>CM071600.1:110476045-120476045 GCA_036435485.1 Saposhnikovia divaricata | reverse complement strand
TGACCTCATCAATTAGATTCATGCCTTCTTCATTAGTCTCTGGTTCATATGCCTCAACCCATGGTGATGCATGCATAATCTCCAAGGGCATGACTGCCTCGGCTCCATAAGCCAGCAAGAACGGGGTTGCTCCAGTTGTCACTTTACAAGTGGTACGATACGCCCAAAGTATAGGCAGCAACTCATCCACCCAAGTGTTCCTTGAGCGTTCAACTCTCTTTTTCAGTCCATCAAGGATAATGTGGTTTGCTACCTCTGCCTGTCCATTAGCTTGAGGGTGAGCCACTGAAGTAAAGCGAAGCTCAATAGCATTCTCCTCGCAGTACTTCTTAAAGTCTTCATTGTAGAACTGTGTCCCATTGTCTGTCACAAGGATTCGCGGGATTCCGTATCTATAGATTATGCTTTCCCAAAAGAACTGAGCGACTTGCTTGGTGGTTATCTTGGCCAAGGGCTTAGCCTCAATCCACTTAGTGCAGTAGTCGATGACCACTATCAAAAACTTTCTTTGTGCTGAGGCTACGGGGAAAGGTCCGAGTATATCCATTCCCCACATTGCGAACGGGATAGGAGAGTTAATCGAGGTTAACATCTCAGGTGGCTGCCTTACAATCGGAGCATGCTTCTGGCATCTGTCACACCTCTTGACATGATTCTGTGCATCGGCTAGCATCTCAGGCTAATAGAATCCCAAATGAGTAATCTTGTGAGCTAGGGCTCTGCCCCCCAAGTGCTGCCCACAGATACCTTCATGAACTTCCTCCAAAGCTTCCTTTGCCTCTCGGGGCCTCAAACACTTCAAGTATGGGATGACAAATGACCTCTTGTAAAGTATGCCCTCAATCAAGGCATATCTCAATGCTCTCACTGAAAACTTCCGTGCCTCCAAGGCATTGTCAGGGAGCCAGCCGTTTTCGATGTGAGCTTTGATGGGATCTATCCAACAGCTTCCTACATCAATCGGTGCTACCAACTTAGAGTTAATGGTCGGGGCCTTCAAGACCTGGAAGTAAACACTCCCTGAATAATTCTCTATCTCAGAAGAAGCGAACTTAGACAGGGCATCGGCCTTAACGTTCTCTTCTCTCAGAATGTGCTCCACATAGCACTCCTCAAACTGAGTCATAACAGCTTTCACAACTCTCAAATACTTCGCCACAGTTTCATCCTTGGCTTCAAATTCACCATTCACTTGCGATACCACTACTCTTGAATCCCCACAAACTTTGATATTCTTGACCCTCATGATTCTGGCCAAGCCCAACCCGGCTATCAAGGCTTCATACTCAGCTTCGTTGTTGGTTGTTGAAAAGTCCAACTTCAAAGCATACTCAACTGTGAACCCATCGGGGCTTTGTAAGACTAAACCTGCACCACTAGATTTTGTTTTTGATGCTCCATCAAAATAGAGCACCCAATATTCCCTCTGATCAGGTACAAGCTCTTCATCTTTATCCTCTCTTCCAGGGGTGGTCACTATCTCCTGCCCCCCGACTTCTTGGTTGCCAATGGTATATTCAACCACGAAGTCTGCCAATGCCTGAGCCTTGATGGCTGTTCGAGGCTTATACGCAATGTCAAATTCTCCAAGTTCGATTGCCCACTTAATCAATCTTCCACTGGCCTTCGGGCTATGCAATATGTTCCTCAATTGCTGGTCTGTCAGGACTTCAATCTTGTGTGCCTGGAAGTACGGTTGTAGCTTCCTCGAGGCTGTTATCAATGCCAAAGCAAACTTCTCAATGGGAGAGTAATTCAACTCTGCCCCATGCAACACCTTGCTCACATAATAGACAGGTTTCTGAACGTTGTTCTCTTCGCGAATGAGGATGGCACTCAATGCTTTTTCGGATACCGCCAAATATACGTAAAGAATCTCCCCAGGGCTAGGCTTGGCCAACAACGGAGCTTCTACCATGTATTTCTTCAATTGTTCAAAGGCCTCTTGGCTTTCAGGTGTCCACTCAAAAATTTTCACCTTCTTCAATGCTTGAAATAAAGGCAAGCATTTATCACCAGACTTGGAGATGAATCTTCCTAAAGCTGCTACTCGGCCCGTAAACTTCTGCACATCTCTTATAGAGCGCGGCGGTTCCATATCTAAAATCGCCTTGATCTTGTCAGGGTTGGCCTCTATGCCTCTCTTTGAAACCATCAAACCCAAAAATTTTCCAGATCCAACACCAAAAGCACACTTGGCTGGATTCAACATCATCTTATGGTGCCTCCGCACTTCGAATGTCTCTCTGAGGTGCTTAATGTGGTCTGCCTTGAATAGGCTCTTGACTAACATGTCATCAACATAGACCTCCATGGTTTTTCCAATCAGATGAGCGAATATCTTATTCACTAGTCGTTGATAAGTAGCGCCTGCATTCTTTAGGCCAAAAGCCATAACAAGATAGCAGAAAACACCAAAGTCAGTTATGAAAGATACCTTTGGGATGTCATCCTTGTTCATCTTAATCTGATTGTAGTCGCTAAACCCATCCATGAAGCTCAACATCTCATGTCCAGCTGTGGCATCTATCAATATGTCTATCCTTGGCAGGGGAAGACAATCCTTCGGGCATGCATCATTCAAATCAGTGAAGTCTATACACATCCTCCACTTTCCATTCACCTTCTTGACCATCACAGGGTTAGCCAACCACTCAGGGAACTGAATTTCTTCAATGAACCCAGCTTCTAAGAGCTTGTCAACTTCTTGCTTAATGGCTTCTTGCCTTTCAGGAGCGAAATTTCTCTTCTTTTGCTTTATTGTCTTCCGCTTTGGATCGACATTCAACTTGTGAGTTATGAGTTGAGGATCAATCCCTGGCATGTCAGCTGCTGTCCAAGCAAACACGTCACTATTCTCTTGCAAGAACGCTGTCAACCTGCCCTTCATGGGTTCTTTCAGAGAAGCTCCAATGTAAGTAACTTTTTCAGGGTCGCCCAGCTCTAGAGGTATGGGGATCAAGTCCTCTGCTGGCTTCCCTCGATGCTCATAGTCATTGCGGACATCCATGTCTTCTATCGGAAGGACCTGCCCGCCGACTCCATCAGCTCTCAAAGCAGCCACATAGCAACTTCTAGCCATTTCTGATCTCCTTTCTGTTCTCCAACACCATTCCTAGTTGGAAACTTGATCTTCATGTGATAGGTAGAGGCAACAGCCTTGAACGCATGAAGTCCAGTCCTTCCCAGGATTGCATTGTATGTCGAAGCAGCCTTGATTACCAAGAAATTCAGCATCTGAGTAGCCTCCTTAGGTTCTTGCCCGATCGTTACGGGCAACTGGATAGTTCCTTCTACCTTGGACTCAACTCCATTAAATCTATAGATTGGCATATTGGTGGGAGTCAACTGAGAGTCATTGTAGCCCATCTTCACAAACGCATCATGAAACAAAATATCCACAGAGGCTCCATTGTCTATCAAGACTCGTTTTACTTCTGAGTTCCCAATCACAAGAGTTATGAACAATGGGTCGTCGTGGGGGAACTTTACCCCTTCCAAGTCTGAATCATCAAATCCGATCAGTAGCTCAGTCTTAGCACGTTTCGGGGCCTCTCCCACAATGTGCATCACTTCTCTGGCATACGCCTTTCGAGAGTTTTGAGTTGTCCCTACGATTATTATTCTTCCTGTCATAATCCCTCCTTTGATTTCCACGATCTTCACCCTTCGTAAACTGGCCTAGCTTCCCTCTTCGGATCAAGAATTCAATCTCGTCTTTGAGTTGCCTACAATCATCGGTATCATATCCCACATCCTTATGGTACCTACAGTACTGATCCTTGTTTCGTTTTGCGGGGTCTCCCCTAAGTGGCTTCGGCCATCGGAATTCCTTATCTTTCTCAATTTCCAACAAGATCTGACTCCTAGGAGCATTCAACCTTGCATAGTCAGAAAATCTTGGTCCAAAATTCTTCTTTGGTGGCGGTGAGTCAGAGTCCTTGCTAATTCGGGGATACTTGTCCCTTAGCATCGTACTCTTGCTCTTGCTTTCGCTTCTTTGAACCATTGCTACCTTTTCCATTACCTTCTACGGCTTCTTTCTTCATGCTGTCCTCAGCTTTAATATACTTATCAGCCCTTTGTTGGAGCTCAGCCATATTCTCAGGGGGTGTTTTGCCAATGACCTTTTAAAGAAGAGATCAGTGGTTCCGTGTTCGAGGGCTACCATGTCCACCTTGTTCTCCAAATCACTGATATTCAATGTCTCCTTAGTAAATCTCTTGAGGTAATCCCTCAAATTTTCGTTCTTTCCTTGTACCACATACATGAGAGATGCGGAGCTTTTCTCGTGAACTCTTCCGCTGATGAACTGGCTAACAAAAGCAGCACTCAACTCCTTAAAGGAACCAATTGAATTCGCGGGCAAGCGGCTATACCATCTTTGAGCCATGCTTGACAGAGTTTGAGGGAATGCCCTACACTTTAAAGCATCACTTGCAGGCTGCAACAGCAGTGCGTTTGAGAACGTCCTGACGTGGTTTGCAGGATCACCCGTTCCATCATAAGCCTTGATTGTCGGCATCTTGAACTTCTTTGAAATACGAGCATTCATCACCTCCTCAGTAAAAGGGGGTGTGGGATCATCAGGATCTCCTAGCAGCATCAGATCTTTGGGGTTACCCTTGGGGGTTTCCACCCTTGTTGTTCTTCCAGTTGGGGCATCAGCCCTTTTCTGTCTCCTTGAAGACTTCTCCAAGTCGATAATGGGAATCCTCTCTGTGGTTGGAGGAGGCTGAGTTTGATTCAATCTAACTTGTTCTCTCGCCATATCGTCCTTTAACTTTAAGATCTCAGCCTCATAAGCCTTGATCATTTCAGCAGTTGTCAAGGGTGGTCCATCATGGATACTTCGTGTCCTCCTTAGAGGTTCTTTGCTAGCACGTTGCCTCCTCGGGGCTTCATCTCGATCATCGTCCTCAGATGATGGTGAATCATCAGTATAGGGACCAGAGTAGTCATCATACTCTCGATCTCGGATCTTTAAGGCGTGACCGCTTGATCCAGGTTCCCTTTGTCGAGAGGGATAATTAGGCAGCCCATACATCGGGTTGGTATTCAAGGGGAGATCTGTAGTGTGGATCTGTACCCCCGGGGGTAGCATACGATTAACGTTACCAAGAGGAGAAACCACCATCTGAAGAGGGTTAGCTTCTTGGCTTTGATGGACGACCACTGGTAGAGTTCCCTCAACATGGGGAGTCGTCCCTGGGGGTTGAGAGACTAGAGGTTGAATAATCGCCCCTGTTGATGGGGGTAATTGTCCTTCTTCAGTAGTGATAAGCGGATCAGAAGTGGCAGGTGGAGCAGAGCTAAGGGGTATGGCCTCAGTCGAGGTTGATGTTGTTCTTCGTGTTTGAACCATGGTTGATGTTGTCTTCCCAGAGACGGCACCAAATGTTGTGGAATAAAAACTAGGTTGTAGATTGCGGCTAGGGTTTGTGAGCTTCGAGCTTTAATGGTTGCTTCCACGTTCGAGACTAAGCGGTCCTCGCAGAATTCCTACGTATCTCAATGAGAATCAAGCCAAAAAACGTAGTTCTGAGAATGAGGGGTCAGGCCCTTTATATAGGCTGAGAAGCCTTAGAATTATGGTAGGATTCGGAGACTTGGTGGGCAAACCACCGCTTTGAGGAAGGTTCTAGACTCCTTCCTTGTAGGAATCAGTTTCCATGTTGAATTAGGTGTCTTGGAGACTACTTCTAATAATATTGTTTCCTTGTATGACTCTTATTTGCAAGGTGTTAATTAGCCCCTAATATTAATTACGAAATTAATATTTAATTAGGGTTTCGGGCCTCATTAATGGGCTTTGTATTTGGATCAAACTAGGTTACAATTAATGCATCATTAATTATGTCTTTAGGGCTTACTTTTAGCCCATATCAGGTACAAAAACCATAAGATTAAATACTAGATTTAGAGTTTTTATGTAAATTAACTTATTATAAGATAAAATGCTTTACATTGTAACTTTTATATATTATATGTAAAATATTATATATTAATTATATTATTACAAAAAATATAATTTAACAGATCGGATCGTGGTTAATCAGATTGGATTACCCTAAATTTATATCCAATTTATTTATTATTCAAATCGGATTTCAAATCAAATATTTTTCAAATCAAATATTTTTCAAATCAATTCATATTTATTTAAATCAATCTGAATCGGATCGGATCCAAACCCTAACAGCTGACATGATCCTAAGTAATTGAAAAACATAGGTAGACAACTGAAAACCATGATCTAAGATAACAAATTTCGTACATAAGCAAGATTTTTATCTATTCACTGTTCTAACCTAAATCTTATGAATAATGCTGAGTATTCCAAATTGGTATTCAAAAATTATTACCGAATGATACGACATCGATTACATGGCATAATGAAAATTTTTTATTGTAATAGTTGTGAATGCAAGAGATCCACATTATTATAACCAATTAAATTCATACACTTGGTATTCGGGAAAGTTTTTGGGAATCAATTCGGAATACCTAGTATTTTTTTAATTTTATTTAGACTTGCCAACTATATTTGAAATTCGAACAAAACAATAAGAAAAAAAAATTCATGTATATGAAATTTAAATACAAAAACCATACGAAAAAAGAACAAAATGACATGAATTTTTCATATGTACAAAAATATATGACCAGAAATTATACAAAAAGTACACAAATGAAAAAAATGCTAATTTTTGATTTATTAATTTCAAATATTGATAATAAATATTTAAGATCGTGTTGTCAGTTGTGTACATGAAAGATAAACCAAACACAACATTAAATTAAGTTCGTGTATTTGTATTTGTGTAATTTCGTGTGAAGGTCGTGTCATTCGGGTTTGTGTATTTTCGAAATGCATATTCAATAACTATAATAGAAACACTAAAGTTTCATGTCCTTTATGTATCCTTATTTTAATAGGTGAGTGTCCAAAATACACATTTTTCAATAATAGTTGACCAAAATGTCAATATTAAAAAAATATTGCCTTAAATACCCACCAGATACTCCACTGTCAAAGAAGTATCAGTATGATACTCCAATATCATAGGAGTATCTGGCTGATACTCCTCCACTGGATAAGGAGTATCAGGCTGATACTCCACTGGGTGTGATACTCACTCTTGATTACGTAAGGTGATACTCCACTGGGCAAGGAGTATCACACCTGATACTTTACTGGGTAAGGAGTATTTGACATATGTAGGTATTTTGGGCAGCATTTATGAAATAAGTATTTTGGGCAAATACACACCCCAAAATGGATGTTTTGGGCATTCTTTCTATTTTAATGCTATGTACGAAATTGTCGAATTTACCTAAAATATGTTACTGCTTCTATTTATTAATATTTTATATAATTAAGCAAATTATATAAATAAGTAATTTCATAATTCTAAGCATTATTATTTAAATGATGATCAGAAAAAATCATAAACTAATAATATATAAATATATGGAAGTTAACGCATATACATATATATATATATATAGGGTCTTTTCTAATAAAAGTAGATTAGAATAGAAATTAGAAATTAAACCCAAATAAAAAATTAAAGCTAATCTAATTACCAAATTAGTGGTACTCAATACAAAAAACGCATAATAATCTACCCTCTATTTAATAAAAAAAAAAAATCATTGTTCACTGTGCTAACGTGACGTGCGGGATCCTTAATAAACTTTTTCCAGTTGGTGAAACAATCAGCACGTAACACTGTTGAATTTCAAACGGCGACATTCAGTCAAATATTTCTTTACCTACATAAAATAAAAGTCAAGAATTAAATATAATTGACCTCAGTTAGTCAAGTCCAAAGCATGCATATGCCCTGCTTCATGTGTAGTTGACCTCAACTCGTATTTGTTAACTTTATAATGTGAATGGCCTGAAAATTATGTAAGTATTTATTTATTATGTAAAAGATAAAATAAAAAGAATAGTTGGTGATACCGCAACAAGGCTAGTAGTACAGATTATGGTTATAATTAAGCATGTTGTATGTAATAAAAATATAACAAGAGTCTCAGTAGCATATGTAGTACTGTAGTATAAGAAAATCTTATTGGAACATGAGACAGATGATTAGGAAGTTTGGTATACTTAAATATACAGTATAAACAAACTTAACTCACAAAGAGCACTGCACTTAAACTTGGTGATCATGGTCTCCGGGTCTTTAAAAGCTTTTTCTATTACAACCAAGGTTTTCATGCGATTGTGATTCCACTTTCTCATGTGAGAGGTGCTTCGCTCGTTCTCACTCGTATTGTTCGGTATTTAATCTGGAAGTTGGTTCTTCATATTTATAATATGATGTAAAAATTACTTTCGTTAGATCTATTCTTGTAAAATTGATATAGAAATGATATTTTTTATATAAAAATTTAAATGATGATATTTGTATCGACCTCATCAATTGTTATTAATCATATGTTAAAAAATTTATGCGTGTTTACTTTTGTGTAATCAATTAAATTTGATCATGATATGAGCTAAAAATAAGCCCTAAAGACACATTTAGTGTTGCATTAATTAGACCCGGTATGGTCGGAACGTGGGGCCCACCAACAGGGTCCAAAGTCCTATCTTTAATATTAATTTCGTAATTAATATTATGAGTAATAAACAGCTCAGCAATAAGTGTCAGATAAGGACATTATCTCTACAAGACTTAGCTTCCAAGGCATCCTACAAGGAAGGAGTCTAGAACTTTCCTGAAGGAGGTGACTTATCTATTAAGTCTCCAACTCCTACATTAATTCTAAGGCTTCTCAGCCTATATAAAGGGCCTGACCCCTCATTCTCAGAACTACGTTGGCTTGATTCTCTAGCAATACAGAGATACGTAGGCATCTTGTGAGGACCGATCAGTCTCGAACACAAGAACAACCATTAAAGCTCGAAGCTCACCATCCCTTGTATTTAATACATACAAACCATCGTTTTTATTCCACAACAGATCATGTTAACTATTATATTTCTTAAAAAAAAAACTTTTTCTATTTTACGTGATTCCGTCGTTCTTTCTCGAGTGTGATCAATAGATCATAAAAACAAGAATTGAAATAAGTATTTCATTACTTTTAACAATTCATCCTTTTCATCGCATTTATGAACTTCGTTTTTGAGCGCCATGGAATAGTCTGGATTTATGTGGTTCAAATTCTCAACCAACATTCGCGAGCTATACTTAAAAGAAATATATTTTTAGTTAAGTTACAATTCTCTTAAAATGTCATGATTTTAGAAGTTAAACTTATTAGAATCGTATTAATATATCCCTCAACCGAAAACTCGTTTTTTTTTTTAAACATACGTACTTGCATTACTCAAACTAAATCAGAATCAAGTTAAAAAATGGGTTATTAGTCCATTTTTATCTAGTATCGGGTCAATTGTCAATTATTAGACGGAATCTCATCCCATTTTACATTTTTACCATAATACATATTTTTTTCAATAACTGTGATTTTATCCCATCAAAATATAATAACAATATTTTCAATTAATATTGAGAATATCGAAAAAAGGGGGACCAGAGACATTTCACTATCTTATTCTGTCATCTTATTAAATTATTAATTTATTCTTCTACAATTTTTTAAGATGTCAAGGAATTGAATTTACTGAGTCATGTTAATATCTTTTTAACGGTTTTAATTAGTCTTTGTTTTAGCATGTACATGGTTGGGAAATGTTTCCCTCGACAGTCTCCTTTCCACACATTGATGTGCACTTGCGTATATATGAAATTAGTGTCCTAAAAATCATTTGGTCTGTCCACTATTCTATCTGAGTACTCGTTTATAGGATATGATCTAATTTAAATTATATTGATTTAGATTAAAATTCGATTTTTACATAACTTAATCAATATTCGATCAAATTCTGAGTACTCGAAATTAAACCCAATTCTAAATTATTCAATTTTTTATTACTACTTTAAGTGTTGTCACAGAATGAATATATTTGATCATCAATACTTATTTTCAAGATAAAAATTATCAAGTAAGTAGTATCAATATTTGAACATTATTGTTATTAGTATATTATTAAAAAAATTATTAAGTATGTTAAGTTACCCGCTATTCTAAAACTCCTAAAACTTCAAGAAGTTAGTAGTTGGGTTTAACAGAATCATATATTTATCTTAAAATCCTTCCACCTTCCAAGGCCCATTATTTGGGTCAAAAAATGAATCACTAGATTGGTCGTGTCTTTTTGATACTAGCATCTAATCGATCCGATTTTCAATATTAAGTGGGGATTTCGTCCTTTTTTGGATCCACCATAACACATAATTTCAAATTTTCAATAAATGAGAATATTGGGGTATGAGGAACTCGAACATGAGATTTTCCACAACCAGAGCTCTAATACCATGTTAAGTTAGTAATTCTCCTAAAATCTCAATGTGTTAGGAGTTGGACTTAACATGATCATAAATTTATCTTAACGAAGTATAACTTTAGTATTTATATTAAATTATTAATAAATTTTAAAAATATATAACTTTTAATATTACTATACTAAATTATGACATGTAAATTTAATATTTTAACTAAAATTAAGAAAACAATATCTAATTAGTTATCTGAATATTCATTCTGAATATTCTTCGAATTCCGAGGACTCTTTTTTTTCTGAACTAAATCGAATTGAATCGATTTTCAATTTTTACAACATTCTTAGAAACCAAACGTTAGTCTTTGCATTTGGTCCTCTAGAGGGTCATACATACGTAATTTTTATATTTGGTGGTTGTTTACGCAAAGGTCATAAGATTTCCAAGTTCATTAACTATGTAATTATTATGTACGCACGATTCATGTGAGGTATTCAATTAAAAATTTGTAATAAATTTGTATTAAAATATTTTGTTAACTACCTTTTATAGTTTATTTAATTTGTAGGATTCACAATTTCAATTTCTGTGCACTATCTAAAATTATTTGGAACAAAAGCATTATAATAATAAATATCTAAAAATACAAATATAGTTACCATCTAAAATGTTTTAGTACTCCTGATTTTTCCTAGCAAGTAAATAATAATAGCAACATTTCTCTTTGCCATAAAGTACATACGAGTCCATGACCATCTCCAACCCAACACACCAAAATAGTGTCCTAGGGATACTATTTTTGTGACAAAATTACACCATTCACAAAATGCACTCCAATCAATGGTCACTATACTTGACACTAAAAAGAATCTTTCACCAATAAAATAAAATATTCTAACTTTGTTTAATTTTTACATTATTAATATCTATTACATTTTAAATTGTAATGTTATCATCGCATAATATTAAATTTATTAATATAAAAAATTATTTATAAAAAAATCAATATCCAAATTTTGTTAAAATTTAGTCAAAAGTTTAAAAAGGAATAAATCACAATTAACAAATGTTCCCAATTACCACAGCTAAAAAATAAAAGTGGAAAAGGCTTGACTTAATTATTTGAATTGTCGTATTCTTTTCAGAGGTGCTCAATCAACGCACTACGAAGTTCAAAATGAGCTTCCTTATCTTTGATTTGTCGATATCTACTTAGAAAGTTTTGAAATTTGACATCTGCATTTCTTTCTATTTCAACAACCGGAGTCGATACTTCCATGAAATCATGTATTGGTACATCCATGTCACGTTCATCCTCAACAATCATGTTATGCATGATAATACAAGCTGACATTATATCTTTTAACACATTTTTTCCCAAAAGCGTGCAGGTCCAGCCACGATAGCGAAACACGATTATAGAACTTCTTATTTATCATTATGATGTTATTTTTTTAGTTAAATTTGGTGTGTTGTTTATAATTCATGATTAAGAATTTGTTTTCAAGGTTTTGTGTGAAAGTTTAAAGTTAAAAATAATAATATTTTAGAATTAACAAGAGCTAAGAAGAAAAGAAGTTTCAATTGATAAAAACTTAAAGTTAAAAATTACAAGAACAAATAAGTTGGAAAAAAAAAATTGGAAAGAAAAAAACTACAAGAACAAATAGTAGGACATAGATGGAAAAAAATTGTTTTGTTAACAAATATTAGGGTTTTGTTGGAATTTTGAAAGTCACCAAATTTGGTGACCAAAGATCACCAAATGTACTTTTGTCACCAAATTTGGTGACCCAAAACTCATTTGATGATCTTGGTTCACTATTTTAGTGATGCATTGGAGTGAGTTTGTCACTATATCCATCACTATTATAGTGATTTAGTGATGGGTTGGAGTTGAGACACCAAAATAATGTCCTAGGACCACTATTTTGGTGACAAAATTACACCATTCACAAAATACACTCCAACCCATGATCACTATACTTGACACTAAAAGGAATCCTTCACCAATAAAATAGAATATTCTAACTTTGTTTGTAATATCCGTAAATTTTTCGAATAATTTTTTTCGAATCTACTCGATATTTTTATTTAAAAATATTTTAGAAACGATTCACTAGTATATATTTTTAATTAGTACGCTTTATAAATTTTTTTAAAATTTATATATTCGTATTATATTTAAATATCAGTGTTTATTAAAAATTTGAGAAAAATAGTATTTTTAAATTTTGAGTCGTATTTATTTTAAGAAACGAAATTAGAACTTCGTTTTAATTAGACGGGGAAAAACGATATCTTTTCACCAAATATTTCATTAAATATAGACATAATCATTATTTTTATTTTTAATTATTCAACAATTATTTTGTCTCCCATTTTTATTATTTAATTGTCCACTTGAAAACTATAATTAGGGGCACTAAAAATCCCACTTTATATTGTCTCCCATTTTTAATTATTTTTGTTTATTTTATAAAACAAAATAGTTAAATTCAGTTTTGTATTTAATTGAGACCCGTTTGATGAGAAGTCTGATACACTATTTTGAACACAAAACAGAACAGAGAGCTTCTACTATCTCATTTACAAACAAAAACTTGGACATCACATATTACACAAACACCATACGAAATCCACAGGTAGTTAATTCCATTATTTCCGTTTTTATTTACGAATCGTTCCTTTGTGCGTGTTTGTTCAGTCCCGTATGTCTCGGTTGGTTTTGTTGTGGGTTGTGTTGATTGGTTGTGTTTGATTGGTTTTTGATGTTGGTGTTGATCGGAGAGGCGGGGAGAGATGGATGGTGGCGAGAGAGAAACGTGAGATGGGGAGAGAGATTGCAGGGGGATCGAAGAGAACGAAGGCGGAGGGAGGAAGAGAGAGTGAGGTTCGGAGAGAGAAGAGGAGAAGGTGGGAGAGATTGTTTGAGTGAGAGAGATGAAGAGATTTGTTGTGTTGTTGGGCGAGAGAGATTGGGAGAGACGGTGAGGGGCGAGGGAGAGACAGAGATGAGGGAGATTGAGAGAGATAAGAGAGGGAGGCAGGAGAGAGATTAAGAGGGAGAGAGATTGACGACGGAGAAGAGAGAACGGGGAGAGTGGACGGAGATGAGATCGAGAGAGAGAGAGAGAGAGAGAGAGAGAGAGAGAGAGGGGGGGGGGGATGACGGCGAGAGGGAGAGATGAAGGAGAGAGAGATGCGGGATTGGAGGAGAGATTGCAGGGGAGGGGGAGAGAGGACCACGGTGGGGCCCACAGAGGGGTGGCGTGGGGTCCACCATGGTGGAGGTGGGGCCCACGGGTAATTTCCTGTTAAAATGATATTACTAGAATAATAACGTATCAATTTATGATTTTATGTTTTAATTGGTTTTTAAATAAAAGGTTGTGTAATTCAAAATTAGTTGTATTAATTGATTTTAAAACTATTGATTTAATAGTATATAATTAGTGAATAATTTATATTGTTATTAAAAATATTTTGTGACATAATTAAAGATTTATGGTTTCGATAATAAAAAGAGGGTTTAAATTATTATTTTGGAATAAATTATAGTTAGATTATTATTTAAAAATATTATGTGATTATTTACCCTAAATTAGAGATTTATTGATTTATTTATAAAAAGAGGATTAAAAAGGAATATTTATTATTTAATAATTCTGAATTAGTTTATTAATCGGATAAGACCAGTTTTATTTAGAGACTGAAGAGGGATTAATATTATTTAATTACGAGATTTTTAAAGGGGGAAATTAGTTAGTGAGATTATTATTAATATTTATGGATTTAAATTGAATAAAGAATAGATTCTTGAATAATTTTGGTTGTGAGTTTTATATTATTAAATTAGGGATTTTCCGAGGATTTAGAAGGATTAATTAGAAGTGTTTTTTTTTTAGCAATCATTTAGAATATTTTGTGAATAATTGGTTGTAATTTAGAGATTTATTGATTCGTTGATAAAAGAGGTATTTAAAATGATGAGGGTATTAAAGTGGAATAGTTATTATGGTTTTAAATTGAGTAAATAGAATTAATTGTGTCTTGAGGAATTATTTATTTAATTTAAGGATTAATTATTGTTTCGAGGATTTATTTATTTAAATTAAGGATTAATTGTTGTCTCGAGGATTAATTGGTTAATTATGCTTCTTTCTCGTGGAGTTAGATAATTGTTTGAGGGTTATTTATTGATTAAGTTTTTATAGGATGTCAATGGTATTATTTTAGAGGATTGGTATTTAGCACTTTCGGATTATTTTGAAGGACCAGATCGGATCAGATTATTTTAGAAGTTAAAAATCGGATTATTAGTAATTATTATTTGTGAGATTTAAAAATGGAAAAGGTTTCACGTAAAAATGTTGAGTTTGGAATTATTCTGGGTACCATTTTAGGGTAGGATTTAGGATGAGTTAGGAGACTCGTTTGGAAAAACTTGAAGAAAGAAAGTTGTAGATATGCAAGGGTATTATATATCGGTGAGTAGAAGTTGATTGAAAGGTGATCAGAAGTTGAGTTAATAATAGCCGAACTGGGTCCGAGAAGGTGAAATACCGGAGAACCAGAAACGTGGAGCAGGTTGGAGTATCGTACCGCAGAGCACAGGCAAGTTTATTTATGTATACTCTATCGTTCAGAGTATCTGTATTTTTTGATATATGAAATGTGTTGAATAGATTTAAATCCATAATTGCAAGTTTACTAATTCGTACTCCATTGTTCGGGGTATTTATATTTTTTTAAGTATGCTGATTAAATTTTCAATTTACTAAATCAAGTATTCTTTCGAGTGATTTATACCAAATTTTTATTCATGCAATTTACATTCATACATATTATTGTTGAGCTGTTATCCAGCCATATTATATCATGAGGTGTTCAAATTTATTTCATGAGTTGGTCCACATTGTCGGGACGTTTATTGAGATACTTTATTCGAGTTTATATTTGATAGTGGGGTATATATATATAAAGTAAGTTATGTATACTGATATGGATCACCTCATTTCGATTCCATAATCAGAACAGTTTTTCATAATATTTCCTCTAATCGTTCGAGAGGGAAACTATATTATTGGTGTCTAATGTTCATTGCTTATGAAGGCAAAAGTGACCGGAGTAACGCACCGGCCCAACTGAGTAGTTTTAAGGGTGTGTTCGAGACTTCGGCTCATCCTTCTATCGATAGAAAACGAGTAGTGATAATGGATTGATCATCCATTTCTTGAGTAGGCGTTATGAGCAGAAATCCAATCATTGACATCCTATCGATTAACCGATGCCTGTGTGGTTCTGTTAACTAGGGTGTTGATCTGAGCAGTTGCTATATTATATTATCAATGGAGTAGTTTTGAGAAGTTATTGATTTATCTTCGAGTAGTATTTTGAGAAGTTATCGAGACATATTTATTATTTCATACGAGTAGTACTTTGAGAAGTTATGAGATATATTTATTCTTTCATATGAATAGTATTTTGAGAAGTTATTGAGATATGTTTGTTCTTTCATATGGGTGATATGTCGAGGTTTATAAAAATTTCCGAGTTGATCTCTTTTCAAAATAAGTATATTATAGAGTGGTAAAAACCATACTTTGGTCAAGTTGTTTTATTATATGATATCTATATGTACTTGCTGGGCATTCTTTGGCTCATTCTTGTTATTTAAATATTATCAAACAGTGACAATCAGAGTTGGCATTAGTACAGCAAATCAGAATTAAGGAAAGGGGAGGACCATTGATTCAGCATGTTAACCTTAAAGCATCTGAGGAGATTACAGGTTGGAAAGGTGTTGTTTTATTATCTAGTTCTTTGGAGTTGTAACAGTACTTTAGAGATTCTGGGAAGTGAACTTGAGATGTAATATCTTTTGGAATTATTGAGTGCTTGTTCTAAGTCTATAACCCGTGTAGTAAAAGATGGTGTTTATTATGAGTATTGTTGTATATTATATTGTGAGCAGGTAATCGAATATTCCGCAAGAGATGTGACAACCTAGATTCCTGTAGGGGATCTGGGGGCGTTACAGTAATGGTATCAGAGCAGTAGGTTATAAATCTTAGAACGAGTGTAGGAGGAGTTAGGACTATATGAAAGGGAGTTTAGAAGCCAAGAAATCGATAGGTATATATATAATAGGAGTTGCAAGGTGGAGGCAGGATGGCCATTAGCAGTAAAATCAATTAGGACGAGAGAAATGTGTATCCAGGATTTATTTATTGGGTGAAATGTGAGTATATAGAGGTAAGTATACATAAATATACATATATCTATAACTGCAGATATATATGTGTATATATGTGTATATGTACAGATATGTACTGTTTGTTTTCATAAATAAATATTTCATGGATATGCAAATTTAGTAGACTAAACCATATTGGGATAAGTTGAATTGAGTGAGGTTGTGACTTTTGAGGAAGTGTAGAAGAGATAAATATAGATGGAAACAAAACAAGAAGAGTATGATGGTTTTATGTATGGATTTGGAGGAGGAGGAAGGAGCTGGAAGATTTCGACAGGGATTGAAACAATAGATTGGAAATAATGATGCAAGATTTAGAGTGAATTAATTCAGAAGGGTAGAGATGAGAGGAAAGAGGTATATTTAATGAGAGAAAATGATATGAGGAGTTGTGAGGAATAATTCAGATTTATTATTAAGGATATGAGGTAATTTGAGGATAGAGTGAGGATAAGAATAAACGAAGGAAGTAGGAGCCGGTATGAAAATAGACGGTATAGTGTAAGAGTTTATAATTAAGATATTGGAAGCATAAAGCTGGTAAAAGTGCCGAGAAGCTATTAGCAACCTTAGTTATTGCCTACGTTGATTCCGAGGACGGAATCCTTTTAAGGAGGGAAGACTGTAATATCCGTAAATTTTTCGAATAATTTTTTTCGAATCTACTCGATATTTTTATTTAAAAATATTTTAGAAACGATTCACTAGTATATATTTTTAATTAGTACGCTTTATAAATTTTTTTAAAATTTATATATTCGTATTATATTTAAATATCAGTGTTTATTAAAAATTTGAGAAAAATAGTATTTTTAAATTTTGAGTCGTATTTATTTTAAGAAACGAAATTAGAACTTCGTTTTAATTAGACGGGGAAAAACGATATCTTTTCACCAAATATTTCATTAAATATAGACATAATCATTATTTTTATTTTTAATTATTCAACAATTATTTTGTCTCCCATTTTTATTATTTAATTGTCCACTTGAAAACTATAATTAGGGGCACTAAAAATCCCACTTTATATTGTCTCCCATTTTTAATTATTTTTGTTTATTTTATAAAACAAAATAGTTAAATTCAGTTTTGTATTTAATTGAGACCCGTTTGATGAGAAGTCTGATACACTATTTTGAACACAAAACAGAACAGAGAGCTTCTACTATCTCATTTACAAACAAAAACTTGGACATCACATATTACACAAACACCATACGAAATCCACAGGTAGTTAATTCCATTATTTCCGTTTTTATTTACGAATCGTTCCTTTGTGCGTGTTTGTTCAGTCCCGTATGTCTCGGTTGGTTTTGTTGTGGGTTGTGTTGATTGGTTGTGTTTGATTGGTTTTTGATGTTGGTGTTGATCGGAGAGGCGGGGAGAGATGGATGGTGGCGAGAGAGAAACGTGAGATGGGGAGAGAGATTGCAGGGGGATCGAAGAGAACGAAGGCGGAGGGAGGAATAGAGAGTGAGGTTCGGAGAGAGAAGAGGAGAAGGTGGGAGAGATTGTTTGAGTGAGAGAGATGAAGAGATTTGTTGTGTTGTTGGCCGAGAGAGATTGGGAGAGACGGTGAGGGGCGAGGGAGAGACAGAGATGAGGGAGATTGAGAGAGATAAGAGAGGGAGGCAGGAGAGAGATTAAGAGGGAGAGAGATTGACGACGGAGAAGAGAGAACGGGGAGAGTGGACGGAGATGAGATCGAGAGAGAGAGAGAGAGAGAGAGAGAGAGAGGGGGGGATGACGGCGAGAGGGAGAGATGAAGGAGAGAGAGATGCGGGATTGGAGGAGAGATTGCAGGGGAGGGGGAGAGAGGACCACGGTGGGGCCCACAGAGGGGTGGCGTGGGGTCCACCATGGTGGAGGTGGGGCCCACGGGTAATTTCCTGTTAAAATGATATTACTAGAATAATAACGTATCAATTTATGATTTTATGTTTTAATTGGTTTTTAAATAAAAGGTTGTGTAATTCAAAATTAGTTGTATTAATTGATTTTAAAACTAGTGATTTAATAGTATATAATTAGTGAATAATTTATATTGTTATTAAAAATATTTTGTGACATAATTAAAGATTTATGGTTTCGATAATAAAAAGAGGGTTTAAATTATTATTTTGGAATAAATTATAGTTAGATTATTATTTAAAAATATTATGTGATTATTTACCCTAAATTAGAGATTTATTGATTTATTTATAAAAAGAGGATTAAAAAGGAATATTTATTATTTAATAATTCTGAATTAGTTTATTAATCGGATAAGACCAGTTTTATTTAGAGACTGAAGAGGGATTAATATTATTTAATTACGAGATTTTTAAAGGGGAAATTAGTTAGTGAGATTATTATTAATATTTATGGATTTAAATTGAATAAAGAATAGATTTTTGAATAATTTTGGTTGTGAGTTTTATATTATTAAATTAGGGATTTTCCGAGGATTTAGAAGGATTAATTAGAAGTGTTTTTTTTTAGCAATCATTTAGAATATTTTGTGAATAATTGGTTGTAATTTAGAGATTTATTGATTCGTTGATAAAAGAGGTATTTAAAATGATGAGGGTATTAAAGTGGAATAGTTATTATGGTTTTAAATTGAGTAAATAGAATTAATTGTGTCTTGAGGAATTATTTATTTAATTTAAGGATTAATTATTGTTTCGAGGATTTATTTATTTAAATTAAGGATTAATTGTTGTCTCGAGGATTAATTGGTTAATTATGCTTCTTTCTCGTGGAGTTAGATAATTGTTTGAGGGTTATTTATTGATTAAGTTTTTATAGGATGTCAATGGTATTATTTTAGAGGATTGGTATTTAGCACTTTCGGATTATTTTGAAGGACCAGATCGGATCAGATTATTTTAGAAGTTAAAAATCGGATTATTAGTAATTATTATTTGTGAGATTTAAAAATGGAAAAGGTTTCACGTAAAAATGTTGAGTTTGGAATTATTCTGGGTACCATTTTAGGGTAGGATTTAGGATGAGTTAGGAGACTCGTTTGGAAAAACTGGAAGAAAGAAAGTTGTAGATATGCAAGGGTATTATATATCGGTGAGTAGAAGTTGATTGAAAGGTGATCAGAAGTTGAGTTAATAATAGCCGAACTGGGTCCGAGAAGGTGAAATACCGGAGAACCAGAAACGTGGAGCAGGTTGGAGTATCGTACCGCAGAGCACAGGCAAGTTTATTTATGTATACTCTATCGTTCAGAGTATCTGTATTTTTTTATATATGAAATGTGTTGAATAGATTTAAATCCATAATTGCAAGTTTACTAATTCGTACTCCATTGTTCGGGGTATTTATATTTTTTTAAGTATGCTGATTAAATTTTCAATTTACTAAATCAAGTATTCTTTCGAGTGATTTATACCAAATTTTTATTCATGCAATTTACATTCATACATATTATTGTTGAGCTGTTATCCAGCCATATTATATCATGAGGTGTTCAAATTTATTTCATGAGTTGGTCCACATTGTCGGGACGTTTATTGAGATACTTTATTCGAGTTTATATTTGATAGTGGGGTATATATATATAAAGTAAGTTATGTATACTGATATGGATCACCTCATTTCGATTCCATAATCAGAACAGTTTTTCATAATATTTCCTCTAATCGTTCGAGAGGGAAACTATATTATTGGTGTCTAATGTTCATTGCTTATGAAGGCAAAAGTGACCGGAGTAACGCACCGGCCCAACTGAGTAGTTTTAAGGGTGTGTTCGAGACTTCGGCTCATCCTTCTATCGATAGAAAACGAGTAGTGATAATGGATTGATCATCCATTTCTTGAGTAGGCGTTATGAGCAGAAATCCAATCATTGACATCCTATCGGTTAACCGATGCCTGTGTGGTTCTGTTAACTAGGGTGTTGATCTGAGCAGTTGCTATATTATATTATCAATGGAGTAGTTTTGAGAAGTTATTGATTTATCTTCGAGTAGTATTTTGAGAAGTTATCGAGACATATTTATTATTTCATACGAGTAGTACTTTGAGAAGTTATGAGATATATTTATTCTTTCATATGAATAGTATTTTGAGAAGTTATTGAGATATGTTTGTTCTTTCATATGGGTGATATGTCGAGGTTTATAAAAATTTCCGAGTTGATCTCTTTTCAAAATAAGTATATTATAGAGTGGTAAAAACCATACTTTGGTCAAGTTGTTTTATTATATGATATCTATATGTACTTGCTGGGCATTCTTTGGCTCATTCTTGTTATTTAAATATTATCAAACAGTGACAATCAGAGTTGGCATTAGTACAGCAAATCAGAATTAAGGAAAGGGGAGGACCATTGATTCAGCATGTTAACCTTAAAGCATCTGAGGAGATTACAGGTTGGAAAGGTGTTGTTTTATTATCTAGTTCTTTGGAGTTGTAACAGTACTTTAGAGATTCTGGGAAGTGAACTTGAGATGTAATATCTTTTGGAATTATTGAGTGCTTGTTCTAAGTCTATAACCCGTGTAGTAAAAGATGGTGTTTATTATGAGTATTGTTGTATATTATATTGTGAGCAGGTAATCGAATATTCCGCAAGAGATGTGACAACCTGGATTCCTGTAGGGGATCTGGGGGCGTTACATTGTTCAATTTACATTATTAATATCTATTATATTTTAAATTGTAATGTTATGGTCGCATAATATTAAATTTATTAATATAAAAATTATTTATATAAAAAAAATCAATATCCAAATTTTGTTGAAAATTGATATTTTAGAATTACGACATTTTAGAAATAACAAGAGTTAGGAATAAATAGTAGGACATAGATAAAAATTTAACAAGAGCTAAGAAGAAAAGAAGTATCAATTGATAAAAATTTAAAGTTAAAAATTATGAGAACAAATAAGTTGGAAAAAAATTACAAGAACAAATAGTATGACATAGATGGAAAAAAGTTGTTTTGTTAACAAATATAGGGGTATTGTTGGAATTTTGAAAGTCACCAAATTTGGTGACCAAGGATCACCAAATGTACTTTTGTCACCAAATTTGGTGACCCAAAACTCATTTGGTGATGTTGGGTCACCATTTTAGTGTTGCATTGGAGTGAGTTTAACACTATATCCATCACTATTATAGTGATTTAATGATGGGTTGGAGTTGCTCGAGGGTTGTAATTCGAGGCTTCGAGCATAGCATCTGGGCCTCTTTGGCCGAACTTAATTTAAGTTTTTATGAACTTATTTTCGGGTAAAAATTAGGAATCTCTAACTTTGTCTTAAAATAAGTTGACTTATTCTGGAAAAAAGTTCCCCCAAATACCGGAGAGTCGAGCCAGCTGGTTAGTTAATACAATAGTTCAAATTTATGTATTTTCAAATGGACTGTTTCGCTCATTTATTTACAATGAGCTCAAATTTTTAATCAAACTTCACTTGTTTAATTAACAAATCGAGTCAGGTCAATTTGCGAGTTCAAATCGAACTGGAATTTTGAATTAAGTTTAATTGACTTTGACACATATTCAGATTGACTCATTTAATTAAACAAATTCGAAATTACATTCAAACTCGATTCATATAGAAATTTAAATGAAAACTATACTATATTGTAACAACGAAATGAAGTATATTTTTTTAGTCTGATTTGGTTATCCCTTTCGTTCAAATTGATGATAACCGTTGGATACAATACTAAAATTGTTAGAAAAAGTCGTTATATACAGAGGTCTAAGATTCGAATCTTGTCAACAACATTTTAATTTAAAATTAATAATAAAAAATGTTACATGTAAAAATTGAAGATTCGATTGCTGCCAATAACATATTAATTTAGATTTAATATTAAAAATTGTTATTTATAAAATTGAAATATATATAATATAATGTAATTACATTTTAAATAAATTAAAATTAAAATAAAAATAATTCATGTTTTGTACGAATGATATGCTAATTAATCCTAATAAATGAACTAGCATGAAAGCCCGTGCGAAGCACGGACCAAATGCCAAAACATATGAATCGTTGGTTAAATTATGGCAGATAGCATGTAAAGGGAATAATATATGTAATGATAAGCCGAAATCGGTAAGAGAATTCTGTATAAATTAAGTATTTAAATTTATTAAAACATATGACACGCAGGTTGACTATGACAGATAACTTGTAACGAAAAATATATGTAATGATAAGCTTAAATCAGCAAGAAAATTATGCGGAAAATGAGTATTTAAATTTGAGTATTTGAATCTAAATTGAGACGAAGATACGGTTTTGAGATCGTAAATTAAAGAATGAAAAGTTTGTTCTTGCAGTGATTCTGATATACAAAGTGAACATGCTGATTGCAAAGCGGTAAGATAAAGAAAAAGAGAAACGGCTATGTGTTGTTTGTTATTCCTAACTTGTGTTGTCCTCATGTTGTTCATGCCGAAAGTTCTTCACGCAGATAGCTTGTACAAAGTACGGGGTTCATTAAAATTAGCATAATTCACTCGTAATTTCAGAAATATTTTATGTTCTTGATATACCTAACAAAATATATTCTCGCGCAAGCTAATAATAACGTGAAATTTATATATGATCGAAACAGTATACTTTAACTTAAACACTATGGATATAATTATGTTTATCAAGCCGCTCAAATCTCAAAAATTGCTCACATCGCCAAATATGATTTTTAATTTTCGTGATGCTACTATGAATTTAATTTTATCCAAATTGTATTTTTGATGCTATTGTGAATTTAATTTTGAATTTTATTAATGCGGTAAAGACTACATCGTACCATATTTCATGATAATAATAAATTTATAATATACATATAGTTTTTACTACTTTTTTTAGCTTACATTCAATATTTATATTTATTAATGACCATATATATCATCAGTTGTCCAAATTCACAATATACATGACATTATTTGTATATCGTCCCGAATCAGTCGTGTGTTGTTGTAGTTAATATTTTGGACTTACATTTCATTCCATATTAATTGATTATATTATGTTTAACTTTATGATCTCTGACAATTGATTTAGTTCATGGCTAGTAGAGGTGTTCATGGGTTCATAAATTGGATCAAACAGACCCAACTCGACCTTCTTTTCGGTCGACTGACTCGATTAAAAAATATCCGATAATTGATTAAGTTAAAAAAAAATTAAATCAAATTAAATGAATTGTGTACGGATTCTATATTTTTTCGGCCAACCCAACCCATACAGATTTAATTTACAAACCTTATTTGATAATATAAATATTTATTTATATATTATATACAATCATACATTATAGACTATAATTTAATTTATAGATGTATGATTATATTTCGTATGTATGTATATAACTTACGATATAATTTACATCACTAAAGTTATAATGTTAATCAAAATGAAATATTAACACTAAAATTGTAATTTATACGTATTTTAGTTTTATTTAGATTTTTGAAATAAACGATTTTATATAGTTTTGATTTATGATATACGTTGGGTATGGTTGGATTACAAATTTATTTTTTGTGAGTAGGGTTAAAAAATTTCAAACTGATTTAATTGGATCATTTTGCAAATATGTCTCCAACCCGGCTAATCAACCACATTAACACTACTAACGGCAAGTTACGCTAATATGGCACTCTTCCAGCCATCCAGGTAACTTTGATGTCACTGTATCTTAATTTTAAAAATATAGAATAATTTAATAATTATAATAAATAAATATTAATTTGAATTCGTATAGAAAACATAATTTTAAATTTAAAGCATATATTACATAATCATAATTTATCAAATTAATTTAATTAAAAATGTATTGTAAAATATAAATTTTTTGTTTGAAAAAAATAATATAATCACCAATTACCAGCGAGGATCCTCGTTCGTTCCTTGTTCAAGGATCAGGACAGGTTCGAGGAATATGAGCGGAGTTAGCATTTCCCGATCTGAAATGATTTAATGATTATCCTTTATCCAAGTACTATGTTTTTCATGTAGAAAAACATAGATGGAATAGCGGTAGAGTCAAAGAATATAAAATAATATTTCATAAATGTACTAAAAACATATACATAAACAAAATATTTTAGAATCTACTAAATAACATGAGAATTCACGTCCCCTTAATATATATTATTATTCATTAAAAATATAATGTATTTAATAATTAGAAAGGGATAAATATGTTGATAGCTTAATTCTAATTGAATTTTAAATAAATTCATTAAAAAGAATATACCAAGTGGTTTTTTAGTGAATGGAGTGAATGGTTTTTAAGTTGGTATCAAGTGGTTGTAATGGTAGAATGGTTGTAAATGACACATTAGTTATTTGTCCAATGAAATGGTTATAGGTTCAATTCCTAGTAAGAACATTTTTTTATTCATAATAGAGAGGCATATTAGTAATTTATTAAATAGGTTTGAAAACTCATGTTCCCCTATAATAGATATAATAATCATCTCCGTTACCCACGTAAATTCCTTATCTGAACAAACATGTCTTGGTTTAAGCTATTACTCTAATTCAACATATACTGAATGAATGGACACCGAAACTTGACAAGTGTACGGCAGATGAAAGAATTCTTAAATTAATTTAATTTTATTAAAAATTATTAAATTATTTTATTAAAAAATCAAGACGTAGTGCATATCTCTATCGGTTCGACTCTATTTCCTAAAAATTATTAAATTAATTTTATTAAAAAATACATGTTTATGTAAATAAAAGTAAAAATTTTACAAAATATTTGTATATAACTACAACTATTTACAAACACTTACATGTACACAACACGCTAGTTTTTTAGTTTTATGTTCTATACATATGCATAAAAAACAATTGTTTGGTAAATAAAAATAAAATTACCAAAAAATTTGGCATTAAGAAATAAATGATCAAGAAAAAAGTTATATAAATATGCTTTCAAAGCTTTGACGATAAATTATTAATTCAATTTCTAAAAATTAATAATTATAATCATATATACTAGCCTATAACCCGTGCGATGCACGGATGATTTTTAATTTTTATCTTATTTTTTAAATATTTTATTTTATTATTCATAATTTTAATATATTTTCTGGAAAATAAATTATAGAAGATACTAAAATATAATAATAAATATTTGATAGTATTCTAAACGATGGTGTCTTTCTTATATATTTAAAATAGGAAAAGTAATTTTTTAAAGTTAATATGCTGTTGACGGCAATTGAACTTTGAATTTCTTGGAATGGTTTATAAGATAATATAAATGTTTGTGAAATAGATAGTATTAATTTTTAAATAAAATATTTTGTTAATAGTAATCGAACTTGAACTTCTGGGAGTAGTTGTTTATAAGATAATATAAGTTTTTAATAATAATATATTATTGATGGAAATTAAAATTTGAATTTTTGGAGTGTTTTGTAAGATAATATAAATATTTGTGAATATAGATAATATAAATTTTTTAATAAAATATAGATAATATATATACTATTATATGAAAATTATTATATGAAAACTGAAACATTTAAAATTTTGATTTTTGGTCCATCATTCTATTTAATAACTAATCAATTTCTTTTTTAGGTCAAACATATTATTTTTTTTATTTTTTATAAGTAATTAGTTTTTTTAAGTAAAATACATATTTTTGCTAATTTTTCTGATTAAAACCATTCATTTTTCAAATATATCATATGCAATTGTATATAATAAAATAATAATATTATAATGATTAATAGTTAACCGATTACCCTTTTCAACTAAAATATATCATTTTTCTATATTTGCTAATTAAAATCTCTTTTTTTCTAAAAATATCATTGTTAACAATGATATAATTAATATTGAATCAAGTAATTTTAAAATTTTAAGTCTACAAAATTCATATCTTCTGAATTGAATGATGATTAATTTATTCGTGAATTAAAGTATAATGTAAATATTAGTTAATTAATTAATTTTGTTTGTATATTTTAATTTGTTTTATATAATCGTAGTGGATTCTAGTTTAACATCTTAATCTAGAAATCTTGTAAACCAAGGTCGTTATAGTGTACATAATAAAATATACATATGTTGAGTCCCACTCCATGGAACAATGGCCTACATATGTTTATATCTTAATCTAGAAATCTCGTAATTATTTTATTAATATTTTCTTTAGGAAGGTAATAATAATATTTGGCGAAGGAAACAATTAATAAAATATACATATGATGTTTATAATAATATAATATAACCAATTATACCCTAGAAATCTCGTAATTATTTTATTAATATTTTCTTTAGGAAGGTAATAATAATATTTGGCGAAGGAAACAATTAATAAAATATACATATGATGTTTATAATAATATAATATAACCAATTATACCCTACTTCGCTTATAATAGTATAGTATGGATAGATATTAATTAAATAATTTTATTCGTATATTTTAATTTGTCTTGTATAGTTGTAGTGGGTTCCATTTTGACATCTTAACACAAATCTCGTTCGTGAATGAAGGTTGAAGACTTGCAGTGTACATGGACTTAATGTGTAAAAAATATAATTTTATTGATATTTTTTTGTAAGTTAATTTTATTTTTAAAATATTTTTTTAGAAATGTGTTAACAAACTTTTTGGGAGGTGCTATTTCGCTTAATAATATAGTATAGAAGTGACGTTGAGCTGAGTAACTGGTTGCATGTGAGTTAAGGCTATAAAAGTATATTATACACATGGATTGGATTGATGAAATTAAATTGGTAGGAAGAAGATGATTAGAAGATACATAGAAATTCTCCAACAACCTTTTTTCAAACGGTAAACGAAACCGTGGCATTTTAATATAGTTAGTACATATATATTCCATTCTCCTTGGACCTTGCAACCATTTCCTTTATTTTTTTTAAATATGGCTTGTTTATATTTTTGCATTCACAAATTTATTTGTGTACTATTTTCTTAGAAAATTAATATCTTTCTAATCCGTTTATTAAAATATATACATTGTCACTGATAGAATTCATAATTTTAGATGTAAGATTTTTCTAAATTTACGTTCATAACATTTCCTTTTGCGAAATAAATACATTAATAAAATTTGGACTCATACCTTTTTTTTTGTTGAACTTAATAGCAAAAAAATCTAGTATTGATGCTAGAGAATCCCAAGGTCTTAAATCCACAAACTAAAATATAGTATTATGGCTATTGTCTCATAAATAATTTTTTTATACAGAGTTTTATTATAAAATTTTAGAAATAATTTTAAAAATAGTATTTTTCAAAACATATAATTTTAAAATACTAATATTATATAAATTTTATAAAAAATTTAACACATAAAACTTGGAAAAACACTTGATTTCGAATTTGATTCTACTATAGAATTATTTGAATAAATTTGATTATATGATAAAATCGCTTTGGATTATTTTAATAATTTTCAATAATTTTTTTATAAAAAAGTTGCGTAATTTTATTTTTAATTTTCTAAATGAAATTTGTAATTATATATCATAGAAAATAGGACATATATATATATATATATATATATATATATATATATATGTTGTGATGGGTTTCTCCTGCACTATATATAAAAATATGGTATTTCCTTCGTTTCATTTTATATGACCGTCTAATTTTTTCACACATTTCAATGCGTTCGGATGAGGTAATTGTAAATAATATTTTCTCAACTTTTTTGTTTTGTATTATATTTTGATAAAAAAACAAAAAATTTAAAAAATATTATTTATAAATATGTTAACCGAATACAACGTGAAAAGATTAAGGCTGTGCTCTAGAGATTTTTTGGTAAAGAAGAGAAAAGAAGAGAAGAGAAGGTGAAGGAAGAGAAATAAAAAAAATAATCTCTCATGTCTTCCCAAATTTATGTGAAAAGAAGAGAAAATTTTGAAAAAATGATATGGAGGGAAATTTTAAAGGTAAATTAGAGCTTCTCTTCAAATCATTCCATTTTTGGAAAGAAGATTATGAAGAGAAAGTTGTTAGAATTTTCTTTCCGGATCCATTCTCTTCTTTCCTGAAAAAACTCGGGACTAACTCGGGAGCACAGCGTAAAGGATCACATTGACTGAAGGACTTGTTTGATAGCACTGATCGATATTTGGCATTTTAATGGTAACTATGCACATCCAATGAATATAAGAAAAACTTATACAGTAGAACTTCGGTAAATTCATATTTGATAAACGATTAATTTCATCAAATTAATAATTTATTTACATAATAAAAATAGTGTATTTTTTATCTCGATAAATGAATAATCTACATTAATTAATAAAATTTTTCAATCCCAAACACATATTCATTTATAGAGATTTAGAGCCAGTTTGGGCAACTTGCTTATGACTTATAAAAAGCTTTATGTAGAAAATGAATCGTTTGACAATATTAGCTTTAAACCCGCTTTAAGTTAAAAAACTGCTTTAAGTCTTAAGTTCCATTTAGGTACTTTTGATTTATGACTTATGGAATTTTTTTTTTTCACGATTCTTGTAAAGTTTAAATATTATGAATTTAAATTTTAATTTAAGTCAAAATTATTAAACCCCCATTTAACATTAAGTAAAATTACCCAAACCCATTCATTCAACTTAAAGTAAACAACTTTACTTTCTCCTTTAAATTAAAAACACGTCCATTAAATCAAAATTAACTTATTTTAAGCAATGTCAAATACACTCTTAACTACAATTCCTATTTCTAATTATATAGTATTATCTTAATCTAAAATACAAATATTCGATTACCCTGCGACTCTTAACTTGTAGCGAAGGAACTACTCTGAAAGTTAAGTGTAAGTTCGAGGACATGTGTGTCTGTCCAAAGTTGACCTCCGACCATTAATTATACAAGTACCTTGGTTTTATGTTAACTTAAACCAACTCCAATATATTATTAGTACTAGCCTATAACCCGTGCGAGGTACGGCTTTCTTAAAATTAAATAATTTTTTAATTATATTTTAATAATTATTTGTCTCATATATATTACTTAATATAATATTGGCATAATATATATTATTAAATAATAATCGTTTAATTATATGATATATTATTCGAATTATGACTATATTTTGTCATAATCATATAAATATAAATGGAAGTATCGTATATACTTATATTTAAATTTTTGTTGATATTATCATTTTCAAATTATGATTCCATAATAATGCATAATGTAATATTTGTATAAAATAGAATTTAAAATTAATTTGTAATTGTGTGAGATTTTTATTGTTTATTATATAGTTTTAGTTTGTTTTCACTTTGTTAATTTATATTTTATTGTAAATTTGGTAATAAATATGTGAATTTATAAAATTATTAAAAATGATTTTGAAAATATTTGGTTTCCAAGTAATTGAAAGAGTGTAAAAAAGTTGGGTTTAACTGAAGAATTTTAACTCAAATATAACCAAATGAGCATGTAACTGAATATTAATTGGAGTGTAATTAAAATAGTTTGTTATTAAGTTAAATATGTGGTTTATCTTTTGTAAAATAACATTTTATATGTATTTTAATTTATTTTTTCATTTTAGGAAGGTGTTAGCAACATTTTTGGGAAGGTGACCGACCAACCATTTATACCCTTTTGTCATAATTATATAAATATAAATGGAAGTATCGTATATACTTACATTTAAATTTTTGTTGATATTATCATATTCAAATTATGATTCTATAATAATGCATAATGTAATATTTGTTTAAAATAGAATTTAATATTAATTTGTAATTGTGTGAGATTTTTATTGTTTATTATATAGTTTTAGTTTGTTTTCACTTTATTAGTTTATAATTTGTTGTAAATTTGTTAATAAATATGTGAATTTATAAAATTATTAAAAATGATTTTGAAAATATTTGGTTTCCAAGTAATTGAAAGAGTCTAAAAAAGTTGGGTTTAACTGAAGAATTTTAACTAAAATACAACCAAATGAGTATGTAATTGAATATTAATTGGAGTGTAATTAAAAGAGTTTGTTATTAAGTTAAATATGTGGTTTATCTTTTGTAAAATAACATTTTATATGTATTTTAATTTATTTTTTCAAAGGTGTTAGCAGGGAAGGTGTTAACCGACCGACCAACCAATTATACCTTGTTTCGCTTATAGATTTGTCATATCGTATATACTTACATTTAAATTTTTGTTGATATTATCATAATTATACCTTGTTTCGCTTATAGATTTGTCATATCGTATATACTTACATTTAAATTTTTGTTGATATTATCATATTCAAATTATGATTACATAATAATGCATAATGTAATATTTGTTTAAAATAGAATTTAATATTAATTTGTAATTGTGTGAGATTTTTATTGTTTATTATATAGTTTTAGTTTATTTTCACTTTGTTAATTTATAATTTGTTGTAAATTTGTTAATAAATATGTGAATTTATAAAATTATTAAAAATGATTTTGAAAATATTTGGTTTCTAAGTAATTGAAAGAGTCTAAAAAGTTGGGTTTAACTGAAGAATTTTAACTCAAATATAACCGAATGAGTATGTACTGAATATTAATTGAAGTGTAATTATAAGAGTTTGTTATTAAGTTAAATATGTGGTTTATATTGACCAACCAACCAATTATACGTAGACTAGCTTATAACCTAAAGCATGGGTTAATTTTAAATATTTTTAAAATTATATGAGTAAATAAGATAGAATACAATAATTTATTATGAATATAATTTACCTTTGTAATATTAATTAATAAAATTATTGGTAATAATAATAGTTAGTTAATAAATGACATGTATTGTTTAAAATTAGTAATATAAAATATTAATGTAAATTTATTGTTATATTAATTAATAAAATTATTAGTAATAATAATAGTTATTTAATAAATGACATGTATTATTTATATGTGTTTTCTTATTTAAACATGTTACCTTTTAGCAATTTTACTATATTTTTTATCATATATATGTGTTATCTTATTTAAACATGTTACCTTTTAATTTAAAATATTTTACTTTTTGTAAATTCACCTATAAATATTTATTATATTATTATCTTCCAATCATTAATATATTTTCAAAGATATAGTAGAATATATTTCAATCATTAATAAAATATGTAAAACAATTTGTACATTTATAATAAGCAAACATGAGTATACATATTTGTAGTTTCAATACAATGAATAATAAATTTCTAGTAAAAAAATAAGAACTGTTATGTCAAAGGTATGGAATATTATATTTTAAAACTACTATACTTAGATCCGATCTTCGAATAATAACATATTTAAATTAAAAATATATTTAGTTTACACTATGTAGGTTATTAATTAAAATTGTATTAAATTAAAATTAATAAACTACTAAAAGTGATTATATAAATATATAATTATATAATAAAAAATTATAATTTTCAAAACAAACTCGTGTATTGCTTGGGTTATAAGTTAATATTTTATAATAATTAATAAATTGATATCCTTAATAAAATCATATAAGTTTTATAAATTATGATATAGATGGAAATAAAAAATCATTATTATTATTTTATTAATGTTATTAAACAAAATATGAATTTAGAATTGAAATTTGACACCATTCTTTTATGAAAATGGAAGACACTATAGTTAAAGTTTTCAATTACTTTTTTTAATAAATTCACTAATAGGAAATAATTTTCTATATTAAGATACGTGTTATATGGTAATTTTATGATACTAAAATTATTATAGGTGAGTACAGGCATGCATGTATAAAATTAGATAAAATGGATTTCTTAGTTAAAACTTTAAAAAAGGACTTAAGTGAGTCAAATTATCTATTTAATCGTGTTAATTATTTGTTTATTTTTTAGAATTATAAAAAATATAATTTTTTTTCTAAGTTTTTTTTTGCAATTATACGATCTTCTGAAAATATTTGTAAAAATATGGCTTGCGACCAAATACAACTTACTTCCAATTTTTTTGAAAAAATAATTAAAGTTCATTTTAGTTGCAATTGAGCTTGATTATAGTTGCCTTTTGATGTTGCATTTGATTCAATAGATGCAACTTGTTAAGCAAACAATCAAAAATGATTACAATTACTAAATTTTTATTGTTGTATTTGTAGTTAGGTTAGTTTGCTGTTAGTTTGCAAAGCTATAAACGGTATTTTTGCATTTTACTAAATTGAAAAATATTTTTAAAAAATATTTTGCAAAAAAAATTGATCTTAGGTATTTTTGAAAAAATTCCTTTAATTTTTAACAATATTTTAAATTAATACATTATGTCTATTGTTGTCGAAATTGAACCAAATTTAATAAATTTATTACATACAATGTTTTGTTAATAATTGGCAAAAATTGGGCATTTGATTTAAGCTTATAATCAGTTATAATTTGCTCAAACCTTACCAAAATGGAATTAGATTTGGAGGCCGACATTGTTCTCATTTGGACTTTCGAAAACACGATATTTAGATATTAAATATTTTCTATACCAATATGCTGAGTTATATTTATAATTATAAAAATTGATCAATTATTAATAATTATGTATTTAATAGATATTATATACTCAACTAAAAATACATAGGGAAATTTTTCTCTATCGATTCATAATCTTAATTACCTTTCTCCTGACAATACATAAACAACTTATTATTATTAAAATTATTGAAGAGGGTGACATATAAATTTTAAATTTGCATGCCATTAATCAACAAAGTCTCATATATATCACACATGTACCACTAAACTCAAAAAGATGAAGATGAAGAGTGAAGAAAAAACTAAGGAGAAATTATATTAAATGTTGAAAAAACAACAAAAATAGATTAAATTATCATGTAATATTTAAAAATAATCCATTTGGTGAAATTGGATAAACAAAACTAATAATACAGCTCGACATGTTAGACATGTTAGGTTCACTATGTAAATGTAAACGAATTTAAGATGAATCTGTATCACGTGCTCGTAACATGACCATGACTCGTACTCCATGCAAAATCCTATAAATAGAGAGCTCTTCCTTCCCATATCAATTACAACCATTTCCATATCTAAGTTTTCTTCTTGATAAATTCTCAACACACTCACCTAATGGCTATTTTCTCCAAAATTGGTATTATAGGAGCTGGCATTAGCGGCATAGCTGCAGCTAAACAGCTCTCCGAATACCAGCCTATGGTTTTCGAGTCCACAAACTTTCTTGGAGGAGTGTGGAAACATTGCTCTTTCCGCACTACAAAGCTACAAACTCCCCGTTGTGATTATGAATTCTCGGATTTTCCTTGGACTAATAGGGATAATTCGAGCTTCCCAACGTACCAAGAAGTGTTGGATTATCTGTATTCTTATGCTACCAACTTTGATTTGTTAAAGTTAGTCAAATTCAACTCAAAGGTGGTGGAGATCAGGTTTGTTGGTGATCGTGAAACCACCGGTGAAGTTGGAAGTTTTATTGGTACTAGTAATGGTAAACCTGTTTGGGAGGTTGCTGTCCAGCTTAACCAATCGGAGATTATTGAGGTATATAAATGTGTGTATATTGATAAAGAAAATTTCAATTTATCTGCATGCTTACACTTCCACAAACAATCCAATTCTCACACCCTAGTTAACAAGACAAGAAATTTTGTCCAACAGGTAGGACCTGATTTTAGTTATTTTGCTTGCATGAAGAGAAATCATGAAGTTCTCATCACAAAAGCTATACTAACATAGAGAAGTAAAGTTCTTGAATAATCAATGAAACTTATATTAGGAAATATTCAGCTTCGGATCATCTTAAATCCTGCATTGGGTGCAAGTAGAACGACACATGCAAACAAACTATAGATCCGGTTTGGAAAATCTTATTTCTAAAAAATAAGTTACTTATTCTAAGAAAAAGTCTAAGAAAAAGTACATAAATATGTACATTTTTGAAATAAGTAACTTATTTTTGCAAGATAACAAATGTTAAACTTCACATACATAATATTTTCTAAAAAGAAACATGTAAATATGAAAAAAAAAATTCGAAATAAGTAACTTATAAATTATTTACAATTATAAGGGGGACAAATGGTGCCATAGTCTACCATCATACCTCCATAAATTGAATGTAATAATCCTAAAAACGTAACACCTACATAAATTAGGATCACACACATACACACACATATATATATATGTATGTATATATATATATATATATCCTTGCTAAGTTTGTTATTTATCACAATTTTGTGAGCAGTGGTATGCCTTTGAGTTTTTGGTGGTGTGCACCGGAAAATATGGTGACGAACCAAAAGTACCAGTTTTTCCTCTGAACAAAGGGCCTGAAATATTTAAAGGGAAGGTGATGCATTCGATAGATTACAGCAAACTGGATAAAGAAGCCACGGTTGAACTTCTCAAAGACAAAAAGGTTGCTGTAGTTGGCTACAAGAAATCTGCCATTGACTTGGCTGTTGAATGTGCTGAAGCAAATCAAGGTATATATTTAGTTAATCAGTTACAGTACATATCTCTCTAGTGTGCATATATGGACAGACATGTAATGATGATTGCATGATTTGGTTATGAGAATAATTTAGAAAGATTTACTGACAGAGAAGAAAAGGCATGTGTAAGAAACAGATCTAAAAGGTCAAATGTCTGGGGGTTAAGACTACATTACTATTACAAAATTGAATTGCTTGATTCAGTTTTTGACTTGACTTAATTATTTTCTATAATTTATATAGTACGTTAAAATTGTGAAGAAGCAAAGGATGTCAACAACCCTATATTGTTGTCTTTTGTGTAGTCATGATCTTTCATAACCCCACACAAAGTACAAAATAGAAGTACAAGAAACAGAATTTACATTTCTACTCTGCAGACCTCCTCATTTTAATTAATATATGTACAGAGTTTACAAAAGATACAAACAAGATTAAACCATGATTTACATGATCCAGAAATAAAAAATTTATTGAAAGAGAAATAAAATTCACTAATGTTATTTAGCAAAAAAAGAAAAAAAATCACTAATGCTAATTGAGTCTTGCTATAGCTTAAATTCTAACAGACTGGAATACATTGTTTTATATATGTATACTAACTTGCATTCAACATTTGATTAAAAAGGTCCAGAAGGTCAAGCGTGCACAATGATAATAAGAACACTGCACTGGACAGTTCCACATTACTCCATCTGGGGTTTACCATTTTACTGGTTCTATTCAACAAGATTTTCACAGTTTTTCCATCAAAGGCCGAATCAAGGCCTCCTCAGGACCATTCTTTGCCATTTTTCATCTCCAATGGTATTTTTCTTATACATTCTCATATTTAGTCAATTATTATAAAATTTTAGGTAACATCAAAATTGAAATAATTTGGGGCTGATGAACATGATTAATATTGTATAGAGACGAGGCATTTCAAAGTTCATCGAGTCGTACTTGGCATGGAAGCTCCCACTGCAGAAGTACGGCTTGAGACCAGATCACCCGTTTGAAGAAGATTATGCATCTTGTCAGATGGCCATCTTGCCCGAGTCTTTCTTCACCGAGGCTGACAAGGGAAGGATCATGTTTAAAAGAGCTCCTCGATGGTGGTTTTGGGAAGGAGGAGTAGAATTTGAAGATAATTCTAAGTTAGAAGCTGATGTAGTGCTTCTTTCCACTGGTTTCGATGGCAAGAAAAAGGTTAGAGATATATTACCAGATCCGTTTCGTAGCTTATTGGAATCTCCTTCCGGTGCCATGCCATTGTATAGGTACGAAAGATATTTCACATGAAGGCTTCAAACTAATCCTATCATATTTGAGTTTCACGCATGACCTACTCCGAATGATTTGTTCTTATACAACAGGGGCACAGTTCATCCTTTCATTCCAAACATGGCATTTGTGGGTTATGTGGAAAGTGTTTCGAACCTGCATACTGCAGAGATTAGGTGCATTTGGCTGGCTCGACTTCTTGGTGGTCAATTCAAGCTGCCAAGCATAGAGAAGATGCTAGAACAAACGACTACAGAGAGGCAAATTATGAGGAACACAACACGATTTTACAAGAGGAACTGCATTTCTACATTTAGTATTAACCACAGTGATGAAATCTGTGAAGAGATGGGATGGAGCTCATGGAGGAAGAGGAACTGGTTTTCGGAAGCATTTAGTGCCTATAACAGTCGCGATTACGAACATCACAAGGAAGACAAAGCATGAAATCAACAACTGGGATGTAGTAAAATCTAATCAAATTGTTTTCATTATAATTTTTTTTAATTTAAATAAATTTAAGTGCTTACTGAATAAGTTTCTAAGTATTCAGACTCCGGGTTCAGTCTCACCTTAGCTCCACTACAAACTGTAATGTCGTTCATTGCTGAGTCCAGGAACCATAAAGAAGGATTTTATATTGGTGTACAAGTATTCATATTTGTTACTATATTTTGAATACAGATACCGTTATACCAATCACGACTCGCAAGATATAGATTGTACAAGAGTAAGCAATATTCTAAGATTACAAAATCAAATTAATTGCTAATGGCAGAGGAAAAACCAGATAAACATGAGTATTGTTGATAAGAAAGGCTCAAAGGCTTTGAAGCAGCTTCAATGTCTCATCAATGTGCTTTTCAGGTTGAAACTGGTTATTGTAGATGAGCTGAACCTTTCCACTTTTGTCGAGGACATATGTCTGTCGCCCAGGCAATGTACCAAAAAGATCAGATGGCACACCCCAATCTTTTCTGACCTTGTTACCCTCATCACTCAGCAATGTAAATGGAAGTTTGTACTTCTTTGCAAATGCCTACACCAATTTGCAAAGCTGTGTTAAGGATACCCACGATAACTTCATAGGAATATGTATAAACGCAGGCAAGCCGCAATGACCAAACAAATCTCACTTCCCCAAAACAAAAGCCCTATAATTATAATACAAGTTTATTAATTGCAAGCCCTAACAAAGAAAATATTCTGGTTCAGTTGCAAGCAGAGTTTAACTTAACTTCTCTATTAAAGAAAAATATAATAGTTTCAGAAAAAGAAAAAAAGGGTGGGAACTGCTTGCAGTCTTGTGTTCTGTTGGTTTACAGGGCACACCAATACAGCACTTCTTAAAAGAACCGATGCAGTGCCACAATTGATGAAAGATCACATTACAAATTTGAAGGTTCAAAATGTTCATGAATCTGATGAGCTAGGAGACTAAGAAAGAAATTTCAATAACCAAGTCCCAAATTGATATCAGCTCGTACATATACCAAATTCTCGATTACCAATTCAATTCCAATGGGAAAAAAAAAATTCTAAATAAAATTTCAGAGCTTGTTCAATTCAAAATGCCTATAGCTTACATTACTATTAGATGTTCTATCCAGATACATAAGCATATAGATGTCATCTATTTCAAAAAGGACAACATAATTGCTTGGATCAAAATGTCTATACACGGAAACATTTAAACACCTGCAACAATAAACTCTTACTACATTATGGAGGTAAGCTAGACTACCACTATTTCTTTGCAAAAAGTGTTGAAATATTATCGAGGATCCAGAAAATTATCATCATTTTTAAATGAAACAGTAACTACTAAAATTTTGTCAATGTTCCAAGTGGGACAAATCAAGGTGAAGAAAGGAACCACCAACTACAAGTTAGCATTACCTTATGTGAAGACGTATCATCACCACTGATCCCAACAACCTCAGCACCCGCTTTCTTAAATTTCTCATAGGAATCTCTGAAAGCACATGCCTGCAAAGTGCACAAAAAAAGAAGTTTCAGCATACTTTTATGATTAGTACAAATGTATACAAATTGCAGTAACCAATATTCAGAAGAAGCTGCTCATGGTCCTCATTCTTGGCTTTTTTTTTTCTTTATCTTTTTTTTTTTTTGTGCAGTTGGCCCAAGATATGCAGGCAAAACTGGGATGTCAATTGTCACCACATTGCATTTAATATTCAGTTATAAGTAACTGGTGCTGAGACAATACTGCATTTCACGAGAAAAAGAATGACAATTTAGATGGGTTAACAACAGCATGGTAACATGATCCTCCCTCACAATGTACATATAATTAATCACCCTATGAAATACCCTCAATCCACTTCCTCACATTATTTTTTTTGAAGGAAGAAAAAAACTTAAAGAGTTTTTGACAATTTATCACACTTGCATTCATTTAAACGTGTTCAAACACTGTAACACTAACATGTATCCTGGACAGCCAGAACTACCTTAAAAGTAGTCCTTTTCAAAGATGTGATTTTGAAATTAAAATTGAGTCTACACTAGATTCAGGGATAGCATTGCGATAAAAACTCATTCTCACCATTTACCCCAGTGACAAGGCTGTATCCTCACCCCCGCCCCCCCCCCCCCCCCCTCCTCCTCACCCCCCCATACAGTTTTTCTATGTAAACAACCTAAAAATAACATAAAATGAGTCTACATCAACTTAAAATTATAATATTGGATTAGCAATTTAAATAAAGTTACAGCACAATAACATAAATAAACAAGATTTTAACATCTATATCAAAAGTATATATATAAAAAGAGAAAGAGAGACCTGTTTGGTGCAGCCAGGGGTTTCATCAGCAGGGTAGAAATAAACAACAACGGGTTTGCCTTTAAATTTCGAAAGACTAACATTTTTGCCATCTTGATCTTTCAATGTAAATGCTGGAGGAACTGTCCCTTTATTCACCTTCACAACAAAATAGAACCAATAAAAATGATGACCCACATAATAAATCCTCAAAAAACAAAAAGAGTAACTTTAAAACTAAATTCTTGATGATAAAAAATGTACCTTTGCAGAAATTGTACAAATCTTGGTTGAAAAACAAGGGGTTGAGTGTGAAGAAGAATGTTGGATTTTGAGACCATAAATTTGAGAATGTGATGATGATTTGGTAAGAAAAAGAGAAGAATGTTGTTTAGGGGAATAAGTGGAGAGGGAAGAAGCAAGAAGAGTGTGTTTAGATATAGATACAGATGCTGAAGCAGCAGTAGCAGAAGCCATTTTAGCTGTTTGAAAATGTATAAAATTTAGAAGTTTGTGTAGTGATAAAATGGTGTAAGAAATGGTTGAAATGAGGAACAAGGGGATAAGGGAAATTGTGGGTTTATCGGCGTGGATGGTTTCCTGACCCCAGACACCTTTTTCTTGTGCATTCTTGGAGGTCCAGAAAAAAAAAGTCCAGAAAATTTTACCTCTTTTTCTTTGTTTTTCTTTGCTTGTTTCTTTTTTTTTTTTTCAATGCTAGATGCTAAATTTCTATTGCTATTGCTATAATATAGAATCAAAAAGTGAATTTTGGTGCTAAAATAAAACTCACCCTCCAAAGCTAGTTCTATAATTAGTTTAAAATTTAACCAACTCTTTTAAATTTTACCAAACTCTTTTAACTTCTATTGAATATTCTCAACAAACTAATCTCATTCTAGTTAAATGATGATGTGGCATGGATGCATAAATGCATCCTTGGTTTCAAATTTAGCACAAAGGATGCATAATATAGCAATAGCACCAAGGAAGCATCCAACTATAACATCCCTTTGGAGATGAGTTTTTTAGCACTTGATGCTATAATATAGCAATAGCACCAATGATAGCATTGCATTGGACTTGCTCTCATATCCCGTGATATCTAAGAATGTCAAGATTTTGCCAAAATATCATTGTTACATATTTTAAAATTTTATTACGTGCTCGTTAAATTTTAATTATTTTTATAAATATCGTAAGGTCTATAATCAGCTAATTGATTTAAGTATAAAAAAACTGTTAAGTTACCAGTTCTCATCATAAGGTCTATAATCAGCGTATAAAAAAATTGTTAAGTTACCAGCTCTCATCGTAAGGTCTATAATCAGCTAATTGATTTAAGTATAAAAAAACTGTTAAGTTACCAACTCTCCTAAAACCTTAAGGTGTTAGGAATTGGGCTTTACCAGTATCATATATTTATTAACAAAAACAGAAGGTACTTTCTTAATTAAATTATGTTATTTTAGTTCGTATTTTATGTATGTTCAAGTAACCAGTATATGTACTAATGTACAACACCACATTGAACAATGTCAAATAAATTTAATTTTAAAGATATAAAACATTTCATGCTAAGCTGCCTCTGCAACAATGTCTGTCTTACTATAATTATTCATTTATCTATTAATGTCGAAATATACATGATATCTTCCTGAATCTCCATTGAATTTCCTAATCTAATAATTGCAGTAGTACATTGAGTTTGTAGTATATGCATTCTTCTTGTTCCTAATTGTTGTATACATGCATTTTCCTGATTCGTATATTATCTCTTGACAATTAGGGAGAACACTTGGGGATTTGAAGGCAAATAATCTTCTTTAGAAGTATTCTTTGTGAAACTCGAAGCGTGTCGATGTCTTGTGACTTAACTCATGTGACAACTCCTTCAGTTCTTTAGCAAGCACAGGCAATCCACAGTAAAACACACCTGGAAAGCACAATGCTGTTTTAATCAGCGTTCTCAGTCTTTATATAATTTAACATTGTCAGTCAGGTTGCTTGTTTATTGCTCATCACAGGAAATTGCACTGTTGTATATATGAAAAGTAATCCTGTAAAATGCCTAAGATTGCTTATCCTTCTTCTTATGGAGTTTTTACTTCAAACTAGCACATGGTGACTCGAGGCGATTAAGTCTAGTTAAATTGACAACATAATGCCTTACCTACTGTGGCAAAAGGATGCTTCTGAGCTATTTTTGTGAACTCCTCCTTCCAATTTGGCCTTGCGAAATGTGTCCTCACCTGCATATTGAATGCTTGTTTTTATCGCATAATTGCATTAAAAAAATTGCCTCTAAATTGTGTAGTAAGATTTATCTGCATAATTTGTGAATAGAAAAGGGTGTTGAGTGATTTAAATGGGTAAAATAACGATAGGTATAATATTAGTAACTTACCCTGGTTCCAGAGAGGATATCAATACCATGTTTGGCATGGTTGAGAGCTTGAACCATTGTTATTAGGGTGGACCTTGCATCACCCTCTTCATAAACACTAGTAAGATAGTTGTGCATCTCAATATGGCCCTGTTAGAAGTAATTCTTAGTGAACTGAATTGGACTCTCATTATGAAATTATGGAGATGAGCTATCTAACTACAATTCTTTAAGTTCCGATTCTCTTACCTTATGGTCCATCTCTGCTACTTCATTCATTACTCCTTCAAACCACTCAAAGGACCCAGGTTCTCTGGTAACCCAATAGAAATGTGCACTTCTAGTCCTCCGTGATTTCTTTTTTTCATTTGGTGTCATACTTGAGGACGCAAAGCTAGTTAGGCTATCTTCTGACTTGCTATTTTCAGTGTTTGAATCCTAGGCCAGCAACAGTGCAACAATTACCATTAAGTGGATGAGAATCAAGAACAAACACTACTACCAATTAGGAAAAAGAATGTCACAGTTGAATTGATCTTACTCACCGTTTGATCTTCAAATGTTCTTGTGTTGTTAATTAGATCTCTGAGAATGCTTATAAAAGGAGTTGCTCCAATTCCAAGTCCAACAAGAAGTAAAATGTCGTAGTTTTGGTAGTCTTGGGCTGGAGCACCATAAGGTCCATCCACGAACAATCTCGGTAAACTGCAGTAAGGTGATATGTTTTATTAGATTTTCGAGTATATGATCAGTGTCTTTCCAATTATAATTGCTGACATATCTGACTTGAAATAAAACAGTAATGACTTGACTAGTGAAATTATGTCAAACATACTGCATTTGTTGAGATGGGGAACCTTATGATCCTACTAGGCAATTGTTAAATTTAAGATTAAAACATCTTAATAGATATAATGTATTCACCCTGTTTGATCCACATGATGCTGTCCAAACTTTGCTCGGCCAATGACACATGGTGAGCAGTTGTCTTCTGTAAATACTCGTTTTAGCTCTTGCGTCCAATCTCCTACTGTCCGAATGTGAATACTTAGGTAGTCATCTCCTGGTGCTGAAGTAATAGAAAATGGATGCCTGAATGGTTGTTTAGAGAGATATTTCACTTTTCAAAAGGAGTGCTATTTACAGAATGGAATTGCTTATCAGCTGAAAAAAACAAACTTACCATTCGAAAGGAGATATTGATGGGCACTGAAGAAATATGTACTGCCCACTTTTATACCTAAATCCGCTTGGTTTTGACATGATAATGTTGAAGACATCTCCAGGTAGAATTGAAACCTGAAAAAAAATTGAAATGATCTAATAAATAGCATACAATAGCTATGATTATCTAAAGTCACGAGTAATAAAAAAACGGATTACCTTCAAGAGCTTCACAGAATAATATTTTGATCGACATGTTCTCAGACATCGCTCTGCCACATAAAGCAATAGGGGAACAGAGATGTACATCCATGTCTGAGACACCAGAATAATGCTTTCAGCAGTTTATTAAGACTACTATTATATACTGTATCAGATACATATGCTCCATAACCAATTCTCCAGTTGCATTACAAAAACGGTGACTTTTTTGTAAGAAAATGTAATTTATCAAGCATTCCAAATATTCAGGATATGATGATCACTGGAAATGTAAGAGAACCTAATAGGAACTTTTTGATACTTTATAGATCAACGATTGAAATGTATATATAGTCTGAAGTTGATTGAAATATATTTATCAAAAGATTGGAATGAATTAGAGATAGAGTGATGTAGAAGTTCTTACTGTTTTCTGGTACCATTTGTCGACCAAGAACAAGAAGTTTCCATGGACTAATAGCAAAATGTAGACTAGAGCAGTAAGGTGATGGGAAAACCAAAATGCATTAAATCCAGTCAATCGATCAAAAGGCCCTGGCAGCTTTAAAACATTTTTCCGAAAGTATGGGGTTGCCAGTGTGAATGCAATAATCAATAGTATAACCATGGAAATCCCAGTAATTCCTTCAACCCCGGTCAAAAGGTATTTGTAGCTAGGCTTTTTGTTATGGAAATCTGAGGCTATGAGGGCAAAACTTTCAGGCGACGAATTGATCAGACGAGGAAAATCGCAAGCCATGTGGTTGCCTGCATGGATAACTACTCCAATTCCTATCGCATAAGCAATTATCTGAAAATTTGACAGTTTTGAAACATCAGGTACAAACCTTAAAAAAAAGGATGCACTATTTATTTGTAAAAGTTTATCTCTATAGTTCTGTACAACTTCTGGTTCTACATAAGACTACTACTTAAATGGATCGTATCTAATTAGTTATTGTGCATTTGTAATAGTAATCCTCGCGTCTTCATGACATGTATTGTTAATTGACATTGACATATTATATGTTCCGGACAGCAAGGAATTTGAATGATTATACTTTAGTCGAAACAGTAGTCACATTATTTATTCTCTTACCTTGTGAAAATTAATGTTGTCGTTGAAAGGGATGAAAAGTCTAGCTCTTGTAGACCGGAGAAATGTCAATATATTTCTGCAAATCGGTAAAAGAATGAGTGCCATGTTAAGCTTCAGAGTTTCAGCTGCCCCTTTGGCAGTTGTCAAGCAATAGCCCATGACTTGAAATGCAGCCTTTTCCTTATACTGGATGAATTTCCAAACAAAGAGTCCAGCCATGGCTGACACCCATAGCAACAAGATCCAACCCCTCTGCCAGTTCTCTAATGCTAGGCACTTGAGTTTAAATCGCAGTCTACACAGAACACCGGCCCCGTAAGCATTTAAGTTTTGGCTCCAGCCTACACTAGCTGTACTCAGAGGTCTGCTATAGTTCATGTAGTTTTCCCTTTGAAGTAACAGTGCTTCCAACTGCCATAACTGTATGAAGGGCATGTTAGAATTTTTCGCAGGCACAATTTCATCTTGAAAAATAAAATATTCGTCATTTTTTATTTCTTACCTACTACATCGAGGTAGTCGAGAAACAACTGTCATTCTGAGATCAGTATATTTATTAATCATAAGGCCAAGCAATAACAAATAATTTATATATAATAAATGATAACTGCTGCTATCTGTTCATATTTATTAATGTTGATTCTAGCATTTGATTTGGTATCACATATTAATAAAACAAGATGGTCTAAGGGCTGCTACTGTAATAAGTGTTCCAAACTATCAGATATGGAAAAATATAATAGCTAAGGAAATAGATATACATGTACATGTAGAAGTTGATGTTGGTTAGTAGTTATACGTTTAGCGGTATAGATGTTGGGATGGATACAGATGCATGTAGAGATAAGATACAGTCAGACGGACATAATTATTCCATCTCAAAATCTAGTTTGCAGATGGTATGAGTGTATGACATCATAGAAGCCGAAATCTAGAGCAAGTAAATTAGTTAACAGTAAAAGTGGCACTTTACCCTCATTACAGGGATGCTAAAAATTTGTAAAATGTCTAAAATTCTTAGAAAGATGATGTTTAACATCCATGTACAATCTTACTTATGTAAGACATTCAGAAGTTACCTCAATGTACCCAAGATTTTCAGGGTCTAATTCTTCCATGATCAATGCAGCGTATTCCTCTGCTCTCTCTTTTAGTTTGGATAGCTTATTTGCTGATGCACTAAGCATGATTAGCTGTAATGAAAAAAAACAAATATTATGTACATTGTAATTAATACTGTTGCTTCAACTAATTTTTCTCTATCTGATGCCTTATAATTGCGTGATTGTCAATGGATACGTGTTTGAATCACATATGTTTTAGTTGGTTGCGGAGGCACAACCAGTCAGCCATTCGTTAGATAATATTGACTCCAGGAATGACATACTTCATACAATCTGTTAGCTTGTCACTGGATTGATGTTGTTCTAGTAACAAAGAGTTACTCCTTTTATTTCAAACAAAAATTAGGTGCAAAATTTTTGCCTGTCAGCAGTTAAGACAATTAATAAGATGTGGAAAACTAAGATATTGCAGCCAGTAACTGAAAGAGGAGAAGAAATAACAATTTTCTCAGAAGAAATGAATTGATCTATGCAGTAGCATGTTAGGTAGTATATGCGTTTCTTGACCAATTTTTCAATTAGAATAGAGTGATAAAACATTCTGGTAGATAGAAGGTAGTTAAGAACATTCTTACCTCCTGCACTTCATTCCTTGTGACTCTTCCATCTTCATTGCTGTCCGCCCTGAGAACAAAAATATAAATCTCAATAATCAATAATTGTTACCTAATTTCCTAGTAAGGAAGTTATGTGCTGTGGATGTATTAATTTGGTAATATCTTGGTCTCCAAACTTATAATATCCATGTAACGTTAATCCTTTGAACCTTCTCTGGTAGCTGAAGATGCTAAAAGATGCATGTTTCAAATTAAGATATACGAAAAGTAAATTACATGTCAAAGAAAATTTTAAGCCGAGCATCAAAACTTTGGTCTGTAATCTGCAACCAAAAATCGTGGAGCTCAGCTTTAGTAATGTGTCCTATCTTCTCCTGATGGCGTCGTCGTCTTTCCAGCACATCAAACACCCCCAATGCAAACTCCTTGGAGTCGGCCATCCCTATCATATAATCAAACACCAAAGATTAATCACTTCATATATGAAAACCGAAGAAACTAGTAATTGTATGTCTAGCGGTGGCAGAACCAGGTTACAGAGGGACACTATTCCATCATAGTAAAGTTTTAACATCCGTCACTGTGTCTATCTATGTTTGCGTGTTTGGAGGAAGTACCAATGCAATCAGCAAAGTCATGTCTAGAAAGAAGTCCATCCTTGGCGAGAGAATCAAACCGGGACTCCACTTTTTTCCACAGCTCATTCGGCTCCGATGAATCACCCATGGTTTTATTAATAAATCGGAGTCCTCCAAGTGCTCGTTGAGCACAGGATTTCGTTCTAACCAGCTTAGCTTTCAATTTCATTGCATCTCGCGTTGTTAAATCCAGATGATTAATATCCGTAGATGAAAACGACAGCGTTCTCAGCCACTGAAATTTCCTTCCAATCCTAGAACTAGCAGGAATACTCCTTCCAGTGCCGGCAATAGAAGAAGTTGAAGCTACAGAACAATTACTATCACAATTAATACTAATTGGAGGAGGAGCAATACTACAGAGGACAACAGAGTTGTGCTCTTTCTGAAGCTCTAATGTCACTTCTACTAAATCATCATCATCATCACCACCATCATCAAGAACTACAACAGGTCGTTGATCAACAGCGTTGCGACGAAGGTCATTAAGAAAAACAGGCAGCATTGCACCTCCTCCATTATGTCGAAAACCATGCTCATCATAATGAATATGATCTTGAGGAAGATCAAATGCACGGCTGTAATTGGAAGATTTGGAAGAAGAACAACTAGTTCTCATGATCTCGAACATATAAACAAAACGAAATATATATAAATTTAGTAAGATTCAAGGATCAGTAGGTATGAAACACAAATAGTAAAAAATTTGTGGAAAGTAAATCATGCAAAGTGAGAGAGAAAGAAGATGGAAGAAAGAAAATGAATGCCACTCAACCAATTCAAATGAATGCTTTTTGTGTTGCTTCTGTTTTCCATTACTAATAAACAAAGTTGGCATTCATTTGTTCATAACCTTCCCTACTTCTTCCTCCCCTTACAAAGGGTCATCATGTTTATTTATAGACAATTTAAGCAAGCAAAATAGATTTTTGTGTGTAGATTTTAAATCGTAAGCCACCTTACGTGTATAGATTGATTTTCATGCACATTATAATAAAATAAATTGATAAGGCAAAGTCTACAAATAAAACATAACATGATTCTGAAAACATTTCACCAACAACAATCTCCTTAATTTATTTGTCATTCCATCATCATGTTAAAAAAGTCAAGTCGCCTGCTCATATATATGATGAACAAACAGGAATTTATTTCGGCCTGTACTATCTACGAAATTTAATACCAAGGTTGTGAAATGTTTATATAAGAAAGAAAGAATGATTCTGTCAACTTATGTTAGATGCTAGTATTATTATTATTCGTATTCTTTTTTGTAAAGGGGCCTGGTCTACAAAATGTACAGCATATTTCTGCGGTACGGTGTACAGTAGGGTTTTTGGTGTGAAAACAGGGGGCTCATCTCTCTACTTACCGCAGAAACTTTCTGCGGTATGGGTGTGCGGTACGGTATGCTGCAACATACGTATGCAGTTGACCGCCAGCCTGTTGTAAATAGAAGTGGAACAATGCTAATGATTGTAGCTACTTAGGGAATGTTTCTTGAATTTCATATGCCTTTTAATGTTGGAATTGTAATAATGGTACGTACATGTTAACAATTAACAACCGTAGTCCAGCTAGCATTAACACATTTGTATAAGTTCGTGTTTTCCACTCTTTCGCCACCCACAACGAAAAATCGAGGAAAAAAACGTTTATATACTAAAATTGATATCACGTAACACTTACAAATTCTACTAAGCCATATAGTGTTTGTGTTCACAATATAGTTTATATTCAAATCATATGGACACGGTGAAGTACTTGAACTTCAATTATTATCAAATTGAATTTCTAAAAATCCTTTCCTAAATCACTTTGATCTTACTTGTAGTACTCGTTAAAATCTTCGTACCAAACAATATACTGCACACATCATTAGCTAAAAAATAAGCTGTACTACACACAGGCGTACATGCATATCGTAAACTACAAAAATTTAGTACTATAGCTGTCATTAAACTTAGGGCATGTTTGGTTGGACTTTTTTTAAGTTCTTATGGACTTATTTTCGGGTAAAAATTTCATATTTTGATAATTTTTTTAAAAGTATTTAATGTATGTTTGAGATTTTATAAGTTGCAAAAAAAAATTAATTTTTTTCAGAAAAAAATTAGGAATCTCTAACTTTATCTTAAAATAAGTTGACTTATTCTGAAAAAAAAATTTCCCAAAATAAGATTAAGGATCACCTCATGGACTAGCTCTTCTACCAACCAAGTGCTATGACAAATGATTGATCGTAGTTGGGTTAAATGTTTGAAACCCATGAGCACATTTGTGCAGTGGTACTCCTGTATATGTGATAGTACGTACCACTACAAAATCTGAAAATAGTACTTGCAGAAAATGAACCACATACATGACATACTTATAATGCAAGCAACAATCTAGCTAATTAATTAATGATCAAAGGCTAGGAGGATTTTGACACTAGCTAGAAGTAGAAGTGTCATTGTAGCAACTTATACACATAAGAACCATATACATCAGTTTTATAGTAACTTTTAAGTTTTAAGTGCTAACCAAATGATATTTGCACGGTGAACCAAATTAATTGGATGATTTAATTTTTAGGTAAATATATTTCTTCATGATTAAGTAAAATTATTGTGTTTTTTATGATTTGTCTTTGTGTTACAAGAGACAAACTTTTGTTGGCATTAGACTTTTTGGGTAATTTGCTGGAGAATGAAGCAATTTATAAATAAAAGTTTACTATAAAATGATTAATAAACTATGGGGTGAAACTTTAATTGTGACCACTAAAGAGTTCTTTGGATTGTGAAACTCTACCAACTCAATTCAAGTACCAATAATATATGGTTGATATTAGTATAAGATAATATGGAAATTAGTTCAACAAATTATTTCAACTTGTTTTTCTTAGTGCGAAAGGACTCGGTCATATATCTCTCTTTATTAACTCAAATGAAATTGGGATCGACCATGATAAACTAATTAAGAGTGTTGCAGGTATCTAGAAGGCAAATTAATTTAAAATGCAATTCACTTAATTTTATTAGCCCTTGACCAACCTTTCTATGTGGGTGAATGGTGCTCTAACCTCCATGAAAAGTGAAAACTCGACTAGGATTTAGTTTATTTGTCAGTGTCTTGAATATAATTTTTAAAACATGAGATATTTGATATTTGAACCAACGCGTTGTTGTTTTCCTAGTTGTTTAAAAGATTTGTGAGATTAATCCATCACTAGTTAAGTCGGAAGGATTGTGATATCCTTTTGTGACCTTTTTTTCTGTACTATAGGCCAAAGTAGTCGAGTAGTTAATAAATAAAGGAAATTCAAAGAAAATTCATGGAATTTTATTTTCATTTTTAATTTGGTGTTTGACTTTGTAATTGTGGTCAAATTTGTTTCTTGTCTTTTGGCGGGAAAGTTAGTTTCTTTTGAACTATAACAGCTCAGCTGGGATTTGTAACGAGAATCATTGTTCATTTTTATCAAAAAACAGAATTTGTAAAATCTCTCATCTCCTTTCTTATTCTCTTTCTTTATCTCTCTCAATATCTCTCTCTGTATTACTATGAATATCTGTTTGTTGAAGTGTTAATGAAGATGTTGAATAAAACATCTTTATCAGTGGTATCAGAGCAGTAATCGAGTCCAGTAATTAGGGTTTATAACAATCTGGAACCAAGAACACGTCGCACCGCCATGGATGATCATGTCAAGAACTTGGAACAACAAATCGCAGATCAGAACAAGCTATTAGATGAACATAACAAGCAATTTGCAAAAATGATGTCGATTATGCGTGAATTGCGTTCAGAAAAGGATAAAGGTACTTCTTCTGAACCTCCTCGATCTGGAATTAACTTGCCTGTTAATCAAACAGTTAATGCTCAATTAAGGCCTTTAGGTCTTACACCAAAACTTGATTTTCCTAAGTTTGATGGTAATGGCACTAGGGTTTGGGTCAAGAAGTGCTGTAAGTATTTTGCTTTGTGTAAGATTCCTGAAGATCAGAAAGTAGATCTTGCTTCTTTGAATATGATTGATAAGGCAGAAAATTGGGTTCTCAATTATATGGCGAATAGGAAGAATGTAGATTGGAATATTTTTGTGATTGATTTGAGTGCTAGATTTAGGGATGGCAATGAAGCTGATATTGTTGAACAATTCAATAAGCTTGTTCAGAATGATTCTTTGGAAAAGTATATTGATAAATTTGAGGATTTGAGGGCTTTAATGTTGCATAATAGTCGAGACTCATATGTTCTGAATAGTTTTTTGGGGGGGGGGGGTTAAGACCTGCTTTTAAACCTTTTGTAAAAGCATTTAAGCCTACTACGATTGCTCAAGAAATTGAGTTTGCAAGATTGCAAGAAGAGACTCTGAAAGTGACTGGGGTTAAGTCTAGTACGTGGTCTATAAAATCAGGGCCTGCTCTGGCCAACATAAAACCTCCATTGTTGTCTACACCAGCTAAACCTTTAGAAGTGGCAAGAGGTACACAGAAACAGGCTAAGACTTTTAGACACATTCCTGCAGAGGTAAGGGCAGAAAAAATGGCTAAGGACTTATGTTACTATTGTGACAAACCATATGATAGAAGCCATAAATGTCAATTTAAAGAGGCACAGTTGTTTACTGTTGAAATTCCAGGAGAGTTACCAGTGGATGCAGCCTTGTGTGACTTGGATTTGGAGGGAGATTATGATTTTTCTGAGCCACAAATTTCAGTCAATGCTTTGACAGGTAACCATGGGTTTCATACAATGAGAGTGGAAGGGAAGTGTAAGGGTTCTGTATTGCATATTTTAACTGATTCTGGTAGCACACAAAACTTTTTGGATATCAATATGGCTAAGAAATTGGGCTGTAAACTGAAAAATATGCCTCCTCAAGCTGTTACTGTTGCAGATGGTAATCATCTTGCTTGTCAAACTATGTGCCAAGACTATGTGCCAAGACTTCAGTTGGGTTTTTCAGAATCAAACCTTTACTACAGATGTCTTGTTGATTCCATTAGGAAGTTGTGACATGGTACTTGGTATACAGTGGTTAAAGACTTTGGGTTCTAACAAGTGGGATTTCAGTAAGTTGGAAATGGTATTTACTTTCCAAGGGCATGAAATGATGTTAACTGGAATGCCTCAACAGAAACTCAAAGTACTGGAAAAGGTACCTACTGAGAAGCTTCTCAAAAATGCAGCTCAACTTTGTTTTATCCAACTTTCAGAGTTAGTTCTGTTGGTGTATACTGAAAATATTTATTTGAAGTATTTACATTTATTTCTGGCCGGTTTAATTGAGAATCATTTAAATGTTTACATGTTGTCTAAATATTATATATTGTGAATAATCTAGTATCAAATGGGATACAGAATATTAGATTATTAAATACGGTTTATATAATATAATAAGGTTCACAGCACAGGTGGAGTTAGACAATCCACTGGAATGGCTGTAGTATTATTTATAATAGTTTATATTGACTAATAAATAATACTAGTATACTTTGTGTATATTGAACAGGATCAAATTTAGAATTGTTCCCTTATACTGATTAAGAAGGTGAACTAAGATTCTATGTTATTATTAATGCTTAGGTTCTTAATCCGGAAATAATAATTGACACGTATATATTATTTACATGCTTTGATTTATATATGAAATAATTCTTGTGAATTATATCATTATATTTTGGGTGATGAAATAATATATATTGTGGGATATTATTTATTGAAGGAATCCATGTCCTGATAATATTCGGGTTAATGATGTCCCCTTGAAAGCTCAAAAATATTTAATTATGTGAAACCCTGCAGGTGGATTTATTCCGGCATAATTAAATAAAGGTTGAGTGGATGATCAAGGATAAAAGATATTAATTAAATGAATTATCAGTAATTTATTTAATTAATGGACATGCGATATTTTAAACATGGGGAATTTAATAAGCAAATAATATTGGAACCGAATTAATTAATTAAATTACGGTATTAGGAAAGGTAGTGCAAATATTAATTCTTTAGTGGATTGAATTAATATTTAATTACATTGGGCTAGGCTCAAGATGTAATTAGAAGGCCCAACCTAATTGTCCATGATCCCTATTGTAGCCTATATATATTCCTATTCTCTTCTTGCTGGGTGCGGGTCGAAAAAAATTTAGTAGCCACCCAGGAGCAAGAAGAGAGGTTAACTTGAGAAGACGAAGGCCAGACTTCGCTCAAGGGAATTTGGGAATACAATAGAAGAGCGTGGAATCAACCGTTAACAAGGTGAATTTTCTATTCGTACTCGTTAATTTATTGTATCAATAATCGCAGTGCCAAGATCTGATTGTCCCAACAATTGGTATCAAGAGCCTGGTTCAATGGTTCTGCGATTTTTGATACGATGTCCATGTCGTAATTATATATGCATGTGTATAGTGGTGTGCTTGGATAATAATCTTTTGCAGGTTGTTTAGTATCCACTATTATGGCCATGTAATTTTAATTATGTGTTTGGATCCCACGTGGTTTAATCGTGGTTATTTTGTTTGGTTTCCACGTGGTTTATCGTGGTTGTAAAACACGAGGGTTGATCGTGTTAGAATAGATTTACAAAATTAGTTTTGTATTAGATCTATTTTTTTGTAATTGTTTGTTGGATTTTATTAAGATCTGGATATTTTGTAACAATTATGTGCGATCGGAAATCAAATCGGAGACAAAAATTTATCCGCTGCGTAGCTGCTGGTTCGATTTGTTTTTAATTAAGAAGTCGACAGAGGCTGCTGCTGTTCGAATAAGGAGTCTGTGAACAAGAAAGAGACAAAGGCGCGCGTGAAATTCTGGAGGAAGCCAGTAACACAGGTCTGTCCTGCGTTACAGGATGAAATAAGGGTGTAACGCAGGTACGTCCTGCGTTACAGGATGAAACAGGTGTGTAACGCAGGCCTCCAATGCGCAACAGTTCCAACCTGCTGTGTAACGCAGGACGTGAATGCGCAACAGTAATTTTTGGCAGAAAAAAAGATTTTTTCAGCAGAACAGGGCTGGAAATTTTTTTTTTTTCAAGGGGCCATAATAGTGGATTTAAATTATGTTTTTTTAATTTTAATTCCGCTATTTAATTTTTTAATTATTGCTTTAAATAATTATTATGTGTGTTGTTAATTATGTGTGTAATTTTAATTGCATGTTTAATATAATTAGGACGACATGGACATTAATTTTATTTATTGCTTTAATTTTATGATGCATGCTGCTATGTTATGTGTTCTTTGTATTGTTATTTTTATAACATGTAGACCTCGAAATAATAACATAGGGCGATGCATCTAGATAAAATTCCTCAGTTTTAAATAAAAATTCTAAGTGGGTGAGGGAATTAATTAGGAATTAAATCCCACGGTCTCCATTATTGTTTGTATGTAATTTAACACTAAGATGAATATAAATTATATATAGTCCACCCTAACGTGGCGTATGATTTATGGTGTCAGGTAGTGTTATGGATATTACTAGAACAAACTTCCTAAATTAATTACGAATATTGAAAGGTATACATGCCACCCATCGTGGCGTACCAAGTTTCATAGAATTCAATTAATTAGAAGGGTACCACTGATTGAATATAGATTTTGATATTGAGATAAAGGATGATTTTGCCTAGAAAGGGGTCTTAAGTGATGCCTCTTGACAATGCTCCCCCCGATCTGGGAATTATCCTATTATCGATTATTGATTTGAAATATTTAATGGTGGTATCCAGTCTTTTTATTAATTTGAGATTTAATAATGGTATACACTTAGCTATGAAAAATAATATATAGTCCACCCTAACGTGGCGTATTATTTAGTAATAGGACCGAAGTAATATTTAAACGAATTTAAGTGGTATATATGTCATCCATCGTGGCATACCAGATACTTATGGTGTTTAAATATTAGTGCATTAATGTTAATTAATTGTTAGAGGAAACCAATAGGATTTAAGATTTATGCAACTATCTGATTATGTGTTACATGTATGATTCTCAGGATTAGATCACTATGGGCTTTAATCCACTATTCACCATACTTAAGGATAATAAACTTACTGGACCGAACTATATTGAATGGAAACGTAATTTGGACATAGTGTTGATTGCTGAGGAGTACAAATTTTGTACTTATGAACCCAAGCCAGACCAGCCTGCTGAAGATGCTCCTGAAAGTGAGAAGGAGTATTATAAGCGGTGGATTAAGGCTGATGAGATGTCGCGATGTTACATTCTGGCAGCAATGTCGGGTGTTTTGCAGCATCAGCATCAGGCTATGCCCACTGCTTCAGATATGCTCTTTAATCTCAAGGAACTTTTTGGAGAATAGAATAGGGCTGCTAGGCAAGTAGCAATGAAGGCTTTAATGAACACTCAGATGGTTGAAGGAACACCTGTAAGGGATCATGTTCTCAAAATGATGTCTTATCTGAATGAGATGGAGATCCTTGGTGCTGATATTGATGGGGAAACCCAGATCGATATCATCCTTATGAGCTTGCCCAAAAGTTTTGAGCAGTTCCGCTTGAATTACACCATGAACAAAAGGATGTATAGTCTCGCGGAACTTCTGACAGAACTTCAGGCAGCTGAAGGACTCTTTAAGCAGAATGTTCAAGTGAATGTGGCCGAGAAAGCTTCTTCATCTAAGCCAAAAGGTAAGAAGAAGAAAAAGACTCAGACACAAAAAGCTGGAAAGATTGCTAATGCAGTGGGAGTTCAAGGTGGTGTGAAAAAGCCTAAGGGCAAGTGCTTCAGGTGCAAGCAGTCAGGTCACTGAAAACAGGATTGTCCTCTTCCTAAGAAGACAAACAATACTGGTATGTCTCTTTCTCTAGTTACAGAAACATATATAGCGGCTATATCTACGAGCACTTGGTGTGTAGATACAGGAGCCACTGACCATGTTTGTAACTCTATGCAGGGGTTCCAGCAATCCAGAATGCTTAGAGATGGCGAGATATATGTGTTCATGGGAGATGCTACGAAAGTAGCAGTAGTTGCAGTTGGAATAATTACATTATCTTTTGGCGATGATAGGATTTTGGTTTTGAACAATTGTCTTTATGTACCTTCGTTTAGAAGGAATTTAATTTCGGTTTCTAAACTTGCTATGGATGGTTATAATGTTTGTTTGGATCGTAATGTTTCTATTATGATGGATAAACGAGTTATATGTTCTGGTACATTGCAAGACAATTTATATATTATTAATCCTATCCAACCAATGCTGCAACATAAGGAAACTAATAACATTCTTTATAGCTCAAATAAAAGAAAGAAACCTTCTGAATTGAACCAAACATATCTTTGGCACTTAAGATTAGGTCATATTAACTTGAGGAGGATTCAAAGACTGGTAGTAGATGGGCCATTAGGCTCGTTGGCAGTGGAGCCATTTCCAGTTTGTGAATCCTGCTTGGAAGGTAAGATGACTAATAGGCCTTTTAAAGCAAAGGGGAATAGAGCTAAAGAAGTGTTAGAATTGGTTCATACTGATTTATGTGGACCTATGAGTATCCAAGCAAGAGGAGGTTATGAGTATTTTGTCACTTTCATTGACGATTATTCTAGATATGGGTACATTTATTTGTTGCGCCGTAAGTCTGAGTGCTTTGAAAAATTCAAAGAGTACAAAGCAAGTGCGGAGAAGCGACATCTTGGAAAATGTATCAAGTCACTACGATCAGATCGTGGTGGCGAATACTTGCTTGGAGAATTTAGGGAATATTTATCAGAAAATGGGATTGCATCCCAGTTGTCTGCACCTGGCACACCTCAGCAGAATGGTGTAGCAGAGAGAAGGAATCGGACTCTTTTAGAGAGTGTTAGATCGATGATGAGTTATTCAGATTTACCCAAGTCGTTCTGGGGATATGCTATAGAAACAGCGACTTACCTTCTAAACTTGGTACCTTCTAAGTCGGTTCCCAAGACTCCAATAGAATTGTGGACTGCTAGCAAACCAAGTCTAAGACATATTCGGATTTGGGGTTGTCCAGCACATGTGCTGAACAAGAACGCGACTAAGTTAGAATCTCGTACAGAAGTAAGGCTGTTTGTAGGCTATCCCATGGGAACGAAAGGTTATTCATTTTATAGTCCTAGGGATCGAGATATCATTGTTAGCACCAATGCTAGATTCTTAGAAGAAGACTATATAATGAAACACAAACCCATGAGTAGTATCGTTTTAGAGGAACTAGTGGGAGGGACAGATAATCCCCAATCGCCAATAGTACAAGTAGACCAATCACAAGAAAATGCACAACCTGTCACTAATACCACACTGGTGCTTCATCGTAGTGGGAGGGTTGTTCAACAACCTGATAGATTCATGTTTTTGGGAGAGTCCTCGGACTTGGTCTCTGGTGAACATGATGAGGATCCCAGGAGATACGAAGAAGCAATTCTAGATAAAGATGCAGATCTTTGGCAAAAGGCAATGGAATCTGAGATGGAATCTATGTATTCTAATCAAGTTTGGGAGCTCGTGGAACCACCCATAGGTGTAAAACCCATTGGATGTATGTGGATCTACAAGAAGAAAAGAGGATCTGACAAAAAGGTGAAAGCCTGGAAAGCACGACTTGTTGCGAAAGGGTATACTCAGAAAGAAGGGATCGATTATGAGGAAACCTTTTCGCCGGTTGTTATGCTTAAGTCGATCCGGATTCTTTTATCTATAGCAGCTCATCTCGATTATGAGATTTGGCAAATGGATGTCAAGACAGCTTTCCTTAATGGAAGTCTTGAGGAAACCATCTATATGCAACAACCAAAAGGATTCATTAAGGAAGGCCAAGAGCATCTTGTTTGTAAGCTTAAGAGGTCTATTTATGGACTAAAACAAGCTTCTAGGGACTGGAATATTCGTTTTGATCAGGCAGTCCAGTCATATGGATTTGATCAAAGTCCAAGCGAATCATGTGTGTATAAGAGAAGTGAGGGTAATGCAGTGGTTTTTCTAGTACTGTATGTGGATGACATTTTACTCATTGGAAACAATGTTAAGATGTTGTCATCAATAAAGGCATGGTTGTTCAAACAATTTGAAATAAAGGACTTAGGTGAAGCGGCATACATCCTTGGGATCAAAGTTATAAGGGATCGCAAGAAAAGGATGTTGGCTTTATCTCAAGAGCCCTACATTGATGAAGTATTAGCTCGTTTTAACATGCAGAACTCTAAGAAAGGTTTTTTACCTTTTAAGCATGGAGTGGCTCTATCCAAGGAGCAGTGTCCTTCGACACCTAAGGATACAGAGAGCATGAAAGCAGTTCCTTATGCTTCGGCATGTGGAAGCTTAATGTATGCTATGTTATGTACGAGGCCTGACATCTGCTTTGCTGTAGGCATGGTTAGTAGATATCAGTCGAACCCAGGTCAGGAACATTGGAGTGCAGTAAAAACTATACTCAAGTACCTGAGAAGGACTAAGGAGTATATGTTAATTTACAAGGCCTCAGATCTATTTCCTTTGGGATATACTGATTCAGATTTTCAATCAGATAGGGATAAGAGGAAATCGACCTCGGGATATGTTTTTACTTTGGGAGGTGGAGCCGTTATATGGAGGAGTGTAAAGCAGAAATGCATTGCAGACTCTACCATGGAAGCCGAGTACGTGGCGGCCTCTGAGGCTGCAAAGGAGGCTGTATGGTTCAGGAATTTCCTTTTGGACTTGGATGTGGTACCTAATTTGCCTAGGAGCTTGACAGTGTATTGTGACAACACTGGTGCTGTGGCAAATTCGAAGGAACCGCGAGATTACAAAGCAGCTAAACATATTGAACGTAAGTATCATCTCATACGAGGAATCGTAAAGCGAGGAGATATAGTTGTGGCTCACATATCATCAGAAGACAACCGGGCAGATCCTTTCACAAAGAGCCTGCCAGCCAAAGTTTTTGACAGGCATGTGGAAGCGATAGGAGTCAGATGGATGGACACATAGTTTTTTGTAATAGTGGATTAAATAAACACTGATATACTCATAGAATATTTTGAGTATAAGTGGGAGATTGTTGGTGTATACTGAGAATATTTATTTGAAGTATTTACATTTATTTCTGGCCGGTTTAATTGAGAATCATTTAAATGTTTACATGTTGTCTAAATATTATATATTGTGAATAATCTAGTATCAAATGGGATACAGAATATTAGATTATTAAATACGGTTTATATAATATAATAAGGTTCACAGCACAGGTGGAGTTAGACAATCCACTGGAATGGCTGTAGTATTATTTATATTAGTTTATATTGACTAATAAATAATACTAGTATACTTTGTGTATATTGAACAGGATCAAATTTAGAATTGTTCCCTTATACTGATTAAGAAGGTGAACTAAGATTCTATGTTATTATTAATGCTTAGGTTCTTAATCCGGAAATAATAATTGACACGTATATATTATTTACATGCTTTGATTTATATATGAAATAATTCTTGTGAATTATATCATTATATTTTGGGTGATGAAATAATATATATGGTGGGATATTATTTATTGAAGGAATCCATGTCCTGATAATATTCGGGTTAATGATGTCCCCTTGAAAGCTCAAAAAGATTTAATTATGTGAAACCCTGCAGGTGGATTTATTCCGGCATAATTAAATAAAGGTTGAGTGGATGATCAAGGATAAAAGATATTAATTAAATGAATTATCAGTAATTTATTTAATTAATGGACATGCGATATTTTAAACATGGGGAATTTAATAAGCAAATAATATTGGAACCGAATTAATTAATTAAATTACGGTATTAGGAAAGGTAGTGCAAATATTAATTCTTTAGTGGATTGAATTAATATTTAATTACATTGGGCTAGGCTCAAGATGTAATTAGAAGGCCCAACCTAATTGTCCATGATCCCTATTGTAGCCTATATATATTCCTATTCTCTTCTTGCTGGGTGCGGGTAGAAAAAAATTTAGTAGCCACCCAGGAGCAAGAAGAGAGGTTAACTTGAGAAGACGAAGGCCACACTTCGCTCAAGGGAATTTGGGAATACAATAGAAGAGCGTGGAATCAACCGTTAACAAGGTGAATTTTCTATTCGTACTCGTTAATTTATTGTATCAATAATCGCAGTGCCAAGATCTGATTGTCCCAACAAGTTTCTCAGATGGATGAATCAGAGGAAATACAGTTAAATCATATGGAACTTAAGGGAGTTCAGGTTACAGAGTTGCCAGAAATTCAAACTTTAAAACAGAAGTACAATTATGTGTTTACAGAACCAACTGATTTACCTCCACTTAGAGGAGTGTTTGATCATCCAATTCCATTGGTACCAGGTGCAGGACCTGTCAACATTAGACCATATAGATATCCTATTAAACAAAGGGATATCATAGAGCAACTCATTCAGGAAATATTGGAAAGAGGTATTATTCAAAACAGCAGTGGTCCTTTTGCATCACCTGTGTGTAGATTATAAGGAACTAAATAACAGAACAGTTAAAAACAAATTCCCTATTCCAGTCATTGAAGAATTGATAGATAAACTCTCATGTGCTGTGGTGTTTATTAAGCTGGATTTTAGAGCAGGTTATCATCAAATGAGGGTCAAATCTGAGGATGTTTAATTACAAGACGGCTTTTAAGATTCATACTAGATTATGTGTTTCTTGTAATGCCTTTTGGGTTAACTAATGTCCCAGCTTCTTTTCAGGAATGGATGAATCATGTTTTTAAACCTTTATTGAGGAAATGTGTTTTAGTGTTTTTTGATGACATATTGGTATAGTAAGTCATTGGAAGAGCATTATAAGCATTTGGAGTTGGTTTTTGAATTGATGCAGTCCAACAAGATGTTTGCCGAAGCTAGTAAATGTGCTTTTGCTATGGATAAGATAGAATATCTAGGTCATCTTATTTCTAAGAAGGGTGTGGAAATTGATCCTAGCAAAATTTCTGCCATTGACAGCTGGCCAGTACCTACAAATGTTAAAGATGTTAGAAGTTTCCTAGGATTAGCAGGCTGTTATAGGAAATTTGTCAAGAATTATGCAATAATTAGTAAGCCTCTAACTTATTTGCTTAAGAAAGGTGGTTTTCAGTGGAATGATGATACTCAAGCAGCATTTCAACATTTGAAACAAGCATTAGTATCTGCACCAGTGCTTGCTGTGCCAGATTTTTCCAAAACATTTGTTATTGAAACAGATGCTTCAAAAAGAGGTATTGGAGCAGTGCTTATGCAAGATAACCATCCTTTATCATTTATTAGTAGGTCTTTAGGTCCAAGGTGGCAGAATTTGTCAGTCCATGAGAAGGAATTGCTGGCTATAGTATTTGCTGTACAAAAATAGGAGCAATATGTTTCAGGAAATCATTTTGTGATTAGGACTGATCAGAAGAGCTTGAAATGGTTATTACAACAAAAAATTTTCTACCCCTTTTCAACAGTTTTGGTTGTCTAATCTCATGGGGTATGACTATGAAATTAACTATAAGAGTGGAGTTGAAAATGTTGTTGCTGATGCCTTGTCTAGAAGGGAGGGAGCTGAAATTCTGTGCTTTGCTTTGTCTTTGGTATCTTCTGATTTATCTCAGAAAATTCAAGATAGTTATAAATTGGATGAAATTTGGATGAATAAGGTTAAACAATTAGAAAATAATCTTGTTGTGTCAGGGTATCAATTACTGAATGGGTTGTTGAGGAAAAATAATAGAATTGTGGTTAGCCCTAATGGTGATTTGAAGTTGCAATTGATTAGGTGGTATCATTCTTCACCTGAGGCAGGACATGTGGGTAGGGATTTGACTGTGAAAATATTTAAACAAGTTTTCTATTGGAAAGGTTTAACTAAACAGGTAAGGCAGTTTGTAAGATTATGTCAGGTATGCCAAGCTTCTAAATCTGAAACTGTTGCTTCTCCTGGGTTATTACAACCCTTACCAATACCTCAAGAAGTTTGGATTGATGTCTCTATGGATTTTATTACTGGTCTTCCAAAGTCAGAGGGTAAAGATGTTATATTTGTTGTGGTGGATAGACTTAGTAAATGTGCTCATTTTATGGCTCTTTCACATCCTTATACTGCTATAACTGTGGCACAAGCTTACTTGGATAATGTATTCAAATTACATGGGTGGTCCAGGAGTATAGTGTCTGACAAAGATTCAATTTTTCTTCGTCAATTTTGGCAAGCATTGTTTAGTTTGTATGGTACAGAATTTTTACTATCATCAGCTTATCATCCAGAAACTGATGGTCAAACTGAGGTTGTCAACAGGTGTTTGGAATCTTATTTGAGGTGTATGTGTAGCAATAATCCTCAGAGTTGGAAGAAGTGGCTTCCCTTAGCTGAATGGTGGTTTAATACCCATTACCACACTGCAACTAAACTCAGTCCATATGAAGTGGTTTATAATCATCCACCACTTTTACATTTGCCTTACTTGGCTGGAGAATCTTTGAATAAAGATTTGGATAGAGATATGCAGAAGAGAGAACTGATGATTGGTGAGCTTAAAGTTCATTTGCAAAGGGCTCAAGATATGATGAAACTATATGCTGACAAACACAGAAGTGAAAGAGTGTTTAGTGTGGGTGATTGGGTATGGTTGAAGTTAGCTACTTATTAACAGGTTTCAGTCCAGCAAATGAGCAATGCTAAACTCAGTCCCAAGTACTATGGTCTATTTCAAATTTCTACCAGGATTGGAGAAGTAGCTTATAAATTGAAGCTGCCTGTGTCTGCTAAGATACATGATGTTTTCCATGTTTCTCAGCTCAAACAGTTTAGGGGAACATTACCAGTGACTACTGCTATTCCTAGTAGGCTTCTTTCTGCTTCTGATTTGGTTCCAAGTGCAATCTTGGACAAACGTATTAGGCCTTTACAGAATGTAGCTAAGATTGAATATTTAGTGCAGTGGACAGGTCTTAATGCAACTCATGCTACTTGGGAAGATGCTGTTAACTTCTGTGCTCAGTTTCCCGATTTCCCTATTCCTCGATGATTCTAGACTTGAGGACAAGTCTTTTAAGGGGGAATGCTATGTTATAGGCCAAAGTAGTCGAGTAGTTAATAAAGGAAATTTAAAGGAAATTCTTGGAATTTCATTTTTCATTTTTAATTTGGTGTTTGACTTTGTAATTGTGGTCAAATTTGTTTCTTGTCTTTTGGCGGGAAAGTTAGTTTCTTTTGGACTATAACAGCTGAGCTGGAATTTGTAACGAGATCCATTGTTGATTTTAATCAAAAAAAAAGAATTTCTGAAATCTCTCATCTCCTTTCTTATTCTCTTTCTTTATCTCTCTATCTCTCTCTGTATTACTATCAATATCCGTTTGTTGAAGTGTTAATGAAGATGTTGAATAAAACATCTTTATCAACGATCAAATATATTGTTATTTTCTCAAAGTATAGAACAAATTGCTTGGTATCGTTTGTTCGAGATCGGTGTTGATATGTGTATAGTGGGTGTTGATATGTGCGGTTAAAATAATTTTATTAATTGCATTAATCTGTTGGTTGATTCAAAATGAATAATATCATATTAAATTGTTGTTTGTGGCCAACAATATGGTGTTAAAATTTAGCTCTAATTACTTTAATTTGTGAAATTTATAGTTGACACGCTATTATTAAATTTAAAGAGCGATAATATTATGTTTCTGATCTCATCAAGCTATTATGATGGTAATTTCGCTAAAAATGTAATTATGTTTTTATTCCATAAAATTATAAAAACATATAAAATTCGTGCAAGATACGAATCTAAATATAAAAATTATAGATAGATGTAAACAGAATACAATCGTATCTAAAGAATTCTAAGTAGTTATTCTTTTGTGCTCTTACAGGAAAAAATTGAAAAAAATTGTAAATTTGTGTGTGGATCTGATCAGGAAGCTAGATGATAACTGCACCAGGCATTAAGGGTGTTTGACTGTTTGGTGTTTCATGTGTACCTGTGGACTCTGCTAAAACTGTCACAACGAAATTATGTATTCATTATGGCACCAAGAACAAATTTGTTGAATAGCTATTTCCAGTTTTAAGTACTCCTTATTTCAGCTGGCTAAGCTTCTTTTCTGTTTGTGTATGATTTACTAGAGCTCAAGTTGAGCTTCCTTATTATTCTCACAGTTATAACTCGCCCTCACCTATTGATCGAACTGATGTGAAATATGTCTGTTCTCGACAGCGAGGCCATCTATGATATTCAATGTAATTTACTCACTGAAACCTATTTATCCTAAACTCGACAGGCTTGTGTCACAGGATGTAAATTTCATCAGTTATAGGTGTGAGTTGTCGATGGGGATCGTCGGATGTGATGAATAATTTTGTGTTCTATTGTTTGGTTTAGGTTAATCCTTCACTAGAAGTGTCTTTTTCTTCTTTTTGCTAACTCGCTAATAGTGTCCTTTTGTTATGATGGAGCTGTAAATGTGGATGACGTTGAGTTTCAGAGCGATGTACTTTCATAACCAAAAACCCATTTCATGTTCTCTTCGTATGCACCTGTGAATGCAGAAAAGGCTTATTGTAAGCAGCTGTTGCTGAGATAACAAACAGCGCCATTCAGCCTTCGTCTTGGCATCTATGACAGCCTAGACAAAAAGGATGTGATATTGTGAATGCAGCTGTGTGCACAATCAAGACAAAAAGGACTATATAGTTTGTGGACTGATGTCCTGGTTTGAAATGCGAAATCAACTATCAGGCTCTTACTGCCGTGCCTGGCTGTGATTTGGCTAAGGTTCCGAGTGTTGTGTGTGTGTCAACAGCGTGCAGTCCTGTAATTGCAAATTGTAGGACCTCCAAACTTTTAATAACAACGAAAAGTGTAACACTGTGTATAGAAAATTCATTGGTGTTTCACCATTATCCTTATGAGATTCTTTTTATCTATTCGAATGATTACAAGCTTTCTCCAATATAACAAGAAGAATCAACTACTATTCCCACCATATATTGTAATCGAAAGAAACTATGAAATCACTGGGACCCCAGATATGAATTAATCAAATAACATGTCCAGGCTTAGACTTCTGTTCTGATTGAATGCATTGAAGAAAGGAAAAGCTGTGGATTCTAACCAGTCATCATCTGCCTGTAAAAACTCCTCCACTGAGAACTGTCTAGCAATATCATCACTGCAATTATTTTTGTACCCTGGCCAGGTGACCCTCTGAGTTGTATTCGACCCTGGTCCGAAATTCTTGTATTCGATGTAGTCTACAGTATCCAGGGTGCTGTAATTGTTCCACTTGCACCATCCTTCCCTGTGGACAAGAGTTCCAATGTAACTCTTCATAATTACAGTCCTCGAATAGTTCCTCCACGGCCTACCTAAAAATGTTGAGAAGTTTTGCCTCTCAGCCATGGAGAAGTTTCGCGCAGCTATAATGGTGCAGTTCTGTAAGGATATGCCAGTGTTCTGATTTGGATCCTGTCTACCTTGGGCTGTGACCATATTCGCCTGACCAGGATTTGGTTTTCTTATTAGTAATCGACAGTTCTGGAATATAGCTGCTGCATTTCCAAAGATGAAATCAATTGTTCCTTGAATTGTGCACTCAAGGTAGAACTGTCTCAGAGAATGTGCATAAAGAGTGTCCTGGTGAGAGATGATTTCACAATGATAAAAAGCAGCATTTGATGTCACCCTTAGGGCAACTGCCTGATGCTTTTCTGGGCCTGATGTATTCATTATGGTGAGATCCCTTGCCAAAAATCTATTTCCAATCACACCTGCAATGCAAATTAAATGTGCATATACGTAGGTCAGTGACAACATCCTACACAATATCGAATCACGACTCATACAAAATATACGGAAACAAAACCCAAAATGACACGAGCTTGACTCGATTAACCCGGATATGACCCCAAAATGACTCATTTCTTCAAATTAAATTCCTTTAGGATTTTTTTTTAAAAATAGTACGAACACAAACAGGACAAAACCCAATACATATAACATTATAGACGTCAGCAGTCCTCACGAAATTGACTAAACTGCAGAATGCTAGATAACAAAATGCACAAATTAAAGTAACAAAAAGACAGAGTCACATACTTAAGGTTGCAGTCTTAAAAGTGGAGAATCCATCAACCAAGTTTCTTGACCCCATGATCACTGTCAAGTTCATACCATCTCCAATCAATATAACATTATGCTTCTGCCTCGGAATCACCACATTCTCCAAGTAAATTCCAGCTTTAATCCTTATCACATAAGGATCCGAACTCTTGTTTGGTGCCATCAGAACCGCCTCCCCAATCGTCGTAAAATTCCCACTACCATCTTGTGCAACTGTAACATTTGGACAACTCAATCTTGATTCTGCTACTTCCACCAGCTCTTCTTCACGGACTGTCATCCCACCCAGAAACTTCTTTTCCTTACTCCACATTTCCGAAGTTTTCGTGCCATATCCTCCCCTTGTACGATTCTCCAAAGTTTTGATCAGGGCCAAAGAATTACTAATCATCTTCAAGCTAGGACTTAACATAACCTGAAGTTCATCTTTCACACCTTTTCCGGGTCGTCCCTCGTTATCCGAATCCAACTCCAAATCAAAAAACCCATCAAGACAAGTATTCTCATTAGTCATTGCAGCACTCAAAAGAGTCTTGAGATTCCCATAAGACCTATCATGAAGATCACTCATCGGAAACGAATACAAGTCATCAGTAGCTTGTCTAAGTTGATAAAGTGTTTGATCCAACATTTCCAAACAATCATACACAGCATTCTTTTCTTGCAAACTCAAATCTTGGTTTCTCACAAACTTAATCAAGAAAACAAGTCTTGTATTCTTGACATGCCTTAAAGTCTGATTAACAGTGATTTCAAGAATGTGATGCAGAGTAATATTTTTCTTGGAAACAGAGGAGAGTGATGTGAAACAGAATGAAGGGTACAGAGTGTTGATACAAGCATTGTTGATTGTTGGGTGAATAATATGTAATGGATGATGAGAAGTGTTTGATGAGTTAATGTGAAGAAATGAAGCAAAGAGAGTTGTGATGTAAGTGAGAAAGATGAAGATGAGGAGTGTGTTTCTTGTTGAATGATTTTTCAACTTGTTGATTTTACCAGTTGAGGACTCCATTGATTGTGTTCTGTTAAGTGAGGTGTTTGTGTAGTAAACGAGACAGAGAAGGCTACATGATGTACGTATATACATACACACGTGTCATATGTAAAGATTCATGTGGGAGGGGACTTGAGTTTTTCGCACAGCAGCGAGATAAACAAAAACAACAGAATACTTCCACTGAGATTGTGTATCAAACACTAGATTAATAAGTAAACACTAGATTAATAAGTACAGCTCATCCTAGAATTATTTTAGAACAGAAACTATATAAGCCTAAATAGTCAAAAGAAAAAATAAGTACGGCTTATTAAAATTTTTAAAATTCATCCTCTTGACAAAAAAATGAATAAATTATATTTCCAATTTCTAGAATTGAAATATTGATCTTGTGAGAAAAATGTTTTAAAAGTGAATCAATATACTTATATTAAAAAAAAAGTGACAGAGGACAGTGACATAGACTTGTAATAATAGTTAAGATAACAAATTTATAATTATAATTATAAAAGTGAAAAATACAACTAATTTATTTGAGAAATTACCAAAAATACTGAATTTTTTACTTTATTTTGCATAAATACTATCTTTTTTAATTTATTGCAAAAACTAGTTGATAAAGCCGCGCTTCGCGGCGGCATTACAATTTTTATTTTTAAAAAAATTTAATACATTTACGTTATATTATAATATTAATATTAAATTTTAATAATTAAATAATCTTATCTAATGAATCAATTTCTTATTAAATACGATTCTTTTGATTGAGCCGCTCTTTCATTAAAATCGAAATCCCAACTTTTTAACATATATTATAAAGACTTATATAATTTTTTTTATCCATAAAATCGAACCGTAAAAATAAAAAAAAAAATTATGACTACAATATCAAATTCTAATAGCTACTACAATCTTTTTTAGCGAGTCGTCTTCCCGTTAAATACGTTTCGAGCCGCTCTTATTTGAAACCAAAATTCTAACTTCACTATATAAAGAGAGTAAATTTCAATTTTTATATTCTTAAAACTTTCTAATATTTATGGAGTTTTAAAAGATGAAAATACATCTTATATTTTCTGTATATTATAGATAAACTTGTATAAAAAAGTTAAAATAAAAGATTTTTGGGAAAAAAGATGTATAGTTTAAAAAAAAATCGTATATGACGTCTCCACCGTCCTCGTATTCTACTTCCAATAAAACATTTTATTTTATGTATTATATATGTAGACACTTTTTATACGGTCTTATTTAATAAACCGCGTTCTTGTTAAACACGGTTATTACTATTGATCCGCTTTCTCGTTAAGACCAAAAACCTAACTTTTACATATATTACTTGTATGATAATGTTTATACATAAAAATCAAATCCTAAAAATAAAATAAAATTTATAACATCAATATGGTATATTAATAGCTAGTACAATTTTTATAGTGAGTCGTCTTCCCGTTAAACATGTTTCGAGCCGCTCTAGTTTGAGATCGAAATTTCAACTTCATTACATATTATTGATGATATTTATTTTTCACAACAATTTTTTTCCTTAAAATCAAAACCTAAAAAATAGAGTGAATTCCAATTTATACTTTGTCTAGACTTTCTAAAAATTTTGGAGTTTTAGAAAATGAAAACACATCTTATTTTCTCTTTATATTTTAGACGCTCTTGTATTTATTTAGGATTTTTGCATGAAATGTTCTTTTATTATGTTAACACATCAATTCTTTTCTTTTTAAATACGGTGACTTTTTTTATGACAATAGTATTGGATTTATAAATAAATTTTCCTAATATAAGTATAATTAACTTATATAAAAAATATATAATTAAGAAGATCGTATTTTCTATAAAATATTTAATTTTATGTCTGTTCTATATATTCAAACACCTATTCTACTTCTAGTAAAACGTTTATTTATATATTTTTTCTATAAATTCGAACTCTTATTCTCTATAAATTCGAACTCATATTCTACTTCCAAAAGAACTTTTAATCGTATGACTTATAAATACTTATTATACTTCTAATAGAACTTCATCTTCCCTGTGACTTTTTTTATGACAATAGTATTGGATTTATAAATAAATTTTCCTAATATAAGTATAATTAACTTATATAAAAAATATATAATTAAGAAGATCGTACTTTCTATAAAATATTTAATTATATGTTTGTTCTATATATTCAAACAACTATTCTACTTCTAGTAGAACGTTTATTTATATATTTTTTCTATAAATTCGAACTCTTATTCTCTATAAATTCGAACTCATATTCTACTTTCAAAAGAACTTTTAATCGTATGACTTATAAATACTTATTATACTTCTAATAGAACTTCTAATCATATGTCTTCCTATAAATTCGAACTCTTCTCCTTTATAAATTCGAACACCAATTCTACTTCTAATATGTTAATTGATATTTTTATATTTATTGTGTTTTATGACTTATAAATACTTATTATACTTCTAATAGAACTTCTAATCATATCTTCCCTGTGACTTTTTTTATGACAATAGTATTGGATTTATAAATAAATTTTCCTAATATAAGTATAATTAACTTATATAAAAAATATATAATTAAGAAGATCGTACTTTCTATAAAATATTTAATTATATGTCTGTTCTATATATTCAAACACCTATTCTACTTATAGTAGAACGTTTATTTATATATTTTTTCTATAAATTCGAACTCTTATTCTCTATAAATTCGAACTCATATTCTACTTCCAAAAGAACTTTTAATCGTATGACTTATAAATACTTATTATACTTCTAATAGAATTTCTAATCATATGTCTTCCCTATAAATTCGAACTCTTCTCCTTTATAAATTCGAACACCAATTCTACTTCTAATATGTTAATTGATATTTTTATATTTGTTAGTGTTTAAAATTCTAAAATTCTAGAAAATTAGAAAAATAGATTGAGACGATCTTAGAGCGCCACCTAAACTCCCGCTATCCTCCTTTATATATATATATATTGATACCAGGTTTTTTATTCTTGCAAAAATACGATTGTTCACCCCCATTTCTTTTTCGCAACTATTTGGAGTATCATCGGAGTGATCCACTGCCCTCTCTCTCTTCCCTCGTCATCGTTGTTATTTCTATTTTTTCGACCCCAACCTCCACCTCCCTAAACCACCATCTCCAAATGACTTCGATGTTGATCTTCGCCTCCATTAAATTGGATTGGCCCGTAGGAGCACCATCAATCTCAGTAGTAACTTCTCTGATCGGACATTTCAGTCGAGATCATCGCTGAGTCATCGGAGATGAGGTCAGACGGCGAAGATTGTCAAAATCTAACGATCAAACTGAAAAGATATTTACCAACGGGAAAGAGATTGTAGAGAACATGAGTATTTTTGTAATTTTAAAAAAAGAAATTGATATAATTACAATTAAGATGGTAAATTTACAAATAATTTTTCTTAAAAAACGTAAAATTGTAGAAAATTATTTTTAACAATATATTTATCAAAAAATCTCTTTATTTTAAAGTATTGCTTATTAGATTTTAAAAATAGAAGAAAATGATTTATTATTTCAAGTGAGAAGAAAAGGGGATAATAACATATTAACATGTAGAGATGTTAGATTAGAAATTCCAAAGCCCTCCCGATAAAAAAAAAAGGGAAAGAAATTCCAAAGCCTCAAATCAATTTGAAATCATGGTGGGTCGTAATCATGGTGGCGAGACAATTTCAAAACGAGAGTTTTCGTAAGAAACAATGATAATAATACCCCATTTTTAACAAATCTGAATGAAAATAACACTTTTGGAAAAAAGGGCCAAAACTACCCCAAAGTTACGCATTTGTAAAATGCATAATAAAAAAAAAGTTGATGTTACGCATTTTGAAGATGCATAACAAAAAAAAAAAAAAAAATCGTATTACGCATTTGATAAGTGGGTAATTAATATAAAATGAAAACCCTATTACCCCTTTGGAGAATGCGTAATAGCTTTTACCCATTCTTCAAATGCGTAATAGAGAAGTACTGTTTCAACTATTACCCCTTTTTTAAATGCGTAATTAGTATAAAACCTATTACCCCTATTTCAAATGCGTAATAGCGAGATATTTTTGGCCACCATCACCATTTTGAGGTATTTTTGTAATGCTCAGGTACTGTATGGGGTATTTTTGGCCAAAACCCTTCTCCAGTACTGTTTGTGCATCTAATTGTTGTTTTAATGTAGTCCCCCATAGATTAGGACGGTTGTTAACGATATGAATTAGAGTAGTTTAGGGTTTATGATAGTAAGACATAGACATAGCAAAATTAAACAACTCCAGTCATGTAACTTTATAGTATCACTCAGCATTCAGTCTTCCCCATTCTCATCCTAAATAAGTAGACTGCTACTATATGCATGTTCTAATTATTTTTCCCCTAAAATTTTATAAAGCTTGTATGATATGATACACCTGTTTTTCGATAGTTGAATTTTTTTAGTAAGCAAAGTTACCACTAGAATGTAGATATCTTCTCAAAATTATGCTAAACATTTGCTCCTACCAGTCCAATATCAGGCTTTCAACTACAGTATTACATAAACTATAAATTAATTAGTTTAGTTATTGTAAGGTCATCGAGTATCTTTTATTCAAGTTTTTTTAGTTGCAAGGTTCTAAACAATGGCTGATGCCCAACATATTCAACCTATGGATTGTGTACATCCAATTGGAATGGTTGAGGTTAGTGGACGACACTTTAATCATAATGAACCATGAGGACAAATTTGGACCAATCTTCATTCTCCTATCTCTGATTCTCGTCTTTTCATAATTATATCTTGGCAGAGAATGATTGTGCCGCTTTGTGCCGATAGTGGTAAACTTATGGTGGGAGAGGCGGTGGCTCTCAGGTTGCACTCACTTAAGAAAATAATCATAAACAACTCTGACGAGCAACCCACTACATATATTTCCGGTACCAAGTTTGGTACCTTGGCCATAGTAATTGATTATTGCACATATCTTGCTAGGTTATCAACATCCAAGAGATTTCATGCTCAATGTAACAAACAAACTGATCTCGTGACTCTGTTCAATCTCATTCAGGTATTTGATTTTCCACCTGCCTTGGGTTAATATAGGCTTGTTTCTCTATGTTCGTATTAATTATGCATTCAAATCTATCGTTTCGAAATCTGGTTTTGTTCATTTGGGGTGATAGAATGATAATATTTCAGTTTTCTATTCTTTCATGCTTTAGAGTTAAATATTTTTTTTGTAATATGTTTCTTATAAACTATTGTTCTTTTGACCTTATATTGTTACTGGACTGAATAATTATATTTGTTAAAATGTGGATTACTATGGCACTGTGAAATATGGTTTGATTCATGCAACAAAATCATATATGTTTGGCTATTTTATATGTTTTATACATTTTGCTTGTGCATGACACTGGATGAATACCCAGCATAGGTTACACAGAGCATTTTCCGTCTTCTAAGTTTTATGGTAATAGAAGTTTTTATAAATAGTAATTGTCAAGTGTTACCACTGAATAAGAGTTAATCTCATTAGAACAGGTAAGATGATAGATGTAGTTAATCAAAGGTGTTTAGCTATGCTATATTATTATCTATTACTGAAGTCCAATTGTAGTTTGAGATTATTTTGTTTTGAAATTCCAGTTAGGTTACAGGTATGCTCACGTCGAGAACTGCCACCAAATTTCCCGAATCTCTTGTGTCTCACTCCACATTCTAATTTTGTTGTCCAGCTAGGGTGCTCTCTCTTTAGTTTATCGATATATCCTACATTTATCCTGATACACTGAGCATTTTCTTTCTGTCAAGTTTTATGGTAATCGAAGTCCGTCTTATGTCAAGAGGCGAAGGGCAGATGGTTATTATGTTATTATTGTTGGCCTAATGTGGCTGTTGTAGAAAGTAACTGGGTAGAAATATATTTGTAGCCCAGGTATTGCTACTGAATTAAATTTGATCTCATTAGTACAAGTTGAGTGATGATAGATCATAGACGATGTAGTTGGTCACAGGTGTTTAGCTCTTATTGTAGTTTGAGATTATTTCTTAATTGCAGTTACCTTGAAGGTATGCTCACGTCGACAACTACAATCAAACCTCTACAATCTCTTGGGGTGCTATCTCTCTAGTTTATCCATATATCCTTTTTTATTTTTTTATCTATGTTCTCTGCTTATTCAATTGACTCAGTCAACAGATTTAGTTTCTGACAGAATAATACTACATAAAATGGCATTTATAGGTTGCCACTTCCTCTTAATTAACTAGTCTTATGTTCTGATCTCAAATTTAGACTGAAATATGACTATTATGCAATTTAAACTGTTAGTAAATCATGCACAAGTTTTAGTACGCTTATTGTTTTATGTTGAATATTAGTTTTTGCATCTTCTTCTTATTTTCTCTGATAGATTGATGATATCAGTGTGTATTAGTAATGAACATGGAAAATATTAGTATTGTAGGTACTTTTTTTGTAGCTACCTTAACTTTGTATTCAGAAGTGCAAGCTGCATATAATAATACAACTGGTGCATACTTTCAAAGGATTGGATTCCTAGGATTGTCTTATTTTTTCCCTTTGTGATTGTAGGCAGCACACCACCTTGAGAACAAGAGTCTGATGGATTTGACATGTCATATATTGAAGTACAAGATCAGATGCAAAACCATTGAGATTGGAAAAGAGCTTAAAAACCCAGATGCTTGTGTTCAACAAATTCCTGTTGCTAGACGTTTAAAGAGGTATAATATTACTTCAAATAATTTGATATTGATATGTTACTGGATTGTTAATATGTAATGTGATTTATAAAATTTGTCAAACATATTTCATAAATTGAGTGTAGGCATTCATATAGTGATGAGTAATAATAAGTTAAAGTAGTTGTTCGACAAATAATTTAAGCATCTCGTACTGGTAATTATTGTCGAATTTCTTGTATCAGCGATAAATTTAAAATCTTTTTTGAGCAATGTAGTTCAAGGCATGGCGAGGCGCACATGCTTTGATTTGCTTTGCATGCTTTGACTTGCTTTGCTTGAGGCATAAGGCCATTCACGTTGAATTTTAAAAGGAATGTGTCATCTTAGTCTTTTAACAAAGTATTACTAGATATGACTTTATACTATATATGACTATATATAACACTATCAGTATGACAACTATAAATTTCCATACATCCCTTTCTACTATATGTACACAGTGTTCTAAAAAGCGGATTAACTGTATGTATTTAGCACTAGCATTGGACATGCTCTTACCAAATGGTTTTGGCCGATTAATGTGTATTTTTAATTGGTTATACAAGCGTATAACCCGTTTGATGGATGGCAATTGTTTTTGTAATTAATAATATTGATATAAGCTTATATGTGTTATAATTGCGATAATAAATATTTATTGAGACTAGAGAGAAAGGGCATCAATAGAAAGCATCATGTTTATATCCGGTTAAACTACACTCGGTTATTCGTCCTACCCTGTATGTACAATAAGGTTAAACTACACTCGGTTATTCGTCCTACCCTGTATGTACAATAAGTATAAGTGTGTTTTATTTCTAAAAATAATTTTTTTATTATCGAATAAAAACAGATCAGAAATATATACATTAAATAAATATCCTTCTGTAATGTAATCACGGAAAATTGAAGCAATTTAATACAATTTATGTATTCTTCTATAATATACATAATTATATTTTAATTGAAAAAAACAAGTTTAATGTTCAATTGTGGAATAACTTAATGGGACAATTGAATGTAACAGATTTAAGAGGACTTCCGATTTCCAGTTAAACTCATACAGGACATGATCGTTCTGCACCACTCATCTATGTTATTGACAACATTTTGCTCTTCTTCTATAATGGTTTTGGTGTACGCTGGTCTAGTTCACAAACACTTCTAGTTGGCGAAGGCAAAGCATTTACCAGATTTTTCAATTGCTGAAGAGTATAGCCGTATAGGCATGTTTTACACTCAGCGGAGAAATCAAATGTTTTAGACAAACTATTGAACTATTGCAATCAGCATATGTTTACTCCTTTGTTAAATTACTATTACAACTTGGTTGATATTAATTACACTGATTACCTGTTCAGTTGGAATCCCAATTATGAACATATGGTATCCACCTGGCATTATACATGGTCCAGTGTATATATGTCGGCTGTTTAAGTTAGTTGCAGAAAGAAAACACCTTTTGACTGAATGATTGGTGTTGTTATCAGGTTAATCTAATGTCCCTTTGATAATATCAGGTTAACTGATGTCTCTCTCTATCATATATCTATATGTATAAATTATTGATTGCTTGCTTGTCCTGTGCAGTTTTTTCAAAATTATCTAACTTAGTATGTATATAACAATTCCTATATTTTTTTTGTAGCTGTTTTAATTGAAATCATTTACCTTCTTGGTATTTTTAGAATTAATAATAGAAATATTAAATTTTAATATGTTGTTAATTTAATTTAAACTCTAATCCTTTGTTTGTGTTCTTATAACTTATAACATGAATATCAGATTTCGGTATGTTGATGAGATTCGATTCAGAAGCCTATGACATAGTATATTTGAAGCTACAAATATTAAATTTAGATATGTTGCTAAAAAGTGTCGAACTCTTGAGCTTTGGTAGTACTTTAACTTATCCCTCTATCCAACCTTCAATTCATACTAACACTTCTATTGTTATAACTGTACTAATTTTTTAAATATTTATAGACACATTTGCAATTGCCAAAGTTTCAAACCTAGACCATTCTTATGCAGGGTAATGACCAAAGATCTCTCTTACAGTATATATAGGATATAAATGATGGATAAACAGATAGACTTAGCAATTTTCTTTGCGTTGTAGGGACTTGGGGGAAGATAAGTGCATATTGAGAAATCCTAGAAGACAAGCATTCATAACGGTACGGAATTGTGAAGATGTGTGGTATCATTGGTTTGTCGCCAAGGAGCTGGCCTGCATCAACAGAAAGGTCTATATATGTATACATACATACTTGTGTAATTGTGTTTTGGGAGTTGTACTTGGCATCTGTAGTATGTATGAGATGCAATTGTAGCCTCTTGCTGTTTAGAATGCCTAACAATTTTAATAAGCTGGGTCTCTTATTCTTTATTTTTTCCTTACTGGCCTCAACTTGAGTCTTTTACGTATTGATTAATTGCTTTTGACAGTTTATATAGGTGAATCTCCTTCAATTTATAGTAATTTTCTATCAAAAGGATATTGTTAAAAAGGATGGCTTATATATCCGTTAACACAAAATTTCAGAATCCATATATTGATGGTTATATTCAAACCATCCTAATGTCCAGCAAACCTGAAGAGCTGGCAGATGCTGCTGAACATTTGGGACAATTAATGACTGGAGGTAGAAGAAATTCCGTATTTTTTTTTTCATCTGTCAACTTTTACCATTGAAACGTTGTATATTGAGAAAATTTCTACAAGCAGACCGAAGTTCAGCTGAAAGTCTAGAGCCTAATGTCGTTCAGCGCCTTCTTGATATTTGGGACAATTTCTACAAGCAGACCGAAGTTCAGCTGAAAGTCTAGAGCCTAATGTCGTTCAGCGCCTTCTTGATATTTGGGACCATCCTAATGTCCAGCAAACCTGAAGAGCTGGCAGATGCTGCTGAACATTTGGGACAATTAATGACTGGAGGTAGAAGAAATTCCGTATTTTTTTTTTCATCTGTCAACTTTTACCATTGAAACGTTGTATATTGAGAAAATTTCTACAAGCAGACCGAAGTTCAGCTGAAAGTCTAGAGCCTAATGTCGTTCAGCGCCTTCTTGATATTTCGAGAAGTGACAACAATAGAAATGTCAAGGTTTGATATGTTGGTTTATTTGTTATATTATGAATATTCTTAGAATTCTTATTTGTTACATTGACATATCTCTGGAATACTTTTACACTTTTATCACAGCATATGGCAATGGCTGTCCTCTGCCGAGCAAGTTTTGATAAATGCCACAGTTTAATGGAATATGAAGTAATTCCATTCTTTGTGAATTCCCTGTTGGAATATGTGAGGCAGGTAATATTTACTCAATTAGTCAGTTACTTCCGAAAATGTGAATGCTGGTGTAACTGAAGAGATTATGAGGAACATGTAGGCTCTGATGGCATTGATTCAGTTAGCTTCTGCCTTTCCCCATTGTATACAAGTTATCATTGAAGACCAGGCTTTGGAAGCTGTGCGGACCATTGTTGACAGTGATCGTAGTGTGGATGACTATATAAGTTACTCGGCCAAGTTATTGGCAGTAATCTGTCGTAACTACAATCTTCCTGCTAAAAAGGTTATTTGCTGACTTCTTATTTTGTTTCGGTTTTTCCGTCGAGCCATTATTTATAAACAATTGTTGAAATATATGATAGCAGTAATAGAGAGATTTACAGAAGAGCAGGTATGTTTCAATATATGTTGTGTGTAAATTACAAGAGCCCTATGTTCCTTATATAAGCATAACAATGACACCAAAGTCTATACTAGGGTGTTATAAGTCTATACTAGGGTGAAGATTGTCAAGGACGGTGCTGACAATAATGCAGACAATTTTGACACTCCCCCTCAAGTTGATGCATATATATCACTCATGCCCAACTTGCCAATAAGTGGATGAAGCATCTTTCGATTTAAACCTTTGGTAAATATGTCAGCTATCTGGTCCTCTGATCTTACAAAGTGAATACCAATGGTATCATTATTGATCTTCTCTTTGATGAAGTGTCGATCAATTTCGATATGTTTGGTCCGATCATGTTGAACTGGATTATGTGCAATGAAAATAGCGGCTTTGTTATCACAATGTAGCTTCATTGGAGTTGCAGATGCAAGTCCCAATTCTTCTAGAAACAATCTTATCCACAATAATTCACGTACACCTTTAGCCATAGCTCTATATTCTGCCTCAGCACTAGATAAGGCAACCACAGGTTGTTTCTTGCTTCGCCAAGTAACCAAATTGCCACCAACAAATGTACAATATCCTGAAGTAGATCGTCTATCGTCTTGACATCCTGCCCAATCTGCATCTGTATAGCTTTCAACCCCGAGATGATTGTTTTTAGTAAACATTACTCCTTTTCCAGGAGCAGCCTTAAGATACCTTAATATCATATAAACTGCATCCAAATGTGGTTGGCGAGGATCATGCATATACCTACTAACAATTCCCACTGCATATAATATGTCTGGTCTTGTATGTGCAAGGTAGATTAGTCGACCAACTAACCTTTGATATTGAGATTTCTCGACAATTTCACCAGCATCTCCACAAAGTTTATGATTTGCTTCTATTGGAGATTCTGCAGGTCTACATCCCAATATCCCTGTTTCATTCAGAAGATCAAGTGTATACTTCCGTTGTGAGAGGAAGATACCACCTGGACTTCTAGAGACCTAAATACCAAGGAAATACCGTAGTTTTCCTAAGTCCTTCATCTCGAATTCAGAGGCAAGCTTGCGTTTAACATTAGCAATCTCACAGGTGTCGTTGCCGGTGATCACAATATCATCGACATAAACAATCAACACTGTGATTTTTTCATCTCGTCTTTTTACGAACATGGTGTTATCTGAGTTGCTCTGTTTGTAGTCAAATTTAATCATTGCTCCCTGAAATTTTCCAAACCAGTCCCTTGGAGATTGTTTTAAACCATAAATAGTTTTCTTTAGCTTGCATATTTTACCAATGGTCGAAGCTGTAGAAAAACCCGGTGGAATATCCATGTAAACCTCTTCTTTCAGGTCTCCATGTAAGAATGCATTTTTTACATCCAATTGCTGAAGTTCCCATCCAAGATTTGCTGCACATGATATCAAGACTCGAATAGAGGCCATCTTTGCTACTGGAGCAAAAGTTTCCTGATAATCAATCCCGTAAGTTTGAGTATACCCTTTTGCTACGAGTCTCGCTTTGTACCTATCAATCAGCCCATTAGGTTTCTGTTTCACAGTGAATACCCATCTGCATCCTACTACCTTCCTTCCAGCGGGAAGATGAGTTAACTCTCAAGTGCCATTATGTTTCAAGGCATTCATTTCCTCTATCATAGCATCTTTCCATTTAGGATCACATAAAGCATCCTGCCAAGTATGCGGAACAGAAACACTAGACAAGGATGACACAAAAGCAAGTGAAGATGGAGATAATGCATTATAAGATACAAAGTTTGAGATAGGATGGTTAGTGCAAGAGCGTACACCCTTTCTTATAGCAATAGGGAGATCCAAAGTGGGATCAAGAGTATTGCTAGTTTCTGGCTCAAACACAGGAGATGCAGGATCTGTCTCGAGGTCAGAGGTCTCTCGATGCGGTAAAGTGGTGATATCATTTCTTTTCCGCCTGGAATATGTAATCAAATCTGGAATATCCAACCTATTTAGATCATCTGACTCATTACTCGTAAGTGGAGGAATAGATGACCTGTTTGAGCTAGTGTTTGTAACATTGATGAATGGAAGGAATTGAGACTCCTCTGTCGCTTTACTATCATGACTGTGTCGGTTAATCTCCCCCTGAAGCAAGGAGGAGGATCCGGGAGAGAAGTAAGAAATAGACTCCCAGAAAGTAACATCGTGACTGACGTATGTGCGATGTGAGGGAGGATGATAGCACTTATACCCCTTTTGAGTTGGTGTATAACCAATGAAAACACAGCGGAGAGCACGAGAATCAAGTTTATCCCGAGAGGGAGAATGATTATGAACAAAGCATACACTCCCAAATAACCGAAGAGGCAATGGATGAGACGAAGGTGCAGGAATATAGGACAACGGTGTTCTGAATTGTAGTACACTTGAAGGGAGACGGTTGATCAGATATGCAGCAGTCATGACTGCCTCACCCCAAAGATATTTAGGGACATGCATAGTTAATATGAGGGACCGTGCTACCTGTTGTAAGTGACCAATTTTCCTTTCAGCAATTCCATTTTGCTGAGAGGTTTTAACACATGTAGTTTGATGAATAATACCCCAAGTGTCCAAATAAGATGTAAACATTCCGGCATACTCGGTACCATTATCACTTCGCAGAATTTTAACAGAGGCATTGAATTGTGTTTGAATCATGTGGTGAAAGGATTTGAAACATTCGAATACTTCACTTTTGTGTTTAAGAAGGTATACAAAAGTAAGTCGAGAATGACAATCAACAAAGACAACAAACCACCTATACCCATCATGTGTAGGATGACTAAATGGACCCCAAACATCAGTATGAATAGTAGAAAATAGAGTAGGACTTCTCTTATTTCTAGATGGATAAGGTGACCTTTTATGTTTTGCTAATTCACATGGTTCACAGAAAAATTCATCCTTTTTACATTTTGAAGCTAAATTCGGAAAGAGATGCGATAGAACACCAAATGAAGGATGACCTAACCGTCCATGCCATTGATATAAGGACTCTAAACTGGGATTAGATTTAGATAAAACCTGATAACTTGCCGATGGTGAAACAGAATTCCCTCCCATAATATAGAGGCCATCTACCACTTTACCACTGCCAAGGACCTTGCCTGTCGCCAGATCCTGAAACATACAGTGAGAAGGGAAAAAAGTTACTGAACAATTAAGATTTTCAGTAATTTGATGAACCGATAATAAATTCACTGATAAGGAAGGAACATGTAAGACAGATGATAGTGGTAGTGAAGGGAGACAGTTGGAAGTGCCCCATCCGTGAACGGGCACAGGAGTTCCATTGGCAACACGAACACTCTCTGTTTTATTGATGTAGTGATATGACTGCAGTAAACTGGAATTGCCAGTCATATGTTCTGACGCTCCCGAGTCGATAATCCACGAATTATGTGAACTGTGAGATACCGAATGACAAGAAATACTTGAATGAAAAGTATTTGTCGGTACAAATGAAGCTGCAGTCTTCAACTTTATATCAGAAACCAACTGTCGAAAAAACTTGAGTTCCGAAACAGTTAGACCGGAGTGAGTTCCAGAAAAATCCTCTTTCATCATGCTTAATAAATAAAATACTCGAAAGATCAAGTCTGAGCTTGAACTAAATCGATATTAAATTTTATCAAATTTATGCTAAATCTGGAAGCACATATTAATTTTTGGCCCAATTAATGTATATATGACCCAATAATAAATGTAACACCCCTAGATCCGGGATCGGAGATCCAGGCTGTCACTATATCCTTAATTCCCACTTTAATAAACATTACTCTCAACGTTCATTTTAGCATGCTGTGACCCCTCAATCAAACATAACATTTACAGATTATAGGCTCAGAGACGAAATTTAAAACGTTACTAAGTTATTGCAACCATCTTGAAATAGTTATTACAAACCCAAATTGTCATAATCTTAAAAGTTCCACTTAAAAAGGAATTACCATCTAAGGTGGCACTTGCGACCAAAAAGAGGTTTGGTTTTCAGAAACTTACACAAGTCATTCTTGTAAATAAATCTAACCAACCTAAGCTGTAAACCTATCCAACTTAGTCTGCTCACCTGTGGTAATGCTACTGGGTGCTGCCCTGGCACCTGCCTCGTAAACAATCTCCTAAACTGCTGACCGGTTAGCACGCTTTTGCGGAGGGTCTGCCTTGTTCTTGCCATTAGTATCTGTTGTTGTGTGGTGGTATATATGAAAGAAAAGCAAGAGTGAGCAACACAGCTCAGCCATATAATAATAGTTTTCAAAGTACTTTTGTTAACATAAACCACATTTCATATTGTATACTGATATTGTACCATCATTAAACATTTTTCATTCTTTATCCAGAAATATAACGAAGAATTTCTGAGGTACTTTGAATAGTTCATCATTCTATTAACACTATCGGTAATTGAGCATCTAGGCTTTCATTACAGTGTTACAGTACAATTCCAATTGGAAGAATGGGATTATGCTGGAGCCTCTTCCACGATATCTGGTGATCAGCCAATATATCGTGCCTCTGCTTCTCTACTAGTAGAAGGACGACGTTTCCTTATCGGGTCGCACCTTGACCGCATATGGGCCTTAATATTTGGACTACGCCCGAAGGCGATGTCCCCTCTTCCTCCAATCCCTGAGAGAATTCTATGCATCGTAGGAACAGAATTTAATTCAGTTTCCCCCAAGCACAAAGCTTGACAACTGGTTTGATAATCATTACTAACTTTACTTCCATGAGTAATTGAGGAAGTAACTCTGATGTGTGGGTTGACTTTAGTCAACGGATTTTGATTACTAAGAATCGCATCATCAAACATCATTTGGGAGTTGGTCGGAGTTTTTGAGTGTTTAGTCAAACCCGAGCCCCTCCTTACTAGGTAGGGTGCATTTCTTATTGGTAGCGAAGGGAGAAAATAATTAACACTAGCTCCCAAAACCTTGGGTTCCCGAGTTTTGATAAGTTTGAGCGAGGTAGCGATACTTTTCGATGAATGAAGCTATAGTCAGTGAAGAAATGGGAACCCGTTCCATTTTTAAATACTTTTTCGACGATCAGAAAATATTTAAAATAATTTTTAAAGTTTTAAATAACTTTTGAAATAAATAATATGATTTGTAAATCATCCTGGAATATTTAATAAATATTCAAATAATATTTATTAAATAAATAATCAGCTTAGAAGGTTCAATAAATATTTAAATATTATTTATTAAATAAATAATCACTCACAATCCTCAATTGAAAATAATATTCAACTTATTAATAAATATTCAAATAATATTTATTAATATCACCAAAGGAATTTTTAATCCGAAAATATCCAATTTATATTTATTGGATTATTTTTAAAACTAAAATATACGTCATATATCATCTCCGGAGACTTCCGGGTTTTTATGTCCTTATCCGGACGAAATATCTCCGACTCCCCTACTAAGAAAGGGTGTTATCGTACCCTACTTGGAACTTTTAACACATCATCGCATACATGTATATATGTATTCATGCATACGTACTTGCTAAACAGGTTTATAAATCAACATAAATAAACCATATATTTCATGCTGATTCGCAAAAATAATTTTAAAACAGTTCATAACAGTTATACCACAACAACAACAGTTTGAAAATACATGAAGTACAAGTTTCGAAAACTTGCCTGATAATGTCGGAATAGTCTGGGCCCTGTCTCTAGTGTGATGATCTATAATAATCAATACGGTTCGGCTAGTTCGTTAAACGATCCCGTCAAATCGACTATTCACGTAAAGACACAACTTCGTAATGATACATCCTTATTACACGTTTGGCTTATTATAAGTCCATGATATCCTTTAACCACTTTTGGATAATTATTGGTCTCGTAACGACTTTCGTTAAAGGTCATTTTCAACGAAACTAAAGTTCGTCTTAATTCGTCCCCTAAAAGGGTTTTTCACTTGCGCAACTATGATTCGAAAAATTCTATAAAATTGAAAAATTAACTTTTTCATGAAATTCTTTTTCTCACTTCTTCTTAACTGTCCAGAGGATTTTTTTATCCAAATTTCATAATTAAGAACATCATTTTGCTAGCTCAATTGTTGCTCTAAATATAGCTTCTTTCTGCAGTGGTTTCTCATGCGCATTCTTGACTTAAACATTTCTATAAAATCGAAAATTAAGCCTTTTGTCTTCAAATTTTTACAGGGATTTAACAACTGACTAAGTTACCCCCTGTAAAATTTCATAATCACAGACCATTTTTAAAGGGCTCGTTTGACTTGGTAAAGTCAGTCCATCTTAACGATTCGTCCGTTTTAACCGGTTTCAGTAAAACAAGCATAACTCATAGACCGTAAATCCTTTTTAGGAGATTCAAATTCTCAATTACTCTACAAGGTCAGATCTACAAGTTTCCAAGAAATTTTGCCCAAAAACAACACTCATATAATTCGGATGATTCTGCACAAGTGGTTTAACAAAATTTTGGCATTATAACGACTATAAATCGAATCTCACCAATATCCATGAACTCCATCTAACCACTTAATTCAACCACACACCATCAAGATCATATAAACATCATCAAGGGTCTATAATGCCAGTGGTAATATCCATTTATCACTACTCAAAATTTACCCATACTTATAAATGTTAAAACATCACAAACCCCTTAAACATGTACATACTTGCATCAATTTTTCAAATCAACTTATAACTCATGAAGTTTAAGGTGGGTGTGAGTATTTTACCTTCCTTGGAGTCTTAACAACCTTAACCAAGCTTAACAAGGCTTGAGATCAAGTCCACAAGCTATTATAACCCTCAAACTTCAAGATCTAAACAAAGGTTCATAAGAAGTTATTCTTTACTCAAGAACTTCTTGATTTTATTTGAGCAAGCTATACTTAGTGTAAAATCATGAAATTAAATCCTCACCCTGGATATATCATGAAGTAATCCCAGAAATATTTTGATGATTTTAGGACGAGTAGAGCTTGGAGACAAAATTCATTTTTCTTGGCTATCTTGGAAAGTATCCAGAAAAGTGGAAGAGCAGCAGCAACTTGTCGAATTTATTTGACCAATCAAACGACCTTGAAAAATTACGAAATTAAATCCGCAACTCCGTATTGATGTATAGAAGAACTGGAATTTTTTTCATAATTTTCCGATGAGGGGAAGTGGGTGAAAAAAAATCGGAAAGACACCCCTATAGAGTTTGGTCGGGAATTGATTGAAAATGGGAGAGAGAGTTTCTTGTTTTTCTTGGATGCTTGGGTGTGATTAGCAACTGAATTATGAAGTTAAATTACACTCAAGGATGCAGCCATACCATGGTAAAAGTGTAGGACACCCACTTTCCAATTTGTCTCCCTAAATCAAGAAAGTTTGTCCCCTTTACTATTCACTCTAATTTGATTGAATTTGAAATAATTAGTTTGATTTAAAACTAATTATTTTGCATGGCACTTGCATGGCATATTGCATGGTACTTGCATGTATATTACTCACCTTAATAATCAACCAATGCTTACCATTTAATTCCATATGCAAGTTTGGAGATTTTCTTGTAAAAACGTTTCGTCGTGTAGAAATTTCTTTCATCGTTCTTGAACATTTGTCATTAAAATTCTTCTAATAAATTCCATAATTCCTTGCCTTGGTGTTTAACTTAGCTTAGAGATTTTCTTAACCTCAATATCCCATATTTATACCAATATTTAATAAAAGTGAAAATCTACGTAATTTGACGGTTTCTGCATTCCCTTTCTTCTTTGTACAACGATACTTTATTCATAAAAGTATAAATACTTCTTCATTCATATAATATGATCTTAAAAATTTTACATGACTTCCACCAATCGTTGCTTATGATCATTTTAAAAATATTACAAAAACCTGGGTTCTTACAACCTTCCCTCCTTAAAAGGATTCCGTCCCGGAATCATTTCTAGAACAGATGGGGGTACTTCTCTTGCATGGCGCTTTCCAATTCCCAGGTTGATTCCTCGACATTGTGATTAGTCCACAAAACTCTTACCAGGCTGATGGTCTTGTTTCTGAGTACTTGCTCTTTCCGGTCTATGATTTCCACCGGTCGCTCGACGTAGGACAAATCTGGCTGTAAATCTACATGCTCATGTTCCACTATATGTTTCGCATTGCGATTGTACTTCCTCAGCATAGACACATGGAAAACGTTATGTACTTGCTGCAGACTTGGAGGTAAGGCTAACTCGTAAGCCACTTGTCCAATCCGCCTTAATATCTCGAAAGGTTCGATGTATCTCGGACTCAACTTCCCTTTCTTCCCAAACCTCATCAGTCCTTTCCAGGGAAATACCTTTAGCAGCACCATATCTCCTACTTCATATTCTCTATCCTTCCGAGCTAAGTTGGCATACTTACGTTGTCTGTCTTGGGCTGCTACCAATCTTCCCTTGATTAGAACTATCACATCTCTTGTCTGTTGTACCAGTTCAGGTCCTAATATCTTCCTCTCACCAACTTCTTCCCAACATAAGGGAGAACGGCATTTCCGGCCATAGAGGGCTTCATATGGGGGCATTCCGATACTCGAGTGATAACTGTTGTTATAAGCAAACTCAATCAATGGTAAGTGCTCTTCCCAACTTCCCTTGAAATCCATAACACACACCCTCAGCATGTCCTCCAAGGTCTGAATTGTTCTTTCACTTTGTCCATCAGTCTGGGGGTGGTATGCAGTACTCATATTTAGCTTGGTTCCCACACAGTCTTGAAAGCTCCTCCAGAACCTGGAGTTAAACCTCGGGTCTCTGTCGGATACAATGGTCACGGGAACTCCATGTCGTACCACAATTTCCCTTATATAGATGTCTACTAATCTATCGACCGTATACCTCTCATTAATTGGGAGAAAGTGGGCGGACTTAGTCAACCTATCGATGATTACCCATATCGCATCGTGATTAGTCTTGGTCCTTGGGAGTCCTACTACAAAATCCATGGCTAGGTGCTCCCACTTCCATTCTGGAATCTCTAGGGGTTGCAGTAGTCCACTAGGTCGTTGGTGTTCTGCCTTTACCCGTTGGGAGGTCAAACATCTATTGACCCATTCTGTCACATCCTTCTTCATGTTGGGCCACCAATAGTATTCTTTCAAATCTCTATACATCTTCGTGGTACCTGGGTGCACAGAGTACCTTGAGTTATGTCCTTCATATAGGATTTCATCCTTTAGTTCCTGAACATTTGGGACCCAAATTCTCGTTGCATATCTCATGATTCCTCCTGCATCTCTTTCGCACTTAATTTCCTCCCTGGTCACTATCTCTTCCTCCGAGTTCTTTTCCTCTTCCATCTTTTGCTCTTGGCATATTCGAATCTTTTCCAATAATGGAGGCTGGATCTGAATTCCCATTAACACTTCTTGGCTACTTCTCAATGTCTTAACTTCGATTTCTAGCTTCTCCATTTCCTTTATTAATTCTTCTGCTGAAGTCATCATCTTGAGCCTTTCCTTCCTGCTAAGGGCATCGGCCACCACATTGGCCTTTCCTGGATGATAACGAATCTCACAATCGTAATCCTTGATTAACTCTAGCCATCTTCTCTGTCTCATATTCAATTCTTTCTGGGTAAAGATGTACTTGAGGCTTTTATGATCTGTGTAAATTTCACACTTTTCTCCATATAGGTAATGCCTCCATATCTTTAATGCGAAGACTATCGCGGCTAGCTCTAAATCATGGGTAGGGTATCTTACTTCATACTCCTTTAACTGTCGGGAAGCATATGCAATCACCTTACCATGCTGCATGAGCACGCAACCTAGTCCTTTATGCGATGCATCACTATAGATCACAAAGTCCCCCTTATCATCTGGCAGTGCTAGCACTGGGGCGGTCATTAATCTTTTCTTTAGCTCTTGAAAGCTCTCGTCACATTTCTCATTCCATACAAACTTTTCAGTCTTTCTGGTGAGTCGGGTCAATGGGGCTGCCAGTTTGGCAAAGTCTTGCACAAACCTCCTATAATACCCGGCTAGTCCCACGAAACTTCTTACTTCGGTCGGGGTGGTCGGTCTTTCCCATTTTGATATTGCCTCTATTTTGGCAGGGTCAACTAGTACTCCTTCACTACTAACCACATGACCTAAGAATTGTACCTCCCTCAACCAAAATTCGCATTTAGAGAATTTGGCATACAACTTTTCTTCCCTCAGGATTCCTAGGACTATCCTCAAGTGTTCCGCATGTCCTTCCTCAGTCTTTGAATAAATCAAAATATCGTCAATGAAAACTATGACACACTTGTCTAGGTATTGTTTGAATACTCGATTCATCAAGTCCATGAATGCCGCGGGGGCGTTAGTCAGTCCAAAGGACATCACTAGAAACTCATAATGGCCGTACCTAGTGCGAAAAGCAGTCTTGGGTATATCTTCCGGTTTGATCTTTAACTGATGGTACCCCGTTCTCAGGTCTATCTTCGAAAAGTGAACTGCTCCCTTGAGTAGGTCAAAAAGGTCGTCAATCCTAGGCAAGGGGTACTTGTTCTTAATGGTTAACTTATTCAACTCTATGTAGTCTATACATAGCCTCATACTACCATCCTTTTTCTTTACAAACAACACTGGGGCACCCCATGGGGACACACTTGGTCTTATCATGCCCTTATCCAACAGTTCTTGCAACTGAGTGGCCAGTTCTTTCATTTCAACGGGGGCCAATCGATAGGGGGCTTTAGAAACTGGTGCGGTTCCTGGTGCTAATTCTATCGCAAACTCGATTTCCCTATCGGGTGGTAACCCAGGAAGGTCTTCTGGAAACACATCTTCAAATTCCCTGACAACTGGAATGTCCTTCAGTTCAGGGTTTCTTTGCTTCGCGTCTAATACATAAACTAAGTAGGCCTCGCTGCCCTTTTGTACTAACTTTTTCGCTTGAGCAACAATCAAGAATTTTTGAGTCTGTCGCTGTCCTTTGAATATGACCTCTTTCTTTCCTGACACCTTTATCCTAACTTTCTTGCTCTTGCAATCAATCTGGGCACCATTACTTGCCAATCAATCCATCCCTAAAATGACATCGAATCCGCCTAACTTAAACGGAATTAGGTCTGCCTGAAAATGGTGACCTCCTATTACTATATCGCAGTTAGGGTATATCTGGCTCACAGGAACCACTTCATGGTTAGCTATTTCTACCATTAGTCGTTCCTTTAACATTTCTGGTTTCAAGTTTAGTTTGCATGCAAAATCTTGTGATATAAAAGACTTAGTAGCTCCAGAATCAAACAAAGTATTTGCACTCAAGGTGTTAAGGGAGAGGGTACCTGCGATGACATCCTCATCCCTCACTGCATCTTGCACTGTCATGTTGAAAGTTCTAGCGGTGGGTGGTCGATTGGATGCAGTACCGCTCATCCTTGATCCTGTCGGTTTCAGTTTAGGGCAGTCTTTCTTCCAGTGGTCCGTACCTCCACACTGGAAACATTTCATGATTGAGTTCCTCTGGGGGCAATTATTGGAATAGTGTCCGGTCTGTCCACACTTGAAACACGTCGTCGTACCCTGGAGACATACTCCTGAATGTTTCTTCCCACAAGTCTTACAATTAGGTAGGGGAGGGCGCGACTGTCCTAATATGGGTGCCCTGGTTGACCCACCTCCTTGGCCAACACTCTTGCTTTCTGCTCTGTTAAACCCTGTGCTTTTGGCTGGCCGGGTTACTGTTCCTCTAACAAACTTGCTGGAGAAACTCCCACTTGCAGCACCACTACTTCGACTTTCAAACTTCCTTTTCTTCATGATCTTGTCCTTCTGAGACTGCTCACTTCCTGCCTCCACAATTGACGCCTTTTGTACTAGAGTGGCGTAATCTGTAATTTCTAACACCGCGACTCGATTCTGGATCCACTGTTTCAATCCTTGTTGAAACCTCCTTGTCCTCTTAATTTCAGTGTTCACATAATCTGGAACGAACCTTGATAGCTCAGTGAACCTAGCCTCATATTTAGCTACAGTCATATTGTCTTGTTTAAGCTCTAGGAACTTGAGTTCCATCTGGGTCTCCATAAACCTTGGAAAGTACTTTTCCAAGAATAACTCTGTGAATCTGTCCCATGTATCCACTCCAGCTGGTTCCACATTTTTCTTGGCCTCCCACCAATAGTTGGCCTCTCCCTTAAGCAGGTATGTAGCAAAAATAGTTTTCTGGGCTTCCTCAGTGCCCATAATCTCAAAGGTCTTCTCCATCTCCTTCAACCAGGCCCTGACCTCAACGGGGTCTGCTGTACCATGGAATTCTGGGGGTTTAAGTGATTTAAAGGCCTTAAAGGAATTGGCGACTGCATTATTGGGGCCGCGGGGTGGTGGCTGTGGCCGTGGCTGGAGCTCCAGATTTTGCCTCATCAGGCGCATAAATTGTTCCATAGGATCCTCTTCTTCTTCCTCATAATTCTCATCATCAAACGCATTGTACTCATCTCCCTCATCCTTCGGTTCTGGGTGACGGCGTTCCTCTTCCCTGGGAGTATAGCCTCGCTCGTCTCTCCTCAGCTAGCTGGAACCTCAGCTCCGCTACTCGGGCCTCCGCTGCCACCAGATCGGTGGTCATCCGGGTCACCATCCAATCGTACTCAGTGGATCTAATAACCTGTATGGGAGGACTAACTGGCTCGCTCTCCGGGGCTACCTCAGTTTCTCCATCCTCTGAAATAGGCTCCTCTGAGTCACCATCCATATCTGTATCCCAATGAAATCCACTAGGGGATGAATCCTCTCTGAGGAGAGGGGAGTGCATAGGAACATCAGTCCAAACCACCTCCTCATCCTCAGGCTCTTCTCCGGGTGTGGGGTCAGCTGGAACATCGTCCATGGGGTCCTCCTCTGGGTCACTATCTGGCTCATCTGAATCCACTGGGTCCTTTACAGGAATAGGGTCATCAGCTCTGGGATCCTCCTCGGGATCCTCCTCCTGGACTATCTCTCTCTCTGTCTCAACATCAGGCTCATCTACAGCTCTCAGAAGAGCATCATCATGTCGCTGCTCGGAACTCTCAGGTAGCTCTACGTCCTCGGGTATCTACACAAAAAGGGAAAAATGTTACTATCCTTGAGGTTCTGATAAGTAGTTCCTTTATTGGGCTTAAGGTTGTTAGGGCTATGTCTATTAGTCCGAATAGGTTTCGGTAAGGGTTTGGGTCCTTAAACCTTCCTATCGTCTATGAGATTATAACCTAACGCTCTGATACCATTTCTGTAACACCCCTAGATCCGGGGTCGGAGATCCAGGCTGTCACTATATCCTTAATTCCCACTTTAATAAACATTACTCTCAACCTTCATTTTAGCATGCTGTGACCCCTCAATCAAACATAACATTTACAGATTATAGGCTCAGAGACGAAATTTAAAACGTTACTAAGTTATTGCAACCATCTTGAAATAGTTATTACAAACCCAAATTGTCATAATCTTAAAAGTTCCACTTAAAAAGGAATTACCATCTAAGGTGGCACTTGCGACCAAAAAGAGGTTTGGTTTTCAGAAACTTACACAAGTCATTCTTGTAAATAAATCTAACCAACCTAAGCTGTAAACCTATCCAACTTAGTCTGCTCACCTGTGGTAATGCTACTGGGTGCTGCCCTGGCACCTGCCTCGTAAACAATCTCCTAAACTGCTGACCGGTTAGCACGCTTTTGCGGAGGGTCTGCCTTGTTCTTGCCATTAGTATCTGTTGTTGTGTGGTGGTATATATGAAAGAAAAGCAAGAGTGAGCAACACAGCTCAGCCATATAATAATAGTTTTCAAAGTACTTTTGTTAACATAAACCACATTTCATATTGTATACTGATATTGTACCATCATTAAACATTTTTCATTCTTTATCCAGAAATATAACGAAGAATTTCTGAGGTACTTTGAATAGTTCATCATTCTATTAACACTATCGGTAATTGAGCATCTAGGCTTTCATTACAGTGTTACAGTACAATTCCAATTGGAAGAATGGGATTATGCTGGAGCCTCTTCCACGATATCTGGTGATCAGCCAATATATCGTGCCTCTGCTTCTCTACTAGTAGAAGGACGACGTTCCCTTATCGGGTCGCACCTTGACCGCATATGGGCCTTAATATTTGGACTACGCCCGAAGGCGATGTCCCCTCTTCCTCCAATCCCTGAGAGAATTCTATGCATCGTAGGAACAGAATTTAATTCAGTTTCCCCCAAGCACAAAGCTTGACAACTGGTTTGATAATCATTACTAACTTTACTTCCATGAGTAATTGAGGAAGTAACTCTGATGTGTGGGTTGACTTTAGTCAACGGATTTTGATTACTAAGAATCGCATCATCAAACATCATTTGGGAGTTGGTCGGAGTTTTTGAGTGTTTAGTCAAACCCGAGCCCCTCCTTACTAGGTAGGGTGCATTTCTTATTGGTAGCGAAGGGAGAAAATAATTAACACTAGCTCCCAAAACCTTGGGTTCCCGAGTTTTGATAAGTTTGAGCGAGGTAGCGATACTTTTCGATGAATGAAGCTATAGTCAGTGAAGAAATGGGAACCCGTTCCATTTTTAAATACTTTTTCGACGATCAGAAAATATTTAAAATAATTTTTAAAGTTTTAAATAACTTTTGAAATAAATAATATGATTTGTAAATCATCCTGGAATATTTAATAAATATTCAAATAATATTTATTAAATAAATAATCAGCTTAGAAGGTTCAATAAATATTTAAATATTATTTATTAAATAAATAATCACTCACAATCCTCAATTGAAAATAATATTCAACTTATTAATAAATATTCAAATAATATTTATTAATATCACCAAAGGAATTTTTAATCCGAAAATATCCAATTTATATTTATTGGATTATTTTTAAAACTAAAATATACGTCATATATCATCTCCGGAGACTTCCGGGTTTTTATGTCCTTATCCGGACGAAATATCTCCGACTCCCCTACTAAGAAAGGGTGTTATCGTACCCTACTTGGAACTTTTAACACATCATCGCATACATGTATATATGTATTCATGCATACGTACTTGCTAAACAGGTTTATAAATCAACATAAATAAACCATATATTTCATGCTGATTCGCAAAAATAATTTTAAAACAGTTCATAACAGTTATACCACAACAACAACAGTTTGAAAATACATGAAGTACAAGTTTCGAAAACTTGCCTGATAATGTCGGAATAGTCTGGGCCCTGTCTCTAGTGTGATGATCTATAATAATCAATACGGTTCGGCTAGTTCGTTAAACGATCCCGTCAAATCGACTATTCACGTAAAGACACAACTTCGTAATGATACATCCTTATTACACGTTTGGCTTATTATAAGTCCATGATATCCTTTAACCACTTTTGGATAATTATTGGTCTCGTAACGACTTTCGTTAAAGGTCATTTTCAACGAAACTAAAGTTCGTCTTAATTCGTGCCCTAAAAGGGTTTTTCACTTGCGCAACTATGATTCGAAAAATTCTATAAAATTGAAAAATTAACTTTTTCATGAAATTCTTTTTCTCACTTCTTCTTAACTGTCCAGAGGATTTTTTTATCCAAATTTCATAATTAAGAACATCATTTTGCTAGCTCAATTGTTGCTCTAAATATAGCTTCTTTCTGCAGTGGTTTCTCATGCGCATTCTTGACTTAAACATTTCTATAAAATCGAAAATTAAGCCTTTTGTCTTCAAATTTTTACAGGGATTTAACAACTGACTAAGTTACCCCCTGTAAAATTTCATAATCACAGACCATTTTTAAAGGGCTCGTTTGACTTGGTAAAGTCAGTCCATCTTAACGATTCGTCCGTTTTAACCGGTTTCAGTAAAACAAGCATAACTCATAGACCGTAAATCCTTTTTAGGAGATTCAAATTCTCAATTACTCTACAAGGTCAGATCTACAAGTTTCCAAGAAATTTTGCCCAAAAACAACACTCATATAATTCGGATGATTCTGCACAAGTGGTTTAACAAAATTTTGGCATTATAACGACTATAAATCGAATCCCACCAATATCCATGAACTCCATCTAACCACTTAATTCAACCACACACCATCAAGATCATATAAACATCATCAAGGGTCTATAATGCCAGTGGTAATATCCATTTATCACTACTCAAAATTTACCCATACTTATAAATGTTAAAACATCACAAACCCCTTAAACATGTACATACTTGCATCAATTTTTCAAATCAACTTATAACTCATGAAGTTTAAGGTGGGTGTGAGTATTTTACCTTCCTTGGAGTCTTAACAACCTTAACCAAGCTTAACAAGGCTTGAGATCAAGTCCACAAGCTATTATAACCCTCAAACTTCAAGATCTAAACAAAGGTTCATAAGAAGTTATTCTTTACTCAAGAACTTCTTGATTTTATTTGAGCAAGCTATACTTAGTGTAAAATCATGAAATTAAATCCTCACCCTGGATATATCATGAAGTAATCCCAGAAATATTTTGATGATTTTAGGACGAGTAGAGCTTGGAGACAAAATTCATTTTTCTTGGCTATCTTGGAAAGTATCCAGAAAAGTGGAAGAGCAGCAGCAACTTGTCGAATTTATTTGACCAATCAAACGACCTTGAAAAATTACGAAATTAAATCCGCAACTCCGTATTGATGTATAGAAGAACTGGAATTTTTTTCATAATTTTCCGATGAGGGGAAGTGGGTGAAAAAAAATCGGAAAGACACCCCTATAGAGTTTGGTCGGGAATTGCTTGAAAATGGGAGAGAGAGTTTCTTGTTTTTCTTGGATGCTTGGGTGTGATTAGCAACTGAATTATGAAGTTAAATTACACTCAAGGATGCAGCCATACCATGGTAAAAGTGTAGGACACCCACTTTCCAATTTGTCTCCCTAAATCAAGAAAGTTTGTCCCCTTTACTATTCACTCTAATTTGATTGAATTTGAAATAATTAGTTTGATTTAAAACTAATTATTTTGCATGGCACTTGCATGGCATATTGCATGGTACTTGCATGTATATTACTCACCTTAATAATCAACCAATGCTTACCATTTAATTCCATATGCAAGTTTGGAGATTTTCTTGTAAAAACGTTTCGTCGTGTAGAAATTTCTTTCATCGTTCTTGAACATTTGTCATTAAAATTCTTCTAATAAATTCCATAATTTCTTGCCTTGGTGTTTAACTTAGCTTAGAGATTTTCTTAACCTCAATATCCCATATTTATACCAATATTTAATAAAAGTGAAAATCTACGTAATTTGACGGTTTCTGCATTCCCTTTCTTCTTTGTACAACGATACTTTATTCATAAAAGTATAAATACTTCTTCATTCATATAATATGATCTTAAAAATTTTACATGACTTCCACCAATCGTTGCTTATGATCATTTTAAAAATATTACAAAAACCTGGGTTCTTACAATAAAGAAGCCCATTAACAAATAATAGCCTGCTAGCCCAATAACAGAGAAGCACCAGTTTTATAACCAAGTATTGATTCAATATATTATATTATACACACACAATATCGTGTATGTATAATCACAACTGCAACAGACTCCCCTTTTTTTTCTGTCTCCCTCAAACAAATAACACAGATCAGTAGTCCAGCAATAGTCCAGCAGGAAAAACAACGAAAACACAAAATAATTTCAACTGATAATTGACAGAAAAAAAAACAAATTTCTCAGATTCAAGAAAGAGTACCACTGTTGGATTCGGAATTAGGAGTAGAATAAAAGTGCCCGAAGAAATTTCCTCAAAAACTTGCCGGAAATAGCCTCACGCGCCGGCGCGTGGGCGCGTCTGGCGGCGCGGCGGCGCGTACGGCGGCGCGTGAGGGCGCGTGTCGCAGAAATTTTTCCAGTTTCTTGCTTCTGTGATCTCCCCTTTCAGTCTTCTACTCAGTAGTATATTTGTATTTTTGTTTTGGTAAGTTTCAAAATTTTCGAATTCTTGATAGTTTGGGTTTTTTTTCTTCTGCAACCTTTGATTTCTTCTGGAACTTTGATATGTATGTTTCCCTAGGATATAACATGCTCTGATACCATGTTGAAATATATGATAGCAGTAATGGAGAGATTTACAGAAGAGCAGGTATGTTTCAATATATATTGTGTGTAAATTTCAAGAGCCCTGTGTTCCTTATATAAGCATAACAATGACACCAAAGTCTATACTAGGGTGTTATAAGTCTATACTAGGGTGAAGATTGTCAAGGACGGTGCTGACAATAATGCAGACAATTTTGACAACAATCCTATTTTAATCGTCTCTAATTGTTGGCAGGCAAGGGAAGCTCTTGAAATTTCAGAAGCTATTCTTCAAAACACAGAGCATTCTAATCGGGTTAAAGTGCAAGCATGCTACATACTCTCGTATCTTTCCCATAAAAATCAGGTGCAAATTAAACAGGAGATATCTGACATGCTTATTGATTTCATCCGGTAAGTGGATTCGGTCTATTTACTGTTGCGGGCTTCTGCTTCTTGTGACATTTACTTGAAAATCTATTTTTAACGGTATTTCAGTTGTGGGAATCCTATGCTTGCTGGTTCTGCACTTGGAGTGCTTGGAAATATTGTTAGATGGGGACCATGTAGCCAGGTTAAGGTATGATGAAGCTACCAACATTTTATGGAATATATAATTGTTCATTATTTAAGCTCACAACCTTTTAAATTGAACAAGTACACAGAAGCTCTGGAACTTTTCGCACCTAAACATGCAAGGATCTTCTTGAATTTACCTACTCCAGTGTATATTTCTATTATATATCTATATTGTATGCGCATATAAAAAACATCCTTCATTCCTGGATTCTAACGGCCAGGCTAAATGTTGTGGCAGCTGTGTTAATTGCGTGTTTCAGATACTTGTTTACTTAAGTGAAAGTGAAACTGTGTGAGAAATTGCTCAACTCATAAATCAGGATACTATTTTCCTTTTATGTATCTGTTATCTTTTGGTCAATTTTTTGCCACGGGCATGAGTTTAGGAAACTGAAGTGTTACTATGTGTGAGTGGATTGCCTATGTTGTTTAAGGACTAGACCATGTATATATATTAGTTAACAATACCTTTAAAATCATGAAGTAGACTATTAATTCAAAAAAATTGGACCTTATTATTGTCGGATCCATAAGAAATGGTACTTTGCTTATTTGAACACGAGGCAAGGCGTTGCATATAGGTTTTCATAGATAAATTGCATATAGGTTTTCATAGATAAATAACAACTTCCAAATTTGGACATAATGATTTCTAGCATTTTGTTTTAGGGCATAGTTAACACGGTGCGATGGGTTAGATTTTAGGGCTCCAATATTAATTCAATGGGTTGGATTTTAGGGATCCAATATTAATTCGATTGAAGGTACGACATATGTAGAAGAAATGAATAACATCTACTTGTAGATTCTTATTCCCATATACAAGATTAAAACCTTATTTTGATAGTGGTAGAAATTCAATCTTAGTAATTATCTTGTTTTTCTTGATAGATATTTATTACCATATAACTATATTTTTAATAAGTAAACTGCACTGTGTGTGTTATCACATTGCTGACATCTGCCACGTGCAATACTACACTTTCGAAATTATTACTAGGAACATCAAAGTTCAATTTCATTACATTCATGCACTTTATGTGTGTTTCCAGCAACTTTGTGTGGGAATTGTTGTCAAAATCTTATTTCAACAATTAAATTTCTTGGTCAGTGTCGAAAGTTATAATATGAGTATAGTTGTTAAATTATGAATCTGAAGAAAGAATCCTGAATCCACACAATATGCTAAAATAGACAAACTGTGTAGTGTGGTGTTGCTAGTAGTGTAGTATTATTGCTAGTGGTGGTTTAAAAGTGTAGTATTGCAATTGGTATATCGGCCTAAGTGCAAGTCTACATAATGCACTTAACTCTTTATTAATTTTTTACTATTACCTTGTATCCGAATTCTAGAATATTCTATAATGATAGTTAGATTTCAAATACATTGTTATTAGAACAATTATACCAAAGAGAAAATCCTTTTTAAGTACGAAAATGATTACTGGGTAGTTAAACTACGCTGGTGTATAGAACTTATAAGATATAATTATAGAAGTTTGTTACCAGCACTTTTAATATTTTCCCATTTTCTAAGGCTGGTTTCACTTGGATGGAATGAAATTGGAAGAGATTGGAATGAGATTTTTACTCCTTTACTGTGGAAATGTTTATATCTTTAATTTTGTCTTTCATCCTTCTTCCTCATTTTCTCTGTGAATTTCAGCATAGAAAATTTAGTCTATCGTAGTAGATGTTCACTACTCTCTACAATATACTTTCTTTCTCTATATTTTGTTCATAATTTGTCAATTTATTCCTCCTCTTTAAGTGAACACAAAGAGTTTCTACTTTGGTTCCAAGTGATTAAAATGGAACCTTATAAAATGAGATGGTTCCAAATGAGAAAAGCACTAGTGGTGAAGTATAATATGTATATATATGATCGTCTAGACATGTAAAGCAGTGGTGATTGTGGCCATTGTAATAACCTCTATCAGCAGGGAGTATCATTGTTTTAATGATTACCTAGGTATCGATTTACAAAGCTGATACAGAAGCCATGGAAATAAAACTATATTATACTCTATCCAGCATGTTACTAGCAAGGAAGAAAAACTATCATAAATAGACATATAGATATAGAAATGAAAACTTAAGTTCGTCATGGGACCGAATTTTTTTTTTTTTACTACGGGATAGTAGTTCTTATGGAGTCTACCAGAAAACAAATCAGAACACAACTATAATATGAATGGAGTTCTTATAAGTTAGAAAAAAGGTTCAATAAAATATTATAGAATCTCTATGAGTTTTGATAAACCTACATAGATTTATAAACTGCACTTGTGTCTCCAAGTATTTATTTGGGAGCATTTTTCCCATATATTAACTAAGTTTGCCAGAACTGCACTGACTACGGAGTTTGGTAGGATGGTGTATGACAAAAGGTTCATTTATGTAATTCATTTTGATATTTATATAAAATATATGTATGTTAATATAGTAGTTTGAAAAATATCTTGTTAAAGACATATAAGTCTGAATTTCTTTAAAACTGTTTTTGATAAAAATAAAATAAAAAATCTTGCAATCCTTCCAACAATTGCAGTCCTTTTAGATATTTATATATATAAGTAATTATAATTGGTAAAGATTAGAATTCTTTATCTTTTATAGTATGTGGTGACATCTTGATTCTTATTTAAATATGTCTAATCGCCTAGAAATACGTTATGTTATTTCTTAGAGTTAGTAGGTTAAGCTAGAATCCTACTTCTTACTATGACGGCTACCACCAAAATTTCTGACAATTAAAAATCCCTTTTACGCTTTTGGTACTTAGTATTTAGTATCTTTCTCTTTTTACCAATTTATTGTTATATATTTCCTTCAATAGTCTGATTTTTTATTTTTGATGAAAGCTTATGAAGAAAATGCATAGATTGCAAGATAGTTTGATATCTTCTTTCCAGCGCCATTGATTTGTTAAATGTGTTGATGTTATGGTGTTCCTCATAAGATACATGTTTATTTATGGAATGATCCGGTTTTGGTCTAATATACTTCCATTCTTCCAGGATTTTGTTAAAGATACTAAGCTTCTGCGATGCCTTCCGAAGATAATGTTATGTTGTGGCCCTAAGTTTCAGAAGCATGCTTGCCAGATAATTGCAAATATAGCTGCTCGAGGATTAATATCCATCGAAGTTGGTTATATATTTTATTAATTTACTGGATTGTTTAAAGTTATCCTTTCTGCACGACTTTATTTATTTACATGTAATTGGAATTAACAGGATATGATTGATTTCAAATTGGTAAAGCCTCTCTGCAGCCTGCTTAAACATGAGGAGTCTGATGTACAGATGGAGGCAGCATGGGCATTATTTAATGGCATCAAAGAATGTACACATGGACAAATTGACGAGTACCCAGAGAGTGGCAACTGCTACGAGACCATATGAACTAAATGGAAAGTTACAGTACTGTATATTAACATTACAACGTTACAGTACTGTATATTAACGTTACAGCTTTGTCAGATATATCTGACTTAATGTGAAATTTGACCTGCTTTTGTGTATAGCACCTGATGCAGTTGTCTTTTATTTGATAAAACAATCAATTTAATTTCTATGCTAATGGATGTTGCCTAAACTTGTAAACCAAAATATTACCTTTGTAAGCTCTAGCACACTTTAAAGTCTTTATTTTTTAAAGAACTGCTGAAGTTGACCCCCAAATGTTGTATAGTATTGTGTATTATAGTTTGCTTCTTGGCAAGTTTTTTTGTGCAATGAAACGTGAACTCAGGTTCTACATCATTCTGTTGTCTACAGAAAACAAATGATTGCATAATAGCTTGGTAGGTGATGGTATCTTTTATGTCAATGTTTATAGTTATATTTGTGTTTTCTTTGTGAGTGATGATTGTGTAATAGCTTGGTACATTAAAGTGTGCTTTCTTTGCAGGTGATTATTGTATAAAAGCTTGGTACGTACATTAAAGTGAATTCTTATTCTTGTATTTGTGATTCCCTTTTGTATATAATCATGTCTATCTTTCTTAATATCGTCATTCTTTACTAGCAATTGGGATGGGAGGGACTCTCCCTGATGGAGGTGTTTAGGGTAGTGTACATGGGGGAGGAAGAAGTAATGCCTAACAAGCAGCTTGGTTGGATTAAAATAGAAACTGGTGACCTTTTCCAGGACCTATACAAAACAGAAGATGTAGATCCGACTACGGAATCAATGAAAGTATGCAGGACCTAAATCTGACGGTCAAAGGACCAACTATCTCTTTTAGTGAAGTTGAAATTGAGTTTGATCTATTTCGTCGTGGTGTTGCTTTCAAGGACCGTATAGGGTTACAGTGGGAACCTTATCCGTCTGATGTTCTTTATAAGGAAAGAAGAATAGCATCAAGAGATGGTAGTGAACTGATTTGTATTATGATGGGGCTGTTTGGTGATGCCACGGTAGCCAGTCTGGAAGTTAAGTTAAAACACTACTCTGCTGCCACAACTGTTTATGGACTTGTTTGTGCTAGCAATAGCAAATTGGACATTCCCATGGCTAGAAGTATACTCTTGTTAGGCAACTTGCCTAATTAATTCCAAAACTCACCAACCCCTCACACCAACCCCCCCCACCTACTACCCTCCCCCCTCCTATAAATACCCCCCTCCCCCTTCATTCTAAAAACACCATACACCAAAATCTCTTCTTCCTCTCATATTTCTCAGTATATATAGCTGCTAGATAGTCCGTCCAGTAGGAAACTTACCTTGTGGTAGTTTCAAGCAGGTCAGGATAGGGGGCCCTCGTGCTACTCTATTCTTTCGTTTCGAGGGAGTTTGTGTGAGTGTCAGGCTGCAGCCATCGGAATCTGTCCCGCTGCAGCATTAGGAGTTCGTCCAGCTGTTGTAGTTGCTACAAAGGGAGTTCGTCCAGGTTATCCGGTCAAGTACCGAAGGAGTAGGGAATCGTTGTATTTCTATTCAGTTGTGCCTCAAGTGTTACTTCGTAAACTTGAGAGAGAATATTGTAACCATTGTTATCATTATAGTGGAAACATTCGGAGCTGGTCCCGTGGTTTTTACCTCTTTACTTAAGGGGGTTTTCCACGTATAAATCTTGGTGTTCATTTGTGTTTATTATTGACTGTTATAATCTCCGTATTTAATTTACGCAAAGACAGGAAACGGGAATTCCTAACAAGTGGTATCAAAGCTGGGGCCCACATTGTTGGTGTCGAGGAAAGTGCTTTGTGCGCAGTGGTTACTTGATAACGCGCCGTACTAATACGGAAGGCTCCCCAAACACATCCACTTTCCTGGCCAACTTGTGTGGTTCTAAGTGAGATTCCCATAGTCTTTGGTAAATTAAAATGGATGATTCTTCCAGTGTAATGGTAAGCCTAACAGCTTCAAATTATCCGATGTGGAAAAGCAGAATAAAGGATTTGCTTTATAGTAAGGACTTGTTTGATCCGGTGGAGCTGAAAGGAGTTAAACCTGCAGCAAAGTCTGATGCTGACTGGAAGAAGATGAACATGAAAACTATCAGTCTCATTCGTCGATGGATTGATAATTCGGAGTATCATCATGTCTCTGAAGAAGAAGATGCTTATACGCTTTGGACGACATTAGAGTCAACGTTCCAAGAGAAAAGTTCACAAAATGTAACTTTTCTAGTTCGTCAGCTGGTGAACATGAGGTACCAGGATGGGAACAACATGTCAGAGCATATGAGTGAATTCCAAGGGTTGTTAAATCAACTATCAAATATGAAGATGGAGTTTGAGCAGAAATTCCAAGCAATATTTCTTCTCAACACTTTACCATCCAGCTGGGATACGCTAGTGGTGACAGTAACTAATGCTGTACCAACTGAGCAACTAACGTTGCGATCAATTAAACAGAGTATCCTTAGTGAATCCATGAGAAGAAAGGTACAAGGAGTCAACCATGATTCCCAGGCTCTTGTTACTGAGAACAGGGGCAGAAGCAACTACAGGGAGACAAACCGAGGACGTAGTAAAAGTAGGAATTTTGGTAATTCCGGTGGCAAATCAAATGTCAATGTTGAATGCTACTATTGTAAGAAGAAGGGTCATTACAAAAGGGATTGTAGGGCCTGGCTCAAGCAACAGAATAATGGTCAGCAAGGGAAACATGCCGAGAAAAGTACAACAGCTGCTATGACAGATGATGTTGTGATCCTTTCTTTTGGGGAAGAAGAATGCTTACATGTTGATGATCAGAAGGTCGAATGGGTGATAGATACTGGAGCAACGTATCATGCAACACCCACTCAGGAATTCTTTACGACGTACAAGTCAGGGGACTTTGGTACTGTAAGAATGGGTAACTCAGATCAATCAAAGATAGCAGGCATTGGTGACATCTGTATTGAGACAAACATGGGTTGTTCAATGACTTTGAAAGATGTCAGGCATGTTCCGGACTTACGGCTCAACTTGATTTCCGGCATGGCGCTAGACAAGCAGGGGTACGTAAATACCTTCGGTGGTGGAAGGTGGAAGCTTACTACGGGTTCATTGGTGGTTGCAAGAGGATCCACTTGTGGCTCTTTGTACAAGACACAAGTGATGATGTGTTCAAATGCTTTGAATACAGTTGAAGATGAAGCTTCAGCAAGTTTGTGGCACAAGAGGCTTGGTCACATGAGCGAGAAAGGGCTACAGATCTTAGCGAAGAAATCCCTCATTCCGTTTGCTAAAGATACTGCATTGCAGCCCTGCGAATATTGTTTATTCGGGAAACAACATAGAGTATCTTTTAGCAGTCCACTGAAGAAAAAGTCGGGGCTGTTAGAAAGAGTTTATTCTGATGTATGTGGTCCGTTTGAGGTGGAGTCCTTAGGCGGAAATAGGTACTTTGTTACCTTCATTGATGAAGCATCTCGAAAGGTGTGGGTTGAGATACTCAAATCCAAAGATCAAGTGTTTGAGTACTTCCAGAAGTTTCATGCCATGGTTGAAAGATCAACAGGGAAACAACTGAAGTGCCTTCGTAGTGACAACGGGGGGGAGTACACTTCAAAAGAGTTTCAAAAGTACCTTACAAAGCATGGTATCCGGCATGAAAAAACAGTTCCTGGCACCCCACAACAGAATGGCGTTGCGGAAAGAATGAACCGCACCATTGCTGAACGAGTCAGATGCATGTTGAAAATGGCTAAATTGCCGAAGTCATTTTGGGGAGAAGCTGTAAGAACAGCTTGCTACTTGATCAATCGATCTCCATCGGCACCTCTGAATTTTGAGATTCCAGAGAAGATCTGGTTAGGAAAAGATGTTTCCTATTCCTACTTGCGGGTGTTTGGATGCAAGGCTTTTGCACACATCCCAAAGGAGCATAGAACAAAGCTTGAAGATAAAACAACTCCGTGTATTCTCGTTGGCTACGGGGATCCAGAGTTCGGGTATCGGTTGTGGAATCCTGAATCGAAGAAGATATTCCGGAGCAGAGATGTGGTTTTCCATGAGTCTCAAAATTATGAGAATTTTGGGAGCACTCAACAACCAAGGCAAGCTAGAAATCCAGATACATTAGAAGATGATGGAGAGGATATGGCAGAGGATGAGGCTGCTGAGCAGGGGGAGCTACCGCCTCAGCCTGAAGTTGAAGAAACTCAACCACGGCGTTCTACGAGAGAACGGAGACCATCGGGAAGATATCTTTCATCCGAGTATATCTTAATTGCTGATGAGGGGGAGCCCGAGACCTTTGAGGAAGTCAAGACTCATAAAGAAAGCAGTTGCTGGTTGAAAGCAATGCAAGAGGAGATGGATTCTTTAAACAAGAATGAAACTTATGAGTTGACTACACTTCCGAAAGGACGGACGGCTTTGAGGAACAAATGGGTCTTCAAAGTAAAAAGGGATGATGAAAAGCTTGTAAAGTATAAAGCACGCTTGGTGGTTAAAGGCTTTGCACAGAAGGAAGGCATTGATTTCGATGAAATCTTTTCTCCGGTTGTAAAGATGACATCAATCCGAACAGTTCTCGGATTAGCGGCTAGCATGGATCTTGAGCTTGAGCAGTTAGATGTGAAAACTGCATTCCTTCATGGAGATTTGAAGGAAGAGATCTACATGCACCAGCCAGAAGGATTTGAAGTGAAAGGGAAGGAGCACATGGTTTGTAAACTCAAGAAGAGTTTATACGGGCTTAAGCAAGCGCCAAGACAGTGGTACAAAAAGTTTGATTCATTCATGAGGAATCATAAGTTCAAGAGAACTGCGTCCGATCACTGTGCTTATGTGCAAAGGTTTCCTAACGGTAACTTCATTATCCTGCTGCTTTATGTTGATGATATGTTAGTGGTCGGCCAAGATGCTAACATGATCCGCAAGCTGAAAGAAGATTTGTCCAAGTTCTTTGATATGAAAGACTTGGGTCCAGCAAAACAAATCTTAGGGATGAAGATTGTTCGTGACAGAACAACTCGGAGGTTGTGGCTTTCACAACAGGGATATATTGAACGGGTATTGAAAAGGTTCAATATGGATGATGCTAAACCTGTTAGCATACCATTGGCGGGACATTTTAAACTGGACAAGAAAATGTGTCCGTCAACAGACAAAGAAAAGAAGGATATGGAAGAAGTTCCCTACTCGTCAGCAGTAGGAAGTCTTATGTATGCATTGGTTTGTACAAGACCAGATATTGCGCATGCTGTTGGAGTTGTGAGTAGATATCTGTCAAATCCAGGAAGAAAGCACTGGGAAGCTGTTAAGTGGATTCTCAGATATCTTAAGGGCACTTCCGGGTTATGCTTGAAGTATGGACACGGTGAACCAGTCTTGGAAGGTTTTACAGATGCTGACATGGCAGGACATCCAGATGGGATGAAGTCCACGTCAGGGATGCTTTTCACTTTTGCGGGGGGAGCTGTAGCATGGCAGTCAAAGTTACAAAAGTGTGTTGCGTTGTCAACAACCGAATCAGAGTATATTGCTGCTTGTGAAGCAGGCAAGGAGCTGGTTTGGTTAAAGCGGTTTCTCCAAGAATTGGGTCAGAAGCAAGACAACTTTGAGTTGTATTGTGATAGCCAGAGTGCTATTGACTTGAGCAAGAATGCTACTTGTCACAGTCGTACTAAGCATATTAATGTACGTTACCATTGGCTACGGGAACAAGTTGAAGATGGGGTGATACAGATAAAGAAGATACACACGGATAAGAATCCGGCTGATATGATGACGAAGGTCGTTCCACGGGAAAAGTTGGAGCTGTGCAAGCGGGGTGCAGGTATGGAGTGCAAGTGATTAGTTGTGAGTTTGGAAATAGGGGGAGATTGTTAGGCAACTTGCCTAATTAATTCCAAAACTCACCAACCCCTCACACCAACCCCCCCCACCTACTACCCTCCCCCCTCCTATAAATACCCCCCTCCCCCTTCATTCTAAAAACACCATACACCAAAATCTCTTCTTCCTCTCATATTTCTCAGTATATATAGCTGCTAGATAGTCCGTCTAGTAGGAAACTTACCTTGTGGTAGTTTCAAGCAGGTCAGGATAGGGGGCCCTCGTGCTACTCTATTCTTTCGTTTCGAGGGAGTTTGTGTGAGTGTCAGGCTGCAGCCATCGGAATCTGTCCCGCTGCAGCATTAGGAGTTCGTCCAGCTGTTGTAGTTGCTACAAAGGGAGTTCGTCCAGGTTATCCGGTCAAGTACCGAAGGAGTAGGGAATCGTTGTATTTCTATTCAGTTGTGCCTCAAGTGTTACTTCGTAAACTTGAGAGAGAATATTGTAACCATTGTTATCATTATAGTGGAAACATTCGGAGCTGGTCCCGTGGTTTTTACCTCTTTACTTAAGGGGGTTTTCCACGTATAAATCTTGGTGTTCATTTGTGTTTATTATTGACTGTTATAATCTCCGTATTTAATTTACGCAAAGACAGGAAACGGGAATTCCTAACAACTCTTTCTGAAGAAGAAAGACATCGGTTTGAAAGTAGGAAACGATGGCATTATTCCTTAGTCTAAATCCTGTATAGGTGCGCCGTTGGGTTCTTTGCTCTATGTGGACATTTCCTTGCATTGTGATGGTCGGCACCATGCTTTCTCTCTATGTTTCGAGGCTTTACTAACTGGGGAAACTACAAACGTTGGTCCTTCGGTAGAGAATGCAGAGATCCAAGTAACAGTCATTTGGGATGCTGATGAAGACTCAAATCATTATGCGGTATATAATGAAGACTCAAAATTTTCGGCACCATGTGAACACTTGCCTTTTCCAATATATGATGAAGACGAAGACACAGATTTTTCGGTATCTGATGAAAACATGAGTGACAAAGAGTCGTGACTACATGTGATAAACACTAAGAGAGCCTTGACTACATGTGATTACACTAGGAGACCCTGCCATAGCCGTAACTTGGGATGACAAGGGATTATTATTATTTTGTGTGGTAGAGCGATTTAGAAATTGTTGTGGGTTTTTATCTTGACAGTGAAAACAGTAGTTGCTGGTGACAAATGTTGTACTTTAGTAAGGATTGTATCTTATGGCTGTGTTTTGCCTAGGAGTATGACATGACGGAATATACATCTAAATATAAAGAAAAATCTGTTTTAATTAATTTGGTTCTCTTACAGAAGACAAACATATAATGACTCTGGCATCTTCCAACACAGACACGGTAGTGAAGTTGTGGGAAGCACTGTAAATCAGTGGTAGTGTGTGTTACAGTTTGATCATTTCTTAAATAGAAGAGGGGGCGGGAAATTTTAATATCTATAACAATGTGGTTTGGTCCTTAGTGGAGGGAATATGTTAGTTTTGTTAAATGGTACTACCGTTTAATCTGTAGATATAACAATGTGGTTTGCTCAAGTATGCAGATATTATTCATGGATCCTGGCAGATTTCTTGCTTTTTTACTGGTGGTGGTCTAAAATCAAAGGACAGCGCGCGGTAAAGATTCCATTGTTGTTGATCAGCAGAAAGTGATAATGTGTCTATATTTGAAACATAAGATGACAGCATAATGAAACATCAGTGAGTAATAGTAATATTTGATGGAATTAGACCTTTTTACTTGGAATTGGAACAACTTTGTAAAACCATCTCATATTTTTCTTTTGTCAGGACCGCATCATATTTATATTACAGTACCTCCTTTTTTTTCTTTTCAAAATCCTCGTGTTTATACCTCATGTCGTAAGCAGAAAGAAGTGATACAACATGTGCGCTCATGTCGGCATGTAGTGTCATGAATGAATTTGGAAGAAATTAAATGAGATTTGAAGTAAATTAAATGAAAATTCTGAATGGTGTCCCTCTGAATTAGACTTTTTCATGAATGATACTCTTTTTTATGAATTATCTAATTATTAGTATTTAAAAATTAAATAATAAATATACTTTTTTATTTTCTCATTTCGTGGATTTCTTGTGTATTTTCATCTCATATATTTTCTTGTATATGGAAAATTTGTGTACTTTCCTGTGATTTCATTTCTTTTTCGTGTTATATTCATATTTAGATTTTACATCTACCCAAATTCATTTCATGTTTTATTGTGTTTTAGATATATCACACGAGAAGTATACTACACATTTTTAGATCTACAAGTCATAACCATTTACTTTACTTCCCAAGTAGTGTCCTATAAATTTTACGGTCACATTTTTATAAAACTATTCCTTCAATAATCATAATATTAGCCTATAACCCGTACAAAGCACGGACTATTATATATTATTATTATGAATTAATCATGTATTATTATTATTATTATTATAAATTAATACATTTTATTTGATTTAATGTAAAATTTTAATTTATTTTAATAAATTTTATTATTAATTTTAAATTTAAATATGTTTCATACTTAATTTCATTACATAAATGAATATTATTAATTTAAAGTTTTTTTTTAATTTATTCTAAATATCTTAAGAATTCAGTAGATTTTTTTAAAAATCATTTAGTACAACCTAAAATCGTAGAAGAAAGAATCGTAGCAAGAAGTGTGTGCAGGCGATGATTCTAATCGGGATATAACTGAAAACGTTTATAATTCTATAAAACATGTGGTATTTTATTTTTAATAAATTATATATAATTTAATTGAATTGGAATTTTTAACACATTTTTTTAATTTTTTAAAAATATATTATTCAGACCTTTTAAAAAAATAAATTAAAATATATAGTGTAATTTACTTTAAAAAAATAAAACACATATCTATACTATTATATAAAAGCCGAAACATTCAAAGTTTTGGTACCTGTTTTTTGGTACTTCGTGAATTTACTTATTTACCCTTCTTTATAAAGAAAAATAAATACACTTAAAATAAATAATAACATAATATAATTAATGCTAATTAGTCGAGATATTACCTTTTATAAACACCTAAAAACATCATTCATATCATATCTTTACATCATTAATATTTTCTTTCGAATTAAAACACGTTATAATTAATGGTAATTAGTCGATTAACATAATAAAATTAATGGTAATTAGTCGATTGCCTTTTTCACATTTACTTTTAGTTGAACATATTACCTTTTATAAATAGCTAAAAACATCAATCGTATCATGTCTTTCGATCATTAATATTTTCTTTCGAATTAAAACATGTTACCTTTTTAATTTAAAACAAATCTTACAATCATTAATATATACCCGAAAATATCACATCATATTTCTCAATTATTAATAAAATATATTAAAAATAGTATACGTTGTTTATAATAAGGAAACGTTAGTATAATCCATAGACCATAAACATGAGTATACTAAATTATATCAAATTAAAATTAAAAAAATTATTAAACATAATGATTGTATAAAAACATAATTAAAATATTAAATAAAATTTATAATATAATACAAGAAACTCGTGCATTGCACCAGTTATAAGCTAGTTATACATAAATACATACTCTATCAGTTATACACCAACTGGAATTCAATTACATACTCTTTTAATTCTATTTTTTAGAAAGTTGTTAACAATTTTTTTTAGAAGTCGTTAACCAACCAAGCAATTAACTAAATATATCTTATTTTTTTTATAACAATATAACTAGCCTATAACCCGTGCGATGCACGGCTTTCTTAAAATTAAATAATTTTTTATTTATATTTTAATAATTATTTATCTTATATACATACATATATTATATAATATAATATTGGCATAATATATATATTATTAAATAATAATCGTTTAATTATATGATATTTTATTGAATTATTTTTTGTTGTAAATTTGTTAATAAATATGTGATATTAAAATTATTAAAAATGATTTTGAAAATATTTGATTTTCAAATAATTAAAAGAGTCTAAAAAAGTTGGGTGTAGCTGAAGAATTTTAACTCTAATATAGCCAAAATAGTATGTAAGTGAATATTAATTGGAGTGTAATTTAAAGAGTTTGTTATTAAGTTAAATATGTGATTTATCTTTTGTAAAATTACATTTTATATGTATTTTAATTTATTATTTCATTTTTGGAAGGTGTTAGCAAAATTTTTAGAAGGTGTTAACCGACCGACCAACCAACCAATTATACCATGTTCGGTTATAATAGTATAGTATAGATATATAGATTCCTATATTTTCACTCTGCCTTTTTTTTTAATTCACTACACTCCACAAATACAATATTACTAACTTGTTTAGAGGAACCCGGTTCGAGAACCTTCTAACAGATTCCGTTAAATGAAACCAAAGCTTGAAAGCTGAATTCATAGCAACCTTTTTTTTTTTTGAAAAACAAGTGTATTAAATTTAATAAATCAAAGCCATACGGCATCTACAATTCATATCGAGTAGAACAAACATAATTGAATCGCCGGACATCCAAAGGAGACCAAAAGCGAATTTTGACGGAGATATATACAATTGTATCCCCAACACCCGTCTGAGCTTATCGACCTTGAATGCAGAACCAAAACAGCTCGAATCACTAAATCCAAATCCACGCTCCCACAAACCGGAGAGAAAATCAAACTCCCACAAAACGGAGAGAAAATCCAACCAACTCAATATTACAAGCGAGAAAACCAAACAACTAAGCATTACAAGTTGAAGATTAAGAACTTAAAAATTATAATTAAAATACAAAAACCAAAGAAACAAGAAAAAAATACAACAGCTCCAAACTTAGATCTGAAAAATCGAATCCCCAATAAACAAGATGAACCCACTCACAGATCCGGATGGCTAGTCGGAAACGAAGAAATAGTCGGAGCTCCGAAGTTTAAGAAACTAAGAACAGAGGCAGATCGGAAAAGGTTTAGAAACCTTAGATCCAAAAAGAAAACCAAGAAAATGAGAAGAAAAACTAAAGAAAAAGAAGGAAAAAAACTGAAATTTTATTTGGAGGGCCTCATTAAAAACCTATTAAGGAAAAAGAGTGCCCTTTTATTCGAGGGAGTAAGCTTAATCGACTCTCATCGGAGACGAACTCCGACTAAGTCGTGAAGAAGATGGAGGCAGAAGAAGGAGGCGCCTGAAGAAGAAGAAGGGAGCAGAGGAGAGAGAAGGGAGAGAATATTTGGTATTAAATAGCAACCTTACTCAACACTTAGCTAAACATTATAGTTGACACCATATATAATCAACTTCCTAAAATTTGATCACGGCCTGTTATGTAAACTAGCTTCAATTCCCGTGCAAGCACGGAATTGCTCTATTTTATAATTGGTATTACAGTTTTTCTCGTTACGTTTTGATATTAATATTAGCAATTGATATTGTGATGATTAAAATTCTTTTTAGTTTAGCGTGTTTTTTTTAACCAACGTTTATTTTGTCCCCGATTTAAGATCTTCCATTATGGTTAAAACATTCAAATGTACCCTTTATTTTTCCAAAATGCTTATAGTCATGTATTTCTTGTATTTGATATTACAGAATGTCAAGTAATGCACCAGAGCCAAGAAAGTATAAAAAAAATATTGTATTAAACAAATTTCTATAAAGTAAAAATACTAAATTATGGTACACAAAATTACTTTATTCTGTAGATTGCATAGCAAAAATATGTAGTTAGCAATCTGAAGTTAATGTTCCAATATTATTTCTTCAATAATGTTAGATCATTTATAATGAGTTCCAATGCTTCTATACTCGTGCGAGGCACAAACTTTTTCGAATGTTTAGTTAATTGCAATGTAACGCAAGTGTTATAATTAAGTAGATAGTATTAAATACACATATTAAATACGAATTTTAATTAATGTATATTAATGAATGCACATATTAAATACGAATTTTAATTGATGTGTATTAATGAATGCAGAGGATCAAAATAATAATTTATGATGGATTAAAATGGATTAAAATAGTCATGTGTATTGATGTATATTAAAATGGATTTATAGCGATCACCATATGGTTGGCTATATTACAGATATCTAAGGCCTCCACGTCATATCCCGTATTATTTTTTTCTCCATTCCAAATTGTTTTCTTTTTTCTTCGCATGTCACTTGATTTGCAAGCATATATTCAATCTTCTTTTTAATTTAATTTTGTATAAAAGTAAAAATTATGGAGGCAACACAAAATGAGTTATTGTTAGTACTAATAAATTTGAATTTAAAATTTTTTCAATTTAAATTTCTAAAAATATATTATTACAATTTAAGATCAATAAACATTAATATTAATTTATAAAAATTATGTTTTATTAAAAAAATATTGTTTAAAATTTAATATATAATTTTTAAAATATAACTAACCATTTCATTGGAACACAACACCTTACAACTATAACAAATTTTAGCTAACCATTAATTTATATTATTTTAACCAAGCATTTTAACTAACCCCATTCGAGATGATCTTAATAATTTTAAAACACTAGCTTCGTTAATCAAGAAAGGCATATGACTATTTTCTCCGCATGAGAGTCGACTCCCCATCATCGTAGCCGCCGCCTCTTTTCTTCATCACAACTTCGTTTCCCCCATCAATCCATCCTTCAATTCTCCTCCCAATCATCTAATCCCCACTCTTTTGTTTTTGTTTCAGTCTTTTTCAATAAAAATCGAACAAAAGCCAAACATCTAGAATTTATTTCTCAGATTTATATTGGTCATGAGTCCAATTCCGCAAATAAAAAATACCTTTAGATTCAAATTATCCTCCTTAACATCATACCAAAATTTGGTGTCATTCCGAGGTCTTTGAATTTTTGGTTTTAGTCTCGCCTTTTGGCTTGTGTTACCATTTTTATTGGGATGTTATGGTATGTTTTTTTGATGTTGGTATGTGTTTTGTTCCTGGCTACTTTGAAAATGATTCATGTGGTTTTGTGGGAGATCTGTAATTCGTGCATTGGATTTGGGCTGGTGTCGGAAATTGCAAGAGCTTACTTTTCACAACTAAAATTTGTTCATCTTATAAGATCTTTCACTTTCGGTATGTTTATAGCTGGTTTTCGGCATGTAGAGATAGCTGGGGTGTTTCTGAACATTGGACTACAGGTGGTACGTACGTGAAGGTCATTTGTGATATTACTGGTTCCAGGATTGGTGCAGGATTAATTGATCGGAAAGTCATTTTAATCTTTTTTAATTCAAAGAATTTCGAAATTCATGATCTTAAACAATCTGAAAACATAAGAGGATATGTGTTTAGATCGTTTATTTGTTTCTATTCAAATTGTAGTGTCAGTTTATGGATTTGTCCTGACTGTGATTTGAGTTGATGCAAGTTTATAAAATTCCTTTATTTATCAAAAAAAAGAAAAAGAAAGGCACATGAATATTATAACTCCCCCGTTTGATCCTAACACCCTACCTTAACCAAATTCAATAAGGAGGTGGCCAATTTTTCTCAGAAAAACCAGAAGAGAAGTTAAAGAGATATATTTTATGTTGCATTACTTTAAAAATCCAAATATAATAAAGAGAGTGGGGAGCCTGAGATATATCTCAGGTAAGTTCCTTGAGATACCTAATTTTTATATATAAAAATAGGATGAGTATTTTAGTAAATTCAGAGATTTTTAATTAGTCCTGCGGGCCCAGCAAAATTTAAAGGATATTTTGCATATATCTTAGGAAAAGTTCCCTAAAATATATCTCAGGGTCCTTTTTCTCTATAATAAAAGATAATCTCACTATTTACATTTATAATTATTTATAGGTTCGAGGATAATTTGAAAATTCGTCACATGTGCTCAAATAATTTTCTTTAATACAGAGATATAATACTACTAATGCAATGATACTATCAAAGAACAATGCATAGCTTTGACATCTGGTAAAATGATCTGAGAAATACTTTATGTAACTGGGTTGCTTGAGTTTCACAAATATTATTTTAATTGTCAAATTCTATTCTGGGCCCAAGTCTATCCTAATCCCAATTACATTCTGTAGCCCAATAATAGTCAGCCCAGCCCAATCCATGACACACACCAATAATTTAATGAACCTATTTTTATTAAATCAAAACTTGTGTGAAGCTAACCTCGGCAGCTAGTTTCTCATTCACGATTCTGTCCGATGGATGAGATGGGCATGTTCAGAGGTGATGAGAGATGAAATACAAATAAACATCGGTTTAAAATTTTTATTTAATGTCAAGTTAAATGTGAACACAAATCAATGCTAATTGGAAATTGTTATTTTATATTGAACAAAATACGACATTGGACTAGGTAAATGACCCAAAATACATATTTTTAAATTAATTTTAAACACTATATTTTTTAAGTTTCATTTTCAAAAATATAATCTATAACTTTATTTTAATTTTCAAAAAAAATGATTTTAAAGTTAATTTACGTTGCATTGGTTATTTTCCTGTTTGCAACCCAAATCAATCTTAAAATCAACTTTGAAAAAAAGTTAAAGCGAAATTGCATCTTAGGTTATAGAAGTTCAAACTGTGTTTTTAAAAACAGAAATTTAAAAAGTTCTATTTTTGAAAATTTTCTTGTAAAAAATCATATTTTGAAACAAAAAAAATAATAAGAAATTCGTAATTTTGAAAAAATTATGTATTCTATTTATAAGAAATTGTATCTTTATATAGTAGAAGATTTTTTTAACTTGAGATTGAGATGCATTATGCACAAATTATTCTTTTTTTTATGTTTTTTCTTCATAACTTACTAAACTTTATAGGATTAATTTTCAATTATTAAAATTACATAAATGCTTTATTATCCGTTAATGTAAAAATTTTCTCTTTACAAAATGGTTACATGATGAAAATAGGTTACACCCAATTTGCAACAATATTCACTCCTGAATACAAATTTTAGTAAACATAAACTTTTTGCTCTCTTCTTCTCTCACTTTTGTGAAAAATTTAGTTGATTTGTCACTACAGCAAATAAGATTCTGTACTTACATTTTATTTTGCCAACTATTGTGACAAAAATGTAAGAATCGATTTAGTGTTATGATAAATCCCAGTTTCAACTCTCCCCATATGTTCGACTTTTATAACTTGAGATTCATATACACTATGCACAATTCATTCATATTTTATATTTTTCCTTCTTAACTTGCTAAACTTTACATGATTATATTTCAAGTAGTTTTATAATCAGCACGTGTATCTTCTAGAATATTATGTTATTTATTTTTTATTTCGATGTATTTGTCACTATTTAAAAATTTAAGTTAGCAATAATTGTTATGAAGTTAATTTTTCTTTTTTATACCGTTGCACTAGTTAAATAGGAAATCTGTGCCGAAGCACGGACATGATCTAGTGAGAAGTTTGTTGTCAATTTTTCAGTAATTATTTGATGTTGCATACTATGTTCTTTAAAATACATAAATAACCAAACTACATTTTAATAAAAGTTACTCAATATAAATTTACATACGTATGCTAAATTAGTTCGTGATGAATAACTCTCTTTTATCAGCCAATTATACCATAATTAAAATGATATAAATTCCACGTTATTCGGAACTTGATGTCATGAAATCATGTGATATTTATAATTATTCGAAAATCACCAACTTTTGATTATTTTTACTACTATTTAAAATATTGAATATTATTTACAAACAAATGGGTTCTTGTACATATAAAAATAAGTAGTATTTAAAATTAGTTGTTAATGGTAAATATATTAATATGTAATAATAAAGGAGATATTAATATGAAATAGTTAAGATGTGAGTTAAATTGTCAACATACATCCGGATATCATACCTCTCAGTTTACAAGAAATATCGGAGATTGATAGAACATAACTGAGCTTCGGTCTGGAGGGCCTAAAAGATGCAGTTCGCTTCTTGGGAGGCGAAGATATAATTGAAGAGAAGTATCCATTGGTGGCAAGAAACATGATGTTCTTGTCCTAACTTATAGCAGAACCTTTAAGACAAGAAACTATATGTTGAAACACGTACTCAAGACATTTCTTTCTAATGAAGGGCGTGGCGTCTGTACCCCATTTCACTTGATTATTAACCAATATGCATGGGCAATATTTTCAGAATTTCTTATCACACTGTATGATGATAAAGCAACTTTTGAAATACATTTGGATGATCCTAATAAGTCTGAATTAGAGGCTGATGTTATGCTTAAAACATATGGTAATTTGAAGCAATATGGGGGTGTGTACTTAGAAAATGTACCTAAAAAAATTGAGAATAGTAACGTGAGGTTGTTATACATGAAATCGCTTAAAGCTTTGAAAGGAGTTGAAAACTTGGAATGGTCACTTATTTGATCACACAACATATATAACACATAGTAGATATTACATTACATAATATATGTACAATATTCGATTTTAATCTAACACATACACATCTTGATATCCTGACCTCGAACTTGGTTAATCTCGGCATTGAAAAAAACTTGAAGTTATTTTGTTTAAATTTTTCTCCCATAACCATGTGGTATTTGGATATGATTACATTCACAAGTTGCAGGATCGGGAGCTACATAATGTATAACTTGTCACTTTAATGGATGTAGTTAGTGGAGCTCGAATATGTGGCATACGGGAAATTTAAGAATTCATTGATATGGGAAGAGACACCACTTTACCCATCCAAAAAAAGTTTAAGTACTTAGACATCTCATTCAAACATGTAAATCTTTATTGCAGAATGGTAGTACGACGAGATGCAGTTCAAGGGATTTAGACTTGACTGCAAAGGACTATATTCGTAAGGTAGAGATCCCGAATTTTGAAGACGAATGGAAAAAAATGATAGATGGAAAAAAGAAGTCTAAAACACTATCCTATATGATAGCCCAGTTGATGTTACAGAAATGAACAAGTTTGTGGAAGAATTTCTTGGACTGCAAGTTTGCAAAGTACTTTCTGTTAATAGTCCTACTATTAAATATTATCATTTGATAAATTTTGGTTAATTTGACTAACTTCCTACAACAATACTATATGATGAATACTTACTTATAAATTATGGCTTGAACTAAATTCATAGAAGACAACGAGTACTTATATTAGTAGTACTTCTAGCCAAGTACAACATGTTATGAGAAAAACTAAACAAAAGGACTAGACATGAGAGCTATAGAGATTGAAATACACAAAAATGATGAATCTTTGAAATATAGGAGAAAATAGAGAACATAAATGCTTTTACTTGTACACGATTATAAATTTTGTATACCTCTTAATTAAGAAATGAGCAAGAGAGGGATTACTTTAGCAACTCCATGTACACACTAGCACAGAAATTTTCATACATATATATAGACACACACACACACACACACACACACACACACAGAGAGAGAGAGAGAGAGAGAGAGAGAGAGAGAGAGAGAGAGAGTAAGAGTATAAACTGTAAATTAATTTATTAGTTCTACGGAGAAATGGATGTAACTTGTATATTTCTTGATGATTATTTATATGGTGATGTAGGAACATGAGGAACGACGTGATCATAATCAACATTATGTTCCACCATACTATACTCCTTTTCAACTACAAATTACTAAGATCATACAAATCATACAATAATAATTTAACAAATTAAGTTTACTTGAGAAAAATACCAAGGTGCTTAAAACGGCACAACTCTAAATCAGGTGTGATTGGGGAGGAGGAAGTGTAACTTTCTCTTGGTTCAAAATTTTCTATGATTGGGGAGGAGGAAGTGTAACTTTCTCTTGGTTCAAATTTTTTTTTCTTCATACCAAGATCATAATTAACTGTATGTAAACATTAAAAATATATATATGCAAACATTGAGGTGTAAACTTAATCTAAAATTTTCACATTAATTGATCGAAAAACTTACAAACGTTATAAAGCAAAGACTCTGTTCTTTGTCTATTTTCATCAGCTACAACTGATTTTCTCCTTTTCGATTGTTCCATTTCTTCTTCAAAAAGTAATCAGAAATTTTATAATCACATAAAAATAACTAAACAAAGAATTAACAATTTGAAATTGGATTAGCGTACCTCTTCTTGATTTTCTTGATTTCAAATTCAAATTTGAAATTAACTTTGATAATGGGTTGATCACAATCCATAAGCACGCAATTATCGGATGAAATTGAACTCCCACACTTTTCAAAACCAACAACTAACTTCAATCTGAGGGAAGAGGAGATAAAAAAATGACTACAGCCGGTTGAATTGTAGAAGTAGACAGTGGAAGCCTCGATAGTCCTGTATGTGGTCTGAAGGAGAGCATCACGTGAGAAAATTGTTAAATATTATTAAAAATGATGATATTCGATTTTTTTAATGAATGGTATCTAATAAAAATTTACAAAAATTGTTTGTATGTGACGACTTCTCGGCATGGCCTTCGGTCATACCTCGTTTGTAAAATATTTCATAATTAATACTAACATACTAATATAAATTTATATTAATAAATACTTTACTTTTATATCTAAATGGCTATTTTAATATATATATATATATATATATATATATATATATATATATATATATATATATATGATTACATTTGTATCTTTGAAGACATATATTTAATCCATCGATCAAATTAATATCCTGAAGCTATAAAATAGTTAAATTTAAGGCTAATACTAATAAAAAATTATATGCAACTTCACATGCAAGAATTATAAACAAAGAGCAAAAAAGTAACATTATTGATGAAAACTATACTGATTCGGACACAAAATAATAACTGTTATTGGTCAGACAATCAAACCATGTAACAGTAACCACAAAGTTAGATAAAATCCTAAAGTTTGCAATTCAAGAAGGCTTATAAGAGACATACTACACGACTACAATTTTGAACATCTATGACTTAGACAACATCTAGATTTGGATTTCACTTTGTTGGACCAAATTAAAGCGCATAGATTCCACATTTTATAAAACAACACATAAATTTAGCAAAAAATTTACTATTTTTCTATGCTTGGATAATTTGAAGGTACTACAAAATTACATATAATATTATAATAGATAAAAATCAAGAGCTAATTACTACGTATGAAACTAGTAACAAAGTCATACATGACAGATGATAAACCTATATCAAAGATCCAAAGCTAATTACTTTTATAATACATATGTAGTAGTATGTTCAGCAAGAATATCACGAATAAATGGGAAAAGAATCACTATAAGTATTATGTATTGGTGTAATTATAGACTCACGGATCACCATTTTTCTATTATATATTCTTTCAAACATTGAGTAAAATCACCTTCCTCATTATACTAAATATTGCATTTCATGTCCTCAGTAAACAATCTCATACATGTTACGGGTCTGTTGCCCTCTGAAATCGGATATTACAAATCTTTCTTAGTAGTTGCAGTTTGAAAGATTTTAAGGGTATATAATACAGCACAACCAAGAGTTCCAGTTGAGGAAATAAAATCAAGATACCTTAGTAGTGTTAACATTTTTTTGCCTTGTTTGATGTTGGTCATAAACTAAGTACGCCGTGAATTGGAGCCCATATATTTTATGAGATTGGAAGTACAAAAAATAATGTCATTCGGTCAAGCAAAAAAACATTGACACTATTACGTCCTCTTAAATCTCAATTATCATATGCAACTTCAAAGGCAGGATTTATAAACAAAGAACATTTACGTTTTTAAAAGGTTAGGATAAACACCAAAGAATGAGAAAACTGAAATCTATACTTTATACAAAGAATTATCATAGAGGATAATGTATGCATATTGGACAGAGCATTACCATAGAGGATGACGCTCCATAATAAGGGAAGGCTGTTATAATTCTTCGAATTCGTTGTGTGAAAGATTCAACTGGAATCTTTTGGTATAAAACAAATTTGCTATCATAAGTTTAAACACTTAAAAGCCATTGTGCAACTGATATTCCCTCCAACAACCTTCCAATTTCAGACTCTTCACCTGCAGTGCCAATCATTCCCGCTAAAATCCAGTGCAAAAATACTCATTCAATCTCAGTTACTAATCAAAACATTAAATATATCAAACACTCAAACTCAATTAACAGAATAATCATCATAATCCCAAAAGGAACACAATAAGAAGCCTAAAATCATTGAAAAGACTAAGCAAAAAACGGATATGAAACATACGATTTATTAGAGATTTCAAACTTCTCTCCAAAATATCATCAAACAGTTGGTCTGAAACTACATAAGTCACTGCTATATTCAACATTTATAGAATCAAGAGCACAAATTATAGAAATATGATCAGAAGATATCTCTTATATTATTATCCAAGGTTGTATATATACAGGTTACAACAAATCAACATCCCTACAATATCTCAACTACATAAAAGGACATCTATCATATCTTAACTATACATCAAATAAGTATACGATACTAGCTCATATGTACTTATCCTAACATTCACCCCCTAAGATGAAGATCTGTAATGAACTCCAATCTTGTCTTTGAGATTCTGAAACTTGCTTTCTATAAAAGATTTAGTCATAACATCTGCCAGTTGATCCTAAGAATTAACATGTACAACGCGAAGATAGCCTTTTTGAACAAGGTCTCTTATGAAGCAATAAGAGACCTCCATATGGTGTTCATTGATCTTGAGAAGGCTTATGATAGCATCCCCCGTCAAGTTATTTGGAAGAGCCTTGAGGAGAGGGGAGTGTCGCCTGCGTTCGTTAGGGTGATTCAAGACATGTACTCCCAAGCTAGTTCATGCGTTCGGACCCCAGTGGGGGACTCCCGTTTCTTCCCTGTTGAGATAGGGCTACATCAGGGGTCGGCCCTGAGTCCTTTTCTTTTCGCCCTTATCCTTGATGTCATGTCGCGGGGGATTCAAGATGCTATCCCTTGGTGCATGCTCTTCGCGGATGATATCGTGCTAGTGGCGGAATCGAGGAGGGAGGTGAACGACAAATTAGAGCTTTGGAGATCTACTTTGGAGTCCCAAGGGTTACGTATGAGCCGTTCTAAAACCGAGTATCTCTGGTATAACTTCAGTGGTGAGGCCAACGAAGAAGGGGTGGAGGTTAGGATTGAAGACCAGATCGTCCCGCAGACGGATAAATTCAAGTATTTGGGTTCGATCATCCAGAAGGAAGGTGAGATTGTAGCCGATGTCTCGCATCGTATCAAGGCTGGGTGGCTAAGGTGAAGGGCAGCGTCAGGGGTAATGTGCGATAAGAAAGTCCCATTAAAGTTGAAAGGGAAATTCTATAGAGCGGCTATCCGTCCTGCGATGTTATATGGTTCTGAGTGTTGGGCGGAGAAGAAGGCTCTCGTTAGCAAGTTGGAAGGGGCTGAAATGAGGATGTTGCGGTGGTCTTGTGGGCGCACGATGTTGGACAGAATCCCGAACTCGGTGTTTAGGAGCGAGTTTGAAGTGGCGCCTTTTTCTGCGAAAGTTAGGGAAGGAAGGTTGAGATGGTTTGGCCACGTTCGTAGGAGGCTGGCTGAAGCCCCAGTTAGGAGGGTCGAGAGGCTGGCGGTTGTTGGGGCGAGGAGGAGAGGCAGGCCGAGGAGGTCGTGGGAAGAGCAGCTCAGGATGGATTTGAAGGCCTTAGACTTAAATGAGACCATAATCGCGGATAGATGTTCTTGGAGGCGGCGTATCAGAGTGGTGGATTCCCTTTTAGGTTGTGGCTCTGTTATCGAGAGCCTCAGAGTTGCCTTGTCCCGGTTAGCGATTTTGTAGAAGTTCGGCTTCAGCGTCCTCACTTTTCGTTTTTAGTGTCTTCTGTTTTCTGGTTTTGCAGTTGCAGGGAGCTTGGCTCGATGCTATCCCTGTGCGGGACTTCCCGTGTGGTTGGAGCGCATCAAGCAAGGAGTATCATAGATCCGCGCGGATAGGTAAGCCCCATGTGGAGAACGCCATGGGCCCCAGGTATGTCATTGTCCATTTCCGTATCATTTCCGTTGTATTCACCACACTCTATGTATGTTGTGCACTCAGCCGAGGGTTTTCACGGAAACAGCCTCCCCGCTATAAAAGTGGGGGTATGGTCTGCGTACATCCTACCCTCCCCAGACCCTGCTCTGAGCGGGATATACTGGGTATGTTTGGTTTGGTTTGGTTTGTCTCTTATGAAGCAATAATCAATAGCTAAATGTTTAATTATAGAATGAAAAACAGGATTAGCGCTTAACTGTGTAGCTCCGACATTGTCACAATATATCACTGGACCTGTACATGACTTAACATGAAGTTCATAAAGAAGATTACAGACCCAGATGATGTCAGCAGCACTGGCAGCAACTACTCTATACTCTGCTTCCGTTGATGAACGAGCTGTTGTGCGTTGCTTCTTGGAGCACCATGAAATTGGATTTTTACCCAGATATAAAATAAATGTAGTGTTGGAGGACCAATCCTCTTTGTTTCTACCCCAATCAGTATCAGAGTAAGCATGTAAGGATAACGGAGAGTTCTTATGAAACTGAACACCATAATCAGTAGTTCCTCGAAGATACCTTAACAGCCTTTTAACAATTGACCAATGTTCTGTTGTCGGTGATTGCATATATTGAGACAACTTATTAACTGCAAAAGCCATTTCAGGTCTTGTAATTAACAAGTATTGTAAGCTTCCAACTACCATGCGGAACTCTTTTGGATCTTTTAATAGTGTACCAGCTGTTTTAGTTATCGAAAAGTTTGAAGGTAATGGGGTTGAAACTAGTTTCGCAGTAAGCATGTTGGTACGAGCCAGCAAGTCAAGTATGTATCGCTTCTGTGATAAAAGTACGCCACTTTTATTTGGAATAATCTCAATTCCAAGAAAGTATGATAGTGGTCTCAGATCCTTAAGTGAAAATCTTTGAGAAAGAGTTTTCACAAAGGAATGTAAATGGTCTGAACTAGAACCTGTAAGAATAATGTCATCGACATATACCAATAAATAAAGAAAAATATCACCTTGCTGGTAAACAAACAATGAGCTATCTGACTTGGAATTTTGAAACCCAACCTGAAGAAGAAATTTTCTGAGTTCGTGATACCAGGCTCGAGACACTTGTCTTAATCCGTAAATAGCTTTCTTCAATTTACAAACATTTGTTGGAAAATCTTTGTCAACAAAGCCAGGAGGTTGAGACATATAAACATTTTCATATAAAGTGCCTTGTAAAAATGCATTATTAACATCCAAATGTCGTATCGACCAACCTTTGGTTATGGCAATGCTGAGAAGAACTCTCATGGTAGTTGGCTTTAGCACCGAACTGAAAGTAACATGAAAATCAATACCGGGACGTTGATTGAATCCTTTTGCAACTAAACGCGCCTTATACCCGTCAATTGAACCATTAGAATGCCTTTTTACTTTAAAAACCCATTTGGAGCCAACTATATTTTGATCAGATATAGCTGGAACAAGATCCCATGTACCATTACAAACCAAGGCATTAAACTCCTCACTCATGGCTTTTCCCCAGTTCGGATCACTTAAAGCCTGTTTCACCGACGTGGGTTCTGTTTCTTTGTGTGTGTCAAGCTGTGCATTAAGGTTTAATTTCTGGACAGGTTTCTTGATGTTATTTTTTGAACGAGTAGTCATGGAATGGTTGGGAGGTGGTGGTAACAATATTTCAGATGATAAGTTGTTTGTGTCTGGTGGGCCTTGAGGACAAGGCTGTTAACCTTCCGAGGATCCATGAGCAGGTGAAGGAGACATATGCACCGTAGGAGATCGTACCAAAGATGGAGTGTTTTTTCTGCAAGTGGAATAGTTAGCACAGGTGGTGTCCATTCACAAATAGGACTTGAGCAGGTGTCATCTGTTTCGGAGTGATTATGTTGAAATGGTTTAACTGATTCAACAAATTTCCCATGTCTATAAACATAGACTCTCTCGGTAGAGATATGATAACATAAATATGCACTTTGAGTAAGTAAATAACCATGAAAGATACAAGGGACAGACCGACTTTTTAGTTTATGAGTAGTGTATGGACGAATCCAAGGGTAACATAAACTGCCAAAAATTCTGAGTTTAGAATAATTGGGTTTGTAGTGAAAAATTCGTTCATATGGTGAGTCAAGATTTAAAATTTTTGTTGGCATACGATTTATGAGGTAAATCGCAGTAGAAAATGCATACGACCAAAATTTTATTGGCATGAATGCTTGAATTAAAAGGCTGAGACCTGTTTCGACTATATGTGTGACGTCTTTCAGATATTCCATTATGTTGAGGGGCATGGGGTGGGGTAGTGAGATGAGATATTCCATTGGTAGCTAAGAAGGAAGAGAGAGCAATAAATTCTCCTCCATTATCACTGTATAAAGTTTTGATTTTACGACCAAAGTGATTTTCAACAATTGACTTAAATCTGATAAATACCTCTTTAACTTCAGACTTAGCTTTTAAAGGATAAAACCAAGTATATCGAGTATGATGATCAACAAACATAATGTAATATTTGAAATTATTATAGATAGCATAGGAGAGCTCCTCACATCAGAAAAAATAATATCAAACGGGTAAGATGAAGTTAGAGTTGATTGAGTAAAAGGAAGTTTATGTGATTTATTACATGAGCAAGCATTACAAGAAACATCTACCAATGCACTAGACTCTAATTCATTTGAACGAATAATATGCTGCAAAATTGAGAAAGAAGGATGTCCTAGACGTTGATGCCAACTGGATGTACTGGCTTTTGAAGTAGAAAAGGTTAAAAGTGGTGATGAAGAATGCTAGTTTTGAGGCCATTCATACACTCCATCCTTGATTGATCCCTGGTGTAGAACAATTTTAGTGCATAGATCCTTCACCTGAAAGTTTTGAGGAAAAAATTCAACAGACACTTTATTAGAAGCGCATAATTGGGATATTGAAATCATATTTTTCTTAATAGACGGAACACATAAAACGTCATCTAATTGAAAAGTCTTTCTAGAAGAAGGCAAAGAAACAGAACCGGTATGAGTTATTGGGAGGCCAGTACCATCACCAATCATGATGTCATCGACTCCTTCATATGGCGAATGCAATGAAAGATTATTGAGATCAGTAGTAATATGATGACTAGCACCGCTGTCCAAAAGCCAAGATGTTGGAGTTTTATTTGTGGTTGCAACATTGGCTTGAGGTTTATTGGCTTGAGAGTGACTTGGAACAAACTTATAAGTGGGACATCATTTAGCAGTGTGACCTTGAACTCCATAAATCTGACAAAAACCTTGATAAGGTCGTGGGCCTCGATTATTGTTGCGGTAGTTGTTCTGATTATACTGGGAGTTTGGTGGTTTGTTATAGTGAGAGTTTCGGATGTTGGGTTTGGTAACAACATTTGCCGTGGCTGGAAAATGAGGAGATTCAGTTTTGGTATATGTGATTTCAAAGGTCAACAGCTTTTCATGGAGTTCCTCAAATGAGACCGGAGTTTCACGGGCTTGTAAAGCTCGAGAAAGTTCCTTGTATTCATCTCCTAAACCTACAAAAATGATGTCAATGATATCTTCGATATCCATAGGAGAACCTAACAGAGAGAGTTCATCAGTTTTAGATTTGATGGTTTGCAAATATTCTGTGATTGATAAGGAGCCTTTAGAAAGGTCCTTGATTTGTTGTTTGATGTGTTTGATTCGTCCCTTAGAAGGTTTGGCATAAATGGAGGTTAAAATGTCCCAAGCGTGTTTAGAGGTTGTGGAAGTGCTAATGAAAGGAACAATGTTTGGAGAGAGAGAGAGAGAGAGCCAACTATGGCATTGAGAATCAATTGATCCTGGCGCACCCAAGCTGAGCTGGATTGGGGCTGGTAGTTTCACCGCTTTTCACTGTTTGTGCTGGACAAGATTTGGTACCATCAATATAACCATGGATGTCATAACCAATAAGCAGTGTTTGGAAATTCCAGGAAAGATAGTTATTATTGGTTAGATTGATTGGAGTTTGAAAAGCTGTATTAATCAAGGTTGTAGAATCGGTAGAAGCCATTATAGTTATGAGAATATAAGGATATGAGAGAAGAAAAGAAAAATAAACGAATCAAAAGCTATAGCTTAAGTGCTCTGATACCATATAGAAATATGATCAGAAGATATCTCTTATATTATTATCCAAGGTTGTATATATACAGGTTACAACAAATTAACATCCCTAAAACATCTCAACTACATAAAAGGATATCTACCATATCTTAACTATACATCAGATAAGTATACGATACTAGCGCATATGTACTTATCCTAACACAATGTTTGTACTTCAAAATGATTCATGGCTATACAACCTTACCAAGTTTAAAGTTAAAGGTTAATAGAACATAGCAGCATGTGGAACACATAGACATGTTTGAATGGAATGTAAAACACATGGTATGGATCAGAGTATGCTTGGCTTTGGTAGACCAACCAATTTGTTGCACGGGTGGTAAAAATACATATTGAATAATGTCATGACTGAGTTCACAAAATTAATGTAAAATATATCATTTATCAGATTATCAGAAGTTTAAACAGAGTTGATATAACAACCTGACTTTTCAACCTATTAATTCTAAATCGAAAACTAAAACAAATTACAATTTATTAAACCAAAAGTCAATTACAAAGGTACTTATTACAAAAGCGCAGCTAAGAATGACAATCTAAAAGCTAATCTACTCTGAACCTAAGCTCTTCGAACTCCAATGTTATCCACTCGATCTTACATTAAACCTGAAAATTGTAAGTAATGAGCTATACAGCCCAACAAGTAACCAATCGATCTAACTAGTAGGGCCAAATAACATATATACACATAAAATAATACAATATTCGATACGATACGATAAAATATACGATACATAATTTTCTATACACGTATTCTAATTCATATTCGATATGATACGATACGACTACACATAACAACAATAACTTGAAACCCATGATTCATACCACGACCACTACAACCCGGTGATAACGATCCTAAATTTTTAGAAAATTGTCAATACAACCCAGTGACTCGGTCCTTATTCTTATTCTTATTTTTGCAAACCATGGCATAAATCAGAGTCCCAAGACTAATGCTTACACATAACACATATACAATAATACACGTATAACTTCAAAATATAATAACTTAGCCCAATTTTTGATAACAAATTCGTACACATAATACATAATTTTAAAAACACTAGCAAAATCAATCAGAAACTTACCTCTAAACGGAAAAACAAGAATCCTAAACATGTAACCACTCCTGATCAGATCTGTATTTTGACTTTTTGACCCTCTAAACGATGTTTTCTTGAAAAACTCAAAGAATGAAAGTTGTAGATCACGAAAAGAACTTTCCGACAAGCCCAGATTCAACGAATTCAGACTTACGATGAATTTTCTACGAATTTTACAAGACTGCTGAACTGTGTGTGAAAAAGCCCTACGAATTTTGATAATAAAGATGAGGAAGAAGAATAAGTTGTATATATAGTTTTACAAAACCCTATGTCCAAACTTAAAAGTTATCCGTATTCAAATTCGATCCATATTTTAAGCCCAATTAAGCTAATTCAATTCTAAATTTCTAATCATTATCTAATTTTAATCCAATTTTTTTTCTATTATTCTTTATTATCATTATTCTAAAAATTACGGGATATTATAGTTGAGAGGGAAAATACTTTTTGATTTTAAATGAAAGAATAGAATTCATAATGAACTTTGAAATTTGAACAAAATACAAAAAACCTCATAACAAATGAATTGGAGGAGTCGTATACGTGATTCAAATCCACCTACAAAATTTCAACAAAAATTAGACATATTATTTATCAAAGGTTTAAACACTTCAATAAATTAAACACTCTTTCAGAACTATAATCAAATACTTGATATGCAATTCTTAAGTTTTACCACTAACTAAGATTCACATATCTTTCCATGACTGCAATAGTACAACATCCATCAAGATCACGTTAACGAACATTTTAATCAGTCATCATTATCATGAAACGCCTGATTTTCAGCTACAAATCTTTTGCAAGTAAATCATCAAACCCTGATTTTCAGCTACAATATGACAAATACCATTTAAAATTGATTAGTTGCAATATTTATTATCATCTAAACAATTAATTAAAACCAAATCCAAAAACAAATTAGAAGAACAAAGAATGAAGCAATCTAAAAGTAAAAGAAATTTTGACAACTTTGGGTACATAAAAATAGGAGAGAGGAGAATGAAATTCAAATCTAAAATAGTACCGTACTACTTGTATAGCAAAAAGAGATAAAAAGATGATTCAAATTTTGAATGGAAAGATATGATTACGAAGGAAGCATCACAATTTAGTAGTAATTTACAAACTGATTTGAAAGACATAGTTATAACATATACGGTATAAACAGTTGTAATAGGTATTATAAAAAAAAGTAATGGAAAAATACTGTAATTTATGCATATATTGGGAGGGCAGTTTGGATATTTAATGGCATAAAAGCCTTCAAGCAATATATATTAAAGTGATTATGCTACTTCACAGGGATTACAAATATATATACATTTAAGGCTAATAGTTACTAGGATCATGTAATGATAATATACAAATTAACTATAACAGCTGTGATCATGCAGTATCATTTGTTAGTGTTCTGACACACCCCCGCAAGATGACGTTGCCATTTGTGACGCCAATCTTGGATCGAAGAAATTGGAATTGTGAACGGGCCAGTGGTTTTGTCAAAATATCAGCTATCTGATCTTTTGTATGAACATGGGAGACCCTTAATTGATTTTTTTGAACAAGTTCCCTCACAAAGCGATAGTCAAGAGCAATGTGTTTCATCCTTGAGTGAAAGACCGGATTAGCACAAAAGTAGGTAGCCCATGTATTATCACAGTACAATTGAGGGGGACTTTGAAGTGATGGTAGAACCAACTCAGTGAGTAAGTTTCTTACCCATATAATTTCTACTGAAGCATTAACTATTGCTTTGTACTCGGCTTCAGTAGTCGAACGAAAAACTGACTTTGGCGAGTAGATTTCCAAGAGATGATGTTTCCTCCTAGATAAATGACATTACCTGTGGTTGAATGTCCAACCTCTTTGCATCCACCCCAATCTAAGTCACTAAAAGCTGTAAGTGTGAGAGGCTTTCCTCTTGAAAGATAAAGCCCATAATGAATTATATGTTTTAAATAATGTAACACACTCTTCAATGGCTGCAAATGCTTTACAGTTTGTTAATGCATAAATTGCGCCAATCGATTAACTGCAAAGGAAACATCAGGGCGAGTCATTGAAAGGTATTGTAAAGCTCCCACTATCTTGTGAAATGTTTTTGGATCAGTTGAGGGGGAGCCATCATTTAGTACCAACGACTCAGAAGTGCCGAGTGAGGAGGAAACTTCTTTACAACCTACCATGTTATGTTGCATTAAAATATCAAGTATGTATTTGTGTTGACTCAAGAAAAAGCCTGTTTTGGTGTTAATCACTTCAACTCTAAGAAAACTGCTAAGATTTCCAAGGTCTTTGAGGGAAAAATTGGAGTTGAGGGCCTGAATAAATTCCTGAATGGCATTGATATTATTTCCCGTGATAATAATATCATCTACATAGACCAGAAAATACATGATAATACCATTATGAGAGGAGTCAGATATTGAATTTTTAAAACCTGCTTGGACAAGAAATGACTTAAGCTCCTTATACCATTCCCGGTTAGCTTGTTTCATACCGTATATGGTTTTCATGAGCTTACAAACATAATCAGGGAATTCAGAGTTTAACAAAGCCAGGAGGTTGGACCATGTACACATTTTCTTGAACAATACCACTTAAGAAGGCATTATTGACATCCAGTTGGCGTAGTGGCCAACCTTGAGAAAGTGCCAAAGATATAATAATACGCACAGTGCTTGGCTTAGTTATTGGTGCGAATGTCTCTGAGTAATCAAGCCCGGGCCGCTGGTGAAACCCATTTGCTACTAACCGGGCTTTAAATTGGTCAACTAATCCATCTAATTTCCGTTTAATACGAAAAACCCATTTACAACCAATGAGATTTTGATTGTTTTAAGGCACAAGTTCCTAGGTATTAGTATGAGTCAGTGCATCGAATTCTTGTGACATTGCATTGTGGCATGCAGGATCTTTTATAGCTTGAGATGGCCGGAGGTGGGTTCGGTTAGTTGAGGTATTGGATGGGATGTGTTTGTATTGATGAAAGTTGTTGGGTTATAATACTTGGGATTTGGTCTTCTGGTGCGGGTAGGTTGAGTTGGAGAGTATGTCGAGGGGGGGAGGGAGGTTGCTCAGTTGTATGGGGAGATCTGGACAGATTATTCACGGGGGATGTAGGTATTGGAGGTGTAGGTGGATTAGTGCGGGATTCCCCGTTAGTAGGAGCCTGATCATTTGTTAATAAAAAGGGGAGTGTGGGGGATGGGGTTGGGATAAGAGTGGTGGGTGGTGGTTCATTTATAGGCGTGTTTAGTATCATGGAGTTTGGAGCAGTCTGTGGGATTTTATTAGAGGTGGAGGTGGATTAGTGTTTCTGTAGTAGGAAAATAATTTAATTGACAAGAATTATGCATTTGACAAAGAAATATGTTTTCGACAAATGTCACGTGACGAGATATATACATTCGATTAGTGGACATATCGAGACACTTGTATGCAGACTGGGAAAGAGAGCAGCCTAAGAAAAGACATGGTTTAGAACGTGGTTGGAGTTTAGAGGATGAATATGGTCGAAGCCAATGGTAGAATAAATAACCAAATATGCGTAATTTTGTGTAATTTGGTGGTTTTTTGGACATTATTTGAAATGGGGATTTTTGTGCGAGTACTGGGGTGGGTAATCTATTAATTAAATACATAGTTGTTTGGAAGGCGTGGGTCCAATATTTGAGAGGAAGAGATGCTTGATGAAGTAAGGTTAGGCCGGTTTTTGTTTTCGGCTGACCCATTGTGTTCAGGTGTGTGAGGAGGACTTTTAAAGTGTGAAATCCCATTTTGTTTGAAAATTTTTTGTAGTGCCATGAACCCTCCACCATTATCTGAATAAATCGAGAGTATTGGTAGTTGAAAGTAATGTTCAACAATTTTTTTGAATTCAGAAAATATGGTAGCAACATCTAATTTGTTTAACAATGGGTATAAACAAACATATTTGGAGAAATGATCAATAAAAATAATGTAATAACGAAACTTATCGACTGACAATTCTGAGGGACCCTAAACATCAGTGTATATTAATTGTAAAGGGGCAGAACTAGACATAGAGTTTGTTCCAAATGGTAGTTTCTGACTTTTATTACATTGACAAGAATTGCATGAAAAAGACAAGGAATGTGGAACTGGGTACAATTTATTAGAAGAAACAACTAAGCTGAGGGTGCGAGCTGATGGGTGACCTAGTCGATTATGCCCTGTAGCTATTGGTGATGAGGTAGTGTTGTTTATTTGTGGACTCAAGGAAACGGTAAACGTCATTCAAATTATTCCCGCGGAACAGAGGCACTCCCGTGCGAAGGTCCTTCACCAAAAAATGCATAGGAAAAAATTCAAGGGAGACATCATTAGTTTTGCAGAATTTGGAGACTGATATAAGATTTTTGTTAAGTACAGGAGCACACAATACATTATTTAGTGAAAATGATTTAGTATTAGAGTGTAAGGTAGATGAACCAATGTGTATGATAGTCAAACCTGTGCCATCGCCTAAGGTAATTTCGTCTGGCTCTCCATATTCATGAATGATAATAGATTGTTCAGGTCAGATGTCACATGGTGAGAAGCACCAGTGTCAAAAAGCCATGGTTGATTATTTTGACCATTCACATAGGTGAAATTTGTTGTGGGTTGCATGCCATTTTCTCGAAGAAATCGAGCAAGTTGACGACATTCTTTTGTTAGATGACCTGCTCTACTGCAAAATTGGCAGGTAGGCTTGTTTTGGACAACAAGATGTTAAGGACGATAAGAGGGACCGGAATTAGATCTATTAAAATTTTGACGGTACGAAGGTTGAGGTCTCCAGTTGGAGCCTTGTGGACCTGGAGTGCCCATATAATGATTCAGTTTGGAGAATTGATTGTTACGAGATGTGTAATTAGCAGTGGGGACTGTAGGTGGAGGCATTTCTACAGCACTTGAGTTTTTGGAGTCCTTGGCAATTTGATTTTCAATAGCTTTTAGTTTGTCATATAGAGCATCAAAGGTTATAAGTATGTCTCTGGCATGTAGAGCAGGCGTGATGTTCTCATAACCTTACAAATTTTTCTTAAATACAAACTTACAAATTTTTTTTGTTCAACACCATTTATCAAATAATAATTAAAATTTTATTGAATACACATAATTTAATTATTCAAAATTCTTTTGGGATTCACCAATACCAAAATAGGGTATAGAAATATAAAATTTTATTTGTTTAATGTGAGGTGTGTTGAATCATAGTTCAAAATTTGTTGAACAGATATTACAAAATTCTGAACTATCCTTCTGGGGTTCACAAATACCGAATCAGAGTATAGAAATATGAAATAATATTAATTTAATACACTTTTCTTAATTATTCTAATGTAAAATTATTTTAAATATTTGGTTTCAACACAAGTATAACTATTGTTCAACAGATGATGTTGAACTCAAATTATATATCTGTTGAACATCCATTATAAAAGAATTTCAATTTTTCGTGAAAAATGTTGCAAATATGATTTTAATAAATTATAAAATGTTATAAATATGTTTCCAATTTCAATTATGTGTATTCAATAAAATCTTAATTATCAGTTTATAAATGATGTTGAACCGAAGTTATATATGTGTTGAACAAAAAAAGTTTGTAGGTTTGTATTAAAAAAAGTTTTTACTGCAACTCAGACACATAAATATATAAATATATATATATATACATACAAATTCTTGAGATGCAGAAGATTAACGACACCTAAGATGAGGAGCTCTACAACTTAAACTTGAACTCTGACGTTGTCTTTCCCCATAAGAAGAAGAACAAGTCTGATATGACCTACTCTGTTTAGGAATTGGCTGGCAAAAGAATCATTCATCTTTTCAGGATAAAATGGTGGGGGATGAACTCCATAGTAATTTCCAACCATCTGGGTCGTTGAAATATCTATCTGCTTCTGCATATACCCAGAGCCGGCCCTGAGACCAAGCCATTTGTGCTCTCGAAGAAAATTTAGGGACACATTTTTCATTTTTCAATGAAGAGTAAAAGAAAATTTTACGATATTTGGGGGGCACAAAAACAAATTAAGACACAAATATATGAAAGACTTATGAATGATTTTTCTATCGAAGTTATTAGAAAAAAGTTAATTCTAAAATAGTAATTGCATTTATTAAATTTGTATAATGATGGGGCACAAAATTTTGAGTCGCTTAGGGCTTCTAATTTCTCAGGACTGGCCTTGTATATACCTTTGTTGAACTCTTAAGTGTGAGAATTGACTATGGATGGACGAACGAGGAAGCGTGATCGAGGATGATCGGAAAGGACTGGGTTGATTGTAAGATTCGTAGCTCATCTTTCCTTAGATTAGGCACCAACACGTACCTTAGTTTTGTATAAACGAGTGTTTTATAGGTCGTTGTATAATGAGGGTGAGTATTTTGGATATGAGTTAGTGTTTTGGGTGTTAATTCTTACCTCCTACGTTTGGTTTTTATTTTTGTCTCTTTATCCCTTCTTTTTCTCTGTAAAGCATAATGTAATGTAATGTGTAATAAAGGACATATATAACTCAACTAGGATAAAAGATAAATAATATTAACTCTATACAGGGATCGTGAAATTTGAAGAACAGGCACCAACAAGGATCAAATCACTGAAAGAAGTTCATTAAAATGATCAAGCCTCAGTGACAATATAAGATGTACAGATGATTCAGTTGAAGGGCCAAAAGATTCTAGTGATAAAGTTTTTATGTTTGCACAATTCTTAGCAGTGTTCTTAAAGACATGATATGAAGACCACGAGTGAATGTTAGTCGTCTGTTAACCAGACCAGTTGCACTAGGCGTCAACACTTCACAAAAGAATCGAAGAATCTAACTCAGAAAAACTGTTCAAGAGGTATGATTGAGTTTAGAGCAGTATTGGTATCCTCTATTTAATTGGAAGCTGAATATTTAAGGATGTCAAATTAAGAGGAAAATGAATAGTATCCGAATCACTATTCATATGAATAGTAACCGAAATTACTATTCATATGAAAAGTAACCAAAAGTTTCAATCAGCAAAATAGATTATGGAAAGTAAGCAGGTGGGGCTCACGCAAATTTTATATTCAAATCAAGCTTTTGAAATTAAGAAGAAGAATTCGGCTGGATTGAAAAACAAGCAGCAGGCGGCTCAGAATATCGTCATCAGTTACGTAATATTAGCTGCATAGTGATTTTCTATAACCTATAAATAGGCCTGTTATATTTCATTTTCAAAACACACCTCAACACACAACTCTCTCTTCTCTCTCTTATATCTTTTTTGTGTAAGCTGCTAGACAGTCCATCTAATAGGAAAGCCGGCTTAGCCTGCTTTCAAGAAGTGTCGGGTAGAAGGTCCTCGTGCCTAAACTATCCTTAGGAGTGTTCTGTTTTGAAGGTAATCCATTGGATTAGAAGTTGTAACACCCCTTCGAGTTTATTATCAATAAAGATATATTCTCGGGATTATTTTTTATTTTTGGTAGTATCGTATTCAACCCCCCTTCTACGATACTTCGGGACCTAACAATTGGTATCAGAGCAAGATTCTAAATACATGAAGTCTAAAGATCAAAACCATGGGAAGGAAGGATACAAGTGTAAAGATTCCAATGCTTGACAAAGATAATTACTTTCACTGGAAAGTAAAAATGCACCTTCATCTCTCAGCCATCGATGAAGGCTATGTAGATTGCATAGAGAAAGGACCTCATGTTCCAATAAAGGCCAACTCTGGGATTGGTCAAGATGCTGGCACTGTAGCTGCTGGAAGGCCTATTCCAAAGAATCAAGCTGAGTACACAGATGAAGACTTGGAGGAGATTCACAAAGATAAGAAGACTATGAACATCCTATTCAATGGCATCGACCAAGATATGTTTGATTGTGTTATAAACTGCACCACTGCCAAGCAAGTGTGGGACACTATTCAAACAATCTGTGAAGGAACTGAGCAAGTCAGAGAAAATAAAATACAGCTCCTAATACAACAATATGAGCATTTTCACTACTCCTCTGGTGAAAATCTTACAAACATATTGTTGTAGAATAAAATCGAGGGTTTGTAAATTGCGGCTAGGGTTTGTATGTATTAAATACAAGGGATGGTGAGCTTCGAGTTTTAATGGCTGCTTCTGCGTTCGAGACTAAACGGTCCTCACAGAATGCCTACGTATCTCTGTATTAGAGAATCAAGCCAAGAAAACGTAGTTCTGAGAATGAGGGGTCAGGCCCTTTATATAGGCTGTAGGAGCCTCAGAATTATGGTAGGAGTTAGAGACTTGGTGGACAAGTCTTTGAGGAAGGTTCTAGATCTATTCCTTGTAGGAATCAGTTTCCATATCGAATTGGATGCCTTGGTGACTAAGTCTGATGGAGATAATATCCTTATCCAACTCTTATTGCTGAGTTGTTTATTTCCCCCAATATTAATTACGAAATTAATATTAAAATAGGGATTCTGACCTCATTAATAGGCCCCACGTTTGGACCATGCTGGGTCTAATTAATACCATATTAAATGTGTCTTTAGGGCTTATTTTTAGCCCATATCATTTGCCCCCCAACTTCTAGGAAAACTGATCAGGTTTTCGTAGAAGTTATATTTGCCTTAATCGAGACTCGGGGTCGTTTTTATCCCTTACCTGGGACTTCTTAATTTTCCTACCCTTATATGGGAATTTTGGTTTACACTAGTGTTTCACGAGTATCGTCTTGATTGTAAAGTGTGGAGCGACCTACACATTTACGACGATTTGCCTTATTCGAGGCTTTAATTTGTGCTTGCTTTTAGCAATTTCGGCACTTTTATAGAGCTTTTATGCATTATTAGCATAAATTATTGCTCAATTTGTCAAGAAGATATTTCTATAATTTTCCTCGTATTTTTCTGTACTTTTCCTAATAATTTAGGAATTTTTTATGTACCAACAGGTATTTTCCTTAATTATTCCTAATAATTTAGGAATTTTTATGTACCTACAGGTATTTTTCTAAATTATTCTTAATAATTTAGGAATTTTTATGTACCAGCAGGTATTTTCCTTAATTATTCCTAATAATTTAAGAATTTTTATGTACCAGCATGTATTTTCCTTAATTATTCCTAATAATTTAGGAATTTTTATGTACCCACAGGTATTTTTCTTAATTTTTCCTATTAATTTAGGAATTTTTATGTACTAACAGGTATTTTCCTTAATTATTCCTAATAATTTAGGAATTTTTATGTACCCACAGGTATTTTTCTTAATTTTTCCTATTAATTTAGGAATTTTTATGTACCCACAGGTATTTTTTTAATTATTCCTAATAATTTAGGAATTTTATTGTACCCACGGGTATTTTTCTTAATTTTTCCTATTAATTTAAGAATTTTTATGAACCCATAGGTATTTTCCTTAATTATTCCTAATAATTTAGGAATTTTTATGTACCCACAGGTATTTTTCGTAATTATTCCTAATAATTTAGGAATTTTTATGTACCAACAGGTATTTTCCGTAATTTTTCCTAATAATTTAGGAATTTTTATGTACCAGCAGGTATTTTCCTTAATTATTCCTAATAATTTAGGAATTTTTATGTACCCACAGGTATTTTCCGTAATTTTTCCTAATAATTTAGGAATTTTTATGTACCAGCAGGTATTTTCCTTAATTATTCCTAATAATTTAGGAATTTTTATTTACCCACAGGTATTTTTCGTAATTATTCCTAATAATTTAGAAATTTTTATGTACCCACAGGTATTTTTCTTAATTTGTCCTAATAATTTAGGAATTTTTATGTACCAACAGGTATTTTTCTAAATTATTCCTAATAATTTAGGAATTTTTAATGTACCCACAGGTATTTTTCTAAATTATTTCTAGTAATTTAGGATTTTTTTTTTAGCATCAAGGACCATTTTGCAAATGGCCAAAACTTCAGGTACCTAATTGCACTTTAGCCATTCAACCATGAAATAGAAGCTGGGCGGGGGTGCACCCGCGTAGGAGACTTAATTGGCTTTCCACGCCGAGGGGAGATGCTTGGGTGGCGTGGGTGGCTTTTTTTTTCTTTTTTCTTTTTTTCTTTTTTTTAACCATCAGGTTTTATACATTTTATTTTCGATAATTTTTACCATAAATAAAATGTTGGGCCTCATGCCTTAGAAATAATTTTATAAATTATTCAAACATTTTTTTTTGATTTAATAGGTATTTTTACCCATTTTATCATCACTTCTAGCCTATTTTCAGAATTTTTAGGGATTTTATTCCTTTTTTAATTTCTGAAAAATGGCTTGTCGTTCGAAGAGGAGCCCTGGGCGTGGGTACCCCCGCCAAGGAGACCTTCTCCTTAGGCACGCCAAGGAAGTTGGTCTCCTGGGCGTGGGTATTTCATGCCTTCAATTTTCAAAATTCGTTCTGGGCGTGGGTACCCCCGCCAAGGAGACCTTCTCTTTAGGCATGCCAAGGAAGTTGGTCTCCTGGGCGTGGGTATTTCATGCCTTCATTTGTACAACCACTCTAGGCGTGGGTATCCCCGCCAAGGAGGCACTTTGTGATACCTTGTCTTATGATTTTAAGTCTTCTTGGCGTGGGTACTTTAATACCCTTCATTTGTTACTCCAGCCTTGGCGTGGGTATCCCCGCCAAGGAGGCTTTATTTGATCCAACGCCTAGGAGATTTAGCTTCTTGGGCGTTGGTGTTCTAGGCTCCTATCCTTTGGGCCAATTTTCATTTATGGACCGTTTCTTTGGCTTTTGTCGGGCTCTCAGCCTTATTATTTTCAAATCTTTGAGATTCCTGCAGAACCTTGAAACGACCCGTTTCTTAGCTTTCGTGACCTTCAGGGCCTTAATTCGTTTGCAGAGTCCTTGATTCGAAAACGAGAATTCATTCGTGGTTGTTGGTTATCATCAACCATTCAACCTTTAACTCTCATTCTAAGATGTTGAAATGATGGAGTCCCTTAGTTTTTGCCCCCTTGCTTCATATAGTGGGGGTCTTGCTTCTCGGTTGATCGTTCAAGAAGTTCACTTGCCACTGAGCACTTGACTTTAAGTCTGGTGTGCCTTGGCTGGTTGTCAACCCTCTATCTTACTTCTAGGTTTCCAACCTTCTTCTTATACTTGTAGAACCTTGGCTAGGTTTTAAGTAGCCTGATGCCTCTTGTCAGGTTCGTTTGGAGGCAGATAACCTTGTTGGCCATCAAGGCTTGAATTTTGAGATTTGAAGTTCAAGACCTCAAGTGTGGAATTGTAAAGGACTTCTTATCTCAACACTCTCATTAACAGTTTCCGTGCTTTCAAGGAAATATCAAGGAGCCAACCAGTCTTAAGATGAGCTTTGATAGGGTCTATCTGACAGCGGTGCCGCCAACTTCGAATCGATGGTGGGGGTCTTCAGGACTTGGAAGTAAACGCTCCCAGAATGGTCTCGACCCTTGAATTGAGATAAGGCATCGACCTTTGTATTCTCCTCCCTTGGGATATACCTGGCACTCATCTAACTGGGCTATCACAGCTTTCACAATCCTCAAGTATTTGGGCATATTCTTTTCTCTAACCTCAAACTCTCCATTGACTTGTGAGACTACCAACTTTGAGTCTCCACAGACTTTCAGGTTCTTGACCCTCAGGGCTCTTGTCAGTCTAAGGTCGACTATCAGAGCTTCATACTCCGCCTCGTTGTAGGTTGTTTGGAAGTCCAACTTCAAGGCATACTCGAGTGTGAACCCATCGGGGCTTTGCAGAACTTAACCTGCACCACTGGTTTTTGTTTTTGATGCCCCATGAAAATAGAGCTTCCAATATTCCTTCTTCTCTTCCAGGGGTTTCTCACCTTGCTGACCTTCCTGGTCTATTACCTCCTGCCCCCCGACTTCTTGGTTGTCAATGGTATATTCAACCACGAAGTCAGCTAGAGCCTGGGCTTTGATGGCCGTCCTAGGCTTGTACTTAACATCGAATTCTCCTAGTTTGATTGCCCATTTGATGAGCCTTCCATTGGCTTTCGGGCTATGCAATATGTTTCTTCAACGGGTGTTCCATCAGGACTTCAACGTTTGTCTTTATCCAGGGTCCTTCAAGGACTTAAACTCTTATCTGCTGTAACCTAACTCTACCCTTCGGGGTATGCATTTGTTTGTTTTCATTCGTGTATTCTTTTATTTTCGGTACTTGGTCTTCTTTGACTCACACATCAGGTGCTTGGCACATAAATAAAATCACAATCAATGAATGGAAAACAAACTTGCATTAATAACTTGAAATGGGTTCAACCCTTACATAGAGTACTACTGTCCTACTCGGAGCAACATGCTCTGCAATGGTTTTAATAAACCTTATTTCTACTTCTACTATATAAATATGAAGCTAAGTCCTACTAGGATAACTTAAGCCCAATCGAGCCTTTTCAAGACTAGGTTTGCACTACTTGATTTTGTTTTTGATGCTCCATCAAAATAGAGCACCCACCACTCCTTCTGGTCTCCTCATTCTTATTCTGCAATTCACTTCCTGCTCGGGGTACTACCTCCTGCCCCCCGACTTCTTGGTTGCCAATGGTACACTCAACCACAAAGTCAGTTAATGCCTTAGCCTCAATGGCTGTCCGAGGCTTCTGTGTGATGTCCTCTGCTGACCTTTCTTTGTGTTGCTTACCACTGTAGACATCCATGTCTTCAATCGGAAGGACCTGCCCCCCGACTCCATCAGGCCTTAACGAGGCTACGTAACAGCTTCGTGCCATCTTCTGATCACCTTTATGTTCTCCAACACCATTCCTGGTAGGGAACTTGATCTTCACATGATAGGTTGAGGCAACAGCCTTGAATGCATGAAGTCCAGTCCTTCCAAGGATAGCGTTGTACGTTGAAGCCGCCTTGATTACCAGGAAGTTCAACATGTGAGTGGCCTCCTTGGGCTCTCGCCCGATAGTTACAGGCAGCTGAATAGTCCCTTCAACTTTGGATTTTACTCCATTATATCCGTATATAGGCATGTTATTGGGGGTCAACTGAGAATCAGTGTATCCCATCTTCACAAACGCATCATGAAACAGAATGTCAACGGAACCTCCATTGTCTATCAAGACTCGTTTCACCTCCGAGTTTCCAATCACAGGAGTTATGACCAACGGGTCGTCATGGGGGAACTTCACCCCTTCCAAGTCTGAGTCATCAAAGCTAATCGCTACCTCAGTTTTTGCACGCTTCGGGGCCTCTCCCACGATGTGCAACACCTCTCGGGCATAAGCCTTTCGAGAGTTCCTAGTTGTCCCGGCCGCAGTCGGGCCTCCTGAGATCACGTTGATTACTGGCCCTCAGGGCTGTGGGTTGCGATCTTGATCGTCATCCCTTCTATTATAGTCTCTTCTCTAATTACCACGGTCTTCACCCTTAGTGAAGTGCCTCAGCTTCCCTCTACGGATCAAAAACTCGATCTCATCTTTGAGTTGCTTGCAATCGTCAGTGTCATGCCCCACGTCTCTATGGAATCTACAATACTGATTCTGGTTTCTCTTTGGGGGATCACCCCTGAGTGGCTTCGGCCATCTGAAATCCTCATCATTCTCAATGTCCAACAAGATTCGACTCCTAGGAGTATTCAACCTTGCATACTCAGTGAACCTTGACCCTTGGTTCTTCTTAGGGGCAGAGTCGGAGTCCTCGCTAGTTCGGGGATACTTGTCCCTAGCATCATACTCTTGATCATCATAGTCCTGGTCTTGCTTTCGCTTCTTGGAGTCATTGTTACCTCCTCCTCCACCTACAATGGTTTCTTTCTTCAAGCTATCCTCAGCTTTAATGTACTTATCAGCCCTTCGTTGGAGCTCAGCCATGTTCTCGGGGGGATGCTTCGCCAATGATCTCTTGAAGAAGACGTCAGTGGTTCCGTGTTCCAGGGCTACCATTGCCACCTTATTTTCCAAATCAGTGATATTCAGGGTCTCCTTAGTGAATCGCTTGAGGTAATCCCTCAGATTTTCATTCTTTCCTTGCACCACATACATAAGAGATGCGGAGCTCTTCTCATGCACCCTTCCGCTAATGAATTGGCTAACGAAGGCGGTGCTCAACTCCTTAAAAGAGCCAATAGAGTTCGCAGGCAATCGGCTATACCATCTCTGAGCCATGCCCGACAGGGTTTGGGGGAACTCTCTGCACTTTAGGGCATCATTTGCAGGCTGCAGCAGCAATGCGTTCGAGAACGTCCTGGCGTGATTTGCGGGATCACCCGTTCCATCATAAGCCTTAATTGTCGGCATCTTAAACTTCCTAGAAATATGAGCATTCACCACCTCCTCAGTAAACGGGGGTGTTGGATCATAAGGATCTCCAAGTGGCATGAGATCCTTGGGGTTGCTCCTGGGGGTTTCCACCCTCATAGCTTCTCTTGTTGGGACATCAGCCCTCTTCTGTCTTCTTGAGGACCTCTCCAAATCTATAACGGGAATCCTTCCTGAGATTGGAGGGGGTCGAATCAGACTCTGTCTTGCCTGTTCCCTTGCTATATCATCCTTTAGCCTTTGGATCTCAGCCTCATGAGCCTTAATCCTCTCCTCAGCCGTTTGTGGAGGTCCATCATGGATTCCTTGGGTCCTCATCCGAGGTTCTCTGCTAACACGTCGCCTCCTCGGATGTTCATCACGATCATCATCCTCAGATGACGAATCTTCAGAATAGGGGCCAGAGTAGTCATCCTGATAAGGACCCAATCCTCTAATATAGGATGGATCCTGTGTTTGCATGGCATGTCCGCTTGGGCCTGCTCTCCAAGCAGCTGGAGGGTGGTTAGGCAGACCATACCTCGGGTTAGTATTTAAGGGGAGATCCGTGGTGTGGATCTGTACCCCTGGTGGTGGGTTGTCAGGATTAAAAAGAGAAGAGACCACCATCTGAAGAGGGTTGGTTCCTCGTCCTGCTTGGTCGATCTGAGGTAGCGTACTCTCAATGTGGGGAATCGCCCCTGATTGTTTAGAAACTTGAGACTGGGTGATCACCCCTGATGCTGGGGGAGCCTGTTGGATGATCGCCCCTGATGCTGGGGGAGCATGTTCGGTCAGGGGTGGAGCAGAGCTGATTGGCACGGCCTCAGTTACAATTGGTGTTGTTCTTCGTGTTTGAACCATGGTTGATGTTGTCTTCCCACAGACGGCGCCAAATGTTGTGGAATAAAATCGAGGGTTTGTAAATTGCGGCTAGGGTTTGTATGTATTAAATACAAGGGATGGTGAGCTTCGAGCTTTAATGGCTGCTTCTGCGTTCGAGACTAAACGGTCCTCACAGAATGCCTACGTATCTCTGTATTAGAGAATCAAGCCAAGAAAACGTAGTTCTGAGAATGAGGGGTCAGGCCCTTTATATAGGCTGTAGGAGCCTCAGAATTATGGTAGGAGTTAGAGACTTGGTGGACAAGTCTTTGAGGAAGGTTCTAGATCTATTCCTTGTAGGAATCAGTTTCCATATCGAATTGGATGCCTTGGTGGCTAAGTCTGATGGAGATAATATCCTTATCCAACTCTTATTGCTGAGCTGTTTATTTCCCCCAATATTAATTACGAAATTAATATTAAAATAGGGATTCTGACCTCATTAATAGGCCCCACGTTTGGACCATGCTGGGTCTAATTAATACCATATTAAATGTGTCTTTAGGGCTTATTTTTAGCCCATATCACATATTCAGTAGGTTTCAAAAGTTACTGAATGGTCTAAAGTTGTATGGGAGAAAATATGAAACCAAGGACTCCAACCTAAAGTTTCTGAGATCTCTTCCTAAGGGATGGAAGCCAGTGACAGTCTCGTTGAGGAACTCTCAAGACTACAATGATTTTACACTTGAGAGACTGTATGGCATCCTGAAGACCTATGATCTTGAAATGCAGCAAGATGAGGAACTTGAAAAAATTCAGAAGAAAGGTGGATCTGTTGCCTTGGTGGCCAATATTCTAGTAAGCCAGGTGAGTGAGAAGATGGAGAGCACTCAAGCCACACCAAGTTCAAAGACTTGTGAAGGTGGAGCTGAAACTAGCAGAGTGAAAAGCAAGTTAGTTGAAGAACTTGATGCATTGAGTGGAGATGAATCTGATGACTTGGATGATTATCTAGCATTTTTGTCAAGGAGATTCTCGAAGATCAAATTCAAGAGGAATGCAGCAGGAGGCAAGAAATTCGGAAAAGGTTTTCAGCCATCTAGAGACATGGTTGAAAGGTCTAAGTTCAAATGTTTTAATTGTGGAATTGTTGGCCATTTTGCCAATGAATGCAGAAAGCCTAAAGCTGAGAATGAGAAGAAACAGTTTGGAACTGTTGACTACAAGAAGAAATATTTCAATCTTCTCAAGAAAAAGGAGAAAGCATTCGTGTCTAGAGACAATGATTGGGCCGCTGGTGGAGAGTCTGATGCAGAAGAAGAGTTCGTCAACCTTGCCCTCATGGCATATGAGAAAGATGAACAAGCTAGTTCAGCAAGCAACCAGGTATTCTCTTCAGACCTAACTGATTTTTCTAAAGCTGAATGTGCTAGTACAATTGATAAAATGTCTCTTGAATTGTATAATATGCATGTTTCCATGAAATCGCTTAACAAAGAAAACAGGAGGATTAAAAATCCTAATGAAAAGTTAAGTGATAGGAATGCTTTAATAGAAACTCAGTTAATTGAATTCGAAGTTATGAGAAGAGATTGCCAGGAAGCTAAAGATGGATTGATTGAAGCTCTTAAACGAGAAAAGACTTTGAAAGAACAGTTAAAGAAAGAACAAGATCTAATTGATATTTGGGGAAAATCTAAGGCCACTACAGAAGAAATTTGTCGTGTCCAAGGAATTAACTCCTTTAGAAAATTAGAAGAAGCAAAGTTAGGAGTTGATGGTGAGACTGCTTCAGACAACCCGTCAACAGATGATGCTGGTAATTCTCCGTTGAACAACAAGCTATCGATGGATGCTGATCAAAATCATCCATCGAAAGCCAAAGTTGTCAGTAAAGCAACTCTAGTTAAATTGAACAATCAATATGGTCCCACCAGCAAAAACTTTGAATTAGGAGAATGTAGCAAAACAAAATCAGTTGAGAAAGCTAACATAGGTCACTTGTCCCACAAGCAATTGAAGGACAAGTTAGAGAAAGTTGAAACAAAGGCTAAAGGTAGGAGAAAGAACAGGAATGGCAAGGTAGGGATTAATAAGCACAACAATAACACCCCTAATAAGTATGCTCCTAGGAAAGAATGTGTAAAATGTGGTAGTGTTAATCATTTGTCTATCAACTGTAAAACTGTTAAAGATGCTTTTGTGCCTATGCCTGCTATGAATGTTACACCTAACATGTTTGTCCAACCTGCTCATGCATCTAGTCAGTATGCTAACATGCCATTCATGCATAATCCATATTACAATAATTTTTACATGCCTCAGTTGTCATGGATGATGAATAACATGTTTGCACAGACTATGCCAAATTATACATCTAGTTTTAATGCATGTGAGCAAATGAAACAACCTATTTTTCAGAAACCTACACCAAGAGTTAAGGTTGATTTAACTCAATCAGAACCCCTGGGTAATAAGGGCTTGAAAAATAAGAAAAAGGCTAACAAGGCAGGACCCAAGAAAACTTGGGTACCAAAATAAACTTGATTTTGTTTTGATATGTGCAGGGAAACAGAAAGAATCTTTGGTATATGGACAATGGTTGTTCTAGGCATATGACTGGAGATTCTACCCTGCTCACTAAATTTGAGGAGAGAGCTGGCCCTAGCATTACCTTTGGAGACAACAGCAAAGGATATACAAGAGGATATGGATTGATTTCATAAGGGAATGTTGTCATTGAAGAAGTAGCACTGGTTGATGGACTTAAGCATAACTTGCTAAGTGTCAGTCAACTGTGTGATTTAGGCCAGAATGTCTGGTTCACATCTGAAGCTTGTGCCATTTTTAAGAAAAGTGACAACAAGGTAGTGTTGACAGGAGATAGAAGAGGAAACGTGTACATTGCTGACTTCAATTCAACAAATGCAAACATGACTACATGTCTTCTCAGCAAGGCAAGTGTAGATGAAGGTTGGCTTTGGAATAAAAGACTATCACACTTGAATTTTAAAGCAATGAATGAGTTGGTAAAGAAGGATTTGGTTAGAGGTATTCCAAAATTGGATTACTCCAAGGATGGATTGTGTGATGCATGCCAGAAAGGGAAGCAGAAGAAGGCCTCTTTCAAATCAAAGTCAATGTCATCAATTGATCAACTCTTGCAACTACTTCACATGGATCTCCTTGGACCAGTCAATGTGTTGTCAATCTCAAAGAAGAAATACTGTCTTGTGATTATTGATGATTTCTCAAAATTCTCTTGGACATTCTTTCTGCACTCTAAGGATGAGGCGGGTGAAGTCATTATAAATCACATCAAGATAGTCAACAACAATCCTTTACTCAAAGTAAGGAGAATCAGAAGTGACAATGGAACTGAGTTCAAGAATTCTGTAATAAGAGAGTTTTGTGAAGAAGAAGGAATTATCCAAGAATTCTCTGCACCAAGAACTCCTCAACAAAATGGTGTAGTGGAAAGAAAGAACATAACTCTAATTGAAGCTGCAAGAACAATGCTTGAAGAGTCTAAGCTACCAACATACTTCTGGGCAGAAGCTATAAACACTGCATGCTACACTCAGAATATTTCTTTGGTCAATCAAGCAAAAGGCATGACACCTTATCAACTTTTCAAAGCCAAGAAACCAACAATCAACTTTCTGCATGTCTTTGGATGCAAATGTTTTGTACTGAAAAATCATGGTGAGCATCTTGGAAAATTTGATACAAAGGTAGATGAAGCTATCTTTGTTGGATACTCAGCTGGAAAATCCTACAGAGTCTACAACCTAAGACTAAACATTGTAATGGAGTCCATACATGTTGTCTTTGATGACAAGAAAATATCTGGTCTAGTAGATGAAGGTTTTCATGAGTCTCTCTCATTTGAGAATGAGAGAAGTGGTGAAGAAAGTGAAGATGATGAAGAAGAATGGAGATCAAATGGTGTGAGAAATAGACAAGGATCATCAGTTGAAGTGCTGAATGAACCACCTGTTGAAGAGCAACTTACACCATCAGTTGGAAATCAATTTGAAGCATCTGTAGAAAATCAAAGAGAAGCATCTGTTGATGCATCTGCAAGAACTCCATCAATCTCGAAGGCCATACACTCGGGGGGAGTTTCTCACAGTCAAAACTCAACAACAAACCACAATGATCAACACAGAGAAAATGAAGCCACTTCATCAAGGTCAAACTTACCACCACAAAGAAAATGGACTAGGGATCATCCATTTGAGCTTATCATTGGAGATCCTAATGCAAAGGCCCAAACTAGAAGAGCAACTAAAGAAGAATGCTTATATAGCAATTTTCTATCCAAAGAGGAACCTAAGAGAGTTGAAGATGCTCTTCTGAATCAAGACTGGGTTTTAGCAATGCAAGAAGAGCTAAACCAATTTGAAAGAAATGAAGTATGGAAACTTGTACCCAAACCTAAAGACAAATCAGTGATTGGCACTAAGTGGGTATTCAAGAACAAGATGGATGAGAATGACATAATCACAAGGAATAAAGCTAGATTAGTGGCTAAAGGCTACTGTCAAGAGGAAGGAATTGACTTTGAAGAAACCTTTTCACCAGTGGCAAGGTTAGAAGCAAAAAGGATCTTCCTGGCCTATGCAGTGCATGCCAATTTCAAAGTCTATCAAATGGATGTCAAGAGTGCATTTCTGAATGGTATTCTGGAGGAGGAGGTGTATGTTAGTCAACCGCCTGGTTTTGAAGATCCAGACTTTCCAGAATATGTGTTCTTTCTACTCAAAGCACTCTATGGCCTGAAGCAAGCACCTAGAGCCTTGTATGACACACTCTCACAGTTCCTTATAGAGAATCACTTCATTCGAGGTACTGTTGATAAAACTCTCTTTTATAGAAATGTCAATGGCTCTATGATACTTGTCCAAATTTATGTAAGTGATATAATATTTGGGTCTACAGATGAGAAACTTTGCAAGAGATTTGCCGAACTCATGCAAAGTAGATATGAAATGAGTATGATGGGTGAATTAACTTGTTTTCTTAGTTTACAAGTTAAACAAGTGAATGAGGGAATTTTTATAAGTCAAACAAAATACATTTATGATCTTTTAAAAAGGTTTGATTTAGTAGATTGCTCTTCTGCAAAAACACCCATGGCCACTGCCACTAAGCTTGAACTGAATACTAAGGAAAAGAAGGTGGACATGACAAGCTATAGGGGCATGGTTGGATCTCTTTTATACTTAACAGCTAGTAGACCTGATATTATGTTTGTTACATGTTTATGTGCTAGATTTCAAGCTGATCCTAGGGAATCTCAATAAGTAGCTATTAAAAGGATTTTCAGATATCTCAAGGGAACACCAAACCTTGGCATTTGGTACCCTAGAGATTCTGGTTTTGATCTAATTGGTTACTCAGATGCAGATTATGCAGGTTGCAAAATGGATAGAAAAGTACCACAGGAACCTGTCAATTCTTGGGAAACAAGCTGGTCTCATGGTTCAGTAAGAAGCAGAACTCAGTATCTACCTCAACTGCAGAGACTGAATACATAGCAGCCGGGAGTTGTTGTGCACAGATTCTATGGATGAGAAATCAACTACTTGACTATGGAGTTAAAGTTGAAAAGATCCCAATTTTCTGTGACAACACTAGTGCAATTCCAATATCACAGAATCCGGTGCAGCATTCTAGAACCAAGCACATAGACATCAGATACCATTTCATCAGGGAGCATGTGATGAAAGGCACTGTGGAACTACATTTTGTTCCTAGTGAAAAACAGTTGGCAGACATTTTTACTAAAGCTTTGGATGAACCAACCTTTTCAAGGTTGGTAAGTGAGCTTAGTATGTTAAATTTCACATGATCTTTTAAAATGTCTGTTCAATTTGCTTGCAGCCAGTTAATTTCATTCTCTAGATTTTGTTTGTTTTATTTACTTATCTGCATGATTATTCTGGAGATATCATTGTAGCATAATTAAATAAATATTTTATTGACATATATCAATTAATGATATTTTGTTAATTTTATATCTATTTAATTGTGAGTTTATCTGATTATTGTGGATTAATTCTTGATTTACTACGTGATTATTTTTAAATAAATAATAATTAGAAGTATTAAATATGTGTATAGGCTGATAGGTTTCGGTGATAAGATGTTTTTTCGGCTGACAGGTTTCAGCGATAAGATGTTTTTCGGCTAATTAGGTTGTTAGGTGAGAAATTATTGAACGGTGTTATTTTTTCAACATAACCTGTCACTATCACACCTAACCCACTAAACCTTGAAACCTTATAAATGATGAGTTTTTGTTTGTGTTTAATATCATCATTTTTCAGATATACAGAGCATATACACACAATTACTGAATATTTCGAGCTTTGATCGGAAAGATCTCTCAATCTAGCTGGTGGTTTTTAGATCGGATTTCATATTCTTGATTTATACATCATCCTTTATAAAAACTAACCCTTGTTTTTGAATTTCCTCAAAGTTTTGAAAATGGCATTGCAGGGAAGCTTTTTAATTGCTAAAGTTAATCCTATTTCCATTCAGCAAATCGAAACCATTCTGGATGAGCAATTTCGGGCTTGGACACAATTTCTGAATGAACATTCATTAATTCGCTATGCTTTAGTTACACCAGTGCAGCTTAACCATGATGCATTGCATGAACTGTATTGCAGTGCGCTTAACACTTCTGGATAGGACGGGTGTGCAATCACATATCGACTATTTGGTAGGTCGATTAGGGTCACTGAACTAGATGTTAATTGAATTCTTCATTTTCCTATGGAAAATCTTGTTTCTGATCCTACACCTGAACAGATTGAAATGTTCTTTCGTTTTATAAGGTACCAATATGGCAATTTCAATACTGGTAATCTTTCTAGAACGTTTCTAACCCAGTACTGGAATTTCTTCTTTCACACTCTTAACCATGTTTTTTCCTCAGATAGAACAATTCAAGATCGAATACCTGAATTTATTCAAAAATTAGGGTATGCAGTCGCCAATAATTTAAGGATTAATTTTGGAAAAATAGTGCTTGGTCAAATCATTTTAAAGATGAAACACTTGGGAAGAAGAGATGTTCGAACTCAAAATGTCAAATGTCTATATCCAAGGTTTCTACAGCTAATATTAAATGATTTTTTGAATGATGAAGACAGGGTACGCTTGGAAAATGGTCGAAAGGTGGAATGTTCTTACATGAGGACGAATGTAATTAATTACATAAGAAAAAAGAACTATACGGATGTGCCTACAGTCCTAACTGAATATCTAAAGACTGTCCCACTTTCGTTGTTACCAAGACCAGTGAGAGCAGGTATACGACAAGGTAATATTTCAATCCCTGCTATTCCAACCTCTGTATTCCCTGTTGTGTCACAGGAAATACAGTTTCTACAGCCCCTAGTGGCCATCTTACCCGACCAAGAGCAGGAAATCCCACCGACTCTAACACGGGTCGAAGAGCCCATTCTACAAATGCAAACACAAACACAAACACAACAAACTCCTACACCTCAATTGTCACTTAAACGACCAGCCATCAACATTTTTGAGGGAGATAGTGCCTCAGCAGCACCACATAAGGAGTTAGTTACATCAGCAGCTCTACCTCATTCTAAAAGAAGTAAACCAAATGAACTTGAGGTAACTGCAACTGTTATTGAAACAATTCTTCCTAGTCAAATGAGTGAAAATGTAAATAAGGTTGAATTGACGGGAGCAACTACCTTGAGTTCCATTTCACGGAACATAAGAGTGGGTGATGATCTTTCTAAAGATCAAATGCCTTCACAGGCATCCGAGGTGGAATTACCTACCTCAATAACTGCTGGTGAATCTTCCATTTTACGGAAAGATCCATCGGTAGGTGGTTCTTTTTTGAACCAAGTGTCTTCACAGACATACGTGGGAAACTTGGGTTTTGTACCATTTAATCGATTCAAGTTTAACCTCCCAGAGGGAAAATCTCTGGATCTCTTTCGAGATTTACCAATCATTACCAGTGGTCGGCAACTCGCTTCACGCAAGGACGGAAGCTCAAGAACTTTCATTGCACCATTCGTGACCTCTGAAAAAAGGGCTAGGATGATTTCATTTGTAGGTACACATATCGGTGGAAGCTCTGGATGAGAGTTGAGGGAAACATAAACAGAACATGTAAGTGTAACCCAAATCACTAAACTGAGTGAATATAGAGTGTTGAGTGAAACACCTGCAGAACGTATGAGTGAGCAACCTACTCAACCACATGCACCTGTAATCAGAAAGGAATACAGCCGACTCCTTACACGGGTCCAAACAATGGAGAAAGAGTTGCCAAATATCTGTAAGTCCATTGCAGAAATCAAAAATTTGAAACTTATTCAACATGATGTATTCCAGGTTCAGTTGAATACCATGGCAACCCAGTTTAATGATGCAATCAACTCCTTGGTAAAGTCAACTTCGTCTAATTTACCAACTCCACATCCTACTACACTGGAGGATAACCCAACTGAGGGGGAGAAGGTGGATGACCAAGAAAAATCTACTAGGCGTAAGGGCAAGGAAAAGGTTGTTGACACGGGATTAACTTTATTTTGGGAAAGAAAAATCTAATGGGAGTATTAGTGCTATGTGAAAAGAAAGCAAAGGCATACTTGAAGATATGTTCAGTCTAGAGGAACAATTGTCTTGAATTTAGTTAATTTTAGAAATCTGGAATATATATATATATATATATATGATCCAGAATGCACTTTAATATTATTTATCTTTGTACTTTAGTTTTTGTTGTTGTATCAGTTGAGTTATCCTCAAGGAATTTGCTTGTCAAACCATAACAATCAAATAGGGGGAGATTGTAAAGCATAATGTAATGTAATGTGTAATAAAGGACATATATAACTCAACTAGGATAAAAGATAAATAATATTAACTCTATACAGGGATCGTGAAATTTGAAGAACAGGCACCAACAAGGATCAAATCGCTGAAAGAAGTTCATTAAAATGATCAAGCCTCAGTGATAAAATAAGATGTACAGATGATTCAGTTGAAGGGCCAAAAGATTCCAGTGATAAAGTTTTTATGATTGCAAAATTCTTAGCAGTGTTCTTAAAGACATGATATGAAGACCACGAGTGAATGTTAATCGTCTGTGAACCAGACCAGTTGCACTAGGCGTCAACACTTCACAAAAGAATCGAAGAATCTAACTCAGAGAAACTGTTCAAGAGGTATGATTGATTTTAGAGCAATATTAGTATCCTCTATTTAATTGGAAGCTGAATATTTAAGGATGGGGTTTTATATCAAACAGACCACTGATCTCATTAAAAAGTATCAAGTAGCTCCCCAGTCTCCACGGGGACTCATTTAAGCCACTAAACTAAGAAATATATCATTTGCCCCCCCTGCGTTCACAAAAATAATACAATTTATGGTGGCCTAAGTGAGAATAATACAATCTATCCAAGATTGAACTTTTTTTTGCCACCATAAATTTTATCCAAGACACTTAGACCACCATAAATTGTATTATTTTTGTGAATGTAGGGGGGCAAATGATATATTTCTTAGTTTAGTGGCTTAAATGAGTCCCCGTGGAGACTAGGGAGCTACTTGATACTTTTTAATGAGATCAGTGACCCGTTTGATATAAAACCCTTTAAGGATGTCAAATTAAGAGGAAAATGAATAGTATCCGAAATCACTATTCATATGAATAGTATATCCGAAATCACTATTCATATGAATAGTAACCAAAATTACTATTCATATGAAAAGTAACCAAAAGTTTCAATCAGCAAAATTGATAATGGAAAGTAAGCAGGTGGGGCTCACGCAAATTTTATATTCAATCAAGCTTTTGAAATTAATAAGAAGAATTCGGCTAGATTGAAAAACAGGCAACAGGCGGCTCAGAATATCGTCATCAGTTACGTAATATTAGCTGCATAGTGATTTTCTATAACCTATAAATAGGCCTGTTGTATTTCATTTTCAAAACACACCTCAACACACAACTCTCTCTTCTCTCTCTTATATCTTCTATGTGTAAGCTGCTAGACAGTCCATCTAGTAGGAAAGCCGGCTTAGCCCGCTTTCAGGAAGTGTCGGGTAGAAGGTCCTCGTGCCTAAACTATCCTTATGAGTGTTCTGTTTCGATGCTAATCCATTGGATTAGAAGTTGTAACACCCCTTCGAGTTTATTATCAATAAAGATATATTCTCGGAATTATTTTTTATTTTTGGTAATATCGTATTCAACCCCCCTTCTACGATACTTCGGGACCTAACATTCTCTTACGAGCAATCTCCTCCTCTATAGTAGTTTTCATATATGCTATGTAGGTAGGTAGAATAATATCCAGAAATTCGGGGATGACTAGGCCATGCATGCCCGACACGTGTTAAGGCGTTTGGCTACAGATAAAGGTTGTATATCCCTATTACGACAAGAGCTAAGGTTTGTTCTCTCGGGCCCTTACAGAACATTAAACCATAGGCCACAAGGGAAAAAAGATTTGGAAGCCTCAAGATCCATTTCTATTTTTTGCATTGTTCTTCCCTCCTTTTAGAAACTCGAACGAAATTTTTTACATGTGGTGGACGTTTAATTTCTTGAAACAATTGGAAGATTTACTTACACATTTGACTTCATAAAACCATTAAATGAAATCAAAGTGGAGAACCGTTGATTTTGAGGGTTTTGGGACGATATATAAAGAAAATAATTCTATATCAATTATTATCTAGTCTAGCAATAGGTCTCATTTAGAGCAATAGATTATTGTAAATTTGATGCAAATCCATATAATATGCTCTAGCACTCGTGCATACCAACTAGTCAGTCAAGGTTTATATATGGTCATTTGTTAGCAACATATAGTTGAGTGGAAATTATATATTTCTTTTAAACATGTTCGAAGGCCAATTTTTCTTTAAATTGCTCATTGCTTAAGTAAGACACACTTAGGCTTTGCAACTAAGTCAATTGTGAAGCACACCTCAAGCAAATTGAGGCAAGGGAAGTGTGCATCATCGCCTAGGTGCATCATGCAATTCAGCTTCTTTTTTTAAAAAAAGAAAGGTAGTGATAACGCTTAGTCCGCCATAGATCTTCCTTCTCAGCTAATCTTAATCGGACGGTCGGGATGTGGTAAAGCTGCCGGAGTGGGTTTCTACAAAATAATGCCAGCGGGGGGCGGAGGTCTTGCGACACCTCCGACGTGAGAATAAAATTTGGATTTTGAAAAGAAAGATAAGGTAGAGAGAGTGTATATCAGTTTGTGAGATTTTGTGTGTGAAATTGAACTTACCCCAACACCTTATCCCTTGGACTATTTATAGGCCAGGTAGGGTTTTTGGGTGTTACATCAGAATTTGGACCGTTGCTCGGTCAGGACAGCGGGACGCGTGGAACGCATTGATGATGAACACGTGTACGAGGAGCGGAATGGCGAACACGTGTAAGCATTATCTTGACGTATGGAAAGTTGTCGATGGAATGTGTTGATAGTGACATGTAATCATTTCTGCCATGAATTATTACACGTGGAGGAACATTCGCGTCGTCATGTCAGTCTTTCGTTGGTGCTCCGACACCAGTCTTTATTTTAAAAAGTTTGGTCTTTTATCCTAGAAATGATTCCTTCTCCATTATTTATTATATCGTCCGAGTGCCTTAGTATTGTTCGGATAGCTTGTATGGTCCCGATGGTCCGTATGGTCTGTATGGTTTGAATGGTCCGGATGATCTGGGTGCCTTGGCATCGCTTAGACTTGTTATTTTATCTTGATCCTTAGAGCCATTTCCTTGTAAGTCTTATCGAGTCTGTACCATTCTCCCACATTTTGGACTTTGTATCCTGTAGACTATCATGTAGCGAGTTGTGACATAAATCTCTGTTAATTTATTGTGACAGATAATCATTTCTGTCATCAATTATTACACATGAAGGAATATTCATGCCGTCATGTCAATCTTTCGTAGGTGCTTCGACACCAGTCTTTATTTTAAAAGGTTTTGTCTTTTATCCTAGGACTGATTCCTTCTCGATTATTTATTATGTCGTTTGAGTGCCTTAGTATCAACCGGATAGCTTGTATGATATATGTTCTGTATGGTCCGAATGGTCTGGGTGCCTTGGCATCGCCTAGACTTGTCATTTTATCTTTATCTTTAGAACCATTTTCTTGTAAGTCTTATCGAGTCTGTACCATTCTTTCATATATATTTTGGACTTTGATCCTGTAGACTATCAGTAGCGAGTTGTTCCATAAATCTCTGTTAATTTGTAGAGCACTCTAACCTAGTCTACCTAAATCTGACATAGAATCATATGTTGATCATTTAATTACGTAGATTTGTTTTCATATCTAGGTTTGCAATGTCATGCTTAGTAATGAACTACTTCATGGTATGTTAACTAGCCTGTAGTTATGTTTTCTTTATTTCAATTTGAACTATTTTTAAGAAAATCTTTTTTCACTTTTGTTTCTGCTCCTCTTTCAATGTATCTTTATATATAACAATTGTATCAGACAATCATTTAATACTACCTGTAATTGCAAAGCTTTTACTATTTCAATATACTACAAGCATAACATAGAAAGCCTCATAGAATTTCAAATAGAACATATATTGCTTTGCAAGAAGGGTGAAGCAAATACTGTTGGGTTTGTGGAGTCTATTATGTTTCAGAATTGTATTCTGATTTGGGTTAAAAATTCCAGAATTGGACTATTATTAGAGTTATGATTAGAGTTAGGAATTTCAGAATTAGACTCTGATTTGTTTATAGGCCCAGCTTCTTCTCTTATAAATATTCGCATGTAATTGTAACATAACACAACACAACATAATTGTGGGAGATCAATACAATATTATTTCGACTTGTGGAGTAGGAATTTTCGAACCACGTAAATCTTTGTCTTGTGTGATTGTCGTTTATTTTCTTGTTATTATTTATTTGCTCTGGGTTTTGCTTTCGTTGTTGTATACTCAACAACTAGTATCAGAGCCTAGGTTTTCAGGCGAGTGGGAGCGATTGCAGAAGAAGGGAAAGTAAAGATCGACAAATTTGATGGCAGAGATTTTGCGTTTTGGAAGATGCAAATTGAAGATTATTTGTATCAGAAAAAACTACACGAACTGCTGGAAGAGAAGAAGCCAGAAAAGATGGATGAGAAAGAATGGAAGCTATTGGATAGGCAGGCTCTCGGTGTTGTCAGATTGACTTTAGCGAAGAACGTTTCTTACAATACCATCAAGGAAACGACAACTTATGGATTGATCAAGGCGTTATCAAATATGTATGAGAAGCCGTCTGCTTCAAATAAGGTATATTTGTGTCGTTCGTTCTTTGCCACGAGATTGAATGAAGGTGATTGTGTTGCTGATCATGTTAACGAATTTAACTCTATCCTATCAGGATTGACATCAGTGGATATTAAATTCGATGATGAAGTACAAGCCTTGTTGTTGGTATCCTCGTTACCTGACAGTTGGTCAGGATTTGTCACTGCTATTTGTAATTCATCTAGGAGCAGTAAGATGACTTTTGATGGAGTTCGAGATGTGATTCTTGGAGAAGATATTCGTAGGAGAAACTCAGGAGAGTCGTCAGGTTCCTTGTTGAGTACTGAGACAAGAGGCAGAAAGTCCGATAGGGGGTAGAATCAGGAGCGTAGCAGATCGAAGTCGCAGAAGAGATGACAATCCAAAGATCGCAAGGAGATTGTTTATTGGAATTATCAGAAGAAAGGTCACTTCAGAAATCGGTGTACGGCTACCGCAGCTCCTAAAGGAAAGAAGAAAGAGGATAATTCAGCTAATGTAGTTGAAGAGGTGGTGAGTGACGATGCTATGATTTGTTGTGTTGAATGTTCAGTTGAATCATGGGTTATGGATTCTGGTGCATCATTCTATGCTACCCCTTGCAGATTTGATGTTAAATTTCAGACTTGGAAATTTTGGTAAAGTCCGTCTTGCTGATGATGAGACTTTGGATATTGTGGGCATGGGAGATATTAATCTCAAGACCTCTTTGGGGACTAGCTGGATGTTGAAAGATGTAAGGTACATTCCTGGACTGAAGAAGATGCTGATATCTGTAGGTCAGTTAGATAAAGAAGGGTATCGAGTTACTTTCGGAGATGGATAGTGGAAGGTTCTAAAGGGGAATCTAGTTGTTGCCCGTGGAGAGAAAAAGGGGACGTTGTACATAGTTGAACAATCTAGCTATGAAGCAAATGCAGTTACTGATGAGATTGGGTCTTCAAATTTGTGACACCAAAGACTTGGTCATATGAGTGAAAAGGGTATGAAGCTGTTAACTTCGAAGGGGAAGATTCCAGAGCTGAAAAATGTGGAAGTTGGGTTCTGTGAGCCATGTTTTCTTGGAAAGCAGAAACGAGTTACTTTTGTAAAATCAGGGAGGACACCCAAGGCTGAGAGGTTAGAGCTAGTTCATATAGATGTATATGGTCTAACAGTAGTTACGTCATTGGGAGGATCTCGCTACTATGTCACTTTCATTGACGATTCCACTAGAAAGGTATGGGTTTATTTTTTGAATAATAAATCAGATGTGTTTGCTACTTTCAAGAAGTGGAAGACCGAAGTTGAGATTGAAACTGGTTTGAAGGTTAAGAGTTTGATGTCAGATAATGGTGGTGAGTGCAATAGTGATGAGTTTAAAAGCTATTGCGCAGAATATGGGATTAGAATGATCAAAACAATTCCAGAGACACCGGGTATTGCAGAGCGCATGAATAGAACCTTGAATGAGAGGGCCAAGAGTATGAGGTTGCATGCAGGGTTGCCAAAGACTTTTTGGGCAGATGCAGTTAGCACAACAACGTATCTCATAAATAGAGGACCTTTAGTTCTTTTGGGGTTCAAGATTCTTGAAGAAGAGTGGCAGAAAAAGGAGGTAAATCTTTCGCACTTACGAGTTTTTGGTTATGTTTCTTATGTGCGTTTTAAAGATTCTGACAGGGACAAGCTTGATCCAAAAGCAAAGAAGTGTATCTTTATTGGTTATGGCTCAGATGATATGGGTTACCATTTCTTGGATGAACTGACGAAGAAGGTTGTTAGAAGTAGAGATGTCACTTTTAACGAAAGTGCAGTGTATAAGGATAAGCTTGCAGTCGATTCTAAGTTTGCAAAGGAACAACATGAGAAAGAGAAAGCAGTGCTTGAAGATATTACAGAAAAAGATTTTGCAGGAAATAGTGGGAGTTCAGGGAATGGTGATGACACGGTTCCAGTTACTCCACAGGCTGAAGTAAGAAGATCTAGCAGAATTGTGAGGCCACCACAAAGATTTTCTCCTTCAGTAAATTATATGTTATTGACCGAGGATGGAGAGCCTCAGTGTTATTCAGAGGCAGTTCAGGTGGATGATTCAGTTCAGTGGAAATCAGCCATGGAAGAAGAGATGAGTTCTCTTGAGAAGAATGAAACTTGGTCTTTAACAGAATTACCAGCAGGAAAGAAGGCTTTACAGAATAAGTGGGTGTTCCGGATCAAAGAAGAACATGATGGCAGCAAGAGATACAAGGCGAGGTTAGTAGTCAAGGGTTATCAACAGAAAAAGGGTATTGACTATACTGATATATTTTCTCCGGTTATTAAGACGACTACTGTTAGAATTGTGCTAAGTATTATGGCTGCAGAGGAGTTACATCTAGAGCAACTAGATGTTAAGACCGCGTTCTTACATGGTGATCTTGAGGAAGACATCTATATGGTACAGCCAGAGAGATTTCAGGTAGCTGGGAAAGAAAACCTTATTTGTAAGCTTATAAAAAGCTTGTATGGTTTGAAGCAAGCGCCAAGACAATGGTACTTGAAGTTTGACAGCTTTATGATGAAGAATGGGTACACCAGGCGTGCTATGGATCATTGTTGTTATTTTAAATAATTTGATTCATCTTATATCATATTGTTGTTGTATGTTGATGACATGTTGATAGCAGGATCAAACATGAGGGAAATCAACAGGTTAAAGAGACAAATGTCTGAGGAGTTTGAGATGAAGGATATGGGTGCAGCAAAACAGATACTTGGTATGAGCATCATAAGGGATAGATCTGAAGTTACTTTGAAATTATCTCAAGAGAAGTATATTGAGAAATTGTTGCAGAAATTCAGTGTCCAGGATGCGAAGACCAGAAGTACACTATTGGCAACTCACTTTAATCTCACGAAGAAGCAGTCACCTAAAACGGATGAAGGCAAGAAAGATATGGCTAAATTCCGTATGCATCTGCAGTTGGCAGTTTGATGTATGCTATGGTGTGTACAAGGCCAGATATTGCTCATGTAGTGGGAATTGTTAGCAGGTTCATGTCTAATCCAGGAAGAGAGCATTGGGAAGCAGTCAAGTGGTTGTTGCGCTACTTGAAAGGCACTTCCAAGGTTGCGTTATGTTTCAGCAAGAAAGATGTTATCTTGGAAGGGTTCTCTGATGCAGATTTAGGTGGATGTTTGGATACAAGAAAAAGTACTACGGGATATATTTTCACTTTGGGTGGCACAGTAGTTAGTTGGATGTCTCGACTTCAATAGAGTGCTGCTCTTTCAACCACAGAAGTAGAATATATGGCTATCTCTGAAGCTAGCAAGGAGATGATTTGGTTGAAGAATTTTCTTGAGGAGTTGGGCAAGAAATAGGCGGACAGTGCTTTGTATAGCGACAGTCAGAGTGCTATTCATCTTGCGAAGAATCCCGTGTTTCATGCTAGGACGAAGCATATTCAGCTGAGATATCACTTTACAAGAGAGTTGATTAGCAATGGTACTTTGTCCTTGAAGAAAATCCTTGATTCAAAAAATCCTGCAGATATGTTGACTAAGGTTGTTACTAATGAAAAGTTGAAGCTTTGCAAAGCTTCAACTGGCCTTCAGAACTGATTGATGAGAAGGCGCTGCATTAGTTAGAGGTATTGATCGAAGTAAGTGTTACTGGATTTACAAGAGTGAAGTGAAGATGTGGCCAGACTCCAAGTGGGAGATTGTTGGGTTTGTGGAGTCTATTATATTCAGAATTGTATTCTGATTTGGGTTAGAAATTCAAGAATTGGACTCTAATTAGAGTTAGGATAAGAGTTAGGAATTTCAGAATTAGACTCTGATTTGTTTATAGGCCCAGTTTCTTCTTTTATAAATATTCTCATGTAATTGTAACATAACACAACAAAACACAATTGTGAGAGATCAATACAATATTATTGCGGCTTGTGGAGTAGGAATTTCTGAACCACGTAAATCTTTGTTTTGTGTGATTGTCGTTTATTTTCTTGTTATTGTTTATTCGCTTTGGGTTTTGCATTCGTTGTTGTATACTCAACAAATACAGATGATTGCAGCATACACTTAAGATTAATCGTTATTTTCAGATAAACATTCAGAAACTGAAAGCAATATAGGGTAAACAACATTGCAACTACATATTTGCCATAGCTAATAGGGTTGGTCAAAAACACAACCAAATCATTGACAACTGTAGGATCAGAACTTTAACAACTGCAAAATAAACTATATGTAGAGTGTTTGTTCTGTAAACTAAAAGAGAAAAGCTTGAATTACGTAATAAAATGAGAGTAACGATTACAAGATATATAGGAAGTCCACCAGATATGGTGGCAATCAATCCTAACAAACTCCTATTGCATATCAATTGCTTATTCCATCTATTCCTAAAATTACTCAACTGCCTAGACCAAGTCTAGTTTAAGGAAAATAAATCAATTAATTTATTTTACTAAAACAATGTTTAGATTAAAAATAAACCCAACAAACTACCCCTTAATCTAAACATCGTTCTTTAGCTTCTTGACACCCAGTAAATCTCTCAGCTTCTCGAACCTTACTGTCGATAATGCTTTAGTCAGAATATCGGCTCTTTGTTCCTCTCAACGTACATGCTATACCATAACTTCACCCCGTTCAACACACTCACGGATGAAGTGATAACGTATCCCTATGTGCTTACTTCGACCATAGAAAACAGGATTTATTGCCAAGTCAATTGCAGATTTATTATCAATATAAATCACCACTGGACCAGTCTTTACATCAAATATCTGAGACAACAAATTCTTCAACCATATTCCTTGACACGCTACAGCTGTTGCCGCCATGAATTCAGCTTCACAAGTCGAGAGAGCTATACACCTCTGTTTCTGAGAAATCCATGTGACCAGACTTTCATTCAAGTAAAACACTACTCCTCCTGTGCTTTTCCTGTCAACTATACTTCCAGCAAGGTCGCTGTCAGAATACCCAGCTAGCAAGTAGTCCCCAGTTCCTCGTTTATACACAATGCCATAGTCCAGAGTTCCCTTTACATACCTTAGAATCCTCTTGACTGCTCCCTGATGCATAACAGTAGGTCGTTCCATAAAACGGCTTACTATTCCAACTACGTATGAGATATCTGGTCTAGTATGCACTAGATATCTCAGACCTCCCACCATACTTTTGTATTTTGTCGAGTCCATTGCCTTTTCATGTTCGACCTTGTCAAGCTGCACTCTCGATTCCATTGGACACTTGATTGGGTTGCAATCACCCAAACCTGCTTTGTCAAGTATCTTCTTGGCATAGGCTGTTTGTTTTAGCTCAATATAGTCACGACCTTGCTCAACCTCAATACCCAGATAATAGGACAACTTTCCCAAATCAGACATATCGAACTCACCACTCATCTGCTCCTTAAACTTTATAATATTCTCAACGCTTGTTCCTGTCACCAATAAGTCGTCCACGTACATACCTACAATCAGACATTCATTCCCTTCTCGTTTTACATACACTGCATGTTCATATGGGCATTTTTCAAACCCAAGGCCTTCAAGACATTTTCTCAGTCGAGCATACCATGCCCGAGGTGCCTGTCGTAGGCCATACAACGCTTTCAGCAATTTATAGACCTTATGCTCCTCCCCCTTTTTCTCAAAACCCTCAGGCTGAACTACATACACTTCCTCCTGGATTTATCCATTCAAAAACGCTGACTTTACATCCATATGATGAACCTCCCGGCCATTCTTAGCAGCAAAAACAAGTAACAAATGCACAGTCTCCATTCTAGTTACAGGCGCGAATACCTCCTCAAAGTCTATTCCATACTTCTGCATATACCCTTTGGCAACAAACCATGCCTTATGCTTCACTATCTTCCCATCAGTGTCTTTCTTGAGTTTATAAACCCACTTAAGGCCGATTGCTTTATGACCTTGTGGTAATTCAGTCAAAACCAAAGTTTCATTCTTCTCTATGGACTCAATCTCAGTTCTCATCGCTTTCTCCCACTCATTCTCTTGCACACCCTCTTTATACGAAGTTGGTTCTTCAATACTTAACAACATAAGTTCACTGTCTAACTCAACTTCACTTTTCTCATCATAGATCTCACTCAACAGTCATAGACGTCTGGGTTGTTCCCCACTTTCATCATGGTTTCGTTGAAATGTGTTATCTCGAGTTTGCACAGGTGTTTGAAATGTGTTATCTCGAGTTTGCACAGGTGTCTCGACGTTCTCACACTCCCTTTCTGAGTTTTCTTCTGGAAACATATTACCAATATCAAACGTAGTCATTGAACCACCACTATGTGAATCTTCCCAAACCCATGGCTTCTTCTCATCAAATGTTACATCTTGACTTACCAGGACAGACCTCGTACTTGGATCATATAATCTGTATGCTTTTGATCCCTTCTCCTTTCCCATATTTACCACAACTTTGCTACGATCATCAAGCTTCTTCGTGTGAACTGCTGGAATCTTCATGTATACAGTGCATCCAAACACTCGTATATACTTCAGGTTAGGCTTCTTCCCAGCCCAAACTTGTTGAGGAGTCTTTTTAGACAGAGCTCTAGTTGGCAATCGATTCAGCAAATAAATAGAGTGCCTTACAGCCTCTCCCCAAAAATACAACGGCATATTCATACCTTTCAAGATACTTCTTGCCATAGCCACAATAGTTCGGTTCCTTCGTTCAACCACTCCGTTTTGCTGCGGAGTGTAAGGGGCTATATAATGCCTAAATATTCCAGATTTTCCATAAAAATTGTTAAAATCACTTGAACAAAACTCACCGCCTCTATCTGTCCTGAACGTTTTGATCTTATGCTCCGTTTTATTTTCTACCATGGCCTTAAATTTCTTGAATACCTCAAAAGCTTCCCCTTTAGTTTTCAACATGTAAACCCACATTTTTCGACTGAAATCATCGACTAGTAGAAAGAAATACCTGTTTCCTGCAGGGGTGGCTGGTTCGAGTGGCCCACAAATGTCTCCATGTATTAGCTCCAACACTTGATTTGCATTGAAACTTGCTTTCCCCGGAAATGCCTTCCTCACTTGTTTTCCCATCAAACAACCTTCACAATTACTTCCAGGTGACATCAATTTTGGTATACCAGAGACCATCTCTTCCTTTGACATCTTGTTCATCGCTTTGAAATTTACATGCCCCAAATGAACGTGCCATAACCAGGATTCTTCTTCAGTTTTTGTCAACAAACACATGTCCCTGCTTTCTTCAAGTATGATTTTGTAAAGTCGATTGTTCGATCTTTTTACCTTTAATAGTAACCTCCCTTTATCATCGTAAACCCACAGGTATTCTCCTTTAAGTACCACCTTGCTTCCTTCTTCTGACAATTGCCCTAAACTTATGATGTTTTTTTGAAGAGTGGGTATGAAATACACTTCTCGAAGCACATGATTTTCTCCATTCTTGCATTTAAACATCACTGACCCTTTTCCCTGTATTTCAATAATTGAACCATCCCCAAACTTCACCTGCCCTGTCACAGTCTCATCCAAAACCTTGAACTTTGATCGAATTCCGGTCATATGATTACTTGCACCATTGTCCAAGTACCACAGGTTTGATTCCACTCCTTTATCAATCGTCGATCCCAACTTTGGAATTACATTTCCTTCGTTCAACATCACGATACCTTTCTCCTCTGTTTTCTCAGTCAGAAGTAGTGCAGGTCCATCATCCTCTCTCTGAGTCAAGTTTGCCTCCAACTCCATATCTTTTCCTTTTCGTGGCTTACGACACTCTGATACATAGTGTCCAAGTAAGTTACAACTGAAGCATCTAACCTTGCTTTGATCTCGGACTCCATGAGTCCCACGATTATCAGACTCACGTCGTCCCTTGTAGTCTGCAACTCCTTTGCCTGATCTCTTAATTCACTCCTCTCGTGTGAGTAGAAGTTTTCCCTCCTGGGCTTCTCTCTTAGCCCATTCTTCCTCAGTTAACAATAACTGGTTCCCCGTGCTGTCAGTCTGTCCGCGAATTCGCTCATCATGAGCTTTCAATCTTCCAACAGTTTCCTCTACAGTCATATGTTCCAAGTCCCCAAACTGCTCAATCGTTGAAGCAATCTGTAAGTACTTTGACGGTACAGCCCTGAGCAACTTCTTCACCACGTATGCTTCCTCCACCTTCTCTCCTAGTGCACGAATGTTTGTCACTATCCCATACAGTTTTATGCAAAATTCGTCCAACTGATATGTGTCATTCATCCTTAACATCTCGAGTTCTGTTTTCAGCGTCTGCACCTTAGCCTTCTGGACACGGTCTCCTCCAACACTCATGGTTTTAATGGCTTCCCATGCCTCCTTTGCAGATTTCTTCTCAGCCACAGTAAGAAGCATATCTTCTGGGATTCTTTGATATATGATTGCCATCGCCATCTTGTCTTTCTTTGTCTCAATCTTTGTCATAGAGTCATCTGATTCAACCGCTTCCTATACGCCTTGTGCTTGCGTATATACCCTCATCTTGATAGACCATGCTGTGTAGTTTGTCCTAGACAACATGGGATTACTAGTCTTTGATGTCTCCATTACTCACTCGAACTTGGTGAGCTCTGATACCAAATGTAGGATCATAACTTTAACAACTGCAATATAAACTATGTGTAGAGTGTTTGTTCTGTAAACTAAAAGAGAAAAGCTTGCATTACGTAATAAAATGAGAGTAACGATTACAAGATATATAGGAAGTCCACCAGATATGGTGGCAATCAATCCTAACAAACTCCTACTACATATCAATTGCTTATTCCATCTAATCCTAAAATTCCTCAACTACTTAGACCAAGTCTAGTTTAAGGAAAATAAATCAATTACTTTATTTTACTAAAACAATGTTTAGATTAAAAATAAACCCAACAACAACAAGGAAGAAAAAAACCGGGGATAAGAGATATCCAGAATACTGCTTTCTGCTGAAGTTCAATTCGTTTTATTAATCATTTTTATTAGCATCGAAAACCTTTAGGAAGTCTACATGACCGCCACAATGATTACTGTTGTCTTCAATTAATCAACAACAAGTGGAACAGATTCAGCCTGAAAGACAAAGCAGCCAAAGATGGCAAGTGCTTCATTATAAATGTGCTTCGAACAATATATTCAAGCTATTAAAACTAATCCCACATTTGAAACAAAATAAATTGTGATGCCTATCTTAGCAACATATTCTGCATATGAATATAAGAAAATAATATATTAGGAACAATTAGCCACATTAAAAATCTGTACAGATTATGTGAGTGGAATTGAAAGAAATTTGATAAGGAAACTCACCAAGCTGCGGTACTTAAGAGCACAAAACATTTCAAGATAACGACGTATCTCAATGCGATCAAGACTGGAGATATGCTTCCAAAATCCATAAACCCCGCCCAAGGTCAAGAGCCTCTTGGAGTAGATTTGCCAAGTGTATCTACAGAATTAACAAAAATCGTGTTCATCTAACATCACGAGGCTAACAAGATTACAGAAGTAACATAATTTAATATTCAAAGACTTGTGTGCTTACTTCTCCTGGATGCGTTTCAGGCCTCCAGCTGAAATAGTCTCCCAGTGTGAAGGATCAATCTTGCACCTCTCGAAGAAATTAACAAGGACCTCAGCCGCTTGCTCGCCATTATAAGGATCAATATGGAAATCAGAGTGCCCATGAACTATGATCTCAGCTGGGCCACCATGGATGGTTGCAAACGTTGGCAAATCGCAAGTCATTGCTTCTACAACAGTCAAACCAAAAGCCTCATAGAATGCAGGTTGCACAAAAGCACCCTTGGTATCAGCTATGCAACGAAGTTCACCATTCCTCACGCGGTTCTTCTGAGCAGATATCCATCTGAATTGGCCATTCAACTTGTAGGTGTCAATAAGTCCATACATTATTTTCATATGCGCTTGTTCTTCCAAATCCTTTGATTCCTTCCTTCGGTCTCCACCGACAACTACTAGGTTAACCAATTCACGTAGCTTGGGATTCTTAGCATACCACTCAACTATTCCTGTCAAATTCTTCACGTTATCCAACCTTGCCATAGTGAACAGTATAGGCTTATACCTGTCCTTTAAGACACAACTGTATTTCACAAAAAAAATGTATTTCACATCAGATTCCATCCAGTGTAGGTTAACTGTCTTGATGAGTAATAAGAAAGTTACTGTTAGTTTGACTTGAATATGTGGTGGGCGGTGGCCGCCGGCGACGGCCGCCGGCGGCGTCACTGTAGCCGCCGGATTTGACCACACCTAACCCACCTACCACACCTACCCCTTTATTTATGTCTATAAATAGAGATGCTTGTAAATATTGTAAATCATCTGAAAAACCTTGTAATCTGTTTATCCTCTCAGATCTATAAACTTATTTCTCTTCTGCATATAATCTTTCTTGCTTCCGTTATAACAAATTGGTATCAGAGCTTTGGTCGAAACTGCTGCAAAATTTTTCGCCGGATTTTTTTTAAGCTCGCCGGAGTTACTGTTCATCGCCGGAGAAGACGACACTGTTCATGCGGAGTTACTGTTCATCGCCGGAGAAGACGATACTGTTCATCATCGGAGAAGACGATACTGTTCATACGGTACTGTTCATACGACACTGTTCATACGGTACTGTTCGTACGGTACTGTTCACGGTACTGTTCACAAGTACTGTTCACAAGTACTGTTCACAAGTACTGTTCACCGGTACTGTTCACGGGTACTATTCACGGGCACTGTTCGCATATACGGTTCTGGGAGAAGATGTCTGGTGGTATTAACGTTAAGGTCGACAAATTTACTGGGAGAAATAGTTTCAGTCTGTGGCAAATCAAGATGCGTGCCTTGTTAAAGCAACAGGGGCTCTGGGCGCCGTTGAACACAAAAACGGCTGCTTCTGGAAGCGCTGAGATGGCCAGTCTAGAAGAAAAGGCACACTCAACAATTTTGTTGTGCCTTGCAGATGATATTATTACTGAAATCGCGGAGGAGGATACCGCGTCTGGTCTGTGGTTGAAGCTTGAAAGTCTCTACATGACGAAGTCTTTAACAAACAAGTTGTTGCTGAAGCAACGTCTGTTTAGTCTGCGAATGCAGGAAGGTATGCCTCTTCGAGATCACTTAGATCAATTAAACACAATTTTATTAGAATTGCGTAATATTGATGTTAAAGTTGAAGATGAGGATGCTGCTTTGATTCTGTTAGTTTCTTTACCATTATCGTACGAGAACTTTGTGCAATCGTTTATTGTTGGTAAAGATACTATTTCTCTAGAGGAGGTTAGATCTTCTCTTCATTCTAGAGAACTGCGCCATAAGGCGGCTGGTACAGGTGCAGATAATCATGCTGCTGGGTTGGTAGCTGGCGGGAGTACCGGACATGGAAAGTCGGGGAAGTATAAATCCAAGAAACCAGCTTTTAAGGGTTCGAGAGCTAATGATGTCTGCAATTACTGTAAAGAGAAGGGACACTGAAAATCCGACTGTCCCAAGAAAAAGAAGCAACATGATGCTGCTGCAGATACTGCTGCTGTAGCTGATGCTACTTCTGAAGAAGATATTGCTCTAGTTGCTGTCAAGGACACGCATCACTCTGATGTGTGGATTCTTGATTCTGGAGCGTCTTATCATATATGTCCGCGCAGGGAGTGGTTTACAACCTACGAGCGAGTAGACGGTGGCAAGATTTCTATGGCTAACAGTTTTACTTGTGAGACGGTTGGAATAGGCTCGATTAAAATTCGGACACATGATGGTAAATTCTGCACATTGAATGATGTTAGGCATGTTCCACTTATGACAAAGAATCTGATATCTTTGAGTATGTTAGACAGCAAGGGTTTCAGTTTTCAAGGTGAAGGTGGAGTTTTACATGTCTGTAAAGGTTCTGATGTGATTCTGAAAGGTGTTAAACGTGGTACCTTGTATCTTCTTCAAGGTTCTACGTTAACAGGTTCTATTGCTGTTGCGTCTTCGGAAATTGAAAAAGAAAACATGACCAGGTTGTGGCACATGAGGCTCGGTCACATGAGTGAAAGGGGGATGCAAATTCTGTCAAAAGCTGATCTTCTTTGTGGTCATAAGGTCACAGGTCTTGAGTTCTGTGAACATTGTGTTTTTGGAAAGTTACATCGCAGCAAGTTTCCTAAAGCAACACACAGAACAAAAGGCACACTTGATTACATCCATTCTGATTGTTGGGGACCTTCCCGGGTGGAGTCTTTAGGGGGTCACAGATATTTTGTGTCAATGATCGATGATTTCTCAAGAATGACTTGGCTGTTCATCATAAAGCACAAAAGTGAAGCCTTCAAGGTTTTCAAGCAGTGGAAGGTGCTAGTGGAGAATCAAACAGGGAAGAAGATTAAGAGGCTGCGAACAGATAATGGCCTGGAATTTTGCTCGTCCGAGTTTGCAGATTTCTGCAAGAATGAGGGGATTGCTAGGCATCATATAGTCAGGGATACACCACAGCAGAATGGTGTAGCAGAGCGTATGAATCAGACACTTCTGGAGAGAGCTAGGTGTATGCTTTCTAACGCTGGACTAACTAGAAGATTCTGGGCAGAGGCGGTTAGTACAGCGTGTTATTTGATTAATCGTGGACCTCACACAGGTATCCATCTCAAAACTCCTGTTGAGAAATGGTCTGGTAAGCCTGCTGATTACTCCAATTTAAGAGTTTTTGGTTGTACTGTTTATTATCATGTAAATGAGGGTAAATTGGAGCCACGAGCTAAAAAGGGAGTATTTGTTGGCTATGGGGATGGGGTAAAAGGTTATAGAATCTGGTCTCCATCTGAAAATAGGGTTATACTGAGTAGAAATGTAGTCTTTGATGAAAATTCTATGTTTAACCCTACTGTGAAGTCTACGATTGGTTCAGAAAGTGGTGGTGTTGAGAAACAGGTGGAGCAGGAAGTCACTCAAGATGAGAGTGAACCACAACAAGAAGTTCAACAACCACAGTCAGAATCAGAATCATCAGTACCAGTAGTAAATCAGCACAGTTTAGCTCTTGATCGATCGAGGAGAGCTAAGTATGGAGTGCCTCCAAAGAAATATGGTTTTGAAGATATGGTGGCATATGCACTACAGGTAGCTGAAGAAGTGGACCCTAGCTCTGAAGAGCCATCCACTTACAAAGAAGCAGTGACATGTACTGAATCTACAAAATGGTTTGCTGCTATGGGAGATGAAATGGAGTCACTTCAGAAGAATAAGACTTGGGAATTAGTCAAGCAGCCTCGAGACAGAAAGATTGTTACTTGTAAATGGGTCTACAAGAAGAAGGAGGGAGAAACATCGGTTGAGGGTATCAAGTATAAAGCTCGGTTAGTAGCTCGAGGGTTCACTCAGAAAGAGGGAGTAGATTACAATGAGATTTTTTCACCAGTGATCAGACACACTTCCATCAGGGTGCTACTAGCAATAGTTGCACATCAGAATCTGGAGCTTGAACAACTCGACGTGAAGACAGCTTTTCTGCATGGAGAGCTGGAGGAGGAGATATACATGACTCAGCCAGACGGTTTTCAGGTTCCTGGAAAAGAAGATTATGTTTGCAAGTTATTGAAGTCCTTGTATGGGCTAAAGCAGTCTCCGAGGCAGTGGTACAAGAAATTTGATAGCTATATGATAGGTATTGGCTACACCAGGAGTCCGTATGATTGCTGTGTTTATCACAGTAAGACAGCAAATGGTTCTTTCATTTATCTGGTCCTGTATGTAGATGATATGTTGATAGCTGCAGAGAACAAGTCTGATATTCAGAAGTTGAAAGGTCTCCTCAGTGCTGAGTTTGAAATGAAAGATTTGGGTGCGGCTCGGAAAATTCTGGGAATGGAGATTTATAGGGATAGAAACAAAAGAAAGCTCTTCTTGTCACAGAAGGGATACATTCAGAAGATTTTGTCAAGGTTTGGCATGTCTACAGCAAAGCCCATAGATACTCCTAGTGCTGCAAATGCACATCTGTCTGTTGCTTTTACACCTAAGTCTGCTGAGGAAAAAGAGTACATGTCTCGAGTTCCCTATGCTAGTGCAGTAGGGAGCTTGATGTATGCAATGGTCTGTACTAGACCCGATCTTGCACAGTCTGTCAGTGTTGTTAGTAGGTTCATGGGTGATCCAGGCAAAGAGCACTGGCAAGCTGTGAAGAGGGTATTTCGGTACTTAAAAGGTACGTCTGATGTTGGTCTCATTTATGGAGGTGATACTGAGTGTTTGGTGACAGGGTTTTCAGACTCTGATTATGCTGGAGATGTTGACAGTAGAAGGTCTATGACTGGTTATGCTTTCACTCTGGGTGGTTCGATTGTCAGTTGGAAAGCTACTCTGCAACCTACAGTGACTTTGTCTACTACAGAAGCAGAGTACATGGCATTGACAGAAGCCGCAAAAGAAGGAATCTGGTTGAAAGGATTGATCAGTGATCTAGGTCTACATCATGATCAGGCTACGGTATTTTGTGACAGTCTCAGTGCAATCTGTTTAGCCAAGGATCAAGTTCATCATGAGCGGACTAAGCACATAGATGTGAGATATCATTTTCTAAGAAGTGAGACGAGAATTAAGGTGAGAAAAGTGGGTACTGCTGATAACCCAGTTGATATGCTCACCAAGCCGGTTCCACATAGCAAGTTTCAACATTGTTTGAACTTGCTAAATGTTCGGAGTTGTTGACTGCCCTTTTGAGGGAAAAATCTGAGGCAGAAGAGTTTTATCTGGTACATCTGGCATTATTATGATGCGTCTGGTACATCTGTTATCTGTTTGTGAGAGGATTCAAGTAAAGGTGGAGTCTGTTATCTGGTACATCTGGCATTATTATGATGCATCTGGTACATCTGTTATCTGTTTTTGTGAGAGGATTCAAGTCAAGGTGGAGATTTGTTAGTTTGACTTGAATATGTGGTGGGCGGTGGCCGCCGACGGCGGCCGCCGGCGGCGTCACTGTAGCCGCCGGATTTGACCACACCTAACCCACCTACCACACCTACCCCTTTATTTATGTCTATAAATAGAGATGCTTGTAAATATTGTAAATCATCTGAAAAACCTTGTAATCTGTTTATCCTCTCAGATCTATAAACTTATTTCTCTTCTGCATATAATCTTTCTTGCTTCCGTTATAACAGTTACATATGCTCTTTATTTTCAAGTGAACTAAAAAGAAGGTCCTCGATAGGGTGAAGTGCTGTCAGCCTCCTTTCCTTATCCGTGTAAGGGTAATAGACAGACCACAGACATGTCTGCAGCTGGTGAGACAATATTGAACTTTGGATCAAATACATCTATCCCATGGACAACTCGGTACAATCCAGGCATGGTAAGGCAGTGTGACTCTCATACTGTCCAACGGTATCCTTACTACAAAGATAGAAAACAAGCCACAAAATTTAGTATCTCAGAACCACATACAGTTAAAGCTACATTTTATAAATAAATTATATATATCTTAAGTACGAAAATCGTTTACTACCTTCCAGCTATCTCCTGGAATGTACTGGTGATGATAAAATCAGTATGATTCATCACAATAAGATCAGCTATAAACTGACTAGAGAAGTGATACTTCTTATCGAATTTTTCCCAATGAATGTCAGAATCAGGGTATTTTGTTTTCTCTAAAGCATGAGCAATAGTACACTGTATGAAATAAAACTAACATACATGAGATAAGAGTCAAGCAAACATGTGGTTTCGGTCCAAACACATTACTCCGGGCTCATACCTGGGTAACACCTAATTTGTTTGCTAGCAATGATGCAACAAGATTTCCCTCACTGTAGTTGCCAATAATCAAATCTGGCTTGGCCTACAACTCTAATGCAATTTCTTTTGCAACATCCTGGAAATTGTACAAGTTTAAAAGTTAGGTTACTAGATGTTGATGCAGAACTTGATGAATCATGGGAAACGAAGGAATATTGCGTGTCACCTCTGTGAAAGTCTCCATGTAGGGCCAAATTTCAAAGCGTGAGATCTATTTGCGTAAGATGCCCTTCTCGGTTCTGAAGGGTACTTGAAGTATTTGCGAATGGTCAGCTCCAAACACTTTCTCAAGGCGCAAATTGCAAGTGGTACCTACTGCATCTGGAAGAAGGCGTGTCACATGAGCAAAAAGCAAAATCTAGTATTAAGGAAGAAAGCTTGGAGAAAAAATAAAAGGGAAGCGCCATAAAAGATGTGAGTGGATACAAGTAAAGAATCAGCAAAATCATGCACGCTAACAATTAATATGCGAGGTATGATATCAAGTCCTTGCTCCTTAATACGCTTGGTCATCTCACGTTCCATTGCTGGAACTTGATCCAAAATATAGACAACCTGGAGGAGAAGTAGATCAAATTAGAAAAAAAACATCCACATCAATAGAAATATATGTTCGATCTCTCTGTAATTACTCACCTTGTAACACCCCAGATCCGGGGTCAGGGATCTGGTCGTTACCGTCTAAATTCTCATCCACAATTCAACATAAATATTAAATTACAACCTTGTGACCCAAAACAATAACATAAAACACACCCGTTATAGTCCCAGAGATGAAATCAGAGTAACTATCAAATTTTATTAATCACATTATGAGTTCTTACAATCCAAAAGAATTTCAATATAAATACATATTCTTTTCCATCCATTTACATGAGTCATACTAGACCATATACTTGGTACTTAAGGAATAAATCTATCCTACCAATAGCTGTCTCTTCGGCTCTGGTACTCTCATCGTTCTCGCCAGCGTCGAGTGCGCCTTGTGCGAGTCATCTGGTCTAGCTGTTGTTGTGATATAATAATAAAGTAAGGGTCAGCAATAGCCCACCAACAATAATATATAACTGAATGATAATATATAACAGTTCAAAAGTATCTTTCAAACCATATGCCATGCATCTACGGAAATGATGCCAGAATAACATGAACGATGAAGTTACGAGGTAACTCAAAATGCATATATAGGTGGGAATATCTGCTATGTCAATGATAAGCCAGATATCATCATTTATCATATTAAGAGGAACTTGCAAGGAAAATATTGCAATTCCAGTTATTAACATTTTTCGAAGGCTTACAACCTGAAATAAGTCTCTTCGATACGTGTTGCGGAAGACACCGTCAACCTGAAAGAAGTCTCTTCGATACGTGTTGCAGGGAATTCCCAATTTGGGAGATGAACCAATACTGGAGTCATTACGCGCCGGCTGTCCCATTCCCTAATGATCAGTCGGGGATGGTACAGCCCAATATAGTTTACTACCGGTAGAAGGAAGAACTGACGGCTCCACTTATAGATTGCCTTAATAGTAACTCCCTGGCCAATGGTTAGGCCTTGTGATGGACCGCGCGACTCGGCCTCTTACACACGACTCCTAGTTCAAATAAATCCACAGCATTGAAACGTAGAGTTTGTCCTCCCTTCCCCAAGTGAAATACTTGTTGATAAGACTCCACAAAGTAGTCGTATCTAGTTGGAAAGGAAAATTCACCATCATTTCCCAAGTTTTTGCTTGTTAATGGATATCAACTTGTTCCAACAATCTTACCCCTCGAATGATAAGAAGGTACACACAGACTTAATGAGTCCATAGCAACCAAGTTGCGAGTGAAAAGCATAAATTATGACCGGGAAGTCAACAAGATAAATAACATTGCTCAAGTAGGTTCCCCTATAATATGGAAGTTTGAGCGAGCATTTAAATCCTTTTAAGATAGATTTAAATGAAAAATAAAGAGTTGGGAACCTTTCCTTGATAAAATAGTCGTAAAAAGACTCCGAAATATTTTACATAATATCTCGAGGTGAAAGGTAATCTCTGAATACTATAAATCATTTTAAAAAGAATTTTAAAAGAATTAAATAAATATTCCAAGAATATTTATTTACTCAATAATAATTACGGAATATTATTAACTCATAATATTGCTCGTAAGTAATCCTCGAATGAATATATGGAATTATTTACTAAATAAATCCCTCCTTAAATGAATATTCGAAATAATATTCATTAAATAATTAAACACCAATAAATATTTAAAATAATATTCAATAAATAAGTCAAACCTTAAATGAATATTTGAAAATAATGTTCATCTAATATTTAATCTTCTAAATGAATATCCAAATAACATTCATTTAATAAATAATCTTATAAATGAATATCCAAATAATATTCATTTAATAAATAATCTTCTAAATAAATATCCAAACAATATTCATTTAGTAATCAAAACTTTAAAGGAATAATCGAAATAATATTCCTTAAGTAAATAGAACTTCCAATGAATATTTTAAAATAATATTCATTAATTACATAAAACCTTAAATGAATATTCGAAAGTAATATTCATTTAATAAATAACATTCTAATGAATATCAAAATAATATTCATTAAATAATCAACTCTAAATGGATATTCGAAACTAACATTCATTTATTATCTCTCGACTGAGATAATACTCGAATAACATTCCTCGAAATATTTCCAAGTAATTGATACTTTATGGAATATAATAACGTTTAACAATAACATTCCTCAGATAAATAATAATCTGTCGTTGGAATCCCTCCGGGTTTCCACGACTATCTATAACTCAAAATACCGACTCCCGGTCTATATTTAGAATGAATATCATATGCCCTTCGCTAAGGGTCTTACCAAAACAATCTGGCTTATTACTAATAAATCGTATCTAGTCTATAAGCCAATATCAATTCAGGGAACAAGTATCACAAAAACCAGAGTCACAATATAATTGGAAACAGGCATGCATGCGATGGCATATGTAAAATAGAAATCATATACATATATTATCACAACAACAGGTTCAAAGGTTTGAACACTTGCCTGGTAATCGGGTGTGGGTGGAGATAGCATGTCGTGGGTCTGCTCGATGATCTATAAACAATTAGAACATTCGAGATTAACCACTTAACACGTTTCACTTAAATCGAAACACGTTTTCGAATTATCTCGTTATACACCTTTTAGTGTAACTCTTTTTATTACTGATACGATCCGACATTTGTTCGTTATTACGACATGTCATCGTACCCACACTCGGTATATACTTAAGTCGTATAAGTTCTAAAGTCGATCGATTACGAACCGAGATTATACTTCGAGTTTTATCGTTCGTTTTCTAAGTGTTTTACCAAAGTTATAACCAAGCGGGTTTTTAGGTGTTCGTTCGCGTTTAACTTCGATTCCAACATTTTTATAAAATCGAAAAACGATCCGTTTGATGTGTGGTTTTCTATCATACCTTCCTTATGACCCCTAGTATTTATTTACCAAGATTCTCCACCAAGTAATGTAATAACCCTAACTTTAGAAAGGCTACAGTGATTAAATGAATAGTGATCTCGAGGAATTTAGAAAAATGGTGTGTAGGTGCTCTATAGTGGAAATGGAAAATGAGTAAACAGAAACCATATTAGTGATCTACAATGAAAATAAGTGACTCAAAATGATAACGGATTTTAGAAATTCCTGAATATGGATTTTTGAGGATTTTGAGTTCGAACGAGTTTCTATGGGATATTAAGGAGCATAGAAATATTAAAGGATTTATATATTGAGGAATTAGGAAATTTAAGTTAAACCAGGGGATTATTAAGTCAAGAGAATACCAAAGGAATTTGGATTTGTTAAATGATTTTAGAACCACTGAGAGCGTTTAACAAAGTTGAGCAGTATCTAATCAACGAGTCACGAATTAATTTAAGTACGCGATTTGATGAATAGTGATCCGACATGAGAACCCCGTGAATATGGAATTTATGAGGGATAATAATATTTAAGGAATTAAGGATTTATTGGGACAAGAGAATGAGAGATTCTGAATTTTAGATGATTAAAGCGGTCTGAGACGACCCGAAGTGAATAGTAAAATTTTCTAGACTCTGAATGTAATAAAATTTTAAAGGCAACCTTGTTAAAATATTTAATAATGAAATATGAAGTTGGAATTTGGATATGAGTTAAAGGACTCGAGAAAGTTAGAAAAAAAAAAACGAAACAAATGAGAAACGAAATGCTTGTGTTATAAGAGAAGAAGCTTCTTGAGAAAGCCACAACAAAGCAAAGGGCAAACTGGTCATTTGCACTAAGAGATCAGCCACTAAAGTGTGTGGGAGAAGATAAGACCATGACTTAGATATTTTGTGAAGAAATGAAGTCAAAACCCACTCCTTTTATCAAGAACCCGAGGGAAGAGAGGAACAAAAATGGAGGAGGAAGAATTGCTCATAACTTGAGTTTCCCATGTCTGTTTTCGGCGATCCACCTATCAAAACGAAGCTATCGAGAAGCCCGTCGTAACCATGGTAAGAAATCAATTCAACTCTGTGATTTACCCCTCCGATTTCAGTGCTTTACAGTTGGGGAAGATGATGAATAGTAGCTTATGGTTTGTATTGTTTTTGATATGGAGTTTGTGGCTTCCAAAGGTTGTGTAGAGCAAGGATCTAAGGTTATACAAGGATATTAGCTACAAACAAGCTTCAAGAAGGTATAAATCTCAAGACCCTGGTGTATTACTTTGAATATATGATGGATATTGATGTAGTAGTGGTTAAGTGGTATAAATGTTAAGATTATGATGATTATGTGTTATTCATGGTTTGATTGGATATGGAAATGTGATGTGAACTTGTAACCATGGCTGGAATGTAGTCCACATGGTGTAGGGCTTGAGATAAGTGTGAGATGATGGTTTTGGAGCGATTACAATATGGAAAGTATGAAAGTACAGCGGTTATAATGCCCGATTTTCGTTATGACAAAAACTGCCCTGTTTTGTGACCCCTGCATTCGTACGGTATCTCACTGCCTAGGTTACCAATTGACCATGAAATGATAGAGCTTAGTTCATAGATCGTTTTGATATAAGGTGCGTTAAAATCTGATGAACGGTTTGGGAGAAAAGTCAGTTTTAGTGAAAGGTGTTCGAAAACCGAGAAACCGTAATTGTATCAACTTTGAGGCTAAAGTTACCATACTTAGACATTTTTATAAGTCACGAAATTTTGGGATAGTGTAGTAGGGTGGTCAGAGGACCCTTAACAGTTGACCTTACATTAAAATTCGAAATCCATATTTTCTGAGAATTTTTACAGTTAAGTGTGGTCGTTAGGGAAAATGGTGAAAACCCCTGAAACTTCGATTTAGCTTATAAATGGTTAAGTTCTTGAGCCTTTGGGATAATAATAATACGTTAAACATATGTTGAAGTGTAAAGGGTTTTGTTATATGAGAGGGTAGTGAGTAAGAGATGTGGTATTCTAATGACGGTCCTTTTGTGTTTATAGAAATTCCGGAGGAGGGACCAGCCATACTATCAGGATACAGAAACCAAGGCAAGATTTCTTCTATCCCTATTTGTAAAACTACTTATCTTCATAAAGAACTTGATTTTGTGAAATATATATGTGATGCTATTATTACTATATTGTGAAGAAATTGTCTTCCTTGAGTATTAATATTGAAAAGAAAGATATCTGAAGATGTATATGAATATGGATATGAGTATAAGATGTATATGAATATGGATATGAGTATAAGATGTATATGAATATGAATGAGAGTATGAGATGGATATGTATAAAGATGATTATGCATGAATTGAACATGCCTTACGATTAAGAGAATAAGAGAGAATGGTATCAGTTGTTATCGAGGGTTATATGGTTATAATATTATATTAAAAATGTTCTTATTGAGTATCAGTGGTTTAATAAATATTATTTGATTAACATGCATTACTCTTAAAATAGATGGAATATTTTACGAATATAAAAGTATATTTGATTTCTGAATTTGAAAGAGAGGTCTGAAACATAATCAAGGCCTTATGATATATATATATTTTATAGAAGTAATGTGTGAGGATGGAAATGATATGAGAGAATGATATGTGAAAACGAAAGTGAGAAAATGGAAATGTGGAATGATATTTTAAAAAGAGAATAACGATGTGATAAAGAGGGGGATTGCAACAGACTTGCGTAAGTGGCTGTGTCAGGGCTGTGTGCGACACAGTCCAGCATTTATTATTTTTATTACGGCACGAAGATGCCAAGGGAGGATGTTAGCAGGTGGCCTTCCTCCAGGGATGATTTTCATTCCTTCTACCGGTAGTAAAAAGAGAGCAGATACGATTAGGCGACTGATCATCGTCCTAACGTATCAGGCGACAGCAGATATCCCCAATGTTTTGAAAAGAAAGTGTAGACAATGGTTTTCAGATTGCTATACTGAAAACAGAACAATGATATGAGATGATGGAATGATAGTCACAGATGAAGAAAAACTGATATTATATTATTGTAGATTTCAATACTGAAACCAGAATAATGATATGAGATGATGGTATTATGGTGGCAGATGAAGAAAAACTGATATTATATTAATATAGATTTCTTTCTTATAATAGTAAGTGGATGATGTATTATTAAATAAGAGTTTTATTTTTCTTAAAGTTTATAATTGATTTCCGTTTACATATGTATATACATGTATACTTGGTTATATTTTTAAATTCTAGTTTATAATAATATCTTGCTGAGCTATTATAGCTCACTCTTGCTACTTATGTATATACAGCTAGGACCAATGCCAATACTCCGTACGACACCCCGCAAGAGGGTAGGGGGAAGGCGACCTATTGAGCGAGTACTGGTGACCGTTCCCAAGGTAGATGGCAAGCGCAAGGGGTTTAGTAATCTTATGTATATTAAGTGTGTAAGTTGGTGTAATAACTTTTGATTGTTGAAATGCTTCATGTCGAAGTATTATTCAGCAATGTGTTTAAGTATGATTCTGGGTTTGTAATAACTGTTTAACTCTAAACTTTTATTATGGTGAATGTTGTTCTCTGAGCATATGACTGGTGTGTGTGTGTGTATTACTGTGGGGTCAATTGCATAAGTATTAATTATAAAAAAAAAAAAAAAACCCAAGAGATATTGATTTTGAATGGAAGTTGGTCCGTGATGGCCCAAATTCATGACCCCGGATTTGGGGCTGTCACAGTTTGGTATCAGAGCTATGAGTCATAATGCTCAGGAACAAGAGTGATAATAATAAATGTATTAGTTATGATATAAAATTGTGAACTTCCATCGAGTTCAAGGGGGGGTTTATCGAACGAAGCGTTTATTCTAAGTAGTGATTATGATTTTATAGATTATTGCTAATAAAGGTTATTATGCCAAAAGTGTCAAGTTTATGTAGCACATGGGACTGATATGAGAAAAGGGAATAATTGAGGTAACAGGAAGTGTATGTTAGAAAATATTGTGAGTATGTGTGGTATGTTAGAATATACAATTTAGAAGTATAATTTGAAGGGTCCTTGATACCGGAGCAGTGTCAGGCTAAGACAATCAATATTACATAAGTATATCGATTAGAGGGTTGTGTTCTATTATGGATAAAGGCAGAAAGTATCGAGCCAAGTCAAGACTAGGTAAATGACGATAACTGGGAATATAAGACGATAGTTTAGGGCTAAAGGATAAGTGCCAAATTTAAGAAATTTTGGAGAGTACGCAGACTTAGATATATATGGTATTTGAGGAAAACCTTCCATTACTTGGGATTTTAAATTGGGCGGAGGCTATTAACGGTACCTATTCTTAAATTTTCTAAATCCCTGCTAAATTATGTTATCGAGTTTCAAATTTTCCTCTACTGTGGGTAAATCCAGTTGTGATCTGGCACCTCTTATTCATTAAGGGTCGGTATCTTTTCAAAATTTTCTGGTACCTCTGGAATGTATTTCAAAATTCTATTCGATCTATCTTAGTCAAAATATTCCTCTAATATTATTTTTGAAAGGTGGTATTTATCATCGTGATTTAAAATTTTCTTTATACTTCTTATTCCAACTAAGAGGAATAGCCCTATATGTATACACGGGGACAATCTGTCTGTGTGATAGAAAGTCGGAGGGGACGCCCTCACTTGTGTGACGTACGGGTTCTTCCATCATATTGATTTCTCAAATATTCTTTTGTTTCGAATAAAGGTTATTTAAAACTCTTAATGTTATAAATTGTTGTGGGACCCTTGCTTATATCTGGGTTCGTTTAAATTTAAGGTCTCTTGAATTCTATCAATTGTTTCGAATATAGAAGATTTCCTTAATAGATGGAATAATGGAAGCAAGGTTTAGAGTATACGTGATTACACATGGAAACTTGAGATTCCAAGGGAAATTTCAATAAGAGATAATTAGAGCTAGAAGCGTTTCAATATAAGGGAGGAAGGAATTTTGTGAGAAGAAATGGGTATATTTGATGATTAGTAAGAGAAAAGAATATGAGGAATTTTACGGCATAATTGAGATTTACTATTGAGAGTAAGGTGTATTTTGAGGATAGAGTCAGAATAAGGATAAACAAAGGAAGTGGGCTGATAATATAGATAAGAATAATCTATCTGTGAGAAAGTAAACTATGGTGATATAAGAAAGTGAGTTATTCTCGTGTCATCTAAATCAATATCTGTTAAGAGTCAGAGAACTCTATAAAAAAAAAAGAAGGAGATTTGGGAATGATGGGGAAAGTGCAAGGATAATTCTTAGAATGAAGGGAAAGTATCTGCTCGTGTAAGTATGAACAGGAAATATATATTATAATTGATATTTTCTTACAATTGTTTTAGGAAATATTAGTAGGTTTATTTTCTGGAAAATTTTACAGAAATGAGATATATGAGTATTGAAGTATTAATATTTTATGTCATGATAGAGATCGTAATATAGCCAAAACATAAGTGAGATACACTACCATTCAGGAAAGGCCAATGTGGTGGCCGATACCTTAGTTAAAGAGAAAGGAGGAATGAGATAATATAGAATGACTGAAAACAAGAAGAGATTGGCAAGAAGGAGATAATGAAAGTGCTGCTATTGATAAGCTAAATGGCATGTTGATGAATGACAAACAAGTGTATGTTGGTGCATTTGCGCAAACAAGGTAGAGATGCTATGAAAGAACTGAAGGATAAAGGAAGTAGTATGAGAATTAGAAATTTGTCAGGTGAGAAAAGTATTCATTAGTATTTTCAACATGATTCCGGGACGGAATCCTTTTAAGGGGGGAAGAATGTAATAACCCTAACTTTAGAAAGGCTACAGTGATTAAATGAATAGTGATCTCGAGGAATTTAGAAAAATGGTGTGTAGGTGCTCTATAGTGGAAATGGAAAATGAGTAAACAGAAACCATATTAGTGATCTACAATGAAAATAAGTGACTCAAAATGATAACGGATTTTAGAAATTCCTGAATATGGATTTTTGAGGATTTTGAGTTCGAACGAGTTTCTATGGGATATTAAGGAGCATAGAAATATTAAAGGATTTATATATTGAGGAATTAGGAAATTTAAGTTAAACCAGGGGATTATTAAGTCAAGAGAATACCAAAGGAATTTGGATTTGTTAAATGATTTTAGAACCACTGAGAGCGTTTAACAAAGTTGAGCAGTATCTAATCAACGAGTCACGAATTAATTTAAGTACGCGATTTGATGAATAGTGATCCGACATGAGAACCCCGTGAATATGGAATTTATGAGGGATAATAATATTTAAGGAATTAAGGATTTATTGGGACAAGAGAATGAGAGATTCTGAATTTTAGATGATTAAAGCGGTCTGAGACGACCCGAAGTGAATAGTAAAATTTTCTAGACTCTGAATGTAATAAAATTTTAAAGGCAACCTTGTTAAAATATTTAATAATGAAATATGAAGTTGGAATTTGGATATGAGTTAAAGGACTCGAGAAAGTTAGAAAAAAAAAAACGAAACAAATGAGAAACGAAATGCTTGTGTTATAAGAGAAGAAGCTTCTTGAGAAAGCCACAACAAAGCAAAGGGCAAACTGGTCATTTGCACTAAGAGATCAGCCACTAAAGTGTGTGGGAGAAGATAAGACCATGACTTAGATATTTTGTGAAGAAATGAAGTCAAAACCCACTCCTTTTATCAAGAACCCGAGGGAAGAGAGGAACAAAAATGGAGGAGGAAGAATTGCTCATAACTTGAGTTTCCCATGTCTGTTTTCGGCGATCCACCTATCAAAACGAAGCTATCGAGAAGCCCGTCGTAACCATGGTAAGAAATCAATTCAACTCTGTGATTTACCCCTCCGATTTCAGTGCTTTACAGTTGGGGAAGATGATGAATAGTAGCTTATGGTTTGTATTGTTTTTGATATGGAGTTTGTGGCTTCCAAAGGTTGTGTAGAGCAAGGATCTAAGGTTATACAAGGATATTAGCTACAAACAAGCTTCAAGAAGGTATAAATCTCAAGACCCTGGTGTATTACTTTGAATATATGATGGATATTGATGTAGTAGTGGTTAAGTGGTATAAATGTTAAGATTATGATGATTATGTGTTATTCATGGTTTGATTGGATATGGAAATGTGATGTGAACTTGTAACCATGGCTGGAATGTAGTCCACATGGTGTAGGGCTTGAGATAAGTGTGAGATGATGGTTTTGGAGCGATTACAATATGGAAAGTATGAAAGTACAGCGGTTATAATGCCCGATTTTCGTTATGACAAAAACTGCCCTGTTTTGTGACCCCTGCATTCGTACGGTATCTCACTGCCTAGGTTACCAATTGACCATGAAATGATAGAGCTTAGTTCATAGATCGTTTTGATATAAGGTGCGTTAAAATCTGATGAACGGTTTGGGAGAAAAGTCAGTTTTAGTGAAAGGTGTTCGAAAACCGAGAAACCGTAATTGTATCAACTTTGAGGCTAAAGTTACCATACTTAGACATTTTTATAAGTCACGAAATTTTGGGATAGTGTAGTAGGGTGGTCAGAGGACCCTTAACAGTTGACCTTACATTAAAATTCGAAATCCATATTTTCTGAGAATTTTTACAGTTAAGTGTGGTCGTTAGGGAAAATGGTGAAAACCCCTGAAACTTCGATTTAGCTTATAAATGGTTAAGTTCTTGAGCCTTTGGGATAATAATAATACGTTAAACATATGTTGAAGTGTAAAGGGTTTTGTTATATGAGAGGGTAGTGAGTAAGAGATGTGGTATTCTAATGACGGTCCTTTTGTGTTTATAGAAATTCCGGAGGAGGGACCAGCCATACTATCAGGATACAGAAACCAAGGCAAGATTTCTTCTATCCCTATTTGTAAAACTACTTATCTTCATAAAGAACTTGATTTTGTGAAATATATATGTGATGCTATTATTACTATATTGTGAAGAAATTGTCTTCCTTGAGTATTAATATTGAAAAGAAAGATATCTGAAGATGTATATGAATATGGATATGAGTATAAGATGTATATGAATATGGATATGAGTATAAGATGTATATGAATATGAATGAGAGTATGAGATGGATATGTATAAAGATGATTATGCATGAATTGAACATGCCTTACGATTAAGAGAATAAGAGAGAATGGTATCAGTTGTTATCGAGGGTTATATGGTTATAATATTATATTAAAAATGTTCTTATTGAGTATCAGTGGTTTAATAAATATTATTTGATTAACATGCATTACTCTTAAAATAGATGGAATATTTTACGAATATAAAAGTATATTTGATTCCTGAATTTGAAAGAGAGGTCTGAAACATAATCAAGGCCTTATGATATATATATATTTTATAGAAGTAATGTGTGAGGATGGAAATGATATGAGAGAATGATATGTGAAAACGAAAGTGAGAAAATGGAAATGTGGAATGATATTTTAAAAAGAGAATAACGATGTGATAAAGAGGGGGATTGCAACAGACTTGCGTAAGTGGCTGTGTCAGGGCTGTGTGCGACACAGTCCAGCATTTATTATTTTTATTACGGCACGAAGATGCCAAGGGAGGATGTTAGCAGGTGGCCTTCCTCCAGGGATGATTTTCATTCCTTCTACCGGTAGTAAAAAGAGAGCAGATACGATTAGGCGACTGATCATCGTCCTAACGTATCAGGCGACAGCAGATATCCCCAATGTTTTGAAAAGAAAGTGTAGACAATGGTTTTCAGATTGCTATACTGAAAACAGAACAATGATATGAGATGATGGAATGATAGTCACAGATGAAGAAAAACTGATATTATATTATTGTAGATTTCAATACTGAAACCAGAATAATGATATGAGATGATGGTATTATGGTGGCAGATGAAGAAAAACTGATATTATATTAATATAGATTTCTTTCTTATAATAGTAAGTGGATGATGTATTATTAAATAAGAGTTTTATTTTTCTTAAAGTTTATAATTGATTTCCGTTTACATATGTATATACATGTATACTTGGTTATATTTTTAAATTCTAGTTTATAATAATATCTTGCTGAGCTATTATAGCTCACTCTTGCTACTTATGTATATACAGCTAGGACCAATGCCAATACTCCGTACGACACCCCGCAAGAGGGTAGGGGGAAGGCGACCTATTGAGCGAGTACTGGTGACCGTTCCCAAGGTAGATGGCAAGCGCAAGGGGTTTAGTAATCTTATGTATATTAAGTGTGTAAGTTGGTGTAATAACTTTTGATTGTTGAAATGCTTCATGTCGAAGTATTATTCAGCAATGTGTTTAAGTATGATTCTGGGTTTGTAATAACTGTTTAACTCTAAACTTTTATTATGGTGAATGTTGTTCTCTGAGCATATGACTGGTGTGTGTGTGTGTATTACTGTGGGGTCAATTGCATAAGTATTAATTATAAAAAAAAAAAAAAAACCCAAGAGATATTGATTTTGAATGGAAGTTGGTCCGTGATGGCCCAAATTCATGACCCCGGATTTGGGGCTGTCACAAGTAACATGCTTTACGAGGGTTCAATTGAAGTTACGAACTTTTACTTACGGTTTCGAATCAATTTTAGTAATTTGACCATAACTCCTAAGCCGTAAGTCGGAATGTTACGATTCTCGCGTCAAAACGAACCTTAAAACATGTACTATCTAAAAATGGCAGAAAAGGATTCTGGACAGTAGGGTTTTAATATTAAAAATGGCATACAAAACATGGTATTGTAAAATCGGACATTATAACGGCTACGTTTACGCGTTTTCCAAAGTTTTTACACTTTATCACGATCACACCATGATCAAATCAACCACTTAAACACATGATAAACATCATGACAAGATCAATAACATCTCCTTATAACAATCTCATGGATCATCAACCATAATCAACCACAAATCCATGGATCTAAACATATAACTAACATATCAACCACTAATCAACCAATCCTTCTTATTACTCATATAAACTCAAAGTAAAAGCTATAGTTTAGGATGTTTATACCTTCCTCGAAGTATATTCTAGCCTTAATAATCTTAGTATGGACCTTGGATTGCCTTAAGCTTGCTAAATCAACCATGAAAACAAGAAAATCAAAGATTAGTTTTCATGAAAACACTATTCACCCTCCTCTTTCTTGATTTTTTTGAAAATGGAAACAAAGGATTTTGAAGATAAAATTTTGAGGAGATCATTTTCTTGAAATATAGGACTCACCTTAAAAATTACAAGATCAAACAAGGAGTGGAAGCTTGATTTCTCCTTTTGAATTAATGTAAAAGTCGAATGGTACAAGAGAGATAGAGTTTTGTGTTCTTGCTTGGTTGCTTCTTGAATAATAATGCATAAAGTGATTTTTAGGATAATATCTCATTCAAGGTTGCTTTATTAAAGGTGTGATGTCATGGATGATGCCTTTGGATGGACAAATGTTGTTGTTTAAGTGGTAAGATGAGAAAGAGATGCTAAGTACTTGGTTGCTTCCTAATCTTGCTAGTTACTCTTGTAACTACTTAGTTACTTGATCTCATCCACTTGCACATAATTGCATCTTAGTTCTCTGCTTGTTTCTTTGTCCGTTTATTGCTCAATTCATTGATCGTTCGAAAGAATATCCCAAGGATTTCTAGTTAGGGTTTTACCGGAAACCTTCTTAATATTTATAATACTATACTCCATCATTCTTAATAACTCTCGGATCCATATTCCTTAAATCCTTTTAATAATCTCTTAGGTCTTTCAGTGTCCAGGGAAATCTTGGGGAAAATAAAAGTGCTATTTTTCAGAATCCGATAGCTTTTACATACACTCTTTTTCCCCCTGGATCACTAATACGAACTCAGGATTTCGTTCCGGGTACTTCTATATAGCGTCGTCTAATATATTCCTAATTCCACCAAAACACTATTCATTCTTTATTCTTTACTCATCCTCTTAGGGTTGTACAATTGTCCCTGATCTCTTTCGATCGTTCCTTAACCTTTTCACGGAACCACTGGACTAATCGTTATCGATCTGGATGACATGAGAATATTCTCCTGCTTGGAATTGCCATATCTTATTCCCCTAGGAGATAGATTATTCTTACCTAAGTTGTCAACCATTAGCATTCTTCATGACATATAAGTATTTGAATCCATATCCATTCCATTCATTCATTATCTCAATCGTTACATCGTAGTCATAATCACTATTCACCATTACCTCAGTACATAATAAAAAGTTTTAATTATATCCAAAATTTGGGGTTCTTACACACCTGGCCACCAGTGTCAGGGTATCCCAAGACATTTTCTTGAGCAAAATAACCATGAGGGGAGAGAATAACAACATTGAAGACCATTGGAATCTTCCCTAAAAATCTCTCAAGGGTGCATGCATCAGGGGACTCAAGAAGATCCAGAAGCATATAAAACATTTCAGAAACATGCTCAGCAGTATCACCCCACCCCCGCTCGAAACCAATATCTTGGAACTTGTTCTCAAATTCACAGTATGGTGTATTTGATGGGAGTTTAGAGAGATATTCCCCAGCTATCCTCAGCACAGCTTGGAGACCATTTACCGTTTCAACTCTGTTGTTTAGCATCAACGTCTGCAGGAAATCACAAAGTTTTATATTTTCAAAAACACTGTGTTTTCAATCATAAAATCTGTGTTCTGTTGTGTAATAAGTACCCTGCCGTTGTGGTGGTGGAGTCTAAGAAAATCAAGAAGTGGGTGCATGCTGTCCTTGTCTTGGAACATTTTTGCAGACAGATGCCTGTTGAGGAACTCAACACCATTTCCAATTGACTTGGTAAGCGTTGGGCGAGGAATAGAAGCAGTGAAGGGAGCAAAATCTAGCTCCAAGACAAAGTTGCCGCTCCTGAACATATCAATAGTATCACTGTATAGCATCTTCATCCCATTAACTTGATACAAATTTAAAAATAACATAAAAAATAACGATTAGTAAAAAAAGAATCAAGCATACGACGCATTGACAAGTTCCTCCTTGATGTTAAGATAATCAGGCACAGTCAGTTCCTCAACAACAAGCTGATGGACATTAAGTCTTACATATTCCCACACACCAGGCCTGATCCGGATAGCAAGTGCTACCCAAGGAGAAGAAACTATGGCTTCCTATAGACAATAATAAGTCAATTTCATTAAATAATATGTACATAAGATTTGTGTAAATTAACTCAAAGATTAAGTAACCCGTATATAGTCACCTGTGTGGACTTGAGAACTTCTAGAAAGGCGGCATCTTCTAATTGGAGCTTGTCGATTTTGCTGATTTCTTCAAATTCTGATAAAAGCTGGTGAGGTTTCAAGATTCCGTTTCCAGGACTTTCGATTCTATAGTGCAATCATGTACCACTTAGTCCAAATAAAATTACTAGAAATGAATAAACACTGAGGAACGGCAAACACAGACACACACAAATAAATTACAGTCCATAATTGCGAATAAGAGCATCTTCAATGGGATTGGCTAAAATGGTTGGCTAAAATAATATAAGGTAATGGTTGGTTAAAATTTGCTGAATCTGTAAGGTGTTGTGTTCCAATGAGGGTTGGCTATAATGGTTGGCTATATTTTGAAATAGTATATTATAATTTCAAACAATACGTTTTCAATAAAAAATAAATTTTTAAAAGCTATATTGCTACTAATTGAACTTAAATTATGGTCATATATTTTAGAAATTTAAATTAATTTTTTAAAATTTTTAATATATTAATGTTAATGTTAATGTTAATTGATTTTATAATTTTAAATTAAAAAATTATCAGATTGTTGTACACGAAAAGATAATGAAAGTGACAACTCTATGACTATATTCTAAATTTAACAAGTCCACACGTTTTTACTCATTTCTAAAATTTGTAGCATGAGTAGCTTTACTTTTTTGTACAATTGATGTGAGAATACACTGGAAAGATTCAGCAAAGCAAAAGGACAACAACAATTGCATTATTTTGATATCTCATATTCATACTTCATCTAAACTTCCTTTCTATAAATAGATAACAAAATTGAGAACTGAATGAAACACAAACTTGCTAAATTTCAATATACTTTATTACTCAATTATAATGGACAACACCACACAAATGATTCTTGATATCATGCAAGTAGAAGAAGAAGAGCATGAGGCAAGAATGAGACGGACTGCTGTACACCTTCATCATCGACGTCAAAGAGCAAGTTCTATTTCAAATCATGGTGGTTCTGTAGTTAATCACCGTGTGATTAATCGCAACAGGGAAGAAGGTCATAGTAGATCGTATCATGATTATTTCTCTGATACACTTACATACACGGAAACTCAATTTTGACGAAGATTTCAAATGCGTAGATCATTATTTTTACGAATTGAAGAAGCAGTTGCAACTCATGATTACTACTTTACTCAACGAACTGATGCTGTAGGAGTTCGTGGACTATCATCACTTCAGAAAGTGACAGCTGCAATTAGGATGCTTGCATATGGAACGACAGCTGATGCTATTGATGATTATGTACGTATTGGTGAGAGTACAACAATAGAGAGTCTAAAAAGATTCGTTAAATCAATCGTCGAAATATTTGGAGCAGAATATTTGAGACGGCCAAATAATGAAGATGTGTCTAGATTATTGGCGGAGAATGAACAAAGAAGCTTTCCTGGAATGTTGGGCAGTATCGATTGTATGCACTGGAAATGGAAAAATTGTCCAACTGCTTGGCAAGGTATGTATACAGGTCATGTTCGTGAACCAACTATAATATTAGAAGCCATAGATTCAAAAGACTTATGGATTTGGCATTCTTTTTTTGGGTTACCGGGATCATTAAATGACATCAATGTCTTAGATCGATCTCATCTATTTGAAGACTTGGCAGAAGGCCGTGGACCTGAAGTGAAGTATACTATCAACGGGAATGAATATAACATGGGTTATTATCTTGCTGATGGTATATATCCATCTTGGCCAACATTTGTAAAAACTATTCCAAAGCCACAAGGTAACAAAAGAAAGTATTTTGCAATGGCACAAGAATCTGTTAGAAAAGATGTGGAAAGAGCATTTGGAGTTTTGAAATCTCGATTTGCAATGATTCGGGGTCCATCACGATTTTGGGATGTTGACACAATGAAATATATTATGACAGCTTGTATAATCCTGCACAACATGATCATTGAAGATGAAAGGGAATTATCTATCGAAGATGAACACTTTGATATGGATGCTGAAATACCAATTGTTACTCCGATTCGCAGTCATCCGAATACTCTAAGAGAATTTATACAGTTTCATCAAAAAATTCGAGACAAACAAGCTCATATTCAATTGCAAAATTATCTCATAGAGCATCTTTGGGAGATCCATGGCAGTAACATGAATTAAGCATTCGTTTTTATTTTTAATATTTGTAGTGTGGTTTGCTTTTACATTTGTGTTACAATTTTCATTTTAATTGTGACGTAATTTTCTCTTTATATTTGTGATGTGATTTTATTTTTATAATTGTAATGCAATTAAACAAAAGTAGATTGATTAGTCAACTAGGACTATTAATATTTGTGGTCTTAAACAAACTAAAATAAAATCATTGTAGAATTAGCTATATAATTGCAGCAACACAACATAGCAAAGCAAAATATTTTGCAGCACAATAAGTATATATACAAAAGTTCACAAAATACTAAAGATACAAAATATATTGCAAGTCGAGTACATCAAAGTAAACTAAAGCATATTTTTCAGGATTTTAGCTTTCAAGGCATCATAATATTTTGCTTGATCCGGTATTATTTTACTAGTATCCATTGCCATGATGGAGGCTTCATAAACTTGCCTCTCACGCTCCTCCTTATGTCTTTCTCATTCTTCCTTTGCTAAGCAAAGGTGCAATTTTTCTTTTTGTAATTGCATCATTTCCATTTGCCTTTCTTGCTCCTCTTTCTGCAGTTGCATCATTTCTTTTTGTAGGTGCAAGCTCATTTTAATTGATTCGTCTCTTGAAGACGCAATAGCTAAGGCATCTTTCTGCATTGACTTAAGAATTTCAAGGCTTTCCCCTTCAGTTGCTTCGTATGCAGCTCTTTTCATTTTCTTCGCAGCTTTTCTTCCTACTGGACGTTCCATTCCTTCTTCAGATTCGACGCCATGATTGCTAGAAAGTGGACTCTCAACTGATGGTGAAGACGGATTAGGGTCCTTCGAATTTGTCTTGTTTTTTTTGCAAAAGTAACTCTTAATCTTTATATCTTAATCAAGTGATTCTTTTTTCTGAGTAAACTAGATATCATTGGTTATAACATATCCAAAATTTGCTTTCAAATAAGGTATACACAATTTTTGGCATCCTTTCAAAGTTATTCCTGTTTTCAGAATTATTATTAATCAAATTGATCATGTTCCAGCAGCCCTCCCAGAACCAAAGCTCAACGCAGAATATTAATGTTGGAGAAAAATAGAAGACACAATAACTTAATCAGTATACAAGGGCATCAAAACTACAGATCAATCATACCCTATAGGTCTTGATAAATTAACAATATGAAAACCAACTAGAATTAGCATATGCACAAGTAAAAGTGGGCAAACAGGCCTAAAAATAGAAACAATAGTGGTAAATAAATACCTTATTTTGCTCTGTAAGACCGCTTTGATTTCTCGCAGAGATTTTATTGTAAAAACCAATGAACTTGCTTACGGAGGTATTGATTGCGGACCAGCGATTACACAATGAAGTAGGCATCCGATCACTCACAAATGTTTTATTTTCATGGTAATAGCTCCAAATCCTATTCCAATAAGTCATTTGGGTCTGATTGTTGCCTTGAACCGGGTCCAAACTAATATTAAGCCAACCAGATATGAGTAACATATCTGATGTGTCAAATTATACCTAACCGCAAGCACACGGTGTCTATTGCTAGTACAGATGGTAAGCGGGTCGAATCCACAAGGAGACAGGTTCTAGTAATTCCTTTTCAGTTATCGTTAATTGTTTCAAGGGTCAGACGAATATGTGAAATTATTAATTAACTAATTAAACTAAATTAACACTAATTAAACAGATGATAAACAAATTATTTAAAACCTAGGGCAATCAGGTCCACCATGCTTACACAATTGGCTCTTAAGCTAAAGCAATCAATGTGATCCTATAACTAGAGTATGTTAATCTCTTTCAAGCATTAACACTCTCGAAACATTCAACACAATTAACCACTTTTAGTAATTCAATCAATCAGGTAATTAGAGTCAAGTTAATCTCTTCTAAGCATTAACGCTCTCAGAAATCCAATGATGCTTCCGCACTCAAATTCAATTCTGCTAATCGTATGTGTGCCTCTAGTAAGTAAATCTCTCGATCCATATCCCTATTTGCATATAATTAATCCATGATATCGGTTGATTACACAAATTAATGATTAAAACATATCAATCAGAATTAACCATAACCAATCAAACCACTATGAAAATCATGCCAATATTAGTGCAAACATGGCTTCCCTTTAAGCCCTAGAAATAACTACTCGCTAATAATTAAATAAGTAAAACAACTAGTAAAACAAGAAAACATAATTAAACTAATAATAACAAAGAAAAGATTAAGAGAACAAAACCTTCAAACTTCAATGTTGTCACCCAAAAGAAGAGTCATGGTGTTTCTCTACATCTCCAACTAATAATAATAATCTATTCTAAACTATATTATCTGATCTAATATTACATCCTCATTACAATGGTAGGATGTGTTTAAATAGGCTCTAAAAGTCTTGCCCAACAAGAAAATACCAAAACAGAATTATAATAGAATTTCTGCAAGATACGTTTCCTAAACTGATTCTGTTTTTTAAGGAAAATTCGTGGCTGACTTTTCTTCAGATTTTCTGGAACGTTCCAAACGTAATTGGACCTCTGGACCACCTTAGAATGATAGAGAATCTCGTTATCTTCGCGTGGACTGCTTACGGGCCTCAAACGGACTTCTAGAACTCAAGATATGGCCAAAACAGTGTTAAACAGCCCGTGTAGCCCAATAATACGAATTTCCTTCAATTTTATCTCCAAAATAGCTCTTTTTGCTCCAAATCCTTTTATGAATTCTTTATTTCCTACAATAAAACAATCAAATCTATTAAATAAAAATCCAAATCAATGCAAAACACAATAAATATGAGAATAAAATCATCTAAAATATATATAAAAATATATTCTATCAAACATCCCCAGACTAAGCATTTGCACGTCCTCGGGCAAATAAGTGAAATAAAAACTAAGTCCTAACAAACATCACTTTCGTAGATGACACGATTGCATTGAGCATATGCAACAAGCCGTTAAACCCCTAGGCAGCCCTAGTAGGACGAGTGTTGTCTCGTGAGGGTTTATAGTGAATATACCCACAAAATTCATCTAACCATGCAAAAGATCAATGCTAACACAACACCACACACACAAGTCCTCTCATGCCACATCAACTTAAGAATCAAAGCAAACATACGATGTCTTGGTTTCGAAAGTGCAAGTATTCACGTAGTCTACTCAACCAACATGCAGAAGGTCATAAAAATTCATGTCAAGTGTAAAAATCGTTGGTAATCATGCTAAGACCACAAGAAACACATCTTTAAGTCTAAACCCGGGATCTCCTATGCCAAAACAAGTAATAACTCACCTTTCACTCAAAAACGAATATTCACTCAAGAACAAGGTTAAGTGTATCACTCAATTCCAACAAAATCATAAACACAACTTGACACTCGCAATCAATCTCACTCTCAACACAACATACATCACTGATGACAATCAAAAGGTCTTTATTCGGGTTGTAACGTGGGCTAGGGACCAGGTATGTAAAGTAAAGCTAAAACAGGTTAAATGTCAAAAGCTAGTACCCAACAATAATCATTATTCAATTCCCTTTCTATTAAAACAAATACTTCCCCACTCTTGGATTTTTCAATAACCCTTACATAATAACTTGACTAGTCGAATGAAGAAGGATCATACAAACATAAGAATGCTCTCAAATTTATTTATTTTTTTCTCTTTTTTTTTTCTATTTTTTTTCTGTTTTTTTTTCTGAGAGCTAAGGAATAAGCACAATGATCCATAGATATTATTATGAATTTCGACTAACAAGCAACAACCAAAATCAATATTCCCCAATGGTATGATCATCAATAAAACCCCCCTTTTATGCACACCTTATTACTCCCTTAAGCACGATACTAGCCTTTGACAATTTAGGTTCAAATTTAATGTAAGGCCAATAGAATAAAAAGGATAATGGCAAGTAATGTGGTTTGTCACCAAAAGAATAGGATTAAGCTCAATGGGTTAACTAATTGATCATGTTTAAAAGGTGTGGAAATATGGGAAATACGAGGTTAAACCTAAGTGCCTTTATCATCTCATCATCAAGTAATGTCATGCATTTCAAGAAAGATCTCAAGTAAGTGCTAGCAATGCAAACAACATGTGGACACTCAAGCAAACGAAAAATCATGCAAAAGATATGCATATAGGCTCAAAACTCGCTTGGTGTGACAAAACATAATCAATCCCAAGTAACAAGACTCTCTAACGCACCTACTTGTACTCAAAGCATGGAAATCAAGTCATCTTGCACATATTCATGTCATTCTAATCACTTACTACATTCAATTAAGTCTACCAGTTTCAACTTGCTAGTGTACGTGTGTGCACAAGAACAAAGCACGTCACTTCTCATACAAAAGCATCCATAAACACAAGATTCCTACGCATGCATGGGTGTATCAAGCAAAATACAACAACTAATCAAATTGCATGGCTAGAATTATTTTTGGTATTTTTCAATTTTTTTATTTTTTTTTATTTTTTTTATTTTTTTATTTTTTTTTTTTGAATTTTTTTATCATTGAGAACTCATCCCCACACTTAAGTGGTTCATTGTCCTCAATGAACAAATATATGAAAGAAAAGAAAGAAAGAAGAAAAGGAAAAAAAAATTATACGAAAAGATTCCTAAATAAAATACAAAAATAATAAAAAGGAAAATAATTACAACAAATATACAAAGAAAGAAAGGTGCAGAATACTCCCCTAGTGCAAAAGCATGAAGTGGCCTTTGAAAATATTGAAGAAGTATGTGCTTGCTCAAATTTAATTTCTGCCCAAGGCGCGCCTTACATATCCTTCCCCATTGCAACTCAACATGCTTGTTAGGCAAAAATCCCCTTTCTGTAGCAATACCCAACTCACAAGAAGCTCCACTAATAATCTCCAAGCAATAACATACCAAAAATAGCCCAATTTCCTGCAATAATACAAAATCCCAAATTTACAAGATCACAAATTCGTAATAAAAAAATAAGATTAGAGAAGAGATAAACCAAATACGAATCAAAGAGGTGAACTTGCAATTAATTCCTCTTTAGAATTGAATTTTTAGAGATTTAAATAAATAGAAGAGGAATTGGATTTGTATGTAGAGGTGGGTATATATATAAGATGATGGATAGATGAGATTTAAAAATTTAGAGTGTAGGAGAGATTTAGGAGGTTTGGAATTGATGTAGGATAGATATAGGAATTAAGAATTGAAGAAATTTGAGTTAGGATAGAATTTGGGGTTGATTTTGTAGGCAAAAACACTGATTTTCGGGGGAAAAAAAACTTGATGTGTCAAATTATACCTAACCGCAAGCGCACAGTGTCTATTGCTAGTACAGATGGTAAGCGGGTCGAATCCACAAGGAGACAGGTTCTAGTAATTCCTTTTCAGTTATCGTTAATTGTTTCAAGGGTCAGACGAATATGTGAAATTATTAATTAACTAATTAAACTAAATTAACACTAATTAAACAGATGATAAACAAATTATTTAAAACCTAGGGCAATCAGGTCCACCATGCTTACACAATTGGCTCTTAAGCTAAAGCAATCAATGTGATCCTATAACTAGAGTATGTTAATCTCTTTCAAGCATTAACACTCTCGAAACATTCAACACAATTAACCACTTTTAGTAATTCAATCAATCAGGTAATTAGAGTCAAGTTAATCTCTTCTAAGCATTAACGCTCTCAGAAATCCAATGATGCTTCCGCACTCAAATTCAATTCTGCTAATCGTATGTGTGCCTCTAGTAAGTAAATCTCTCGATCCATACCCCTATTTGCATATAATTAATCCATGATATCGGCCGATTACACAAATTAATGATTAAAACATATCAATCAGAATTAACCATAACCAATCAAACCACTATGAAAATCATGCCAATATTAGTGCAAACATGGCTTCCCTTTAAGCCCTAGAAATAACTACTCGCTAATAATTAAATAAGTAAAACAACTAGTAAAACAAGAAAACATAATTAAACTAATAATAACAAATAAAAGATTAAGAGAACAAAACCTTCAAACTTCAATGTTGTCACCCAAAAGAAGAGTCATGGTGTTTCTCTACATCTCCAACTAATAATAATAATCTACTCTAAACTATATTATCTGATCTAATATTACATCCTCATTACAATGGTAGGATGTGTTTAAATAGGCTCTAAAAGTCTTGCCCAACAAGAAAATACCAAAACAGAATTATAATAGAATTTCTGCAAGATACGTTTCCTAAACTGATTCTGTTTTTTAAGGAAAATTCGTGGCTGACTTTTCTTCAGATTTTCTGGAACATTCCAAACGTAATTGGACCTCTGGACCACCTTAGAATGATAGAGAATCTCGTTATCTTCGCGTGGACTGCTTACGGGCCTCAAACGGACTTGTAGAACTCAAGATATGGCCAAAACAGTGTTAAACAGCCCGTGTAGCCCAATAATACGAATTTCCTTCAATTTTATCTCCAAAATAGCTCTTTTTGCTCCAAATCCTTTTATGAATTCTTTATTTCCTACAATAAAACAATCAAATCTATTAAATAAAAATCCAAATCAATGCAAAACACTATAAATATTAGAATAAAATCATCTAAAATATATATAAAAATATATTCTATCAATATCTTCTTCCATTAAAAAGTTCTTCGATCGACCCTTTTTCTGTTTGTTTGGCACTTGTTGAGTGTTCTCCTGGGATATAGGGGGTGGTTGAGAATAACATATGTCCTCAGCTTCATTGTACGTGCCGTCATTGAGTAAAGAAACAAAATTATGTGACATGGTTTATGATACCTTCAAAACATATGATCAAAAAATTTTATGAAACTACCGATTAAACACTAAACAAAATGAGATGGAGTAAAACATTAGGAATTGAAATGTTGCTGAAACTCAATGTCAAAAGTAGTAAAGAAGTAAAACACCCCTACTAATTCCATGTTCAACTCAAATGATCTCCATTAAAATTATTACCAGATGGACAGCTTTGGACTCACTACAAATATTAAAGCTTCTCATGTAATCAATATAGCATTATAAACACAACATGGATTATATCCCAGAAACTATAAATAGGACATATAAATATTGATGGGGCTTCTGCAAAACAGAACATACCAGCAAATCACCAACAAACAGAATTTGCTAATTCTAAGCAGGCAAATCACAAACTATAAACAGAGCTTAATTAGAAAAATTAATAGAGCACAAATTCACAAACCCTAATTTGTTCAATTTTAAATTGAATTTTACAAGAACCAAGCCACCAACAAATCACAAACTTTAGTTTGTACAAGAAAAAGTCCTAATTTGATTCGAAATCAAATGAAGAAAAAGATGAAACATACATACCCTTGCAAGTGGCGGGAGAGAAGAGAAACGAGCGGGAGGAAAGAACAATCCTGCGGGAGATGACGTGTATATAGGATACAGACCTGTAGTGCTTCAGTATATATAGCCAATAAATCTTCGATGGCTATAAGTTTAGACAAGGGGTCTCCCTGGTTGGAGGCTTGAATTTTAAGAGATTATGTATATTTGTTACTGTTTGGCTGCCAGCTGTCTTTTTTAGCTAAGGGGTCATCAGCCTTGGAGATGCTCTAATAACTTAGGATGATTAATAGTGTTAGGTAGCAACTATTCTTACCAAACTCTCCACCAACCACTCCACCAAACATTTCACTAACCATTCCACCACCTACTACATACTCCTATAAATACCTTCTCCTCCTTCATTATCAAACACACCATAATTCTCTATTCTCTCTCTCTATATAGCTGCTAGATAGTCCGTCTAGTAGGGGAGCCGGTTTAGCCCGCTTTCAGGAAGTGTCGGGATAGAAGGTCATCGTGCCTAAACTATTCCTTAGGGTACTTGGGTCTGACTACAGCCATCGGAGGTGGTCCCGCTGCAGGGGTCTTTCTATCAGGTTGTGTGGCACTGTCCGGGTTGGGAGAGAGAGAGAGAAGGAAAGGTTGTCGGGAAACAGTGATAGGGGGAGGTTTTAGATAAACACTTCAGTGAGTTGGGGATATACATAATAGGTATTGTAGGGCTGAATTTTTGTATGAAATTCAGGGACCGGATACCCGGATATTGTAATCTCTTTTATCTAGTATAAAGTTGTTGCTCTTGTGGATGAAGGCTGGACCGAACCACGTGAAATCTCTTGTCTCTTTTACTGTATTGTTGGTTTGTTGCTTCATTACTATCACGTATATTTGTAAGATCTAAGCACACATATTTACCAAATCGCTTCCGCATTCGCCGGGAATCGGGCAGATTCCTAACAGTTGGTATCAGAGCTAGTTGTGTCTAAATTATTGGTGCCGAAGGAAAGTTGTTAAGAAAAGTGGTTGTCTAATAAGGCGCCGTTTTGACGGAAGTGCTCCCATTGTTTCTTACACTTACCTGGCCAATTGATTTAGTTGTTTGGATTGGTTTGTGTGTGCAAATGGAGATCATGGCAAGTATTGGAGGATTCAAGGTGACTCCATATGATGGTAAAGGAAGTTTTACTCTTTGGCAAGGAAGGGTGAAGGATATCCTAACCCAACAGAAGTTAGCAAGGGCTTTGAAGGGGAAGAAGGGAAAACCAACAAAGATGGTTGATGTAAAATTGGAGGAAGAAGATAAGGCCCTTATTCTTCTTACTTCGCTTCCGGAGTTATTCGATCATGTGGTCACAACCATTTTGTACGGAACGGACATGTTAAAAATGGAGGAGGTTCAGTCAGCACTTTTGTCAAATGCTGGAAGGAAGAACCAGGATGGTGACAAGGACGGAATGACAGTTTTAGCTTTGCATAGTCAAAATAATAGAGGAAGGGGTGATGTGAGAGGATCTATCAATAGCAGGGGTAAATCCAGATACAGTGAATATGGCTTGCAGTGCTTTAGTTGCAAGGAGTGGGGTCATATTAGGCCAAATTGTCCGCTTAATAAGAAGGATCCAGATGCATCATTGGTTGTGGTTACTCTCGATTGTGAAGATGTTTGCACCGTCTTCAATCGAGGCACTAGTTCTCCAGGAGAATGGATATTAGACTCAGGGTCATCTTACCATGTATGTTCCGAGAGAGAGCATTTTGACAAATTCCAAGATACAAAGAATGAAACAGTTTCTTTGGCTGATGGATCTAATTGTGAGATCAAGGGGATTGGAATTGTGAAAATAAAAATGTTCGATGGAATAGTTCGCAGCTTAAACGGGGTAAGATATGTGCCTAAGCTGAGGAAGAATCTAATATCTATCGGTCGGTTAGCTTCAGAAGGCTACAGATGCTCTATAGTAGGGGGAGCTATGAATATCAAAAGAGGCCGTGTGGTTCGGATGAAGGGAGAGGTACGTGGAGGAATATATCGTCTGATTAGTATGTGGCCAGAACGTACTGGAACTTCGAAAATCTGGTTATCTCGTGCACGAGGGAAGATTGACTTGAAGGATACTGCTGCGGTTGTATTGCCTTCTAGTCTAGACGATGGTGCAAAGACTGCTGGGATGGATGTTTGGTCGAAGGGCTTCCACGACATCAACGAGTAGTTGGTGTGTTGCAGGTTGCAGCTGCATATGGGCATCGATCAACACGAATCAAGTGAGCAGTGAACCATGCAACAGATTGATTTGTTTGATATGCAGTTGGGGAGTAAATAAAAGATTGATGGTCACACTTGTGTGTGTGATGGTCACACTTGCGTGTGTGATGGATTACATATGGGATTGGCCGACGTGAATCAAGTGAGTATGTGTGTATACAACAGATTGCTTCATATGTATGTAGTTGGACAAATAGAGGTCAATGGTACACTTGTGCGTATAGCAAGTGGGCATTCGAGAATGAATGTGGAAACTAGGGTATAGTTTGGAGTCTTGGACTCTGGGGGAGTTTTGACATAGGGAATGATACGGATCGAGGAAAAGTTGGAGTTGTGCCAACAGGGCGCATGTATGGAGTGCAAGTAAAGAACTATGAGTTTGGAAAGAGGGGCAGATTGTTAGGTAGCAACTATTCTTACCAAACTCTCCACCAACCACTCCACCAAACATTTCACCAACCATTCCACCACCTACCACCTACTACATACTCCTATAAATGCCCTCTCCTCCTTCATTATCAAACACACCATAATTCTCTTTTCTCTCTCTATATAGCTGTTAGATAGTCCGTCTAGTAGGGGAGCCGGTTTAGCCCGCTTTCAGGAAGTGTCGGGATAGAAGGTCCTCGTGCCTAAACTATTCCTTAGGGTACTTGGGTCTGACTGCATCCATCGGAGGTGGTCCCGCTGCAGGGGTCTTTCTATCAGGTTGTGTGGCACTGTCCGGGTTGGGAGAGAGAGAGAGAAGGAAAGGTTGTCGGGAAACAGTGGTAGGGGGAGGTTTTGAGATAAACACTTCAGTGAGTTGGGGATATACATAATAGGTATTGTAGGGCTGAATTTTTGTATGAAATTCAGGGACCGGATACCCGAATATTGTAATCTCTTTTATCTAGTGTGAAGTTGTTGCTCTTGTGGATGTAGGCTGGGCCGAACCACGTTAAATCTCTTGTCTTTTTTACTGTATTGTTGGTTTGTTGCTTCATTACTATCACGTATATTTGTGAGATCTAAGCACACATATTTACCAAATCGCTTCCGCATTCGCCGGGAATTGGGTAGATTCGTAACAAATAGTACCTTGACAAGAACAAAAAGATTTCTTTGCGATGATCGGACAAAATTGAATCCAAACGTTCACGGAGGCTGTGAACTCGAGCCAGAACAGGTTCGGCCATGAGGATTTCTTACACTGAAGTATTGAACAATTATCAACTGAGTAAATTAAACAATATTGTCAGTAAACAAGACAAAAAAAATGCCAAACATACGGTACATAAAGTAAAAAGAAACTATAAAGGAAGAAATTGCATGCAAAGTCAATCAAATGATACTCCTATGTAATCTCCTATAGACTATAGTCCAATATATAAAAATGTATGGCACAATGACAGTATGAGTTGTAAAAATGTTTATAAATTGGTGATAACTAGCTAGTTGAAGTGAAAGCCAAGTGAGTTGGCATCAAGAAACTAAAGTTGTAAGTTGCAAAGAAATGCTTACCTTCCTTTCGTTTTCAATGAAATGGTGTTTTTGATGAGAAGATCAGAGGAATGACAAGCCTTTATATATGAAGTGATGGATCATTGTTAGTATTGGATGCTAGTTTGGCTGGATGGTTTGCATTGGATGGCCTTTTAAGCATGCATTTTTTTTTAAATATCTCTTCACTTTTCCGAATTTTGTGAGCTTAGGGATGATTTACTATACAATACAGAGAGTCCCTGAGAATTTTTTTACTTGGTGTTCAAAAAAAAATTGTATGATTGGTGTTAAAAAGGAATCTGACATATATCTCAGGTAACTTTTCCTAAGATATGAATAAAATTATTTAAAATTCATTATGCTTGCAGGGCTAATTAATAAAATTTTAAATAAATCTTTATTTTACAAAATTGTCCACCCCATATTTACATATAAAATACATATATTTCAGGGAACTTATCTTAAATGTATCTTAGGTTCTCTACTCTTTTGTTTAAATTTTATTGCTTTGGGCTTTATTTTAATATAATAATGTATTTTAATTTAATTATAAATTCTAAATTAAATTTACAGATTACTGAGCTAGATTAAAAGTGATTATTCCCTGCTACCTGTTCAATTGAACAAATTGACAAAATGGATTCTAGATTTCTGGGCATTACAAGAATGAAGAAATACAAATCCAACTGTCCAACCTTTCAACCTACATCTTGGTTCCAACAACAAGAATCACATTCCACACCAAATTTTTGGACACGTCAAATAGGAAAAAGTACTATTCAATTTAAAATCACCATATTTATTCACTTTTTTCTTTATATTATCACCATATTTATTCACTTTTTTCTTTATATTATCACTACTATAGAGTCCTATTTTCACTAAATTTAAACACAAGTTTTCATTAAATTTTGTTTTATGGCCACTCTAAGATGAAGAATTTATATAGTATTTCTAGAAATTAATATGTGTTTGAATTGAAAAATATCTTTTAAATCAACTACTAATTGGTGATAATTAATAAAGATAAACTCAAATAGATAATTTGTATATAGAATCCGGGTTTAAATAGCATCTGATTTGAGGGCCAGTGACGCTCGTGTAAACACATACTCCCTCCGTCCCATTTTATGTGAACCACTTTCCTTTTTGGTACGTCCCAAAAAGAATGAACATAACATACTTACTATTTTTGAACACTACTTTTCACTATTACACCCACTACTTCTCCACTTTTTTATTAAATAAATACTATTACACCCACTACTTTCCTCCACTATCTCAAATCTATTATTAAATATTGATAGGTCCCACCACTTTACCCACTTTTTAACTAATTTTACTCTATTTCTACCCCTTTTTCTTAATCTCCGTGAAAGTCAAACTAGTTCATATAAATTGGGACGGAGGTAGTAGAAGATGGGTAAAAAGTGCTTGCATATACGCTTGGGAGAGTGTACATACATCGATTGGTTTAAAGATCATCATATTTTCATATTTATTCCTCGAGAAATGATAGAATTCTCAAAATATTCGTAAATGATTTCAAACACATTTTTTTTGATAATAAAATGCTTATAAGTAAATATCTATTTTAATAATTCTCAGCGAGGATGAAACCATAATTGACCGATCTGATTAGATTAGATGTGTATTTTCAAAATAAATACTTGTGGAACAAATTGGAAAATCAGGGTCCTAACATTGCTCTATTCCTTATCTTCTTACACTTTTAATAGATTTGAATATTTTAATGTCTAAGATTATATATAAATTAAAATTTATGAAATAATAATTTTATTGCTATTTATATTTCATTTCTTTGATCCAGAGTTATTACAAAATTACAGAGATGAGAATCAATTTCATAAACAAATCAAAACAAACATATGAGGTAGCAAATACGGAAATTTTGATATTTATTTAATTCTGAAAATACAGAAATTTGAACTCCAATCTTCCAGCAACACATGATAAAGAAACCAGAACCCCAGCATTAACAACGTCAACAGAAACTAAAGTGCAACTAAATTTTTACCGTAACAAACAGGGGTTGTCAAACGCTCAATCAAAACACAAGGGGAAAAAGACACAAGAAAAAACAGAATCCTCTTCATCAGAATCTCGCTTTTGTTTCTGTTTTATAAAAAACTTTGCGAAACCCTGCCTGAACAGCTTGATAATTCTTGTTGGCTTTTACTCATCAACTGCAAGTGGAACTGATTCGGCCTGAAAATTAAAGCAGCCACAGATCGAAAATGTTTCTTTAGAAGAATGTTTCCAATAATATAGAACAGTATAACAACATCCTAATACTTAAAAGCATAAATGATTGTACGATACTTTGGAGCAAAATTAAGTGTTGCTACATAGCAAAAGAGAATGCAACATGTTAAGGATTTCTGAACAAGGAAAGAAACTCACCAACTGGCGATACTTAAGAGCATAAAACATTTCAAGATAACGACGGATCTCAAGGCGATCAAGCTTGGAGACATGTTTCCAGAATCCGTATACCCCAGCCAACGTCAATAGCCTTTCAGAGTAGATTTGCCAAGTGTACCTATAAAAACAAATAAGATTGTTAGTGATACAAGGTCATTGGCTTGTAAGTAAAAAACATAGGAATGAATCTGGGCTTACTTCTCCTGGATACGTTTCAGGCCACCAGCTGAAATAGTCTCCCAGTGAGAAGGTTCAGTCTTGCACTTCTCAAAGAAATTAACAAGGAGCTCAGCCACTTGGTCACCATGATAAGGATCAATGTGGAAACCAGATTTTCCATGAACAATGATCTCAGCTGGACCACCATAAAGAGTTGCAAATGTTGGCAAACCGCAGGTCATGGCCTCAACAACAGTCAAACCAAAAGCCTCATAGAATGCAGGTTGCACGAAAGCACCCCTTGTATCGGCTATATAACGATAAAGTTCACCATTCCTCACACGGTTCATCTGAGAAGAGATCCATCTGAATTGACCATTTAACTTGTAGGTGTCAATAAGCTCATACATTTTCTTCATCTGTGCTTGTTCTTCCAAATCCTTTGATTCCTTCCTTCGGTCTCCTCCAACGACTACAAGGTTGACCAACTCACGTAGCTTGGGATTCCTAGCATACCACTCAACAAATCCTGTTAAGTTCTTTACATTATCCAGCCTTGCCATGGTGAACAGTATAGGCTTATTTCTATCCTTTATTACACACCTGCCATTGATTAAAAAATGTATTTCCAGTTAGATACTATTTAATTTAGGCTAAAAGTTGTGCTCTACACCTCTACTGAGAGAGAAGAAAATTACAGATGTTCTTCATTCTCAACAGAACTATAAAGAAGGTCCTCTATCTCAGGGTGGAGTGCTGTAAGCCTCTTTTCCTTCTCCGTGTACGAGAAATAGACGGATGTGTCTGCACCTGGTGAGACAATATTAAACTTTGGGTCGAATACATCTATCCCATGGACAACGCGGTACAGTCCAGGCATCGTAAAGGCAGTATGACTCTCATACTGTCCAACTGTAGCCTTGCTACAATAATTAAAAACAAAAAACAGAACTTATAGTTAAAGATGCATCCTGTAAATAGATATATTTAGTAATAGCAAAAAAAGTAAGGATTTATGTACTACCTTCCAGCTATCTCCTGGAATGTACTGGTGATGATGAAATCAGTATGATTCATCGCAATAAGATCAGCTGTAAACTGACTGGAGAAGTGATACTTCTTATCAAATTTCTTCCAATAGATGTCCGAATCAGGATATTTTGTTTTCTCTAAAGCATGAGCGATGGTACACTGCAACAAGTGACACTGTTATAAAACAAGATTTGAGCTAAATATAATGAATATATCTGATTTATGAATCTGGGCTCTTACCTGGGTAACACCTAATTTGTGTGCTAGCAACGATGCAACAAGATTACCCTCACTATAATTGCCAATAACCAAATCTGGCTTGGCCTGCAACTCTAATGTAATTTCTTTTGCAACATCCTGAAAGGTGTACAGATCAAAATGCTTAGGTTACTTTATTTTAAAGCAAAACTGAGCAAATAATGAGAAAATGAAAGACTGTGAATGTAACCTCTGTAAATGTCTCAATATAGGGCCAAACTTCGAAGCGGGAGATCCATTTGCGCAAAATTCCCTTTTCAGTTCTGAAGGGTACTCGAAGAATGTGTGAATGTTCAGCTCCATAAACTTTCTCAAGGCGCTGATTGCAAGTTGTACCTACTGCATCCGGCAGAAGACGTGTCACCTGAGTACAGTAGCAATATTTTGTATTAATGAAATGCATCCCATTAAACAAAGGAAGTTACAACTGGGTAAGACAAAAAGATCAACAAATTCATGCAACTAACAATTAGAATGCGAGGTATAATATCCAGTCCTTGCTCTTTTATACGCTTAATCATCTCTCGCTCCAATGCAGGAACTTGATCCAAAATGTAGACAACCTAATACATGGAAAGCACAGCGAATCAGGACAATGGGCAGACATTGCAGTAAAAGAGATATATTTAACATCTGATTCCTTTGTAGCAACATACCTGGCCACCAGTGTCAGGATATCCCAAAACATTCTCCTGAGCAAAGTAACCATGAGGTGAGAGAATAACTACATTGAATACCATTGGGATCTTCCCCAAAAATGTCTCAAGAGTGCTTGCATCAGGGGCCTCAAGAAGGTCCAAAAGCATGTGAAACATTTCGGAAACACGCTCAGCAGTATCACCCCACCCCCTTTCGAAACCAATCTCTTGAAACTTGTGCTCAAATTCAGAGTATGGTGTGTCTGGTGGGAGTGTCGAGAGATATTCCCCTGCTTTCCTCAGCATAGACTGGAGACCATTCACATTTTGAACTCTGTTGTTCAGCATCAATGTCTGGCAATGAAAACAAGCAAATTACCATTAAACAGCCTTTTTGAAATTCACATGGATTTCTTAATATTTTTAAATTTTACAACCATTACACTATGTTCTGTGAAGAAAAATCTGTGTTGTGTTAGATGCTGATTTTATTGAGAACAGAACATATGTTGGTCCTGCGCATTAATGCTCTGTAATTACACTGCAATGTGATAAAAACTCCACCTCGGGGGTAAAAGATAGCACTTCAAATTAATAAGTTTTAAGTACCTTCCCATTAAAGTGGTGGAGCCGGAGGAAATCAAGAAGTGGGTGCATGCTGTCCTTGTCATGAAACATTTTTGCAGAAAGATGCCTGTTGAGGAACTCAACTCCATTCCCAATGGACTTGGTTAGCGTTGGGCGAGGGAAAGAAGCTGTGAATGGTTCAAAATCCAGCTCAAGGACAAAGTTCTCGTCGCTTCTGAAATATATCAAATTATTAAATACATCAGATAGTCGACTCGATACAAATTAGAAAACAATATAGACAAAAGTTAACAGTAAGTAGGAAAATGTTCGTACGATCCATTGACAAGCTCCTCTTTAAATTGAAGATATTCGGGCACGCTCAGTTCCTCGACAACAAGCTGATGCACATTGACTCTTACATATTCCCACACACCAGGCCTGAGCCGGATAGCAAGTGCTACCCAAGGAGGAGAGACTATGGCTTCCTATAGACAGAGGTCAATATCGATTAAGATGCATATATACATATCTCTTTCTTTGTGTGTATCAATAGTTAATAAACCAAGTTTCACAAGATTAACTGATTTGTATACTAACCTGTGTAGACTTAAGAACTTCTGCAAAGGCACCATCCTCCAGTTTGGACTTGTCTTCTTTGCAAATTGCTTCAAATTCAGCTAGAAGCTGGTGAGGTTTCATGATTCCTTTTCCATGACTTTCAATTCTAGAATTCCATAAAGTACCGTAAATATAAATCAAGTATTTACAAGTCAAAAGACTCAAAACTGAATATAAACAGGTGCTTGGTCACTTCCACCACAGTTTCAGAAAAAATTGTCCAAAATAGCAATATTTCAACCACCGGACTTTTACTGCGTAGGATCCGCATTCATATCATCATTCATCTTCTTTAGGTGATACGCACCATCATATCTGACTGAGATGATATCTTTTGTAATTTTTTTTCTTATATTATATGCATAATGCACATTTCATAGATGGGCATCAATGACATCACATACGCTTGTTGAATATGTGCATTTCCTACGAAGCTACGATGAAATTGTGTTATTTTATGTCATAAGACGTTGAGATTGTGATTTTATGTGTATCAGTTATAAACAATCTTATATATAACAATATAACAAACCTTTTTACATGTTGGGATTGTGGTATTATCTGCATGATTTCTACACAAACTTTTACACCCACAAATATAACAAACCTAATTACACAAGCTAATGTAAGAGGATTAATACCTTGAAAGAAACATCAAGATTTCGGTACGATGATTTGCCAAAGTTGAATCCAAACGTTCCCGGAGACTGTGAACTCGGGTCAGGACAGGTTCAGCCATTATGCTTAAAACTTTCCAAATTACTTCTGATACAAAACTCTCCAACAAATTTCAACTACAAAAAGCAACCAACAACTATTAGAACATATGAGAACTAAGATACATGAGACACATCATTATATATAGGACCACCAACCAGTACAACTTCTTAGGTTGGATAAACAGAAAATGGCTACAAAGTCAAACATCTTCACCTAAATTTGATTTGATTTGTTCCAGAATTCTTTAAGATTTCAAAATCAAACGCCTACGTAAGATCATACATATTTATTCAAGAAAAGAAATAAAACACAAACAATAAATTTAATAAATAAAATACCAAAAGTCTCCCTATCGCACAAAGCACGAAATGGAAACGTGGACCACTGACACAACTTACACACAATCTTCTTACAATGTTCTGCAAGAAATCTAAAAATAAAATCCAAGACAAACAAGATTCTAGAATATGATAGATTTGTCAAGAAATATATTTGACCATAAGATGACCACTTTTGTCTTTTGGTCAACATCTTGTACCTTTGAACCCTATGAAGTAAAAGAGAAATTTCATACAAAGTTTAAACTACTCCATTCTTGTGATTACTTTGTAATGACCCAGATCTTCAAGTTTTCAACTTTACATCAAAAGATCAAAATAAAACTAAAAAAAAAAATCATAATAAATTAAAAATAGATTATCTGCTTTCTTAGAGGAACAGAAGAAGATAACAACTTTACTAATATTCCAAGCTTTTCTTGCAGAAAAGATTGAAAAAGAAAGTAGAAAGGAGAGAAATAAGTCACGTTTACACTCCAATAAACTTCTTGAGTTTTTTTTTTTTTTTTTTAGAAAAAAAAAACAAAAAGCAGAAAGCAGAAAGCAGAGCAAGAACATTTGAAACTACAAACACATTATGGGTGTTGAGATCAAGAACCTAAAATAAAGAGTACCTTTCAGTTATCAACCAAGAAAATCGAAATAACAAGGCAGAGAGAAGTAAGAAGAACGAGTGGGGGCAGAGAATATATGAAAAATAAGAGAAATGAAGTGAGAAGGTTTGTGATGAAAAGAGCAGAGGCATGCCCACCTTTTTATACACAAAAATCTACACTGGATACATACATACATTTCTGGATCTTGATAGTATTGTCGTTAAGTGGTATCAAAATATTACTCCCTCCGTTCCAAAAAGATTGATACATTTTTTTTTTGACGTTCCAAAATTAATGAATCTATTATACTTACTATTTTTTAACACTACTTTTCACTATTACACACATTACTTCTTTTTCATTTTATACTCTTTTTTACACTATTACATCCACTAACTTCCTCGATTATCTCAAATCTATTATTAAATATTAATAGGTTACACCACTTTATCCACTTTTCAACTAACTTTATTCTTTTTCTACTACATTTTCTTAATCTCCACGAAAGTAAAAGAGTATCAAATAATTTGGGACGGAGAAAGTACTATTATTTTGGTTGATTATTTAAAGTAAGATTCAAATAAAAATTATGTTTAGTAGTACAAATGAAATGTTTAGGGACAAAACTGTGCAACTCAAAAATTAGACCAACAACCTTCACAAACCGCTTTATCCAACTTGTGGGTCCCCTCATTTTTCTTAATCTATTATCCATAAAACAATTGTCTATTTCAGCGATTAGTTAACAGTAAATCAGTGCTTGTATTTGTACAATTACACGCTATACATCGGTCGGTTTAAGACCAGAGACCAGCTAATGGCGGCGTGATACGAGTCTATTACCATTTACGCTCTCTGTTCCCGCTACACTTTTTACGTCTTCCGCTTTTGTTAAAAGAGCCACTAAAATTAACAAATAGTGCCAAAAAAATTTATGGATCTTCTTAGTATTTACCCATCATGAGTACATTTTATTAATTATTTCTGTAAGTTGACTAATTTTAATAGTGGGTTGTGAAATCTTCAATAACATACGAGTTTCAAGAGTTTTCTTGTGAGAAACCATGATGAAAGGTCCAGATAAATCAAGAAAGAACGACAGGATAAAATGGGTGGAGTGTATATGTACAAAAGAGATCCATGAAGAAGTGTGTAGAAAGGGATTGAAGCAAAGTAAATAATTTGGGGAGACGAAGTAAATATCGAGAACAAAGAGGTGAGGAAGGTTGAGAGAGAGAAATCGAAAAGATGATTCTCATCGAACCTTAGTAAGGATGGAAGGAGTTTTAAGATTTCCAGATGCGTGTCTCATAATCAGTATTCTAAAAGTTGGTCGATAAATCAAGGGTAATGGCGCATAATAACAGATTTTCTGTTAAAAAATATGAAAATAACGGTTTCCAGATTGGTAAGTTTAAAATACCGGATGGGTTACGCATTTTGAATTTGGGTTACCTCATATACGCATTTACCGTATGGGTAACATGGATTACGCATAAAGAAAGCGGGTAACAAGGATTATGGTTATTATTACAGGTTACGCATTTTATTGATGGGTTATTGGTGATACGCAAAAACAAAACGGATAACATGAAAGTACATATACAATTATACATACAGAACTCATCGAAAAAGAAAAGAGAGACTTAATTCTCTCTCTCTATTCTCTCTCATCGATACTTCATCTATCTCTCTATTCTCTCTCACCATCGATCAAGACAGATTGACATTTGGGATGATCGGAGAAGGTTGGAGATGAGGAACGCCTGCGGCGCCGCCATTGGAAGAGAGATGACCGGAGATGGCTGAGAGAGAGAATAGCTAATACGCATATGTTGGACGGGTCTTGAAAACGGTATTTTTCGCCAGTCATAATGAAAATCGGTATTTTCATTTTTCTTAAAGTAAAAAACGTTATTTTGGACATTTTTTCATAAATCAATTAATTGGTCGATTAATTGGTAGATATATGGATCGATAAATTATACTCCATTACTAGACGATAATCTGTGTGGACCCAGAAAATTAATTTAAAATGATCCCTAATTTATAATTTTGAATAACCTTAAAAAATTATGTTGTTTATACAATTTGGTAGATTATAATAAAAAAGTGATCGTAGTTACAACAAAATTTAAATAATTTCGTTGAATACGAATCTTTGGGTGAAATCAAATTTGGAGATTGAAATATCATTAGAACGACTATTTTACTTATTAATAAAGATTGTTTAATTCATTATTAATTTAAGATTATTTTAATAAATCTCGATATATGTATATGCTTCTTATAGATACATTATTTTGTAACTCAGTTCGGTTATAATAAAAAAATTGTAATTGTTTAGGATAACAATAATTTTACTATTTTATTAAAGATAACATAGAGTTTTGCAAGAAATAGGAATAAAGAAAAAATTATATTTTTTTTAGGATTATAAAACAAAGAGTTCTAGAAGAAATAGGAATAAAGGGATGATACCAAAAAAAAAAAATGGTGGAACCAAATTTAGCATCATAGTACCATTTAAAAGAGGATTTCACTTATTAATAAAGGTTATAGAAGGCTAATGATGAATAAATTGATCTTAAAGTACAATTAATTTAGGCGATTCTACTTGCTCTAGAACCAGTTAAATTTACTTCGGATTTTCTAAATATAATAAGACTAATCATAAATAAATTAACCTTAACATGACATATATAACTAAATTTATGCAATTGTGATTGGTGATGTAAGAGCATCTCCAATGGGAGAGACCTCTTAGGTAAAATTTGAAATTAATTACCATAAATAAGAATTATAAAGAATGAGTAAAAAAATTTGTATTCCAATGGGACAAAACAGTTGTCTATAATTATAGATAATCTCTTGATGTTGGCTATATTTGTCGAACCTCTAGAGATCTGTAGTGAATTGCCACATCACTTATTTCTATATTAAAATTATATATTCCATTAATAACAACTTGAAATATTAATAACGTACCATTTTTAAAATATAGCGAATCATTATAGCCAATACCATCGGAACACAATGTCTTACAGGTTCGACAAATTTTACATAATCAATATTTTATGTAATTTAGCCAATCATTTTTAGCTAACGTCATTGGAGATGCTCAGTAATCTCTTATTTTTTTGTAAAATCTTGTAAAATCGATTTGCATGCAGAATGCTTCAACACCTTCCCTTTCAGTATATTACTAAAAGTCGTCTTACTTATCTGATGAGTACTGTCAAATATTGTTAAGTCAGAAGATCTACAGTACTACAGTACTAAGTGATGTAACTGATTACGTTTATGAATTGTAGTAGGTAGGAGTTAGGCAAACATATAATTAGGCTAATGATTTATAAATTGACCTTAACGGCCCATTAAAGAGCATGCAGATGGGCACAACTTGGCTGGCTAGAAAGCGAATATGTTAAAAAAAAAAATTAAGTTATCATGAGATATAGAATTTTTACCTTTCCACAAATTTGATTGGTATCGATTTTGTGTATTTCGTTGATAGATGGTGATCACTTCATCTATAACAATGATTTGTATATTTGTTGATATAAGTATATTTGTAAGTAGATTGCGTGTTTTACCTTGTTGGTAGGTGTTTTACCTCGTGTTAATTAAAATAAATGAAAAAAAAGAAGAGAAAATTACCAAAATACTCATATTTGAGCATGTCTAACCCTATTTACTGACGGGACACGTCAAATCGTGTACAATGATATAAGGGGTAATACGGTATTTCATCTTCCGTAACAATGCATGATACGGTACACGGTGTAACGTGTTCTGTGTAACACGGTGTATTGTGTCTCGTGTTAGGCGGGTGCGCAGCACAAACACGGTACACGCTCTTCCGTATCATGCATAACACGGAAGACCGTGTTCCGTATCCAGCTAATACGGTAGACCGTGTAACGTATTCAGCTAATACGGAGGCCGAAACTCCGTATCTTGTCAGTATTTCGGGTCATTTTTTCCAGAATCAGTATTTTGGACCACTTGATCCCAAAAATGATTATTTTGGGCCATCACCCAAAAAACAATTATAATTATAATAGTTTTTTATTTTTTTTTAATTAAAAAAACAACATGTAATTCTAGTAGAAATAGGAGTTTAGGGATGAAACTAAAATATGTGCAAACCAAATTTGGTACATAGTAGTACCACTAAAAAAGGGTTTCGCTTATTAATAAAGGTTATAGATTATTATTTATTAAATTAAATTATTTCCGATTAATGTTCTTATTAAATCAATCCAATTAATTATCGATTATCTGATTAATTACTATAAAGTATTTCTATCGATTAATGTCGATTTCTGTCTTTTTTTTTAGTCAAATAAAGAAATTTCATTAATTAATCAAATCCTTCTTCAATACATGAAGAAATTCTGTGTGTGCATCACTAACACACCATCTACCATTAACATAGAATAACTATATCTTGTTAAATAGTGAGTTACATTGTTGGTGGAACATAGTGAATTACATTATTCGTGGACAGCTTAACAAATTTTAGGATTATCTCTCGATTCTCAATTTCTGATAAGCTTCTCTTGCACTCTAATACAACTCGACCAAGATAAGAAAATGTAATTGAGGAGTATGATTACAATGGCCTCCATCATATAACGTAGCCATGTTTATAGCTTGAAGCAGCTTTTATCAGATCACCATTATAATTACGAGTTATCATTGAAAAACTATAAGAACTGGATTTCTCAAACAATGCAGCGTCAACATTTATCTTAATCTTATTTTCTGTTGGACATTTGTCTTTTAAGAACACCGATTATATTAACATTGTCTAGTTGAAGATAGACAGTCAGCTACGAGGTTTAAATAAACGAGTGACGATTTTGTGGGACAGTGAATTCTCAAGGACAAGATGATGCATGGGATTAGCTTCTTGTAATTTTATCTTTACATTTTGTACTTTCATTTTATTGGTGAGAGCACTTTATTTTTCTTCCAGTTAAAGTATGTGTTCTAGATCTTAATTATGGCTATCATGACTACTTGTAACTTAATTGTTGTTGAGTAGGGCAAGCATGGTATACAATACATATTGATTACAAAATTAATAGTAATAAATAAATCATGACAATTGACACATTTAATACCTCATTTTGCTAATTTTCTTAAAATTCTAGTATATTCATTATTATCAAAACACAGTAAAAACTTGGAAAAATTAATCTTTTTTATCCCAATATGATTTATATAAAAGTTCTGATTCCGAAACTGTTCGATTGTAAAGAATTGTGTTGTAAATGTTTTTTGAGATTTAATGGACGACCTTCTGTGCTTTTGAATATGTGGAATTTACAACAAGCTCGTCTTTGAAAGCAATGGGACTAGATGTTTAAAATGTCGATCAGGATCTTTACCAAATTAGAAGACTCTGTAATTAAGTTTTTTATAGCAAATCGTTCAAGCTCCAAATGATAGCAATAATAGGTAGGTTCACTTCACATTTCATCTGAAGTCATGTATGTGTAGGCAGTGGAATTCATGTTTTTTAGGTGAACCGGATCAGTGAAATTACCTGCAGCACTGAAAAAGACTTCTTCAGGTAAAAGGGCTAAGTAAAAAAAATGAACAAAAAATCAAATTTATTAACTAATTTTTTATATCTTTTTATAGAAGAAAAGTGTGGTTAAGCAAAATTTGAAGTTAAATTTACCCGTGGGTATTTTTCTCTTGCATCATATAAGATGTACAAAAAAATTAAATTTTTAATAAAATTCTAAACTTAAATGAAGTACACTTGTATTTATATATTTGTTGTTTTAAGTTTAGTAAAAGAAATTTAGGATAATGAGGTCGACCTATATTTAAGGGTGCCCATAAACCGATTAAACCGACCCAACCCGTCCCTACTTTTAGCCGATCCAATCCGATATTATTTAAACCAAACATTGAATGGGTTGGGTTAGGATTTTGATAATTTTAACCCAATCCAACCCGACATATATTATGCACTAATGAGTCATACTACTAATTTACTACTTGACTTAAAGTTAAGATTCTTTGGATATATTATTACATATTCCACACTAAAATTATGAATTAAAGATATTTAATACATTGATGTTCTACTTATGTGTAACGTAATTTAGTTTTGCAGATTGTAATGTATTGTAATTTGCACATGTGGTGATCAATTGTATAATTGCATACTAGATTAAGTTGTACATGACTTTAATTCTTGGACATCGAGTTGTTTTATCACTAACCAACAAATACAAATATGTGTTGCACTAACTTCTACTTTATATTTAACCCGATCAATCCGATAAAGCCGAACCAACCCAACCCGATTTTAATAAAATTTACGATGGGTTTAAATTTTATAAACCCGAACTAATTGGGTTGGGTTACTAAATTACTTGTAACCCGCCCAACCCGGGCACCCCTACCTATATTTGTTGTTTTAAGTTAAAGAAATTTAGGATACTGAGATCGACCTTATAAGATACCTTAGATTATGATGAAATCTCATCGAGAAATGCGAGAGTATTATTGTAATTTCAGAATATTATGAATAATTAAAAAATTTATACTAAAACCCTATTAACTTGGAAAATTTCCGAGAAAAGGCCCCAATGTCACAATTTTAAGTTAAATGGTCCCAAATATCACAGCTCAAAAACTTGGCCCCAAATATCATTCCAAAACATTCTTTCGTCTAGCGTTTTCTATTTTTTTTTTTTTTACAAACGCTAATGCGTCTAGCGTCTTCCCAATATTTATTTTTTTATACAACGCTGTATAGTCTAGCGTTTGGGGGGGGAACGTGAGATTATGTGGTGTTTTTGGGGAAAACGCCACATTATGTTGCGTTTTGGGTTTTTTAATTTTTGTTTTTTTTTTTTGTATTTTTTCAGGGTTCAATAATTAACTTTTAGGGTTCAACGTTTCCATTTTGGGTTTTAGAAATATTCGGAACAATGAATAAACCGTATGCAAACTTAGGGTTTAGAATCTAGGGTTTAGCCCTAAACCCTAGATTCTAAACCCTAACTTTTCCTGATTTTTAAACGCGTTAGCGTTAACGCATTTAAAAATCAGGCCGCCGGATTCAATTTTTTTAAATAAAATTTTTAAATTTTATTCAACAGTTAATTTTTGGGGTTCAACAGTTCCATTTTGGGTTTAAAAATATTCGGAACGGCGAATAAACCGTATACGAACTTAGGGTTTGGGGTTTAGGGTTGTTTACAACCCTAAACCCTAGACCCTAAACCCTAACGCGTTTAAAAATCAGGCTGCTAGATTCAATTTTTAAAATTAAAATTTTTAAATATTAAAAATACAATTTTAATTAAACTAAAGGGTTCAACAATTAATTTTTGGGGTTCAATGTTTCCATTTTGGATTTTAGAAATATTCAGAAAAACGAATAAATCGTATATATTTAGGAGAAAAAATCAAAAACAAAAAGAAAAAAAAAACAAACGCCACTTGAAGTGGCGTTTTGTACCTTAACTCAACTTAGTTTAGCGTTTTAGAAGTACCAGAACTGCAAACTCAACTTGAAATAGGGTCTTGAATAAAAAAAACATGAAACGCCACATACAGTGGCGTTTACTCTCAAAAACAAATTCTAATCTTGCGTTTTCACACAGGAAAACAAAAAAAAAAAAATCTTCTAACGCTAAACGCATTAGCGTTAACAAAAGAAAAAATCAAAACACAATTTAATACTATGTCTTGGAGTGATATTTGGAACCAAATTTTTAAGCTGTGATATTTGGGACAATTTCTTTTCAGATTGTGATAGATAGGACCAACACACACCCAAAATTTCAACCTTCCATTCCTTTTTTTAAGGTAAATATGAAGGATTGTTCAATTTTTTTACCAGTTGTACGTTTTAGAGATGTTGGCCCACGATTAGGACAAGGGCATTGGCCTCTTGTTTTTCCTGCCCATGAATCATCAACGTACGTGCACACTTCCATAGTTCCAAGAAGTCTACTCTAGTTACATTCAGGTATTGCCAATTCAAGTACCGACGAGATATAAGTAAAATTTCAGAGACCTTTATGTGTCCAAAAACAAATATGTATGCGAAAAATTTTAAGGCTTGTTCGGTATCTAACAGATTTTATATTCTAAATGAACTAGGTTATCATCATACAATTAGGTTAGAAAAACATTTATCTATCCTCTAGCTAAGTTTTCAGGGTTCACAGTTCAACTGTTCAAGCTACCCGCACCTCTTGCGATAAACAAGGTTTAGGCTTACACACCCTTGTTATCTGGAATACATTTGGGACAACTGTGAGCATCAAAATTGACCTGGCGCACTATAAGCTTAAAAGCACAGTTGTATTGTGCAACTGAGACGCATAAATCACTGCAAAGGGCCTGCATCCAGATAAGAAGAAATTTCGAGCACTTATGGCAGACGGTGTTGGTGTAAAGAATAAAAAAACTACGTTCACAAAGGTGGAGCTCCACTTACGTGAAATATAATATTTACAACAATGGAAAACAGAGTGAGAGTGCTTATGAAAGAGCTCAAGAAAATTTATGAAACCGGTGGTTATTTACTCTTTTATACTTATGGTGCAAGGGTACCAACAAGGCATTCAAGCTCACAATAATTCTGTGATATCATTTGCAAGGGTAACGATGTTTTTTCATGAGAAATTATCCAGTAAATGGTGATTCTGTATTCTATATCTTCGTAGCTTGTAACTTTCCCTGCCATCTACACGCATCTCTGTGCAAATAAGCCTCTGCAGGAGGACGTGTTAAGCTTAAAACCCGGCCGGAACTGAAGATCATATCAGAAGCAAAGTGTCTCCCCCTGGGTTACCCAGCGAACAAAACTGTCTGAAAATTCATCAAGAACTTCTTCACTTTGACCATCATCACATGACAGCTCTGTCCCAGTCAACTCCCTCCCCTGCTAATTGAACACAAATCTCGTAACGATATAGCCTTTAGAGTAACTATACAACAGCATGGAGAGTGAAGAAAGGAATTTTGTTTCATGTTTTATTGTTAAATTTTCTGTATTCTGTTCACTAAACAAGATGTTAACACTTAACAACAATGACATCGTTTTTATAATATGGGAACTGCACCTACCATCACCAATGCAACTCTTTTTGTTCAAGAATTGTGTCGACCCAACCTTATTTATCATTTAATTTAAGACTAAAATAATACTTACCTTCATGCTTGAGCCATACCCACTAGTGGATGGAGTAGTCTCTCCAACCAGTTCGTTCACAAGATTTTCAGTTGACAATGTAGCAACTGACGAATTCATGGCCGTTGACCTGCAGTCATAAAAATGTATTGGAATACGAATTTTCATGGATATATGGTATTATAATAGCGTGCACTTACACAATGGACCTACAAGTAATTGCGATCAATTTATTTATTAGGCTGTTTATCATCTGGTAATTTTCTTGCAGTATTTTGGCCACAAATAAAGAAAAAAACAGCATTAGTTTTACAGGACAGTTGCAGAAAGATTAGAAGATAATTTATACACACATATCACAAGTTGTGTGGAACAGTATTGAGACTAGTATGAGATCCAGCTATGACTTGTAAATGGACCAACACTAATAAAAGTTGGTCTTCTGTTCCAATGATACAATACCGGTAGTAATTGACTAATGTTAATAAGATTTGGTCTTTCGTTCCAACAATGCCGGTACTAAATTTGGCAACCATGTATAACATTACTTTACATTCTGGCAATATCTACCTACACGAAGATCAAATGTACGCATATTGCCATATTGGAAAACATCCAACTTAGGACTAAATAACTGTCATTTAATTTGTCGCATTCTTGCAATGCCCTTGTATTCAAACTTATCAAACCACACAATCCTAAATGATTAAACTGAATCCTACTTGTCTAGCATACACATACCCACCACTGACATTAAGAATTTGCATAATTATACTATGTTGGCCTTTTAGATGGGGATTAGACTGTCAAGTAGCAATATATCGTGATAACCATTTCGCTTCCCTCTCCCACAATGCATTTTATCACTCTCTTCATCCCATCATAAAACATCTCCCTTGTATCTAGAGTAAAACATATACTTCTAAATTTAAATTGCATTGTCTATTATGGTAGAGTAAGCCAATGACATGAACATTCTGTATTATAGGCAAATGAACTACCATCTACCAACCATTTGACATCAAGGATATATTTAAGGAAATATTCTGCAAACTTTCAGCTTAATACCATTTCAGATTATTCATTAACTTTACACCTAACATTAAATTTTTAAAACAAAAAAATGCTTATCACTTCTAGGATTACTTCATCTGTTTTCAAAGTAAGTTTTAAAATCTATTACATTTACTGTTTGCAATATATAGCGCCTCCAAAAGTAAGTTTTCAAAGTATGCTTACCTGACTGTAATTACCAATATTTTATACGAACAGCAGACCTTATCAAGACATCATGTACCAAACTTTAAAAATGAGTCTGCTGATAGCTATACATATATTTGGCATCTATTTGATTTATGAATAGCGTTCCAATATCACCCTAGAACCCAACACAATCTACACTAAATTTCTCTATGGCTATCTTTTCTACGGTTTCTACAGGATGGCTATTACCTTGATTAAAAAAATCCTTCATTATTTTTAAGTTAAATAAAATATATAGCAAGGGAAATCTATTATGAAAGGAAAACTATCAGACAATTTGTCTGACCGCTTTTGAGTACAAAAATGACCGCTTATAAAGACCACCTTTATTTTCTTCTAAGCCTTATACGAGTGACAAACATAGTATTAGCCGTGACCAAAACTGTCAACAGCTAAAAGAAGCACTGGTTAGCTGCTCCATTCATCAATGTATCTCTTTTTTTCTGCTCCGAAAGTTTCACGTGAGCCGCTTAATTTAAAATTCAACTAAATGCTAACTGTACAGTTCTGTCCATTAACACTTGTCAATGAATTACCTGTCAAACAACTCTTCACATGAGCTTGAAGAGGAGGAAAGCCAGCCAAGATCGATAAAGTTTGAGTAGTCAGATGCATCTTTATTGTCATCATCTCCATAATGCTCCTTCCGATGCGTCTGGGGGGTATATCTGTAATTAGATTTTGACCACTTTAAAGAGTCAGATGTTGCAGGATAATAATTGAAGCACAAAATTATTTGATATGCGTCTGGGGGTTTATCTGTATTAAGATTTTGACCACATTGAAGAGTCAGATGTTGGAGGATAATAACTGAAGCACAAAACTATTTGAGATAAATAGATGAAACATAGATGGATTAATCGTAGGATATACTAACAATATGAAAAAAATGAGGGCCAGAAAATTTTGACTTTACAAGTAAATCAAGCAAATCCGGGGACAGACAAGATAAGAAAATGTTTCTTGGTAGGGAAGAGAAGTACTAATTATGAGGTAAAAGGCAAGTCCTTAAATGATTTTTACCCTACCAATATGATTGGATGCTTAAACAGTTTAGGTGCCGGCTTATATTCCACCTGAAGCTTTTTACGACACTACTCTTACTACATCTAACCAACAATAGAATGCCTAAATATCAACAGTAAATGCAAAAGCTTCTGTGACAACATATGTTTATTTATCTACACTCAAATGTGTGCTTTGAATATGACAGTAACAGCAAGTCCCAAAAAATAAGAATTCCAAATGCCAAATATTGCAACTTCAGTGTCTATACTGTTTATCACATTAGAAGTCAATATTAATACCTGAAGGCCTTGATTTCAACAAACGACAGTACAAGAAAGACCCTACTGATAAATTATGTTGTCCCAAATATTGTATTGAACCCAACCTTTTAGGTTATTCTACTTATCCACTCAAATAATATAAATTCGGTACTATTTGCAATAAATGGAAATCGGCTAAAGAACGGGTAGTAAAATTGTGACAAGTTATTCTGTGAAGTACAAACACAGGTCCTAGCAAATACTTGCAGTTTGTGCAGCACATGTTGTATGAGAAAAGCATATTCTCTAAGGAACGAGATCTACAAAGGTACAATCCTCAAAATCTGTGGCCGGCTGTTGTACTATCTCAGACATGTTAGGTCAGTGGAACTTAGGTTTGAGGAGTTACAGTTTACCAAGTACTCAAAGCCAAGACCAATCCAGAAGTGTCGGAACTTACTGCTCAACCAGACAGATGTTAGGAGTAACTTCCAGAATTCTACACTGCCAGTTCCCACAATTAATATGAAGAAGATTTTCTTTTGACATACATGAGTTAAGTTGAGGATATGGACTTGGTGAAGTCATCTAGTCATGAGAGAGGGTATATAATATCCCACGCGTAAAAATGAGTAATGATCCCAAGTCATTGAGAGAGCAAAATTCACTACCAATGTGTACAAAAGCACCTAGGTATTTTAACATGGTGGAAGCAATATAAAACATCTTTAGACACCCAGTAAGTCTTAATACATGAAACGTAGAGTAGTCTTTTCACAGTAAACGTAGAGTTTCACAATCCCCAGAAAACATGATGATACAAGAAGAATATATGGAAATCCCCTAAACTGAGAAAAAATATAATCCAGTATTATATACTTCAAATCAATGACGATCCTCCATAATTATCTCTAGACACCTCATAATCAGCAAATTACATAACGACGCATTCATTCAACATCACGCACCCATTTCATTCAGCAATTACTACTAGTACAGAAAAACAGTACACCAATTCCTACAAGTAAATGGAACATAGTTCGAGGAAGTACGATCAGACCTTGAGAATCTCCCATCAGCGTCACAAGCTGATACATCTGGCGTTGACTCACTATGCCCTTTACTTCTATCTCCCGCCTTAGAAAATTCATCACTAGAGGCGGACCCGGGCGATCTGCTTTCACGAAGTATGTTCCCGTCTGAGATGGATCTCTGGAAAATTGACCTTTATGGAAAAGAAAAGACATAAACACATTAATATGACACGTGTCAGTTATCAGAGAGCAAGTAATTTCATCATAAAAGATAAATATATAGTGGTAATAGTGCTCCTCCACTGAAGAAGATCTATAACACAGAAAAGATGAAACTACATGGACCATTCTTTATAGAGCTTCATGCTTGTGAAGCACATTCACGTGTATTTAGGTAAATACTCAGAGACAATATATCTCAAATTAAAAGTGAACCCTCATTAGCATGGTAAAAGAGGGAATAGGGGAAACCACCAAGTCACTAACTAGGGATGACCATCAGCCAGTTTTAAATGATAAAACCCAACGAAATCATACGGTTCAAAACAGTTCTTAGATCCGTATACACAAGATCTGCACAGTGTAATTAGTCATCTGCACCTTACAGAAAAGAAAAAAGAAATCACGAATCAACAGTGATAAAGAATGCGATGATGATTGATTAATGGAGAATGTGGGAATTGAAACCAGAACCAAAGGAGTTAGATCATGAAACTAAAGGTAGCTTCTAGACTGAAATTTAGAAGTGGACGATTCACGAACCTACATATGAATTGTTTGTTAGTAATGATGGCAGGCAGGCTAAGAGAGATGTAGAGAAATATTTGGGAAGATAACATGTTTGTACAAAGAGGTGAAAAATTATGTATAGGCCCAAGTTTCAGTGAGCCAATCGGTTGGTTCGGGAGTTTAAACCACACCCAAACCGAGCTAATTCGAATTTTCCAATACCTGAAACCAAAAACTAAACCAAAATTTTGGTTCGGCTGGTCCAATTTAACCGGTTTTTTGAGAAATCATGCCAATCCCAAGCAGTAAACCATTGGGATTAAGCCCTTTGGTCCGGATCATGACTCGAGAAATATAACAAGAGCCAAATTTTCAAAAACATAGATAATAAATGAAATTTTGCTATTCCGTACCTTCCATTTTCATCAGCTTGGCCATTCCGGTATACATTATAATGCTGGTTGTAGTTCAGCTCCATGACTTCGGGTTTGCTATGTTGTGGCTGAAAAGAACCCAAGAATCTGCCAAAATATAGTCATCCAATATCATATTCAAGCATAAGCGATTTTGTGCCTCAGGAAAAAGCGGTACTGACTTACAAGTTAATGGCACTTTGTTTTTCAGCGTCCATGTAAGCATTGCTGAGGTACCGCTGGAGAGTTCTAAAGAATTCTTGGGATTGTGTTGCGGCCTTCCACTGCCCCCTTCTCTGAGAAAAAATCTATGCAGAAAAAAATAATTAAGGTGTTGGGAATTTTTCAGGATCAAAGTACCTAATAATTAATATGAATGCTAAATTAACAGAAGCAACCATCAAGAACACAAAGAGAGATAATCAGGAATCTCATTACAACAGAGTTCAGAGCACACTAGAAACTAGAATTTCAAGCAGAATAAACAGAGGATATTTTGATATAGCTAAACTTTGTTTTACTTATATTATCACATTTTCAGGTTTTTCAACCTCACTACTAAACATCATACAAGGTTCCATCCTTGCTGGATGCACTTGGAAATACCCTCAAAATGGACTATACAGCATATTATGATCCTTTCGTCTATAAAAGAATATCATCGTTATGTGTTTTAAAGAGTAAGGAGGCTCATAAAGAAGGAAAATACAATAGAAGTTTCCCATATCTTTTGCAATAGGACACTTCTTATTCCAAGTGGTTGATTGCAAATGGAAATTCTTTGTTTCAAAATCAAGGTTTCTATTTAATTGTAAAATCACATTACATCAAGGCATATAATGAGTTTATCTTATCAGGAAAAAAAAGAATACCTTGTTATGTGCAGCTGAACCACCATATTGATGTGCCAGAGTATCGCCCATTCTCTCATAGAACCTCATTAAGTCGTCAGCCAAAGGATCATCAAGGTCTATCTTAGAGGAATCTTTGACTCCTAATGCATGCAATTGCCGTCCCAAAGCAATTAAACCATATGCATACTGGGCAACGTTTGTGCGATCTAAACAGTCTATACAATTAGTCCTAAGAACACCCTTCTGGAACAAGGGTGACTTGCCATAATTGTCCTCATTATCAACATTACTATCTCCATTTAATATTGTCTCAACATTTTTGCCATCCTCAGGGTCATCGTCACAATGTCTCTCCTTGTTGATGTCGTGATGTGTTGGTGGATACATGTTAGCATAAACAACGTTCCTGCGGTGATAAATATATTGACATTGTCACCACTCACCAGTACATTTAAAACAAGAGAAAAAGGAGATGAAACGGGGCATTCAACACCCATTTTACCATTGCAAAATTGTGCAGTTTGGCTTTGGCATTAGTATGTATGGTGACCACATACATTAATTTATACCAGATAATCAACCTACTGGCTAAAAGATATATTTCTGAGAGGGTCAAAAACTTTTTGCAGTGCAAAAAACCGACTGCAAAGAATTAAAATATTTATTAAAAACTTAAGCAACATGAGCGGCATGTTTAGGTATAAACTCCATTTGGTTTCCCCAACACCTTAAGGTTGTGAGTTATCCGGTCATCTAACCTAGTATCAGGCTTAGGCTTGGTTAAAGAGAGGAGAGATATAGTTTCGAACCCTGCCACCCGCATAATCTCAAAATTTCGAATTAACAACTATATTGATGCTCCTTAGAATATGCATGTTCTTTCCCTTGGTGGGTGTGTTCTGGTGAATCACTCTTTTACCTTTTATAGGCTTTTGAGTGAGGGGGAGTATTAAATGTATAAGATCCGTTTAGTGGCTATCCAGAACATGTTGGGTTTTGGCGAGTTAGCCATTTAGTGACACAGGAAGTGCTCTGTAATCGCATTATTCTTTTCACTTTAAAATGGGTATTATTTAAACAAATACCGAGCTAGGAATATTGACCCAAGAATGGGCTTAACGAGTTTGTACGAATGTGTAGCTGGATGTTACATGCAAAACCAGGCTTGGCCGCTATCTAATGGATGCTACAAATTCACACAAAACATAGTGGCATGTTAAATGTAGAATTTTTGTTGACTGTTAACTTATCAACAAAAAGAAAGATTTATCAGAAATGCCCAAAAGGATGGAATAAAACAAGGCATGGTGCAAAAATTTCCTTAGAGCAAATCCAGGGTCAAACAGAAAAATCAATTCACATACTTATGCTAGTGGATGAATATAGCAATTAAACATGTAAATAATTTGCACATATGTCATTTTACACAAAGATTTCACATATAACTTCAAAATTAGTCAACAGGGTGGTGAAAACTCACTTGAAATCAAGCCAATTTACTGGCTCCTCAGAAATCAAGTCAGGTGCTACTTTGCAATAGAAGAAGCCTGTAAGTGTCAATGCGTATGCAGCAACTTTGCCCAAACTTAGCAATACAGTTGTAGCTTGCCTGAAGATAAAGGTTTGATGACAAAGATGAAGTGAAGTCAGATCATTATTCACAAGGATATACATTAGAATTTTGATTAGAGAACAGGAAAACCTCCGAGAGTGTTTGTTCAAATCCCAGTGAATGAACTTGAGATTATTCTCCTCTGACAAGTCTTTATTAATGATTTCAATAGCATTGGCAAACTCTGTTCGAAGAATAGACTCTCGAGGCCTCTTTTCATTTGTCTGTATATCCAAACCATATATTTCTCAGCAAAATGTTAAAAATGAGAAATTAACGTTTAATCCAGTTCCAAGTTGGAGTTTGAAAACAAGTCACACACACTTTTTTTACAGTCAAATTTAAGTGCTTAGCATTTTGAATCTTAATATGCAAACCAGAATTCTGGAAATGGTATAAAAAATCCCTCAACACTTTAAACTCCTTACCTTGATTAAATTTAGGATTATTATAGGATTTCCATATCTCTCCACGAGATTTTCGAAGTGAAGTCTGGTCGCCTGATAGGTTTGATCTCTCCTTGACACTGGAAAAAGACAACATGAGTACAAGAATTCCAAACCAAACTATTGAGATTCCAAGCAAATGCACTAACATACATATAATATCAGGTTTGATATTCAGACGTGATGTTTCCTGCGACCAAAAAAGTGGAATTGACCCACGATTTTGAACAACCGAACTAATTTGGACAGAATACCCTTCAGAAGCATCTTCAAACACAATTTGTTCTGTCTCTACATCATTAGCAACTCTTCCGTGCTCATTTACTCCTCGCTTTAAGTACCTGTATCCAATAAGGAAAAAACAGACAACCAAAAGATAAGAAATATACCACACAAGAAACATGCTCCAGTCTGTCTATAACAAGGCTTCCCCGGGGGGGAAACCGGTGTAATAGGTTACATGAGAGAAGTACTAAGCATCTAGCACTCTAAGAGATAGACACCAATAAACAAAGTTATATTCATTTCCACCTAAATAAATCTATCAAGTTATTAAATATCCCTTTTTCTAAAACATTTTCTTCTATTACAGGCATGCGATGACAATGAATGTGACATGGCATCGATAAGCTATGAATTCAGATGACATAATACAACAACACATCCATTCATATGTAGATTTGGCATCAAAAGAAAACCGCCGAGTAAACAGAAATTAGTATATTATTAAGTAATGTGTGTAACTAAACATTGAAATAAACATTAGCAGATTCTAGCATAACAGGTAAAAAGTATATCAAAATCCTTATCTTGTATTAAATGAATAATTATATTATGAACATTGTTCATCTATTCCTGCAGCAAAGGACTTTATCGCATTTATTCTAGCAACCTGCTAAACAGATATTCACTAAACACTTCCTGCAGAGATTTGTCCACCCTCAGCGTTCCTTCCTTAAAATATACCTCATAACTACAACTTCAACATCTTTTGACATGGCAATGCTCATGTTTACAAGCCAACGAATCACTAGAGTCTGTCACATTACAATCTGTTTTTGTTGGGGGGATGTACTTAACGAGTAAAATATAGGCATCGTCACCTAACATGACTCGGTTGGATCCAAGTTTAATAGTTTCCGTTCCATCACGCTACAGAACATGTTTGTAATCCAATATCCACACATGGACACACACAAAACTACAATATTACAATGCCTCAATAAGTGACACATTCAGATTAACAAGTTCTTCATATCAAGGATGTATTTAACAAGTAAAATATAGGCATTGTCATATATTACATCACTCGGTTAGATCCAACTTCAATAGTTTCCATTCCATCAAGCTACAGAACATGTTTGTAATGTAATGTCAGTATATCACACACGCACCCCCCCCCCCCCCCCCCACACACACACACAAATCTACAATATTACAATGCCTCATTAACTGACACGTTCAGATTAACAAGTTCTTCATAAGAAGGTATGCATGCTAACCTTGTCCCAGCATAATATCGTGAACGTCTTGCTATAAGAGTCAGTTTGATGTCCCTACCAGAGAATGAGTGTGTAGTCTGGAATTCAACAACAAAGAGCTATTAACTAAATATCAACTTCAGCATACACAGAAAAGGAATTATAATGTGCAAAATAAATTATCAACAAATGGTGTTTTACAATAAAAATGTAAGATGTTTTAGGTCTTCTGAATATACAGTTTAGGAAAAAAAATAATTGCTGTGCGCAGACAACTAGCTTTTCATGGAAGACAATGCCATTAAGTAGGCCACCATCTTTCTAAGAAAAATAGTAGTTGAAAGATTTACTTTAGTCCACAAATTATATAAGACTGTGCACAAATTACTAGTTCTGTATTCTAGTCAACGGAACACACCAATTCATACACAATATTTATATATATATATATATATATATATATATATATATATATATATATATATATATATATCACAACCAACCATCACCTGTCTAAAAAATCCATAGACCAAGGCTACAGTCCAAAAAGTGTTCTTCACGAGATTCCGGATGCCACGACTCAAAAATTCATTCCAGACAAACATGGTTTCGTAGAGGACCTTCTCCGCCACATCTTCACACATGTTCTTTTGGAAACTGCACATTACATGGTATGAATAGCTGAAGAAGAAGTCCTTTGTGAGATCCACAGTGCACAAGAGCTTCTTGTATCTGTATCATCAAAATTTTCGAAACTAGAAATCAGTGCTGACACTACAAGAAAACGTTACATAAACAACGAGGGTGAAAAGATAAAGCATACAAAGGCTTGTTTAGCATGGCTAGAAGCAAGGATGACAGCTAAAGAAAGTTGTCAATGGAACGAAATACATAAACCTTGCCAAAGTGTATTTAGGAAATGAAATGAATAGTCAAGCAGCTTGGTATAACTACAACTCAGTTGAAATCAATAAACAAAATGGATGATAAGACAATATATCTGGTATTGTAATTTTCAAAACATGTTAAACATCGATTTCATACTTTCTGTACATAGTAGACATGCCAATATACATTAGGAAGACCATGTATGTGATATAAAAATGAGGTTTGAATCATATACATAGAATATTGTTCCCTCTTTTTCTTTTATTAATTACGAGTCACGAACAACCAAGGGGTATAACATGAACTATGCATGCAACCCTAGTCAACCACAATAACAACTTTTAAAAAACAACACCATTTGGGGATATACTGTTATCCACATGTAGATCGAAGATCACCTGTTTTCATTTTTGGAAATAACCATATCTGCTAGAACTGCAGGATTGGGAAGTGGAAGTATTTCGCTCTTGGAAATCGCATAAATAGTGTGACCACAAATAGCACCAATTGGCTTCCGCTTAGTTATAAGCAACATGTAGTACGGCCCCAGAAACTTGATGAAACCTAAAAAGCAGCAAAGCGAAACATCATTAAAATAGTTTATATCTAATAATTAGCTTTTGCCCCATGTACTGGGTCATGATTACCTACTAAAACGAAAAGAAGCTGCACTTGACAACCTACATACCAACAATACCATAGCAATTGGTGACAAATTTAAGCCCTCCTGTGGATTTGTTTCCCTCATTTATCCGCCTTAACAGGTCAGCACATTGTCGCTGCGTATATATAGTAGAATCTTCAAGAATATTGAGCTCAAAAGGCTCCAGCCTGTCTATTTTTAAAACTCTCCAGTATGTTCTACTCTTATTCCTTCCTACCATATAAAAATTCTGCATTGAAATATTTGACCAAGAAAGTGATTTAGACATGTCATACTACAACTTATGGTAACAATATATAACAAGAAGGGTACTGAATTGGATGAATGATGAATCGATACAGAAGATCTTAAAATTTTGTAAACTGAACAATAACATATCATTTGACTCGTCAGCAGCTTGTAAAAGTTAGCAAATGTCAGATTTTTTCTTTTCTCAAAAAAACAAAAAGATTGGACAAATTAGAGGCTCTAGAAACCAGTAATGTGCTACTACTGTTGATTTATTTTAACAGTAGGCTAAAATCTGTGATTATCCTATCTTTTAGAAGTTGCAGTGGGATAAGAAAGTACATTAATAAATAGGTGTGAATCATAACTGGTTCAGACTTTATACTAATATCAAGCTTAATACTATTATTGAGTTTATTTCTGAGCATTGCCTCAAAACTGTTGCCTCAACCACTTTCAATATCATTTTTGTACTTTAAAAAATTCAAATACATGGAGAAACAATTAAAATTTACAAATCACAAAAGCATTGCCCTAGCAGAGGCGTGGTTATGTGTTCGAAGGTGATTCCAGACAATGTGTACCCATTGGCAGAACACTAAAATCTTATAATGATGTATTTGTAAATGTAACTATCAGCAAGATCTGGTGAAGGCATCATGTAACAGAACTATCTGGCCAAACAATACATAAAATCTTACAATACTATGGAGACGCCATAGACAGTGTCAACTATCAACCTTACCTTGTTACAAGAAGGCAACAAGCGAACAAGTAACTGACTTGGCCTATATATTCCTAAGTCTCACAAGGTTACGCGGTGTTCAAAAGTAAATAAAGGTTGAGGCAGCGTTTGGGAATTTCCAGGCAAATAGACAATCTTTTGCCTTCGTAACTAAATTTCTCTTGATAGAAAATATGCTGCAGAACTTAAATATTAAAAGTCAAAAGTAACGGTCACTCGTTTTTCCTCCCAAGTGAAGCTTATTCGGTAATAATAATAATAGAGCAGATAACCCCACACACGGAAGTATAGCATTGGTCAACTATAAAGTCATGAATACGACGCCAAAACTAACGGCTTACGACATACAGTCATCGTGCTAAATTTTAAAATAAACCGTTACAAGTAACCAATACATAGATGTCTTTAGCTAATTTTACATGAAAATGCCAACTCAACCTCTACTACTCATTCAAAACTTCAATGGGTTACGTTTGACATTGTGATCTTCAAAATCAGACAATTGTAACTTAACAAAATAGACACCCTGCTTACCACCAGAAACAATCACATTAAACAGCGTGATCTTTGAAAATCAGCTAACATAAATACACTTACAACTTACTAAAAAAAGATTAGACAACAATAAGCAATAACTCTAAATCACAAACGCAAGAAAGTTCAAAAAGACTACCGAATGAGTCTGATAGAGCCGAAACTTCTGCATAATCGCTGAACCCGAAGCAGCACAAGGCTCCTCCACAAAAATGTCCTGATTTTGCAAGTGCACCTCATTTCCATTTTCGGTTGCCATTTCCGATTCTCAACTCTTTACACAAAATTCACTTGTACTAATTCTTTAATCGCAGATCCCGAGCCCCGAGCCCGGGAATGACTACAAGGGCATTCAAGAAACAAATGATCAACAAAACATGAAGCTAGGTTGCTTCAAATATAGCATTCTTTTTCTCCCTTGAACCAAATTTGTTTGACTTTTCTTATCAAAGTTTCTTCCTTTCTATAAATAATCAAACACCTTCCCATTCAACCACAATCAAACCCTAATTCCACACAATTTCACCCTAATTCACATTTACACAAACAAAGTTCAAATCTTTATTGATCTTTACAAGAAAAGATTCAAACTTCAAGATAATACAATCAAGAAAATATGTATACAAACAATATATGATTCACCGAGAAGATATATATAATAAATGATAGTAAAGCTTGAATATTTCAAATCAAGTTGAAAAAAATAAGAGAAAAGATGGTAAAATTATTTAAAGGGTAATAATAAAAAAAGAAAGAAAGCTTGGAAAATTAAAGAAATGGAGGAAATAGTGGAGATACGAAGGGGGATGATGAAGGAGAATATGTATGTATAGATGTGTGTATGTATAAACAGTAAATTGATGATTAGAGAGAGAAATGAGCAAGGTTATAGTTTAGATCCAAAGAGGGGCAAAATGAAATGAATACCACAACTTGGAGTTGTTGGGTCCACGTAAATGTTAGATGTGTAGCCTAGCAAGCCAATTACTCCATAAAAATATCCATAAAAATACGACGGCTAGCGTTCAAATAGGAACCAACCTTAGAATAGAAACTAGAAATCTACACTAAATAAATTATATTTCATTTATTTTAAGGGCCCCGCTAGGGGCACCTTCACAAAAAACGTTTAAAATTCTTGGCTCTATTCAACAAAAATATATAAAAAAATAAAAAAAATTCAAAAAAAGTTACTGTTCACGTGCCACGTCATCACGTGAACAGTACTTTTTTTAAATTTTTTTTATTTTTTTATATTTTTGTTGAATAGAGACAATAATTTTAAACGTTTTTTGTATTGGAGTACCCCTAATTTGGTCATTAGATTAGCTTGAAATTTTTAATTTAGGTTTAGTTTCTAGTTTCTATTCTAAGTTAGTTTCTATTAGAACAAGACCCTATATATATATATAGGCTAGCGTTCAAATAAAAACCAACCTTAGAATAGAAACTAGAAACCTACACTAAATAAATTATATTTCATTTATTTTAATGGCCCCGCTAGGGGCACCTTCACAAAAAACGTTTAAAATTCTTGGCTCTATTCAACAAAAATATAAAAAAAAATTTAAAAAAATTTTAAAAAAAAGTACTGTTCACGTGCCACGTCATCACGTGAACAGTAACTTTTTTTTAATTTTTTATATTTTTGTTGAATAGAGACAATAATTTTAAACGTTTTTTGTATTGGAGTACCCCTAATTTGGTCATTAGATTAGTTTGAAATATTTAATTTAGGTTTAGTTTCTAGTTTCTATTCTAAGTTAGTTTCTATTAGAACAAGACCCTATATATATATATACTAGGATGTCTTGCCCGCTAACGCACGGGAGAAATTTAATTTTTTTTTTTTTATGATTTTATTTTGAAAAAGGAATTGAATGAAAATGTTAAAGAAACTATATTTTTTGGTTATTTTGTAATAAACTTGGTGTGAAATGGCAATATTTTTTCGTGAAATTTGGTTGTAACGATTTACAGATACTTTTGGTCTAAAATTGTGACTTCATTTTTCGGTTATACTTAAAATTGAATTTACATTTTTTAATAATTTACAAAATTTAACGTAATTTGTGAATATAATAATTTGAGATGAAGATACAATTTTTATAACATTTTTTATAAATTTTGGATAAAGGGAGTATAAAAATTTTGGATGAATAGATTTAAATTTTTTTATTTATCTTTTAAGACATTTGACTTTGTAACTGTTTTGGACACTGTTCTTTACATGTCTTGGGCAGAGAATTTATTCATTCCAAAAGTAGTCTAATTAATTCTATATTTAATCTAATTAATACTCCATAACCACCACCTATATAGTTGACTTCTGTATAACAGTTTCCATTCACTACTTCTTCTTCTTCAATTAGTATAATTACAGTCTTTCAATACATGTTGCAGGTGAATATGGTGTAGTATGATTTTGGCTTATGTTACTTTTCATATTTTGAGAGTTTTATGTTTGTTTGCAAAATATCTGAATTGTTAATTGTATGTTTATAGTATGGCCGTAACTCCCCGATCTGTCAAATGTCTTACTGTTGAAGAATGTCTTTCAAATGAAATGGTTAGTTGTTTGGATACATGTTTTGTTGTTGCATGTCATGTTTCACTTGACAATTACATGTTTATGGTTTGTTTCGAACTCTATAATGTTGATTCTTTGTTTAAATTTTGAAAAGGTTGTTCCTGCTGATTTTTGTACCAAGTATGGATCATCTATTCCAATTGGTATTAAGTTGCGAATTCGTAATGGTTATCAACTATGGGTGGATTTCGTTAAGATAAATGTACGTTTTATGGGCATGAGGGATTTCTCCAGGGACTTTAATTTGCGAGGAGGTGAAACTTTATTGTTTGATTACGTTGGTGGTTTCAATTTCAAAGTTCTTATATTCTCCGCTTCTGGTTCGGAGATTGAATACCCACTTGTTGTGCAGCAGTTGCAGGACTGTTTGGGTCGTGAAGGTATGTTGCCTATGGTGTTGTAATTTGTTTTTTGTTTGAGGACCTTTTTTTTTTAATATGTTAGAATTTATAAATTTGGAAATTTGTTGTAGTTGTGTATCCTGATGATGGTTGGAGTTTTGTTAACTATAGGCGTCCTGGACGTAACCCTGTGAATGAAGTTGTATGTTAATCTTCACTTTGGTTGAAAGTTGTATACGAAATTGACATGTTGTACTTACTAATGTATTTAAATGTTATTTATTTAAAGGTCCCCCCACTGTTTTTTATTGAGAATTTAGCTCCTATGATGCAAAATCGAGTGGAATATGTTGTTAATGGTGGGCAACACATTGTGGGATCTTATTGTCGCCGTAAATGTGTGTTCACTGGCCTTGGAAGCTTGTGCCACATGTTAGGAGTTCCGCATCTAAATTGTTTGAATGTGCTGTTGTTCACCTATGATGGGAAATGTACATTTCACTTGGCCATCTTTGACAAATTTAATGTTGATATGTCTGTTGCTCCAATTGTATCTCGAAATGGTAATCTGAAATTATAAAGCAATTACATAAACTTTGATGTAAATTTTGTTAAGTTCTGTTAATCATTTAATTTCTGTTTAATATCTCAGTTCTACTCAATGCCACTGCTTTTGAGATTTTGGTTCAGCCTTCTCATATGTTAGAATATTGTCATGGTGTGGTAAGTTGAATTTAAAATATTTAGGTAGCTATTTATTTTTGGATAATTAATTGAAACCTTTGTGCCTTTGATTTTAGGCCGTATCAGTTCATTTCCGGAGTACTACAGATTTGTGGGCAATGACTGACCATATAACTGCCTATTTTGAGAACCGTTGTTGGCGTCTTCAGATTAGGAAGCGTGATTTGAAGCGAACTGCTATACATGATGGTTGGATTCAATTTAGGACTGATATGAAGCTGGCTGTTGGACATGTTTGTCGTTTTCAGTGGAAGAATGATAGTGTACGTAATTTCAATGTTCGTATTTTTAGGAATTAAGTTCCATTTGCATTTGCTGCACTTTGGTGATCTGTTAGAAAACTTTGTCTTTCAGATGATGTTCTGTTTGTGAACCTTGTTTGACTTTGGTGATCTTGTTTTCTGACTTTTTATTAAGTATTGTTTGTTAATGTGTCATTGAAATGGTCTGTGTATGTTGCTATTTTCATGGTAATGTTGCAAGAAGTGTAAAATAGATATCTGTCCATGGCAGTAAACAGTAAATAGGGTAGGAGTAGATATAGTCCTGAACAAAATTTAGTGTTACACCTGTGTAACAGCAGTACACATTTGTAGGAGGTTCTGTTATCAAAAGTAGTTCAAATGTTGAGGCTGATTATTGCATGTGCTGCTAGATTTTATCCATCGGAGAAATTTGATCCAGGTGGTAGGATGATCCTAAGGGCTGTTAGAAATGAACTATATTAAGGAAATTAAACGTGGTATGAGGATAAGTAATAAGTACGGTAATAAAAGTTTCTGACCTCTATAGCGCTATAGGTTTGATTTGTGAAACTCTATTGTTCTTGAGACATTCCAGGATGATTGTAGAAACCTAGATCAATGTCACTGGCTACATAAACTTTGTCACTCCCGTTGATGTTTCCTTCCTTGATTTGGATCTTAAATGTATAATCTTTCCCTTGAATCGTTTTGAGAATTTTTGGAAAAGATTTGTCCTATAAAAAAAGATATGAGGAAATGAAATGTGGCATTACATTAGTAAAAAAGTAAAGTCAGAATTAAACCTTTTCTTGTACAGACTGAACATCAATTCCCAACAATGATCGTATTTCCCTATCCCTTAGGGTCATGTAAAGTTCACCAGTTGTATTAGATGCAACAATTGATACGTTGAACCTGTGTTTTTAAAATGTTAAGAATTGTAGTTTATGGAATTGTAGATAAAATATAGTATCATAAGGGTTGATTGTATATACTTCATATTTGGATGTGGAACAACTCGGGGACAATTCTTGCAAGTGTAATTCCCTTCTTCATAATGCACATCCTGGTAGCATGATGTGCATACCCCGTAACACCAGCTCTTCGTTTCTTCAACAGATTTGATAAATGCTTTACATATAACCTCTTCCTGGAAAAAGTTGATTAGTTTATGAATGCATATTTCTGTTAGATAAATGGCCACAATTTGACTTACCTGACTAAAGTCCTTCTGCAATTTTGTGATTTCGTCAATGGTACATGTTGTCAAGGTTTTCCTCTTAGTGGAGAAGTCATGTTTGGTGAAATTTGGTTGGTTTAACCTATATGCATCATATTCATTATAATAAACTTTTTAAAAAGGATGACACATTACTTAAATTTAATGTACATAATCATGGCTTACATTTTGCGCAGCTGATGTACACTATGATGATCAAAGTTTAGATAGAACTTTGTAGGGGAGTAATTGCATACATCAATTTGGTCTGAAAAGTAATTTGCAAACTGTTATCTTATATATTTTGAGATATGATTTTGCACTTTATTTGAGAAGTTACCTCTCCATTGTGAAAATTTTCCACTTGCAATGATAAGTATAAGTGGTTCTTCTAAGTCCTCTTGCATAGCTTCTTCAAATTGTTGGGTAAACAAATCCCAGAATGTGACATTAATCCTAGTCCTTGAAGAAAGTAATGTAGTATTAGTTTTACAATGTGAAACTGAGTTGAATGTAGTATTATGTCATAGATGTTTTGGATTGAAATGTACTTACTTGCCATCCGATAGTTTAAACTTTATGTTGACTTGTTGTTTGCCCAAGCTGTTGGTGAACTGATTAAGCTTTTCTTTTTTGGTTATTATCCCTATAACATCTATGAAATAATGAAGTAAACCATTTAGAATAATAGAATACACCATATATATGAAACAACATGTATGACAACATTAAACGTAATTACCTGCTAGGTAGATCTGTTGTTTAGCTACTGTTTTGAGGTCATGAAATTGATACAAATCAAACATATTCTTAGGGATAAAAATCTCACTTTCATCAATTTCCTTGGCTTTTGTATCAGTTATGAAGATGAGTTGTCTGTCAGTTTGAACAGGCCTGAACTTGTCTTGTTCTGTGTAGTCTTTGACATGAAAGTTTTTTAGGATGTACAATTTTCCTAGTTGTATGAGCTTCCCAAATCTATCAGCCATTGACCCAGGCACAAAATCTTGCATTTTGCAGTTCTATGAAACCCAAAGAATGTTTTACATAAACATTACAACTTACATGAGTAATTTATATGTAATATCTTACCTTTGAATCCAGCAGTAACAAATTGTATCCTTTAAATTGTTGACCTGTCATATTAGAACATCTCCATTCCCGTATAATTCTTACCTTGACTTTCCAATCTGTTCTACCCTTTTTAACATTACGTAGACTGTCATAAGCTGTATTGGACATTGTAGAGATGTAGAAGCTTTAACATATGTTTTCTGTGTTTGGAGTTGTGGAGTTGTTAATATGTTGGTTATGCTGGTTGGGAGTATTACAGTACTTATGATTGGTATTACGGTAGTTGTATCTACCAAATTGGCATTAACTACAATGTAACTGTGTGTCATCTAAAAAGTTGTGGAATGTACTGATTGAATTATTTTGTTAACTATAATTATTTCTTTTAACTCTTTGTTCTAACTTATTTGTTAAAGGAGGGGATGTGTAAATGTTGATTTGCAAGTGATAAATGTATTAAAAACTTGTGTACCCTGTATACAATACCAAAGAAGAACAGTCATACAATTTTGAGAAACTTAAGATTCAAAAGATTAATATTCAGTACAAATTCAGTACACATTGAGTAGAAATTACAAAAGCCTTGTAGCAATTACATATGTAAACACTAAACATGTCTTCAGCAAAGTTTTGTTGACATGGAATTTTGTTAGAAGCTTTAAACCTGCAAATTAAGAGTCATGAATTAGATAGATTTGAACAATATTGTCAGACATATGATAAGTAATAATATTGTTACATACTTTTTCAATTTTAACTAATTTAAGAGGAGGAATTTTTTCAGTTTGTGGTGTTGCATTTTGAGTTTCGTCAGTAATGCGTGCCCTTGTTTTGTTTGTTGACGTTGCTGTAGGCGGGCTTCCATCTTTAGGTATGGTATTTTTGTCCTTGGTCTGTAATGTTATAAAAGGTTAGGTTCATAACATGTAACAATAATATAAATTTAAGGATGACTTACGTTAGAGATTTCAGTTGCGGAGACTTGAGGGTTGTTTTTCATGTATGGTGAATTAGTGGCACAAGCTTCCAGTGGTCCTGAAATTTCACATGCTGTATAAACATTGGAACCTTCTTTCACATTTTCTTTTGTTATCAAAATAGAAAACTTGTATGCTTTCTTTAAGGCAAATTTGAGCATTCCTGGGAACTTGTTACCATCTCCAACCTATAAAATCATGTTATTTATAGTTAGCAGGATTTTGTCCTTTTGAAATAATAAATATATTTTTTAATACCTCATTCTCATCAGCATCTATATCATAAACTGTTTTCCCAAGTAAACGACAAATTTCATCATTTGGCCAAATAATTGGAATAGTCCCTGTTTCATCCGAGCATAATGTGTAGAGTTTGAATCTGTGAAACATATGGGAAATTTATTATAAGAAAAACTTTCCGAGACAAAATTCAAATAAATACGGTTGCAAAAAAAAAAAAACCTTTTATCTGGATACGGATATATATGGTTGCAACATTTGTAGTCTCCATCAACCAACTTGAGATCCTTTTCACAATTTGTACAAAAATGAACATACCAATTCATTCTCTCGTCCACTTTTTTAACAGTCAATTGGCACACAACAATTTTCTGATTTCAAGATTTGGACAATAAGTATTTGTTAGCTAAATTTTTGATATAAATCTGCATGTGAAAAGTTTACCTCAATGTAATCCTCAAACAACTTCTTGATGTCAGCAACTTTGATAACTGGACAGTCTTCTACTATATCATCTATATCCATATCATAGAAATTTGGTTCTCCAATCCTAAAATGAAAGTGAACAATGTACATTGTTATATTAGAAGAGAAAAAAAGGTAATAATATGTAAAATCTCGTAGTTATACAAATTGAAGAACTAAAACCTTTGTCGCAGCAATTTGACAGAGTGATGATTTGGGTTTAAGTAAAACCTGGTGGCTGGAAAGTTGGTTAAGTATACAACATCTGCAGGAAGAATTAAAGGTCAAGTAAAACCTTAAACAGTTTGTACAAAAATTATCCTGATGCAAAATACAACATTTATATTACCTTTCCACTCTGTAACCTTAGCACTTGCGATAATTATGATGACTGGTTCATCCACAACTTGTGCTTTCGCTTTCAGGAAAGAATCACCAAACTCATTAAAGAAGGTGACATTAATGGTCTTCCTATTAAAAGCATGAGAATTTTTTTCAGTGGTTGCACTTAAAATTTTTTGTCACTATATACATTATTACTAAAAGGGCATACTTTCCATTTGTGATAGTGAATTGAACATGTGATTTTTCTTCTGTCTCTTTCATGTATTGTGCTTTTGGTTGCACTTCTAGTATTACTGCAACCACATCTTACCATAATAATAACAACTTGTCAGTATAACATAAAATCATACCAGTTAATGAGATTGTCATCGTTATAATTATACATACCAGTCAGGAAACGATTGTCATTCTTCATTGCTTGCATATCCAAGTTATAGAAATCAAAACTGTAATCGGGAATCTTTAGTCCACGGTTTAAATCTACAATCAGCTTTGTTTCACTTGTGAAGTATATATGTTTCTCATTCCTAATAGCCCTGTTTGTTTCGTCCCCATTATATTTCTTCACACTAAAGTCTTGAATAATGTAAATTTGGCCTTCCATAAGTTCTTTTTCAAATTTTGGAGCAATCTGAGAGCTGATAAAACCATGAATCCTCTCACTCTACAAAACATATGATTAGTAATACTTATTATATGTTTCATTATAAGTTTGTCGAAAAGAGATTTAAGGGGTAGAATGAACTTACAGAGTCATCAAAGAAGATAATATTATATCCTCTGAATTCTCCAGTTTTTCTAGTGATACCTTTCCAAATAGATTGTGCTCTAACACGTATGCTCCAGTCCGTTGTTGAATCATTCAAGCTGTTCAAACTGTCGTAGTTGTTGAAACCCATTTTATATACCTGCAATTTCCTTTGAAGACACCTTTTGCAATGACTCTCAGATATGAGATATAGGTTTAATGTGGATGTAACTGGTGAATGTAATTTATGTCTTCAATTATTGTAGTTGGGGAAAGTGATAAAGTAAGTTTATTTTGTAGGACTCCATTTGCTTGTTAACCACACATTTTTTTTATTATGTAGCATAAAAAATTAGTACCACTTCCGTTTAAAATGTCATCTTTTTAAACATGCTTTGTCTCGACTATATTTTTCAGTATACATGCTTATAGACTACATTTTTCAGCATGATAAATAAATGTAGATAATGACCACATATACTTCAATATACTTGCTTGAAAGATAAAATCCAAAGATTACATTCTTCAATATATCCAAAGATTACATTTTTTCCTTAACAGCTTGGAGCTGTAAATTAAATTCAAATGACTGGTACATTATAAAAAACTTCCTTATAGACTACATTGTGAGTGATATTGGTAGGTTCACCCATTTCATCATCAATGAAAAGCTTTAACCCTTGAGGCGATGTTACTCGACTAATAGCCACATACAATTGTTCATGTGTAAAAATACCTTTGGGTAGAAAAAGTCCCACATTTTGAAGGGATTGTCCTTGTGATTTGTTGATAGTCATGGCGTAACAAATCTGCAACGGCATCTGTTTCCTACAAAGTTTGAATGGCAAACGTGTTTCGGTTGGACATAATTCCATCCTAGGAATGAAATGTCTTGTACCCTTGTAAAATCCAGAAATGACTTCACATTGAACACAATGTTTGAGACACTTTGTAATCATCATGCGTGTTCCATTACATAAACCCAAAGTTTGATTCAAATTACGCATCAACATAACAACCACACCAACTTTGAGCTTTAGTTCATGAAGAGGCAGACCTGGAATGTTGATAGAGTTTAGGTACTCTGGAGGGAACACTGTATTTTGATCATGTTCCGTGCCAGGGTAGTCTTCTGCTGTGTCCACTGAAAAGTATGAAAACATTTCACCACGAAGTTTTTCAACTATATTGCTATTAACCTGAACAACTGTTTGGTTTGTTGGAGTTAGTATAGCTCTTTCACTCAAGTATTCTGGATTTTTGTAATTTTCCATAAGATTAGGAAAAGTACTATCAATCATTTGATCAACAGAATTCAACACTTCTAGATTGCAAAATTCTTGAGGAATTTTAATTTCATCTTCGTGATATTCGCGCTTGTTGTCATGTGGAGCAGCAACTTTGCCATCACCAATGTCCAAAACCCATTTTGCAAAATCTCGTAAAGAATTAACTTCGGCTTCGGTGCTTCCTTTATTAAGTCGCATGTTGTGCAATAGCTTGTACACTTTTGCAATTCTCCACAACTTGGATCTTGTAATACATGAAGCAACAATTTCACCCTGTGTTGCACGTGGAATTACTGGCAAGATTTGATGGAAGTCACTTCCCAACACAACTGTGATTCCTCCAAAAGGCATATAAAATCGTTTTGGATCCACCGACTTCATTAAATCTTTTAGAGATCGGTCAAGACATTCAAATGCATATCTATGTTGCATTGGTGCTTCGTCCCAAATGATTAGACTTGTGCGTTTAATCATTTCAGCAATATCAGATTGATGAGAAATAGCACACATAGAATGTTCGTCAAGAACTATTGGAATTTTGAACCGGGAATGAGCTGTCCGGCCACCAGGCATAAGGGTTGCTGCAATTCCTGAAGATGCAACTGGAAGTACAATTTTGCGTTCAGATCGTAGCTTTAAAATAAGTGTTCTCCATAGGTACGTCTTACCACACCCGCCACTGCCGTAAACGAAGAACAAACCTCCTTCTTTTATTTTTTTTCAATTGAATTCATGACTGCGTTATATACCTCCAGCTGTTCTTTGTTATAATGTGCAAAGAGTTGTTCAAATTCCTTCTCCATTTCACCGAGATCATAACTTGTTTCTTCAACGATTAAGTTGTTTTTACTGCAATCTAAGTAACTCATTGGTGGCTGAGGCATTTGGTTGTAATCTTTTAGTGATTTCCCAATGGAGTTCAATAATTTGTGAATTTCTATAACATAAATATGAAACACTAATAAGAACAGATTCTCAATTTCTTATTTTTAAAAAAAAAGAAGAAGAAATTAGTGGCTGTGGAAGAATTCTAACCTACAAGAGCAAAAAACTGTAGCTGTTTATCATTCAATTGCAAAAGTGGATTCCCCGTCAATCTACGTTGATTGAACAAAATGTCATCCACCATATGTTTCCAATGAGCATCCCACAAAGATTTAAATCAGTAACTTGGCAGTTCACCATCATATGAACAAATAATTCCCGAATTTGTTGTGGAAATCCACAAGCTGAACATTGTAGTAAAACTTCATGCCATTCCTTATCACTATCAAGTAATCCATATTCTTTGCATGCTTCATGAAAAGTAGGAAAGACGTGGCCATTAACTGTCCTCGGAGACTCAAAAGAAATTGCACCACGTACTTTCGTTAATAAAAGACGCAAATACCACAGTTCGCCTGAACTATGATGAGTATAAGCCATCCGACCAATCTGTTTTCCTCTTGTCCTCAAATTCCATATCTTATCAGAATCATTCCACACATAATAGAGAGGAATCTCATCAAATAGGTACTGTCTGGCAGTAACATCAGTTTGATTAAGAAGAAAGTAGGCTTCTAATTGTGTGTTCTTCTCTTTTTCTCTGGCAACTACTTTTGGTAATGGTTCATTGGACCGAAAGGTACAATATTTGTTTCCTGGCAAATGAAATGAAAGCCGAAGGACCGACAAAGATCTGTAATGAATATTAAAACCAAATATATGATATGCCGCCTCACATCCACAAATGTATCTTCCATAAAAAAAGGATTGTATTTCATCTTCGCACTCATCAATGTTTGCTTCATTGTCAGCTCTCCTTTTCTTTCCTCGTATCTCATCCGTGGCTCTATCATTACCTTTAAGGCAATACTTAAAAAGATATTTGAGACTGCGAGCATGACAACAAATTTCTACATTAATATGGCATTGATATTTCACCAACAAATCACGGTTGTACGGTACCACATATTGAGTATCTAATTCTGTTTTCCCTTTCTTGACAGTGTGACTTGTCTTCCTACGTCGATAAATTGGAAATCCAGATTGATCAAAGGTGGTTGATGGAGAATACCTATTAGTCATAAGAAGATACATATAAGCAACAGATTTTGTCTAAAACATATAAGCAACATATAGTCATTGGTACGTACTTTTTTGGAAAGTGTCTGAAACATTTTTTATCCTTCATACATGAAGACTTTGGATTGTCATTACCGCAAGGACCATGCATCATAAAACTTTTAACCGCCTCATATCCAAGTGGATCTTTTTCAGGATCAGGTATTTCAGCGGAAACAAACTTATCAACATTTTTTTGAAGATTTTTTTTTTGAAGAAGAATCTAACCAAATCAGCATGTGAACATGAGGGAGCCCTCGTTTTTGAAACTCCACAACATACATTACTGCAAAATAATAAAAATCAGTTTAATGTAACAAACTTAAACTTTTATTATGATGGGCCTGGTAAAGATCATACCAGCAAGGCAAACTCCAAAATAAGCATTCTTCTTTATGTCATCAACCAATTGGTCCAGCTTCAGTCTGAATAAACGTGCTATAACATCTGGAGAATTCTGGGAAGAACACAGTGGAATCAGTTTCATCATTTCCATAATTTCATTCCACAATGGATTTGTGGTCATAGTGAGAAAAATATCGGGATGTCCAATATAGCGACAAACAGCAAGCGCATCCTGGAAATTTTGTTGCATATATCTTCATGAACCGACAAATCCAGCGGGGAGAATAAAGCCTTTACCTAAATTTGTGGTTTCAGAATTTCCAGTTCTTAATGACTCACAAATATTGGTATAAAGATCTGAACGCAAAGTTGTTTGATTTGTTCGAAACCACCATAAACGTGCCTGCTCAATTGTTAAAAATGCGTCAACAACATACTGTTGGTAAAGACTACCGCCTAAACGTGGAGTCATTCCTAGAAAATAAGAATATGGTTAGATAAAGAAAAGATGTGTTTGTTGTGAATTTAAGAAAATACACAGACCTTCATTGGTTCGAACTTGAAATTTATATGAGTAGTACTCTTTCATTGAAATCATCTCTCTTTGTTTGCTTGAATTTTTATCTACCATTCCAAAAGGAATATTTTTATGAAATCCATCACCACCATGAGGGAACAGAAGCGGGTACTGTAGAGCCATTAGCTTAGGATGAATATCTGATATTCTCTCCAAGCCTTTGATTTTAGAATCTATAATAATATCACGGGAACCATCAGTCTCGTCCAAGTCACCAACCATAATACCTGCTACTTCATCTGATGGACCTACATGATTCTCTCTACCACTCTCAGACCTTGAGACTTTTAAGATAATTTCCAAATCTGTAACACCATCTTTCTCAAACCGGTCACGTGCACTCCGAAATTCTTTGACCAATTCATTGGTTTCATCTAACATTTTCGACAGACCTTCAACAATTTCTGCATCGATTTGTTGACCATCAGAAACATTGACCCATTTCAGTCGATTTTGCAATTCATTTTGGGTGTCATAAATATACAGTTGACAGAACTTGGGATCTTCACCTTCATCTGGTATAAGAGAACCAAATAAATGATGGTTCTGACCATTTAGACGATAAATGTAGGGTGCTCCTCCACAATTAATTGAATGGTCCACTTTACCACCAGTTGAAGTGAATGCAAAAATACTGTTGTACAAACGAATACCATCTGTAAATCGTTTGGCTTTTACATTGTCATTATGTAATTGCCACATGAAAGAAGGAGTAGGAGGTTCTGGAGGCAATTTTATCTGACCCTTGGCACAACATATTGAAAACAATGGTGTGCCACGTGTTACACTTTTATTTACACGCTCGTCTTTCCACATCCAAACCTGACATTTGCTACATTGAACATTGGGTGGACCCAAAGTTGCATATTCTGCTACAACTGAAATCGAATAACAAAGGCAATGTTGAAATGATATAATTAATAAAAATATAAGTTATGATTTATGAACTTATGAATACCTTTTTGAGCATCATATGTATCATAATCCACGTACTCTTCAATGTCTTCCTCGTCGGTGTCAATGTCACTATCATCAATGCCAAAACCAAAGATTTCAGAATTCTCTGTCACAAATAAAGAATTTGTATTAGTCAGCTGCTTTTATTTAAAGCAAAACGTTTTCCATCATATATCATCATAGAAATGCATACCTATATCATAATAGTTATCATGGTGGCTTTGTGTATGTTGTTTCTCATTGAAATCCAACAACCGATTTGGCAACTGCGTATCTGTTTCAAACATTTTACCCTTACCTTTTGAATTATTTTTCCCTCCAAATCGGGGCCCTGTATAAAATGATCAAATGCTGTCACCTTCAAGGTAATGTACTGACAAATATGTTACAAATAACTTAAGCAAGACAAAGATTCCTCACATACCAGAATCTAAACCATCATATGTTTTTTTTCCTCTGTTCTTGTCTTTTTTTTGGTCGTTGAGGAAATGTAACATTTGGTAAGTAGTCTACATTTCTGTCCTGTCCCGTGTTGTTACCTATGTTGAGATAAATTTACTTATATATGAGTATAAGCAACTCATATGAGTTTGGTAAAATAAGCAGTAAAACATGACTTACAGCGGTGTGAATCAGTCAATGTCGGAGTGTTCAGTGAAAAAGATGTAGATTTCTGAGATGTCGGAACTCTAGGAAACTTATCAGGTCCCCTTCTGTTCTTGGATTTGTCGGATGTTGGAGTAATAAGAGTCTGTGGTGTGAATTTTGTCTTTGGAGTTCCATCAACTGTTGGTCTCCATGCAATATTCGTACACAAAGGAGAAAGAGGAATCCTACTCTTTGGTCTTTTAAAATCAGCTGCGTATAATGGTTAATTAATTTATGTACATAATCTACTACCAACATAAAAATGGCAGTGATATAAAGGTGAAAACAACTCACATTTAACACATTGTTCAGACTGTTGAGTTGCACCTCTCTTTTGTCTTTGTTGGTTATTTTGGTTGCTTTCCTTTGCATTAAAATTTTCAATCATCATATCAACATCATAATTCCCTGAAATGAGTATGAACATTGTACAAAAGTCAGCAAAGTTGATATTAAAAGAAACACACATTTCATATTAGGATAAACCAACATGTTGATAATGAAAATATATCAACTTAATTCTATATATGAAGGTTAATAACTCACAAACTTTAGATAAATAAGATTCCTTTCTGGTTGGTTCACCCTTTGTTAATACCTCCTATTCAGGTGTGGAAGACGTTTCTAGGAAGAAAAACATTAATCGGAAATCCACATTAACATGTAACTATGAAGTTATAAAATTTAAAGGACTTACTTTAAAATACATTATTACTTGATGATGTAGCTATATGAGGAACGATGGGATCATAATCAACATTTTCTTCCACCATAGTATACTCCTTTTCAACTACAAATTAAAAAAATCATAGTATGGATCATACTACAACAATTTAACAAATATTAAAAGTAAGTATACATGGTTGTAGGAGCATACCAATTTGCTTAAAATGGCACAACTCTAAATCAGGTGTGAGTGGGGAGAAGGAAGTGTAACTTTGTCTTGGTTCAAAATTTTCTTTCATCATACCAAGATCATAATTAACTGTATGTACACATTAAAAGCCATGAAACAAACATTGAGTTGGAGCACCAATCTAAAAAATCCGGAATAAATGGTCGAAACACTCACAAACATTATAAAGCAAAGACCCTGTTCTTTTTATATTCTCATCAGCTCCAACTGATGCTCTCCTTTTCCATTGCTCCATTTCTTCTTCAAAAAAGTAATCACAAATTATATAATCATATAAAAGAATTAGCTTTGATAAAGGGTTTCATAGTAAGGATTAGTATAAATGGGTAAGTACTTACCTCTTCTTGATTTTCTTAATTTCAAATTTGAATTTGAAATTAACTTTGATTGAGGCGTGATCACAATCCATTAGCACACAATTACCGGAAGATTTTGAACTCTCACACTTTTAAAACCGACAGCTAATTTCACTATGAGGGGAGGGGGAAAATTAACGCCTACAGCCGGTTGAATTGATGATTTCATGCCTCGGTAATCCCATATGCATGCGGCTGCTTGCGGATGTTGTCTAAAGGAGAGCAACACGTGTGGGTGAGTTTATTTTTATATGAGTTTACACGCACTTCCAAAAAAGAACATGTATCCATATACGGGTATAAACAGTTAATACAGTTATAACATGTATTGTACCAAAAAGTAATGGCAAAGCACTGGAATATATTGATATACTTGAGGACAGTTTAGACATTTAACGGCATAAAAGCCTTCAGGCAATATATATTAAGGTGATATATATATATATATATATATATATATATATATATGGCCTGTTTGTTTATCTCAAAAGAATAAAGATGGAGGTAGCGCATTAGAGCCAATGGAGGAAGTTCTCTTTGAGAAACCAAAGGCTTCAGTAATCTACACTTACCCTCCTCCATTATATTCATATGAAGCTCCCAAAGCACGCGAATGTGTGTTGTTCTACAAATTGACAGATTTTGGGTCAACCGAGGAAGGCATTGGAACAGGACATAGTTGTTACACGAATAGGCCAAGTGAGGAGAAGGGGCAGAAAGTGTGCCGCCCTGATGATGATGAAGTCTCACGAAAAGAAGACCAGGCCAACTATTATCATCCTTAATGGAAGCATGGCGTAGTCAAGCTAATTGACTCTAAACAAGCGCTTCGTGGGAGGCAACCCACGCATTTGTATTGCATTTTGTTTTGCATATTCCGACAAGTAGGTATGTTTTTCTACTTTTCCTTGTATTACCTTCCATTCAATGCGGACATTGAATCTTTTAAGTTTGGGGGTGGTTTGGGGGATAAGTAGTGTATATGTTGTTATTTGTGATTGTGAGTCATTGTGTTCATATAGATATCATGTTTGCATAATAGTAGTAATTCATGCATATATGTTCGTATTAATTATGTTTGTTTCATATACGACATTCTGTGTTTTTTTTTTTTGACATTCTGTTTTTTTTATACTATGTGAGTTCATGTTAGTTGCATTTCATGGCATGCATTTTTCATGATCCCTTAGAATGAGCTAATTCTGATTGGTAGGTAGGTGTCTAATTGAGTGTGGTAATGATGAATAGAGGGTTGATTTAAGTTCCTATGAAATTGACTTGCATGTTACGGGAACAAAACTTTTACACAGTCTCATTGGGTGCTTTTGGGCTAGGTTAGGGTCATGCTTGTTTGGATGCTTTGAGATTTAATCACTTGATTATAGTTAGAATTTGCGTTATTCCCTTGATGGCGTAGGATCACTAAAGTCTAAGTTTGGGGGAAAACAGGGATTTCATGTTTAATTATAAATAATTGTCAATATGGTTAGGCGTCAAATGGCTAGTAGCCGGCTCATATTTATATGAGTAGTCTAGGGTTGGAAATGAGAAAGGATCATTCCAGATCGCAAAAAAAATTAAAAAGAAAAAAACGAAAATAGAAAAAAAAGAAAAAAAAAGTGTCAATTGTTATATGCAAAATTAACCAGGTTGAACTCTTTAATACTCGAGCTATTAAGTTCGCGGGGACTTTGTGCCTAGTGACCTAAGGCTTTTATAGTCTGGGATCCACTAACCTAACGCTCGCTACATGGGTATTATTGTATAAGCCTTTCGGGGTCTCATCCATTGCACGGTTAAATAAGCATGCTTGTATATATGTGTCGTAGTAGTTAGTAATAAAGCATGAATTTCTGTCTACCTTGGATAAGGATGGAGGTGTTTCTAGGTTATGAAGTGTTTACCGTTCAATCTATTTATAAACTTGTGATTGTCTTGGCAAAGAACATGTATGATTTTGATCTAGTTTTGGAAGTATTTCTGATGAGCATTGCACACACCCACGTTTCTGTTCATGTATTGTTAGTATACAGGGACTTAGTCGAGCTCTACTTGGAGTTATTTGCATTCCTTGAGATATGTGCTTGCTAGTTGGTTTTGGTTAGTTTGAAGGGGATCTTTGCATTTTCATATTAGTTGCATTCATGCATTGCATTGCATTGGATTTTGTGGGTACATTCACTATAGGCCCTCACGAGACCTTACTCGTCCACCAGGGCTACCTAGGGGTTTAAAGGGCTTGTTGCATATGCCAAATGCAACCGTGATCACCTACGGAAGTGGTACTAGTTAGTTGTACATAATATATTTGTTATGCTTGAGGACAAGCATCGGTTTAAGTTTGGGGGTGTGATAAGTGGATTTTATATCCACTTGGAGCGTTCCATATCGGCTTAAATTGATTGTCTTGGACTCAAGTTTGTTGTAGTTTTGATGTGTTTTGTGTAGTTGTGCAGGTTTGTAAGAATGTCGATTATGGTTGATGCTTTCGTCGTTTTTGGAGTTAAATTTGTGCAATGGAATGAAGAATGGAGTTGTCATTAAACTCTCATGAAGGTTCCTAAGTCGAGGGAAATAAAAAATATGATCTAACGCAAAAAGAACGGAAGAAAACGGCTCAAAAACGAAGAAAATGGAGGAAAATCAGTTTCGGCAGGAAGTTTACGTGCCTGGAGCGCGTAAACGTGCGCCTGGAGCGTGTGAAACAGCAGAAGTGTGAGCCTGGAGCGCGTAATCGTGCGCCTGGAGCGCGTAGGTCCGACAGAAAATCCTGAAAATGTCCGTTTTGACCCTATTTCGAATTCTAGTTGTATTTTTTGTATCCAAACCTATTTCTAATTGTATTGTAGGTTGTTTTTCTTGCTGGGCAAGACTTCTAGAGCCTATTTAAACACATCCTACCATTGTAATTTGTATCATCATTACATATCATTTACTTGGTTTTATTTTGTATCTTTTCATACTTTGTTTTTATCATGGTTTCATCAGATCCCATGATGACGAGAGGTTCGATTATGAACTAATCGTTCTCATGGGATTCTAACGGATTTATTTATGGAACTTAGTATCTTGATGCTTTAAAGATCTATGTGTGGTGTATATCTGATATCCTCGTATGGTTATGCTTAATAGATAGATGCATCGCGAACATCTAAATTGTTAATCTCTTGTGAAGTGAAAGTGGATCTTGAGATTTAGAACTTGCCATGCTAGCATAGGTTCATAATTGTTTATCAATATGATTCGTGGTGTGAGATGAAAATACTTATACTACCCTATGTGATCTTAATGGATAACCTATTCTTCAACCGTTAGTTTTCAAATTCTATAGACATATAGGGTCTAAGCATAATTGGTGTCTATTCATCTTCTTTCTGTTTTGTGGATGTATGTTTAGTTTGGTATGCGTATGCTGACAGGTAGCGTGTACTTGTTTCGTGTTATCCGATCAGATATCATAATCATTGCATACAGTGATTAAAGGCGTCAGATCTAAGCAAAATATTTAATGAAGTTAGGATTCCATGTTTTCCCTAGCATTAGTACTTCGATTTTATTTCTCGTTAGTTAATTAATTATTAGTTTGTTAATTTGTTTCTTAGTTAATTTAGATAATTACAAACCCAAATTTGTTACTTGTCTAAGCAATTAAAATTGTTCATACATTGTTGCTTGAGCATATTTACATAGAAATAGCCAGTCTGTGGGAACGAACTTAACTTATCGAATATTACTTGTGACCGCGTACGCTTGCGTGTATTAGTGTTAACAATTAGGAATTATTAACTTTCAACTTATAACTTATAACTTATTCTCGATATACGTAATATATAATATCCTTCAAATCTTCAAAACCATATATCTATCGATCCATTCATTAGAAAATTGATATGTATATATCAAATTTCCCTATTCATCGAGATCTATCCATTGATATCCATTGTTATATATAAAAAAACAAGTATTTTGAAAATTATAAAAAAAGTTAACTTATAAGTTCTGATTTACCCAAACAGTCTACTGATTATAAGTTCTGATTTACCAAACACTCTAATCTCTACTCTACTTATCACTTATATGACATAAGTGCTTATAAGTCATAAGCTACTCATTTTAAAATACCCCAAACATACACATAGTTGCACTCCATAACAAACACCTTATATAACAAACAATAAAGAACACCTCATATCTAATCTAATATAAGAGTTCCGTCATGGCACCCAATACAAAAAATTATTATTTTTTTACCCTCTATCCATCTAGCAAAATAAATTAAAAAAATAAAAAAATAAATTTTTTTTACTGTTCGTGATGACGTCACTGCTGACATCAGCATGACGTCATCATGAACAGTAAATTATTTTTATTTTTTTATTTTTTTTTGCTTGATGGATAGAGGGTAAAAAAATAACAATTTTTTGTATTGGGTGCCCCTGGCGGGGCCATTGGATCTATTAGATCTAAGGTGTTCTTTATTGTTTGTTATATAAGGGTGTTCTGTATGGAGCAATGGCGCATATATATATATATATATATATATATATATATATATATAGCGTTTTGGTCCACAACCAACGTTGGTTGGAACAGCCACCACTGTTGCCGCAACTCTTCATTGCGGTAGCACTGCCGCAGCCCTTCATTGCGGCAGTAGGAAAAATATCACTGCCGCAGTCCTTCATTGCGGCAGTATTTATTAGTTGTTTAAATAAAAAAACATAGCATAAGTTTGGATTCGAACTCTTAACCTTTTACAAATTATACAAAACTTTTGCCAATCCACCAACTTGTACTCTAGAAATTTAAAAAAATTATTTTATATATTATTTAAAATTATTAACTTGATAAATATTTATTTATAAAATTAATAAAAAATAGTAAATTAAAACCATTCGTTTGGATTTGAACTATTGACCTTTTCCAAATGAAACAAACATTTTGCCACACCACCAACTTGTACTCTTGCAAGTTTAAGCAACATTATCTTACATATTATTTTACATTATTGTAATTTGATATATATTTATAAAATTAATAAAAAATAGTAAATTAGTAGATAATAACATATAAAAATGTGTATAGACGAGGTAATGAACATGGGAATGACTTCCAACCATGACACATTTAAATTATTATTTAATTAAATTGTAAAACAAATTTAGGAAAAAAATGTTATGTAAAGTCAAAATTTGAAAATAATGATAATATATATTATTATATTCTTAAAAATGAAAAAAATTAGCATAAAACAGTAATGTAAGTTAAAATGAATGAAAGCGTTAAGAAAAAAATTATATTGAATATTTTAAATAGAAAAAATAACAAAAAATGTTACCATATTGATTTATTTTTCAACGGTTATCTAAGATTGAGATAAAAATGTCAATCCATCATTATTTAAACTACATAACATTTAACAATATCCATAATACATTATTAAAGATACTTTAAAGTTAAAATTAATATAGTTTATTATTTGGATGCATATTTGAAGATTTAAAAATAAAATAAAATAAACGAAAAATCTTAATTTCCTTCCGCATGGGCTTATTGCGGCAGCTTTTGCTGCCGCAATGTGTAGTTGTGGCTCAAAAAAAAAAATTCGGCATTAAATACAGTTGGTGGCTGGTAATAAATGAACCACCTGCAGCAATGTTTCATTGCGGCAGTTCGCATTTAAGGCTTTCTGCCGCAATGAAACAATGCGACAGGCGTGAAATCTGTTTCCTTTAAGGTTACAAAGAATTTGTCTTATTCAATTTCCTTTTTTCAAACAGCAGAAAACACCTACGAATTTTAAGGGTTTGGAGCTCAAAAATTCATCCAAAATTAAGGTTAGTGCTTTATTCAATGGCTTCATTTTTATTTAGCTCTTCTAGTTCATCTAATGAACGTAATGGTGATGATTTTGTTACGCCGCCCGTTAAAAAAATCATGTTTCTCGTAAATTATTCGTTGATGATGTAGATATTGATAATTATTATAGTAGTGTTCATAAACGTAGAGTGAATTACAATGTTCATAAAGATAAAATGAATGTTGATGATGTTGGTGGAGAAAAAAATGATGGTGGAAAGGGTAAAAACAAGATAATTATTAGTGATGGTGATGATGAAAAAGATGAGAAATTTGGGATAGGAAAAAATGATGATGAAGGAGATGAGGATATTAGGATGGGAAAAATTGATGATGATAAGGATATTAGGATGGGAAAAATTGATGATGATGAGGATATTGGGATGGGAAAAATTGATGATGATGAGGATATTCGGATGAGAAAAAATGATGATGATGAGGATATTGGAAACGAAAATTGTGAGTTTACATTTGCGGATGTTAATAAGGTTGTGCCTTGTGTTGGAATGATTTTCGATACATTAGATGAGGCGGAAAGTTTTTATAGAAATTATGGTCGAAATTTCGGATTCGAGATAATAATTAGGAATACTCATAGACATCAACGGAGTCATGATTCATCATCCCGTATGTTTATTTGTAAGAAGGGTGGAAGAGTAGCACCGGAATCGGATTATCGTGATAAAGGAAAACGACGCATTAGGGATGTAGATCCACGAACGAATTGTCGTGCTCGAATGTACGTATGTCATCTAGTGAATGTAAACAAATGGAAGGTAACTGATAAGTGGATTTTATATCCACTTGGATCGCTTCAATTCGGCTTAAATTGATTGACTTGGCCTCAAGTTTATTGAATTATTGTAGTTTTGATGTGTTTTGCTTAGTTGTGCAGACTTACAAGAATGTCGATTATGGGTGATGCTTCTATCGTGTTTGGAGGATTAATTGATTAAAATTCGGATTTTCCGGGAAGGTTGCGCATTCTTCACTGTTTTGGCCATATCTGGAGTTCTAGAAGTCCGTTTTCAGCGTTCTTACAGCTCACGCGAAGCTTGAGAGATTTTCTACAACCTGGGATAGATAGAAGATGCAGAGAGCGTGTAGTTAAAATTTGCGTACGTGTTCTTTGTGAAGCAAGGCTGGAAAATTACTGTTTTGCCCTTTTTCTAATTCTAATTGTATTTTGGGCAGTTTTTGGTACCTTAATCGAATTCTAATTGTAATAGAAGGTAATTGCTTACTGGGCAAGACTTATAGAGTCTATTTAAACACATCCTACCATGTAATTTGTATCAGATTTTTATTGTAACGTAGAACTGCAAGAGAGAAAAGTGGAGAAGGATTCAAGCTCGGTGACAAGCACAGATCTAGATCTACTTCATCTTTTGTATACTTTGGATTATAGATTTGTTCTCTCAACTCTTGTTTTTATTAATATTATTGCTTCTTTCTTTCATATCTTGTTTAATATCATGTTTTCATCTAATCCCATGGTGACGAACGGTTCAACTATGAACTAATCATTGTCATGGGATCCTAGCGGATTTATCTATGTAGCTTAGTAGTTTGATTGCTTTAAAGATTTATGTGTGGTGAATTCTTGATATCCTTGTATGGTTGTGCTTCATGAATTTGGGTGCGTAGCTAACATCTAATATGTTAATCTCTTGCTAAATGAGAGTGGATCTTGAGATTTAGAACTTGCCATGCTAGCATAGGATAGGTTGATGTTTTAACATCATGATTTGTGGCGTAAATAGAGATATTATGCTGCCCTATGTGATCTATGTGGATAACTTGTGCTTAAACCTCTATGTTTTCAAATTTTATAGAGATATAGGGTCTAAACATAATAGGTGTCTACTCATCTTCTATCTCTTTTGTGGATGTATGTGTAGTTTGGTGCTAGTATACCGAAAGATAACTTTTACTTGTTTCGTGTTATCCGATCAGATATCAAAACCATCACATGTATTGATTAAAGGCTGCAACTCTAAGTGAAGTAGATAATGAAGTTAGGATTCCATGTTTATTCTCATATAAGTAAATCAGTTTTAGATCTCATTAGCTAGTTAATTCTTAATTTCTTAATTCGCATCTTAGTTTAATTTAGTTAATTAAAACCTTAATTTATTAATTGTCTTAGTAGTGAATTAAGATCATACATTGTTGAATAGGCACATTAGCTGAAAAGAATTTAACCAGATCTCAGTGGAACAAACTTAATTGTATTACTTGTGACCACGTATACTTGCGTGATATTGTGTTAACAAGTTTTTGGTGCTGCTGCCGGGGATCATCGGTGTTTAATTTAGTTTATGTGCTTGTCATCAGTGGTCGTTAGCGTTCACTGACTCGGATTTCTTATTTAGTTTATTTGTTTCGTGGTGTTTTCAGGTACTTGAACGTGTATGCGAACACGTTTGCAAACTCGTAAACTGGCAGAAGAAGAACTTGCAGCAGCAAAAGAGATGGTAGACTTACCAGCAGCAGTCAAGGCTTTGAAGGACTATTCGCAGCCAAAGATCAATGACATACAATCTAGTATTGTCAGGGCAGCTATTGCAGCGAACAACTTTGAGATCAAGCCGAGCACAATTCAGATGGTGCAAAATTCGGTTCAGTTTTGGGGGTGCTTCGACAGAGGATCCTAACATGCACATCCGGGACTTTATCGAGATCTGCGACACTTTCAAATTTAATGGTGTGTCAGAGGATGCTATCAAGTTGAGGCTTTTCCCATTCTCTTTAAGGGATAAGGCTAAGGGCTTGTTACACTCTCTACCAGCTGGTTCCATTACTACATGGGAGGATCTTGCTTAGAAGTTTCTTACTAAATTCTTCCCTATGGCGAAAATTGCAGCAATACGGAACCAGTTAACTCAATTTCAACAACAATCTGGCGAGTCTTTGTGTGAGGCTTGGGAACGTTACAAGGAAATGCTTCGTAGGTGTCCACATCATGGCATGCCTGATTGGATGGTCATTAACGGTTTTTACAATGGGTTGGGAGCACAGTCTAGACCCTTGCTAGATGCAGCATCAGGTGGAGCTCTGTGGGCTAAGAGCTATGCAGAGGTTTATGATCTTATTGAGACGATGGCTGCTAATGAATATCAAAATCCAACACTGAGGCTTTCTCAAGGCAAGGTAGCAGGTGTTCTTGAAGTTGACGCAGCTTCAGCTATTGCAGCTCAGTTGAAGGCTCTTACGATGAAGGTGGATTCTCTTGCTAATTATGGAGTTCAGCAGGTTGCTAGTATTTGTGAACTATGGGCGCACATGAGACAAGTCAGTGTGCCATCTCTTCTGAATCAGCACAGTTTGTAAGTAATTTTCAGAGACCTGCTACACCAGTTCTAGCTAGGGGTGAGTATCGGGCGGGTTGGGCGGGTTTGGTGGACAAAACCATCCAAACCGAATTTTTCGGTTTGGCAATCCGTCAAACCGTTACCGTTACCATTACCGTTAGTACTAAAACCAAACCACCCAAATTATAACGGTTCGGTTTGGGCGGTTTCGATTTCAAACCGCTAAATTATATAATAACTTAATTCTTGCAAATAATTAGCAAAAGAAAAATCTTGTAAACAACACTCACAAAAGCGAACAACTCCTACATTTGATATCTTCCAGTAACATTTGTGAACCATGTTTTTTCATTATTTAAGTTACCAAAGTGATACTGTAAGTGATACTTTATGATAAAATGCAGTAACATTGTAGTATTCACTGTGATAATTACTAGAAAACAAAGGAAGCACGGAGATGAGATAGCCTATGATGCAACCGCTGGTGAAAGCACATAGTGAAGGTTGTGCAAACAGATAAAAACATATAGGATTAATATATATATATATATTATTTATTAATTTAAAATATAATAAAAATATATAATATTATAATATATTCGGGCGGTTCGGTTATATCGGGTGGTATAAAATACAAAACCAAACCAAACCGTTATTTTTCGGGTTTTTTAAAAATGAAACCATTACCGATCCAAACCATTATAAAACCGTAAATTTTGGTTTGGACGGTTTGGAACGGATGGTTTGGACGGGTTCGGAAATTTTTGCTCACCCCTAGTTCTAGCCACCTATCATCCAAACAACAGGAATCATCCTAACTTCAGCTGGAGCAACAACCAAGGTGCTCAACAACCTCATCAGCCCTATCAGCAGTTTTAGGGTCAGCAAGCAAGGCCATTCAATCAAGGTTATCAGCAGCAGTATGCTCCAAGGCAACCATATCAGCCTCCGGGATTTCAGCAACAGCCCTAGGCTAATACGGGGCAATCTTCTAATGAAAAATCAGAAATGGATGAGTTGAGGATGATGATTAAAAGCCTGACAGTTTCTCAAAAGACCTTGGAAAACCAGATGGGACAGCTTGCAAGTGCCTTACTTAGTAGGCCACAAGGAACTCTTCCTAGCGATACGGAAGCAAATCCAGGTAGGAGAGACAACAAGGAACAGGTGAAGGCTGTGACTTTGAGATCGGGAAAGGTCACGAAGGACCCTAACTCAATAGCTGAGGAAGATGAGGAAGTGCAGAATCAACAAGATGAAATTCTGCAGTGCCCGAAATTGGAAAATCTGACTTAGTAGCTGATGAGATAGATGGTGAAGTGGAAAAGAGCAAGGAACCTGTTGAAAAAGCTTCTCCGGAGCAGTCTATGAAGAATACTCAGATCTATCCTCCTCCTCCTTATCCTAGAAGACTCCAGAAGCAACAGTTGGATAAGAAATTTGCTAAGTTCTTAGAGGTGTTCAAGAAGTTGCAGATTAACATTCCTTTTGCGGAAGCTCTTGAACAGATGCCGAGCTATGCCAAGTTCATGAAGGGTATTCTCTCTCGCAAATTAAAGCTCGAGGAGTTGGAGACCGTTGCTTTAACGGAAGAGTGTAGTGCAGTTTTGCAGCAGAAGTTGTCGCCTAAACTTAAGGATCCCGGAAGTTTCACCATTCCGTGCACTATTGGCAATCTTTCTTTTAGCAAGTGTTTGTGTGATTTGGGGGCTAGCATCAATCTCATGCCATTGTCGGTATACATGCAACTTGGTTTACCGGAGCCAAAGCCAACTAACACTCTTTGCAGTTGGCTGATCGATCTATCACATATCCAAGGGGCATAGTGGAGGACGTTTTGGTGAAAGTTGATAAACTTATCTTTCCGGCTGATTTTGTTATCTTAGATTTCGAGGAGGATAAGAAGATTCCCATAATTTTGGGAAGACCGTTCTTAGCTACGGGTAGAACCTTGATCGATGTACAGAAATGGGAGCTCACCATGAGGGTGCAAGACCAGAATATCACTTTTAATGTGTTCAATGCAATGAAATTTCCCACAGATGAAGAGGAATGCTTGAAGGTGGATTTGGTTGATTCTGCAATTACTATGGAAATTGATCAGTTGCTTAAGTCAGATTCTTTGGAAAAAGTTTTAGTTGGCGACTCTGTTTTTAAAGATGAGGAAATAGCCGAGCAACTTCAGCAGCTAAATTCAGCCCCTTAGAAAAGGAGATTTGATTTACCTTTTTAATCTCTTGGGTTAGCAGAACTTAAAAATTCGGAGGGGCGTCTGAAACCATCTATTGAGGAAGCTCCTACACTTGAACTCAAACCACTTCCGGAACACTTGAGGTATGCTTTTCTTGGTGATGCATCTACATTACCTGTTATTATTGCCTCTAACTTGTCAGCTAGTGCGGAAGAAAAGCTCTTGCGAATTTTGAGGGAGTTCAAGTCGGCAATTGGTTGGACCATAGCAGATATCAAGGGTATCAGCCCTTCTTATTGCATGCACAAAATTCTGCTAGAGGAAGGAGCTAAACCTACTGTTGAACATCAGCGAAGACTTAATCCTATTATGAAAGAGGTGGTGAAGAAGGAAATTCTAAAGTGGTTAGATGCGGGTATTATCTATCCTATCTCGGACAGTTCTTGGGTGAGTCCAATGCAATGTGTACCAAAGAAAGGTGGCATGACAGTTGTTGCTAATGAGAAGAACGAGCTCATCCCTACTCGGACAGTCACGGGATGGAGAGTTTGCGTGGATTATCGGAAGCTCAACAAAGCCACAAGAAAAGACCACTTTCCTCTTCCATTCGTTGATCAGATGTTAGACAGATTGGTTGGTCATGAGTACTATTGTTTGCTTGATGGTTATTCTGGATATAATCAGATTTGCATCGCTCCGGAAGATCAAGAGAAGACCACATTCACATGTCCTTTTGGCACTTTTGCTTTTCGACGAGTTTCTTTTGGGTTATGTGGTGCTCCTGCCACTTTTCAAATTTGCATGATGGCTATTTTCTCAGATATGATTGGCACTAATGTGGAGGTTTTCATGGACGACTTCTCTGTTTTTGGTACTTCTTATGACGAGTGCTTGCATAATCTTGGTTTGGTGTTGAAAAGGTGTGTGGAAACTAATTTGGTGCTTAATTGGGAGAAGTGTCACTTCATGGTGCGAGAAGGAATTATTCTTGGGCACAAGGTATCTGGTAGAGGACTTGAGGTGGATAGGGCTAAGGTGGAAACAATTGAAAATCTTCCTCCACTTATTTCAGTTAAAGGAATTCGCAGTTTTCTTGGTCATACGGGTTTCTATCGGCGATTCATCAAGGATTTCTCGAAAATTTCTAAACCTTTATGCAATCTTTTGGAGAAGGATGTTCCTTTCAAGTTTGATGATGATTGCTTAGCAGCTTTTGAGCTGTTAAAGAAGAAGTTGATAACCACACCTGTCATTACCGCACCTAATTGGGAGGAACCATTCGAGCTAATGTGTGATGCTAGTGACTATGCTGTTGGAGCTGTGCATGGTCAAAGGAAGGATAAAATTTTTCATGTGGTTTACTATACTAGTAAAACCCTTAATGATGCACAGCTTAACTACACCACTACGGAGAAGGAGTTGTTAGCAGTTGTATATGGTTTCAAGAAATTCAGGTCTTATTTGCTTGGGACGAAGGTGATTGTGTACACGGATCATGCTGCTATTCGATATCTCATATCGAAGAAGGATTCAAAGCCTAGATTGATTCGTTGGGTGCTTCTTTTGCAAGAATTTGATGTGGAAATCAAGGATAGGAAAGGCACAGAAAATCAAGTAGCGGATCATCTCTCACGCTTAGAAGACCACGGTAAGGATTCGCATAACAAATCCCTTATTAATGAATCTTTTCCAGATGAGCAGCTTTTTGGACTGCAAGGTGAAGAGCCATGGTTTGCAGATTATGTGAACTATTTGGTTAGTAATGTCATCCCTCCGGAATTTTCTTATGCTCAAAAGAAGAAGTTTCTGCAAGATGTGAAGTGGTATCGTTGGGACGAGCCATTCTTGTTCAAGCTTGGTGTGGATCAGATTTTGAGGAGGTGCATTCCGTATAGTGAAACGGAAGGTATTTTGCATGATTGTCATTCTACCACATATGGAGGCCATTACGGTGGTGATAAAACAGCTCAGAAAGTACTTCAAGCGGGATTCTATTGGCCAACTCTGTTTAAAGATTCTCATAGGTTCGTGATGAGTTGTGATCGATGTCAAAGGGTTGGTAATATTTCTAGGAGGAACGAGATGCCTCTTAGTACGATTCTTGAAGTTAAGATTTTTGATGTGTGGGGGATTGATTTCATGGGTCCGTTTGTGTCGTCTTGAAATAATCAGTACATTCTCTTAGCAGTGGATTACGTGTCTAAATGGTTCGAGGTGAAGGCTTTACCGACCAATGATGCTAAGGTGGTGCTGAATTTTCTTCACAAGCAGATTTTCACGCGTTTTCGGACTCCACGAGCTATAATCAGTGATGAGGGGACACACTTCTGTAATCGTCAATTTACTGCTATGATGGCAAGGTATAATGTGACTCATCGTGTTGCCATAGCTTATCATCCTCAAACTAATGGTCAAGCGGAGGATTCCAATCGTGAGATCAAGAGAATTCTCAAGAAAGTGGTAAATCCGTCAAGGAAGGATTGGTCTTTGAAATTAGACGAAGCGGTTTGGGCGTATAGAACTGCTTACAAGACACCCCTAGGTATGTCTCCTTATCAGTTGGTTTTTGGTAAGGCTTGTCATTTGCCAGCAGAGTTAGAGCATAAGGCCTATTGGGCGTTGAAGAAGTTAAACTTAGATATTTCAGCTGCGGGTGAGAAACGTCTACTTCAGTTAAATGAGCTCGAGGAATTTCGTGAGCAGGCTTTCGAGAATGCTAAGATGTACAAAGAGAAAGTGAAGAGGTGGCATGATAGGAAGTTGGTGCATAAGTCGTTTGTGTCGGGCCAACAGGTTTTGCTTTATAATTCTTACATTAAACTTTTTCCTGGTAAGCTCAAGTCAAAGTGGTCGGGTCCATTTACAGTCAAAACCGTGTTTCCACATGGAGTAGTGGAGATATATAGGGGTTCTATTGATGATGCTTTCAAGGTAAATGGACAGAGGCTCAAGCCGTATTATGGAGGAATGGTGAACCGCGAGAAGGTTGCCGCAGTTTTATCTTGTTCGTGATTTTTCGGAAGAATGTCAAGCTAATGACATTAAACGAGCGCTTCTTGGGAGGCAACCCAAGTGATGTAGTACTTGTTGTATACCTTTGTTCTTTCAAAAAAAGAGTGTGGGAAAAAAAAATTTGTTGTGAAAAAAAATTTGATTTCACGCAGGCTGCGCCTGCATTTCTGTATGTCGCGCAGGCTGCGCCTGGCGCGTGCAGTCTACCCCTAGTGCAGTGTGTTGCCCGATTTTCAGCTGTTGTACACATAAAAAAAAAAAAATTCTTTCACCCCCAATTTCTTGTCTTCTCTTATACTAACATCCCTAAACCCAATCCTAAACCTATATCAATTCCAAATCCTCCGTCTCCTCTTCAAATTCTTAAACCCATATCAATTCTAATTCAAATTTTATTCTTCTCTTTTATATCTCCATTAAAATTTCCTACCTTATACACCTATACTTACACAAATATATACACCCAATCCCTAAATTAAAATCTGTAAACCTCCATTCAAATTTCAAGAAGCAAGAAGGATTCAAGTTTGGGGGATTTTCATTACAAGTTACACCTCTTCAATTTGAATTGGGTAAATTTCTTCTTTAATTCTTATTACGAATTTGTGTTCTTGTAAATTTGGGGATTTTGTGATTTTTGTGTGCAATTGCTTGGTTCATTGCTATTGGTGGATTTTGGTGATATTGTTGAGTTAAGAATTGATTGTGATGGATCCTAAGCGAATGAGAGGTGGTTCTAGTAGGGTGGAGAGATTTTCTTCTCCGGAGGCGGAGGTTGAGTATAATCGATTGTTGTCGAGGCCGGTGGTGAAGGAAAGGGGCTTTTTGCCAACTCGTCATTATGGGTTGGTTGAGGTGATTAGTGAGTTACGATGGGGACAGATTTGTAAGGCACCTGCTCCGGTTCCGGTGAATGTAGTTAGGGAGTTTTATGCGAATGCTAAAGATGAGTAGAATGGTGTGTGTATGGTTCGTGGTAAACGGGTGGATTACAGGTCAGATGCTATTCGTCCGATTTTGGGACAACCACCTAAGCTTGTGGGGGATGAAAATTGGGCACTGAAGACTAGTGATGATGTGGATATGGAGGCGATTGTTCTTGAACTATGTGTTCCCGGTACAAGTTGGAAGTATAAATTGGGAACTAATGAGCCATTTACTTTTCCGTCTTCTGCTATGAATAAGTATGCACGAGCGTGGTATCTATTTCTTTGTGCCAATATTATGCCTACTTCTCATACAGGTGAGGTCACAGCTGACAGAGCGATTATTCTTTGGGGCATTCTAAAGGGAAAATACATTGATGTCGCCTATATTGTTCATCAGAATATTCGCAGGTGTTTAAAGTCTAGTGCACTGTCATCAATGCCCCATGCTTCTATCATAGTTGGGTTGTGTATGGTTAGTGGTGTTACATGGGGTGCGGATGAGGAGTTGCAGTCACCTTTGGCTTCCATTGTTGACGTGTCTATTGATCGGATGCTGGAATGGCAAGGCGGAATCCCACATCCTAGGGGGCTCGGATATGATGTTAGTGGTGCTGGTACTAGCGGTCAGGGAGCGGGCGCTCCGCCACGGGTTTCGAGAGTACCAAGGGTTTTGGATGCTCACTTTAGATGTTTGTATAGGCATATGGATGCTATACATGCTAGTAACCGGGAGTATGCTGAGGATATGGCTACAGCTTTGAGAGATGCGGGTATTCAGGCCCGGTGGCCCGTCTATGGAGCTCGTACACTGTATCCACCGCCAGATACTGATTCATCCGAGGATGAGGACGAGTAGGTATGTTTTCTGCTATCCCTCGTATTTACTTCCATTCAATGCGGACATTGAATATTTTAAGGTTGGGGGTGGTTTGAGGGATTAGTAGTTGTTGTATTATGTGTTCATGTAGGATTTCATGCTTTGCATATTAGTAGTAGTAAATTATGCATTTATGTTCGTGTTATCTACGTTTGTTTCATATAGGACATTCTGTTTTTTTTTGTTTCGTATACCATGTGAGTTCATATTAGTTGCATTTCATGGCATGCATATTTCATGATCCCTTAGAACGAGCTAATTCTGATTAGTAGGTTGGTGTCTAATTGAGTGTGGTAATGATGAATAGAGGGTTGATTTATAGTTTCTATGAAATTGACTTATGTGTTTCAGAAACAAAACTAATTACACAGTCTCATTGGATGCTTTTGGGCTAGGTTAGGGTCATGCTTGTTTGGATGTTTTGAGATTTAATCACTTGTTTATATTTAGAATTTTCGTTATTCCCTTTATAGCGTAGGAGCGCTTAAGTCTAAGTTGGGGGAAAACAGGGATTTCATGCTTAATTGTAAATAATTGTCAATAATTGCTAGATGTCAAATGGCTAGTAGCCGGCTCATATTTATATGAGTAGTCTAGGGTTGGAATTAAGAATTCTCATTCCAGATGGCATATAAAAAAAAAGCTGAAAAAAATGAAAAAAAATATAGAAAAAAAAAAGAAAAAAAAAGAGTCAAAAGTGTCAATTGTTTATATGCAAAATTAACCAGGGTGAGCTCTTTAATACTCGAGCTATTAAGTTCGCGGGGACTTTGTGCCTAGTGACCTAAGGCTTTTATAGTCTGGGATCCACTAACCCAACGCTCGCTACATGGGTATTATTGTATAAGCCTTTCGGGGTCTCATCCATTGCACGGTTAAATAATCATGATTGTATATATGTGTCGTAGTAATTAGTAATAAAGCATGAATTTCTGTCTACCTTGTATAAGGATGGAGGTGTTTCTAGGTTATGAAGTGTCTACAGTCTATTCTATTTATAAACCTGTGATTGTCTTGACGAAGAGCATGTATGATTTTGATTTAGTGTTGGGAGTATTCTGATGAGCATCGCACACACGCACGTTTCTGTTCATGTATTGTTAGTATACGTGAACTTAGTCGAGCTCTATTTGGATTTAGTTGCATTCTCTAAGATATTGGCTTGCTAGTTGGTTTTGGTTAGTTTGAAAGGGATCGCTGCATTTTCATACTAGTTGCATACATGCATTGCATTGCATTGGATTTTGTGGGTACATTCGCTATAGGCCCTCACGAGACCTTACTCGTCCACTAGGGCTGCCTAGGGGTTTAAAGGGCTTGTTGCATATGCCAAATGCAACCGTGATAACCTACGGAAGTGGTACTAGTTAGTTAGTTAGTTGTAATTGTTTATGCTTGCGGACAAGCATCGGTTTAAGTTTGGGGGTGTGATAAGTGGATTTTATATCCACTTGGATCGCTTCAATTCGCCTTAAATTGATTGACTTGGCCTCAAGTTTATTGTAGTTTTGATGTGTTTTGCTTAGTTGTGCAGACTTACAAGAATGTCGATTATGGGTGATGCTTCTATCGTATTTGGAGGATTAATTGATTAAAATTCGGATTTTCCGGGAAGGTTGCGCAGTCTTCACTGTTTTGGCCATATCTGGAGTTCTAGAAGTCCGTTTTCAGCGATCTTACAGCTCACGCGAAGCTTGAGAGATTTTCTACAACCTGGGATAGATAGCAGATGCAGGGAGCGTGTAGTTAAAATTAGCGCACGTGTTCAATGTGAAGCAAGGCTGGAAAATTACTGTTTTGCCCTTTTTCTAATTCTAATTGTATTTTGGGCAGTTTTTGGTACCTTAATCGAATTCTAATTGTAATAGAAGGTAATTGCTTACTGGGCAAGACTTCTAAAGTCTATTTAAATACATCCTACCATGTAATTTGTATCAGATTTTTATTGTAACGTAGAACTGCAAGAGAGAAAAGTGGAGAAGGATTCAAGCTCGGTGACAAGCACAGATCTTGATCTACTTCATCTTTTGTATACTTTGGATTATAGATTTGTTCTCTCAACTCTTGTTTTTATTAATATTATTGCTTCTTTCTTTCATATCTTGTTTAATATCATGTTTTCATCTAATCCCATGGTGACGAACGGTTCAACTATGAACTAATCATTGTCATGGGATCCTAGCGGATTTATCTATGTAGCTTAGTAGTTTGATTGCTTTAAAGATTTATGTGTGGTGAATTCTTGATATCCTTGTATGGTTGTGCTTCATGAATTTGGGTGCGTAGCTAACATCTAATATGTTAATCTCTTGCTAAATGAGAGTGGATCTTGAGATTTAGAACTTGCCATGCTAGCATAGGATAGGTTGATGTTTTAACATCATGATTTGTGGCGTAAATAGAGATATTATGCTGCCCTATGTGATCTATGTGGATAACTTGTGCTTAAACCTCTATGTTTTCAAATTTTATAGAGATATAGGGTCTAAACATAATAGGTGTCTACTCATCTTCTATCTCTTTTGTGGATGTATGTGTAGTTTGGTGCTAGTATACCGAAAGATAACTTTTACTTGTTTCGTGTTATCCGATCAGATATCAAAACCATCACATGTATTGATTAAAGGCTGCAACTCTAAGTGAAGTAGATAATGAAGTTAGGATTCCATGTTTATTCTCATATAAGTAAATCAGTTTTAGATCTCATTAGCTAGTTAATTCTTAATTTCTTAATTCGCATCTTAGTTTAATTTAGTTAATTAAAACCTTAATTTATTAATTGTCTTAGTAGTGAATTAAGATCATACATTGTTGAATAGGCACATTAGCTGAAAAGAATTTAACCAGATCTCAGTGGAACGAACTTAATTGTATTACTTGTGACCACGTATACTTGCGTGATATTGTGTTAACAGTAACTTTGGTTGATTTGAAACACAATCATGCCATGGTAACACCGGATAAGAGACAATTTTTCAAACATGGCGCAACATCGATCCGATCACCCGATCATTGATTGAGTTGTTTAACAAATCGGGGATCGAGATGAGTAAAGTGATGAAATATCTTGCTGAGACATGTGGAGGCATTGAAAATTTAGGGTTTTCTAATCAAGATGTACACAATGTCATACGGGATATTCGGCACCGAGTGTTTGATTCCGGTGATGCGGAGTGTGGCTTGGTCTTGTTACGAAAGTTACAACAAGAGAATGTGTTTGGTCATTTCTTCTATCGAGTGGATGTGGATAACGAGAATCGTGTTAAAGGTTTGGTGTGGGTTGATCCTCGATGCATGAACGCTTATAAGAATTTTGGTGATGTGGTGACGTTCGACTCAACTTATCGAACGAATAGGTATTGTATGCCTTTCATACCTATTACGGGGGTGAACCACCATTACCAAAATATTTTGTTTGGATTTGCACTCATGAGAGATGGGACCGAGACATCTTATAAATGGGTTTTAGAAATTTGGTTGGAAGCCGTTGACAACAAACCTCCCACTACAATAATTACCGATCAAGACATTGCTTCGGGAAATGCTATTGCCACGGTTATGCCCGAAACAAAACACTTATATTGTACATGGCATATAAGTAGTAAATTTCCCGAGAAGTTATCTAGTTTGTACACCAAATATCCGAAATTCAAAACGGATTTTAATGCATGTGTGTACAAGTTGTTGTCACCCACGGAATTTGAAGGTAGATGGGAGGAATTGGTCGAGAAGTATAACCTTGAGGATCATGTTTGGTTAAATGAAATGTATCGCATTAGACATCAATGGATTGGTGCTTACACAAAATCGCATTTTGCCGCCGGTATGACCACTACCTCTAGAAGCGAATCAATGAATGCATTTTTTGATGAATATGTACAAGCATCTACCGGTTTGAAAGAATTCATTGAGAATTCCCAAAAGGCTTTGGAGGCACAATATCTTAGGGAGGTTAAAGGTGACTACGAGAGCGAAGAAAGGGAAAGGAGACTAGTATTGCAATCATCCTTGGAAATTCATGCATCCGAAATTTACACGAAAGAGATGTTTAGGCGTTTTCAAAAGGAACTTCTAAAAAGTACATCTTATGTCGTGAAGAAAGCCAAAGGTGGATGTTATTTATTTAAAATGTACTTGGTTGAGAAGTCTACCGTGCCGGAGGATTGTAGAAGAAGCTATCAGTTGACGGTCCATATTGATGGAAAGATTGAATGTGTTTGTAGGCAATTTGAACATTCCGGGATGATTTGTAAACACATGGTCCGTTACCTAGACAAGAAACAAAAAATACGTATACCGAATGATTACATCAAGTCTAGGTGGACAAAAAATGGCAACAAAATTGCCGGACCTCTACCTTATATCCCTCCCATTCTTGGTAATGTTGGTGCATCATAAGCATCAAGGTATAGTGCATTGTGCAAATCATTTCAAATTTTAGGCGCTATTGGTAGTTGCTCCGTCCCACGTTTCAATTACGTGATGAACGTGATTGAGCGAGAGAAGTGTCACGTGGAAAATGCTTTTCCACAAGAAGATAAGACCGAAAAAATGAACGAGTCGCTTCATCAAGATGATTGGGATCATGATCCGATATTCGATCCTCCAACGTCACAAACTAAGGGACGAAAGAAAGCGACAAGATATAAAAGTGGTATTGAAATGTCAACTTCAACAACCAAGCAACGAAAGTGCGGAAAATGTGGGTTGGTAGGAGCAAACCATGATAGAAAAAATTGTCCTGGCCGTTAGTTTCAATTCTATTCTGTAATATTTGAAACTATTTTTATTAATTATAATCTTAATTTTCAATGTAAGGTATAAATATGCAATCCATGCATTTGTAATAGTAATAATAATTAAAACAAATGAATAAATTAGATTAATTGAATAAATGATTACTATTTATTAAAATATTGAATCCACACTTTCATTAAAAATGAATTATATGATATGATAAAAAATAAGACAAAAAAATTGTGAAAAAAAAATTTGAACAGACCAGAACAGGGGAAAATAGGGGAGGATAGTGAATGGCTCCTGGACACTCGCCTGCTGCATTGCGGCGTTGCGGCTATCCGCAACGCCTCATTGCGGCAGGCGAGAGTCTAGTAGCCATTCTCTCTCCTTCCTTGTTTTTCCCTGTTTTTAACCCAGTTGTTTTTTATTATTTATTTCATAATATTTTAATTAAAAATTGGAAAATGATAAAATTACAATTTATTTCAAATGTTAAATATAAAATTCGAGAAAAATTAAAAAATAAATTTTCCCAAAATTTATTTTAAAATTTGAAAAAATTGATAAAATAAAATTCAATTCCAAATTTTACGAAAAAATTCTTTCTAATTTTAATTTACCCAAAAATATTTATTTAATCGAATAAATGTTAAAAAGATATATTTTTGTTAATTGAATTGGAGATAAATTTTAAGCCAATAATACAAAATGTTTAGAATAAACATCAAAACAAGACTTTAATTCATTATTAATAATTTTTGAGGGGGGAAAATATCAAAATACAATTTTTATTTCCAATAAATTCTTCGGAGATTCGGTACCCTCCTTCTTCTTCCGTCTACGGATATTCATCTCCATGCCCATACAATTTCTTCAAATATGCAATCTCCATGTTAGCTTCTTTCAAGGCTTCTTGGAGATCTTCCACTTTCAACTCCAAATCAACAATTTGATCTTCAGGAACCTTGATCTCTATCTTGGCTTCTTTCAACTTTGCTTTTAAAATAGCCTCCTTCTCATTTTTAGCATCCATGACTTACTCTTTGTTGCTAGAGAGAAAATTGATAAGATTAGGATATGAAAATAAACTTAGGTTGAGGGTGAGTATTTATAGAGAAAAATTTTGAAAGTAAAATTTTTTCAACATTCAAATTCAATATAAAATTTAATGTAACTTTAAAATAACATTTGAATTTTTGGGAATGTAAGTTGAACACATTGAAGACTGTGTAAAACTGGTGAGGTCATACTGCCGCAATGACTCAAAGCGGCAATAAAATCAGGAAAACATACTGCCGCAATGACTCAACGTGGCATCCAACCTCAGCATTACGTCAGCCAGGCGTCAGTTAGAATTGCCTTTAAAATTCGAAAAAAGCATAAATTATATTTTATTCCTAATAATTAATTTAAACTTCGAGAAAAATGGAAAAATTATTTTTCCCAGATTTTTAAACTAAAATTCGAAAAAAAAAAATAATTTTAAATTTAATTTTATGTTTTTTTTCGAATTTTAAAGCAATATTTATAAATAAATATTTTAAAATATTATTACTTAAAAAAATATTGAAATATGAGTGGGATTTGTTTCGCATTCATATATGAATTGTTAATAGAATTAACAGATGTGGCATTTCTGGGCGAGTGTGTTAGTTCGAATTGAAACTCCGAGGTTAAGCGAGCTGGGGCTAGAGTAATCTATTATGGGTGACCCCCTGGGAAGTTCCTTTTTCCAAAATTTTTTTTAAGTTTGTCAAAACAATTATCTTTTTTCCCAAATATTCAATTTAAAATTCATATATGAATGCTTAAATTATATTTTAATCCAACTATCCCAGGAAAAAATAATTTAGTGATTCAAAAAAATTATTATCTAATTGTTTTGAGCAAAATTAAAAAAAAGGGAAAAAGGGAACTTCCCATGGGGTCACCCATCATAGATTGCTCTAGCCCAAGCACGCTTAACCTCGGAGTTTCGATTCACACTAACACACTGGCCAGGAATGCCACATCTGTTAGTTCTATTAACCATTCATATATGAATGCGAAACGAATTCTACTCATATTTCAATATTTTTTAAGTAATAATATTTTAAAATATTTATTTATAAATATTGCTTTAAAATTCAAAAACAATTATCTAATAATTTTTTTGATTATTTTTTGAACTAGTTAATTAATTTAAAATTCGAGAAAAATGGAAGAAATTATATTTCCTAGATTTTTAAACTAAAATTCGAAAAAAAACAATTAATTTATCTATTTTTCCAAATAATCCCCAATAATGAAGAAATTTGATTAATTGAATAATTGATTACTATTTATAAAAATATTGAAGCCATAATTTCCTTAAAAATGAATTATATGATATGATAAAAAATATGACAAAAAAATAGTGAGAGAATTCAGGGGAAAATATGAAAAATTATTATCAATAGAATATCATTTTTCCAATTTTTAATATCAGGAAATGAATAATAAAAAAAACTTGGTTAAAATCAGGGGAAAACAGGGGAGAAGAGAGAAGCTACTACACCCTCTCCTGCCGCAATGAGGCATTGAGGCTATCCACAACCCTCATTGCGGCAGACGAGATTGCAGTAGCCTTTCTCTCTCCTCCCCTGTTTTCCCCTGTTTTTAACCCAGTTTTTTTATTATTTATTTCATAATATTAAAAATTGGAAAAATTATAAAATTATAATTATTTCAAATGTTAAATATAAAATTCGAGAAAAATGAAAAACTAATTTTTTTTCCAAAATTTAAATATTTTTTTCCTAATATTCGAAAAATTGGAAAAAAAAAATTAAAAAAACAAAACCTAGCCGCAATGACTCATTGCGTCCTGGTATTGTTTTTTTTTAAAGGGTCTGCTAGTTTTTTCTTCTACCCAGTAAAAACAGACAGCAAAATAAACTGCAATAAGGAGTCTGTTTTTACTGCTTTCCATACATATTTAAAACCTGTTTCAATCACATAAACACAACAATACCATATCAACACAATCCCAACCAATATAAATACAACAATACAACTAACTACTTTCAAAGCAAAATTAACAAAATAATAATACAATCAAATAAACAAGATCAAAATTAACTAAAGTCCCAGATTCCTCTGTTGTAACCCGGCATTAGTCATTCTCCGCGCTTCCCCTTTAAAAAGCTCCCAAGCTATGCGATACCTGAAAGTCAAAACATCATGTACAGGGTGTCACCTTGCATCTGTCAATGATATGCCGCCAAGTATAGCATCCATATACTTGCAAATGTACATACCACAATCAGAGCCGCCTTGTTGCTTCGGTCGATCCGTAATGAACTTCACATCCATGAAACCGTCTTCAGCAAATCTCAAAGGTTCCAAGAAATGAAGAATGCACGGCAATAATTTTTCCTACAAATTTACCACAAGAAATTAAAAACATATTCAAAAAAGAAGAAAGAAATAAATAGGAAAGAAATAGATAACTATGAAGAGCATAGATTACCATGACAAAAATCTCCTTGGCGTATGCCTTTCGTAAGTCACAATGTCGAGGGACATGTTCCCGGAGAGGATCAATTAAAAGCAATTTCATTCGTTCAAGGTCCACAACAAACAAAAACCAATGACTACCTGTGCATACGGGGAATAAAGCAACATCACACAATTGTATTGGTGGCCCAAAGTGCTGGTCTTGGTAGGTAAGATAGAACTGTTCCTGGTCTTTCATCCTCTCCGGAGTTTTACAATTTGGATGCATCTGCAAAAAAGAGAAAATAAGTTATGAAATGCAAGAATTCCTGCAATTTCTATTATTCTATATTTCTTGCATTTTAGATCCTTATTTCTATAATTTTGCATTTTAGACCTTTATTTCTTGCATTTTAAATCCTTATTTCTATAATTTTGCATTTTAGACCTTTTTTACTCTATTTCTTGCATTTTAGACCTTTATTTCTATATTTCTTGCATTTTAGACCTTTATTTCTCTATTTCTTGCATTTTAGACCTTTATTTCTTTATTTCAAGCATTTTAGATCGTTATTTCTATAATTTTGCATATTAGACCCTTATTTCTCTATTTCTTGCGTTTTAGACCCTTATTTCTATAATTTTTGCATCTTAGATCCTTATTTCTAAAATTTTGCATCTTAGATCCTTATTTCTATAATTTTGCATTTTAGACCTTTATTTCTCTATTTCTTGCATTTTAGACCTTTATTTCTATATTTCTTGCATTTTAACATTTATTTCTTTATTTCAAGGATTTTAGATCCTTATTTCTATAATTTTGCATTTTAGACCTTTATTTCTCTATTTCTTGCATTTTAGACCCTCATTTCTATTATTCTTGCATCGTAGATCCTTATTTCTAAAATTTTGCATTTTAGATCCTTATTTCTATAATTTTGCATTTTAGACCTTTATTTCTCTATTTCTTGCATTTTAGACCTTTATTTCTATATTTCTTGCATTTTAGACCTTTATTTCTCTATTTCTTGCATTTTAGACCTTTATTTCTTTATTTCAAGCATTTTAGATCCTTATGTAATAACCCGAATTTTTGTAATTGGATTTTTTTTATGATTGAATACTGAAATGCAGGGAGGAATAGTGATTTCGAGACTCGAGAAATTTTTCACGTTACCCTATGTACAGAACGAGATACGGATGTTTTGAAGTTATATTAGCAAGCTAAGATGCGAATAAGTTTATGTAAAGACGATCGGAATTCAGAAATTCCAATTTTAATTATGGCGTAATATTTGACCGAGCGGTGAATTATATATCAGTATATTCAAGAAATGAGATATTAAATTTGAGGATTTGGGGATTTAATATTTTAGAATTTTATTATATTTGATTTGGGGATTTGGAACGAAAACCACAAAGATAGTGAAACGAGCATTCTAGAAACCGCTGAAATTTTATAACGAGATTAAGCGATAAAGCGAACGAATTATGGAATTTGGATTGAGTTCATAACAAGATGGAACCACATGCATTATATCAAGTGGCTTATGGTGAAAGCCAAGGGGCAAAGGCAAAAGTGGAAGAATTATGAAAGGGCAAGGATAAGGTGGTAAAAACAAGCAAAATCCAAACAAATATCAATGAAACTTCTTGGATACACCTTGCACAAGCCTAAGAGTATCAAACTCAGCCACCCAACTGAGCTTATCTAGAGGTTAGATCAAAAATTAGTCAAAGAAAGAAAACAAAAAGCTCTCCATCTCATTTTATTCAAAATTGTTCAGCAAGAACAACCATCAAAGAAAAATCCATATCTCAAGATCTAGAGCTTTAAAAATCACCAAATTTTAACCAAAGCCTCTCCACTCCATGGGAAAGAATCACTCCAAATTTCATAGTAATCCAAGTAGTATAGCCTAGGTAAATCACCTCCCCAAGTGAAGAAACCAAACTGCCAGAATTCGTAACAGCTTCTGTACTGATTTTCAAACGGCCATATCTCCTTCGTTTCTCAATGGAATTTGGTGTTCTTTAGCTTATTAGAAAGCTGTTAAGATGCTCTACAACTTTCCTTTAGAAGCCTCGTTCAGAAAAGCTCGGTAAGGGCCTCGTTTTTCATGATCTTTCAGTCGGGTTATAGTGACTCCGAATTACTAACTTGATTTTCTTGATTTCTCTTGATGATCTAAGCTTTCTACGGCTAGTTGAGGGCTAATCAAGGCTTGTTAAGGTCATACAAACATCAAGGAAGGTAACCATCTTTTGGAAACCCTAGCTTTTACCTTGAGTTTTAGTGGTTTAATGAGTTATAAAGCTTTGATGCATGTTTAGGACCTTAGATCTATGATTGGGCTTGATTGATTGTCACAAATGGTATCCTAGTAGCATAGGCAGTGGATACCCTTTGTGGAATGTTAAATTTGATGTGTGGGTTGTTTGGAGTGGATGTTATGATAACTGGAGTAATTGGAATTTTGGATTATTCGATTTATAGCCGTCGTAATGACGAAATTTCGTTAAGGCATGAAAAGAGTCCCCACCCGAGACATATAACCTCTGTAAATGTCGAACCACTGCCATGCTAAGATAGTTCATGTCATAAGCTTCGTTTTGATATAAAGTTCATGTGGAACTGATTTACGGTTTAGGAGAAATGGCCAAATTCGTAAAAGTGGCTCGATCACGTAAGTGCTAAGTTCATGACTTTAATTGAACCCCTTAATGAAATAGTTTTAGTGGCGAATCGAGTTTATTAAATACTAGATATCATAAGGTGTGTGTGCGCGAAGGAATCACCTCAAAAGAGCAATTGGTTGATTTTATAGAAAAGTTTAAGTCAAGGTCGCGCAAGTGAAAACCACTGAAAACGAGACTTAGAAACCACCGTTCTAAATGTTCTAAATGGCTAAGTATAACTTGGAATTGCGGATGAATTTTGAACCAAACTTATAACGTAAGTATTTGACAACCAACATGGACTTAGTATGACGCTAGAGCGAGCAAGTAATGCTTTGGTTGTGTTGTTGCATGTTTACACTGTGAGTTAAGAATGGTTGTCCAGGGGTTTAACGGTATGCTTTTATTTACTTTGTCTAGATGGACCGACATCATAGCGAGCCCTATCGTATCTCGAGTACCAGGAAAGTGACTATATTCCTTCACTTATTGTTCAAGTGAAATATTTTGTGCAACTATTATCTTTATGATTTTATTATTCTCCAAATTTTATTGCAAGTGCCTTAAACCTATATTTTATAGTATTGGTTCTATATTACTTCTTTTGCTGTGTATAGAGTTATACAGTTTTGCGGTAATTGTTTATATTGTGATAAATAGAGTTGCCTTCTGATTTGTATACAAGTTTTGAGATAAGCTATTATAAACCGGTGTATCTTGTAGCTCTAGAAATAAGAGCATACTTATTGTTTCCGACTCTAGACGGGGAGTCAATATTTTGAGATATATAGATAGTCGTGGAAAACCGGAGGGATTCCAATGGTAGAGTACTATGTATTCTGAGGATTGTTATTTAAGTATGATCTCATTAGAGAAATATTAATTGAAGATTATTTCATTCAAGTGCATTATTGAATATTTAATTATCCATCAATGGTTAGTTACCTACGAGGTACGAACCAGGAATGGTATCAGTTGTTATTTAAGATTATTTTCTGATAATTGTTTCATTGATTAAATATTATTCGATGATTATATTTGTGAAGAGAATATCATTTCAAATATTTATTTAGAGTTTTATTTGTAATCATCTATTATTTATTTAATTAAATGAATATTATTGTGAATATTCATTTCAAGATTTAAGGGTAATTATTCTGTTTAATTATATTCTTTAAACCTTTATGAGCTTATATGTTCATTTTATGATTATTTTAATCGTTATACTTTCCCTATTGAGGTTACATGGATACAGATATTTCCTTAATGATATTAAGTATCTGATGGATTTTGAAAACCCCATGGGTATGATGGGATATTTTGTTAAACTCTAGTAACCACTTGCTGAGCATTTCTTCCGCTCATACTTGTTTGTTTCGAAATCTAACTTTTCAGTAAGGTAGTTTGGAGACTTATCCGCACAGTTCGGAAAGAGACGAAACAAGACGCTATTTTTGAAGATGACTCGACTCAGGATGTCCGAATTTTGTGTAGATCTATTTTATATCATTGGATACTAATAATTATTATTATGTAATAGATTAGTTGGCCCGGTATACTTCTTGTCGAAGTTATACCAGTGGTTTAAGATTTGATCAAAGAGAACGTTGTAAAGAAGAAAGTTTTATTTAATGGAAATTGGATACTTGTTTCTAGCACTATAACCTAAAAGATCTTGGAAAGTTGGGGTCACAGATGTTATATTTAAATTTTGGACAATTACAAGGAATAATGTTTTATTAAAGTGGTGATGTTATTTTGAGGATTCTCAGGTAACGACTAAATCTCCTGACCCGGATTTGGGGGCGTTACAGAATGGTATCAGAGCAAGGTTATAGTAAACTAGAAACGAGAGTGAGTAGGAGTGTGTATAGCTAAGTAAGGAACGTCAGAGCTCATATAGAGTTCATGTTGGACTATGGGATATAGTACCAATTAGTAGGTTAAGAATTTAGTGTTCGCGTGAGATGGTTGCGCTAAATTGGATAAAACACCTTGAGACTGTTGATGTCTACTACGGAAATTCAGAGAGTAAGTTTTAAGCGGGTTTAAGCAAACACAAAGATTGAGGCAAATTCATTTTATCCTTTATCTCCAAAAGAATTTATGAGGTTTCAGTGAACATTATGGCTCTCAAGGATTTTATCATGGTGGTGAAAATTTGTGGTGAAATTTTTGGGCACTCAAATATTTGCTTCGAATGTTGGATTGATTTTATCTATCAAACAAATAATAAAAAAATAAATCCTTTTTGCGAGGAAGATGACATTTAAAAATATTGGTCGGTCTTGATCGGGACGACTCTTTAAGTTGATTCGGCTGAGACTTGTTTTATTGTTTCGAGACAACTAAATATTTATTTTTACCAGTTGAATTTATCCCTCAAATTCAACTACTTTTCTTAACATTGGGCAATGGTTCATAATTCGGATCATTTATTAAAATGGTAACATTTATCTATTTTATCCCTTGATAAATTCAGAGAACGTACTTAGATTGAAATCTAGGGCGTCTTATTTGTTCGAGATGGCCCTTAAAGATTATTTCAGTTATAACTACGCTCATATATCGAGGTAGTTTAAATTTTATTGACTTCAATCGGATCTATTGTTCATATCTGATAACTTTTGTTTCAATATTCAAATTTGATTCATTGTTCGAATCAAAATAAATACACTCAGAATATAGAACAGAAGAACAGCTTATCGTCAGAATTTCCTCTAAAAAATACCTACTCTAGCGTATTTGAAGGTCTTCTTTCTGAATTGAGTTGTTCTTATTATTTCAAGACGATTCCACAGGATTTATTCTAATCAACGAACCTTTCTTGTTCAAGGTTGTTATTTTTGTATGGAATTGACATATTGTTCGTGTCAATATAATAAATTAGTTTCTTTTGAAAATATTACGACGGCCTATTGTTCAGGTCGGTCTCATACGAAGTTTAGATTGGCGATTGGCCAGAAGCGAATAGGAATCCAAATCAATCAATTTTTATTCGGAGGAGTAATCTTATAATCCACTGGTCAACATGGGAGATGGCCCATGGGTTTTCTTTCAGATCAACACGAGGAATAAACTCGTGGTATCGAAAGAGAAATATTTCAGGTTGACTTTTCAACCAACTTTTTGCTAGCAAAATGATATATAGGTACTTGAGACACAGCGGTTGATCACGCTGTGGGGTATTGTGAATGCGGATAATTATTTTGGCACTAATGTTGCCAGGGTTGAAAACGATAACCCATTTTATGCTAGCAAAGAGAAAAATTTGGTGGTACCACATCATAGCCCTGATCAGGTTGGATGGGGTATCACAGGAGGACGGTACCTTGAGACATGGTAGTTGATCGCACCGTGGGGGATACCGAGTGGTGGAAGACCAGTAATCTTCTCTTAAATTCTGAGCTACAAAATAAGTTGATGATTTTCTTAAAATTCTTGAAATTGTTGAGAAGTTCGTTTCTGATGATCTTGTGGGCAAGATGATTTGAATTCCTTGAGTTGTGAGAGATTTTTTTTTTTTTAAAAAAAATTCTATCCTCATAAAATTTTGAGTAGTTGCTTATACGGCTTTCATGATTAAATATTATACGAGTTTCCTATTTGTTCAAGCATTATCTTTTATCATCACCGTGTTATAAAATTTTCTTGAATAAGATTTGGGAGAGTGAACTTGCCGAGAATTTTAAGTGCTCACCTGTTGTTATCATGTCGAACAGTCAAAGGCGAGAACAATGAGTCTTTCGGATAGAAGCAAAAAAAAAGGACAAGGGGAAAGTCTAGAGACATCGTGAAATCAAGTGGGATTCTTTTAATTTTTGGGGTGAAGCAAGAAGAATTTTGTATTTATTTATTTAGGATTATACGATACAGCTTTACGTGAATGGAGACGTGATGACCAAGAAAGTTTCTAGGAATTAAAGATGAGACTATTACGAGTCGAGATGACGTGCTCACTTGGGATGATTAGGCTTAACTGGACAGAACTTCTTACGGTTGAAGATGTTTACTTTGGAATCTTTAGAAATTAATACTAGTGGACGACGACGTAGAGTATCGATAATCGTAGGACGTGGAGAAGAAGATTTTAGGTCGGATGATGAGCCAGCGAAGGAGCTGATAAGGAAGACATACGTAAAAACCTTGGCAATACCTTTCCTTCCAAATGAAGTATTTGACATTCCTTTAAGCGAGACTTTTGTCTGTGCTGATATTCCATTTTGAATTTTTATTTGATACTTATGTTCGACCATATTCGAGTTCAATAGTATCAGAAGTTATTATGCCACCTACTTTCAAAGTTTCAAAATTTTCAACTTTTGTTTTCTCCAGTGATGGACAAGTTTATTTTGCAATAAGGTACCATTTGTTCGGTACTTCATTTTCTGGTCCTTGTTTTTCAAAAATAACACCTTGGTAATTTGTTCATTTTGAATCCAAGTGTGCTTCAAAGAATATATTTCAAAAGACATCAGTTATTAAGTTGATTTTAAATTCCTTTCATATTTCTTTACTCCAACTGAGACGAACAACCCTATTTATAGGGGACACCAGGTATATCTGTCTGTGTGATAGAAGTTGGATGGGACGCCATCACTGGTGTGTTGTGTTTTACAATAAGGCTGGCCACCTTTATTTGTAAATGTCGGAGCTAAGACGCACAACGTCGAGTTCATGTGATCATATTGATCTCTCAGTTATTCTTTTATCTCAAATCAATTTGTTTTAAAAATCCGTAAATTGATAACCACAATTGTGGGGCATTTACTATAATATGAAATCTCTTCTCTTCAAAGTTTCATTATTCTTGTTACCCCTAAAACGTTTGGAAGGTATGCCAATCGGGTTTGAATAAGTTAACCTCGACACGATGAATCAAGGCTTTGCGATGGGATTACCACGAGCAAAAGCGGATCAAGATGCGATTACAATACTAGCAACGTATAACGGTATCAATTCGTTTCATCTCTATTGATTAAGGTTACGTTATTGAGAGGTTGGTAAAATTTCATTCGAAAGAAAGGCAGTGTGTTGTGAGACTCTAGTAACGATTGTGTCAGATAGACAACCCAAGATTTGATTCGAAATTTGGAGAAGTTGCATATGTATAGATGCTATCACCGAATTTGTAATTTTGTATATTATATTTCTTGTGTCAAAAAGGGGAGAACGTTTAATCGTGAAGGATAGGCTCATAGGAGAGCATGAACATATTGGTATAACCAGATTGGTATTATATTGGGGACTGGTAGAAATTCCGGATAAGAAAGAATGAGTATCAAAGATTAAGGAATTGGCATTGTGGCGGTTATTATCAGAATTGAGAAGTTGATAAAAGGAACCCTAGGGATTTCTCTTAGTAGATTCCGAGGACGGAATCCTTTTAAGGGGGTAGACTGTAATAACCCGAATTTTTGTACTTGGATTTTTTTTATGAATGAATACTGAAATGCAGGGAGGAATAGTGATTTCGAGACTCGAGAAATTTTTCACGTTACCCTATGTACAGAACGAGATACGGATGTTTTGAAGTTATATTAGCAAGCTAAGATGCGAATAAGTGTATGTAAAGACGATCGGAATTCAGAAATTCCAATTTTAATTATGGCGTAATATTTGACCGAGCGGTGAATTATATATCAGTATATTCAAGAAATGAGATATTAAATTTGAGGATTTGGGGATTTAATATTTTAGAATTTTATTATATTTGATTTGGGGATTTGGAACGAAAACCACAAAGATAGTGAAACGAGCATTCTAGAAACCGCTGAAATTTTATAACGAGATTAAGCGATAAAGTGAACGAATTATGGAATTTGGATTGAGTTCATAACAAGAAGGAATCACATGCATTATATCAAGTGGCTTATGATGAAAGCCAAGGGGCAAGGGCAAGAGTGGAAGAATTATGAAAGGGCAAGGATAAGGTGGTAAAAACAAGCAAAAACCAAACAAATATCAATGAAACTTCTTGGATACACCTTGCACAAGCCTAAGAGTATCAAACTCAGCCACCCAACTGAGCTTATCTAGAGGTTAGATCAAAAATTAGTCAAAGAAAGAAAACAAAAAGCTCTCCATCTCATTTTCTTCAAAACTGCTCAGCAAGAACAACCATCAAAGAAAATCCATATCTCAAGATCTAGAGCTTTAAAAATCACCAAATTTTAACCAAAGCCTCTCCACTCCATGGTAAAGAATCACTCAAAATTTCATAGTAATCCAAGTAGTATAGCCTAGGAAAATCACCTCCCCAAGTGAAGAAACCAAACTGCCAGAATTCGTAACAGCTTCTGTACTGATTTTCAAACGGCCATATCTCCTTCGTTTCTCAATGGAATTTGGTTTTCTTTAGCTTGTTAGAAAGATGTTAAGATGCTCTACAACTTTCCTTTAGAAGCCTCGTTCAGAAAATCTCGGTAAGGGCCTCGTTTTTCATGATCTTTCAGTCGGGTTATAGTGACTCTGAATTACTAACTTGATTTTCTTGATTTCTCTTGATGATCTAAGCTTGTCTAAGGCTAGTTGAGGGCTAATCAAGGCTTGTTAAGGTCATACAAACATCAAGGAAGGTAACCATCTTTTGGAAACCCTAGCTTTTACCTTGAGTTTTAGTGGTTTAATGAGTTATAAAGCTTTGATGCATGTTTAGGACCTTAGATCTATGATTGGGCTTGATTGATTGTCACAAATGGTATCCTAGTAGCATAGGCAGTGGATACCCTTTGTGGAATGTTAAATTTGATGTGTGGGTTGTTTGGAGTGGATGTTATGATAACTGGAGTAATTGGAATTTTGGATTATTCGATTTATAGCCGTCGTAATGACGAAATTTCGTTAAGGCATGAAAAGAGTCCCCACCCGAGACATATAACCTCTGTAAATGTCGAACCACTGCCATGCTAAGATAGTTCATGTCATAAGCTTCGTTTTGATATAAAGTTCATGTGGAACTGATTTACGGTTTAGGAGAAATGGCCAAATTCGTAAAAGTGGCTCGATCACGTAAGTGCTAAGTTCATGACTTTAATTGAACCCCTTAATGAAATAGTTTTGGTGGCGAATCGAGTTTATTAAATACTAGATATCATAAGGTGTGTGTGCGCGAAGGAATCACCTCAAAAGAGCAATTGGTTGATTTTATAGAAAAGTTTAAGTCAAGGTCGCGCAAGTGAAAACCACTGAAAACGAGACTTAGAAACCACCATTCTAAATGTTCTAAATGGCTAAGTATAACTTGGAATTGCGGATGAATTTTGAACCAAACTTATAACGTAAGTATTTGACAACCAACATGGACTTAGTATGACGCTAGAGCGAGCAAGTAATGCTTTGGTTGTGTTGTTGCATGTTTACACTGTGAGTTAAGAATGGTTGTCCAGGGGTTTAACGGTATGCTTTTATTTGACTTTGTCAAGATGGACCGACATCGTAGCGAGCCCTATCGTATCTCGAGTACCAGGAAAGTGACTATATTCCTTCACTTATTGTTCAAGTGAAATATTTTGTGCAACTATTATCTTTATGATTTTATTATTCTCCAAATTTTATTGCAAGTGCCTTAAACCTATATTTTATAGTATTGGTTCTATATTACTTCTTTTGCTGTGTATAGAGTTATACAGTTTTGCGGTAATTGTTTATATTGTGTTAAATAGAGTTGCCTTCTGATTTGTATACAAGTTTTGAGATAAGCTATTATAAACCGGTGTATCTTGTAGCTCTAGAAATAAGAGCATACTTATTGTTTCCGACTCTAGACGGGAAGTCAATATTTTGAGATATATAGATAGTCGTGGAAAACCGGAGGGATTCCAACGGCAGAGTACTATGTATTCTGAGGATTGTTATTTAAGTATGATCTCATTAGAGAAATATTAATTGAAGATTATTTCATTCAAGTGCATTATTGAATATTTAATTATCCATCAACGGTTAGTTACCTACGAGGTACGAACCAGGAATGGTATCAGTTGTTATTTAAGATTATTTTCTGATAATTGTTTCATTGATTAAATATTATTCGATGATTATATTTGTGAAGAGAATATCATTTCAAATATTTATTTAGAGTTTTATTTGTAATCATCTATTATTTATTTAATTAAATGAATATTATTGTGAATATTCATTTCAAGATTTAAGGGTAATTATTCTGTTTAATTATATTCTTTAAACCTTTATGAGCTTATATGTTCATTTTATGATTATTTTAATCGTTATACTTTCCCTATTGAGGTTACATGGATACAGATATTTCCTTAATGATATTAAGTATCTGATGGATTTTGAAAACCCCATGGGTATGATGGGATATTTTATTAAACTCTAGTAACCACTTGCTGAGCATTTCTTCCGCTCATACTTGTTTGTTTCGAAATCTAACTTTTCAGTAAGGTAGTTTGGAGACTTATCCGCACAGTTCGGAAAGAGACGAAACAAGACGCTATTTTTGAAGATGACTCGACTCAGGATGTCCGAATTTCGTGTAAGATCTATTTTATATCATTGGATACTAATAATTATTATTATGTAATAGATTAGTTGGCCCGGTATACTTCTTGTCGAAGTTATACCAATGGTTTAAGATTTGATCAAAGAGAACGTTGTAAAGAAGAAAGTTTTATTTAATGGAAATTGGATACTAGTTTCTAGCACTATAACCTAAAAGATCTTGGAAAGTTGGGGTCACAGATGTTATATTTAAATTTTGGACAATTACAAGGAATAATGTTTTATTAAAGTGGTGATGTTATTTTGAGGATTCTCAGGTAACGACCAAATCTCCTGACCCGGATTTGGGGGCGTTACAGAATGGTATCAGAGCAAGGTTATAGTAAACTAGAAACGAGAGTGAGTAGGAGTGTGTATAGCTAAGTAAGGAACGTCAGAGCTCATATAGAGTTCATGTTGGACTATGGGATATAGTACCAATTAGTAGGTTAAGAATTGAGTGTTCGCGTGAGATGGTTGCGCTAAATTGGATAAAACACCTTGAGACTGTTGATGTCTACCACGGAAATTCAGAGAGTAAGTTTTAAGCGGGTTTATGCAAACACAAAGATTGAGGCAAGTTCATTTTATCCTTTATCTCCAAAAGAATTTATGAGGTTTCAGTGAACATTATGGTTCTCAAGGATTTTATCATGGTGGTGAAAATTTGTGGTGACATTTTTGGGCACTCAAATATTTGCTTCGAATGTTGGATTGATTTTATCTATCAAACAAATAATAAAAAAATAAATCCTTTTTGCGAGGAAGATGACATTTAAAAATATTGGTCGGTCTTGATCGGGACGACTCTTTAAGTTGATTCGGCTGAGACTTGTTTTATTGTTTCGAGACAACTAAATATTTATTTTTACCAGTTCAATTTATCCCTCAAATTCAACTAGTTTTCTTAACATTGGGCAATGGTTCATAATTCGGATCATTTATTAAAATGGTAACATTTATCTATTTTATCCCTTGATAAATTCAGAGAACGTACTTAGATTGAAATCTAGGGCGTCTTATTTGTTCGAGATGGCCCTTAAATATTATTTCAGTTATAACTACGCTCATATATCGAGGTAGTTTAAATTTTATTGACTTCAATCGGATCTATTGTTCATATCCGATAACTTTTGTTTCAATAATTTTGCATTTTAGACCTTTATTTCTTGCATTTTAGATCCTTATTTCTATAATTTTGCATTTTAGACCTTTATTTCTATATTTCTTGCATTTTAGACCTTTATTTCTTTATTTCAAGCATTTTAGATCATTATTTCTATAATTTTGCATTTTAGACCTTTATTTCTCTATTTCTTGCATTTTAGACCCTTATTTCAATAATTCTTGCATCTTAAATCCTTATTTCTAAAATTTTGCATCTTAGATCCTTATTTCTATAATTTTGCATTTGAGACCTTTATTTCTCTATTTCTTGCATTTTAGACCTTTATTTCTCTATTTCTTGCATTTTAGACCTTTATTTCTTTATTTCAAGCATTTTAGATCGTTATTTCTATAATTTTGCATTTAAACCTTTATTTCTCTATTTCTTGCATTTTAGACCCTTATTTCTACAATTCTTGCATCTTAGATCCTTCTTTCTAAAATTTTGCATCTTAGATCCTTATTTCTATAATTTTGCATTTTAGACCTTTATTTCTCTATTTCTTGCATTTTAGACCTTTGTTTCTATATTTCTTGCATTTTAGACCTTTATTTCTTTATTTCAAGCATTTTAGATCCTTATTTCTATAATTTTGCATTTTAGACCTTTATTTCTCTATTTCATGCATTTTAGACCCTTATTTCTATAATTCTTGCATCGTAGATCCTTATTTCTAAAATTTTGTATCTTAGATCCTTATTTCTATAATTTTGCATTTTAGACCTTTATTTCTCTATTTCTTGCATTTTAGACCTTTATTTCTATATTTCTTGCATTTTAGACCTTTATTTCACTATTTCTTGCATTTTATACCTTTATTTCTTTATTTCAAGCATTTCAGATCCTTATTTCTATAATTTTGCATTGTAGACCTTTATTTCTCTATTTCTTGCATTTTAGACCTTTATTTCTATATTTCTTGCATTTTAGACCTTTATTTCTCTATTTCTTGAATTTTAGACCTTTATTTCTTTATTTCAAGCATTTGAGATCATTATTTCTATAATTTTGCATCTTAGACCTTTATTTCTCTATTTCTTGCATTTTAGACCCTTATTTCTGTAATTCTTGCATCTTAGATCCTTATTTCTAAAATTTTGCATCTCAGATCATTATTTCTGTATTTCTTGCATTTTAGACCCGTATTTCAATAATTCTTGCATTTTAGACCCTTATTTCTATAATTTTGTTTTTTAGCCATTATTTCTGTATTTATTGCATTTTAGACCCTTATTTCTATAATTTTGCATTTTAGACCTTTATTTCTCTATTTCTTGCATTTTATAATTCTATAATGAGACAATAAGTTATGAAATGCAATAAGTTATGAAATGGAATAATTAACCAAATTAAGAACTAAAATGCAAGAAATTTGAATTGATTTACCTCCAAGTCGGTGCAATGCCCAACTGCAATGGTCATGAAATTTCTCATTCCAAGGAAGAACCTCTTGCATGGACGGACTAGCACTTTACTATGAAAATATCTGCTCTCCCTAAGCTTCAGTAGCTCAACATATGCATCCAGAACTGACGACTCTATTTCGCGATCGCGTCTTAGGCATTGGACATTTTCCCAAGCAAGGTCCGGAGTCATCCCTTGTCCATTCCAAATAAAATTATGCTTTTCACCCCACCAATGCTTAAACAGCCAGTTGATTTTCCGAATTTTCAGTGGCTTCTTCATATCACCTGATACATAACCAGCCCGCCTCTCCACATCCTTGTATTTATCCTCATTTGTGTCCAACTGCAGATACATGTCAATACCTCTAATCATGATGGATATTCATGGCATATGGAAAAAATAACAAGCCAAAACGAATGTATGATTCAATATACGTACCCCAAACATTTCTCTTAACCTATCAGGAATAACACCACTAATACTACCAAACTTCACAAGTCCACCCGCCACTGGGGTAAACTTTGAACCAGGAGTAGAGGTTTTAACCTGCCATTCGATGAAGATACAAAAATCATATACATATTTCAAATACAATATGTCAAGGTTATTTCAAAGTTAAAGATTATTACGTCAAGGTTGACACTAGGAGGGATGGGTGTAGAAAGAGAAGGAGCAACTGTAGTCTGAACCTGTATCGGCTGTGAAGGAGGAGGGCTAACCTGCAACCACAATATGATAAAAACATGAAGAACATATTCAAAGTTGGTATATAAGAAAGGAAATCACAAATAGGAGAGATTAGTACCTCAATATGAGCATCAGGGGGGACAGATGCCGGGGTAGACTGTGAAGGAGAAGGGCATGATCCCGAGGTCGTCTGTGTAACATGAGGAGCAGCTGCTGTAGTCTCAACCTATAAGATATTTTGCATTTTAGACCCTTATTTCTATAATTTTGCATTTTAGACATTTATTTCTCTATTTATTGCATTTTAGGCCCTTATTTATATAATTCTAGCATTTTAGATCCTTATTTCTATAATTTTACATTTTAGTCCTTTATATCTCTATTTCTTGCATTTTAGACCCTTATTTCTATAATTCTAGCATTTTAGATCCTTATTTCTATAATTTTGCATTTTAGACCTTTATTTCCCTATTTCTTGCATTTTAGACCTTTATTTCTTTATTTCTTGCATTTTAGACCCTTATTTTTATAATTCTAGCATTTTAGATCTTTATTTCTATAATTTTGCATTTTAGACCTTTATTTCCCTATTTCTTGCATTTTAGACCTTTATTTCTTTATTTCTTGCATTTTAGACCCATAATTCTATAATTTTGCATTTTAGACATTTATTTCTCTATTTCTTGCATTTTAGACCTTTACCTCAACAGTTGGTATATAAGAAGGGAAATCACTATAAGTTGGCAAATTACACATCATGCACATATACTGGGATTATATTATTTTTGTAGAAATACAAACCTCGGTATTTCCTTTATCAACTGTAGTTTGAACCTGTATCGGCTGTGAAGGAGGAGGGCTAACCTGCAACCACAATGTGATAAAAACATGAAGAACATATTCAAAGTTGGTATATAAGAAAGGAAATCACAAATAGGAGAGATTAGTACCTCAATATGAGCATCAGGGGGGACAGATGCCGGGTAGACTGTGAAGGAGGAGGTCAAGATCCCGGGGTCGTCTGTGTAATAGGAGGAGCAGCTGATGTAGTCTCAACCTACAAGATACACTGATCATGCATTTTAGACCTTTATTTCTTTATTTCTTGCATTTTAGACCCTTATTTCTATAATTCTAGCATTTTAGATCCTTATTTCTATAATTTTGCATGTTAGACCTTTATTTCTCTATTTCTTACATTTTAGACCTTTATTTCTTTATTTCTTGCATTTTAGACCCTTATTTTTATAATTTTGCATTTTAGACCTTTATTTCTTGCATTTTAAACCCTTATTTCTATAATTTTGCATTTTAGATCTTTATTTCTCTATTTCTTGCATTTTAGACCTTTATATTATTTTTATAGAAATACAAACCTCATTATTTCGACGTATGATCCATTCCTTGGGCCATGCGACATGAGATCCAGCAGCTTGCTTGACCGTCTCCGTCTCACCAAGTACTGGAACTGGAATCAAGGCTTCTAGTTTAATCCCACCATCGATTGACACTCTCAGACATCTAATAGGCATTAGCTTGCCATGTATTTTCCTACTCATTTCTCCTCCATCTGGGTAAGCCATGCCATAGGCAACCTTGTTGTCTATGCTATCCACTGCCAACTCACATGGTATTGGAGCCTACAATTATGATAACAAAAGTCAAATTACAACTACAATTATCAATGGTATATAAGAAGAAAATCACAAATAGATGATATTAGTACGTCAATATGAGCATCAGGGGGGACAGATGCCGGGGTAGACTCTGTCACAGCAGGAATAGTACTAACCTGCAACCACAATGAGATAAAAACATGAAGAACATATAAAAAGTTGGTATATAAGAAGGATATTACATTTAGGAGAGATTAATATGAGCATGAGGGGGATAGATACCGGGGTAGACTGTGAAGGAGGAGGGCTAGATACCGGGGTCGTCTGTGTAACAGGAGGAGCAGCTACTGTAGCCTCAACCTACAAGATACACCGATCATGCATTTTAGACCATTATTTCTATAATTCTTGCATTTTAGATCCTTATTTCTATAATTTCGCATTTTAGATCCTTATTTCTATAATTCTTGCATTTTAGACCTTTATTTCTCTATTTCTTGCATTTTAGACCCTTATTTCAATAATTCTTGCATTAAACCAAGCGTTAAGGATTGATACCTCAACTTGGACTATAGGCGGGACAGATACCGGGGTAGGCTATGTAGCAAGAGCATCTGTAGTCTCAACCTGCAATTATATGTTAACGCACCGATCATATAGTTATATATATAATTCCTCCTAAGTGACTCGAATTAAACCTAGCATTAAGGATTACTACCTGATGAGGACGTTTATAAGAGACATGAGGTGTGGCATCATGCGTAAGTGAAGCAAGAGAATCAACAATCTCGACCTGCAATAACATATACAACAATCATACATATATTCAAACATCGTCATTCAAAGATAACAAGTATCAAAAGATTACTACCTCACGCAAACGTTTCTGAGAGACGGATGGTGGAGGCTGCTGTGAAGATGAAGGACCGTTGGGGTCAATATCCATATCATGTGCACGAGAGGGTCTATTAAAACTAGGTCTGGTAAATCCAACACCCCTCCACTCGGTGTTGATCCGATCATAACGACCCAAAAACTCAGTGATGATATCAAAGAACCAGTCGGGGGGATCACGACGGTAAATGGCATGTAATGTCCTCATTCCACAATCCAGCTGCATTGAAGTATTTAGATGCAAGAATTAGAGAAATAAAGGTCTAAAGTGCAAAAGTATAGAAATAAAGGTCTAAAATGCAGAATTATAGAAATAAATGTCTAAAATGCATGAATTGGAGAAATAAAGGTCTAAAATGCAAGAATTAGAGAAATAAAGGTCTAAAATGCATACCGCATCAACCATGTCCTACTGGAGATACCAGTCACGAGGCACAATCTTAGCACCATGCTCAGCCACAAATGGAGCAATCCTTAGCTTACTGACGCGCCTGTACCAATACATGTACTCCTCTATAGACACGTAATTGCCTTCCTCGATAATAGGTATCATGCCATCATTAAAAGCATCCCACTCCTCAATGTAATTTGCCAGCAATACTGTATGATTGTCCCGCACCCAACGAGATGATCTCTCCATCCGCAGTAAAGCCATGTCAACCGGGTTGCTGTAGGACACCAAACTGTCTCAAGACTCTATCTGGCATGATATACTCAACAATATCAAAAGAAATGAGAGGGACACGACCGAGAGCCATATAGTTAGCATCCATCAAATCGATATTATAATCTCTTGAAACATTCTGAATGTCATAAAATCTCTGATAAGGCTGCCATGTTAGCCAACTATGCTGAAAGCCGTCAAAGTCCCCGCGATAAAGACCTGTATAGTGGTGGGGATTAACCCTCCTCTCATCTACCGGCTCAGCCCATGCCAATGCCCTCGGCCAAACAAAATCCTGACGAGGTGCTAGTTGCGGTGCCCCAGTTAACAACCTCTCGTAGGGCCAAAGCTGCAGCATGGTGCACCCATTAATAGCAGTGGCAGTCTTCTGAGCAGCCTTGGTCAAACCCCTGAACAAATAACTCAAAATTGCAGCTCCCCAGGCATACCCCCTAATCTCATGCGAATTCTGGATTAACTGTAAATACCTGCAAAAAATCAGGAAATGCAAATTAAGGTAAGAATTCAATAATGGAGAAATTAAGGATGAACATGCAAGAAATGTGAAATTTAAGGCATAAAATGCAAGAATAAGATAAATTTAAGCATAAATTGCAAGGACTGGAGAGAGAAATGAAGTTAAGAAGTACCTAGGATGCACGACGTCTCTGTTCGATGAAGGAAACAACACACCCCCAATGATGTAAAAAAGATAAGCCCGGGCGTACACAAGGTTATCATGCTCGATAAACTCGGGAGAAGGGTTCTCCGGTTTCTTTTTATAGATTTCCCTCAACCTATGAAGCTTCACCCCACCTAAATTGCAAAGAAATGAAAATTTAATGTATAACATGCAAGAATTAAACAAATTAAGGACTTAAATGCAAGAAATTAGAATTTATGGTAAAATACAATAACTAGATAATTATCTTCCTAAATTACAAAAAAATTAAAATTTAATGTATAACATGCAAGAATTAAACAAATTAAGGACTAAAATGCAAGAAATTAGAATTTATGGGCTAAAATGCAATAACTAGATAATTATCTTCCTAAATTGCAAAGAAATGAAAATTTAAGGTATAACATGCAAGAATTAAACAAATTAAGGACTAAAATGCAAGAAATTAGAATTTATGGGTTAAAATGCAATAAATAGAGAATTATCTTCCTAAATTGCAAAGAAATGAAAATTTAAGGTATAACATGCAAGAATTAAACAAATTACGAACTAAAATGCAAGAAATTAGAATTTATGGGCTAAAATGCAATAACTAGATAATTACCTTCCTAAATTGCAAAGAAATGAAAATTTAAGGTATAACATGCAAGAATTAAACAAATTAAGGACTAAAATGCAAGAAATTAGAATTTATGGACTAAAATGCAAACCTTTTTTATACATATTTTTGCGGTCGGTCTCAGTCAACCTCAAATCATTCCACCGTCTCAGCCAATATGGAAGCGGTGCGGAAAGCTCCGTATGAGTAACAACACGAACACGAACAGGTAAACCCAATATCATGTAAACATCCTCTCGAGTGATGGTCATCTCACCAAATGGGAAATGAAAGGTGTTGGTCTCTGGCCTCCACCTCTCCACCATCGCCGTGATCAATCGGATGTCGTTCTGGGGAATCGAGCGTGGGTTGGCAAACGCTCGGAAACCCCAGTCTGTCAGCAAACTAACCTGGTTCTCGTCAAATACCCACTCGTCGAGCTTGGCTGTCAACTGCCGGACATCCAACTTCTCCCTCTCACCCCCTACCATATGTGACTGCTAATATGATCATCTTGCATGGTCAAGAGGGACCTATCGAGAGGTCCGCACTGCATATCCATAGTATCTGCAATGTGTAAAATCAAATAAATAAGGCACATTTCATAAACATGTACGAAAATTGGCTAAAATTATCATTCTATAAAGACATATTTAAAACAAGAATAAATTAACAATGAATATCATTTATCAAATAAAATGCAGTACTAATAACATTAATTAATCAAAGTCCGAATTAATAAATCATATTAATTCATAAATTTGAATTTTAAACTCAAAAATTCAAATTAATAATTCAAAAATTCCAATTAAAATTTCCACAACTCATAAAAAAATTTATAATTATAATTTCATAATTATAAACCCTAATAATTCGAATTAATTCATAGTTTTAATAAAAATTCGGATAATAATTCGAATCATAATAAGAAATTGGGCAATTCGAACTAATTCAACCTAATTGAAGATGAGAAACATTAATTTCAACTCAATTGAGGGTAAAAGCCCTAATTTCAAACTAATTCAAACCAAAAATGGGTAAAATCCGAACTATAAACCTTAATAATTCGATTTAATTCATGATTTTAACTAAAATGAAGCAAATAAACACCACCCACAGTTAAAAATGAATCAAACCATGTACATATAATCGTGAGTAGCAATGTATATAGTAGTGTGTATGTGTGTGTGTATGTATAATTATGTGTGTGTGTGTAAGAAACAATTAGAAGATACCTAGAGGAGGAAGATCGCCTGAGATAGTTGCCTCTGTGTGTTAATCGCCCGGAATCGGCTGGAAATCGCCCGGAGTGTGTTGGAAATCGCCTGAGATTGTTTAATTAGGATTTAGTTCGGGTCGCGAAAACCGCAATTGGTGATTGTATACTTCTGACTTCCGCATTATATCATTGCGGCAGAAGAATTAAGGGTATAAAAGTAATTGCATATTTTTAGACATCCGCAAGGTTTCATTGCGGCAAAAATAAGGGTAAAAAAGTAATTTCAGATTTTCGTTCCTTCGCTATGTATCATTGCTGCAGCAATTTTGAGGGTGAAAACGTAATTTCATATTTTAACCTGTTTCTATATTTCAAATTAACAGCTTTTATTAATTTATTATTTTTTATTACTTTTATTAAATATAAAACTATAATAATTTATTTAAAATTTTATGTATTAATTCAAATTTTATAAACATTTTATATTTTATAATGTATTAATTTACCATTTTTTATTAATTTTAATAAATAACAAAAATAAAAGTATAATAACGTAAAATCATATGTAATAGTGTTTTGTTTTGAGGAAAATTACCAATATGTTTATTTGGTGTAGTTGTTAAGTCGTCCTTACCAATGGGTGAAGGACCTGAGATCGACTCCACATAAAATAAAGTATTTTTTAAGTTAAAAACACTGCCGCAATCCTTCATTGCGGCAGGTGACTTTTTTCCTACCGCAATGAACACTTGCGGTAGTGTTCGAGTTGGTGGTTGTGAGCCATTTTTCAACCAACGGTGGCTATGGATGGGCACCCTATATATATATTTGTGTTATATATATATATATATATATATATATATATATATATATATATATATATATATATAATTTTTATCATTAATATTTTTGTTCTATCGTGAATTCTTAAAATTTGATTTGGACGATTTCACAGCCCACTTGAATTTAACAAAATAATCATTAATTAAGTGATGGTTTAACAATTATTTTTCAATTAAATTACGCATAAACAAAAGAGAGAAGAATTAACAATTTTTTACGTTGAAAATTCTATTCGATTTATGTAATCTACTTATGTTTTTTGTTATGATTATCAAAATATCATTCTTTATTTGAAAAAAAAATCTTCTAACAACCAAATACAATTTTAAAAATAAGTGTAAGAGAGATTTTGTCGAAAACTTTGGTACTCCGTAGTCTGGTTCTCACAAGAACCGTTAGATCTTAAAATAAATAGATGAAAACCGTTGGATCTAGCATAATTTTTTTATATATTAATATGTAAACTAAAAAGTGAATTTATATTGAAATATGAAAAGTGTATATCAATGATCTAAATCATAAATAATTAGGTTTTCTACATTGAATAAGATCATCAATGTGGATCTTCCATATTGAATAGGATTAATGTAAAAATTTCGTAATTATATTTTATTTTGAGATTCTTAATGTTTCCATTTGGATAATAATTATTAAATCATCATAAAATTAAAAATAATTTTATGAGTTTCGCGTGGGCTGTAAAATCATACAAATCTAATTTGTTGATCTATAGATAGAGTCCAATTAGTAAATATGATTTTTTTAAATATCAATAAAAAATAAATAAAATTCTATTATAATACAACTTTTTTTAGATTATAATTTTGTTTTTAAAATTCAATTCTAATACAACCTTTTTTAATTATATCCTATTTATACTGTAATGTTTTTTAATATGATATAATTTTGATTATCTATTTTTAAAAATATTATATTTGACGGTTGAGATGATTTTGGCGGTACAGAGACCAAAATTATCGATAAGATCTCTCTTATGCTTATTATATATAAGGATATAAGAAGAATATAATTTATAATCCAACGTACGTCTTTTAACTTGAACTTTTTAATCCAACGGATCATATGCTTTTGGTAGTACAGTGACCAGACCAAAATTTTGGATAAGATCCCTCTTATGCTTATTATATATAATAATATAATATATATACTGGCTTAGAACTCGTACAATGCACGAATTTTTTTAATATTAAATATTTTTTTTATTAATTTGTATTGATAATTTTAAGATACGAATTTTGTAGTTTCAAAATTTTTAAATGATATAAATTAATTATATTAATTACATATATGGTGCTTGTGATATTTTTAGAATAGTGAGATTTTAATTAAGAAAATATAGATTAGATAATACATTTTATCTGAAAAAGGTAATCGATAAGTTATTAGTAATTACAATATTTTATTAAATAGAACCTGTAAGTTTTTACCCGAAAAATAAAATTGATTAATTATTGAAAAAATATAAAAGGAAACATGCTCTACATAAAAAAGGAAATTGATTAGTTATTTATAATTATATATTTTTTTTCATATCTTTCAATATTTTGGTTTTAATAAATTAGTATAGATAGATATAAGTGAAGAGATTTTAGGTAAAAACATACTAATATAAAAGTAAGGGTAATTAAGTAAAAACACGAAGTACCGAAAAATATGTACCAAAAAACAGGTACCGAAAGTTTTAATGTTTCGGCTATTATAAAATAACCCGTGATATTTTCTGAAAAAGTGGGATATTAAATAGAAAATATAGAAAAGATAGTACGTTTTATAGGAAAAATGTAATCGATAAGTTATTAGTAATTACAATATTTATTAAATAGAACATGTAAGTTTTACATGAAAAAAGAAATTGATTATTTATTGAAAAAAATATAAAAGATTACATTCTGTACATAAAAAAAGAAATTGATTTGTTATTTATAATTACATTATTTTTTCCATATATTTCAATATTTTGGTTTTTGTTTTCTTGTCAGGTTATCTATTCCATAGATGAAATGTATCGAATACAATATTCGAAAAAAGGGATTTCTTTCTTTCAAAAAAGTTTATTGTCTAACCGAAAGGCACGCATGTTGCCCCCGGATATTTAGACAATGGAACCTTTAAGTCCGAAAAAAAATCACCCGAATGGGAAAAATTACAAAAATAAATTTGTCACAAAATAGTGTCCAAACAAAAGTGAGATCAGCACTCCATAAGAACCAAATTAATCCGATCCTCAGTTATCTCAAAGCTCTGCCAGTCCACCAAATACTCCTTAACCGCAATTTGTCAACACCTTGCTTCAAAGCCCGGGGTTCTGTCCATTCTCGATCCACCTAAAACAAAACGCATACCTGGAATTTAAAAACAAACCAAAAACTCAAAAACCGTTAAAGCAACTTTAATTAGAGTTCTGAAAGTAACCTAACACTATACTAAAGTCTCAACCAAAGGAAAAACCTTTGGTTAGACAGACAACTAGTTAACAAATTTCTTCAAAAATGAGAGATAAAGGAGTACATATCTTTTTTAACTATAAAATACAAACTACAGCTATATATAATATGTGTTAATCTTATACCCCTTTACAAACTACACCTGATTAGTACTGCCATAAAGATTCAAACAGGTTCTTCAGACCTACTTTGTTCATTGACTTCCCAAATAACATTCGACCATAGATAACATTAGGGATATCAGCTATCTAAAATAACTGAAAAACTTAGTCTAAAAATTAAGAATTTAATAGACAAGCCATCTAAAATGGCACATTATTGCCTCTTAAAGGCCCATCAAAACCATCAATCATGGCCACCCAAAAATGGTACAAAAATTAGTTAGCTTTTAGAAGTCAAAAATGTCATCAATCATGACCAATAAAATAGTAACTATCAAATCTTCATAATTAAAATGGATTAAATGAAATAAAACTATAAATCAAATTGAAACTACCAATCAAAATCAATATCTCTACTAGAAAAGGAAACTGAAAAATTATTAACTACATTAACGAAACTCAATATCAGACTGTCATTAATCATGAATAATGACTAAATAATCGTGAATAATTTTGACTACAATAATTTCTGCATTAATCATGAATAATTCCTATATTACATTCTACGCTAAACACGTTCAAGCAGCAATCATCATGGGCTCGAAAATAAGCTCTATTAATTGACACAATTAATCAAAAATTAATCAATCAATTCACACCAAGAAACTTGGATCTACTACTAGTTCGAACAAGACAGCCAAAATCCCAAGAAAAATAACTTACACACCCCAATCGATTCTAAACGAAAATCAACAATTAAACTCATACACATGTAAAGCTGATCGCTAAGGATTTTCTAATATATATATATCCAACTATAAAGTACAGAACCAAGATCAATGGACAATATTGCACATTACAATGAACTATGGAATACAAAGAAACACTCACAAGTAATGTAACACCACATGTATAGCTAACAATAGTTCCAACAGTCATGATTCACATATATCATCTCACATTATTCCATTTAATTCAAACAACAATAAAACATAACATTTAGATAACCTAAATACAAGGGCTTCGAAATCATACCATTGCCTTGGGGACACTTCACCCCGACCTTACCTTACTGGGTGCACAAAGATGAGTAGACATTGGGTATGGCCTGGATTGAAGAGTAATATACACACCCAAGTGAATGTATGTATAATTGAAGCAATTTTCAGATCATCTCAATTCTGGAACCGCCGTAACCGAATTGTGATCTCCGAATGAAGCAGAACCTTGAGTAATTGAAGAGATAAGTCGCTTTACCTTCTTGCTGCCCTTTGGTGGCTACATCGTAGGAGGGAGAAGAGGACTATACTGGGACATTCTCTTATGCATTTGAGAGTATTTAAACAAACATACTCGAGTAAGAGCGAGGGGAAAGAGTAGACCGAGTGATAATAATTGTTCAGCCAAGAAGTAATAATAATGTTAACGCTTATATTAGATATCAAACATTTTTAATATAAAAAAATGGGCAATTCAAAATCAAATATTGTAAACCACAATTAGTAAATTTAGGGTTTCATGCATCTATCAAAATCACAACCACAAGAAAAAAAACAAATTAACCACTAATTTCAATCGATTATTCCAATAGTCATCAAATCCATCAAACGTAATACACTAAAGGAGAGAGAGAGGGGGAGAGAGGGGGAGGGGGGGGGAGAGAGAGAGAGAGAGAGGGGAGGGGGCTGCCCATACCATTTTTTTGTCATTCTACTCAAATTTGGAGTTAGTTTAGTGAGTTAATATTTTGGTTTTAATATAATACTATAGATAAATATAAGTAAGGGAATTTAGGTAAAAACATATTAATATATAAGTCAGGGTAATTAAGCAAAAACATGAAGTACCAAAAAATAGGTACCAAAACTTTTAATGTTTCGCTATTATAATATACTACCTTAAAACCCGTGTGATGCACAGATGTACTTTAATATAATGGATTTTTTTAATTTGAGTTAAAATTTTAAAACATGAATTTTGCAGGCCTAAATTTTAAATGATATGATCTGATAATAATTATCTATATGTTGATATTTTTAGAAAATAATGGATTTTAGTTTGAAAATATTGAAAAGATGACATGGTTTAGCTGAAAAACGTAATCGGTTAGTTATTAGTTAATATAAAATTATTATTTTATTTTACTTAAATAAAGCTACCCGAATAGGTTTTCTGGAAAAAAATAAAAATAAAAAAGAAAAGGTAACGTACACTAGCTGAAGAAGGTAACTGGTTAATTAATAGTAATTATAATGACAATATTTTATTTTATTAAATAGAATTGCTCATAGAGTTTTTAGAAAAGAAAAAATTTTAGTTGGATAAAATATAAAAGATATGTATTTTACATGAAAAAGTAAATTGATTAGTTATTAAAAAATAGAAAATGTAACATGTTTTACCTGAAAAAGGAAATTTATTAGTTATTAGTAATTATAAATAATTAAGTAAAAATTACATTTACGATTAAGTGAGGGTAAATAAGTATAATCAACAGGTACCGTACTGACCGATCGATCGATCGACCAACCAAACTTTCAATGTTTCAGCTATTATATAATAGTATAAAACTTAAGAACGTAATTGGTTAGTTATTAGTTATTATATTATTATTATTTTATTTTACTTAAATAAGGCCACCTGAAAAGGTTTTACTGGGAAAAAAAAGGTGAAACGTATTTTAGCTGAAAAAGGTAATTGGTTAATTATTAGTAATCATAATTATAATTATAATTTTTTATTAAATAGAATTGCTCATAGCGTTTTAACATGTACGGTTAAGTAAGAGTAAATAAGTAAAATCAACAGGTACCGTACCGATCGACTGACCATCCAGACTTTTAATGTTTTGGCTATTATATAAAAATATAAAAGATAATGTATTTTACATGAAAAAGTAAATTGATTAGTTAAAATAAATAGAAAAGGTAACATATTTTACCTGAAAAATTAAATTTATTAGTTATTAGTAACTATAGATAATTAAGTAATGATAATTAAGTAAAAATTACATGCACTATTAAGTAAGGGTAAATAAATAAAATCATCAGGTATCGTACCGACCGATCGATCTTCCGACCAACCAAGCTTTTAATGTTTTGGCTATTATATAATAATATAGAACTGAAGAACGTAATCGGTTAGTTATTAGTTATTATAATATTATTATATTTTATTTAAATAAAGCTAATTGAATAGGTTCTACTTGAAAAAAAGAAAGAAAGAAAAGGTCATGTATTTTAGCTGAATAAGTTATTGGTTAATTATTATTAATTATAATTATAATATTTAATTTTATTAAATAGAATTGTTCATAGTGTTTTTGTTGGGTTCCGAGGCATAAAACGCAGCGAAAAACGTAAATATAACAAAAAAAAAAATTCGAAACCCAAACACAGGATCCATATATAATATTGGACAGATTATGGTGAAACAGAATCATACCTATTAAGATCTTGACTTTCACGAACTCAACGGAGATCCTAGCGTTCACGACTTGTGTCTACCACTCGGAAAACACCTCTATGGTATCCACACGAACACTGCGGAATGGACGTACTAGCCTACCTCTTGATGATTCGAGATCTGCCTCTTTTGCTACTACCTCTTCTAGGGTTTTTCACAAAAAACCTCTAACCCTATTAACCTATCATTATCTATTTATAATGATTTGTTAACAGGCCCATAATAGCAAAACCCAACCCATGTAGGTGTAGGATTAAATAATAAAACGAATTTCTATTATTTAATTAATAATTAAGTCATACTTAATTATTATGGACAAACATTACTCCTATAATTCGAATTTATATTATCTCAATTAATTAAGTCTCACTTAATTAATATAATAAAATTCAAAATAATCATCAATTAATTTAAATCCATAATTTAAATTAACCATTCCTTTACGTGCTCTGTGTGTGTGACCCAATAGGCTATTATTTAATTGGCAATAATTTTATTCTCCAATAAAATTATAAACAATGAGTGGTATCTAGTAATACATCATTGCTACCCAATTAAACAATAATTAAATCATGAATGGATAAAACCTTTCGTGATTAATGTTTCCGTGTAATATAATCCCTTTAACCATATATATTATAGATTAAACTCGAGGCATGTATTTAGTCATCCTCTTCAACATTTAATCCGGGTTTACTTGATCCATGAGTAGACTATTAAAAACAAATCATTATTTGAGCACGACCATGCATTTTATAGTCTCACTCAATCAAGAGGCCAATAATATCTCTCCTAATTATAGGAGGGTTAAATCCTTTATCTATCATTCATATTTCTCATGCGACTCATGATATACCCGATGTCCACTTTTATCATCACCCGGTCAAAGGTAACTTTTAATGTAGTCAAAGTATATTAATCCTCGTATAGAAATATAATGATCTCAAGTCAAAGGATCATTACACCATTATCACTGTGAGTCTTTCTTATGACTTTATTAAACATTAAGAATCTCACTATGGGTCTGTCCAGTACCATGTACTTCTACATGTACCTATGTATTGACTTTAGTATCTCCATACTAATAACCAATGAGATGTGGTTATCTGTCAAACAACATACTAGTCTATTTCTGTATTATTATTGTCCTATAATAATAATACTCGACGAAGGACCTTTTAAGAATATGATATATTATATAATCTCAAGTTCAAGTCATGTACTTAAACTATACAATGTGTATCATGATTCTAAGGACATTTATTATGCTAACAAATATATCGCAGTAATTAAAGTCATAATAAATACATTTATTGAATGATCAAATGACATAAAGGTTTATTCAAAGAAACAATGTATTGCCTCTAGGGCACCTACACTAACAATCTCCCACTTGCACTAGAGCCAATCACCCATGTATCTAATACCCATGGAACTAGTATGACCATCGTGCTTCTGCTGCGACAAGCCTTTGGTCAGTGGGTCTGCAATGTTATAATTTGTGTGCACTTTACATATGTGTATGTCACCCCTTTCATTAATCTCTCGAATAAGGTGAAATCTCCTGAGTATATGTTTAGATCGGGAGTGTGATCTAGGTTCTTTAGCCTGTGCAATGGCTCCATTATTATCGCAGTATAGATCAATGGGATCTGCGATCGATGGAACCACTCACAAATCAGTAATGAATTTTCGAATCCAAACAGCCTCCTTAGCTGCTTCACAAGGTGCAATGTACTCGGCCTCCATTGTAGAATCAGCTACTGTTTCTTGCTTTGAACTCTTCCAGCTTACAGCACCTCCGTTTAGACAAAACACAAAACCAGACTGTGATACAGTATCATCCCTGTCTGTTTGGAAACTTGCATCGGTGTAACCTTTTACAACCAGTTTCTCCTCTCCTCCATACACTAAGAATGAATCTTTAGTCCTTTTCAGGTACTTTAGAATATTCTTGACTACCGTCCAGTGACCTTCACCTGGATTAGACTGGTATCTGCTCGTCATGCTCAAAGCATACGAAACATCTGGGTGAGTACATACCATTGCATACATGATAGATCCAATTGCTGAGGCATATGGAACCTTACTCATGTGGTCCTTCTCATCCAATGATTTCGGACACTGGTCTTTAGAGATCGTTATCCCTTAAGACATGGGGACATATCCCCTTTTTGCATTTTGCATACCAAAACGATGCAAAACCTTATCAATGTATGTGCTCTGACTTAGACCGATCATCCTTCTAGATCTATCTCCATAGATCCTCATTCCTAGAATGTAGGTTGCCTCTCCTAAGTCTTTCATAGAGAAATTGCTCCCTAACCAAGTCTTAACAGCCTTTAGAGAAGGTATGTCATTCCCCATTAGTAGTATATCATCAACATATAGTACTATGAATGCCACATGGCTCCCACTAACCTTCTTGTAAACACAAGGTTCATCTTCATTTTGAACAAAGCCATACCCTTTGACTATTTCATCAAAACGGATATTCCATCTCCTAGAGGCTTGCTTCAATCCATAAATGGATCGACGTAATTTACATACCTTGCCAACATTCCTTGGATCGACAAAACCTTCAGGTTGTGTCATGTACACATCCTCTTCAAGGCTTCCATTAAGGAAGGCTGTTTTGACATCCATTTGCCAGATTTCATAATCATGGAATACTGCAATTGCAAGCAAAATCCTTATGGACTTGACCATAGCCACTGGTGAGAAAGTTTCATCATAGTCAATACCATGAATTTGTTTGAAACCTTTTGCAGCCAACCTTGACTTATAGGTCTGAACATTTCCATCCATGTCAGTTTTCTTCTTGAAAACCCATTTGCACCCTACGGGTTTACCCCTTCAGGTGGATCAACCAAAGTCCATACTTGGTTTTCGTACATGGAATCCATCTCGGATTTCATGGCTTCAAGCCATCTCTTAGAGTCTGGACTGTTCATAGCATCTTGGTATGTGAGAGGCTCATCTTCATCTATGAGCATCAAATCACCACATTGAGTCAAGAGAAATCCATATCTCTCTGGCTCATGGCAAATTCTACCAGTTCTACGAACAACCTGTGTTTGTTGAGCATTATCATTATCGTACTCTTGTTCCACTTCAGGTTCAATGCTATTTTGTGGTTCTCGATCTTCATCGAGATCTATAGTTCTCCCACTGTTTCTTTTGGAAACAAAATCTTTTTCCATGAAGACAGCATCTCGAGCAATAAACACTTTCTGCTCAGAAGGACTATAAAAATAATACGCCTTTGTTTCTTTAGGGTATCCCACAAAATTGCACTATTCGGATTTAGGTCCAATCTTGTCAGATACTTGACGTTTCACAAAAGCCTTGCATCCCCAAACTTTCATAAAGCTCATGCCTGACCGTTTCTCCTCCCATATCTTATATGGAGTCTTTTGAACCTTCTTAGTAGGAACACGATTAAGTGTGAAAGCCGCTATTTCTAGAGCATAACCCCAAAAATGTATTGGAAGATCTGCATGACTCATAATCTATCGCACCATGTCCAACAAGGTGCGGTTTCTCCTCTCTGAAACTCCATTCCATTGAGGTGTACCTGGCGGAGTGAGTTGTGATACAATACCACACTCCTTTAAATACTCTTTAAATTCGGTGCTTAAGTATTCACCCCCACGATCGGATCGTAATATCTTAATACTTGCACCACCGCCAATTTGCTCCTCTACTTCAGCCTTGTATTCTTTGAACTTTTCAAAAGAATCGGATTTGTTCTTCATAAGATATACGTATCCATATCTACTGAAATCATCAGTAAATGTTATGAAGTAGTAGTATCCTCCTCTAGCCATCACAAGCATTGGGCCACATACATCACTATGTATTAGCTCCAGACGTTGAGTGGCCCTTTGACCTTTACCAGTGAAAGGGGCTTTAGTCATCTTACCAAGCAAACAAGATTCGCATTCTTGGTATGATTCAAAATCAAATTTATCCAAATATCCATCCTTATGTAATTTGGATATGCGTTTCTCATTTATATGGCCTAGACGACAATGCCAGAGGTATGTTTGATTTGAGTCATTAACTTTAAGTCGTTTGTTTTCTATATTACAGACAGGATTATCTAAATCAAGAACATATAAACCATTAAACAAACGTGCAACACCATAGGTTAAATCATTCAAAGCAAAAGAGCAACTGTTGTTCTTTATTGTAAACGAAAAACCTTTCTTGTCCAAACAAGAAACAGAAATAATGTTTCTGCGAATCGCAGGCACGTAAAAATAGTCTTCAAGTTCTAAAACAAGCCCAGAGGGCAAAGATAAATAATAAGTTCCTACAGCTAAAGCAGCAACTCTTGCTCCATTGCCTACTCGTAGGTCCACTTCTCCCTTAGCCAAAGTCCTACTTCTCTACAGTTCCTGCACATTTATACAAATGTGAGAAGCACATCTAGTATCCAATACCCAAGATGTAGAAGTGGACAGATTGACTTCTATAACATAAATACCTGATCCAGAAATCTGAACAGCCTTCATTTTCTTCAGATCCTCCAAGTAAATGTTACGACCAAACTCAACACGCAAGTGCACGTGATCTCATGTAATATAGATAGCAAATAAGATTCGTTCCTACAGGGACTCGTTGTATTGTCTAGTTAATTCACTCACCGATGTATGATTATTATTCGATGCTACGACAAATTAACAATTGGATTTTTGTTTATCACTACAATTACTTTAAGATTTATAACTAATTATCAACTACTTGAACTAAGGATTATATCGAATTATTTATGCGAAATAAAACATGGGATTTTAACTTCATTAAACAGTCCATCTATAGTCTCCACTTCTCTAGCCTTTTCATGTGATTTGTTAATACCTGATCGAATACACAAAACTGATATAAGCCAACCTTCGTTGCACAAATACCATCCTAAATAACATCCACAATAAAGATAGAAATCACTTAGTCTCCCAATTATGCCTAATCTCCATATGTCTATAAAGATTGAAACATAATGGTTGAAGTACAAGCATTCAATGGATCACATAGTCGTCATAAAACGGTTAGAGTTACGACACTAATTATGAATGATATTTTCACGCATAAACCTATGCTAGCATGGCAAGTTCTAAACTCTTAGATGTAAGAACCCCAAATTTTGGATATAATTAAAACTTTTTATTATGTACTGAGGTAATGGTGAATAGTGATTACGACTACGATGTAACGATTGAGATAATGAAGGAAAGGAATAGATTTGGATTCAAATGTTTTTATGTCTTGAAGAATACTATTGGTTGACACTTTAGATAAGAATTATCTATCTCCTAGGGAATTGAGATTTGATAATTCTAAAGGAGAAGATTATTCTTATGTCATCCAAATCGATATCTGTTATTGGTCCAGTGGGTCCGTAAAAAGGTTAAGGAACGATCGAAAAGAGATCAGGGACAATTGTACAACCCTAAGAGGATAAGTAAAGAAAAATGGATGAATAGTGATTTTGGTGGACATAGGAATATTATTAGACGATGCGATATATAAGTATTCGGAACGAAATTCTGAGTTCGTATTAGTGATCCAAGGGGAAAATGAGTGTATGTAAAAGCTGTCGGATTCTGAAAAATAGCACTTTTATTTTCTCCGAGAATTCCCTGGACACTGAAAGACTTAAAGAATTATTCAAGGGATTTAAGGAATATGGATTCGAGAATTATTATGAATAATGGAGAATATTATTATAAATGTTAAGACGGTTTCCGGTAAAACCCTAACTAAAAACGATTGAGATATTCGTTCGAACGATCAATGAATTGAGCAATAACCGGACAAAGAAACAAGCAGAGAGCCAAGAGACAAGCATGTGCAAGTGGATAGGATCAAGTAACTAAGTTGGTTACCAAAGCAACTTGGACAATTAGAAAGCAAACTAAGTACTTAGCTTAATCTTATCATCAAACCACAAAAACATGACATTTGTCCACTTGAATTACATCATGCATGATCAAATCACTTTATTAAAGTAACTTTAGCTAGATATTATCCAAGACTACACAATAATGCAAGGATGAGATCAAAAGCAAGCCAAACAACTCCATTTCTCTCTTTTTCTCTAAACTGCCCAGCAGAAACAAAAGCTAAATAAAAATTCATATCTCCCAATCTAGAGATTCTAAAATCACCAAATTTTAACCAAAGCCTCTCCACTCCATGGGCAAGGTTTGTTCAAAATTTCATTGCAATCCAAGTAGTATAGCCTAGTCAAATCCATGCTCAAAGTTGGGAAACCAAATCTGACCAGTTTCTGTCCAGTAGGAAAAACGGGTTCAAAACCATAGCTTCCAAGCTTCAAATTTCATGATCTATATCTCAAAACAAAGCTTATTAAGAACCCAAGATGTGGTAAAAATTTGAGAGCTAAACTCTTGTTTTTCGATTTTTTATGATTTTTACAAGTTGAGTGATGAATAGTGTTCTTCAAGAACTAATCTTGTTTTCTTTGATTCCTATGGTTGATTTAGCTAGCTTAAGGCCACTCAAGGATCATACAAAGCTTAGTGAGGCTAGAACATACTCCAAGGAAGGTAGAACTCTTGAAACCCTAGCATTTGATTTGAGATTTATATATGTTTTTGATTGTTTTAGCTTTGTATGATTATAGTGGTGATTATAAGCATGATTATGTAGTTAGTTATGTGATTTAAGAAGCATGATGATTTTGAGGTTAAGATCAGTGGTTCTAGGGTTTGTTGAGATGAGAATCATGTTTATGAATTGTGTTGATGCCCGGTGTGGCTTGGTTGTGTTGTTACGATTTTTAGAACGTCCGATTTATAGCCGTCGTAATGCCGAATTTTTGTTAACACTTAAAAACCAAGCATGGCAGTTAATATAATTTCCTGACCTTGGTAATATTGTGACTGGTACTTGTAGATCTCGAGTCATAGATCGTTTTGGCATGAGAATCGAAACATTCCGACTTACGGTTTAGGAGTTATGGTCAAATTACTAAAATTGGTTCGGAACCGTAAGTAAAAGTTCGTAACTTCAATTGAACCCTCGTAAAGCATGTTACTCAGTGGCGAATCTTGGTAAATAAATACTAGAGGTCATAAGGAAGGTATGAAATAAAACCACATGTCAAACAGATCGTTTTCCGATTTTATAAAAATGTTGGAATCGAAGTTAAACGCGAACGAACCCCTAAAAACCCGCTTGATTATGACTTCGGTAAAACACTTAGAAAACGGGCGATAAAACTCGGAGTATAATATTGATTCATAACGATCGACTTTAGAACTTGTATGACTTAAGTATGTCCCAAGTGTAAGTACAGTGACATGTCGTATTAACGAACGAATGTCGGGTCGGATCGATGATAAAAGGAATCCACTAAAAGGGGTATAACGAGATAACTCGAGAACGTGTTTCGATTTAAGTATAACTTAACTTTTGAGATGTTAAGTGATTAATCCCAAATGCCTTGGCTATTTATAGATCACCAAGCTGACCCGGGACCCGCTACCACTACCCCTTACCGTACTCGACTATCAGGCAAGTTTCAATTCCCTTCTTTTAGGCTGTTGTTGTGATTAAATATATATATATATATATATATATATATATATATATATATATATATATATATATATATATATATATATATATATATGTTTTCTGTTATACATATGCCATAGCATGCATGCCTACTTTCCAGTCATATCGTTATGCTTGTTCCCTGACTGTTTATTGGCTTATAAATTAGATAGCTAACGTATCAATTATAAGCCGGTTATTGTAAGACCCTCATAGAAGGGCGTATACATCTTATTCATCAAATATAGATCGGGAGTCAATATTTCTTGATATATCGAGATTACCTCGGAGGAAAATATTTAAGTAAATATTTTCCATTATTTGGGCGACGAATATTATTTGAATATTCGTTCGAGATTATTTATTTAACGATCCTTACTTCAAATAATTATTTGAACGTAACCATTCGACGAATAATATTTTTTCAATATTCATTCAGAGTTGAATAGATTAGCGATTATTATTCCGAATATTCTTCTAAAGATTTGAATACTAAATGAATATTATTTGAATATCCATTTAGAATATTATTTTATTAAATGAATATTACTTTTGAATAATCATTTAAGATATTAATTACTTGATGAATATTATTCTAATATTCATCTGAAGCTTGATTTATTTATCGAATATTATCTCGAATATTCCTTTAAAGCTTGGATTACTAAACGAATATTACTTGATATTCATTTAGAATATTATTCATTAGATGAATATTACTTTTTGAATATTCATTTAAATTCCTAATTAATTATGAATATTATCTTAAATATTCCTTTCAGGTCTTATTAATTAATGAATATTATTTTGAATATTCATTTAAATATTTATTTATTCAATAAATATTCTCCTGATATTTCTTCAAGGATTATTTTGAGAAATACTCTGATTAAAGATATTCTTTCATATTCCTAAATATTCTTTAAATATTTTTAATTCAGTAAATATTCTCTGAATATTTATTTCCTACTTAGAATAAGCTCACTAAGGTTTATCTTCTTCGATTATTACGGAAAATATTTCGGAGTAATATTATTATTAATCTTATATCAAGAAAGGTTCTCAGACATCATTCTTCTTTGAGTCTATCTCCCTAATAATAAGGGAACCTTACTTGGAAAATGATATTTATCTTGTCGACTTCCCGGTCATAAAGTATTCTCTTCACTCGCAACTCGGGTGCTACTGACTTATTAAGTCGTTGTTTACCTTCTCATCTTTCGAGGGGTAAGATGGTTGGAACAAGTTGATATTCGTTACCAAGCAATAGCTTGGAAGTTATTGGTGCATTTTCCTTTCCAACTATATACGACTACTTTGTGGAGTCTTATCAACAAGTATTATACTTGGGGAAAGGGGGACGAACGTTACATTCAGAATCATGAATTCTATTTGAACTAGGAGTCGTGTAAGAGGCCGAGTAGCGCCGGTCCATCCCCTTTGGCCCAACCGTTGGCCGGGGAGAGCTAGTAAGGCGGTAGACAAGTAAAGCCGTCAGTTCTTCCTTCTATCGGTAGTAAATCTACTTTGAGCTGTACGATCTCGACTGATCATCAAGATTGGAACAGCGGGCGCGGTGAATACTCCATCATTGGTTCATCATCCAAACTTATTTATTTCCTGCAACATGATTGCTGTTGGCAGAGCTGGAAAAGTATTCATAACTGGAATTGCAATCTTTTCATGCAAGTTCCTCTTTTAATGGCAATGAGAATATCTCGCTTACTTTTCATGTAGCAGATATTTCTACAAACAAATACTTTGAGTTACCTGGTAACTTCATCCTTTATATTATACTGGCAATAACTTCATTAAGGCATGGCATATGATTTCAAAGGATATTTTGAACTACTGTATATATGTATCACTGTTCAGTTATATTATTGTTGGTGGGCTTTCGCTCACCCTTGCTTTGTTCATATTATGTCACAACAACAGTTAGGTCAGATGGCTCGCGTCAGGCGCACTCGGCGCAAGCGGGTTACCCGACCCACCGGACTCCCCGCTGAGATGCTAGTCGCCATTGCTGAGGTAGCATAGTTAGACAGCTTTTGTTTCCTGTTTAACTATATGTATTATTAATGTAATCAACGGCAAAACTTTTAAACTTATGATGTTATCCTTTTGGGATTGTAATAACTTTCATTCGTAAACCCCTTTTATGTAAGACTTATTTCAATTTCATCTCTGGGACTATAACTGTGTGTGTGTGTGAGTGGATATTCTTGTGGGGTCATAGCATGCTACTTATTGATTTTGGACTCAAGTCAAGTATTGTGTATAAGTTATGAGACAGTAACGACCCGATCCCGGACCCCGGATCTGGGGGTGTTACAGAAGTGGTATTAGAGCGTACGTTATAAACCCCAGAGATGAGGCGACGTTAAAACAATAAATTCACTAAGATAATAAGAACTCTTGCCAAGTTCATAGTCGGACTACTTAATGTAGTAATGACCTATAAAACCCTTATGGGAACTCTTAAGTATCATGATAGTAACTTAGCTCGATATTGTATCGACGAGTAAGGCATCAGACCTTGAGGCATACGAGCAGCAGCGTGATAATGCTTTATATGCTGAAGATCAGCGGGTAAATTCAATAGAGTACCCTACTGAATACCCGGAAGAGGTTCCAGCAGATAAGGAAAATCCTGTTAGGATAAGGAGCTTACCCTTGAGGAATGAGGGCCGCAGCCAGAAAGACTGTGATGATTAAAGTATAGTGCTCAGAAAAGGGAGCATAAAGAACTGAGTTATTAGCAAGAGAACTGAAGATTCATGTTGGATTCGTAGCCGGACTACTGGAGGTAGTACCAGCAAGTAAGACGGATTGAAAGGATCACTTGAGATCTTATACGGGAATAGACGAGAATCCCTAGAGACTTCCATATTAACGAAGAAAGAGCTAGAGGGATGTATGATTATCAAAGACATCGATTTAGGGCGAGGAGCAGAGTCCCTAGGAATAGTTGAGAAGGAGGCAGTAAGTGCCATATCATTTGATAAATGAATTAGTATGAATGTGGTCAGTAATAATTCGCCATGAGAAGGCAGGTGTCATAGGTTGTAAATTATGGAACAAAATTGAGGTTAATGAGGTGGTTTTATTAAGGGAAATGTTCATTTTATGAATGAATCAGTTGAAAGTAAAGACATTGGGGAGTGACAGTATGATTGGAGAAAGTTATATAAGGAAGTAGTAGGCAAGGCAATGATCTCAGAACCTACCAGAAGATAAGACCAGTGAGTCAAGATGAACTCGTAACGAGACTACTATCAGAGACTGAGTATAGAGTTAATTTAACTCAGTGAAATGACGAACCAGAAACGTTAGATGCATGTGATTCAGAAGAATATTAAATTCTTTCTTTTCTTTGAATGGATTATTGTAGTTACCTTAAGTTTACTCCGATGCAGAATTATAATGGATCAAGTAATACAATCACCAGTTGAAGAGAGAAAAAAAAAATGTGAGAAAATCTTCCTGGAGCTAAAAGATGAAATTGGTAATGACCAAGAGTTGGCATTGTTTAATGGAAAAAGGGAGACTTTGTGCTTCCAACGACGCTTCGCATAAAAGATTAGGATGTGTGCTTGCGCAGCACGACAAAGTACTTGCGGATGCATTCGGACAACACGGTTCACCAGGTTCGGATGGCCTTAGTAGTGCCAATTTTTGTGGAACAACCAACTCCGACGGTAATGTTCCTTCTGAGACTAGTGGTTAGGTACACTAACATTTGGTAATATTGAATGTCAGGACGTATAGGTATCAGGATATTGTGTCAGGTTTCAGTTTGAAACTGTTGATTCCCTTCTAAGGGATGTAAATAATTGGTTCCTCTCCAGTGGTTAAACTTCCAATCTAATGACGATTATTTCGTAAATTATGACTGCTTATGGTTCTACCTGCTTGGAGGTTCATAGAACCATTCTTCAGGTTTCGAAACTGGTCTACTTAATGTTACCAGTAGGTGGATAGATTGACCAAAATTTCCCTGATTCTGGAAAGAAATCCGGAGAATTTTGGCAAACCTTGTCTTTCTGATTATCAAAGAACGTCATGGAAGAAAGTAGAAACTGGGGCAAACCCCGTGAATTGGGTAAAGTAACCGCTATATGGGTTGGTGGATAGACCCTGGTTATCGCGATTGATTGTAGAAATACAATGATCAAGTGAGATTGGACGAAAACAGGAAATGTGAGTAAGAAACCAGCCGGACTGAGAAACTCCGGGATTGACTTAAGTGAAAAGGCTGTTATGCCAGGAATGGTAAGCTTGCGTGGCACGTGGGAGTGATAAGAATAGTTGAAAAGATAAAAATAGAGGAAAGGTGACCGGAGACGGCGCTGAGTAGCCGATTAAGACTTATATGAAGTAAAGTTTTGGAAAGGTAGAAAGGTATCAAAGAAGAAGGCACTATGCCAGCAATTGCTAGAAAAGTAATGCTATTAGCCAACCACTAAAATCATATATTTTTATTTTAGTGTGGCCAGTTGAGGCCAAGTCACAAAGGACTATCAAGTGACTAGACCAGCAATGAAAGGACAAAGCAGGGTTGCTTCTAAGTAAGCACCGACTGCAAGGGCTTCTGATATGACGGAAATATTAATGAGATTGTAGGAATCTTCTACTGAACCCTTTGCAACCCATGTTTGGATTGGGAATTTACTAGACTTTTGGAATGGGGTCACCCGTACTAAAGTGATTCATGTCTATATGATCGTCCAAGATTACGAAAAAAAAATCGAAGTACAATGACTTGAGATGTATGATGTTAGGGTATCATGAATACCATGAATATATTATGACTAAGGAAAGTAAACAACGAAGGTTTATGAAGAGAGTATAGAAATGGTCAGAGATGGATCAGTATGTTGTAGAAATTTCGTCTAAGGCAATTACCTTTGAGAAGAATGATAAGTACTAAGAGATTCACGTTGAACTCGACTCGACCAATATCTTCCAGAACATCCTTGCTACCAGTACCAAGTTCTGTAAGAGAGCAGATAGACATACGTTATCTTTTGGAAGGTCAAATAGGCTGACAACTATCTGAAAGAAGAGGTTAACATTAAGCCACCGATCGATTATCAAATGAGAATGATTGAGAAGAGACCCTTATTAAGGATACATGATTTGATTGCCAAGTACAGGACGCAAGAATTCCTTGGCAGTTGAATTAAGGATAGATTATCCATAAATTAAGACAAACCCTGGGGAATGCACAAGGGATGGCATTAACCCTAATAACGACATTATGAATTCAGATGATATGAGTTGGACTTGCTAAGGCAACAATGACATGTAAGGATTATTAAAAAGAGGCCTGGAAAGAACATAGATAGAATTATTAGAGTATTGATCAATGACGTTTTGATATACCCTGTACCCAGAAAATACAGGGGGAATGATGAGGATGACCTAAGAAACCTTACAAGGAAAAAGGTAATATTCCGAACTTCAAAATGGAAGTTTGGTAAGGAATGCATGACATAGTAACAATAATGCCAGATGAGGCATGTATGAAACCCTGAGGAAGTATGGATTGAACCTATAAAGGTTGAGATTATCCTAATATAAGGAAAGAACTAAGAAAAGAAGTATCCTAAGTAGGATTGGGAATAAGCGTGATAAAGTTCCCACGGGAAGGTGGAAGCAATGACTTATGGAAAAAGACTGATAGATATGTTTTTCTCCTTCAACAGAGCTTAAGGAAGGATGCTTTCACCCAACAGTGATGGGAGTGAGGTAGAAAGATTTGAGTTGGAATGTATCCAGATAACATGGATTACAAGAAATCATTATTATCAGGAAAGGCCAATGAGGTGGCCGACAGTCTAAGTATAGAGGAATAATTACAAATGTTCATACCGAAGAAACAGAATGATATTTGGAAGGACCTTGAAGGTCATATCGGAGTGGAGGAATTTACATTCCTTCTAATGACTGTGCAAGAATTGACGGTAATAATAGTTTAAGTAAAGATTCGATTCCCGATATTGTCTTAAGCAAACTACACACCTTAGAAGGTCCCGTTTTGAGGAAAACCAGGACCATGATACAAAATTGACGAAGTAAACCGTTAAGTTTCTAGTCTTTTATGGAAGCTGCATGAGTGATAGTTTCATCAACCTGACATAGCTGCGATGCTTGAAACTCTTCTGCAATTTTATCTACTTCATGTAATATCTACATCAAGTTCAGGAAGTGTTCCTTATGGATAAGGAATAGTGATTACTTTGTCTCCCTAAAGGATTAAAACCCGTATGGTTAGCTATTAACGCACTACGTAAACAACAAGCGATGGCGATTCTTCTAAGAAAGTAAATGATAACGTAAAGATAAAGAAAGTGATGCTATTGATAAGCTAAATGGCATGTTGATGAATGACATGCAAGTTGTGTTAGTGTACTTCTGCGCAAACGAGATAGAGAATATGATGTTGATGATTCATGATGCTAAAGGTATTCCCGTGGAAAGAATTAATGAGACTTGGAGGGAAGGGCAGTTGAGCCCGAGACTTATTGGGCCACCTGAGAGTTTAAAAGTGTTCGGAAGGTGGCATTCGAGCCAGCTCTACCCCCAAAACTTATAACATGATCGTAACGTGTTTCATGTGGCAAGGCTATGCCAGTAAAATGAAGATGCTCGATAGATGATAAGAGTACGAGCAGGTAGATATACGACCTGGTCTGACTTATGAAGAACAACCTGTGGAAAATCACGGAAAGAAAATAGCAAGTGATGAGAAACAAGGTTGGAAGAAGTAGATTATATTGAATCTAAGTAAAAGGGATCGGCCAGATTCATTTCGGAGAATTTAAATTGGAATAATGTGATGATCATAGAGTAAATGTAACGGGATACCAATAAGGAGGTATCAAGTGCAAAAGATATCTCAATAAAGAGGTGAAGGTGAAAGTAAATAATAGAAGTAAATAAGAATCAGATAATAAGAAGGATGTGATTGATAAAGAAAAGACTGGGAAAACAACTATGGAATATGAAGCAAGGAATGTTATGAATGGATTAATAAAAGGGTTTTCTGATGAATTCTCGGGATGACAACCTGATAGTGTTAATATTATAGATATGAAAAAGCTAGTAGCGTGACATGGAATGTCAGTAACAATGGTGTCAAGCGAGAAACCTAAGATTTAACCTAAAAGGTTGAAGGAATTTTCTGGAGTGAGCGTTGCTAAGGTTGAACCAGAGTATAGGTCTATAGAATAGTGGACAAAGCAGCACGATATGTTGACACATGAGATTGCGATCAAATGGTATTGGATATAATTATGATTAATTTCTTCCTTGATGAACCTCTATAGTTCAGAGGTAAATTCTGAGTATGATATTTTACAATCATGAAAACCTTCTATAATCCTTTAGAACTCTTTTCTTTCCTTCTCTCTTATTCATCTTCTTTATGAATTAAGAAGAACAACCCTTTAAGGAGGGGAGGTACTGCTACGTGACTATCTGTCTATGTGATAGAAGTCTAAGTGGAATACCATAACTTGTTTAATTGCTTGTCAAGTACTAAAGGCTGGCCCCCTTCTGTACTAACTATGCAATATAACAAATGTTCAATTGATCATAGTGATCTCTCAAAAAATCCTTCCACTTCTCTATATTGATCGAGTTTGCGAAGATTAAAGCGATCGAGAAATGCACAGTGCGAGCGAGGTTATCTCCGAATTCGCAGCACGATAGTAATACCAAAGCCACTGCGGATATCAATAAGGATAAGACTGAGTAAGAGTATAACCCGGATAGTGTGTTGTACGAAAAGTAGCAACGTTGATGGAAAAAGGATAAAGTATGGATTGTAGCACTAGAAGATGTGTTGAGAAAGGGTAGAATGACTAAGAATTGACCGGGAAGCTAAAAAATGAACGACAGGCAAACGACTCTTTGCTTCCTACCTGATTCCAGGATAGAATCCTTTTAAGGAGGGGAGACTGTAAGAACCCCAAATTTTGGATATAATTAAAACTTTTTATTATGTACTGAGGTAATGGTGAATAATGATTACGACTACGATGTAACGATTGAGATAATGAATGAAAGGAATAGATTTGGATTCAAATGTTTTTATGTCTTGAAGAATACTATTGGTTGACACTTTAGATAAGAATTATCTATCTCCTAGGGAATTGAGATTTGATAATTCTAAAGGAGAAGATTATTCTTATGTCATCCAAATCGATATCTGTTATTGGTCCAGTGGGTCCGTAAAAAGGTTAAGGAACGATCGAAAAGAGATCGGGGACAATTGTACAACCCTAAGAGGATAAGTAAAGAAAAATGGATGAATAGTGATTTTGGTGGACATAGGAATATTATTAGACGACGCGATATATAAGTATCCGGAACGAAATTCTGAGTTCGTATTAGTGATCCAGGGGGAAAATGAGTGTATGTAAAAGCTGTCGGATTCTGAAAAATAGCACTTTTATTTTCTCCGAGAATTCCCTGGACACTGAAAGACTTAAAGAATTATTCAAGGGATTTAAGGAATATGGATTCGAGAATTATTATGAATGATGGAGAATATTATTATAAATGTTAAGACGGTTTCCGGTAAAACCCTAACTAAAAACGATTGAGATATTCGTTCGAACGATCAATGAATTGAGCAATAACCGGACAAAGAAACAAGCAGAGAGCCAAGAGACAAGCATGTGCAAGTGGATAGGATCAAGTAACTAAGTTGGTTACCAAAGCAACTTGGACAATTAGAAAGCAAACTAAGTACTTAGCTTAATCTAATCATCAAACCACAAAAACATGACATTTGTCCACTTGAATTACATCATGCATGATCAAATCACTTTATTAAAGTAACTTTAGCTAGATATTATCCAATACTACACAATAATGCAAGGATGAGATCAAAAGCAAGCCAAACAACTCCATTTCTCTCTTTTTCTCTAAACTGCCCAGCAGAAACAAAAGCTAAATAAAAATTCATATCTCCCAATCTAGAGAGTCTAAAATCACCAAATTTTAACCAAAGCCTCTCCACTCCATGGGCAAGTTTGTTCAAAATTTCATTGCAATCCAAGTAGTATAGCCTTGTCAAATCCATGCTCAAAGTTGGGAAACCAAATCTGACCAGTTTCTGTCCAGTAGGAAAAACGGGTTCAAAACCATAGCTTCCAAGCTTCAAATTTCATGATCTATAGCTCAAAACAAAGCTTATTAAGAACCCAAGATGTGGTAAAAATTTGAGAGCTAAACTCTTGTTTTTCGATTTTTTATGATTTTTACAAGTTGAGTGATGAATAGTGTTCTTCAAGAACTAATCTTGTTTTCTTTGATTCCTATGGTTGATTTAGCTAGCTTAAGGCCACTCAAGGATCATAAAAAGCTTAGTGAGGCTAGAACATACTCCAAGGAAGGTAGACCTCTTGAAACCCTAGCATTTGATTTGAGATTTATATATGTTTTTGATTGTTTTAGCTTTGTATGATTATAGTGGTGATTATAAGCATGATTATGTAGTTAGTTATGTGATTTAAGAAGCATGATGATTTTGAGGTTAAGATCAGTGGTTCTAGGGTTTGTTGAGATGAGAATCATGTTTATGAATTGTGTTGATGCCCGGTGTGGCTTGGTTGTGTTGTTACGATTTTTAGAACGTCCGATTTATAGCCGTCGTAATGCCGAATTTTTGTTAACACTTAAAAACCAAGCATGGCAGTTAATATAATTTCCTGACCTTGGTAATATTGTGACTGGTACTTGTAGATCTCGAGTCATAGATCGTTTTGGCATGAGAATCGAAACATTCCGACTTACGGTTTAGGAGTTATGGTCAAATTACTAAAATTGGTTCGGAACCGTAAGTAAAAGTTCGTAACTTCAATTGAACCCTCGTAAAGCATGTTACTCAGTGGCGAATCTTGGTAAATAAATACTAGAGGTCATATGGAAGGTATGAAATAAAACCACATGTCAAACAGATCGTTTTCCGATTTTATAAAAATGTTTGAATTGAAGTTAAACGCGAACGAACCCCTAAAAACCCGCTTGATTATGACTTCGGTAAAACACTTAGAAAACGGGCGATAAAACTCGGAGTATAATATTGATTCATAACGATCGACTTTAGAACTTGTATGACTTAAGTATGTCCCAAGTGTAAGTACAGTGACATGTCGTATTAACGAACGAATGTCGGGTCGGATCGATGATAAAAGGAATCCACTAAAAGGGGTATAACGAGATAACTCGAGAACGTGTTTCGATTTAAGTATAACTTAACTTTTGAGATGTTAAGTGATTAATCCCAAATGCCTTGGCTATTTATAGATCACCAAGCTGACCCGGGACCCGCTACCACTACCCCTTACCGTACTCGACTATCAGGCAAGTTTCAATTCCCTTCTTTTAGGCTGTTGTTGTGATTAAATATATATATATATATATATATATATATATATATATATATATATATATATATATATATATATATATATGTTTTCTGTTATACATATGCCATAGCATGCATGCCTACTTTCCAGTCATATCGTTATGCTTGTTCCCTGATTGTTTATTGGCTTATAAATTAGATAGCTAACGTATCAATTATAAGCCGGTTATTGTAAGACCCTCATAGAAGGGCGTATACATCTTATTCATCAAATATAGATCGGGAGTCAATATTTCTTGATATATCGAGATTACCTCGGAGGAAAATATTTAAGTAAATATTTTCCATTATTTGGGCGACGAATATTATTTGAATATTCGTTCGAGATTATTTATTTAACGATCCTTACTTCAAATAATTATTTGAACGTAACCATTCGACGAATAATATTTTTTCAATATTCATTCAGAGTTGAATAGATTAGTGATTATTATTCCGAATATTCTTCTAAAGATTTGAATACTAAATGAATATTATTTGAATATCCATTTAGAATATTATTTTATTAAATGAATATTACTTTTGAATAATCATTTAAGATATTAATTACTTGATGAATATTATTCTAATATTCATCTGAAGCTTGATTTATTTATCGAATATTATCTCGAATATTCCTTTAAAGCTTGGATTACTAAATGAATATTACTTGATATTCATTTAGAATATTATTCATTAAATGAATATTACTTTTTGAATATTCATTTAAATTCCTAATTAATTATGAATATTATCTTAAATATTCCTTTCAGGTCTTATTAATTAATGAATATTATTTTGAATATTCATTTAAATATTTATTTATTCAATAAATATTCTCCTGATATTTCTTCAAGGATTATTTTGAGAAATACTCTGATTAAATATATTCTTTCATATTCCTAAATATTCTTTAAATATTTTTAATTCAGTAAATATTCTCTGAATATTTATTCCCTACTTAGAATAAGCTCACTAAGGTTTATCTTCTTCGATTATTACGGAAAATATTTCGGAGTCATATTATTATTAATCTTATATCAAGAAAGGTTCTCAGACATCATTCTTCTTTGAGTCTATCTCCCTAATAATAAGGGAACCTTACTTGGAAAATGATATTTATCTTGTCGACTTCCCGGTCATAAAGTATTCTCTTCACTCGCAACTCGGGTGCTACTGACTTATTAAGTCGTTGGTTACCTTCTCATCTTTCGAGGGGTAAGATGGTTGGAACAAGTTGATATTCGTTACCAAGCAATAGCTTGGAAGTTATTGGTGCATTTTCCTTTCCAACTAGATACGACTACTTTGTGGAGTCTTATCAACAAGTATTATACTTGGGGAAAGGGGGACGAACGTTACATTCAGAATCATGAATTCTATTTGAACTAGGAGTCGTGTAAGAGGCCGAGTAGCGCCGGTCCATCCCCTTTGGCCCAACCGTTGGCCGGGGAGAGCTAGTAAGGCGGTAGACAAGTAAAGCCGTCAGTTCTTCCTTCTACCGGTAGTAAATCTACTTTGAGCTGTACGATCTCGACTGATCATCAAGATTGGAACAGCGGGCGCGGTGAATACTCCATCATTGGTTCATCATCCAAACTTATTTATTTCCTGCAACATGATTGCTGTTGGCAGAGCTGGAAAAGTATTCATAACTGGAATTGCAATCTTTTCATGCAAGTTCCTCTTTTAATGGCAATGAGAATATCTCGCTTACTTTTCATGTAGCAGATATTTCTACAAACAAATACTTTGAGTTACCTGGTAACTTCATCCTTTATATTATACTGGCAATAACTTCATTAAGGCATGGCATATGATTTCAAAGGATATTTTGAACTACTGTATATATGTATCACTGTTCAGTTATATTATTGTTGGTGGGCTTTCGATCACCCTTGCTTTGTTCATATTATGTCACAACAACAGTTAGGTCAGATGGCTCACGTCAGGCGCACTCGGCGCAAGCGGGTTACCCGACCCACCGGACTCCCCGCTGAGATGCTAGTCGCCATTGCTGAGGTAGCATAGTTAGACAACTTTTGTTTCCTGTTTAACTATATGTATTATTAATGTAATCAACGGCAAAACTTTTAAACTTATGATGTTATCCTTTTGGGATTGTAATAACTTTCATTCGTAAACCCCTTTTATGTAAGACTTATTTCAATTTCATCTCTAGGACTATAACTGTGTGTGTGTGAGTGGATATTCTTGTGGGGTCATAGCATGCTACTTATTGATTTTGGACTCAAGTCAAGTATTGTGTATAAGTTATGAGACAGTAACGACCCGATCCCGGACCCCGGATCTGGGGGTGTTACATTAGATCCACTTTCGCTTCAATAAGAATTAACACACAATTACAGGAGTTAGCTACTCTCCTATAACGAATTAAATCAACCATGATAGGATATTACATCAATCACACTATAGGCATCGAGAAGATTTAACAAATAAACTTCATGAATAAATCCGCTAAAACCCCATGACAACGAATTAGTTCATAATCAAACTAATCGTCACCATGGGTTCCAATGTAAACATGATAGAAGAAAACGAATGATGATTTAAATAAATAACAAGGGTTCTAAAGAATACACCAAAACCAAGCATCCACAAACTAGGAAGAATACAAGAATAAATTGAAAACTATCTTCTTCCTCGCTTCTTCGTGCTTCAAAACTCCGGAAATACAATACGTGGTCCGACCCCTCTCTTCTAGGGTTTTTTTCCTTCTTTATATAGGCCTCCAGGTGCAAGAAATTCGAAAGGAATTAAATTTTGGACTTTATCTCGAAAAATTAGCAAAACAGAAGTTTCCCTCAGATGAACCGGCGGTGCCGCGCCATCCAAGAGCTTCAACGCGGCGCTGCCGCGCCTCTTCAGATATCCCAGCGCTGCCGCGCCATAATCCTGCTCAACCACGGCACTGCCGTGCCTAAGCTTCTGTCCAGAACTTTGCAGTTTTTCCTTTTTATTCATTACAACTCCGATTTGCTCTCCGATTGCTCCGCTGCATTCCTTGGACACCTGTGATTAACATTCCTGCACAATACCCTTAAAAGAGATCAAAAATACCACAACTCGAGTACAAACATTCGTTTTAAGCCAAATGGAAACGTTTTAAGTGAATAAAATACCCACTCATCACACCCCCAAACTTAAACCGATGCTTGTCCTCAAGCATAAACAGACAAATCATGTACAACTAACTAGTACCACTTCCGTAGGTGATCACGGTTGCATTTGGCATATGCAACAAGCCCTTTAAACCCCTAGGCAGCCCCAGTGGACGAGTAAGGTCTCGTGAGGGCCTATAGCGAATGTACCCACAAAATCCAACTGACACAAACGACACAAACAATGCAATGCATGAATGCAACTAAATATGAATGCAAAGGATCCCCTCAAACTAACCAATACCACTTAGCAAGCAAACATCTCAATGAAAGCAATCAATCCAAACAGAGCTCGACTAAATTCTGGTATACTAACAATACATGATCAGAACGTGCGTGTGTGCGATGCTCGACAAATATACTCCCAAACCGGATCAAAATCATACTTATTCTTTTCCAAGACAATCACAGGTTTATAACTAGAATAGACTGTAGACACTTCATAACCTAGGAACACCTCCACCCTTATCCAAGGTAGACAGGAACTCATGCTTTATTATTATGACACATAATACTATATACAATACGCATGCTTATTTAACCGTGCAATGAATGAGACCCCGAAAGGCTTATACAATAATACCCATGTAACGAGTGTTGGGTTAGTGGATCCCAGATTATAAAAGCCTTAGGTCACTAGGACTAAGTCCCCTCAGACTTAATTACTCGAGTATTAAAGAGCTCACTCTGGTTAATTTTGCATTTCACAATTGACACTTTTGATTTTTTTTTTTTTTTCTTTTTCTTTTTTTTTTACATGCAATCTGGAATGAGAATTCTAAATTCCAACCCTAGACTACTCATATAAATATGAGCCGGCTACTTGCCATTTGACACCTAGCCATTATTGACAAATATTTACAACTAGCATGAAATCCCTGTTTTCCCCCAAACTTAGACTTTAGTGCCCCTACGCCATCAAGGGAATAACGAAAATTCTAAATATAATCAAGCGATTAAATCTCAAAACATCCAAACAAGCATGACCTCAACCTAGCCCAAAAGCACCCAATGAGTCTGTGTAAAAGTTTTGTTTCTGAACACGTAAGTCAATTTCATAGGCACTATAATTCAACCCTCTATTCATCATTACCACACTTAATTAGACACCTACCTACCAATCAGAATTATCAAGTTCTACGGGATCATGAAAATGCATGCCATGCTCATGCAACTATATGAACATACATACCACAATAACAGAATGTCCTATATGAAACAAACATAAATAATACGAACATATATGCATGAACTATTACTACTATGCAAAATATATGCAATCTACATGAAGCACAATAACACACAAATACTACTATACACTGCTTATCCCCCAAACCACCCCCAAACTTGAAAAATTCAATGTCCGCATTGAATGGAAGTAAATACGAGGGAAAGCAGAAAACATACCTACTCGACGAAACACATGGGTTGCCTCCCACGAAGCGCTGTCGTTAACGTCATTTAGCCGGACATCACTTCCTCAACTCACGGCGGTTTCAAAAGAATAACCGAACCGTCCTCAACCGAAAGACCATTCCTGCACACGTTGACATGTTTGGTTCCTCCCAACACAACTTTTCTTTCACTCTTCAACTTGATTTTTCCACCCGTCGACTTCTTCGCCTTCTTTTTCTTCCTCACACCTCTAAGGTGCTTATTCGATTCGGACGGCTGAACAACACTCTCTTCTACTTCATCATCGGTCATCCACCTTCTTAACACGTTATCTTGGCATACTTCAAAAATCACAAGTTCATCATCCACAAGGACATACTTCAAGTGTGGTGGCAGCTTCCCAAGCTTCACCTTCGAGAGATCTTGAATGGAAGAATTATCAATGGAATCACTGATGTGATGCTCGAGCTTATGCACGTCTAACTTTTTGCTCAACAAATGATCAAACTCTTCTGCCTGACCCGTATCAACTATCTCCACACTGAAACACTCCTCATCCTCTGTCGGAAATTTCATGGCCTTGAACACATTAAAGGTGACATTTTGATCTTGCACCCTCATTGTAAGCTCTCCTTTTTGCACATCGATCAAAGTACGACCCGTAGCTAGAAAAGGCCTTCCCAAGATTATGGAAATCTTCTTATCTTCTTCAAAATCTAGAATCACAAAATCGGCAGGAAAGATGAGCTTATCAACCTTCACCAAGACGTCCTCTACTATACCCCTCGGATACGTGATCGTCCTATCAGCCAACTGCAAGGAGATGTTAGTTGGCTCTGGCTCCGGCAGACCAAGTTGCTTGAAAACAGACAAGGGCATGAGATTAATACTTGCACCCAAATCACACAAGCATTTGCTGAATGAGAGATCTCCAATAGTACATGGAATGGTAAAGCTCCCGGGGTCCTTCAACTTAGGCGGCAACTTTTGTTGCAAGATGGCACTACATTCCTCCGTCAAGGCAACGGTCTCTAGCTCCTCAAGTTTCAATTTCTTCGAGAGTATGCCCTTCATAAACTTCGCATAGCTCGGCATTTGCTCAAGAGCCTCCGCAAATGGTATATTAATCTGAAGCTTCTTGAAGACATCCAAGAACTTAGCAAATTGCTTGTCGAACTTTTGCCTTTGAATTCGTTTTGGGTATGGAGGAGGTGGAAAAACCTTATCTTCTACCTCTTTCTGAGCATTATCATTCTTATAAGTTATAGGAGTCGAGGGAGTAGCATTAGGTAGCAATTTAGGACCAGACTCGACCCCAGCATCAAAATCACTTTTTTCTTCCAGAAGTTGCGGCGCTGCCGCGCCAGTGCTATACTGGGAAACGGCGCTGCCGCGCCGTGTAGTCTGTTCATATTTTTCATTTTCTTCCTCGGTTGATTTTTCTTTGTTCTGACCTTGTAGAATTCTTCCTGATCGTAATGTTACTGCCTGGACATGTTCCTTATGATCTTTCTTGCCTGGATTCGTCTCTGTGTCACTCGAAAGCGTTCCTGGTTGACGGTTCAACAATGCATTGGCCAGTTGACCAATTTGATTCTCTAAAGTTTTCAATGACACCGCCTGACTCTTGTACATCATTCGAAGCTCTTCCAATTCAGACTTCTCAGACTGATTCAATGAATTCCCTTGAGATGGTTGAAATCCCGGTGGATTGAATGGTTGCCTTGGAGCATAAGGTGGTGGTTGATAGTTCTGATTGTATGGCCTTGCATTGAACTGCTGATTTTGGGGTTGCTGAACACCACCCTGATTGTTGGTCCAAATGAAATTAGGATGATTCCGATTGTTGGGATGATAAACATTAGGCACTGGTTGCTGAGCTCTTTGAAAATTACAGACAAATTGTGCGGATTCAGATGAGATAACACACAGACTCGTGTCATGAGCCCCTGCACACAATTCACAAACCATAGCAACCTGGTTAGTCCCATGATTAGAAAGGGAATCTACCTTCATTGTCAACGCCTTGAGTTGAGCAGCAATAGCAGTAGCTGCATCCAAGTCCAGAACTCCAGCCACTTTAGCAGGTGGCAAGCGTTGAGTAGGATTCTGAAACTCATTGGCCGCCATCATCTCAATAAGATTATATGCATCCTCATAGCTTTTTGCCCATAGCGCACCTCCAGAAGCTGCATCTAACATAGGCCTGGACTGAGCTCCCAACCCGTTATAGAAATTGCTGATTATCATCCAATCCGGCATCCCATGATGAGGACAACGTACCAATATCTCCTTGTACCTTTCCCAAGCTTCCCCCAAAGATTCCTGAGGTTACTGAGCGAACTGAGAAATAGAATTCCGATAAGCTACTGTCTTCGCCATGGAGAAATACTTCGTCAAGAACTTTTGAGCACAGTCTGCCCATGTTTTAATAGAGCCTGAAGGCATAAAATGTAACCAACTCTTGGCTTTATCCCTAAGAGAGAAGGGAAATAGTCTCAATCTGATTGCGTCATCTGTAACTCCGTTGAATTTGAAGGTGTCACAGATCTCAAGGAAGTCCCTAATATGAGCATTGGGATCTTCAGCAGGACTACCCCCAAACTGTACTGTATTCTGAATCATCTGAATGATGTTTGGCTTAAGCTCGAAATTATTAGCCCCAATAGCTGGGCGAACAATACTGGTATGAATATCCTCCACTTTTGGCTGAGAGAATTCACTCAAAGCCTTCGCTGGTTGTGCTTGATCTGCCATTTCTTCTATTGATTCAAGATCGTCTTCTAACCCGATGTTCTCAAAATCAAGTTTTCTTCTTGCTAGTTCTTCTCTACGTGCTTGAGCTCGTGTACGCATACACTCTCAAAAAGTACCTGAAATTCACCAACAAGAATTTTGGTGAGAACGTCCTAGTCACCGAACTTTAATGACCACTGATGGCAAATACTGAAACTAAACAAATAAAATCGCGTCCCCGGCAGCGGCGCCAAAAACTTGTTACGACCAAACTCAACACGCAAGTGCACGTGATCTCAAGTAATATAGATAGCAAATAAGATTCGTTCCTATAGGGACTCGTTGTATTGTTAGTTAATTCACTCACCGATGTATGATTATTATTCGATGCTACGACAAATTAACAATTGGATTTTTGTTTATCACTACAATTACCTTAAGATTTATAACTAATTATCAACTACTTGAACTAAGGATTATATCGAATTACTTATGCGAAATAAAACATGGGATTTTAACTTCATTAAACAGTCCATCTATAGTCTCCACTTCTCTAGCCTTTTAATGTGATTTGTTAATACCTGATCGAATACACAAAACTGATATAAGCCAACCTTCGTTGCACAAATACCATCCTAAATAACATCCACAATAAAGATAGAAATCACTTAGTCTCCCAATTATGCCTAATCTCCATATGTCTATAAAGATTGAAACATAATGGTTGAAGTACAAGCATTCAATGGATCACATAGTCGTCATAAAACGGTTAGAGTTACGACACTAATTATGAATGATATTTTCACGCATAAACCTATGCTAGCATGGCAAGTTCTAAATTCTTAGATCCACTTTCGCTTCAATAAGAATTAGCACAAAATTACAGGAGTTAGCTACTCTCCTATAACGAATTAAATCAACCATGATAGGATATCACATCAATCACACTATAGGCATCGAGAAGATTTAACAAATAAACTTCATGAATAAATCCGCTAAAACCCCATAACAACGAATTAGTTCATAATCAAACTAATTGTCACCATGGGTTCCAATGTAAACATGATAGAAGAAAACGAACGATGATTTAAATAAATAACAAGGGTTCTAAAGAATACACCAAAACCAAGCATCCACAAACTAGGAAGAATACAAGAATCAATTGAAAACTATCTTCTTCCTCGCTTCTTCGTGCTTCAAAACTCCGGAAATACAATACATGGTCCGACCCCTCTCTTCTAGGGTTTTTTTCCTTCTTTATATAGGCCTCCAGGTGCAAGAAATTCGAAAGGAATTAAATTTTGGACTTTATCTCGAAAAATCAGCAAAACAGAAGTTTCCCTCAGACGAACCGGCGCTGCCGCGCCATCCACGAGCTTCAACGCGGCACTGCCGCGCCTCTTCAGATATCCCAGCGCTGCCGCGCCATAATCCTGCTCAACCACGGCGCTGCCGCGCCATAGCTTCTGTCCAGAACTTTGCAGTTTTTCCCTTTTTATTCATTACAACTCCGATTTGCTCTCCGATTGCTCCGCTGCATTCCTTGGACACCTGTGATTAACATTCCTACACAATACCCTTAAAAGAGATCAAAAATACCACAACTCGAGTACAAACATTCGTTTTAAGCCAAATGGAAACGTTTTAAGTGAATAAAATACCCACTCATCAGTAAACAGGACAGTTTCTCTTCCAGTGACCAGTTTTCTTACAGTAGTGACATTCACCCTTAGCAACCCCACCTTTAGGCTTTAAAGCCTGTTTGGGACCTGACTTTGGCTTGGGTGTAGAATCAGATCCAGTCTTCTTCTTACCCTTCCACTTGCCTTTCCCCTTGGCCTTACCTTTATTGCCCACCATCAATATGGGAGCGGGTTTAGCTATCTTCATGTTGGTCTTATATGTTCTCAACATATGCAACAATTCAGTAGGTGTTTTGTCAAATTCATTCATATTGTAGTTCACAACAAACTGAGTGAATTTGTTATTCAAAGAATTCATGATTAGGTCAATACCAGTTTCCGCAGCAATCGGGAAACCCAAAGTAGCAAGGTACTCAATGTAACCAATCATCTTCAGAACATGTGGGCCAACTGGTTCACTTGCCCCTTGTTTGCAATTAAAGAGTGACTTACTCGTGTTGAACCTTTCTTGACGAGTTTGGTTTGCAAACATGCTTTGCAAGTGCTCATTGATAGTATATGCATCCATATGCACATGCTGTCTTTGAAGCTCAGCACTCAGAGTTGCCAACATAAGACATGCAACATCATTTGCATCATTCTCATCCCTTGTGTGGGCCGCTATTTCCTTAGCAGGAGCGCCCTCGGGAAGGGGACCTGGCGGAGGGATATCAATGCAATGAAGCTTACGCTCCTGCCTGAGGACAAACCTCAAATTCCTCTGCCCGTCTATGAAGTTATTTCCTCCTGTCAGCTTGTCATTCTCAAGGACTGATCGTACGGATAGTGTGTTTGTGTTGTTTGCCATTACTTAGTATCTACAATGATAAAAGCACAAAATAAATATTAGATTGTCTGAGTTATAAATTATTATGTTCAAATGATTATGATATATTCATAATATATCTCCCACTATTTTTATCAAATTAATAGCCCTTACTAAAGAATATCCCATAAATCTTTCTAGTGAGCCAAGATCCATATTTCGTCATGTCCTAAGTCAACCACTGGTAGTCCTTAAAACATGATTATTTAGGTAGACAACAGTTGTCAATTATATCATATATAATTCTTGGATAGTTTGGTGAACAACGATTGATCTTATCTATCTAATAGTTTTTTTTAACCAAACTTTATGCTTCTAAGTTCATAATAGTTGAATATAACCGTTTATTTTCACCTTATTATGACGACTCAGTTAAGTTAGACCCAATGATACAATGGCCAAATATAACCGTTTATATTCGTCGCATCTCACCACGATAGACAGGAGTCCCCTGCCACTGACAGCCCTTCCCCTTATCGATCTAGGATTCGATGAGTGTTCATTCATTGGAAAGCATCTGATTAAAACTTAATATTTTGTTAAGGGGTTTAGAAAATTTATAACGATCATGATCACATCATAAAGAGATCCTCAAATTTTCCTTGAACCAAATATTTCAAATTGACATCTTAAATTGTTCATTTCCCAGGTATATTGAGAATCCCAATGGTCACACTTAATACCCATTAACCTTACGAATACGCATATCCGCTTTTGTCAGAAAATCCCAATTTTCGATATCAAAAATCCATATTTAATTCCGTGTTTTAAAATCCATATTTTATAAACACAAGAATCTCATGATCGTTTGTTAATTTTAAAATCTTGAATCGTTACAGATTTTATCTTGTTTAGCATGGCAAGCATGGCATGGGTGACGTATCTAATACATGCATACATCATTAATCTAATTAAAGCATGCATCTTCTACTCTACTCATACATTCCATACATCATATGTAAAGTGCGTAAAGTAAACGTGCAATGGTTATGGCCCAATCCTATGTGATCTTTTCAAGCTAATGAAAAGATCAAGGTCAATCTATGGGGTAAAAATAACTATTACACATGTCTTCTCTATTGCTTCCATTGACTCCTTAGCCTCCATGGAATGCCTCCTTGTTCCCCTTGTCCTTCTTGGATGTTACAATAACATCTATACTAATGAACTTAAAAAAGAACTCGAGTTACATTCGAGATAAACCATTATAATATAAAACGACATGCAAGTCGTATTTATTACAAACCAAAAGAATAAACCATTACAACTAGGGTCTAAAGGCCATAACCATGCACCATGCTCAAGTAACCATTAAAGAACATGTAAGATCATATATAAGAGTATGCCATATCATATATCTCATGATCCAATCATCAAACATCGTATATGGCAAAATCAGAAAAATCTGAAAAATCAAATTTTTTTAGGAAAACAGTAAATCGCATTTTTGAAGGCGTAAACGATGTCAGAATGCGAAAATAAATTTTCCGACAAGGTCTAATGACAAAATAAATTTCAATTCAACTAATCAAAAAACCTCTCCGAAAACATATTATGGGTCGAAAACAGACACCAGAAACACTTTTTGCTGCAATTTCTTTTCTAGCTTTCACACAACGATTCCGATCAAACTATTGTTACTGCCTATCATATCATATACAATCAGACATCACATATACATATAAACTGATCATGGTAGGCATGGTATCATCATATCATAATATTAACAGATTCATTATATCAATCATATAATATAACTGTATCATGGTAGATTCATCAAACATGCATACTCGTAAAAATACAGTAAACACGTAACCAAATCAGCCCCTCGGAGATCCTAGCGTTCACGACTTGTGTCTACCTCTCGGAAAACACCTCATCCACACGAACACTACGGAATGGACGTACTAGCCTCCCTCTTGATGATTCGAGATCTGCCTCTTTTGCTGCTACCTCTTCTAGGGTTTTTCACAAAAAACGTCTAACCCTATTAACCTATCATTATCTATTTGTAATGATTTGTTAACAGGCCCATAACAGCAAAACCCAACCCATGTAGGTGTAGGATTAAATAATAAAACGAATTTCTATTATTTAATTAATAATTAAGTCATACTTAATTATTATGGACAGATATTACTCCTATAATTCGAATTTATATTATCTCAATTAATTAAGTCTCACTTAATTAATATAATAAAATTCAAATAATCATCAATTAATTTAAATCCATAATTTAAATTAACTATTCCTTTACGTGCTCTATGTGTGTGACCCAATAGGCTATTATTTAATTGGCAATAATTTTATTCTCCAATAAAATTATAAACAATGAACGGTATCTAGGAATACATCATTGCTACCCAATTAAACAATAATTAAATCGTCAATGGATAAAACCTTTCGTGATTAATGTTTCCGTGTAATCCCTTTAACCATATATATTATAGATTAAACTCGAGGCATGTATTTAGTCATCCTCTTCAACAATTAATCCGGGTTTACTTGATCCATGAGTAGACTATTAAAAACAAATCATTATTTGAGCACGGCCATGCATTTTATAGTCTCACTCAATCAAGAAGCCAATAATATCTCTCCTAATTATAGGAGGGTTAAATCCTTTATCTATCATTCATATTTCTCATGCGACTCATGATATACCCGATGTCCACTTTTATCATCACCCGGTCAAAGGTAACTTTTAATGTAGTCAAAGTATATTAATCCTCGTATAGAAATATAATGATCTCAAGTCAAAGGATCATTACACCATTATCACTGTGAGTCTTTCATTTGACTTTATTAAACATGAAGAATCTCACTGTGGGTCTGTCCAGTACCATGTACTTCTACATGTACCTATGTATTGACTTTAGTATCTCCATACTAATAACCAATGAGATGTGGTTATCTGTCAAACAACATAATAGTCTATTTATGTATTATTATTGTCCTATAATAATACTCAACTAAGGACCTTTTAAGAATATGATATATTATATAATCTCAAGTTCAAGTCATGTACTTAAACTATACAATGTGTATCATGATTCTAAGGACATTTATTATGCTAACAAATATATCGCAGTAATTAAAGTCATAATAAATACATTTATTGAATGATCAAATGACATAAAGGTTTATTCAAAGAAACAATGTATTGCCTCTAGGGCACCTACACTAACAGTTTTAACATTACTATTAAGTAAAGGTAAATAAGTAAAATCAACATGTACAGTACCGACTGACCGATCAACCAGATTTTTAATGTTTCGGCTATTATATAATACTAGCTTAAAACCCGTGTAATGCACGAATTTTATTTAATACTATATGAATTTTTTAATAATTCGAATAAATTTTTAGGATATGAATTTTGTAAGTTAAATTTTTAAATGATATGATTTGATAATGATTATATATATATATATATAGGGTATGATTCAGGTGAGAATAATTTATACGTGAGAAAAGTGAGAACAATTGTGCTGCACTAAAGTGCGGAGGAAATTTTTTTTTGATAATCAAGTATCGGGTCAGCTTTCGCGCACCTCGACTAATCCGGAGGACTGCTAGCACACTCATACCCACCGAATATGGCAGTCCACTTACTTCCGTGCCTCCCAGTGGGATTAAACCTATGACCATGGGATGGCAAACTCCTAAGTCACGGTACCAATTTATAACGTGTTTTACCAAAAAAGAAAATGCTGTGGGTGAAAAATAATCCCTAAAGACATATTTAATGATGCATTTAATGGCCCATTAATGAGGCTCGAAACCCTAATTGGGTATTAAATTCGTAATTAATGGTTAAGCCCAAGAAACAGCCCAAACCGGGGATGCCTGGTATAAACTTGTTTTCTAACATGGGCCTGGTCCATTGAACAAAGAACGATCTAGAATCAAGGCCTTGAATGGCACCGACTCCTTGTTTTGAGTCTAAGAAGTAGCCTTCAAGGCACCTAATTCAACATGGAAACAGACTCCTACAAGATATGATCTGGAACCTTCCTCAAGGAGGTGACTTGCCCACCAAGTCTCATAACCATACTCCGATTCTAAGGCTTCTCAAGCCTATATAAGGGCCTGACCCCTCATTCTCAGAACTACGTTTTTGGCTTGATTCTCGACCTAGAGATATGTAGGCATTCTGTGAGGACCGATCAGTCTCGAAACACGGAAACATCCATTAAAGCTCGAAGCTCTCCAACGCTCGTATTCAATACATACAAACCCTACCCGTAAATTCAATAACCTAGTTTTTATTCCACAACATTTGACACCGTCTGTGGGAAGAAAACATCAACCATGGTAAGTACAACCGAGGTGATTACTGTCACCTCTGCTCCGCCCGTCGTCATGGAACAATGGTCCGTACCCCCATTAACGGAGACGACCACTCAACCTCAAGTTTCTCAACCTGTAGGGACGACTCCCCATACTGAGAGAACTCTATATGTGGTTATCCATCAGAACCAGGAGACCAACCCTCTTCAGATGGTGGTCTCCCCCCTTGTTGATTTTAATCGACCGCTACCTCCAGGGGTACAGATCCATACCACTGATCTCCCTGCAAACACTAACCCGATGTACGGACTGCCTAATAACCCTCTGAATACTCGAGGTGTTGGGCCAAGCGGCCATGCCCTGTAGATAAATGAGCCGTATCACCCTCCTTACATTAGAGGCTTGGGCCCTGATCAAGGATATTATGACTACTCCGGTCCTAATACCGATGATTCATCATCTGAGGATGACGATCGTGATGAAGCCCCGAGGAGGCGATGTACAAGCAAGGTCTCGAAGAGTCCATGATGGACCCCCTCCAATATTTGTTGAGAGAATCAAGGCTCATGAAGCTGAGATCCAAAGGCTGAAGGACGACATAGCAAGAGAGCAAGCAAGACAGAATCAGAATCGACCTCTTCCAGTTTCGAGAGAGATTCCTTTTGTTGATTTGGAAAGGCCTCCAAGGAGGCGGAGAAGGGCTGATGCCCCAACGGGAGGAGCAACTAGGGCGGAGACCCCCAAGGGTGATCCCAAGGACTTGATGCCACTTGGAGACCCTGACGACCCCATACCTCCATTCAATGAGGAGGTAATGAACGCTCATGTCTCCAGGAAGTTTAAGATGCCTAAAATAAAGGCGTACGATGAACGAGTGATCCCTCAACCATGTGAGGACATTCTTAAATGCATTGCTATTGCAGCCCGCTAGCGATGCTCTCAATTGTAGGGTGTTTCCTCAAACCTTGGCAGGCATGGCCCAAAGATGGTATAGCCGATTGCCCGCAAACTCGATTGGATCCTTCAAGGAATTGAGCACTGCTTTTATCAACCAATTTGTCAGCGGGAGAGTCCATGAAAAAAACTCTACATCTCTCATGCAAGTGAAGCAAGGAAAGAATGAGAACCTAACACTATGCTCCCGAGTTGTAAATGAAAGAGAAAAGAAAAGAAGAGAAAAGAAATATTTGAAAATTTCTTCTTTAAGCGTGCTCCCGAGTATTTTTAGGAGAGAATGGAAAAGATCCAGAGAGAAAATTCTTCATAATTTCTTTCCAAAACTTTCTTCCCATTTTTGGGATGATTGAGAGGGATTGTCTCACAAAACAATTACTTTAATTACTTTTATATCCAAACTTTCTTTTCTTTCCATCAAAAACCTGGGAGCAAGTTAAAGAAAATTAATTAACCACCCTTCTCTTCTATAGTTCTACTCCCTTTTCTTCCCTTCCCTTAAAAAACTCGGGAGCACAGCGTAAGGGATTACCTAAAGTGTTTTACCAAGGAGATGCTAAACGTCCCTGATCTGGAAAATAAATTAGCTATGATAGCCTTGGAAAATGGAACGATGAACACCTTCTCTCAGATGTCGTTGGCAAAGCATCCCCCTGAGAGCATGACTGAGCTCCAAAGAAGAGCGAGCAAGTACATAAAGGCTGAAGAAAGTATGAGGAAAGCGGAGGCTCTCACCGTGGGTGGGGGAAACAGAAACTCCAAGTAACGAAGGCAAGAGTAAGAGTACGATGCTAGGGACAAGTATCCTCGAACCAGCAAGGACTCCGCCTCTGCCCCTAAGAAGAATCTGGGATCAAGGTTTTTTGAATATGCGAGATCGAAAGCTCCAATGAGTCAAATCTTATAAGATATCGAGAAGGATAAAGATTTCCGATGGCCGAAGCCACTTAGGGGTGATCCCGTAAAGAGAAACAAGGATCAGTACTTTAGGTTCCACAAGGACGTGGGACATGATACTAATGATTGTAGGAAATGCAAGGATGAGATTGAATTTTTGATCCGAAGAGGGAAACTAAACAAGTTTACGAAAGGCGAAGATCGTGGAAACCAGAGAAGAGACTATGATAGGAGGGATAACGATAGGAGAGATAACAATCGTGATCGTAACTCGTAGCCCCGAGGGCCAATTATCGACATGATTTAGGGAGGCCCGACAGCGGCCGACACAACAAAGAACTCTCGAAAGGCATATGCCAGAGAGGTGATGCACATCGTGGGAGAGGCCCCGAAACGTGCAAAAACTGAAGTAACAATCGGTTTCGATAATTCCAACTTGGAAGGGGTTAAGTTTCCCCACGATGACCCATTTTGGTCATAACCCCTGTGATTGGAAACTCAGAGGTGAAACGAGTCTTGATAGACAATGGAGCTTCCGTCGATATTCTGTTTCATGACGCGTTTGTGAAGATGGGATATAACGATTCTCAATTGACCCCCACCAACATGCCCATATACGGATTCAATGGAGTGGAGTCCAACGTTGAGGGGACTATTCAGTTGCCCGTAACTATTGGGCAAGAACCCCATGAGGCTACTCAGATGTTGAATTTTCTGGTAATCAAGGCGGCCTCAACATATAATGCAATTTTGGGAAGGACTGGACTTCATACATTTAAGGCTGTTGCCTCTACTTATCATATGAAGATCAAGTTTCCAACTAGGAATGGTGTTGGAGAACAGAAAGGTGATCAAAAGATGGCAAGAAGTTGCTACGTAGCTGCATTAAGAGCTGATAGAGTTGGGGGGCAAGTCCTTCCAATTGAAGACATGGATGTCCGTGGTGATGATGAACACCGGAGGAAGCCTGTAGAGGATTTGGTCCCCATACCTCTGGAGTTGGGAGACCCGAAAAAGGTTACATATATTGGAGCTTCTTTGAAATAACCTTTGAAGGGCAAGTTTATAGAGTTCCTACAAGGAAACAGTGACGTGTTTGTTTGGACAGCAGCTGATATGTCAGGGAATATTGATCCCCACCTCATAACTCACAAGTTGAATGTCGATCCCAAGCGGAAGACAATAAAGCAGAAGAAGAGGAATTTTGCTCCTGAAAGGCAAGAGGCCATTAAGCAAGAAGTTGACAAGCTCTTGGAAGCTAGTTTTATTGAAGAAATTCAGTTCCCCGAATGGCTGGCTAACCCTTTGATGGTCACGAAGGCCAATGGAAAGTGGAGGATTTACATAGATTTCACTGACTTGAAGGATGCATGTCCCAAGGATTATTTCCCCTTACCAAAAATTGACACACTGATAGATGCCACAGCTGGACATGAGATGTTGAGCTTCATGGATGGTTTCAATGGTTACAATCAAATTAAGATGCACAAGGATGACATCCCAAAGGTATCCTTCCTAACTGACTTTGGTGTTTTTTGTTATCTTGTCATGGCTTTTGGACTAAAGAATGCAAGAGCCACCTATCAACGATTGGTGAATAAGATATTCGCCCATCTGATTGGGAAAACCATGGAGGTCTTTGTAGATGACATGTTAGTCAAGAGCCTATACACGACAGACCACATTAAGCACCTTAGAGAGGCATTTGAAGTGTTGAGGCACCACAAGATGATGTTGAGTCCAACCAAGTGTGCTTTTGGCGTTGGATCAGGAAAATTTTTGGGTCTGATGGTTTCAAAGTGAGGCATGGAAGCCAACTCCGATAAGATCAAGGCAATTTTGGATATGGAACCACCTCATTCTATAAGGGATGTGTAGAAGTTAACTAGCAGAGTGGCTACCTTGGGAAGATTCATCTTAAAGTCAGGTGACAAGTGTTTGCCTTTCTTTCAGGCTTTGAAGAGAGTGAAAAATTTTGAGTCGACTGCCGAAGAGGCCTTTGAATAATTAAAAAAATATATGGCTGAAGCCCCGTTGCTAACCAAGCCTAGTCCCGGGGAGACTATTTATCTATATTTGGCAGTATCTGAACAACCACAGAATGTCGTCCTCATTCGAGAAGAGAACAAGGTTTAAAAACCTATCTATTATGTGAGTAAGGTGTTGCATGGAGCTGAGTTGAATTACTCTCCTATTGAGAAGTTTGCTTTGGCATTGGTAACAGCCTGGAGGAAGCTACGATCGTACTTCCAGGCACATAAAACTGAGGTCCTGATGGACCAGCAGTTGAGAAACATATTGCATAGCCCGAAGGCCAGTGGAAGGCTAATTAAGTGGGCAATTGAACTCGGAGAATTTGACATCACATACTAGCCTCGAACAGCAATCAAGGCTCAGGAATTGGATGACTTCATGGTTGAATGTACCATTAGCAACCAAGAAGTGGGGGGGGGGGCAGGAGATAGTACCTGGCCAAGGAAGTGAGAATAAGGATGAAGAACTTGTACCTGATCAGAAGGAATATTGGGTGCTCTATTTTGATGGAGCATCAAAAACAAAATCCAGTGGTGCAGGATTAGTCTTGCAAAGCCCCGATGGGTTCACATCTGAGTGTGCTTTGAAGTTGGATTTTCCAATAACCAACAACAAAGCTGAGTATGAAGCCTTGATAGCCGGATTGGGCTTGACCAGAATAATGAAAGTCAAGAACCTCAAAGTTTGTGGAGATTCAAGACTGGTAGTCTCGCAAGTGAATGGTGAATTTAATGCCAAGGACGAAATTATGGCAAGGTATTTGAGAGTTTTGAAAGCTATTATGACTCAGTTCGATGAGTGCTATGTGGAGCACATTCCGAGAGAGGAGAACGTTAAAGTTCGCCTCTTCTGAGATAGAGAATTATGCAGGGAGTGTTTACTTCCAGGTCTTGAAGGCCCCAACCATCCATTCGAAATTGGTGGTGCCAATTGACAAAGGGAGCTGTTGGATAGATCCTATCAAAGCTCACTTGGAAACTGGATGGCTCCCTGACAATGCCTTGGAGGCACGGAAGCTGTCAGTAAGAGCATTGAGATATGTCTTGAATGCAGGCATCATTTATAAGAGGTCTTTTGTCATCCCGTACCTGAAGTGGTTGAGGCCCTAAGAGGTAGAAGAAGCGCTAAAGGAAGTTCATGAAGGGATTTGTGGGCAGCACTTGGGGGGCAGAGCCCTGGGTCATAAGATCACTCGTTTGGGATTCTATTGGCCATAGATGTTGGCCGATGCATAGAATTATGTCAAGAGGTGTGATAAATGCCAAAAACATGCTCCGGTTGTAAGGCAGCCACCAGAGATATTAACATCGATTAACTCTCCTATTTCGTTCACCATGTGGGGAATGGATATACTTGGTCCTTTCCCTGTAACCTCAGCACAAAGGAAGTTCCTGATTGTGGTCATAGATTACTTCACCAAGTGGATTGAGGCTAAGCCCTTAGCCACGATAACCACTAAGCAAGTTGCTCAGTTCTTTTGGGAGAACATAATATGCAAGTATGGTATCCCACGAATCCTTGTGACGGATAATGGGTGACAATTCAATAATGAAGAATTCAAGAAATATTTGCGACGAGAATGCCATCGAGCTTCGCTTCACTTCAGTAGCTCATCCTCAGGGTAACAGACAAGTTGAGGTAGCAAATCGCAGTATCTTTGATGGACTGAAGAAAAGGGTCGAGCGCTCGAGAAACACTTAGGTGGACGAGTTGATGCCTATACTATAGGCATATTGCACCACCTACAAAGTGACAACTGGAGCTACCCTGTTCTTGCTAGCTTATGGAGCAGAAGCAGTTGTGCCCTTGGAAATTTCTCATGTGTCTCCAAGGGTGGAAGCATATGAACAAGAAACCAATGAGGAAGGCATGAGACTTGCCCTTGATTTAATTGATGAAGTTAAAGATGAAGTAAATTCCCATAATGCGGAGCATCAAAAGAGAGCATCCTTTCATTATAACCAGAGGGTTAAGGAAAGGTTCTTTAAACAAGGTGATTTGGTTCTGAGGAAGATAGAAACATCTGGAGTTGGCCAGAAAGGAAAGCTAGCCCCCAATTGGGAAGGGCCGTATTGAGTCAGGAAGACGTTGGGAAGAGGATCCTACAAGCTGGAGACATTGGATGGAAACGAGGTGCCTCGCAGTTGGCCTGCCTTGAATCTCAAGGTTTATTATGTTTAAGTTGTCCTAATAAGGAATTATCTTTTTATCTATCTAGTAGAAGTAGAAATAAGGTTCGATGAAACCATTGTAGAGCTTGTTGCTCTTACTAGGACAGTAGTATTCCATGTAAGGGTTGAGCCCGTTTCGAATTATTAATGCAAGTTTATTTTCCGTTCTATGATTCTGTGATTTTAATTATGTACCAAGCACCTGATGAGTGTAAGTCTAAGATGACCAAGTACCGAAAATAAAAAGAACATATGAATGAAGGGAAACAAGTGCATGAATAAACACCCCGAAGGGTCAAGGTTATGATTACAATATACTCCAAATAAAAGGTTAAGTCCACGAAGGACCATAGATAAAGTCAAGTCATAATAAAAACTAAGTAGAAAGCCACATGTGGCTAGTAAAGGCCATGCAAGGCTCAAAATCAAATCACTTCTTTGTAGAAGTTTTCTTCACGAGACCTTTCTTAATCTTGAGAGGAATAATCCGAATAGAAGCTTCTTCTTCGCTAGAGGAACCCTCTTCATCACTACCTTCTTCCTTGCTCTCTATAGTTACAAATGATGAACTACCCTCGTTCCTCACACCCTTGCCCTGTATGGGCTGACGAATCTTTCCGGCCAAGGGAGAACTCGAGCTAGCACCTTGTCCCTTCCCGTAGGATCCTAAAGGCCGTCACCCGGAACTCGATCCGGAATGTTGGGAAGCGGCCTTGGTCGCCGGGCTAGAAACACAATTGGCTACCTGAGAGGTGTTGCCTTCGGCTTCGATAAGGTCATCTGTGTCAACAACTTTCCGAGGACTTGGATAAAGAGAATGATAGACAACTCCTTTGTGGTCACGGCTAATTGCACTCACAACCTTTTCCTAACCAATAGTCATGCTATCTGGTTGAACCTCCCTGTCGTGCTTATCAATGAAAGCAAGGAATGCATCCGAGCCCAAATAGTTATGTATGATCGAGTCCTCATTCTTCTGAGCCCTGTTCCCCATGGCTAAGTACTTCCCCTTGAGGGTGGAGAGTTGGTCTTCCGAGGAGAAATGCTTAGCCTCCCACTCTTCAGACTCCTTCTATGTTTCTCAGAGGCCTTGAGGGTAGTCCTCTCCTTGACCTTGTACGTGTTTCCAAGCTGAACAACATTTTGGAAATGGGCATTCAACTACAAAAAGAAAACACCATAGAGAGATGTGTTAAGCCATGACGGTCAATAATGAATAAGAGTGACAAAACAAAGAAAGGGCCTTACGTTATAGGCATGATAAGCCCCCCAACTTTCACTCTCTGAAAGGTCCGTAGTTGTTGCGAAATAATCCTGATCGGCTGGAATAATGGCATTCCTGGACCAATCTTGAGCAAGAAGATGGTTGTCCATGATAGAGTCTTGCTCACAGATCCCCCATTCAGGCATGAATGATGTCTTCATGCTTCCATATGAACACCTAACTCTCTTTCCAGCCTTTGAACAGTGTTGGAGGAAATCTGGGGCAGGTACTTCATCAGGGCTGGCCTCCTTTTCAGCTTTCCTGATCATCCTCTTGGTAATTTGAGGAGCATGGCTTGGTTGACTATCAATTTCCTCAGTATTATTTCCCAGTTAGATACCACAAGATGGTAGAAGGGGGGTTGAATACAATCTTGATGAAAATTCTTTCGAATTAACAAGACAACAGATGGATTTAAGATGAACAGATAAAACTATAGAACAGAAATAAAAACAAACATAAACATACAAAACACTCTTAAAAATTTCAGGTGGATTTGTTCGAGTCCACATGAGGGTTGTATTAAAGAAAATAACCTTTGTAAAGATTACACAGCTGCAAGTACAAGAATAAGTGTGTACAAGAAAACCTAATGCTCTAAGCGTTTAAGCTCAGTGTTTTCTTCTCTACTTTGCCTTGCTCCACTTGAAGGTATATAAATACTTCAAGTTTACAAACCCTAAAAAATAAACGAATATTACAAAGTCAAAGTATTCTGTAGGTTTGCTGCCACTCCTTGTCTCCATGTGATGCAATTTTGTCTGGATTGTCTTGGACAGATATTCACGAGATCTACCAGCTAAATTACTTGTGAGAATAAGGAATGTTTCCTTTTTTTCTTCATTTCCAATACTGGCTTCCTGATAAGTGCATATTTTTGCATATTTTTATTACCTATTTATTGCTTGAACTCGTATTTTAATAAATTATTTTGTTGCATTTCATGAAATTCGTGAATAAACAAAGAAATGGCAAAATAAAGTAATAAAGTGCAAGGAAGGGAAAAAGAAGAAGAAAAAGGACTTAAATGAAAAAAGGAGAAAGAATTAGGAGCTTGGAGGAAAAGGAATCTTTGAAGACATGTGGAAGGTGGATATCATCCCAACACATTAATTAAGTGTATGGACAAGATCCACTCAACAAAGCTTTTGGAGGAAGAAAACAAATGGGTGACTAGGATTTCTCCACCACATTTAGAAGGTGTAGGGTGAATATTCACCCAACACACCCCTTAACCCTAATTCCTGTCCTATAAATACCCCCTCACCACCCTTGTATTTTAAACCTAGATTTTAGTGTAGTTTTAGAGTAGATTTCATTTTTTTTTTTTTTTGTAGTTCTAAATTTTGTAAACACTCCTCTTTTTATTAATGCAAATTTTCATTTCCTTTAATTTCTTGTCTTGCTCTCTCGTTTATGTTGCCATGCTTCGTTATTTTCGTAAATCCGATTAGTGGACAAAGTAGCGAAATGCTAACCACTTGGGGTTAAAAGTAACGAATTTTTAATTTCTTGTTCTTAGTTGTTAATTGTAGTTGTGCCCCTTTAAATCTCAATTTTATTGTGGGTTGCATTATTGTTAATTATAGATATAATTTTTTATGTTTTATGTGTTAGTATAAAAATAAAAAAAACCACAAAAATATTAGTAGTTTCATTAATTTTTCATCATTATTACCTATTTCTTTTATTTTCAGCATTTTTATTTCGAAGCTCAAGTCCCCTTCTTCATTACATACAAAACCTTCTCCCCTGTTTTCTCAAATAAACCAATCCCAATTTTTTTTATTCTCTTCTTCTTCGTTTAAAACAGCTAAAACCCCCAAACCCATTTCCCTTCGTCTCTTGTGTCAGTTAAAACTCGCAAGTCTTCTATTCCTTTTTCCTCATTCCCCTTTTCCTATATTTTCTCTCAAAACCCCATTCCCCTGTTCTTCCATTCAATTCCCCAACAGTTCTCATCTTTTTCCTTTCACCCTCCTTCTTCTTCATTTTTAATTTCTTTTTTTTTATTCTGTTCAATGAGTTCGTGTTTGAATGGTGGGTTAGATCGTTTGATGTTCAGAAGTATTAGGCAAGTTCTGAGTTCGTTTTCCCCTATTTTTGTTGCTAGTTTTGTAGCTGTATTACCAAGTCCGATGGGTTGAGAGTCGAGTCCATTGATTCTTATTCCTAGATCTATAGTCAAGTTCTTGTTCCGAGTCTAACCGCGAGTTTCTTGCTGTGTTTTCTTTTTGTTTTAGCTGTAGTTTTGATGGTCAATCTTTGCTCATTTTGTTTTTAGTACCTAGTTTGTATTTGGTTTTGTTTATGCTGAGATTAGTTTCTGAGTTTTGTGAATCACTGAGTCGATGTATATGGTTTTGTTTCAAACTGTTAGATGTTGTCATGTTTTGCTGTCGGCTGATTTCTGTATTTAGTTCCGAGTTACCGAGTCGTGTTATTGAACTTTATGGTTTTGTTAACCTCGGCTGTTTCTTTTTGATGGAATCGTTGCTGTCTATGTCTTGTTTTCGAGTGTTAGTGAGTTCCTATTTTCCAGAGTTGTTTTGAGTTCTAAATTTTACTGCAAATTGACTGAATTTGTCGAGTTTCTGAGTTGTGCAGTTGAGTTTACGTTTTCTGAGTTTGTAGTTCGAGTTTTGAGTTTCTTGTTGCTATGTAGTATGAATTAGTGGTCAAGTTCTGTTTTACTGTCCTGAGTTTTAGTGGTCGAATGTTTTTAATTACTGTTTTTGAGTTTTTGATTGATTTGGCTTGGTTTTCTGAGTTCTGTAGTAGTGGGTTAAATTTTCTGTAAATAAAACTTTGTTAAATTTGAATTCTACTTTAAATAAATTTTAGAATAATTAAGTTTTTGTTCTTTCCATTTTTAATTAATTAGGTTAGAATTAGAATGATTTAATTTTCTTTTAAAAATAGTTTAAATTTTCTTTTCGTAATTAGTTAGTAAAAATTAAAATTCTCAAAAATCTCAAACTTCTTCTATTCCGCCTAAATTAAAAATTAAGAATCGCGAAAAATTTTAATCTTTGTGGAACGAATCTTAAAATACTAAAATGAGATCGTGCGCTTGCGAAATTTAAATGTTTATTTTTAGCACATCATGTTTTTGGCGCCGCTACCGGGGACTAATTATTTTTCGCGCCTTAATTTTTAATTTTTCGGATTAGTTTTTTTTCTTGCCTTATTTTTGTCTCATTTTTTTTGGAAAGTTGGAAATTTCGGGGATCTTCTCACGGAGCTTGGAACAAAAGTAGAATTTTTGGAAGCGTGCTTTGGTAACTCGTATCTCACTCTTTTCGCCTTTTTAATTTTAGAAAATCACAAAAAAATCTAAAAATAAAAAATCACAAAAAAATTGAAAATTGAAAAAATCCAAAAAAAATTAGGTAGTAAATACATACTTGTTGCATCATGCATTTAATCACTTAGGAGCACATCATCTAGATTTTTATTTTCTTATTTTTAATTTTTCGTACCGTATAATTGTGGTGATCGCTGGAGGACCCGAAGGTCCGTTAAATTCTTCTTTTCTTTATTTAGGACATGTAGTGTAGAGCATCCATAAGTATTTATAGTTTTTATATCTCGTTGTTTGTTGCATCATTTGTAAATAAATTTTAAGGGCAAAACCACTTACAAGATAAGGGGAGCGATTTCATCACTCTTTCCTTGGCCCACAACCATTAATCCCTCATTTTGCATGCCCTTAGCCTTAATAAAATTAAATTAGACATGGCCCCTAGGAATTTCGCGCTCAATTAGGAAGGTACCTAAGAAACGAAGTAATCTTTAATTATTCCGACTCTTTGGTGTCTAGGCAAGCGAAAGCTTACCTGACCAATTAAGATTTGGTGTCTAGGCTGGTGTTTAGCCTCTTGGCAATGCTTGCACCTATCTGGCCAAATCGGTCCGAATAATTTCTGATTTACCAAATTTTTGGTGGTCCTTAAAGTTAGGAGCAAGGTCTAGTTTATTTTATTTAAGGAACCCTAGATATAGGATTTTTCTTTTGATTTTTCACCCTTTCTTTTTGTATTTTTCGCACTTATTCGCTACGTCTTTCCTTTCGTGGTTTATGCGAACTACTTGGATTAGGGATAATCTGCTAGGCTAGTGAGATCATTTGAGATTGCTTCCTCTTCTGATTCCGAGTCTTTAGAAAATTCCGAACCAATAGCAACCATGGCCATGTCTCTTAAGGACCGTTGCTATCCCACCCGTTCTGCCCAACCCTCGTGTATCATTCTTCCTCCCGTTAATGGTAATAATTTCGAGATTAAAGCTCACCACATTGGCATGTTACCTAAATTTACCGAGAGTGATAGTGAGGACCCCTATCTTTTCCTTCATGAATTTGAGGAAAGTTGTGCCTTACAAAAACTCCAACAATTAACCGAGGACTCAATTAGGCTTCGGCTCATTAATTTTGCGCTTAAAGAAAATGCTAAAAAATGGTTGTATAGCCTATCGGTTAATTTTATTTCTACATGGGAGGGATTTGTGGTAATTTTTTGAAAAAAATATTTTCCAAACCATAAGACTACAAGGATTACAAATGAGATAAATCAATTTCATCAAAAGGAAACTGAGTCTTTTTGGAAATATTTTGATCGTTTTAAACATCTTTTATCACAATGCCCCCACCAAGGAATAGAAAAATGGAGACTTTGTAAGATTGTTTACGAGGCCTTAGATAGTCCGACAACCACTTTGTTAGAGTCTATGTGCCATGGTAAATTCATGGAGAAAGATGAGGACGAAGGGTGGGAGTTTTTCAAGGAATTAGCCGAAAAGACCATGTTGTGGGAGTCTACTAGGGAACCTAATAAGTCCAACAAGTCATGTAGTTCATCTAGGGATTTGCATTCCATTGGAAATTCAATTGCAACCGATGCCAAATTAGATACTCTAACTAGAAGACTCGAAGCCCTAGAAACTAGTAGGGCCCCTTCACAAATGTCTATGTATAATCAAGGTCTTCCGAACTTTCCCGAGTTTGAGCAAGCTTTTGCGGTGTTTCAACCAAATCCTAGGAATGACCCTTTTTCACCTACATACAATCCCGGTTGGAAGAATCACCCAAATTTCTCATGGAACCAAGGCCAAAACTACCAATCTTCGCATCCTTTTCAAAGGCCCAATCAAAACTCGTACCCACTTCAAAATCAAGGTCCTTATCCAAACCCGACTCAAGATTCTTATCCAACTCAAGCTCCCGCCCACCCTCCCGGCTTTCATGAGTCAGATAAGACAATTAATTCTTTGGAAAAAGACTCTTGATGCGCTTTTGAAATCAACAACTAATCTGGCTCAATCTCAACAAACTTTCATGCAAACCATGACTCAAGATAGGCAAATTTTGAATGCTAGTACTCAAGCCATATATAAGTTAGAGGTTCAAGTGAGTCAATTAGCCAACGCCATGTGTGAGCGAGAAAAGAACAAGTCCCCGAGTCAACCTAAGGTCAACCTTAAATTCCCTCTCAACCAAAGACCTCCTGAAAATGTTAACGCCGTCATTTCTTTAAGGTCGGGAAACCAAGTTGATAATCAAGTAGGTGTGGAACCTTCCGAAGAAGAAGAAGAGTCAAATGTTGAACCAAACCCTAAACTTGATCATTCAAACCATCTTCCAAATCCCGAGCCTTTCGAGTCATCTAGTCCCACACCTTCACCTCTTGAACAATCACTTTCAAAATCCATTCCCGAAGAACCTAGTGAACGTGTCTTTAAGCCTAAAGCTCCTTATCCTCAGAGACTCATTTCTAATAAACAATCGGCTCAAGTAGACAAGATTTTGGAAGTTTTAAGCACGTCGAGGTCAACACTCCTCTTTTAGATGCCATTCAACAAATTCCCTCTTATGCTAAGTGTCTAAAAGATTTGTATTCTCACAAGCGCTCCACCCACGTCCCTAAGAAAGCCTTTTTGACCTCTCATGTTAGTTCAATTCTTTTGAATCAAATTCCCATAAAATATAAGGACCCCGATTATCCTACAATTTCATGTGTCATAGGCAATACTTTTGTGGACAAGGCATTACTTGACTTAGGTGCTAGTGTGAATCTCCTTCCATTTTTGGTCTATCAAGCCCTAGGTTTAGGCGAACTTAAAAAGACGAACATGACACTTCAATTAGCCGATCGTTCTGTCAAAATGCCTAAGGGAATAATTAAAGATGTCTTAATTAAGGTTGGTGATTTCATCTTTCCAGTTCATTTTGTTGTCTTCAATACTCAACACGTCACAAATCTCGATCATTCTAGGATGACTTTTTCTTGCTACATCCAATGCCTTGATTAATTGTAGGGATGGTTCGATGAAACTCACTTTTGGTAATATGACAATTAACCTTAACATTTTTAATGTCGGAAAAGAATCCAATGAGCTTTATGAACAAATAGGAAGGGTTAATCTTTTTGATGACATTGTTAATTGGTCAAACTTTGAGGATAGTGAGATTGAGTCTCTTCTTGTTGAGGATTTTCAAAGGAATCACGAAACCAATCGAGAGCTTCATGAGTTATTTAGGGATATGACCTCGGAAGAGATGTTGAGAGAGTTGGATGATATTTGTTCTAAGTGGAAAACCAAACCTGTGGAGGTCTCTTGTGAACCAAATCTATTTGTTAAAACTCCCTTTGGTGAACCACCTACATTTGATAAGTTGTTAGGAAATGAAATTTGTTCTAAGTGGGAGACCCCCCCCCCCCCCCGAGATTGTTAGTGTTGAGCCCGTTCTTAAGAGTCCCGTGGGAACACCTCCTGCATTTGACTCAATTTTGTATCGTCCCGAGTTTGATCAACAGGCCTTGGGAAAAGATGGCCCCTTATCTTATGTCATTCCTAGTGACTCTACCCATGACCAAACTTTCATTGTCTCTAATTTGCTTAAATAAAATGAAGAAGCCTTAAGTTGGTTTAGGGAGAACTTTAGTGACACTTGTTCTATAAGGTTGAATGATTCCATGTTACTTGAGAAAATCTTTTCTAATCAAAATTTTCAAATATCTCTTGATATTTTCTTAAAGCTTCACCCCAATTTTCCCACCGGCATCGGCTGATTCGGTTTTATTCCTTTGCCTCCCCTCGTGAAAGATAGGTATGGGGGAGGAATTGTGTGCGTGTGTGAGTTGTTTTCTTTCGTAGTTTTTAGAAGTTTTCAGTCTCCGTCATCCCTTGGCAGGTATTATCTCCTCATTCTCTTTTACTCATTTCTCCTACATTTGCATACATTGAGGACAATGCATGATTTAGGTACGAGGAGGGTTTTTAGTGTAAATACATAAAATTGAAAAATCCAAAAAATTGAAAAAATCAAAAAATAGAGATAGTTTAACTAATTTGTCCTTCCCACTCTTTAAATTTTAGAACTAGTTGGTGTTAGCAATTTTTTGAAAATTATATGTATAATGCCTTTAGAGAATTTGAATGGAGTCAAGTAAGGTTTTCCTCATGAAACTTGTGTCGAACAAATTTTTACTCAAAAATCCAAGATGACACATTTGCACAAGACCTTTGATGGAAAGATTGTATGGGGATGTTATTCGATACCTGACAGAGAGCCCACATGTTAAGACAATGTCGAATCAAACCTTGCGAATAAATTGTTCCTATAGTGTCTTAGTAAAAAGAAAGGAAAAAAAGGAAGAAAAAGAGTCAATAAGTGTATATAGTCGTAGAGTGCTAATGGAAGAAATGGCTAGATTGGGCTCATTAGTACCCGAGAAATTAAGTCTGAGGGGACTTTGTGCCTAGTAACCTAAATCCCTTTGTGGTTTGGGATTGCTGACCCAATGCTCGCAACATGGGTATTAGTGCATAAGTCTTTTGGGACTCAATCATTGCACAGTCATTTCAACCATTAGTGCTAATAAAGTCTTAAGTTCTAATAAATTCTTAGTAGGTAAATAGGCTAGGTGGGGCTCATTGATAACCCGAGTAAGTAAGTCCAAGGGGACTTTGTGCCTAGCAACCTAAGGTCCTTTGTGGTCTGGGATTGTTGACCTAAAACTCACTAAATGCGTATCGATGCAAAAGTCTTTTGGGACCTCAACCATTGCACGGTAGGTCCAACTACTAAGAACGTGAAGTTTGGCTAGATACTTGTTTTAATAGAGATTGAGTCAGTTCAATATTGGTTGAAAAACAGAAAATGTTCGTATGCACTTTATCCATCAAAGGCTTAAATTCACTACACACCTTGGGATTTTTTGTAAACTTTTTGAGTCTACTCATGTGGATTGTGGGAACCTACAACTTGGCTATTATTAGAATAATCTTTAAGGCATATATTTTCCTACAAAATTGTTTTGTTGACACCAATGAAAGCTAGATTGAAGGAGGAAAATTGGATACTTGCTGATTTATCTCAAAGATTTTATGGGTATATCTTCTGTAAACCCATAGGAGACAACACTCCTCTTGTAGAGAAAGTCTATGAGTTTAACGGGTTATTAAACCTAAAATTACCAGTGATTCCTACGACAATGAATATAGGTTTTTCATTCTGCATTTTTCTTTTTTGTTTTAATCGAGAACGAGCAAAAGATAGGTATAGGGGCATTTGATAAGTGCATATTTTTATTACCTATTTATTGCTTGAACTCATATTTTAATAAATTATTTTGTTGCATTTCAGGAAATTCGTGAATAAACAAAGAAATGGAAAAATAAAGTAATAAAGTGCAAGGAAGAGAAAAAGAGGAAGAAAAAGGACTTAAATGAAAAAAGAAGAAAGAATTAGGAGCTTGGAGGAAAAGGAATCTTTGAAGACATGTGGAAGGTGGAGATCATCTCAACACATTAATTAAGTGTATGGCCAAGATCCACTCAACAAAGCTTTTGGAGGAAGAAAACAAATGGGTGGCTAGGATTTCTCCACCACATTTAGAAGGTGTAGGGTGAAGATTCACCCAACACACCCCTTAACCCTAATTCTTGTCCTATAAATACCCCCTCACCCCCTTGTATTTTGAACCTAGATTTTAGTGTAGTTTTATGGTAGATTTCATTTCTTGTTTTGTAGTTCTAAATTTTGTAAACACTCCTCTTTTTATTAATGCAAATTTTCATTTCCTTTAATTTCTTGTCTCGCTCTCTCGTTTATGTTGCCTTGCTTCGTTATATTCGTAAATCCGATTAGTGCACAAAGTAGCAAAATACTAACCACTTGGGGTTGAAAGTAACGATTTTTTAATTTCTTGTTCTTATTTGTTAATTGTAGTTGTGCCCCTTTAAATCTCAATTTTATTGTGGGTTTCATTATTGTTAATTATAGATCTAAATTTTTATGTTTTATGTGTTAGTATAAAAATAAAAAAACCCACAAAAATATTAGTAGTTTCATTAATTTTTCAGCATTATTTACATGTTTCTTTTATTTTCAGCATTTTTAATTCGAAGCTTAAGTCCCCTTCTTCGTTACATACAAAACCTTCTCCCCTGTTTTCTCAAATAAACCAATCCCAGTTTTTTTATTCTCTTCTTCTTCGTTTAAAACATTTAAACCCCAAACCCATTTCCCTTCGTCTCCTATGTTGGTTAAAACTCGCAAGTCTTCTATTCCTTCTTCCTCGTTCCCCTTTTCCCATGTTTTCTCTCAAAACCCCATTCCCCTATTCTTCCTAAGGATGGAAAAACAATCCGAACCGACTGATACCCGATCCAAAACCCGACTTTTTGGATATGGATATGGATATAGATTTAAATTTCATACCCGAAATTTTTTGGATATGGTTATAGATTTCATGTATACCGATCCGAAACCCGAAACCCGATGAAAATCGATTCGAATCCGAAACCCGAAAAATACCCGAATTTTATTTATTATATTTTATATTTTATATATTGATATATAAGTTTATAATTTATATATAACTTATTTTTATAGCCCATATAATCAAATACCCATTACCTAATATATCTACCTAACCCATTTAACAAAAACCTACCCGGCCCAATACCTAACTTTACCAAATACACTTAATATATATACTCCTATACTATCAGTGTTTCATTTCTCCTGTGCGGCTCTTTCATTTCTCATGTGCGGCTCTGTGTCTCTCTTTTTTCTCTCTCGATTTCTGTCCTTAATTGGTAAAACTCCGGTAATCTAGGATGTATAATCCTCCGATAGTGATTATCGAGTGTTTATATCATCGAATTAAGGGAAGATAATTGAGATTAATCATTTTTTTTGTCTTAAATCGAGTCCTTTCCTCTTCGATTTTGAGATTTACAGAGTTGGGGTTATATAAAATTGATGGCGACGAGTTTATAGATCGAAAACTCGAGTTTATTTTTCGGTTAAAAACTCGATGCCTACATTATAAAATTGATGTTTCGATTTACAGATTTGTTATGATGTTTATTGATGTTTTGGTGATGCAGATCGGGGTTGAATCGCAGTTATTGGTGGCGGATTTTTTATAAATAAATTTTTCGGGTTTCGGGTATATCCGAATCCGATCGGTTATCCGTTGGATCGGATTTGGATATTAATTTTTGGGTATTTTTTGGGTTCGGATCGGATTCGGGTATGGCATAAATTTTCGGGTTTGGATTTGGATATTGCCATATCCGAGCCGATACGACCCGATTGTCATCCCTAGTTCTTCCATTCAATTCCCCAGCAGTTCTCATCTTTTTCCTTCACCCTCCTTCTTCTTCTTTTTTTTTTCTTTTTTTTTTTCTATTCAACGAGTTCGTGTTTGAATGGTGGGTTAGATCGTTTGATGTTCAGAAGTATTGGGCGAGTTCTGAGTTCGTTTTCCCCTATATTTGTTGCTGGTTTTGTACCTGTATTACCAAGTCCGATGGGTTGAGAGTCGAGTCCATTGATTCTTGTTCCTAGTTCTATAATCGAGTTCTTGTTCTGAGTCTAACCGCGAGTTTCTTGCTGCGTTTTCTTGTTGTTTTAGCTGTTGTTTCGATGGTCAATCTTTGCTCATTTTGTTTTTAGTACCTAGTTTGTATTCGGTTTTGTTTGTGCTGAGATTCATTTCTGAGTTTTGTGAATCACTGAGTCGATGTATTTGGTTTTGTTTCGAACTATTAGCTGTTGTCGTGTTTTGCTGTCGACTGATTTCTGTATTTAGTTCCGAGTTACCGAGTCGTGTTATTCAACTTTCTGGTTTTGTTAACCTCGTCTGTTTCTTTTTGATGGAATCGTTGCTGTCTATGTCTTGTTTTCGAGTGTTAATGAGTTCCTATTTTGCTGAGTTGTTTTGAGTTCTAAATTTTGCTGCAAATTGACCGAATTTGTCGAGTTTCTGAGTTGTGTAGTTGAGTTTACGTTTTCTGAGTTTGTAGTTCGAGTTTTGAGTTTCTTGTTGTTGTGTAGTATGAGTTAGTGGTCGAGTTCTGTTTTACTGTCCTGAGTTTTAGTGGTCGAATGTTTTTAATTACTATTTTTGAGTGATTTGGCTTGGTTTTCTGAGTTCTGTAGTAGTGGGTTAGATTGTTGATATGCTGAATTTGGTGTGTTTTTGGCTAGTCATATTTACAAACGAATCATGCTGAAATTTTCTTAAAATTTTCTGTAAATAAAACTTTGTTAAATTCGAATTTCTACTTTAAATAATTTTTAGAATAATTAAGTTTTTGTTCTTTCCATTTTTAACTAATTAGGTTAGAATTAGAATGATTTAATTTTCTTTTAAAAATAGTTTAAATTTTCTTTTCGTAATTAGTTAGTAAAAATTAAAATTCTCAAAAATCCCAAACTTCTTCTATTCCGCCTAAATTAAAAATTAAGAATCGCGAAAAATTTTAGTCTCTGCGGAACGAATCTTAAAATACTAAAACGAGATCGTGCGCTTGCGATATTTAAATGTTTATTTTTAGCACATCGCTTCCATACCCTTTTTAAGTCTATCAACCCATGTGATCTGTCAGGCATGTCAAGTCGCTATCAACCGCTGATATCAAGACATTATTGGTTGCAGCATTTTATCCGTTGAAGCAGACAGCGATCGATGGGTTGAATGTTGTTTGCTGGAGTGTCATATCCGTTGGTGTAGAATCTTCATCGGTTGAAACACCACTTCACTTATACAGAATTACATAGCATAACTTATATACAATTAGCTACCCTATTCAGCATATCCATTGATAGTCAACATGACTTAGGAATTCTAGCAACTATGACAGTAACAAACAACTTATCCGTCGAGACTTAAAGCAGTATGTTACAGACTTATCAATCGATAAGTTGCCTCATCAACGGATATTAAACTGGATATCCGTTGATAAGTTACAAACTTAACTTATACAAATATGTTTTTCAAGGTGTTTTAGTGTGCTTATCATCAAGGACAAGATAATTCCTAACAATCTCCCCCAATTTATGACTCATGGAATAACAACCATAAATTAAGAGCCTTGATGATAACAAAACACCATAGCATGATTACAGAGATTAAGCAAAAACATATGTATTGTAATAAGCTTCCAAAAGTGTAGAAAATGAACTGAGTCAAGTTAAAGAATCATACTTTTACAAGGGATGCTCCTCTAGACTGAACATATCATTGCTTTCTTCCCCTTGCACTCCTCATACCATGGATTTTCCTTTTGTTTGCCTCAAGCAGCTCATCTAGAGATTTGTAGATGATCTTTTCTTCTTTGTGACTTGGATCCAGCATAGACATTAAGTGTTGCAAATACCCATTGCTAGCCTTTTCCAGTTGATCTTGTATTCTGAAAAATCTTCTATAGTTGTGTTCATCTCTGAATTCCATTATCCAGAATGGATAAAATGAACCTTCCTTCCAGGTTCATATGGAATGTTCAGCTTCTTAGGCAAACCCTCCTTTGAAGTCCAGATATTTCTCAATTCATTGATCTTGTTGAGGATTATGGCCTTTGCCTCTGAAGTATACCCACCAGTTCTTTTCATTAAAGACCATATCCTCCACAGTTTATTGTAGGTTTCCTTCAGCACTTGATGTAGGGGCCAGGTTTTGCTGTTTCCTCCTTTATAGGTGAAAATCAATCTTCCTGGTAACCTTACTGTCCTATATGCAGCACTCACATCACTCACATAATCCAAGAAAAGATTAACACTTGAATATTCTTCAATGTCAGCAATATAGAGTTCGGTATCTTTCTTGGCAGCCTCCTTTGCACTTTGAGGAACCTCAGCAATTTGAATTGGTCTAGCTATAAGGTTGTTTCCTGGTTCTGGTTCTCCTCCTTACAGGTGAGAGTCTGATCTTTGGAAATACCATGCTATTAATGTCAAAGTCAAATTCCAAAGGTTCCGGCTTTATGAAGACAAAGGGACTAGGAGTTTGAGTGGGTTGCTGTGTGGTTTGGGTTGGAGGTACTGTAGGTTGAGATTGTGTTGATTCAACTTGATCTTCTGGTTCTGGGCTTAAGGTCCTTTTAGCATGAGACTTGACTCTAGCATTAGTCTTGACTCCACTTTTCCTTTTCTTGCACGCAGACTTTGTGTTCATTTTCTTCTTCTTAAATTTGGCCTCTCCTTCTACAGCCTCTTGCTTCATCTCTTCTTCCAATTCTCTTACCAGTTCATCATCCAGTCTAGCGTCTTTCTTAGTGTATTCAGCAGGTTGTCTAACAATTTGACCAGCTTGAATCAACCTTGCAATTTCTTCAGCCTTGGCCACACCAAAATCTGGATAACTTGTTGGAACACATATTTCCAATCCATCTCTTTAGATAAATGCTAGATTCTCTCTGAGTCCCGCATAAGTTTTAGCCTTTTCTTTAAATTCAGCAAGATACTTGCTCATCAGTTTGAATTCATCTGGATTTGGCAATGGAAATTCAACTCTCATGGTGTTTTTACTATTTTTCTTCACAGGTGACTTCTTATGTTTGAGCATAGGCTTGAATTCAGACACATATGATGGCTCCCCTCTGGCTAGAGACTTAGGAAGCACAAAATCTGTAATTAGTACTTGTCTAATTAATGTGCTTATGGAGGGAATTGGTACTTGAGAAATTTGAGGATTAGCAGCTAGCCTTGTGGCAATAGAATCTTCAGGTTGAATGGCTGATTCCTCCTCACTAGATGGTATCACTGGAACTGTTGGAATTGGAGTAGAGTGAAGTTGCTCCCCCTCACTGGTTAAATCCCTTACACTATTCTTCTCCCCCTTTTTGTTAGCATCAAGGGTTTGAGTAGTAGGCTGATTCAACAGTCTATTAAGGAGGGCAATTTGTCGATTGTGAACCTCAAGAATGAGTTTTTGATCTGCAATCACAGTACTCATTTGAGACTCCAATTTGTCAACTTTGGCAGATAGAACATAAATCTTCATGTCTGTTTCTGTATCTTGCTTCAGCTTGGATCTAAGCTTCTGCATGGTAAGGGGAGGAAGGATGAGTTCCAAGTTCTTTGATTGAGTTTCTAGAGCATCTATGATTGCATCCTTGAATTCATCCTTGTCCAGCACCCTTTGATTGAGAAGACATTTGTGCAATTTGAGAGTAGCCAGAAAATTTTCTTGCACATGCTTCAGAGCTGGTTCTGCATCCTGTAAAGTAGCTACAGTCTTCCCATACTGTACTACTAGCTCTTTGTGAGCATCCTTGGAGATGGAAGCATTTGACATTAACCATTCTGGTAAATCTCCAGGTTGCTGTGAAGGTTCTTCATCTTCACCTTCATCTTCGAATTCAGACTAATGCTGAAATTCATTAGCAGCAGTTGGAGGCAGCTTGGTAAGAGAATCCTTAGCCCTTTGCATAGATTCACTTATGTGTACCAAGTTTAGCTGTTGCTCAGCCTCCACATTGCCCTGTTTAGCCCAAGAGTCAAGGTCTGCATCAGGGTGAGTAAAGGTTTCATCTCTAAGAACAGTTCTATCAATGGCTTTTTGGGATGCCTGTTGATAGTGACTTATTCTGAGGGAATCATTAACCTCCATTGACTCACTTGCAATGGATTCATCCACCCTATGTCTCCTGTACCTGCTTTTCTCTCATTTTCTCTCTCTTTGGCTCACACCTCTCACACCCTCACCTTCACCTACTAAGGTGGAACTCTCTTGCTCTCCTTTTGCCTGGCAGAAAGAAATTACCAGCCCCTCACTCACATTCTCTCCTTTTACCTGCTCACAAAGCAGCCTCTCACTCTCAGTAATGACACTCCCTTCCCTCATTCCTAGAAGTGTTTGAACTACTAATGTTACTTCTGCTGTTGTTGCAGTAGACTCAGTTGAAGGAGTAAACTGTCTTAGATTAGATACAGTAGCAGGAAGAACATTGATCAAAGGATGTTGAATATCCATTGATACTATAGTTGAAGCTACCAATGGATAACTGCTGTTAGGCATATCCATCGGTGAACAAACACTTGGCAACGGATGAAAAATATCCGTTGATGCAGTAGAAGAGATTGCAATTGATAGAGAGACTATGGTTGAATTTGTGCAGATTGATTTTAAAGAATGAGGCACAGTTTCAGCCATAGTTTCAGGAAGAATTGACTGATGGTCCAACAAATCATCTAAGAGATGATGACGAACAGGTTCTAAGTGGGGCTTCTCCCTTAGAAGTAAAGAGGGAGAATTTGCTTGTTGTAACACCCCCAGATCCGGGGTCCGGGATCTGGTCGTTACGGTCTCCATTTCTGTCCACAATACTTCAACTTACTTCAACATAAAATAAATTACATCTTCATGACCCAACATAACAATATAAAACACACTCGTTATAGTCCCAGAGATGAAATCAGAGTAACAATCAAATTTTATTAATCACATTTTGAGTTCTTACAACCCAAAAGAATTACAATATAAATACATACTCTTTGCCATCCATTTACATAAGTCATACTAGCCCATATACTTGGTACTGAAAGAATGAATCTATCCTACCAATAGCTTCCTCTTCAGCTCTGGTAGTCTCATCGTCCTCGTCAGCGTCGAGTGCGCCTTGTGCGAGTCATCTGGTCTAGCTGTTGTTGTGATATAATAATAAATCAAGGGTGAGCAATAGCCCACCAACAATAATGTATAACTGAACGATAATATATAACAGTTCAAAAGTATCTTTCAAACCATATGCCATGCGTTTACGGAAATGATGCCAGTATAACATAAACGAAGAAGTTACAAGATAACTCAAAATGTATATATAGGTGGAAATATCTGCTATGTCAAAGATAACCAAGATATTATCATTTATCTGAAAGAGGAACTTGTTCCAATTATGAATACTTTTCCAATACTGCCAACAATGATAATGTTTTAGAAAATAAATAAATTTGAATGATGAACTAATGCTGGAGTATTCACCGCACCCGCTGTTCCAATCCTTACGATGATCAGTCGCAGATTGTACAGCTCAATTTAGATTTACTACCGGTAGAACGAAGAGCTGACGGATTTACTTATCTACCGCCCTGTTAGATCTCCCCGGCCAATGGTTGGGCCAATGGGATGGACCGGCGCTACTCGGCCTCTTACACGACTCCAAGTTTGAATAGAAATTCATGACTCTGAACGTAAAGTTCGTCCCCCTTTCCCCAAGTATAATACTTGTTGATAAGACTCCACAAAGTAGTCGTATCTAGTTGGAAAGGAAAATTCAACATCATATCTCCCAAGCTGCTGCTTGTTAGAGGATACCATCTTGTTCCAATAATCTTACCCCTCGAATGATGAGAAGGTTACTCAAAGATTCAATTGATACACAGCAACCAAGTTGCGAGTGAAAAGAATAGTTTTAAAAGATTTATGACTGGGAAGTCAACAAGATAAATAACATTTCTCAAGTAAGGTTCCCCTATAATATGGAAGTTTGAGCGAGCATTTAAATCCTTTTTAAGATAGATTTAAATGGAAAATAAAGAGTTGGGAACCTTTCCTTGATAAAATAGTCATAAAAAGACTCCGAAATATTTTACATAATATCTGAAGGTGGAAGATAATCTTTGAATAATATAATCATTTTAAAACTAGTTTAAAAGAATTAAATAAATATTCAAATAATACTTATTAAATCATAAGTATTTAAAGAATATTCTTAATATAAAATATTGCTCGTCAATAATCCTCGAATAAATATGCATAATTATTCACTAAATAAATCAACCATTAAATGAATATTTGAAACAATATTCATTAAGTAAATAGAACTTCAAATGAATATTTTAAAATAATATTTATTAAATAAATAGAACTTCAAATGAATGTTTTAAAGTAATATTCATTAAGTAAATAAAATCTTAAATGAATATTCGAAGGTAATATTCATTTAATGAATAGAATTCCAAATGAATATTAAAATAATATTCATTAAATAATCAACTCTAATTGAATATTCGAAACTAACATTCATTTAATATCTCTCGACTGAGATAATACTCAAATAACATTCCTCGAAAGATTTCCAAGTAATTGATACTTTATGGAAATATAAATAATGTTTAATAATAACATTCCTTAAGATAAATAATAATCTGCCGTTGGAATCCCTCCGTGTTTCCACGACTATCTATATGTCTCAAAATACCGACTCCCGGTCTATATTTAAGAATGAATATCATATGCCCTTCGCTAAGGGTCTTACCAAAACAATCCGGCATATAACTGATAATTCGTATCTAGTCTATAAGCCAATATCAATTCAGGGAACAAGTATCATAATATAATTTGACAATAGGCATTGCATGCTATGGCATATGTATCAGAAACAACAGATATACATATTATCACAACAACAGTTCCAAGGTATTGGAAACTTGCCTGGTAATCGGGTGTGGGTGGAGATAGCGTGTCCTGGGTCTGCTCGATGATCTATAAACAATCAGAACATTCGAGATTAACCAATTAACACCTTTTAAAATTCTAAGTATAAACTTCACTTAAGTCGAAACACGTTTTCAAGTTATCTCGTTATGCACCCTTTTGTGTAACTCTTTTGGTCACCGATACAGTCCGACATTTGTTCATTATTAAGACATGTCATCAAACTTACACTTGGTATATACTTAAATTGTATAAGTTCTAAGTTTGGTTGTTTACGAACCAAGATTATACCTCGAGTTTTATCGCCCGTTTTCTAAGTGAATTTCCAAAGTTATAACCAAGTGTACTTTTAGGGGTTCGTTCGCGCTTAACTTTGATTCAAACATTTTTATAAAATCCGAAAATGATCCGTTTGACATGAGGTTTTCTCCCACACCTTCCTTATGATATCTATTATTTAATTACCATGATTCGCCACTGCATAACTCATTTTAAGAAGGTTCAATTTCCGTTACAAACTTGCTTTTACGGTTTCGAACCACTTTTAGTAATTTGACTATAATTCCTAAACTGTAAATCAGAATGTTTCAATTTTCACGCCAAAACGATCTATGGCTCAAGAACTATAAGGACATGTTAAGTAATCACTATGGTCAGAAATTTATCCTAACTGTTATGCACGAATTGTTAAGGTCTAACGAAAATCGGGCATTACGATGGCTATAAATCGAACGTTTCTAATTTCATTTCATCAACACCAAGCCACACCGAGCATACCATACATCTTACATACATTATACTCATCTTATAACTCCAAGAACAGTTCACTTTAGCACCATAATCATCATGTCTCATAATCAATAAAATCAATTACATAATCATGCTTACATGCTTATCATAACATCTAACATATAACTAATCTAAAAATCACCAAGAACACCATAAAACTTAAAATAAAACCTAGGGTTTGAGATGTCCATACCTTCTGTGAAGTGTTCTAAGACCTTACTAATATAAGCCTTGATTATCTCTTGCATATCCTTAACCAAGCTTAGATCATTCAAACAAATCAAGAAATCAAAGATTAGATCTTGAAAACACTATTCATCATCACTTTGATGATTTTTGAAAACTATGCTAGAGATGGAATTTGAAGCTCAAATTTCTAGGAGATCCTGTTGATATAGTAAGAAAATTACATGATTTATTTCATGGCCATTGAAGGTCAAGAGGTTGGACTTTGATTTTGGTAAAAAGGAGCAGATTTTTTTTGCTCTTCATGGAGTTTTTGGCTTTGCTTCCTTTGTTTTGCTTTGTTTGATCAATAATGCACAAGGTGAGTGGAACTAGATATTATCTCATCCAATCCTACTTTATTAAAGTGATGAGGTAAGGGATGATGCATTTGGAAGCTTATCTTGGAAGCTTGGTGGATTAAAGATTGTTTGTACTAAGTACAAGGTTTAAATCACTAAGTGCATTGGTTACTCATGTAACCACTTGATATAATTCTCTTGATGATCATGTAGGATATTTAATCTTGGCATAATCTCAATCTTTAACCCATGATTCGTTCGTTTAATCGCTTAATCTCGTTGTAAGGTTTCAGCGGTTTTTAGAATGTTCGTTTCATTGTCTCAGTGGTTTTCGTTCCAAATCCTCAAATCAAATATAATAAAATCCTAAAATATTTAATCCTCAATTTAATATCTCATTTCTTGAATATAATAATATATAATTCACTGCCCGGTTATTGCTCAATTCATTGATCGCTCGGAGGAATAACTCAAGGATTTCTAGTTAGGGTTTTACCGGAAACCTTCTTAAAATTTGTACTATCATTTCTATCTTTCTTAATAATCTTCGAATTCAAATTCCTCAAATCCTTTTCATTAAATCCTTAATTCCTTCGGTGTCTAGGGGAATCTCGGGAAAAATAAAAGTGCCGTTTTTCAGAATCCGACAGCTTTTACATACACTCATTTTCCCCTAGATCATTAATACGAACTCAGAAATCCGTTCCGGGTACTTCTATATAGTATCGTCTCATAATATTCCAATTTCCACCAGAAACACTATTCACTACTTATTCTCTTTTTAATCCTTGTACTTAGAAAATATCCTTGTGCTTCCTCGAGCGTTCCTTATCTCTTTTACGGAACCTCCGGACTTATAACAGATATCGATTTGGATGACATGAGAATACTCCTTTGTTCATATACCCTAACTTACTTTCTTGGAGATAGATTATTCTTATCTAGATTCTCAACAAATTACATCCTTCTCTGAATAGAAACATTATAATCCAAATCCAATTCCATTAGATAATCATTCCTTAGAACCATGTTACATCGTAGTCGTGACTACTATTCCTTTTTACATTAATATATAAGAAAAGTTTTTAATTCTACCAAAAATCTGGGTTCTTACAATCTCCCCTCCTTAAAAGGATTCCGTCCCGGAATCACTCTGAAAAAAAATGGGGCTAATGCTACGTCTCCAATGCGTCTTAAGATCTCAAGTGTCCAATGAATCTCGGGCTCACTTCCCTTTCTTTTCAAGTCTCATCAATTCTCCCCCACGGGAATACATTTTGGTATCACGAAGTTTCCAACCTCATATTCTCTATCTTGTTTACGTAGAAATACACCCTCATAACTTGCTTATCATTCAGCAACTTTGCTACTTTTCGTACAACACACTATTCAGGTTGTGTTCTTACTCGTTCGTATACTATCACCCGTTATTGGTGACTTTAACATCACGATCGCGCTAAGGATTCGGAGATATATATATATATATCCTTACTCATATTATACCTCACCTGATTGTTTTAATCTTCGCAATCTCGATGGACATATAGAAATGGAAGAATTTATTGAGACATCACTATGATCCATGAACATTTGCTATATTGCATAGTTAGTACAGAAGGGGGCCAACCTTCAGCACTTGACAAGCAATTAAACAATTTATGGCATTCCACTTAGACTGCTATCACATAGACAGACAGTCACTCAGTAGTACCTCCCCTCCTTAAATGGTTGTTCTTCTCAATTCAAAAAGAAGATGAATAAGAGAGAAGAAAAAAAAAAGAATTTCCAAGAATCATAGAAAATTTTCATGATTGTAAAATATCATACTTAGAATTTACCTCTGAACTATAGAGGTTCATTAGAGAAGAAAATAATTATATCCGTATCCAATATCATGTTATCGAATTTTCGCGTGTCTGCATATTCTCGCCGTTCTGTCCATCATTCTATGGACCCATGCTTTTGTTCAATCTCATTAACATTCTCTTTCAAAATCCTTTTCAATCTTTAGAAGTTAATCTTGGGTTCCTCACTTGACCCCATTGTTATTGGAATTCCTCGCCTTACCGCGATTTCCGTCGTATGCATAATAGTACTCTATCCGGTTTTAATCCCGGGAGATTGCTAAAAATACATCTATAATCTATTCATAACATTCCTTGCTGTACGCTTCATAGTTACCTCCATAATCTTTCCACATCAATTATATCCTACTTATTACTCAATACACAAATATTTCCGTTACTTATCTCGACTGTTATTTCCTTTATATCAGCCGTCTTGTTTCTATTTTGACCATAATCTCTTTATGGGTCATTATGGCATTATTATCTATTTCAACATCACGTTATTCAAAATTTGATTAATCCGAATTAACCTTGACGATTCTCTAACTTAGATTCAATGCAATCTATTTTCGTCATTCTGATATCTCTACAGTCGTTTGATTCATCATCGTTTGTGGTTTACGCAGTGCATTAACGGCTAACCATATGGGTTTCGTAATCGTTAAGCAAAAATCTCCTAGGAAGACAAAATAATCACTATTCCTTGTCTATAAGGGAATACTTCCTGAACTTGACGTAGATATAACATGAAACAGATAAAATTCCAGAAGAGTCTCAACTGAAGTAACGCTGACCAGTTGTTCAATTCATCAATCATCTGTCCTTAACAAGAGACTTGAAGCTCAAAGATTCACTTATTCGTTCTTTTGGTATCATGGTCTTGGTCCATCTCAGGATAGGACCTTTCTCGATACATAATATGTTCTAGACGATATCATGAATTGAATCTTTACTTAAACTACTATTATGGTTCGAGTATTGCACTATTATCAGAAGGAATGTGAATTCCCTCCACCTTTTATGACCTTCTTGGTCCTACCTTTTATCACTTTGCTCCTTTGGTACGAGCATTTATAATTATCCCTGAATACCTATAGTGTCGGCCACCTTTTTGGCCTTTCTTGATAATAATTATCTTTTACCATCAATGTTTCCTAGATCTATTCCACTTCAAATTCCTCTACCTCGTTCACATCACTGTTGGGCGAAAGTATTCTCCCTTAATTCTACTGAAGGGGTAAAATATATATCAGTCTTTTCCATGAGTCATTGCTTCCAGCTTTCCGTGTAAACTTTGTCACGGTTACTCTTAATCATATCTAAACTATTTCTTCTATTAATTCTTCCTGTCTTAGGATAATCTCAACCTTCATTGGTTCAATCCATACATCCTCATGGTTTCACATATGCCTCATCTGGCAGTATTATCATTATGTCATGCATTCCCTACTAAACTTCCATTTTGAAATTCAAAATACCACCTTTTTCCTTGAAAGGTTTCTTAGGTCATCCTCATCATTCCTCCTGTATTTTCTAGGAACAGGGTATATCAAAACGTCATTGATCAATACTCTAATAATTCTATCTATGTTCTTTCCAGAACTCTTTTTAATAATCCTTACAGGTCATTGTTGCCTTGGCAAACCAACTCATATCATCTGAATTCACAATGTCTTTATTAGGGTTAATGCCATCCCTTGTGCATTCTCCAGGCTTTGTCTTAATTTATGGATATCCTATCCTTAATTCAACTGCCAAGGAATTCTTACATCCTATAATTGGCAATCAAATCATGTATCCTTAATAAGGGTCTCTTTTCAATCATTCTCATTTGATAATCGATCGGTAGCTTAATGCTAACCTCTTCTTTCAGATAGTTGTCAGCCTATTTGACCTTCCAAAAGACAACGTATGTCTATCTGCTCTCTTACAGAACTTGGTAATGGTAGCAAGGATGTTCTAGAAGATATTGGTCGAGTTCAACGTGAATCTCTTAGTACTTATCGTTCTTCGCAAAGGTACTTGCCTCAGACAAAATTTCTACAATATACTAATCAATCTCTGACCATTTCTATACTCTTTTCATAAACCTTCATTGTTTACTTTCCTTAGTCATAATATATTCATGGTATTTATAATACCCTAACATCATACATCTCAAGTCACTATACTTCTATTTTTACTCGTAATCTTGGACAATCATATACACATGAATCACTTTAGTACGAGTGACCCCATCCCAAAAAAAAAGGTCTAGTAAATTCCCAATCAAAATATGGGTTGCAAAGGGTTCAGTAGAAGATTCCTACGATCTCATTAATGTTTCCTTTATGTTAGAAGCCCTTGCAGTCGGTGCTTACTTAGAAGCAACCCTGCTTTGTCCTTTCATTGCTGGTCTAGTCATTTGATAATCCTCTGTGACTTGGCCTCAACTGGCCACACTAAAATAAAAATATATGATTTTAGGGGTTGGCTAATAGCATTACTTTTCTAGCAATTGCCGGCATAGTGCCTTCTTCTTTGATACCTTTCTACCTTTTCAAAACTTTACTCCATATAAGTCTTAATCGACTACTCGGCACCATCTTCGGTAACCTTTCCTCTACTTTTATCTTTTCAACTATTCTTATCAATCCCACGTGCCACACAAGCTTACCATTCCTGGCATAACAGCCTTTTCATTTAAGTCAATCCCGGAATTTCTCAGTCCGGCTGGTTTCTTACTTACATTTCCTGTTTCCGTCCAATCTCACTTCATCATTTTATCTCTACCACCGATTGTAATACTCAGGGTCCGTCTACTAACCCATATGATGGCAACCTTACCCAATCCACAGGGTTCGCTCCAGTTTCCATTCTCTTCAATGATATTCTCTGATAATCAGAAAAACAAGGTTTGCCAAAATTTGCCGAATTCCTTTCCAGAATCAGGGAAATTTTGGTCAATCTATCCACCTACTGGTAACATTAAGGAGACCAGTTTCAAAACCTGAAGAATAGTTCTATGAACCTCCAAGCAGGTAGAACCATAAGCAGTCATAATTAACGAAATAATCGTCAACAGGTTGGAAGTTTAACTACTGGGGAGGAACCAATTATATACATCCCTTAGAAGGGAATCAACAGTTTCAAACTGAAACCTATCACAACGTCCTGATACCTATACGTCCTGATATTCAATATTACCAAATGTCAGTCTACCTAACCATTAGTCTCAGAAGGAACATTACCGTCGGAGTTGGCTGTTCCACAAAATTGGCACTACTAAGGCCATCCGAACCTGGTGAACCGTGCTGTCCGAATGCATCCGCAAGTACTTTATCGTGCTGTGCAAGCACACATCCTAATCCTTTATGCGAAGCGTCATTGGAAGCACAAAGTCTCCTTTTTCCATTAAGCAATGCCAACTCTTGGTCATTACCGATTTCAACTTTTAGCTCCAGGAAGATTTTCTCACATTTTTCTCTTTAACTGCTGATCGTATTACTTGATCCATTATAATTCCACGTCGGAGTAAACTTAAGGTAACTACTATAATCCATTCAAAGAAAAGAAAGAATTTATATTCCTCTGAATCACATGCATCTAACGTTTCTGGTTCATCATTTCACTGAGTTGAAATAACCCTATACTCAGTCTCTGACAGTAGTCTCATTACGAGTTCATCTTGACTCACTGGTCTTATCTTCCGGTAGGTTCTGAGATCATTGTCTTGCTTACTACTTCCTTATATAACTTTATCCAATCATGCTGTCACTTCCCAATGTCTTTACTATCTAACTGATTCATTTATAAAATGAATATTTCCCTGAATAAAACCACCTCATTAACCTCAATTTGGTTCCATAAATTATAACCTATGACATCTGCCTTCTCATGGCGAATTACTACGGACAATATTCATACTAATTCATTTATCAAATGATATGGCACTTACTGCCTCCTTCTCAACTATTCCCAGGGACTCTGCTCCTCATCCTATATCGATGTCTTTGATAATCATACATCCCTCTAGCTCTTTCTTCGTTAATATGAAAGTCTCTAAGGATTCTCATCTATTCCCGTATAAGATCTCAAGTAATTCTTCCAATCCGTCTTACTTGCTGGTACTACATCCAGTAGTCCGGCTACGAATCCAACATGAATCTTCAGTTCTCTTACTAATAGCTCAGTTCTTTATGCTTACTTTTCTGAGCACTATACCTTAATCATCACAGTCTTTCTGGCTGCAGCCCTCATTCCTCAAGGGTAAGCTCCTTATCCTAACAGGATTTTCCTTATCTGCTGGAACCTCTTCCGGGTCTCCAGTAGGGTACTCTATCGAATTTACCCGCTGATCTTCAGCATATAATAAAGCATCATCGTGTTTTTGCTCATATGCCTCAAGGTCTGTCACCTTACACGTCGATAAGATATCGAGCTAAGTTACTATCATGTTACTTAAGAGTTCCCATAAGGGTTTTATATGTCAGCACTACATTATGTAGTCCAACTATGAACTTGGCAAGAGTTCTTATTATTTTAGTGAATTTATTGTTTTAACGTCGCCTCATCTCTGGGGTTTATAACGTACGCTCTGATACCATTTCTGTAACACCCCCAGATCCGGGGTCCGGGATCCGGTCGTTACGGTCTCCATTTCTGTCCACAATACTTGAACTTACTTCAACATAAAATAAATTACATCTTTATTACCCAACATAACAATATAAAACACACTCGTTATAGTCCCAGAGATGAAATCAGAGTAACAATCAAATTTTATTAATCACATTTTGAGTTCTTACAACCCAAAAGAATTACAATATAAATACATACTCTTTGCCATCCATTTACATAAGTCATACTAGCCCATATACTTGGTACTGAAAGAATGAATCTATCCTACCAATAGCTTCCTCTTCAGCTCTGGTAGTCTCATCGTCCTTGTCAGCGTCGAGTGCGCCTTGTGCGAGTCATCTGGTCTAGCTGTTGTTGTGATATAATAATAAATCAAGGGTGAGCAATAGCCCACCAACAATAATGTATAACTGAACGATAATATATAACAGTTCAAAAGTATCTTTCAAACCATATGCCATGCGTTTACGGAAATGATGCCAGTATAACATAAACGAAGAAGTTACAAGGTAACTCAAAATGTATATATAGGTGGAAATATCTGCTATGTCAAAGATAAGCAAGATATTATCATTTATCTGAAAGAGGAACTTGTAGAAAATATTACAATTCCAATTATGAATACTTTTCCAATACTGCCAACAATGATAATGTTTCAGAAAATAAATGAATTTGAATGATGAACTAATGCTGGTGTATTCACCGCGCCCGCTGTTCTAATCCTTACGATGATCAGTCACGGATTGTACAGTTCAATTTAGATTTACTACCGGTAGAAGGAACGGTTGACGGATTTACTTATCTACCGCCCTGTTAGATCTCCCCGGCTAACGGTTGGGCCAATGGGATGGACCGGCGCTACTCGGCCTCTTACACGACTCCAAGTTCGAAAAGAAATTCATGACTCTGAACATAAAGTTCGTCCCCCTTTCCCCAAGTGTAATACTTCTTGATAAGACTCCACAAAGTAGTCGTATCTAGTTGCAAAGGAAAATTCAACATCATATCTCCCAAGCTGCTGCTTGTTAGAGGATACCATCTTGTTCCAATAATCTTACCCCTCGAATGATGAGAATGTTACTCAAAGATTTAATTGATAAACAGCAACCAAGTTGTGAGTGAAAAGAATAGTTTAAAAGATTTATGACCGGGAAGTCAACAAGATAAATAACATTTTTCAAGTAAGGTTCCCCTATAATATGGAAGTTTGAGCGAGCATTTAAATCCTTTTTAAGATAGATTTAAATGGAAAATAAAGAGTTGGGAACCTTTCCTTGATAAAATAGTCATAAAAAGACTCCGAAATATTTTACATAATATCTGAAGGTGGAAGATAATCTTTGAATAATATAATCATTTTAAAACTAGTTTAAAAGAATTAAATAAATATTCAAATAATACTTATTAAATCATAAGTATTTAAAGAATATTCTTAATATAAAATATTGCTCGTCAATAATCCTCGAATAAATATGCATAATTATTCACTAAATAAATCAACCATTAAATGAATATTTGAAATAATATTCATTAAGTAAATAGAACTTCAAATGAATATTTTAAAATAATATTCATTAAATAAATAGAACTTCTAATGAATATTTTAAAGTAATATTTATTAAGTAAATAAAATCTTAAATGAATATTCGAAGGTAATATTCATTTAATGAATAGAATTCCAAATGAATATCAAAATAATATTCATTAAATAATCAACTCTAATTGAATATTCGAAACTAACATTCATTTAATATCTCTCGACTGAGATAATACTCAAATAACATTCCTCGAAAGATTTCCAAGTAATTGATACTTTATGGAAATATAAATAATGTTTAATAATAACATTCCTCAAGATAAATAATAATCTGCCGTTGGAATCCCTCCGGGTTTCCACGACTATCTATATGTCTCAAAATACCGACTCCCGGTCTATATTTAAGAATGAATATCATATGCCCTTCACTAAGGGTCTTACCAAAACAATCCGGCTTATAACTGATAATTCGTATCTAGTCTATAAGCCAATATCAATTCAGGGAACAAGTATCATAATATAATTTGACAATAGGCATGCATGCTATGGCATATGTATCAGAAACAACAGATATACATATTATCACAACAACAGTTCCAAGGTATTGGAAACTTGCATGGTAATCGGGTGTGGGTAGAGATAGCGTGTCCTGGGTCTGCTCGATGATCTATAAACAATCAAAACATTCGAGATTAACCACTTAACACCTTTTAAAATTCTAAGTATAAACTTCACTTAAGTCGAAACACGTTTTCAAGTTATCTCGTTATGCACCCTTTTGTGTAACTCTTTTTGTCACCGATACGGTCCGACATCTGTTCGGTATTAAGACATGTCATCAAACTTACATTTGGTATATACTTAAATCGTATAAGTTCTAAGGTTGGTCGTTTACGAACCAAGATTATACCTCGAGTTTTATCGCCCGTTTTCTACGTGAATTTCCAAAGTTATAACCAAGTGTACTTTTAGGGGTTCGTTCGCGCTTAACTTTGATTCAAACATTTTTTTAAAATCGGAAAACGATCCGTTTGACATGAGGTTTTCTTCCACACCTTCATTATGATATCTATTATTTAATTACCATGATTCGCCACTGCATAACTCATTTTAAGAAGTTCAATTTCCGTTACGAACTTGCTTTTACGGTTTCGAACCACTTTTAGTAATTTGACCATAATTCCTAAACCGTATATCAGAATGTTTCGATTTTCATGCCAAAACAATCTATGGCTCGAGAAATATAAGGACATGTTAAGTAATCACTAAGGTCAGAAATTTATCCTAACTGTTATGCACGAATTGTTAAGGTCTAACGAAAATCGGGCATTACGACGATTATAAATCGAACGTTTCTAATTTCATTTCATCAACACCAAGCCACATCGGGCATTCCAGAAAGGGGGTTTTGATATCTTGGAAGAGAGAGAAGGTAAGTTTGCTCAAGGAGACTTGAGAGTAAGATAAAAGATGATTAGAAATTGTTAGATGGGTTTTATACTTACTCGCAATTTATCGAATAAAGTAAATTACTCGATAAAGAAACTGCTCAGAGAAGTGGGTGAAAAGTAAATAATAACTGTGCCATTTATATACATACAAAGGTGTATGTATATGACAACGAAAAATCAACGATTAAGAATTACCCAGCGCATAAAAGAATAGTTCTCGAGAAGCGAGTTTCCCGTTGACATGTATTATTGGACTAATACACTCAAAAAGAAACTTATTATCCACCGAGGTTAATAAAATAAAATAAAATAAACCCAGAAATGTTTGAACTGCATCAACGGATAATGGACATATCCGCTGATAGGCAAATTCTGACTTAGACAGAATTTTGTGCCTTTTATTTAGAAAGAAAATTCAACCTATTTCTTGATGCTCAACAACATGCAAATAACTAAAATGGATTAGGAAAAATTCAGCATACCTAACTCACTTACCTACCTTGTGAATGTTGATTCATCAAGTGGCTTGGTAAAGATATCTGCAAGTTATTTTTCACTTGGAACAAAATGAAGTTCCACAGTTCCCTTCATCACATGTTTTCTGATGAATTGATATCTGATGTCTATGTGCTTGGTCCTGGAGTGTTGCACTGGGTTCTCAGATATAGCAATAGCACTTGTGTTGTCATAGAAAATTGGAATCTTTTCAATTCTTAGACCATAGTCAAGGAGTTATTTTTCATCCACAAGATTTGTGCACAACAGCTCCCAGCTGCAATGTACTCAGCTTCTGCAATAGAAGTGGAAACCAAATTCTGCTTCTTACTAAACCATGATACCAGCTTATTCCCTAAGAATTGACAGGTGCCTGTAGTACTCTTCCTATCAATTTTGCAACATGCATAATCTGCATCTTAATAGCAATTAAATCAAAACCAGAATCTCTAAGGTACCAAATGCCAAGGTTTGGTGTTCCCTTGAGATATCTGAAAATCCTTTTAATAGCTATTAAATGAGATTCCCTAGGATCAGCTTGGAATCTAGCACATAAACAGGTAGAGAACATAATATCAGGTCTACTTGCTGTTAAATATAAAAGTGAGCCAACCATGCCCCTATAACTTGAAATGTCCACTTTCTTTCCCTAGTATTCAATTCAAGTTCAGTGGCAGTGGCCATGGGTGTTTTTGCAGAAGCACAATCTAATAAGTTAAATCTTTTCAACTGATCATAAATATACTTAGATTGGCTTAGCAAAATACCATCACTAACTTGCTTAACTTGTAAACCAAGAAAGTAAGTCAGTTCACCCATCATGCTCATTTCATATTTACTTTGCATAAGTTTGGCAAACCTTTTGCAAAGCTTCTCATCAGTAGAACCAAATATTATATCATCTACATAAATTTGAACAAGAATAAATTGAACAAGAATCATAGAGCCATTGACATTTCTATAAAAGATAGTTTTATCAATAGTACCTCGAGTGAAGTGATTCTCTATGAGGAACTGTGAGAGAGTGTCATACCAAGCTCTTGGTGCTTGCTTCAGGCCATAGAGTGCTTTGAGAAGATAATAGACATATTCTGGAAAGTCTGGATCTTCAAAACCAGGAGGTTGAATTACATATACCTCCTCTTCCAAAATGCCATTTAGAAAAGCACTCTTGACATCCATTTGATAGACTTTGAAATTGGCATGGGCTGCATAGGCCAGAAAATTCTGATTTCTTCCAACCTTGCTACAGGTGCAAAGGTTTCATCAAAATCAATCCCTTCTTCTTGATAATAGCCTTTTACAACCAATCTAGCTTTGTTCCTTGTGACTATGCCATTTTCATCCATCTTGTTCTTGAAAACCCACTTAGTGTCAATCACTGATTTGTCTTTAGGTTTGGGTACAAGCTTCCACACTTCATTCCTTTCAAATTGATTTAGCTCTTCTTGCATAGCTACAACCCAGTCTGGATCTAGGAGGGCATCCTCAACTTTCTTAGGTTCTTCTTTAAACAGAAAATTTCTATATAAGCATTCTTCTTGAGTTGCCCTTCTAGTTTGGACTCTTGCATTTGAGTCTCCAATAATGAGTTCAAATGGGTGATCTTTAGTCTATTTTCTCTGTGGTGGCAGGTGCATTCTAGAAGATGTAGCTTCACTCTCCCTATGTTGATCATTCTGATTAGTTGTTGAGTGACAACTCTGAGATACTCCCCCTGAGTGTGGCTCTAGAAGTTGGAGTTCTAACAGAGTGATCAATTGATAATTCCCTTTTGCTCTCAATAGGTACCTCAGAGTGATTTCCAACAGATGGGGCTTCCTCAGCATCCACAAATGATGTGCCACGCTCTTCACCTTAAGCATGCTGCAATCTCACACCAGTTGACATTGCTTCTTCATCATCTTCACTGTCTTCACCACTTATGTCATTTTCAAATGAGAGAGCTTCATTGAAACCTTCATCTACAAACCCTTAGATTTTCTTATCATCAAAGACAACATGTACAGATTAAATAACAATGTTAAGTCTTAGGTTGTAGACCCTGTAGGATTTCCTAGCTGAATATCCAACAAAAATGGATTCCTCTGCCTTTGTGTCAAATTTTCCTATGTTCTCACCTTGATTTCTCACGACAAAACATTTGCAACCAAAGACATGCAGAAAGTTAATTGTTGGCTTCTTTCCTTTTAATAGTTGGTAGGGAGTCATGCCTCTTGCTTGATTGATCAAAGAAATATTCTGAGTATAGCATGCAATGTTGACAGCTTCAGCCCAGAAATATATTGGCAACTTTGATTCTTCAAGCATGGTCCTTGCAGCTTCAATGAGAGTTTTGTTTTTTCTTTCTACTACACCATTTTGTTGAGGAGTCCTAGGTGCAGAGAATTCTTGTATAATTCCTTGTTCTTCACAAAACTCCCTCATCACAGAATTCTTGAACTCAGTTCCATTGTTACTTCTCATCCTCCTTACTTTGAATGGAGGATTGTTGTTGACTGACCTGACATGATTGATAATGATTTCCCCTACCTCATCCTTTGAGTGCAGAAAGAATGTCCATGTGAATTTAGAGAAGTCATCGACAATCACTAGGCAGTATCTCTTCTTAAAGATTGACAATACATTGACTGGTCCAAACAGATCCATGTGCAGTAGCTGTAAGGGATGATTAATAGATGACATAGACTTGGATTTGAAAGAGGCCTTCTTTTGCTTCCCTTTTTGGCATTCATCACACAATCCATCCTTGGAAAAATCCAATTATGGAATACCTCTGACCAAATCCTTCTTGACCAACTCATTCATTGCTTTAAAATTCAAGTGAGACAGTTTCTTGTGCCATAGCCATCCTTCATCTACACTTGCCTTGCTGAAAAGACATGTAACAGTAATTGCACTTGTTGAATTGAAGTCAGTTGCGTACAAATTCCCTTTTCCGTTACCTGTCATCACTACCTTGTTGTCATTTTCTTGAAAATGACAAAGCTTCATAATTGAACCACACATTTTGACCTTTATCACACAGTTGGCTGATATTAAGCAAATTGTGCTTAAGACCATCAACTAGTGCTACATCCTCAATGACAACATCTCCATGTGAAATCAAACCATATTCTCTAGTATATCCTTTGCTGTTGTCTCCAAAGTTAATACTAGGGCCAGCTTTCTCCTCGAACTTAGTGAGCAGGGTAGAGTCTCCAGTCATGTGCCTAGAACAACCACTATCCAGATACCAGAGGCTCTTTCTGTTTCCCTGCACACATCAAAACCAAATCAAGTTGATATTGGTACCCAAGTTTCCTTGGGTCCTGCTTTGTTAGCCCTTTTCTTGCCCTTCAAATCCTTTCCACCCAAGGATTTAGATTGAGTTAAATCAATCTTAACTCTAGGTGTAGGTCTTTGAACACCAAGATTTGAAACTTGCTCATATACATTGTAAATAGCAGAAGTAGGCATAGTCTGTGCAGGCATGTTATTCAACATCCATGGCATCTGAGGCATACTAAAAACATGGTAATATGGATTGTGCATGAATGACATGTTAGCATATTGACTAGATGCATGAGCAGGTTGGGCATACATGTTAGGCATAACATTCAGAGCAGGAATAGGCATATACATAGGCATATTGGGCACAGAAGCATTTTTCAACTTTTTATAGTTAACAGATAGATGATTAACACTACCACAATTAACACATTCTTTCCTAGAAGCATACCTATAAGGTGTGTAGTTGTTGTGTTTATTAATCTCTACCTTGCCATTCCTATTCTTTCTTCAACCCTTAGCTTTTGACTCTACTTTCTCTTACTTGTCTTTCAATTGCTTGTTGGACAAGTGACCTATGTTTGCTTTATCAACTGATTTTATTTTGCTGCATTCACCTGTTACAAAGTTTTTGATGACGGGACCATATTGAATATTCAGTTTAACTACGGTTGCTTAGCTGATAGTCTTGGCTTTCGATGGATAATTTTGATCAGTATCCATCGATCGCTCGCTGTACAACGGATAATTATCCTCATTATCCGTTGACACACTGTCTGAAGTAGTCTCACCTTCAACTCCTAATTTTGCTTCTTCTAACTTGCTAAAGGAATTAATCCCTTGAACACTCTGTTAGGGAGCAAAACCTGAGATAATCAACTAATGCAAAACACACACAACAAAATTATATGACACGGAAAACCCGCGTCCCAACTTGTATTATTAATCCAAACAATAATCAATAATACAATCAATCTCACCAAACGGTGTTTCACTCACACGATACTTAAGCCAAAACAATACTCAAGCATATCTAACAAACATAATATGACTATGTATATATAGCCATCACAAACTTAGCCACCAAGTAACCATACAAGTATAATCATATTTGGTTTCTAATTACCTATTAAATTCTAATCATACTTGGTATCTAATTATCTACCCAAGACATATCATCTATAATAATTATCCAAATATAATTATTATATTACCCATATTTGTCTTGGACCACCAAAGCCCATACTACCGTATTGGGTTTAACCCAACAATCCTCCCCTTCAACCCAATAAGATTTCATGCACAATCAATTTAACGGTTACTATCATGACATCAACGTCGATCCGCCAATGCCTCCCCTTGAATAATAACCTCTCCTTCTTGCACAAAAAGATTCCTCTTGTCCTTCCAACCTTTGAGTATCTCTAAATCCTTTTAAGTGATCTCCAACATACCGTTCTTCATCATAACAGTATGTCCCAAATCAACTAATTTACCTAATGAAATTAGATTTCGATTTAACTTCGGTACGTACCTTACTTGAGTTAACCTCCGAACACGACCATTGTGAAGTTTCATTGTTACCTCACCAATGCCATCAACCTTTACGCTTTTACCATTTTGTAAAGTTACCATCTTTCTCTCACACTTCTCGTAAGACGAGAACCACTCCTTCCTAGCACATATGTGATGAGAACATCCCGAGTCAAGCACCCATTCTTCTTTCGATCCCTTATCTTCTTGAACCAAAAGGGCATCTTCATCAGCTGCTACAAGCGAAACACTACCCCCTCCTTGAGTTTTCTTCAACTCCTTCAAATCTTCTCTTACTTGTGGACACGTGTATTGTACATGACCCAATTCTCCGCAATAAAAACACTTAATATTAGGGTTACGTTTCTTAGTATACATCTTATTCTTGTCACACGCATCTACCACAAGTGCACTTCCATCAGATACGTCACTCGATCCTTTCTTCATCAATCATTCGGTCTCTAGAAGAACGACAATGGTCTCATCCAAATCTAACATCGTTTTCCCAACCAATAAAGAAGTAATCACAGTACTGTACTTCTTTGGTAGAGACACAAGTAGAAGAACAGCTTTGTCCTCATCCTTCAAATTTTCATCCAAATTATTCAGCTGGTTAATCAATCAATCAAAACGATTCAGATGAACTCTTAAATCTCCATCTTCTTCCATCTTGAGCCCGAACAAATATTCCTGAGGAACAACTTGTTAGCCAAAGACTTTGAGTGATATGTCTTCATCAACTTCTCCCACAAATTCTTAGGGTTATTCTCCTCAAGAACATCATACTTGATTTCCGGTGCAAGGGCCAACCGGATTGTCGATGCCGCACGTAACTTCATGTCTTGCCACTTTGCAGTTTCTACTTATCTTCAAAAGTCGCATATAACCCTCGTTGAATTAACAGATCTTTCACTACGCTCTACCATAACGTAAAATTGTTTCTTCCATTAAACAATTCAATCTCGAATTTTCCTCCACCCATACCCATCACGAACCTGGCTCTGATACCACTTGTTAGGGAGCAAAACCTGAGATAATCAACTAATGCAAAACACACACAACAAAATTATATGACACGGAAAACCCGCGTCCCAACTTGTATTATTAATCCAAACAATAATCAATAATACAATCAATCTCACCAAACGGTGTTTCACTCACACGATACTTAAGCCAAAACAATACTCAAGCATATCTAGCAAACATAATATGACTATGTATATATAGCCATCACAAACTTAGCCACCAAGTTACCATACAAGTATAATCATATTTGGTTTCTAATTACCTACCAAATTCTAATCATACTTGGTATCTGATTATCTACCCAAGACATATCATCTATAATAATTATCCAAATATAATTATTATATTACCCATATTTGTCTTGGACCACCATAGCCCATACTACCGTATTGGGTTTAACCCAACAATCCTCCCCTTCAACCCAATATGCTTTCATGCACAATCAATTTAACGGTTACTATCATGACATCAATGTCGATCCGTCAATGCCTCCCGTTGAACAATAACCTCTCCTTCTAGCACAAAAAGATTCCTCTTATCCTTCCAACCTTTGAGTATCTCTAAATCCTTTTTAGTGTCCTCCAACATACCGTTCTTCATCATAAAAGTATGTCCCAAATCAACTAATTTACCCAATGAAATTAGATTTCTATTTACCTTCGGTACGTACCTTACTTGAGTTAACCTCCGAACACGACCATTGTGAAGTTTCATTGTTACCTCACCAATGCCATCAACCTTTACCCTTTTATCGTTTGGTAAAGTTACCATCTTTCTCTCACACTTCTCGTAAGACGAGAACCACTCCTTCCTAGCACATATGTGATGAGAACATCCCGAGTCAAGCACCCATTCTTTTTTCGATCCCTTATCTTCTTGAACCAGAAGAGCATCTTCATTAGCTGCTACAAGCGAAACACTACCCCCTCCTTGAGTTTTCTTCAACTCTTTCAAATATTCTCTTACTTGTGGACACGTGTATTGTACATGACCCAATTTTTCACAATAAAAACACTTAATATTCGGGTCAAGTTTCTTAGCATACATTTTATTCTTGTCACGCGCATCTACCACAAGTGCACTTCCATCAGATACGTCACTCGATCCTTGATTCATCAATCTTTCAGTCTCTAGAAGAACGACAATGGACTCATCCAAATCTAACATCGTTTTCCCAACCAATAAAGAAGTAATCACAGTACTGTACTTCTTTGGTAGAGACACAAGTAGAAGAACAGCTTTGTCCTCATCATTCAAATTTTCATCCAAATTATTCAGTTGGTTAATCAATCCATTAAAACGATTCAGATGATCTCTTAAATCTCCATCTTCTTCCATCTTGAGCCCGAACAAATCTTTCTTGAGGAACAACTTGTTAGCCAAAGACTTTCAGTGATATGTCTTCATCAACTTCTCCCACAAATTCTTAGGGTTATTCTCCTCAAGAACATCATACTTGATTTCCGGTGCAAGGGCCAACCGGATTGTCGATGCCGCACGTAACTTCATATCTTGCCACTTTGCAGTTTCTACATCAGTAGGCTTCTTATCTTCAAGAGTCGCATATAACCCTCGTTGAATTAACAGATCTTTCACTGCGCTCTGCCATAACGTAAAATTGTTTCTTCCATTAAACAATTCAATCTCGAATTTTCCTCCTCCCATACCCATCACGAACCTGGCTCTGATACCACTTGTTAGGGAGCAAAACCCGAGATAATCAACTAATGCAAAATACACACAACAAAATTATATGACACGGAAAACCCGCGTCCCAACTTGTATTATTAATCCAAACAATAATCAATAATATAATCAATCTCACCAAACGGTGTTTCACTCAGACGATACTTAAGCCAAAACAATACTCAAGCATATCTAAAAAACATAATATGACTTTGTATATATAGCCATCACAAACTTAGCCAACAAGTTACCATACAAGTATAATCATATTTGGTTTTTAATTACCTACCAAATTCTTATCATACTTGGTATCTAATTATCTATCCAAGACATATCATCTATAATAATTATCCAAATATAATTATTATATTACCCATATTTGTCTTAGACCACCAGAGCCCATACTACCGTATTGGGTTTAACCCAACAATCCTCCCCTTCAAACCAATACGATTTCATGCACAATTAATTTAACGGTTACTATCATGACATCAACATCGATCCATCAATGCCTCCCCTTGAACAATAACCTCTCCTTCTAGCACAAAAAGATTCCTCTTGTCCTTCCAACCTTTGAGTATCTCTAAATCCTTTTTAGTGTCCTCCAACATACCGTTCTTCATCATAACCGTATGTCCGAAATCAACTAATTTACCCAATGAAATTAAATTTCGATTTAACTTTGGTACATACCTTACTTGAGTTAACCTCCGAACACGACCATTGTAAAGTTTCATTGTTACCTCACCAATGCCATCAACCTTTACCCTTTTATCGTTTGGTAAAGTTACCATCTTTCTCTCACACTTTTCGTAAGACGAGAACCACTCCTTCCTAGCACATATGTGATGAGAACTTCCCGAGTCAAGCACCCATTCTTTTTTTGATCCCTTATCTTCTTGAACCAGAAGAGCATCTTCATCAGCTGCTACAAGCGAAACACTACCCCCTCCTTGAGTTTTCTTCAACTCTTTCAAATCTTCTCTTACTTGTGGACACGATACTTAATCCAAAACAATACTCAAGCATATCTAAAAAAACATAATATGGCTATGTATATATAGCCATCACAAACTTAGCCACCAAGTTACCATACAAGTGAAAATACACCTAGAGGGGGGGTGAATAGGTGTTATGGCTAACGATGATCAAATAAAATTATTCTGCCTAAAAATATATATATATACTGGCAGTTAGCTGGGTACAATAGGCAGCTAACTGGGTTAACCAAATGAGACAGATTAATGAACAGGTAGCTAGCTGTGATATGCAATGCAGAAAGACAAAAGTGCAGTAAGTAAAGAACACCAAGAATTTTAGCTAGGTTCGACCCCTAATCGTCTATGGTCTACGTCCTAGTCCCTTACCAACTTGGTAAGAGAATATATTATTGATCACAAGAAAATCCAATTACAGGACTCAATAATATATCTCCCTTATCACCTAGTTACTGACTGCAGCTAGTTGGAACCCCTTGTTTCTTGAACACAGCTCTCTAAGTTCTATACTTAAACCAAGTATACACTTCTCTAGCCTAATGCTCCTTGAACCCTTTTTCCACAAGCTCAACAATTCAGCAACTACCAACTTTACAGGTTGAACAATACAATGGATAAAAATAATTACAACTCAAGGATATGAACTCTATAAAAAAAACTCGATGTATATAGTATAGTACAGGAGCTCTTTTGAAATGATGTGCAGAGTTGTTTCTTGTATTCTTGAATATAGCTTGAAGGTGCTTAATGTTCAGAGGATAAATATGCAAGCCTTTATAGTAAAGTACAGGAGCTACAAATTATGAACAATCTTGCAACGGTCTTGAAGATCACTTCTCACGTTTGGCTTTGTTCAAATTAAATGCACTACTAACGTTCACCTGCAGGTTTGATATATATTAATCTGAAGATATAATGATTCTCATGTAGAAGAATAAAACTAGTGAAGAGTGATGAGAATGTGTTTTTGAAGAAATCTGTTAGAAAAGAATGAAGAAAACAATGAGTTTGATAATGAGTATATGTTTTCTTTGTAAGCTTTTCTACAAGACAACAGGTGGTGGAAATATAGAAACATGTAAGCTTTTATTATTAAAGAGAGCATGCTTGAAAAGAGCACATGGGTTGTTTTTAGTGGGGCATTAAAGAATTCAAAAGATTCCTTTACTAAGGAAAGTTGTTATTTAGAAAGACTTTTGTAAAGAAGAGTGTTTTAATATATATATGTATATATATATCATATCATGAATATATTCAGGCCACTCTTATTTATGAAGTCTAATTGAAATCTATATAGCCGAACTTCCCTTTCACATTCTGGGCAGACTGCCAGCTTGCTGAGAAGCTCTGTAAGCTAGCTGAGATGCTCTGCCAGCTAGCTGAGATGCCCTGTGTTTTGCTATTAATTTATATGAATAATGAACCTGCAAAACAATATTAATCCATAACAAATACCGAGCTTGCTTTCTATGTATGATCATCAAAATCATGGAGTTTCAACAAGTATAATCATATTTGGTTTTTAATTACCTACCAAATTCTTATCATACTTGATATCTAATTATCTACCCAAGACATATCATCTATAATAATTATCCAAATATAATTATTATATTTCCCATATTTATCTTGGACCACCAAAGCCCATACTACCGTATTGGGTTTAACCCAACACAGTATAGATCTCTTCAATAGTGGCCTTAGATCTTTTACACTTAGCAATTAGATCTTGTTATTTCTTTAACTGATCTTTTAAAGATTCTTCTCTTTTAAGAGCTTCAATCAATCCATCTTTAGCATCCTGGCAATCTCTTCTCATGGTTTCGAAATCAATTAACTGAGTTTCTATTATAGCATTCCTACTTATCATTAAGATCTTTAATCCTCTTGTTTTCTTTGTTAAGCGATTTTAAGGTAACATGCATATTGTACAATTCAAGAGACATTTCATCAATTGTACTAGCCTATGTAGGCTCCCTAGTTGTCTCTTGAAGTTTTGAAAAAACCTTGTTTGAAAACAAGGTCTGGTTTGAAAACAGGCTTAGGGTGTGATATTTTGCCTCCAAAACGTTCAAAAAAATACATATTTTCATGTGATTCTTCTTCCAAACAGGAGATTATAAGAATCCCTATCATACCAACTTCCAAATTCGAGGTTAGGGGGTCAGAACTGATGAAATACCAGGTCTTGTTTGAAAACAAGGTCCAGAGGACCGTATTTCTTGTCTAGAGCACTAAAAAATGGGTATACTCATGTGATTCTTTCTCTAACCAGGAGATTATAAGAATCTCTACTGGATGAATTTGACTTCAAAATTTGAGATTAAGATTTCACTAATCGCAATTAGGGGGTGATTAACCTTGATTAGCGACATTTAAGGACTTCCACTAAAAAATTAGCCTATCTTAAGGTTAATAATGGATATCCTAGTAATCATTACATTAAGAAGGAGTTAGTTAGCCTTGGTTAAGGTCTCTATAGCTCCGTTTAGGGTTGTTTAGCCCCGTTTAAGACATTGTTAGTGTCTTTTGCTCAAAAATTAGCCTTTATTAAGGCTTGTAAGCAACGACCACCTGATATTAACCCCAACATAAATAAGTTGAGGGTAATAAATCACTAATGGACTTATGTTAAAGGATCCTATGCATGAATTGCGCTTAGGTTAGTGTCTACGAGCTTGAAATAACACTAACCCTATTCCCGAAAGGCCCAGAAATCCTAAGGAAGCGGTTCGAGAGGCCAAGGAACGTTTAACTTTCTTAAGTATTAACTTTGGAAAGAATTTTAGTCATTATGAATGTGTAGGTCGCTCCACACTTCACTGTAAGACGATATCCGGGCAGGGCCGGCATGACCTTAATTTCTACGAAAACAAGTTTTCCCAGAAGTTGGGGGGCAAATGATGTGGGTGAAAAATAATCCCTAAAGACATATTTAATTCTGCATTTAATGGCCCGTTAATGAGGCCTGAAACCCTAATTGGGTATTAAATTCGTAATTAATGGTTAAGCCCAAGAAACAGCCCAAACCGGGGATGCCTGGTGTAAGCTTGTTTTCTAACATGGGCCTGGTCCATAAAACAAAGAACGATCTAGAATCAAGGCCTTGAATGACACCGACTCCTCGTTTGAGTCCAAGAAGTAGCCTCCAAAGCACCTAATTCAACATGGAAACAGACTCCTATAGGATAGGATCTGGAACCTTCCTCAAAGAGGTGACTTGCCCACCATGTCTCCTAACCCTACTCCGATTTTAAGGCTTCTCAAGCCTATATAAGGGCCTGACCCCTCATTCTTAGAACTACGTTTTTGACTTGATTCTCGACCTAGAGATACATAGGCATTCTGTGAGGACCGATCAGTCTCGAAACATGGAAACAACCATTAAATCGCGAAACTCTCCAACCTTCATATTCAATACATACAAACCCTAGCCGCAAATTCAATAACCTAGTTTTTATTCCACAACAGAAAATTAATTAGGTATTAAAAAAAATAGAAAAGGTAACATATTTTTACCAATAATAAATATTTAAGTAAAAATAATTAAGTAAGAAAAGAAAGTTTTAAAAGGAAATATTTTAGTTAAAAATATAGAAAAGATATTACGTTTTAGCTAAAACGGGTAATCATTTAGTTATTAGTAATTATAATATTATTAGTTTATGTTATTCCCAGATTACACACTTGTATAATTGTAGAAGGGGGGGTTGAATACAATTCTTGATATTTATAAATTTCTGATAAGAACTCCAGAAATTTGTGCAGAGATAATTGCAATGTAAGATTTAAACACAAACACATATAAAATCAGGTGGTTAATATTCACCACCTGAAGCTTTTATTTAAAGAAAACTCTATGATACAAAATGTACACAGCTGCCATTTTACAACTCTTTGCTTCTAAGGATATTCAAGAAACCCTAAGCAAATATGTCTGTTTTATCTTTTTTTTTTACAAAGAGTTGCTACACTTGGTTATATATCCCAAGTTTTACAAGTACTATTGGAATAAGATAATACTAATCTAATTCTAGTTGACTTGCTACTACACTCCAAATACACATGTAGCCGAAAGGTTGTCCTTGTGTTCAGACATGTATCCTGCACCTTTCTTGTATTCATAGTGTAAATAGAATGCTTCTTTCTTCTGTGTTTCCAAAGTATGGCTGCCATACTGCTTTTTGTATCTACTATCAACCCATGTGATCTGTCAGTCAAACATGTCCTTATCAACTGCTAATCCCCAGCTAATCATAGAAGACAGTGTCAATGATTATCCGTTGATATTGTACACTGACATCCGTTGATGATGTATTGAGCGGTATCCGTTGATATTGAGACTTGAGCTGTATCCGTTGATAGAGTGGATTTGAGTTGTATCCGTTGATAGAGTTTTGTCTTCATCTGTTGATACACTTTCACTTAGACAGAATTACATAGCATAGTTTATTTACAATTGGCTACCCTATTCTGCCTATCCATTGATAGTCAACATGACTGTGGATAAAAACACCATCAACTGATAACATAGAAATACTTGCAGTATGCTACAAAACCTCATCCGTTGATGAGCTACCTGTCAACGGATAGAGTTATAAATCCTCATCCGTTGACAGCTACAAAACCTTAAACAATTTGATTGATTGTGAAGTTATCATCAAGTACAACATATTCCTAACAATCTCCCCCAATTTATACTTGATGGCAATAAAGCATAAATTCAGGACCTTGATGATAACAAAACATTCCTAAAGATATATAAAGAACAATGCATAAATTGTATTAAGCTACAAAAATTAATAACTAAAAGTTTGAGAAATTTACAGAGAAGTGCTCCTCTAGACTGAGCAGATTAAAACTGTTTCTTTTCTCTTGTTGGCATCACCCTTGATTTTCCTTCTTTGGCAGAGTTGGACTCAATCTGTATTTGGAGTTGCCTATAGAAAGCATCTTCTTCATCTACCTTTGGATTTAGCTTTTGTTGTAACCATCTCAAGTATTGAGAACTAGCCTTTGGTAGTTGGTCTTCTAACCTGAAGAATCTCTTGTTACCATCTTCATCCCTGAACTCCATCATCCAGAAGGGTTGAAGGTGGATTTTCTGTCCATTGTATGGGATCTTCATTTTCCTTGGTAGACTTGATGGTGAGTTCCATTCCCTCCTTATTTGTTCTATTTTGTCCAGTATCTCCCCTTTTGCTATCTTGGAGAACCCTGTGTATCTCTTGATTGCAGAGAACACTTTGGTTAAGGTATGATAATTTTCTCCAAGAACCCTTTGTAGTGGCCATGTTCTTTCCATTCCTCCCTTGTATACAAAGACCAATCTTTCAGGCAAATGTTTATACTTGTCAATTCCTCTTACTTCTGACAATTCATCCAGATAAAGATTCATGCCAGAGTATTCTTCAATATCTGCCTGATAAATAAAATCATCCTTGTTTTCCAAGATTGGCTGCCTGACAATAGCAGGTACCCTAGCAACTTGAATTGGTTCCTTTGAAAGTTGCTTTCTTGGTTTCCTTTTCTTCTGTATAGGCTTCTGTTGAGGCTTCAGCAAGAATGAAGGAACCTCAATGGAGTCAAGATTCATTGGTTCCTCTTTAGGTACTATGGGATCACCATGGAAATTCACAGCTGGGTTGAATACTTTTACAGAAGTAGGTTGTGATGAGCCAACTGTCTCCTTGTTTTCAATTTCTGGAGAGACAGGCCTCCTTGCCTTTGATTTTATTCTCTTAGATTTGGATTTGGGGACTGATTTCCCTTTCTTTTTGAATTTGGGGACTTCCTCAGGTTCCCTCAATTCATCCTCTACCTCATCCATTAACTCCTGAGCCAGCCTTGCTTGCTTCTCATCTGAGTTTTCATATTGATATTCAGTGCTTGGTTGAGATTCTCTTAGCAGCCTTGAAGTCTCTTCTCTCTTGGCTTCAACAAATCTAGGATGGCTGTTGGATATGTTTAGAACTTTTCCATTCCTTATGATTACAGCCATCCATTCTCTTACACAACTGTTAGTCTTCTCCTTGAATTCCTTGATTTGCTTACCCATCAGCTTCCCTTCATCATCCTTGGGAAATGGAAAGTTCAGTTGTAACTTATTCTTCCCATTTGCTTTTGGTGGTGAGTAGGGTCTTGTTTTGATGTAGGGTTCAAATTCTTTAATATGAGAAGGCTCAGCATCATAGAATGTAGGAGCCACAATTGCTGGAGTGAGCACCTTCAGAATTGTTGTAGATATTGTTGGAGCTGAGGTTTGGCTAGAGAACAGAGTTGATGCAATAGATTGATTGATCAATCTTTCTGTCCTCATTATCCTTTCATAGTTTTCCTCTTTCATCTTTTGTAGAGCTTCAATTTTGGCTAGCTTTTCCTCTTCTGTTAAGTTTGAGAAATCAAACTCTTCAGATAGAGCTACTTGTACAGGTTTGGATTTGCTGGGGGAAGCTGTGACAATGAATTCTTGTGGATTGACCACTATGATAGGCTGCTGCTCCCCCTCACTTGCTGCTTCCCTGCTTTCAGAAATTAAGATTTGACTTGTAGTTGCCACAGCCTCTTCCACTTTCTCCCCCTTTTTGTTAGCATCAAGGGTTTGACTAGAAGTTGGGGCTGCAACTAACTTTTCTAGCAGTTGGGTTTGCAGTTTCTGATGTTGAAGAAATTGCTCCATCTGGGATTCCATCTTTTCCACTCTTGAGTTGAGTAGTTGCACAGACTTAGCCAGGTTGTCTTCTTTGATGAACCTTTGTTGCAACACCCTCTGAGTGGCTGTAGGAGCTAGTTGCTCTAGCTTGGAATCCATAGAGATCTTCACATCCTTGATTTCTTGTTTGACCTCCTCTAAGTTGGATCTCTGAATCACCATTTGCATCTTTTGTAACTTTAGGGAGTCAATTGTCTGTTGAAGAACAACCTTTCTCTGTGGATCTGCTTCTGGGTGCTCAGCCAGGGCAGATTTATATTGCCTTATGATTTCCATATCAAGTTGATGATAGGTGTAGTTGTGAGCAAATGCAAAATCATGAATACTGCTACCACCTTCATCTTCAGGGCTCTGGCTGTCTTCATCTTCAGAATCTTCAAATTCTTCACTCTCAGCAGTGGTTGGCAGAGCTGCTATTGATTCCTTAGCTCTAAGTAGAGACTATGAGGTGTGCACTAGGTGCATTGCCTCCTCTGCTTCCACATTGCCCTGTTGTGCCAGAATTTGATAGGCAGGAACAGGGTGAGTAAAGGTTTCAGCATCCAAAGAAATGGAGTCAATCATGGACTGATATTCTCTTTGATATTCCATTTCCTTGGCTGCATCCTCAACCTCCATTGACTCACTAGCAATGGCTGCTTCTTCCATCCTTATTTCTCCTGTAGTCCCTTCTCTCCCCTCATCTCTCTTTTCTTGCATCAAGGGCTCCCCTTGGCTCACACCTCTCACACCCTCACCTTCACCTACTAAGGTGGAACTCTCAAACTCTCCTTTTGCCTGACCGGAAGAAATGGCCAGCCTCTCATTATTTACCTCTCCTTTTGCCTGCTCACAAGGCAGCCTCTCACTTCCTTCCCTCAATCCTAAAAGTGTTTCAACTACTGAGAACTCCTCCACACTTGACACAGGAATGTCAGATATAGCAGTGGTAGAGTGAGTTATCAACGGATAAGGAATATCCATTGATAGAGTAGTTATAGCTGTCAACGGATGGCTAGATAGAGGCGCATCCGTTGATGGAGAAACACTTGTCAACGGATGAAGGATATCCGTTGAGGAAGGAATAATTTTATCCGTTGAAGAGAAAACCAACACTGAATCTGTGGAGATTGATTTTAAGTTTGAGGCCACAGTCTGTTGAGAATTCTGGAAGGGAAGATTGATGGTCCAACAAATCATCTAAAAGATGATGACCACCAATTACAGAGTGGGGCTTCTCCAAGAATCTTAAAGATGGAGAATCAGGAATTGATGTAGATATCATATCCACATCCAGAGATGGAGTTGGTGATGGTGGATTGTAATGTGTGTCGATTTGAAGATTAAGATCAAGGGGCTGTGACTCCATATTTATTGAAGCCACATCAAACTGAGTGTGAGAAGGTACAGTTTCCTATACAGTGTGTGCACCCCGTGATTCCCCTGTGGTTTTAGATTTCACTCTTCTTCCATAGGTTTTTGAGATTGGGCTATATGTGTCTCTAACCCTCTTGTGCAGTGTTCCTTGTGGGGAACTTGATTCAGTAGTCACACTCTGTTGAGAGAGTGTAACTGGAGTTTGGCTTGAAGTTACATTAGCAGTCTTTTGAGAGACTAAAATGGTGGTTGCACTCATCTCTCCTTCCTTATCCTTAGGGCTTCTTTGATGTTCACCCTGTCCCTCACCACTCACTACCACCTTCACACTCCCCTCAAGAGTTTTGGTAGGTTTTACAACAGGTGTCTTTTGAGAGACACTTGAGGTTTGCTTTTTAGACTGTGATTTTGGAACTCTGGATTTGGTCACTTTGGTAGGAGCCTGTTTGGTCACAACTACAGACTCCATTGTGACACTAGAAGGCAAAGAAATTTGGGGGTTGGAGATAGGGGTTTCAGAGTTAGAGATAGTTACCTGAACAATTGGTAGATATACCAATTGTACTCCTGCATTGAGGTTCATTCGAATCAGGTCACTTAAGACTCTCTTCTCCTGAACAAAACATTGGAACTTGCTATCCGGGTTAGCAATGGATAGCTTATTCTCAGATACATGCAGTGCTAAGAGCATTAAAAATCTAGCAAAGTAGATATTCTTGCTCCTAGATTCCTTTTTACCCAACTTTGCAGCTATCTCATACATAACTAATGTGCCAAAATTATAGAATTTATCATTTAAGAGCATACACATCATAGTTAGCATGGACTGGGTAACAGCATCAAAATTACTAATTTTTCCTGAAAAATTTTTAATGAAGGCATCACAGAAATAGCTCCATTCTTTAACCATTCCTTTCCTAACAATTTTCCCTAAGTTTTCAGTACTAAGGGCATAATTAATAGAATTAAGCATGGCAACAATTTCAGCATCAGTGGGTACTTTCAGACAGTTATTCTCAAGCAATTTTAGACAAGCAGTTATTACATCAGAATTAACCACATAGTTTTTACCCTTTAAAGAAAAAGCAATTGTACCGTCTGTGCCATTGTACTCAGCAGATGTCCACATTTCTTCAATTACCTCGTGGATTAAGGGAGTGGTGGCAGTCATAGCATATGACAGTTTGCATTTCTTCACGAAACTCATCAAAGTGTGGTAAGCTTCTGGAGCATTCACTGTGTCAACAAAGGCCGCGAAATTGTTCTTCTCATAGGTAAACCCAGTGGAGGACATCATCTTAACAATGGGTGCCATTGAAGTGTTTGAACTTTGGTTATAGAGAGTTTTAGAGAAGAAGATGCAGTTAACTTTTGATATGCTTGAAAATGAATAAAAGTGAGATGTGAGAGTACAAGTCCGCCTTTTATATTTTTCAAGAATTAAAAATGAAATAATTAAAAGTAATTACTCCATTGGTCAAAAGTAACTGTCAGATAATAAATAAAAAGAGAATAAGTACAGCCATGATTAGATATACACGGTTACCAACGGGTATAAAAAAAATGTATATCAACGGATATAGAATGAACGGTTGAGATACAGTTTATCCGTTGATGACGTGGATAGCCTGTTACCCGTTGACATGCAAAAATCTAGTAATGTGTTTATACTATCAACGGATAAAAGGATATCCGTTGATAAGCTAATTTTGCCTTAGACAAAATTTCTGCAGAAAATTTTTCTGAAAGTTTTAACTTTCAAGTAAATCAAAACACATTTCTAGCTTCAATTCATTGAAATCAAATATTACTAGGAATTATGACAAGTTAAGCATACCTAGCTCACCTACCAATCTTGTGAATGTGGATTCATCAAGAGGCTTGGTGAAGATATCTGCAAGCTGCATTTCACTTGGCACAAAATGCATTTCTACTGTACCATTCATCACATGTTCTCTAATGAAGTGGTATTTGATGTCAATGTGCTTGGTTCTCGAATGTTGCACTGGATTCCCTGTGATGGCAATAGCACTTGTGTTGTCACAGAAAATTGGAATCATCTCAACTTTTAGACCATAGTCAATGAGTTGGTTTCTCATCCATAGAATCTGTGCACAACAGCTTCCAGCAGCAATGTACTCAGCTTCAGCTGTAGAAGTGGAGACTGAGTTTTGTTTCTTACTGAACCATGAAACAAGCCTGTTTCCTAGAAATTGACAGGAACTTGTAGTACTTTTCCTATCAACTCTGCAACCTGCATAATCTGCATCTGAATAGCCAGTTAGATCAAAACCAGATTCTCTTGGGTACCAAATGCCAAGGTTTGGTGTTCCCTTGAGATACCTGAAAATTCTTTTAATAGCTATTAAGTGAGACTCTCTAGGGTCAGCTTGAAATCTAGCACAAAGACAAGTAGAAAACATTATATCAGGTCTACTAGCTGTTAGGTATAGAAGTGAACCTACCATGCCTCTATAGCTTGAGATGTCCACAGACTTTTCCTTAGTATTCAACTCAAGCTTAGTTGCAGTGGTCATAGGTGTTTTAGCAGATGTACAATCCATTAAGTCAAATTTCTTTAAGAGATCATAAATATATTTTGTTTGACTTATGAAAATGCCCTCATTAACTTGCTTTACTTGTAGGCCAAGAAAGTAAGTTAATTCACCCATCATGCTCATTTCATACCTACTTTGCATAAGTTTGGCAAACTTTTTGCAAAGCATCTCATCTGTAGACCCAAAAATAATATCATCTACATAGATTTGAACAAGTATTGAAGAGCCATTAATATCTCTATGAAATAAGGTTTTATCTACTGTACCTCTAGTGAAGTGGTTCTCCAAAAGAAATTGAGATAAAGTGTCATACCAGGCTCTTGGTGCTTGCTTCAAACCATAAAGTGCTTTCATGAGAAGATATACATATTCTGGAAATTCTGGATCCTCAAAACCAGGAGGTTGATGGACATAGACCTCTTCTTCCAGTTCCCCATTTAGAAAGGCACTTTTGACATCCATCTGATAGACTTTGAAATTGGCATGTGCTGCATAGGCTAGAAAGATTCTTATTGCCTCAAGTCTTGCCACTGGAGCAAAAGTTTCATCAAAATCTATTCCTTCTTCTTGAGAATAGCCCTTTGCCACTAATCTAGCTTTATTCCTCACAATTATGCCATTTTCATCTGTCTTATTCTTGAGAACCCATTTAGTACCTATGACACTTCTATCATCAGGTTTGGGCACAAGTTTCCATACTTTATTTCTTTCAAATTGGTTTAGCTCTTCTTGCATTGCTAACACCCAATCTGGATCTAGAAGGGCATCTTCCACTTTCTTAGGTTCCTCTTGAGACAGGAAGCTACTGTATAGACATTCTGCTTGAGTGGCCCTTCTAGTTTGGACTCTTGAATTTGATTCACCAATGATTAACTCAAATGGATGATTTCTAGTCCATTTTCTTGCAGGTGGAAGGTTTGATCTTGATGAGGTTGCTTCATTTCCATGATCATGTTGATTTAGCATTGAATTTTGACCTTGAGAAACTCCGCCTGAGTTTGTTGTCCTTGCTGAATTATGAAGTTGACTGTCAATGAATGCATCATTTTGCCTGTCGACGGATGCTTGAGAATGTCTGTCAACGGATGCATCTCTAATAGTGTCAACGGATGTTGCAGAATGACTGTCAACGGATGCTTCATTTTCAGTGTAAGCGTCACTTCTAGTTGGTATAACAGCTCTAGGTGGATCTCTGTGGACATGATCTTCATTTTCCTCATCATCATCATAGTACATTCTTCCTTCACCTTCATTCTCAAATTCCAACTTTTCATGGTAACCTTCATCATTTAGGCCTAGAATCTTTTGATCATCAAACACAACATGTACAGATTCCATAACAATGTTGGTTCTTAGATTGTAGACCTTGTAGGCTTTCCTTGCTGCATATCCAACGAAAATAGCTTCATCTACCTTTGCTTCAAATTTGCCCAAGTTATCTCCATGATTCCTTAGCACAAAACACTTACACCCAAAGACATGTAGGAAAGCTAAGGTTGGTTTCTTGTTGGTTAATAACTGATAAGGAATCATTCCTCTAGCTTGATTGACCAAGGAAATATTCTGAGTAAAGCATACAGTGTTGACAGCTTCAGCCCAGAAATATGTTGGTAACCTTGATTCACTTAACATTGTTCTAGCTGCTTCAATGAGAGTTCTGTTTTTCCTTTCAACAACTCCATTTTGTTGAGGTGTTCTGGCAGCAGAAAACTCATGGACAATTCCATTCTCTTCACAGAAAATCTTCATTGTGGAATTCTTGAATTCAGTACCATTGTCACTCCTGATTCTTTTTACTCTGTCTTCAGAACCATTGTTTAGCATTCTGAGATGATTGATGATGATTTCACTTACACAATCCTTGGAGTGCAGGAAGAAGGTCCATGTGAACTTAGAAAAATCATCTACAATCACCAGACAGTATTTCTTCTTTGAAATAGACATGACATTTACTGGACCAAATAAATACATATGCAGCAATTGAAGAGGCTTAACAATGGATGACTCTGTCTTGCTTTTGAAGGATGATTTCTTTTGTTTCCCTAATTGGCAGGCATCACACAGCCCATCTTTGACAAACTCCAATTGAGGGATTCCTCTAGCAAGATCCTTTCTTACCAAATCATTCATAACTTTAAAATTCAAATGTGACAGCTTCTTATGCCATAGCCAACTCTCATCCTTACTTGCTTTGCTGAAGAGACAAGTAATAGATTCTGAGCATGCTGAATTGAAGTCAGCTATGTAAACATTTCCTTTTCTAAAGCCTGTCAATACCACATTGTTGTCTTCCTTGGCAGAAACAACACAGGCTTCTTTTGTGAACTTTACTTCATAGTCTTTGTCACAAATCTGACTGATACTCAGCAAATTGTGCTTCAAACCTTCAACTAAAGCCACTTCTTCAATGATGACATTGTCTTTTGAAATCAGGCCATATCCCTTAGTATATCCTTTGCTGTCATCTCCAAAGGTAATTCTAGGGCCAGCTCCTTCCTTGAACTCTGTGAGCAGGGTTGAATCTCCTATCATGTGCCTAGAGCATCCACTGTCTAGGTACCATAGATTCCTTCTGTTTCCCTGCACACATTTCAAAAACAAATCAAGTTGATTTTGGTACCCAAGCTTCCTTGGGTCCTTTCTTGTTAGCCTTTGACTTTGCACTCTTAGCATTCTTCAACTTAGGTGTAGATGCTTGAGTGATGGGGTTTGACAAATGCTCATTTGCATGAATATTGGATGCATGTATGTGTGGAAAATTGGCATACATATTATTCATGTTAGGTATGTTCCATGACATTTGTGGCACATTCATAGATTGAAAGTAAGGATTAGACATATATGGCATGTTCACTTATGGATTTGAAAAACTAGCATTTTGATACAAACCAGGCATAACATGCATTGCAGGCATACATGGCATTGGTTGAGGTACATGAACAGGAGCCTTGTTGACAATCTTGCAATTAGAAGATAGATGATTGACACTATTACAATTACTACAAGTTTTCCTAGGAGCAAACTTGTCAGGAGAGTAATTGTTTTTCTTGTTGATGCATATCTTACCATTTCTGTTCTTTTTCTTTTTGCCCTCAATTTCTACCTTTTCATTGTCTGATTTACCAACAGCGTTTTTGTTGTGTAAATCACCTGTCTTAGCCTTCCCACTGGATTTGGTTTTGCTGCACTCACCACTAACAAAATTCTTGTTTACTAGACCATACTTGATATCCAGTTTCCTAAGTTCCTTCTTACTAACAGACTTTTTGTTAGTCGACGGATACCTCTCATCCGTTGACGGTTCATCTGTCAACGGATGATCACTATCCGTTGATTCACAAATAGTCTCTAGATCCTCAAGGCCAGGTTCTAGCTCCTTTTTCTTTTGAGTCCAGGTATCCTTCACAAATGATTCTATTCCCTGAACTTCTATTATGTTTTGAGAAATATTCCTACAACTTTGAAATTTAGCAATTATCCCTTGCTCTTTTTCAAGCTGGTCTTTTAAAATCAGTTCTCTTTTTAACACAGCTTCAAGTTCACTTTTAGCATTATCGCAATCAATTCTCATTTTCTCAAATTCTAGAAATTGAGTTTCTAGAGCAGCATTTCTATCACTTAAAAACAGATTAGACTCTTTAATCCTATTGTTCTCTTTAGTAAGTGATTTAAGAGTAACACTTAAGTGATATAGTTCAGTAGACATTTCATCTATAACACTATTGCATTCCTCTTTGGTGAGCTCAGAGAGAATAGTAGAATATACCTGATTGCTAGCTGAACTTGCTTCCTGCTCTCCAGAATCAGCCATTAAAGCAAGGTTGACTAACTCAACATCATCATCAGAATGATTGTCATCAACAGCCCAGTCATACTCTTGGGTCAAGAATGCCTTTCCTTTCTGCCTGAGAAGATCAAAATATTTCTTCTTATAGTCAACAGTCTCAGTTGACTTTACCTTGTTCTCAGATCTAGGTTTCCTGCATTCACTTATCATGTGACCAGCAATTCCACAATTGTAGCATTTAATTTTGGATTTATCCACATAGTTGCTTGTGGAAAAATCCTTGTTAAATGGCTTGGCCACCCCAGAGTTTCTCTTGAATTTCAGCTTAGAGAATCTCCTAGATAGAAAAGCTAAGTGCTCATCTATCTCATCCAATTCATCCTGCTGAAGAGCATTCAATTCCTCAGACACCTTTTCCTTGCTCCTGCTTGATTCTGCTCTACCTTTACAAACCTCCCTGTTTGGTGTAGAACTAGCAGTTTCTGTCCTTTCCTCCTTTTGCTCCAAGTTGGCAACAAGTGCAACTGACCCACTTTTCTTTTGAGACTTCTCAATCTCTTCATCCTGCTCCATTTCCAGCTCATAGGTCTTTAAAGTTCCATAGAGCCTTTCAAGAGTAAATGTCTTGTACTCTTGAGTGTTTCTTATAGAAACAGTCATTGGCTTCCATTCCTTGGGCAGTGATCTCAGAAATTTGAGATTAGAATCTTTAACTTGATAGATTCTTCCATACAGTTTTAAACCATTTAGTAGCTTTTGAAATCTACTAAATGTATCATTCAATGTTTCTCCACTCTTAAAGTGAAAATGTTCATACTGTTGGATTAGTAGTTGCATCTTGTTTTCCCTTACCTGTTCTGTTCCTTCACATAGGGTTTGAACAATGTCCCATACTTCCTTGGCGGTAGTACAGTTAATAACATTGTCAACCATGTCTGTTTCTAGACCATTGAACAGAATATTCATGGCCTTTTTGTCTTTGTGGACTTCTGCAATATCTTCAAGACTCCACTCAGAAACAGGTTTGGGAATGAGAGTGTCAGGCACATCATCAGCCAGGCCAACTCTTGTTGCTGTCTTCATTGGAACGTGAGGACCCTTGTCAATGCAATCCACAAAACCCTCATCAATAGACGAGAGATGTAGACGCATTTTTACTTTCCAGTGAAAGTAAGTTTCTCTATCAAGAACTGGAATCTTTACTCCATAATCCTTCTTAGACATGTTGGAAGTGTGTTGATCTTTAAACTTCAAATATGTTAGAAGCTTGCTCTGATACCAATTGTTATTCCCAGATTACACACTTGTATAATTGTAGAAGGGGGGGGGTTGAATACAATTCTTGATATTTATAAATTTCTGATAAGAACTCCAGAAATTTGTGCAGAGATAATTGCAATGTAAGATTTAAACACAAACACATATAAAATCAGGTGGTTAATATGCACCACCTGAAGCTTTTATTTGAAGAAAACTCTGTGATACAAAATGTACACATCTGCCGTTTTACAACTCTTTGCTTCTAAGGATATTCAAGAAACCCTAAGCAAATATGTCTGTTTTCTCTTTTTTTTTTACAAAGAGTTGCTACACTTGGTTATATATCCCAAGTTTTACAAGTACTACTGGAATAAGATAATAATAATCTAATTCTAGTTGACTTGCTACTACACTCCAAATACACATGTAGCCGAAAGGTTGTCCTTGTGTTCAGACATGTCTCCTGCACCTTTCTTGTATTCATAGTGTAAATAGAATGCTTCTTTCTTCTGTGTTTCCAAAGTATGGCTGCCATACTGCTTTTTGTATCTACTATCAACCCATGTGATCTGTCAGTCAAACATGTCCTTATCAACTGCTAATCCCCAGCTAATCATAGAAGACAGTGTCAATGATTATCCGTTGATATTGTACACTGACATCCGTTGATGATGTATTGAGCGGTATCCGTTGATATTGAGACTTGAGCTGTATCCGTTGATAGAGTGGATTTGAGTTGTATCCGTTGATAGAGTTTTGTCTTCATCTGTTGATACACTTTCACTTAGACAGAATTACATAGCATAGTTTATTTACAATTGGCTACCCTATTCTGCCTATCCGTTGATAGTCAACATGACTGTGGATAAAAACACCATCAACTGATAACATAGAGATACTTGCAGTATGCTACAAAACCTCATCCGTTGATGAGCTACCTGTCAACGGATAGAGTTATAAATCCTCATCCGTTGACAGCTACAAAACCTTAAACAATTTGATTGATTGTGAAGTTATCATCAAGTACAACATATTCCTAACAGTTTATTTCATTAAATAGAACGACCCATGATATTTTTGAAAAGGAAAGGTTTCAGTTAGAAAAGTTAGTAAAAATAATGTGTTTTAGACAGTATTTTAAAAAGCGGCGATTAATCGGGATTAATCGACAATTAATCGCTATTCAGTGGTTAATCGAACTAATTTTACTATAATCGGGTCAAAAATCCTTTTTTATAAAAATCGGTCAATAATCGATAAAATCATAATCATATACTTCTATATTATATAATACTATATATAATATGAGTCTTGCTCCATTGAGAACCCTCTTTTTATGAGAACTATGGGAATCCACGTCATAATCATGTCATAAATATATATATATATATATATATATATATATATATATATATATATATATATATATATATATATATATATTTAAAAAAAAATTGAAAAAAAAACAGGGGAAGAAATTCTGGCGTCATACTGGCAATTTTTTTTACAAAATTTGGTGATTTTTGTTGAATTTCGGTGATTTTTTATGAAATCTGGTGATTTTTTGTGATAATCATGAGGGAAAAAAAATACCAGATTACGTAAAAAATCACCAAAATTCAACAAAAATCACAAGTATGATGTCAGCATGACGTCATTTCTTTTCCAAATTTCTTTTTCAAAAAAATTCTTTTTTTCCAAAAAAAAAAGATTTTAAAATTTTTTGTTTTAAAAAAATATATATTTATGACCTCATGATGACGTAATCAAGGGGCGGGGTTATTGTGTATGAGGGTGTAGGTTGTTAGTGTGGATGTCCCTATCGAAGCGTTCAAGGTATTTTTCTTGAATTTTCGTTTTTTTGATTTTTTTATTATAATTATTTTCTTGCATTAAATCTTTCTTAACGAGACATTAATTAGTCATTAATCATACCTAATAAATATGTATTAGATATATTATATTTTATTTATTTTAAAAATTATAAACTTTATTTGAGCATCATATTTATTTCAATAATAAATATTAATTACATATATAATTAAGTTTATTTTTAGGAGTTTTTGTTTTTTTGATTTTTTTATTAAAATTATTTTTTTAAATTAAATAGCTCTTAATGACTTGTTAATTAGTCATTAATTACACCTAATAAATAAATATATATATAATTTATTTAAAAAATTATCAAACTTTATTTGAGCACTATAATTATTATTTCAGTATTAAATATTAATTACATATATAATTAAGTTTATTTTTAGGTAAAATGACGACTAAAAATTATTTATATTACGTCATTTTTTATTCCGTATTGAATTGTATTATTAACTACCCTTAACAAATAGTTTTTCATTTTTACATATGAATAAATGACACATGGGTTAACTAAAACAATTAAATTAAAAAAAATCAATTTTATCGGTAGATTAAATCGATAAAAATTTTATACATCCATTGTTCATTATATTAAGTCGAAATAAATTAATATTCGAATTAAATAAATTTTTACACTACAATTGAACATATATAATTTATAAATTTTAATCTTAAAGATTAAATTTATATTGTAATTGCTATTTTTTATATTTATGATATTTTTGAGATTTTGAAAATTTTAGATAAATAAAAAGATTATCTTCGAACTTATAATTCATGTAAATTGTTTTGAATCAATTTTTTAAAAAATTTGTAAGAGAACAATCAATTTTTAAAAATAATAAAAAATGATTCATCTATTTTCAATATTTTAAAATGAAAATTTATGAACCGCGTGAAGTGCGGATAAATTCCTAGCTAGATTAAAATGAAGGGATAAGATTAGATGTAAAATCTCAAAAAAATAGTAGGGATTATCACATGTGCACTTGCCTATCTATATATATTATAATAGCAGGAGATCGAAAATGAATCACGACAGTTTAAGTTATTTTTCTTGAATTTTCATTTTTTTTATTTTTCTTATGAAAATTATTTTCTTGCATTAAATAACTATTAATGATAATTTAATTAGTCATTAATTACACCTATTAAACATCTATTCAATTTATTATATTTAATTTGTTTAAAAATTAGCAAATTTTATTTGAACATTATAGTTATTATTTCAATATTAAATATTAATTATATATAGTTAAGTTTATTTTTAGTTAAAATGACGACTAACAATTGTTTATATTGCTTTATTTTTTATTTCCTATTCAAGATCATTATATTTTCTTTTCGGATGATTATATGATAGACGGCCTTAACTTCTCAAGCAAATTTTATTATCAACGATTGTGAAAGTCGTAATAAATTATGAAAGTACAAGATATCTACTTAATTTTTGGAATTGTATACAAACAATACATACAAATTTTTAATTTTGCGCATGAATAAATTATACATGAGTTATGATCAAATCAATTAAATTTAACAAATCCAACCATTTAACGGAAGAAAAATCGATAAAAAGCTATACACTCAATGTTTCATTACATTGTGTCGAAATAAATTTTATTCTAATTAAACAACAAATTTTTACACTATTATTGAATATGTATTATGAGAGGGGTGTCGGCTATAAAAAAATGTTACTAACCTGAACTTCTCAAGCATTCTTTATTATCAATGATTGTGGAGTCGTAATAAACCAGGAGATCGGAGAGGCTTTCACTCGGAAGTTTCAAAACATTTTTCTTGATTTTCACATTTTTGATTTTTTTATTAAAATAATTTTCTTGCATTTAATATCATTTTAATTAGTCATTAATTGTACATATTAAACTTATATTAAATACACTTTATATTATACTTAATATAAAAAATAAATTTTATTCTAATTAAACAACAAATTTTTACACTATTATTGAATATGTATTATGAGAGGGGTGTCGGCTATAAAAAAATGTTACTAACTTGAACTTCTCAAGCATTCTTTATTATCAATGATTGTGGAGTCGTAATAAACCAGGAGATCGGAGAGGCTTTCACTCAGAAGTTTCAAAACATTTTTCTTGATTTTCACATTTTTGATTTTTTTATTAAAATAATTTTCTTGCATTTAATATCATTTTAATTAGTCATTAATTGTACATATTAAACTTATATTAAATACAATTTATATTATACTTAATATAAAATTGTTGAAATCTTTACAAGAACATTATAATTATTATATTAATATAAAATATTAATTATCTATCTAATTTTCTTCTTTAAACCCTATTTTTTAAAAAAGAAATCAAAAACTTCCTTTTTAACGTTAATATAAACATTAACATAAACATCTTTGAAATAGAAAAGATTCTCGAATTTGTAGGGAAGAAGAATTCAAATTACATATTCGAAATTGAAAAGATTTTCGAATTTGTTGGGAAGAAAAAAATTATATAATCGAAATAGAAAAAAAAATTATATTCTTATATTATATATTCGAAATAGAAAAAAATTATATATTATAATGGCAGGAGATCGAAAATGAACCAGGACAGTTTAAGGTATTTTTCTTGAATTTTCTTTTTTTTGTTTTTTCTTATTAAAATTATTTTCTTGCATTAAATAACTATTAATGACAGTTTAATTAGTCATTGATTACACCTATTAAACATCTATTCAATTTATTCTATTTAATTTGTTTAAAAATTAGCAAACTTTATTTGAACATTATAGTTATTATTTCAATATTAAATATTTATTATATACAGTTAAGTTTATTTTTAGGTAAAATGACGACTAACAATTGTTTATATTGCGTTATTTTTTATTTCCTATTCAAGATCATTATATTTTCTTTTCGGATGATTATAGGATAGACGGCCTTAACTTCTCGAGCAATTTTTATTATCAAGGATTGTGAAAGTCGTAATAAATTATGGAAGTACAAGATATCTACTTAATTTTTGGAATTGTATACAAACAATACATACAAATTTTTAATTTTGCGCATGAATAATTATACATGAGTTATGATCAAATCAATTAAATTTAACAAATCCAACCATTTATCGGAAGAAAAATCGATAAAAGAGCTATACACCCATTGTTTCATTACATTGTGTCGAAATAAATTTTTATTCTAATTAAACAAATTTTTACACTATTATTGAATATATGTATATTATGAGAAGGGTGTCGGTTTTTAAAAAAAATGTTATTAATCTGAACTTCTCAATCATTCTTTATTATCAATGATTGTGGAGTCGTAATAAACCAGGAGATCGAAGAGGCTTTCACTCAGAAGTTTCAAATTTTTTTTCTTGATTTTAATATTTTTGATTTTTTTATTAAAATAATTTTCTTGCATTTAATAGCATTTTAATTAGTCATTAATTGTACATATTAAACTTATATTAAATACACTTTATATTATACTTAATATAAAATTTTTGCAGTCTTTACTAGAACATTATAATTATTATATTAATATAAAATATTAATTATCTATCTAAAAGTACAATTATTTCAAGGTATAACGATAAAATAAACTTATTTATATCGCCCATTTCTAATTTTTATTCAAAATTGATGCAATTTTTTTTGGCAATAATATATAGACGATTTTAACTTTTCGATTAATTCGTAATCAGTGACCGTGACAATCATGATAAGATACGGAAGCATATTAATTTTCCAATTAACATCCACAATTTAAATACAAGCAATATTGTATAATTTACTTTTACACATGAACAATTTACACATGGGTGTGATGAACTCGATTAAATTGAACCAATCCAAAATTTTTCTTTACTGATTAAATCAATGAAAAATTTATACATTTGATGTTTCATTATATCTTGTTGGATTAAATTAATATTCTAACTACACAAATTCTTATACCATTACTAATCAATTAATCATGCATGTATGTTATGAGACAGGAATTAATTATGCATGTATGTTATGAGACGGACGTAAGTCAATCAAATCTCTTATCACATTTACATTTTGCTTCTTTTTTCATCATACAAACAAATTTATCAACAAACTAAGCAATCACGTCTCTCATAATGCCAATGACAGCAAAAATGATATAAAAATATTACTTTTAGTTATCCATTGTTGAACTTTACAAATGTTTATCAATATTGGATTTCAAAAGCATTTTTTTATTTAACAAAATAAGTGTCATCAATATCTTCGAAAATATTATTATTAATACTTAAGAGTTTAACTGAAACATGTTTTTTTTGCTAATTCTTTTCTCTATAATTCTTTAACATTCAAATTTAGTTACATTTTACACAAATTTCAGTTCATCATATCAAATTTCAAATAGTAAAATTCAACAAACAATGATGTTATATATACAATTTTAAAAAATATTTTCATGCCGCACGTAGCGCGGCTTTGTTACCTAGTATAATATAGTATAGAAGTGCATAGAAGTATTTTAGTGTAGGTCTCCATCCGCCCCAAAATACATGTGAGAAAAGGCCATCTTTATCACAATTTGGAGTCAAAAGACCCTAAATCTCACAACCCACAGAAATGACCCTTTATATCACAGAAAAATGCAACTTAATGTTGGGTTTCTTAAAAACGCATTGTCGTGTGGCGTTTTTGCCCATTTTATTTTTCAAAACGTAATTATTTTTTATATAAAAAAAAAAATTTGAGTCACGCATCCTCAAGATGCGCTACCTAATAAAAAAAAATAAAAAAAAAGAGGGAAACGCATCTTCAAGATGCGTGACTCAAAAAAAAATAAAAAAAATTAGAAAATGCAACTGGAAGTTGCGTTACACCCCGAAAAATAGAAACGCCACACACCATTGCGTTTTTCTGTGATAATAAGGGCCAATTTTTCAATTTGTGAGATTTAGGTACTTTTGACTCCAAAATTGTGAAAGTAAGGTCAACGCCCAATACATGTCTATTTTGGAAAATGAATTTGTCCCGTAATACATGAATTTGTCCGATAATACATGTCCCTTTTCTCTTTTCAATACAAATTTAATGTAGTTTTCCAAAACTATAGCTGCATTGTTTAGAAGTACTGTTGAATTAGAAGTGTGTTGGAATATGGAAAATTGTTTAGAATTATATGCTGATAGGTCGTCGGGCGAATTCGGTGGTACCGATAATTCAACAGAAATTAGTTCGAGGCTGAGTCCTGTCCCCGATGCGGTTGTGGAAGATGAAAAGAATGGAGGAGGTGAAGACACACTTGAAAGCAACACTGAAGAGACGTTTGAGGGTCCGATTGCATGGACCGATGTAAGATGTGAGCCTGTTATCGACTTTTTACATGCTCAAGTTTTTACTGATAACCCTGATGTTTATGGTTACATCAAAATTGTTGATTTGCAAAGCTCCAAGAATTTCCCAGCTTATGACCGACATCAATCTGAAAATCCCCAACGCCTTTATCCTCCGGGCAACTATTTACAATTGTCAGGTCCCGAAGAAATCCCCACTTTAAACGAACCCATTGTTGTTGTTGGTATTAACAATGTTGATACAGGTCATGTTATTGCCCATGCTCAACAACCCTTACTTAAATCAACCCAGTACCCGTCTACCTCTGATGATGCCTTTGAAAAGCTTTCTACCCTTATATTTCAAGATAATGCTCTGCTGGGTGGAACATCCGGTGGTGGTCGCGTTGAGCTGCAATGCGTGGCGTTTACATTTGGGGTTTATGCTGAAGTGCGGGTGTTCCTGTATAATGATAGTGCTCCTCAAACTCAGAAAATAGATCATCATGATGATGATGATGATGATCAAAGCGGGGTTGAAGTTTTTGGTTTTATCTCTGCTAAGTGTAACCCAATGCTTATGGCCAAAGACAACTATGAAAATCATTTGTTTAATGTGCCAAAAGAAGAGTGTGAGTGGATCGGTTTCGGGGGTGAAATTGTCTTGTCCAAAAGCCTTGTGGCTGTGCCAGCATATTCACAACTTGAAATCTCACTTGACCTTAAGGGGTTTGAAGATGATGAGTTTATTATTGTTCAGGGGAGTGTGTGTTTTGAACCTAGCAATTATTATGCTGGACGGAAGGAAGTTCGAGGAGTGAATGGATACAAGGTGGAGGTGGATGTTAGATGGAAGTATCCATCTCTGCTAAACAAGCATTGGTGTAAAGAGGACATGATTCCAGCTTTTCAGGCCGTGGTATGTTTTTCTGCTTATGTTCCTTCATCATTTAGAATTATGTATTTCAAGTGCTTTTACTCTAATTTAGCAATTGTTGCAATTGTATCCTTAAAAAAATTAGCATCATTCCATGTCATTAAGAATATTTGAACACAAAGCAAAGTGTATGGACATGTTTCATGGAGCATATGAATTTGGAGATCTGCTACTTTTTACAATTGAATGTGCATTTTTTTTTTGTTTCTTATTCCAGGTCTTTAATATCTCCCTGTTGTGTGTGAACATTAAATGTTCAATAGAGTTTATAGTGAGCTTATTTGTGGAAATTTAACACTAAAAAAAGAAGATAGTATATTTTGTGGAAATTATGAAATTCAAATTTCAAAGTTCCAACAAGAGTCCATTACCAAAAATAACTTGAAAGTTCTACGAGGGGATGAATCAATACTGGGAGTGTATACTGCAAAAGATTACTCATACAGAAGTAATAGGTTTAGGAACTGTACATAATCGTACCAGTATATAGCAGTTTGTTTACCTGATTATCTACTTTAAGCATTCACATAATTGACTAATGACTAATATGTAAATGACCTGTAAAAAGTTCAGCAATTATTGTTGTGTGATTAGTTATTCCTCTGTTTACGTATCTTCTTAATTCAGCTGCAACAGCCCTGTTGGTGTTATAACATGGTATATACACGAAAATTATATTTTGGGTTAATACCATTTTGGCCCTTAAAATTTTGGCCGAAGATACACATCAAACCTTACCACAAGCACTCGAGGTACAGAATCATACTTTTGTGTGCCCTCAAAGTTAGGCACTTGTACATCCCTTATACTTAATTTAACCATATTTTTCTTCATATTTTACCCCTGCATCTATATATGTAAAACGAGTCCAGGTATGTTATTATGGTATCTATGTATGTCTCCATTGTTATTATCCTCAGTGATTCCATAGTTTGAAATAAGATCTTTCATGTGTTAACTGCTACTACTCTTTTGGAAGGTAAGTATAATGTTATGAAGTACCATTAATCAACGGGTTCCAAGATTTGGGATCCTGTGTACAAACCTATGCTATTTATGTGTTTAAGTGCTAGTATGTGTTAGAGCATTTATGTGAAATGTTTTTAAATAGTTCCTTTCTGTTATACTTAATTTGAAAACTTCAAATGGATTAAGCTCGTTTACACTGACTTTTTTTTGTCTTCAAGGTGGTAGTGTGTATTGTTGACTATATGATATGTAATAATATGCTTCCCGAAGTATTGCATTGTCTATTAAAGACATGCTCTTTTCTCTATCGATATAAAGATGTAATTAAATGTTTTAATGCTCTACAAATTGTGGGGAAGAAATCTGCAACATAAGCTCTATGTTCCATCTACAGTAATTCAAGTCTAGTTACACTTCGGTAGATCGTTTCTGATCATAAACCAGTCATTCTCCTCATGTTGTTAATGTAGAGTGACCTTCTGCTCTCATTAAGCTAGAAATAATTGTTTTTTGATAAAATCATGTGAGATGCTAGTGGTTGGTACTGTTATGATCCTTCAAGTTGAGGATGGATGAATCTTTCTTTCATGAACGGGGTTACATGATAAATTTTTTGTAAATATTGTAGGTATATAGAGTGATAGTCTGATAGAGATAGGGATAGAAATGGAAGCAAATTATGAGAAAAATGAAGAGGGTCGTGTTGTACAGGTGCCAAACTTTAAGGGCAAGGACGTACAATTTTAGTACCTTGAGGTTACTATTTTTTGCCATACTTTATGGGCCAAATGGTATTAACCCTTGTATGTGACAGCATTGTATGGGTTTATTAGAATTTTGAATAGTGATCATATATCTTCACTTGATTCTGTTTTACTGGCACAAGAGTACAAAAAAATAGGGGTTAATGTTGAGGAACAGAAATAAAGAATTAAGACTTATGTTATTCATTAGTTTATATTTGTTTAGTGTATAGATAAATATTGTAACTATCTATATTATTTGTATGTGGGGCTAGGAGCGTATTAATTAAGTTATTTTTTTATAACAAATCCTAATTGTTTATGGGCCTTAGTCCATTAGGTTATATTATTAGGGTTTTCTATTCCTATATAAGCATTGTATTCCCCACTTTTTAATTAGACTTGATTATTGGAATATATTTGAATATTATAATTGGGCCTCTTCTATGGGTTGCGATCCATAACTTTTCTCCCTTTTGCGGTTGGGAAACCCTTGGGGTATGGGTGTTTGCGGTTTATCCACCCAAGTTTTTTCTTGTTCTTGTTTTTATATCATAATCTATCTTTTTACTAGTCGTCCAGCCCGTCCTACATCAGGTAATTATTATTTTCGAGTTAAAATGTATTAAATTCTATAAGGCTAAATTCTTCAATATCTTCTGGTAATCTATCATTCCTTGACAGGCAAACATGTACTTTACTAAATGGCAATCATGTATCATTCAAGGTTTTAATTGCAATTTTACGAATAAAAAATGTATTCGCCTGTTTACACTCGTCTTCTGTATGTTTTTTTTCCTTATTTTCCTAAACTTCAGTGTTTCGGTGTTGCTTCCCGACATACTCCCAGTAATTAGGAAGGAATAGCCTGAACATGAGCCAAACCTTGTTTGATTTAGACATGGACTAGCATTTCGTATAGCTCTGTTTCGTGGCAATAGAAGAATTTTATCTTTCATAAACTCACCCTTTATTATTTTTAGATACATTTTCTGTTCTTTTTTGCTATTTGTGCTGCCATCTGATTCAACTTATGTCTCTCTATATTTTTGTCAGCCTCACTGGTCCGGGTTTTATGCATCAAACCTTCTGGAGGTGTTCTCACTGTTTATTGCCCGTCCAAATAGTGAGGAGGTGAATATGTATGGAACTGTTAATATTTATTGCAAGTATGGCTGGTGTAACATCTTCAGTCGTGAGAAGCACGAGGCATACTTCTTGTCTCGCGGATGCAACTTGTTACCTATTGAAGGGCCTGGACGAGCTGTTCCACCAGGGACGAGGCTTCTCATATCATTTGATCTCAGAGACGTTGATGGGCATGTTAACATCATAGGAACCGCCCAATCATGCGTTGGAATTGACGAACGTCAAAGGCCTTGGTTTGATAGGCAACTTTGCTCGGTTGTTAAGAGCAAGAAGGAGAAGAGTTTTGTTGCTGTTCATTATATCTTGTTCTCCTCTGCTCTTCTGGCAAGTGTGACAGTCTGTCTTGTTTGGAAGCGTAGATCTTCTTCTCGTGTCAATATTTATGGGGACATTTTTGCCTCCTATGATGACAAGGTGGTTTCGTACTCCACAACCTACGATAAAAAGTTCTTTAAAAAAGCACTCTTCTCAAGGAAGAAAGCGAACTCAGAAGAAGTATTCTTCACAGGAGAGGAGGAAGCACATTCAGAAGAAAAGAACCTCATACTTTCAACAAACCTGGTAGCGGTGCCCATGACTTCCTCCTTGCTTGTTGAACTAAATCTATCTTTCCAAACTGCTGAAAGTACTCACCAGGTGGCGGAACATGTGAAATTTCAGTTGGGGGATTTAGGTAAGGTCATTCCACGTGATGATGTTGACATCCGTATTGGGGTCACATGGATGGATTATCCATAGAATTTCTATACCCATAAATTTTATGTAAAATTACTCAGAATCCTTTGTTATGGTATATAAAACTCTATATTATGGTATCCCTAGTTATGTGTTTATGTATTTAAACATGTTCCGTTAGCAGTTACTTGGCCTCCTATTTAGTTAAAGAATAATGGCTACAATATATTGTCTAAAGGTGATTTTGTTATTATCTTACGTCCCTCGCTCCTAAAAAGCAAGCACTGCTCGGTCTGTGCGCCAAGTGAGCAAGAACTCCGTCTTGGTTTGTATTAACATTTTGTTTCTGCTTTCTGGTTATCCTGTGTGTTTTTTGTATAGTTATATTTCTTATTTCATTTTTAAATTTTGCTTTCACCGAACAACACTATTGTGGTCCATGTTAACCCTTTTTTAAATTTTTTAGAAAGAAAATAACAAATAAATGAAAATTCCAGAAGCAAATATTAATGTATTACTGCTTACTGCTATTTGATTTCAAAATTCCTGCTCTTAGAGCATCTCCAACGACGTTGGCTAAAAATGATTGGTTAAATTACATAAAATATTGATTATGTAAAATTTGTTGAACCGTAAGATATTGTGCTCCGAGGATATTGACTATAATGATTGGCAATATTTTAAAATGGTATGTTATTAATATTTCAAGTTGTTATTAATGGAATATATTATTGTAATATAGATATAAGTGATGTGGCAATTCACTACAGATCTCTAGAGGTTCGACAAATATAGCCAACATCAAGAGATTATTTATAATTCACTATAATGATTGGCTATATTTTAAAAATGGTATGTTATTAATATTTCAAATTGTTATTAATGAAATATATTATTGTAATATAGATATAAGTGATGTGGCAATTCACTACAGATCTCTAGAGGTTCAGGTTCGACAAATATAGCCAACATCAAGAGATTATCTATAATTATAGACAAGGGTTTTGTTCCACTGAAGTATAATATTTTACATATTATGTATAAGTTTTATTTTTGGAAAGCCACGAAGACTTTTAGCTAAGGGTTTAATATGGTTGGAGATGCTCTTAAGTATTGCTAATTATTTATTTATTTAAGTTTTGGTTCCAATCTTTTTTATAAGAACTATTGGTTTCAAATAATAAAATTAATTTGTTTAATATATAAAAGTTAATAAAAATGTTCATAAATTTGTAAGTTGAACATTTATGAAATTTCTTACCTTTTCTTGTTAGTAATTCGAGAGTACGAGATGTTAGTTAAATAAAAGATAAATAACAATGAATTGGATATCTATATTTTTTTTTTGCTAAAAATTGGATATTTGTAATTAGTTGAATTACAATCCAAAAAATATATTGACAATACTAATTTTTAACAAAATAATTAGATATTGGCCATTCCAAAAAAGCCACTGATCTCATGAACTTAGGGACAATAAATAGATATAATTGTACCATTGAACTACCCTCTACTTATATTTAGTTATTTTAAAATTCGAATACTCGTTGAGATTTTAAACATTCATTTCAAACATTCAAACTCGAATACTTGTTTAAAGTTAGTTTGATCATCGATCAATAATTTGTTAACTCGAACAAAATAAATTACATATGGGAGGTAAATTTTCTGGCTATAGAAATTCATCTAAAATTTCTGGCTAAAAAAATTCATAATATAGATAATAAACTACACAAGGCCTTTCCAGTCGACATCTAAACGAATGTCAACAACATCACTTGTGATGGACACTATAGTAGAATCTCCAATCTGAAATTTCACGATTTCCGCTACAGAATAAGTACCTTTTTCAGTTTGAAAAGACAGTTTTACTTCAGCAAGCAAGGAGTAAGTCAAGGGCACTGCCACCAGACTTCTTAAAAGTACGAAGTTCTCCTCTACTTTTAAGGAGTTCGCTTCCTTCCTTGTGAACAGTACTCTTCGAAAGAACTGTTTGTCATAGCTTGTCGGGTAAGAAAGCTTGTCATAGGAAGCAATAATGTCCCCGTAAACCTTGACATGATCAAAAGATCTACCCTGACATTCGAGACGGACTGTCACAACTGCCGGAATAGCAAAGGAGAACAAGGTATGATGAATAGCAACAAAACTCTTCTCCTCCTCACTCCTAACCACTGAACAAAGTCGCCTATCGAACCAAGGCCTTTGACGTTCTTCAATTCCATGGCTTGAAATGGTGGTCCCGTTGATTTTAACATGCCCATCAACGTCACTGAGATCAACTGCCACGACAAAATACATCCCTGGTCTAACAGCTGAATCAGGCCCTTGCATAGGTAACAAGTTGCAGCCGCTAGGCAAAAAGTATGCCTCCTCCTTACTACGACTGAAGATGTTGCACCAGCCATTTGCACCATAAATACTAACAGATCCGTACAAATTCACCTCCTTGCCATTTGGGCGTGCAATAAACAGTGAGAACACCTCTACAAGGTGTGATGCATATGACCCAGGCAAGTGAGGCTGACAAAAAAAAAGGGAAATAAGTTGATCATATAGGCATAAGAGAAAGAAAAAACAAAAACTTTACGTATTATTTAAAAAGAGAAAGGGGGAAGTTCATGGAAGATAAAATTCTTTATTGTCATAAAACAGAACTACACAAAAAGCTAGTCCATGTCTAAATCATCAAGGTTTGGCTCATGTCAGGCCATTCATTCTTAGTCAAGGGAGTGTTTTCGGAGGCAGTACTGAACTTAAGGAAAATAAGAGAACAAAAAAAAACATACAGAAGGCAAGTGTAAACAAGCGATAACAATATTTTACTCGGAGACGTGCAATTCAAACCCCAAATGATACATGATCATTATCATTATCATTATCACTGAAATATAGGTTTGGCAGAAGACCTTAAAACAGTTGAGCCTTTTCAAATTTAATACTCCCTCTGTCTCTTAAAACTTTTCCTGTTTACCTTTATCACGTTTGCCAACGCACACTTTTGATCGTTAATATCTTTAATTTCGTATTAGTTTTAAATATAAAAACTTCACTGTATTAAAGTACTCATAAATACGAATCCAACAAGATCACTCATGACTATATTTGGATTTATAGATTAGACGTAAATTAGCAATTTGTCTCATGTTATGAACAGTCCCGACATATTAAACGGGAAAAGAATTCTGAGACGGAGGGAGTACATTTTAACTCGAAGATGATTCTCCCTGTTTTTTATGCTTGTGCCAGTGAAAGAGAATCATGAGCTAATATACGATAACAATTCAAAATTCTAATAAACCCTTACAATATTGAAAAATATAGGGGTTAATACCATTTCTGCCTTGTGGCGAAAAATAAACACCTCAAGGTACAAAACTGCAGGTCCGTGCCATTGGCACTTGTAAATCCCGGCTCTCTTCCTTTTTTTTTCCTATATTTTTTCCAATCTTACCACTATCTCTATCACATTCTATACATGCAATCCTTACAGCAGTTGGTTCTTTTAACCCCGCTCGGGAAAGAAAGATTCATCCATCCTCGAGAAAAAGGATCATAACAGTAACGGCCACTAGCATCCCACATAATTTAACCCATAATCACTTAATTCTAGCTTACTGAGAGCAGAAGATTACACTACACTAACAACATGAAAAGAATGGCTGGTTTAGAATCAGAAACAATCTGCTGATGCTAGAAATGAATTAAAGGGAACAAGCTAAGTTTCTGGACTGCTTCCCGAAAATTAGTAGACAGTTAAAACATTTAATTACATTAGTATATTGGTAGAGAGAAGACAGAACATGTCGTTTATAGTAATACACAATACTTTGGCAAACATATTATTACATTTCATATAGTGAACCGTACACGATTCCAGCTAAGACAGTGTATAAACGAGGTTAATGGATTTGAAGTTTGCAAAATATGGACAAGAGAAAAAGAAAGTATTAAAACACTTTTCACCTAGATGCTGTAAAACATATTTAGCATAAATTAGCACATCTATAAACTAATTAATACATGAGCAATAGACAATTGAAAACGAGGAATGAAGATAAGCAAGAAAGCATACCATCTCACGAAAACCTTCAATCGTGTCCTTCTCACCCCAAGGCCTGTTTAGGAGACATGGTTCCCACCACTGGACATGTACCTTGGCATAATATCCATTTTTTCCTCGAACTTCCTTCCTATTATATTGATAGTTGCCGGGTCGAAAACAAACAGCGCCCTGAACAATGGACTCATCATCATCAAAGTCCTGGAGGTCAAGTGTAATTTCAAGTTCTGAATATGCGGGCACGGCCACCAGGTTTTTGTACAAGCCAAGTTGACCCCCCAGTGCGACCCATTCACACTGTTGTTTTGCCACAGTGAACAAATGGTTTTTATAGGTGTGTTTGGGCAGATGCAGTGGGCTACACTGAGCATAGATAAGACCAAAAACATCAACCCCTAATTGTTCGTCATCATCTTGATCTATTTTGGGAGGAGCATAAATATCATTATACAGAAACACATGCACTTTAGCATAGACCCCAAATGTAAAGGCCACACACTGCAGCTCAACAAGATCACCAGATTTAGCGCCTTGAAATTTAAGGGTAGTAAGTTTTTCAAATTCATCATCAGAATTAGAAAGAGTGTGGGTTGATTTAAGTAAACGTTGAACACCATGGGCAACAACATCACCTGTGTCAACATTTTTGATATTGACACAAACCCTGGGATCAATGAAATTGGGGACATGATCGGGACCCTGCAATTGTAAATAATTTCCCAGAGGCGAACAAGGATGAAGGCGTTGCGGAGATTGAAATTGTTGTCGGTCAAAAAGTGGGAAATTATCAGAGCCTTCAATATCTATCACTTTGATGTACCCAAAAACTTCAAGGCTTTTGGGTGGTATCTGGGAGTGGAATTGAGCATGTAAAACGTCGATTACAGGCTCACATCTTACATCAATCCAGTTCACCTTATGCTCTGATATCCGTTCAACACGTGTGAGTCTGTCTTTAATCTTACCACGCCGACAACCAATTTCTGAAACCTCTGAAAATCTATCAGCAGATAACTTTGGAGAATTTTCCATCTTTTCCCCAATTCTACGCAAACAGACCAAACCAAACCAAACCCTATAGTAACTCAATTCCAATCTACAAATGCAGATAGATATTATAAGTGTTCGGCTCGGCGCCCAATTTGAAAAAATGCAAAAAATAACGATTCCAATCTACAAATGTAGGTTGAAGTGCCAAAATGACACAAATTCTGATCATAATGCCCAAAATGACACTCCCCCAAAACAGCACCATGCACTAGCACATGCTTTACGTAGGTGCTACCTGCGTTACCCCAAAACGCAAGTAGCACTTGCGTTTCTTCTTTTTCCTTTTCTTTTTTCGCTTGTGGTTGGTGGCAGCCCAAAACACAAGTATTACTTGCGTAGTATTACTTGCGTTTAGTACATAATGCAAGTAGTACTTGCATTTTCCTTCTTTTTTTTTATGTTAATAACGCAAGTGGAAGTGTAGTTTTCAGAGAATAACGCAAGTAATTATTGCCTTTTTTACCAAACGCATTTTTTGTTAACGTTTTTTTTATAAGGGTGCAACCAATTTTTTTAAGCCATTCGGCATATTTCTAAAACCCAAAATGGAATTATTGAACCCTAAAAGTTAATTGTTGAACCCCTAAATGAATACAGATAAAATTTAAAAATTTTAATTAAAAAATTGAATTCGGCAGCCTGATTTTTAAACGCTAACACGTTTAAAAATCAGGATAAGTTAGGGTTTAGGGTTGTTCATCGTTCGGAATATTTCTAAAACCCAAAATGGAACTATTGAACCCTAAAGGTTAACTGTTGAAACCCCAAGGTAATAGAAATAAAATTTAAAAATTTTAATTAAAAAAATTGAATCCGGCGGCCTGATCAGGATAAGTTAGGGTCTAAGATTTAGGGTTGTAAACAACGTTAATCCCTAAGTTCGTATACGGTTTATTTGTCGTTCGGAATATTTCTAAAACCCAAAATGGAATTGTTGAACCCGTAAAGGAATACAAATAAAATTAAAAAAATTTAATTAAAAAATTTAATATTTCTAAATCATCATTTTGGAATATTTCTAAAACCCAAAATGGAATTATTGAACCAAATAAAAAAAAAAATAAATAAATAAAACAAACAACGCAACTTTTAAAGTAGTTAACATCACAGACGCATGTATCACATGCGTTCTCCCTAACGCATACTCAGCCCACGTTACCTGTGTGCCAGTGGAGGGCTCCCTTTTCAGGGAGTGCCATTTTGGACATTCAACCCTAAAATTTTGCTATTTTGGGCATTTTCTCGGTGAGGGGTGTGAAAAATACCCATTCAATGACCCAACTGGTAATTGCGTACTAATGATACGCATGTCTGTAATGCGTATCACGTGTAACGCGTGTAATGCATCACAGACATGCGTATTGACATTATGTGACGTCATTCTTCACCAAAACGCCGGTCGTCTCTCCCGGCGAAAAATCGCCTCGCCAATCGCTATTTGTCGTTCTCGGCCATCTCTCAACCACATCGTTAGCCGAGCATATGAAAAAAAATCCCCAAACCTCACTCTACATTCCTTCCTGATCTGTTTTATCGATCTTTGGCCCCGTAAGGGCGTGTGAAGGTCACCGGATAATGAATCGAAAAAATAGTTGTGATTTGGGCGTTTACAATCGTGCATAACAAATGTAATAAGAGTGGTATGGATGTGTAGAGCTTGGAACGACGATTGTAATGGTATATGGTATGTGTTTGGAAAGCCACGGATGTGGACGAACCAATGGATTGAAATTTCTTGCCGGAATCGTCATAAATCGCCGGCTGGAGCTCTGGAACGACGATGATGTCATATGACGTCATCACGCATGATGAAAATGCGTTACACGGGATACGCAAGACGAAAATGCGTATCCCAGCTCACCTTCCTTTTACAATACATGTGTTACCCGTTTGAAATTTGCGTAGCCCCTATTACCCAAACCCCAAATGCGTAATACGCGTTACCCCAACCCCAAATGCGTATCCAAATGGGTATTTTCAGCACCCCCTCCCGAAAAATGTTATTTTCGTTTTTTTAAACCAAAAAACGTTATTTTTTGTATTTTTCCGCCGAATTTAGGGTTACCGACTCGATTTGTTTATACGAGTACCTATCTATTCTTTCCCCCTTTCTGTATACACCTGTTATCCCGTCCCTAATTTTCCACACTCAAATTTACTTTTTAATCCCGATTCTCAAATGAAATCTTTTTTTTTCTTTTTTTAGTTTAAAAAAAAAATTTTATTAAATAAACATTTACATGACTAGGAATATTTTTATGCTTATTACCTTAAAAGTGAATTGGTGAATTAACCTCTGTTAAATTATTTTTCTAAACAACAATAAAATTTCATGTTAGACCAAAAGAATTGGTAAAAGTTATAATTAAAATTTTTATTTTATTTTTTGTTCTGTGCAAAATTAATTGTTCTTTGTTGGTATCTTGCCTTTAATACATTATTTATAGTTTAAATTTTAAGATTTAGGTTGAAATTGAAATATTATAGATAATTTTCATATAAATTAGTAAATAATACTATATGATGCGTTACCTATTATATATAAAATATTTTCATAATAATATAATTAAATTAGTTTTATTTATTTTATTAATTTCAACATTTTTTTTAATTTTATTTATACCATTCGATGTTTGATTTCTGTATCTATTACATCAATTATTAAATGTTAAACGATAATTTTACTCTATATTGAAAAAACAACTATATTATAATCATGCTGAATTGAAATTGTAATAAATTTTCATAAATTTAATTTCATAGTTAAACATTATCACTTACAAAAATTATTTAAAATTATTTGTACTTTACAAAATTGATAATTATACGCTTGAATATCAGCAACATTTTTAGAGCTTCCATATGCTATTGTCCAATGAAGATCATCTATTGTCGACGTTTTATTGCATAATTGAGGAACTTTGTTGATGTTAAAGTGCATCCCGGATAATGTTGTATGGTGCCAACTTCGGAATAGATGGATTAAAGCTTTTAGATGATCAAATTTTGACTCGTCTTCTACAATCTCAACCAAATGATCTGTGAATATAGATCTTTTCTCATCTTTGAAAAGTAAAACGCAAACACAATAAAAAAAATTTGAAAAAAAATGCTCATGTTCAATAGCATTGTGGATTAGCATTGTCAAGTTTTCATTAAAAATTGTGTAGATATCCGATAATATCATGGCAATACTTGATGAACACATTCCACGTATTTTTGAATGCTGCAACCATATCGAGAAGTGCAGAATGAGCTTAATCGAGAAGTGCACAAACAACTGATTAGAGAAGCCATCAATTCGATATGTGCTTCATTGAAGATTCGAGAAGTGTACTGATTCGAGAAGTGTACTGATTCGAGAAGTCTCAATTAGTGAATTCTAAAACATTGATTCGAGAAGTCTCAATTAGTGAAGTCTAAAAACACTGATTCGAGAAGTCTCAATCAGTGAAGTCTAAATACACGGATTCGAGAAGTCAAGGAATTGATTTGAGAAGTCAAGATATCGAATCGGTTATTTTAGAGTTATCGAATGTGGAACTTAGCAGTTTTTCAACAAAATAATAGTTAATATTCTGCAAAGATTTGAGGACAGAAAATCTACACAAACCAAGGCACTTATAGTGACATATCATTGTAATGTGCACATGAAAAGTCTACAAAGAAACTTGATTCAAGGGAATAAGTAGCTGAAGAAGTGGATCTGACTAGCATGAAAAGATAGTTATATCACATGATACCCAGACTTGCACCAAAATAGTACAGACAAGTTAGGAAAGACAATTTATCTATTACTAGTACACAGCCTCACTTCCTTAGCACATAAGTTTTTCATTGTAAACACTTAGAAAATATATCTCTATGAAACGAAGCTGAGAATACTTCATTTATATTCACAGGTTGTAGCATAATTCGATCTAATAAAATATTAGATTAAAGTGAGTTGTTTGTATTCTTATTTACGCACTTAATATTTGTTAAACAGTTACATACTCAGCTACATCAATCAAACAAAGATTTAAACAAGTTAAGATTCAAAAGAAAAACCAAGAAAGTTAGAAAATACATTCACCCCCCTCTGTATTTTCTTGTGTGTATTTTATGCTCAACAAGGCAACTAAAATGTTACAAATTTGAAAAAATGTAATTGATAATTAAATATTTTCGATTAAATCTAATAAATTATAAAAAAATATTTTCATTTAAAACTAATAAAAGAAAACTAAATGTTGACCATTTACAATAACTTATTCAAATACAAACCAAATTAACACGGAGTAAATTAAAAAACTGATATGGGCTAAAAATAAGCCCTAAAGACACATTTAGTGTTGCATTAATTAGACCCGGTATGGTCCGAACGTGGGGCCCACCAACAGGGTCCAAAGTCCTATTTTTAATATTAATTTCGTAATTAATATTAGGGGTAATAAACAGCTCAGCAATAAGTGTCAGATAAGGACATTATCTCTACAAGACTTAGCCTCCAAGGCATCCAATTCGATATGGCAGCAGACTCCTACAAGGAAGGAGTCTAGAACTTTCCTCAAGGAGGTGACTTATCTATTAAGTCTCCAACTCCTACCTTAATTCTAAGGCTTCTCAGCCTATATAAAGGGCCTGACCCCTCATTCTCAGAACTACGTTGGCTTGATTCTCTAGCAATACAGAGATACGTAGGCATCTTGTGAGGACCGATTAGTCTCGAACACAAGAACAGCCATTAAAGCTCGAAGCTCACCATCCCTTGTATTTAATACATACAAACCCTCGTTTTTATTCCACAACATTTGGCACCGTCTGTGGGACGACAACATCAACCATGGTTCAAACACGAAGAACAACACCAGTTGTAACTGAGGCCGTGCCAATTAGCTCTGCCCCACCTCTCACCGAGCAGACTCCCCCAGCATCAGGGACGATCATTCAACAGGCTCTCCCACCATCAGCTGTCATTATCCACTCTCAAGTTTCTCAGCAACCAGGGGTGATCCCCCATGCTGAGAGTACGTTGCCTCTGTCCAATCAGGCAGGACAAGCGACCAACTCTCTCCAGATTGTTGATCCGAACAACCCGCCACCAGGGGTACAGATCCATACTACGGATCTCCCCTTGAACACTAATCCCAGGTACAGTCTGCCCAACTACCCCCCGATGACTCAAGGTTCAGGACCAAGTGGTCATGCCTTACAAATCCGGAACCGAGATTATGATGACTACTCCGGCCCTTATACTGATGATTCATCGCCTGAGGATGATGATCGTGATGAAGCCCCGAGGAGACAACGTGCTAGAAGAGAGCCTCAAGGAAGGACTCAAGGGATCCATGATGGACCTCCACCAACGGCTGAGGAGAGGATTAAGGCTCACGAGGCTGAGATCCAAAGGCTGAAGGATGACATAGCAATGGAGCAAGCAAGACAGAATCAAACTCGACCTCCTCCAACCTCAGGAACGATTCCCATCATTGATTTGGAGAGGTCTTCAAGGAGACAAAGAAGGGCTGATGTCTCATTCGGAAGAACAACCACAAGGATGGAAATTCCCAAGGGAAACCCCAAAGATCTGATGCCTCTCGGAGATCCTGATGATCCAACACCCCCGTTCACCGAGGAAGTGATGAATGCTCACATCTCTAGGAAGTTTAAGATGCCTACAATAAAGGCTTATGATGGAACGGGTGATCCCGCAAACCATGTGAGAACATTCTCGAACGCATTGCTGCTGCAGCCTGCTAGTGACGCTCTCAAGTGTAGGGCGTTCCCTCAAACCTTGTCGGGTATGGCTCAAAGGTGGTACAGCCGTTTGCCTGCAAATTCGATTGGATCTTTTAAGGAATTGAGCACTGCTTTTATCAGCCAATTCATTAGTGGAAGAGTTCATGAGAAGAGCTCTGCGTCTCTTATGTATGTGGTACAAGGAAAGAATGAAAATCTAAGGGATTACCTTAAGCGATTCACTAAGGAGACTCTAAATATCACTGACTTGGAGAATAAGGTGGCCATGGTAGCCCTGGAGCACGGAACCACTGACCTCTTCTTTAAAAGGTCATTAGCGAAGCATCCCCCAGAAAATATGGCTGAGCTCCAACGAAGGGCTGATAAGTATATTAAAGCTGAGGATAGCTTGAAGAAAGAAACCACCGTAGGTGGAGGAGGAGGTAACAATGACTCCAAGAAGCGAAAACAAGACCAGGACTATGATGATCAAGAGTATGATGCTAGGGACAAGTATCCCCGAACTAGCGAGGACTCCGACTCTGCCCCTAAGAAGAACCAAGGGTCAAGGTTCACTGAGTATGCAAGGTTGAATACTCCTAGGAGTCGAATCTTGTTGGACATTGAGAATGATAAGGATTTCAGATGGCCGAAGCCACTCAGGGGTGATCCCGCAAAGAGAAACCAGAATCAGTATTGCAGATTCCATAGAGACGTGGGGCATGACACTGACGATTGCAAGCAACTCAAAGATGAGATTGAGTTTTTGATCCGTAGAGGGAAGCTGAGGCACTTCACTAAGGGTGAAGACCGTGCTAATCAGAGAAGAGACTATAATAGAAGGGATGACGATCAAGATCGCAACCCACAGCCCCGAGGGCCAGTAATCAACATGATCTCAGGAGGCCCGACTGCGGCCGGGACAACTAGGAACTCTCGAAAGGCTTATGCTCGAGAGGTGTTGCACATCGTGGGAGAGGCCCCGAAGCGTGCAAAAACTGAGGTAGCGATTAGCTTTGATGACTCAGACTTGGAAGGGGTGAAGTTCCCCCATGATGACCCGTTGGTTATAACTCCTGTGATTGGAAACTCGGAGGTGAAGCGAGTCTTGATAGACAATGGAGCTTCCGTTGACATTCTGTTTCATGATGCGTTTGTGAAGATGGGATACACTGATTCTCAGTTGACCCCCAATAACATGCCTATATACGGATTTAATGGAGTAAAATCCAAAGTTGAAGGGACTATTCAGCTGCCTGTAACTATTGGGCAAGATCCCAAGGAGGCCACTCGGATGTTGAACTTCCTGGTAATCAAGGCGGATTCAACGTACAACGCTATCCTTAGAAGGACTGGACTTCATGCATTCAAGGCTGTTGCCTCAACCTATCATGTGAAGATCAAGTTCCCTACCAGGAATGGTGTTGGAGAACATAAAGGTGATCAGAAGATGGCACGAAGCTGTTATGTAGCCTCGTTAAGGCCTGATGGAGTCGGGGGGCAGGTCCTTCCGATTGAAGACATGGAAGTCCACAGTGGTAAGGAACACAAAGAAAGGTCAGCAGAGGACATCACACAGAAGCCTCGGACAGCCATTGAGGCTAAGGCGTTAACTGACTTTGTGGTTGAGTGTACCATTGGCAACCAAGAAGTCGGGGGGCAGGAGGTAGTACCCCAAGCAGGAAGTGAACTTCAGAATAAGAATGAGGAGACCAGAAGGAGTGGTGGGTGCCCTATTTTGATGGAGCACCAAAAACAAAATCAAGTGGTGCAGACCTAGTCTTGCAAAGGCTCGATTTGGCTTAAGTTATCCTAGTAGGACTTAGCTTCATATTTATATAGTAGAAGTAGAAATAAGGTTCATTAAAACCATTGCAGAGCATGTTGCTCCGAGTAGGACAGTAGTACTCTATGTAAGGGTTGAACCCATTTCCAAGTTATTAATGCAAGTTTGTTTTCCATTCATTGATTGTGATTTTATTTATGTGCCAAGCACCTGATGTGTGAGTCAAAGAAGACCAAGTACCGAAAATAAAAGAATACACGAATGAAAACAAACGAATGCATACCCCGAATGGTAGAGTTAGGTTACAGCAGATAAGAGTTTAAGTCCTTGAAGGACCCTGGATAAAGACAAACGTTGAAGTCCTGATGGAACACCCGCTGAAGAAACATATTGCATAGCTCGAAAGCCAATGGAAGGCTCATCAAGTGGGCAATCAAACTAGGAGAATTCGATGTTAAGTACAAGCCTAGGACAGCCATCAAAGCTCAGGCTCTAGCTGACTTCGTGGTTGAATATACCATTGACAACCAAGAAGTCGGGGGGCAGGAGGTAATAGACCAGGAAGGTCAGCAAGGTGAGAAACCCCTAGAAGAGAAGAAGGAATATTGGATGCTCTATTTTGATGGGGCATCAAAAACAAAAAGCTCTATTTTCATGGGGCATCTAAAACAAAAACCAGTGGTGCAGGTTAAGTTCTGCAAAGCCCCGATGGGTTCACACTCGAGTATGCCTTGAAGTTGGACTTCCAAATAACCTACAACGAGGCGGAGTATGAAGCTCTGATAGCTGACCTAGACTGACAAGAGCCCTAAGGGTCAAGAACCTGAAAGTCTGTGGAGACTCAAAGTTGGTAGTCTCACAAGTCAATGGAGAGTTTGAGGTTAGAGAAAAGAATATGGCCAAATACTTGAGGATTGTGAAAGCTGCGATAGCCCAGTTAGATGAGTGCTAGGTATATCCCGAGGGAGGAGAATACAAAGGTCGATGCCTTATCTCAATTCAAAGGTCGAGACCCATTCTGGGAGCGTCTACTTCCAAGTCCTGAAGACCCCCACCATCAATTTGAAATTGGTAGCACCAGTTGATGTAAGCTGCAGGATAGACCCTAAAGCTCATCTTGAGACTGGTTGGCCCCTTGATAATGCCTTGAAGGTACAGAAACTGTTAATGAGAGTGTTGAGATAAGAGGTCCTTTACAATTCCACACTTGAGGTCTTGAACTTCAAATCTAAAAATTCAAGCCTTGATGGCCAATAAGGTTATCTGCCTCCAAACGAACCTGACAAGAGGCATTAGGCTACTTAAAACCTAGTCAAGGTTCTACAAGTATAAGAAGAAGGTTGGAAACCTAGAAGTAAGATAGGGGATTGGCAACCAGCCAAGGCACACCAGACTTAAAGTTGAGTGCTTAGTGGCAAGTGAACTTCTTGAGCGATCAACCGAGAAGCAAGACCTCCACTATATGAAGCAAGGGGGGCAAGAACTAAGGGACTTCATCATTCCTACATTTTAGAATGAGAATCAAGGGAATCAAGGGTTGATAATAACCTTAAAACCAAGGCCTCAGCAAATAAGTTAAGGCCCGGAAGGTCACAAGTCAAGGTTCACGAAACCATTTAAGGCATAACAAACACCTCCTATTGACCTGAAACCTCGTGTTGGTGATCCAGAACACCAACATCAACCTTAGAATCCAGGCCTTGTGTTATAAATCAAGGGCTAAGGAACTAAGTTGAAGCCTTAAAAGGCCCAACAAAGGCCAAAATCCAGCTAAAATAATTAAAAAGGATCAAGGCCTGTCACGACCCAACCAAGATTGATAAACCTAATTAAGGTTTTGATTTAAGGTCATTTTGACCCATGATAAAGGCCCAAACAATTTGAAAACCTAGGCCCAGCCCATGAAAATTAAAGACAGGGCCCGTTAAAGTCCATAATAAGACTTGGAGTTACCTAAAGGAAGCATGAGGTCGTGACAATCGATCTCGTTTTTTAGTACAATTACGAGCTCGACAAGGCGACCTGGAGAAATCAAATTGAGGTCGTAAGTAACCTTGAAAAAGTGAGGTCGTTATAGCGTGGCCTGAGATCGCAAATCTCAGGTCGAATTTGAACTGGGAAGTATGAAAAATCCCCACGACCTGGAACCACTTTGAGGTCGTTCCACTCAAATTGAGGTCGTTATAACGTGGCTTGAGATCGCAAATTCCAGGTCGAAAATGACCTAGGAAACAAGAAAAACAGCCACGACCTGGCCCCCATTTTGAGCTCGAAATTGAGCTCGAAAATACATACTTTCTCCTCGAAAATTCCAGGTCGAAAATGACCTAGGAAACAAGAAAAGCAGCCACGACCTGGCCCCCATTTGAGCTCGAAATTGAGCTCGAAATTTCCAGGTCGAAAATGACCTAGGAAACAAGAAAATTGGCTTCGACCTGGAGACAATTTGAGCTCGAAATTGAGCTCGAAATTGAGCTCGAAATTGAGCTCGAATTTTGTGATTAAAATTCAGAAATTTGAGTCGAAATGATAATTTCTAAATAGTACTAGCCCTTGGAAATAAAAAATTTCCAAGCTGACCTGGCAGCTCGACCCCAGCCAGGGGCTCTGCCCCTTGGACCCCGCTATATAGGCTGAGAAGCCTTAGAATTAAGGTAGGAGTTGGAGACTTAATAGATAAGTCACCTCCTTGAGGAAAGTTCTAGACTCCTTCCTTGTAGGAGTCTGTTGCCATATCGAATTGGATGCCTTGGAGGCTAAGTCTTGTAGAGATAATGTCCTTATCTGACACTTATTGCTGAGCTGTTTATTACCCCTAATATTAATTACGAAATTAATATTAAAGATAGGACTTTGGACCCTGTTGGTGGGCCCCACGTTCGGACCATACCGGGTCTAATTAATGCAACACTAAATGTGTCTTTAGGGCTTATTTTTAGCCCATATCAGGTACCATTTTATAGTCCAATTACTATAAAATATAATTTATTATTTTCTCAAACCCGCACTAATAGTCATATTTGATTTTCAGTGGTCAATTTGATCCATCTTTAATTAAAATATAATTTTTAATTGTAATTTTAGAAAATCATTATATTGTAGGATGGGTTAAATATAATTTTTTATAATAATACCAAATTTTATAATTTATGTATGATTCATGAAAAAGACATATATATCACATATTCTTAAATTAAAAATTAAAATTAAATTTCACTAAAAAAATTTATTCACTTGCCAACTAATTTATTATAAAATTATAATTGAACTAGTAATTAAATGAAAAATGTAAGTTGAGAATATTTTAACCATATTGCTAATACAGGGCATGCACGTATAAATGTGGGGTGTGCAATGTGCACATATCACCTCCCATCAAATTAAAAGAACAAAATAAAGTAAATTATTAAAGCATCAATAACTAATCATGAAGACAGTTTCATAAAAATTGTTATTAAAACCTTTTTACATCAATCATGCATGCATCCATAGAAATAAAGAACAATATCATAGCAATTACTAAATCATTTAAAACTGAAAATTATGTAGAAAACTATCTATCTAAATTCTAAAGTATCAATTATCAGCTCTTTCTTGTTCTATAGTATAACTTAAGGTCATAGACAAAACCTATACAACCCGCATCTTTTATTAAAAACTAAAGTAATATACATGAGAAATATAGTCGAATCTTTTTGATGAACAATCTGGATAAACCAACACAAACAAAAAATTGGGTAATGGCCAAAAATATCATTTTTTTTAATTTTATTACACAAATACCAAATTTAAATTTTTTAGCCAAAAATATCAACTTATTATGCATTTACAGAATGAGTAATGCTATTACGCATTTGAGGAATGGTTATCATGTAAGAATTTTTTAAAAAAACGAAAAAAAAAAAAAAAAAATTATTTAATTGTGTCACGCATTCTAGGTATGCGTAAAACCCAACAATGAAGGTGTTACGCATTCCTGGAATGCGTGACACAATTAATTTTTTTTTCATTTTTTTAATTTTTTTTGTAATTTACATGCATTACCCATTTTTGAAATGTGTAATACATTGTTATTTTTTGTCAAAAAATTAAAAAGTGATATTCATGTCAAAAAATTAAAAAAAATGGTAAAAATGTCATTATTTCCAAAAAATTAGGCAACACAACTGTATATGTAGTATATCACAGGTGACCTAAAGATCTACGTAACTATACACATCATAAATATGCATACCAACTGTTTGAATAAACGTTTAACATCAATATATATAAAAATGATTATATTTACTCTATTTTTATTCTTTTTTGTAAAAGTGATTAAGAAATTTATGTAAAGAAAATGTGAATTGATGCTGCTTTTTTGAGAAACGTGAAATTAAACTGCGTTTCTACGTGCCATAAAAGGCCATTTTTCTGAATTGTACTATTTAGGACATTTTTAGTTAAAATTGTGATCGAAAGGGTCAACAGCCTGAATATTTTATATACAAGTGCATGAAGACAAAATTGTAATTACAAAATATTTTAGATATTTACAAAAATTTTACAGAGTTTTAATACTAGAAAAAGGAAAATTCCCAAAAATTTTAAAGGGATTTTCTACCTTACGAATAGTGATCTAAAATTCAGCCGACTCGGCCGAGTACACGAGTTGAATTTTTAATACCCAGATATTATTTCAGTTTTGAGTCTAACTCGGATCAAAATCGGCATAACTCGAATCAAACTCGGCATAACTCAGGTTACAAAAACAGGAAAAATATAAAAACCTAATTATTTTATTAAGAATTTTTCAAAATTCACTAATTCATCTCACTATACAATTTATATATATTCGATTATGTACAAAATTAACGATTTTCTCCTCTTTTAAGTTTTAAACTCATCTTATTCTCAAGTTTTAACTATCGTGCATGATAGTATTATGAATTTTTACGATATTTCATCTCATTTAATTTTAATTTTGGAGTAATACGTGATTTATTATATGATATATATATATATATATATATATATATATACACGTCAATAATCTAATTCATAATTTTTAATCATCCGATTTTTGATTCAAGTATTCATTCCGAGTATTTCTAGATTAATCCGAGTACTCAAGACTCGGTAGGCTCATCGAATCAATCTGAATCCCCATTTTTAGAACACTGCTTAAAAATGATATCCTTATGTATAATTTGAGTAAAGGGATAAAATTTTATGGCAAGGTATGATCGTCCTCTCATATACATTAGCTAAAACACGTACCATCCTACAATAACTAAAACACGTAACTAAATACATGAGAGCTTGATTAATCCTTTACTCAAAAATATATTTGTACACAAATTCTTCAAAATATAAATATATTTTAAAAGGGAAAGTAAAAAATGACCCAATAATCAAACAATTTTTTTAAAAAAATACTTAGATTTTACTTTAGATATTAATTTACAAATGAAAAAGACGGGATATTAGAATCGCAAATAAATTTTCAGAAATTAGTAACAAAATGAGAGAACAATTATATAAATATATTATAGTAAAAGTAAAGTTATTTAGTGAAAAAATATAAAATATGTTAAAGTCAAATGAATTTAGATTCACAAAAATATAAATTTTGTGCAAGAATACAGTAAAATATTTACGTGTGAAACAAAATTATTAAAATTTAACATATTAAAACTTGATGAAATAAAAAGGACAAATAAATAACAATCAATAAAATTTAATGACATAAAAAATAGGTTTAATGACCTTTTGGCCCTTCAAGTATGCACAATTATACCCATAAAATCCTAAAGTTTTAAAGCATCCCTTTTCGCCCCTCCAACTTCAGAATTGTACATTTTTACCACTTTATCGCTTCAGACTCTGTATCGGCTTAAAAACGGTACATATCAGAGGGGTATAATAGACATTTCATAATTCTACAAATTAGATCTTTATGGTTGACTTTGTACGTTTCAAAACAAACAAAAAAAATTCTTTTCTCTCCGAATAATTCCACCCACCCCTGTTTCCCAGTTTCTTTCCCCTCATCTCTTCTCTCGTTTTTCTCTCCCAATCTCTTTCCCCCTTTCCCTCTTTCTCTCCCAAAATGAATCATATTTCATTTTTTTGAATGATTGTTCAGTGATTGAATATTAGAATTGTGTTGTTGGAGTTGAGGTGGGCGGCGGTTAATTGGGCGGAGAGGGTGAAGAGGTTGTGTTGTTGGAGCTGAGGTGGGTAGCGGTTAATTGGGCGGAGAAGACAGAGGGGAGGTTGCTGTTCGCGAGAGGAGGAAGAAGGGGTGGGGCGGTGAAGAAGGATAGAGGAGGGGCTGGTTGTTGGTTGTTGGAGGAGAAGGAGGTGAAGTCGCGAGTTCGGTTGGTGGTGAAGGAGGAGAAAAATAGCGGTGGAGTTGAGAGGAGAGAACAGTGGTGGAAGGGGTGGTTGCGATTGAGTAAGGTGGGTGGCGGTTGTAGTTGAAAGAAATGGATTGGCAACTGTGACGCGAGGTGTGAAAGTAGGGGGCAGCGGGAAAGAAGGGAATGGGCGGTGCTGCGGGTGATGTGAATGAGGCGGGTGGAGAACGGTGGCTGAGTTCAGGCGGAGGAGAGGAAAAGAACAGTGGTGCGACGAAGAAGAAGAGGTGGATGAGTTATGGGTGAGGCGCGAGTTGAGAGGGGTGAGAAGGGGAAGAGAAAACAAAGGTGACGGCGGTGAATTGTGAAGAGAAGAGTTGCACGGCGCCGGAGGAATGGTGGAGAAAGCGGAGGCGAAGAATGGAAGTTGTGTTGAGGGGGGGCTGTGGTGGTGATGATGGAGATTGGTGGAGGAGGGTCGGCGGTGAAGGAGGAGGGTGGAGAAGATGGGGAGGTGGCTCAGCGTGGTGCTGGTTTGAATTAAAATCGAGCTCTGGAATGGAGTGGCTGTGGGTTATTGAGAAGCGGGGAGGAGAGGCAGCAGGCGGCTGTGTTAATGATTAATGATAAATTAATTTATCAAAATTTTTTTTGGATGAAATGACTGTTATACCCCTACCGATATAAGCCGATACAGAGTCTGACGCGATAAAGTGGAAATACAATTCTGAAGTTGGAGGGGCGAAAAGGGATGCTTTAAAACTTTAGGGCTTTATGGGTATAATTGTGCAAACTTGAAGGGCCAAAATATAACGACCCAAAATTTTTCGCGATTATAAAAGTGTTTATTAATTAATAAATGTGATTATGTGATATGAATATTTTGAGAAGTCAAAGTTATGTGTGGAATCATGATTATGTGATGATTGGTATGTGTCGTATATGTTCGTAGAATTTTTATTTATATTTTTGAATTATTAAAACTATTTTTAAAGTGCATTTTGAACCTTTCAAAAATCATATAAAATTATTGGAGTCGTTTTAAATCATGAAATCTTTTGCATTATCATCTTTGTGGCATTGTTTAGTTTTAAAATTAGTGGGAGTATTTAATTGTGAGCTTTGGTATTTTAAAATGATTTAAAAAGCTTTATTTCTTTTAAAGGTTCTTTATTTCAAAAATTCATATAAAATTCATTTTTGACTCAAAAATTATTTTAAAAATATGGGGAGGTTTGTAATTTCATAAACTTTATTTTAAAATTGTTAAAATTATTTTTCCCCTAATTTTTATATTTTATTTTGGTTTAAAATTGATTAAAAATTAGATTTTGCAGCAAAGTAGTTAGTAGTTACCAAAGGACGTTTTTGCCCCTGGCTTTATACATCAAATTATCAGTCGCCCTTCTCCTTTGTCTTCACTCTCGCCTGCTCTATCTCTTCATTCTCTCTCTGTAAGTCTCTCCACCTAGGTTTGCGAGCTTCATCGCATGCAACCCTTAATTCTTATCCGATTACTTCGATTTTTGCATATTTATGATGCTCATGCCCTATACTTCCTTTCTACCAAGCAGTTTTGTTGATTCTTGCAAATTGGGCTGGTCCGATATGTGTGTATATGCGTATATACATGTATGTATATGCGAATTGATGAATTTTGAAACCATGATGATTAAAAATTCGAAGTTTATAACCTACTTTGCTCAGTTTTGAGTTTAATTCTTGTGTTGCTATTGATTCGTGTTTATATATATTGTCGTATGTATATTTTCATGTATATACAATGCTTGAGTTGAATTTTTGATGGAAACCCTTGAATTTTGATGCTTAGCAGTGGGTATTGTTCGATATTATTTAAATTTTTGTGTGGAAATTCGAGTTAGAAGTCATGTATTTTGAAACCCTTGAATTTCTACCCTCCGGCAATGAGTTTCGATGAGCCGGGGATATCGACGATGATGACCTTGAGTCGATTACATGTTTTAAATTTCAGTTTATTACGATTTGATGCATGCATGTGTAGTATGATAATTTTTACTTTGTTTTTGTTCGAATTATATGGTAAATTCGAATGAATTGATTTGCTAAATTATTTGTTAATTATTCGAAATGATATAAACAATTAATATGAATTTTCTAAGTTGTTTTCCGAACTATAAGAACTGCCTATATGATTATAGAATTTTAGTGGTGATTAATTGCTAATTGTAATGTTATAATCATGATTTTTCGAATTAATTAAATTGGTGGTTATATTCGAATTTTGTAGATTATTGTTAGTAAATAAGAATTCATTTTTGATGTTTATACGTTAATTATTATGTATGTATGGAGTTTCGGATTATGATAGAGTAAAACTCGAATTTTAGATAATCATATAAATTACATGACTTTTATGATTCTTATTCGAGAATAAATTTAGCAATTATCGATAATGGTTTGATGATTTCGAATCAGTGGTAGTGTAAATAGTGTAATTTTGGGCTTGTAGGTGGATTTAGAATCTATCGGATTAATTTTGAGTCAGATGTTTTCTGACGGGATAGTCTATTTTACAAAGGAAGCTCTGCCCGATTTTTGTGAAAAAAAATTATAAATTATAAATGTGTAGTAGTATAAGATAAATTGGTTATAAATCAAATTGACTTTATATGTTAAGTGTTTATATGACATATCTGATTTGCATGTTTTATGTGCTATGTGTCTAAGTGATTATCTGATAAATATTGCAGGTACGTATGCTATACGATAAGGATTAGTGCGTTATAAGAATCGTTTGGGTAGAATAGGATTAGATGTATTAGAATTATGGTATACTAAAGTAAGTGATATGGTTTATGTAGATACGAAGGGCGTAAGCCCTAGTAATAAAGGGAAGGCTAAAGTTGAGTATCAGTGACTAAGCTGTTAGCTGTTGCATTCTACCGGAGGCAAGTAACTATATCTTTTCTTGAAGTTCATATTCCTGAAACTGTTTATAGCCTGTTGATCCAAATGTATCTATCTTGTTATTCATATGCTTGTACCCTTACCTTTGCATAAACCCCAAGTCTTATCGACAATTTAATGTATAACTGCAAACTACTCTAAAATAGATTAATTCTTTCTAATTGCTTCTTAACCATATATGCCATGCCGCTTTCCAGAGTCAAAGCTAATTGACTGACAGATAAACCACTATTCTAGTTAACCTATGTCCGTGATCAGTCGAACCTATGTTGACCTAAAACCTATAAAAGATTCATTGTGACCTAAACACTGTTTTAAAAACTTGATTACCTTTATTATTGTTCCATAAACTCTATAACTTGATCAATGTTTTTAAACTAGAATTAATCCACACCTTTGACCTTTCACTTGAGTTTCTTTCCTTATACCCTGATCAAAACCTTGATTACCTGTGAGTCTATATCTTCTTGATTCAGACTTGTATCTCTATATCCTTGATATCAGAAAACTTAGTCAAACTCTTTGACTTTTATCATTGTAAATCAAAATGGGTTATTTTCTTAAAATACTTTGAAGTTACTTAGACTGGGCTGATTTGTTATCAATGAGTCAAAGGTACTTCGGAGTAATGGTTTTTGAAAGGATTTAAGTATTCAAGTGTTTTCTAAATTTTAAAAGGTTTTCTAAATTTTAAACGTTTTCAGAATACGATTTATAAAATGTTAGGAACTCCGATAAAAATGGTTTCAACGGATTCCTGACGATTGGAGAGGCGTGAGCGAATGGGTAATGCCGGTTCCGCCTGTTTGTGTGTATTATTGGTGTAGTTCTGGTATGTCCAGTCCAACACCCTTATAGGTGATAAGTGGATTTTATATCCACTTGGAATGCCTCAGTTCGGCTTAAATTGATTGTTTTGGACTCAAGATGTTGTAGTTTTGATGTATTTTGCTTAGTTTTGCAGATTTACGAGAATGTTGATTAAAGTTGATGCTTCTATTGCTTTTGGAGATTTATTTGATTAAAATTCGGATTTTCCGGGAAGGCTGCGCAGCTTATACTGTTTTGGCCATATCTGGAGTTCTAGAAGTCCGTTTTCAGCGATCTTACTGCCCACGTGAAGCTTGAGAGATTTTCTACAACATGGGATAGGAATCAGGTGCAAGGAACGTGCTGATTAAATTCGCGCACGTGATCTTTTAAAAGAAGGCTATAAATTTACTGTTTTGCCCTTTTTCTAATTCTAATTTTATTCTGGGCAGTTTTGGTACCTTCTTTAAATTCTAATTGTAATAGAAGGTAATTGCTTGTTGGGCAAGATTAGGAGTATCTATATAAGCACATCTAGGGATGGGAAAAACGGAGTTCACTGTTAGAGAGATACAATTTGTACGCAGCTTTTAGGATTTTTTCTGGAGAACCATTACTTTCTTTGAAGATTGAAGTTAAAAGGTTTCTTTTCTATATTCTTCTAATTATGATTTCTTCTATTAATTCTTGTTTTTTTAATTTAATCATGTGTAACTAATTCTCTAATCTGAGAATTGGGTAGTATTCCTTGGTATTCATGCCTGTTTAATTATCTGTGATTTTCTTGCTTTGCTGATCTGTTATTGAGGGCTTAACACAATTAGGGGAGTCATGAACCTTTGATTGGATTTTAGGGATTGTAATAACTTGGAAGAGGAGTTGCAATTTTAGTACAGGATTTAACAGACATAACTCGAATATTTGATTGGAAGATTAATAGGAGAGTTGTGAGACTTATAATTCTTGGTGCGTAATAGTTTATGATTGTACTCTGATTGTATCACGGAAGTGACAATTAAGGTGTAGTTGTAGACACTATATTGTATCTTGGAAGAGAACATTATAACCTTAGAAGAATTGTTTTCAGCAGAGTAAGAACGTAGATGTCACATATATATTGACTGTGCATTAAAACCAAGTGAAGAACCCCAGTTCTTGGATTGTTTTCCTCATATATTTTATTCTCAATTGATAATTAGTTTAATTTAGTTTATAAACAAACCAAACATTCTTCTACGCTTCTAAATTGTGAGAGATAAGATACTTGAACTTGATATTACATTCATTCCTTCCCTGCGAACGAACAACAAAAATACTACTAACAAATTGGCGCCGCTGTCGGGGAAGGCAGCAATATTGATTTTGAGTTAATTGTTTCTTGTAGTTTGGATTTTATCTTTGTATATATTTTTCTTTTCTTTCTTTTTGTATTTCTTTCCTTGGTGTGTCTACAGGTTCTTTGAGGTAGACAACTTAAACAGGTTTTGAGGAGAGAGACTAGATGGAGTACAACTTTGGTTGGAACAATGCTCAGAATTTCTACAACAGTCAGGATCAATATCAAGACTTCAATCCTTACCCACAATTCAATTCCTATGAGGATCGTAATGCATATCAGGTGAATTCGTTCTATTCTGAGAACTCATTTTATGCTCCATATGCCCCTAGCAATGATTATTCATATTCGTTTGAAAATCAATATCATGATGATGTTGATCCATATATGTGTAATGATGTTGATACGAGTTTAACTCAGTCTAATCCTTCTTTACTTGCTGATTGGGAGATTGCGCTCAATAAAATGATTCAAGGAACTCAGTCTAATCTTCCCTTACTTTCTTTGGGAGTTTTTGATGAACCAACTTTAGAGATTGCTAGTGACAATGATATTCCATGTGATTCAATAGCTTGGTACGAGGAGAATGCTAAACTAAATAATTTTATTTGGGAAGTTCGAGCAGTGTGGCATGGCGGTTGTTATCGAATTCCTCCTTGTGTCAATTTTCCTCTATGCCATGATTCTTGTTTAGCAATTGATGATAATGTTGTGTCTGATGAGTCTACTTGTGTAGTTGATAATTGTCCCATGCGCATTAATGGTAATTCGGATGCAATTGAAATTCTACCAAATCTAGAAAATTTTGAGCTTAATACATTGGTAGATGAGATTAAAATTGATGAATGTCCAATTATAAAAGAGAAGGAAGTTAAGATTGAGGAAGTTGAAAATCTTGCTGTAGAGTATAGGGATCCGATTTGGGAGGAGTATATGAGTCGTACTTATAATGATTATTCTGACGATTTTTCTAGCTATTTTGATGTTTCCAAGTCTCTTGAGTATGATAGGTTCTTGAAAGTTTTCGTAACTTTCAATGAATCTAAGGTTTATTTGCACAATATGCTTACATTAGAAATTCGTAGATATGTGCATCTGTTTGCTTTTTATCCTCATTGAAGTTTCCAGGTATAATCGACGTCAAGCTATTGACGTTAAAGGAGCGCTTCGTGGGAGGCAACCCACGCATTAGTGTGTGAAAAAAAAATGAGTGTTGTTAAAAAAAAAAACTGCTGTGTGAAAAAAAAAAAAAAAAGGTCGTGTAGGTTGCGCCTGCGTAACGCAGGCTGCGCCTGCGTTTCTGTAAGACGCGCAGGCTGCGCCTGCGTTACTGCATTGGGCGCAGTCTGCTCCTGTGCGCACCTGTTATAAAAAAAAAATTCTTCTCCTCAATTTTTTTTCTCTCCTCTTATTCTATTTATACCCCTATTTTATCTAATTCTTTTCCTATTTCAATTCCAAAACCCCCCATCTTTCCTCCAAAATTCTAAACCTATTCTAATTCTTTTTCTTTAATTCATCAAATCCTATTTCTATCTTACATCAAATTTCATACCCACCCAAAATTTTTTCCTTTTCACATTAAAATTTTTATTCACCCAATCACTCCATCATATATACCCACCTATACATACAAATCCAATTCCTCTTCTATTTATTTAAATTCAATTCTAAAGAGGAATTAATTATAAGTTCACCTCTTTGATTCGTAATTGGTTTATCTCTTCTCTAATATTATTTTTATTACGAATTTGTGTTCTTGTAATTGTGGGTTTTGTAGTATTCTTGAAGTGGCCAGTCTATGGAGCTCGTACGCATTATCCTCCACCAGATTCATCCGAGGAGGGTTATGACTCAGCTGGTTAGGTATGTTTTCTACTTTCCTTCGTATTTACTTCCATTCAATGCGGACATTGAATATTTTAAGTTTGGGGGTGGTTTGAGGGATTAGTAGTTGTTGTTGTATTATGTGTTCATGTAGGATTTCATGTTTTGCATATTAGTAGTAGTAATTCATGCATATATGTTCGTGTTATCTACGTTTGTTTCATATAGGACATTCTATTTTTTGTTTAGTATACCATGTGAGTTCATTCTAGTTGCATTTTCATGACATGCATATTTCATGATCCTTCAGAACGAGCTAATTCTGATTGGTAGGTAGGTGTCTAATTGAGTGTGGTAATGATGAATAGAGGGTTGATTTATAGTTTCTATGAAATTGACTTATGTGTTTCGGAAACAAAACTAATTACACAGTCTCATTGGGTGCTTTTGGGCTAGGTTAGGGTCATGCTTGTTTGGATGTTTTGAGATTTAATCACTTGATTATATTTAGAATTTTCGTTATTCCCTTGATGGCCTAAAACAATTAAGTCTAAGTTTGGGGAAAAACAGGGATTTCATGCTAAATTGTAAATAATTGTCAATAATTGGTAGAAACAAATGGCTAGTAGCCGGCTCATATTTATATGAGTAGTCTAGGGTTGGAATGGAGAATTCTCATTCCAGATTGCATAGAAAAGAAAAAAAAAACAGAAAAAAAAAGTTTCAATTGTTATATGCAAAATTAACCAGGGTGAGCTCTTTAATACTCGAGCTATTAAGTACGAGGGGACTTTGTGCCTAGTGACCTAAGGCTTTTATAGTCTGGGAACCACTGACCTAACACTCGCTACATGGGTATTATTGTATAAGACTTTTGGGGTCTCATCCATTGCACGATTAAATAAGCATGCTTGTATATATGTGTCGTATTAGTTAGTAATAAAGCATGAATTTCTGTCTACCTTGGATAAGGATGGAGGTGTTTCTAGGTTATGAAGTGTCTACAGTCTATTCTATTTATAAACCTGTGATTGTCTTGGCGAAGAACATGTATGATTTTGACATAGTTTTGGAAGTTTTTCTGATGAGCATTGCACACACGCACGTTTCTGTTCATGTATTGTTAGTATACGGGAACTTAGTCGAGCTCTATTTGGATTTAGTTGCATTCTTTGAGATATTTGCTTGTTAGTTGGTTTTGGTAAGTTTGAAGGGGATCTTAGCATTTTTCATATTAGTTGCAATCATGCATTGCATTGCATTAGGTTAAATGGATTTTGTGGGTACATTCGCTATAGGCCCTCACGAGACCTTACTCGTCCACTAGGGCTGCCTAGGGGTTTAAAGGGCTTGTTGCATATTCCAAACGCAACCGTGATCACCTACGGAAGTGGTACTAGTTAGTTAGTTATAATTGTTTATGCTTGAGGACAAGCATCAGTTTAAGTTTGGGGTTCGATAAGTGGATTTTATATCCACTTGGAATGCCTCAGTTCGGCTTAAATTGATTGTTTTGGACTCAAGATGTTGTATTTTTGATGTATTTTGCTTAGTTGTGCAGATTTACGAGAATGTTGATTAAAGTTGATGCTTCTATTGTTTTTGGAGATTTATTTGATTAAAATTCGGATTTTCCGGGAAGGCTGCGCAGCTTATACTGTTTTGGCCATATCTGGAGTTCTAGAAGTCCGTTTTCAGCGATCTTACTGCCCACGCGAAGCTTGGGAGATTTTTTACAACATGGAATAGGAAGCAGGTGCAAGGAACGTGCTGATTAAATTCGCGCACGTGATCTTTTAAAAGAAGGCTATAAATTTACTGTTTTGCCCTTTTTCTAATTCTAATTGTATTCTGGGCAGTTTTGGTACCTTCTTTAAATTCTAATTGTAATAGAAGGTAATTGCTTGTTGGGCAAGATTAGGAGTATCTATATAAACGCATCTAGGGATGGGAAAAACGGAGTTCATTGTTAGAGAGATACAATTTGTATGCAGCTTTTAGGATTTTTTCTGGAGAACCATTATTTTCTTTGAAGATTGAAGTTAAAAGGTTTCTTTTCTATATTATTTTAATTATGATTTCTTCTATTAATTCTTGTTTTGTTAATTTAATCATGTGTAACTAATTCTCTAATCTGAGAATTGGGTAGTATTCCTTGGTATTCATGTTTGTTTAATTATCTGTGATTTTCTTGCTTTGCTGATCTGTTATTGAGGGCTTAACACAATTAGGGGAGTCATGAACCTTTGATTGGATTTTAGGGATTGTAATAACTTGGAAGAGGAGTTGCAATTTTAGTACAGGATTTAACAGACATAACTCGAATATTTGATTGGAAGATTAATAGGAGAGTTGTGAGACTTATAATTCTTGGTGCGTAATAGTTTATGATTGTACTTTGATTGTATCACGGAAGTGACAATAAAGGTGTAGTTGTAGATACTATATTGTATCTTGGAAGAGAACATTATAACCTTAGAAGAACTATTTTCAGCAGAGTAAGAACGTAGATGTCACATAGATATTGAATGTGCATTAAAACCAAGTGAAGAACCCCAGTTCTTGGATTGTTTTCCTCATATATTTTATTCTCAATTGATAATTAGTTTAATTTAGTTTATAAACAAACCAAACATTCTTCTACGCTTCTAAATTGTGAGAGATAAGATACTTGAACTTGATATTACATTCAGTCCTTCCCTGCGAACGAACAACAAAAATACTACTAACAAATCTCATTGGGTGCTTTTGGGCTAGGTTAGGGTCATGCTTGTTTGGATGTTTTGAGATTTAATCACTTGATTATATTTAGAATTTTCGTTATTCCCTTGATGGCCTAAAACAATTAAGTCTAAGTTTGGGGAAAAACAGGGATTTCATGCTAAATTGTAAATAATTGTCAATAATTGGTAGAAACAAATGGCTAGTAGCCGGCTCATATTTATATGAGTAGTCTAGGGTTGGAATTTAGAATTCTCATTCCAGATTGCATAGAAAGAAAAGAAAAAAAAAACAGAAAATAGAAAAGAAAAAAAAGTTTCAATTGTTATATGCAAAATTAACCAGGTTGAGCTCTTTAATACTCGAGCAATTAAGTTCTAGGGGACTTTGTGCCTAGTGACCTAAGGCTTTTATAGTCTGGGATCCACTGACCTAACACTCGCTACATGGGTATTATTGTATAAGCCTTTCGGGGTCTCATCCATTGCACGGTTAAATAAGCATGATTGTATATATGTGTTGTAGTAGTAGTAATAAAGCATGAATTTCTGTCTACCTTGGATAAGGATGGAGGTGTTTCTAGGTTATGAAGTGTCTACAGTCTATTCTATTTATAAACCTGTGATTGTCTTGGCGAAGGATATGTATGATTTTTGACCTAATTTTGGGAGTATTACTGATGAGCATTGCACACACGCACGTTTCTGTTCATGTATTGTTAGTATACGGGAACTTGGTCGAGCTCTATTTGGATTTAGTTGCATTCTATGAGATATTTGCTTGTTAGTTGGTTTTGGTATGTTTGAAGGGGATCTTAGCATTTTTCATATTAGTTGCATTCATGCATTGCATTGCATTAGGTTAAATGGATTTTGTGGGTACATTCGCTATAGGCCCTCACGAGACCTTACTCGTCCACTAGGGCTGCCTAGGGGTTTAAAGGGCTTGTTGCATATGCCAAATGCAACCGTGATCACCTACGGAAGTGGTACTAGTTAGTTAGTTGTAATTGTTTATGCTTGAGGACAAGCATCAGTTTAAGTTTGGGGGTTTTATAAGTGGATTTTATATCCACTTGGAATGCCTCAGTTCGGCTTAAATTGATTGTTTTGGACTCAAGATGTTGTAGTTTTGATGTGTTTTGCTTAGTTGTGCAGATTTACGAGAATGTTGATTAAAGTTGATGCTTCTATTGTTTTTGGAGATTTATTTGATTAAAATTCGGATTTTCCGGGAAGGCTGCTCAGTCTACACTGTTTTGGCCATATTTGGAGTTCTAGAAGTCCGTTTGAGGCCCGTAAGCAGTCCACGCGAAGCTTGAGAGATTTTCTACAACATGGGATAGGAAGTAGGTGCAAGGAACGTGCTGATTAAATTCGCGCACGTGATCTTTTAAAAGAAGGCTATAAATTTACTGTTTTGCCCTTTTTCTAATTCTAATTGTATTCTGGGCAGTTTTGGTACCTTCTTTAAATTCTAATTGTAATAGAAGGTAATTGCTTGTTGGGCAAGATTAGGAGTATCTATATAAACACATCTAGGTATGGGAAAAAGTTTGTTCATTGTTAGAGAGATACAATTTGTACGCAGCTTTTAGGATTTTTTCTGGAGAACCATTATTTTCTTTGAAGATTGAAGTTAAAAGGTTTCTTTTCTATATTCTTCTAATTATGATTTCTTCTATTAATTCTTGTTTTGTTAATTTAATCATGTGTAACTAATTCTCTAATTTGAGAATTGGGTAGTATTCCTTGGTATTCATACATGTTTAATTATCTGTGATTTTCTTGCTTTGCTGATCTGTTATTGAGGGCTTAACACAATTAGGGGAGTCATGAACCTTTGATTGGACTTTAGGGATTGTAATAACTTGGAAGAGGAGTTGCAATTTTAGTACAGGATTTAGCAGACATAACTCGAATATTTGATTGGAAGATTAATAGGAGAGTTGTGAGACTTATAATTCTTGGTGCGTAATAGTTTATGATTGTACTCTGATTGTATCACGGAAGTGACAATTAAGGTGTAGTTGTAGACACTATATTGTATCTTGGAAGAGAACATTATAACCTTAGAAGAATTGTTTTCAGCAGAGTAAGAACGTAGATGTCACATATATATTGAATGTGCATTGAAACCAAGTGAAGAATTCCAGTTCTTGGATTGTTTTCATCATATATTTTATTCTCAATTGATAATTAGTTTAATTTAGTTTATAAACAAACCAAACATTCTTCTACGCTTCTAAATTGTGAGAGATAAGATACTTGAACTTGATATTACATTCAGTCCTTCCCTGCGAACGAACAACAAAAATACTACTAACAATAGGCCAATGTGTTGCCTCTTGGGAACCCAAGCTATCCTAATGAAAGGATTAATGTCCAGAGGGACTTTGTGTCCGTTATGGGGACTTTATGGGCTGATCATCCGTATTGTCTGTGTGGAATAAAACCTCCAATCAGTTTTCTTAAAGTTAATGATTACTTTTATATTACTGTAAAATGAAATTGGCTTACCATTTGAAATGTCAATTGCTTTACATATATTCTGATAACCATTGTTGTTCTACTTATCAGTTGATATCCTATCATTATCAATTGTCGGTATTACTTTTATTGTTCCAGCATATCTGTTGTAAAGGCTAACGATCAACTGTTCAATGGAAGATTTGGGTTGTATTTGTGGGGGTGAGCTGAGCTCGAGGGTGTCTCCAATAATCTCAGGTTCTTTTAGAGAGAATCAGAGAGCTGAATTCGTCTTATCTTCAAGGTGCCTACGTATCCTTTATATAGGAATCAAGCCCACGTAGTTCTAATGCTAAGCTGATACTACTTGACCAGCTGTATAAGGTTGTCAAGTTCGTGTTGGACTCAGGTTCCTTTAGAGTTTACCACGAACTGGTTGGCTAAGTAGAGTAGAACTCGAGTTCGTACTCTACTATAATTCTCGTGTCTATTAGAGGCAATCTAGGATCAGCTACGTCCCTGAAGTACACTCTAATAATATGTCTATATCTATCTAGATAGCTTCTAGATCTTTCTATCGGCTAATCTTAGGAACCTGGTGCTCAGGAACCTATATCTCAGGAGCCTGTTTCTCACGAACCTCCTTATTTCGGTACCTGTTGCTCAGGAACCTCTCTCTAGGCATCTGCACCTGCACAAATAACAAACTTGTTAAGCTGGATAACTCTTCTGGTGTCTTCATATGCTCTTGAATCTCTCTATGGCTATTGCTATGCTAATTCAAACTCTTATACGAGGAGGAACCTGGTTCATTTATGCTCTACTGAGCTTCCAGACCCCTGGGAACCTCCTGATACTTGTGTTTTCTTGATCCTCTCTCTATCTGATGCTCATTTCTTCATATCTAATCTTCATGGCTTAGACTGGATCTATCGTCTAGCTTGCGTGGATTGGACCCTATGACTTAATGGGCCTAAATTCAGCCCATGGTAATTTTGGGCACAACAACTACCCCCCGGTTCCTTGAAATCATGTAATGTGAAAGGAACCTATTCTACCTTCTGATATGAGGTCCAATGCTGATTTATTCTTCTTAAAATACTTCACTTCAATATCATATATCCAAGCCTACATAAGCTAACTCTGCGTAGGAAATAGGACATAAATATTTTCAACTAGTATGATCTTGGTTAGCTTCCTTTCCAACAAGGAACCTGTTCTCCATTTATTCTTTTCTAAATCTTTTCGGAACTTCTTTTCTTCAAACTGTAGCCTCCGAAACCCCTTTTATGATCTGAGGGCCCGTCTCTTTGGAATTTTAATAATTTTAAAACACAAGAGAGGATAATTTTTGGTTGTAAATATCCAAAGGGGGATAATTCAAATTTTGAATTATCCTTATCAATTACCGAAGCTGCAGTCAATGTGGGTATTTCCCAGGTTCACACGCCTCCTGCGCGTGTATCACTTCAGTTTCCACGCCAATCGTTTGCTGCCATGTGTACGCGGCTGTCCCCTATTTACCTCGGCTATTTAATCTCATATCTAACTCCAGGTTCAGTTTTTACCTTTACCAAAAGCTTGCGAAAAACCCTTAGAGAGAGAAAAGGAAGAAGCTCAACAGTCATCTACTTAATCCATCCTCCCAATCACCGTTTTCTTCCGATCAAGGTATGATTCCGACTTGCTTTTTTTTGTTCTTTCATAATATAGAATTTGTTTTCAACTATTTGCTTCTTTAGGCTTTGCATGTCAAATATTCCTTTGTTTCTTGACTTTGTATGAACATATATGTACGTCTGTATCTAGTCTTAACACTCTATGTTGCACACACAGGTTCTCATTGTTCTTAGTATTTCATTTACCTATGCGAACACTTGTGGCCGTGTTATCATGATTTTATTGCAATTTCGATTGTCTATTCGTCTTCTGCATTCATATGCTTGATGTCACATTATCGTAGGTTTATGCCCTCTTTGAAGTCCCTTAAATTCTCTCCAATATGTGACTAGAGCACTTTAGATGTCTTAGGACCCTAATTTCTCTCTCAGATGCCCTTAAACTTGACATTTCTTCGTCTATCTTTGCAGATGTCTTCCGAATCTACCCGCTCTGATCACAAGTCCTAAATTCAGCCCTTATCTACTGTGCCAATTAGCGAGAGAACTAGATCTAGTGTTGTTATCCCTAATGTGAATGAACCTAAAAACATACTCCTTAAGCCCATAATTTCTCCATCATCACAACCTCCCATTCCTGACTTTGTTGATTTAGGGGATGATTGGCCCTCTGATGAGGATGAGGTGTCGAAACCTGGGATTCCTGATCCTGTAGATGATAATGAACCTGAGCCTAAGGTTGAAAGAGACCTCTACCGAATTGAGGCTACCCCTTATTGTGAAAAAACTGATTCTATCATGACCTCGTCCAAACTCGAGAAGCTATATGAAGAATGCCCCCGTCCAACTTGTACAATTGTTATCCCAGAACCTGGTGAGAGAGCTCACAGGTTTGACGTAAGAACCCCTGAACTAGGTACCCCAAAAGCTGTGATTTCTGCCACCTTCTTTAAGGTCGGTGTGTATATACCTCTGCATTCATTTCTTAGGGATGTTTTAGACTTTTATGAATTAGCTCCTCTCCAATTGACTCCCAACTCATATAGGCTGGCCATTAGCACCTATATTCTTTATGCCAGTAAATTCATTGAACCTTTAACTACAAAGGAGCTTGGTTTTTTCTTCAAGCTGAAAGACACTGGAAGAAGCTCTGGATGCTTCTACTTATCTGCCTGGCCTTGTCATCAAGGTCAGTGTATAAAAAATGTGAAACAAAACTTTGAACAATGGCCAGAGAAATTCTTATATTGCTACGGTTGCCCCGAGGTTAGGTATGAATTCAACCATCGCCCAAAATCCCGAGACAGACTCCTCTGACTGGTAACCGTCTTTTTAGATCATAGGAGATCCTGAAATTGTCTTCTTCCATAAGAGATTGTTTAATTTTAATGACCCCAGAGAATCTTACCCCTTTAGGATTTCTTCATTCAGAATCTGGTATAACTGCATTGTTACCTTTATGCTCTATCTTTGACTTTATCTTGATAATTATGTCTGCTTCTCTTATGTATATTTCTCTAATCTTGACTTATTTATTTATGCAGATATGGCTCCAAAAATCCCATCCTTTGTGAAAAGATCCAAGAACGTGGACAAGGTTTTCAAGATTGAAGATAAGGAGGTTCCGCTTATTGCAACTCTTATTAGTCAAGTTCCCACACCTGCATCTGTTCAGAACCAACCATCGAACTCATTCAAGCGTAAGTTAGCTCAGACCACTCTTGACTTGTCGGGAAGCTCTCAATCAAGGTCCCTAAGGAAGGGAAAATCTTTGAAGGTGGATCCAGCTGCTGCTCAGAATCAATTTAAAGATATCATTGATACCCATGTTCTTTCGGATTCTGTTACTAGCTGGGCCAAAATGGATGTTGTTGAGGCTATGAATGCCATGAGATTTTCTGCCGCCCAAAATGCTTTCTTCACTCTCAGGTTTTGCGATGACATTGCTGAAAAAACACAGTATGATCTCTGATTGCAAGGAGAGGTTTCGAAGCTCAAGGAGGAGCTGGCTGCTAAAGAAGAGAGAGTACATACTGCAACGGCTGCCTTTAGGAGGGCGAAGACTATCGAGACCTCTCTGAAGAAAGATAAGGATGAGCTTCAAGGGCAGGTTAAAAGCTTAAAGGATGAAAAGCTTTCATTGCTTGAACAGATTCATGAGTTAGAGGTCCAGGTTGATACTCTTAACACTTGCGGTTAATTCTGTCAAATCTACTATGTTGATTAAGGTGAAAGCTTGATATGATGAAGGCTATGGCGAGGGCATTAGGGACTACATACACTCAACCTGGGAGAAACTTCCCAATATTGACTGGCCCGTCCTTGGGGAGGATGTGGTGAATATGATTGAGGACTTCAAAGCTGAAGCTATTGTAACAGCAACCGTACCTCCCGTTAAGTCAGTCGAGAGGTCACCAGGATCTATTCCTGTGACTGCGGAAGCTACCATCCATTTTCCCCAAGAGACTCCTAAAACAGCTCCCTCTGCTCAAGCAATGGAAAATTCCTCCCAACCTCCTTTATCTTAATAATTTTTTATGAATCATCTGTTGAACTTTGATGAGGTCGCGGACCCCTCGTAGTGTCTCACAAGATGTACTTGTTGAATCTGGTTTCTGTGGTCTTCGTGCCTAATAACTTTTGTTGATTTTCCTGGGTCGCTGTACCCATAACTTTGGTTGGTGGTTTCCAATGATAACTCCTACTTTTGCTATATCTCTCTTTTTTGATTTACGCATTAATGAATATATAGTTTTCTTGCTAAGTACTATGCACCTTCTTCATGCTCACATCATATCTAGATATCGTGTAGCTCTTTTAGCTATATCTTGTCTAGCTCATTCACCTTGGCATACATTCCTCACACTTGTATTATTTCCCATATATTGTATACTTCTTTCAGCTTCACAAAGCCCTTTCCATGTGTTTAAGTAACCACTATAATGTAACTTAAAATATTATATAGTTTCCACATTTATGCATTCAAGCTTACGCGGACAAATCCATTGTAAGAAACAGAATACACTCATATTTCCACTTATACCCTTTCACAATAAACATCACGAAGAGCTTAACCATATGTCAACAACTTACTTGTAAATTCAGAACCTCTTTAACTTCAAATGACATGTTGCAAGAAGAAATTCCATCTGACCTACTTTAGCTCTATAACCTCTTAACTTACATCTTTGAATAACAAAACCAGTTCCACTACGAATAACCACTTATAATTACTAATTCTGCAAAATAAAAACAAGAAACATAAAAACAGAAAAATAGTTAGTGTTAGTAAACTAATCCTGTTAAGCATAGGCCAACTCCAGGAAAGGTCACCTGCTTAGTTTCCAATCCTAAAAATCTAGGTTCCAACATGCCAATCTAGGTTCCATGTTGGTTCCTCTTGCCTCGAGGCGATTCTAGGAACCTGTGCGCCATTATTGGAGTCCACACAGATTTCCTCTTCTTTATGCACCTGTCTCGGCTCTGCATAAAGGGGAAGCTTATAGCCCCCTTAAGGAGTGATATGCCTGTCTGGGCTCCATATCATTTCCTTCTTCTTCATGTGTCATTGTAAGAACCCAGATTTTTGGTAGGAATTAAAACTTTTATTATGTATTGGAGTAAGAATGAATAGTGGTTACGACTACAATGTAGCAGTGGTGTAATGAAGGAATATTGAATGGATTTGGATTCGAATGTTTATAGGCAATGAACAGTGCAATTGGTTGACAACTTAGATAAGAATAATCTATCGTCACAAGAGAAAGCTATGGTACTTTAAGAAAGGAAATACCCTCATGTCATCCAAATCGATATCTGTTATCAGTCCAGTGGTTCCGTAAAAGAGTTAAGGAATGCTCGAAATAGAACGAGGACATTTTTTTAAATACAGAGGATAAGTAAAGAATAAGTGATGAATAGTGTTTTTGTGGAAGTAGGAATATTATTAGACGACACTATATAGAAGTATTCAGAAAGGATTTCTTAGTTCGTATTAATGATCCAAGGGGAAAATAAGTGTATCTAAAAGTTATCGGATTCTGAAAAATAGCACTTTTAGTTTTCCCGAGATTTTCCGAGAGACTGAAGGATTTAAGGATTTAATTAAAGATTTAAGGTATTTAAAGTCAAGGATTTTAAAGGAGAATGGAAAATGGTAGTATGAATATTGAGACGGTTTCCGGTAAAACCCTAACGATAAATCTTCGAGATATTCCTTCGAACGATCAACGAAATTGAGCAATAACCGGACACAGAAACAAGCAGAGAACCAAGGTGCATGCATGTGCAAGTGGATAAGAGCAAGTAACTAGATTGGTTACCAAAAGAACTAGCACCATTAGCAACTAAACCAAACTAGTTACAAGATTACATCATCTACACCACAAAAATTCAACACATGGCAAGAGATGATGCAAGGCATGACCAAAGCACTTTATTAAAGCTACTATATACAAGATATTATCTAAACATCAATAATTCAAGAGATTAGATCAAGAAACAAGCCAAGCAACTCCATCTCTCCATTTTTCTTCAAACTGCCCAGCAAGAACACCCATGAAAGAAAAATTCATATCTCAAGATCTAGAACTTTACAAATCACCAAATTTTAACCATATCTTCTCCACTCCAAGGGCAAAATTCTTTCAAAATTTCATGGTAATCTAATGAGTATAGCCTAGTCAAATCTCCTCCCCAAGTGAAGAAGCCAAACTGTCCAGATTCTTGACAGTTTCTGTAAGGATTTTCAAACGGCCATATCTCCTTCATTTCTCAATGAAATTTTGTGTCCTTTAGCTTGTTGGAAAGGTATTGAGATGCTCTACAACTCTTCTTTAGTACCCTCATCCAGAAAAGCAAGGTAAGGACCTCGTTTTTGCAGTTCTTTGAACAGATGAATAGTAACTTTCAAGAACTAATTTTAGTTTTATTGTTTCTTTGGATGATCTAAGCTTGGTTAAGGTGTTCTAAGGGCTATAAAAGGTTTATTAAGGCTTATAAACTCACCAAGGAAGGTATATCTGACCTAAACCCTAGATCTTACTTTGAGTTTTATGGATGTTCTTGATAGTTTTTGGATTAGTTATGATTATGGAGTTATAACAAGCATGTAAGCATGATTATGTAGTTAGTTTGTTTGATCTAAGAGATGTGATGAATATGATGATATAATATGATGTTCCTGTACTTATGAGATTAGTATTATGTATGTAAGATGTTTGGTACGCCCGGTGTGGCTTGGTTTGTTGAAACGAAATTTGGAAGCGTTCGATTTATAGCCATCGTAATGCCGAAATTTCGTTAAACCCTTAAAATTCGTGCAGAACAGTTAGGATAATTTTCTGACCTTAATGAGTTTATGACATGTCATTGTAGATCTCGAGTCATAGATCGTTTTGGTGTAAGAATCGAAACAAATGGACTTACGGTTTAGGAATTATGGTCGATTTACTAAAAGTGGTTCGAAACCGTAAGTACGAGTTCGCAATTGAAATCGAACCCCCTTAACGTGATTAATTAAGTGAAAAATCTTGGTAATTAAATATTAGAGATAATAAGGAAGGTGTGAGAGAAAACCTCATGTCAAACGGATCGTTTTTCGATTTTATAAAAATGTTCGAATCAAGGTTAAGTGCGAACGAACCCCTAAAAAGGATACTTGATTATAACTTTGGAAAACCACTTAGAAAATGACCGATAAATCTCGAGGTAAAATCTTTCGACCTTAGAACTTATATGGCTTAAGTACCTACCTAGTGTAAGTGTAATGACAAGCCTCAATAACAAACAAATGTCGGGTCATAACAGTGTTAATAAGAGTTACACTAGATGGTGTACATCGGGATAACTTAAAACCGTGTTTTTAACCTAAGTTCAATACATACTTAGCCTTTCAAAAGCGTTAGGTGATTAATCTCGAATATTCTGATTGTTTATAGATCACTGAACTGACCCAGGACACGCTACCCCTACCCGAGTACCAGGCAAGTTTCCAATACTTTGGAACTGTTGTTGTGATAATATATATGATTGATTGTTGTTATACATATGCCATAGCATGCGTGCCTACTTTCAAAATTATATTGTGATACTTGTTCCCTGATTTGATGTTGGCTTATAAGTTAGGTACGAGATATACTAATTATAAGCCGGATATTGCTAAGACCCTTAGTGAAGGGCATATGATCTCATTCTTTTAATATAGACAGGGAGTCGATATTTTGTATTATAGAGATAGTCGTGGAAACCCGGAGGGATTCCAGTGACAGATTATTTGAGGAATGTTATTTATAAACATCGTTTATATTTCCATAAGTATTAATTACTTGCAAATTACTCGAGGAATGTTATTTGAGTATAATCTCAGTCGAGAAGTACTATTTGAATATTATTTTGAATATTCATTTAAGACTTGATTTATTTAATGAATATTTATTTGAGGTATTGATTTAGATGAATATTATTTTGGAATATTCATTTGAGATTATTTATTAATGAATATTATTTTGAATATTCATTTGAGCTTTATTTCTTTAATGAATATTGTCTTAAATATTCATTTAAAGTTGATTTAATTATCGGATATTATTTTGAATATTTATTTGAGGAATTATTTATTTCGTGAATATTATATATATTCATTCGAGGATTATTATGAGCAATATTTTATATTAAGAATATTTTGGAAATATTTCTGATTTAATAAATATTCTTTGAATATTTATTTAATTCTTTTAACTAGTTTTAAAATGATTTATCTTATTCAAATATTATCTTCAAATTCCCTAATATTATGTAAAATATTCCTCGGTCTTATTATGAGTATTTTTATCAAGGGGAGGTTCCCAAAACTCTATTTTTCATTTGAATCTATCTTTCAAAATATAAGGGAACCTTACTTGAAAGTTGTTATTTATTTTGTGTGACTGCCCGGTCATAGATCTTTTGAAAGTATTCTTTTCACTCGCAACTTGGTTGTTGTTCATCAGTTGAATCCTTATGCTACCTCCTCATCATTCGAGGGGTAAGATTATTGGAACAAGTGGTATCCATTAACAAGCAGCAGCTTGGGAAATATTGGTGAATTTTCTTTTCCAACTAGATACGACTACTTCGTGGAGTCTTATCAACAAGTGTTACATTTGGGGAAAGGAGGACGAACTTTACGTTTCAGAGTCATGGATTTATTCGAACTAGGAGTTGTGTGTAAGCGGTCGAGTCGCGTGGTCCATCACAAGGCCCAACCGTTGGCCAGGGAGTTACTATTAAGGGCGGTGGACAAGTAAATCCGTCAGTTCTTCCTTCTACTGGTAGTAAACTATATTGGGCTGTACCACCTACGACTGATCATCGGAGGTTGGGACAGCTGGCGCGTGATAACTCCAGTATTAGTTCATCTCCCAAATTGGGAATTTCCTGTAACACATATCGAAGAGACTTCTTTCAGGTTGACGGGTATCCCCCGCAACACGTATCGAAGAGACTTCTTTCAGGTTGATAGGGGTTTGAAAAACATTCAAAACTGGAATTGCAATATTTTTTCATGCAAGTTCCTCTTTTATGATAAATGATGATATATTGCTTATCTTTGGCATAGCAAATATTTCCATAGAATATATGTTTTGAGTTACCTTGTGAATTAATCTTTCACATTATACTGGCATTATGTTCGTTAATGCATGGCATATGGTTTCAAAAATACTTTTGAGCTGTTATATATATTATTGTTCAGCATACATTATTATCGGTGGGCTATTGCTCACCCTTGCTTTATTTATTATATCACAACAACAGCTAGAGCAGATGGTCCATCCCAGGCGCACTCGGTGCAAGAGCATGGGAGCCGTCAGAGAGTTACCCGCTAAGGTAGCTACCAGTGCTGCGGAGGAAGCTATTGGTAGACTAGTTTTCAATTTTTAAGTATCGGACATATTTATGGATGGCAAAGAATTTGTAATAGTTAAAATTGTACTTCTTTTGGGTTGTAAGAACTCAAACTTGTGATTAATAATATTCGTTAGTTACTCTGATTTCATCTCTGGGACTATAACGGGTGTGATTTATGTTATTGTTTTGGGTCACGAGAATATAATTTAGTTTATGTTGATTTTGTGGATGGATATTGAGTCCGTAACAACCGGATCCCCGACCCTGGATCTGAGGGTGATATAGTCATGCTGGACATCTTATGAAGGTAAATGCTAAGGAACTGAGTCCCTTCTTCCCATGTGCCAGTGGCGACTCCACATGAGGGAGATATTATTAGGCTTCTCTTTAAGAACAAGTGTGCCGTTCTAGGCTCCACACAAGTTCCCACTTCCTCTCGTGCCAGAGGGGGCTCCACGGAGGGGTGAGACATATAGTCTCAGGTTCCTGTATGCCTGTCTCGGCTCCATACAGGTTCCTTTAAAATTCCTTCCATCAGGGCTTTAGGTGCCTGTCAACAGGGCTTATTAATCATATGCTCAAGGAATTTGAGGCTTTTAGCTAAAATATCTTGCTCAGTCAGCTGAGGCTTTTAAATCAAACTTACTCAGGAAGCTGCCTGAGGCTTTATTCTCAATGCTTGCTCAGGAAGCTGCCTGAGGCTTAATTCAATGCTTTCTCAGGAAGCTGCCTGAGGCTTAATTCAATGCTTGCTCAAGAAGCTGCCTGAGGTTTAATTCAATGCTTGCTCAAGAAGCTGCCTGAGGCTTAATTCAATGCATGCTCGGGAAGCTACCCGAGGCTTAATTCAATGCTTGCTCAGGAAGCTGACCGAGGCTTAATACAATGCTAGCTCAGGAAGCTGCCTGAGGCTTTATTCTTGCTCAGGAAGCTGCCTGAGGCTTATCTCTTTCTCAGGAAGCTGTCGAAGACTTAATTCTTTTCTCAATACAATCTGTCTATAAGCTAACTCTGACTAATCAATCATAGTCTGCACATTCTGTCTACATTCTGTCAAATCATATTCATACCTCGTGAATACTATCAAAGCTACAGGTTACCTTAACCACAGGTTCCTGTTTCACAAAACAAGTACTACAACAAGCACTTAAAAAGTTTCAAATTGGCATGTGAAATGGCTAATCAATCATGCACATTACTCTACTGTATAAGTAGGAATACTACCCCCCAGTTCTTTTGGGTAATTATTGTTACGTAAAAGAACTATTACTGCTCAATACTAAAACTGTCTTGCAAATAGGAAGGTTCACATCAGGTACCCCACAAGTACATGCATAATCAAATACTAAAATCAACAATTCTGGTCAGCTACAACTAATAAGATGCCTTTATTCTTGGGCTGAAAGAGCCTTACTTTTCCTAAGAAAAACATAATAAAAAAGAGAGTTACTGATAGTACTTCTTGAGATATTCTGCATTCCAAGCTTTCGGAATGAGATTCCCATCCATATCCATCAAGTGGTAAGTTCCCTCCCAAATGGCTGACTTTATCTGGTAAGGGCCTTCCCAATTTACTCCAAAGGTTCCGTGTGCAGGAACCTTGGTGTTAGGCATGACTTTCCTCAAAACTAGGTCTCCAACTTTAAAAGGCCTTGCTTTCACCTTTCTGTTGTAGTACCTTCGAACTCTCTGCTGATTAGCTGCTAACTTAACCTGAGAATCTGCTCTCAATTCTTCAACCATGTCCACGTAGAGTCTGTGATTGACCTCATTGCTCTCGGGGTCATAATGCTTTCTTCTCAAGGAACCTGTGCCAACTTCTACAGGTACAATAGCTTCACAACCATAAGTGAGAGTAAAAGGAGACTCACCAATTGTAGTTCTAGGGGTGGTGTTATACGACCACAAGACTCCAGGAAGCTCTTCTGACCAGCTTCCCTTTTTCTCTTTAAGCCACGTCTTCAACGTATGCTTAATAATCTTTTTTACAGCTTCAGTTTGTCCATTGCTCTGTGGATAATACACTGCTGAGAATGCTTTCTGAATTCCAAACTGCTCACACATTCCTCTAAGCTCTTTGCTATCAAAATATTTCCCATTATCAGAGATCAGTTTTTGGGGAATGCCAAACCTGCAAATAATAGCTCGAAAAACAAACTTAGTTAGTTTAGAGGCTGTGATCTTAGCAAGTGGTTCTGCTTCTGCCCAATTTGTGAAATAATCAACCGTAACTACTACATATTTTACTCCTCCCTTTCCTGTTGGGAGCTCTCCAATGAGGTCTATTCCTCAAATGGCGAATGACCAAAGGCTGACAATCTGCTTGATAGGTGCTACAGACCTGCTATCAAAATTTACAAACTTCTGGCAATTGCTGCATGCCTGAACAAACTTATGAGCATCTGTTTTGAGGGTTGGCCAATAATACCCTTGTCGAAGGACTTTCACGGCCAAAGAACTACCCCCAGAGTGATTTCCACACACTCCTTCATGTATTTCTTCGAGGATATATCTACACTGTTCTCCAGCTACACACTTAAGCAAAGGCTGATTAAATCCTCGTTTGTATAGGATTCCATCATAAATCACACACTTGGCAGCGTGATACTCCAGCTTCCTAGCTTCATCCTGATTAGGAGGTGCCTCTCCTTTAGCCAAGTAACTATAGATTGGAGTTATCCATGATTCTTCGACTTGAAATTCAATGTCCATGACCTCCTCTTTGAAAACACTAGGCTGCTCCTGGATTTGGAGTGGAATTACGCCCAACAGCATTGACTCTCTCTGCGAGCCCAATTTAGCTAATGCATCTGCATTGGTATTCTTTCCTCGTGGTATCTGATCTAACTTCACTTCTCTAAACTTTACAAGCAATTCTTGGGAGTACCTCAAATACAAGTTTGTACGTGGACCTCTTACCTGGAATCCACCATGAATCTGCCAAACTACTAACATCGAATCACTGAATACTCTGATGTTCTCTACTTTCATCTCCAAATCTAGCTTGAGACCTGCAATCAAAGCTTCATATTCTGCATCATTGTTAGTGGCTCTGAAATTAAAATGAATTGAACTATGAAGTCTATGTCCTTCTGGGCTGACTAGCTCTATGCGTGCTCTAGCTCCATTGTTGTTAGCATCTCCATCCACATAAAGTATCCACCAAGGTGCATAATTATCATCTTCTATCTACTCTTTCATTAACTCTTTTGGTTCCTCCTGACCAGTAACCTCCGCATGAGGTGGAAACTCAATTAAAAAGTCTGCTAAAGCTTGAGCATTGATCGCTGTCTTTGGCTTATACTCTATATCAAACTGTCCCAACTCCACAACCCATTTCAACATTCTTCCTGAAGTTTCTGGCCTGTGCATCACCTGTCTAAGTGAATATGAGGTCCTTACTTCTATCTTATTAGCCTGAAAGTAAGGTCGCAGCTTTCTAGATGCTAGAATCAAAGCATAAACCAATTTCTTCATTCATATGTATCTTGTCTCTACATCAAGCAATCTCTTACTAACATTGTAGATTGGGCTTTGCTGTCCATCTTCTTCTCGAACTAACACTGCACTTATAGAATATTGAGATACAGTTAGGTAAAGTATCAATGTCTCTCCATCAACTGGCTTAGCTTGCAGTGGGTGACTTCCCAAATGCTCTTTTAGCTTTCTAAAGGCTATCTCACACTCTTCTGTCCATTCAAACTTGCTTCTCTTCTTAATGGCTTTAAAGAACTATTGACACTTATCTGTAGACCTCAAGATGAACCTGTTCCAAGCTGCAACTCTTCCAGTAAGGGACTGAACCTCTATCACAGTCCTTGGTGATTTCATATCAATCAGTGCTTTAATCTTGGCTGGATTAGCCTCTATACCTATGTGATTCACCATGAACCCTAGAAACTTTCCTGATTCTACCCCAAATACACACTTTTGGGGATTCAGCTTCATTCTGTATTTTTGTAAGATTCCAAGAATCTCCTCTAAGTGCTTCACATGATCAGTAGCTTCCTTAGACTTAACTAACATATCATCCACATATACCTCCATGGTATTACCAATTTTCTCTTTAAACATCATGTTTACTAATCTTTGATATGTGGCTTCAGCATTAATCAATCCAAATGTCATGCATACATAACAATAAAGACCTCTATCCGTAATAAAAGTAGTATGCTCTTGATCAGGTTCATGCATAGGGATTTGATTGTAACCTGAATATGCATCCATGAAGCTAAGTAGAGCATGTCCAGCTGTTGTGTCTACTAGCTGATCAATTTGTGGTAGTGGGAAGTTGTACTTAGGGCATGCCTTGTTGAGACTGTGAAGTCCACACAGGTTCTCCATTTCCTATTAGGTTTCTTCACCAACACAGGATTCACTAGCCATACAGGATAGAAGGATTCTTTGACCAAACCTGCATCCAGCAACCTATCTACCTCTTCCTTCAATGCTTGTTCTCTCTCTCCACTAATTGGTCTTCATTTTTGTCTTACGCCCTTCTTCTCTGGATCAATATTTAGTTTATGGTACATAACCTTTGGATCTATTACGTCTATATCTGCGTGGCACCATGCAAATACATCTAGGTTCTTGCTCAAAAAGGAAATAAGAGATTCCTTCAAAGTTGGTTCAAGTTGAGCTCCAATCTTCAACACCTTTGTAACATCCTTGTCATTTATCTTCACATCCAATGTCTCACCAACTGGCCCTGCTTTGACCACCGTTTCTGGCATTCGAGGATCTAAGTCTATATCCATCTCACTTGCTGACTCTTCTCGAGGTTCCTGAACGGTAGGTGGTACATATTCTTCATGCATGACATTCCTTCTCTTAGATGCTGGCTGCTGTCCTCATTGCTTCCACTGTGTTTTACTTTTCGATTTTCATCATTTCCCAATTCATCTGTCATACATACATCTCCATTTTTATCTATAGGGGTGAACTTTCTAGCAACAAATAAGAGGTATCTGGTCCCTAAAAAATTGGAATCTCAGCATGAGGTTCCTCTTCTATAACTTCTTCAATCCTCACTGCTCTACATGAAGCTGACACGAATCCTTCTAATGGTTGACTACGAAAATCAACTGTTATGTCATCTGGATTCTTTCCTGGAAAATCATCTGGAATCTCATCCCTTTGCACTGGAAGCTTGGCAGCTTTTGCAGCATGCTATAAAGCTTTTGTGTAGCATTCTCTAGACTCATACTGACATCCTCGAACTATTCCAATACCATTTGGTGTTGGGAACTTCATGGTCAAATGATAAATTGAAGTAACCACCCTCATCTCCTTCAAGATTGGTCTCCCAAGGATAGCATTATAGTTCATATTGTCCTCAATAACAATAAATTCTGCTAACTGTGTAATGCAGCAAGGTTTATCGCCTAAAGTAACTGGCAAACGAATCTTACCTTTGATAGGGACTTGATTGTTGGTGAAGCCATATAATGTATCCTTTGTAGGAGTCAAATCTCTGTCCAAGAAATCCATTTTCTTGAAAGCTGAGTAAGATAACAGGTTCACTGAGCTTCCATTGTCTATCAATACTCTATGAACCTCATAGGACCCAATCCCCATCTCTATTACCAAAGTATCAGTGTGTGGATGATGTACCCAAGAAGCATCCTCTTCTGTAAAGGTGATATCCGTGTCCTCCCCTTCGAACAACTTGGGAGACCTCTGTGACAGATTGCAAACATTAGTCGAAGGACGCTCTTTAGCTTCACGAGTATACCTTTATATGGCGTTCCTGCTATTCCCTCCGATGTGTTGACCTCCTATAATAGTGCGTATACACCCAGTCTTAGGTGGTCCCTCCATCAAAACAGGTTCTGGTGCTTTCTGAGTCTTCTCTTCTCTGTACTTCTTTCCCTCCTGAGCTACCCATTCAGTTAATTGTCCTTGCCTGATTAGAGTTTCAATAAAATCCCTTAGATGGCGACAGTCTGCGGTATTATGCCCATTATTATCATGAAAATCATAGTATGGACGCTCATTCCTGTTTCCTGGAGGACCATTCTTGAAAGGTTTCTTGAACCATAGAGACTTCTCATTCACTACATATATGTGAAAGATTCATAAATGGGCCTCTCTCATCTATTTTAGGAAGCTGGTGGTGGAACCTGGTTCATAGCAGGTTTAGTAGGATTCGCAGCCTCAGCCTCTGGCTTCCCCTGAGATGTACGGCTAACAACCTTTCTATTATCACGATTATTAGGACTCCTAGGCCTTGTCCTCTTGTTTCCTGACCATCCACCTTGCTTCTCAAACTCTGGATATTTCTTCAAGTCAGCTAGAGATTCCTCCACAAGATGAAAAGATTCTGCCTGAGAATAAAAGTCTGTCAATGTCTCAGGTTCCTTCCCTTGCAACTCCTTCCAGAAATCTGAACCTCTCCTGACACCAGCAATTAAGAAATTCTTCAAAGTCTCCTCAGATGCTTTTCTAACCTTCGGAACCTCTGCATTAAACCTTTTGAAATATTCCATCAGTGTCTCATTATGTCTCTGCTTGATGTTGGCTAAAGTATTGGTAGGAGGTGCAAACGCAACAGATGCTATAAACTGGGTAACAAAGAGCTTTCCCATACTTTCCCAGGAACCAATAGAATCAGCAGGTAACCTCTTAAACCATTGATGAGCACCACCTTGCAAAGTTGCTCCCAACAACCTACATCTAGTAGCCTCCCTAACCAGATAAACATCCATTTCTGTATCGAAGCGACTCAAGTACTCAATTGGATCAGTGGTTCCATCGAACTTCAATTCATTCGAGGGCCTGTAGGATCTGGGTAAGGCTGACTTTCGAACCTTCTTAGTAAAAGGAGAAGAAGCTATAGGTTTAGCTACAAGATACTTCTCATCCTCTTAACATCTTCCACGGTTACCTCTCCAGTAGCTTCTGCTTTTGTCCTTTTACTCGTTCCCTCACCTTCCTGTGACTCTGCAGTACTAGATTCATTAGTAGTTTCTTCTGAATCTATTTCATCATCCTCAATTATCTCAACAGATGGCTCCTTGTCTTTTTTCTTTTTCTGCGAGGAACCTCCTGCTTTAATCTTCTTCTTTCCCTTGGACTCCATATGAACTTGGGACTGTCCCTTCTTGGTAGGAGTTTTATTCTTCTCAGTCTTGTTCTTCATTATCACCATCCTGTTTTGGTTCTTCCTCCTCCTCATCGACCTCCTCATCGAGTCCTGGTTCTTTCTCTTCAAAGTTCAACTGCTTCGGGGTAACCTTCGATTTCTTACCCTTCTTACCCTTCTTTGCTTTCTTTTTCTTCTTACTTGACGCCTGTTCCAGAGTTGACGACCTTTTGCCAATGGATTTAAGGGCTTCAAGCACATCTGCTGGGGTGATCTTCATTACTTGATGAGTACGTTCATCATCGTTGGGTGTTTTCTCCACAGAACGAGTTGCATCGCTATATGAGTTGCCTACCATCTTTCCACTCTTAATATGTTAACTCCCCTCCTTCTAGCGCCAACGTTGATGAGTGGATTTCGTAACAACTTTTATGAGGTTTTTGGTGAGTTGTAAAGGTTAACGATCAACTGTTCAATGGAAGATTTGGGTTGTATTTGTGGGGGTGAGCTGAGCTTGAGAGTGTCACCAATAATCTCAGTTTCTTTTAGAGAGAATTATAGAGCTGAATTCGTCTTACCCTCAAGGTTCCTACGTATCCTTTATGTAGGAATCAGGCCCACATAGTTCTAATGCTAAGCTGATTCTGCTTGACCAACTGTATAAGGTTGTATAGTTTGTGTTGGACTCAGGTTCCTTTAGAGTTTACCACGAACTGGTTGGCTAAGTAGAGTATAACTCGATTTCATACTCTACTATAATTCTCGTGTCTATTAGAGGCAATCAAGGATCAGCTGCGTCCCAGAAGTACACTCCAATAATAAGTCTATATCTGTCTAGATAGCTTCTAGATCTTTCTGTCGGCTAATCTTAGGAACCTGGTGCTCAAGAGCCTATATCTCAGGAGCTTGTTTCTCAGGAACCTCCTTATTTCGGTACCTGTTGCTCAGGAACCTCTCTCTAGGCATCTACACCTGCATAAATAACAAACTTGTTAAGCTGGATAACTCTTCTGGTGTCTTCATATGCTCTTGACTCTCTCTATGGCTGTTGCTATGCTAATTCAAACTCTTATACGAGGAGGAACATGGTTTATTTATGCTTTACTGAGCTTCCAGACCCCTGGGAACCTCCTGATACTTATGTTTTCTTGATCCTCTCTCTATCTGATGCTCATTTCTTCATATCTAATCATCATGGCTTAGACTGGATCTATCTTCTAGCTTGCGTGGATTGGACCCTATGACTTGTAACACCCTCTTCCTAAAATGGAAGGAGATATTACTAATAGTCCATAAACCTGCAAACAGAGCACTAAAATAATTCTCTAAATAACAATTAAACAGTCTAATAATCTCCACAACTTAAATAAACCTCCAAATTATAGTTCAAACCAATAAATACGAAAAACCACAATTCTCTAAATAAATAATCAAGTGTAAATAATTCTAGAAATCCATAAATCCTAAGCAACGAAATAATGGGTAGCACTCCATCACACAGTCCCAGATCCCCCTAAGCACCTGCCAAAAAAATAATACGGCATGAGCCAAACGCCCAGTACGGATTTGGAATACATATAAAACAGAAAAACAGATAAGAATATTTGACAGTTATAATAAAACATTTATTTTAAAATACGTATGGCTGAAGCAACGAGGGGTTAGGATATTTCATACCGAGATCAGAACAGAACAGATACAGATACACACATCATAGGGTACCTAATGTGTGCAACAAATCGGATAACGTGTACGGCATATACAACGTCACCGCCAAATCAAATCATAAATCAAATCAAAATCTGGGTGCACCCACGTATCCTGAAACAAATATCAAAATGCGCAAAAGCTCGCCACCTGAGCTATCAGAAGGATACGCCGTGACCAATCACACTGCCACGGAAGTGTCATGTCACTGGTGCCGTAATGACATGGTTGTAGTACCCCTACAGCTGGTTAACTCGGTATACCCTATATCACTAAGGGTTCAAATAAAGTATTTCGCAAAACTTTTAAAATCAAATGAACAAGATATTTCCAATATTTTCAGCAGATATAAAGTGTACGAAATATCAGAAGAATCGCAGAAACAGATATTTAAATAATTCGAAACAGATTGAAAAATATTTTTCAAGGTCAAAATAAATTTTCAAAATCAAAACGATTTAAAACCAAATGAATAGATATGTGGTCAAAATGAACTTAATTTAAATATTCTTATGAGGAGTAGCGCTGAATAAAAAGAAAAGAGAATCTGTACCTCGAAATTTGCAACTAGAATACTAATGAGACCCGCACACGATTTGCTAAATTCTCGACTTCCAATCTAATTACAAAATATTATTTATAATCAATATACATTCTTTATACATATATGATAAATGAATTTATCGCGGTATCTATCAAAGTAAATAAAATGTTCATGTATTAACAGTTACTACTACCTAGTACCTAGTACCTGATGTTCGCCTTTTATAACTATTTGTTTTTTTCTTTTAGTACTAGCTAAAGTAATCATTCAATGACTTATAAACGTCAGTGAACTAATCCAAAGATATTAACCTTAATATCATCTAACCAGTGCGTGAGTTTAAGGTATAAACATACACACATGGACATGGTAACTTGCTAATCGGTAATTTAATAAAATATTAACATGATTTGTACATTAACTTAAACTCCTATTAACTTTTAATGTCTTGTTTGTATACTTACATCAAATTAAATTAAATAATAGGTGGTCACCAACTAAATATCGCACAATCATCATGGAATAAGATATTTCAAAAATTAAACAATCAATCTCTAATCTCACTCCTAAAATCATAAATAAATCAATTTAATGTACTTATTAATGCTTTAACATTAAGGAAAAAAAAATAATCCATGCGCTTTAATTTAATCAAACTTTACACCCTAGCAAGTATATAATGAAATCGTAACTAATTAACTCCAATAGTAATCTTGTATGAATACGATGGTAGAGTACAGAGACCTAATCTAGACTTAGTATCATAACTACATGTTTATATGCGGATCCCTAAGTTAAGTTATAATATCATACTCACATACTATTTAATTACTTGCACAAATTGTATATACCTGTCTCTTGCTTAACACCACCTATGAGTCGAATATCAACCCCCTCCTCTGTATTTCTCTGTTTTGTTTTGCTCCCCCACTCTGCGCAGCCTCTTTGTTCTAGGGTTATGCCTCCGTATAATTATATTAAACCCAAAATAACGTGTATATATAGTATACTAATAATCCTAAATCAATTAGATTTTTTTTTAACAAACATAAATTAATTACTAATTCTTTTCTAGTTCTATTACAAACCAAACCAAACCAAATCATATTATTATTATTATTATTATTATTATTATTATTATTATTATTATTATTATTATTAAATATCAAAATTTCCTATATATTACATATATACCCCCTTAAAAAGGATTCCGTCCCCGGAATCAAACGAAACTAAAACTCGTACCTGAATCGAATAAATGCGGATATCTCTCGCGAATAGATTCCTCTAGTTCCCAAGTAGCCTCTCTCTCAGAATGATTTTTCCACAACACTTTCACAAATGGAATGGTATTCTTCCTCAAAACCCGCTCCTCTCGAGCTAAGATAGCTTCGGCTTCCTCCTCACAAGAAAGATCCTCTCGAATCTTATGCAATGGATACTGAACTATGTGAAACAGATGATACTTATAGCCCCTCAAAACCGACACATGAAAGACATTATGTACATGCGATAACTGTGGCGGCAACGCAACTCTGTAAGACACTGCTCCCACTTTTTCTATAACGTCAAACGGGCCAACATATCTCGGACTAAGCTTTCCCTTCATACCAAAGCGCTTAACACCCTTGCAAGGAGACACCTTCAAGAACACATGATCACCTGGTTCAAATCCACCAAACTTTCTATGTTGATCCGCATAACTCTTTTGACGCGACCGAGCTTCCTTCAAGCTTATCTTAGCCTTCTCCACCTTCTCATTAGTGACTCTAACTAGTTCTAGTCCTTCAATGACTTTTTCACCAACTTCATCCCAACAAGATGGTGCCCTACACCTCCTACCATACAAAGCCTCAAATGGTGGCATACCAATACTCGCGTGCCAGCTATTATTGTACGCGAACTCAACAAGATACAAATACTTATCCCAATCACACGTCCACTCCAAAGCACAAGCCCTCAGCATATCCTCCAATGTCTGAATCGTCCTCTCTGACTGTCCATCGGTCTGCGGATGATAAGAAGTACTAAAATTAAGCTTCGTGCCCCAAGCTTGCTGAAATCCCTTCCAAAAACGTGATGTGAACCTCGTATCCCTGTCAGAAACTATTGACACTGGCACACCATGAAGTCTAACAATATCCCGCTGAAAAATCTCTGCCAACTCATGAACAGGAGTAGTCTCTTTAATAGGCAAGAAATGAGCAGACTTAGTAAGTCTATCAACCACCACCCATATAACATCATTCTTTTTAAAGGTCCTCGACAAATGAGTTACAAAATCCATAGTAATGTTCTCCCACTTCCAAACTGGAATATCCAACTGCTGCAACAATCCACTAGGCCTCTGATGATCTATCTTCACCTGTTGACATATAAGACATTTTCCCACAAACTCGGCTATGTCTCCTTTCATTCCACTCCACCAAAAGTGCTTCTTCAAATCTCTATACATCTTGGTAGAACCTGGATGAATAGAGAATGAAGAGCTATGAGCCTCGGTCAAAATCTCTTCACGAATCGTCGTGTCTGCAGGCACACACAATTTGCTACCCAACCATATCACACCCTCATCATCAAGACGAAAATTTTTCTACTTACCTTCTGCAACCTCAGATCTAATATCTTCTAAACCTGTATCATTCTTCTGAGCTTCCTTAACCCTTGAAACCAAATTTGGTTCCACTCTCAAACTCGCAATGCTACCATCTGATCCTCTAACATACAGCTCAATACCAAAGCGCTCTATGTCTGAAATAAGATGCGGCTGAGTAATGAGAGATGCAACACTCCCCAAGTTCTTCCTACTAAGAGCGTTTGCCACAACATTCGCCTTCCCTGGATGGTACTGGATATTAGCATCATAATCCTTAAGAAGTTCAAGCCATCTTCGCTGCCTCATGTTAAGCTCCTTCTGAGTAAAAATGTATTTAAGACTCTTATGATCAGTGAAGATATCACAAGTCTCTCCATACAGATAATGCCTCCAAATCTTCAAAGCAAAGACCACTGCTGCTAACTCCAAGTCATGAGTAGGATAATTTACCTCATAAGGTTTAAGCTACCTAGAAGCGTACGAAATCACCTTCCCATGCTGCATAAGAACACACCCTAATCCTCTCTTAGAAGCATCACTATAAACTTGAAATCCTCCACTCCCTGATGGCAATACAAGAATAGGAGCTGACACCAACCTCTTCTTCAACTCTTGGAAACTCTGCTCATGATCATCATTCCACTCGAACTTAACACCCTTCCTCATCAGTTGAGTCAATGGTAAAGCTATGGATGAGAAACCTTCCACAAAGCGCCTGTAGTAACCTGCCAAACCCAAGAAACTCCTTACCTCGGTCACATTGCTAGGTCTCGGCCAATTAGTGATAGCCTCGACTTTCGCAGGATCCAACTCAATCCCTCTAGAAGACACAATATGCCCCAAAAATGCCACCTGCTCCAACCAGAACTCACATTTTGAAAATTTTGCAAATAACTTCTTCTCCCTCAAGATCTCAAGCACAATACGTAAATGTTCCTCATGCTCCTCCCTGCTCCTCGAGTATATCAAGATATCATCAATGAAGACCACAACAAACTTATCCAAGTAATCATGAAACACCCGATTCATCAAATCCATAAACACCGCTGGTGCATTCGTCAACCCAAAGGACATCACAAGAAAGTCATAATGACCATAACGAGTACGAAATGCAGTCTTCGGAATATCTTCTTCCCTCACTCGCAATTGGTGGTAACCCGATCTCAAATCTATCTTCGAAAAGAATATCGCCCCTTGTAACTGATCAAACAGGTCATCAATGCGTGGCAAAGGATACCTGTTTCTGATAGTCACCTTATTCAACTCCCTGTAGTCGATGCACAATCTCATAGAACCATCCTTCTTCTTCACAAACAACACCGGAGCACCCCATGGAGATACACTTGGCCTGATAAATCCTCTATCCAACATCTCTTGCAACTGCACTTTCAATTCCTGCAACTCTAGTGGTGCCATTCGGTATGGTGCCTTAGAAATAGGCTCTGCACCTGGAACAAGTTCAATAGTAAACTCCACTTCTCTCTCTGGTGGCAAACCTGGTAGCTCATCGGGAAACACATCTGCAAACTCATTAACAACTGGATAATCCTCGATACGAGGCTCATCCTTAGAAGTATCCTTCACGAAAGCAAGATAGCCATCACAACCCTTAGACAAAAGTTTACTCGCCTTTAGAGCTGAAATCATTTTAACCTCTCCTTTCGGTTGAGAACCCTGGTATACAAATTCTGGTTTATCTGCATCTCCAAAGATCACCCTCTTCCCCTGACAGTCAATTGTAGCTCGATGCTCACTCAACCAATCCATACCCAGAATAACGTCAAAGTCATGCATCTCCATCGGAAGCAAGTTAACCTTACAATTTCTTTCCCCAACAACTATCGGACACTCTCGGTACACATCAGAAATAATAACAGAATTCCCCATCGGGGTAGCAATAGACATACGAGGATATAGTAATGAAGGTACAACACCAAGATGACGAACAAATGATAAAGACACAACAGAATGAGTTGAACCAGTATCAAATAACACATAAGCATCACGTCTACCAACAAGAAGTGTTCCTGAGACGGTACCTGAATTAGCTGCTGCCTGATTAGCAGTCAATGCAAACACTCTGCCTGAAGTATTCTGCTGACTGCCACTACCACCTGCTCCTCCACCAGTATTACGTGACGCTGTACAATCCTTTGCCCTATGTGACATGCTACCACACAAGAAACAAGCCCCGGTCTGTTTATAACAAGCTCTCCCTGGATGATGTCCACCACAAGTAGCACAAGGAGCCACTGGAATCATATTGGGGTTGCCCCCATAAACTGAATAACGACTCTGCCCCTGTTGACGACCCTGCCACTGCCTAGGCTGCTGCTGCTGAAATCTCTGATTCTGATTCTGTTTCTGACCACCATACTGATTCTGACCATAAGCGGACTGAGTCTTCATATTCTGATATCTTCCACGCCACTGTCCCTGCTGACTACCCTGACCTCCATTCCACTGCCTACCCTGTACAAAACTCTGATCATCTCTATTCCGCTTGCGATCATTCTGGAACCTGTAAGCTCTATACTCAGTGCGCTCCTTCTCAATATCCTTAGCTGCATCTGCCACCTCAGCCACATTAGGAAACCTCAGTGAAATGATACCACCTCTCAGATTAGGCCTCAACCCCCATTTAAATTTCTCAGCCTGCTGTGCAGCAGTCCCTGCAACTGTCCCAGCAAATCAAGCCAACCTGATAAATCTCGCCATATAGTCAGTAATGCTCTCATCAAAATTCTGCGAAATAGAATGAAACTCCCTCAAGTAACCCTCTCTGTCTGCATTAGAAAAGTACTACTCATAGAACACCTCCTTGAACCCCTGCCATACCAATGTCTCTGTAAATTCCTCTCCTCTAGTAGCTTTCACTCCTCTCCACCACCTCTGAGCATCCCCCTCCAACTTGTACACAGCTAACTTGACCTTCTGAAGCTCATCACAACCCAAGGCATCAAAAATCTTCTCAAGATGAACAATCCAATTTTCAGCATCAATAGGAGTCGACGCTGAATGAAAAGAATCTGGTTTCTGCTTAGAAAACCTCTCCAACCATCAAATGGCTCAAATTGATTACCCTGGCCATCCTGATTTCCCTGACCATTTTGATTGCCTTGGCCATTCTGATTGCCCTGACCATTCTGATTATTCTGATTTGCCATAGCTTGCTGTATACCATTCGCCACTGCTTGTCCTATCATATTAGCTAGCTGATCCGGGCTAACATTCAGGGTAGTTTGATTTTGATTTTTCTTAGGAGGCATCTACAATATAAGATTAGCAAACGAATGAAGATCACAAGAATAGATAATCAGAAGCAATTAAACATAGATGTCGAAAGAGTAAAGCAAGATGATATGAATTTGAAATAGAATACCCATCCTAACGTCTACCCAAACTCACAGGTCAACCTAAATAGGTTTTCTACAAGAAAGAACCTGGCTCTGATGCCATCTTTGTAACACCCTCTTCCTAAAATGGAAGGAGATATTACTAATAGTCCATAAACCTGCAAACAGAGCACTAAAATAATTCTCTAAATAACAATTAAACAGTCTAATAATCTCCACAACTTAAATAAACCTCCAAATTATAGTTCAAACCAATAAATACGAAAAACCACAATTCTCTAAATAAATAATCAAGTGTAAATAATTCTAGAAATCCATAAATCCTAAGCAACGAAATAATGGGTAGCACTCCATCACACAGTCCCAGATCCCCCTAAGCACCTGCCAGAAAAAGAATACGGCATGAGCCAAACGCCCAGTACGGATTTGGAATACATATAAAACAGAAAAACAGATAAGAATATTTGACAGTTATAATAAAACATTTATTTTAAAATACGCATGGTTGAAGCAACGAGGGGTTAGGATATTTCATACCGAGATCAGAACAGAACAGATACAGATACACACATAATAGGGTACCTAATGTGTGCAACAAATCGGATAACGTGTACGGCATATACAACGTCACCGCCAAATCAAATCATAAATCAAATCAAAATCTAGGTGCACCCACGTATCCCGAAATAAATATCAAAATGCGCAAAAGCTCGCCACATGAGCTATCAGAAGGATACGCCGTGACCAATCACACTGCCACGGAAGTGTCATGTCACTGGTGCCGCAATGACATGGTTGTAGTACCCCTACAACTGGTTAACTCGGTATACCCTATATCACTAAGGGTTCAAATAAAGTATTTCGCAAAACTTTTAAAATCAAATGAACATGATATTTCCAATATTTTCAGCAGATATAAAGTGTACGCAATATCAGAAGAATCGCAAAAACAGATATTTAAATAATTCGAAACAGATTCAAAAATATTTTTCAAGGTCAAAATAAATTTTCAAAATCAAAATGATTTAAAACCAAATGAATAGATATGTGGTCAAAATGAACTTAATTTAAATATTCTTATGAGGAGTAGCGCTGAATAAAAAGAAAAGAGAATCCGTACCTCGAAATTAGCAACTAGAATACTAATGAGACCCGCACACGATTTGCTAAATTCTCGACTTCCAATCTAATTACAAAATATTATTTATAATCAATATACATTCTTTATACATATATGATAAATGAATTTATCGCGGTATCTATCAAAGTAAATAAAATGTTCATGTATTAACAGTTACTACTACCTAGTACCTAGTACCTGATGTTCGCCTTTTATAACTATTTGTTTTTTTCTTTTAGTACTAGCTAAAGTAATCATTCAATGACTTATAAACGTCAGTGAACTAATCCATAGATATTAACCTTAATATCATCTAACCAGTGCTTGAGTTTAAGGTATAAACATACACACATGGACATGGTAACTTGCTAATCGGTAATTTAATAAAATATTAACATGATTTGTACATTAACTTAAACTCCTATTAACTTTTAATGTCTTGTTTGTATACTTACATCAAATTAAATTAAATAATAGGTGGTCACCAACTAAATATCGCACAATCATCATGGAATAAGATATTTCAAAAATTAAACAATCAATCTCTAATCTCACTCCTAAAATCATAAATAAATCAATTTAATGTACTTATTAATGCTTTAACATTAAGGAAAAAAAATAATCCATGCGCTTTAATTTAATCAAACTTTACACCCTAGCAAGTATATAATGAAATCGTAACTAATTAACTCCAATAGTAATCTTGTATGAATACGATGGTAGAGTACAGAGACCTAATCTAGACTTAGTATCATAACTACATGTTTATATGCGGATCCCTAAGTTAAGTTATAATATGATACTCACATACTATTTAATTACTTGCACAAATTGTATATACATGTCTCTTGCTTAACACCACCTATGAGTCGAATATCAACCCGCTCCTCTGTATTTCTCTGTTTTGTTTTGCTCCCCCACTCTGCGCAGCCTCTTTGTTCTAGGGTTATGCCTCCGTATAATTATATTAAACCCAAAATAACGTGTATATATAGTATTCTAATAATCCTAAATCAATCAGATTTTTTTTAACAAACATAAATTAATTACTAATTCTTTTCTAGTTCTATTACAAACCAAACCAAACCAAATCATATTATTATTATTATTATTATTATTATTATTATTATTATTATTATTATTATTATTAAATATCAAAATTTCCTATATAAACCAGAATTTGTATACCAGGGTTCTCAACCGAAAGGAGAGGTTAAAATGATTTCAGCTCTAAAGGCGAGTAAACTTTTGTCTAAGGGTTGTGATGGCTATCTTGCTTTCGTGAAGGATACTTCTAAGGATGAGCCTCGTATCGAGGATTATCCAGTTGTTAATGAGTTTGCATATGTGTTTCCCGATGAGCTACCAGGTTTGCCACCAGAGAGAGAAGTGGAGTTTACTATTGAACTTGTTCCAGGTGCAGAGCCTATTTCTAAGGCGCCATACCGAATGGCACCACTAGAGTTGCAGGAATTGAAAGTGCAGTTGCAAGAGATGTTGGATAGAGGATTTATCAGGCCAAGTGTATCTCCATGGGGTGCTCCGGTGTTGTTTGTGAAGAAGAAGGATGGTTCTATGAGATTGTGCATCGACTACAGGGAGTTGAATAAGGTGACTATCAGAAATAGGTATCCTTTGCCACGCATTGATGACCTGTTTGATCAGTTACAAGGGGCGATATTCTTTTCGAAGATAGATTTGAGATCGGGTTACCACCAATTGCGAGTGAGGGAAGAAGATATTCCGAAGACTACATTTCGTACTCGTTATGGTCATTATGAGTTTCTTGTGATGTCCTTTGGGTTGACGAATGCACCAGCGGTGTTTATGGATTTGATGAATCGGGTGTTTCATGATTACTTGGATAAGTTTGTTGTGTTCTTCATTGATGATATCTTGATATACTCGAGGAGCAGGGAGGAGCATGAGGAACATTTACGTATTGTGCTTGAGATCTTGAGGGAGAAGAAGTTATTTGCAAAATTTTCAAAATGTGAGTTCTGGTTGGAGCAGGTGGCATTTTTGGGGCATATTGTGTCTTCTAGAGGGATTGAGTTGGATCCTGCGAAAGTCGAGGCTATCACTAATTGGCCGAGACCTAGCAATGTGACCGAGGTAAGGAGTTTCTTGGGTTTGGCAGGTTACTACAGGCGCTTTGTGGAAGGTTTCTCATCCATAGCTTTACCATTGACTCAACTGATTAGGAAGGGTGTTAAGTTCGAGTGGAATGATGATCGTGAGCAGAGTTTCCAAGAGTTGAAGAAGAGGTTGGTGTCAGCTCCTATTCTTGTATTGCCATCAGGGAGTGGAGGATTTCAAGTTTATAGTGATGCTTCTAAGAGAGGATTAGGGTGTGTTCTTATGCAGCATGGGAAGGTGATTTCGTACGCTTCTAGGCAGCTTAAACCTTATGTGGTAAGTTATCCTACTCATGACTTGGAGTTAGCAGCAGTGGTCTTTGCTTTGAAGATTTGGAGGCATTATCTGTATGGAGAGACTTGTGATATCTTCACTGATCATAAGATTCTTAAATACATTTTTACTCAGAAGGAGCTTAACATGAGGCAGCGAAGATGGCTTGAACTTCTTAAGGATTATGATGCTAATATCCAGTACCATCCAGGGAAGGCGAATGTTGTGGCAGACGCTCTTAGTAGGAAGAACTTGGGGAGTGTTGCATCTCTCATTACTCAGCCGCTTCTTATTTCAGACGTGGAGCGCTTTGGTATTGAGTTGTATGTTAGAGGATCAGATGGTAGCATTGCGAGTTTGAGAGTGGAACCAAATTTGGTTTCAAGGGTTAAGGAAGCTCAGAAGAATGATACAGGTTTAGGAGATATTAGATCTGAGGTTGCAGAAGGTAAGCAGAAAAATTTACGTGTTGATGATGAGGGTGTGATATGGTTGGGTAGCAAATTGTGTGTGCCTGCAGAAACGACGATTCGTGAAGAGATTTTGACCGAGGCTCATAGCTCTTCATTCTCTATTCATCCAGGTTCTACCAAGATGTATAGAGATTTGAAGAAGCACTTTTGGTGGAGTGGAATGAAAGGAGACATAGCAGAGTTTGTAGGAAAATGTCTTATATGTCAACAGGTGAAGATAGATCATCAGAGGCCTAGTGGATTGTTGCAGCAGTTGGATATTCCAGTTTGGAAGTGGGAGAACATTACTATGGATTTTGTAACTCATTTGCCGAGGACCTTTAAAAAGAATGATGTTATATGGGTGGTGGTTGATAGACTTACTAAGTCTGCTCATTTCTTGCTTATTAAAGAGACTACTCCTGTTCATAAGTTTGCAGAGATTTTTTAGCAGGATATTGTTAGACTTCATGGTGTGCCAGTGTCAATAGTTTCTGACAGGGATACGAGGTTCACATCACGTTTTTGGAAGGGATTTCAGCAAGCTTGGGGCACGAAGCTTAATTTTAGTACTTCTTATCATCCGCAGACCGATGGACAGTCAGAGAGGACGATTCAGACATTGGAGGATATGCTGAGGGCTTGTGCTTTGGAGTGGACAGGTGATTGGGATAAGTATTTGTATCTTGTTGAGTTCGCGTACAATAATAGCTGGCACGCGAGTATTGGTATGCCACCATTTGAGGCTTTGTATGGTAGGAGGTGTAGGGCACCATCTTGTTGGGATGTAGTTGGTGAAAAAGTCATTGAAGGACCAGAACTAGTTAGAGTCACTAATGAGAAGGTGGAGAAGGCTAAGATAAGCTTGAAGGAAGCTCGGTCGCGTCAAAAGAGTTATGCGGATCAACATAGAAAGTTTGGTGGATTTGAACCAGGTGATCATGTGTTCTTGAAGGTGTCTCCTTGCAAGGGTGTTAAGCGCTTTGGTATGAAGGGAAAGCTTAGTCCGAGATATGTTGGTCCGTTTGACGTTATAGAGAAAGTGGGAGAAGTGTCTTACAGAGTTGCGTTGCCGCCACAGTTATCGCATGTACATAATGTCTTTCATGTGTCGGTTTTGAGGGGCTATAAGTATCATCCGTTTCACATAGTTCAGTATCCATTGCATAAGATTCGATAGGATCTTTCTAGTGAGGAGGAAGCCGAAGCTATCTTAGCTCGAGAGGAGCGGGTTTTGAGGAAGAATACCATTCCATTTGTGAAAGTGTTGTGGAAAAATCATTCTGAGAGAGAGGCTACTTGGGAACTAGAGGAATCTATTCGCGAGAGATATCCGCATTTATTCGATTCAGGTACGAGTTTTAGTTTCGTTTGATTCCGGGGACGGAATCCTTTTTAAGGGGGTATATATGTAATATATAGGAAATTTTGATATTTAATAATAATAATAATAATAATAATAATAATAATAATAATAATAATAATAATAATAATAATAATATGGTTTGGTTTGGTTTGGTTTGGTTTGTAATAGAACTAGAAAAGAATTAGTAATTAATTTATGCTTGTTAAAAAAAAATCTAATTGATTTAGGATTATTAGAATACTATATATACACATTATTTTGGGTTTAATATAATTATACGGAGGCATAACCCTAGAACAAAGAGGCTGCGCAGAGTGGGGGAGCAAAACAAAACAGAGAAATACAGAGGAGCGGGTTGATATTCGACTTGTAGGTGGTGTTAAGCAAGAGACAGGTATATACAATTTGTGCAAGTAATTAAATAGTATGTGAGTATCATATTATAACTTAACTTAGGGATCCGCATATAAACATGTAGTTATGATACTAAGTCTAGATTAGGTCTCTGTACTCTACCATCGTATTCATACAAGATTACTATTGGAGTTAATTAGTTACGATTTCATTATATACTTGCTAGGGTGTAAAGTTTGATTAAATTAAAGCGCATGGATTATTTTTTTTCCTTAATGTTAAAGCATTAATAAGTATATTAAATTGATTTATTTATGATTTTAGGAGTGAGATTAGAGATTGATTGTTTAATTTTTGAAATATCTTATTCCATTATGATTGTGCGATATTTAGTTGGTGACCACCTATTATTTAATTTAATTTGATGTAAGTATACAAACAAGACATTAAAAGTTAATAGGAGTTTAAGTTAATGTACAAATCATGTTAATATTTTATTAAATTACCGATTAGCAAGTTACCATGTCCATGTGTGTGTGTTTATACCTTAAACTCAAGCACTGGTTAGATGATATTAAGGTTAATATCTATGGATTAGTTCACTGACGTTTATAAGTCATTGAATGATTACTTTAGCTAGTACTAAAAGAAAAAAACAAATAGTTATAAAAGGCGAACATCAGGTACTAGGTAGTAGTAACTGTTAATACATGAACATTTTATTTACTTTGATAGATACCGCGATAAATTCATTTATCATATATGTATAAAGAATGTATATTGATTATAAATAATATTTTGTAATTAGATTGGAAGTTGAGAATTTAGCAAATCGTGTGCGGGTCTCATTAGTATTCTAGTTGCTAATTTCGAGGTACGGATTCTCTTTTCTTTTTATTCAGCGCTACTCCTCATAAGTATATTTAAATTAAGTTCATTTTGACCACATATCTATTCATTTGGTTTTAAATCATTTTGATTTTGAAAATTTATTTTGACCTTGAAAAATATTTTTGAATCTGTTTCGAATTATTTAAATATCTGTTTCTGCGATTCTTCTAATTTTGCGTACACTTTATATCTGCTGAAAATATTGGAAATATCTTGTTCATTTGATTTTAAAAGTTTTGCGAAATACTTTATTTGAACCCTTAGTGATATAGGGTATACCGAGTTAACCAGCTGTAGGGGTACTACAGCCATGTCATTGCGGCACCAGTGACATGACACTTCCGTGGCAGTGTGATTGGTCGCAACGTATCCTTCTGATAGCTCAGGTGGCGAGCTTTTGTGCATTTTGATATTTGTTTCAGGATACGTGGGTGCACCCAGTTTTTGATTTGATTTATGATTTGATTTGGCGGTGACGTTGTATATGCCGTACACGTTATCCGATTTGTTGCACACATTAGGTACCCTATGATGTGTGTATCTGTATCTGTTCTGTTCTGATCTCGGTATGAAATATCCTAACCCCTCGTTGCTTCAGCCATGCGTATTTTCAAATAAATGTTTTATTATAACTATCAAATATTCTTATCTGTTTTTCTATTTTATATGTATTCCAAATCCGTACTGGGCGTTTGGCTCATGCCGTATTCTTTTTCTGATAGGTGCTTAGGGGGATCTGGGACTGTGTGATGGAGTGCTACCCATTATTTCGTTGCTTAGGATTTAATGTTTTCTAGAATTATTTACACTTGATTATTTATTTAGAGAATTGTGGTTTTTCGTATTTATTGGTTTGAACTATAATTTGGAGGTTTATTTAAGTTGTGGAGATTATTAGACTGTTTAATTGTTATTTAGAGAATTATTTTAGTGCTCTGTTTGCAGGTTTATGGACTATTAGTAATATCTCCTTCCATTTTAGGAAGAGGGTAATTTTAGTAATGGGCCTAAATCCAGCCCATGGTAATTTTAGGCACAACAATATCTATTGCAGTTTCCCAGTTAAATACTCTAGTTACTTGCTGAGCGTTGGCTCATTATTATTTTTGTCTAACATTTTTGACAGTAGCTTAAGAATCATGGTCCGTACCATTCAAACTGCAAGGAGCGCACCTATCGTGGCCCTGAGGTGGTTCATTTTGAGATAGCTCCCGAGGTAGATGCAATAATAGCTCAGTGAGGAGAACTTTATTTAGTTGTGAGAACTAGTAGTAAAGCTTTTGGAATTGTTGGTTTGTAATGATAATTTTAAATTGAATGTGGTTTGTGATAATAAGTTAGTTAGACGTTGGCTTGCTTGTTTCATACCATTACCTGTGAAAGATCTAGGTGAATAGAGTTGGGTCCAGTCAGCATGTTATATTTATAGTTACTATTTTTAGGGTGTTTGTATCTAGCGTGTCAGTGATTCCCCGATCTACGCCCCAAATTGGGAGGGCATCACAGGTTGGTATCAGAGCTACGGGTTTTGGTCACTGAAACAAGTCAGGATTTAGGATCACTAATAAAACGAGTAGAAATAATTAGGTTTACGAGTGATAGGTGTTAGGGAGTGGCCATAGGATTAGGTTCTTTCCATTGCATTAGATTTTATAGGACTAACCTAACATAACGTTTATATTTTACGTGTATATATATTATTACTACAGGATATGGAGTTGGACGATGATGCACCTTTACTTCCCGATTCCGATAGTTCATCTAAGGAGTCCGATCCTTCTGAGAGGATGTCTGATGCTGATGCAGAGGTTGAGTCTGACACTGAGGTTATGTCCGAGAGCGAGGTTGAGAGTCCCCCCGCCCGTGCCGATACCTTTGTACCCCCTGTTACTGAGTCCGTGCTTGTTCCTGTCCCATTACTAGTCGTGACCCCATCTGTCACCGAGCACGACGAGTCTTCCATCGGATTTTTTCAGTTCCCGAGCCTCTGTCAAAAGTATTAACTGTCCCTAGTCATATATTAGATATATTAACTGTATTAACAGATTTGGTGTCATTGTAGATATTTACCATCCATACTTAGGGTATAACAACTATTGTAAAGGCTAAAAATCTGTACATTAGCTGTAAATCAGGATAGAAATCAGTTTGTATTATTAATATATAATGAAGACTCTCCAGCAATGGGAGATATACTTTTCCCTTCCATTATTCTTATATTCTTGTCATGGTATCAGAGCTACAATTCTGATTTACCACTTTTATCTTGGTATATTCTTGTTCATTGTTCTTGTATCTCGATTAAGTTCCTTGTTCCTAGTTTCTCTTGATCGTTCTCTAAGAATCATGTCTTTAGACAAGTATGATACTCTTTTGGTTCGCCTTAATGGTAAAAATTATTCTGCCTGGGCATTTCACTTCCAGATCTTCGTCAAAGGAAAAGATTTATGGGGTTATATTAGTGGCACCACTCTTGCTCCTGACAAAGAAAAGGACAAGCTTGGATATGCTCAGTGGGAAACTAAAGATGCACAGATCATGAGTTGGCTGCTAGGATCTGTTGATCCCAACATTATATTGAACCTACGGCCATTCAAGATTTCAGCTAAGATGTGGGCATATCTCAAGAAGATATATAGTTAGTAGAACAATGCTTGTCGCTTTCAACCAGAACATGATATAGGCAAACTTCAACAGGATAGCCTTTCAATCTCTGATTTTTATTCTTCATACACTGATATTGTTTATGCTACTGTACCTGTTGAAGGTCTTAAGTCGGTTCGAGATGTCCATAAAACTACCAAAAGAGATCAATTTATTATGAAATTACGATCTGAGTTGAAGCTACGAGGTCAAATCTTATGAATCGTGATCCTCTTCCCTCTCTAGATACATGTCTCAGTGATCTGCTTTGGGAGGAACAACGTCTTCTCACTCAGGACACCTTGAAAGAACAGAATTCTGAATTAGTTCATGTGGCATATGCAACACAAGGTAAACCAAGAGGCAGGGATATGCGTAACGTTCAATGTTTCTCTTGCAAAGGTTTTGGACATTATGCCTAAAATTGTTCGAAAAAGTTTTGCAATTATTGTAAGAAAGATGGACATATAATCAAGGAATGTCTTGTTCATCCACCAAAGAAGTCTGAGACAGCCTACACAGCCTTGGTAGGATCCTCATGTACCAGCGGTGTGATGAACACTGAACATACGACACGAAATTCTGTTGCTCCTGTTCAACCTGTAACACCTGAAATGATTTAGCAAATGATCATTTCGGCATTTTCTACTTTAGGAATTTCTGGTAAATCTACTCTCAAAACACCTACTTGGTACTTTGATTCTGCAGCTTCTAATCATATGACAAATAATGCTATTTTTCTTATAAATGTAAACAAATATTGTGGAAATATTAAAATCGGTACTGCAGATGGAAGTCATTTACCTATTGTAGCAACCAGTGATATTTCTTCCTCTCTAACAGATGTCTTTGTCTCTCCCGCCCTTACCACTAACCTTATTTTTGTCGGTCAGTTGGTTGAAAATAATTGCAAAGTGACATTTTCAAAATTTGGTTGTCTTGTGCAGGATCAATAGTCAGGGAGGGTGATCACGAAGGGGCCTAAAGTTGACCGTCTCTTTCCTATCCAATTTCCTTCTCCATGCCGTTCGTTTCCCATTGTTTCTTGTAATTCTGCCCGTATTGATTACCATGCATGGCATAAGCGTCTAGGACACCCTAATAATGATGTTCTTCATGGTTTGTTGAAATCTGGTGTGCTTGGGAATAAAAAGTTATCTTTTAATTCTGTCCAATTTGATTGTAATTCTTGTAAACTTGGAAAGAGCAAAACTTTACCATTTCCTATTCACACATCTAAAGTCATTAAACCTTTTGATTTAATACATAGTGATGTTTGGGGTATGTCACCAGTTGTTTCTCATGCTAAGTGTAAGTGCTTTGTCACATTTATTGACGATTATAGTCGTTTTACATGGATATATTTACTTTGTTCTAAATCTGAAGTACTTTCGACCTTCAAGATCTTTCATGCATATATTCAAACTCAATTCAGAGCAAATATTAAAATTCTTCACTCAGATAATGGAGGTGAAGATAACGGAGGTGAATATATGTCTCATTTGTTTCAAGAATACTTACAAGCCAATGGCATAATATCTCAAAGGTCTTGTCCTTCAACTCCTCAAAAAAATGGGATAGCTGAAAGAAAAAAACCGTCATCTTCTCGATGTTGTACGTACCCTTGTTGGAATCATTTGTGCCTGCTAGGTTCTGGTGTGAAGCACTTTCCACTGCAGTGTACCTCATAAATAGATTACCCTCACCATCCTTAAATCATGTTTCACCTTTCACTCGGTTATTTAATCACACTCCAGATTATTTAGGCCTTCGTACTTTTGGATGTGTATGTTATGTTCATATTCCTCCACATGAACGTACAAAACTCACAGCTCAGTCAATAAGATGTGCTTTCTTAGGGAATGCTCTACACCATAAAGGATTTCTCTGTTATGATCCTAATTTACGACGTATTCGAGTTTCAAGAAATGTAATTTTCTTAGAAAATCAACATTTTTTCTCCACCTATGGTGATCATCATTCCCCTTCATTTTTAGTGGTACCTTTACTCACTAACTCTTCTGTAGATCATTTGTCCACTCCAGCATCATCAGAATCTAAACATTTATCACTTAAACCACTTTTGGTGTATCAAAGACGCTCTAAAATTGTGCCAAACCAGAATACCACGCCAGAAACTTGAAATTCTGGTCCTGTTCAAGCTACTGCTACCCCTCAAATTGATTCCCTTGCCGCTAATCCTGTTCAAGCTGATCCACCCCTCAAACTGATCCCCTTGCTGCTGATCCCGTTCAAGCAGCTGCACCTGCCACTCGTTGACATAGCACTCGGGTGAGCCAACCTCTGGATATGTATGGTTTTTCTAATCCCGTATCATTGACAACTACCGTGTCTACCATTTCTATTCCCAAATCATATAAACAGGAAATGAAGCATGAGTGTTGGTGGGAAGCTATTGAAACTGAGCTTCTCGCACTTGAAGAAAACCAAACATGGGATGTTGTAGCACGTCCCCCATCTACAAAACCACTAGGTAGCAAGTTTGTGTTCTCTGTAAAACTTCATCCAGATGGTTCGGTTGAGCGGTATAAGGCTCGACTAGTAGTTCTTGGAAACAAACAAGAGTACGGCATAGATTATGAAGAGACATTTGCACCGATAGCTAAAATGACCACTGTGCGAACCATACTAGCCCTTGCTACATCTCAATCATGGAACTTGTCTTAGATGGATGTAAAAAATGCTTTCTTGCACGGTGACCTCAAGGAAGAAGTTTACATAACACTTCCCAATGGCATGCCTATTTCACCAAATCATGTTTGCAAATTGAAGTGCTCTTTATATGGTTTGAAGCAGGAACCTAGAATCTGGTTTGAAAAGTTCAGATCAACTCTACTTGGTTTTTCATATACGCAAAGTAAATATAACTCCTCCCTCTTTCTGCAAAAGACAAGTAAGGGTATTATTGTGCTTCTTGTTTACGTGGATGATATCCTTATCACTGGTTCAGATGTACAAGCCATTGATCATCTTAAAAATTTGTTACATTCCACCTTCCACATGAAAGATCTTGGACAGCTCCATTACTTCTTGGGATTAGAGGTACATTATCAACCACAAGGTATCTTTTTGAATCAATACAAGTATATTCAAGATTTAGTTGAATTATCCAGACTCAAGGGAACTAATCCTGTTGAAACCCTAATGGAAGTTAATGTCAAATATCGCAGAGAAGAAGGAGAGCTACTTTCAGATCCTACTTTATATCGGAAGCTAGTTGGCATCCTTATCTATCTTACCATTACTCGACCGGATATCTCTTATACTATACATATTGTAAGTAAGTTCATGCAATGTCCTCGTCATTCCACCTATCAGCTGTCAAACGAATCATCCGATATATTCTTGGAACTCCTAATCGTGGCCTGTTCTTCCCCGCTGGTTCTTCACTTAAGCTTCAAGCATACAGTGATGCAGACTGGGTTGGATGCCCAGACACAAGAAAATCTCTTACTGGTTGGTGTACGTTTCTTGGAGACGCCCTTATCTCATGGAAATGTAAAAAGCAAAACCGTGTGTCAAAGTCAACCACAGAAGCAGAATATCGTGCCATGTCCGCTGCTTGTTCTGAAATAATTTGGCTACGTGGGCTTCTTGCAGAACTTGGGTTCTCCCAAGCCCAACCAACTCCATTACATGCTGATAACACCAGCGCCATTCAGATTGCAGCTAACCCTGTTTACCATGAACGTACAAAACACATCGTGGTTGACTGTCACTCTATTTGCGAGGCCTTTGACCACCTGGTCATTACTCTCCTACACATCTCCACCACTCTACAGATTGCTGATATTTTTACCAAATCGATGCCACGTCAGCGCCACAACTTTCTTGTTGGCAAATTGATGCTTGTAGATTTACCAGCAGCATCAATTTGAGGGAGGGTGTCAAAAGTATTAACTGTCCCTAGTCATATATTAGATATATTAGCTGTATTAACAGATTTGGTGTCATTATAGATATTTACCTTCCATACTTAGGGTATAACTGTAACACCCCCAGATCCGGGGTCCGGGATCCGGTCGTTACGGTTTCCAATTCTGTCCACAACACTTGAACTTTCCTTAACATAAAATAAATTACATCTCTATGACCCAACACAACAATGTAAAACACACCCGTTATAGTCCCAGAGATGAAATCAGAGTAACAATCAAATTTTTATTAATCACATTATGAGTTCTTACAATCCAAAAGAATTTCAATATAAATACATACTCTTTGCCATCCATTTACATAAGTCATACTAGACCATATACTTGGTACTGAAAGAATAAATATATCCTACCAATAGCTTCTTCTTCAGCTCTGGTAGTCTCATCGTCCTCGCCCGCGTCGATTGCGCCTTGTGCGAGTCATCTGGTCTAGCTGTTGTTGTGATATAATAATAAAGCAAGGGTGAGCAATAGCCCACCAACAATAATATATAACTGAACGATAATATATAACAGTTCAAAAGTATCTTTCGAACCATATGCCATGCATTTACGGAAATGATGCTAGTATAATATGAACGATGAAGTTACAAGGTAACTTAAAGTATTTGTTTGTAGAAATATCTGCTACATCAAAAGTAAGCGTGATATTCTCATTGTCATTAAAAGGAGGAACTTGCATGAAAAGATTGCAATTCCAGTTATGAACACTTTTCCAGCTCTGCCAACAGTAATCATGTTGCAGGAAATAAATAAGTTTGGATGATGAACCAATGATGGAGTATTCACCGCGCCCGCTGTTCCAATCTTGATGATCAGTCGAGATCGTACAGCTCAAATTAGATTTACTACCGGTAGAAGGAAGAACTGACGGCTTTACTTGTATACCGCCTTACTAGCTCTCCCCGGCCAACGGTGTGACGCCCCCAAATCCGGGGTCGGAGATCTAGGCGCTCACGGTCCATTTTCCATTAGTAACATACCTGCTCTTGCACATAATATATATAACACAGCCATCGACCCCACAATAAACTCACACCACACTCACACACACAGGTTAGAGCCTCAGAAACGTCACACATTGATTAAACAGTAATAAAGTTATCAGAGTTATTACAGACTGAATTAAATAGTATTTATGCTACCAGCAACACTTCGATATGAAGCGAAGTTGGCGGCTTGAAAGTTTGTTACGATACACTGCCTTGCACAGGTCATGCTGATAAATAAAACGTACTAACAAAAGCTGCCAACCAATCCGGCTAATGGGGCCTACCGGTGGAATCTCAAGTGGTGGCTCGGGCCTAGTCACCTGCTTTCGAACAGTCTGCCTGGGTCTTGCCATTTCGCTTAGCTGTTGTGTTTGTAAAGTTTGAAAACAAGCAAGAGTGAGCAACTATAGCTCAGCAAGAAATATATGTATAAGATAAGCAATATATCATTTCATATGATTGGCAGTTGATATACTTGTTTGTTTCAATCAGTTATAAAATCACTTGTCACGGTTGATAAATCTCGAAGGTGCAACAATATGTGCCCTTGTTTTCAAAATAAGCTTGCAGTTCTAGATACTGCATTGATTCAACATCTTTCTTATCAAAATAAAACACTATCAGCAACTTGGCACGAAAGCCTAAGAAGCAGTGTCAAAGCATTTTTCCAAAATGGAGGAATGGGACTCAAAGAAAACACAAAACCTGACAAGGATTGACGATGATCAGTCGCCACATCCAAGTCCAATAATCCGCGGGTCTTCTCTACCGGTAGAAGGATAGTAACTACATCCGTAACTATCCCTCGGGTGAAAACTACATCCGTAATCACCCTCGATGAAAACTACATCCGTAATCATCCTTCGGCAACACCTGGGCCGGAATAATAAGTGATGGGCCGCCTGGCTCACGGCCGCTTACACATCCCGGGAATCGTTCGTCAACGGTTCCCACACCTGCCAGAGTCCCTTTTTCTTTTCTTTTAAAACTTGATTTTGATTGAAAACAGAGTAATTGAGGTCCGACATCAGTCGACCGATGATCCTTGAAATCATGCAAGAAGCAGAATCTGACCGGGGGTTTTCGAAAATGTTTTGAGTTCAAATGAGTTCGAGTTTAAAGTTTTTTAAAAAATATCTTGGATTAACTTGTCTTTAAATAATGAACAGTAATTAATAAATAATATTTTAAGATTTAATATTAATAATTAATGAAATAATTATTCGATAAAATAAACTCTTAATCCAAGATAGGGTTTCGAGTATTTACGAAGATATAATAATAGTTATTTGAATATACGATACCACCCGAATGACCCTTTGGGTTTTCGCAATATAGATACGATATAATGATATACCGCTCCCCGGTCAATAGTATATACGGACCGCTACGACCTCTATTGCTAGAGTCGTTGTTCGAAGAAAACATTTCAATCTAAGTTCAAGGGGTAAAAGCATACATGTACTTGTTCATTCTCAATTGCATCAATACTTCGATAAACATAGCATTTGATATCATTTGAAAACTACAAACACAACAGTGAAAATCCTTGTATAGGGATAAGTTTTGAAAAGTAAACTTGCCTTGGTTTGGTTGGGGTGGTCGAGCGTGCGGATTCGAACGATCTATACATAAACAATAATCGTTCGTTAGTACCTTAACAATTTCTCTTTAATTACGGGGTTTTAAGGGGATACGAAATTAACTTAACGACTTCGTCTTATGACTCCCTAGTCCCACTATAGGTCCATGTCATCACTTGTTTACGCTCGTCACTTACTCGACTTTATTTAGTTACTACGTTCGAATCATAACCACTAACCCTAGAATAATGTTCCACTAATCGACTTTTTCCATTGCGAAAATTTTACTCTAGCATTTTTATAAAATCCAAAAATTCATATTTTAATCCAATTCCTTTTGGGTGGTCTTCACCACTGCATTACCTACATTCTCAAATTTTTCCATGATCCCAAATATATTTTAAGGTGTTTAAACAAGGTTCACAAGGGGGTCACTTAATGCAGTCCATAGTCCAGAAACAAAATTCACTCCTCCGGCCATAACTAAAAATCCACACATCACCTAGCTATGAACCTTACATTTACAGAAACTACATTCAATTATCTTTCCAACAATATAAGGTAGGACATCAGGGGACATCATTTGGGGGTTCAAAATCGTGCTACAACACAGATCAAAGTTCCTGGACAAACTCAGCAAGCTCAAGTCACTTAGATCAACCATTTTTCATGCTTCCATAACATAATCACCACTTAATACACTTAGATCATGACTCATAACACTCATGGAGATATATATATTAACCATAGTCATAAAAATCACAATCTCAACATCAAAACTCAAGATCCATGCTATCCAATACATACACATCCAAGATAAGTCCTAAAACACATGGATCTACTACCATACTATATGAACAATACATAACCAAGGGGGGTTTGAGATTTTATACCTTCTTGAGTAGCTAAAGACCTTGGATGAGCCTTAAAACAACTAAGAACACTTGTATGAGCCCTCACAAACCTTAATCCTTCAAGATCTAAAAGATAACAACTTATGTTAACACCTCTCTAAACTTTCAACAATTTATATCTTAAGAATCAATGGATGGAAGGCTATGAAATTGATACCATACCTCTATTATGATGCAAGGAAGCCCTAGGAGTTTTGCTTAAGGTGGTAGATGAAGAAATGTTGGAGAGAAAATCTCTCCCTCTCTCTCTTTGTGGTTCGGCCGAGAGCAAGCTTCAAGGGGGGGGGGAGTGTTTTTCTTTTTGTTTTGTTTGAATGGTAAGAAAATGCTAAGTAGGATATGTATTATTGTGGTTATTAGGAGTAGTCACATGTTGCCAAGATAGAGTGTAGGTTACCTCCCATGCCCTATTGTCCCCTAAGTACATCACCCATCATACATGTCACTATTCACTTCTACTTTTATGTTTTCTAGTTCCTTTTCCTAACTAGCTAGTTACATGGAACTTGCATGTAATTTCTTTCCTTGTAATAATATTCTCCCACCAATGCTTGTCTTTCCTCGTAATAATATTTCGTCGCGTAGAGATTTCCCCTATAATTCCTTAAGTACCTATTGTGTAAATTCCTCGAATGTTCATAATTCCTCGTCTTAACTCTTAGTAAATCCTTTAATACTCTAACCATTCTCAAATTCCAAGTTTTATAAATATTACTAACAACAGGATTCTTGCCTTCACAATCTCTCTGTATATCTTACATAATAAATGCAACAACGCAGTTTCTCAGACAATCAATTCTATTAATCAACAGGGATGACTAGAAAGGTTCCATAATGATAATGTCACAAGTTATTAAATAAAAGGAAATATTACCAAAAATTAGGGTTCTTACAGCCTCCCCTCCTTAAAAGGATTCCGTCCCAGAATCAGGTTGAAAACAGTTGGGGGTGCTTTTCACGCATCGCGCTCTCTAGTTCCCATGTTGATTCTTCGACATTCTGATTCCTCCACAAAACTCTCACTAATTTGACAACCTTGTTCCTCAGCACCTGTTCTTTTCTATCCATGATTTCTACGGGTTGCTCGACATATGTTAAGTCTGGTTGCAGATCCACTTGATCATGTTCTATCACATGTCGGAAGTCGGTATGGTACGGTCGTAGCATGGACACATGGAACACATTATGTACTTGCTGTAAGCTCGGGGGTAAAGCCAACTCGTAGGCTAACTTCCCAACTCGTTTCAAGATCTCAAAAGGTCCAATAAATCTCGGGCTTAGTTTTCCCTTCTTACCAAATCTCATTAGTCCCTTCCACGGTGATACTTTCAACATCACAAACTCTCCTACCTCATATTCTTTGTCCTTGCGGGTCTGGTCCGCATACTTCTTCTGTCTGTCCTGGGTCGCTACCAGCCGCCCTCTTATGAGCTCGATAGTTTCTCTCGTCTGTTGGACCAGTTCAGGCCCTAAAATCTTCCGCTCTCCAACTTCTTCCCAACACAAGGGAGACCGACATCTTCGTCCGTATAAAGCTTCATATGGGGGCATGCCTATACTCGCATGGTAACTGTTGTTGTAGGAAAATTCGATCAACGGCAAGTGGTCATCCCAACTTCCCTTAAAATCAATGGCACATACCCTCAACATGTCCTCGATGGTCTGGATGGTTCTCTCACTCTGTCCGTCTGTTTGGGGATGGTATACAGTACTCATGTTTAACTTAGTCCCCACACAATCCTGAAAACTTCTCCAGAACCTGGAGTTGAATCTTGGGTCTCTATCTGATACAATGCTCACAGGAACCCCATGTCTAACCACAATCTCCTTTAGGTAAATATCTGCCAGCTTGTCGACAGTATATCTCTCGTTGATTGGAAGAAAATGTGCTGACTTGGTCAACCTATCGATAATTACCCAAATGGCATCATGATTTGTCTTGGTCCTTGGTAATCCGACCACAAAGTCTATCGCAATCTGCTCCCACTTCCACTCGGGTATCTCTAAGGGTTGCAACAATCCACTGGGCCTCTGGTGTTCGGCCTTTACTCTTTGACATGTCAAACATTTACTTACCCACTCTGGTGTTCGGCCTTCTTCATATTAGGCCACCAATAATATTCTCTCAGATCTCTATACATCTTAGTGCCTCCAGGGTGAATTGAGTACCTCGAACTATGAGCCTCTTGCAAAATCTCGTCCTTTAATTCCTGAACGTTCGGGATCCATATCCTAGATGCGTACCTCATAATTCCATTTTCGTCCTTCTCACATCGAATTCTTTTCTTCTTCTATCTTCCTTTCCTGGCATAACTTAATCTTTTCCAATAACGGTGGTTGGACTTTTATTTCCATTAGACTCTCTTGTCCAATTCCTGGTAACCTCACTTCAATCTCCAGTTTCTCAAGGTCCTTGATCAATTCGTCCACTGACGTTATCATCTTAAGCTTCTCCTTTCGGCTAAGTGCATCGGCCACCACATTGGCCTTCCCTAGGTGATAATGAATCTCACAATCATAATCTTTGATTAGCTCTAGCCATCTCCTCTGCCTCATGTTTAACTCTTTCTGAGTGAATATGTACTTTAAGCTCTTGTGATCCGTGTAGATTTCACACTTTTCTCCGTAAAGATAATGTCTCCAGATCTTCAAAGCAAAAACTATTGTTGCTAATTCCAAATCATGGGTGGGGTATCTTATCTCATACTCCTTAAGTTGTCTGGACGCATACGCAATCACCTTACCGTGCTGCATAAGCACACACCCTAAACCTTTATGGGATGCGTCGCTATAAATCACAAAATCTCCCTTATCATCAGGTAGGGATAGTACTGGTGCTGTCACCAACCTCTTCTTCAACTCTTGGAAGCTCTCTTTGCATTTTTCAGTCCATACAAACTTCTCGGTCTTGCGAGTTAGTCGGGTCAAAGGGGCTGCTATCATTGCAAAGTCTTGGACAAATCTCCTATAGTAGCCAGCCAGTCCTATGAAACTTCTCACCTCTGTCAGAGTGGTTGGTCTCTCCCAATTTGATACAGCCTCTATTTTGGCTGGGTCCACTAGAATACCTTGTTCGCTGATCACATGCCCTAAAAACTGAACTTCCTTCAACCAAAATTCGCACTTCGAGAACTTAGCGTACAACTTTTCTTCTCTCAATGCTCCTAATACAATCCTCAAGTGCTCTGCATGTTCCTCCTTCGTCTTGGAATAAATCAAGATGTCATCGATGAAGACTATAACGCACTTGTCCAAGTATTTCTTGAAGACTCGATTCATTAAGTCCATGAAAGCTGCAGGGGCATTCGTTAACCCAAATGACATCACTAGGAACTCATAGTGTCCATACCGGGTGCGAAAGGCCGTCTTTGGTATATCTTCTGGTTTGATCTTTAACTGGTGGTACCCGGTCCGCAAATCAATCTTAGAGAAATAAACTGCATCTTTCAATTGGTCAAACAGGTCATCTATCCTGGGCAAGGGATACTTATTCTTGATAGTCACCTTGTTCAACTCCCTGTAGTCTATACATAATCTCATGCTGCCGTCCTTCTTTTTCACGAACAACACCGGGGCTCCCCACGGTGACACACTAGGTCTTATCATCCCTTTATCCAACAACTCTTGTAACTGAGTGGCCAGCTCTTTCATTTCCACTGGGGCTAGCCGATATGGGGCTTTCGAAATTGGGGCCGTACCCGGAAATAAGTCTATAGCAAACTCGATGTCCCTATCGGGTGGTAGTCCGGGAAGATCGTCCGGAAATACGTCCGCGAACTCATTAACGACAGGGATTTCCTGCAGGTTTGGTGCCTCCTTCTTGGTATCCTTCACATAGGCTAAATAGGCTTCGCATCCTTTACGTAACAACTTCTTAGCTTGAATCATGCTCAGGAACTTTTGGTTTTGCCGTTTCCCACTAAACACTACTTCTCCGTCCCCTGGCAGTCTCAAACTTACTTTCTTCTTGACACAATCAATCTGGGCTCCGTGGGTTGTTAACCAATCCATACCTACTATTACGTCAAACTCCCCTAGTTTAAAAGGTATTAAGTCTACCCGAAAGTGTCGCCCTTCTATTTCTAAGTCACAACCTGGACATACTTGGCTAACGGGAATAATTTCATGATTAGCTATCTCTATTTGCAATCTGTCTTTCAATGGTTCAGTCTTAAGGCCTAACCGACATACAAAATCTAGAGATATGAAAGACTTGGTAGCTCCCGAATCAAATAAAACATTTGCTTTAACTGAGTTGAGTAATAGGGTACCTGCAATCACATCCGTGTTCCTCACGGCATCCTGCACCGTCACTTTAAAAGTTCTTGCAGTAGGGGCCTTGTTAGAAGCAGTTCCACTCACTCTCGATGCAGCTGGCCCAGAGGACATACATTCCCTCATTCGGTGCCCTGGTTTCCCACACTTGAAGCAATTACCTCCGACACTCGGGTTGTTACTAGTTCCGCGACAGGCGTTAGCATAATGCCCTGTCAGCCCACACTTGAAGCATTTCACATCTTGCAGGTTACACACGCCCGCATGTTTCCTTCCACATTTGTTGCATTCTGGGGGCTGGGCTCGGGATGGGGTAGAGTAAGACGATCCCTGTGGTCGGCCGCCCTGGCCCACACTCCAACTTTCAGCTCTCTTGGTTCTAAAGTTCCCGCTGGGTTGGGACATCATTCCTCGCTTAAATTTGCTCGGAAAGCTCCCACCAGCAGAGTTCCCCTTTCGACTATCCAGCTTCCTCTTCTTTCCTTCCCTCTCTTTCTGCATCTGTTCACTCCCAGCCTCAACAATTGACGCTTTCTGTACTAGGGTGGCATAGTCTGTCAGCTCAAGAACCGCCACACGATTCTGAATCCATTGTTTTAGCCCTAATTGAAATCTTCGGGCCCTCTTTGCCTCAGAGTTCACATACTCTGGCACAAACCTCGACAGCTCAGTAAATTTGGCCTCATACTCGGCCACCGTCATGTTCCCTTGCTTCAGCTCCAAAAACTTTAGCTCCATTTGTGTCTCCATGAACCTAGGAAAATACTTCTCCAAGAACAACACGCTAAATCTCTCCCAGGTTACCACACCTCTTCCTTCCAAATTCTTCTTAGCTTCCCACCAATAGTTCGCCTCACCCTTCAGGAGGTAATTGGCGAAAATAGTCTTCTGCTCCTCAGCGACACCTAGTATCTCGAAAGATTTTTCCATTTCCTTCAGCCAGGCCCTTGCCTCGACAGGGTCGGCAGTTCCTTTAAATTCTGGGGTTTCAGGGATTTGAAGTTCCGGAAAGCATTAGCATTAGCATTCTGGGGTGGTTGCTGAACTGGGGGACGGTCCAAGTTCTGCCTAAGTAACTCCATGAACTGTTCCATAGGGCCTCCCCTAGGATGTTCTACCTCTCGGGTATCATCACCAGCTTCTTCTTCTTCATACTCAGAGTCATCAAACAGGTTATGATCGTTGCCCTCATTCTCACTCAGGTTGACATTCTCCCCTTCATGGTTCTGGTGGTCTCCGGCTCCATGGTGGCTACCCTGGCCCTCAGAACTGATCGGGTGGGCTCGAGTGTTCATTCTTCTGGGTGGCATGATTCTGATAATAAAACAAGAAGGGGTTAGGGTTTTCCAATTACCTGACAGCGTTTTCACGGGTCAGGAGCGTATCGTTCCTCCTCATAAGGGTGGAAGTTGCAAGAGTTTTAATAATCCGATGTTGGAGATAAAATGTCAAACATTTTTGGGAAAAAAAAATCCCTCGGGATGCGAAAACATTGACAAGAGTTTTCAAAATTTCGAAACCTCAAAAATATTTTTCAAAATTTCAAAACACATTTTTTTTTGAAAAAAATTATTTTTAAAGATTGTAGGAACATTTTTGGAAATTGTAGAAAATAATTTGAAATCGCATATCGTAAATTTGAAACAGTATGGTTGTATTTGTGGCTTGTAGCAATTGTATAATCACAGTTGTATATCAAAACAGTAAAGCATGGCATCGGAAAGTAAAGCAGTTGAGGCAATATTAAGGAAACTGAAACTAAATAAGTACGGTACAAGGGTTATCACAAGTTTGGATGTTAGAGCCAAATACATAGTTCCGATGTCAAAGTCTAGCAAAAGTGGAACAAATACAATACATCATCCGAATAGTCAGGCTACACAAAAGTAGGGCTACATCCATACATACTACCCAAAGTCACATCTACATATCTGTAGGTCAGTCTACTCATCCACTGGTCAGAAAGGATACCACTGCACAAGTCAACTATCCCGCAAAATCGACACACTAATGTCATCTGAACCTAGGGGACTGAGCTATCAGTAACACATCACGGGGCCGCGCCGCGACGGAGCAAGGTCCTCACTCGGGTAAATGCACGATGCACAACACGCCTAGCATCCCTAGCCTGGATCACTCCGCCCCCACGGATCCCTAAACCAAGAATCCTATCGCGACTCCTCATCTCAATCCTGTGGAGTCGAGCCCTAGTCCTCCTAGCAACAGTGGTCCTCATCTCAGCCTGGATCCTCAAGCGCGCTTCGCGCTCCTCCACTAGTGCCCGCCTCGCCTCGTTAAGTCGGGCCTCCGCAAATAGTAAGTCTCGGGTCAGGAACTATACCACGTAAGCATGCTCAGTACCCGACACTGGGGGTAGGTCCGCCGGTGGAGGTGGTATGACAGGAATAGGAGTAGGTGCAGTAGCAGCAGCAGGAGCAGTAGCAGGGGTAGGGTCAAGCTCCTCCTCACCAGAAGTGTCATCCTCAGAGTCACCGTCTGATGAAACAGGGCTAGATGTCTGTGGAGAAGGTGGGGGTGACACAACACGACCCTCGCCGAATCTCACACTCTCCTCATCAGTAGCTACAGGAGATGGGGTAACAGGCTCTAGCTCGGGCTCAGGCTCAAAGGGCTCCTCAACGGGATCCTCATCATCAGTACTATCTATCACTGTAATCCAGGGGCCAAGCTCGGAGTCAGCACCCATATCCTCCTCAGGATCCTCGGTCTCTCGCATCAGGGCCTCATCATGCTCCCTCTCGAAAGCCTCAGGGTCTGGTATCTCCTCCATCTACACCAGGGAAATAAGGTGGGTCACTAACCATAAAAGAAGGGTTTAGGAGTAGTTCCCTCACGGGCCTTAAAGTCAGGGCTATATCCGATAACCCGACTACAAACTCGATGAGAGTTCTAAGTATTATTAAAGTTGTTATTAAGGTTATAGTTATTGTTATTATTATTAGGGTTGCTTTCTTAAATTACTATCATTTCTGAGAACTGTAACCTCGCTCTGATACCATTTCTGTGACGCCCCCAGATCCGGGGTCGGAGATCTAGGCGCTCACGGTCCATTTTCCATTAGTAACATACCTGCTCTTGCACATAATATATATAACACAGCCATAGACCCCACAATAAACTCACACCACACTCACACACACCGGTTAGAGCCTCAGAAACGTCACACATTGATTAAACAGTAATAAAGTTATCAGAGTTATTACAGACCGAATTAAATAGTATTTATGCTACCAGCAACACTTCGATATGAAGCGAAGTTGGCGGCTTGAAAGTTTGTTACGATACACTGCCTTGCACAGGTCATGCTGATAAATAAAACGTACTAACAAAAGCTGCCAACCAATCCGGCTAATGGGGCCTACCGGTGGAATCTCAAGTGGTGGCTCGGGCCTAGTCACCTGCTTTCGAACAGTCTGCCTGGGTCTTGCCATTTCGCTTAGCTGTTGTGTTTGTAAAGTTTGAAAACATGCAAGAGTGAGCAACTATAGCTCAGCAAGAAATATATGTATAAGATAATCAATATATCATTTCATATGATTGGCAGTTGATATACTTGTTTGTTTCAATCAGTTATAAAATCACTTGTCACGGTTGATAAATCTCGAAGGTGCAACAATATGTGCCCTTGTTTTCAAAATAAGCTTGCAGTTGTAGATACTGCATTGATTCAACATCTTTCTTATCAAAATAAAACACTATCAGCAACTTGGCACGAAAGCCTAAGAAGCAGTGTCAAAGCATTTTTCCAAAATGGAGGAATGGGACTTAAAGAAAACACAAAACCTGACAAGGATTGACGATGATCAGTCGCCACATCCAAGTCCAATAATCCGCGGGTCTTCTCTACCGGTAGAAGGATAGAAACTACATCCGTAACTATCCCTCGGGTGAAAACTACATCCGTAATCACCCTCGATGAAAACTACATCCGTAATCATCCTTCGGCAACACCTGGGCCGGAATAATAAGTGATGGACCGCCTGGCTCACGGCCGCTTACACATCCCGGGAATCGTTCGTCAACGGTTCCCACACCTGCCAGAGTCCCTTTTTCTTTTCTTTTAAAACTTGATTTTGATTGAAAACAGAGTAATTGAGGTCCGACATCAGTCGACCGATGATCCTTGAAATCATGCAAGAAGTAGAATCTGACCGGGGGTTTTCGAAAATGTTTTGAGTTCAAATGAGTTCGAGTTTGAAGTTTTTTTAAAAATATCTTGGATTAACTTGTCTTTAAATAATGAACAGTAATTAATAAATAATATTTTAAGATTTAATATTAATAATTAATGAAATAATTATTCGATAAAATAAACTCTTAATCCAAGATAGGGTTTCGAGTATTTACGAAGATATAATAATAGTTATTTGAATATACGATACCACCCGAATGACCCTTCGGGTTTTCGAAATATAGATACGATATAATGATATACCGCTCCCCGGTCAATAGTATATACGGACCGCTACGACCTCTATTGCTAGAGTCGTTGTCCGAAGAAAACATTTCAATCTAAGTTCAAGGGGTAAAAGCATACATGTACTTGTTCATTCTCAATTGCATCAATACTTCGATAAACATAGCATTTGATATCATTTGAAAACTACAAACACAACAGTGAAAATCCTTGTATAGGGATAAGTTTTGAAAAGTAAACTTGCCTTGGTTTGGTTGGGGTGGTCGAGCGTGCGGATTCGAACGATCTATACATAAACAATAATCGTTCGTTAGTACCTTAACAATTTCTCTTTAATTACGGGGTTTTAAGGGGATACTAAATTAACTTAACGGCTTCGTCTTATGACTCCCTAGTCCCACTATAGGTCCATGTCATCACTTGTTTACGCTCGTCACTTACTCGACTTTATTTAGTTACTACGTTCGAATCATAACCACTAACCCTAGAATAATGTTCCACTAATCGACTTTTTCCTTTTGGGTGGTCTTCACCACTGCATTACCTACATTCTCAAATTTTTCCATGATCCCAAATATATTTTAAGGTGTTTAAACAAGGTTCACAAGGGGGTCACTTAATGCAGTCCATAGTCCAGAAACAAAATTCACTCCTCCGGCCATAACTAAAAATCCACACATTACCTAGCTATTAACCTTACATTTCCAGAAACTACATTCAATTATCTTTCCAACAATATAAGGTAGGACATCAGGGGACATCATTTAGGGGTTCAAAATCGTGCTACAACACAGATCAAAGTTCCTGGACAAACTCAGCAAGCTCAAGTCACTTAGATCAACCATTTTTCATGCTTCCATAACATAATCACCACTTAATACACTTAGATCATGACTCATAACACTCATGGAGATATATATATTAACCATAGTCATAAAAATCACAATCTCAACATCAAAACTCAAGATCCATGCTATCCAATACATACACATCCAAGATAAGTCCTAAAACACATGGATCTACTACCATACTATATGAACAATACATAACCAAGGGGGGTTTGAGATTTTATACCTTCTTGAGTAGCTAAAGACCTTGGATGAGCCTTACAACAACTAAGAACACTTGTATGAGCCCTCACAAACCTTAATCCTTCAAGATCTAAAAGATAACAACTTATGTTAACACCTCTCTAAACTTTCAACAATTTATATCTTAAGAATCAATGGATGGAAGGCTATGAAATTGATACCATACCTCTATTATGATGCAAGGAAGCCCTAGGATTTTTGCTTAAGGTGGTAGATGAAGAAATGTTGGAGAGAAAATCTCTCCCTCTCTCTCTTTGTGGTTCGGCCGAGAGCAAGCTTCAAGGGGGGGGGAGTGTTTTTCTTTTTGTTTTGTTTGAATGGTAAGAAAATGCTAAGTAGGATATGTATTATTGTGGTTATTAGGAGTAGTCACATGTTGCCAAGCTAGAGTGTAGGTTACCTCCCATGCCCTATTGTCCCCTAAGTACATCACCCATCATACATGTCACTATTCACTTCTACTTTTATGTTTTCTAGTTCCTTTTCCTAACTAGCTAGTTACATGGCACTTGCATGTAATTTCTTTCCTTGTAATATTATTCTCCCACCAATGCTTGTCATTTAATCCTTACTTCGTATCGTATCTTAATTATTCTCTCGTAATAATATTTCGTCGCGTAGAGATTTCCCCTATAATTCCTTAAGTACCTATTGTGTAAATTCCTCGAATGTTCATAATTCCTCGTCTTAACTCTTAGTAAATCCTTTAATACTCTAACCATTCTCAAATTCCAAGTTTTATAAATATTACTAACAACAGGACTCTTGCCTTCACAATCTCTCTGTATATCTTACATAATAAATGCAACAACGCAGTTTCTCAGACAATCAATTCTATTAATCAACAGGGATGACTAGAAAGGTTCCATAATGATAATGTCACAAGTTATTAAATAAAAGGAAATATTACCAAAAATTAGGGTTCTTACAAACGGTTGGGCCAAAGGGGATGGACCAGCGCTACTCGGCCTCTTACACGACTCCTAGTTCAAATAGAATTCATGATTCTGAATGTAATGTTCGTCCCCCTTTCCCCAAGTATAATACTTGTTGATAAGACTCCACAAAGTAGTCGTATCTAGTTGGAAAGGAAAATTCACCAATAACTTCCAAGCTATTGCTTGGTAACGAATATCAACTTGTTCCAACCATCTTACCCCTCGAAAGATGAGAAGGTAAACAACGACTTAATAAGTCAATAGCACCCGAGTTGCGAGTGAAGAGAATACTTTATGATCGGGAAGTCGACAAGATAAATATCATTTTCCAAGTAAGGTTCCCTTATTATTAAGGAAGATAGACGCAAAGAAGAATGATGTCTGAGAACCTTTCTTGATATAAGATTAATAATAATATGACTCCGAAATATTTTCCGTAATAATCGAAGAAGATAAACCTTATTGAGGTTATTCTAAGTAGGGAATAAATATTCAGAGAATATTTATTGAATTAAAAATATTTAAAGGATATTTAGGAATATGAAAGAATATCTTTAATCAGAGTATTTCTCAAAATAATCCTTGAAGAAATATCAGGAGAATATTTATTGAATAAATAAATATTTACACGAATATTCAAAATAATATTCATTAATTAATAAGGAATTTAAATGAATATTCAAAAAGTAATATTCATTTAATGAATAATATTCAAAATGAATATCAAGTAATATTCATTTAGTAATCCGAGCTTTAAATGAATATTCGAGATAATATTCGATAAATAAATCAAGCTTCAGATGAATATTAGAATAATATTCATCAAGTAAGTAATATCTTAAATGAATATTCAAAAGTAATATTCATTTAATAAAATAATATTCTAAATGGATATTCAAATAATATTCATTTAGTAGTCCAATCTTTAGAAGAATATTCGGAATAATAATCGATAATCTATTCGACTTTGAATGAATATTGAAAAATATTATTCGTCGAATGGTTACGTTCAAATAATTATTTGAAGTAAGGGTCGTTAAATAAATAATCTCGAACGAATATTCAAATAATATTTGTCGCCCAAATAATGGAAAATATTTACTTAAATATTTTCCTCCGAGGTAATCTCGATATATCAAGAAATATTGACTCCCGGTCTATATTTGACGAATAAGATGTATACGCCCTTCTCTGAGGGTCTTACAATAACCGGCTTATAATTGATACGTTAGTTATCTAATTTATAAGCCAATAAACAATCAGGGAACAAGCATAACGATATAACTTGAAAGTAGGCATGCATGCTATGGCATATGTATAACAGAAAACATATATATATATATATATATATATATATATATATATATATATTCAATCACAACAACAGCCTAAAAGAAGGGAATTGAAACTTGCCTGGTAGTCGAGTACGGTAAGGGGTAGCGGTAGCGGGTCCCGGGTCAGCTTGGTGATCTATAAATAGCCAAGGCATTCGGGATTAATCACTTAACATCTTAAAAGTTAAGTTATACTTAAATCAAAACACGTTCTCGAGTTATCTCGTTATACCCCTTTTTGTGGATTCCTTTTATCATTGATCCGACCCGACATTCGTTCGTTAATACGACATGTCACTGTACTTACACTTGGGACATACTTAAGTCATACAAGTTCTAAAGTCGATCGTTACGAACCAATAATATACTCCGAGTTTTATCGCCCGTTTTCTAAGTGTTTTACCGAAGTTATAATAGAGTCGTCTTTTAGGGGTTCGTTCGCGTTTAACCTCGACTCGAATATTTTTAATAAATCGAAAAACGATCCTTTTGACATACGGTTTTCTTTCACACCTTTATTTTTACCTCTAGTATTTATTTACCAAGATTCGTCATGACTTTACATATTTTACGAGGGCTCAATTTCAGTTACGAACTTTCGTTTACGGATTCGAACTACTTTTAGTAAATCGGTCATAAATCCTAAACCGTAAGTCTGTTTGATTCGATTCTTTTTCCAAAATGATCTACGACTCAAGATCTACAAGGACATGTTAGATACTTGTCCAGTTTCAGCCATTAGACCTACTGTGATGCACGGTTTTCAATGATTAACGAAATTTCGGCATTATAACGGCTATAATACGAACGTTCCAAAAATCGCAATCAACAACCCAAGCCACACCGGGCATCAATACAACTTATACACATAATAATCATCTCACAAGTCCAGAAGCTACTGATCTTAGCATCAAAATCATCATGCATCTTAAATCATATAACTAATTACATAATCATGCTTATAATTATCACTATAATCATACCAAGCTAAATCCATCAAAAACATTCATAAATCTCAAATCAAATGCTAGGGTTTCAAGAGATCTACCTTCCTTGGAGTATGATATAACCTTAATAAGCTTGGTATGGTCCTTGTCTAGCTTAATCAAACCTTAGATCATCCAAAGAAATCATGAAAACAAAGTTAGTTTCTAAGATCCACTATTCATCGTCAATCTTGTAAAAATCATATAAAATCAAAAACTAAGAGTTTGGTTCTAAAATTTTTACCACACCTTCTACTCTTCAAGGGCTTTATTTTGAGCTATAGAACACAAGAATCCAACCATGGGAGCTAGGGTTTTGAGCCCCATCTTTATACTGATCAGAACCTGGACAGTTTTTGTCCTCCAACTTTAAGCATGGATTTGACTAGGCTATAGTACTTGGATTTCCATGAAATTTGGAACGAACCTTGCCCATGGAGTAGAGAAGCTATGGTTAAAATTTGGTGATTTTATCATGGATAGAAATGGAGATATGAATTTTTTTCTTAAGCTTGGTTTTGCTGGGCAGTTTTTGGAGAAATGTGTTTTTGCTTGCTTTTTTTTCCTTTCTTCACCCTTTTGATCATAAAATCTAGATATTATTGGATGTGTGTGGCTGGTGGCTCACCTTGGGGCTTGTGCAAAGAGTCTTGGAGAAGCTTGGTAGATATTTGTTTTGTTTCTTGTTTGATTTAAGTGATTTAAATCACTTAACTCCTAAATTGTTTTGATTTAATCCTTGATTAAATAATTTAATCCACTCGATATAATTCTCTTGATGATCATATAGGATATTTAATCTTGTCACAATCTTTATCCTTAATCCCTGATTCGTTCGCTTAATTGCTTAATGTCGTTGTAAAGTTTCTGCAGTTTCTAGAACGCTTGATTCACTGTCTCAGTGGTTTTCGTTCTAATTTCTAAAATCAAATATAATAAAATTCCAAAATATCAAATCCTCAAAGTTAATATCTCAATTATTGGATTATAATAATATATAATCCACTGTCCGGTCAAATATTATACCGAAAAAGAATTTGAAATTTCTGAATTCCGATCGTCTCTGCATTCACTTATTTCCTCCGCGTATTACTAATATGACTTCGAAACATCCATATCACGTCCCGTACATAGGGTGGCGTGAAAAGTTTTCCAACTTACAAAATCCACTATTCATCCACCGAATTACTATTCACGTACAGGAAACACTATACACGTACGGGAAATACTATGCACGTATGGGAAACACTATGCACGTACGGGAAACACTATGCACGTATGGGAAACACTATGCACGTACGGGAAACACTATGCACGTATGGGAAACACTATGCACGTATGGGAAACACTATGCACGTACTCATTTCCCTTCAAGGATCCATTAGCTTCTTCCTGGACGGTAGATTATTCTTATCTAGGTCCTCAACCATCGAATTACTCTATTCTGACAATATACCAATGCATCAGGATTATTGTCCAAAGCAATATCCATTCATTACAATCATTGTTCTTTGAAACCACCATTCATTAGTGCTCTTTAACCACAATAAGAAATGTTTTAATTCTACACAAAATTCGGGTTATTACAATAACAACTGTTGTAAAGGCTTAAAATCTGTACATTAGCTGTAAATCAGGATAGAAATCAGTTTGTATTATTAATATATAATGAAGACTCTCCAGCAATGGAAGATATACTTTTACCTTCCATTATTCTTATATTCTTGTCATGTACCTGAGCATACCTTTGAGGATATGGTTCACAAGTGTGAGAGTTTGGCATGTCAGAATGCAGAGCTGAAGGAACTTATCGAGAAAATGAAAGTGAAGGCGCAGCTTCGAGTAGGCTTGACTACTATTAATTGGAGGGGACGTATCAGGATGTTGGAGGATGCTGTTAGGCACCGTTTACACCGGGACCCTATCACACATGATGTATTAGTTGAGGCCCGTAGACTTTCGAGTGTGATTTGCTGGACGTTGTGTGAGCTTCGCGAGACCTGAGGTTCCCGTGATTAGACTGCTGTTGTGGAGATGGTTTGTGAGAGAGACATTTTTGTGGTTACTACTAGTTTAGGATATTTTCCTATTTTCCTAGTACTGGTAGACGGATAGTTGTTGTTTTTAGACTTGTTTATTTCAGCTCCGTTTGTAAAAGGGTTAGAATACCCTTAACTTTTGATGTTGTTGAATTTTTTCATCATTAGCGACGTATATATATTTCGTATATCCCTATGTCCACTGTTTTAATTATCACCTTTACATACTATCCTTACATATCGTATTTCCATACCGTCTTTTCATACTTATCAACCTATTTACGTATTAACCTGTTGTATTACTTTCAACTATACCCATATTATATTGCTTCAACGGAACCGATCGTCTATTGGTACCAGACGATTGAAACCTGTTTTCTTTCATATAAACCTACATGTTGTTTACCCACTGTTTATTTTCTTATCAGAAAGATGCCTCCTAGAAGAACTCGTCAAAATGCTAATCCAGAAAACCAAGACCAACAAAATCCAAATAACCCTACCATGGCCCAAATGTTTCAACTTTTACAACAACAAACTGCATTTGTTCAACACCAACAACACCAAGCTGCCCAACCTGCTACAACATTCAAATATTTTAAGCTGTTCAGCCACCTGAGTTTAAAGGTACCTTGAACCCTATAGAAGCTAAATCGTGGTTGATGGATATCGAGAAAGCCTTTACGTTAGTTAGGGTTGAAGAGGATAAGAAGGCGAAGTTTGCCAGTTTTTATTTGATGTCAGAGGCCAACTTTTGGTGGGAATCTGTTAAGGCTGCAGAAGGAGATGTGATTACTTGGCCCAGGTTTGTGGAATTGTTTAATGAAAAGTATTTGCCTGGTTATTTACAGGATCAATTAGAAGTTCAGTTTTTAGAGTTAAAACAAGAGGGAATGACAGTGGTTGAATATGAAGCCAAGTTTACAGAAATGTCTAGATTTGCACCCCAGTATGTAGGAAATGAAGCTAGTAAAGCGAAGAAGTTTCAGCATGGATTAAAACCTTGGTTGAGAAGTAGAGTGGCTGCATTTGAGTTAAGGACTTATACGGCTGTTGTGCAGAAAGCCATGATAATTGAAGGAGAAAGTGATTTAAACCATAAAGAGAAGGCTGGTAAGAAGAGAAAATTTGAAAAAGTCAAAAAGAGTTAGGAGACAGAAGGTCAGAGAAGTTTTCAGAATAAAAGGAGATTTGGAAGGGACATTATGCTCACGAGTGTCCAGGAGTGAAACCAGTAGGAATGACCTGTTTTAAGTGTGGAAAGGTTGGACATATTGCTCGTAACTGCAAGGAGCCTGTTCAGACTTCTAATGTTTTGAGGATCACCGTACCACCAGCACCGCAACAAGCACCGTATCAAGCACCTCAACCCAGAGCTCGTACCTTTAATATATCTGTCAAAGAAGCTGTTCATGATGCAGATGTGGTTGCAAGTACGCTTCCTGTCAACTCTTTTGAAGCTAAAGTATTAATTGATTCTGGAGCCACTAGGTCATTTATATCTAAAAGATTTCTTGATAAGTTGCACTGTGAGATTCGTCCATTAGAAAAGGCATTAGTGGTAGAAGTGGCTACAGGATAAGATTTCCGTAGATTGAGAGTGTCCTAATTGTAGTGTTGAGATCGGAGGATATCTTTTCTACGCAGATCTATTACCTTTTAAGTTAGGAGAATTTGATGTTATTCTAGGAATGGATTGGTTAATCGAGTGCGATGCGCAAATTGAGTGTAGAAAGAAACAAGTTAAGTTGCACGCTGAAGATGGTAGTGAGGTGGTATTTCAAGGACAGAAGCAAGATAAGAAATTTCTGACATTCATCCAAGTGAAGCGATTGTTAAGACAAGGATATGAAGCTTATTTGGCACATGTAGTAGATATGGAGAAACAAGTTCCGAAGATAGAAGATATACCAGTTGTAAGTGAGTTTCCTGACGTATTTCCCGATGAGTTGCCCGAATTACCTCCAAATAGAGAAGTGGAATTTCCAATTGATCTAGCACCTGGAACCGAGCCTGTATCTAAAGCACTTTACCGAATGGCGCCTGCCGAGATGAAGGAGTTAGCGACTCAATTACAAGATTTATTGGATAATGGAATTATAAGGCCGAGTGTGTCCCCGTGGGGAGCACCAGTGTTGTTTGTTAAAAAGAAGGATGGAAGCATGAGGTTATGTATCGATTATAGAGAGATCAACAAGTTGACTATCAAGAATAAGTATCCATTGCCGAGGATTGATGATCTGTTTGACCAACTAAAAGATGCTGCATACTTTTCCAAGATTGATTTGAGATCGGGTTATCACCAATTGAAGATTAAGCCAGAAGATATTCCAAAGACTGCTTGAACAATAACCTCTCCTTCTAGCACAAAAAGATTCCTCTTGTCCTTCCAACCTTTGAGTATCTCAAAATCCTTCTTAGTGACCTCCAATGTAAGAACCCCGATTTTTGGTAGGAATTAAAACTTTTATTATGGAATGGATGTGGATTCTAATATTTATATGTCATGAAGAATGCAATGGGTTGACAACTTAGGTAAGAATAATCTATCGTCTAGAAAGTAGGATATGGCATACAAACAGAGGAAGTAGTCTCATGTCATCCAAATCGATATCTAGTATCAGTCCAGTGGTTCCGTAAAATGGGTCAAGGAACGCTCGGGAAAGGGCAAGGACATTTTTCTAATTATAAGGAATAAAGAGAGAATAAGTGATGAATAGTGTTTTTGGTGGAAATAGGAATATTATTAGACGACACTATATAGAAGTACCCGGAACGGATTTCTGAGTTCGTATTAATGATCCAAGGGGAAAAAGAGTGTATGTAAATGTTATCAAATTCTAAAAAAGAGCACTTTTATTTTCCCCGAGATTTCCCTGGACACTGAAAGACTTAAGGGATTATTGAAAGGATTTAAGGAATATGGATTCAAGAATTATTAAAGAGAATTGAGAATGATAGTATAAATATTAAGACGATTTCCGGAAAAACCCTAACTAGAAATCCTTGAGATATTCCTCCAAACGATCAATGAATTAAGGAATAACCGGACAAAGAAACAAGCTGGGGATCAAGATGCATACATGTGCTAGTGGATAAAGGCAAGAAACCAAGCTAGTTACAATGCTAACTAGTAATAGTAAAAACAAACCAAGTGATTAGCCTAACTACATCATCAAACCACAAGATCATAACACATGTCCATTAGATGATGCAAGAGATGACCAAGCACTTTATTAAAGTAGCTTTAAGCAAGATATTATCCAAGTCCATCACAATAATGCAAAAGCAACCAAGCAAACAAAAGTAGAGAAAACAACACCAAGAACCCCATTCTAGGAGCTCTCGGCCTAGCTCAAAATTGAGAGAAGAAATCCAACTTCCATCCATGGTTAAATCTCAAGAAAATTAAGGTGAGTCCTATATTTCATAACTAAGATATCCTATGAATTTCATCTTCAAATTCCATGCCAATCTTGAGATATAAATCAAGAAGGTTGAGGGTGAATAGTGATTTCAAGAACTAACTTTGTTTTTCTTGATTCTTTTGGATGATCTAAGCTTTGTTAAGGAAATATAAGGACTATACAAGGTTTAATAAGTGCATACACACTCCAAGGAAGGTATAAACTTCAAGAACCCTAGTCTCTGTTATGAATTTTAATGAAGTTTTGGATGAGTTTTGGTGATTGTTAGATTAGTGATGATTAAGATGATCTTATAAGCATGATTATGTAGTTTGTTAGTGGATCTAAGTATTGTGATGTTATGAGGATGAAGTAAGATTTTCTTGGCTGTTAAAGATGAGAATCATGTGTATAAGATGTATATTATGCCCGGTGTGGCTTGGTTTTGACGTAACAATTTGGAAACGATCGATTTATAGCCGTCGTAATGCCCGATTTTCGTTAGACCTTAAGAATCTGTTCATAACAGTTGGTATAATTTCCTGACCTGGTTGACTATATGACATGTCCTTGTAGATCTCGAGTCATAGATCGTTTTGGCAAAAGAATCGAAACAAACGGACTTACGGTTTAGGAATTATGGCCGATTTACTAAAAGTGGTTCGAAACCGTAAATGCAAATTCGTAATTGAAAGTGAACCCCCATAACTCGAGTAATTCAGTGACGAATATTTGTAATTAAATATTAGAGATCATAAGGAAGGTGTAGGATAAAACCTCGTGTCAAACGGTTCGTTTTTCAATTTTATAAAAATGTTTGAATCGAGGTTAAACGCGAACGAACCCCTAAAAGCGTACTTGGTTATAACTTTGGAAAACCACTTAGATAACGATCAATAAATCTCGAGGTATAATCTTTCGACCTTGGAACTTATATGGCTTAAGTACCTACCAAGTTTAAGTGTAATGACATACCTTGATAGCAAGCAAGTGTCGGGTCATAACGGTGTTAATGAGCGATAACTTGAAAACGTGCTTTAGCTTAAGTAAAGTATTTACTTGGCATTTCAAAGTGATAGGTGATTAACTCGGGATAATTTTGGCTGTTTATAGATTTTCGGAGCACCCCAAGTCATACCACTAGCATAGCGGGAGTACCAGGCAAGTCTACAATCAATTTGAAGCTGTTGTTGTGATAATACATATATGATTTGATGTTGTTGTACATATGCCATTGCATGCATGCCTACTTTCAAAATTGATATTGTGATACTTGTTCCCTGAATTGATATTGTCTTATAAGTTAGGTACAAGATATACTAATTATAAGCCGGATATTGCTAAGACCCTTAGTGAAGGGCATATGATCTCATTCTTTTAGTAAAGACCGGGAGTCCGTACTTTGTAATATAGAGATAGTCATGGAAACCCGGAGGGATTCCAGTGACAGATTATTTGAGGGATGTTATTTATGAACATTATTTAAATTTCCATAAGTATTAAGGACTTGGAAATTATTCGGGGAATGTTATTTGAATACTCATTCGAGATTATTTATTTAATGAATATTATTTTGAATATTCATTTGAGGCTATTGATTTAGAGGAATACTATTTCGGAATATTCATTCGAAGTTATTTATTTAGTGAATATCATTTTTAATATTCATTCGAGCTTTATTTATTCAATGAATATTATTTTGAATATTCATTTGAGTTTAATTGTTTATTTTTTTTCGAATATTCATTTGAACTTATGTACTTAATGAATATTTTCCTGGATATTCATTTAAGGTTTTAATTATTTTCTTGAATATTATTTTGAATATTTATTCGAGGAATTATTTATTTAATGAATATTTTATATATACCTATTCGAGGGTTAATCATGAGCAATATTTATATTAAGAATATTATTGAACTATTTCTGGTTTAATAAATATTCTTTGAATATTTATCTAATTCTTTCAACTAGTTCTAAAATGAGATATTTTATTCAAAAATTTCCTTGATATTCAAATACCATGTAAATTATCTCTGAGTCGTATTATTATTATTTTATCAAGGAAGGTTCTCAAAACTCCATTCTTCATTCGAGTCTATCTTCTAAAATATAAGAGAACCTTGCTTGAGAGCTACTATTTCGTTGACTGCCCGGTCATATACTTGTTAAACTATTCGTTTCACTCGCAACTTGGTTGCTAACCATCAAATTGAGTTTGTTTGTTACTTCCTCATCGTTCGAGGGGTAAGATTATTGGAACAAGTCAATATCCATTAACAAGCATCAGCTTGGGAAATATTGGTGAATTTTCCTTTCCAACTAGATACGACTACTTTGTGGAGTCTTATCAACAAGTATTATACTTGGGGAAAGGGGGACGAGCTTTACGTTTCAGAGTCATGGATTTATTCGAACTAGGAGTATTTGTGTAAGAGGCTGTGGGACAGTCCATCATTGAAAATCTGTGTAAGAGGCTGTGGGACAGTCCATCAGTAAAACTGGTATAAGAGGTTGTGGGACAGTCCATCCTGGAAATAGGGTCCGAGTGGCGCCGGTCCCAACTATGCCTAACCGTTGGCTAGGGAGATCCGGCGTACGTTCTTCCTTCTACATGTAGAGAAACAAATCTTGAGATGCACAACCTACGACTGATCATCGTAAGGTGGTGTCATCTGGCGTGACAATACTCCCGCATTAGTTCATAATCCAAATCTATTTATTTTCTGCAACATTCTCAATGTTGGCAGGGTTGAAAGGTGTTCAAAACTGGAATTGCAATATTTTTTCCTGCAAGTTCCTCTTTTATAATAAATGATAATATCTTGCTTATCTTTTGCTTAGCAGATATTTTCGCAGCATATATATTTTGAGTTACCTTGTAACTTCATCGTTTACATTCTACTGGCACTATCTTCGTAAATGCACGGCATATGGTTACAAAGATATTATGAACTATTGCATATTATCACTGTTCAGTATATTATTTTTGGTGGGCTATTGCTCACCCTTGCTTTATCTATTATATCACAACAACAGCTAGACTGGACGGCCCGCACAAGGCGAAGTCGGTGCAATCCAGTCAGAGGATTAACTGCTGAGACCATAGCTACCACTGCTGAGTAAGAAGCTATTGGTAGGCTAGATATTAGCTTTCAAGTAGCTAATATAATTATTTATTTGGCATATGTAAATGGATGGCAAAAAGCATGTTATAGTTAATGAAAATTCTTTGGGTTGTAAGAATTCAGACTTGTGATTAATAAAATTGGTTGTTACTCTGATTTCATCTCTGGGACTATAACGGGTGTGTTGTTGTTTTGGGTCACAAGGTTGTAATATCATTTATATTGGTTTTGTGGATGGATATTGAGGTCGTAACGACCAGATCCCTGACCCCGGATCTGGGGGTGTTACAGAAATGGTATCAGAGCTCAGGTTATATATCCCAGAGATGATGCGGCGTTATAATAATAAATTCATTAAGGTAATAAGAACTCTTGCCAAGTTCACTTTAAACCCTTACGGGAACTTATAAGTATCATGATAGTAACTTAGCTCGATATTGTATCGACGAGCAAGGCGACAGACCTTGAGGCTTACGAGCAGCAGCATGAGGATGCTTAATTATATGTTGACGATCAGCTTGAAGACTCGATAAAGTAGCCTACTGAGGACCCGAAGGAGGTTCCAGCTATGAAGGAGAATCCTGTTAAGGATAAAGAGTTTACCCTTGAGGAAATGAGGGCTGCAGCCAGAGAGACTATAAGAGTTAAAGTATAGTGCCCAGAGAAGTGAGTATAAAGAACTGAGATATTATTAAAAGAACTAAAGGTGCATATTGGATTCATAGCCGGACTACCGGATGTAGTACCAGCAAGTAAGACGGATTGGAAGAATAACTTGAGATCTTATATGGGGATAGATAAGAATCCTTAGAGACTTTCAGATTAATGAGAAAAGAGTTAGAATAATGTAAGACATCGATATAGGACGGGGAGCAGAGTCTCCAGGAGCAGTTGAGATAGAGGCAGCAAGTGCCATATCATTGGATAAATGAATTAGTGTGAATATTGTCAAAGGTAATTTGCCATGAGAAGGCAGATTCCATAGGTTATAGATTATGAAGTCAAATTAAGATGGAGAAGGTGATTTTATCCAGGAAATGTTCCCATTTTGTTGAATGGATCAGCTTAGAAAGTTAAGACACTGTGGAATAATGGCATGATTGGACAATGTGATAAAAGTAGTAAGCGAAATGATGATCTCAGAACCTACAAGAGAAGAAGACCAGTGAGTCTATGATAAACCCGTAATAAGACTACTGTCAAGGATTAAGAATAGGGTTATTTCAACTCAATGAAATGACGAACCAGAAGCATTATATCCATGTGATTCAGAGGAATATTAAATTCTTTCTTTTCCTGGAATGGATTATAGTAGTTAAATTAAGTTTATTCCGACGCTGAATCATAAATGGATCAAGTAATACGATCAGTGGTTAGAAGGTAATGGAGAGTGTTTTGAGATGAAACCGGAAAGAGCAAGTGCATGCCAAGTTCTCGAAGTATGAATTTTGATAAAATGAAGTTCGGCTATTAGGACGTATATGTATCTGGAAGATGTGGCATGTTTCGGTTGAAACTTTTGATTTCCCTTCTATGGGGTGTATATATTTAGTTTCCTTCCAGTGGTTAAACTTCCAACCTTATGTCAATCACTCCGTTGTTATAACTGCTTATGATTCTACCCGCTTGGGTATTCGTCGAACTTTTATTCAGACTTTGAAATTGATCTCGTTAGTGTTACCAGTGGGTGGATAGATTGACCAAAATTTCCCTGATTCTGGAAAGAAATTCAATAAATTTTGGCAAACCTTGTCTTTCTGATTATCAGAGAACGTCACTAAAGAGAGTGGAGACTGGGGCTAACCCCGTGGATTGGGTAAGGTAGCCGCCATATGGGTTGGTGGACAGGCCCTGATTATTGCGATTGATTCTAGAAATAAAATGATGAAGTTGAGATTGGACGGTAGAGGGGATATGTACTTAAGGACCAAAATGGACTGAGGAGTTCCGAGATTGACTTAAATGAATTGGTTATTATGTTAAAGTGTAAGCTTGTGTAGCACGTGGGATTGATAAGAGAAGGTGAAAAGATAAAAACAAAGGAAAGGTGCCCGGGGACGGTACCGAGAAGTCGATTGAGATTTATATGGAGTAAAATTCTGGAAAAGATCAGAAAAGGTATCAAGGGAAGAAGGATGAACGAGGAGGGACTATGCCACTCTGTGTGACGCCCCTAGATCCGGGGTCGGAGACCTAGGCGCTCACGGTCCATTTTCCATTAATAACATACCTGTTCTTGCACATAATATATAAAACAGCCATCGACCCCACAATAAAACTCACACCGCACACACACACACAGGTTAGAGTCTCAGAAACGTCATACACTTGATTAAGCAAAAGTAAAAGTTTCAGAGTTATTACAGACCGAATTAAATAGCATTTATGCTACCAGCAACACTTCGATATGAAGCGAAGTTGGCGGCTTGAAAGTTTGTTACGGTACACTGCTTTGCACAGGTCATACTTATAAATAAAACGTACTAACAAAAGTTGCCAACCAATCCGGCTAATGGGGCCTACCGGTGGAATCTCAACTGCTACCTCGGGTCTAGTCACCTGCTTTCGAGCAGTCTGTCTGGGTCTTGCCATTTCTCTTAGCTGTTGTGTTTGTAAATTTGAAAACAAGCAAGAGTGAGCAACTATAGCTCAGCAAGAAATATATGTATAAGGTAAGCAATATAAAAGTACATGTGTTTAGCAGTTATTAACTCGTTTATATCAATCAGTTATAAAATCATTTGTCATTATTGATAAATTTCAAAGGTGCACCAATACGTGCCCTTGTTTTCAAAGTAAACTTGCAGTTCTAGATAATGCATGGAGTCAACATCTTTCTCATCAAAATAGAACACTATCGGCAACTTGGCACATAAGCCTAAGAAGCAGTGTAAGAGCATTTTTTCCAAAGTGGAGGAATGGGACTTAAAGAAAACATAAAACATGACAGGGATTGACGATGATCAGTCGCCACATCCAAGTCCAACAATCCGCGGGTCTTCTCTACCGGTAGAAGGATAGAAACTACATCCGTAACTACCCTCGGGTGAAAACTACATCCGTAATCACCCTCGATGAAAACTACATCCGTAATCATCCTTCGGCAACACCTGGGCCGGAATAATAATTGATGGACCGCCTGGCTCACGGCCGCTTACACATCCCGGGAATCGTTCGTCAACGGTTCCCACACCTGCCAGAGTCCCTTTTTCTTTTTCTTTTAAAACTTGATTTTGACTGAAAACTGAGTAATTGAGGTCCGACATCAGTTGACCGATGGTTCTTGAAATCATACAAGAAGTAGAACCTGACCGGGGGTTTTCGAAAATGTTTTGAGTTCGAAAGAGTTCGAGTTCGAAAGTGCTAAAAGTATCTTGGATTAGCTTTGTCTTTAAAATAATGAACAATAATTAATAAATGATATTTTAAGATTTAATATTAATAATTAATAAAATAATTATTTAATTAAATACGCTTTTAATCCAAGATAGGTATTTTGAGTAATTATGAAGATATAAAAATAATTACTTGAGTATACGATCCTTCTCGAATGACCCTTCGGGTTATCGCAATTTAATTACGATATAATAATATACCGCTCCCCGGTCAGTAGTATATACGGACCGCTACGACCTCTATTGCTAGAGTCGTTGTCCGAAGAAAACATTTCATTCTAAGTTCAAGGGGTGCAAACATATATGTGCTTATACATCTCAATTTCATCAATATTTCGATAAACATAAACATTTGATATGATTGAAAACTACAAACACAACAGTGAAAGTCCTTGTATATGTAAGTTTTGAAAAGTAAACTTGCCTTGGTGAGGTTGGGGTGGTCGAGCTTGCGGAGTGGAACGATCTATACATAATCAATAGCTGATCGTTAGTACCTTAACAATATCTCTTTTAATTGCGGGGTTTTAGGGGGTACAAAATTAACTTAATGACTTCGCCTTATGACACTCTAGCCCCACTATAGGTTCATGTCACCACTCGATTACGCTCGTCACTTATTCGACTTAATTTGGTTACCATATCCGAATCATATCCATTACCCCTTAAATCACACTCCCTTTACGACTTTTTCCCTTGCGCGAATTTTACTCTAGCATTTTTATAAAATCGAAAAATATATATTTTAATCCAGTTCTTTTTGAGTAGCCTTCACCACTGCATTTAATAGTTCCTCTAATTTTTCCATGATCCTACATAAATTTTTAGGGGTTTAAACAAGGTTCACAAGGGGACCATTTAGTGCAGTCCGGATTCCAGAAACACATTTCACTTCTCAGGCCATAACTCAAAATCTATACATCACCTAGTCATGAACCTTATATTTCTGGAAACCACATTCAAATACCTTTCCAACAATATATATTAGGACTTCAGGGGACAAGATTTAGGGGTTCAAAACCCTCCTACAAGACAGTACAAGTTCCTGGAAAAATTCTCAGCATGCTTATACCACTTAACCATTCAAGAATCTTACATACACATCACAACCATCATCTAAACCACCAAGATCATACTTTATAACATACATGGAGTTACGTACACTAACCACAAGCTTAAAATCACAACCACAACACTTAAACTCAAGATCTACATCATCCATCACTTATATGTCCAAGATTCACACTAATAATCATGGATCTAACATTAAACATCACAAATACTACATGGCCAAGAGGGGTTAGGGTTTTTATACCTTCTTGAGTATCTAGAAGCCTTGGGTATGCCTTACAAGTCTCAAGAACACCTTGGATGAGCTCCTACAATCCTTACAACTCAAGATCTAAAAGAAAACTCAACATTGTCACTATTCATCAAAACTTCAACAATTTATAACTTGGAAACTAATGGATGAAAAGGGTTGGAATTCATAGTATACCTTCCTTATGTGATGTAGAGTGCCTAGGATTTTTGCCTTGAATTAAGAGTGAAGAAAAGTGGAAGAAATAATTTCTTCTTCCCCCTTTTTTGTGTTTGGCCGAGAGCAATGAAGCTTGGGGGGGGGGAGAGAGTGTTTTTGTTTTTGCTTTTGGTGTTGGTTGATTAAAGTGTAAAGTGTGGTTGATATGTATTATGTGTGTGTATATGTATCACATGGTACAAGCCTAGTGTCTAGACCACCATACCCTCTTGTCTCCTTGGAAAAGGTACCAACTAGTTACTATTGCTCTTGTCAACTTTGTATTACTAGTTTGCTTTCCTAACTACTTAGTTGCATGGGACTTGCATGCAATATCATTGCTTGTATCATTATTCTTCCACCAATGCTTGTCACTTAATCTTTAATTCGCATTGTATCTTAATTAATTCCTCGTGATAATATTTTGTCGCGTAGAGATTTCCCTTGTAATTCCTTAAGTACTTAATTGTGTAAATTCCTCGAATATCCATAACTCCTCGTCATAATTCCTAATAAATCTTTTAATACTCCAATAACTCTCAAGTCCCAAGTTTTATAAATCTTACTAACAATAAGATTCTTGCCTTCAACAATCTTCCCTTTATCTTTCATAGTGAATGTAACAACATAGTTTCTCAGACAATCAATTCCATTAAACAACAGGGATGACTAGAAAGGTTCCAAATTGACAATGTCACATGATATTATATAAAAGAAAATATTACAAAAATTAGGGTTCTTACAGCCTCCCCTCCTTAAAAGGATTCCGTCCCGGAATCAGGTTGAAAACAGTTGGGGGTGCTTTTCACGCATCGTGCTCTCTAGTTCCCATGTTGATTCTTCGACATTCTGGTTCCTCCACAAAACTCTCACTAGTTTGACAACCTTGTTCCTCAGCACCTGTTCTTTTCTATCCATGATTTCTACGGGTTGCTCCACATAGGTTAAGTTTGGCTGCAGATCCACTTGGTCATATTCTATCACGTGTCGGAAGTCGGTATGGTAGGGTCGTAGCATGGACACATGGAACACATTATGTACTTGCTGCAAGCTTGGGGGTAAAGCCAATTCATAGGCTAACTTTCCAACTCGTCTCAAGATCTCAAAAGGTCCAATAAATCTTGGGCTTTGCTTCCCCTTCTTACCAAATCTCATCAATCCCTTCCACGGTGATACCTTCAACATCACCAACTCTCCTACCTCATATTCTTTGTCCTTGCGGGTCTGGTCCGCATACTTCTTCTGTCTGTCTTGGGCCGCTACCAGCCGTCCTATTATGAGCTCGATAGTTTCTCTTGTCTGTTGGACCAGTTCAGGCCCTAAAATCTTCCGCTCTCCAACTTCTTCCCAACACAAGGGAGACCGACATCTTCGTCCGTATAAAGCTTCATATGGGGGCATTCCTATACTCGCATGGTAACTGTTGTTATAGGAAAATTCGATCAACGGCAAGTGGTCATCCCAACTTCCCTTAAAATCGATGGCACATACTCTCAACATGTCCTCTATGGTCTGGATGGTTCTCTCACTTTGTCCGTCTGATTGGGGGTGGTATGCAGTACTCATGTTCAACTTGGTCCCCACACAATCCTGAAAACTCCTCCAGAACCTGGAGTTGAACCTTGGGTCTCTATCAGATACAATGCTCACAGGAACCCCATGCCTTACCACGATCTCCTTCAAGTAAATATCCACCAGCTTGTCGACAGTGTATCTCTCGTTGATTGGAAGAAAATGTGCTGACTTGGTCAATCTATCGATAATTACCCAAATGGCGTCATGATTAGTCTTGGTCCTTGGTAGTCCGACCACAAAGTCCATCGCAATATGCTCCCACATCCACTTGGGTATCTCTAAGGGTTGCAACAATCCACTGGGCCTCTAGTGTTCGGCCTTTACTCTTTGACATGTCAAGCATTTACTTACCCACTCTGCCACGTCCTTCTTCATATTTGGCCACCAATAGTATTCTCTCAGATCTCTATACATATTAGTGCCTCCAAGGTGAATTGAGTACCTTGAACTATGAGCCTCTTGCAAGATCTCGTCTTTTAATTCCTGAACGTTCGGGATCCATATCCTAGATGCGTACCTCATAACTCCATTCCCGTCCTTTTCACATTTAATTTCCTCGCCAGTCAAAATTTTCTCCATCGAATTCTTTTCTTCTTCTATCTTCTTTTCCTGGCATAACTTAATATTTTCCAATAGCGGTGGTTGGACTCTTATTTCCATTAGACTCTCTTGTCCAATTCCTGGTAACCTCACTTCGATCTCCAGTTTCTCAAGGTCCTTGATCAATTCGTCCACTGACGTTATCATCTTGAGTTTCTCCTTTCGACTAAGTGCATCGGCCACCACGTTGGCCTTCCCTGGGTGGTAATGGATCTCACAATCATAATCCTTGATTACCTCTAGCCATCTCCTCTGCCTCATGTTTAACTTTTTCAGAGTGAATATGTACTTTAAGCTCTTGTGATCCATGTAGATTTCACACTTTTCTCCGTAAAGATAATGTCTCCAGATCTTCAAAGCGAAGACTATCGCCGCTAATTCCAAATCATGGGTGGGGTATCTTATCTCGTACTCCTTAAGTTGTCTGGACGCATAAGCAATCACTTTTCCGTGCTGCATAAGCACACACCCTAAACCTTTATGGGATGCGTCGCTGTAAATCACAAAATCTCCCTTATCATCAGGTAGGGCTAGTACTGGTGCTGTCACCAACCTCTTTTTCAACTCTTGGAAGCTCTCTTCGCATTTTTCAGTCCACACAAACTTCTCGGTCTTGCGAGTTAGTCGGGTCAAAGGGGCTGCTATCTTGGCAAAGTCTTGGACAAATCTCCTATAGTAGCCAGCCAACCCTATAAAACTTCTCACCTCTGTCAGAGTGGTTGGTCTCTCCCAATTTGACACAGCCTCTATTTTGGCTGGGTCCACTAGAATGCCTTGTTCGCTAATCACATGCCCTAAAAACTGAACTTCCTTCAACCAAAATTCACACTTCGAGAACTTAGCGTACAACTTTCCTTCTCTCAATGCTCCCAATACAATCCTCAAGTGCTCTGCATGTTCCTCCTTCGTCTTGGAATAAATCAAGATGTCATCGATGAAGACTATAACACACTTGTCCAAGTACTTCTTGAAGACTCGATTCATTAAGTCCATGAAAGCTGCAGGGGCATTCGTTAACCCAAATGACATCACTAGGAACTCATAGTGTCCGTACCGGGTGCGAAAGGCCGTCTTTGGTATATCTTCTGGATTAATTCTTAACTGGTGGTACCCAGTCCTCAAATCGATTTTAGAAAATTAACTGCGTCCTTTAGTTGATCAAACAGGTCATCTATCCTGGGCAAGGGATATTTATTCTTTATAGTCACCTTATTCAACTCCCTGTAGTCTATACATAATCTCATACTACCATCCTTCTTTTTCACGAATAACACCGGGGCTCCCCACGGTGACACACTAGGTCTTATCATCCCTTTATCCAACAACTCTTGTAACTGAGTGGCCAGCTCTTTCATCTCCACTGGGGCTAGCCGATAAGGGGCTTTCGAAATTGGGGCCGTACCCGGAACTAAGTCTATAGCGAACTCGATGTCTCTATCAGGTGGTAGTCCGGGAAGATCATCCGGAAATACATCTGTGAACTCATTAACGATGGGGATTCCCTGTAAGTTTGGTGCCTCCTTCTTGGTATCCTTCACATAGGCTAAATAGGCTTCGCATCCTTTACGTAACAGCTTCTTAGCTTGAATCATAGTCAGGAACTTTTGGTTTTGCCGTTTTCCACTAAACACTACTTCCTCGTCCCCTGGCAGTTTCAAACTTACTTTCTTCTTCACACAATCAATCTGGGCTCCGTAATTTGTTAACCAATCCATACCTACTATTACGTCAAACTCTCCTAGTTTAAAAGGTATTAAATCTACCCGAAAATGTCGCCCTCCTACTTCTAGGTCACAACCTGGACATACTTGGCTAACAGGGATAATTTCATGATTAGCTATCTCTACTTGCAGTCTGTCTTTCAATGGTTCAGTCTTAAGGCCTAACTGACATACAAAATCTAGAGATATGAAAGACTTGGTAGCTCCCGAATCAAATAAAACATTTGCCTTAACTGAGTTGAGTAGTAGAGTACCTGCAATCACATCCGTGTTCCTCACGGCATCTTGCACCGTCATGTTAAAAGTTCTTGCAGTAGGGGCCTTATTAGAAGCAGTTCCACTCACTCTTGACGCAGCTGGCCCAGAGGACATACATTCCCTCATTCGGTGCCCTGGTTTCCCACACTTGAAGCAATTACCTCCGGCACTGGTGTTGTTACTAGTTCCTCGACTGGCGTTAGCATAGTGTCCTGTCAGCCCACACTTGAAGCACTTCACATCCTGTAGGTTACACACGCCCGCATGTTTCCTTCCACATTTATTGCAATCCGGGGGTAGGGCTCGGGATGGGGTAGAGTAAGACGATCCCTGTGGTCGGACGCTCTGGCCCACACTCCAACTTTCAGCTCTCTTGGTTCCAAAGTTTCCGCTGGGTTGGGACATCGTCCCTCGTTTAAATTTGCTCGGAAAGCTCCCACCCGCAGAGTTTCCCTTTCGACTATCAAACTTCCTCTTCTTTCCTTCCCTCTCCTTCTGCATCTGTTCACTCCCAGCCTCCACAATTGATGCTTTCTGTACCAGGGTGGCATAGTCTGTCAGCTCAAGAACCGCCACACGATTCTGAATCCATTGCTTTAGCCCCAACTGAAACCTTCGGGCCCTCTTTGCCTCAGAGTTCACATATTTTGGCACAAACCTCGACAGCTCAGTAAATTTGGCCTCATACTCGGCCACCGTCATGTTACCTTGCTTTAGTTCCAAAAACTTCAGCTCCATTTATGTCTCCATGAACCTAGGGAAGTACTTCTCCAAGAACAGCTCGCTAAACCTCTCCCAGGTCACCACACCTCTTCCTTCCAAATTCCTCTTAGCTTCCCACCAATAGTTTGCCTCACCCTTCAGGAGGTATGTGGCAAAAACAGTCTTCTGCTCCTCAGCGAAACCTAGTATCTCGAAAGATTTTTCCATTTCCTTCAGCCAGGCTCTGGCCTCAACTGGATCTTCAGTTCCTTTAAATTCTGGGGGTTTCAGGGATTTGAAGTTCCGGAACGCATTTGCATTAGCATTGCTGGGTGGTTGCTGAACCGGGGGACGGTCCAAGTTCTGCCTAAGTAGTTCCATGAACTGTTCCATAAGGCCTCCCCTTGGATGTTCCACCTCTCGGGTGTCATCACCAGCTTCTTCTTCGTCATACTCAGAGTCATCAAACAAGTTATGATCGTTGCCCTCATCCTCACTCAGGTTCACATTCTCCCCTTCATGGTTCTAGTGGCCTCCGGTCCCATGGTGGCTACCCTGGCCTTCAGAACTGACCGGGTGAGCTCGAGTGTTCATTCTTCTGGGTGGCATGATTCTGATAATGAAACAAGAAATGGGTTAGGGTTTTCTAATTACCTGACAGCGTTTACACGGGTCAGGAACGTATCGTTCCTCCTCGTAAAGGTGGAAGTTGCAAAAGTTTTAATAACCCGATGCTGGAGATAAAACGTCAAAACATTTTCGGGGAAAAATCTCTATGGGGTGCAAAAACATTTGCAGGAGTTTTCAAGAATTCAAAACCTAAAAAAAAATTCTTTTTTTTTTTAAAATTTATTTTAAAATTTGTAGGACCATTTTGGGAATTTGTAGAGAACAATTTGAAATCGCATGTCGAAATTTGAAACAGCATGGTTGTATTTGTGGTTTGTAGCAATTGTATATTCACAGTTGTATATCAAAACAGTAAGGCAGTTGAGACAATATCAAGGAAACTGAAACCAGATAAGTATGGTACAAGAGTTATCACAACGTTTGGATGTTAGAGCCTAATACATAGTTCCGATGTCAAAGTCTAGCAAAAGTGGAACAATAACAAGTACATCATCTGAATAGTCAGGGCTACACAAAAGTAGGGCTACATCCATACATACTATCCGAAGTCATATCTACATATCTGTAGGTCAGTCTACTCGTCCACTGGTCAGAAAGGATACCACTGCACAAGTCAACTATCCCGCAAAATCGACACACTAATGTCATCTGAACCTAGAGGACTGAGCTATCCGTAACACATCATGGGGCCGCACCGCGACGGAGCAAAGCCCTCACTCGGGAAAATGCACGACGCAGAACACGCCTAGCATCCCTAGCCTGGACCACTCCGCCCCCGCGGATCCCTAAACCAAGAATCCTCGCGCGACTCCTCCTCTCAATCCTATGGAGTCGAGCCCTAGTCCTCCTAGCAACAGCAGTCCTCATCTCAGCCTGAATCCTCAATCGGGCCTCGCGCTCCTCCACTAGTGCCCGCCTCGCCTCGTTAAGTCTGGCCTCTGCAGAAAGTTGGTCTCGGGTCAGGAATTGCACCACGTAGGCGTGCTCAGTGCCCGACACTGGGGGTAGGTCCATCGGCGGGGGTGGTATGATAGGAACAGGAGCAGGTGTAGTAGCAGTAGCAGGAGCAGGGGTAGGGTCAAGCTCCTCCTCGCCAGAAGTATCATCCTCGGAGTCACCGTCCGATGAAACAGGGCTCGATGACGGCGGAGAAGGTGGGGGTGACACAATACGGCCCTCACCGGATCTCACACTCTCCTCGTCAGTAGCTACAGGAGAGGGGGTAACAGGATCAGGCTCAGGCTCAAAGTGCTCCTCAACGGGATCCTCATCATCAGTATCTCCTATCAGCGTAATCCAGGGGCCAAGCTCAGAGTCAGCACCCATATCCTCCTCAGGATCCTCGGTATCTCGCATCAGTGCCTCATTATGCTCTCTCTCAAAGGCCTCAGGGTCTGGTATTTCCTCCATCTACACAAGGGAAATAAGGTGGGTCACTAACCATAAAGAAAGGTTTAAGGAGTAGTTCCCTCACGGGCCTTAAAGTCAGGGCAATATCCGATAACCCGACTGCAAACTCGATGAGAGTTCTAAGTATTATTAGGGTTGTTATTAGGGTTATTATTATTGTTATTATTATTAGGGTTGCTTTCTTAAATTACTATCGTTTCTGAGAACTGTAACCTCGCTCTGATACCATTTCTGTGACGCCCCTAGATCCGGGGTCGGAGACCTAGGCGTTCACGGTCCATTTTCCATTAATAACATACCTGTTCTTGCACATAATATATAAAACAGCCATCGACCCCACAATAAAACTCACACCGCACACACACACACACACACACAGGTTAGAGTCTCAGAAACGTCATACACTTGATTAAGCAAAAGTAAAAGTTTCAGAGTTATTACAGACCGAATTAAATAGCATTTATGCTATCAGCAACACTTCGATATGAAGCGAAGTTGGCGGCTTGAAAGTTTGTTACGGTACACTGCTTTGCACAGGTCATACTTATAAATAAAACGTACTAACAAAAGTTGCCAACCAATCCGGCTAATGGGGCCTACCGGTGGAATCTCAACTGCTGCCTCGGGTCTAGCCACCTGCTTTCGAGCAGTCTGTCTGGGTCTTGCCATTTCTCTTAGCTGTTGTGTTTGTAAATTTGAAAACAAGCAAGAGTGAGCAACTATAGCTCAGCAAGAAATATATGTATAAGGTAAGCAATATAACAGTGCATGTGTTTAGTAGTTATTAACTCGTTTATATCAATCAGTTATAAAATCATTTGTCATTGTTGATAAATTTCAAAGGTGCACCAATACGTGCCCTTGTTTTCAAAGTAAACTTGCAGTTCTAGATACTGCATGGAGTCAACATCTTTCTCATCAAAATAGAACACTATCGGCAACTTGGCACATAAGCTAAGAAGCAGTGTCAGAGCATTTTTTCCAAAGTGGAGGAATGGGACTTAAAGAAAACATAAAACCTGACAGGGATTGACGATGATCAGTCGCCACATCCAAGTCCAACAATCCGCGGGTCTTCTCTACCGGTAGAAGGATAGAAACTACATCCGTAACTACCCTCGGGTGAAAACTACATCCGTAATCACCCTCGATGAAAACTACATCCGTAATCATCCTTCGGCAACACCTGGGCCGGAATAATAATTGATGGACCGCCTGGCTCACGGCCGCTTACACATCCCGGGAATCGTTCGTCAACGGTTCCCACACCTGCCAGAGTCCCTTTTTCTTTTTCTTTTAAAACTTGATTTTGACTGAAAACTGAGTAATTGAGGTCCGACATCAGTTGACCGATGGTTCTTGAAATCATACAAGAAGCAGAACCTGACCGGGGGTTTTCGAAAATGTTTTGAGTTCGAAAGAGTTCGAGTTCGAAAGTGCTAAAAGTATCTTGGATTAGCTTTGTCTTTAAAATAATGAACAATAATTAATAAATGATATTTTAAGATTTAATATTAATAATTAATAAAATAATTATTTAATTAAATACGCTTTTAATCCAAGATAGGTATTTTGAGTAATTATGAAAATATAAAAATAATTACTTGAGTATACGATCCTTCCGGAATGACCCTTCGGGTTTTCGCAATTTAATTACGATATAATAATATACCGCTCCCCGGTCAATAGTATATACGGATCGCTACGACCTCTATTGCTAGAGTCGTTGTCCGAAGAAAACATTTCATTCTAAGTTCAAGGGGTGCAAACATATATGTGCTTATACATCTCAATTTCATCAATACTTCGATAAACATAAACATTTGATATGATTGAAAACTACAAACACAACAGTGAAAGTCCTAGTATATGTAAGTTTTGAAAAGTAAACTTGCCTTGGTGAGGTTGGGGTGGTCGAGCTTGCGGAGTGGAACGATCTATACATAATCAATAGCTGATCGTTAGTACCTTAACAATATCTCTTTTAATTGCGGGGTTTTAGGGGGTACAAAATTAACTTAATGACTTCGTCTTATGACACTCTAGCCCCACTATAGGTTCATGTCACCACTCGATTACGCTCGTCACTTATTCGACTTAATTTGGTTACCACATCCGAATCATATCCATTACCCCTTAAATCACACTCCCTTTACGACTTTTTCCCTTGCGCGAATTTTACTCTAGCATTTTTATAAAATCGAAAAATACATATTTTAATCCAATTCTTTTTTGGTAGCCTTCACCGCTGCATTTAATAGTTCCTCTAATTTTTCCATGATCCTACATAAATTTTTAGGGGTTTAAACAAGGTTCACAAGGGGACCATTTATTGCAGTCCGGATTCCAGAAACACATTTCACTTCTCAGGCCATAACTCAAAATCTATACATCACCTAGTCATGAACCTTATATTTCTGGAAACTACATTCAAATACCTTTCCAACAATATATATTAGGACTTCAGGAGACAAGATTTAGGGGTTCAAAACCCTCCTACAAGACAGTACAAGTTCCTGAAAAAATTCTCAGCATGCTTATACCACTTAACCATTCAAGAATCTTACATACACATCACAACCATCATCTAAACAACCAAGATCATACTTTATAACATACATGGAGTTACATACACTAACCACAAGCTTAAAATCACAACCACAACAATTAAACTCAAGATCTACATCATCCATCACTTATATGTCCAAGATTCACACTAATAATCATGGATCTAACATTAAACATCACAAATACTACATGGCCAAGAGGGGTTAGGGTTTTTATACCTACTTGAGTATCTAGGAGCCTTGGGTATGCCTTACAAGTCTCCAGAACACCTTGGATGAGCTCCTACAATCCTTACAACTCAAGATCTAAAAGAAAACTCAACATTGTTACTATTCATCAAAACTTCAACAATTTATAACTTGGAAACTAACGGATGAAAAGGGTTGGAATTCATAGTATACCTTCCTTATGTGATGTAGAGTGCCTAGGATTTTTTGTGTTTGGCCGAGAGCAATGAAGCTTGGGGGGGGAGAGAGTGTTTTTGTTTTTGCTTTTGGTGTTGGCTGATTAAAGTGTAAAGTGTGGTTGATATGTATTATGTGTGTGTATATGTATCACATGGTACAAGCCTAGTGTCTAGACCACCATACCCTCTTGTCTCCTTGGAAAAGGTACCAACTAGTTACTATTCCTCTTGTCAACTTTGTATTACTAGTTTGCTTTCCTAACTACTTAGTTGCATGGGACTTGCATGCAATATCATTCCTTGTATCATTATTCTTCCACCAATGCTTGTCACTTAATCTTTAATTCGTATTGTATCTTAATTAATTCCTCGTGATAATATTTTGTCGCGTAGAGATTTCCCTTGTAATTCCTTAAGTACTTAATTGTGTAAATTCCTCGAATATCCATAACTCCTCGTCATAATTCCTAATAAATCTTTTAATACTCCAATAACTCTCAAGTCCCAAGTTTTATAAATCTTACTAACAATAAGATTCTTGCCTTCAACAATCTTCCCTTTATCTTTCATAGTGAATGTAACAACATAGTTTCTCAGACAATCAATTCCATTAAACAACAGGGATGACTAGAAAGGTTCCAAATTGACAATGTCACATGATATTATATAAAAGAAAATATTATAAAAATTAGGGTTCTTACACTCTGGCACCCAAGATTTGCTGTGTGAGGAAAGCAGTGAACAAATACAAAAAAAGGGAAGAAGTTTAAGAGTACGCGGGAAAATGCATATTGATAAGCGTAACCTACCCTAGATAAATTATCTTCGCTATGGACGAAGGAGGTACTATACCAGGAAATTGCTAGAAAAGTAATGCCATTAGCTAACCCTAAACTCACATACTGTAGCACGGCTATTTGGGGCCATGTGGGGAAGAATTATAAAGAGACTAGACCAGCAATGTAAGGACAAAGCGGGGTGCTTCTAACCAAGCGCCAACCGCGAGAACTTTTGATACAAAGTGAAGTAATTCAGGTGTGTATGTTTGACCAGCTTATGAGCTAGAAACCCAACTATAGTAAATTGAGGTACATAATGTTGAGATTTTATAAATACAATGAACATAGTATGACTGAGGAAATTGATCAATAAAAGGCTTATGAAGATTGTAAAAGATTGTGCAGTATGATGCATAAAGGTTATCTGAAACTTAGTATCTTTAAGAAGCGTGATAAGTACTAAGAGATTCACGTTGAACACGACCAATATCTTCCAGAACATCCTTGTTGCCATTACCAAATATATGTTATCTTTTGAAGGCCATGTAGACTGACATCCGTTTGAAAGAGAAGGTTAGCATGAAGCTACCTATAGATTATCAAGTTGTGAATGATTGAAAAGAGACCCTTATTAAGGAATTATGAAGTGATTGTTAACTAAAGGATGTAATTATTTCTGAAGATAGAATTGAGGATAGAATATCCATAAATTAAGATGAACCCTGGGGATGCACAAAGGGTGGCATTACCCCTAATAAAGACATTATAAATTCAGATGATATGAGTTGGATTGAATAAGGCAACAATAATCTTAAGGAGTTACTGAAAGGAGCTTCGGAAAGTACATAGACAAAATTGTTATAGAATCGATTAAGGATATTTTGATATACCCTGTACCTAAAAAATATAGTAGGAATGACGAGGATGACCTAAGAAACCTTACAGGAAAAAGGGTAATATTCTGAGTTTCAAAATAGAAGTTTGGTAGGGAATGTATGACCCAATAATAATAATGTCAGGCGAGGCATGTGTGAGACCATGAGGAAGTATGGATTAAACCAAATAAAGGTTGAGATTATACTAAAACAAGAAAGGATTAAGAAAAGAAATATCCTAGGTATGATTGGGAGTAACCGTGATAAAGTTCACACGTAAAGGTGGAAACAAGGACTTATGGAAAAAGACTGATAGATACTTTCTCCTTCAGCAGAGCTTAAGGGAGAATACATTCACCCAATAGTGATGGGAATGAGGTAGAAAAGTTTGAGTTGGAATAGGTTCAGAAAACATTGATTATGAGAAGTTATTATTATCAGGAAAGGCCAATGAGGTGGCCGACACTTTAAGTATAGAGGAGTAATTATAAATGCTCATACCAAAGAAAACAGAATGATATTTGGAAGGACCTTGAAGGTCATATTGTGGTGGAGGATTTACATTCCTTCTGATGATTGTGCAAGAAGCAACCATAAGAATAGTTTAAGTAAAGATTCGATTCCTGATATCGTCTTAAGCAAATTACACACCTTAGGAGGTCCTATTTTGAGGTAAACCAGGACCATGATACGAAATTGATTAAGTAAACCTCTAAGTTTCCAGTCTTCTACTGAAGATATCTGATTAACAATTTCATCAACCTGGCATAGATGCGGTGATTGAAGCTCTTCTGCAATTTTATCTGCTTCATTAATATCTACATCAAGTTCAGGAAGTATTCCTTATGAATAAGAAATAGTGATTAGTTCATCTTCCTAGAGAATTTTGGATATGACAACTATGAAACTCGTCTGATTAACCATTAAAGCACTAGGTAAACAGCAAACGATGGTAATTCAACAATGGACTACAATAATATAGTGGTGATTCTTCTAAGAAAGTAGATGACAACGCAAAAACAAAGATAGTGCTGCTATTGATAAGCCAAATGGCATGTTGATGAATGACAAGCAAGTTTGTGTTAGTGTATTTCTGCGCAAACAAGATAGCGAGTATGAGGTTGATGATTTATGATGCTAAAGGTAGTCCCGTGGAAAGGATTATTGAGATTTAGAGAGAAGGGCAGTTGAGCCCGAGATTTATTGGGCCATCTGAGAGTTTAAAAAAAATGTTCGGAAGGTGGCATTCGAGCCAGCCTTACCCCCAAAACTTATAGCATGGTCGTAACGTGTTTCATGCGGCAAGGCTACACCAGTAAAATGCAGATGCTCGACAAATGATTAGAGTACGAGCAGGTAGATATACGACCTGGTTTGATTTACGAAGAACAATCTGTGGGAAATCATGGATGGAAAAGAACAAGTGATGAGAAATAAGTTTTGGCAGAAATAGATTATATTGGATCTAAGTTAGAGAAATTGGAAAGATTTATTCCGGAGGGTTTAAATTGGAATGATGTGATGTTTGAAATAAATGATGATGCTATGAAGGCTCATAAGAGACATACAGATTAACTCCCTTTAAGTTGGGAGGATTCGAGGAAATAGATGGAGTGAGTAATAAGGAGCCTGGTGGATCGAAGAAGTGAGAATTTAGATGGTTGAAAATAGGAAAGTTTAACCACAAGAATGTGATGATTATTGAGTAAAAGTGATGGGATACCAATAAGAAGGTGCCAAGTACAAAGGACATCTTGATAATGAGATAACAGTGGAGGTAAATAATAGAGGTGAATAAGAATCAGACAATAAGACGGAGGTGATTGATAAAGAAAAGATTGGAAAGTAATTATGGAACGTGAACAAGGAATGCTACGAATGGACTGATGAATGGGTTCTCTGACGAACTCCCGAGATGACAACCTGATAATGTTAGAATTATGATTATGAAAGAGCTAGTAGCGTGGCGTGGAATATCAGTAATAATGATGTCAAGCGAGAAATCTAAGAGTTGACCTCAGAGGTTGAAAGATTCCCAAAAGTATGTGTTACTAAGGTTGAACCAGAGTATAGGTCCATAGAATAATGGACCAAGCAGCAAGACATGTTGACACGTGAGATTACGATCAAATAGTATTGGATATAATTACGATTATTTTCTTCTCTGATGAACCTCTATCGTTCAGAGGTAAATTCTAAGTATGAGATTTTGCAATCATGAAAATTTTCTATAATTCTTTGAAATTCTTTCTTTCTTTTCTCTTATTCATCTTCTTTATGAATTGAGAAGAACAACCCTTTAAGGAGGGGAGGTACTACTACGTGACTATCTGTCTGTGTGATAGAAGTCTAAGTAGAATACCATAGCTTGCTTAATTGCTTGTCAAGTACTAAAGGCTGGCCACCTTCTGTACTAACTATGCAATATAACAAATGTTCATTGATCATAGTGATCTCTCAATAAATCTTTCCACTTCTCTATATTGATCGAGATTACGAAGATTAAGGCGATCAGGAGATGCATAGTGCGAGTGAGGTTATCTCCGAATTCGCAGCACAATAATGATACCAAAGCCACTGCGGATATCAATAAGGATAATATTATAGGACTGAGTAAGAGCATAACCCGGATAAGGTGTTGTACGAAAAGTAGCAAAGCTGATGGAAAAAGGATAAAGTACGTATTGTAGCACCAGTAGATATGCTGAGAAAGGGTAGAACGACTAAGAATTGACCGGGAAGCTGAAAGGTGAAATGACAGACAAACGATTCTTTGTTTCCTACCTAATTCCGGGACGGAATCCTTTTAAGGAGGGGAGACTGTAAGAACCCCGATTTTTGGTAGGAATTAAAACTTTTATTATGGAATGGATGTGGATTCCAATATTTATATGTCATGAAGAATGCAATGGGTTGACAACTTAGGTAAGAATAATTTATCGTCAAGAAAGTAGGATATGGTATACAAACAGAGGAAGTAGTCTCATGTCATCCAAATCGATATCTAGTATAAGTCCAGTGGTTCCGTAAAATGGGTCAAGGAACGCTCGGGAAAGCGCAAGGACATTTTTCTAATTATAAGGAATAAAGAGAGAATAATTGATGAATAGTGTTTTTGGTGGAAATAGGAATATTATTAGACGACATTATATAGAAGTACCCGGAACGGATTTATGAGTTCGTATTAATGATCCAAGGGGAAAAAAGAGTGTATGTAAATGTTATCAGATTCTGAAAAAGAGCACTTTTATTTTCCTCGAGATTTCCCTGGACACTGAAAGACTTAAGGGATTATTGAAAGGATTTAAGGAATATGGATTCAAGAATTATTAAAGAGAATTGAGAATGATAGTATAAATATTAAGACGATTTCCGGTAAAACCCTAACTAGAAATCCTTGAGATATTCCTCCGAACGATCAATGAATTAAGCAATAACCGGACAAAGAAACAAGCAGGGGATCAAGATGAATACATGTGCTAGTGGATAAAGGCAAGAAACCAAGCTAGTTACAATGCTAACTAGTAATAGTAAAAACAAACCAAGTGATTAGCCTAACTACATCATCAAACCACAAGATCATAACACATGTCCATTGGATGATGCAAGAGATGACCAAGAACTTTATTAAAGTAGCTTTAAGCAAGATATTATCCAAGTCCATCACAATAATGTAAAAGCAACCAAGCAAACAAAAGAAGAGAAAACAACATCAAGAACCCCATTCTAGGAGCTCTCGGCCTAGCTCAAAATTGAGAAAAGAAATGCAACTTCCATCCATGGTTAAATCTCAAGAAAATTAAGGTGAGTCCTATATTTCATAATTAAGATATCCTATGAATTTCATCTTCAAATTCCATGCCAATCTTGAGATATAAATCAAGAAGGTTGAGGGTGAATAGTGATTTCAAGAACTAACTTTGTTTTTCTTGATTCTTTTGGATGATCTAAGCTTTGTTAAGGAAATCTAAGGACTATACAAGGTTTAATAAGTGCATACACACTCCAAGGAAGGTATAAACTTCAAGAACCCTAGTCTTTGTTTTGAATTTTAATGAAGTTTTGGTGATTGTTAGATTAGTGATGATTAAGATGATCTTATAAGCATGATTATGTAGTTTGTTAGTGGATCTAAGTATTGGGATGTTATGAGGATGTAGTAAGATGTTCTTGGCTGTTAAAGATGAGAATCATGTGTATAAGATGTATATTATGCCCGGTGTGGCTTGGTTTTGACGTAACAATTTGGAAATGATCGATTTATAGCCGTCGTAATGCCCGATTTTCGTTAGACCTTAAGAATCCATTCATAACAGTTGGTATAAGTTCCTGACCTGGTTGATTATATGACATGTCCTTGTAGATCTCGAGTCATAGATCGTTTTGACAAAAGAATTGAAACAAACGGACTTACGGTTTAGGAATTATTGCCGATTTACTAAAAGAGATTCTAAACCGTAAATGAAAATTCGTAATTGAAAGTGAACCCCCATAACTAGAGTAATTCAGTGACGAATCGTGGTAATTAAATATTAGAGATCAAAATGAAGGTGTAGGAGAAAACCTCATGTCAAACGGTTCGTTTTTCAATTTTATAAAAAGTTTGAATCGAGGTTAAACGCGAACGAACCCCTAAAAGCGTACTTGGTTATAACTTTGGAAAACCACTTAGATAACGATCAATAAATCTCGAGGTATAATCTTTCGACCTTGGAACTTATATGGCTTAAGTACCTACCAAGTGTAAGTGTAATGACATACCTTGATAGCAAGCAAGTGTCGGGTCATAACGGTGTTAATGAGCGATAACTTGAAAACGTGCTTTAGCTTAAGTAAAGTATTTACTTGGCGTTTCAAAGTGATAGGTGATTAACTCGGGATAATTTTGGCTTTTTATAGATTGCCGGAGCACCCCGAGTCATACCACTAGCATAGCGGGAGTACCAGGCAAGTCTTCAATCAATTTGAAGCTGTTGTTGTGATAATACATATATGATTTGATGTTGTTGTACATTTGCCATTGCATGCATGCCTACTTTCAAAATTGATATTGTGATACTTGTTCCCTGAATTGATATTGGCTTATAAGTTAGGTATAAGATATACTAATTATAAGCCGGATATTGCTAAGACCCTTAGTGAAGGGCATATGATCTCATTCTTTTAATAAAGACCGGGAGTCCGTACTTTGTAATATAGAGATAGTCGTGGAAACCCGGAAGGATTCCAGTGACAGATTATTTGAGGGATGTTATTTATGAACATTATTCAAATTTCCATAAGTATTAAGGACTTGGAAATTATTCGGGGAATGTTATTTGAATACTCATTCGAGATTATTTATTTAATGAATATTATTTTGAATATTCATTTGAGGCTATTGATTTAGAGGAATACTATTTCGGAATATTCATTCGAAGTTATTTATTTAGTGAATATTATTTCTAATATTCATTCGAGCTTTATTTATTCAATGAATATTATTTTGAATATTCATTTGAGTTTAATTGTTTATTTTTTTTTGAATATTCATTTGAACTTATGTACTTGATGAATATTTTCCTGGATATTCATTTAAGGTTTTAATTATTTTCTTGAATATTATTTTGAATATTTATTCGAGGAATTATTTATTTAATGAATATTTTATATATACCTATTCGAGGGTTAATCATGAGCAATATTTATATTAAGAATATTATTGAACTATTTCTGGTTTAATAAATATTCTTTGAATATTTATTTAATTCTTTCAACTAGTTCTAAAATGAGATATTTTATTCAAAAATTTCCTTGATATTCAAATACCATGTAAATTATCTCTGAGTCGTCTTATTATTATTTTATCAAGGAAGGTTCTCAAAACTCCATTCTTCATTCGAGTTTATCTTCTAAAATATAATAGAACCTTGATTGAGAGCTGTTATTTCGTTGACTGCCCTGTCATATACTTGTTAAACTATTCGTTTCACTCGCAACTTGGTTGCTAACCATCAAATTGAGTTTGTTTGTTACTTCCTCATCATTCGAGGGGTAAGATTATTGGAACAAGTCAATATCCATTAACACGCATCAGCTTGGGAAATATTGGTGAATTTTCCTTTCCAACTAGATACGTCTACCTTGTGGAGTCTTATCAACAAGTATTATACTTGGGGAAGGGGGACGAGCTTTACGTTTTAGAGTCATGGATTTATTCGAACAGGGAGTATTTGTGTAAGAGGCTGTGGGACAATCCATCATTAAAAATCTGTGTAAGAGGCTGTGGGATAGTCCATCAGTAAAACTGGTATATGAGGCTGTGGGACAGTCCATCCTGGAAATAGGGTCCGAGTGGCGCCGGTCCCAACTATGCCAACCGTTTGCTAGGGAGATCCGGCGTACGTTCTTCCTTCTACATGTAAAGAAACAAATCTTGAGATGCACAACCTACGACTGATCATCGTAAGGTGGTGTCATCTGGCGCGATAATACTCCCGCATTAGTTCATAATCCAAATCTATTTATTTTCTGCAACATTCTCAATGTTGGCAGGGTTGAAAGGTGTTCAAAACTGGAATTGCAATATTTTTTCCTGCAAGTTCCTCTTTTATAATAAATGATAATATATTGTTTATCTTTTGCTTAGCAGATATTTTCGCAGCATATATATTTTGAGTTACCTTGTAACTTCATCATTTACATTCTACTGGCAGTATCTTCGTAAATGCACGGCATATGGTTACAAAGATATTATGAACTGTTGCATATTATCACTGTTCAGTATATTATTTTTGGTGGGCTATTTCTCACCCTTGCTTTATCTATTATATCACAACAACAGCTAGACCGGATGGCCCGCACAAGGCAAAGTCGGTGTAAGCCAGTCAGAGGATTAACTGCTGAGACCATAGCTGCCACTGCTGAGTAAGAAGCTATTGGTAGGCTAGATATTAGCTTTCGAGTAGCTAATGTAATTATTTATTTGGCATATGTAAATGGATGGCAAAGAGCATGTTATAGTTAATGAAAATTCTTTGGGTTGTAAGAATTCAGACTTGTGATTAATAAAATTGGTTGTTACTCTGATTTCATCTCTGGGACTATAACGGGTGTTTTGTTGTTTTGGGTCACAAGGTTGTAATGTCATTTATATTGGTTTTGTGGATGGATATTGAGGTCGTAACGACCAGATCCCTGACCCCGGATCTGGGGGTGTTACATCCAACATACCGTTCTTCATCATAACAGTATGTCCCAAATCAACTAATTTATCCAATGAAATTAGATTGATTTAACTCCGGTACTTACCTGACTTGAGTTAACCTCCGAACACGACCATTGTGAAGTTTCATTGTTACCTCACCAATGCCATCAACCTTTTACCGTTTGGTAAAGTTACCATCTTTCTCTCACACTTCTCGTAAGACGAGAACCACTCCTTCCTAGCACATATGTGATGAGAACATCCCAAGTCAAGCACCCGTTCTTCTTTCGATCCCTTATCTTCTTGAACCAGAAGAGCATCTTCATCAGCTGCTATAAGCGAAACACTTCCCCCTCCTTGAGTTTTCTTCAACTCCTTCAAATTTTCTCTTACTTGTGGACACGTGTTGTACATGACCCAATTCTCCGTAATAAAAACACTTAATATTAGGGTTACGTTTCTTAGCATACATCTTATTCTTGTCACGCGCATTTACCACAAGTGCACTTCCATCAGATACGTCACTCGATCCTTGCTTCATCAATCTTTCGGTCTCTAGAAGAACGACAATGGTCTCATCCAAATCTAACATCGTTTTCCCAACCAATAAAGAAGTAATCATAGTACTGTACTTCTTTAGTAGAGACACAAGTAGAAGAACAGCTTTGTCCTCATCCTTTAATTTTTCATCCAAATTATTCAGCTGGTTAATCAATCTATTAAAATGATTCAGATGATCTCTTAAATCTATATCTTCTTCCATCTTGATCCCGAACAAATCTTTCTTGAGGAACAACTTGTTAGCCAAAGACTTTGAGTGATATGTCTTCGTCAACTTCTCCCACAAATTCTTAGGGTTATTCCCCTCAAGAACATCATACTTGATTTCCGGTGCAAGGGCCAACCGGATTGTCGATGCCGCACGTAACTTCATGTCTTGCCACTTTGTAGTTTCCACATCAATAGGCTTCTTATCTTCAAGAGTCGCATATAACCCACGTTGAATTAACAGATCTTTCACTGTGCTATGCCATAACGTAAAATTGTTTCTTCCATTAAACAATTCAATCTTGAATTTTCCTCCATGCATATCCATCATAAACCTTGGTTCTTGATACCACTTGTTAGGGAGCAAAACCCGAGATAATCAACTAATGCAAAGCACACACAACAAAATTATATGGCACGGAAAACCCGCGTCCCAAGTTGTATTATTAATCCAAACAATAATCAATAATACAATCAATCTCACAAAACGGTGTTTCACTCACACGATACTTAAGCCAAACAATACTCAAGCAGATCTAACAAACATAATATGACTATGTATATATGGCCATCATAAACTTAGCCACCAAGTTACCATACAAGTATAATCATATTTGGTTTCTAATTACCTACAAAATTCTAATCATACTTGGTATCTAATTATCTACCCAAGACATATCATCTATAATAATTATCCAAATATAATTATTATATTACCCATATTTGTCTTGGACCACCAAAGCCCATACTACCGTAATGGGTTTAACCCAACAGCTTCACACAAGGGATTAGGATGTGTTTTGAGGTAACACGGAAACGTTATCGCGTACGCTTCGAGACAGCTTAAACTATATGAGCAGAAGTATCCGACACACGATTTGGAATTAGCTGCGATTGTGTTCACTTTGAAGATTTGGAGACACTAATTGTATGGAGAGAAGTGTGAAATTGTCACGGATCATAAAAGCTTGAAGTATATTTTCACCCAGAAGGAGTTGAATATGAGGCAAAGGAGATGGTTGGAGTTAATTAAAGATTATGATTGCACGATAAGTTATCATCCAGGAAGAGCAAATATGGTAGCTGATGCATTGAGTAGGAAAGAGAGACTGAATATGTTATCTATGCCAAAGGAGTTATATCGAGAGCTTGAGAAGTTAAGTTTAGAAGTTTATGATTCGAATGATGCTAATGAATTTCTTACTACAATGACTTTTCAACTATAGTTGTTAGAGAAGATTCAGAAATGTCAAAACGAAGTTATGAGTTGTGAGATGAATACATTGACTGGAGAAGAGATTTGTACACAGAAAGATGAACAAAGTATCTTAAGATTTGCTAAGAGCATATGGATTCCTAATGTTTCGGAGTTGAAGAATGAGATTCTAAGTAAGGCCCATAGTTCGAGGTATTCAATTCACCCTGGAAGCACGAAGATGTATCGAGATTTAAAGGAAAACTTTTGGTGACCAGATATGAAACGAGAGATTGCTGAATGGATAAGCAAGTGTTATACCTGCCGGAGAATTAAAGCAGAACATCAGAAACCAAGTGGATTGTTACAGCCATTGGATTTCCCGAGTGGAAGTGGGAACACCTTGCCATGGATTTCGTAGTAGGATTGCCAAAGACTAAAGCGAATCATGATGCGATTTGGGTTATCATTGAACGACTGACGAAGTCTGCACATTTTCTATCGATTAACGAAAGATTCTCATTGGATAAGTTGGTACATTTGTATTTGAAGGAAATAGTGTCACGTCATGGAGTTCCTGTTTCGATAGTATCTGATCGAGACCCACGATTCAATTCGAGATTTTGGCGACAATTTCAAGAATTCCTAGAAACGCAACTTTAGATGAGTACAGCCTACCATCCACAGATGGGCGGACAAAGTGGAAGGACTATTCAAACAATGGAAGATATGTTAAGAGCTTGTGCATTGGATTTCAAAGGAAGTTGGGATGAACATCTTCCATTGGTTGAGTTTTCGTACAACAATAGTTACCACGCGAGTATTGGAATGCAACCATATGAAGCCTTGTATAGGAGAAAATGTAGATCACCAGTGTATTGGGAAGAAGTTCGAGAAAGGAAAATTTTAGGACCAGAGTTGCTCAGCAGACGAAGAAAAAGATTGAAGTTATTCAAAAAAGGTTGATTACTACTCAGGATCGACAGAGAAAATATGTCGATTTGAATAGAAAGGATATGAGTTTTGAAGTAGGAGATCAAGTATTGCTAAAGGTATCACCATGGAAAGGAATTACAAGATTTGGTAAGAAAGGAAAACTGAGTCCAAGGTATGTAGGACCATTTGAGATTTTGAAGTGAATCGAAAAAGTTGCTTACGAATTGGCGTTACCACCGCACATGCATCATATACACAATGTTTTCCACGTATCTATGCTTAAGAAGTACAATCCCGATGTAAGTCACGTAATCGAATATGAACCTATTGAGATTCAGCCAGATTTATCGTACGAAGAGCAACCAGTAGAGATTCAAGATAGAAGTGAAAGGAAGCATAGAAATAAGATTTTTAGATTGGTTAAAGTATTGTGGAGGAATCCTAAAGTGAAGAGTCAACTTGGGAACTTGAGAGCGAGATACTTGCAAAGTCTCATCATCTGTTTACTTAGGAGAGATTCTGGAGACAGAATCCTTTTAAGGGGGGAAGGCTATAACGACCTAGAATTTTTCGCGATTATAAAAGTGTTTATTAATTAATAAATGTGAATTATGTGATATGAATATTTTGAGAAGTCAAAGTTATGTGTGGAATCATGATTATGTGATTATGTGATGATTGATATGTGTCGTATATGTTCGTAGAATTTTTATTTATATTTTTGGAGTATTAAAACTATTTTTAAAGTGCATTTTGAACCTTTCAAAAATCATATAAAACTATTGGAGTTGTTTTAAATCATGAAATCTTTTGCATTTCATCAGTGTGGCATTATTTAGTTTTAAAATCAGTGGGAGTATTTAATTTTGAGCTTTGGTATTTTAAAATTATTTAAAAAGCTTTATTTTTTTTAAAGGTTCTTTATTTCAAAAATTCATATAAAATTCATCTTTGATTCAAAAATTATTTTAAAAATATGGGGAGGTTTGTAATTTCATAAAGTTTATTTTAGAATTATTAAAATTATTTTCCCCATAATTTCTATGTTTTATTTTGGTTTAAAATTGATTAAAAATTAGATTTTGCAGCAAAGTAGTTAGTAGTTGCCAAAGGACATTTTTTCCCCTGGCTTTATACATCAAAATATCAGTCTCCCTTCTCCTTTCTCTTCACTCTCGCCTGCTCTATCTCTTCATTCTCTCTCTGTGAGTCTCTCCACCTCGGATTGCGAGCTTCATCGCATGCAACCCTTAATTCTTGTCCGATTACTTCGACTTTTGCATATTTATGATGCTCATGCCCTCTACTTCCTTTCTACCGAGCAGTTTTGTTGATTCTTGCAAATTGGGTTAGTCCGATATGTGTGTATATGCGTAGATGTATATGCGAATTGATGAATTTTGAAACCTTGATGATTAAAAATTTGAAGTTTATGCCCTGCTTTGCTCAGTTTTGAGTTTAATTCTTGTGTTACTATTGATTCGTGTATATATATTGTTGTATGTATATGTTCATGTATATACGATGCTTGAGTTGAATTTTTGATGGAAACCCTTGAATTTTAATGCTTAGCAGTGGGTATTATTCGATGTTATTTAAATTTTCGTGTGGAAATTCAAGTTGGAAGTCATGTATTTTGAAACCCTTGAATTTCTACCCTCCGGCAATGAGTTTCGATGAGCCGGGGATATTGTCGATGATGACCTTGAGTCGATTACATGTTTTAAATTTCAGTTTATTACGATTTGATGCATGCAAGTGTAGTATAATAATTTTTACTTTGTTTCTGTTCGAATTATGTGGTAAATTCGAATGAATTGATTCGATAAATTATTTTTTAATTATTCGAAATGATATAAACAATTAATATGAATTTTCTGAGTTGTTTTCCGAACTATATGAACAGCCTATATGATTACAGAATTTTAGTGGTGATTAATTGCTAATTGTAATGTTATAATCATGATTTTTCGAATTAATTAAATTGGTGGTTATATTAAAATTTTTTGAATTATTGTTAGTAAATAATAATTCATTTTTGATGTTTATACGTTAATTATTATGTATGTATGGAGTTTCGGATTATGATAGAGTAAAACTCGAATTTTAGATATTCATATAAATTACATGACTTTTATGATTCTTATTCGAGAATAAATTAAGTTAGCAATTATCGATAATGGTTTGATGATTTCGAATCAGTGGTAGTGTAAATAATGTAATTTTGGGCTTGTAGGTGGATTTAGAATCCATCGGATTAATTTGAGTCGGATGTTTTCCGACGGGATAGTCTATTTTACAAAGGAAACTCTGTCCGATTTTCGTGAAAAAAATTATAAATTATAAATGTGTAGTAGTATAAGATAAATTGGTTATAAATCAAATTGACTTTATATGTTAAGTGTTTATATGACATATCTGATTTGCATGTTTTATGTGCTATGTGTCTAAGTGATTATCTGATAAATATAGCTGGTACGTATGCTATACGATAAGGATTAGTGCGTTATAAGAATCGTTTGGGTAGAATAGGATTAGACGTATTAGAAGTATGATATACTAAAGTAAGTGATATGGTTTATGTAGATACGAAGGACGTAGGCCCTAGTAATAAAGGGAATGCTAAAGTTGAGTATCAGTGACTGAGCTGTTAGCTGTTGCATTCTACCAGAGGCAAGTAACTCTATCTTTTCTTGAAGTTCATATTCTTGAAACTGTTTATAGCCTGTTGATCCAAATGTATCTATCTTGTTATTCATATGCTAGTACCCTTACCTTTGCATAAACCCCAAGTCTTATCAACAATTTAATGTATAACTGCAAACTACTCTAAAACAGATTAATTCTTTCTAATTGCTTCTTAACCATATATGCCATACCACTTTCCAGAGTCAAAGTTAATTGACTGACAGATAAACCACTATTCTAGTTAACCTATGTCCGTGATCAGTCGAACCTATGTTGACCCTAAAACCTATAAAAGATTCATTGTGACCTAAACACTGTTTTACAAACTTGATTACCTTTATTATTGTTCCTTAAACTCTATAACTTGATCAATGTTTTTAAACTAGACTTAATCCATACCTTTGACCTTTGACTTGAGTTTCTTTCATTATACCCTGATCAAAACCTTGATTACCTGTGAGTCTATATCTTCATGATTCAGACTTGTATCTCTATATCCTTGATATCAGAAAACTTAGCCAAACTCTTTGACTTTTATTATTGTAAATCAAAATGGGTTATTTTCTTAAAATACTTTGAAGTTACTTAGACTGGGCTGATTTGTTATCAGTGAGTCAAAGGTACCTCGGAGTAATGGTTTTTGAAAGGATTTAAATATTCAAGTGTTTTCTAAATTTAAAAAGGTTTTCTAAATTTTAAATTTTTTCAGAATACGATTTATAAAATGTTAAGAACTTAGATAAAAATGGTTTCTACGGATTCCTGACGATTGGAGAGGCGTGAGCGAACGGGTAATGCCGGTTCCGCCTGTTTGTGTGTATTATTGGTGTAGTTCTGGTCTGTCCAGTCCAACACCCTTATAGGCCAATGTGTTGCCTCTTAGGAACCTAAGCTATCCTAATGAAATGATTAATGTCTAGAGGGACTTTGTGTCCGTTATGGGGACTTTATGGGCTGATCACCCGTATTTTCTGTGTGGAATAAAACCTCCAATCAGTTTTCTTAAAGTTAATGATTACTTTCATATTACTGTAAAATGAAATTGTCTTACCATTTGAAATGTCAATTGCTTTACATATATTCTGATAACCATTGTTGTTCTACTTATCAGTTGATATCCTATCATTATCAATTGTCGGTATTACTTTTATTGTTCCAGCATATCTATTGTTGTCCTGTTTATCAGTTGATCCCCTGTCATATTCAGGTGCCAGTTTCATTCTTATTGTTCCAGTATACTCATGCCATATCTTAACCTACTGTCATCCATTTTTATATATCTTGATATTATAGTTTCCAAGTTAAATACTTTAATTACTTGCTGAGAGTTGGCTCATTATTATTTTTGTCTAACCTTTTTGACAGTAGCTTAAGAATCATGGTCCGTACCATTCAAACTGCGAGGAAGCGCACCTATCGTGGCCCTGAGGTGGTTCATTTTGAGATAGCTCCCGAGGTAGATGCAATAACAGCTCAGTGAGGAGAACTTTAGTTAGTTGTGAGAACTAGTAGTAAAGCTTTTGGAATTGTTTGTTTGAAATAATAATTTTAAATTGAATTTGGTTTGTAATAATAAGTTAGTTAGACGTTGGCTTGCTTGTTTCATACCATTACCTGTGAAAGATCCAGGTGAGTAGAGTTGGGTCAGTCAGCATGTTATATTTATAGTTACTATTTTTAGGGTGTTTTTATCTAGCGCGTCAGTGACTCCCCGATCTAGGCCCCAGATTAGGAGGGCGTCACACAAAAGGTCATTAAGCCTAAAAAATATGTAATACCTCAAGTGACATTCCAAAAATACATAATAATGAATATATATATATATATATATATATATATATATATAGGCCTTTGCTCCATATAGAACACTCTTATATAACAAACAACAAAGAACACCTTAGATCTATTAGATCCTTTTGCCCCGCCAGGGGCACCCAATACAAAAAGTTGTTATTTTTTACCCTCTATCAAGTCTGCAAAAAAAAATGAAAATTACTGTTCACTGATGACGTCATTGATGACGTCATCAATGAACAGTAAATTTTCAAAAAAAAAAATCTGGTTTGCTATAGGGTAAAAAAATAACTTTTTGTATTGGGTGCTATGACGGAACTCCTAAATTATATTAGATATGAGGTGTTCTTTATTGTTTGTTATATAAGGTGTTTGCTATGGAGTGCAACTCTATATATATATACACACACACATATATATATATATATGTATGCTCTTAAAGGGTACAATTTGATTTTACTTGACGAATATGTAAGTATAAAATTTTCACTACATTAGATTTGATTATCTTTTCGTATTATTAACTTTCGTATAACTTTTATTTGGATCGATTTTTCTTAACGCAAATATTCTTCTTAATTACAGAATTGTCACATGCAAGCATTTATATATGTTGAAAAATGAAAAACCATTTCCAAGGATATTGAGGAAGGTTGCCTTTATATAATTACAATTTTTTACACAAGAGAGGCAACGAGAACTATGAGGCCGGCGAGTTCCAAATTTCTCATTAACTTTTATAAACTCCACCACTATTGAGAAATTAAAAGGTGAAGATTTTATGATACCAAATCACAAATTTGAGTTTTTGGATTTGAACGAGCTATTCACCAATGTAAGCAGGCTAAACAAATCCTAACAGTCTTGATATTTCCACAGGTTATCCTCTTTTAGAATATACCTTTCGTAACTATTAATTTTCATTCGTTAAATTACAAATATTTAACATGGTTTCAGTCACGTTATTTGTCTATAGATGTCATTGGAGTTTTGGAAGATTTTGAACGCGTGAGACTGATTCAGACTACGTATGGTGAAAAAAGTATTGTGAAATTTAGGATTACTGATGGAAGATATAAAGATTATTTTTCTTCTTTATCTTTGTATATCTGTGAATATGTATCACTTTCAAACATTCTTACCATCCTCTTTGTTCGTTTATATTAATTGGAATATAAACCAATAGGTACTCTCACAGAGTAATAGTTTGGGGAAAACTTGCTGAAACAATTGATGAGCTCTATCTAAAAGCTGAAGAAAATCCAATTATTGTAATTATAACAAGTTCAAAGCTAAAGATATTTAAGAGTAAGTATAGAAATATCTACTCACACATCCTTAAAAGTTCTTAAACACCATTACTATTATGACATTAACTATAAATTTCCTTAAATTTCCATAGGTTCCATCCCAGTCTGTACTCTTCCTTCCTCGAAAGTCTATCTAAATTTGGACAATGTCTTTGTCCGTTTAATGAGGTTAAGGTATTTACATTTCAAATTTTTAGTGAATAACATTCACATCTATAATTAATGAATTTGAGCAAAAATAGGTTAAATTAGTTATTATGAAGTTTATTAATTAAACTTTTTAATGCTCTGACACTCTTTTAGGCTTAAGGAAGAAGGTTACAAGGCTCCTAACAGTTCAGTTTCTGAACCACTTCCAACTCCTCCTCCAACTATTATTCAAGTAATAACACTTAAAGAGTAGGGTGAGAAAACAAACACGAATGATACAGGGGTTTGAAAGTCTTCCACTTGATATACAGTAATACACTTGAATCGTTATTATATTTTTTTATTAATTATTTTGATCCCGAATGCTTTTATGCAGAAGCTTTTTTTTGTGTAATGTAAAAATTATATCTCTGGAAGAGAATGAAAGCTGATGGTTTTATAGTTGTGCAAAGTGTGAAGGAGAGGCATGCAAGGTAGAAGGAAAATGGAAGTGTACTAGGAAATGCAATCAGAACATACCTGTTCCAGGAAAAATGTATTAATTCACTAATTCATGATCTTTAAATTCAACAATTTAAACAACAACATAATAATAAATATATCCTTTTTGCATGTATCTTAAATCAGGTATAAGATCATTATTCTTGCTGGTGATTAAAATGAGGCTTTTTACTTTGTTCTCACAGGCAAAGCTGCAAGACGTTTAGTTGGACAAATGGCAACAAAACTTATATTTGACGGTATCAAGGTACCAACATATAGACCATAATATTTTTGCTACTTACAAATTTTATCCTGAATCATGATGTTTTAATGTATATGTTTTTTACTAATTATATTGCAGAACAAACAGATCGATGACTATCCTTCAGCGATTAAGAAGATAGTAGGCAAGGAATGTATTTTTATTGTCAAGATAAGTCATGATAATTTTATGATTCAAAGTAAATTTTTCAAGGTCAAAGATGCACACGATAGTAGAAACGTAACTGCCAGTACTTCCGATTTTGCTGATGTAAGAAATCATATGTTTTAATTATCAAAAAAAAAAATCATATGTTTTCTTTAACTTAAAATAGTTTATGATTTAATTGATTTGATGCATTATTATTGTAAGTCATTTACATGTCTCATGTCTGACTAAAGAAATCTTTCATACAGAATATGATTGATCTATCTAATTATAGTGACACCCCAGGATCTGTTAAGTCATTCGCCAAAAGGATAAAAATGGTTAACCATTCATTCACTTCTTCAAATTTACTTTTGCCTGTTATACAATCTCTATTCTTTAAAAAATTTCCAATCTTGATAGTGTATTTGTAAGAACCGCGAATATTTAATTCTAGTTTGACGAGTCGATGTGTTAAATGTTGATTGGTATTAGGGGATAAGTGTTAAAATGATTTAAAAGATCCCCATATGTGTTTATTATGAGGGTTTATATCAAAGTGGTCACCCATTGCACTCGAATGTATTAAGTAGACCACCCATTCAAAAAAGATATCATTTGAATCATTAAAGTCATAATAAATATCAAATGAATACCTTTAAAATGTACTTAAGAAGTAAAAATAATTTTTAATTGAGTTCTACGCATTTTTCTTGAATGCTTCCATAACCAAACGAAAGGTTAATAATTCTAGTATTTTTGATAATATATTTATTTTTTTTAAAATTCATTTACTATTTATTTTTAATTTTATTGTCTTTTTCCTTGTTTTAATTAAAAATAAATAGTAAATAAACTTTTTAAATTCTAAAATATTATCAAAAATACTAGAATTCATAACCTTTCATTTGATTACAGTAGTATTTAAGAAAAATGTGTAGAACTCGATGAAATATTACTTTTACTTCTCGATTACATATATAGAGGTATTTGTTTGATATTTATTATGACTTTAATGATTCAAATGATATCGTTTTTGAATGGGTGGTCTACTGGATACATTCGAGTACAATGGGTGGCCACTTTAATATAAAACCCGTTTATTATGTGTATTATGCTAATGGATAAGATCGAAAAGTCTTTTTCATGATTCGTGTAGTTAGTTCATCTTTATCCGTTAAAACCCTGTTTTCAAAATCTCTAGGGCTTCGATTTAAAATCATTTTCGCATCAAAATTCATCAAATAAATTTCAAAATATTTAAAACTCGTATTCTATTCATCTTATATCATTTACAAATTTTCCTTATCGGATTCGATATTTTTTTGCAAAAATATTTTATTCGTGCCGGACCCGTAATCTAATTAATTGGTACTTTCGAGACCAATTAACATTTAGGTTTCGATCGTTTTGAAAGGTATTATTACTTTTCAAAAATATAAATAGCCAATAATTATTTTTATTTATTCATTAAAATCATAAAAATCCTTTAATCAAAAGAAAATGTTTTTTCTCTCTCCTGTTCTTGAAGATCAAACGCAATTTTGAAGCTGTTATCTACTTCTGATTTCAACGCTCAAGTACTCAAATCGAAGCTCTTGACATCTAGTTTCATAATCTACAACCAGATTTTGTGTGGGATAATGTCTTAATTTTCTGTGAATTTTTATTTAAATTCGAATTTTCTAGGGTTCTTAACGCAAATTGGGGATTTTTGATTGGTTGCTTGTTTGGTGATTTTGATGGCTCCTTTAGCTTTACTGAGTTGTTTATAGTCGATTTATGTGTTTAATTGCTTCGATTGGTTCCGATTTGTTGGTGTTCAAGTTTATTAGTTTATGCCCAATTTTTAAATCATTCGTTCATAGCGTGTGTTGATTGTTCGTGTTAGAGGTGTCAGGGGTTAGATTGTATAAGTCCTAAGCTTCGTTTTGTGATAAGAATCATGCAGTGTGGTTTAGAAACGAATGAAAACGATTTTTGGCCAGAATAATTGTTGAGCTCGCCGGAAAAACTTTCTTTAGGTTCGTTTTGATCAATTTTCTTTGACAAAAGTTGCTGGGTTGTATTTTCCAGGTGTTGGGCTTTCGATTAGCTGCCTATATGCGTGTGCATGTGTGATGAAATGGTCGGATTTTTGTCACCGGAAAATCGGCCGCCGCCTCCGAATTCTAGGGGGAAAGGTTGAAGACGATGAAAAAAAAAACTTTTAAAAATCTGAGTTTTATTTCTGAAATTCAGAAATTATTTTTTAAAATAATATTTTAAAAATTCAGAATTATTTCTGAATTATGTATTTAGTTATTATTTTCAAAAATAATTTATTTGTTTACTTTTAATTCAAAAATGATTAAAAGTTAAATACTTTTAATTATTTTAATTAATTTCATTTAACAATTTAATTAATATAATTATTTGACAAATGTGATCATTTATTAAATAATTTTATTAACTAATCATTAGTTGATTTTAATTAATTTAATTAGGATTATTTAATTTTTAATTAACTAGTTTTCTGTTTTAAATATTTTAAAAATAGTGTTTGACGCTTTTAAAATCCAGAAAATATTTTAAAAATTATTTAAAATATTCCGGGTTGGGTTTTATTCAAAAACCAAGATTGAAGATTGTTTTAAAAATATTTCTTGAGTCAGTTAATTATAGAAGTGAGTTACATGTGCTATTTTGTGGAGTTTACATGCTTATGTGCTATTTGAATCATGTGTATTAATTGCTAGTGAGTCTTAAATGCTCTATATGTGATTAATGCGCTCTAATTGTTATAGAGTCAAGTAAGAGGAACCAAAAAATTTAGAATCGAGTCAGAAGGATAAAGGGGAAGGGGAAAGTAGAGTGAGGTGATCAAGTGTAGACGAGTTTAGCGTTTATTGACAGGCAAGTATTTTCCCTTCACTTTTGGTTCAAGTGAAATTATTTCTAATCATTCTGATTATGATGTCACCCCAATTACTCGTATCGATCTCGTCGATACTTATTGAAATTAGTATTGTCGATCTCGTCGACATGTATTGTTATTGTTGTTTCTTAATTATCACCCCAATTATTTTTATCGATCTTGTTGATACCTGTTGTTCATACTTTTTATGAATTTACAACCCATTCACTGTATCGAACTCGTTAATACCCTTTGTGTTTATTATTCCTTAATTATTACCCTATTTATCGTGTCGAACTCGTCGACACCTATTGATCTTGAATTCTTCATTGATTCTTGGATTATGAGTTGTTGTTCTGGAACGTGAGCTTTCCAGTTGTTTGGTTGGCAAAGGTTGTCGATTGTCCTGACACCTAGTGCGTTTGATATAGAATTGGAATGTTTTTAAAGGAGACCCTTTATGGGTAGAGTCCCTTCGAGGAGACCCGATTAATGGTCAAAAATTGAGGCCAATGTGTGCCATGGATCCATTTAGAGGGACTTTACTGTGTGCATTGTCCGGGGTTAGTGCGGGACTGATCAGCCGCCTAACTCCGCTATTTTTAAAATATATGTACAAAAATCCAATTCTAATCTAAATATAGAACTTGAGTTATTTTATATCCAGATCCTTACAGCACTTATGAGATTATCCGGTGTTTGATAGTGTTAGGATTTATGGGTGATAGCATAGAGACAACTTAAATAGATTTCCCTGTACTTAGTTTTTCTAAGTAGAACATACTGTCACAGCCATAGTGTGTTCTTGTAATCAAATAATTGCTGTAAGGTAATAAGTATGAATCTTGGAAGAAGTTCATTGATATGTTCAAGCCTCAAGAAAATACATCAACTCGACAGCAACAATAAGGTTACTGTCACAACATTGACAGTAAGGTTACAAGAAGATAACATGTTGCAAAGTCACGACAACAAGTTTCATCTGACATCAACATTGGCGGAAGCATGAAGACAGCAACATTCTCACACTTTGACAGCAAGTTTGAAACTCCTGACAGCATCATTGGCGGGAACTCATGTGACGCCCTCCCGACCCGGGGCCTAGATCGGAGAGTCACTGACATACATCTAGATGCAAACAACCTAAAATATAATATAAATATAACATGCTGACTGGCCCCAACACTACTATCCAAGATCTTTCATAGGTAATTGTGTGAAACAAGCAAGCCATCGTCTAACTAATTATTATTACAAACCTAAATTCAAAATATATTATTATTACAAACCAAAGTTCTCAAAAGTTCTACTGCGAGTTCTCACAACTAACTAAAGATCTCCTCACTGAGCTGTTATTGCATCTACCTCGGGAGCTATCTCAAAATGGACCAACTCAGGGCCACGGTAGGTGCGCTTCCTTGCGGTTTGGATTGTACGAACCATGATTCTTAGATTACTGTCAAAAGGGTTAGACAAAATAATAATGAGCCAACGCTCAGCAAGTAACTAAAGATCTCAACTGAAAACAATATAACGGGGTACCGCAGAAGATGACAGTAATTCAAAACATGACATAAATATGCTGGAAGTAGTATAAAAATACTGGTATTTAGAAATGACAGGAGATTAACTGATAATCAGGATAGCAATAGATATTTTAAAACCGTGTAAAGTAATTGAAATTTCAATCGGTAAACCAATTTCATTTCATGGTAAATAAAAGTAATCATCACTTTAAGAAAACTGATTGGGGGTCTTTATCTTATAACAGACAATACGGGTGATCAGCCCATAAATGTAATAACCCTAACTTTAGCAATGCTACAGTGATCACATGAATAGTAAAATTTGAGGATTTAGGGAAATGGTATGTAGGTACTCTATATTGGAGATGGAAAACGAATAAACAGAAACCATATTAGTGTTGTACATTGAAAATAAGTGACTCGAAATGACGATAGATTCCAGAAATTCCTGAATATGGATTTTTAGGATTTTGATTTTGAATAAGCTTCTTTTTGATATTAGGGAGCATAGAAACCCTATAAGAATTATATATTGAGGGATTAGTGAATTTAGATTAAACCAAGGGATTATTAAGTTAAGAGAATACCAAAGGAAATTGGATTCGTAAATGATTTCGAAAATCACAGAGATAATGAAGTACATTCGAAACGAATCACAATTAGACGAGTATGGAAACCAAGCAACCAAGATTAGTAATATTACAAGGATACATACCACATTACTATTTACTAAGATTATTAACATTTTACTTAGAAAATAAGGAAATGAGAATATTAGCTCATCTTAATGACACCATTAGTGATGTCACATTCCACTAACTCAAAATTAAGGGTAAATTAGTCAATTTCCAAGGAAAATATCAACCAAGGCTTCTAGGACAAGCTAGGATTTAACAAATATTAACATAATACAAATGAGATAAGATCATTTAGCAAAAGAAATCTCTTCCTCTCCCTTTCATCAAGCTCCATTCGAATTTTACAAAAAAAAAAAAGAGAAAAGAAATTCCAAAACCCTAGTTCTCTTCAATAACAAATCAAGAGGAAAATCATGGATGATCTTGGAGGATAGAAAGAGTGATATACAAAGTTTTATAGCCATCCATCATCATTTAGTAAGGTAACAAAAATTGTGAAGTTGATGATGAATAGTAAATGAATAGTAAAATCTTAGTATTAACTTTGTTTTAATGGTTCCCTAAGTTGATTCAAGCTAATTCAAGGTGGTTTAAGGTGTACCCAAGGCTTGTTAAGTGTTGTAAAAGCTTCAAGAAGGTATAATCATGCTTGCTCTTTTGTATTTATGATGGATATTGTTTGGTTTAGTGATTAAGTGGTGTAAATGTTAAGATTATGATGATCCATGTGTTTGTAAGTGATTAAAGTTGAATATGGAAGTGTCTGGGATTGTAACCATGGCTGGTAATGAAGACCACATGGTGTAGGTGATGATTATTGTGTTTGATAATTGATTTGGAGGAGTTGGATTTATGGAAAGTATGAAATTATAGCCGTTATAATGTCCGTTTTTCGTTAGAACTACAAACTGCCCTGTTTGGTGACCCCTGTATTCGTACGGTACCTCACTTCCTAGGTGATCAATTGAACATGAAATGATAGAGTTCAGTTCATAGATCGTTTTGATATAAGGTACGTTAAAATCTGACGTACGGTTTAGGAGAAAAGTCAGTTTTAGTGAAAGACGTTCGGAAACCGAGGAAATGTAATTGTGTTAACTTTGAGGCCATAACTACCATACTTAGACATTTTTAAAAATTATGAAACTTTGGGATAGTGTAGTAAGGTAGTCAAAGAGTTGTTACCAGTTGACCTTGTGGTAAAATTCGAAATCCATATTTGCTGAGAATTTTTACAGTTAAGTGTGATCGTTAGGGGAAATGGTGAAAACCCCTGAAACTTCGATTAAGGTTTTAAATGGCTAAGTTCTTGAACATTTGGGGTAATAGTAATACGTTAAACATATATTAAAGTTTCAAAGGTAATGTTATCCAAGAGTGTAGTGAGTAAGAGATGTGGTTCTAACGATAGTCCTTTTGTGTTTATAGAAACTCCGGAAGAGGGACGAGCCATACCGTCAGGATACCGAAACCGAGGCAAGATTTCTTCTATCCTTACCTTGGAAAACTATTTTATTTTCAAAGTAAATGATTTCATGGAATATATATGTTATTCTATGTTTGCTATATTGCTAAGAATTATTTCCCTGATAGTGGAATTAAAGAGAAATGGATATAAATTATGAAATATGAATGTGGATATGATTATGAATGGAGCGAATATGCTTTATGGTAAAGAGAGGTGAAAGAGAATGGTATCAGTTGTTATCTAAAGTAAATAAAAGAATGGTATCAGTGGTTTAATAAATATTATTTGATTATCATGCATTACTCTTAAAATAGACGGAATATTTCATTAATATAAAAGTATATTTGATTCCTGAATATGAAAGAGATGTCTGGATCATAATCAAAGCATTATGTTATATATATATTTTATAGAAGTAATGTGCGAGAATTGAAATGATATGAGTGAATGATATGTGGAAATGAAAACGAGAAAATGGATATGTGGAATGATATTTTAAAAAGGCAATAATGATGTGATAAAAAGGGGGATTGCAAAAGACTTGCGTAAGTGGCTGTGTCAGGGCTGTGTGCGACACAGTCCAGCACTTATTATTTTTATTACGGCACGAAGATGCCAAGGGAGGATGTTAGCAGGTGGCCTTCCTCCAGGGATGATCTTCATTCCCTCTACCGGTAGTAAAAAGAGAGCAGGTACGATTAGGCGACTGATCATCGTCCTAACGTATCAGGCGACAGCAGATATCCCCAATGTTTTTGAAAAGAAAGTGTAGACAATGGTTTTCAGATTTCTATACTGAAAACAGAATAATGATATGAGATGATGGAATTATGGTTACAGATGAAGAAAAACTGATATTATATTATTTTAGATTTCTTTCTTATAATAGTAAGTGGATGATGTATTATTAAATAAGAGCTTTATTCTTCCTTAAGGCTTTTAATTGTTTTCTGCTATTATATATGCATATACATATATGTATACCTGTTCACATTCTAAATTCTAGGTTACAATATTATCTTGCTGAGCTATTATAGCTCACTCTTGCTACTTATGTATATAGCAGCTAGGTCCCATGCCGATACTACGCACTACACCCCGCAAGAGGGTAAGGGAAAGGCGACCTTTTGAGCGAGTGTTGGCGACCATCCCCGAGGTAGTGACAAGCGAAGGGGCTTAGTAGATTTATGTAAATTAAGTGTGTAAGTTGTAATAAACTTTTGGTTGTTGAAATGCTTCCTGTGGAAGTATTATTCAACAATGTACTTAGTAGAATTCTGGGTTTGTAATAACTGTTAACTTTAAACTTTTAATATTGTGAATGTTGTTCTATGAGCATATGACTGGTGTGTGTGTGTGTGTGTTAGTGCGGGGTCAATTACTTAATTATTAAAAAAAACTCAAGAGATATTGATATTGAATGGAAATTGGACCGTGATGACCTGGATCCTTGACCCCGGATCTAGGGGCGTCACAGATGGTATCAGAGCCAGGTTCATAATGCTCAAGAACAAAAGTGGTAATAATAAATGTATCAGCTATAATATAAATTGTGAACTTCCATCAAGTTCAAGGGTGGTATATCGCAGGTAGTATTTACTTTAAGCATATATTATAATTTTATAGACTGTTACTAATAGAATTTTATGTTTTATTATAGGGAGCGGAGATGGGTGAGCCGAGTCAGGACCCCCAGTGGCTAGGGATGTCAGAGCAGGAGCTATTAAATCTTCAGCTGGCCGGGGTAGAGGTCCCCGAGTATGCAGTTGAGGACCTCAGGGAGAGGCGCCGGGAGCGGCTAGAGAGAGATTTGAGAGAGAGGCGGCAGAGGAGCAGAGACGGAGAGATGCTGTGGCCATAGTGCCATATATGGGTAGACCTTCGACAGGATCTGATGAGGCAGGACCTTCCAAAGTGAGATGGGAGATTCCGGAGGAGGAGAGGCCGTTACGTAAGAGGCCTAGATTGTCAGTTATAGCTGAGGAGGAGGAGGAGGAGATTGAGTGGACCGATATCCATATGATACCTACCCCTGCCTTGCCTATTCCAGTACCATCACCAGCCCCATCTCCCTCACCGAGTCCTGGCCCTCTAGAGGATCCAGTTGAGCCATTCACTCCGCCCGAACATTTTATCTTCTCAGAGGATGAGATAGAGGGAGATCCGTCTGAGGATGCAGATACCGAGTCTATTCCTCCATCCCCACCATTTGCACCTCCACCACCTCCACCTGTACAGGCACCTGCCCCAGCTGCTGTGCCCCCTCAGGAGGCACCCTTACCGACAGGTGACTCTCTACCAGCCATTCTGTTGACGGAGTACTTTGCCCTTCAGGGTCAGTTGGAGGAGTCCCGCCGAGTGATAGACACACTGATGCAGAGGTTAGAGAGAGGGAGAGGTGGCATCATTCCTGATGGTATATCTTTGGGATTAGTGAGTGTTGAGCTGCGGGCCCTGGGTGACATTAGGAGGTTGTTAGCTGATAGAGGAGACCCAGAGTGGAGGGCTGCGATAGTGGATACAGTCACGTCTATGGTAGTCCAGATCTGGGACATTATTAGGGCAGGACTGTGAGTCGGGATAGTAGTCTACGTCACTAATCAGACTAGTCATCTTACTGATGTCTTTTTGGGGGATTAGTTTAGTTGGTTGCTGTTTTAATCCCAGTCTGATTGGAGGACAGTTAGTAGCACTTTTGTTGTAGCAGATTAGTATGTACAGTATGTTTGTAGGTTTCGAACCATGTACCCAAGTTGTAAAATATTTATGTAAATTAATGAAGTTTGTGCATTTCTATCTAAATTTTTGCTGCATTTTTTTATAATAAATGTTGAGACTCAAAAAAAAAAATATTGATGTATAAAAGGTGATTGACTTAATGAAAAGGCTATCGTGTTAAGGGCGATACACTTACCTACTAAAGTTATAATATAACTAGATGCAAATCGTGTGATAAGAATATTGTGATGTGCAAATGAGTTAATTAATGCTATAATTGTGTATATAGCAATGATGTATATTGTAACCCAAATTCGGGTAATTAATAAGGACTATTGTTATGTACAGAACTATGCCGCCTAGGCGTGATAGTAGAGCGAATGCAAGGGAAAATGAGAGAGACGAAAGAAGTCGAAATATAGAAGGTAATAGACTGAACGAAAATGCTCATAATGAAGAAAATCATGAAGAAGAAGAAGAGGAATCAACTGGCCAACAAAGGAATCCGGGAGGTGATCCCTTTGCCCAATTCATGGACTTATTAAGGCAGAATTTATCGAATCCACAGAATCCTCAACAACCACCTGTTCTCCCCAATCAGGCAGCTAATTCCTTTCGTGCCTTTAAGTCATTAAAGCCCCCAGAATTTGAGGGAACCACTAACCCAGTAGTAGCCAGGGCATGGCTAAAAGAAATGGAGAAAGCTTTCGAAATACTGAGGATAGAGGAAGATCAGAAAACAGTCTTTGCAGCCTATCTCTTAAAGGGAGAGGCAAATTACTGGTGGGAAGCTAAGAAGAACCTAGAAGAAGCGGGAGTGATAACCTGGGAGCATTTCACTCGGGTGTTCCTAGAAAAGTATTCTCCTAGGTATTTAGAAAACCAAATGGAATTAAAGTTTCTGGAGTTAAAACAGGATAACCTAAGAGTGGCAGAGTATGAAACTAAATTTACAGAACTGTCTAGGTTTGTTCCCGAGTTTGTGCGTACTGAAGAACAAGGAGCGAAAAGGTTTCAACAAGGATTGAAACCCTGGTTACGAACGAGAGTGGCCCCATTTGGGTTGACTGATTATGCTGCAGTGGTTCAAAAGGCATCAATTATAGAGGCCGAGAGTGAACAGGCTCAAATAGGTCGGGAGTATAAGAAAAGAAGATTTGAGGGTCCGAAGGGAGGTTCAAGTGAGGGAAGCTACTTTAACAAAGGAGGTAGAGGACAAAAATCTCAATTTGTGGGAAAGTCGGGGGGTAACAAGACTACTAGTGAGACGGTAAATCAGGGTGGTAAATCTTCAGGAACATTTCAGTCCAATCAATCACGACCACCATTACCAGATTGTGACACGTGTGGTAAGAAGCATATAGGAGTCTGTAGAGTGCTGGGAGTAACTTGTTTTAAGTGTGGACAAAAAGGACACTACCTTAACCAGTGCCCATCAACTGATACAAACCCTAAAAGAGATGTTAAGTGTTACCAGTGTGGGAAATTAGGAAACATTGCTAGAGATTGCCGTTCCGGTGGGTCATACGCGCCAGGTCAGAGTGTGACTGCTTCAAATAGGCCTACTGCTAGAGTGTACAACAGGACCTTAGGGGAAGCGTTGATGAAACCAGATGCGGATACAGGTACTTGTTTTTCGATTTAAATTTTGTGTGTAAGTCTTTGGTTAAGGATCGACTTAATCAATTAATGGAATAAATAAGTTAATAATATAGATAAGGAAAATCAGTATCTGTTAAGGGCTAGGAAACGTTATGAAAAGAAAAGTAGGAGTGTTTTGGGAAAACACAAGTTCGTTGAGACGAACAGGAAATATATATTATAGGTAGTATTTTCTTACAATTGTTTTAAAGAATATTATTAGAGCTTATTTTCTGGAAAATTTTACAGAGAGGAGCTATAGGAATATTGAGGTGTTAATATTTATGTCATGATAGAGATCAGAAGATGGTCAAACCATAAGTGAGATACACTACCATTCAGAAAATGCCAATGTGGTGGTGGATATCTTCGTCGAAAGTGGAAGGAGAGACGAAATAACATGGAATGACTGGAAACATGATGGAATTTGTAAGGAAAAGACAGTAAAAGTACTGCTATTGATAAACTAAATGGCATGTTGATGAATGACAAGGAAGTTATGTTGGTGTATTTCTGCGCAAACAAGATAGAGATATTATGAAAGGAAAAGGATAGAGGAAATAGGGTGGAAGTTAGAAGGTGTGAATGAAAAAGATACCCATGGACATTTTCAACATGATTCCGGGACGGAATCCTTTTAAGGGGGGAAGACTGTAATAACCCTAACTTTAGCAATGCTACAGTGATCACATGAATAGTAAAATTTGAGGATTTAGGGAAATGGTATGTAGGTACTCTATATTGGAGATGGAAAACGAATAAACAGAAACCATATTAGTGTTGTACATTGAAAATAAGTGACTCGAAATGACGATAGATTCCAGAAATTCCTGAATATGGATTTTTAGGATTTTGATTTTGAATAAGCTTCTTTTTGATATTAGGGAGCATAGAAACCCTATAAGAATTATATATTGAGGGATTCGTGAATTTAGATTAAACCAAGGGATTATTAAGTTAAGAGAATACCAAAGAAAATTGGATTCGTAAATGATTTCGAAAATCACAGAGATAATGAGGTACATTCGAAACGAATCACAATTAGACGAGTATGGAAACCAAGCAACCAAGATTAGTAATATAACAAGGATACATACCACATTACTATTTACTAAGATTATTAACATTTTACTTAGAAAATAAGGAAATGAGAATATTAGCTCATCTTAATGACACCATTAGTGATGTCACATTCCACTAACTCAAAATTAAGTGTAAATTAGTCAATTTCCAAGGAAAATATCAACCAAGGCTTCTAGGACAAGCTAGGATTTAACAAATATTAACATAATACAAATGAGATAAGATCATTTAGCAAAAGAAATCTCTTCCTCTCCCCTTCATCAAGCTCCATTCGAATTTTACAAAAAAAAAAAAAGAAATTCCAAAACCCTAGCTCTCTTCAATAACAAATCAAGAGGAAAATCATGGATGATCTTGGAGGATATAAAGAGTGATATACAAAGTTTTATAGCCATCCATCTTCATTTAGTAAGGTAACAAAAATTGTGAAGTTGATGATGAATAGTAAATGAATAGTAAAATCTTAGTATTAACTTTGTTTTAATGGTTCCTTTAGTTGATTCAAGCTAATTCAAGGTGGTTTAAGGTGTACCCAAGGCTTGTTAAGTGTTGTCAAAGCTTCAAGAAGGTATAATCATGCTTGCTCTTTTGTATTTATGATGGATATTGTTTGGTTTAGTGATTAAGTGGTGCAAATGTTAAGATTATGATGATCCATGTGTTTGTAAGTGATTAAAGTTGAATATGGAAGTGTTTGGGATTGTAACCATGGCTGGTAATGAAGACCACATGGTGTAGGTGATGATTATTGTGTTTTATAATTGATTTGGAGGAGTTGGATTTATGGAAAGTATGAAATTATAGCCGTTATAATGTCCGTTTTTCGTTAGAACTACAAACTGCCCTGTTTGGTGACCCCTGTATTCGTACGGTACCTCACTGCCTAGGTGACCAATTGACAATGAAATGATAGAGCTTAGTTTATAGATCGTTTTGATATAAGGTACGTTAAAATCTGACGTACGGTTTAGGAGAAAAGTTAGTTTTAGTGAAAGACGTTCGGAAACCGAGGAAATGTAATTGTGTTAACTTTGAGGCTATAACTACCGTACTTAGACATTTTTAAAAATTATGAAACTTTGGGATAGTGTAGTAATGTAGTCAAAGAGTTGTTACCAGTTGACCTTGTGGTAAAATTCGAAATCCATATTTTCTGAGAATTTTTACAGTTAAGTGTGATCGTTAGGGGAAATGGTGAAAACCCCTGAAACTTCGATTAAGGTTTTAAATGGCTAAGTTCTTGAACCTTTGGGGTAATAGTAATATGTTAAAAATATATTAAAGTTTCAAAGGTAATGTTATCCAAGAGTGTAGTGAGTAAGAGATGTGGTTCTAACGACAGTCCTTTTGTGTTTATAGAAACTCCGGAAGAGGGACGAGCCATACCGTCAGGATACCGAAACCGAGGCAAGATTTCTTCTATCCTTACCTTGGAAAACTATTTTATTTTCAAAGTAAATGATTTCATGGAATATATATGTTATTCTATGTTTGCTATATTACTAAGAATTATTTCCCTGATATTGGAATTAAAGAGAAATGGATATAAATTATGAAATATGAATGTGGATATGATTATGAATGGAGTGAATATGCTTTATGGTAAAGAGAGGTGAAAGAGAATGGTATCAGTTGTTATCTAAAGTAAATAAAAGAATGGTATCAGTGGTTTAATAAATATTATTTGATTATCATGCATTACTCTTAAAATAGACGGAATATTTCATGAATATAAAAGTATATTTGATTCCTGAATATGAAAGAGATGTCTGGATCATAATCAAAGCATTATGTTATATATATATTTTATAGAAGTAATGTGCGAGAATGGAAATGATATGAGTGAATGATATGTAGAAATGAAAGCGAGAAAATGGATATGTGGAATGATATTTTAAAAAGGGAATAATGATGTGATAAAAAGGGGGATTGCAACAGACTTGCGTAAGTGGCTGTGTCAGGGCTGTGTGCGACACAGTCCAGCACTTATTATTTTTATTACGGCACGAAGATGCCAAGGGAGGATGTTAGCAGGTGGCCTTCCTCCAGGGATGATCTTCATTCCCTCTACCGGTAGTAAAAAGAGAGCAGGTACGATTAGGCGACTGATCATCGTCCTAACGTATCAGGCGACAGCAGATATCCCCAATGTTTTTGAAAAGAAAGTGTAGACAATGGTTTTCAGATTTCTATACTGAAAACAGAATAATGATATGAGATGATGGAATTATGGTTACAGATGAAGAAAAACTGATATTATATTATTTTAGATTTCTTTCTTATAATAGTAAGTGGATGATGTATTATTAAATAAGAGCTTTATTCTTCCTTAAGGCTTTTAATTGTTTTCTGCTATTATATATGCATATACATATATGTATACCTGTTCACATTCTAAATTCTAGGTTACAATATTATCTTGCTGAGCTATTATAGCTCACTCTTGCTACTTATGTATATAGCAGCTAGGTCCCATGCCGATACTACGCACTACACCCCGCAAGAGGGTAAGGGAAAGGCGACCTTTTGAGCGAGTGTTGGCGACCATCCCCGAGGTAGTGACAAGCGAAGGGGCTTAGTAGATTTATGTAAATTAAGTGTGTAAGTTGTAATAAACTTTTGGTTGTTGAAATGCTTCCTGTGGAAGTATTATTCAACAATGTACTTAGTAGAATTCTGGGTTTGTAATAACTGTTAACTTTAAACTTTTAATATTGTGAATGTTGTTCTATGAGCATATGACTGGTGTGTGTGTGTGTATTAGTGCGGGGTCAATTACTTAATTATTAAAAAAAAACTCAGGAGATATTGATATTGAATGGAAATTGGACCGTGATGACCTGGATCCTTGACCCCGGATCTAGGGGCGTCACAATAAAGTCCCCATACCGGACACAAAGTCCCTCTGGTCATCATTTCCTTTCATTAGGATATCTTGGGTTCCCAAGAGGCAACACATTGGCCTATAAATCTGTCGAACTGGACAGACCAGAACTACACTAATACGTACTCAAACCGACGGAACCAGCATTACCCATTCGCCCCGTCTCTCCAATCGTCAAGAATCCGTGGAAACCATTTAGATGGAGTTCCTAACATTTTTATAAAATCTTATTTTAAAACATTAGGCTTTGAAAAACTCTTTTTAACTTTATAAAACATTTTAACGCTTAATCTTTTCGAAAATCTTTACTTCGAAGTACCTTCAACTCTCTGATAACAAATCAGCCCAGTCTAAGTAACTTCAAAGGATTTTAAGAAAACAACTCATTTTGATTTGCAATGATAAAAGTCAAAGGGTTTGACTAAGTTTTCTGACATCAATGAAATATGGAAACAAGTCTGGATCAAGAAGCTATAGACTCAAAGGCATTAAGGCAATTGATCAGATTTCAAGTTTAAGGTATAATATTAGAGGCAATTAAGTTCTTGGATCAGTGTTTTGCTCATGAAGAAGTTTATGTGTTTTAGGGTCAACATTGGTTAAACTGGACACGGAAATAAGTCAAGTGGAACACTGGTTTATTGGTCAGTCAATATGACTTGATTATAGCAAACTGTAGGACATATATGGTCAAGAAGCAATTAAAAAGAATTAGTATTGTTTAACTCTGGGTGACAGTATGGTCAAGAAGCAATTAAAAAGAATTATGATGGTTTAGGGTTTACATATGTTGAACTAGGGTTTATCAATAAAGATTTTTGACACATGCAAGGTAAGTTTATAACAGGAATATGATCAACATGGTATAAGATAGACATGCTTGAATCAACAAGATATAACAGTTTCAATAATATGAACTTTCAGAGGAAAGACAGAGTTACTTGCCTCCGGTAGAATGCAACAGCTAACAGCTCAGTCACTGGTACTCAACGTTAGCCTTTCCTTTATCGCTAGGTCCTACGTCCTTCTTATCTACATAAACCATATCACTACTTTAGAATACTATACTTCTAAATCGTCTAATCCTAATCTACCCAGTCGCTTCTTATAATGCATTATACTTATCATATATCATACGTACCTGATAGTACACTAAATCACCTTACATACGGATAATCATTTAAACACTTAGCACATAGCACATGCATTTCACATAAGCCTTTTATACACTTTAGCGGATAATCCTAACTCATAAGCAATCATGCTATTCTGGTTTACATTTTACTATTTATAATTTCCCGAAAATCGGGTAGAGTTTCCTCTATAATATATACTATCCCGTCGGAAGATATCCGACTCTAATTCACAATCAAATACCTATGATGGATTTAAAATCCACCTACACTCCCAATGGATTATATATATCATATCAATCATACACTTTAAATCCGAAATCATCAATCAAATATCAATAACTAATGATTTAATCAATTATCGAATAAAATCACTAACTTGTATTTGCTAGATCAAAAAATCACTTAATTCATATTATAATCAGAATTCGAATTTAACTCGTAGCACAATTGGAAACTACTCTTATATATCAACTAATTAACACATAGCAAATCATCATCAAAATTGACTTTTATTTACCATTTAAAATCATAAAATTCGAATGCTTCCTAATTACTTTAACAAAATTCGAATTTAACATATATATAAATTCAATTTACATCTTTATAAACCTGGAAAAATTATTCTTGCAGCTTAGTTATCATCTAATTAACATCAAAACCACAATCACATCACTAGTTAACAAAGATTAAACATGAAATAATTCATATAATATATATATACATATATAATTAATTCGAATAAAATTGAAAACAGCAAAATCTTTTGCATGCAACCACTTAAAGCTATCAATAAACATTCAAACAGACTTAGTAATACAGCAGTTCAGCCACTCGAATTTTCGATATTCCTTTTTATTTCTCATCAAATGAATGGAGTCCCATCCCCTAGCGAGTGAAGTACCTACTTAACGGGGAACTTCACCTGAAACCTTTACCTTCATAGCTTTCCCCTTCTTCGGCTCACACCAACAACTGGTACATGCTCTACACCAACAGACAGACTTGCTTGACTGGCAAGACTGGCACTGGTACTGGAACTTGTACCGATCTTGGCACTCAGATCATCACTAACCACCAAGACCTCACCGGAATCTGCCACCGGCGGCGAGGGTTTTGCTCGATTTTCAAGAACACATACCAACTTCACATAGACTCAATTTTTAATGCATAACTAACATCATATCAACGTTTAATCATCAAACCAGTACACAACGGGGCTTGCATGTCAATTTTAGTACATATACATGGACACGGCCGTATATATATACATATAAATACATCCAAAACATAACCCAATCATCAAACAAACACAAGAACATAATTTGGAAGATTAAAACTAGAGTTTACGCATGATTTTGTGGTTAAAACTCGAGAGAAATGAAAAAGGGAGAGAAAAAGTAGTACCCAGCAGTTGCAAGAGTCGAGCAGGAGAAGAAAATGAAGTGGGCGGTGGTTATATACACTCAGGGGCAAAACAGTAATCTGGCCAAAAAGCTAAAATCTACTTTCTTTTATAAATTCGTTTTTAATCATTTTAAATTGAAATAAATTGGAAAATTAAGATAAAAATAAATTTTAAAATTCTAAAATAAAGTTTATGAAATTAAAAAACTCCCCATATTTTTAAAATAATATTTGGCTCAAAAATGTATTTTATATGAATTTTCGAAATAAAGGCTCTTTAAAAGAAATAAAGCTTTTTAAATCATGTTAAAATATCAAAACTCACAATTAAATCTCCATACTAATTTTAAAAACTAAATCATATCACAAAGATGATAATGCAAAAGATTTCATGATTTAAATCGACTCTAATGATTTTATATAAATTTTGAAAGATTAAAAATGCACTTTAAAAATACTTTTAATGCTTTAAAAATATAAATAGAATTCCACGGACATATTCGACACATACCAATCATCATATAATCACATAAACATGATTTCACATATAACTTAACTTCATAAAATTTATCCGCCACATAATTCACATAATTTCCACATTTAACACTTAAATAAACATTTATAAATTGCGAAAAATTCTAGGTCGTTATAGCCTTCCCCCCTTAAAAGGATTCTGTCCCCAAAATCTCACCTAAGTAAACAGATGAGGATACTTGGCAAGAATCTCGCTTTCAAGTTCCCAAGTCGACTCTTCGACTCTAGGATTCCTCCACAAAACCTTAACCAATCTAACAACTTTATTCCTTAGCTTTCTATCACTTCTATCCTGAATCTCTATTGGTTGCTCTTCATAAGATAAATCTGGCTGAATCTCAATAGGTTCATACTCGATTACATGACTCACATCGGGATTGTACTTCTTAAGCATAGATACGTGAAACACATTATGAATATGGTGCATATGCGGTGGCAACGCCAATTCGTAAGCAAACTTTCCAACTCGCTTTAAAATCTCAAATGGTCCTACGTATCTTGGACTCAGCTTTCCTCTCTTACCAAATCTCGTAACTCCTTTCCATGGTGACACTTTCAATAACACTTGATCTCCTATCTCAAAACTCATATCCTTCCTTTTCAAATCAGCATACTTTCTCTGACGATCCTGGGCAGTAATTAATCCTTTCTGAATAATCTCAACTTTCTCCTTCGTCTGCTATAGCAGCTCTGGTCCTAAAATTTTCCTCTCACCAAATTCTTCCCAATACACTGGCGATCTACACTTTCTCCCATACAAGGCTTCATACGGGGGCATTCCAATACTTGCATGGTAACTATTGTTATATGAAAACTCAACCAATGGCAAATGTTCGCCCTAACTTCCTTCGAAATCCAATGCACAAGCTCTAAGCATATCCTCTATTGTCTGAATAGTCGTATCACTTTGTCCGTCCGTTTGTGGATGGTAAGCTGTACTCATCTTCAATTGGGTTCCTAGGCATTCTTAAAATTGTCGCCAAAACCTCGAATTAAATCGCGGGTCTCGATCAGACACTATTGAAACAGAAACTCCATGTCGTGACACTATTTCCTTCAAATACAAATGTACTAACTTATCCATTGAGAATCTTTCGTTAATCGATAAGAAATAAGTAGACTTCGTCAGTCGATCAATGATTACCCAAATCGCATCGTGATTCGCTTTAGTTCTTGACAATCCTACTACAAAATCCATGGCAAGGTGCTCCCACTTCCACTCGGGAATATCTAATGGTTGTAACAATCCGCTTGGTTTCTGATGTTCTGATTTAATCCTCTGACAAGTATAACACTTACTTATCCATTCGGCTATCTCACGCTTCATATCTAGCCACCAAAAGTTCTCTTTCAAATTCCGATACATCTTTGTACTTCCAGGGTGAATAGAATATCTCGAACTATGAGCTTCATCCAGAATCTCATTCTTCAACTCCACAACATTAGGAATCCATATTCTCCTTCCAAATCTTAAAATACCTTGATCATCTTTCTGTGTACAAATCTCTTCTCCAGTCAACGTATTCATCTCACAATTCATCACTTCCTCTTGACATCTCCGAATCTTCTCTAACAACTCTGGCTGAAATTTCATCATACTCAGAAACTCATCTGCATCCTTTGAATCATAGACTTCTAAACTTAACTTATCAAATTCTCGAAATAACTCCTTTGGCATTGTCAATGTATTCAATCTCTCCTTTCTACTTAGTGCATCAGCAACAACATTCGCCTTTCCGGGATGGTAACTTATCGTGCAATCATAATCCTTAATCAACTCCAACCATCTTCTCTGTCTCATATTCAACTCTTTCTGGGTAAAGATATACTTCAAACTCTTATGATCGGTGAAAATTTCACACTTCTCTCCGTACAAGTAATGTCTCCATATTTTCAACGCGAACACAATTGCAGCTAACTCCAAATCATGTGTCGGATACTTCTGCTCGTGCGGCTTAAGCTGTCTCGAAGTGTACGCAATAACATTTCCGTGTTGCATCAGAACACATCCTAATCCTTTGTGCGAAGCATTACTATAGATAACAAAATTTCCCTTATCATCTGGCAATACTAATACTGGTGTTGAAACTAATCTTTTTTTAGCTCTTGAAAGCTTTCTTCACACTTATCATTCCAAATAAACTTCTCATTCTTTCGGGTCAAATTTGTCAACGGGGTAGCAATCTTTGAGAAATCTTGTACAAATCTTCGATAATAACCAGCCAATCCTAGAAAACGTCTCACCTCAGTAGTAGTTTTTGGTCTACTCCAACTCACCACAGCTTCAATCTTAGCAGGATCCACTCGAATTCCTTCTTTACTAATCACATGACCTAAAAATTGCACTTCTTACAACCAAAACTCACATTTAGAAAACTTGGCATATAATCTTTCCTTTCTCAGGGTTTCCAATGCTATTCTCAAATGCTCGGCATGCTCTTCAGGGTTCTCGAGTATATAAGGATGTCATCAATAAATACAATTACGAATTTATCCAAATATCTCTTGAACACTCTATTCATTAAATCCATAAACACAGCTGGCGCATTCGTCAATCCGAAAGCCATCACTAAAAACTCATAATGTCCATATCTCGTGCGAAATGCAGTCTTCGGAATATGTTCTAGCTTGATCTTCAATTGGTGATAACCTGATCTTAAATCGATCTTAGAAAAGTAGGCAGCATCCTTCAGTTGGTCAAACAAATCATCAATCCTTGGCAATGGATACTTATTCTTGATAGTCAATTTATTGAGTTCTATATAATCAATACACAACCTCATGTTTCCATCCTTCTTTTTAACAAACAGCACTGGCGCTCCCCACGGGGACACACTCGGCCTTATAACTCCTTTTCCAATAAATCTTGCAATTGAGTAGCTAACTTCTTCATCTCAGCAGGTGCCATTCGATACGGTGCTTTGGATACGGGTTCAGTTCCTGGTGCCAAATCAATCGGGAATTCAATCTCTCTGTCTGGGGGTAATTCGGGCAATTCGTCGGGAAATACATCAGGAAACTCATTTACAACTGGAATATCTTCCATCCTAGGGACTTTTTTCTCTGTATCAACTACATGTGCTAAATAAGCTTCACATCCTTAATTCAGAAATCTCTTCCCTTGCATAAACGTTAAAAATTTCTTATCTTGCTTCTGTCCTTGAAATATTACATCACTACCATCTTCGGTATGCAACTTAACTTGCTTCTTCTTACACTCAATCTGCGCATCACTCGCGGACAACCAATCCATTCCTAAAATAACATCAAACTCTCCCAACTTAAAAGGTAATAAATCCACGTAGAAAAGAAATCCTCCAATCTCAATGTTATAGTGACGCCCTCCCGACCCGGTCTATGGAAATCTTATCTTGATTAGCGACTTCTACTACTAATGCCTTTTCTAATGGATGAATCTCACAGTGCAATTTATCAAGAAATCTTTTAGATATAAAGGACCTAGTTGCTCCAGAATCAATTAAAACTTTAGCTTCAAAAGAGTTGACAGGAAGTGTACCTGCAACCACATCGGCATCATTAACAGCTTCTTTGACAGACATGTTGAAAGTACGGGCTCTGGGCTGAGGTGCTTGATATGGCACTTGTCGCGGTGCTGGGGGTGCGGTGATCCTCAAAACATTAGCAGTCTGGACAGGCTCCTTGCAGTTCTTAGCAATATGACCAATCTTGCCACACTTATAACAAGTCAATCCTACTGACTTCGCTTCAGGACATTCTTGAGCATAGTGTCCTTTCTTCCCACACTTGTAGCAAACTATGTTAGGCTTATTACAAATACCTGGGTGCTTTCTTCCACAAAGTTTGCAGTCTGGTAGTACAGGTCTTGTTATAGCCTGAGGATTTACTCTTTGGGTCTACGGTTTTGTCCTCCGTTACCACCTCAAAACTTCTGAAAATTTCTCTGTCCTCCTGGTCGATTTCCAAACCTTCCTCTGTTCTAAAAACTTTTCTGGCCTTCTATCTCTTGGCTCTTCTCTACTTTCCCAAACTTCCTCTTCTTACCAGCTTTCTCCTTCTGCTTCAAATCACTTTCCCCTTCTATAATCATCACCTTCTACACAACAACAGAATAGGTTCTTAACTCAAACGCAGCAACTCTACTCCTTAACCAGGGCTTTAACCCATGCTGAAATTTCTTAGCCTTGCTGGCTTCATTTCCTACATACTGGGGTGGAAACCTAGATAACTCAGTAAACTTAGCTTCATACTCCGCGACAGTCATTCCTTCTTGTTTCAATTCCATAAACTGAATCTCCAACTGGCCTTGTAAATAACCTAGCAAATATTTCTCATTAAACAATTCTACAAATCTTGGCCACGTAATCGCATTTCCTTCTGCGGCCTTAACAGACTCCCACCAAAAATTTGCTTCCGCTCTCAAATAAAAACTGGCAAATTCCACCTTCTGAACCTCATCAACCCTAACTAACGTGAAGGATTTCTCGATTTCCATCAACCAAGATTTAGCTTCAACAGGGTTCAAGGTACCTTTAAACTCAGGTGGGTGAACAGCTTGAAAAGATTTAAAAGTTGTAGCAGGTTGGGCAGCTTGGTGTTGTTGGTGTTCAACAAAAGCAGTAGTTTGTTGTTGAAGTAATTGGAAAATCTGGGCCATGGTAGGGGTATCTTGATTTTGTTGGTCTTGGTTATCATTGTTGGTAGCTTGACGGGTTCTTCTGGGAGGCATCTTTCTGACAAGAAGGTAAACAGTTGGTAAACAACAAGTAGGTATATATTCAAAAGAAATAGGGTTCCTCCGTCTGGTACCAATAGACGATCGGTTCCAATAAATCAGTATGATATGGGTACAGTTGTAAATTATGCAACAGGGTTTATATGAACAGGTCAATAAGTTATGGAAATACGGTATGTAAAGACATTATGTAAAAAACGATAAGTAAAGCAGTGAACACTGGGATATACAAAATATGCATACGTCACTAAGACGAAAACGATCCAACATCATAAAAGTTAAGGGCATTCAGCCCTTCTACATCCAAACTGAAATAAATAAATTAAAACAACAACAACAATCCGTCTACTAGCACTAGGAAAACTGGAAAACATCCTAGAATAGTAGCAAACATAACTAACACTAGTGGGCTCTACCATACGTCCTACTCACAACCATCCCCATAGCAGCAGTCTAATCACGGGAACCTCGGGTCTCGCGAACCTTACACAACTTCCAGCAAATCACACTCGAAAGTCTACGGGCCTCGGCTAGTATATCATGTGTAATAGTGTTCCGGTGTAAACGGTGCCTAACAGCATCCTCCAACATCCTGATATGTCCCCTCCAATCAATAGTAGTCAAATCTACTCGAAGCTGCGCCTCCACTTTCATCTTCTCAGTAAGTTCCTTCAACTCTGCATTCTGACCTGCTAGACTCTCGCACTTGCGAACCATATCCTCGAAGGTTGGCTCAAGTACTGGCTCGGGAACTAAAAAAGATCCGATAGAGGACTCGCTGTGCTCGGTGACAGAGGGGGTCACAACTGGTACTGGGACTGGAACAGGCACGGTATCGGTAACAGGCTCAAACACAGGTGCTGACTCAGTGGTAGGGACAGGAATGTCGGCACGGGCCGTGGGACTCTCAACCTCAGACTCGGATATAACCTCAGTATCAGATTCGATCTCCGCATCAGCATCAGACATAATCTCCGAAGGATCGGACTCCTCGGATGAGCTATCAGAATCGGGATGTAACGGGGCATCATCGTCCAACTCCATCTCTTGTAGTAATAATATATATATACACACAGAATATAAACGAGTTATGTTATGTTAGTCCTAAAAATCTATCGTGAAGGGAAAACCTAAACCTATAATCACTCCCTATATCTATCACTCTTAAATCCTAATTATATCTACTTCTTTTATTAGTGATCCTAAATTCCTGGCTTGTTTCAGTGACCAAAACCCGTAGCTCTGATACCAATCTGTGACGCCCTCCCGACCCGGGGCCCAGATCGGAGAGTCACTGACACACATCTAGATGCAAACAAATTAAAATATAATATAAATATAACATGCTGACTGGCCCCAACACTACTATCCAAGATCTTTCACAGGTAATGGTATGAAACAAGCAAGCCATCGTCTAACTAATTATTATTACAAACCTGAATTCAAAATATATTATTATTACAAAGCCAAGTTCTCAAATGTTCTACTTCCAGTTCTCATAACTAACAAAAGATATCCTCACTGAGCTATTATTGCATCTACCTCGGGAGCTATCTCAATATGGACCAACTAAGGGCCACGGTAGGTGCGCTTCCTTGCGGTTCGGATTGTACGAACCATGATTCTTATATTACTGTCAAAAGGGTTAGACAAAATAATAATGAGCCAATGCTCAGCAAGTAACTAAAGATCTCAACTGAAAACAATATAACGGGGTATCGCAGAAGATGACAGTAATTCAAAATATGACATAAATATGCTGGAAGTAGTATAAAAATACTGGTATTTAGAAATGATAGGATATTAACTGATAATCAGGATAGCAATAGATATTTTAAAACCGTGTAAAGTAATTAACATTTCAATCGGTAAACCAATTTCATTTCATGGTAAATAAAAGTAATCATCACTTTAAGAAAACTGATTGGAGGTTTTTATCTTATAACAGGCAATACGGGTGATCAGCCCAAAAACTCCCCATACCGGACACAAAGTCCCTCTGGTCATCATTTCCTTTCATTAGGATAGCTTGGGTTTCCAAGAGGCAACACATTGGCCTATAAAGGTGTCGAACTGGACAGACCAGAACTACACTAATACGTACTCAAACCGATGGAACCAGCATTACCCGTTCGCCCCGTCTCTCCAATCGTCAAGAATCCGTGGAAACCATTTAGACGGAGTTCCTAACATTTTTATAAAAATCTTATTTTAAAACCTTAGGCTTTGTAAAACTCTTTTTAACTTTATAAAACATTTTAACGCTAAATCTTTTCGAAAATCTTTACTTCGAAGTACCTTCGACTCTCTGATAACAAATCAGCCCAGTCTAAGTAACTTCAAAGGATTTTAAGAAAACAACTCATTTTGATTTGCAATGATAAAAGTCAAAGGGTTTGACTAAGTTTTCTGACATCAATGAAATAGGGATACAAGTCTGGATCAAGAAGATATAGACTCAAAGGCATTAAGGCAATTGATCAGATTTCAAGTTTAAGGTATAATATTAGAGGCAATTAAGTTCTTGGATCAGTGTTTTGCTCATGAAGAAGTTTATGTGTTTTAGGGTCAACATTGGTTAAACTGGACACGGGAATAAGTCAAGTGGAACACTGGTTTATTGGTCAGTCAATATGACTTGATTATAGCAACCTGTAGGACATATATGGTCAAGAAGCAATTAAAAAGAATTAGTATTGTTTAACTCTGGGTGACAGTATGGTCAAGAAGCAATTAAAAAGAATTATGATGGTTTAGGGTTTACATGTGTTGAACTAGGGTTTATCAATAAAGATTTTCGACACATGCAAGGTAAGTTTATAACAGGAATATGATCAACATGGTATAAGATAGACATGCTTGAATCAACAAGATATAACAGTTTCAATAATATGAACTGTCAGAGGAAAGACAGAGTTACTTGCCTCCGGTAGAATGCAACAGCTAACAGCTCAGTCACTGGTACTCAGCCTTAGCCTTTCCTTTATCGCTAGGTCCTACGTCCTTCTTATCTACATAAACCATATCACTACTTTAGAATACTATACTTCTAAATCGTCTAATCCTAATCTACCCAGTCGCTTCTTATAACGCATTATACTTATCATATATCATACGTACCTGATAGTACACTAAATCACCTTACATACGGATAATCATTTAAACACTTAGCACATAGCACATGCATTTCACATAAGCCTTTTATACACTTTAGCGGATAATCCTAACTCATAAGCAATCATGCTATTCTGGTTTACATTTTACTATTTATAATTTCCCGAAAATCGGGCAGAGTTTCCTCTATAATATATACTATCCCGTCGGAAGATATCCGACTCTAATTCACAATCAAATACCTATGATGGATTTAAAATCCACCTACACTCCCAATGGATTATATATATCATATCAATCATACACTTTAAATCCGAAATCATCAATCAAATATCAATAACTAATGATTCAATCAATTATCGAATAAAATCACTAACTTGTATTTACTAGATCACAAAATCACTTAATTCATATTTATAATCAGAATTCGAATTTAACTCGTAGCATAATTGGAAACTACTCTTATATATCAACTAATTAACACATAGCAAATCATCATCAAAATTGACTTTTATTTACCATTTAAAATCATAAAATTCGAATGCTTCCTAATTACTTTAACAAAATTCGAATTTAACATATATATAAATATTCTGAAAATTATCTCCACATGTCAATTATCATACACTTAGCACGTATTAATCACAATTAATTTCTAATTCCTATTTATAATTATAAAATTCGATTAATTCATATTAATCTACAAAAAATCAATTTACATCTTTATAAACCTGGAAAAATTATTCTTGCAGCTTAGTTATCATCTAATTAACATCAAAACCACAATCACATCACTAGTTAACAAAGATTAAACATGAAATAATGCATATAATATATATACATATATAATTAATTCGAATAAAATTAAAAACAGCAAAATCTTTTGCATGCAACCACTTAAAGCTATCAATAAACATTCGAACAGACTTAGTAATACAGCAGAGGCACTCAGATCATAACTAACCACCAAGACCTCGCCGAAATCTGCCACCGGCAGCGAGGGTTTTGATCGATTTTCAAGAACACATATCAACTTCACACAGACTCAATTTTTAATGCATAACTAACATCATATCAACGTTTAATCATCAAACCAATACACAATGGGGCTTGCATGTCAATTTTAGTACATATACATGCACACAGCCGTATATATATACATATAAATACATCCAAAACTTAACCCAATCGTCAAACAAACACAAGAACATAATTTGGAAGATTAAAACTAGAGTTTACACATGATTTTGAGGTTAAAACTCGAGAGAAATGAAAAAGGGAGAGGAAAAGTAGTACCCAGCAGTTGCAAGAGTCGAGCAGGAGAAGAAAATGAAGTGGGCGGTGGTTATATACACTCAGGGGCAAAACAGTAATCTGGCCAAAAAGCTAAAATCTACTTTCTTTTATAAATTCGTTTTTAATCATTTTAAATCGAAATAAATTGGAAAATTAAGATAAAAATAAATTCTAAAATTCTAAAATAAAGTTTATGAAATTAAAAGACTCCCCATATTTTTAAAATAATATTTGGCTCAAAAATGTATTTTATACGAATTTTCGAAATAAAGTCTCTTTAAAAGAAATAAAGCTTTTTAAATCATTTTAAAATATCAAAACTCACAATTAAATCTCCATACTAATCTTAAAAACTAAATCATATCACAAAGATGATAATGCAAAATATTTCATGATTTAAATCGACTTTAATGATTTTATATAATTTTTGAAAGTTTAAAAATGCACTTTGAAAATACTTTTAATGCTTTAAAAATATAAATAGAATTCCACGGACATATTCGACACATACCAATCATCATATAATCACATAAACATGATTTCACATATAACTTAACTTCATAAAATTTATCCACCACATAATTCACATAATTTCCACATTTAACACTTAAATAAACATTTATAAATTGCGAGAAATTCTAGGTCGTTATAGCCTTCCCCCCTTAAAAGGATTTTGTCTCAATGGAATATTTGAATTGGGGATTTATCTTAGTCAAACCCGTGACAGTTTAGATGTTCAAGAATGTAAGAACCCAAATTTTTGGTAGAATTAAAACTTTTCTTATTATGATTAAGTGCAATAGTGAATAGTGATTTTGCGGATGAATAGTGATTTTTGGGAACCAAGAAAATTTTTATGTCACCCTATGTACGAGACATGGTATGGATATTTCGAAGTCATATTAGTGATTCACGGAGTAAATAAGTGTATATAAACGAGGACAAAATTTAGAGAATCCAAACTTTATTTTATTCCATTATTGACAGAGGAGTCAGGAATATAATAATTGGATTATTAATGGAGGATATTAAATATTAGAAGTCCAAGGAAAGATATACTATGAGAAGGAAATAGGATTGAGAATATAATCCTAGAGTAAAGAGAATGCAAACGAGATAGTGAACGAGTTAGAGAACACTTGAGAAATCGGGAGAGCAATTTCTGAGATAAAGAGAATATACGAAGGATATTGGATCTAATATCTATTTGAGGGTTAGAACCACCCTAACACACTAACATACAATGTGGGAGAGGATAATGTATATCCAAAGAATTTACAAAGGAGAAACCACCGAGACGATTACAGAAATCAATCGATGAATCAAATGACGAGAGAACTTTGAACGAAGCCCAAACAAAAGCCCAAGGACATGGGGAGAAGCCCAAATTCGGCCCAACCCAAGCAAGGAGCTGATATTAAGTGATATTTGTGTGTAAGGGAAGGAATCCCATTGGTGCAAACTATAGAACCCAAGTGGAAGAGGAGTAAACATGTCAAACTTAAGTACTAACTTGCATTTCTTCATGGCAAGGCATTTGGATGATCAACAATTGGTCTATTCTCATTGGTGGACTTCAAAGACTCTTATTATAAGACTACACAACTGATATATAGGATAGATACAAGGAGAAAAACGTTTTTTAAGGCCAAGAAGCAAGATAATCACAAAGCTTTCCAGTCTGCCAAACAAGAACACAACTCAAAGAAAATTTCATATCTCCACTTCTAAACATTCATAAATCACCAAATTTTAACCATATCTCCCCCATAATATGTAGAACACATGCCTAAAGTTTGGTGGCAAACAAAGGAGTGTAGCCTAGTCAAATATCTCCCCCAAGTTGAAGATTCGAATCTGCCCTGTTCCTAGCAGTTTCTGCAATCGATCTTAAAACGCCCATAAATAGAGCTTCAAGCATTCCCTGGTGATGATCTAGGACTCAAAAGAAATCCCTTGAAGAGTAAAAGTTGTGGTAAAAATTTTAGCACCAAACTCTTATTTTTCGATTTATTATGAATTTTACAAGATGAGGATGAATAGTAACTTCAAGTTGTTTTCTTGTTTTGATCTTAAGGATTTAGAACTTTAAGGACCATATAATGCTTGTTAAAGGTTTATAAACACTTGATAGTGTTGTTAGAGCATCCAAGGAGGTAAAACCCTAACCCACCCTTTGAGTTCATATGAATTTTGATGATTGTTTTGATGTTATATGCCTAAGAGATCATGTTTAAGTGTTTTAGTGGTTATTTAACTTTGTAAAATATGAAAAATGGTGAGTGTTGGATTGTAGCCACACCACTGACTTTAGAGAAGTAAAAAGGTTGTTGGTTGAGGTTGTGAATGTATGGTATGCCCGGTGTGGCTTGGTTATGTTGTGACAAAATGGAAATGTTCGTGTTATGCCCGAATCTGGCATGATAGCTAAATTGATTTGATTAGCTAAATTAACGGTTCATAATCTATGATGGGCCTAGCGGATGAATATTGAGTTGTTAAAACCCACTACTAGAATCAGCCCAACATGCCTTTGCGATAATATCTCTATTATAGGGCCACCTCGCTACAGGGACACCTCGCTTATGATCTCCACCAAGGGATCGCTTCATTTCTATCATCACATCTACAGACTAAAACAGGATCACTATCTCATTCTTTACTGGAAGGCTCATGGCCAGACCCCTCGAGGTCGCATGAGTATCTGGGCGCTTGGGTCCGCTTCACATGTCCAAATCCCTCGAGGTCACATGCTAGGCCCCTGCTACTTCTTTACTAGCTTTGCTTGAGAGGCCTCGTTTCTAGCCATGCGAGACCATGGGTTTCCTTCTTCGGACCATGGATCATGGGTAGAATTGATGACTCATTACCACGTCAGCCCTAAACGAGTGGGCTTGGACTGTGGCTTTTCTCTTAAAACCCTAGCCCGTCTAGGTAACTTCTTCTCCAAGAACTACGTATGGCTTGATCCCTATAAATAGGGTATGTAGGCACCTTGATACGGATGAGAAATAGTTCACCCCTGAAAACACCTATCAAGTTCAGCCACACCAACACACAAAAACCCTAATCCTTGTTCTTCTTTTATTAGCGAAATATCCGTATTTTGCTCCGTTAATCCAGCAAACCTCCAAAACATTGTTATACCAAAATCTCCCTATAACATCTGGTGCTAGAAGGAGGGGCTAGTCATTGAATTGGGAAAGACTCCTGGGTCGCATAAGGTTAACAGGGATGATCCCCTGACGAGGGACCCCTCAGAGGACGAGGTATCCAAGGACAACTCTAAGACTGGGCACAAAAAGGAGCAAACACCCCCTCTCCAGAAGGTGGCGTTGACCAGCGAGGTTATGTCTTTTCTAAAAGGCCTCGGCGACCAAGTGACCGCTGTACATGATTGGATTGCAAAAGTTGAGAAGCGTTATAGCTCTAGAGGATCGAAGAGGAATGCCAGGACAGGTGATCGAACCTATCAAGGGGAAGGAAGCAAAGGCCCTGTCAAGAAACTTATTGATGATTTCGAGGATGTTCTAACAGATCAAACGAACCCTGACTGGAATGAGGAGGACTATTCGCTCGCGAAGAAAGAAGGATCGCATGACAAGGTCACTTCATCTGAGGGGAGATCGGTTAGTGTTTTTGACCGTCTCGGAAAGAAGCTAACTGAACACGACCTCCGTCTCAAATTACAAAAGATTGATGCACCTCGGAATGAAGAATCTAAGAATAAAAGCAAGGGCCCTCATCGACGATTGTCTCCTCATCAAGATCGCAAGCGGTCATATCGTCGTGATGACAGACCCCCCCTCTCGCAAAGAGCGTGAGTGGTCCCATCATCGAGATGACAGACCCCCATCTCATCGAGATCGAGAACGATCCCAACACCATGAAGAGGATCGTAAAAAGAAGGATCGCAGGAATGACCAGGAGGAGTCTAGCGTCCCAAAAAAGACTCAGTCACACCATGGAAGTACTGGATAGAAAAAAGAGGGGGACAAGGAGGCCAAAGTGGGAGACTATAAGCTGGAAGAATTGAAAAGGGCCTTGGATGCGATGAACAATGAGAAAGGGATCTTTAGTACCATGGGCTCTTCTTCACCCTTTACCCACGAAATTCGAACTGCTCCACTTCCTGCAGTGTTTCGAGGGCATCATTCACATATGACCTATAATGGAGATACCGATCCAGCTGAGTTCGTGATTCGATTCAACAATGAAATGGATGTATACCAGGTATCGCAGCTTGCGAGGTGTAGGTTGTTCGCAGCCTCGCTAAGGGGAAGTGCTCAGCAGTGGTTTTCGAAGCTAGGAGCACTGGTTATTATCGATTCCTGGGAACAATTTGTAGATATTTTTATCAAACAGTTCCAATCTTCAATGCTCTATGTGTTGGAGTATACTGAAAATATTTATTTTGAAGTATTTACATTTATTTCTGGCCGGTTTAATTGAGAATCATTTAAATGTTTACATATTGTCTAAATATTATATATTGTGAATAATCTAGTATGAAATGGGATACAGAATATTAGATTATTAAATACGGTTTATATAATATAATAAGGTTCACAGCACAGGTGGAGTTAGACAATCCACTGGAATGGCTGTAGTATTATTTAGATTAGTTTATATTGACTAATAAATAATACTAGTATACTTTGTGTATATTGAACAGGATCAAATTTAGAATTGTTCCCTAATACTGATTAAGAAGGTGAACTAAGATTCTAGGTTATTATTAATGCTTAGGTTCTTAATCCAGATATAGTAATTGACACGTGTATATTATTTACATGCTTTGATTTATATATGAAATAATTCTTTTGATTTATTTCATTATATTTTGGGTGATGAAATAATATATATGGTGGGATATTATTTATTGAAGGAATCCATGTCCTGATAATATTCGGGTTAATGATGTCCCCTTGAAAGCTCAAAAAGATTTAATTATGTGAAACCCTGCAGGTGGATTTATTCCGGCATAATTAAATAAAGGTTGAGTGGATGATCAAGGATAAAAGATATTAATTAAATGAATTATCAGTAATTTATTTAATTAATGGACATGCGATATTTTAAACATGGGGAATTTAATAAGCAAATAATATTGGAACCGAATTAATTAATTAAATTACGGTATTAGGAAAGGTAGTGCAAATATTAATTCTTTAGTGGATTGAATTAATATTTAATTACATTGGGCTAGGCTCAAGATGTAATTAGAAGGCCCAACCTAATTATCCATGATCCCTATTGTAGCCTATATATATTCCTATTCTCTTCTTGCTGGGGGCTGGTCGAAAAAATTTTGTAGCCACCCAGGAGCAAGAAGAGAGGATAACTTGAGAAGACGAAGGCCACACTTCGCTCAAGGGAATTTGGGAATACAATAGAAGAGCGTGGAATCAACCGTTAACAAGGTGACTTTTCTATTCGTACTCGTTAATTTATTGTATCAAAAATCGCAGTGCCAAGATCTGATTGTCCCAACAATTGGTATCATGAGCCTGGTTCATTGGTTCTGCGAATTTTGATACGATGTCCATGTCGTAATTATATATGCATGTGTATAGTGGTGTGCTTGGATAATAATCTTTTGCAGGTTGTTTAGTATCCACTATTATGGCCATGTAATTTTAATTATGTGTTTGGATCCCACGTGGTTTAATCGTGGTTATTTTGTTTGGTTTCCACGTGGTTTATCGTGGTTGTAAAACACGAGGGTTGATCGTGTTAGAATAGATTTTGCAAAATTAGTTTTGTATTAGATCTACTTTTTTGTAATTGTTTGTTGGATTTTATTAAGATCCGGATATTTTGTAACAATTACGTGCGATCGGAAATCGAAACGGAGACAAAAATTTATCCGCTGCGTAGCTGCTGGTTCGATTTGTTTTTAATTAAGTAGTCGACAGAAGCTGCTGCTGTTCGAATAAGAAAAACAAAAAGAATTCTGGCGACAGAGAAGAAGAGAAGCGCGTGGAATTCTGGACAAATGGTGTAACGCCTGACCTGCGTTACAGGATGAAAACAGGGTGTAACGCAGGCCTGTCCTGCGTTACAGGATGGAAAGGGTCTGTAACGCAGGCCTGTCCTGCGTTACAGGATGAAACAGGTCTGTAACGCATGCCGTGACTGCGCAACAGAGGGTTTTTACAGAAAAAAAATTATTTTTTCAGCAGAACAGGGCTTGAAATTTATTTTTTTCAAGGGGCCATAATAGTGGATTTAAATTATATTTTTTAATTTTAATTCCGCTATTTAATTTTTTAATTATTGCTTTAAATAATAATTATGTGTGTTGTTAATTATGTGTGTAATTTTTAATTGCATGTTTAACATAATTAGGACGACATAGACATTAATTTTATTTATTGCTTTAATTTTATGATGCATGCTGCTATGTTATGTGTTCTTTGTATTGTTATTTTTATAACATGTAGACCTCGAAAAAATAACATAGGGCGATGCATCTAGATAAAATTCCTCAATTTTAAATAAAAAATTCTAAGTGGGTGAGGGAATTAATTAGGAATTAAATCCCATGGTCTCCATTATTGTTTGTATGTAATTTAACACCGAGACGAATATAAATTATATACATGCCACCCATCGTGGCGTATGATTTATGGTGTCAGGTAGTGTTATGGATATTACTAGAACAAACTTCCTAAATTAATTACGAATATTGAAAGGTATACATGCCACCCATCGTGGCGTACCAAGTTTCATTAGGATAATATTGAGAGAAAGGATGATTCTGTCTAGAAAGGGGTCTTAAGTGATGCCTCTTGACAATGCTCCCCCCGATCTGGGAATTATCCTATTATCGATTATTGATTTGAAATATTTAATGGTGGTATCCAGTCTTTTTATTAATTTAAGATTTAATAATGGTATACACTTAGCTATGAAAAATAATATATAGTCCACCCTAACGTGGCGTATTATTTAGTAATAGGACCGAAGTAATATTTAAACGAATTTAAGTGGTATATATGTCATCCATCGTGGCGTACCAGATACTTATGGTGTTTAAATATTAGTGCATTAATTTTAATTAATTGTTAGAGGAAACCAATAGGATTTAAGATTTATGCAACTATCTGATTATGTGTTACATGTATGATTCTCAGGATTAGATCACTATGGGCTTTAATCCACTATTCACCATACTTAAGGATAACAAACTTACTGGACCGAACTATATTGAATGGAAACGTAATTTGGACATAGTGTTGACTGCTGAGGAGTACAAATTTTGTACTTATGAACCCAAGCCAGACCAGCCTGCTGAAGATGCTCCTGAAAGTGAGAAGGAGTATTATAAGCGGTGGATTAAGGCTGATGAGATGTCGCGATGTTACATTCTGGCAGCAATGTCGGGTGTTTTGCAGCATCAGCATCAGGCTATGCCCACTGCTTCAGATATGCTCTTTAATCTCAAGGAACTTTTTGGAGAACAGAATAGGGCTGCTAGGCAAGTAGCAATGAAGGCTTTAATGAACACTCAGATGGTTGAAGGAACACCTGTAAGGGATCATGTTCTCAGAATGATGTCTCATCTGAATGAGATGGAGATCCTTGGTGCTGATATTGATGGGGAAACCCAGATCGATATCATCCTTATGAGCTTGCCCAAAAGTTTTGAGCAGTTCCGCTTGAATTACACCATGAACAAAAGGATGTATGGTCTCGCGGAACTTCTGACAGAACTTCAGGCAGCTTAAGGACTCTTTAAGCAGAATGTTCAAGTGAATGTGGCCGAGAAAGCTTCTTCATCTAAGCCGAAAGGTAAGAAGAAGAAAAAGACTCAGACACAGAAAGCTGGAAAGATTGCTAATGCAGTGGGAGTTCAAGGTGGTGTGAAAAAGCCTAAGGGCAAGTGCTTCAGGTGCAAGCAGTCAGGTCACAGGAAACAGGATTGTCCTCTTCCTAAGAAGACAAACAATACTGGTATGTCTCTTTCTCTAGTTACAGAAACATATATAGCGGCTATATCTACAAGCACTTGGTGTGTAGATACAGGAGCCACTGACCATGTTTGTAACTCTATGCAGGGGTTCCAGCAATCCAGAATGCTTAGAGATGGCGAGATATATGTGTTCATGGGAGATGCTACGAAAGTAGCAGTAGTTGCAGTTGGAATAATTACATTATCTTTTGGCGATGATAGGATTTTGGTTTTGAACAATTGTCTTTATGTACCTTCGTTTAGAAGGAATTTAATTTCGGTTTCTAAACTTGCCATGGATGGTTATAATGTTTGTTTGGATCGTAATGTTTCTATTATGATGAATAAACAAGTTATATGTTCTGGTACATTGCAAGACAATTTATATATTATTAATTCTATCCAACCAATGCTGCAATATAAGGAAACTAATAACATTCTTTCTAGCTCAAATAAAAGAAAGAAACCTTCTGAATTGAACCAAACATATCTTTGGCACTTAAGATTAGGTCATATTAACTTGAGGAGGATTCAAAGACTGGTAGTAGATGGGCCATTAGGCTCGTTGGCAGTGGAGCCATTTCCAGTTTGTGAATCCTGCTTGGAAGGTAAGATGACTAATAGGCCTTTTAAAGCAAAGGGGAATAGAGCTAAAGAAGTGTTAGAATTGGTTCATACTGATTTATGTGGACCTATGAGTATCCAAGCAAGAGGAGGTTATGAGTATTTTGTCACTTTCATTAACGATTATTCTAGATATGGGTACATTTATTTGTTGCGCCGTAAGTCTGAGTGCTTTGAAAAATTCAAAGAGTACAAAGCAAGTGCGGAGAAGCGACATCTTGGAAAATGTATCAAGTCACTACGATCAGATCGTGGTGGCGAATACTTGCTTGGAGAATTTAGGGAATATTTATCAGAAAATGGGATTGCATCCCAGTTGTCTGCACCTGGCACACCTCAGCAGAATGGTGTAGCAGAGAGAAGGAATCAGACTCTTTTAGAGAGTGTTAGATCGATGATGAGTTATTCAGATTTACCCAAGTCGTTTTGGGGATATGCTATAGAAACAGCGGCTTACCTTCTGAACTTGGTACCTTCTAAGTCGGTTCCCAAGACTCCAATAGAATTGTGGACTGGTAGCAAACCAAGTCTAAGACATATTCGGATTTGGGGTTGTCCAGCACATGTGCTGAACAAGAACGCGACCAAGTTAGAATCTCGTACAGAAGTAAGGCTGTTTGTAGGCTATCCCATGGGAACGAAAGGTTATTCATTTTATAGTCCTAGGGATCGAGATATCATTGTCAGTACCAATGCTAGATTCTTAGAAGAAGACTATATAATGAAACACAAACCCATGAGTAGTATCGTTTTAGAGGAACTAGTGGGAGGGACAGATAATCCCCAAGTGCCAATAGTACAAGTAGATCAACCACAAGAAAATGCACAACCTGTCACTAATACCACACCGGTACTTCGTCGTAGTGGGAGGGTTGTTCAACAACATGATCGATTCATGTTTTTGGGAGAGTCCTCAGACTTGGTCTCTGGTGAACATGATGAGGATCCCAGGACATACGAAGAAGCAATTCTAGATAAAGATGCAGATCTTTGGCAAAAGGCAATGGAATCTGAGATGGAATCTATGTATTCTAATCAAGTTTGGGAGCTCGTGGAACCACCCAAAGGTGTAAAACCCATTGGATGTATGTGGATCTACAAGAAGAAAAGAGGATCTGACAAAAAGGTGAAATCCTGGAAAGCACGACTTGTTGCGAAAGGGTATACTCAGAAAGAAGGGATCGATTATGAGGAAACCTTTTCGCCGGTTGTTATGCTTAAGTCGATCCGGATTCTTTTATCTATAGCAGCTCATCTCGATTATGAGATTTGGCAAATGGATGTCAAGACAGCTTTCCTTAATGGAAGTCTTGAGGAAACCATCTATATGCAACAACCAAAAGGATTCATTAAGGAAGGCCAAGAGCATCTTGTTTGTAAGCTTAAGAGGTCTATTTATGGACTAAAACAAGCTTCTAGGGACTGGAATATTGGTTTTGATCAGGCAGTCCAGTCATATGGATTTGATCAAAGTCCAAGCGAATCATGTGTGTATAAGAGAAGTGAGGGTAATGCAGTGGTTTTTCTAGTACTGTATGTGGATGACATTTTACTCATTGGAAACAATGTTAAGATGTTGTCATCAATAAAGGCATGGTTGTTCAAACAATTTGAAATGAAGGACTTAGGTGAAGCGGCATACATCCTTGGGATCAAAGTAATAAGGGATCGCAAGAAAAGGATGTTGGCTTTATCTCAAGAGCCCTACATTGATGAAGTATTAGCTCGTTTTAACATGCAGAACTCTAAGAAAGGTTTTTTACCTTTTAAGCATGGAGTGGCTCTATCCAAGGAGCAGTGTCCTTCGACACCTAAGGATATAGAGAACATGAAAGCAGTTCCTTATGCTTCGGCATGTGGAAGCTTAATGTATGCTATGTTATGTACGAGGCCTGACATCTGCTTTGCTGTAGGCATGGTTAGTAGATATCAGTCGAACCCAGGTCAGGAACATTGGAGTGCAGTAAAAACTATACTCAAGTACCTGAGAAGGACTAAGGAGTATATGTTAATTTACAAGGCCTCAGATCTATTTCCTTTGGGATATACTGATTCAGATTTCCAATCAGATAGGGATAAGAGGAAATCGACCTCGGGATATGTTTTTACTTTGGGAGGTGGAGCTGTTATATGGAGGAGTGTAAAGCAGAAATGCATTGCAGACTCTACCATGGAAGCCGAGTACGTGGCGGCCTCTGAGGCTGCAAAGGAGGCTGTATGGTTCAGGAATTTCCTTTTGGACTTGGATGTGGTACCTAATTTGCCTAGGAGCTTGACAGTGTATTGTGATAACACTGGTGCTGTGGCAAATTCGAAGGAACCGCGAGATCACAAAGCAGCTAAACATATTGAACGTAAGTATCATCACATACGAGGAATCGTAAAGCGAGGAGATATAGTTGTGGCTCACATATCATCAGAAGACAACCGGGCAGATCCTTTCACAAAGAGTTTGCCAGCCAAAGTTTTTGACAGGCATGTGGAAGCGATAGGAGTCAGATGGATGGACACATAGTTTTCTGTGTAATAGTGGATTAAATAAACACTGATATACTCATAGAATATTTTGAGTATAAGTGGGAGATTGTTGGAGTATACTGAAAATATTTATTTGAAGTATTTACATTTATTTCTGGCCGGTTTAATTGAGAATCATTTAAATGTTTACATATTGTCTAAATATTATATATTGTGAATAATCTAGTATCAAATGGGATACAGAATATTAGATTATTAAATACGGTTTATATAATATAATAAGGTTCACAGCACAGGTGGAGTTAGACAATCCACTGGAATGGTTGTAGTATTATTTAGATTAGTTTATATTGACTAATAAATAATACTAGTATACTTTGTGTATATTGAACAGGATCAAATTTAGAATTGTTCCCTAATACTGATTAAGAAGGTGAACTAAGATTCTATGTTATTATTAATGCTTAGGTTCTTAATCCAGATATAGTAATTGACACGTGTATATTATTTACATGCTTTGATTTATATATGAAATAATTCTTTTGATTTATTTCATTATATTTTGGGTGATGAAATAATATATATGGTCGGATATTATTTATTGAAGGAATCCATGTCCTGATAATATTCGGGTTAATGATGTCCCCTTGAAAGCTCAAAAAGATTTAATTATGTGAAACCCTGCAGGTGGATTTATTCCGGCATAATTAAATAAAGGTTGAGTGGATGATCAAGGATAAAAGATATTAATTAAATGAATTATCAGTAATTTATTTAATTAATGGACATGCGATATTTTAAACATGGGGAATTTAATAAGCAAATAATATTGGAACCGAATTAATTAATTAAATTACGGTATTAGGAAAGGTAGTGCAAATATTAATTCTTTAGTGGATTGAATTAATATTTAATTACATTGGGCTAGGCTCAAGATGTAATTAGAAGGCCCAACCTAATTATCCATGATCCCTATTGTAGCCTATATATATTCCTATTCTCTTCTTGCTGGGGGCTGGTCGAAAAAATTTTGTAGCCACCCAGGAGCAAGAAGAGAGGATAACTTGAGAAGACGAAGGCCACACTTCGCTCAAGGGAATTTGGGAATACAATAGAAGAGCGTGGAATCAACCGTTAACAAGGTGACTTTTCTATTCGTACTCGTTAATTTATTGTATCAAAAATCGCAGTGCCAAGATCTGATTGTCCCAACACTATGTACCCCCGGTATCTATGTTGGCGAACATAAAACAGAAGGAAGGAGAAACTCTTCATGACTATTTCAAGAGATTCAATGCTGAAGTGCCTCACGTGCGAGGTGCGGATGATGAGGCTGTGAAAAATTTCCTTATTGCTGGAGTGAGGGAAGGGACTGAATTCTGGAAGAAACTGCAAGAGCAAACCCCTAGCACACTTTCAGAGTTGCATAGGGTCGCCGAGCCCTTCAAGCGTATTGAGAAATCACTTGCAGATCTCAAGAAAAATAGTGAAAGGAGCAGTAGTGGAAGTAGAATTAGGGGAGTGAAAAGGAAGGATTCTCGAAGTCCGAGGCGAGGACGGGATCGAAGCCCTAGCCCAAAGAGAAGGGAACGCGATCCACCAAGGCGATCCCCTCCTCGATCTCGCCCTACAAAGAGTGAAGACAAATTTATCCCTCTGGTCGCCCTAATTGATCACATCTATGCTGTCAATGCAAACAACGGCGTATTCAAGAGACCTACACAAATGGGTCCAAAAGGAACTGCAGACACTAGCAAATATTGCGCCTTCCAGGAACAAACGGGGCATGATACAACGAATTGCTGGCAGCTCAAACAGCAAGTAGATAAATTAATTCGAGATGGAAAGTTGACTGAAATGGTAGTTCGTGAAGTGAAGAAACATAATGCGAAGTCAGGTCTCGGTTACAATGATGTTCCACCACCTAGACAAAATGAAGAGCCCCACAAAGAAAGGGAAACGCGAGGCAGAAGCATTCATGTAATTATTGGAGGACCCCATATCGGGGGAGATAGCAACAAGGCCAGAGAGAGGTATGCTTGCGAGGCTAAAGAGCGACCCCTCACTAATGTTCATCACCTACAGGAGCGACCCCCGAAGCTCTTTAAGGGGGAGGATACAAACATCATGTTTACTGAAGAAGATGCAAAGTGGGTTCACCACCCCCATTCTGATGCCCTCGTTGTCCGAATTCGAATTGGATCACAGAATGTTTATAGGGTCCTGGTTGATAATGGAAGTCCAGTGAATATTCTGACGTATGAGGTCTACCAAAAAATGGGGTATGTGGACAAAGACCTTATCCCTACTGTGGGACACCTTTATGGTTTTACTAGAGCTTCAGTAAATGTCAAGGGCCTCATAAGGCTCCCCGTCACCTTAGGGGACGAGCCCTGTATCACTACATAGATTGCAGACTTCATGGTAGTTGATCAACCTTCGGCATACAATGCCATTGTGGGAAGGCCAATCCTTAAGGAAATTAGGGTAGTTACTTCCATATATCATCTCTCTATGAAGTTCCCTACCCCCAATGGAGTTGGATGTATCAAGGGGGCGCAGCATGAGTCACGCGAATGCTACAACAAGGCCCTTAAGTCCGCAGAAAAGGGAAGTGTATCTATGATTGACAGGATGGAAAGCGAAGAGGAAGATAGGGCTCGCAAGACAGCCTCGCAACCCTCAACTGAATGCAATATAATCTCTATCGAGGAACTTCCTGAAGGTTATTTCGATAATTTGGGCATTCAGGTAGAGCCTAGACCAGGGGCCCTAATGATGGAAACCTCCCAGCCAGTAATGGTTCTGCAAGAAGGGATCGTTGAAGAAGCCACTGACAGTGATAATGAGGAAAGCCCAGAGCAAGCAGCTGTGTGAGCCCGAAAAGGAAAGTGGGCTCGCAAAGAAACCTCCACATTAACAGAGCTGCAAAATGGGATCACACAAGAAACAACTATTATCAATGAATATGGACATGTGGGCACGACCCAAAGTCCTGGTACTGGGGTCACCCCACTTCAAAATGAGAACATTATTCACTACGAGGTGGAATCAAGCCAAGTTCGCGAGTACGATCTAGACCTTGATCCTCGCATCCCAGAGCATGTGGAGCAAGCTGGAGCAGCTGAAGATACTATCCCTATCCTCGTCGATGTGCAGGACCCTTCTAAGGTGTTAAAGATAGGGTCGCAGCTCAATCCTGGCTTAAGGGAAAGGCTTGTCACTTTTCTGAAGGCCAGCCTTGATGTGTTCGCCTGGTCTCATGAAGATATGGTTGGGATCGATCCTAGTGTGATATGTCATAGGTTAAACTTGGATCCAAACAAGAAAGGAGTCAGACATAAAAGGCGGCCTATAAGTAGAGAACGAGCCGAAGCTCTCAAAGAAGAAGTGGATAGACTCCTCAAGGTCGGGCTCGTTAGGGAATCATTCTACCCTAACTGGCTCGCGAACCCTGTCCTCGTTAAAAAGCCAAATGGAAAATGGAGAATGTGTGTAGACTTCACTGATCTTAATAAACATTGTCCTAAGGATAGTTTTCCTCTACCAAGGATTGATCAATTAGTGGATGCAACAGCGGGCACGCACTTCTTTCTTTCATGGATGCTTATTCTGGGTACAACCAAATACCCATGTATGGCCCCAATCAGGAACACACCTCGTTCATCACAGATAGAGGGCTCTATTGTTACATAGGGATGCCCTTCGGCCTCCTCAATGTTGGGGCGACTTATCAAAGGCTGGTTAATATGATGTTCGAACAGCAGATCGTAAAAATAATGGAGGTGTATGTGGATGACATGCTGGCAAAATCCGAGGAAGCTGGGGACCACATCGCTCACCTAGCTGAAATGTTCAATATCTTGAGAAAGTATAGGATGAAGCTCAATCCCCAAAAGTGTGTGTTTGGGGTCGAATCTTGGAAGTTCTTAGGGTTCATTGTCAACCATAGAGGAATCGAAGCGAACACTGCAAAAATAAAGCCTTTTATGGACATGTGATCCCCAAGAAGCGTGAAAGAAGTTCAAACTTTAACAGGAAGGATCGCGGCTCTCAATCGGTTCGTTTCAAAGTCATCAGACAAATGCCATGAGTTCTTTAAGGCAATTAAGAAAGTTGGAAAAAAAATTAAGTGGACCTCTCAGTGCGAGGAGGCCTTCCAGAAGATAAAGGAGCATCTGGGCTCGCCACCCCTTCTTTCGAAGCCTTTAAATGGCGAGGTCCTCATCATCTACCTCGCTGTGTCTGAGCACGCGATCAGTGCAGTACGGGTACGTGAGGAGGAGAAAATTCAGTATCCAGTGTATTACATTAGCAAAAGAATGTTAGATGCAGAAACTCACTACACCAACATGGAGAAGCTCGCTTATGCTTTGATTTTGGCCTCGTGAAAGTTAAGGCCATATTTTCAGGCCCACAAGATTGAGGTTCGCTCAGCCTACCCACTGAGGCAAGTAATGCACAAGCCTGAATCTTCAGGGAGACTGCTAAAATGGACAGTGGAGCTTATTCAATTTGACATTGAGTTCAAGCCTCGTGGCCCTATAAAAGGGCAGGCACTTGCAGATTTTATTTTGGAGTTTCCTCCCCCAATCTGAGGGAGATGACTGGGCTATCATAGCAACTCCAGAAATAACAGCTAGCGAGGCCAAAAAATAAAATTCAGCCTCGTGGTGGGAGCTATACATAGATGGGGCATCTAACAAGGAAGGAGCCGGGGCTGGCATCGAGCTGGTAACTCCAGAAGGTCGTAAGATAAAAAGTGCAGTACACTTTGCCTTTGAAGCCTCCAATAATGCAACAGAATACGAATCCCTCATTATTGGTCTCAAACTTGCACTGGAGATGAAGGTTGAAAACCTCACGGCCTACAGTGATTCTATGCTAGTAACGTATCAACTCTGGAGTGGGTGGCAAGCTAGAGGTGAGCAGATTGAGCTGTATATGCGATGTGCACAAAGATTGGTTAAAAAGTTTAACAAGGTCAAAGTGGTTCATATCAGAAGGGGAAAGAATCAAGGAGCAGATGCGCTAGCAAAGTTGGGGTCGCGCCGCGAGGCCACCTTACTTGGAATTATCCCACTGGAAATTCAGACAAAACCTAGTGTACCGGAGGAGTTCATCACGGAAATCGCGACCCCAGGATCGACTTGGATGACCCCGATATGGGAATATGTGAAAAATGGAGCTCTTCCGCAAGATAAAAATGAAGCAAGGAAGATCAAATATCAGGCTGCTCGGTATGTCATTTATGATGAGGTCTTGTATCGAAGAGGGTTCAACACCCCGCTTTTGCGATGTGTAGATGGTGAAGAATGTAACTATATTTTGAGAGAGGTACATGAAGGAATATGTGGCAATCACTCGGGGGGTGGTTCGCTAGCCCAGAAAATCCTTCGTCAAGGGTATTATTGGCCTACACTTAAAAAGGATGCATTTGAGTTCTCACGAAAATGCGATGCTTGTCAAAGGATCGCTAACTTCAGCAATGCCCCAGTCTCTCAGCTCACCTCGCTAACGAGCCTATGGCCTTTTGCTATGTGGGGTATTAATCTAATTGGAGAACTCCCAAAAGCTAAAGGAGGACTTAAATATGCAGTAGTGGCCGTGGACTATTTCACAAAGTGGGCTGAGGCCGAGCCACTTGCAACAATAACTGCCAAAAAACTAAAGGACTTTGTGTACAGAGCAATTGTGTGTCGCTACGGGGTCCCATATCAGCTCATTTCAGATAATGGGAAGCAATTTGATAGCAAGGAGATGAAGGAATTCTGTGAAAATCTGGGGATAAAAAAGAGTTTCTCAGATGTGAGTCACCCTCAAACGAATGGCCAAACTGAGGCCATAAATAAAATCATAAAACACACTTTGAAAGCAAAACTGGAAGAGAGCAAGGGTAATTGGCCTGAAGAGTTACCAAGGGTTTTGTGGTCATACAACACAACCCCGAGGTCAACCACAGGGGAAACTCCATTTTCTCTTACTTATGGATGTGAGGCCATGGTACCAGTTGAATTGGGTTCAGGATCGTTTAGAAGGGAACATTACGATCCCGAGGCAAACGAGGTCAATCACAGACTTTATCTGGACATGATAGAAGAAACGAGAAGCGAGGCCCAGCTACGCCCCACAGCTTACCAACAAAGAACAGCGAGGTACTATAATGGAAAAGTCAAAGTGCGATCTCTACGCACAGGTGACCTAGTGCTCAGAAGGGTCATGCCTAACACTAAGGTCCTGAGTCATGGAGTTTTTGGTGCTAATTGGGAAGGGCCATACAAGATCTATACTACTCTTTCAGAAGGGACCTACTATCTCACAGATATGAAGGACAAAGTTATTCCGCGAGCTTGGAATGCGGAACATTTGAGAAAATACTATCAGTAAAGGCTTCGCCCCTGGTAGTCTTTATCTACTACTACTTAGCATGAATAATTCATACCAAGTACTGGGGGGTAGTGATCATATAGACACCTCCCCTTTATGATGTAATGATCTTTTGGGCCTCGTCCCTATCTATCAACTTTAGGGCCTCGTCCCTACTTATGAATTTTTGGGCCTCGTCCCTATCTATCAACTTTAGGGCCTCGTCCCTACTTTATCAATATATGAGTTCATTCGTATTCATTACTTTTTATTTTGCATTCAAACTTTACATGTTTGTTTGTTAGAATTTACATTTTAAGGTCTAGCTCAGCACAACAATGTGAGGCTACACCGCATCTAGCGATCTCAAAGTAGCGGATCGTATCTTAAACTATTTACAACAATCAAAAGAATCTAAGCAAAGGAACACAAATCTAGTAAAGAGTCAAGACACTTCGCATCTACGAGCACAATTAATATCTCAACATCTCAAAAAGCGAGGAAAAAGCTAAAGTAAAAGTGACATCAACATGAGGCCTAGCGACTGCGAAGCAAAATTACTTGTGCAATATAATATGAGCAAAAAAGAGTTATAGTAATGAAAGCAGATGAATAGATCGCATTGCGATCCCACAATTCTTAACAGTTATCAAAAGAAAGTTGGAGAAACCAATATTACAAGCGCGAGGCATTCAAAGGGTGCCCGCATCCCCAATTCAAGAATTTAGAAGATTACATAAAAGGTTCAAGGAATGTTATCATTGGGAGTGTTCTCAGTTTGGTTGACATTGGCAGCCTGCCTTGCTTCTTCCGTAAGCCGCTCCTCCTCAGCATCCTCATCAGCGATCTGCTTTTTCAGAGTCTCTGCGAAGTCGGCATTTCCTGGCCCAAGTTGGTCCCAATCAAAATCAGGGATCGTTCGGATGAACCTCTTCATGAAAGAGACCTCACCCTGGGCCAAAAATGTCTCCTCAGCAGTAGCCAACGAGGTCTTCACAGCGTCCAGGTCGCGTGAGAGCTTTGCGATCTCTTCATCCTTCTTCTTGATAGACTGCTCGCTAGATTGCTGCAGCTCCTTCAAAGATTTTTCAAATTCATTCCTCTCCATGCGAGTAGCCTTCAAGTTTGTACGGATCTGCGCAGTTTCGTGAGAGAGTTTCTTCTAGAAAGTCTCCTCCAAGGACCGCCTGTCCTCCACCTTGTGGAACTCAAGCACCTTGTTCTTCTTGTCTAATTGAAAGAAATGTTTGGTATGAGCGGCCTGACGGATGAGGGCCTCGGCCAGACACTTAGTCAAGGCGGTGGCATTTTCCTCAGGAGTCGCTTTCCACCATCCAGAAGTTTCAGCCTCATCAGAATATTTAGACCCCAATGTGGCAAAGAGATGTTGAGAGGCCGTGGCAGTAACGACCCCTGAAGATGGTCGGAGGGTCCCATCCTTTGGCCCATCTGTCTTGGATCGCTTTAGCGGGGTTTGTTCGGGAGAGTTTTGAGTTTGACCCCCGGCGACGTCTGATTGAGCTGGAGGATCGCTAACGATTTTTGTAGAGGGAGCTGGTGGTTTGATGGGAGGAGGAACTTTTAGTACACCTTTGGAGGCAGTACCCTTCTTAGTTCCCCGTTGGAGAAAGGGAAGAACTTGGCCACTTAAATTTTACATCTCTGTAAAAGGAAAAAGAGGAAATAAGTCAGATAGTTTAGCAAATCGTAATATCAAAAAATGCGAGGACATATAACATGGAAATAATGCATAAAAGTGTGCGATGTTTGGATCTAAATTTTATCAAAGAATACCCTCATCTACAATCTCTATATACGAGGACGAGGCCTCTTCTCGTAACTTTCTTTTCTTCGAGGATCGCTTCACAAACGAAGGCCCCGCTTCAGGGGAGGAACCTACTCCCTCCTTGAGGAATCCACATTCTATTAAGTTTTCTAAAGAAAGAAGAGTTCTAATGTTTCTCTCCTCGTCCTTCAAGACGGTGCAAACTGGACCAACTGCGATGCTGAAACAGTTAGTTTGGAAGAAATGAAAATAAAGAAGATAAAAGAACTACGGCCTCGATGGGTAACTTACCAGGATGATAGTTAAAAATTGTTTTAACTCTGGGGACCTCGTGAATATAAAGGAAAGGCTCTTTCCACGAGCCTGCATTGCTTATTCCACCAGAAAGAAGGTTTTTCTTATTAAACTCCGGCCACACAGAAAAATATACATAGCCGAAATCCTTGGCCCCGCATCGCTTGAGTTGTAAGAAATAGCCCATGGTTCTCGCATCAAGTGGGGGGTAGCCGAGTTTATGATAGAGGATGGAGAGAGCGATCATGGATCTATATCCATTGGTGTTTATCTGGATGGGGGCTAGGTGGTAGAATGGATGAAGAGGGAATGCGCCACCAATTTTCATTAAAGGGACCGTTAGCACCATTCGTGGAACCCTGCCTCCATTCTCTTCATGATTAAAGCGATAACATCGCATCTTTTTCTTGGGGAGGATAATTTTACCTTCATGACGGAATTTTTCAACCCCCTCTGTGATCGTTTTCACAGTCAGTGTAGAAGATAAATCTCGATAGGCGAGGATGCGACGCTCACCTGGTTTTACCTCTGAACCAGGCTCGATGTCTTCAGGACGAGGTCCACCTACGTATATGACCCCTTCGAGCTCGGGTTGAGGGGTTGGAATGTAAGGATTGGGCGAATCCTCAGGAACATAGTCGTAGTCTTTAAAATTTACAACTCTTGACACCTCGTCAAGACCACCATCATCTGAAGAGGGTTCTTCATAATTAGTATCATCAGAGTCAGCTTCGTTATCTACACCTCCTTCTATGTCATAGTAGGCCTCGCCTAATGAATCTATCGGAGAGTCATTTATGTGGATGGGTGACATGGCTTGAGGAGGGGGTATTCCAGCAAGGATTTGTGCTGCTTGCGAGCTAAATTCCTCTCCTTTCTTCTTCAATGCCTCTATTTCTCGTTCGGCATCTGTCATTACAACTTGGGGCTCGTTCTGAGCAGGAAGAACTTCAAGGGATTGGTCTCGTGAGCTTGAAGGTTGTTTGGATCGCCACGAGATCAGTGGTACCTCTCTGGTGTATTCTTCATGGGACCATTGTGAGTCGAAGTATAATCTAAAGGAACTCTCACTTCTGCTCGCTGCCTTTGCAATATTGGCAGCGGCGTTCTGACTGATCTCAATGTGAGGCATGGGGGAAGGCGTCCTTGAGCTATCACTGTTTGACATCTGAAAAAGAATGTGAAGAATTAAGTGTGTGCCCTTACAGAAAGTAAAAAGGAGTAAATGAAGAAAAGAGTAAATAAATAGAAAGGCTCTACGTGTATTCACTTCGCTCACGAGGCATGTCAGGGATCGCTATTCTAAGTAAAAAAGAAGGATCTATACTCTTAAGTGAAGGGTCATTAATCTACTTAAGCGAGGAGAGGATCGCAAAGCAAAATTAGCAGTATGGGATCGCAGTTATATGGGATCGCATCGCATGCAATTAAAGTCATCTAATTATGCATATATAATGAAGAACAACAATCTACATATTAAGAAGGAATGAAGACTTACTTTTTCTTAAAGAATGTTGAAGAAAATCTGAAAAAGTTGGGGTCGCGGTTCTTAGAGCCTGCAAATTTTCATTGTTTGATCCAGGAGCAAACTGGCAGCACTTCGACAATGTGTTTGTAAAGCTGAAAAAGGAAATGATAGTGACAGGAGTATATACATTCATCAGGAGAGAGAAAGACATGGGACACGTGTAAAGATCTCAACCGTTAAATACACATCTCGACACGACAGCTGTCAAACCTCTTCAAATTCTTGGGGTCGCGACGTTCCCAACGGTCATGTCTATACAAATAGCGAGCCAAGGCGTCACATCGTGGCATTAACTGGTTAATTATTGAGTCCACATCGCATCTTCAATGGCAATATGGACTCGAGGGGTAGTTGTTATGCCCGAATCTGGCATGATAGCTAAATTGATTTGATTAGCTAAATTAATGGTTCATAATCTATGATGGGCCTAGCGGATGAAGATTGAGTTGTTAAAACCCACTACTAGAATCAGCCCAACATGCCTTTGCGATAATATCTCTATTACAGGGCCACCTCGCTACAAGGACACCTCACTTATGATCTCCACCAAGGGATCGCTTCATTTATATCATCAAATCTACAGACTAAAACAGGATCGCTATCTCATTCTTTACTGGAAGGCTCATGGCCAGACCCCTCGAGGTCGCATGAGTATCTGGGTGCTTGGGTCCGCTTCACATGTCCAGACCCCTCAAGGTCACATGCTAGGCCCCTGCTACTTCTTTACTAGCTTCGCTTGAGAGGCCTCGTTTCTAGCCATGCGAGACCATGGGTTTCCTTCTTCGGACCATGGATCATGGGTAGAATTGATGACTCATTGCCACGTCAGCCCTAAACGAGTGGGCTTGGACTGTGGCTTATCTCTTAAAACCCTAGCCCGTCTAGGTAACTTCTTCTCCAAGAACTACGTATGGCTTGATCCCTATAAATAGGGTACGTAGGCACCTTGATACGGATGAGAAACAGTTCACCCCTGAAAACACCTATCAAGTTCAGTCACACCAACACACAAAAACCCTAATCCTTGTTCTTTTTTTATTAGCGAAATATCCGTATTTTGCTCCATTAATCCAGCAAACCTCCAAAACATTGTTATACCAAAATCTCCCTATAACAGTTCGATTTAGAGCCGTCGTAATGCCCAAATTTCTTGAACCATGTTGATAGTAGCTACCCGAGTCCTTAACCATGTTTAAACTGCAACCACTGACCATATTGGGTAGGTTTTGGAGTCTAGTTTATGTGGCCACAAGAATCGTGTCAAAAGAGTTTACGGTTTGTGAGTAATGACCGTTTTAGTGAAAGCGATTCGAGAAACCATGTCGCAGAAATGTATCAAGTTGGAGGTTAAGTTTGAGACCCTTAAAAATGGAATTTGAATGTGATATTTTGAGGATAAATACTAAGGTCAGTTAGGAAAGTATGAGAAGTGGTTTCGAGTCCAAAGGATTATTTTACGATTTTATAAAAATAAAACAGCAGAGGTTGCGCAAGTGAAAACCACTAAGAACGCGACTTAGAAACCAATATTCCAAATGGTTAAGTATAACTTGAATTCGAGGATTGATTTTGAGCCAAACTTATGACTTAAGTAATTGTCGACTAACATGGACTTAGTATAGGTCTGGTATGAGCAAATAGTGCTTTGGTTGTGTTTCGCGTACGTGTTTAAGCATCGAGTTATAAGTGGATTATCCAGGGGATTAATCGTATGTTTTCTTTTACCTTGTCTAGATTGTCCGACATGGTCACGAGCCCCTATCACTTCTCGAGCATCAGTGTAAGAACCCAGATTTTGGGTGGAATTAAAACTTTTATGTATTTAATGATGTAAGAATGAATAGTGGATACGGCTACAATGTAATAATTGATATTTGGGAAAGAATGAATGGAATTCGACTTTATTATGTTTATGTCTTGAAGAATGCTAAAGGGTGACAACATAGGTAAGAATAATCTATCTTCTAAGGGAATAAGATATGGCAACTTCAAGCAAGAGAATACTCTCATGTCATCCAGATCGATAACGATTAATCCAGTAGTTCCGTAAAAAGGTTAAGGAACGATCGAAAGAGAATACGGACAATTATACAACCCTAAGAGAACAAGTAAAGAATACAGAATGAATAGTGTTTTGGTGGGAGTATATAATAATATGAGACGACACTATATAGAAGTATTCGGAACGGATTTCCGAGTTCGTATTAGTGATCCAGGGGGAAAATAAGTGTATGTAAAAGCTGTCGGATTCTGAAAAACTGCACTTTTATTTTCTCCGAGAGTTCCCTGGACACTGATAGCCTTAAGTATTTAACGAATGGATTAAAGGAATATAAAATGGAAAGTTAGAATGAAAGTATTAATATTAAAGAGGATTCCCGGTAAACCCTAATTAGAAATCCGTGAAATATTCTCACGAACGATCAATCGAAACGGGTAATAACCGGACACAGAAACAAGCAGAGGAAGCAAGAGTCTTGTGCAAGCTACTAGTATAAATATCTAGTAACTAAACTAGAAGCAAGGAACTAGCACCTTAGAGGAAGAACTAAGTACTTAGCAAGTAACTACCTAGTTAAGCTTTAACCACCATAAAACCAACACATGTCTTGCCATTTGATCATCCAACACCTCATCACTTTAATAAAGTGACTTTTACAAGATATTATGTTGTAAGTGGATGAGTGTGAATGAGATTAAAACACAAAAAAATCAAAAGAACCAAGCAACTCTCCCCCCCCCCATTTCAAGACCATTCGGCCTCACCCTTAATTCCAAATCCAAACTCCACCTTCCCACCATTGTTTGTTCTTGAAATAATTAAGGTGAGTCTTACATTTCATAAAACTTATCTCCTCAAAATCTTAGCTTCAAACTCATCCTTTTCCATTTTCAAAAAAATCAAACAAGAGGAGGGTGAATAGTGTTCATCAAGTACTAACTTTGTTTTCTTGATTTTTCATGGTTGATCTAGCAAGCATAATCACTCCTAAGAACCATACAAGGCTTAGTAAGGCTATATCACTATCTAAGGAAGGTATAAAGCTCTTGAAACCCTAACCCTTGTTTGAGATTTAAGCATGTTTATGATAGTTATAACTTAGTTATGGTTATGTTAAGATTATAAGCATGATTATGTATGGGTTTTTGGATTAATGATGTAAATAGCTAGAAGAACGGAAAGGCATTGCTTGGCCTCAGTTCATGTATATAAGTCATGTATATGTTGTTTGGGTTGGATACTATGTTTATGGGAAGATTCGAAATTGATAGATATTCGATTTACAGCCGTTATAATGCCCGATTTTACAATACCATGTTTTGTATGCCATTTTCCATGTCGAACCCCTACTGTCCAGAGACCTTATCTGCCATGATAGGATAGGTAATGTTATAAGCTTCGTTTTGATATAAAGATCACGTGAAACGGACTTACGGTTTAGGATTTATGACCAAATTACTAAAAGTAGTTCGAATCCGTAAACGAAAGTTCGTAACTGAAATTGAACCCTCGTAAACTATGTAACGTCATGGCGAATCTTGGTAAATAAATACTAGGGGTAAGAAGGAAGGTGTGAAAGAAAACCGTATGTCAAAAAGAGCATTTTTCGATTTATTAAAAATGTTCGAGTCAAGGTTAAACGCGAACGAACCCCTAAAAGACGACTCTTTTATAACTTCGGTAAAACACTTAGAAAACGGGCGATAAAACTCAGAGTATAATATTGGTTCGTAACGATCAAACCTTAGAACTCATTTGACTTAAGTATGTCCCAATTATAAGTGCAGTGACATGTCGTATTAACGAACGAATGTCGGGTCGGATCAGTGATAATAAGTAATACACTAAAAGGGGTATAACGAGATAACTCGAGAACGTGTTTCGATTTAAGTATAACTTAACTTTTAATATGTTAAGTGATTAATCCCGAATGCCTTGGCTATTTATAGATCAGCAAGCTGAACTGGGACCCGCTACCACTACCCCTTACCGTACTCGACTACCAGGCAAGTTTCAATTCCCTTCTTTTAGGCTGTTGTTGTGATTGAATAAATATATATATATGATTGCTGATATACATATGCCATTGCATGCATGCCTACTTTCAAGTTGAATTGATATACTTGTTCCCTGAATGTTATTGTTGGCTTATAAGCTAGATAGTTATATATCAGTTATAAGCCGGGTATTGTAAGACCCTCATAGAAGGGCATATACATCTTATTAATCAAGTATAGACCGGGAGTCAATATTCCTTGATATATCGAGATTACCTCGGAGGAAAATATTTAAGTAAATATTTTCTATTATTTGGGCGACGAATATTATTTGAATATTCGTTCGAGACTAATTATTTTAACGATCCTTACTTCAAATAATTATTTGAACGTAACCATTCGACGAATAATATTTTTCAATATTCATTCAAAGTCGAATAGATTATCGATTATTATTCCGAATATTCTTCTAAAGATTGGACTACTAAATGAATATTATTTGAATATCCATTTAGAATATTACTTTATTAAATGAATATTACTTTTGAATATTCATTCAAGATATTACTTACTTGATGAATATTATTCTAATATTCATCTGAAGCTTGATTTATTTATCGACTCTTATCTCGAATATTCCTTTAAAGCTTGGATTACTAAATGAATATTACTTGATATTCATTTAGAATATTATTCATTAAACGAATATTACTTTTCAATAAACATTTAAATTCCTAATTAATTATGAATATTATTTTGAATATACATCCAGGGTTCTATTTAATCATCGAATATTATTTTAAATATTTTAAATATTCCGTTCAGGACTTATTAAGTAATGAATATTATTTTGAATATTCATTTGATTATTTAATTATGCAATAAATATTCTCTCGATATTTCTTCAAGAATTATTTGGGAAATACTCTGATTAAAGATATTCTTTCATATTCCTAAATAATCTGTAAAATATTTTAATTCAATAAATATTCTCTGAATATTTATTCCATACTTAGAATAACCCCGATAAGGTTTATCTTCTTCGATTATTACCGAAAATATCTCGGAGTCATATTATTATTAATCTTATATCAAGAAAGGTTCTAAGACATCATTCTTCTTTGAGTCTATTTCCTTAATAATAAGGGAACCTTACTTGGAAAATGTTATTTATCTTGTCGACTTCCCGGTCATAAAGTATTCCCTTCACTCGCAACTCGGGTGCTATTGACTTATTAAGTCGTTGCTTACCTTCTCATCTTTCGAGGGGTAAGATTACTGGAACAAGTTGATATCCGTTACCAAGTAATAGCTTGGGAGTTATTGGTAAATTTTCCTTTCCAACTAGATACGACTACTTTGTGGAGTCTTATCAACAAGTATTATACTTGGGGAAAGGGGGACGAACGTTACATTCAGAATCATGAATTCTATTTGAACTGGGAGTCGTGTAAGAGGCCGAGTAGCGCCGGTCCATCCCCTTTGGCCCAACCGTTGGCCGGGGAGAGCTAGTAAGGCGGTATACAAGTAAAGCCGTCAGTTCTTCCTTCTATCGGTAGTAAATCTAAATTGAGTTGTACGATCTCGACTGATCATCAAGATTGGAACAGCGGGCGCGGTGAATACTCCATCATTGGTTCATCATCCAAATTTATTTATTTCCTGCAACATGATTACTGTTGGCAGAGTTGGAAAAGTGTCATAACTGGAATTGCAACCTTTTCTTGCAAGTTCCTCTTCTTAATAACAATAAGAATATCTCGCTTACTTTGATGTAGCAGATATTTCTTCAAACAAATAATTTCAGTTACCTTGTAACTTCATCGTTCATATTATACTGGCATCATTTCCGTAAATGCATGGCATATGGTTTGAAAGATAGCTTTGAACTGTTTTAAATTATCGTTCAGTTATATATTTGTCGGTGGGCTTTCACTCACCCTTGCTTTGTTTATATTATGTCACAACAACAGCTAGGACAGATGGCTCGCGTCAGGCACACTCGGCGCAAGCAGGTTACCCGACCCACCGGACTACCCGCTGAGATGCTAGCCGCCATTGCTGAGGTAGCATAGTTAGACAGCTTTTGTTTCCTGTTTAACTATATGTATAATTAATGTAATCAACGGCAAAACTTTTAAACCTATGATGTTATCCTTTTGGGATTGTAATAACTTTTATTCGTAACCCCTTTAATGTAAGACTTATTTCAATTTCATCTCTGGGACTATAACTGTTGTGTGTGTGAGTGGTAATTATTGTGGGGTCACAGCATGTGATTTATTTATTGTGGACTCAAGTCAAGTATTATGAATGGATGTAAGACCGTAACCACCAGATCCCTGACCCCGGATCTGGGGGTGTTACAGAGATGGTATCAGAGCGAGAGTTATATATCCCAAGAGATGATACGACGTTATATAATAATAAATTCAATAATATAATAAGAACCCTTGCCAGGTTCACCTAAAACCCTTACGGGAACTTTTTAAGTATCATGATAGTAACATAGTTCGTCTTGTGTAGGCGAGCGACTTGTCGGCCCAGGAGGCAGCTGCGAGACAGCATGATGAGGACATGTTCCGGACTAGGGACCCATACTATGAGCACTTTCCTGAGGAGGAGGACGCTGAGGAGGTCCAGGTTGATGCTGATACTGATGTGATCAAGTCTGAGGAGGAGGACCCTGAGGAGGTCCAGGATGATGCTGACACAGATGTTGTTGAGACTGAGGGGGAGGAGGACCCGGAGGGGATCCAGACAGGACAGGATGCTGAGTTAGCGGTTGAGGATGATGATTATTGGGTTGTGACTGAGATCAGGACTTTGGGAGATGACACCGACATGACCACGGATCAGGTGGTGCCGGTAGATGAGGGTGTTGAGGGAGATATAGATGAGCCAGTAGTTGGTGCTGTAGGGAGTTCTGGACATTCTGTGCCACTTCTCCCTGTTGAGAGAGCCCCTACCCCACCACCACTACCTGTGAGCCCGTACCCCGACGAGTTTGAGGAGCTTACCCCAGAGCCCCAGCAGACAGAGACTGCCGCTCCAGCTGAGCCATCCACCCCACCTCATGCCCCGATAGGAGGAGTCCCAGTATGTGTTCACAACTTGATTGTGAACGGGCTTTATAGAGAGTTGTCTGTGGCAGATGCCAGGTCGGCAGAGTCTAGGAGTGAGTTAGCAGCAGAGAGAGCCGCCCGGATGAGGTTGCAGGGCAGGAGGACTATCAGTGACAGAGTTGGGTATAGGGCTGTGACCCGCATCGAGCTGAGGGCTCGGGTGAGGGTGCGACAGTTGCCTACTGATGGGCATGGTAGGGTAGACAGAGCAGAGGCTTAGGAGGTTTTCCGCATCGCCATGGGGAGGGTTCGGAGGATGTTTCGTCGTGGCGGCTGATTTCAGATGTAGTGATGCAGTGGTCTAGTTGTCTAGTCATGTACGGACATAGTAGTGCCGGCTTTTGTAGGGATGGTTTTCTTGTACTTGTTTTCCCTTTTTGCAGACTAGACAGATAGACAGCGTATTTCACTTTTGACTTGTTGTTGTTGTTAGGATGGCTGTACTTTAAACTATCGTTGTAACTCGGATGTTGTACCTTTTCGGTACCTGGTATATATTTGTTTCCATTTCAGTCATTACAATTTTGTTGGGATGTGATCACGAGTTTATTAGCATATGTATTACTTTTCGATTAAGTTGCCATGAGTTATAAAACTGTGGGATTTTAAACCCAATCATGTAAAGAATTATGCAAGGAAAAATCCTTTAAAACAGGTAAGTGAACCTAATGTATAATTTTCCAAATTTTCAGTAAAATGCCTCCAAGACGAATAGGCACTAGGGCTAACCCCCGAGAATCTACTGACCAAGAGAGTCACAACCAACGCGAGGAAAACCATGAAAGTAGTGAGGAACAAGATCAGGACTATAATGAGCAAGAAGATTCCCAGTATGGAGCAGAGGATGAACCCCTGTACTCTGAAGAATTTGAAAGGGAAATAGAGGGTGGAGAAACTGAAGTAGAACAGGAAGGGGAGAACCAGGGCGGAAACCCCATGGGCCAGTTTATGGATCTACTTAGGTAGAATTTGAACCAATACCCCCAACCACCACCAGGCAACAACACTTCAGTGGCAAATTCCTTTAGGGCCTTTAAGTCCCTTAAGCCCCCAGAGTTCCACGGATCGGCTGATCCCGTTGAGGCGAGGGCCTGGATTAAGGAAATGGAAAAGTCTTTTGAGATTCTGAGTATCAATGAGGCTCAGAAGACTGTTGTTGCTACTTACCTACTAAAGGGAGAGGCCAATTATTGGTGGGAAGCCAAGAAAAACATGGAGACTGATGCTGTCATAGCCTGGGAAAGGTTCAAACAATTATTCCTGGAGAAGTACTTCCCGAAGTTCATGAAAACCCAGATGGAACTTAAGTTCTTGGAACTGAAACAGAACAATATGTCAGTGGCGGACTATGAGGCCAAATTTACTGAGCTACCGAGATTTGTGCCAGAGTTTGTAGACACAGAAGAAAAGAAAGCTAACAGGTTTCAACAAGGGCTGAAGCAGTGGATCCAGAATAGGGTGGCTGTTTTAGAGATTACAGATTATGCCACCTTGGTGCAGAAGGCAACCATTGTGGAGGCTGGTAGTGATCAGATGCAGAGAGAGAGAGAGGAAGGGGGGATAAAGAGAAAGCATGTTAGTATGGGCGGAAGATCCGCTGGAGGAAAACCCCCAACCAAGTTTAATCGAGGAGCGGTTTCCCTACCAGGGAGGAATGTAGGGTTTAAACCATCTGCGAGTGTAAGTGTGAGCCAGGGTGGCCATCAATCAGGAATGTCCCGTTCCAACCCTTCTCGACCTCCATTGCCATTGTGTGCTACTTGTGGGAAGAAGCACTCCGGGGTGTGCAACCTGAAGCAGATAAACTGTTATAAGTGTGGGCGTGCTGGGCATTATGCTACCGCTTGCACCACGATCATCCCTAACAGCACAACCTGTTTCCAGTGTGGACAGCGAGGGCACATGAGGAAGGATTGCCCAAAGAGCAAACCAGCAGCATCAGGAGCAAGCAAGGTTGCCTCAAATAGGCCACCAACTGCTAGGACTTTTAATATGTCAATACAAGATGCCGTGAGGGACACAGATGTGATAGTAGGTACTTTTTCTCTCAATTCAGTCAGTGCAAATGTCTTATTTGATTCAGGAGCAACTAAGTCTTTTATATCTAGAGATTTTGCGCATAAGTTGAAACTTAAAACCCAGCCACTAAGAGATTCCTTACAAGTAGAAATAGCTAATCAGGAAATCGTACCGGTTAATCAAATTCACCCCGATTGTAAGCTAGAAATAGGAGGACGATCCTTCTATGTCGATTTAATTCCTTTTAAGCTAGGGGAATTCGATGTCATTTTGGGTATGGATTGGTTGTCTCGCAATGATGCGCGGATAGATTGTAAAGGGAAAAAGGTTAAGTTGAAAACCCCAGGGAAGAAAGAAATAGTGTTTAAGGGGATGCGACAGACCCAGAAAATTCTGACCATGGCGCAAACCAAGAGATTGTTACGAAAAGGGAACGAGGCTTATTTAGCCTACGTTATAGATACTCAGAAGGAAGTGCCAAGATTGCAAGACATTCTGGTAGTTAATGAGTTCGAGGACGTGTTCCCACAAGATCTTCCCGGACTACCACCTGGTAGGGTAATTGAGTTTGCCATCGAATTAGCCCCGGGGACGGTGCCAGTTTCGAAGGCCCCGTACCGACTAGCCCCAGTAGAAATGGAGGAGCTAGCTAAACAATTACAGGAATTGTTGGATTAGGGCATGATAAGGCCCAGTTTGTCGCCTTGGGGCGCACCAGTGTTGTTTGTTAAGAAAAAGGATAGAAGTATGAGGTTATGCATCGACTACAGAGAATTGAACAAGCTAACCATAAAGAATAAGTATCCATTGCCCAGGATAGACGATTTGTTTGACCAGATAAGAGGAGCTGAATACTTCTCTAAGATTGATTTGAGAACGGGATATCACCAACTGAAGATCAAACCTGAAGATATCCCGAAGACTGCATTCCGCACCAGATATGGACATTATGAGTTCTTAGTTATGTCATTTGGATTGACCAACGCCCCAGCAGCCTTCATGGACCTAATGAATAGAGTGTTCAAGGAATATTTGGACAAATTCGTGATAGTTTTCATTGATGATATTCTCATCTATTCAAAGACAGAGGCAGAACACGTTGAACATTTAAGGATAACCTTAGAAATACTCAGGAAAGAGCAGTTATATGCCAAGTTCTCCAAGTGTGAGTTTTGGAAAAATGAGGTACAATTCTTAGGGCACGTGATCAATAGAGAAGGAGTGTTGGTTGACCCCTCCAAGATAGAAGCAGTTTCAAACTGGGAACGGCCAACTACTCCAACCGAGGTGAGGAGTTTCATTGGACTGGCCGGATATTACAGGAGATTTGTCCAAGACTTTGCGAAAATCGCAGCTCCATTAACTCGACTTACCCGTAAAACCGAGAAATTTGAATGGACTGAGAAATGCGAGAAGAGTTTCCAAGAGTTAAAGAAGAGGCTGGTGACAGCCCCAGTGCTGGCATTACCTGATGGAAAAGGAGATTTCGTGATTTACAGTGATGCTTCGCATAAAGGACTGGGATGCGTACTTATGCAGCACGGCAAGGTAATAGCGTATGCGTCTAGGCAATTGAAGGATTATGAAATCAGATATCCCACGCATGATCTAGAACTAGCAGCCATAGTCTTCGCTTTAAAGATTTGGAGACACTACCTGTATGGGGAAAAATGCGAGATTTACACAGACCATAAGAGCCTCAAATACATTTTCACTCAGAAAGAGCTTAACATGCGCCAGAGGAGATGGTTAGAGTTAATCAAGGATTATGACTGTGAAATTCGCTATCACCCGGGCAAAGCCAATGTGGTGGCTGACGCCCTTAGTCGGAAAGAGAAGCTCAAGATGATAACTTCAGAGAAAGAGCTAGTGAAGGATTTTGAGAAGTTGGAAATCGAGGTTAAGTTACCTGGAGAGGGCCAAGAAAAGTTGATGGAAATTAGAATCCAACCTCCATTGCTAGAAAAGATTAGACTGTGCCAGGAACGGATGATGGAGGAAGAAAAGAACTCCACAGAAGAGCTAATGACCGGGGAGGAAATTAAGTGCGAAAGAGACAAGGAAGGGATCATGAGGTACACATACAGGATATGGATCCCAAACGTTCAGGAACTCAAGAATGAGATTTTAAATGAGGCACACAACTCAAGATACTCAGTGCACCCCGGTAGCACCAAAATGTATAGGGATTTGAAGGAGTATTACTGGTGGCCCAATATGAAAAAGGACGTAGCAGAGTGGGTAAGCAGATGCTTGACCTGCCAATGAGTGAAGGCAGAGCACCAGAAACCCAGCGGACTTCTACATCCCTTAGAGATTCCAGAATGGAAATGGGAACATATAGCCATGGATTTCGTAGTAGGTTTACCAAGGACCAAGGCTAATCATGACGCCATATGGGTAATTACAGATCGACTGACGAAATCGGCTCACTTTCTCCCGATCAACGAAATGTACACGGTCGACAGACTAGTGGACATCTACTTAAAAGAGATAGTGGCGCGACATGGAGTCCCAGTCGCAATAGTATCCGATCGAGATCCTAGATTTAACTCCAGGTTTTGGAGAAGTTTTCAAGAATGTGTAGGGACCCGGCTGAACATGAACACAGCCTACCACCCCTAGACAGATGGGCAAAGTGAAAGGACCATCCAAACGTTAGAGGATATGTTGAGAGTCTGCGCGATAGACTTCAAGGGAAGTTGGGATGATCACTTGCCATTGGTTGAGTTCTCCTATAATAACAGTTATCATTCAAGCATTGGGATGCCACCTTATGAGGCCCTTTATGGAAGAAAATGTCGATCTCCCTTGTATTGGGATGAAGTTGGAGAGCGAAAGATGCTCGGGCCCGAAGTGGTCCAACGAACTAAAGATGCAGTAGATCTAATCAGAGGACGGTTGGTAGCAGCCCAGGATCGACAAAAGAAATATGCCGACTTAGCTCGGAAAGGCAAGGAATACGAAGTAGGGGACCTAGTGTTCTTGAAAGTGTCACCTTGGAAAGGTTTAATGAGATTTGGGAAGAAAGGAAAGCTGAGTCCCAGATACATTGGACCATTTGAGATCTTGAGACGGATTGGGGAACTAGCTTATGAGCTCGCATTGCCCCCGAATCTACAGCAGGTGCACAATGTGTTCCATGTTTCGATGCTGAGGAAGTATAATCCGGATGCTAAGCATATTGTAGAGTATGAGCAAGTGGACATGCAACCAGACCTGACCTATGTGGAGCAACCTGTGGAAATCATAGACCGGAAAGAACAAGTGCTCCGAAACAAGGTCATTCAGCTAGTCAGAGTTCTGTGGCAGAACCACAATGTAGAAGAATCCACCTGGGAACTTGAAAGCGAAATGCAAGAGAAGTACCCCCACTTGTTTTCAAACTGATTCCGGGACAGAATCCTTTTAAGGAGGGGAGACTGTAAGAACCCAGATTTTGGGTGGAATTAAAACTTTTATGTATTTAATGATGTAAGAATGAATAGTGGATACGGCTACAATGTAATAATTGATATTTGGGAAAGAATGAATGGAATTCGACTTTATTATGTTTATGTCTTGAAGAATGCTAAAGGGTGACAACATAGGTAAGAATAATCTATCTTCTAAGGGAATAAGATATGGCAACTTCAAGCAAGAGAATACTCTCATGTCATCCAGATCGATAACGATTAATCCAGTAGTTCCGTAAAAAGGTTAAGGAACGATCGAAAGAGAATACGGACAATTATACAACCCTAAGAGAACAAGTAAAGAATACAGAATGAATAGTGTTTTGGTGGGAGTATATAATAATATGAGACGACACTATATAGAAGTATTCGGAACGGATTTCCGAGTTCGTATTAGTGATCCAGGGGGAAAATAAGTGTATGTAAAAGCTGTCGGATTCTGAAAAACCGCACTTTTATTTTCTCCGAGAGTTCCCTGGACACTGATAGCCTTAAGTATTTAACAAATGGATTAAAGGAATATAAAATGGAAAGTTAGAATGAAAGATGGAGAATGAAAGTATTAATATTAAAGAGGATTCCCGGTAAACCCTAATTAGAAATCCGTGAAATATTCTCACGAACGATCAATCGAAACGGGTAATAACCGGACACAGAAACAAGCAGAGGAAGCAAGAGTCTTGTGCAAGCTACTAGTATAAATATCTAGTAACTAAACTAGAAGCAAGGAACTAGCACCTTAGAGGAAGAACTAAGTACTTAGCAAGTAACTACCTAGTTAAGCTTTAACCACCATAAAACCAACACATGTCTTGCCATTTGATCATCCAACACCTCATCACTTTAATAAAGTGACTTTTACAAGATATTATGTTGTAAGTGGATGAGAGTGAATGAGATTAAAACACAAAAAAATCAAAAGAACCAAGCAACTCTCCCCCCCCCCCCATTTCAAGACCATTCGGCCTCACCCTTAATTCCAAATCCAAACTCCACCTTCCCACCATTGTTTGTTCTTGAAATAATTAAGGTGAGTCTTACATTTCATAAAACTTATCTCCTCAAATTCTTAGCTTCAAACTCATCCTTTTCCATTTTCAAAAAAATCAAACAAGAGGAGGGTGAATAGTGTTCATCAAGTACTAACTTTGTTTTCTTGATTTTTCATGGTTGATCTAGCAAGCATAATCACTCCTAAGGACCATACAAGGCTTAGTAAGGCTATATCACTATCTAAGGAAGGTATAAAGCTCTTGAAACCCTAACCCTTGTTTGAGATTTAAGCATGTTTATGATAGTTATAACTTAGTTATGGTTATGTTAAGATTATAAGCATGATTATGTATGGGTTTTTGGATTAATGATGTAAATAGCTAGATGAACGGAAAGGCATTGCTTGGCCTCAGTTCATGTATATAAGTCATGTATATGTTGTTTGGGTTGGATACTATGTTTATGGGAAGATTCGAAATTGATAGATATTCGATTTACAGCCGTTATAATGCCCGATTTTACAATACCATGTTTTGTATGCCATTTTCCATGTCGAACCCCTACTGTCCAGAGACCTTATCTGCCATGATAGGATAGGTAATGTTCTAAGCTTCGTTTTGATATAAAGATCACGTGAAACGGACTTACGGTTTAGGATTTATGACCAAATTACTAAAAGTAGTTCGAATCCGTAAACGAAAGTTCGTAACTGAAATTGAACCCTCGTAAACTATGTAACGTCATGGCGAATCTTGGTAAATAAATACTAGGGGTAAGAAGGAAGGTGTGAAAGAAAACCGTATGTCAAAAAGAGCATTTTTCGATTTATTAAAAATGTTCGAGTCAAGGTTAAACGCGAATGAACCCCTAAAAGACGACTCTTTTATAACTTCGGTAAAACACTTAGAAAACGGGCGATAAAACTCGGAGTATAATATTGGTTCGTAACTATCAAACCTTAGAACTCATATGACTTAAGTATGTCCCAAGTATAAGTGCAGTGACATGTCGTATTAACGAACGAATGTCGGGTCGGATCAGTGATAATAAGTAATCCACTAAAAGGGGTATAACGAGATAACTCGAGAACGTGTTTCGATTTAAGTATAACTTAACTTTTAATATGTTAAGTGATTAATCCCGAATGCCTTGGCTATTTATAGATCACCAAGCTGAACCGGGACCCGCTACCACTACCCCTTACCGTACTCGACTACCAGGCAAGTTTCAATTCCCTTCTTTTAGGCTGTTGTTGTGATTGAATAAATATATATATATGATTGCTGATATACATATGCCATTGCATGCATGCCTACTTTCAAGTTGAATTGATATACTTGTTCCCTGAATGTTATTGTTGGCTTATAAGCTAGATAGTTATATATCAGTTATAAGCCGGGTATTGTAAGACCCTCATAGAAGGGCATATACATCTTATTAATCAAGTATAGACCGGGAGTCAATATTCCTTGATATATCGAGATTACCTCGGAGGAAAATATTTAAGTAAATATTTTCTATTATTTGGGCGACGAATATTATTTGAATATTCGTTCGAGACTAATTATTTTAACGATCCTTACTTCAAATAATTATTTGAACGTAACCATTCGACGAATAATATTTTTCAATATTCATTCAAAGTCGAATAGATTATCGATTATTATTCCGAATATTCTTCTAAAGATTGGACTACTAAATGAATATTATTTGAATATCCATTTAGAATATTACTTTATTAAATGAATATTACTTTTGAATATTCATTTAAGATATTACTTACTTGATGAATATTATTCTAATATTCATCTGAAGCTTGATTTATTTATCGACTCTTATCTCGAATATTCCTTTAAAGCTTGGATTACTAAATGAATATTACTTGATATTCATTTAGAATACTATTCATTAAACGAATATTACTTTTCAATAAACATTTAAATTCCTAATTAATTATGAATATTATTTTGAATATACATCCAGGGTTCTATTTAATCATCGAATATTATTTTAAATATTTTAAATATTCCGTTCAGGACTTATTAAGTAATGAATATTATTTTGAATATTCATTTGATTATTTAATTATGCAATAAATATTCTCTCGATATTTCTTCAAGAATTATTTGGGAAATACTCTGATTAAAGATATTCTTTCATATTCCTAAATAATCTGTAAAATATTTTAATTCAATAAATATTCTCTGAATATTTATTCCATACTTAGAATAACCCCGATAAGGTTTATCTTCTTCGATTATTACCGAAAATATCTCGGAGTCATATTATTATTAATCTTATATCAAGAAAGGTTCTCAGACATCATTCTTCTTTGAGTCTATTTCCTTAATAATAAGGGAACCTTACTTGAAAAATGTTATTTATCTTGTCGACTTCCCGGTCATAAAGTATTCCCTTCACTCGCAACTCGGGTGCTGTTGACTTATTAAGTCGTTGCTTACCTTCTCATCTTTCGAGGGGTAAGATTACTGGAACAAGTTGATATCCGTTACCAAGTAATAGTTTGGGAGTTATTGGTAAATTTTCCTTTCCAACTAGATACGACTACTTTGTGGAGTCTTATCAACAAGTATTATACTTGGGGAAAGGGGGACGAACGTTACATTCAGAATCATGAATTCTATTTGAACTAGGAGTCGTGTAAGAGGCCGAGTAGCGCCGGTCCATCCCCTTTTGCCCAACCATTGGCCGGGGAGAGCTAGTAAGGCGGTATACAAGTAAAGCCGTCAGTTCTTCCTTCTACCAGTAGTAAATCTAAATTGAGCTGTACGATCTCGACTGATCATCAAGATTGGAACAGCGGGCGCGGTGAATACTCCATCATTGGTTCATCATCCAAATTTATTTATTTCCTGCAACATGATTACTGTTGGCAGAGTTGGAAAAGTGTCATAACTGGAATTGCAACCTTTTCTTGCAAGTTCCTCTTCTTAATAACAATAAGAATATCTCGCTTACTTCGATGTAGCAGATATTTCTTCAAACAAATACTTTCAGTTACCTTGTAACTTCATCGTTCATATTATACTGGCATCATTTCCGTAAATGCATGGCATATGGTTTGAAAGATAGCTTTGAACTGTTTTAAATTATCGTTCAGTTATATATTTGTTGGTGGGCTTTCGCTCACCCTTGCTTTGTTTATATTATGTCACAACAACAGCTAGGACAGATGGCTCGCGTCAGGTGCACTCGGCGCAAGCAGGTTACCCGACCCACCGGACTACCCGCTGAGATGCTAGCCGCGCCATTGCTGAGGTAGCATAGTTAGACAACTTTTGTTTCCTGTTTAACTATATGTATAATTAATGTAATCAACGGCAAAACTTTTAAACCTATGATGTTATCCTTTTGGGATTGTAATAACTTTTATTCGTAACCCCTTTAATGTAAGACTTATTTCAATTTCATCTCTGGGACTATAACTGTTGTGTGTGTGAGTGGTAATTATTGTGGGGTCACAGCATGTGATTTATTTATTGTGGACTCAAGTCAAGTATTATGAATGGATGTAAGACCGTAACCACTAGATCCCTGACCCCGGATCTGGGGGTGTTACAATCAGGCAAGTTTTCAAAACCTATACTTTCGAAATATTATTGTATAATACTACACTTGCCATGAATATTGTTATACAGTTTTGCGATAATCTTATTTTCAGTTGAAATAGAATTTGACATTTAAGTATATATGAACCGGTATACCTTGTAGCTCTAGATATAATAGCATATTCATTGCTTCCGACTCTAAACCGGGAGTCGGTATTTTGTGATATAGAGATAGTCGTGGAAACCCGGAGGGATTCCAGTGGCAGATTATTATTTATTTTGAGGAATGTTATTTATAAACGTTAATTATATTTCCATTAAGTATTAATTACTTGGAAATCATTCGAGGATTGTTATTTGAATATGATATCATTCGAGGAATTTTATTTGCTTACTATATCTTTTGAGGAATGTTATTTGAGTATTATCTCAGTTGAGAAATACTATATGAATATTATTTCTGTTAAATATGCTATTGGAAGACATAACTGTTTTCAAGAAAATATATTGGGATACTTGTTTTACGAATTGATATTGGCTTATAAGCTAGATATGAGGTATATTAGTTATAAGCAGGATGTTTCGCTAAGACCCTTAGTGAAGGGCATATGAATCTCATTCTTCAAGTATAGACCGGGAGTAAGTATTTCTGAATATATTGTGATTATTTTCTGAGGAAGATATTTATATAAATATTTTTCCATTATTTCTTTAGTTAATATTGTTTTGAATATTCATTTGAGTTTTATTTATTTAATGAATATTATTTTAAATATTCATTTGTGCTTTAATTATTTAATCAAAATTATTTTGAATATTCATTTAAGGTTGATTTATTTAATGGATATTATTTTTAATATTTATTCGAGGATTTATTTATTTAATGAATATTTTTATATATTCATTCGAGGGTTATTTATGAGCAATATTTTATATTAAGAATATTTTTTAAATATTTATGATTTAATAAATTTTCTTGGAATATTTATTTAATTCTTTTAACTAGTTTTAAAAATGATTTATTCAAATATTATCTTCGACCTTCAAATATTATGTAAAATATTTCTGAGTCTTATTATGATTAGTTTTATCAAGGGGAGGTTCCCAAAACTCTATTTTCATTTAAATCTATCTTTCAAATTATAAGGGAACCTTACTTGAGAGCTGTTATTTATTTTGTTTGACTACACTGTCATAAATCTTTTGAAACTATTCTTTTCACTCGCAACTTGGTTGTTATTCATCAAATTGAGTCTTTGTATTACTTCCTCATCATTCGAGGGGTAAGATTGTTGGAACAAGTCGATATCCATTAACAAGCAACAGCTTGGGAAATATTGGTGAATTTTCCTTTCCAACTAGATACGACTACTTTGTGGAGTCTTATCAACAAGTATTATACTTGGGGAAAGGGGGACGAACTTTACGTTTTAGAGTCATGGAATAACTCGAACTAGGAGTATTTGTGTAATGTGTAAGAGGCTGTGGGACAGTCTGTTAGGTCCAAAATAGTTTGTAGAAGGGGGGTTGAATACAAACTATGTCGTTTAATCGAATTTGCTCTTTTCTTAAAATATTAAATCAAGAACAAATTGATGCGGAATAAAACGAATACCGATATTCAAGTTAAATATAAAATTTATATTAACTTGATGGGGTGTGTCTAAATACACGGGTACAAATTACAATGGTTTGATGACCAACTAATTATTACAAATTCTATAGAAAATTCGACATGAACTTTTCTATATTTGTAATAAAAAGATCGAATGCTAGAATCAATTCGAGAGATAAGTTCTAGGAGTAAAAACTCGCTAGATAGTTCCAACGTTACAAGTAAACAATTTCTATCGGTTCAGATTTAACGATACAGCTCAGAAATAATTTATAGGAATTTATTTGAAGAACAGAATTATTTCTCTTGGTCTTTTCTTTCCAGCTCTGGAGAGAAAATTGTGAAGTTGTGAAGCTCTGTGTTGTCTCTCTCTTCTGTCTGATTGCTTCTGCCTCTTTTATAAAATATTTTGTATTGCCAAGACAATCGGCAAGACAATCAGAACCACCAACACACTAAATTTGTACTGCCAAGACAATAGGCAATACAATAGACAAGACAATTAACTTCCTCCAAGACAATCCAATTCTGAGATATTTGTCTTGCTTTAACAGCTGTAGAAGACTTTTCCTTTTTAATCATCATCAAGACTATCAATTTGAATATTAATGAGGATATTATCTGTATAATGATTACCAAGACAATCTTTTAATTGTCTTGTTAAATTAAAAACTCGGCTGAATTGAATTGTACACAAACTGAAACACGCTGCTAAACAGTCGACCAGTCGCGGCACAGGAAGGTGTAAGTCACGTGCGGCTTTTGCTAGCTGGCCTTCGGGCGCGTGTGCTGTACGCGTGTTGAGGAGAGTGAACAGAGGCTGACAGATTCACGTGGCTTTGTTTCTTTCATTCAACAATTCAGTTGAATTGTTTTTTTTAATATAAGTGTACCAGCCACTTGCAATTCTTTTGGATGCATTTGATTTGCTTTTAAAAACAATTCTGCCTGCACTGCTTATGGGTCCCGTAGAAATGCTTTTTAACCCGCACAACTTATAATCTTTCATTAATAAATAATTAATTTAATTCAGAAATTATAAAAATAAATATCTAATATTATTAGATATTTATAAATATAATTTTCTAAATAAATAAAATATTTATTAATATAAATAAATCTTTAAGTCCTAAGCTGCGGTCTCCTGAGGGTCTGGAACCGGACTCCTTTTGCTGAACAAAAAATATATCAATTCCAACCGGGATTCCAGCTTTAAGAATATATCACTTTCCATACTTTTGTGATAATTCTATTTTCTCATAACTCGTCCAGGTGTAAGCTACGGTCTCTTGAGGATCTGAAACCGGACTCCTTTTGATTAGCAAAAAATACAACAATTCTAATCGGGGTTTCAGCATTAAGAATATATCACTTAGAATTTCTTTATGATAATTCTTTTTCCTCGTAGCCTGTGCACTTGATAGTAAAATCATTGTGGTTAATGAATTTAACACTTCTGTTGCTTGCACAATGATTTTCTCTTTTACCAGTCTTGATAGCTTGAACCACTGAAGTTAATGACGAATAACCACTGTTTAATGTTGACACTCGATGCACGGTCTGGTTCATGAGTGACTAACCGCAATGACTGTTCTTCATATATTGACTTTAAAGTTGTGGTTCATGTCTTCCTTTTCTTCACTCTTTTTCAAACCTTTATAATCTGTATTCTGCCACTGTAGGAACCTCTTGTCACTATAAATAGAAACCACTGTTTTGATTACTCCACTGATGCTTCATCAACTGAATGAACTTCTTCAAGTGTAGTATACCTCAAAACGGTAGATTGACTTTGTCTTTTTTCTTGACAGTTATGCATTTGAGATCCCTGTGACAGTACATATACTATTTACTATTACATTCTTGTTTGAGTTGAGTTGTATCCTCGAAATACAAATAGGCTACATCATATGCCTTTCAATCTCCCCCTATTTGTTTGTTAGACAATAACAAGCAAATACCTAGAGGATAACTCAACTACAAACAAAGAAGATAAAACATTAAAGAACTCTAGTAAATAATACATAAAAAAAAAATTTTGGTTTAGATATAACATTTCCAGAATCTCAGTAGATGAAATGATAGATGATTGTTCCTCTGGCAATGAACTGATCTTCATTAAGTAACTCATCTTCATTTCTTGACATATCTGCCTGATAACCCTTTACATCTAATATTGAACATTATCAGCAGATACTTGGGAATTCTTCAGTGGTAAAGAATATGAATTTTCAACCACATACTGAAGAATTCTTCTTTGTCATTTCATACTTCTCTCCTTCCTTATGTCTCCCTACCTAAGGTGATATGTTACCTCCTTATAACGGTGAATACTCCCCCTTTCTAAGGTATATCCCTTTTTCATATCTCTCCCCTTTAGATAGAAAATCTCCCCCTCACTAAGGTAAGCTTATACTCTCCCCTTTAGTTAAGTATCTCTTACTAAGGCAATCTTTGAGTATAACTATATCTTCTTCAATTATATCTCTTATATATCTCCCCCTTAGTTGAGTAATCCTCCAAGCATTCAATTATAGCAAACATCCAAATGTAAATTAGATAATACCATTTTTTCAATTATAACTCACTTCTTACCTTTAGTACAACAGATTCTTCATACATATAACATTGTCTGTTGCAATAAAGAAAAGAAGCTTTTCTTGTGTTGAAGGATTTTCATGAAGACTTCCAGAATAGAAGTATGTAGACTGATCAACTTTGCCCTTTAGATATTATAGAATGGCCTCACTATTGATCATCCTGACAATCAAATCTTCCGACAATTTCCTTGTATTTCCCAAATCTTGTAAGTAAACTTTGTTTGGGAATAGGGAATGAGATTTGGTGTTTATCTTTCTTCCTCACTGTGAGTGTGTGATTCTGTTTCGTGTACCTCACAAGTGTTTAGCTCATCTCTCCACTCATATCACTTAAAATGAGTGATCTCATCTCTCAACTCTCAAGTGTTTACACTCATGCTCACTAGTGTATCACTCTTATCTCTCATAGCTCCAACATCCATGTGTACCTACAAGGAAAATTCACCATAGGCCCTTCTAGAGAGGTCACTGGTAGTGCAATGGGGTTTCGTAAATCCCCGATCCTCGTTAGACTCGTCAGACGAATCTGAGTCATAATCTACAAGTTGATAAAAATTTTCCCTTTTTGTGGGTTTCAGATTTGAATTCTGAGAAGGTAAACAATGAAATCAAAACTTAGAATTAAAATCATGTTTCCATCTAATGTCTATGAAGACATCACCTTGTTAAACTCATCAGGTAAATCTGAATCATAGTTAACAAGTTGCCGATCCGCACCTATGTCGGATCCGATACCCGCAGGATCCAGAGATGTTCCCTCTGGGGAGTTAGATAATGATCTTGTTGAATTTTGCATTGAGATCAATACCTTCTCTCGAGGTCTGTGAAGACTCTTGGTTCTTTGAGGAACCTTCAACTTATAATCCTAACCGTAAAATGGTCGAAGTATTAGTTGTTTCCGTCAATTCGTCCTTAGTGTGTGCAATCTCACTTTGTGCATAGAAAGTATTTTAGAATTGTGTATGAGGTAGTGACTTACCAACAGATGCCCTGGCCGACAGGCGAATTTCAATAAACTCATCATTTTAAGATAATGAATCCAGAGACTGTTTTAGTGCCATTTTCAGCTCTGCATCCTTTTGGGAGAATGCAGGCGAGCTTACAGATACCTCAAGTTGTATAAGACTATTCTCCTTAAGAGGTAGAGCTGTAGGTTTACTATCCCTCACATCCTTATTTGCTGTAACAAGTACATTTACTCCCTTATTGACCTTTAGTCTAATAGGTTACTTCCACTTCAGGGGGTAAGTTAGGATGTGTTTAGATTTGGATTTATAGTCCGGGATAGAAGTTGTTGGGTTTACAACCTCATGACTTACAATGTGAGAAAACTTCCACTAGGAGCTGAACCTGCATCACACAGCAATAGAGCAATATAGAGATAGAAAGCATTTACATCATACCATAACATTGTGTGAAAACATATGCACTATATCTTGTAAGAGAATTGATGTACATTTATGATTTCAAAAAGTTTTACAATTATAAACAATCACAAATGTTGAATGATTTGAGTTTTCTTTTAAAAACTGTTAATGTGCAAGAGTCTGTATTTATGCATAAAACAATGTATTATAATGTCTTTTAATGAAAACTATGTCGTTTTATTTTTAAAAGACACAAACTCTTGACTTCGCAGTAATTTAGAAATAAAGATTTTCTTTAAGTGCTTATTATGTATAGAGAACTTTAACACAAAAGTTAGTGAAAAGACTCATACAAGCACTGAATGTAGTTTAGGTAACAAAGATTACCAAGTACATAAGTACAGATAACCAATGTCTCTCCTTTGGCACTTCATTAATTAGCACAACATAAACTAAGTAATTGACTGATGGATGTAAAATATTCTAAGAACTATCATATGTATAAAGTGGTGTATAACCAGAATTAGAGAATTTAATTTTGAAAAATCTTCACCACTTCAAAATATGATAGGAGACCGAATGTAACTTTAAGTCTCACTTACTTAGAAAATTGAACACCTTAATTTATACTAACACTAATGATTTATAGATAAGACACATTTACTCAGAATAAATCCTAAGTAATATCATCAGAGATAATATATACATTACAATTAGTTTGCAATAAAGTATCAGAACAACTAGCAATTGTCAGTAAACAAATATTTTACTATTTGATACCAACTGCTAGTATTTATCAAATACTTTAAAATGCAAGTAATTGTGCTTATGATTACTTTACCAAAATTAAATTATGAGCAAATAAACCATTGAATTGCTTCACGTCATAATTTAACTAGGATATAAATAATCACTGCTAAATACTAAATATTCAATGATACCAATTGTTTGATAAATTCAATCTATTGTAAGATAAATTTAATTTAGTGAAGATTGAATTGTTACATTTAGTACCAATTGACAGAATGAATATTAGTATCTAACTACTTAAGAACATCATTCACTGATATTCATAAGTACGAGGAACTAGTTGACAAGAAATACACAAGCTCTTAAGATATAACATTTCAAACTTATGACTTCAAGGCAACTCCTCGATAATAACAATTGTTAACTCCTAACAACTGTTTACTGGTAGACAACCTTGGTTCTATAAATAAGACTCGATTACCAAAGCTGTCTTGTCTGCAATCTTAGAAATGATATTCTAAGTCCTATACACCTTGATCCATAGTATATAACATTTATTATCAAAGTGATTAGAAGCTTGCAAATAAGCATAAAAATTATTCCAAGTAACTGAACAATGGTCACTTTAGATATTTCAATATCCATAGTTCTACTTAGAGAATTTTCATACTATGCATAGTAATATGAGTGAATTGTAAAATATATAACAATGATTACTTAGAGGAGTTCTAAGTAATTTCACACATACCAATACATCTCACGATTAGTTAGTAAATAGAATTCTAACTAAATATCATTAACTGATATAAGTCAAAACTTCAATACAACCAATTGTTAGAGCCATGATATTAATTATAATGAATTTCTGAAAATGGAGCATTGATAAAATTCACTAGAATTAACATCTCACAACTAATTGAAGACCAAGACAGATAGGTCCAATTTAGTTATGATGTTTATTTATTTTAATAAATATAAGGTACAGAGCAAATACTAAATTGAATTGCTTTAGATTCTATAACTCATATTAATCAAAGTAAATAATTAAATAAATAAATACTAAATCTCTATGAGTTAGATTTTAGCATTTAAGTATTTTATTATCCTGAAATAATCACCACTAAAATATATTGCAATTATACACATGGTAATCATTCAACAGATAATTCTCAGCGTGAGGTCTGGATGTAAATAAGTTCACAAGTCCTTTCGATACAGACAATTGAATACTTGTGAGCTTACTTAAGAATTACTTAACAGATGAGATTTACAAATCATATAGCATTAATAAAATCCCAAGTTTACAAACCAATCTTGAAAAATTAATTTCATCAAGTGATTTATCAAACATGTCTGCAAGTTAATCTTAAATAAAGACATGCTCTCAAAATAATTGATACCTTATGCAAGTTGCTTAGTCCTTGAGTGTTCCAAAAGTTGTTGGAGATGAATTTGATTCCTTGTGTTCTCCTGCTTTCGTACAACTCATTTGATCTGTCTCTATGCAGCAAAACATGTCAGAACTGATGTCTCTAGGGTACCATCTCCGCAGATTTGGGTCCTACTTAAGACATCTGAAAATCAAGTGTAATAACTACAAGAATAGATTCTCTAGGATCCACTTGGGGCCTTGCACATTTGCTTATTAAGAATAAAATATGTGTAAGTGATCTATTATCAATTGAATAAGATAATGAGCTGATGATTCCTCTATAGCCTGATTAGGTCCTAATTAGTAGATCCTGAACTTATTGGGTCAAATATCTCTAGGGTACCATTTCCTTGGATTTGGGTCCATCTTAAGATTTTTGATTACCAACTTGTTAGGTCCAAACTAATAGGTCAAAAGCCAGTTATAGTGGTGTGTTGGCATGTAGTCTTGACAGGTCTAGAATATTATGAATAGAAACAAAAGATCCTTGACTTACTTTTATTGTCATCATTCTTTTGGCTTACTGAAGTAAATCAAAAAAATTGCAACTTTACCAACATCAAAACAGCAAATATCTTGATCCCAATTTATAGTTAGTAGACCAACATATAATATAATCAAGATATCATTGCACATATATATCATTTATGTTTGTGCCTAAAGATGTAGAGAGTTCTATAAATGTGACACCAATTGTTAAAAGATACCAACTGTTAAAGATTGATACCAAATATTAAATTATAGGTAGGGTGTCATACCATGTCTTCCATACTTGCTTGAGTGATGATACCAGTTCATACTAACCTGTAGAGATTTTCAATTATCTCACCAACTAGGAGTGCACTTGTTCACATTCCTCTAGCATCTAGATTCAGTAGGTCCAGATGTCCATTATGATCATGAATGTACAACAGGTGCCTGATATCCTCAAGTCTTGTCACTGGTGCTTCTTGTTAGATATACTGTCTTATCAGCTTGTAACCTTGCACCCAGTTTGGCCTTGTCCCTCATAACAATGCCTTGACATCCAGTTAAACTTCTGGTTATCCTTATACCAAATACAGCCTTGTTGTTTGGTCTGGATACCAGCTTCCCTTCAATATGCCTTTTATAGTGATTGAGATCATCTTGCATTGCAATCACTCAATCTGAATCTTTCAGAGCTTTTGTAGCTTTCTTAGTTTCTTCTAAAACTAAAGAAATAATCATTAGTACTTGAAGCTCTGCTAGTCTTTTACTTCCACCATTAGAAACACTAAGAACTAGGACAAAGAATAATTGAGTCAACATTCTTTGTCTTGGCAGACATGTTCTCATAGTATCCTTTGACTTTCAGTGTGGTGTTGAGTTGACTAGTTGATCCTTTAGTTGCTCCCCCTAAGCTGCTGCTGGGTTTACATGAAGATTCTCCATGTTTGATATTGCTTGGATCTGAATCACGATCACCATTGACAGCTGGGAGCTAGAGGTTATTGAACATCACTAAGACTTTCAATCACCTTCTGTTGATTAATAACAATCACCCTGTAGGCTGTTGACTCCACTGAGTAACCAAGGAAATTAACCTCTTGAGCATTAGCTGATTACTAGGATGCTCACTTTCATTTATCATTGCAAAACAATTTCATACATACTTGTGGGGTCTTCCTATATTTCTTACTGATCAGGGTTCGATCATGTCAGTAGCAAACTATTGACTGCTTCAGCATTAATACTCTTGAAGGTGCAGAAATCATCCAGAACACTAATTGATAGGCCCTGTAATCTGGTCTCCAAGTTGTCATAGTCAGTTTTGCTTCCTGACACTCTTCTAGATGTGATCAATCACCACCAGTGGTGTCTTGTCTTCAGATTGTCTGAACAACAACTTGTTTCTTGAGAGAAGTCATTAGTCATCATCACTAAGGTATATTTTTCATTGATGTAGAACTTCTATGTGATGCTTCTTTGACTTCTCTTTATGACATGCCTCGTAATTTTATTTTACTTTAATTCCAGATGAGGTAGTCTCCTTTAATGATTCGATATCCAGGAAAGAATCTCTTCATATGACATTCAGGTGAGAGAGCTCCTTATGTCATAGCTGAACTCTTGTCTGATGAAGCTTTAGATTTGACCTTGTTGACTTCACCTTTGACTGAGATTCCATGTCAGCTACAGATAAGTTCTCTTTCCTTAATCCTCGAACAGTAGGCTCTTCATCTTGTAAAAGATGATTTATTACTGACAACATTCCTTAGCTATTGAATAGCCTTGACCCTAGGTCATACCCTTGCTGTTGTCTCCAAGAGATAAACCACTTGGCATGTCTTCACATTCACATTTGATAGCAGGGTTCTTTCTTCGATGATATGCTTTGAATAAATCAATAATAATGCATAATCGATTAACCTGTTAAGCCCTACATTCACAAATGGATAAAAAGTTCTTGGTACCCAAATTGTTTAATTGGGTCCAGATGGATTAGAGATTTCTCTTTTATTATAGTTAACAACAGTTTTAACCTTAACATGCTCATTCTTATCTTTGACTGACCATTTCTCCTTTTTAATGTCATTGACAAAATAGTCACTGAGCAAGGAGAATAATGGTTCCTTCCTAACATAAGGAGGACTAGCAGTCAGTACCTTATTGTTATTCTTAAACATGCTTTTTCTATGATCAATGCAAATACTAGGAAATGCATTTATGAAATTTGAAATAAGCAAGCATGATAATAAGAATACATTGCATACATTCAGCATTAAAACATTGCAGATAAGAATTATGCAAATTAGGCATGTTATGCATTTTAGAAAATTCAGTACTATCTACTTTAACCTATGTACACTTGTGTAACAGGTAGCAAGTAGATTTACAGATATTCAATAATTTTCTAAACATGCATGGAATAGAAGAATTAACAATTAATCACTAATTCTATCCAATCCATTCCTATTGTTATATTATATTATATAATCTCTATTACCTAAGTCAGTTTTACAAATGACTTGATGTTCTACTGACACCCTAGGTAATTATTCCATCTTTTAAACTTTTTAAACCTTAACAAACAATTCAGAATGAATAAGCAAATCTTGTTCTACTGGGGATCCTGAAACTAGCTTAAGCAGAGGTCATATATGCTTGACATATATCATTTAAGAATTGCGAGATATTGTCTAAGGAACACTTCTAACTCACTATTGCAATTAATTAAATTCAACAAATATTCATACACATAATAAGATCTTCTAACCAAAGATATAACAATTAAAAACTAAGATCTTAACATGCTTTGAATTTCTGAAAATTACATATTACACTAGTTCGAAGAATTGATACCTGAGACATGTGAGGTGAATCATCTTCAAAGATTGCTATGAAGGCAAGATATTAATTATGCTCTTCTCATCATCATCTGATCCATCCTAACTCTTTTCTTCAGCAAGATAAGTTCTGCACTGATGCTTCTGTTTCATCTCATTTAATGAACCCCTATTCATCCTTGTTTGTCAGAATTATGTACCATGTTACACACCTTGATAGTTACTTATCACATAAAACTTTTCATAACTGCAACTATCATGTTTTGTTCTTTCCACCAACTCAGTCTTGTAGCCACCTCTTGAACTGTATCCTGAAGAGTTTCTGCTTCGGAATAGATAGGCCTAATTCCTGGATTAAACATTTGTACTCTTTCTAAATTAGTAACTCTTCATGTATGTTCTGAGGTTCCATCATTAATTCCTGACAGAGATGTCTAACTGTCTAGTTCATTCTTAAACCTCCTTGATTCCACTTTTCTAAAATCTCTGTTGATTCCTTGAAAGATATTTCTTGGTACAATCCACTAAGTGTAGTAGATGTTACATTGGAGCAATCCACTTAGAGTTTGTATATCACAGAATCAATAGACTTAATTCAAATCATCGAGAAAAATTCTATACATTATAACCTCTTCCATTTCTGCTTCTGAAAAACAAGTGAATTCTATGGATATAACTTTGAGGAGCTTCCACAAATTTTTCTTCAGTGGGTAGAAATTAATTTCATTGAAAAATGCATTATCTTCAAAAGATTCAAATCTTCTTTGACAATTCGGAGGAATCTTCAACTAACAACCTTCTTAGAACTATTGGCTTAGAATAAATTCAAAATATTTAAAATTCAAAAACTTCAAGGACTCGAAAATTTTTGAGAAATAAAAAATCTGAAAGTAAGTTCAAATTAATTAAAATTCGAAATTAGAGTCAAATTAATTAAGAATAAAAAAATCTCAAGAAATGATAATTTTTGAGAGTTAAAGAATCCGAAAATAAATTCAATTTAATTAAAATTTGAAATTATCAAGAATTAAAAATTTTGAGAATTAAACAATTTGAAAATAAATTCAAGTTGTTTAAAAATCAAAAATTCCAAGAATTAATCATTTCAAGAATTAAAAAATTCGAATATAAGTTCAAATTATTTAAAGATCAAAAATCTCAAAAATGAATATTTTTGAAGGTTAAAGAATTCGAAAATAGAGGAGTTGACTTTTTGGTCTAATACCAGATTTAATTTCTGTATGGGTCAACAAATTCGAAATCCAATTGGAGGACCACAAAAATACGGATCTTGATTTGTGCGTCAATCAAAAAGGCTCTGATGCCAATTGTTAGGTCCAAAATAGTTTGTAGAAGGGGGGTTGAATACAAACTATGTCGTTTAATCGAATTTGCTCTTTTCTTAAAATATTAAATCAAGAACAAATTGATGCGGAATAAAACGAATACCGATATTCAAGTTAAATATAAAATTTATATTAACTTGATGGGGTGTGTCTAAATACACGGGTACAAATTACAATGGTTTGATGACCAACTAATTATTACAAATTCTATAGAAAATTCGACATGAACTTTTCTATATTTGTAATAAAAAGATCGAATGCTAGAATCAATTCGAGAGATAAGTTCTAGGAGTAAAAACTCGCTAGATAGTTCCAACGTTACAAGTAAATAATTTCTATCGGTTCAGATTTAACGATACAGCTCAGAAATAATTTATAGGAATTTATTTGAAGAACAGAATTATTTCTCTTGGTCTTTTCTTTCCAACTCTGGAGAGAAAATTGTGAAGTTGTGAAGCTCTGTGTTGTCTCTCTCTTCTGTCTGATTGCTTCTGCCTCTTTTATAAAATATTCTGTATTGCCAAGACAATCGGCAAGACAATCAGAACCACCAAGACACTAAATTTGTACTGTCAAGACAATAGGCAATACAATCGACAAGACAATTAACTTCCACCAAGACAATCCAATTCTGAGATATTTGTCTTGCTTTAACAGCTGTAGAAGACTTTTCCTTTTTACTCATCATCAAGACTATCAATTTGAATATTAATGAGGATATTATCTGCATAATGATTACCAAGACAATCTTTTAATTGTCTTGTTAAATTAAAAACTCGGCTGAATTGAATTGTACACAAACTGAAACACGCTGCTAAACAGTCGACCAGTCGCGGCACAGGAAGGTGCAAGTCACGTGCGGCTTTTGCTAGCTGGCCTTCGGGCGCGTGTGCTGTACGCGTGTTGAGGAGAGTGAACGGAGGTTGACAGATTCACGTGGCTTTGTTTCTTTCATTCAACAATTCAGTTGAATTGTTTTTTTTAATATAAGTGTACCAGCCACTTGCAATTCTTTTGGATGCATTTGATTTGCTTTTAAAAACAATTCTGCCTGCACTGCTTATGGGTCCCGTAGAAATGCTTTTTAACCCGCACAGCTTATAATCTTTAATTAATAAATAATTAATTTAATTCAGAAATTATAAACATAAATATCTAATATTATTAGATATTTATAAATATAATTTTCTAATTAAATAAAATATTTATTAATATAAATAAATCTTTAAGTCCTAAGCTGCGGTCTCCTGAGGGTCTGGAACCGGACTCCTTTTGCTTAACAAAAAATATATCAATTCCAACCGGGATTCCAGCTTTAAGAATATATCACTTTCCATACTTTTGTGATAATTTTATTTTCTCATAACCCGTCCAGGTGTAAGCTACGGTCTCTTGAGGATCTGAAACCGGACTCCTTTTGATTAGCAAAAAATACAACAATTCTAATCGGGGTTTCAGCATTAAGAATATATCACTTAGAATTTCTTTATGATAATTCTTTTTCCTCGTAGCCTGTGCACTTGATAGTAAAATCATTGTGGTTAATGAATTTAACACTTCTGTTGCTTGCACAATGATTTTCTCTTTTACCAGTCTTGATAGCTTGAACCACTGAAGTTAATGACGAATAACCACTGTTTAATGTTGACACTCGATGCACGGTCTGGTTCATGAGTGACTAACCGCAATGACTGTTCTTCATATATTGACTTTAAAGTTGTGGTTCATGTCTTCCTTTTCTTCACTCTTTTTCAAACCTTTATAATCTGTATTCTGCCACTGTAGGAACCTCTTGTCACTATAAATAGAAACCACTGTCTTGATTACTCCACTGATGCTTCATCAACTGAATGAACTTCTTCAAGTGTAGTATACCTCAAAACGGTAGATTGACTTTGTCTTTTTTTTCTTGACAGTTATGCATTTGAGATCCCTGTGACAGTACATATACTATTTACTATTACATTCTTGTTTGAGTTGAGTTGTATCCTCGAAATACAAATAGGCTACATCATATGCCTTTCACAGTCCATCATTGAAACTGGTATAAGAGGCTGTGGGACAGTCCATCCTGGAAATAGGGTCCGAGTGGCGCCGGTCCCGTCTAAGCCCAAAGATGGCTAGGGAGATCCGGCGTATGGTGGTGTCCATATGTTCTTCCTTCTACATGTAGAGAAACAAATTTTGAGATGCACGACCTGTGACTAATCATCGTAAGGTGGTGTCATCTGGCGCGACATACTCCAGCATTAGTTCATCATCCAAATCTATCTATTTTCTGCAACATGTATTAAAAATAATTATCATTCATGTTGGCACGGTTTGAAAACTGTTCAAAACTAAAAGTACCTTTAATTACCTCGTAACTTCATCTTTTATGTTGTACTAGAACTTTGTTCATAGTATGAATAATAAAAGCTTGCAGAAATATTATGATACTAATATTTGAAGTCCTATGATAGTACTTATTTTGAATATATTCCGTTAATGGAATAATTTCAGTATCAAAATATTTTGGATAATTATTGTCTTATACCCGCTATATACTTTGGGTTTAAATTAAAGGCAGAATTATGCCATACTTTCATTACCTTGCTGAGCTATCGCTCACTCTTGCTATTGTTTTATATATATTATATAGCAGCGAAGCAGGATGCCAATGCGATGGCACATACCCCGCGAGGCGTTTCCATAAACAGTTTCAAGCAGTGATCCCGAGAATAGTACGAACCAGTTGAATCAGGCGGCAGCTTTTGGTATTCATCCAATGTATAGATATGAATGGTATGAGAGGATTGTGAGCATCAGAAGGCTAAGTTGGTAATGTAACATTACTTAGAAGTTGTATCAGTGACAGATTCAAAAGACATTTGGGTATTGTAATAAAAATTATTTATTCCGCAGTTGTTGTATTGTGTCGTTTCTGAGACTCTAACCTCTGTGTGTGTGAGAGAGAGATATATTGTAGGGTCGCAAGCAGTTGAATTGTGTACATTGCAAGTAATACAGGTAAGGCAATGAGTAAATGGATCGTGACTACTTCAAATCCCTGACCCTGGATTTGGGGCTGTTACAAAGAAACAGATTTGCTGCAACTCGTCAAAGATTGTAGCAGACCTGCAAGACTATGACAGAAGCTTGAGAGATCACAAGACGAAGCTGGACAATTCAAGAGTATGACAAGTCTGCATCTACTAGAATTATTTTAGCTAGTTTTAGAAAGTACCCAGATTGCTTTATGCTTAATGATAACTCTGTTTGTATAGCATTTTGGAAAAGTCACATGGGTTGGAAAATTTGTAAGGAGCTGCCACTTGAAAATGACAGCGGCTCCACAACCCATGTGACAGAGATGTTAGAGAAGATTAGTCTTTATAGAGAAACATCTCTCATTCTTTCTGTAATCGATTCAAGAAATCGAAGCTTGAGAAAACACTTTTTCTCGAGGTTGTAGCAACAACACTTTGCAAAATAAATAAAACATTTATTTTTTGAGAATATCTTGAGTTACTACTTGTGTTTGCATTTCTTGTATAGATAGTTTACAATCTTTATCATTGTTGTTGATATAAAGATTTGGAATTATCTATATTGCATTCAACCCCCCCCTTCTGCAATATACTCTGGGACCAACAGATAGAACTTATAGCAATTCATACTATTGATGCATTATATTCTTGCGGAGCATTGTTGGCTCACCTTCGCATTATGATATTTAAAATTTTCAGCAGTTTCCTTTCATGGCATGTGATGATTATTCTTGTTGACCAGATCTTACATTTATTCTTGATATTGGTATAGATGTTTATGCTTGCTGAGCACTATTGACTCACCCTTGCATTGTTGTTTTCTTCCTCCAGTTAATAGAGAAGTTGAGTAGACCTTATGGTCAAGTGAATAGTCCTGTTCCTGTAGCGAAAGGTGACGTTCGGGTTGTTGACTTGGTCGGGTAGTGGTTTTGAGTTTTTCAGAGGTTGGTTAACTAGTTCGGTAGACGGACGTAGCTTGTTATCAATTTGTATAACAATTTTATTCTGAGATTGTACTGTAACGATGTAATTTAATAGTTTGTTTCATACCATAACTTATACGCGATCTTGGATCATGGGTATTCTATTATTACAGTTGGCTTATATCCAGGTATGTATTGTGTTAATTGAGGTCCGTGGCCCCAAATCTGTACCCCGGATTATGGGATGTCACAGTATTCTTATGTTTCACAGGAAAAGTGATGAAGGTGTTACGCAAAAACTTCTTTTGGTTTTCACGGCCTTGATGGAATGGCTGGACAAACCACTCCTAGGATTTTCTGCATGAACGCAACAATCATCTTAATAATTTATATAATTTGCAGTATATGAACATTTTCTATTACCTTAAATGTGTGTCGTTATTATATTTGGATGATGAATATTTTCTGCGTTTTATGGTTTTGGATTATTTGAATAAAGTTGCTAATTTTATTTTAATTCAATTTTCTGGAATCATATTTACTCATTGATTTTAGTTAATGTCCAATTAATAATAAATAATAAGGCCGTATATGTATATATTTTAATTTTAATTCACTTAATTTTGTGAAAATAAGTTCAATCAACTTCCGTCATTGGACATTTACCGATTGGAGGATTAACTTTTGTGTGACAAGTAAATGGTCTTCAGTTTCATCGTAAACTTTATGAGGATACAACTTGATTGTATTAGACGATTATGTAAGTATTTGGTTTTAATAGGTATATGACGTAACTATATGTTGATCTCAATGCCTTTTCGTATAATTGTCATGTTTTGTTTTTTAATCAACAATTAGTTAGATAAAAAAAATTAATTTCCCGTGTGCGAAGCACGGGCAATATTACTAATACATTAGCTAAAACACGTACCATCCTACATTAATTAAAACACGTAACTAAACACATGAGAGCTTGATTAATCCTTTACTTAAAAATATGTTTGTATTCTTCAAAATATAAATATATTTTAATAATGAAAGTCAAAAATGACCCAATAATCAAATAATTTTTTTTAAAAAAAAATACTTAGATTGTATTTTAGATATTAATTTACAAATAAAAAAGAAGGGATATTAGAATCGCAAATAAATTTTCAGATATTAGTAAAAAAAATGAGAGAACACACACACACACACGCGCATATATATATATATACATAGTAATTATAGTAAAAGTAAAGTTATTTAGTGAAAAAATATAAAATATGTTAAAGTCAAATGATTTTAGATTTACAAAAATATAAAATTTCGTGCAAGAATACAATAAAATATTTATGTGTGAAACAAAATTATTAAAATTTAACATATTAAAATTTGATGAAATAAAAAGGACAAATAGACAACAATCAATAAAATTTAATGACATAAAAAATATGTAATACCTCAAGTGACATTCTAAAAATGCATAATAATGAATAATATATATATATATATATATATATATATATATATATATATATATATATATATGGCTATTCTAGTGAGACCCTTTTATTATGAGAATTGCACATTGGGCATAATTAGGCCCAATAACCAGACACCCAATAACCAGACACGCTTACGACACCTACAGACACAATAGGAATTCGTTTTTCAAATTAGACAGAGCCCTTCAATGATTCAAATATATCGATATATATCCCTGCCTGTTTCAGCACAACCACTATTTGTTCCTATGCTGTCACCGTCATCGTAACTACCATCATCGCACTATCACCGTACCACCACCATCACCATCACAAACACCACCCTGATTACTACCACCACCGCATCGCACCACCACCATAACCACCACCACCGCATCCCCAATACATCACCAAAATCACTAAACTAAAATTAAAATTATCAAAATTGAACCATCACCATAGTCACCATCACCTACATATTCTTCAAAATCAAATCACCAATACTTAAATCACACTTCTCATGAACACGTACAAAGTCATTAAATTAGAATCGAAATCACCAAAATTTAAAGACGAATTACCAAATTTTGTACCTGAATCACCAAAAGAATCTGAATGTCGAATCACCAATTAGTTCCAGATCTATGTTTGTAATGGAATTAAAGTCATCAAATATGAGTTACCATCGTCATTTTACTACATATACAAATACTATCGCTTTCCTCAGATATTATTAGTCCTCGTCGTTGTTGATTTAAATCTTCAATTCAATCATTATCATCTGCTTGTTTGATACCTTCAAAAATTTATTGAAAACACTGACCAATCATTGGCGTCGAAGAAATGATTGTCTAGGACGAAGAATGATTACATACCTTTAGGAGATTTGAACTGAGTGCGATGTTTGAAAGTCGAGCTTACAAAACAATAAAGTTATGGTAAATTAATGCATTGATTCTAGAGTTCAATAGACAGAGTGAGAGAGAGAGAGAAGGAAAAAAAAGTGAGATAAAACAAGTATAGAAAGACAGAGATTGAGAATGAGGAGAGAGAAAATTTAAATGAGAAGATAAGAGGTGACGACCTGACAACAAGAAGGTAAATGGGAGAGAAAATATGTGGTGTAGATTAAAAGAAATTTTAATAAAATGGAGGGTTGAGATTAAGTCTTAGTTCTCATTTTAAGGGAGGGTCTCATTTGAGCACTTGCCTATATATATATATATATATATATATATATATATATATGACTTCTCAGTGGGTGGGGCCACATTTAAGTAACCAAGTAACTTAATATAGACCTTCCACGTGTTAAATACGTGCGTGTGTAATTTGGATTGTAATAACTGCCATTTGCTTTAATGTACAATATAATTGTCAATAAATAGTACAGTACCAATACACATAAACAATACAGAACCTACAATATAGAACATATACAAATTATTATACATAATACAAAAAATACTAATACTAATCTCCTCCCCCTTATAGAGTAATAATTGGCCTATCTCTAGAGTTACACTATTCATATAGTTTCTAGAGTGTGGATACCCTGGTTACTATATTAGGTTGTAGGGCAGTCGGGGAGCTGAGTAAGATTGATTCCCGGTAGAAAAGATCCTTTCCATATAGGGTACTTCTTGTATGGATGCCCAATCCCGGATAGTACAGAGGTGGTTGTGACTTCCTGCCTCTCCCTGCTGATATGGGTTAATATAGTCTTACACCAGGACCACAGGGTGGCGGCCCATGGTTTTATAATACCAGAGGTATTCTACCATTTCTTGAGTATATGATATGGAAGAACCCTTAGAAAGAGCCTTCTTTACTAATACTAATCTTCTCCCCCTTATAGAGTAATAATTGGCCTATCTCTAGAGTTACACTATTCATATAGTTTCTAGAGTGTGGATACCCTGGTTACTATATTAGGTTGTAGGGCAGTCGGGGAGCTGAGTAAGATTGATTCCCGGTAGAAAAGATCCTTTCCATATAGGGTACTTCTTGTATGGATGCCCAATCCCGGATAGTACAGAGGTGGTTGTGACTTCCTGCCTCTCCCTGCTGATATGGGTTAACATAGTCTTACACCAGGACCACATGGTGGTGGCCCATGGTTTTATAATACCAGAGGTATTCTACCATGCAAAATCCAGGTTTTTACTCTGTATAAAGATAAAGAAATCTCATATGATGTTCTGTATTCAGGGTTTGTATACTAAGGGGGAATATACACGCCGTTCATACTGTACAGGTTATTCGAGTAAGTTTGATTACGATCGATTATATACGCGAATTGTAAGACCCCTCATCCGTCTTTGATTCTAGCTGCACATGAGATATACCCGGGCTTTACTGCTAAGGAAAAAGACTTAATAAGTCTTGCTGTAATGGATCTTCTCATTCGTTTTATCTTCTCATCGGTAGATGGTTATACCAAATTCCTTATGGTCTTTACTTTTGTTAATAAGGATGGTCAAGATTTTACATTTAGTATAAGTAAAGCAAACCATTGACTCTAGAAGTTGGTAGCGCGTTCCTTCCTTATAAGGATATCTTTCGTTATATCTATAATGCAGTTATCAAAGCTTTTGAGAACTACGATGGTTTTTTCATTAAAAAAGTAGCCCTGCGTGTCTTTCTAACTGGTAAGAATCTTGAAAACCATCTATCAAAAGAAGAAATCATAAAGATCCTTGATGCCCTTTTAGAGGATCTTTATCATGACTATGCCAATAAAGATGATGCCAATAAAGATGATGCCAATAAAGATAATGACTATGATTATAAAAATGATGGTTACGGCAAGCAGCGTCTTCTTTCTAAGGTCTTTACCGACAAAGTTCGAAGAGATGTCAAACCCCCTGTTGCTCAACCTATTTCGAATAAGAAACGTACTTATAATAGCAATATCTCGAGAATCCTTTCTTCAAAAGAAAAGGGTGTAACACCTTTTATGGTGGCCTATATTGAGACAATCCTTATGAAGGACGATACTACGGGTGTGGAAGTGCAGACTCCATACGCGGCAGGTTTACTGGTGGTTTTACCTGAAAAGGAAGTGGATAAAGCTGATATTAAAATTTTCTCTAGCGAGTATTTCTTATACAAAAAATTGTATTCATCCTTCAAAGATAGGAGCAATAGAATCCTATGTGATCTGGTTACCCATATTGATATATTAGTTACTACACAGTATAAGACAGCTAAGTGTATATACTTATAGAGTAATAATTGGCCTATCTCTAGAGTTACACTATTCATATAGTTTCTAGAGTGTGGATACCCTGGTTACTATATTAGGTTGTAGGGCAGTCGGGGAGCTGAGTAAGATTGATTCCCGGTAGAAAAGATCCTTTCCATATAGGGTACTTCTTGTATGGATGCCCAATCCCGGATAGTACATAGGTGGTTGTGACTTCCTGCCTCTCCCTGCTGATATGGGTTAATATAGTCTTACACCAGGACCACACGGTGGCGGCCCATGGTTTTATAATACCAGAGGTATTCTACCATGCAAAATCCAGGTTTTTACTCAAAAAAATAAATTAATCAAGAATGAATATTCATTTTAGACCTTCAGATATTACATGGATCTTAAATACTCATGAGTATTTGCCTAGTATAGGTAATGAAGATCGAGAGAAGGTCTGTACTATCCGGGATTGGGCATCCATACAAGAAGTACCCTATATGGAAAGGATCTTTTCTACCGGGAATCAATCTTACTCAGCTCCCCGACTGCCCTACAACCTAATATAGTAACCAGGGTATCCACACTCTAGAAACTATATGAATAGTGTAACTCTAGAGATAGGCCAATTATTACTCTATAAGGGGGAGGAGATTAGTATTAGTATTTATATATATATATATATATATAACACAAATTTACAAAACACGTAAAATATTTTTTTTTAAAGTACAAGCATACTGTACACGCATCATTTTTTTTTCAAAGAAAAATACTTTGGATCTTCTTCAATTTCTATTAAATGCAATAAAAAAGATATGTAACACAAATTTATTAAAAAAATATGTAAAAAATACGTACAGAACGTATAGAATATGCCAATAACTTTTTTTTTACTTCAAAAAAATATTTAGTTCTGTATTTATTTGCATGTTTTTCTTTTTTACAAAACACATGTGTACATAATTAAAATAATTACAGAACACATACTAAATATTAAATACAATACATGATGAATAATACTTTTTACAAATACACTATTTATTTGTTTATAGAAAAGTATTTCTCAAATTTTTAAAGAACGCAATAATTGTTGAAATTAATTTACAGAACATTAGTTTTACATATATGCAAATTCGTAGATTAAATATTAAGTTACAGAAAAAAAGAATCACATAACTGCAAGACCACGTGTTATTAGGTTTGCAGTTTTTACCGTTTGTTTTCTGTAAGTACATGTGCCACGTGTTTGGCTAACAGAGAGTTACTCAGTTACTCACGTAAAAAGAGTTCCTAATTGAACCCGAGCCTTTATTATATATATATATATATATGGTGCCCTTCCACAACCACGGGTGGCTCCGGAATGCCAACCATCAGGTGCAATGTTACATTGCGCCTGGGGCAATGTTACATTTACATTGCGTCAGGTCGCAATGTTACATTGCGCCAGGTCGCAATGTTTCATTGCCCCGGGTGCAATGTAATAATGCCCCTAGTTAAGGGATCCATGGTAGAATTTTGGAAGAATTTAGATTTAGGAAAGGTTAAAGTAATAAAGTGTAAAGTAGTAAAGTGAGTTAAGGGATCCAGGGTGTTGGAGTAATGAAACAGTGCCCCCATGGGGAGTAAAATGCAGCCACCCAGCACCACCAACATAATGAAATTAAAGATATCTACGTTACTGGCACATTGTTTCATTGCCCCAATTCCCTCTGGCGCAATGTTTCAATGCGCCAGGTGCAATGAAACATTGCGCCAAATCCATATGGTGCAATGTTTCATTGCGCCATGTGCAATGAAACATTGCTCCATTCTTTTTAATGTATATTTAATTATTTAAAATTAAAAAAATCATTATTATCGCATTATAAATACTTAATTTAGTTCACTTAACTTAATTTAGTTGAATAAAAATTCAATTCACTTAATTTTAATATTTAGTTGTGAATTTTGTTTGAAATTTAAATGTATGTAGTTATGCAACTGTGACCTTATCAATTTAGTTAGAGTTTATTTTTGTTTTTTGTATCTTTAACTTAAATAATCGTAAATGGCGATATGTACAAATTAGAGGTACCTCTTCGTTGAAAAACAGACAATAGTAGTAATATAAATGATATGATAGTTAAATGATAGTTCATTCTTAAGAAGTTGAAATAATTGTTAACATATTATTGAGACATTATCATTCAGTTAAAGTTTTATTTTGTATTTTGTATCCTTAAGCTAAATAAACGTAAATTGATATGTAAAAACTAGAGGTACCCCTCGTTGAAAAAACGGACGATAGTAGTAATATAGATGATAGTTCATTCTTAAGAAGTTAAAATAACTCTTAACATATGATTGAGACCTTATCATTCAGTTAGAGTTTTATTTTGTATTTTTTATCCTTAAATTAAATAAACGTAAATTGATATGTGAAAACTAGAGGTACCCCTCGTTGAAAAACAGACGATGATTATGATTAGTGATTGTTAAATTAGTTGTGATATACTAAGATCTCCAACCAAAATACACCATAGATAGCACCAAATCATAATCTGATGCAAGTATTTAGGAACCCATTGTAGGATTTCCATGCAGTAAAACAACGATAATAATGATAATTACTAAGAAATTCGAAATCCAAAACCATGGATCCATGTATAAGGGGGATGATTTTTATTGAAAGAGAATATGTAAACACCCCTTAACCCTAGCCACCCTTCTTTCTCTCTAGCAGCTCTTTTTCTAAAAACCTTAACCCTAAATAGTACATCTTAATGTATTTATAGGTTCATTAAGGTTTCATATTTCAATTTTTTTAAAATTATATAAAGTTATTTTTAATTTCATAATTAGTTTTAATTACTTAGATTAGTTATTTTTAATTTCATAATTAGTTTTAATATCCAATCTTACATTTTTTAAATTACATTGAATTAAAATAATAATAAATCATGGGCAACGTTACATTGCGCCAGGGGCAATGAAACATTGCGACCTGCGCAATGTAACATTGCACCAGGTCGCAATGTAACATTGCACCAGGTCGCAATGTAACAATGCCCCAGGTAATTTTTCAGCAGTTCTTGGCGCAATGTTACATTGCCCCTTGCGCAATGTTACATTGCGCTGGGTGGATGTCCACCCGTGATTCTTGACCTGCTCCCATATATATATATAGGGAAGTGCTCAAATGAGAACCACTCTTAAAATGAGAACTTAGTCCCTAAAGCATATCACCAAAATCCAGCAAAATCACCAAATCGTTAAAATTAATAAAAAAAATAAAAAATAAGTCAGTGCTTACGTCAGCATGACGACGTCACTGCTGACATCAGCATGCTGACATGGCAAAAAATTTGCCGCCAAAATATTTTTCCCAAAAAAATAAAAAATTATTTTGGGCCGTTTTTTTCTACCAAAAAATGGTGATTTGGCGGGTTTTCCCGCCAAAAAATGGTGATCCACAAATGACTTAGATTAGCGTTTTCCCTAAACACAGCAGTTAACCTTTAGGGTTCAACAGTTCCATTTTGGGTTTTAGAAATATTCAGAATGACGAATAAACCGTATACGGACTTAGGGTTTAGGGTTGTTTACAATCCTAAACCCTAGATCCTAACCCTAACTTATCCTGATTTTTTAAAAATCAGGGCTGGCCCCCGATTTTTTAAAAATCATGCCGCCGGACTTAGTACAAAACAAAATTTTGAATTTTAAAAATTTCCCGCCAAAAAATGGTGATTTGGTAATTTCCCCGCCAAAAAATTGGTTATTTGGAAAATTTTCCCGCCAAAAAATTGGTGATTTTGGAAAATTTTCCCGCAAAAAAATTGGTGATTTGGAAAATTTTCCTACCAATTTTTTCCTCACCAAAAAAAAAAAGTTGCCCAAATTTTTTTTTGTGGCCCCACTGCCACGTCATCATGCTGATGTCAATAGTGATGTCATGCTGGCGTCAGCAGTGATGTGGCACTGGAAAAAAATAGTTTTTTGTGATTTGGTGATTCCATGCTGACATCAGCAATGACGTGGCACTGGAAAATAATATTTTTTTGTGATTGGTGATTCTACTGGATTTTGGTGATTTGCTTTAGGGACTAAGTTCTCATTCTAAGCGGTTCTCATTAGAGTAGCTCCCTTACGAAATTTTGTATTAACATTAATTATTATTAAAGTTAAGGTTGAATATAAATGCGACATAATAGCCCAAGTGTTGATTTATCTTTTGTCGTATAATGGGTTCGTATAATTTAATAGGATAGATATTCACTTTGTAAGGTATATAAATTTAATTATTAAAAAAAGAAGAAGTTAAAGTTGAATCTTCAAATGAAAATATAACTTGTAATAATTTATGGGAAAAAACTAATAATATTAAAAATTAAGGAAATAAATTATGAAAAATCCCAATAAAGCTAGTAATAAGAAAGGGGCATGTATGTAAAATCACGAGCCTTTCCTATCGTCGTCTCCTGCACCATCTGAAATAATCTGTTAATCAAAGCACAAGGAACCCTAAATCCACCCTTTCTATCCTCTAATTTTATTAATTAATTTTCGTCAATGTCGTCTTCTCACAAGAAAAATCACAAAGACAAGATCCCTCGTCGCAAGTACTCTCTTCTCTTCCAATTTTGTATTCATTTATTTATTGTTATGCACCTTTAATTGACTTGAGGCTTTTTGCTAGCTTAAATTTTCGATTTATTTAATTTAATTTTCTCATTTATAAGTTTGTGATTGTGTTGTTGTATAATTGGATTGGTATTTAGATTTGTAAGGTGTTTGTAGTTACCTATTTCTGTACACCTTGTGGTTTTACTTACCTTGTTGTCGGTTAATATTGCCATATCGTAGAGAGGAGAAGAAGGTAGAAGAACCCGAGCTTCCGAAATATCGAGACCGAGCTAAGGAACGTCGAGAAGATCAGAATCCTGATTACGAGCCTAATGAATTAGGATCGTTTCATGCCGTTGCTCCTCCTGGGAATGTTGATCTTTTGTTAGTCCTTTTTCTTATATTTTATGTATATGTATGTATTATGTGGTGTTACTTGGATGAATACAAGGCGTACGTAAATTAACTTATATGGTTTCTTGATTTGGTAGGTCTGCGGATGCACAAAAGATATCAATTGAGAAGAGCAAGTATCTTGGAGGTATGAGTGATTGTTAAATTATTGTTTTATATTTTATATTGAACAGGATTATTACATTGCTTTATTGCTCCGTTTGGGTGGGAAGTAAGGGAATGAGGTAAGAATGGGAAGAAAGATCGTGAACAATAATAAAGTCGAGAGAGAAGGGTGCAAAGAAAATGAAACAGTTCAATTTTTTATGCCGAATTTTGTGAGAAAATTAGCAGGGAGGATGAATGAGCATTCCTTCTCAAAGTGGTGGATTAAGCTAATGTTGATTTGGTATGAATGGATTGAGAAAGGAAAATTTTAAATACGTACCCATGTTGCATGAATTTTGAACCAAATAGAGTGTAAATGTCACTGGGAGTTATCTCTTGTTAGTCTTCATATTTTATTTTTTATTTTTAAATTCTTATGGTGTTGCGTAACTTTTTGATGCAAACACTCATATGCTGCGCTGCATAAGACCTTGTAACTTGAGCATGAAAGTAAAACATTTTTGTAGACCGCAGTTGGGCGATTATTCACCTATGCATTATTATAAGTCTATTTATCATAGAGGCTTATTAAGCACCTGCATTTTCTATTCCCGGAGTTTCAGGTGCATTGGTAAAACAGAAAAGCTGTTTACGGAGTGAACACATTACACCAGTTTAGCTATCCGACTTATGTAAATTTTCACATCATTGTTTCAGTATGGGTTAGAAGTTAGGACCCAACTTCATGAGCATAATTCTTCAATTGCATCCTTTTAACGAAATGTAATAATTATGCTGTCTTGGTTTTGAACATAGCTAGAAAAGATGATACTCATTGTAGCTGCTATCTTAATTAAACTCACTTTCACTTGATAAACATGGTGTAGGTGATGTTGAGCACACACATTTGGTCAAAGGCTTGGATTATGCTCTACTTCACAAAGTGAGAAGTGAAATAGACAAAAAGCCGGAAGATGGAGATGATTATGATAAAAAATCTAGGTATGTTTGTTGAAATTTGTAATATTATGTAGTTTTTGTACCCTATTTTCATTCAGTTGCATGCATGCTTGTATTTTATAATATAAAAGAACATTAGGTATTAGTTTGTTCTCTCTTTTTGGGTGGTTCTCACCTTGAAGCCAAAATAATAATATTAATTGATATTTCTTGCCACCGCATTTATATTTATATTTATGGTGGCATATTTTTAACAAGATACCAGTACGAGTACACATCTTTTGAGGGTTAGGATGCTAACTTGTTCCACCATTGCCAACAGAATATCCAAGGAAGAACTTCCAGTGTCATTTCGAACTGCTAATGCAAAGGTGCACTGACTACCCCAAGAATTCGATGGATCATTGTATTTAGCTTTTTTGAACTTTATATCTGTGCTGAGTTTTTGTTGATTTTTGTTACATTGATTCATGTTTCAGGCAATTTATCAGAGCATAGTCAAACCCCAAACTACCATTAAGCCTAGTGAAATGTTTCTACCTGGAAGGATGGCTTTTATATTTAACATGGTAAGATATGAAATGTAAACTTCCCGGTTTGCTGTTTATTTGTGATATTGATGTGTTCCTGTGGAGTCCATAATACACGAAGCTTAATCAACATGTGCGGGATGAGACCAGTCTATTTGTAAATAGTAGTGGCTACTTTGTATAAAGGACAACTTTGACCTCGAAATAAGTGTAAATGATGAAAATGATTAGCGGAGGATGGGTGTTTTAGCCTTTTAGGTACTTATGTTGAATGTTAATGGTGTTGAAGATCGATGCTTTGTTGATCCCTTGTACATGACCTCCTTAGAAACCCCACATCAGTAAAATAGAGTCATGGTTAACTAGTTGGTAGGACCTAGAACACTTCTTTGGAAAGTTTGAGGTTTGTCTGGGCTTTAGTAGAACTTGTAAATTGCATGTTAAATAATTGGTTTGGTCTAATTGAGTTGTGCTCTATTTCCCCCCCCCCCCCCCTCCCCCTCTCTCCCCATTTTTTTTTTGGTGGAAGGGGGTTAAGCATTGATAACTTGCAGTATTATGCAAGTTGTTTCGAAGATTTGGTTCATTTAAAACATTGAGATACCAATAGACCGACAGTACTGTTTATCTTGTCTTATACTTTCAGCTGCCGTGTGTGTGTGTGCAAATATTGTGTATATATATATATATATATATATATATATATATATTTATAAACCACATATGCACAATATTCAATATTTGCAGAATACCAGCCTTGCAGTAATTACTGTCATATATTTTATAATCATCTGTTGCACATCCCAATATCCAGAATCAATTTTTCCATGGATGTAATTGAAGGCATCACATGGAGCAATATTTACTGACCAAAAAATTCTGTGTATGGCAGGAGACTGGTTTTTCCCATGACATTCCAACCACTCTGCAAAGGAGTAAAGCTGACTGTCCTGTTCCTGAGGTTCTTCTCTATTTTTTCACATTTGTGACAATCCTATATATTGTTAGTTATGCCACTTGACAATCATACAATTCTTGTAACACACAGGAAATGATTACTGTAAGTGTTGATGGTTCTGTGCTGGATCAAATTGCTAAAATTATGTCATATCTTCGCCTTGGGTCATCTGGAAAGGTTTTGAAGAAAAAGAAGAAAGAAAAAGATGGAAAAGGTGTTTCTGTAGCTTTCCTTCACTATCTTTTGTTGTCCTTTTTCTTTAAATAAATCATTGTACTTCTTGTACAGTCTGAAAATCTTGATCTTTAATGAATGTGTAATATTGTAATTGCATATTTGCATGTTGGCTAAATGTGTGTGTCTGCATTTTGTCTGTTCTTCAAATGCGTTTTGTCTGTGTAGTCAGCAAATTTAAAATATGTTTACTTCCGCGTTTTTCTGCATCTATCAGATTTATTTATTAGAATATATATAATCTCTGTGTGTTTGTGAATATGTGATTGTTTCGAGGGTACTTAGCCTCCTCTACTCCAGAAAAGTCATCCACTTGCGTTTAATGTATATCTTGGAGGCCACTTGCCCTAATTGATTTTAGTTTAAATGCTCGAAATGACCCTTTTATGTGTCTTGTTCTTTCTTACTCCCATTGAGCATCCAAGGCACCTGTAAATCGTGTACAAGTTTCTTGTATCAATTAAAAAAAAAATGAGAGTCTGTTTTATAACTTTGGTAGCGAAGTATTGGTGATCCTAGCAATTATTAGAAATATTTGTTCACTAAATTCATGTTTTTAGTTACCAAGAAAAACTTTGAAACCATCAAGTTAGAAGGCCTTATGAACCCGGTGCCGATATTAAGATAATTGTACATCTTTAATGTTTGTTATGTATATAATTAATCGAATGATTCGAATCATTATGTCATACCATAATATCAAGATATTTTGTGGGAAAATGAGTAGACTTTGACTCCACACCTATTATATATAGTATAAGGATCTGATTTGAAATGTGTTGAATGATTCTGTTGTGCGTCTCAGTTTACCTGACCAAATTATGCACGCTGTGTGGTTACTTTGGCTACAAAACCTTCCAATTGGCTCAACTACCTGTCTGCTCCATAGACTTCGGTTACTTCTTATCTGAGCTGGAAATCGGATCAAATATATATTGTTTTTCGTAAATTCATGTGACAAGAAAATATTTCCTTGAAGTCAGTTTGCTGTATGATTATGCGTTTTAGTTAGCATTTTTCCTCTCTTGTAATTTTTTTGTTCCTTGTTTTTCTGCTTGTACAATGCCTATTTCTTGTCTATCTCATTTTTCAGAGGCCAATGGATTTTAAACTCCGCCCTTAATTAATTTCTTTCTGGGCTATCACTGCTTCATATTTACAATGTTTAATATGTAATTGGCAGCAAAGATATCACTTCAAAGTGAATATGATGATAATGTGAAGGCCTTAAAGCCTGGTTTCATTAAGAATCAAATGGATAGAGAAATCCTTCCACCACCGCCGCCACCCCTCAAAAAGAATCCTTCGGACTACAGGGAGAAACTTGTCCCAACTGTTGCTAGAGCTGAAGAAGAAGATATATTTGTTGGGGAAGGTACTGATTATGCTATTCCTACTAAAGATATGAGCCAAAGCCCCATTTCTGAAGACATGGAAGAATCACCTCGGAACAAGGAAAGGGTGACGTATTTTAATGAACCTGCTTACGGTCCAGTGCAACCCTCTGAGCCAGTTTATGGTCCAGTCGTACCATCTGAACCTTCTAATGATTGGCAACCACTGGTAAGTTATTTGACACTTTTAGAAGTTATGTCTTGTTTTCACGTAATAAATTTTTTGGTTTTTGCTTGTAACAAATTAAATGGGATTGAACGGCTCTGAACTCTTTATAGATACGTTCATTTCTTATTATATTTTATGTACAATTTTCTTGTCATATATTTTTTTTGTGGTTTAATTTATCAGAACGGGTATGATGCTATGCAAGCACAAGCTGTGGTTGGTGCTTATCAGGGTGAATGGCAGGATTATCAATATGCCGAGCAGATGGCTTATCCTGACCAATATCTCCAGCAGGACATTCAGAATTACGATATGCAAGCAGATATGGATGCTCAACAGGATCCACGCTTAATGACCCAAGAACAGAAAGATCGTGGTTTAGGGTCAGTATTTAAGCGGGATGATCAAAGGCTGCAACATTTGCGAGAGAAAGATGCTCGAGAGAAGGATCCAAACTTTATATCAGAGAGTTATTCTGAATGCTATCCAGGATATCAAGAGTATAATCGTGAAGTTGCGAACAGTGAAGATGAAGAAGAAGATTTGTCAAAGATGGATATGGGTGGAAGAGTAAGTTTTTTCAATCTCAATTCATTATAGGCATGAACTCTGCTCAATTTTTTATAGACATAATATGGATGGAATGTTTGTTTAGATTAATTTGATATTGCTTAGTTTTTCTTGGAGGTATTGAACAGTGAATATTTAAACTGTCAACATTAAGGAAAAACTGCTCCCATGATCCAGTACTGATTGTGTAGTGGTGCGAATTTTACCTGCCTGCAAACAGATACTTGTCACAGACAAAAGCAAGAGTGCTAATACAATATCTATTTCAAATTGAACGTTCCTTGATTGATCCAATTGAATGTCATGCAACATTTTAGAGGATAAATATTGTTAATATACAAGTAAATTTTGAACAGGCAAAGGGCCGCCTTCACCGGTGGGACTTCGAATCAGATGAAGATTGGGCTACATACAATGAACAAAAGGAAGCAATGCCAAAAGCTGCATTTCAGTTTGGTGTGAAGATGCAAGATGGTCGAAAGACAAGAAAGCAAAACAAAGACCAGAAGATTACTAACGAGCTGCACAAGATCAATAAGATACTTGCTAGAAAGAAGATGGAGAAGGGTGAAATAAATGATGATGGCGGGTATGATGATGATTCACATCCTGGAAAGAAGATTCGAGTTTGATGCGATGATGGCGGGTATGATGATGATTCACATCCTGGAAGGAAGATTTGAGTTTGATGCGATGATGGCGGGTATGATGATGATTCACATCCTGGAAGGAAGATTCAAGTTTGATGCTTCTAAATATCATTGTAATATAATTCAAATTTATTAGTACCTTAAATTTTTATTTTAACAAAGTAGACACTTCTTTTGATAGTAAATGTAGCTGCATATTTTAAGCCTGTAGTTATCATAGTAACTATTTCTCTAGCATCAGAGGAATCTGTTTCGAACTTGTATCAATAACATTCTAGGTTTGGGACACTAGAATTTGTGTTGATTTTGTTGGCACGAATTAGTAAAATTTGAAACCAGGAGAATGTTGCTTTCCTGTTTCTTGCTTGCCCATCTTATGTTCAGCATTTGCTTCTTCAACGAGGATTTGTTCTTATGGCGTAGGGCAGTAGGACTCTAGGACTTTCCACCACTTGTAAAAAGAGAGTAACATCTTTTTGCAAGTCCAATAACAAAGGAACTGTCGCAACTTGATTAATTATAAACAAATGATATGATTTTATTTTAAACTAGCTTTATAGCCGCACGGGCTTGCTAGTAAAATCATAATTAAAACATGTTAACTTAATATGCAAAATATATCTAAATGATTATTTATTCAAGATTTATATATAGCCAAAAAAAAATTCTCAAAATTGATGTCTAGCATAGTGGTAAAGAAAAAAAAATTCTCAAAATTGATGTCTAGCATAGTGGTAAAGAATCTCACTTCTAAGTTAGAGGCAAGGGGTTTAATTTTCCTTAGAAACAATTTTTTGTCATTACTATAATATATGAGGGGTAATTTAGTAATTTCATGATAATTAAATTGTCTCATGATATATTAATAATGAGTTTTATAATATATTCAAAATTGATGTAGCATAGTGATAAGGAATTTCCATTCTAAGTTAGAGGTCAATGATTCAATTCTTATTAGTAACAATTTTTTTTATTATTAATATAATATATGGGGGTTGTCTCGCGATATATTAATAATTTGTTTTATAATATTTTCAAAATTGTTGTCTAGCCTAGTGGTAAGGAATATCCCTTCTAAGTTAGAGGTAAGGGTTCAATTCTTTTTAGGAACAATTTTTTATCTACCTTAGAGGTCAGGGGTTCAATTCACACTACAATCAATTTTTTTATTATTAATACAATATAGTAGCTGATGTGGCATCTACGTGGCAGCTGACGTGGATTAAATTGTCTTGCCAAAACCCCCTGTTGTGCTATTAATACACAAAGGAACTGTGACAACTTGATTAGTTATAAACAAACTAACATGAAAGCCCGCGCAAGGCACGGGCCACATTCTAATTCGCACAATTTCTTTCGCAAACCGTGTTTGAGTCGGTTTTATTTTCTTTTCAATCTATTCCACGTGCTTCGATTTATTTAAGGCAAATAGTTGGTAATTGTTCAAATTTTGAAATAATAATGAATTCTAAATATTTTGAGTATCATACAGTACAGAGTCAATTCTAAGATTAAGCCGCTCATGCAATGGGGCACCGAGAATATGATGTCATTTAGGGGCACATTTTTTTTAATAAGCAAAAAAAAAAAAGTACATAGAGACACAAAAAATGATATTTGGGCCACATTTTGTTCAAGATAGCACCAAAAATAGTTTAAGATATAAGGAGTTCCGAAAAACAAATCGCATGTATGTGATTTTGATTTATAGTTGAGTACAAAATTCAAATTTACTTGGAACTTTCAATTTCACAGGGTCGACCTAGGTATCATATTTGTAGCAGTACTCGTTGAATGTAAGATGAATGACCGATTATAATTATACATAAAAGTTACTCATTAGTGGCCAAGTACTATTGCAACAATAATGTGTTGTTTAGTCCATTTTCTAGCAGTAATTTTTAAAAATTAGCACGATAATTATATTCTATTTAGTTTGTTTTCATTAGCAATAGTAAACCAGTAGGGAAGACAGGTGCATCATTACATATGTGGTAGGAGATGTATTATGATAACAACACAAACTATTTTAATATTAGGAAAAATCAACTAAAATGTATGATGTATCCATACAAACTAATATGCGCTACAGTGAAAAAAAATTATTTTTTATACAATCTTAAAATATCACTAATCGATCATTATACAGTAAAACCTCGTTAATTTAATACTCGATACCACGATAAATTAATATTTTCAATGTGAATTTTTGGTTCCAATATAATAGCAGAATTATAAAATTAACCTCGATTAATTAATAACCTCTCTAAATTAATAAAATTCGTCGGTCCCAACGTTATTAATTTATAGAGGTTTTACTGTGTTGTAGGTAGTCATATATAATTTAACATCTCAATTTGTTTAGTATATAATCTTGTTTATAATACTACATTATAATTTAACTATGCATTTTATTCATTTATTTAATCGATAACTCATATACAGTCAAAATCTAACATGTTAGCTAATTCTGATTTTTTTATATAGATATATATTGTACCTAGTACCAATCATATTAAAGGTCTGTTTGGTATTGATGTTGCAGACTACAACAATAGTTTTTTTGTAGAACAATTGGTTCAAAACAGCTTATTAAATCTAAAAGCAATTTTTCAACAACATTTTTATAAAAAAAATTGGTTTAGGAAAAATATTTATTTTCACAATAGCAAATTTTGTAGACAACAATTTTAGGTAAAGACATCAAATCCCAACAATCACGTATTAAATAAATTTAATAAAAGTTAATATAAAATAGGATATAAACAAAAACTAAAAAAGACATAATTTATTCAGTAGTTGTGAATTTAAGAGAAAATTACCAAAATAATCATATTTAAGCATGTCTGGCCCTATTTACTGATCTAATACGGCGTTTGGTGTGCCGTATCAGCAGCTAATACGGCGTTTGGTGTGCCGTATCAGCGTTGATACTTCACACGAAACGCCGTATCAATGCTAATACTCTTACATGCCCCGCCAGGGGTAATAAACTTTTAACCTAATACGTTACACCAAACGTTGTATCTCGATGTTGCGGCACATGAAACGCCGTATCAGATGATGATACGGCACACGAAATGCCGTATTTGAAGGATACGGTGCACGCAATACCGTATCCCGTCGGTATTTAGGGCCAACTTCCAGAATTAGTAATTTGGGCAAATTTATCCCAAAAATGATTATTTTGGGCCTTCACCCTGAATTTAACTACATTTGTCTTTAGAGGTCATAAATTTAATTTCCTTGATAAGCCAAAAAATCATGTCATGTTTTCGTATATTCTGTATCATATGTCGTAATCCGATGGTAGATAAACTCACGTTGTCTTGTGCACTTCGTGAATGCATATCCTGTTTTCATTGCATATTCATAATATAGATATAAATATTATTGTATTATAATTTCATAAAACTATCATTCTAATTTTAGAACAATTTTTTTTTTGGATAATAATTTTCTTTTATAGTTATTGTAACACTTCTATCTTAAAATTTTAAAAGTGAAATTATTGTGATAGCCGTGTAATGAACAACCTGCATTTTAACTATGATAATTTTACACACACATATTCTTATGAAATTATCACTATTATGATTATGAGCTGATTAGGTATAAATAATATTTAATTGCCATATCTCACGTACAATAATTTTATACATATATTTTGAAAGTCATTGTGTCAACATTATATTTTTTTTTTAAATTTTAATTATAGCTTATAGCCCGTGCAAGGTACAGACCACATTCTAATTCATATAATATCTTTCGAATTTTGCGATAGAGTCTTTTCAATTCTTCTATCAATCTGCTTTACCTTTCATGTGCAACGGTCAATTGAAAGTCAACAATTAATAACTGTTATAAATTCAAATTATTAGCGTATTTTAAATTTCGAGGATCGTTTTTATAGTGGTGCTTATTTAATGTGAGAAGGATAACCGACAAAAATGGTGATAAGAATTAATCGTCATCTATCAAGTATTACCACGATAATAATGTATAATTTAGTTTGTTTTTTAGTAGAAAATCTAAAAGAATCACAACGATAATAGTTTTTTTTAATTATTTTCAAACTTAACCACAACATATTTTAAATATCTATTTTCTCTTCTACTCATATGCCTACATCATATCTACTCCAATTAATTACTGACCACCTACTTTCTCACTTCGATCTTTTTCCGACCATTATCCAGATACCTCGCTATCTCTCAGATGCACTCCTTCCTCCAACCACATCATATATGTATATTCTTCTTACCCCACCACCTCTTTTTCATTTTTAACAACCTCAAATTTGTTCATTCTTCCCTTTTTCGATCATCTTTCATTCTCGTTGATAACCTGTCATCGACCTGCCTTTTCATATATATATATATATATATATATATATATATATATATATATATATATATATATAGAGAGAGAGAGAGAGAGAGAGAGAGAAGTTCTATGGAGTACTCATTTAATTGGAGTACATATACGTTCTGCATTCAAAATATTTTAAAATTTATTATTTTGCAAACCTTGTTATATGAATATCATAATTTCATTGATGATCTTGAAAATCATGCATGTCTTGCAATATGTTCTTCTTGAAAATCCTTTATGTTTTGCAATCAGAACATATATGTTTTGCAACCCAAATGTATTTCGCAGAATAATTTGTTTTGCAATATTTTGTTGGCAAAATATACAAAATTTTCAAGATTTTCAATGAAATAGTGATATTCATGTAATAAGCTTTGCAAAATAATAAAGTTTGTAAAATTTTGAATGCAAAATGTATATGTAGTTCAAGTACTCCAATTAAATGAGTACTCCATAAAACTTATATATTAAATTATTATTGTTGTAGATACGAACTGAATAAGTATTATGATAATAAAATAGTTAATTGTTATACCTCTCGCACATTAAACATGTATACTTCTTTCGAATGTTTTTTTTGTTAATATTATAATTTTTAAATTTTAATTAAATTCATATAATATTTTTCAACAGGTTAGATTAAAATATTATTATTAACTAATTAGTTCTATTACCTGTTTTTAAGTTGGAAAAAAAATTGATGCACCTATTCTTTTGTTAGTATTTAATTGAGACATAAGTCAATAAGCGTTTTTCATATATAGATGTCCAAATTTGACAGTAAATGAATTCTTGTCATCTTGTGTACCTGGGAGTGGTATCATGACAATTTAGGATTGAAGAGTGCTATACCCATGGCGATCCCTGAATTCGAACATAATCATTGAACCTGTCCCGATTCCTGAACGAAGATTATTTTGCATTCTCATTCTCATTCCCTGAATTTCTATTTTATAATATTCCCTATTTCCTATACTGAAACAGAATAATTTCCTGAATCCCAAACCTAAATGGGAAGGGGATCGGATTGCGATCGAACGGGATGGGTAAAATTCTCATCCATACGTGTACCAAGTGAATTTTTTTGCGTTTGTCATGAGCATAACAAACACGAATAAATATTATAATTTATTATTTCACAAAAAATACTATTATACATGTATCAGAAATCAAAATTTGAATTTATATCATTTCGTGTACAATGTGAATTTGTGTCGTATTTTCGTATCACATACATAATACAAAAAGAATACTTTACAGTTTTAAAATTTCATGAAAATATAATAAAAATAATAATAATAATAATAATAATAATAATAATAATAATAATAATAATAATAATAATAATAATATGAGTTGAAAATATTTTTTTGATAGTTTTATCATGCATAAATTTAAAAAAAATGTAGGTATCAGAAATTGTTATGGTGTAGTAGTTGTGTCATGTGTGCATAAATTTAAATTGTTTGTATGATAGGGGAGATTATAAAATCTATTCCTAATAAAAATATTTTTTAACATTAACATAAAGAGGGGTATGTTGATAAATTACTAAATTGGCTTGAAAGAGCATTTTCGTCTATAATATATATAATATTAAATGAAAAAAGACATTATTTCCTTTTTTTTTCTTTGAAATTATTTCTAAAATAAATGTTAAATAAAATTTAGAATTAAGGCTATTTAAGAATCTAGTGGATGAGTTCCAAATTTTCATCAAGAGACTTGTAGCATGATGGTCATGGTGTGACCATAAAGTAGATTCCTAGCAAGAGGTCATGGGTTCAATCCATGGCAACAACAATATTTTTAATATATTTAAAAAATTTGGGGGTATTTTAGTAAATTACTAAATGGGATGGAAAACCATGTTGGCATATAATATATATAAAGGATGATATGATTTTATTTTAAACTAGCTTTATAACCCGTGCAAGGCACGGGCTTACTAGTAAAATCATAATTAAATGGTGCTTGAACATGTTAATGCTTAATATGCAAAATATATCTAAATGATTATCTATTCAAGATTTATATATAGCCAAAAATTTTTTTTTCAAAATTGATGTCAAGCATAGTGGTAAAGAATCTCACTTCTAAGTTAGAGGCAAGGGGTTTAATTTTCCTTAGAAACAATTTTTTATCATTACTATAATATATGAGGGGTAATTTAGTAATTTCATGATAATTAAATTGTCTCATGATATATTAATAATGAGTTTTATAATATATTCAAAATTGATGTAGCATAGTGATAAGGAATTTCCATTCTAAGTTAGAGATCAATGATTCAATTCTTATTAGTAACAATTTTTTTATCATTAATATAATATATGGGGGTTGTCTCGCGATATATTAATAATTTGTTTTATAATATTTTCAAAATTGTTGTCTATCCTAGTGGTAAGGAATATCCCTTCTAAGTTAGAGGTCAAGGGTTCAATTCTTTTTAGGAACAATTTTTTTATCATGAATATAATATATGAGGGTTGTCTCACGATATATTAATAATGAGTTTTAAATTATGTTCAAGTCTCATGTCGAGCAGAGTGGTAAGTACTCACTTTTCTACCTTAGAAGTCAGGGGTTCAATTCTCACTAGAATCAATTTTTTTATTATTAATACAATATATAGTAGCTGATGTGGCATCTAGGTAGCAGCTGACGTGGATTAAATTGTCTTGCCAAACTATTAATAATATAATAGATTAAATTGTCTTGCCAATAATATAATAGATGTTCTAATTTGAGTGGAATCTTATTTTTTTGGCATTTTCTTCTATTTACTTGAAAGATTTTTAGAACATGGCACGGGATAAAATAAACTAATTTATTATATTATATTATTAATAGCCCAACAAAGGGTTTGTTGAGACAATTATTCAACATAAAATTACTAATTTATCCTTGTGCTTTCTATTTTTTAAAAAAAATGTTGTTAGGAAGGATGAAACTTGGGTCTCTCGAAATTTGCACATCACCATACCACTAGGAAACTAATTCATATGTGACGTAAATCATATACAAAAAAAATACATCTATAAAACACAAAAATATAAAATGCAATTAAACACATTTATAATGCAGCGACATCACTATATAAAAGAAACTTAAAATTATAAACCAACAAATTATAGAAATGATTAAAATATCAATTCAAATTACTGAAGCACTAAACTAAGCCTATAGCACATTAGGAAGATCATCCAAAAGCAAAATATGAGCACAATAAAACGTATAATTCAAAACACGTGCATACATATATCAGAATTTAAATTTATATAACCACCAATGCACGATAAATATCTAGTCGATTACAAAAACTGTAATAAAATTACAGTTGTCAAATATTCATTTGTGATATATAATATCAGCTTATAATTCAAGTTAATAGACAAACAACAATGTATATAGAATCATGACAAGCCAATCTATATTTGCAATGGTTGTCCTTACTCATTCAGCTTTATTTTCTCCCCTCTACCAGCAATTTTCTTTTGCAGGTCTAGTAATAAAAAAATCTTTATGCAATACAAATTTGCTGAAAAGATAATTGGGATGTTGTGAATGGACTCTTCAGAATTGTAGTTATAATTGTTAGTATTGGTGCCCTAGAGTCAATACAATCAATTGTATTTGTGTTTGAGTGATTTTATATATTTGATATATATATTTATTATTGGCTTTATTTACTGCGAAATAAATAAAGTATAATAAATGTCCTTGCAATCTTGATACAAATTATGTAGTTGCAAGTATGTGACTTGAACATGAGATTATATAATGATTGTATCATATTCTTAAATGTCCCTAGCCGAGTATTATTATTACTTAGGACAATAATAATACATTAAGGCTAGTATGTTTATTGACAAGATGACCACATCTCATTGGTCATAAGTATGCAGATACTAAAAGCAATGCATAGGTAACTGTACGAGTACAGGGTACTGGACAGACCCACCGTGAGATACATCATGGTAAATAATAATAATAAATGTGTCATATGTATTATCACAGTGATAATGGTGTAATGATCCTTAGACCTGAAGTCGTTATAATTCTACATGAGAATTAATATATTTTGAATTCGTCAAAAGTTATCTTTAGCCGGATAATGATAAAGGTGAATATCGGATATATTATGAATCATGTGAGAAATATGAACGATCTAGATGGGATTTAAATCTCCTGATAAAGGAGTGATATTATCGGCCTCTTGTTTGAGTGAGACTATGAAATGCATGGCCATGCTCAAATGTTGATTTGATTAAATAGTCTACTCATCGATCAAGAAAATGAAGATTAAATTATGAAGAGGATGACACATTACATGCCTCGAGTTTAATCTATAATATCATGATTTAAAGGGATTATATTACATGGAACATTAGTCATAAAAGGTTGATTGAATCGTTGATTTAATTATTGTTTAATTGGGTAGCAATAATGTGTTACTAGACGCCGCTTATTGTTTGTAATTTTATTAGAGAATAAAATTATTGCCAATTAAATAATAACCTACAGGGTCACACACATAGAATGTTTAAAAGGGAAATTAATTTATTTTATGAATTTAAATTAATAATTTAAATTATGAATTTAAATTAATAATAAATAATAATTCGAATTTTATAAAATTAATTAAGTGAGACTTGATTAGTTAAAGATAAAATTTGAAGATGTATTTTCTTGACTTATTTGATTAATTAAGTATGACTTAATTAATTTATTTAAATAAATAAGATTTGTTTAAATAAAAAGGCCTAATTGTTTAAGGCCTCATTTTGCTTTATTTCTCTTTATAAGCCAAGAGTTGGCAAGTCATTTGGGACACAACATAGCTGAAATTTCAGTTGTAAAAACACAAGGGAGAAATCAAGATTTGTCAAGAACACATCGATTATTTATTTTGGCTAGTACCTCGTCCCGTGGCGAAAATCGTTCGACGATTCAAGCAAGCATTCAAGTGTGGATTCCGGTGGAGGAGTTATAATTTTAACTCTCAAGATCAACAAGCTAGGATCTCCATTTGACATCCATTGGAAAGCTTAAACAAGGTACAATCTTGTTCTTGAGAATTTTTATACCATAATCATCATTTTATACATGGATCCGGGCTTTGGAATTCGTTTTTAATTGTTATTTACGTTATTTCCGTTGCGTTATTATGCCCGAATTCCAACAATGGTATCAGAGCTACATGTATAAAAGGATGATTTGGTGTTTTGTTCTTGAAAATGAATCATACATGAATTTTATGAATTTTTGTCATGCTTCATTTTAACATACAAAAGATTTTCTATAATTGTTATGATTATTTGTATGATGTTATAAATTGTTATAACATGTTTTGAATGATGTATTATATGTTAGATATGTTGAACACATCATTAGAATTATTTTAGAATTGATAAAAATTGAAATTTTCATTCTGCATAAAAATTCTGGAGTTTCTGCAGATTCTGGGAAATCTGGGAAAACTTGGGTTGCGCATTCTGAGAATGCGTGTCGCCAGAAATCTACTGGTGTTGCGCATTCTGGAAATGCGCATCCCGTGTAGACAGGTGCTGCGCATTACAGTGATGCGCATCACAGGTGGGGCGGCCAGATTCCAGTCTGTGCGCAGAAAGATGTTTTCATTTATTTAATATTTTTTTTTCTTTTTCTACTTTAACATTTTCTTTTGCTTTTTGCTTTAAGATTATGTTAGGGGCCACTTATTGGTATTAATCATTTCTCTCTTAATGCTTGTCATGATTAAAGTTTTAATAATTGAATTTTTAAATCATGGATTTAATAATTATTATTAATTCAAAATTTTATTAATTAATTTAATTTCGAATTTTAATAATATATTTAAATTATGAATTTGAATATTATTATTAAATTCGAATTTTGATTAATTAATTTCAATTTAATTTTTTTTATTCGGATTAAAATTTTAATTAGTTAATTATATTAATTCGAATTTAATTAATTAAATTTGATTTATTTTTTTTAATTCCCTTTTAAATAATTAGGTATTTAAATTGAGGAGTTAAATATTAATCGATGTGATCATGATTAATTTGATGTCTATAATTGTTATATGAGCATGGTGCATTGGTTATGGCCTTAAGACCCGTAGAATAAATGTTGTAATTTTATTTATGGTCTGTAATAATTAAATACGACTTGCATGTCGTTATTCTTGTAATTATTATTTCTCGAATGCAACTCGAGTTCTTTTGTAATGTATTTCAAAACGAGCTTGGAGGCAATCAATGGAGGCTTTGGAAGCAATGAAGAATTTTGTAATAATTAGTTATTACAACCATAGATTGACCTTGATCTTTTCATTAGCTCGAAAAGATCGCATAGGATCGGGCCATAACCATTGCACGTTTAATTTTGCGTAACTGCACTTTACATATGATGCATGGATATATTAGATATATGAATGGATGCATGGATATTTTAGAATGTATGTATTAGATACGACACATATGCCATGTTTAAACAAGATAAAATCTGTAACGATTTAAGATTTAAACAAACGATCAAGATCGTTAAATTTTTCTAAAAAATCCCTTAAGAAATATTAAGTTAAACAGATGCTTTCCGACAAATAACACTCATTAAATCCTAGATCATTGAGGAGTGGATTTGCCAAAGCAAGGGCTTCTCTTTTATCGTGGTGAGATGTGATTAAGTAAACAAGCTTACTTAAAATGTTATTGTTGGGTCCAACTTAAATAAGTCGTCATAATAGGATTATGAACTTATAAGCATAGAGTTTAGTGAAATCTATTAGATAGATCGGAGCAATATGTTGTTCACTAAGCTATCCAAGAGTTATATACGATATAATTGACATAACGGTCTACCTAAATAATCATATTTAAGAGGAAAGCCAAAGCTGACTTAAAATATGACGAAATATGGATCTTGGCTCACTAAGAAAAGGTTTTATGGGAACCATTTTTCGAATTGATAGTAAGGGCTATTAATTTGATAAAAATAGTGGGAGGTATATTACGAATATGCTATAAATCAACTTGAACATAATTGGTTTTACGAAACATGCAAACTAACTCATTTTATGCGCTTTTACAAAATTGTAGATAATAAATGGCAAACAACACAAACCACTTTTCGATACGATCAGTCCTAGAAAAGGAAAAGCTGACAGGGACAAACTTCCTAGATTGGTTTAGGAACTTGAGGATTGTCCTCAGGCAGGAGCGAAAGCTGTATGCCATTGAAGTTCCTCACCCAAATCCTCTTCCTGCTGGAGCCACACGTGCCGAGCAAAATGCTTATCAGAAGCATTTGGATGACTCAAATGATGTGTCATGCCTTATGCTTGCATGCATGGCTCCTGAGATTCAAAAGCAACATGAGTTGATGAATGCTTTTGAAATAATTGAGCACCTCAAAAGCATGTTTGAGGGACAAGCTCGCCAGGAGAGATATGATACTAGCAAGGCTTTGTATGCTTGCAAACAGGGAGAGCGAGACCCGGTTGGACCACACGTTCTTAAGATGATTGGGTACATTGAACAACTAAGTACCTTGGGCTTCCCGATTGGTCCGGAGGCTCAAATAGATTTGATCTTACAATCACTCAACAAGAACTTTTCTCAATTCGTTATGAACTACAACATGAATGAGATAGATAAGACACCCACTGAATTGTTGGGCATGTTAAGAACTGCTGAAACCAACATTCAGAAGGAATCTCCTACTCCCATGCTGATGGTGAACAAAGGAGGTGCCAAGGGGAAAAGAAAGTGGAAGGGCAATAAGAAGAGGAATGTGTCCAAATCTGCTGCCAATCCTAATTCTGCTCCCAAGAAGGCTACCAAGCCCAAAGGAGGTGTCGAAAAGGGTGATTGTCACCACTGTGGTAAACCGGGACACTGGAGAAGAAACTGTCATGCATATTTGGAAGAACTTAAGAAGAAGAAGGCTGCTGGCCAGACTTCTGCTTCAGGTATTTATGTAATAGAAGTCAATTTGTCTACTTCTATATCTTGGGTATTGGATACCGGATGTGGTTCTCACATTTGTATAAATGTGCAGGAACTGCAAAGGAGTAGGGCACTGGCTAAGGGAGAGGTAGACCTACGAGTTGGAAATGGAGCAAAGGTTGCTGCTTTGGCTGTAGGGACTTACCATTTATCGTTGCCCACTGGGCTTATATTAGAACTTGAAAACTGTTTGTATGTGCCTTCTATTTGTAGAAACATTATTTCTGTTTCTTGTTTGGACAAGAAAGGTTTTTCATTTACCTTTAAAGACAATGGTTGCTCTTTTGGTTTGAATGACATTACCTATGGTGTTGCACAATTATTTAACGGTTTGTATGTTCTTAATTTAGATACTCCTATCTTGAATGTAAATAACAAACGACTTAAGACTAATGACTCAAATCAAACATACCTTTGGCACTGTCGTCTAGGCCATATAAACGAGAAACGCATTTCCAAGTTACATCAAGATGGTTTCTTGGATCAGTTTGATTTTGAATCATATGATGAATGCGAGGCTTGTTTACTTGGAAAGATGACTAAAGCTCCTTTTACCGGACAGGGTAAGAGGGCCACCGTACGACTAGAACTAATACATAGCGATGTATGTGGTCCTATGAGATCGATGGCAAGGGGTGGCTATTTCTACTTCATTACGTTTACTGATGATTTCAGTAGATATGGATATGTGTATCTTTTGAAGAACAAATCCGAAGCATTTGAAAAGTTCAAAGAGTATAAGGCAGAAGTAGAAAAGCAAATTGGCGAAAGCATAAAAACTCTAAGATCTGATCGAGGAGGTGAATACTTAAGCCATGAGTTTAAGAACTATTTGAGGGAGTGTGGTATTGTATCACAACTAACTCCTCCTGGAACACCACAATGGAATGGGGTTTCTGAAAGGAGGAATCGTACCTTGTTGGACATGGTGCGATCTATGATGAGTCAAGCAGATCTTCCAATTAGTTTCTGGGGTTATGCCCTGGAAACGGCTGCATATACACTAAACCGTGTTCCTACTAAAACGGTTCAACAAACTCCATATGAGATATGGACAGAGAAACGGCAAAGCATGTCCTTTATGAAAGTATGGGGATGTGAAGCATTTGTGAAACGCCTAACATCAGACAAGCTTGGACCGAAATCTGAAAAATGTAATTTTGTGGGATACCCAAAGGAAACGAAGGGTTATTCTTTCTATAGTCCCTCGGAGAACAAAGTAATTGTTTCTCGAACTGCTGTATTCTTGGAAAGAGAGCTAGTCTCTAGAAAAGACAGTGGGAGGAAAATAGATCTCGATGAAGATCGAGAACCACTTGATAACATTGAACCAGAAGGGGAGCATGAGCAAGAAATACAAGAGAACATTGCTCAAGAAACACAGGTTGTTCGTAGATCTAGTAGGATTCGCCATGAGTCAAAGAGGAATTATGGATTTCTCTTAACTCAAAATGACGATGTGATGCTCATAGACCAAGATGAGCCTCTCACCTACCAAGATGCTATGAACTCACTAGACTCTGAGAGATGGCAAGAAGCCATGAATTCTGAGATGGATTCCATGTATGAGAACCAAGTATGGACTTTGGTTGATCCACCTGAAGGGGTAAAACCCATAGAGTGCAAATGGATTTTCAAGAAGAAAATCGACATGGAAGGTAAATTACAGACCTATAAAGCTCGACTGGTTGCAAAAGGCTTCAAACAAATTCATGGTATTGACTATGATGAAACCTTTTCACCAGTAGCAATGATAAAATCCATCAGAATTTTGCTTGCAATAGCGGCTTACTATGATTACGAAATATGGCAGATGGATGTCAAAACAGCCTTCCTTAACGGAAGCCTTGAAGAGGATGTGTACATGACACAACCTGAAGGTTTTGGAAATCCAAAGGATGCCGGAAAGGTATGTAAGCTGCATAGATCCATTTATGGATTGAAGCAGGCCTCTCGGAGATGGAACATCCGGTTTGATGAAATAGTCAAAGGTTTTGGCTTTATTCAGAACGTGGATGAACCATGTGTTTACAAAAAGGTTAGTAGGAGCCATGTGGCATTCCTAGTATTATATGTCGATGATATATTATTAATAGGGAATGACATTCCTTCTCTACAGGCTGTAAAGACTTGGTTAGGACAAAGTTTTTCTATGAAAGACTTGGGCGAGGCTACCTATATATTAGGGATCAGGATCTATAGAGATAGATCAAGAAGATTAATCGGCTTAAGCCAGAGTACATATATTGACAAGATTTTGCATCGTTTTGGAATGCAAGATGCAAAAAGGGGATATGTCCCCATATCTCATGGGATAACGATCTCAAAAGAGAATGGTCCTAAATCATTGGATGATAAGGACCGCATGAGTAAGATACCATATGCTTCAGCAATTGGATCTATCATGTATGCGATGATATGTACTCGTCCGGATGTTTCGTATGCTTTGAGCATGACGAGCAGATACCAGTCTAATCCAGGTGAAGGTCACTGGACGGCGGTCAAGAATATTCTTAAGTACTTGAAAAGGACTAAAGATTCATTCTTGGTGTATGAAGGAGAGGAGAAGCTAACGGTAAAGGGTTACACGGATGCTAGTTTCCAGACTGACAGAGATGACTCTGTGTCTCAGTCTGGATTTGTGTTTTGCCTAAATGGAGGTACTGTAAGCTGGAAAAGTTCGAAGCAAGACACAGTAGCTGATTCTACAATGGAATCCGAGTATATTGCGGCATGTGAAGCAGCCAAGGAGGCTGTATGGATACGGAAGTTCATTACAGTACTTGGTGTAGTTCCATCGATCGCAGATCCCATAGATCTTTACTGCGATAATAATGGAGCTATAGCACAAGCCAAGGAGCCCAGAGCTCACAGCAGAACAAAGCATATACTTCGGAGATATCACCTTATTCGAGAGATAAATGATAGAGGAGATATTCACATATGTAAAGTGCATACTGATGATAATATTGCAGACCCGCTGACTAAGGCTCTGTCGCAGCAGAAGCATGAATGTCACACTAGTAGCATGGGTATTCGATACATGAATGATTGGCTCTAGTGCAAGTGGGAGATTGTTAGTATTGGTGCCCTAGAGTCAATACAATCAATTGTATTTGTGTTTGAATGATTTTATATATTTGATATATATATTTATTATTGGCTTTATTTACTGCGAAATAAATAAAGTATAATAAATGTCCTTGGAATCTTGATACAAATTATGTAGTTGCAAGTATGTGACTTGAACATGAGATTATATAATGATTGTATCATATTCTTAAATGTCCCTAGCCGAGTATTATTATTACTTAGGACAATAATAATACATTAAGGCTAGTATGTTTATTGACAAGATGACCACATCTCATTGGTCATAAGTATGCAGATACTAAAAGCAATGCATAGGTAACTGTACGAGTACAGGGTACTGGACAGACCCACCGTGAGATACATCATGGTAAATAATAATAATAAATGTGTCATATGTATTATCACAGTGATAATGGTGTAATGATCCTTAGACCTGAAGTCGTTATAATTCTACATGAGAATTAATATATTTTGAATTCGTCAAAAGTTATCTTTAGCCGGATAATGATAAAGGTGAATATCGGATATATTATGAATCATGTGAGAAATATGAACGATCTAGATGGGATTTAAATCTCCTGATAAAGGAGTGATATTATCGGCCTCTTGTTTGAGTGAGACTATGAAATGCATGGCCATGCTCAAATGTTGATTTGATTAAATAGTCTACTCATCGATCAAGAAAATGAAGATTAAATTATGAAGAGGATGACACATTACATGCCTCGAGTTTAATCTATAATATCATGATTTAAAGGGATTATATTACATGGAACATTAGTCATAAAAGGTTGATTGAATCGTTGATTTAATTATTGTTTAATTGGGTAGCAATAATGTGTTACTAGACGCCGCTTATTGTTTGTAATTTTATTAGAGAATAAAATTATTGCCAATTAAATAATAACCTACAGGGTCACACACATAGAATGTTTAAAAGGGAAATTAATTTATTTTATGAATTTAAATTAATAATTTAAATTATGAATTTAAATTAATAATAAATAATAATTCGAATTTTATAAAATTAATTAAGTGAGACTTGATTAGTTAAAGATAAAATTTGAAGATGTATTTTCTTGACTTATTTGATTAATTAAGTATGACTTAATTAATTTATTTAAATAAATAAGATTTGTTTAAATAAAAAGGCCTAATTGTTTAAGGCCTCATTTTGCTTTATTTCTCTTTATAAGCCAAGAGTTGGCAAGTCATTTGGGACACAACATAGCTGAAATTTCAGTTGTAAAAACACAAGGGAGAAATCAAGATTTGTCAAGAACACATCGATTATTTATTTTGGCTAGTACTTCGTCCCGTGGCGAAAATCGTTCGACGATTCAAGCAAGCATTCAAGTGTGGATTCCGGTGGAGGAGTTATAATTTTAACTCTCAAGATCAACAAGCTAGGATCTCCATTTGACATCCATTGGAAAGCTTAAACAAGGTACAATCTTGTTCTTGAGAATTTTTATACCATAATCATCATTTTATACATGGATCCGGGCTTTGGAATTCGTTTTTAATTGTTATTTACGTTATTTCCGTTGCGTTATTATGCCCGAATTCCAACAATAATTAGAGTTCTTGCCTCATTGGAAGCATTTTCTGCAAAATTAGAAAACAAACAGAGTACTCATACTCTTTAAGACTTCATATATGTACACTACATAAGCATATACAAGTGTGTAATGTATAAATGTTTAGTCGTTAAGTTACGAATTTTTTTCTTTCTTATTAGATACTTTTTTCTTAAAGAGCCTCTGTTTTGGCACTTTAGAATATTATAATGATTATTATATCAACACAATCACAATCAAATATGATTTAATTATTATATTAACACAAACACAATCAAATATGATTTAAAGTGCAGGCTGGTGCAAGGTATGATCTTTAGAAAAGATATCACAAATAATTTAATTCAACAATTTACACCATCTAGCATATGCCCATGCCTTGCACGGGCTTTAAAGCTAGTTCATTGATAATGTTACAAAATGTGAAATGCGAGAAGTAAAGTTAATTAGTGGAAGTACTATTCATGGAAAATTTAAGAGAGTTCGTCATATAACAATTTAAAATTGGAATTATGTATGAGAATAATACGTTTTCTAATTCCAATGAATATATATGTAATTACTAATCTAACTTAAATAGTAAATGATAGTTCATTTAATTTATCTTAATATTTTTTATGTTCACTAATTCCGACTGTATTAAGCTATCTCACCATTTATGTTCTTTTGAAATGCAATTATATTTATCTTATTAATCAATTTTTTTATAATAACTTCGTTTTTTTTTGTTTTCATTTTGTGTAATTTTATACTGAATTAAGCTAAAATTCATTATAATAAATTTTACATCTATTGATACATTATATTTCATATCTACCATTTTTAAATTTGATCCTAATTTAATATCTTTAAATCTATAATTAAAATCTTATTATAATATTTAAAATATGTAAAATAATTAAAATTTACGTCAATCATTATGTATCTAAATTGAATTGTATTCAATAAAATAAAATAGTATTACAGTTAACTAACTATATTCTCGAGTTAAGTTATAGTAGAATAAAATAATATTATACCAAAGCCGAATCAAATCTTTTTTATCAATTAGTTTTCACCACCTCACATGACCCTAACCTGACTACATGTATTTTATCCTATTATTCATTATTTAACGATTAAACTTTCTTTGACTATACATTTACTTATACTCAAATAAATTCAAATAAAAATTTTAAAAACTAAAACTAAATTTTTTTTAATCTACTTATTCAAAATTAGGTAAATTTATTAAAATTTCTTTGATTATACATTACTAAGACTCAAATAAGTTCAAAAAAAATTATTTAAGTTAAATAAAGTATAGCTATTATCTACTTATTCAAAAATCATGTATTTCTTTCGATTTATAGTAATATGTATACCAACTGTTATAAAATTTAATAATTACAATTTTGAAGGTAGTTCGATACATAATATGTGGAATAAAATGAATGACAGTTTTGAACAATTGAGGATTTTCTAAATCATAAAAAATGATGAAAATTTATTAAGAATTGAATTTATTACAAATTTTACAAGACTGTTAACTTTTTGAAAGTTACCCTTTCATGAATGTTATTCAAAAATGATATGGGCTAAAAATAAGCCCTAAAGACACATTTAGTGTTGCATTAATTAGACCCGGTATGGTCCGAACGTGTGGCCCACCAACAGGGTCCAAAGTCCTATTTTTAATATTAATTTCGTAACTAATATTAGGGGTAATAAACAGCTCAGCAATAAGTGTCAGATAAGGACATTATCTCTACAAGACTTAGCCTCCAAGGCATCCAATTCGATATGGCAGCAGACTCCTACAAGGAAGGAGTCTAGAACTTTCCTCAAGGAGGTGACTTATCTATTAAGTCTCCAACTCCTACCTTAATTCTAAGGCTTCTCAGCCTATATAAAGGGCCTGACCCCTCATTCTCAGAACTGCGTTGGCTTGATTCTCTAGCAATACAGAGATACGTAGGCATCTTGTGAGGACCGATTAGTCTCGAACACAAGAACAGCCATTAAAGCTCGAAGCTCACCATCCCTTGTATTTAATACATACAAACCCTCGTTTTTATTCCACAACATTTGGCGCCGTCTGTGGGACGACAACATCAACCATGGTTCAAACACGAAGAACAACACCAGTTGTAACTGAGGACGTGCCAATTAGCTCTGCCCCACCTCTCACCGAGCAGACTCCCCCAGCATCAGGGACGATCATTCAACAGGCTCCCCCAGCATCAGCTGTCATTATCCACTCTCAAGTTTCTCAGCAACCAGGGGTGATCCCCCATGCTGAGAGTACGTTGCCTCTGTCCAATCAGGCAGGACAAGCGACCAACTCTCTCCAGATTGTTGATCCGAACAACCCGCCACCAGGGGTACAGATCCATACTACGGATCTCCCCTTGAACACTAATCCCAGGTACGGTCTGCCCAACTACCCCCCGATGACTCAAGGTTCTGGACCAAGTGGTCATGCCTTACAAATCCGGAACCGAGATTATGATGACTACTCCGGCCCTTATACTGATGATTCATCGTCTGAGGATGATGATCGTGATGAAGCCCCGAGGAGGCAACGTGCTAGAAGAGAGCCTCAAGGAAGGACTCAAGAGATCCATGATGGACCTCCACCAACGGCTGAGGAGAGGATTAAGGCTCACGAGGCTGAGATCCAAAGGCTGAAGGATGACATAGCAATGGAGCAAGCAAGACAGAATCAAACTCGACCTCCTCCAACCTCAGGAACGATTCCCATCATTGATTTGGAGAGGTCTTCAAGGAGACAAAGAAGGGCTGATGCCTCATTCGGAAGAACAACCACAAGGATGGAAATTCCCAAGGGACACCCCAAAGATCTGATGCCTCTCGGAGATCCTGATGATCCAACACCCCCGTTCACCGAGGAAGTGATGAATGCTCACATCTCTAGGAAGTTTAAGATTCCTACAATAAAGGCTTATGATGGAACGGGTGATCCCGCAAACCATGTGAGAACATTCTCGAACGCATTGCTGCTGCAGCCTGCTAGTGACGCTCTCAAGTGTAGGGCGTTCCCTCAAACCCTGTCGGGTATAGCTCAAAGGTGGTACAGCCATTTGCCTGCAAATTCGATTGGATCTTTTAAGGAATTGAGCACTGCTTTTATCAGCCAATTCATTAGTGGAAGAGTTCATGAGAAGAGCTCTGCGTCTCTTATGTATGTGGTACAAGGAAAGAATGAAAATCTAAGGGATTACCTTAAGCGATTCACTAAGGAGACTCTAAATATCACTGACTTGGAGAATAAGGTGGCCATGGTAGCCCTGGAGCACGGAACCACTGACCTCTTCTTTAAAAGGTCATTAGCGAAGCATCCCCCAGAAAATATGGCTGAGCTCCAACGAAGGGCTGATAAGTATATTAAAGCTGAGGATAGCTTGAAGAAAGAAACCACCGTAGGTGGAGGAGGAGGTAACAATGACTCCAAGAAGCGAAAACAAGACCAGGACTATGATGATCAAGAGTATGATGCTAGGGACAAGTATCCCCGAACTAGCGAGGACTCCGACTCTGCCCCTAAGAAGAACCAAGGGTCAAGGTTCACTGAGTATGCAAGGTTGAATACTCCTAGGAGTCGAATCTTGTTGGACATTGAGAATGATAAGGATTTCAGATGGCCGAAGCCACTCAGGGGTGATCCCGCAAAGAGAAACCAGAATCAGTATTGCAGATTCCATAGAGACGTGGGGCATGACACTGACGATTGCAAGCAACTCAAAGATGAGATTGAGTTTTTGATCCGTAGAGGGAAGCTGAGGCACTTCACTAAGGGTGAAGACCGTGCTAATCAGAGAAGAGACTATAATAGAAGGGATGACGATCAAGATCGCAACCCACAGCCCCGAGGGCCAGTAATCAACATGATCTCAGGAGGCCCGACTGCGGCCGGGACAACTAGGAACTCTCGAAAGGCTTATGCTCGAGAGGTGTTGCACATCGTGGGAGAGGCCTCGAAGCGTGCAAAAACTGAGGTAGCGATTAGCTTTGATGACTCAGACTTGGAAGGGGTGAAGTTCCCCCATGATGACCTGTTGGTTATAACTCCTGTGATTGGAAACTCGGAGGTGAAGCGAGTCTTGATAGACAATGGAGCTTCCGTTGACATTCTGTTTCATGATGCGTTTGTGAAGATGGGATACACTGATTCTCAGTTGACCCCCAATAACATGCCTATATACGGATTTAATGGAGTAAAATCCAAAGTTGAAGGGACTATTCAGCTGCCTGTAACTATTGGGCAAGAGCCCAAGGAGGCCACTCGGATGTTGAACTTCCTGGTAATCAAGGCGGATTCAACGTACAACGCTATCCTTGGAAGGACTGGACTTCATGCATTCAAGGCTGTTGCCTCAACCTATCATGTGAAGATCAAGTTCCCTACCAAGAATGGTGTTGGAGAACATAAAGGTGATCAGAAGATGGCACGAAGCTGTTATGTAGCCTCGTTAAGGCCTGATGGAGTCGGGGGGCAGGTCCTTCCGATTGAAGACATGGAAGTCCACAGTGGTAAGGAACACAAAGAAAGGTCAGCAGAGGACATCACACAGAAGCCTCGGACAGCCATTGAGGCTAAGGCGTTAACTGACTTTGTGGTTGAGTGTACCATTGGCAACCAAGAAGTCGGGGGGCAGGAGGTAGTACCCCAAGCAGGAAGTGAACTTCAGAATAAGAATGAGGAGACCAGAAGGAGTGGTGGGTGCCCTATTTTGATGGAGCACCAAAAACAAAATCAAGTGGTGCAGACCTAGTCTTGCAAAGGCTCGATTGGGCTTAAGTTATCCTAGTAGGACTTAGCTTCATATTTATATAGTAGAAGTAGAAATAAGGTTCATTAAAACCATTGCAGAGCATGTTGCTCCGAGTAGGACAGTAGTACTCTATGTAAGGGTTGAACCCATTTCCAAGTTATTAATGCAAGTTTGTTTTCCATTCATTGATTGTGATTTTATTTATGTGCCAAGCACCTGATGTGTGAGTCAAAGAAGACCAAGTACCGAAAATAAAAGAATACACGAATGAAAACAAACGAATGCATACCCCGAATGGTAGAGTTAGGTTACAGCAGATAAGAGTTTAAGTCCTTGAAAGACCCTGGATAAAGACAAACGTTGAAGTCCTGATGGAACACCCGCTGAAGAAACATATTGCATAGCCCGAAAGCCAATGGAAGGCTCATCAAGTGGGCAATCAAACTAGGAGAATTCGATGTTAAGTACAAGCCTAGGACATCCATCAAAGCTCAGGCTCTAGCTGACTTCGTGGTTGAATATACCATTGACAACCAAGAAGTCGGGGGGCAGGAGGTAATAGACCAGGAAGGTCAGCAAGGTGAGAAACCCCTGGAAGAGAAGAAGGAATATTGGATGCTCTATTTTGATGGGGCATCAAAAACAAAAAGCTCTATTTTCATGGGGCATCTAAAACAAAAACCAGTGGTGCAGGTTAAGTTCTGCAAAGCCCCGATGGGTTCACACTCGAGTATGCCTTGAAGTTGGACTTCCAAATAACCTACAACGAGGCGGAGTATGAAGCTCTGATAGCCGACCTAGACTGACAAGAGCCCTGAGGGTCAAGAACCTGAAAGTCTGTGGAGACTCAAAGTTGGTAGTCTCACAAGTCAATGGAGAGTTTGAGGTTAGAGAAAAGAATATGGCCAAATACTTGAGGATTGTGAAAGCTGCGATAGCCCAGTTAGATGAGTGCTAGGTATATCCCGAGGGAGGAGAATACAAAGGTCGATGCCTTATCTCAATTCAAGGGTCGAGACCCATTCTGGGAGCGTCTACTTCCAAGTCCTGAAGACCCCCACCATCAATTTGAAATTGGTAGCACCAGTTGATGTAAGCTGCAGGATAGACCCTAAAGCTCATCTTGAGACTGGTTGGCCCCTTGATAATGCCTTGAAGGTACAGAAACTGTTAATGAGAGTGTTGAGATAAGAGGTCCTTTACAGTTCCACACTTGAGGTCTTGAACTTCAAATCTAAAAATTCAAGCCTTGATGGCCAACAAGGTTATCTGCCTCCAAACGAACCTGACAAGAGGCATCAGGCTACTTAAAACCTAGTCAAGGTTCTACAAGTATAAGAAGAAGGTTGGAAACCTAGAAGTAAGATAGAGGATTGGCAACCAGCCAAGGCACACCAGACTTAAAGTTGAGTGCTTAGTGGCAAGTGAACTTCTTGAGCGATCAACCGAGAAGCAAGACCTCCACTATATGAAGCAAGGGGGGCAAGAACTAAGGGACTTCATCATTCCTACATCTTAGAATGAGAATCAAGGGAATCAAGGGTTGATAATAACCTTAAAACCAAGGTCTCAGCAAATAAGTTAAGGCCCGGAAGGTCACAAGTCAAGGTTCACGAAACCATTTAAGGCATAACAAACACCTCCTATTGACCTGAAACCTCGTGTCGGTGATCCAGAACACCAACATCAACCTTAGAATCCAGGCCTTGTGTTATAAATCAAGGGCTAAGGAACCAAGTTGAAGCCTTAGAAGGCCAACAAAGCTATCAGATCCAACCTGGGATCAAGAGATTCGTGAACAACTCAAGAATGAGTAACTGAATCAACATTCCAACAAGGTGGTATGAGGTCGGCACCTACGACCTCGCTTTGCAATAGGATTTCGAGCTCATTCACATAACCAGAAAATCAACTAAAACATGTCCATTTGAGGCGTGGTTTGAGATCGCAAACTCCAGCTCGAATTTGAATTTAAAAATATGAAAAACCCACACGACCTAGGCCTAACTTGAGGTCGTCTATGTGTTGTGTTGAGGTCGGATTTATACTACAATGAGATTGGTAAATTCTGGTCGTAATTATACTAGAAAGTGTGAAAAATCTGTGCGACCTGGAACCACTTTGAGGTCGTTTCCCCTTGGTTTGAGGTCGCCAGCACGAGGTCGAAAATGACTAGAAAAGCCGGGGAGAAGGTCACGACCTGGGTGAAAACTCGAGGTCGTTTCCATACCGAATGAGGTCGTACGTTTGAAATCGTAGTTGAACTACGAATAGGGCTCGTAACGTGCGACCTGGACATAGAAAAAGCTTACGTTGAGCTCGTTGCATCCTAGTCGAAAATGAACTAGAAAAATGGAGAAAACCATGCGACCAGGACATGAAATGAGGTCGTGTGTGCCCCAATTTGAGGTCGTTGAACCCAGGTCATTTTTGAACTAAAAACTGTGACCAAAAGCTGCGACCTTGCCCCCGTTTGAGCTCGAAATTGAGCTCGAAAATACACTGATTTCTCCTCGAAATTTCCAGGTCGAAAATGACTTAGGAAACAAGAAAAATGGCTGCGACCTGGAGACAATTTGAGCTCGAAATTGAGCTCGAATTTTGTGATTAGAATTCGGAAATTTGAGTCGAAATGATAATTTCTGAATAGTACTAGCCCTTGGAAATAAAAAATTTCCAAGCCAGGGGCTCTGCCCCTTGGACCCCGCCAGGGGCTGCCGCCCCTTGGACCCCCGCTAGTGCCGTTTAGCACCGTTTAGCGCCGTTTAGAATCGCTTAACATTGTTTAAGTGTCGTGCAAGGCTTGTTAGTGCCGATTAGCACCATTAGTGCCGATAGCACCGTTAGTGCCGATAAGCACCGATTAAGTGCCGATTAGCACCGTTAGTGCCGATAAGCACCGTTTAGTGCCGTTTTATGCCGTTCAACGTCGTTTAAACATTGTTTAAATGTCGTTAAGGCTGATTAGTGCCGATTAGCATCGAATTAACATTGTCGTAAACGCGTCGGTCGCTCCACGCTTTACATAAAGACAATACTCGTGAAACACTAGTGTATAAAGATGAACCCTGACCCGAGTCTTGGAAAGGACCGTTAAAACTTCAAGGAAAACCTGATCAGTTTTCCTAGAAGTTGGGGGGCAAATGATATGGGCTAAAAATAAGCCCTAAAGACACATTTAGTGTTGCATTAATTAGACCCGTTATGGTCCGAACGTGGGGCCCACCAACAGGGTCCAAAGTCCTATTTTTAATATTAATTTCGTAATTAATATTAGGGGTAATAAACAGCTCAGCAATAAGTGTCAGATAAGGACATTATCTCTACAAGACTTAGCCTCCAAGGCATCCAATTCGATATGGCAGCAGACTCCTACAAGGAAGGAGTCTAGAACTTTCCTCAAGGAGGTGACTTATCTATTAAGTCTCCAACTCCTACCTTAATTCTAAGGCTTCTCAGCCTATATAAAGGGCCTGACCCCTCATTCTCAGAACTACGTTGGCTTGATTCTCTAGCAATACAGAGATACGTAGGCATCTTGTGAGGACCGATTAGTCTCGAACACAAGAACAACCATTAAAGCTCGAAGCTCACCATCCCTTGTATTTAATACATACAAACCCTCGTTTTTATTCCACAACAAAAAAGTATGGGGCATTTTACTTAAATTTTTATAAAATGATCATGTTTTTTTATTCTTATTTGAAGATATTTTAAAAATTCTAAAATAATATAGGAAATTTTTTTAATGAAATGGTTAAGTTGTGCATAGAACAATGCAAAATACAAGGTAATAAAGTGCAATTGGCTTAAATTAATGAAATAAGATATACAATTAACTCTTAACACAGTATACATGAATTATTAATTAATTTATTCTTTTTTTTGTAAAATTAAATTTTGATGTGATTTTCGATAAGTCTGTGGATCTCCATGGGTCTTACCTTTCTCGGAAATGGGTCGGGCTTAAGTTCGTAACTTTGGGTTGAATTTGGGCTTGAAGTACCTGAAAGGGAATGCCCAATCGAGGTCGATCTTTCGGAAACATCTTCAACGTAAGAGTAAATATTCCGACCAAAGTTCTAATAAAAGAAAGTTAAAAGAGAATGTAAAGCTTACCATGCGTGTAAAAAATATGAACCTATTTCTTATCGCCGGAGTCGAGTATTTATAGGGGGAGGGGCACGCCACATGGCACTACTAGAAGTAGGGGTGTGCACGGGTCGGTTCGGCTCGGTTTTTACAGAAAACCGTTACCAAACCGTACATGTCGGTTCAATTCGGTTTTTAGCTATTAACCGTAACCGAACCGTTTGGAACGGTTTTTTTTTGTTCGGTTAACCGTTTGTCGATTACGGTTTTTTTCGGTTTTTTTATTTTAAATACGTAATATCTTAATATCATGTTAATAAAAATTTATAAATGTCATCTTAATATTTGCGATAATATTTTTAATAACAAAAAAGTAATTGGTAAACCTGGAATTTGCAGCTACACTCTCGACCCATTTGAATTTACAGTAAAGAGAAGATCCAACAGAGATACCTTTTCAACTCATCTGGTCCATTTAGCATTTTGGTGTTTAAGGATCAGTATTTAGAAAATATTAACCCAAGCATTTAACATACTGTAACAACGACTAGTTCAGATAAATGTATAGTACATATTTTTATTTATATAAATCGTATAAGTCTTACTATATTATCTTATATTTTATATAAGTATATAATATAAAATTAAAAATTATTAAAATACTATATTTTCGGTTCGGTTATTGGGATAAAACCGTAACCGTTACAAAATCGTTCCGTCGGTTCGGTTCGATTACGGTTTTTTTCAGTTTTAATCGATTATGGTTTTTTTTTTTGGTACGATTTTTCGGCTCGATTTCGGTTTTATTTTGCTCATCCCTTACTAGAAGTCATTATTTTGGGCCCCTAGCTTGTTAGGCCTTGTGGCTTGGGCTCTGCAGCCTCTGCTGCCTTGTGGGTTTTACTCAATAAACCTCGTTCTCTTTTGTTTAATTTCTTTTATTGTATAAATATAAAATGCATATTTTTTTTGGTTAAATAAAAATACATAAAATTGAATATTTTTTCCCGAATAACTAATTATTCAAATTTAGAACCATATTCTTAAGTTAAATCATTTATCTTAGTTAAATTTAATTATTTCAAAGATTTATCTTATATTTTAGCATCTTAATTATTATGTTTAAATTATGTTTTTCTTTTTATGTTTAAGACTTTTTGTGTGAATGAAGATATATATCCAATATTGTAATTTAAGAAAAAAGATTTTGAAGTTAATAATTCTTACTTATGTTAATACAATTTAAAATATAACAGAAAAATTGAATAACAAATATAAAAAGTAAAAATAAAATAAGTAAATGTAAAAAAAAGATTTTTTCATAGTTGTGTATACATTTATTATAATTCTTATAATATGTATGAAATAAAATTTTCAAATTTTCAAATTTAAAATATAAATTTATTATCAAAATTTTTTCAATAATATTATTTATATAAGTAATAAATTTTTAGTAAAATATATGTATTAGGGACAATGCTTATCTTTAAGAAATAAAGAGCCAAATGCAAGATAATGTAAAACAAATTTAACGTTATCCTACACGATACTTACATTACTTACAAATTACAATCACAATATATATCGAAGTCATCGACAGGATTATTCTCAACTTCATATCCACGCCCATCTCTAATTCCGCCGCTGCCGCAATCGACTAAGGTACTTCCCTTAAGTTTCTACGTAATCTCCGATTAACTTCGTCGTCTCCTTTGTAATTATTATACTTTTATTGAATTATTCAATTTCCTTTTTATCAAGTTTTAAAACCCTAATTATGAAAAGGGGATAGTATTTATTAAGTTACATGATAATTCAACTAATATTACCGCTTGATTACGATGATTTATGTGAAATCCACTTTAATTGACCAAATAGTTTCCATCTTTAATTTGTATTCGAGCATGTGAATTTGATTTACTGTTTTGAATTTTTGGCATAGTTATTGTTCTTTAGTTAGTAATATATAATATGTATGTGGATGTGTATATTGTAGGTTCTGCTGGTTATCTGTGCTGTATATGTTAACATGCGATTTTAACTTCAAGCTCTAATGTAGTTTTATTAGGTGTTTTTTTTTAATTTCCGTAAAAGGACTATATATGATGGCGAATATCTTTGTAGACTTGTAGGGTTTTCTTTTTCGGTGCACCTTTTCGTTGGTGTCGGGGTGTCCGATGTTACATGTGCTCACAGGTGTCCGATGAAGGTTGTATTCTAATATTCTAAAGAAGTATAAAAAAAGAGCAGTAGCAATTATTTTGTACCACTTTTTACATTTTAAACAATTTATCCTCCTTATTCGAGCATTGTATCGCACATCACTACCTATGTTTATTACCTTTCCCATCTTGGCAAGTGTCGTATGCTTATCTTGGTTAAATTGCTTATTTTCTGGTGTAGTACATCTTATTTTCCTTTCTGCACATCTTTTACGTGTAGCAAAATAGTTCTCCTTGCTTGTTTTTTCCGTGATATATATATCTTTTTTCTAAAATGCAGTGTCACCTCATATTTATCAGCTTGGTAGTGTTATAACTTATGACAACACCAGAAGGAAGAGGTTTTTATCCTCCACTTTCCAAATTTGAAGATGAAAATAACAAATTTCACTTGAATGATGTCTATGATGATCCTGTCTGGGATGTGCCAGAAGCCCAAAATGTGTATTCTAAAGGGTCCAGATCATTTCGACAAGATTCTAATTACCCCATCCCTAATGAACCTGAAGACTTTCTTGATGAAGAATATGATTCTGGTGAAGATTATTCTAATTATATGCAACAAAGAACACCCGAAGTGAATTTGAAAAATGTGTTGAGTGGGATTGTTGCAATCGTGACTGGCTCTAATAAGGATCCCAGTGCCAGTGTAGAACAGCAACAACCCACTACAAATGTTTCATTTCTTGGATCTAAGAAGAATGGAGAGACCTTTTTGCACTCTTCAGTATACATTCCTAGTGCTCCACCTCTCCTCGAGTCTAGTGGCACTAACTATATTGCGTACAAAGAAATATTGGAAGCTGATCCGCCAGAGTGGCTGCCTGATAGTTCTTCTTCAGTTTGCATGCAGTGTAGTTCTCCATTCACTGCCCTTACTAGAGGTAGGCATCATTGCCGCTTCTGTGGAGGAATATTTTGTAGGATTTGCTCAAAAGGAAGGTGCTTGCTACCCGTTAAGTTTAGAGAGAAGAATCCACAAAGGGTGTGTGATAGCTGCTATGATCGCCTAGACCCGTTACAAGGTGTTCTGATCAACACCATTAGCAATGCTGCACAGACTGCTAAGCATGATGTTGTGGATTGGACTTGCACGAGAGGATGGTTAAACCTTCCAGTTGGTTTGTCCATGGAGCATGAAATATACAAGTCTACAAGTACATTGAGGAATTACAGCCAGGTACTTGCCGATTCTAATTGAAGTGTCGCCAAATAATTCAAATTAGAGTTTTGCATGACATGAATGAATATATCCTTACGAGACATAACAGAACTCGCGGAGTATAACTTTGCATTTTAATTGTTGGTATGTCTCTGTCTCTCCCTTCAAACGCACAACACAGGCAGGTGCATGCACTTGCTCGTTCCTGTGTTCAGCACAATTAGCAAAACTGTTGCTTGTCATTTCTTGCAACTCGCAGGAAATGTATATACTACATAATTTTTTTAAAAGTTTTGAACCTTTGTTCTTGTTCAACCTTTTCACTTTTGGTTAGCTGTAATAATCACACTCCTACTCAGGTAGTAATATATTGTCAAATACGTATTTTTGATATGTTGTCAAATACATATTTTTGTCTTCTCCGACGAGTAGTTGGATATATGTGTGTAGTAATACTTTCTTAATCCATTCTTGCCCTAAAACAGGTTGCTAGGTTGAACCCTGAGAAGTCTATACCCTCTGCAGTTTTGAAAGGGGCCAAAGGTTTGGCAATTTTAACGGTTGCTAAAGCCGGAGTTCTACTTGCTTATAAACTTGGTACTGGCTTGGTGATTGCTCGAAGGCCTGATGGATCATGGTCTGCTCCATCTGCTATACTATCTGTTGGTTTAGGATGGGGTGCTCAGGTATTACATGCATCCAGCCGACCTTTCTCTTTTCAAATTGTTCCTACTTTTTGAATTTGTTGGATTTCTGCTATACTATAACCATGCAGCACGAGGTCGGAAGAATGAGCTCATGGATTTCATAATTTTCTGAATGAACTGTTGGTCTGAAAGTGTCTGTTTAAAAACATATTAATTTCATGGTCTTTTGTTGTGTATATATAAACCATTACAAGATGAATTAAAACATTGGGGTTTCTTTTTTAAGTTTGAATGATTTGTCTTTTATCTCCATATCCATGTGATGTCTTTTCTTTTGCATGTTATTTTAGGTTGGGGGTGAGCTCATGGACTTCATAATTGTTCTTCATGATTCCAAAGCGGTGAAAACATTTTGTAGTCGCGTGCATTTTTCTCTTGGAGCTGGTTGCAGTGTTGCGGCAGGCCCTGTCGGGAGAGTGCTGGAAGCTGACCTTCGAGCTGGTGATAGAGGGTCTGGCATGTGCTATACTTACAGTTGTAGTAAAGGTATGTATTCCAGACAATATTTGTGCTCATCCAGCAGTTTTTTTAGAGGATTATCAGTTATAGCTTTCGATTTCTGAGTGTGTATTATTATTTTTTAAAATTTTTTATGTTTGTTTTGGATTATTAACATGTAGTCACATGATCCGCCTTTTTTACTTGAAATAATGGAAATATCTACAAGCTGTTGTTAGATGCATTGAGTAGGTAATAACTTATTGGGTTAAGTATCTGACACAAGAAATGCAAGGTGTGATGTGTCTTGCTTGAAAAGTCTTTGAAGTACTATGAATTTGGTGTTTGAAGCAGTTTAAATTGGCTAGTCGCAACTAGGTTGAAAATCTGTGACTCGAGGCAGGATATTAAGTTTTTTTTTTTTTTTTTTATATTACGTGGTGTGATCAAGTCGGGTCACCTTTCTGTACACAATTTGCTGAAACAAAGACATGGTGAAGATTGCAGGAAAATGTCATCGAGAACTTGTGACTGTCATGTCAGCAGTGCTTACAGCTCATAGTTACCCTAAAGTCCTAACAACTTTTAGTAAATAAAAAATAAGCTCCTCACAATTGACATTTGACAGCGCGCTTCCAAACAATGAAACCAAACATGTCTAAATTGTGGAATACCTAATGAGAAATGGGCTACTTTTAAAATTTAAATAATTTGTACAAAACACATGTCCACTTGTTCGCATCTTTTTTTTTTCTTCTTATCTTTTTTTCCTTGTGCTTTGGGGTGGTTAGGGATTGCTTTTGCTGGATCCCTGAACATTTCAGTGGGATAGGGTGGTCTTACGCTGCTGGTCACATGAGTACCTCTGTGATTGAAATGCTCTGTAAACTTGTGTTTCTTTTAGTATGTCTTTAATAGGAAATTTTTTCTTTTACATTTGATCTGTAACTATTCCAATTTTATAGATAATATAAAGCAAGTTATAAAGTTGGTAAGCAAACTCACACGAGCCTAAAAGCTGGGCGAGGTTCACATAAGAATTCACTTTACTAGTCACAGTTTGCACAAATACTCTCTTTTAATCATGTTTTAAAATGTTTTGAAGAACAATTGGTAACTGATGTTAGCTTTAATGGCTTAGGTGCATTTGTTGGTGTCTCACTGGAGGGGAACATCGTTGCCACAAGGCTGGATGCAAATCTCCAGTTCTATGGCGATCCTTATCTTACCACAACTGACATCCTTTTGGGCACAGTGGACAGGCCAAAGGCTGCTGAGCCTTTGTATGCCGCACTTGATGGTCTTTACGCCAAACTTCGATGTTACCCGAAACTCCGCTCCTAATCATGGTTTACATATGTGGCTCCAGAACAGTTTCATGGGTTTGTTTGCACTGTATATATCCTTTGTTTTTCATTGCTAATGGGGGAATAACTGACATTCCGTGGACCACTACCATGACTGAATGATACCAGAAGGAAGGCCGTGGAGAAAATACGCAATTTATGGCCTATATACTCGGTTAATTTATGTATGAACCGTTAAGATGTATATAATAGTTGTATATATCAGACATCAGTTGGAATATAAAGTACATACGAGACCCTAGCTGTCACTGCTCCTGAAGTTAAAATTGTTTTTTTTTTGGTGTCCATTTCATATTTTTTGCCAGTTACGGTATTAATTTTCTTTACTTACTACTGTCGTGAGGTAAACATGTTTAAAGCAAAATACGACAGGTGAAACAGAATACAGATAAGACGGCAAAAGCATAATCGACAAAACAATATGAAAACTTACACGTCTTATGTGGTTCTAACGGCCTTAACTTGAAAGCCATGTTTCTAGATATGAATGTTTATAAATATGAATTAATACAGGACTTGAAAGCTATGTCTAAACTTTTAATCAATGAATAGCTATACTTAGGGTGTCATATTTTTTTGTTGAGGTAGTAGTAATTGCCGGAATGTAACACAGAAGTTGAATAATATTAAGATTTGGAACTGAGATTTTCTTTTTCTTTATGAAAATCATTACATAGTCATATATAGGCCATTGTTCTATGGAGAATTATCTTACGTGGAGAACCACTTATTCTATGCTAATTTCTGATTCTATTACAGAATCAAATTTTTATTTTTTTGGTTCTATAAAAAAAATGGGTTCCACAAAAAAATTTCTGGGCAAAGCTGACGTGGCAGTGACACGTCACCTGCCACGTCATCACTGCTGATGTGGCAGTGCCACATCATCAATGATGATGTCATCGATGATGTGGCACTGCCACGTCAGCTGTGACGACGTGGCACTGCCACGTCAGCTGTGAAGACGTGGCAGGTGACGTGGCACTACCGCGTCAGCAGTGTTGACGTGGAAGGTGACGTGGCAGCTTCGATTTTTTATTTTTTTTGGAAAAAAAAAATTGGTTCTGTTACAGGATCAGGAAAAAAATTAAAAAATATTGATTCTACTACAGAATCATAGGGTTCTCCACGGTAAGATGATTCTCCATAAGGTGCTACTCTACGTATATACTCCCTCCGTCCCGTCCATTTGTTATCATTTCAAAATAGGGTGTCGACACGCATTTTAAGGTGGATTTTAAGGATAGTTCCATAACTTATTTTTGAAAGTTTCTTTTTTTTATAAAAAAAGAACAATCCTATTTTTATACACAAAAAGAAAATTTCAAAAATAAGTTATGGAACTATCATTAAAATCTACCTTAAAATGCGTGCCAGAAAGTTTCAAAAAAGTGTAAACAATTGGATGAGACAGAGAGAATATGTTGTTGTCGAGTGTTAAATCTTTGTTAAATGTAAACAAACCGAGTGTGGTGAGTTGTATATGTACTGTACTAAAATGATAACAGGGCAGCGTGAGTTGACAAATGTTTATGTAAACATCACACTTGTCCTAAGAAAGTGAAGAGAATTGCCTAGTCATCCAGCTTCTTTCACCTCCTTTGAATATAGGGAAAATTATTTTTAAAGTCCCTGAACTATTATCGTTTTTTTTCTAAGTCCCTGAATTAACAAAGTGAAATTGTAGGTAATCAAACTTTTGAATTTTTCCCATCGCAGTCCTTCTGTTAGATTTTGACTAACGCCGTTAGTCAATGATTTATTACTATTAGGCATTTCTTATTTAAGTCCCTAAACTATTAGGCATTTCTTATGTAAGTCCCTGAATTGAAAATTTATATATTTTCAATAAATTAGAATATATAATATTATAATTTTTTTCTAATAAATAAATAAAATATTAAAATTTTTAATCACTTGATTTTTTTATATATAAGTTCATGTATTTTTATAGTTCAGTTAACATTACTCATTTTAATATAACTAGCTTATAATCCGTGCGATGCACAAATTCTTTTGATATGTAATAAATTTTATTTTATGTTAAAATTTAGTTAGATAAAATTTAAAGATAATGTATTTTATGTGAAAAAGGAAATTGATTAGTTATTGAAAAATAGAAAAGGTAGCATGTTTTACCTGAAAAGAAAAATTTATTAATTAGTAGTAATAATAAGTAATTAAGTAATAATATATGCAAAGTTAAAAAAGAAAATTAGTAAAATTCTAAACTAACAAGGATGAAAGTAAATAAAAAATAAAAGAGTAATAAATGTGATTTTTAATATAAAATTTAAATTTAAATTTAAATTTTCAGTTCAGGGACTTAAATAAGAAATGCCTAATAGTTTAGGGACTTACATAAGAAATGTCTAATAGTAATAAATCATTGACTAACGGCGTTAGTCAAAATCTAACGGAAGGATTGCGATGGGAAAAATTCAAAAGTTTGATTACCTAGAAATTTACTTTTTTAGTTCAGGGACTTAGAAAAAAAAACGGTAATAGTTCAGGGACTTTAGAATTAATTTTCCCTTGAATATATTATATTGGGGTGTTTGGGGAAACTTTTTTCCAGAATAAGTCAACTTATTTTAAGACAAAGTTAGAGATTCCTAACATTCCAACTTATTTTTCAACTTATTTTTGCAACTTATTGAATCTCAAACATACATTAAATACTTGTATAAAAAAAATTTATAAAAATATAAAATTTTCACCCGAAAATAAGTCCATAAATCCTAGAAAAAAGTTTTGGCAAACGGGCACATTGTACGCAGGTACGCACACTTACAGCTCATTTATTTTAGGGAAAATAAATTATTTCGTCCTTTAACTTTATGCTGTTTTTGGTTTAGGTCCCTGAACTATGAAAAATAATATACGGATACCTAAACTTTTAAAATTTCTGATTGACATCCTTCCTTTCGCGGAATTAAGTGAAAATTTAACATGTTAATCTTCGAGTGATTATAAGAACATGGGTGGTAAAAGTTTTCAATTTCGAGTTCACTAACATTTGCAAATCTGCATATTTTAGTAAGTTTTTTTTCGTGTTCTTGAAATTAAAGTACAGATTTCTATATGTTAGTGAATTCGAAATCGAAAATTTTCACCACCCATGTTCTTATAATCACTCGAAGATTAACATGTTAAATTTTCACTTCATTCCGCGAAAGGAAGGATGTCAATTAGAAATTTTAAAAGTTTAGGTATCCGTATATTATTTTTCATAGTTCAGGGACCTAAACCAAAAACAGCATAAAATTGAAGGACGAAATAATTTATTATCCCTTTATTTTATAAGCTCTAGACCAACAGCTTATGCTTATCTCGTGTTACATACAGAGTGATACAGGTCAACAACATACACATAATATATTCAGTGGATCATGTTGTTTTTCCAAAAAATATGGTCCCTTCATCTCATTTTATATGTTCCTTTTTTTTTAATACAAATTTAAGGATAGTTTTTCAAAATTATCATTACATTTATTGTATTCGAAAATTGATTTTTTTCAAAATTAACACTATTCTTATTTTTCAATTTATTAATTAAGGGTATTCGTTGAAAAATTTTATCCAACTACCTTTATCTTAATATATGTATTTTTTATAAAAAGGACATGTAAAATGGGACGGAGGGAGTAGTAACTAATAAATGAAATATATGCGGTTTCTCTTAAAGTGTATTGAAATCATAAAAACAAAATGAAAAAAAATTGTTGTGGAATAAAAACTAGGTTACTAGTATTGCGGCTAGGGTTTGTGTATTTAATGCAAAGGTGTGTGAGCTTCGTGCTTTAATGGCTGCTCTCGTGCTCGTGGCTGAATCTGCCTTCACAAGATGCCTACGTACTTTGATGAATATCAAAGATCAAGCCAAAAACGTAGTTCTGCGTTGAGGGGTCTGGCCCTTTATATAGGCTGAGAAGCCTTAGAATTATGGTAGGAGTCAGAGACTTGGTGGACAAGTCTTTGAGGAAGGTTCTAGATCTATTCCTTGTAGGAATCAGTTTCCATATTGAATTGGATGCCTTGGTGGCTAAGTCTGATGGAGATAATATCTTTATCCAACTCTTATTGCTGAGCTGTTTATTTCCCCCCAATATTAATTACGAAATTAATATTATAATTGGGGTTTTGGGTCCATCTGGTGGGCCCCACGTTTGGACCATTCTTAGTCTATTTAATGCCACATTAAATGTGTCTTTAGGGCTTATTTTCGGCCCATATCATTTGCCCCCCAACTTCAAGGAAAACTGATCAGGTTTTCCTTGAAGTTTTATAATGGTCTTTTCCGAGACTTGGGTCAGGGTTCATAATTGTACACTAGTGTTTCACAAGTATCGTCTTAACGTAAAGAGTGGAGCGACCTACACATTTACGACGATTTGCCTTATTCGAGGCTAAACAATTATTTCCAAGTAACTTCTGTTACTGGTTTGTCTATTCAATATGAAGGAATCATCCATAGTACTTCTCGTATCGTAAATATATCTTAGAGTTATATAGTACCCACAGGTATTTCTCTCTTTAAAATTCCATGTCCACGAAGATTCAATGTCCAAAATTCAATTTTTCATAGCAATTTTCGAACAAAACTGGAGTTTTTCGACCAGGAATTTCGACCAGAAATTCGACCAAAATTCTGGTCGAAATATGGGCTTCAACAAATCCTGATCGAAGAGATTTTCGACCAGGATTCCTGGTCGTTTCGACCAGGATTCTGGTCGAAGTAAGCATTCCATTCTCCTCTGCTCGAACATATTTCCGACCAGGGTTCCTAGTCGTTTTGACCAGGATTCTGATCGAATTAAGCGTTCAATTTTTTTCTGGTCGACAGCTTTTTCGACCAGGATTCCTGATCGTGTCGACCAGGATTCTGGTCGAATTAAGCGTCTAAATTTCCTCTGGTCGAACACTTTTTCGACCAAGATTCCTGGTCATTTCGACCAGGATTCTGGTCGAATTAAGCATCCAAATTTTCTCTTGTCGAACACTTTTTCAACCAAGATTCCTAGTCCTTTCGACCAAGATTCTGGTCGAATTAAGCGTCCAAATTTTCTCTTGTCGAACACTTTTTCGACCAAGATTCCTGGTCATTTCGACCAGGATTCTGGTCGAATTAAGCATCAAAATTTTTCGGGTTTTTTCTTGATGGGCCTTTCTTCTTTTTAGGCCTTCGAGGCTTTACATGTTTAAAGTGTGTATTTTTATAAAAATACCTTCTTTCTTTGGGCCTGGGCCTATGGCCATAATGGGCCTGTTCAAATTCCGAACCTTTTGTTTGGGTTTGAGTTTGATATTTCTTCAAAATATCTCAGATATTTTTTCAAAATATCTTAAACATTTCTTCAAAATATCTTAGATATTTTTTTTCAAGATATTTTTCTAGGAACGTTCCAGAATTGGGCTTCAATTTGGGCCGGTTTCATGGGCCTTTAGTAGGTCAATTTTGGAATTCTGACCGGTCATTGTAGGTTTTCTGACCGTTTGAGAGTATTTCAACCGGTTGCTCAATCCTATATAAGAGTGAGAGTTGAGAGTTCATTTCTCACACTCTCACTTTCACTTTCACTTTTTCATCTTTGAGCTCTCAACTTTTAGCTAAGAAGTTTCTCTCTCAAATTCCGTTCAGAGTTTTTCTCGGCTAGTTCCGGCCTTCGTCTCCGGTCATCTTCTTCGTATTTCAAGACCTCAAGCTCTCATTAATGGCGGACAAAGCTCAAGCTCGCCTTCTAAAAATGAACTCAGCCTCCTCTAAAGGTACCATCCAAATTCGATCTCCTTACACCTCTCTTTTAGATATTTTAAATGAAAGAGCAGATGAATATCCTTCTTTAGCCGAGTTAGATGCGTATGATTGCTGTAATACATATCATGATACAGATGAAATTGGTAGGTATAACAAGTTGTATAAAATTAAAAAACCTTATAAACTCGTTCCAGCTGGGCCAGGTGACAGGCCTTGTCATTGGATGTGACGCCCCTGGATCCGGGGTCATGGATCCGGGCCGTCAAGGTCCAATTCCCATTCATTAACAACATTTCCTGGATTTTTTTTTTATATATATAATTAATACAAATTAAACCTTTCATAAATGACCCCACAATAATATCATCACACACCAATCATATGCTCAGAGAACAACATCCACAATATTAAAAGTTTAGAGTTAAAGGAGTTATTACAAACCAGGATCATACTTAAATACATTGTTGAATAATACTTCGACATGAAGCATTTCAACAATCAAAAGTTTAATACACCAGCTTACACACTTAATGTACATAATCTACCAGAACCCGCTTGCCTACACGCTACCTCCGGGATGGGTGCCAGCGTTCTCTCAGAAGGTCGCCTTTCCCTTACCCTCTTGCGTGGTGTAGTGCGGAGTATCGGCATGCCTAGCTGTTGTATAAAATAAATAGCAAGAATGAGCTAAAATAGCTCAACAAGATAACTTCTATCTACTACCATAAAAGGAAAAATAAACTTTTACATATATATATAAAAATGGGAAAATTCATCATAGTCATTAAGAAAAGAAATAATTCTTATCTATCAAATGCACCATCTATTCCTCTTCGTACGAAAAGTAATATGTAGTATTATAATATTAGTTTCTCTTCTTAAATAATATAATAATCCATACTTCGTTTCCGTATAATTTTCCAAAAATAATATTCCATTTGAATAAGATCTCGCAATAATATCCTTCTGTTTCTTGTATACGACAACCATATATAAATAATATAAAATCAGTTTCTCTTCATTCCATATAAATAATTCCATCACCTTATCTCATTTTCTTGGTTTCAGCATATAACTCTGAAAACCATTGTCAACCCTTTCTTTTCAAAAACATTGGGGATATCTGCTGTCGCCTGATACGTTAGGACGATGATCAGTCGCCTAATCGTATCTGCTCTCTTTTTACTACCGGTAGAAGGAATGAAAATCATCCCTGGAGGAAGGCCACCTGCTAACATCCTCCCTTGGCATCTTCGTGCCGTAATAAAAATAATAAATGCTGGACTGTGTCGCACACAGCCTGACACAGCCACTTACGCAAGTCTGTTGCAATCCCCCTTTTTGTCAAATCATTTATCTATTCACATTTATCATTTCCATTTCCATTTCCATTTCCATTTCCATTTCCATTCACATTTATCATCACCTTTAAATCATATGTCATAATACTTTAATTATGACTCATACAGCTTTTCTATAATTATTAAAGTCAAATATTCCTTTAGAACATAAAGTGTATTCGCTCTATCCATATTCGTATCTATCTTTCTTTAATTCTCAAAATCAGGAAATAAATCCTTAGCCATATAGCATCGTAGAAAAACATATATATTCCAAGAAATCATTTTACTTTAAAAAAAATAAAATAGTTTTCTAAAGTAAAAGTAGAAGAAATCTTGCTCTCTTATATACATATATATATATATATATATATGTTGTTCCATCTACTTTTAAAAATAGTAGATAATAATCAAATAATACTTATTAAATCACAATATTTAAAAAGAATATCTTTAGCAAAATATTATAAATCATATAACCCTAGATAACAACTGATACCATTCCTTTATTTACTTTAGATAACAACTGATACCATTCTCTCATATTTTCTTAATCATAAGGCATGTTCACTTCATACATAATCATCTCTATACATATCCATCTCATACTCATATCCATATTCATATACATCTTCGTATACCTTTCTTTTCAATATCAATACTCAAGGAGGACAATTTCTTCACAATATAGTAATAATAGCATCACATATATATTCCATGAAAATGAGTTTCTTTGAAGATACATAGTTTTCCAAGTAGGGATAGAAAAGATCTTGCCTTGGTTTCTGTATCCTGATAGTATGGCTGGTCCCTCCTCCGAAATTTCTATAAACACAAAAGGACCGTCATTAGAATACCACATCTCTTACTCACTACCCTCTTGTATAACAAAACCCTTTACACTTCAACATATGTTTAACGTATTATTATTAACCCAAAGGGTCAAGGACTTAACCATTTACAAGCTCAATCGAAGTTTCAGTGGTTTTTCACCATTTCTCCTAACGACCACACTTAACTGTAAAAATCCCCATAAATTATAGATTTCGACTTTTACTACAAGGTCAACTGGTAATGTCTCTTTGACTACCCTACCATATTATCCCAAAGTTTCATAATTTTTAAAAATGTCTAAGTAGGTTGATCATAGCCTCAAAGTTGATACAATTACGGTTTCTCGGTTTTCGAACACCTTTCACTAAAACTGACTTTTCTCCTAAACCGTTCATCAGATTTTAACGCACCTTATATCGAAACGATCTATGAACTAAGCTCTATCATTTCATGGTCAATTGGTAACCTAGGCAGTGAGGTACCGTATGAATACAGGGGTCACAAAACAGGGCAGATTTCGTTCTAACGAAAATCGGACATTATAACGGCTATATTTTCGTACTTTCCAAAATCAAACTCCTCCAAATCAATCATCCACCTTATACACCATCACCTACACCATGTGGTCATCTTACCAACCATGGTTACAAGCACATACTCCTTCCAAAATCAACTTTAATCACTTACAAACACTTATAACATCATAATCATAACATTTATACCACTTAATCACTAAACACAACTATATCCATCATAAACATAAAAGAGCAAGCATGATTATACCTTCTTGAAGCTTTGATAACCCTTAAAAATCCTTGATAAACCTTGGGCACACCTTTAACAACCTTAGTATAGCTTGTATTAACTAAAGAAACCATAAAACAAAGTTAAAAATTCGAAGTTACTGTTTACTCAGCTGAAAGAATCGCAAAAACGAAGGTCTTACCTACGTTTTCTGGAGGAGGCGTCTAAATGAAAGTTGTAGAGCATCTCATGGGCTTTCCAAAAAGCTAAAGAACACGAAATTCGGCTGAGAAACGAAGGAGTTATGCTCATTTTACTGGACTGCTGTATGGTTTACCCGAAAATGAAGAAGAAGGGAGATTTTGGTGTTGGTTTTTGATCTTATCTTGCTAAATTCTTGATAATTCTAGAGTTTAGTAGAAGCTTGAAGAGTTTTGTGGATAAAAATATGTGAAAGTACTAATTTGCCCTTAATCAAGGTTAGTGGAAAATGATGTCATACTAATGATGTCATTGTTGGATGATCATGTGATTTCTTTGTTCTTGATTTCCTAATTAGTGATTTAATGGTCTTTGTAATTATTAATATGGTATACATCCTTGGTATAACACTAATCTTGGTTGCTTAATCTCCATATCCGTCTAATTGTGGTTCGTTTCGAATGTACCTCATTATCTCAGTGGTTTTGAAATCATTTAACAATCCAAATTCCATTGGTATTCTCTTAACTTAATAATCCCTTGGTTAAATCTAAATTCACTAATTCCTCAATATATAATTCTTATAATGTTTCCATGCTCCTCAATATCCAATAGAAGTTCTTTGGAAGTCTAAATCCTAAAAAATCCATCTTTAGGAATTTCTGAAATCCTTCGTCATTTCGAGTCTCTTATTTTCAATGTACAACACTAGTATGGTTTCTGTTTATTCCTTTTCCTTTTCCATTATGGAGTACTTATATACCCTTTCTCTAAATCCTCGAAATTTACTATTCATGTGATCACTGTAGCTTGGCTAAAGTTAGGGTTATTACATCCTTCCCTCCTTAAAAGGATTCCGTCCCGGAATCACGTCAGAAATGTCCATAGATATCTTTTCATCTACACCTTATAACTTCTACACCACTTTCTCCATCCTTTTTCCTTCATAATATCTCTATCTTGTTTGCGCAGAAATACACCAACATAAACTTGCTTGTCATTCATCAACATGCCATTTAGCTTATCAATAGCAGTGCTTTCACTATCTTTATCTTGCAATTTCCTCTTGTTATAGTCATTCTACGTTAGTTAATCTCTCATTCCTCCTTTAGCTAAGGGTATCGGCCACCACATTGGCCTCCCCTGAATGGTAGTGTATCTCACTTATGGTTTATCCCTATTTTGATCTCTATCATGACATAAAATATACATATTTCGCTCTTATTATATCTTGTCTCTGTAAAATCTTCCAGAAATCCGGTTAGAATAAGATTCTTTGAAACAATTGTAAGAAAATATTACCTATAATATATATTTCCTGTTCGTATTTAAATAAGTCTTTGGTTTACCCTCAAAATACTATCATTCTCCTTTTCATAGAATTTCTAACCCCCAACAGATACTGATTTTCCTTATCTAGATTATCAACCTACCTATACCATTCATTGATCACATTGATTCCTAACCAAACATTTACACTAAAAATTTAAATACTAGAAAAATGTTCACCTTCATCTGTATCCGGCTTTCTCAATGCCTCTCCTAAAGTCATATTGTACACCCTGGCAGTAGGTTTATTTGAAACAATCATACTTTGTCCCGGCGCAGGTGACCCACCGGAACGGCAATCTCTAGCAAAGTGTCCTAGTTTCCCACATTGATAACACTTGATATCAATCTTGTCAGTTGATTTGCACTGGTTAATATAGTGTCCTTTCTGTCCGCACTTAAAACAAGTTATTCTTAACACTCTACACACTCCTGTATGCTTTCTACCACACGTATTGCACTCTGGTAAGGGTGGTCTTGATTGGTTTGACTTTCCACCCTGATTCACAGTCTCACTAACAGCCTTATTATTTCCTGACTTTCCTACAAACTGAGATTTTTGTCCCTTATCAACCTTGTTAAAGTAACTTCCTTCGCTTGAACCTCCTTTCTGACCCTCACATCTCCTTTTCTTACTTTCTCGCCCTATTTGATTTTGTTCGTTATGAGCATTTTCATTCTGTCTATTTCGACTTCCTTCATCTCTTTCATTTTCCTTTGCATTTGCTCTCATTATTACGCTTAGGCGGCATGATTCTGTATATAGCAATATTCTTCATTAATTACCCAAATTTAGGGTATAATAAACATCATTTCCATATACACAGTCTCATATACACAATTATATCACTAGTTAATTCATTTATATACCATAATATTCTCAATTCAACTTTAGCAAATAAGCGTATCACCTTTAGTACAATAACCTTTTCATTTAAGTCAATCACCTTATATACATCAATATCCTTGAATCTCAACATTTAATATCAAAATACAATAGAATTTAGACAGAATACACAAACTTCATTAATTATCCCCACTTCCTTTGCTTATCCTTATTCTAATTCTATCCTCAAAATACACCTTACTCTCAATAGTAAATCTCAATTATGCCTTAAAATTCCTCATATTCTTTTGTCTCACTAATCCTCAGTTATACCCTTTTTCTTCTCACGAAATTCCTTCCTCTTTTATAGCGAAACGTTTCTAGCTCTAATCATCTCTTATTGAAATTTCCCTTGAAATCTCGAGTTTCCTCGTATAATCACGTATATATACTCTAAACATTGCTTCCCTTATCCCATCCATTACTGAAACCTTCTATATTCGAAACAATTGATAGAATTCAAGAGACCTTAAATTTAAACGAACCCAGATATAAGCAAGGGTCCCACAACAATTTATAACATTAAGAGTTTTAAATAACCTTTATTCGAAACAAAAGAATATTTGAGAAATCAATATGATGGAAGAACCCGTACGTCACACAAGTGAGGGCGTCCCCTCCGACTTTCTATCACACAGACAGATTGTCCCCGTGTATACATATAGGGCTATTCCTCTTAGTTGGAATAAGAAGTATAAAGAAAATTTTAAATCACGATGATAAATACCACCTTTCAAAAATAATATTAGAGGAATATTTTGACTAAGATAGATCGAATAGAATTTTGAAATACATTCCAGAGGTACCAGAAAATTTTGAAAAGATACCGACCCTTAATGAATAAGAGGTGCCAGATCACAACTGGATTTACCCACAGTAGAGGAAAATTTGAAACTCGATAACATAATTTAGCAGGGATTTAGAAAATTTAAGAATAGGTACCGTTAATAGCCTCCGCCCAATTTAAAATCCCCAGTAATGGAAGGTTTTCCTCAAATACCATATATATCTAAGTCTGCGTACTCTCCAAAATTTCTTAAATTTGGCACTTATCCTTTAGCCTTAAACTATCGTCTTATATTCCCCGTTATCGTCATTTACCTAGTCTTGACTTGGCTCGATACTTTCTGCCTTTATCCATAATAGAACACAACCCTCTAATTGATATACTTACGTAATATTGATCGTCTTAGCCTGACACTACTCCGGTATCAAGGACCCTTCAAATTATACTTCTAAATTGTATATTCTAACATACCACACATACTCACACTATTTTCTAACGTACACTTCCTGTTACATCAAATATTCCCTTCTCTCATATCAGTCCCATGTGCTACATAAACTTGACACTTTTGGCATAATAACCTTTATTAGCAATAATCTATAAAATCATATTCACTACTTAGAATAAACGCTTCGTTCGATAAACCCCCCCTTGAACTTGATGGAAGTTCACAATTTTATATCATAACTAATACATTTATTATTATCACTCTTGTTCCTGAGCATTATGACTCTAAGCTCTGATACCAACTGTGACGCCCCTGGATCCGGGGTCATGGATCCGGGCCGTCAAGGTCCAATTCCCATTCATTAACAACATTTCCTGGATTTTTTTTTTATATATAATTAATACAAATTAAACCTTTCATAAATGACCCCACACTAATATCATCACACACCAATCATATGCTCAGAGAACAACATCCACAATATTAAAAGTTTAGAGTTAAAGGAGTTATTACAAACCAGGATCATACTTAAATACATTGTTGAATAATACTTCGACATGAAGCATTTCAACAATCAAAAGTTTAATACACCAGCTTACACACTTAATGTACATAATCTACCAGAACCCGCTTGCCTACACGCTACCTCCGGGATGGGTGCCAGCGTTCTCTCAGAAGGTCGCCTTTCCCTTACCCTCTTGCGTGGTGTAGTGCGGAGTATCGGCATGCCTAGCTGTTGTATAAAATAAATAGCAAGAATGAGCTAAAATAGCTCAACAAGATAACTTCTATCTACTACCATAAAAGGAAAAATAAACTTTTACATATATATATAAAAATGGGAAAATTCATCATAGTCATTAAGAAAAGAAATAATTCTTATCTATCAAATGCACCATCTATTCCTCTTCGTACGAAAAGTAATATGTAGTATTATAATATTAGTTTCTCTTCTTAAATAATATAATAATCCATACTTCGTTTCCGTATAATTTTCCAAAAATAATATTCCATTTGAATAAGATCTCGCAATAATATCCTTCTGTTTCTTGTATACGACAACCATATATAAATAATATAAAATCAGTTTCTCTTCATTCCATATAAATAATTCCATCACCTTATCTCATTTTCTTGGTTTCAGCATATAACTCTGAAAACCATTGTCAACCCTTTCTTTTCAAAAACATTGGGGATATCTGCTGTCGCCTGATACGTTAGGACGATGATCAGTCGCCTAATCGTATCTGCTCTCTTTTTACTACCGGTAGAAGGAATGAAAATCATCCCTGGAGGAAGGCCACCTGCTAACATCCTCCCTTGGCATCTTCGTGCCGTAATAAAAATAATAAATGCTGGACTGTGTCGCACACAGCCTGACACAGCCACTTACGCAAGTCTGTTGCAATCCCCCTTTTTGTCAAATCATTTATCTATTCACATTTATCATTTCCATTTCCATTTCCATTTCCATTTCCATTTCCATTCACATTTATCATCACCTTTAAATCATATGTCATAATACTTTAATTATGACTCATACAACTTTTCTATAATTATTAAAGTCAAATATTCCTTTAGAACATAAAGTGTATTCGCTCTATCCATATTCGTATCTATCTTTCTTTAATTCTCAAAATCAGGAAATAAATCCTTAGCCATATAGCATCGTAGAAAAACATATATATTCCAAGAAATCATTTTACTTTAAAAAAAATAAAATAGTTTTCTAAAGTAAAAGTAGAAGAAATCTTGCTCTCTTATATACATATATATATATATATATGTTGTTCCATCTACTTTTAAAAATAGTAGATAATAATCAAATAATACTTATTAAATCACAATATTTAAAAAGAATATCTTTAGCAAAATATTATAAATCATATAACCCTAGATAACAACTGATACCATTCCTTTATTTACTTTAGATAACAACTGATACCATTCTCTCATATTTTCTTAATCATAAGGCATGTTCACTTCATACATAATCATCTCTATACATATCCATCTCATACTCATATCCATATTCATATACATCTTCGTATACCTTTCTTTTCAATATCAATACTCAAGGAGGACAATTTCTTCACAATATAGTAATAATAGCATCACATATATATTCCATGAAAATGAGTTTCTTTGAAGATACATAGTTTTCCAAGTAGGGATAGAAAAGATCTTGCCTTGGTTTCTGTATCCTGATAGTATGGCTGGTCCCTCCTCCGAAATTTCTATAAACACAAAAGGACCGTCATTAGAATACCACATCTCTTACTCACTACCCTCTTGTATAACAAAACCCTTTACACTTCAACATATGTTTAACGTATTATTATTAACCCAAAGGGTCAAGGACTTAACCATTTACAAGCTCAATCGAAGTTTCAGTGGTTTTTCACCATTTCTCCTAACGACCACACTTAACTGTAAAAATCCCCATAAATTATAGATTTCGACTTTTACTACAAGGTCAACTGGTAATGTCTCTTTGACTACCCTACCATATTATCCCAAAGTTTCATAATTTTTAAAAATGTCTAAGTAGGTTGATCATAGCCTCAAAGTTGATACAATTACGGTTTCTCGGTTTTCGAACACCTTTCACTAAAACTGACTTTTCTCCTAAACCGTTCATCAGATTTTAACGCACCTTATATCGAAACGATCTATGAACTAAGCTCTATCATTTCATGGTCAATTGGTAACCTAGGCAGTGAGGTACCGTATGAATACAGGGGTCACAAAACAGGGCAGATTTCGTTCTAACGAAAATCGGACATTATAACGGCTATATTTTCGTACTTTCCAAAATCAAACTCCTCCAAATCAATCATCCACCTTATACACCATCACCTACACCATGTGGTCATCTTACCAACCATGGTTACAAGCACATACTCCTTCCAAAATCAACTTTAATCACTTACAAACACTTATAACATCATAATCATAACATTTATACCACTTAATCACTAAACACAACTATATCCATCATAAACATAAAAGAGCAAGCATGATTATACCTTCTTGAAGCTTTGATAACCCTTAAAAATCCTTGATAAACCTTGGGCACACCTTTAACAACCTTAGTATAGCTTGTATTAACTAAAGAAACCATAAAACAAAGTTAAAAATTCGAAGTTACTGTTTACTCAGCTGAAAGAATCGCAAAAACGAAGGTCTTACCTACGTTTTCTGGAGGAGGCGTCTAAATGAAAGTTGTAGAGCATCTCATGGGCTTTCCAAAAAGCTAAAGAACACGAAATTCGGCTGAGAAACGAAGGAGTTATGCTCATTTTACTGGACTGCTGTATGGTTTACCCGAAAATGAAGAAGAAGGGAGATTTTGGTGTTGGTTTTTGATCTTATCTTGCTAAATTCTTGATAATTCTAGAGTTTAGTAGAAGCTTGAAGAGTTTTGTGGATAAAAATATGTGAAAGTACTAATTTGCCCTTAATCAAGGTTAGTGGAAAATGATGTCATACTAATGATGTCATTGTTGGATGATCATGTGATTTCTTTGTTCTTGATTTCCTAATTAGTGATTTAATGGTCTTTGTAATTATTAATATGGTATACATCCTTGGTATAACACTAATCTTGGTTGCTTAATCTCCATATCCGTCTAATTGTGGTTCGTTTCGAATGTACCTCATTATCTCAGTGGTTTTGAAATCATTTAACAATCCAAATTCCATTGGTATTCTCTTAACTTAATAATCCCTTGGTTAAATCTAAATTCACTAATTCCTCAATATATAATTCTTATAATGTTTCCATGCTCCTCAATATCCAATAGAAGTTCTTTGGAAGTCTAAATCCTCAAAAATCCATCTTTAGGAATTTCTGAAATCCTTCGTCATTTCGAGTCTCTTATTTTCAATGTACAACACTAGTATGGTTTCTGTTTATTCCTTTTCCTTTTCCATTATGGAGTACTTATATACCCTTTCTCTAAATCCTCGAAATTTACTATTCATGTGATCACTGTAGCTTGGCTAAAGTTAGGGTTATTACATCCTTCCCTCCTTAAAAGGATTCCGTCCCGGAATCACGTCAGAAATGTCCATAGATATCTTTTCATCTACACCTTATAACTTCTACACCATTTGTGTTTCTATTTATGCCATTTCAGTTGCTAAGATGCTTGTGGAAGCTTCCCCGGATCCAGACAATGAAACCTCGAGGATGGCCCGGGCAAAGCGGAATGCTGATCCTCGAGAGAAATTAACTGAGCCTGCTTTCCTGCGCGCCCATAAGGTCCAAAAGGTGGACCTTAAATTTGGTGATATAGCAGACTTAGAGGGGAGCTCTCAGGTGAACGTCCAATCTTCCGTTTTTAGGCCATCCTGGGGCTTTAGGAAGCGGGACTCCGTTGTGGGTTCGACTAAGCACGCCATGGACTGGTCTCTTAACTCGATCACCCCTCCTGACTATAAAGACTTGGTTGTCAACGGGGGTATCGGGGAATCAGAGGCACTTGGTTCTCAGGCTTTAGCTGTGGTAAGACTCAAACCCGCATTCTTTAAACTTCGTACTTATTTACTTTATTCCAACATGATTATTGTTTCTGTGCATAGGCCAACGTTCACTTCCAGAGTTCTCTCTACCATGCCAAGGCTTGGAAGGAGAAGGCCAAGGGGTATGAGTCTGAATCTCAAAAGAAGACCCTCACTATCAACCATCTAGAGGAGAAGCTCAAGGATAAGGATGAGGAGCTGGCCAGTGCTCGGGCAGAGTTGGTAGCCTTGAAAGATGACAGGGAGAAGATCATCGACGACTATCTGGATTCTGATGAGTACAAGTCCCTTATGGATCAGCATGATGAGCTGTTATTTCCTGGCCAGTTTTCTGAGGGTTGGAACAAGGCATTTGAGGCAGTTCTGAGGAGCCATCATGGCTTATTCCAGCCTTCAGACTTCGTGAGCCCTCATCTTCCTGCCCCGTTGTTAGTTAACGAGCCTGGATCCAGTGAAGAGCTATTCGGGGAGGGTGATGCTTTGGTCAAAGAGCATGCTACCGCTACCACTTCAGCCTTGGACCCTAAGCTTCCTCTAGTTCGGTCTGGTACTGCTAACTCTGCTGAGGATGGATCCACTACTGCCACTAGCTCTGAGGATGATTCTCCTGCTAAGGAGGCCCCTAAGGCCCCTTAAGCTTTATTTATTTATCTTTTGTTTATCTGAACTCTTGGTTTCCGCCATTTGACTTGATAGCCTTCGGGCCTTTATTTGTGTAACTTTTAACTTAACTATTTATGCAGTTAGTTTCTGTTGTTCATTTTTCTTGTCTTTGCTCATAGTTCATTAAACTTTAAAATTTTTCGAGTACTTGGCCTCCTGGCTGGTACTAAACTCACAAGTTGGTTCAACATTCGTCTTTCGTTTATTTTAACAAGGAAGAATAACTCATAGAGAAAACAGAATAAATTCCATTATGCTATCAAAGGACATCAATAATATGGGTTCAACCCTTACATAGATACTCTATCTCCTACTGGGAGCAACATGCTCTATAATGGTTTCATTCGAACCTTATTCCTAATAAATAGATAAAAGTCCAAGCCTTTGTCAAAAGAACTTAAACATAATAAACTTTGAGGTTCACAGCATGCCAAGTTCGGGGCACCTCAACCCCATCCAAGGTTTCTAACTTGTAGGATCCTCGTCCTAACACCTTTCTGACTAGATACGGTCCTTCCTAGTTTGGTGCTAGCTTTCCTTTCTGGCCAACTCCTGAGGCTTCAATCTTCCTTAGAACCATGTCGCCTTGTCGAAAGAATCTTTCCTTAACTCTCTGGTTGTAGTGAAAAGAGGCTCTCTTCTGATATTCAGCATTCCTAGTGTTAACACAATATCACGCAAGCGTACGTGGTCACAAGTAATATATAAGGTTAAGTCCAAATTCGTTCCCACAGGGATCAGGTTATGGTTCTTTTCAGTAAATGCACCTATTCAACAATGTATGATCTTAATTCACTGCTAAGACAAATAATTAATTGAGATTTTAATTAACTAAATTTAACTAATATGCAATTTAAGAATTAACTAGCTAATGAGATCTAAAATCAAATTACTTATATGGGAATAAACATGGAATTCTAACTTCATTATCTACTTCACTTAGAGTCGCAGCCTTTAATCAATACATGTGATGGTTTTGATATCTGATCGGACAACACGAAATAAGTAAAAGCTACCTCTCGGTATACTAATACCAAACTACGCATGCATCCACAAAAGAGATAGAAGATGGGTAGACACCAAATATGTTTAGACCCTATATCTCTATAGAATTTGAAAACATAAAGGTTTAAGCACAAGTTATCCACTTAGATCACATAGGGCAGCATAATATCTCTATTTACGCCACAAATCATGATGTTAAAACATCAACCTATCCTATGCTAGCATGACAAGTTCTAAATCTCAAGATCCACTCTCGTTTAGCAAGAGATTAACAAATTAGATGTTCGCGACGCATCTAAATACATGAAACACAACCATATGAGGATATCAAGAATTCACCACACATAAATCTTTAAAGCATACAAACTACTAAGCTACATAGATAACTCCATTAGAATTCCATGACAACGATTAGCTCATAATTGAACCGTTCATCGTCATGGGATTTGATGAAAACATAATATAAAACAAGATATAAATAAAAGAAGTAATTATATTAATAAACAAAGAGTTAAGAAAACAAATCTAGAATCCATAATAACACAAAGGCTGAAGTAGATCTAGATCCGTTGCTTGTCACGAACGTTGAATCTTTCTCTCCTTTTCCCCCTTGCAGATCTAAGCTATGTTACAAAAATAATAACTAATAATATGTCTATCTCTATTACAATGGTATGATGTGTTTAAATAGGCTCTAAAAGTCTTCCCCAGCAAGAAAATACAAAAACAGAATTATAATAGAATTTCTGCAAGATACGTTTCCTAAATTGATTATGTTTTTAAGGAAAATTCGTGGCTGACTTTTCTTCAGATTTTCTGGAACGTTCCAAACGTAATTGGACCTCTGGACCAATTAGAATGATAGAAAATCTCGTTATCTTCGCGTGGACTGCTTACGGGCCTCAAACGGACTTCTAGAACTCAAGATATGGCCAAAACAGTGTAAACTGCGCAACCCTTCTCGAAAATCCGAATTTTAATCAATTAATTCCCCAAAAATTATAGAAGCATCCACCTTAGTCAACATTCTCGTAATTCTGCACAACTAAGCAAAACACATCAAAACCACCACAAACTTGAGTCCAAAACAATCAATTTAAGTCGATATGGAACGCTCCAAGTGGATATAAAATCCACTTATCACCTAGCATTAGCTTCATCTCTGACCTCGTCAATTAAGTCAAGGGCAAGTCTCATTCCTTCGTCATTAGTTTCTGGATCATATGCCTCAACTCGAGGTGATGCTTGCATGATCTCTAAAGGCACAACTGCCTCAGCTCCATAAGCCAGCAAAAATGGGGTTGCTCCAGTTGTTACCTTACAAGTGGTACGATATGCCCAAAGTATGGGCAGCAATTCATCTACCCAAGTGTTCCTAGAGCGTTCGACCCTCTTCTTCAGTCCATCAAGGATAATTCGATTAGCTACCTCAGCTTGCCCATTGGCTTGTGGATGTGCCACTGAGGTAAAACGGAGCTCAATCACATTCTCTTCACAATACTTCTTGAACTCTTCATTATTGAACTGTGTCCCATTGTCTGTTACAAGGATTCGTGGGATTCCGTACCTGCAAATTATGTTCTCCAAAAAGAACTGGGAAACTTGTTTGGTGGTTATCTTGGCCAGAGGTTTAGCCTCAATCCACTTAGTGAAGTAATCAATGGCCACTATCAGGAATTTCCTTTGTGCTGAAGCCATGGGAAAAGGTCCAAGTATATCCATCCCCCACATCGCAAATGGAATGGGAGAGTTAATTGAAGTTAACATCTCAGGCGGTTGCCTTACAATTGGAGCATGTTTCTGGCATCTCTCACATCTCTTGACATAGTTTTGTGCATCAGCCAACATCTCCGGCCAATAGAACCCTAAACGAATTATTTTGTGAGCTAGGGCTCTGCCCCCCAAGTGTTGCCCACAGATCCCTTCATGAACTTCCTCCAATGCTTCTCTTTCCTCTTGAGGCCTTAGACACTTCAAGTATGGGATGACGAACGACCTTTTGAATAGAATGCCCTTGAAAGGCATATGACTCAGCCTATTTGTAGTTAGAGGATCCTAATCAACTTAAACCAAATTGTAATAAGTAAATATACATATGAACTGTCACAGGAATCTCAAGAAGTATTATCTGTCAGAAGAAAGAAGAAAAGTCAATCTATAGTTTTGATGTCATACACTGGAAGACGATTCAGTTATCTGATCAAGCCCCAGTACAGCATTGAAGTTAATGGATTCATTTGAACAGTGACAGAGATTTTTCGAGTGATAGTTTGAAGATCAGTTACAGTACAAGAGAATTGAGAGAAGAAACAAACCACAACCTAAAGTCAAAAGTGAAGAAGCATCATTGAAGTTAGTCGTTCATGAACCAGACAGTACATCGAACGTCAACACAAATCAGTGGTAATTCTTTACTACCTTTAGTGGTTTGTAAGAATTAAATTAATTATTTATTGATTTAATTAAATTCATTTATAATTGATATAAATTATTTAGTTGATTTAATTAAATGAATTAATTCTGAAAGAATTAATTTATTAATTAAATTAATTTTTGTATCAATTAAATATGAATTAATTAATCATTAACTAATTAAATGGATCAATAAGACTTAAAGAAAGAAAAATAATTAAGTCTTGGAGGAGGAAAAATTCGGTATGACTTATTTTAAGTCTTACCGACAGAAGCCTTTTAAGGATTAAGTCTTACCGACCTAATTTATGTCTTACCGACCTCTGCCAGCTGTTGTAAGTCTTACCGACACATTTTATGTCTTATTGGAGGTTTGTGTAAGTCTTAATGAAGGAAAATCAAGTCTTGGAAGCTGTTTAAGTCATGCTGGAGCAGTTAAATATCCTACAGAAAGCCAGCAAGACCTGTTACTGATATAAAAGAACTGAACAGACCAGATTAAGTCATAACGGAGAAAACACAGCAGAAAACATTTCATCAAGACCAAAATTCTCTCTCTCAAGAACACCAAGAACACCAAAGCTTAAACAATTCCCAGAAATTCAAGTTCTTCATCTTTGTGATATTCTATCCGATAGAACTTGTTTATTTGTGATTCTTGTACTACTAGCGAATTAAGTTTCCTAGTTCTTATCTTGATTATTATTAACTAAATTAGAAAAGTTCATGTCGAATTTTCTAATTAGTTATTAACATCTTGATAAGTTGTTATACTGATTTTGTAACACCACATCAAGTTAATATACAGTTATATTCAACTTGAAAAATTGTGTTAAATAATTCCGCAGATAAATTTGTCTTTATCAAATTTAATTTAAAGGAAAAATTTCGATAAAAAGGTAAAGATTGTATTCAACCCCCCCTTCTACAATCTTATCGGACCTAACAGCCCTCAATCAAAGTGTATCTCAATGCTCTTACTGAAAGTTTTCGTGCCTCCAAGGCATTATCTGGGAGCCACCCGGTCTCAAGGTGTGCCTTGATAGGATCTATCCAAGAGCCCCCTATATCAATTGGTGCCACTAATTTTGAGTTAACGGTTGGGGCCTTCAAGACCTGAAAGTAGACACTCCCAGCATAATTTTTTATCTCGGAAGAAGCGAATTTAGACAGGGCATCGGCCTTAATATTTTCTTCTCTCGGAATATGCTCAACATAGCACTCCTCAAACTGAGCTATAACAGCCTTTACGACTCTCAGGTATTTCGCCATAGTCTCGTCCTTAGCTTCGAATTCACCATTTACTTGTGATACCACAAGCCTTGAATCTCCACAAACTTTGAGATTTTTAACCCTCATGATTCTAGCCAAACCCAAACCAGCTATTAATGCCTCATACTCCGCCTCATTGTTGGTAGTAGGAAAATCCAACTTTAAAGCATACTCAACTGTGAACCCATCGGGGCTTTGCAAAACCAAACATGCACCACTAGATTTTGTTTTTGATGCTCCATCAAAATAGAGCACCCAATATTCCTTCAGATCAGGTGTAAGTTCCTCTTCTTTTTTCTCTTGCCCAGGGGTAGTCACTATCTCTTGCCCCCCGACTTCTTGGTTGTTAATAGTGCATTCAACCACGAAGTCAGCCAATGCCTGAGCCTTGATGGCTGTCCGAGGCTTGTATGTGATATCAAACTCTCCTAACTCAATCGCCCATTTGATTAGCCTTCCACTGGCCTTAAGGCTATGCAATATGTTTCTCAACTGCTGGTTTGTCAGAACTTGAATCTTATGTGCCTGGAAGTAAGGCCGTAACTTCCTCGAGGCAGTTACTAATGCCAAAGCAAACTTTTCTATGGGTGAGTAATTCAACTCAGCCCCATGCAACACTTTGCTCACATAGTAGATAGGTTTCTGGACTTTCTCCTCTTCCCGAATGAGGAAAACACTCAGGGCTTATTCAGATACCGCCAGGTATAGACAAAGAGTCTCCCCAGGGCTTGGTTTGGTCAACAACGGGGCTTCAACCATGTACTTCTTCAGTTGCTCAAAGGCCTCTTGGCTGTTAATAGTCCAAGGTTGTTAATAGTGCATTGTACGTCGAGGTAGCCTTAATCACTAGAAAGTTCAACATCTGGGTGGCTTCCTTAGGTTCTTGCCCTATTGTCACGGGCAGCTGAATGGTCCCTTCAACCTTGGACTCAACTCCGTTAAACCCGTAGATAGGCATGTTAGTCGGGGTCAATTGAGAGTCAGTGTACCCCATTTTTACAAAGGCATCATGAAACAAGATATCAACAGAAGCTCCATTGTCTATTAGGACCCGCTTCACTTCTGAGTTTCCAATTACAGGAGTTATGACCAACGAGTCGTCATGGGGGAATTTCTCCCCTTCAAGGTCTGAATCATCAAAACCAATCACTATCTCAGTCTTAGCACGCTTCGGGGCTTCTCCTACGATGTGCATCACTTCTCTGGCATAGGCCTTTCGAGAGTTTCGGGTAGTGCCGGCCGCTGTTGGTCCTCCCCAATTCATATTGATTACTGGTCCTCGAGGCTGTGGGTTACGATCACGATCGTTATCCCTCCTATCATTGTCTCTTCTATCATAATCCCTTTTCTGGGCTCCACGATCTTCACCCTTGGTGAACTTGTTTAACTTTCCCTTCCGGATTAAAAACTCAATTTCATCCTTTAACTGTCTGCAGTCATCTGTGTCATGTCCCACATCCCTATGGAATCTACGATACAGATCTTTGTTTCTCTTTTCGGGGTCACCCCTGAGTGGCTTAGGCCAACGGAAGTCCTAATCCTTCTCAATATCTAACAAAATTTGACTCCTATGAGCGTTCAGCCTTGCGTAATCAGAAAACCTCGGTCCAAAACCCTTCTTGGGTGATGACTCGGAATCCTTGCCAGCCCGGGGATACTTGTCCCTAGCGTCGTACTCTTGCTCTGGCTTTCGTTTCTTTGAATCATTAGAACCCTTGCCATTGCCTCCCGTGGTTTCCTTCTTCATGCTGTCCTCAGCCTTGATATATTTATCGGCTCTTCTCTGGAGCTCGGCCATATATTTAGGAAGGTGTTTTGCCAAGGACCTTTTAAAGAAGAGGTCAGTGGTTCCGTGTTCCAGGGCTACCATGGCCACCTTATTTTCCAGATCAGTGATATTCAACGTCTTTTTAGTAAATCGCTTGAGATAATCCCTCAAGTTTTCATTCTTTCCCTGCACCACATACATAAGGGATGCAGAACTTTTCTCATGAATTCTCCCACTAATGAATTGGCTGATGAAGGCAGCGCTCAACTCCTTAAAAGAGCCAATTGAGTTTGCAGGTAGGCGGCTATACCATCTTTGAGCCATGCCCGACAGAGTTTGAGGGAACGCCCTACACTTTAAGGCGTCACTAGCAGGCTGCAGCAGCAGTGCGTTTGAGAATGTCCTGACATGGTTTGCGGGATCGCCCGTTCCATCATAGGCCTTAATAGTCGGCATCTTAAATTTCCTTGAGATATGGGCGTTCATCACCTCCTCAGTAAACGGAGGTGTGGGGTCATCAGGGTCCCCAAGTGGCATTAGATCTTTGGGGTTGCTTCTGGGGGTCTCCACCCTTGTTGATTTTTCGGTTCGGGTATCAGCCTTTCTTTGCCTTCTTGAAGGCCTCTCCAAATTTATAACGGGAATCCTCTCTGCAGTTGGAGGTGGCTGAGTTTGATTCAATCTATCTTGTTCTCTTGCAATATCGTCCTTCAATTTTAAGATCTCAGCCTCATAAGCCTTGATTTTCTCAGCAGTTGTCAAGGGGAGTCCATCATGGATTCTTCTTGTCCTTCTTAGAGGTTCTTTGCTAGCACGTCGCCTCCTCGGGGCTTCATCTCGATCATCATCCTCAGTTGATGATGAATCATCAATATAGGGACCAGAGTAGTCATCATATTCTCGATCCCGGATCTGTAAGGCGTGACCGCTTGGTCCAGGTTCCCTTTGTCGGGGGGGATAATTAGGCAGCCCATACATCGGGTTGGTATTCAAAGGGAGATCCGTAGTATGGATCTGTACCCCCGGGGGTAGCGTGCGATCAACGTTACCAAGAGGAGAAACCACCATCTGAAGAGGGTTAGTTTCTTGGCCTTGATGGACAATCACCGGGAGGGTCCCCTCTACATGGGGAGTCGTCCCTGGGGGCTGAGTGGGCAGAGGTTGAATGACCGCCCCTGTTGATGGGAGTATTTGTCCTTCCTCAGTAACGATAAGAGGATCAGAAGTGGCTGGTGGAGCAGAGTTAAGTGGCACGGCCTCGGTTGATGTTGTTCTTCGTGTTTGAACCATGGTTGATGTTGTCTTCCCACAAACGGCGCCAAATGTTGTGGAATAAAAACTAGGTTACTAGTATTGCGGCTAGGGTTTGTGTATTTAATGCAAAGGTGTGTGAGCTTCGTGCTTTAATGGCTGCTCTCGTGCTCGTGGCTGAATATGCCTTCACAAGATGCCTACGTACTTTGATGAATATCAAAGATCAAGCCAAAAACGTAGTTCTGTGTTGAGGGGTCTGGCCCTTTATATAGGCTGAGAAGCCTTAGAATTATGGTAGGAGTCAGAGACTTGGTGGACAAGTCTTTGAGGAAGGTTCTAGATCTATTCCTTGTAGGAATCAGTTTCCATATTGAATTGGATGCCTTGGTGGCTAAGTCTGATGGAGATAATATCTTTATCCAACTCTTATTGCTGAGCTGTTTATTTCCCCCCAATATTAATTACGAAATTAATATTATAATTGGGGTTTTGGGTCCATCTGGTGGGCCCCACGTTTGGACCATTCTTAGTCTATTTAATGCCACATTAAATGTGTCTTTAGGGCTTATTTTCGGCCCATATCAAAAATATATATTTCTTTTTATGGAAAATTGAGAATTTGAATTTTGTCAAGAATTAGAGCCGCTATAAATATGAGAAAATTACCAAAATACTCATATTTGAGCATGTGTGGCCCTATTTACTGACGGGACACGTTAAATCGTGTACCGTAATATGAGGAGTAATACGGTACTTCGTCTTCCGTAACAGTACATGATACGGTACACGGTGTAACGTGTTCTGTGTAACACGAAGTACTGTGTCTCGTGTTAGACGGGTGCGCAGCATAAATACTGTACACGCTCTTCCATATCATGCATAACACGGAAGACCGTGTTCCGTATCCAGCTAATACGGTAGACCGTGTAACGTATTCAGCTAATACGGAGGCCGAAACTCCGTATCCCGTCGGTATTTCGGATCATTTTTCCCATAATCAATATTTTGAGCCACTTGATTCCAAAAATGATTATTTTGGACTATCACCCGAATATTATAATTTATCAAATATTTATGTTTATCGGTGAAATTGATAACTATAATCAACGATGTATGATCTTCACGTATCAATAAAGTAAACAATTGATAATTAAATGTGTAAAATTTATTTCATGAAAAAATAGTAATGTTTATATATATCAAAATAAAGTTGGACAATCATGCTCCTTTAATCATCTATCGCTTTTTGTAATTAGAATCTTTTAAAATATCCAAAACATATTTATTTTCGCAATCAAATCTTTTAGGAAAAAGAATTAGTATCAAAATAGATTAACAAGCAGGGTATGATAGAGAAAGAGAGAAGCAAACAAAACACCTACAGTAGTATATTACATGCACAAAAACATATCTACATATACTGGGAGAGGGCAAGGTTGTTAAAATCGTTACTCGGTATAAATCGATTGAGGTATTGATTTAAAATTAATCAGATAAATTGAGGTATTGATTTAAAATTAATCAGATAATCGGGGATTAATCAGAGTATTAAATGGATATTATAATAATATTTAATATATTAATCTAATTTACAATTAAACATTTTATTTTAAGTAAATTCACAAGATTAATCGGATTTCAAAAATTGAATCAATTGATTACCTTACAGAGAATTAATTGACTAAATCGGGGATTTTTAGAACCACCGGAGAGGAGGGTAATAATTGGCAAAAATATCAATTTTTTAGTGCACAGCCGTCACTTTCCCTTTCTTTATCTTCATTTTCCAAAATTATAGTAATTTATTTCATCTTAACCAATTATGAAACATTATTTAAATGAAATTTATTATTATCTCTGCTGGTCGCCTCACATAATTTTCGTGACTCTATTTTACACGCATATATTCAAACTTCCAATCCATATCATTTCTTTCTGGCTTTTCTTTTATTTACTTATATTTTTATAAACATAAATAAACATGATGAATTATAATAAAAATTCATCTTCTTTAATCTCTGTGTGTTTAATTCATTTTTAGGGTTATATATGTATCTCTCTCTCAAATCGACGCCACAATCTCAGATTCCAATTAGCTCCACTTATACAAAGGTTTCATCATTTTAATCCAGATTTTTAATATTATTATCGTCATTTTCTCAATTTAATTTCATGTTTTTATGTTTTTATTGTATCTAATTGTTGTTAGGGTTTATGTTATGTTGCTATCATAATCCATTGTTATGTATCGGTTGCATTTCATGTTAATATGTATGTATGTGTGTGTGTTGTGTGTACATATTGAGGACTTTTAGTTAGTGTTAGGATTTGATGATATGAATTCTCTGATTGTTTTTAACTGCTTGAATAGTTTGCGTTTTGTTATTCTCGGGATTAAATATGTTTGTTTTTGTATGTATAGGATTTTGAAACTAAGTATGACTTAATTTTGCAGTTGTTACGATCTTGGATGGGACACATTTGTGTTGAGTTGAATTTTTGTTGACCGAATACGGGTTTTTTGGTGAAATTCGGTGTTGGTAACACGGATTTTTATCCCGGCTGGTTTGGTTCTTGTTAGGGACTTGTGTGGTTGGTTGTACATTTTGCGGTTGTTGGTTTAATAGAGTGAAAATTGGCTTATGGGCGTCCCTGGCAGTAGTTAGGAGCTCTGTGAGCTAATCACAATGAGATCATGGATTCCTCGGAAGAACGAATCTTCAAACGTGTCCAAGGATTTCTGGATGCCTGATCAGAGTTGTAGAGTCTGCTACGAATGTGATTCCGTGTTTACCCTATTTAATCGCAAGCATCATTGTCGCCTCTGTGGACGAGTTTTCTGTGCCAAGTGTACTGAAAACACAGTGCCTGCCTCTCCTGATGATTACAAGATTGGCGGAGAAGAATCGGAAAGGCTTAGGGTTTGTAATTACTGCTTCAAGCAATGGGAGCAGCGGAGTGCTCCTGTCAGTTCTGCCGTGTCTGCGACCAGCCCGGGTCTCAGTAAATCACCTTCGGCAGCAAGTTTGGCCAGCACCCAAACCTGTGACAGTAGCACCAGCAGTGTAGGTTCAACTCAGTACTCAACAGGGCCATACAAGCATGTACAAAGTATATCTAGTATGAGTCCTCGCTCATCTGCTAGATTGGATCAAATAACATGTACACAAGACCAAACAGCCAGTCTGGGAAAATTAGATTGCGTTGACACTGAGGATATTGGTTTCAGCATGAACAGGTAGCTGTTTTTTGAATGTTTGTTAATTTCCAGTACTAAATATGATTGAAAATGAGCTCATGGCTATGTGGCTGTACCAGCACTTTTTCATATTTAGGATTTTTAAAGTAAACTGACTATTTATCTTCTAATTAACCCCGTTAACTTTAAGATGAAAATCACATGAGGGTGTGCCATTTTATTTTATTTCTTCTTGTGGTTGTAGTTAGTTATGATGCCGTAGGAAAGGTTTAATTATTAACGAAAATGGTTAAATATTGAAGTGACCACTTTATAATCGTCAACGGTCAATCTATCAAGTCTGCCACTGATAAATTTGGGGTCCCTCAAGTTCACCACTGTATAACTGATAAGTATACTCCGTAAAATTTGACAGAAGTGTTTAGTGTCCCGTCAGCAACGTGGCAACAATCTAATTGAACAGTGAGTTGGCAATCACGTGGACGTGGCAGTGACAAAAAAAAAAAAGAACTAAACACATCATCATCTTCTTTAAGTGTACGCTATATTCATATATATACATACAAAATAAGATGAATATCTAATTAAGGACCGCCTTCAATATCTAAATGTAATCTAAGATGGTGTCAATAATTCTGCGCAAGATCCAAAGCAAAATCTAGATGAAGTTAGAAATTCAATTTAGGAAATGCTTCGAATGCTTTATCCGCCTTATCTGTCTGTATACCAACCATGATCATATTTACAGGTTGGTTCTTCTTGATTTGGATACTATATTAGCCTGGTTCGTTTGTTTTTTCTTAGTGCCCTTTCTCAGCTTCAGAATATGATATGTCTTGTTCAGGAGATAATATGCATATACAGTAATGTAGAAGATGATGATGTGTTTTTTATCTGTAATTTTTAATTTACTGTGTTGCCATGTACTGCCAGTTTGCTGCCAGGTCAAGTTGTAACACATAACAGACGAGAGTTTCAACACGTCTTTAAAAATTATAACGGAGTCTACTTCTTAATTATATAGTGGTGAACTTGAGACTCTGTATACAATTGTTACTTTGATATTTAACTAGTAACGAAATTGATACATTTATGGTGCAAAAGTTAAGTTTATACTTGTGTGAATTACTTCGAACTAGAGTTTCTAAATTTATGAATATTTTTACCCAGGATACAGAAGTGGAGATCCCGTATTCCTGTAAGAACTAGTATATACAACATAGGGTTTGGTTTTTGTAAGGGGAGGCAACGCAAAAGCCAATCTTCACTTGCTCTCTCTGTATCCTTTGCCTCCTTCTCCCCGCTATATGTTCTCTCTCAAATAGGGATATGGATAAAAATAAATTTTTATTTAGTTTGTCTATACTCCTTGTGTAGCAGAGTTTCGGCTCTATTTTATTTTTTGATTGGGATCCATTATTTGTTGGATTTATGTTATTTTACAAATCCGTATATCTAAGATTCCATCTTCCGTAGATGGTATGCACATTTCCATTCTGCATGTCTTTATTGCTCTACCTATGAATAATCTTATCATTTGACCACCTTTGGTACCAAGTTGATGTTCATTTTATTTTACAATTCCATTTATAGTATCTTTTAGGAAGATACATCACCTTGATCGTATTAACTATATCATTCTTATTTATGATGCCAGGAGCGATGATGAAGATGACGAATATGGTGTTTATAAATTGCATTCTGAGATCGGGCAGTCAAATGCCTATTACGGTGGCATTCCATATGATGAGATTGGTCATATCTATGGATCAGATGAACATACTGATGGGGAAAGCATTGATGCAAACCATATCATGTCTACACAGTTACCAGATACTTTAGAGACAGAGGGCCTTGAACTAAATAAGAAAAATGGAGAAGAAGATGAAGGAAATAACTGTAATGCGAGTGGAGACACACCTCTACATGAGGCGGATGATACACGTCCGGAACCCGTGGATTTTGAGAATAACGGCGTACTTTGGCTCCCTCCAGAGCCAGAAGATGAAGATGACGAAAAAGAAGGTTTTCCGATCGAGGATGATGATGATTTCACAGAGGATGATTCAGGAGACGGGTTCCTACGCTCTTCAGACAGCTTTGGTAGTGGGGAATTCCGTAATAGGGATAGATCAAGTGACTTGCATAAGAAGGCCATGAAGAATGTGGTTGATGGGCATTTTAGGGCTTTGATAGCCCAGTTGTTGCAGGTTGAGAATCTTCCAGTGGATGATAGTAAAGAAAGTTGGTTAGAGATTGTTACATATTTGTGCTGGGAAGCTGCCACGCTTGTGAAGCCAGATAAAAGCCAGGACGGTGGAATGGATCCTGGTGGTTATGTCAAGATCAAATGCATAGCTTGTGGGAGCCGTGATGAGAGGTAAACCTTATATGTATGCTTAAGAATAAACATTACAATTTGTTTTTAGTTAAATAACGACCTTGTCAACTGATGTAGATAAAGTTTTCTCAATATTATTTATATATATTTTTTATTTAATTTAATTTTTTTTTTTTGGTTTTGTACAAAAGTATTCAGATGGTGCTTAACTGTAATCGAGATTGTGCTATTTGGATTTAAGAATTGATATATATTATTTAGGCTTGGTTTGGGGACTTCTGACAAAGTAATTGCATACTAGAGAGAGTGTTTTACTAAAATTTTTGTTTAATGCTTTCAACTACCAGACTTGCATATGTGGACAGGAGTAATTCCTTTGTTAATGAAAATTTGCTTATTATTTAATTAAAGATTGTTTTTTGTCTTAGGAAAAGTTTGTAAGGGCATAATATTTTCAGGTATGCAAGGCATAATATGAAATTCGTAGATAGTTACATTAGCTTTCCAGAGGTTTAAAAATTAAGTAATTATGTTAAAGAGGGTATCCTTTTTTCACTCAAATTTGTATAAACTATCTTAAGTCCTATATCTAAAAAGCCTTAATTTTATTTCTTTTTCATCCTGGCTTTAAGGACCCACCAGAGATCCTATTCTTAAAGTCCACATTCACATGAAAGGAATGGTAGCTTATTTTAGGCATTCACCTGCAATTTAAGCTAAATGCATTTATTTGTAAGAAATTAATGCGTGAAATCTATAGAATCTCTATCTGCTGACTCTACTCGCAAATATAACTTCTCACACTTTAATGGTCTTGATATGCGACCCCTGTCATCATTTTGTTTTCTGACGAGATTATATTATGTTCATTAGTGTGGTGGTTAAAGGGGTTGTTTGTAAGAAAAATGTGGCCAACAAGAGAATGGCATCAAAAGTAGAGAAACCGCGATTTCTGATACTTGGTGGTGCCTTGGAGTATCAGAGGGTTGCTAATCACTTGTCAAGTGTCGATACTTTATTGCAGCAGGTTTCAACATCTTCCTCTTGAGATGCAGATAATATTTTCCTGCACGTCCACAATGATCGAGCACTTCACATTATGTAAACTATTAAGTGTTTTGGACTCTTGTTTTTATATGGTTTTCAGGAAATGGTCCACTTGAAGATGGCAGTTGCAAAGATTGATGCTCAACACCCTAATGTTCTTTTGGTTGAGAAATCAGTTTCTCGACATGCACAGGATTTCCTACTCGCGAAAGGCATATCACTTGTTTTAAACATTAAAAGGACACTTTTAGAAAGTATAGCCCGTTGCACAGGTGCACAAATAGTCCCATCAATCGATCATCTTACATCACAAAAGTTAGGGTATTGTGACTTGTTTCATGTGGAGAAGTTTATGGAAGTGCATGGCACTGCTGGGCAAGGTGGGAAGAAGCTAACAAAAACATTAATGTTTTTTGAGGGTTGCCCTAAGCCCTTGGGTTGTACTGTAAGTTCTGAACATACCAGAATATATTTTTATAACTTTAATTTATTTTGACTGGGTTTGATGGAAGGAAAACCAAATCTGGGTGTCATAAAGTCTCTGTAGTCTTGCAGATATAGTATTTTGACAACTAGCATCAACAGTTTAAATATTCTGGGTAGGAGTACGTGTATATGCAGTTTAGTTGGTTGTATTAATCTAATTACGATGATTTGTATTCCAGATTCTGCTGAAGGGTGCTAACGGTGATGAACTAAAGAAAGTAAAATATGTAGTTCAGTATGGGGTATTTGCTGCTTATCACTTGGCTGTGGAGACATCGTTTCTTGCTGATGAAGGTGCCTCTCTCCCAGAACTTCCTTTAAAGGCTCCAATAGCAGTTGCATTACCTGATAAACCTTCAAGTATCGACAGGTCTATTTCAACAGTTCCTGGTTTTACTGATTCAGCAACTCCAAGGCTTCAGGGCAATCAGAACTTTAGTGAACCATGTCAGCCTAACATTAACCTTCTATCTAATGTCTCATCATCCTCCAACACTGCCTCATGCAAAGTTGATGGGCCAAGGCCCTTCCACTCCAAGCACCCTAGCTCCCAACCTCTAAATGCAGAACTTGCTGCTAGCTCAATAGATGTTTCTTCTTCAGCTGCTTGCTCGTATCATCCAGAGCACAACTCTTCAGATATGCTCAGACCCAATCTTACAGCTAATCCATCAACCACTAATGATCTTGTGCCAGAAGATAATATACTTTCCAATCGCGTTGGTAAATCAGAAACAATATTGCACGATGCTGGCGTTTGTAGTAGTGATGGTACTGTAGTACCTACAAAATGTCTAGGTGATCTGAGATTCTCCTCATCAGAAAATCATCATGACGAGGCAGAGTCGCTAAAAGAAGACTTTCCTCCCTCACCTTCGGACAATCAAAGCATCCTAGTGTCTTTATCAACACGTTGTGTGTGGAAAGGAACTGTCTGTGAGCGTGCACAACTCTTTCGGATTAAGTACTATGGAAATTGTGATCGGCCATTGGGGCGGTTTTTGCGAGACCATCTGTTCGATCAAGTACTCTCTCTCTCTCTCTCTGTCTCTCTCTGTGTCTCTCTCTCTGTCTCTCTGTCTCTCTCTCTCTCTCTCTCTCTCTCTCTCTCTCTCTCTCTCTCTCTCTCTCTCTCTCTCTCTCTCTCTCTCTCTCTCTCTCCATACACACAATACAATGCACAAATATTTGCTAAGCCTATTTACTTATTTGTACAACTTGAGATGAAAATTGACTATCATACCTTCAAAACAGAATTACCAATGCCGCTCATGTCAGATGCCTTCAGAAGCACACGTGCATTGCTATACACATCGGCAAGGCAGCCTAACAATCTCTGTGAAGAAGCTTCCGGAGTTCCTCTTGCAGGGAGAACGAGAAGGCAAGATCTGGATGTGGCACAGATGCCTGCGATGTCCTCGAATTAATGGGTTTCCTCCAGCCACCCGGAGAGTACTAATGTCTGAGGCTGCATGGGGTTTATCATTTGGAAAGTTTTTAGAGCTCAGCTTTTCAAACCACGCAGCTGCAAGCCGGGTTGCAAGTTGTGGGCACTCACTTCACAGAGATTGTCTGCGGTTTTACGGGTATGCTTGTTCATATTTAAAGTTTAGAAAATTATAGTACTTACGATGCAATATCCAATGTGTACATAGTGTATTCTATGGGAGAAAAGAATCTAAACATATTTTAGATAGAGGTGATTTATACTGAGGTTATTAGTTTGGGCAACTGAAAATTTTGTTAATTGAGATGTTAGATGCAAGGAGACATCTAGCAACAGACTAAACACCAAATGGACAAGAGATGCTGTTTGGAGAAGTCAACAGCACTTAACCAGAGTTGGCATAATCTGGATAACTATGTATATTCTAATTTCAAAAGTCAGCATACTAACTACCGCAAGCAGTCTTCTAAGATCTTGTTTCATTTGGGTGCCTACTTCTTAGGCCTATGCAAAGGTGTATCTAAATGATTTAACCATCTAACTCGTCAATATATGAAAAGTTCGAACTTAATGTGCAGTTGCTACCTTTGAATCTAGAACACATTTGGTAATTTTAGGACAATGACTAGCAATTATTACAGGTACGAAGCTGCTTTCTTTTTTGACAGATTGAGTTAAATTAGTCAACCCAACTCTATTTATGGCTATGTTACCCGGATTCGGCTAAAAGTGTCCAACATGGATACGTGTCCAAGTGTTGGACTCGGCAATATTTTGAAAATTTACATATTTTTGGCCTAAAATACGTGTCCCAGTGTCCATACCCATGTCCGAGTATCGAGTGTCCGACACGGGTACTTGAGGAAAATTGAAGAGTCGGGGTAACATAGATTTATGGAATAGGATGCAAAGTTAAAATTCTATTGCTGCTCTTCTCTGTTAGTTTATATTTTATAATTGTATCATCCTCTCATCAGTCAGAAGTTTGCAGCTTCGGAAGAATGGTCGCCTGTTTTCGATATGCTTCTATCGATGTAAATTCTGTTCATCTTCCACCTTCAACTCTTGAATTCAGTTATCATAATCAGGAGTGGTTATCAAAAGAAGCTGATGAGGTGCAACTAAACTTGAATATATGTCCCAATTTAGTTGGTAACTTCAGCATCTATTTTGCTTACACCTTGGCTGGTTTATAAATTCTAGGTTCGCAGCATAGCAGATTGCTTATTTGCTGAGGCGTGTAATGCTCTTCATCAGATCTCCAAGAAAAAATTAATTGAGACTGTTGACAAGGTATCTGAATTAAAGCATAAAATTGGCAAACTGGAGAGGATATTGCAGGAGGAGAAAACAGAATTTGAGGTACTTTGCATTTGATTCCTCTGTATTTTTTCCTTTTTTAAGGATATATTTGCATATTAAAGAGTCTTGGTATAAACACATGATGCAATGCTAGAGCATGTAATGGTTTGTTCGATAAACTAGGAGAAGCGCACTGGTTAGTTTTTACATTGTCTTGCATGTATACAACAGAATTTGGCATAAAGAATTTGTATGATCAAATCCACTAAAGTAGATAATTCAATGTAAAGCCTCATAATCTCATTTGTTTTTATATGGGGACTTTAAAATTCTTAACTCTAAAATTCTACAGTAAGGGAAACACTGTACCCTTTAAGATTCCACCTATACTCATCTTAAAGCAACCAGTGAAATTTGTAATAGAAGTAACTTTTGAAGAGAGCTTACAGTTAAGTTTGTGTAAATACTAGAAATAATACACATGGTTAAGTATTCTATACAGAAGTGGACATCTTAATCTAATATTTCATAATCTTAACAAGACATTAATTCTCTGGCTTAGGTACTTAATACGGAACCACGAAGAAATGGAAGTTCTTTCAGCATTGTTTGCTTACATGTACACACACAACCACAAAGAAACGGAATGTTGCAGCTCTTTGATGTTTAATTTAGTTTTTTACGAATATTTTCAGGAATCACTTCGGAAAGTGCTGAAGAAGAATATAATGGTCGGAAAACCAAATATTGACATTCTTGAAATCAATAGATTACGGAAACAGTTGATTTTCCATGCTTATATATGGGATCAACGTTTGATTTATGTTTCCAATCTGAACAACAGTATGCAAAGAGATATCAGCAGTTGTGCCTCAAACCCGAAGGAGAAACTAAACAAGTCTGTCGAGAAGCCTGCTGAACTATCTAAGGCTAGCTCAGATATCAGCTGCTCTGATTCTTCTCTAAAAAGTGTGAGGTCCGATATAGCGGTTAACCAATTAGGACAATCTAATCGTATCAACCATTCTGATGGGATTCACAAAGGAGCTACGGTTACTGAAGATAAGAATTCTAATACGGAGGCCAAGGATTTTCAGTGTTCAAACTTAAAGATAGCCGGTAAACATGATAGTTTAGTACCTGGTGGAAATATAGGAATGACTGTCCCTGATGGACAGTTTCCGTCAATGGGAAATTTATCAGACACGTTGGATGCTGCATGGTCTGGTGAGAGTCATTCAGAAAGTATATCACCGAAAGAGCATTCCAGGGGAGTGAAGGCAGCTTGCTCCCTTGGCTTGTCATTTCTTGCTGAGGCAGTAAATAAACCCAGTAGTTGGGTAGAGATCCCATTTCTAAATATCTATCAGGCTTTCCAGTTAGATTCTTCAGTATATACACAAAAGAGTCGTACAATATGTGAATATAATCCTACTTATATATTGTCATTTATGGACTTTGTACGTCAAGGTGGTGCAAGAGTGCTATTGCCTGCTGGTATTAACGATATTGTTGTTCCAGTTTATGATGATGAACCCACTAGTATCATATCATATGCGCTTGTCTCACCGGAATACCACATCCAAGTGCCCGATGAGTCTGAAAGATTGAATGATGGTTTGGAGTCTTCGTTATCTTTGCCTATCTTAGACTCGGTGAATCTACTGTCACTCAATTCCTTTAATGGCACAACCTCCGAATCCTTGAAAACTCTTGCTTCTGCTGATGAGAACTTCTTATCCATGTCCAGTTCTCAAGCTTCCTCAGGGTTGGACTCGCTCTCATACAACAACAATATGCATGCTAAGGTTTCTTTTACAGATGAAGGTCCACTCGGGAAGGTAAAGTATACTGTAACTTGTTATTGTGCAAGGAGATTTAAGGCTTTGCGGAAGATTTGTTGCAACGAATTAGATTATATACGGTCTCTTAGCCGTTGTAAGAAGTGGGGAGCACAGGGCGGCAAGAGCAATGTCTTCTTTGCAAAAACCTTGGATGACAGGTTTATAATTAAACAAGTTACCAAGACAGAGCTGGAGTCTTTCATCGACTTTGCTCCAGAATATTTTAAGTATTTATCTGAATCAATCACTTCACATAGCCCTACCTGCCTTGCAAAGATACTGGGCATTTATCAGGTATCAATATTTTTATTTGTTTTAACTTGCCATTCATTATATACAGAATGTTATGAGAATTTTAATGTGGCTGAGATCTACAACATTCTCAGGCTCTGAAGTAATACCATAGTAAGCTCTGAGTAATTGCTGTTTTGCTTCATCATATTTAATGTCATGACTCTGATCATATCCTTTAAAAAGTTCCTAACTTATTTTGCCATTCTATTGCACATATTTGGAAGTACATACTCTTGAACATGTCTATACCCAGACCTAGGATGCTATTTAATAAAATCACCAACTCTATTTTCCTGTGCGTTGTATAGAATCTAATTTATATTTGTTGTAGTATATACGTGAATTACATGGATTTTGTTATTTTTTTACTGTTATAGTAATATTTACACTCTACACATGTTGTATTTATTTACTTATCCAGATTCAATTTGTAGATGCCCATAGCAAATTGTCCATTGACAGTAAGGTAGAATTAAAGCATTGTGCGATATAAGATTAATTTGTTAATCTGGGGAAAATATTATCCCTGCTTTTCCCATTGGTCTTCAGAAATAATGGTATTAACAATATTTTTGGTACAGTTTTTTTCTCTAGAATTTAAGAATTATGCTTTATAAATCTGAGCCATGTTTTTTGAAAATTGTATGTCTTTATATTGTAGTGTATATTATGATATTACAACTTAAAATGTAATTATGAAATTATTACACAGTAATATCATAATTATGTAATGAATTTAGAGTTAAATACTTCAGTAAATCTTACTATAGTGAAGGTGTTAACTATAGTATTTTTTAAGTCATTAGATTATGAAATGTTTCATGGTGACTTAGTTATGCTTAATCTTTACATCAGTACAGTTGAATTTTTTATTTAGTACTTAGTATTAATTTACTGTGAAATTATGGAAATATAGCTGACACAGTAATATCATATTTAGTAAATGACTTAAAATGTAATGCTTTAGCAATTGTGATATTACCATACTTGTCAAGGCGTAAAGGCGATGCTAGGCGCTAGTGCAGCGCCTAGGCGGTTAGGCGCTCACCTAGGCGACCATTAGACGGATTATATGTTTAGCTATATATTGGTTTTTATGTATACATATATTTATATGTTATAATAAAATAGAATAATTGTATTTATACTACTGAAATATTGTATAAATATTACAAACAAATGTTTATACTACGTATATGTGCATGTGTGTGTTTGTAAAGATTAAAAGAATAGTATCTTGGTAAAATAATTCTGAATCAATTCTTTGACAGGAAATAATTCGTTCTCCTTTGTCCTCTTTAGATTGTTGTATATGAGGTTTTACTTGTGAGTTTTGACAGAAGTAATATTTACAACACATTATACATTCTTTATAACCCAAATATGGATGGATCTGGTCAATTATTTATTGGGCAGGGTTAAACTGAAACTAGACGAAAATAAGAGAATTAGGCTGAAATAAGACGGAATTAGGCGGACTTAGACGGACCTAGGCATCGCCTAACCCTTAAAAACTAAGGCGGGTGGGACGTCTTTCAGTTTTTGCCCCCGAGTCAGTCGCCTAGGTGACGCCTTGACAACTATGGACATTACAACTTAAAATCACATGTATTTGATAGCCGCAATGATTTTGTCTGATACTTTTTACATTAAAAATTCAAATCTACATCAAGTGAATATGCAAGGTTTAGTTTCAGCCTGCTTTTCCCATATCATCATGTTGGTTAAAATGAATTGAAGATGTGAGACATAGGGAGTCTTTAATTAATAATTATATAGTCAGTGCTGCTAAGTTGGCATCTCCATTTCCAGTAACATTTATAGGAGTTTTATTTATCTGAGACTATGAGACCTCAACAACCCATGTGATATTTGTTTAGCTGAGTTGTAGGGCTTCAGCTTATTATCTATGCATTTTCCGGTCCACACCAAAAATGTAGTTAGTGCTTAGGCTCTATTCTTTTTAAAATTAATCAGAAGCTTTGAGATATACCTGTTAATAACTAGTACATTGTTAAATATGTTATTCTGTACGCTGAAGTCACCGATGACCATCCCCAATGCTAATCTACCCTGGCTTACATTAATAATATTGTTGATAGAAATGTTCAGTATCCTAGTCAGGTATATCCTTGATATATATAAGTTTACAAACAAGTATAAAGTTATTTTTTTAAACTCATTGTAAGTATATACGTTGCATTATCTCATTCATTATAAATTTATGTGATCATGAAGTGTCAAATATATTGACGAACCGTTGTGCTTATCTCGTAAGAATATAGGGAATTATAACTTTACAAGGTCTACCGTGGAATATTTGGGAGTTGTTTGAAAATGGTTTGACGTTGTTCTACAAGTTCTGTTGTTTTCATTCTTTTCTATTTTCTTGAGTCTCTACGTGTAGACTAAAACTTACTGGTTATCTTATATTGTAATTTGATTGTCTTTATTGTTTTGTATGTCTTGAAGGTGACTCTGAAACATCTAAAAGGAGGAAAAGAGTCGCGGATAGATGTATTGGTTATGGAAAATCTTCTGTTCAGGCGCAATATCACACGACTATATGACCTCAAAGGATCTTCTCGTTCACGTTATAATCCTGATTCAAGTGGGAGTAATAAAGTTCTGCTTGATCAGAACCTGATCGAGGCGATGCCGACGTCTCCAATCTTTGTGGGAAACAAGGCTAAGCGGTTACTGGAGAGAGCTGTCTGGAATGATACTGCATTTCTAGCTGTAAGATCTCATTCAGTTATTATGTTCTATATACATTATATTTAGCCACTTCTGATAACATATAGTGTATATTTTGTGGATTTTATGCCTGGGGTCCCCCCCCCCTCCCCTATCCATTAGGCATGCAGAAATCCCTGCCATCGTGAGCTAAAGTTTTCAGTCTTAATTTCTTAGATTTAAGTATGATCCATTTGATTTTTTAATAACACAACGGACTACCGGAGTATAAATTTGTAGCTAGAACGGAAAGTAATAAGTAAATGGATAGAAGAAAATTAAATTGATGTCTAATATATATTATAGAAACGAAAACCAAATATTCCTTTGTAAGAATAAAAGAGAAATATTTTTCAACTGAAAAAGTTATGTCTGGCATGAATTATCAAACCCAAAATATTATTACAACTAGCTTAAGCTTTTATTACCTGGACTCTGTTGGAAGTGTCCAACATGGATGTGTCCGTCGGACTCGGCAACATTTTGAAATTTTACATGTTTTTTGGCCTAAATTATGTGCAAGTGTCCATACCCATGCCCCGATGAGTGTCGAGCACGGGTCTTCCGGGCACTTGAGGCAAATTGAAGAGTGCGTGTAAATAGATACAATGTTACCAACTAAAAGTTAAGTTGGGGCTTTAGCCCCCTGTTAGGTCCGTTAAGATTGTAGAAGGGGGGGTTGAATACAATCTATACCATTTTCTCAAAATTTATTCGTTAAATAATTTTGCCTTAAACGAATATTTTTGTGCGGAATAATATAACACAAATTTCAAGTTGAATATAGCAATATATTAACTTGAGGGGTGTTACAAAATCAGTCCAAATGATTATCAAGGGATTAATAACTAATTAGAAAATTCAACATGAACTTTGCTAATTTAGTTAATAAAATCAAGATATCAATTTGTGAACTAGGAAACTTAATTCGCTAGTAGTACAAGAATCACAAGTAAACAAGTTTCAACGGATAGGATATTACAACTGAGATGAACTTGAATTTACAGAATTAAACTTGTAGGTGTTCTTGAGCTTGAGAGAGAGAGAAATAGGCTGCTGTGTGAATTTTTCTTGTTTGGCTCGACTTTTTTTGATTTAACTGCCTTCTTCTGCCTTATATACACAGCCATAGTCATACTACTTGATTTAAACTGATATGACAATCATTTTACATTAATATGACAATCGGTATGACTATCAAATCAATGTAATATGACTGTCCAGCTTAAATATAACTTTCGGTATAACTTAAATAGTCAATATAACATTCGGTATGACTTACCAAATGAATATAACATTCGGTATGACTTACCATTTGAATGAAATATGACTATCTCCATTTAACTGAATATGACTATCTCCATTTAACTGAATATGACTATCTCCATTTAACTGAATATGACTATCGGTATAACTATCAGTTTGATAGTTATATCATTCATATTTTTCAGCTTATAATTAATTAAATGACTTATTAAAAATCATTTAACTAATTAATTCTTTTCCATATTAATTCTTATTTAATTAATCTAATAATCACTTTAACAAATATATTAATTCTGATAGAATTAATTTATTTATTAACTTAATTACTTGACTTAATCAATTAAAATAGAATTAATATAAATTCTTTAATAGTCAATACTCCGCTGAAAACCACGTAATTATAATAAGGAACATACACTGGCATGATGTTGACGTTCGATGTACTGTCTGGTTCATGAACGACTAACTCCAATCTCTGTTCTTCATCGTGACTTTTAACCCTGTGGTCTTTTATACTCTTCACTCTCATCAATCATTCGGTACTGAAATTGTTTCTTGTCACTAATAGAAATCTCTGTCTTCGAAAATGAATCCACTTGTTTCAATGCTACCTTGAGGCCTGATCAGATATCTGAATCTTCTTCCAGTGTAAAACATCAAAACTATAGATTGACTTGTTGATTTTTTCTTCTGACGGTTATCATCTTTTGAGATTCCTGTGACAGTTGATATTATTTACTTATTACAATCTAGTTTAATTGGATTAGGATCCTCGAACTACAAATAGGCTGAGTCATATGCCTTTCAATCTCCCCCTATTTGTTTGTTATACAATAACAAGCAAATACCTAGAGGATTCTTCAACTAATCCCAATTAAACAAGTAAAAGAAAACACTTTAAATGCTAAGTAAATAATGTAAAAGTTCTGGTTTATATTAACATTATCCAGATTCAAACAGAAAAAATAAATACAAGATAGATGATCCTCTAGACTGATCATATAAGACAATTATCCTATCTTGTTCTATCAAAGCTCTAATGATATAACTTGTAGAGCTAATCTTCATTTACCACTTTCTTTTTCATTGATTTCTCCTTCTTGTTCATCCATGTCCGGTAGATTCTTGATCATTTCTGAATCAACAAGTAAATCCCTTCTGGATGCCACATCTGTAGGATAGACCAGTGGTATTCCAAGCTTCTTTCTTAACTCACCTTGATACTGCTTGTATTTCTTCATGTTGGTCTGAGCATAGGATCGAATATGATTTGCAGCTTCAATCTTTTCCTGTGATGCAAAACCATGATTCCGAAGAGCATATTCAACATATACCAAGTGTCTGGCAAGATGTGTATACAATTCGTCTGTCTGAAGATTAACAGTATGAATGACTTCTCCCTTGAGAATTTTAACTTGTGGAGGGTCACTTATAACTTCAGGACCAGCTCTTTCAGCAAACTCTTGAAACTTTTCATGAAGCAGTATGCCTAGTTCAGAGGATGTTCTTACTTTTGGTCTCAACACCCAAAGCTCTGACAGGGATCTATCATAGAAGAACTGAAGCGATACTTTGTGAGATCCGAGCTTATGACATTCAACGAAGATAAGTAGCTCACCATTCTTAGGATTAGATGCAGTGGTTATTCTCACAATTTCTGTCTTTAAAGCTTTCAAATACATATCATGTATAGGGTTCTTCTGTTTAAAGCTTTCAAAGATAGCAATCATTCGACGATCATCATAGTCAGAAGTTTGTGGTGAGTCAATTACCTTTTGAGCACGTTCCCACTTATCACCATTTTTGTACTTGATGTACATCTTCCTAGCTTCCAGTTTCTGAGCATGTTGCTTTTGAAGTGCTTCCTGTTCTGCCTTTTGAAGTCTCTCATTATGAGCTAACTGTTCAAGTGTCTTCTTGAGTCTTTCTTCTCTCATAGCCAGATTAGCTTCATTCTGTTCGAGTTCTTTGTTTGCTTCAAAATTCATTTGTTGTGTTTCAACAGAATCAGGAATTATTTGCTCTTCATCATCCCAAAAACTGAGATCTGGTTCATCAAATTCTTCACCAACATCAGGAAACTGTAAGTCAGCAAACAGATCAATATCAGGTTCACCTGTATAGTAAAAACCTTCTACATCATCATCTTCCTGTTCTGCTGCTGCTTGATGAGTTGTCTTCTTCCCTTCACTCCTATCTTCAAATTTTTCTTTACTTGCACTTGCACTTGCTCCCCCTCTAGATTTCTCCCCCTTAGTTGAGGAATCCTCTACAGTCTTGTGACTTGTTCCAGCTCCAGGGTCACTTTCATCACTACCTCCGAAGAATTTCTTCTCTTCTGCTGTAAGTGAGTGAGTTCTGCTGATGATATTATATAAATGTCTTAACCCCTTTGCTTGATCATCACTTTGCTTTTCAATCTGACTGAGACGATGTTCAGTGGTTAAATGATTTTCATTTATGTTGTTCTGAAGATCTTCAATTTGATTAGCCATAGATGAGATAATAAGATCTTGAGCCACTGTGACATCTCCAGAGTCTTCAACTGCTTGTTGTTGAGAGAGTTTAAGTGCATTGATTTTGTTGTTGAAGATAGTTCTCATGTTGTCCATATCAAACCTCAAGTTTTTGTTGTCCTCTTCAGCTTGAGCAAGACTTTCTTTCATCTGATTGAGTTGAGTAATGAGAGATAAAGTGTATGTGTCATTGTGTGCTCTCACTTCAATAGCTCTCTGAGTATCACTCACCTCACGTGCTGGTGTTTCACTCAGATTTGAAGTAATTCTCACATCACTCCTCTCATTATCCTTAGCTGCATCCATTGTACCTGCACTGGAGATCACCCTAGCCTCCTCTTGGAAGGTCAGTGGTGGTGCAATGGGATTTCGCAAATCCCGATCAACCTGTGAAGGTTCTTCTGCCGTAACAATGGCAGGCACTGTAACTTGCTCCACTTGCATAACAATATTTTCAGCTTCATTTGCAAAAATATCTTCACCCATTGTGAGTAACAGGGGTGAGCTTGAAGGAATGAATGAGTTTAAGATTGCCTTTGACATGGTTTTACTTTTCTTTTGTGATGGCAAACTTGTTTCACTCACACTATCACTACTGGGAATAGCTCTTTTGAATGACAATTTCTTTCTACGATAGTGTTTGGAGAATTTAGGATCAGTGTTTGGTGCATTGACCTGGGATAAAGGTTGTGGATCTACAACCCCTTGGTCACTTCTCACAATCATTTGACTACTAGAAAGATATTGAGATTGTAGTGGAGTTGAGTCAAATACCTGATCATTGACATGTACATCATCTTCATTCTGAGTGTGTTGATCCACTGGAAGTTGATGTTCAAGCACATTCAAGGGTTCAGAATCAGGTTGAAGTACTGGAACTTGTTCTGCTTCAGGCTGTGGAGCTTGTTGAACTAAAGGTACCACAGCATCTGGCTGTGGCATGACATTTGGCAAATGTATGTATGTAGACATATAAGGTGTTATGACTACAAGAACATGCAACAAGACCTTAGAAGTGTCCAGCCTGGTGTAGAACTTCTTGTTTGGTTTACCAGACCATTGAATTCGATCATTTGGAAACGGAGCAGGTTGATCCTTAGGCATTAGATGATTAAAAATTAGTGTCAAAAATCGAGGATAATGACACTTAACCGGTTTACCTTTTCCAAAGTTCTTTGTAGCCTTCTTCAATCGATTCAGCAGAATAGGCCATATCAAACTGCCAAAATTGATTCTTCTATTGTGAGCAATAGCGAAACCAATTGACTGTAACATACCTGTGATGACAGTATTGTTGCTCTTTGTAGAATTAGCAAACACCTTTGCTATGATCTCGAAGAAGATATTCCATTCTTGAACAAGATTGCTTTTGAGTGGTCGTTTCAGATTCAGTTGACCATGATAGTTGATATTTGTGAAAAATTGAGTCAACTCATCATTTGAAGGTAATTCAGCAAATCGTTCAGTTGGAAGTCCCAGAGCAGCATTGAAGACCGTTTCATCCACAGTATATGTCTGGTCATTAAAATCGAATGAAAATGATCTTTCATCTGAGACAGCTGTAGTACACATTAATTTGAGTGGACCAAATTTCATTGGAACATTTGCAGTTATAGAGTGACTACAGAGATTTTGCTCATTTAGAAACTTTATTCAGGGCTTGAACCGATCCATTGGGCAATCCTCGGGATTAAAGTATCCAATATAATTGTGATTCACAAGTTCAAAATTATTATAAGCACCAGCCATTGCAAATCAGGGATTAAAATTAGTAAATCTGCAAAATTCAACAATTTAACCCAATTAAATTACAAAATTCGAATTAATTAATAATTAAAAAATTCGAAAAATCAAAATCTCTATCAAAAATTATGAAAAATTCAGACAAGGATCTTGATTGTAATACAAACACACATGTAATTTTAGTTTTTACAAAATCACAACCAATTGTTCGGATTTTTAGATCAAAAAATTCGAATTTTTTCAAACTCAAAAACCTCAAAACTCGATCAAATCTTACATATTCAATCTTGATTAAGAAGATTATGGACTGGGTAATCAAGAATAATCCTTAGAAACACGTTTTGAGTAAGATTCGAGGCAGAAATTGGACAGAGATTCGTTCGAATTCGTGTGTATATGTGTGTATATCGAACGGATTGGGTGACTTAATCACGCCAATATAACAACCACTTGATATGACTGTCAAATATAACTTAGTTAATATATATCAAATAACTGAGATATGACTATCGGGTGATAGTCATACCGATAGTTATATTACGTTTAAAACGTAATATGACTACCCTAGGCTGTTCTTATATAACTACCGAAAGCACTCAATATAACAATTAAACCTTAGTTATACCGATAGTTATATTACTTGTTAAAACACTCAATATAACTATAAACTATTTTAACAGATATATTTAAACAAAAACAAAAACAAAGTTATATCTAATTTATTTCTAAGTTATATTACATTATTTAACACTAATATAACTAATCAAACGTTCGAATATAACAATCAAGGAGATTGTTATACCGATAGTTATATTGAAACAAATCAGTTAATATAACTAACTAACAACAGAATATCAACAGAATTTAAATCAAGGAAATTACATTAATAATTTATATAATCAAAAAATAGCAAATTAATTTATACTAAAATTATAAAACCTAATAAAAATTATAAAAACGATCATATGTAGTCCTTTTTACGAAATCAAACATTAACAACAGAAGGACAAACATTACAAAATAAAATAAAATAAAATAACGTAAAATAAAACTAAATAATTATACTACATATTTACATAATTATTTCTGATGAGTTAATAAATCTATAAATTTTCTAATAAAACAATTTCCATATAGAAAATTATTCAAAAAGAAACTATGATTTATTTAAACAACAAAAATAATCAAACTGAATTAAAACCAATAACATTTTCAAGAAAAATAGATTTCTCATAAATTACAGCTTGTAAAATTTGAGAAAAATATTTTCAAAGAAAATGACTTAATCTAAAAATATAATAAGTAATTAAAAATATGTACAGAAGATAATAACAATGATTTAAGATGAAATAAGCAAGGGTAGAAGTTGATAAAATAATTATACAAGTGATTTAATAAGAAATATTAACACAATAATCACTTGTAAATTATTAAAGATCAAACCTCAGATATTAACCAGTTTAATTACTAGGACTATTTAACATACCCAATTCACCAACAATTCTGGTAAATGTGGATTCGTCAAGAGACTTAGTAAAAATATCTGCTGTTTGTTCTTCCGTGGGTACAAAAAATAACTCCACGGTACCATTCATGACATGCTCTCGAATAAAATGATACCTGATGTCAATATGCTTTGTCCTTGTGTGCTGCACAGGATTGTTAGAGATTGCTATGGCACTTGTATTATCACATAAAATTGGAATTTTATCAAGCACAAAGCCATAGTCTCTCAGCTGATTCCTGATCCACAAAATCTGTGCGCAACAGCTTCCAGCAGCTATATATTCAGCTTCAGCCGTTGAATTGGAAACTGTCTGTTGTTTCTTGCTGTACCTGGAAACTAGTCTACCACCTAGGAATTGACAACTCCCAGATGTGCTTTTTCTATCCACAACACTTCCTGCATAGTCAGAATCTATATATCCAACAAGATTAAAACCAGAATCTTTAGGGTACCAGATGCTTAGGTTAGGCGTACCCTTAAGATATCTCAGAATTCTTTTAACAGCAATGAGATGAACATCTCTAGGATCCGATTGGAACCTTGCACACAAACACGTAGCATGCATAATATCAGGTCTACTCGCAGTAAGATAAAGTAATGAGCCTACCTCTGTAGCTTGTGATATCTACCTTGACAGAATTTTCACATGCTCCAAATTTGACAGCTGTGGATGATGATGTCTTTGCTGAAGAAGAGTCCTCCATTTGATACTTCTTGAGAAGCTCTTTGACATACTTGGATTGATAGATAAATATTCCATCTGTCCTTTGACTTATTTGCAATCCAAGAAAGAACTTCAACTCACCCATCATGCTCATTTCAAATCTACCCTGCATTAACTTCGCAAATTTCTTGCACAAAAGATCATTAGTAGACCCAAATATTATATCGTCCACATAGACTTGGACTATAATTGTATCATTCTTATGTTTCTTTGTAAAGAGAGTTTTGTCTATGACACCTCTAACAAAATCATTTTCAAGTAAAAATTCAGAGAGAGTGTCATACCATTTCCTTGGTGCTTGCTTAAGACCATAGACAGCCTTGAAAAGGAAGTAGACATAGTCAATTAAATCCTGATCTTCAAAGCCAGGGGGCTGTTCTACATAAACCTCTTCATCTAGCTTGCCATTCAAGAAAGCACTCTTGACATCCATTTGATAAACTTCAAAGTTTGAAAATGCTGCGAATGCCAAGAATATTCTTATGGCCTCAAGTCTAGCCACTGGAGCATAGGTCTCATCATAGTCAATGCCTTCAGATTGGGAGTAACCCTTTGCTACCAGTCTTGCTTTATTTCTCGTCACTGTGCCATCTTCATAAAGTTTGTTTCTGAATACCCACCTTGTGCCAACTACTGGTCTGTCTGTAGGTCTGGGTACCAGCTTCCAAACTTCTTGTTGTTTAAATTGATTGAGTTCATCTTGCATAGCAATCACCCAATCAGGATCAGAAAGAGCTTCTTCAGTTTTCTTAGGTTCCATTTCAGATAGAAACTCTGAATAATTGCATTGATTCTGAAGAGCTCTTCTAGTCTTTACACCAACTGGATCACCAATGATTAATTCAAAAGGATGAGCTCTATTCCAAACAGTCTGTCTGGGAAGATTAGATCTTGATGATTCGCCTTGACCTTCATTGTGATGTTGTGTGTGACCAGTTGACCCTTCATTTTCTCCCCCTGAGTTGTTGCCAGGTTGACTAGATGATGGTTGATTATTAGAGTCAGGGGAATTTTGACTACTATCATTGATTTCATCACCATTACCCTGATCATCGTTGTTGTCATTAGCATCAGCAAAAATCTCAGGTGCATTGTCATCATCTGAATCTGTATCTGTCATGTCATCGAAAGATAGCTTCTCAGATGGATTCTCAGTTTGGATACTAGGGAGTTTAGTGTCATCGAATGTTACATTGACACTTTCCATCATCTTCTGTTCATCAATCACATACACCCTGTATGCTCTCATTGAATAACCAATAAAAATTGCTTCAAATGCTTTGGTATCGAATTTACCACCTTGATCATCACCTTCTTTAAGCACAAAGCACTTTGCCCCAAATACATGAAAGTATTTGAGTGAAGGTTTCTTATCAGCCATAATTTCATAGGGTGTTTTCATTTGATCTTTATTGATTAGAGTTCGATTCTGGGTATAGCACGCAGTATTGACGGCTTCAGCCCAAAAGTACAATGGAAGCCTTGATTCACTTAGCATAGTACGTGCAGCTTCAATCAAGGTTCTATTCTTTCTTTCCACTACCCCATTTTGCTGAGGAGTTCTTGGAGCTGAATATTGTCTGGTTATACCCTTCTCAGTGCAAAAGTCATTTAGAATTGCATTCTTGAATTCAGTTCCATTGTCTGATCTTATAGCTCTCACTGGATACGTAGAATCTCGCTCAATTAACTTGATGTGATCAATCACCAGTTGTGGAGTCTCATCTCTAGAATTCAAAAACAGAACCCATGTGTATTTTGAAAAATCATCAACAATCACTAGAGCATATCTCTTCCTTGACATAGACATCACATTAACTGGACCAAACAAATCCATATGAAGTAATTGTAATGGTTCAGTTATTGAAGATGTATCAGTGCTCCTGTGACTTGCCCTTTTTAGCTTGCCCTTTTGACATGCATCACACAGTTCTTCTTGAGTGAATTCCATTGAAGGCAAACCTCTCACCAATTCTCTTTTGACCAGAGAATTCATTGTCTTAAAATTAAGATGAGAAAGTTTCTTGTGCCATAGCCAACTCTCATCATTAGATGCTTTAGTGTAGAAGCAAGTAACTTCTTCAGTGCTTCCTGAGTTCATATTGGCTACGTACAGATTGCCTTTTCTAACTCCTGTCAGTTGTGGCTTTTCATGTCTCTTGTGTGAAATTAGACAATTCTTCTTGTTGAAATGAACTTCATAACCTTTATCACAGAATTGACTGACACTGAGCAAATTGTGCTCAAGTCCTTTCACAAAAGAAACTTCATCAATGATAACATTTCCAGCTTCAAGTCTGCCATATCCATCAGTTCTACCTTTGCTGTTATCTCCAAAGGTAACTACTGGGCCGGCCTTCTCCACCACATTTGTCAGCAGGGTTCTATCTCCAGTCATATGCCTTGAACATCCACTGTCCAAGATCCAGGTCACTCGATCAACCTGTTCAATACCCTGCAATGACAAATGAGTTAAACCTTCTTCGGGACCCAAATTTGATTGGGTCCTGCGTATTTAAAGTATTGACCTTTGTCAGGCAAAACAACATTTTTAAGTTTAACCTCTTTAGTCAATAAACATTTAACCTTATAAACAAATTTGAAAATCTTTTGTTTACTCTTGGGTATCCATGTTTCTCTCGCAGCAGTAACACTTGTGTCATTGACTGGACATTTGACCTGGTAGACATTCTTGGTAATCTTTTGTTTAGTCTTAGGTACAAATGTCTCTCTCCTAACTTGAGGAGGAAAAGCAGTCTTAGATCGAACATTATTGTTCCTGTTCATGTGCTGTCGAGGAGCATTCTGTTTAACACATGCATAATTACCATTAAAATAAGCACGCATATTGTTAAAAGCACAAGACATACAATTGATAATACCACATGCTTTATGATTAGAGTTAATAGTAGGCATGGTATTTTTCTGCTTTGACTTGTTACTACCTAATCCAGTCTTAGAAGTACTAGCTGATTTAACAACTTTGACTGGTACTTTAGGTACATCTTTCTTGGGTGACACATTTGTTGTGTTAACGTCCTCAACTGATTTAGCCTTAACAAATACTGTGACATTTTTCTTGGATGACACATTCTTTGTATTATAGTTCTTAGCAGTTTTATTCTTAACACATTTATTCTTAACAAGAACTGTGCCATTTGCAGCATCCTCATTTCTCATTTCTTCATGTATAACCATAGAACGAATATCTGGTGGTCCAGCATCAGATTTTGTAAACATTGGTTTTTCAACATTCTTAAGAATATGTGGTATACCTCTTTCTTTAGCTGGTATAGAATTAGGGGAATGATTACTCAAGGAACCAACAGCTTGACTGTAATCAAATCCTATTCCTACAGTTTGTTCTAATGCTTGTTTGTTGAAGAAATCTTTAGAAACTTTAACAGTATTATAACACGCTCTAACCTGTGTTTCAAGTTCCCTAATGGTGGTTTCTTGTTCAACAATCTTATCAACTTGTTTTGTCATGTATTCTCCTAGACCCTTTTCTCTGCAGTTAAGTCGAGCTATTTCTTCTATATTCTTATCTTGATTAACCTGTACCTTTTTTAAATCTAGCATTTGATTTTCAAGATTAGTGTTAACAAGACTTATTCTCTCGTACCCTCTTTCTGCATTATTCAAGGAACGACGTAAACTATCAATTAACTGAGCATCAGTAAGAATTACCGGAGTGGTATAATAAGTTGAAGATTCAGCATTTGCCACCAACGCAAAGTTTCCATATTCTTCATCTTCGCCATCTGTATCATCCCAGCTTTTACCAGCTGCCACATAAGCTCTTCCACTTTTCTTCTTTTCAGAAGCATAATCTTTCTTCTGTGCTTGCTTGGGTTTTTGACACTCAGTAGCAAAATGTCCCAACTCATTACAATTGAAACAATGGATTTTGCTTCTGTCAACAGTTCCAGTTTTATAACCTCCCCTGTTACTAGAGGATGAAGAACCTCCTCTCTGAAACCTGTTATTTGACTTAAACCTGAACTTTGGATTTCTTCTGAATCTGAAGTTACTAAATTGTCTCACCATCATTGCCATAGATTCATCTTCCAATTGATCCAGCTCTTCAAGTGAATAAAATTCTCCACCATCCTGAGTAGCTGGTGTTTGGCCAAGTTCTACTTCAGTTTGTTCCTTGTTGAAACTGATAGGTTGAACCACTTTAGTTTCCACTTCCTTAGGAACCTCAACCACTAAAGCTGTAGAAGAATTTGCCATTCTGCCTTTGCCATAGAATTCCTTTTGCTGTACTTGTTCTAATTCATATGTTTTCAGAACACCAAACAGCCTTTCAAGAGCAACCTGAGTCAAGTCTCTAGATTCTCTGATGGCAGTAATTCTATGTTCCAAGTGAGTAGGCATAGTTAGTAAAAACTTCATGTTGATCTCCTTCTGAGTATAATGCTTGCCATGAACTTGCAAGTTGTTGATTATCTTGTTATACCTTTCGAACACTTCCTGAATGCCTTCATTAGGGCCAGCTCTAAAGTGTTCATATTCAGAAGTTAGAATTTGCAGTCTATTTTCCTTGACTTCATCAGTCCCTTCATTAATGACCTCAATAGTTTCCCAGATGTGCTTAGCAGTTTTACAATTTCTCACATGGCTATACATTACAGCATCTAGGGAATCCAACAGAATGAGTCTCAAATTTTTATCCAATCCAGCTGCCTCCTTATCTTCAGAGGTATAGTTCTTAGGGTCCTTTGGATAGGATCTGGCAGGGACTGTTACAGTTCCATTTACAACTGTTTCAGTATCATGTTGCATGGGAATTGCTGGTCCATTTTCCAAAATCCACAAAAAACTTGGGTTTGCTACATCAAGAAATAACTCCATTTTGTTTTTCCACATATCATAATTATCTTTATTAAAGATAGGAATTTTGACATTGCCTTTGGCAGACATGATGAATTTTTAAGAGAGTTAAAAATTCGAGCTTAATTTTTGTTTGAGTAAAAATAGGATCTTGATTTGTGTATCAATCAATAGGCTCTGATACCAATTGTTAGGTCCGTTAAGATTGTAGAAGGGGGGGGGGGTTGAATACAATCTATACCATTTTCTCAAAATTTATTCGTTAAATAATTTTGCCTTAAACGAATATTTTTGTGCGGAATAATATAACACAAATTTCAAGTTGAATATAACAATATATTAACTTGAGGGGTGTTACAAAATCAGTCCAAATGATTATTAAGGGATTAATAACTAATTAGAAAATTCAACATGAACTTTGCTAATTTAGTTAATAAAATCAAGATATCAATTTGTGAACTAGGAAACTTAATTCGCTAGTAGTACAAGAATCACAAGTAAACAAGTTTCAACGGATAGGATATTACAACTGAGATGAACTTGAACTTACAGAATTAAACTTGTAGGTGTTCTTGAGCTTGAGAGAGAGAGAAATAGGCTGCTGTGTGAATTTTTCTTGTTTGGCTCGACTTTTTTTGATTTAACTGCCTTCTTCTGCCTTATATACACAGCCATAGTCATACTACTTGATTTAAACTGATATGACAATCATTTTACATTAATATGACAATCGGTATGACTATCAAATCAATGTAATATGACTGTCCAGCTTAAATATAACTTTCGGTATAACTTAAATAGTCAATATAACATTCGGTATGACTTACCAAATGAATATAACATTCGGTATAACTTACCATTTGAATGAAATATGACTATCTCCATTTAACTGAATATGACTATCTCCATTTAACTGAATATGACTATCTTCATTTAACTGAATATGACTATCGGTATAACTATCAGTTTGATAGTTATATCATTCATATTTTTCAGCTTATAATTAATTAAATGACTTATAAAAAATCATTTAACTAATTAATTCTTTTCCATATTAATTCTTATTTAATTAATCTAATAATCACTTTAACAAATATATTAATTCTGATAGAATTAATTTATTTATTAACTTAATTACTTGACTTAATCAATTAAAATAGAATTAATATAAATTCTTTAATAGTCAATACTCCGCTGAAAACCACGTAATTATAATAAGGAACATACACTGGCATGATGTTGACGTTCGATGTACTGTCTGGTTCATGAACGACTAACTCCAATCTCTGTTCTTCATCGTGACTTTTAACCCTGTGGTCTTTTATACTCTTCACTCTCATCAATCATTCGGTACTGAAATTGTTTCTTGTCACTAATAGAAATCTTTGTCTTCGAAAATGAATCCACTTGTTTCAATGCTACCTTGAGGCCTGATCAGATATCTGAATCTTCTTCCAATGTAAAACATCAAAACTATAGATTGACTTGTTGATTTTTTCTTCTGACGGTTATCATCTTTTGAGATTCCTGTGACAGTTGATATTATTTACTTATTACAATCTAGTTTAATTGGATTAGGATCCTCGAACTACAAATAGGCTGAGTCATATGCCTTTCACCCCCATTTGCCCTTGTGTAAGTATGGCTATTCCCCTGCCCTTGAAGTTTGGGTGGAAAATGGAGGTGAGGTTGTAAGGAATCGAACAAGGACAGTTTCTGTATCAAGAATAGAACTTTTGGGGTCTTACCTTTTTAGTGTTTGTGGTGAATGCTTGTTTTCCAGTCTAATTCATTCAAATGTTCCCCGACATAATTAAAATGTTTATGAATTCGAATTTCTTACTGCAGTCTATTGATGTGATGGATTATTCCCTACTGGTTGGCCTAGATGAGGAAAATCATGAGCTAGTGCTTGGTATTATTGATTTCATGAGGCAATATACATGGGATAAACACCTAGAAACATGGGTGAAGGCTTCAGGCATCCTTGGTGGACCGAAGAATGCATCTCCAACTGTTATTTCTCCCAAGCAATACAAGAAAAGGTTCAGAAAAGCTATGGCTGCTTATTTTCTCATGGTTCCAGATCAGTGGTCGCCGCAAACAAATGTATCTAATGATTCCGTGTCGGACTTTGGTGAAGATAGATCACCAGGTGTAACATCCATCTTGTGACGCGTTGATATGAGACACATACCAGTTACTCTTTGTATAGTTTACGTATCGCCATCCCATTTTCTTGTACATTTGCATCTCTGCTTCCAAGCTGTAGCGTCCTTTGGAAGTGATTTTTTTTTTCTTTTTTGGATTACATAGCAGCATGTGAGTCTCTCGCATATTATCTTTTATATTTATATTTATTCTGCAAAAATAGTTTTACATAGCTTCATCTGGTTCCATTTCTTTTTTATGTCCTGAAGAGATGATTGGCAACTATTGAACTTTTATAATGTGATAAAATTTTCAAGGTTCGACCTCGTTACTGGTTAACAAGAGGTTGGACGTTCAAATATGCGAGTGAATGCGTATTGTGATCCATCACTGAGGTTTGCTGTAAAGCTTTTCCCAGGGAGCGCCTTGTTTGTGTTCAGTGTCCCCCCCCAAATCCCCATATTTCATGCGTCTAAAATCTAAATGTTCATGTGTTTCTTACTCATAAATTTCTGAAGTGACAAATCTTTCACTCAAGTGAGTTATTTTGTTTCGAATTAAAGTTATTACTGTATTTAAATCTGAACCGTATTTTCTGAATGATTTAAAATCTGAATGAATGATAAATGATAAATTTCGATGTTGGATGAACAATGTCGTTTGATAAATAGTTTTTAATTTTTCTGAATGAAATAATTACTAGCTAAAATTGATTAAATTAATTTACATTTTATAAATTTATTTATTTGGATAATATAAATTTAACAAAATACTAGAGGTACGAAATTAGGTACAACAATGTTTATAAAATGCAACGTGTTATATTATAATTGGTTATAACTTAGCACATCAATATCAACTAATAATAAAATTTATTTTTGTTACATCACTGATGCCAAATTATTTTGTAACAATTTTGGTACCCAATTTAGTATCCCTACCATTACTCTAAATGTAATATTTATAAAAAACATAAATATTTATACTAACACCAAATTTTTTAATGTCATAGCATAATATTTGGAAAGCAAATAAATTTATTTGAAAGCTTTGAGGAAAAAAAATTCATGTATTACAGTAATTTTATTTTTATAATAAATCCTTAAATTATTTTTTAATAAAATAAAGATTAATACATAACGAAAATTATTTTAATATATACTGAATATCAACTATAAAGCATCCGCATAAGGTGAGTGAATGATGCAATATTTATTATTTGAACCATCCTGATACATTTTGAAGGGGCAGTCATCCTGGAAAAAATTGGTTTGCCCAGAAGAAATTTGGATTTCAAAAATGCAAAACAAACAATATGGAAGGTCAAAACAAAACCGTACAGTCCAGATTCACTCATCCAGTTGTCAACAAATGCCTCCTAAATTTCCCTGACAAATCTTTCACTCAAATGAGTATTTTGTTTCGAATAAAGTTACTATTGTGTTTCTTTCTCATAAATTATTGAAGTGATAAATCTTTCGCTCAAGTGAGTTTTTTGTTCCAAAATTATATTACTACGTACAACTAGTTGGATTTCTTTATATAGAGATCAATGTGCAACAGATCCGAACCAATATGAATCTATTTTTGTCCAAAATTGCAGCGTCCTGTTTTGAATCAATTTGTTAGAAACTAGTTTGCTTTTAATTACTCAAATGACTTTTGTTCAGAGTTTGGGCCCTAGTAATCAATATTTCCTCAAAAAAATCAAATGACTTTTGAATAGTTTGTTTTTACTTTTAATGATAATAATACATATGTTATATGGTTTATAGTATATATTTGTTTTTTTTTCTTATAAATGGTTTTTCTATAATTTATATTTTAAAGTTTAGACTAACATATTCTTTAATATTTCATAATTATTTTTGATTTTTTTTTATTTTATTAGATTACATATGATATACTTTAAACATATAAGTACTATATTCGTGCAACAATTTATTATTATTTATTATCTTTTTGATTATGTAATTTAATGGTTATCTTAAAAATTTTAGATCTTTTCTTATAGTGTTTTATAGTTTTTAAAAGTATTTTTTAACTTTTTTGGAAATTCGAGTGTTATTAAAGTTTTCTATTTGTTTACATATTAATTATTTTTTTCATGTTAATTTTATATTTTTACGTGTTTAATATGTATTTTTTTAGAGTAATCTTAGGGATTTTTATGTTTTATTATATTTAGATATTAATATGAATTTATTTGGTGGGTGTTTGGATTGTTTTTTAATTTAAAATATGTTCATTTATTGATTTGTGTTCACTTTTTCTAATTAAAATTTTTTCTTTGCAAAGTAATAATTTGTTTATTTGTCGATTTGTGCTCACATTTTTTTAATTTAAATGTTAGAAAAATATTTGTTGTCAAACCTAAAAATAGAATTTTTAATGATTTTTATTAAAAACACTTTTATTTGGTAAACAATTATTTTTGTAAATTATTTTTTAAGGCTTAGCCCAACATTTAATTTAATATTTCATATTTTATGGGGTGTTTTATTCTATTTTATTAGAATATATATAATATACTTTAGAAATGTGGAAAATATATTGGTTTAACTATATATATATATATATAATTGTGTACATACATACATTTGTACTTTTTTAAAGAAAGTTTATACTATCTTTTTATTTTTGTGTTGCTTTATATTTGTTTTAAGCGTATTATATTAAAGTTTATTGTTGATTTTAGTTTTCTAAATTTAGATTTTTTTTTGAATTGGCATTGTTTTTTAGATTATATTTTGTTGAATTTTATTGTCATTTCCAATTATAACATTTTTTTTATTACTTTTTAATATCTTGTTTTACGATATATTTTCTTAAAGATTTGTTTTTATTTTGTAATTAAATGTAAATTCTTGTTTATTATATATAAAGAATGAATTTACGACTTATTTTTAATTATGATTTTTTGCTATTTTGTCATTGTTTGTTAATTTTAGAAACATATTTGTTGTCAAACCTAGAAATAGAATTTTTAATGATTTTTATTAAAATAATTTTTTCTTAAAGCACTTTTATTTGGTAAACGATTTTTTTTTTGTAATTATATTTCATGGTTTAGCATAACATGTATTTTAATATTTCACATTTTATGGGATATTTTCTTCTATTATATTAGAATATATATAATATACTTTAGACATGTTGGAACTTGTTGGTTTAACTATTATTATATACTAGCTTATAACCCATGCGATGCACAGATTTTTTTTTATATGTAACAAATTTTATTTTTTGTTATAATTATATTTTTATATAATCATTATTTACAATATTTTATTTTAATTTTAATATTAATAATTTAATATAAATTTAATTAATGATATACATGGTTTAAAACTTATATTATAAAATTTTAAAATAAATATGTCATTGATAGAATTCGAACTTTGAATATAATATATTTAATCATTAGATATAACGATTTTGATTTTTTACTAAAAATCTAATGGTCATTATTCGTAGTATACGGATTTTTATTATATATTATTAGTGATTAGAATATAAGATGTGATATTTTTGGGTCAATTAATTATTGCTAGATATGATATGATTGGAAGATATGATATGATTGATGTTTTTAGGTATTTATAAAAGCTAATATCTTCAACTAAAAGTAAATGTAAAAAAAGACAATTGACTAATTACCATTATTATATTATGTTATTATTTATTTTAGGTGTTTTAATAGTATAGATATTGTATATATTTTCCTTTATAATAAAGGTTAAATAAGTAAATTCACGAAATACTAAAAAACATATACCAAAAAATAGGTGTCAAAATTTTTAATGTTTCGGCTAATGTTTCTTTATTATAAACAACGTATACATATTTTTAATATATTTTATTAGTAATTGAAAAATATGATGCTATATTTTCGGATATATATTAATGATTGTAAGATTAGTTTTAAACTAAAAAGGTAACGTGTTTTAATTCGAAAGGAAATATTAATGATTGGAAGATATGATAGATTGATGTTTTTAGGTGTTAATAAAAGGTAATATCTTTAGGTAAAATATGATGTTTTGATGTTTCCATAGGGGAAGAACCATTGAAGGTGCCATTATGGTGGTTGAATATCTGGATTCAAATCCACGACTTACCAAGCGGTTTTATGTCGGAGGCAGTAGGGCAACAACTTGGTAATTTCTTCGGTAGCTTTGTGCAGTATGATGTGAAGAATGACACCAGCATCTGGAGGGAGAGCATGAGAGTAAAGATAAGATTGGATGTCAGGAAGCCGTTGAAGAGAAAGAAACGAATCAAACGAAAAAATGGTTCGGAGTTTTTGGTGACCTGCAAGTATGAACGTCTTGGTGATTTTTGCTTTGCCTGTGGGTTAGTCTCGCACACTGAAAGGTTTTGCAGGAGATCCCTGGACAATAGAGGAGATGGAGGTGAAAAGGATTGGGGTGTATGGCTGCGAGCACCACCACGGAGGGGGGCTGGACAGGGAGGCAGTAAGTGGCTGAGGGAGGAGGATGATGCGGGATGGACTGCGAGAATTGGGCGAGAGGGTAACGTCCCGATTATTTCGGACGGAATTGTTGGGGATAAGAATATGGAAACAGTTGGAAGGAGAGATTTTAGGACGGATGGGGGGAAAATTTAAACAAATCTGTAGTGATAAGACAAGGCGGGAACTCAAGTGGGCTCGGGTCAAAACAATCTTTATTGTTGGGTAGTGGGCTGGAATTAGAGGAGGAAACAGATTTGGACTTGGAAGAAAGAACTAAAAGAAAAAGGATTGGCCCAGTTTCGCAAGTAACTATGGACACAGATGAGAATTTTCTACGTATTGAGAAAATTAACAATGGTGAACAACCCAGGGATATTGTATTTTCTGAAGGGGATTATACAGTTTCCAACAACTCTACTTTGGCTACGCTTGCTAAGCAAGCTAGCCAGGCATTATGAATGCTTTAGCTTGGAACTGCTAGGGAATGGGTTCACCTGGAAAAGTTCAGTTCCTTAAAGATGTAACCCGTTCGGAAAGACCTATTTTTGTATTTCTTAGTGAGACTGTTAGTAGTTATGCGAAGATGGAGCGGTTGTGTAGTCAGTTAGGATATGATGGTTTCTTTGCAGTAGAGCCTGTGGGGGAAAAGTGGAGGAGTAGCATTGTTTTGGAAGAATTTGGGAGATGTTAAGCTTATGAGTATGTCTCGTACTCACATTGACGTTTCAGTTGTTACTAGTAACGATATTTGTTGGCGTTTAACGGGCTTATATGGTGAGCCTGCTAGATCAGAGAGGCATAAAACCTGGGAGCTTCTCAGGAATCTGGCCCGGGATGCGAACCTCCCTTGGTGTGTGATGGGGGACCTTAATAATATTACTTCTCAGCAGGATAAGAAGGGAGGTAATCTGTATCCAAATAATCTAATAAGTGGTTTTAATGATTGTTTTCATGATACAGGGCTATACGATATGGACATTTTGGGGCATCAATTTACTTGGGAAAGGGGAAGGAACACAGATCATTGGATTGAAATAAGATTAGACAGGGTTCTAGTCAATGCTCAATGGTTGGATTTGTTTCCAACGGCGAAAGTATATAATCTGGAAGGCTCGCCATCTGATCACAGTCCCTTGCTATTAGCTCCAGAGTCGCAGTATAAAGGGGGGAAAAATAATAAGTTTCGATTCGAGAATGCGTGGCTCCTGGAACCTGCATGTTTTCAAATTGTCAAGGACTGTGGGAAGATCAAGATACTCATAATGTTATGCATAAACTCAATAATTGTGCTGCAAGTCTTCAAATATGGGGTCGTGAGATTACGGGGTGTTTCCAGAAGCGCATTAAGGAGTGTAAATGTAAACTTAAAATGCTGAGGAATAAAAGGGATACTCAGTCTGTAGAAGAGTATGAGGTTACAAAGAAGCAGCTTTTCTTAGTACTGGATCAAAAAGAGATTTTCTGGAGACAGAGATCAAAACAATTGTGGTTGCAGGCAGGGGAGAAAAATACTAAGTATTTTCATGCTTCTTGTAGCAGGAGGAGGCGAGTAAATCATATTCAGAGGTTAAAGAATGATAATGGGGAGTGGATTAATTGGGATGGTGGATTGCAGGAGCTAATTAAAGGGTACTATCAACAGCTATTCACGGAAGGTCTGAGTCAAGGTGAAGAAGTGGTGAATTGCGTATCGACTAATATCACAGAAGTGCATAATAATATCCTCCTGGAACCAGTGACGGATGATGAAGTCAAGTTAGCTATTTTTAGCATGCATCCTGACAAAGCTCCGGGGCCCGATGGCATGACCCCAGCATTTTTTCAAAAACACTGGTCAGTGGTAGGAAATGAGGTAATTAAAGTGGTTAGGGACTTCTTTTCAACTGGTGAGTTAATGGAGAAAATAAACTCAACCAATATTGTGCTAATTCCTAAAAAGAAAACCCAACCTTGTTGACAGAATTGAGGCCCATTGCCTTGTGTAACGTGGTGATGAAAATTATCACGAAGGTTCTTGCCAATCGACTAAAGAAAGTATTGGAGGTGGTAATCTCAGACTCACAAAGTGCTTTCTTGCCAGGCCGTCTTATTTCTGATAGTATAATGGTGTCCTTTGAGATTATGCACTACTTGAAACGCAAAAAGTTTGGAAAAGATGGTTTTATGGTTATAAAGTTAGACATGTCCAAAGCTTATGATCGTATTGAATGGAAATTTCTTCAAGAAATCATGCTGAAAATGGGATTTAGCAGTTGGTGGACGTACTTGATTATGCAATGTGTTTCTTCAGTGGAATACACTATCAATCATGGTAGTTATGAGATAGGACCTATTCAGCCTAGTAGGGGGTTAAGGCAAGGAGACCCATTGTCTCCTTACCTTTTTATCATTTGTGCTGAAGGTTTATCGTCACTGATCAGGTACTATGAGAGGAGGAACTGGCTACAAGGGATAAAAATTTGCAGGAGAGCACCTACGATTAGCCATATGCTATTTGCAGATGATAGCTACCTGTTCTGTAAGGCGGAGGTTCAGCATGCTTCAAAGGTTATGGAGTTATTAGCCAGTTATGAGAAGGCCTCGGGTCAGAGAATCAACAAGAATAAATCCTCTGTTTTCTTCAGTGCCAATGTCATTGAATATAACAGAAGTTTGGTTTGCCAGGAATTGCAGGTTCAACAGGCAGATGAGTTCACAAAGTACTTGGGTTTGCCAAATATTCTGGGGAGGAACAAATCGGTGGTTCTGGGGTATCTAAAAGAAAAAGTGAAGGCCAGTATTAAGAGTTGGAACGAGAAGAATATCTCAAAACCTGCCAAAGAGCTGCTAATCAAAACAGTGGCACAATCTTTGCCAACTTTTGCTATGAATGTCTTTTTGCTTCCCCTTGAGTTGATCAGAGAAGTAGAGAGGGAAATGTCGAAGTTTTTTTGGAGCTCCTCTAATAAGAACAATTCTCGAATAAGCTGGATGTCTTGGGAAAATATGTCAAAACACAAACATGTAGGAGGCTTGGGGTTTAAAAATTTGCGTGATTTTAATTTGGCGATGCTAGGCAAACAGTGCTGGAGATTGATCACAAATCCTAATAGTCTGGTTGCTCGTGTGTACAAAGCACGTTACTATGCAGATGAAGATTTTATGAATGCAAAGCTGGGGGGAAGTCCAAGTTTTATTTGGAGAAGTATCCTTGAGGCAAAACATGTTATATCCGCTGGTTCTTGTTGGCGAATAGGCACGGGGAAAGATATCAAAGTTTTGAATCAGCCTTGGTTAATGGATGTGGATAACCCCTATATTACTACTGAATCTCTGTCACTGGAGGATGCAAATGTGGCTTCGCTGTTGAAAATGGATAATAAAGAGTGGGAACTGGAGATTATAAGGGATATCTTTAATGATAGAGATCAATACCACATAATTAACACCAGGATTGAACAAGACTTGGAAAGGGATATGCTTTACTGGAAGTTCGAGCAATCTGGCGACTATTCTGTTAGGAGTGCATACAGGCTTATACTTGGAAGGAAGAATGGAATGATAATGGAAATACTAAATTCTGGAAGAACATTTGGAGCATCAAAGGTCCGCCAAAGGTTCTCAATTTAGTGTGGAGAGTTGTAACAGGTTGCCTTCCGACTAAGTCTCAACTTAGACTGAAACATGTCAAGATTAGTAGCTCTTGCCCGGTTTGTGACAAGGAGGTGGAATCTATTTATCATGCATTAGTTCAATGTGAGGTGGCAGCTGGATGTTGGAGCATCTTTAGTCAAAACATTGACACTCAAACGAGTATGGAATTTGCTCAGTGGTTGGAGAGTAATGTAACTGGTCAATCGAATGCAAGGAAAGCTAAAATTATCACATTGTGTTGGTCGATATGGCGTGCCAGGAATGATCTTGTTTGGAATGGAAAGAGATGGACTTCAATGCGAATTGTTGCTAAAGCTTGGGAATTTCTATCACAATGGAAAGAGGCTCAGAATCAGAGTTTTAAGGTACCAATCCAGCCTATGATTACAGGGGATGGTGCTATGTACTGGGTCAGACCTAGACAGAATATTGTGAAGATCACGGTGGATGCAGCAATCTTTACTGAACAGGGTGCTAGTGGAGTTGGTATTATTGCTCGAGATCATGCAGGCAATATGCTGGGGGCTAGAACGAAATGTTTTGCAGAAGTAATGAACCCTTCTATGGTGGAGGCTATTGCAGTCAAGGAGGCTTTGAGCTGGGCTAAGGAGAGGATGTGGAATCCCATCATAATCGAATCAGACTGCCTTCTGGTGGTACAGATGATTAGAAGCTCGACACCTATGCGCTCAAGATTTGGCAAAGTGATCGAAGATTGCAGGAGGATGATTAGTGAGTTAAACAACTTAGAGTTGTATTTTATTAAACGATCTGCGAATATGCCGGCACATGAACTTTCTCAAGTGTCTCATATGTATCCTGATCGTGATTTTGACTAGAGGTCTGTTCCGGTTAAGGTCAAGAAGTGTATTTTGGATGATTTAATTGAGTAATGAATTGCATTTTCGTCAAAAAAAAAAAGGTAATATCTTCAATTAAAAGTAAATATGAAAAAAGTCAATTGTCTACTTACCATTAATTTATATTATGTTATTATTTATTTTAGGAGTTTTAATAAATAGAAACTAGAAACCAACACTTACATTTTCTGTATTGGGGTACCGGTGATTATATTAACTTGAAATATTGGAGTAGGGTTTAGTTTCTAGTTTCTATTTTAATTTGGTTTCTATTTGAATAGGACCCTATATATATATATATATATATATATATATATATATATGATTATGTAATTGTGAACACACATACATTTTTGTACTTTTTTTTAAAGAAAGTTTATACTATATTTTTATGTTTTGTGTTGGTTTATATTTGTTTTAAGTATATTATATTAAAGTTTATTGTTGATTTTAGTTTTATAAATTTAGATATTCTTTTGAATTGGCATTTGTTTTGTAGATTTTATTTTGTTGAATTTTAGTGTCATTTCCAATTATAACATGTTTTTTGGTTACTTTTTTAATATTTTGTTTTACCATATATTTTCTTAAAGACTTTTTTTTTATTTTTTAATTAAATGTAAATTCTTGTTTATTATATATAAGAATGAATTTGCGACTTATTTTTAATTATGTTTTTTTCGCTATTTTGTCCTTGTTTGTTAATTTTAGAAACACATTTGTTGTCAAACCTACAAATAGAATTTTTAATGATTTATTTTCAATAATATTTTTCTTAAAATACTTTTATTTGGTAAATGATTTTTTTTGTAAATTATATTGTAAGGTTTAGCCTAACATATATTTTTATGTTTCATATTTTTTGACGTGTTTTTTTCTATTTATTAAAACTTATTATAATTTAACATACATGTGAACGCACATACTAAAAGAAAGTTTGTACTATCTTTTATGGTTTTGTGTTGGTATATATTTGTTTCAAGTGCATTATATTAAAGTTTATTGTTGATTTTAATTTTCTAAATTTAGATATTATTTTTGAATTAGCATTTGTTTTGTAGATTATATTTTGTTGAATTTTAGTGTCATTTTCAATAATGACAGGTTTTTTGATTACTTTTTTAATATCTTGTTTTACCATATATATTCTTTAAAAAAATTGTTTTGTAACTAAATGTAAATTCTTGTTTTTTAAAAAATTGCTTATTGAATTGAAATTGTGATGGTATGATTTGTTTACTTGTTTAATATAGATAATGAATGAATTCGTAACTTATTTTTAATTATGATTTTTTGCTATTTATTTTTATTTGTTAATTGTGTGTAAGTTTTGTGCTACTACAATTCTTTTTCCTATAACTTGAATTTACATATAGGATATAATATTTACTAATTATATATAGAATATTATATAAGATATAATATTTACTTTTTAATCCTCATGACCAAACAACGGTCACCTAAATCTAGGACCACCTAAACCTTTATTACGCTAATTATATATAGGATAGCTAATTATATATAGGATATAATTGTAAGAAAAAAAAATTATATATATTCAAATCAATACTGGTTATATACAATAATAGAATTAAAAACATATTTTCGATATTCAAACAACATTCAAATGCATGGAAATAGTATATGCATATTGGAATTAACACGTGTAATTTTTACGTGTAAAATGCTGTGTAAGCATGAACCTCGACTATAAATTATATCATTTGTATATATATTGTTCAATGGTATAAGATCTAGTTCGAGGCAGTGGCGGAGCCAGGAGCTAAACTTCCTGGGGGCACCTTACAAAAATCCGATTAAAAAAAAGAAAATCAAAACATATGATGTAGCGTTTTTCGTTTAAAATTGAAAACATTACACGATGTAGTGTTTTAGTGTGACATTTGGGGTTATATTTTTGAATTGTGATATTTCGGGCTATTTAGTTTATAATTGTGATAGATGGGATCAACATCCTTAAAATAAGAGCTTGAAACAACACATTTCAAGCTTTAGAAGTGTTAGTTCTTTAATAACCCTACCTAAGTAAAAGGGCCAGGGACTTTTGATAAGAAAAGCGAGGGCACAAGAATAAATATCTATATGCTATATTGTTTAACCTATACATCCTATATACAAAAAATATATATTTTTAAAAGTGGTGGGGCACGTGTCCCCGGAGGGGCCAACATGCCTCCGCCACTGGTTGGAGGCTTTCTCTAACATTGTGAAAAGGAAAGGGGTAAAAAGCATATTTTAAGAATGGGTTATTAAGACATTGGTTTTCGAAATTTTGCCAAATATACACATAAATCCTTAAAATAAAAAAACGTGATAGTAAATTCAAATCAGCTTGTAACATTATACAACAAATAAAAACTTATACATCAAAACTATAATTTATTATACCCACAAACCCTAAATATATTTCAATTTGTGACATAAACCCTAGAAAAGGATAGCTAATCCAAATCAAGAAGATCGAAGATTAAAGATCATAATGCCGAGAAAAGCTCGCAAAGATCCACCTCCCCCTTCTGGTATGCTCTTAATCCATCCTCTAGTTTTATGCATGTGTTCAATTTTGTAGTCCGAAAAAGGAACATGACTGATTTGTGTTTATGTTGTATTGTACACCCTCCGTCCCGCCCATTTGTTTACATTTCTGAAAGAGTGTCTGACACACATTTTAGGTGCATATAAAATATAGTTCCGTAACTTATTTTTACAATTTTATGATTTTGAATAAAAGTAGAATGTTTATATTTTTATTTAAAAAATAATAATTTAAAAATAAGTTATAGAACTAGTTTATATGCATCTTAAAATGCGTGCCGATCACTCTTTCAGAAACGTAAACAATTGGTTGGGACCGAGGGAGTATTATATAAGTGTGGCTTATTTAAACTTAAATTACATGTGGGATATATGTTACTTCCTTTATCTGTGCAAATTAATATGCAATTGATGTCCCTATCTTACCATATGTGTATATGTATATGTAATTTTTTTTTGTATAGATGAAAATGATGAAGTGATTAGTGTGAGCTTGTTTCATGGTGGGAAGTTGGTTTGGTTCTCAATTACTCAATATATAGAGGATCGTCTTAGTATTTATATAATGGATTATGATTAACTTGATAAGGAGACTTTGAGGTTAAAAACTAAAGCTTTAGGTCATGGTGATCTGTTTTGCCTATATTATAGAAAACCTGGACATCCTCTGGAAACAATGAAATTAGTAGATGATGATGTGAATGAAATGAAAACATATGCTAGGAAAAATAACAACATGATTGATGTGTACGTGCAACATGACTCTAACATTGACTTTGAACATGTAGGAGATTAGGGTGAAGGAAACGACATCAATGAGGTAGGAGATCATAGTGATGAACTTCATGATATGGACTTTGTAGATAATGAATACTCAATGAGTGACCAAGATGATATGCAATATTCTGAATATGTCGATGAAGATGTAGACGAAGCTGAACTTAACTTTTCTGATGAGTATATTGCCATAAAATAGTCAACTGGTGATTCATTTTCAAGTCTGCCAGAAAATGAGTATGTTGCCGATATAGGAGTGAAAAAAAGGAAATAACTTTTCCAATGTATAAGGATTCTGAAGATCCAAAATGGGAGGTGGGGATGATATTCTCAAATCATAGAAAGTGCAGAGAAGCTATAACAAAGCATTCTTATACACAAGGAAGGTTGGTGAGATTTGAGCAAAGTGACAGAACAAGGGTTAGAGCTGTGTGCACTCCACCTTGCAACTGGTTTCTTTATGCAGCTTTAAACTTTGACAAAGCTTTTCAATTAAAAATTGTGGGACAAGGTACATATGCATTATATTATTGGTTTTAGTGCTTTTATTACTTTATGCATTATCTTTAAAGCATTGTCTATAGACTTTATTAATTGTGGACTTAACTTTCTTCATTTTTAATGCTTCACAGACCATACATGTACTAGAGAATAGAAGGGTTTACCCCTTATTCATTCAGGACATCTAGCTCAAGATCTCTAAATGAGTTCAGGATGAATCCTCCATGGCCTATTGAAGCCTTTCACAAAACAGTGATGAAAGATGTTAGTATTGATTTCAAACCGCATGTATTAAGAAGAGCTAAATGGAAGTGCTTGAAGATTATAAATGGGACAGATGATGAACAATATGCCAAGATTTGGGATTACAAGAATGAGCTACTCAAGAAGAATCCTAACTCCATTGTTGAGATAGAAATGGAGCAAGGTATGTTTCTAAACTAATAAATCTGTTAAGATATGTACTTCTTTTGTCAACTAAGTAGTTTAAGTATGTATATAGGGGCTGAATCTGATTTCAAAAGGATGTACATCTGTCTTGGTGGTCTTAAGCATGGGTTTAAAATGGGATGTAGACAGGTGGTTGGCTTTGATGGTTGTCACATTAAGAACCAGTTTAAAGGTCAAATCTTGACAATTGCTAGGGAGGTGCAGAACCCAACAACTGAGCAGGTAATTAAAGATTATATTACCTTTGATAATGATGACACCCCTCTAACAGTGACTGCAAAGAAAATTAAGAAGTCAAAATTGGTTAAGAAGAGTGAGGTTACTGAGGAGGAGTGGAGGGCAACAATTAAAAAGGAGCAAGCAACCAAAATTGATGCTATCAAGGCAAAAGCACAAGCAAACACTAGCATCGGTTCATAGAGTCCGAGGAGAAGTTCAAGGATTAATAACACGGCAAAAGCACATGTATATGAATAAAGCATGGTTATGTATATTTTGATTTATGAGTTTACATTACATCATTATTTTTATTCTTTCAAGGACAATGTTAATGGAACAGAGATGCACAATAGTTATACTGGTGTAATGAGACTTGCACCCCTACCCCCACCGCCAATTAAACAATATAAGACTGTTGTTGGTGGCACAACTCTAAAGTCTGCACCTTTTCATCTTTTCAGTCACATGAGAAAACTGTCATAATAAAGGGTACCTTGCAGGTTGCAGCAAAGCTTCCAGTTAGGAGGAAGCCAAATGGAAAAAGTAAGTGGAGGAATCTAGTTGGAAACTTTTGACTCTTTAGTACTATTAATACCTTTTGGCTATTGATCATTATGCTCATTATGTTATGATAAACAAATAATCAGTATGATCATCCAGAATTGTGGTTATCTATTTTGCTATGTAATGAATGCTAGACTTCTGAATGGTACGTTGAACTTTTGGTATCTTATTTTGCAGTCCAAGGAGAAATTGCATTATGTTGCCTCGTTTCATTTCTTACTAATAGTATAAACATTTTGCCATATAAAGTATGCACATTGTACAGATTAACACATTTAGAAAACAAGACTTGTAATATAATATCATTCATAAGATGTTGTAGAATGAGTACATAACTATTGTTGGTTGTATTCAATTACATTGCCAAAATTAATACAAACCAACCTACATTGCAACTACTTAATCGGTTACTTGCAGAAACCCATATCAAACACATCATTAGGAACATCATGTAGAACATCCTTTCCTTCTTTTTCTTTTGAGCAAGTTCAGCTTCAAGTTTTTCAACCTTTCTCAACATTCCAGGAATTATAGCTTTCAATCGAGGGCACATACATGGGCGGATCAAACCAAAGGTGGAAATTGCACCCCTTCCTCATACTATCCTGCATTTATACAATGGAATGATATTAGGGGTCATACTTTTCTGATAAATAGTTAAAATTAAGTTCATACCTTGTAGAAAGAACATCCCAAGAATCTCCTCCCCGGATTTAAATCAGTCCATGAAGTTTTCAACACAGCACTCTTCTTGCAACGACAATAGCAACCTTCCATTGATAGTAATTTCCTAATTTAGATAGTAGTGGCTACTAATTTAGATAGTAGTGGTTGCTGCACCACTATAAAGAGAGGGAAAAGTAGAGAAGTGGAATTGGCGGGAGATTTTAGGAGGGAAAACAAGTGACTTTTTTTGTCTTACCAATTGACACTTGAAGTATGTACATTTGTGCACATCAACACGTGCTTTCCGATATTACCCTTCTACTTCACCGACGATACTTAAATTTTAGCCGATTTGATCGTGAAAGTGACCGATATGTACATACTTCAGGGGCACGGAGGTACGTTTGTTTACTTTAAGGGTTTATGTGTACATTTGGCCAAACTTCGAGGGCCAATGTCTTAATAACCCCTAAGAATCGAATTGTAACTTCAAATGTGTTATTCCTCTGCAACTAAAAGAAGATTTACCTAAAAAAAGGGTATAAGCTAGCTACTGCTTGATGCTAAAGCTGTAAATCATTAAATAGATCGAGGGGTTTAGATGCATCATGGGAATGTGAAATGGGAAAGTGAATGAAGGGTATGAGGTTGAGGGTTTTGTAATGGGAATGAAATGGAAATTCAATGAATAGGATGCGTTTGTTTACCTATTCAAAGGGATTGGGATCCCTGTTACACGCAACATTGTTAATCCAAACAGTATCACTTGGGTTTAAGATTACCGGGCTCATTAATCATGAACCAAACAACCCCCAAGGATCTATTCCACCTGTAAAACATAATTGCTCAGCCAGATTACCTTTAATATCTTGTGGCATAACAGATCCTCAATGAAATGATTTGTTAAGCAAACTTTAGTCTAACTGTTGAAGTACATTATCGCATGTCCGTATCCTCTTTTTTAAAGTATTTACAGAATGTCGACACTCTTTTTCTATCTGCAGTTATGTCAAAATCAGATGCATCACTCTTTTTCTATCTGCAGTTATGTCAAAATTAGATGTAGCAGGAACTGTTATCGCATTTCTTTGAATAAAAAACAAACAAAAATTTACATTTTCAGGTGTATAAATCAATATGGTTTTGCAGTGACAATTATGATACATGCAACATATTTGTTGTCTGGATTTATTAATAAATTCGATTCTTAATAATAACGTTTAATATTGAAAATTTTAATTTAAAGTTTTTCTATTTAACTCTAAGTCTGACCTCCTGGGAAGCAAGGGTCCAGTTACATCTGTTGGAGTTTTTAGAATACTAAAGAAGAGAGGAAAATATAGAAAATAGGGAGAACAAAATTAAGATGCATACTTGATATATTATTCCAAATAACCAACGTGTGGTTTTAAACCAAAAAACAAACTAAACTTCTAAAACCTAGCATCTATCGTATCTATTAGTTATTTAAAAAAACAACTAACAAACTAATTAACAATATTTCAAAAACAATTAAAATAATTTTGAATTATTCTCAACATTCCCTCTTAATTCAAAATTCTAAAAATTTGTTGGACCACTGATGTACTTCCCATCAACATCATCTTTGTTGGAGCACTTCTCTCCATAATTTGTTCTAGGTGCACTTCTCACCAATTCCATGTCTTGATGCACTTTTCACCAACTTACACATTTGGAGCACATCTCTCCAAAATCAAAATAAATATTCTTCGTGAACTTCTTGTGTCTTGTGACACTTTCTTCCGTTTTGTTTCTACAATACTTTTGCACATGTCCAAACCTTTTGCATGTAAAGCATTGAGGCTTTCCCTTATGCCAACGATCCTTTTGTTCATGCCCATTCTTCTTACAATGATAACACGTAGTAAATCTAATTTTCTTTTTTGAAGTTTTGGCTAAAAAAGCTCCTTCAATCGCATCTTCAGTTTCCTTATTTCTCATTGCTCTTCTTTGTTCCTGGGCCTGCAAAGAACTAATCAGCTCAGATAAACCTAACTCACTTATATCCTTTGAATCTTCAAGAGATGAAAGTTTTGCCTCAAATCTTTCAGGCAAACTCACAAACAACTTCTTTGCTATCGGGTAAATCCTCTCCCATTAGCCGTATTTTGTTCACCTCAACCATCAATTTATCATAATAATCTTGTATATTGTCTCTTTCTTTCATGGTTAAAATCTCGAAATCCCTTTTGAGATTTAACACTTGCATCTTCTTTGCTCTTACATTAACTTCATACAAATCTTTTAGTTTATCCCAAGCCTCTTTTCCTGTTTCATAAGTCACGATTCTTGTGAAAATTGATTCCGACACAGCAGCATGAATTATTGATAAAGCCCGTGGAGCCTTGCTTAATTCATCTTCGTGAGCCCTAATTTGATTTAGTGTTAGATTGTTGGCAAGCGGTTGTATCTCCATCTCACTTTCAACCCACTTCCATAAACCCAAACCTCTCAAATGAGCTTTCATCTTCCCAACCCATATTTGGTAGTTTTTACCATTAAGAGTTGGAGGAGAAAGATTTGATGTGTTGTTCGAAGTCATGGCTATATTTTCTCTGAAATTATCACAAGCCCATTAAGATCATTAAGGCTCTTGATACCACTATTGGAGTTTTTAGACTACTAGAGAAGAGAGGAAAATATAGTGAACATGGAGAACAAAATTAAGATATATACTTGATATATTATTCCAAATAACCAACGTGTAGTTTTAAACACAAAAAACAAACTAAACTCCTGAAACCTAGCATCTATCCTATCAAGTAACTATTTAAAAAACAACTAACAAACTAATTAATAATATTTCAAAAGCAATTCAAATAATTTTGAATTATTCTCAACTACATCCTCAGCTTGCACATGCTAATGGCCACTCTGGTCTTTAACTTGGCAATTCTGAACTATGTAATGCTAAAACTTATGCACAGTATTCCCTTGTAAGGGTGATGTCTATACTAACTAATGCTGTGCAACTCAATGTACAATTTTACAAACTCTGAACTAAGAACCGAAAGTCTAATTATCTGCTAATTAACCTAAAAACTACGGCAACTTTCACGCCTTAATATAAAACACGAACGCATTGTAGTATGCAAGGGCAAATGTTGCGCCTAAATATATTTACATTAATGCCATCTATCAGGGTATGACTACATTCTGACTTGATTTAGTTAAATAAGTCAAAATGAACAGGAGTACCAACATCGCCCTTCAACCAGCTATCGCCTTGTAAGAAGGGACGTACTGTAAATTTTAAGGCCTCTTGTTTCTTAATGACCTTAAAACCAGGCCACTTTACTCTGCTCTTGACATTAGACCCCGAGCCTTTGTTGTTAAACTCTGCATAAAACAATGTGCTTAGTGCATATTTACCTTGCCAAGACAACCATCCTTGAGGATCAATGACATCATCGATCTCGGTTTCCATAACAATTGTTCTAGAAAATTCTTTCCAGGGCCTGCCAAGGTAACTCTTAAAGTTATGCTTTTCAGGTAACAACTTGTCATCTGCCATTATGTGACAATTATGTAATACAAGTCCAGTGGTTTCGCGTTTGTCCGACCTTCCCTGTGCAGTTACAGTGTTTTTTTGTCCATCCATAGGCTTCCTAACATAGATCATACAGTTCTGAAGGATGGCAGCTGCATCACCAAATATGAAATCAACGGTGCCTGCAATGTAACATCCACGATAGAATTGTCGATGGGCTTGGACATATAATGTGTCCTGGTATCCCTCCATACGACAATTTAGGAATATTGAGCGGTCTGATTGGACTCTGAGGGCTACTGCTTGATGCTTTTCTGGTCCAGCAGTATTTCTGAACCCAATAGATTGAGCCATGAACCCATCTCCTTCGGCCGCTGCACATCAACAAAAGCGTCTTACTATTGTGTCTTTCAGATACATATAAGTAGGGTGTTGTACATAAATGTATTAGTAGAATGATGCTACATGGTTTATGTATACATGCTAATTTCAGCTTACCAAAAGTTGCAGTTTTCAAGGTTGGAACTCCGTCAACATTATTTTTGCTTCCAGTAATTATAGTCTTTTGGGATCCGTCGCCAAATATTGTGATGTTCACCATCTTTTTAGTTACTAGAACATTCTCATCGTATTCCCCCTCCTTAATAAAAATGACATACCTGAATAAACATGGTTTATGACAAAATTGTAAACTGCAAGAAATAAGAACATAAATGGATAGATGGGAAAACTATTCTATATGGATGTAAGTATAAAAAAAGTAAAGGTGAAAAACAATGAAACTTATGTTTACCTTCCTTGGTGGTTCTGAGGCAACTTGGCCAATGCATCATTGATCGTTTGGAAATCTCCGCTACCATCTTTTGCAACAGTAACATCAGGCTTCTGTTTTGGAGGGTCTACTTTGAGCATTCTCCTCTCTTCAATGCTCATCCATGTAGCAAAGTTCTCTTCATGCGATGAACGGTTTTCAGAAACTGATAAAAGACGCCGTTTTGGTTTTTGAATTGAGGAAACAATGGATGACAAATGGGAGACAATGGCAAGAGAATTGCTGGTAAGCTTTTTTGAACTTTGCAAGGCCTTTTTTATCTCGGTCTTGGCATCTCCCTCTGGAAAAGCATCAATGCAGGTTTGTTGATAAGACATGACGGCGCTCAACCAATTGTTCAAATCATGTTTTTTCGAATCAAGTGCTCCTATATCATTTCTACCCACCGTCTTGGTAGAGGCTTTTAATTCCAGTTTGGCATCACTAATGACTTTTTCACAAACCTCAAATGCTTCTTTCTTCTCTGGGGTGTCTAATTTAAATTTTGATGGTTGATTCATGGCCTTGTCAAGCTCAATCGAAACGACAGAAAATGAAGCCTTGAGCAGATCTTTTGGTTGATGTGTTTGTGAGGGATTTGAATGAATAACATTCCGTAGGCTGCTCTCACAGGTTGCCTTGTAATCTGTAGAAGCACAAATTGTTTTCACCATCTTCGATGATTTTGAAACCTCATTATCTTTATTGTTATATGGCTTAGTTTTTTTCTCATCTTCTGAGTCATTTGTATTATTAAGATCTATACAAACAATTGCGACCACTGCAGCTACAACAACAACGCTTACAACTATGCCAATTGTGATATTCCTTTTAAGCTTTCGTTCGTTATCAATTCTTTGTCGTTCTTTTAGAAGATCAAAATCTTGAAATGCCATGGTAGTTAGTTATACGTATAGCTTGATGAATGATGAGTACCTCAAACAGAGGTCTCTCTGCCATGGTAGCTGAGGCAGAGGGCGATGTAATAAAAACAGCATGAAATGAATTCCCCAAAATATTTGTTGTCCTTTGTTGATTTTTCTCTTTTGTATTTTTTTTTTAATTAAAATGAACTATATTTCAGAATTGATATTCATTTAGCATACATGAGGAGGAATGGATTGGAGAAACTTAAGGAATTCTCCTTGTTTAGAAAATGGTTAGTTGAAACCTTAGTGATCTGTAACATATTGCTATTTCTATCCATATATATTAAGAAGTACCGATAAACATGGGATGCATAAACCAAAGGCCGATATGGTGCAAAGTGTTATCAAGCAAGTATATTATTAGGACAAACATTGATTAAACTCCATCATCATATGGAAAAGATGTAGAATCAAGCCATTCCTGACCAGCAATAAAATCCGAAACAGTAAAATTGGAGGCGTCGTAGTAATCCATTATGTGATACCCTGGCCAAGTAACTCTATTGTCTGTCGCAGAACCAGGTCCATTGTTATCATATTCACCGTAATACAATGTGTCTAGGCCATTGTCATCAGTCCATTTTGTCCACCCTTCTGGTCTAATAAAATCATCAATGAATGACTCCATATAGACAGTCCGTGAGTAGACTTTCCATGGTCTCCCTAAATAACTCTTGACGTGGCTAGAATTTGTGTACAAGTCTTCTGTAGCCAAAATAGAACAATTTTGTAATGCCGTTCCAGTTTCCATATCTGGGGTGTCTCGGGACTGAGCTGTTATGACAGTGAATTGTCCCGGCAATGGCATTTTTGACACAATGTTACATCCTTGAAAGACCACAGCTGCATTGCCAAATATGTAGTCTATAGTGCCATATATGTCACATTCTCTATAAAATTGTCGAAATGAGTGACTGTACAATGTATCTTGGTAACCATTAATGGTGCACCTGTACATTGCTGTCAAATCTGCATTGATGCGAAGAGCAACCGCTTGATGCTTCTTTGGTCCAGCTGTGTTCTCAATGGTAATGTCTCGTGCCAGAAATCCCTCAGCAGACACCGCTAAAATTGATCAGATTCAAAAAAAGTGAAGGAAATATTAGAATTAGCATATGTGCGCACAAAGATTTATGGTAACAAATCTTTGCCAATGCCAAACTATTGTTGAATGTGTGCAGTTAACGTGGTGTGTAAAGTGTATTCCAGGCCAATCATACTTTTGTGCTATTCTCATACAAAAACTAGATACCTATCAGGAAAGAAAAAATCCTACAGACAGGATTTTTAACTATGTTGATATGGGACTTTATTGGTTTCTAGCCAGTACGTTAATTTGCGACCTCAAAAGTCTATTTGGAGTACTTAAGTTTTGAATTTGAGCTATCAAACTATGCTGACTATCCTAAAATTATAAGGTATCGAAATGAAAAGTTAATATGTATATTGTGTTTATCGTTAATAAAATGATTTAGCTAATTGAGATTAAAGTTAACAAGCGATCATTTACTGATTTACAGGATGCAGTATGTAATCTTTACCTACGGTGGCAGATCTGAACGTAGTCCAACCGTCATCTACACTTCTGTTTCCGGTGATAAAAGTGACATCACTTCCATCTCCAAGCAGCACAATATTTGGTTTATAGCTAGGAATGTCAATATTTTCTGCGTAGACCCCCTGGCTAATGTAAATGAAAATTCTACCATCAACACTATTATTTGGAGCAAAATCTATAGCTTCACTAATAGTCGTAAAGTTTCCAGAGCCGTCAGAAGCCACTGTAAGCACTACTTCTGTTGGTGGTTCATAATCATCCTCCAAAATTCTTCGATCTTCCTTTGACAACCACTTTGGAAGGCCTAAAAGGCGACGGTTATGATGGCCTAAAGCAGAAGCTTTACTACCACCTTGCTTAGACTTGGAAACAATAGATAATGAATTGCTAACATGTTGATATGTAGTGATTATTGAATCAACCAAAGCTTGTTTAGAAGGCCCGGATGCGGATTCCAGTCCTTCTAAACAAGTGTTCTTGTTCGTTAGAGCTGCACTAAGGTAAGCTCTAACGTCAACTAAATTACTTGTACCAGTACTTTTACTAGTACTAATTTTTGCAACCGACTTTTGGACAGCAGCATGAGTTATTTCGTGAAGCTCTTTGCAATCCTGGACTGTACCCTTTTGTTTCTCAATAATGTTGGTAGTTTTGGTATTTACATTAGAAAATATATCCGAAAGCTTGGCAGTTTCGGATAAGGTTGATTGAAGGGAATGGAGGAGCAATGAAATAATGTTGGTGGGGATATTTATAGAGATGGAGAGTTTAAGGGAGTCTAAGCAAAGATCAGGGTATGGCGTGGATTTGCAGAGTGAGTCAATAGAAGAAAGGTTTTGAGGAGAATGTATAGAAGCTTTAGTAGATGGTGTTAAAGCCCATGAAGTTGTGCAGAAAAGTAAGGAGAGTAAAATGTAAGACCTGCAAATAATGGAGGAAGCCATTGCATGAGACATGAAAGAAAAAGGAGCGGGTGATGTGTTTCTTATAAAGTTCACAGGTTGTATCAGAGATGGTCTACTTCAAGCAAGTTGCATCTTTGGTCTTTTCCCTCATTCAGCAGCTAACTAGCAATACCACTACATATCCACGTCACATAAGTACATGTTTATTGGTTTTATCCTCTAGTCTTAGAAGATATTCCACTAGTTTGTCAAAATTTTACTATATGATAAAAAAGGCCTTGATTATTGTTTTCTTCAAGTGCATATCAAGTAGCAAGACACGGGACAGGGGACTATTACAAAATACTGCAAGCAATGCACAACTGAAAGAAGCATGTCTGGATAAGAAAATCGGAAACTCTACAAGCTAATTCTCGCTTCTTGTTGTAACAAGAATTGGTAGAATATCTAAATGTGTATCACTTGTCGCGCAAACGAGTAATGTGCAACTATGCGAGTAATGTTTATTCGTAATGCTTTGTTGAAGAGTTTAAGATTTTGTTGTAATATTTCTCTAACATCTTAAATTTTAGATCAGAACAACATTACATATGTAATGTGATACTCATCAAATCAAATACAACTAAACCAGTGTTAGATAATTTGCCTGTAAATAATAATAATCATGTTCTAAGAAGCAAGGATACTTGGGTGACCTGTCTTATACTTGTGTCGAACTCTTGGACACACGTGTTTCCATATGGGATACGCGAATTCTTCCACAATTCTACTATCAAATTTTGCTTTCACTAAATGTTGTCAAAATTTGTGTTAACCAACTACTTTCACAAAATTAAGTATCAATATGTCTATAAACAAATACAAAAATATTGATAATCATGTTCATTTTAGCATAAATGAAAAAATTATACTTATATTTTCGTATTTTAGATAAATCCATGTATTCTCGTATTATGCACTCGCAACCCCGCATCCGTGTCCGTGCTTCTCATATCATGTTCAATCAATCCGAGTCCCCCAAATTCTGTTGGACAAGTAATGAAAAACAACAAATTACAAATTAAATATTATCATCGGGAACAAATGTTTTACTAATATAAAATAGCACAATTAATGACAAGTTTTTCTGTGAAGGGGCATCAATTTAGCAGACAAGGATTCTTGACATTGTTTAAATCCAGATTCACGAGATGGACAGAGAGAGGATTACCTGCTACCATGTGCAGTTTGGTTTGGATTATTTGAGCTGGGGGTTGAATATGATGCGAGATATGCTAAAATATACATTTTGTTGTATTGTTTCACTGTGGTAAGTTTTGTTTGATTAAAGGAAGAGAGAGTTAAAAACTATTTATAGTGAGTGAAAATAAATGAAGGACAAGAAGCCAAATGCCAAGGGACTAGTAGTCTATCGACATAAGGAAAAGAGGATTGTAGTGTTTGGCCTATTGTGATGGCGTAGAGAATCAAGAAAATGTTCGATTCCTGTGAGCTGATTTGGATGCGACAGTCACTGTTTGGATTTTATTTGATTATTTCTATCTCGACTACGTATTTTGTAAGTTCGATGACTTGATTTTGTATATAAGTTGGAAGGATCTGGTGTTCTGGCTGGTATAGAAGAATTGAAAATAAATAACAAAGGAACAACGTATGGAATAAGGTTAGCATGATATATGCATGGTATATGTATGATCTACTATTCTGTTTGGTATAAGAATTTAGAAAGCTGATGATCGTAGAGAATAATATAGAATTATCCGTTTAATTAATAATATAATACAAAGGAAAAACTATAAAATACTAATATTTTATTAACCAATACCAAACCCTATACAAGTGGGACAAATAGTTTGTTGATATAGAAAAACAGAAAACAAATAACAAAGGAACAACATATGGAATAAGGTTAGCATGATATATGTATGATCAGGTATTATGGTTGGTATAGAAAATTAGAAAGGAAAGAAATAAAGTAAAGATTAAGTGCATCTCTAACTATATCAAGTTCTTAGCTAAAATTTACGTAATTTTCCAAAAATAAAACTTATATATGTAAAAAATAAGCCACTTCAATGAGATAAAATCTTTATCTATAATTAAAAATAATCTCTTGATGTTGGCAATATTTGTCGAATCTTTAGAGACCCGTAGTGAATTGCCACATCACTTATTTCTATATTAAAATAATATATTTCACTAATAATAACTTCAAATATTAATAACATACCATTTTTAAAATAGCACAATATCTTACAGGTTAGAAATTTTTTACATAATAGTAATTTAACCAATCATTTTTAGTCAATGCCGTTGGAGATGCTCTAAATTAACTATCAAAGGGAGGTTAAACTTTTGAGTAATGCTAGGTATCCCAAATTGGTACCCAAAAATTATTCCCAATGATGTGGCAAAGTTTACATGACATAGTGAAAATTTTTGATTGGGTGGTTGGTGTGAATGCAGGGGGTCCACTATTATTATAACCAATTGAATTACTACACTTGACAATTGGGAAATTTTTCGGGTACCAATTTGGGGTATCTTGCAGTTTCCTAAACTTTTTGAATTTGATAATCCACTTACAGTTACACACGAGTTCAATTATGTTTAAATCATTTAATTTGTTATAACTACAAAACTTAAATTTAAAAATTGTTCTCATGCAAGTTACACAGAATTGGAAACTCACCAAATAGAAATGCGTGATTTTAAATTACGATATCAATTTGTGAAATTATTGTTGTATGTAATGCATTTATTCATAAAGAAGTAAAGTAATTTACGAATAATTGAAATTCTAACTTAACTTAAATTTTAAATAGAGGTTGACACTTGACATAAAGTTTGAGAGAGTCTAGTGTTTGCCTGCCTTAACTGAATCTTAGAATCATAATGATTTAAGAAAAAGAAAATGCTAAAGATCCTTAAAAAAATAATTTCAATTTTTTTTTCCAAATGTTGACGCGTCACGTATATATTTGGTAACTTTTTGATAATAAAATAAGATCTCGCTTGTATTCATATGCGGCCACAAATCAGAATTTGCCATATATCAAGACATATCATTTGGTAACACAAAGAGGTTATTCTTAGGGATCTCTCATGATGTTATAACACAAACAGCCTATAAAATAAGTGGCCCCGCAAGGATATTTTTGTAAATATCAATTTTTTCTCAATAATTTACCTAAATACCCTTAAATTTGTATTGAAATTCTTTTAAGCTCATGTAGAACTCTGAGGTCACCCTCTGATAGAATATATTTTTACATATATTTTAGATGATTATATTCTCATATTAATTGTATTTTGTACTTGTTTGGATATTTATTTAATAGATTTTAATGTTTTATTGTAGAATACGAGCAATTTCTAAACTTGGAAGGATCCGGAGAAAAGAGCTATTTTGGAGATACAAGAAAATTTGTAATATTGGGCTACACGGATTGCTTGCACTGTTTGAGCCTTATCTTGAGTTCCAGAAGTCGGATTTTGACGATCTTACAGTCCATGCGAAGCTTAGAGAATTTTCTTTAATTCTGAGGTGGGCCAAAGATCAGAGTCCAAGTGGAACAGCCCAGAATCTGGGGACAACAATCAGCTACGAATTTTATTTGGAAAGTCCTATTTCGTTATGGATTTCAATTTGTATATTGATTAAAATATTAAGACTTTTATTATTATTAAATAGAGGATCAGAAATATTAGTTTTATTATTAGCTTTTAGGGAGGAGATTAGAGAGTACGTAGAGTGGTTAGGGTTTACCTACAAAGAAACTTAGAGAGAGCCATGGATTTCATTCTTGTGACAGGATTGATGATTGCAGGTTTTCTTATCTAGATTTCTTCTTTATTCTTATTAGTTTAATTATGTTTATTCATTATATTAATTGTTTTACTTGTTTAATTATTAGAGAGTAGTTGTTTCTAGGGCGTTAAGGGGAAGCCATGTTTGCACTATAATATTGACATGATTTTCACAGTGGTTTGATTGGTTGTGGTTATTCTAATTGATTATGTTTTCATGTTTAATTTGTATAATCGGTCGATATCATGAATTAATTCTATGCGAATAGGAGTAATAGATCGAGAAATTTTACTCACTAGAGGCACATATACGATTAGCAGAATTGAATTTGAGTGCGAGAGCATCATTGGATTTCTGAGAGCGTTAATACTCGAGAGAGATTAACATTGCTTTAATTACCTAACTGATTGAATTAGAAAAAGTGATTATATGTGTAAGCATGTTTCAAGAGTGTTGATACTTAAGAGAGATTAACAAACTCTAGTTACTTCACCACGTTAACTGCTTTAGCTTAGGAGCCAGTTATTTTGCAAGCATGGTGGACCTGATTGCCCTATATTTTAAATTCATTAGTTTAGTATTTATTTAGTAAGTGTTAATTTAGTTATAGTTATTAGTTAGTTAAAAACCTCAAATAATTGATTGTCCTTGAAACAATTTACAATAATTAAATCGAAATCGATAGAACCTGTCTCCTTGTGGATATGACCCGCTTGCCACTTTATACTAGCAACAGACACCGTGCGCTTGCGATAATATAATTTAAACACATCACCTTCAGGCACATCAATCCCAAAATTTGGGATATCTAGCACTATTTTTAAGAAAATTGGTCAAAGCCCAGTTAACAATATAAAAATTTACTAATTTACATAGTTTATATTTTTAATGAAGATATATAAGATGTGAGTTTACATTCTTATTTGCTCGGTTTATCTATGCTATATTATAATAGCCGAAACAATAAAAGTTTGATTGATCGGTGTGGTGCGATACGATCATGTATTTACTTAATTACCCTTATTTAGTTATTCTTTACTTATTTTCTTTTATTTTTGTTACATATTTATTTTATAGTTATGGGCAATCCTATTTTATAAAATGAAATAACGATATTATAGTTCTTAATAAATAACCAATTACATTTTTCTGCTATTAACTTTTCTAACTAAAATCTCTTCTTTCCAAAAATATCACGGATCATTCTGCTTAATGAATAAAGTAATAATAGCCATTGTTCCATAGTGAACGTTATATAGAATTCCGGAAAGAACCATTGGTTCTGCTATAGAATCTTGTAAGAACCCCAAATTTTTGATATAATTAAAACTTTTTATTAAGTAAGGATAAAACGAGGAACAATGATTCCGACAACAAGGTCACCAGCTCTAATGAATGGTGGTTTCAAAGAACAATGACTGTAATGAATGGATATTGCTTTGGACAATGATCCTGATGCATTGGTATATTGTCAGAATATAGTAATTCGAAATATAGTAATTCGATGGTTGAGGACCTAGATAAGAATAACCTACCATCCAGAAAGGAGCTAATGGATCCTTGGAGGGAAATGAGTACGTGCATAGTATTTCCCGTACGCGCATAGTGTTTCCCGTACGTGCATAGTATTTCCCATACGTGCATAGTATTTCCCGTACGTGCATATTGTTTCCCGTACATGCATAGTGTTTCCTGTACGTGCATAGTATTTTGGTGGATGAATAGTGATTTTGTAAGTTGGAAAACTTTTCACGCCACCCTATGTACGGAACGTGTTATGGATGTTTCGAAGTCATATTAGTAATACGCGGAGGAAATAAGTGAATGCAGAGACGATCGGAATTCAGAAATTCCAAATTCTTTTTCGGTATAATATTTGACCGGACAGTGGATTAAATATTATTATAATCCTAGAATTGAGATATTAACTTTGAGGATTTGATATTTTGGGATGTTATTATATTTGATTTAAGAATGAAGGTAGGAAACCACTGAGGAGTGGTTATGGCTACAATGTAATAATTGATATTCGGAAAGAATGAATGGAATTCGACTTTATTATTTCTATGTCTTGAAGAATGCTAAAGGGTGACAACATAGGTAAGAATAATCTATCTTCTGAGGGAATAAGATATGGCAACTTCAAGCAAGAGAATACCCTCATGTCATCCAAATCGATAACGATTAATCCAGTAGTTCCGTAAAAAGGTTAAGGAACGATCGAAAGAGAATACGGACAATTATAAAACCCTAAGAGAACAAGTAAAGAATACAGAATGAATAGTGTTATGGTGGGAGTATATAATAATATGAGACGACACTATATAGAAGTATTCGGAACGGATTTCCGAGTTCATATTAGTGATCCAGGGGGAAAATAAGTGTATGTAAAAGCTGTCGGATTCTGAAAAACCGCACTTTTATTTTCTCCGAGAGTTCCCTGGACACTGATAGCCTTAAGTATTTAACGAATGGATTTAAGGAATATAAATTGGAAAGTTAGAATGAAAGATGGAGAATGAAAGTATTAATATTAAAGAGGATTCCCGGTAAACCCTAATTAGAAATCCGTGAAATATTCCCACGAACGATCAATCGAAACGGGTAATAACCGGACACAAAGAATCAAGCAGAGAGCCAAGGGGCAACCATGTGCAAGTGGATATGACTAGTAACCAAGCTTGTTACAACAAGGAACTAGAACAATTAGAGATCAACCTAGTACTTAGCATCATCTTCTCATCCAACCATAAGATCAAGACACATGCCCCTTAAAATACCTCATCCATGACCTCATACCTTTATTAAAGGTACTTTATGCCTAGATATTATCTCAATAATTCATTTTGGACAAGATGAGGTCAAAGAGCAAGGCAAACAACTCCATCTCTCTCCCATCTTCATGCCATTCGAATTTTGGCTAAATTCAAGAACCAAAATCCAAGTTCCAACCATCATTTGATCTCCAAATTCTTATGGTAAGTCCTATATTTCATAAAAGTGATACCCTAGAAATCTTAGCTCCAAATTCCTTAGTTTCCATTTTCAAAAAAATCATGAAAGAGGAGGATGAATAGTAACCTTCTTGAATTAACTTTGTTTATCTTGATTTCCATGATGATCTAAGGGTTGTTAAGGCTAGGAAAGGCACATACAAGGCTTATTAAAGCTAGGACATATCCCAAGGAAGGTAATCCACTTGAAACCCTAGATCTTGTTTTGAGAATTATGCATGTTCTTGAAGGATTTAAGCTTGGTAATGATGTTAGTATGTTATAAGCATGATTAGTTAAGTGATTTAGTGATTTTGGTAACATGATGATTATAATGGTAAAGTAGATGTTCTTGGAAAGATTTGGGATGAGAAATATGCGTATGAGTTGTATTGATGCCCGGTGTGGCTTGGTTGTGTTGCTATGATTTTTAGAACGTTCGATTTACAACCGTTATAATGCCCGATTTTGCACTACCATGTTTTGTATACCATTTTCCATGTTGAACCCCTACTGTCCAGAGACCTTAACTGCCATGATAGGATAGGTAATGTTCTAAGCTTCGTTTTGATATAAAGATCACGTGAAACGGACTTACGGTTTAGGAGTTACGGCCGGATTACTAAAAGTAGTTCGAATCCGTAAACGAAAGTTCGTAACCGAAATTGAACCCTCGTAAGCTATGTAACGTCATGGCGAATCTTGGTAAATAAATACTAGGGGTAAAAAGGAAGGTGTGAAAGAAAACCGTATGTCAAAAGGATCATTTTTCGATTTATTAAAAATGTTCGAGTCGAGGTTAAACGCGAACGAACCCCTAAAAGACGACTCTTTTATAACTTCGGTAAAACACTTAGAAAACGGGCGATAAAACTCGGAGTATAGTATTGGTTCGCAACGATCGACTTTAGAACTCATATGACTTAAGTATGTCCCAAGTATAAGTACAATGACATGTCGTATTAACGAACGAATGTCGGGTCGGATCAGTGATAAAAGTAATCCACTAAAAGGGGTATAACGAGATAACTTGAGAACGTGTTTCGATTTAAGAATAACTTAACTTTTAATATGTTAAGTGATTAATCCCGAATGCCTTGGCTATTTATAGATCACCAAGCTGAACCGGGACCCGCTACCACTACCCCTTACCGTACTCGACTATCAGGCAAGTTTCAATTCCCTTCTTTTAGGCTGTTGTTGTGATTGAATAAATATATATATATGATTGCTGATATACATATGCCATTGCATGCATGCCTACTTTCAAGTTGAATTGATATACTTGTTCCCTGAATGTTATTGTTGGCTTATAAGCTAGATAGCTATCGTATCAGTTATAAGCCGGATTATTGTAAGACCCTCATAGAAGGGCGTATACATCTTATTCATCAAATATAGACCGGGAGTCAATATTCCTTGATATATCGAGATTACCTCGGAGGAAAATATTTAAGTAAATATTTTCTATTATTTGGGCGACGAATATTATTTGAATATTCGTTCGAGTTTATTTATTTAATGATCCTTACTTCAATTAATTATTTGAACGTAATCATTCGACGAATAATATTTGTCAATATTCATTCAGAGTCGAATTGATTATCGATTATTATTTCGAATATTCTTCTAAAGATGAGACTACTAAATGAATATTATTTGGATATTCTTTTAGAATATTATTTTATTAAATAAATATTACGTTTGAATATTCATTTAAGATATTGAATACTTGATGAATATTATTTTAATATTCATCTGAAGCTTGATTTAATTATCGAATATTATCTCGAATATTCCTTAAGGCTTGGATTACTAAATGAATATTACTTGATATTCATTTAGGATATTATTCATTAAATGAATATTATTTTTGAATATTCATTTAAATTCCTAATTAATTATGAATATTACCTTAAATATTCTTTTCAGGTCTTATTAATTAATGAATATTGTTTTGAGTATTCATTTAAATATTTATTTATTCAATAAATATTCTCCTGATATTTCTTCAGGGATTATTTTGAGAAATACTCTGATTAAAGATATTCTTTCATATTCCCAATTATTCTTTAAATATTTTAATTCAATAAATATTCTCTGAATATTTATTCCATGCTTAGAATAACCTCGATAAGGTTTATCTTCTTCGATTATTACAGAAAATATTTCGGAGTCATATTTTTATTAATCTTATATCAAGAAAGGTTCTCAGACATCATTCTTCTTTGAGTCTATCTCCTTAATAATAAGAGAACCTTACTTGGAAAAATGTTATTTATCTTGTCGACTTCCCGGTCATAAAGTATTCCCTTCACCCGCAACTCGGGTGCTGTTGACTTATTAAGTCGTTGCTTACCTTCTCATCTTTCGAGGGGTAAGATTACTGGAACAAGTTAATATCCGTTACCAAGTAATAGCTTGGGAGTTATTGGTAAATTTTCCTTTCCAACTAGATACGACTACTTTGTGGAGTCTTATCAACAAGTATTATACTTGGGGAAAGGGGGACGAACGTTACATTCAGAATCATGAATTCTATTTGAACTAGGAGTCGTGTAAGAGGCCGAGTAGCGCCGGTCCATCCCCTTTGGCCCAACCGTTGGCCGGGGAGAGCTAGTAAGGCGGTATACAAGTAAAGCCGTCAGTTCTTCCTTCTACCGGTAGTAAATCTAAATTGAGCTGTACGATCTCGACTGATCATCAAGATTGGAACAGCGGGCGCGGTGAATACTCCATCATTGCTTCATCATCCAAATTTATTTATTTCCTGCAACATGATTACTGTTGGCAGAGTTGGAAAAAGGGTCATAACTGGAATTGCAACCTTTTCTTGCAAATTCCTCTTCTTAATAACAATAAGAATATCTCGCTTACTTTGATGTAGCAGATATTTCTACAAACAAATACTTTAAGTTACCTTATAACTTCATCGTTCATATTATACTGGCATCATTTCCGTAAATGCATGGCATATGGTTCGAAAGATACTTTTGAACTGTTACATTATCGTTCAGTTATATATTATTGTTGGTGGGCTATTGCTCACCCTTGCTTTATTATTATATCACAACAACAGCTAGACCAGATGACTCGCACAAAGGCGCACTTGACGCGGGCGAGGACGATGAGACTACCAGAGCTGAAGAAGAAGCTATTGGTAGGGTATATTTATTCTTTCAGTACTAAGAATATGGTCTAGTATGACTTATGTAAATGGATGGCAAAGAGTATGTATTTATATTGAAATTCTTTTGGATTGTAAGAACTCATAATGTGATTAATAAAAATTTGATTGTTACTCTGATTTCATCTCTGGGACTATAACGGGTGTGTTTTATATTGTTGTGTTGGGTTATAGAGACGTAATTTATTTTATGTTAAGGAAAGTTCAAGTGTTGTGGATAGAATTGGAAACCGTAACCACCGGATCCCGGACCCCGGATCTGGGGGTGTTACAGAAGTGGTATCAGAGCGTACGTTATAAACCCCAGAGATGAGGTGACGTTAAAACAATAAATTCAATAAGATAATAAGAACTCTTGCCAAGTTCATAGTCGGACTACTTAATGTAGTGATGACATATAAAACCCTTATGGGAACTCGTAAGTATAATGATAGTAACTTAGCCCGATATCGTATCGACGAGTAAAGCGACTGACCTTGAGGCATACGAGCAACAGCGCGATGATGCTTTATATGCTGAAGATCAGCGGGTAATTCGATGGAGTACCCTACTGGAGACCCGGAAGAGGTTCCAGCGGATAAGGAAAATCCTGTTAGGATAAGGAGCTTACCCATGGGTAATGAGGGTCGCAGCCAGAATGACTGTGATGATTAAGATATGGTGCTCAGAAAAGTGAGTATAAAGAACCGAGATATTATTAAGAGATCTGATGATGCATGTTGAATTCATAGCCGGACTACCAGATGTAGTACCAGCAAGAAAGAAGGATTGGAAGAATTACTTGAGATCTTATACGGAAGAAGATGAGAATCCTTAGAGATTTTCATCTTAACAAAGAAAGAGCTAGAGGGATGTATAATTATCAAAGACATCGATTTAGGGCGAGGAGCAGAGTCCCTAGGAATAGTTGAGAAGGAGGCAGTAAGTGCCATATCATTTGATAAATGAATAAGTATGAATATTGTCAGTAATAATTCGCCATGAGAAGGCAGATGTCATAGGTTGTAATTTATGGAACCAAAGTGAGGTTAATGAGGTGGTTTTATTCAGGGAAATGTTCATGAATGAATCAGTATAAAGTAAAGACATTGGGAAGTGACAGCATGATTGGGTAAAATTATATAAGGAAGTAGTAAGCAAGACAATGATCTCAGAACTTACCGGAAGATAAGACCCGTGAGTCAAGATGAACTCGTAATGAGACTACTGCCAGAGACTGAGTATAGAGTTAATTCAACTCAGTTAAATGATGAACCAGAAACGTTAGATGCATGTGATTCAGAGGAATATTAAATTCCTTCTTCTCTTTGAATGGATTATAGTAGTACCTTAAGTTTATTCCGATGCGGAATTATAATAGATCAAGTAATACGATCAGCAGTTAAAGAGAAATATGTGAGAAAATCTTCCTGGAGCAAAAAGGTGAAATTGGTAATGACCAAGAGCTGGCATTGCTTAATGGAAAAAGGAGACTTTGTGCTTCCAATGACGCTTCGCATAAAGGGTTAGGTAGACCGACATTTGGTAGTATTGAATATCAGGACGTTGTGACAGGTTTCAGTTTGAAATTATTGATTCCCTTCTAAGGGATGGATATAATTGATTCCTCGCCAGTGGGTAAACTTCCAATCCGATGATGATTATTTCGTTAACTATGACTGCTTATGATTCCACCTGCTTGGAGGTTCATAGAACTATTCTTCGGGTTTCGAAACTGGTCTCCTTAATGTTACCAGTAGGTGGGTAGATTGATCAAAATTTCCCTGAGTCTGGAAAGGAAGTCGGTGAATTTTGGCAAACCTTTTCTTTCTGATTATCAGAGAATGTCATGGAAGAGAGTAGAAACTGGAGCAAACCCTGTGATTTGGGTAAGGATGCTGTAAAATGGGTTAGTAAACGGACCCTGAGCATTACAATCGACGGTAGTGATAAAATGATGAAGTGAGATTGGACGAAAACGGGAAATGTAAGTAAGAAACCAGCCGGACTGAGAAATTCCAGGATTGACTTAAATGAAAAGGCTGTTATGCCAGGAATGGTAAGCTTGTGTGGCACGCAGGATTGATAAGAATAGTTGAAAAGATAAAAGTGGAGGAAAGGTGACCGGAGACGGTGCCGAGTAGCTGATTAAGACTTATATGGAGTAAAGTTTTGGAAAGGTAGAAAGGTATCAAAGAAGAAGGCACTATGCCGGCAATTGCTAGAAAAGTAATGCTATTAGCCAACCCCTAAAATCATATATTTTTATGTGTGGCCAGTTGAGGCCAAGTCACAACGGATTATAAAGTGACTAGACCAGCAATGAAAAGACAAAGCAGGGTTGCTTCTAAGAAAGCACCGACTGCAAGGGCTTCTGATATAAAGGAAGCATTAATGAGATCGTTTGAATCTTCTGCCGAACAACCCATGTTTTGATTGGGAATTCACTAGACCTTTTTGGGATGGGGTCACCTGTACTAAAGTGACTCATGTGTATATGGTTGTCCAAGATTTCGAGTAAAATGGAAGTATAGTGACTTGAGATGTATGATGTTAGGATATCATGAATACCATGCATATATTATGACGGAGGAAAGTAAACAATGAAGGTATATGAAGAGGGTGGCATTAAACCACCGATCGATTATCAAATGTGAATGATTGAAAAGAGACCTTTATTAAGGATACATGATCTGATTGCCAATTATAAGATACAAGAATTCCTTGGCAGTTGAATTACGGATAGGATATCCATAAATTAAGACAAACCCTGGGGAATGCACAAGGGGTGGCATTAACCCTAATAACGACATTAGGACTTCAGATGATATGAGCTGGACTTGCTAAGGCAACAATGACCGGTAAGGATTATTAAAAAGAGTCCTGGAAAGAACATAGATAGAGTTATTAGAGTATTGATCAATGACATTTTGATATACCCGGTACCCAGAAAATACCGGAGGAATGATAAGGATGGCCTATGAAACCTTACAAGGAAAAAGGTAATATTCCGAACTTCAAAAATGGAAGTTTGGTAAGGAATGTATGACATCGTAACAATAATGCCAGATGAGGCATGTATGAAACCCTGAGGAAGTATGGGTTGAACCTATAAAGGTTGAGATTACCCTAAGATAAAGAAAGAACTAAGAAAAGAAGTATCCTAAGTAGGATTGGGAATAAACGTGATAAAGTTCCCACGGGTAGGTGGAAGCAATGACTTATGGAAATGACTGATAGTTATATTTTCTCCTTCAGCAGAGCTTAAGGGAGAATGCTTTAACCCAACAGTGATGGGAATGAGGTAGAAATGTTTGAATTGGAATATATCCAGAGAACAAGGGTTACGAGAAATTATTATTATCAGGAAAGGCCAATGAGGTGGCCGACAGTCTAAGTATAAAGGAATAATTATAAATGTTCATACCGAAGAAACAAAATGATATTTGGAAAGACCTTGAAGGTCATATTGGAGTGGAGGAAGTTACATTCCTTTTGATGATTGTGCAAGAATCGAAGGTAATAATAGTTTAAGTAAAGATTCGATTCCTGATGGAGTCTTAAGCATATTACGTAGGTTCCGTTTTGAGGCAAACCAGGACCATGGTACAAAATTGATGAAGTAAACCGTTAAGTTTCCAGTCTTTTCTGGAAGATGCATAAGTGATAGTTTCATCAACCGGACCTAGCTGCGATGCTTGAAACTCTTCTGCAATTCTATCTGCTTCATGTTATATCTACATCAAGTTCAGGAAGTGTTCCTTATGGATAAGGAATAATGATTACTTTGTCTCCCTAAGGGATTTGAAACCCGTAGGGTTAACTATTAACGCACTACGTAAACAACAAGCGATGGTGATTCTTCTAAGAAAGGAGATGACAACGTAAAGATAAAGAAAGTGCTGCTATTGATAAGCTAAATGGCATGTTGATGAATGACAAGCAAGTTTGTGTTAGTGTACTTCTGCACAAACAAGATAGAGAATATGAGGTTGATAATTCGTGATGCTAAACGTATTCCCGTAGAAAGAATTAAAGAGACTTGGAGGGAAGGGCGGTTGAGCCCGAGACTTATTGGGCCATCCGACAAGTGTTCGGAAGATGGCATTCGAGCCAGCTCTACCCCCAAAACTTATAGCATGATCGTAACGTGTTTCATATGGCCAGGCTACGCCAGAATAATGCAGATGCTCGATAGATGATAAGAGTACGAGCAGGTAGATATACGACCTGGTCTGACTTACGAAGAACAACCTGTGGAAAACCACGGATAGAAAAGAACAAGTAATGAGAAACCAGGTTGGCAGAAGTAGATTATATGAATCTAAGTTAAAGGAATCGGGCCAGATTCATTTCGGAAAGTTTAAATTGAAATAACGTGATGATTATAGAATAAATGAGACGGAATACCGATAAGGAGGTACCAAGTGCAAAAAAAAAAAAAAAAAGTGTCTCAATAAAGAGGTGAAGATGAAAGTAAATAATAGAAACGAGTAAGAATCAGATAATAAGAAGGATGTGATTGATAAAGAAAAGGCTGGGGAAGCAACTATGGAACGAGAAGCAAGGAATGTTATGAATGGGTTTTCTAATGAATTCTCAGGATGACAACCTGATAGTGTCAATATTATAGCATGAAAAAGCTAGTAACATGATATGGGATGTCAGTAATAATGATGTCAAGTGAGAAATCTAAGATTTAACCTGAAAGGTTGAAGGATTTCCCGAATGTGAGTATCGCTAAGATTGAACAGGAGTATTTGTCCATAGAATAATGGACAAAGCAGCAAGATATGTTGACACGTGAGATTGCGATCAAATAGTATTGGATATAATTATGATTAATTTCTTCTTTGATAAACCTCTATAGTTCAGAGGTAAATTCTGAGTATGATATTCTACAATCATGAAAGCTTTCTATAATCCTTTAGAACTCTTTTCTCTTCTTCTCTCTTATTCATCTTCTTTATGAATTGAGAAGAACAACCCTTTTAGGAGGGGAGGTACTGATACGTGACTATCTGTCTATGTGATAGAAGTCTAAGTGGAATGCCATGACTTGTTTAATTGCTTGTCAAGTACTAAAGGTTGGCCCCCTTCTGTACTAACTATGCAATATAACAAATGTTCAATTGATCATAGTGATCTCTCAATAAATCTTTCCACTTCTCTATATTGATCGAGATTGCGAAGATTAAAGCGATCAGGAAATGCACAGTACGAGCGAGGTTACCTCCGAATTCGTAGGGTGATAGTGATACCAATGTTACTGCAGGTATCAATAAGGATAAGACTGAGTAAGAGTATAACCCGTATAGTGAGTTGTACGAAAGGTAGCAACGTTGATGGAAAAAGGATACAGTATGAATTGTAGCACTAGAAGATGTGCTGAGGAAGGGTAGAACGACTAATAATTGACCGGGAAGCTAAAGAGTGAACGACAGGCAAACGACTCTTTGCTTCCTACCTGATTCCGGGATGGAATCCTTTTAAGGAGGGGAGACTGTAAGAACCCCAAATTTTTGATATAATTAAAACTTTTTATTAAGTAAGGATAAAACGAGGAACAATGATTCCGACAACAAGGTCACCAGCTCTAATGAATGGTGGTTTCAAAGAACAATGACTGTAATGAATGGATATTGCTTTGGACAATGATCCTGATGCATTGGTATATTGTCAGAATATAGTAATTCGAAATATAGTAATTCGATGGTTGAGGACCTAGATAAGAATAACCTACCATCCAGAAAGGAGCTAATGGATCCTTGGAGGGAAATGAGTACGTGCATAGTATTTCCCGTACGCGCATAGTGTTTCCCGTACGTGCATAGTATTTCCCATACGTGCATAGTATTTCCCGTACGTGCATATTGTTTCCCGTACATGCATAGTGTTTCCTGTACGTGCATAGTATTTTGGTGGATGAATAGTGATTTTGTAAGTTGGAAAACTTTTCACGCCACCCTATGTACGGAACGTGTTATGGATGTTTCGAAGTCATATTAGTAATACGCGGAGGAAATAAGTGAATGCAGAGACGATCGGAATTCAGAAATTCCAAATTCTTTTTCGGTATAATATTTGACCGGACAGTGGATTAAATATTATTATAATCCTAGAATTGAGATATTAACTTTGAGGATTTGATATTTTGGGATGTTATTATATTTGATTTAAGAATGAAGGTAGGAAACCACTGAGGAGTGGTTATGGCTACAATGTAATAATTGATATTCGGAAAGAATGAATGGAATTCGACTTTATTATTTCTATGTCTTGAAGAATGCTAAAGGGTGACAACATAGGTAAGAATAATCTATCTTCTGAGGGAATAAGATATGGCAACTTCAAGCAAGAGAATACCCTCATGTCATCCAAATCGATAACGATTAATCCAGTAGTTCCGTAAAAAGGTTAAGGAACGATCGAAAGAGAATACGGACAATTATAAAACCCTAAGAGAACAAGTAAAGAATACAGAATGAATAGTGTTGTGGTGGGAGTATATAATAATATGAGACGACACTATATAGAAGTATTCGGAACGGATTTCCGAGTTCATATTAGTGATCCAGGGGGAAAATAAGTGTATGTAAAAGCTGTCGGATTCTGAAAAACCGCACTTTTATTTTCTCCGAGAGTTCCCTGGACACTGATAGCCTTAAGTATTTAACGAATGGATTTAAGGAATATAAATTGGAAAGTTAGAATGAAAGATGGAGAATGAAAGTATTAATATTAAAGAGGATTCCCGGTAAACCCTAATTAGAAATCCGTGAAATATTCCCACGAACGATCAATCGAAACGGGTAATAACCGGACACAAAGAATCAAGCAGAGAGCCAAGGGGCAACCATGTGCAAGTGGATATGACTAGTAACCAAGCTTGTTACAACAAGGAACTAGAACAATTAGAGATCAACCTAGTACTTAGCATCATCTTCTCATCCAACCATAAGATCAAGACACATGCCCCTTAAAATACCTCATCCATGACCTCATACCTTTATTAAAGGTACTTTATGCCTAGATATTATCTCAATAATTCATTTTGGACAAGATGAGGTCAAAGAGCAAGGCAAACAACTCCATCTCTCTCCCATCTTCATGCCATTCGAATTTTGGCTAAATTCAAGAACCAAAATCCAAGTTCCAACCATCATTTGATCTCCAAATTCTTATGGTAAGTCCTATATTTCATAAAAGTGATACCCTAGAAATCTTAGCTCCAAATTCCTTAGTTTCCATTTTCAAAAAAATCATGAAAGAGGAGGATGAATAGTAACCTTCTTGAATTAACTTTGTTTATCTTGATTTCCATGATGATCTAAGGGTTGTTAAGGCTAGGAAAGGCACATACAAGGCTTATTAAAGCTAGGACATATCCCAAGGAAGGTAATCCACTTGAAACCCTAGATCTTGTTTTGAGAATTATGCATGTTCTTGAAGGATTTAAGCTTGGTAATGATGTTAGTATGTTATAAGCATGATTAGTTAAGTGATTTAGTGATTTTGGTAACATGATGATTATAATGGTAAAGTAGATGTTCTTGGAAAGATTTGGGATGAGAAATATGCGTATGAGTTGTATTGATGCCCGGTGTGGCTTGGTTGTGTTGCTATGATTTTTAGAACGTTCGATTTACAGCCGTTATAATGCCCGATTTTGCACTACCATGTTTTGTATACCATTTTCCATGTTGAACCCCTACTGTCCAGAGACCTTAACTGCCATGATAGGATAGGTAATGTTCTAAGCTTCGTTTTGATATAAAGATCACGTGAAACGGACTTACGGTTTAGGAGTTACGGCCGGATTACTAAAAGTAGTTCGAATCCGTAAACGAAAGTTCGTAACCGAAATTGAACCCTCGTAAGCTATGTAACGTCATGGCGAATCTTGGTAAATAAATACTAGGGGTAAAAAGGAAGGTGTGAAAGAAAACCGTATGTCAAAAGGATCATTTTTCGATTTATTAAAAATGTTCGAGTCGAGGTTAAACGCGAACGAACCCCTAAAAGACGACTCTTTTATAACTTCGGTAAAACACTTAGAAAACGGGCGATAAAACTCGGAGTATAGTATTGGTTCGCAACGATCGACTTTAGAACTCATATGACTTAAGTATGTCCCAAGTATAAGTACAATGACATGTCGTATTAACGAACGAATGTCGGGTCGGATCAGTGATAAAAGTAATCCACTAAAAGGGGTATAACGAGATAACTTGAGAACGTGTTTCGATTTAAGAATAACTTAACTTTTAATATGTTAAGTGATTAATCCCGAATGCCTTGGCTATTTATAGATCACCAAGCTGAACCGGGACCCGCTACCACTACCCCTTACCGTACTCGACTATCAGGCAAGTTTCAATTCCCTTCTTTTAGGCTGTTGTTGTGATTGAATAAATATATATATATATGATTGCTGATATACATATGCCATTGCATGCATGCCTACTTTCAAGTTGAATTGATATACTTGTTCCCTGAATGTTATTGTTGGCTTATAAGCTAGATAGCTATCGTATCAGTTATAAGCCGGATTATTGTAAGACCCTCATAGAAGGGCGTATACATCTTATTCATCAAATATAGACCGGGAGTCAATATTCCTTGATATATCGAGATTACCTCGGAGGAAAATATTTAAGTAAATATTTTCTATTATTTGGGCGACGAATATTATTTGAATATTCGTTCGAGTTTATTTATTTAATGATCCTTACTTCAATTAATTATTTGAACGTAATCATTCGACGAATAATATTTGTCAATATTCATTCAGAGTCGAATTGATTATCGATTATTATTTCGAATATTCTTCTAAAGATGAGACTACTAAATGAATATTATTTGGATATTCTTTTAGAATATTATTTTATTAAATAAATATTACGTTTGAATATTCATTTAAGATATTGAATACTTGATGAATATTATTTTAATATTCATCTGAAGCTTGATTTAATTATCGAATATTATCTCGAATATTCCTTAAGGCTTGGATTACTAAATGAATATTACTTGATATTCATTTAGGATATTATTCATTAAATGAATATTATTTTTGAATATTCATTTAAATTCCTAATTAATTATGAATATTACCTTAAATATTCTTTTCAGGTCTTATTAATTAATGAATATTGTTTTGAGTATTCATTTAAATATTTATTTATTCAATAAATATTCTCCTGATATTTCTTCAGGGATTATTTTGAGAAATACTCTGATTAAAGATATTCTTTCATATTCCCAATTATTCTTTAAATATTTTAATTCAATAAATATTCTCTGAATATTTATTCCATGCTTAGAATAACCTCGATAAGGTTTATCTTCTTCGATTATTACAGAAAATATTTCGGAGTCATATTTTTATTAATCTTATATCAAGAAAGGTTCTCAGACATCATTCTTCTTTGAGTCTATCTCCTTAATAATAAGAGAACCTTACTTGGAAAAATGTTATTTATCTTGTCGACTTCCCGGTCATAAAGTATTCCCTTCACCCGCAACTCGGGTGCTGTTGACTTATTAAGTCGTTGCTTACCTTCTCATCTTTCGAGGGGTAAGATTACTGGAACAAGTTAATATCCGTTACCAAGTAATAGCTTGGGAGTTATTGGTAAATTTTCCTTTCCAACTAGATACGACTACTTTGTGGAGTCTTATCAACAAGTATTATACTTGGGGAAAGGGGGACGAACGTTACATTCAGAATCATGAATTCTATTTGAACTAGGAGTCGTGTAAGAGGCCGAGTAGCGCCGGTCCATCCCCTTTGGCCCAACCGTTGGCCGGGGAGAGCTAGTAAGGCGGTATACAAGTAAAGCCGTCAGTTCTTCCTTCTACCGGTAGTAAATCTAAATTGAGCTGTACGATCTCGACTGATCATCAAGATTGGAACAGCGGGCGCGGTGAATACTCCATCATTGCTTCATCATCCAAATTTATTTATTTCCTGCAACATGATTACTGTTGGCAGAGTTGGAAAAAGGGTCATAACTGGAATTGCAACCTTTTCTTGCAAATTCCTCTTCTTAATAACAATAAGAATATCTCGCTTACTTTGATGTAGCAGATATTTCTACAAACAAATACTTTAAGTTACCTTATAACTTCATCGTTCATATTATACTGGCATCATTTCCGTAAATGCATGGCATATGGTTCGAAAGATACTTTTGAACTGTTACATTATCGTTCAGTTATATATTATTGTTGGTGGGCTATTGCTCACCCTTGCTTTATTATTATATCATAACAACAGCTAGACCAGATGACTCGCACAAAGGCGCACTTGACGCGGGCGAGGACGATGAGACTACCAGAGCTGAAGAAGAAGCTATTGGTAGGGTATATTTATTCTTTCAGTACTAAGAATATGGTCTAGTATGACTTATGTAAATGGATGGCAAAGAGTATGTATTTATATTGAAATTCTTTTGGATTGTAAGAACTCATAATGTGATTAATAAAAATTTGATTGTTACTCTGATTTCATCTCTGGGACTATAACGGGTGTGTTTTATATTGTTGTGTTGGGTTATAGAGACGTAATTTATTTTATGTTAAGGAAAGTTCAAGTGTTGTGGATAGAATTGGAAACCGTAACCACCGGATCCCGGACCCCGGATCTGGGGGTGTTACAAATCTCATCAATAATTCTAAAATAAAAATTTTCAAGATACAAAATCTGATTCTAATGTTGAATACTAACGACATATTAGGTTAATAAAAAATATTAACATGTAAATCTTGAACAAAAACTTGATTTTGAATTTGATCCTACAATAGAATAATTTGCATAAATTTAATCTTTATAGTAGAATCGCTTTGGATTAATTCATTATAATGATTTTTCAAAAAAAAAAGTAGTGTAATTTCATTTTTAATTTCCTATTTAAATTATATAATTATATTTCATATAAAATAAGATAAATGTATGTATTTTTTAGTGGTTTTCTCTTGCACTCTATATGAGGTGGTTCCCCTTAGAGTGTCACCCAACTTATTAACTTTTTTAGTTAAAAGATAATATATTTTCTTTATTTTTTTAACTAAAATATTTACTTTTCAAACTTACTTTTTTTTACTTAATTATACTTACTTAAATCTATAGTATTGGTAAAAACATGTATTCTATTTTATAAAATAAAATAACGTTATTATGGTTCCTAATAACTAACCATGTCATTGCTTCATGAAAAACACCATTATATAAAGAACAATAAAGAACATAATAAAATCTTATATTATTAAATCGCATTTGAATTCTAATTTTTACATCAATAATGATTTTTATGAATATAAATAGAATCTAACAAAAATTAATATCAAATATGACATGTGTATACATAATTTATTGTTACAAATATATATATATATATATAAGATTCTATAGTGGATTTTATGTAACATTTGATTTTTAAATTTGGATAAGAATCTACGTTAGATTTGATAAGTTAAGCATAATTATTGTTTAAATTTGTGATTCTTATCATAACAAATCAATTTTCATGAAAAATAAAGTATTATGATGGTGTTCTTTATATAAAGCGTTCTTCTTAAAGCGCAACTTTAACTAACCAATTAGCTTTTTCAGCTAAAACACAACTTTTCTAACTATAACCACCCCTTTCAAAAAATATCACGGGTCGTTCTATTTAACGAAATAAATTAATATTATTATAATTACTAATAACTAAATGATTAACTTTTTCAGCTAAAATGTAATATCTTTTCAATATTTTCTAACTAAAATATCTCCACTTCAAACTTATTTCTCTTACTTAATTATCCTTACTTAAATATTTATTATTAGTTTTTTATTTTGAAATATAATATTTATTATTAGTAAAAATATGTTTACCTTTTATATTTTTCTAATAACTAATTTTTTTCCTTTTTAGATAAAACATGTTATCTTTTATATTCTAAAAATACCACAGGCAATTATATTTAATAAAATAAAATAAAAATATTATAATTACTAATAACTTGCCAGTTACATTTTCAGCTGAAACATGTTATTTTTTATATTTTCTCTTACTAAAGTCTCTAGTTTTCCAATAGTATCACGGACAATTGTATTCAATAAAATAATATTTTAATAATTAATAATTGATTGATTACATTTTTTAGCTATAACATATCATCTTATCTATATCTTTTAACTTAAAGTTTTTCTTTTTTAGAAATATTATGATCAATATATATATATATATATATATATATATATAGTTGCACTCCATAACAAACACATTATATAACAAACAATAAAGAACATCTCATATCTAATTTAATATAAGAGTTCCTTTATGGCACCTAATACAAAAAGTTGTTATTTTTTTACCCTCTATCAATCCAGCAAAAAAATTAAAAAAAATTTATTGTTCATGATGACGTCAGCTGACATCATTATGAACAGTAATTTTTTTTATTTTTTTTATTTTTTTTGCTAGATGGATAGAGTGTAAAAAAATAACAATTTTTTGTATTGGATGCCCCTGGCGCGGCCATTAGATCTATTATATCTAAGGTGTTCTTTATTGTTTGTTATATAAGGGTGTTCTGTATGGAGCAATGGCCTATATACATACATATATATATATATATCATTTAAAAATTTAACTTAAAAAATTCATATCTTAAAAAATTCATTCAAATTATTGGAAACATCATATAATATTAAACAAAATTCGTACAAATTTTAAGCTATTAACAATTATTAAGGAAAAAGCATAAAGTTGTACCCGGAGGAATGAGTACAATATGATGACCGTCACCTAGGAAAGTCACAACACTAGGGGTTAGGATGGGATAAGTTAGGTTAGGTTGAAAAGTATTTAACCCTTTTCTTATTTGGATGCAAGTGTTGAATGAGGAACGGTTCAACCCCTATCTTGTTAATATGAAAATATTATAATAAATATTTTTTTAAATAAAATAAATTTATTGCCCCACAATTTTATTAGTAATATAAAATTAATATTAATTGCTTATCTTTTTTTTTTAAATCTTTTTTTTAACATATAAAATTTCAAATATTCTGAATTAAATGTAAAAATGCATTTATTTGAAAATTAGTTTATTTTGCCATTTTTTATGCCTAAAAAATAACTTTTTAATATATTATATATACGTTAGAAATATTATATTATATTATACATAATTTTTTAGAAATGAACAGTAGATTTTTTTTGAATTAATAATAATAATAAAAAAAAAAGTGGCAGAGTGCTGCTGCTCATTTAACCAAAACAAACAAAAAAAAAGATAGAAGTGGCAGCAGGGACGAAGCTAGGTGGGGTACATTGGGGTCCTTTGACCCCACCATCCCTTAACAGAAGAGCAGGTTTTGCACTATGTATAGTAACAGAAAAGCAGGTTTTGCACTATGTATATATATATCAAAGGTTTTGCCCCCACTATGTATTGTTCCTGGCTTCGTCACTGAGTGGCAGAGTGCTGCTGCTCATTCATCAAGGAAGCAAGGTGAAAAAAAAAAGTGTTGCTTTGCGCGCGCCATCAACACCCCAAATCCGGGTGTTGGAAAGATAGTCTAAATGAACTAAATTTACCTCCCTTCCAACCCCCTCACAAACCCTTCTAAATCCAACTCCTCCCTCTAAATTATCAATCCAAACATGATTTTCAAAACTCAACCCCTCTTAATTCAATCCAACCTCTCTCAACCCCCAATCCAAACACACCCTAGAGGTTATAAATTTAACTCAAAGATCTATCAAATGTTTAATTCCATTTAGTATCGACCATGCACATTTGACAAGTCAAGTTGAAGAAGACACCCGACACTTAAGCATGATGTGGAGTTGCGAATGTGGAATACCTCATTCCACTACTTTTAATACGATGGACTCGGTCAATCAGCAACATAGTTAAGGAGGCTATTCCAAATATTGAAAAAGGAAGTGATATCTAGTGAAAATCTTTTAGGTGTTTGTGTGTCTTTTTTTTAGAATGTGTATTTTGTCTCTTCTTTTGAGATGTTTTGTTATGTTCTGGTTTATATGATGTTGGATCTATTGAAAATGATTTTGTTCATATTTTTGGGGATTTGAAAAACCTGCATCGAAGATGGGGTGGTGGTGATATTGCAAAAGCTCAGTTTTCACAACCAAATATTGTTCATCCTTTGGGGGTTTCCATTTTCGACATTTCTATAGCCGTTATCTGGCATGTAGATAGTTGGGGTGCCGTTCCTCTAATCTCAGTTTATTTAATTGGGGCTTCTGAATGCTGGGCTAATAACGATTGTTTTGTGTTAAGGTCAATTGTGATGATGCTGGTGCAGTTTGGATCGCTTAGGATGTCTTCGATTTCATTTTTAGCTTCAAGAATTTTAAGTTTTGTGTGTTAAACGATCAGGATACAAATCAACTAATTGTTTTTAGTTTGTTATTTGTATTCTAACCTGGTTATATCGTTAGTCGGGGGTTTGTCCCGGTTGTGTTCTGCTTTATTGAATGAAAACTGCTTTACTTTCTGGCAAAAAAAATAAAAAATATGCTACCTAAAAATTATATCTTGTTATATACATTATAGTTCTATTATAAACTAGCCGATAATCTGTACGAAGGACGAAACATGATCAATTATTATAAATTTTTATTTTTAATTTTTTTAAAAATAAAAATATTTATCATATTATTTCGATTGAATAGTTTAATGACATTTACTTATTTTGATACTAATATTTTTTAAAAAATCCATATTTTAGTTGACCATAATTTAATTATCAAAAATCAATAGGCTTTGGATCAAGAGACAACCAAACACTAAACGAGTACCGAAAAACCATTATTAGACTTATCCATTGATAAGCTACCTCATCAACGAATGCTGATAAGCATGCCATCCGTTGATGAGTTACAAAATAACTTATACAAAATATGTTTTAGGTGTTTTGCAATAACATCCAGGACAATATAATTCCTAACAATATGTTAACCTACTTAAAGTATAGAGGTCTGATAATATAAGAGCAACTATAATATTAATTGTACTAGCTTATAGCCCGTTCAAATCATGGGTTACTTTTAAATATTTTTAAAATTATTTGATTAAACAAAATAAAGTAAAATAATTTATTATGGATATAATTTAACTTTGTAATATTAATTAATAAAATTATTAGTAATAATTATAGTTATTTAATAAATGACATGTATTGTTTAAAACTAATAATTAATTTAAAATCTTAATGTAAATTTGTTGTTGACGGGATTCGAAACTTGGATCTTTAGAAGATGGACTTAAATATAGAATATTCCTTATTATTAGATCCAACGGTTATCATCTATTTACTAAACATCTAACGGTCACTATTCTTTTAACGGTTGGTTGAACCAAACAACCAAACAACCAACAATTATACCCTAGTTTGTGTTCAGTTAGAGGACTTACACAATCCGAGATTCACAAACACCAATACAAAGCACACACACAATTATACTTGACGCGGAAAACCCACGTCCAAACTCATATTATTAATCTTAACAACATCAATAATACATCAATCACTCGATTATCACTCATACGATACTCAAGCCAAAACAATACTCAAGCATACATCAAACATAATATGACTATGTTTATATAGCCATCCAAAACTTAGCAACCAAGACTTACCATTCTTAATACCTAATTACCTAACTTTGTGAACAAGACATACCATATATAATAATTGTCCACACATACAATTATTATCTTATCCATATATATCTTGAACCACCCAAACCCATAAGAGCATCTCCAATGGTATTGGCCAAAATGATATAAAATAGTGATTATGTAAAATTTATTAAATCTGTAAGGTGTTGTACTCCAATGGAGTTGGCTATAATGATTAGTCATATTTTAAAAATAGCAAGTTATTATTATTTCAAATTCTTAAAAATAGAATGTATTATTTTAATATGGTAATATTGATGATGTGGAGTTTTACTACATGTCTCTAGAGGTTCGACAAATATAGCCAATATGATAGGATTTTAGAGGATTATCTAAAATTTTAGATAACAGTAATGTCCCGTTGGAGATGATTTTTTTTTTACACAATATCTACACCCTCTGTCCCCCTTGGTTCTTTACCTTGGAGGACGTAATTTTGGCACGGATTTAAGGTGCATTTTGTGAATAGTTTCATAACTTATTTTTAAAATTTTCTTTTTGTATATAAAAATAGAATTGTTCTGTTTTTATACAAAAAAGAAAATTTTAAAAATAAGTTATGGAACTATATTTTTTATGAGCCTTAAAATGCGTGTCAAGTAGTGAAAAAAAACTGTAAAGAAATGAGAGGGACGGAGGGAGTATAATTTTTATTTAAGGCATGTTTGACACACTTTTAGCTAAGGGGTTTCCATGGTTGGAGATGCTCTAACATCATATTGGTTTGAAGCCCAACAGATTGCTTATTATGTATTAGTATAGATTTATTATTAATCTATTATAGATACTTTTTAAATATTAATTAATGGAGCTCCAAGTTGTATATAATATTATATTATTCTCAACTTTTATTTCGATTGTTAGTTAATAGACTCCTAGTACATAACTTCACTATTAAATTATATTAATATTTAATATTATTATTTTAATTAATTAAATTTATATAAGTTCACTCCGCTAGTATAAGAGTAGCTATGTTATTAATTGTATTTATTATTAACCTGTTATAGATACTTTTTAAATATTAAATAATGGAGCCCTAAGTTGTATATAATACTATATTCTCGACTTTTATTTCAATTTTTAGTTAATAAACTCCTAGTATAAAATTTCACTCTTAAATTAAATTAACATATAATATTATTATTTTAATTAACTAAATTAATTTAATATTTAGTGGCATACCATGGTATGCATGGCCTATTATTAGGGGTAAGCATAAAAATCCAAAAATTGGATTATCCGATCATTCGATTAAAAAAATTCGGAAATTAAGATATTCGATTCAAAAAAACCGGACCGGATATCCTATATGGATTTTTTTATGAATCCGGATACGGATCCGGATCACAACTTTTTACAAATTCGAATATCCGGTTTCGATACGGTTTTTAATATTTATTAAAAAATAATTTATATATTTAATAAATAATGAACTTATTATAGACAAATAACTTAACATTGAACATATTAAATTAAGTAATGAATTATCACTAATAAATTAATGAATTTGTTGTATATCACCTAAGTTTAAAATTATTTTAGATATAAAAACGTAAATAAGGATTTACTTAAATGTGAATTTATAAATACAACACCATATATTTGTATGTGAAAATATTGTAACCTCATGTCAGTTTTCTTAAATTAACCTTAATAAATATTTTCACTTACTTAATCATTTTATCCAAAGTGATTGACTAAGAAGTTATTATATTAAAAAAAATTAAAAACAAAGCAAATGGAAGAAATTTTTGTTTTAGTTATATTTTCACTTAAAATTAGGAATTCAAGAGTTAGCGTGTTACTCTCTCTATTTCGTTTATATTGGTCATCAATCAAAAAGCGCGTATTGAACAATCAATTGAAAACTGTCAAACTTACTCTCGATTGTTTGCATACTTTGAAAACATAACATTATTAATACTTAATTTCCTTTATTTGGGAAATATTGTCACTACTTTTGGGAAATGCAAACGAAAGGAGTATTAGTACCTCTTAAAAAATATTTATAAGAACTCGTTAAAGAAATGAATGATAATTTATGATATGATAAAATAAAATTAGGAAAAATTGAATATACAAATGTTAAAATATGAGATGATGAAATCTAAAATTTTATTAATTAGGTTATCATTTGTAAAATTAACGATAACTTATTGAAAATGTAATGTAATAAAATTTATTTATTTATACAAAATAAATAAATTATACTTAAATAATTCGGATCCGGGTAATCCGATTTTCGAAAAACCGAAACCGAAATAAATTTTTTATAATCCGAAAAATTGAATATCCGATCCGAATTTTAAAACCGGCCGAATATCCAGTTTTGCAAACCCCTACCTATCATACCATTATTATGAGGGGTTTCTTCCTTTTTTTTAATAAGAGAGGATAGAATCGTGACCCAAAATATCCTACATACATTTTTCAAATTCAGTCTGAGCGATTCAAACAAACAACTTCAATTTTAGAAGTTTTTTGTTTTTTTCTTGGTTTTTTCTTCTTATTTTTTTATTCTACGTACATTTATCTATATATGTTCAAAGAAGAAAATTATTATTAATTGCAAAACGCGTTGGAGACATTCTTCTGGACAAGTAATAGACTACTTTGGAATAATGAGATTTCTAATGCAACTAGCAACTAGCTTTTACTTCTCGCTTTTATAGTTTCAGCTTTAAAGAAAGCAATATTTTTGTACCCTTGCTTATTGCTATTTAGTGTTGTACGAAATTCTGTTTTATTATCAATTTTTCCATGACATTTATTTATTAACACAATTTTTTCTCAAAATGAGCACAATACTCTCTCAGTCGAATAAGAGGCTGAGATTCAGTTGAATTCTTAACCTTCATAGAAAAGATGGCTTATTCAAGAATTCGTACATAAAGGTAAGAAACTTTGGATTAAAAGTTTTATTTACGTAAGTACGTACATATATAGACGGATATTTTAAAAATTTTTGCTAGCTATTTAAAAAATATATCAACCTACAGTAAAATCAGGTTAAATTAATACTCGATATCATAATAAATTAAAATTTTTAATTCAAATTTTTGATTTCAACATAATAGCAGCAGTATAAATTTAATCTCGATTAAATTAATAATCTCGATAAATTATTTAAATTTGACGATTTCAATGATACTAGCGTAAATGCCCGTGCGAGGCACGATCACTGACCTAATTTCTTGTTTAAAATTGTATATATTGAAATAATTTTATTATTAAGAATATGATAATAAAAAATATGATAAATGATAAGATTTTAATTTATCGAAATTTTTATAGTTATTTTGTAATATTGCATACCAATTTTTTGAACTAAATATTTTATTATTAGATTAGATTTCGTAAAATTTGAATAAATATTCATAAAATAACATTTAATTTTTAATTTAGTTTTCAATTGCGTTTTATCAAATTGAACATTTGAGTATAATCTAAATAATTTTCTTAATAAAATTGTTCGAGTATAATAGAAGCGCATGTAAATTCATTAATTTTGTTATAAAAAATTAATCGTATATGACTATATTTTAAGACATATTACAAAATATTTTAATATTAAGTAGAAGTCATCCTTATGCTTGTCCCAATCAATTTTTTATAAACATAAACATTTATACACTTTTAAGCTTAAATTTTTAGTTTTAGTCTAATGTTTATACACAATATAGAAGTTCAATAAACAATTGGGCAAATTGAAATAGTTTTATATTATAATTTTGAATTATTTTTAACTCAATATTAAAATTTTCTAAATATTTCAATCGATGTAAAATATGACAGACTTAATGACCCATGCATGTATATAAAATTTGAAATCAATTTTTTTGATTTTATGGTATATTGATCTAAGTATATGATATAACTCAATCATTATATATTGTATTGATCAACATAGTATATAAAAATTCATACGTAGCATAATTTATAGTCGAGTTATAATATAATTGATCATTTTAAAAAATTATTGTACTTTTATAATATTTACTTTATTTTTTTTGATTTAATTTGAATGTTAATTATATTATTTTTTATATATAACATAGATCATTTATTTAGAGTTTTCATCTTTTTAACATTATTTCAATTATTTTTCGTATATATTTAAATATTTATGTTTTTATATCAATCATATATTTGAATCGTTGAAAATCTAAATAATTGGTCGACCAAAACCTTCTAATATGACTCACATATTTAAAATTTTATATACATAAAATGTTATGTGATGTAATTATTAATTATGTTATGATTTGATAATTAAAATTTACATATTTTTTAAAATCAACTTTTATTTTTTATTTAACTAATTTAAAATCTACATGGAGATGCATGTAAATAATTTTTTTTGGACTCGTTTACATTATGTATTTATCTATTTTTTTCTCATATTAATTATTTAAAATGGTAAAAGAGGATTGTAGAATATGCTCAATCGATTAAAATATTTTTTTATAATTTTGTCTATCCAATATTCTAGAAATAATATGAACCGACATTTCATTTACAAAAAAAAAAAAGAGGATGAGACAAAAAGAGAAAATAGATGATTTATCTTATAGGATTTTTAAATAAAACTAAAAATCAACAATAGCACTTGGTTAAGACATGAGTTTTAGAGTTGAAGGTTAGTGGTTCGAATCCTAACACAAACATAATTTCATTAACTTTTACATAATTATCAAAGAATTGCATTTTTTTTTTTTAAATTTTAAAAAAATAGGGGTAAAACCGAAAATTCATATCTATTAAAATGGCAATTTTTACCCTGTGTTGAAGTTTAAAATATAGTAATAGATATAATAATTAATAAAATAATTTTTATATATCCAACTGAACAAAAATACAAGTATCATAAAAATTTATAAAGATAAAGTTACGATAACTGAAAAAATGGAGTTATATAAATATATTAAACCAACATTGTACTCAATAGTTAAAATAAAATAGCTTAGGATAAGAGGAGAATATGTGGCATGTCTAATAAAATTTTGAAAGTAAATTCAAAATTCAATGTAGCACAGTGATTATGTCATTAAATTTGTTCGAAGAGGTTAGAGGTTCGATTCCCAATAAATACAGAAAATCATATATTTTTAGCATAAATTATAATAGGATGACATTTTTGCAATTTTGTGATATGTAAGGGTAAAATTGTAATTTCACAGCCATTTTTTTTGTCACTTATTTTTTTTTTTTGCCAAATTTTTTTGACACTTTTTGCTCTTATATTCTCATTTAATATATAGTGATTGATAGATTGATTTATAGAAGTTTTACTGTAATTGGCTACACGAGGCAACTTTAGTCTATAAACTGCAATGTTCTAAAAATCGCTAGCGGATCTAGACAGTGAGTCTACCATCTAGCGATTAATCGGTTAGGCGGCGATTAATTGGAATGATTAATCGGAACATAAATCGGATATATTAAAATATTATTTTTTATATAATTAATTTTAATATTTAAAAATATATTTTATATAATTAAAAATATAAATATCTTCATTTTATTATTAAATATGATGAGTGAATTTACCCTTTCATGTGTAAAGTATATTTTTTATTTAAAAAAATTTATATTTTTAAAGTTTTATTCTTATTTTGACTATTTTTTTAAAATTTGACCGATTAATCGCCGCCTAGGGCCGATTAATCACCGCCTAATCGATTATTCCCGCCTAACTAATTAAATCGCCTAATCCCGCCTAATTCCGTCTAGGCAGGCCTAGTACCGCCAAATAAAAAAACGCCGAATGACTGATTTTGCAGAATTTAGGCGTTTTTTGGCTGCCTAGCGCCTAGACGGCGATTAATCGACCGCCTATATCGATTTTTAGAACACTGATAAACTATGCGTGAAAAGAGTAAATTAGGCGGTTGTAAATTGCCTCACTTAGATCAAGCCTAGTTGGTCGAACCCATTACCACCGGCATTGGCGTATGGGTTAAGTTTAAAGTTTTAATGCGAAGGGAGTCTTGAGTTTTGGACTACTGAATGAAATAATTTTTGGCTTTTCTTGTTGTAGGGAAAGAACATGCATTGAAACGAAACACACAACTCACAAGTCTACCGTTTTTGCTACGACAATTAGTTGGTCAATGCAAAAAGACAATCATGCAACTCACACTCCAGTTAGCAATTTACATTATGAATTTATGCTGTGAGCTCATTAATTTTGCTTGTGAAAGCTACAAATTTTGTTCCCAAATCACAGATAAGTTCATGCCAGAAAACTTGAAACAAATGAAGAGGTCATTATTTCTCCAATTCTTTTCGATAGTACTAGAAACGATATCAACGCCGCACCATGATCTACACTACAAATTTCGTCGAATATTGAAATGAGATTTCGTCTAGTATTAATGTTTATATTGAAAGAAATTTCTACATGCATGATGCATACCGCACAATGTTGAAATAAAATATCGTCTAATGTTGATTGAAAATCTAGATTTATTTGTAGGATAATTGTACAAATTAATGAACGTGTAAAGACACTACTAGAAAAACTGGAATAGACATCACACATTAAACATCGGTTAGAAAAGCCACTGATATTAAAAGTCTCTATAATATCAGTAAAAACAAAACCGATGTCTAATAGTAGTAAATACATCACTTGATCGTAAAACCGATGTCTGGAATTTATTTTATAAAAAAAATCGCGCTTCCCCCCTTTTCCTTTCCCCCCTTAGCAAAATATTTCCCCCTCAGCAAAATATTTCCCCCTTAACCAAAATTCAACTCCCGCTCAACACTACTTTGTACTTAAAAAATAAAAAAGAAAAACATATAATCAAAACAAAACATGTAACATCCCCAGATCCGGGGTCGGGGATCTGGTCGCTATGATCTCAACTCCAACAATAATACTTGAACTTGAATCAAAATAAATAAACTGCACATTATGACCCCACAATAATATCACACCACACAAACAGTTATAATCTCAGAGATGAAATCAGAGTAATCTATCGTATTTTATTAATCACTGGATTGAGTTCTTACAATTCAAAAGAATAACATTCAACTTACAAACTCTTTGCCATCCATTTACAAGTCATATAAATAAATATAACTGGTACTCAGAAGCTGAAGATTAGTCTACCCCTGGCTCTCTGCTCCGTAATGGTAGCCACATCATCCTCAGGTACGGACCATCTGCTCTATCTGTTGTTGTGATATAAATAATAAAGCAAGGGTGAGCCAAAGCCCACCAAAATAATATAACTGGACAACAATAAATATAATAGTTCAAACGAATTTTGAAACCATATGCCATGCATTTAATGAACATAATACCAATATAATATAAACGATGAAGTTACAAGGTAACCCAACATATACTTTCCATAAATGTGAACAAGATGTCATCATATATCACAAAGAGGAACTTGCAAGAAATAATGCAATTCCAGTTTTGAACACTATTCAACCCTGCCAACATAGAGGATGTTGCAGAAAATTTATAACTTTGAAAGATGAACCAATCCCGGAGCATTGACGCGCTAGGAGCCATAACATTTACGATGATCAGTCGCCAGTTATGCTCCCCATCATTGTTCTCTACATGTAGAACGAAGCACCGACGGATTTACTTGTCAACCGCCCTCTGGAACTCCCCGGCCAACGGTTGGGCCATTACAGGACCGGCGCTACTCGGCCACTTACGGGGCTCCTAGTTCGAATAACATCCATGATTCTGAAACGTTAAGTTCCTCCCCCTTTCTCCAAGTATAATATTTGTTGATAGGACTCCACAAAGTAGTCATATCTAATTGGAAAGGAGAATTTACCAATATTTCCCGAGCTGATGCCCGTTAATGGATATCGACTTGTTCCAACAATCCTTTCCCTCGAACGATGAGGAGGTAACACAACGATTCAATAGATAAACAGCAACCGAGTTGCGAGTGAAAAGAATAATATCAAAAGATTTATGACCGGGCAGTCAAACAAAATAAATAACAGCTCTCAAGTAGGTTCCCTTTTATTTGAAAGTTTTGAGCGAGCATTTAAATCCTCCTATAGGATGGATTTGAATGGAAAAATAAAGTAGTGGGAACCTCCCTTGATAAAAATAATCATTATATAGCTTCAGAAATATTTTTCATAATTTTTGAAGATCAAAATAATATTTGAATGAAGTAATATATTTTAAAGCTTAGTTAGCAAGAATTAGATAAATAATAAAGGAATATTTGTCGTCTCATAATATTTAAAGAATATTCTTAGAATAGATTATTGTTCAAAGTAAACTTCGAATGAATGTAGGGAATTTATTTATTAACTAAGTAATTCCTCAAATAAATATTTGGAATAATATCCAATAAATAAATCAACCTTAAATGGATATTCAAGAAGATATTCACTAAATAAATAAAGATCAAACGAATATTCCAAATAATATTCATCTAAATCAATACCTCAAACGAGTATTAACGATAATATTCATTAAATAAATAAAGTTCAAAATGAATATTCAAAATAATATTCATTAAATGAATAAATACTTAAATGAATATTCAATAAATAATATTTATTAAATAAATCCAACCTTAAATGAATATTCAAAAGTAATATTCATTAAGTGAATAATCTTAATGAATATTCGAAAGTATTATTCAATAGTATTTCTCGACTAAGATAATACTCAAATAACATTCCTCGAATGATTTCCAAGTAATTAATACTTTATGAAAATATAAATAATGTTCGTAAATAACATCCCTCAAATAATCCGTCAATGGTAGTCGAGTGGGGGTAGCGTGCCCTGGGTCAGTCCGGTGATCTATAAACAACTAAAATATTGGAGATTAATAACGCAACACTTTTCTTTTAAAAAGCTAAGTATAACTTAACTTAAGTCGAAACACGATTTTGAATTATCTCGTTACGCACCCTTTTCGTGTACTCTTATTGATCTCGATTCGACCCGACATTTGTTCGTTATTCTAGCTCGTCGTTACACTTACACTTGGTATATACCTAAGTCATGTAAGTGCTAAAATAGGTCGTTTACGAACCAAGGTTATATCTCGAGTTTTAGCGCTTGTTTTCTAAATGATTTACCAAAGTTATAACCAAGAGGGTTTTTTAGGGGTTCGTTGGCGTTTAACCTTGATTCAAACATTTTTATAAAATAGAAAAACGATCCGATTAACATGTGGTTTTCTTTCACGTCTTCCTTATGACCTCTAATATTTAATTACCATGATTCGTCACTGACTTGCATAATTTACGAGGGTTCAATTTAAGTTACGAACTTTCGTTTATTGTTTCGAACTACTTTTAGTAAATCGGCCATAAATCCTAAACCGTAAGTCCGTTTGATTCGATTCTTTTTCCAAAATGATCTACGACTCCAGATCTACAAGGGCATGTTAGATAATTATCCAGTTTTGGCCATTAGACCTACTGTGATGCACGGTTTTCAGTGATTAACGAAATTTCGGCATTATAACGGCTATAAATCGAACGTTCCAAAAATCACAATCAACAACCCAAGCCACACCGGGCATCAATACAACTTATACACATATTTCTCATCCTCAACTGTCCAAAATCATCTACTATAACATCATATCATAACCATGTTTAGATCCATTAACAAAATCCATAATCATGCATACAATCATACTAATAACATCACTTATACTAAATCCATCAAGAGCATGCAAAATCTCAAAGTAAGACCTAGGGTTCCAAGTGATGATTACCTTCCTTGGAGTGTTCTAGAGCCTTACTAAGCCTTGATCTATCCTTGTGTGGCCTTAGAGTAGCTAGATCAACCATAAGAATCAAAGAAAACAAAATTAGTTCTTGAAGAAAACTATTCACCCTCCTTGTAAATGATTTATTTGAAAATGGAAACAAAGGAGTTTGGACTTGAAATTTTTAGGAGATTACTTTTGTGAAATATAGAACTCACCTTAAAAATTACAAGATCAAATGATGGTTGGAAGTAGGTTTTTGGTTCTTGAATTATCAAGAAGCCGAATGGAATAGTTTTGGAGAGAAATGTGGGTTCTTTGCTTGGTGACTTGAAAATAATGCATAAAGTGACTTGTTGTGGATAATATCTTGATGTTAAAGTGGCTTTATTAAAGTGATGATGCAATGGATGATGAAAATTGCATGGACAAGTGTTGATTTTTGGTTAATTTTAGGCTAACTTGTAGTTGCTTTGCTAAGTACTAGTTTGATTCCTAAGTATGCTAGTTACTTGAGTCACCACTTGGTTGATAGATATTTTCCTTTGCACATGCATGCACCTTACTTCCTCTGCTTGCTCTTTTGTCCGGTTATTGCTCAATTCATTGATCGTTCGAAGGAATATCTCGAAGATTTCCGATTAGGGTTTTACCGAAAACCGTATGAATATTTACACCATCATTTTCACTTCTCTTTAATAAATCTCGAATCCATATTCCTTAAATCCCTTTAATAATCTCTTAGGTCTTTCAGCGTCCAGGGAAATCTCGGAGAAAATAAAATTGCCATTTTCAGAATCCGACAGCTTTTACATACACTCTTTTTCCCCCTGGATCACTAATACGAACTCAAAATTTCGTTCCGGGTATTTCTATGTAGCGTCGTCTAATAATATTCCTAATCCACCAAAATCACTATTCACCACTTATTCTTTACTTATTCTTTTAGGGTTAGATAGATGTCCCGGTTTCTTTCGATCGTTCCTTAACCCTTTTACGGAACCATTGGACTGATAACAGATATCGATTTGTATGACATAAGAATAACCTTTCCATTTGGAATTATCAAATCTTAATTTCCTAGGAGATAGATAATTCTTATCTAGATTGTCAACCAATTGCATTCTTCATGACATATAAATATTTGAATCCAAATCTATTCCATTCATTCATTAGAACATTCGTTACATCATAGCCGTACCCACTATTCACTATTACATCTATACATAATAAAAAGTTTTAATTCTATCCAAAATCTGGGTTCTTACAGTCTCCCCTCCTTAAAAGGATTCCATCCCGGAATCAGGTAGGAAGTAAAGAGTCGTTTGTCTGTCGTTTCACTTTTTAGCTTCCCGGTCAATTCTTAGTCGTTCTACCCTTTCTCAGCACATCTTCTAGTGCTACAATACATACTTTATTCTTTTTCCATCAATCTTTGCTACTTTTCGTACAACACCCTATCCGGGTTATGCTCTTACTCAGTCCTATCCTTATTGATACCTGCAGTAACATTGGTATCACTATCGCACTGCGAATTTGGAGGTAACCTCGTTCGCACTTTGCATTTCCTGATCGCTTTAATCTTCGCAATCTCGATCAATATAGAGAAGTGGAAAGATTTATTGAGAGATCACTATGATCAATTGAACATTTGTTATATTGCATAGTTAGTACAGAAGGGGGCCAGCCTTTAGTACTTGACAAGCAATTAAACAAGTTGTGGTATTCCACTTAGACTTCTATCACACAGACAGATAGTCACGTAGCAGTACCTCCCCTCCTAAAAGGGTTGTTCTTCTCAATTAAAAAGAAGATGAATAAGAGAGAAGAAAAGAAAAGAATTTTAAAGAATTATAGAAAGTTTTCATGATTGCAAAACATCATACTTAGAATTTACCTCCGAACTATAGAGGTTCATTAGAGAAGAAAATAATCGTATTCGTATCAAATACTACTTTATCGTAATCTCACGTGTAAACATATCCTTACTGCTCCGTCAATCATTCTATGGACCCATACTCTTGTTTAATCTTAGCAACACTCACTTTTGGAAATCCTTCATCTCCTCAGGTCAAATCTTAGTTTCTCGTTTGGCATCATTGTTACTGACATTCCACGCCACATTACAAGCTTTTTCATATTCATAATACTAACACTATCAAGTGGTCATCTCGAGAATTCATTAGAAAGCCCATTCATTAATCCATTCATAACATTCCTTGCTTCACATTCCATAGTTGCTTTCCCAATCTTTTCTTTATCAATCACATCCGTCTTATCATCTGATTCTTATTCACTTCTGTTATTTACCTCCACCGTCATCTCTTTATTGAGACATCTTTTGCACTTGGTACCTCCTTATTGGTATCTCGTCACATTTACTCTATAATCATCACATTATTCCAATTTAAACCCTCTGAAATAAATCTTGTCGGTTTCTCTAACTTAGATCCAATAAAATCCATTTCTGCCAAACTTGTTTCTCATTACTTGTTCTTTTCTATCCGTGATTTGTCACAAGTTGTTCTTCGTAAGTCAGACCAGGTCGTATATCTACCTTCTCGTACTCTTATCATCTGTCAAGTATCTGCGTTTCACTGGCGTAGCCTTGCCACATGAAACACGTTACGACCATGCCGTAAGCTTTGGGGGGTAAAGCTGGCTCGAATGCCACCTTACGAACACTTTTAAACTCTCAGGTGGCCCAATAAATCTCGGGCTCAACTGCCCTTCTCTCCAAGTCTCATTAATTCTTTCTACGAGAATACATTTAGCATCATGAATCTCCAACCTCATATTCTCTATCTTGTTTGCGCAGAAATACACTAACATAAACTTGCTTGTCATTCATCAACATGCCATTTAGCTTATCAATCGCAGCACTATCTTTTATCTATGCGTTGTCATCTAATTTCTTAGAAGAATCGCCACCACATTAATGTAGCCCTTAGTTGAATCACCCACATTTTCTGTTTACGTAGTGCTTTAATAGCTAACCATACGGGTTTCAAATCCTCTAGGGAGACAAAGTAATTACTATTCCTTATCCATAAGGAATACTTCCTGAACTTGATGTAGATATTACATGAAGTAGATAAAATTGCAGAAGAGTTTCAAGCATCGCAGCTACGTCAGGTTGATGAAACTATCACTCCTGCATCTTCCATAGAATACTGGAAACTTAACGGTTTACTTCGTAAATTTTGTATCATGGTCCTGGTTTACCTCAAAATGGGGCCTTCTAAGGTATGTAATATGCTTTAGACGCCATCAGGAATCGAATCTTTACTTACACTATTATTACCGTCGATTCTTGCACAATTATCAGAAGAAGTGTAATTTCCTCCACCCTATTATGACCTTCAAGGTTCATCTCTATATTCTTCTATTTCTTTGGTATGAGAATTTATAATTACTCCTCTATACTTAAAGTGTCGGTCACCTCATTGACCTTTCCTGATAATAATAATGATTCCTTGCAATCGATGTTTTCTGGATTTAGCCTTATTTCCATCACTGCCAGGGGAAATCATACTCCCTTTAAAGTCTGTTGAAGGAGAAAAAATATGTCAGTCCTTTTTCCATAAGTCATTGCTTCCACCTTTCCGTGCGAACTTTATCATGGTTACTCCCAATCATACCTAGGATATTTCTCCTCTTATCTCTTTCTTGTTTTAGGATAATCTCACCCTTCATTGGTTCAATCCATACCTCTTTATGGTTTCACACATGCCTCAACCGGCATCACTACTATTATGTCATGCATTCGCTACCCAACTTTTATTTTGAAATGCAGAATATCACCTTTTTCCTTGTAAGGTTTCTTAGGTCATCCTCGTCATTCCTCCTGTATTTTCTGGGTACAGGGTATATCACAATTTCATTAGTCCATCTTGCAACAATTCTGTCTATGTACTTTCCAAAACTCTTTTCAATAAATCCCTAAAGGTTAATGTTGCCTTGGTCAATCCAACTTATATTGTTCGAATTCACAATGTCTTTATTGGGGGGTATTCCCATCCTTTGTGCATTCCCAGGGTTCATCTTAATTTATGGATTTTCTATCCTAAATTCTATTTTCAAGAAATACTTTCATCCTTAAAATGGACCGTCAAATCATATACCCTTAATAAGGGTCTCTTTTCTATTATTCTCATATGGATAACCTATAGGTAGCTTAATGCTAATCTCTTCCTCCAAGTGGATGTCAGTCTACACGACCTTTCGAAGGACAACACATGTATATCTGCTCTACTTACAAAATTTGGTAATGATAACAAGGATGTTCTGGAAGATATTGGTCGTGTTTAACGTGAATCCCTTAGTACCTATTACTCTTCTTGAGGATACTAGGTTTCAGATAACATTCATGCATCGTATTGCACCATTTCTAATAATCTTCATAAACTTTCATTGATCACTTTCCTTAATCATAATACATCCATGGTATTTATAAAATCTCATCATCATATATCTCAACTCACTACACTTCTCTTTCTAGTTCCTAAGCTGGTCAATCATATACACCTGAATCGCTTTACTTTATATCGAAAGTTCTCGCGGTTGGCGCTTGGTTAAAAGTAACCCCACTTTGTCCTTACATTGCTGGTCTTAGTTACTTTATAATTCTTCACCACATGGCCCCAAATGGCCGCGCTACAGTATGTGAGTTTAGGGTTAGCTAATGGCATTACTTTTCTAGCAATTGCTTGGCACAGTGCCTCCTTCGTCCCTAGCGAAAATAATTTATTTGGGGTGGGTTACGCTTATCAACATACTTTGTCCTGTGTATTCTTCACCCTTTTCTTTTTGTATTTGTTCACTGCTTTCCTTTACACTGCAATCCTAGGTACCACAGTAGCATAGTCACTCAACTTGAGCACTGCCACTCCTCGTTCATCCCTCTGCCTCGATACCTTCTGACCTTTTCAACATTTTACTCCATATAAGTCTCAATCGACTTCTCGGTACCATCTCCGGTCACCTTTCCTTTATTTTTATCTTCAACTTCTCTTATCAATCCCACGTGCTACACAAGCTTACACTTTTGGTATAATAATCTTTTCATTTAAGTCAATCCCGGAACTCCTCAATCCGTTTTGGTCCTTAAGTACATTTCCCTTTTTACCGTCCAATCTAAACGTTATCATTATATTTCTACAATAAATCGCAATAATCAAGGTCTGTCCACCAACCCATATAGCGGCTACCTTACCCCATCCACGAGGTTCACCCCAGTTTCTACTCTCTTCCATGACGTTCTCTGATAATCAGAAAGATAAGGTTTGCCAAAATTTATTGAAGCTCTTTCCATAATCAGGAAATTTTGGTCAATCTATCCATCCACTGGTAACACTAAAAAGATCAATTTCGAAATCTGAAGAACAGTTCTTATGAACATCCAAGCAGGTAGAATCGTAAGCAGTTATAATACGGAATGTTTAACATAAAGTTGGAAGTTTAACCACTGGAAAGGAACCAAATATATACATCCCATAGAAGGGAAATCAGAAGTTTCAAACTGAAACATGCCACATCTTCCTGATGCATATACGTCCTAATAGTTGATACTACCAAATGTTAGTCTACCTAACCACCAGTCTGAGAAGGACACTATCGTCGGAGTTAGTCATTCCACCAAATTGGCACTACCAGGGCCATCCGAACCTGGTGAACCGTGCTGTCTGAATACATCCGTAATTACTCTACCGTACTGCATAAGCACCACACTTAAACCCATACGAGGTGCGTCATAATACATCACAAAGTCCTCCTTCTTCCGTTAGGCAATGCCAACCCTGGGTCGCCTCCAATTTCTTCTTTAGCTCCAGGAAGATTTTCTCACATTTTCTCGTTCATTCAAACTTTTTAGTCCTTTGCTAGTGTAGTTGGCCTTTCTCAATTGGAAACTGCCTTCAATTTGGCGGGGTCAACCAACACTACTTGCTATTGATCGCATGTCCTAATAGATGAACTCCATTTTATCAGAATTCATACTTCGAGAACTTAGCATACACTTGCTCTTTCAGGTTTCATCTTAAAACATTCTCAATCACCTCTGAATCACATGCTGTTAATGTTTCTGGTTCATCATTTCACTGAGTTGAAATAAACCTATACTTAGTCCCTGACAGTAGTCTTATTACGAGTTTATCATAAACTCACTGGTCTTTTCCTCTTGTAGGTTTCGAGATCATTGTCTCGCTTACTACTTCCTTATATAACTTTATCCAATCATGCCCTCACTCCTCAATGTCTTTACTTTCTAAGTTGATCCATTCATCATTTGAACATTTTCCTGAATAAAACCACCTCGTCAATCTCAATTTGACTTTATAAATTATAACTTATAGAATCTGCCTTCTCATGGCGAATTACTATTGGCAATATTCACGCTATTCCATTTATTAACTGACATGGCACTTGATGCCTCTGTCTCCACGGCTCTTGGAGATTTTACTACTCGTCCTATATCGATGTCCTTGACAATCTTGCATCATTCTAACTCTTTTCCCATTAATCTGAAAGTCTCTAAGGGATCTTATTTATCCCTATATAAGATCTCAAGTCATCCTTCAAATTCATCTTACTCGCTGGTACTACATCCGGTAGTACGGCTATAAATCCAATATTGCATCTTTAGTTCTCTTAATAATATATCAGTTCTTTATGCTCACTTCTCTTAACACAATACCTTTCACTCTCACAGTCTCTCTGGCTGCAGCCCTCATTTCCTCAAGGGTAAACTCTTTATCCTAAACAGGATTCTCCTCCTTAGCTGGAACCTCCTTCGGGTCCTCAGTAGGGTACTCTATCGAGTCTTCAAGCCGATCGTCAACATATAATAAAGCATCCTCGTGTTGCTGCTCGTAATCCCCAAGGTCTGTCGCCTTGCTCGTTGATACGATATCGAGCTAAATTACTATTATGATACTTAAGAGTTCCCATAAGGGTTTTAGGTGAACTTGGCAAGAGTTCTTATTATCTTAGTGAATTTATTGTTATAACGTCGCCTCATCTCTGGGATATATAACTCTCGCTTTGATACCATCTCTGTAACACCCCCAGATCCAGGGTCGGGGTCTGGTCGTTACAATCTCAACTCCAACAATAATACTTGAACTTGAATCAACATAAATAAACTGCACATTATGACCCCACAATAATATCACACCACACAAAGAGTTATAGTCCCAAAGATGAAATCAGAGTAATCTATCGTATTTCATTAATCAATGGATTGAGTTCTTACAACTCAAAAGAATAACATTCAACTTATAAACTCTTTGCCATCCATTTACAAGTCATATAAATAAATATAACTGGTACTCAGAAGCTGAAGATTAGTCTACTCCTGGCTCTCTGCTCCGTAATGGTAGCCACATCGTCCTCAGGTACGGATCATCTGCTCTATCTATTGTTGTGATATAAATAATAAAGCAAGGGTGAGCCAAAGCCCACCAAAATAATATAACTGGACAACAATATATATAATAGTTCAAACGAGTTTTGAAACCATATGCCATGCATTTAATGAACATAATGCCAGTATAATATAAACGATGAAGTTACAAGGTAACCTAACATATACTTTCCATAGAAGTATCTGATGTGCAAAAATGTGAACAAGATGTCATCATATATCACAAAGAGGAACTTGCAAGAAATAATGCAATTCCAGTTTTGAACACTTTTCAACCCTGCCAACATAGAGAATGTTGCAGAAAATTTCTAACTTTGAAAGATGAACCAATCCCGGAGCATTGACGCGCAAGGAGCCATAACATTTACGATGATCAGTCACCAGTTATGCTCTTCATCATTGTTCTCTACATGTAGAAGGAAGCACCGACGGATTTACTTGTCAACCGCCCTCTGGAACTCCCCGGCCAACGGTTGGGCCATTACAGGACCGGCGCTACTCGGCCACTTACGGGGCTCCTAGTTCGAATAACATCCATCATTCTGAAACGTAAAGTTCCTCCCCCTTTCTCCAAGTATAATATTTGTTGATAGGACTCCACAAAGTAGTCATATCTAATTGGAAAGGAGAATTTACCAATATTTCCCGAGCTGATGCCCGTTAATGGATATCGACTTGTTCCAACAATCCTTTCCCTCGAACGATGAGGAGATAACACAACGATTCAATAGATAAACAGCAACCGAGTTGCGAGTGAAAAGAATAATATCAAAAGATTTATGACCGGGCAGTCAAGCAAAATAAATAACAGCTCTCAAGTAGGTTCCCTTTTATTTGAAAGTTTTGAGCGAGCATTTAAATCCTCCTATAGGATGGATTTGAATGGAAAAATAAAGTAGTGGGAACCTCCCTTGATAAAAATAATCATTATATAGCTTCAGAAATATTTTTCATAATTTTTGATGATCAAAATAATATTTGAACGAAGTAATATATTTTAAAGCTTAGTTAGCAAGAATTAGATAAATAATAAAGGAATATTTGTCATCTCATAATATTTAAAGAATATTCTTAGAATAGATTATTGTTCAAAGTAAACTTCGAATGAATGTAGGGAATTTATTTATTAACTAAGTAATTCCTCGAATAAATATTTGGAATAATATCCAATAAATAAATCAACCTTAAATAGATATTCAAGAAGATATTCACTAAATAAATAAAGATCAAACGAATATTCCAAATAATATTCATCTAAATCAATACCTCAAACGAGTATTAACGATAATATTCATTAAATAAATAAAGTTCAAAATGAATATTCAAAATAATATTCATTAAATGAATAAATACTTAAATGAATATTCAATAAATAATATTTATTAAATAAATCCAACCTTAAATGAATATTCAAAAGTAATATTCATTAAGTGAATCAAATCTTAAATGAATATTCGAAAGTATTATTCAATAGTATTTCTCGACTAAGATAATACTCAAATAACATTCCTCGAATGATTTCCAAGTAATTAATACTTTATGAAAATATAAATAATGTTCGTAAATAACATCCCTCAAATAATCCGTCAATGGAATCCCTCGGGGTTTCCATGACTATCTCTATATTACAAAATACAGACTCCCAGTCTTGATTAAAAGAATGATATCATATGCCCTTCGCTAAGGGTCTTATCACAATCCGGCTTATAACTAATATATCATATCTAGATTATAAGCCAATTTAGAATCAGGGAACAAGTATCACAACATACTTTGAAAACAGGCATGCATGCTATGGCATATGTAAAACAGCAATCACATATATATATATTATCACAACAACAGGTTCAAAGGTTTGAACACTTGCCTGGTAGTCGAGTGGGGGTAGCGTGCCCTGGGTCAGTCCGGTGATCTATAAACAACTAAAATATTGGAGATTAATAACGCAACACTTTTCTTTTAAAAAGCTAAGTATAACTTAACTTAAGTCGAAACACGATTTTGAATTATCTCGTTACACACCCTTTTCGTGTACTCTTATTGACCTTGATTCGACCCGACATTTGTTCGTTATTCTAGCTCGTCGTTACACTTACACTTGGTATATACCTAAGTCATGTAAGTGCTAAAATAGGTCATTTACGAACCAAGGTTATATCTCGAGTTTTAGCTCTTGTTTTCTAAATGATTTACCAAAGTTATAACCAAGCGGGCATTTTAGGGGTTCGTTGGCGTTTAACCTTGATTCAAACATTTTTATAAAATAGGAAAACGATCCGATTAACATGTGGTTTTCTTTCACGTCTTCCTTATGACCTCTAATATTTAATTACCATGATTCGTCATTGACTTGCATAATTTACGAGGGTTCAATTTCTGTTACGAACTTTCGTTTATGGTTTCGAACTACTTTTAGTAAATCGGCCATAAATCCTAAACCGTAAGTCCGTTTGATTCGATTCTTTTTCCAAAATGATCTACGACTCCAGATCTACAAGGGCATGTTAGATACTTATCCAGTTTTGGCCATTAGACCTACTGTGATGCACGGTTTTCAGTGATTAACGAAATTTCAGCATTATAACAGCTATAAATCGAACGTTCCAAAAATCACAATCAACAACCCAAGCCACACCGGGCATCTATACAACTTATACACATATTTCTCATCCTCAACTGTCCAAAATCATCTACTATAACATCATATCATAACCATGTTTAGATCCATTAACAAAATCCGTAATCATGCATACAATCATACTAATAACATCACTTATACTAAATCCATCAAGAGCATGCAAAATCTCAAAGTAAGACCTAGGGTTCCAAGTGATGATTACCTTCCTTGGAGTGTTCTAGAGCCTTACTAAGCCTTGATCTATCCTTGTGTGGCCTTAGAGTAGCTAGATCAACCATAAGAATCAAAGAAAACAAGATTAGTTCTTGAATAACACTATTCACCCTCCTTGTAAATGATTTATTTGAAAATGGAAACAAAGGAGTTTGGACTTTAAATTTTTAGGAGATTACTTTTGTGAAATATAGAACTCACCTTAAAAATTACAAGATCAAATGATGGTTGGAAGTAGGTTTTTGGTTCTTGAATTATCAAGAAGCCGAATGGAATGGTTTTGGAGAGAAATGTGGGTTCTTTGCTTGGTGACTCGAAAATAATGCATAAAGTGACTTGTTGTGGATAATATATTGATGTTAAAGTGGCTTTATTAAAGTGATGATGCAATGCATGATGAAAATTGCATGGACAAGTGTTGATCTTTGGTTAATTCTAGGCTAACTTGTAGTTGCTTTGCTAAGTACTAGTTTGATTCCTAAGTATGCTAGTTACTTGAGTCACCACTTGGTTGATAGATATTTTCCTTTGAACATGCATGCACCTTACTTCCTCTGCTTGCTCTTTTGTCCGGTTATTGCTCAATTCATTGATCGTTCGAAGGAATATCTCGAAGATTTCCGATTAGGGTTTTACCGAAAACCGTATTAATATTTACACCATCATTTTCACTTCTCTTTAATAAATCTCGAATCCATATTCCATAAATCCCTTTAATAATCTCTTAGGTCTTTCAGCATCCAGGGAAATCTCGGAGAAAATAAAAGTGCCATTTTCAGAATCCGACAGCTTTTACATACACTCTTTTCCCCCCTGGATCAATAATACGAACTCAGAATTTCATTCTGGGTATTTCTATGTAGCGTTGTCTAATAATATTCCTAATCCACCAAAATCACTATTCACCACTTATTCTTTACTTATTCTTTTAGGGTTAGATAGATGTCCCGGTTCTCTTTCGATCGTTCCTTAACCCTTTTACGGAACCACTGGACTGATAACAGATATCGATTTGGATGACATAAGAATAACCTTTCCATTTGGAATTATCAAATCTTAATTTTCTAGGATATAGATAATTCTTATCTAGATTGTCAACCAATAGCATTCTTCATGACATATAAATATTTGAATCCAAATCTATTCCATTCATTAGAACATTCGTTACATCATAGCCGTACCCACTATTCACTATTACATCCATACTTCATAAAAAGTTTTAATTCTATCCAAAATCTGGGTTCTTACACCCCCCGCGCTCAGGCAAAAAATCAAACTCAAACCCCCCCCCCCCCCCGCTATGGCGAAGAACCCTAACCCCTATTTTCTTCAATTAGCTCAAATTAACCCTCACCCATATCTCAAATTGTAGGTGATTCTTGTAATCTTTGCTCCAATCGTTAAACCCCATTTCAATATTAGGTCGATTAATTTAAATTTTTTGTACTCCGTTAAACCCCCTTCGAATATTAGGTCAACTAATGTTTGATTTGTTAACAGATCTTGAAGCTTGGAGCATGTTCAAGAAGTAGCTTGGAGCCTGTTCAAGAAGAAGCTTGGTGTAATCATTTTTTGCTCGATTTGGTCTATTAGCTAGGTACTTTGCTCAAATATTTTCTTTGTTTTTTATTGTATTTGGTTGTTTTAATTGTATTTGGTTGTTTTGTAGCTGTATTTGCATGTATGTTCAATTGCTTGTATGATGTATGTTCGATTGCATGTATGATGTATGTTCAATTGCATGTATGTTTATAAGTATATATATAGTATGTGTATAAGTATATGTTCACAGTTATATTACAAGTTCTTTGATTGTATTTGTGTTTGGCTCAATTGTAAATTTGTATGTATATATAGGCTAGGTTTGTGTAGTTCTTAATTTATGTATATGATGTTCATAGTTTATTTAGTATGTTCTTTGGCTAATGTCTGTTTGTGTATGTTCTTAATTGCGTAATGTACGTATGTTTTATAGATGCTGTTTCATTTACTTATTTTTAATTTAAAATATATATAGAGTTTGTTTGGTTGATATATTTCAAATAAGTATGTTTATAAATTATGCAAAAAGTAAAATGTAATTCGGGGAAAAGTAGTATAACCATCGATATAGTAATTTACTCCTATTTTTATTCTAATTAATCGAGTATATGAAAGATTTTTGTATTTCAGTGCGTAGAGAATATAAACCAATTAAGATAATTATATTAGTTTTAGCAACGTGTTAATAATTTGAATATCAAAGTTATCACCATAGTAATATAGACAGTAGTTGTCCCTGTAAAATGCCTGCTCTGTTATTTGACATATGAAGTGACAATAAGGTAGTTTGCTGATAACATGGACAAGTCGTGGATTTCGAAAGATAGGGATTCATTAGCTTATGAAATTGATGTTGAACAGTTCTTGATATATGCCGAGGAAAATTGTCGTGATCCCAAGAACATTCGATGTCCTTGTGCACGATGTGTCAACTTCAAAAAGTTCTCGGCAAAAATCATCAGGGGTCATTTATATTAAAATGGTTTTAGTTTAGGGTATGTTGATTGGATTTGGCACCAAGAGGATTCTAGGATTAAGTCATTAGTTGGTAGTACATCTGCTGCTTCGAAGACGAATACTGCACCTACCCCTGCACCTACCCCTACATATGTATATGTATCAGAAACCAATAATATTTTTGATGCTGCATATAATTTTGCTGACCACGATAATGATTCATATGAGTTTAGGAGGTTTTTGGCAGATGCTCAACAACCTTTCTATGAGGGTAGCGAATGTACCAAGTTAGAGTCAATGCTAAAGTTACATAATTGGAAAGCTAGGTTTGTTATAAGTGATAGTGCCTTCATAGATTTGCTCTCTTCCGTTGGCTCTCTCCTTCCTAAGGATATTGTGCTGCCACCTAATGCATATGAAGCAAAGAAAACCATGTCTGATTTAGGCCTAGAGTATATAAAATATCACTCGTGTCCAAACAACTACATACATATCGGGGTTTATATTCTGATGCTTTTGAGTGTCCTAAGTGTTGTCTATCTCGCTGGAAGGTGGCAAAGGATGGTAAAATAAGGGTTAATATTTCTGCAAAAGTCATGTGGTATTTTCTGATTATTCCGAGATTTAAACTGTTGTTTAAGTCTCCTTCTACCGCCGAACTTATGACTTGGCATGCAAAGCATCGAATACAAGATCGAAAGATGCGGCATCCAACCGACTCTCCTTCTTGGAGAAATATCGATTATAGGTGGCCTGCCTTTGGTAGTGAGGCAGGAAATTTTCGCTTGGCTTTATCGGCAGATGGTATAAACCCACATAACAATGGTCCAACAAATAGATACTCTTGCTAGCCGGTAATACTAGTAAATTATAATCTTCATCCCTGGTATGCATGAAGAGGAAATTTATGATGTTAACTATATTAGTTTCCGGTCTGCATGAGACTGGTAATGACATTGATGTATATTTACAGCCATTGTTGATGATTTAAAAAAGCTTTGGGAAGAGGGCGAACCAAATGTGTATGATGCGTAGAGTAAATCATATTTCACTTTAAGAGCAAATTTATTGTGGACCATAAATGACTTCCCTGCATACGTGAATTTATCTGGTTGCGTCAATAAGGGCTATATGTACTGTCCAATATGTAGTGACGATACCGTTGGTAAATATTTAAGCCATAGCAGGAAGATGTGTTACCTAGGTCATCGACGTTATTTGCCTAGAAATCATCCTTATAGGAGGCAGAAGGCAACATTTAATGGAGAGCAAGAATTGAGGCAGGCACGTCCACCTCTTTCTGGAGAAGAGGTGTTATCGCAACAAGAGCAAATTAAATTTGAATTTGGGAAGGAAGTAAGAAAGTCAAAGAAGGTGGACTGTCCATGGAAGAAACAGTCGATTTTTTTCGAGTTAGAATATTGGAAGTTTCACCATGTTCGTCATTGTCTTGATGTTATGCACGTAGAGAAGAACGTGTGTGATAGTTTGATTATCACATTACTAAATATGAAATTTAAGTCCAAAGATAGTGAGGCTTCTCGTCGTGACATGGTTGATATGGGGGTTAGAACTAATTTAGCTCCACAAGTAGGAAAAAAGAAAACCTACATGCCCCCTGCATCTTTTAATTTATCAAAGGCAGAAAAGAAGAAAATGTTGTCATCATTAATGAACATGAAGCTTCCATATGGACATGCATCGAACATCAAAAACTGCATAGCCTTGGATGAATTAAAGATGTTTGGGATGAAGTCCCATGACTGCCACATCCTACTCCAACAATTACTTCCTGTTGCAATTCGTGCGGTTCTTCAAAAAAATGTCAGGGTCACAATTCGTGCGGTTCTTCCTGAAGTACATCCATATATTCGGTAAGAAATTATTATTCTTGCAAATTCTGTTTAATTATTCATGAAAAGTAGCAAAGTTGATGGAAAAAGGATAAAGTATGTATTGTAGCACCAGTAGATGTGCTGAGAAAGGGTGGAACGACTAAGAATTGACTGAGAAGCTGAAAAGTGAAACAACAGACAAACGACTCTTTGTTTCCTACCTGATTCCGGGACGGAATCCTTTTAAGGAGGGGAGATTGTAAGAACCCTGATTTTTGGTAGAAATTAAAACTTTTATTATGGAATGGATATGGATTCCAATATTTGTATGTCATGAAGAATGCAATGGGTTGACAACTTAGGTAAGAATAATCTATCGTCTAGAAAGTAGGATATGGCATACAAACAGAGGAATTATTCTCATGTCATCCAAATCGATATCTAGTATAAGTCCAGTGGTGACGTAAAAGGTTAAGGAACGCTCGGGAAAGCGCAAGGACATTTTTCTAATTAAAAGGAATAAAGAGAGAATAAGTGATGAATAGTGTTTTTGGTGGAAATAAAAAATAATATTAGACGACACTATATAAAAGTACCCGGAACGGATTTATGAGTTCGTATTAATGATCCAAGGGGAAAAATAATGTATGTGAAAGTTATCGGATTCCGAAAAATAGCACTTTTATTTTCCCCGAGATTTCCCTGGACACTGAAAGACTTAAGAAATTATTGAAAGGATTTAATGAGTATAGGTTCAAGAATTATTAAAGAGAATGGAGAATGATAATATAAATATTAAGACGGTTTCCGGTGTAACCCTAACTAGAAATCTTCGAGATATTCCTCCGAACGATCAACGAATTAAGCAATAACAGGACAAAAGAGCAAGCAGAAAGCCAAGGTGAATTCATGTTCAAGAGGATAAGATCAAGTAACAAGCTAGTTACAAGGGAACTAAAACAATTAGCAAGCAAACCAAGTACTTAGCTTAAAAACTATAAGAATGCAACACTTGTCCCTTGCAATTGCATCACCCATGACCTAATCACTTTAATAAAGTGGTTTTAGGCTAGATATTATCCATACAACACAATAATTCAAGAGATTAGATCAAGAAACAAGCCAAGCAACTCCATCTCTCCATTTTCTTCAAACTGCCTAGCAGGAGCATCAAGGAAAGAAAAATTCATATCTCCACTTCAACCCATTCTAAAATCACCAAATTTTAACCATAGTTTCTCCACTCCATGGGTAAGGTTTGTTCAAAATTTCATGGCAATCTAATGAGTATAGCCTAGTCAAATCGCCTCCCCAAGTTGAAGAAGCCAAACTGCCTGTTCTTGACAGTTTCTGTATAGCGGGAAAAACTGGTTCAAAACCATAGCTACCAAGCTTCAAATCTCATGATCTATAGCTTAAAACAAAGCTTATGAAGAGCCCAAGATGTGGTAAAAATTTGAGAGCTAAACTCTTATTTTTCGATATTATATGATTTTTACAAAAGTGATGATGAATAGTAACCCTTAAAAACTAACTTCTTTTTTTTTTTTTTGCTTTATTTGGATGATTCAAGCTATTTTAAGGTTATACAAGGACTATATAATGATTATTAGGGCTACTACACACTTCAAGGAAGGTGTAACACTTGAAACCCTAGCTTGAATCTTGAGTTTTTATGGAGTTTTGGATGATATATGCATGTATAACTCTCAGAGATGTGATTAAGCTTTTTTATATGTTAAACTAGTTAGTAAGAACGGAAAGGCAGTGCTTGGCATCAGTTCTATGGTAATTATCATGTATATGTGGTTTAGAGTGGAAACCATGATTGTTGGAGTGTTTTAATTTTGGAAATATCCGAGTTATAGCCGTCATAATGCTGAATTTTTGTTAAATCTTGAAAACCGTGCATCAAAGTAGCTCTAAATGTCTAAAATGGTTAAGTGTATGATATATCCTTGTAGATCTCGAGTCATAGAGCGTTTTGGCGAAAGAATCGAAGCAAACAGAATTACGGTTTAGGAATTGTGGCCGATTTACTAAAAGTGGTTCGAAACCGTAAATGCAAATTCGTAACTGAAATTGAACCCCCTTAACTCGAGTAATTCAGTGACGAATCTTGGTAATTAAATATTAGCGATCATAATGAAGGTGTGAGAGAAGACCTCATGTTAAAAAGATCGTTTTTCGATTTTATAAAAATATTCGAATCATGGTTAAGTACGAATGAACCCCTAAAAAGAACGAGTGGTTATAACTTTGGAAAATCACTTACATAACGATCGATAAATCTCGAGGTATAATCTTTCGACCTTAGAACTTATATGGCTTAAGTACCTACCAAGTGTAAGTGTAATGACATACCTTGATAGCAAGCAAGTGTCGGGTCATAACGGTGTTAATGAGCGATAACTTGAAAACGTGCTTTAGCTTAAAGTAAAGTATTTACTTGGCGTTTCAAAGTGATAGGTGATTAACCCGGGATAATTGGTTATTTATAGATTGCCGGACCACCCCGAGTCATACCATTAGCATAGCGGGAGTACCAGGCAAGTCTTCAATCAATTTGAAGCTGTTGTTGTGATAATATATATATGATTTGATGTTGTTATACATATGCCATAGCATGCATGCCTACCTTCAAAATTGATATTGTGATACTTGTTCCCTGACTGATGTTGGCTTATAAGTTAGATACAAGAAATACTAATTATAAGCCGGATATTTCTAAGACCCTTAGTGAAGGGCATATGAACCTCATTCTTCTAATAAAGACCGGGAGTCGGTATTTTGTAATATAGGGATAGTCGTGGAAACTCGGAGGGATTCCAGTGACAGATTACTTGAGGAATGTTATTTACGAACATTGTCTATATTTCTATAAGTATTAGTACTTGGAAATCACTCGAGGAATGTTATTTGAATATTATCTCAATCGAGAAGTATTATATGAATATTATTTTGAATATTCATTCGAGTTTATTTATTTAACGAATATTATCTTTAATATTCATTTGAGATTTATTTATCTAAATGAATATTATTTCGAATATTCATTTGATAATTATTTCTTCAATAAGTATTATTAATTTGAATATTCATTATTTATTCAATGAATATTATTTCAAATATTCATTTGATAATTATTTCTTCAATAAGTATTATTAATTTGAATATTCATTATTCATTCAATGAATATTATCTTGAATATTTATTTGGGGTTTATTTTGAGCAACATTAAAACTATTCTTTGAATATTTATGATTTAATAAATATTCTTAGAATATGTATTTAATTCTTCTAGCTCGTTTTAAAAACGATTTACTTCATTCAAATATTATCTTCGACCCTCGGGTATTATGTAAATTATTCCGAGCCTATTCATTATTATTCTTATCAAGGAAGGTTCTCACAGATTTTATTCTTCATTCAAAGCTATCTTCCAAATTATAAGGGAACCTTAATTGAGAAATGTTATTTATCTTGTTGACTTCCCGGTCATAAATCTTTTGAAACTATTCTTTTCATTCGCAACTTGGTTGCTACTCATCCTTCTCATCATTCGAGGGGTAAGAGTGTTGGAACAAGTTGGTATCCATTAACAAGCAGCAGCTTGGGAAATATTGGTGAATTTTCCTTTCCAACTAGATACGACTACTTTGTGAAGTCTTATCAACAAGTATTATACTTGGGGAAAGGGGGACGAACTTTACGTTCAGAGTCAATGATTCTATTCTAACTAGGAGTTGTGTAAGAGGCCGAGTAGCGCCGGTCCATCCCATTTGGCCCAACCGTTGGCCGGGGAGATCTAACAGGGCGGTAGACAAGTAAATCCGTCAGCTCTTCCTTCTACCGGTAGTAAAACTAATTTGAGCTGTACAATCTGCGACTGATCATCGTAAGGATTGGAACAGCGGGCGTGGTGAATACTCCAGCAATAGTTCATCATCCAAATTTATTTATTGTCTGCAACATGAAGTATCACTCTTGTTGGCAGGGTTGAGAATTGTTCAAAACTGAAAGTACTTTTGCTTACCTTGCAACTTCATCGTTTACCTTATACTGGTACTATGTTTGTTAATGTATGGCATATGGTTTCAAAGATATTTCAGAACTGTTATATATTATTGTTCAGTTACATATTATTTTTGGTGGCCTATTGCTCATCCTTGTTTTATTTATTATATCACAACAACAGCTAAATCTGATGGCCAGCACAAGTCACACTCGGTGCAAGCAGGGACAGCAGTCATAGGGTTGCCCACCGATATCATGGTCGGCATTGATGAGGTAGGAGCAACCAGCAGGCTAGACTTTCAGCTTTTGATTCATCAGACTTATTATATGTATGACCTATGTAAATGGATGGCAACGAGTATGTAATAGTTAAATTGTAATTCCTTTGGGTTGCAAGAACTCAAAACTTGTGATTAATAATATTTGTTGGTTACTCTGATTTCATCTCTGGGACTATAACGGGTGTGTTTTATGTTGTTGTTTCGGGTCACAAGGTTGTAAGTTAAATTATGTTGATGTTAAAGATGGAAATTGAGACCGTGGTGACCGGATCCCCGACCCTGGATCTGGGGTTGTTACAGAAATGGTATCAGAGCGTTACGTTATAAACCCCAGAGATGACGCGACGTTAAAATGATAAATTCACTAAGATAATAAGAACTCTTTCCAAGTTCATAGTCGGACTACTTAATGTAGTACTGACATATAAAACCCTTATGGGAACTCTTAAATGTCATGATAGTAACTTAGCTCGATATCGTATCGACGAGTAAGGCGACAGACCTTGAGGCTTACGAGCAGCAGCATGAGGATGCTTCATTATATGTTGACGATCGGCTTGAAGACTCGATAGAGTACCCTACTGAGGACCCGAAAGAGGTTCCAGCTAAGAAGGAGAATCCTGTTAAGGATAAAGAGTTTACCCTTGGGGAAATAAGGGCTGCAGCTAGAGAAACTGAAAGAGTTAAGGTATAGTGCTCAGAGAAGTAAGCGTAAAGAACTGAGATATTGTTAAGAGAACTAAGGATGCATATTGGATTTATAGTAGGACTACCAGATATAGTACCAGCAAGTAGGATATATTGGAAGAATGACTTGAGATCCTGTATGGGGATAGATAAGAACCCTTATAGACTTTCAGATTAATAAGAAAAGAGTTAGAATGATGCATGATTATCGAAGACATCGATATAGGATGGGGAGCAGAGTCTCCCGGAGTAGTTGAGATAAAGGCAGCAAGTGCCATATCATTGGATAAAAAGGATTAGTGTAAATATTGTCAATAATAATTCACCTTGAGAAGGTAGATTTCATAAGCTATGAATTATGAAGTCAAGTTGAGATTGTTGAGGTGGTTCTATTCAAAGGAAATGTTCATCTTAGGAATGGATCAGCTTAGAAAGTAAGGACATTGGGAAGTAATGGCATGATTGGATAAAGTTATATAAGGAAGTAGTAAGCGAAATGATGATCTCAGAACCTACAAGAGGAGAAGACCAGTGAGTCTATGATAAATTCTTAATCAGACTATTGTCAAGGACTAAGTATATGTTTATTTCAACCCAGTGAAATGATGAACCAGAAACATTAGATGCATGTGAATCAGAGGAATATTAAATTCTTTCTTTTACTTGAATGGATTATAGTAGTTACATTAAGTTTACTCTGATGCTGAATCATAAATGGATCAAGTAATACGATCAGTGGTCAGAGGTAATCGAAAATGTTTTGAGATGAAACCTGAAAGAGCAAATGTATGCAAAGTTCTCGAAGTTTGAATTTTGATAAAATAAAGATCAGCTATTAGGACATGCGATAAATAGTGAGTAGTGTTGGTTGACCCAGCCGAGTTAAAGGCAGTTTGAATTGAGAAAGGCCAACCACACCAACTAAGGTGAGAAATTTCATAAGATTCACCAGGAAAATGTGAGAAAATCTTCCTGGAGCTAAAAATGAAATTGGTGATGACCCAGCATTGGCGTTGCCTAATAGAAGAAGAAAGACTTTGTGATATAATATGATGCATCTCACACAGGTTTAGGTGGTATGCATATGCAGCATGGTAGAGTAATTGCGGATGCATTTGGACAACACGATTCATCAGGTTCTGATAGCCTTGGTAGTGCTAATTTTGTTGAATGACAAACTCCGACGGTAGTGGTCCTTCTGAGACTAATGGTTAGGTAGACTGACATTTGAAAGTATTAACTATTAGGACGTATATGTACCAGGAGGGTGTGGCATGTTTCAGTTTGAAACTTCTGATTTCCTTCTATGGGATGTATATATTTGATTCCTTTCCAGTGGTTAAACTTCCAACTTTATGTTAAACATTCCGTATTATAACTGCTTATAATTCTACCTGCTTGGGTGTTCATAGAACTGATCTTTAGGTTTTGAAATTGATCTTTTTAGTGTTACCAGTGGGTGGATAGGTTAACCAAGATTTTCCTGCATCTGGAAAGAAATCTATCAAATTTTGGCAAACCTTGTCTTTCTGATTATTAGAGAACATCACTAAAGAGAGTGAAAATTGGAGCGAACCCTGCAGATTGGGTAAGGTAACCGCTATATTTGTTGATGGACAGATCTTGATTATTACAATTAATTGAAGAGATAAAACGGTGAAGTTGAGATTGGACTGTAAGAAAGGAAATGTATTTAAGAACCAAAATGGACTGAGAAATTCCGGGATTGGCTTAAATGAAAAGGCTATTATGCCAAGAGTGTTAAGCTTATGCAGCACGTGGGATTGTTAAGAGAAGTTGAAGAGAGAAAAATAAAGGAAAGGTGATCGGAGGCGGTACCGAGAGGTCGATTGAAACTTATATGGAGTAAAATATTGAAAAGATATTGAAAAGATCAGAAACGGTATCAAGGAAGGAGGATGAACGAGGAGTGCCTATGCCACTCTGGCACCCAAGATTTGCTGTGTAAAGGAAATCAGTGAACAATACATTTAGGAAAACACGGAAAAAAGCATATGGATAAGCGTAACTTGTCCCAGATAATTGTCTTCACTATGGACGAAGGAGGCAATTGCTAGAAAAGTAATTCCATTAGTTAACCCCTAAACTCATATGTTTTAGTGTGGCCAGTTGGGGCCATGTCACAAAGGATTATAAACTGACTGGACCAGCGATGTAAGGACAAAGCGGGGTTGCTTCTGACCAAGCGCCAACCGCGAGAACTTTTGATACAAAGTGAAGTAATACAGGTGTATATGATTGACCATCTTATGAGCTAGAAATCCAACTATAGTGAATTGAGGTACATAATGTTGGGATTTTATAAATACAATAGACATAGTATGACTGAGGAAAATGATCAATAAAAGGTTTATGGAGATTGTCAAAGATCGTCAAGATGAGAGTAATTGAAAAGAGACCTTTATTAAGGATATATGATTTGATTGTCAATGAAAGGATGTAAGTATTTGTTGAAAATAGAATTGTGGATAGAATATCCCTAAACTAAGATAAACCCTGGGGATGCACAAAGAATGGCATTAACCCTAATAAAGACATTGTGAATTCAGATGATATAAGTTAGATTGGCTAAGGCAACAATAATCTTTAAGGAGTTATTGGAAGGAGTTTCGGAAGGTACGTAAAAAGAATTGTTATAGGATTGATTAGTGATATTCTGATATACCCTGAACCTAGAAAATATAGGGGGAATGGTGAGGACGACCTAAAAAACCTTATAAGGAAAAAGGGTAATATTCTGAGTTTCAAAAATAGAATTCTGGTAAGGAAAGTACGATAATAATAATAATAATAATAATGTCAGGTGAGGCATGTGTGAGACCATGAGGAAGTATGGATTGAACCAAATAAAGGTTGAGATTATCCTAAAACAAGAAAGAACTAAGAGAAGAAATATCCTAGGTATGATTAGGAGTAACTGTGACAAAGTTCACACGGGAAGGTGGAAGCAATGACTTATGGGAAAAGACTGATCTATATTTTCTCTCCTTCAGCAGAGTTTAAGAGAGAATACTTTCACCCAACAGTGATGAGAATAAGATAGAAAAAATTTAAGTTGGAATAGACCCAAACAGCATTGATTGAAAGAAACTATTATTATCAGGAAAGGCCAATGAGGTGGCCGACACTTTAATTATAGAGGAGTAATTATAGATGCTCATACCAATGAAACAGAATGATATTGAGAAGGACTCGAAGGACATATTGTGGTGGAGGATTTACATTCTTCTAATGATTGTGTAAGAAGCAACCATAAGAATAGTTTAAGTAAAGATTCCATTCATGATATCGTCTTAAGCAAATTACACACCTTAAGAGGTTCTATTTTGAGGTAAACCAAGACCATGATACGAAATTGATGAAGTAAACTTCTAAGTTTTCAGTCTTCTACTGAAGATATCTGATTAACAATTTCATCAACCTGGCATAGCTGCGGTGATTGAAGCTCTTCTGCAATTTTATCTGCTTCATTAATATCTACATCAAGTTCAGGAAGTATTCCTTATGAATAAGAAATAGTGATTAGTTCGTCTTCCTAGAGAATTTTGGATATGACAATTATGAAACCCGTCTGATTAACCATTAAAGCACTACGTAAATAGCAAATGATGGTGATTCAACAATGGACTACAATAATATAGTGGTGATTCTTCTAAGAAAGTAGATGACAACGCAAAGATAAAGATAGTGCTGCTATTGATAAGCTAAATGGCATGTTGATGAATGACGAGCAAGTTTATGTTAGTGTATTTCTGCGCAAACAAGATAGAGAATGCGAGGTTGGAGATTCATGATGCTAAAGGTATTCTCGTAGAAAGAATTAATGAGACTTGGAGAGAAGGACAGTTGAGCCCGAGATTTATTGGGCCATCTGAGAATTTAAAAGTGTTTGGAAGGTGGCATTCGAGCCAGCTTTACCCCCAAAACTTATAGCATGGTCGTAACGTGTTTCATGTGGCAAGGCTACACCAGTAAAACGCAGATGCTCGACAGATGATAAGGGTACGAGCAGGTAGATATACGACCTGGTCTGACTTACGAAGAATAATCACGGATGTAAAAGAACAAGTGATGAGAAACAAGTTTGGCAGACGTAGATTATATTGGATCTAAGTTAAAGAAATCGGCCATATTTATTTCGGAGGGTTTAAATTGGAATAATGTGATGATTATAGAGTAAATGTGACGGGATACCAATAAGAAGGTGCCAAGTGCGAAAGATGTCTCAATAAAGAGATGACAGTGGATGTAAATAACAGAAGTGAATATGAATCAGATTATAAGAAGGATGTGATTGATAAAGAAAAAACTGGGAAAGTAACTATGGAATGTGAAGCAAGGAATGTTATGACTGGATTAATGAATGGGCTTTCTAATGAATTCTCGGGATGACTACCTGATAGTGTTAGTATTATAAATATGAAAAAACTAGTAGCGTGGCATGGAATGTCAGTACCAATGATGTCAAGCGAGAAATCCAAGATTTAACCTGAGAGGTTGAAGGATTTTCCAAAAGTGAGTGTTGCTAAGATTAAACAAGAGTATAGATCCATAGAATGATGGACAGAGCAGCGAGGATATGTTGACACGTGAGATTACGATAAAGTAGTATTTGATACGAATACAATTATTTTTCTTCTCTAATGAACCTCTATAGTTCAGAGGTAAATTCTAAGTATAATATTTTGCAATCATGAAAATTTTCTATAATTCTTGAAATTCTTTTCTTTTCTTTTCTCTTATTCATATTCTTTTCGAATTGAGAAGAACAACCCTTTAATGAGGGGAGGTACTGCTACGTGACTATCTGTCTGTGTGATAGAAGTCTAAGTAGAATACCATAACTTTTTTAATTGTTTGTCAAGTACTAAAGGCTGGCCCCCTTCTATACTAACTATGCAATATAACAAATGTTCATTTATCATAGTGATCTCTCAATAAATCTTTCCACTTCTCTATATTGATCGAGATTGCGAAGATTAAAGTGATCAGGAAATGCATAGTGCGAGTGAGGTTACCTCTGAATTTGCAGTGCGATAGTGATACCAATATCACTGCAGATATCAATAAGGATAATAGTATAGGACTGAGTAAGAGCATAACCCGGATAGTGTGTTGTACGAAAAGTAGCAAAGTTGATGGAAAAAGGATAAAGTATGTATTGTAGCACCAGTAGATGTGCTGAGAAAGGGTAGAACGACTAAGAATTGACCGGGAAGCTGAAAAGTGAAATGATAGACAAACGACTCTTTGTTTCCTACCTGATTCCGGGATGGAATCCTTTTAAGGAGGGGAGACTGTAAGCACCCTAATTTTTGGTAGAAATTAAAACTTTTATTATGGAATGGATATGGATTCCAATATTTGTATGTCATGAAGAATGCAATGGGTTGACAACTTAGGTAACAATAATCTATCGTCTAGAAAGTAGGATATGGCATACAAACAGAGGAAGTATTCTCATGTCATCCAAATCGATATCTAGTATAAGTCCAGTGGTTCCGTAAAAGGTTAAGGAACGCTCGGGAAAGCGCAAGGACATTATTCTAATTAAAAGGAATAAAGAGAGAATAAGTGATGAATAGTGTTTTTGGTGGAAATAAAAAATATTATTAGACGACACTATATAGAAGTACCCGGAACGGATTTCTGAGTTCATATTAATGATCCAAGGGGAAAAAAATTGTGCATGTAAAAGTTATCAGATTCTGAAAAATAGCACTTTTATTTTCTCCGAGATTTTCCTGGACATTGAAAGACTTAAGGAATTATTGAAAGGATTTAAGGAGTATAGGTTCAAGAATTATTAAAGAGAATGGAGAATGATAGTATAAATATTAAGACGGTTTCCGGTGCAACCCTAACTAGAAATTTTCGAGATATTCCTCCGAACGATCAACGAATTAAGCAATAGCCGGACAAAAGAGCAAGTAGAAAGCCAAGGTGCATTCATGTGCAAGAGGATAAGAGCAAGTAACCAAGCTAGTTGCAAGGGAACTAAAACAATTAGCAAGCAAACCAAGTACTTAGCTTAAAAACCATAAGAATGCAACACTTGTCCCTTGCAATTGCATCACCCATGACCTAATCACTTTAATAAAGTGGCTTTAGGCTAGATATTATCCATACAACACAATAATTCAACAGATTAGATCAAGAAACAAGCCAAGCAACTCCATCTCTCCATTTTCTTCAAACTGCCTAGCAGGAGCATCAAGGAAAGAAAAATTCATATCTCCACTTCTACCCATTCTAAAATCACCAAATTTGAACCATAGCTTCTCCACTCCATGGGTAAGGTTCGTTCAAAATTTCATGGCAATCTCATGAGTATAGCCTAGTCAAATCTCCCCCCCAAGTTGAAGAAGCGAAACTGCCTGTTCTTGATAGTTTCTGTCCAGCGGGAAAAACTGGTTCAAAACCATAGCTACCAAGCTTCAAATCTCATGATCTATAGCTTAAAACAAATCTTATGAAGAGCCCAAGATGTGGTAAAAATTTGAGAGCTAAACTCTTATTTTTCGATTTTCTATGATTTTTACAAAAGTGATGATGAATAGTAACCTTTAAAAACTAACTTTTTTTTGTTTGCTTTATTTGGATGATTCAAGCTATCTTAAGGTTATGCAAGGACTATATAAGGATTATTAGGGCTACTACACACTCCAATATAAGGTATAACACTTGAAACCCTAGCTTGAATCTTGAGTTTTTATGGAGTTTTGGATGATATATGCATGTATAACTCTTAGAGATGTGATTAAGCTTTGTTATATGTTAAACTAGTTAGTAAGAACGGAAAGGCATAGATTGGCGTTAGTTCTATGGTAATTATCATGTATATGTGGTTTAGAGTGGAAACCATGATTGTTGGAGTGTTTTAATTTTGGAAATATCCGAGTTATAGCTGTCGTAATGCAGAATTTTTGTTAAACCTTGAAAACTGTGCATCACAGTAGCTCTAAATGTCTAAAATGGTTAAGTGTATGACATATCCTTATAGATCTCGAGTCGTAGAGCGTTTTGGCGAAAGAATCGAAGCAAACGGACTTACGGTTTAGGAATTATGGCCGATTTACTAAAAGTGGTTCGAAACCGTAAATGCAAATTCGTAACTGAAATTGAACCCCCTTAACTCGAGTAATTCAGTGACGAATCTTGGTAATTAAATATTAGCGATCATAAGGAAGGTGTGAGAGAAGACCTCATGTTAAAAAGATCATTTTTCGATTTTATAAAAATATTTGAATCATGGTTAAGTACGAATGAACCCCTAAAAAGAACGAGTGGTTATAACTTTGGAAAATCACTTAGATAACGATCGATAAATCTCGAGGTATAATCTTTCGACCTTAGAACTTATATGGCTTAAGTACCTACCAAGTGTAAGTGTAATGACATACCTTGATAGCAAGCAAGTGTCAGGTCATAACGGTGTTAATGAGGGAAAACGTGCTTTAGCTTAAAGTAAAGTATTTACTTGGCGTTTCAAAGTGATAGGTGATTAACCCAGGATAATTTTGGTTATTTATAGATTGTCCCGAATGATTAAGCTATTTTTTCAAATTATTTTTTCGACGTTCCAATCGTACGGATGTCAAGATATAACGATTTTAGTGATGTGGTAATTTTTTAAAAAATTTCCTATATTTATTTGGTTTGGTTTTATAACGGTCAAACCGGTCAAAGTCGACTTTCCTTTTAACTAGTCTTGTCCCGAATGATGAATCTATTTTTTTAAATTATTTTTTCAACGTTCCAATCGCACGGATGTCAAGATATAATGATTTTAGTGATGTGGTAATTTTTTAAAAAATTTCCTATATTTTAATTTGGTTTGGTTTTATAACGGTCAAAGTCGACCTTCCTTTTAACTAGTCTTGTCCCGAATGATGAATCTATTTTTTTAAATTATTTTTTCGACGTTCCAATCGTACGGATGTCAAGATATATCGATTTTAGCTATGTGGTAATTTTTTAAAAAATTTCCTATATTTATTTGATTTGGTTTTATAACGGTCAAACTGGTCAAAGTCGACCTTCCTTTTAACTAGTCTTGTCCCGAATGATGAATCTATTTTTTTAAATTATTTTTCCGACATTCCAATCGTACGGATATCAAGATATAACGATTTTAGTGATGCGGTAATTTTTTTAAAAATTTTCTAGATGTATTTGGTTTGGTTTTATAACGGTCAAACCGGTCGAAGTGGACTTTACTTTTAACTAGTCTTATCCCGGATGATGATTGTATTTTTTTTAATTATTTTTTCGACAATTCAACCGCACGAATCTTAATATATAACTATTTTTTCTAATTTTTTTTAAAGATTACATTTTTTAAAAATAAAAAACCAACAACTTAACACATCACGTATAATATAAGTGTATAACACACTCCTCAAAATTTTGGGCACAACTTCACAAGACACGAGGTGAAAATTTTTTGGCGGAAATGTGAAAATTTTGGGCGGAAAATTTCCCTCTCAAACGAAATAATTTTCTCAAAATCTCTTACTCTGTTCATTTGAGCATTACTCCTCTACCCCTTCTGTATGAACCCAGATTTTGGGTAGAATTAGAACTTTTATTTATTTAATGATGTAAGAATGAATAGTGGTTACGGCTACGATGTAATAGTTGACATTTTGAAAGAATGAATGGAATTCGACTTTATTGTTTATATGTCTTGAAGAATGTTAATGGTTGACAACTTAGGTAAGAATAATCTATCTCCTAGGGGAATAAGGTAGGGCAATTCCAAGCAGGAGAATATTCTCATGTCATCCAGATCGATAACAATTAATCCAATGGTTCCGTAAAAAGGTTAAGGAACGATCGAAAGAGAATACGGACAATTGTACAACCCTAAGAGAATAAGTAAAGAATAAAGAATGAATAGTGTTTTTGGTGGAAGTAAGAATAATATGAGACGACACTATATAGAAGTATTCAGAACGGATTTCCGAGTTCGTATTAGTGATCCAGAGGGAAAATAAGTGTATGTAAAAGCTGTCGGATTCTAAAAAACCGCACTTTTATTTTCTCCGAGAATCCCCTGGAAACTGATAGCCTTAAGTATTTAACGAATGGATTTAAGGAATATAAATTGGAAAGATAGAAAGAAAGATGGAGAATGATAGTACTAATATTAGGAAGATTCCCGGTAAACCATAATTAGAAATCCGTGAAATATTCCTACGAATGAACAATCGAAACGAGCAATAACCGGACACAGAATCAAGCATAGAAATCAAAATACATGCAAGAGCAAGTGATAAATATCTAGTAATTAGCAAGTAACTAGATTAATTAGAATACAACTAGTACTTAGAAATCAAAACTCTTGGTTAGCATTCCACCATGCAAAACAAAACACTTGGCCTACAAAAATCATCATCCATTACATCACACTCCACTAACACCACTTGGATGAGATATTATCTATCAAAATCACTTTATGCATTATTCCAAGCAACCAACACAAAGAATAGCAAAACATTCTCTCCCCCCCCCCTTGTATCATTCCATTCGGCCCTTGGCTTAATTCCAAGAAGGAAATCCTACTTCCAACCATTATTTGTTCTTGAAATTTTTATGGTAAGTCCTATATTTCACAAAACTAATCTCCATGAAATCTTAGCTCCAAACTCCTTTGTTTCCATTTTCAAATAAATCATACAAGAGGAGCATGAATAGTGTTCTTCAAGATCTAACTTGTTTTTTTTCTTGTTTTCATGGTTAATCTAGCAAGCTTAAGCACTCCTAAGGATCATACAAGGCTTAGTAAGGCTATATCATACTCTAAGGAAGGTATAAGACTTGAAAACCCTTGGTGTTATTTTGAGATTTTATGGATGATTTAGTGTTAGTATGTTATGATATGCTTAGATCCATGCTATTAGTTGATTATGGTTGTGATTTGGTTTATGAACCATGAGATGGTTGATATGAGATGTTGTTAGACTATTCATGATGTTTATCATGTGTTGGAGTGGTTGATTGATCATGGTGTGATCGTGATAAAGTGTAAAAACTTTGGAAAACGAGTAAACACAGCCGTTATAATGTCCGATTTTACAATATCATGTTTTGTATGCCATTTTTCGTGTCAAAACCCTACTGTCCAGAAACTTTTCTGCCATGATTAGATAGATTATGTTATGATCTTCGTTTTGATATAAAGAACGTGTGAAACGGACTTACGGTTTAGGAGTTACGGCCGATTTACTAAAAGTAGTTCGAAACTATAACCGAGAATTCGTAACTGAAATTGAACCCTCGTAAAATACGTAAGTCAGTGGCGAATCTTGGTAATTAAATACTAGAGGTAAAAAGGAAGGTGTGAGAGGAAACCTCATGTGAATCGGATCGTTTTTCGATTTTATAAAAATGTTTGAATCTAGGTTAAACGCGAACGAACCCCTTAAAAGGATAATTTTGGTTATAACTTAGAAAACGAGCGATAAAACTCGAGATATAATCTTGGTTCGTAATCGATCGAATTTAGAACTTATACGACTTAAGTATACACTAAGTGTGAGTACGATGACATGTCTTAAGGACGAACAAATGTCGAATCGTATTGGTAATAAAAAGAGTTACACTAAAAAGGGGTATAACGAGATAATTCGAAAACAAGTTTCGACTTAAGTTAATACTTAACCTTTTTAAAAAACAGTGTTAAGCGATTAACCTCGAATCTCTTGACTATTTATAGATCGCCGAGCTGACCCGGGATACCCTACCACTACCCCTACTCGCGCTCAATTACCAGGCAAGTTTCAACTTTCCCTTTTTAGGCTGTTGTTGTGAAAATATATGCCTTCTGTTATACATATGCCATAGCATGCATGCCTACTTTCAAGTCATATTGATATACTTGTTCCCTGATTGTTCTTTGGCTTATAAGTAGATATATATAATATATCGATTATAAGCCGGATGTTGTTAAGACCCTTAGAGAAGGGCATATGAATCCTATTTGTTGAATATAGACCGGGAGTCAGTACTTCTTGGTATATCGTAATTATTTTCGAGGGAAGTATTTAAGTAAATAATTTCCATTATTTGGTTGACGAATATTATTTGAATATTCGTTCGAGATTATTTAATTAACGATCATTACTTCAAATATTTATTTGAACGTTATCTATTCAATGAATATTATTTTTCAATATTCATTCAAAGACGAACCATTTATCGAATATTATTTCAAATATCTCTATAAAACCTTCGATTATTAAATAAATATCATTCGGACATTCATTTAGAACATCATGTATTAAGGGAATATTATTCTCGAATATTCCTTTAAGGTTTAATTTATTAAATGAATATCACTTGGATATTCATTTAAATCATTAATTATTATATGAATACTATTTTTGAATATTAATTTGAAGTCTTATTTATTTAACGAATATTATTCCAAACAGTCCTGTCAAAATTATTTATTAAATGAATATTATTTTAATATTCATTTAAGTAATTATTTATTCAATAAATATTGTCTTAATATTCCTTCAAGGATTATTTTGAGAAATACTCTGATTAAAAATATTCTTTCATCCATTAAATACTTCCGACTCAAAAAATATTCTATAAATATTTATTCAATACTTGGAAACAACTTCAATGTTGTTTATTATTCTTCAAATATTGTCTTCGATCTTCGATCATTCTGAAAATTCTTCGGAGTCATACGATTAATATTATCTTAAGAAAGGTCCTCAAGATTCCATTCTTCACTCGAATCTATCTCTTAAATTATAAGGGAACCTTACTTGAGAAAGGCTATTTATCTTGTCGACTTCCCGGTCATAATATATCCTTTTCACTCGCAACTTGGTTGCTACGGACTCATTAAGTCTGTGTGTACCTTCTCATCATTCGAGGGGTAAAATTGTTGGAACAAGTTGATATCCATTAACAAGCAAAAGCTTGGGAAATGTTGGTGAGTTTTCCTTTCCAACTAGATACGACTACTTTGTGGAGTCTTATCAACAAGTATTTCACTTGGGGAAGGGAGGACAAACTCTACGTTCCAATGCTGTGGATTTATTCGAACTAGGAGTCGTGTGTAAGAGGCTGAGTCGCGCGGTCCATCACAAGGCCTAATCATTGGCCAGGGAGTTACTATTAAAGGCAATCTACAAGTGGAGCCGTCAGTTCTTCCTTCTACCGTTAGTAAACTATATTGGGCTGTACCATCCCCGACTGATCATCAGGGAGTGGGACAGCTGGCGCGTGATAACTCCAGTATTGGTTCATCTCCCAAATTGGGAACTCCCTGCAACATGTATCGAAGAGACTTCTTTCAGGTTGACGGTGTCTTCCGCAACACGTATCGAAGAGACTTCTTTCAGGTTGTAGGACTTCGAAAAATGTTAATAACTGGAATTGCAATATTTTCCTTGCAAGTTCCTCTTTATATGATAAATGATAATATCTTGCTTATTTTGACTTAGCATATATTTCCACAAAATAAACACTTTAAGTTACTTTGTAACTTCATCCTTTATATTATACTGGCACTAACTTCGTTAATGCATGGCATATGAAAATAATGATACTTCGAACTGTTATATACTATCACTGTCCTGTTATATTGTTATTGGTGGGCTATTGCTCACCCTTGCTTATTTATCATGTCACAACAACAGCTAGGACAGATGGCTCGCGTCAGGCGCACTCGGCGCAAGCGGGTTACCCAACCCACCGGACTCCCCGCTGAGATGCTAGCCACCATTGCTGAGGTAGCATAGTTAGATAGCTTTTGTTTCCTGTTTAACTATATGTATAATTAATGTAATCAACGGCAAAACTTTTAAACTTATGATGTTATCCTTTTGGATTGTAATAACTTTTATTCGCAAACCCTTTTATGTAAGACTTATTTCAATTTAATCTCTGGGACTATAACTGTGTGTGTGTGTGTGGATATTATTGTGGGGTCATAGCATGTTACTTATTGATTTTAGACTCAAGTCAAGTATTATGTATGAGTTATGAGACCGTAACGACCCGATCCCTGGCCCCGGATCTGGGGGTGTTACACCTTCTCTACTCTCTCTCTCTCTCTCTCTCTCTCTCTCTCTCTCTCTCTCTCTCTCTCTCTCTCTCTCTCTCGTCTACTCTCTCCGTCACGACCCGACACAAACAATCACCCTCTCCAAACACTAATCTCCAAACACTAATCTTATCTATCCCTGATTTTCAATCTCTAACTGATTTGGGTTTCAATTTAGAGATTTAAATTAGGGTTTTATATTTGGATGTTTGGGTTTTCGAGTTTTGGTTTGATTTTACTCAATATTTAGCATCAGATTGTTATGCTGTTGTTATGCTTTGCTTTGTTGTATGTTAATTATCTAATTGTTTATGTACATGAGATGGTTATTTAAAAATTGTTTGCTTGACTAGCAGTCCAGGCTTACATGGCTTTAGAATCTACTTATTGTTTAATGATTGTGATGTTCTGTTTGGTTTCAAAATTATGCGTGTACTCTTGCTACTTTGAAAATGGTCAAATTGGGTATGGATGAGATATATAATTAAAAGACATATAGTTGATGATGGTTTATGTTGCGGCTCAGTGGTGTGACATGCTTTCCTCTCTGAAATTACATTAAACCTCTTGCATACTGAATTGATTATTTGCTAATAGTTTGGGTTTGTTGCTTAGATAGTCGACAGAGGCCATAATTTTCTGTGTATTCGGCTATAAATTGTTTGTTCTGCTGGATCTGTTATTGTAAGTTGTATTGTACCATTGAATAGGAAACTCCTATCTTTCTTCTCTGAAATACTTATTATACAGTAACTATTTACATGTCAGAGGGAAGTAAAGATAAACTGGATGGAAATTATCTACATAATTGGTACCAAATATAATTAAAATGGGGCCTTTTAATACTATGCTTAAAAACAAGGACATGTATGTTATTTCAGTTGTAATTTGACCATCTTCTGTTCTTTATTATGTGTAAATGTATTTCACGTTAAATTGTTAGCTTGTGTAACTTAGTTAAGAACTCAGCCACTGAATTCATGATTGGCAAGTGACGGTGTGATACTCAAGTACTATTTTTTAATGTGAGAAGAACATCACAAGAAGAAAAAGTTGTAACATTCATTAAAATTACAATTGTTTGCATCATTTTGATTTGCTAATGACTAGTTTGATATATCTTTCTTCTTTTGCTATGTAGGTTATTGTTGAGAAGGCAGAAAAAACTGACATACCTGACATTGACAAGAAAAAGTTAGTCATCTCGATGGTTCTAAATTTCAAAGCCTTATTTTAATGCCAATGCTATATAGATTTATTACTTATGAAATCCTTGCTTATTTATTAGCTTTCTTGTGGGGAGGGAGCTGTGAAGTCCCTCTATACTTAATTCACAGTTGTACTCGATTCATTATAATTGTTAGCACATGTTTTGTTGTCTAAGTTTTAACTATGAACTGCAGATACCTTGTTCCTGCTGATTTAACTATTGGGCAGTTTGTCTATGTGGTAAGGAAGAGGATCAAGTTAAGTGCCGAGAAGGCAATATTCATCTTTGTTAAGAACATTTTACCACCAACTGGTAATAAGAAATTTAAACACCATATTTCATATTTTGTTTATGCAAGTTATTGCTATGCTCTAATGTTTTTTTTGTGCGAACAGCTGCCATGAAGGGGGTACACAGGCATATCTTCCTTGGGAGGAGATATAGGTTTAATCAGTTATTTGGATGCTTTCTTGTGGTAGTTGTTAATGTAGCCAGGTAATTGCTGTTCTTTTTTAGTACTGTACTAGAAACTGAAACTGTTTCAGCTTTTATTGTCACATCCGTAATCAAATAGCTAAAACATACCTAAACCCTAAGACCAATACTTTCCATTCCTCAACTTGATATAAATTGAAATATAGTGAAAATTTATGGACTGAAATATGAGTTCTGTGGAGTACCAATTATTTTAGACTAAAACATATTATTCTGCAATCATGTTCTACTTGCGGAACATATCTTTTGGAACGTAGATTGTACTTCAAGCACTCTGGTATGATATTTACCAGTATGAATGTTTACCAGTATGATGTTATACTGGCGCTAAGGTGGTCTTTTTTTTTTTGCTGTTCAGCCTGAAATAATTAGTGGAAGCTGCTGCTGATATCATGGTCGGCATTGCTGAGGTAGGAGCAACCAGTAGGCTAGACTGTCAGCTTTTGATTCATCAGACTTATTATATGTATGACCTATGTAAATGGATGGCAAAGAGTATGTAACAGTTAAATTGTAATTCCTTTGGGTTGCAAGAACTCAAAACTTTTGATTAATAATATTTGTTGGTTACTCTGATTTCATCTCTGGGACTATAACGGGTGTGTTTTATGTTGTTGTTTCGGGTCACAAGGTTGTAAGTTAAATTATGTTGATGTTATAGATGGAAATTGAGACCGTGACGACCGGATCCCCGACCCTGGATCTGGGGCTGTTACACCCGCAGAGGCAGGAACAAAACAAGTAGCATCGGAACCTCATCAACCTGAAATGTCGGAATCCGTGAAAGCAACAGAAGCAACAGTTACTACTTCCGATTCTACCAGAAAAAGGTATGGATCTACACGAGGTGTTTGCGATATGTACAAAGTGGTGGTGAAGAAGGCGCAAGGCAAAAAATCAAAGGTCAGATGCAATGAATTTGGAGTTCCTGTCGGACATAATAGGCACAAACTAGCGTCCTACACTAGGATGCTGGCTAGGACGATGATTCCGATCGACTATCTGGACTGGCGAGTTGTAGATGCTGGATTAAAAGAGAAATTATGGCTTGATATTCTGGTATATAAAACTTAATTTTCTTTCTATTAAATTGTAGAAAGTAATGGAAAATTGAATCGATATTTGATTTATCCTCTTCATATAATTATTTTAAACAATGATATGCTCTGTTTTGTGCTAGTGAAGTGCTAACCACTTTTCTGCAAAATTAATGTTGTTTGCAGGAGACATTCAAAGTTCCAAAGAAGCTTAGGAAGGGGGTGCAAAAATCTGCATCTGATAAGTGGAGACAGTTTAAGACATATTTAAATAGAAAATTTGTGAAGCCGAATCTTGGACAGAAGAAGAATTTAAGAAAGCCTCCGAAGCAGTATGCTTTTGTTGGTAAGGAGCCTTGGAAGAAATTTGTTGTTCAGAGGATCACTGAGGACCGGCAGGTACGCGTTATATTCATGAACTAATTGAAATTCACAAATATCCAAGATAAATTGTTAAACACATAATTTGTTAATGTTCTAAATTTTAGTTATATTTTTTATAATTTTTGTTGTAGGAACTTAGTTAGAACAAAGCAAGAGAGTGCATAAACGAAAATATCCTCACCGCACATCTAGGAAGGGTTATACTGGATTACTCGAAGAAGAAGTAAGAACCAATTAAGTAGTGTACTTGAATACTTTAACTTTAGGTAGCTCAGTATTTTAATTGTCCCTTTATTTTTAATCAGCAAAAGAAAGGTAATTTGGAGCCCGGAGAAGTACCTGATCGGGCTATTATGTGGAAAAAGGCTCGGAAGCGAAAAGATAATGAGGAGGTTGATCCAGAGCTCACGGAAATATGTGATAGAATTGTGAGTATTTAACAAGCAAATAGTACACACACATTGTACGTGCAATGTTAATGAAATTTTAATTCGAATGTATATATTTTCGTGACTGCAGGATACCTTACTGGAGAAGAAAAGTGAGGGTTAATTTACTCCTTGTGAAAGTGAGGATGTGTTGACTAAGGCCTTGCAAACTCCCGAACATGCAGGAAGGGTTCGAGGAGTTGGAAGCCTCATCACCCCACCAGTGTTCTTCAACATACCTGCTGGAAAAAGATGCAGAATTACGAAAGCTGAGTTATTGGCCCGTGATCGGGAGAGGGATGCAGAGTACGAGAAATCCAAGCAGGAGATGGCCGCGGAGTTGGAAAGGACAAGGCAGGAGATGGCTGAACTGAAGGCCATGCTTGGATCAAATAATCCATCTCCTAGGTTGTCCGAACATGCAAGTTGTGAATCAAAAGTTGCTTCGCCATCGGTTGTTAAACATCTGGAACCATTGATGGTTCCAAATGATGATGATTGTGTTCCTGTTATACCTATTCCACCAGAAAACAAGGTAAAATAGCTAGTTTATTTTTTAATTTATCAATGGCATATTTCTTTTCTTGTTTTTCCAAATTAGTATTATTCTATATTCAATCTCGAGTAAAATGCAATACTTGTTTAGTTAGGTAAAAATTATTTCTTCAATATTAATGTGTGTAGGGTCCGAGAAAATGTGAGTTGGTAGTAGGCACTATTGAGAACAAGGTTGCATTCGGCTTGTTATTTGATGATGAAGACATGAACAAATCTATACACGGAGTGCCTATACAGGCTTGATGTGCTCGTGTTTCGGTGGATGGCCCAATTAAAGGAGATGGCTTGATTCCCATTCCGGTAGTAGGTGAAATGGAGACAGTCAACCAAGTTATTTGCTCCCACGTCTCATGGCCCCGGGGCTTGATCATAGTCCCAGATGCCCCCACCTCTCACGATATGTAAGTAATATGCATGTAGTATGTGCATGTAGTTTTATTAGATAGTGATTATAGTACATTGCTCTATATTTCAGAAATCAAGGAAAAAAGTTTAGGAACCTAGGAATGATTTGCAAAAAGTGCAGTCCATGTTTAAGAACATGGAGATTAATATGAATGTTCCACCACGCTTTCGAGTGTTGTATAAACATGCAAGAACATTAATGCAGACCACTGGGACCTCAATACAGATTCCATGTGATACCGAGGTGTTTGGAGCTGATAAGACGATATTCATATTGCATGAAAATATAATCGATTTGCTGGAGTTTAAAATCATTGACCAAGGTGCAATACCTGCATACATGGCGTGAGTATTACTTTTTTTATTCTTGTCTATCTTGTCCTTTGTCATGTATTCTTGTGTTCTGCATATTTCGTTTCAATGTTACTTTAATTGGTTTTTAATATAGGTACTTGCATTTTGTGGTTTGTGAGAATAAGAATTTGGATTTGTTTGCTTTTTGTGACCCCGGAGCTGTATTTACCCTAAACAGCGACTTTGAAACTTACTTGGTTAATCGTTTGAAAGAGAGTAATCCGGATCGTCTTTTCCTCATGCCGCATAATTCCAAGTAAGTACATTAAGTCTTTCCACATTTTTCGTATTTTTAAATTCTGTTGATGTGATTTATATGATTTTGTTTAAATTCTGTTTTTCGTATTTTTTTTAATAAAATCAGTTACCATTGGATACTGGACCTAATATGGGGTGGCGAAATTTACTTACTCATTCCTTTGCCTCGTTCAACTACTTTTCCCGACTTGGAAAAAACAGTATCAAGGTATTTTAATTATTTGATATCGATTGTTTACTTATTCAGATATCGACCATAAAGTCATATTAACACTGCCACACGTGACAGGGCGGTAATTTTTTTAATATTCAGGCTGGAAGGGGAAATAAAGCCCCGAGTGTCAAATATATTTCTGCAAGTTTTAATTGCTGCAGTTTGAGTAATTTCTCTTAACAGTTGCATTATCAAATTGGTGGATCTGTGTTGTATCTATAGTTTAGTTATTGATCCAATTTTTTTTGTAAAATAGGGATGTCCTATACAACCCGGTGGCATTGAATGTGGCTATGTAGTTATGCGCTACATGAAAGAAATTGTAATGGACAGTGAAATGTCATTTCTAAAAAAGGTATAAGTTTTTCCTTCGATGCATAATTGGTATATAATTATAGTAGCATTCCTTGTAATTTTTCTTGTGTTTACACTTTTCAGTGGAATGCCAAGACTAGCAAGGTAACTTGTTCAAGGGCCGAGCTTGATGAGGTCCGATTTGAGACTCTTAGCCTTATTGAAAAATTTGTATAAGCAGGGCCTAGGAATAGCAAGTTTTTGTGTAGTAGTTCTAACTTTGGCAGTACTTTCATATTTGATGAATTAGATTATGGATGAATTAGTTTTTAGATGAATTGGATGTACGTAGTTTGGATATTTTGGATGGTTTGGATTATCTGGTTAGTTTAAATGTGAATTGAAATGTAGTTGCCGATTTTTGGCTTTGGTATATATTGGCATTTTGATTTCGTTATATTAGTTTTGGTTTGCCATTTTGATTTTGGTCTTGGTTTTTTGGGCATCTCATATATGCAGGGCATCCACATATAAAAAAATAAATCAGACATCACTTTTGCAAAAAAACTGATTTTAAATATGACAAAGTAACAACAACACACCTATATGCAACGATGTAAAAAGAATAGAAACACATCAGCTTCATATTAAGAAACCGATGTAATAACGTACAATAGACATCGGTTCCGAATAACAAACCGATGTAATAATGTAGAATAGACATCGGTTTGAAATAAAAAACCGATGTAATAATGTACAATAGACATCGGTTGTTTACTAAAAAACGGATGTATATTAGACTCATAGACATCGGTTGGTAATTATAAAATCGATGTAAATTCGAAGCATATACATCAGTTACCTAATAACAAACCGATGTAAATTCATAACATAGACATCAGTTCACTACTAAGAAACTGATGTTAAACATAAATATTGACATCAGTTACATTTAAGAACTGATGTTAATTGTTGATATGGACATCAGTTCTGTATTTTTTTCGATATTTATATCTTGATTTATATTACATGTCATATGTTTAAGATGATATAAATCTTGTATTAACGTAAAATTCACATGATAGTCATGACATATTACTGCAGAAACGATGTCTAAAATTACTACAAATATCAGTTCTTTGGTCAGAAACGATGTCTAAAAGTACTACAAACATCGGTTAAAAACCGATGTCTAAGATCCATACTTTTCTCTACACATACGAAGACATCGGTTCTGGATTTATCTAAACGTTTGTCTAGTAGTGAGATGTTGGAAATGTTTAGTATTGAGTATTGATCGACCGTCTGATAAGTTTCTTTCCGGTATTAATTCGATCAATTCATCAGTTACCTGCATGATTTTTATAAGAATCAAACGTACGTGCATACATCTTCTTTTGTCTTAGAATTGTGCTAGACTTGAACCCTGAATTTGTAAGAGGAAGTAACGATTTCTTTTGCACACTAGAATATGAAGCAGTAACTTACAAATACGAACTTAACCTTATGTTTTTGATGTTTATGTTTTTAATTATTTTCATGTGTATTACAGTATTAGTATGAACCCATATTTTAAATTGTCTCTCGTCCTAATTGGCATAACATAAAATTCTCGGATATTAAAAATATTTATTTGGTAAGGTTTAACGAGTCCGAACAAGGAATTTTAAAATTTAATCACATTTTAGATTCTTTTAAATAAATACAATCCACAAATCTCACTGACAAAAGGACAACTGAAATAAGAAAAGTCAGGGGGTCATCGCACATTTTAAGAGAGGGGATGGAAGTGCATGATATTGGGGGTATGCGGTATTCCTTTACGTTCTTTCATAAAATGGACATTCAGAAAGTCATTGATGGGGGACCTTGGTCATTTGAGCAGGCTACATTGGTGTTACATCAGCTTGCGCATGGGGAAGATCCGTGTACAGTTCGAATGAAGGATGTTGAGATGTGGGTACAAGTTTATGACATACCAAGGGGATTCTTGTCAGAGAATATATTGAAAAGCGTGGGGGAATCGATGGGGAAGTTTGTTAGAGTGGAGGCAAATACGTTTGATGGTGTCTGGAAAGCATATATACGTATTAGAGTGTTAATCAATATTGAGAAACCGTTGAAGAGGAGAATGAAAATAAAGAGGGAAGGAGATAACTGGAGTTGGATTAATTTCAAATATGAAAGACTGGGGACGTTCTGTTTTGTTTGTGGTATCTTGGGGCACTCGGAAAGGGATTGTGGTGTTGTTTATAAGAATCCGGACAAGGTGATTGAAAGGGCGTATGGTGTGTGGCTACGAGCTCCATCTAAGAATGCTGCTAAGTTTAACACAGGAGCAAAATGGTTACGTAATGTGAATGATGGGAATAGTTCTTGGACGAAAATGGATAGTCAGGGTACGTCGTCAACCACCGTGGATGGTGGCAACCAGGAACATGAGAAGTTCATGGAGGTAGATGGGGTGGTTAGAGCAATTCACGGGGGTTCTGGTACAGTGGAAATCAGATCACGTGATAATAGGGCGCAAGATACGTCAAATATGATTGTGCCAATAACTGTTTCCAATCAAATAGTTGAGGATATTACGGATGAGAGGATGGAAAGTGGTCAGATTGTGATTGATTCGAAAAGGAGACGTGTAGAGGACAGGGTGGAGGAAAACAAGGGGGAAAATGAGATGGATTTAAATTTTGCAAATCAAACAGATGGGTCAAAAAACGTGTTAGTGGCGGGTTCTGGGGTCCAGGCCCGCCAAGGATTATGAGTCTTATTGCTTGGAACTGTCGTGGGCTGGCCAACCCACGAGCAGTTAGATTCCTAAAGGAATTAAATAATCAGTATAGGCCCAGTATAATTTTCTTAAGTGAGACATTAGTTAAGAAGAATAAAGTCGAAAAAATAAAAAAACAGTTAGGGTTTGTAGGTTGTTTTGCTGTGGATGCTCAAGGGCATGGAGGAGGTATTGCTTTACTCTGGAAGAATGAGGGAGGGATCACAGTGATTAATAGCTGTCTCAATTTTATTGATTTTGAGGTCATGCACGATCAACTTGGTCGTTGGAGATATACAGGTTATTATGGGTTTCCAGAGAGAAGTCGGAGAAGTGAGGCTTGGGGAATGCTTAAGCAATTAGCTGCGGATTCTGTTCTTCCTTGGTGCATTATAGGGGACTTCAATGATCTTATGGCAGAGGATGAGAAGAAAGGAGGTCAGTGTCACCCTCGCAATTTGCTAAATGGCTTCTCTGAAACAGTAAGTGAGTGTGGTTTGTTTGATTTGGGATTCGTGGGTGATAGATTTACTTGGGAAAGAAGTAGAGGGACTGATTGGTGGATTTCAGAAAGGTTAGATAGGGGGTTTGCAACGGCAGAGTGGAAGAGTCTGTTTCCGTGTGCAGAGGTTAGAGTTCATGAGCTTTCTACTTCGGATCATCTACCATTGTGTTTGCAGTTAAATAAACAAGTTTATGTGCCTCGGAGTAAGCGTTTCCGGTTTGAAAATATGTGGGTCAAAGAGTCTGAGTGTAGGAGTATTGTTCAGGATTGTTGGAATGATGGGGATAGTTGTGATATTTTGTATAAAATGGACCGTTGTTGTGCACGTCTTGAGGAGTGGGGTGGGGGAATGATTAAAGATTTGAAGTGTCGAATGTCTAGTTATCGTAAGGAGATGCAGAGATTAAGGTCAAGACGGGATGCGAATGGGGTTCGTTTATATAAAGAAGCTCGTTGGAACTACTTAAGATTGTTAGAGAAGCAAGAAGTTTTCTGGAGACAACGAGCCAAACAATACTGGCTCAGAGATGGAGATAGGAATACGCGGTTTTTCCACAGGTTTGCATCTGTGAGAAAGGAACATAATAGGATAAAGAGATTGAAGAATGATGTTGGAGAATGGCAGGATACTGATGATTCGATCCAAGATACTATTGTGCGTTATTTTGAAAATATTTTTACAGCAACAGTATCAGAGGAACAGTTGTCTGATAGAATATCTTTTCGGCGTATTACTGATGACCAGAGTAGTGGGCTTATGCAGCCGTTCACTGAGGAAGAGATTAAAGATGCTTTGTTTGCAATGCACCCTGAGAAATCGCCAGGTATTGACGGTCTTAATCCTTGTTTTTTTCAGACTTATTGGAATATTGTGAAAAAGGATGTGGTTGATTTCTGTGCTAAGTTTCTTGGGAGTGGAGAGTTGCCTGATCAAGTAAATCGCACACTTGTGTGTCTTATTCCTAAAGTGAAGCAACCTAAGCTTGTGTCTGATTTGAGACCTATATCGCTATGTAATGTCTTAATGCGAATCCTTACAAAGGTGATGGCTAATAGGTTGAAAGTGTGCTTGGATTCAATTCTATCTAATACGCAAAGTGCGTTTGTTGAGGGTCGTCTCCTTACAGATAATGCCCTGATTGCTTTTGAAATCAATCATTATATTCATAGAAAAACACAAGGGAAGCAAGGGGTGGCAGGGTTAAAAATTGATGTGGCCAAGGCGTATGATAGATTGGAGTGGCGTTTTATCGAAACGATGCTGTCTAAGTTTGGTTTTCCTCAGATTTGGATTCAGAGAGTTATGGAGTGTGTGAAGACAGTCTCATATAGTTTCTTAAGGGATGGAAAAATCTTTGGAGATGTGAGGCCTCAACGGGGTGTTCGACAGGGGGATCCTATCTCCCCCTATTTATACATTCTATGTGCGGAAGGGTTAACTGGTATCATTCGTATGTATGAGGAGAATGGGTTGATTCATGGGTGTAAAGTGGCTAGGGGGGCTCCTAGTATATCTCATCTGCTCTTCGCAGATGACTGTTATTTCTTTTTTAAAGCCACTCAGATGGAAGCGAGCAGTATGTGTGATATTTTGCAAAAATATGAGAGGTTGTCAGGACAGGTGGTGAATTATAATAAATCTGATATTGTGTTTAGTCCTAACACAGTGGAAGCAGATAGAACAAGAGTGTGTGACTGTTTGGGGGTGCAAGAGAAGGATAAACCAGGAAAATATTTAGGGATGCCTATGTCTATAGGTAGGAGTAAGAGGGAAGTTTTTGGTTTTGTTAGTGACAGGGTTCAACAAAAGTTACAATCGTGGTGTAATAAGGACTTGTCGAAGGAAGGAAAGCTTACTTTGCTTAAGTCATCTGCTCAGACTACTCCTAATTTCTGGATGAGTCTGTTTTTAATTCCAGATGTAATATGCGACGAGATAGAGACGAAGATGAATGCGTTTTTATGGGGTGGAGGAAGTAATGGTAAAGGGGTAAAATGGTTTAGTTGGAAACGGTTGTGCAGGCCTAAGAATTGTGGAGGTTTGGGGTTGAAGGAGCTTAAAAAGTTTAATCTGGCGATGCTAGCTAAACAAGGATGGCGTTTGCTTGTTGAAGCCAATCCGTTGGTTAGTGCAGTGATGAAAGCGAGATATTATCCAGGGACAAATGTTTTAAATGCTGAGATCGGTTCTAACCCAAGTTATGTTTGGCGTGGGATCTGTCAAGCTTTGGAAGCAGTTCGAGCTGGTGCTAGGAGAAAGATTGGAGATGGTGAGGATACGTTTGTATGGAAGGTGCCTTGGCTCCCAGATGTAGGTAATGGCTTTGTTAGTACAGAGGACTATGCTCAGCTGTCGAGTATAAAAGTTAGTAGTTTGATGTCTGATGGAGAGCGACGTTGGGATGTAGAGGTGTTGGAGGATTTATTTTGTGCTAGAGATGTGGAGTTGATTAAAAGGATTCCAATTCCGTTGGTAGAAAGCAGGGATTCGTGGTATTGGTTGATGGACGACAAAGGGGAGTTCACGGTTCGGAGCTGTTATAGATGGTTTCAAGGGGAATGTGAGGATGTTTCTGCGATGTTGTGGAAAAAATTATGGGCTTTGAAACTCCCAGGTAAAGTATCTAATTTTATGTGGAGGCTATGTAAGGGGTGTGTTCCTACAAATATGGCTTTGATCTCGAGACATGTTGAGATAGAAGGCTGCTGTCCTTGGTGTCATAGGGAGTCAGAAACAGATGTTCATGTTATGTTTCTTTGCGATTTTGCCAAGACTGTATGGCTAACTGCAGGTCTATCCCACTTGGTGCAATGTCTTAATTATGAAACGGCTTATCAGGTGATTAAGAGGGCTTTTGAACAAGCTACAAGAGACCAGTGTGTTGAAATTGCTATGCTATGTTGGAGTCTTTGGAATAGGCGAAACAAATGGGTCTGGGATCGTGCGAATGGTTCTGTCTTTGGGGTCAGAAATAGTGCCATTCATTTGCTTAATGACTGGAAGGAAGCTCAGGTGATTGAGGAGAAACAATGTATTCGAGGGCAGATGGGTAGGCGAGTCTGGTGTCCACCGCAGGAGGGATGGATGAAAGTGAATATCGATGCTGCAGTTTTTCTCGATGGAAGTATTGGTGTAGGTGCTATCATTCGGGACAGTCGGGGTGAGTTTGTAGGAGCAAGAGGTAGGCGTATTGCAGGAGCTTGGGCGCCTCGAGAGGCTGAAGCCATTGGGTTAAAGGAAGCATTATCATGGGTCATTGCGTGTGGATATAATCGTTGTGTTTTTGAGACAGATTCTTATGTCTTAGCCGATGCGTGTAATGGTAACCCAGGGGAGGCTTATTTTGGTACTATTGTTATGGATTGTATTCATATGTTTAAGCACGTTTGTCCAGTGCTAGTTGATTTTGTCTATCGTTCTGCGAATAGTGCAGCCCATGCGATTGCAAAAGCTGTCTATTCTATGTCAGACGTAGGGGAGTGGCATGTCACTCCACCTCATTTTCTTATTCATGTGTTGGATTTGGATATGAATTAATGCAAGTGCGTTTTTCCTTCAAAAAAAAGTGCGGGTTAATATTTCAAAGAAGTATAAGAAATTTTATATGTATCTTCCTTTTCTTTCTTGAAATACCAACTCAACCGTAAAGTTTATGACCACAATTACCTCCCAGACCTTCTATATAATGTAGTAAAAATACAAAGAAAAAAACAGAAGTGTACAGTTGAGAAAACAGAGCAGTGAAAATAAAAGTTCCAAGTGCTCAGACTACCAATCCAGCAGTGTATTTTACTCCAGTAGATGGCAACCAAGAATTACCCAGAAGGAACTGAGCCACAGTGAAAGCATTGGCCTCGGCCGTAGTATTTAATACACGATACCCTGGCCACTTCACCCTGCTGCCTAAGCCAGCCCCCGGACCATAATTCATGTACTCCCCGTAGTACAGCGTGTCCAACGCGAACGTTGTGTTCCATTCCAACCACCCTTCTGGCCTGATAGCATTGCTAATATATGACTGCATGATAACAGTTCTTGAATACAATTTCCACGGCCTTCCTAAATATGTTAATGTCGAATTGCCAGCTACTACATTCGGCTCCACAGATATGTTTGAGAACTGAATTGAAAATCCTGTAGTTTCTGCTGCCTCTTTACGGCCTTGAGCTGTAATTGTGTTCTTTTGATTCGGTAAGCCTTTCCGTGCCAGAATCTGGCAGTTTTGGAATACTGCAGCCGCATCGCCAAAGATAAAATCTACTGTTCCCGTAATGTGGCACTCACGGTAGAATTGGCGTTGCGAGTGAGCATATAACGTGTCCTGGTAACCCCTCATTGCACATCGATAAAGAACTGATAAATCAGAGTCTGAACGAAATGCAACTGCCTGGTGGTTTTCAGGTCCTGCCGTGTTCTCAAATGTCATGTCCCTAGCTATGAACCCCCGGCCTTTTACTCCTACAGATCATGCATCATAGTACATTAGTGATGTATACCAACACCTAACTAAAATTGGTAACTAAATGTTGTCGGTCCAGATCGGATGAGATCAGGTCCAACAGGCAAAATGTTATGGGAGTCCGCTGGGAAGATTAAAAAATGTTTCTATACAGCATTTATGAGCGATATGCTATGGTTGGAAAATATGCACATGGTCTGGTCCAACAACTAAATGTACCAAATTCAAAGTGTTTAGCCGAATCTCATCATAAATTTTCAGGGATAGAGAGACATAGAGTGAAGCATAAGTTACATATCTTGCACAGAATATATAAAGATCGCCATGTGGCGTCACTACACACTACTACTCCTAAACAGACTAAGCAATTGATTAAAATCTATAATAGTAACTAATCTTTTTCACCGACAGTTTAGTGTACGCAGCAAATAGAACTATTCCCTGACCTATCATTGTCCAAATTTTATTTCAAGAAATTCGCTTCCACTTTTTTCACAATCACATTATTGGGGGTTTGGAATTCGATCGAGTCGTTTCAATGTTACTTTTATTTTCTCTTTACTAATCATATCAATAAGCGATAAGCGGTCATGTCAACAAGCGAGATGTGTCGGATATTGTCACCCTTACTATATCTAATAATCTTGTTTTTTCTTAAGGTAAGAAGTAAACAGGGATCAAATCGAAATAACGAGTTAGGAATTAATTACCGAATGTTGCAGATCGATAAGTGGTCCAACCTCCAATGAAGCTGTGATTACCAGAAATAACTGTAACATCCATCCCATCTCCAACCAACATAACATACCATTTCTTCTTACTAACCTCCACATACTCATTATACACTCCTTTCTTCACATAAATAACAGTTCTATTCGTCGAATAATCAGGCACTGCTTTGATAGCATCACTCAATGTAGTAAAATTCCCATTTCCATTTGCGTCCACGACCAAATCAGCTGCCACCCCATTAACTTGTAACAACTTTTTTCGGTCACTAGGCTTTAACCATTCCGGAAACTTTTCCCCACCGCTCAACTTCCTCTTGTGCATCCACCCTGGCCTGCCACCGCCACGATGACTCCGATGAGCCCCACCATCGCCACTCTTCTGTACATTTTTATTGTTAACATGAGGTGGTTGTACATTGGAAAGAATGACACGGACTAATGAGGTGATTTGTTCGAGACTGGAAGCAACTAATTTTTTGACAGAGCCTTTAGTGCCATCAAAGCCTTCAACACAAGTGTCTTGATTGCCGAGTGCTGCGCTTAACCATGTTTTCAAATCTGCTCTCAGATTGCCCGTGCTATTGTCTTTACCTGTCGGCCAATATTACATTGAGAAGGATATTAATAGTATTAAGTAAGTGGATTAGTGAAGTATTAGGTTAGTTAAAACATTAACGTGCATGCCAAATTCGAGATTTATTAGTTTAATTAGCATTGTTACATATAACCATGGTTCTTTCGGCGTTAAACAAACCTTACTTGCGAAGAACAAGAAAAAGCTGTGACATCACAGTCAATCCATTTAATTAAAAAACAGAAAACCTGTGAGAAAGGATAAGTCATTCAACACACATGCACCTAGTAAATGATCTGTCAACCAACAACTTAAATTGCTTGTGCATAGTCTAAGTAATTATGGGCGTCATGCCTTTACCGCTATAATATAAGTATGTTCAAGAAGTCAAATTTATTTACAAATAATTTGTTGTTTCACGAGAAAAAAAAAAAGTAAGTTACAGAGTAGTGGCTGTATTTTACAATGATTTTCACGACCAACATTTCATTCCGCATTTTAAAAAGTGGTCACTTTATAGATAATTAGTCTATTATTGGCCATTTTTTTGAAAAGCGGAGTGAAAAATTAGCCACGAATTTGAGAAATTGAAAGACTGACTACTGTTTTAAAAGACAAAATGAAAGGTTAACCACTAATTTGAGAAATTGGAAGACTGACCACTTTTTTGAAAATCGGTATAAAATACAGTCACGACTCTGTAATTTACTCCGAGAAAAAACGACCGAGAACTGGGGTGACAATTTCGGATTTCCGTTACGTTGAAAAATTTATGAAAATTTGATGAAATAATAAAATTAGAATAACAAGTCGTTTTGATTAAAAAGCATGTCATTTTCAAATTTTTTGGCTATAAAATCCAGTAAAGTAGCAGTAAAATGTAGAATATCAAGATCGGTAACAAAAGTAACTTACTGTGGTACGGGTTCTGAGTAAGCAAAAGGGTGGAGACAAGTTCGTCGGTGGAGAGGTCAAGCAGATCAAGACAATCAGAAATGGCATGAGATTGCCTAAAATCAAGAGAACCACGCTTAAATCCAGCAACAACTGAGGTCACTTGTTGGACAACATCAATAGTGGTCTTCACAGAACTTATAAACTCCGTCGTCGGAATGTTAAAACAATCTGGCTGATAAACCAAATCATCACCATAACAATGAAGTGGAGAGTAAATGAAAAACATGAATATTGCTAGTTCGAGCACATTTTTTATGGCTGAGAAGGCCAAAGACATTATGTGTGTGTGTAGTAATGAACAATGAATATAAGATATGAAAAAATGGAAGGAATTGGATACGGTATATGTGAAGATTTGAGTACTATGGTGAGGAATGTAAGTGGATAAATAAGTGAGCAGAATATAATTAAATTTGTTTGGTTTGGGGGGGAGAGGAGAAAATGTGAAAAATGAAAGTTGTAGGAAAGATTAGGCGGCAGGTGACCATAAATACATAGACCTGAACTGCATGCACATATATATACACCTGCATCTCTTTGAGCGCTGGGGAATCACTTGTTTTCCGGACTAACATTTACTACAGCTTTGTATGCTTTCTATTGTGCGGTTGTACGTCACGATAATGAAAAAAATTACGATTATTTGGATTAAATTGATTAAAATAATAAATTTTTCTGGAAATCATAATATTTGGTCGTGTGTTAGTTAAATTATAGTAACAATTGAGATGCTCATTTACAACACAATAATGATTTATGGATGAGTACCATTTATACATTCCTAATCATTAGGTCCAAAATTTGTAATGGGTTTGGCTTTGGCCCCATAGATTTTGGAGGCCTGGTAGGATGTTTAAAAGGTAGGAATAAGATTGCTGGAAAAAGGGAGGTGTACCCCTGGGGGGAAGCTCTGGAGGTGGAGGTTCGCTTTTGAGGGAAGCTGTGCAGGTTCAGGTGTACTCACAGGCTCCACCTCTGCAGGATCGAATGGATAAGGATTACCTCCTAGGTTTTAGGAAGCGTAAATTGAGTCCTTTTAACAGTTTATTTCGTGGAGATACACGTTTCTAAATGTGATAATTATTATATATTTGTGATATATATGGAGTTATTGTAGGATTGGGCTTTGAGAGTCCTACTTCGAACAGGACTCTACTAAGGGGCTAGCTGATTAAGGGATAAGGTATATTCCTACACAAATACTTCGAGATTAACATGGATGGAAGGATGGAACTCTATTAATTTCGTGGCTTAATGGACAAGGTAAGGATTCCTAACCTAAAAGAACTACATTAGGGCTTGATTCCTATAAATAGGATATGTAGGCAATTAGCAAGGGGTTCGGTTTTTTACTTTCTGAATACACAAGGCATGTGTACCCTAAGTAATACATCCCTGGACATACTTGGCCGGATTTTTGCCATTATTGTCCGGTGAACTTGCTAACTCAGCCCAAAAAATACTAAATACCATTATTAGGTTCAGCTGCCCTGTTTTGGTACAGCTGTTCGGTTTGTTAATTATCCGAAAACCAAGGGTAATTCCTGTTATTCCGGCGAGGCTTTCTCGGGGTGTCGTGTGAATTTTTTGCACAACATTTTTGGCGCTAGAAGGAGGGGCTTTCTCTCTTGAATCAATGTCGGAAAATTCCGAACCTGTTCGAACGCCGAGCGGCGAGGATGGTAGGCATAAGGCCAATCCTGATGGTGAAGTAACTGCTAAGGATATCCTTAACCATCTTCAAGCTATGGATGGTAGGATCGACCAGTTGGAAAGGAAATCGTCGCGGAAAAAGAAAGGACAAAGAAAGCATAGGTCCTCGGAAAGGCGTTTTAGACGTCGTGAAGTGACACCAAGAAATTTGGATTTTGGGAGTGAAGAAGAGCCTGAACAAGAGGCTCGAAAAAATAATTTCTCTGATGTTGAAACGGATCGAGAAAATGTGGATCGGAGGGAAGGTCCTGTGGACTCCCCAACTAGGAGTGTGAGCGTATTTGATCGAGTCAGGAAGAAGCTCAATAGTAAAGATTTACGGCATGTGTTGGATGGAACGAAGGAGAAGGTGGATGGAAATGACAACTTTGACAAGTCTCAGTCGAGGGGTTCTAAGAGCTACAGGAAGGAAAAATCTAAAGATGAAGAGCGGGCTCATGACAGGAGGTCTAAGTCCACCAAGCTCCAATCAGCTGTCGGGAGTGAAGGCAGCTCCACCTCCCGAGACAGTTCAGCTCACAAACAGAATGGAGACTCGAATGAAGACACAGATGAGAGTGAGGAATACCTCTCAGACGGAGAGGATGCAAATTATAAGGTGGCTGATTTGAGGAAAGCTCTGGAAAAAATTAAAGCTGAGAAGAGGTCGACATCAGGGCTAGTTGTAGCTTCACCTTTCACTAAAAAGGTCCGAGATTCACCCCTTCCACCTAGGTACAGGGGGGTAGGAGATTTAAAGTTTGATGGCACCACAGACCCAGTGGAATATCTCAGCCGTTTTAGTACTGAGATGGAGGTGTACCAAGTCAGGGATCGCACAAAATGCCGGCTGTTGGCAGCTACGTTAAGGGATAATGCTCATCAGTGGTTCAAGAGGCTGCCATCTAATTCAATTCGCTCCTGGAGGCAAATGAGTGAACTTTTTGTGACTCAATTTCGGGCTACTGTGGCATTTGCACCTCCTGCTAACACTTTGGCAAATATCAAGCAAAGGGAGAAGGAAACTCTCAGAGAGTATTTTAAGCATTTTAACGCAGAGGTGCCCAAAGTGAGGAAGGCTACAGATGAAACCTATAAGAATTTTCTGATAGCTGGGATATGGCCTGGAAGTGATTTCTGGAAGGAGCTTCAAAAGGAGGAACCTATCACGCTGGCTGATTTTTATGCACGAGCTGAAGCTCATAAAGTAGTTGAAGAATCTATGGCTAAATTGAGGAAAGATAACAACCCAACTGGTTGGAATGGGAGAAAATGAAGCAGGACATACAGTCCCAGGAGAAGAAATGTGGATAGGCGTGCTTCCTATCATGGAGCTTCAGCTTCCACTGAAAGGGAAGCTGGTCGCAAGGAAAGGACAGCACCTCTAACTGTGAATGCAACTGGTTCGAGGAGGTCTGTGGAATACAAGCCCCCACCCTTGAAGAATTATAATAAATATTCAGAGTATACCCCATTGGCGGCACCTCTCGAACACGTGTTTGAGGTTGGGGACAAAGCTGGAATGTTCAGGAAGCCGACCCGCATCGGCCCACCTGGGAGGAGGGACCTAGGAAAATACTGTGCATTTCATGATGCAAACGGACACGAGACAGCTGACTGTCGTCACTTGAAGGATCATGTTGAGGATTTAATTAGGAAGGGATACCTTACAGAGTTTGTGGCACAAGAGGCGAAAAAGTATAAAGATGAGAAAGAAAGAAAGGAGGCAGAAAAAATGGTACCTGATCGTACAGCAAGGGCGAATAGTATTCGCACCATAATAGGAGGTCCATACTTTGGAGGCACAAGCAGGAACTCCATGAAAAATTTTGCTCGGGAGGCTACGGGAGCTCCCCTTACTAATGTCTTCCATCTTGCTGAAAGGCCCCCAAAGCTGTTTAAGGGGGAAGCTGCAGACATCACTTTTACCGAAGAAGATGCAAAGCATGTGCATCACCCACATAATGATGCTCTGGTGGTCATGTTCACCATTGGGGGAATGAATGTGCATCGAATTTTAGTGGACAATGGAAGCTCCTGTAACATAATAGCTTACGATACCTACCAAAAAATGGGTCTCCTAGATAAAGAAATGTTTCCTTTTTACAACGATTTATATGGATTTACTGGAGGTCCAGTTCAGATTGTGGGACGTGTGAAACTCCCAATCAGGATGGGGAGTGAACCTTATGTGGCAACCCAGGTTGCAGAGTTTATGGTTGTGAATGAAGACATATCCTATAATGCTATCATGGGCAGGCCTTTCTTGAAGGAGATGCGTGTGGTGACTTCCATTTACCATCTCTCAATGAAATTTCCAACTCCTAATGGGATTGGTGCCTACGAGGATGTCAGTCAGACTCACGGGAATGTTACGGTAAGGCCTTGCGTACTGCTGAGCAAGCTTCAAAACACTTGCTGTTGGTAGATGGCGGAACAACTGACAACTGTTACCGCTATCTTGGACTTCCAAATACTTCGGCTGAAGAGTCCTCTCAAAGGAAAGGAGGGGTATGTGAGAGAGAATCATGCAATACAATTATGATTGTGCAACATCCAGATGAAGACCCTTACGTGGATGTAGCTTCATTTTTGGGGGAAGGTACTGGAAGAGAGGTGCTTATGCTGGAGGCACCTCAACTGAAAAATGGAAATGGCAATGATGATTTTGTTGAAGGCATCGTAGAAGAAGTCAATGACAGTGACTTCGATGAGGTGGAAATCTTAGAGCAATCGCAGAAAGAGGTACCTGAATCTGCCCAGGTGGACAAAAAAGGGAACCTGATGGAAATTGATCTGGATCCCAGGATGCCCGAATCCAAAGAAAAAGCTGGTGCTGCAGGGGACACTATATCTTTTATGGTAGATACCACTGATGCTAGCAAGGAGCTGAAAGTTGGAAAACAGTTGGATCCGAATATGAGGGAAGCTCTGGTGAGCTTCCTTAGAAAGAATGTGGACGTGTTTTCTTGGGATCATTCAGACATGATTGGGATAGACCCAAAGGTAATGTGTCATTGTCTTAATATTGATCCAGAAGCGAAAACGGTAAGGCAGAAAAGAAGGGCTATAGGTGGTGAAAGAGCTTCCGCTTTGAGAGAAGAGGTGGACAGATTATTGGCAGCTGGTCTGGTGAGGGAGTCTTTTTACCCCATATGGTTGGCAAATCCGGTGCTGGTCAAAAAGCTCAATGGAAAATGGCGTACTTGTGTGGATTTTACAGACTTGAATAAAGCGTGCCCAAAGGATAGCTTCCCGCTTCCTCGTATTGACCAGCTGGTGGATGCAACTGCTGGGCATGCCCTGCTGAGCTTTATGGACGCATATTCAGGATATAATCAGATTTCTATGTATGGCCCAGACCAAGAACATACTTCCTTTATAACAGATAAGGGGTTGTATTGCTACATTGGGATGCCTTTTGGTTTAATCAACGCGGGAGCTACGTATCAGCGTCTGGTAAACATGATGTTCAAGGATCAAATTGGGAAAACAATGGAAGTATATGTTGACGATATGTTGGTAAAGTCAAAAAAGGCAGCTGATCATGTTTCGCACTTGGCAGAAATGTTTGACATATTGAGGAAATATAGAATGAAGCTCAATCCTCAGAAATATGTATTCGGGGTAGAATCTGGGAAGTTTCTCGGGTTCATGGTTAATCACCGGGGTATTGAGGCTAACCCTGCAAAGATTAAAGCATTGTTGGAAATGAGGTCACCTAAGAGCGTGAAGGAGGTTCAGTCATTAACAGGAAGGGTTGCAGCTCTAAACAGGTTCGTCTCAAAATCTTCAGACAGGTGTAAGGAATTCTTTTTAGCAATTAAGAAAGGAAAGAACTTTGAGTGGACAGCTGAATGTGAAGCTGCTTTTGAGAAGCTAAAGGAACAGTTGGGTAGTCCCCCGCTCCTTTCTAAACCAGTTGATGGTGAGGCTCTGATACTCTACCTAGCAGTTTCTGAGTATTCTATTAGTGCGGTGTTGGTTCGAGAGGAAGGGGAAGGTGCAGTTTCCAGTGTATTATGTAAGCAAGAGATTGCTGGATGCAGAAACCCGGTACACTAACATGGAAAAGCTAGCTTATGCATTGATTCTTGCTTCAAGGAAGCTTCGACCTTACTTTCAGTCTCACAAGGTTGAGGTACGGACTTCTTTCCCGCTAAGGCAGGTGTTACATAAACCAGAAGCTTCTGGAAGGTTGATGAAGTGGGCTATTGAATTAGGACAGTTTGATGTTGAATACAAGCCGAGGTCTGCAATAAAAGGGCAAGCGTTGGCTGATTTTCTGTTGGAATTTCCTCCATCCTTCGAGGTAGGTGGAAACGAATGTATACCTGCTGGTGAGCCACCTTCTGGTGAGCTAGCTGTTGGGGGGATACCTGTTGCAAAGGTACCTGTGGAAAATTGTGCTCCGTGGTGGACTTTGTATGTGGATGGGGAAGTTAACTCTAATGGAGCAGGAGCTGGCATAATGCTAGTAAGCCCCGAAGGACACAAGTTGCAGAGTGCTATTCATTTTTCATTCTACGCAACTAACAATGACGCGGAGTACGAAGCTCTGATTGCTGGTTTGAAGCTAGCTTTAGAAATGAAGGTGGAAAATTTGACCGTCTTTAGTGATTCAATGTTGGTGGTTTGGCATATTAAAGGAGGGTTTCAGGCTCGAGGCCCTCGTACTGATTTGTACATGAGGTATGCACAGGAATTGGTGAAGAGATTCAGGGAGGTGAATCTAGAACAGATTCCTTGGTCGGAGAATGCGAATGCAGATGTGCTGGCTAAGCTAGGCTCTCAAAGGGAAGATACTTTGTTAGGAGTCATTCCCCTTGAAGTTCAGCGTCAACCGAGTATTTCAAAAATTGAGATTTTGAATGTGGAAACTACAGTGGAGGATCACTGGATGGTTCCAATTGTGGAGTACATCACTAAGGGAGTTTTGCCAGAAGATAAGGACGAAGCTCGGAAATTAAAATATAAAGCGGCAAGGTATGTGACCTATGAAGGAATTTTGTATAAGAGGGGTTTTAATAAGCCTTTGCTAAGGTGTATTTCTGGAGATGAATGTGAGTATATTATGAGGGAGATCCATGAGGGGATTTGAGGTAACCACTCTGGGGGAACCTCATTGGCACAAAAAATACTTCGTCAAGGGTATTATTGGCCGACTTTGCAAAGAGATGCTCACAAGTACACTCGAGCATGTGATCTCTGTCAGAGGTTCGCGAAATTGGGTTTCAACCCAGCTGTACCCCTTAAACCCCTCACTAGTCCTTGGCCTTTTGCGGTTTGGGGTATAAATCTAATTGGGGAGCTTCCCAAGGGCAAAGGCGGAGTAAAATACGCAGTTGTTGCAGTGGATTACTTTACAAAGTGGGCTGAAGCGGAACCTTTGGCTACAATAACTGCTGCAAAAATGAAGGAATTTGTGTTTCGAGCTATAGTTTGTAGGTATGGTGTAACTCATAAGCTCATCTCAGACAATGGGAAGCAATTTGACAGCAAGGAGATGCGGGGTTTGTGTGAGGACCTTGGAATTCAGAAGGGGTTTTCAGCTGTTTGTCACCCCCAAAGCAATGGTCAAATGGAGGCTGTGAACAAGATAATAAAACACACACTAAAAGCCAAGCTGGAGGAGCGAAAGGGAAGCTGGCCGGAGGAGCTTCCAATGGTATTATGGTCTTATAATACCACTCCAAGAACTACAACAGGTGAATCTCCATTCACTTTGGCATATGGGTGTGAGGCAATGGTGCCTGTTGAGATAGGAGCCGGCTCATTCAGGAGGGAAAATTATAATCCGGAGGATAATGGGGTGAATCATCGCTTGTACCTGGATCTTGTTGAAGAGGTGCGCATGAATTCACAGCTGAAGCTGGCTGCATACCAGCAGCGTACACGGAAATATTTTGATAAGAAGGTACGAGCTCGCCCATTGAAGGTGGGTGATTTGGTTTTAAGGAGGGTGCTACCCAACATGAGGGTACCTGGTCATGGTGCGTTTGGAGCCAATTGGGAAGGACCTTACCTTATAAAAACGGTTCTTTGGGAAGGTACTTATCATTTGATTGATTTGGATGGGAAGCTGATCCCTAGGGCATGGAATGCCGAACATTTGAGGAAATATTACCAGTAGGTGCTTTTTTCAGGTAACGCTTTTAAGTAGACCTCTTTCAGGTATAGGATTAATAAAGGTAGTTTATTAGTTATAGCTGCCATCCTTAGGACAATTAGATGATTTGATTTTGTCTTGCTATGCTCGGGGGGTAGTGCATGTACACCTCACCGATAGGAAATGTCGTGAATTTTTGCTTCCATGAGGCCAATAAATTTGTTGCATTCTTTTATATATAACATGTTTTGCTTATGAATTATGTTTTGTTCCTTATATGCTTTATGGAATGGGTATGGAACCATATGGGTAAATAGGTGGTTTTAAGTTCTCCAGCATAGTTGGTAATATGATTAAAGAACTTGGGGGGTAGTAGGTTATACCACCTCCCCTTCGAAAAATTTCCTGAATGTAGGAAGTCAAAAAATTGGAGTATAACAAAAATTGGAATAAAATATATATATATATATATATATATATATATATATATGGATTTTGGAATGGATTATGGTAATGGATTTTGGAATGGATTATGGTACATGAAGAACCTCATGAAAAGAGGTTCGCAAAATTGGTCCACCTATGAGGAGGTTCCAATATGGAAGCTGTTTTGGAAATATACTATCAGGTTCATGCGAATCCTAGGGGATCTGAGCGCATGAAGAGCCAAAGGATAAAAAAAAATGTATCATGTAGGAGCCAGAATTCAGGCTACATGAAATGGAATAACTTACATAAAAATTGGCAATAAGCTTCAGCTGGTTAAAAAAGCGAAGCTCACATATGAGGCGCATTGTGTTCATATTTCTGGAAAAAGGTTTTATGGATTCTTTTTACAAAAAAAAAAAACAAAGTCATATGGGAACCGAGGCATTGGCCATATGATCACTCTCTACGCGGAAAGGCAAGGTGCGAGCAAATGGGAAGCTCTACCTTACTTTGGAATTTTACACATATATCTTGATAATCATTCATAAGGGTCTTATGACGAATTAAACAGGATACTTCATACGTGGAAAAAGGATTGGCTGGATAATGAATATGACCAGCAAATGTATTAAATCATGTTAAGGGAAGCTTCATGATATACGTATTAGGTGGATTTCGGAAACAGGGATCACCTCGTATGGTTTTAAACAATTCAATACACCTGGGTTATTCTCTTTAACTCTAAATGGAAACAATTACTTAACAGGAAATGTTAAGATAGGCATTTATATTGGCATACGTTCGTGATGAGTTTGACATTTTTATGAAACTCATTTGGTTACGAGTGAAAGGTTTGCATCCTGGCTCAGGTATGCGCCTTATCACTGAAATGTTTATACTCAGCATGGCAACTTCATATGGACAATATGGTAATGTACGAAAAAACAAGATGCATAATTAAGGGAAGCAAAATTTATGGAATACAACTTGTGAGGCAATACGAGGAGCCCACGACCTCATAGAAATTCAAAGTTAATAGCCACCAAGGCCATGCAAAATAATTTAAAAGTTTAAACCCAGGCAGGGGTAGGAAAGGTTTTTAATTTCAAGGAGTTACGGAGTAGGGGTGTAAGGAGATACCTCAGCCCTTGGAGCAGGAGGAACAGGGATAGCTGTGTTAGAGGCATCTGCTTTAGCTTCAGCTGGATCTTCCGAGGGAACCTCCACCTCTTTCTCCCTATCAGCTGGATCAACGGAGTCCACCTTAGCTGCAGCAGCTTCCTTCTTCTTAATGTCCTCCACAGCTTTCACGGCATCTTCGCCAAGCTGAGACCAGTCTAAATCAGGGAACCGGAGGTAGGTGGATTCAATATAGTCATTGATGGCCGCATTATAGCCAATACCATAGGATTCCTTTCTCTTCTCCTTTTGAACGGACCTTTCCTCAGCTAGCTTGACATTCATAGCTTCTACTTTTAGCTCTAGCTCATGAATTTGCTTGGCATGGGAAGAAACCAACTCCTCTTTCTTTGCATCAAGACCAGCAACTGAATTGGCCAGCTGATCACGTTCCTTTATCAACTTGGTTTCAGCAGACTTGAGCTTCCTATTGACATCCATATACTTCTTCTTCTCATCATCCTTGGCTTTGATGGATTGTTTAAGCTGTTTCACCTCTTCGGCAAGTTTTTGGTCACCTCTAGCTGTCTCCACAATCTTCTCACCATGCTTGAGATAATGAAACAAACTCTGGGCATTGGCATGAAGGGCAGCTCGTGCACCCTCAGCTAGTGACATTTTGTCCCAAGCAGCTATGGCCTTTTCAGGAATCTGGTTTCCTGCCATCTCAAAGAAATACTGCATATGAGGACCAGAATTTCCATGATCCAAGGGAGGTGATATCTTAGCTTTTTTAGTAGAGCGAGAAGCAGAGGCAGAAGCTCGAGGTGGTTCAGGGAGAGGAGGTGGTAACTTTCTTTTTGAAGAGGTGGATGATTTTTCTAAAGTAGGAGATGGAACTTTGATCTTTGAAATAGGAGTAGCTGCAATAGGGGTGACCTTGTCATCTTCGTCATCAGTAAACATCTCTTCATACTTGGTTGTTTTCTTGATAAAGGAGGGAATTCCTGAAGCCATTTCTGCAAAGATTAAACAATATGGAAATTGGTGAGCAAGTTATCAATCAAAAATACTTAAAACTATCGTAAGTATATGCCTATATTATTGATGAGCATGGTGTAAGGAAGGAAAATAATTTCAGTTGGTTGGGATAGGGGTACCTCTCCCAGGAATGAAATTACAACTCATGAAGTTGTCCCGAGTTAGCAAACTAAGGCCGTTCCCTAGCCCAGCCGACAAACTCAGCGCCTCTACAGCACGCTCTAGGGCTCGACCTCTTAAAGAAGATTTTGCAGGTATTTTTACAGAAAGATTAAAATCAGTTCTTAGTTGAGGGCAGTCATAACAGTAAAGGAACTGTTTGAGCCAGCCACTCATTCCTCTCTTACAACTTCTAAAACACTGGCCTTCATGGACACTCCAGGCGGATAGATAAAAGAAACCTGAATTCTTGCCAGTTTATTTTAGCTGGTAAAAATATCCCAGCTCTCGAGCAGAAAGAGTATTATTGAATCTGGTATGGTAAAGGATATACATGCACATTGCCATGCGATATGAGTTGATGGTGAGTTGGATAGGAGCTAAATCAAAAAATTCAAGAACCTCTTGGATAAAGGGGTGTAAAGGCAGAGATAACCCCAATCTAAAAAATTGGGCTGACAAAATAGCTTTAGGTAGAAGCTGGCCAAGTTCAAACATGTCAAACCTATGACATCTCTCTTCAGGAGAGGGGATGACTAAAGAGCAGCCTATGTGGTGTGATTGTGTCAGCTTCTTTAATAAGAGAGCAGTCATGGAGCTACTCAAATTTTCACAGGACAGGGTGGCCGAAGGTTTTTCCGATGTATTGTTTTATAATTCGCCTGTTAAAGAGTCAGTTCTAGGAGGAGCTGTGGAGGTAGTATGTGAGGAGGTAGCTTTTACAGAGGAAGCTTCGTCGGCAGTAAGAAGAAGGTTTGGCGTTGTTGATTCTAGTGACATGTGTTCATTTGATGAGGATACAAGGATAGCTGGTCGAGTGTCTCTGGTATTGTGAGTGAAAAGGTTGGTGCTTATAAAACAAGTTTTTGAATGATCTATTAGTTTGACCATGGAACGAGTCCTGGCACTTATGGTGAAAGATGGGTTAATTCTGGAAATTGGGTCAAGGGGAAGCTGGTCTGTGTTAGGAAGATCTGGGGAGTGGGCATCTCCTCAACGGTAGAACGCTTGGAGCTAGCTGCATCTGATCTACCAGACATCTGCACAAAGTGAAGCAAGTTGAGTAGGTGATCAGTGAGTTTCCCAAGTGAGGTGTTTTAACAGGTGTGTGCGGATAAGCACATACAAACGGCCATGAGCGAATGAAAGGCCAGGTTCGCCTAAACAGCTAGCTAGGCACAGGTACGCCTATCAAGCAATCTTGACTACTCTTCTTAGATTGGGTATTCATATATGATGCATACATTAATTATACAAGTTTAATTAAAAGACAAGGGTTGGTACATGCATTATAACAATAAACAATAACTGGTTTCTGGAAAAGGAGAATTACACATGGATTTTTACAAAAACATATAACATTAATGGATTTTTGAATGAAGATCAGTACGAATTGGATTCTAGGGTTTTGGTTTCAAGAAAATATCGAGGTTATGGAAAGAGGATACTCGGTCTAAGATCAATTAGAAGGCAAATAATATAACAAGATGATTCGTGTAATAATGGTGACAGTGTATGTCTAAATATGCATGTACAAGTTTAGATCGGAACCAAATTAGGACATGCAATTGACAAAATAGTAGTGAACCAATTCAGTGAAAGGCGTAAAAGGAATCATACCTTCGGGATAGTTGGATGGTTTGGAGTTGTCGGAGTTTGAAGGTATCGCCGGATTGGTTCGCCTGATTAGAGCTGCTCGTGAGAAGATGAACCGGTGGAAGAAGAAGAGAGTGTGTGTTTGTGATAAAAGAAAAAGAAAAAGAGGACGGATGGGTGTTGATATATATATAAAAAATATGTAGAGTAAAGGAAGAGAGATTGTGGCGTGTGGAAATGAATTATGTTCGGGTAGGAATAATGGTTGCATTGGAATATGTACCGATAGGAAGCTGAATTCGTATAAGACACGGCTTTTAAAGAAGAAAATGAGAGTCCCGGTATAATTTTAATTGGAGAAGTTGTTTTTTCAAAATTAATTCTGGGATATTTATTTAAAGTGTTAAAATATTTATCTTTTTAGAAAGAATTATTGAGAGGGAAGTATTCCCTGGAAGGGGTTTAATTTAGGTGAACCTGTGTTTGGAAAATTTGTTTTGATTTTCTAAATTCTTTAATAATGGGAGTAGCTTAGGTTTTAATTTAAAAGGAAATCATGAAATTTTTGGAAAGGTTTTACTGGCTTAATTATGGCAAGGTTATTGTGAAATATATGGGATGTTAGGAGGATATGCTGGAGCTGGGCGTAAAAAGCGAAGCTAAATTTGAGAAGAGATGGCAAGGTTCCTTGTGTATTTTATAGCTACAAGGAACCGGGGGGGTAGTTGTTGTGCCCAAAAATTTGTAATGGGTTTGGCTTTGGGCCCATAGATGTTGGAGGCCTGGTAGGGTTTTTAAAAGGTAGGAACAAGGTTGCTGTAAAAAGGGAGGTGTACCCCTGGGGGGGAAGCTCTAGAGGTGGAGGTTCGCTTTTGAGGGAAGCTGTGCAGGTTCTGGTGTACTCACAGGCTCCACCTCTGCAGGATCGAATGGATAAGGATTACCTCCTAGGTTTTAGGAGGCATAAATTGAGTCCTTTTAACAGTTTATTTCGTGGAGATACACGTTTTAAATGTGATAATTATTATATATTTGTGATATATATGGAGTTATTGTAGGATTGGGCTTTGAGAGTCCTACTTCGAACAGGACTCTACTAAGGGGCTAGCTGATTAAGGGATAAGGTATATTCCTACACAAATACTTCGAGATTAACATGGATGGAAGGATGGAACTCTATCAATTTCGTGGTTAATGGACAAGGAAAGGATTCCTAACCTAAAAGAACTACATTAGAGCTTGATTCCTATAAATAGGATATGTAGGTAATTAGCAAGGGGTTCGGTTTTTTACTTTCTGAATACACAAGGCACGTGTACCCTAAGTAATACATCCCTGGACATATTTGGCCGGATTTTTGCCATTATTGTCCGGTGAACTTGCTAACTCAGCCCAAAAAATATTAAATACCATTATTAGGTTCAGCTGCCCTGTTTTGGTACAGCTGTTCGGTTTGTTAATTATCCGAAAACCAAGGGTAATTCCTGTTATTCCGGCGAGGCTTTCTCGGGGTGTCGTGTGAATTTTTTGCACAACATTATGTAAAAGTCTTTTTAATGTTAATGACATCATAAAAAAATTATAATTTCTAAATAAAATTGGTATGATAAAATAAAATAGTTTAATAGAGAAAAATAACACTATTGACTTAAAAATATCTCTCCCTCTCACCAAATTTTTTATTTTTTATTTTTTACTAATTGAAACTCTCACCAAAAATCTTATCATCATTAACATTAAGTTTAAGTTAAATTTTGAATATTTGAATGAACAAGGAGGAAGAATGAAACACTCAGTAAAAAAAGAAGAATTCACCTAAGTTTGGAAACAAAGTCTACAATTTCCAAATTCCAGATCCTGAATATTTTTTGTATATAATATGTATAGATATTAAATTTTATGGTGCCTTACTAAATATATTTATCTTGGTCATTGTTGTGCAAAAAATTCACACGACACCCCAAGAAAGCCTCGCCGGAATAACAGGAATTACCCTTGGTTTTCGGATAATTAACAAACCGAACAGCTGTACCAAAACAGGGCAGCTGAACCTAATAATGGTATTTAGTATTTTTTGGGCTGAGTTAGCAAGTTCACCCCATTATCCAGGTACAAGATCCAGGTACAAGCGATGATTCACCCCATTATCCTCCGGATTATAATTTTCCCTCCTGAATGAGCCGGCTCATATCTCAACAGGCACCATTGCCTCACACCCATATGCCAAAGTGAATGGAGATTCACCTGTTGTAGTTCTTGGAGTGGTATTATAAGACCATAATACCATTGGAAGCTCCTCCGGCCAGCTTCCCTTTCTCTCCTCCAGCTTGGCTTTTAGAGTGTGTTTTATTATCTTGTTCACAGCCTCCGTTTGACCATTGCTTTGGGGGTGACAAACAGCTGAAAACCCCTTCTGAATTCCAAGGTCCTCACACAAACCCCGCATCTCCATGCTGTCAAATTGCTTCCCATTGTCTGAGATGAGCTTATGAGGTACTCCATACCTACAAACTATAGCTCGAAACACAAATTCCTTCATTTTTGGAGCAGTTATTGTAGCCAAAGGTTCCGCTTCAGCCCACTTTGTAAAGTAATCCACTGCAACAACTACGTATTTTACTCCGCCTTTGCCCTTGGGAACTCCCCAACATTGAATCACTAAAGACGGTCAAATTTTCCACCTTCATTTCTAAAGCTAGCTTCAAACCAGCAATCAGAGCTTCGTACTCCGCGTCATTGTTAGTTGCGTAGAATGAAAAATGAATAGCACTCTGCAACTTGTGTCCTTCGGGGCTTACTAGCACTATGCCAGCTCCTGCTCCATTAGAGTTAACTGCCCCATCCACATACAAAGTCCACCACGGAGCACAATTTTCCACAGGTACCTTTGCAACAGGTAGCCCTCCAACAACTAGCTCACCAGAAAGTGGCTCACCAGCAAGTAGCTCACCACCAGGTTTACATTCGTTTCCACCTACCTCGAAGGATGGAGGAAATTCCAACAGAAAATCAGCCAACGCTTGCCCTTTTATTGCAGACCTCGGCTTGTATTCAACATCAAACTGTCCTAATTCAATAGCCCACTTCATCAACCTTCCAGAAGCTTCTGGTTTATGTAACACCTGCCTTAGTGGGAAAGAAGTCCGTACCTCAACCTTGTGAGACTGAAAGTAAGGTCGAAGCTTCCTTGAAAGCAGCTTCACATTCAGCTGTCCACTCAAAGTTCTTTCCTTTCTTAATTGCTGAAAAGAATTCCTTACACCTGTCTGAAGATTTTGAGACGAACCTGTTCAGAGCTGCAACCCTTCCTGTTAATGACTGAACCTCCTTCACGCTCCTAGGTGACCTCATTTCCAACAAAGCTTTAATCTTTGCACGGTTAGCCTCAATACCCCGGTGATTAACCATGAACCCGAGAAACTTCCCAGATTCTACCCCGAATACACATTTTTGAGGATTGAGCTTCATTCTATATTTCCTCAATATGTCAAACATTTCTGCCAAGTGCGAAACATGATCAGCTGCCTTTTTTGACTTTACCAACATATCGTCAACATATACTTCCATTGTTTTCCCAATTTGATCCTTGAACATCATGTTTACCAGATGCTGATACGTAGCTCCCGCGTTGATTAAACCAAAAGGCATCCCAATGTAGCAATACAACCCCCTATCTGTTATAAAAGATGGGTTCACTCCCCATCCTGATTTGGAGTTTCACACGTCCCACAATCTGAACTGGACCTCCAGTAAATCCATATAAATCGTTGTAAGAAGGAAACATTTCTTTATCCAGGAGACCCATTTTTTGGTAGGTATCTGTTTGCACTAAATCACGCAAGCGTACGTGGTCACAAGTAATATAGAATAAAGTTGAGTTCGTTCCCACAGAGATCTGGTTATGGTTTTAATTCAGTTTTGTACCTATGCAACAATGTATGGTTATTATGCACTGCTAAGACAAATAACAAGATTTTAATTAACTATAATTAACTAAGAAACAAATTAATAAAACTAAGAATTACTTAACTAATGAGAATTTAAATCTAATTACTTCTGCAAGAGAAAACATGGGATCCTAACTTCATTATCTACTTCACTTAGAGATGATGCCTTTAATTAATACATGTGATGGATTTTTATATCTGATCGGACAACACGAAACAAGTAAAAGCTACCTCTCGGTATACTAATACCAAACTACGCATGCATCCACAAAAGAGATAGAAGATGGGTAGACACCAAATATGTTTAGACCCTATATCTCTATAGAATTTGAAAACATAAAGGTATAAGCACAATTTATCCACATAGATCACATAGGGTAGCATCATATCTCTATGTATGCCACAAATCATGATAATAATATCAACCTATCCTATGCTAGCATGGCAAGTTCTAAATCTCAAGATCCACTCTCGTTTCGCAAGAGATTAACAAATTAGATGTTCATGACTCATCTAAACACATGAAACACAACCATACGAGGATATCAAGAATTCACCACACATAAATCTTTAAAGCAATCAAACTACTAAGCTACATAGATAAATCCGTTAGAATCCCATGACAACGATTAGCTCATAATTGAACCTCTCGTCATCATGGGATCTGATGAAACCATGATAAAAACAAAGTATATAAAAAGATACAAATAATCCTAAGTAATTGATATGTAATGGTGTGTTTTTTCTGTCCCCCAAGATGTGTATTTATAGCCCCAAGTTGCCTCTCCATCAAGCAATTACCATATTAGAGTTGGAATAGAAGACCAGCAATTTCCATCTTTAAACGGGATAGGATTTGCAAATTCCATGCTCAAGACTGATTCTAGAATGTTCTAGCCGTCCAGGACAATTGCCATACTGATTAGAAGTAGGAATTGTGGCAATTTCCTGTTTAGAATTGAATTCTGGCAATTTCTGTTGATTCTGTTTTGAATGAAAATTCTCTTCAATAATTCTGGACTCCGGATCACCTTAGAATGATAGAAAATTCCGTTATCTTCGCGTGGGCAGTTGAATCGTCCAAAACGGACTTGTAGAACTCAAGATATGGCCAAAACAAAATCAGAAATTCTGGCTGATTTTTCACCCGCGCCGCAGCTACTATTCACGCGCCGCAGCGCGCCCATGCTACTGTTCACCGCGCCGCAGCGCCGCCCGGCTGCTGTTGGAATGCTGATTTTGGCTGATTTTGCTCATTTTGACTCCGTTTTTCCTCCCGTTTGCTCCAAATCTCTTGTAACTTCTTGTACTTCATTCTTTAAGCTCAAAACCACCATTAAATCATGAAAAACATCATCCCACATCCGACTTATATTCCTGCACGAATTCAATAAAAATACATCAAAAACACCATGAACTTGAGTTCAAGCGATCAATTTAAGCCGATACAAAGCGTTCCAAGTGGATATAAAATCCACTTATCACACCCCCAAACTTAAACTGATGTTTGTCCTCAAGCATAACAATTATAGCTATATACAACTAACTAGTACCACTTCCGTAGGTGATCACGGTTGCATTTGGCATATGCAACAAACTCTTTAAACCCCTAGGCAGCCCTAGTGGACGAGTAAGGTCTCGTGAGGGTCTATAGCGAATGTACCCACAAAATTCAATGCAATGCAATGCATGAATGCAACTAATATGAAAATGCAATTAATCTAGTACTAATATCCTACCATACCTTCAAATCCTCTCATGCCATATCAACTTAAGAATCAAAGTAAATACGCAATGTCTTGGTGTATAAAGTGCAAGTATTCACATAGTCTACTCAATGAACATGCATAAGTTCTCACAAGTCCATGTCAAGTGTAAGAATAAGTTAGTAACCATTCTAAGCCTACAAGAGTACATCTTTGAGACAAAACTCGGGATCTTATACGCAAAAACAAGCAAACACTCACAATCCACTCACAAAAGAATATTCACTCAAAAACAAGGGTAAGTGTATCACTCAATTCCAACAAAATCATAAGCATGCTTGACATTTGGTATCAATCTAACTCTTAACACAACATACATCAATGACGATAATCAAAAGGTCTTTATTTGGGTTGTAACGGGGCTAGGGACAAGGTATGTCAAATAAGCCAAAACAGGTGAAGTGTCAAAAGCTAGTAAGTACCATAATGAATCATACACAACCACCTATTCCCCCCCCCCATATAATTTTACTATTTTTCTTCCAACAAACACTCGACTAGTCGACTAAAGTAGGATCACAACAAACACAAACATGCTTTCATAAAATAACTATTTTTTTTTCTTTTTTTTTCTTTTTTTTTCAAGATTTTTTTTTTCTCTTTTTTTTTTCTCGAGAGCTATATAGAACAAGAACAATAATATAAACAACAATGATCCCACAATTTATTACACATGCCGACTATCAAGTAAACAACTAAATCCAAATTTTTTTCAATATTTCCCCCAAAAGTATGACCAACAATAAACCCCTCCTTGCACACCTTATTACTCCCTTAAGCACTCTACTAGCCTTTGACAATATGGGTTCAAATTAATGTAAGGCCAATACAAGAAAAAGATCTAGGCAAGTAATGTGGTATGTCACCGAAAAAATAGAATTAAGCTCAACGGGTTAACTAATTGATCATGTAAACATGGTGTGGTAATATGGGAAAATATGCGGTTATTCCTAAATGTCTTTATCATTTTAATCGTCAAATAATGTCATGCGTTTCAAGAAAGACCTCATACAACTGCTAGCAATGCAAACAATCCGTGGACACTCAAGCAAACGAATAAATTGCAACAAATATGCAATAAGGCTCAAAAGCTCACTTGGTGGAAAAAAACATACTCAATCCCAAGCAAAAATCTCTCTAACGCATCTACTTGTATTCAAAGAATGCGAACTAAATCAACTTGCACATATTCATGTCCTTCTAATTACTTACAACATTCAATAAGTCTACTAGCTTCAACTTACTAGTGTATGTGTGTGCACAAGAACAAAGCATATCACTTCTCAATCAAAAGCGTCAACAACACAAAATTCCTATCAAGCATGGGTACAAATGCAAACTATTATGAACTCACATGATATATAAAAACAGAATGTCCTATATGAAACAAACGTAGATAACACGAACATTAAATGCATAATTTACTAATACTAATATGCAAAGAATGAAATCCTACATGAACACAATGACTAACAATCATATATATATACACTACTTATCCCTCAAACCACCCCCAAACTTAAAATATTCAATGTCCTCATTGAATGGAAGTAAATACGAGGGAAAGTAGAAAACATACCTAATCATCGGCAGGATCACCGTACCTCTATATGGCCATTTAATTATCTTTTCCGGGGCTACATCCTTGATGACAAGTTTCAGCCTTCTTCGCTCCTCAATAATGTCAGTAACATTATTCTCTTCACTACCAGACAGGATAGCAGCAATAATATTAGGTAAAGTCGATGATTGACCCAAATAAACATACCTCAATTGATCTGGTGGTTTAAGCTCGAGTTTGGAAGCTTCTTCAACATGGTGATATTCATTATTAACCACCAAAGACTGAGCAAGAGTGGAAATAGGCGGACTAGGAACGAAAGTGGGTAGTTCACCAACAAAAGTCTTCACAACTGACTTAGGATCAAAAGAACTCTCCTCGAGTTGGATTTCAAGCTTAGAACAAATGACCTTCAATTCCTCTAACATCTCATCAGCAGTAAAATTCCTATACAACTCATGAAGATCCTCGTTACCCACAATCAAAACATCCTCCTCAAGAAAAGACTCAATTGCACTATCCTCAAGATTTGACCATGAAACAACCTCATCAATCAGCACCTTAGAATCCCAGAGATCAGCCAAGCCTAGTGACTCACACTCTTCCTCCTCATCACTATCCACCACAGATTCTGAAAAAACAGAATTTTCTTCTTTTTCTGTAGGATCCTGATCATGAATTTCTTCTTCATCCTCAATTGCTGAATTCTGATCGTTCGTGACTTTTCCAGATCTGAGTGTTATGGCATTAACCTGTTCCATGCCATCTTGTTTTCCTGGATTCATCTCTGTGTCACTAGGAAGAACTCCCTGCGGCCCGTTGAGAAAGGCACTTGCAATTTGCCCAAACTGATTCTTTAATGTCTTGAGAGATACCACCTGACTTTCAATCATCAACCTCAATTCATCCAACTCAGATTGACCATCATTCCCATGCTGCTGAAACCCTTGATTGTTGCTCCAGTCGAAATTGGGAAGATAGGGGGCTGGAGCTGGTTGCGAAGGGTGCTGGAAGTTGCTCACAAACTGTGTCGATTCAGAAGATATGGCACATTGACTCGTATCATGTGCGCCCTCACATAGCTCACAAACACTAGCAACTTGAGGCACCCCATGCTTTGACATAGAATCCAATTTCCTATTAAGTGCCTCTAGCTGAGCTGCTAGAGCTGTGACTGTATTAACTTCCAGAATTCCTGCTATTTTGTCTTGTGATAATCTCTGAGTTGGATTCTGGTATTCATTTGCAGCCATCATCTCAATCAACTCATAAGCTTCCGCATAGCTCTTAGCCCATAAAGCTCCACCTGATGCTGCATCTAGCATGGGTCTTGACTGTGCACCCAAACCATTATAAAAGCAGTTAATCACCATCCAATCAGGCAACCCATGATGTGGACACTTCCTTAGCATCTCCTTATATCGCTCCCAAGCCTCGCACAAAGATTCTTCGGGCTGCTGTGAAAACTGAGTAATCGCGTTCCTGATTGCTGCGGTCTTTGCCAGAGGGAAGAATTTTGTAAGAAATCTCTGAGCAAGATCCTCCCATGTCAAAATAGAACCTGCTGGTAGAGAGTACAACCAGCCCTTAGCTTTATCCCTCAAAGAGAATGGGAAAAGTCTCAATTTGATAGCATCTTCCAACACCCCGTTGATCTTGAAATTGTCGCAGATCTCAATAAAATTCCGGATGTGCATGTTAGGATCTTCAATCGGAGCACCCCCAAACTGAACCGAATTCTGCACCATCTGAATTATGCTAGGCTTGATTTCGAAAGTATTAGCTGCAATAGCTGGCCTGACAATGCTAAATTGGATGTCACTGATCTTTGGTTGAGAATAATACATCAATGCTTTCGCTGTTGCTGCTGGTTCTCCCATTGCTACCTGAAACACATAGAACTAAACAACTATGTAAGAAACAATCCGAGTCAATGAACTCTAACGACCACTATTGACAAGCACATAAACCAAAAATAAAACACCGATGATCCCCGGTAGCGGCGCCAAAAACTTGTTTGCACTAAATCACGCAAGCGTACGTGGTCACAAGTAATATAGAATAAAGTTGAGTTCGTTCCCACAAAGATCTGGTTATGGTTTTAATTCAGTTTTGTACCTATGCAACAATGTATGGTTATTATGCACTGCTAAGACAAATAACAAGATTTTAATAAGAAACAAATTAATAAAACTAAGAATTACTTAACTAATGAGAATTTAAATCTAATTACTTCTGCAAGAGAAAACATGGGATCCTAACTTCATTATCTACTTCACTTAGAGATGATGCCTTTAATTAATACATGTGATGGATTTTTATATCTGATCGGACAACACGAAACAAGTAAAAGCTACCTCTCGGTATACTAATACCAAACTACGCATGCATCCACAAAAGAGATAGAAGATGGGTAGACACCAAATATGTTTAGACCCTATATCTCTATAGAATTTGAAAACATAAAGGTATAAGCACAAGTTATCCACATATATCACATAGGGTAGCATCATATCTCTATGTATGCCACAAATCATGATAATAATATCAACCTATCCTATGCTAGCATGGCAAGTTCTAAATCTCAAGATCCACTCTCGTTTCGCAAGAGATTAACAAATTAGATGTTCATGACTCATCTAAACACATGAAACACAACCATACGAGGATATCAAGAATTCACCACACATAAATCTTTAAAGTAATCAAACTACTAAGCTACATAGATAAATCCGTTAGAATCTCATGACAACGATTAGCTCATAATTGAACCTCTCGTCATCATGGGATCTGATGAAACCATGATAAAAACAAAGTATATAAAAAGATACAAATAATCCTAAGTAATTGATATGTAATGGTGTGTTTTTTCTGTCCCCCAAGATGTGTATTTATAGCCCCAAGTTGCCTCTCCATCAAGCAATTACCATATTAGAGTTGGAATAGAAGACCAGCAATTTCCATCTTTAAACGGGATAGGATTTGCAAATTCCATGCTCAAGACTGATTCTAGAATGTTCTAGCCGTCCAGGACAATTACCATACTGATTAGAAGTAGGAATTGTGGCAATTTCCTGTTTAGAATTGAATTCTGGCAATTTCTGTTGATTCTGTTTTGAATGAAAATTCTCTTCAATAATTCTGGACTCCGGATCACCTTAGAATAATAGAAAATTCCGTTATCTTCGCGTGGGCAGTTGAATCGTCTAAAACGGACTTGTAGAACTCAAGATATGGCCAAAACAAAATCAGAAATTCTGGCTGATTTTTCACCCGCGCCGCAGCTACTGTTCACGCGCCGCAGCGCGCCCATGCTACTGTTCACCGCGCCGCAGCGCCGCCCGGCTGCTGTTGAAATGCTGATTTTGGCTGATTTTGCTCATTTTGACTCCGTTTTTCCTCCCGTTTGCTCCAAATCTCTTGTAACTTCTTGTACTTCATTCTTTAAGCTCAAAACCACCATTAAATCATGAAAAACATCATCCCACATCCGACTTATATTCCTGCACGAATTCACTAAAAATACATCAAAAAAACCATGAACTTGAGTTCAAGCGATCAATTTAAGCCGATACAAAGCGTTCCAAGTGGATATAAAATCCACTTATCAGTATCGTAAGCTATTATGTTACAGGAGCTTCCATTGTCCACTAAAATTCGATGCACATTCATTCCCCCAATGGTGAACATGACCACCAGAGCATCATTATGTGGGTGATGCACATGCTTTGCATCTTCTTCGGTAAAAGTGATGTCTGCAGCTTCCCCCTTAAACAGCTTTGGGGGCCTTTCAGCCAGATGGAAGACATTAGTAAGGGGAGCTCCCTTAGCCTCCCGAGCAAAATTTTTCATGGAGTTCCTGCTTGTGCCTCCAAAGTATGGACCTCCTATTATGGTGCGAATACTATTCGCCCTTGCTGTACGATCAGGTACCATTTTTTCTGCCTCCTTTCTTTCTTTCTCATCTTTATACTTTTTCACCTCTTGTGCCACAAACTCTGTAAGGTATCCCTTCCTAATTAAATCCTCAACATGATCCTTCAAGTGACGACAGTCAGCTGTCTCGTGTCCATTTGCATCATGAAATGCACAGTATTTTCCTAGGTCCCTCCTCCCAGGTGGGCCGATGCGGGTCGGCTTCCTGAACATTCCAACTTTGTCCCCAACCTCAAACACGTTTTCGAGAGGTGCCGCCAATGGGGTATACTCTGAATATTTATTATAATTCTTCAAGGGTGGGGGCTTGTATTCCACAGACCTCCTCGAACCAGTTGCATTCACAGTTAGAGGTGCTGTCCTTTCCTTGCGACCAGCTTCCCTTTCAGTGGAAGCTGAAGCTCCATGATAGGAAGCACGCCTATCCACATTTCTTCTCCTGGGACTGTATGACCTGCTTCTTTTTTTCCCATTCCAACCAGTTGGGTTGTTATCTTTCCTCAATTTAGCCATAGATTCTTGAACTACTTTATGAGCTTCAGCTCGTGCATAAAAATCAGCCAGCGTGATAGGTTCCTCCTTTTGAAGCTCCTTCCAGAAATCACTTCCAGGCCATATCCCAGCTATCAGAATATTCTTATAGGTTTCATCTGTAGCCTTCCTCACTTTGGGCACCTCTGCGTTAAAACGCTTAAAATACTCTCTGAGAGTTTCCTTCTCCCTTTGCTTGATATTTGCCAAAGTGTTAGCAGGAGGTGCAAATGCCACAGTAGCCCGAAATTGAGTCACAAAAAGTTCACTCATTTGCCTCCAGGAGCGAATTGAATTAGATGGCAGCCTCTTGAACCACTGATGAGCATTATCCCTCAGCGTAGCTGCCAACAGCCGGCATTTTCTGCGATCCCTGACTTGGTACACCTCCATCTCAGTACTAAAACGACTGAGATATTCCACTGGGTCTGTGGTGCCATCAAACTTCAAATCTCCTACCCCCCTGTACCTAGGTGGAAGGGGTGAATCTCGGACCTTTTTAGTGAAAGGTGAAGCTACAGCTAGCCCTGATGTCGACCTCTTCTCAGCTTTAATTTTTTCCAGAGCTTTCCTCAAATCAGCCACCTTATAATTTGCATCCTCTCCGTCTGAGAGGTATTCCTCACTCTCATCTGTGTCTTCATTCGAGTCTCCATTCTGTTTGTGAGCTGAACTGTCTCGGGAGCTGGAGCTGCCTTCACTCCCGACAGCTGATTGGAGCTTGGTGGACTTAGACCTCCTGTCATGAGCCCGCTCTTCATCTTTAGATTTTTCCTTCCTGTAGCTCTTAGAACCCCTCGACTGAGACTTGTCAAAGTTGTCATTTCCATCCACCTTCTCCTTCGTTCCATCCAACACATGCCGTAAATCTTTACTATTGAGCTTCTTCCCGACTCGATCAAATACGCTCACACTCCTAGTTGGGGAGTCCACAGGACCTTCCTTCCGATCCACATTTTCTCGATCCGTTTCAACATCAGAGAAATTATTTTTTCGAGCCTCTTGTTCAGGCTCTTCTTCACTCCCAAAATCCAAATTTCTTGGTGTCACTTCACGACGTCTAAAACGCCTTTCCGAGGACCTATGCTTTCTTTGTCCTTTCTTTTTCCGCGACGATTTCCTTTCCAACTGGTCGATCCTACCATCCATAGCTTGAAGATGGTAAAGGATATCCTTAGCAGTTACTTCACCATCAGGATTGGCCTTATGCCTACCATCCTCGCCGCTTGGCGTTCGAACAGGTTCGGAATTTTCTGACATTTATTCAAGAGAGAAAGCCCCTCCTTCTAGCGCCAAAAATGTTGTGCAAAAAATTCACACGACACCCCGAGAAAGCCTCGCCGGAATAACAGGAATTACCCTTGGTTTTCGGATAATTAACAAACCGAACAGCTGTACCAAAACAGGGCAGCTGAACCTAATAATGGTATTTAGTATTTTTTGGGCTGAGTTAGCAAGTTCACCAGACAATAATGGCAAAAATCCGGCCAAGTATGTCCAGGGATGTATTACTTAGGGTACACGTGCCTTGTGTATTCAGAAAGTAAAAAACCGAACCCCTTGCTAATTGCCTACATATCCTATTTATAGGAATCAAGCCCTAATGTAGTTCTTTTAGGTTAGGAATCCTTTCCTTGTCCATTAAGCCACGAAATTGATAGAGTTCCATCCTTCCATCCATGTTAATCTCGAAGTATTTGTGTAGGAATATACCTTATCCCTTAATCAGCTAGCCCCTTAGTAGAGTCCTGTTCGAAGTAGGACTCTCAAAGCCCAATCCTACAATAACTCCATATATATCACAAATATATAATAATTATCACATTTAGAAACGTGTATCTCCACGAAATAAACTGTTAAAAGGACTCAATTTACGCCTCCTAAAACCTAGGAGGTAATCCTTATCCATTCGATCCTGCAGAGGTGGAGCCTGTGAGTACACCTGAACCTGCACAGCTTCCCTCAAAAGCGAACCTCCACCTCCAGAGCTTCCCCCCAGGGGTACACCTCCCTTTTTCCAGCAACCTTGTTCCTATCTTTTAAACACCCTACCAGGCCTCCAACATCTATGGGCCCAAAGCCAAACCCATTACAAATTTTGGGCACAACACATAATATATGAACATATTACATAACATTTATCTAGTAACGGAATATAACTTTACAAACTTGAATTTTAATCTATATCTTCATTTGTTTTTATTCAAGTATGACTTTTATAATTGACCCTTGGGGAATATTTTGCATTTTTTGATAATTTCAATCTACTTTTCTAACATGATTGATTTTGAAAATAGACTAACTAATTTATTATCTATTTAATACAATAATAAGAGTGTTTATTGAGTAATTTAATTCATGAACCATTTTACAGTTATCCTTATTCTATGTTTTTAAAATTATTTTGATATTTTAACATTAACATATTTATTATGTATTAATGTGTAATATTCATTAATATATAATTATTAACTATAGCTACATATATGCACGCATGTATACATACATGCATGCATGCATACACACATACATTCATATTGTATAATCTATTATAATCTTTCACCAATTTTAATTTATTAATTATTTTATAATTAATACGCATATTTATACATACATACATATATTCTTATTTACATATATACATATATACATTTATGTGGATGTATAATATATTCGCTAACATATACCATATCTCATGATACTATATTATTCAGATTTACTATAAATATTCATGAATTAAATATTATAAAAATATTACATGAAAAAAAAAATTTATATATCAAACATGTGCATTGTAATCATTCATACATTCAATACAGTATATAAGTCCTGTAGTACTTAAAGTATAATACAAACTTATATTAACTATAATAAAATTCATATTCACATCTAAAATACGTAAACACACAAAATAATATAACAAACATTGAATCATATTATATATATGAATAACATTAAAACAAATTAATGAATCATTAATCTCACAATAGATGATCAACGATCATATAACTCATTTTATCGTACCTTTAACATGTAGATACATTATATATATATATATATTAGAAAAAAATAACAAATTATACATATTTAAAACATGCCCATACCTAACGTTATCTAAAATTTCAAAATTACTTAATTACATCTTTTTTCTCGAATAACGATAAATTAGATCTTAAAAAATAGATTTCTAACATGTTATAATTAAGAACCACAAGCTGAATTAAATAAATGGGGATGGAGGGATTTGAAATTAAATAAATGGTGGTGGAGGGACTTGAACCTGAGATCTCTCCTAAACCGAGCTCTAATACCGTATTAAGTAACCAGCTCATGTAAAATCTTAAGGTGATAGAGGAAGACCCCAACAGGATCTTTATGCTACAACATATATTATTTAACACATTTCTCTTTAATACTAAAATTTTTGGAAACTCTTACACCTTATTTCCGTGTTTAGAGGAGGAAGTAAGTGAAATATTATTAAAATAGTTTAATTATCATTTATTTTTATGCTCTTTAGTTTTTAATATGAACGAAAATAAACAAAAATGGTACAAAATAAACCCTCTTTCACTTCAAAATTTTCATCACATAAATGGACTGAAAATACTTTAGTCGTTCATCACTTACTTCTTTCTATTTAAAAAAATTCTAATACAGGACCTTATTCCGGAAGAACGTTGGATCTGATTGTATTTGCAAAGCCCGTGACTAAAATCATGTACTAAAAAACAAAAGGAGAAAAACAAAAGGGTATAACATAATTGACAATTAAAGTACCTCAAGTAATACTGGACAATTGATGAACCAACACCAAGAAAAGTAGCCTATTTTACCTTTTTCATGTACACCGCGTCTTCAGAAGCATCTTACAAATATTGAATACATGCAATAATAAGTATTTTTATTTGATCAAATTCTTTATGGAGTAGTTAAAAGTTTTCAGCATACTCGTTTATCCAAATATTTCAGTCCGTTACCTTGCACTTTTGAGATAATAACATCTCATTTCATTTTATTTTGTTTGAGGGAACATCTCATTTCATTTTGTTATGCTTGTTGCTGCATAAGTCCCAAAAAAATGGTTTCTGGACTAATTTCTTGGTTTGGTGAGGTGAGTTTCCCCGACCCATATTTATTTACCATAAGATTCATCCAAAACATATACTACCACATAACGTAATGGGTTTGCAATTAATAAGCCTAGTATTAGTATTTATTATTTTATGAAATTGTCGGTCTGTAATTCATTTAAAAAAATAAAATTATTACTCAATCTATTACAATTTGTGTGTATTAATATGACCTAACTTTTTGAATATATTTTCTAATTTTATAAATTGTTTAATGAAATATCAACATCTACATGTATAATAAAGTAAATTTATTTATTTTTTAACTGTTGCCACAAAATTAAAATCAGTATAAATTCAATTTTGATTTTTTATTCTTTTGAAGTAACAAAAAATTTGATATATTCGTCTTCATCCAATCTTAACAATCTTCTCTTTTATCATCCTGTTTCCCATTTTTTAAGGTGACGTTTGGGAACTTGAATTTCATTTCAAATCCATGATTTCAAATTTAAAATTTAAAATCCATGATTTCAAATTCAAATTTTTTTGTTTGGTAAGTATGATAATTTCAAATTCAGAAATTTTAAATTTTGAAAATTTTAATAATTTTAATGAAAAATATTTTTGGGACAAACATTCCAGATAAAAAATTTATTCAGAAAAGCACTCTTCAGAAAATTTTCATGAGTAAAAATTTTCTCGGAAAAAAAATTTCTCGAGAAAATTTTCTCGGAAAAAATATCTCGAGAAAATTTTCCCAGAAAAAAATTTCTCGAGGAAATTTTCCCGGGAAAAAATTTCTCGAGAAAATTATACCCGGAAAAAATATCTCCCGAAAAAAAATTTCTCGAGAAAATTTTCCCGGGAAAAAATTTCTCAAAAAAATTTTTCAAGAAAATTTTCCGAAAAAAATTCTCGAGAAAATTTTCTTTAGAAAAAATTTCTCAAGAAAATTTTCCCGGAAAAAAATTTCTCGAGAAAATTTTACCGGGAAAAATGTCTCCCGAAAAAAATTTCTCAAGAAAATCCCGGGAAAAGGTTTCTCAAGAAAATTTTCCCAAAAAAAAATTCTCGAGAAAATTTTCGAAAATTTTCCCGGGAAAAAAATATCTCGAGAAATTTTCCCGGGGAAAAAATATCTCGAGAAAATTTTCTCGGAAAAAAATACCTCGAGAAAATTTTCCCTGAAAAATTTTTTTTCGAGAAAAAAAGTTTTCTAAACTATTTTTCTAAAACATTCCCAAAAAAAAGGGATTATAGTTTGGTGGAGAAGAATTTCAAATGACTACCTTTCATTTGTAATTTCAAATTACAAAAAAGTAGTTAATATTTAATTGGTATGGAATCCATCAATTCGAATTCAAAATTTTTATAATCTTGCCAAACATTAAATTTGGTCAATTCCAGGAATTCAAATGAATTCCAAGTTACCAAACAGGCCATAATATTAATCTACAATTAAGGAATTCTCGATGAAACCACCTACGTTTTTGGAAAAAATCAATATTATTAAATAATGGTACTAATGAGTAAAATCAAAATAACGATTGTATCAAGCTTAGAGCATCTCCAACGGTACTAGCTAAAATGGTTAGCTAAAAGAATATAAAATAATGATTATGTAAAATTTACTGAACCTGTAAAGAGTTGTACTTCAATGGTGTTAGCTATAATTGTTAGCTATATTTCAAAAAAAAGTATTTTATTGTTATTTCAATTAGTAAATATATATAAGATTAAACTAAATTGATGACGTGTCACAATATAAGTGGATGTGATATTTTTAGATGTCATGTATAATTTTTTGGATATCCTCCAAATATAGAGGATCTGTATCTTGTTTTCTAAAATTATAGTTAACAGGTTGATGGGTGGGTTGGAGTGGTGGTTTTTTTGAAGGATTTCTATAAATGATAACACGTAGACTTTTATGGCTAACAGGAGTGAAGGTTGGAGATGCTCTTACTCTTACAATATCAAGTTGCAAGTAAATATTTTTCCTGTTAAAAAGAAAAGTTACAATTAAATATTTTCGAAATATACCCAAAATTGGAGTTATGAGTTATGACGGGTTTGTGGACTTTCTGTTGGCAGCGGCAGGCATTGTTCAAAAGATATAATAAATCTGTGCATAATGTATCCATGTTGGAGAGGGACGTCTGAGGGAGGGATACAATGAGTATAAAATAGATGCTTCTAACCAAAACGCGGAACGAAGATTTTACCTACAGTATCTTTTTTATTGCTTGCCAGGCTACGTTTCTTCCTTTTTCTTTTCATTTCTTTCTTCTCCTCCCCTTTATTTTTTACTATACTCTAATTGAAGCACCTTCTTTAGCTTTTCTTCTTTATTTATGCTCCTTTCTAAAATCAACCTCTTACGAACAATACAACCGATAACAACAATACCTTCTTCTGCATTGCTTTCCATATATTGTTTTTTTGCTTTTGTTTCATTTCTACTCATTCCAGCACAACGGTGCCTTGGATCATTGCATGTTTGATTCTAAAGCTATCCTTTTTAGATTCAGCCCATACTTAATTGCAATATCAAATTACAAATCATTTTTTTCCTTTACAAAAGCATATTTGTACTTGGCGTTTTTGCATTTCTGTTTCAACACAACCTACGATAGAATCTTCATAAATAAATATTAGATAAACAAATAATATTGTTACATGAATAATTTTTCCGGTTACAACACAAAATTGATAAGAATGTATTTTTAGCCATAATAAATAAATAATATCGATAGAAGAATAAAAAATTTCGAATATTGGAATATTGATTTATCGCAAATTAACTGTATTTTAGTTTATTTTATATTAATTTTAATATAGTTCAGTTTATATATTATGAGTTTTATTTTGTACATGCGTTATTAGTAAAATTATTATAATTTCGTGTTTAAATCATATGATAATGTCGTTATATGAGTAAATTTTTTGGAAAATTTTTTTGACGACCAAGTGCTTTAATAAAAACATCAATGACTTATCAGCTAAAATCTCGTTGGCAGCTACATCAACGACTCATTCTTGACCAAGTGCATTCATAAAAACATCAATGGCTTATTGATCATTCAATTAGCAGAATTTGCGTAGTAAGCAAACCTCATTAGTAGTAATAAGGAAACCTAGCTTAACACAATCTCATCTCATCATCATGAGGCATCTTCCGCATATCATTCTGTTACAATCATTCTTTTGTGGTATCAGAGCTTGATCCACGCTCTAACAAGTTAATCGGTTAAACAATCCAAACTTTCATTTTTAGGTTATCAAAAGCTTAACCATTCATTCGATGGCAAACTCATTCGTGTCTCTCCTTAATAGTTAACAAGTTCAAGAAATCGAAACTCCTTTATATCATGATGTAAACAAAGCCATCCTAGCAAGCATACATAAACTCCTAATTTATGTATTTTTTTACACGATTTTAAGACTTGTACTTGTGCTATTATGTTTTTCCGGTGAGGATTTTATGGGTTTTGAATGTTATGAATTTTTGGATTTCTTGAATTTGGGATGTTTATGTCATGAATGTGAAAAATTTGTTATAATCTTAATCGTTGATTAATTAATCCAACGGTTTTAAAATTGATTATTGCATAATCGATTCTTGATAATCAATTGTCAGGACCAAGACCTACATAATAGAGTTGTACAATGAACACAAAAGAGAATAATCAATGATGTACGATTGTATTTTAGGGTGGGTATTTATGCTTTATCTTATTTGAAAGAGGTTTCAACTTGATATTTGTGTTTATTTTACAAACGATAACTGTTTTTAAGTAGGATCCAAAGAAATGCTTTCGCAAAAAATATAATGGTCCGCACATTCAAAGAGTTGCTAATGGTTCTGACGAAAATGTTACAATGGAAAACTCAAGGACAAATGTGATAATATCTTAACTATAGACAGAGTCGTAACCCAGAAGAATGATCATATAGATGAGACGTGCTATGAGAGGCCAAAGTCTAAAGCTGTTCTGATAAAATGATAATGTACCGTTTCCTTTATAACAAAAGATGAGGGGCAACTTAGGAGTAAAAATTCATCCAGCATTGTGATGAACTCAGGTTCGATCTTCATCAGCTCTTCCATTGTAGTTAGAAACAAAGCGAACAATGCCAAAAGCCATTTTTCTTGTAAATCAAAAAATTGAAAGAAAGAACCAACACTGATTTTGTTGGTGTCGGTTTGGAGTTTAAGTTGGAATGATTAAACAATGTATATCATTTTATATTCTAAAACCGAGTGTATACCCCCATACTCCAACTAGTTGTCACCCTTCGAGCTGCACTGCATAAGATGCTCTGGCAAAGAGTTCAGATATGCCATTGGTAATATGCAGTAGGTAAGTAGGGATTGGTGGTAACTCAAGCATTCTAATGGCTAAAAATGGGATTCTACGAAACCACTTGAGAAACCAATTGACGTTCCACCTCTTCCCAGTTGTGTACCTTCACGACAAGGGGGTGTTGAGCAACAGATTCTACTTTGCACCATGGATATGTGTTGTCATAATCAAAAAGCAAAACTTTGATACCAGCCGCAGCGCACTCAGCGGCATATCTTGGGTTATCATCAATCAAGACTTTCGCTCCTAAAGATCTGTAACAATATAACAATGACAAAAGTGATCACATGTATTTCTGCCCGGGTTCTTATATGACAAGTTTAGTGAACTTAGAAGGATTCATATGGTAAACATATACATAATTATCCAGTACAAGTAAATAAGGCTACAAATTCATTTATATTAAGCTACAAATACTAATCCTTTTTTATTTTCATTTATATGAATATATGCTAAAAACAGTTACGTGTCTGCGTGTGTGTGTGTGTGTGTGTGTTAAAAGATTCATAGTCAAGCTACCTGCATATGTCTGATTTGGGACGAGACTGGCCATCTAAAGCGAAGTGATTGCCAAAGTGAATCTCATGAAACAGTCCAGGAAAATGAGTCTCAATCCATTCAACAGTGTGATCTTTGATTACATTCTGCCGGGACCTACGTAAATTAAATCTCTTCAAAATGACCTATAATTGAATGTTTATGTTGAATTAAACACTTGACATAATAAGATGTGTGGCTAAGACATACGTCACTACTGATAAATTGCAAAATCTTGATAACTTCTTAAGAGCCTGCTGGGAACCTGGAAGTGGATGGATCCCCTTCTTAAAATAAGATGTCTTGAAAAACTCGTGAACACGGATATCCGCTGTACAAAAGAGTGGAATTATACAATTTAGTTCTATCTGCCATATAAAACCTTCAGACAGAAATCATGACAGAACAAACTTGCTTTATTTAATTATCGGAACTTTAAGTTGAATATGCAAGCACTCGCAAAAGTTCATACATTTAACCCCATACGCACAAAGACCACCGATGAACTCATTTATTTCAACAAGTTACAACACCAAATTCGAATGCAAGCGAATTTCTAGATTTCACCTCCAAAGCAAACAATTATATAATAGATTAATAGCCTACTTCATAACATATAAGAATAAACAGCGAAGGATTTCTATTACGATAAAAAATGCATACTGATTGATTAGTCTGTACTGACAAGTCTGCGAACATATATTTCATGCCTAACTAAGATTTGATTGTAAGCATATGACTCGGATTTTTAAAGTGAAGGAAAGATCAGAATTACCTTCTTTCCTGGAGCAGTTCCAAATCTGTTAAAACATAAGGAAAATATTAAGTAAAGCAGATCTCTTTATGCACAGAAACATCGGTAAATTAAAATGACAAGTAACATAACCGACATGTCTGATGAATTTGGCACAAATAGGTTATTATATAGTTCGGAGCACATGTACATGCTAGAAAAAGTAGCAAGTCTCTTTAATGGAACAACAATAACTCTAGTCAATGATAGTAGACCCCATATGAGTAGCCGCCCTAACTATACTGGAAGAACCAAAGCACGTTTATATATACTCTTTAGAGAAAGGGGGAAGCATCTCCTTTCTCTGACGTAGACGGGCATGCATTAGATTTTGGTAGATGACCGAAATTCATGCAGGACAAGAAGGAAAACAATGATATGATACATTTGAGTGGATTAAACGCAGAAGAGCCACTAGCCCTAAGGTGATCCAACACTAAAGAACCACTGCTCCTAGGATTTCTCAACCGCAGAAGAGAAGAATATGCATGGATCGTCACCCATAACAAGAAATAATCTCAATCCAATAATTACTTAAAGTCTTCTTATTAGTTATTACCTACAATCATCTAGAACATTCCTAATGATATGTGTGTATATATCTAATATAATTTAATATTAATACCCGTCTCCCCCTTGAGTAATTAAACTTAACAAATTACAATTAAATTAGTCCTAGATAATTTAATTTTAAGTTTTTAAGTCTATTATATTTTTTAAGTTTTTGTTCAGCATCACAAAAAGAAACTAAACACCTTTGAAGACTAATAGAAAAGATATATAGACACAGTATGATTTCAGTATCACAAAAAGAAACTAAACACCTTTGAAGAGTGTGCTTAATGCACTTGCCATAATAGAAAAGATTTAAGAACACAGTATGATTTGCTTAAGAGTAATAATGTCAACAGATGGTACTTGGAATATGTAAACAATGCTAGAGATATCTTTCAGAATTCAGAGGAAAGCTTTTGCAGAAAAGCAAGCACTAACATAGTTTTGAAAAAGTCACTTAGGACACAAATTGTTTTACAGCTTCACTCACAAGCAAGTCTATGCATCACATTTATCTAAGACTTACTCAGACCATACTAGTCTGTGATCTCTAGATTATAGAAGAACACCCTTGACCCTTCCCTCAGTGGAGTCGACTGACTAGGTTTTCAGCTAGCTAACAATGAACTGCCTTTAATTTCATAGGATGCAGTTCTCTACTTTCAAGTAGGCAAACAAGTCAAAACTCTTGCTTCTCTTATACTGGAAATCTACCTAGATATTCTTCAATCTTCGAATATACCGAAGCAGGAAAAAACCGTACATGAAAAAAATTAGAAACCATAATTCATCAGTCTTGTCAAGAAGTAGGAAAATCATATCTCTTTTGGTAAATATTGGCGCTTCAGGCACCTGAACCTACTTGGACAAAAACCTACCTTAAGTCCAAGGATACCTCTAGTGCAACCTTTATTATAATGCAATCTGTTATATTTTTTTAGTGGGCATTTGGTTCCTGGTATTTCAACCCACTTGACTTAAAATCTTATTCCGGTGTTTAATTAAGGGGATTTTCCATTAACTGGTTCACTAATTTCTTAATACATAGGATTCTTAATCATTCCCGTTCCTGTTTACTCTAATTCCCGTTCTAATCGACTATCCAGACACCCCCTAATTATTAAATTTGTACTAGTAGTGAACATAACATAATCAGAATGTACAAAACTGCAGCATTCAACCAAAAGATGGAATGTTACCTTAAAAAATTCATACACATGGTATTCTGAAACGGAATGATTTGAAGAGTATCGATCCGCAATAAATCTATTTAAAGCTGATACAAAGTTTCCAAGAACTGCATACAACAAAAAACAAATGATTTAGGTACACGTCATAATTAATAGCCAAAACAGTCTGCACAGTAAAGCAGAATAAGCAAGTATCACAAAACCAGCTCATTGAGAAGCATAACCTATGCCATCACAATCAATTCTTAATCTAAAATTCCAAACCATATATCCAAGTACAGAACCTCCAAACAACTTAACAAGTCTCTATATCAAAAACCAAAAAATTATAGAACAGAAAGTTAAATAGAATGCAGAATATAAACAGATTAAAAACATCACAAAAAATTGATAACCGACAACTTTATAGTAAAACAGACATACCCTCATCAACATCAACAGCAACCACAAATTTATGAGGAAGAGGGTCAGGAAATCCAAGAGTATGACAGCCTCTACTTTTATCAAACACTTGATCAACCATCCCATTACTCTTCTTCCCAGAATCCCCACCAATCAATTGCGAAAGCGAAGGCGAAAAAGCCCTAGGCCTTCTCCCCTTAAACACACCCTTATCATTCCTATTCTCATTAATCTTGTCACCACAAGATTTGACACACACAGTTCTTGAAAAAGGTTTAAACTTTAGGCCAAAAGAATGAAACCCATTACAATTATCCAATTCAAATGCATCTCTGTAACTATTTCTAACCAAAGTTGAAGATGAATTAGCAGCAGCCATTGAACAACAACAACAACGTTGGTGATTTTGTAATAATCCCACAATTAACGAGGATGCTGATGATGAACAAAACCTCTTTTTTATCATCACGATTCCCAATGTGTTTATTTCTTAACAACAAATTTCATTTGGGCAGAATAGTATAAGATTTTGAGAATAATTTATTGAAAAAGCTCTTAGCTTTGGAATGATTGGTATGAGATTCAGAATTTCTGGGACAAAAATGCTAACTTTAAAAAGGGTATAGACACATTTTTTTTATATCTCATATAAATTTATTTTTATTTTTGGATGGAGAAAATATATAAAAAAGCACTGAGAGGAAATGGAAAGAAAAGGAGAACAGAGTGTGCGGTGAAGGTTAAATGCATTGTTTGGTGTTATTTTTATTTTTATTATTATTATTGAAATAATTTATGGTTCCAATTAATTGGATGATTTCTTTCAAAAAGAATTATTGGATTATAGTTGGGTTTAGTGGAGACCCTGTGTTTTGTGGAGTCTTGGAGTTCACCTTTGTTCTGCATACATTCATCAGCATTTTACATTGCATTTAGTTAGGGTTTTTCAACAATATCGTTAAAATCCATCACAAATATACATTATATTGCCCGCAACAACAAAATATTGAATTTGCAGAAAAATTTTTATTTTGCAGAACCAAGTGTTCAAGAACAAAGCGATTTAAATATTTTACATCAATTCAAGAGATGTTTAGGCGTGTTTCGGAGCAGTTTACGATCATGTTCAGGAGGAAAACGTTTTTGCATTGGTAAAACATTGTTAAATGCGGATGAATTTATGCAGAACAAAGGTGGACTCCAGGACTTCACAAAAAATATGGTCTCCACTGAACTTTGTTCTATGGAGACCGACATTTTTGGTGGAGACCGGAGACCATATATCAATCAAAACATTGCAAAAACTTATTCTTTGAAAATCATGTTCTACGAAAATCACTATTTCATTTATTTCATCGAAAATCTTGAAAATCATATATATTTTACATGCAAATTTCATTAAAAATCTTGACAATCATGTACGTTCTGCAAATAAAATATTGCAGAACGTATTATTCTCCAAAACATGTTCTGCTTGCAAATCATATATGATTTTTAAGATTTTGAATGAAATAATAATATTTATTGAACATTCTTTGCAAATATATATGTTTTGAATACATAATGTATACGGTCTCCACGGTCTCCACTCAAATGTTGTGGAGTCCTGGAGTCCACCTTTGTTCTGCATACATTCATCAGCATTTTACACTGCATTTAACTATTTTATACAGTCATGACCAAGATTAGTTAGGGTTTTTCAATAATATCGTCGAAATCCATCACAATATACATTATATTGCCCGCAACGAAAAATTATTAAATTTGCAAAACAAATTTTATTTTGCAGAACCAAGTGTTCAAGAACATCAATTCGAGAGATGTTTAGGCGTGTTTCGGAGCATTTTACGATCATGTTCAGGAGGAAAGCGTTTTTGCATTGGTAAAACATTGTTAAATGCGGATGAATATATGCAGAACAATGGTGGACTCCAGGACTCCACAAAAAACATGGTCTCCACTGAACTTTGTTAGTTGGATTCAGTGGAGACCATGTTTTTTATGGAGTCCTAGAGTCCAACTTTGTTCTGCATACATTCATTAACATTTTACATTGCATTTAACAATTTTCTACGGTCTTCACCAAGATTAGTTAGGATTTTGTCAACAATATCGTCGAAATCCATCAAAAATATACATTATATTGCCCGCAACGACAAAATATTGAATTTGCAGAACAAATTTTATTTTGTAGAACCAAGTGTTCAAGAACAATATTCGACATCAATTCAAGAGATGTTTAGGCGTGTTTCGGAGCAGTTTACGATCATGTTCAGGAGGAAAGCGTTTTTGCATTGATAAAACATTGTTAAATGCGGATGAATATATGCAGAACAATGGTGGACTCCAGGACTCCACAAAAAACATGGTCTCCACTGAACTTTGTTAGTTGGATTCAGTGGAGACCATGTTTTTTATGGAGTCCTAGAGTCCAACTTTGTTCTGCATACATTCATTAACATTTTACATTGCATTTAACAATTTTCTACGGTCTTCACCAAGATTAGTTAGGATTTTGTCAACAATATCGTCGAAATCCATCAGAAATATACATTATATTGCCCGCAACGACAAAATATTGAATTTGGAGAACAAATTTTATTTTGTAGAACCAAGTGTTCAAGAACAATATTCGACATCAATTCAAGAGATGTTTAGGCGTGTTTCAGAGCAGTTTACGATCATGTTTAGGAGGAAAGCGTTTTTGCATTGGTAAAACATTGTTAAATGCGGATGAATGTATGCAGAACAAAGGTGACCCCAGGACTCCACAAAAAAACATGGTCTCCACTGAACTTTGTTCTATTGAATTAAACTATTTTTATTTATTAATATAGGTCCAGAAAAATTGTGGCTTCTTGCAATCTATTTTCTCAAGTTTATATTATTCATTTCACTCTATCATATTTTACTTATACTTTCTTTTTTCACAATTTGTTTGTTTTCAAACTTTGTCTGAGTTGGGAAGCTGTAGAGCAATAAACTAAATGCGTGAGATACGAACAAGAAACAAGCGGCAAAAAAGGCCTAAAAAGAGAATATGCTATTCAGTTTTTTCTTAATTTATTAATTTTATTTGTAAGAAAATCCATGTTACTACTACTCTATTAGTGAAGGGAAATGATGTACTGTATATGCGAATAAATCTAATGTTCAATTCATAATTTAATGTATATTGAAATGTCATTTTTAATAGGAAAAAAACAAAAAAATTAGTACCCATATAATAATTTGATTCTTAATTGAATTATATATAGTCTCAGTGTGTTCCTGAATATAGGTTTGTCAACATATCGGATTCGGATTGAATCAATCAAAATTCATATCTATATTCATTTATTTTATCGAATTCGGACCGGATCGAATCACACCTCGAATATTTTAGAGGTTGATCCATATCCAATTCATTTAGTTTAATGGATAAAGAGTAAATTTCAAAGTGGTGGCCAGATATTACACTCATTTTCAAAAAAGTGGCCAGACTTTCAGTTTTGCAAAATGGTGGCCAGACTTGCCTTTTTCCTTTCAAAAAGGTGGCTGCAGACGATTTTTAGCTTTTTGGCAGGGGTAAATGGGGAAAAATGCTAGAAATCCCAAAAATTATCCACAAAAATCCCTAAATTAATATGTGTCACCATATGATTGGTTATATTCGTAATAATAATAATAATGCCCCCCATGTATATACATCAATTCACCAAAAAATCCACAAATATGAGTTGTCAAGATTTAATTAGTCAATTTATGTGCATGCATGAGGGGCATTATTATTATTATTACGAATATAACCAATCATATGGTGACACATATTAATTTGGGGATTTTTTTGATAATTTTTGTAATTTTTAGCATTTATTTTTAGTAAAATAACATATTTTCCCATTTTACCCCTGCCAAATAAGCCGAAAATCGTCTCCAGCCACTTTTTCGAAAGGAAAAAGGCAAGTCTGACCACCATTTTGCAAAATTGAAAGTATGGCCATTTTTCTGAAAATGAGTGTAAAATCTGGTCACTTTTTTGCAATTAACTCATGGATAAATGATCGGGTGTCGGATATTTATTGCTTCATTTATTTTTTAAAGTATAAAAAAAATTAGCTACAGTTAATATATGTGAAAAAATTAGTAAAATTTGAGAAGTTACAATCTAGAATTCAGTGTGTAAAGTTAAGTAACAATCAAAAATTTAAACTACTTTAGTAATTTCATTGTTCAAATACAATGCTTGAACTACTAGTTCGTAATTTACCATCTTCAACAAATGATTTTTTATAGTGTTTTGTTTAAAACTTTATCATTCCCATTAACATTTGTATACTCAATGAAATAAAACGAAAAATAAAGCAAAAACATATATTAAAGCAAAATCACTTAAATCATTACCCATAGTATTATGACTTTCGCTAGCCGAACAAATAAAATAAAAAACACATATAAATCAAAATCAAATTATAATGTTCATCATTAAGAAAATGCAATAAAAAATTACTAAATTAACGTACCATGATTAAAATTTAAGAATGAAGACTTGATGTCTTGCTAATCAGAGAAAAATATAACGACATTAAATTTTGGAGGCTGGAGTCTGTAGCCGTGCATGGAAGAGTAAGGAAATATTAGATTAGGTATAAGGTTTAGGGTTTTTAATAACATGACTCATTAAAATATAAAATATTGTGAAAACAATATTATTTATATTATATTATATATATTATATAATTAAATGGATGGGGTCATGGATAAACGAATCAAATCAACCTAAATACATATCCAATACATTTATTATTCGGGTCGTTCTTATCAAATTAGGTTCCGTATCAAATATTTTTAAAATTAATCCATATCCATTTAAATCAGTGTAAATCGGGTCGGATCGAATCGAATATCCGGTCCATGCCTACCTGAATGTGCCTTACTGGCTACCGGCCGCTTGCTTGTCACACCCGCTAAGGTAGTGCATCATTGTTTCAAAAAAAAAAAAAAAAAAAGGTAGTGCATCAATTTTCTTGATTTTCTTTACAGATTTTTTGCTGTAATATCCATGTTTTTCATTTAGGACTAATAATCAAGTCATTTTCTCTGAAAAAGTAAGCAGATTTTTTTTCTTCTTTAGTTTTTCTTGATTAGTTTGTTGCTTCTTTTCATAAAATTTAACTATAATATGCATATTATGTTTTATTATTACTAGTATTTTACCCGTCCTACGCATCGAAAGAACAATTATAAAATTTTGAAATAGTTACAAAAATATATTTGTATCAAAAAATAAATTATTTATTTATATTTTGTTTTGAGAGTAACTAACCCGTTATACATCTCAAGCATTGTTATAGAAATCGACCGATTTCTGAAAAATCGCCGATAAATCGGTCAAAAATCGATCAAAATTTTGGAACCGATTCGGCCGATTTTATAAAAATCGCCGATAAATCGGCAATTTGTCAATCGAATAACCCGATAAATCGTAAATCGGTACCTCAACCGAATAGTTTCGATTTCCGAAATCTGCAACACCGATCTCAAGTAACTTTCCACAAATTATGTGTGATTGTATGAACACGTGTTAAACGATTTTGAAAATTGTGTATATAAAAAAAAAGATTAATATCAAAATACATTCATTTGATATATGATAAAATTTACTTGAGATACATATCAATTTTTCTATTCCCTTTTGTTTTTTCCCAGATATTTTAACGACATTTTATACTATTTTTCCAGAAAGTTCGGTTCAATATAATCATGGTTTGAGGATCAGGCGTAGAGAATAATAAAAACATAAATATTAATAGAAAAATAAATCTAATACATATTCTAGAGGAAGTGAGTTGTCATACTGAGCAATTTTTGGGAGTAATTCTAGAGGTCCCAAAAAAATTTCCAAAAAAAATCCCAAAAAGTGAGTTGTCATATTTTGATTGGTTAGCGTTCTATCCGTGCTATACACCAAATGATAAAATTTATTAATTAATTAATATAAACATGTTATTTTCATCATTACTTATAAAAAAATGATTACTATTTCTTTAAAATTTAAGTATAAAATTATCTTCAATTTATACCAATTACATTAATATTAATATTATCAAAATATTCACATCCCCGCTCAAACACTCTGAGCCCCTCTTTATTATTTTTTCTTAATTTTATTTTTCATTTGATTTCTCTCATTTTTTAGAATATTTCAACCAAGTTTATAAGTTTTTTTATACATATTTGAAGTTTTTTTATTTTGAAAATTTGGTATTTTTAAATGTGTAGTACAATTGGTTTCTATAATTTTTATTATATTAATATTCAAAATATTTGCTTGGGTTGCGATCAATTTTTCGAATAGATATTAAAAATTCACAAACACTTATTTCTAACGATCGTTATAAATCATTATATTGTCTCTCAAAAAAATGTTGCATGTTTCAGCGATATGAGAAAGGAACACTACTTTGCAAGATCCATTAAATGATTTTCTTAATTTTATTTTTCATTCTATTTCTCTCATTTTTTAAAAACTTTCAACCAAGTTCATAAGTTTTTAATCCATATTTTAAGTTTTGTTATTTTGAAAATTTGGTATATTTAAATGTAAAGTACAATGGATTTCTATAATTTTTATTATATTAATATTCAAAATATTTGCATGGGTCGCGATCAATTTTTCGAATAGATATTAAAAATTCATAAATACTTATTTCTAACGACCGTTATAAATCATTAGATTGTCTCTCAAAATAATATTGCATGTTTCAGTGATATGAGAAAGGATCACTACTGTGCAAGATCCATTAAACGATTTTATTAATTTTATTTTTCATTTGATTTCTCTCATTGTTGAGTATCTTTCAACCAAGTTCATAAGTTTTTGATTCATATTTTAAGTTTAGTTATTTTGAAAATTTGGTATATATAAATGTGCAGTACAATGAGTTTCTATATTTTTTATTATATTAATATTCAAAATATTTCCATGGGTCGCGATCAATTTTTCTAATAGATATTAAAAATTCATAAACACTTATTTCTAACGACCACTATAAATCATTAGATTGTCTCTCAAAAAAATGTTACATGTTTCAACGATATGAGAAAGGATCACTACTTTGCAAGATCCATTAAACGAACATAATTATGATAAAGAAAAACTTTCATCTAATCTAGTTTCCTATGTGTTTGTTCTATATCATTTTTACAAATTTTAAGTTCTTTTATTAGTGAATTGATTTACTGTAGAAAAATAAACATTATCAATTAACCAGACAAATCCAATATATCCCCTTTTTGGTAAGATATGACTGTTAGAGTTTATGGTGATTGCCATCAGCTTGTTCTTAATGACAACTTAAAATGTGTATATTCAGTTTGGGAGTTGATTTTTGTGACGCCCCCAGATCCGGGGTCGGAGATCTAGGCGCTCACGGTCCATTTTCCATTGATAACATACCTGTTCTTGCACATAATATATATAACACAGCCATCGACCCCACAATAAACTCACACCACACACACACACAGGTTAGAGCCTCAGAAACGTCACACATTGATTAAACAGTAATAAAATTATCAGAGTTATTACAGACCGAATTAAATAGAATTTATGCTACCAGCAACACTTCGATATGAAGCGAAGTTGGCGGCTTGAAAGTTTGTTACGATACACTGCCTTGCACAGGTCATACTGATAAATAAAACAACTAACAAAAGCTGCCAACCAATCCGGCTAATGGGGCCTACCGGTGGAATCTCGAGTGCTGGCTCGGGTCTAGTCACCTGCTTTCGAGCAGTCTGTCTGGGTCTTGCCATTTCGCTTAGCTGTTGTGTTTGTAAAATTTGAAAACAAGCAAGAGTGAGCAACTATAGCTCAGCAAGAAATATACGTATACGATAAGCAATATAGCATTTCATATGATTGGCAGTTATTAAACTTGTTTGTATCAATCAGATATAAAATCACTTGTCATAGTTGATAAATCTCGAAGGTGCAACAATATGTGCCCTCGTTTTCAAAATAAACTTGCAGTTCTAGATACTGCATTGAGTCAACATCTTTCTCATCAAAATAGAACACTATCAGCAACTCGGCACAAAAGCCTAAGAAGCAGTGTCAAAGCATTTTTCCAAAATGGAGGAATGGGACTTAAAGAAAACACAAAACCTGACAAGGATTGACGATGATCAGTCGCCACATCCAAGTCCAATAATCCGCGGGTCTTCTCTACCGGTAGAAGGATAGAAACTACATCCGTAACTATCCCTCGGGTGAAAACTACATCCGTAATCACCCTCGATGAAAACTACATCCGTAATCATCCTTCGGCAACACCTGGGCCGGAATAATAATTGATGGACCGCCTGGCTCACGGCCGCTTACACATCCCGGGAATCGTTCGTCAACGGTTCCCACACCTGCCAGAGTCCCTTTTTCTTTTCTTTTAAAACTTGATTTTGATTGAAAATAGAGTAATTGAGGTTCGACATCAGTCGACCGATGATTCTTGAAATCATACAAGAAGCAGAATCTGACCGGGGGTTTTCGAAAATGTTTTGAGTTCGAAAGAGTTCGAGTTTGAAAGTATTAAAAAGTATCTTGGATTAACTTTGTCTTTAAATAATGAACAATGATTAATAAATAATATTTTAAGATTTAATATTAATAATTAATAAAATAATTATTCGATAAAATAAACTTTTAATCCAAGATAGGGTTTCGAGTATTTACGAAGATATAACAATAGTTACTTGAGTATACGATTCTCCCCGAATGACCCTTCGGGTTTTCGCAATCTAGATACGATATAACAATATACCGCTCCCCGGTCAATAATATATACGGACCGCTACGACCTCTATTGCTAGAGTCGTTGTCCGAAGAAAACATTTCAATCTAAGTTCAAGGGGTACAAGCATATATAACTTATAAAATCTCAATTGCATCAATACTTCGATAAGCATAGCATTTGATATAATTTGAAAACTACAAACACAACAGTAAAAGTCCTTGTATATGGATAAGTTTTGAAAAGTAAACTTGCCTTGGTTTGGTTGGGGTGGTCGAGCGTGCGGATTCGAACGATCTATACATAAGCAATAATCATTCGTTAGTACCTTAACAATATCTCTTTAATTACGGGGTTTAGGGGGGTACGAAATTAACTTAACGACTTCGCCTTATGACTCTTTAGCCCCACTATAGGTTCATGTCATCACTCGATTACGCTCGTCACTTACTCGACTTAATTTAATTACCACTTTCGAATCATAACCACTAACTCTAGAATCATGCTCCACTAACCGACTTTTTCCCTTGCGCGAATTTTACTCTAGCATTTTTATAAAATCCAAAAATTCATATTTTAATCCAATTCTTTTTGGGTGGTCTTCACCACTGCATTACCTACATTCTCAAATTTTTCCATGATCCCACATATATTTTTAGGGGTTTAAACAAGGTTCACAAGGGGTCACCTAATGCAGTCCGGAATCCAGAAACACAATTCACTTCTCCGGCCATAACTTAAAATCTATACATCACCTAGTCATGAACCTTACATTTCCAGAAACTAAATTCAATTATCTTTCCAACAATATATGGTAGGACATCAGGGGACAACATTTGGGGGTTCAAAATCGTGCTACAATACAGGTCAATGTTCCTGAACAAAACTCAGCAAGCACAAACTACTTAGATCAACCATTTTTCACACTTCCACAACACAATCAACACTTAATACACTTAGATCATGGTTCATAACACTCATGGAGATATATATATTATCCATAGTCATAAAAGTCACAATCTCAACATCAAAACTCAAGATCCATGCTATCCAATACATATACAACCAAGATTAGCTCACAAACACATGGATCTACTACCATACTTTATAAATAATACATAACCAAGAGGGTTTGAGATTTTTATACCTTCTTGAGCACCTAGGGGCCTTGGATAAGCTTTTCACAACTCAACAACACCTTAAATGGTCTCCTACAACACTTACAATCCAAGATCTAAAAGAAAATAAAACATGGTTACTATTCCCCCAAACTTTAACAATTTGTAACTTGAAATTGGGTGGATGAAATGGATTGAAATTGCTAACATACCTTGTCTAGATGATGTAGATGACCTAGGAATTATGTGGTGATTTATGAGTGATGGAAGAGGGGGGAGAAGAATTTTTCTTCTCTCCTTTCTTTCTTGGCCGAGAGCAATACAAAGGGGGGGGGGGAAGGAGTTTGTGTTTTGTGTTTTTGTGTTTGGTTGTTGGTGAATAATTGATGTAAAGTGATGTTGGGTGATACATATCATGTAAGTATAGGTAAGTACTATCAAGCATGGCCTCATGTACTACTTGTCCCCTTTCTTGAAAAAGCAAGTAACTAGGTACTATTCATCTTCCAATGGCTAACTAGTTTGCTTGATTTCTAACCACTTGGTTGCATGGGACTTGCATGCAATACTACTCCTTGTATTATTATTCTTCCACCAATGCTTGTTATTCAATCTTTAATTCATATCGTATCTTAATTAATCTCTCGTAATAATATTTTGTCGCGTAGAGATTTCCCCTATAATTCCTTAGTACTTAATTATGTAAATTCCTCGAATGTCCATAATTCCTCGTCATAATTCTTAATAAATCCTTTAATACTCTAACCATTTTCAAATCCCAAGTTTTATAAATATTACTAACAATAAGACTTCTGCCTTCACAATCTCCCTTTATATCTTACATAATAAATGCAACAACGCAGTTTCTCAAACAATCAATTCTATTAATCAACAGGGATGACTAGAAAGGTTCCATAATGATAATGTCACAAGATATTAAATAAAAGGAAATATTACCAAAAATTAGGGTTCTTACAATTTTTTTATTCTTTTCTGTCAGAATATGGTATATTAAATATTAGTTGTATTTTACCCATAAATAAGGAAGAAAAATTAATTCGATCCGATGGCACGAACCCCAAAATTTTGGATATACCGAACACGAATTTTTGGATTTAGGTTTGGATATAAATTTTAAACCCGGAATAATTTCGATCTACATTTGGATTTAAGTTGTACCAAAATATTTAAATGAATAAGAGTAGATTTATTCAAATTTGATTGCACCTTATGATTGTAGATCGGGAGTTTGAGATATTAAAATATTATATTTTATAATATAGATAAAATAGACCCATGCATTAAAATAATATATTGTATTAAAAACAATTAATAAATACGTAATTTTGGAAAATGACTACACATAAGAGTGGCGCAAAGAACAGATGTGCTATTATATAATAGTAAATTTGTGATTGATTTTATAATTAATTTAATTTTAGTAGTAAATTCTTATTGGCACTTATATATTATTATGAAAATTAAATCGAAATTATATCCTTATATATAATAAGCATAAGATGGATCTTATCCAATTTTTTTTGGTCTGGTCACTATACTACCAAAATCATATGATCTGTTGGATTAAAAATAGACGATTAGATCACAATAAAAAGAAAATTATAATCTTAAAAGGATATAATTATAAAAGGTTATATTAGAAGTGAATTTTAAAAAGAAAATTATAATCTAAAAAGGATATAATTAAAAAAGGTTGTATTATAATTGAATTTTTAAAAGAAAATTATAATCTGAAAAGGATATAATTAAAAAAGGTTGTATTAGCATTGAATTTTATTTTATTTTTTATTAGTATTAAAAAAAAATCATATTTACTATTTGAGCTCTATCTTGAGATTAAGAAATCAGATTTGGATGATTTTACAATCCACGCGAACCTCATAAAATTACCTTTAATTTAATGATGCTTTAATAATTATTATTCAAATGAAAACACTCAGAATCTCAAAAGAAAGTATAATTACGAATTTTTACTTTAATCTTGTTCAATTTAGAAGTCTTACAATGACAATATTATTCAATGTAGAAAACCTAATTATATATGATTTAAAATTGTATTTGGTTGTTATTAGAATTATCTTCAAATAATTACGAAGGTATTTTGATAATCAAAACAAATTATAAGTAGAATTCATAAATAAAATAGAATTTTCAACGCAAAAAATCGTCAATGTTTGCGTAGGTTTAATTGGAAAATAATTGTTAAACCATCACTAAATTAAAGATTTTTTGTTAATTTCACGTGGGCTATAAAATCGTCCAAATCAAATTTTAAGAATTCAAGATCGAGTACAAATATAAATCGAATGTGCAAAATCTTACATATACCGATTTTTTAACAACAATTTAATATGTAAATTAATAACATATATTAAAAAATTAATATAATTTTAAATATTAAAAAAGAAGCCGTGCAACGCACGAATTATAAGCTAGTATATAATAATGCAATTATGATTAATTGTAAATCAAAAGAGTGAAAAATTCATATTGCGAAAATCGCTTAAATTATATATTTTTATAATCGAAATTAATTTTAATTTTAAATATTAATTTATTAAAAATATTTTTTGACATTAAAAAAATATGTAATATATGGATATGTTAAATCAAGTCATTACTATATATATTTAAATTAGAATTGTAACTAACCATGGTTAGTGTAATAGGATAAGAATGGTAAATAATGAAAACTTTTAATATAATATGATTGGTCTAAAATTTAGGAATGATCTCAGGTATTATAATAAAAGATGTTTTTTTAAAAACAAAAAGGTACTTTCATTAAGAAGGATACTCAGAATAAAATGCCTCCAACAATATATTTGGAGGAGACTCAAACATATTGTAAGCAATCTACCCAACACGCCACTCTAGCCAAAAGATGAGCGACACGGTTTGTTTACTTTTTTACATGACAAATTCTGTGCCTTAGCTTCAATTTGCCGAACTCTATAGTAGGACCAACTTCCAGGTAGTACTCCAAATCACTGTGAACAACCTTTACTACTAGTTCAGAATCACATTCGATCCTAACTCCATGCAAGCTCAGATCTTCAATCCATTTAATAGCCTCTTATGTTACTTTTATGAGTGGATATTTATTATAAATGAATTGTTCAGGAATCATACTGCATATGAGAAGATGCAAAACAGAATTAGATTAAGAACAAAACAGAGCCCGTATAATTTCAGTAGTGGAAGTGTGTAACAGTTTCCACAGATGATTATGAAAGAAATTGAGTAGCAGACTAGCAGCAGACCCAAAAAACTAATCATCTTAAAACGAAAAAGATAAATTTTAAAGACAAATATTCAGAGAACACAGAACTTTAACCCCTGAAAACGGTGACTGCATGTTTTTTTCTCGAATGAACTCTTAAATTAATTTATCATCCTACAATTCATTCGTATCTCTCCGTTTGAGCCAGTGAGCGGGCTAATATCACCCATCCGAATCATGGCTGCAGCAAAATCTGAGGCAAAGTTGCTCGGGTTGGTACTGTATGTTGACACAATTGAATCAGTTGAGCCTCCATTGAACAGTTGTTGATCGGAGTGGAGTAGACCTTTCTTGTTGACAAGGTTGCTAAAATAGTTGTTGTCGAAAGATGAAGGAGTCTGAAGATCCAATGGAGCCAAATTGTCGTCACCTGTGCCATTTGTGCTAGGGCAGTTGCTTTGGATTTTTTGAGCAAATGAATTGTCCAAGCTGTTTTCGTTGTATATCCGACCTCTGAAGGTAGTGCACCTTGCTTGCCCGATTGTGTGAGCACCTGATTTGGTCATAAATTTTGAGTTCCTAGTAGTGTAAATGGGATTGAATATGTGCGTGCTCCAAAATTGAAATTGATACAATTAGATGTATGATTCAAGAGATCAAGAGCTAACCAGATAAAGCGACAAGGTCTTGAGTAGAAAGGCCAAGAGCATTAAATCTTGAATTGAGGGCGTTGAGGTTTGCGGTTGGAGCAGGAATGCTATTATTTGCTGCTCCTTGGCTTGCTGTTCTAGCGTCTCGTCTTCCAAGTTTTACATCCCAGTTTGGCCCTCCAAGCTGCATCATTTTTCATCATATATAAATTAAGGATACTAGCAGAAACGAAACCAAACCTAATTATCATATATAGTATAACTGTTAACCCACTCGGGAGTAGCTATGTGGAGGCGCCTCGTTTGTTTTGTCGACTTTGTAGTTCCTTAGGGAACTTGCACTTCCTTGAATATTAGTTACAACCTATACTATGTCCAACTGAAAATTTGTTGAACCAAACACATGGACTTTTTTGCAGTTCCAAGGAGTTGTAGTTCCATGGTTGGGTTACATGGAAACAAACGAGGCCTAAAAGAAGACAAACATTGCCCCTATTTTAAAGATTAGATAGACTGTTTACACAAAGAATTCCAGCTCGAAATACATAAACATTTACAAAATATGGTTAGTACTATCAATGAAATGGATATGCAATGAAATAAGACTTTCTAGAGCCTTACGATTTTAACTGAGTCTCTTGCGGTCAGAGCTAGAATGTCAGCACAAGAGACAACACCGGGGCACACACTTTCAACTGCAGATTTTATGCTGTCAACAACCTCAAATCCCCTGGCAGAATTGACGTTTGGAGCTGCTCTTTTCTCTCCTGTGAATGAAGATGTGTCATCTAGGAGAATTGATCCATCGCATCCCTGCAAAATTCGAAGTACTGAATAGATTTAAGAGTTCTTATTTACAGTAGTTGCAACTTTGAAATAAAAAGTATGATGTGCTTCTATTCTACTTCTCTTCCCTTCCAACAGTACTTATAGAGTTACAGTGTTTAGACTGTGTCATGACCGTACGTTTCTATTTTGTTTAATAATCTTTGGTATAATGTACAAATATATATAGTACTTTCAAGGCAACTTTAATTGTCAGTGAGTCCTCTACTCTTCACTAGCTACTTCTAAGTAGACATTAAAACAAATTTACGAGGAAGGCTTCTATGTATGTATACGCCCCAATGAAACGTTCATCTCCTTCCCTAATCCTGATCAACTACATTATCTGTCATGAAAAAATACATCTGAGATACACCAAGTGATAAATACGAAACGCGCACATGATACCTTGCATGTACATGTGCTTAGTGCTTAATTACACAGACATTATTCATGAAAATTGGAATGTGTGCATGCATAGTCTAAAGATGATTAAAGATGATCAAGAAACATTACATTGACAAAGCAGTCATGGAAGAACAAGCGAAGAAGAGATGCGCCCATTCGGGTTTCCTTGAGTATAGCGGAATGCACATTGTATTTAACAGTGGGTAAAAGGTCCGGGCAAGTTTTAGAATAAAAGTCAGGTGAAAGTTGAGCTGATGATATCCCAATGAAGAGAATTAACAAGTTTAAAACTATTAGTGAAGAAAATGAAGCCATTACTCCTAATGTAAGGGATGTTAAAAGTACTGATACGAATGATGATTAATGATTAGCTAGGAGAGAAGAAGGTATGTTGCGAATTATAAACAACAGAGAACGATGGTATTTGTAGTTATCACAAAGGTGAATCATTCCTTTCTTACAAGTTATTGGGACAGGGCAGGTTAGCAACTCAAAGACTACATTGCATGGACCTTTTCAGTTTTCACATAGAGAAGTCTTCCGTAGCTGGTGCCCAAAGGGATTTTCTATTGCCTTCAAATTTTCAAAAGCTAAGGGAGCAGTTATCTCTATGTTGTATATATGTTATGTATGACCCTATCTAGGACATATTGAAATTCCAAAAAAAAAAAAAAAAAAAAATCACGGGTGAGATTGAAATGAAATTCGGCTTTGAGATATTAATGTTTAAGAAAGGTATAGTAAAGCAAATGAGGTGCTAACTACCTTAGCGACCAAGGTTGAAGTCATATATATATATAATTGAGCATATGTTCGATTTCTTTCTTATAATTTTTACCGCCTTGACTCATTTGATTACGATAATTTTTACCGCCTTGACTCATTTGATTACGATAATTTTTACCGCCTTGACTCATTTGATTACGAAGATTAATTAGGATGCATGCATAGTGTCTTGACATTTTAAGCTGGGCATGTCATTACCATTTTTTTTTGTTAGGTTGTCATTACCATATTAATTTGCTTACATGATAAATATTAATACTGAACTGCAATGCCTAGATATTAAAGCTGGGTAGGTCGTGCTACAGACCTGCAAACTCGTATATAAATATCTCTGAATCATTCAGACGAATATGATTATACTTTTCATCCGCACTTCTTCTTCTATTTCTTTTTTGTCTTCACCATCGCTCGTTGAACCAGTCAAGCTAGTTCAGTAGTGAGGGAATTGTATCCTTCCATCTACATTATATAAAAATACAATAAAGTTTGACTTGTACAAAAATGTGTACATATAGTTCATGTTATGATTTATAAGTAATTAAAAGGTCCAAACTTCTTGCTTAATTTGTTAGATAACTAAATGCTCAGGTAACATATTCAAATTACGTTATAAACCAGGGGAGGTTTATGAAAGGTTGAAACTGCAACTACTACGCTTGACTTGTCAATTTTATTATTTAATTTTGTGTTACAAAGTCAAATTTTCACATCACTGATTAGTGATTATGACTTGAATCATTTAATTTAACTTTAGTCGATTAACTTTTAGGTACGTACTCGTTTTTCATTATCTTCTTAGCCGACAATTATTTACTTCACTACAAGAAACAGGAAGAGAGTCTTTTCCGATCAATTAAATTCGTTCAACTTTTTACTGACGCTAAACCCGACCGTGGGACCAATGGTCAAAATTATATTAAACCCGACCACTTAGACCGACCAATATATCTTGTGGAGCTCACATTGGTTCTAAATAATTGACTAACGGGTCACGTCAGGCTAAACCGACCATTAAAACCGACCACTTTTTTTAGTGGATCCCACACTGATCCTAAAGAATAAAACCGACCAATAAAATCGACCATTCTTATTCGTGGAGCCCGCACTACTCCTAAAGAATTAAACCGACCAATTTTCCGATCATTACTTCCGACCGTATTTTCCTACTTTCCACGTTAGACTACGATACATAAATTTAAATTATATTTTTTATAATTCCCCGTTTTGTTTTTATACCGTTATATCTCTACACCTCTCTCCAACTCTCTCCTCTGATCTGCGACTCCCTCCTCTCTGGTAACTCATCTCTCTCTCTCTCTCTCTCTCTCTCTCTCTCTCTCTTCTCTGTTATATACGTACACACACGCACTATATCTATATATTCGATTTGTGCTTCTAACTTTATGGATTTTTGAATTTGGGGCTAGTAAATTGATTTTTTATTTATGTATGTTCGATTATATGATTTTGTATGTTGGATTTCTTGGTTCGAATTATGTTCGATTATATGATTTTGTATGTTGGATTTCTTGGTTCGAATTTATGTTCGATTATATGAGTTTGTATGTTGGATTTCTTGGTTCGATTATATGTATGTAGGCATTTTATGTAATTAGGGATTTAATAAAGGTAGGAATTGATAGCTTGAATGCGAGAAATATACAATTTACATATTTCTCTTTTTTTGGATATATAAAGATGGATGGTCAAAATTACCTCTTTCCACATTTTATGTGCCTTGTCCATCCTAGCGGATGTACACTGCAAAATAAAATGATATGAGTGATGGTCAATTAATGTATGCATTTGAATATATAGATATGTATGACACCTCTTTTTTCCGCAGAGAATACCACCGCAAATTTTAATAGTTTTTGGAGCTGAGATGCCAGAAACAGTTATATTCGAGCTTCCTAACGGTCAAAAGACCCATGTGAGATTCGATCGGGAGGATGGAATTTTTAAAAACATAATGGAATTTTTTAAGAAATTTCGGAGGAACTATGGTATATGCGCCGTGTTTACCTACAAGGGCAACTGGATCTTTGTGGTCAACGTTTTGAATGAATATCTGACAGAGGTTGAGTATGATCCTCCGACCTATGGTAATTCTTCTGTCATTTATCCTTTGTTATATATATATATATATATATATATCAATTAGTAATTAACTTTACTTTCAATGAGTAATTGTTTTTTATTTTTAGATAAACTTACCATGGTTGGATGTAAGGCTTTTTCATTATGTAAGACTAAAGATTTAGCAGAAAGGGGTCTCGTAGTAAGTTCACATTATCTTACTTTTAATGCAATATACGCAATACAATTTTCATCTTTTTGATATGATATTGGTTGGTCATATACATATGTACAAATCCAGGCCCTCTCCCCGGCTTTTTTTAACCGATTTGCTCATCTTCTACCTTCTAAAATTACCGTTACTTTACCAAATGGCCAAAACTTCATTGGATCTTACTCACCAGAAAGCAAGATTTCTGGATTGAGGTTTTTTGAGGAGGGAGACATTATAGTACTTACTATCTTGGTGATGGGCAATTTGAAGCAATTTTATTTGGTCCAAGCCTCGTGGAGAAATCATTTTCTACACCAACACATAGTACGGGTATAAATTATTAGTCATGTTCTTAGATATTTCCTCTTTTCCCCTTTTTATATATTCGCCACTAATTAATTTTATAAAATTTGTAGATCCTATGTATGGAAGTTCTATTAATGAATTCAAAATAAAAATTCGACCAACACATCTCCTGGATTATTGCTATGGAATTGTATGTTTTTGTTTGTTTTATATTAAAATTTTTATGATTTAATTATTTAGCAAAAAAAGATTTATGATTTTGCAATTGTTTAACCTGTGATTAATGTGTAGGACCTACCAACAAAGTTCAAATCAGTGATGGAGAAGTGGCATCACGGCGATGTCTTGGAAATTAAGGATGAGCTTAAGGAAGTGCCGTGGCACTTACAAGTTAAGGAGGCCGGTCGACGAATAAGAATTCATAATCAAGCTTGGGTGGGTTTTGCCAAAGCGTTAGGGCTAGAAGTTGGAGATGTTCTAGTCTTTACCGGGGGCGATTAATCCTAGGAAATTTAGTGTATTTTGCTACAAGAAAAATGGTCCGGATTTGATGGACATTGTTGTATGATGACTTTTGGTCCGATTCGATGACTGTGTAGCTTAAAAACTATATTTTGGATTTGTAGACTTTTGGTTTGGATTCGATGGATGTAGACATTTGTAGAAAATTATGGTTTTAAAGATCTTTTGTTGAAAACTATGGTTTCATATATTTAAAGATCTTACGGAAATTTTAATGTTTTAATGATTCTTAATATACTGGATACTGGATGGATGGATAGATAGATTTGTTGGATTGATTTTATTGTGTTGATTGTGTTATTGGTACAGCTGGGAACCAGAACTACTGTGGGAAAAAAATGCAAGCTTAAACCGGCCGTTTTTGACCATTACATCCCCAGTAAACCCGACCGTATTCATACTACAGTGGTCGATTTAAAGTAGTTGGTTTAAAAGCTCTCTGATAGAAAACCGACCATTGTGGTCGGTACCTAAACCGACAAATTAATCCGACCGTACGGGTCGGATTTATCCTGCATTAAATGCTCCCGCCTACTTCTGCACCGTTTTGTGACAAAAGGTGATATTATTTTATTAAACCCGAACGTTATGGCGGATATATTCCTGACCCTAATTCTATCTTTACTCCTCTTTTTCTTCACTTCTTCATTTATTGTTTTCTTGGAGAACATTGAAAGCTTTGTTGAGATAAGTGGTTGGAGAAAAACTTTTTTTAAGGTGAAAATCTTGGAGAACATTGAAAGCTCATTAATGGTATGTTATAAATTCATGTTTATATTTATTTTTGTTTTACTTTTTTTTTTCATTTGTGAATATATATATACATGTTTGAACATATTATATTTGTGAATACATACATGTTTTTTATTCTTTAATTGTGAATAGAAATTGGTTTTAGTTTGGTGGTAACAAGAGTTTGCATTTTTATTTAATTTATCTTAATTGTGTGAAATGTGAATATGTTTTTTCGTTGATTTTTAATTACGTGAAAAATGTATTATGAAATTGATATATATATATATATATATATATATATATATATATATATATATATAGATGTCGAATCGTGATTGGATGAACCGACGTGTGGAAAATAATGTACTTTCATCGAGTAATGAATATTGGGATGGTGTGCAAGAATTTTTGCAATTCGCGCGTAAAAATGGGATGAAGGGCGAAAAAATATTATGTCCGTATAACAAATGTAAAAATACGTTGTGGGCGAAAGTTGAAAGTGTTGAACTTCACTTATATAAAAATGGTATTATGGAACATTATAAAGTATGGACTTTGCATGGTGAAAAAAGAGAAGTTATCAAAAAAAAAAAACGTAAGCGTACCTCGGAAGAGATTGTTGAAGAACCTTTTGATTTAAACGCATCATTACGAGATATTAGTGGTGAAAATCATGGTGATGCGAGTAATAGTAACGTTGAATGTAAGAACCCAGATTTTTGGTGGGGATTAAAACTTTTATTATGTAGTCGAGTATATGTGTAACAGTGGTTCTAATAACGGATTATGTAATGAATTGGGATTCAAATGTTTATATGCCATGAAGAATTCAATAGGTTGACAACTTAGATTAGAATAATCTATCTCCTAGAAAGTAGGATATGGTGATTCTAAACGAAGAAGAATATTCTCATGTCATCCAAATCGATATCTGTGATAAGTCCAGTGGTTCCGTAAAAGGGTTAAGGAACGCTCGAGAAAACGCGAGGACATTTTTCTAATTATAAGAATTAAAGAGAAAATAAGCAATGAATAGTTTTTTGGTGGAAATTGGCATATTATCATACGACGCTATATAGGAGTATTCGGAACGGATTTCTGAGTTCGTATTAATGGCCGATAGGCCATATAATTGTATGTAAACTATATCAGATCCAGAAAAATAGCACTTTTATTTTCTCCGAGATTTCCCTAAGACACTGAATGATTTAAGGATTTAATATAAAGATTTAAGGAATCTAAATTAAAGAATTATAAAGGAGGATTAAAGATGTTAGCAAAAATATTAAGAAGGTTTCTGGTAAAACCCTAACGAGAAATACTTGAGATATTCCTCCAAACGATCAATGAAATTGAGCAATAACCGGACAAAGAATCAAGCAGAAAGCCAAGATGCATACATGTGCAAGAGGATAAGATCAAGGAACTAAGTAGTTACTAAGGTAACTAGCATACTTAGCAAACAAACCAAGTACTTAGCATTCATCTCATCATCTTACCACTAAAACCAACACTTGTCCACTTGAATTACATCATCCATGACCACACCACTTTATTAAAGCTACTTTATGACCAAGATATTATCCTAAGACCACAATAATACACATTAGATTGGATGAGAGCAAGAGAAAAGCAAGCAAACACAATCTCTCCAAAACTGCCCAGCAGAAACCAAGCTCAAAGAAAAATTCATATATCCACTTCTACCCATTATTAAATCACCAAATTTGAATCATAGCTTCCTCATTACATGTATAACATACGTTCAAAATTTCATAGCCAACAAAGGAGTGTAGCCTAGTCAAATTCCTCCTCCAAGTTGGAGAACCAAAACTGTCCAGTTTCTGCCCAGCAGAAAGAAGGGGATCAAAACCCTATCTAGGAAGCTTTGTTTTTGGTGATATATAGCTAAAAAGAAAGCCCTTGAAGAGTAGAAGATGTGGTAAAAATTTGAGAACCAAAATCGTATTTTTCGATTTTATACGAATATTACAAGATGAGCATGAATAGAAACCTTCATGAACTAATGTTGTTTTCTTGGTTTCTTTTGATGATCTAAGCTATATTAAGGTGTTCTAAGGACTAGATCAAGTCTTTTTAGGCTCATTTACACATCAAAGAAGGTATAACTCTCTTGAAACCCTAGACCTTATTTTAAGTATATGCATGATCTTGATGGTTTTTAGCATAGTAATGATATTAGTATGATTATAAGCTTGTTAGCATGATCTTATAGTTGATTTAGAGATATGATGATCTTGTTAGTAAAGTGAGATATTTTGGACTTGTTAAGTTGATTATCATGTATGTAAGATGTATGGTATGCCAGATGTGGCTTGGATTTGATGTTAAGAATTTTGGAGCGTTCGATTTATAGCCGTCGTAATGCCAAAATTTCATTAACCATTAAAATTCGTTCATAACAGTTGGTATAATTTTCTGATCTTGATGAATAGTTGACTCACCCTTATAGATCTCGAGTCATAGATCGTTTTGGCGCAAGAATCGAAGCAAACAGACTTTCGGTTTAGGAATTATGGCCGATTTACTAAAAGTGGTTCGAAACCGTAAATGCAAATTCGTAAGTGAAATTGAACCCCCTTAAGTGACGAATCTTGGTAATTAAATATTAGAGATCATAAGGAAGGTGTGAGAGAAAACCTCATGTCAAACGGATCATTTTTCGATTTTATAAAAATATTCGAATCAGGGTTAAGTACGAATGAACCCTTAAAAAGAACGAGTGGTTATAACTTTGGAAAATCACTTAGATAACGATCTGAAAGGCATATGACATAGCCTATTTGTATTTCGAGGATACAACTCAACTCAAACAAGAATTTAATAGTAAATAGTATATGTACTGTCACAGGAATCTCAAATGTATAACTGTCAAGAGAAAGAAGACAAAGTCAATCTACCGTTTTGAGGTATACTACACTTGAAGAAGTTCATTCAGTTGATCAAGCATCAGTGGAGTAATCAAGACAGTGGATTCTATTTATGGTGACAAGAGGTTCCTACAGTGGCAGAATACAGATTATAAAGGTTTGAAAAAGAGTGAAGAAAAAGGAAGACATGAACCAATTCATAGAGTCAAAAATAAAGAAAAGCCGTTGGAGTTAGTCGCTCATGAACCAGACCGTGCATCGAGCGTCAACAAAAATTCGGTGGTAATTCTTTATTACTTTCAGTGGTTCAAGAAAAAGATTTCGGTTGTAAAAAGATTTATATATTAATTCTCACTTAATTAATATAATTATGTAATTGGTTTAATTTAATAAATTAATTCATATCGAATTAATTTATTTATTAAATTAACTATCATGTTAATTAATTTTGAATTAATGTATTAATCTGAATTGATTTAATTAATTAATTCATTAATCATTATTTATTTTAATGATTAATTGATTAAGTATTTAATTAAATTAAATTCATAAGAAACAAAAGAAAAGAAAAAAAAAACTGTGAAAGAACGAAAAGAAAAAAAATAAAATAAAAGAGTTTGACAGTTTTTCTGAGAGGAAGAAGGTCGACAGTTATGTTACTTAGTTGTAACTTGTAATGTCGACAGAGGAATGAAACTGGTGTTACATGCATGTAAAGCATAAAAGGAAAAAAATCAAACAACTCTGTCAAAGCTGGTCACATGGGCTGTCGGCAGCGTCTTCACGCGCCTGCCCGCGCGTGCGCGCCACGCGCCAGGAAGAAACCGCACAAAGGCGTACGCGTGTCATTCACCTCCCTTTCCTGTGACTTGGTCTTCAGTTGAGCACAGAATTCTTTTGTTTACTCAACAAATCAGTACAGCCGAGTTTTCTGTTAAGTTATACCGATAGTTATACCGATAGTTATATTGGTATGATTGTCATATTCAGTTCAACAGATTGTCATATTAAGTATTAATGATAGTCATACCGAAAGTTATATTTAAAGAGACTATCATATTATTTGAAATGGATAGTCATACCGAATGTCATATTATTGTTAATTGATTGTTATATCAATTAAAACAATGCAATATGACTATGGCTGGGTTATAAAAGACAGAAGGCAGCAGAACACACATACTTCACTTCACTTCTCTTCAACAGACAGAGCCGAGAGAAAGAGAGAGACCAAGAGGGAAAATGTTCTTGAGCTCAAATTAAATCTTGTAAATTATTTCTAGCTTGTATCATTAAATCTAAACCACTAGAAATTGTTTACTTGCACTTGTGGAACTATCTAGCGAATTAAGTTTCCTAGAACCTCTCGATCTTTTTATTACAAATATAGAAAAGTTCATGTCGAATTTTCTATAGAATTTGTAATAATTATGTTAGGCCGAATACACAATTAATAATCAACTTTGTATGAGAGATTAACAAGTAAAAGCGTTTATGCACTTAAAAACTTCTTGTATTTCGAACCCTCTTCGTGATGTAAAATATCACAAAGAGCTGCTAGGTTACAATAAAGATAATTCGTTATCGATACCCTTCTAGGGTTAACCTATCTGTATTTATATAACATACAGCTACGATACAATCTCTAATTGATACTCCTAATAATCAGCTATACAATGATATCAATTACAGATTGTCACACGTCTCCTATGTCAACTCGATCTCTTTGATAGCTATCCAATCTTCAAAGATATCGCTTCCATAATTAATCTTTAATCTCTGTTGAACAGTAGACGCGCTTCCTCCAGACAGAATTTAACAAACTCTGTCGAGCTTCCACCTGTCAGAGTTTAACTAAACTCTGACTGCTTCCAGCTAAACTTTGATAACTCCCTGTAACATTTAAACACTGATTAAAACACATCAATTATATTTAACAATCTCCCCCAACTTGTTCATTAGCAAAAATGTACAAGTTAATGATAGTAATTGATGATGTCAAAACAAATAGACAAATACAGTGTTTATACAGATTCAGAGTTTAAGCTTCTACTTAATAAAAACTATAGAGAATAAGAAAATTCTTACAGAACTTAATCTCTAATCATTTCAAGATCTGGCATGGTTCTGAGATAATCAATCAGCAATCTTCTTTCTGCATTTTCAAGTTCAATCTTCATTGCTTCTTTGATTTCTCTGAGTTGAGGATCACTTTCATCTGTTTGGTAAATCGCAGCCCTAAGATCATAAATCTTGTTCCTTCTCATTTCATTACCCAGTCTGATAAATCTAACTTTTTCTGCCTGTGTATTGAAATCAAGTACTGTGATTCCCAAATCAGTTTTTAACTTTGCAGTACCATTCTTCATTTCAATGAGATTGCCTTGGTAATCCCTGTACTTAGGAATATATCTGCTATTGTATTTCTGTCCTCTAATTGCCAGATTCTGAGTCATTTTCTGTCTGAGTACATTAGCAACTAACTGAGTCCTTCGACTATTCACCTTGAGAAGATATAGAACATACTCTAGTTCTTCCCAATATTTCAAGCCAATATCATCCTCACCAACTTTGAATACTGTCCCATCAGCCATGAAGTATAAAAGAAAATCCTTGTCTAAACTCTTCTGATGAACCAACTGCACTGATTCCAGTCTATCCAAACTCTCTTGAGGAACACCACGACCTGGAACAGCCAGTGAAGAAGGATCTCTAGGACCAGTATATTGTCTTCTGTCTCTATGTGAACCTAGTCCACCCTTATTATTACCAACCTTGCCAGATAGAGCTTTTCCATCAGAAACATTCATTGAGACTCCAGATAACACATTTGGATCAGAAATTGTTCCTTTGCCAAAAACAGATTTCAACTGTGAAGAGTGTAAAGGTGTGATCATTGCTTGTGCTGCAACAGAAGTTGTAACTTTCTTCTGTGAACTTTCACCTTCAATACCTTTTAGCTTGAGTTTAGCCTCTGCTGCAATTTCTTCCTTTGAGAACCGAGAACTTTGACTAACATCAGTCTTTTCTCTGATCACAACACCTTTAACAACAGGTCTAGGAGCTTTTCCTCTTTGTACCTTATCAGACTTTAAAGCTTTAAGATGTTTTTCTTGTAAACTCTTTTCCTCAGCTTCAATGTCCTCAATCGTTACTCCTTCCTCATTCTCTTCAATGAACAGCTTAGCAGCCAATTCTTCATCAGTTTGTGGATTTGAAGATAACAGTAAACTCTTGGTCCTTGAAGTTCCTTGAGTATCAGTATTTCTCCCAACTGACTGTGATTTTGATGACTTACTAGTTCTCAGAGTTTGAACCTCTTCAGCCTTTTTCTTTCCTTTGTTACTTGCCCCTCCATCTCCAGCACTATCCCTTCTGACAACTCTCTCCCCCTTTTTGACATCATCAGGCATAAGGATAGAAGTAATTAACTCCAGGGAGGTAGCAATAGAATCAATTTTAGCAGATAAATCAGACTGGTTCTCTTCAACTTTACTCAGCCTGGCAAAGACATTGTCTTGAGCTTTAGAGAATTTTGTAGTCACTAGTTTTGAATCTCTTTCCATCTTCATCTCTCTAGCTACAACTTCAGTTCGCAAAGCAGTAATTGCCAAATTAGTATCATCAAATCGTCTATCCAGAGTTTTAACTTGAACTATAGTTGCTTTCAAGCAAGAAAGAATCTCTGGATTTGAGATAGTATCAGCACTTTGCTTAACAAACTTAGCTGCTCTTCCTGGTGGAAAAATACAATCTTCTTTGTACCATTCAGCAGCACTCTTGGCAAATTGTGCTCTCTCAACTTCATGAGAAGTACAAGGTTGAGTAAAAGGTGTATGTTTATCATCAGTTTGTACTGGTGCACTCAGAGAAGTATCAGAGTTTGCACTACTGTCACCTTCAGCTTCAACATTTGTAGCTTTAACTGGTTCATCTTCAGCCATAGGTTTAGCAATATCTTCTGTAGGCTTTTCAGGATTTTCTCCATGTTGCTCAGGCTCAGCAACAGGCATTGAATAAGAAGTTACTTTGGTTCCCTGATCAATTTCTTCACCTTCTTCAACAGTTTGGTGAGCATCAGATATTAACTCAGTATGAGATGCTACAGCTTCAGAAGAAACAGCCGTAGGTTGATCAGCTACACCAATATCAGAGATAGGATCAGAGAATGGCATAAATGAATCAGGAATATCATTTATCGGAGAAACACCATCTCTTGCATCCTCTTCTGCAAGCATTTTGTCCTCTGCAGGCACTTCATCCTCTGCAGGCATTACATCCTCTGCAGGTATGTCATCTTTCCCAACCTCAACAGGAGGTATTTGCTGTGAAGCAACCTCTGGAGCTTCAATATCTTCATCCACAGAATCAGAGAATATCACTTTTCTTCGTTTTGCTAGAGGTACATTATCTGAATCCTCTTCACTAGTTGGTGGAGTTTGTTCTACCACTGAGAGTGACTTAGATATGTTTGCCCGAGCTTTCATTCTTTTCCCCCTTCTAGTGTAAACAGCTTCAGGAGATTTCCGTTTTGATTTGCTTTGTGTCTCTTCTGCCTGCTTTAGACTTGCACGTCGTTTAGTAACTGCCTTCTTAACTCTTTGCATTCTAGACTGTGATGCTGGTGGAGATTGTGACGAATCAGAGTTTGTGTTTGAAGTGGGTGAAGGTTGCTTTGCAGGTGATTCAGTGTTTGGTTCTGGTTGAGGTTCAGGGTGTGGTTCAGGTTGTTGTGGTTCTTGTTCAGGTTCATCTTGTTGTGGTGCATCTTGTTGTGGTTCCTGTTGATCTTGTTGTGGTTCTTGTGGTTGATTTAGAAAATTTCGTAGAGCAAGAGGCATGACAAAAGCAGGGAGATTTTCTTTACCAACATCCTTGTTAGTCATATCAGAGAATATTCGCTTATTGACTCTAAAAGGATCAATTTCATCAGTTTCATCAATTTCGAGACCAGGTACACATGCATTGAACAGCATTTGACAAAAACGAGCATAATAAACAGTGGTAGACTCTGACAGTTTATCACCTAAGCTCATTAAAACATGTCGACCAAAATCAAAATTAGTACCATAGAGCAGAGAATACCCGATTTGGAGACTATCCATTGGAATGGCATCCCAGTTTGTGACTTTCTTCTGGAACGTCTTTGTTATGCAATCAAAGAAGAAATTCCATTCCTTTCTGAGATTTGGTCGCTTTATACTGCCAAGCTTGTCAAGAGATTCCATGTAACCTATCTCTTGTAGCATGTCTCTCAGATAAGTTTCATTAACCAGAGTATAAGAAGTATGTGTGTCAAAACCCATTGTATCTCGTACAGTCTGTGGAGTAATCACATAATCTTGGTCTTCGTAAGTGAAGATAATGGTAGGAGTTCCACTCTCTCCTCCATCCTCATAAACTGAATTCTGCCAGAATGAAGCAATTTGAGACGCAGAAAGAGTAGCAGGTCCAATCAGAGCCTGTCCAATCTCTGAATCCCTCAAAAAGTTCTGCATGAGATGAAACGATTCTGGAACGCGTTGATGATAGAGTGGAGCTTCATAGTTGTTAGGAACAAATCGTAAACCAAGAGCAGTGAATGCTTTAGATGCCATTGAGTTAAGAAATTTGCAAGAATTTCCAAGAGATATGTATGTAGAAAAGGTGTTTGCGTGAGTGCCCAAGAGAAAAATAAGAAAACTGTGAGAGTAAGAATAAAGCAAAATCGTTTGGACACAAAAGTGATTAAATTAATGAAAAACTCAATCTCTTATGTAACAAACACTCAATCAGTTCCTTGATTAATGTGTAGTGGGACACGATAATAGGTAAGTGGGTCACGTGCGCCTATTTTTAAGAAGAGTATATTAAAAATTAAAACATTAAAATATTTGATTTAAACAAAAATCAAATTATACTCTTTTAAAAATATCTGGACCCAAGTAAAATCAGAATTTAAAGCGTTTACCTGTTGCCTTTAATAACCAGAATACGAAGCGATTAAGGACTTTGTTCTTACCCATCTCTATTTAAGGCCTAGAGACTTGCTCAGATTATTTCATTAAACCTTTAACCTTTCAGTCTCCCCTGTAAAATCACAAACCCTTCAAACCAAATACTCTTGAAAAACAATGGCCAACCTTACCATCAAAGAAAAGAACCTTCATCTTGTCGAGAATAGGGACATCTTCAGCTATACGCGTGAAGAATTTGAAGCGTTCGAGTGGGAAAGGCAGCTTGAGACGCTGTGGCTGCAAATGGATGCTGGTTTGGAAGAGCTCGAGAGAGAGAAACCTGCAAGGGTGATCGACATCGATGCTGCCCTCCAAGCAACATTGGCATGGCTCTCCTCGAAGGCATCCTCATCCACCACCACCAACCATTGTTAATGAATATGTCAGCAAAAATAACCTTATCCCTTCAACTTCCACCCAAATAAAGTGGCAAAGATGGGATCTGGGAATTTTTGCTAACAATGGAGTGGTGTGGACGGACCTTTTACTTTCCTGTTGAATAGATTAGCAGATAGAGAGAACAAAAAGATGTAATATTTGCTTGTAATCTCTTTCTTATTATCAATGAAAATTTTGTTTTTCTAATCATATTCATTGTGTTCTGCAACTGTTATTTGTGTTATATGAACTGTTCTTCAAGAAAATGCATCAAGAAGAGAATATGAAAACTAATTAAAGTAATCATATTAAGAACACATTCATCAACTATCCACTGATTAACAGTTGTCAAAAACCCTACTTACTCCAACACTTTCAAATTGTCCAAGTGAAAATTTACCTTAGAGTACAAATCACGAATCAACAGCGTTTGTCAATTCTCCAACTTTATCACCGAAACCCTTTCATAAATTGCACAGTTGTGAATATTTGTGTGTGTGAAGCAGAGTTTACTAAGTCAATTTTTAGAGCATCTAATTTTTCATAAAATCCATAAAGTAAATCAATAAACACTGGATGCACAAACTGTCATAGTAAACACTAACTGTATGATGAAAGCTAAACTCTGAAGTAATCAAACTATATACAGTAACTTTTATTTTATACCCCCTTTATATACATTTTTTTATTTTCATCATTTTTTTTTATTTTTTTATTTTTTTTTATTTTTTTATTTTTCATTCCAGTAATCAGAGGTTGGAACCAGTCACCAAAAATTCAAAAATTTTAGCCCTTATCATTTTGATAAGTTCCTGGGTCATCCTAGTATTTAACTAGTCACCAAAAATCAGAGAATTTTAGCACATATTATATACCAATAGGTTCCTGGGTCATCCTAGTATCCAACATAATCTCAAAGGAGTATAACAACCTATATACATTTTCTTTGGGGTATTGCAGTAAACATTTTATTCTATCAGAGTATAACTAACAGAGTTTAGAGTTCATCAACATCAGTAGTTTTTCATGAAAGGTAATGCACACAGTATTTATAGACTCAGAGTTTAGGACAAAATAAACTAAGAGATGCTATAAATATGAGCCAGTATCATGCTGTGTTAACTTTCTGCACAATCTAAGATTAGATCACAATAACTCAGAAAGATTCATGATTAATTGATGAGAATCATGCTTCATACATATTTCTTCATTGGTGTTTTCATTCAGACAAAAATCAACTCAGAGTTCACAGAGTTTATCAAACTTATTAACAGTGTATGACATACAGACATGCTGACAGAGTTTAACAGAGTATGCATAACAGAGTTTAATCAACAGAGTTCACTTAGCATTTAACCATCAGGAAATATGATTAATACATCACATAAATAAAGTTTGAATCTAACCAACATTCCTAGTCAGAACCAGAGACCATTCCTAGTTCATTGACCAGTCTTGTAAATGTAGCTTCACTCAATGGTTTAGTGAAGATATCTGCAAGCTGTTGTTCTGTAGATACAAAATGTAGTTCAATATTTCCTTCTTCCACATGTTCTCTGATGAAGTGGTACCTTATGCTGATGTGCTTGGTCATTGAATGCTGTACTGGATTACCTGTCATAGCAATAGCACTTTGGTTATCACAGTAAATAGGTATATTACTGTACCTCAATCCATAATCCAGCAATTGATTCTTCATCCATAAGATCTGTGCACAACAGCTACCAGCTGCAATATACTCTGCTTCAGCTGTAGATGTGGAGATTGATTTCTGTTTCTTGCTGTACCAGGAAACAAGTCTGTCACCAAGAAATTGACAACTTCCACTAGTGCTCTTTTTGTCTACCTTGCAGCCTGCAAAGTCTGCATCAGAATATCCAAGTAGCTTGAAATCTGATTCTCTGGGGTACCACAGACCTAATGATATGGTGCCCTTGAGATACTTGAAGATTCTTTTCACAGCTGTCAAATGTGGCTCTCTAGGATCTGCCTGAAACCTTGCACAAAGACAGGTTGCATACATGATGTCAGGCCTACTTGCTGTCAAGTATAGAAGAGAACCTATCATGCCCCTGTAGTTTGTCATATCCACTGAAACTCCTGTGTCTTTGTCCAATTTAGTTGCTGTTGCCATGGGAATTGATGCAGATGAACAGTCAAGCATACCAAATTTCTTGAGAAGATTTCTGGTGTATTTTTCTTGATTAATGAAAATTCCATCTTCTATTTGTTTCACCTGTAGGCCTAGAAAGTAACTAAGCTCTCCCATCATGCTCATTTGATATCTGGACTGCATGAGCTTGGCAAACTTCTTACAGAGTTTATCATTAGTAGACCCAAAGATGATGTCATCAACATAAATTTGAACTAAAAGGAGGTCACTTCCTTGATTGAAATAAAACAGAGTTTTGTCAATTGTTCCTCTGTTGAATCCACTTTCTAGAAGAAACTGAGCAAGTGTCTCATACCATGCTCTTGGTGCCTGTTTAAGTCCATATAATGCCTTATCTAGCCTGTAGACATAATCTGGATATTTGGGGTCCACAAATCCTGGTGGTTGTTCAACAAACACTTCTTCTTCAAGCTTTCCATTCAGAAAAGCACTTTTCACATCCATCTGGAACACTTTGAATTTCTTGTGAGAGGCATATGCTAGAAAAATTCTGATTGCCTCCAATCTTGCAACTGGAGCAAATGTTTCATCATAGTCTATTCCTTCCTGCTGTGAATAGCCTTTTGCTACCAGTCTAGCCTTGTTCCTTGTGATAACACCTTCACTGTCAGTCTTGTTTCTGAAAACCCATTTAGTACCAACAATAGATCTGTTCTTTGGCCTTGGTACAAGGGTCCAAACTTCATTTCTTTCAAATTCATTTAACTCTTCCTGCATTGCTGTTATCCAGTCTGCATCTTGAAGAGCTTCTTCCACTTTCTTTGGTACATTTTTAGACAAGAATGCATGAAACAGACATTCACTTGCAGTAGCACTTCTTGTCTTTACTTTTGCATCTGGATCACCAATTATCAAATCATGTGTATGTGATTTAGTCCATTTCCTAGCAGAAGGCAAATGACTTCTATCAGCATGTGATCCTCCCCCTTGATTCATGCTCTCCTGATTTTGTTGTGATCTATCTTCGTTTTCTGAGACTCCCCCTGAACTTGACTGCCCAGAGTCAGAATTTGAATTTTCAGAGTTTGAAGCATCAGAGTTTGATCCAGATTTTTCAGTTGACTCAGTATCAGTGTTTGAGTCTTCATCTTGATCATGCTCCCCCTCAACTGGTTCTCCCCTTTGTTGTGACTGAGAGGTTTCTCCAGAATTTACCAGTAGAGGTTCAGAGTTTGTTTCAACAGAGTCTGTCAGAATTGTTTCATCAGAGTTTCCTTCATCAGAGTTTAAAACTTCATTTTCAAAGTTCAGTTGATCATATTCATCTTTGTCTTCAAGTCCAGTTATCTTCTTATCATCAAAAGAAACATGTATAGATTCCATGATCACTTTAGCTCTCAGATTGTAAACTCTGAATGCCTTTGTTGACAGTGGATAGCCAACAAAAATTCCTTCATCTGCCTTTAGCTCAAACTTGGTCAACTGTTCTGGATGAGTCTTCAAAACAAAACATTTGCACCCGAAAATATGAAAGTACTTCAGGTTAGGCTTCTTTTTCTTCACCATCTCATATGGTGTCTTTCCATGCTTATTGATCAGTGTTGCATTTTGAGTAAAACAAGCAGTTTGAACAGCTTCTGCCCAGAAATAAGTTGGCAATTTTGCTTCATCAAGCATAGTTCTCGCAGCTTCAATTAAGGTTCTATTTTTCCTTTCAACTACACCATTTTGTTGTGGTGTACCAGGTGCTGAAAATTCTTGTTTCACTCCATTGTCCTTGCAGAATTCTTCCATTGTTGCATTTCTGAACTCAGTTCCATTATCACTTCTGATGATTCTGACTTTGTTGCTTGATCCTTTGTCCAGAAGCTTCACATGCTCCATCAGAGTCGATGCAGTTTCATCCTTCTTTGCTAGAAAATACACCCAAGTGAATCTAGTGTATTCATCAACAATGACTAAAGCATATTTCTTCCTTGCAATAGACATAACATTTACTGGACCAAATAGATCAACATGCAGAAGATGATAGGGATCAGTGATAGAAAATTCTGTCTTGCTCTTGAAAGATGACTTCCTTTGTTTAGCCTTCTGACATGAGTCACATAGGCCATCAACATTTAACAGGGTCTTTGGGAGTCCTCTTACAAGATCCTTTCTGATCAATTCATTGATGTTGTTCAAGTTCAAATGTGAAAGTTTCTTGTGCCACTTCCAACTCTCTTCACTAGACATTCTTGTAGACAGGCAAACAGCTTTTCCAACAGAGTCTATCAAAAGCTTGATTTCATAAATGTTGTTTTGCCTGTGACCAACTAGAACAACCTTTCCTGTAGATTTGCTGATAACTTCACAATATTCAGGTTGAAAATCTACATGATATCCCTTGTCACAGATTTGACTCACAGATAGCAAGTCATGCTTGAGTCCTGGGACATGAGCTACATTGTTGATGATGACATTTCCAAGATTGATATTGCCATATCCCAATGTTCTTCCTATATTGCCATCACCATAGGAAACTTTTGGGCCAGCCTTCTCCTCATATTCTGATAGCAGGGCTTTATTTCCAGTCATGTGTCCTGAACATCCACTGTCCACGACTAGGGTTGCCTCCCTGTTACCCTGCAATCACAAACAATTACTGAGGATTAGTTTTAAGGATCCAGACTTGCTTGGATCCTTTGGCATTCTTAACTTTGTTAGCTTTTGCAGCGGAATTAACATTATCAGAGTTTGAGCTAACAGTATCAGTGTTTACACTTGCAGTATCAACTTTAACCCATTTCAGATTGGGTTTCAGTTCATAGTAATTATGATAGATAGCATGATATTTTCTGCAAGTATAGATGGAATGCCAAGTGCTTCCACAGTGTGTGCATAAAGTCTGTGGCTTAGTTCTAGCAAAATCCTTCTTTACCTCAGACTTTGTAGGTAAAGAATTTATATTTTTATTTTTCTTGCAGAAATTTGCAAGATGCTTAGTACTACCACAGTTATGACATGTCTTTCTTGGAGCATAACTAGCAAGCATTGGTTTATTTCCTGAAGTGATGCCTACTTTTCCATTTCTGTTCTTGTTTGACACTTTCTTTTTCTCAACAGATTTTAACTCCTTCAGTTTATGTTTGAGTTGTTTATCTGTCATTGAACCAATATTAACCTGTTTAACACTAGTTTTTACTGGTTTTCTTTTGACAGCTTCCTTTTCATTTTCAGACAAAAATTTACTGGTTCCATGAACAAATTTAGTTTTGACTTTAACATGATTTTGAAATCTAAGTTCATCTCCCTCATTATAACCTAGACCAACAGTGTCCATTTGAAAAATCTGTTGAGTATCCTTTCCAGAATTAGTCCAAGTCCTAATTTTATTATTTGCTTCCTCCAACTCTGACTCAAGTTGTTTATATTTCTGAAGCAAAATCTGTTCTTTGCAAACAGCATCATCTCTCTCTTTCTGAACTTGTTGCATGTTTTCAAGTTTCTCTTCAACAAGTTTATTTCTTTCTTTAAGTTCAGAATTTTCAGCTTTTATCCTCTCATTTTCTAAAGTCTGATCCCTATAACTTATATGCAATGACTTAAGAAATATTCTTAATTGAGCAATGTCATCAATATTATAAGCATAGGTAGTTGGAGGTACCTGATTTTCAGAGGATTCTGATTCAGTAGTAGCCATGAGAGCATAGTTCACTTCTTCATCAGAATCTGAAGTATCTGCCCAATCTCTGCCTTTAGTGTAGAGTACCTTTCCAGTTTTACCCTTCTTGCACTCAGGAGCATAGTGACCCATCTCCTTACACTTGTAGCATTGAATTTCAGACTTATCCTTCTTCCCTTTAGAATCTCTCTTATCAGACTTCCTGTAGCTTTTCCTGTCTTCATTTGAATCCCTAGAAAACCTTTTTCCTTTCTTGAAATTCTTGAAGCCCATTTTCTTGAAAGTCTTCACCATCAACACAGCCATTTTTCTCATTTCTTCTTCATCATCCTCAGAGTCAGATGATTCAGAAGAGTTTGAATCATAATCAGAGTTTGGTGAATCACTTTCTGAATGTATGACCAAAGCTTTTCCCTTCATTTTCCTTCTTGTTGCCTCTTTCTTCTGAGGCTTCTCTTCAACATTAAGAGCAACAGACTTTCCTTTTCTGCTTGATCTCCTGTTTCTCTGCTCCATTTCCAATTCATGAGTTTTGAGCAGTCCATAGATTTCATCAATCTCTGTTTCAGCAAGATCATAGTTGTCTCTAATAGTGGTTGTTTTCACATCCCACTTTTCAGGTAGAGAAAGAAGAAACTTGAGATTCGAGTCTTCTAGATCATACTCTTTGTTGACCAATGACAGATCATTAATCAGTTTACAGAATCTATCAAATGTTTCTGTCATGGTCTCTTCAGGTTTAGCCTCAAAATGCTCATACTCTTGTGTGAGTATGTTTCTCCTATTCTTCTTAATAGCTGCAGTTCCTTGACACCTGACTTCAAGAGCATCCCATATCTCTTTTGCAGTGGTGCAGTTAATGACTTTGTTAGACATAACATTGTCTAAAGCACTATACAGTAAATGCCTAACTTTTGCATCCTTAGCAATTGATGATAGATCTTCAGGAGTCATGTCCTTCTTTTCCTTTGGAACCATTTTTGCTGCTTCACCAGCAACTGCAACAGATAGCTTTGTAGGATTGTGAGGGCCTTCATAAATCCTGTCAAGATATTCTGGATCTGTAGCCTCCAGAAACATAGTCATCTTGACCTTCCACATAGCATACTCTAATGGCCTCAGAATAGGAACCCTGATTGGTTCATAACGACTCACAGTAGTAGGAGCCTTTTCAGAAACAGTAGGTGTTGGTGGTGGAATTTCTGACATGATTATTGTTGTGTTTGGATCTTAACCTGTATTAAAGTAACAGATTGGCTCTGATACCACTTGTTAGTCCGAATACACAATTAATAATCAACTTTGTATGAGAGATTAACAAGTAAAAGCGTTTATGCACTTAAAAACTTCTTGTATTTCGAACCCTCTTCGTGATGTAAAATATCACAAAGAGCTGCTAGGTTACAATAAAGATAATTCGTTATCGATACCCTTCTAGGGTTAACCTATCTTTATTTATATAACATACAGCTACGATACAATCTCTAATTGATACTCCTAATAATCAGCTATACAATGATATCAATTACAGATTGTCACACGTCTCCTATGTCAACTCGATCTCTTTGATAGCTATCCAATCTTCAAAGATATCGCTTCCATAATTAATCTTTAATCTCTGTTGAACAGTAGACGCGCTTCCTCCAGACAGAATTTAACAAACTCTGTCGAGCTTCCACCTGTCAGAGTTTAACTAAACTCTGACTGCTTCCAGCTAAACTCTGATAACTCCCTGTAACACTTAAACACTGATTAAAACACATCAATTATATTTAACAAATTATTTTCGATCTTTTTATTTACAAATATAGAAAAATTCATGTCGAATTTTCTATAGAATTTGTAATAATTAGTTGGTCATCAAACCATTGTAATTTGTACCCGTGTATTTAGACACACCCCATCAAGTTAATATAAATTTTATATTCAACTTGAAATATTGGTATTCGTTTTATTCCGCATCAAATTTGTTCTTGATTTAATATTTTAATATTTTTAAGAAAAGAGCAAATTCGATAAAACGGTATAGTTTGTATTCAACCCCCCCTTCTACAAACTATTTTGGACCTAACAATTGGCATCAGAGCCTTTTGATTGACGCACAAATCAAGATCCATATTTTTGTGGTCCTCCAATTGGATTTCGAGTTTTTGACCCATACAAAAATTAAATCCGGTATTAGACCAAAAAGTCAACTCCTCTAATTTTCGAATTCTTTAACCTTCAAAAATATTCATTGTTGAGATTTTTGATATTTAAATAATTTGAACTTATATTCGAATTTTTTAATTCTTGAAATGATTAATTCTTGGAAATTTTGATTTTTAAACAACTTGAATTTAGTTTCAAATTGTTTAATTTTCAAAAATTTTAATTCTTGGTAATTTTGAATTTTAATTAACTTGAATATATTTTCGAATTCTTTAACTCTCAAAAATTTCATTTCTTGATTTTTTGATTCTTAATTAATTTGACTTAAATTTCAACTTTTTTAATTCTTGAAGTTTTTAATACTTGGATTTTTTGATTTTTAAACAACTTGAATTTATTTTCAAATTGTCTAATTTTCAAAATTTTCAATTCTTAAGAATTTCAAATTTTAATTAATTTGAACTTATTTTCAGATTTGTTAATTCTCAAAAATGTTCAAGTCCTTGAAGTTTTTGAATTTTAAATATTTTGAATTTATTCTAAGCCAATAGTTCTAAGAAGATTGTTAGTTGAAGATTCCTCCGGACGTCAAAGATGATTTGAATCTTTTGAAGAAAATGCATTTTTCAACGAAATTAATTTCTACCTACTGAAGAAAAATTTGTGGAAGCTCCTCAATTTATATCCATAAAATTCACTGGTTTTTCAGAAGCAGGAATGGAAGAGGTTAAGTGGATAGAATTTTTCTCGAAGATTTGAATTAAGTCTATTGATTCTCTGATATACAAACACTAAGTGAATTGCTCCAATGTAACATCTATTACATTTAGTGGATTGTACCAAGAAATATTTTTCAAGGAATCAACAGAGATTTTAGAAAATGGAATCAAGGAGGTTTGAGAATGAACTAGACAGTTAGACATCTCAGTCAGGAATTAATGATGGAACCTCAGAACAGACAGGAAGAGTTACTAATTCAGAAATAGTATAAATGTTTACCCAGGAATCAGACCTATCTATTCCGAAGCAGAAACTCTTCAGGATATAGTTCAACTCAAGAGGTGGTTACAAGACTGAGATGGTGGAAAGAACAAGACATGATAGTTGCAGCTATGGAAAGTTATATGTGATAAGTAACTATCAAGGTGTACAACATGGTACAGAATTTTGACAGACAAGGATGAATAGGGATTCATTAAATGAGATGAAACAGAAGCATCGGTGTAGAACTTATCTTGCTGAAGGAAAGAGTTGGGATGGATCAAATGATGATGAGAAGAGCATAATTAATATCTTGCCTTAATAGCAATCTCTGAAGATGATTCACCTCACATGTCTCAGGTATCAATTCTTCGAACTAGTGTAATATGTAATTCTCAGGAATTCAAAGCATGTTAAGATCTTAGTTTTTTAATTATTAAATCCTTGGTTAGAAGATCTTAATATGTGTATGAATATTTGCAGAATTTAATTAATTGCAATAGTGAGTTAGAAGTGTTCATTAGACAATATCTCTCAATTCTTAAATGGTATATGTCAAGCATATAAGATCTCTGCTTAAGCTAGTTTCAGGATCCCCAGTAGAACAAGATTTGCTTATTCATTCTGAATTGTTTGTTAAGGTTTAAAAAGTTTAAAAGATGGAATAATTACCTAGGGTGTCAGTAGAACATCAAGTTATTTATAAAACTGACTTAGGTAATAGAGACTATATAATATAATATAACAATAGGAATGGATTGGATAGAATTAGTGATTAATTGTTAATTCTTCTATTCCATGCATGTTTAGAAAATTATTGAATATCTGTAAATCTACTTGCTACCTGTTACACTAGTGTACATAGGTTAAAGTAGATAGTACTGAATTTTCTAAAATGCATAACATGCCTAATTTGCATAATCCTTATCTCAATGTTTTAATTACTAAATGTATGCCATGTATTCTTATTATCATGTCTGCTTATTTCAAATATCATAAATGCATCTCCGAGTATTTGCACTGATTATAGAAAAAACATGTTTAAGAATTACAATAGGGCACAGACTGCTTGTCCTCCTTATGGTAGGAAGGAACCATTATTCTCCTTGCTCAGTGAATAGTTTGTCAATGACATTAAAGAGGAGAAATGGTCAGACAAAGATAAGAATGAGCATGTTAAGGTTAAACGGTTGTAAACTCTGATAAAAGAGAAATCTCTAATCCATCTGGACCCAATTAAACAATTTGGGTACCAAGAACTTTTTATCAATTTGTGAATGTAGGGCTTAACAGGTTAATCGATTATGCATTATTATTGATTTATTCAAAGCATATCATCGAAGAAAGAACCCTTCTATCAAATATGAATGTGAAGACAGGCCAAGTGGTTCTTCCCTTGGAGACAACAGCAAGGGTATGACCTAGGGTCAAGGCTATTCAATAGCCAAGGAATGTTGTCAGTAATAAAGCATCTTTTACAAGATGAAGAGCCTACTGTTCGAGGATTAAGGAAAGAAAACTTATTTGTAGCTGACATGGAATCTCAGTCAAAGGTGAAGTCAACAAGGTCAAATCTAAAGCTTCATCAGACAGGAGTTCAGCTATGACATAAGGAGCTCTCTCACCTGAATGTCATATCAAGAGATTCTTTCCTGGAAATCGAATCAGTAAAGGAGACTACCTCATCTGGAATTAAAGTAAAATAAAATTATGAGGCATGTCATAAAGGGAAGTCAAAGAAGCATCATACAGAAGTTCTACATCAAAGTAAAATATATTTTAGTAGTGATGACTGATGACTTCTCTCAACAAACAAGTTGTTGTTCAGACAATCTGAAGACAAGACACCACTGATGATGATTGATCACATCTTAAACCCTGATCCGTAAGAATTTTAGGAAGACCCCACAAGTTATGAAGAAAAATTTTTTGCAATGATAAATGAAAGTGAGCATCCTAGCAATCTGCTAATGCTCAATAGGATAATTTCCTTGGTTACTTTGTGGAGTCAACAGCCTACAGGGTGATTGTTATTAATCAACAGAAGGTGATTGAAAGTCTTAGTGATGTTCATCGACTTCTAGCTCCCAGCTGTCAATGGTAATGATGATTCAGATCCAAGCAATGTCAATATGGAGAATCTTCATGTAAACCCAGCAGCAGCTTAGGGGGAGCAACTGAAGGATCATCTAGTCAACTCAACACCACACTGAAAGTCAAAGGACACTATGAGAACATGTCTGCCAGGACAAAAAGTGTTGACTCAATTAACTCTTTGTTCTAGTTCTTAGTGTTTCTAATGGTGGAAGTAAAAGACTAAAAGAGCTTCAAGTACTAATGATTATTTCTTTAGTTTTCTTTTAGAAGAAACTAAGAAAGCTACAAAAGCTCTGAAAGATCCAAGTTGAGTGATTGCAATGCAAGATGATCTCAATCAGTACAAAAGGCAGATTGAAGGGAAGCTGGTATCTAGACCAAACAACAAGGCTGTATTTGGTACAAGGATAACCAGAAGTCTACCTGGATGATGTCAAGGCATTGTTATGAGGGACAAAGCCAAACTGGATGCTAGGTTACAATTTGATCAAACAGTATATTTGACAAGAAGCACCAGTGACAAGACTTGAGGATATCAGGCACCTGCTGCACATTCAAGATTATAATGCACATCTGGACCTACAGAATCTAGATGCTAGAGGAATGTGAACAAGTGCACTCCTGGTTAGTGAGATAGTGGAAGATCTCTACAGGTTAGTATGAACTAGTATCATCACTCAAGCAAGCATGAAAGACATGGTATGACACCCTAACTATAATTTAATATTTGGTATCAATCTTTAACAGTCGGTATATCTTTTAACAATTGGTGTCACATTTATAGAACTCTCTACATCTTTAGGCACAAACATAATTGATATATATATGCAATAATATCTTGATTATATTATATGTTGGTCTACTAACTATAAATTGGGATCAAGATATTTGCTGTTTTGATGTTGGTAAAGTTGCAATTCTTTTGAATTACTTCATGCAAGCCAATAGAAGAATCCTTTTAGGAGCTCAGGCAAGCCAAAAGAATAATTCTATTTGGAGCACAAGTAAGCCAAAAGAATGATGACAATAAAAGTAAGTCCAGGATCTTTTGTTTCTGTTCAGAAGATTTTAGACCTGTCAAGACTACATGCCAACACACCAATATAGCTGGATTTTGACCTATTAGTTTGGACCTAACAAGTTGGTAATCAAAAATCTTAAGATGGACCCGGATCTGAGGAAATGGTACCCTAGAGATATTTGACCCAATAAGTTCAGGATCTACTAATTAGGACCTAATCGGGCTATAGAGTAATCATCAGCTTATTATCTTTTTCAATTGCTATTAGATCACTTACACATATATTTTATTCTCAATATGCAAATTTGCAAGGCCCCAAGTGGATCCTAGAGAATCTATTCTTGTAGTTATTACACTTGATTTTCAGATGTCTTAAGTTGGACCCATCTCCGGAGATGGTACCCTAGAAACATCCGTTCTGACATGTTTTGCTGCATAGAGACAGGTCAAATGAGTTGTACGAAAGTAGGAGAACACAAGGAAACAACTTCATCTCCAACAACTCTGTGGAACGCTCAAGGCTAAGCAACTTGCATAAGGTATCAATTATTTCGAGAGCATGTCTTTAATCAAGAATAACTTGCAGACATGTTTACTAAATCACTTGATGAAATTAATTTTTCAAGATTGGTTTGTAAACTTGGGATTTTATTAATGCTACATGATTTGTATATCCCATCTGTTAAGTAATTCTTAAGTAAGCTCACAAGTATTCAATTGTCTGTATTGAAATGACATGTGAACTTATTTACATCCAGACCTCACGCTGAGAATTATCTGTTGAATGATTGCCATGTGTATAATTGCAATATAATTTAGTGGTGATTATTTAAGGATAATTTAAATACTTAAATGCTAAAATCTAACTCATAGAGATTTAGTATTTAATTATTTAATTATTTGTTTTGATTTATATGAGTAATGGACTTGTAGCAATTCAATTTAGTATTTGCTCTATACCTCATATTTATTAAAATAAATAAACAACATAACTAATTTGGACCTAATCTGTATTGGTCTTCAATTAGTTGTGAGATGTTAATTCTAGTGAATTTTATCAATGCTTCATTTTCAGAAATTCACTATAATTAATATCATGGTTCTAACAATTGGTTGTATTGAAGTTTTGACTTATATCAGTTAATGATATTTAGTTAGAATTCTATTTACTAGCTAATTGTGAGATATATTGGTATGTGTGAAATTACTTAGAACTCCTCTAAGTAATCATTGTTATATCTTTTACAATTCACTCATATTAATATACAAGATGTGAAAATTATCTAAGTAGAACTATGGATATTGTAATATCTAAAGTTACCATTGTTCAGTTACTTGGAATAATTTTTATGCTTATTTGCAAGCTTCTAATCACTTTGATAATAAATGTTATATACTATGGATCAAGGTGTATAGAACTTAGAATATCATTTCTAAGATTGCAGACAAGACAGCTTTGGTAATCGAGTCTTATTTATAGAACCAAGGTTGTCTACTAGTAAACAGTTGTTAGGAGTTAACAATTGTTATTATCGAGGAGTTGCCTTGAAGTCATAAGTTTGAAATGTTATTTCTTAAGAGCTTGTGTATTTCTTATCAACTAGTTCCTCGTAATTATGAATATCAGTGAATGATGTTCTTAAGTAGTTAGATACTAATATTCATTCTGTCAATTGGTACTCAATGTAACAATTCAATCTTCACTAAATTGAATTTATCAAACAATTGATATCATTGAATATTTAGTATTTAGCAGTGATTATTTATATCCTAGTTAAATTATGACGTGAAGCAATTCAATGGTTTATTTGCTCATAATTTAATTTTGGTAAAGTAATCATAAACACAATTACTTGCATTTTAAAGTATTTGATAAATACTAGTAGTTGGTATCAAATAGTAAAATATTTGTTTACTGACAATTGCTAGTTGTTCTGATACTTTATTGCAAACTAATTGTGATGTATATATTATCTCTGATGATATTACTTAGGATTTATTCTGAGTAAATGTGTCTTATCTATAAATCAGTAGTGTTAGTATATATCAAGGTGTTCAACTTTCTAAGTAAGTGAGACTTAAAGTTACATTCGATCTCCTATCATATTTTGAAGTGGTGAGATTTTTCAAAATTAAATTCTCTAATTCTGGTTATACACCACTTTATACATATGATAGTTCTTAGAATATTTTACATCCATCAGTCAATTACTTAGTTTATGTTGTGCTAAGTAATGAAGTGTCAAAGGAGAGACATTGGTTATCTGTACTTATGTACTTGGTAATCTTTGTTATCTAAACGACATCAAGTGCTTGTATGAGTCTTTTCACTAACTTTGTGTTAAAGTTCTCTATACATAATAAGCACTTAAAGAAAATCTTTCTTTCTAAATTACTGCGAAGTCAAGAGTTTGTGTCTTTTAAAAATAAAACGACCCAGTTTTCCTTAAAAGACATGATTATACATTGTTTTATGCATAAATACAGACTCTTGCACATTAACAGTTTTTAAAAGAAAACTCAATTCTTTCTACAGTTGTGATTGCTTATATTGTAAAAATTTTTGAAGTCACAATTGTACATCATTTCTCTCACTAGATATAATGCATATGTTTTCACACAATGTTATGGTATGATGTAAATGCATTCTATCTCTATATTGCTCTATTGTTATGTGATGCAGGTTCAGCTCCTAGTGGAAGTTTTCTCACATTGTAAGTCATGAGGTTGTAAACCCAACAACTTCTATCCCGAACTATAAATCCAAATCTAAACACATCCTAACTTACCCCTGTAGTGGAAGTAACTTATTTGACTAGAGGTCATTAAGGGAGTAACTGCACTTGATGCAGCAAATAAGGATGTGAGGGATAGTAAACCCACAGCTCTACCTCTCAAGGAGAATAGATGTATATAACTTGAGGTATCTGTAAGCTCGCCTACATTCTCCCAAAAGGATGCAGAGCTGAAAATGGCACTAAAACAGTCTCTGGATTCATTATCTTAAAATGATGAGTTTATTGAAATTCGCCCGTCGGCCAGGGCATCTGTTGGTAAGTCACTACCTCATACACAATACTAAAATACTTCCTATGCACAAAGTGAGATTGCACACACTAAGGATGAATTGACGGAAACAACTCATACTCCGACCATTTTACGGTTAGGATTATAAGTTGAAGGTTCCTCAAAGAACCAAGAGTCTTCACAGACCTCGAGAGAAGGTATTGATCTCAATGCAAAATTCAACAAGATCATTATCTAACTCCCCAGAGGGAACATCTCTGGATCCTGCGGGTATCGGATCCGACATAGGTGCGGATCGGCAACTTGTTAACTATGATTCAGATTTACCTGATGAGTTTAACAAGGTGATGTCTTCACAGACATTTGAAGGGAACTTTGATCTCAATGCTAAATTTTATAGATCATTGTTTACCTTCTCAGAATTCAAATCTGAAACCCATAAAAAGGGAAAAATTTTATAAACTTGTAGATTATGACTCAGATTCGTCTGATGAGTCTAACGAGGATCGGGGATTTGCGAAACCCCATTGCACCACCAGTGACCTCTCTAGAAGGGGCTATGGTGAATTTTCCTTGCAGGTACACATGGATGTTGGAGCTATGAGAGATAAGAGTGATACACTAGTGAGCATGAGTGTAAACACTTGAGAGTTGAGAGATGAGATCACTCATTTTAAGTGATATGAGTGGAGAGATGAGCTAAACACTTGTGAGGTACACGAAACAGAATCACACACTCACAGTGAGGAAGAAAGATAAACACCAAATCCCATTCCGTATTCCCCAAACAAAGTTCAATTACAAGAGTTGGGAGATATAAGGAAATTGTCGGAAGATTTGGTTGTCAGAATGATCAATAGTGAGGCCATTTTAAAATATCTAAAGGGCAAAGTTGATCAGTCTACATACTTCTATTCTGGAAGTCTTCATGAAAATCCTTCAACACAAGCAAAGCTTCTTTTCTTTATTGCAGCAGTCAATGTTAGATGTATGAAGAATCTGTTGTACTAAAGGTAAGAGGTGAGTTATAATTGAAAGTATGGTATCATCTAATTTAATTGGATGTTTGCTATAATTAAATGCTTGGAGGATTACTCAACTAAGGGGGAGAGATATACTGAAGAAGATATACTCAAAGATTGCCTTAGTAAGAGATACTCAACTAAGGGGGAGATTATAAGCTTACCTTAGTGAGGGGGAGATTTTCTATCTAAGGGGGAGAGATATGAAAAAGGGACATACCTTAGAATGGGGGAGTATTCACCTTGTCAGGGGGAGATAGATTTATTCGCCTTGTCAGGGAAGATAAAGAGTATTCACCGTTATAAGGAAGAGACATATCACCTTAGGTGGGGAGACATAAGGAAGGAGAGAAGTATGAAACGACAAAGAAGAATTCTTCAGTATGTGGTTGACAAGTCATATTCTTTACCACTGAAGAATTCCCAAGTATCTGCTGATAATGTTCAATATTAGATGTAAAGGGTTACCAGGCAGATATGTCAAGAAATGAAGATGAGTTACTTAATTCATTGTCAGAGGAATAATCATCTATCATTTCATCTACTGAGATTCTGGAATTGTAATATCTAAACCAGAAATTTTTTTTTGTATTATTTACTATAGCTCTTTAAAGCTTTATCTTCTTCTTGTTTGTAGTTGAGTAATCCTCTAGAAATTTGTATGTTAATGTTTAACAAACAAATAGGGGGAGATTGAAAGGCATATGACATAGCCTATTTGTATTTCGAGGATACAACTCAACTCAAACAAGAATGTAATAGTAAATAGTATATGTACTGTCACAGGAATCTCAAATGTATAACTGTCAAGAGAAAGAAGACAAAGTCAATCTACCGTTTTGAGGTATACTACACTTGAAGAAGTTCATTCAGTTGATCAAGCATCAGTGGAGTAATCAAGACAGTGGATTCTATTTATGGTGACAAGAGGTTCCTACAGTGGCAGAATACAGATTATAAAGGTTTGAAAAAGAGTGAAGAAAAAGGAAGACATGAACCAATTCATAGAGTCAAAAATAAAGAAAAGCCGTTGGAGTTAGTCGCTCATGAACCAGACCGTGCATCGAGCGTCAACAAAAATTCGGTGGTAATTCTTTATTACTTTCAGTGGTTCAAGAAAAAGATTTCGGTTGTAAAAAGATTTATATATTAATTCTCACTTAATTAATATAATTATGTAATTGGTTTAATTTAATAAATTAATTCATATCGAATTAATTTATTTATTAAATTAACTATCATGTTAATTAATTTTGAATTAATGTATTAATCTGAATTGATTTAATTCATTAATCATTATTTATTTTAATGATTAATTGATTAAGTATTTAATTAAATTAAATTCATAAAAAAACAAAAGAAAAGAAAATAAAACTGTGAAAGAACGAAAAGAAAAAAAAATAAAATAAAAGAGTTTGATAGTTTTTCTGAGAGGAAGAAGGTCGACAGTTTTGTTACTTAGTTGTAACTTGTAATGTCGACAGAGGAATGAAACTGGTGTTACATGCATGTAAAGCATAAAAGGAAAAAAATCAAACAACTCTGTCAAAGCTGGTCACATGGGTTGTCGGCAGCGTCTTCACGCGCCTGCCCGCCAGGAAGAAACCGCACAAAGGCGTACGCGTGTCATTCACCTCCCTTTCCTGTGACTTGGTCTTCAGTTGAGCACATAATTCTTTTGTTTACTCAACAAATCAGTACATCCGAGTTTTCTGTTAAGTTATACCGATAGTTATACCGATAGTTATATTGGTATGATTGTCATATTCAGTTCAACAGATTGTCATATTAAGTATTAATGATAGTCATACCGAAAGTTATATTTAAAGAGACTGTCATATTATTTGAAATGGATAGTCATACCGAATGTCATATTATTGTTAATTGATTGTTATATCAATTAAAACAATGCAATATGACTATGGCTGGGTTATAAAAGACAGAAGGCAGCAGAACACACATACTTCACTTCACTTCTCTTCAACAGACAGAGCCGAGAGAAAGAGAGAGACCAAGAGGGAAAATGTTCTTGAGCTCAAATTAAATCTTGTAAATTATTTCTAGCTTGTATCATTAAATCTAAACCACTAGAAATTGTTTACTTGCACTTGTGGAACTATCTAGCGAATTAAGTTTCCTAGAACCTCTCGATCTTTTTATTACAAATATATAAAAGTTCATGTCGAATTTTCTATAGAATTTGTAATAATTATTTTCGATCTTTTTATTTACAAATATAGAAAAATTCATGTCGAATTTTCTATAGAATTTGTAATAATTAGTTGGTCATCAAACCATTGTAATTTGTACCCGTGTATTTAGACACACCCTATCAAGTTAATATAAATTTTATATTCAACTTGAAATATTGGTATTCGTTTTATTCCGCATCAAATTTGTTCTTGATTTAATATTTTAATATTTTTAAGAAAAAAGCAAATTCGATAAAACGGTATAGTTTGTATTCAACCCCCCCTTCTACAAACTATTTTGGACCTAACACGATCGATAAATCTCGAGGTATAATCTTTCGACCTTAGAACTTATATGACTTAAGTACCTATCAAGTGTAAGTGTAATGACATGCCTTAATAGCGAACCAATGTCGGGTCATAACGGTGTTAATAAGAGTTACACTAGAGAGTGTATAACGGGATAACTTGAAACCGTGTTTCTACTTAAGTTAAGTATATACTTAGCTTTTTAAAAAGTGTTAAGTGATTAATCTTGAATACTTTGATTGTTTATAGATCACCGAGCAGACCCAGGACACGCTACCCCTACCCGACTACCAGGCAAGTTTTCAATACTTTGGAACTGTTGTTGTGATAATATATATAATTGAATGTTGTTATACATATGCCATAGCAGGCATGCCTACTTTCAAATTTACATTGTAATACTTGTTCCCTGATTGATGTTGGTTTATAAGTTAGATACTAGATATAGTAATTATAAGCCGGATATTGCTAAAACCCTTAGTGAAGGGCATATGATCTCATTCTTTTAATAAAGATCGGGAGTCGGTATTTTGTAATATAGAGATAGTCATGGAAACCCGGAGGGATTCCAGTGACAGATTATTCGAGGAATGTTATTTGAATACTCATTCGAGATTATTTATTTAATGAATATTATTTTGAATATTCATTTGAGGCTATTGATTTAGATGAATATTATTTTGGAATATTCATTCGAGTTTATTTATTTAATGAATATTATTTTGAATATTCATTTGAGTTTAATTGTTTATTTTATATTAGTTTCGAATATTCATTTGAGCTTATTTACTTAATGAATATTATCTTGGATATTCATTTAAGGTTTTAATTATTTTCTTGGATATTATTTTGAATATTTATTCGAGGAATTATTTATTTAATGAATATTTTATATATACTTATTCGAGGGTTAATCATGAGCAATATTTACATTAAGAATATTCTTGAACTATTTCTGGTTTAATAAATATTCTTTGAATATTTATTTAATTCTTTCAACTAGTTCTAAAATGAGATATTTTATTCAAAAATTTCCTTGATATTCAAATACTATGTAAATTATATTATTATTATTTTTATCAAGGAAGGTTCTCAAAACTCTATTCTTCATTCGAATCTATCTTCTAAAATATAAGGGAACCTTGCTTGAGAGATGTTATTTCTTTGACTGCTCGGTCATATACTTGTTAAACTACCTTTTTACTAACATCTTGATTCTTTTCAAACATAGATATGAGTCTTTTTGATTACCTCATCAACACTGGAGGGGTAAGATTGATGGAACAAGTTTATATCCATTAACAAGCATCGGCTTGGGAAATATTGGTGAATTTTCCTTTCCAATTAGATACGACCACTTTGTGGAGTCCTATCAATGAGTATTACACTTAGGGAAAGGAGGACGAACTTTACGTTTCAGAGTCATGGATTTATTCGAACTAGGAGTCGTGTGTAAGAGGCCGAGTCGCGCGATCCATCACAAGGCCCAACCGTTGGCCAGGGAGTTACTAAAAAGGGCGGTAGACAAGTAAATCCGTCAGTTCTTCCTTCTACCGGTAGTAAACTATATTGGGATGTACCATCTTCGACTGATCATCGGAGAGTGGGACAGCTGGCGCGTGATAACTCCAGTATTAGTTCATCTCCCAAATTGGGAATTTCCTGTAACACGTATCGAAGAGACTTCTTTTAGGTTGATGGGCATCCCCCACAACACGTATCGAAGAGACTTCTTTCAGGTTTGCAGGAGTTTGAAAAATGTTCAAAACTGGGATTGTAATATTTTCCTGCAATTCCCTTCTTTTATGACATATGATGATGTCTTACTTTTACCTTGCACAGCAGATATTTCTACAGAATAAATGTATTGAGTTACCTTGTAACTTCATCGTTTAAATTATATTGGCACTATGTTCGTTAATGCATGGCATATGGTTTCAAAAATACTTTTGAACTATTGTATATATTATTGTTCAGTATACGTTATTTTTGGTGGGCTATTGCTCACCCTTGCTTTATTTTATTATATCACAACAATAGCTAAAAAAGATAGCCGTCCAAGGAACACTTGGCGCAAGAGCGTGGGAGCCGTCAGAGAGTTACCCGCTGATGTAGCTACCATTGCTGAGGAGGAAGCTATTGGTAGGCTAGTTTTCCGCTTTTAAGCATCGAATATATTTATCCATATAACTTATGTAAATGGATGACAAAGAGTATGTAAGTTAAATTCTTTCGGGTTGTAATAACTCACACTCGTGATTAATAATATTTGATAGTTACTCTGATTTCATCTCTGGGACTATAACTGGTGTGTTTTTATGTTGTTGTTTTGGGTCACAAGGTTGTAATTTAAGTTATGTTGGTTTTGTGGATGGAAATTGAGTCCGTAATGACTGGATTCCCGACCCCGGATCTGGGGTTGTTATAGAAATGGTATCAGAGCGAGAGTTATAAATCCCAGAGATGATGCGACGTTATAATAATAAATTCACTAAGATAATAAGAACTCTTGCCAAGTTCACCTAAAACCCTTATGGGAACTCTTAAGTATCATAACAGTAACTTAGCTCGATATCGTATCGACGAGCAAGGCGACATACCTTGAGGCTTACGAGCAGCAGCACGACGATGCTTTATTATATGGTCGACGACCGGCTTGTAGATTCGATAGAGTACCCTACTGTGAACCGGAGGAGGTTCCAACTAAGGAGGAGAATCCTGTTAAGGATAAGGAGTTTACCCTTGAGGAAATGAGGGCTGCAGCCAGAGAGACTGTAAGAGTTAAGGTATAGTACTCAGAGAAGTGAGCGTAAAGAACCGAGATACTATTAAGAGAATTAAAGATGCATATAGGATTCATAGCCGGGCTACCAGAGGTAGTACCAGCAATTAAGACGAATTGGAAGGATTACTTGAGGTCTTATATTGGGATAGATAAAGATCCTTAGAGACCTTTAGATTAATGAGAAAAGAGTTAGAGTGGTACATGATTATCAAAGACATCGACATAGGACGGGGAACAGAGTCTCCAGAAGTAGTTGAGATAGAGGCAGCAAGTGCCATATCATATGAGAAGGCAGGTTTCATAGGTTACAAATTATAAAGTCAAATTAAGAATGATGAGGTTGTTTTATTCAGGAAATGTTCATTTGTCTGAATGGATCAGCTTAGAAAGTAAAGACATTGAGAAGTGATGACATGATTGGATAAAGTTATGTTAGAAAGTAGTAAGCGAGACGATGATCTCAAAACCTACAAGAGGAAAAGACCAGTGAGTCTGTGATAACTCGTAATAAGAACATTGTCAGGGACTAAGTATAGGTTTATTTTAACACAGTGAAATGATGAACCAGAAACATTAGATGCTTGTGATTCAGAGGAATATTAAATTCTTTCCTTTCTTTGAATGGATTATAGTAGTTACATTAAGTTTATTCCGACACCAAATTATAATGGGTCAAGTACGGCGATCAGTGGTTAAGAGGTGATTGAGGATGTTTTAAGATGAAACCCGAAAGAGCAAGTGTATGCCAAGTTCTCGAAGTAGGAGTTCTGGCAAAATAAAGTTTAGTTATTAGGACATGCGATCAATAGTGAGTAGTGTTGGTGGATTCCCCTAAGTTAAAGGCAGTTTCAATTGAGAAAGACCAACCAAACCGACTAAGGTGAGAAATTTCATAAGATTCACCAGGTATTACCAAAGATTTGTTCAGGACTTTACAAAGATTGCAGTCCCGTAACCCGACTTATTTGTAAGACTAAGAAGTTTGAATGAACAGGAAAATGTGAGAAAATCTTCCTGGAGCTAAAGAGGAAATTGGACCCTGCGTTGGCATTGCCTAATGGAAGAAGGAAGACTTTGTGATATATTATGATGCACCTCATATAGGTTTAGGTGGTGTGCTTATGCAGCAAGGCAGAGTAATTGCGGATGCATTCGGACAGCACGGTTCACCAGATTCGGATGGCCTTGATAGTGCCAATGTTGTGGAACGACTAACTCCGACTATAGTGGTCCTTCTGAGACTAGTAGTTAGGTACACTGACATTTGGTAGTATCAATTATTTGGACGTATATGTATCGGGAAAATGTGGCATGTTTCAGTTTGAAACTTTTGATTTCCCTTCTATAGGATGTATATAGTTGGTTCCTTCCAGTGGTTAAACTTCCGACTTTATGTCAATCATTCCGTTATCATAACTGCTTACGATTCCACCTGCTTGGATGCTCATAGAACTTTTCTTTAGGTTTCGAAATGAATCTTCTTATTATTACCAGTGGGTGGATAGGTTAACCAAGATTTTCCTGATTCTGGAAAAGAAATCCAACAAATTTTGGCAAACCTTTTCTTTCTGATTATTAGAAAACGTCATTGAAAGGGGTAGAAACTGGAGCGAACCCTCTAGATGAGGTAAGGTAGCCGCTATATGGGTTGGTGGACAGACCCTGATTATTACAACTGATTGAAGAGATAAAACGGGAAATTTATTTAAGGACCAAAATGGACTGAGAAATTCCGGGATTGACTTAAATGAAAAAGGTAGTATGCCAAAAGTGTAAGCTTGTGTAACACGTGGGATTGATAAGAGAAGTTGAAGATAAAAATAAAGGAAAGGTGACCGGAGACGGTACCGAGAAGTCGATTGAGACTTATATGGAGTAAAATTTTGAAAAGATTAGAAGGTATCGAGGAAGAGGGATGAACGAGGAGTGGCAGTGCTCAAGTTGAGTGACTATGCTACTCTGATACCTAAGATTGTTGTGTAAAGGAAGGCAGTGAACAAATACAAAAAGAAAAGGTTTAAGAGTACACAGGACAAAGTATGTTGATAAGCGTAACCTATCCTAAATAAATTATCTTCGCTATGGACAAAGGAGGCACTATGCCAGGCAATTGCTAGAAAATTAATGCCATTAGCTAACCCTAAACTCACACACTATAGCGCGGCCATTTGGGGCCATGTGGAAAAGAATGATAAAGTGACGAGACCAGCAATGTAAGGACAAAGCGGGGTGCTTCTAACCAAGCGCCAACCGCGAGAACTTTTGATATAAAGTGAAGTGATTCAGGTATATATGATTGACCAACTTATGGAGTAGAAAGAGTAGTAATAAAGCGAATTGAGATACATGATGATGGGATTTTATAAATACCATGGATGTATTATGACTGAGGAAAGTGATCAATGAAGGTTTATGAAGATTGTTAGAGATGGTGCAGTACGATGAATAAATGTTATCTGAAACTTAGTATTCCCAAGAAGAGTAATAGGTACTAAGAGATTCATGTTGAACACGACCAATATCTTCCAGAACATCCTTGCTACCATTACCAAGTTCTGTAAGAAGAGCAGATAGACATATGTTGTCTTTTGGGAGGTCATGTAGACTGACATCAATTGGAAAGAAAAAGGTTGGCACTAGGCTACCTATAGATTATCAAGATGAAATACGATTGATTGCGGTATAAATTTAAACATTTTCCTTCCTAATATAGTATATGTATATGCTATTTATAATACTTTTAATTTTATTTTGTATATATAGGCTCGATACGTGGACATAGTCGAGCGAAATCAGGATTGGTTTGCGAGTCAACCCGGCGGGGAGGAAGAAGCTACTCATCCTATTGTGCAAGACCCCCGAGAAATCAGCTTATTGGTTATCCACGGATCCCGGCATCCACTATCATCCCGGATCTTGCGGCAAATTATGGGGCCCAACGTGTTGGTGTGCAGGTTCTTCAAGCCAAGCTAATCAAGGATCGGTTATTCCGGATCCCCTATTCATCAATGTAGTGAAGAATGTCTTAAATGAAGCACAAGCAAATCCGGGCGCCTACCATACTCCACTAACCTTTGAACAAGTCACAAATATCGTCAATGCCGCTCTAGAAATGCAAAGGAACCCGGAAATGGGGTCACAAGCATTTTCTAATGCTATTGTTGGTGAGGTAACTCGATTGGTTGGAGAAATCCTCCAAACGATTTATAACAAATATGAAAATGCAAATGCGAAAAATAAATATAAGAATTTTTCAAGTCACATTTTAGTTTAGGTATTATTATAAATGTTATTGTAGTTTTGAATATATATTAAGTCTCGCCTACTCTTATATGTAGGCGATAAGGAGGCCTGAAGGTGGTGGTGATGATGGGGGGAGGACAATGGAGGAGCGGAACATGATAACGAAGAAGATGATGGAGGACACGATGCTAATGAAGAGGATGGAGGAGAGGAAGAGGATGGAAGAGAGGAAGAGGGTAATGAAGGGTCTGATAATGACCATGACCAAGAGTAAGAGTAGCCGGTTTGGTTTTTAAAAAGTTGCATGTAAATTAAGTTTGCTATATTTTGGAAAACTCACGGTTTAATTTATATATTTGCTTTTGATGGAGGATTATGCTATATCCTGAATTTTATGTACTTGTTTCAGAAAACCGACCAAACGATAAATAAACCCGACCGTATTCATGTTAAACCGACCAAATTCATAATTGTGTTGGTCTGTTGTGTTTGGTCGGATTAAATACTCTCTTGAATAAATCCGACCATCATGGTCGGTTACTAAACCGACCATTAAACCCGACCAATATTTTAAGATACAGTTCATGTAAAAACCGACCATATTCATAAATGTGTTGGTCGGTTGTACTTGGTTAGTTTAAATATTCTCTCGAATAAATCCGACCACAATAACCGGCCGACCACTTAAACCGACCACCAGTTCTAAGATGTGGCTGTGCCACGTTTTCTGGCTCTCAACCACGTGGAAGTGACATGGCACTGAAGTGGGGTCGCCACGTCAGTTGGGTCCCGCCTACGTGTCAATGACATGTCACTGTAGTGGGCCCGCCACGTCATATGGGCCCCATGACATGTGGCAATGAAAGGCTTTTTTTGGTCAATGGAAGTCACGGTTAAAACCGACCGTTAAGGTGCAAAACCGACTAGGTTTAAACCGACCGTTAGTATTAAAATCGATCGTTTCTATATTAAATTCGACCGTTCAGTCAGTCGAAAATGACTCTATTTCTTGTAGTGCTTGTCATGGTCTACATACATGCATCCGAGACGATTCAAAGATGTTCATGCATGCCCTTTTCTAAAGTTGATTTGGCTTGTCGTAATGTTGGATTTCCGAATGGGATTTTAAGATGTTGGAATTCTTACAAGTTTTCAAAATGCAACAATGAGAAGACACTGATTCATCAAGAATGACGATGAACGCAAAGAAAGGTGATCAATTAATTGATTAATCTATTAATGATCCGTCATGTCTTACAGATATGATGGGAAAAAAAGACGTATTAGGCCAGACTTCAACTCGAACGATATAAGTTGATGTGCCAACTTAACTTGACCTTTTGCAAACAATATTTTGGAATTTTTTCTATAGATATTTAATTTTTATTATCAATTTTTTAAAATATAATAATTTACATGAAAAAGTTAAATTGAATATTTATTTTAATATTACTAGAACACGAAAACTGAAAGTTGCAAATCAGAAATTCACCAATTATGAGTGTCCCTGGCGGGGCCTTGCAACCCAAATCCACCGACGGAGCTTGCGACACAAAATTAGTAAAAAATCGTCCAAAAGTCAATAAAAAACTTATCTAAATTTGTTACATATCTTTCCTGACAAAAAATTTGTTACATGTCTCTAAATTAAAGCTTACTAAATCTTAAGACTGAATTATGTAGAAGTTGTTGGCTTTCTTCTGTTCCGTATATTAATTATTCAGCTTAAAAAAAATGCATTTAAGTTTTTTCAGTACAAATTAAGTGTATAGATATGGTAGAAGGAGATGGCAGAAAATGAAACGCATGCATATCTAATAAACATGTAGAAACAAAGGGAAGATAAAAACCAAACAGTAGTGCTAAAGGTATCAAATTGATACCAAAATTTGTTAGCGGACACTAATTACTTGGCATTTTGTGATGTTTTAATTAGATGATCCTGATGGACTCATTACAATTATAATCCAAATCATTTGGTAATAATTGGTACCCAATTTGGTACTTATCATTTTTCAAAACCAAAAACAACAATATCCTCGAAATATTATATTAATGTATGATAACGTTTGAATGTATTATAGATAAACTGAAGTATATATGGAATAAACACGTGCAAAATCAAATTTCTTACTGGCCAGTATGGTTTTTACATGACCATGCTAACCTTAATTACAAATAACAAGGAATAATGTACAAGAAAAAATATATATTACTTAAAGCACACAGTTTAGTTTAAAGCCTTGAGAGATCCTGCTCTTAATTTCTCTTCCTGCAATTCTTTCTGATCTCTCCATTTGAGCCGGTGAGTGGGCTGATATCGCCCATTCTAATCATTGCTGCAGCAAAATCAGAAGCAAAGCTGCTTCCGCTTGTACTGTATTTTTTAACAATGGAATCAGTTGATCCACCGTTAAACAGTACTTGATCGGAGTGGAGAAGACCTTTTTTATTGACAAGGTTTTTGAAATAGCTGTTGTCGAAAGCTGTAGGAGATTGAAGGTCCAGAGGTGCCAGGTTGTTGTCTCCTGAGGATGTTGGACAATTTTTCTGTCTTGTTTGAGCAAATGAAGAATCTATGTTTGTTTCGTTGTATATTCGAGCTCTGAAGCTGGTGCACCGTGCTAGCCCAATTGTATGAGCCCCTGCAATTTGATCATAGGTAAATTAACCAGAAAATTAATTAGTCTAATAGGCCACGTATAATTATATATTGTGTGACTACGACATCTGAAGGGAGGAAAAGTAACCAGATAAAGCGACGAGGTCTTTAGTAGAAAGGCCAAGAGCATTGTATCTTTTAGTAAGAGCACTGAGGCTAGATGTTGGAGCAGGAATGCTGTTATTTGCAGCACCTTGGCTTGCTGTTTTCGCATCTCTTCTTCCAAGTTTTACGGTCCAGTTAGGCCCTCCAAGCTGTACATATATATTACAAAAACAAACTATTATAAACACATGCATGACATATATACTCATATAAAAATTAACAAGCTACACTGTGGACTGATTGTGAAGACTTACGATAGTAACGGAGTCTCTAGCAGTAATAGCCAATACATCAGCGCAGGACACAACGCTTGGGCACACCTTTTCAACAGCTGCCTTTATTTTGTCTACCACCTCAAATCCCCTGGCAGATTTGAAATTAGGAGTTGCAGTTTTCTCGCCTTTGGATGAAGATGTATCGTCAAGTAGAATTGATCCATCACATCCCTATGATCATGTAACAAAACAATCAAAATGTTACTAGATAGTATAATGCAACATACATTAATTTTTACCCAACTAAATTTAATCATGGAATTAAGTATATAACAAAAAAAAAACGAAGATTAAAAGCTAATGTGCATATTTATGTAGGTGTACAAGAACAAGTTTTAAATTACATTGACAAAGCAATCGTGGAAGAACAAGCGAAGAAGCGAAGCTCCCATTCGAGTTTCTTTGGCGATTGCAGATTTCACTTGGGATTGCACAGTCTGGAATAGATTTGGACAAGACTTGGAGTAAAAGTTAGATGAAAGTTGAGCTGAGGAATTTCCCATTAAGAGAAGTAGAAAAACCAAAGCCCCTATAGACATCTGAGAAGACAAGGAAGCCATTCTTTTGAGATAGTACTACAATTGCACTAACTTTGTTATGATCGTAACAGTCAAGGGGATTGGCAATATTTATAGGATGAAATCAATCTAGGCTCCTGTCTTAAATGTTAGCCAACCACGGCAGGTTGCCTAACTAATATTGAACGAAACTACGGAATTACTGCACGACCTAGTAATTCATGTACCGCCAAATTACTTACTTTAAAAAAAAAAAAAAAAAGGATCGAGAATGAATAGTTTGATTGGTTGATCAACTCAGATGTAGGAGTACTCAATTAAGATAGGAAAAGAATATAGTAGGACTGTAGTACACGACACATGATGTGCTTGTAATTAATTAAGCTGAAGACATGATTTGATATGTATTAACCTGTTTGAAAGTTCGTGGAAATTGCTGTTTAAGTTGTGCATGAAACATGAATTGTCAAAAATTGGGACCACACTTCGACATCTTAACCATATTTGTTGAAGACTTTCGACACAATGTCATTATTTTAATTAGTTGAAGCTTTTTTTTTTTTTTTTATATATAGGAGTATATAATATAACTATATACATACATAACCTAGAAACGGTTCGGTTATCGCTGCATGCAAACTGTATATTAAAGAGAAGAGGGGCATGATTGCAGGGTTTTCAAGTTGAAAAGCAGATATTGAGATTTGCCTACATTAGTACTCTGGTTTTACAGAGAGCAGAGTACTTAAAAACACATACAAAACGCTCTTTTTTATACCAAAAAAATAAATGTATATATAATAAATTTTAGAAGCAACAACTTTAGAAAACAATTTAAGTTGATGAAACTGTACATTGCCTAAGTAATATACGTAGCCTAGAACTGTTCAATTTATTAGTTATTACAGAACCGACATAAATTATCATTTTATTATAAAAATCTAAATATATTGGATGTAAAAATCCGATATAAACAAGTTAAAATCATGGAATAATTTTTCACTTGAACTTTAATCTAGAAGTAGTAATAATCAATCGGTTTATCAAATTATCATCCATCCGGCGCATAAAAAAAAAAAATTAAATCCGTTAGATTTTAAAAAATTCGATGCAAACAGATTAAAATTATGAGATAATTTTTCACTTAGAACTTTAATGTAGAAGTAGTAATAATCAATCGCGTAATCGATTCGGTGTAGAGGGTTAAAAAGAGTGGGAATCATTCAGTTTCACATTCACCAAACAATGATTATAATTTAAGTTACTATCTTTAAATATATATCTTTAATTTAAAGGAAAATGTTATGGTGTTGGGGAAGACCCAGATCTTATATTCATATATATTTAACATTTTTTCTTACTCGCAAGCCCACTACGGGGTAAGAGTGTTCATTAGGAACCCATTTTTGGAGCAATACTATGTTAGAAATCGTTTCACATAAAATCTTAAGATGTTGGGAATAACCCTTCCAAGGATCTTATATCCATGTATATTTAACAGAGGTAGAATAGTCAAATATACTGGCATTATCTACTTATTCTTCTATTTGTATTTTGTAACTTCTGAATAGGGAAGATGACAATAAAGATATTCCCTTTGTCTCACAAAACCTTTCTCCTTTTGACTGTGAACACTATTTATTGTAAGTCGTTGTCTACTAATTTACACATAATCTATAAGTGATCTTGTTGAATTCGTATTTGTTAATATTTTAATACAAAAAAGTTTTTATAATTAATAATAATATAAAATTAAAGATATAAACAATTAAATGTCACAGAAAAAGTATTTTGAGACGGATGAGTAATAATATCTACCAGACTTACCAATACGCACTGACCATGCACTGTCGCGTCGTGCTCCTGTAGAGCAGTAGTTGAGTCAAATAGATTTGGATCATATTACCATATCAGGTTAGCAGTCTTACGACAGCATACTGATGACACTGCAGATTGATTTGAACCCATTTGGAAAATCTTATTTTTTAAAAATAAATGACTTATTTTGAAAAAGGTATGATATATTTTTTTTTCTAAAACAAATAATTATTTTTGTAAAATAATGAATGTTAAATTTTCCATACACATTTTTTTCTAAAAAAAGTATGTAAATATGAAAAAAGATTTCGAAATAAGTAACTTATAAATTAGAATTAAGAATAGCCAAACAGGCCATAATTTGTCTTGACATTAAGTTGTAAACTTTTCCCCACGTCTTGGTTAAATATAATCCACAACAACTTAATTTTATAATTTTGAATTGTTAAACCTATATATCATTAAGGGGGTGTTTGGAGATCTTATTTTCCAGAAAAGTTAACTTATTTCAAGAGAAGTTAAGATTTTCAGTTATTTTTCTAAAAAAACATTTTTTTTACAAGGAATCTCAAACATACATTAAATACATTCATAAAAAATTATCAAAATATAAATTTTTTACCCAAAAATAAATTCATAAGAATTTATTTTAAATTTTCCCAAACAACACCTAAATTTTCAAAGCAAGACTTATTCAAGATTCTATACAAAATAGTAACAAGTAGTAACTAATCATTTAATTTTCTAGAGATCACTTTCTTCTATTTGGTAGAGATTGATTTTAACCACTTCTCCTAACACATTTAATTTATATTATAAAAAACCTATGATATAGAATAAGTGTCTTGAGTTTGAATTTTGAATAATAGTAAAGTATGTAGTATGATCTAGTCAACAAAATTCTAAATTAACCCCTTAATTAAAAATTTAAACTTCTAGGAAATTTTATCGTTAAGTTGTGGTCAATTAAGTAAGTCCGCCATACTCTTTTAATACAAAATTTCAAATTAACAATGAGGTACACATGATTACATATTTCTAATTAAGAGTCTAATTAATTTAAAAAATGTTACTTATAACTTAAAAAACAATTTATTCACTTTAAGTAAAAAATGGTAATTTTAACTTTAAATTAGATGTATTTGTTTGGTTAATTTTACTTAAATTAAATTTATTTTAAAAAAATTGAAATTTATATTTTTTTAAACATAACATAAAAATATAAAATACAAATATAAGCAAAGAATATAATACGATTTAAAAGATAACTCAAATATATAAAATTTATATAAGAAAAAAAAAATATGTTTAAAAAAATACCTCAAAAATGCTTACATTTTTTGAAATAAAACTAAACTTAAGTTGAAAATACAGGAAGGTTCTTAGCAAAAAAAAAAAAAAAAAAATACAGGAAGGCATCTACCTAATAATGCCCAAAAGCTAATTAATCTAGTTAGGGGAGATTACAAATTCTTTCTGATTCAAATACCCGAAGGCATCTACCTAACAATAAAAATTTTGGTATTATGTACTTAATTTAGCAAAAAAAAAAATGAAAGAAATTGTTCATTTACGCAAGCACGTATTTAGGAAACCTCTTTTATTTTTGTTATTACTACCGATGAGAGGCTTGAACCTGGTGTTTCCACAAGTAATTTTCACCTTATTATCTTAAAATCCTGATTAATCCAATCAGATCGATGATGATGAGGGTCAAATTTATTATCGATATTGAATTGTTAATTGCTGTGCTCGTGCTTATTATTAATAGCAGTAGCGCATATATCTTTGTCGTAGTTGTCTCTATGGGTTACTGGGCATCAATCGTTATCAGTCCCTCTGTGTGAGTCACCACTTTTTTCACTAGCTAGAAAAGTCTTCCGGACAATTACATGCATGAAACAACAATCAACAAGCAACAAGGGAACAATTGGAATTAAAACATTCCCCTTCATTTTTACACGTAGCCACTGTCTCTAATACTTAATCACTACAAGAAAAATGGGCAAAATCTACCGCCCAAATCTTACCAAAAAAAGTCGGTAGGAATTGATGGACCATTTCCTACCGAAGTCGAAGTTGATAGGAAATGATGCTTGTGGGACCAAATCTTCTACACGTAAGCAACAACACCGACCGAACTTGGTAGGAATTGCTCAAAGACCCAAAACCTACCGATATCGGTAGGTTTTGGAGACGTCCTGGCCCTACAATCCACATCATCAGTCTTCTCATTTTTTTTAGTAGGAAACGATGTCGTTTTCATTGTATTATTTCCTACTAGATCTGGTAGGAATTGCTCACAGACCAAAACCTATCGATATCGGTAGATTTTGATCTACGACAGGACCCCATAACCCACATCGGCAGCAGCAGTCTTTTAATTGGTTTACTAGTTTTATCTATTTCCTACCGCTATCGGTAGGAAATACTCCTGGTCAAATTTCTTTGCCCCCACATGCTTTTTGCTTTTGTTTTGTGTGGTGTTAAATGAAATTAGAGTTTGAAGTGATAAGGGGAAGAAGAGAAAAGAAGAAGAAGAAGAGAAAACAAGAAGAAGAACAAGAGCAAGAAGAAGAAAATTATCATTGTAAGTTTTTGATATTGTGAAATTATTTACATATATGAGATCTGTGAAATTATTTACATATATGGGATCTATTTTTATTTTTACTACCTCTTTTTGTGGAAATGAGATGATATTTATGGATAATTTGTGTATATCTATATCATGTTTTAGCACTTATATCAACAAGAAAATAGGGGATATGGATAATTTGTGTAAAAATCAACAAGAAAATAGAGGATATGTATGTTTTGTGAATTTATTGTTAATGTATTAATTTTATATAAATAGCAACAATATTCATTTTAATTTTTTATTGGTTCTTAATTAGGAAGAAATGTAAAGTGATATTGGTATATAATTTAATGATATTGTAGATGTCAAGTGTTAATCGCGATTGGATATCTCATCGGATGCAAATTGATCGTATTTCGTTAACAAACGAATATAAGAAAGGCATAGAAGAATTTGTAGATACGGCAAAAAAAATTGGGTTGACCGGAGATAAAACATTGTGTCCTTGTTCTCATTGTAAAAATGGTCGGTGGGAAAATTTAGATACTATAAAATTTCACTTATGTGCTTTTGGATTTTTCGAATCCTATACCGTGTGGACTTTGCATGGTGAGAAACTACCAACAATGGAGTCTCGACGACCACGTCGTCGTCAACGTCTTGCAACACCAATTGTGGAAACACCGGTTGATATGTTTAGGTTATTACGAGATAGTGCCGGGCAAGATTATTATAGTTTCAATGATACGGTGAGCAGTAGCACAAATGATGAGGAAGAGCTTCCAAATGATGATGCTTCTCAATTTTACACCGATGCCAATGATTCGGGAGCTCCCATTTATCCCGGTAACAAAGACTACACAAAACTCTCTTTTACTACGAGATTGTTACATTTCAAAGACGTATCTCGTTGTAGTGAGAAATCATTTAATTTATTGCTTGATATTATTGGTGATGTGTTACCAAAAGATCACAAGCTACCGAGTACTTTGCGGTGAAGAAAATTGTAAAAAAATTGAAATTGGGATATGATAAGATTGATGTGTGTGAGAATAATTGTATGTTATTTTATGGTAACGATGAAAAAAAAGTTGTTTGTGACATTTGCAATAAGAGTCGTTACAAGGATGTCTTGGGGAAAAATGGAAGGAAAATAACTAAGAAGGTCTTAAGACATTTTCCGCTTATTCCACGTTTACAACGATTATACATGTCGGAGCATACGGCTAAACATATGATTTATCACAAGAATAGAGAAAAAAAAGAGGATGAATTAAGTCATCCCGCAGACGGAGATGAATGGAAAAATTTTGATAGGCGATACCCGTCTTTTGCTAGGGAGTGCCGGAATGTTCGACTTGGATTGTCAAGTGACGGTTTCAATCCATTTGGAAACTCTGGAAACAATGTATACACAGTGTGGCCGGTTGTAATGGTCGTCTATAACCTTCCTCCTTCTATGTGTATGAAAAGACCGTTCATGTTTATGACACTACTAGTTCCCGGTCCGGATAATCCAAAAAAAAATCTCAATGTGTTTATAAGGCCCCTTATGGATGAGTTATTTATTTTATGGCAAAGCGGAGTGGAAACCTATGATCAAGCTTTGAAGAAAAATTTCATCATGAAGGGGGCACTTTTGTGGACAATTAGTGATTTTCCGGCTTTAGGTATGCTTAGTGGATGGTCAACAAAAGGGAAGATGGGATGTCATGTTTGTGTTGGAAATGTAAAAGGTTTCCAACTTAAGCATTCCGGAAAATGTTGTTTCTATGGAACTTATAGAACATTTTTAGAAGAAAATGATCCATTGCGAAAGAAAAGTCGAAAATATGCAACAACGAAACTTAATGTGTTTAATGGTCGTCCCAAGGGCGAGGCTCTACTATCTTCCTTATTACAAATACCTTTTACGGAACCTGGAAACACTAATAGCAAATTCAAGCCGAGGGGTTATGGGATAGAACATCATTGGACCCACGTTTCAATGTTTTGGGAACTACCATATTGGTCATCTCTTGATCTACGACATTGTATTGATGTCATGCATACCGAGAAGAATGTGTTTGAAAATATATTTTACACAATTTTGAATGATCCAGTTAAGAGTAAAGATAAAAAAAATCAAGATCGGATTGCAAATTTTTAGGTGTGCGACGTGATTTATGGATCGATGAAAATGGAGTCATGCCTAAGGCACCCTACACAATTACTAGAGCTCAACTCCAACTTTTGTATGATTGGATTTCAAATCTTAAACTTCCCGATGGATGTGTCTCAAATATATCCCGTTGTATCAAATGGGATACTTTAAGGATTACGGGTTTCAAATCGCATGATTGTCATATTTTCATGCAAAAGTTAATGCCTATTGCTTTTCGTGAACTTTTGCCATCTTATATTGTGGATGCTCTCACGGCCCTCTCCAACATATTTCTTGATATTTGCTCCTCCATTTTTTCACGTGAAGATTTGGATATCTTGGAAGAACGTGTAGTGTGGACAATGTGTGTGCTCGAAACCGTCTTTCCCCCGGCTTTGTTTGACATTATGGAACACTTGCTTGTACACTTGATTGAAGAATGTAGACTCGGAGGACCGGTTTACTATCGTTGGATGTATCCTTTTGAGAGATTGTTGAAGCACATGAAAGATAAAGTCAGAAATAGAGCACGAGTGGAAGGTTCCATTGCGGAGAGATATGTCGAGGAGGAAATGATCAATTTTTCTTCATTTTACTTTCGCTCTTCGATCAAGACGGTTCATAATACCGCATGCCGTAATGAAGTTGTGGGTGGATCACAAAATGAAAATGTTTTAAAAGTTTTTAGATATCCTCTTAAAACTATTGGAAAGCATGTTGTTCAGTATTTAAATGACAGTGATTTGAAAATTTCCGAATACTACGTGCTACTAAACATGCCGGAAGTTCAACCATATATTCGGTAATTTACTAATTTACTAATGATGTAATTTATATATCGTGTATTATGTAATTTAATGCTAATTGATTATATGTGTTGTGTTTCAGGGAATTTGATGCCCACATACGTGCAAGTGATCCACAAATATCAAGTGAAAGATTAGAGTCGCTTCAAAAGGTTGAATTTAAGTCTTGGTTTAAACAAAAGGTACTTTAATTAATCTTATGTTTTTAGGGTATATTTAGTATATATGGTTTTTTCTAATTTATTAAATATATATTTGGTATATAGGTTGAAAATGATGTCAACTTTGAGCTTTTCAAACATTTGATTGATGGACCCGCATGCAATATTTTCTCATTTGAAGGTTGTGAGGTTAATGGTTATAAATTTCATGTCAATGATGGAGTTTTTGTTAAAGGCACTTTTCACAATAATGTTCTTGTTAATTACTACGGTCAATTACAAGAGATAATTAAGCTTATCTATGGAGGAGGAAATTTTGTTTACTTGTTTAGATGCCATTGGTTTGACAGTGTTGGAAATGGTGTACGGGTTGATAAGAATCGTGTTGTGACTATTGATGTAAAATCAAGGTTAAGGTCGGATGAAGTATTTATTTTGGCTAGTCAAGCGATTCAAGTATACTACGCTCCTAGTGTATTGAATCCTCGGAGTAATTTATACACGGTTGTGAATTGCAAAAATCGTCTTATTGATGAAACTACCAATGGGCCAAATGAAGATGCCTTTCAAGAGAATGTATCAAATGCATCTTCATCGTCTTTTTTCATTGATTTCGCACAATATGATCCTATTCGAATTGTGCGAAATCAAGATGTTGATGAAGAAGAAGATGAAGATGAAGATGACGAAAATGAGGGAGAAAAAACAAGTGGCGAAGATGATGATGATGATGAGGATACTGACGGTTTTGAAGATATTAATATTCATGAACTCAAAATTTAATTGAATTCGTATTTTGAATATTAGTTGTACTATTAATTTGGAGTTTTTCTACTTATTGGAAATTGTACTATTTATTCAAAATTGATGAGAATTGCACTCAAAAAATTTACAAGGCTAGAACAGTAGGAAAAGGCTAGTAGGAATTGGCAATTTACAAGGTTGGTAGTAAACGACTGGTAGGAATTGGCAGTTTACAAGGCTACTGGAACTAAACCTACCGCCTATCATGTATTTCCTACCAGAAACGGTAGGTTTTGATCAATAAAAAAAATAAAAAAAGAAACATATAAATTTGTAGAAAATTTAGTAAGTAAAGCATTGTTGGCTCAGTGGTTAAGTGTTTCCTATTTGTGTTATTGGTCAACAGTTCGAATTCGTACAAGGGATTTTTTGGCAATTTCCACAGCAAAACCTACCGATTCCCACATCAAAACCTACTAGTATCGGTAGGTTTTGATCAATGAAAGAAATAAAAATAACAAAAAATAATTCAAAAATATAAAGATGTACGAAAAAATTAATGTTTTCTTAATGAAATGTCATTTTATAGTGTGAGAAAGCTAAGAAAAAAATTTTGAACAAAAAAAAATTAAGAAGCATAAAAGTCGTTTAGAAAATGAACGACGACGAATGTTCGATGTTTGAGTTAAGATTTGTACTAATAGTTTAGGGATAGTTTAGGGTTACACATATTTTTTGGTGTTCAAACTCTATCGGACATAAAGGTATATTCATGTTTTTAGTGTATGATAACAATTAGTTGATTTTTTACATATATTCTATTATTTCTATAATATTTAACAAAAATGCAATTATAACAAAAAATAATTCAAAAATATAAAGATGTACGAAAAAATTAAAGTTTTCTTAATGAAATGTCATTTTATAGTGTGAGAAAGCTAAGAAAAAAAATTTTGAACAAAAAAAATTTATGAAGCATAAAAGTCGTTTAGAAAACGAACGTCGACGAATGTTCGATGTTTGAGTTAAGATTTGTACTAATAGTTTAGGGATAGTTTAGGGTTACACATATTTTTTGGTGTTCAAACTCTACCGGACATAAAGGTATATTCATGTTTTTAGTGTAGGATAACAATTAGTTGATTTTTACATATATTCTATTATTTCTATAATATTTAATAAAAATCCAATTATAACAAAAAAATAATTCAAAAATATAAAGATGTACGAAAAAATTAAAGTTTTCTTAATGAAATATCATTTTATAGTGTGAGAAAGCTAAGAAAAAAATTTTGAACAAAAAAAAAATTATGAAGTATAAAAGTCGTTTAGAAAACTAACGATGACGAATGTTCGATGTTTGAGTTAGGATTTGTACTAATAGTTTAGGGTTACACATTTCAAATTTATAAAAAAGTATTTTCTATGATCTAACCATACGGATCATTATATATATTGATTTTATAAATGTACGTAAATTAATTAATTTTTTAAATTTAATTTGATATGTTTTTATAATAAATCTATGTATCAAATTTTCTATTCTTACTAATATCGGTAGGAAATGCCAAAAAATGTTGTTTGTCGTTTTCCTATCGAACCATTTCCTACCGGTTCTGGTAGGAAATGAACCCTATGACGGTTGGAAATAGACTAAACGGAAAAAATGAATTTATAATTTTTTTGATGAATTTGTTCATTAATTGATATAAAGAAAAAAACATTCCAAATTTTAATTTTAATTTTTTTTTATATAAATTGAATTAGATATATTGTGATAACTTATAGTGAAAAATATTGTGAAGATTATACATATATATATATATATATATATATATATATTAAATTATCATGAAAAATAAATTACCAATATATATTTTTTCATAAGTAAATGAATGAAAATATATAAATTTGTAGAAAATTTATTTGTAGAAGGGGATTTTTTTGGCAATTTCCGCCAAAATTTCACGAAAAAATTGAACTTGGCGCCACAGCAAAACCCACCGATCCGCATATCAAAACCTACCAGTATCGGTAGGATTTGATCAATAAAAAATAATAAAAAAGAAATACTGTATAATAATACACATTAACATTACTTTTCTATTCACCGGTTTACCCACTAACATTACTTTTCTATTGACTACTCCTTTATCACTCTCTCGACTGCTCCTTGTCAAAAACACTTCGATCTCTTTGTCAAAAAAAAAACACTTCGATCTTCACTCCTTTTTCAATTCGATCTTCATCTCCTTTCTGTAAGCCTTCATCTCCTTTTCGTTGTTTGATTATTTGTTTATTTTTTGATTGTTTCATACCCCTTTTTCTGCGTTCTATATGAATATATTGTATATATGGTGATGTGTATGCATATACTGTGTTAAATAGTCATCAATTTAATGATTATTCATCAATTTAATGAATATGGTATGTGTATATATGTATCGGGTGTTAAATATGTGTATATATGTGTTAAAAAGAGGGATTTATGCTTGATTTTCATGATACAACTATGGGTTTACTTGATTTTCATGATACAACTATGGGTTTTATTATGCATGCTATAAATATGGGTTTTAGGTTCAAACAGTTCTAGGTTAAGTCCTTTTTAGCTTTTTCTGATCTGTTCTTGTATCTTTTTAACATGTTCTTGTATGTTTGGAATATCTTTTAGTATATTTTTGTATATCTATGTGCTTTATAGATTTAATGGATATGTTGTGTTTAATTGTGAATTTAAGAATTTTGATCTTATTTAAACGGGGATAATAGGAGCAAAATTATGTTTTTATCTATTGCTTGCGTGCCTATTGTTTATAGGCATTTCATCATGGCAAAAGTTAGGGGAGACAATGGTAAGAGCAAAGTGGTTGAAAAAGAACCTGCAAGGAAAAGAAAGAGTATTCCGGTAAAGAAGAATGACAAAGGTAGTAAATCTGGCAAGGGCAAAGGCAAAGCTACCGCAGCATCTCGTGCTAAAGCTAGAACTCTAGCAATAGCACAATCTTATCCGTGAGGTAAGACAAGGGCAGAGCTCCGTGATTGGATGGGACCCAAATACCGTGGAAACTTCGCTGGACTCTTTGGTTCCACACCCCCATTAAGGCCTACATGCATTGATATTTCCTTTGGAGTGTAAGTACTTTTTGGTTATATAAATAAATGTGTAGGTAGTTGTTTTATCCTATCATGATTTTGTGTATCCATAATGATCAATTAGTAACGATAATTTAATTACTTTGTAGTATCATGCATAACGAAGCTAAGAAGACGATTTTTGGGTATTGTTCGTGGATTTTGGCCGGTGGGAGCTTACACATGGACTGATATTAATGACAAGTATCCTAACTTGGTTAATAGCCTGATCAAAGAATTCTATGTATGTGTTATCATTGACCGATTTATTTTTTATACTTTTTCGTGTGATAAGTATGTATTTTTGAATTTGACTTTGTGTTCAATATGCATTGCAGAAATTTTACCGCCATCTTAGGGGTCAAAGCCGTAGGGAATCGACTAGGACTATAGCTGGGCATATCCAAGCATTGCTGAAGAGAACAATGCATGAAGAGAAAAATAGAGCTTTTGAGAAATCCAAGAGTTTGAAAAAGCCATTGTTGGAAGTTAAACCTGGCTATTTCAATGATTTAGTCTGGGCAGGGATGGTTGAATTTTGAAATTCAGAAGAGCATGAGAAGCGATCTGTTATAGGTGTTCGTAATCGGAAGAAGGTGACCACTTTGCACAGCGCTGGTGCAAAATCCTTTCAAGAAGTTGAGAAGGTAACATATTGACCATCAGCCCTTATAATTAAATTTCTACGTAGGTAGAATGTTGCTGTCTAGGAAGCAGGGATACTTGTATTCTTATGTTTTAGAATATAAGTAGGGATATTTATTAAATTTTCATATTTACTATGTCCTTGCTTCTTAGGTTCTTGTTAATTATTTACTAATTATTGTTTTTGTTAGATGTTGACTGATGAGAAGAATGGAGTTCCGCCAACACGCCTGCAAGTTTGGGATAAAAAACACACTCGGGTTGGTAATGAAGTAGATGCAGAGGGCCGACCACTCTACACCACTGCGACTGCAAAGGAAATTACGGTATTATTTGATTTACTTTCTAATCTTAAAGAATGCCAATCTCTATATCTATAAATAATTGCATTTGTCTTATGCTCGTGTATTATTCTATACTAATTAAAATGTATATAAAATCTTTTGCAGTTGAGGTATGCGCAGATATTACAAGAGAAGAATTTTGATCCTACTCAGGTTATGGATCGTGCTGAGCCATTTCAGTGGTGGTTGATGGCCACGCTGCCTGGAAGAGACAAGCCAAAGAAAAATCGACTTGTTGGATACCCAAGGATTCCAGCCCGCCAGCTTATCAAAGATTTGTCGATTCAGTATAAAGAAAAAGCGGGGAACATGGCCGAATCTTCAGCAGCAGCGGCAGCTCGTGCCAAACATCACATCCCTAGCCAAATTTTCTCAGATGTGGTCGGCGGAGTCCTTGAGATCATCAAAACGAATCCATCCACCTACCAGCGCCAACTCAATGAAGAAGAAGTTCAGAATCTTGCTCAAGCAGCACTGAATCTTGGTGAACCGGCCAATCGTAGCCAATTCTCTCAATTTTTTTCAAGAGAAGTGCTTCGTCTTGTGGCGGACATTGTGGATGACATGTTCAAAAGGTCCCAGGCCAAGGAACAAGAGGTACATTTATTCCAAATTTTCTTTTATGTTAGAATTATTGGATTATTGTTGTTTTACTTTGATCATATTTCCATCTCTTAAATGTTTTTTTGTTAATACACTTAGCTCTGGTTTGAATTTCGTACTACTAAAATATTAAACTTGCTTAATTTGTCAAGAAAAAACAAAAGAAAAATATTAGTAAGTACTTACTTTAACAAAGATTTTAACAAAGAAAATCTTTTCTACATTGACTACTATGCATCAGATGAAATTTAATATGTTTGTTCAGTCATTAATTTAAAGTTCTGAGTCTTTGTCTGAAACCAATTCTATTTATTAATTTTGTCCTGTAACTTCTCATTCACTAGATTTATAATCATTTATTGTAATGACATTATTACTCTTAGTCTCTCTAATTAGTACTCAGTACAAGGATATAATTATCCAAGTAGCTATGATCATGAAGTGTCCATGATCATATTTTCATCTCTTAAGTGTTTTTTTGTTAATACAATTGCAGGTTCTAGATGAGGATGATGAAACAGATGAAACAGATGTGACGGATGAATCGGACGATGAAGGCAATGATGATGCTGAGGTCGGAGGTGGCGATGAAGAAGAACATGACGGAGGTGAAGATGTCGAGTCTCAAGGTGAGGGCAGCAATGATGGTTCCACTAGCGAGGATGAATAAACCTTGCTGTGATTGGTACTTTTGCTTAATATCATGAATTATGTTATGTTGGAAACTTTGTTTTTGGTTTTGAATCGTTGTTAACTATTTGGTTGGTAATGTCCGGGATGTCCGGAATTGATGTTTAAGTTAAATATTAGAACTTTGGTTGGTAGTAATGTTGCTTGTGGTTAAGTGCTAGAACTATGGTTGGAACCTTTTGTTGGATGACTTTTATGTTCGGAAGTATTTGTAAGGTCGTTGTGAACCTTTTGTTGGATTAATTTTTCTTGGATGGTTTATTAGAATTGTGTTTTGATTTTAGTTTCTAGCAAATTATAATTATAATATTACAGGTTTGCTTTTCTTTGGTGAATGTGAATTGTATAGGATTAGCAATAATTAATTTTTTTTTTTTTTAAAAAACCACCTAATCCTACCGACAATTCCCATTTCCTACCGGCTTTACCATTCAAAAACCCAAAAAATTAACCATAATTCATTGAATGTGGTAGGTTTTATCTGGTAGGAAATAAAAACGATGGTAGGAAGTGCTTGGTAGGAAATGGAATTTTGACAACTGTCTGTGATAAAACCTATCGAAGTAACAAAATAGTCGGTAGGATTTGACCGGTAGGAAATGGTATGTCAAATATGACATGTATGTGGGGACCACGACAAGTGGAGATGCCATGTCACATTACTGGGACCACATATGGTTTACGTGGCATGTTATGTGGCAGCTGACTTGACTGGGACCCGTGGATGCCACATAAGTAAGTGGGGTCCCTTTGAAAATCAACCACCAATTCCTACCGGATAGCAATTCCGAGCGGAGCAATTCCTATCGCACCCATCCGGTAGAAATTGGAGCAAAACCTACCGATTATACCCCATTTCTTACCGATTTGTCGGTAGGAAACGGCCATTTTTCTTGTAATGAATACTGAATACTGGTAATTGAATTGAGGAGTTTTGATACTTTTATAAATTCAATCGTCAGAAATAAATCTGATTTTATGAATTCTAGTATGATCTTTAAGTTACTTTAGTCACAAGTCACACCAAAGAGCATGCATGATCTTAATACTAATTTTGATAAGAATTATAAAGTGAAGTTTTTTTTCCAGATTTTTCAACCACATCATAATAATTATTAGGTTCCCGAAATTTTGGGTGACAGTAAACATTAATATTTTGAATCCATGGAATTATGTAGAAATCTATATTATATTTATATCATTAAATATGTGAAATATATAATTGATAAATAACTTAAATGTGGCATTCTTTGTACTCTCTGTTAGTTTCCATAATAATTCTTAAACGAAGAAAATGATTTTTTTTAAACACAAATTTGACAGAGGAGATGCTTTAATGTATTTAATTACATCCCGGTTACGCTGCTATATTATTCCTAATCGAATCCTCGTACCTTATTTAATCACAATGTTTTTTTTTTCTAAATAAATCACAATGTTGTATTACTTTTCTGTTCTAATCCTTGTTTTCTTAGTAGTTTAATCATTTTCGTGGGTCATTAGGAGAGGATATTCGCATTGTGTGTTTGAGACGAATTGGTATGTAGTATTGTTAAATATTATACCTATATGTTGAAGCACGTTAGTTCTGTGTTAGTTGATTTTATTTATCATTTTGTGAATACTGCAATACATGTGCTTGTATAAGTTATCTATTCTATGTCAAGAGTAGGGGAATAATATGTACCTTCATCCTTCATCTAATTTTCTTAATCATGTATTGGATTTGGATGTGATTTATTGAATTCAAGTACGATTTACCTCAAAGAAAATCATTTATAAGATAATGATTTCAGGACAATATCCATCGAAAACTATAAAGTAAGTATGGTCAAAATAAGAAACGTATATATATCTGCTAGTAAAAGATAGTAAACACTTTGAATGACGACTTTACACTTACAATAAGTAGCGAAGAAAAAAATGAACACTGCCAAACAATCAAAATAAACATAGAGTGAGTATTAACCATCCCCCCTGAGCATAGTGTATTTTGATTCTAATTAAATCTATATAACTATAGTTAATTTTAAATTTAGCCCCTCAAGTAATTTGAAGTAGATTTTATTTAACTATGTCTATATAAAATTTAAAAGTACCTCTAATAAAAATAGATTATTCTGATTTATTATTTACACATTAAAATGTCATTTTAAGGTTAGTGAAAATCAAACCTGGGAATGAAAATGAAGAATATGCAAATGAAACAAATGTGTAATCCGATAAATATGTATCAAACTACTCATAAAAATATCATATTATATTTAGGTTTCTGATTTTTATTATTCTCCTTGTCTCCTTGATTAATAATAAAAAAAATATACCCCTAAGTTTTTATATCCTTCCTAGTACAATTTAAAAAAAAAAAAAAATTAGTCTTAAAAGAAATGCTCTCTTATTCAGTGTTGTAAAAATCGGCCTAGGCGACCGCCTAGGCGGCGCCTAGGCGCTAGGCGCCCCCAAAACATCCCGACTCGGGCCTAGGCGGCTAAAAAAACGTTTTTTGTTTAAATCGGCAAAAAATCGGTAAAAAATCGGTCTAGGCGGTCAAAAATCGGCCTAGACGGTCAAAAGGCGGTCAAAAATCGGCCTAGACGGTCAAAAATCGGTAAAAAAATCGGCCTAGGCTCAAAAATCGACAAAAATTAGCAAAATATGTTGAAAAATTCAAAAATCGACAAAAATATTTGGTAAAAATATTTAATAAATAAAAATATTAAAAATGATATTTAAATACAACCGATTAATGCTCCGATTAATCCGTCCGATTAATCCCCGCCTACCCGATTAGAAACTAGGCGATACCACGATCGCCCTGGACCGCCTAACAATTTCTGGAACACTGCTCTTATTAGTTAATCTAAAACGCAACAAAGTAGCACGTCGACCTCAAAATAAAAGATAGCACATGTTCCTGATTACAGAATTTTCATCGGTGCAAATTAATTTTTGTTTTGTTTATTCTTAGAATGTGATGGTCAGACTAAGGTAGCACATGTTTATGATTTCAAAATTTTCACCGATACATATTAATTTGTCCTTTATTTGTTTTTAGAATGTGATGGTCGGATAGCAACTCCAACCCTCGCATCCGTTAACAATAAATGACGAGCTGGTACATGACTTTAGTTAACAGGTTCCGTTTTTCTCCTACAACGCTATCCTCCTGTTTGCCATATTTATATAGAATACTGTTAAGGATCGATATATAAAAGATACATGATCCTTGTTAGGTAAGAGTTGTTACCAAAATCATTAATGCGTGTGTTGTAGTTTGTGTGTAGAATTAATGGCATTTGTTAAATAAATCATTTTTTGATTTTAAATCCATCTGGTTTGTTATTTTTATTTTTTAAATAAATATTTTTGAAAATAAAAAATTTGATATATTTATTTTTGAAAGTAATGAATCTGTTATTTTTATTTTTTAAATAAATATTTTTGAATATAGCTGTTAATATTTAAAAATAATAATAAAATACATTTTTAAAATGTAGATAACTCTTAAAATATAGCCACTGGAATATAGCTATTAAAATTTAAAAATAATAATAAAATATTATTTTTGAATTGTAACTAAGCTAATACAACCTCTTATTGTAGCTAAATATTACTCCCTCTATACCTATTTACTTTTCTTATTTGTTGAATAGCACGGGTTTTAAGATAGTGGGTGATAAATATTGTTTTGAAAAATGCTAAAAAACTTAGCTTACTCAGTTATAATACCACTCAAAGTGGTGTCTGAGGAGGGTAGCTGTACGCAGACCATGCCCCTATATAATAGGGAGGCTGTTTCCGAAGGACCCCCGGCCATTACAAATACAGAAATACAAATACAGAAAGGAAACTTAATACAAACTAAGAAACTCACGCACACGCAGGAGTCGAACCCCTGACCTCCTTCTGTTTTGAAAAATGCTATAGGTACCAAATCGGGTACCAAAAATTGTTACAAAATGACGTGACATTATTTTGATTGGTTATAATAGTAATGGACCCGTCAGGGTCATCCAATTAAAACATCCCAGAATGCCAAGTAATTATTGTCATGTCATTTGGTAACAAATTTTGGTAACCAATTTGGTACCTCTAGCACTACTCTATTGTTTTTTATGAAGTAGTGGGTATTGAATATTGTTTTTAAGGAGTAGTGGGTATTGAATATTATTTTTAAGGTGTAGTGGGTGGAGTAGTGGGTATTGAATATTATTTTTAAGGAGTAATGGGTGGAGTAGTGGGTATTGAATATTGTTTTTAAGGAGTAGTGGATGGAGTAGTGGATATTGAATATTATTTTTTATGGTTTAAAATAGAAACAGAAAAAATTATTTAAATTAACTTAAAAGAAATGTAGGAAAAGTATTAAGAGATTGTGGAAGTATCCGCTGCCTTTCGAAATGTTCAACATTTCGAGATGTTAAAAGTTCATATTCAAAGATTAAGATAGCTAATGGGAGTGTTTGGGAGAACTTTTTTTCAGAATAAGTTAACTTATTTTAAGACAAAGTTAGAGATTCCTAACTTTCCAACTTATTTTTCAACTTATTTTTGCAACTTATAGAATCTCAAACATACATTAAATACTTGTATAAATTTTTTTTATCAAAAGATGAAATTTTTACCCGAAAATAAGTCCATAAGGACTTATAATAAGTCCTGCCAAACAGGCTCAATAAGTCATAAGTCATAAGTCAAAAGTACCTAAATGGAACTTATGGCTTAAAACAGTTTTTTAACTTAAAACGGGCTTAAAGCCCGATTTGCCAAACAGTCCATTTTCTAGTTATTGCTTTTTTTAAGCAATAAGTCATCATTCCATTTTAGAATTAAAGGCGATTCGACGTTTGTATTGTACGGGTTACAACTTCAAACACATTTCTTTGTGTCAAAAACATAAAAAAAAACTTAGCTTACTCAGTTATAATACCACTCAAAGTGGTGTCTGAGGAGGGTAGTTGTACGCAGATCATGCCCCTATACAATAGAGAGACTGTTTCCGAAGGACCCCGGCCATTACAAATACAGAAATACAAATACAGAAAGGAAACCTATTTGTGTCAAAAACATGTATTGATATATCATTGTGATCTTTCTAAAACAAATAAAAAAATTCAATGTTTTGTACCGTTCTAGGTAATAAAAAGAACAAGACAAAAATGAAAATATGTGTATTAAAAGATAGTGTAGAAGATAAGAAAACTCATTTAATAATTTCTAAAAGAGCTGAGAAGGCATATTCATACACTCTTACACTAAATTTTACTTGAGATATTCACATAAAAATTATGAGTGAAAATTTAATTAATGATCTTGATAAAAAAAAATTACAAACTACTTATTTATGATACAACCAACATGATTATCAAGACATTTTGCCAAACGAAAAAATCATGGAACAAAAATTAGTTGGCATGTCATTATCTTAATTAACACCTCGACAATCCCTATTCTTAAGCAAAAATCGCATATAGCTAGACAAAAATTAGTCAAAAAAGATAAAGCATAAAAGTGAAACACGTAAATATATTGATGATATTCCAATGATCTGGTGCAAGTATTCCACATTTTTGATGAAAAATTCTAGGAACCAAATAAATATTCCAAAAAATGGCATGTCTTTTTTAATTAATCTTTTATTATAATATCTGAATCTACTAATGTGCAGTTAACTAATTAGAAAATTATGAATTATTTTAGGACCAATCAAAATCAATTCCTAAATTTTAGACCAATCATGTTATATTAAGACTTTTTCATATTTAAATTCTCAACCTACCTCATTAACCATGGTTAGTTAACATTTCTAATTTAAATACAATAGTGATTTTATTTAACATATCCATAAATACATATTTTTATAATCAAAAAATATCTACTAAAAAATCACAATTTAAATTTGAGATCAATCACGATATACAATTATATATTTTAAATTAAATTTCATAATTAATAATTCATTAATCAACCATTCTTTTAATATAAAATCAATCACAATCATATTATGATACATAATAAATTAATTTTCATAATATATATTGTACAATTAAATTTGATTTTAAATAATTATATTCTAACTCAACTAGAAATCTGAAAAAGTCGAATTTATAACTTGGATAAAATCCATACCTTCAAAGACTCGATTTTTGTTAAAATCTCAAAAATATAATTATTCAAAATTCGTTAATAAAATTAATTAATTAATGCATATAAGTCAACACTACAAAATCTGATATGAATCAGATTTTAAATAAATTGGATAAAATCTATATCTTCAAAGACTCAATTTTTTCCAAGGCTCAAAAAATATTTATTCATATTTTGGTAATAAAATTAATTAATAAATGCCTATAAACCAATACTACATATATTTTAATTACTTTAATTATTAAACGAACGCTAGAAGATTTATTATCGGTTGGTGAATAAATCACCAATCAAAAAGTTAAAATTATTTTAGTGACAATCAGAATTCACGTATAAATTTTAAATCAGTCAATGATATACAAATTTATACTTTTTTTACCGTACTTATTCTAATTTACTAATTGCTGTTAAATAAGATTATATCTTGATTTAATAAATTCGTATATCACATGGTTTTTAATTTTAAAAAATTTCTATTAATTGTAAATAATATTTTCTATAAATCCACATTACAGTATATTACATATGTTTTTATTTCTTTAGTTATGAATTGGTTTTTTAACATCCTTTATTATAATACCCGATTCTACCACGTATTAGTTAACAAATCAGAAGATTGTGAATTATTTTAACATCAATTTTAGACCAATTAAACTTAATGTAACATATTTCTCTATTGGATCTAGATTCTACGTTTTAGGCAAAATTAAACTAAACTCAAGTTAAACTCAATAACAATTGATTTTTAATTTTTTATATTAATTAACTAAACATAATGACTACTAATTTTTATTTTAATGATTAACTAATAAACAATTTATATAAAATAAAATTACCTCAAATATAAAATTCTTACAAACTAAAAAATTTAATCATTATAACAATTTAAACATTACAGGAAATCTGAGCTATTTATTCCGTATTCGCCATCAGACCTAGCCAACTTTGATGAACTAAGTGTTTGCATCAATTCTTCTCATACTTAAATCATATCAATTTTGGTTAAGGTATTACTTTATATCTTATTATTATATGTCATACTATACTTGGATAGATTATCTTTTTATTTCGATTATATATATATATATATATATATATATATATATATATATATATATATATATATATATATAGAGAGAGAGAGTTGCACTCCATGAAGAACACCTTATATAAAGAACAATAAAGAACACCTCATATTTAATTCAATATAAGAGTTCCGTCATGACACCCAATACAAAAAGTTTTTATTTTTTAATCTTCTATCCATTTAGCAAAAAAAAAAATTTTAAAAATTTTTTTTTGGGAAAAACACTGTTCATGATGACATCAGTAGTGACGTCATCATGAACAGTGATTTTTTTCAAAAAAAATTTTTTTTTAAATTTTTTTTTTTGCTAAATGGATAGAAGATAAAAAAAATAAGAACTTTTTGTATTGAGTGCCTCTGGCGGGGCCAATGGATCTATTGGAATAAATGATTTTATAGTGTTCTTTATTGTTTGTTATATAAGAGTGTTGTGTATGGAGCAAAGGCCTATATATATATATATATATATATATATATATATATATATATATATATATATATATATATATATATATATATATATATATATGTATATATATATTTATATATCATATCTTTCGTGTTTTAATTGTCAGATAAAATCAATTGAAAAACGATTTTGACAAAAAAAATAATAGAAAACAATTTAGGTTTTTATCACCCGCCGTCCAAATTCTCCTCCCAGAATTACTTTCCATTAGAATATTCAATGGCCAACAATAATAATTTTGCGATTTACTAAATTGTAGGCATCTATCCTTACCACAATCACTTATTTTTTTTTTATATTTTTAGGCCTGCCCGTACATAAATATTTATTTGCATTGTTGGGTTGCCAATGTTATCATTCATAACTTACTTGCATGATAAAAAAAATATTTATCGTATCAGTGTCCATACATTTAAAAGTATGATATAGTTTTCCTTATATAGCTTTTCTAGAAGAGGTCGATGCCCATAAAAGATAAGTTTCTCGATTCCTTTGAAGCAAATTTTTTTTTTTTACTAATTTCCTTTGAAGCAAATTAAAATTAATAAGTCCATATTAAAATTAATATTAAATTAGATTTACTAATAATTAATAAACATTTTATAATTTTCTTTCAAAATCATAACCATCCAAATTTTCATTATTAACATTTTAAATATCTTTCTTTAAATTTAATTTATGGTTTATTATTAATTAAATCAAATCCAGGAATGTAAAGATAATTACTTAATAAGTTCGCATTAGATTTAATATTAAATTAGATGTGCAATTATTTAAATATATTTAAATTTGATGTGATACATGTGTAAATATAAAATATTGATTTCAGAGATATATTTAATTATTATATTATTTCAAATTTTATAATTTTTTTATTTTTATATTTTTTTCCGCTTCTAACCTTTTTACCTCCATCTTTTCCAAGCTAATCAAATTGGTGTATATGAAATATATGCGCGAACTTGACAGATTAAAAATAAGTTGAAACTATATCATTGTAAATTTTGTTTATGGTCCGTTGTGAGACTAACAGACAAATCGACTACAAAAAAATCGGTCTCTCCACTATTTTGAGATTATACCACACCTCGGAGAACATCCTTATTACTTCATCAAACTAAGTATGACTACCGTAGTTGTATATCTACGAAGTGTTTGTATTTGACAATTTAAATTATTAGACTGGAAAAAGTTAATGTTTATGAATGATGCTATTTTTTGTAAGAGCTATTTCAATACGATGAAACTTTCATTTTACATAACTTTATATGGAAATATATATTTGTCATGGGTTTAAATGCTTCTAAACTTATGAATTAAGATTTATTAAGACTTATGGGTTATATCAATCTCTATTGCGCGGGGACAAAAATAAAAAAAAACTTCTGAGGCTTTTTAGATTTTTCTTGAATTCAAACGAGACTTTTCCTTAAATTAACAACGGAAAAACTGAACAAGAAACTAAGTATTATAGGTAATTTATGTGTAGGGCAGTTAGGGATACACACTATTCCGGTCTAGACAGGTAAATTAGACAAGGCCGGGCCTATTAGTCCAAGACCCGGACTGGACCGTATATAAACGATTCCGTCTTCGGTCCTTAAAATAAAAAAAAATCCGATGTTCAGTCATGTTTGGTCCAAATCATGAAAAAACCTGGATCTGACCGGATTTTGTGTAATATTACTTCACTTCTTATATTATATAATATTAGCTTAAAACCTGCGCGATGCACGAATTATAATTTTTTTCTACAATTTGAATTTTATTTTTAAAGACATGAATTTCGCAGGTTTACATTTTGAAATGAAATGATTTGATAATAATTATACAAATGTTGTACGTGATATTTTTAGAAAACGAGGGAATTAAGTTAGAAATATAGAAATGATAATATGTTTTAGCTAAAAAGTTAATTGATTAATTATTAGTAATTATAATTATTTTATTTTATTTTATTAAATAAAACCACTCATGATATAATTGGAAAAGGAGAGGTTTTAGTTTGGGAAAATAGAGAAAGTAACGTGTTTTAGTTGAAAAAGATAATCGAATAGTTAAAAGTAATTATAAAATAAGTACATTATTTTATTAAATTGAATTGTTCGTAATAAATTTTTCAAAAAGAAATTTTAATTAGATAGAATATAAAAGACATTGTGTTTTACGTGAAAAGAGAAATTGATTAGTTATTAAAAAATGAAAAAAAAAATATGTGTAACCTGAAAAAGAAAATTGATTACTTATTAGAAAGGATTTTATCTGTAATAATTAAGTAAGTAAAGGTAATTAAGTAAACACACAAAGTACCATACCGACTGACCAAACTTTTAATATTTTGACTATTATAATATAGTATGGATATATATTAAATATTTAAATACATCATAATTTGGTAATCTAAATTAATAGATAATAAATTGATGAAATAGTAGAGATTAACATTACAATCAAAATAATTAAATTTCATATTTCATAAGATAAATAATTGGCATTCACATGTTTAAAAGTTGCGATTACTTCACAAAAAATAAGATATGAACTTCATTTTAAACAAATATCAACCTGCAAAATTATTTATTTATTTTATGTATTTAAACTTTAAAATAATATATTATATGAAATTAACTTAGGTGCATACTGGTCCGATCCCAAAACTGAATATTATGGGTGTGGTCTTTGGTTCAAAAAATTAGGAAAATTTGGTCTTCGGTTGGTTCGGATCAATCCGGTCCGATTTTGGACATTTGTACAATCCTATGTGTAGTATAACGTGATCATTTGGCAACCTCCAATGATCCAATTAGCAGTATAACATGTTTATTCAACAACCTCCAAAGAATTAACACTTCCTTTTTTGTTTCCATTAATAGAAGAAAAAATGTGTACATACTTATATTTCTATAAATAATTGTGTTTTTATTATTTTTTATGTTCGGTCCTCATTACAAGGCTATACTGAATTGAACGTTCCGTAAAAAGAGCATAAAATGTCAAAAACTACTTGGGAAAAAATAAAACACGATAAAATAATTTATTTTTTGACTTATATTTGTTTTTTGTAATTATTTAATATTTTTTAAAATTGTTAGCTAGTAAAATGGGATAATCTCAAAACTACCCGTCCTTCATATTATTTTTTTAAAAATACTACCACTTTTAAAACTATTTATAAAAATACCTTTCTTTAAAATTCGTTTTTCAAAAATACGTTTTGCAACCTTTGCAACCTCATTTGCAACTTCAGGGCGGCGCCAGCCGTGTGAGTTGCAAAAGTTGCAACTGAAAACTGGAAGTTGCAAATGAGGTTGCAACTGAAAACTGGAAGTTGCAAATGAGGTTGCAAAAGTTGCAACTGAAAACTGGAAGTTGCAAATGAGGTTGCAAATGAAAACTGAAAGTTACAAATGAGGTTGCAAAAGTTGCAACTGAAAACTGGAAATTCATTTGCTCCCCTATATAACATCGAAGTTGCATATTAGGTTGCATATGAGGTTACACAATCAGTATCACCAATCATTCTCATCCAAAATATAACCTTCATCATCGTCATTACCAATTCCATTGTCACCACACCATGATCATCTAACACTATCTACAAAATCACATTATTAAACCAAAAAATCACCAAATTTTAAATCACTGAACTATGCCATCACTGCCACCTCCAACAGAATCACCAAAATTCTCGAATACAAATAACTAAAAAATTCACGTAGATTACCAGAATTTCAAGACAAATAACTAATATTTCAACATAAATCACCAAAAATTCTAAAAGCAAAATTACCAAAAGTTTCGTCTATATATAATCTGAAGCATATACAATTTGAAGCTATAAAATCAATTCTCCGAAAAACAAACCACTAGACATCATTGAATAACAATTCCAATCACCATACCGTCTTTCGATGACTTCATTTTCTAAATTTTCACCATTATTTATGCATGTTTATTTGTTTCTTGCCCCAAAACCGCATATGTCTTCAAATCGAATTTAATATTCGACATCATTAATACTTCAAATCTTCAAGAATGTCATCGAAGTAGTGTTTAGATGAAATGAAAGAGTAGATCTGAAAAGAAAAGTAAACCTAGATAAAAAGATGAGAAGTAAAGAGAGAGAAGCAGGAGGAAGAGAGAGAATGGAAGATACGTGGAAAAGATAGAGAGGGAGGGAGAGAGAGAGAGAGAGAGAAAGAGAGAGAGAGAGAGAGAGAGAGAGAGAGAGAGAGAGAGAGAGATAATTTAGAAATGATTGAGAAAGGAAGAAAAATAGATAAGGAGAGAATGGGTGGACGATGGATGAGTGATCTCGGAGGAGAGATAAATACTATTTATGTTATACGTATAAAAGTTAAATAAGAGTATGTGATCCAGATTAAAAGTTGTTACAATGAGTGGTTCAGATTAAGTTTCAGTTCTCATTATAAGAGGCGATCTCATTTGAGTATCTGCCTATATATATATATATATATATATATATATATATATATATATATATATATATATATAGAGTAGGGATCTAGAGAGAACCCCTTTAAAAGGAGAACTTAGAAAACTAAATTAAAATATAGCATATATGGTATGCAAACTGATCGTTGGGAGATGGAGAAAAATGTGGTGAAATTAAATTTTAAAAAAATATCACCGATTGAGGGGAAAAATCAAATTAAAAACGAAGGGGATTAGGTGGGATTGTGTGTGTGAGGATGTATTTGATTAGTGTGTGGGTGCCCCTGGCGGGGCCATTGATTATAGTACATCCAATGGTTAGGATTAGTACCTTAGTTTTCTTCAAAAAATGAGTTTTCTTTTGAGCCACACCCTATATATATATATATATATATATATATATATATATATATATATATATATATATATATATATATATATATATTCATTTGTTATAAAATATTTAGTCATCACTTATTTTATTTTATATATAAATTAGGAAAGTATTACCATATCAAGAAAAGTATTTTAAAGTATCTCATGAAATGGCAATTAATGGACAACGGGTTAGTTACTTAGTTGTAAATGGTATCGGGGAGTGTTTGGTTAGGATAACAAACAAAAAAATGGAATCAATTGAACTCATTTCGTTGTTGATGTTTTTTAGAAAAAATTATTTTTCTCTCAACCTTTTTAGTTCTAAAATTACTCAATATCTTCTCTATTCCATTCCCCTCCGCCCCCATTAGACATTTCATTTCCCTTTCCCCATTTTTCTTTCCATTATAATTTTTATTTTAAACCAATAAAAGTCTAAAACATATATTAATAAAAACATGTAAATTATTTATCAAAAGTTAAAAAAATTGTAATTTAGTTTAGATAAATTAAAAATAATTTTTTGCAAATTTTGATTTCATTTCTCGAATGAAACAGGTAAATCAATTTAGAATCATTCTTTTTCTTTCTCCTTATTTTCTTTTCTAAATTTTATTCCAATTTCCAACACGAGCCAAATGCCTCCTAACTATTTTGACTAGTGGATATAATTAGTTATTTTTGAATAATTAATTAAGTTAACTGTTTAAAATTAAATGATTTGGTACATAGCTATTAAATTAATTTTTTATATTTTAGTAAGTACATGAAATCTTTTAATCAAAAAAATTTATTCAAGTAATTTTTTAAAAATTAGCGAATATTTTAATTCGTTCACTACCAAACACCAATTAAAATGATTGGATGATCATGATTTGATGATCCAATAATAATTAACACGATTGGATAATCTAACGATAGTTCTTTTTTTTTTTTTTTAATTTCAATGGTAATTCTCTATTGTCTTCGGATTTGATAATGAGTTTCATCTCCTTACACTTTATTTTAAAAAAAATTTGAATGAATATAAATTTCCCAAAATTTAGAAAATACTTATAAACGAATTTAGATTTATTGCCCCTTTTTAACAATATTTCCTTCTTTCAAAAATTACCCCTGCAATTGGTAAATATTACAACAAATGCCATCCATATATACGGCCACGTATCAGCTTGAAAGATACAGATATACCGCCTACATCACATGCTGAAACTTCTTTCATAAGTTTCACTGTTTCCCAAAATTCAAAGTTTAAAATCAAATACACTACTATCAATTCCCATCTCGTATGTCAAACTTTTTCAAATTTTGAAATTCAAATATGTTTTATTGTATTTCTTTCTCTCAAGTATCATTCTCGATTGAAATTTGATATATCACCCCAAATAGCATATCTTAACAATTTATTTCATATTGTTTCAGGTGATATGGAGTTGATTATGAGAGATTCGAGAACTAAAGTTGGTAAGGAAGATTTGATTTCATTATAATGATTCTTAGGAGCATGGGTAATTTTTCTTAATGATTTATCAATACTTATAACGTATGTAAGATTTTGTAAACCAACTGTTTGATTAAATTTCTAAAAGAATTTTAAATTCTTAGTTTGTTTTTGAATGCCTTATACATACTTGGTGTCCAAAAAGCTATGTTAATTATCTGTTATGGACACTTATGATAAGGATACATGTTTGTTACTATGATATAATTATGTGTCCCATTACATCTTTTTTGTAGCTCCAAATATATGATTTCGAGCACACAATGATGCAATTGCTTATTTAGAAGATATTGCACTTTTTTTTTTGGCAAATGAGAAATTGCATTGGATCATACACTTCAAATTATTGTGCCTGCTCCCATTTTTTTATCAGATTTTGAATCCGTTTGTTCTCAATTATTTCATGAATTGAAGTAAGAACAAAGGTTTAGCATGCAAAAGAAAATAAGACTTATTGATTTATTTTTAATACAGATCAATAGGTAAACTCAATCTGAAATCCACAACTGTTTCGAGGACAACACACTTGATCGAGGTACAACAATAAGGGCTCATTTGACAAATCTGAATAAAACTTATTTGAATGATTAAAATTTTGAATGAATAAGATTTTTGAATAATCTGAACTTTAAGTGAATAAGATTGTTTGGAACAAAATTTTTAGAGCATCTGAATGATTTTTTTAACATCATCCACATAATTAAATATAAATATTTAATAAATTATGATTATAGGCGCATTTTATTTAAATATCATGTTATAATGTAATAATTTAACAAAATGAATATTATCACGCAATAAAATACATCTATCACATATAAAAAAGACAAGAAAAAAAAATTTTGTATTAGAAAAAATAAATTATTCATAATTTAATTATGTAATGTGATAGAGTGTATTTTGTATATACTCTAGAGGATTTTGTTCCCACATTTATAGTGTTTTTGCGAATAATCGTGAGTATTTAATTAGTTTTTGATGAGTTTATCGCAGGAAATAAAGTATTGCCAAGTTTGAAGGGATTTAACGATTTTACGGTGTTTTTGGCTCCGAACAATGACTTTATGAATTTGTGAGAAGAAGTGATGGAATTGTGGATCGTTGATAAAGATTTGAGGCTTGATAAATTGTTCGTAATGATGCTAAAGCGCAACACGAACCAGGCAACAAAACACGGAAGTGCAGCCTTTATTTTTGTCAAGGAGTGCTCGACAGACAGCAGTTCGCGCAGCTGCGCCTCTCAGCCGCGCAGCTGCGCCCTTCAAGCACTGGGAGCAGAATTCATTGCGCGCAGCTGCGCCCTTCCTTGCGCAGCTGCGCCCGTGCGTGGCTGTGCGGGAATTTTACTGCAGAATTTTGATCCTTTTTCCTATTTGTAATATAATTCTAATTACTTTTAGTTGGGCCTATTTATTTAAGGCAATTACTTAAGTCTTGTAACAATATAAAAACTCATCTAGGTGATTGATTTGGGGATCGAAAAAAAAACATATACACACATTAGAACTTTGTAAACATCTTTTGGGGAGATTTGTGGAGAGCTTTTATTTTCTTTGAAGATTAAAGGTTTTTCTCTTTCTCTTTTCTTTATAATATGATTAGTTCAATTTATAATTCTTGTTTTGTTAATTCAATTATGAGTGAGTAGATAATTAATCTAGGGTTAAGTAGAACCCTAGTTATGATTGATGTGTGAATTTCCAACTTCCCCCAATTTGATTGTTTAATTGCTCTTGCTTATTGAGTTGTTTTAATTAACAATTACAAATCAGACGTGATTATGTGTATTGTTTGAACTATATCTAATTATCAACGAGAGTTGGATTTAGATGATTGTGATTTATCCAGTAAGAAAATGAAATTCTCCATGAGAATAGGTAGAATGGATTGTTAGGAATTTATGGTGCTGTAATTAATGTCTCTAAATTGCATGATACCATGAGAATAGGATTGATTGTAGTTTAAGAGAAGCTATTAATACTCGAGAGAGGTTATTGGTATTTTTAGGGTGCATCTTTACTTTTGAGTAATATATACGATTGATTTGGGGAGGAAATTCACGATTGCATCAATTCATGCTAGTGGGGATACTTAATTCTGGATGTTTTTAATATTTGATTAATATAAACACAATTCGAATTAGCATAAGTTTAGTTTAATAAATCCTCAATATTTATTGTGTTACTTGCTTAGCCGAATTAAATCAGAAACAACTAGTGATTGATACGTTTGTCTCTGTGGGATCGACTCTGACTTACCCTACTACATAGTTAGAAGGATTTGTTAGAAATTATTATTTGATAGGCACGCGACGGCCTTGTCAAATTTTTGACGCCGTTGCCGGGGACAAAGCAGTGTTAGATTAGTTAATTTTTGAGTTAGTTTGGCCAAGTTGTTTAGTTGTGTTGCTTCGGCTATTATTCTTGTTCTGTTTGATCTTTGCTTGTGGTTTTTCTTGTTTCTTGTAAAATTGATTTTCAGATTCCTATAACAAGAAATTAACCGAGTAAAGAGAGGAGCAAGAAGAAAGCATGGAGGCATTGGTTGAGACTATGCGAGCATTTTCTCAAAAGATCGATGATATTGAGTCAAGAAATTCTTCTTTGGTTGCCATTTGTGATGTTTGCGATATACAGGGACATACTCAAAATAATTGCCAATTTAATATCCCTTACTACCCAAATCAAACACAATTTTGGGATGGTAATTTTTATTACAATACCCATGACCACCCTCACCAGCCACCACAATATAATCCTTATGCTGATACTTACACTTCTGGTTGGGAAGATTAAACTAATTTTTCCTACCAAGACAATCCACCTCAGCCACCACAGAAATCCAACTTGGAAAATCTTTTGGAAGGAGTTGTTGTTGCACAGCTGAGCAAGAATGAAGAGGTTGAGACAAGTCTTAATGAGTTGAAAACTCAAGGTAAGTTGATTGAAAACTCAATTGCTCAACTAGCTCAAGAGGTAACTGAATTCGTTGAGAGGCGCTCTCAAACGGAGGAAATACCAATGAGTCAATTTGATGATGCAACTTTGTGGAGTGGTACGGAGTTCAAAGATTCGCAAAACGAGGTTAGTAACAGTAAGCTAATTTTTGATGATTTTGATGATGAAGATGGTTATTTTGATAGTCTTACTCTTATTGACCAATACGCTTCTCAAGAAATTAATTTGTGTGAAAACTCGTTTGATAGAAATGATGTTGATTTCTTAGATGACTCTCTTTGCATGCTATTTGACGAGGATGATAGTATGGTTGTGGAAGATATAAATTCGAATAAGGATATTGTGATTCCCATTGTGGTAGATGAGATAGAACCGAATTTGGATACGCTTGACTTGAATAATGCTAAGATTGAGAATGTGTATATGCCTGTTGTAGACCCGATTTGGGAGGGATTTGTGAACAGTAGTCATAAATGTTTTGATGTGGATTTTTCTAAATATTTTCACATCCCGAAATTTCGTGAGCATCACATGAGTCTCACATGCCAATTTATGTATCTTCTTGGTTATCTAATTGGTGCTCACATCATTAGATTAATTCAAATTAGGAGATATGTACATTTATATGCTTTTTCGCCAGGATAATTGTCAATAGGCGTCGGGCTAACGACGTTAAACAAATGCGCTTCTTGGGAGGCAACCCATGAGTTTTTTTTAGCTTAGATATTTTTATTTTTCTTTGTTTACTCCTACAAGGTACTTTGATGAATTTGGTGTGAGGTGTTTCAGGAACATAAAGAATTTTTGCAGGTTGATACTATTATGACAGATTTTAGCAATTCTTTTCCGGCCAGACACGTCATGCTAGGGCATAGGGGAGTATTTCTTTCCTTCTTTTAATTAGTTAAAATACTTAGTATTGTTCTTAGTATTGTGTGGGGATGCTTTCTAGCCATGTGAAGATTACTTGCGTAAATGCACTCATGCATGCTTAGAAATCTTGTGTTTATGGAAGCTTTTGATTGAGAAGTGATATGTGATGCTCTTGTGCACACACGTACACTAGCAAGTAGAAACTAGTAGACTTATTGGATGTGCTAAATGATTAGAATGACATGAATATGTGCAAGATAATTTGGTCTATATGCTTTGAATACAAGTAGGTGCATTAGAGAGACTACTTTGGGATTGATTATTCTTTGTCACACCAAGTGAGTTTTGAGCTTTTAATGCATATCTTTTGCATGATTATTCGTTTGCTTGAGTGTCCACTTGTCGTTTGCATTGCTAGCACTTGCTTGAAGTCTTTCTTGAGATGCATGACATTAATTGATGATAAGATGATAAAGGCTATTAGGTATAACCTCATGTTTCCCATAGTTCCAAACCATTTATACATGATCAATTAGTTAACCCTTTGGGCCTAATCCTATTCTTTCGGTTACACACCACGTTACTTGCCTATATCCTTTCTTGTATTGGCCTAACAGTAATTTTTGATCCTATCTTGTCAAAGGCTAGTATTGTGCTTAAGGGAGTAATAAGGTGTGCAAAAAGGGGGGGTCCTTATTGATGATCATATTTTTGGGGAATATTTGGGTTTGATTGTTAGCTTGTTAGTCGAAGGTGGAAACCATATCTTTTGGATCATTGTTTTTCTTGTCATTCTTTAGCTCTCTAAAAAAAGAAAAAAAAACAAAAACAAAAAAACAAAAAGAAAAAAAAAACAAAAAAAAAATTCGAGAGCATACTTATCCTTTGTGATCCTACTTAGATTCGACTAGACAAGGTTTTTATTGGACTATGATAAAAGTTCAAGTGTGGGGAAATATATTTTTTTTGGTTTTAATAAGTATGGGAATTGTTTGAATTCCATTGTCGGGTACTAGCTTTTGACTTAACCTTCTTTGGCTTTCTTGACATACCTTGTCCCTGGCTCCGTTACAACCTGAACAAAGACCTTTTGATTGTCATCAATGATGTATGTTGTGTTAAGAGTTAGATTGATAACAAGGACGAAGCATGTTTATGATATTGTTGGAGTTGAGTGAAACACTTACCCTTTGTTTTGAGTGAATATTTTTGTGAGTGAACGGTGAGTTTTTGCTTTTGGCGTAGGAGATCTCAGATTTTGTCTCAAAGATGTGCTCTTGTGTGCCTAGCATGTTTACCAACCTATTCTTACATTTGACATGAATTTCTATGATCTTATGCATTTTCCTTGAGTAGATTATATGGATACTTGCACTTTAGACACCAAGGCATTGCATTTTCATTTTGATTCTTAAGTTGATATGGCATGAGAGGACGGTTGTGTGTGGTGTTGTGTTGATGTGTGGTCTTTTGCATGAGTTAGATGAATTTTGTGGGTATATTGACTATAAACCCTCACGAGACCTTACTCGTCCGCCAGGGCTACCTAGGGGTTTAAAGGGCTTGTTGCATATGCCAAATGCAACCGTGATCACCTACGGAAGTGGTATTAATTAGTTAGTATATTTATTATTTTAGTTTGCACGAGGACGCGTAAAATGCTAAGTGTGGGGATATTTGATAGAGTGTATTTTGTATATACTCTAGAGGATTTTGTTCCCACATTTATAGTATTTTTGCGAATAATCGTGAGTATTTAATTAGTTTTTGATGAGTTTATCGCAGGAAATAAAGTATTGCCAAGTTTGAAGGGATTTAACGATTTTACGGTGTTTTTGGCTCCGAACAATGACTTTATGAATTTGTGAGAAGAAGTCATGGAATTGTGGATCGTTGATAAAGATTTGAGGCTTGATAAATTGTTCGCAATGATGCTAAAGCGCAACACGAACCAGGCAAAAAAACACGGAAGTGCAGCCTTTATTTTTGTCAAGGAGTGCTCGACAGACAGCAGTTCGCGCAGCTGCGCCTCTCAGCCGCGCAGCTGCGCCCTTCAAGCACTGGGAGCAGAATTCATTGCGCGCAGCTGCGCCCTTCCTTGCGCAGCTGCGCCCGTGCGTGGCTGTGCGGGAATTTTACTGCAGAATTTTGATCCTTTTTCCTATTTGTAATATAATTATAATTACTTTTAGTTGGGCCTATTTATTTAAGGCAATTACTTAAGTCTTGTAACAATATAAAAACTCATCTAGGTGATTGATTTGGGGATCGAAAAAAAAACATATACACACATTAGAACTTTGTAAACATCTTTTGGGGAGATTTGTGAAGAGCTTTTATTTTCTTTGAAGATTAAAGGTTTTTCTCTTTCTCTTTTCTTTCTAATATGATTTGTTCAATTTATAATTCTTGTTTTGTTAATTCAATTATGAGTGAGTAGATAATTAATCTAGGGTTAAGTAGAACCCTAGTTATGATTGATGTGTGAATTTCCAACTTCCCCCAATTTGATTGTTTAATTGCTCTTGCTTATTGAGTTGTTTTAATTAACAATTACAAATCAGACGTGATTATGTGTATTGTTTGAACTATATCTAATTATCAACGAGAGTTGGATTTAGATGGTTGTGATTTATCCAGTAAGAACATGAAATTCTCCATGAGAATAGGTAGAATGGATTGTTAGGAATTTAGGGTGCTGTAATTAATGTCTCTAAATTGCATGATACCATGAGAATAGGATTGATTGTAGTTTAAGAGAAGCTATTAATACTCGAGAGAGGTTATTGGTATTTTTAGGGTGCATCTTTACTTTTGAGTAATATATACGATTGATTTGGGGAGGAAATTCACGATTGCATCAATTCATGCTAGTGGGGATACTTAATTCTGGATGTTTTTAATATTTGATTAATATAAACACAATTCGAATTAGTATAAGTTTAGTTTAATAAATCCTCAATATTTATTGTGTTACTTGCTTAGCCGAATTAAATCAGAAACAACTAGTGATTGATACGTTTGTCTCTGTGGGATCGACTCTGACTTACCCTACTACATAGTTAGAAGGATTTGTTAGAAATTATTATTTGATAGGCACGCTACGGCCTTGTCATAATGTATAAGTCAAGATTTAGATATGTTAGTTTTGATTTGTTTCTAATTCTGCACTTATTAAAAATTATTACTCCTATAGATTTGTTATTTTAAATAATTACAATACAATTAACACTTAATTGTTTTTATCAAGCATAAATGCTAAGAGAAAAATAATATGAAAATATATCATAGTAAAACAATAAAATTTACAGGCAAATAATGTTAGCAAAAAAATTAGAACAAATAAATAAATGTCAAAAACCTACAAGTGCCTGTAATAACAAGACAAAATGTACAGACTAATGCTTTCTTAATCGTTAGGCTAGGTTTCTAAATCTCAACGATTAAGAAGTTTTTAATCGTTCAGAAGCAACAGAAACTAGAGCCAAACAAACTTAATGTCTTAAGCGTTCAGATTTTGTCCATTAAGTCACATTAAGGATTAAACAAATGACCCCTAAATGTTGTTAATTTTTACAAATTACAAGCTCAAATACTTTAGTTTAGTTTAGAAATTATTTGTCAGCTCATTTTTTTAAGTATCTACTTCATATTATCTGAAATATGGGAGTTCTACTTGCAATCTTACACCTCTTAGAATTGTTTGATATTTAATGGATGATTTTTTGATATAGAAGAAGAAATTGAAAGATCATCTATTGGAGTTGATCTATTATATCAACGGTTGTTGGGACATATATGTCCATAGACGATGATAACAAATACCACAAAGCAAGAAACGAATCAAGAAATCTAAGCTGACAAATAAATCATGAAGCTAACTGAAATGCAGGTCAACTAAAGCTACATCTTATGAACAGATTTCTGCAAACATTTAGGAAGTATTTCTGCAACAGGCCATGAGATGTTGTAATCGAGTATCAGTAATCAAGAGAGATTTGCTATGTACAACTCATGCAAGTAATTCGAGAAGTCAAGAAAAGAATGAGTTCGAGAAGTCAAGTCAATATAATGACTCTATTCGAGAACTTTGCAAAAAGGGTTATTTGAGAAGTCCCTGTTCGAGAAGTCAGGCTAATATATCTATTCGAGAAGTTTGCAAAATAGGCTATTCGAGAAGTCTGCAAAATAGGCTATTCGAGAAGTCATTTGAGAACTCAACAAAAGGAGCTATTCGAGAAGTCAACATTCGAGAAGTCAATATCTATCAGTTCAAGAACTCAGTCTGGATTTCTAGTGATGCCAGAATTCTCTAATGAAACAAATCAAATGATGGACAAACCCAAAATTACTTTGCTACCCGTGACTTATAGACAACGATCAATTACACAAAGGATGTTATGAGTAAGGGATCAAATTGTATATATTCGAAGGCTCAAACTCCTACAAATGAAATGTGAAATCGATCTCTGTTTATCCAGTTTTAAGGGCAAGAATAAGAGTGGAAGCAATCTCCAACATGATTACATGTCTATTGAAGAATACAAAGGATAACTCGATTAGTGCATAAGGATCATCTGGTTTGTCTGAGAAGTTCAAGCGTAGCTCAATAAGCAGAAAAGCTTATTGACTTACTAAAAGTTTTATCTTTAGCTAAAGTAACTTTTCAGAGATGAAGATTCAAATCAAAAATCCTTTTACATATAGCATCGCGTGGGCTTGGGAGCTAAGTCATTTCAAGAACTTGACAACTTATGAAAAAAGCAACATACACAGACTTGAAGCATGCTGGAATTGTCAAAATCAAGAAGAGAAGACTTTCAGGATGAATTCAAGAAATTGCGATCTATTAAGCACGTGTGTGTGACAAGTTATACCAAGAATGTATTTTACATCTTAATTATTTTACTTGTCTTCATACAGTATATATAGGCTGTATGAGCAGCATAGTGTAAGTAAGAAAAACACAGAGCATAAAAAAGAGATCATTAGGTTTTCTTGTAAACTGTTAGTCACAGAGGCATGCCTGAATACATCTAATAACAAGCCTAAGTGTGTGTAATGCTATGCATTACCTACATGACCTCTTAACTGAGGGAACCTCTAGTGGTAGAGTTTCTATTTGTTCTGTACTTGTAATAGGCATCAAATTCTAGTTGTGTTACTGTACTTATAAAGTCAAGAATAATGCTTGAAAGAAGTTCCAAGGTTCATGCCTCAAGCAAGGAGATAAAGACTGCCAAATAATCACAGTTGGGATTTGAAGAAATGAAGAATTTGCCTAAGTACCAATTCGAGAAGTACATTTGTCTATTCGAGAAGTCTAGCATTCGAGAAGTCAGAGATTCGATATCTCAGAAGACACTATTCGATATCTCTGAATACACTGTTCGATATCTCAGAGATTCGATATGTCTATTACTCTATTCGAGAACTCATGGAGTCAACAAGTCAAAGCATCATTCGAGTTCTCTAAGGGTCAACAAGTTAATGCTCTATTAGATATCTCAAGGACTAAAGAAGCTATTCGACATCTCAGGGATTCGATATGTCAAAATGCTCTATTCGATATCTCAAGGAGTCATAGAGAAAAGAGCTATTCGAGAAGTGATTTGATATGTCAATATAACACTATTCGAGAACTCAGAGTTATCGATTAAGTCAATTCGAGTTCTCGAATTAATCACTTAGCCATTTCTCGAATACATTCTTGGAGACAAAATACTGAAGAATTGTACAAGTCAGAAACCTGCAACAAGACAAGTCGCTTTATTTGACTATGTACTATAAAGCACATTGGAAAGCCTCCAAAGAAGCTTGGAGAGATAAGACAAAGGGACAAGGAGCTAAAGAAGTGGATCTGAACAGGCTTTGCAAAGTCAAATCTTGGACTCTTACTCAAATAAGATAGACATACTGGAAAGTAGTTTGTTTTACCTACCTTATTTGTAGTAAGTAGGTATCCATGTCTATAAGGATACAGCCTCACTTCCTTAGTAAAAAAGTTTAAGTTTTTCAAGATACATCACAAGAAATATCCCTCTAAGAAAAATGAAGCTGAGAATACTATCATTTGTATTTACAGATTGTAGCAAAATCTTTATCTAATAAAATATTAGATTAAAGTGATATTGTGTTGTGTTTGTCTTTGTTATCTGCACTTACATATCTCACACACTCAACACATATCTTGTTGCAAAGATTCAAGAACAAAGAAAAGTTCAAGAATCCATTCACCCCCCCTCTGTATTCTTTTACTGTATTCAATACTCAACAAGTGGTATCAGAGCAGGCTGTTTAATCTAAACAGAAAAAGATCATGAGTTCGAATACACCAAAGACTACAGGTACGGTGAAGGTCCCTAAGTTCGACAAAGAGAATTACAACCTCTGGAAAATAAAAATGCTGCTGTTCATCAAAGCTGCCAATCCTCTCTACCCTGACATCCTCAAGAATGGTCCATTTGTACCACAATAAGAAATTGCTGAATCCACAGTGGGCACAATAGTCATTCCTAGATCATATGTTGCAAAAGAGCCATCCAAATGGACGGACTCAGAGAAGGAAAAGGTTGCCCTAAACAGTCATCTCATGTTGCTGATCATAGACTCCATGGATATGTCGATGTTTGCCAATATAGCATCATGCACATCAGCCAAGGACATGTGGAACCACATCGAGGTGTTATGTTCACACACACTACACAAGAACAAAGTCTTCAAGTCCTCCTAAAGTTAGGAAGGTGCCTCTGTCACCTAAGTCTAAGAACCCTGATTCTAAGACTTCTAATAGTGACAAGAAGACTAACATCAAGAAAATTGATAAGCATGCTGTTTATGATAAAACTGTTGCTAAGCCACATGGACCCAAACTTGTTTGGGTGCCAAAGGAGAAGTAATACCTTTGTGTTTGCAGGGCAAAGAAAGTGAAAGGAAGGTCATGTGGATTTTGGACAGTGGATGCTCAAACCATATGACTGGTGATATGGTCCTGCTATCACAGTATGAGGAGAAGGCGGGCCCAATGGTTGCTTTTGGAGATGACAGCATTGGCAACACACTGGGATATGGCAAGTTGGAAATTGGAAATGTTGTAAGAACCCAAAATTTCGGTAGAATTAAAACTTTTCCTATTATGATGAAGTGCATCAATGAATAGTGATTTGGTGGATGAATAGTGATTTTGAGGATTAAGAAAATTTTTCATGCCACCTAGGTACGAGACGTAGTGTGGATACTCCGAAGTTATACTAGTAATCTACGGAGTAAATAAGTGTATGTAAATGCGATCGGAATTCAGAAATTCCAAATTCTATTTTCGTGTAATATTTGACCGATCAGTGAATTATATATCAGTAATATCAAGAAATGAGATATTTAATTTGAGGAATTGAGGAGTTAATATTTTGGAATTTTATTATAAGTGATTTGAGAATTTGGAACGAAAACCACTGAAACTTTACAATGAGATTAAGCGATTGAGTGAACGAATCATGGATTAAGGATATGGTATATTAAGAGTCCAAGGAAGGATATATTATGAGAGGGAAAAAGGATTGAGAATAAACTCCTAGAATTGAGAAAAGAGAATGCTTGAGAAATCGGGAGAACGTTTTCTGAGATAAAGAGAAATAAACAAGGGATGTTGGAATTAATATTCGTTCGAGGTATTGTGCTATATTAGAGCAATAATATGCAACGTATAAGTTGTAACGTATTTATTTTATTCAAGAAACGACAAGGAAATCAAAGCGGTGGAAAAGAAAACAAAACAAAATGACTTAAGTGCAAGAAACAAGAGACAAGGACTTGGTTGCAATTAGCAAAGGACTTGGTTGCAATTTAAGTGGATAAGAAATCTAGAGGAGCCAATGAGAGGTTGCCACCTAGCAAGGATGAGATGCATCCAACCAAAAATAGATATATATCAAGTGTATGGCATTATTAGAACATGAAACCAAGAACAAAACCATCCTGCCCAGCAGAACACCCTCTCAGTAAAACGGGCCTAGAGCCTTCATTACTGAATGAAATTTTTTGTTCTTTATATGGTTAGAAAGCTGTTAAGACGCTCTACAACTTTCATTCAGGAGCCTCGACCAGGAAACGAGTGCAAGGGCTTCGTTTTGGCTGATCTTTGGGGCGTGTTTTTCCAGTCAGGACACCCACTTCCATGTTCTTGATTTCTTTGGTGAGATTGAAGATGGTGAGCATAGAGTAATGCTTCCCCAAGGTTAACCAAGCTTGTTTGAGATTGTAAGAACATCAAGAAGGTATAAAACTCTAATCCCTCTTGGCCATGAATTATTTATGGTGTTTAATGTTAGATCCATGGATGTTAGTGTGAATCTTGGACATATAAGTTATGGATGATGTAAATCTTGAGTTTAAATGTTGTGGTTGTGATTTTTAAGCTTGTGGTTAGTATATGTAACTCCATGTATGTTATAAAGTATGATCTTGGTGGTTTAGATGATGGTTGTGATGTGGATGTAAGATTCTTGGTTGGTTAAGTGATATAAGCATGCTGAGATTTTTCCAGGAACATGAACTGTCTTGTAAGAGGGTTTTGAACCCCCAAATATTGTCCCCTGAAGTCCTAATATATATTGTTGGAAAGGTATTCGAATGTAGTTTCCAGAAATGTAAGGTTCATGACTAGGTGATGTATAGATTTTGAGTTATGGTCTGAGAAGTGAAATGTGTTTCTGGATTCCGGACTGCACTAAATGGTCCCCTTGTGAACCTTGTTTAAAGCCCTAAAAATTTATGTAGGATCATGGAAAAATTAGAGAAGCTAGTAAATGTAGTGGGGAAGGCTACCCAAAAAGAATTGGATTAAGATATGTATTTTTCGATTTTATAAAAATGATAGAGTAAAATTCGCGCAAGGGAAAAAGTCGTAAGTGGAGTGTAATTTTAGGGGTAATGGATGTGATTCGGATATGGTAACCAAATTAAGTCAAATAAGTGGCGAGCGTAATCGATTGATGACATGAACCTATAGTGGGGCTAGAGAGTCATAAGACGAAGTCATTAAGTTAATTTTGTACCCCCTAAAACCCCGCAATTAAAGAGATATTGTTAAGGTACTAACGATCGGCTATTGATTATGTATAGATCATTCCACTCCGCAAGCTCGACCACCCCAACCTCACCAAGGCAAGTTTACTTTTCAAAACTTACATATACAAGGACTTTCACTGTTGTGTTTGTAGTTTTCAATCATATCAAATGTTTATGTTTATCGAAGTATCGATGAAATTGAGATGTATAAGTACATATATGTTTGCACCCCTTGAACTTAGAATGAAATGTTTCTTCGGACAACGACTCTAGCAATAGAGGTCATAGCGGTCCGTATATACTATTGACCAGGGAGCGGTATATTATTATATCGTAATTAAATTGCGAAAACCCGAAGGGTCATTCGGGGAGTATCGTATACTCAAGTAATTATTTTTATATCTTCGTAAATACTCAAAATACCTATCTTGGATTAAAAGCTTATTTAATTAAATTATTATTTTATTAATTATTAATATTAAATCTTAAAATATCATTTATTAATTATTGTTCATTATTTTAAAGACAAAGCTAATCCAAGATACCTTTAGCACTTTCAAACTCGAACTCTTTCGAACTCAAAACATTTTCGAAAACCCCCGGTCAGGTTTGCTTCTTGTATGATTTCAAGAATTATCGGTCGACTGATGTCGGACCTCAACTACTCAGTTTTCATTTAAAATCAAGTTTTAAAAGGAAAAGACAAAGGGACTCTGGCAGGTGTGGGAATCGTTGACGAACGATTCCCGGGATGTGTAAGCGGCCGTGAGCCAGGCGGTCCATCAATTATTATTCCGGCCCAGGTGTTGCCGAAGGATGATTACGGATGTAGTTTTCATCGAGGGTGATTACGGATGTAGTTTTCACCCGAGGATAGTTACGGATGTAGTTTCTATCCTTCTACCGGTAGAGAAGCCCCGCTGATTATTGGACTTGGATGTGGCGACTGATCATCGTCAATCCTTGTCAGGTTTTTATGTTTTCTTTCAATCCCATCCTCCACTTTGGAAAAATACTCAAACACAGCTTGTTGGGCCTAAGTGCCAAGTTGCCGATAGTGTGGTTTTTGATAAGAAAATATTGACATCGTGCAGTATCTAGAAATGCAAGATTTTCTATAAAGATTGGAACGTGTTAGTGCACTCTTGCAATTGTTTCAAAGAATGAAATGTTTTTGTATGAGAAACCTTCTAAGCTAATGGAAGGAAAGAGGTTTGCAATGATGTATTCCCTGTACAGCATGTTAATCGTAGAGTGTTTTGCCGAAAATGATATACTCATATGTATATATTTTCAAACTTGAGATATATTGAAATGGGAACCTTATAAAGGGTTCATATGTTATTCTTAAAGCTCCTTAGTGAGTATAGATGTTTTATTCAAACTCGGACATATACATTGTCCAACTATGTTTTGAAATCTGAGATATATACCCATACAGTTGGGTATGTTTTCGAAATAAACCACATTATTATTTTACAAAATGGTGAACTTGCTGAGCATTATGTAGCTCATTCTTGCTTTATAAAAACTTTCCAGAAAGAGAAGAATTTGGCCGATTAACTCAGCACCAACAGAAGAGGAGTAGAAGAATTACCCCGGAGATGATTTAGTTCCTGATAAATACTACAGAGTAAGTCTGATAGGTTTTTAACTGTAATAGCAAGACTTGTCTTCAAGTATAGTTGTATAAGTGGAAGTGCGTAAGACTCTGGATTGTACAGATGAATTGTAATATTTAGTGTTACTTTTGATTATCGTTTCTGAGGCTCTAACTTGTTTGTGCGTAAGATTGAGGTCTGGACGTATGTATTGTTGAGTTGTAAAGTTAATACAGGTATGATATGGTTGGATGATGATGTGACAACCTGAATCTTTGACCTCAGACTTGGGGGCGTCACAGAAATGGTATCAGAGCCATAAGTTACAGTACTCAGAAACGAGAGTGTTAAGAGTTAAGTCTAAGTAGGAGAATGACATAAGAGATCGTAGTAAACTTATTATTGGACTTCCGGAAGAGGTACCGGTGAGTAGAATGGACTGGAGTGTTTACTAGAGGTATTATACTAGGGTCGATGGAATCCTTAGAGACCTTCAGAATGATGAATAGAGGTTTGAGAGTCGTACATGACCTATCATAGGTAATGATATAGGAAGCAGAGCGAAATCTCAAGAACAGCTGAGGTAGAGGCGATATTGCCAATATGATCGGATGACTAGGCTGGCATAAATTTTGTGGCCCATATTCCTCCACAGTTTAGGAGGCGGCATTTCAAGAATCAAAAAGTTTGGACTTCCATACATAATTAAGGGTACTTAGTACTTGGATTAATGAAAGTCTTTTTCTTTGGCTATAAGATCCGATTTTCGATAAGTAACGGGTTTACCTGAAGGTTGGTCACTATGTCGTTGTGGATTCCATTACCCTTGATGGCGAATTTTACATGTGTTATACGAGAATGTTATCATAAGACGAGCGTGCTAGATAATTCCACGCATGATTCGGACGCTAGAACATGGTAGTTCAACTTAGAGAACAAACAAGTAGGATTAACAAAGGGACTCATGAGAAGTTGAATATGGTTGCAACGAGCGATACAGTGATCTCAGAGTCTACCAAAAGAAAAGACCAGCGGGTCTAGAGTGGGATCCTTTGATAGATATGTTATCAGGGACTACGTATATATGTATTGTAGACCTCAATATTTTTGGTATATGTTCACATACACACACCCGCCACTGAACCTATGGACTGCACTGAGATCCCTGAGAGATCTCTTTGATCTGTTCCCAGGGGGAACTGGCCACTTGTGATTCATGTCGGAAGGCATGAAGTAGGACCCTATGGACTTAGCAGGTGTCCCCGGAATGATGTGAAGCTTAGTCTTCAAGATAAAGCACGGAAATGACAGAGATATTTGTGAAACCCTAACTCGATAAATGACTTTAAGATGATGATTGAGAGACGCACTAGTTGGTGTCTTGTATTACGAAGACGAAGAGATGGAGTTACCCTCATAGTGGTGATAATGAGATGCACGAATGATTATTAACTTATTTTGGTAACTACCGGCTGGTGCACTACTTCATTTTAAACTGTTCACTAACCATGTTACCTCGATTAGTTTATATCAGGTAACCCTCCTAGCTTTCTACTTCAAACTTGTGGAATAACAACCATTGATATACTTTCTCGAAACCGGGACTTATCCAAAGTATCTTAATTGATCCCCGAGCATTCTATTTGAAGTTTATAATTATTTCTGCTCAGGACTATTTACACTTTCTTTCAATTATCCATGAATGTTCAACAAATATTTCCTTAATTAATCGACGAATACTACTTAACGAATATCGATATTTGATTGCTTCTTTCATACTTGCACTCTTCAGTTGAGCTCATAAATATTCAACAAATTACTGAGGACATGGATGATCTAATGTCCAGACGTCCCTCATGAATTCTTTTCTTCTATTCAAGATGAGATTGTACATCGTACATTGAAATCATAGTAAGGATATCATTTTGGTATTCCGAATTTAATTCTATTGTCGGATCTGATAAAGAATGTGTACGGAGGCACCCTTGGGTGGACCGTTTCACTGATAAGTAATATTTGATGAGAGGTTATCAATTGTTCCGATACCTAGAACATTCTCTTCAGATTTTATAGTTTTCTTTTTCAAACTTAATAACTTCCTATTTTCATTCGTTGTCCGAGAAGCCTAAAGTTTCTTCAGTGGCTACGATGTTGAAATTCCGTTCTATCCAAGTGAAACTAGGTAGTCGTTATGTCAATATGAATGACTAGTTGATTGTTCTAACTACTCAAATTGTAAATGTTGTGAAGAACACCTAGCTAATTGTCCTAGCTGGTGGTGATGTCTCAAACAGGTGGACTAGCAAATTTTGTCTAGCTAGTTGCTAGTGTTTCTTGAAAAGGACTAGTTATTGTTTCACTGGTCCAACTCCCAAATTCATTCTGCAATGCATTTTGCATGTGGTAAAGTATGATGACGAAAGTTTTGACGAATAACTTGATTGAGACCTAATGAGGTCGCCCACTCAACTCGAACTCTACCCATCTTCGTATCAGACTCTATATCACTTGAATATTTTATTCTTTCATTCACACAATGAGAATTCATTTGAAACCACTGATTACTTGAATGATAAACTACGTCATTCTTTAATTGTCATGGAGTAGAATTGCTTTCTATTGGCTGACCTTCATCAATGCGACTTTAGATTTCCTCTTATTATTCAGGAGGAAAAGTATCCACCCGATGTAAGAATTGTATAAAGACCGTCTTTATGACTTTTGTATCCAACAATCATTGCCCTTGTGCAACATTCTATATGGTATCATATTACAGAATTATCAGGACGGGAAGGAATAACCTTGTCGTATTCTTTCTGTCCATCCTTACATCTCCAAAAATCGAGACTCCTAGTATTTGGAACCATCAACATTCTTGGAACATCCAATGTGGAATTCTTATTGAAATTATCTTTTGGACCTTGTTATTTTGAAACCATTCCTTTCAAAGTGATTACTCTAAGGTGAACGGGAGGTACAATTATGAACCGTTACACCAATATGAGATCAAAAACCAAATGTTGTAATTGTGCAGCCAGAGCGTTATGCCGAGTAATTATTAAAGTAGAAATAACATGTCGGGGCATACCACAAGACCTTTAATATTAGTGTGGGGAAAGTTATAAGAAATGATGAGGTGGTTGGGAGTACGCTTCTACCAACTGTTGTCAGGATGTTATATTAATGAATTCTGGAGTTACCAAGCCTTTTCCTGATCCAGGAAATGCAAATCGATTGCGATGTAAAACATATCCTTGGAGGAAACTGACATGGAAGTGAGATGGACGAGAAAGGAAGAAATATCGTGGCAGGAATGCGAAGCTTTACTTAGCTTAAAGGGATTGATGCACATAGAGAGACATATAGTTTAACAGGCCCCTAATAGCAAATGGATGCATGGATATATGCCAGTGATCCTTCGAGATTACCACATAATCAAGTTTATTGGGAATCGCAGCCGCATGCAGGCCTCAGGCTGATTGGCACCAGTTGTGAAGGAGGACGAGCGTATGACATCTTACATATACCATCGAGAACTGATACCCTTATCGGAAATGGGGGAATTGTTGATTAGTTAAAATGAGTAGTTGTTTTTTTTCAAGGATAAGGTTGAAGAGAAGGTTTCACCAACTCAAGATCGACCTCTGTACTGTGCCAAAGTTGGCATTTCACACTAATATAAACGTTATAAAATTGTGGTAGTATCGTTTGAATGGACTAATGAGTTAGAAGCCTTTATGGATTAATGAACAAAGTTTTGGGATGAAATGAGATATTAGCAACAACCTCGTTGTTAGCTATACTTGATGATAAAAAGAGGACTTTGAGAGTCACGATGATGCGTCTTTCAAGAGTTTAAGAGGTGTGCTGATGCAGTAGAAAGGGGATGATAGCCTATACTTCTAAACAACATAAAGGTTACGGGATAAGATATACTAACCGTGAGTCTGGGATTAGTCATGATGGCGTTCACGTATAAAACTGAGACGTTAACCTTATGAGAAAAGTGTGAAAATTTCTCCACAAGTGCCATAAGTATATCTTCATATTAGAACTAAACATAAGAAAGAGAAGGTGACGAAAGGGAGCAGGGAGTATAATGGAGAAATTTGTTATTACCTAGGGAAGGCCAGTGTTGTGGCCGATACATATAGAAGGTATTATTCGAAATTGGAATTCAGTCAGTATTGACCAAGAAAATAGAGTATATACAATAAAGAATAATGTTAGAGGAAAATAAATAAATTATGGGGAAGGACAAAGATGTATAGAGAATTAAGAGAATGTTTGGCAAACGGATATGAAGAATGGTATTGGCAAACTATTAAGTACTAACGCGACATGCCAAAAGCAGAATGATAGAGATCTAGTGGAATAATTCCGCCTGTAGAAAATATTGAACGTGGACAGAATTATAATGAATTTCATAAGTAGGTCGCCAAAGACCGAGCCAAGAGATGGCCCTAGTTGAGTTATAATTATTGGACCAAGTGATTTACCTACGAGAGACTTTCCATTGAGAAGATTATCGAATATTATACGGTAAAACTCCTGCAGCGATTACGTCAGATAAACACTTAAGGTTAAACTTCGAATATTGAAGGTGCTTTCAGGTATATTTAACAAAGAGATATGTACTAATTTGATCTGTGGTTGACAGACAGGGAAGAAAAATTGTCCAGATGATCGAATTTATATTTAGTGTCGTGCCTTAGGTTTCACGGGGCAGTAGAGAATAAAAACTTATCCATGAAATGAATGTTGTTATCACGATCATCACCATGCGAACGTAAGGACGTCTCCTGTAGAGCGTACTGCTAAAAAAGAAGTTTCGCTTCTCTTGCATTAAGAAGAAGTCAATGAACGAGGGACATAGTAGCTGAACTGGTTCGACGTATACCGAAGACTATACAGTATCCATAGCAAGTGGTAACGGCTGACGGGAGGTAACACATGCCTGCTAATCAAGCGAAGGAATATGAGGAATACCGTGCGTATTGACGTTGTCTCAGATTACAAAACACGACCACAAAGTATTCACGGCCCAACGATACAAGGACTCAACACGGATACTATGAACAAGGTAGAAGAGGAACGTATAAGTAGTGGGATAGAAATTTTCATTCATAGAACAACCGATAAGGAATACAGGTCGAGGAGAGCATGCGTTGAGAAGCAACACTAAAGCGTTGGTAAGATCAAGGTAAAAGAACAAAAGGGTTGAAGTGTCAACCTGAGAGTTGAGAATGGTAAAGTTGGAATTGTATCCACAACTATTATCCTTAGGTTCTTAAGATAGAATCCTTTTAAGGAGAAGAGACTGCATTAACCCTAATTTTCGGGAATATTCGAACCCTAGACGAATAGTAATTTTATGGGGGGATGAGGAATTTTTGCAATCACGATATGTACGAATTATTAAATGAAGATTTCGAATTGATATTACGTCTTTACGGTACAGACGAGTGTATGTAAAAGTCATTAGTTTTTTTTACGAAACCCATTATTTCGAATGGTCAAATTTTATGAGATATCTAAGGAGATCGTGGTAAGGCATGGGGTTCCTGTGAGCATTGTATCTGGTAGAGACCCAAGGTTCAACTCCAGGTTCTGGAGGAGTTTTCAGGGTTGTGTGGGGACCAAGTTAAACATGAGTACTGCATACCACCCCCAATTAGACGGACAGAGCGAGAGAACCATCCAGACCATAGAGGACATGTTGAGAGTATGTGCCATCGATTTTAAGGGAAGTTGGGATGACCACTTGCCGTTGATCGAATTTTCCTACAACAACAGTTACCATGCGAGTATAGGAATGCCCCATATGAAGCTTTATACGGACGAAGATGTCGGTCTCCCTTGTGTTGGGAAGAAGTTGGAGAGCGGAAGATTTTAGGGCCTGAACTGGTCCAACAGACAAGAGAAACTATCGAGCTCATAAGAGGACGGTTGGTAGCGGCCCAAGATAGACAGAAGAGGTATGCGGACCAGACCAATGTTCACACACACTACACAAGAACAAAGTCTTCAAGTCCTCCTAAAGTTAGGAAGGAGCCTCTATCACCTAAGTCTAAGAACCCTGATTCTAAGACTTCTAACAGTGACAAGAAGACTAACATCAAGAAAATTGATAAGCATGCTGTTTATGATAAAACTGTTGCTAAGCCACATGGACCCAAACTTGTTTGGGTACCAAAGAAGAAGTAATACCTTTGTGTTTGCAGGGCAAAGAAAGTGAAAGGAAGGTCATGTGGATTTTGGACAGTGGATCCTCAAACCATATGACTGGTGATATGGCCCTGCTATCACAGTATGAGGAGAAGGCTGGCCCAATGGTTGCTTTTGGAGATGACAGCATTGGCAACACACTGGGATATGGCAAGTTGGAAATTGGAAATGTTGTAAGAACCCAAAATTTCAGTAGAATTAAAACTTTTCCTATTATGATGAAGTGCATCAATGAATAGTGATTTGGTGGATGAATAGTGATTTTGAGGATTAAGAAAATTTTTCATGCCACCTAGGTACGAGACGTAGTGTGGATACTCCGAAGTTATACTAGTAATCTACGGAGTAAATAAGTGTATGTAAATGCGATCGGAATTCAGAAATTCCAAATTCTATTTTCGTGTAATATTTGACCGATCAGTGAATTATATATCAGTAATATCAAGAAATGAGATATTTAATTTGAGGAATTGAGGAGTTAATATTATGGAATTTTATTATAAGTGATTTGAGAATTTGGAACGAAAACCACTGAGGAAGTGAAACAAACGTTCTAGAAACCGCTGAAACTTTACAATGAGATTAAGCGATTGAGTGAACGAATCATGGATTAAGGATATGGTATATTAAGAGTCCAAGGAAGGATATATTATGAGAGGGAAAAAGGATTGAGAATAAACTCCTAGAATTGAGAAAAGAGAATGCCTGAGAAATCGGGAGAACGTTTTCTGAGATAAAGAGAAATAAACAAGGGATGTTGGAATTAATATTCGTTCGAGGTATTGTGCTATATTAGAGCAATAATATGCAACGTATTTATTTTATTCAAGAAACGACAAGGAAATCAAAGCGGTGGAAAAGAAAACAAAACAAAAGGACTTAAGTGCAAGAAACAAGAGACAAGGACTTGGTTGCAATTAGCAAAGGACTTGGTTGCAATTTAAGTGGATAAGAAATCTAGAGGAGCCAATGAGATATTTCCACCTAGCAAGGATGAGATGCATCCAACCAAAAATAGATATATATCAAGTGTATGGCATTATTAGAACATGAAACCAAGAACAAAACCATCCTGCCCAGCAGAACACCCTCTCAGTAAAACGGACCTAGAGCCTTCATTACTGAATGAAATTTTTTGTTCTTTATATGGTTATAAAGCTTTTAAGACGCTCTACAACTTTCATTCAGGAGCCTCGACCAGGAAACGAGTGCAAGGGCTTCGTTTTGGCTGATCTTTGGGGCGTGTTTTTCCAGTCAGGACACCCACTTCCATGTTCTTGATTTCTTTGGTGAGATTGAAGATGGTGAGCATAGAGTAAGGCTTCCCCAAGGTTAAACAAGCTTGTTTGAGATTGTAAGAACATCAAGAAGGTATAAAACTCTAACCCCTCTTGGCCATGAATTATTTATGGTGTTTAATGTTAGATCCATGGATGTTAGTGTGAATCTTGGACATATAAGTTATGGATGATGTAAATCTTGAGTTTAAATGTTGTGGTTGTTATTTTTAAGCATGTGGTTAGTATATGTAACTCCATGTATGTTATAAAGTATGATCTTGGTGGTTTAGATGATGGTTGTGATGTGGATGTAAGATTCTTGGTTGGTTAAGTGATATAAGCATGCTGAGATTTTTCCAGGAACTTGAACTGTCTTGTAAGAGGGTTTTGAACCCCCAAATATTGTCCCCTGAAGTCCTAATATATATTGTTGGAAAGGTATTTGAATTTAGTTTCCAGAAATGTAAGGTTCATGACTAGGTGATGTATAGATTTTGAGTTATGGCCTTAGAAGTGAAATGTGTTTCTGGATTCCGGACTGCACTAAATGGTCCCCTTGTGAACCTTGTTTAAACCCCTAAAAATTTATGTAGGATCATGGAAAAATTAGAGAAGCTAGTAAATGCAGTGGGGAAGGCTACCCAAAAAGAATTGGATTAAGATATGTATTTTCCGATTTTATAAAAATGATAGAGTAAAATTCGCGCAAGGGAAAAAGTCGTAAGTGGAGTGTAATTTTAGGGGTAATGGATGTGATTCGGATATGGTAACCAAATTAAGTCGAATAAGTGGCGAGCGTAATCGATTGATGACATGAACCTATAGTGGGGCTAGAGAGTCATAAGACGAAGTCATTAAGTTAATTTTGTACCCCCTAAAACCCCGCAATTAAAGAGATATTGTTAAGGTACTAACGATCGGCTATTGATTATGTATAGATCGTTCCACTCCGCAAGCTCGACCACCCCAACCTCACCAAGGCAAGTTTACTTTTCAAAACTTACATATACAAGGACTTTCACTGTTGTGTTTGTAGTTTTCAATCATATCAAATGTTTATGTTTATCGAAGTATCGATGAAATTGAGATGTATAAGTACATATATGTTTGCACCCCTTGAACTTAGAATGAAATGTTTCTTCGGACAACGACTCTAGCAATAGAGGTCATAGCGGTCCGTATATACTATTGACCGGGGAGCGGTATATTATTATATCGTAATTAAATTGCGAAAACCCGAAGGGTCATTCGGGGAGTATCGTATACTCAAGTAATTATTTTTATATCTTCGTAAATACTCAAAATACCTATCTTGGATTAAAAGCTTATTTAATTAAATTATTATTTTATTAATTATTAATATTAAATCTTAAAATATCATTTATTAATTATTGTTCATTATTTTAAAGACAAAGCTAATCCAAGATACCTTTAGCACTTTCAAACTCGAACTCTTTCGAACTCAAAACATTTTCGAAAACCCCCGGTCAGGTTTGCTTCTTGTATGATTTCAAAAATTATCGGTCGACTGATGTCGGACCTCAACTACTCAGTTTTCATTCAAAATCAAGTTTTAAAAGGAAAAGAAAAAGGGACTCTGGCAGGTGTGGGAATCGTTGACGAACGATTCCCGGGATGTGTAAGCGGCCGTGAGCCAGGCGGTCCATCAATTATTATTCCGGCCCAGGTGTTGCCGAAGGATGATTACGGATGTAGTTTTCATCGAGGGTGATTACGGATGTAGTTTTCACCCGAGGATAGTTACGGATGTAGTTTCTATCCTTCTACCTGTAAGTCTGATAGGTTTTCAACTGTAATAGCAAGACTTGTCTTCAAGTATAGTTGTATAAGTGGAAGTGCGTAAGACTCTGGATTGTACAGATGAATTGTAATATTTAGTGTTACTTTTGATTATCGTTTCTGAGGCTCTAACTTGTTTGTGCGTAAGATTGAGGTCTGGACGTATGTATTGTTGAGTTGTAAAGTTAATACAGGTATGATATGGTTGGATGATGATGTGACGACCTGAATCTTTGACCTCAGACTTGGGGGCGTCATAAATGTCATCATTGAAAATGTAGCACTGGTCAAGGGACTCAAGAACAATCTACTGAGTGTTGTTCAATTTACTGACAGAGGCTTCAAAGTGAATTTTGACACAGATGAATGTTTGATTACCCACAAGAAGACTGGTGACTTTGCTCTATCTGGAGTAAGGAAGCCTATTTGTAGCCAATATGAACTCTGCAAACAAGGACAGAATTTGTTGCTTTTACTCAAAAGCATCAAATGAAGATAGTTGGCTGTGGCATAAGAAGCTATCAGACTTGAACTTCAAAGGCATTAATTCTCTAGTCAAAAGGGAGTTAGTGAGAGGCATGCCCACACTTGAATTCTGTCAAGAAGGAGTGTGTGAGGCTTGTCAAAAGGGAAAAATGAAAAGATCTAGCCACAAGTCAAAGACAATGACATCAATAACCAAGCCCCTACAACTAATTCATATGGACTTGTTTGGGCCTGTCAATATTATGTCACTAGGAAGGAAAAAGTATGCTCTGGTGATGGTTGATGATTTCACAAGGTATACATGGGTAGAATTTCTGGCATCAAAGGATGAGGCTCCACAAGTAATCATTGAGCATATAAAGAAAATTGACAAGGAAGCAAAGGCCAACAATGCAAGTGTGATTGCATTAAGAAGTGATAATGGAACAGAGTTCAGAAATGCCATGCTTGAAGCATTCTGCAAAGAAAATGGTATTTCTCAACAATTCTCAGCTCCAAGGACTCCACAACAAAATGGAGTTGTTGAGAGAAAGAATAGAACTCTGATTGAGGCTGCTAGAAAAATGTTACTTGATGCAAAGATGCCTACATGTTTTTGGGCTGAGGCTGTGAGCACTGCATGCTATATCCAAAACAGAATCCTCATCAACAAAAACACTGGAAAGACACCTTACAACTTGATGACTGGAAAGAAGCCCACTCTAAAATATGTTCATACTTTTGGAAGCAAATGCTTTGTGTTAAAAGACAACTCAGAATATGTTGGAAAGTTTGATGCAAAAGCATTTGAAGGAATTTTTCTTGGCTACTCTATGGAAAGAATTGCATACAAAGTTTATGTCATCACTCAAAAGAAAGTTATGGAAAGCACAGATGTGACATTTGATGACAGCAAACTACCTGGATTAGAAGAAGCCAATGATGAAGATAAAGATCCTTTGAAGTTTGACAATCTAGATGATTCTGATGAGGAGATTGAAACTGAATTTGAGCCCACAACCCAACAAACTCAAGTGAATGAAGAACCTGTGTCAACCAACAATGAAGAAACAAGCATCCAAGACACACCTGTGATTAGTGGAAACTTCATAGGGGGAGGAAATGTAAATGATCATGATCTGGATGATGAAGCAACATCAAGGCTGAGAAATCAATCTGAACATACAAGGAAATGGGATAGATCACATACTTCAGATCAGATAATTGGAGATCCAAATACAGGAGTGAGGACAAGGAGAGCAACTATAAATGAATGTCTCTATGGTTGCTTTCTATCCCAAGTTGAGCCTAAGAAACTTGAAGATGCATTGTTGGATCCTGATTGGATAATTGCTATGCAAGAGGAGCTAAACCAATTTGAAAGAAGCAAAGTATGGGAATTTGTGCCTGCACCAAAGGATAGAACCATTGTTGGAATAAAATGGGTTCTAAGGAATAAGATGGATGAAAATGGTGTAGTCATAAGAAACAAAGCAAGGTTGGTTGCAAAAGGATACTCTCAACAGGAAGTCATTGACTATGATGAGACTTTTTCCCCTGTTGCCAGACTAGAGGCCATCAGAATTTTCTTGGCATTTGCTGCACATTCTAATTTTAAGGTCTATCAAATGGATGTCAAGAGTGCAATTCTGAATGGGGAGTTGGAAGAAGAAGTATATGTGCAACAGCCACCTGGCTTTGAGGATCCACAATTCCCTCACTTTGTCTACAGATTGCTTAAAGCATTGTATGGACGTAAGCAAGCTCCTAGGGCATGGTATGACACATTGTCACAATTTCTACTGGAGAATCAATTCACTAGAGGCACACTGGACAAGACACTGTTTTACAAGAAACATGGTGATGATATTATCTTAGTTCAAATCTATGTGGATGATATCATATTTGGCTCTACAAATGAGAAGCTGTGTGAGAAATTCTCTAAGCTCATGCAGAGCAGATATGAGATGAGTATGATGGGAGAATTAACATTCTTTCTTGGGCTGCAAGTGAGTCAAAGGAAGGATGGCATTTTTATAATTCAAACCAAATACATCAAGGATCTATTGAAGAAATTTGACTTAGAAGAATGCTCACCTACAAAGACACCCATGGCCATTGCCACCAAGTTAGATGAAGATGGTAAGGGCAAGAAGGTAGATATCTCAATCTACAGAGGCATGGTTGGTTCTCTACTCTACCTCACTGCTAGTAGGCCAGACATCATGTTTGCAACATGCTTGTGTGCAAGGTTTCAATCAAATCCAAAGGAATCACATATGATAGCAATAAAGAGGATTTTCAGATATCTGAAGGGCACACCAAACTTGGGATTATGGTATCCTAAGGACACATGGTTCAATCTGATTGGTTATTCTGATGCGGATTATACTGGATGCAGAGTGGATAGGAAAAGCACCTCAGGTAGCTGCCAGTTTCTTGGACAAAGGTTAGTCTCTTGGTACAGCAAGAAACAACAATATGTGTCAATTTCCACAGCTGAAGCTGAATACATAGCTGCTGGAAGTTGCTGTGCTCAAGTGCTTTGGATCAGAAACCAACTTAGAGATTATGGACTTGTGTTGGAAAGAATTCCAATCATGTGTGACAACACAAGTGCAATCTCTATAGTTTCCAATCCTGTCAATCATTCTAGGACAAAGCACATTGACATCAGATATCACTTCATAAGGGAGCATGCAACTAATGGAACCATTGAGTTACATTATGTTCCCACAGAGAAACAACTAGCTGACATATTCACTAAGCCATTAGATGAAGCCACCTTCACAAGGTTGGTTAGTGAGATTGGAATGCTGAATTCTTCAAATTCTGGCTAAGAGAATATATCAACTAGATTGTTGCAACAGTAAATACTTACTTTATCAAATGCTCAATTTTTTTAAAGTAAGTATTGGCTAGATTATGATTTATAAATATTCCACAATGCTGCATATGTTGAAAATCATACATCTTTAGCTTGAAATTTCTGTGAAATTTTGAGAGAATCACTATTTAATTTAGTAGAATATTCTTCCGTGAATATTTCTGGTAAATTTTAAAAGATAGTGAAAATTGAATTTTATGAGTGAAAAGTATAGTTCGATAAGTCAGACTTCTCGAATGGTTTATTGTTTTGTCATGGCTCGAGTTCTCGAATAGGCCTATCTAGAACCCTTCTGAGTTCTCGAATAGTGTCTTTTGGAGAAATCGAATAGCACACTCTGAGTTCTCGAATAGAGTATTTTAGTTCTCTAATAATGGATTTGTCGAATACTGTATTTGAGTTATCGAATCATTTGAAAAGGCTGACTTCTCGCTGACACTTAATCGCTTTTTAGATTTATATTCAAAATTTCATTTCGCTCATACAAACATATTTTATTTAGCTTAGAATTATTTTCTGAGTTAAATAACTGCCAGCTGTGAGTTACAAACTACTTGAGATATCGAATAAGACTTTCTTGACTTATCGAATAGTTGTTTTATACTTCTCGAATGACTGTCTTGTCGATACAAACTTATATCTAATCGATAACTCAAGTCACTCACATATATACAATTTCACAACTTTTCAACTCATTTCGTTCGATTTCTCAAGCATCTAAACTCTTAAAACCTCTGAAAACCCTAATTGCGAATTTCTTCTTCAACCTTAATTCTCTTCTCTTCTCTACCTAAATGGCAAATGCTCAACTCACCATACCATCCTAAACCAATTTCATCGCAATTACCAGTGATGTGGAAGCACCAAATACTAATTTCAAGTGCTTTGTTCGATGGTTGTCTGAATCTTACATCAAGGGTGCACTATCAGCGAACCCAACCCTGTACATAGACATATTTGAACAATTCTAGAGGACAGCTACAGTGGAGGTCATCGCCCTTGAGAATGCTATCACCTCATATGTTGTCTACTGCAAGATTCAAGGCGTGGATATTTCTATCACTACTGCAGACATGAATGAAGCCTTGGATTTGCAGCAAGAGGCATATGACTCCCTGGTCACAGATGCTGAGTTGGAAGAATTCTTTGAATTTATCAACTACTCAGAGGCTATTAAACTTGGAAAGCTGAATAGGAAGTACTTGAGAAAGGAATGGAGCTATGTTTTTGCTACACTCCTTCAGGTATTCACTGTCAGGAAATCGAGCTTTGATCAGATTAGTACACCTGTGCAGCAGCTTGCCTATGCCTTGGCTCATGGGAGAAAGATAGATGTTGGACATCTCATCATACAAGAGCTATATGGGAGACTTGGTAAGAACACAGCCAAGAGAGGTACTGAAATTTTATTTCCCCGCTTTATTCAATCAGTACTTAATTTTAAAAATGCTTCATTGATTGAATTGCCTGGATTAGATAAAAAGTAAAATAGGCTATCCTAGGTCCATGACCAAACTTATTTTTGGTAACTTGGAGACTAGGAATGATGTGGATGTAAGGCTTAAAATAACTCCCCACATGGAGGTTTGTTTAGGTCTTACCCCCACAACATGCCAATATTTGAGTCTAAGTCTCAGTTAGCACAGCCTAAGCAAGAAGAACACAATGCTAACCCAAGGCTTGCTAACCAACCCTCTCAGACAAACACTCTACCAAACAGAGAGCCAACTGCATCATCCTCTCAAAAGGGTGATGTTAGTAAAAAGAAGAGAAAACAGCTTGCTTCTGAACCTTTAACCATCTTAACTGAAGCAGCCTTGGCTGTAGAACTAGGTTTAGGAGGTGAGGAAACTGAGTCACCTATCATTACCCTAAAGAAGAAGAAGAAATCTAAAACCACCTCTTTAGTCACCCAAATGGCTGATGTTGTAAAATCAGGGGTAAACAGCTCACTAGATGTATCCTCTCAACAGGGTGCATCTATAGAATCAAGCATCCTCCCCAATGCACCTATTTGTACAGAGTCAGCACATGGGAGTGATAAGGCTGGCACAACACTGAGTGGAGAGCACATCACAATTGAAACTCCCTCTATCTCTTAGGGGGAGTTGCCAAAATCTAATCTACAACACACTTCTCTTCCAGAATCTACCACTCATATTTCTTTGGAGTCTGCAACTCAAGTAATTGAGGAGCAAGGCATTGATCATCAAGAATTCTTTTCTCTTGATGAGCCAATGGATTCAAGTGACTTGGTGCATGACACCTTGCTCACCACCCAGGTACCACATTTAGATGGTCGGGGAATGCATGCTGGGGCATCTCCTAATGACACCATCACAAACACAGAGGATTCACTAGTTTTAACTAGAGACTCTGTGCCTGTGTCAAATACTGTTGTAACTCATCCCACTTCTGTGGAGACAATAGTAGCAGAGTCTTTCCATCCGGTTACAGAAGTTGCATCTGTAACTGAGGAGTCTAGCTTGCCTAGCTCTAGCTCTCACTTTCTGTCCCAATGGCTGAAGCCTGTGCAACATGACAGTGCTTCAGGATCAGGGTCTGTTCCACCACAAATGTCCATTGAAGCTCTCCAAAGCTATGTTTTGGATCAGATTCCTGAGTTTGTAAAAATAGCCCAGAACCTTGTCACCTCCAACATCTCAAATCCAGATTATGAAACCATCCTACTATGCCATAGGGATGATGTGGAGATGCAGAAGGCCAAGATTATTGATGATGCTGAGAGAGATGGCAATGTAGATGCCTGGATGCAAGGAAAGTATGATGTAACTCTCAGTGAAGCACTTCAATATCTTAGAGAGGAATACATCACTTCACTGGGTTCAAATGCAAAATCCCTGTCCCCTAGTGAAGTGTATGAAGCTGTCAATGATTCCTACAAGGGTTTCCTCAAGGCTGCACACTATCTTGGCAAGGGAGTCAAAACTGAAGTCAACAAGGTGAGTGACAAGACAGCCACTTCAGTAGAAGAGGTAAAGAGGGCCTTTGATGCCAAATTTCCTCAACTAGACAGTGTGGTCAAAGATCTCAGACACTGCAACACCACCTGCACCAAGATGGATAATGGTCTAGCTCTACTTAAAGATACAGTCACAGGTCTAGGAAGAAAATTTCAAATTCTATCTGACCAGACTACAGACGCCAATGCCATGCTTAGGACACTCTTTGCAAATCAATATGGAGACAAGCTGGTCATTGAGGTCCCTGTGCATGAGCTATCTAGATTTGAAGTGCAGAGACTTAAAGAACAATCCCTGCCTGGCTTTAAATCTACTGCATTATTCAGTAAGGTAGATGCACTTGAGAAAGAGGTAGCTACTCTCACTAAGTCTAATGCTTATCTTACAGACAAGGTATAAACTCTGACTGAGCAGTTGAACACTCAAGCCACCACCACAGCTGATGTTCTTCTGCATCAAAAATCAATGTTGTCTGCAATGATGAAGCACATGGGTCTTCCTCTACCTGAAGAATCTTCAACCCCAAAGGTCAATCCTACAGCCTCTGTGCCTGACAACAAGCCTAAGGGGGAGAAGAGGACATCAAGAAATTCAAATACAAAGTGGGAGAAACCACCAGCAGTAAAGGGCATCAAAATCATTGAAGGTGCTCATCAAAGAACTTCCAAATCTCTAATTCATGTGCCTGGCAAAGGAAAAGACAAAGTTGATGAGCCTCCTACTTCTCTGCCAGTTGTCACTCTACCAACTGTGCATATCACTACTTCCAGTGGTCAAAAGCAATCTATTACAACCACAGTGGTTGCAGGGAGTATGCTATCTGACAAACCTCAAATCTCCATATCTAAGAGTGCCAAGCCAGTAGAAGTGAAGGTAGTCACTGAGGCCAAGCTACAAGAAATTGCAAACTCAAATGTCTATCATGATGATGCATTCTTGGAGTTTCTGAAAGTCTCAAGAGAACAGGCTGGTGATGCTTTATCATATCATGGAAGTTTGAAGAGTCAGATTGACTTTCTCACTATAGTACCAAGGAGAGTTGATGGCCTATGGCTCAAAGAGATAATGATGGTAGGAAAGAATAAAATATGGCACTTAACCATCAACACTCTACAGGGTCTAAAGCACTCAGAAGTGGATGTGTTCCTTGGAATGATTGAAAAGAAGGATGAAAACTGCAAGAGTCTCTTTGAAGAGTTAAGGGATGGTCAACCAGCAAGGCTTCCTGAAGTATTCACAAATCCTAGAACAATCATCTATCATGCTGCAACAAGAATTGATGATATCAAGCAGCTGGTCATCCCTAAGCATCTAATTCCTCAGAACAAATCTCTCATTATTGCCATCATTGAGCAGCTGAACAAGAAGAAGGGTTTAAGAACAGCAGAAGAATTGGAAGCTATATCTTATCTCAGGTCATACATTGCAACTGGCATTGTACCTGAATCTGCTAAGTTCAACCCTAGCAAGGATGGTGTCATGACAAGGATGGAGACAAAAGTGATGGAAGGAGAAGACATCACATGAGTGATAAGGGTGATGAAGACAAAAAGAAAAAGAAGGATGGTAAGGAGAAGAAGAATGATGATGACCAAGGTAAAGTCTCTGAGAGGAAGAGTGGAAGACAGCAAGCCTTAGGCATTGCTGACAGTAACCTCACCACATCACAAGAATCTAAGTCTAGGGTGAATGCTGTTAGTAGTGACCTACCAAAATCTACATCTATGGCTTCTGCAACTGTCTTGCCACCTCAAGAAGAGAAGAAGATTCAAGTCAAGAAACCATCTGTATATTTCAAAAAGCATACTGCTAATGGAATACTACAATGGTCCACAAACAAAGGTCACATGCAACTGCCAGGCAACCATGTCAGAAGGATCAAATTCAAACAAGCTGCAAAGAAACCAAAGCTATCCAAATCAAGGACTCTGACAATCTATCCAGGCTTAAAACTCCAACCACTAGATGAAGATTTTGATGAAGACCAACTGCAATTCTTACAAGCTCAAAGAATCTATCATGTTGCCATTGTTGATATCTGCCTTGAGATCAAATATACTGATGGAAGGGAGGAGAAATTCAAACAAGGAGGATGTCAACACTGGGGCAAGCTACATGACATAGAAAGAATCATTGCATTGTTGAGCTCAGAATATAAAGTGGAAAGAGTATGGAAGCTGGAGCTAATTGATTTTGTGAAGATGAAGAGAGACCATGAGGAGAGAATCAGAAAAGAGTGACTTGAGAAATGGCTAGCAAGGGAGAAAGAAATTGAGAGACTGGAGATTGAAGCAGAAAAGCTAAGGGCAAAGGGATTGTGTAGAGTTCAGTTTAACCCCTATGTGGTGAAGTATAGGAGGAGAAATGGGAATCAGATCCACATCAGAATGAATCTACTCAACCACTATCCTACAAGCATTCTGAATTCAGTACTTGAAGATTTCAAAGACTCAATTTTGCTTGAAGAATTGGATGCTATGGCAAAAATAATAAAAGCTATGGATGAGAATACAAGGAAGGAGAAAGAAAGAAGACAGAAAGCATATGATGATTTGCAAGCCAAAGCTATGGAAAGGGAAACAAATGACAATGGCTAGTACTTCATCATAGGCTGTAAGATTACTCCCCCTGTAGTTCTATCCACATTGCTAATCAAAATTCATACATGTACTGTCAAGTTTTATCTTTATGTATGTTAGGCTTGTTATCAGACATGAAATTGTGACTAAGGGTCTTACTCACAATTTGGGGGAGATTGTTAGTCACAGATGTAACACCCCCAGATCCGGGGTCAGGGATCTGGTGGTTACGGTCTTACATCCATTCTTAATACTTGACTTGAGTCCACAATAAATAAATCACATGCTGTGACCCCACAATAATTACCACTCACACACACAACAGTTATAGTCCCAGAGATGAAATTGAAATAAGTCTTACATTAAAGGGTTACGAATAAAAGTTATTACAATCCCAAAAGGATAACATCATAGGTTTAAAAGTTTTGCCGTTGATTACATTAATTATACATATAGTTAAACAGGAAACAAAAGCTGTCTAACTATGCTACCTCAGCAATGGCGGCTAGCATCTCAGCGGGTAGTCCGGTGGGTCGGGTAACCTGCTTGCGCCGAGTGCGCCTGACGCGAGCCATCTGTCCTAGCTGTTGTTGTGACATAATATAAACAAAGCAAGGGTGAGCGAAAGCCCACCAACAAATATATAACTGAACGATAATTTAAAACAGTTCAAAGCTATCTTTTAAACCATATGCCATGCATTTACGGAAATGATGCCAGTATATTATGAACGATGAAGTTACAAGGTAACTGAAAGTATTTGTTTGAAGAAATATCTGCTACATAAAAGTAACCGAGATATTCTTATTGTTATTAAGAAGAGGAACTTGCAAGAAAAGGTTGCAATTCCAGTTATGACACTTTTTCAACTCTGCCAACAGTAATCATGTTGCAGGAAATAAATAAATTTGGATGATGAACCAATGATGGAGTATTCACCGCGCCCGCTGTTCCAATCTTGATGATCAGTCGAGATCGTACAGCTCAATTTAGATTTACTACCGGTAGAAGGAAGAACTGACGGCTTTACTTGTATACCGCCGTACTAGCTCTCCCCGGCCAACGGTTGGGCCAAAGGGGATGGACCGGCGCTACTCGGCCTCTTACACGACTCCTAGTTCAAATAGAATTCATGATTCTGAATGTAACGTTCGTCCCCCTTTCCCCAAGTATAATACTTATTGATAAGACTCCACAAAGTAGTCGTATCTAGTTGGAAAGGAAAATTTACCAATAACTCCCAAGCTATTACTTGGTAACGGATATCAACTTGTTCCAGTAATCTTACCCCTCGAAAGATGAGAAGGTAAGCAATGACTTAATAAGTCAACAGCACCCGAGTTGCGGGTGAAGGGAATACTTTATGACCGGGAAGTCGACAAGATAAATAACATTTTCCAAGTAAGGTTCCCTTATTATTAAGGAGATAGACTCAAAGAAGAATAATGTCTGAGAACCTTTCTTGATATAAGATTAATAATAATATGACTTCGAAATATTTTCTGTAATAATCGAAGAAGATAAACCTCATCGAGATTATTCTAAGTATGGAATAAATATTCAGAGAACATTTATTGAGTTAAAATATTTAAAGAATATTTGGGAATATGAAAGAATATCTTTAATCAGAGTATTTCTCAAAATAATCCCTGAAGAAATATCTGGGGAATATTTATTGAATAAATAAATATTTAAATGAATATTCAAAACAATATTCATTAATTAATAAGACCTGAAAAGAATATTTAAGGTAATATTCATAATTAATTAGGAATTTAAATGAATATTCAAAAGTAATATTCATTTAATGAATAATATCCTAAATGAATATCAAGTAATATTCATTTAGTAATCCAAGCCTTAAGGAATATTCGAGATAATATTCGATAATTAAATCAAGTTTCAGATGAATATTTAAATAATGTTCATCAAGTATTTAATATCTTAAATGAATATTCAAAAGTAATATTTATTTAATAAAATAATATTCTAAAGGAATATCCAAATAATATTTATTTAATAGTCTCATCTTTAGAAGAATATTTGAAATAATAGTCGATAATCAATTCGACTCTGAATGAATATTGAGAAATATTATTCGATGAATAGTTACGTTCAAATAATTATTTGAAGTAAGGATCGTTAAAATAATTAGTCTCGAACGAATATTCAAATAATATTCGTCGCCCAAATAATAGAAAATATTTACTTAAATATTTTCCTCCGAGGTAATCTCGAAATATCAAGGAATATTGACTCCCGGTCTATATTTGATTAATGAGAGGTATACGCCCTTCTATGAGGGTCTTACAATAACCGGCTTATAACTGATATATAACTATCTAGCTTATAAGCCAACAATTACATTCAGGGAACAAGTATATCAATTCAACTTGAAAGTAGGCATGCATGCAATGGCATATGTATATCAGCAATCATATATATATTTATTCAATCACAACAACAGCCTAAAAGAAGGGAATTGAAACTTGCCTGGTAGTCGAGTACGGTAAGGGGTAGTGGTAGCGGGTCCCGGTTCAGCTTGGTGATCTATAAATAGCCAAGGCATTCGGGATTAATCACTCAACATATTAAAAGTTAAGTTATACTTAAATCGAAACACGTTCTCGAGTTATCTCGTTATACCCCTTTTTGTGGATTACTTATTGTCACTGATCCGACCAGACATTCGTTCATTAATACGACATGTCACTGCACTTATACTTGGGACATACTTAAGTCATATGAGTTCTAAGGTTGATCGTTACGAACCAATATTATACTCCGAGTTTTATCGCCCGTTTTCTAAGTGTTTTACCAAAGTTATAAAAGAGTCGTCTTTTAGGGGTTCGTTCGCGTTTAACCTTGACTCGAACATTTTTAATAAATCGAAAAATGCTCTTTTTGACATACGGTTTTCTTTCACACCTTCCTTCTTACCCCTAGTATTTATTTACCAAGATTCGCCATGACGTTACATAGCTTACGAGGGTTCAATTTCAGTTACAAACTTTCGTTTACGGATTCGAACTACTTTTAGTAATTTGGTCATAAATCCTAAACCGTAAGTCCGTTTCACGTGATCTTTATATCAAAACGAAGCTTAGAACATTACCTATCCTATCATGGCAGATAAGGTCTCTGGACAGTAGGGGTTCGACATGGAAAATGGCATACAAAACATGGTATTGTAAAATCGGGCATTATAACGGCTGTAAATCGAATATCTATCAATTTCGAATCTTCCCATAAACATAGCATCCAACCCAAACAACATATACATGACTTATATACATGAACTGAGGCCAAGCAATGCCTTTCCGTTCATCTAGCTATTTACATCATTAATCCAAAATCCATACATAATCATGCTTATAACTTTAACATAACCATAACTAAGTTATAACTATCATAAACATGCTTAAATCTTAAACAAGGGTTAGGGTTTCAAGAGCTTTATACCTTCCTTAGATAGTGATATAGCCTTACTAAGCCTTGTATGGTCCTTAGGAGTGATTATGCTTGCTATATCAACCATGAAAAATCAAGAAAACCAAGTTAGTTCAAGAAGAACACTATTCATGCTCCTCTTGAATGATTTATTTGAAAATGAAAATGGATGAGTTTGAAGCTAAGATTTTGAGGAGATAAGTTTTATGAAATGTAAGACTCACCTTAATTATTTCAAGAACAAACAATGGTGGGAAGGTTGAGTTTGGATTTGGAATTAATGGAAATGGCCGAATGGTTTCTTTGCAAGGGGGGGGGGGAGAGAGTTGCTTGGTTCTTTTGATTTTTGTGTTTTAATCTCCTTCACTCTCATCCACTTACAACATAATATCTTGTAAAAGTCACTTTAATAAAGTGATGAGGTGTTGGATGCTCAAATGGCAAGACATGTGTTGGTTTTATGGTGGTTAAAGCTTAACTAGGTAGTTACTTGCTAAGTACTTAGTTCTTCCTCTAAGGTGCTAGTTCCTTGCTTCTAGTTTAGTTACTAGATATTTATACTAGTAGCTTGCACAAGACTCTTGCTTCCTCTGCTTGTTTCTATGTCCGGTTATTACCCGTTTCGATTGATCGTTCGTGAGAATATTTCACAGATTTCTAATTAGGGTTTACCGGGAATCCTCTTTAATATTAATACTTTCATTCTCCATCTTTCATTCTAACTTTCCATTTTATATTCCTTTAATCCATTCGTTAAATACTTAAGGCTATCAGTGTCCAGGGAACTCTCGGAGAAAATAAAAGTGCGGTTTTTCAGAATCCGACAGCTTTTACATACACTTATTTTCCCCCTGGATCACTAATACGAACTCGGAAATCCGTTCCGAATACTTCTATATAGTGTCGTCTCATATTATTATGTACTCCCACCAAAACACTATTCATTCTGTATTCTTTACTTGTTCTCTTAGGGTTGTATAATTGTCCGTATTCTCTTTCGATCGTTCCTTAACCTTTTTACGGAACTACTGGATTAATCGTTATCGATCTGGATGACATGAGAGTATTCTCTTGCTTGAATTTGCCATATCTTATTCCCTTAGAAGATAGATTATTCTTACCTATGTTGTCACCCTTTAGCATTCTTCAAGACATAAACATAATAAAGTCGAATTCCATTCATTCTTTCCCAAATATCAATTATTACATCATTAAATACATAAAAGTTTTAATTCCACCCAAAATCTGGGTTCTTACAGTCTCCCCTCCTTAAAAGGATTCCGTCCCGGAATCAGTTCGAAAACAAGTGGGGGTACTTTTCTTGCATTGCGCTTTCAAGTTCCCAGGTGGATTCTTCTACATTGTGGTTCTGCCACAAAACTCTGACTAGCTGAATGACCTTGTTTCGGAGCACTTGTTCTTTCCGGTCTATGATTTCCACAGGTTGCTCCACATAGGTCAGGTCTGGTTGCATGTCCACTTGCTCATACTCTACAATATGCTTAGCATCCGGATTATACTTCCTCAGCATCGAAACATGGAACACATTGTGCACCTGTTGTAGATTCGGGGGCAATGCGAGCTCATAAGCTAGTTCCCCAATCCGTCTCAAGATCTCAAATGGTCCAATGTACCTGGGACTCAGCTTCCCTTTCTTCCCAAATCTCATCAAACCTTTCCAAGGTGACACTTTCAAGAACACTAGGTCCCCTACTTCGTATTCCTTGTCTTTCCGAGCTAAGTCGGCATATTTCTTTTGTCGATCCTGGGCTGCTACCAACCGGCCTCGGATTAGATCCACTGCATCTTTAGTTCGTTGGACCACTTCGGGCCCGAGCATCTTTCGCTCTCCAACTTCATCCCAATACAAGGGAGATCGACATTTTCTTCCATAAAGGGCCTCATAAGGTGGCATCCCAATGCTTGAATGATAACTGTTATTATAGGAGAACTCAACCAATGGCAAGTGATCATCCCAACTTCCCTTGAAGTCTATCGCGCAGACTCTCAATATATCCTCTAGCGTTTGGATGGTCCTTTCACTTTGCCCATCTGTCTGGGGGTGGTAGGCTGTGCTCATGTTCAGCCGGGTCCCTACACATTCTTGAAAACTTCTCCAAAACCTGGAGTTAAATCTAGGATCTCGATCGGATACTATTGCGACTGGGACCCCATGTCGCGCCACTATCTCTTTTAAGTAGATGTCCACTAGTCTGTCGACCGTGTACCTTTCGTTGATCGGGAAAAAGTGAGCCGATTTCGTCAGTCGATCTACAATTACCCATATGGCGTCATGATTAGCCTTGGTCCTTGGTAAACCTACTACGAAATCCATGGCTATATGTTCCCATTTCCATTCTGGAATCTCTAAGGGATGTAGAAGTCCGCTGGGTTTCTGGTGCTCTGCCTTCACTCGTTGGCAGGTCAAGCATCTGCTTACCCACTATGCTACGTCCTTTTTCGTATTGGGCCACCAGTAATACTCCTTCAAATCCCTATACATTTTAGTGCTACCGGGGTGCACTGAGTATCTTGAGTTGTGTGCCTCATTTAAAATCTCATCCTTGAGCTCCTGAACATTTGGGATCCATATCCTGTATGTGTACCTCATGATCCCTTCCTTGTCTCTTTCGCACTTAATTTCCTCCCCGGTCATTAGCTCTTCTGTGGAGTTCTTTTCTTCCTCCATCATCCGTTCCTGGCACAGTCTAATCTTTTCTAGCAATGGAGGTTGGATTCTAATTTCCATCAACTTTTCTTGGCCCTCTCCAGGTAACTTAACCTCGATTTCCAACTTCTCAAAATCCTTCACTAGCTCTTTCTCTGAAGTTATCATCTTGAGCTTCTCTTTCCGACTAAGGGCGTCAGCCACCACATTGGCTTTGCCCGGGTGATAGCGAATTTCACAGTCGTAATCCTTGATTAACTCTAACCATCTTCTCTGGCGCATGTTAAGCTCTTTCTGAGTGAAAATGTATTTGAGGCTCTTATGGTCTGTGTAAATCTCGCATTTTTCCCCATACAGGTAGTGTCTCCAAATCTTTAAAGCGAAGACTATGGTTGCTAGTTCTAGATCATGCATGGGATATCTGACTTCATAATCCTTCAATTGCCTAGACGCATACGCTATTACCTTGCCGTGCTGCATAAGCACGCATCCTAGTCCTTTATGCGAAGCATCACTGTAAATCACGAAATCTCCTTTTCCATCAGGTAATGCCAGCACTGGGGCTGTCACCAGCCTCTTCTTTAACTCTTGGAAACTCTTCTCGCATTTCTCAGTCCATTCAAATTTCTCGGTTTTACGGGTAAGTCGAGTTAATGGAGCTACGAGTTTCGCAAAGTCTTGGACAAATCTCCTGTAATATCCGGCCAGTCCAATGAAACTCCTCACCTCGGTTGGAGTAGTTGGCCGTTCCCAGTTTGAAACTGCTTCTATCTTGGAGGGGTCAACCAACACTCCTTCTCTATTGATCACGTGCCCTAAGAATTGTACCTCATTTTTCCAAAACTCACACTTGGAGAACTTGGCATATAACTGCTCTTTCCTGAGTATTTCTAAGGTTATCCTTAAATGTTCAGCGTGTTCTGCCTCTGTCTTTGAGTAGATGAGAATATCATCAATGAAAACTATCACGAATTTGTCCAAATATTCCTTGAACACTCTATTCATTAGGTCCATGAAGGCTGCTGGGGCGTTGGTCAATCCAAATGACATAACTAAGAACTCATAATGTCCATATCTGGTGCGGAATGCAGTCTTCGGGATATCTTCAGGTTTGATCTTCAGTTGGTGATATCCCGTTCTCAAATCAATCTTAGAGAAGTATTCCGCTCCTCTTAGTTGGTCAAACAAATCGTCTATCCTGGGCAATGGATACTTATTCTTTATGGTTAGCTTGTTCAATTCTCTGTAGTCGATGCATAACCTCATACTTCCATCCTTTTTCTTAACAAACAACACTGGTGCGCCCCAAGGCGACACACTGGGCCTTATCATGCCCTTATCCAACAATTCCTGTAATTGTTTAGCTAGCTCCTTCATTTCTACTGGGGCTAGTCGGTACGGGGCCTTCGAAACCGGCGCCGTCCCCGGGGCTAATTCGATGGCAAACTCGATTACCCTATCAGGTGGTAGTCCGGGAAGATCTTGTGGGAACACGTCCTCGAACTCATTAACTACCAGAATGTCTTGCAATCTTGGCACTTCCTTCTGAGTGTCTATAACGTAGGCTAGATAAGCCTCGTTCCCTTTTTGTAACAATCTTTTGGTTTGCGCCATGGTCAGAATTTTCTGGGTCTGTCGTATTCCCTTAAACACTATTTCTTTCTTCCCTGGGGTTTTCAACTTAACCTTTTTCCCTTTACAATCTATCTGCGCATCATTGCGAGACAACCAATCCATACCCAAAATGACATCGAATTCCCCTAGCTTGAAAGGAATTAAATCGACATAGAAGGATCGTCCTCCTATTTCTAGCTTACAATCGGGGTGAATTTGATTAACCGGTATGATTTCCTGATTAGCTATTTCTACTTGTAAGGAATCTCTTAGTTGCTGGGTTTTAAGTTTCAACTTATGCGCAAAATCTCTAGATATAAAAGACTTAGTTGCTCCTGAATCAAATAAGACATTTGCACTGACTGAATTGAGAGAAAAAGTACATGCTATCACATCTGTGTCCCTCACGGCATCTTGTACTGACATATTGAAAGTCCTAGCAGTTGGTGGCCTATTTGAGGCAGCCTTGCTTGCTCCTGATGCTGCTGGTTTGTTCTTTGGGCAATCCTTCCTCATGTGCCCTCGCTGTCCACACTAGCAACAGGTTGTGCTGTTAGGGATGACCGTGGTGCAAGAGGTGGCATAATGCCCAGCTCGCCCACACTTATAACAGTTTATCTGCTTCAGGTTGCACACCCCGGAGTGCCTCTTCCCACAAGTAGCACACAATGGCAATGGAGGTCGAGAAGGGTTGGAACGGGACATTCCTGATTGGTGGCCGCCCTGGCTCACACTCACACTCGCCGATGGTTTAAACCCTACATTCCTCCCTGGTAGGGAAACCGCTCCTCGATTAAACTTGGTTGGGGGTTTTCCTCCAGCGGATCTTCCGCCCATACTAACATGCTTTCTCTTTATCCCCCCTTTCTCTCTCTCTCTCTCTGCATCTGATCACTACCAGCCTCCACAATGGTTGCCTTCTGCACCAAGGTGGCATAATCTGTAATCTCCAAAACAGCCACCCTATTCTGGATCCACTATTTCAGCCCTTGTTGAAACCTGTTAGCTTTCTTCTCTTCTGTATCTTCAAACTCTGGCACAAATCTCGATAGCTCAGTAAATTTGGCCTCATAGTCCGCCACTGACATATTGTTCTGTTTCAGTTCCAAGAACTTAAGTTCCATCTGGGTTTTCATGAACTTCGGGAAGTACTTCTCCAGGAATAATTGTTTGAACCTTTCCCAGGTTATGACAGCATCAGTCTCCATGTTTTTCTTGGCTTCCCACCAATAATTGGCCTCTCCCTTTAGCAGGTAAGTAGCAAAAACAGTCTTCTGAGCCTCATTGATACTCAGAATCTCAAAAGACTTTTCCATTTCCTTGATCCAGGCCCTCGCCTCAACGGGATCAGCCGATCCGTGGAACTCTGGGGGCTTAAGGGACTTAAAGGCCCTAAAGGAATTTGCCACTGAAGTGTTGTTGCTTGGTGGTGGTTGGGGGTATTGGTTCAAATTCTACCTAAGTAGATCCATAAACTGGCCCATGGGGTTTCCGCCCTGGTTCTCCCCTTCCTGTTCTACTTCAGTTTCTCCACCCTCTATTTCCCTTTCAAATTCTTCAGAGTACAGGGGTTCATCCTCTGCTCCATACTGGGAATCTTCTTGCTCATTATAGTCCTGATCTTGTTCCTCACTACTTTCACGGTTTTCCTCGTGTTGGTTGTGACTCTCTTGGTCAGTAGATTCTCGGGGGTTAGCCCTAGTGCCCATTCGTCTTGGAGGCATTTTACTGAAAATTTGGAAAATTATACATTAGGTTCACTTACCTGTTTTAAAGGATTTTTCCTTGCACATATCTTTACATGATTGGGTTTAAAATCCCACAGTTTTATATCTCATGGCAACTTAATCGAAAAGTAATACATATGCTAATAACTCGTGATCACATCCCAACAAAATTGTAATGACCGAAATGGAAACAAATATATACCAGGTACCGAAAAGGTACAACATCCGAGTTACAACGATAGTTTAAAGTACAGCCATCCTAACAACAGCAACAAGTCAAAAGTGAAATATGTTGTCTATCTGTCTAGTCTGCAAAAAGGGAAAACAAGTATAAGAAAACCATCCCTACAAAAGCCGGCACTACTATGTCCGTACATGTCTAGACAACTAGACCACTGCATCACTGCATCTGAAATCAGCCGCCACGACGAAACATCCTCCGAACCCTCCCCATGGCGATGCGGAAAACATCCTCAGCCTCTGCTCTGTCTACCCTACCATGCCCATCAGTAGGCAACTGTCGCACCCTCACCCGAGCCCTCAGCTCGATGCGGGTCACAACCCTATACCCAACTCTGTCACTGATAGTCCTCCTGCCCTGCAACCTCATCCGGGCGGCTCTCTCTGCTGCTAACTCACTCCTAGACTCTGCCAACCTGGCATCTGCCACAGACAACTCTCTATAAAGCCCGTTCACAATCAAGTTGTGAACACATACTGGGACTCCTCCTATCGGGGCATAAGGTGGGGTGGATGGCTCAGCTGGAGCGGCAGTCTCTGTCTGCTGGGGCTCTGGGGTAAGCTCCTCAAACTCGTCGGGGTACGGGCTCACAGGTAGTGGTGGTGGGGTAGGGGCTCTCTCAACATGGAGGAGTGGCACAAAAAGTCCAGAACTCCCTACAGCACCAACTACTGGCTCATCTATATCTCCCTCAACACCCTCATCTACCGGCACCACCTGATCCGTGGTCATGTCAGTGTCACCTCCCAAAGTCCTGATCTCAGTCACAACCCAATAATCATCATCCTCAACCACTAACTCAGCATCCTGTCCTGTCTAGATCCCCTCCGGGTCCTCCTCCCCCTCAGTCTCAACAACATCTGTGTCAGCATCATCCTGGACCTCCTCAGGGTCCTCCTCCTCAGACTCGATCACATCAGTATCAGCATCAACCTGGACCTCCTCAGCGTCCTCCTCCTCAGGTTCAGTATCCTCCTCAGGCAAGTGCTCATAGTATGGGTCCCTAATCCGGAACATGTCCTCATCATGCTGTCTCGCAGCTGCCTCCTGGGCCGACAAGTCGCTCGCCTACACAAGACGAACTATGTTACTATCATGATGCTTAAAAAGTTCCCGTAAGGGTTTTAGGTGAACCTGGCAAGGGTTCTTATTATATTATTGAATTTATTATTATATAACGTCGTATCATCTCTTGGGATATATAACTCTCGCTCTGATACCATCTCTGTAACACCCCCAGATCCGGGGTCAGGGATCTGGTGGTTACGGTCTTACATCCATTCTTAATACTTGTCTTGAGTCCACAATAAATAAATCACATGCTGTGACCCCACAATAATTACCACTCACACACACAACAGTTATACTCCCAGAGATGAAATTGAAATAAGTCTTACATTAAAGGGTTACGAATAAAAGTTATTACAATCCCAAAAGGATAACATCATAGGTTTAAAAGTTTTGCCGTTGATTACATTAATTATACATATAGTTAAACAGGAAACAAAAGCTGTCTAACTATGCTACCTCAGCAATGGCGGCTAGCATCTCAGCGGGTAGTCCGGTGGGTCGGGTAACCTGCTTGCGCCGAGTGCGCCTGACGCGAGCCATCTGTCCTAGTGTTGTTGTGACATAATATAAACAAAGCAAGGGTGAGCGAAAGCCCACCAACAAATATATAACTGAACGATAATTTAAAACAGTTCAAAGCTATCTTTTAAACCATATGCGATGCATTTACGGAAATGATGCCAGTATATTATGAACGATGAAGTTACAAGGTAACTGAAAGTATTTGTTTGAAGAAATATCTGCTACATCAAAGTAAGCGAGATATTCTTATTGTTATTAAGAAGAGGAACTTGCAAGAAAAGGTTGCAATTCCAGTTATGACACTTTTTCAACTCTGCCAACAGTAATCATGTTGCAGGAAATAAATAAATTTGGATGATGAACCAATGATGGAGTATTCACCGCGCCCGCTGTTCCAATCTTGATGATCAGTCGAGATCGTACAGCTCAATTTAGATTTACTACCGGTAGAAGGAAGAACTGACGGCTTTACTTGTATACCGCCTTACTAGCTCTCCCCGGCCAACGGTTGGGCCAAAGGGGATGGACCGGCGCTACTCGGCCTCTTACACGACTCCTAGTTCAAATAGAATTCATGATTCTGAATGTAACGTTCGTCCCCCTTTCCCCAAGTATAATACTTGTAAGAACCCCAAATTTTGGATATAATTAAAACTTTTTATTAAGTAATGACAAAATGAGGAACAATGATTCCGACAACAAGGTCACCAGCTCTAATGTATGGTGGTTTCAAAGAACAATGATTGTAATGAATGGATATTGCTTTGGACAATGATCCTGATGCATTGGTATATTGTCAGAATATAGTAATTCGATGGTTGAGGACCTAGATAAGAATAATCTACCATCCAGAAAGGAGCTAATGGATCCTTGAAGGGAAATGAGTACGTGCATAGTATTTCCCGTACGTGAATAGTGTTTCCTGTACGTGCATAGTAATTTGGTGGATGAATAGTGATATTGTAAGTTGGAAAACTTTTCACTCCACCCTATGTACGGGACGTGATATGGATGTTTCGAAGTCATATTAGTAATACGCGGAGGAAATGAGTGAATGCAGAGACGATCGGAATTCAGAAATTCCAAATTCTTTTTGGTATAATATTTGTCCGGACAGTGGATTAAATATTATTATAATCCAAGAATTGAGATATTAACTTTGAGGATTTGATATTTTGGGATGTTATTATATTTGATTTAAGAATAAAGGTAGGAAACCACTGAGGAGTGGTTATGGCTACAATGTAATAATTGATATTTGGAAAGAATGAATGGAATTCGACTTTATTATTTCTATGTCTTGAAGAATGCTAAAGGGTAACAACATAGGTAAGAATAATCTATCTTCTAAGGGAATAAGATATGGCAATTTCAAGCAGGAGAATATTCTCATGTCATCCTGATCGGTAACGATTAATCCAGTAGTTCCGTAAAAAGGATAAGAAACGATCGAAAGAGAATACGGACAATTGTACCACCCTAAGAGAACAAGTAAAGAATACAGAATGAATAGTGTTTTGGTGGGAGTATATAATAATATGAGACGACACTATATAGAAGCATTCGGAACGGATTTCCGAGTTCGTATTAGTGATCCAGGGGGAAAATAAGTGTATGTAAAAGCTGTCGGATTCTGAAAAACCGCACTTTTATTTTCTCCGAGAGTTCCCTGGACACTGATAGCCTTAAGTATTTAACGAATGGATTTAAGGAATATAAATTGGAAAGTTAGAATGAAAGATGGAAAATGAAAGTATAAATATTAAGACGGTTTCCGGTAAAACCCTAATTAGAAATCTTCGAGGTATTCCTCCGAACGATCAATGAATTGAGCAATAACCGGACAAAGAAACAAGCAGGGGATCAAGATGCATGCATGTGTTAGTGGATAACCTCAAGTAACTAAGTAGTTACAAGAGTAACTAGCAAGATTAGAAAGACAACCAAGTACTTAGCTTGATCATGTCATCAAACACCACTAAATACCAACACTTGGCAAGGATGATGCATGCAATGACATGGGCACTTTATTAAAGCCACTTTATGCTAGATATTTTCATAATAATGCAAGTAATATTGGATGAGAGCAAAGTAACCAAGCAAAACTCTTTCCCCCTTGCAAGAAAGCTTCATTCGGCTTTCATCTTAATTCCAAGAACAAAATCATCCTTCCCACCATTGTTTGATCTCCAAAAATTTATCATAGATCCTATATTTCATAAAAATGACACCCTAGAAATCTTAGACCCAAACACCACTTTTTCCATTTTCAAAAAAATCAAGAAAGTGGAGGATGAATAGTAACCTCAAGAACAAAATTCTTGAATCTTGATTTTGGTTGATGATCCAAGCTTCATGGAGGCTATACAAGGACTATACAAGGCTTACTAAGTGCATACACACCTCAAGGAAGGTATAACACTCTTGAAACCCTAGGCCTTACTTTATGTTTAATGATGTTCTTGATGAGAATTTAGATTTGTATGATTATGGTAATTAGTAAAGCATGCTTATGTAGTGATATGTTGATATAAGAGGATAAAATAGTTTAGATGAACGGAAAGGCATTGCTTGGCCTTAGTTCATGGTTAAATAACATGTATATGTTGTTTGGGTTGGATACTATGTTTATGGGAAGATTCGAAATTGGTAGATATTCGATTTACAGCCGTTATAATGCCCGATTTTACAATACCATGTTTTATATGCCATTTTCCATGTCGAACCGCTACTGTCCAGAGACCTTATCTGCCATGATAGGATAGGTAATGTTCTAAGCTTCGTTTTGATATAAAGATCACGTGAAACGGACTTACGGTTTAGGATTTATGACCAAATTACTAAAAGTAGTTCGAATCCGTAAACCAAAGTTCGTAACTGTAATTGAACCCTCGTAAACTATGTAACGTCATGGCGAATCTTGGTAAATAAATACTAGAGGTAAAAAGGAAGGTGTGAAAGAAAACCGTATGTCAAAAGGATCATTTTTCGATTTATTAAAAATGTTCGAGTCGAGGTTAAACGCGAACGAACCCCTAAAAGACGACTCTTATATAACTTCGGTAAAACACTTAGAAAACGGGCGATAAAACTCGGAGTATAGTATTGGTTCGTAACGATCGACCTTAGAACTCATATGACTTAAGTATGTCCCAAGTATAAGTACAATGACATGTCGTATTAACGAACGAATGTCGGGTCGGATCAGTGATAAAAGTAATCCACTAAAAGGGATATTACGAGATAACTCGAGAACGTGTTTCGAATTAAGTATAACTTAACTTTTAATATGTTAATTGATTAATCCCGAATGCCTTGGCTATTTATAGATCACCAAGCTGAACCGGGACCCACTACCACTATCCCTTACCGTACTCGACTACCAGGCAAGTTTCAATTCCCTTCTTTTAGGCTGTTGTTGTGATTGAATAAATATATATATATATATGATTGCTGATATACATATGCCATTGCATGCATGCCTACTTTCAAGTTGAATTGATATACTTGTTCCCGGAATGTTATTGTTGGCTTATAAACTAGATAGTTATATATCAGTTATAAGCCGGTTATTGTAAGACCCTCATAGAAGGGCGTATACATCTTATTAATCAAAATAGACCGGAAGTCAATATTCCTTGATATATCGAGATTACCTCGGAGGAAAATATTTAAGTAAATATTTTCTATTATTTGGGCGACGAATATTATTTGAATATTCGTTCAGACTAATTATTTTAACGATCCTTACTTCAAATAATTATTTGAACGTAACTATTCAACGAATAATATTTCTCAATATTCATTCAGAGTCGAATTGATTATCGATTATTATTTCGAATATTCTTCTAAAGATGAGACTACTAAATGAATATTATTTGGATATTCTTTTAGAATATTATTTTATTAAATAAATATTACTTTTGGATATTCATTTAAGATATTAAATACTTGATGAATATTATTTTAATATTCATCTGAAGCTTGATTTAATTATCGAATATTATCTCGAATATTCCTTAAGGCTTGGATTACTAAATGAATATTACTTGATATTCATTTAGGATATTATTCATTAAATGAATATTACTTTTGAATATTCATTTAAATTCCTAATTAATTATGAATATTACCTTAAATATTCTTTTCAGGTCTTATTAATTAATGAATATTGTTTTGAATATTCATTTAAATATTTATTTATTCAATAAATATTCTCCTGATATTTCTTCAGGGATTATTTTGAGAAATACTCTGATTAAAGATATTCTTTCATATTCCCAAATATTCTTTAAATATTTTAACTCAATAAATATTCTCTGAATATTTATTCCATACTTAGAATAATCTCGATAAGGTTTATCTTCTTCGATTATTGCAGAAAATATCTCGGAGTCATATTATTATTAATTTTATATCAAGAAAGGTTCTCAGACATCATTCTTCTTTGAGTCTATCTCCTTAATAATAAGGGAACCTTACTTGGAAAATGTTATTTATCTTGTCGACTTCCCGGTCATAAAGTATTCCCTTCACCCGCAACTCGGGTGCTGTTGACTTATTAAGTCGTCGCTTACCTTCTCATCTTTCGAGGGGTAAGATTACTGGAACAAGTTGATATCCGTTACCAAGTAATAGCTTGGGAGCTATTGGTAAATTTTCCTTTCCAATTAGATACGACTACTTTGTGGAGTCTTATCAATAAGTATTATACTTGGGGAAAGGGGGACGAACGTTACATTCAGAATCATGAATTCTATTTGAACTAGGAGTCGTGTAAGAGGCCGAGTAGCGCCGGTCCATCCCCTTTGGCCCAACCGTTGGCCGGGGAGAGCTAGTAAGGCGGTATACAAGTAAATCCGTCAGTTCTTCCTTCTACCGGTAGTAAATCTAAATTGAGCTGTACGATCTCGACTGATCATCAAGATTGGAACAGCGGGCGCGGTGAATACTCCATCATTGGTTCATCATCCAAATTTATTTATTTCCTGCAACATGATTACTGTTGGCAGAGTTGGAAAAGGGTCATAACTGGAATTGCAACCTTTTCTTGCAAGTTCCTCCTCTTAATAACAATAAGAATATCTCGCTTACTTTGATGTAGCAGATATTTCTACAAACAAATACTTTAAGTTACCTTGTAACTTCATCGTTCATATTATACTGGCATCATTTCCGTAAATGCATGGCATATGGTTTGAAAGATACTTTTGAACTGTTATACATTATCGTTCAGTTATATATTATTGTTGGTGGGCTATTGCTCACCCTTGCTTTATTATTATATCACAACAACAGCTAGACCAGATGACTCGCACAAGGCGCACTCGACGCGGGCGAGGACGATGAGACTACCAGAGCTGAAGAAGAAGCTATTGGTAGGGTTTATTTATTCTTTCAGTACCAAGAATATGGTCTAGTATGACTTATGTAAATGGATGGCAAAGAGTATGTATTTATATTGAAATTCTTTTGGATTGTAAGAACTCATAATGTGATTAATAAAAATTTGATTGTTACTCTGATTTCATCTCTGGGACTATAACGGGTGTGTTTTATATTGTTGTGTTGGGTTATAGAGACGTAATTTATTTTATGTTAAGGAAAGTTCAATTGTTGTGGACAGAATTGGAAACCGTAACCACCGGATCCCGGACCCCGGATCTGGGGGTGTTACAGAAGTGGTATCAGAGCGTACATTATAAACCCCAGAGATGAGGTGACGTTAAAACAATAAATTCAATAAGGTAATAAGAACTCTTGCCAAGTTCATAGTCGGACTACTTAATGTAGTGATGACATATAAAACCCTTATGGGAACTCGTAAGTATAATGATAGTAACTTAGCTCGATATCGTATCGACGAGTAAGGCGACTGACCTTGAGGCATACGAGCAACAGCGCGATGATGCTTTATATGCTGCAGATCAGCGGGTAATTCGATGGAGTACCCTACTGGAGACCCGGAAGAGGTTCCAGCAGATAAGGAAAATCCTGTTAGGATAAGGAGCTTACCCATGGGTAATGAGGGTCGCAGCCAGAATGACTGTGATGATTAAGATATGGTGCTCAGAAAAGTGAGTATAAAGAACCGAGATATTATTAAGAGATCTGAAGATGCATGTTGAATTCATAACCGGACTGCCAGATGTAGTACTAGCAAGAAAGAAGGATTGGAAGAATTACTTGAGATCTTATACGGAAATAGATGAGAATCCTTAGAGATTTTCATCTTAACAAAGAAAGAGCTAGAGGGATGTATGATTATCAAAGACATCAATTTAGGGCGAGGGGCAGAGTCCCTAGGAATAGTTGAGAAGGAGGCAGTAAGTGACATATCATTTGATAAATGAATTAGTATGATTATGGTCAGTAATAATTCGCCATGAGAAGGCAGGTGTCGTAGGGTGTAAATTATGGAACCAAATTGAGGTTAATAAGGTGGTTTTATTAAGGAAAATGTTCATTTTATGAATGAATCATTTAGAAAGTAAAGACATTGGGAAGTGATAGCATGATTGGGTAAAGTTATATAAGGAAGTAGTAAGCAAGACAATGATCTCAGAACCTAACGGAAGATAAGACCAGTGAGTCAAGATGAACTCGTAATGAGACTACTGCCAGAGACTGAGTATAGAGTTAATTCAACTCAGTTAAATGATGAACCAGAAACGTTAGATGCATGTGATTCAGAGGAATATTAAATTCCTTCTTCTCTTTGAATGGATTATAGTAGTTACCTTAAGTTTACTCCGACACGGAATTATAATAGATCAAGTAATACGATCAGCAGTTAAAGAGAAAAATGTGAGAAAATCTTCCTGGAGCTAAAAGGTGAAATTGGTAATGACCAAGAGCTGGCACTGCTTAATGGAAAAAGGAGACTTTGTGCTTCCAATGACGCTTCACATAAAGGGTTGGGTAGACCGACATTTGGTAGTATTGAATATCAGGACGTTGTGACAGGTTTCAGTTTGAAACTATTGATTCCCTTCTAAGGGATGGATATAATTGATTCCTCTCCAGTGGGTAAACTTCCAATCTGATGATGATTATTTCGTTAACTGCGACTGCTTATGATTCCACCTGCTTGGAGGTTCATAGAACTATTCTTCAGGTTTTGAAACTGGTCTCCTTAATGTTACCAGTAGGTGGGTAGATTGATCAAAATTTCCCTGAGTCTGGAAAGGAATTCGGTGAATTTTGGCAAACCTTGTCTTTCTGATTATCAGAGAATGTCATGGAAGAGAGTAAAAATTGGAGCAAACCCTGTGATTTGGGTAAGGATGCTGTAAAATGGGTTAGTAAACGGACCCTGAGCATTACAATCGACGGTAGTGATAAAATGATGAAGTGAGATTGGACGAAAATAGGAAATGTAAGTAAGAAACCAGCCGGACTGAGAAATTCCAGGATTGACTTAAATGAAAATGCTGTTATGCCAGGAATGGTAAGCTTGTGTGGCACGCAGGATTGATAAGAATAGTTGAAAAGATAAAAGTGGAGGAAAGGTGACCGGAGACGGTGCCGAGTAGTCGATTAAGACTTATATGGAGTAAAGTTTTGGAAAGGTAGAAAGGTATCAAAGAAGAAGGCACTATGCCGGCAATTGCTAGAAAAGTAATGCTATTAGCCAACCCCTAAAATCATATATTTTTATGTGTGGCCAGTTGAGGCCAAGTCACAACGGACTATAAAGTGACTAGACCAGCAATGAAAAGACAAAGCAGGGTTGCTTCTAAGAAAGCACCGACTGCAAGGGCTTCTGATATAAAGGAAACATTAATGAGATCGTTTGAATCTTCTGCCGAACAACCCATGTTTTGATTGGGAATTCACTAGACCTTTTTGGGATGGGGTCACCCGTACTAAAGTGACTCATGTGTATATGGTTGTCCAAGATTTCGAGTAAAATGGAAGTATAGTGACTTGAGATGTATGATGTTAGGGTATCATGAATACCATGAATATATTATGACGGAGGAAAGTAAACAATGAAGGTATATGAAGAGGGTATAGAAAAGGTCAGAAATTGAACAGTATGCTGTAGGAATTTTGTATGAGGCAAGTACCTTTGCGAAGAACGATAAGCACTAAGAGATTCACGTTGAACTCGACCAATATCTTCCAGAACATCCTTGCTACCATTAACAAGTTCGGTAAGAGAAGAGATAGGCATACGTTGCCTTTTTGGAAGGCCAAATAGGCTGACAACTATCTGAAAGAAGAGGGTGGCATTAAACCACCGATCGATTATCAAATTAGAATGATTGAAAAGAGACCTTTATTAAGGATACATGATCTGATTGCCAATTATAAGATGCAAGAATTCCTTGGCAGTTGAATTAAGGATAGGATATCCATAAATTAAGACAAACCCTGGGGAATGCACAAGGGGTGGCATTAACCCTAATAACGACATTATGACTTCAGATGATATGAGTTGGACTTGCTAAGGCAACAATGACCGGTAAGGATTATTAAAAAGAGTTCTGGAAAGAACATAGATAGAATTATTAGAGTATTGATCAATGACATTTTGATATACCCGGTACCCAGAAAATACCGGAGGAATGATAAGGATGGCCTACGAAACCTTACAAGGAAAAAAGGGTAATATTCCGAACTTCAAAAATGGAAGTTTGGTAAGGAATGTATGACATCGTAACAATAATGCCAGATGAGGCATGTATGAAACCCTGAGGAAGTATGGGTTGAACCTATAAAGGTTGAGATTATCCTAAGATAAAGAAAGAACTAAGAAAAGAAGTATCCTGAGTAGGATTGGGAATAAACGTGATAAAGTTCCCACGGGTAGGTGGAAGCAATGACTTATGGAAATGACTGATAGTTATATTTTCTCCTTCAGCAGAGCTTAAGGGAGAATGCTTTAACCCAACAGTGATGGGAATGAGGTAGAAAAACTTGAGCTGGAATGTACCCAGAAAACATGGGTTACAAGAAATCATTATCATCAAGAAAGGCCAATGAGGTAGCCGACAATCTAAGTATAAAGGAATAATTACAAATGTTCATACCGAAGAAACATGATGATATTTGGAAGGACCTTGAAGGTCATATCGGAATGGAGGAATTTACATTCCTTCTGATGACTGTGCAAGAATTAACAGTAAAAATAGTTTAAGTAAAGATTCGATTCCTGATGGAGTCTTAAGCATATTATGTACCTTAGAAGGTCCCGTTTTGAGGCAAACCAGGACCATGGTACAAAATTGATGAAGTAAACCGTTAAGTTTCCAGTCTTTTATGGAAGATGCATAAGTGATAGTTTCATCAACCGGACCTAGCTGCGATGCTTGAAACTCTTCTGCAATTCTATCTGCTTCACGTTACATCTACATCAAGTTCAGGAAGTGTTCTTTATGGATAAGGAATAATGATTACTTTGTCTCCCTAAGGGATTTGAAACCCGTAGGGTTAGCTATTAACGCACTACGTAAACAACAAGCGATGGTGATTCTTCTAAGAAAGGAGATGACAACGTAAAGATAAAGAAAGTGCTGCTATTGATAAGCTAAATGGCATGTTGATGAATGACAAGCAAGTTTGTGTTAGTGTACTTCTGCACAACCAAGATAGAGAATATGAGGTTGATAATTCGTGATGCTAAACGTATTCCCGTAGAAAGAATTAATGAGAATTGGAGGGAAGGGCGGTTGAGCCCAAGACTTATTGGGCCGCTTGAGAGTTTAAAGTGTTCGGACGACGGTATTCGAGCCAGCCTTACCCCCAAAATTATAGCACGGTCATAACGGGTTTTCATGTGGCCAGGCTACGCCAGTAAAATGCAGATGTTCAACAGATGATAGGAGTACGAGCATGTAGATATACGACCTGGTCTGACTTATGAAAGACAACCTGTGGAAAACCACGGATAGAAAAGAACAAATAATGAGAAACAAGGTTGGCAGAAGTAGATTATATGAATCTAAGTTAAAGGAATCGGGCCAGATTCATTTCGGAAAGTTTAAATTGAAATAACGTGATGATTATAGAATAAATGAGACGGAATACCGATAAGGAGGTACCAAGTGCAAAAAGGTGTCTCAATAAAGAGGGGAAGGTGAAAGTAAATAATAGAAATGAGTAAGAATCAGCTAATAAGAAGGATGTGATTGATAAAGAAAAGGCTGGGGAAGCAACTATGGAATGAGAAGCAAGGAATGTTATGAATGGGTTTTCTAATGAATTCTCAGGATGACAACCTGATAGTGTCAATATTATAGTTATGAAAAAGCTAGTAACATGATATGGGATGTCAGTAATAATGATGTCAAGTGAGAAATCTAAGATTTAACCTGAAAGGTTGAAGGATTTCCCGACTGTGAGTATCGCTAAGATTGAACAAGAGTATTTGTCCATAGAATAATGGACAAAGCAGCAAGATATGTTGACACGTGAGATTGCGATCAAATAGTATTGGATATAATTATGATTAATTTCTTCTTTGATAAACCTCTATAGTTCAGAGGTAAATTCTGAGTATGATATTCTACAATCATGAAAGCTTTCTATAATCCTTTAGAACTCTTTTCTCTTCTTCTCTCTTATTCATCTTCTTTATGAATTGAGAAGAACAACCCTTTTAGGAGGGGAGGTACTGCTACGTGACTATCTGTCTATGTGATAGAAGTCTAAGTGGAATGCCATGACTTGTTTAATTGCTTGTCAAGTACTAAAGGCTGGCCCCCTTCTGTACTAACTATGCAATATAACAAATGTTCAATTGATCATAGTGATCTCTCAATAAATCTTTCCACTTCTCTATATTGATCGAGATTGCGAAGATTAAAGCGATCAGGAAATGCACAGTACGAGCGAGGTTACCTCCGAATCGTAGGGTGATAGTGATACCAATGTTACTGCAGGTGTCAATAGTGACTATCTGTCTATGTGATAGAAGTCTAAGTGGAATGCCATGACTTGTTTAATTGCTTGTCAAGTACTAAAGGCTGGCCCCCTTCTGTACTAACTATGCAATATAACAAATGTTCAATTGATCATAGTGATCTCTCAATAAATCTTTCCACTTCTCTATATTGATCGAGATTGCGAATATTAAAGCGATCAGGAAATGCACAGTACGAGCGAGGTTACCTCCGAATCGTAGGGTGATAGTGATACCAATGTTACTGCAGGTATCAATAAGGATAAGGCTGAGTAAGAGTATAACCCGGATAGTGAGTTGTACGAAAAGTAGCAACGTTGATGGAAAAAGGATAAAGTATGAATTGTAGCACTAGAAGATGTGCTGAGGAAGGGTAGAACGACTAAGAATTGACCGGGAAGCTAAAGAGTGAACGACAGGCAAACGACTCTTTGCTTCCTACCTGATTCCGGGACGGAATCCTTTTAAGGAGGGGAGACTGTAAGAACCCCAAATTTTGGATATAATTAAAACTTTTTATTAAGTAATGACAAAATGAGGAACAATGATTCCGACAACAAGGTCACCAGCTCTAATGTATGGTGGTTTCAAAGAACAATGATTGTAATGAATGGATATTGCTTTGGACAATGATCCTGATGCATTGGTATATTGTCAGAATATAGTAATTCGATGGTTGAGGACCTAGATAAGAATAATCTACCATCCAGAAAGGAGCTAATGGATCCTTGAAGGGAAATGAGTACGTGCATAGTATTTCCCATACGTGCATAGTGTTTCCTGTACGTGCATAGTAATTTGGTGGATGAATAGTGATATTGTAAGTTGGAAAACTTTTCACTCCACCCTATGTACGGGACGTGATATGGATGTTTCGACGTCATATTAGTAATACGCGGAGGAAATGAGTGAATGCAGAGACGATCGGAATTCAGAAATTCCAAATTCTTTTCGGTATAATATTTGTCCGGACAGTGGATTAAATATTATTATAATCCAAGAATTGAGATATTAACTTTGAGGATTTGATATTTTGGGATGTTATTATATTTGATTTAAGAATAAAGGTAGGAAACCACTGAGGAGTGGTTATGGCTACAATGTAATAATTGATATTTGGAAAGAATGAATGGAATTCGACTTTATTATTTCTATGTCTTGAAGAATGCTAAAGGGTAACAACATAGGTAAGAATAATCTATCTTCTAAGGGAATAAGATATGGCAATTTCAAGCAGGAGAATATTCTCATGTCATCCTGATCGGTAACGATTAATCCAGTAGTTCCGTAAACAGGATAAGGAACGATCGAAAGAGAATACGGACAATTGTACCACCCTAAGAGAACAAGTAAAGAATACAGAATGAATAGTGTTTTGGTGGGAGTATATAATAATATGAGACGACACTATATAGAAGCATTCAGAACGGATTTCCGAGTTCGTATTAGTGATCCAGGGGGAAAATAAGTGTATGTAAAAGCTGTCGGATTCTGAAAAACCGCACTTTTATTTTCTCCGAGAGTTCCCTGGACACTGATAGCCTTAAGTATTTAACGAATGGATTTAAGGAATATAAATTGGAAAGTTAGAATGAAAGATGGAAAATGAAAGTATAAATATTAAGACGGTTTCCGGTAAAACCCTAATTAGAAATCTTCGAGGTATTCCTCCGAACGATCAATGAATTGAGCAATAACCGGACAAAGAAACAAGCAGGGGATCAAGATGCATGCATGTGTTAGTGGATAACCTCAAGTAACTAAGTAGTTACAAGAGTAACTAGCAAGATTAGAAACACAACCAAGTACTTAGCTTGATCATGTCATCAAACACCACTAAATACCAACACTTGGCAAGGATGATGCATGCAATGACATGGGCACTTTATTAAAGCCACTTTATGCTAGATATTTTCATAATAATGCAAGTAATATTGGATGAGAGCAAAGTAACCAAGCAAAACTCTTTCCCCCTTGCAAGAAAGCTTCATTCGGCTTTCATCTTAATTCCAAGAACAAAATCATCCTTCCCACCATTGTTTGATCTCCAAAAATTTATCATAGATCCTATATTTCATAAAAATGACACCCTAGAAATCTTAGCCCCAAACACCACTTTTTCCATTTTCAAAAAAATCAAGAAAGTGGAGGATGAATAGTAACCTCAAGAACAAAATTCTTGAATCTTGATTTTGGTTGATGATCCAAGCTTCATGGAGGCTATACAAGGACTATACAAGGCTTACTAAGTGCATACACACCTCAAGGAAGGTATAACACTCTTGAAACCCTAGGCCTTACTTTATGTTTAATGATGTTCTTGATGAGAATTTAGATTTGTATGATTATGGTAATTAGTAAAGCATGCTTATGTAGTGATATGTTGATATAAGAGGATAAAATAGTTTAGAGTAACGGAAAGGCATTGCTTGGCCTTAGTTCATGGTTAAATAACATGTATATGTTGTTTGGGTTGGATACTATGTTTATGGGAAGATTCGAAATTGGTAGATATTCGATTTACAGCCGTTATAATGCCCGATTTTACAATACCATGTTTTATATGCCATTTTCCATGTCGAACCCCTACTGTCCAGAGACCTTATCTGCCATGATAGGATAGGTAATGTTCTAAGCTTCGTTTTGATATAAAGATCACGTGAAACGGACTTACGGTTTAGGATTTATGACCAAATTACTAAAAGTAGTTCGAATCCGTAAACGAAAGTTCGTAACTGTAATTGAACCCTCGTAAACTATGTAACGTCATGGCGAATCTTGGTAAATAAATACTAAAGGTAAAAAGGAAGGTGTGAAAGAAAACCGTATGTCAAAAGGATCATTTTTCGATTTATTAAAAATGTTCGAGTCGAGGTTAAACGCGAACGAACCCCTAAAAGACGACTCTTTTATAACTTCGGTAAAACACTTAGAAAATGGGCGATAAAACTCGGAGTATAGTATTGGTTCGTAACGATCGACCTTAGAACTCATATGACTTAAGTATGTCCCAAGTATAAGTACAATGACATGTTGTATTAACGAACGAATGTCGGGTCGGATCAGTGATAAAAGTAATCCACTAAAAGGGATATAACGAGATAACTCGAGAACGTGTTTCGAATTAAGTATAACTTAACTTTTAATATGTTAAGTGATTAATCCCGAATGCCTTGGCTATTTATAGATCACCAAGCTGAACCGGGACCCACTACCACTACCCCTTACCGTACTCGACTACCAGGCAAGTTTCAATTCCCTTCTTTTAGGCTGTTGTTGTGATTGAATAAATATATATATATATGATTGCTGATATACATAGGCCATTGCATGCATGCCTACTTTCAAGTTGAATTGATATACTTGTTCCCGGAATGTTATTGTTGGCTTATAAGCTAGATAGTTATATATCAGTTATAAGCCGGTTATTGTAAGACCCTCATAGAAGGGCGTATACATCTTATTAATCAAAATAGACCGGAAGTCAATATTCCTTGATATATCGAGATTACCTCGGAGGAAAATATTTAAGTAAATATTTTCTATTATTTGGGCGACGAATATTATTTGAATATTCGTTCGAGACTAATTATTTTAACGATCCTTACTTCAAATAATTATTTGAACGTAACTATTCAACGAATAATATTTCTCAATATTCATTCAGAGTCGAATTGATTATCGATTATTATTTCGAATATTCTTCTAAAGATGAGACTACTAAATGAATATTATTTGGATATTCTTTTAGAATATTATTTTATTAAATAAATATTACTTTTGGATATTCATTTAAGATATTAAATACTTGATGAATATTATTTTAATATTCATCTGAAGCTTGATTTAATTATCGAATATTATCTCGAATATTCCTTAAGGCTTGGATTACTAAATGAATATTACTTGATATTCATTTAGGATATTATTCATTAAATGAATATTACTTTTGAATATTCATTTAAATTCCTAATTAATTATGAATATTACCTTAAATATTCTTTTCAGGTCTTATTAATTAATGAATATTGTTTTGAATATTCATTTAAATATTTATTTATTCAATAAATATTCTCCTGATATTTCTTCAGGGATTATTTTGAGAAATACTCTGATTAAAGATATTCTTTCATATTCCCAAATATTCTTTAAATATTTTAACTCAATAAATATTCTCTGAATATTTATTCCATACTTAGAATAATCTCGATAAGGTTTATCTTCTTCGATTATTGCAGAAAATATCTCGGAGTCATATTATTATTAATTTTATATCAAGAAAGGTTCTCAGACATCATTCTTCTTTGAGTCTATCTCCTTAATAATAAGGGAACCTTACTTGGAAAATGTTATTTATCTTGTCGACTTCCCGGTCATAAAGTATTCCCTTCACCCGCAACTCGGGTGCTGTTGACTTATTAAGTCGTCGCTTACCTTCTCATCTTTCGAGGGGTAAGATTACTGGAACAAGTTGATATCCGTTACCAAGTAATAGCTTGGGAGCTATTGGTAAATTTTCCTTTCCAATTAGATACGACTACTTTGTGGAGTCTTATCAACAAGTATTATACTTGGGGAAAGGGGGACGAACGTTACATTCAGAATCATGAATTCTATTTGAACTAGGAGTCGTGTAAGAGGCCGAGTAGCGCCGGTCCATCCCCTTTGGCCCAACCGTTGGCCGGGGAGAGCTAGTAAGGCGGTATACAAGTAAAGCCGTCAGTTCTTCCTTCTACCGGTAGTAAATCTAAATTGAGCTGTACGATCTCGACTGATCATCAAGATTGGAACAGCGGGCGCGGTGAATACTCCATCATTGGTTCATCATCCAAATTTATTTATTTCCTGCAACATGATTACTGTTAGCAGAGTTGGAAAAGGGTCATAACCGGAATTGCAACCTTTTCTTGCAAGTTCCTCCTCTTAATAACAATAAGAATATCTCGCTTACTTTGATGTAGCAGATATTTCTACAAACAAATACTTTAAGTTACCTTGTAACTTCATCGTTCATATTATACTGGCATCATTTCCGTAAATGCATGGCATATGGTTTGAAAGATACTTTTGAACTGTTATACATTATCGTTCAGTTATATATTATTGTTGGTGGGCTATTGCTCACCCTTGCTTTATTATTATATCACAACAACAGCTAGACCAGATGACTCGCACAAGGCGCACTCGACGCGGGCGAGGACGATGAGACTACCAGAGCTGAAGAAGAAGCTATTGGTAGGGTTTATTTATTCTTTCAGTACCAAGAATATGGTCTAGTATGACTTATGTAAATGGATGGCAAAGAGTATGTATTTATATTGAAATTCTTTTGGATTGTAAGAACTCATAATGTGATTAATAAAAATTTGATTGTTACTCTGATTTCATCTCTGGGACTATAACGGGTGTGTTTTATATTGTTGTGTTGGGTTATAGAGACGTAATTTATTTTATGTTAAGGAAAGTTCAATTGTTGTGGACAGAATTGGAAACCGTAACCACCGGATCCCGGACCCCGGATCTGGGGGTGTTACAATACTTGTTGATAAGACTCCACAAAGTAGTCGTATCTAGTTGGAAAGGAAAATTTACCAATAACTCCCAAGCTATTACTTGGTAACGGATATCAACTTGTTCCAGTAATCTTACCCCTCGAAAGATGAGAAGGTAAGCAACGACTTAATAAGTCAACAGCACCCGAGTTGCGGGTGAAGGGAATACTTTATGACCGGGAAGTCGACAAGATAAATAACATTTTCCAAGTAAGGTTCCCTTATTATTAAGGAGATAGACTCAAAGAAGAATAATGTCTGAGAACCTTTCTTGATATAAGATTAATAATAATATGACTTCGAAATATTTTCTGTAATAATCGAAGAAGATAAACCTCATCGAGATTATTCTAAGTATGGAATAAATATTCAGAGAACATTTATTGAGTTAAAATATTTAAAGAATATTTGGGAATATGAAAGAATATCTTTAATCAGAGTATTTCTCAAAATAATTCCTGAAGAAATATCAGGGGAATATTTATTGAATAAATAAATATTTAAATGAATATTCAAAACAATATTCATTAATTAATAAGACCTGAAAAGAATATTTAAGGTAATATTCATAATTAATTAGGAATTTAAATGAATATTCAAAAGTAATATTCATTTAATGAATAATATCCTAAATGAATATCAAGTAATATTCATTTAGTAATCCAAGCCTTAAGGAATATTCGAGATAATATTCGATAATTAAATCAAGCTTCAGATGAATATTTAAATAATGTTCATCAAGTATTTAATATCTTAAATGAATATTCAAAAGTAATATTTATTTAATAAAATAATATTCTAAAGGAATATCCAAATAATATTTATTTAATAGTCTCATCTTTAGAAGAATATTTGAAATAATAGTCGATAATCAATTCGACTCTGAATGAATATTGAGAAATATTATTCGATGAATAGTTACGTTCAAATAATTATTTGAAGTAAGGATCGTTAAAATAATTAGTCTCGAACGAATATTCAAATAATATTCGTCGCCCAAATAATAGAAAATATTTACTTAAATATTTTCCTCCGAGGTAATCTCGAAATATCAAGGAATATTGACTCCCGGTCTATATTTGATTAATGAGAGGTATACGCCCTTCTATGAGGGTCTTACAATAACCGGCTTATAACTGATATATAACTATCTAGCTTATAAGCCAACAATTACATTCAGGGAACAAGTATATCAATTCAACTTGAAAGTAGGCATGCATGCAATGGCATATGTATATCAGCAATCATATATATATTTATTCAATCACAACAACAGCCTAAAAGAAGGTAATTGAAACTTGCCTGGTAGTCGAGTACGGTAAGGGGTAGTGGTAGCGGGTCCCGGTTCAGCTTGGTGATCTATAAATAGCCAAGGCATTCGGGATTAATCACTCAACATATTAAAAGTTAAGTTATACTTAAATCGAAACACGTTCTCGAGTTATCTCGTTATACCCCTTTTTGTGCATTACTTATTGTCACTGATCCGACCCGACATTCGTTCGTTAATACGACATGTCACTGCACTTATACTTGGGACATACTTAAGTCATATGAGTTCTAAGGTTGATCGTTACGAACCAATATTATACTCCGAGTTTTTTCGCCCGTTTTCTAAGTGTTTTACCAAAGTTATAAAAGAGTCGTCTTTTAGGGGTTCGTTCGCGTTTAACCTTGACTCGAACATTTTTAATAAATCGAAAAATGCTCTTTTTGACATACGGTTTTCTTTCACACCTTCCTTCTTACCCCTAGTATTTATTTACCAAGATTCGCCATGACGTTACATAGCTTACGAGGGTTCAATTTCAGTTACGCACTTTCGTTTACGGATTCGAACTACTTTTAGTAATTTGGTCATAAATCCTAAACCGTAAGTCCGTTTCACGTGATCTTTATATCAAAACGAAGCTTAGAACATTACCTATCCTACCATGGCAGATAAGATCTCTTGACAGTAGGGGTTCGACATGGAAAATGGCATACAAAACATGGTATTGTAAAATCGGGCATTATAACGGCTGTAAATCGAATATCTATCAATTTCGAATCTTCCCATAAACATAGCATCCAACCCAAACAACATATACATGACTTATATACATGAACTGAGGCCAAGCAATGCCTTTCCGTTCATCTAGCTATTTACATCATTAATCCAAAATCCATACATAATCATGCTTATAACTTTAACATAACCATAACTAAGTTATAACTATCATAAACATGCTTAAATCTCAAACAAGGGTTAGGGTTTCAAGAGCTTTATACCTTCCTTAGATAGTGATATAGCCTTACTAAGCCTTGTATGGTCCTTAGGAGTGATTATGCTTGCTATATCAACCATGAAAAATCAAGAAAACCAAGTTAGTTCAAGAAGAACACTATTCATGCTCCTCTTGAATGATTTATTTGAAAATGGAAATGGATGAGTTTGAAGCTAAGATTTTGAGGAGATAAGTTTTATGAAATGTAAGACTCACCTTAATTATTTCAAGAACAAACAATGGTGGGAAGGTTGAGTTTGGATTTGGAATTAATGGAAATGGCCGAATGGTTTCTTTGCAAGGGGGGGGGGGAGAGAGTTGCTTGGTTCTTTTGATTTTTGTGTTTTAATCTCCTTCACTCTCATCCACTTACAACATAATATCTTGTAAAAGTCACTTTAATAAAGTGATGAGGTGTTGGATGCTCAAATGGCAAGACATGTGTTGGTTTTATGGTGGTTAAAGCTTAACTAGGTAGTTACTTGCTAAGTACTTAGTTCTTCCTCTAAGGTGCTAGTTCCTTGCTTCTAGTTTAGTTACTAGATATTTATACTAGTAGCTTGCACAAGACTCTTGCTTCCTCTGCTTGTTTCTGTGTCCGGTTATTACCCGTTTCGATTGATCGTTCGTGAGAATATTTCACGGATTTCTAATTAGGGTTTACCGGGAATCCTCTTTAATATTAATACTTTCATTCTCCATCTTTCATTCTAACTTTCCATTTTATATTCCTTTAATCCATTCGTTAAATACTTAAGGCTATCAGTGTCCAGGGAACTCTCGGAGAAAATAAAAGTGCGGTTTTTCAGAATCCGACAGCTTTTACATACACTTATTTTCCCCCTGGATCACTAATACGAACTCGGAAATCCGTTCCGAATACTTCTATATAGTGTCGTCTCATATTATTATGTACTCCCACCAAAACACTATTCATTCTGTATTCTTTACTTGTTCTCTTAGGGTTGTATAATTGTCCGTATTCTCTTTCGATCGTTCCTTAACCTTTTTACGGAACTACTGGATTAATCGTTATCGATCTGGATGACATGAGAGTATTCTCTTGCTTGAATTTGCCATATCTTATTCCCTTAGAAGATAGATTATTCTTACCTATGTTGTCACCCTTTAGCATTCTTCAAGACATAAACATAATAAAGTCGAATTCCATTCATTCTTTCCCAAATATCAATTATTACATCATTAAATACATAAAAGTTTTAATTCCACCCAAAATCTGGGTTCTTACAGTCTCCCCTCCTTAAAAGGATTCCGTCCCGGAATCAGTTCGAAAACAAGTGGGGGTACTTTTCTTGCATTGCGCTTTCAAGTTCCCAGGTGGATTCTTCTACATTGTGGTTCTGCCACAAAACTCTGACTAGCTGAATGACCTTGTTTCGGAGCACTTGTTCTTTCCGGTCTATGATTTCCACAGGTTGCTCCACATAGGTCAGGTCTGGTTGCATGTCCACTTGCTCATACTCTACAATATGCTTAGCATCCGGATTATACTTCCTCAGCATCGAAACATGGAACACATTGTGCACCTGTTGTAGATTCGGGGGCAATGCGAGCTCATAAGCTAGTTCCCCAATCCGTCTCAAGATCTCAAATGGTCCAATGTACCTGGGACTCAGCTTCCCTTTCTTCCCAAATCTCATCAAACCTTTCCAAGGTGACACTTTCAAGAACACTAGGTCCCCTACTTCGTATTCCTTGTCTTTCCGAGCTAAGTCGGCATATTTCTTTTGTCGATCCTGGGCTGCTACCAACCGGCCTCGGATTAGATCCACTGCATCTTTAGTTCGTTGGACCACTTCGGGCCCGAGCATCTTTCGCTCTCCAACTTCATCCCAATACAAGGGAGATCGACATTTTCTTCCATAAAGGGCCTCATAAGGTGGCATCCCAATGCTTGAATGATAACTGTTATTATAGGAGAACTCAACCAATGGCAAGTGATCATCCCAACTTCCCTTGAAGTCTATCGCGCAGACTCTCAACATATCCTCTAGCGTTTGGATGGTCCTTTCACTTTGCCCATCTGTCTGGGGGTGGTAGGCTGTGCTCATGTTCAGCCGGGTCCCTACACATTCTTGAAAACTTCTCCAAAACCTGGAGTTAAATCTAGGATCTCGATCGGATACTATTGCGACTGGGACCCCATGTCGCGCCACTATCTCTTTTAAGTAGATGTCCACTAGTCTGTCGACCGTGTACCTTTCGTTGATCGGGAGAAAGTGAGCCGATTTCGTCAGTCGATCTACAATTACCCATATGGCGTCATGATTAGCCTTGGTCCTTGGTAAACCTACTACGAAATCCATGGCTATATGTTCCCATTTCCATTCTGGAATCTCTAAGGGATGTAGAAGTCCGCTGGGTTTCTGGTGCTCTGCCTTCACTCGTTGGCAGGTCAAGCATCTGCTTACCCACTCTGCTACGTCCTTTTTCGTATTGGGCCACCAGTAATACTCCTTCAAATCCCTATACATTTTAGTGCTACCGGGGTGCACTGAGTATCTTGAGTTGTGTGCCTCATTTAAAATCTCATCCTTGAGCTCCTGAACATTTGGGATCCATATCCTGTATGTGTACCTCATGATCCCTTCCTTGTCTCTTTCGCACTTAATTTCCTCCCCGGTCATTAGCTCTTCTGTGGAGTTCTTTTCTTCCTCCATCATCCGTTCCTGGCACAGTCTAATCTTTTCTAGCAATGGAGGTTGGATTCTAATTTCCATCAACTTTTCTTGGCCCTCTCCAGGTAACTTAACCTCGATTTCCAACTTCTCAAAATCCTTCACTAGCTCTTTCTCTGAAGTTATCATCTTGAGCTTCTCTTTCCGACTAAGGGCGTCAGCCACCACATTGGCTTTGCCCGGGTGATAGCGAATTTCACAGTCGTAATCCTTGATTAACTCTAACCATCTTCTCTGGCGCATGTTATGCTCTTTCTGAGTGAAAATGTATTTGAGGCTCTTATGGTCTGTGTAAATCTCGCATTTTTCCCCATACAGGTAGTGTCTCCAAATCTTTAAAGCGAAGACTATGGTTGCTAGTTCTAGATCATGCGTGGGATATCTGACTTCATAATCCTTCAATTGCCTAGACGCATACGCTATTACCTTGCCGTGCTGCATAAGCACGCATCCTAGTCCTTTATGCGAAGCATCACTGTAAATCACGAAATCTCCTTTTCCATCAGGTAATGCCAGCACTGGGGCTGTCACCAGCCTCTTCTTTAACTCTTGGAAACTCTTCTCGCATTTCTCAGTCCATTCAAATTTCTCGGTTTTACGGGTAAGTCGAGTTAATGGAGCTACGAGTTTCGCAAAGTCTTGGACAAATCTCCTGTAATATCCGGCCAGTCCAATGAAACTCCTCACCTCGGTTGGAGTAGTTGGCCGTTCCCAGTTTGAAACTGCTTCTATCTTGGAGGGGTCAACCAACACTCCTTCTCTATTGATCACGTGCCCTAAGAATTGTACCTCATTTTTCCAAAACTCACACTTGGAGAACTTGGCATATAACTGCTCTTTCCTGAGTATTTCTAAGGTTATCCTTAAATGTTCAGCGTGTTCTGCCTCTGTCTTTGAGTAGATGAGAATATCATCAATGAAAACTATCACGAATTTGTCCAAATATTCCTTGAACACTCTATTAATTAGGTCCATGAAGGCTGCTGGGGCGTTGGTCAATCCAAATGACATAACTAAGAACTCATAATGTCCATATCTGGTGCGGAATGCAGTCTTCGGGATATCTTCAGGTTTGATCTTCAGTTGGTGATATCCCGTTCTCAAATCAATCTTAGAGAAGTATTCCGCTCCTCTTAGTTGGTCAAACAAATCGTCTATCCTGGGCAATGGATACTTATTCTTTATGGTTAGCTTGTTCAATTCTCTGTAGTCGATGCATAACCTCATACTTCCATCCTTTTTCTTAACAAACAACACTGGTGCGCCCCAAGGCGACACACTGGGCCTTATCATGCCCTTATCCAACAATTCCTGTAATTGTTTAGCTAGCTCCTTCATTTCTACTGGGGCTAGTCGGTACGGGGCCTTCGAAACCGGCGCCGTCCCCGGGGCTAATTCGATGGCAAACTCGATTACCCTATCAGGTGGTAGTCCGGGAAGATCTTGTGGGAACACGTCCTCGAACTCATTAACTACCAGAATGTCTTGCAATCTTGGCACTTCCTTCTGAGTGTCTATAACGTAGGCTAGATAAGCCTCGTTCCCTTTTTGTAACAATCTTTTGGTTTGCGCCATGGTCAGAATTTTCTGGGTCTGTCGTATTCCCTTAAACACTATTTCTTTCTTCCCTGGGGTTTTCAACTTAACCTTTTTCCCTTTACAATCTATCTGCGCATCATTGCGAGACAACCAATCCATACCCAAAATGACATCGAATTCCCCTAGCTTGAAAGGAATTAAATCGACATAGAAGGATCGTCCTCCTATTTCTAGCTTACAATCGGGGTGAATTTGATTAACCGGTATGATTTCCTGATTAGCTATTTCTACTTGTAAGGAATCTCTTAGTTGCTGGGTTTTAAGTTTCAACTTATGCGCAAAATCTCTAGATATAAAAGACTTAGTTGCTCCTGAATCAAATAAGACATTTGCACTGACTGAATTGAGAGAAAAAGTACATGCTATCACATCTGTGTCCCTCACGGCATCTTGTACTGACATATTGAAAGTCCTAGCAGTTGGTGGCCTATTTGAGGCAGCCTTGCTTGCTCCTGATGCTGCTGGTTTGTTCTTTGGGCAATCCTTCCTCATGTGCCCTCGCTGTCCACACTAGAAACAGGTTGTGCTGTTAGGGATGACCGTGGTGCAAGAGGTGGCATAATGCCCAGCTCGCCCACACTTATAACAGTTTATCTGCTTCAGGTTGCACACCCCGGAGTGCCTCTTCCCACAAGTAGCACACAATGGCAATGGAGGTCGAGAAGGGTTGGAACGGGACATTCCTGATTGGTGGCCGCCCTGGCTCACACTCACACTCGCCGATGGTTTAAACCCTACATTCCTCCCTGGTAGGGAAACCGCTCCTCGATTAAACTTGGTTGGGGGTTTTCCTCCAGCGGATCTTCCGCCCATACTAACATGCTTTCTCTTTATCCCCCCTTTCTCTCTCTCTCTCTGCATCTGATCACTACCAGCCTCCACAATGGTTGCCTTCTGCACCAAGGTGGCATAATCTGTAATCTCCAAAACAGCCACCCTATTCTGGATCCACTATTTCAGCCCTTGTTGAAACCTGTTAGCTTTCTTCTCTTCTGTATCTACAAACTCTGGCACAAATCTCGATAGCTCAGTAAATTTGGCCTCATAGTCCGCCACTGACATATTGTTCTGTTTCAGTTCCAAGAACTTAAGTTCCATCTGGGTTTTCATGAACTTCGGGAAGTACTTCTCCAGGAATAATTGTTTGAACCTTTCCCAGGTTATGACAGCATCAGTCTCCATGTTTTTCTTGGCTTCCCACCAATAATTGGCCTCTCCCTTTAGCAGGTAAGTAGCAAAAACAGTCTTCTGAGCCTCATTGATACTCAGAATCTCAAAAGACTTTTCCATTTCCTTGATCCAGGCCCTCGCCTCAACGGGATCAGCCGATCCGTGGAACTCTGGGGGCTTAAGGGACTTAAAGGCCCTAAAGGAATTTGCCACTGAAGTGTTGTTGCTTGGTGGTGGTTGGGGGTATTGGTTCAAATTCTACCTAAGTAGATCCATAAACTGGCCCATGGGGTTTCCGCCCTGGTTCTCCCCTTCCTGTTCTACTTCAGTTTCTCCACCCTCTATTTCCCTTTCAAATTCTTCAGAGTACAGGGGTTCATCCTCTGCTCCATACTGGGAATCTTCTTGCTCATTATAGTCCTGATCTTGTTCCTCACTACTTTCACGGTTTTCCTTGTGTTGGTTGTGACTCTCTTGGTCAGTAGATTCTCGGGGGTTAGCCCTAGTGCCCATTCGTCTTGGAGGCATTTTACTGAAAATTTGGAAAATTATACATTAGGTTCACTTACCTGTTTTAAAGGATTTTTCCTTGCACATTTCTTTACATGATTGGGTTTAAAATCCCACAGTTTTATATCTCATGGCAACTTAATCGAAAAGTAATACATATGCTAATAACTCGTGATCACATCCCAACAAAATTGTAATGACCGAAATGGAAACAAATATATACCAGGTACCGAAAAGGTACAACATCCGAGTTACAACGATAGTTTAAAGTACAGCCATCCTAACAACAGCAACAAGTCAAAAGTGAAATATGTTGTCTATCTGTCTAGTCTGCAAAAAGGGAAAACAAGTACAAGAAAACCATCCCTACAAAAGCCGGCACTACTATGTCCGTACATGACTAGACAACTAGACCACTGCATCACTGCATCTGAAATCAGCCGCCACGACGAAACATCCTCCGAACCCTCCCCATGGCGATGCGGAAAACATCCTCAGCCTCTGCTCTGTCTACCCTACCATGCCCATCAGTAGGCAACTGTCGCACCCTCACCCGAGCCCTCAGCTCGATGCGGGTCACAACCCTATACCCAACTCTGTCACTGATAGTCCTCCTGCCCTGCAACCTCATCCGGGCGGCTCTCTCTGCTGCTAACTCACTCCTAGACTCTGCCAACCTGGCATCTGCCACAGACAACTCTCTATAAAGCCCGTTCACAATCAAGTTGTGAACACATACTGGGACACCTCCTATCGGGGCATAAGGTGGGGTGGATGGCTCAGCTGGAGCGGCAGTCTCTGTCTGCTGGGGCTCTGGGGTAAGCTCCTCAAACTCGTCGGGGTACGGGCTCATAGGTAGTGGTGGTGGGGTAGGGGCTCTCTCAACATGGAGGAGTGGCACAAAAAGTCCAGAACTCCCTACAGCACCAACTACTGGCTCATCTATATCTCCCTCAACACCCTCATCTACCGGCACCACCTGATCCGTGGTCATGTCAGTGTCACCTCCCAAAGTCCTGATCTCAGTCACAACCCAATAATCATCATCCTCAACCACTAACTCAGCATCCTGTCCTGTCTAGATCCCCTCCGGGTCCTCCTCCCCCTCAGTCTCAACAACATCTGTGTCAGCATCATCCTGGACCTCCTCAGGGTCCTCCTCCTCAGACTCGATCACATCAGTATCAGCATCAACCTGGACCTCCTCAGCGTCCTCCTCCTCAGGTTCAGTATCCTCCTCAGGCAAGTGCTCATAGTATGGGTCCCTAATCCGGAACATGTCCTCATCATGCTGTCTCGCAGCTGCCTCCTGGGCCGACAAGTCGCTCGCCTACACAAGACGAACTATGTTACTATCATGATGCTTAAAAAGTTCCCGTAAGGGTTTTAGGTGAACCTGGCAAGGGTTCTTATTATATTATTTAATTTATTATTATATAACGTCGTATCATCTCTTGGGATATATAACTCTCGCTCTGATACCATCTCTGTAACACCCCCAGATCCGGGGTCAGGGATCTGGTGGTTACGGTCTTACATCCATTCTTAATACTTGACTTGAGTCCACAATAAATAAATCACATGCTGTGACCCCACAATAATTACCACTCACACACACAACAGTTATAGTCCCAGAGATGAAATTGAAATAAGTCTTACATTAAAGGGTTATGAATAAAAGTTATTACAATCCCAAAAGGATAACATCATAGGTTTAAAAGTTTTGCCGTTGATTACATTAATTATACATATAGTTAAACAGGAAACAAAAGCTGTCTAACTATGCTACCTCAGCAATGGCGGCTAGCATCTCAGCGGGTAGTCCGGTGGGTCGGGTAACCTGCTTGCGCCGAGTGCGCCTGACGCGAGCCATCTGTCCTAGCTGTTGTTGTGACATAATATAAACAAAGCAAGGGTGAGCGAAAGCCCACCAACAAATATATAACTGAACGATAATTTAAAACAGTTCAAAGCTATCTTTTAAACCATATGCCATGCATTTACGGAAATGATGCCAGTATATTATGAACGATGAAGTTACAAGGTAACTGAAAGTATTTGTTTGAAGAAATATCTGCTACATCAAAGTAAGCGAGATATTCTTATTGTTATTAAGAAGAGGAACTTGCAAGAAAAGGTTGCAATTCCAGTTATGACACTTTTTCAACTCTGCCAACAGTAATCATGTTGCAGGAAATAAATAAATTTGGATGATGAACCAATGATGGAGTATTCACCGCGCCCGCTGTTCCAATCTTGATGATCAGTCGAGATCGTACAGCTCAATTTAGATTTACTACCGGTAGAAGGAAGAACTGACGGCTTTACTTGTATACCGCCTTACTAGCTCTCCCCGGCCAACGGTTGGGCCAAAGGGGATGGACCGGCGCTACTCGGCCTCTTACACGACTCCTAGTTCAAATAGAATTCATGATTCTGAATGTAACGTTCGTCCCCCTTTCCCCAAGTATAATACTTGTAAGAACCCCAAATTTTGGATATAATTAAAACTTTTTATTAAGTAATGACAAAATGAGGAACAATGATTCCGACAACAAGGTCACCAGCTCTAATGTATGGTGGTTTCAAAGAACAATGATTGTAATGAATGGATATTGCTTTGGACAATGATCCTGATGCATTGGTATATTGTCAGAATATAGTAATTCGATGGTTGAGGACCTAGATAAGAATAATCTACCATCCAGAAAGGAGCTAATGGATCCTTGAAGGGAAATGAGTACGTGCATAGTATTTCCCGTACGTGCATAGTGTTTCCTGTACATGCATAGTAATTTGGTGGATGAATAGTGATATTGTAAGTTGGAAAACTTTTCACTCCACCCTATGTACGGGACGTGATATGGATGTTTCGAAGTCATATTAGTAATACGCGGAGGAAATGAGTGAATGCAGAGACGATCGGAATTCAGAAATTCCAAATTCTTTTTGGTATAATATTTGTCCGGACAGTGGATTAAATATTATTATAATCCAAGAATTGAGATATTAACTTTGAGGATTTGATATTTTGGGATGTTATTATATTTGATTTAAGAATAAAGGTAGGAAACCACTGAGGAGTGGTTATGGCTACAATGTAATAATTGATATTTGGAAAGAATGAATGGAATTCGACTTTATTATTTCTATGTCTTGAAGAATGCTAAAGGGTAACAACATAGGTAAGAATAATCTATCTTCTAAGGGAATAAGATATGGCAATTTCAAGCAGGAGAATATTCTCATGTCATCCTGATCGGTAACGATTAATCCAGTAGTTCCGTAAAAAGGATAAGAAACGATCGAAAGAGAATACGGACAATTGTACCACCCTAAGAGAACAAGTAAAGAATACAGAATGAATAGTGTTTTGGTGGGAGTATATAATAATATGAGACGACACTATATAGAAGCATTCGGAACGGATTTTCGAGTTCGTATTAGTGATCCAGGGGGAAAATAAGTGTATGTAAAAGCTGTCGGATTCTGAAAAACCGCACTTTTATTTTCTCCGAGAGTTCCCTGGACACTGATAGCCTTAAGTATTTAACGAATGGATTTAAGGAATATAAATTGGAAAGTTAGAATGAAAGATGGAAAATGAAAGTATAAATATTAAGACGGTTTCCGGTAAAACCCTAATTAGAAATCTTCGAGGTATTCCTCCGAACGATCAATGAATTGAGCAATAACCGGACAAAGAAACAAGCAGGGGATCAAGATGCATGCATGTGTTAGTGGATAACCTCAAGTAACTAAGTAGTTACAAGAGTAACTAGCAAGATTAGAAAGACAACCAAGTACTTAGCTTGATCATGTCATCAAACACCACTAAATACCAACACTTGGCAAGGATGATGCATGCAATGACATGGGCACTTTATTAAAGCCACTTTATGCTAGATATTTTCATAATAATGCAAGTAATATTGGATGAGAGCAAAGTAACCAAGCAAAACTCTTTCCCCCTTGCAAGAAAGCTTCATTCGGCTTTCATCTTAATTCCAAGAACAAAATCATCCTTCCCACCATTGTTTGATCTCCAAAAATTTAACATAGATCCTATATTTCATAAAAATGACACCCTAGAAATCTTAGACCCAAACACCACTTTTTCCATTTTCAAAAAAATCAAGAAAGTGGAGGATGAATAGTAACCTCAAGAACAAAATTCTTGAATCTTGATTTTGGTTGATGATCCAAGCTTCATGGAGGCTATACAAGGACTATACAAGGCTTACTAAGTGCATACACACCTCAAGGAAGGTATAACACTCTTGAAACCCTAGGCCTTACTTTATGTTTAATGATGTTCTTGATGAGAATTTAGATTTGTATGATTATGGTAATTAGTAAAGCATGCTTATGTAGTGATATGTTGATATAAGAGGATAAAATAGTTTAGATGAACGGAAAGGCATTGCTTGGCCTTAGTTCATGGTTAAATAACATGTATATGTTGTTTGGGTTGGATACTATGTTTATGGGAAGATTCGAAATTGGTAGATATTCGATTTACAGCCGTTATAATGCCCGATTTTACAATACCATGTTTTATATGCCATTTTCCATGTCGAACCCCTACTGTCCAGAGACCTTATCTGCCATGATAGGATAGGTAATGTTCTAAGCTTCGTTTTGATATAAAGATCACGTGAAACGGACTTACGGTTTAGGATTTATGACCAAATTACTAAAAGTAGTTCGAATCCGTAAACGAAAGTTCGTAACTGTAATTGAACCCTCGTAAACTATGTAACGTCATGGCGAATCTTGGTAAATAAATACTAGAGGTAAAAAGGAAGGTGTGAAAGAAAACCGTATGTCAAAAGGATCATTTTTCGATTTATTAAAAATGTTCGAGTCGAGGTTAAACGCGAACGAACCCCTAAAAGACGACTCTTATATAACTTCGGTAAAACACTTAGAAAACGGGCGATAAAACTCGGAGTATAGTATTGGTTCGTAACGATCGACCTTAGAACTCATATGACTTAAGTATGTCCCAAGTATAAGTACAATGACATGTCGTATTAACGAACGAATGTCGGGTCGGATCAGTTATAAAAGTAATCCACTAAAAGGGATATAACGAGATAACTCGAGAACGTGTTTCGAATTAAGTATAACTTAACTTTTAATATGTTAAGTGATTAATCCCGAATGCCTTGGCTATTTATAGATCACCAAGCTGAACCGGGACCCACTACCACTACCCCTTACCGTACTCGACTACCAGGCAAGTTTCAATTCCCTTCTTTTAGGCTGTTGTTGTGATTGAATAAATATATATATATATGATTGCTGATATACATATGCCATTGCATGCATGCCTACTTTCAAGTTGAACTGATATACTTGTTCCCGGAATGTTATTGTTGGCTTATAAGCTAGATAGTTATATATCAGTTATAAGCCGGTTATTGTAAGACCCTCATAGAAGGGCGTATACATCTTATTAATCAAAATAGACCGGAAGTCAATATTCCTTGATATATCGAGATTACCTCGGAGGAAAATATTTAAGTAAATATTTTCTATTATTTGGGCGACGAATATTATTTGAATATTCGTTCGAGACTAATTATTTTAACGATCCTTACTTCAAATAATTATTTGAACGTAACTATTCAACGAATAATATTTCTCAATATTCATTCAGAGTCTAATTGATTATCGATTATTATCTCGAATATTCCTTAAGGCTTGGATTACTAAATGAATATTATTTTAATATTCATCTGAAGCTTGATTTAATTATCGAATATTATCTCGAATATTCCTTAAGGCTTGGATTACTAAATGAATATTACTTGATATTCATTTAGGATATTATTCATTAAATGAATATTACTTTTGAATATTCATTTAAATTCCTAATTAATTATGAATATTACCTTAAATATTCTTTTCAGGTCTTATTAATTAATGAATATTGTTTTGAATATTCATTTAAATATTTATTTATTCAATAAATATTCTCCTGATATTTCTTCAGGGATTATTTTGAGAAATACTCTGATTAAAGATATTCTTTCATATTCCCAAATATTCTTTAAATATTTTAACTCAATAAATATTCTCTGAATATTTATTCCATACTTAGAATAATCTCGATAAGGTTTATCTTCTTCGATTATTGCAGAAAATATCTCGGAGTCATATTATTATTAATTTTATATCAAGAAAGGTTCTCAGACATCATTCTTCTTTGAGTCTATCTCCTTAATAATAAGGGAACCTTACTTGGAAAATGTTATTTATCTTGTCGACTTCCCGGTCATAAAGTATTCCCTTCACCCGCAACTCGGGTGCTGTTGACTTATTAAGTCGTCGCTTACCTTCTCATCTTTCGAGGGGTAAGATTACTGGAACAAGTTGATATCCGTTACCAAGTAATAGCTTGGGAGCTATTGGTAAATTTTCCTTTCCAATTAGATACGACTACTTTGTGGAGTCTTATCAATAAGTATTATACTTGGGGAAAGGGGGGCGAACGTTACATTCAGAATCATGAATTCTATTTGAACTAGGAGTCGTGTAAGAGGCCGAGTAGCGCCGGTCCATCCCCTTTGGCCCAACCGTTGGCCGGGGAGAGCTAGTAAGGCGGTATACAAGTAAAGCCGTCAGTTCTTCCTTCTACCGGTAGTAAATCTAAATTGAGCTGTACGATCTCGACTGATCATCAAGATTGGAACAGCGGGCGCGGTGAATACTCCATCATTGGTTCATCATCCAAATTTATTTATTTCCTGCAACATGATTACTGTTGGCAGAGTTGGAAAAGGGTCATAACTGGAATTGCAACCTTTTCTTGCAAGTTCCTCCTCTTAATAACAATAAGAATATCTCGCTTACTTTGATGTAGCAGATATTTCTACAAACAAATACTTTAAGTTACCTTGTAACTTCATCGTTCATATTATACTGGCATCATTTCCGTAAATGCATGGCATATGGTTTGAAAGATACTTTTGAACTGTTATACATTATCGTTCAGTTATATATTATTGTTGGTGGGCTATTGCTCACCCTTGCTTTATTATTATATCACAACAACAGCTAGACCAGATGACTCGCACAAGGCGCACTCGACGCGGGCGAGGACGATGAGACTACCAGAGCTGAAGAAGAAGCTATTGGTAGGGTTTATTTATTCTTTCAGTACCAAGAATATGGTCTAGTATGACTTATGTAAATGGATGGCAAAGAGTATGTATTTATATTGAAATTCTTTTGGATTGTAAGAACTCATAATGTGATTAATAAAAATTTGATTGTTACTCTGATTTCATCTCTGGGACTATAACGGGTGTGTTTTATATTGTTGTGTTGGGTTATAGAGACGTAATTTATTTTATGTTAAGGAAAGTTCAATTGTTGTGGACAGAATTGGAAACCGTAACCACCGGATCCCGGACCCCGGATCTGGGGGTGTTACAGAAGTGGTATCAGAGCGTACATTATAAACCCCAGAGATGAGGTGACGTTAAAACAATAAATTCAATAAGATAATAAGAACTCTTGCCAAGTTCATAGTCGGACTACTTAATGTAGTGATGACATATAAAACCCTTATGGGAACTCGTAAGTATAATGATAGTAACTTAGCTCGATATCGTATCGACGAGTAAGGCGACTGACCTTGAGGCATACGAGCAACAGCGCGATGATGCTTTATATGCTGCAGATCAGCGGGTAATTCGATGGAGTACCCTACTGGAGACCCGGAAGAGGTTCCAGCAGATAAGGAAAATCCTGTTAGGATAAGGAGCTTACCCATGGGTAATGAGGGTCGCAGCCAGAATGACTGTGATGATTAAGATATGGTGCTCAGAAAAGTGAGTATAAAGAACCGAGATATTATTAAGAGATCTGAAGATGCATGTTGAATTCATAACCGGACTGCCAGATGTAGTACTAGCAAGAAAGAAGGATTGGAAGAATTACTTGAGATCTTATACGGAAATAGATGAGAATCCTTAGAGATTTTCATCTTAACAAAGAAAGAGCTAGAGGGATGTATGATTATCAAAGACATCAATTTAGGGCGAGGGGCAGAGTCCCTAGGAATAGTTGAGAAGGAGGCAGTAAGTGACATATCATTTGATAAATGAATTAGTATGATTATGGTCAGTAATAATTCGCCATGAGAAGGCAGGTGTCGTAGGGTGTAAATTATGGAACCAAATTGAGGTTAATAAGGTGGTTTTATTAAGGAAAATGTTCATTTTATGAATGAATCATTTAGAAAGTAAAGACATTGGGAAGTGATAGCATGATTGGGTAAAGTTATATAAGGAAGTAGTAAGCAAGACAATGATCTCAGAACCTAACGGAAGATAAGACCAGTGAGTCAAGATGAACTCGTAATGAGACTACTGCCAGAGACTGAGTATAGAGTTAATTCAACTCAGTTAAATGATGAACCAGAAACGTTAGATGCATGTGATTCAGAGGAATATTAAATTCCTTCTTCTCTTTGAATGGATTATAGTAGTTACCTTAAGTTTACTCCGACACGGAATTATAATAGATCAAGTAATACGATCAGCAGTTAAAGAGAAAAATGTGAGAAAATCTTCCTGGAGCTAAAAGGTGAAATTGGTAATGACCAAGAGCTGGCACTGCTTAATGGAAAAAGGAGACTTTGTGCTTCCAATGACGCTTCACATAAAGGGTTGGGTAGACCGACATTTGGTAGTATTGAATATCAGGACGTTGTGACATGTTTCAGTTTGAAACTATTGATTCCCTTCTAAGGGATGGATATAATTGATTCCTCTCCAGTGGGTAAACTTCCAATCTGATGATGATTATTTCGTTAACTACGACTGCTTATGATTCCACCTGCTTGGAGGTTCATAGAACTATTCTTCAGGTTTCGAAACTGGTCTCCTTAATGTTACCAGTAGGTGGGTAGATTGATCAAAATTTCCCTGACTCTGGAAAGGAATTCGGTGAATTTTGGCAAACCTTGTCTTTCTGATTATCAGAGAATGTCATGGAAGAGAGTAAAAATTGGAGCAAACCCTGTGATTTGGGTAAGGATGCTGTAAAATGGGTTAGTAAACGGACCCTGAGCATTACAATCGACGGTAGTGATAAAATGATGAAGTGAGATTGGACGAAAATAGGAAATGTAAGTAAGAAACCAGCCGGACTGAGAAATTCCAGGATTGACTTAAATGAAAATGCTGTTATGCCAGGAATGGTAAGCTTGTGTGGCACGCAGGATTGATAAGAATAGTTGAAAAGATAAAAGTGGAGGAAAGGTGACCGGAGACGGTGCCGAGTAGTCGATTAAGACTTATATGGAGTAAAGTTTTGGAAAGGTAGAAAGGTATCAAAGAAGAAGGCACTATGCCGGCAATTGCTAGAAAAGTAATGCTATTAGCCAACCCCTAAAATCATATATTTTTATGTGTGGCCAGTTGAGGCCAAGTCACAACGGACTATAAAGTGACTAGACCAGCAATGAAAAGACAAAGCAGGGTTGCTTCTAAGAAAGCACCGACTGCAAGGGCTTCTGATATAAAGGAAACATTAATGAGATCGTTTGAATCTTCTGCCGAACAACCCATGTTTTGATTGGGAATTCACTAGACCTTTTTGGGATGGGGTCACCCGTACTAAAGTGACTCATGTGTATATGGTTGTCCAAGATTTCGAGTAAAATGGAAGTATAGTGACTTGAGATGTATGATGTTAGGGTATCATGAATACCATGAATATATTATGACGGAGGAAAGTAAACAATGAAGGTATATGAAGAGGGTATAGAAAAGGTCAGAAATTGAACAGTATGCTGTAGGAATTTTGTATGAGGCAAGTACCTTTGCGAAGAACGATAAGCACTAAGAGATTCACGTTGAACTCGACCAATATCTTCCAGAACATCCTTGCTACCATTAACAAGTTCGGTAAGAGAAGAGATAGGCATACGTTGCCTTTTTGGAAGGCCAAATAGGCTGACAACTATCTGAAAGAAGAGGGTGGCATTAAACCACCGATCGATTATCAAATTAGAATGATTGAAAAGAGACCTTTATTAAGGATACATGATCTGATTGCCAATTATAAGATGCAAGAATTCCTTGGCAGTTGAATTAAGGATAGGATATCCATAAATTAAGACAAACCCTGGGGAATGCACAAGGGGTGGCATTAACCCTAATAACGACATTATGACTTCAGATGATATGAGTTGGACTTGCTAAGGCAACAATGACCGGTAAGGATTATTAAAAAGAGTTCTGGAAAGAACATAGATAGAATTATTAGAGTATTGATCAATGACATTTTGATATACCCGGTACCCAGAAAATACCGGAGGAATGATAAGGATGGCCTACGAAACCTTACAAGGAAAAAAGGGTAATATTCCGAACTTCAAAAATGGAAGTTTGGTAAGGAATGTATGACATCGTAACAATAATGCCAGATGAGGCATGTATGAAACCCTGAGGAAGTATGGGTTGAACCTATAAAGGTTGAGATTATCCTAAGATAAAGAAAGAACTAAGAAAAGAAGTATCCTGAGTAGGATTGGGAATAAACGTGATAAAGTTCCCACGGGTAGGTGGAAGCAATGACTTATGGAAATGACTGATAGTTATATTTTCTCCTTCAGCAGAGCTTAAGGGAGAATGCTTTAACCCAACAGTGATGGGAATGAGGTAGAAAAACTTGAGCTGGAATGTACCCAGAAAACATGGGTTACAAGAAATCATTATCATCAAGAAAGGCCAATGAGGTGGCCGACAATCTAAGTATAAAGGAATAATTACAAATGTTCATACCGAAGAAACATGATGATATTTGGAAGGACCTTGAAGGTCATATCGGAATGGAGGAATTTACATTCCTTCTGATGACTGTGCAAGAATTAACAGTAAAAATAGTTTAAGTAAAGATTCGATTCCTGATGGAGTCTTAAGCATATTATGTACCTTAGAAGGTCCCGTTTTGAGGCAAACCAGGACCATGGTACAAAATTGATGAAGTAAACCGTTAAGTTTCCAGTCTTTTATAGAAGATGCATAAGTGATAGTTTCATCAACCGGACCTAGCTGCGATGCTTGAAACTCTTCTGCAATTCTATCTGCTTCACGTTACATCTACATCAAGTTCAGGAAGTGTTCCTTATGGATAAGAAATAATGATTACTTTGTCTCCCTAAGGGATTTGAAACCCGTAGGGTTAGCTATTAACGCACTACGTAAACAACAAGCGATGGTGATTCTTCTAAGAAAGGAGATGACAACGTAAAGATAAAGAAAGTGCTGCTATTGATAAGCTAAATGGCATGTTGATGAATGACAAGCAAGTTTGTGTTAGTGTACTTCTGCACAACCAAGATAGAGAATATGAGGTTGATAATTCGTGATGCTAAACGTATTCCCGTAGAAAGAATTAATGAGAATTGGAGGGAAGGGCGGTTGAGCCCAAGACTTATTGGGCCGCTTGAGAGTTTAAAGTGTTCGGACGACGGTATTCGAGCCAGCCTTACCCCCAAAATTATAGCACGGTCATAACGGGTTTTCATGTGGCCAGGCTACGCCAGTAAAATGCAGATGTTCAACAGATGATAGGAGTACGAGCATGTAGATATACGACCTGGTCTGACTTATGAAAGACAACCTGTGGAAAACCACGGATAGAAAAGAACAAATAATGAGAAACAAGGTTGGCAGAAGTAGATTATATGAATCTAAGTTAAAGGAATCGGGCCAGATTCATTTCGGAAAGTTTAAATTGAAATAACGTGATGATTATAGAATAAATGAGACGGAATACCGATAAGGAGGTACCAAGTGCAAAAAGGTGTCTCAATAAAGAGGGGAAGGTGAAAGTAAATAATAGAAATGAGTAAGAATCAGCTAATAAGAAGGATGTGATTGATAAAGAAAAGGCTGGGGAAGCAACTATGGAATGAGAAGCAAGGAATGTTATGAATGGGTTTTCTAATGAATTCTCAGGATGACAACCTGATAGTGTCAATATTATAGTTATGAAAAAGCTAGTAACATGATATGGGATGTCAGTAATAATGATGTCAAGTGAGAAATCTAAGATTTAACCTGAAAGGTTGAAGGATTTCCCGACTGTGAGTATCGCTAAGATTGAACAAGAGTATTTGTCCATAGAATAATGGACAAAGCAGCAAGATATGTTGACACGTGAGATTGCGATCAAATAGTATTGGATATAATTATGATTAATTTCTTCTTTGATAAACCTCTATAGTTCAGAGGTAAATTCTGAGTATGATATTCTACAATCATGAAAGCTTTCTATAATCCTTTAGAACTCTTTTCTCTTCTTCTCTCTTATTCATCTTCTTTATGAATTGAGAAGAACAACCCTTTTAGGAGGGGAGGTACTGCTACGTGACTATCTGTCTATGTGATAGAAGTCTAAGTGGAATGCCATGACTTGTTTAATTGCTTGTCAAGTACTAAAGGCTGGCCCCCTTCTGTACTAACTATGCAATATAACAAATGTTCAATTGATCATAGTGATCTCTCAATAAATCTTTCCACTTCTCTATATTGATCGAGATTGTGAAGATTAAAGCGATCAGGAAATGCACAGTACGAGCGAGGTTACCTCCGAATCGTAGGGTGATAGTGATACCAATGTTACTGCAGGTATCAATAAGGATAAGGCTGAGTAAGAGTATAACCCGGATAGTGAGTTGTACGAAAAGTAGCAACGTTGATGGAAAAAGGATAAAGTATGAATTGTAGCACTAGAAGATGTGCTGAGGAAGGGTAGAACGACTAAGAATTGACCGGGAAGCTAAAGAGTGAACGACAGGCAAACGACTCTTTGCTTCCTACCTGATTCCGGGACGGAATCCTTTTAAGGAGGGGAGACTGTAAGAACCCCAAATTTTGGATATAATTAAAACTTTTTATTAAGTAATGACAAAATGAGGAACAATGATTCCGACAACAAGGTCACCAGCTCTAATGTATGGTGGTTTCAAAGAACAATGATTGTAATGAATGGATATTGCTTTGGACAATGATCCTGATGCATTGGTATATTGTCAGAATATAGTAATTCGATGGTTGAGGACCTAGATAAGAATAATCTACCATCCAGAAAGGAGCTAATGGATCCTTGAAGGGAAATGAGTACGTGCATAGTATTTCCCGTACGTGCATAGTGTTTCCTGTACGTGCATAGTAATTTGGTGGATGAATAGTGATATTGTAAGTTGGAAAACTTTTCACTCCACCCTATGTACGGGACGTGATATGGATGTTTCGACGTCATATTAGTAATACGCGGAGGAAATGAGTGAATGCAGAGACGATCGGAATTCAGAAATTCCAAATTATTTTCGGTATAATATTTGTCCGGACAGTGGATTAAATATTATTATAATCCAAGAATTGAGATATTAACTTTGAGGATTTGATATTTTGGGATGTTATTATATTTGATTTAAGAATAAAGGTAGGAAACCACTGAGGAGTGGTTATGGCTACAATGTAATAATTGATATTTGGAAAGAATGAATGGAATTCGACTTTATTATTTCTATGTCTTGAAGAATGCTAAAGGGTAACAACATAGGTAAGAATAATCTATCTTCTAAGGGAATAAGATATGGCAATTTCAAGCAGGAGAATATTCTCATGTCATCCTGATCGGTAACGATTAATCCAGTAGTTCCGTAAACAGGATAAGGAACGATCGAAAGAGAATACGGACAATTGTACCACCCTAAGAGAACAAGTAAAGAATACAGAATGAATAGTGTTTTGGTGGGAGTATATAATAATATGAGACGACACTATATAGAAGCATTCAGAACGGATTTCCGAGTTCGTATTAGTGATCCAGGGGGAAAATAAGTGTATGTAAAAGCTGTCGGATTCTGAAAAACCGCACTTTTATTTTCTCCGAGAGTTCCCTGGACACTGATAGCCTTAAGTATTTAACGAATGGATTTAAGGAATATAAATTGGAAAGTTAGAATGAAAGATGGAAAATGAAAGTATAAATATTAAGACGGTTTCCGGTAAAACCCTAATTAGAAATCTTCGAGGTATTCCTCCGAACGATCAATGAATTGAGCAATAACCGGACAAAGAAACAAGCAGGGGATCAAGATGCATGCATGTGTTAGTGGATAACCTCAAGTAACTAAGTAGTTACAAGAGTAACTAGCAAGATTAGAAAGACAACCAAGTACTTAGCTTGATCATGTCATCAAACACCACTAAATACCAACACTTGGCAAGGATGATGCATGCAATGACATGGGCACTTTATTAAAGCCACTTTATGCTAGATATTTTCATAATAATGCAAGTAATATTGGATGAGAGCAAAGTAACCAAGCAAAACTCTTTCCCCCTTGCAAGAAAGCTTCATTCGGCTTTCATCTTAATTCCAAGAACAAAATCATCCTTCCCACCATTGTTTGATCTCCAAAAATTTATCATAGATCCTATATTTCATAAAAATGAAACCCTAGAAATCTTAGCCCCAAACACCACTTTTTCCATTTTCAAAAAAATCAAGAAAGTGGAGGATGAATAGTAACCTCAAGAACAAAATTCTTGAATCTTGATTTTGGTTGATGATCCAAGCTTCATGGAGGCTATACAAGGACTATACAAGGCTTACTAAGTGCATACACACCTCAAGGAAGGTATAACACTCTTGAAACCCTAGGCCTTACTTTATGTTTAATGATGTTCTTGATGAGAATTTAGATTTGTATGATTATGGTAATAAGTAAAGCATGCTTATGTAGTGATATGTTGATATAAGAGGATAAAATAGTTTAGAGTAACGGAAAGGCATTGCTTGGCCTTAGTTCATGGTTAAATAACATGTATATGTTGTTTGGGTTGGATACTATGTTTATGGGAAGATTCGAAATTGGTAGATATTCGATTTACAGCCGTTATAATGCCCGATTTTACAATACCATGTTTTATATGCCATTTTCCATGTCGAACCCCTACTGTCCAGAGACCTTATCTGCCATGATAGGATAGGTAATGTTCTAAGCTTCGTTTTGATATAAAGATCACGTGAAACGGACTTACGGTTTAGGATTTATGACCAAATTACTAAAAGTAGTTCGAATCCGTAAACGAAAGTTCGTAACTGTAATTGAACCCTCGTAAACTATGTAACGTCATGGCGAATCTTGGTAAATAAATACTAAAGGTAAAAAGGAAGGTGTGAAAGAAAACCGTATGTCAAAAGGATCATTTTTCGATTTATTAAAAATGTTCGAGTCGAGGTTAAACGCGAACGAACCCCTAAAAGACGACTCTTTTATAACTTCGGTAAAACACTTAGAAAATGGGCGATAAAACTCGGAGTATAGTATTGGTTCGTAACGATCGACCTTAGAACTCATATGACTTAAGTATGTCCCAAGTATAAGTACAATGACATGTTGTATTAACGAACGAATGTCGGGTCGGATCAGTGATAAAAGTAATCCACTAAAAGGGATATAACGAGATAACTCGAGAACGTGTTTCGAATTAAGTATAACTTAACTTTTAATATGTTAAGTGATTAATCCCGAATGCCTTGGCTATTTATAGATCACCAAGCTGAACCGGGACCCACTACCACTACCCCTTACCGTACTCGACTACCAGACAAGTTTCAATTCCCTTCTTTTAGGCTGTTGTTGTGATTGAATAAATATATATATATATATATGATTGCTGATATACATATGCCATTGCATGCATGCCTACTTTCAAGTTGAATTGATATACTTGTTCCCGGAATGTTATTGTTGGCTTATAAGCTAGATAGTTATATATCAGTTATAAGCCGGTTATTGTAAGACCCTCATAGAAGGGCGTATACATCTTATTAATCAAAATAGACCGGAAGTCATATTCCTTGATATATCGAGATTACCTCGGAGGAAAATATTTAAGTAAATATTTTCTATTATTTGGGCGACGAATATTATTTGAATATTCGTTCGAGACTAATTATTTTAACGATCCTTACTTCAAATAATTATTTGAACGTAACTATTCAACGAATAATATTTCTCAATATTCATTCAGAGTCGAATTGATTATCGATTATTATTTCGAATATTCTTCTAAAGATGAGACTACTAAATGAATATTATTTGGATATTCTTTTAGAATATTATTTTATTAAATAAATATTACTTTTGGATATTCATTTAAGATATTAAATACTTGATGAATATTATTTTAATATTCATCTGAAGCTTGATTTAATTATCGAATATTATCTCGAATATTCCTTAAGGCTTGGATTACTAAATGAATATTACTTGATATTCATTTAGGATATTATTCATTAAATGAATATTACTTTTGAATATTCATTTAAATTCCTAATTAATTATGAATATTACCTTAAATATTCTTTTCAGGTCTTATTAATTAATGAATATTGTTTTGAATATTCATTTAAATATTTATTTATTCAATAAATATTCTCCTGATATTTCTTCAGGGATTATTTTGAGAAATACTCTGATTAAAGATATTCTTTCATATTCCCAAATATTCTTTAAATATTTTAACTCAATAAATATTCTCTGAATATTTATTCCATACTTAGAATAATCTCGATAAGGTTTATCTTCTTCGATTATTGTAGAAAATATCTCGGAGTCATATTATTATTAATTTTATATCAAGAAAGGTTCTCAGACATCATTCTTCTTTGAGTCTATCTCCTTAATAATAAGGGAACCTTACTTGGAAAATGTTATTTATCTTGTCGACTTCCCGGTCATAAAGTATTCCCTTCACCCGCAACTCGGGTGCTGTTGACTTATTAAGTCGTCGCTTACCTTCTCATCTTTCGAGGGGTAAGATTACTGGAACAAGTTGATATCCGTTACCAAGTAATCGCTTGGGAGCTATTGGTAAATTTTCCTTTCCAATTAGATACGACTACTTTGTGGAGTCTTATCAACAAGTATTATACTTGGGGAAAGGGGGACGAACGTTACATTCAGAATCATGAATTCTATTTGAACTAGGAGTCGTGTAAGAGGCCGAGTAGCGCCGGTCCATCCCCTTTGGCCCAACCGTTGGCCGGGGAGAGCTAGTAAGGCGGTATAAAAGTAAAGCCGTCAGTTCTTCCTTCTACCGGTAGTAAATCTAAATTGAGCTGTACGATCTCGACTGATCATCAAGATTGGAACAGCGGGCGCGGTGAATACTCCATCATTGGTTCATCATCCAAATTTATTTATTTCCTGCAACATGATTACTGTTGGCAGAGTTGGAAAAGGGTCATAACTGGAATTGTAACCTTTTCTTGCAAGTTCCTCCTCTTAATAACAATAAGAATATCTCGCTTACTTTGATGTAGCAGATATTTCTAAAAACAAATACTTTAAGTTACCTTGTAACTTCATCGTTCATATTATACTGGCATCATTTCCGTAAATGCATGGCATATGGTTTGAAAGATACTTTTGAACTGTTATACATTATCGTTCAGTTATATATTATTGTTGGTGGGCTATTGTTCACCCTTGCTTTATTATTATATCACAACAACAGCTAGACCAGATGACTCGCACAAGGCGCACTCGACGCGGGCGAGGACGATGAGACTACCAGAGCTGAAGAAGAAGCTATTGGTAGGGTTTATTTATTCTTTCAGTACCAAGAATATGGTCTAGTATGACTTATGTAAATGGATGGCAAAGAGTATGTATTTATATTGAAATTCTTTTGGATTGTAAGAACTCATAATGTGATTAATAAAAATTTGATTGTTACTCTGATTTCATCTCTGGGACTATAACGGGTGTGTTTTATATTGTTGTGTTGGGTTATAGAGACGTAATTTATTTTATGTTAAGGAAAGTTCAATTGTTGTGGACAGAATTGGAAACCGTAACCACCGGATCCCGGACCCCGGATCTGGGGGTGTTACAATACTTGTTGATAAGACTCCACAAAGTAGTCGTATCTAGTTGGAAAGGAAAATTTACCAATAACTCCCAAGCTATTACTTGGTAACGGATATCAACTTGTTCCAGTAATCTTACCCCTCGAAAGATGAGAAGGTAAGCAACGACTTAATAAGTCAACAGCACCCGAGTTGCGGGTGAAGGGAATACTTTATGACCGGGAAGTCGACAAGATAAATAACATTTTCCAAGTAAGGTTCCCTTATTATTAAGGAGATAGACTCAAAGAAGAATAATGTCTGAGAACCTTTCTTGATATAAGATTAATAATAATATGACTTCGAAATATTTTCTGTAATAATCGAAGAAGATAAACCTCATCGAGATTATTCTAAGTATGGAATAAATATTCAGAAAACATTTATTGAGTTAAAATATTTAAAGAATATTTGGGAATATGAAAGAATATCTTTAATCAGAGTATTTCTCAAAATAATTCCTGAAGAAATATCAGGGGAATATTTATTGAATAAATAAATATTTAAATGAATATTCAAAACAATATTCATTAATTAATAAGACCTGAAAAGAATATTTAAGGTAATATTCATAATTAATTAGGAATTTAAATGAATATTCAAAAGTAATATTCATTTAATGAATAATATCCTAAATGAATATCAAGTAATATTCATTTAGTAATCCAAGCCTTAAGGAATATTCGAGATAATATTCGATAATTAAATCAAGCTTCAGATGAATATTTAAATAATGTTCATCAAGTATTTAATATCTTAAATGAATATTCAAAAGTAATATTTATTTAATAAAATAATATTCTAAAGGAATATCCAAATAATATTTATTTAATAGTCTCATCTTTAGAAGAATATTTGAAATAATAGTCGATAATCAATTCGACTCTGAATGAATATTGAGAAATATTATTTGATGAATAGTTACGTTCAAATAATTATTTGAAGTAAGGATCGTTAAAATAATTAGTCTCGAACGAATATTCAAATAATATTCGTCGCCCAAATAATAGAAAATATTTACTTAAATATTTTCCTCCGAGGTAATCTCGAAATATCAAGGAATATTGACTCCCGGTCTATATTTGATTAATGAGAGGTATACGCCCTTCTATGAGGGTCTTACAATAACCGGCTTATAACTGATATATAACTATCTAGCTTATAAGCCAACAATTACATTCAGGGAACAAGTATATCAATTCAACTTGAAAGTAGGCATGCATGCAATGGCATATGTATATCAGCAATCATATATATATTTATTCAATCACAACAACAGCCTAAAAGAAGGTAATTGAAACTTGCCTGGTAGTCGAGTACGGTAAGGGGTAGTGGTAGCGGGTCCCGGTTCAGCTTGGTGATCTATAAATAGCCAAGGCATTCGGGATTAATCACTCAACATATTAAAAGTTAAGTTATACTTAAATCGAAACACGTTCTCGAGTTATCTCGTTATACCCCTTTTTGTGCATTACTTATTGTCACTGATCCGACCCGACATTCGTTCGTTAATACGACATGTCACTGCACTTATACTTGGGACATACTTAAGTCATATGAGTTCTAAGGTTGATCGTTACGAACCAATATTATACTCCGAGTTTTTTCGCCCGTTTTCTAAGTGTTTTACCAAAGTTATAAAAGAGTCGTCTTTTAGGGGTTCGTTCGCGTTTAACCTTGACTCGAACATTTTTAATAAATCGAAAAATGCTCTTTTTGACATACGGTTTTCTTTCACACCTTCCTTCTTACCCCTAGTATTTATTTACCAAGATTCGCCATGACGTTACATAGCTTACGAGGGTTCAATTTCAGTTACGAACTTTCGTTTACGGATTCGAACTTCTTTTAGTAATTTGGTCATAAATCCTAAACCGTAAGTCCGTTTCACGTGATCTTTATATCAAAACGAAGCTTAGAACATTACCTATCCTATCATGGCAGATAAGATCTCTGGACAGTAGGGGTTCGACATGGAAAATGGCATACAAAACATGGTATTGTAAAATCGGGCATTATAACGGCTGTAAATCGAATATCTATCAATTTCGAATCTTCCCATAAACATAGCATCCAACCCAAACAACATATACATGACTTATATACATGAACTGAGGCCAAGCAATGCCTTTCCGTTCATCTAGCTATTTACATCATTAATCCAAAATCCATACATAATCATGCTTATAACTTTAACATAACCATAACTAAGTTATAACTATCATAAACATGCTTAAATCTCAAACAAGGGTTAGGGTTTCAAGAGCTTTATACCTTCCTTAGATAGTGATATAGCCTTAATAAGCCTTGTATGGTCCTTAGGAGTGATTATGCTTGCTATATCAACCATGAAAAATCAAGAAAACCAAGTTAGTTCAAGAAGAACACTATTCATGCTCCTCTTGAATGATTTATTTGAAAATGGAAATGGATGAGTTTGAAGCTAAGATTTTGAGGATATAAGTTTTATGAAATGTAAGACTCACCTTAATTATTTCAAGAACAAACAATGGTGGGAAGGTTGAGTTTGGATTTGGAATTAATGGAAATGGTCGAATGGTTTCTTTGCAAGGGGGGGGGAGAGAGTTGCTTGGTTCTTTTGATTTTTGTGTTTTAATCTCCTTCACTCTCATCCACTTACAACATAATATCTTGTAAAAGTCACTTTAATAAAGTGATGAGGTGTTGGATGCTCAAATGGCAAGACATGTGTTGGTTTTATGGTGGTTAAAGCTTAACTAGGTAGTTACTTGCTAAGTACTTAGTTCTTCCTCTAAGGTGCTAGTTCCTCGCTTCTAGTTTAGTTACTAGATATTTATACTAGTAGCTTGCACAAGACTCTTGCTTCCTCTGCTTGTTTCTGTGTCCGGTTATTACCCGTTTCGATTGATCGTTCGTGAGAATATTTCACGGATTTCTAATTAGGGTTTACCGGGAATCCTCTTTAATATTAATACTTTCATTCTCCATCTTTCATTCTAACTTTCCATTTTATATTCCTTTAATCCATTCGTTAAATACTTAAGGCTATCAGTGTCCAGGGAACTCTCGGAGAAAATAAAAGTGCGGTTTTTCAGAATCCGACAGCTTTTACATACACTTATTTTCCCCCTGGATCACTAATACGAACTCGGAAATCCGTTCCGAATACTTCTATATAGTGTCGTCTCATATTATTATGTACTCCCACCAAAACACTATTCATTCTGTATTCTTTACTTGTTCTCTTAGGGTTGTATAATTGTCCGTATTCTCTTTCGATCGTTCCTTAACCTTTTTACGGAACTACTGGATTAATCGTTATCGATCTGGATGACATGAGAGTATTCTCATGCTTGAAGTTGCCCTATCTTATTCCCTTAGAAGATAGATTATTCTTACCTATGTTGTCACCCTTTAGCATTCTTCAAGACATAAACATAATAAAGTCGAATTCCATTCATTCTTTCCCAAATATCAATTATTACATCATTAAATACATAAAAGTTTTAATTCCACCCAAAATCTGGGTTCTTACAACAGAGGCATGCTTGAATACATCTAATAACAAGCCTAAGTGTGTGTAATGTTATGCATTACCTACATGACCTCTTAACTAAGGGAACCTCTAGTTGTAGAGTTTCTATTTGTTCTGTACTTGTAATAGGCATCAAATTCTAGTTGTGTTACTGTACTTATAAAGTCAAGAATAATGCTTGAAAGAAGTTCCAAGGTTCATGCCTCAAGCAAGGAGACAAAGACTGCCAAATAATCACAGTTGGGATTTGAAGAAATGAAGAATTTGCCTAAGTACCAATTCGAGAAGTACATTTGTCTATTCGAGAAGTCTAGCATTCGAGAAGTCAGAGATTCGATATCTCAGAAGACACTATTCGATATCTCTGAATACACTGTTCGATATCTCAGAGATTCGATATGTCTATTACTCTATTCAAGAACTCATGGAGTCAACAAGTCAAAGCATCATTCGAGTTCTCTAAGGGTCAACAAGTCAATGCTCTATTCGATATCTCAAGGACTAAAGAAGATATTCGACATCTCAGGGATTCGATATGTCAAAATGCTCTATTTGATATCTCAAGGAGTCACAGAGAAAAGAGCTATTCGAGAAGTGATTTGATATGTCAATATAACACTATTTGAGAACTCAGAGTTATCGATTAAGTCAATTCGAATTCTCGATTCAATCACTTAGCCACTTCTCGAATACATTCTTGGAGACAAAATACTGAAGAATTGTACAAGTCAGAAACCTGCAACAAGCCAAGTCGCTTTATTTGACTATGTACTATAAAGCACATTAGAAAGCCTACAAAGAATCTTGGAGAGATAAGATAAAGGGACAAGGAGCTAAAGAAGTGGATCTGAACATGCTTTGCAAATCTTACTCAAATAAGATTAGACATACTGGAAAGTAGTTTGTTTTACCTACCTTATTTGTAGTAAGTAGGTATCCATGTCTATAAGGATACAGCCTCACTTCCTTAGTAAAAAAGTTTAAGTTTTTCAAGATACATCACAAGAAATATCTCTCTAAGAAAAACGAAGATGAGAATACTATCATTTGTATTCACAGATTGTAGCAAAATCTTTATCTATAAAATATTACATTAAAGTGATATTATGTTTTGTTTGTCTTTGTTATCTGCACTTACATATCTCACACACTCAACACATATCTTGTTGAAAAGATTCAAGAACAAAGAAAAGTTCAAGAATCCATTCACCCCCCTCTGTATTCTTTTACTGTATTCAATACTCAACATAAACACACTGTAACCAGCAGCTGTGTATTCTACATAGATTATTTTCTTCAATACAACCCTCAGGTGAACCAGAAAAATTCACCTGAAATTTTTAATATCGTGTTGCATGTGTTTCATTTATTAGCTTACTTATATGTTCTTGTATAAACTGTTTAAAACATAACCAATTCGAAAAGAATTCTAACTTCTAGTCAAGATTTTATTCAACCCCCCTTCTACAATCTTGTGGTGTATAACTAGGAAATAACAACTGGTATCAGAGCAAGCTTCTAACATACAAGAAGTTTAAAGATCAACACCAAAGGAAAGAACGATACATGCGTGAAAATTCCAATTCTTTACAAAGACAACTACTTTCACGGGAAAGTAAAGATGCACTTACACCTTTTATCCATTGATGAAGGCTATATAAATTGCATAGAAAAAGGTCCACATATTCCTATGAAGCCTAATTATGCAGTTGAAGATGCAGCTGGAACTGCATTTGCTGGAAGGCCAGTTCCCAAACTGCCAGCAGAATTTACAGATGAAGACATAGAAGAAGTCCATAAGGACAAGAAAACTATGAACATATTGTTCAGTGGTATTGACCAAGACATGTTAAGGACAAGAAAACTATGAACATATTGTTCAATGGTATTGACCAAGACATGTTTGATAATGTCATAAACTGCACTACTGCCAAACAAGTGTGGGACACTATACAAACACTCTGTGAAGGAACGGAACAAGTAAGAGAGAACAAAATGCAACTTCTCATACAATAGTATGAACACTTTCACTCCAGTTCAGGTGAAAATTTAAATGACATATTTAGTAGGTTTCAAAAACTACTAAATGGGTTAAAGTTGTATGGGAGGGTGTATGAGACCGAAGATTCCAACATTAAATTTTTGAGGTCTTTACCCAAGGAATGAAAGCCAATGACAGTCTCATTGAGAAATTCTCAAGACTATAAATATTTTACTCTTGAGAGACTGTATGGTATTTAAAGACCTATGAGCTTGAAGAAAGGTGGAGCTGTAGCTTTGGTGGCCAACGCTCCAAGTAGCGAAGATGGAGAAAAGATGAAAAGTGTGAAAGCCACACCAAGTCCAAAGACTTATGAAGGTGAAACTGAAACTAGCAAATGTAAGAGCAAGATGATTGAAGAACTTGATGCATTGAGTGAAGATGAATCTGATGATCTAGACGAGTATTTGGCATTCTTGTTAAAGAGATTTTGAAAGTTAAGATTCATGAAGAATCCAGCAGGAGCTGGGCAATTCAAGAAGAGCTACCAACCAAGCAAGGATGTGGTTGAGAGGTCAAAAATTAAATGTTTTAGCTGTGGAATTGCTGGTCACTTTGCCAATGAATGCAGAATATCCAAAGTTGAGAAAGAGAAGAAACCGTTTGAAGCTGTCGACTACATGAAGAAGTATTTTGATCTTCACAAGAAAAAGGAAAGAGCATTCATGTCAAAGGACGATGATTGGGCAGTTGGAGGAGACTCAGATGCAGATGAAGAGTTTGTCAATCTTGCACTCATGGAAAACGAGAATGATGAAGAAGCTAGTTTAGCAAGCAACCAGGTATTCTCTACAAACCTAACTGAGCTTTCCAAAGATGAATGTGATAATGTAGTAAATGAAATTTCTGTTGAAATATATAACATGCATACTACATTAAAATCACTTAACAAAGAGAACAAAAAAAAATTAAATATCTATATGCTAAGTTAAGTGATAGGAATACTCTGTTAGAAACTCAGGCCCCGTTTGGTATAGTTTTTGCTGACAGTAACATCAGCTTATTTCTGAAAATCAGGTAAAATGGTGTTTGGCAAACTTTAAAAGCAGCTTTTCTGAAAAGTGATTTTGGCTGAAAAGCTGCTTTTAGAGAAAGCATGTCCCCCCATGCTTTTGAAAAAAACTGCTTTTCAGCTTTTACAGGAAGCAGTTACTCATATCAACATCAAACCTCACAAAAAACATTATTTTTTAAAAAATAATATGCAAACCATGCATATATCAAAAATATTACCAAACAGTTATCTGATTTTCGCAACAACACTTATTTTAACAACACTTTTTTCAACAGCACAGCAGTTTTTAACAGCAATTTCAAACAGAGCCTCAGTTAATTGAGTTTGAGACAATGAGAAGAGATTGCCATGATGCAAAGAAGAATTACGCGAGGCTCTGAAAAGAGAAGAATGTTTAAAGAAACAGTTGGAAAAAGAACAAGGGCTAATAGCTAAGTGGAAATGATCAAAGACTATCATTGAAGAAATCTTTAATGTTCAAGGGATTGATTCTTTCTGTAAATTAGAAAAAGCAAAGTTAGAGGTTGATAGGGAAGTTGCCTCAGTTAGTGAATCAACGGATACTGATCATCCGTTGATGACCAAAGCTGTCAGCAAAACAACCTTAGTTAAACTGAACAATAAATATGGACATATCAATAAGAATTTTGTTAGGGGTGAATGTAGAAAAACAAAAAAAGTTGAAAAAGGCAACATAGACCACTTATCCAGCAAGAAATTGAAGAATAAGGTAGAAAAGACTGAGGTAAAGGCTGTAGGTAAAAAGAAGAATAGAAATGGCAAGGTAGGAATTAAAAAACAAAGTGTTAGGAATTATGTTGTCCTTGATGATATGCACAATAACACCTTAAAAGCATATTTGTATAAGATTAAGTTTTGTAACTCATCAACGGATAATCTTTTATTCAGTAGCCGTTGATGAGGAAGCTTATCAATCGATAAGTCTGTAACATGCTAAGAGGTTTCCATGGTTAACTACGATCAGAGCATTAGTTGATAGTATCCTAAGTCATGTTGACTATCAATGGATAAACAGATAGGTTAGCTAATTGTAAATAGGTTGTGCTTTGTAATTCTGTTTAAGTGAAGTGATACAACAACGGATAAAGCTACACCGACGGATAATGTCTTCAATGCATAATGAGCAACTTAGTGTAAAATCAGCTACAACGGATGTTCATCAATAATGTCTCGAAACTAGCAGCTGATAGTGACTTGACATAGCTGATAGATCACATGGGTTGGTGGATTTCAAAATGGCATGGAAACCAGTCATTGGAAATGAAGAAGAAAAAGAAACATTCATTTTCTTAGCAAACACTTTTGGTCGATGAAATCTAGCAATATTTGTCCAAGACAATCAGACAAAAAAGTGTCACATGAAGGAAATGAGTGGTAGCAGACCTGCAAACACAATTGACTTTGTAATATTCATTTTATTTGTAGGGTTGTAATCTTGGGATATATATATATATATATATATATATATATATATATATATATATATATATATATCCTAAGTGTAGGATTACTTATGTATTTGTGCGTATGAGAGCTGTATGAAAAGGAACATATACAAGAAATACGAGAGAAAACACTGAGTTCAAAGAGAGAGATTGTTAGGTCCAATATGTTTGTAGAAGGGGGGGTTGAATACAAACAGTACTGTTTATTCGAAATTTGTCCGGATAATTTAATTTATATTTTGACAAATTTGAGCGGAATTAAATGAAACAAAATTCAAGTTGAATATAAAATTATATTAACTTGATAGGTTTGTTACAAATACAGTACAGAATTTCTATCTAGTTAATAAAAACAAATTAGAAAATTTTACATGAATTTTTCTAGATTTGTTAATAAAAATCAAGATATAGATTAGGAGTAAAAACTCGCTAATAGTACAAGAGTATCAAGTAAACAAGTTCTATCGGATCAGATATTAAAAATAAGATGAACTTGATTTTCTATGAATTTTTCTGCTCCTTGTATTGTGTTCTTGATGAGAGAGAAAAGAGCAAACTGCCTTTGTTGAATGTAATATTTCTGTCTGTGTTGTCTTGTGTCGATCTGTCTTGATATATAATATTCACTGCCTCTTTATCTTCAAATATAACTGTCAAGACAATCGGCAATACAATCTATTCTTCCAAGACAACCAATTTTGTACTGCCAAGACAATAGGCAATACAATCGTCAAGACAATCAGGTTCTTCCAAGACAATCGGCAAGACAATCAAATTCTGAGATCTTTGTCTTGCTTTATTAAAAATTATCATTCTGTCTGAAGCTTTTTCTTTTTGATCATTATCAAGACAATCTGATTTGAACTGTCAAGACAATCGTCAAGACAATCAAATCAGATTTTTATTCTACTTTTTTAAAGCTGTTCAGAATTTATCATTACCAAGACAATCGGCAAGACAATCAGAGATTGTCTTGCTTTACTGATTTTCTTCTTCAAGACAATCAGTGATTGTCTTGTTTCTCTAAATCTCTTCTCCAAGACAATCGGCAAGACAATCAGGGATTGTCTTGCTAGTTCATTTTTCAGATTAAATTAAATTGATTAACAAATAATCATTTTAATTTAACCTTACTTAAATAATTAATCAAATTTAATTAATCTAATAATTAATTTAATTAAAGAACTAATTCAGGATGAATTAATTAATTAATTAAATTGACTACTTGATTTAAATTAATTAAAGAAGAATAATTATATATCCTTAGATTGTCTTAATTCTTTTCTGAATCACTAAAAGTAATAAAGGAATACCACTGAATATTTTGTTGACGTTCCATGCACGGTCTGGTTCATGAACGACTAACTTCAATGACTGTCCTTTAATTTTCACATTAAAAATGTGATTCATTTTTCTTCTCATTTCTTTCTCCTTCTTGTACTTCACTGTATTCTGTCTGAACCTGTCACTCTAGAAATCTCTGTCTTATAAATAAATCCACTTCTTTGATGCTATACTGAGGCTTGATCAGCAATCTGAGCTTCTTCCAGTGTAAAACATCAAAACTATAGATTGACTTTAGGGTTTTTCTTCTGACAGATAGTACCTCCTGAGATTCCTGTGACAGTTAAAGTTATTTACTTATTACAATCTAAGCTTAAGTTGAGTTTAGTCCTCGAACTACAAATAGGCTGTGTCATATGCCTTTCAATCTCCCCCTATTTGTTTGTTAGAAGATAACAAGCAAATACCTAGAGGATTACTCAACTAACTCAACTTAACTTAGTAAAAGATAAAACTTTAAATACAAAGTAAATAAAAGAAAGGTTCTGGTTTATATTTAACATTGTCCAGATTCAAACATAAAAGATAAATACAAGATAGATGATCCTCTAGACTGATCATATAATACAATTTTCTATCTTGACCTATCTAAGCTCTAAAGATATCACATGTAGAGTTGATCTTCACTTTGAAGTTTCTTCATCCCTTATCTCTCCAGGTTCAACTTCATCTTCGTGTTCTAGAAATCTTCTGATATTCTCTGTGTCAAATCTTTCTTGATCATCCAATGTTTTGATCAAATCCTTGTCAAGTACACGTTCATAATCTGACACAAGACCTTTAGGTTTCTTAGGCAAAATTCCAAGGTTGCCCCTAGCCGATTCCGAAGCATGTAATATTTCTTTTCAAAGCAAGTTAAAGAATATGATCGAATAATGTCAGCAACAAAGATACTTTCTTTATCTTCGAATCCTGTAGTCCTCAGCATATGTTCTAACCAGACCAGATGAGATGCAGTATATAATTTCATCGACTTAGAATCAAGGAAGCAAGAATGTAGTGTATTACCCTTGAGAAACTTAACATGATTTGGAGTTTGAATAACTTGTGGACTATTCCTGAGCAAACTCCAAAAGTCTTTCATGAAGTAAAATATTCAGTTCAGAAAACCTTTTTACCTTTAGGGACATAATCCACAGTTCAATCAAGCTTCTCTGTTGAAAGATTTGAAGTGACACATAGAGAGAACCCATTGTACGAGAGTCAATCTGAATTATCAGTTGATCTGCACATCTGTCAAACCCAGCTACTATCCTCGAGATTTCCAGCATCAATGCATCCATATATTGCAAGTAATTTTGATTGGTCTCTTGAAACTATTGAAGTAGTTGGAGAAAACGTTTATCATCATTAGCAGTGTTTTGAATAGAATCAAAAATTTCTCTTGCTCTCTCCCACTTTGGACCAATCTTCAACTGAATATCTCTTTTTCTTTCTTGTACATTGATTGCATGTAGCTTTTGTTTCTCTGCATCTTCAGCTTGCTTCATCTTCAGTCTTTTATCCACTACCTGTCTGGTCTTCTCAAGCTTAGCTTGTCTCATCTGATGATCAACTTTCTCCTCTTGAAGTTCCTTCTCAAATTCAGGATCATCTTGCTAGTTTGAAAGATCTTCTTCAATATCATTTAATTGCTGTACCTCAAACTTACTTACTATTCTTGAGATCGAAATCAAAATCGGATACATCCTGATCATGAGCAGCTTTTTCTTTTCCCTTGGTAGACTTCTCAGACTTCTCCTTATGCCTCCCTTGATCTCCTGACTTACTTCCTCCTCCTGACTTACTTCCTCCTGCTCCTCCAGACTTACCTGCTCCTCCATCTCCAGACTTCTCCCCCTTAGTTGAGGAATCCTCTACAGACTTTCTTCGACTGTCAAGCCCTCTATCTTCATCATTATCCCCCTTATTATCATCATCATAGTCTTCAAAATATGCTCTTTGTTCTGGTGTGATATGATGAGTAGGTTTAACAATGTTGTATAGATGATCAAGTCCTTCAAACATGTAATCATACTGTTAGGCCGAATACACAATTAATAATCAAATTCATATGAGAGTTTAACAAGTAAGATGATTATGCACTTTAAATCTTCTGATATTGAAAACCCTCTTCGTGATGTAAACTATCACAAAGAGCTGCTAGGTTACAAAATAAAGATAGTTCGATGCACGATACCCTTCTAGGGTTAACCTAACTGTATTTATAAAATATACAGCTTCGATACAATCTCTAATTGATATTCCTAATAATCAGCTATACAATGATATCAATTACAGATTGTCACACGTCTCCTAAGTCAACTCGATCTCTTTGATAGCTATCCAGTCTCCAAAGATCTCGCTTCCATATCAATCTTCAATTGATCTCTAATATCTTCTGTTGACTCTGTACGCGCTGCTTCTAGACAGACTTTACTAAACTCTGTCGAGCTTCCGTCAGTCAGACTTTACTAAACTCTGACTTCCTTCCAGTTAAACTCTGATATATCACTGTTACACTTAAACACTGAAACATTACATCAATTATATCCAACAATCTCCCCCAACTTGTTCATTAGCAAAAATGCACAAGTTAATAGATAATTGATGATGTCAAAAACAAATAATCATATACAGTGTTTAACAACTAAACAGAGTTTAAACTGATACTTAACAAAATTACAGAAAATATGAAAAACTTACAGAGCATAAATTACTTAATCCTTTCAACATCCCATGTTGTTCTCAAGTACTCTGTTAGCAATCTCTCTTCTGCAACTTCAAGTGCTCTTTCCATCTGTAGCTTGATCTCTCAAAGCTTAGAATCTGTACCATCTGTCTGATAAATAGCTGATCTCAAATCATAGATGTTGTTCTTCTTCATTTCATTTCCAAGTCTGATAAAGTATGACTTTTCTGATTCTGAATTGATTTCAAGCACAGTGATACCCAAATCAGTTCTCAACTTAGCACTGTTTCTCTTCATTTCAACCATTCTTCCTTTGTAATCTAAGTACTTTGGTACATATTCAGACTTGTCTTTAATTCCACAAATCATCTTTGATCTTTCCATCTGGTATCTAAGCACTTCTGCAGCTCGATAAGTACGACTGTTATTTACCTTGAAAATATGTAAGACATACTGTAGTTCTTCATACATTTTCAAATGAATATCATGCTCTCCAACTTTGTAAACAGTCCCATCCTCCATGAAATACAGCAGAAAGTCTTTATTTAGACTTCTTTGATGAATCAACTGTACTGATTCCAGCTTGTCCAAATTAACTTGAATGACACCCTTGCCTGGAGCAGCCAGTGATGAATTTCTTTCTCTATGTGATCCTAAACCAGCCAAATCATGAGGTTGCTTAGCAATCATTGCTCTGCTTTGAAAAATATCACCTCCTTGAACTTTCTCAGTATTTTCAGGAATAGTAGGTCTCACAAAACCATGAATTGGAAGAGTAGTTTGTACAACATGTGTAGAAACAGAGGTTGTAACTTGTTTTAACTTCTTTGAACTCTTATCAACTTCAACAACTTTTTCTTTAAGCTTCAATCTTGCTTCATCTGCTGTTGGCTTTCTTGAATGAGACACTCTCTGATCAGCATTGACATTTTCATTGATCTTAATGCCTTTAAGAACAGGTCTTGATGCCTTTTCATCTTTCTTCTTGAATTTTCCAGATTTAAGCTTTTTCTCATGTTCAGCTTTAAGCCTTAGCTCTTCAGCCTTTACATCTTCTAGAGTGACATCATTTCCATGTTCTTCAAGAAACATATTTGCAGCTAGCTCTGTATCATTCTGTGGACCTTCAGCAGTGTTTGCTTTAGCAGAGTTTACTGTAGCAGAGTTTACTTTAGACCTTTTAATTGTTCTTTTGTTTCTATCAGATCCACCTCCATCTGCAGCATCATCCTTCTTCTCAAAGGATTGAAGTTGTTTGCAAGCAGTTTTTGCAACTTTCTCCCCCTTTTTGACATCATCAGGAATCAGAATGGAGGTTAGCAACTCCAAAGAGTTTGCAATGGAATCTATTTTAACAGACAAGGCAGACTGATTATCTTCAACTTTACCCAGCCTGGCAAAGAGATTGTCTTGAGCTTTAGATAATTTTGTATTCATGAGTTTAGACTCTATTTCCATTTTCATTTCTCTAGATAAGATCTCAGTCCTCAAGTCAGTGATTGCCTTTGTATTTTCATCAAATCTACCATCCAGAGTTTTGACTTGAACTACAGTTGCTTTTAAGCAAGAAAGAATCTCTGGATTGGAGATGGTATTGGCAGTTTGCTTAACAAAATTAGCTGCTCTCCCTCTTGGAAAAATGCAATCCTCTTTGTACCATTCAGCAGCAAATTTTGCAAGTTGTGCTTTCTCAATTTCATGAGACTTACAAGGTTGAGTGAAAGAGGTATGTTTATTGTCTGTTTGCACTGGTGCACTCAGAAAAGAATCAGAGTTTGCACTGCTTTCACCTTCAAGTTCAACACTTGCAGCTTTAGCATGTTCATCTTCAAGTAAAACACTGTGCTGAGCATTGTCAGCCACAGTTTCTACAATTTCTTCTGCAGCCTTGTCAAGATTTTCTTCATGTTGCTCAGGCTCAGCAACAGAGTTTACATTTTATCATCAACAAGCATAGGCTGAGAAGTAACCTTGGTTGCTTGATCAACCTCATCTCCTCCTTCAACAGTCTGGTGAGCATCTGAGAGTAATTCTGTATGTGATGCTACAGTTTCAGAAAGGATAACTGTAGGTTGATCAGCTGCACCAGTTGCTTCAGATTGAGTAAAAATAGATGAGATAGGATCAGAGAATGGCATGAATAAATCAAGATTATCATCCATTGGAGAAAAGCCATCTCTAGTATCCTCTTCTGCAGGCATTTTGTCCTCTGCAGGCATTTCAACCTCTGCAGGCATTTTATCTTTTTCAGCCTCAACAGTAGGTGTTTGTTGTGAAACCACCTCTGGAGCTTCAACATTTTCACCATCAGAATCAGAGATTACTAGTTTTCTTCTCTTAGCTAGAGGCACTTCATCTGAATCCTCTTTACTAGATTCTGCTACCACAGAGGGTGACTTAGGTCTTTTTGCTCTTTGTATCTTTCTTCTAGTATAAACAGCTCCAGGAGATGTCTGTTTTGCTTTGATGTGTGTCTTTACTAACTTCTTAGATCTTGCATGTCTCTCAGTAGTTGCTGCTGATTGCTTTACTCTGCCTCTTTTAGCTTTAGGCTGTGGTTGTGGTTGAGATTGTGATGGTTCAGTGTTTAGTTGTTGAGTGTGTGAAGATTGTTTTATGATTGGAGATTGAGGATTTTGGGTTGGAGCAGTGTTTGTGATTGGTGATAAAGTGTTGTGAGTGGATGCGGGTTGTTGAGTAGGTACAATGTGGGTAGGTGATGTAGGTGGTTCAGTGTTTAAGGTTTGAGTATGATCAGTGTTTAGTGGTTCAGGTTGTGGTTCTGGTTGTGGTTGGTCTTGAGGTTGGTTGAGAAAATTCTGCAGAGCAAGTGGCAGAACAAGGGCAGGTAGGTTTTCTTTACCAGCATCCTTATTAGTCATATCAGAGAATATTCTCTTGTTGACTCTAAAAGGTTGAATTTCATCAGATTCAGCAATCTCTAAACCAGATACAAAGGCAGTGAATAGCATTTGACAAAATCGAGCAAAATAAACTGTAGTAGACTCTTACAGTTTATCACCTAGATTCATTAGAACATATCTAACAAAATCAAAATTACTGCCATAAAGTAGAGAATACCCGATTTGTAGACTGTCCATTGGAATAGCATCCCAGTTAGTGACCTTCTTCTGGAATGTCCTTGTAATGCAATCGAAGAAAAAATTCCATTCTTTCCTGAGATTAGGCCTCTTTACACTGCCAAGCTTGTCAAGAGAATCCATGTAGCCTATCTCTTGTAGCATCTGTCTCAATTGAGGTTCAGCAACGTAAGCATAAGAGGTGTGTGTATCAAACCCCATCGTTTCTCTGACAGTTTGTGGAGTAATCACAAACTCTTGTTCTTCATGAGTGAAGATGATGTTTGGAGTCCCATTCTCTCCTCCATCCACATAGACCGAGTTTTGCCAAAAAGTGGCAATTTGAGATGCAGAGAGAGTACTAGGTTCAACCAGAGCTTGTCCAATCTCTGAGTCTCTCAAGAAATTCTGCATAAGATGAAACGGTTCTGGAACACGTTCATGATTGAGTGGGGCTGCATAATTGTTAGGGACAAAACGTAGACCAAGAACAGTAAATGATTTAGAAGCCATTGAATCAAGAAATGAGCAAGAAATCACAAAGAAAAGTGTATGTAGGAAAGGTGTTTGTGAAAATGCGCAAGTGAAAACTGAGAGAACTGTGAGATGTAAAAGTGAGTGGGTGAAAGTAAAACTCAATCGTTTGTACACAAAAGTAATTAGAGTTGTAATTAAAAATTAAAACTCAATCGTTTGTGTATTCAAACACTAAACAGTTCCTAGATTAATGTGTGAGTGGGACACAATAATGAGTGAGTGGGACACGTGTCATACATGCAGTGGATCAATTAATCATGCGCAGTAAAAATAGCAATTATCACCGCTGTATTCTCTTTCCTGTTTCCAAGATACTTTAACACAATACACTTATTAACAGTTGTCAAAAGCACTATTTACTCCAATATTTTCAAATTTTCCAAATGAAAATTTACCTCAGAGTACTAACCACAAATCAACAGCGTTTGTCAATTCTCCAACTTTATCACCGAAACCCTTTCAAAAATTGCACAGTTGTGAAAATATGTGTGTGTAAAGCAGAGTTTACCAAATCAATTTTTAGAGCATCTAATTTTTCATAAAATCCAAAAAGTAAATCAATAAACACTGGATGCACAAACTTTCATAGTAAACACTGACTGTATGATGAAAGCTAAACTCTGTAGTAATCAATCTATATACAGTAACATTTAATTTATTTTATACCCCCTCTATTGCTAATATATATATATATATATATTAATTCTATTCATTCCAGTAATTAGAGGTTGGAGCTAGTCACCAAAAATTCAAAAATTTTAGCCCTTACCATTTTGATAAGTTCCTGGGTCATCCTAGTCTTTGACTAGTCACCAAAAATCAGAGAATTTTAACACATATTATATACCAATAAGTTCCTGGGTCATCCTAGTCTCCAATATAATCTCAAAGGAGCATAACAACCTATATACATTTCTTTGGGGTATTGCAGTAAGCATTTTAATCTACCAGAGTATAACTAACAGAGTTTAGAGTTCATCAACATCAGTAGTTATTCATGAAAGGCAATGTACACAGTATTTATAGACTCAGAGTTTAGGACAAAATAAACTAAGAGATGCTATAAATATGAACCAGTATCATGCTGTGTTAACTTTCTGCACAATCTAAGATTAGATCACAATAACTCAGAAAGATTCATGATTAATTGCTGAGAATCATGCTTCATACATATTTCTTCATTGGTGTTTTCATTCAGACAAAAATCAACTCAGAGTTCACAGAGTTTATCAAACTTATTAACAGTGTATGACATACAGGCATGCTGACAGAGTTTAGCAGAGTTTGTCAGTGTTTAAAGGAAAACATGTTAACAGAGTATGCATAACAGAGTTTAATCAACAGAGATCACTTAGCACTTAACAAATCAAGGAAATATGAGCAACACATTACATAAGTAAAATTTGAATCTAACCAACATTCCTAGTCAGAACCAGAGACCATTCCTAGTTCATTGACCAGTCTTGTAAATGTAGCTTCACTCAATAGTTTGGTGAAGATATCTGCAAGCTGTTGTTCTGTAGACACAAAATGTAGTTCAATATTCCCTTCTTCCACATGTTCTCGGATGAAATGGTACCTTATTCTGATGTGCTTGGTCATTGAATGCTGTACTGGATTACATATCATAGCAATAGCACTTTGATTATCACAGTAAATAGGAATCTTACTGTACCTCAATCCATAATCCAGCAATTGATTCTTCATCCACAAGATCTGTGCACAACAGCTACCAGCTGCAAATACTCTGCTTCAGCTGTAGATGTAGAAATTGAATTTTGTTTCTTGCTGTACCAAGAGACAAGTCTGTCACCAAGAAATTGACAACTTCCACTAGTGCTCTTTCTGTCTATCTTGCAGCCTGCAAAGTCTGCATTAGAATACCCAAGTAGCTTGAAATCTGATTCTCTGGGGTACCACAGACCTAATGATATGGTGCCCTTGAGATACTTGAAGATTCTTTTCACAGCTGTCAGATGTGGCTCTCTAGGATCTGCCTGAAACCTTCCACAAAGACAGGTTGCATACATGATGTCAGGCCTACTAGCTGTCAAGTAAAGAAGAGATCCTATCATACCCCTGTAGTTTGTCATATCCACTGAAACTCCTGTGTCTTTGTCCAATTTAGTTGCTGTTGCCATGGGAGTTGATGCAGATGAACAGTCAAGCATACCAAATTTCTTGAGAAGATTTCTGGTATATTTTGCTTGATTAATGAAGATACCATCATCTGTTTGTCTCACCTGTAGGCCTAGAAAATAACTAAGCTCTCCCATCATGCTCATTTGATATCTGGATTGCATGAGCTTGGCAAACTTCTTACAGAGTTTATCATTAGTAGACCCAAAGATAATGTCATCAACATATATCTGAACTAAAAGCAAGTCACTCCCAGATTTGAAATAAAACAGAGTTTTGTCAATAGTACCTCTGTTGAATCCACTTTCTAAGAGAAATTGAGCCAGAGTTTCATACCATGCCCTTGGTGCTTGCTTAAGTCCATAGAGTGCTTTATCCAGCCTGTAGACATGATCTGGATATTTTGGGTCCACAAATCCTGGTGGTTGTTCAACAAACACTTCTTCTTCAAGCTTCTCATTCAGAAAAGCACTTTTCACATCCATCTGGAATACTTTGAATTTCTTGTGAGAGGCATATGCTAGAAAAATTCTGATTGCCTCCAATCTTGCAACTGGAGCAAATGTTTCATCATAGTCTATTCCTTTATGCTGTGAATAGCCTTTTGCTACCAGTCTAGCCTTGTTCCTTGTGATAACACCTTCACTGTCAGTCTTGTTTCTGAAAACCCATTTAGTACCAACAATAGATCTTTTCTTTGGCCTTGGTACAAGGGTCCAAACTTCATTCCTTTCTAATTCATTCAACTCTTCCTGCATTGCTGTTATCCAGTCAGCATCTTGAAGAGCTTCTTCCACTTTCTTTGGTTCATTTTTAGACAAGAATGCATGAAACAAACATTCACTTGCAGTGGTACTTCTTGTTTTCACTTTTGCATCTGGATCACCAATTATCAAATCAGGTGAATGTGATTTGGTCCATTTCCTAGCAGAAGGCAAATGACTTCTGTCAGCATGTGATCCTCCCCCTTGATCCATGCTCTCCTGATTTTGTTGTGGTCTTTCTTCATTTTCTGAGACTCCCCCTGAACTTGACTGCCCAGAGTCAGAATTTGAATTTCCAGAGTTTGAATCATCAGAGTTTGATCCAGATTTTTCAGTTGACTCAGTATCAATGTTTGAGTCTTCATCTTGATCATGCTCCCCCTCAACTGGTTCTTCCCTTTGTTGTGTCTGAGACATTTCTCCAATGTTTACCAGTAGAGGTTCAGAGTTTGTTTCAACAGAGTCTGTCAGAATAGTTTGATCAGAGTTTACTTCAACAGAGTCTGTCAGAATAGTTTGATCAGAGTTTACTTCAACAGAGTTTAAATCTTCATTTTCAAAGTTCAGTTGATCATATTCATCTATGTCTTCAAGTCCAGTTATCTTCTTGTCATCAAAAGACACATGTATAGATTCCATGATCACTTTAGTTCTCAGATTGTAAACTCTGAATGCCTTTGTTGACAGTGGATAGCCAACAAAAATTCCTTCATCTGCCTTTAGCTCAAACTTGGTCAACTGTTCAGGATGAGTCTTCAAAACAAAGCATTTGCACCCGAAAATATGAAAGTATTTCAGGTTAGGCTTCTTTTTCTTCACCATCTCGTATGGTGTTTTTCCATGCTTATTGATCAGTGTAGCATTTTGAGTAAAACAAGCAGTTTGAACAGCTTCTGCCCTGAAATAAGTTGGCAATTTTGCTTCATCAAGCATAGTTCTGGAAGCTTCTATCAAGGTTCTATTTTTCCTTTCAACTACACCATTTTGTTGTGGTGTACCAGGTGCTGAAAATTCTTGCATCACTCCATTGTCCTTGCAGAATTCTTCCATTGTTGCATTTCTGAACTCAGTTCCATTATCACTTCTGATTATTTTGACTTTGTTACTTGATCCTTTGTCCAGAAGCTTCACATGCTCCATCAGAGTTAATGTAGTTTCATCCTTCTTTGCTAGAAAATACACCCAAGTGAATCTAGTGTATTAATCAACAATGACTAAAGAATATTTCTTCCTTGCTATAGACATAACATTTACTGGACCAAAGAGATCAACATGCAGAAGATGTTAAGGATCAGTGATTGAAAATTCTGTCTTGCTCTTGAAAGATGACTTCCTTTGCTTGGCCTTTTGACATGAATCACATAGGCCATCAACATTTAACAGAGCCTTTGGTAGTCCTCTTACAAGATCCTTTCTGATCAATTCATTGATGTTGTTCAAGTTCAAATGTGAGAGTTTCTTGTGCCACTTCCAACTCTCTTCACTAGACATTCTTGTAGACAGGCAAACAGCTTTTCCAACAGAGTCTATTAAAAGCTTGATTTCATAAATGTTGTTTTGCCTATTACCAACTAGAACAACCTTTCCTGTACATTTGCTAATAACTTCACAATATTCAGGTTGAAAATCTACATGATATCCCTTGTCACAGATTTGACTCACAGATAGCAAGTCATGCTTGAGTCCTGGGACATGAGCTACATTGTTGATGATGAAATTTCCAAGATTAATATTGCCATATCCCAATGTTCTTCCTACATTGCCATCACCATAGGAAACTTTTGGGCCAGCCTTCTCCTCAAAGTCTGATAGCAGGGCTTTATTTCCAGTCATGTGTCCTGAACATCCACTGTCCACAACTAGGGTTGCCTCCCTGTTGCCCTGCAATCATAAGCAATTACTGAGGATTTGATTTAAGGATCCAGACTTGCTTGGATCCTTTGACATTCTTAACTTTGCTAGCTTTAGCAGCGGAATTAACATTATCAGAGTTTGAGCTAACAGTATCAGAGTTTACACTTGCAGTATTAACTTTAACCCATTTCAGATTGGGTTTAAGTTCATAGTAATTATGATAGATAGCATGATACTATCTGGAAGTATAAATGGAATGCCAGGTGCTTCCACAGTGTGTGCATAAAGTCTGTTGCTTAGTTCTAGCAAAATCCTTCTTTACCTCAGACTTGGAAGGTAAAGAATTTATATTTTTGTTTTTCTTGCAGAAATTTGCAAGATGCTTAGTACTACCACAGTTATGACATGTCTTTCTTGGAGCATAACTGGCAAGCATTGGTTTATTTCCTGAAGTGATTTCTACTTTTCCATTTCTGTTCTTATTTGACACTCCCTGTTTCTTAACAGATTTTAACTCCTTCAGTTTATGTTTGAGTTGTTTATCTGTCATTGAACCAATATTAACCTGTTTAACACTAGTTTTTACTGGTTCACTTTTAACAGCTTCTTTTTCATTATAAGACAAAAATTTACTGGCTCCATGTACAAAATAAGGTCTGATTTTAACTTGATTTTGAAATCTTAGTTCATCTCCCTCATTATAACCTAGACCAACAGTGTCTGTTTGAAAAATCTGTTGAGTGTCCTTTCCAGAATTAGTCCAAGTCCTAATTTTCTTATTTGCTTCCTCCAACTCAGATTCTAGTTGTTTATATTTCTGAAGCAAATCCTGTTCTATAGAAACAGCATCATCTCTCTCTTTCTAAACTTGTTGCATGTTTTCAAGTTTTTCTTTAACAAGTTTATTTCTAACCTTAAGTTCAAAATTTTCAGATTTTATCCTCTCATTCTCTAAAGTCTGATCCCTATAACTTATATGCAATGACTTAAGATAAATTCTTAATTGAGAAATATCATCAATATTATAAGCATAGGTAGTTAGAGGTACCTGATTTTCAGAAGTTTCTGATTCAGTAGTAGCCATGAGAGCATAGTTCACTTCTTTATCAGAATCTGAAGTGTCTGCCCAATCTCTGCCTTTAGTGTAGAGTACCTTTCCAGTTTTACCCTTCTTGCACTCAGGAGCATAGTGACCCATCTCCTTACACTTGTAGCAATGAATTTCAGACTTATCATTTTTCCCAAACTTGGTCTCTTTTCTTTCAGACCTCCTGAAACTTTTTCTGTCTTCATTTGAATCTCTAGAAAACCTTTTCCCTTTCTTGAAATTCTTGAAACCCATTTTCTTGAAGGTCTTCACCATCAACACAACCATTTTTCTCATTTCTTCTTCATCATCCTCAGAGTCAGATGATTCAGAAGAGTTTGAACCACAATCAGAGTTTGATGATTCACTTTCTGAGTGTATGACCAAAGCTTTTCCCTTCATTTTCCTTCTTGATGCCTCTTTCTTCTGAGGCTTCTCTTCAATCTTAAGAGCAACAGACTTTGCCTTCCTGCTTGATCTCCTGTTTCTCTGCTCCATTTCCAATTCATGAGTTTTGAGCAGCCCATAGATTTCATCAATCTCTGTTTCAGCAAGTTCATAATTGTCTCTAATAGTGGTTGTTTTCACATCCCACCTTTCAGGTAGAGAAAGAAGAAACTTGAGATTTGAGTCTTCTAGATCATACTCTTTGTTGAACAATGACAGATCATTGAGCAGTTTACAGAATCTATCAAATATTTCTGTCATGGTCTCTTCAGGTTTAGCCTCAAAGTGCTCATACTCTTGTGTGAGTATGTTTCTCCTATTCTTCTTAATAGCTGCAGTTCCTTGACATCTGACTTCAAGAGCATCCCAGATCTCTTTTGCAGTGGTGCAGTTAATCACTTTGTTAGACATAACATTGTCTAAAGCACTATGCAGTAAATGCCTAACCTTCGCATCCTTAGCAATTGACGATAGATCTTCAGGAGTCATGTCCTTATTTTCCTTTGGAACTATTTTAGCTTCTTCACCAGCAGTTGTAGCAGATAGCTTTGTAGGATTGTGAGGGCCTTCATAAATCCTGTCAAGATATTTTGGATCTTTAGCCTCCAGAAACATAGTCATCTTGACCTTCCACATGGCATACTCTGATGGCCTGAGAATAGGAACCCTGATTGGTTCATAACGACTCACAGTAGTAGGAGCCTTTTCAGAACTAGTAGATGTTGGTGGAGGAATTGCTGACATGATTATTGTTGTGTTTGGATCTTAACCTGTAATAAAGTAACAGATTGGCTCTGATACCACTTGTTAGGCCGAATACACAATTAATAATCAAATTCTTATGAGAGTTTAACAAGTAAGATGATTATGCACTTTAAATCTTCTGATATTAAAAACCCTCTTCGTGATGTAAACTATCACAAAGAGCTGCTAGGTTACAAAATAAAGATAGTTCGATGCACGATACCCTTCTAGGGTTAACCTAACTGTATTTATAAAATATATAGCTTCGATACAATCTCTAATCGATATTCCTAATAATCAGCTATACAATGATATCAATTACAGATTGTCACACGTCTCCTAAGTCAACTCGATCTCTTTGATAGCTATCCAGTCTCCAAAGATCTCGCTTCCATATCAATCTTCAACTGATCTCTAATATCTTCTGTTGACTCTGTACGTGCTGCTTCTAGACAGACTTTACTAAACTCTGTCCAGCTTCCGTTAGTCAGACTTTACTAAACTCTGACTTCCTTCCAGTTAAACTCTGATATATCACTGTTACACTTAAACACTGAAACATTACATCAATTATATCTAACACATACTTTTCTTCAAGCTTCACAAAGGTTGTTGAATATGATTGAGCAGTTACATGCATTTCCACCTGAAGTTCATCCACCCTATTACAGAGTCTGTCAATAGCATTTAGAATATCTGTTCTAAATGCCCTTTGGCGAATTTCAATAATTTCATTCTGTTGAGAGTATGAAATTAGTAACAGTTCATCGGCCATTTCAATGTCCAAGTCCTGTTGGGAGGAAATGGATGGGCTAACAGATGCCTCAAGTAGTAGGTTTCTTCTCTTCTTTGGTGGAGGCAGAGCTGTGGGATCACTCACATTATCACTTCTTCTATCAGCTCTTTTTGTCAACAACTTGCTTCTGGCTTTAGGTTTAGAGATTTGATTAGACACAGTGTTTGGCTCTAAGACCTGGGATAGAGGCTGTGGTTCTACAACCTCTTGGTCTGACCTATCAGCCACTTGGGCTCCAGAAAAAGTTTGAGAGATAGAAGGCAATACCTGCTCCATTGATGCAGTAGCTGTACCTAAAGGAATGGATTGTTCCATTTGATGTTGAAGTTCAGGGACAGGTACATTTTGAGGTTCAGGTTCAGGTGCATTTACAAGTCGAGGAATGATAGGTAGATTTATGAAGGTAGACAAATATGGTGTAATATACAATGGCACATTTATCAATTTTCTATGTGTATCAAGGCTAGTGAATATTTTCTTGGTTTGACTGCCTGATACCATAGGGTTGACATTCCTAAAGATTGTTTGTTGACCAACAGGAACAAGATGATTAAATATCAAAGTTAATAATCTAGGATAATAACATAAAACTTTCTTACCCTCATCAAAATCCCTTCTGGCCTTAACAATTCTACCAACAATAGTATTCCAAAGTAGATTACCAATATTGATTCTACGGTTGTTAGCAACAGCATAACCAATAGTTTGTAACATAGAGGTGAGTAAATGAAAGTTACCTCTGGCTGTATTAGCAAATACCTTGGAGATCGTGTCGAAAAATGCATCCCATTGTTGAACCAGATTCTTTTTGCTCAGGTTGTTCATATCAATTATTCCACGATAATTAATATCACTGAAGAATTGATAGAGTTGTTCACTGGTTGGAAATGGATCAAAATTATCCACCGGGAGGCCCAATACAGTAGTAAGGGTTGATTCTGTCACGACGTGGTGTGTACCATCAAAATCAAAAGAGAATGAGGTCAAATCTTCAGACACCACAGCTTCTGTGCAAATCAATCTCAGTGGTCCTATTTTAATTGGGGCTTTGATCGAAATTGCAGTTCGGATAATTGAATCGTCATTTAAAAACCGTATCCAAGGCTTAAATCGATCATAGGGACAATCGTTCGGATTAAAATAGCCAACCAAATTATGCTTCATTATCTCAAAATTATCAGCCATTTTTTTAACACAAAAACACACTTCAATTTTAGGAAAATTAAAACAATTCGAAAATTTTCAGAATTATTAATTAATTAAAATTAATTAAAAATTTGAATTAATTCAAAGTTGTCAGAAAAATCCCAAAAATTAGTATGATGTTCTCCTGATCACTGGGAGTCTCAAGCTATTTTTAGATTTCAAAGAAAAAATCTAAACAACTAAAACAGTGAAAACCCGATTCAATTTTTTGAAAAATTGAGTTTTCAAAAACTGGATGAAACACGATGATATTTGATTCAAAAGACAGGAAATCGAACGATCTATTCAATGATGTTGTTCGTTTTCAGTTTTGTTGAAGAAAATTGAGCAGAGGTTCGATTCAAAATTCGTGTGTATTGTATGTATATGTAAAAATCGACTCTGTGTCAATACACGAGAGATTGTCTTGGCTGACCTTTTGTGGTTCTGTTTTTTTTTGTTTAAGTATGAATTTAACATTACAAGACAATCGGTTGATTGTCTTGCCGATTGTCTTGGTAGTTCAAAAACTATCAAGACAATCGTTTACAATACTAATAAATAAAAGAAAACGAAAATAATATATATATATATATATATATATATATATATATATATTTTAAATTTTTTAAAAACTGAAATGACTCTCCAAGACAATCAAGTGATTGTCTTGCCGATTGTCTTGGTAGTTCAAAACTATCAAGACAATCGTTTGTCTTGAGTAAAACAAAATAAAAACAAAACAACAACAAAAAAAATCTGAAAAAATATTTTATTATTAACAAAATAACCTGCCAAGACAATCTGTGGATTGTCTTGGCGATTGTCTTGATATTATAATGACAAACAAGACAATTGATTAATCTGTTAGTGTAGGTGCCCTAGAGGCAATACATTGTTTCTTAAATAAACCTTATGTCATTTGATTATTAAATAAATGTATTTATTATGACTCGAATTACTGCGATATTTGTTAGCATAATAAATGTCCTTAGAATAATGATACACATTATATAGTTTAAGTTTACAACTTGAATTTGAGATTATATAATATCATATTCTTAAAGGTCCCTAGTCGAGTATTATTATACAGGACAATAATAATACATAAATAGACTAGTATGTTTTTGACTGACAACCACATCTCATTGGTTATAAGTATGGAGATACTAAAGTCAATACATAGGTACATGTAGGGTACATGGTACTGGACAGACCCACCGTGAGATTCTTCATGTTAATTAAGTCATAAGAAAGACTCACAGTGATAATGGTGTAATGATCCTTTGACTTGAGATCATTATATTTCTATACGAGGATAATATACTTTGACTACATTAAAAGTTATCTTTGACCGGGTAATGATAAAAGTGGACATCGGGTATATTGTGAATCGTATGAGAAATATGAATGATAGATAAAGGATTTAACCCTCATATTATTAGGAGAGATATTATTGGCCTCTTGATTGAGTGAGACTATAAAATGCATGGCCGTGCTCAAATAATGATTTGTTATTAATAGTCTACTCATGGATCAAGTAAACCCGGATTAAATTATGAAGAGGATGACAATAAACATGCCTCGAGTTTAATCTATAATATTTGGTTAAAGGGATTATATTACACGGGAACATTAATCACAAAAGGTTTATCGAATCACGATTTAATTATTATTTAATTGGGTAGCAATGATGTATTACTAGATACCGCTCATTGTTTATAATTTTATTGGAGAATAAAATTATTGCCAAAATAAATAATAACCTATAGGGTCACACACATAGAACATTTTAAAGGAAGAATTAATTTAAATTCTGAATTTAAATTAATTAATGATAAAGATGGATTTTATTATATTAATTAAGTGGGACTTAATTAAGCTATAATAAAATGCAAAGATATGTGAGATATGTTTTTATGATTTTAATAATTGAGTATGACTTAATTATTATTTAAATAATAGGATTTTATTCTATTATTTAATTAAATCATATATGGGCTAGGTTTAACATGGGCCTTTTGGCTTTACACAATCACATATATAATGATATGATGTGAAGTTTTTTTTTTAACGTAAGAAAATCAGTAGAAGCCGTACAAAAACCCTAAACCTAATCCTATTCTCATTAGAGGCTAGTACCTCTCTTCCGGACAAGATCGTGAGACGTTCTTGAAGGTGTTCGTGTGGATACCGTAGAGGGGGCTTCGAAGAGGAGTGCTCAGTAATCGTGGGAGGCTTGCATCTCCATCGTTCTTTGTACGTAAAGCTTCGTTAAGGTAATCGTTCTATCTACCATATTATCGATTTATTATACATGGATCCGGGGCTTGGTTTCGATTTTATTTACTGTTTTCGCTACGTGTATGCGATCGAAACAATCAATGGTATCAGAGCTGCTTGTATAATATGATAATCTGGTTAATATTGATGCACACGATCTGTTATTTGATTACCAGTTCTATTTTTTTTTTCTTTCGGCCGAGAACCCTGCGTACTAATGTATATACACGACCTGCATGCTTCTGTTTTGTTGCGTCCATATGACCTATTCTGTTTTAATGGGATTAAACCGTAATATGAACGTCTGAGAAATCAGTTGCAGTGGATTTTGATTACCAGTAGTGCAGTTCATGCTCAACGTATACATACATGTTTATACAACCCGTATATACTAAGTTTAGCCTTTAAATCGTTTATGAATCAATGATAGTGATTGTGTTGTTACTGTAAGTGTAATCGTAGGTCTGTATAATCAGTTTGGGATCATAATCATGTACAATATGTAAAACACGATCGAACTGGGTTTCCTGAAAACTGCAGAAATATGATGTACAGGTGATGCGCATATGGGAGATGCGTATCACCTAGGGTTTGAGTCTTACACGCATACGTAGAATGCGTGTCTGGTGGAATTGACAGATTAGCTCTTATGCGCATACTGTTAATGCGCATCTTCTGTTTTAATAAAAAAAAAAATTAAATTTTTTTTTCCAGCTAGGTTTTGCATGCTAGATTAAATTACAAATGTTAATCCTTAACTTGGAGTATGCAAAATTTTATTAATTAGTAATTTTGATTACTAGATTAATATTTAATTAAAATGAATTAATCTTATTTTTTTTATGATTTGATCATATTTAATTTATGTTGTATAAAATTTTGATTATACAATATGTGATGTTTTAATTGTTATGTGAGCATGATGCATGGTTATGGCCCCAAGACCTAGTTTTCAATTTATTTTATTAATTTTAATTTACGGTTTGTAATAATTAAATACGACTTGCATGTCGTTTTTGCTTTTTGTAATTATTTTATCTCGAATGCAACTCGAGTTCTTTTGTAATTTGTTTCAAGAGAGGCTTGGAGGCAATCAAGGCAGCTTTGGAAGCGAACCAAGAGATTTTGTAATAATTAGTTATTACCACCATAGATTGACCTTGATTTTTCCATTAGCTTGGAAAAATCGCATAGGATTGGGCCATAACCATAGCATATTAATTTATGTGATGCACTTTACATATAATGTATGTGTAGAGTAGCAAATGTATGCATGTTTTAATTAGATTAATGATGTATGCATGTATTAGATACGTCACCCATACCATGCTTGCCATGCTAAACAAGATAAAATCTGTAACGATTCGAGATTTTAAAATGAACAAACGATCATGAGATTTCTGTGTTTATGAAACACGGAATTAAATACGAATTTTCAATTATTTAGATATGGGGAGATTTTGTCAAAAACAGGTTTTTCCTGTAAGGAAGTTGGGTATTAAGTGAGGCCACTTGTGACTCCTCCAACAACCTGGAAATCAAACTATTGATGAATATTGATTTGAAGTATTTAATTCAAGGAAAAATTGGGAATCTCTTTATGATGGGATCATGGTCGTTTTAATTCAAAACCCCTTAACAAAATATTAAGTTTTAATCAGATGCTTTCCAATGAATGAACATTCATTGAATCCTAGATCGATAAGGGGAATGACTGCCAGTGGCAGGGGACTCCTGTCTATCGTGGTGAGATGTGACGAATATAAGCGGTTATATTTGCTCGTTGTATCATTGGGTTTAACTTAACTGAGTCGTCATAATAAGGTGAAAATAAACGGTTATATTCAATTATTATGAACTTAGAAGCATAGAGTTTGGTTCAAAATTTATTAGATAAACAAGAACAATTGTTGTTCACCAAACTATCCAAGAATTATATATGATATAATTGACAACTGTTGTCTACCTAAATAATTGTTGTTCACCAAACTATCCAAGGACTACCAGTGGTTGACTTAGGATATGATGAAATATGGATCTTGGCTCACTAGAAAGATTTATGGGATATTCTTTCCGATTTAATAGTAAGGGCTATTAATTTGATAAAAATAGTGGGAGATATATTATGAATATGTCATAATCACTTGAACATAATTAATGTAACAATCTAACTTATCTTATGCATTTTATCATTGTAGAAAACAAATGGCACAAAATACAAACAACACTTTCTCTGTGCGATCAGTCCTTGAGAAGGACAAGCTGACAGGATCGAACTTCCTTGACTGGTCTAGGAATTTGAGAATTGTTCTCATGCAGGAAAAGAAATCTTATGTGATTGATATTCCTCCACCGGCAGCCCCTGCTAACAATGCCACTGCTGCTCAACGAAATGCTTATCAGAAGCATATTGATGATGCAACTGATGTGGCTTGTCTTATGCTTGCTACTATGGATGCTGAGCTCCAGAAGCAGCATTTTGATATGAATGCTTATACTATGTTTGAACATCTTTGAACGATGTTTCAATCACAGGCTCGTGTTGAAAAGTTCAACACAAGCAAAGCACTCTTCTCGTGTAAACAGGGATATGGACCAGTCGGACCACATGTTCTAAAGATGATTGGGTATTGTGATTACCTTGCTCGTTTGGGTTTCCCGCTTCAGCGAGAGGCTCAAGTCGATATAATCTTGCAATCTTTGAACAGCGACTATGCTCAGTTCATAATGACTTTCAATATGGTTGAGCAAGATAAGACTCCTATGGAATTGTTGGCCATGCTGAGGACCACTGAAGCAAATATGGTCAAGGCACCTGAGAAGGCTCCCATAATGATGGTGGGCAAGAAAATGTGCTAAGGGAAAGGGGAAATGGAAGGGCAAGAAAAAGGTTACACCGAAAGATTTGGTCCTTCTAAGCCCTCTTTCAAAAAGGCTAAAAAGCCGAAGGGAGATGTCGCAAAGGCTGACAAAGGTGATTGTCACTATTGTCACAAGCCTGGTCACTGGAAGAGAAACTGTCATGCTTACTTGGAGGATCTGAAGAAATTGAAGGGTGTTCAGATTTCTGGATCAGGAACTGCAGAGAAGTAGGACTTTGGCTAAGGGAGAAGTGGACCTACGAGTAGGCAATGGAGCAAGAGTTGCTGCTTTAGCCGTAGGAACTTATTATTTATCTTTGCCCTCTGGGCTTGTTATTAGAACTAAATGACTGTTATTACGTGCCTGCGATTCGCAGAAACATTATTTCTGTTTCTTGTTTGGACAAGAAAGGTTTTTCGTTTACAATAAAGAACAACAGTTGCTCTTTTGCTTTGAATGATTTAACCTATGGTGTTGCGCGTTTATTTAATGGTTTATATGTTCTTGATTTAGATAATCCTATCTGTAACATAGAAAACAAACGACTTAAAGTTAATGATTCAAATCAAACATACCTCTGGCATTGTCGTCTAGGCCATATAAATGAGAAACGCATTTCCAAATTACATAAAGATGGATACTTGGATAAGTTTGATTTTGAATCATACGAAAAATGCGAATCTTGTTTGCTTGGTAAGATGACTAAAGCTCCTTTTACTGGTAAGGGTCAAAGGGCCACTGAACGTTTGGAGATAATACATAGTGATGTATGTGGCCCAATGCGTGTGATGGCTAGAGGAGGCTACTACTACTTCATAACATTTACTGATGACTTCAGTAGATATGGATATGTATATCTTATGAAGAACAAATCCGATTCTTTTGAAAAATTCAAAGAATACAAGGCTGAAGTAGAGAAGCAAATAGGCGGAGGTGCAAGTATTAAAATCTTACGATCCGATCGTGGGGGTGAATACTTAAGCACCGAATTTAAAGAGTATTTAAAGGAGTGTGGTATTGTATCACAACTCACTCCGCCAAGTACTCCTCAATGGAATGGAGTTTCAGAGAGGAGAAATCGTACCCTGTTAGACATGGTACGATCGATGATGAGTCATGCAGATCTTCCAATAAGTTTCTGGGGTTATGCTCTAGAAACAGCAGCTTTCACACTTAACCGTGTTCCAACTAAGAAGGTTCAAAAGACTCCATATGAGATATGGGAGGAAAAACGGTCAAGCATGAACTTTATGAAAGTTTGGGGATGCAAGGCGTTTGTAAAACGTCAAGTATCTGACAAGCTTGGACCTAAATCCGAAGAGTGCAATTTTGTGGGATACCCTAAAGAAACAAAGGCGTATTATTTTTATAATCCTTCTGAGCAGAAAGTGTTCATTGCTCGAGATGTTGTTTTCATGGAAAGAGATTTTGTTTCCAAAAGAAACAGTGGGAGGACTATAGATCTCGATGAAGATCGAGAACCACAAAATAGCATTGAACCTGAGGTGGAACAAGAGCAGAATAACGATAATGCTCAAGAAACACAGGTTGTTCGTAGATCAAGTAGGATTCACCATGAGCCAGAGAGATATTATGGATTTCTCTTGACTCAAGGTGGTAATGTGATGCTTGTAGACAATGATGAGCCTCTCACCTACAAGGATGCTATGAATAGTCCAGATTCTGAGAGATGGCTGGAAGCCATGAAATCTGAGATGGATTCCATGTACGAAAACTAAGTATGGACTTTGGTTGATCCACCCGAAGGGGTAAAACCCGTAGGGTGCAAATGGGTTTTCAAAAGGAAAACTGACGTGGATGGAAATGTTCAGACCTACAAAGCAAGGCTGGTTGCAAAAGGTTTCAAACAAATTCATGGTATTGACTATGATGAAACTTTCTTACCAGTGGCTATGGTCAAGTCCATAAGGATTTTGCTTGCAATTGCAGCATTCCATGATTATGAAATCTGGCAAATGGATGTCAAAACAGCCTTCCTTAATGGAAGCCTTGAAGAGGATGTGTACATGACACAATCTGAAGGTTTTGTCGATCCAAGGAATGTTGGCAAGTTATGTAAATTACGTCGATCCATTTATGGATTGAAGCAAGCCTCTAGGAGATGGAATATCCGTTTTGATGAAATAGTCAAAGAGTATGGCTTTGTTCAAAACAAAGATGAACCTTGTGTTTACAAGAAGGTTAGTGGGAGCCATGTGGCATTCATAGTATTATATGTTGATGATATACTACTAATGGGGAATGAAATACCTTCTCTAAAGGCTGTTAAGACTTGGTTACGGAGCAACTTCTCTATGAAAGACTTAGGAGATGCATCCTACATTCTAGGAATGAGGATCTATAGGGATAGATATAGAAGGATGATCGGTCTAAGTCAGAGTACATACATTGATAAGGTTTTGCATCATTTTGGTATGCAAAATGTGAAAAGGGGATGTGTCCTCGTGTCTCAAGGGATAACGATCTCTAAAGACCAGTGTCCGAAATCATTGGATGATAAGGACAACATGAGGAAAGTTCCATATGCCTCAGCAATTGGATCTATCATGTATGCAATGGTATGTACTCGTCCTGATGTCTCGTATGCTTTGAGCATGACGAGCATACACCAGTCTAATCCAAGTGAAGGTCACTGGACGGTAGTCAAGAATATTCTTAAGTACCTGAAAAGGACTAAAGATTTATTATTGGTGTATGGAGGAGAGGAGAAACTGGTTGTAAAAAGTTACACCGATGCAAATTTCCAAATAGACAGGGATGATACTGTATCATAGTCTGGTTTTTGTTTTGTCTAAATGGAGGTACTGTAAGCTAGAAGAGTTCATAGCAAGAAACAGTCGCTGTTTCTACAATGAAGGCTGAGTACATTGCAGCTTGTGAAGCGGCAAAGGAAGATGTTTGGATTCGAAAATTTATTACTGAATTGGGAGTGGTTCCATCGATCGCAGATCCCATAGACAAGTACTGCGATGATAATGGAGCCATTGCACAGGCTAAAGAACCTAGATATTACTCCCGATCCAAACATATACTCAGGAGATTTCACCTCATTCGAGAGATAAATGAAAAGGGTGATATACACATATGTAAAGTACACACAAATGATAACATAGCAGACTCACTGACCAAAGGCTTGTCGCAGCAGAAGCACGACGGTCACACTAGTTCCATGGGTATTAGATACATGGGTGATTGGCTCTAGTACAAGTGGGAGATTGTTAGTGTAGGTGCCCTAGAGGCAATACATTGTTTATTTTGATAAACCTTTATGTCATTTAATTGTTTAATAAATGTATTTATTATGACTTTAATTCCTGCGATATATTTGTTAGCATAATAAATGTCCTTAGAATAATGATACACATTATATAGTTTAAGTATTTAACTTGAAATTGAGATTATATAATATATCATATTCTTAAAGGTCCCTAGTCGAGTATTATTATATAGGACAATAATAATACATAAATAGACTAGTATGTTGTTGACTGATAACCACATCTCATTGGTTATAAGTATGGAGATACTAAAGTCAAAACATAGGTACATGTAAGGGTACATGACACTGGACAGACCCACCGTGAGATTCTTCATGTTAATTAAGTCATAAGAAAGACTCACAGTGATAATGGTGTAATGATCCTTTGACTTGAGATCATTATATTTCTATACGAGGATAATATACTTTGACTACATTAAAAGTTACCTTTGACCGGGTAATGATAAAAGTGGACATCGGGTATATTGTGAATCGTATGAGAAATATGAATGATAGATAAAGGATTTAACCCTCCTATTATTTGGAGAGATATTATTGTCCTCTTGATTGAGTGAGACTATAAAATGCATGGCCGTGCTCAAATAATGATTTGTTATTAATAGTCTACTCATGGATCAAGTAAACCCGGATTAAATTATGAAGAGGATGACATGAAACATGCCTCGAGTTTAATCTATAATATTTGGTTAAAGGGATTCTATTACACGGGAACATTAATCACAAAAGGTTTTATCGAATCACGATTTAATTATTATTTAATTGGGTAGCAATGATGTATTACTAGATGCCGCTCATTGTTTATAATTTTATTAGAGAATAAAATTATTGCCAATTAAATGATAGCCTACAGGGTCACACACATAGAACATTTTAAGGAAGAATTAATTTAAATTATGAATTTAAATTAATTAAATGATTAGTTGTATTTTATTATATTAATTAAGTGGGACTTAATTAAGATATAATAAAATACAAATGAGATATGATTTTAATAATTAAGTATGACTTAATTATTATTTATTTAAATAATAGGATTTGATTCTATTATTTAATTAATCAAACTTGGGCTAGGTTTTTAGTTGGGCTTTTACCTTACACTATCATATAAATATATGATGATAGGTAAAGAAGGTAATTAATTTTGTACGACAAAAATAATCCCCAACCGCTTGAACCAAAACCTAAAAAGAAGATCTCATATTTTCATTGGAGGCTAGTACCTCCCTTCCAATCAAGAATCGTTCTTGGAGTGTTCGTGTGGATACCGTAGAGGAGGCTTCGAAGAGGAGCACTCAACGATCGTGAAAGCTTGGATATCCATTAGACATACAATCGTAAAGCTTCTTTAAGGTAAATCGCATAGGATTGGGCCATAACCATAGCATATTAATTTATGTCATGGTTAATATGTTGGGCCATATTAACCATGACATAAAGGTTTATCAAAATAAACAATGTATTGCCTCTAGGGCACCTACACTAACAGAAGGTTCAAAAGACTCCATATGAGATATGGGAGGAGAAACGGTCAAGCATGAACTTTATGAAAGTTTGGGGATGCAAGGCGTTTGTAAAACGTCAAGTATCTGACAAGCTTGGACCTAAATCCGAAGAGTGCAATTTTGTGGGATACCCTAAAGAAACAAAGGCGTATTATTTTTATAATCCTTCTGAGCAGAAAGTGTTCATTGCTCGAGATGCTGTTTTCATGGAAAGAGATTTTGTTTCCAAAAGAAACAGTGGGAGGACTATAGATCTCGATGAAGATCGAGAACCACAAAATAGCATTGAACCTGAGGTGGAACAAGAGCAGAATAACGATAATGCTCAAGAAACACAGGTTGTTCGTAGATCAAGTAGGATTCGCCACGAGCCAGAGAGATATTATGGATTTCTCCTGACTCAAGGTGGTGATGTGATGCTTGTAGATAATGATGAGACTCTCACCTACAAGGATGCTATGAATAGTCCAGATTCTGAGAGATGGCTGGAAGCCATGAAATCTGAGATGGATTCCATGTATGAAAACAAAGTATGGACTTTGGTTGCACCACCTGATGGGATTAAACCCATAGAGTGCAAGTGGGTTTTCAAGAAGAAAACTGACATGGATGGAAATTTACAGACCTACAAAGCAAGACTGGTGGCGAAAGGTTTCAAGCAAATTCATGGTATTGACTATGATGAAACTTTCTCACCGGTAGCTATGGTCAAGTCCATCAGGATTTTGCTTGCGATAGCGGCTTATTATGACTATGAAATCTGGCAAATGGATGTCAAGACTGCTTTCTTAAATGGAAGCTTAGAAGAGGATGTGTACATGACACAACCTGAGGGTTTTGTCGATCCAAAGTTTGCTAGAATGGTTTGTAAGTTGCTACGATCTATTTATGGATTGAAGCAGGCCTCAAGGAGGTGGAACATCCGTTTTGATGAAACAGTCAAAGAGTTTGGCTTCAAACAAAATGAGGATGAGCCGTGTGTTTACAAGAAGGTTAGTGGGAGCCATGTGGCATTCCTAGTATTATATGTGGATGACATATTACTAATAGGGAATGACATTCCTTCTCTACAAGCTGTGAAGACTTGGTTGGGAAAAAGTTTCTCGATGAAAGACTTAGGCGATGCTACCTATATCTTAGGGATCAGGATCTATATGGATAGATCTAAAAGATTAATCGGCCTAAGTCAGAGTACATACATTGACAAAGTATTGCATCATTTTGGAATGCAAGAGGCAAAGAGGGGCTTTGTCCCGGTGTCTCATGGGATAGTGATCTCAAAGGAAAATTGTCCTAAATCATCAGATGATAAGGACCGTATGAGTAAAGTACCATATGCTTCGGCAATTGGTTCTATCATGTATGCAATGATATGTACTCGTCCTGATGTCTCGTATGCTTTAAGCATGACGAGCAGGTACCAGTCTAATCCAGGTGAGGGTCACTGGACAGCTGTCAAGAATATTCTTAAGTACCTTAAACGGACTAAAGATTCGTTCTTGATATACGGAGGAGATGAGAAGCTGGTCGTAAAAGGTTACACTGATGCTAGTTTCCAGACAGATAGGGACGATTCTGTATCCCAGTCTGGATTCGTGTTTTGTCTAAATGGAGGTGCTGTAAGCTGGAAAAGTTCGAAGCAAGAGACAGTAGCTGATTCTACAATGGAAGCTGAGTATATTGCCGCTAGTGAAGCAGCCAAAGAGGCTGTTTGGATTCGGAAATTTATTACCGGACTTGGTGTGGTTCCGTCGATCGCAGATCCAGTTGATCTGTATTGCGATAACAATGGAGCCATTGCGCAGGCTAAGGAACCAAGGTCCCATTCCAAGGCAAAGCATATACTTAGAAGATATCATCTTCTTCGAGAGATAAACGAGAGAGGAGATATACATATATGTAAAGTGCATACCAATGATAATGTTGCGGACCCACTGACCAAGGCTTTATCGCAGCAGAAGCACGACGGTCACACTAGTTCCATGGGTATTAGATACATGGGTGATTGGCTCTAGTGCAAGTGGGAGATTGTTAGTGTAGGTGCCCTAGAGGCAATACATTGTTTCTTAAATAAACCTTATGTCATTTGATTATTAAATAAATGTATTTATTATGACTCGAATTACTGCGATATTTGTTAGCATAATAAATGTCCTTAGAATAATGATACACATTATATAGTTTAAGTTTACAACTTGAATTTGAGATTATATAATATCATATTCTTAAAGGTCCATAGTCGAGTATTATTATACAGGACTATAATAATACATAAATAGACTAGTATGTTTTTGACTGACAACCACATCTCATTGGTTATAAGTATGGAGATACTAAAGTCAATACATAGGTACATGTAGGGTACATGGTACTGGACAGACCCACCGTGAGATTCTTCATGTTAATTAAGTCATTAGAAAGACTCACAGTGATAATGGTGTAATGATCCTTTGACTTGAGATCATTATATTTCTATACGAGGATAATATACTTTGACTACATTAAAAGTTACCTTTGACTGGGTAATGATAAAAGTGGACATCGGGTATATTGTGAATCGTATGAGAAATATGAATGATAGATAAAGGATTTAACCCTCCTATTATTAGGAGAGATATTATTGGCCTCTTGATTGAGTGAGACTATAAAATGCATGGCCGTGCTCAAATAATGATTTGTTATTAATAGTCTACTCATGGATCAAGTAAACCCGGATTAAATTATGAAGAGGATGACAATAAACATGCCTCGAGTTTAATCTATAATATTTGGTTAAAGGGATTATATTACACGAGAACATTAATCACAAAAGGTTTATCGAATCACGATTTAATTATTATTTAATTGGGTAGCAATGATGTATTACTAGATACCGCTCATTGTTTATAATTTTATTGGAGAATAAAATTATTGCCAAAATAAATAATAACCTATAGGGTCACACACATAGAACATTTTAAAGGAAGAATTAATTTAAATTCTGAATTTAAATTAATTAATGATAAAGATGGATTTTATTATATTAATTAAGTGGGACTTAATTAAGCTATAATAAAATGCAAAGATATGTGAGATATGTTTTTATGATTTTAATAATTGAGTATGACTTAATTATTATTTAAATAATAGGATTTTATTCTATTATTTAATTAAATCATATATGGGCTAGGTTTAACATGGGCCTTTTGGCTTTACACAATCACATATATAATGATATGATGTGAAGTTTTTTTTTAACGTAAGAAAATCAGTAGAAGCCGTACAAAAACCCTAAACCTAATCCTATTCTCATTAGAGGCTAGTACCTCTCTTCCGGACAAGATCGTGAGACGTTCTTGAAGGTGTTCGTGTGGATACCGTAGAGGGGGCTTCGAAGAGGAGTGCTCAGTAATCGTGGGAGGCTTGCATCTCCATCGTTCTTTGTACGTAAGGCTTCGTTAAGGTAATCGTTCTATCTACCATATTATCGATTTATTATACATGGATCCGGGGCTTGGTTTCGATTTTATTTACTGTTTTCGCTGCATGTATGCGATCGAAACAATCATAATCTGTTAATTTTATACTAATAAAATACAAATTAATGAGCAAAATTAATCAAATTAAAATACACTATTATTTATTATTAAAATTACTATAAATAAATATTTAGTAAACACATGGATTAATCTTTTTACGAAAACAAATATAAATAACAAAAGGACAAACACTAAAAAACATTAAATAAAATATTAAATTTATTTACAAGAACATTTATAACAAATTAATGAATCTAAATATTTTCTAATAAATAACTTTCTAATAGAAAATTATTTAAAGAGAGAATATGATTCATTAAAATATCACAAATATTCCAAAACACAAGAAGTAATAACAAAGATATTATTAACATGTTGACAAAGATTTTTAGCAATTACAAGCAATAAAAAGTTGATAAAATAATTATGCAAGTGATTAAAATTTAAAAATAATAACAAAATCACTTGCAAATTATTAAAGAATAAACCTCAGATATTAACCAGCTTAATTACTAGGACTGTTTAACATACCTAATTCACCAACAATTTTGGTGAATGTGGATTCGTCAAGGGACTTAGTAAAAATATCTGATGTTTGTTCTTCTGTGGGTACAAATAACAATTCCACAGTACCATCCATGACATGCTTTCTTATAAAATGATACCTGATGTCTATGTGCTTGGTCCTCGAATGCTGCACAGGATTGTTGGAGATTGCTATGGCACTTGTATTATCACACAAAATTGGAATTTTTGTTAATACAAAACCATAGTCTTTCAGCTGATTCCTAATCCACAAGATTTGTGCACAACAGCTTCCAGCAATTATGTACTCAGCTTCAGCTGTTAAGTTGGAAACTGTTTGTTGTTTCTTGCTGTACCAGGAAACTAGCCTGCCACCTAGGAATTGACAACTCCCAGAGGTGCTTTTTCTATCTACAAAACTTCCTGCATAATCTGAATCTGTGTATCCAACAAGATTAAAACTAGATTTTTTAGGGTGCCAGATACCTAGATTAGGTGTACCCTTAAGATATCTTAAGATTCGTTTTACAGCAATGAGATGAACATCTCTAGGATCCGCTTGGAACCTTGCACACAAGCATGTAGCATACATAATATCTGGTCTACTTACATTAAGGTAAAGTAATGAGCCTATCATACCTCTGTAACTTGTGACATCTACCTTGGCAGAATTTTCACAAGTTCCAAACTTGACAGCTGTAGATGATGGTGTATTAGCTGAAGATGAGTCCTCCATTTGATATTTCTTGAGGAGCTCTTTGATATACTTGGATTGACAGATAAATATTCCATCTGTCCTTTGACTTATTTGCAATCCAAGAAAGAATTTCAGTTCTCCCATCATGCTCATTTCAAATTTACCCTGCATTAACTTAGCAAATTTCTTGCACAAAAGATCATTAGTAGACCCAGATATTATATCGTCCACATAGACTTGGACTAGTATTGTATCATTTTTATGTTTCTTAATAAAGAGAGTTTTGTCTATGACACCTCTAACAAAGCCATTTTCAAGTAAAAATTCAGAAAGGGTGTCATACCATTTTCTTGGTGCTTGCTTGAGGCCATAGATAGCCTTGAAAAGGAAGTAGACATAGTCCAACAGATCTGGATCTTCAAAGCCAGAGGGTTGTTCTACATAGACCTCTTCATCCAGCTTACCATTTAGAAAAGCACTCTTTACATCCATTTGATAAACATTAAAGTTTGATAATGCTGCGAATGCCAAGAATATTCTAATGGCCTCAAGTCTTGCCATTGGAGCATAGGTTTCATCGTAGTCAATGCCTTCAGCTTGTGAATAACCCTTTGCTACCAGTCTTGCTTTATTTCTTGTGACTGTGCCATCTTCATCAAGTTTGTTTCTGAGTACCCATCTAGTGCCAACCACTGTTCTATTTGAAGGTCTGGGTACCAGCTTCCATACTTCTTGTTGTTTGAATTGAATGAGTTCATCTTGCATAGCAATCACCCAATCAGGATCAGAAAGAGCTTCTTCAGTTTTCTTAGGTTCGATTTTAGATAGAAACCCTGAATAATTGCATTGATTCTGATAAGCTCTTCTAGTCTTTACTCCTACATCTGGATCACCAATAATTAACACAAAAGGTTGAGTTCTATTCCAAACAGTTTGTCTGGGTAGATTAATTCTTGATGATTCCCCTTGATTTGAATTGTGTTGTTGAGTATGACTTGTTGATCCGTCACTAACTCCCCCTGAGTTGTTGCCAGGATGATTAGATGAGTGTTCAGAAGCATGAGTGGTGTTTTCAATATTATCATTATTATCACCACCATTATTCTGATTAAACTCATCTTTGACATTATTGTCATTAGCATCAGCAAAAATATCAGATGGACTATCATCATCTGAATCTAGATCTTTCATATCTTCAAAAGATAGCTTTTCAGATGAATCTTCAGTTTGGATACTAGGGAGTTTTGTGTCATCAAATGTTACATTGACACTTTCCATCATCTTCTGATGTTCAATCAAATACACCTTATAATCTCTTCTTTCATAACCAACAAAAATTGCTTCATGTGCTTTGGCTTCAAATTTTCCACCTTGATCGTCTCCTTCTTTAAGTACAAAGCATTTTGCTCCAAATACATTAAAGTATTTGAGTGTTGGTTTCTTTTCATTAAAGGCTTCATAGGGTGTCTTCATCAAGTCTTTGTTAATAAGAGTTCGATTCTGATTATAGCAAGCAGTGTTGACAGCTTCAGCCCAAAAATATAATGGAAGCCTTGATTCGCTTAACATAGTACGTGCAGCTTCAATCAAGGTTCTATTCTTTCTTTCAACTACCCCATTTTGCTGAGGAGTTCTTGGAGCTGAGAATTGTCTGGTTATTCCTTTTTCAGTACAAAAGTCATTCAAAACTGCATTCTTGAATTCAGTTCCATTGTCTGACCTTATAGCCCTCACTGGATACTTGGAATCCAACTCAATTAACTTGATGTGATCAATCACCAGTTGTGGAGTCTCATCTTTAGAATTCAGGAACAAAACCCATGTGTACTTTAAAAAATCATCAACAATCACAAGAGCATTTCTTTTCTTTGACATAGACATCACATTCACTGGACCAAATAGATCCATGTGAAGTAACTGTAAAGGATCAGTTATTGAAGATATATCAGTGCTTTTGTGAGTTGCCCTTTTTAGTTTGCCTTTTTGACAGGCATCACATAGTCCTTCCTGTGTGAATTCCATAGGGGGTAAACCTCTCACCATTTCCCACTTAACCAAATAATTCATTGTTTTGAAATTCAGGTGAGAAAGTTTCTTGTGCCATATCCAGCTTTCATCCGTGGATGCTTTAGAATAGAAGCAATTGATTTCTTGAGTGCTTCTAGTGTTCATGTTGGCTATATACAAGTTTCCTTTTCTGACTCTTGTCAGAGATGGTTGTTCATTTCTTTTGTGTGAAATCAGACAATTCATTTTGTTAAAGTGGACTTCAAATCCCTTGTCACAGAATTGATTGATGCTGAGCAAATTATGCTCAAGTCCTTTTACAAAGGACACTTCTTCAATGATAACATTTCCAGCTTCAAGTCTGCCATATCCATCAGTTCTACCTTTGCTGTTATCTCCAAAGGTAACTACTGGGCCGGCCTTCTCCACCACATTTGTCAGCAGGGTTCTGTCTCCAGTCATATGCCTTGAACATCCACTGTCCAAGATCCAGGTTACTCGTTCAACCTGTTCAATACCCTGCAATGACAAATGGAATAAACCTTCTTCGGGACCCAAATTTGATTGGGTCCTGCGGATTTAAAGTATTGACCTTTATCAGGCAAAACAACATTTTTAATTTTAACATCTTTAGTCAATAAACATTTAACCTTATAAACAGATTTGAAAATCTTTTGTTTTATCTTGGGTATCCATGTTTCTCTAGCAGCAATAACACTTGTGTCATTGACTGGACATTTGACCTGGTAAACATTCTTGGTAACCTTTTGTTTAGGCTTAGGTACAAATGTCTCTCTCCTAACTTGAGGAGGAAAAGCAGTCTTTGATCGAACATTATTGTTCATGTTCATGTGCTGTCGAGGAGCATTCTGTTTAACACATGCATAACTACCATTAAAATAAGCACGCATACTGTTAAAAGCACAAGACATACAATTGATAACACCACATGCTTTATGATTAGAATCAATGATAGGCATGGTATTTTTCTGTTTCAACTTATTACCACCTAATCCAGTCTTAGAAGAACTAGCTAATTCAACAACTTTGACTGGCACTTTAGTTACATCTTTCTTGGATGAAACATTCGTTGTATTAGTGTCCTCAACTGATTTAGCCTTAACAAAGACTGTGACATCTTTCTTGGATGAAACATTCTTTGGATTAGTGTTCTTAACAATTTTATCCTTAACACATTTATCCTTAACAAAAACTGTGCCATTAGCACTATCCTCATTTCTCATTTCTTCTTGGATAACCACAGAAAGAATATCTGGTGGTCCAGCATCAGATTTTTTAAATAGAGGTTCTTTAACATTTTTGAGCACATGTGGTATTCCCCTTTCTTTAGCACTAACAGGGTTAGGGGAATTTATGCCCAACGATCCAACAGCTTCATTGTAACCATACCCTATGCCTGTTGTTCGTTCTACAACTTGATTGTTAAAGAACTCTTTGGAAACTTTAACCGAATTATAACAAGCCCTGACCTGTGTTTAAAGTTCAATAATTCTAGCCATTTGTTTGCCTACAACTTCTAGAATAGCTTTCTCCTTTTTATAAAGCATTGTTATTTCATCTCTTTGTTGATCTTGATTAATATGAACTTTTTTCAATTCTGACACTTCATTGCCAAGATTAGTGCTTAACAGATCTAGTCTTCTATAATCAGTTTTTGCATTATCTAAGGAATTATAAAGACTACGAATCAACTCAGGATCAGTAACAATTACTGGTTTGTTATGATGATCAGATGCTTCATCATTTGCCACCAGCGCAAAATTTCCATATTCTTCATCTTCGCTGTCCGTGTCATCCCAACTCTTACCAGCCGCAACATAGGCTTTTCCAGGTTTCTTCTTTTCAGCAGCAAAATCTCTTCTTTGAGTTTGCTTCGGTTTCTGACATTCAGTGGCAAAGTGCCCTAATTCATTACAGTTGAAGCAACGAATCTTGCTTCTGTCAACAGATCCAGTTTTGTATCCTCCCCTGTTACTAGAGGAAGAAGAACCTCCTCTTTGGAATTTGTTATTTGACTTAAACTTGTACTTTGGATTTCTTTTGAATCTGAAGTTGCCAAATTGTCTTACCATCAATGCCATGGATTCATCTTCCAGTTGATCTAACTCTTCCAATGAATAGAAGTCTCCACCATCCAGAGTAGGTGGTGTTTGACCAAGTTCTACTTCAGTCTTTTCCTTGTCTGAGCTGTAAGGTAGAACAACCTTAGCTTCCACTTCCTTAGGTGCCTCAACTACAAGAGCTGTAGATGAACTTGGCACACTTCCTTTACCAGAGACCTCCCTCTGCTGTACTTGTTCCAGTTCATAGGTTTTCAGAACACCAAACAATCTTTCAAGAGCTATCTTATTCAAATCTCTTGATTCTCTGATGGCTGTTATCCTATGTTCAAGATGAGTGGGCATTGTCAACAAAAACTTCATATTAATCTCTTTCTGTGTATATTGCTTGCCATTGACTTGCAAGTTGTTGATAATTTTGTTCTACCTTTCAAACACTTCCTGAATGCCTTTATTAGGGCCAGCTCTAAAGTGTTCATACTCAGAGGTTAAAATCTGAAGTCTGTTTTCCCTTACTTCATCAGTTCCTTCATTGATAGTCTCAATAGTTTCCCACATGTGTTTTACAGTTTTACAATTTATCACATGACTGTACATCACAGGATCCAGGGAATCTATTAAAATAAGTCTCAAATTCTTATCTAGTCCTGCGTCCTCTTTTTCAGCAGGAGTAAAAGAATCAGCATGCTTTGGAACAGATGTTGCAGGTGATACTACAATTCCTCCAACAATAGATTCAGATATATGTTCTTTTGGAATTATAGGTCCATTCTGTAGAACACCCAAATATTTAGAATTTGCGACATCAAGAAACAACTCCATTTTATTTTTCCACATTGTATAATTGTCCTTGTTAAACATGGGAATTTTAACAATGCTTTTTGATGACATGATGAATTTTTAAGTGAGTTAAAAATTCGAGATAGATTTTTGGCGGAATAAAATTAGGATCTTGATTTGTATATCAATCAATAGGCTCTGATGCCAATTGTTAGGTCCAATATGTTTGTAGAAGGGGGGGTTGAATACAAACAGTACTGTTTATTCGAAATTTGTCCGGATAATTTAATTTATATTTTGACAAATTTGAGCTGAATTAAATGAAACAAAATTCAAGTTGAATATAAAATTATATTAACTTGAGAGGTTTGTTACAAATACAGTACATAATTTCTATCTAGTTAATAAAAACAAATTAGAAAATTCGACATGAATTTTTCTAGATTTGTTAATAAAAATCAAGATATAGATTAGGAGTAAAAACTCGCTAATAGTACAAGAGTATCAAGTAAACAAGTTCTATCGGATCAGATATTAAAAATAAGATGAACTTGATTTTCTATGAATTTTTCTGCTCCTTGTATTGTGTTCTTGATGAGAGAGAAGAGAGCAAACTGCCTTTGTTGAATGTAATATTTCTGTCTGTGTTGTCTTGTGTCGATCTGTCTTGATATATAATATTCACTGCCTCTTTATCTTCAAATATAACTGTCAAGACAATCGGCAATACAATCTATTCTTCCAAGACAACCAATTTTGTACTGCCAAGACAATAGGCAATACAATCGTCAAGACAATCAGGTTCTTCCAAGACAATCGGCAAGACAATCAAATTCTGAGATCTTTGTCTTGTTTTATCAAAAATTATCATTCTGTCTGAAGCTTTTTCTTTTTGATCATTATCAAGACAATCTGATTTGAACTGTCAAGACAATCGTCAAGACAATCAAATCAGATTTTTATTCTACTTTTTTAAAGCTGTTCAGAATTTATCATTACCAAGACAATCGGCAAGACAATCAGACATTGTCTTGCGTTGATTTTCTTCTTCAAGACAATCAGTGATTGTCTTGTTTCTCTAAATCTCTTCTCCAAGACAATCGGCAAGACAATCAGGGATTGTCTTTCTAGTTCATTTTTCAGAATAAATTAAATTGATTAACAAATAATCATTTTAATTTAACCTTACTTAAATAATTAATCAGATTTAATTAATCTAATAATTAATTTAATTAAAGAATTAATTCAGGATGAATTAATTAATTAATTAAATTGACTACTTGATTTAAATTAATTAAAGAAGAATAATTATATATGCTTAGATTGTCTTAATTCTTTTCTGAATCACTGAAAGTAATAAAGGAATACCACTGAATATTTTGTTGACGCTCCATGCACGGTCTGGTTCATGAACGACTAACTTCAATGACTGTCCTTTAATTTTCACATTAAAAATGTGATTCATTTTTCTTCTCATTTCTTTCTCCTTCTTATACTTCACTGTATTCTGTCTGAACCTGTCACTCTAGAAATCTCTGTCTTATAAATAAATCCACTTCTTTGATGCTATACTGAGGCTTGATCAGCAATCTGAGCTTCTTCCAGTGTAAAACATCAAAACTATAGATTGACTTTAGGGTTTTTCTTCTGACAGATAGTACCTTCTGAGATTCCTGTGACAGTTAAAGTTATTTACTATTACAGTCTAAGCTTAAGTTGAGTTGAGTCCTCGAACTACAAATAGGCTGTGTCATATGCCTTTCAGAGATAGTTAGTTTTTCTTTTGTATTATAAGTTTTGTAACAGCAGCTATGTAACTTCTACACTGATTATTTCTTCAAAATATAAATCTCAGGTGGATCAAAAAACCCACCTGAAATTTTGTAAGTGTTGTGTAATTGCTTTACATTTCATTTACTTGTTTTATTTATCTGTTCCATTAAACTTTCTAGCCTCCATTAGTTCGAAAAGATTTTGTTCAAGATTGTATTCAACCCCCATTCTACAATATTGTGGTGTTATTTTGATTTATCAATTGGTATTAGAGGAAGCTTGTAACAAACAAGAAGTTTAAAGATCAAACACCATGGGAAAAAAGGACACAGGCGTGAAGATTCCAATGCTTGACAAATATAATTACTTTCACTGGAAAGTAAAGATGCATCTTCATCTTTCAGCCATCGATGAAGGTTATGTAGATTGCATAGAGAAAGGACCACACGTTCTTATGAAAGCCAACTCTGGAGTTGGAGCACATGTAGGCACTACAGCGGTAGGAAGGTCAATACCAAAGACTCAGGTTGAATTCACAGAAGAGGACTTGGAAGAAATGCATAAGGATAAGAAAACCATGAACATCTTGTTCAATGGTATAGACCAAGACATGTTTGATAATGTCATTAACTACACCACTGCTAAGCAAGTGTGGGATACTATCCAAACAATCTGTGAAGGAACTTAGCAAGTCAGAGAAAACAAGATGTAGCTTCTTATACAACAATAGGAGCACTTTCACTTTGCTTCTGGTGAAAATCTCACTGATATCTTTAGTAGATTTCAGAAATTATTGAATGGTTTAAAGCTGTATGCAAGAGTTTACTCTGCCAAGGACTCTAATATCGAGTTTCTGAGATCTCTTCCTAAGGAATGGAAACCTATAACAGTCTCGTTGAGGAACTCTCAAGAATACAAAGATTTTACACTTGAGAGACTGTACAGTATTCTGAAAACTTATGAGCTTGAACTGCAACAAGATGAGGAGATCGAGAAAAATCAGAAAAAGAGTGGAGCTGTAGCATTGGTGGCTAGTGTGCCTAATGGTCAAGATGGTGAAAAGATGGAGGATGTCAAGAACATACCAAGTACTAGTTCTGGTACTTGTGAAGGTGTAGGAAAGCTGAGCAAAGGGAAGAGCAAAATGGTTGAACAACCAGAAGCATCTAGTGGGGATGAGTCTGAAGACTTGGATGAGTACTTAGCCTTTTTGTCAAAAAGGTTCTCTAAGCTCAGATTCAAGAAGAACCCTGCAGCATCCAAGCAATTCAGAATAAGCTATCAACCTAACAAAGATATGGTTGAAAAGTCCAAGGTTAAATGCTTTAGCTGTGGAATTGCTGGTCACTTTTCAAATGAGTGCAGAAATTCTAAGGAGAAGAGACAGTTTGAAACTTTTGACTACAAGAATATTTTGATCTTCTCAAACAAAAGGAAAAAGCATTCATGTCAAAGGAAAATGACTGGGCTGCTGGAGGAGACACAGATGAAAAAGAGGAGTTTGTCAACCTAGCTCTCATGGCCAATGAGAATGAAGAAGAAGCCAGCTCATCTAGCAACCAGGTATACTCTACAAACTTAACTTAACTTTCTAAAGCTGAATTTGTGTGCACAATTGATGAAATGACTGTTGAATTGCACAACATGCATGTTTCCATGAAATCACTTGTCAAAGAAAACAGAAGGGATAGAGATTTCAATGAAAAGTTAAGTGATAGGAATGCTTTAATAGAAACTCAGTTAATTGAATTTGAAACGTTGAGAAGAGATTGCCACGATGCTAAAAATGAATTAATTGAGGTTCTGAAAAGAGAAAATGTGTTGAAAGAACAGCTGAAGAAAGAACAGGACTTGATAGCTAAGTGGAAAGGATCTAAGGCTGTTACTGAAGAAATCTATATTGTTCAAGGGATCGATTCTTTCTGCAAGCTAAAGGAAGCAAAGTTAGAGATTGATGGAGAAACTACTTCAGAAAGTGAGAATCAACGGATATTGATCATTCGTTGAGGAACAACGAGCCAACGAATGAGAAGTATCCGTTGCAGGCTAAAACTGTCAGCAAAGTAACTTTAGTTAAGTTGAATAATCAATATGGACCCGTCAGTAAGAACTTTATAACAGGAAAATGTAGCAAAACAAAATCAGTTGAGAAAGGCAACATAGGTAACTTATCCCACAAGCAATTGAAGGACAAGTTAGAAAAAGTTGTAACAAAGACTAAGGGAAGGAAAAAGAACAGAAATGGCAAGGTAGGTATTAACAAGCACAACAATTACACACTTGATAAATATGTTCCTAGGAAAATTTGTGTGAATTGTGGTACTGTTAATCATCTGTCTACTAGCTATAAAATAATGAAAGAAGCTTCTGTGCCCAATAAGTCTTTACATATGCCTATGCCTGCTATGAATGTTATGCCTAATATGTTTGTCCAACCTGCTCATGCATCTAGTCAGTATGCTAACATGTCATTCATGCATAATCCATATTACTATGTCTCAGATGCCATGGATGATGAATAATATGCTTGCACAGACTATGCCTAACTTTGAATTTAACTATAATGCATATGAGCATGTATCTAACCCTGTCTTTCAAAGACCTACACCCAAAGTTAAGATTGATTTAACTCAATCTGAATACTGGAGTGAAAAGGATTTGAAGGGCAAAAGAATGGATAACAAGGCAGGACCCAAGGAAACTTGGGTACCAAAATCAACTTGATTTGGTTTTGATGTGTGCTGGGAAACAGAAAGAGTCTCTAGTACCTGGATAGTGGCTATTCTAGGCACATGACTGGAAATTCTATCCCGCTTACTAAGTTCGAGGAGAAAGCTGGCCTTAGCATTACCTTTGGAGACAACATCAAGGGATATACTAGAGGATATGGCTTGATTTCACAAGGAAATGTTGTCATTGAGGAGGTAGCACTGGTTGATGGTCTTAACCATAACTTGCTTAGTATCATTCAACTGTGTGATAAAGGTCAAAATGTGTGGTTCACATCTGAAGCTTGTGTTGTTTTCAAGAAAAATGACAACAAGGTGGTGATGACAGGAAATAGAAAAGGGAATATGTACATAGCTGACTTCAATTCAACAAGCGTAAATTCTGCTACATGACTTTTCAGCAAGGCGGATGTAGATGAAGGGTGGCTTTGGCACAAGAGACCGTCACACTTAAATTTTAAAGCTATGAATGAGTTGGTTAATAAGGATTTGGTTAGAGGTATTCCAAAATTGGATTTTACCAAGGATGGATTGTGTGATGCATGCCAGAAAGGGAAGCAAAATAAGGCCTCTTTAAAATCCAAGTCAGTGTCATCAATTGATCAACCCTTACTGTAACGCCTCGACTTCCCAATACTGAAAATATACTTTTTATAATATAATAGACTTTGATACAGGGGAATTTTAGAAAATTTCGGCATGAAGTATTCATAAATCGGACTATCCACCTGTATTTCAACCCAAACCAAATTCTAATTACAATTATAAATAAAACTTAATACACCAATGATTCCTCACCGAGGATCGATTCCAGGTTATGGTATGAAGCAAGAATCTAAATTACACAAATTATTACAACTTTTATTTCTGATCTAATTTCAACTATTGTACCATCCAATCTAACGCTCATACCAAATCCGTGCCTGCCCACGCTGGCTCTGAAATTTGTTTTGAACAGAATGCCTCATCGCTCTCATTCAAAATGAAAAATGTAGGTAGATCATCTATCAGCCTAACACAAAGGGTTAGGTAAAACAAAGCAAGAGTGAGCCAAAGAACGCTCAGCAAGTGCATAGTATAGTGAACAACGATTTTACAATATTTCATTGATGAACAATATCAATGATCAAACTATCTCAAGGGAATAACTCAATTTCTATTATAGCATAAAACTTTCCATTTTTCTTTAAATCATAACCTTTTTCTCAAAAAAACGTTTCTTTCCATCAAAACATACTTTTCATAAAACTTTTTAAAAACATTTAATTTGATTGTATAATTATCATGATTACGGACAATACGGGTGATCAGCCACGTAAAGTCCCCCTTCCTTTAAAATTGGGTTCCCAATTAGGCAACACATTGGCCTTTAATGCTGGACTAGGGGAACCACCCCTAGCCTCTTACGCTAAGTAAAAAGTGCTAGACTAAGGGAACCACCCCTAGCCTCTTATGCTTCTCCAATTTATAAACAAATTTATTATTAATAATTTAAAACACTCCACTTTTCAGTCCTTAAACTCACTGATAACAGATCAGCCCAGTATAAGGAATTTTAAAACATCTTTAATTAATTAAACCATTTTAGGGAGCAGCATTAAAAGATTAAGAATCAGGAAAGCAATTGATATAGGGAATCATAATCAGCAAAGCAATAAGATTAAACTAAACATGGCAAGATTCAGCAAAATTGAATCATATATTAGCAGGGAAATATTTATCAATTAAGGAACAAAGCAATTGTTAGGATTCTAGAAATTTAATAGCAATTTATGTGATAATCCTGGAATAAAGGAATATGAAGTTCAAGGAGAGATTTGAGTAATACATTGATTATAAACAATAAAGAGTCATTGGTTAATAAAGAGTAAAACAAGGGTTGGGTTCTAGAATTTAATTCAAGGGTTATGGAATCTGGTTTCGCTGGTATGGTTTAAAGGAATAAACATAAGGCAAAAGACTAAGATAAAGCAAGACATAAATTATAAGTCAAGTAATATAGCTCGACAAGAAATAGGGTAAATAATAGGGTACATAAATTTCAATGGTGATATATAAGGAATAAACAATAAGGTATAACGAGGTTCAACTATAATTAAAAAAAATGATATTAAGGTATAAGAATTTAAACAACAATTCATAAGCAGTTCAAGGAATCTGAACTTAAATACAAGGTTCGAGTCACTAGCAACAAAAGAATTGGGTATAGATACAAGCAAAAGGATTTGAGAGAAATATCAGATAAATAACAAAAAACAGTTTCACATCACTTGAACGATTAATGAGGGATAGTACACTTGCCTCAATACACAGGGTTTCCATTTCCAGCACTTTAACACTTTATCACTTTACATCCGTCTCTGCTTCTTTATATTTCACCTTTCTTTGGTCACACATCCATCTTTCCATTATCACTTGTCAGTTCCGATAAGTCTCTCATTGCTCTACATGCCATCTACATATGCATTAGCTCTTAGCTGGCCTCCTATGCGTACCTATATACAGGAGTACTACTTCAGTACACTTATAATCTTAACCGTCTGCTCTATTCTACCCAATCGTGTCCTATTACGCTTTACAACTTAACACATATATCATACATTGATCATATTCTTAAAATAGTAATATATAACCACAAAATCATATAAGCACTTAGCACGTAATATTTACTTACACTTATATCTCGTAGCATACATATAATATTTACACACCAAAAATCTTTATCAAAATTTATAAAATAATTCTAATAAAAAATTGGACAGAATCTCCTTTATAATATGGCCTAACCTGTCAGAATGAAATCAACCAATTCAACAGTCACAACATTCTTTGCTTTACTACAATCTACGATCGCCTCAAACCACACCAACATATACTACTTATAATCTACCTAATTATCCGCGCATTTAATACTTACTATAAATCCTCGTACCATCCATAATTCCAATCACAGTATGTCCATTTCGGTTTAATACTCCGAAATCCATCTAATGCCCTTATTAACAATTATAGTTATTACCCTAAACAAAAAGTATAAGTCATTGATCAACTAACATATCCCCTGATTACTAACAATTTTCAAATAAACTAGTTAACATTCAACAATTTATAACATTTGACCGTACACCACTATTATTCATCAATCCACCAAATCAAGTTATAATATATGTATCATTGTACAAATTTACAATTTAACTACAACACGAAGATACATACCATTTATAACTATTAACTCAAAATTAAATTACAATCGAAGTTTTAAAATCATAAATCCCTGTAAAGATTTACAAACAAACAATTTATTTAATCCGAATATTAATCGAGAAAATAAACTAAATAATAAGTAATATTTTTAGAAAAATTTGGACGGCATCTCCTTCGTACGGGTACCCTTCCCGTCGGAACACAACCGACAAGCAATAAAAAATGATCCCTAATTATAAACATCCATACATCAACCACAAATATCACACCTCAATATTCTGAAACAATAATACACTTTACAATCAATATCAATACCCCGAACTAAAATCTTTCCGATATACAATAAATTTTACAATCGAAAACAATATATTACATAATTTAATTAGGACTCAGAATTTAATCATCATCATCCACCATCGACTCACCGAGGCTCATCGTCGATGGCGGCAAAGTCCGGAGGTGCCCGTGATTCGGATTTCCATCGAAGGACCCCACCAATAATTTATCACATCAATTTAATAACCGGAAATCATCATAATAAAATTGTAATTAGGTACTAAAAAAAGATACTCATCACAATTCCAATATCCAATATTCGGTCCTTAATCCTTCAGACCAATCAAGACAACAAATACGCACAACTCAGCCACAACTGACTCCAAGCATCACTGCAGTACCAATTTGTAATCATTATAATCATAAAAGAATCGATATATGAACTGTTGAAACAAGACACCCCTAATTAGATACATACGGCATAATATATATATATACACCCACCACTGTCATACACACACACACACACTCTGTACAAGCATAGCAACACACAGAGGGGAGGGAAGGTAGGTTTTACAGTAAAACTGAACAGACCCAGAGCTCGTAGAAGGGAGAGATTCACTGTGGTGCTCCAAGAATTAGCCTGCACTAACTCACCCACACCATCGCGCACACGCACAGCTGTATGCGTGGGTTGCAGGAGAGGGGTGATTAACAGGGGGAGAGGGAGATTTAGAGAGAAAGTTGGAGAGACAGAATCGAGAGAGAGAGGGAAACGGGGTGAGAGAGATTGTGCGAGAGAGGAGAGAACTCGAGATTTTGAGAGAGAATTCCCGATTGTTTAAAAGAACCGACTGAACTGAAAATGGGGTGAACAAGCTGCTAATTTAGGGATTTAAGAATGGGGAGAGGAAATTTTTGTAATTTATTACAAATTTTCTGATTTAAAATAATTTAAAATCACTTTATAGAATAGAAACTTAATAGGTAATAATTAGGGAAAATCTCAAATTAATTTTTAAAATGCAGAAAATAAAATTATCAATCTTCCCATATTTTTAAAATAATTTTAGGATAAAAAATGAATCAAATATGAATTTTACAAGTTTGATCCTTTAAATGTAATAAAATTCTTCAAATCATTTTAAAATACTTAAACACCCAATTTAATTCACCCAATAATTTTAAAAACTAACATCATAAAGACACAAAAGATTTCATGATTTTTATCAACTCCAATGATTTTATGAAATTCCCAAAAGATCAATAATGTGTAATTCAAATAGATTTAAATCATCAAAAATGCAAATAAAAATACACGACAATTCTGGCACACATAATTCACCATATAACATGTAAACATGACGTCACATATATTTTATCTAAAAAAATAAAAGTTTCACACCCTATAATCCACATTTAATATTAAATAATTAAATAATAATAATAAATGCGATATTTTCTATGGCGTTATATCCTTCCCCCCTTAATAGGATTATGTCCTCAGAATCGACCGTAAGAAAACATATAACGGTATTCTCAAACATTCCTTTTTCAGCTTCCAAATCATTTCTTTCATTCTAGAATTCCTTTAATTCACTTCACATCTCAATAGGCTCGTCCTGTAAGCCCATAAATTCCAACAGAAACTTAAACCTTTAGTTTACATGTCTCGTTAATTCTAACGACCCTTTTTCTACTAAAAATCGGACATGACCTATACGTATAATGGACTATGCCCTGTACACAATGCCTCCATTACTGACGTAATCATTTATAATAATTCATTCATATACAATGCTAAAACAAATCCTGTCTTGACCTGCAGCAAACATATAGGCGAAGAAATCTACCTTGACTTGCCGTAACCAGGTAAATAATTAAATCTTTAAAACAAAATCCACGTGACTTGAACAATTGATACCACTTTTACGCTCCTATTCGTAATTTAGATTGCCCAAATAAAACATTGAGAAAAAGAATATCAAGAAATCCCCCAATCATTCTTACTCCCCTTTCAATGTACAATGTTACTCGAGGAGGGAATAACTAGGAAACTTCTATCCATCCTTAATCCCATTGTTTTACTAAGTAATCTTTTCGAAACTAATAACCATTTACCTTGAAACGTATATATCTTATTCGCAATACAAATTATCCCGGGGTCACTGCCCCTCAATACCATTCAAAATCAAACTTTCAACCCAATTAAACTCCAACTCTAATATCCCGTAATATCAAAACTCGACTTCCGAACCATTACTCTCCATATCTTACAAATCGTTAGAATCTAAACTCTAAACATTATAATTCCAACATTTATCAATAACTCATTCCCTTGAACTATCTCATTCTTCTACATTCATCAACTTCACCTTCTGCTTTCGTCAACTCCGCTTGGTACTTCATACTTTCCTCTAACGATTCATTCGCAATAATCTAGACCTTTGCATCTTCCATCTATAGCTTCCTAAATTCTTTGAACATTTCCTTGAGCATTGTTTCTCTTCTTTGACTCCTAAAAGTTCTGTTCACCTTTATCCATCCGTTTCTTGACTTATGGCCTTGTCCACTACTGTAGCTATCTTGTTAATACCTTTGATAACCTTCAATAATTCCTAGCCAATCCTTCAAAGTTTTTGTTCTCCACCAGCATCTTAGGCCTTTCCCGATTCATTATTGCTTCGTCGTCAAGGCATTCATTTCGATCCTTTCGTTATATCCTAAAAATTATAGTTCTTTCAATTTCAAAGCTCGTACTTAGTAATCATATACATGTCCTTTTTATATCCTCAAATATCTCGTGATGTCTTCTGATCTTAAATCTTTGCTCAACATAACTGTCACATACCAACTATATCCATTATTATTATTATTATTCAATTTTCGACCTTAACAAAATTAATAATGTCGTGTCCTTGTCATATGCTCCTTGTCCATACTTGCTTTAACCTCAATTCTCAAACCTGCTCATCCAAATTTTCATTTGACGTAAATGTAGCTTACACCACAATCATTGATAACTTTTAGAAATCACAAGTGTTTATAACAAAGGGATCAATAGAATAGACAGGCGTTAACATGTATGAGTACAAGATGAGTTTTGTTGGATAATAATTTTATAAGAGAATTTAACTGAGAGATCAATATGATCATTGAACTAGTTTCAGGTTGCATTTGTCACTTAGGTCAACTGCCATAGCACAAGAAGGGGTCCAGCCTTCTGTACTTTCATGACAAACAGAATTAGTGGCGTCCCACTAGACTTCTATCACATAGATAAGATGTCCCTGAATCCCCTATATACATAGGGTTGTTCATCCCAGTAAGAATAAATAAGGTCAGGTATTCAGAGAGAAACAAAAAGAATTCAAAAGTTTATATATATACAATGTCGAATAAGCAATAACAAATATTCGGGGAAAATAGAAAGAATTCAAGGATCTCAATAATTTACATGCATCATGTTGAATCAAATGATCCCCTGGACAATAGAGGTATCTATGAAAAATAGGAATGTGTTTAAATAAATCTGAAAAATTCGTCATCAATTGAAGTATAGTTGATTATCAAAGGTGATGGGGTATTATCAAAATAAGAAGAAACGGAAAGAAAGGTTAAATCTCCTTAATCAATAAAATCAACGTCTAGTAATGAATAATCACGCTATTCCTCCAATCCATGCCAGGAATCGCTTTTCACATCTTGTTTACAATCCTTTCGCACTTTCTATATCGCTCGTAGGGTAACTAAAGTCGCAAAAGAAACTCTAGAAGGTACACTAAGGTCTGCACGTAACGTCTTCCAAGCTGATAGCCCCGGTCGTCTATTTAGCGTATGCTGTTCCGAATTATCGGCCTCGTCCTAAAATGAGTCTCCGGATGAATCGAATTTCTGCTCGCGCGATATGTCGAAATACCAAATAACGTTGCAATAGTCGTCCTAATATCCTAAAGTGAATCTTATCCTAAATCGTCCTATCTAACGTCCCACTTAAATACGTATACCTAATCATCCTAACTTGTTTCAGTGACTATAATCTGGAGCTCTGATACCAACCTGTAACGCCTCGACTTCCCAATATTGAAAATATACTTTTTATAATATAATAGACTTTGACACAGGGGAATTTTAGAAAATTTCGGCATGAAGTATTCATAAATCGGTCTATCCACCTGTATTTTAACCCAAACCAAATTCCAATTACAATTATAAGTAAAACTTAAACCACCAACGATTCCTCACCGAGGATCGATTCCAGGTTATGGTATGAAGCAAGAATCTAAATTACACAAATTATTACAACTTCTATTTCTGATCTAATCTCAACTATTGTACCATCTAATCTAACGCTCATACCAAATCCGTGCCGGCCCGCGCTGGCTCTGAAATTTGTTTTGAACAGAATGCCTCATCGCTCTCATTCGAAATGAAAAATGTAGGTAGATCATCTTTAAGCCTAATACAAAGGGTTAGGGTAAACAAATCAAGAGTGAGCCAAAGAACGCTCAGCAAGTGCATAGTATAGTGAACAACTATTTTACAATATTTCATTGATGAACAATATCAATGATCAAACTATCTCAAGGGAATAACTTAATTTCTATCATAGCATAAAACTTTCCATTTTTCTTTAAATCATAACCTTTTTCTCAAAAAACGTTTCTTTCCATCAAAACATACTTTTCATAAAACTTTTTAAAAACATTTAAGTTGATTGTATAATTATCCTGATTACGGACAATACGGGTGATCAGCCACGTAAAGTCCCCCTTCCTTTGAAATTGGGTTCCCAATTCGGCAACACATTGGCCTTTAATGCTGGACTAGGGGAACCACCCCTAGCCACTTACGCTAAGTAAAAAGTGCTGGACTAAGGGAACCACCCCTAGCCTCTTACGCTTCTCCAATTTATAAACAAATTTATTATTAATAATTTAAAACACTCCACTTTTCAGTCTTTAAACTCATTGATAATAGATGAGCCCAGTATAAGAAATTTTAAAACATCTTTAATTAATTAAACCGTTTTAGGGAGCAACATTAAAAGATTAAGAATCAGGAAAGTAATTGATATAGGGAATCATAATCAGCAAAGCAATAAGATTAAACTAAACATGGCAAGATTCAGCAAAATTGATTCATATATTAACAAGGAAACATTTATCAATTAAGGAACAAAGCAATTGTTAGGATTCTAGAAATTTAATAGCAATTTATATGATAATCCTGGAATAAAGGAATATGAAGTTCAAGGAGAGATTTGAGTAATACATTGATTATAAACAATAAAGAGTCATTGGTTAATAAAGAGTAAAATAAGGGTTGGGTTCTAGAATTTAATTCAAGGGTTATGGAATCTGGTTTCGCTGGTATGGTTTAAAGGAATAAACATAAGGCAAAAGACTAAGATAAAGCAAGACATAAATTATAAGTCAAGGAATATAGCTCGACAAGAAATAGGGTAAATAATAGGGTACATAAATTTCAATGGTGATATATAAGGAATAAACAATAAGGTATAACGAGGTTCAACAATAATTAAAAAAAATGACATTAAGGTATAAGAATTTAAACAACAATTCATAAGCAGTTCAAGGAACCTGAACTTAAATACAAGGTTCGAGTCACTGGCAATAAAAGAAATGGGTATAGATACAAGAAAAAGTATTTGAAAGAAATATCAGATAAATAACAGAAAACAGTTTCACATCACTTGAACGATAAGTGAGGGATAGTACACTTGCCTCAATACACAGGGTTTTCATTTCCAACACTTTAACACTTTATCACATTACATCCGTCTCTACTTCTTTATATTTTACCTTTCTTCGGTCACACATCCATCTTTCCTTTATCACTTGTCAGTCCCGATAAGTATCTCCTTGCTCTACATTCCATCTACATATGCATTGGCTCTTAGCTGGCCTCCTATGCGTACCTATATACAGGAGTACTACTTCAGTACACTTATAATCTTAACCGCCTGCTCTATTCTACCCAATCGTGTCCTATTATGCTTTACAACTTAACACATATAGCATACACTGATCATATTCTTAAAATAGTAATATATAACCACAAAATCATATAAGCACTTAGCACGCAATATTTACTTACACTTATATCTCGTAGCATACATATAACATTTACACACCAAAAATCTTTATCAAAATTTATAAAATAATTCTAATAAAAAATTGGACAGAATCTCCTTTATAATATGGCCTAACCTGTCAGAATGAAATCAACCAATTCAACAGTCACAACATTCTTTGCTCTACTACAATCTACGATCGCCTCAAACCACACCAACATATACTAATTATAATCTACCTAATTCTCCATGCATTTAATACTTACTATACATCCTCGTACCATCCATAATTCCAATCAAAGTATGTCCATTTCGATTTAGTACTCCGAAATCCATCTAATACCCTTATTAACAATTATAGTTATTACCCTAAAAACAAAGTATAAGTCATTGATCAACTAACATATCCCCTAATTACTAACAATTATCAAATAAACTAGTTAACATTCAACAATTTTTAACATTTGACCGTACACCACTATTATTCATCAATCCACCAAATCAGGTTATAATATATGTATCATTGTACAAATTTACAATTTAACTACAACACGAAGATACACACCATTTATAATTATTAACTAAAAATTAAATTACAACTGAAATTTTAAAATCATAAATCCCTGTAAAGATTTACAATCAAACAATTTATGTAATCCGAATATTAATCGAGAAAATAAACTAAATCATAAGTAATATTTTTAGAAAAAATTTTACGGCATCCCCTTCGTACGGGTACCCTTCCCGTCGGAACACGGCCGACAAGCAATCAATAATGATCCCTAATTATAAACATCCATACATCAACCACTAATATTACACCTCTAATACAATTCACAATCAATATCAATACCCCGAACTAAAATCTTTCCGACATACAATAAATTTTACCATCGAAAACAATATATTACATAATTTAATTAGGACTCAGAATTTAATCATCATCGTCCACCATCGACTCACCGAGGCTCATCGTCGATGGCGGCAAAGTTCGAAGGTGCCCGTGATTCGGATTTCCATCGACGGATCCCACCAATAATTTATCACATCAATTTAATAACCAGAAATCATCATAATAAAACTGCAATTAGGTACTAAAAAAAACGATACTCATCACAATTCCAATATCCAACATTCGGTCCTTAATCCTTCAGACCAATCAAGACAACAAATACGCACAACTCAGCCACAACTGACTCCAAGCATCACTGCAGTACAAATTTGTAATCATTATAATCATCAAAGAATCGATATATGAATTGTTGAAACAAGACACCCCTAATTAGCTACCTACGGCATAATATATATATATACACCCACCACTGTCATACACGCACACACACTCTGTACAAACATAGCTACACACAGATGGGAGGGAAGGTAGGTTTTACACTAAAACCGAACAGACCCAGAGCTCGTAGAAGGGAGAGATTCACTGTGGTGCTCCAAGAATTAGCCTGCACTCACTCACCCACACCATCATGCACACGCATAACTGTATGCGTGGGTTGTAGGAGAGGGGAGATTAACAGGGGGAGAGGGAGATTTAGAGAGAAAGTGGGAGAGACAGAATCAAGAGAGAGAGAAACGGGGCGAGAGAGATTGTGCGAGAGAGAAGAGAACTCGAGATTTTGAGAGAGAATTCCCGATTATTCCAAAGAACCGACTGTACTGAAAATGGGGTGAACAAGCTGCTAATTTAGGGATTTAAGAATGGGGAGAGGAAATTTTTGTAATTTATTACAAATTTTCTGATTTAAAAATAATTTAAAATCACTTTATAGAATAGAAACTTAATAGGTTATAATTAGGGAAAATCTAAAATTAATTTTTAAAATGCAGAAAATAAAATTATCAATATTCCCATATTTTTAAAATAATTTTATGATAAAAAATGAATTAAATATGAATTTTACAAGTTTGATCATTTAAATACAATAAAATTCTTAAAATCATTTTAAAATACTTAAACACCCAATTTAATTCACCCAATAATTTTAAAAACTAAATAATATCATAAAGATAATAACACAAGAGATTTCGTGATTTTTATCAACTCCAATGATTTTATGAAATTTCCAAAAGATCAATAATGCGTAATTCAAATAGATTTAAATCATTAAAAATGCAAATAAAAATACACGACAATTCTGGCACACATAATTCACCATATAACATGTAAACATGACATCACATATATTTTATCTAAAAAAATAAAATTTTCACACCCTATAATCCACATTTAATATTAAATAATTAAATAATAATAATAAATACGATATTTTCCAGGGCGTTATACTTACAGCTACTGCACATGGATTAATTTGGACCAGTGAATGTATTGTCTATCTCAAGGAAAAATACTGTCTTGTGATTGTTGATGATTTCCCAAAATTCACATGGACATTCTTTCTGCACTCTAAAGATGAGGCAGGATAAATCATTATCAATCACATCAAGAAAGTCAACAACAATCCTTTATTCAAAGTCAAAAGAATTAGAAGTGACAATGGAACTGAGTTCAAGAATTCAGTGATGAGGGAGTTTTGTGAAGAAGAAGGAATTACTCAAGAATTCTCTGCACCTAGGACTCCTCAACAAAATGGTGTAGTAGAAAGGAAAAACAGAACTCTTATTGAAGCTACAAGGACCATGCTTGAAGAGTCAAAGTTGCCAACATGTTTCTGGGCTGAAGCTGTCAATACTGCTTGCTACACCCAGAATAATTCTTTGGTCAATCAAGCAAAAGGCATGACACCCTATCAACTATTCAAAGGTAAGAAGCCAACAATTAACTTCTTATATGTCTTTGGATGCAAATGTTTTGTCTTGAGAAATCAAGGTGAAAACCTAGGAAAATTTGATACAAAGGCAGATGAGGGTATTTTTGTTGGATATTCAGCTGGGAAATCCTACAGAATCTAGAGCCTAAGACTTAACATTGTTATGGAATCTATACATGTTGTCTTTGATGATAAGAAAATCCAAGGGTTGGTAGATGAAGGCTTCCATAAAGCACTCTAATTTGAAAATGAGATAAGTGGAGAAGGCAGTGAAGATGATGAAGGAGCAGTATCAACTGGTGTGAAGAGGAAATATGCTCAAGGTGATCCATCAGGAGAAGAGCATAACACATCATTTGTTGATATTGAGGAAAGCCCATCTATTGGAAATCATTTTGAGGGATCTGTTGAGAGCCAAAGGGAAACATCCATTGAGCATTCTGCTAGAACTCAAGCCTCTGCAAATTCTAGAGCCACACACTCAGAGGTAGTATCACAGAGTCATCACTCAAGAATGATCAACACAGGGAGAATGAAGCTACATCATCAAGAATGAACCTGCCACCACAAAGGAGATGGACTAAAGATCACCCTTTTGAACTCATTATTGGCGATTCAAATGCAAGAGTCCAAACTACAAGGGCAACTCAAGAAGAATGCTTATAGCAGTTTTCTGTCTAAAGAAGAGCCTAAGAAAGTTGAGGATGCCCTCCTAAATCCAGACTGGGTTTTAGCTATGCAAGAAGAGTTAAACCAGTTTGAAAGAAATGATGTATGGAAGCTTGTACCCAAACCTAAAGGCAAATCAGTGATTCACACTAAGTGGGTATTCAAGAACAAGATGGATAAAAATGGCATAGTCACAAGGAATAAAGCTAGGTTGGTTGCAAAAGGCTACTGTGAGGAAGAAGGGTTTGATTTTGATGAAACCTTTGCACCTGTAGCAAGGTTAGAAGCAATTAGAATCTTTCTGGCCTATGCAGCCCATGCCAATTTCAAAGTCTATCAGATGGATGTCAAGAGTGCATTTTTAAATGGCATTCTGGAAGAGGAGGTGTATGTTAGTCAACCTCCTGGTTTTGAAGATCCAGATTTTCCAGAATATGTTTATTTTCTTCTCAAAGCACTCTATGGCCTGAAGCAAGCACCAAGAGCCTGGTATGACACACTCTCATAGTTCCTTATAGAGAATCACTTCACTAGAGGTACTATTGATAAAACTCTCTTTTTTAAAAATGTCAATGGCTCTATGATACTTGTTCAAATTTATGTAGATGATATTATATTTGGTTCTATTGATGAGAAGCTTTGCAAAAGATTTGCCAAACTTATGCAAAGTAAATATGAAATGAGCATGATGGGTGAATTAACTTACTTTCTTGGTTTACAATTAAAGCAAGTTAATGATGGTATCTTTCTGGGCCAATCTAAATATGTTTATGATCTTTTGAAAAGATTTGACTTATTAGATTATGCCTCTGCAAAAACACCCATGGCCACTGCCACTAAACTTGAATTGAATACTAAGGAGAAGAAAGTGGAAATTTCAAGTTATAGAGGCATGTTTGGCTCACTTTTATATTTAAGAGTAAGTAGACCTGATATTATGTTCTCTACCTGTTTATGTGCTAGATTCCAAGCTGATCCTAGGGAATCTCATTTAGTAGCTATTAAGAGGATCTTCAGGTATCTCAAGGGAACACCATACCTTGGCATTTGGTACCCTAGAGATTCTGGTTTTTATCTAATTGGCTATTCAGATGCAGATTATGCAGGTTGCAAAGTTGATAGGAAAAGTACTACATGAACCTGTCAATTCTTAGGGAACAAGCTGGTATCATCGTTCAGTAAGAAGCAAAATTCAGTTTCAACTTCTACTGCAGAAGCTGAGTACATTGCTGCTGAAAGTTGTTGTGCACAGATTTTATGGATGAAAAATCAACTGCTTGACTATGGTCTGAGAGTTGAGAAGATTCCAATCTTCTGTGATAACACTAGTGCAACTGCTATATCTGAGAATCCAGTGCAACACTCAAGGACCAAGCACATAGACATAAGATACCATTTCATCAGAGAACATGTGATGGAAGGTACAGTGGAACTTCATTTTGTTCCAAGTAAGAAACAACTTGCAGATATCTTTACCAAGCCACTTGATGAATCAAAATTCTCAAGGTTGGTAAGTGAGCTAGGTATGCCGAATTTTTCCTAAGTTATTTCATATATTTGTTAGTTAGAATGCAGGCAGAAATGTGTTAAATTTTCCTATGGAAATGGTATAAATTTTGTCTAAGTCAAAATTACCTATCAACGAATGTTTTTAACTCGTTGATATTTTAACACATATCTGAATTTAATACTTCGACGGATAACAAGTTACTTTTGGTTGTATTAGTTCAATAATACATGTCAACGGTTAATTTGTACTTTAAGGGTTTGTCCTTTTATCTGCTGGGTATTTCTATTATTCTTTTTAATAGTTGATTTGGTAATACTACTGTGCTGTCAAATCTTGCTTTTACCTTACGTATATCTTTTACGGTTATATTCTTTTTGGGTTTTGTGCTTGTAGGCTATCTGTGCTATTTGATCTCTCTACATTACAACTTGGAATCTGTCTTATTAATCTTGCGTATATATGTGTGTATATCTTTTAATTTCCTTTAAAAAGGAAATTAGGATTAGTCATGACACTTTCTAGGGAATCTAAGAGAGAGATTATTTGTCTAGACTAGGTTTGCATGCAATTATAACTACTATCTATAGTCGTGTCTACGCGTCGATTCATATTTCCAAACACTTTCTATTTATTCAACACAAGTTACAACTCCCTTTATCATTCTATCATTTCTCTTCATCAAACTCCCATCCTTTCGAATTCCACTTCACTTTTCTACAATGGACTTTTTCATGTACTTCAGGTACATTGACGAGATTCTCTTTGACTGCCATTCTTTCACCATGGTAGTTGATGGCATCAGCTATCCTGTAGACCAAGTTTCTACTAACATCGTCAAGAAGCTTTCCTACGAGCAGGAGATGGAGATGAGCTTCTTGTTCTTGAACTTTGTCGTTGAGGAAGAAAGGGCTGCTGAAGCGAGAGCTAGAAAAGCGGAGGAGAGGGAGTTAGAGCGGCTTCGCGCTCTAGAGGAGTAGAAGAGGATCATCGGCCTCGCTGTCACAATGTCGAGGATCTTCTCCCAGAAGACCCTCCTCGCTCTTAGGATATTTAGGGCTTCTGTTTATTTTGTCTTTAATCAAGTTTATGTAATCTCATCTTTTCTGTTCCGAACTGAAATTGATGTTTTGTGTTCTTAATATATGTATGCTTATGTTGTTTGTTGAATGAATGAAAGTTGTTTCTTTTCATTTTCTTAAGTTCATTATATGCTTAACTTCTTCATACTATGTTGTTTGATAATCTATTCAGTTGAAACTGCTATTTGCCTAAATAAAATGAATAACATGGCATTTTTAATTATGTTCATGATTTAGCAATTTCAAGGAAATGTATATCAATAGTACTGCATATCACATGATTTCAATGACAATCTCAGTTGTTCTTGACTTCATGTACTTAAAGAGATGATCACAACAGCAAATTAGACTTGATCTAATTGATTTTCTTTTAAAAAGGGTAACAATTTCTAACTCTATCTCTACTACTCAATCTCAAGTTTTTTGCCTTTGAGTGTTGCTATGGAGGCTGAAGCTAGTAAGCCACAGTCTCCTACCCAAGCAACCAAACATAAATCTAAATCCAAATCAAAGAAGCCAGCCTCAAGTGTCTCCTAAAAGACACTTGTTGTAAAAACTACCAAACCTTCTGAGGGGAGTGAACAGGTGGTAGTGAGTGGTGAGGGACAGGGTGAAAATCAAAGAAACCCTAAGGATAAAGTTGGAAAGGTGAGTGAGTCCCAGCCTAGCCACACTACAGTCTCCCAAAAGACTATAAGTGTAAGAACCCATATTTTTGGAAGAATTAAAACTTTTATTATGTAATAGAGTATAAGTGTAATAGTGGTTCTAATGAATGAATATGTAAAGGATTTGGATTCAAGTACTTTATATGCTATGAGTGCTGCAATTGGTTGACAATGTAGATTAGAATAATCTATCTTCTAGAAAGTAAGCTAAGGTTTACCAACAGAGAAAATATTCTCATGTCATCCAAATCGATATCTGTTATAAGTCCAGTGGTTCCGTAAAAGAGATAAGGAACGCTCGAAAGAGAACGAGGACATTTTTCTAAATACAGAGAATAAAGAAAGAATAAGTGATGAATATTGTTTTTGGTGAAAATTGGAATATTATTAGACGACGCTATATAGAAGTATTCAGAATGGATTTCTGAGTCCGTATTGATGATCAGTAGGCAAAATAAGTGTATGTAAACGATATCAGATTCAGAAAAATAGCACTTTTTTTCTCCGAGATTTCCCTGGACACTGAAAGATTTAAGGATTTATTAAAAAGATTTGAGGAATTAAATTCAAAGATTATGAAGGAGGATTGAGAATGGTAGTATAAATATTAAGAAGGTTTCCGGTAAAACCCTAACAAGAAATACTTGAGATATTCCTCCGAACGATCAATGAAATTGAGCAATAACCGGACAAAGAAACAAGCATAGGATCAAGATGCATGCATGTGCAAGTGGATAAGTGTAAGAACCCAGATTTTTGGGTAGAATTAAAACTTTTTATTATGTATTGATGTAAGAATGAATAGGGGTTACAACTAGAATGTAATACTGGTTTTAATGAATGAATAATGAAAGGATATATATTCCAAGGTTATATGGCCTGAAGGATGCTATTGGGTGATAACTAAGGTTAGAATAATCTATCTCCTAGAAAGTTAAGATAAGATTCCCTAGAGAGAAATAGATACCCTCATGTCATCCAAATCAATATCTATTATAAGCCCAGCGGTTCCGTAAAAAGGTTAAGGAACACTCGAGGGTGAACCAGGTTCATTTTCCTAACTATAGGAATTAAATAAAAATAAGTGATGAATAGTGATTTTGGTGGAATTTGGAATATTATTATAATAATGTTATACCCGGTATTCGGAACGGATTTCTGAGTTCGTATTAGTGATCCAGGAGGAAAATAAGTGTATGTAAAAGCTGTCGGATTCAGAAAAATAGCACTTTTATTTTCTCCGAGATTTCCCTGGACACTGCAAGACTTAAGGATTTATAAAAGAGAATTAAGGAATTTAAATTCGAGAAGTATTAAGAAAGATGAGGAATAGTAGTATAAATATTAAGAAGGTTTTCGGTAAAACCCTAACTAGAAACGAATGAGTTAGTCCCTCGAACGAGCAACGAATTGAGCAATAACCGGACAAAGAACAAACAGAGGATCAAGATGCATGCATGTACAAGGAGATAAGACCAAGTAACTAAGTAGTTACATGGGCAACTATATACTTAGCAAACATAACCAAGTACTTAGCTTCTTGTCATCATCTTACCATTACAAACCAACACTTGTCCATTTAATTACATCATGCATGACCTAGAACTTTATTAAAGCTACTTTATGGACAAGATATTATCCAAAGACATTCAATAATTCACTTTAGATAAGATGAGAGCAAGATCAAAGCCAAGCAAACACCACCTCTCCCCCATTTTTCCAGCAGTTGCATTTTCCAGGGCAGGGGTCTTTGCCATTTTTTTTCACCTAGATCTACTCATCTAAAAATCATGAAAAAATTCATGGAGCTTCTACACATCAAGGTGAAGTTGGGGATTTAATTTCATAATTTTTGAAGATCGTTTGGATGGGTAAATAAATTCGAGAAGTTCACTGTTTTTCCCCCAAAACCAAGGCACTTCGAATTTTGGAGTTTTAAGATTTCAAAATCCACCTTCCAACCATTGTTTGATCTCCAAATTTTTATGGTGAGTCCTATATTTCATAAAAATGATCTCCTAGAAATATTAGCTTCAAACTCCATGTTTTCCATTTTCAAATAAATCCTCAAAGATGAGGGTGAATAGTGTTTTCAAGAAACTAACTTTGATTTCTTGGTTTCTTTGGATGATTTAAGCTTTGTTAAAGCCATACAAGGACTATATAAGGGTTATTATAGCTTGTACACTCTCCAAGGAAGGTATAATTCTTAAGAACCCAAGATCTTACTTTGAGTTTTATATATGTTCTTGATGGTTTTAGATTAGTTAAGATTATGGTGTTGTTATATGCATAAAAGCATGATTATGTAGTTGGTAGTGATGATTTAAGAGTTTTGATGATTATGATGGTTAATTGAAACCTTCTTGGACTGGTTAAGATGAAAACCATGTATAGTATGCCCGGTGTGGCTTGGATTGATTGTTATGAATTTTAGAACGTTCGATTTATAGCCGTCGTAATGCCGAATTTTCGTTAGACTATTAAACACCGAGCATCACAGTAGCTATAACTCACTGTACAGCTTCATTTTCTGCCATGATAGGATAGATTATGTTTCAAGCTTCGTTTTGATATAAAGATCGCGTGAAACGGACTTACGGTTTAGGATTTATGACCAAATTACTAAAAGTAGTTCGAATCCGTAAACGAAAGTTCGTAACTGTAATTGAACCCTCGTAAACTATGTAACGTCATGGCGAATCTTGGTAAATAAATACTAGAGGTAAAAAGGAAGGCGTGAAAGAAAACTGTATGTCAAAAAGATCATTTTTCGATTTATTAAAAATGTTCGAGTCGAGGTTAAACGCGAACGAACCCCTAAAAGACGACTCTTTTATAACTTCGGTAAAACACTTAGAAAACGGACGATAAAACTCGGAGTATAGTATTGGTTTGTAACGATCGACTTTAGAACTTGTATGACTTAAGTATGTCCCAAGTATAAGTACAATGACATGTCGTATTAACGAACGGATGTCGGGTCGGATCAGTGATAAAAGTAATCCACTAAAAAGGGTATAACGAGATAACTCAAGAACGTGTTTCGAATTAAGTATAACTTAACTTTTAATATGTTAAGTGATTAATCCCGAATGCCTTGGCTATTTATAGATCACCAAGCTGAACCGGGACCCGCTACCACTACCCCTTACCGTACTCGACTACCAGGCAAGTTTCAATTCCCTTCTTTTAGGCTGTTGTTGTGATTGAATAAATATATATATATATGCTGATATACATATGCCATTGCATGCATGCCTACTTTCAAGTTGAAGTGATATACTTGTTCCCTGAATGTTATTGTTGGCTTATAAGCTAGATAGTTATATATCAGTTATAAGCCGATTATTGTAAGACCCTCATAGAAGGGCGTATACATCTTATTAATCAAAAATAGACCGGGAGTCAATATTCCTTGATATATCGAGATTACCTCGGAGGAAAATATTTAAGTAAATATTTTCTATTATTTGGGCGATGAATATTATTTGAATATTCGTTCGAGACTAATTATTTTAACGATCCTTACTTCAAATAATTATTTGAATGTAACCATTCGACGAATAATATTTTTCAATATTCATTCAAAGTCGAATAGGTTATCGATTATTATTCCGAATATTCTTCTAAAGATTGGACTACTAAATGAATATTAGTTGAATATCCATTTAGAATATTACTTTATTAAATGAATATTACTTTTGAATATTCATTTAAGATATTACTTACTTGATGAATATTATTCTAATATTCATCTGAAGCTTGATTTATTTATCGAGTCTTATCTCGAATATTCCTTTAAAGCTTGGATTACTAAATGAATATTACTTGATATTCATTTAGAATATTATTCATTAAACGAATATTACTTTTTCAATAAACATTTAAATTCCTAATTAATTATGAATATTATTTTGAATATTCATCCAGGGTTCTATTTAATCATCGAATATTATTTTAAATATTTTAAATATTCTTTTCAGGTCTTATTAATTAATGAATATTATTCTGAATATTCATTTGAATATTTAATTATGCAATAAATATTCTCTAGATATTTCTTCAAGGATTATTTGAGAAATACTCTGATTAAAGATATTCTTTCATATTCCTAAATATTCTGTAAAATATTTTAATTCAATAAATATTCTCTGAATATTTATTTCATACTTAGAATAACCTCGATAAGGTTTATCTTCTTCGATTATTACAGAAAATATTTCGGAGTCATATTATTATTAATCTTATATCAAGAAAGGTTCTCAGACATCATTCTTCTTTGAGTCTACCTCTCTAATAATAAGGGAACCTTACTTGGAAGATGTTATTTATCTTGTCGACTTCCCGGTCATAGAGTATTCTCTTCACTCGCAACTCGGGTGCTGTTGACTTATTAAGTCGTTGTTTACCTTCTCATCTTTCGAGGGGTAAGATTGTTGGAACAAGTTGATATTCGATACCAAGCCACAGCTTGGAAGTTATTGGTGAATTTCCCTTTCCAACTAGATACGACTACCTTGTAGAGTCTTATCAACAAGTATTATACTTGGGGAAAGGGGGACGAACGTTACATTCAGAATCATGAACTCTATTTGAACTAGGAGTCGTGTAAGAGGCCGAGTAGCGCCGGTCCATCCCCTTTGGCCCAACCGTTGGCCGGGGAGAGCTAGTAAGGCGGTAGACAAGTAAAGCCGTCAGTTCTTCCTTCTACCGGTAGTAAATCTAAATTGAGCTGTACGATCTCGACTGATCATCAAGATTGGAACAGCGGGCGCGGTGAATACTCCATCATTGGTTCATCATCCAAATTTATTTATTTCCTGCAACATGATTACTGTTGGCAGAGTTGGAAAAGGGTCATAACTGGAATTGCAACCTTTTCTTGCAAGTTCCTCTTCTTAATAACAATAAGAATATCTCGCTTACTTTGATGTAGCAGATATTTCTACAAACAAATACTTTAAGTTACCTTGTAACTTCATCGTTCATATTATACTGGCATCATTTCCGTAAATGCATGGCATATGGTTTGAAAGATACTTTTGAACTGTTATACATTATCGTTCAGTCATATATTATTGTTGGTGGGCTATTGCTCACCCTTGCTTTATTATTATATCACAACAACAGCTAGACCAGATGACTCGCACAAGGCGCACTCGACGCGGGCGAGGACGATGAGACTACCAGAGCTGAAGAAGAAGCTATTGGTAGGGTATATTTATTCTTTCAGTACCAAGAATATGGTCTAGTATGACTTATGTAAATGGATGGCAAAGAGTATGTATTTATATTGAAATTCTTTTGGATTGTAAGAACTCATAATGTGATTAATAAAAATTTGAGTGTTACTCTGATTTCATCTCCGGGACTATAACGGGTGTGTTTTATATTATTGTGTTGGGTTATAGAGACGTAATTTATTTTATGTTAAGGAAAGTTCAAGTGTTGTGGACAGAATTGGAAACCGTAACCACCGGATCCCGGACCCCGGATCTGGGGGTGTTACAGAAGTGGTATCAGAGCGTACGTTATAAACCCCAGAGATGAGGTGACGTTAAAACAATAAATTCAATAAGATAATAAGAACTCTTGCCAAGTTCATAGTCGGACTACTTAATGTAGTGATGACATATAAAACCCTTATGGGAACTCGTAAGTATAATGATAGTAACTTAGCTCGATATCGTATCGACGAGTAAGGCGACTGACCTTGAGGCATACGAGCAACAGCGCGATGATGCTTTATATGCTGAAGATCAGCGGGTAATTCGATGGAGTACCCTACTGGAGACCCGGAAGAGGTTCCAGCAGATAAAGAAAATCCTGTTAGGATAAGGAGCTTACCCATGGGTAATGAGGGTCGCAGCCAAAATGACTGTGATGATTAAGAAATGGTGCTCAGAAAAGTGAGTATAAAGAACCGAGATATTATTAAGAGATCTGAAGATGCATGTTGAATTCATAGCCGGACTACCAGATGTAGTACCAGCAAGAAAGAAGGATTGGAAGAATTACTTGAGATCTTATACGGAAATAGATGAGAATCCTTAGAGATTTTCATCTTAACAAAGAAAGAGCTAGAGGGATGTATGATTATCAAAGACATCGATTTAGGGCGAGGAGCAGAGTCCCTAGGAATAGTTGAGAAGGAGGCAGTAAGTGCCATATCATTTGATAAATGAATTATTATGAATATGGTCAGTAATAATTCGCCATGAGAAGGCAGGTGTCGTAGGTTGTAAATTATGGAACCAAATTGAGGTTGATAAGGTGGTTTTATTAAGGAAAATGTTCATTTTATGAATGAATCATTTAGAAAGTATAGACATTGGGAAGTGATAGCATGATTGGGTAAAGTTATATAAGGAAGTAGTAAGCAAGACAATGATCTCAGAACCTACCGGAAGATAAGACCAGTGAGTCAAGATGAACTCGTAATGAGACTACTGCCAGAGACTGAGTATAGAGTTAATTCAACTCAGTTAAATGATGAACCAGAAACGTCAGATGCATGTGATTCAGAGGAATATTAAATTCCTTCTTCTCTTTGAATGGATTATAGTAGTTACCTTAAGTTTACTCCGACACGGAACTATAATAGATCAAGTAATACGATCAGCAGTTAAAGAGAAAAATGTGAGAAAATCTTCCTGGAGCTAAAAGGTGAAATTGGTAATGACCAAGAGCTGGCATTGCTTAATGGAAAAAGGAGACTTTGTGCTTCCAATGACGCTTCGCATAAAGGGTTAGGTAGACCGACATTTGGTAGTATTGAATATCCGGACGTTGTGACAGGTTTCAGTTTGAAACTATTGATTCCCTTCTAAGGGATGTATATAATTGATTCCTCTCCAGTGGGTAAACTTCCAATCCGATGATGATTATTTCGTTAACTATGACTGCTTATGATTCCACCTGCTTGGAGGTTCATAGAACTATTCTTCAGGTTTCGAAACTGGTCTCCTTAATGTTACCAGTAGGTGGGTAGATTGATCAAAATTTCCCTGAGTCTGGAAAGGAATTCGGTGAATTTTGGCAAACCTTGTCTTTCTGATTATCAGAGAATGTCATGGAAGAGAGTAAAAAATTGGAGCAAACCCTGTGATTTGGGTAAGGATGCTGTAAAATGGGTTAGTAAACGGACCCTGAGCATTACAATCGACGGTAGTGATAAAATGATGAAGTGAGATTGGACGAAAATAGGAAATGTAAGTAAGAAACCAGCCGGATTGAGAAATTCTAGGATTGACTTAAATGAAAAGGCTGTTATGCCAGGAATGGTAAGCTTGTGTGGCACGCAGGATTGATAAGAATAGTTGAAAAGATAAAAGTGGAGGAAAGGTGACCGGAGACGGTGCCGAGTAGTCGATTAAGACTTATATGGAGTAAAGTTTTGGAAAGGTAGAAAGGTATCAAAGAAGAAGGCACTATGCCGGCAATTGCTAGAAAAGTAATGCTATTAGCCAACCCCTAAAATCATATATTTTTATGTGTGGCCAGTTGAGGCCAAGTCCCAACGGACTATAAAGTGACTAGACCAGCAATGAAAAGACAAAGCAGGGTTGCTTCTAAGAAAGCACCGACTGCAAGGGCTTCTGATATAAAGGAAACATTAATGAGATCGTTTGAATCTTCTGCCGAACAACCCATGTTTTGATTGGGAATTCACTAGACCTTTTTGGAATGGGGTCACCCGTACTAAAGTGACTCATGTGTATATGGTTGTTCAAGATTTCGAGTAAAATGGAAGTATAGTGACTTGAGATGTATGATGTTAGGGTATCATGAATACCATGAATATATTATGACGGAGGAAAGTAAACAATGAAGGTATATGAAGAGGGTATAGAAAAGGTCAGAAATTGAACAGTATGCTGTAGGAATTTTGTCTGAGGCAAGTACCTTTGCGAAGAACGATAAGCACTAAGAGATTCACGTTGAACTCGACCAATATCTTCCAGAACATCCTTGCTACCATTAACAAGTTCGGTAAGAAAAGAGATTGGCATACGTTGCCTTTTTGGAAGGCCAAATAGGCTGACAACTATCTGAAAGAAGAGGGTGGCATTAAACCACCGATCGATTATCAAATGAGAATGAGTGAAAAGAGACCTTTATTAAGGATACATGATCTGATTGCCAATTATAAGATGCAAGAATTCCTTGGCAGTTGAATTAAGGATAGGATATCCATAAATTAAGACAAACCCTGGGGAATGCACAAGGGGTGGCATTAACCCTAATAACGACATTATGACTTCAGATGTTATGGGCTGGACTTGCTAAGGCAACAATGACCGGTAAGGATTATTAAAAAGAGTTCTGGAAAGAACATAGATAGAATTATTAGAGTATTGATCAATGACATTTTGATATACCCGGTACCCAGGAAATACCGGAGGAATGATAAGGATGGCCTACGAAACCTTACAAGGAAAAAGGGTAATATTCCGAACTTTAAAATGGAAGTTTGGTAAGGAATGTATGACATCGTAACAATAATGCCAGATGAGGCATGTATGAAACCCTGAGGAAGTATGGGTTGAACCAATAAGGTTGAGATTATCCTAAAACAAGAAGGGATTTAAGTAAGGAAATATCCTAGGTATGATTTGGAGTACCTGTAGTCAAGATCGCACTAGAAAGGTGGAAGCAATGACTTTTGGAAAAGACTGATAGATGCTTTCTCTCATTCAGCAGAATTTAAGGGAGAATGCTTCCACCCTGAGTTGGAATAGATCTAGAAAACATTGATTATTATAATCAGGAAAGGCCAACGAGGTGGCCGACACTTTAAATATAGGGGAGTAAGCATAAATGCTCAGACCAAAGAAATAGAATGATAATGTAAGGACCTTGATGGTCATAATGTGGTAGAGGAAGTTACATTCCATTTGATGATTGTGCCAGGATCAACTATAAGAATAGTTTAAGTAAAGATTCGATTCCTGATGTTGCCAGTAGCACATTACCGACATTAGGAGGCTCTACGACAGACCAGACCAAATTCCCCAAGAGACTTGCCTTTTCTTTGGAAAGAGAGAAGGGAGGTTAAGTAACAATGAATTGGTAGTAAATGACCAGAAATAGAGAGGGTACAAATACTGATAAACCAAATGGCACGATGATGAATGACAAGCAAGTTTATGTTGGTGTATTTCTGTGCAAACAAGATAGAGAATTATGAGGGTGGCAAGCGATTAAGCAAACCGATAAGCTTTTAGTCTTCTACCAGAGATATATGATTAATAATCTCACCAGCCTGTTCCAGCTGCGATGCTGGAAGCTTTCCTGCAATTTTATCTGCTTCATGTAATATCTACGTCAAGTTCAGGAAGCATTCCCTATGGATAGGGAATAGTGATTATTTTGTGTTCCTAGAGGATCTTGAATTGATAATTTTGATGCTTAGTTATTAAAGCACTGCGTAAACGATAAGCGATGGTGATCCTTCTGAGAAATTAGGTGGTAACGACTGTGGAAATGTCGAATTGAATCTAAGTTAGAGAAATCATCCAGGTTTATTTCGGATGGTGTAATTTCTGGAACGACGGGATATTTGAAATGAAGAATTAGGTTATGATGGTTCATAAAATAATTATAGTAGAAATAAAGACAAGAGACTGATAGAGATGGAAATAGAATTGGGAATTAATAAGAGAGTCAGATAGGCAGACTCATGAGAAGCTCCAGTAATGAAGCGAGAAGAGTATGGAATTGGCAAGGTAAGGGTATTGGCCAAAGCGGAAAGTTGGAATTAGGAGCATGAATGACATACAAATTGACTCCTTTTAAGTTGGAAAATTCGAGAAAATATGAAATAGATTGACTGAGTAATAAAGAGACTCATGAAATGAAAAAGTGAAATCTAGATGGTTGAACAAAGGAAAGTTTGACCACAAACGTGCCACGTATATTGAATAAAAGTAACACGCGTTCCCCTAATAAGGTAACGGTGGAGTTCAATAACAGAAGTGAATGAGAACTAGATGATAAGATGGATGTGATTGATAAAGAAAAGAATGGGAAATAATGATGGAAGTGAAGCAAGGAATGCTATGAATGGATTGATGAATGGGTTCTTCTTAATGAGCTCTCGGAATGACAACCTGATAGTGTTAGAATTATGAGTATGAAAGAGCCAGTGTCGGGGCATGAAATGTGAGTAATAATAATGTCAAGCGGGAAATCCAAGATTTAACTTGAGAGGTTGAAGGATTTTCCAAAAAGTAGTTGATACTAATATCGAACAAGAGTATAGGTCCACCGAATGATGGACAGAGCAACAAGGACATGTGATATGTGAGATTACGAAAAAGTGGAATTTGATACGAATATGATTATTTCTCTTCTCTAATAAACCTCTATAGTTCAGAGGTAAATTCTAAATATGATATTTTGACAATCATGAAAACTTTCATATATGATTCTTTGAAATTCGTTCTTTTCTTCTCCCTTATTTATCTTCTTCTAAATTGAGAAGAACAACCCTTTAAGGAGGGGAGGTAATACTACGTGACTCTCTGTCTGTGTGATAGGAGTCTAAGTGGAATGCCATTAATTGTTTAATTGCTTGTCAAGTACTAAAGGCTGGCCCCCTTTTGTACTAACTATGCAATATAACAAATGTTCATTGATCACAGTGATCTCTCGATAAAATTTTCCACCTAAATATATATACATCGAGATTGCGAAGATTAAAACGATTAGGAATTGCAAAATTACGAGTGAGGTTATCTCCGGACTTTGTAGCGCGTTAGTGATACCGAAGTCACTGCACGTACCAATAAGGTTAATAGTATAAGAACGGACAAGAGCGTATACCGGATGATGTGTTGTGCGAAAGTATCAAAGAATTGGTAGTACGGATAAGGGTGTATTGTAACACCAGTATGAGATGCTTTAGAAAGATTGGAGTGTGTAAGGATCGACCAGAGAATTGGAAAGTGAAATAACCAACAAATACCCAATTGTCTTCTACCTGATTCCGGGACGGAATCCTTTTAAGGAGGGGAGACTGTAAGAACCCAGATTTTTGGGTAGAATTAAAACTTTTTATTATGTATTGATGTAAGAATGAATAGGGGTTACAACTAGAATGTAATACTGGTTTTAATGAATGAATAATGAAAGGATATATATTCCAAGGTTATATGGCCTGAAGGATGCTATTGGGTGATAACTAAGGTTAGAATAATCTATCTCCTAGAAAGTTAAGATAAGATTCCCTAGAGAGAAATAGATACCCTCATGTCATCCAAATCAATATCTATTATAAGCCCAGCGGTTCCGTAAAAAGGTTAAGGAACACTCGAGGGTGAACCAGGTTCATTTTCCCAACTATAGGAATTAAATAAAAATAAGTGATGAATAGTGATTTTGGTGGAATTTGGAATATTATTATAATAATGTTATACCCGGTATTCGGAACGGATTTCTGAGTTCGTATTAGTGATCCAGGAGGAAAATAAGTGTATGTAAAAGCTGTCGGATTCAGAAAAATAGCACTTTTATTTTCTCCGAGATTTCCCTGGACACTGCAAGACTTAAGGATTTATAAAAGAGAATTAAGGAATTTAAATTCGAGAAGTATTAAGAAAGATGAGGAATAGTAGTATAAATATTAAGAAGGTTTTCGGTAAAACCCTAACTAGAAACGAATGAGTTAGTCCCTCGAACGAGCAACGAATTGAGCAATAACCGGACAAAGAACAAACAGAGGATCAAGATGCATGCATGTACAAGGAGATAAGACCAAGTAACTAAGTAGTTACATGGGCAACTAGTATACTTAGCAAACATAACCAAGTACTTAGCTTCTTGTCATCATCTTACCATTACAAACCAACACTTGTCCATTTAATTACATCATGCATGACCTAGAACTTTATTAAAGCTACTTTATGGACAAGATATTATCCAAAGACATTCAATAATTCACTTTAGATAAGATGAGAGCAAGATCAAAGCCAAGCAAACACCACCTCTCCCCCATTTTTCCAGCAGTTGCATTTTCCAGGGCAGGGGTCTTTGCCATTTTTTTTCACCTAGATCTACTCATCTAAAAATCATGAAAAAATTCATGGAGCTTCTACACATCAAGGTGAAGTTGGGGATTTAATTTCATAATTTTTGAAGATCGTTTGGATGGGTAAATAAATTCGAGAAGTTCACTGTTTTTCCCCCAAAACCAAGGCACTTCGAATTTTGGAGTTTTAAGATTTCAAAATCCACCTTCCAACCATTGTTTGATCTCCAAATTTTTATGGTGAGTCCTATATTTCATAAAAATGATCTCCTAGAAATCTTAGCTTCAAACTCCATGTTTTCCATTTTCAAATAAATCCTCAAAGATGAGGGTGAATAGTGTTTTCAAGAAACTAACTTTGATTTCTTGGTTTCTTTGGATGATTTAAGCTTTGTTAAAGCCATACAAGGACTATATAAGGGTTATTATAGCTTGTACACTCTCCAAGGAAGGTATAATTCTTAAGAACCCAAGATCTTACTTTGAGTTTTATATATGTTCTTGATGGTTTTAGATTAGTTAAGATTATGGTGTTGTTATATGCATAAAAGCATGATTATGTAGTTGGTAGTGATGATTTAAGAGTTTTGATGATTATGATGGTTAATTGAAACCTTCTTGGACTGGTTAAGATGAAAACCATGTATAGTATGCCCGGTGTGGCTTGGATTGATTGTTATGAATTTTAGAACGTTCGATTTATAGCCGTCGTAATGCCGAATTTTCGTTAGACTATTAAACACCGAGCATCACAGTAGCTATAACTCACTGTACAGCTTCATTTTCTGCCATGATAGGATAGATTATGTTTCAAGCTTCGTTTTGATATAAAGATCGCGTGAAACGGACTTACGGTTTAGGATTTATGACCAAATTACTAAAAGTAGTTCGAATCCGTAAACGAAAGTTCGTAACTGTAATTGAACCCTCGTAAACTATGTAACGTCATGGCGAATCTTGGTAAATAAATACTAGAGGTAAAAAGGAAGGCGTGAAAGAAAACTGTATGTCAAAAAGATCATTTTTCGATTTATTAAAAATGTTCGAGTCGAGGTTAAACGCGAACGAACCCCTAAAAGACGACTCTTTTATAACTTCGGTAAAACACTTAGAAAACGGACGATAAAACTCGGAGTATAGTATTGGTTCGTAACGATCGACTTTAGAACTCGTATGACTTAAGTATGTCCCAAGTATAAGTACAATGACATGTCGTATTAACGAACGGATGTCGGGTCGGATCAGTGATAAAAGTAATCCACTAAAAAGGGTATAACGAGATAACTCAAGAACGTGTTTCGAATTAAGTATAACTTAACTTTTAATATGTTAAGTGATTAATCCCGAATGCCTTGGCTATTTATAGATCACCAAGCTGAACCGGGACCCGCTACCACTACCCCTTACCGTACTCGACTACCAGGCAAGTTTCAATTCCCTTCTTTTAGGCTGTTGTTGTGATTGAATAAATATATATATATATGCTGATATACATATGCCATTGCATGCATGCCTACTTTCAAGTTGAAGTGATATACTTGTTCCCTGAATGTTATTGTTGGCTTATAAGCTAGATAGTTATATATCAGTTATAAGCCGATTATTGTAAGACCCTCATAGAAGGGCGTATACATCTTATTAATCAAAAATAGACCGGGAGTCAATATTCCTTGATATATCGAGATTACCTCGGAGGAAAATATTTAAGTAAATATTTTCTATTATTTGGGCGATGAATATTATTTGAATATTCGTTCGAGACTAATTATTTTAACGATCCTTACTTCAAATAATTATTTGAATGTAACCATTCGACGAATAATATTTTTCAATATTCATTCAAAGTCGAATAGGTTATCGATTATTATTCCGAATATTCTTCTAAAGATTGGACTACTAAATGAATATTAGTTGAATATCCATTTAGAATATTACTTTATTAAATGAATATTACTTTTGAATATTCATTTAAGATATTACTTACTTGATGAATATTATTCTAATATTCATCTGAAGCTTGATTTATTTATCGAGTCTTATCTCGAATATTCCTTTAAAGCTTGGATTACTAAATGAATATTACTTGATATTCATTTAGAATATTATTCATTAAACGAATATTACTTTTTCAATAAACATTTAAATTCCTAATTAATTATGAATATTATTTTGAATATTCATCCAGGGTTCTATTTAATCATCGAATATTATTTTAAATATTTTAAATATTCTTTTCAGGTCTTATTAATTAATGAATATTATTCTGAATATTCATTTGAATATTTAATTATGCAATAAATATTCTCTAGATATTTCTTCAAGGATTATTTGAGAAATACTCTGATTAAAGATATTCTTTCATATTCCTAAATATTCTGTAAAATATTTTAATTCAATAAATATTCTCTGAATATTTATTTCATACTTAGAATAACCTCGATAAGGTTTATCTTCTTCGATTATTACAGAAAATATTTCGGAGTCATATTATTATTAATCTTATATCAAGAAAGGTTCTCAGACATCATTCTTCTTTGAGTCTACCTCTCTAATAATAAGGGAACCTTACTTGGAAGATGTTATTTATCTTGTCGACTTCCCGGTCATAGAGTATTCTCTTCACTCGCAACTCGGGTGCTGTTGACTTATTAAGTCGTTGTTTACCTTCTCATCTTTCGAGGGGTAAGATTGTTGGAACAAGTTGATATTCGATACCAAGCCACAGCTTGGAAGTTATTGGTGAATTTCCCTTTCCAACTAGATACGACTACCTTGTAGAGTCTTATCAACAAGTATTATACTTGGGGAAAGGGGGACGAACGTTACATTCAGAATCATGAACTCTATTTGAACTAGGAGTCGTGTAAGAGGCCGAGTAGCGCCGGTCCATCCCCTTTGGCCCAACCGTTGGCCGGGGAGAGCTAGTAAGGCGGTAGACAAGTAAAGCCGTCAGTTCTTCCTTCTACCGGTAGTAAATCTAAATTGAGCTGTACGATCTCGACTGATCATCAAGATTGGAACAGCGGGCGCGGTGAATACTCCATCATTGGTTCATCATGATTACTGTTGGCAGAGTTGGAAAAGGGTCATAACTGGAATTGCAACCTTTTCTTGCAAGTTCCTCTTCTTAATAACAATAAGAATATCTCGCTTACTTTGATGTAGCAGATATTTCTACAAACAAATACTTTAAGTTACCTTGTAACTTCATCGTTCATATTATACTGGCATCATTTCCGTAAATGCATGGCATATGGTTTGAAAGATACTTTTGAACTGTTATACATTATCGTTCAGTCATATATTATTGTTGGTGGGCTATTGCTCACCCTTGCTTTATTATTATATCACAACAACAGCTAGACCAGATGACTCGCACAAGGCGCACTCGACGCGGGCGAGGACGATGAGACTACCAGAGCTGAAGAAGAAGCTATTGGTAGGGTATATTTATTCTTTCAGTACCAAGAATATGGTCTAGTATGACTTATGTAAATGGATGGCAAAGAGTATGTATTTATATTGAAATTCTTTTGGATTGTAAGAACTCATAATGTGATTAATAAAAATTTGAGTGTTACTCTGATTTCATCTCTGGGACTATAACGGGTGTGTTTTATATTATTGTGTTGGGTTATAGAGACGTAATTTATTTTATGTTAAGGAAAGTTCAAGTGTTGTGGACAGAATTGGAAACCGTAACCACCGGATCCCGGACCCCGGATCTGGGGGTGTTACAATAAGTGTTATTCCCAGATTACACACTTGTATAATTGTAGAAGGGGGGGTTGAATACAATTCTTGATATTTATAAATTTCTGATAAGAACCTCAGAAACTTATGAAGAGATAATTGCAATGTAAGATTTAAACACAAACACATATAAAATCAGGTGGTTAATATGCACCACCTGAAGCTTTTATTTGAAGAAAACTCTGTGATACAAAATGTACACAGCTGCCGTTTTACAACTCTTTGCTTCTAAGGATATTCAAGAAACCCTAAGCAAATATGTCTGTTTTCTTAACCTACAAAGAGTTGCTACACTTGGTTATATATCCCAAGTTTTACAAGTACTACTGGAATGAGATAATACTAATCTAATTCTAGTTGACTTGCTACTACACTCCAAATACACATGTAGCCGAAAGGTTGTCCTTGTGTTCAGACATGTCTCCTGCACCTTTCTTGTATTCATAGTGTAAATGGAATGCTTCTTTCTTCTGTGTTTCCAAAGTATGGCTGCCATACTGCTTTTTGTATCTACTATAAACTCATGTGATCTGTCAGTCAAACATGTCCTTATCAACTACTAATCTCCAGCTAATCATAGAAAACAGTGTCAATGATTATCCGTTGATGATGTATACTGACATCCGTTGATGATGTATAGAGCAGTATCCGTTGATATTGGGACTTGAGCTGTATCCGTTGATAGAGTGGATTTGAGTTGTATCCGTTGATAGAGTTTAGTCTTCATCCGTTGATATACTTTCACTTAGACAGAATTACATAGCATAGCTTATTTACAATTGGCTACCCTATTCTGCCTATCCGTTGATAGTCAACATGACTGTGGATAAAAACACTATCAACTGATAACATAGAGATACTGCAGTGTGCTACAAAACCTCATCCGTTGATGAGCTACCTGTCAACGGATAGAGTTATAAATCCTCATCCGTTGACAGCTACAAAACCTTAAACAATTTGATTGATTGTGAAGTTATCATCAAGTACAACATATTCCTAACAATCTCCCCCAATTTATACTTGATGGCAATAAAGCATAAATTCAGGACCTTGATGATAACAAAACATTCCTAAAGATATATAAAGAACAATACATAAATTGTATTAAGCTACAATAATTAAAAACTGAAAGTTTGAGAAATTTACAGAGAAGTGCTCCTCTAGACTGAGCAGATTAGGACTGTTTCTTTCCTCTTGTTGGCATCACCCTTGATTTTCCTTCCTTGGCAGAGTTGGACTCAATCTGTATTTGGAGTTGCCTATAGAAGGCATCTTCTTCATCTACCTTTGGATTTAGCTTCTGTTGTAGCCATCTCAGGTATTGAGAACTAGCCTTTGGTAGTTGGTCTTCTAACCTGAAGAATCTCCTGTTACCATCTTCATCCCTGAACTCCATCATCCAGAAAGGTTGGAGGTGGATTTTCTGTCCATTGTATGGGATCTTCATTTTCCTTGGTAGACTTGATGGTGAGTTCCAATCCCTCCTTATTTGTTCTATTTTGTCCAGTATCTCCCCTTTTGCTATCTTGGAGAACCCTGTGTATCTCTTGATTGCAGAGAACACTTTGGTTAAGGTATGATAATTTTCTCCAAGAACCCTTTGTAGTGGCCATGTCCTTACCGTTCCTCCCTTGTATACAAAGACCAATCTTTCAGGCAAATGTCTATATTTGTCAATTCCTCTTACTTCTGACAATTCATCCAGATAAAGATTCATGTCAGAGTATTCTTCAATATCTGCCTGATAGATAAAATCATCCTTTTTTTCCAAGATTGGCTGCCTGACAATTGCAGGTACCCTAGCAACTTGAATTGGTTCCTTTGAAGGTTGCTTCCTTGGTTTCCTTTTCTTCTGTGTAGGCTTCTGTTGAGGCTTCAGCAAGAATGAAGGAACCTCAATGGAGTCAAGATTCATTGGTTCCTCTTTAGGTACTATAGGCTCACCATGGAAATTTACATCTAGGTTGAATACTTTTACATCAATAGGTTGTGATGAACCAACTGTCTCTTTGTTTTCAGTTTCTGGAGAGACAGGCCTCCTTGCATGTGATTTTAATCTCTTGGATTTGGGGACTGATTTCCCTTTCTTTTTGAATTTGGGGACTTCCTCAGGTTCCCTCAATTCATCCTCTACCTCATCCAATAACTCTTGAGCCAGCCTTGCTTGCTTCTCATCTGAGTTTTCATATTGATATTCAGTGCTTGGTTGAGATTCTCTTAGTAGCCTTGAAGTCTCTTCTCTCTTGGCTTCAACAAATCTAGGATGGCTGTTGGATATGTTTAGAACTTTTCCATTCCTTATGATTACAGCCATCCATTCTCTTACACAACTGTTAGTCTTCTCCTTGAATTCCTTGATTGCCTTACCCATCAACTTCTCTTCATCATCCTTGGGAAATGGAAAGTCCAGTTGTAACTTGTTCTTCCCATTTGCTTTTGGTGGTGAGAAGGGTCTTGATTTGATGTAGGGTTCAAATTCCTTAACATGAGAAGGCTCAGCATCATAGAATGTAGGAGCCACAATTGCTGGAGTGAGCACCTTCAGAATTGTTGTAGATATTGTTGGAGCTGAGGTTTGGCTAGAGAACAGAGTTGATGCAATAGATTGATTGATCAATCTTTCTGTCCTCATTATCCTTTCATAGTTTTCTTCTTTCATCTTTTGGAGAGCTTCAATTTTGGCTAGCTTTTCTTCTTCTGTCAAGTTTGAAAGATCAAACTCTTCATATAGAGGTTTGGATTTGCTGGGGGAAGCTGTGAAAATGAATTCTTGTGGATTGACCACTATGGTAGGCTGCTGCTCCCCCTCACTTGCTGCTTCCCTTCTTTCAGAAATTAAGATTTGACTTGTAGTTGCCACAGCCTCTTCCACTTTCTCCCCCTTTTTGTTAGCATCAAGGGTTTGACTAGAAGTTGGGGCTGCAACTAACTTTTCTAGCAGTTGGGTTTGCAGTTTCTGATGTTGAAGAAATTGCTCCATCTGGGATTCCATCTTTTCCACTCTTGAATTGAGAAGTTGCACAGATTTAGCCAGGTTGTCTTCTTTGTTGCAACACCCTCTGAGTGGCTGTAGGAGCTAGTTGCTCTAGCTTGGAATCCACAGAGATCTTCACATCCTTGATTTCTTGTTTGACCTCCTTTAAATTGGATCTCTGAATCACCATTTGCATCTTTTGTAACTTTAGGGAGTCAATTGCCTGTTGAAGAACAACCTTTCTCTGTGGATCTGCTTCTGGGTGCTCAGCCAGGGCAGATTTATATTGCCTTATGATTTCCATATCAAGTTGATGATCGGTGTAGTTTTGAGCAAATGCAAAATCATGAATACTGCTACCACCTTCATCTTCAGAGCTCTGGCTGTCTTCATCTTCAGAATTGTCAAATTCATCACTCTCAGCAGTGGTTGGCAGAGCTGCTATAGATTCCTTAGCTCTAAGTAGAGATTGTGAGGTGTGCACTAGGTGCATTGCCTCCTCTGCTTCCACATTGCCCTGTTGTGCTAGAATTTGATAGGCAGGAACAGGGTGAGTAAAGGTTTCAGCATCCAAAGAAATGGAGTCAATCATGGACTGATATTCTCTTTGAAATTCCATTTCCTTGGATACATCCTCAACCCCCATTGACTCACTAGCAATGGCTGCTTCTTCCATCCTTATCTCTCCTGTAGTCCCTTCTCTCCCCTCATCTCTCTTTTCTTGCATCAAGGGCTCCCCTTGGCTCACACCTCTCACACCCTCACCTTCACCTACTAAGGTGGAACTCTCAAACTCTCCTTTTGCCTGACCGGAAGAAATGGCCAGCCTCTCATTATTTATCTCTCCTTTTGCCTGCTCACAAGGCAGCCTCTCACTCCCTTCCCTCAAACCTAAAAGTGTTTCAACTACTGAGAACTCCTCTACACTTGACACTGGAATGTCAGATATAGCAGTGGTAGAGTGAGTTATCAACGGATAAGGAATATCCGTTGATGGAGTAGTTATAGCTGTCAACGGATGGCTAGATAGAGGCGCATCCGTTGATGGAGAAACACTTGTCAACGGATGAAGGATATCCGTTGAGGAAGGAATAATTATATCCGTTGAAGAGAAAACCAACACTGAATCTGTGGAGATTGATTTTAAGTTCGAGGCCACAGTCTGTGTTGAGAATTCTGGAAGGGAAGATTGATGGTCCAACAAATCATCTAAAAGATGATGACCACCAATTACAGAGTGGGGCTTCTCCAAGAATCTTAAAGATGGAGAATCAGGAATTGATGTAGATATCATATCCACATCCAGAGAAGGAGTTGGTGATGGTGGATTGTAATGTGTGTCGATTTGAAGATTAAGATCAAGGGGATATGACTCCACATTTATTGAAGCCACATCAAACTGAGTTTGAGAAGGTACAGTTTCCTGTACAGTGTGTGCACCCTGTGATTCCCCTGTGGTTTTAGATTTCACTCTTCTTCCGTAGGTTTTTGAGATTGGGCTATATGTGTCCCTAACCCTCTTGTGCAGTGTTCCTTGTGGGGAACTTGATTCAGTAGTCACACTCTTTTGGGAGAGTGTAACTAGAATTTGGCCTGTAGTTACATTAGCAGTCTTTTGAGAGACTGAAATGGTGGTTGCACTCATCTCTCCTTCCTTATCCTTAGGGCTTCTTTGATGTTCACCCTGTCCCTCACCACTCACTACCACCTTCACACTCCCCTCAAGAGGTTTGGTAGATTTTACAACAGGTGTCTTTTGAGAGACACTTGAGGTTTGCCTTTTAGAATGTGGTTTTGGAACTCTGGATTTGGTCACTTTGGTAGGAGCCTGTTTGGTCACAACTACAGACTCCATTGTGACACTAGAAGGCAAAGAAATTTGGGGGTTGGAGATAGGGGTTTCAGAATTAGAGATAGTTACCTGAACAATTGGTAGATATACCAACTGTACTCCTGCATTGAGGTTCATTCGAATCAGGTCACTTAAGACTCTCTTCTCCTGAACAAAACATTGGAACTTGCTATCCGGGTTAGCAATGGATAGCTTATTCTCAGACACATGCAGTGCTAAGAGCATTAAAAATCTAGCAAAGTAGATATTCTTGCTCCTAGTTTCCTTTTTACCCAACTTTGCAGCTATCTCATACATAACTAATGTGCCAAAATTATAGAATTTATCATTTAAAAGCATACACATCATTGTTAGCATGGACTGGGTAACAGCATCAAAATTACTAATTTTTCCTGAAAAAGTTTTAATGAATGCATCACAGAAGTAGCTCCATTCTTTAACCATTCCTTTTCTAGCAATTTTCCCTAAGTTTTCAGTACTAAGGGCATAATTAATAGAATTAAGCATGGCAACAATTTCAGCATCAGTAGGTACTTTCAGACAGTTATTCTCAGGCAATTTTAAACAAGCAGTTATTACATCAGAATTAACCACATAGTTTTTGCCCTTTAAAGAAAAAGCAATTGTACCGTCTGTGCCATTGTACTCAGCAGATGTCCACATTTCTTCAATTACCTCGTGGATTAAGGGAGTGGTAGCCGTCATTGCATATGACAGTTTGCATTTCTTCACGAAACTCATCAAAGTGTGGTAAGGTTCTGGAGCATTCACTGTGTCAACAAAGGCCGCGAAATTGTTCTTCTCATAGGTAAACCCAGTGGAGGACATCATCTTAACAATAGGCGCCATTGAAGTGATTGAACTTTGGTTACAGAGAGTTTTAGGGAAGAAGATGCAGTTAACTTTTGATATGCTTGAAAATGAATAAAAGTGAGATGTGAGAGTACAAGTCCGCCTTTTATATTTTTCAAGAATTAAAAATGAAATAATTAAAAGTAATTACTCCATTGGTCAAAAGTAACTGTCAGATAATAAATAAAAAGAGAATAAATACAGCCATGATTAGATATACACGGTTACCAACAGTTAAAAAAAATGTATATCAACGGATATAGAATGAACGGTTGAGATACAGTTTATCCGTTGATGACGTGGATAGCCTGTTACCCGTTGACATGCAAAAATCTAGTAATGTGTTTATACTATCAACGGATAAAAGGATATCCGTTGATAAGCTAATTTTGCCTTAGGCAAAATTTCTGCAGAAAATTTTTCTGAAAGTTTTAACTTTCAAGTAAATCAAAACACATTTCCAGCTTCAATTCATTGATATCAAATATCACTAGAAATTATGACAAGTTAAGCATACCTAGCTCACCTACCAATCTTGTGAATGTGGATTCATCAAGAGGCTTGGTGAAGATATCTGCAAGCTGCATTTCACTTGGCACAAAGTGCATTTCTACTGTACCATTCATCACATGTTCTCTAATGAAGTGGTATTTGATGTCAATGTGCTTGGTTCTCGAATGTTGCACTGGATTCCCTGTGATGGCAATAGCACTTGTGTTGTCACAGAAAATTGGAATCTTCTCAACTTTTAGACCATAGTCAATGAGTTGGTTTCTCATCCATAGAATCTGTGCACAACAGCTTCCAGCCGCAATGTACTCAGCTTCAGCTATAGAAGTGGAGACTGAGTTTTGTTTCTTACTGAACCATGACACAAGCTTGTTTCCTAGAAATTGACAGGAACCTGTAGTACTTTTCCTATCAACTCTGCAACCTGCATAATCTGCATCTGAATAGCCAGTTAGATCAAAACCAGATTCTCTTGGGTACAAAATGCCAAGGTTTGGTGTTCCCTTGAGATACCTGAAAATTCTTTTAATAGCTATTAAGTGAGACTCTCTAGGATCAGCTTGAAATCTAGCACAAAGACAAGTAGAAAACATTATATCAGGTCTACTAGCTGTTAGGTATAAAAGTGAACCTACCATGCCTCTATAACTTGAGATGTCCACAGACTTTTCCTTAGTATTCAACTCAAGCTTAGTTGCAGTGGCCATAGGTGTTTTAGCAGATGTACAATCCATTAAGTCAAATTTCTTTAAGAGATCATAAATATATTTTGTTTGACTTATGAAAATGCCCTCATTAACTTGCTTTACTTGTAGGCCAAGAAAGTAAGTTAATTCACCCATCATACTCATTTCATACCTACTTTGCATAAGTTTGGCAAACTTTTTGCAAAGCTTCTCATCTGTAGACCCAAAAATAATATCATCTACATAGATTTGAACAAGTATTGAAGAGCCATTAATATCCCTATGAAATAAGGTTTTATCTACTGTACCTCTAGTGAAGTGGTTCTCCAAAAGAAATTGAGATAAAGTGTCATACCAGGCTCTTGGTGCTTGCTTCAAACCATAAAGTGCTTTCATGAGAAGATATACATATTCTGGAAATTCTGGATCCTCAAAACCAGGAGGTTGATGGACATAGACCTCTTCTTCCAGTTCCCCATTTAGAAAGGCACTTTTGACATCCATCTGATAGACTTTGAAATTGGCATGTGCTGCATAGGCTAGAAAGATTCTTATTGCCTCAAGTCTTGCTACTGGAGCAAAAGTTTCATCAAAATCTATTCCTTCTTCTTGAGAATAGCCCTTTGCCACTAATCTAGCTTTATTCCTCATAATTATGCCATTTTCATCTGTCTTATTCTTGAGAACCCATTTAGTACCTATGACACTTCTATCATCAGGTTTGGGCACAAGTTTCCATACTTTATTTCTTTCAAATTGGTTTAGCTCTTCTTGCATTGCTAACACCCAATCTGGATCTAGAAGGGCATCTTCCACTTTCTTAGGTTCCTCTTGAGACAGGAAGCTACTGTATAGACATTCTGCTTGAGTGGCCCTTCTAGTTTGGACTCTTGAATTTGATTCACCAATGATTAACTCAAATGGATGATTTCTAGTCCATTTTCTTGCAGGTGGAAGATTTGATCTTGATGAGGTTGCTTCGTTTCCATGATCATGTTGATTTAGCATTGAATTTTGACCTTGAGAAACTCCCCCTGAGTTTGTTGTCCTTGCTGAGTTATGAAGTTGACTGTCAATGGATGCATCATTTTGCCTGTCGACGGATGCTTGAGAATTTCTGTCAACGGATGCATCTCTAATAGTGTCAACGGATGTTGCAGAATGACTGTCAACGGATGTTCCAGAATGACTATCAACGGATGCTCCAGAATGACTATCAACGGATGCTTCATTTTCAGTGTAAGCATCACTTCTAGTTGGTATAATAGCTCTAAGTGGATCTCTGTGGTCATGATCTTCATTCTCCTCATCATCATCAAAGTACATTCTTCCTTCACCTTCATTCTCAAATTCCAACTTTTCATGGTAACCTTCATCATTTAGGCCTAGAATCTTTTGATCATCGAACACAACATGTACAGATTCCATAACAATGTTGGTTCTTAGATTGTAGACCTTGTAGGCTTTCCCTGCTGCATATCCAACGAAAATAGCTTCATCTGCCTTTGCTTCAAATTTGCCTAAATTATCTCCATGATTCCTTAGCACAAGACACTTACATCCAAAGACATGTAGAAAAGCTAAAGTTGGTTTCTTGTTGGTTAATAACTGATAAGGAGTCATTCCTCTAGCTTGATTGACCAAGGAAATATTCTGAGTAAAGCATGCAGTGTTGACAGCTTCAGCCCAGAAATATGTTGGTAATCTTGATTCACTTAACATTGTTCTAGCTGTTTCAATGAGAGTTCTGTTTTTCCTTTCAACAACCCCATTTTGTTGAGGTGTTCTGGCAGCAGAAAACTCATGGACAATTCCATTCTCTTCACAGAAAATCTTCATTGTGGAATTCTTGAATTCAGTACCATTGTCACTCCTGATCCTTTGTACTCTGTCTTCAGAACCATTGTTTAGCATTCTGAGGTGATTGATAATGATTTCACTTGCACAATCCTTGGAGTGCAGGAAGAAAGTCCATGTGAACTTAGAAAAATCATCTACAATCACCAGACAGTATTTCTTCTTTGAAATAGACATGACATTTACTGGACCAAATAAATCCATATGCAGCAATTGAAGAGGCTTAACAATGGATGACTCTGTCTTGCTTTTGAAAGATGATTTCTTTTGTTTCCCTAATTGGCAGGCATCACATAGCCCATCTTTGACAAACTCCAAATGAGGGATTCCTCTAGCAAGATCCTTTCTTACCAAATCATTCATAACTTTAAAATTCAAATGTGACAGCTTCTTATGCCATAGCCAACTCTCATCCTTACTTGCTTTGCTGAAGAGACAAGTAATGGATTCTGAGCATGCTGAATTGAAGTCAGCTATGTAAACATTTCCTTTTCTAAAGCCTGTCAATACCACATTGTTGTCTTCCTTGGCAGAAACAACACAGGCTTCTTTTGTGAACTTTACTTCATAGTCTTTGTCACAAATCTGACTGATACTCAGCAAATTGTGCTTTAAACCTTCAACTAAAGCCACTTCTTCAATGATGACATTGTCTTTTGAAATCAGGCCATATCCCTTAGTATATCCTTTACTGTCATCTCCAAAGGTAATTCTAGGGTCAGCTCCTTCCTTGAACTCTGTGAGTAGGGTTGAATCTCCTGTCATGTGCCTAGAACATCCACTGTCTAGGTACCATAGATTCCTTCTGTTTCCCTGCACACATTTCAAAAACAAATCAAGTTGATTTTGGTACCCAAGCTTCCTTGGGTCCTTTCTTGTTAGCCTTTGACTTTGCACTCTTAGCATTCTTCATCTTAGGTGTAGATGCTTGAGTAATGGGGTTTGACAAATGCTCATTTGCATGAATATTGGATGCATGCATGTGTGGAAAATTGGCATACATATTATTCATGTTAGGTAGGTTCCATGACATTTGTGGCACATTCATAGATTGAAAGTATGGATTAGACACATATGGCATGTTCACATATGGATTTGAAAAACTAGCATTTTGATACAAACCAGGCATTGCAGGCATACATGGCATTGGTTGAGGTACATGAACAGGAGCCTTGTTGACAATCTTGCAATTAGAAGATAAATGATTGACACTATTACAATTACTACAAGTTTTCCTAGGAGCAAACTTGTCAGGAGAGTAATTGTTTTTCTTGTTGATGCCTATCTTACCATTTCTGTTCTTTTTCTTTTTGCCCTCAATTTCTACCTTTTCATTGTCTGATTTACCAACAGCCTTTTTGTTGTGTAAATCACCTGTCTTAGCCTTCCCACTGGATTTGGTTTTGCTGCACTCACCACTAACAAAATTCTTGTTTACTGGACCATACTTGATATCCAGTTTCCTAAGTTCCTTCTTACTAACAGACTTTTTGTTAGTCGACGGATACCTCTCATCCGTTGACGGTTCATCTGTCAACGGATGATCACTATCCGTTGATTCACAAATAGTCTCTAGATCCTCAAGGCCAGGTTCTAGCTCCTTTTTCCTTTGAGTCCAGGTATCCTTCACAAATGATTCTATTCCCTGAACTTCTATTATGTTTTGAGAAATATTCCTACAACTTTGAAATTTAGCAATTATCCCTTGTTTTTTTTCAAGCTGGTCTTTTAAAATCAGTTCTCTTTTTAACACAGCTTCAAGTTCACTTTTAGCATCATTGCAATCAACTCTCATTTTCTCAAATTCTAGAAATTGAGATTCTAGAGCAGCATTTCTATCACTTAAAAACAGATTAGACTCTTTAATTCTATTGTTCTCTTTAGTAAGTGATTTAAGAGTAACACTTAAGTGATATAGTTCAGTAGACATTTCATCTATAACACTATTGCATTCCTCTTTAGTGAGCTCAGAGAGATTAGTAGAAAATACCTGATTGCTAGCTGAACTTGCTTCCTGCTCTCCAGAATCAGCCATTAAAGCAAGGTTGACTAACTCAGCATCATCATCAGAATGATTGTCATCAACAGCCCAGTCATACTCTTGGGTCAAGAATGCCTTTCCTTTCTGCCTGAGAAGATCAAAATATTTCTTCTTATAGTCAACAACCTCAGTTGGCTTTCCCTTGTTCTCAGATCTAGGTTTCCTGCATTCACTTATAATATGACCAGCAATCCCACAATTGTAGCATTTAATTTTGGATTTATCCACATAGTTGTTTGTGGAAAAATCCTTGTTAAATGGCTTGGCCATCCCAGAGTTTCTCTTGAATTTCAGCTTAGAGAATCTCTTAGATAGAAAAGCTAAGTGCTCATCTATCTCATCCAATTCATCCTGCTGAAGGGCATTTAATTCCTCAGACACCTTTTCCTTGCTCCTGCTTGATTCTGCTCTACCTTTACAAACCTCCCTGTTTGGTGTAGAGCTAGCAGTTTCTGTCCTTTCCTCCTTTTGCTCCAAATTGGCAACGAGTGCAACTGACCCACTTTTCTTTTGAGACTTCTCAATCTCTTCATCCTGCTCCATTTCCAGCTCATAGGTCTTTAAAGTTCCATAGAGCCTTTCAAGAGTAAATGTCTTGTACTCTTGAGTGTTTCTTAGAGAAACAGTCATTGGCTTCCATTCCTTGGGCAGTGATCTCAGAAATTTGAGATTAGAGTCTTTAACTTGATAGACTCTTCCATACAGTTTCAAACCATTTAGTAGCTTTTGAAATCTACTAAATGTATCATTCAATGTTTCTCCACTCTTAAAGTGAAAATGTTCATACTGTTGGATTAGTAGTTGCATCTTGTTTTCCCTTACCTGTTCTGTTCCTTCACACAGGGTTTGAACAATGTCCCATACTTCCTTGGCGGTAGTGCAGTTAATAACATTGTCAACCATGTCTGTTTCTAGACCATTGAACAGAATATTCATGGCCTTTTTGTCTTTGTGGACTTCTGCAATATCTTCAAGACTCCACTCAGAAACAGGTTTGGGAATGAAAGTGTCAGGCACATCATCAGCCAGGCCAACTCTTGTTGCTGTCTTCATTGGAACGTGAGGACCCTTGTCAATGCAATCCACAAAACCCTCATCAATAGACGAGAGATGTAGACGCATTTTTACTTTCCAGTGAAAGTAATTTTCTCTATCAAGAACTGGAATCTTCACTCCATAATCCTTCTTAGACATGTTGGAAGTGTGTTGATCTTTAAACTTCAAATATGTTAGAAGCTTGCTCTGATACCAATTGTTATTCCCAGATTACACACTTGTATAATTGTAGAAGGGGGGGTTGAATACAATTCTTGATATTTATAAATTTCTGATAAGAACTTCAGAAACTTATGAAGAGATAATTGCAGTGTAAGATTTAAACACAAACACATATAAAATCAGGTGGTTAATATGCACCACCTGAAGCTTTTATTTGAAGAAAACTCTGTGATACAAAATGTACACAGCTGCCGTTTTACAACTCTTTGCTTCTAAGGATATTCAAGAAACCCTAAGCAAATATGTCTGTTTTCTTAACCTACAAAGAGTTGCTACACTTGGTTATATATCCCAAGTTTTACAAGTACTACTGGAATGAGATAATACTAATCTAATTCTAGTTGACTTGCTACTACACTCCAAATACACATGTAGCCGAAAGGTTGTCCTTGTGTTCAGACATGTCTCCTGCACCTTTCTTGTATTCATAGTGTAAATGGAATGCTTCTTTCTTCTGTGTTTCCAAAGTATGGCTGCCATACTGCTTTTTGTATCTACTATAAACTCATGTGATCTGTCAGTTAAACATGTCCTTATCAACTACTAATCTCCAGCTAATCATAGAAAACAGTGTCAATGATTATCCGTTGATGATGTATACTGACATCCGTTGATGATGTATAGAGCAGTATCCGTTGATATTGGGACTTGAGCTGTATCCGTTGATAGAGTGGATTTGAGTTGTATCCGTTGATAGAGTTTAGTCTTCATCCGTTGATACACTTTCACTTAGACAGAATTACATAGCATAGCTTATTTACAATTCGCTACCCTATTCTGCCTATCCGTTGATAGTCAACATGACTGTGGATAAAAACACTATCAACTGATAACATAGAGATACTGCAGTGTGCTACAAAACCTCATCCGTTGATGAGCTACCTGTCAACGGATAGAGTTATAAATCCTCATCCGTTGATAGCTACAAAACCTTAAACAATTTGATTGATTGTGAAGTTATCATCAAGTACAACATATTCCTAACAATAAGAGCAAGTAACCAAGTTAGTTACAAGAGGAACTAGAACAATTAGAAACATAACCAAGTACTTAGCACATAACCTCATCTACACCACAAGATCAAGACACATGGCTTAAGATGATGCATACAATGACCTAATCACTTTATTAAAGTGGTTTTATGCTAGATATTATCATCAATAATTCATTTAGCCAAGGATTGGATCAAGATCAAGCAAACTCCATTTCTCTCTCATTATACTACATTCGGCCAAAAACATAGCAGCTGAGTAAAACAGCCATAACTCCTTCATTTCTCAATGAAATTTTGCGTTATATAGCTTGTTGGAAAGGTATTGAGATGCTCTACAACTCTTATTTAGGACCCTCATCCAGAAAAGCATGGTAAGGACCTCGTTTTTGCAGTTCTTTGAACAGATAAATAGTAACTTTCAAGAACTAATTTTAGTTTTATTGTTTCTTTGGATGATCTAAGCTTGGTTAAGGTGTTCTAAGGGATATACAACATTTATTAAGGTTTATACACTCTCCAAGGAAGGTATATCTCACCTAAACCCTAGATCTTACTTTGAGTTTTATGGATGTTCTTGATGGTTTTAGATTAGTTATGATCATGGTGTTGATATAAGCATGCAAGCATGATTATGTTGTTAGTTTTGTTGATATAAAAGATTTGATGGTTATAATGATGAAGTGAGATGTTCTTGGACTTGTTAAGATGAGTATTATGTGTATAAGATGTATGATATGCCCGATATGGCTTGGTTTTGTTGAAACGAATTTGGAAACGTTCGATTTATAGCCGTCGTAATGCAGAAATTTTGTTAAACCCTTAAAATTCGAGCATAACAGTAGGTATAAATTTCTGGTCTTGATGATTATATGACATACCCTTGTAGATATCGAGTCATAGATCGTTTTGGCGCGAGAATCGAAGCAAACGGAATTACGGTTTAGGAGTTATGGTCAAAATCGTAAAAGTGGTTCAAAACCGTAAGTGCGAGTTCGTAACTGAAATTGAACCCCCTTAATATTACTAATTCAGTGGCAAATCTTGGTAATTAAATATTAGAGATCATAAGGAAGGTGTGAGAGAAAACCTCATGTCAAACGGATAGTTTTTCGATTTTATAAAAATGTTCGAATCAAGGTTAAGTACGAATGAACCCCGAAAAAGGACAAGTGATTATAACTTTGGAAAATAACTTAGAAAACGATCAATAAACCTCGAGGTATAATCTCTTTTAGTAAGCGACCGACCTTAGAACTTATATGGCTTAAGTACCCACCAAGTGTAAGTAAAATGACATGCCTTGGTAATAAACAAGTGTCGGCTCGTAACGATGTCAATGGGAGTTAAGCTGGAATGTGCATAACGAGATAACTTGGAAATGTGCTTAGTATAAGTAAAGTACATACTTAGCCTTGCCATATGCTAAGTGATTAATCTCGGATATTTTGATTACTTATAGATTGCCGGACTGACCCGAGACACACTACCCCTACAGGATTACCAGACAAGTCTTCAATCAATTTGAAGCTGTTGTGGTGATAATATATATATATATATATATATATATATATATATATATATGATTTGATTTTGTTATATATATGACATAGCATGCATGCCTGCTTTCAAATTATATTGTGATACTTGTTCCCTGATTTGATGTTGGCTTATAAGTTAGATACGAGATATACTAGTTATTTGTCGGATATTGGTAAGACCCTTAGTTAGTGAAGGGCATATGATCTTCCTTCATTTAATATAGACCAGGAGTCGGTATTTTGTAATATAGAGATAGTCGTGGAAACCCGGAGGGATTCCAGTGACAAATTATTTGAGGAATGTTATTTATGAACATTATTTATATTTTCATAAGTATTAATTACTTGGAAATTATTTGAGGAATGTTATTTGAGTATAATCTCAGTCAAGAAATATTATTTGAATATTATTTTTGAATATTCATTTAAGACTTGATTTATTTAATGAATATTCATTTGAGGTTATTGATTTAGAATAATATTAATTTGTAATATTTATTTGAGTTTATTTATTTAATGAATATTATTTGGAATATTCATTTGAGCGTTATTTCTGTAAGGTATATTATTCTGAAAACCCATTTAAGGTCTTACTTATTTCTTGAATATTATTTAGAATACTCATTCGAGGAATTATTTATTGAAAATTTTTATATACTTATTGAGGGTTATTTATGAGCAATATTTTATATTAAGAATATTCTGAAAATATTTATGATGTAATGAATATTTCTTGAATATTTATTTAATTCTTTTAACTAGTTCTAAAAATAATTCGCCTTATTCAAAAATTATCCTTGACCCTCAAATACTATGTAAATTAATTCTGAGTCTTATTATTATTATTTTTATCAAGGAAGGTTCTCAAAAACTCCATTCTTCATTCGAATCTATCTTCCAAATTATGAGGGAACCTTACTTGAGAGTTGTTATTTATTTGTTTGACTGCCCGGTCATAAATCATTTAAAACTATTCATTTCACTCGCAACTTGGTTGCTATTCATCAAATTGAGTCTTTGTATTACTTCCTCATCGTTCGAGGGGTAAGATTGTTGGAACAAGTCGATATCCATTAACAAGCAACTGCTTGGGAAATATTGGTGAATTTTCCTTTCCAACTAGATACGACTACTTTGTGGAGTCATATCAACAAGTATTACACTTGGGGAAAGGGGGATGAGCTTTACGTTTCAGAGTCAAGGATTTACTCGAACTAGGAGTATTTGTGTAAGAGGCTATGGGACAGTCCATCATTGAAACTTTGTGTAAGAGGCTGTGGGACAGTTCATCATTGTAAATCGGTGTAAGAGTGTGGCATCCCATAATCCGGGGTACAGATTTGGGGCCACGAACCACAACTAATACAATACAAACCTGGATATAAGCATAATATTATAATGAAATACCCCTGATCCAAGATCGCATACAGGTTATGGTATGAAAAAAACTAATAAATTACATCTTTACAATCTAATCTCCGAATAAAATTAGGATACAAATTGATATCAACTAATGTTATCCGTTAACCAGTTAACCAACCTCTGATAAGCTCAAAATCACTACTTGACCAACGTCATCAACCTGAGCGTCATCTTTCACTGCAGGAATAAGGCTGCTCACTAACTTCTAGGTCTATCCGTCTTTTCTAATAACTGAAGAAAGAAACAACAAAAATGTAAAAGTGAGCCAACTGTGCTCAGCAAGTATAATGGTATAAGTCAATATCAGGAACAGATGTAACTTCTGATCAAGAAGAGTATTCATCATAGGTTCCAAAGGAATCAGGCCTTAAAGCAATTCAAACTCAATATATGGAATAGAATTGGATTTTCATTTATTTTTAAAAAAACAAAGTTAGGCGGCTGATCAGTCCCGCACTAACCCCGGACAATGCACACAACAAAGTCCCTCTAACTGGATCCACGACAAACATTGGCCTCAACTTCTGACCATTAAACTGGTCTCCCCGAAGGGACTTCCGTTGACCATAATATGGTCTCCCCGAAGGGACTTCCAAAAACATTCCAATTCTATATCCCACGCACTAGGTGTCGGAACAATCGACAACCTCTGTCAATCAAACAATCTGGAAAACTCACGTTCCAGAGCAACAACTCAAAATCCAAGAATCATTGAAGAATTCAGGATCAACATGTGTCGACAAGTTCGACCCGATAAATGGGGTAATAAATGAAGAGCAACAATCTCAACAGGTATCGACAAGTTCGATACAAGTAATGGGGTGTAAATTGATAAACAATAATAACTACAAGTATCAACAAGTTCGATAGAAATAATTGGGGTGGTAGATTTCATCATCAATATAATTAAAGAATAATTTCACTTGAACAGGAAGTGAAAGGAAATACTTGCCTGGTAATTACAGCTTAATCCGTATCACTCAACTACCGACTGCCAATCGTCCCGTCCATTCGACTCTATAACCCAGACCTCACATCCATATCTCTGACTAACGTCATTTTATTTCAAACACCTCTCGCAACTCTCGCAAACATACTGGATTTAAAAAGAGCATTTAAACATTTAGTCCAACGATTAACCACTTTTACGACTCACTAACACGTAATGCACGTAAATCACATAACACTTAGTCATTTAAATCCCACCAAATAATTCACATAAAATACCTAACACGTAGATCAGATCATGAAAAGATTTAATCCGGTGTTTCTAAAACAGAAAATGGGTCAAAATCCTAATCACCGAATATAACTGACTTATTAAAAAGATTCGATAAAAAGTCGACCCGAATTTAAAAGTTGAATTTTAACTTGAAACCATTTTTGTAAGAACCGGATCGTTTTGCTGATTCCAGAAATACTTTCTTCGTTAAAAGCGGACAAACGGTTTAAATAATACGCAATTAATAAGAATAATTCAATTATTAATTAAATTAATTGAATGTTCAAATTAATTATTTATTAATCAACTCATAAAAATAACAAATCTGTTATGATAAAAATATTTAAATTTAATTAAGCCAATTATATATTTAAATAATAATTAATTAATATAATTAATCAATTAAAATGAATTAATCAATTAATTAAAACAATTAAATTATTATTTAAAAATAATTAACTAATTAAATTTAATCTTTAGAGATAAAATAATTATTCAAAAAAGAATTTTGAATTTTATAAAGTTTTTATAAAAATTTGACCCAAAAACAGTTTTCTGAAAAGTTTAAAAAAAAAACGGATCAAACAACACTATTCATCATGTTCTTCACACATTCAAGACTTGAATGCTTCAAGTTAACTTTGATGGAGGTTCGCCGGAATCCGGAAATTTTCCGGCGACCTTCAAACGTTCCGGCGATCATAACTTTCATATAACCAAACCAAATCAAGCGTGCAATATATGGATCTTGACTAAAATTTCACTACAAACTCAATCGTGCCAACGAAAACAACAAAAACGCGGCCAAAATCCGGCGAGCTTGAACCCAAATTCGGCCGAAAATCGCTCTCCCTCGTTTCTAAACCAAATCATGCGTTTAACATCACAAAATGAAGCTTATAACTCATAAAATCTAACCCCTAACACCTCTAACACGAACAATCATCGTAAGCAATGAACGAATGATTTGAAAATTGGGCATAAACTAACAAACTTGAACATCATCAAATCGGAACCAACCGAACAATCAAACACATAAATTGACTCTAAGCACCCCAATAAAGCTAAAAGAAGCATCAAAATCACTAAACAATCAACCAAACAAAAACCCCCAATTTGCATCAAGAACCCTAAAAACGCAGATTTATTCAAAAATTAAATTAAATCAAAATTTTACCAAAACTGTGATTTGATAAAGGATTTAGAAAGTAGATTCCAAGAGCTTCGATTCGACTGCTAGAACACCAAAGTTCGACATCGATAACGCCTTCAAAATTTGGTTTGGTCTTCAAGAACATGAGAGAGAAAATAGAATTTTCTTTTAATAAAGTATTTTATGATTTTTAATGAATAAATAAAAGAAGTATTGGATATTTATATTTTTGAAAAGAAATAATACCCCTCAGAATGATCGGAACACTAATTAACTGTTAATTGGCCTCGAAAGTACCAATTAATTTAATTGCGGGCCCGATACGAATATAATATTTCTGCGAAAAATTTCGAATCAGATACGGAAAATTTGTAAACTTTATAAGACGAATAGAATACGAGTTTCGGATATTTTGAAATTTATTTGATCAAATTTTGATACGAAAATGATATTAAATCGAAGCCCCAAAGATTTTGAAAACGGGTTTCATCGGATATAAACGAATTGATTTCACGATTTACGAAAAAAACTTATGTTCTTATCTAATAAAATATAGCACATAATAAACACATACGAGGATCTTTTTAATCATTTTAACATTCATTCTCAAAACTCTCTCATCCTGGGACTCTTTCACCACGTTCCTACTGACAGTACAGTACTAACTTACTTCACCATACTCTATCTCTGAAATTTTACAAGTTCGTATTCTATGAAACAACGAAATCTATACGATAATTCTTAAACATCACTGTATGAAACACATCGTGAATATGCTGCATATGAGGCGCAAAATTAACTGATAAGCAACCCTCCCGACTCTCTTCAACATCTCACATGATCTAACAAATATTGAATTCAACTTTCTTGGTCATCGAATCTCACTAATTCCTTTTACGAAAATAGTCTTAACAAAATTTTGATTTTCCTTCTTCACAATTTATAGCTCTCTTGTCAAGCGAACGTATTCCTTCTGTCGACTTCGAGTTGTCGTCAACCCTTCTAAACAAGTTCGATTACTTTCTTCATCTATGCCACCAACTTTGGTCCTAACATTTTTTCGTCCATCAACTTCTCCCTACATACTAGAGATCGACACTCTAGTTCGTATAGCATTTTGTAAAGCGGTAATCCAACATCGGTATGAAAACAGTTGTTATACGAGAATTCCATCAGTGGCAATGATCGTCTCAATCGCCCTAAAAATCAAGTGCATATACCCTAACATGCCTTCGATGATTTGAATCATTATTTCGCTGTGACCGTCTATCCGAGAATGACAAGTCATACTTATCTCTAACTCAGTGTTTAAACCTTTCTTGAAAATTTTTCTGAAATCTCGTGTTGAATTTCGTCTCTTATATGAGCCATATAATTCCATTATGAACTTGATTCTTTCCTTGTCCAATTCTGTTAATTCGAACCATTCACTATTCGTATACGAATACCTGATCTACATAAAATCGGGCATGACCTTTTCTGACTATTCCCTGTGTAGCAATTTCCAATACCAACCCAATCATTTATAATAACTCATCTCCATTCATTCATAATGTTAATTTAATCATTTACAATGATAATATGAAATCTGCCCTGACTTGCAGTAAACACCTAGATAAATAAATCTGCCTCGACTTGCAGTAACCATATAAGTAAAGAAATCTACCCTGACTTACAGTAAACAGATAAATAAAAAAATCCATGATACCTTGATTCCAATCTATCAACCAACCCTCATATCATCTATTCTCGATCCCGTCCTTGAAATCGAATAATACAATCAAACACATACGTCATTAGATACACGTCAAACATGATTTAATTAATAACTCAATTCTCGCTCTGTCACAAACAATTTGGTTTGCTAAATTGTTTGAAATATGATATATTTGATCCTCCAAATTATAGTATATATAATATATGTATTGAGAGAGTATAAAAATAATAAGTGTTTTGGGATTCCGGTTGTGTTGATCATAAGCTTTCTCAGTGCTTTTTCTAAATGGCCTTGACCACTATATATGGGCTTCACCAAACACACCTCCATCCCCAAAATGAAACTGCCCAAATTAATTCTCACAATCAATATTTGATACACAATTAATGTATTAAGTACATAATAAATATATATTTTGTAACTCCAAAATACATTCAATATAATATATATCCTTTATTTGAATTAAGAAAAGAAGTCAACTAACATCTCCCACTTGACTTCTTCTTTATCAAAACACTTCTTACTCCCACATTTCTCGGAGCTCCAGACTTAAATATTTCTTAGTCCCATCAAACCAACGTGTTTAATAAATGTTTGGTAGGAATGCCTTTTGTTAAAGGATCTGCAATCATATCACTAGTAGGAATGTATGTCACTTTTACTTCCTTCTTTTCTACCACAGTATCATGAATATAATTATATTGTATATAAATATGTTGTCCTCTTGAGCTATTTGCACCACTATAAATCAAATCAATAGCCGAAGTATTGTCACAATAAATCTCAATAGGTCCATCTACTAGATTTAGATTTAACTCAAGTAAAAACCGTGTTATCCAAACAGCATGAGTAGCAGCCATGCTACAAGCTACATATTCTGCTTCTTGTGTGTATCTTGCAACATATTCCTGTTTCTTACTTCCCCAACTTACGGCGGCTCCACCAAATATAAACAGGTGTCCTGAAGTCGATTTTCCATCATCTTTAACACCTCCGAGATCTGAATCGGAATAACCAATAATTTCAAGTTTCTTTTCCTGATAGACCAATTTGTGGTGCAATATACCCTTCAAATACTTCGTTATCCTCTTCACAGTCTCCCAATGGACTTGATTAGGATTGCTTTGGTATCTACTTACTAGACTTACTGGATATGCCAAGTCAGGTCGAGTACACAACATTGCATACATCAAACTTCCGACTGCTTGCGCATATGGTACATTAAGTGGTTCTTGTCCCTGTTCTGAATTTTTATTACGCGTCAATCGTTTCCCCATTACCAATGGGGTTGGTGCCGGACTACAATTATGCATCCCAAAACGATTAAGAACTTTACGTAGATACCTTTCTTGATTCAAACTCAATGTTCTATTCTTTCTATCTCTTATAATCTGGATACCAAGAACATATGAAGCTTCACCCATATCTTTCATCTCAAATTTGCTACTAAGCTCCAACTTGATATTATTCAACATATCTTTGTCATTTCCCACTAACAATATATCATCCACATATACTGATAATATTGCAAGCGAACTCCCACTTTTCAAAGTATACACACAATTATCTAATTTATTCTTGACAAAACCAAGTTGAACTACAACCTCATGAAATTTGAGATTCCAATCTCGAGACGTTTGCCTTAGTCCATATATTGACTTCCTTAACTTGTAGACTTTGTCTTCTTGTCCTTCAACCAAAAATCCTTCAGGTTGATCCATGTAAATAACTTCTTTCAATTCTTCGTTGAGATAAGCTGTCTTTACATCCATTTGGTAAAGTTCTAAATCAAGACAAGCTACTAAGGCCAATATAATTCTTATTGACGCAAACTTCGCCACTGGAGAATACGTCTCCTGGTAATCTATTCCCGTTTTTTGTGTAAAACCTTTTTCAACTAAGCGAGCTTTAAATTTATCAATAGACCCATCAGCTTTATATTTTCATTTCAAGATCCATTTACAACCTATGGATTTTCTATCTTTAGGAAGATCACACAACTCCCACACTTGATTCTTTTCTATTGACTTAATCTCATCTTGCATGGCCTCCATCCATAATTCAGATTCTTGTGACCTCATCGCTTTTAAATAATTAGTGGGATCAATAGGATCTCTTACATCCATATCTATCGAAAAACAAAATGCTTCACTATTATATACATAATAGTCATTCATCCATTCAGGTGGAGCTCTTGATCTTTTATTTCCAACCATGTCTACTGGTTCGTTACTAGCATTTTTATCCGATTCACTATTTTGAGTTGGTTCTTGTTCCATATGTGTACCTGATAAGTGGATTTATATCCACTTGGATCGCTTCGATTCGGCTTAAATTGATTGTCTTGGACTCAAGTTTATTGTAGTTTTGATGTGCTTTGCTTAGTTGTGCAGAATTACGAGAATGTTGACTAAGGTCGATGCTTCTATAATTTTTGGGGAATTAATTGATTAAAATTCCAATTTCTAAGAAGGGTTGCGCAGTCTACACTGTTGTGGCCATATCTTGAGTTCTAGAAGTCCGTTTGAGGCCCGTAAGCAGTCCACGCGAAGATAACAAGATTCTCTTTCATAATAAAGTAGTCCAGAGGTCCAATTATGTTTGGAACGTTCCAGAAAATCTGAAGAAAAGTCAGCCACGAATTTTCCTTAAAAATAGAATCAATTTAGGAAACGTATCTTGCAGAAATTCTATTATAATTCTGTTTTTGTATTTTCTTGCTGGGCAAGACTTGGTGTGCCTATATAAACACATCCAACCCCTTGTAAAGGTGACAATTAGAGAATTAGGAATTAGACAATTAGATATCTTGTACATAATATAGCTTAGATCTGCAAGGGAGAAAATGGGAGAAAGATTCAACGCTCGTGACAAGCAACAGATCTAGATCTACTTCATCTTTTGTATCATAGATTTGTTTTCTTAACTCTTGTTTTATTAATATAATTACTTTCTTTCATATCTTGTCTTCTATCATGGTTTCAATAGATCCCATGATGACGAGCGGTTCGATTATGAACTAATCGTTGTCATGGGATTCTAACGGATTTATTTATGAAGCTTTAGTATCTTGATTGCTTTATAGATCTGTGTGTGATGTATATCTGATATCCTCGTATGGTTATGCTTAATTGTTAGATGCGTAGCTAACATCTAATTTGTTAATCTCTTGTGAAGTGAAAGTGGATCTTGAGATTTAGAACTTGCCATGCTAGCATAGGTTCATGATTATTTATCAACATAATTCGTAGTATGAGATGAAAATACTTATATTGCCCTGTGTGATCTTTATGGATAACTTGTTCTTCAACCGTTATGTTTTCAAATTCTATAGACATATAGGGTCTAAGCATAATTGGTGTCTATTCATCTTCTATCTTTTTTGTGGATGTATGTTTAGTTTGGTATACGTATGCTGACAGGTAGCGTGTACTTGTTTCGTGTTATCCGATCAGATATCATAACCATTGCATATAGTGATTAAAGGCATCAGATCTAAGCGAAGTATTTAATGAAGTTAGGATTCCATGTCTTCTATCGCATAAATTCTCGTTAGTTAATTAATTATTAGTTGTTAATTTGTTTCTTAGTAAATTTTAGTTAATCAAAACCATATTTGTTATTTGTCTTAGCAGTGAAGGATAACCATACATTGTTGCATAGGTACAATAACTAAATTAAAACCAAAACCAGATCTCTGTGGGAACGAACTCGACTTATTCATATATTACTTGTGACCACGTACGCTTGCGTGTTTTAGTGCAAACAAGTTTTTGGCGCCGCTGCCGGGGAACATCGGTGTTTTATTTTTGGTTTATGTGCTTGTCAATAGTGGTCATTAGAGTTCACTGACTCAGATTTTTTCTTAACTATCTTGTTTCGCTCGTTGTGTTCAGGTACTTGAGTGTTTGAAGATGGCAGGCCAGGAGTTGCCATGGTGGGCATATTCGAGGACATCCATGCCTTATCAATGTGAGCGGTGTTTGGGCGTTCATGATCCCTCACAATATTGTTACTACGAAGGAGTTGATCCATATGTCACTTATGAGGAACAACCATATTTTCAATACCATCCTCAACAGTACCGGCAAGATGTTCCAGACATGTCATATTTCTTTGGAAGTCAAGAGTTTCAACATCAGCAACCTACTCCTACTTTTCAGTCAGATGAGGTTGATGATTTGAAGGAGATTAGGAAGGAGATTAGGATGCTTGTAGAGGGTCATGAGAAGAATCTCAAATATATGGAGACACTAGTTGCTCAAGTTTTGAGTGTCTTGGAACAAGAGAAACTGCAATCCATACGAGAGGCAATTCCAGAAAATAACGATGACTTGGAGCAAGGTACTGCATGCATAATTGAAGAAGACAAATTCCAAGAGGAGGTGAGTGTTCACAAGCCATGTGAGGAATTTGATCAAGCTAGTGAGGTGGATGATTTGGAAAGGGCACAATTTGAGACACACTGATGAGCTGCACAAACTTCAAGAATTGGTATGTGCGAACCAAGAGGCTGATGATCATGGGACAGATGCAGGTCTTCTACTTGTCTAAGATTATAAAGATGGAGGTAGCGCATTAGAACCAATGGAGGAAGTTCTTTTTGAGGAACCAAAGGCTGCAACAACTTACATTTACCCTCCTCCATTATATTCAACCGAAGCCCGCGAGTGTGTGTTGTTCTACAAATTGACAGATTTTGGGTCAACAGATGAAGGCATTGGAAAAGGACATATTTGTTATACGAATAGGCCAAGCGATGAGAAGGGGCAGAAAGAGTGACGTCGTGATGATGATGAAGTCTCGCGAAGAGAGGACCAGGCAAACTATTATCATCCTTAATGGAGGCTTGGAAGTAACGTCAAGCTATTGACATTAAAGAAGCGCTTCGTGGGAGGCAACCCACGCATTAGTGTAGGAAAAAAAAAATCTGAGTGTTTTAGACAAAAAAAAAGAAATATTTTAGAAACGCAGGACAGGACTGCGTTACTGCGTTAGACGCAGACTGCGCCCCTGTAACGCAGGCTGCGCCTGCGTTACTGGACTCAGCGCAGTCTGCGCAGGAGAAACGCAGCCTGTGCCTGCGTTACACCTGTTATGCCAGATTTTTTTTTTCCCGAAAATTCTTGTTTTCGCCTCCAAAATTCCCCCAAATTTTATTCTAACTCAAATTTCTTCAATTCCTAATTCCTTTATCTATCCTACATCAAATCCTCACCTCTCCAAATCTCTCCTACACACTTAAATTCTTATCCATCATCTTATATATATACCCACCTCTACATACAAATCCAATTCCTCTTGTATTTATTTAAATCTCTAAAAATTCAATTCTAAAGAGGAATTAATTGCAAGTTCACCTCTTTGATTCGTAACTGGTTTATCTCTTCTCTAATCTTATTTTTTTATTACGAATTTGTGATCTTGTAAATTTGGGATTTTGTATTATTGTAGGAAATTGGGCTATTTTTGGTGTGTTATTGCTTGGAGATTATTAGTGGAGCTTCTGTGAGTTGGGTATTGCTTCAGAAAGGGGATTTTTGCCGAACAAGTATGTTGAGTTGCGATGGGGAAGGATATGTGAAGCGCTTTGTAGGTATGTTTTCTACTTTCCCTCGTATTTACTTCCATTCAATGCGGACATTGAATATTTTAAGCTTGGGGGTGGTTTGAGGGATTAGTAGTTGTTGTATTATGTGTTCATGTAGGATTTCATGATTTGCATATTAGTAGTAGTAATTCATGCATGTATGTTCGTAATAATTATGTTTGTTTCATATAGGACATTCTGTTTTTTTGTTTTGTATACCATGTGAGTTCATATTAGTTGCATTTGCATAGCATGCATATTTCATGATCCCTTAGAACGAGCTAATTCCGATTGGTAGGTAGGTGTCTAATTGAGTGTGGTAATGATGAATAGAGGGTTGACTTATAGTTTCTATGAAATTGACTTATGTGTTTCAGAAACAAAACTAATTACACAGTCTCATTGGATGCTTTTGGGCTAGGTTAGGGTCATGCTTGTTTGGATGTTTTGAGATTTAATCACCTGTTTATATTTAGAATTTTCGTTATTCCCTTGATAGCGTAGTAGCACTAAAGTCTAGGTTTGGGGGAAAACAGGGATTTCCAGCTTAATTGTAAATAATTGTCAATATGGCTAGGTGTCAAATGGCTAGTAGCCGGCTCATATTTATATGAGTAGTCTAGGGTTGAAATTGAGAATTCTCATTCCAGATTGGATAAAAAAAACAAAAAAATGAAAAAAAAAAAAAGAAAAAAAAAAATCAAAAGTGTCAATTGTTTATATGCAAAATTAACTAGGGTGAGCTCTTTAATGCTCGAGCAATTAAGTTCTAGGGGACTTTGTGCCTAGTGACCTAAGGCTTTTATAGTCTGGGATCCACTAACCCAACGCTCGTTACATGGGTATTATTGTATAAGCCTTTCGGGGTCTCATCCATTGCACGGTTAAATAAGCATGATTGTATATATGTGTCATAGTAGTTAGTAATAAAGCATGAATTTCTGTTTACCTTGGATAAGGATGGAGGTGTTCCTAGGTTATGAAGTGTTTACAGTCTATTCTATTTATAAACCTGTGATTGTCTTGACGAAGAGCATGTATGATTTTTGACCTAGTTTTGGGAGTATTTCTGATGAGCATTGCACACACGCACGTTTCTGTTCATGTATTGTTAGTATACGGGAACTTGGTCGAGCTCTATTTGGATTTAGTTGCATTCTCTAAGATATTTGCTTGTTAGTTGGTTTTGGTTAGTTTGAAGGGGATCGTTGCATTTTCATATTAGTTGCATTCATGCATTGCATTGCATTAGTAGATGGATTTTGTGGGTACATTCGCTATAGGCCCTCACGAGACCTTACTCGTCCACTGGGGCTGCCTAGGGGTTTAAAGGGCTTGTTGCATATGCCAAATGCAACCGTGATCACCTACGGAAGTGGTACTAGTTAGTTATTTAGTTGTAATTGTTTATGCTTGAGGACAAGCATCGGTTTAAGTTTGGGGGTGTGATAAATGGATTTATATCCACTTGGATCGCTTCGATTCGGCTTAAATTGATTGTCTTGGACTCAAGTTTATTGTAGTTTTGATGTGCTTTGCTTAGTTGTGCAGAATTACGAGAATGTTTATCAACATGATTGTTTATCAACATGATAAACTTGCCATGCTAGCATAGGTTCATGATTGTTTATCAACATGATTCGTAGTATGAGATGAAAATACTTATATTGCCCTGTGTGATCTTTATGGATAACTTGTTCTTCAACCGTTATGTTTTCAAATTCTATAGACATATAGGGTCTAAGCATAATTGGTGTCTATTCATCTTCTATCTCTTTTGTGGAAGTATGTTTAGTTTGGTATACGTATGCTGACAGGTAGCGTGTACTTGTTTCGTGTTATCCGATCAGATATCATAACCATTGCATATAGTGATTAAAGGCGTCAGATCTAAGCGAAGTATTTAATGAAGTTAGGATTCCATGTCTTCTATCGCATAAATTCTCGTTAGTTAATTAATTATTAGTTGTTAATTTGTTTCTTAGTAAATTTTAGTTAATCAAAACCATATTTGTTATTTGTCTTAGCAGTGAAGGATAACCATACATTGTTGCATAGGTACAATAACTGAATTAAAACCAAAACCAGATCTCTGTGGGAACGAACTCGACTTATTCATATATTACTTGTGACCACGTACGCTTTCGTGTTTTAGTGCAAACAGTACCAATATTTTCTGCAGGAACCCTCATCAACAATATTTAGAGGGCGTGTGTCATCCACCACACTTTCTTGTTCCACAGAATTTTCTATGAAAATAGCATCTCTACTTTCAATTATTCCCAATTCTTTGTTATAAAACTTATAACCCTTAGAATTTTTAGGGTAACCGATAAAATTGCACTTCACTGTTCTGAAGTCTAATTTATCTCTATTCTGAGACGGGATCATTACATGTGCAATGCATCCCCATTTTCTTATAAGACTCAAATCCGATTTTCTTCCATTCCATATTTCGTAAGGCGTCAACTCAACTGACTTTGTGGGAATTCTATTCAATATATGATTTGCAGTAAGTAATGCATCTCCCCAAAAAATTTTAGACAATCCAGAATGTGACAATAAACATCTTACAACATTTAATAATGTTCTATTTTTTCTTTCCGCCACACCATTCTGTTGTGGCGTATAAGACATAGTCATGTGTCTTATTATTCCCTTCTCTCTGCAATAATCGTCAAATTCAGTGGATCTATATTCTCCACCTCTATCGGTTCTCAACACTTTTATATCAGTTCTAAGTTGTTTCTCAACCTCAATCTTATATCTCCTAAAACACTCAAATGCTTCAGATTTTCTTGATATAAGATACACTTGAGCATATTTGGAGTAATCATCTATAAATGTAATAAAATATTCTTTATTACAATATGTTTTACAACTCAACGGGCCACATATGTCCGAGTGTACCATATCCAAAAGCTTTTTAGCTCTTTCCCCTTCTTTAAAAGGTTTTCTCGTCATTTTTCCTTTTACACAGTGTTCACAAACTGATTTGTTAATATCCATATGAGGCAGCAAATTATCTTTAATAATATGTTCCATCTTATTAATTCCAGGATGTCCCAATCTTTGATGCCATAAATCATACATAGATGTATTATTAGACAAAATTTAATGAGAAGTGCCAATTTCATTATTCTCAATTTTTGTCACAATCGGAAGCCGAAACAAACCATGTTCGGGCTCATACATGCCCAAAGCAACCATTTCATTATTTTTTTCGATTACAAATTTGTTATCATAAAATCGCACTTCTAGTCCATTTTTAGTCAAGGCGGGGACTGAAATCATATTACGCCTTATTCCAGGAACAAATAACACATTTTTTAGAACCAATATATTGTTCCCAATATCCAATCTAGGCCGGTACCATTTCCCATATAAATTATTTGCTCCCCTTTTTTAAGTTCTATAAACTCAACTAAATCATTTTGAGTTTTTGCAATGTGACGGGTCGCACCCGAGTCAATCCACGAACCATCTATATTTTCATTCATATCACCAGTATTACATTCAACTATACCAATAAATTGATGTTTCCCTTGCTCTTTATTCTGAACATTACTAAAATATCCTTCTAGTACTATATCGTCTCTTTCAACCATAGATTTCAATCCACATAAAACTAATTTGTTAGCCATGCAAAACGATCAATAAACAATAAACAAAAAAAATAGATCGTCGACGAAAATAAACAGGCAAGAAAAAATTTATTAATTGATCAGCAACACGAAGCTAGGCAAACTGTAAAAATATAAAATATAATAAAAACAGACTACGAATCAAAAAAACAAGGGGAAAAAACAAACACTTACAGGCCACAACAGGATCAATATGCAGGAACAATAAACTAAAAAGATAGCCTACTAAAACAGCACGTTAACGGACACAGAGACAAATAATAAACCAAACAACTGAGCTAACAAAGATAAAACAATATATGACTCCTGCAAAAGAAATTAAAAATAACAAGAATAATATAAACAACAAAGGAAAAACAGGCTACAAATCAAGCAAAAAGAATATCCAAAAAAAAATATAAACCAACACTATATCAACCAAATTTGATATGAAAAGGGTGTGCACGAAAAACAAGAAAAACAAAACACAGAGGGGCCAACAAACAAAACTAGATCAATTATCTAGTGAAGCTATAAAAAGAGAAGGAAACAAAACAACATGAACCGGAAAAATGAGGCCACATAAAAGGCAGTGTCAGATCACGCATGGAACGAGAAACTCAAAGTAGACAACTTTTGAAACAACTGCAACAAGGACCCAGAATAAACACAAAGCTCTAATACCAATGATATATTTGTTCCTCCAAATTATAGTATATATAATATATGTATTGAGAGTATAAAAATAATAAGTGTTTTGGGATTCCGGTAGTGTTGATCATAAGCTTTCTTAGTGCTTTTTCTAAATGGCCTTGACCACTATATATGGGCTTCACCAAACACACCTCCATCCCCAAAATGAAACTGCCCAAATTAATTCTCACAATCAATATTTGATACAAAATTAATGTATTAAGTACATAATAAATATATATTTGTAACTCCAAAATACATTCAATATAATATATATCCTTTATTTGAATTAAGAAAAGAAGTCAACTAACAAAATATCACCTAGAATGTTTTATTGGTTTAAAAAAATTCAAAAATCATTTTTATCTACTGAAAATCTTTTTGAAAATACTTTTAAATCCATTTAAAAATATTTAGAATAATAAATTTTAAAAGAATAAGATTTTTAAAATCAAATACATCCGAATACATTTTTATCCTCGATATTTACAGTTTTGAAAACTAATAATCTTCATAACCTTTACTTTGACATAACCCACTACAGGTACAAAATCTTGAAATAACTGGTTTGTAATATCAATCATTCCGGGGTCATAACCCCCTTCTTTACCAATCAAAAAATGCTTTCACTACAACAATTTCCAAACTCTAACTTTAATTAATAATGAAATTTGACTTAAGATACGTCAATTCAATCATAAGTTTTCAACAGAGAATTCACGATCTTCAAGAATCATTTAAACTACACTCACTCCGCGTCCTCTGAAATCAACTTCCCAAAATATAACTCTACATACTTAACAAGTTCTCGAATTTGACTCTGCACATTATAACTCCATTGTTTAGCACTGATCAAATTAATTACAAAAATTATGGCATTTATACATAACTTACAATTTGAAAGAAACGGATTAAAATATGGGTCCACCACTTATCCCTTTTTACTACTCAATTCTTCTTCAATCAATTCCTTCACCATCTGGTTCGTCAACTCATCTCGGTACATCTTAGTTCTCTAACAACTCAGGCTGTAATGTTATGACATAGATCATCTTCGTTTGTAGAACTAGGCATTCAAACTTCCACATCTGACTTCTTAAACCCTTAGGCGAAAACCATTATGGTCCATTCCAACCCATGTGTTGAATACCTCTACTTATAAATATCAATAATTCCTTTTTATGTTGTGTCAATAAACAACCTCATCACTGTCATTTACAAAGCCTCCTTGCTCATCTGGTTAAAACCTTCGATAACCTTCAGTAGTCCCTGCTTAATCTCTCAAAACGTTCGACCTCTGCTGGAATTTTGGGTCATCCCACTCCATTACTGCTTCATTTCACAAAAATTCACTCTGATCCTTTCATTCCTAACCACATGTCTTAAATTTAGATCACTTTTCATCCAAAATTCACATTTAGAAATCTTATGCGTAATCTTCCTCTTCTTTAAATTTCTTAAGGTTATTCTCAACTGATCTGCAAACTCTTCGCAAGCCTTAGAATATTTTAAGATACCCTTTGCAAACATAATTAAAATTTTCATTCAACTACTTTTTGATATCTTATTCATCATAACCATAAAGCAATAAGTGCTATCGTCCAACCAAACATCATCACTAACAACTCATCGTGCCTGTATCGACTTAAAATGTTGCGTTAAGAATATCTTAAGATTTTTATCTTCCAATGATCTTTGTCTATTCATAGATTAACTTTAAGCAAAACATACAACTTTCAATTGATTAAATAACTCATCCAACCTTAGTAAAAATTCTCATTACTATTTGTCCACTTATTCCATTTTTAAAAATTAATGCATAACTTCAAAATACCCTTTTTCCTTCTCACGAACCGTATCGTTGCATCCCGCTGAGATACACCGAGTATTACTACTCCTCTTGCTAAAATCCTTCAATTAAATTGCTAGCTCCAACATTTTCATTGATGTCATCCGATATTGAACTCCCTGAAACTGATTCTATATTTTGTAATAAATAACAAACTCTAAATCTTTGTCTGATGACAATCCTAGTAATCCATCAAAATTTATTAACAACTAAAATCTGCTCAGCTTTAATTATTTCCTTTATGATATCTCCCTCGGAGTAAAACATCTTCATAGTCTTGGTATAATAATTTCTTGGTCTGCATGATCGTTAAGACTTCTTCCTCTGCTTCCGGCCTCGAAACACTACTTCTACATTTCTTGAGAATCACAATCTCACCTCTTTTTCCTCACAATTGGCTTGTACTTTGTAGTTGGCTAATCAATCCAATCCTGAATCACCCTTAACTCTTTTCATTGCCATCATATTCGTATTCTTACTAACGTCATTTATAGTAAAATTTAATTTCTAGCTTCTTAGTAATTTAAAGAAATCGGTTCTGTTACTCTAGTCATAGGGTCCATTGAGACTGATATGATACAATCTCTGGAAATATATCATACCTTCACACGCTTCTGGCACATAACTTTAAATTCTGACTCTATCATTTGTTACCATTCTATTCTTTCCGATTACATTTACAATTCCCGGCGTTTACCTCAACACAATCTCAATATGCTTTCTCTGAAAATCTTATCTTCCGACCTTGGGGTCTTGTTAATCTCTGCTAATTCTCATCCCGTGGCCAACTATTGTGCCCCCACTCTCCCGACTCTAGATCTTCTAAATTCTACATTCTTCCCTTAACTGAATCACAAGTCTCATACTAAAACGCTTCTGAAAACTCCCTGACTCTCTGTCTTCCACCTCTTATCATCTTGCTCCATCTTGGTCAACTCTCTTCTACTCTTAATAATCATGACTCTTTAAACTGGGCTCACACAAGTTATTAATTCCAACACAATTACTTTACTTCTCACTCAAGTTTCAATTCCTCCTAACAATTGTTACAACAAATCTTTCCTGCTTCACTCCACTTTACTCAGGTTATCCCTTTTCGTTTGTAAAATATTATACCAAACGATTGGTTTCAAAACATTCAAAACCTTATGATATTCCATTTACTACCTCCAAAATTAAACAAATCTCCCAAACAGTCTTTCGTCAACACTGACTATCACATATCAAACCTCTCTATTATCATTCTCTTTTCAATCTTTAACAAAATCCTCAATCATGTGCCCTTGTTACACGCTCTTTACTTGACTCAATTTTCATTAATCTCGAATCTTTGTACTATCAAGTCAATAAGTGATCCAACTTGATATGCCATCTCCGTTTTAACACCACTTTTCAACTTGCTCAACCAATTCTTCGACGACATAATTGCAGTTTCACCCATTTAGGGTGCCATTGCATCCATCTTTGCAGCTCTTTATCGTTGGTAATTCAGATTCAACAAGGTTTTTGATAGGAGAAATTAATAGAATGAATAATTATCGAGTGTGAATATACACTAAGTTTTGTTTGATAAAACTTTTTGTAAAAGGATTTAACTGAGAGATCAATATGGTCTTTGAACTATTATCAGGTTGTATTTGTCACTTGGTCAACCACCATAGTACAAAAGATGGCCAGTCTTTAGTACTTTCATGACAAACACAATCAGTGGCGTCCCACCGGACTTCTATCACAGAGATAAGATGTCCCTGAATCCCCTATATGCATAGGTTGTTCATCTCAGTTTGAATAAATAAGATCAAATATTCAGGGAAAATGGAAAGAGTACAAGAGTCTCAAAATTTTGTATATAAAGTTGGATCGAGTATCCTCTGAAAATAGAGATATTTCCGAAAGAATAGGATTGTGTGTTAGTAAACCTGATTTACAAAACTTATCATCAATTGAAGGACAGTTGATCACCAAACGTGTGCATCAACTATCAATAAATAAATGTTCAAGAAATTCCTAATTATTCATAATCTCACTCTTGTCGACTAAGCACTAACATACCTATCTGCCAAAACCGGCCTGACAATAATGAATTGAATAAGTAAGAAGATCTCAATTCATTCTCTATTTTTAACCGTCATTACGCAACAAATGCTTCAGCAACGATTTAAACCGGAATTAATTCACAACAATTCATAGCAAGAATAAGAATTTTTCAAAATGATTGACAATTTCCCTCATACAATAAATTGAATAAGATCAATGACTAGGGGTGCAAAGATACGCCCTAACTTCCAATCCATGCAAATAATTGCTTCTCACATCGTGTTTATAGCCACCTCGTACTCTCGAGATAGTGTCCTCTAAACTAAATACGTGACAGTCTCGAGATAGTGTCCTCCAAACCGGTAGCTCCAACTACCCAATTAGCTTATGCCGCTTCGGATTTGCTACCTCGCTCATCACCAAATCTTCGGACGAATCGAACTCCTACTCGCGTGATATGTCAAAAGACTGCATAACATCGCAGTACTCATCATGATAACCTAAGGCGAACCTTATCCTATATCGTCCTATCCAAGGTCTATATTAGACACATACACATAACCCTCCTAATATGTTTCAGTGACCATAACCTGTAGCTCTGATACCAACTGTGGCATCCCATAATCCGGGGTACAGATTTCGGGCCATGGACCACAACTAATACAATACAAACCTGGATATAAGCATAATATAATAATGAAATACCCCTGATCCAAGATTGCATACAGGTTATGGTATGAAACAAACTAATAAATTACATCTTTACAATCTAATCTCCGAATAAAATTAGGATACAAATTGATATCAACTAATGCTATCCGTTAACCAGTTAACCAACCTCTGATAAGCTCAAAATCACTACTTGACCAACGTCATCAACCTGAGCGTCATCATTCACTACAGGAACAAGGCTGCTCACTAACTTCTAGGTCTATCCGTCTTTTCTAATAACTGAAGAAAGAAACAACAAAAATGTAAAAGTGAGCCAACAGTGCTCAGCAAGTATAATGGTATAAGTCAATATCAAGAACAGATGTAACTTCTGATCAACAAGAGTATTCATCATAGGTTCCAAAGGAATCAGGCCTTAAAGCAATTCAAACTCAATATATAGAATAGAATTGGATTTTCATTTATTAAAAAAAAAACAAAGTTAGGCGGCTGATCAGTCCCGCACTAACCCCGGACAATGCACACAGTAAAGTCCCTCTAACTGGATCCACGGCACACATTGGCATCAACTTCTGACCATTAAACTGGTCTCCCCGAAGGGACTTCTGTTGACCATAATATGGTCTCCCCGAAGGGACTTCCAAAAACATTCCAATTCTATATCCCACGCACTAGGTGTCGAAACAATTGACAACCTCTGTCAATTAAACATTCTGGAAAACTCACGTTCTAGAGCAACAACTCAAAATCCAAGAATCATTGAAGAATTCAGGATCAACATGTGTCGACAAGTTCGACCCGATAAATGGGGTAATAAATGAAGAGCAACAATCTCAACAGGTATCGACAAGTTCAATACAAGTAATGGGGTGTAAATTGATAAACAATAATAACTACAAGTATCAACAAGTTCGATAGAAATAATTGGGGTAGTAGATTTCATCATCAATATAATTAAAGAATAATTTCACTTGAATAGGAAGTGAAAGGAAATACTTGCCTGGTAATTACAGCTTAATCCGTCTAACTGATTGGACGTCTCACTCAACTACCGACTGCCAATCGTCCCGTCCATTCGACTCTATAACCCAGAACTCACATCCATATCTCTGACTGACGTCATTTTATTTCAAACACCTCTCGCAACTCTCGCAAACATACTGGATTTAAAAAGAGCATTTAAACATTTAGTCCAACGATTAACCACTTTTACGACTCACTAACACGTAATGCACGTAAATCACATAACACTTAGTCATTTAAATCCCACCAAATAATTCCAATAAAACACCTAACACGTAGATCGGATCATGGAAAGATTTTATCCGGTGTTTATATAACAGAAAATTGGTCAAAATCCTAATCACCGGATATAACCGACTTATTAAAAAGATTCGATAAAAAGTCGACCTGAATTTAAAAGTTGAATTTTAACTTGAAACCATTTTTGTAAGAACTGGATCGTTTTGCTGATTCCAGGAATACTTTTCTCGTTAAAAACGGACAAACGGTTTAATTAATACACACTTAATAAGAATAATTCAATTAATAATTAAATTAATTGAATAGTCAAATTAATTATTTATTAATCTACTCATAAAAATAATAAATCTCTTATCATAAAAAGTATTAAATTTAATTAAGTCAATTATATATTTAAATAATAATTAATTAATATAATTAATCAATTAAAATGAATTAATCAATTAAATTATTATTTAAAAATAATTAACTAATTAAATTTAATCTTTAGAGATAAAATAATTATTCATAAAAGAATTTTGAATTTTATAAAGTTTTTATAAAAAATTAACCCAAAAACAGTTTTCTGAAAAGTTTTACAAAAAAACAGATCAAACAGCACTATTCATCATTTCTTCACACATTCAAGGCTTGAATGCTTCAAGCTAGCTTTAATGGAGGTTCGCCGGAATCCGGAAATTTTCCGGTGACCTTCAAACGTTCCGGCGATCATAACTTTCACATAACTAAATCAAATCAAGCGTGTAATATATGGATCTTGACTAAAATTTGACGACAAACTCAACCATGCCAACGAAAACAACAAAAACGAGGCCGAGCCGAATATCTCTCTCCCTCATTTCTAAACCAAATCGTGCGTGTAACATCACAAAATGAAGCTTATAACTCATGAAATCTAACCCCTAACACCTCTAACACGAACAATCATCGTAAGCAATGAACGAATGATTTGAAAATTGGGCATAAACTAACAAACTTGAACATCATCAAATCAGAACCAATCGAAGTAATTAAACACATAAATTGACTCTAAGCAACCCAATAAAGCTAAAGGAAGCATCAAAATCACTAAAAAATAACCAAACAAAAACCCCCAATTTGCATCAAGAACCCTAAAAACGAAGATTTATTCAAAAATTAGAATAACATCGAAATTTTACCAAAACTGTGATTTTTTAAAGGATTTATAAAGTAGATTCCAAGAGCTTCGATTCGACTGCTTGAACACCAAAATCCGACATCGATAACGCCTTCAAAATTGATTTTGATCTTCAAGAACATGAGAGAGAAAATAGAATTTTCTTATAATAAAAGGATTTTATGATTTTTAATGAATAAATAAAAGAAGTATTGGCTATTTATATTTTTGAAAAGAAATAATACCCCTCAGAATGATCGGAACCCTAATTAACTGTTAATTGGCCTCGAAAGTACCAATTAATTTAATTGCGGGCTCGATACGAATAAAATATTTCTACGAAAAATTTCGAATAAGATACGGAAAATTTGTAAACTTTATAAGACGAATAGAATACGAGTGTTGGATATTTTTGAAATTTATTTGATCAAATTTTTATACGAAAATGATTTTAAATCGAAGCCCAAAAGATTTTTAAAACGGGTTTCATCGGATAGAAACGAATTGATTTCACGATTTACGAAAAAGACTTCTGTTCTTATCTAATAACACATAGCACATAATAAACACATATGAGGATCTTTTTAATCATTTTAACACTCATTCTCAAATACCGGTCAACATTTAACACCTTAACTTGTCAAACAGGAATAAAATAATTCAAAATATTTTTATCCCAATTTACGAAAAATAGTAATTAAATAAATATAATATACGCGGTTCTTACAAAGAGGCTGTGGGATAGTCCATCCTTGAAATAGGGTTCGAGTGGCACCAGCCCCGACTAAGCCCAAAGATGGCTAGAGAGATCCAGCGTATGGTGGTGTCCATATGTTCTTCCTTCTACATGTAGAGAAATTTTTTTTGAGATGCACGACCTGCGACTGATCATCGTAAGGAGGTGTCATCCGGCGTGACATACTCTAGCATTGGTTCATCATCCAAATCTATTTATTTTCTGCAATATGAAGTATCACTCGTGTTGACAGGGTTTGAAAACTGTTCAGAACTAAAAGTATACTGAAATACCTGGTAACTTCATCGTTTATATTATACTGGCACTATGTTCGTTAATGCATGGCATATGGTTTCAAAAATACTTTTGAACTGTTATCTACATTATTGTTCAGTATACATTATTGTTGGTGGGCTATTACTCACCCTTTCTTTATTTATTATTTCACAACAACAGCTAGATCTGATGGCCTGCACAAGGCGCATTCAACGCAATCAGGTGACAGCCGTCAGAGGGTTATCCGCTGATATCATAGCTACCATTGCTGAGGAGGAAGCTATTGGTAGGCTAATTGTTAGCTCTTGAGTAACCGATGTAATGACAAGTATGACTTATGTAAATGGATGGCAAAGAGTATGTAAGTTAAAGTGTAATTCTTTTGGGTTGTAATAACTCAAATTCGTGATTAATAATATTTGATAGTTACTCTGATTTCATCTCTGGGACTTTAACGGGTGTGCTTTATGTTGTTGTTTTGGGTCACAAGGTTGTAATTTAGTTTATGTTAGTTTTGTGGATGGAAATTGAGTCCGTAACGACCGGATCCCCGACCCCGGATCTGGGGCTGTTACAGAAATGGTATCAGAGCGAGAGTTATAAATCCCAGTGATGATGCGACATTATAATAATAAATTCACTAAGATAATAAGAACTCTTTCCAAGTTCACCTAAAACCCTTACGGGAACTCTTAATTATCATGATAGTAATTTAGTTCGTTCCCGTATCGACGGGTAAGGTGTCAGACCTTGAGGCTTACGAGCAGTAGCACGATGATGCTTTATTACATGCTGACGATCGGTTGGTAGATTTGATAAAGTACCCTACTGAGAACCGGAAGAGGTTCCAGCAGAGGAGGAGAATCCTGTTAAGGATAAGGAGCTTACCCTTGAGGAAATGTGGGTTGCAGCCAGAGAGACTGTAAGAGTTAAGGTATAGTGCTCAGAGAAGTGAGCGTAAAGAACTGAGATATTATTAAGAAAATTAAAGATGCATATTGGATTCATAACCAGACTGCCGAATGTAGTACCAGCAAGTAAGATGGGTTGGAAGAATTACTTGAGATCTTATACGGGGATAGATAACAATCGTCAGAGACTTACAGATTAATAAGAAAAGAGTTAGAATGATGCATGATTATCAAAGACATTGATATAGGACGGGGAGTAGAGTCTCCATGAGCAGTTGAGATAGAGGCAGCAAGTGCCATAACGTTTGATGAATGGATTAGTGTGAATATTGTCAATGGTAATTCACCGTGAGAAGGTAGATTCCATAGGTTATAATTTAGGAAGTCAAATTGAGATTGAGGAGGTGGTTATATTCAGGGAAATGTTCATTTTATGAATGGATTGGCTTAGAAAGTAAAGACACTGGGAAGTGGTGGCATGATTGGACAAAGCTATATAAGGAAGTAGTAAGCGAGACGATGATCTCAGAACCTTCAAGAGGAAAGGACCAGAGAGTCAATTATAAACTCGTAATAACACTACTGTCAGAGACTAAGTATAGGTTTATTACAACTCAGTGAAATTAGGAACCAGAAACATTAGATGTATGGATTCAGAGGAATATTAAATTCCTTCTTTTCCTTGAATGGATTATAGTAGTTACATTAAGTTTACTCCGACGCTGAATCATAAATGGATCAAGTAATACGCTCAGTGGTTAAGAGGCAATGGAGAATGTTTTAAAGATGAAATCTAAAGGAGCAAGTGTCTGCCAAGTTCACGTAGTATGAATGTTGGCAAAATAAAGTTCAGTTATTAGGACATACGATCAATAGTGAAGGAGTGTTGGTTGACCCCGCTGAGTTAAAGGCAGTTTCAAATGGAGGAAGGCCAACCACACCAACAAAGGTGAGAGATTTCATGAGATTCACAAGGAAAATGTGAGAAAATCTTCCTGGAGCTAAAAGAGGAAATTGGTGACAACCCAGCATTGGCATTGCATAATGGAAGAAGGAAGACCTTGTGATATAGTATGATGCATCTCATACGGATTTAGGTGGTGTGCTTATGCAGTACGACAGAGTAATTGCGGATGCATTCGGATAGCACGGTCCACCAGATTCGGATGGCCTTGGTAGTGCCAATTTTGAGGAATGACTAACTCCGACGATAGTGTTCCTTCTGAGACTAGTGGTTAGGTAGACTTACATTCGGTAGTAACGACTATTATTATGTATATGTATCAGGGAGAGGTGACATACTTTAGTTTGAAACTTTTAATTTCCTTTTGTGGGATGTATATATTTGGTTCCTCTCCAGTGGTTAAATTTCCAACGTTATGTAAATCACTCCATTATTATAACTGCTTACGACTCTACCTGCTTGGATGTTCCTAGAACTATTCTTCAGATTTTGAAATTGATCTTCCTAGTGTTACCAGAGGATGGATAGATTGACCATAATTTTCCTGATTCTAGAAAGAAATCCAACAAAGTTTGGCAAACCTTGTCTTTCTGATTATCAGAGAACGTAAATGAAGAAAGTGGAAACTGAAGCGAACCCTGTTGATTGGGTAAGGTAGCCGCTATATGGGTTGGTGTACAGACCCTGATTATTACAACTGAGTGTATAGATAAAATGATGAAGTTGAGATTGGACAGTAAAAGGGAAATGTAGTTAAGGACCAAAACGGACTGGAAAATTCCGGGATTGACTTAAATGAAAAGGCTATTATGCCAAAGGTGTTAAGCTTATGTAGCACGTGGGATTGGTAAGAGAAGTTGAAAAGATAAAAAATAAAGGAAAGACGTGAGCAAATGCACCGACAATTGCTAGAAAAGTAATGCTATTAGCTAACCCCTAAACTCACATATTTTAGTGTGGCCAATTGGGGCCATGTCACAAAGGATTATCAAAGTGACTAAACCAGCAATGTCAGGACAAGGCGGGGTTGCTTTTAACCAAGCGCCGATTGCGAGAGCTTTTTGATATAAAGTGAAGTGATGCATGTTTATATGATTGACCCGATTCTGAGTAAGAACAGAAGTATGGTGATTTGAGACACATAATGCTGGGATATTATAAATACAATGGATATGTTACGACTGAGACAGATGATCAATCTAAATGTATAAAAATGGTCAAAGATTGTTCAGTATGATACAGAAATTTTATCTGAAACTAATATTTTCGATAAAAGCAATAGGTACTAAGAGATTTATGTTGAACACGACCAATATCTTCCAGAACATCCTTGCTACCATTAACAAATTTGGTAAGAAAGGTAGATAGACATATGATGTCTTAAGAAGGCCATGTAGACTGACATCCGTTTGGGAGAGAAGGTTAGCATAAAGCTACCCATAGATTATCAAGATAAGAATGATTGAAAAGAGACCCTTATTTAGGATATATGATTTGATTGTCAATGACAGGATGTAAATATTTAGTGAAAATAGGATTGAGGATAAAATATCCATAAATTAGGACGAACCCTGGGGATGCATAAAGGATGGCATTACCCCTAATAAAGACATTGTGAATTCAAATGATATCAGTTGAATTGACCAAGGCAACAATAACCTTTAAGGAGTTATTGGAAGGAGTTTCAGAAAGTACATAGACAGAATGTTATAGAATTGTTTAAATGATATTTTGATATACCCTGTACCCAGGAAATACAGGAGGAATGATGAGGATAACCTAAGAAACCTTACGAGGAAGAAGGTAAAATTCTGAGTCTCAAAATGGAAATTTGGTAAGGAATGTATGACATAATAATAATGATGCCAGGTGAGGCATGTGGGAAACCATGAGGAAGTATGGATTGAACCAATGAAGGTTGAGATTATCCTAAAACAAGAAAGAACTAAGAAAAGAAATATCCTAGAGTCTAAGGAAGAACACTTTCACCTAACAGTGATGGGAATGAGGTAGAAAAATTTGAGATGGAATAGATCCATAAAACATTGATTGCAAGAAATTATTATAATCAGGAAATACCAATGAGGTGGCCGACACTTTAAGTATAGAGGAGTAATTATAAATGTTCATACCAAAGAAATAGAGTGATATTGAAAAGTACCTTGGAGGTCATAATGTGGGAGAGGAATTTATATTCCCTCTGATGAGTGTGCAAGAATCAGCCATTAGAATAGTTCAAGTAAACATTCGATTCCTGATATCATCTTGAGCATATTACCTACATTAGGAGGTCCTATTTTGAGGTAAACCAGGACCATGGTACGAAATTGATTAAGTGAACTGATAAGTTTCCAGTGTTTTACTGAAGATATATGATTAATAATTTTATCAACCTGTCACAACTGCGATGCTTGAAGCTCTTCTACAATTTTATCTGCTTCATGTTATATCTACATTAAGTTCCGGAAGTATTCCTATGGATAAGGAATAGGGATTATTTTGTCTTCCTAGAAGATATTGATCTAATAGTTATGAAACACGTATGATCAGCTATTAAAGCACTATGTAAACAACAAACGATGGTTCTTCTGAGAAATAAGGTAATAATGACCGTGGAGATGTTGGAATGAAAAAAGAAATAGTTTGTATTGGATCTAAGTTAGAGAAATCGTCAAGGTTTATTTCGGATAGTTTAATTATTGAATGACGAGATGTTTGAAATAAATGATAATGTCATGATGGTTCATAAAGTGAATATAGTAGAAATGGAAACCAAGTGACTGATAGAAATGAATAAAGAGTTGAGGATCAATACGGAGTTAGATATGCGGACTCTTGAGAAACCCCAGCAATGAAGCTAGAAAATTATGAAATTGACATGGCAAAGGCTGTTGGTCACAACAGAAAGTTGAAATTGAAAGCATAAATGGCATACAGATTGACTCCCTTTAAGTGGGGGGAGAATTCGAGGAAATTTGGAATAGACTGATTGAGTAATAAGAAGACTCATGGATCGAGAAAGTGAGAATTTAGATGGTTGAACAAAGGAAAGTTTGACCTCAAGAATGTGATGCTTATTGGGTACATGTGACGGGATACCAATAGCGAAATACCAAGTACAAGGGACATCTCAATAGTAGGATGACGGTGGAGATAAATAATAAAAGTGAAGAAGGATAAGATAAAAAGAAGGATGTGATTGATAAAGAAAAGATTGAGAAAGTAATTATGGAATGAGAAGCAAGGAATGTTATGAATGGATTGATGAATGGGTTTTCTAACAAACTCTTGGGAGGACAACCTAATAGTGCTAGTGTCATGAATATGAAAGAGCTAGTAGCGTGGCATGGAATGTCAGTAACAATGACGTCAAGCGAAAAAAAAATCTAAAATTTAACTTGAGAGGTTGAAGGATTACCAAAAGTGAGTGTGCTAAGAATAAGTAAGAGTATAGGTTCATTGAATGATGGACGAAGCAACAAGGATATGTTGACACGTGAAATTACGATAAAATAGTATTTGATGCGAATGCGATTGTTTTCTTCTCTGATGAACCTCTATAGTTCAGAGGTAAATTCTAAGTATGATAATTTTGCAATCATGAAAATTTTCTCTAATCCTTTGAAAATCTTTTCTTTTCTTCTATCTCATTCATCTTTGTTATAAATTGAGAAGAACAACCCTTTAAGGAGGGGAGGTACTGCTACGTGACTATCTGTCTGTGTAATAGAAGTCTAAGTAGAATACCATTAATTGTTTAATTGCTTGTCAAGTACTAAAGGCTGGCCACCTTCTGTACTAACTATGCAATATGACAAATGTTCATTGATCATAGTGATCACTCAATATATTCTTCTATGTCTATATATTGATCGAGATTGCAAAAATAAAAGCGATCAGGAAATGCATAGTACAAGTGAGGTTATCTCCGAATTCGCAACGCGATAGTGATACCAAAGTCACTGCAGATACCAATAGGGGTAATAGTATATGTTGGGTAAGGGCATAACCCGAATAGTGTGTGGTACGAAAAGTAGCAACGATTGAGGAAAAGGGATAAAGGGCGTATTGTAGCACCAGTGAGATGTGCTGTAAAAAGAATTGGAATGATTAAGGATGGATCGGGGAACTATCTCACAAACTAGCATTACCCCCAAATCTGCAACAAGTGCACAACATGTTTCATGTTTCGATGTTGAGAAAATACAATCCGGATGCTAAGCATATAGTAGAATATGAGCACGTAGACATGCAACCAGACCTAACTTATGTGGAGCAGCCTGTGGAAATCATAGATCGAAAAGAGCAAGTGCTCCGAAATAAGTTATTCTCTAACTTATGCTAGAGAAGTACCCCCATTTATTTTCGGATTGATTCCGGGTCAGAATCCTTTTAAGGAGGGGAGACTGAAGAACCCAGATTTTTGGTAGAATTAGGGGGAACACCGATAGTTTGACTTTATGTGACTTAGTGAAAATTTTGAGTTGTATCTACTCGAGATACGAGGTTGGACTAACACGTACTCGTAACAATTTCAGTACCGTTAGGGCGTAATCGAGTTGGAGCAACGTGCATGAAAAAAAAAAGGAAAGATCGTGGCGCTGTATAAAGAAAGGTAGATTACCTCCATGGAATTGCTTGGACGAGGTGCGAAGGATTTATTCGCAATTTTCTGTTCTCTGCTAAGGACCAGAGGCAAGTTTATTTACGTATACTCTATCGTTATGAGTATCTGTATTTTGAAATATGTGAAATGTGTGGATTAGATTTAAATCCATAATTGCAAGTTTTCTCACTCTTAGCTTCCTCATCAAAACCATATATTTTTGGCTTTGCTAATGTTATTAAATTCTGCTTATGCCAATTATCAAAACCCCATGACTTACAATACTGTTAAGGGGCATCGATATTTCTATGACTCCACCCCCTGATCTGTATCTTGTTATTATAATACTTCAAATATTATACTTTTGATATTTTGAGGTTTAAGTCGTATAAATAAATATAATGCTTCTAGTTATTCGATGGAATGTATATTAAGTTAAATATTCTTCTAAAAAGAATTATGGATTGTTTAATATTTGTTCTATGAACACTATCGGAAAACCTGAATATTTTCGGAGATAATTTATTTTCAAATGCGGATTAAAAGTATTCCAATGGTTATAAATTGGATATTTTCGGCTAAAGTAGCTAGAATGATATTGATATATGTTATTTGAATGTTTACTCAATTCCATGTATATTAACTATAATATTCATGTAAAAAGGATTTCCATGCGTAGTAATTAATTCTTATTGACCGAGGGTCAGTAGTAATTATTCTGATAAAGTGCTTAAAGTCCTGAGACTGCCGGAAAGGTAATGCCTTGATGTTGATTAGAAATATTCCAAGAGTTACATTTGGGGGTTTTGAGGTTATTAAATATTTCAATATTAGTAGTAAATATTATTAGAATATTTATTTCAATAAATGAATATTGATTTGAATATTCTTTTAAAAATGGATTATTGAATAGTTATTATTTAATAAATATTATTTGAATAATTATTAAATATTCTAAGTGTTCTAAGGGTTGTTAACTACTATTTAAAGGTTGTTTAAGGAATTTCATAGTTGTTTAAAATATTATATTTTGATTCTACCTAGGCAAGATTTCTTAAATCTTTACTTTAATATATATATATATATATATATATATATATATATATATATATATTGCAAGGTTATGGAAAAATGGTTTGCTAGCTATAAATATGGTTCTTTGAATATCGTACTGATAAGAGCATGTTTTCCCTGATTTCTGCTATTACTGGAGATGGATATGGTTAGTGCAAGAGTTCTTTTATCTTTACTTTAATAAATTATAAAATTCTTGAAAAATGGTTTTGTTGAAAAATGTATGTATGTATACATGATTTCATATTATCGCTTTGCAAGGGACATGTTTCCTGAATTCTGAAAATTATTTATGAACATGAATAATGCAAGGTACTTTATGGATAAAAGAGGTAATTTGGAAAATGGAATTATGAAAAGGAAATTTTCAGAATAAATGGAATAACAACTTGATAATGGGGATTCTATCTTTGGGCTGAGTTCAATGCAGTCCAGCTTGCAATATTTTATTCCGGCCCATGTGTTGCCGAGGGGGATTGTGGAGAACTTTCCTACAAGGATGATGACCGGAGAGGATCATTCCTTCTACTAGTAGTAAACAGAAACAGGTACGTATAAGGCGATTGATCATCGTCCTGTCGTATCTGGCTATGGTGAAGATCCCTAAATTCTTAAAAGAAATTGCTGAAAATTTGATTTCTTTAATATTTTTGTAAAGAAGGAAATGGCATGGAATAATGGAACATACTACATGTTTAGAAGAGAACTGATATTATATGATGATAAATGGAAAAGTGATTTCTCAATAAATTACAAGCAAGTTTATGTTGGTGTATTTCTGTGCAAACAAGATATATCTACTTATGGCAATATTTTATTTAATTACCCGGTAACTTCATCCTTTATATTATAATACTGTTCATTTATAGATATCAAACGTTTCCGGGATTGTTATAAATTGATTATATGTTATACTTCATAACGGTTTAAAAAAAACTTTGTCTTGCTGAGCTATTATAGCTCACTCTTTACTCTGACTCTCTTACTATCAATTACTACCGAGTTTTGAACTGGACAAGGGGTTAAAGTACTTATACTCTTTACAGAATAGTGAACTGTAGGGTGTTTTCACGAAAATGATATATATATATATATATATATATTTACTTTCAAACTTGAGATATATTGCAAGGGGACCTTATAAAGGTTCGGGTTATGTATGATATAGAGCAACTGACATAGTGGTATATTGAGTTGCATATTTTGAAATGTTTCTAGAAGACTAGCAAAAACATGATGTATACTATCTTGCAAAATATGAAGAGTGTTTATGATATTATGAACTTAATTTGTTCATTTGATGTTATTTCAAATGTCATACTTCCTCTATTGAAGTTTCATGATTTTAAATGTTTCAATAATGACATTAAGTATCAGTGAAATGTTGGAAACCCCATGCGTATGATGGGATATTTTGTTAAACTCTAGTAATAACTTGCTGAGCAATTCTTTCGCTCATACTTGCTTGTTTTCAGATATTAACCTTTCAGAGGAAGGTAGGCGGATGAGGCTTATCTGCATGGCTGGGGAGAAGCAGACAGTATCCCTTAATGAAGACAATATGGTTCAGAAAATCTATAGCTGGAGTAAGTAATATGTAGGTATATTGATGTGTAATATATATATTACTTTGTACCGAATAGTACTAGTTGCTGGTGTACTTCTCAATGAAGTTACACTAGTAGTATAAGATTTGTAAGACATAGGGTGATGTAATTAAATGGATGTAATGAGGAATGTAATTATTTGAGTTCTTGTTTCTAGCCCTATAATCTAAAGGATGCTTGGTGGTTGGGGTCTCAAATGTTGTAATTCAGTTATTAAGTGATTACAGGTGGTTAATGTTATATTAAACAGGTGATTTGATATTAAGGATTTCCGTGTGACGGCCAAATCCTTGACCCCGGATTTGGGGGTGTTACAGAAATGGTATCAGAGCTAAGGTTATACTAAACTAGAAACGAGAGCGTGTAGGAGTGTGTATAGTTATGTGAGAACGTTAGAGCTCATGTAGAGTTCATGTTGGACTACTAGACGTAGTGCCAATGAGTAATTTAAGATTGGAATGCTATATTGAGGGATATGTTGAGTTAGACCTCATTTCTTGTAGTAATGGATGTCTGCTAAAGAATCCACAAGGATAAATATTGGTCGGCAAGAACATAGATCGCCCGAGACGTGAATTTAAGGTGATTTTAGGGGATTCATGGGAAACAGTTATGTACTCCCCGAACTATAGGAAATATCAATATGATGATGAAGGATAGAAATTGGCATATGGTATTGCGGCAGTGAGGTGCCGAGATGGTATTCATATTGTTAGAAATTCCAAAAAGGGAAACGAAACAAGCTCACTATGAAAGATTATGAGCCGAAGTTACGGGTGTTTAAATCTTCTTGAGTTTAAGAGATCTTGAGGTAATATTACAGATGGATTGGTGGGTAGACACTAATCGTTTCAATCGGTTATAGAGATGAAATGGTGAAGTTGAGGTTGGTCGATAAAGACGAGATATATTTTAAGAATTAAGACGGAATGAGGAAGTGCGAGAAAGACTTAAATAAGAAGGCTGTTATGCGAAAAGTGTTAGGCTTATGTGGCACACAGGATTGATATGAGAAAAGGAGTACGTGGTATAAAGACAATTGTAAGAGATACTGGAAATTTAGTATGTATTTTCTAACGATCTTCCGGAGTACCGCCCATTCGACACATGGAATTCGTCGTTGCTAGGGGCGACACCGGTATCGAAGTCTTCTTGAAGAATAGAACGCTTGCATGAGATGCTTGCGCTGAGTCGAATAGAACTCCTTGCGATTATAAAGGTCGATGGTTGAATCCTTAGCAACTATTGAGAATCGACGATGGCATATGTTATCGAGCACCTCAGGGTGTGCACGGAAACAAAAGCTTTAGAATTGAACGATTATTTGTTAGAAGGGCCGACATAAAAGGCATCCATGAAGACCTTGGCAATACCCTCCCCAATTGCAAATTATTTTGATTACCTCTCCAATTTATGATCTATCTTGACATCTCTCCAAGGGAGAATTTTAATAAAGGGTATATTCCCTCTTCGAAATTATTCTTTAATAATTGTGTTAAGCTATATTTGGTTTCAATTGTGCCAGAGGCTGTCACTATACCTATTTTCAGGTTTTCGAAGCCCTGTCAAATGATGTTAATTCAAACCTCCACTTTTCTTCAGTGGTGGATAATCTTAGGGTGATATATCACCGCTTGCTTGTTATATGCCAGTATCTTTCTTGCTATGCTTTTCTGTGGAAATCGTGCTTTGGAATTTGTTCAATTCTAATCCAAGGTGACCCTTTGAGAATTAATTGTAAAAATATGATAATTATTAACTTGACTTTGAATTGCTTTCATACTTCTCAACTTCCACTGAGATGAATAACCCTATACTTATAGGGGCCACAAGGACTATCTGTCTGTGTGATAGAAGTCTGACGGGACGCCGTCACTTGTGTGTTGTGAAATACAATAAGGATAATTATCTTTAGTAATGTCTTAAGTGAGACACACAACGTGAGTTCTTATGATCATATTGATCTCTCAGTGAAATCTCTTATCTCAAATAAGGTTTACTTCAAAATTCATAACCTTATGATCACCAGTGTGACCTCTACCTTGATATGGGAGTTTTCTTTTCACAAGCTCTATGATTCTTGTTATCTCTAATGCATTTCAAGGGGATTCCAACCAGGTCGGCCAAGTCAAAAATTCGCTGATAGAAGGTAGATTCGAGCGGAATCGCCAAGAGCGAGTCCCAAGCCGAATAAAATATCAGTGACGTATAGATAGAACTGGTTCGTTCTCTCTCTCAAGGATGTTATGATTAATGTAATGATTGCATTCTCTCTCTCAAGAGTGTTATGTTAATGAAATCAGTGAACTCTCTCTCGAGGATAGTATGATAATGGAAAGTGGTCAAGATATATGTGTGAAAGGAATAACGATGGGTTGTAAGACTCCAGTGATAACTGTGTTAAATAGGGATCCTATGGTTGGATTGAGGTTTGGAGAAGTTGTTTACGAATGGACACTATCTCCGGTTTGGCAGAATAAGTGTTGATGATGAAAGAGTTAAGGAATCCTAGTAGTGGCCTTAGCTGATTCCGAGGACGGAATCCTTTTAAGGAGGGTAGACTGTGATAACCCGGATTTTTAAAGAAATGATTTTATTATTATTTCAATAATAATTATGTTTTCTTAAAATGAGGAGGAATTTTTTTATTATTATTTATTTTATTGATCATTAATCCAGTTCAAGGAATTTCAAAAGTGAATTATTTAATTATTTTCCGGTTCAGTGTAATCGGGTTCCTTTTGAAAGTTTTACCGATCGAGTAGATATCTCGAGTCGATAGTTTATTTGGGTCAAGGGTTTAATTTTCAAAGTATGGGATTATTCAGTAAAGATTTTTGTTTTAAATAACTGAATAATTTGGTGATTTTAAAATCCTTGTAAAATAATTATTTTAATTATTTGGGGATTTACAGAAATTACTCGATTAATATATATAAAGATCGAGAATTTGAGGTTTTACTAAATCAATAATATTTGTGGTATTTTATAAAGCCCTATAAATTGTGATTTATGAATCACAATTATTATTTTTATGAATTGTTTTTATAAATTATTAATGATTTGTAAAATGCATATCAATTCAGAAGATTTAGATTTAATTCTAATTCTTTCTCCGAAAATCTTTAAAAATATTCTAGTATTTAATTATGTTGATTTTTAAAATTTTACTAATCAAAATTCTTTTAATTCTAAATTATTATTTTAAGGATGTATTAGTTTTTATACGAATAAGTAGTGTCTTAAATTGGGCCCGAGGAGTATTGTTAGTAGAATTATATAGGAATTGGGCCAAGCCCAATAAAACACAAAAACCACACACGCAGCAAGCAAATGACGGGGAGAGAGAAAGTGAGATTGGGGGAAGAAATTAGGGTTTGTAAAATTGAATTGGGGGTTTGATTGTTGAATCAATTGGTTAATATATATGTATGTACATATGTGTGAGGATGTGTGTGTATGTGTGTTGGTATCTATATATGTGTATATATATATATGGTTAGAGTGTTGGCGGCGCCGGAGAACCACCACTGTGGCAGTGGTGGTGGGTCGCGATAGTGGAGGCTGTGGTTCAGACAGACGAGTAGTGTGTATGTATAGGCAGTGAGAGGGGGGGAGAGAGAGAAAGAGAGAGAGAGAGAGAGAGAGAGAGAGAGAGAGAGAGAGAGAGAGAGAGAGAGAGAGAGAGAGAGAGAAGAAGAGAAAAGGAGAGAGATGGTGGAGGTGTTCAATATTCACCGGAAAAGGTATAACTGCGAAAGCTCGTGTTTGCGCATAATTATCATATTTTAATTATGTAATTGTTGTAATTAAATTAGACTTAAATTGTGATAATATTGCTTTAATTTTTGTAGTTTATTTCGAAAAGTTTATAATGGTTAATTACTTAATTGTGGTAATTTAATTTGATTTAAATTTCGAGATTATGGTGTTAATTTTTCATAGTTAGATTATGTTCGAATTTTGGGAATATTGTTGTAACTCCCGTATTTAATTTTGAGAGTACATTTAATTATAAGTGTCGGGATTAATTGTGAGTCCGATTAAATATTCGGGTTTAATGATTGTTGATTGAGAATTGTGATTTTGATATTGATCGTGGGTGCGGTAATATGTTGGGCTTAGTGGTCTTTAGTGGTTAATTGTAATTGTTAAATGTTAATTGTTATTGTCATATAACGTGTAGTTATATGAGTTGGCTAATTTGTAAGTGTTTATGTGCTAAATGTTATAGGTCGAGTCATAGTAATGGTTGGATGTCATACTTGTTAGAGTAATGTATAGTTGCTTAAACTGTATATTTTGTATAAATGTTAAGTGGTGATTTCTGAAATGTACCACTGGCCTTAGAGGCTGTATAGGTTGCTTTGATTTGGTTTTGATTAAAAATGAGGGGCTGTGACACTGAGATAGTTCAATTTAAAAAACGGTTATTTCGAAATTTTATATGAAATTATGAATTCATTTATTGGTTTAAAAGCTTTCAAATGTGATCTATATCGAGGTTAAGTTGTTAGTTTATTTTCCTTACGTGTTGAGGGGCCGCATGTCTGGGCGGGTACTTTTTCTTAATTGTTTAGTTGCCGCATGTTTGGGCGGATACTTTTCTTATGTGTTTAGGTGCCGCATGTCTGGGCGGGTACTTTTCTTCCTTGTTTATATTTTGTTGCTGCAAATTGAGGAAGCTTGATTTTCCTTGGTGAATACACAGTTGGATTGTTGAATTGAAAAACAGGGGGATAGTCCTATTTACGAATACTTCATGCCGAAATTTTCTAAAAATCCCCTGCATTTTTAATTTATTTAATTTATTTGATTTCAATGGTCTAAAGGCATGCTTTGGGTGCTAACTATTTATGTATATATGGGTCAAGGGATTTGTTTCGAGGATAAATTGTGTCTTGGGGATTAATTGTTGATTTATGTGCTAATTCGAGGACTAAGTACGTTTTGAGGATTATATGTTAAATGAGTTTCGACAAGAGATATTATGGTTAAAAGTGTGGAGTGGAGTTTGATTAAGTGTTATAATTGTGTAGTGCTATAATGTGTTTAGCACCGGGAGATGCCCACTGTATAAAAAGGGGACTCTTTTCGTGTCAATGGCTATTATTAAATGTGTTATGTGCATTAAGTGGTATTGGAGTAATCAACGATAGAGGGGACACCGATAGTTTGACTTTATGTGACTTAGTGAAAATTTTGAGTTGTGTCTACTCGAGATACGAGGTTGGACTAACACGTACTCGTAACAATTTCAGTATCGTTAGGGCGTAATCGAGTTGGAGCAACGTGCATCAAAAAAAAAGATTGAGGCGTTGTATAAAGAAATGTAGATTACCTCCATGGAATTGCTTGGACAAGGTGCGAAGGATTTATTCGCGATTTTATGTTCTCTGCTAAGGACCAGAGGCAAGTTTATTTATGTATACTCTGTCATTCTGAGTATCTGTATTTTGAAATATGTGAAATGTGTGGATTAGATTTAAATCCATAATTGCAAGTTTTCCCACTCTGAGCTTCCTCATCAAAACCATATATTTTTGGCTTTGCTAATGTTATTAAATTCTGCTTATGCCAATTATCAAAACCCCATGACTTATAATACTGTTAAACGACATCGATATTTTTATGACTCCACCCCCTGATCTGTATCTTGTTATTATAATACTTCAAATATTATACTTTGGATATTTTGAAGTTTAAGTAGTATAAATAAATATAATGTTTCTAGTTATTCCATGGAATGCATATTAAGTTAAATATTTTTCTAAAAAGAATTATGGATTGTTTAATATTTGTTCTATGAACACTATCGGAAACCTGAATATTATCGGAGATAATTTATTTTGAAATGCGGATTAAAAGTATTCCAATGGTTATAAATTGGATATTTTCGGCTAAAATAGCTAGAATAATATTGATATATGTTATTTGAATGTTTACTCAATTCCATGTATATTAACTATAATATTCATTTAAAAAGGATTTCCATACGTAGTAATTAATTCTTATTGACCGAGATCAGTAGTAATTATTCTGATAAAATGCTTAAAGTCCTGAGACTGCCGGAAAGGTAATGCCTTAATGTTGATTAGCAATATCCCAAGAGTTACATTTGGGGGTTTTGAGGTTATTAAATATTTCAATATTAGTAGTAAATATTATTAGAATATTTATATCAATAAATGAATATTGATTTGAATATTCTTTTAAAAAGGGATTATTGAATAGTTATTATTTAATAAATATTATTTGAATATTTGTTAAATATTCTAAGTGTTCTAAGGGTTATTAACTACTGTTTAAAGGTTGTTTAAGGAATTTCATAGTTGTTTAAAATATTATATTTTGATTCTACCTAGGCAAGATTTCTTAAATCTTTACTTTAATATATATATATATATATATTGCAAGGTTATGGAAAAATGGTTTTGCAAGCAATAATTATGGTTCTATAAATGTAACACCCCCAGATCCGGGGTCAGGGATCTGGTCGTTACGGCCTCAATTTCCTTCCAGAAACCAACATAAATTAAATTGCAACCTTGTGACCCAAAACAATCAACATAAAACACACCCGTTATAGTCCCAGAGATGAAATCAGAGTAACTCCCAAATTTTATTAATCACAAGCTTGAGTTCATACAACTCAAAGAATTACAATGAAATTCTACTTGCTCTTTGCCATCCATTTATAGGAGTCATATAATAAATACATTTGACACTCAGATGCTAACTAGCCTACCAGTAGCTTCCTCTTCAGCAATGGTAGTTATAACCTCAACGGTAATCCTCTGACAGCAAACATCTGCTTGCGCCAAGTGCGCCTTGCACGAGCCGTCTGATCTAGCTGTTGTTGTGACATAATAAATAAAGCAAGGGTGAGCAATAGCCCACCAACAATAATATACTGCTGAGCAACAATGATATATATAAATATATACAAGTCAAAAATATCATTGAAACCATATGCCATGCATTTACTAAGATAGTGCTAGTATAATGTAAATGATGAAGTTACAAGGTAACTCAAATTATATTGTCTGTGGGAATATCTGCTATGCGAAAGATAAGCAAGATAGCATCATTTTCATAAAAGAGGAACTTGCAAGAAAGATATTGCAATTCCAGTTTCAAACACATTTTCAACCCTGCCAACAATGATAATGTTGTAGAAAATTCCAACCTTGGATGATGAACTAATACTGGAGTATTCACCGCGCACGTTGTTCCAATCCTTACGATGATCAGTCGCAGATTGTACAGCTCAAATGAGTTTTACTACCGGTAGAAGGAAGAACTGATGGATTTACTTGTCTACCGCCCTGTTAGATCTCCCCGGCCAACGGTTGGGCCAATGGGATGGACCGGCGCTACTCGGCCTCTTACACGACTCCTAGTTCCAATAACATCCATAACTCTGAAACGTAAAGATGTTCCCCCCTTTCCCCAAGTTTAATACTTGTTGATAAGACTCCACAAAGTAGTCGTATCTAGTTGGAAAGGAAGATTCACCAATATTTCCCAAGCTGCTGCTTGTTAATGGATATCAACTTGTTCCAACACTCTTACCCCTCGAATGATGAGTGGGTACACACCAAGTCGTGAGTGAAAAGAATAGTTTCAAAGAATTTATGACCGGGAAGTCAACAACATAAATAACATTTCTCAAGTAAGGTTCCCTTATAATCTGAGAGATAGAATTGAACGAAGAATAGAGTTTCTAAGAACCTTCCTTGATAAGATAATATTGATAATAAGACTCAAAGATAATCTTTTTAATATTCGAGGGTCGAAGATGATGTTTGAATGAAGAAAATCATTTTTAAACGAGTCAGAAGAATTAAATAAATATCCCAAAGAATATTTATTAAGTCAAAATATTGTAGGAATAATCTTAATATAAAATATTACTCGAAATAATTCTCAAATAAATATTCACAAATACTATTCATTGAATAATTAATGAATATTTAAATAAATAGTACTTATCATACCAATAAAACTCGAATGAACATTCATAATAATATTCAATGAATAAATAGTGAATACTCGGATTAATAATACTCATTGAAGAAGTAATTATCAAATGAATGTTCGAAATAATATTCACTGAATAAATAATGAATATTCAGATTAATAATACTGATTTAAGGAATAATTACCAAATGAATATTCGAAACAATATTCACTGGACAATAGTGAATCTTCAAATTAATAACAATATCTATTAAAGAAATAATTATCAAATGGATATTCAAGGTAATATTCATTGAATAAATAATGAATATTCACTTAATAATACTTATCGAAGAAATAACCATCAAATGAATATTCGAAATAATATTCATTGAATAAATAATGAATATTCGAATTAATAATACTTATTGAAGGAACAATTACCAAATGAATATTCGAAACAATTTTCAATAATTGGATCGACTTTAAACGGATATTGAAGATAATATTCATTGACCAAAGCAAGCTCAAGTGAATATTTAAAATAATATTTAATGAATAATTTAAGCTCGAATGAATATTCAAAATAATATTCATGAATAATCCCAAAGGAATATACACATAATATTCATCAGATTAATAATGGAAAATATTTACTCAAATATTTTCCCGTGAAAATAATCTCAATATATCAAGAACTACCGACTCCCGGTCTATACTCAAAGAATGAGATTCAGATGCCCTTCACTTAAGGGTCTTAGCAATATTCAGCTTATAACCGATACGTTATCAATCCAGCTCAAAAGCCAACAATAATTCAAGGAACAAGTATCACAATATATATCTTGAAGATAGGCATGCATGCTATGGCATATGTATCAGAATACAACAGATATATATATTGTCACAACAACAGTTCCAAAGTATTGGAAACTTGCCTGGAATCCTGTAGGGGTAGTGTGCCTCGGTCAATCCGGTGATCTATCAATAGTCACAATATCCGAGGTTAATCACTTAATATTTCGAAAGGCTAAGTATAAACTTACTTAAGTCGAAACACGTTTTCGAATTATCTCGTTATACACCCTTTAGTGTAACTCTTTTTATCGCCGACACGATCCGACACTTGTTCATTATTACGACACGTTATTATACTTACACTTGGTATATACTGAAGCCTTATAAGTTCTAAGGTCGATCGTTTAGGAACCAAGATTATACCTCGAGTTTTATCGCCCGTTTTCTAAGTGCTTGACCAAAGTTATAACCAAGTTTGCTTTTTAAGGGTTCGTTCGCGTTTAACCTTGATTCGAACAATTTTATAAAATCGGAAAATGATCCATTTGTCATGAGATTTTCTCTCACACCTTCCTTTTTATCTCTAGTATTTAATTATCAAGATTCGCCACTGAATAAACAATATTAAAGGGGATTGATTTCGATTACGAACTTTCGATTACGGTTTCAAACCACTTTTATTAATTTGATCATATCTCCTAAACCATAAGTCCAAATGCTTCGATTTTTGTGCCAAAACGATCTATGACTCGAGATCTACGAGGGTATGTCATATAATTATCAAGTTCAGAAAATTATACCAACTGTTAAGCTCAGTTTTTAAGGGTTATCGAAATTTCGGCATTACGACGGCTATAAATCGGACATTTCCAAATTTATTTCAACACAACCAAGCCACACCGGGCATACCATCAATATTACACACATAATACTCATCTTTAACAGTCCAAGAACATCTCTCATATCCATTATTTGAATCAAGGTTTTATAACTACTAAAACTACTACATAATCTCATAAACATGCTTGTACTAACATCATCAACTTATATCATCTAAAACCACCAAAACTTAAAGTCAAAGCTAGGGTTCAAGAGATGATTACCTTCCTTGGAGTGTGGGTAAGCATTAATAAACCTTGGGTAGTCCTTAGAACTCCTTAACAACCTTAAACTAACAAGAATCAACAAGAATATAATTAGAGGTTTTCGGATCCTCTCAAACCCAGTTGAAAGATCTTGAAAAACGAAGGCGTTACCAAGGTTTTCTGGACGAGGCTTCTACAGGAGAGTTGTAGAACATCTAACCAGATTTCCAACAAGCTAGATAACACCAAATTTCATTGAGTAATGAAGGAAATATGGCCGTTTGAAATTCATCACAGAAACTGTCAAGGATTCTGGGCAGCTCGGTTATCCATCTTGGGGGGGAGTTTTGACTAGGCTACACTCATTAGAATGCCATAAAATTTTGACCGAATATTGCCCATGGAGTGGAGAGGATTGGGTTAAAATTTGGTGATTTTATCATGGATAGAAATGGAGATATGAATTTTCTTCTTTGAGGTGTTCTTGCTAGGCAGTTTGAGAGAATGAGAGAGAATGGAGTCTCTTGCTTGGTTGCTTTGGATAAGAATGCATAAAGTGATGTTATTTAGATAATATCTCATCTGAGGCTACTTTAATAAAGTGATGATGCAAGGGATGATGTTTTTGGATGAGCATGTTGTTTAAGTGGTAGAATGATAAAGGGAGGATAAGTACTACAGTAAAACCTCTATAATTTAATATAGTTGGGTCCGGAGAATTCTATTAATTTAGAGAGGTATTAATTAATCGATAAATTAATAATTATTAATTTATAGAGAATTTTGACATCAAAGAAAATTAATTCCCAATTATATGCATTTAAATAGAATGAATTGCAAATTTATATTTTATACTTAATTCAATTAATTCAATATATATTGTTTACAAATTTAATAAGTATTTGTGAGATTCAAAGTAAATATTCATGTATATTTAGATGATATCAAGGATAAAACAACATTTTTTGAACATTTTTCACGTAAAGAAGCACTCAACACATAAAAAAACATTGATTAATAACTTTTTAATTCTTTACGAAAATACCACATATAAACTTTTGGATGCAACAAAGATGCTTAAAGATGAGTTTCATATATATTCAAATTTTAAGAATTCCAGAATCATATTTTACAAAAGGGCAATACATATATTTTTATGATTATAAAGGAATTATTAATTTATAATATTATTGGGACCATATATTTATATAGGGTTTTTAAAAAAATTATTATCTTATTATCTTATCGAAATTGATCATTTTTTGAACTGGCCCAAGTTGGGACCGGAAGAAATTATTAACTTATAGAGATTATTATTTTATCGAGTATTAATTTAACGAGGTTTTATTGTATTTGATTTCTAAGTGTGCTAGTTACTTGAGTAACTACTTGGTTGCTTGATAATATCTACTAGCACATGCATGCATCTTGCTCTCTGCTTGCTCTTTTGTCCGGTTATTGCTCAATTCATTGACCGTTCGTAGGAATAACTCATTCGTTTCTAGTTAGGGTTTTACCGAAAACATTCTTAATATTTATACTATCATTCTCCATCTTTCTTAATACTTCTCGCATTTAAATTCCTTAAATCCTATTAATAAATCCTTAAGTCTTTCGGTGTCCAGGAAAATCTCGGAGAAAATAAAAGTGCTAATTTTCTGAATCCGATATCGTTTACATACACTTATTTTCTCCTCGGATCACTAATATGAACTCAGAAATCCGTTCCGGGTACTTCTATATAGCGTCGTCTAACTCATATTCTCATTTCCACCAAGAACACTATTCATACTTTATTCTCTTTATATTCCTTATATTTATAAAAATGTCCTTATTCTCTTTCGGGCGTTCCTTAACCCTTTCACGGAACCACTGGACTAATAACAGATATCGATTTGGATGACATGAGAATATTTCCTCTATTTGGAATTCCCAAATCTTATCTCCCTAGGAGATAGATTATTCCAATCTAAGTTGTAGACCCATTGCATTCTTCATGACATATAATCATTGGAATCTATATCCATTCAGCATTCATTCATTAGAACTGTTAATACCTTGTAGTTGGAATTACTATTCATTCTTTCATTAATATATAATAAAAAGTTTTAATTCTACCGAAAATTTGGGTTCTTACAGTCTCCCCTCCTTAAAAGGATTCCGTCCCGGAATCAGGTAGAAGACAATTGGGTACTTGTTGGTTATTTCACTTTCCCGTTCCCTAGTCAATCCTTAATCAAACCCAACCTTTTACAGCACCTCTCACTAGTGCTACAATATACCCTTTATCCTTTCTACCAATCTTTGTCACTTTTCGAACAACGCCCTGTCCGGGTTATGCTCTTACCCAGTCATATACTATTACTCTTATTGGTATCTGCAGTGACTTTGGTATCACTATCGCGTTGCGAATTCGGAGATAACCTCACTCGTACTATGCATTCCCCGATTGCTTTTATCTTCGCAATCTCGATGTATATATATTTAAGTGGAAAAATTTATTGAGAGATCACTATGATCAATGAACATTTGTTATATTGCATAGTTAGTACAGAAGAGGGCCAGCCTTTAGTACTTGACAAGCAATTAAACAATTAATGGCATTCCACTTAGACTTCTATCACACAGATAGATAGTCACGTAGCAGTACCTCCCCTCCTTAAAGGGTTGTTCTTCTTAATTCATAAAGAAGATTAATAAGAGAAAAGAAAAGAAAAGAATTCCAAAGAATTATAGAAAATTTCATGATTCTAAAATATCATACTTAGAATTTACCTCTGAACTATAGAGGTTTATCATAGAAGAAAAATAATCGTAATCATAACAGATACTATTCTATCGTAATCTCACGTGTCATCATATCCTCGTTGCTCGGTCCATCATTCTATGGACCTATGTTCTTGTTCAATCTTAGTAACATTCACTTTTGGAAGTTCTTCCACCTCTTAGGTTGAATTTTAGATTTCTCGCTTGACATCATGGTTAATGATATTCCCCGCCACTCGTAAAGCTGGTTCGTATGCCAACTTCCGAACACTTTTAAACTCTCAGATGGTCCAATGAATCTCGGGCTCAACTACCCTTCTCTCAAAATCTCATTAATTCTTTCCACGGGACACCTTTAGCCTTATGGACCTCCAACCTCATATTCCCTACATTGTTTGCGCAGAACTGCACCAACATAAACTTGTTTCTTATTCATCAACATGCCATTTAGCTTATCAATAGCAGCACCATTTTTATTCTTGCGTCGTCATCTAATTTCTTAGAAGAATCACTACTACATTAATGTAGTCCTTTGCTGAATCATCATCGTTTGTCGTTTACATAGCGCTTTAATAGTCATTCATACGGGTTCCCTAATTGTCGGATCAAAATCCTCTAGGAAGACAAAATAATCGTTATTCCCTATCCATGAGGAACACTTCCTGAACTTGTCGTAGATAATACATGAAGCAAACAAAATCGCAGCTATGACAGGTCGATGAAATTATTAATCTTATATCTTCAGTATAAGACTGGAAGCTTAATGGTTCACTTAATCAATTTCGAATCATGGTCCTGGTTTACCTCAAATAGGATCTCCTAATGCAGGCAATATGCTTAAGACGACATCAGGAATCGAATGTTTAGTTGAACTATTCTTATGGTTGACTCTTGCACCAATATCAGAAGGTATGTAAATCCTCCACCACATTATGACCTTCAAGGTCCTTCTCAATATCATTCTGTTTCTTTGGTATGAGCACTCATAATTACTCATTTATACTTAAAGTGTCGGCCACCTCATTGGCCTTTCCAGATAATAATAATTCCTTGTAATCAATGTTTTCTGGGCCTATTCCAACTTAAATTTTTCTACCGCATTCCCATCACTGCTGGTTGAAAGTATTTTTCCTTAGACTCTACTGAAGTAGAGAAAATATATATCATTCCTTTTCCATAAGTCATTGCTCCCACCTTTCCGTGTGGACTTTATCACAGTTACTCCCAATCATACCTAGGATATTTCATCTCTTAATTCTTTCTTGTTTTAGGATAATCTTAACCTTTATTGGTTCCATGCGTAATTCCTCATGGTTCACACATACCTCCTCTGGCATTACTTGTATTATCATGTCATACTTTCCCTATCAAACTTCCATTTTGGAAACTCAAAGTATCACCTTTTTCCTTGTAAGGTTTCTTAGGTCATCCTCATCATTCCTACTGTATCTCCTGGGTACAGGGTATATCAAACCTTATTAATCAATTCTATAACACTTCTGTCTATGTACTTTTCGAGACTCCTTTCCACAATTCCTTAATGGTTATTGATACCTTGGTCGATTCAACTTATATCGTCTGAATTCACAATGTCTTTATTAGGGGTGATGCTATCCTTTGTACATCCCTAAGTTCGTCTTAATTTATGGATGTTCTACCCTCAATTCTATTTTCAAGGAATACTTACATTATCCTGAAATTGCCAATCAAATCATGTATCCTTAATAAGGGTCTGTTTTCAATCATTCTCATCTTAATAATCTATAGGTAGCTTAATGCTAACCTCTTCTTTCAAACGGATGCCAGTCTACATGGCCTTCGAAAGACAACATATGTCTATCTATCTTACAGAATTTGGTAATGGTATCAAGTATGTTCTGGAAGATATTGGTCGTGTTCAACATAAGTCTCTTAGTACCTACTGCTCCTCTTGAGGGCACTATGCTTCAGATAACATTTATGCATCACACTGCACTATCTCTGACAATCTTCATAACCTTTCATTGGTCACTATCCTCAATCCTAATACGTCCATGGTATATATAAAATCCAACATCATGTATCTCAATTCATTTTATATCAAAAGTCCTCGCGGTTGGCGCTTAGTTAGAAGCACCCCGCTTTGTCCTTACATTGCTGGTTTAGTCTCTTGATAATCCTTTGAGACTTGGCCCCAACTGGCCATGCTAAAATATGTGAGTTTAGGGGTTGGCTAATAGCATCACTTTTCTAGCAGTTGTTGGCATAGTGCCTTCTTCTTTGATACCTTTTGATCTTTTCAAAACTTTGCTCCATATAAGTCTCAATCGACTTCTCGGTACCATCTCCGGTCACCTTTCCTTTACTTTTATCCTTTCAACTACTCTTATCAATTCCATGTGCCACATAAGCTTAACACTTCTGGAATAATAACCTTTCCATTTAATCAATCCCGGAATTTCTCAGTCCGGCTTGTTTCTTAATTACATTTCCCTTTTTACCATCCAATCTCAACTTCATCCGTTTATCTCCATAATCAATCGTGATAATCGGGGTCTGTCTCCCAGCCCGCATAGCGGCTACCTTACCCAATCCACAGGGTTCGCTCCAGTTCCACTCTCTTTAGTGATATCTTCTGATAATCAGAAAGACAAGGTTTGCCAAAATTCATCGAATTTCCTTCCAGAATCAGGGAAATTTTGGGTCAATCTATCCGCCCATTGGTAACACTAAGAAGATTCATTTCGAAACCTGAAGAATAGTTCTAGGATCATCCAAACAGGTCGAACCATAAGCAGTTACAGTAACGGTATGATTGACATAAAGTTTGGAATCTATCCATTGGAAAGGAACCAAACATATATACATCCCACAGAAGGAAATCAAAAGTTCTAACTGAAACATACCACATCTCCCTGATAAATATACGTCCTAATGGTTGATACTATCAAATGTCAGTCTACCTAATTACTAGTCTCAGAAGGAATGCTACCGTCGGAGTTAGTCGTTCCACAAAATTGGCACTACCAAGGCCATCCGAATCTGGTGAACCGTGTTGTCCAAATATATTCGAAATTACACTACCGTGCTGCATAAGCACAGTGCCTAACCCCGTATGAGATGCATCATAAAATATTGCAAAATTCTCTTTCTTCCATTTAGGCGACGCCAGCGCTGGGTCGTTACAAATTTCATTTTTTAGCTCCAGGAAGATTTTCTCCCGTTTTTCTGCCTATTCGACTTCTTAGTCCTTTGTGGGAGTGGTTGACTTTCCTCAATTGAGACTGCCTTTTAAATCGGTGGAGTTCGCCAACACTACTCATTGTTGATCGCATATCCTAATAACGGAACTTCATTTGCCAGAATTCATACTCCGAAAACTTGGCAGACACTTGCTCCTTTAGGCCTCATCTTTAAAATATTTTCCATTATCTCTTAACCGCTGATCGTATTGCTCGATCCATTTATGATTCAATGTCGGAATGAAATTAAGATACTACCATAATCCATTCAAGGAAAAGAAAGAACTTAATATCCCTTTGAGTCTCATGCATTTAAGGTTTCTGGTTCATCATTTTCCGCTATCTTTACTTTCTAAGTTGATCCCTTCATAAAATGGACATCTCACTGAATAAAATCACCTCAGCAATCTCAATTTGGTTTAATAAATTATAACCTATGAAATCTGCCTTCTCATGGCGAATTACCATTGATAATATTCACACTAATCCCTTTTTATTAAATAGTATGGCACTTACTGCCTCCATCTCAACTGCTCCTGGAGACTGTGCTCCATGTCCTATATCGATGTCTTTGATAATCATGCATCCTTCTAACTCTTTTCTCATTAATCTGGAAGTCTCTATGGATTCTTATCTAATCCCATATAAGACCTAAAGTAATTCTTCAAATTCGTGTTACTTGCTGGTACTTCATCCGGCAGTCCAGCTATGAATTCAATATGCCTCTTTAATTCCCTTAATAACATCTCAGTTCTTTTACGCCCACTTCTCTGAGCACTATCCCTTAACTCTTACAGTCTCTCTGGCTGCAGCCCTCATTTCCTCAAAGGTAGACTTCCTTATCCTTACAGGATTCTCCTCCTTAGCTGAACCATCTTCCGGGTCCTCAGTAGGGTACTCTCTCGAATCCATGATCCGATCGTTAATATATTATCAAAGCATCACCGTGCTGCTGCTCGTACGGCTCAAGGTTTCTCGCCTTACAAATCGACACGAGAACGCGCTAAGTTACTATATGATACTTAATAGTTCCCATAAGGGTTTTATATGTCAGTACTACATTAAGTAGTCCGACTATGAACTTGGCAAGAATTCTTATTATCTTGATGAATTTATTGTTTTAACATCACATGTTCTCTGGGATATATAACGCTCGCTCTGATACCATTTCTGTAACACCCCCAAATCCGGGGTCAGGGATCTGGTCGTTACGGCCTAAATTTCCTTCCACAAACCAACATAAATTAAATTGCAACCTTGTGACCCAAAACAATCAACATAAAACACACCCGTTATAGTCCTAGAGATGAAATCAGAGTAACTCTCAAATTTTATTAATCACAAGCTTGAGTTCATACAACTCAAAGAATTACAATGAAATTCTACTTGCTCTTTGCCATCCATTTATAGGAGTCATATAATAAATACATTTGACACTCAGATGCTAACAACTAGCCTACCAATAGCTTCCTCTTCAGCAATGGTAGTTATAACCTCAGCGGTAATCCTCTGACATCCAACACCTGCTTGCGCCAAGTGCGCCTTGCACCAGCCGTCTGATCTAGCTGTTGTTGTGACATAATAAATAAATCAAGGGTGAGCAATAGCCCACCAACAATAATATACAGCTGAGAAACAATGATATATATATACAAGTCAACAATATCATCGAAACCATATGCCATGCATTTACGAAGATAGTGCCAGTATAATGTAAATGATGAAGTTACAAGGTAACTTAAATTATATTGTCTGTGGGAATATCTGCTATGCCAAAGATAAGCAAGATAGCATCATTTTCATAAAAGAGGAACTTGCAAGAAAGATATTTCAATTCCAATTTCAAACACTTTTTCAACCCTGCCAACAATGATAATGTTGTAGAAAATTCCAACCTTGGATGATGAACTAATACTGGAGTATTCACCGCGCCCGCTGTTCCAATCCTTACGATGATCAGTCACAGATTGTACAGCTCAAATGAGTTTTACTACCGGTAGAAGGAAGAATTGACGGATTTACTTGTCTACCGCCCTATTAGATCTCCCCAGCCAACGGTCGGGCCAATGGGATGGACCGGCGCTACTCGGCCTCTTACACGACTCCTAGTTCAAATAACATCCATAACTCTGAAACGTAAAGATCTTCCCCTCTTTCCCCAAGTTTAATACTTGTTGATAAGACTCCACAAAGTAGTCGTATCTACTTGGAAAGGAAGATTCACCAATATTTCCCAAGCTGCTGCTTGTTAATGGATATCAACTTGTTCCAACACTCTTACCCCTCGAATGATGAGTGGGTACACACCAAGTCGCGAGTGAAAAGAATAGTTTCAAAGAATTTATGACCGGGAAGTCAACAAGATAAATAACATTTCTCAAGTAAGGTTCCCTTATAATCTGAGAGATAGAATTGAACGAAGAATAGAGTTTCTGAGAACCTTCCTTGATAAGATAATATTGATAATAAGACTCAGAGATAATCTTTTTAATATTCGAGGGTCGAAGATGATATTCGAATGAAGTAAATCATTTTTAAACGAGTCAGAAGAATTAAATAAATATCCCAAAGAATATTTATTAAATCAAAATATTGTAGGAATAATCTTAATATAAAATATTAAGCGGAATAATTCTCAAATAAATATTCACAAATACTATTCATTAAATAATTAATGAATATTTAAATAAATAGTACTTATCATACCAATAAAACTCGAATGAACATTCGTAATAATATTAATAGGGAATACTCGGATTAATCATTGAAGAAGTAATTATCAAATGAATGTTCAAAATAATATTCATTGAATAAATAATGAATATTCGAATTAATAATACTGATTTAAGGAATAATTACCAAATGAATATTCGAAACAATATTCACTGGACAATAGTGAATCTTCAAATTAATAACAATATTTATTGAAGAAATAATTATCAAATGGATATTCGAGGTAATATTCATTGAATAAATAATGAATATTCACTTAATAATACTTATCGAAGAAATAACCATCAAATGAATATTCGAAATAATATTCATTGAATAAATAATGAATATTCAAATTAATAATACTGATTGAAGGAACAATTACCAAATGAATATTCGAAACAATCTTCAATAATTGGATCGACTTTAAACGGATATTGAAGATAATATTCATTGACCAAAGCAAGCTCAAGTGACCAAAGTTATAACCAAGTATGCTTTTTAAGGGTTCGTTCGCGTTTAACCTTTATTCGAACATTTTTATAAAATCGTAAAATGATCCATTTGTCATGAGGTTTTCTCTCACACCTTCCTTTTTATCTCTAGTATTTAATTATCAAGATTTGCCACTGAATAAACAATATTAAAGGGGATCAATTTCGATTACGAACTTTCGATTACGGTTTCAAACCACTTTTAGTAATTTGATCATATCTCCTAAATCGTAAGTCCAAATGCTTCGATTTTTGTGCCAAAATGATCTATTACTCGAGATCTACAAGGGTATGTCATATACTTATCAAGTCCAGAAAATTATACCAACTGTTAAGCTCAGTTTTTAAGGGTTATCGAAATTTCGGCATTACGACGGCTATAAATCGGACATTTCCAAATTTATTTCAACACAACCAAGCCACACCGGGCATACCATCAATATTACACACATAATACTCATCTTTAACAGTCCAAGAACATCTCTCATATCCATTATTTGAATCAAGGTTTTATAACTACTAAAACTACTACATAATCTCAAAACATGCTTGTACTAACATCATCAACTTATATCATCTAAAACCACCAAAACTTAAAGTAAAAGCTAGGGTTCAAGAGATGATTACCTTCCTTGGAGTGTGGGTAAGCATTAATATACCTTGGGTAGTCCTTAGAACTCCTTAACAACCTTAAACTAACAAGAATCAACAAGAATATAATTAGAGGTTTTCGGATTATATGTTATACTTCATAATGGTTTTAAAAAAAAACTTTGTCTTGCTGAGCTATTATTGCTCACTCTTTACTCTGACTCTCTTACTATCAATTACTACCGAGTTTTGAACTGGACATGGGGTTAAAGTACTTATACCCTGTACAGAATAGTGAACTGTAGGGTGTTTTCACGAAAATTATAAATATATATATATATATATATATATATATATGTACTTTCAAACTTGAGATATATTGCAAGGGGACCTTATAAGGGTTCGGGTTATGTATGATATAGAGCAACTGACATAGTGGTATATTGAGTTGCATATTTTGAAAAGCTTCTAGAAGACTAGCAAAAACATGATGTATACTATCTTGCTAAATATGAAGAGTGTTTCTGATATTGTGAACTTAATTTGTTCATTTGATGTTATTTCAAATGTCATGCTTCCTCTATTGAAGTTTCATGATTTTAAATGTTTCAAGAATGATATTAAGTATCAATGAAATGTTGGAAACCCCATGCGTATGATGGGATATTTTGTTAAACTCTAGTAATAACTTGCTGAGCAATTCTTTCGCTCATACTTGTTTGTTTTCAGATATTAACCTTTCAGAGGAAGGTATGCGGATGAGGCTTATCTGCATGGCTCGGGAGAAGCAGACGGTATCCCTTAATGAAGACAATATGGTTCAGAAAATCTATAGCTGGAGTAAGTAATATGTAGGTATTTTGATGTGCAATATATATATATATATATATATATATATATATTAGTTTGTACCGAGTAGTACTAGTTGCTGGTGTACTTCTCAACGAAGTTACACTAGTAGTATAAGATTTGTAAGACACAGGGTGATGTAATTAAATGGATGTAATGAGGAATGTAAGTATTTGAGTTCTTGTTTCTAACCCTATAATCTAAAAGATGCTTGGTGGTTGGGGTCTCAAATGTTGTAATTCAGTTATTAAGTGATTACAGATGGTTAATGTTATATTAAACAGGTGATTTGATATTGAGGATTTCCGTGTGACGACCAAATCCTTGACCCCGGATTTGGGGGTGTTACACGATGTAATGACAAGTTTGACTTATGTAAATGGATGGCAAAGAGTATGTAAGTTAAAGTGTAATTCTTTTGGGTTGTAATAACTCAAACTCGTGATTAATAATATTTGATAGTTACTCTGATTTCATCTCTGAGACTATAACGGGTGTGTTTTATGTTGTTGTTTTGGGTCACAAGGTTGTAATTTAGTTTATGTTAGTTTTATGGATGGAAATTGAGTCCGTAACGAACGGATCCCCGACCCCGGATTTGGGGCTGTTACAATAAGTGTTGAAAAGGAATTAAACACATTCCTAGCAACATCCTCTCAACAGGGTGCTGTTATTGAAAAGAATTCCCAACTAGGAACATTGAGCAAGAGGGTAAGGGACACTACTGACCAGAATTCACCATCTAAAACCTTTACTAGGAGAAAGAAACCAAAGTCTAATTTGGGTGCACAGGGCACATACACAGTTCAATCCACAGTGACTGAACTTTCACAAATTTAGTTTGATGTGGCTCCAGTAAATGTGGAGTCACAGCCCCAAACTCTCTCATTTGATACACCATATACACCGAATTCTCCAACAATTTCTCTGGATGTGGATATGATAACCACATCACAAACAGATTCTCCCTCTTTATCTCTAAGGGAGAAGCCCCACTCAGATCCTGCTGGTCATCATCTTTTAGATGATTTGTTGGACCAACAGTCATTTTTTCCTGAAACTGTGACTGAAATTGTGCCTCTTAATTTAAAATCAATCTGCACAGATTCAACCATAGTTTCCCTTTCAACTGTTATTCCCTCTACTTCATCGATGGATATTTCTCATCCGTTGCCTTGTCTTTGTTCACCGATGGATATGCCTAACAGCAGTCTTCCATTGGTAGAATCAACTACAGCATCAATGGATGTCATACATCCTTTGATCAATGTTCTTCCCGTTACCGTTCCAACTCTAAGTCAGTTTACTCATACATCTGAGTCTACTGCAACTACAGTGGAAGTAACATTAGTTGTACAAACACTTCTAGGAATGAGGGAAGGGTGTGTAATCACAGAGAGTGAGAGGTTGCCTTGTGAGCAGGCAAAAGGAGAGACTGTGAGTGAGGGGCTGGCAATTTCTTCCTACCAGGCAAAAGGAAAGATTGAGAGTACCACCTTAGTAGGTGAAAGTGAGTGTGTGAGAGGTGTGAGCCAGGGGGAGCCCTGATGCAAAAAGAAATAGAAAATGAGAGAAAAGCAGGTACAGGAGACATAAAGGTTGATGAAGCCATTGTAAGTGAGTCAATGGAGGTTAATAATGCCCTTAGGGAAAGTCACTATCAACAGGCATCTCAAAAAGTCATTGATAGAACTGTTCCTGGAGCTGAAACCTTTACTCACCCTGATCCAGACCTTGACTCTTGGGCTAAACAGGGCAATATGGAGACTGAGCAGATGCTGAACTTGGTACAGACAACTGAATCTATGCAAAAGGCTAAGGATGCCATTACCAAGCTGCCTCAAAATGCTGCTAACAAATTTCAGTATGACTCTGAATTCGAGGATGAAGGTGAAGATGTAGAACCTTCACAGCAACCTGGAGATTTACCAGAATGGTTATTATCAAATAGATACATTTCTAGGGATGCTCACATATAGCTAGTAGTCTAGTACAAGAAGGTTGTGGCTACTTTACAAGATGCAGAACCTCCTCTAAAACAAGTGCAAGAGAATTTTCTGGCTACTCTCAAATTGCACAAATGTCTTCTCAATCAAAGGGCTGAGGACAAGGATGAATTCAAGACTACAATCAAGGATGCCTTAGAAACTCAGAAAAAAGACTTGGAACTCATCTTTCCTCCCCTTACCATGCAGCAGCTTATATCCAAGCTGAAGAAAGATGCAGATACGGATAAGAAGATTGATGATCTATCTACAAAAGTTGACAAATTGGAGTCTCAAATGAGTACTGTGATTGCAGATCAAAAACTCGTTCTTGAGACTCACAATCGACAAATTGCCCTTCTTGAGAGACTACTAAATCTGCCTACTACACAAACCCTTGATGCTAACAAAAAGGGGGGAGAAGTTTAATGTAGGGGAGAAGAGAAGTGTAGTAAGTGAGGGGGACTAACTTCTATCTACTTCAATTCCTACTCCAATTCCAACAACGTCAGCAATACCATCTAGTAAGGGGGAGTCATCTTCTCAACCTGAAGATTATATAGCTACAAGGCTAACTGCCAACCCTCACGTTTCTCAATACCAATTCCCTCCATAACTACATCAATCAGGCAAGGATTAATTCTAGATTTTGTGCTTCCTAAATCTCTAGCAAGAGGGGAGCCATCATATTTGTCGGAATTCAAGCCTTTGCTCAAAAGTAAGAAGTCACATGTGAAGAAAATTGGCAAGATCTGTGAAGATATGTGTTCCAAATTTTGTTGTGGCCAAGGCTGAAGAAACTGCAAGGTTACCTCAAGCTGGTCAAATCATAAGACCACTTGTTGAACACATAGAGAAAGAAGCTAGATTGGTTGAAGAACTAGTAGAAGAATTGGAAGAAGAAATGAAGCAAGATGCTGAAGAAGAAGAGGCCAAACATAAGAAAAAGAAAATGAAAACAAAGTCTGCGTGCAAGAAAAAGAAAAACATAGTCAAGAGAAAAACCAAAAGGACTTTGAGCCCAAAACCAGAAGAACAAGTTGAATCAACACAACCTCAACCTACTATACCTCTAACCCAAGCCACACAGCAACCTACTCAAACCTCTAGCTCAATTGCTTTAAATTTTGAAGACATAAAGCCAGAACCAATGGAATTTGATTTTGACATCAATAGCTTGGTATTTACAAAGGTCAAACTCTCACCTGAAAGGAGGAGAACAAGAACTAGGAGACAACCTCCAGGTAGATCAATTCAAATTTTGCGGTTCCACTAGTTGCAATGGAAACTTCCAAGAAAGATACTGAACTCTACATTGCTGACATTGAAGAATATTTAAGTGTCAATTTGTTTTTGGATGAGGTAAGTGATGTGAGTGCTTCATATAGGACAGTCAGGTTATCAGAAAGATTAATATTCACCTATAAAGGAGGAAACAGTAGAACCTGGCCCCTACATCAAGTGCTAGAAGAAGGCTTCAGTAAATTGGTGAAGATATGGTCTTTAATGAAGAAAACTGGTGGTTACACTCCAGAAGCAAAGGCCATAATCCTCAACAAGATTAATGAGATAAGAGAAAGATGGACTTCAAAGGAGGGTTTGCCTAAGAATCTGAATATTCCGTATGTTCCTAGACGGAAGGTTCATTTTTATCCATCTTGGATAGTGGAATTCAGAGATAAACATAATACTAGAAGATTTTTCAGATTAGAAGATCAACTGGAAAAGGCTAGTAATGAGTACTTGCAATACTTAATGTCTATGATGGATCCAAATCACAAAGAAGAAAAGATCATTTATGAATCTCTAGAGAAGCAGCTTTAGGTGAACAAAAAGAAGATCTACAATATGAGGTGTGCAAGGGGAAGAAAGTAATGATTTGCTCAGTCTAAAGGAGCAATCCCTTGTAAGAGTATGTTATTCAACTTGGCTCTGTAATTAGGTCATTTTCTACAGTTTTAGAAGCTTATTACAAGACATATATTTTTGCTTAAACTCTTTAAACCTGTTAAGGTGTTTTTTTATCATCAAGGCTCTTAATTTATGGCTGTTATTCCATCAGTCATAAATTGGGGGAGATTGTTATGAATTATGTTGTCCTTGATGATATGCACAATAACACCTTAAAAACATATTTGTTTAAGATTAAGTTTTGTAACTCATCAATGGATAATATCTTATTCAGTAGCCGCTGATGAGGAAGCTTATCAATCGAAAAGTCTATAACATGCTAAGAAGTTTCCACAGTTAACTATCGATTGGAGCATTAGTTGGTAGTATCCTAAGTCATGTTGACTATCAATGGATAAACAGAATACGTTAGCTAATTGTAAATAGGTTGTGCTTTGTAATTCTATTTAAGTGAAGTGATACAGCAACAGATAAAGCTACACCGACGGATAATGTCTTCAATGGATAATGAGCAACTCAGTGTACAATCAGCTACAACGGATGTTCATCAATAATGTCTCGAAACTAGCAGTTGATAGTGACTTGACATAGCTGACAGATCACATGGGCATGGGTTGGTGGACTTCAAAATGGCATGGAAACTAGTCATTGGAAATGAAGAAGAAAAAAAAACATTCCTTTTCTTAGCAAACACTTTGGTCGATGAAATCTAGCAATATTTGTCCAAGACAATCAGACAAAAAAGTGTCACATGAAGGAAAGGAGTGGTAGCAAACCTGCAAACACATTTGACTATGTAATATTCTTTTTGTTTGTAGGGTTGTAATTTTGGGATATATATATATATCCCAAATGTAGCATTACTTATGTATGTGTGTGTGTATGAGAGCTGTATGAAAAGAAACACATACAAGAAATACGAGAGAAAACACTGAGCTCAAAGAGAGAGATAGTTAGGTTTTCTTTTGTATTCTAAGATTTGTAACAGCAGCTGTGTAACTTCTACGCAGATTATTTCTTCAAAATATAAATCTCAGGTGGATCTGAAAACCCACCTGAAATTTTGTAAGTGTTGTGTAATTGCTTTACATTTCATTTACTTGTTTTATTTATCTGTTCCATTAAACTATCTAGCCTTTATTAGTTCGAAAAGATTTTGTTCAAGATTGTATTCAACCCCCCGTCTACAATCTTGTGGTGTTATTAGGATTTATCACACAGCAACTACACACCTAATAAATATGCTCCTAGAAAAGTGTGTAAAATTTAGCAGTGTAAATCATCAATCTGCTAGTTGCAAAATTGTTCAAAATGCTTCTGTGCCTAACATGCCTATATTTCCTATGCCTATGTCTCTTATGTCTGCCATGCCTAATATGTATGCACATACTGCTCATGCATCAAATCAATTTGCCAACATGTCATTCATGCATAGTCCATATTATAGTGCTTTCAATATGCCTCAGATGCCATGGATGATGATTACAATGAATAACATGTTTGCACAACCAATGTCTAATTCTACATCTAGCTATAATGCATATGAGCATTTGTCAACACCTGTTTCTCAGAAATCTACACCAAGAGTGAAAATTGATCTTACTCAATCAGAATCTTTGGTGGAGAAAAATTTGAAAAATAGAAAGAAGGCTAACAAGGCAGGACCCAAGGAAACTTGGGTACCAAAATCAACTTGATTTGGTTTTGATGTGTGCAGGGAAACAGAAAGAGTTTTTGGTACCTGGATAGTGGATGTTATAGGCACATGACTGTAGACTCTACCCTGCTCACTAAGTTTGAGGAGAGAGCTAACCCTAGCATTACCTTTGGAGACAACAACAAAGGATATACTAGAGGATATGGCTTGGTTTCACAAGAAAATGTTGTCATTGAGAAAGTACCACGGGTTGATGGTCTTAAACACAACTTGCTAGTATAAGTCAACTATGTGATAAAGATCAAATATGTGGTTCACATCTGAAGCTTGTGTTGTTTTCAAGAAAAATGACAACAAGGTGGTGATGACTGGAAACAGGAAAGGAAATGTGTACATTGCTGACTTCAATTCAACAAGTGCAAACTCTGCTACATGTCTTTTAAGCAAGGCAAGTGTAGATGAAGGTTAGCTTTGGCACAAGAGACTATCACACTTAAGTTTTAAAGTAATGAATGAATTGGTTAAGAAGGATTTGGTTAGAGGTATTTTAAACTTAGATTTTTCCAAGGATGGATTGTGTGATGCATGCCAAAAAGGGAAGCAAAAGAAGGCCTCTTTCAAATCCAAAACAATGTCATTAATTGATCAACCCTTACAGCTACTGCACATGGATCTGTTTGGACCAGTCAATGTATTGTCTATTTCTAAGAAGAAGCACTGTCTTATGATTATTGATGATCTCTCAAAATATACTTGGACATTCTTTCTGCTTTCTAAAGATGAGGCAAGTGAAATCATTATCAATTATATCAAGACAGTCAACTACAATCCAACCCTCAAAGTCAAAAGGATTAAAAGTGACAATGGAACTGAATTCAAGAATTTTGTGATGAGAAAGTTTTCTGAAGAAGAAGGCATTATTCAAGAATTCTTTGCACCAAGGACTCCTCAACAAAATTGTGACGCCCCCAAAATTCACCATCTGTGGACTTGGGTCGCCACTCCGTCAATACCTGTCTTAATCCAAGAAATATTACAATACATAATCATCATAAAGGCTTTATCGTACAACAACGGTTCCATCCCACAAGTCCAAGCATCGGCAAATCTCTGAATAGTACAACATAATAATAACATTACAAGATATCGATAGATACATCAAATATAGGCAGTCTTCGACAGGGTCGTCGCCTTAGCGGAAAGCATACTAGTCTGACTTCGTGCTCTGGTGCATGATCTCTTTCCCCTTGGTACGAGAGGTTTCGCCTTTTTCCATCTTTACTGAAAAACAATATTAACAACAAGAATGAGCAACTAGGTGCTCAGCAAGTCCACTGACTCGCTCTCTCACTAACAATGGAAAATGGAAGGAAATCAACTTTGATTACGAAAGATTCTCATTTGCAAGCAAAGTGTCTTGATAATGAAAACACTTACTGATAGACAATAACAAACTATCTCAGAATAAAGAAGTTGAAATTGAAAAGCTTGAGATACTGGTCTTCCGCCTCTACGATACCCCACAGCGCGATCAACCGCTGTGTCGCAAGTACCGCACACCCGTGATACCCCATAGCACGATCACTACTATGTCGCAAGTATCACAATATCATTCTGCTAGCGTAAAAGTGGTTGAAAAGTCAACCTGGCAACATTTGTGCCAAAATATAAACATTCTCTTTCGATACCACGAGTTTATATTCCCGTGTTGATCTGAAAGAAACCCATGGGCCATCTCCCATGTTGACCAGTGGATTAAACGATTATTCCTCCGAATAAAATTGATTGATTTGGATTCATATTCACTTCTAGCCGATCGCCAGTCTACACTTTGTACAAAACCGACCTGGACAATAGGCCGTCACAATAATCTCAAAAGGAATTAATATATTATATTGACACAAACAATATGTCAATTCAAGACAATAAAGTAGCAAACTTGAACAAGAAAGGTTTGCGGATCAGAATAAATCTTATGGAGTCGTCTTGAAATAATAAGAACGACCTGATACGGAATGAAACTTCCAAATACGTTGGAGTAGGTATTTTAGAGGAACTTCTGATGATAAACCCTTCATCTCTAAACTATTCTGCGTATATCTACTTTGATTCGAACAATGAATCAAATTTAATTATTGAAATAAAGTTTATCGGATATGAACAATAAATCCGTTTGAAGTCAATAAAGATCTAATTACCTCGATATATGAGTGTAATTATAGCTGAATAATATTTAAGGGTCATCTCGAACAATAAGGTGCCCTAGAATTCAATCAAATTACGTTCTATAAATTTTAAGGAGTATTTCTATAATTTTCTAAACAAATATTTGATAACAGAATATTTTGTCACGAACTAGCAATTTAAACAGATAATTCAATATCATAATATCTCAGCATATCTCGAAATTTTTCAAAAGGAGTGAGGGTCAGAAAGAACTTGCCTCGATCTCGAAGTGCAGAAAAATGCAGATAAAAATTATACTCTACCCGTGGGCTCGACTTCGGTCTACGGCTCGAGAATTAGGCACTAACAATGTCAACCAGAAAATACGTGAGCGAATCGTCAAAATAAAATACTTCTCAGTCGATAATAATAATTAAATATAATAATAACATAACTCTCGAAAATCTGTTTGATAATTAACGGGTAATAAACCCCGGATAAATCTCTCTTCGATCCATAAAATAAACCCGTAATATTAATCGTAATTAAGAAATACGGCTCCGACGACACTCCGTGTCTAACGTCTCATAAATAATTTGACTTTCTAATTATTCTCAAAATAATCCGACAATCCAAATTTTATTCAATTTAATCCGCAATTAATATTATTTCTATTTTTAGAAAAAGAACGAACATTCATTAATAGAAAATCCTAATTTTATTCCCTGTCGCTGATTAATTCTCTTTTATTTTTAATCTCGTAACTAAATTAACCTTATTCTGATTTAACCCACTAACATAATCTAAAAGTATTTATTATCATCTATCCAAAATAAAACCTTATTTAATTCCATTTATTCATAAATAAATCTTTCAACAAAATAATAAGTCACTAAATTAGGTCCAATAAATCACAAACATTTCTGATTAATAAATAACTTATTTAATTAAACCATTTTTAATAAATTAATTATTAACAACCATTTTAATTATTCCATATTCCTATTTTAATCAGAATAAATCCATTTTATAAATCCCGAATAAAACTACAGTCATTTTATAATAATCATTTCTCACAATTTGTAAATATCAAACTAATTAATATTAAATTTCTTTTATTATAATCTCTCTATTTATTTTATAGATAAATAAATATGTATTTTTATATTTATTTATTGTTACGTTTTTATTCCGTTATTCCTCGAAACAGACAGACAGAAATCCCGAAGTCTCTCTCTCTGCACTAATCTCTCCCGAAATCTCTCTCTCTCGAGACAGTCTCTCTTCTCTCTACTAATCTCTCTCTGTCCTCCTCTAATTCTCCCTGCCTTCACCTCCTCTTCACCGTTCGACAACACTCAGAAAACAGCAATCTCCCTATCTCCTTCGGAACGACCCAGTACCAAGAACACCATGCAACATCTCCCTTCTAACCTCTCTCTCTGTTTTGCAAATCAAGACCACAACAACGACAAAATAACCATTCCCCCTCTCGTTTGATATCAATACACACCACTACACAACCCATATCAAACCACTATCCCCTTCCCTTATACCTCCGTTCTAAAGCTAACCAACACCTCCAACATACAATCACACTCCACCTTCTCTCTCACCCCTGCCTCTCCACGTCCCTCCCCTCCGGTTACAACACCAAACACGCGGACAGACCTTCGACGGTACCCAGAACGCCGACTACCCCTTCACCGATACAAACATCAACTTCAATCACTCCCTTTAATCGACATCAACACACCAAAGTCTCTCACGATCAACACATGCTCACACCACTCGATTACACACACGCCCCAAACAATTACAATGCACAGCAATAAAAATTCTCAGCGACAAACACCCTCATCGCCCTCTCGTTCCCCCATGGCAACCTCGACACACATACCCATCTCCTCCCTCGAAATCGATGCCAATACACACCACATCTCTGTCTAGTCCCTCTCCCTTCGTCGACGACACCATACAGTACAAACCCACACAGACGAGACTCACGCACGCAGTACAACAGAGCAAAACCAACCAATACAAATTCCAAATGGGTATAAAACGGAATGAGAAAGGAAAGATTAACAGAAGAACGAAAAAAAAAAAAGAAAACTACCTAGTTTGATAATCGGTTTTGCAGATAGAAATAAAGAGAGAAATAGACTTTGGTTGGGTATTTGTTTTAGAGAGTAAGGAATTGGGTCTTGTTCTCTCTGGTGGTGTAGAGGAATAAAAAGAGAATTTTGGTTTGGTTTTTAACACTGGCTTTTGTTTTGGTGTTGTGTTTTGTTCCTGTGTAAACGAAATGGTGACACTATATGAAAAACAAATATGAGGTTGGGCTTTATCTGTTATCAGTTTGTAACGTTGTAAAAGGGAAACAAAACGTGGGTGACATAACAAAAGAAAACGTGCTGGAATGTTTTGTGTTTTGTGAAAGAATGCATCGTGTCTGTAAAAAGAATATCGTGTCTTGTGAGAATAAAGCTCGTTTTCTGTGATCGATAAATGCTGTCTCTTCTCGTGTTTAACGACCCGAACAGTTAAAACCAAAACATAAACATCGACGTTTTCCTGCTGGATAATTATAACGAGACCCAAATGTCGTTCTCTAAAATAAATTTTGCGATATAAAATATTATCCGTCCAAAATTAAAATCCTATTTCCTAAATTTTCCAATTTAAATAAATACCTAATAATATAAATAAATAGATAAAATAAACATTTATTTACATACGAATATAAAATTTTAAAATTTAACCAAAAATATGCTAATTAAATATATTAACGCATTGACCTTAAATAAATTTAAATAACGAGTAGAAAATATTATTCAAAAATTTGCGGTTATTACAAAAATGGTGTAGTAGAGAGGAAGAACAGAACTTTAATTGAAGCTGCAAGGACCATGCTTGAAGAATCCAAGTTACCAACATATTTCTGGGCTGAAGCTGTTAACACTGCTTGTTACACTCAGAATATTTCCTTGGTCAATCAAGCAAAGGGAATGACACCCTACCAACTATTCAAGGGAAAGAAACGAATAATTAACTTCCTACATGTCTTTCAATGCAAGTTATTTGTATTGAGAAATTATGGTGAAAACCTTGGAAAATTTGATTCAAAGGCAGATGAAGCTATTTTTGTTGGATATTTAGCTGGGAAATCCTACAGAATCTACAACTTAAGACTTAACATTTTTATGGAATCCATACATGTTGTCTTTGATGATAAGAAAATTCAAGGGTTGGTAGATGAAGGTTTCCATGTAGCACTCTCATTTGAAAATGAGACAAGTAGTGAAAAGAGTGAAGATGATGAAGAAGCAGTGTCAACTGGTGTGAGATATCGACATGCACAAATTGGTACATCCATTGAAGATTATGACACCCCATCCATTGATGCTGACAATACAACATCCACTGTTAATCATTTTGAGACATTTGTTGAGAACCAAAGGGAAACATCTATTGATCACTCTGTTAAAACTCCACCATCTTCAAACTTGAGAGCTACACACCAAGGGGGAGTATCTCAGAGTCATCACTCAACAACAAATCAGAATTATCAACACATGGAGAATAAATCAACATCATCTAGATCGAACTTACCACAGAAAAGATGGACTAGAGATCATCCATTTGAACTCATTATTGGTGATTTAAATGAAAGAGTCCAAACAAGAAGGGCAACTCAAGAAGAATGCTTATACAATGGTTTTCTTTCTAAAGAAGAACCTAAGAAAGTTGAGGATGCTCTTCTAGATCCAAACTGGGTTTTGGCAATGCAAGAAGAGCTAAACCAGTTTGAAAGAAAATAAAGTATGAAAGCTTGTACATAAACCTAAAGGTAAATCTGTGATTGACACAAAGTGGGTATTCAAGAACAAGATGGACGAAAATGGTATAGTCACAAGGAACAAAGCTATATTGGTTTCAAAAGTCTACTGTCAAGAAGAAGGGATTTACTTTGAAGAAACCTTTGCACTAGTAGCAAGGTTAGAAGTAATCAAAATCTTTCTGGCCTATGCAGCCCATGCCTATGTTTGCACTAATACACGCATGCGTGCGTGGTCACAAGTAATATAGATATAAGTCAAGTTCGTTCCCATAGAGATCTAGTTTAGGTTTCAATTCAGTTATTGTACCTAGGCAACAATGTATGGTTTTTACTCAATGCAAAGACAATTAACAAATTTTGGGTTGAGATTGACTAAATTAACTAAGATGCAAAGTAACAAGAATTAGATCTAATTAACTAACGAGATTTAAAACAGATTTACTTATGAGAATAAAAACATGGGATCCTAACTTCATTAAATACTTCGCTTAGATCTGACGCCTTTAATCTCTATATGCAATGGTTATGATATCTGATCGAACTACACGAAACAAGTACACGCTACCTGTAAGCATACGTATACCAAACTACCCATACATCCACAAAAGAGATAGAAGATGAATAGACACCAATTATGCTTAGACCCAAATGTCTATAGAATTTGAAAACATAACGGTTGAAGAGCAAGTCATCCATTAAGATCACACAGGGCAGAGTAAGATAGTTCAAATTACACTACGAATCATGTTGATAAACAATCATGAACTATGCTAGCATGGTAAGTTCTAAATCTCAAGTTCCACTTTCACTTCACAAGAGATTAACGGATTAGATGTTAGCTACGCATCTATCAATTAAGCATAACCATACGAGGATATCAATTTACATCACACACAGATCTTTAAAGCGCCAAGATACTAAAGCTCCATAAATAAATTCGTTAGAATCTCATGACAACGATTAGTTCATAATCGAACCGTTCGTCACCATGGGATTTGATGAAAACATGATGTAAAACAAAGACTGAATGAATATAATAATGCTAGAATAAAGAGTTAAGAAAACAAATCCAAAATCCAGAGTATCGCCTAATTTAGAAGAATACAAAAGTAGATCTAGATCTCCGAATGCTGTCACGATCCTCGGAATCTGTCTCCAAGTCTGATTCTCTATCTCTAGCTTTCTCTGTGTTTTTCTAAGTACCCCCCTGAATTACATTAATAAGATGTGTTTATATAGGGGCTAGATGACTTTTCCAACAAGAAACTACCTAAAAATACAATTAAATTCGAAATAGGGTAGAAAATAGGATTTTTCAGGATTTCTTGGCGCAATTAACTAAAACACATCAAACACACCACATACTTGAGTCCAAGTCAATCAATTTAAGCCGAAATGAAGCGTTCTAAGTGGATATGAAATCCACTTATCACACCCCCAAACTTAAACCGATGCTTGTCCTCAAGCATGTAACACCCACCACTAGAATATACCTTTTTGAAATGAAATATTCAGTATTGGAATTTATGTAGATAAACTAGACTTTAATACAGGGAAATTTTAGAAAATTTTGACATGATGTATTCATAAATCGGATTATCCACCTGTTATTCAACCCAAACCAAATTCCCATTTAACAAATATAATAAAATCTTATTACACCCTTGATTCCTCATCGAGGATCGATACCAGGTTATGGTATGAAACAAGAATCTAAACTATACAAATTATTACAATTTCCTCTACTATTCTGATTCAATAACTATACCGTCTGATCTGTAGCTTAACTCCAAACTGTGCTTACCGCTCTAGCTTCGAGATCTATCCTGTAAAGGCTGCCTCATTGCTCTCATATGACTCGTACGATGTAGACATCCACCCTTATTCCTAACTGAAAGATTAGGAAAATAAAGCAAGAGTGAGCCAAAGAATGCTCAGCAAGTGAACAGTATAGTGAACCAATAATACTACAATGATTCATTGACGAACATGTCACTGACCAACTTATCTCAAAAGAATAATTCACAATTGCAGAAGCTCAAGAACTTTAAAGATTTAACATTTTGTTTAACTCAGGAAATGGAATAGAATTGGACTATTTTGCATTTTATTAATGAAAACAATAAGGTTAGGCTGCTGATCAGTCACGCACTAACCCCGGACAAACGCACACAGCAATGTCCTTTAATGGATCCACGGCACACATTGGCCTTAGTAACTTCTGACTACGAATCTGGTCCGACCCTTTACGGTCCACATTTTAAAAAAACAACAGTCCAATCCTATAATCTGAACGTCAGGTGTCGGAACAATTGACCACCACGACCAGCCAAGCACCCTGGCAACTCACGTTCCAGGTTAACACTCAAATCTCAAGAAGAAATGAGGTCTAGTAAAATTCTGACCTAGACATCGACAATTTCGATATATAGAGAAGGGTATTATTTCATAATATATCAATGGAACAGGGACAACAATCTCAGCATTATTGATTGGGATATGATAAATAGCTATTCATATTTATTGAAAATTAAAGAGCAATAATATCAACGACAAATCGAATTAATATAATGATCAAGTGACGAAAAGCACGGTTCACTTGAAAGATAAGTACAATGATTTATTTGCAACAAGAGTAACAACAACTGTAATTGTAAGATAAAGCAAGGATATAGTCAAGTGCTAAGCATTTAATAAAATTTACCAACTCATTGTCAAGTTGAATTAACATAAGTGAATTAAGTAGTTTAAAAACGATCATCTGTAAAATAACTCCAGGACAATTAATTTGTAGGACAGTTTGAAGAAAGCCTCTCCTAAAGGGGTCCATTGGTGAAAATCCATTACCAAGTTTGAATTATCATGAGAGATTCAAATATCTTAAAACAAAGATTTAAGAAATTCTCAATTATTTAAGGTCTCACTCTTGTCAGTTAAGCACTCATAGGCTTCAGCTGCCAGAACCGGCATGACAATAATGAGTTTAAATAATTAAGAAGATCTCAATTCATTCTTGGCTTTAACCGTCACTGAGCAACACATGCCTTAGCAACAGTATAAACCTCGAATTAGTTTACATAAATTTGAAAGAAAATATACTTTGAAGCATATCAGCATAGACGAGGAATAATGAAATAATTTAATTTTTAAAATAAATCAACACCTGAACGATATGTAGGGAAAATAAACAATGACAGAATAATTTGAGAATAAATGTTTGCAATTTAATAGAAGAAAGTGTCACTAGGAATAAAAATGAAAAGTATAGGCACTAGCAAAATGATTTGAAAGGATAATCGTATAATTAACAAGACGGTTACACGTTATTTAGAGTAAAAATGAAGAATATAATCGCTTGCAGGAAGGGATTTCGAAGGAACAATAAATAATACAAAAGGTTTCACACCACTTGAACAATAAGTGAGGGATATTAAACTTGCCTCAATATACGCAGTTTCCATTTCCAATACATTAACTCCTTATCACTTTATATACGTCTCCACTTCTTTATACGTTAGGCTCTTCTTGATCGTACTTGTCAATTCTGATACTTGTCTTTCCTCTCCAATCTCTCCTTTATACTTGTACTGGCCCTCATTCGGCCTTTCACTGGTACCTATATACAGGTAAAGTACTATTTCAATATGCTAATAACTGTAACTGTCTAACTTTTTTTTTCTACCCAAATGCATCCTAATACGTTTATTACTTAAACACATATATCTCCTACCGATCATATTCTCAAAACCACATCATACTTGTACAAATTTCCAAACCACATATGTATACCATGTAATCGTCACCCAAGCCAGAACAATATTTTACCGATCCTTAATACATAATAAGTGCAAGTGAAAAGCCACAACCATTAGTCTGCAAAACTCATCACATAATTAGAATTAAAATTTTCAAACTTTGATCATTCCCATAACATCCCTGCACTCGATTATCCAGACCCAAGAATTCATAATTTTGAAGTAGGGCCTAAAATTATTTTATTAAAACAAAACCATACATGCACCACCCGAACACATTTTCATAATTTACAATCATAAAAATACCCATAAATTTTCTCTTCACCACCACCTAATTTTTCAGCTTTCTCCTTCTTACACTTTTCTATCTCTCACTACGTCTTTTAATACACAATGCTATCATTTCCCACTCACGACTACACTATCACATCACTAGTCCTCACTCCTTTCTTTAATCTTGCAACATCACTCCACCTCGCACACACATAAGTACTTGCACCACCATACAGGCTTCTCACCCGATTGCCACACTGCATACTCTAGCCAAAAGCCAATTTGACAGCAACCTTCTAGAAAATCCATAAAACCGAAGACCATACCAATTAATCTGACCAAGACATATACTCCTTGAATTAGCACCATACCATATATATTATACCCGACTATTAGCAAGTAACACAGACGTGCACCCCTTGCTTTAGACAATAACAAATTCGACCCATAATATACTCTTAACTAACATACCATTTAACATTTATAATTCAACTTGTACCCTTCTAAACATGATCATACAGAATTAACAACTAAGCTTAACACAATTTATCAAAACCATCTAACTGGTCACCAACAGGGGAGAGGGATTAAAACCCGTAACAAAAATCATCCAGTACCAACTTCAATTCATTACCAGAGTTCAGTCATAGCCCTTGCACAACACGCACGTACTATATACCATAGAAATCACCACCACCAACTCGTGTAAACCAGCCCAATGACCCTCCAATCGACCAATTCATCCGGCCACAGTCACTGTGAAGCACACACGACGAAACACATAAACAATTATGTACACACACCTCCGAACAGCCCTGCCTCCTCCTTCTTCTTGCTACCTTTCTTCTTTACTCCCTCTCCCATCATTCTCGACATTGCAGCTACATCAATATGACACCACACACCACCATAACTCCATACTCTACATACTCCAACTCCATCTCAACCCGTTAACTCCAACACCCCATATACAAACCACCGCAACTCTTTAACACCTAGTCTATCAAAAATTACAACCAAAAATCGAAACCCCCAATTCCATCGCTTGCCAAGAACCACCCAACTCCCCCACTTACACATGCCATACATATATATATACATGTAAAACAAAGTTAATTCAAAGTATGAGATGGAGAAGAGAGAAAGGAATAAAGAGATGGAGAAAAAAAATCGAGAGGGAAAGAGTTTAATGAGAGAGAGATTTTGAGAAAGCTCTAGAGAACTCTCGAGAGACAGCCGAGAGAAAAAATCCAGAAGAAAATGGGCTGGGTCTGTGATTTAAGAAAAGGCAGGGAAAAACTGTAATTGCACAAAAGCTGCTAATCAATTAAAAACGGAAATAACTCATTTAAAAATCGAAATTAAACAGAAAATTAGCAGAAAAATAAATTTAAAAATTCTAAAATAAAGTTTTTGAAATTACAAACATCCCCATATTTTTTAAATATTTTTAGGATCAAAAATAAATTAAATGTGAATTTTGCAAGTTTTGATCCTTTAAATGTAATAAAACTCTTAAAATCATTTTAAAATACTAAAACACCCAAATTAATACACCCAATAATTTTAAAAGCTAACTAAATATACAAAGATGATATTATAAAAGATTTTGAAATTTTTGAATACTCCGATGATTTTATAAAAAATTTCAAAGATCAATAATGCATGATTTAAAATATATTTTAATCACCAAGATTACATATAAAAATACACAGACTTATTCAGCACACATAAATCACCACATAAACATGTAAACATGATGTCACATATATTTATCTAAAAAAAAAAAATTCACACCATAGATTCCACATTTAATATTAAATAATAATATTTATAATTACGAATTTTCTAAGGCGTTATATCCTTCCCTCCTTAATTGGATTCTGTCCTCAGAATCAACCATAAGAAAACACATGACGGTATTCTCAAACATTACTCTTTCAATTTCCATGTCATTTCTTTCATTCTACATTTCCTTTATATCATTTCATATCTCGCTAGGCTCGTCTTGTAAGCCCGCCAATTCCAACATGATCTTAAACACTTGATTTACATGCCTCGTTAATTCTAAATACTTATCACTCGTACGTGACGATCCTTTTCTATCGAAAATCGGACATGACCAATTTGTATCATGGACTATTCCCTGTACACAACGCCTCTATTACTGACCCCATCATCTACAAACAATTCATTCATATACAATACTAAAATAAAACCTGCCTTGATTTACAGTAACATATAGGCAAATAAATCTACCTTGACTTGCATTAAACAAGTAAATAATTAAATCTTTAAAACGAAATCCAGGCGACTAACAATTGATACCACTTCCACGCTCTTACTCCTAATTCAGATTTCCCCAAATAAAACTTTGAGAAAAATAATATGAAGAAACCCCCCAATCATTCTTACTCCCCTTTCACGTACAATGTTACTCGAGGAGGGAGTAATTGGGAAACTTCTATCCATCCTCAATCCCATTGTTTTACTGAGTAACCTTTTCGAAACTAATAACCATTTACCTTGAAACGTATATATCTTATTTGCAATTCAAACTACCCAGGGTCACAATCTTCCAATACCATTCACAATAATCTAGACCTTTGGATCTTCCATCTATAACTTCTGAAATTCTTTGAACATTTCCTTGAGCATTGTATGCGTATTTAATCCTTCCTGGTTCATACGGTTACATTGAAACTTGAGCGATTTTTGATCTCTTCTTTGACTCCTAAAAGCTCTCTTTACCTTTATCCCTTTGTTTCCTGATTGTAGGCTTGTTTACTGTTGTAGCTATCTTGGTAATACCTTTGACAACCTTCGATAATTCCTAGCTGGTCTTTCAACATTTTCGATCTCTGCTGGCGTCTTAGGCCTTACCCGATTCATTAATGCTTTGTCATCACAGCATTCACTTCGATCCTTTCATCATATCCTAAAAATTGTAGTTCTTCCAATTATAAAGCTCGTACTTAGAAATCACATATATGGTTACTGGAATCTGCTCCAATTTATTCATCTATTTATTGATCTTTCATATGCATAAGATAACTTTAAACCTTGTAATAATAATCTCTTAGTCTGCATGATCGTTAAAACTCCATTGTCTGGCCTGGGTCTTGAAACATGACTTCTACATTCCTTGGGAATCATAGCTTCACTTTCTTGTCCTGATACCTTGCTTGTACCTCATAATCAGTCAATCGATTTGATCCTAGAATCGCACCTTATTCTCGCAACTGTAAACATATCCAAACTTAATAGCGTCATTCGTAGCCTTTTCGAATTTTCCAGCTCCTAAGCGATTTATAGGGGAGGGTCCTATTGCCTTTATCGTAGTATTCGCTGGGACTGACATTATAAAACCCTGTGAAACATCTTAACTTCTCGCGCTTATTGCGTACAACTTCTGGCTCCTAACTTTCCAAATTTAGTATAGTACAGCTTCAGTATGCTTCTTCTCGAATTCCTTCCACATTAGCATTCCCTTGTATCAATTCACGTATCGATAAGCTTATCCGGTAGGCCTTCGAATTTCTAACACAAACGTAATTCTGTGGTTTGCATGTCTCGTTAATTTTTGATATTCGTGATCCTTCGAACTATGTTCACATAATTTGTTAACTCCAATACAATCTCTTTACTTCTCTATCCAAAGCTTCAATTCCTACTAAAATTTTCTTAAAAATGAACTGTCTAACTCTACTTTGCTTCGCTCAAAGTATCCCATTACGATCCTAAAATTCATATCCGACCATCGGTCTTAAATCATTTAAAATCTCATAATACCTCTTCTACTATATCCTCGGCCAAATGTACAATAAACAAGTGTTCATCAACAATCTTTCCTTCATGATAACTATCTCATACCAGCTATCAATCATCGCTCCATTTCCGACTTTAACATTGTTATCATTTCATGTCCTTATCATCTGCTCCTTAACGATAATCAGTTTCTCCATATTATCAAATCTTGTACGTGTGTTATGAATCCACTATGTAATCTAACTTGAAATTCAATCTCTACTTTAACCTAAATTTTTAAACCCGCTCATCCAATTTCCATTCGACGTAAATGTAGCTTACACCACTCAAAATTTCATTATCTCCATCTTTACTACTCTCAAGCACTAATAACTTTTAGAAATTACAAGGATTTATAACAAAAAGGATCAATAGAATAGATAGGTATTAACATGTATGAATATAAAATGAGTTTTGTTTGATATGAATTTTTATAAAAGAATTTACTGAGAGATCAAAATGATCATTGAACTGTTTTCAGGTTGCATTTGTCACTTAGGTCAACCGCCATAGTACAAAAAGGTGGCCAGCCTTCAGTACTTTCATGACAAACACAATTAGTGGCGTCCCACCAAACTTCTATCACATAGATAGTATGTCCCTGAATCCCCTACATACATAGGGTTGTTCATCCAAGTTAGAATAAAGAAGGTTAAGTATTCAGAGAGAATAAAAAAGAATTCAAAAATTTCAAAAGTTTATATATACAATGTTGAATAAGGAATAACAAATATTCGGGGAAAATAGAAAGAATTCAAGGATCTCAATAGTTTACATGCATCATGCTGAATCAAGTGATCCCCTGGAAAATAGAGGCATATCTGAAAAATAGGAAGATGTTTAAATGAATCTGAAAAAAAATTTGTCATCAATTAAAATATAGTTGATCATCAAAGGTGATGGGGTATTATCAAAATAAGAAGAAACAGAAAGGAAGGTTGAATCTTCTTAATCAATAAATTAAATGAAATCAACGGCTAGAAGTGAATAAACACACCCTTATTCCCACATACTAGAACTCGCATTCTGCATCTTGTTTATCATCTTTTTGTACTTTCTTTATCATTCGTGGGGTAAATTAAACCGTAAAAGAAACTCTAGAATGTACACGAAGGTCTACACGTGACATCCTCCAAGCTGGTAACTCCGGTCGTCTATTTAACGTAGGCGGCGCCGAATCAACTACCTCGTCCAAAGTCGTACCTTCGAATGAATCGAATTCTGGCTCACGCGATGTGTCGAAATACTAACTAACGTCGCAACCGTTGTCCTAATAACCTAAGGCGAATCTTATCCTAAATCGTTCTATCTAACATCCCACTTAAATACCTATACTTAATTATCCTAACTTGTTTCAGTGACCATAACCTGTCGCTCTACCAACTTGTAACACCCACCACTAGAATATACCTTTTTGAAATGAAATATTCAGTATTGGAATTTATGTAGATAAACTAGACTTTAATACAAGGAAATTTTAGAAAATTTTGACATGATGTATTCATAAATCAGATTATCCACCTGTTATTCAACCCAAACCAAATTCCCATTTAACAAATATAATAAAATCTTATTACACCCTTGATTCCTCATCGAGGATCGATACCAGGTTATGGTATGAAACAAGAATCTAAACTATACAAATTATTACAATTTCCTCTACTATTCTGATTCAATAACTATACCGTCTGATCTGTAGCTTAACTCCAAACTGTGCTTACCGCTCTAGCTTCGAGATCTATCCTGTAAAGGCTGCCTCATTGCTCTCATATGACTCATACGATGTAGACATCCACCCTTATTCCTAACTGAAAGATTAGGAAAATAAAGCAAGAGTGAGCCAAAGAATGCTCAGCAAGTGAACAGTATAGTGAAACAATAATACTACAATGATTCAATGACGAACATGTCACTGACCAACTTATCTCAAAAGAATAATTCACAATTGCAGAAGCTCAAGAACTTTAAAGATTTAACATTTTGTTTAACTCAGGAAATGGAATAGAATTGGACTATTTTGCATTTTATTAATAAAAACAATAAGGTTAGGTTGCTGATCAGTCACGCACTAACCCCGGACAAACGCACACAGCAATGTCCTTTAATGGATCCACGGCACACATTGGCCTTAGCAACTTCTGACCACGAATCTGGTCCGACCCTTTACGGTCCACATTTTAAAAAAAAAACAACAATCCAATCCTATAATCTGAACGTCAGGTGTCGGAACAATTGACCACCACGACCAGCCAAGCACCCTGGCAACTCACGTTCCAGGTTAACACTCAAATCTCAAGAAGAAATGAGGTCTAGTAAAATTCTGACCTAGACATCGACAATTTCGATATATAGAGAAGGGTATTATTTCATAATATATCAATGGAACAGGGACAACAAACTCAGCACTATTGATTGGGATATGATAAATAGCTATTCATATTTATTGAAAATTAAAGAGCAATAATATCAACGACAAATCGAATTAATATAATGATCAAGTGACGAAAAGCACGGTTCACTTGAAAGATAAGTACAATGATTTATTTGCAACAAGATTAACAACAACTGTAATTGTAAGATAAAGCAAGGATATAGTCAAGTGCTAAGCATTTAATAAAATTTACCAACTCATTGTCAAGTTGAATTAACATAAGTGAATTAACTAATTTAAAAACGATCATCTGTAAAATAACTCCAGGACAATCAATTTGTAGGACAGTTTGAAGAAAGCCTCTCCTAAAGGGGTCCATTGGTGAAAATCCATTACCAAGTTTGAATTATCATGAGAGATTCAAATATCTTAAAACGAAGATTTAAGAAATTCTCAATTATTTAAGGTCTCACTCTTGTCAGCTAAGCACTCATAGGCTTCAGCTGCCAGAACCGGCATGACAATAATGAGTTTAAATAATTAAGAAGATCTCAATTCATTCTTGGCTTTAACCGTCACTGAGCAACACATGCCTTAGCAACAGTATAAACCTCGAATTAGTTTACATAAATTTGAAAGAAAATATACTTTGAAGCATATCAGCATAGACGAGGAATATTGAAATAATTTAATTTTTAAAATAAATCAACACCTGAACGATATGTAGGGAGAATAAACAATGACAGAATAATTTGAGAATAAATGTTTGTAATTTAATAGAAGAAAGTGTCACTAGGAATAAAAATGAAAAGTATAGGCACTAGCAAAATGATTTGAAAGGATAATCGTATAATTAACAGGACGATTACACGTTATTTAGAGTAAAAATGAAGAATATAATCGCTTGCAGGAAGGGATTTCGAAGGAACAATAAATAATACAAAAGGTTTCACACCACTTGAACAATAAGTGAGTGATAGTAAACTTGCCTCAATATACGCAGTTTCCATTTCCAATACATTAACTCCTTATCACTTTATATACGTCTCCACTTCTTTATACGTTAGGCTCTTCTTGATCGTACTTGTCAATTCTGATACTTGTCTTTCCTCTCCAATCTCTCCTTTATACTTGTACTGGCCCTCATTCGGCCTTTCACTGGTACCTATATACAGGTAAAGTACTATTTCAGTATGCTAATAACTGTAACTGTCTAACTTTTTTTTTTCTACCCAAATGCATCCTAATACGTTTATTACTTAAACACATATATCTCCTACCGATCATATTCTCAAAACCACATCATACTTGTACAAATTTCGAAACCACATATGTATACCATGTAATCGTCTCCCAAGCCAGAACAATATTTTACCGATCCTTAATACATAATAAGTGCAAGTGAAAAGCTACAACCATTAGTCTGCAAAACTCATCACATAATTAGAATTAAAATTTTCAAACTTTGATCATTCCCATAACATCCCTGCACTCGATTATCCAGACCCAAGAATTCATAATTTTGAAGTAGGGCCTAAAATTATTTTATTAAAACAAAACCATACATGCACCACCCGAACACATTTTCATAATTTACAATCATAAAAATACCCATAAATTTTCTCTTCACCACCACCTAATTTTTCAGCTTTCTCCTTCTTACACTTTTCTATCTCTCACTACTTCTTTTAATACACAATGCTATCATTTCCCACTCACGACTACACTATCACATCACTAGTCCTCACTCCTTTCTTTAATCTTGCAACATCACTCCACCTCGCACACACATAAGTACTTGCACCACCATACAGGCTTCTCACCCGATTGCCACACTGCATACTCTAGCCAAAAGCCAATTTGACAGCAACCTTCTAGAAAATCCATAAAACCGAAGACCATACCAATTAATCTGACCAAGACATATACTCCCTGAATTAGCACCATACCATATATATGATACCCGACTATTAGCAAGTAACACAGACGTGCACCCCTTGCTTTAGACAATAACAAATTCGACCCATACTATACTCTTAACTAACATACCATTTAACATTTATAATTCAACTTGTACCCTTCTAAACATGATCATACAGAATTAACAACTCAGCTTAACACAATTTATCAAAACCATCTAACTGGTCACCAACAGGGGAGAGGGATTAAAACCCGTAACAAAAATCATCCAGTACCAACTTCAATTCATTACCAGAGTTCAGTCATAGCCCTTGCACAACACGCACGTACTATATACCATAGAAATCACCACCACCAACTCGTGCAAACCAGCCCAATGACCCTCCAATCGACCAATTCATCCGGCCACAGTCACTGTGAAGCACACACGACAAAACACATAAACAATTATGTACACACACCTCCGAACAGCCCTGCCTCCTCCTTCTTCTTGCTACCTTTCTTCTTTACTCCCTCTCCCATCATTCTCGACATTGCAGCTACATCAATATGACACCACACACCACCATAACTCCATACTCTACATACTCCAACTCCATCTCAACCCGTTAACTCCAACACCCCATATACAAACCACCGCAACTCTTTAACACCTAGTCTATCAAAAATTACAACCAAAAATCGAAACCCCCAATTCCATCGCTTGCCAAGAACCACCCAACTCCCCCACTTACACATGCCATATATATATATATATATATATATATATATATATATATATATATATATATATACATGTAAAACAAAGTTAATTCAAAGTATGAGATGGAGAAAAAAAAATCGAGAGGGAAAGAGTTTAATGAGAGAGAGATTTTGAGAAAGCTCTAGAGAACTCTCGAGAGACAGTCGAGAGAAAAAATCCAGAAGAAAATGGGTTGGGTCTGTGATTTAAGAAAAGTCAGGGAAAAACTGTAATTGTACAAAAGCTGCTAATCAATTAAAAACGGAAATAACTCATTTAAAAATCGAAATTAAACAGAAAATTAGCAGAAAAATAAATTTAAAAATTCTAAATAAAGTTTTTGAAATTACAAACATCCCCATATTTTTAAAATATTTTTAGGATCAAAATAAATTAAATGTGAATTTTGCAAGTTTTGATCCTTTAAATGTAATAAAACTCGTAAAATCATTTTAAAATACTAAAACATCCAAATTAATACACCCAATAATTTTAAAAGCTAATTAAATATACAAAGATGATATTATAAAAGATTTTGAAATTTTTGAATACTCCGATGATTTTATAAAAAAATTCAAAGATCAATAATGCATGATTTAAAATATATTTTAATCACCAAGATTACAAATAAAAATACACAGACTTATTCAGCACACATAAATCACCACATAAACATGTAAACATGATGTCACATATATTTATCTAAAAAAAATAATTCACACCATAGATTCCACATTTAATATTAAATAATAATATTTATAATTACAAATTTTCTAAGGCGTTATAAAGCATAAACAACTAGACAATAACTAATTAGTACCACTTCCGTAGGTGATCACGGTTGCATTTGGCATATGCAACAAGCCCTTTAAACCCCTAGGTAGCCCTATTGGACGAGTGAGGTCTCGTGAGGGCCTATAGCGAATGTACCCACAAAATCCATCTAACTAAATAATGCATAAACAATGCAATGCATGAATGCAACTAATATGAAACTGCAACGATCCCCTCGAACTAACCAAAACCAACTAGCAAGCAAATATCTCAAAAAAGTGCAACTAAATCCAAATAGCGCTCGACTAAGTCCCCGTATACTAACAATACATGAATAGAAACGTGCGTGTGTGCGATGCTCATCAGATATACTCCTAATACTAGAGCAAAAATCATACCCATTTTTTTCAAGACAATCACAAGTTTATAAATAGAATAGACGGTAAACACTTCATTACCTAAAGACACCTCCATCCTTACTTGAGTTAGCCAGAAATTCATGCTTTATTACTAAACAACAACTACGACACATAATATACAAGCATGCTTATTTAACCGTGCAATGGATGAGACCCCAAAAGGCATATACAATAATACCCACGTAGCGAGCGTTAGGTTAGTGGATCCCAGACTTTAAAAGCCTTAGGTCACTAGGCACAAAGTCCCCGCGAACTTAATTGCTCGAGTATTAAAGAGCTTACCCTGGTTAATTTTGCATTTAAACAATTTATGCATAACAAATTTTTTTTTCTTTTTTTTTCTTTTTTTTATATATGCAATCTGGAATGAGAATTCTCATTTCCAACCCTAGACTACTCATAAAATATGAGCCGGCTACTAGCCATTTGACGCCTAGCCATTATTAACAATTATTAACAATTAGCATGAAATCCCTGGTTTCTCCCAAACTTAGACTTTAATGTCCCTACGCTATCAAGGGAATAACGAAAATTCTAAATATAATCAAGTGATTAAATCTAAAACAACCAAATAAGCATGACCTCAACCTAGCCCAAAAGCAAACGATGAGACTGTGTAAAAATTTAGTTTCTGAAGCATGCAAGTCAATTTCATAAGAACTATAAATCAACCCTCTATTCATCATTACCACACTCAATTAGACATCGACCTATCAATCAGAATTAGCTCGTTCTAAGGGATCATGAAATATGCATGCTATACAAATGCAACTATATGGACTCACATGGTAAAAAAATAAAATGACAGAATTCCCTACATGAAACAACATAAATAATACGCACGAACATGCATGAATTACTACTAATATGCGCAATATGATATCTATATGAACACAATGACACACTAGTAACTAATACACACTACTTATCCCCAAACAACCCCCAAACTTAAAATATTCAATGTCCGCATTGAATGGAAGGTAATACAAGGGATAGTAGGAAACATACCTAATCATCGAGATCACCCTCCTCGGGTGAATCAGGCGGTGGATAAACCGTACGAGCTCCAAAAACTGGCCACTGGACTTCAATTCTCGCAGCTTGGAATGCAGTACTCAAAGCTACAGTCATATCCTCAGCATACTGACGGTTGCTCTCATGCATAGCATCAATACGCCTATTCAAGCGTCAGAAGTGTGTATCCAATTCTGTCATATCAACCACACCCCTGGACGGACCCGCTCTATCAGCTCTAGGATCTCTCAAAATGTGTGGCAAAGCGCCCGCTCCCTGACCACCAGCACCATCCACAACATAGCCTAACCCTCTAGGATGTGGAACGCCGCCCGGCCATTCCATCATCCTGTCAATAGAAGCGTCATCAATAGGGCCCCCGGCCGTCTGCATAGGCTCATCCTCGTACCATCTAACCCACACAGCAGTACACAACCCTGTAACAATAGAAGCATGAGGCATACTACCTGTCGTATGACCTCCCAGAAACTTAAGCATATTCTGATTAATAACATACCCGAGGTCAATGTACTCCCCCTTCAGAAGACCCAAAAGCAGAATAACCCTATTTACTGTCACATCAGTCGTATGCGAAGATGGCAGGATATTAGAACAGATGAAAAGGAACCATGCCCGTGCGAACCTAGTCATCGACAAAGCAGGGAAGGTAGTCTTCTCATTGGTGCCCGGCCTATACTTCCACACTGTGCCCGGAACACACAACTCAGCCACCAGAGCATCCAAATCCACATCCTCCCTCGACTTCCTCGCCCAATCCTGAACACCCCTAGGATTAAGTGGCTGCCCAATAAGAGTACGAATAGCACGGGGCATATAATCCACAACCATCCCCCTCAAAACCGTGTAATTGTTCTTTTCCCCCTTAGCATTTGCATAAAATTCCCGAATAATGTTCAACGGAACATCATTGGCCATCTCACAAAACAGAGCCCAACCCCTCTCATCAATCATCGCAACCATCTCTACCTGCTTAGTAGGCATCAAAACCCTCTCCTTGATAATCCCCTTAGACAATAACCGAGTATACTCCGCTTGAGCCTCCGGAGACACAAACTTCTCCACCTCACCCCCCGAATTAGAATCTTCGTCCGAAGATGGACGGGTACCACTACTACCACCAGCCAATCTTTGCCTTTTCGGAGCCATCTCAATCAACAATCAACAATAATCAACTAGCAAAAATCTTCCAAGCAATTTACACCACAAAATCCCCAAATTGCAAGAACACAAATTCGTAATAAAATAAGAGAAAAGATTAGAACGATACCCACACGAATCCAAGAGGTGAACTTGCACGAAATACTTCCCCCAAACTTGAATGTAACTCTCCTTGAAACTTGAATAGAATGGAGGTTTAAAAGATTTTCAACTATAGGAATGTGGGGTTGTGTGTATATATAGATATAAGGGTGTATGTATATGATAAGATTAGGAATGGAGTTAGAGAATGATTTAGAGATGGAAAAGGAATAGGAGATGCTAGGTTTTGAATTAGAAGTGAAAAAGGAAGTAGAGATATAATTTAGGGGTTTAAAAATATGACTTTTGGGGGTTTTAGAACAAAAATTCGGGTCTGGGCAAGGGAGGACGGCGCTCGCAGCGCTGGCAGGGCGCTCTCAGTGCTGCTTGCTACTGTTCAATTTTTTTTTTGAATAGTAGTAATCCTAGGCAATACAAAATGATACACAAAGGCGTGGGTTGCCTTCCACGAAGCGCTTGTTTTACGTCAATAGCTTGACGTCCTTCCAAGAAATCACGTAGTTGACAAAACGGCGGCAACCTTCTCACGGTTCACCGTTCCTCCATAATAATGCTTCAATCGCTGTCCATCCACTTTGAAAGCATGATCCGGTGTTGTTTCATAAATTTCAACCGCTCCATGTGGAAACACCGTTTTAACTATAAATGGACCCGACCACCTTGACTTGAGTTTACCCGAAAAAAGCTTGAGGCGAGAGTTAAAAAGCAAAACCTGTTGACCCGGCATAAATGCCTTGGGAGTCAATCTTTTATCATGCCACCTCTTGACCTTCTCCTTATACATCTTGTTATTTTCGTAAGCTTGCTCACAAAACTCCTCAAGTTCATTCAATTGAAGCAGTCGTTTTCACCCGCAGCCTTACTATCCAAGTTCAACTTCTTTCAATGCCCAAAATGCCTTGTGCTATAGTCTGCAGGCAAATGACATGCTTTCCCATAAACCAACTGAAACGGAGACATACATAAGGGTGTCTTGTAGGCAGTTCTGTATGCCCAAACATCGTCATCCAACTTCAATGACCAATCTTTACGAGACGGATTCACCACTCTCCAGAATTCTCTTGATCTCTCTGTTAGAGATTTCCGCTTGACCATTAGTTTGAGGGTGATAGGCCTTAGCCACACGATGCGTCACATTATACTTCACCATTGAAAGGCAGAGTGTATAAACTTGTAACACTATAACTAATTTAACTCAAACTAAAGGAAAAGATACTTAACCAGAAGACAATCAAGAACAAGAAGTCACAAGAAATCAACACTAAATGAAGACAAGGTAATTGATACAATTCAACATGTTAACTATGATCAATCCAAGAAGAAATCATTGAGAGAAGTTCAAGTCAAAGTTGTTCATGCCTCAGTGATTTGGAAAGCCAAAGATCAAGATCATAACTATCAGTATCAATAAGACCAATTGATTTCAAGTGAACAAGAAGGAAAGCAAATATTGGAAAGCCACATTTGTAATTGGATATGGTAATTTATTCAAGAAGCAAAAACCCTATCAAGACTAGTCACTTATGAACCAGACCGTTGCATCAAGTGTCAGGACATTGGTAGCAAGTTTATGTCAGTAATAAAGATCCATATTCAAGAGCTTGGTGAAGAACAAAGAAAACATGAAGATATCACAAGTTCAAGATGTGCATTGAAGTTTCAAGTTGAAGACCAGAATATTTTCTAAGTACTAAATATTCTAGATGGCCAAGTAGAAGTTTCTAAGTAGAAGTTCTACTTAGAACTTCGAGATGGCTAAGTAGAAATTCTCAAGTAGAAGTTCTACTTAGAGTGCAGCTTCAACATGACACATGGCATCTTCTGATTGGCAGATTTCCAAGCTTTCAAGATAAGGCAAGATTTATGTGGACATCATTGGGCCACGTACATCTTAGTCTTTGAAGACTACAGGACATAGATTACATGTAGTATAAATAGAAGTACTTGTGTAATGTTTTAGTTAGAGAGCAATAGTTGAGAGAAACACAAGAAAAAGAGAGAGAGTGCATTCACAGAGCTTAGTATCATTCACTTCTCTCTGAACTTCTGTCATACTTTGTAATGAATGTTGTAGCAACAATTTCAAGTTATATATAAGAAATATATTCCTTGAATCTGTGTGTTCATTTATTGCATCGTATTTATTGCTTCTCATATTCGAAAAGTTGTATTCACCCCCCCTCTACAACACATTTGGACCTAACAATTGGTATCAGAGCTTTATGTTTAATATACAAAACATAGATCCTTGTGTTGAGTAGAAGAATCGTGAGTTTTCATTTTCTAGATCTACTTTTCATTTTCTTGAAAAGTGTGCTTTAAATCGTTTGTGGTGAAAAACTCATCTGAAAAATTATTTAAATACTCCAGGTGTGATTATTTAGCTTGGATGTATTTTAATTAATTTTTGTGAATTAATCTAGGTACTTTCATATTTGGTGTTCTTGAGTGTTCATCATCTGTTCTTATCAAAGAAGACAACCCAACAACTTTTTGATCTCCTTTTCAAACAGAAAAATAGTAAAAGAATAAAAAAAGGTGTTTTTGGACTTTGTGATTTGCATTATTCACGGCCGAAAGTGAACAAGACATATTCATTACCTAGCACGTGGGTTAGGTGGGTTAGGTGAGTAAAGCATTCAAAGTCAAAAGGTGTTAAAGAGATAATATTGTTTATTCAATATTAAAGTAATCTGCAGAAAAATTATTCTAAGGCAAAAGTTCTACATAGAATTTCTACTTGAGATTTTCTACATAGAATTTCGACTTGGACAATTTCTACTTGGTGAAGTTCGACTTGAGCAAAATTTCTACTTAGAGAAATTTCGACTTAGGCAAAAGTTCTACATAAATATTCTACATAGCCTAGTCTTGGGTACTTAGAAACTTTTAGTGACCAGAATTGAAATGGCTCCTAAAAATGCATTCAAGATCCCAATGTTCAACCGAGATCACTATGAAGAATGGGTTTTCAGAATGAGACTCTATTTAGAGACTGTTAACCCTGAATATCTGGAAGTCCTTGACAAGGGTAAATTTGTTCCAATGGTGGTTATTCCTGCGCATATGGAAGGAGGGGTGGTTATATCACCTCGGTCTGAGCCCAAAAAGGCAGCGGACTTTTCGGATGCTGACAAGGAGCAAATAGCTTATGATACTGCCGTACGACAAACCTTGATGGAATCTCTTGATCACGAAATGTTCAACATAGTCAAAGGTCTGACTACAGCAAAGAAGATTTGGGACAAGATAGAAGTTATCATGGAAGGATCTGCAGAGGTTAGAAGTAACAAGACACTCATACTCAAGATGGAGTATGACACCTTCAGAATACGAAAAGGAGAAGGCATAACAGACGTCTATCTACGATTCAGTCAGTTGGTATTGGATTTGAATCTGAGAGGTATAACTCTCCCCATGGTTGAGACTAATACGAGATATCTGAGGAACCAGCCAAAGAGCATTGAACATAGGGTCTACGCAATAAGAGAAACCAGAGATTTGCATACAACTTCTCTGGAAGAGTATTATGGAATACTAAAGACCTATGAGCTGGAAACACTTCAAGATCAAGCATGGGACAATGATTCAAGAGAATAGACTGAATTAATAGCTAGATATGAGATTGAGATGGAAGATCGCCAGGATAAATCTGTTGATTCTCGATCTTATCGAAAAGCCGGGCCCAATCAAAGTTGGGTTCCGAAGAATGTCTAATCAATCTGTCATTGCAGGGCATTAAGCAGAATCGAAATAAAGTTATATGGGTGCTAGACAGTGGAGCATCGAGGCATATGACTGGAAACAAGTCCCTGCTTACAGAGTTGGTTATGAAGGCTGGCCCTTATGTTACCTTTGGAGATGACAGCATAGGTGTGACTAAGGGATATGGCAAACTGAAAACTGGCAATGTCATCATTGAAGATATTTCCTATGTTGAGGGACTAAAGCACAATCTGTTGAGTATTAGTCAATTCTGTGACAAAGGTTACGAAATTGTCTTCAACAAGAAAGGTGTATCAATCACTCACATCAAGGAAGGCTCACTAGCGTTGAGAGGAGTTCGAAAGGCAGATCTTTTTGTTGCAGATATGGATCCAGCAAATCAGGATGAGGTCACCTGTTTCTACAGCAAAGCCTCGGATGATGAAAGCTGGTTATGGCACAAGAAGTTATCTCACTTAAACTTCAAAACGATGAATGCTCTCGCGAGGCGAGAACTGGTGAGAGATCTACCTCAAATGGAGTTCGCTCCGAAAGGACTCTGTGAAGCTTGTGAAATGGGAAAGTCAAAGTGAGCATCACATAAAAGCAAAGAAATTTCTAGTATTACTGAGCCTCTACAACTTCTTCATATGGATTTGTTTGGCCCAGTGAATGTCCTATCTTTGTCTAGGAAAAGATATGCTTTGGTAATCGTGGATGACTTCTCCAAGTATACATGGGTATTGTTCGCAATGACGAAAGACGAAGTACCTTTCTTAATCATTGATCATATCACTCAAATTGAAAATGTTTCAACACTTACTGTGAAGACGATTAGATCAGACAATGGCACTGAATTCAAAAACGCAGTGCTGAATGACTTCTGTGTATCTAAAGGAATACGTCGTCAGTATTCAGCCCCGAGAACTCCACAGCAAAATGGAGTAGTTGAAAGGAAGAATAGAACTTTGGTTGAAGCAGCAAGAACTTTGCTGTATGATTCAAAACTTCCTTTGTATTTCTGGGCCGAAGCAGTGAGTACCGCTTGTTACACTCAAAATAGAACCTTGATCATAAAAGATAAAGAAAAGACACCATGTGAGCTAATGAACAACAGAAGACCAACAATCAAATACTTTCATGTCTTCGGAGCAAAATGCTATGTGCTTATAGATGATGAAAATCTAGGCAAGTTTGCAGCAAAAGCTCGTGAAGGAATCTTTGTTGGTTACTCTACAGACGTGGTGGTAGCTTATAGAGTGTTCTTGGTGAATGATCAAAAAGTGACTAAAAGTTACAACGTCAGATTCGACGATACCAAACTCTCATCAATTTCAAGAGATTCTAGTGAACCTGAGTCCCTAAAATTTCAGAATCTGGACTTAGAAGATCTTGAAGATGAACCTGAGTTGGTTGTTCCATTACATGTTCCAAGCGTACATGAAGAACCTGAGTCTAGTGAACAAACTAATTCTACAAGATCAGGAGAGACTTCTTCAGTACCAACCGGCAACAACTCAGGGGGAGTAAATAGCAGCTCAAGGACTACTGTTCAAGGCTCGAGTCGAGTTGACTCTAGTTCTGTAGGAGCTGGCACTAACTCAGGGGGAGTTAGTGAAAATAATCAAAGTAGTCAGCACCCCAACTCAGAAAGTCAAGCTGAATCATCAAGACAATTTCCAGGTGAACGAGTATGGAATAGAGACCATCCGTTTGAGTTAATTATTGGTGATCCAGATGCTGGTGTGACTACTAGAAGAACTGCAAGAGCTGACATGGCTAATATCTCCTTATATTCTGGGTTCTTATCCAAGCTTGAACCTAAAGAAATAGAAGAAGCTCTTGGCGATGCTGATTGGGTGATTGCAATGCAAGAGGAACTCAATCAGTTTGAAAGGCAGAAAGTTTGGAAACTGGTACCCCGACCAAAGAACAAATCCGTAATTGGAGCTAGGTGGGTATTCACAAAATAAACTGGATGAAAACGGACTTGTAACACGAAACAAGGCTCGTTTGGTTGCAAAAGGTTATTCTCAGCGAGAAGGAATTGATTATGATGAAACCTATGCACCAGTTGCAAGACTTGAGGCAGTCAGGATGTTCTTGGCATTTGCAGCACATAAGAACTTCAAAGTTTTCCAGATGGACGTGAAAAGTGCCTTCCTGAACGGAGAGTTAGAAGAAGAAGTGTATCTGGAACAGCCGCCTGGCTTCGTTGATCCAGAACATGCAGATTTTGTGTATCTACTCTTCAAATCTGTCTATGGCCTCAGGCAATCCCCAAGGCGATGGTATGAAACCCTATCTCTATTCTTAATTGAAAATGGTTTTGTTAGGGGAGTAATTGATAAAACATTGTTCTATAAAGTTGTGAGAAATGACTTAATACTTGTTCAAGTATATGTGGACGATATTATTTTTGGGTCATCAAATGAGCGCTTGTGCGAGAAATTTGCCAAGTTAATGCAGGAAAAATATGAGATGAGCATGATGGGAGAGCTGTCCTTCTTCCTTGGATTACAGATCAGTCAGAGAAAAGATGGTATCTTTATCTGTCAATCCAAGTACGTCAGAGATTTACTCAAGAAGTATAATCTAGAAGATGCATCAGCAGCTAAGACTCCCATGGCAACAGCCACGAAGCTTGATGAAGACAAATCAGGTAAATCAGTTGACATCACAAGCTATCGAGGTATGATTGGCTCACTCCTCTATTTAACTGCAAGTAGACCAGATATAATGTTTGCAACTTGTTTATGTGCAAGGTTCCAAGCGGATCCTAGAGAATCACATCTCGTAGCCGTCAAAAGAATTTTTAGGTATCTCAAGGGCACACCAAATCTAGGGATTTGGTACCCAAGAGATACAGGTTTTAATCTTATTGGCTATTCGGATTCAGACTATGCAGGTTGCAGGATTGATAGGAAAAGCACATCTGGTGCTTGCCAATTTCTTGGCAGAAGATTGGTGTCCTGGCAAAGTAAAAAGCAACATACAGTATCTACTTCTACTGCTGAAGCTGAGTACATTGCTGCTGGAAGCTGTGTAGCTCAAATACTGTGGATGAGGAACCAATTGAAGGATTATGGCATGGAGCACAAGAAAATTCCAATCATGTGTGACAACACAAGTGCCATTGCCATAACCAACAATCCTGTAGATCACTCAAGAACAAAGCATATTGACATCAGGTATCATTTCATAAGAGAACATGTCGAGGAGGGGACTGTGGAGCTACATTTTGTGCCCACAATGCAACAAATTGCAGATATATTCACCAAACCTCTTGATGAAGTAACATTCAATAGGTTGGTTGGTGAATTGGGAATGCTTAACACAAGTTAGTAAAGCCTTCTATCTGTAAAATCCATGTTTATGTTTGTATGTGCAAGCTAATCAATCATTATGTGCTTAGACTTTAATATGCCTAATTAATGATTGTTATAGGTTGCATATAGTGTGATTTTGCATGAATTCATTGTGTTTTAAGTGTCTTTTATAGCACAAATCTGTGAATTTATGCTTGTTAAATTGCATGATCATAGGGGGAGTTAAATTCATAATATTCTAAATATTGCATGATTTTTAGATGAATTTACCTTTGATTTTCATGTAATAAGAGGCCTTAGAATTGAAAAACTTCAAAATTTCGAGTTAGGTTCTATCTCGAAACTCATCTAGAAATTCGACTTGAATTTCGACTTAAGCTGTCAGAGTGAAGTTTTTTTGAAAAATTCTAAGTCTGGGAAGAATTTCGAGTTGGCTATCTCGAAATTCATCTCGAAATTCGACTTAGAGTTCGAGTTCGAGTTACCAGTGTGCCTAGTTCTATCTTCAAAATATTCGAGATAAAGTCTATCTCGAATTTTATCTCAAAGGTTGAGATGAGGTTTCCATTAAGGGAATATTTTGAAAAGAACTGAGAATTAACTTCGAGTTAGTCTATCTCGAAACTTAACTCGAAGTTCGACTTGATGTTCGAGATAGAGTTCTTAGTCTATCTCGAAACTCAACTCGAATTTCGACTTGGTGTTCGAGATAGAGTTCTCAGTTAAGCTAAAGGGAATTTTTCGAGTTACACTCCTAACTCGAAACATATCTTGAATTACCCTGTACTTTTTGGTTCAAGGGGGTATTTTGGAAAGAATGAGATTAACTTCGAGTTAGTCTATCTCGAAACTCAACTCGAATTTCGACTTGATGTTCGAGATAGAGCTCTTAGTCTATCTCGAAACTCAACTCGAATTTCGACTTGATGTTCGAGATAGACTTCTAACTCGAAAAGTATCTTGAATTTCCTTGTTTTTCTTAATAAGGGAATTTTCCAAGTTTACTACAAGTCAATAATCTTCAAGATAGGATTTCCCTATAGTTTCTGCTGTAAAATTGGTTAAAGTGCTTATTTGTGCATAATTGTTCGAGTTAACCTCTATCTCGAACTTTATCTCGAAGTTCGACTTGATGTTCGAGATAGAGATGTTCGAGATAGAAATGTTCGAGATAGAGTTCGACTTAGATGTCCCCTGTATGGACTTAGTACTTTTCACATTTTTTTAACAGGGACATTTTTGTCATTTTACATTCATCTATATATACATCTCTAACTTGATGCCTAATTCACTTTACCTAATTCTAATTTTCACAGCAGCCTCTTCACAAAACAAGGCGATTTCATAAATCCATACCATTGATCTTTGTTTTGTGATTAAACTCATACTAATCACGAATTACTGCCAATTTTTGGACTAATCTTGACTGTGTTATCCTTAATCTTTGTGTTGGTGTGTTTTGTGTTCATCCATATACACGCACATATACATACACACGAACATATAACTGTTTGTGTACTGTTCATAAAACGTGATTTCATATTCACCATTCATAAACACACACGATTTCTCTGGTACACACGAATATTCATCTTCTTTGAATATTCAGATTTAGTAATTGGCTTTTGATTGTTAATCCCGTAGTTTAATTTTCTCTAAGGGACTTTTGTTCTTTTTGCTAAATTAAAAGGGATACATCATTTAATTCGTAAATTATTTGTTTTTCTAAATTAAAATAAAAAATTCACATCTTTTAAAGAAAAACATTTAATCAAAATGGCTCACCAATTTTCACTTGCTAAAAACAATTTTTATAATATTTCTACGGAAATTGGTGATCAACTCCCGCGGTTTAAGTTTTGGATACGATTTCTCAATTTGTACTCCAAAGCTAGCCATGCTTTTACTGCTAAACCTACACTAGTACATGATGCTTTACAGCAGTTATGGACTAGTGCGGTTACTTTTGGGAGCAAATCAACCCCCTATGGTTTCAGGTTTACCTTAGCGGGTCAGGAATATGAGGTGACTGAAGAGATTGTCAACAGGGTTCTGGGATTTCCAATTAAAGATGCCTATGATCCAGAACCTACTGCTGCAGAACGCCTCAGATTCTTTGAAGAAATTGGATGTTATCCCCCAAAAGGCCCAATCACGGGAAATATCCAAAAACAATTCTTCCATGTGGAATGGAATTACTTTTTCGAGGCCATCACAAGATGTTTTCGGGCACGCGAAAAAGACTTTCATCAAATTCCAATTCCAATGCAAACCTTTGCAGTTGCCCTAGCAAGAGAACTGGATATAAACTATGGACGCATAGTTCTCTCTGAGATAGTGGCCTCAATGGGATCCCTTGCAAGCAGAGACCTCACTACAAATGATGTTGTCTGCTGGTTTCCTCGGTTTCTTCAAATGCTGATCAATGACTTAATACCGAAGGATGCTCTTGCTGTTAGACAGGGATTTGCCAGAAGCCCAACATCTGCATCGCTAGGGATGGGCACTAAGTCACTTTCAACCATTGCTAATCAGGATAAACATCAAGGTAAACCGATGTCTACTCCTGAAAATTTACAAATGTGGCTTAGATATGATGCAGGAGTTACCAATTTGGAGGCATCATCACAAGTTTCATCACATGCTCAAAATCCATCTGTTCATGCTGAGGCATTTGATGAGATTCCTGATGAGGAAAGCGATGATGCACAAGGTAATAAATCAGGTAATCTCTCCCTGCATACTATTCATTCCTCCTCCTATGTTTCTGATTCCGCGACCCAAGAGACTGCTAACCCGCAGGATCTATCCCAGGGTAAGAGCCATATTTCTGACTCTGAGTCTGATACACATTCCTATTCTCTATCACCCCTGTTAACCGAAGTCAGAAAACCAGCACGTGTATATATACAAGATGATGAGGAGAGTGAAACCGAAGAGCAGCAACTTATTCGAAAGAAAGCCAAACTTTTCCACGCTGCTACTTCACAACCACAGTCAAACCCTAGCGTGTCACACGCAACCACTCCACCTCACGCGAGTGGTTCACCCCTTGAACAATCTGCACATAGGGATTTTGATTTTGGTGAGGATGATGTACCTCTTGAAGATACTGTTGCTTCAAGAGGACATGAAGTCTTAAGAACTTCAGCCGTACCTTCACCGGTACGTATTGATGCTGCAAAGAGGATCGGTTCTGATGTTGTACAAGAACACTTTGCAGCCGCTCAGCCTGAGATTCCAACTCAGGAACAAACAGAATTTGATCCCATAACTGTCAACAACATTTCTTATCAATTTTCTGCAGGTACTGCTTCATTATTTGGATCAATCATTGAAGACATACACGAGCGTGAGACAGGGAGTGTGTGTGAGAGGTTAGGGAGAGAGGGACCTTCATTTTCAAGGCCCGAAACCGAGCGTCAAATACCAACAGAACGAGTATTAGAGCGAGGTCACCTAAACCAAACACCGTCCCTTAACATTGAAAATCTTGATACGCGTATGACTTCTATGGAAAATCAGATGAAGCAGTTCGGACAGACGATGGGGCAGTTTGGGATGAATATTGGAAACAATCAAAGGGCTCTAGACGACTACACAGCAAGAATGGCAAGTCAAGCTACAGTTTTTGATGATTTGACAAATAAGGTCAATGACTTGGGCCATGCTGGTGGTGTCTTGGGAAGCACTCTCAATGAGAGGATGGGGGCATTGGAGTCTACAATGCATACAATGGCTGTGGAGATCAGTAGAATGATGTTCGCAGTCAGGAGTTTTGTGCCCCCGGAGTGTTTCGAGTCGCAACAACCTCCCCCCGATGCTGGTGCAGGTGGTGCAGGTGGTGCTAGTGGAGCGGGAGCCTCTGGTTCTGGTTTTGGAGGTTCCTATGCAGCTGGTGGATCTGAAGACCAAGGTGGAGCTCAGGATAACTCACCTAAGGGGGAGAGTGGAAAGGAGACGAGACAGCAGGCAGTTCACATCGAAGAAATTGAAGAACCCGCTGATCTTGTCAAGGAACCAGAAGTTGAGCCGTCTGTTGATGAAGAGGCTCTGAGGATGAGGAAGGGTAAGGCAGTAATGGTTGATGAACCATTTATTGACCTGAGTCATCAGGAAACAGTACAGGAGGTACTTGACTCAGATTCTGACATGGAAGACGTACCGTTGGCACACGCTATAAAAAGATCTTTGAAGGAACAAGGTGGAGGTGCTGGGATGTCTTCCGGAATGCCTGAAGAATTTCCTGTTGATGAGGAAACCCTTAAAGCTCAACAGTTAGCCTTGGAACAAGCTCAGTTCCATAAAATGAAGATGATGCAAGAACATGCTGCATTCCTAGAAAAGAAGGGTGAGCTACAAGGGAAGCAGTATGAGTATGAGCTTGCAAGGCTAGCTGATCCTCAAGTTGATCTGGACAAACGAAGGATAGGGCAGAAATGGGATGAAGCAAGGAAGATAATGATGGGACCCTGTGCGAAAGGAGTTCATAACAAGGATGCAGATGATCTGTTCTACAACTTGAATTTGCAGAATCCAATGACTGGGGACTATATAAATGCTTTGAAGAGATTAATTTCTAAAGTCAGGGTTGGATACAATGCAAATCTTAAGGAGTGACAGGTTATCTTGTCTTTGGTAGAAGGAGTCCCAACATCTTTCTTATATGTGGATGACCAATTCATAATGAGAAGATCTGCGTCAGAGTTGTTCTTGCTAGCGACTAAAATTCAATACTCTCAATCTGATGAGCTAAGCATTCTGTACAGGGATCAGTTAATGCAGCTAGCAGAGGACAAGGGTCCAGAATTCTCAGCATATCCAAATTTTGTCCGGATGGTAGTTGACGGAAAGATGAAGAGGGTTAGCATGGAGGAAAATGATCTAATGGAGCTTTCAGTAGAATCTCTCAAAGCTGTCTGTAGACAAATGATGAGTAAGGGATTCGCTTCTGAGCTTAAAGATAAATCCGTGAAGATCATTGAAAGAGTTATATTCAAGAAGAGCAATGAGGTGTGGAAGTGTGATGTCATTGCTCCAAACCCTCTTGATGACGTGAAGATTGAGCCGGAGCTGATAGAGAAGAAATGGAATATTCTTCAAGCCATGAAGAATGTAGATGAAGCTCTGACTCTTCCTTCTGGAGCACTAGAACAAGGAGAAATAAGGGAGGCTATTGGTGTTCCAGGAAGTGATAGTGTATACTTGATACATACTTATGTTGAAGATACAGCTGATTCCTTAGTATTCATAGATGCAGACCAGAATCAAACAATCTTGCATATGAGTAGACAATGGCTGCTACGGACTCAAGATGCTGCATTTCTGGAGAGAGTATTATATGTATTCAAATGGGGCGAAGTGGAAGATAAGTTTGTTGAAGAAAAGCAGAGACTCATGAGTTACCTGTCTGAGATAGTGGTGGAAAAGAAGCGAATGGAGCGAGATGCGGCTAGTGTCCACAATACTAACCGTGTCAAGGGCTACCCCAAGATGATCTATTGTCAGTTTAAAGCTGATAAAACACATTGGAAATCTCAGCTCATAATGAAGAACTCTGAGGATATTCCAAAGATCAGAACTACTCAGGAGGTGGACAAACTCAGAAGGCTTTTCAAACATCCTTATCCAGAGCCCAAGAATCCTCTAGAAATGGAAGCTGTAAGTCTGTTGAATGCTAGGTGGAAGCAGCTTAAAGATCCAGTATACAAGAAAGAAAAGCAGCAGAAGGAGAAGAGCAAAAGGCAGAAAGAAGAGAGAGACCAAGCTGCTGAAGCTAGAAAGAGGAAACGGAATTAGGGTTAAAGGTCAGAGTGGTGTGAACTTGAAGTTGGAAAAACTTCATGTCTTTTGGTTGCTTTAACTCACTTGAGGAAAATTCACCTTAGAGTGAATCCAATAAGGTGATACAAGTTTGACTAAAAGGTATGAAATAATCCAGGTGATAGGAATCACTCAAATGATCTTTAATTCGAAGTTCGAATTCTGTTTCTAGTTTAAGTTCTTTGTATTGTTTTCATGTAAATTTCAATTGTAAATTATTCAAGACTGTAATGTTAATTATCTTTTCTCGTCTCGTTGTTTAGTTGAGTTATCCTTCATTAATTTGAATGTCATTGTTAGACAATCAAATTGGGGGAGATTGAAAGGCAGAGTGTATAAACTTGTAACACTATAACTAATGTAACTCAAACTAAAGGAAAAGATACTTAACCAGAAGACAATCAAGAACAAGAAGTCACAAGAAATCAACACTAAATGAAGACAAGGTAATTGATACAATTCAACATGTTAACTATGATCAATCCAAGAAGAAATCATTGAGAGAAGTTCAAGTCAAAGTTGTTCATGCCTCAGTGATTTGGAAAGCCAAAGATCAAGATCATAACTATCAGTATCAATAAGACCAATTGATTTCAAGTGAACAAGAAGGAAAGCAAATATTGGAAAGCCACATTTGTAATTGGATATGGTAATTTATTCAAGAAGCAAAAACCCTATGAAGACTAGTCACTTATGAACCAGACCGTTGCATCAAGTGTCAGGACATTGGTAGCAAGTTTATGTCAGTAATAAAGATCCATATTCAAGAGCTTGGTGAAGAACAAAGAAAACATGAAGATATCACAAGTTCAAGATGTGCATTGAAGTTTCAAGTTGAAGACCAGAATATTTTCTAAGTACTAAATATTCTAGATGGCCAAGTAGAAGTTTCTAAGTAGAAGTTCTACTTAGAACTTCGAGATGGCTAAGTAGAAATTCTCAAGTAGAAGTTCTACTTAGAGTGCAGCTTCAACATGACACATGGCATCTTCTGATTGGCAGATTTCCAAGCTTTCAAGATAAGGCAAGATTTATGTGGACATCATTGGGCCACGTACATCTTAGTCTTTGAAGACTACAGGACATAGATTACATGTAGTATAAATAGAAGTACTTGTGTAATGTTTTAGTTAGAGAGCAATAGTTGAGAGAAACACAAGAAAAAGAGAGAGAGTGCATTCACAGAGCTTAGTATCATTCACTTCTCTCTGAACTTCTGTCATACTTTGTAATGAATGTTGTAGCAACCATTTCAAGTTATATATAAGAAATATATTCCTTGAATCTGTGTGTTCATTTATTGCATCGTATTTATTGCTTCTCATATTCGAAAAGTTGTATTCACCCCCCCTCTACAACACATTTGGACCTAACAACCATCAACGTAGTAAACTGACGATTACATAAGTGTGTCCCCTCATCACTGATTATAGCACGTGGTGTCCCGAAACGCGTGAAAATTTGCTTATGCAAGCTAATAATCCACTCCAAAATCAACGAAAAATGCTAACCCTATCCAAAATAGCTAAACCTGCACAATTAACTAAAACACATCAAACACACCACATACTTGAGTCCAAGTCAATCAATTTAAGCCGAAATGAAGCGTTCTAAGTGGATATGAAATATACTTATCAGCCTACTTCAAAGTCTATCAAATGGATGTCAATAGTGCATTTCTAAATGGTATTCTGGAGGAGGAAGTCTATGTCAGTCAACCACCTAGTTTTGAGGAACCAGATTTTCCAGAACATGTGTATTTTCTGCTAAAATCACTCTATGGCCTGAGGCAAGCACTTAGAGCCTGGTATGACACACTCTCATAGTTCCTAATAGAGAATCACTTCATTAGAGGTACTGTTGATAAGACTCTCTTTTATAGAAATGTCAATGGCTCTATGATACTTGTTCAAATTTGATATAATATTTGGGTCCACAGATTAGAAGCTTTGCAAAAAGTTTGCCAAACTTATGCAAAGTAAATATGAAATGATCATGATGGGTGAACTAACTTATTTTCTTGGTTTACAAGTTAAACAAGTAAATGAAGGAATTTTTATAAGTCAAACTAAATATGTTTATGATCTCCTAAAAAGATTTGGCTTATTGGATTGTTCTTCTGCAAGAACACCCATGGCCACTGCCACTAAGCTTGAATTGAATACTAAGGAAAAGAGAGTGGACATCCCAAGCTATAGAGGCATGGTTGCCTCACTTCTATATTTAATAGCCAGTAGAACTGATATTTTGTTGCTACATGTTTATGTGCAAGATTTCAAGCTGATAGGGCATCTCATTTAATAGCTATTAAGAGGATCTTTAGATATCTCAAGGAAACACCAAACTTTGGCATTTGGTACCCTATAGATTCTGGTTTTGATATAATTGGCTATTCAAATGCAGATTATGCAGGTTGCAAGATTGATAGGAAAAGTACCACAGTGATAAGTGGATTTTATATCCACTTGGAGCATTCCATATCGACTTAAATTGATTCACTTGGCCTCAAGTTTGTTGTAGTTTTGATGTGTTTTGTTAAGTGTGCAGGGTTGCAAGAATGTTGAATAAGGTTGCAATTCCTATCAATTCTGGAGATGAATTCAAGCTTAAGAATGAACAATGGAGTCTTATTGTGAGCCACCATAAAGGTTCCAAGGCAAGGAATTGAAGTACGGAAGCTTTGAGAAAAAGAACGAAAGGAAACAGGGGCAAAACAAAGAAAAAATGAAGGAAATAGCATGCTGAAAAATTTCCAACAGATTTGGAGCTAGGCCGCAGCCTAGTATGGCCACTGTCCATGACGAAAATTTCACTAAAAACCCTCCATAACTTTCCTGTTTTGACTCTATTTGGTATTTTTGGTATTTCTTTGTTGGATAAAACTTCTAGGGCCTTCAAAAACATATTGTATCATTGTAAAATCATATCATCACATAGAATTACTTATCATATCATTGTAACATGGTAGAGAGGTCAAGAACAAGAGGGGAGACAACTTCCAAGGTGACGGCAAGGAAGAATCACACTCAAGTTCAAGATCTAAGGTTTTCTATATTGTTTATTTTCTGAATCTTCAACTTAATACTTTATTATCTATTGGATTTTTATCAAGTATTCTATTCTCAATCATTAATTGTTTTCAGTTTTTTGTTTTAATTATGTTATCAATTGAACCCATGATGGTGCTAAGTTCAATCATGAACTAAACACTTTCATGGGGTTCTAATGGAGTGTTTTGTGGATTCTAGTAGTTGATAGTTTTGACAACATATGCTTGTGATTGAAAATAAGGTTGCCTGACGTGGTTGTGTTAATTTATATAGATGTGTAGCTAACATCTATTTTGTCAATCTCTAATGAATGCGAATGTTGATTTAGAGATTAAGGCTTGCCATGTTAGCATAGGTTTATGACGGCTTCTCCGCATATCGGTAGTATAGATTCGAAAGAACATTACTCCCCTATGTAGTTGATAGTGGAACTTGTGATTAAATTGATTATGTCACCCAATCTCATAGACATATAGTGATTTGGATGTAATTGATGCCCGTAAAACTTCTATCTTAATTGTAGATGATTTTATGGATTGGTATGAGTTTATTGAAAGATAGCTTGTACTTCTTTCGTGTTCCCACTAGCTACCTTAATAATCATATTGCATTGAGTCTTGACAGTTAATCTAGAAGAAATAACTCATGAAGTTGGAACCCTGTGTTTTTCTCGTATAAGTAAAATCACCTTAGTAAGTTTTTAATAGTAATAATCTAGAAAACAACCCAAATTTGTTACTTCACCAAGCTATTATAATTTAGCCATACATTGTTTAATAGGCACGTTTACATAAATCACCGAGTCTTCGTGGGAACGATCCATATTTATCCATATTACTCTTGACTGCGTATACTTGCGTAGAAAATTGTGAACAAGTTTTTGCGCCGCTGCCGGGGACTTCGGTGTTATTTTAGTTTATGTGTTTGACATCAGTGGTAGTTGAATTTAATTGACTTGGATTTTCTTTTTATTTCTCTCATCTATTCTTGTGTAGTTCGTTGGTTTTTCGCTGTTTCAGGTACTTGTTGCATGCAAACTCGTTCTAAGACGTTGAAAGCTAAGCAAGCAAGAACACCAGCAAAAACTAAAAGCATGGCAGGAGCAGGAGAAGGCCCTGCAGCAGTAGTACAAAGGGCATTGATGGACTATTCAAAGCCAAAAATTGATGACATTCAGTCGAGCATCATTCGGCCTGCAATTACAGCAGCTACTTTTGAGAGTAAACCTGGCACTATTCAGATGGTGCAGAATCAGGTACAGTTTGGGGGAGCTGCAACGGAGGATCCTAACTTGCACATCCGGAACTTCATCGAGATATGCGACACATTCAGGTTCAATAATGTGTCGGAGGATGCTGTTAAGTTGAGGCTTTTCCCGTTTTCTCTCAGGGACAAAGCTAAGGGTTGGCTACACTCTCTAGCTCAAAAGTTCCTTACTAAGTTCTTCCCCATGGCAAAGACTGCAGCTATAAGGAATGCTCTTACTCAATTCTCACAGCAGTCTGGAGAAACATTATGTGAATCTTGGGAGAGGTATAAGGAGATGCTACGAAAGTGTCCTCATCATGGCATGCCTAACTGGATGGTCAGCAACTGTTTCTACAATGGGCTTGGATGGCAATCGAGACCCATGGTGGATGCAGCTTCAGGGGGAGCATTATGGGTTAAGAGCTATGAGGTAGCCTATGATCTTATCGAGATGATGGCAGCTAACGAATATCAGAATCCAACTCAGAGAATGCCACAGCAAAAGGTGGCGGGAATTCTTGATGTTAGTACAGCCACAGCTTTAACAGCTCAACTAGAGGCATTGAATATGAAAATAGATTCTTTGGCAAATTGTGGAGTGCAACAGGTTGCTAGTGTTTGTGAGCTATGTGCGGGCGCACATGAGACGAGGCAATGTGCTATTTCTCCTGAATCGGTGCAGTTTGTGAGCAATTTTCAGAGGTAACAACAACCAGCTCCCAACAATTATCATCCTAACTTCAGCTGGAGCAACAATCAAGGTGGTGTGCAACAACCTCAACAGCCGTATCAGCAATTTTAGGGTCAGCAATATGGAGCTCAGCCATATAATTCTTTAGGTGTTCAGCAGCAGTTTCAGCAGCCTTATGCTCAAAGGAAATTTCAACCTCTCGATTTTCGGCAACAACAGTATCAGGCTAATTCTGGGCAATCATCGGCTAAAAAATCAGAATTGGGAGAATTGAGATTGATGTGCAAAACTCAAGCGGTCTCGTTCAAGACCTTGCAAAATTAGAAGGGGCAACTTGCAAATGCATTGTTACACATGCCACAAAGAGTGCTACCTAGTGACACGGAAACTAATCCAGGGAAAAAGGCTAGCCATGAGCAAGTAAAGGCTATCACATTGAGGTCCGGAAAAGTCACAGAAAGCGCTGAACTTGAGAAGGAAGAGAAAATTCTGCCAGAGAAGGAGGCGGAGAAAGTGGATTTGGGAAGTTCAGATGACAAGGGCAAAAGTTCAGAATCAAGTAAAGGAGTAGAGGAGAGTGTACTAACTCCTAAAAAATCAACCCTTGAGAAAGAGGAAGTGAACGAACGTGTCTATCCTCCACCACCATATCCGCAGCGACTGCAGAAACAGAAGCTTGACAAACAATTCGGTAAATTTCTTGAAGTGTTTAAGAAATTGCATATTAACATTCCTTTTGCAAAAGCACTAGAGCAGATGCCGAGTTACGCAAAGTTCATGAAGGGGATTCTATCAAGGAAGCTGAAACTAGAGGAATTTAAAACCGTTGCTTTGACAAAGGAATGCAGTGCTATTCTACAACAAAAATTGCCTCCGAAACTCAATGATCCTGGAAGCTTCACTATACCATGTAGTATTGGTAATTTGTCGTTCGATAAATGCTTGTATGACTTGGGTGCTAGTATAAATTTGATGTCTCTATCGGTCTTTTTGCAACTTGGGCTACCAGATCCAAAGCCAACTAACATCTCTTTACAGTTGGCAGATCGTTCGATCACCTATCCTAGAGGCATAGTTGAAGATGTCTTAGTAAAGGTGGACAAGTTTATATTCCCAGCTGATTTTGTCATCTTGGACTTCGAGGAAGATAAGAATATTCCCATAATCTTGGGAAGACCATTTCTAGCCACAGGTCGAACATTGATCGATGTTCAGAAAGGAGAGCTCACTATGCGAGTGCATGAAGACAATGTCTCCTTCAACGTGTTCAAAGCCATGAAACTACCGACAGAGGATGAAGAGTGTTTCAGCATAGAGATGGTTGATTAAGGTCAGTGCGAGGAGTCGGGTAAGTTGTTAAAGGCCGATATGCACATGCTTGAGCATCACACCCGTGATCCAGTTGACAATTCGTTCACTCAGGATCTCATGAATGTTAACCTCGGAAAACTTCTACCACACTTGAGGCATGTGCTTTTGAATGATGAGCTGGTAATTTTTGAAGAGTATCAGGATAATGTTTTAAGAAGGTGGAACACCGATGACGAGATCGAAGAGTGTTCTGATCAATCAACTAGGAGGTGTAAACACCTTCGAGGTGTGAGGATGAAAAAGGAAAAGTCGATGGATGGAAGAGTCAAGGTGCAGATGCATATGAAAAAGATGTGGGAAGATAGCAAGAACGTTGTCACACATTGGGTGAATGGTCCTTCTGCTAAGGACAAGTCGAATGCGATCTTCGAGCCACCATAATTTGAATCATATTTGTCCGGCTAAATGATGTTAACGACAGCACTTCGTGGGAGGCAACCCATGTGTTAGGTATGTTTTCTGATATCCCTTGTATTTACTCCCATTCAATGGGGGCATTGAATATTTTAAGTTTGGGGGTGATTTGGGGGATTAGTAGTTGTATTTGTTGTTATATTATGTGTGCATATAGGATATCATGCTTTGCATATTAGTAGTAGTTCATGCATGTATGTTTGTATTATCTACGGTTGTTTCATGTAGGACATTTTGTTTTGTTTTTATTTTTCGTAAACCATGTGAGTTCATTTTAGTTGCATTTTCATGGCATGCATATTTCATGATCCCTTAGGGCGAGCCGATTCTGATTGATAGGTAGATGTTTAATTGAGTGTGGTGATGATGAGTAGAGGGTTGATTTATAGTTATTAGGAATTGACTTGCATGTTACGGGGACAAAATTTTTACACAAACTCGTTGGGTGCTTTTGGGCTAGGTTAGGGTCATGCTTGTTTGAATGTTTTGAGATTTAATCACCTGATTATATTTAGAATTTTCGTTATTCCCTTGATAGCATAGGAGCATTAAAGTCTAAGTTTGGGGGAAACCAGGGATTTCATGCTAATAATTGTCAATAATGGATAGGTGTCAAATGGCTAGTAGCCGGCTCATATTTATATGAGTAGTCTAGGGTTGGAATTGAGAATTCTCATTCCAGATGGCATATATTAAAAAAAAAAAAGAAAAGAAAAAAAGAAAAGTCAAAATTGTCAATTGTTTATATGCAAAATTAACCAGAGTGAGCTCTTTAATACTCGAGTAATTAAGTCCGAGGGGGACTTAGTCCTAGTAACCTAAAGCCCTTGTGGTTTGGGATTGCTGACCTAACACTCGCTACATGGGTATTATTGTATAAGCCTTTAGGGGTCTCATTCATTGCACGGTTAAATAAGCATGCTTGTATATATATGTCGTAGTAGTTAGTAAAAAAGCATGAATTCCTGGCTAACTTGAATAAGGATGGAGGTGTTCCTAGGTTATCAAGTGTCTACAGTCTATTCTATTTACAAACCCGTGATTGTCTTGGCGAAGGATATGTATGATTTTTGACCTAGTTTTGGAAGTATTTCTGATGAGTATAGCACACACGCACGTTTCTGTCATGTACTGTTAGTTTACGGGGACTTAGTCGAGCTCTGCTTGGATTTATTCGCATTCTTTGAGATATGTGCTTGTTTGTTGGTTTTGGTGAGTTTGAAGGGGATCTTTGCATTTTTCATAGTAGTTGCATTCATGCATTGCATTGTTAGTTTAATGGATTTTGTGGGAACATTCACTATAGGCCCTCACGAGACGTTACTCGTCCACTAGGGCTGCCTAGGGGTTTAAAGGGCTTGTTGTATATGCCAAATGCAACCGTGATCACCTACGGAAGTGGTACTAGTTAGTGTACATAGTTATATTTGTTTATGCTTGAGGACAAGCATCGATTTAAGTTTGGGGGTGTGATAAGTGGATTTTACATCCACTTGGAGCATTCCATATCGGCTTAAATTGATTCACTTGGCCTCAAGTTTGTTGTAGTTTTGATGTGTTTTGTTAAGTGTGCAGGGTTGCAAGAATGTTGAATAAGGTTGCAATTCCTGTCAATTCTGGAGATGAATTCGAGCATAAGAATGAACAATGGAGTCTTGTTGTGAGCCACCATGAAGGTTCCAAGGCAAGGAATTGAAGTATGGAAGCTTTGAGAAAAAGAACGAAAGGAAACGGAGGCAAAACGAAGAAAAAATGAAGGAAATAGCATGCTGAAAAATTTTCAACAGATTTGGAGCTAGGCCGCAGTCTAGCTACCTAGGCCGCAGCCTAGCATGGCCGCTGTCCATGACGAAAATTTCACTAAAAACCCTCCATAACTTTCCTGTTTTGACTATATTTGGTATTTTTGGTATTTCCTTGTTGGATAAAACTTCTAGGGCCTTGAAAAACATATTGTATCATTGTAAAATCATATCATCACATAGAATTACGTATCATATCATTGTAACACGGTAGAGAGGTCAAGAACAAGAGGGGAGACAACTTCCAAGGTGACGGCAAGGAAGAATCACACTCAAGTTCAAGATCTAAGGTTTTCTATATTGTTTATTTTCTGAATCTTCAACTTAATACTTTATTATCTATTGGATTTTTATCAAGTATTCTATTCTCAATCATTAATTGTTTTCAGTTCTTTGTTTTAATTATGTTATCAATTGAACCCATGATGGTGCTAAGTTCAATCATGAACTAAACACTTTCATGGGGTTCTAATGGAGTGTCTTGTGGATTCTAGTAGTTGATAGTTTTGACAACATATGCTTGTGATTGAAAATAAGGTTGCTTGACGTGGTTGTGTTAATTTATATAGATGTGTAGCTAGCATCTATTTTGTCAATCTCTAATGAATGCGAAAGTGGATTTAGAGATTAGGGCTTGCCATGTTAGCATAGGTTTATGACGGCTTCTATGTATAGATTCGAAAGAACATTACTCCCCTATGTAGTTGATAGTGGAACTTGTGATTAAATTGATTATGTCACCCAATCTCATAGACATATAGTGATTTGGATGTAACTGATGCCCGTAAAACTTATATCTTAATTGTAGATGATTTTATGGATTGGTATGAGTTTATTGAAAGATAGCTTGTACTTATTTCGTGTTCTCACTAGCTACCTTAATAATCATATTGCATTGAGTCTTGACGGTTAATCTAGATGAAACAACTCATGAAGTTGGAACCCTGTGTTTTTCTCGTATAAGTAAAATCACCTTAGTAAGTTTTTAGTAGTAATAATCTAGAAAACAACCTAAATTTGTTACTTCACCAAGCTATTATAATTTAGCCATACATTGTTGAATAGGCACGTTTACATAAATCACCGAGTCTTCGTGGGAACGATCCCTATTTATCCATATTACTCTTGACTGCGTATACTTGCGTAGAAAATTGTGAACACACAGGCACCTATCAATTCTTAGGAAACAAGCTGGTTTCTTGGTTCAACAAGAAACATAATTCAGTTTCTACCTCTACTGTTGAGGCTGAGTACATTGCAGTTTGGAGCTGTTGTGCACAGATTCTCTAGATGAAAAATCAACTTCTTGACTATGGTCTAAAAGTTAAAAAGATTCTAATTTTCTATGACAACACTAGTTCAATTTCAATTTCTGAGAATCCAGTGCAGCATTCTAGAATCAACCACATAGACATTAGATACCACTTCATCAGAGAGCATCTGATGGTGGGCATTATGGAACTGCATTTTGTTCGAAGTGAATAACAATTTGCAGATATTTTCTCTAAAGCTCTGGATGAAGCAACCTTTTCGAGGTTGGCAAGTGAGCTTGGTATGTTAAATCTTTCATGATCTTTAAATATCTGTTCAATTGATTGCAGCAAGTGAATTTTATTCTATGGATTTTTGTGTTCAATGTGATTATTTGTTTGATTTTTCTGGAGATATCGAATAGATATTTTCACTCAAGATATCGAGTAAGTATGTGGATATCACTCACTTGAGTTATCGAACGAGTATTATGCTAGACATATCGAATAGTTAGGTTACTAAAGATATCGAACAAGCTATTTTGTCTAGAGATATCGCTTAGTTAATTACCTATAGATATCGATTTAGCTAATATTGAGAATAATATCAATTGAGTGATACTTGAGATATCGAATGAGTAATTATCTGAAGATATCGATTATTTGTTTTATTTTATTTCCAGAGTTATCGATTATTGTATGCTCAGTGTTCCAAAATTAATTGATTTGACATGCGCTGTCTAATTTAAATTATTTTGGAATAAGATCCACACATATTATTTACATTTTATTCTTTCTAAACGTTCTGTCAGGAGTAGTCTAGGATGTCGTATAATCTCTATTGCATGCTTTAGTGTGTTTAAGAGGTGTGTTCCTTGATTAACCTTTCACCCGTTTAAACCCCTAGTTAATAGTTGCATCTTTTAGACTTCTTGGCCTATAAATAGGCAGGGGTGGGAATCACTTAGACTAACATTTTCTAAAACTTCTATTCTTCTCCAAAATGACAAGAAGCATTCTCAACATCTCCGTTGAAGAGTTCGAGGCGCTCACCTTCTACGAGAAGGTTCTGGCGCTTCATGCCAAGATCGACGAGCTCATCGAGGAAGAAGAGCGAGTCATTAATGCCATACGTGCAGCTCTGGCTGCCCTTCAGGCACGCAGTAGAAGGGACTCCAACAACGACTCCGCACCAGCCGCCTATTGGGTAGATTTTAGGTGGGGGGAATGTTGTTTATGTTTTTTTATGTTCGTGGTCTCTTGCCCATTTGTATTTTTTTATGAATGAAATGGTTGCTTTCTGTTCATATCTATGTCTTTTGATGTTTCTCTCAATGCCATAAAATTTATTGTGTGACGCATGTTCCTGCATGTTTCTGCGATATAATTTTCTTAATAGATTAATGCTCGATCTAACTCATCAAAGACGTTTAGATATAAGATAACTTGATCTGTGTTAATAGTCGAACTCTTGTTAAGTGATTAAACATAAATATATCATTTCATTAAGTTAACATCAAACTTAATCAGGTTACCTCGAATTAGTTTGACAAAAATGACTAGATCTGTTATCTATCTCAAGAGCTTTTCATGATGTTTTAATTCTAAATTAACACATTCATCTAATAAAACAGTGAGCTTTAATAGCGACATAGTTGCATAGATTCATTTCCTTTTTGCAGTAACTTCATGGACTTGAACTATCAACAAAGGATGATGGTGTGTTGGTGTTTCACAAGCAAACATGGGTAACCTATTCACCATGGTCTTTAATTCTGTCATTTGCCATGTGCAAACACATAGAATTAATATTAAACTCGAACGACTAATTTGGACTCTGGTTTAACAGGACTAATTAGTTAAGTTGAACACATGAATTAGTTACTCCTTTCTGTTGATAAATCTTCAAGTGAACTCTAACCTAGGTTGATTAGCTGTGGCACTAGGCCTAAAGTTAACAAGTTTGCACACACCTAACTGAATATCTTTGACTATCTTTGCAACTTGTTTCTTTTCCTAAGTACAGCTCAAGGACAATTATCAGCTTAGTACAACAAACCAGAGGTGTACATTGACTTTAAGAGATTAAACCTTCACGAGGAGAAGGCTCTTAAGTAAACACACCTAGTTCAGGTATTGAGTTCTAAACTTGTCAGCATTACTTCTATCTTATCCTAAATCCTTGCCTTAATAGCTGAAATGAGAATTGCTGAAATGTCCCTCAGATTCTCTACCCAATTAGCACACCAAATTTTCACTTTTAACCGTCCTTAACCCCCTCTACAGTTTTTCAACAAAATGTAGTTGACAAATCCATTATATCTTAGCTTCAGGGGAGTGAACAGGAGGTAAGTGAGGGTGAGGGAAGTGGTGAACATCAAGAAACCACAAGAACAAGGACGATAAGGGTGTGTAAAACCAGCCTAGCCATCTTATATCTTCCCAAAAAGGCATAGTGATTAAACAGGACAACCACATTACTAGTTTTAGTCTCTCAGAAGACTCTAACTATTGAATAAAGTTCTTAACCAGGAACGAAATCAGTGAGGGTAAGGGACATAGTTGTGCAACTACCTACACACTTGACTTCTAGCCATTAGATGTTGCAAGTTGCAGGGACACATGGGGAGCACACACATTATTTTACACTTACTGGATCTCAAATTTAGGTTTGATGGATCTTCTATAAATGAGAGGATTCAACGCCACTCATGGCTAACTAATTTGTGAAAATGCAGCACTTCCACACACACCAAACACTCTTGATTCTTCATTTTGTTTCATGAAGAAGCCAACACTCCACTCTGAGTTTTCTAAGCTCTTCACAGGGCAACTTGCTGAATTCTCAGTTCCTTCTTGTTTTTCCCATCTGAGACTAATTCTACATCACATATTACTTCAACAAATTGATTCATCTCAATGCTTTACATCTGCAATATTTAACTATTTATGGATCATTGTGGTTCTTCTTTTAGGACTGAGGGAAGGGAGTGAAAAACAGGAGAGGCCTGGTTGCTCCAGGACAAAAGGAGAGTTTGTATGCAAGAGTGGTCTCCTATTTCTTCCAGGAGAGCAAAAGGATAGGTTGAGTACCCCTTTAGTAAGGGAAGGTGAGCCGTGTGAAGTGAGTCAGGTTGAGATCCTGATGCAAAAATAGAGAGATTAAGAAAGATATTTTTTTTAATCATTCTTTCTTAGCCATCTGAATCTAACCTTACTATAGCTTCTGTCTTGCTGATAACAAAAAAGGGGGAGAAGAATCATATCTTCAAATCACAGGGGAGCAAAGTCATATCCAGGAGGAGGAGCCATATCCCTGTGAGAAGATTTATATCTTCAGGCCAAAGAAAAACACAGCAAGTGGAGGAGAAAAATGACATTCCTCAGAAATCACTTTCAAGAGAAAGGAGAAGAAAAAATGATGAAACTAGAAGGAGCAGTTCTGAATTCTCAAAGAAGTCTATCAGTACAAGTAAAACCTGTGTCATGGAAGCTTGATCAAAATTTCTGCCTTCTATGAAAGAAAGATTTGAAGAGTGGTTTTTGTTATCATCACTCTCTTGATTTATGTCTAGTCTCTGTAGACATAAATAGGGGGAGATTGTTGGGACATACATGTCCATATATGATGATGACAAATACCACAAGGCAAGAAACGAATCAAGAAATCGAAGCTGACAAATAAATTAGGAAGCTAACTAAAATGCTGGTCAGCTAAAGCTACATCTTATGAACAAATTTCTGCAAACAGTTAGGAAGTATTTCTGCAACAAGCCGTGAGATGTTGTAATCGAGTATCAATAATCAAGAGAGATTTGCTATGTACAACTCGTGCAAGTAATCAAAAAAAGAATGAGTTCGAGAAGTCAAGTCATTATAATGAATCTATTCGAGACTCTGCAAAAAGGGTTATTTGAGAAGTCCCTGTTCGAGAAGTCATGCTAATTTCTCTATTCGAGAAGTCTGCAAAATAGGCTATTCGAGAAGTCTTCCAAATAGGCTATTCAAGAACTCAATAAAAGGGGCTATTCGAGAAGTCAACATTCGAGAAGTCAAGATCTATCAGTTCGAGAACTCAATCTAGATTTCTAGTGATACTAGAGTTCTCTAATGGAACAAATCGAATGAAGGACAAACCCAAAATTATTTTGCAACCCGTGACTTATAGACAGCGATTAATTACACAAAGGATGTTACGAGTAGGGGGTCAAATTATAGATATTCGAAGGCTCAAACTCCTACAAATGAAAAGTGAAATCAATCTCTGTTTATCCAGTTTCAAGGGCAAGAATAAGAATGGAAGCAATCTCCAACATGATTACATGTCTACTGAAGAATACAAATGATAACTCGATAAGTGCATAAGGACCATTTGGTCTGTCTGAGAAGTTCAGGCATAGCTCAATAAGTAGAAAAGCTTATTGACTTACTAAAAGTTTATCTTTAGCTAAAATAACTTTTTAGAGATGAAGATTCAAATCAAAAATCCTTTTGCATATAGCATCACGTGGGCTTGGGAGCTAAGTCATTTCAAGAACTTAGTAACTTATGAAGAAAGAAACATACACAGACTTGAAGCATGCTGGAATTGTCCAAATCAAGAAGAGAAGACTTTCAAGATGAATTCCAGAAATGACGATCTATCAAGCACGTGTGTGTGACAAGTTATACCAAGAATGTATTTTAATTGTTAAGTATTTTACTTGTCTTCATACAGTATATATAAGCTGTATGAGCAGCATAGTGTAAGCAAGAAAAATACAGTGCATAAAATAGAGATCATTAGGTTTACTTGTAAACACATTATAACCAACAGCTGTGTATTCTACATAGATTATATTCTTTGTTAGGAATAATTCATAAGTTGTGATGTTGAGAATAGAATTTTGCTAATACTTCTTGTATATCCTGATCTTATAAAGGATTTAGCACTTTGTATAGAATATATGTGTTAGACAGTAATCTGTGGAGGTTAGTCAGGAATAGTGCGTCAGAGACTACATTTCAGGAACTAAGAGCAGATCCTGATACAGCAAGTCAGATCCTGATCAAATACTGATGGGATGATCAGATCCTGATGCAATGGGAAATCCTGATATCAGTCGTGTTACTGATGATGTCATTATGGATGCTACAGAAACTGGCAAGTGCTATAAAACAGGATCGTTGTTTTAAAAAACAAGCATGAAGATATCGTGAAGGAAACGAATTCTCTATTGATGGAAACTATCAACTGGACGGCAGAACATTGTCATAGATAGATTATAATTCTATTATTAGTTGATAGGTAGCATTATAAATACTCTCTATATATTATTGTAAAAAGAGTGAATTGTGAATTTTAGAGTGCATATCGTGTGAAGCTCTGTATAAGGTTTGTATTCGATAGTTCGAAACAAACAGAGAGAGAGAGAGAGAGAGAGATTTGTATTGTCAGCAGCTGCTAAAGGTATTGTACACCTTTGGTAGAGTTTGTATTTGATTTATTTTAATACAAACAAAGTTTGATTCATTCGTTTGTTCTTGTTCATCTAATCAAGCAAAAATCAGACACGATTATATAACTTGTATTCAACCCCCCCTTCTACAAGTTATTCGAGTTAACAATTGGTATCAGAGCAGGTTGATTTCGAATAATCATAAAGATCTGCAATCATGTCTGGTTACAAGGATTGTAATACTAAGATCCCTATGCTCAAGAGAAACGAATATACTCTATGGGAAGTGAAGATGTTACATCACCTGGAAGCAACAGATCCTGATTATCTTGACAGAATCAGAGATGGGCCTTTTTTTCCAACAAGGCTTGTTGCTCAAGCAACTGTCGAAGGAAAAATTGTTCCAGAACATACAGCAGAGAAGCCTAAATCTGAATGGACAGATAAGGAAAAGGAGAACGTTTTTAAAGATGCTAAAGTGAGAAACATACTATTCAACAGTCTTGATTCTGTTCAACCTAACTATGTTCTCTCTTGTAAGACTGCTAAGGAGATATGGGACAATCTAAAGGTTGAACAAAACCTGTCAGGAAGAATATGAGGACACTTCTCATACAACAGTATGAGTACTTTGAATCCAAGTCTGGTGAGTCACTTACTGACACCTTTGATAGATTTACTAAACTCATCAATGAGATGGCCATGCATGGTAAATATTATGACTTGGAGGATATGAATACGAAGTTCATGAAAGCTCTTCCTGATTTCTACAATGAGAAGATATCTGCAATTGAGGAAGCTAATGATCTGGATGAAATATCATTAGAAGTAGTTTATGGAGAATTGAGAGCTTATGAACTTGACAGGCAACAGAAAAAGAGCAGGAGTGAAGGAAAGATGAAAACTGTTGCACTCACTGCTCAATCTGAATCAAAGAAGCTTCCAGAAGAAAAGTCTGAATCTACTGAAAGAGACTTGAGGAAGAAGAAGAGCAAAGAAAGTTCTGAGTCAGAGACTACAGATATAGACTCTGAAGATAATGATTCTGAATCAGAGATGCAAGAACTCTTTCCTATGTTTGCTAAAGCTTTCAAGAAAGGAAGTTTCAACAGGAGAAGATTTAGCAAATGCTCTTTTCAGAAGAAAGAGGAGAAGAAGAGTGACAGAGGTAAAAGTACAATTATCAAGCTTGATAAAGCCAAGATCAAGTGCTTTAACTGCAGTGAGCTTGGACACTTTGCTAGTGAGTGCAAGAAGCCTAGGAATTCAGGGAAGGGTAATGCACTCATGGTCACACAGAAGGATTGGGCAGACTCCAGTGATTCTGAAGATGACTTGGATTATGACAACATTGCATTGATGGCAAGTGCTTCAGACAAGCCTGGATCTCCAAAGAAAACTTCTTCATCTTCTGTTAAGGTATCACTTCACTCTCTTGATGCATTTGATAGCTTAGATTCTGATGATATTAGATCTATTCATGTTGAGTTTAAGAATCTAATGACTAATTTCAAAATTCTTGCTAGTGAAAAAGATGAACTTAAGGCTAAGAATGATGAATTAGCTAGTAGAAATAATTTTCTTGAATCTGAGTTAATTCAAATGGAAGAATATAGGTTAAGTTCTGATAAAGCTAAGCATGATTATGGTGTTATCCTTGAGTCTTATGACTATGTCAGAAAAGAACTAGAGGAAGAGAGAGATGTGATTAAAACAATTAACAATTCTGGTAAAAAGACTCAAGAAATCATTGAAAATCAAATTCTTGGTAAAGTTAATGGTTTAGGTTTTGATAAGGCTAAGCAAGAAGATACTGTAGCTATTGTCAATGATAATAGTAAAATTGAAGCTAGCACATCTAAGTCTGAAGGTAAGAAGATAGTTTCTAAACCTAAACATGTTAAATTTGTTGATTCTAAAGGTACCCCAGTTGTGCACAAAAGAATTAACAATAGCAGTTCAGATGAAAGAGTGTTAGAAAAACCTAAGAATGTCAACATAGGTTTTCTGTCTAAGTCTCAGTTGAAACAGAGACTAGAAAGTATTTCAGAGTCTAGCAAGATCAGAAGAAATAGGAATGGAAAAGAAGGTATTAACAAAGAGAATAATTACAAGAATGTACCTGATGCACCTAGGAAGAAATGTTATAAATGTGGAAATCATAATCATTTGGCCCTAGACTGCAATCAAAAACCTTCTTGGAAAACTGAGTCCAGATTCCCCAAGACTCAGAGAATTCAATACCAGCCACAAGAACCCTGTTATCATTGTGGTAGTTTACTTCATTCCATTTATATGTGTAAGGAATATCATGAACTGTATTATGACTATTATTCTCCGAAATCTGAAACTCCTAGTCACAAACAGTTTGTGAAATCAAAGTCTAAGGTTGACTCTGCAACAGGTAAATTAAAAGCAAAATCTTCAAAGCCTGTTGGTTCAAAAGTTAGTAAGAAAGGATCCAATCAAAGTTGGGTCCTAAAAATTCTAACTAGCTACTTTTTGTTTGAAGGGCACTGGAAAGAAGCATTCAATTATCTTGGATAGTGGATGCTCTGGACATGTGACTGGAAAGAAGTCCCTGCTTACAAAGTTTGAGAGGAAAGCTGGCCCAGTAATATCCTTTGGAGATGGCAACAAGGAGAAACTCTAGGATATGGCTCAATTATTTTGGGGAATGTCATCATAGAAAACGTAGCACTGGTTGAAGGCTTGAAACACACACTTTTAAGCATAAGTCAACTGGGTGATAAGGGTTACCAATCAATCTTTGATAGTAAAGGATGCAAAATCTTGAATATGAAGAATGGAGACATTTTTTTGACTGGTCAGAGACATGGTAACATATATGAAGCCAGCTTGAGTGACACATCTAAAGGAACTGTCAGATGTCTTTACAGCAAGGCATCAAATGATGAAAGCTGGAACTGGCACAAGAAGCTCTCACATCTCAACTTCAAGAAGATTAATCAACTTGTTAAGCACCATCTGGTGAGAGGCCTACCTCAGGCAAATTATGTGCAAGATGGACTTTGTGATGCTTGTCAGCTTGGAAAACAAAGAAGAACCACTTTCAAGAGCAAGACAGAAAATTCAATTACTGAACCATTTCACATGCTGCATCTTGATTTATTTGGTCCAGTAAACATTATGTCTATCAACAAGAAAAGATATACTCTAGTTATAGTGGATGATTACACAAGGTTCACATGGGTATTCTTTCTACACAACAAAGATGAAGCTCCTCAGCAAATCATTGAACTTGTCAAGAATATTCAAAATAGCTCTGAGTACAAGGTCAAAGTGCTCAGAAGTGACAATGGTACAGAATTTAAGAATTCTACAATGGAGGAGTATTGTGCAGACAAAGGAATTACTCAATAGTTTTTTGCACCTGGAACACCTCAGCAGAATGGTGTAGTAGAAAGAAAGAACAGAACTCTCATAGAGGCAGCAAGAACCATGCTTGCAGATGCAAAGCTTCCAACCTATTTCTGGGCAGAAGCTATAAACACTGCATGTTTCACTCAAAACTGTACCTTGGTAAATGCTCATGGTAAGACTCCCCATGAGATGATCAAAGGAAAGAAACCAAGTATGAAATACTTTCACATCTTTGGATGCAAATGCTATGTCCTGAAAGTTCATGCAGAACAACTTGGAAAATTTGAAGCCAAATCGGATGAAGCAATCTTTCTAGGATATTCAGCATCAAAGGCCTTCAAAGTATTCAATCTCAGAACTCACATTGTTATGGAATCAATTAATGTTGCATTTGATGATAAGAAGTTTGGAATTTTGCAAACTGATGAAAGCCATGACAATCTTGAATTTGAAAATCTAAGTATTCTGAGATTCTCTCCAGTGATGATGAAGGTTCTTCAGAGGAAATCTCTATTGCTTCTCAAAGGAATGCTACTGTTGAGGGGGAGCAATTCAATCAAGGATAACACAGTACTGGTCAGGATCAGACTAGTCTTTCAGAGTCTACTTCATCAGGAACTGATCCTTCAAAGTCTAATGAAGGAAGATCAGAAACTAGCAGCAGTATTGAATCCATAATTCTACTGATCAAGGGGGAGCTTTTGAAGGAAATTAACACTCTTCTACAAGAAATACCACTAACTTATGGGGAGAGTCTAGCAGGAGCAATCTACCATCTGTTAGAAAATGGACAAGGGATCATACTGAAGATTTGATTATTGGTGATCCAAATAGTGGTGTTCAAACTAGAAGATCAATTCAAAATGAATGCTTGTACAGTTGTTTTCTCTCAAAGAATGAACCTAAGAAGGTTGAAGAAGCCTTACAGGATCCTGATTGGGTAATAGCAATGCAGGAAGAATTGAATGAGTTTGAGAGGAACAAAGTTTGGAAACTGGTACCAAGACCTAAAGATAGATCTATTGTTGGTGCTAAATGGGTTTTCAGAAACAAGCTAGATGAATCTGGTATGATTGTAAGAAATAAAGCAAGATTGTTGGCCAAGGGTTATTCTCAGGAAGAAGGAATTGACTATGATGAAACCTTTGCAACTGTAGCAAGATTGGAAGCAATCAGAATGTTTCTTGCATTTGCAGCTCATTCAAAATTCAAGGTATACCAGATGGATGTAAAGAGTGCTTTTCTTAATGGCAATGTGACACCCCCAGATCCGGGGTCCGGGATTCGGTGGTTACGGTTTCCAATTCTGTTCACAACAATTGAACTTTCCTTAACATAAAATAAATTACGTCTCTATAACCCACACAACAATATAAAACACACCCGTTATAGTCCCAGAGATGAAATCAGAGTAACAATCAAATTTTTATTAATCACATTATGAGTTCTTACAATCCAAAAGAATTTCAATATAATACATACTCTTTGCCATCCATTTACATAAGTCATACTAGACCATATTCTTGGTACTGAAAGAATAAATATACCCTACCAATAGCTTCTTCTTCAGCTCTGGTAGTCTCATCGTCCTCGCCCGCGTCGAGTGCGCCTTGTGCGAGTCATCTGGTCTAGCTGTTGTTGTGATATAATAATAAAGCAAGGGTGAGCAATAGCCCACCAACAATAATATATAACTGAACGATAATGTATAACAGTTCAAAAGTATCTTTCAAACCATATGCCATGCATTTACGGAAATGATGCCAGTATAATATGAACGATGAAGTTACAAGGTAACTTAAAGTATTTGTTTGTAGAAATATCTGCTACATCAAAGTAAGCGAGATATTCTTATTGTTATTAAGAAGAGGAACTTGCAAGAAAAGGTTGCAATTCCAGTTATGACCCTTTTCCAACTCTGCCAACAGTAATCATGTTGCAGGAAATAAATAAATTTGGATGATGAACCAATGATGGAGTATTCACCGCGCCCGCTGTTCCGATCTTGATGATCAGTCGAGATCGTACAGCTCAATTTAGATTTACTACCGGTAGAAGGAAGAACTGACGGCTTTACTTGTATACCGCCTTACTAGCTCTCCCCGGCCAACGGTTGGGCCAAAGGGGATGGACCGGCGCTACTCGGCCTCTTACACGACTCCTAGTTCAAATAGAATTCATGATTCTGAATGTAACGTTCATCCCCCTTTCCCCAAGTATAATACTTGTTGATAAGACTCCACAAAGTAGTCGTATCTAGTTGGAAAGGAAAATTTACCAATAACTCCCAAGCTATTACTTGGTAACGGATATCAACTTGTTCCAGTAATCTTACCCCTCGAAAGATGAGAAGGTAAGCAACGACTTAATAAGTCAACAGCACCCGAGTTGCGGGTGAAGGGAATACTTTATGACCGGGAAGTCGACAAGATAAATAACATTTTTCCAAGTAAGGTTCCCTTATTATTAAGGAGATAGACTCAAAGAAGAATGATGTCTGAGAACCTTTCTTGATATAAGATTAATAATAATATGACTCCGAAATATTTTCTGTAATAATCGAAGAAGATAAACATTATCGAGGTTATTCTAAGTATGGAATAAATATTCAGAGAATATTTATTGAGTTAAAATATTTAAAGAATAATTGGGAATATGAAAGAATATCTTTAATCAGAGTATTTCTCAAAATAATCCCTGAAGAAATATCAGGAGAATATTTATTGAATAAATAAATATTTAAATGAATACTCAAAACAATATTCATTAATTAATAAGACCTGAAAAGAATATTTAAGGTAATATTCATAATTAATTAGGAATTTAAATGAATATTCAAAAGTAATATTTATTCAATGAATAATATCCTAAATGAATATCAAGTAGTATTCATTTAGTAATCCAAGCCTTAAGGAATATTCGAGATAATATTCGATAATTAAATCAAGCTTCAGATGAATATTAAAATAATATTCATCAAGTATTCAATATCTTAAATGAATATTCAAACGTAATATTTATTTAATAAAATAACATTCTAAAAGAATATCCAAATAATATTCATTTAGTAGTCTCATCTTTAGAAGAATATTCAAAATAATAATCGATAATCAATCCGACTCTGAATGAATATTGAGAAATATTATTCGTCGAATGATTACGTTCAAATAATTATTTGAAGTAAGGATCATTAAATAAATAATCTTGAACGAATATTCAAATAATATTCGTCACCCAAATAATAGAAAATATTTACTTAAATATTTTCCTCCGAGGTAATCTCGATATATCAAGGAATATTGACTCCCGGTCTATATTTGATTAATAAGATGTATACGCCCTTCTATGAGGGTCTTACAATAACCGGCTTATAACTGATATATAACTATCTAGCTTATAAGCCAACAATAACATTCAGGGAACAAGTATATCAATTCAACTTGAAAGTAGGCATGCATGCAATGGCATATGTATATCAGCAATCATATATATATATTTATTCAATCACAACAACAGCCTAAAAGAAGGGAATTGAAACTTGCCTGGTAGTCGAGTACGGTAAGGGGTAGTGGTAGCGGGTCCCGGTTCAGCTTGGTGATCTATAAATAGCCAAGGCATTCGGGATTAATCACTTAACATATTAAAAGTTAAGTTATACTTAATTCGAAACACGTTCTCGAGTTATCTCGTTATACCCCTTTTAGTGGATTACTTTTATCACTGATCCGACCCGACATTCGTTCGTTAATACGACATGTCATTGTACTTATACTTGGGACATACTTAAGTCATATGAGTTCTAAAGTCGATCGTTACGAACCAATACTATACTCCGAGTTTTATCGCCCGTTTTCTAAGTGTTTTACCGAAGTTATAAAAGAGTCGTCTTTTAGGGGTTCGTTCGCGTTTAACCTCGACTCGAACATTTTTAATAAATCGAAAAATGATCCTTTTGACATACGGTTTTCTTTCACGCCTTCCTTTTTACCTCTAGTATTTATTTACCAAGATTCGCCATGATGTTACATTGTTTACGAGGGTTCAATTACAGTTACGAACTTTCGTTTACGGATTCGAACTACTTTTAGTAATTTGGTCATAAATCCTAAACCGTAAGTCCGTTTCACGTGATCTTTATATCAAAACGAAGCTTAGAACATTACCTATCCTATCATGGCAGATAAGGTCTCTGGACAGTAGGGGTTCGACATGGAAAATGGCATACAAAACATGGTATTGCAAAATCGGGCATTATAACGGCTGTAAATCGAATATCTACTAATTTCGAATCTTCCCATAAACATAGTATCCAACCCAAACAACATATACATGACTTATATACATGAACTGAGGCCAAGCAATGCCTTTCCGTTCATCTAGCTATTTACATCATTAATCCAAAATCCATACATAATCATGCTTATAATCTTAACATAACCATAACTAAGTTATAACTAGCATAAACATGCTTAAATCTCAAACAAGGGTTAGGGTTTCAAGAGCTTTATACCTTCCTTGGAGTGTGTAAAGACCTTGCTAAGCTTTTCATAGTCCTTGTATACCCATAACCAAGCTTAGATTATCCTAGAAATCAAGAAAATCAAGAGTTGTTCTTGAAAATCACTATTCACCCTAGTCTTTGGTGATTTCTTTGAAAATGGAAACAAGAGATTTTGGCTTTGAAATTTTTAGGGGATCACTTTTAGGAAATGTAAGACTCACCATAATTTTTACAAGATCAAGAGATGGTGGGAAGAGGGGTTTTGATTTTGGAATTAAGAGCATAAGCCGAATGGTATTTTCAAAGGGGGGGGAAGAGTTGCTTGGTTTATGTTGTTTTAATCTCATCCACTCTTATCTATTATCAAGAAAATATCTTGTATAAATTCACTTTATTAAAGTGATGAGGTGTTGGATGAGGAAATACCATGACAAGTGTTGAAAATGTGGTGGTTTTAGCCTAACTACATGGTTGCCTTGCTAAGTACTTAGTTGCATTCTCTAGGGTGCTAGTTCCTTGATTCTAGTTTGGTTACTAGATATTTTATGCTAGTAGCTTGCACAAGACTCTTGCTTCCTCTGCTTGTTTCTGTGTCCGGTTATTGCCCGTTTCGATTGATCGTTCGTAGGAATATTTCACGGATTTCTAATTAGGGTTTACCGGGAATCCTCTTTAATAATAATACTTTCATTCTCCATCTTTCATTCTAACTTTCCAATTTATATTCCTTAAATCCATTCGTTAAATACTTAAGGCTATCAGTGTCCAGGGAACTCTAGGAGAAAATAAAGTGCGGTTTTTCAGAATCCGACAGCTTTTACATACACTTATTTTCCCCCTGGATCACTAATACGAACTCGGAAATCCGTTCCGAATACTTCTATATAGTGTCGTCTCATATTATTATATACTCCCACCACAACACTATTCATTCTATATTCTTTACTTGTTCTCTTAGGGTGGTACAATTGTCCGTATTCTCTTTCGATCGTTCCTTATCCTTTTTACGGAACTACTGGATTAATCGTTACCGATCTGGATGACATGAGAATATTCTCCTGCTTGAAATTGCCATATCTTATTCCCTTAGAAGATAGATTATTCTTACCTATGTTGTTACCCTTTAGCATTCTTCAAGACATAGAAATAATAAAGTCGAATTCCATTCATTCTTTTCAAATATCAATTATTACATTGAAGCCATAACCACTCCTCAGTGGTTTCCTACCTTCATTCTTAAATCAAATATAATAACATCCCAAAATATCAAATCCTCAAAGTTAATATCTCAATTCTTGGATTATAATAATATTTAATCCACTGTCCGGTCAAATATTATACCGAAAAGAATTTTTGGAATTTCTGAATTCCGATCGTCTCTGCATTCACTTATTTCCTCCGCGTATCACTAATATGACTTCGAAACATCCATATCACGTCCCGTACATAGGGTGGAGTGAAAAGTTTTCCAACTTACAAAATCACTATTCGTCCACCAAATTACTATGCACGTACAGGAAACACTATGCACGTACGGGAAATACTATGCACGCATGGTAAATACTATGCACGCATGGGAAACACTATGCACGTACTCATTTCCCTTCAAGGATCCATTAGCTCCTTCCTGGATGGTAGATTATTCTTATCTAGGTCCTCAACCATCGAATTACTCTATTCTGACAATATACCAATGCATCAGGATCATTGTCCAAAGCAATATCCATTCATTACAATCATTGTTCTTTGAAACCACCATTCATTAGAGCTGGTGACCTTGTTATCGGAATCATTGTTCCTCATTTTATCATTACTTAATAAAAAGTTTTAATTATATCCAAAATTTGGGGTTCTTACAGTCTCCCCTCCTTAAAAGGATTCCGTCCCGGAATCAGGTAGGAAGCAAAGAGTCGTTTGCCTGTCGTTCACTTTTTTTTTTTTTTTTTTTTAGCTTCCCGGTCAATTCTTAGTCGTTCTACCCTTCCTCAGCACATCTTCTAGTGCTACCATCCATATTGTATCCTTTTTCCATCAACGTTGCTACTTTTCGTACAACTCACTATCCGGGTTATATTCTTACCCAGTCTTATCCTTATTGATACCTGCAGTAACATTGGTATCACTATCACCCTACGAATTCGGAGGTAACCTCGCTCGTACTGTGCATTTCCTGATTGCTTTAATCTTCGCAATCTCGATCAATATAGAGAAGTGGAAAGATTTATTGAGAGATCACTATGATCAATTGAACATTTGTTATATTGCATAGTTAGTACAGAAGGGGGCCAGCCTTTAGTACTTGACAAGCAATTAAACAAGTCATGGCATTCCACTTAGACTTCTATCACATAGACAGATAGTCACGTAGCAGTACCTCCCCTCCTAAAAGGGTTGTTCTTCTCAATTCATAAAGAAGATGAATAAGAGAGAAGAAGAGAAAAGAGTTCTAAAGGATTATAGAAAGCTTTCATGATTGTAGAATATCATACTCAGAATTTACCTCTGAACTATAGAGGTTTATCAAAGAAGAAATTAATCATAATTATATCCAATACTATTTGATCGCAATCTCACGTGTCAACATATCTTGCTGCTTTGTCCATTATTCTATGGACAAATACTCTTGTTCAATCTTAGCGATACTCACATTCGGGAAATCCTTCAACCTTTCAGGTTAAATCTTAGATTTCTCACTTGACATCATTATTACTGACATTCCATATCATGTTACTAGCTTTTTCATAACTATAATATTGACACTATCAGGTTGTCATCCTGAGAATTCATTAGAAAACCCATTCATAACATTCCTTGCTTCTCATTCCATAGTTGTTTTCCCAGCCTTTTCTTTATCAATCACATCCTTCTTATTAGCTGATTCTTACTCATTTCTATTATTTACTTTCACCTTCACCTCTTTATTGAGACACCTTTTTGCACTTGGTACCTCCTTATCGGTATTCCGTCTCATTTATTCTATAATCATCACGTTATTCCAATTTAAACTTTCCGAAATGAATCTGGCCCGATCCCTTTAACTTAGAGTCATATAATCTACTTCTGCCAACCTTGTTTCTCATCATTTGTTCTTTTCTATCCGTGGTTTTCCACAGGTTGTCTTTCGTAAGTCAGACCAGGTCGTATATCTACATGCTCGTACTCCTATCATCTGTTGAACATCTGCATTTTACTGACGTAGCCTGGCCACATGAAAACCCGTTATGACCGTGCTATAAGTTTTGGGGGTAAGGCTGGCTCGAATACCGCCGTCCGAACATTTTAAACTCTCAGGTGGCCCAATAAGTCTCGGGCTCAACCGCCCTTCCCTCCAAGTCTCATTAATTCTTTCCATGGGAATATCTTTAACATCATGAATCATCAACCTCATATTCTCTATCTTGTTTGCGCAGAAGTACACTAACATAAACTTGTTTGTCATTCATCAACATGCCATTTAGTTAATCAATGGCAGCACTTTCTTTATCTTTACATTGTCATCTACTTTCTTAGAAGAATCACCATTGCTTGTTGTTTACGTAGTGCATTAATAGCTAACCCTACAGGTTTCAAATCCCTTAGGGAGACAAAGTAATCACTATTCCTTATCCATAAGGAACACTTCCTGAACTTGATGTAGATATAACATGAAGTAGATAGAATTGCGGAAGAGTTTCAAGCATCGCAGCTAGGTCCGGTTGATGAAACTATCACTTATGCATCTTCCATAAAAGACTGGAAACTTAACGGTTTACTTCATCAATTTTGTACCATGGTCCTGGTTTGCCTCAAAACGGGACCTTCTAAGGTACGTAATACGCTTAAGACTCCATCACGAATCGAATCTTTACTTAAACTATTATTACATTCGATTCTTGCACAATCATCAAAAGGAATGTAACTTCCTCCACTCCGATATGACCTTCAAGGTCTTTCCAAATTTCATTTCGTTTCTTCGGTATGAACATTTGTAATTATTCCTTTATACTTAGACTGTCGGCCACCTCATTGGCCTTTCCTGATAATAATAATTTCTGGTAATTCTTGTTCTCTGGATATATTCCAATTCAAACTTTTCTACCTCATTCCCATCACTGTTGGGTGGAAGCATTCTCCCTTAAGCTCTGCTGATGAAGAAAAATATATTTATCAGTCTTTTTCCATAAGTCATTGATTCTACCTACCCGTGGGAACTTTATCACATTTATTCCCAATCCTACTTAGGATACTTCTTTTCTTAGTTCTTTCCTTATCTTAGGATAATCTCAATCTTTATAGGTTCAACCCATACTTCCTCAGGGTTTCATACATGCCTCATCTGGCATAATTGTTACGATGTCATACATTCCTTACCAAACTTCCATATTTGAAGTTCGGAATATTACCTCTTTTTTTTTTGTAAGGTTTCGTAGGCCATCCTTATCATTCCTCCGGTATTTTCTAGGTACTGGGTATATCAAAATGTCATTGATCAATACTCTAATAATTCTATCCATGTTCTTTCCAGAACCCTTTTTTAATAATCCTTACCGGTCATTGTTGCCTTAGCAAGTCCAGCTCATATCATCTGAAGTCATAATGTCGTTATTAGGGTTAATGCCATCCCTTGTGCATTCCCTAGGGTTTGTCTTAATTTATGGATGTCCTATCCTTAATTCAACTGCCAAGGAATTCTTGTATCTTATAATTGGCAATCAGATCATGTATCCTTAATAAAGGTCTCTTTTCAATCATTCTCATTTGATAATCGATCGGTGGTTTAATACCACCCTCTTCTTTCAGATAGTTGTCAGCCTATTTGGCCTCAGACAAAATTCCTACAGCATACTGTTCAATTTCTGACCTTTTCTATACCCTCTTTATATACCTTCATTGTTTACTTTCCTCCGTCATAATATATTCATGGTATTCATGATACCCTAACATCATACATCTCAAGTCACTATACTTCCATTTTACTCGAAATCTTGGACAACCATATACACATGAGTCACTTTAGTACGGGTGACCCCATCCCAAAAAGGTCTAGTGAATTCCCAATCAAAACATGGGTTGTTCGGCAGAAGATTCAAACGATCTCATTAATGTTTCCTTTATATCAGAAGCCCTTGCAGTCGGTGCTTTCTTAGAAGCAACCCTGCTTTGTCTTTTCATTGCTGGTCTAGTCACTTTATAATCCGTTGTGACTTGGCCTCAACTGGCCACACATAAAAATATATGATTTTAGGGGTTGGCTAATAGCATTACTTTTCTAGCAATTGCCGGCATAGTGCCTTCTTCTTTGATACCTTTCTACCTTTCCAAAACTTTACTCCATATAAGTCTTAATCGGCTACTCGGCACCGTCTCCGGTCACCTTTCCTCCACTTTTATCTTTTCAACTATTCTTATCAATCCTGCGTGCCACACAAGCTTACCATTCCTGGCATAACAGCCTTTTCATTTAAGTCAATCCTGGAATTTCTCAGTCCGGCTGGTTTCTTACTTACATTTCCTATTTTCGTCCAATCTCACTTCATCATTTTATCACTACCGTCGATTGTAATGCTCAGGGTCCGTTTACTAACCCATTTTATAGCAACCTTACCCAAATCACAGGGTTTGCTCCAGTTTCTACTCTCTTCCATGACATTCTCTGATTATCAGAAAGACAAGGTTTGCCAAAATTCACCGAATTCCTTTCCAGACTCAGGGAAATTTTGATCAATCTACCCACCTACTGGTAACATTAAGGAGACCAGTTTCGAAACCTGAAGAATAGTTCTATGAACCTCCAAGCAGGTGGGATCATAAGCAGTCATAGCTAACGAAATAATCATCATCGGATTGGAAGTTTACCCACTGGAGAGGAATCAATTATATCCATCCCTTAGAAGGGAATCAATAGTTTCAAACTGAAACCTGTCACAACGTCCTGATATTCAATACTACCGAATGTCGGCCTACCTAACCCTTTATGCGAAGCGTCATTGGAAGCACAAAGTCTCCTTTTTCCATTAAGCAATGCCAGCTCTTGGTCATTACCAATTTCACCTTTTAGCTCCAGGAAGATTTTCTCACATTTTTCTCTTTAACTGCTGATCGTATTACTCGATCTATTATAATTCCGTGTCGGAGTAAACTTAAGGTAGCTACTATAATCCATTCAAAGAGAAGAAGGAATTTAATATTCCTCTGAATCACATGCATCTAACGTTTCTGGTTCATCATTTAACTGAGTTGAATTAACTCTATACTCAGTCTCTGGCAGTAGTCTCATTACGAGTTCATCTTGACTCACTAGTCTTATCTTCCGGTAGGTTCTGAGATCATTGTCTTGCTTACTATTTCCTTATATAACTTTACCCAATCATGCTATCACTTCCCAATGTCTTTACTTTCTAAATGATTCATTCATAAAATGAACATTTTCCTTAATAAAACCACCTTATCAACCTCAATTTGGTTCCATAATTTACAACCTACGACACCTGCCTTCTCATGGCGAATTATTACTGACCATATTCATACTAATTCATTTATCAAATGATATGGCACTTACTGCCTCCTTCTCAACTATTCCTAGGGACTCTGCTCCTCGCCCTAAATCGATGTCTTTGATAATCATACATCCCTCTAGCTCTTTCTTTGTTAAGATGAAAATCTCTAAGGATTCTCATCTATTTCCGTATAAGATCTCAAGTAATTCTTCCAATCCTTCTTTCTTGCTGGTACTACATCTGGTAGTCCGGCTATGAATTCAACATGCATCTTCAGATCTCTTAATAATATCTCGGTTCTTTATACTCACTTTTCTGAGCACCATTTCTTAATCATCACAGTCATTTTGGCTGCGACCCTCATTACCCTTGGGTACGCTCCTTATCCTAACAGAACTGTCCTTATCTTCTGGAACCTCTTCTGGGTCTCCAGTAGGGTACTCTATCGATTTATCCGCTGATCTTCAGCATATAATAAAACATCATCATGCTGCCGCTCGTACGCCTCAAGGTCTGTCGCCTTACTAGTCGATACGATATCGAGCTAAGTTACTATCATTATACTTACGAGTTCCCATAAGGGTTTTATATGTCATCACTACATTAAGTAGTCCGACTATGAACTTGGCAAGAGTTCTTATTATCTTATTGAATTTATTGTTTTAACGTCACCTCATCTCTGGGGTTTATAACGTACGCTCTGATACCACTTCTGTGACACCCCCAGATCCGGGGTCCGGGATCCGGTGGTTACGGTTTCCAATTCTGTTCACAACAATTGAACTTTCCTTAACATAAAATAAATTACGTCTCTATAACCCACACAACAATATAAAACACACCCGTTATAGTCCCAGAGATGAAATCAGAGTAACAATCAAATTTTTATTAATCACATTATGAGTTCTTACAATCCAAAAGAATTTCAATATAATACATACTCTTTGCCATCCATTTACATAAGTCATACTAGACCATATTCTTGGTACTGAAAGAATAAATATACCCTACCAATAGCTTCTTCTTCAGCTCTGGTAGTCTCATCGTCCTCGCCCGCGTCGAGTGCGCCTTGTGCGAGTCATCTGGTCTAGCTGTTGTTGTGATATAATAATAAAGCAAGGGTGAGCAATAGCCCACCAACAATAATATATAACTGAACGATAATGTATAACAGTTCAAAAGTATCTTTCAAACCATATGCCATGCATTTACGGAAATGATGCCAGTATAATATGAACGATGAAGTTACAAGGTAACTTAAAGTATTTGTTTGTAGAAATATCTGCTACATCAAAGTAAGCGAGATATTCTTATTGTTATTAAGAAGAGGAACTTGCAAGAAAAGGTTGCAATTCCAGTTATGACCCTTTTCCAACTCTGCCAACAGTAATCATGTTGCAGGAAATAAATAAATTTGGATGATGAACCAATGATGGAGTATTCACCGCACCCGCTGTTCCGATCTTGATGATCAGTCGAGATCGTACAGCTCAATTTAGATTTACTACCGGTAGAAGGAAGAACTGACGGCTTTACTTGTATACCGCCTTACTAGCTCTCCCCGGCCAACGGTTGGGCCAAAGGGGATGGACCGGCGCTACTCGGCCTCTTACACGACTCCTAGTTCAAATAGAATTCATGATTCTGAATGTAACGTTCATCCCCCTTTCCCCAAGTATAATACTTGTTGATAAGACTCCACAAAGTAGTCGTATCTAGTTGGAAAGGAAAATTTACCAATAACTCCCAAGCTATTACTTGGTAACGGATATCAACTTATTCCAGTAATCTTACCCCTCGAAAGATGAGAAGGTAAGCAACGACTTAATAAGTCAACAGCACCCGAGTTGCGGGTGAAGGGAATACTTTATGACCGGGAAGTCGACAAGATAAATAACATTTTTCCAAGTAAGGTTCCCTTATTATTAAGGAGATAGACTCAAAGAAGAATGATGTCTGAGAACCTTTCTTGATATAAGATTAATAATAATATGACTCCGAAATATTTTCTGTAATAATCGAAGAAGATAAACATTATCGAGGTTATTCTAAGTATGGAATAAATATTCAGAGAATATTTATTGAGTTAAAATATTTAAAGAATAATTGGGAATATGAAAGAATATCTTTAATCAGAGTATTTCTCAAAATAATCCCTGAAGAAATACCAGGAGAATATTTATTGAATAAATAAATATTTAAATGAATACTCAAAACAATATTCATTAATTAATAAGACCTGAAAAGAATATTTAAGGTAATATTCATAATTAATTAGGAATTTAAATGAATATTCAAAAGTAATATTTATTCAATGAATAATATCCTAAATGAATATCAAGTAGTATTCATTTAGTAATCCAAGCCTTAAGGAATATTCGAGATAATATTCGATAATTAAATCAAGCTTCAGATGAATATTAAAATAATATTCATCAAGTATTCAATATCTTAAATGAATATTCAAACGTAATATTTATTTAATAAAATAACATTCTAAAAGAATATCCAAATAATATTCATTTAGTAGTCTCATCTTTAGAAGAATATTCAAAATAATAATCGATAATCAATCCGACTCTGAATGAATATTGAGAAATATTATTCGTCGAATGGTTACGTTCAAATAATTATTTGAAGTAAGGATCATTAAATAAATAATCTTGAACGAATATTCAAATAATATTCGTCGCCCAAATAATAGAAAATATTTACTTAAATATTTTCCTCCGAGGTAATCTCGATATATCAAGGAATATTGACTCCCGGTCTATATTTGATTAATAAGATGTATACGCCCTTCTATGAGGGTCTTACAATAACCGGCTTATAACTGATATATAACTATCTAGCTTATAAGCCAACAATAACATTCAGGGAACAAGTATATCAATTCAACTTGAAAGTAGGCATGCATGCAATGGCATATGTATATCAGCAATCATATATATATATTTATTCAATCACAACAACAGCCTAAAAGAAGGGAATTGAAACTTGCCTGGTAGTCGAGTACGGTAAGGGGTAGTGGTAGCGGGTCCCGGTTCAGCTTGGTGATCTATAAATAGCCAAGGCATTCGGGATTAATCACTTAACATATTAAAAGTTAAGTTATACTTAATTCGAAACACGTTCTCGAGTTATCTCGTTATACCCCTTTTAGTGGATTACTTTTATCACTGATCCGACCCGACATTCGTTCGTTAATACGACATGTCATTGTACTTATACTTGGGACATACTTAAGTCATATGAGTTCTAAAGTCGATCGTTACGAACCAATACTATACTCCGAGTTTTATCGCCCGTTTTCTAAGTGTTTTACCGAAGTTATAAAAGAGTCGTCTTTTAGGGGTTCGTTCGCGTTTAACCTCGACTCGAACATTTTTAATAAATCGAAAAATGATCCTTTTGACATACGGTTTTCTTTCACGCCTTCCTTTTTACCTCTAGTATTTATTTACCAAGATTCGCCATGATGTTACATTGTTTACGAGGGTTCAATTACAGTTACGAACTTTCGTTTACGGATTCGAACTACTTTTAGTAATTTGGTCATAAATCCTAAACCGTAAGTCCGTTTCACGTGATCTTTATATCAAAACGAAGCTTAGAACATTACCTATCCTATCATGGCAGATAAGGTCTCTGGACAGTAGGGGTTCGACATGGAAAATGGCATACAAAACATGGTATTGCAAAATCGGGCATTATAACGGCTGTAAATCGAATATCTACTAATTTCGAATCTTCCCATAAACATAGTATCCAACCCAAACAACATATACATGACTTATATACATGAACTGAGGCCAAGCAATGCCTTTCCGTTCATCTAGCTATTTACATCATTAATCCAAAATCCATACATAATCATGCTTATAATCTTAACATAACCATAACTAAGTTATAACTAGCATAAACATGCTTAAATCTCAAACAAGGGTTAGGGTTTCAAGAGCTTTATACCTTCCTTGGAGTGTGTAAAGACCTTGCTAAGCTTTTCATAGTCCTTGTATACCCATAACCAAGCTTAGATTATCCTAGAAATCAAGAAAATCAAGAGTTGTTCTTGAAAATCACTATTCACCCTAGTCTTTGGTGATTTCTTTGAAAATGGAAACAAGAGATTTTGGCTTTGAAATTTTTAGGGGATCACTTTTAGGAAATGTAAGACTCACCATAATTTTTACAAGATCAAGAGATGGTGGGAAGAGGGGTTTTGATTTTGGAATTAAGAGCATAAGCCGAATGGTATTTTCAAAGGGGGGGGGAAGAGTTGCTTGGTTTATGTTGTTTTAATCTCATCCACTCTCATCTATTATCAAGAAAATATCTTGTATAAATTCACTTTATTAAAGTGATGAGGTGTTGGATGAGGAAATACCATGACAAGTGTTGAAAATGTGGTGGTTTTAGCCTAACTACATGGTTGCCTTGCTAAGTACTTAGTTGCATTCTCTAGGGTGCTAGTTCCTTGATTCTAGTTTGGTTACTAGATATTTTATGCTAGTAGCTTGCACAAGACTCTTGCTTCCTCTGCTTGTTTCTGTGTCCGGTTATTGCCCGTTTCGATTGATCGTTCGTAGGAATATTTCACGGATTTCTAATTAGGGTTTACCGGGAATCCTCTTTAATAATAATACTTTCATTCTCCATCTTTCATTCTAACTTTCCAATTTATATTCCTTAAATCCATTCGTTAAATACTTAAGGCTATCAGTGTCCAGGGAACTCTAGGAGAAAATAAAGTGCGGTTTTTCAGAATCCGACAGCTTTTACATACACTTATTTTCCCCCTGGATCACTAATACGAACTCGGAAATCCGTTCCGAATACTTCTATATAGTGTCGTCTCATATTATTATATACTCCCACCACAACACTATTCATTCTATATTCTTTACTTGTTCTCTTAGGGTGGTACAATTGTCCGTATTCTCTTTCGATCGTTCCTTATCCTTTTTACGGAACTACTGGATTAATCGTTACCGATCTGGATGACATGAGAATATTCTCCTGCTTGAAATTGCCATATCTTATTCCCTTAGAAGATAGATTATTCTTACCTATGTTGTTACCCTTTAGCATTCTTCAAGACATAGAAATAATAAAGTCGAATTCCATTCATTCTTTTCAAATATCAATTATTACATTGAAGCCATAACCACTCCTCAGTGGTTTCCTACCTTCATTCTTAAATCAAATATAATAACATCCCAAAATATCAAATCCTCAAAGTTAATATCTCAATTCTTGGATTATAATAATATTTAATCCACTGTCCGGTCAAATATTATACCGAAAAGAATTTTTGGAATTTCTGAATTCCGATCGTCTCTGCATTCACTTATTTCCTCCGCGTATCACTAATATGACTTCGAAACATCCATATCACGTCCCGTACATAGGGTGGAGTGAAAAGTTTTCCAACTTACAAAATCACTATTCGTCCACCAAATTACTATGCACGTACAGGAAATACTATGCACGTACGGGAAATACTATGCACGCATGGTAAACACTATGCACGCATGGGAAACACTATGCACGTACTCATTTCCCTTCAAGGATCCATTAGCTCCTTCCTGGATGGTAGATTATTCTTATCTAGGTCCTCAACCATCGAATTACTCTATTCTGACAATATACCAATGCATCAGGATCATTGTCCAAAGCAATATCCATTCATTACAATCATTGTTCTTTGAAACCACCATTCATTAGAGCTGGTGACCTTGTTATCGGAATCATTGTTCCTCATTTTATCATTACTTAATAAAAAGTTTTAATTATATCCAAAATTTGGGGTTCTTACAGGCAAGCTTGATGAGGAAGTGTATGTGGAACAACCACCTGGTTTTGATGATCCAAAGTTTCCAAATCATGTCTACAAACTTGACAAGGCACTCTATGGACTAAAGCAGGCACCAAGAGCATGGTATGAGACTTTGTCTAAATTTCTTCTTGAAAATGGCTTCACAAGAGGTACAATTGACAAAACTCTATTTTTTAGAAAGATAAAAGGTGATTTGCTTTTAGTTCAAGGTTATGTTGATGATATTATATTTGGTTCTACTAATGAAAAGCTATGTGCTAAGTTTAGCAAGCTTATGCAGTCTAAGTATCAGATGAGCATGATGGGTGAACTAAATTACTTTTTAGGCTTGCAGGTCAAACAGACTGAGACTAGTATTTTCATTAATCAATCAAAGTATATCAAAGATCTTTTAAAAAGGTTTGACTTTCAAAATTGTGCAATTGCAAAGACACCCATGGCAACAGCCACTAAGCTAGACTCTGATCCTAAAGGGAAAGAGTGTTGATAACACTAGCTATAGAGGCATGATAGGTTCACTGTTATATCTAACTGCAAGTAGACCTTATATAATGTTCTCTACCTGTTTATGTGCTAGATTCCAAAGTGATCCTAAGGAATCTCATTTAATTGTTGTGAAGAGAATTTTTAGATATCTCAAGGGAACTCCAAATCTTGGTTTGTGGTATCCTAGAGAATCTGATTTCTCCCTAATTGGCTATTCAGACTCTGATTATGCAGGGTGTAAAATAGACAGGAAAAGCACTACAGGTACATGTCAATTCTTGGGAAACAGATTGATTTCTTGGGCAAGCAAGAAGCAGCAATCAGTTTCAACCTCAACTGTAGAAGCTGAATACATTGCAGCAGGTAGTTGTTGTGCTCAACTCCTTTGGATAAGAAATCAGTTGATGGATTATGGTATGACACTTAGTAATAATCCTATGTTTTGTGATAATACTAGGGCTATCAAAATTGCAGAAAATCCAGTTCAACACTCAAGGACTAAGCACATTGATGTCAGGTATCATTTTATTAGAGAACATATTGAAAATGGTACTATGGAACTTCATTTTGTTCCTACTGACAAACAGCTTGCAGATATTCTAACTAAAGCACTTGATGAGGCTACATTCATTAGATTGGTTAGTGAGTTAGGAATGTTAAATTTTTAGATCTTTAACATCTGCACAAGTAGCAAGGTATGTTGTTTCAGCTTATAGACTTGATATTTTGTCAGGATCTATACTTGATTGTTAAATGCTTAAGCTGTAACATTTTATCTTGATAAATTTCAGTATGATAGACTTATTAATAAAACATCATGATCAGGATTGCTATCAGTATGCTGACGTCATCAGGATTGTATCGTCAGTATCAGGATTGTGAAATTTGTGTGTCTTACTGTTTCAAAATTCTGAAGTTCATGGTATTTAGTGGTTCAATTCTGAGTTTTGTTAAAGTCTATGTTAGCAAGTTTTATTACATGCATACTGATAATTTATATCATTATTCATGTTAGTCAATAAACAACGATAGACAAGTAGATATTAAGAAAACTTGTATTTTCATTAATCAAAAACATTACATACATGAAAATGAAATACAATTCTTCTTTTTGTCTAACTAATACTGATAATTCTATTCTTATCTAAAGCTGTTACTACTTCAATTCACAACGATCGACTTCAGGACGAGGAGCATCTCAAGATTGGATTTCTTGTCTGGGCGACTTGAATGAAAGCAGCTGACTCATCTTCTTGCTTATTGAAGAAGATGAATAGCATCTCCATCAAGATCAACCTCAGACTCTTCACCAAATTCTTCATCCTCAAGGTGTGAAGAGATTAGAGGAGGATTGTATCCAACTGGTAGATGTTTTAGAGGAGATTTTTGGAAATTATCTGGGTTCAGACCAACCAAATCTGACTCAATGAGAAAAGTCATCTTTTCTAAGAGATAGTTTACTTGCTCCTGATCATCAAGAGTAAAGAACTTCTCGGTGGTAATGAACCAAAAGCTAGGGTTCATATGAAGATTTGGGTTGGAAGTCATGATGGAAAGAGAAAAGAATGAAAAGGTTTTGGAGAATGGCATAAGACGTCGGTTTCTTTTATAGAAAGACATGAGAAGCTGAACAGTCGTTTGGGAAATATCAATGCAGACATCATAATTATGTGTGACTATATTTCTTGTATTTTCAAGAAATATTGAATGAATTTAACCAATTGATTTTGTTCAGATTTTATTCATTTCTTTTACAGGCAAAAGAAAATGCCATGTGGAAACTTCATTTAGTCTCTGGAATCAGGATGATATTGATCAGGAATACAAGTGTGTTCACATCAGGATTAGTAATTCTTTTTATTCAGAAATCACATTGAATCATGTGATTATCCTGATGAGAAGATCACATCAGGAAAAGGAAGCTGATCAGTATTGATTTTTATCTTGATTTTACCTTGACTTATTTACTTGAAATTATTTTTGGATTTTATTTTCCAAAAGTCGTAGGTAACTTCATTTTTCAGGGACTGATACCTGTCAACCTACGTGTCAACGTGGGATAATGGGTCTGAAGGATTTTTGAAATATAATTATTTTGACACTCTAATCGTGTAATTGTTTTCTCTAATTTCATTCTCTAAAGCAAAAACACTCTCGAGTTCTCAAAATCACTAATCAATTTCAAAGATTTCTTAAGTTATTTTCAGATCAAAATGGCAACTCAAAGAAGACTACCCAAATCAGTAGCTTTCAAGTTTGGTGACTTTGATTTTATGATGAACAATCATGTTGCAGCTATCACCAACAAGGAAGGGGTATCAACTGATTTTCACCCGATAATGGACTTTATAGCGAAAGGACCATTAAGCTATGCCTTGACAGCATCTCCACAAATTAATCAAGTAGCTGTTTCACAAGCTTGGGAGAATGCTGAGGTAATTGACTCTACTCAGAGTCAATCAGGTAAGATTGTTCTACACTTAGGACAAGACTCATTTGATCTTACTGAATCTGTTGTTAATTCAGTACTTCGCTTACCTGTTAGTACGTATTTTGAGAATGTACCATCTGATGATGATGTGAGAACTATGTTATCTAAATTAGGTTATGATGGACCTCTAGATAACATGAGCCAGTTAAATAGATCTTTTCTTAGGAAAGAATGGTCTTTCTTCTTTGATCAAATTGCTAAATGTTTTACTGGTAAATGTAGTTCTTTTCAACAAATTACTGTTGTTACATCACATATTGCATATGGCTTGCTTTATAACAGAGTAATTAATTTTGGTCACATTATCTTAAATCAGATGTGTATTAAACTTGGGTCAAGAGATCACGACAGGAATATGGTTTATTATCATAGATTCATGCAACTGTTTATTAACCATTTCATTCCTGATGTTGAAGCTAGATTTGGTAGAGAATATTGTGTTTCTTCTTATGTACAACAAAAGAGAATTTTCTCTGACATTACAAAGAAGGACATTGAAAAGAATCTAGATGAAATACCTGCATTACACTATCCAAATCATGTTCAGGTACTTCTAAGAACTCATCTTCCTACTATCTATAATTCTTCTTTCTTTGGTGGTGAAATTGTTAGGTCCACTATGATTGTAGAAGGGGGGGTTGAATACAATCTATATCAATTTCTCAAAATTTATTCGTTAAATAATTTTTACCTAAACGAATATTTTGTGCGGAATAAATTGACTCGGATTTCAAGTTGAATATAACTGTATATTAACTTGATGTGGTGTTACAAAATCAATCCAAACTATTATCAAGTGTTTAATAACTAATTAGAAAATTCTACATGAACTTTTCTAATTTAGTTAATAAATCTCAAGATAAGTACTAGGAAACTTAATTCGCTAGTAATACAAGAATCACAAGTAGACAAGTTCTATCGGATAGAATATTAGAAAGATGATGAATTTGAATTTATGTGAATTAATTTGTTCTTGGTGTTCTTGATATTTGAGAGAGAAAGCTGCTGTGTTTTTCCAGGATTTTTGCTGTGTTCTGGTCTATTTCATTCTGCTGCTTCTGCTGTGTTATATAGGTCTGTACTCATTAGATATGACTTAAACTGCTTCAAGACCTATTAAATCAGCTGTCAGCATGACTTAATCTTGCTCCAAGACATAATTTTCTGTAGGTATGACTTAGAAAATGTGTCGATATGACTTAATCTTCAACAGTGTGGTCGGTATGACCTAAACACTTTTGTCGGTATGACCTAACACCTTTCCAGAAATATCTTGCTTCGGTATGACTTAATTCCATCGGTATGACCTAGCAGATTTGAGGTCGGTAAGACATAATCCATTCAGCAGCTCGGTACGACCTAATTCTTATATGACTTAGACTTAAGTCATGTCGGTATGACCTAATTTAAGTCATACCGAACTAAACTTAGTCAAGACATAATCCATTCAGCATTTAATTAAGTCATATTGATCCTTTTAATTAATTAATGATTAACTAATTCATGATTAATTGATACAATAATTAACTTAATAAATAAATTAATTCTATTAAATCAATTAAATGATTTATATCAATTAAAAACAAATTAAATTAAATCAATAACTAATTAATTTAATTTTTCCAAACCACGGAAAATAATAAAGAATTATCACTGACTTATGTTGGCGTTCGATGTACTGTCTGGTTCATGAACGACTAACTTCAATGATGCTTCTTCACTTCTGACTTTAAGCTGTGGTTTATTTCTTCTCTCAATTTTCTTGTACTTTGATTGATTTTCAATCTATCACTCGAAAAATCTCTGTCACTGTAAATGAATCCATTCAGTTCAATGCTATACTGAGGCTTGATCAGATACCTGATACGTCTTCCAGTGTGAAACATCAAAACTATAGATTGACTTCCTTCTTTCTTCTGACAGATATTGCTTCCTGAGATTCCTGTGACAGATCATACGGATATTTACTTATTACAATTTGGTTTAAGTTGATTAGGATCCTCCAACTACAAATAGGCTGATTCATATGCCTTTCAATCTCCCCTATTTGTTTGTTAGACAATAACAAGCAAATACCTAGAGGATACCTCAACTAATTCAACTTAACCAAATGAAAGATAAAATATTAAACCTAAAGCAAATATCAAATAGTTCTGGTTTATATTAAACATTTCCAGATTCAAACAAAATGATAAATACAAGATAGATGATCACGTAGAGCTGTTCTTCAATTACTGTCTTCTCGTCTAAATTCTCCTTCTTCTGGCTCATCTGTGAAGAAATATTCTGTGTTTTTGACTTGATCATCTGTGTCTTTGACTTGATGATCTGCAACAACTTTCTTCTTCCCCTTATTCCTCCTGTCTTCACTGTCTGTATCAGATTTATCTCCTTTCTCCCCTTGTGATTTCTCACCTTGTGATTTCTGTGCCCCTTGTGATTTCTCCCCCTTAGTTGAGGAATCCTCTACAGATTTACCAGTTGCACCAGCTCCAGGATCTCGCTCATCATCATCACCATCTGTTCTTGCAAAGAATTCTCTTTCTTCAGTAGTTGGTGTGCGATTTTGACTTATCAGATGAAATAAATGCCTTAATCCTTTAGCTTGATGTGCATTTTGCTTCTCAATTTGATCTAGTCGAAAATTAGTAGAACGCTAATTTTCATGCACTTCTTCCTGTAGATTGTCAACCTTGCTGGAGATTTCAGCAATAATTTTATCTTGTGCCACAGTGACCTCACCAGAATCATCAAGAGCTTTTTCACAAGAAAGTTCGAGAGTTTTGATTTTATTAGTGAAGAATGTCTTCAAGTTGTTGATGTCACCCTTTATCGAAGTAAGCTGATTATCAACAGAGGTGGATGGAGAAGACTGTTTATCCACTTGTGCTCGAAGTAATCTAGCTTCAGCTTTACTTGCTTCCAGTTCCCTTTCCAGATTTTGTATCTTTTGTAACAATGAGAGAGTGTATGTGTCTGTGTGTGCACTCACCTGAGTTTCACTATGAATTTCACTCACCTGATGTGCATGTGTATCACTCAATTTTTTGGTGATCCTCACATACTCCTCTCAATTTCCTTAGCTTTTCCAGAAGCGGTACATGCAGTTAAAATCACCCTAGCCTCCTCTGGGAAGGTCAGTGGTGGTGCAATGGGAGTTCGCAAATCCCTGTCCTCAATCAATTCTACTTGTACATTTGGATTTGTAATCTGAATTGCTTCAGTAGTAGATTGATCAAGTTGCCTTCCACTTTCTTCAGTCGAAACTGCGAGTGGAAACTCCCTTGAGGGATCTAGGAATGTTTCTCCTAGGAGGGGAGATGATGGTTCCATTAAAGTTGGCAAGGAACCAAGATTTCCCTCAGAAGTCTGTGAAGACTCTTCTACCATAACTATGGTAGGCACTGTTTCAGACTCAATGTGCTCTCCTGTCAATGTGTCCCTATTTTCATCATAATCTATATGTTCTCCGATTGTTAGTAATAACAAAGGGGTTGTGCTTGACACATTACAGGATGCCATGGCCCTATGGTGAATTTCAATAGTATCATCCTGTTGAAAGGATGACCCTAGTAACTGTTGCATGGCCATATCAATGTCCATATCTTGTTGGGAAGATACGGATGGGCTTACAGTTGCCTCTGAATCAGTTCTACTTTTCTTTTGTAGAGGTAGAGCTGTGGGTTCACTCATTATATTACTTCTTTTCTTTGCTCTTTGAAAGGGAATTTTCTTTCTGGAGTGGAAAGTTTTAAGTGATGTAGATTCAGTGTTTGGCTCTATGACCGGGGTTCGAGATTGCGGTCTTACAATCCCTTGGTCAGCCCTATCAACCACTTGGGTTCCAGAAGTAGATTGTTCAGCAATAGAAGTTATAGAGAGATTAGAAGTCAATACCTGGTCAGCAGGTGCCGAAGAGATTGCAGCTTGAGTAGTTTGAACCAATTGTTCTTGAACAGGTTCAATTTGTTGAATAGGTATCTCTTGTTTAGCTTCAGGTTCCACTATTGGTTCTGCTTGCTCAGGTAGTGGTTCATTTTCTTCGGGTAAAGGTACAGGTGCAATGATGGGTAGTTGTATAAAGTTTGACATGTATTAAGTGACAACTACTGGCACATTTGACAATTTAGGTTTGACACCGTAATCAGTGAATAATCTTGTCGAAGGTTTACCCGACACCAATGCTTCACTATTCAGAAATGGAGCATGATATTGTAATTCTACCAAATGATTAAAAATCAAGGAAAGGAATCTTGGGTAAAAGCATTGAACTTTATCGCCCCTGTCAAAATTCCTTTTAGCATTGATTACTCTTCTAACCATCGGTCCACACAGAAGGCTGCCAATGTTGATTCTTCGATTATAAGCAACTGCAAATCCAATATGCTGCATAAAGGAATGCAATATTCCGAAGTTGCTTTTTGTTGAATTGGCAAAGACCTTGGCTAGTGTGTCGAACACATAATCCCATTCCTGAACTAGAAACTTTTTATTCAAGACAGGAAGATCTGCTCTGTCTTGATAATGAATACCAGCAAAGAAATTAGTTAATTCCTCATCTGACGGATAATCCTCAAAATTGTCATTTGGAAAGTTTAAGACCGTATTAATGACAGATTCATCCACTGTGTACTGATTGTCTCCAAGAGTGAAAACAAACGATATGTTATCGCTAGAAACGACAGCAGTAGTACACATAATTCGCAGGGGTTCAATTTTTAAAGGAGTATTTAAACTCAAAGCAGTGCGAACTAGTGAATGATCATTCAAAAATCGAATCCACGGTCGAAAACGTTCGAGTGAACATTTTTCGGGATCAAAATATCCGATCAAATTATGCTTAACTATTTCAAATCGAACATTGTTATTACCAACCATTTTTTATCAAATTTTAACACTTTGAAAATTTCAGATTTTACAAAATAATTAATTAAATTGATTTATTTCGAATTAATAATTAATTAAAAATTTGAAAATAATCAAAGTTGTTCAAAAATTCTGAAAAATTCACACAATGATCTTGATACACACACAAACACTCCAGTATTTTTAGTTTTTGCAAAATCAAAACCAAAACCCCAGAATTTTAGATCAAAAATTCGTTTTTTACGAAAATTTAAAACTGAAAAACTCAACCAAATACTTCGATTAACCAGTCGATTTGAAGATAATTGAACAGAGAATCAATTAACAACCTTGAATCTGTATTATGGAGTGATTTAATCGAGTAATTTTGAGCAGCAATTCGTTATATGCGTGTGTATATGTGTATGTATCTGTTGAGTTCTCTATGACTTAACATGAGAGAATGACCCAAAAATGAAATATGACTTAACTTAACTAATCTGTTATATATATATATACTAACCAATGATTATGACTTAAATCTATATAGATAATCGACTCGATTATGACCTAAATAAAACTAATACTTGATTATGACTTAATTAAAATGAATACTGAATATGACTTAAAATATATATATACATTACTGATAATGACCTAATTAAAACTAATACTGAATATGACTTAATTAAAACTAAGACTCGATTATAACTTAAATTAACTAGATAAAATTTAATATTAATAAGACTTAACTAATTACTAACGAATATGACTTAATTTAAATAAACACACAAATATTTACAACTAATAATAAAAAAATATATTAAAAATAATATTATTAATCAAACAAATAATAACAATAGAAATAACTAATATAGATTAATCTGTTAACGGAAATAAAACAATATTAACAGGACAAACATTACAAAACATTAAATAAAATATTCTAAACAAATAAAATAAATACATACAATTATTCTAAAATTATAGAAATATGGAATAACAAATATTTAATTAAACAAAATGATAAATACAATAACAATCAAGAAAACAAGTTGATATAATAATTAAACAAGTGATTTTTTTTAAAAAAATTCATAAACTAATCACTTGTTAATTATTAAAGATCAAACCTCAGATATTAACTAGATTAAATACTAGGACTGTTCAATATACCCAATTCACCAACAATTTTGGTGAATGTGGATTCGTCGAGCGACTTAGTAAAAATATCTGTTGTTTATTCTTCAGTGGGTACAAACAGTAATTCCACCGTACCATTCATGACATGCTCTCTAATAAAATGATACCTTATATCTGTGACGCCCCCAAATCTGAGGTCAAAGGTTCAGGTCGTCACATCATCATCCAACCATATCATACCTGTATTAACTTTACAACTCAACAATACATACGTCCAGACCTCAAGCTTACGTACAAACAAGTTAGAGCCTCAGAAACGATACTCAAAAGTAACACTAAATATTACAATTCATCTGTACAATCCAGAGTCTTACGCACTTCCATTTATACAACTACACTTGAAGACAAGTCTTACTATTACAGTTGAAAACCTATCAGACTTACTCTGTAGTATTTATCAGGAGATAAATCATCTTAGGGGTAAATCTTCTACTCCTCTTCTGCTGGTGCGGAGTTAATCGGCCAAATTCTTCCCTTTCTGAAAAGTTTTTATAAAGCAAGAATGAGCTACATAATGCTCAGCAAGTTCACCATTTTGTAAAATAATAATGTGGTTTATTTCGAAAACATTCCCAACTATATGGGTATATATCTCAGATTTCAAAACATAATTGGACAATGTATATGTCCGAGTTTGAATAAAACATCTATACTCACTAAGGAGCTTTAGAATAACATATGAACCCTTTATAAGGTTCTCATTTCAATATATCTCAAGTTTGAAAATATATACATATGAGTATACTATTTTCGGCAAAACACTCTACGATTAACATACTGTACAGGGAATACATCATTGCAAACCTCTTTCCTTCCATTAGCTTAGAAGGTTTCTCATACAAAAACATTTCATTCTTTGAAACAATTGCAAGAGTGCACTAACACGTGCCAATCTTTATAGAAAATCTTGCAGTTCTAGATACTGCGCGATGTCAATATTTTCTCATCAAAACCACACTATCGGCACTTAGGCCCAATAAGAAGTGTTTGAGTATTTTTCCAAAGTGGAGGATGGGACTGGAAGAAAACATAAAAACCTGACAGGGATTGACGATGATCAGTAGCCACATCCAAGTCCAATAATCCGCGGGTCTTCTCTACCGGTAGAAGGATAGAAACTACATCCGTAACTATCCCCGGGTGAAAACTACATCCGTAATCACCCTCGATGAAAACTACATCCGTAATCATCCTTCGGCAACACCTGGGCCGGAATAATAATTGATGGGCCGCCTGGCTCACGGCCGCTTACACATCCCGGGAATCGTTCGTCAACGGTTCCCACACCTGCCAGAGTCCCTTTTTCTTTTTCTTTAAAACTTGATTTTGATTGAAAACTGAGTAATTGAGGTCCGACATCAGTCGACCGATGATTCTTGAAATCACACAAGAAGCAAACCTGACCGGGGGTTTTCGAAAATGTTTTGAGTTCGAAAGAGTTCGAGTTTGAAAGTGCTAAAGGTATCTTGGATTATCTTTGTCTTTAAAATAATGAACAATAATTAATAAATGATATTTTAAGATTTAATATTAATAATTTATAAAATAATTATTTAATTAAATAAGCATTTAATCCAAGATAGGTATTTTGAGTATTTACGAAGATATAAAAATAATTACTTGAGTATACGATACTCCCCGAATGACCCTTCGGGTTTTCCTAATTTAATTACGATATAATAATATACCGCTCCCCGGTCGATAGTATATACGGACCGCTACGACCTCTATTGCTAGAGTCGTTGTCCGAAGAAAACATTTCATTCTAAGTTCAAGGGGTGCAAACATATATGTACTTATACATCTCAATTTCATCGATACTTCGATAAACATAAACATTTGATATGAATAAAAACTACAAACACAACAGTGAAAGTCCTTGTATATGTAAGTTTTGAAAAGTAAACTTGCCTTGGTGTGGCTGGGGTGGTCGAACGTGCGGAGTGGAATGATCTATACATAAGCAATAACCGCTCGTTAGTATCTTAACAATATCTCTTTAATTGCGGGGTTTTAGGGGGTACAAAATTAACTTAACGACTTCATCTTATGACACTCTAGCCCCACTATAGGTTCATGTCACCACTCGATTAAGCTCGTCACTTATTCGACTTAAATTGGTTACCATATCCGAGTCATATCCATTACCCCTTAAATCACACTCCCTTAACGACTTTTCCCTTGTGCGAATTTTACTCTAGCATTTTTATAAAATTGAAAAATTCATATTTTAATCCAATTCTTTTTGGGTAGCCTTCACCACTGCATTTACTAGCTTCTCAAATTTTTCCATGATCCTACATAAATTTTTAGGGGTTTAAACAAGGTTCACAAGGGGACCATTTAGAGCAGTCCGGAATCCAGAAACACATTTCACTTCTCCGGCCATAACTGAAAATCCATACATCACCTAGTCATGAATCTTATATTTTTGCAAACTACATTCAAATACCTTTCCAAAAATATATATTAGGACCTCAGGGGACAAGATTTGGGGGTTCAAAACCATCTTACAAGACAGGTCAAGTTCCTGGAAAAACTCAGCATGCTTGTTCCACTTAAATCAACCAAGATTCTTACATCCACATCACAACCAACATCTAATTCACCAAGTTCATACTTTATAACATTCATGGAGATATATACACTAACCACAAGCATAAAAATCACAACCACAACACTTAAACTCAAGATCCATAACATCCATTACTTATATATCCAAGATTAACACAAATACACATGGATCTATCATTAAACATCTTAAACACTACATGGCCAAGAGGGGTTAGGGTTTTTATACCTTCTTGAGTATCTAGGAGCCTTGGGTAAGCTTTACAACCACTAAGAACACTTGGATGAGCCTTTAAAGACCTTAATCCTTCAAGATCTAAAAGATAAACATACATGGTTACTATTCACTCAATCTTCAACAATTTATAACTCAAGATTGGATGGTTAGAATGGCTTGAATTTCATAGCATACCTTCTATATGGAGTGTAGAGGACCTAGGAATTTTGCCTTGAATTAAGAGTGAAGAAAAATGGAAGAAAGAAAATTTCTCTTCCTCCTTCCTAGCCTTGGCCGAGAGCAACATTGCTTGGGGGAGGGAGAGAGTTTTCTTATTTTGATTTTTGGTTGTTGGATGAATAAAGTATAAAGTGGTTGGGTGATATATGTGTTAGTATATAGATATGTATCACATGTTGTATGTCTAGGTATAGGCCACCATGCCCTCTTGTCCCCCTTGGAAAAAGTAGTGACTAGTTACTATTCCTCTTGTCCATTTGGTTTAACTAGTTTGCTTTTCCTAACTACTTAGTTGCATGGGACTTGCATGCAATACTACTCCTTGTATCATTATTCTTCCACCAATGCTTGTCACTTAATCTTTAATTCGTATCGTATCTTAATTAATCTCTCGTAATAATATTTTGTCGCGTAGAGATTTCCCTAGTAATTCCTTAAGTACTTAATTGTGTAAATTCCTCGAATATCCATAATTCCTCGTCATAATTCCTAATAAATCTTTTAATACTCCAATAATTCTCAAATCCCAAGTTTTATAAATCTTACTAACAATAAGACTCTTGCCTTCAACAATCTTCCCTTTATCTCTCATAGTGAATGTAACAACATAGTTTCTCAGACAATTAATTCCATTAAACAACAGGGATGACTAGAAATGTTCCAAATTGGCAATGCCACATGATATTATATAAAAGAAAATATTGCAAAAATTAGGGTTCTTACAGCCTCCCCTCCTTAAAAGGATTCCGTCCCGGAATCAGGTTGAAAACAGTTGGGGGTGCTTTTCACGCATCGTGCTCTCTAGTTCCCATGTTGATTCTTCGACATTCTGGTTCCTCCACAAAACTCTCACTAGTTTGACAACCTTGTTTCTCAGCACCTGTTCTTTTCTATCCATGATTTCTACGGGTTGCTCCACATATGTCAAGTTTGGTTGCAGATCCACTTGGTCATATTCTATCACATGTCGGAAGTCGGTATGGTAGGGTCGTAGCATGGACACATGGAACACATTATGCACTTGCTGCAAGCTTGGGGGTAAAGCCAATTCATAGGCTAAGTTTCCAACTCGTCTCAAGATCTCAAAAGATCTAATAAATCTTGGGCTTAGCTTCCCCTTCTTACCAAATCCCATCAATCCCTTCCACGGTGATACCTTCAACATCACAAATTCTCCTACCTAATATTCTTTGTCCTTGCGGGTCTGATCCGCATACCTCTTCTGTCTGTCTTGGGCCGCTACCAGCCGTCCTCTTATGAGCTCGATAGTTTCTCTTGTCTGTTGGACCAATTCAGGCCCTAAAATCTTCCGCTCTCCAACTTCTTCCCAACACAAGGGAGACCGACATCTTCGTCCGTATAAAACTTCATATGGGGCATTCCTATACTTGCATGATAACTGTTGTTGTAGGAAAAATTCGATCAACGGCAAGTGGTCATCCCAACTTCCCTTAAAATCGATAGCACATACTCTCAACATGTCCTTTATGGTCTGGATGGTTCTCTCGCTCCGTCCGTCTGATTGGGGGTGGTATGCAGTACTCATGTTTAACTTGGTCCCCACACAATCCTGAAAACTCCTCCAGAACCCGGAGTTGAACCTTGGGTCTCTATCAGATACAATGCTCACAGGAACCCCATGCCTTACCACGATCTCCTTAGATATCTCATAAAATTTGACCATTCGAAATAATGGGTTTCGTAAAAAAAAAAAGCTAATGAATTTTACATACACTCGTCTGTACCGTAAAGACGTAATATCAATTCGAAATCTTCATTTAATAATTCGCACATATCGTGATTGCAAAAATTTCTCATCTACCCATAAAATTACTATTCATCCAGGTTTCGAATATTCACGAAAATTAGGGTTATTGCAGTCTCCTCTCCTTAAAAGGATTCTATCTTAAGAACCTAAGGATAATAGTTGTGGATACAATTCCAACTTTACCCTTTCCAACTCTCAGGTTGACACTTCAACCCTTTTGTTCTCTCACCTTGGTCTCACCAACGCTTTAATGTTGTTTCTCAACGCATGCTCTCCTCGACCTGTATTCCTTATCGGTTGTTCTATGAATGAAAATTTCTATCCCACTACTTACACGTTCCTCTTCTACCTTGTTCATAGTATCCGTGTTGAGTCCTTGTATCGTTGGCCCGTGAATACTTTGTGGTCGTGTTTTGTAATCTGAGACAACGTCAATACGCACGGTATTCCTCATATTCCTTCGCTTGATTAGTAGGCATGTGTTGCCTCCCGTCAGCCGTTACCACTTGCTATGGATACGGTATAGTCTTCGGTATACGTCGAACCAGTTCAGCTACTATGTCCTTCATTCATTGACTTCTTCGTAACGCAAGAAAATCGAAACTTCTTCTTTCATAGTACGCCTTACAAGAGACGTCCTTACGTTCGCAGGGTGATGATCATGATAACAACATTCATTTCATGGATAAGTTTTTATTCTCGATTTCCCCGTGAAATCTAAGGCACGACACTAAATACAGATTCGATCCTCTGGATAATTCTTCTTCCATGTCCGTCAGCCACAGATCAAATTAGTACATACGCCCAATCTCTTTGTTAAATATACCTGAAAGCACCTTCAATATTCGAAGTTTAACCTTAAGTCTTTATCTGACGTAATCACTGCAGAAGTTTTATATTGCACCACCATCTCTTCTGTATAATATTCGATAATCTTCTCAATGGAAAGTCTCTCGTAGGTAAATCACTTGGTCCAACAATTATAACTCAACTAGGGTCATCTCTTGGCTCGGTCTTTGGCGACCTACTTATGAAATTCATTATAATTCTATCCACGTTTAAGATTTTCTATAGGCGGAATTAATCCACTAGATCTCTATCATTCTACTTTTGGCATGTCGCGTTTGTACTTAATAGTTTGCCAATACCATTCTTCATTTCAGTTTGCCAAACATTCTCTTAATTCTCTATACATCTTTGTCCTTCCCCATAATTTATTTATTTTCCTCTAACATTATTCTTTATGGTATATACTCTATTTTCTTGGTCAATACTGACTGAATTCCAATTTCGAATAAGCCCTTCTATAGGTATCGGCCACCACACAGGCCTTTCCCGGGTAATAACAAATTTCTCCATTATACCCCCTGCTCCCTTTCGTCACCTTCTCTTTCTTATGTTTGGTTCTAATATGAAGATATATTTATGGCACTTGTGGAGAAATTTTCACACTTTTCTCATAAGGTTAACGTCTCAGTTTTATGCGTGAATGCCATCATGACTAATCCCAGACTCACGGTTAGTATATCCTATCCCGTAACCTTTATGTTGTTTAGAAGTATAGGCCATCATCCCCTTTCTACTGCATCAGCACACCTCTTAAACTCTTGAAAGACGCATCATCGTGACTCTCAAAGTCCTCTTTTTATCATCAAGTATAGCTAACAACGAGGTTGTTGCTAATATCTCATTTCATTCCAAAACTTTGTTCATTAATCCATAAAGGCTTCTGACTTATTAGTCCATTCAAACGATACTACCATAATTTTATAACGTTTATATTAGTGTGAAATGCCAACTTTGGCACAGTACAGAGGTCGATCTTGAGTTGGTGAAACCTTCTCTTCAACCTTATCCTTGAAAAAAACAACTACTCATTATAACTAGTCAACAATTCCTCCATTCCCGATAAGGGTATCAGTTCTCGATGGTATATGTAAGATGTCATACGCTCGTCCTCTTTCACAACTGGCGCCAATCAGTCTGAGGCCTGCATGCTGCTGCAATTCCCAATAAAATTGATTAGGTGGTAATCTGAAAGGCAGAGTGTATAAACTTGTAACACTATAACTAATGTAACTCAAACTAAAGGAAAAGATACTTAACCAGAAGACAATCAAGAACAGGAAGTCACAAGAAATCAACACTAAATGAAGACAAGGTAATTGATACAATTAAACATGCTAACTATGATCAAGCCAAGAAGAAATCATTAAGAGAAGTTCAAGTTAAAGTTGTTCATGCCTCAGTGATTTGATAAATCAAGAATCAAGATCATAACTATCAGTATCATCAAGACCAATTGATTTCAAGTGAAGAAGAAGGAAAGCAAATATTGGAAAGCCAAGTTATTCAGTGAATATGGTAATTTATTCAAGAAGCAGAAACACTATCAAGACTAGTCACTTATGAACCAGACCAATGCATCAAGTGTCAGGACATTGATAGCAAGTTTATGTCAGTAATAAAGAACCATGTTCAAGAGCTTGTTGAAGAATAAAGAAGACATGAAGATATCACAAGTTCAAGATGTGCATTGAAGTTTCAAGTTGAAGACCAGAATATTTTCTAAGTACTAAATGTTCTGGATGGCTAAGTAGAAATTCTCAAGTAGAAGTTCTACTTAGGAATTTCGAGATAGCCAAGTAGAAGTTCCACTTAGGAATTTCGAGATAGCCAAGTAGAAATTCTCAAGTAGAAGTTCTACTTAGGTGCAGCTTCAACATGACACATGGCATCTTCTGATTGGCAGATTTCCAAGCTTTCAAGATAAGGCAAGAATTATGTGGACATCATTGGGCCACGTACATCTTAGTCTTTGAAGACTACAGGACATAGATTACATGTAGTATAAATAGAAGTACTTGTGTAATGTTTTAGTTAGTGAGCAATTCTAGAGAAAAACACAAGAGAAAAAGAGAGAGTGCATTCACAGAGCTTAGTATCATTCACTTCTCTCTCAACTTCTGTTATACTTTGTAATGAATGTTGTAGCAACCCTTTCAAGTTATATATAAAGAAATATATTCCTTGAATCTGTGTGTTCATTTATTGCATCGTTTTTATTGCCTCTCATATTCGAAAAGTTGTATTCACCCCCCCTCTACAACACATTTGGACCTAACAATTGGTATCAGAGCTATATGTTTAACATACAAAACATAGATCCTTGTGTTGAGTAGAAGAATCGTGAGTTTTCATTTTTCAGATCTACTTTTCATTTTCTCGAAAAGTGTGTTTTAATTCGTTGGTAGTGAAAACTCATCTGAAAAATTATTTAAATACTCCAGGTGTGATTATTTAGCTTGGGTGTATTTTAATTAATTTTTGTGAATTTATCTGGGTTAGTTCATATTTGGTGTTCTTGAGTGTTCATCATCTGTTCTTATCAAAGAATACAACCCAACAACTTTTTGATCTCCTTTTCAATAGTAAAAGAATAAAAAGGTGGTTTTTGGACTTGTTGATTTACTTTATTCGGCCGAAAGTAAAAGACATACTCAGTACCTAGCATGTGGGTTAGGTGGGTTTGGTGAGTAAAGCATTCAAAGTCAAAAAGTGTTAAAGTGATAATATTGTTTATTCAATATTTAAAGAAATCTGCAGAAAAATTATTCTAAGGCAAAAATTTCTACATAGAATTTCTACTTGGAAATTTCTACATAGAATTTCGTCTTGGACAATTTCTACTTAGTGATTTCGACTTGAGCAAAATTTCTACTTAGAGAAATTTCGACTTAGGCAAAAGTTCTACATAAATATTCTACATAGCCTAGTCTTGGGTACTTAGAAACTTTTAGTGACCAGAATTGAGATGGCTCCTAAAAATGCATTCAAGATCCCAATGTTCAACAAAGATCACTATGAAGAATGGGTTTTCAGAATGAGACTATATCTAGAGACTATTAACCCTGAATATCTGGAAGTCCTTGACAAGGGTAAATTTGTCCCAATGGCAGTTATTCCTTCACATACGGAAGGAGGAGTGGTTATACCACCCCGGTCTGAGCCCAAAAAGGCAGCGGACTTTTCGGATGCTGATAAAGAGCAAATAGCTTTGGATACTGCCGTACGACAAACCTTGATGGAATCTCTTGATCATGAAATGTTCAACATAGTCAAAGGTTTGACTACAGCGAAGAAGATTTGGGACAAGATAGAAGTTGTCATGGAAGGATCTGCAGAGGTCAGAAGCAACAAAACACTCATACTCAAGATGGAGTATGACACCTTTAGAATAAGGAAAGGAGAAGGCATAACAGATGTCTACCTACGATTCAGTCAGTTGGTATTGGATTTGAATCTGAGAGGTGTGACTCTCCCCATGGTTGAAACAAATACGAGATATCTGAGGAACCAGCCAAAAAGCATTGAGCATAGGGTCTACGCAATCAGAGAAACCAGAGATTTGCATACAACTTCTCTGGAAGAGTATTATGGAATATTAAAGACCTATGAGCTGGAAACGCTTCAAGATCAAGCATGGGACAATGATTCAAAGTCAAAAGAAAGTGCATCAGGATTAGTTGCTGATGAGGAAGAGTCTAAGAAGGCAATGGTTGCAGCAAAGCCTAAATCATCATTTGCACCACATCAAGTGGATAATGATAACGAGTGCGCATCTGACAGTGATGATGACTACTACACCCAAGAAGAGCTGGACAACATAGACGATAGTGTCGTGGCATACATGGCAAGGAAGTTCAGCAACATGAGATTTAGAAAGAGCAACCGACCACAGAGAAAATCTTCATCTTATTATCGGGCTGCTAAGGGTGGTGGTAGTTCGTCAGGCTACAAAGGAAAAGGCAAGAATACCAGCTACAAATCTCCTTTGGATTTCAAAATGAAATTCAAATGCTACAATTGTGGTGAAGCTGGACACTTTGCCTCGGACTGCAAAAAGCCTAAACAGACTTATCCAAAAGAAACATTTGAAGCTCTCAAAAGCAACTATGAAGCACTGTTGAAGGAAAGACATGGAAAACGAGCTTTATTGGTGACAGAAGGAAGAGCTTGGGATGATTCAGATGAGGAAGATGTTACTCATGTAGCGAACTTTGCGCTCATGGCTGAGACATCAGAGGAACCAGAGGTACCAGTTCTGACTCTTAAAGTAGAAATGTCTATTGATGATTATAAAGAACAGAACGGGGCTCTTAGTGAAGAGATCTATATGTTGTGCAAAAGCCTAGACTCTTCTCAAAAGGAACAGAAAACACTTGTTGCCAAATGCAGAATGCTTGAGGCAAAAGTGGAAGAGCTAGAGGCTGCTTGCACTGTAGATACTTCTCTAAGAGACTTTATTAAATCTCTGGAACACAAGCTCGTCCTTAAGGAAGAAGTAGAAGCATGTCTTAGGAACAATCTAGCTGAGTTAGAAACAAAATACGAAGCTTACAAACTAGCTGCTAGTAAAGTGTATGTAGATAATGACACATTTAAGAAGATAACTGGAGTAGGTATAGGGCTTGATTATTCTGACCTTCCTAAGAAAGAAGGAAAGAGACCTGTTGACCCTAGTTCCAGTGACCTTAAACAGGAAACACCTAGAATTCTTAAATCGGCTGTCAAACCTATTTACAAACATCTTGTTCCTAGAATAGAAGAAGAAGAGACTGAATTGATAGCTAGATATGAGATTGAGATGGAAGATCGCCAGAAAGAACAACCTGTAACTCCTATTAAACAAGTGAAAATCAATTTCCCTAGAGATGAATCTAGACTGGGATTAGGAGCTAAGGCTGTTAAACAACAAGGAAAGAAAGAAAAAGGCATAAAAGAGGTTAAGGCTGAACGAATAAAGAAAGCATGTTATCATTGTAAATCTACTGAACATCTTTCTTATGCATGCAAAGCTATGAATGTTCCTGCTGCACATGTCATGCCTACCACACATACAATGAATAATCTGCATCAGAATCATGCACAGTGTGGTCAACCTAACTGTATGCCATGCACTTTTAATATCATGCAAACTTTTGTGCATTTAATGAATGCATCTAGCCAGTCATGCTCAAATACTGTTGCTAGTTCAAATATCAAGAAAAAGTATGGTAGAGCCAAGACTGTCAGTCCTCCTAAAGTTAGGAGTGACAAACCTTCTCCTAAGACTGACAAATCTGTCAAGTCTGAGAAAGGAAAGGAGATAGTCGAAAGCTCTAGTAATGTGAAGAAAAGTGCATTTCCTGTTGTTAAATCTGTTGATTCTCGATCTTATCGAAAAGCCGGGCCCAATCAAAGTTGGGTTCCGAAGAATGTCTAACCAATCTGTCATTGCAGGGCATTAAGCAGAATAGAAATAAAGTTATATGGGTGCTAGACAGTGGAGCATCGAGGCATATGACTGGAAACAAGTCCCTGCTTACAGAGTTGGTTATGAAGGCTGGCCCTTATGTTACCTTTGGAGATGACAGCATAGGTGTGACTAAGGGATATGGCAAACTGAAAACTGGCAATGTCATCATTGAAGATATTTCCTATGTTGAGGGACTAAAGCACAATCTGTTGAGTATAAGTCAATTCTGTGACAAAGGTTACGAAATTGTCTTCAACAAGAAAGGTGTCTCAATCACTCACATCAAGGAAGGCTCACTAGCTTTAAGAGGAGTTCGAAAGGCAGATCTTTTTGTTGCAGATATGGATTCAGCAAATCAGGATGAGGTTACCTGTTTCTACAGCAAAGCCTCGGATGATGAAAGCTGGTTATGGCACAAAAAGCTATCTCACTTAAACTTCAAGACGATGAATGCTCTCGCGAGGCGAGAATTGGTGAGAGATCTACCTCAAATGGAGTTCGCTCCGAAAGGACTCTGTGAAGCTTGTGAAATGGGAAAGTCGAAGCGAGCATCGCATAAAAGCAAAGAAATTTCTAGTATTACTGAGCCTCTACAACTTCTTCATATGGATTTGTTTGGCCCAGTGAATGTCCTATCTTTGTCTAGGAAAAGATATGCTTTGGTAATCGTGGATGACTTCTCCAAGTATACATGGGTATTGTTCGCAATGACGAAAGACGAAGTACCTTTCTTAATCATTGATCACATCACTCAAATTGAGAATGTTTCAACACTTACTGTGAAGACGATTAGATCAGACAATGGCACTGAATTCAAAAACGCAGTGCTAAATGACTTCTGTGTATCTAAGGGAATACGTCGTCAGTATTCAGCCCCGAGAACTCCACAGCAAAATGGAGTAGTTGAAAGGAAGAATAGAACTTTGGTTGAAGCAGCAAGAACTTTGTTGTATGATTCAAAACTTCCTTTGTATTTCTGGGCCGAAGCAGTGAGTACCGCTTGTTACACTCAAAATAGAACCTTGATCATAAAAGATAAAGAAAAGACACCATGTGAGCTAATGAACAACAGAAGACCAACAATCAAATACTTTCATGTCTTCGGAGCAAAATGCTATGTGCTTATAGATGATGAAAATCTAGGCAAGTTTGCAGCAAAAGCTCGTGAAGGAATCTTTGTTGGTTACTCTACAGACGTGGTGGCAGCTTATAGAGTGTTCTTAGTGAATGATCGAAAAGTGACTGAAAGTTACAACGTCAGATTCGACGATACCAAACTCTCATCAATTTCAAGAGATTCTAGTGAACCTGAGTCCCTAAAATTTCAGAATCTGGACTTAGAAGATCTTGAAGATGAACCTGAGTTGGTTGTTCCATTAAATGTTCCAAGCGTACGTGAAGAACCTGAGTCTAGTGAACAAGCTAATTCTACAAGATCAGGAGAGACTTCTTCAGTACCAACCGGCAACAACTCAGGGGGAGTAAATAGCAGCTCAAGGACTACTGTTCAAGGCTCGAGTCGAGTTGACTCTAGTTCTGTAGGAGCTGGCACTAACTCAGGGGGAGTTAGTGAAAATATTCAAAGTAGTCAGCACCCCAACTCAAAAAGTCAAGCTGAATCATCTAGACAATTTCCAGGTGAACGGGTATGGAATAGAGACCATCCGTTTGAGCTAATTATTGGTGATCCAGATGCTGGTGTGACTACTAGAAGAACTGCAAGAGCTGACATGGCTAATATCTCCTTATATTCTGGGTTCTTATCCAAGCTTGAACCTAAAGAAATAGAAGAAGCTCTTGGCGATGCTGATTGGGTGATTGCAATGCAAGAGGAACTCAATCAGTTTGAAAGGCAGAAAGTTTGGAAACTGGTACCCCGACCAAAGAACAAATCCGTAATTGGAGCTAGGTGGGTATTCAGAAATAAACTGGATGAAAACGGACTTGTAACACGAAACAAGGCTCGTTTGGTTGCAAAAGGTTATTCTCAGCGAGAAGGAATTGATTATGATGAAACCTATGCACCGGTTGCAAGACTTGAGGCAGTCAGGATGTTCTTGGCATTTGCAGCACATAAGAACTTCAAGGTATTCCAGATGGACGTGAAAAGTGCCTTCCTGAACGGAGAGTTAGAAGAAGAAGTGTATCTGGAACAGCCGCCCGGCTTCGTTGATCCAGAACATGCAGATTTTGTGTATCTACTCTTCAAATCTGTCTATGGCCTCAGGCAATCCCCAAGGCGATGGTATGAAACCCTATCTCTATTCTTAATTGAAAATGGTTTTGTTAGGGGAGTAATTGATAAAACATTGTTCTATAAAGTTGTGAGAAATGACTTAATACTTGTTCAAGTATATGTGGACGATATTATTTTTGGATCATCAAATGAGCGCTTGTGCGAGAAATTTGCCAAGCTAATGCAGGAAAAATATGAGATGAGCATGATGGGAGAGCTATCCTTCTTCCTTGGATTACAGATCAGTCAGAGAAAAGATGGTATCTTTATCTGTCAATCCAAGTACGTCAGAGATTTACTCAAGAAGTATAATCTAGAAGATGCATCAGCAGCTAAGACTCCCATGGCAACAGCCACGAAGCTTGATGAAGACAAATCAAGTAAATCAGTTGACATCACAAGCTATCGAGGTATGATTGGCTCACTCCTCTATTTAACCGCAAGTAGACCAGATATAATGTTCGCAACTTGTTTATGTGCAAGGTTCCAAGCGGATCCTAGAGAATCACATCTCGTAGCCGTCAAAAGAATTTTTAGGTATCTCAAGGGCACACCAAATCTAGGGATTTGGTACCCAAGAGATACAGGTTTTAATCTTATTGGCTATTCAGATTCAGACTATGCAGGTTGCAGGATTGATAGGAAAAGCACATCTGGTGCTTGCCAATTTCTTGGCAGAAGATTGGTGTCCTGGCAAAGTAAAAAGCAACATACAGTATCTACTTCTACTGCTGAAGCTGAGTACATTGCTGCTGGAAGCTGTGTAGCTCAAATACTGTGGATGAGGAACCAATTGAAGGATTATGGCATGGAGCACAAGAAAATTCCAATCATGTGTGACAACACAAGTGCCATTGCCATAACCAACAATCCTGTAGATCACTCAAGAACCAAGCATATTGACATCAGGTATCATTTCATAAGAGAACATGTCGAGGAGGGGACTGTGGAGCTACATTTTGTGTCCACAATGCAACAAATTGCAGATATATTCACCAAACCTCTTGATGAAGTAACATTCAATAGGTTGGTTGGTGAATTGGGAATGCTTAACACAAGTTAGTAAAGCCTTCTATCTGTAAAATCCATGTTTATGTTTGTATGTGCAAGCTAATCAATCGTTATGTGCTTAGACTTTAATATGCCTAATTAATGATTGTTATAGGTTGCATATAGTGTGATTTTGCATGAATTCATTGTGTTTTAAGTGTCTTTTATAGCACAAATCTGTGAATTTATGCTTGTTAGATTGCATGATCATAGGGGGAGTTAAATTCATAATAGTCTAAATATTGCATGATTTTTAGATGAATTTACCTGTGTTTTTCATGTAATTAGAGGCCTTAGAATTATCAAGGAATGTTTTAATTATGTCATATTTTAAAATCCTTGAATTGATATTTATATTAATTTGGCAAAATTAATTGTTGAGTTTTTCAAAGAAAAATTGTCAAATTATTCTAAGTATCTTCAAAATTTCGAGTTAGTCTCTATCTCGAAACTCATGTAGAAATTCGACTTGAATTTCGACTTGAGCTTCCAGGGTGAAGTTTTGAAAATTCTAAGTCTGGGAAGAATTTCGAGTTAGTACCTATCTCGAAATTCATCTCGAAATTCGACTTAGAGTTCGAGTTCGAGTTACCAGTGTGCCTAGTTCTATCTTCAAAATATTCGAGATAAAGTCTATCTCGAATTTTATCTCTAAGGTTGAGATGAAGTTTCCATTAAGGGAATATTTTGAAAAGAACTGAGAATTAACTTCGAGTTAGTCTATCTCGAACTTTATCTCGAAGTTCGACTTGATGTTCGAGATAGAGTTCTTAGTCTATCTCGAAACTCAACTCGAATTTCGACTTGGTGTTCGAGATAGAGTTCTCAGTTAAGCTAAAGGGAATTTTTCGAGTTATACTCCTAACTCAAAACATATCTTGAATTACCCTGGACTTTTTGATTCAAGGAAATATTTTGGAAAGAATTTGAGATTAACTTCGAGTTAACTTCTATCTCGAACTTTATCTCGAAGTTCGACTTGATGTTCGAGATAGAGTACTTAGTCTATCTCGAAACTCAACTCGAATTTCGACTTGATGTTCGAGATAGACTCTAACTCGAAAAGTATCTTGAATTTTCTGTTTTTCCAAGTTTACTACAAATCAATAATGTTCAAGATAGTATTTCCCTATAGTTTCTGCTGTAATTTTGGTTAAAGTGCTTCTTTGTGCATAATTGTTCGAGTTAACTTCTATCTCGAACTTTATCTCGAAGTTCGACTTGATGTTCGAGATAGAAAAGTTCGAGATAGAAAAGTTCGAGATAGAGTTCGACTTAGATGTCCCCTGTATGGACTTAGTACTTTTCACATTTTTTTACAGGGACATTTTTGTCATTTCTCATTCACCTATATATACATCTCTAACTCGATGCCTAAATTCACTTTACCTAATTCTAATTTTCAGCAGCCGTTTCACAAGAACAGTGCGATTTTACTAATTACATACCTTTGATCCTTGTTTTTGTGATTAAACTCGTACTAATCACGAATTACTGCCGATTTGTTGCCTGCTATTATCTGTGTTAACCTTAATCTTTGTGTTACTGTGTTTTGTGAACATCCATACACGCGCATATACATACACACGAACACATATTGTTTGTGTACTGTTCATAAACACGATTCCATTTTCTCCATCTATAAACACACACGATTCAACTGGTATACACACGAAATAGTAATTGGTTGTTGAATTGAATCCCGTAGTTTGATTTCTCAGATTCCATTTGGTGTTCTTGAAAAATTAAAAGGGTTATAATTCTCTTTTGTAATTCGGAAAATTAATTGTTTTTCTAAATTAAAATAAAATTCACATCTTCTTAAAGAAAAACATTTAATCAAAATGGCTCACCAATTTTCCCTTGCTAAAAACAATTTTTACAATATTTCTACGGAAATTGGTGATCAACTCCCGCGGTTTAAGTTTTGGATACGATTTCTCAATTTGTATTCCAAAGCTAGCCAAGCTTTTACTGCTAAACCTACACTAGTACATGATGCTTTACAGCAATTATGGACTAGTGCGGTTACTTTTGGGAGTAAATCAACCCCCTACGGTTTCAGGTTTACCTTAGCGGGTCAGGAATATGAGGTGACAGAACAAATTGTCAACAGAGTTCTAGGATTCCCCATTAAAGATGCCTATGATCCAGAACCTACTGCTGCAGAACGCCTCAGATTCTTTGAAGAAATTGGATGTTATCCTACAAAAGGCCCAATCACGGGAAATATCCAAAAGCAATTCTTCCATGCGGAATGGAATTACTTTTTCGAGGCCATCACAAGATGTTTTCGGGCACGCGAAAAAGACTTTCATCAAATTCCGATTCCCATGCAAACCTTTGCAGTAGCCCTAGCAAGAGAACTGGATATAAACTATGGACGCATAGTTCTCTCCGAGATAGTGGCCTCAATGGGATCCCTTGCAAGCAGAGACCTCTCTACCACTGATGTCGTCTGTTGGTTTCCTCGGTTTCTTCAAATGCTAATCAATGACTTAATACCGAAGGATGCTCTTGCTATTAGACAGGGATTTGCCAGAAGCCCCACATCTGAATCGCTGGGGATGGGCACTAAGTCACTTGCAACCATTGCAAATCAGGATAAACATCAAGGTAAGCCAATGTCTACTCCTGAAAATATTCAAATGTGGCTTAGATATGATGCAGGAGTTACCAATTTGGAGGCATCATCACAAGTCTCATCACATGCTCAAAATCCATCTGTTCATGCTGAGGCATTTGATGAGATTCCGGATGAGGAAAGCGATGATGCACAAGGTAATCAAACAGGTAATCTCTCTATGCATACTATTCATTCCTCCTCCTATGTTTCTGATTCCGCGACCCGAGAGACTGCTAACCCGCAGGATCTATCCCAGGGTAAGAGCCATATTTCTGACTCTGAGTCTGATACACATTCCTATTCTTTATCACCCCTGTTAACGGAAGTCAGAAAACCAGCACGTATATTTATACAAGATGATGAGGAGAATGAACCCGAAGAGCAGCAACTTTTTCGCAAGAAAGCCAAACTTTTCCACGCTGCTACTTCACAACCACAGTCAAACCCTAGCGTGTCACACGCAACCACTCCACCTCACGCGAGTGGTTCACCCCTTGAACATTCTGCACATAGGGATTTTGATTTTGGTCAGGATGATGTGCCTCTTGATGATACTGTTGCTTCAAGAGGACATGAAGTCTTAAAAACTTCAGCCGTACCTTCACCGGTACGTACTGATGTTGCAAAGAGGATCGGTTCTGATGTCGTACAAGGACACTTTGCAGCCTCTCAGACTGAGATTCCAACTCAGGAACAAACAGAATTTGATCCCATAACTGTCAACAACATTTCTTATCAAGTTTCTGCAGGTACTGCTTCACTTTTTGGATCAGCTATTGAAGACATGCACGAGCGTGAGACAGGGAGTGTGTGTGAGAGGTTAGGGAGAGAGGGACCTTCATTTTTAAGGCCCGAAACCGAGCGCCAAATACCAACAGAACGCGTATTAGAGCGAGGTCACCTAAACCAAACACCGTCCCTTAATACTGAAAATTTTGATACTCGTATGACTTCAATGGAGAATAAAATGGAGCAGTTCGGGCAGTCGATGGGGCAGTTGGGGATTAATGTTGGAAACAATCAACGGGCTCTAGACGACTACGCAGCAAGAATGGCAAGTCAAGCTACAGCTTTTGATGATTTGACAAATAAGGTCAATGACTTGGGCCATGCTGGTGGTGTCTTGGGAAGCACTCTCAATGAGAGGATGGGGGCATTGGAGTCTACAATGCATACAATGATTGTGGAGATCAGTAGAATGATGTTCGCAGTCAGGAGTTTTGTGCCCCCGGAGTGCTTCGAGTCGGAACAACCTCCCCCCGATGCTGGAGCAGGTGGTGCAGGTGGTGCTAGTGGAGCGGGAGCCTCTGGTTCTGGTTTTGGAGGTTCCTATGCAGCTGGTGGATCTGAAGACCATGGTGGAGCTCAGGATAACTCACCTAAGGGGGAGAGTGGAAAGGAGACGAGACAGCAGGCAGTTCACATCGAAGAAATTGAAGAACCCGCTGATCTTGTTAAGGAACCAGAAATTGAGCCTGCTGTTGCTGAAGAGGCTCTGAGGAGGAGAAAGGGTAAGGCAATAATGGTTGAAGAAGATGAACCAGTTATTGACCTGAGTCATCAGGACACAGTACAGGAGGTACTAGACTCAGATTCTGATATGGAAGACGTACCTTTCGCACATGCTGTAAAGCGATCTTTGAAGGAACAAGGTGGAGGTGCTGGTATGTCTTTCGGAATGCCTGAAGAAGATCCTGTTGATGAAGAAACCCTGCAGTCTCAACAGTTAGCCTTGGAACAAGCTCAGTTCCATAAAATGAAGATGATGCAAGAACATGCTGCGTTCCTAGAACAGAAGGTGGAGCTACAAGGGAAGCAGTATGAGTATGAGCTTGCAAGGCTAGCCAATCCTCAAGTTGATCTGGACAAAAGAAGGATAGGGCAGAAATGGGATGAAGCAAGGAAGATAATGATGGGACCATGTGCAAAAGGAGTTCATAACAAGGATGCAGATGATCTGTTCTACAACTTGAATTTGCAGAATCCAATGACTGGGGACTATATAAATGCTTTGAAGAGATTAATTTCTAAAGTCAGGGTTGGATACAATGCAAATCTTAAGGAGTGGCAGGTTATCTTGTCTTTGGTAGAAGGAGTCCCAACATCTTTCCTATTTGTGGATGACCAATTCATAATGAGAAGATCTGCGTCAGAGTTGTTCTTGCTAGCGACTAAAATTCAGTACTCTCAATCTGAGGAGCTAAGCATTCTGTACAGGGATCAGTTAATGCAGCTAGCAGAGGACAAGGGTCCAGAATTCTCAGCTTATCCAAATTTTGTCCGGATGGTGGTTCAAGGAAAGATGAAGAGGGTGAGCATGGAGGAAAAGGACTTAATGGAACTTTCAGTGGAATCTCTTAAAGCTGTATGTAGACAAATGATGGGTAAGGGATTCGCCTCTGAGCTTAAAGATAAATCCGTGAGGATCATTGAAAGAGTCATATTCTTGAAGAGCAATGAGGTGTGGAAGTGTGATGTCATTGCTCCAAACCCTCTCGACAACGTGAAGATTGAGCCGGAGCTGATAGAACAGAAATGGAATATTCTTCAAGCAATGAAGAATGTAGATGAAGCTTTGACTCTTCCTTCTGGAGAACTGGAACAAGGAGAAATAAGGGAGGCAGTTGGCGTTCCAGGGAAAGATAGTGTATACTGGATACACTCTTATGCTGATGATACAGCTGATGCCTTAGCATACATAGATGCAGACCAGAAACAAACACTCTTGCATATGAGTAGACAATGGCTGCTACAGACTCAAGACGCTGCATTTCTAGAGAAAGTGTTATATGTGTTCAAATGGGGCGAAGTGGAAGACAAGTTTGTTGAAGAAAAGCAGAGACTCGTGAGTTACCTGTCTGAAGTAGTGGTGGAAAAGAAGCAAATGGAGCGAGATGCGGCTAGTGTCCACAATACTAACCGTGTCAAGGGCTACCCCAAGATGATCTATTGTCAGTTTAAAGCTGATAAAACTCATTGGAAATCTCAGCTCATCATGAAGAACTTTGAGGATATTCCAAAGATCAGGACTACTCAGGAGGTGGACAAACTCAGAAGGCTTTTCAAACATCCTTATCCAGAGCCCAAGAACCCTCTAGAAATGGAAGCTGTAAGTCTGTTGAATGCTAGGTGGAAGCAGCTTAAAGATCCAGTATACAAGAAAGAAAAGCAGCAGAAGGAGAAGCTCAAAAGGCAGAAAGAAGAAAGAGACCAAGCTGCTGAAGCTAGAAAGAGGAAACGGAATTAGGGTTAAAGGTCAGAGTGGTGTGAACTTGAAGTTGGAAAAACTTCATGTCTTTCGGTTGCTTTAACTCACTTGAGGAAAATTCACCTTAGAGTGAATCCAATAAGGTGATACAAGTTTGACCAAAAGGTATGAAATAATCCAGGTGATAGGAATCACTCAAATGATCTTTAATTCGAGGTTCGAATTCTGTTTCTAGTTTTTATGTTCATTGTATTGTTTTCAAGTTCTTTTCAATTGTATATTATTCAAGAATGTAATGTTAATTATCTTTTCTCGTCTCATTGTTTAGTTGAGTTATCCTTCATTAATTTGAATGTCATTGTTAGACAATCAAATTGGGGGAGATTGAAAGGCAGAGTGTATAAACTTGTAACACTATAACTAATGTAACTCAAACTAAAGGAAAAGATACTTAACCAGAAGACAATCAAGAACAGGAAGTCACAAGAAATCAACACTAAATGAAGACAAGGTAATTGATACAATTAAACATGCTAACTATGATCAAGCCAAGAAGAAATCATTAAGAGAAGTTCAAGTTAAAGTTGTTCATGCCTCAGTGATTTGATAAATCAAGAATCAAGATCATAACTATCAGTATCATCAAGACCAATTGATTTCAAGTGAAGAAGAAGGAAAGCAAATATTGGAAAGCCAAGTTATTCAGTGAATATGGTAATTTATTCAAGAAGCAGAAACACTATCAAGACTAGTCACTTATGAACCAGACCAATGCATCAAGTGTCAGGACATTGATAGCAAGTTTATGTCAGTAATAAAGAACCATGTTCAAGAGCTTGTTGAAGAATAAAGAAGACATGAAGATATCACAAGTTCAAGATGTGCATTGAAGTTTCAAGTTGAAGACCAGAATATTTTCTAAGTACTAAATGTTCTGGATGGCTAAGTAGAAATTCTCAAGTAGAAGTTCTACTTAGGAATTTCGAGATAGCCAAGTAGAAGTTCCACTTAGGAATTTCGAGATAGCCAAGTAGAAATTCTCAAGTAGAAGTTCTACTTAGGTGCAGCTTCAACATGACACATGGCATCTTCTGATTGGCAGATTTCCAAGCTTTCAAGATAAGGCAAGAATTATGTGGACATCATTGGGCCACGTACATCTTAGTCTTTGAAGACTACAGGACATAGATTACATGTAGTATAAATAGAAGTACTTGTGTAATGTTTTAGTTAGTGAGCAATTCTAGAGAAAAACACAAGAGAAAAAGAGAGAGTGCATTCACAGAGCTTAGTATCATTCACTTCTCTCTCAACTTCTGTTATACTTTGTAATGAATGTTGTAGCAACCCTTTCAAGTTATATATAAAGAAATATATTCCTTGAATCTGTGTGTTCATTTATTGCATCGTTTTTATTGCCTCTCATATTCGAAAAGTTGTATTCACCCCCCCTCTACAACACATTTGGACCTAACATAATCTCGAAGGATCATTGGCATATATCCATGCATCCATTTGCTATTAGGGACCTGTTAAACTTTATGTCTCTCGATGTCCATCAATCCCTTTAAGCTAAGTAAAGCTTCACATTCTTGCCACGATATTTCTTCCTTTCTCGTCCATCTCACTTCCATGTCAGTTTCCTCCAAGGATACGTTTTACATCGCAATCAATTTGCATTTCCTGGATCAGGAAAAGGCTTGGTAACTCCAGAATTCATTAATATAACATCCTGACAACGGTTGGTAGAAGCGTACTCCCAACCACCTCATCATTTCTTATAACTTTCCCCACACTAACATTAAAGGTCTTGTGGTATGCCCCAACATGTTATTTCTACTTTAATAATTACTCGGCATAACGCTCTGGCTGCACAATTACAACATTTGGTTTTTGATCTCATATTGGTGTAACGGTTCATAATTGTACCTCCCGTTCACCTTAGAGTAATCACTTTGAAAGGAATGGTTTCACAATAACAAGGTCCAATAGATAATTTCAATAAGAATTCCACATTGGATGTTCCAAGAATGTTGATGGTTCCAAATACTAGGAGTCTCGATTTTTTGGGAGATGTAAGGATGGACAGAAAGAATACAACAAGGTTTATTCCTTCCCGTCCTGATAATTCTGTAATATGATACCATAGAGAATGTTGCACAAGGGCAATGATTGTTGGATACAAAAGTCATAAAGACGGTCTTTATACAATTCTTACAACGGGGGGATATTTTTCCTCCTGAATAATAAGAGGAAATCTAAAGTCGCATTGATGAAGGTCAGCCAATAGAAAGCAATTCTACTCCATGACCATTAAAGAATGAAGTAGTTTATCATTCAAGTAGTCAGTGGTTTCAACGAATTCTCATTGTGTGAATGAAAGAATAAAATATTCAAGTGATATAGAGTCTGATACGAAGATGGGTAGAATTCGAGTTGAGTGGGCGACCTCATTAGGTCTCAATCAAGTTATTCATCAAAACTTTCATCATCATACTTTACCACATGCAAATGCATTGCGGAATGAATTAGATTGGGAGTTGGACCAGTGAAACAATAACTAGTCCTTTTCGAGAAACACTAGCAACTAGCTAGGCAAAATTTGCTAGTCCACCTGTTTGAGACACCACCACTAGCTAGGACAATTAGCTAGGTGTTCTTCACAATATTACAATTTTTGACTAGTTAGAACAATCAACTAGTCATTCATATTGACATATCGACTAGCCCGTTTCAATTGGCTAGAACGGAATTTTAACATCGTAGCCACTGAAGAAACTTTAGGCTAGGACAACGAATAGAAATAAGAAGTTATTAAGTTTGAAAAAGAAAACTACAAAATCTGAAGAGAATGTTCTAGGTATCGGAACAATCGATAACCTCTCATCAAATATTACTTACCAGTGAAACGGTCCACCCAAGGGTGCCTCCGTACACATGCTTTGTCAGATCCTACAATAGAATTAAATTCAGAATACCAATATAAAAATGATATCCTTACTATGATTTCGATGTACGATGTATAATCTCATCTTGAATAGAAGAAAAGAATTCATGAGGGATGTCTGGACATTAGATCATCCATGTCCTCAGTAATTTGTTGAATATTTATGAGCTCAACTGAAGAGTGCAAATATGAGAGAAGCAATCAAATATCAATATTCGTTAAGTAATATTCGTCGACTAATTAAGGAAATATTTGTTGAACATTCCTTGGATAATTGAAAGAAAGTGTAAATAGTCCTGAGCAGAAATAATTATAAACTTCAAATGGAATGCTCGGGGATCAATTAATATACTTTGGATGAGTCCCGGTTTAGAGAAAGTATATCACTGGTTGTTATTCCACAAGTTTGAAGTAGAAGCTAGGAGGGTTACCTGATATAAACTAATCGAGGTAACATGTTAGTGAACAGTTTAAACTGAAGTAGTGCACCAGCCGGTAGTTACCAAAATAAGTTAATAATCATTCATGCATTCCATTATCACCATTATGAGGGTAACTCCATCTCTTCGTCTTCGTAATACAAGACACCAACTAGTGCGTCTCTCAATCATCATCTTAAAGTCATTTATTGAGTTAGGGTTTCACAATTATATCTGCCATTTCCGTGCTTTATCTTGAATACCAAGCTTCACGTCATTCCGGGGACACCTGCTAAGTCCATAGGGTCCTACTTCATGCCTTCCGACATGAATCACAAGTGGCCAGTTCCCCTTGGGAACAGATCAAAGAGATCTCTCAGGGATCTAAGTGCAGTCCATAGGTTCAGTGGCAGGTGTGTGTATGTGAACATATACCAAAAATATTGAGGTCTACAATACATATATACGTAGTCCCTGATAACATCTCTATCAAAGGATCCCACTCTAGACCCGCTGGTCTTTTCTTTTGGTAGACTCTGAGATCACTGTATCGCTCGTTGCAACCATATTCAACTTCTCGTGAGTCCCTTTGTTAATCCTACTTGTTGGTTCTCTAAGTTGAACTACCATGTTCTAGCGTCCGAATCATGTGTGGAATTATCCAGCACGCTCGTCTTATGATAACATTCTCGTATAACACATGTAAAATTCGCCATCAAGGGTAATGGAATCCACAACGACGTAGTGACCAACCTTCAGGTAAACCCGCTACTTATCGAAAATCGGATCTTATAGCCAAAGTAAAAGACTTTCATTAATCCAAGTACTAAGTACCCTTAATTATGTAGGGAAGTCCAAACTTCTTGATTCTTAAAATGCCGCCTAAACTGTGGAGGAATATGGGCCACAAAATTTATGCTAGCCTAGTCATCCGATCATATTGGCAATATCGCCTCTACCTCAGCTGCTCTTGAGGTCTCGCTCTGCTCCCTATATCGTTACCTATGATAGGTCAAGTACGACTCTCAAACCTCTATTCATCATTCTGAAGGTCTCTGAGGATTCTATCGACCCTAGTATAATAACTCCAGTAACACTCCAGCCCATTCTACTCACCGGTACCTCTTCCGGAAGTCCAATAATAAGTTTACTACGATCTCGTATGTCATTCTCCTACTTAGGCTTAACTCTCAACACTTCTCGTTTTTGAGTACTGTAACTTATCGCTCTGATACCATTTCTGTGACGCCCCCAAATCTGAGGTCAAAGGTTCAGGTCGTCACATCATCATCCAACCATATCATACCTGTATTAACTTTACAACTCAACAATACATACGTCCAGACCTCAAGCTTACGTACAAACAAGTTAGAGCCTCAGAAACGATACTCAAAAGTAACACTAAATATTACAATTCATCTGTACAATCCAGAGTCTTACGCACTTCCATTTATACAACTACACTTGAAGACAAGTCTTACTATTACAGTTGAAAACCTATCAGACTTACTCTGTAGTATTTATCAGGAGCTAAATCATCTCAGGGGTAAATCTTCTACTCCTCTTCTGCTGGTGCGGAGTTAATCGGCCAAATTCTTCCCTTTCTGAAAAGTTTTTATAAAGCAAGAATGAGCTACATAATGCTCAGCAAGTTCACCATTTTGTAAAATAATAATGTGGTTTATTTCGAAAACATTCCCAACTATATGGGTATATATCTCAGATTTCAAAACATAATTGGACAATGTATATGTCCGAGTTTGAATAAAACATCTATACTCACTAAGGAGCTTTAGAATAACATATGAACCCTTTATAAGGTTCCCATTTCAATATATCTCAAGTTTGAAAATATATACATATGAGTATACCATTTTCGGCAAAACACTCTACGATTAACATACTGTACAGGGAATACATCATTGCAAACCTCTTTCCTTCCATTAGCTTAGAAGGTTTCTCATACAAAAACATTTCATTCTTTGAAACAATTGTAAGAGTGCACTAACACGTGCCAATCTTTATAGAAAATCTTGCAGTTCTAGATACTGCGCGATGTCAATATTTTCTCATCAAAACCACACTATCGGCACTTAGGCCCAATAAGCAGTGTTTGAGTATTTTTCCAAAGTGGAGGATGGGACTGGAAGAAAACATAAAAACCTGACAGGGATTGACGATGATCAGTCGCCACATCCAAGTCCAATAATCCGCGGGTCTTCTCTACCGGTAGAAGGATAGAAACTACATCCGTAACTATCCCCGGGTGAAAACTACATCCGTAATCACCCTCGATGAAAACTACATCCGTAATCATCCTTCGGCAACACCTGGGCCGGAATAATAATTGATGGGCCGCCTGGCTCACGGCCGCTTACACATCCCGGGAATCGTTCGTCAACGGTTCCCACACCTGCCAGAGTCCCTTTTTCTTTTTCTTTAAAACTTGATTTTGATTGAAAACTGAGTAATTGAGGTCCGACATCAGTCGACCGATGATTCTTGAAATCACACAAGAAGCAAACCTGACCGGGGGTTTTCGAAAATGTTTTGAGTTCGAAAGAGTTCGAGTTTGAAAGTGCTAAAGGTATCTTGGATTATCTTTGTCTTTAAAATAATGAACAATAATTAATAAATGATATTTTAAGATTTAATATTAATAATTTATAAAATAATTATTTAATTAAATAAGCATTTAATCCAAGATAGGTATTTTGAGTATTTACGAAGATATAAAAATAATTACTTGAGTATACGATACTCCCCGAATGACCCTTCGGGTTTTCCTAATTTAATTACGATATAATAATATACCGCTCCCCGGTCGATAGTATATACGGACCGCTACGACCTCTATTGCTAGAGTCGTTGTCCGAAGAAAACATTTCATTCTAAGTTCAAGGGGTGCAAACATATATGTACTTATACATCTCAATTTCATCGATACTTCGATAAACATAAACATTTGATATGAATAAAAACTACAAACACAACAGTGAAAGTCCTTGTATATGTAAGTTTTGAAAAGTAAACTTGCCTTGGTGTGGCTGGGGTGGTCGAACGTGCGGAGTGGAATGATCTATACATAAGCAATAACCGCTCGTTAGTATCTTAACAATATCTCTTTAATTGCGGGGTTTTAGGGGGTACAAAATTAACTTAACGACTTCATCTTATGACACTCTAGCCCCACTATAGGTTCATGTCACCACTCGATTAAGCTCGTCACTTATTCGACTTAATTTGGTTACCATATCCGAGTCATATCCATTACCCCTTAAATCACACTCCCTTAACGACTTTTCCCTTGTGCGAATTTTACTCTAGCATTTTTATAAAATTGAAAAATTCATATTTTAATCCAATTCTTTTTGGGTAGCCTTCACCACTGCATTTACTAGCTTCTCAAATTTTTCCATGATCCTACATAAATTTTTAGGGGTTTAAACAAGGTTCACAAGGGGACCATTTAGAGCAGTCCGGAATCCAGAAACACATTTCACTTCTCCGGCCATAACTCAAAATGCATACATCACCTAGTCATGAATCTTATATTTTTGGAAACTACATTCAAATACCTTTCCAAAAATATATATTAGGACCTCAGGGGACAAGATTTGGGGGTTCAAAACTATCTTACAAGACAGGTCAAGTTCCTGGAAAAACTCAGCATGCTTGTTCCACTTAAATCAACCAAGATTCTTACATCCACATCACAACCAACATCTAATTCACCAAGTTCATACTTTATAACATTCATGGAGATATATACACTAACCACAAGCATAAAAATCACAACCACAACACTTAAACTCAAGATCCATAACATCCAATACTTATATATCCAAGATTAACACAAATACACATGGATCTATCATTATCAAAACCATCTTACAAGACAGGTCAAGTTCCTGGAAAAACTCAGCATGCTTGTTCCACTTAAATCAACCAAGATTCTTACATCCACATCACAACCAACATCTAATTCACCAAGTTCATACTTTATAACATTCATGGAGATATATACACTAACCACAAGCATAAAAATCACAACCACGACACTTAAACTCAAGATCCATAACTTACAAGACAGGTCAAGTTCCTGGAAAAACTCAGCATGCTTGTTCCACTTAAATCAACCAAGATTCTTACATCCACATCACAACCAACATCTAATTCACCAAGTTCATACTTTATAACATTCATGGAGATATATACACTAACCACAAGCATAAAAATCACAACCACAACACTTAAACTCAAGATCCATAACATCCATTACTTATATATCCAAGATTAACACAAATACACATGGATCTATCATTAAACATCTTAAACACTACATGGCCAAGAGGGGTTAGGGTTTTTATACCTTCTTGAGTATCTAGGAGCCTTGGGTAAGCTTTACAACCACTAAGAACACTTGGATGAGCCTTTAAAGACCTTAATCCTTCAAGATCTAAAAGATAAACATACATGGTTACTATTCACTCAATCTTCAACAATTTATAACTCAAGATTGGATGGTTAGAATGGCTTGAATTTCATAGCATACCTTCTATATGGAGTGTAGAGGACCTAGGAATTTTGCCTTGAATTAAGAGTGAAGAAAAATGGAAGAAAGAAAATTTCTCTTCCTCCTTCCTAGCCTTGGCCGAGAGCAACATTGCTTGGGGGAGGGAGAGAGTTTTCTTATTTTGATTTTTGGTTGTTGGATGAATAAAGTATAAAGTGGTTGGGTGATATATGTGTTAGTATATAGATATGTATCACATGTTGTATGTCTAGGTATAGGCCACCATGCCCTCTTGTCCCCCTTGGAAAAAGTAGTGACTAGTTACTATTCCTCTTGTCCATTTGGTTTAACTAGTTTGCTTTTCCTAACTACTTAGTTGCATGGGACTTGCATGCAATACTACTCCTTGTATCATTATTCTTCCACCAATGCTTGTCACTTAATCTTTAATTCGTATCGTATCTTAATTAATCTCTCGTAATAATATTTTGTCGCGTAGAGATTTCCCTAGTAATTCCTTAAGTACTTAATTGTGTAAATTCCTCGAATATCCATAATTCCTCGTCATAATTCCTAATAAATCTTTTAATACTCCAATAATTCTCAAATCCCAAGTTTTATAAATCTTACTAACAATAAGACTCTTGCCTTCAACAATCTTCCCTTTATCTCTCATAGTGAATGTAACAACATAGTTTCTCAGACAATTAATTCCATTAAACAACAGGGATGACTAGAAAGGTTCCAAATTGACAATGCCACATGATATTATATAAAAGAAAATATTGCAAAAATTAGGGTTCTTACAATATCTATATGCTTTGTCCTTGAATGCTGCACAGGATTGTTGGAGATTGCTATGGCACTTGTATTATCACACAAAATAGGAATATTTTGTAATACAAAGCCATAGTCCATCAGTTGATTCCTAATCCACAAGATTTGAGCACAACAGCTTCCAGCAGCTATATATTCAGCTTCGGCTGTAGAGTTGGAAACTATTTGTTGTTTCTTGCTATACCATGAAACCAATCTACCACCTAGGAATTGACAACTCCCAGAGGTGCTTTTTCTATCTACAACACTTCCTGCATAATCAGAATCTGTATATCCAACAAGATTAAAACCAGAATCTTTAGGGTACCAGATACCTAAATTAGGCGTACCCTTAAGATATCTCCGAATTCGTTTGACAGCAATGAGATGAGTATCTCTAGGATCCGATTGGAACCTTGCACACAAGCACGTAGCATGCATAATATCAGGTCTACTTGTTGTAAGATAAAGAAATGATCCTATCATACCTCTGTAGCTTGTAATATCTACCTTAGCAGAACTTTCACATGCTCCAAATTTGACAGCTGTGGATAATGGTGTCTTTGCTGAGGAAGAGTCCTCCAATTGATATTTCTTGAGAAGCTCTTTGATGTACTTGGATTGACAAATAAATATACCATCTTGCCTTTGATTTATTTGTAACCCAAGAAAGAACTTCAGCTCACCCATCATGCTCATTTCGAATTTACCTTGCATTAACTTTGAAAATTTCTTGCAAAGAAGATCATTAGTAGACCCGAATATTATATCGTCCACATAAATTTGAACTAATATTGTATCATTCTTATGTTTCTTTGTGAAGAGAGTTTGTCTATGACACCTCTAGTAAATTCATTTTCAAGTAAAAATTCAGAGAGAGTGTCATACCATTTTCTTGGTGCTTGCTTAAGACCATAAATGTCTTTGAAGAGAAAGTAAACATACCCCAATAAATCTGGATCTTCAAAACCAGGTGGTTGTTCTACATTTACCTTTTCATCCAGCTTTCCATTCAGAAAGGCACTCTTGACATCCATTTGATAAACCTTAAAGTTAGAAAATGTTGCAAATGCCAAGAATATCCTAATGGCCTCAAGTCTAGCCACTGGAGCATAGGTCTCATCATAGTCAATGCCTTCAGATTGTGAGTAACCTTTTGCTACCAATCTTGCTTTATTATTTGTTACTGTACCATCTTCATCAAGTTTGTTTCTGAATACCCACCTAGTACCAACCACTGTTCTATCTGTAGGTCTGGGTACCAGCTTCCATACTTCTTGTTGTTTAAATTGATTGAGTTCATCTTGTATAGCAATCACCCAATCAGGATCTGACAGAGCTTCTTCAATTTTCTTAGGTTCCATTTCAGATAGAAACCCTGAATAATTACATTGATTTTGAAAAGCTCTTCTAGTCTTTACACCAACATCTGGATCACCAACTATTAGCTCAAAAGGATGAGCTCTATTCCAAACAGTCTGTCTGGGAAGATTTAGTCTTTATGATTCACCTTGTTCTTCATTATGATGTTGAGTATGACTAGTAGATCCTTCATTAGCTCCCCCTGAGTTGTTGCCAGGATGATTAGATGAGTGTTCAGAAGTATGAGTGGTGTTTTCAATATTATCATTATTTTCACCACTATTATTCTGATTAGACTCATCATTATCATTGTTGTCATTTGCATCAGCAAAAACATCAGGTGGACTATCATCATCTGAATCTAGATCTGTCATATATTCAAAAGATAGCTTTTCAGATGAATCTTCGGTTTGGATACTAGGGAGTTTAGTGTCATCAAATGTAACATTAACACTTTCCATCATCTTCTGATGTTCAATCAAATACACCTTATAAGCTCTTCTTTCATAACCAACAAAAATTGCTTCATGTGCTTTGGCTTCAAATTTCCCACCTTGATCATCTCCTTCTTTAAGTACAAAGCATTTTGCTCCAAATACGTGAAAGTATTTGAGTGTTGGTTTCTTTTCATTCATAGCTTCATAGGGTGTTTTCATCAGGTCTTTGTTGATAAGAGTTCGATTCTGAGTATAGCAAGCAGTGTTGACAGCTTCAGCCCAAAAATACAATGGAAGCCTTGATTCACTTAACATAGTACGTGCAGCTTCAATCAAGGTTCTATTCTTTCTTTCAACTACCCCATTTTGCTGAGGAGTTCTTGGAGCTGAGTATTGTCTGGTTATACCTTTTTCAGTATAAAAGTCATTCAGAACTGCATTCTTGAATTCAGTTCCATTGTCTGACCTTATAGCCCTCACTGGATACTTGGAATCCAACTCAATTAACTTGATGTGATCAATCACCAGCTGTGGAGTCTCATCTTTAGAATTCAGGAACAAGACCCATGTGAACTTTAAAAAATCATCAACAATCACAAGAGCATATCTTTTCTTTGACATAGACATCACATTCACTGGACCAAATAGATCCATGTGAAGTAACTGTAAAGGTTCAGTTATTGAAGACATATCAGTGCTTCTGTGAGTTGCCCTTTTTAGTTTGCCTTTTTGACAGGCATCACATAGTCCTTCCTGTGTAAATTCCATAGAAGGTAAACCTCTCACCAATTCTCTCTTGACCAGAGAGTTCATGGTTTTGAAATTTAGGTGAGAAAGTTTCTTGTGCCATAGCCAACTTTCATTTGTGGATGCTTTAGAATAGAAGCAATTGATTTCTTCAGTGCTTCTAGTGTTCATGTTGGCTACATACAAGTTTCCTTTTCTGACTCCCGTTAGAGATGGTTGTTCACTTCTTTTGTGTGTAATCAGACAATTTTTTTTGTTAAAGTATACTTCAAATCCCTTGTCACAGAATTGACTGATACTGAGCAAATTATGCTCAAGTCCTTTTACAAAGGACACTTCTTCAATGATAACATTTCCAGCTTCAAGTCTGCCATATCCATCAGTTCTACCTTTGCTGTTATCTCCAAAGGTAACTACTTGGCCGGCCTTCTCCACCACATTTGTCAGCAGGGTTCTGTCTCCAGTCATATGCCTTGAACATCCACTGTCCAAGATCCAGGTTACTCATTCAACCTGTTCAATACCCTGCAATGACAAATGAATTAAACCTTCTTCGGGACCCAAATTTGATTGGGTCCTGCGGATTTAAAGTATTGACCTTTATCAGGCAAAACAACATCTTTGATTTTAACATCTTTAGTCAATAAACATTTAACCTTATAAACAGATTTGAAAATCTTTTGTTTTATCTTGGGTATCCATGTTTCTCTAGCAGCAATAACACTTGTGTCATTGACTGGACATTTGACCTGGTAAACATTCTTGGTAACCTTTTGTTTAGGCCTAGGTACAAATGTCTCTCTCCTAACTTGAGGAGGAAAAGCAGTCTTTGATCGAACATTATTGTTCCTGTTCATGTGTTGTCGAGAAGCATTCTGTTTAACACATGCATAACTACCATTAAAATAAGCACGCATACTGTTAAAAGCACAAGACATACAATTGATAACACCACATGCTTTATGATTAGAATCAATGATAGGCATGGTATTTTTCTGTTTCAACTTATTACAACCTAATCCAGTCTTAGAAGAACTAGCTGATTCAACAACTTTGACTGGGACATTAGGTACATCTTTCTTGAATGAAATATTCGTTGTATTAGTGTCCTCAACTGATTTAGCCTTAACAAAGACTGTGACATCTTTCTTGGATGAAACATTCTTTGCATTAGCGTTCTTAACAGATTTCTCCTTAACGCATTTATCTTTAACAAAGACTGTGCCATTTGCACTATCCTCATTTCTCATTTCTTCTTGGATAACCATAGAAAGAATATCTGGTGGTCCAGCATCAGATTTTTTAAATAGAGGTTCTTTAACATTTTTAAGAACATGTGGTATTCCCCTTTCTTTAGCACTAACAGGGTTAGGGGAATTTATGCCCAACAATCCAACAGCTTCATTGTAACCATACCCTATACCTGTTGTTCGTTATACAACTTGATTGTTAAAGAATTCTTTGGAAACTTTAACCGAATTATAACAAGCCCTGACCTGTGTTTCAAGTTCAGTAATTCTAGCCATTTGTTTGCCTACAACTTCTAGAATAGCTTTCTCCTTTTTATAAAGCATTGTTATTTCATCTCTTTGTTGATCTTGATTAATATGCACCTTTTTCAATTCTGACACTTCATTGCCAAGATTAGTGCTTAACAGATCTAGTCTTCTATAATCAGTTTTTGCATTATCTAAGGAATTATAAAGACTACGAATCAACTCAGGATCAGTAACAATTACCGGTTTGTTATGATGATCAGATGCTTCATCATTTGCCACCAGCGCAAAATTTCCATATTCTTCATCTTCGCTGTCCGTGTCATCCCAACTCTTACCAGCCGCAACATAGGCTTTTCCAGGTTTCTTCTTTTCAGCGGCAAAATCTCTTCTTTGAGTTTGCTTCGGTTTCTGACATTCAGTGGCAAAGTGCCCTAATTCATTACAGTTGAAGCAACGAATCTTGCTTCTGTCAACAGATCCAGTTTTGTATCCTCCCCTATTACTAGAGGAAGAAGAGCCTCCTCTTTGGAATCTGTTATTTGACTTAAACCTGTACTTTGGATTTCTTCTGAATCTGAAGTTGCCAAATTGTCTTACCATCAATGCCATGGATTCATCTTCCAGTTGATCTAAATCTTCCATTTAATAGAAGTCTCCACCATCCTGAGTAGGTGGTGTTTGACCAAGTTCTACTTCAGTCTTTTCCTTGTCTGAGCTGTAAGGTAGAACAACCTTAGCTTCCACTTCCTTAGGTGCATCAACTACAAGAGCTGTAGATGAACTTGGCACTCTTCCTTTACCAGAGACCTCCCTCTGCTGTACTTGTTCCAGTTCATAGGTTTTCAGAACACCAAACAATCTTTCGAGAGCAATCTTATTCAAATCTCTTGATTCTCTGATGGCTGTTATCCTATGTTCAAGATGAGTGGGCATTGTCAACAAAAACTTCATATTAATCTCCTTCTGTGTATATTGCTTGCCATTGACTTGCAAGTTGTTGATAATTTTGTTATACCTTTCAAACACTTCCTGAATGCCTTCATTAGGGCCAGCTCTAAAGTGTTCATACTCAGAGGTTAAAATCTGAAGTCTGTTTTCCCTGACTTCATCAGTTCCTTCATTGATAGTCTCAATAGTTTCCCACATGTGTTTTGCAGTTTTACAATTTATCACATGACTGTACATCATAGGATCCAGGGAATCTATTAAGATAAGTCTCAAATTCTTATCTAGTCATGCGTCCTCTTTTTCAGCAGGAGTAAAAGAATCAGCATGCTTTGGAACAGATGTTGCAGGTGATACTACAATTCCTCCAACAATAGATTCAGATATATGTTCTTTTGGAATTATAGGTCCATTCTGTAGAACACCCAAATATTTAGAATTTGCGACATCAAGAAACAACTCCATTTTATTTTTCCACGTTGTATAATTGTCCTTGTTAAACATGGGAATTTTAACAATGATTTTTGACGACATGATGAATTTTTAAGTGAGTTAAAAATTCGAGATAGATTTTTGGCGGAATAAAATTAGGATCTTGATTTGTATATTAATCAATAGGCCCTGATACCAATTGTTAGGTCCACTATGATTGTAGAAGGGGGGTTGAATACAATCTATATCAATTTCTCAAAATTTATTCGTTAAATAATTTTCACTTAAACGAATATTTTGTGCGGAATAAATTGACTCGGATTTCAAGTTGAATATAACTGAATATTAACTTGATGTGGTGTTACAAAATCAATCCAAACTATTATCAAGTGTTTAATAACTAATTAGAAAATTCGACATGAACTTTTCTAATTTAGTTAATAAATCTCAAGATAAGTACTAGGAAACTTAATTCGCTAGTAATACAAGAATCACAAGTAGACAAGTTCTATCGGATAGAATATTACAAAGATGATGAACTTGAATTTATGTGAATTAATTTGTTCTTGGTGTTCTTGATATTTGAGAGAGAAAGCTGCTGTGTTTTTCCAGGATTTTTGCTGTGTTCTGGTCTATTTCATTCTGCTGCTTCTGCTGTGTTATATAGGTCTGTACTCATTAGATATGACTTAAACTGCTTCAAGACCTTTTAAATCAGCTGTCAGCATGACTTAATCTTGCTCCAAGACATAATTTTCTGTAGGTATGACTTAGAAAATGTGTCGATATGACTTAATCTTCAACAGTGTGGTCGGTATGACCTAAACACTTTTGTTGGTATGACCTAACACCTTTCCAGAAATATCTTGCTTCGGTATGACTTAATTCCATCGGTATGACCTAGCAGATTTGAGGTCGGTAAGACATAATCTATTCAGCAGCTCGGTATGTCCTAATTCTTATGCTTGGTATGACTTAGACTTAAGTCATGTCGGTATGACCTAATTTAAGTCATACCGAACTAAACTTAGTGAAGACATAATCCATTCAGCATTTAATTAAGTCATATTGATTTTCAATCTATCACTCGAAAAATCTCTGTCACTGTAAATGAATCCATTCAGTTCAATGTTATACTGAGGCTTGATCAGATACCTGATACGTCTTCCAGTGTGAAACATCAAAACTATAGATTGACTTCCTTCTTTCTTCTGACAGATATTGCTTCCTGAGATTCCTGTGACAGATCATACGGATATTTACTTATTACAATTTGGTTTAAGTTGATTAGGATCCTCGAACTACAAATAGGCTGATTCATATGCCTTTCAGAAATGACTCAGGAATCTCAATTGGAGGAGAACCCCCATGTGTCTACCCAAGTAGCCAAAAACATTATTGTAAGAACCCAGATTTTTGTAATATTTCTAAAATGATCATAAACGGTGATTGGTGGAGGTTATGTAAAGTTTTAAGATCATATTATATGAACGAAGAAGTATTTATACTTTTATGGATAAAGTTTCGTTGTACCAAGAAGAAAGGGAATGTAGAAACTATCAGATTACGTAGATTTTCACTTTTATTAAATATTGGTATAAATATGGGATATTGAGGTTAAGAAAATCTTTAAGCTAAGTTAAATACCAAGGCAAGGAATTATGTAATTTATTAGAAGAATTTCAAAGGCAAATGTTCAAGAACGAGGAAAGAAATTTCTACTCGACGAAACGCTTTTACAAGAAAATCTCTAAACTTGCGTATGGAATTAAATGGTAAGCATTGGTTGATTAATAGGTGAGTAATATACCTGCAATTTACCATGTAATAGCCATGCAAGCCATGCAAGGCAAGGAGCATTGGATGCTAATCAAATAAGTCAAGTAGTGATTATTTAAACCAAGCATTGTATACCACTTTTGGGACAAATTGCCAATTACCTTCCTTTGGCAAAATTACTTTGGAGATTACCTTGGGTAATTGATTAGTGCTGAAGTATGATTAATATACATCAATTATACATATCATTTTATCAATTACATAAGAAAAGATAGCAAAAGCTCTCCCCCTCCATTTTCTCTATTTTCAGCCAAAAATAGAGCAGCCACTTCAAACTGCCATAACTCCCTCATTTCTCAATGCAATTTTGTGTTCTATAGCTTTTTGGAAAGGTATTGAGATGCTCTACAACTCCTCTTTAGAATCCTCGTCCAGAAAATCAAGGTAAGACCCTCGTTTTTCCAGTTCTTTCGAGAATGGTAATGCTGACTACGAAAATTTTTAAACTTGGTTGTTTATGTTTTGAAGATTAAAGGTTGTTAAAGCTATCTAAGGTGTTTTTAAGGAAAGTCAAGCTTGGTTAAGGTTGTTAAGACTCCAAGGAAGGTAAAACACTCACACCCACCTTAAAACTTTATGAGCTATAAGTTGATTTGAAAGGTTGATGCAAGTATGTACATGTTTAAGGGGATTGTGATGTTTTAAGCTTTATAAGTATGGGTAAAGTTTTGGATAGTGATAAATGGATGTTACCACTGGTCTTATAGATTCTTGATGATGTTTATATGATCTTGATGGTGTATGGTTGAATTAAGTGGTTAGATGGAGTTCATGGAATTTGGAAATGTTCGGTTTATAGTCGTTATAATGTCGAAATTTCATTAGATCATTTGAGCAGTTAATACCGAATTCAACAAATGTTTTCTTGGTAATTTTTTGGCCATAAACCAGTAGGACTTGTTTTGTAGTTTGTTTTGACACCAAGATCATGTGATTACGATTTACGGTTTATGACATATGCTCGTTTTAGTGAAACCGGTTAAAACGGACGAATCGTTAAGATGGACTGACTTTACCAAGTCAAACGAGCCCTTTAAAAATGGTCTGTGATTATGAAATTTTTACAGGGGGTAACTTAGTCAGTTGTTAAATCCCTGTAAAAATTTGAAGACAAAAGGCTTAATTTTCGATTTTATAGAAATGTTTAAGTCAAGAATGCGCATGAGAAACCACTGCAGAAAGAAGCTATATTTAGAGCAACAATTGAGCTAGCAAAAAGATGTTCTTAATTATGAAATTTGGAAGAAAAATCCTCTGGATAGTTAAGAAGAAGTGAGAAAAAGAATTTCATGAAAAAATTTATTTTTCAATTTTATAGAATTTTTCGAATCATAGTTGCGCAAGTGAAAAACCCTTTTAGGGGACGAATTAAGACGAACTTTAGTTTCGTTGAAAATGACCTTTAACGAAAGTCGTTATGAGACCAATAATTATCCAAAAGTGGTTAAAGGATATCATGGACTTATAATAAGCCAAACGTGTAATAAGGATGTATCATTACGAAGTTGTGTCTTTACGTGAATAGTCGATTTGACGGGGTCGTTTAACGAACTAACCGAACCGTATTGATTATTATAGATCATCACACTAGAGATAGGGCCCAGACTATTCCGACATTATTAGGCAAGTTTTCGAAACTTGTACTTCAAGTATTTTCAAACTGTTGTTGTTGTGGTATAACTGTTATGAACTGTTTTAATATTATTTTTGTGAATCAGCATGAAATATATGATTTATTTATGTTGATTTATAAACCTGTTTAGTAAGTACGTATGCATGAATACATATATACATGTATGCGATGATGTGTTAAAAGTTCCAAGTAGGGTACGATAACACCCTTTCTTAGTAGGGGAGTCGGAGATATTTCGTTCGGATAAGGACATAAAAACCCGGAAGTCTCCGGAGATGATATATGACTTATATTTAGTTTTAAAAATAATCCAATAAATATAAATTGGATATTTTCGGATTAAAAATTCCTTTGATGATAATATTTATTAATAAGTTGAATATGATTTTCAATTGAGGATTGTGAGTAATTATTTATTTAATAAATATTATTTAAATATTTATTGAATATTCTAAGCTGATTATTTATTTAATAAATATTATTTGAATATTTATTAAATATTCCAGGATGATTTACAAATCATATTATTTATTTCAAAATTATTTAAAATTGTAAAAAATTATTTTAAATATTTTCTGATGGTCGAAAAAGTATTTAAAAATGGATCGGGTTCCCATTTCTTCACTGACTATAGCTTCATTCATCGAAAAGTATCGCTACCTCGCTCAAACTTATCAAAACTCGGGAATCCAAGGTTTTGGGAGCTAGTATTAATTATTTTCTCCCTTCGCTACCAATAAGAAATGCACCCTACCTAGTAAGGAGGGGCTCAGGTTTGACTAAACACTCAAAAACTCCGACTAACTCCCAAATTATGTTTGATGATGCGATTCTTAGTAATCAAAATCCGTTGACTAAAGTCAACCCACACATCAGAGTTACTTCGTCAATTACTCATGGAAGTAAAGTTAGTAATGATTATCAAACCAGTTGTCAAGCTTTGTGCTTGGGGGAAACTGAATTAAATTCTGTTCCTACGATGCATAGAATTCTCTCAGGGATTGGAGGAAGAGGGGACATCGCCTTCAGGCGTAGTCCAAATATTAAGGCCCATATGCGGTCAGGATGCGACCCGATAAGGGAACTTCGTCCTTCTACTAGTAGAGAAGCAGAGGCACGATATATTGGCTGATCACCAAATATCGTGGAAGAGTCTCCAGCATAATCCCATTCTTCCAATTGGAATTGTACTGTAACACTGTAATGAAAGCCTAGATGCTCAATTACCGATAGTGTTAACAGAATGATGAACTATTCAAAGTACCTCAGAAATTCTTCGTTATATTTCTGGATAAAGAATGAAAAATGTTTAATGATGGTACAATATCAGTATACAATATGGCATATGGTTTATGTTAACAAAAGTACTTTGAAAACTATTATTATATGGCTGAGCTGTATTGCTCACTCTTGCTTTTCTTTCATATATACCACCACACAACAATAGATACTCATGGCAAGAACAAGGCAGACCCTCCGCAAAAGCATGCTAACCGGTCAGCAGTTTAGGAGACTGTTTACGAGGCAGGTACCAGGGCAGCACCCAGTAGCATTACCACAGGTGAGCAGACTAAGTTGGATAGGTTTACAGCTTAGGTTGGTTAGATTTATTTACAAGCATGACTTGTGTAAGTTTCTGAAAACCAAACCTCTTTTTGGAGGCAAGTGCCACCTTAGATGGTAATTCCTTTTTAAGTTGAACTTTTGAGATTATGACAATTTGGGTTTGTAATAACTATTTCAAGATGGTTGTAATAACTTAGTAATATTTTAATTTCGTCTCTGAGCCTATAATCTGTAAATGTTGAGTGTGATTGAGGGATCACAACATACTAAAATGAAGATTAAGAATAATGAATATTAAAATGGGAATTAAGGATAGAGTGACAGCCTGGATCTCCGACCCCGGATCTAGGGGTGTTACAATTATAGTCTCTGAAACAAGTCTAGAATCAAATTTTGATCCACAGCCTATTGTTTCAAAGAAGCCAACCTCTGGTGTTTCTCAAAAGACATCAGTTGTAAGGAAGAGAAGATTTGACATTTCAAGTAGTAGTTCTAGTGAAGATGATGATAATATATCTCTTGCTGAGAGAGCATAATTGAAGGCTGAAATTCAACTTTCTAAGCTAGGACAAAGAGATGGAACATCTAGTCACAGCCAGGCTGCAGTCTCCCAAAAGGTTGTAGTTTTTAAAAAGGGAAAACAGTTACTGGATACTGTCTCTCAAAAGACTGTGTCTATTGAAAAAAGATCTCATCCCAAGATCACTTCTGTGTCTACACCTCTTGAGTCTTCTCAAGACAAATCTGTTACTGACTATACTAGGAGAACAAGGAGAAAGATTCATTTGTCACCTACACACACAGTGTCAAGTCCAACTAACATTATGCAGGTCTCTACAAATAAGGCTATATCCAAGTCAGTATCTGACAAGAGAGATCTTGATTCTTCATGGGAAACTACATTGACATACAGACTGGCTATGGAACTTATTTCTCTATAAGTGAAGCTTTCCAGGCCTGTTCTAGATTTTCTAACTAAAAGAGTTCTTAAACTTTCATTTCCTGAAGAATATGGACTGTTACATCAAAGACTTGATTTAATGAAGACGTACTTCTATGTATCAGTCAGAAAGGAATTACACAAGAAATTTGGACTTCCTAAGCATGTTGCACTTCAATTATTTCATGCATATCTATTTGACAAGGATGTCATTGTTGAAGATGCTTCAGCTCAAGGTGAACAAGAGGAGGTAGTTCATAGTGGGAAGCAGTCAACAGAAGATACTATTGCACCAGTGGTGAATAGTGCAATAGATTAGATCACAGTCACTGCAACACAAGAACCATCTAGTCAGAGGTTGGATGACTCAGGAACTGTGATGGCTGATGCTTGAAGTTCTTCTGTGATGACTGAAATTGCAAGTGAGAAACCTTATGATATGGGAGGAATGACTTTGATTGATTTTCCTGAAGATCAAACCAATATTGTTCTTTCAGAGTCTATCCACCTTGAGGGTGTGTCTCAGCAACCAACACTTAAAGACGGTGACATACTAGCTATGGTGTCTAATGAAGTATTACTGAAGACATCAGAGTCTGGTGTAAAACCTGAAAGTGGTATACTAGAGCCTGTAGTTTCTGGGAAAAAAATAGATGTTTGTAAGGGTTCAGAGACTATAGCAGCTCACTCCTTGGAGAAAACCTCAAGCCCCATGCCATATGAGGAACCCTATCTCCATGTGATTTCAGGTATAAAAACTTCTTCTAACCCCTATTCTTCTGTAGGTCATGAGAGCACTTATCCAAATTTGAGTGATACACTTGAAAAGATGGACATAGATCCACACATAGAGAGGCTGGCTCCTGACCAGGCAAAAGGAGAGGTAGAAAGAGTGTTGACTTTAGATAGTCAAAGTGAGAATGAGGGTATGGATGATCAACTCCATAGTGAGGGAGAGAAAGTTAGGAAACCACCATCGTTTGATTTCTGGGATCAGGTTTTTCCTGAATCTTGGTCTGAAAATCTTGGTATGGATGCTGGTACTTATTCTTTTATCAAGATGTATGAGAAGAATGACTTAGCACATCACAATGCAAAGCCAGAAGTTAAAGCTCAGAAACAGAAAAAAAAGGCTTGCAGGAATCATCAACAGAAGAGGTGAAAGGCTAAGACAAACTTCTACTCAACTAGTACCAGAAGATATTTCTAATGATCCAAGTATTCCTTTATATGTACTTCCAATATCAGCTAGAATTGAGACATCAACAGTATCTGATCAATCTAAGGAGGAGTCAGGTTATGTAGATGTTGGTACACAGAATACTGGTGAAGGACAAGATGATCATACTTCAGCTCCAGATCAGAAAGATGAAGATGTTTGTACTTCTAATCAAGTATTATTACTTGAATATCATTCTATACAGGCAACTTCTTCTACAAGACTTGAAGATAAGGTTCTTTCTGCATCTGAATCTGAAGATACAACAAGCACTTCCAACATTGAAGTCAATTCTGAAATTCTTCGAAACATTCAGAAATCTCAAAGTGAAATTCAATCGAGGCTTCAAATTCTTGAAGATAACCAAGTCACTATTATGGACAATCAAGTAGTTCTGATGAATCTTATTTGTTTTGTTATTGAATCTCTTGGTATTAATGTTGATGATGTCAAAAAGGGGGAGATAAAGACAATTCAGAAACAACAACAACAACAACAACAACAACAACAGACTGGGGGAGATAAACAGATTGGGAGCAGAATTAAGGGTGACAGAGTTGGTAAATTTCATCATGGAAGTGGTAAAGGAAAGAAGCATCAAATAGTTGAATTCTTTCTTCTAAGTACTAGATACATGTCTACATCTGAAGAAGGAGGTACTTAACTTCATGATCTTAAATTCATAAATTCTATTCTGGTTGTATTGTTATATGTTTTACATCCACAACTTAGATTTATGCTTCACATTCTAAAGCATAAATATGGGGAGATTGTTAGGAATAATTCATAAGTTGTGATGTTGAGAAAAGAATTTTGCTAATACTTCTTGTATATCCTGATCTTATAAAGGATTTAGCACTTTGTCTAGGATATATGTGTTAGACAGTAATCTGTGGAGGTTAGTCAGGAATAATGCGTTAGAGACTACATTTCAGGAACTAAGAGCAGATCCTGATACAGCAAGTCAGATCCAATCAAATACTGATGGGATGATCAGATCCTGATGCAATGGGAAATCCTGATATTAGTCGTGTTACTGATGATGTCATTATGGATGCTACAGAAATTGGCAAGTGCTATAAAACAGGATCGTTGTTTTGAAAAACAAGCAAGAAGATATCGTGAAGGAAACGAATTCTCTATTGATGGAAACTATCAACTGGACGGCAGAACATTGTCATAGATAGATTATAATTCTGTTATTAGTTGATAGGTAACATTATAAATACTCTCTCTATATTATTGTAAAAAGAGCGAATTGTGAATTTTAGAGTGCATATCGTGTGAAGCTCTGTATAAGGTTTGTATTCGATAGTTCGAAACAAATAGAGAGAGAGAGAGAGAGAGAGAGATATTTGTATTGTCAGCAGCTGCTAAAGGTATTGTACACCTTTGGTAGAGTTTGTATATGATTTATTTTAATACAAACAAAGGTTGATTCATTCGTTTGTTCTTGTTCATCTAATCAAGCAAAAATCAGACACGATTATATAACTTGTATTCAACCCCCCCTTCTACAAGTTATTCGAGTTAACATTCTTCAATACAACCCACAGGTGGACCAGAAAAACCCACCTAAAAGTTTTAATATCGTGTTGCATGTGTTTCATTTAATATCTTACTTATCTGTTCTTGTACAAACTGTTAAAAACCTCACCAATTCAAAAAGAATTCTAAATTCTAGTCAAGATTATATTCAACCCCCCTTCTACAATCTTGTGGTGTATAACTGGGAAATAACAACGGTTTATAGTACAATGGTGGAAGGCAAAGTTGGTGGTGAAGAATATCAATATAAGCCATTGATAGTTATTATTAACATAATTTTTTACGGCATTTCGAAGGTACATTACTGTAAATAAGCAACACCTGATTCAAATCCAAATGTAACTTTATGTGGCTTATGAAAATAAATTAAACCTTTTCTTTTAATATTTGGTCACACATATGGACAATTGCGATGAGGAGCCAGTTTGACACTTTTCTAAGAAACATTTGGATGATTTGTTCTAAAATGTACATTTATTTGGATGATTTAGATGTTTCCATCATAAGATTATTTGCTAATTGTATTTTGTCTGCACTCCAATTTTTTGATCAAAGTTCTAAAAGAATAATGCATAAAGGTACAAAAGCGTGGCAAGTATCACTTACAGATTCATATGATCTGAAATGTTAGAGATTTTTTACATAAAAAATTGCTAATATTTGAGTAGTTTATTTGATTTTGAATTTATTTTATTAAATGCTTCCATAATTTTTTTGAAATATTATGTGACAGAATCTATGTATGTTGCTATCAGGTACAACACATATAAATGGTTGAACAAACTTTGTTTGTTTAAGCGACAAGAATACTCATTCTCCTCTATATTCCAAATCTTCACTATCAATGTTGGTGAGTTTTTTTCTTTATTTTTAATTTTTGATATCTTAGATATCGTATGGTGTTACAAAACTAAAACGATATTTTGAGATTTAATTAAGAACTTGGTATTGAAGAAAGTTTGTTTACCTAATTCTGTATGTATATATGTTGTGTATGTTGTTAATGGAAGTATCAATGTGATTTTTTTGCAGTGACAATGTCACTACCCAACTACAAAATAGAATCTATAATTGTTAATCTTGGAAGAAAAATCAAGACACTAAGGATGTTTTCATGCATATGTTTGCTCTGACATTTGCTACATGTAATACCTTCTATTTTGTTGCCGGATGCTGATGAAGGCAGAAAGCTACTGGAAGAAGAAACTGAAAAGCATGATCAGGGACGTAGTCGAGCACACTGGAGTTTGCGTGATTTTACTGTGAACAATTGGCCCTAAAGAGATGATTACCTAGGTTTGTAATCGGCCCTGACTATTAAACTGATTGCTTAGTGGAGATGATTGAAGTATAATTGGGTAATTGACAGGTTTTGTTTATTTATTTTTTTGAAAAAATGTTTGTGTGTAATTATAATATTCCTTTTCTTGAAATCATATAACTTAGTATTCCTAAGAATTAGAAATTGCAATTTTTTTTTGCTAGTTATACACACACCCAGCTGAATAAAAATTGAATAATTTATAACGACTCATTTAAAAATTGAATCGATCAATTATTTTATAAGGATTAATTGAGGATTAATATATTGGGGATTTTTGAAAAATCGGAGAATTTTTAAAACAATTTTTTTTATTTGGTACTTTTAAATATATAAATAATGGAGAACTGAAAACTATTTTTTTATTCAATTATGGTGACAGTCGTTTTTAATTCCCCAATTTAAAACTATTTCCCATTCAATTATAGTGATAATCAATTTTTTTTTTCATTTTTGGTACTCACCCAAAAAATGAATATTACAAGAAGCTACTAAAATCTATTTCTTTATTTTTTTTGCAATTTTACTTTTTTTCAAAATATTTGCAAAAATACGGTTTGTAAACAAATGTAACATATATATAACAAATATTCATAACATATACTAACAAAGATATAGGCCCTGCTTCAGAAGCGTATTAAGTTAGTTATTTTGACTGACAGATTGAGTTAACTGTCTTAGCTAGCTGTTTTGACTAGCAGATTGAATAAGATGTTTTGCATGAAACTATTTGAGTTTTAATTTGTATATTAATTATACATATCACAATCCTTTAAATGAAAAAACTCCTTCAAGTAACTTTTTCGAAATTAACTTTTTTGAGATTTCATCTGATCAAATCTCTAATTTAAAACAAATATCTAATTTTTTTAAACATCTAACTTTTAAAACAACACCTTAAAGGTTCGATACTTACTCACAACAATTTTAAGTATAAAAAAATTATAACATACCAACATAAGTTCAAGCTCTAAATCAAATTAATAACTTTTAAAATTAAATTAAAATATCTTTAATATCAATTTTAAAAAATTTTAAATTTTAAATTGAATTTTAATATTAATGAGTAATATACATAAAAGAGTCGTGGTTTGCATGAGATAAAATCTGGTAATTAAAATTGTATTTGATTGCAAATCAACCTTAATCTAAAAATCGACCTTAATTATATGTTGTGTAATATTGTAATCACAATCGGTAATTAAAAAGTTAAATTAAGATTAAAGTTAAAAAAATATTAACGGCGACCGCTAATTGCGACAGAACTGGTAGCCGAGTACTATCGTGGCACCTTTAGCTACCGCATTTGGTCACCTTAACACGCAATATTCGTGCCAAATAATTTTGGGGGAAAATTTATAATAGCTATCGATTAGCTATGGCAATCGGTCGCTAAACTTTCGCTTATATGCCACTTTCTATGACGGAATGCGGTCGCTGATAAAACTTTGTCGCTAAAAATTTAGCGTTAAAATTGCGCGTTTTTTTGGTTTGGCGGGAAACTAAACTTAGCGACGGATCAGCTACTGGTGTCGGTCTCGCAAACTCTTTTTAGCGACGACATTTGAATCTATCGCTGACAGCGATCGCTGAAGCTTTACAAAAGCGACGGAATTTACGGTCGCTGAAAAGGTTGGTCGCTGTTAGGAATTTTTCTTTTAGTGCTTGGAGTTCAAGTGAGCTGTTTACTCAAAAGGAACACAGTGTTTTAGCAACCGTTTTTAGTAACTAGGTTAGGAGAGAGATACATTATTGTATCTTGTAATTGTTATTTTGTTTGATCAATAATATATTCTCTACCAGGTTGGTAAGGGATCAGATGTAGATCGTTAAGAAATAGAGTTCGAACCCGGCTAAAACTCGCTTGCATTCTTTACTTATTCTGCATTTACTTATCAGCACAACATTGCATTCATAATAGCTTGTTGTAATACTCTGTTAAACTCATAATAGTAAGCTATTTTATTGTTTTTGAAACATTTAGCTAATATCATTAGGTAACACTAAAATTGAACATTGTAAGCCATTACACGTAGATCTGTCAATTTGTTTATCTCGTGTGCCTTCATACTGTGTACTTTCGTATTCTGTGTACATGAATGCTAAACTCAAATACGATCTATTAAAGATTCATCTAATTTTTTGTACGTGTACCTTCGTTTCGTGTACTTTACGTGTAATTTCAAATTAAAATAAAAAATTAAAATTTACCCGTATAATTTCGTGTTCGTTTATCCAAAAAGTAAATACAAACAAGAAACTATCGTGTTATTTTAATTTCGTGAACGAAATTGAGAGCTCTAATTATACATATTCACCGTCTCTAAGTGTGCATTTGCAATTCATGAGTTCTGTTAACGAGAATTAAAATTTTAGTGTTTCGATTAGTAATTTTGTTGCAAGAAATGAATATCCTATTTCCTTACCATGAGTAAATCATATCTTCTCCACATTGCCATCCTTGATTCTCATTTCTAGCTCCTATAATAACAACTCGTATAATAATGTGCAAGTTTTAAAAGTACAAATTCATAATAAGAGAAAATATGACATAAAGTATGTAATATATGTAGTTACTATTCATCCTTACCATTAGTTGTGTTATTCCTGTAATAGTGTGCAAGCTTTAAACATACAAATTCATAATAAGAGAAAATATGACATAGAGTATGTAATATAGAGCCTGTTTGGCTAAACTTATTATAAGTCCTTATGGACTTATTTTCGGATAAAAATTTCATCTTTTGATAAAAAAATTTTATACAAGTATTTAATGTATGTTTGAGATTCTATAAGTTGCAAAAATAAGTTGTAAAATAAGTTGGAAAGTTAGGAATCTCTAACTTTGTCTTAAAATAAGTTGACTTATTCTGGAAAAAAGTTCCCCCAAACACCCCTATAATGTAGGTACTATTCATCCTTAATACTAGTTTCAAAGTCATTTTTTTATCTTCGGTAAAAAAAAAGTTTTTTTTCTTTGAACATCGTTTATAAGTAGTATTCGTTCTTGGATAAATCTCGATGAGTGAGAATTGAATTGATGATCTGAAACGATAAAAAATAAATCATTAACTACCAGGTTATTGTTAACCATTAGTTTGAAAGTTAATGATAAACGTTTTGGTAAGATATTTAAAATACAGTAAAACCTCTATAAATTAATGTTGTTGGGAACCAGATAATTCTATTAATTTAGAGAAGTATTAATTAATCGATAAATTAATAATTATTAATTTATAGAAAATTTTTGACATCAACGAAAATTAATTTCCAATTATATACATTTAAATAAAATGAATTGTACAACTTATGTTTTTTACTTAATTGAATTAATTCAATATATATTGTTTACAAAAACGAGTATTTGCGAGATTCAATGTAAATAATCATGTACATTTAAATGATATCAATGATAAAATAACATTTTTTTGAAAGCACACAAGACATCAAAAACATTGATTAATAAGTTTTTAGTTCTTTACAAAAATACCATGTTTGAACTTTTGGATGCAATAAAGATGGTTAAAGATGAGTTTAATATAGATTCAAATTTTAAGAACCCTAGAATCATATTTACAAAAGGGTAATGCATATATTTTTTTGAACTGCTCCAAGTTGGGACCGGAAGAAACTATCAATTTAGAGAAATAATTAATTTATCAAGTATTAATTTGATTGCGTATTAAGTTGAGTATTATTAATTTAGGGTTTTACAATATCTGATTGCGGTTATTGACCGATTTTCTTACAAAAATAATTCTTATTTCAGTTAAAAAAACACTCTCTTTAAACAATTAACCATTACGAAAACGTCTGAATGATTGGAACTGGATCAAAGCCCGTCCATTAAAATCTAAGCCCAAGTAGGCCCAACGGGTAACCATTCACAGTCAAACACACATAATTGGGCTAATTCAGAATATTCAAAAGTAATATCCATTTCTCACAGTTGAATGAAAAGGCAAATACATTTCCTGATCCAAACGAAGAAACAATCAATCATCCATGGGCGATCAAATTGCGAAAGGCGAAGAGTTTGTAAAGAAAGCAGAGAAGAAGCTTACTGGTTGGGGCTTGTTTGGCTCTAAACACGAAGATGCTGCTGAATTGTTTGAAAAAGCTGCCAATTGCTTTAAACTCGCCAAATCATGTACACCCACCTACTTTTATTTGCGATTGATTTTCTATTTTGATGCTATCTTTGATCTGATTATTTGCATTTTTTGTGTTTTTGTTGTTGTGCTGTTACGTGATTGGTTTTCATCTGATTTAGGGCTGATTGTGTTGGTTTGTAATTCAATTTGATGGATTTTATGTTACGATTGCGATCGGGTGTTTTTGATTGCGTGAGTTAGTGTATGTTGTGTAGGATTTCGATGGTAATTGTATCTCAGTTACATTTCTTTTAGTGGTAAAGTAGTTTAAAATTAACTACTGCTGTAAATATTTGGTACAGAATAATCGTGTTTTTAGACGTTGCACTTGCGTTTACAATAATTGGAAACTGCGTAAACTGTATCAGTTTTTCCCTTTTAGGTCGCGTGCTTATAAAGTGTGAGCAGAGTTTATACTATGTAGGACCTTGAAAAGTTAGGGAAACAATTTGGATTTGTATATATTGGCATCTCAACTTAGAGTCATAATTTCTTTCGATGAATACACCATAAATGTAAGTCACACCCTCGCCCAAACCTTGAAGAATTTAATGAAGTGTATACTTAAGTTGTTCTTAAATCTTAATATTTGTGGTAACTAATTGTGGTCCGTGGAGATGTTTGAGTTCTCGTCTATAGCAAACTATTAAGACTACTGTTTACCTAAACTTTATTCAGTTGTCTATATGTTGTTTCTGGAATCTTATATTAATGCAAGTTGTTTTCAAGTTTTCATACTGATGCCAGTTGTTACCTAGTTCCTAACCTAACCCAATACACCAATTACTCAACTACTTTGGTTTGTTAAGTAGGATATTTCTTACATGTTAATATGCTATGTTAAATTTGCTAAGCAATAAAATCATCCAGAACTTATTTGCATGACCTGTGGTTTCACAGGGGATCAAGCTGGAGCCGTGTTTGTCAAGCTGGCACAGTGTCATATAAAGGCATGTGTTTAATTATTTATGTATTTTCTTTTTACTTTATAGATCATCTTCACGAGTTTCTCTATATTTTGCTTAATAGCTGATTTTACCTGTCAATGTTGTGCATATAGCTGGATAGCAAACATGAGGCTGCTGGTTCTTATGCTGATGCTGCCCATTGCTATAAGAAGAGTAATATTAAAGGTATGAAGATGATAACGTTTTGTATGATTTTACTGCATGCTTGCAAACTTGCAGTTATCAGCTATCACTACGATAATCTTGTAGTCTAATTGATAATTTTTGTTGTAGCTCTAACGTAGAATTTTTATCTTCTTGTTTATCGTTTCTATATGGAAGATAGTTTGATCCTAGCTTTAAGCTTCACATTTTGTTCATCAATATTATTTATATCTCTTCATGAAAATTCATATCAGTAGTTTATTGCCTAAGTATTACCTAATCAATTCTTAATCTACATTCGAAGCATTCATAGAGCTTTCACTTTTGCATTCAGATATCTTTCATATACTTCATCTAGGTAATTTATACCATGAAGCACACATTTTTCTTTGTAGATCGTACTGCAACTAAACGTAGATATTTCTTAAGTGGCCTAATGCTAGCTCTGGATCCCCCAAAAAAATTGATTATCTGGATTCAAACTTGTACGAAGTAATGCATTCAAGTGAATCTGGAATTTTACTTATGTATATATATGCCCATAATCTTTTCATTTCTTTCAATATAGGTGCATGTATTATGTTTATAGCTCTTTATTTCAGATATTGGGGGAGTTGTATAATTGTAGAAGTTTTTCTAGTTATTTTGTAGTACTATGTAATTTAACTGTTTTTGCCTCTTTTTTTGTGCTTATGTTTGTAAATAGAAGTATGTACCTTTTACTTTTGGATAAGCTGTTTGGTATTAGTCCTTGGCTCCTTGCTTTTCACTTCTTAGTGTGCACATTTAAAACTTCAGAGTTTATTAGTTCACCCAATTGTTCTGTTATCTATTTCTTCTACAGCTTCAAGTCATAATCTGCATATAATTGAAATGTATTTGGTAATTTGTAGATGTCTTTCACAGTGTGGATTCATCTTTCTTTATCACTACTTATCGTGCTTATTTTAGTTTCTATCAAATTTATAATTTCTGAGTGTAAATTTTCTTTTATTTTAGCTCTATTTGATACTTGTCTTATATAACGTTCTACTTAAAAATGTGTTTTGTCCGGTGGTAGAGATTGCCTGGAGACAATAGTTATTATCCTTTGTTCCTATTGTAACTGTAGTGGTTCTTGATTCTATCTTTTATTTAATTTGTTTCAAATGATGTAATAATGTTTATCCTTTGTTATATTTACCTGCAATTTTTGCTAATATATTAAAAGCACTGCAGAAGCCATAACTTGTTTAGAACAATCCGTAAATTTGTTTATGGAGATTGGAAGGCTCAGCATGTCAGCAAGATATTATAAGGTATCATCTACGCTGTAATACAATTTTATATCTTCATACTTCAAGGACCATTGAAGAAGTTGCTTTATTATTTATTTATATATACTGTGATTAAATCGATAACCTGAATTCTATTTTGCACCGGTGTGGTATCCTGTAGTCAAGCTTTCTCTACATTGTACTGTGTATACTTTTATCACTGTTTTTCGGGCTTCAAAGTCCGTGCTGTTCTAGTTAAAATTTAGGAAGCAGCCTTTGCATCATGATTCATGCCAGATACAAAATTTATATTTTATAACTATATCATACATCTGGTACATGCAGGAAATTGCTGAAATATGTGAGCAAGAGCAAAATTTGGAACAGGCTATGCATTATTATGATAAAGCAGCTGATCTTTTTCAAAGTGAAGATGTATCATCTTCCGCAAACCAGTGCAAACAGAAAATTGCTCAATTTGCTGCTCAGCTAGAGCAGTAAGTTTCTTATACATTATTTTAAGGACACGTGACCTTTGAAAAGTTCAACTTGTCAATCATCTTTCTTATTATTGCATTAAATAATTGGGCATAGGATTTGTAGAACAATTAATTCCTGCAGTGTGCTGTATCATTTTACTTTTAGGAGTATTTTGTTTTTATAAAAGTGTTTATACTGGCAAAAAGTTCACACATGGGCATCTAATAGTATTATCAAACAAAATCCAGCTACCAAAGAGCCATTGATATATACGAGGACATAGCACGGCAGTCACTCAACAACAACTTGTTAAAATATGGAGTTAGAGGTCATCTTCTTAATGCTGGCATTTGCCAGCTTTGCAAAAATGATGTTGTTGCAATTTCTAATGCTTTGGAGCGATATGAGGTAACTACTCAAGACTGTTTTACTTGCATATCCAGAGGGTCAAAATATTAAGTGTGTTTGCTTTTTCAGGAACTGGACCCTACCTTTTCTGGAACACGAGAATATAAATTGCTGGCGGTAAGTTATTGATTTCAAAAGTACCATATGATTTGGATCGAACATTACATCACCATCCCCTCCTCAGGCGATTATCATTATCTAGCATCGTAAATAAAATTTGACAGTGTTATTTTAGAAAAATTCTCTACATAGTCACACTTTCTCGTGAACATTTCCTTTTTCACCAGTCAACATTTATTATCTTCTTAATTGTTAAGCATCTTGCTTCTATGGGACAAGTTTATTTTGCTTATCATGCCAACAACCATTATTGAACAGGATTTGGCTGCTTCAGTTGATGAAGAAGATGTCGCTAAGTTTACTGATGCAGTCAAGGAATTTGATAGCATGACCAAACTGGTATGTTGAGCAGATTATCATATTCAGATTAGTTCGTGATTTCAGTAAATTATATGAATGAATGAGTTCTTGGGATTTCTCAGTCATTTACATCTGTTGGAATTCTAGATCGTATTTTGTTAACAACTCTTCATACAATCTTAAGTACTTGAGAGATGAGTAATGCTAGAGCAATGAACATGTTAGGGACATCCAGTTTAGCACTGAGCAGTAGCATGTGACTAAATGGTTGTGAGAAGACGGGAAATCAAAGCGAAAGAATGGATTAATACCTCTTTATGGATTTTGCAGTCTCACTCTGAAACTGAATTAACTTATGTTTGCTACTTGGTTATCATGTCGCCAACTGCCAAGTCGCCAAGTCGCCAAGTAAAGCCTTGACGCTCAAGTACCTTCAAGAAGACTAGTCGACAAGTTACCAAACTAGTCGTAAAAAGTCGACGAGTCCTTCATATGCATATTTTTACTAGATTTAGTTATAAAATAACCAAACACATCAATTTCAAAATTTGAATTAAAAGTGATAATAAACTAAGTTTAAATTAAGCAAAGTTACTACATAATAAAATCCAAATACCAAATATCAAACCTGTGCAAGCAAATAAAAACGTAAGTAATGACAGAAATCAAGTCATCCATCTAAATATTCTGTTCAGCTCCATCTCCTTCTTGTGTATAGTCATTGGTTGGATCAGGCGACGATACACCATAATCATGGTTATCGAGGAGCCAAGTTGGCCGTCGAGGTGTTATCATGGTGCCAAGTCGAGCTTCGAAAAGCCTCGACGTTCAACTACCTTCGAGGTGACTAGGCGTCTTCATGATAACAATGATGAGCATTTGTGAAAATCAGATAATTTAACCTGATGCTTTAGTTGGGGTATAATATACAGACAAGGCAGTAGGGGCAAATTTATGTGTTTCTGAATGCAATTCCTGGACTGAGGGTAACAAAGAATAGTCGTGATCGATGATACAAATTTGTTCTCAGTTTGAAAGAAATGCATATAACCCCAAGTTATAAAAGCTTACCTAGATTGTAGCCCGTGCTGCGCACACAGATATTTTTAAAAAATTATTTAATATTAATACAATAAATAAATTAAATAATCTTATATGTAAAATTGAATATTATAATTCTAAAAGAATTAACATTAATACAATAAATGCATGTTCTTATTTGTTATAATAAATTTGTTTAAAATATTTTATTGTATAATGTTATGAGATAATTTGTCTCAATGAACTTACCAAAACTTAATAATAGACTTACCATAATTAATATAAATCATATTAATGATATTTAAAATTGAAATGCAAAGTTACTATAATTGAAGATGGGTCAAATAAGTATATGGATCATTTCCAAATCTAAATATGGATATAGAACCTGAAAATGGATGATCCATTGGGTCAATTTGAAGTTAAAAATCTTATCCAAACCTAAATATGGATACCGAACCTAAGGAATGTGTTATGCAGAAATTTATAATATACAGATATAGATATATAGGGTGACATTCCAGAGAGAACCACCTTATATATAGTTCAAGAAAAAACCAACACAAAATGCATATATTTATCTTTTTTGTATGGAATATAGTTATAAATCTTAATTAAGAAATTAAAAATGAAATTACACAACTTTTCTTTCTGAAAAATCATTAAAGATTAATGAAATAATCCATAGCAATTCTACCATAGAATCAAATTTATCCAAAATGATTCTATTGTAGAATCAAATTCAAATCAAGTTTTTTGTTCAAATTTTATGTGTTAAATCCTTTATAAAGTTTATATGTCGTTAGCATTCTATATTAGAATCAAATTTTATGTTTTTAAAAATTTTAATTGTAATTTATTGATGAAATTCTATGATAGAATCAATGGTTCTCTCCGGGACTCTATATAAGAAGGTTCTCTCTGGAACATTGGCCTAGATATAGATATAGATATGGATATAGATATAGATATAGATACGTGAGTATTACTTCTTTCTAGAACTAGAGATGAGTTGCAATGTGGTTTGACCCATTGAGCAGAACAGAAGAGGTCTAATTTTCGACAATACTGACTTTCAAATCTGCAGCAGTTTTAACTTCTTTACAAGTTGTAGATTTGCTTTGTTTTTGCATGGAGCCTTATTCTCAATCGTAGTTTGGTTCGGCAAGCCCAATGCGGTCAGGCATTATTTTTGTTGCTGCCTAGTATTAGTGTGGTTTGTCTCTAGCCATACAACTTTGGCACAAGATTAACTAGTCATACGTGTAAAATATTTTTAATCCGAAGTCAAAACGAAATTTAAATTTTGTCTTAAATATGTTTAAAACAGGGGAAAAGAATTGGTCCCAATGAGGTTTGAAATCATGACACCTGTTTGATAAGACCGATGCTCTAAACAACTGAGCTACAGGACCTCGATGTTATTTTATTAATTAAAGAACATAAAAATTTTAAATTTGAAAACTTAGCATTCATAAACAGATTTTGGCAGACAGTGATTATAGTTAACAAGTCATGGATGGATACGGTTGGTTCTAATGGGGCTGGGTACAGAGTGCATATAATAGAAAAACGATATGTTTTGTATTGGTGAACTTGATGTCACGTGTAGGTTACCGATTAGATTTTATTTATTGATCTTGATTGTAACTTTAAGGAGCATAAAAAGTTTGGTTTCACTTTTTGCAGGATGCTTGGAAGACAACTCTCCTTTTGAGAGTGAAGGAATCGTTGAAGGCCAAGGAGATGGAGGAGGATGATCTGACCTGAATTTGTTTGTAATTAACAATGTGTGATCTGCAATTTTATAAGAATTGCTTTCGATATTTTATTATTTGTGTGGCTATCTATTTAAATCGCACATTTATGACTATTTTGGTGTTGATGGGTGAGAGTGCTTGTTACTGATTTGTTTTTCCGAGTTTTAAAACGATAATATATAAATAAAAAAAGGTGTCTGTATTTGTATTGGTTCTTCTGATAAGATTAGAGTACAGATGTAATTAATGAGATCCTCGTATTCTGAACTCAAAGGATGTATTTTCACGAGTACACTTGTACTCTCCTTGTTATCTATGTTTTGATGGTGATGGGGTTTGAACCAGAATAGAATCTATTTCAGTTTACTTACGTTTGATGAGTTAGACATTTTATCATCACATATTGCAGTTCAGACATTTATCATCACATATTGCATTCAGTTTACTTATCTGCGATGAGTTAAACATTTACCATCGCATATTGCATGTCATCACAACAGTTTTTTTGTTAAATAGCGGAACAATATTTGTCGATACTAGTTCTGTGCTGACACTCGTTCCAAATTTTGTTTTCGAGGGGGTAAAGAAATTTAAAGATAAAAAGTATGGAACGTTTCTTTGCTTTCTTTGTTATTTCGTTGGGAAGAAGATAATGTGAGAAACATTTCTTCAAACAATACGAGTTTAATGAATAAAAAGAGAAGCATGAATAAAAAGAGAAATAGACGACTTAGAGAAAACTAGGCATGAGGACAACTTCAAAGATCATCTCTAAGGTTATAAGAAATATTACTTATAATTTTATTTTATTTTTATAATTAGGATATTTCATTGTCAAAAGACGAGAGCTGCTCGTCACAGTATTACACGGAAACCTACTAGGATACATCAACCTGGCTACTACCAGGTTGTCTTGTTGAAACCCACGTACATTGGACATGTACTGAGGGACTGGACATCTAGATATACCCAAGAGGGGTAGTACAAACTGTGATACAAAACCAACATGAAAACTTGAACCCTGAAGGCTTTTGTTAGATAGAGATAACATCTCTTTAGGATTAATTACTAACTAAAGCCTTAAAACTGCCTTATGCTGCTGCTGCGATTTGGTCTCCCAAAAACATGGAGTTCTCTGCTGCTGTGATTCCACCATGGATGGTTTCTTCCATCATTATGTCCTCCTCGTTGTTGTCTGCGTCGATCTCCCTGTCAACAACGACATGAGTTGGTGCATCAGTTTGCCCGAGACCTAGTTCTTCTGTTTGGTCTGAGAGGAGGATACTTTCATCGAAGTTTACCGGGCTAGGTGCCCCATCCTGAATAACCAAATCCTGGTAGCTAGGATCGTCAAGTCCCATCCCCATATCCCAGTCCAGAAACTCCTCGACCCCTCCTACCGGCCTGTTACAAGTGTACAACATTTCACAAACCCTTCTTCCCAGCCTAGATAGGAATCTGGCCACCTTGTTACGGTTGGGGACAACATAGGCTATCATGCAGAACCACCTTCTGTCTCTTAGCAAGATGTCAATTTGAGAAGCTAGGTGGAAGACCCCAGCAGGTGCCCCGACATGGTAGTTTTTGACCACTAAGAAGGCCTCGAGATTATCTGTTTCCAGGATGACATCCCTGTATCCAAACTTGAAAGCCCTCCGGAGGGCTATGTAGATCGCCCACAGCTGGTTTCCTAGAGTAGAGAGTTGAGGGATAACTCCCAAAGTGAGGTGTTTGAGGACTCCTTCTGAGTCTCTATAAGCAGCTCCAATTCCTGTTTTGAACCAAAAAGCTGAGGGGATTCTTGAAGATGTGCCATGCACATTGATCTTCAACATACCCGGAGGTGGAGGAACCCAGTGATAGGGAGGCATTGTTGTTGTGAGTGCAGAAGGTTATTAAAGTAGAGAAGGTTATCAGAAGGTGGTGGAGGTGTAATAAGGGAATTAGTAGAGGGAGCTATTTATAGTAGTCGAGAATTGAGTTAAGATAAGTATTGCTATTAATAGAGTGGTTCCTCTTCCAACTGCCTCTATCATGAACAGTGACGTGCATTAGAGGTTCTTGAATGCTTGGCATTAAGAAGCTTATGGATTAGATCCGCATCTTTGAAATTTGAAGTGAAATATTTCCCTCCTTCTGAACTTGAGATTGGTGCAAGTAGGGTTCTAGAAGCTCTTCATAAAAGCCCTTTATTGCAATTAATATATCCTTTCTGCTGTTAGATATAGTGCAGGAGTATATGTACTTCTTAAAAGCCTTCATAATTCTCTGAAGATGCTCTTTGGATAGAGATTCATTTGAAATTTAGAGAGACTATAACTATTGTAAAACCTGTGAACGTGGAAGATGGGCCATGTTGTTTGTTGTAGACATATTTTTTAGGATTGGGCCTTACTTAGTTGACCCATGCTGCAATCATCTTGGACCTGTTCATTCCTTCCTTTGCTAAGTGGTCAGCTTCTGAATTTAACATTCTGTCGATATGGACTATATGCACCAAGTGTAGCATACGTGATACCTTTGTGGAGTTTGTCATCTGGATTCTGAGATTGTGTAGGTTGTTCACTAGGGTTCGAGAATCTTAGAAGATTGTAATTTTTTCATTTATGAGATTCCTGTCGAAGATACCTCCGAGGAGAAAGAATAGTGCTTCTAGCTCTGAGTCATATGGTGAGAGGCTAACTATTGGGCCTGAGAAGATATAAGATAGTGTGAGTTGTTTCGTGCATAGGAAACCGCATATACCTGCTTTGATTATACCCTGATCATTCTTTTTCCATGCCCCATCCACAAAGCCCACACTAGTTGAGATTGAAGTCCAGTGTTCTATCAAGTTTCGTTTTACAATTCTTGTATTTACGCTCAGTAAATGTTTGGGGTTATGAGTCCACACATTAAGTTGGTTAGGCCAAATCAGGTTATGAGCTATCCCCCATGAGTAAGAGTTATTGATGATGAGCTCCTGCAAAGATATTGATGACATTTTTTGATGCTTGAAGATCAGATCGTTTCTAGCTAACCATATTGCCCACAGCAAAGCTGCTAGGCATAGTCCTCCACCAATTCTGAATTTGCTGTTAGCTATGACTGAGAAGGAGTTTTCCAGATTAAAATTTTGGAATCCACTGATATCGATTTCTAACCAATGAGAAATGAATATCCAAGCCTGTTTGGCTAGAGAGCATTGCCAGAATAGATGTGATAGATTTTCTTCACCCGGGCCACACCATTTGCAAACTGCATTCTGAATTATCTTTCTTTGCCTCAGAAATGATAATGTTGGGAGGCTGTTATGAGTAATTTGCCAGAGAAATACTTTAACTTTATTGGGAGTTTTCAATTTCCATATTGTCTTCCAAGGACCTGTGTAAGCATTATTATTAATTAATTCTCTATATTAGGCTGAGGTGTTGTACTTACCTTTCATACGACCCCATGTCAGGATGTCCTTCCCATCTCGTAGAATGAACGTTTCTAGTATTTCTTTTATTGTCAATGCTCCCTGAATTTCCTGAGCATTCAATGGTCTGATCCACAACTGTGGTTCGAGACCTGAGAATGATTCCCATTTGTGTTTCATTGACTTTAAAGTGCATTGTTGATCTTTTGCTAGTATGAATAGGTCATGGAAAGTTAGCTGCAAAGCGCCTGATGGATGCCAATTGTCTTGCCAGAAGTGTACAGAAGATCCATCCCTCAGTATCCATTTGAAGGGTTCTGAGAAAAAGTTGCTGAGTGAATAATTGTTTTTCAGTTGGAGAATACCTAACATAATTGGAGAAAATTTCTTTGCTGAGGTGCTATTAGAGACTCCAATTGACGAGATGTCAGAACCATATTTCCCCGTTATTATTTTAAACCAGAAATTGTTTCTGTCTTGATTTAATCTCCACCACCACCTTGACATTAAGGCAATGTTTTTTGACCTTAAATCTGATAGTCCTAATCCCCCCATGTCTTTAGGAAGTATTATCTTGTTCCATCCAATAGTATGAAGTTTCCTCCCTGTATTACATGCTTCATCGATTTCATTCCAGAAGAAATCTCTTCTTATTCGATCTATCTGATTAATCACCGTCTTGGGTGCATAGAAGAGTTGGAACCAATAAGCTGGGATGTTATTCAGGGTTGAGGAAGTTAGAATTGTTCTCCCAGCCTTGTTTAGGGTCTTACATTTCCATTTTGAGAGTTGCACTCTTACCTTCTTTACTAGTGGAAACCAGAATTTGCGTTTTTTGGGAGATGTTCCAAGATACGCACCCAAGTATGGCATAGGCCAAGAGCCTAGTTCACAACCTAATATCAGAGCTCCTTCCTCAGCGATCCTTTGTTGCTTTGAGTTGAAATATATAAAACTTTTTTTGAAGTTGATTGTTAGGCCTGAAAGTACCTCAAAAAGTTTCAAGACTGTTCTGATGCCTCTACAAGAATGGATCGAGCTTTCTATAAAAATTACTGTGTCGTCCGCGAATTGAAGATGTGAGAAAGCAGGACCTTCTCCTAGTCTAATGCCTTTGAAGATCCCTAATTGTTCTGCCTTAAGTAGAAGAAGGTGCAAGATCTCTGCCACTATATTAAAGAGAAGTTGGGATAAAGGGTCCCCTTGTTTGAGCCCCCTTTTAATTGAAAATTCATCCGAAGGACTACCATTCACGAGCACTGACATTTTTATTGAGGCGAAAATTGATTTGATCCATTCCAGCCATTTTTTTGAAAACCCCATGTGGTTCATTATATGGAAGAGAAAGTCCCAATTGACAGAGTCGAATGCTTTGGCGAAATCTAGCTTAAGAATGAGTCCCTCAACCTTGCCGGATTTGATACTGTGAACTACTTCATTGGCAATGAACAAGCAATCTGAGATATTACGATTTTTCACGAATCCTGATTGTACCTCTGACACAATAGAATGTAGTACTTTGCTCAGTCTATTCGATAAAAGCTTTAATAGAATCTTGATCGAGCAGTTTATCAGGCTAATGGGTCGATAGTCGGTAACTGATTCCGGGTTATCTTTTTTTGGGATTAGCACTATGAAGGAAGAGTTTACTCCTTTAGGTAATGAGTTATTATTATAAAAAGCGTTGAACATTGCTAGAATATCTTCATGAATAACATTCCATAGCTTTTTATAATAATCAATATTAATACCGTCCGGTCCTGGCGCTTTGTCAGAGTTCATGAGCATCAAGGTTGCATGAATTTCTTGTAGGGCAAATTTTTCGTCCAAGGATTTAGACTCTGGGATGGATAGTTTGTTGAGTAGTAGATGTGTAATGTCAAAAATGAGTCCACCTTGATCCTTATTGAAGAAATTCCTAAAGTGCTCTTTGAACATGTTTTTGACTTGAGTTGGCTCAGTAATCCAGTCATTAACCCCTTTGATACCCTGAATACAGTTCCTTTTCAGCCTGTGTTTTATCATGATATGGAAGAATTTTAAGTTCGATTCCCCCTCTGCCGCCCATCGTGTTCTTGATTTTTGTTTTAAGAACGCCTCTCTTTCATCATATGCTCCCTTTAAAGCTATTTCTAGTTCTTTCAAGTCTTTCCTCGCCAATGGGTTTTTATCACCCTCATCCATCAAACATTCTAGCTATTTAATCTTTACAAAACAATCTCCATTGATGCTTGAGTTCCAGTCTTTAATACACCTTCTGGTCGACCTAAGTTTTTCATACAGAGTCATTGTACTGTATGCTAGCGATTTCCAGTGTTGAACTATTTTGTCAAGGAAGGAATTGTTTTTTAGCCAGTAATTGAACACCTTGAATGGTCTTGGGCCCCAATTGTATGTGTTAGAACCTAAAAGTAGTGCTATATGGTCAGAGGATTTTCTTCCCACTCATTTGAGCCACCACACTGTATTAAGTCTCGACCATTCCACATTTAGCAGTGCCCTATCTAGCCTACTACATTTGCTTTGTGGACCAAACCAAGTGAATTTGTAGTTCACTAGAGGCACATCCCAAAGACCATTTGCAGTTAGAAAGGAGTTGAAGGCCACTGTATCTTTTCTCTTGTATATACAATTTAGGCTCTCTTGGTCATCGATTATGCAGTTGAAATCTCCCATAATGTAGAAGGGTTCCTCATTGTAGGAGTTCAATAAATTAGCAATATCTTGCCATAGATTTCTTTTCTCTCTTAGGCTGTTAGGGCTATAGACATTAACAAAGTTGTATATTTGAGAAGAATTCGCCATTTTACCTCTTATCCATATCCAGCTTTCTTTAATGAGCGATGATTCCATAGCGAAATATGAGTTATTCCATGATATTAGTAGACCACCTAAGAACCCCCTCGAAGGAGAGAATAGCCATGAATGGTCCTGAGACGACCAAAAATATTCCTGACTATTTGGCTCTAACTGTTGACATTTGGTTTCTTGCAGAAACACTAACATTGGATTATTGTCTCTGATTAAATCTTTTAGGTTGCACTTAGCTGTTGCATTGTTAATGCCCCTGATATTCCAACAAAGTATCGATAGTGTATCCATAAATAACTTAAATTAATCTGAAAGGATACCTAGTGTGTAGGACTTATGTATCAGTCGCGATGTGTTTTCTGATATCTTGCAGTGCCTCCTTTTTTTCTCTTAATGGGATCAGTCCCATTAACATTCCTGTTTGTAGAATTTCAGTGGCCCAGTCATTTTTTTCATTTGGGTTAAACAGTTGGTCGGAGATTTCATCTTGATACCATGTCTTGTTTCCACCCTTTGCCGAAAATCTTTTCTTCTTTTTTCCTTTCTTAATTTCCAGAAAGGTGAATTTTTTCTGAAATTTTCTCGGTCTCCCTTTCTTCTTGCCTATATTGAGCTTAGCAAGCTCTGAGTCAATTCTTAGATCAAATGGGTCTGGCTGAGGGTTTTCATGCTCCGAGTTTTCTGATAATGGAACCTCATGGATGGGGGACTCTGAAATTTCCATAGATGAGTCATTTTCTCTTACTATCCAGATGTTTGTGTCCTGTGAGGGGGTACTTCCATTCCCATTTTCTTGAACCTGGTGAGTACCACCTAAATCGTCCAAATCTTTTATGAGAAATTGTCTGTCCTCTTGGATGTTATAACTGATGTGGGTATTTTCCGATTGGTTTTGATCCAAGTGGTTCCCTGTTTCTTGAGAGAAAAGAGCTTGACTGTCTTCCCCATCTGTATTAGCATTGTTCTCCTCATCCGTACAATCCGTGTAATCCGTGTGGAGCGAATCATTATGATTATTTTGATCTCCTTCATTTGTCGGTCTCTGGATAGATTCAATCCATTGAGTTTGAATCGAGTCTATTTCCTTTATCTTGATCCAAAACCCTTTGTCCTCTATCATTACTTTCATTGTTTCCTCAATTTTGTCAACCTTATTGGTTGAAACACACAATCTTAATCCTTGGTACATTGCATTCTGAAGAGGTCTAACCTGTTCTGTTATTAAATAGCCCCAGTTACCCAAGATGCTCTTCCAAGTCTCTTTATTCCATGCTATAATTGGCAAGCCATCACACCATATCCACGCTACTCTCGGGATCACCAGATCTATATAAGAAGGTTTTTTTACAGAACTAAATATTTTAAGTAGCTCTTGCATATTTACCTTATCAACATCCTCCTCTTCCTGAAAAGTTAGCAGAAATTTCCTATGAGAGATACCTCTGACTTGCACGGCATAGAAATCCAAAGCTTGTAGCCTTTCCTGCAACATATCTGCCCATTCTGATCCCTCCGTGATGCCCAGTAGGCTTCTTTGAATCTCGTCTTTAAGTTCCTTATTTACTGAAGCTTGTTCTGTTCTATGGGTGGGTTGTTGAACTATCAACTCTTCCTGACTCTTATCCTTTCTGTTTGATGTGTCTTTTCTTATTTTCTGAAGCGTTTCTGGCCTGTTTTCTTTCTGGGTTGGCTCCGTTTTCTTTTTAAAGCTAATTTTGTTAGTTGTGTGTGTCTCAGTGTTCGGATTAACCACCTTGTTGGAGATTTTGATCAAGAGTCTATTTCCCATGAAGAGGATACCATTGAATTTGTTAATCAATCCCCTCGCGTGGTTTATGTTTTGGACTATGATGAATCCTATTCGGTAATTGTTGATATCTCTTCGTCTCGGAAGGATGATATCAAGTACCACATTGTCATTGTCAAATAATCTCCATATTTCCTTCGTTTGTGCTTGAATCGGAATGTTGTGGATCATTACTGAGATTTTATCATCTTTCCCCCTGAATCGTGGGGTCGGAAAGAAGCTCTCCCCTGTCCGAATTTTGACTTTTTCTGCATAGGAATGCGGCCTTGCTCTTTCTCTTTCTAGTTGCTCCAGCGGTGTGGCCTTCATCTTCCCAAATCTTGAAGATCTTTGCATTTGATACCATTTGTATGCATCAGATTGCCTGTCCTCCGGTTGATTTTGAAAAGTGAAATTTGAATTTTGAAAGTGAAATTTCTTTCTCTCTCTCTCTCTCTCTCTCTCTCTCTCTCTCTCTCTCTCTCTCTCTCTCTGTTAGTTGGAGTATTTGTTCTAACCGGTACTTATAATTTAACAAGCCAACAAATACACTTAATTCTAAAATCTACTAAAAATCGAATAAAACGATGCAATTTCTCAAAATCCAATATCTTACAATTCATAAATTAAAAATACACCTAATTCTCCAAATATCGCAACTCGCACTCTTCCCAAAGGTAGCCCACCTAAATAAGAACACCTGCCGGGAGGAATAAGAAAAACAAAGAGCCGGCAGTGAGCGAAAGGCTCATATACGGATATCAAAATAATGAATAAAAGCTGGATGAAAACTACATATGAAGATGAGTTTACGAACAAAATTGAATATCCGAATAAAGAACAATGAGACATAGCAAATGAGACAATATAAAATAGAGACTCAACTCAATATAAAAATAAATGCTCTCAAAACAAAATAAACTTATTCTAACAAATAATCATATCACTGAGGCATAATTATCACATTAACATAAAGAAAAGCATAACCGATAAAATATGTCATACTCTGATACTTACACATAATATCCAAAATAACTTATTTACTAACATGGGAGACGATCTTACACAAACAGGGGCAAAGCACAAAGCAAATACCACCCAAATTTCAGACAGAGATCACAAGGTTATAAGCACATGCTCCCAGAATGGCCAAAAACACACAAACTGATTAGTCATGACTATACGTGTCCCACTACTCCGACGACACGCCTATGCTATTTATACACCGCATAGGAAGTGCCAAACACGAGATTATCCGCTCGCGACGGATGTAATACGAACTCCCGAATCATATTAAAATCACAAATAACTTACATATAACTTATACATAACTTACACCAAAAAGATGTCACAAAATCATACATATATCACAAATAATCGGAAATACGTTGATCTAATATCACAAAACAAAATATCAAACAAAATAGACTATAGAAGCTAAAAATCAGAACAGACCAGTCCCAAAGAAAGGCAATTTACTCTATAAATAAGAACTCAAATGAAAAAGTGTGAAACACGAAAGTCGTATAGGATTCCAAGACCTTTCTAGAATGGTAAGGCTCGTTAAAAACGGAGAAGTAACGAATTCAGAAACAATGAAAATGCGGACTGGCAGAACAGAATCAGGCACTGATCACAATAGTAATTCGATATTTAACACATCAAAATCACGGAATTTGTTAATGGAACGTAAACACAAAATGCAGATATCGAAACGAGCTTTCCAGAATGGTATCGCTCATAGTTTTTGAACAAATTTCCGATTTACTATGAATTTTCGAAGTTCGAACATCAGAACAGAAATTAACGCACCAGATTATACAAACAACATATTTTGACATGCTTACAAGCAGAATTTCACAAAACACAGAGAATGAAAGTTGTATATAATTCAAATATCTTTCCAGGAGATCAAGAAGCAACACAATCCGATGATTAATGAATTTTATACGAATTTAACAAGAAATCAGATGTACAAACTTGGGATAACAAGACATATAAAGAGAGATAAGACTACCCGTACCTTAGACTTTAGTGATCGCTAATCGGTACTAATCCTCAATAAACTCAATCCATCCAATCCAAATAACCCTAATTGATAACAAAAGAATCAATATTATAAACCCTAATCTCATAAACATATATGTATATATCGAAGAGTCTAATCTTACCTTAAACTTCACAAATCTTCTTCTAAACCTTACGATTGCTCTAGTTTTCTTCTTCTCCTCTTCTCTTTCTCTCTTCTCTTTTCCTCCCCAAATCAAATCAGAAAAGTAACGTAAGTCTTCTCCATATTTTTTTTATATTCTTTTAACTACTACTCCTACAACAAATTCTAATTATAAAATAAATATATACTTACTCATAAAAAACATATTAATAACTCAATAATATTATTATTATTATTATTAATCGGAAAAAATACGGGATGTTACATATAAAGTAAGGGGGTCCCGTAGGGGCATTTTTGTATATATTAAATTTTATTAGTAATTTTACACAAATACCATTAAATTTGTATTGATTTATTTTAACCTCAGGGTTCTAACCTTAGGTCATCCTCACACATGAAAGCCTAATAATTAAATTTGATAATTTTGATATTTATGTAACAAATTAGTCATGACTCTGGTCGTCTACATTATTATTCTAAAGTTACGTATTAATTAATATTAGTTTATAACCCGATGCATGAAAAATTTTAAATATTTTTATTTTAATATTTAAAAATTTTATCTTATTATTCATAATTTTAATATTTATTTTTTAATTAGTAAGAAAATAAATTATAGAAGATAATAAAATATAATAATACGTATTTGATAGTATTCTAAATGACAGTTTTTTGCTTGTATATTAAAAACAGATAAATAATTTTTTAAATTTAATATGTTGTTGACAGAAATCGAATCTTGAAATTATTGTAGTAGTTTATAATATAATAATATAATTTTTAAACTAAAATATGTTGTTGAGGAGAATCAAATCTTGAACTTCTAGGAGTAGTTTATAATATGATATAAAGGTTTAATAATAATATGTTGTCGACGGGATTCGAACCTTAAACCTATAAAAGTATTTTATATATTATAAAAAAAATATTCTTTTAACATTACATCCAACTGTTCTCATTAATCAATCTCAAATTCCAACGATTGTTATTGAATGTACCAAATAAAGTGACCGAATTACTAACCAACCAAATATAATACTATAGATAGATAAGAAATGTTTTTTTTTTAATTTAGAAAAATGAAAATAATATTTAATTTTAAATTAAAACTGATAAAAACAATAATTTTTTAATTTATGGACCTAACTTATGAATTATGAACCCGTTGGTGTTGCAAGTACTTTGTCTGGTTTCCATGGACCTTTCTTCTACCTTCTATGTTGACTTTTCTTAAAAACTGTAGCAAACACGATAGCACTGACAGAAAGAATAAAAACTGGGGTGGCTTCTCATTAACAGCTTGCTTGCTTTCCATTTAAATAATTTGACCGATCGAACACTCATTAAAAATATCTCAACCCCTTTGCTTCTCTCTGCAACAATACAAACCTACTGGTGGCCTCAAACACATATTTTTTTAATCTCTTCTACAGGTATAATCATCATCTCATATCAGTAATTATGAACTGTTATCGTAGATTCAGTTTATGTTGAATTTTACTTCATTTTCTGTTTGGAATATGTTCTTTTGTCTGCTTTTTGCAAGTTCTTGAAATATTCTGCTTTTGCACTGTGTTTTTTTCTGTTCAAAGATCTGATTGTTAACCGGTGTAGTATCTGTAAATTATGTGCAACTGTTTTGTTTTCTGGATTTATCTAATTGATAATTGACACTTAGATTGAGAATTTAGGTTCTAGGTTGAGAATTTGAGTCCATTTCAAAAAATAAAAAAAGGTTGACAATTTGAGTCTCAGTAATCTATGAGTGTTTTCAAATGACCAATTTTTTTGGGTATACAAAGTGCTCCGTAATCTATAATTTACTGGTGTTTTCGGAACTTTGTTGTAGCTAATGGCAAATTTGTTGGTTCATGAAGCGAGGGGTTTCAGTTAGCTTCCATTACTGGATATTTTTAATTTGGGAATCTAAAAAGTGTTTTTTGGATCCTAAGAAAAAGTTAAGGGAAGAATAGTAGAATGGTTTCAACTGATAACGATGAACACATGGGAGGAGCGGATGAAGCTGATGGTGTTAAAGTCAAGAGGGCTGTCAACCTACAAATCGCAACATCTAGAAGAGAGCTGCTTAGCAATGATGACCCTCCAAGTCTGTCTGACGGTAGCTTAAGTGCACATGCCAACAAAATGAATTTTTTCTCCACCTTTGGTGCTTTACAGTCTCCATCTCTCAAATTTCAGAGGCTTGTAACACAGCGAGATGAATTCTCGCGTAATGTTCCTTGTTCCAGAAGTCGTGCTGTTCGAGAACGCTTAAGTAGAGTTTTTAGTAAGAAAATTGAATGGAACAGCCTTAAGAAAATTTGCAAAGAATGGATAAGGAATCCGATGAATATGGTTCTTTTATTGTGGATTATTTGTGTTGCTGTGTCTGGTGCAATCCTATTTTTCGTCATGACTGGAATGTTGAACAGCGCCCTGCCTAAAAAAACCCAGAGAAATGCTTGGTTTGAAGTTAATAACCAGATCCTCAATGCATTGTTCACCCTCATGTGTCTGTACCAACATCCACAACGATTATACCACCTTGTACTTCTCTTGAGATGGAGGTCAGAAGATATTTCCAAACTGAGGAAAATTTACAGCAAGGATGGGACTTATAAACCTCATGAATGGGTGCATATGATGGTTGTTATATTTCTACTCAACCTCAATTGTTTTGCACAATATGCGTTGTGTGGTCTTAATGTGGGATACAAGAGATCAGAACGGCCTGCCCTAGGGGTTGGAATAACTATTTCCTTTGCAATTGGTTGCCCTGCAATTGCTGGTATTTACACCATCATTAGCCCCCTTGGAAAGGACTACCATTATGAACTGGATGAAGAAGCTCAACAACTGCAGAACAATTCTTCTGACATTAGCGGGGCAAGCCAGCTGAGACCAACAACGTTAGAAAAGATAAAATCATTTGCACCCAGAGCTCATGAAGAAAGACCCAAGTGGAGTGGTGGTATATTTGATATTTGGGAAGATATTTCTATAGCATATCTATCTCTGTTCTGTAGTTTCTGTGTTTTTGGTTGGAATATGGAGAGGCTTGGATTTGGTAATATGTATGTTCATATTGCGACTTTTCTTCTCTTCTGTCTCGCTCCTTTTTGGATATTCAACCTGGCTGCTGTTAATATCAATGATGAAGTTGTCAGGGAGATATTGGGGCTTACCGGAGTTTTTCTTTGTGTATTTGGTTTACTCTATGGTGGCTTTTGGAGGATTCAAATGAGGAAGAGATTCAATTTGCCACCGTACAATTTCTGTTGGGGTAAACCAGCTGTTGCCGATTGTGCATTGTGGCTTTTCTGCTGCTGGTGTACACTTGCTCAGGAAGTTCGAACAGGTAATGCTTATGACATCGTAGAGGAAAAGTTTTACAAGAAGAAAGGAGATGAAATTACCGAGTTACCAATGTCTCCTTTGCCCCGCGAAGATGGAGGAGGTTATCATGTTAAATCAGGCTCAAATTCTCCTTTTAGGAATAGCACCTCTCCGACCAACATTTCGAAAGCAAACTCTCCAAGCCCAAGCAGATTTTCAAATGAATATCATAGCCAAATTACAGTGGTAGAAGGACAACACAATACAAATACAATAGATGGAATCATGAAACCACCTTCTCCATCAGTGATTCAAAGAGACTGTTGAACTGCCGGTGTGAGTTGCATTGCGAAAACGCCTCTTTCCCGTGTAATTTATGTATATTTTAGTTGAGTGTGCAGCCCCTATATGTTTTTTCCCTGTTTGCCTGGAAAAATGTTTCTTCTTACCTTGTACGTAAATTCTTTAAATTAGTTGTTGATTGAATTCTTTTTCGAGGATTAAATTTAGGTACTGTAATCGCAATACTGGTATTTGTATGAATTAGATTCAATACTGAACAAGTTTATATTGCTTCTTAGTTGTTTGCTACCCAGCTCCTGGATGGTTCTACAGCCGTTTGAGCTCTTCTAGAATAAATATTTTTCGAATTTTTTTTTATTGAAATGTTATTTGTGTTTATATACCCTTTTGACATCATGCTACAGTATTACATCGTAAGATTGGATTTCTAAATTTAATTCTACAAATTTGTAATGAACATTTGTACAAAGTATGTTTGATTTCTTGTAACTGAGGCGTTTGCAGGTGCTAACTATTTTCTCCTCCTGTTGAGATGTAAACAACAGATGTTTATTTTTGTGGAGCTAACAACAATTAATATATGCAGGTAGTAAGACAATTACTTTGTGTCTGGTTCTCGTGAGTGAGAATTATCCAATAATCAATATTCTTTCCATGTATCTTGTTTGACTGTTTTTGTAATCAATTTGATATGCCCGAATCTGAAAATATAAATTGATATGACCGAAAATTATATATGATATATAAATGAAAAAAATACGGTTTCGAAATTACCCATGTTAACTATTGGATTTTTAAATATATACTACCAACCTTTTTAAAATTTTAAAAATACCGACCTTGTTTTCAATATTCCAAAAATACTACCTACCTTCCTTAGTTGCAACTTTTGCAATCTCATTTGCAACTTCGATGCTACGAATTTCTGATTGCAAGTTCCGGGTTTCAGATGTCATTTTCGACCACTTTTTTGGAATATATTCCAAAAAAGTGGTCGAAAATGACATCTGAAACCCGGAACTTGCAATCAGAAATTTGTAGCATCTCAGCTGCAAATGAGGTTGCAAGGCCCCGCCAGGGGCACTCATAATTGGTGGATTTGGGTTGCAAGCCCCCGCCAGGACACTCATAATTGGTGGATTTCTGATTTGCAATTTTCAGTTTTCAGTTGGAAAAGTTGCAACTGTGGTTGCAAATCAAAGTTGCAAGTTGCAACTGAGGTTGCAAAAGTTGCAACTGAGATTGCAAAAGTTGCAACTGAGAACTGAAAATTGCAAATCTGAAATCCACCAATTATGAGTGCCCCTGGCGGGGCCTTGCAACCCAAATCCACTAATTATGAGTGCCTTGGCGGGGAGGTTACAAAAGTTGCAACTGAGGTTGCAAAAGTTGCAACTGAAAACTGAAAGTTGCAAATCAGAAATCCACCAATTATGAGTGCCCCTGACGGGGCCTTGCAATCCAAATCCACCAATTATGAGTGCCCCTGGTGGGGCCTTGCAACCTCATTTGCAACTGAGATGCTACGAATTTCTGATTGCAAGTTCCAGTTTTAAGATGTCATTTTCGACCACTTTTTTGGAATCTATATATATATATATATTCCAAAAAAGTGGTCAAAAATGACATCTGAAAACCGGAACTTGCAATCAGAAATTTGTAGCATCGAAGTTGCAAATGAGGTTGCAAAAGTTGCAACTGAGGAAGGTAGTATTTTTGGAATATTGAAAACATAAAATTATAATGAGGTAGTATTTTTGAAAAAATGATTTTATAGAAGTGAAATGATAGTTGGATGGTAGTAAAATTGGTAAGAATTGTTAAAATCTTATGTATTTCTGTAAATGTTCCAAAAAATAATAAAAATAATATCATTGAAAGTATATTTAATTTTTTAAAATGCATTTTTCAGTTTTTTTTAAAAATTATATAAAATTAATTTTTAATTTGAGTAAAAGTCCGATCAATTTAATTATCAAAAAATTCAAGTAGAACATATAAAATGAGACGAAGGGAGTACTATTTATTTATTAGTTATAAGTTATACGTAAACAAATTAGAAAAGATTTGGAAATAAATGAGTAAATTCAAATTTCTAATGTTAAAATTGGTGAAAGTATGGATTGTAAGCGTAGATTGATCCCCTCACCCCCCCTCAATATCATTCGATTTTTTTTTTCATTTCTTCTAAATTACATTCATTTTAAACAAACAGAGGCAAATAACAAAACTTTTACAATTCACGATAAATCGGTAAAATTTCATGTACGTCTGAAGAGAGAAAGATGGTTCAGAAAAGAAAAAGGTTGTTTGGTCTACCCCTTAATCTAATTACTGCTTCCATCTTATTCTACTAATCTCATTTCAAGAGAGAAGGCATATTTTTAAAAAAAAAAAAAAAAATTAGTTGAATACAAGTGATTAGAGTTGCATTGAAAATAATAAAAATAAGGAAATAATTTAAAAATTTATTCATAAATTTATATTGGATGTAGAAATGAATAAGTATTATGAAATATTTTTTTTCCCAAAAAACACTAATATTTTGGGATGGAGAAGTACTTTTTTATCCAAAATTAATTTTGTTAGCTACTAAGAATTTTTTATTTCTTATCTTGAATGTTAATATGATTCTGAATAATTTCATCAAAAAGAAAAATAGATCTTAAATAGCTTACCTAAGATTATACGAATTCTACATATAAAAAGCAAGTAAATATTTTTGTATTGAAATTTACAAAAATACTCCTATACATTTATATGGAAAATTTTGTAATCTGATTTGTCCAAGGCACATCAATTTCTTTAACTATTAAATGTGCATAATTTATAATTTGTAAAAAAACAATAAAGTATTATCCTTATTAATTTTATAATCAAATCACAAAATTAAATGATACCTATTTCTTAATTTTCAAAATATACTTATAAATTACCTCTACTTTTCAGACAAAACACCAAATATAAGACAAACCAGCACTTAATGGTGACTCCGTCCATGATGGACAATTACATTCTATTGTCAATATATTACAATAGATCGTTGTTGTGACTACGACAATTCATTGAATTTCTTAGGATGCCACTAAGCTCGTTTAACAATATTTAATCATCCAAATGGCTAATTAAGTGTTTGAGTGACTAGCTGATTAAGTTTAGTGGTGGAGATTAAGTTTTACTTAATTATCATTTCCTTTTCATGTTTAATTTGTGTCTTACTTATGTTTTGTTTAGTAAAAGGTTTAATCACTAATGGGATAAAAGACACCTTTGCGAAACCGACCTCTGAATATTTCAACGGCCAAATTATATTAGTTTCGAAACTTTATTTTGGAGAAGAACGAAATGTAGCAAACAACTCAGCCAGTGGCCCAGTAGGGTGACTGCCGACTAGGATTCCTTAAATTTTGCTAGATTTGAGGAGGAGCAAGTTTTGTGTTGTGTGGTGACGCATGGGAGAGTTGTGATTTCAGCAATTTTGTTCGATATTGATAGATTAAATTTTTAAGCTGAGAACTCGAGACAGGTGTAGGTTAACAATATGAGTAGTGTTAACCAAATAGCGTGGTACTAATTGCTTGTCATTTGGGATGATCCTGGTGGGTCCATTATAATTATAACAAATCAAAATGATTTAGTAACAATTTTTGGTACCCAATTTGGTACTTTTAACATTTTTCTAATAATATATTAATAAGATATGAGAAATGTAAGAATATTCAAAATCTTTTCAAAAAAGGTTCCCTTGAGTTGTGAAAATATTATTGACTATTTTCTTGTAAATGAAATGTATCGATCGTGCATGAATTCATTAATAAATCATAAATCATAATACGTGTCATTCGAAAATATTTTTGAAATACATTTAGGATAAATCATAATATATTACCGCATAATGGCATCTTAACTAAAAATATTAAAGTTTAGTAACTTGAATAATATCATCAATTGTGTTCTATAACAAAATTCAAGAAAATGTCTAGTTGATAATATTATCGACCGTATTGTGAGAATGAATTTATTATATAATTAATTGCATTAAATTTAATTAATTAATTATTTATAATAAATATTTTTTTGAACCTTTATAAAGAATATAACTGTTGTTATTGTAATAGATATATATTTAAAATTTTGAAGATTTTTTTTTAGCTAATTGTAACACTTATTATTGATATTTTAGAAATTTATTTAATAAAATTTTACATATATAAAATAATAGAATGATTTTAATCAAGGAAATGAATATCAATTAATCTTTGGACAAACTAATTTGTAATTTATCACTCCATTTCAAAATGTACAAAGTTTAGCTTTTTGCACACATTTTAATTTTCTTTAATCCTAATTTCAAATTATTGATTTTTTTAAATTATAAAATTTGTTACATATTAATAAAAACAATTTTAAAGAACTTAAAATTTATAATAAAAAATATGAAATGCCTGTAAAAAAATCAAAACTTTGTATAGTTTGAAGTGTAGAGTTAGTGTTAACCCAAGTTTCACATCGTCAAGATAAAAAGAATTATCCTGAATATAAGTAGCCAAAACAACTTCAACAATATGAGACCTTTTGGGATATACCTAAAAAGAAATCTGTACGAACTCGACCCAAAACGGACAATATCATATTATTGTGGAGTTAGGGCTTGCTCACGGCCCAACAAGTGGTATCAGAGCCGATGGTTAAGAAGTTGATCCTGAGACGGACTACAAGTTGTGTGATGTGGGAGGCTCTCCAGAACTACGGTTGAAGATCTTGGATGGCTTATGTCGAAAGTCTTCCTGAAACTTAGTTGGTCGGGCAGCCTGTCCCGCAAGATGAGAAGCCATAGATGAATAGTGGTGGTATAAGGGTCACAAGATCCGTGGTTCTTGGATTGAAGAGAGATTGTAGAGCGGGTGTCAACCCAAGTCCCATATCGTCAAGATAAAGAAGACTTATCCTGAATATAAGCAGTTAAAAAAACTCAAATAATATGAGACCTTTTGGGATGTGCCCAAAAATAAGTCCGTACGGGCTCGGCCCAAAGCGGACAATATCATATTATCGTGAAATTAGGGCTTGCTCGCGGCCTAATTAACATGAAGCAGAAAGAGTACGATTTCTACACAAAGATCTAAGGAAGCGAGGACTCTTAAATCGAGGACACAAAAATCAACCCGAATATATTAACACTTGCGACTCCGACTCCAATAAGTCAACAATGTATACGGATCGGGTTGACTTGGTTAGAACAAAATCTCAAAATTAAGTCCATACGGGCTCGGTCAAAAGCGGACTGTTAGGTCCTGAAGTATCGTAGAAGGGGGGTTGAATACGATACTACCAAAAAAATAATTCCGAGAATATATATCTTTATTGATAATAAACTCGAAGGGATGTTACAACTTCTAATCCAATGGATTAGCTTCAAAACCTGAACACTCCTAAGGATAGTTTAGGCACGAGGACCTTCTAACCGACACTTCTTGAAAGCGGGCTAAGCCGACTTTCCTACTAGATGGACTGTCTAGCAGCTTACACTCTTAAGGATAGTTTAGGCACGAGGACCTTCTACCCGACACTTCCTGAAAGCGGGCTAAGCCGGCTTTCCTACTAGATGGACTGTCTAGCAGCTTATACAGAGAAGATATAAGAGAGAGAAGAGAGAGTTGTGTGTTGAGGTGTGTTTTGAAATGAAATACAACAGGCCTATTTATAGATTTTAAAAAGTTACTATTTGACACTTGATATGGGCTAAAAATAAGCCCTAAAGACACATTTAGTGTTGCATTAATTAGACCCGGTATGGTCCGAACGTGGGGCCTACCAACAGGGTCCAAAGTCCTATCTTTAATATTAATTTCGTAATTAATATTAGGGGTAATAAACAGCTCAGCAATAAGTGTCAGATAAGGACATTATCTCTACAAGACTTAGCCTCCAAGGTATCCAATTCGATATGGCAACAGACTCCTACAAGGAAGGAGTCTAGAACTTTCCTCAAGGAGGTGACTTATCTATTAAGTCTCCAACTCCTACCTTAATTCTAAGGCTTCTCAGCCTATATAAAGGGCCTGACCCCTCATTCTCAGAACTACGTTGGCTTGATTCTCTAGCAATACAGAGATACGTAGGCATCTTGTGAGGACCGATCAGTCTCGAACGCAAGAACAACCATTAAAGCTCGAAGCTCACCATCCCTTGTATTTAATACATACAAACCCTCGTTTTTATTCCACAACATTTGGCGCCGTCTGTGGGAAGACAACATCAACCATGGTTCAAACACGAAGAACAACACCAGTTGTAACTGAGGCCGTGCCAATTAGCTCTGCCCCACCTCTCACCGAGCAGACTCCCCCAGCATCAGGGACGATCATTCAACAGGCTCCCCCAGCATCAGCTGTCATTATCCACTCTCAAGTTTCTCAGCAACCAAGGGTGATCCCCCATGCTGAGAGTACGTTGCCTCTGTCCAATCAGGCAGGACAAGCGACCAACTCTCTCCAGATTGTTGATCCGAACAACCCGCCACCAGGGGTACAGATCCATACTACGGATCTCCCCTTGTACACTAATCCCAGGCACGGTCTGCCCAACTACCCCCCGATGACTCAAGGCTCAGGACCAAGTGGTCATGCCTTACAAATCCGGGACCGAGATTATGATGACTACTCCGGCCCTTATACTGATGATTCATCGTCTGAGGATGATGATCGTGATGAAGCCCCGAGGAGGCAACGTGCTAGAAGAGAGCCTCAAGGAAGGACTCAAGGGATCCATGATGGACCTCCACCAACGGCTGAGGAGAGGATTAAGGCTCACGAGGCTGAGATCCAAAGGCTGAAGGATGACATAGCAATGGAGCAAGCAAGACAGAATCAAACTCGACCTCCTCCAACCTCAGGAACGATTCCCATCATTGATTTGGAGAGGTCTTCAAGGAGACGAAGAAGGGCTGATGCCTCATTCGGAAGAACAACCACAAGGATGGAAATTCCCAAGGGAAACCCCAAAGATCTGATGCCTCTCGGAGATCCTGATGATCCAACACCCCCGTTCACCGAGGAAGTGATGAATGCTCACATCTCTAGGAAGTTTAAGATGCCTACAATAAAGGCTTATGATGGAACGGGTGATCCCGCAAACCATGTGAGAACATTCTCGAACGCACTGCTGTTGCAGCCTGCTAGTGACGCTCTCAAGTGTAGGGCGTTCCCTCAAACCCTGTCGGGTATGGCTCAAAGGTGGTACAGCCGTTTGCCTGCAAATTCGATTGGATCTTTTAAGGAATTGAGCACTGCTTTTATCAGCCAATTCATTAGTGGAAGAGTTCATGAGAAGAGCTCTGCGTCTCTTATGTATGTGGTACAAGGAAAGAATGAAAATCTAAGGGATTACCTTAAGCGATTCACTAAGGAGACTCTAAATATCACTGACTTGGAGAATAAGGTGGCCATGGTAGCCCTGGAGCACGGAACCACTGACCTCTTCTTTAAAAGGTCATTAGCGAAGCATCCCCCAGAAAATATGGCTGAGCTCCAACGAAGGGCTGATAAGTATATTAAAGCTGAGGATAGCTTGAAGAAAGAAACCACCGTAGGTGGAGGAGGAGGTAACAATGACTCCAAGAAGCGAAAGCAAGACCAGGACTATGATGATAAAGAGTATGATGCTAGGGACAAGTATCCCCGAACTAGCGAGGACTCCGACTCTGCCCCTAAGAAGAACCAAGGGTCAAGGTTCACTGAGTATGCAAGGTTGAATACTCCTAGGAGTCGAATCTTGTTGGACATTGAGAATGATAAGGATTTCAGATGGCCGAAGCCACTCAGGGGTGATCCCGCAAAGAGAAACTAGAATCAGTATTGCAGATTCCATAGAGACGTGGGGCATGACACTGACGATTGTAAGCAACTCAAAGATGAGATTGAGTTTTTGATCCGTAGAGGGAAGCTGAGGCACTTCACTAAGGGTGAAGACCGTGCTAATAAGAGAAGAGACTATAATAGAAGGGATGACGATCAAGATCGCAACCCACAGCCCCGAGGGCCAGTAATCAACATGATCTCAGGAGGCCCAACTACGGCCGGGACAACTAGGAACTCTCGAAAGGCTTATGCCCGAGAGGTGTTGCACATCGTGGGGGAGGCCCCGAAGCTTGCAAAAACTAAGGTAGCGATTAGTTTTGATGACTCAGACTTGGAAGGGGTAAAGTTCCCCCATGACGACCCGTTGGTCATAACTCCTGTGATTGGAAACTCGGAGGTGAAGCGAGTCTTGATAGACAATGGAGCTTCCGTTGACATTCTGTTTCATGATGCGTTTGTGAAGATGGGATACACTGATTCTCAGTTGACCCCCAATAACATGCCTATATACGGATTTAATGGAGTAAAATCCAAAGTTGAAGGGACTATTCAACTGCCTGTAACTATCGGGCAAGAGCCCAAGGAGGCCACTCAGATGTTGAACTTCCTGGTAATCAAGGCGGATTCAACGTACAACGCTATCCTTGGAAGGACTGGACTTCATGCATTCAAGGCTGTTGCCTCAACCTATCATGTGAAGATCAAGTTCCCTACCAGGAATGGTGTTGGAGAACATAAAGGTGATCAGAAGATGGCACGAAGCTGTTATGTAGCCTCGTTAAGGCCTGATGGAGTCAGGGGGCAGGTCCTTCCGGTTGAAGACATGGAAGTCCACAGTGGTAAGGAACACAAAGAAAGGTCAGCAGAGGACATCACACAGAAGCCTCGGACAGCCATTGAGGATAAGGCGTTAACTGACTTTGTGGTTGAGTGTACCATTGGCAACCAAGAAGTCGGGGGGCAGGAGGTAGTACCCCAAGCAGGAAGTGAACTTCATAATAAGAATGAGGAGACCAGAAGGAGTGGTGGGTGCCCTATTTTGATGGAGCACCAAAAACAAAATCAAGTGGTGCAGACCTAGTCTTGCAAAGGCTCGATTGGGCTTAAGTTATCCTAGTAGGACTTAGCTTCATATTTATATAGTAGAAGTAGAAATAAGGTTCATTAAAACCAATGCAGAGCATGTTGCTCCGAGTAGGACAATAGTACTCTATGTAAGGGTTGAACCCATTTCCAAGTTATTAATGCAAGTTTGTTTTCCATTCATTGATTGTGATTTTATTTATGTGCCAAGCACCTGATGTGTGAGTCAAAGCAGACCAAGTACCGAAAATAAAAGAATACACGAATGAAAACAAACGAATGCATACCCCGAATGGTAGAGTTAGGTTACAGCAGATAAGAGTTTAAGTCTTTGAAGGACCCTGGATAAAGACAAACGTTGAAGTCCTGATGGAACACCCGCTGAAGAAACATATTGCATAGCCCGAAAGCCAATGGAAGGCTCATCAAGTGGGCAATCAAAGTAGGAGAAGTCGATGTTAAGTACAAGCCTAGGACAGCCATCAAATCTCAGGCTCTAGCTGACTTCGTGGTTGAATATACCATTGACAACCAAGAAGTCGGGGGGCAGGAGGTAATAGACCAGGAAGGTCAGCAAGGTGAGAAACCCCTGGAAGAGAAGAAGGAATATTGGATGCTCTATTTTGATGGGGCATCAAAAACAAAAAACTCTATTTTCATGGGGCATCTAAAACAAAAACCAGTGGTGCAGGTTAAGTTCTGCAAATCCCCGATGGGTTCACACTCGAGTATGCCTTGAAGTTGGACTTCCAAATAACCTACAACGAGGCGGAGTATGAAGCTTTGATAGCCGACCTAGACTGACAAGAGCCCTGAGGGTCAAGAACCTGAAAGTCTGTGGAGACTCAAAGTTGGTAGTCTCACAAGTCAATGGAGAGTTTGAGGTTAGAGAAAAGAATATGGCCAAATACTTGAGGATTGTGAAAGCTGCGATAGCCCAGTTAGATGAGTGCCAGGTATATCCCAAGGGAGGAGAATACAAAGGTCGATGCCTTATCTCAATTCAAGGGTCGAGACCCATTCTGGGAGCGTCTACTTCCAAGTCCTGAAGACCCCCACAATCAATTTGAAATTGGTAGCACCAGTTGATGTAAGCTGAAGGATAGACCCTAAAGCTCATCTTGAGACTGGTTGGCCCCTTGATAATGCCTTGAAGGTACAGAAACTGTTAATGAGAGTGTTGAGATAAGAGGTCCTTTACAGTTCCACACTTGAGGTCTTGAACTTCAAATCTAAAAATTCAAGCCTTGATGGCCAACAAGGTTATCTGCCTCCAAACGAACCTGACAAGAGGAATCAGGCTACTTAAAACCTAGTCAAGGTTCTACAAGTATAAGAAGAAGGTTGGAAACCTAGAAGTAAGATAGAGGATTGGCAACCAGCCAAGGCACACCAGACTTAAAGTTGAGTGCTTAGGGGCAAGTGAACTTCTTGAGCGATCAACCGAGAAGCAAGACCTCCACTATATGAAGCAAGGGGGGCAAGAACTAAGGGACTTCATCATTCCTACATCTTAGAATGAGAATCAAGGGAATCAAGGGTTGATAATAACCTTAAAACCAAGGTCTCAGCAAATAAGTTAAGGCCCGGAAGGTCACAAGTCAAGTTTCACGAAACCATTTAAGGCATAACAAACACTTCCTATTGACCTGAAACCTCATGTTGGTGATCCAGAACACCAACATCAACCTTAGAATCCAGGCCTTGTGTTATAAATCAAGGTCTAAGGAACTAAGTTGAAGCCTTAGAAGGCCAACAAAGCTATCAGATCCAACCTTGGATCAAGAGATTCGTGAACAACTCAAGAATGAGTAACTGAATCAACATTCCAACAAGGTGGTATGAGGTCGGCACCTACGACCTCGCTTTGCAATAGGATTTCGAGCTCATTCACATAACCAGAAAATCAACTAAAACATGTCCATTTGAGGCGTGGTTTGAGATCGCAAACTCCAGCTCGAATTTGAATTAAAAAATATGAAAAACCCACACGACCTAGGCCTAACTTGAGGTCATCTATGTGTTGTGTTGAGGTCGGATTTATACTACAATGAGATTGGTAAATTCTGGTCGTAATTATACTAGAAAGTGTGAAAAATCTGTGCGACCTGGAACCACTTTGAGGTCGTTTCCCCTTGGTTTGAGGTCGCCAGCACGAGGTCGAAAATGACTAGAAAAGCCGGGGAGAAGGTCACGACCTGGGTGAAAACTCGAGGTCGTTTCCATACCGAATGAGGTCGTATGAATTAGTTCGAAAATGAACTAAAAGACCTGTAAAACAGCCACGACTTGGCCCCCGTTTGAGCCCGAAATTGAGCTCGAAAATACACTGATTTCTCCTCGAAATTTCCAGGTCGAAAATGACTTAGGAAACAAGAAAAATGGCTGCGATCTGGAGGCAGTTTGAGCTCAAAATTGAGCTCGAATTTTGTGATTAAAATTCAGAAATTTGAGTCGAAATGATAATTTCCGAATAGAACTAGCCCTTGGAAATAAAAAATTTCCAAGCTCGACCCCAGCCAGGGGCTCTGCCCCTTGGACCCCGCCCGGGGGCTGCCGCCCCCGGACCCCCGTTAGTGCCGATAGCACCGATTAAGTGCCGATTAGCACCGTTAGTGCCGATAGCACCGATTAAGTGCCGATAGCACCGTTAGTGCCGATAAGCACCGATTAAGTGCCGATTAGCACCGTTAGTGCCGATAAGCACCGTTCAGTGTCGTTTAATGCCGGTTGGCGTCACTTAAACGTTGTTTAAGTGTCGTTTAAGGCTAGTTAGTACCGTTTAGTGCCGTTTTATGCCGTTCAACGTCGTTTAAACATTGTTTAAATGTCGTTAAGGCTGATTAGTGCCGATTAGCATTGAATTAACATTGTCGTAAACGCGTCGGTCGCTCCACGCTTTACATAAAGACAATACTCGTGAAACACTAGTGTATAAAGATGAACCCTGACCCGAGTCTTGGAAAGGACCGTTAAAACTTCAAGGAAAACCTGATCAGTTTTCCTAGAAGTTGGGGGGCAAATGATATGGGCTAAAAATAAGCCCTAAAGACACATTTAGTGTTGCATTAATTAGACGCGGTATGGTCCGAACGTGGGGCCCACCAACAGGGTCCAAAGTCCTATCTTTAATATTAATTTCGTAATTAATATTAGGGGTAATAAACAGCTCAGCAATAAGTGTCAGATAAGGACATTATCTCTACAAGACTTAGCCTCCAAGGCATCCAATTCGATATGGCAACAGACTCCTACAAGGAAGGAGTCTAGAACTTTCCTCAAGGAGGTGACTTATCTATTAAGTCTCCAACTCCTACCTTAATTCTAAGGCTTCTCAGCCTATATAAAGGGCCTGACCCCTCATTCTCAGAACTACGTTGGCTTGATTCTCTAGCAATACAGAGATACGTAGGCATCTTGTGAGGACCGATCAGTCTCGAACGCAAGAACAGCCATTAAAGCTCGAAGCTCACCATCCCTTGTATTTAATACATACAAACCCTCATTTTTATTCCACAACAACACTATTCCAACAACCCCCAAATAGTAACCGAGCACTATTCCAACAACCCCAAATAGTAACCGGGCACTATTTCACCAACCCCAAATAGTAACCGTTGGTTACTATTCATATCAGCCTATGTACACATATACACATATTTAATACTTCTAATTATTATGGATTTAAACCATATGTACACATATCAGCCTATGTACCTATATCAATAATTCTAACCAAACAACCTAACTAGCCGAAAAACATCTTATCACCGAGACCTATCAGCCTATGTACACATATACACACATTTAATACTTCTAATTATTATGGATTTAAAAATAATCACGCAGTAAATCATAAATTAATCCACAATAATCAGATAAACTCACAATTAAATAGACATAAAATTAACAAAATATCATTAATTGATATATGTCAATAAAATATTTATTTAATTATTCTACAATGATATCTCCAGAATAATCATGCAGATAAGCAAATAAAACAAACAAAATCCAGAGAATGAAATTCACTGGCTGCAATAAATTGAACAGACATTTTAAAAGATCTTGTGAAATTTAACATACCAAGCTCACTTACCAACCTTGAAAAGGTTGCTTCATCCAAAGCTTTAGTAAAAATGTCTGCTAACTATTTTTCACTAGGAACAAAATGCAGTTCCATAGTGCCATCCATCACATGCTCCCTAATGAAATGGTATCTGATGTCTATGTAATTGGTTCTAGAATGCTGCACTGGATTCTGTGATATTGCAATTGCACTAGTGTTATCACAGAAAATTGGGATCTTTTCAACTTTAACCCCGTAGTCAAGTAGTTGATTTCTCATCCATAGAATCTGTGAACAGCAACTCCCAGCTGCTATGTATTCAGCCTCTGCAGTTGAGGTAGATACTGAGTTCTGCTTCTTACTGAACCATGAGACCAGCTTGTTTCCCAAGAATTGACAGGTTCCTGTGGTACTTTTTCTATCCATTTTGCAACCTGCATAATCTCCATCTGAGTAACCAATTAGATCGAAACCAGAATCTCTAGGGTACCAAATGCCAAGGTTTGGTGTTCCTTTGAGATATCTGAAAATCCTTTTAATAGCTACTAAGTGAGATTCCCTAGGATCAGCTTGAAATCTAGCAAATAAACATGTAGCAAACATAATATCAGGTCTACTAGCTGTTAAGTATAAAAGAGATCCAACCATGCCCCTATAGCTTGTCATGTCCACCTTCTTTTCCTTAGTATTCAGTGCAAGCTTAGTGGCAGTGGCCATGGGTGTTTTTAAAGAAGAGCAATCTGCTAAATCAGACCTTTTTAAAAGATCATAAATGTATTTTGTTTGACTTATAAAAATTCCCTCATTCACTTGTTTAATGTAAACCAAGAAAATAAGTTAATTCACCCATCATACTCATTTCATATCTAATTTGCATGAGTTTGGAAAACCTCTTGCAAAGTTTCTCATCTGTAGACCCAAATATTATATCATCTACATAAATTTGGACAAGTATCACAGAGCCATTGACATTTCTATAAAAGAGAGTTTTATCAATAGTACCTCGAATGAAGTGATTCTCTATAAGGAACTGTGAGAGTGTGTCATACCAGGCTCTAGGTGCTTGCTTCAGGCCATAGAGTGCTTTGAGTAGAAAGAACACATATTCTGGAAAGTCTGGATCTTCAAAACCAGGCGGTTGACTAACATACACCTCCTCCTCCTCCAGAATACCATTCAGAAATGCACTCTTGACATCCATTTGATACTTTGAAATTGGCATGCGCTGCATAGGCCAGGAAGATCCTTATTGCTTCTAACCTTGCCACTGGAGCAAAGGTTTCTTCAAAATCAATTCCTTCCTCTTGACAGTAGCCTTTAGCAACTAATCTAGCTTTATTCCTTGTGACTATGCCATTCTCATCCATCTTGTTCTTGAATACCCACTTAGTGCCAATCACTGATTTGTCTTTAGTTTTGGGTACAAGTTTCCATACTTCATTTCTTTCAAACTGGTTTAGCTCTTCTTGCATTGCTAAAACCCAGTATGGATCCAGAAGAGCATGTTCAACTCTCTTTGGTTCCTCTTTGGATAGAAAACTGCTATATAAGCATTCTTCTTGAGTTACTCTTCTGGTTTGGACCTATACATTAGGATCTCCAATGATAAGCTCAAATGGATGATCCCTGGTCCATTTTATTTGTGGTGGTAAGTTTGACCTTGATGAAGTGGCTTCATTTTATCTATGTTGATCATTGTGGCTTGTTGTTGAGTTTTGACTGTGAGAAACTCCCCCTGAGTGTATGGCCCTCGAGATTGATGGAGTTCTTGCAGATTCATCAACAGATGCTTCTCTTTGATTTCCAACTGATGGTGTGTTGCTCTTCAACGGGTGGTTCATTCTGCACTTCAACTGATGATCCTTGTCTGTTTCTCACACCATTAGATCTCCATTCTGCATCATCATCTTCACTTTCTTCACCACTTCTCTCATTCTCAAATGAGAGAGACTCATGAAAACCTTCATCTACTAGACCAGATATTTTCTTGTCATCAAAGACAACATGTATGGACTCCATTACAATGTTTAGTCTTAGGTTGTAGACTCTGTAGGATTTTCCAGCTGAGTATCCAACAAAGATGGCTTCATCTGCCTTTGAATCAAATTTTCCAAGATGCTCACCATGATTTTTCAGTACAAAGCATTTGCATCCAAAGACATGCAGAAAGTTGATTGTTGGTTTCTTGCGTTTGAAAAGTTGATAAGGTGTCATGCCTTTTGCTTGATTGACCAAAGAAATATTCTGAGTGTAGCATGCAGTGTTTATAGCTTCTGCCCAGAAGTATGTTGGTAGTTTAGACTCTTCAAGCATTGTTCTTGCAGCTTCAATTAGAGTTCTGTTCTTTCTTTCCACTACACCATTTTGTTGAGGAGTTCTTGGTGCAGAGAATTCTTGGATAATTCCTTCTTCTTCACAAAACTCTCTTATTACAGAATTCTTGAACTCGGTTCCATTGTCACTTCTGATTCTCCTTACTTTGAGTAAAGGATTGTTGTTGACTATCTTGATGTGATTTATAATGACTTTATATGCCTCATCCTTAGAGTGCAGAAAAATGTCCAAGAGAATTTTGAGAAATCATCAATAATCACAAGACAGTATTTCTTCTTTGAGATTGACAACACATTGACTGGTCCAAAGAGATCCATGTGAAGTAGTTGAAAGGGTTGATCAATTGATGACATTGACTTTGATTTGAAATAGGCCTTCTTCTGCTTCCTTTTCTGGCATGCATCACACAATCCATCCTTGGAGTAATCCAATTTTGGAATACCTCTAACCAAATACTTCTTTACCAACTCATTCATTGCTTTAAAACTCAAGTGTGATAGTCTTTTATGCCAAAGCCAACCTTCATCTACACTTGCCTTGCTGAGAAGACATGTAGTTATGTTTGCATTTGTTAAATTGAAGTCAGCAATGTACACATTTCCTCTTCTATCTCCTGTCAACACTACCTTGTTGTCACTTTTCTTGAAAATGACACAAGCTTCAGATGTGAACCAGACATTCTGGCCTTTATCACACAGTTAGCTGACACTTAGCAAGTTATGCTTAAGTCCATCAACCAGTGCTACTTCTTCAATGACAACATTCCCTTGTGAAATCAAGCCATATCCTCTAGTATATCCTTTGCTGTTGTCTCCAAAGGTAATGCTAGGGCCAGCTCTCTCCTCAAACTTAGTGAGCAGGGTAGAATCTCCAGTCATGTGCCTAGAACAACCACTATCCAGGTACCAAAGATTCTTTTTGTGTCCCTGGTTGCTTGCTGAACTAGCCTCTTCATCAGTTTCGTTTGCCATGAGTGCAAGATTGACAAACTCCTCTTCTGCATCTTAGTCACCTCCAGCAGCCCAGTCACTATCTTTTGACACGAATGCTCTCCTTGTTGCTTGAGAAGATCAAAATATTTCTTTTTGTAATCAACAGCTTCAAACTGCTTCTTTTCTTTCTCAGCTTGGGATTTCCTGCATTCATTGGCAAAAAGACCAGCAATTCCACAGCTATAGCATTTGATCTTTGATCTTTCAACCACATCCTTGTTCGGTTGATAGATTTTCTTGAATTGCCCGGTTCCTCCTGGATTCTTCCTGAATCTTAGCTTCGAGAATCTCTTTGACAGAAATGCCAAATACTCATCTAGATCTTCAGCTTCATCCTCACTTAATGCATCAGGTTCTTCAATCATCTTGCTTTTACCTTTGCTAGTTTCAGCTTCACCTTCACAAGTTTTTGAACTTAGTGTGGCTTCTACACTCTTCATTCTTCCACCACCTTGGATTATTGGAATATTGGCCACCAAGGCAACAGATCCACCTTTCTTCTGGATTTTCTCCACTTCCTCATCTTGCTGCATTTCAAGCTCATAGGTCTTCAGGATGCCATACAGCCTCTCAAGTGTAAAATCTTTGTAGTCCTGAGAGTTCCTCAACGAGACTGTCACTGGCTTCCATTCCTTAGGAAGAGATCTCAGAAACTTTAGGTTGGAGTCCTTGGTTTCATATTTTCTCCCATACAACTTTAGACCATTCAGTAACTTTTGAAATCTACTGAATATGTCTGTTAGATTTTCACCAGAGGAGTAGTGAAAATGCTCATATTGTTGTATTAGGAGCTGCATTTTATTTTCTCTGATTTGCTCAGTTCCTTTACAGATTGTTTGAATATTGTCCCACACTTGCTTGCAGTGGTGCAGTTTATAACACAATCAAACATATCTTGGTCGATGCCATTGAATAGGATGTTCATAGCCTTATTATCTTTGTGAATCTTCTCCAAGTCTTCATCTGTGTACTCAGCTTGATTCTTTGGAATAGGCCTTCCAGCAGCCACAGTGGCAGCATCTTGACCAATCCCAGAGTTGGCCTTCATTGGAACATGAGGTCCTTTCTCTATGCAATCTACATAGCCTTCATCAATGGCTGAGAGATGAAGGTGCATCTTTACTTTCCAGTGAAAGTAATTATCTTTGTCAAGCATTGGAATCTTCACACATGTATCCTTCCTTCCCATGGTTTTGATCTTTAGACTTCTTGTATGTTAGAAGCTTGCTTTGATACCAATTGTTAGGTCCCGAAGTATCGTAAAGGGGGGGTTAAATACGATACTACCAAAAAAAAATAATTCCGAGAATATATATCTTTATTGATAATAAACTCGAAGGGGTGTTACAACTTCTAATCCAATGGATTAGCTTCAAAACCTGAACACTCCTAAGGATAGTTTAGGCACGAGGACCTTCTACCCGACACTTCCTGAAAGCGGGCTAAGCCGACTTTCCTACTAGATGGACTGTCTAGCAGCTTACACTCCTAGGGATAGTTTAGGCACGAGGACCTTCTACCCGACACTTCCTGAAAGCGGGCTAATCCGGCTTTCCTACTAGATGGACTGTCTAGCAGCTTATACAGAGAAGATATAAGAGAGAGAAGAGAGAGTTGTGTGTTGAGGTGTGTTTTGAAATGAAATACAACATGCCTATTTATAGGTTTTAGAAAGTTACTATTTGACACTATTCCAACAACCCCAAAATAGTAACCGAGCACTATTCCAACAACCCCCAAATAGTAACCGGGCACTATTTCACCAACCCCAAATAGTAACCGTTGGTTACTATTCATATAAATAGTACTATTCCTATGAATAGTGATTTCAGATACTATTCACATGAATAGTAATTTCGGATACTATTCATTTTCCTCTTAATTTGACATCCTTAAATATTCAGCTTCCAACTAACCAGAGGATATCAATACTGCTCTAAACTCAATCATACCTCTTGAACAGTTTTTCTGAGTTAGATACTTCGATTCTTTTGTGAAGTGTTGACGCCTAGTGCAACTGGTCTGGTTCACAGACGACTAACATTCACTCGTGGTCTTCATATCATGTCTTTAAGAACATTGCTAAGAATTGTGCAATCATAAAAACTTTATCACTGGAATCTTTTGGCCCTTCAACTAAATTGTCTGTACATCTTATTTTGTCACTGAGGCTTGATCATGTTAATGAACTTCTTTCAGCGACTTGATCCTTGTTGATGCATGTTCTTCAAATTTCACGATCCCTGTATAGAGTTAATATTATTTATCTTTTATCTTAGTTGAGTTATATATGTCTCTATTACATATTACATTACATTATGCTTTACACGGACAATATCATATTATTGTGAAATTAGGGCTTGCTCGCGGCCTAACATGAAGCAGAAAGAGTACGATTTCTACACAAAAATCTAAGTAAGCGAGGACTCTTAAATCGAGGACACAAAAATCAACCCGAATCTATTAACACTTGCGACTCCGACTCCAATAGGTCAACAATGTATACGGTTCGGGTTGACTTGATTAGAGCAAAATCTCAACCCAATCCATTTTCAGTCGGTTTGAAAAATTTCAACCCAACCCATGAAAAATAATTTTTTAACCCAACCCTCTATATTAAAAGTTCGGGCTGCGTTGGTTTGGGTCGGTGTGGATAAATTGTATAAATTATAAAACTACATAAAAAGAAACAAATTAAGCATAATCAAATTCAACTTACTACTCTACTGGATCAAATCCAAACAATTAATGTATTGTCAATATTCGAAAGTAGCTCAGAAGTTAATCAACTGGTTGCATGTTCTTACGTCTCAACAGAAAGTACTAGATAACAAACATTATAGTGGATAAAACAACAACCAGTAATGCCAAAATAAAATGCAAAGCTTTTATGCTATTTGAAGCAGAATAGTAGACAATGTATGTTTTCCACTTTCTTGTTAGATGTAGACTAAAAAACTACATTATATCCAAATGTTTATAAAACTTCTGGATGACAAAGCAGAAGTTAGAGAGGACTGCACTGCAAATGTCTTAGTGACAAGAATACATAATACAATATATATGGTTCAGTGGTTGCACTTGAGTCAACATGATCCAACAAGGTTATTTCAATAATTTTCTTTCTATATGATATAAATAGAAAAGATTGTCTAATTGTACAACATAAATTAAGATAAGATCCATTAGAATAAAATGTAGTGAATAAGTGTGAGTGTGTGACTTGTGATTGTGAGTATTGACTGAGAGGTCGAGACATAAAATATAACCTAAACCTAATAATATATATGCGGAATTGAATAAATGGATAGTGGATTATACTAGTGAACTTATTGGTATATTTTATTAAGTTGTCGAAATTCTAAATGGGTTGTGTTGGGTTAAAAAACTAAAAACCCATACCAAACCCATTAATATCGGGTTGAAATATTTTTAACCCAAATTTGTCTCGGTTTGAAATGCGAAATGCGTACTCTATATAATGTTATTGGGCATAACAAGAATCTTACGAATCCAATAACGCTAATGAAGGAAAGCCACTACCAATCAAATATTATGGATTCAGAGATGAAGGTGCATCCGAAGGCGTAGGATGGAGGAAGATGGAGAAGTATGTATGTAGTATGATACATACAGTCGAGGAAGATGGAGATGTATACATGTGTGTATGTATACAGTCGATACCCTATTTTATTATGTGTGATACATAATGCGCATTTCAGATTGGCGTATCTTATATAAAAAAGATTTGGATGATACCATTAGGGAATGTGTATCTTATTTAGTACCCAAATATCACATGCATATTATGTATAAATTCAATACCCAATCATGAAATGCGTATAGTAATCGTTATTTTTCATCCGCCTCCCGCATAATTGTTGTTTTTATTATCAATTTCTAAAAAACTGTGATTTTTATCCTTCATCCCAATCCTCGATTCCCAATTTTTTTACAACATATTACCCGCTCTTGTTGTGCTAGAAATAATTAAGACATTTGAATCGCAAGTGCGAAATTCGCTTCGTTGTAAAATTTGTGATTCGTTCCTCAAAGACTAATATTTTCGCAAACCTTAACTTTCAACTTAATCGAATTAGAACAAATTTGGGTTTTTGGAAAATTTTAGATTTTTACTAATTATTTCATAATTCTAAATTCTAAATTAAACTAAAACTAAGTTATTCTTAAAAATTCTAAATTAAAACTAGATTTTATTGTAAAACAATTTTTTTTATTTACAGAAAACTTTTTAAACAAAAAATTGGACATGAATTAATCATAAATTCGACTATCCAAACAGTAAGCACCATAAAACATACACTTAATGACAAAAATTCACAATGTTCGAAGATTCCATAAAAACAGAAAAATTGAGCTTAATGAAAACAAACAGCAGTATGCAAATTTATGGACTCGATTGCAACAACTCAGTACAAAAAACCACTCAGGACAAACAGGAAATCAGAAGTCAACTCGCGAATTCTATCACAATCCAACAACGACTTGCAAATTCAGAAAACAAAGAAAAACTAAGCGATCCCACTGTAGCAGAACACGCCAATCTGATTTGACGAACAAATAAAAAACACAAAAACAAAACATAAACTGATTGACTCAGCAGGACATCAACTCGGAAACTTCATACAAAACGCAAAAAACAGAACTCATAACAAAGCATCGGAAAATTACGACACAGGGGAAAGGGATTTTGTAGCGAAAAGATGAAGAAAAGGGAAGGAGAAGAGAGGCGAGGCTGGGTTTTTAAAAGGAAAACAAGGGAAGAGGTTTAAACTGAGAGTAATTCAAACTGCAACAACGAATTTGAAAAACAAAGAAAAGGAAAAAAAACAAAGAATAAAAACTAGAACGAACAAGAAACCGGGGAGGGTGTTGTGTTTAATGGTGGTTCAATCGAATAAAAAAAACAAAGATAAGTGGGTTTGTGAGTTCGATGGAGAAGAAAGCACAGGGGAAGGAGAGGCTATTGTTTTAAATTGAATGAAAAGAAAAGGTTAAGGAGAAGATAGGAAACAGAGCTGGGTATAAAAAAAACAGGGGAGTTGAATTAAAGGCTTCGAATTTAACAAATAAAACGACACAGAAAAAATACGATCTAAATTTAAACTAATTTTTCTTTGGTTTTTTTTTTAAAATTAAATACGAAAATAAAATTTAACCACTACATAAAATTATACTTACTGTTAGGTCCAAATGTGTTGTAGAGGGGGGGGGGTGAATACAACTTTTCAAGTATGAGAAACAATAAATACGATGCAATAAACGAACACACAGATTCAAGGAATATATGTCTTATATATAACTTGAAGTGGTTGCTACAACATTCATTACAATGTATAACAGAAGTTCAGAGAGAAGTGAATGATACTAAGCTCTGTGAATAAACTCTCTCTCTTTTACATGTGTTTCTCTCAAGAATTGCTCTCACAAAAACATTACACAAGTACTTCTATTTATACTACATGTAATCTATGTCCCGTAGTCTTCAAAGACTAAGATATACGTGGCCCAATGATGTCCACATAAATCTTGCCTTATCTTGAAAGCTTGGAAATCTGCCAATCAGAAGATGCCATGTGTCATGTTGAAGCTGCACTCTAAGTAGAACTTCTGCTTGAGAATTTCTACTTAGCCATCTCGAATTTCTAAGTAGAACTTCTACTTAGAAATATTCTACTTGGACATCTAGAATATTTAGTACTTAGAAAATATTCTGGTCTTCAACTTGAAACTTCAATGCACATCTTGAACTTGTGATATCTTCATGTCTTCTTTATTCTTCACCAAGCTCTTGAACATGGATCTTTATTACTGATATAAACTTGCTATCAATGTCCTGACACTTGATGCACTGGTCTGGTTCATAAGTGACTAGTCTTGATAGTGTTTTTGCTTCTTGAATAAATTTCCATATTCACTTAGTAACGTGGCTTTCCAATGTTCGCTTTCCTTCTTGTTCACTTGAAATCAATTTGTCTTGTTGATACTGATAGTTATGATCTTGATTCTCTATTTCTCAAATCACTGAGGCATGAACAACTTTGACTTGAACTTCTCTCAATGATTTCTTCTTGGCTTGATCATAGTTAACATGTTCAATTGTATCAATTACCTTGTCTTCATTTAGTGTTGATTTCTTGTGGCTTCTTGTTCTTGATTGTCTTCTGGTTAAGTATCTTTTCCTTTAATTGAGTTACATTAGTTATAGTGTTACAAGTTTACACACTCTGCCTTTCAATCTCCCCCTATTTGATTGTCTAACAATGACATTCAAATTAATGAAGGATAACTCAACTAAACAATGAGACGAGAAAAGATAATTAACATTAAAGTCTTGAATAATTTACAATTGAAATGTACTTGAAAACAATACAAAGAACTTAAACTAGAAACAGAATTCGAACTTCGAATTAAAGATCATTTGAGTGATTCCTATCACCTGGATTATTTCATACCTTTTAGTCAAACTTATATCACCTTATTGGATTCACTCTAAGGTGAATTTTCCTCAAGTGAGTTAAAGCAACCGAAAGACATGAAGTTTTTCCAACTTCAAGTTCACACCACTCTGACCTTTAACCCTAATTCCGTTTCCTCTTTCTAGCTTCAGCAGCTTGGTCCTTTTCTTCTTTCTGCCTTCTACGCTTCTCCTTCTGCTGCTGTTCTTTCTTGTACACTGGATCGTGAAGCTGCTTCCACCTAGCATTCAACAGACTTACAGCTTCCATTTCTAGAGGATTCTTGGGCTCTGGATAAGGATGTTTGAAAAGCCTTCTGAGTTTGTCCACCTCCTGAGTTGTCCTGATCTTTGGAATGTCCTCAAAGTTCTTCATTATGAGCTGAGGTTTCCAATGTGCTTTATCAGCTTTAAACTGACAATAGATCATCTTGGGGTAGCCCTTGACACGGTTAGTATTGTGGACACTAGCCGCATCTCGCTCCATCCGCTTCTTTTCCACCACTACCTCAGACAGGTAACTCATGAGTCTCTGCTTTTCTTGCACATACTTATCTTCCACTTCGCCCCATTTGAATACATGTAATACTCTCTCCAGAAATGCAGCATCTTGAGTCTGTAGCAGCCATTTTCTACTCATATGCAAGAGTGTTTGATTCTGGTCTGCATCTATGAATGCTAAGGCATCAGCTGTATCTTCAATATAAGCGTGTATCCAGTATACACTATCACTTCCTGGAACACCAACTGCCTCCCTTATCTCTCCTTGTTCCAGTGCTCCAGAAGGAAGAGTCTGAGCTTCATATACATTCTTCATTGGTTGAAGAATATTCCATTTCTTCTCCATCAGCTCTGGCTCAATCTTCACGTTATCTAGAGGGTTTGGAGCAATGATATCACACTTCCACACCTCATTGCTCTTCTTGAATATGACTCTTTCAATGATCTTCACCGATTTTTCTTTAAGCTCAGAAGCGAATCCCTTACTCATCATTTGTCTACAGACAGCTTTGAGAGATTCCACTGAAAGATCCATTAAATCATTTTCCTCCATGCTAACCCTCTTCATTTTCCCGTCAACTACCATCCGGACAAAATTGGGATATGCTGAGAATTCTGGACCCTTGTCCTCTGCTAGCTGCATTAACTGATCCCTATACAGAATGCTTAGCTCCTCAGATTGAGAGTATTGAATTTTTATTGCTAGCAAGAACAACTCTGACGCAGATCTTCTCGTTATGAATTGGTCATCCACATATAGGAAAGATGTTGGGACTCCTTCTACCAAAGACAAAATAACCTGCCACTCCTTAAGTGTTGCATTGTATCCAACCCTGACTTTAGAAATTAATCTCTTCAAAGCACTTATATAGTCCACAGTCATTGGATTCTGCAAATTCAAGTTGTAGAACAGATCATCTGCCTCCTTGTTATGAACTCCTTTCGCACAGGGTCCCATCAATATCTTCCTTGCTTCATCCCACTTCTGTCCTATCCTTCTCTTGTCGAGATCAACTTGAGGATCAGCTAGCCTTGCAAGCTCATGATCATACTGCTTCCCTTGGAGCTCCACTTTCTTTTCTAGGAACGCAGCACGTTCTTGCATCATCTTCATTTTATGGAACTGAGCTTGTTCCAAGGCTAACTGTTGAGCTTTAAGGGTTTCCTCATCAACAGAAATTTCTTCAGGCATTCCGGAAGACATCCCAGCACCTCCACCTTGTTCCTTCAAAGATCTCTTTATAGCATGTGCCAAAGGTACGTCTTCCATATCAGAATCTGAGTCAAGTACCTCCTGTACTGTTTCCTGATGACTCAGGTCAACGAATGGCTCATCTTGCTCAACCATCATTGCCTTACCCTTTCTCCTCCTCAGAGCCTCTTCATCAACAGACGGCTCAATTTCTATTTCCTTTACAAGATCAGCATGTTCTTCAATTTCTTCGATATGAACTGCCTGCTGTCTCGTCTCCTTTCCACTCTCCCCCTTAGGTGAGTTATCCTGAACACCACCTTGCTCCTCAAATCCACCCGCAGCATAAGAACCTCCAAAACCAGAACCGGAGGCTCCCGCTCCACTAGCACCACCTGTACCAGCATCGGGGGGAGGTTGTTGCGGCTCGAAACACTCCGGGGGCACAAAGCTCCTGAATGCGAACATCATTCTACTGATCTCCACAGCCATTGTATGCATTGTAGACTCCATTGCCCCCATCCTTTCATTCAGAGTGCTTCCCAAGACACCACCAGCATGGCCCAAGTCATTGACCTTGTTTGTCAAAGCATCAAAAGCTGTAGCTTGACTTTCCATTCGTGCTGCGTAGTCATCAAGAGCCCTTTGATTGTTTCTAATGTTAATCCTGAACTGCCCCATCGTCTGCCCGAACTACCTCATCTGATTTTCCATAGAAGTCATACGTGTATCAAGATTTTCAATATTAAGGGACGGTGTTTGGTTTAGGTGACCTCGCTCTAATACTCGTTCTGTTAGTATTTGGCGCTCGGTTTCGGGCCTTAAAAATGAAGGTCCCTCTCTCCCTAACCTCTCACACACATTCCCTGTCTCACGCTCGTGTATGTCTTCAATGATTGATCCAAAGTATGAAGCAGTACCTGCAGAAATTGGATAAGCAAAATAATTGGCAGTTATGGGATCTATGTCTGTTCTGTCCTGAGTTGGAATCTCAGGCTGAGAGGCTGCAAAGTGTTCTTGTACAAAATCAGAACCGATCCTCTTTGCAGCATCAGTACGTACCGGTGAAGGTACGGCTGAAGTTATTAAAACTTAATGTCCTTTTGAAGCAACAGTATCTTCAAAAGGTACATAATCCTCACCAAAATCCCTATGTGCAGATTGTTTAAGGGGAGAACCACTCTCGTGAGGTGGAGTGGTTGCGTGTGACACATTAGGGTTTGACTGGACTTGTGAAGTAGCAGCATGAAAAAATTTGGCTTTCTTTCGAATAAGAGGCTGCACTTCGGGGTCACTCTCCTCATCATTTCCTACATATACATATGCTGGCTTTCTGGCTTCCGTTAACAGGGGTGAAAGAGAATAATAATGTGTGTCAGACTCAGAAATATAGCTCTCACCCTGGGATAGATCCTGCGGGCTAGCAGTCTCTTGGGTCTCGGAATCAGATACATAGGACGAGGAATGAATAGTATGCAGGGAAAGATTACCTGATTCATTACCTTGTGCCTCATCGCTTTGCTCATCAGGAATCCCATCAAATGCCTCAGCATGAGCAGACGGATTCTGAGCATATGATGAAACTTGCGATGATTCCTCCAAATTGGTAACTCCTGCATCATATGTAAGCCACAGTTGAATATTTTCAGGAATTGACATCGGTTTACCTTGATGTTTATCCTGATTAGCAATGGTTGAAAGTGACTTAGTGCCCATCCCTAGCGGTGCAGATGTTGGGCTTCTGGCAAATCCCTGTCTAACAGCAAGAGCATCCTTCGGTATTAAATCATTAATCAGCATTTGTAGGAACCGAGGAAACCAGCAGACAACATCAGTTGTAGTGAGGTCTCTGCTTGCAGGAGATCCCATTGTAGCCACTATCTCAGAGAGAACTATGCGTCCATAATTTATATCCAGTTCTCTTGCTAGGGCAACTGCAAAGGTTTGCATTGGAATTGGAATTTGATGAAAATCTTTTTCGCGTGCCCGAAAACATCTTGTGATGGCCTCGAAAAAGTAATTCCATTCCACATGAAAGAATTGTTTTTGGATGTTTCCAGTGATCCGGCCAGTCGGAGGATAACATCCTATTTCTTCAAAGAATGTGAGGCGTTGTTCCGCTGTAGGTTCTGGATCATAAGCATCTTTGATCGGGAATCCCAGAACCCTGTTGACAATTTCTTCAGTCACCTCATATTCTTGACCCGCTAAGGTAAACCTGAAACCGTAGGGGGTAGTTTTGCTCCCAAAAGTAACTGCACTAGTCCATAATTGCTGTAAAGCATCATGTACTAGTGTAGGTTTAGCAGTAAAAGCATGGCTAGCCTTGGAGTACAAATTAAGAAATCGTACCCAAAACTTAAACCGCGGGAGTTGATCACCAATTTCCGTAGAAATTATAAAAATTGTTTTTAGCAAGTGAAAATTGGTGAGCCATTTTAATTAAATGTTTTTCTTTAAGAGATGTGAAATTTTTTAATTTGAAAAACAAGTAATTTACGAATTAACAGTTTTATCCCTTTCAATTTATCGAGAATACCAAAAAGCAATCTAAGAAATTAAACTACGGGATATGAACAGTGGCCAATTACTAAATCTGAATATTCAATGAAGATGTATATTCGTGTGTATACCAGTGAAATCGTGTGTGTATATGGATAGAGAATATGGAAATCGTGTTTTGAACAGTTACACAAACACTTGATGTTCGTGTGTATGTATATGCGCGTGTATATGAGTGGTTACAAAACACACCAACATAAAGATTAATGATAACACAGACAATAGTAGTCAAAAAAATTGGCAGTAATTCGTGATTAGTATGAGTTTAATCACAAAAACACGGATTAGTGGTATGTAATTTGTGAAATCGCCTTGTTTTTGTGAAGCGGCTGCTGTAAAAATGAAATTAGGTAAAGTAAATGATGCATCGAGTTAGAGATGTATATATAGATGATTGTGAAATGACAAAAGTGTCCCTGTTAAAAAGAGTGAAAAACACCAAGTGCATACAGGGAAGACTTAAGTCGAACTCTATCTCGAACATCAAGTCGAACTTCGAGATGAAGTTCGAGATAGATGTTAACTCGAAGAAATAAGCACTTAACCAATTTTACAGCAAAGACTACAGGGAAATCCTATCTCGATCTTTATTGGTTTGTAGTAAACTTGGAAAATTCCCCTCCAGCAAAAAATACAGGGAAATTCGAGATACGTTTCGAGTTAGAAGTTTAACTCTATCTCGAACATCAAGTTGAAATTCGAGTTGAGTTTCGAGATAGAGACTAACTCGAAGTTATTCTCAATTCTTTCCAAAATATCCCCTTGAAGCAAAAACTACAGGGAAATTCGAGATACGTTTCGAGTGAGGAGTTTGACTCGAAAAATTCCCTTTAAGCAACTGAGAACTCTATCTCGAACATCAAGTCGAAATTCGAGTTGAGTTTCGAGATAGAGACTAACTCGAAGTTATTCTCAATTCTTTCCAAAATATCCCCTTAATGGAAACCTCATCTCAACCTTTGAGATAAAGTTCGAGATTGACCTTATCTCGAATATTTTGAAGATAGAACTAGGCACACTGGTAACTCGAACTCGAACTCAAAGTCGATTTTCGAGATGAATTTCGAGATAGACACTAACTCGAAATATTGAAGATTTTTAATTCTAAGGCCTCTAATTACATGAAAATCATAGGTAAATTCATCTAAAAATCATGAAAAATTTAGAATACTATGAATTTAAATCCCCCTATGATCATGCAATCTAACAAGCATAAATTCAAAGATTTGTGCTATTAAAGACACTTAAAACACAATGAATTTATGTAAAATGACATTATATGCAACCTATAACAATCATTAATTAGGCATTTTAAAGTCTAAGCACATAATGATTGAGTAGCTTGCACAAACAAACATAAATCTGGATTTTACAGAGAGGAGGCTTTACTAACTTGTGTTAAGCATTCCCAATTCACCAACCAATCTAATGAATATTACTTCATCAAGAGGTTTGGTGAATATATCTGCAATTTGTTGCATTGTGGGCACAAAATGTAGCTCCACAGTCCCCTCCTCGACATGTTCTCTTATGAAGTGATACCTGATGTCGATGTACTTGGTTCTTGAGTGATCTACAGGATTGTTGGTTATGGCAATGGCACTTGTGTTGTCACACATAATTGGAATTTTCTTGTGCTCCATGCCATAATCCTTCAATTGGTTCCTCATCCACAGTGTTTGAGCTACACAGCTTCCAGCAGCAATGTACTCAGCTTCAGCAGTAGAAGTAGATACTGTATGTTGATTTTTACTTTGCCAGGACACCAATCTTCTGCCAAGGAATTGACAAGCACCAGATGTGCTTTTCCTATCAATCCTGCAACCTGCATAGTCTGAATCCGAATAGCCAATTAGATTAAAACCTGTATCTCTTGGGTACCAAATCCCTAGATTTGGTGTGCCCTTGAGATACCTAAAAATTCTCTTGACGGCTACGAGATGTGATTCTCTAGGATCCGCTTGGAACCTTGCACATAAACAAGTTGCGAACATTATATCGGGTCTACTTGCAGTTAAATAGAGGAGTGAGCCAATCATACCTCGATAGCTTGTGATGTCAACTGGTTTACCTGATTTGTCTTCATCAAGCTTCGTGGTTGTTGCCATGGGAGTCTTAGCTGCTGATGCATTTTCTAGATTGTACTTCTTGAATAAATCTCTGACGTACTTGGATTGACAGATAAAGATACCATCTTTTCTCTGACTGATCTGTAATCCAAGGAAGAAGGACAGCTCTCCCATCATGCTCATCTCATATTTTTCCTTCATTAGCTTAGCAAATTTCTCGCACAAGCGCTCATTAGATGACCCAAAAATAATATCGTCCACATAGACTTGAACAAGTATTAAGTCATTTCTTACATTTTTATAGAACAATGTTTTATCAATTACTCCCCTAGTAAAACCATTTTCAATTAAGAATAAGGATAGGGTTTCATACCATCGCCTTGGGGATTGCTTGAGGCCATAGACAGATTTGAAGAGAAGATACACAAAATCTACATGTTCTGGATCAATGAAGCCAGGCGGCTGTTCCAGATACACTTCTTCTTCTAACTCTTCGTTCAGGAAGGCACTTTTCACATCCATCTGGAAAACCTTGAAGTTCTTATGTGCTGCAAATGCCAAGAACATCCTGACTGCCTCAAGTCTTGCAACCGGTGCATAGGTTTCATCATAATCAATTCCTTCTCGCTGAGAATAACCTTTTGCAACCAAACGAGCCTTGTTTCGTGTTACAAGTCCGTTTTCATCCAGTTTATTTCTGAATACCCACCTAGCTCCAATTACTGATATGTTCTTTGGTCGGGGTACCAGTTTCCAAACTTTCTGCCTTTCAAACTGATTGAGTTCCTCTTGCATTGCAATCACCCAATCAGCATCACCAAGAGCTTCTTCTATTTCTTTAGGTTCAAGCTTGGATAAGAACCCAGAATATAAGGAAATATTAGCCAGATCAGCTCTTGCAGTTCTTCTAGTAGTCACACCAGCATCTGGATCACCAATAATTAATTCAAACAGATGATCTCTATTCCATACCCGTTCTCCTGGAAATTGTCTTGATGATTCAGCTTGACTTTCTGAGTTGTGGTGCTGACTACTTTGATTATTCTCACTAACTCCCCCTGAGTTAGTGCCAGCTCCTACAGAACTACTGTCAACTCGTCTCGAGCCTTGAACAGTTGTCCTTGAGCTGCTATTTACTCCCCCTGAGTTATTGCCGGTTCGTACTGAAGAAGTCTCTTCTGATCTTGTAGAATAAGATTGTTCACTAGACTCAGGTTCTTCACGTACACTTGGAACATTTAATGGGACAACTAACTCAGGTTCATCTTCAATTTCATCTAAGTCCAGATTCTGAAATTTTAGGGACTCAGGTTCACTAGAATCTCTAGAAATTGATGGGAGTTTGGTATCGTCGAATCTGACGTTGTAGCTTTCAGTCACTTTTCGATCATTCACTAAGAACAGCCTATAAGCTGCCACCACATCTGTGGAGTAACCAACAAAGATTCCTTCACGAGCTTTTGCTGCAAACTTGCCTAGATTTTCATCATCTATAAGTACATAGCATTTTGCTCCAAAGACATGAAAGTATTTGATTGTTGGTCTTCTGTTGTTCATTAATTCACATGGTGTCTTTTCTTTATCTTTTATGATCAAGGTTCTATTTTGAGTGTAACAAGCGGTACTCACTGCTTCGGCCCAGAAGTACAGAGGAAGTTTCGAATCATACAACAAAGTTCTTGCTGCTTCAACCAAAGTTCTATTCTTCCTTTCAACTACTCCATTTTGCTGTGGAGTTCTCGGGGCTGAATACTGACGACGTATTCCCTTAGATACGCAGAAGTCATTCAGCACTGCATTTTTGAATTTAGTGCCATTGTCTGATCTAATCGTCTTCACCGTAAGTGTTGAAACATTCTCAATTTGAGTGATGTGATCAATGATTAAGAAAGGTACTTCGTCTTTCATCATTGCGAACAATACCCATGTATACTTGGAGAAGTCATCCACGATTACCAATGCATATCTTTTCCTAGACAGAGATAGGACATTCACTGGGCCAAACAAATCCATATGAAGAAGTTGCAGAGGCTCAGTAATACTAGAAATTTCTTTGCTTTTATGCGATGCTCGCTTCGACTTTCCCATTTCACAAGCTTCACAGAGTCCTTTCGAAGCGAACTCCATTTGAGGTAGATCTCTCACCAATTCTCACCTCGCGAGAGCATTCATCGTTTTGAAGTTTAAGTGAGATAGCTTTTTGTGCCATAACCAGCTTTCATCATCCGAGGATTTGCTGTAGAAACAGGTGACCTCATTCTGATTTGCTGAATCCATGTCTGCAACAAAAAGATCTGCCTTTCGAACTCCTCTCAAAGCTAATGAGCCTTCCTTGATGTGAGTGATTGATACACCTTTCTTGTTGAAGACAATTTCGTAACCTTTGTCACAGAATTGACTGATACTCAACAGATTGTGCTTCAGTCCCTCAACATAAGAAATATCTTCAATGATGACATTACCAGTCTTCAGTTTGCCATATCCCTTTGTCACACCTATGCTGTCATCTCCAAAAGTAACATAAGGGCCAGCCTTCATAACCAACTTTGTAAGCAGGGACTTGTTTCCAGTCATATGCCTCGATGCTCCACTGTCTAGCACCCATATAACTTTATTTCTATTCTGCTTAACGCCCTGCAATGACAGATTGGTTAGACATTCTTCGAAACCCAACTTTGATTGGGCCCGGCTTTTCGATAAGATCGAGAATCAACAGATTTAACAACAGGAGATGCACTTTTCTTAACATTACTAGAGCTTTCGACTTTCTCCTTTCCTTTCTCAGACTTGACAGATTTGTCAGTCTTAGGAGAAGGTTTGTCACTCCTAACTTTAGGAGGACTGACAGTCTTGGCTCTCACATGCTTCTTTTTGATGTTTGAACTAGCAGCAATATTTGAGCATGACTGGCTAGATGCATTCATTAAATTCACAAAAGTTTGCATGACGTTAAAAGTGCATGGCATACAATTAGGTTGACCACACTGTGCATGATTCTGATGCAGATTATTCATTGTATGTGTGGTAGGCATGGCATGTGCAGCAGGAACATTTATGTTAGCTTTACATGCATAAGAAAGATGTTCAGTAGATTTACAGTGATAACATGCTTTCTTTATTCGTTCAGCCTTAACCTCTTTTATGCCTTTTTCTTTCTTTCCTTGTTGTTTAACAGCCTTAGCTCCTAATCCTAGTCTAGATTCATCTCTAGGGAAATTGATTTTAACTTGTTTGATAGGAGTTATAGGTTGTGCTTTCTGGCGATCTTCCATCTCAATCTCATATCTAGCTATTAATTCAGTCTCTTCTTCTTCTATTCTAGGAACAAGGTGTTTGTAGATAGGTTTGACAGCTGATTTAAGAGGGCTAGGAATTTCTTTCTTAAGGTCACTGAAACTAGTGTCGATAGGTCTCTTTCCATCTTTCTTAGGAAGGTCAGAATAATCAAGTCCTATACCTACTCCAGTTATCTTCTTAAATGTGTCATTATCTACATACACTTTACTAGCAGCTAGTTTGTTAACTTCGCATTTAGTTTCTAACTCAGCTAGTTTGTCCCTAAGACATGCTTCTACTTCTTCCTTAAGGATGAGCTTGTGTTCCAGAGATTTATAAAGTCTCTTAGGGAAGTATCTACAGTGCAAGTAGCCTCTAACTCTTCCACTTTTGCCTCAAGCATTCTGCTTTTGGCAACAAGTGTTTTCTGTTCCTTTTGAGAAGAGTCTAGGCTTTTGCACAACATATAGATCTCTTCACTAAGAGCCCCGTTCTGTTCCTTATAATCATCAATGGACATTTCTACTTTAAGGGTTAGAACTGGTACCTCTGGTTCCTCTGATGTCTCAGCCATGAGGGCAAAGTTTGCTACATGAGTAACATCTTCCTCATCTGAATCATCCCAAGCTCTTCCTTCTGTCACTAACAAAGCTCTTTTTCCATGTCTTTCCTTCACCAGCGATTCATACTTGCTTTTGAGGGCTTCATATGTCTCTTTTGGATAAGTCTGTTTAGGCTTTTTTCAGTCGGTAGCAAAATGTCCAGCTTCACCACAGTTATAGCATTTGAACTTCATTTTGAAATCTAAAGGAGATTTGTAGCTGGTATTCTTGCCTTTTCCTTTGTAACCTGACGAACTACCACCACCCCTAGCAGCCCGATAGTAAGATGAAGAATTTCTCTGTGGTCGGTTGCTCTTTCTGAATCTCATGTTGCTGAACTTCCTTGCCATGTATGCCACGACACTATCGTCCATGTTGTCCAGCTCTTCTTGGGTGTAGTAGTCATCATCACTATTAGATGTGCACTCGTCATCATTATCAACTTGATGTGGTGCATGTGATGATTTAGTCTTTTCTGCAACCATTGCCTTCTTAGACTCTTCCTCATCAGCAACTAATCCTGATGCAGTTTCTTTTCCTTTTGAATCATTGTCCCATGTTTGATCTTGAAGTGTTTCCAGCTCATAGGTCTTTAATATTCCATAATATTCTTCCAGAGAAGTTGTATGCAAATCTCTGGTTTCTCTAATTGCGTAGACCCTATGTTCAATGCTCTTTGGCTGGTTCCTCAGATATCTCGTATTAGTCTCAACCATGGGGAGAGTTACACCTCTCAGATTCAAATCCAATACCAACTGACTGAATCGTAGATAGACGTTTGTTATGCCTTCTCCTTTTCGTATTCTGAAGGTGTCATACTCCATCTTGAGTATGAGTGTCTTGTTACTTCTAACCTCTGCAGATCCTTCCATGACAACTTCTATCTTGTCCCAAATCTTCTTTGCTGTAGTCAGACCTTTGACTATGTTGAACATTTCATGATCAAGAGATTCCATCAAGGTTTGTCGTACGGCAGTATCATAAGCTATTTGCTCCTTGTCAGCATCTGAAAACTCCGAGGCCTTTTTAGGCTCAGACCGAGGTGCTATAACCACCCCTCCTTCTGTATGCGCAGGAATAACCACCATTGGAACAAATTTACCCTTGTCAAGGACTTCCAGATATTCAGGGTTAACAGTCTCTAAATAGAGTCTCATTCTGAAAACCCATTCTTCATAGTGATCTCGGTTGAACATTGGGATCTTGAATGCATTTTTAGGAGCCATTTCAATTCTGGTCACTAAAAGTTTCTAAGTACCCAAGACTAGGCTATGTAGAATTTCTGCCTAAGTCGAAATTTCTCTAAGTAGAAATTTTTGCTCAAGTCGAACTTCACCAAGTAGAAGTTATCCAAGTCGAAATTCTATGTAGAAAATCTCAAGTAGAAATTCTATGTAGAACTTTTGTCCTTAGAATAATTTTGCTGCAGATCACTTTAATATTGAATAAACAATATTATCTCTTTAACACCTTTTTGACTTTTGAGGCTTTACTCACCTAACCCACGTGCTAGGTACTGAGTATGTTCTGATGTACTTTCGGCCGTGAATAATGCAAATCAAAAATCCAAAAACACCTTTTTTGTCTTTTACTATTTATCTGTTTGAAAAGGAGATCAAAAAGTTGTTGGGTCGTCTTCTTTGATAAGAACAAATGATGTACCCAGATTAATTCACAAAAATTAATTAAAATACATCCAAGCTAAATAATCACACCTGGAGTATTTAAATAATTTTTCGGATGAGTTTTCACTACAAACGAATTAAAGCTCACTTTTCCAGAATTTTAGAAAAGTAGATCTAGAAAATGAAAACTCACGATTCTTCTACTAAACACAAGGATCTATGTTTTGTATGTTAAACATATAGCTCTGATACCAATTGTTAGGTCCAAATGTGTTGTAGAGGGGGGGGTGAATACAACTTTTCAAATATGAGAAGCAATAAACGAACACACGGATTCAAGGAATATATGTCTTATATATAACTTGAAGTGGTTGCTACAACATTCATTACAAAGTATAACAGAAGTTCAGAGAGAAGTGAATTATACTAAGCTCTGTGAATAAACTCTCTCTCTTTTACATGTGTTTCTCTCAAGAATTGCTCTCACAAAAACATTACACAAGTACTTCTATTTATACTACATGTAATCTATGTCCTGTAGTCTTCAAAGACTAAGATATACGTGGCCCAATGATGTCCACATAAATCTTGCCTTATCTTGAAAGCTTGGAAATCTGCCAATCAGAAGATGCCATGTGTCATGTTGAAGCTGCACTCTAAGTAGAACTTCTGCTTGAGAATTTCTACTTAGCAATCTCGAATTTCTAAGTAGAACTTCTACTTAGAAATATTCTACTTGGACATCTAGAATATTTAGTACTTAGAAAATATTCTGGTCTTCAACTTGAAACTTCAATGCACATCTTGAACTTGTGATATCTTCATGTCTTCTTTATTCTTCACCAAGCTCTTGAACATGGATCTTTATTACTGACATAAACTTGCTATCAATGTCCTGACACTTGATGCACTGGTCTGGTTCATAAGTGACTAGTCTTGATAGTGTTTTTGCTTCTTGAATAAATTTCCATATTCATTTAGTAACGTGGCTTTCCAATGTTCGCTTTCCTTCTTGTTCACTTGAAATCAATTTGTCTTGTTGATACTGATAGTTATGATCTTGATTCTCTATTTCTCAAATCACTGAGGCATGAACAACTTTGACTTGAACTTCTCTCAATGATTTCTTCTTGGCTTGATCATAGTTAACATGTTCAATTGTATCAATTACCTTGTCTTCATTTAGTGTTGATTTCTTGTGGCTTCTTGTTCTTGATTGTCTTCTGGTTAAGTATCTTTTCCTTTAATTGAGTTACATTAGTTATAGTGTTACAAGTTTACACACTCTGCCTTTCACTTACACTAAAACGATGATTTGGAATTAAATGACCCACAATAAAATTGAGATTTAAAGGGGCAAAATTACGAATTAAAACTAAGAACAAGAAATTAAAAATCGTTACATTCAACCCATAGTGGGTAGCTTTCGCTACTTTGTCCACTACTTGGATTTACGAAAATAACGAAAGGAAAGTAAAGTAAACGGGAGAACAAGGCAAGAAATTAAAGGAAACGGAATTTTGCATTAAAATAAAAAGTGTTTACAAGATTTGAAACTAAAGAAAATACAAGAAATTAAAACTACCCTAAAATCTACGTTACTAAATACAAGGGGGTTGAGGGGGTATTTATAGGATAGGAATTAGGGTTAAGGGGGGTGTTGGGTAAATCCCCACCATACATTTGTGGTGTGTGGTGGTGAAATCCTAGCCATATATTTGTTTCCTTCCCCCTTAAGCTTTGAAGAGTTGATCTTGGCCATACACTTATGTAATGTGTTGGGATGATCTCCACCTTCCACTTGCCTTGAAATATTCCTTTTGCTCCAAGCTCCTAATTCTTTTCCTTCTTTCATTTTTGGTCCTTTTTCTTCCTCTTTTTCCCTTCCTTGCTCTTTATTTCTTCATTTTGTCATTTCTTTATTTATTTACGAATTTCCTGAAATGCAACAAAATAATTTATTAAAATACGAGTTCAAGCAATAAATAGGTAATAAAAATATGCAAAAATATGCACTTATCAAATGCCCCCATACCTATCTTTTGCTCGTCCTCGAGTAAAACAATGACAAAAAGAAAATGAAAATCTAGATACAAAGTCCTATACTCCTTTTTGTAGGTGTGACGGTTGCATTTGGCATATTCAACAAGCCCTTTAAACCCCTAGGCAGCCCTAGTGGACGAGTGAGGTCTCGTGAGGGCCTATAGTGAATGTACCCACAAAATCCATCTAATTTGTATAAAAGATCACATGGCAATGCACACACATGTCCTCTCATGATACATCAACTTAAGATTCAAAATGAATTTGCAAAGTCTTGGTGTGGAAAATGCAAGGATTCACATAGTCTACTTAAAGAACCAGGCAAGAGTGATTATAAGTTCATGTCAAGTGCAAAAATTATTGGTAACCATGATAAGTCTACAAGGGCACATCTCAGAGTCAAAACTTGAGATATCTTATGCAAAAACAAATAAGCAATACCTCACCTTTCACTCACAAAAGAATATTCACTCAAGAACAAGGGTAAGTGTATCACTCAATTCCAACAAAATCAAAAGCATGCTTGACACTTGGTATCATCCCAACTTAAATCACAACATACATTAATAATGACAATCAAAAGGTCTTTATTAGGGTTGTAATGGGGCTAGGGACAAGGTATGTCAAGAAAGGCCAAAATAAGGTGAAGTGTCAAAAGCTAGTAGTCACCATGAATATCATGCACAACACCAAACTTCCTCCCCACACAATTTATTTTCATTTTCAACAAAAAGCCTTGAATAGTCGAATGAAGGAGGATTACAAAAACATAAGTATGCTCTCATATGTATATTTTTTTTCATTTTTTTCATTTTTTTTCATTTTTTTCATTTCTTTTTTTTTTCTATTTTTTTTCATAAAGGAAAATGATAAATGTAACAATAATCCTCATTTAGATTTAATTTTGAAAATCGACTATCAAGGTAACAACAAATATTTCCTCAAAAGTTATGAACAATAGTAAACCCTATTTCACAAACCTTATTGCTCCCTCAAGTTCCTGCTAGCCTTTGACAAAATGGGATCAAGAATACGTAAGGCTAAACAAGAAAAAGGTCTTAGGTGAGTAATGTGGTGTGTCACCGAAAGAAAATGATTAGGCTCAAAGGGTTAACTAATTGATCACATAACCATGTTGTGGATATTTTTGGAAATATAGGTTATTCCTAAGTGCCTTTATCATTTTATCATCAATTAATGTCATGCATTTTAAGAAGGAATCCAAACAAGTGCTAGCTATGCAAATGACAAGTGGACACTCAAGCAAAAGAATATAAATGCAAAAGATATGCATATAGGCTCAAAATCTCACTTGGTGTAGTAAAACATAATCAATCTCAAGAAATGGTATCCTCAATGCACCTACTTGTACTCAAAGCATGAAGACCAAATCATCTTACACCTAATCATGCCCCTCTAATTTCATGCACAATTCAAATAAGTCTACTAGCTTCACCTTGCTAGTGTAACTGTGTGAACAAGAACTTTAGCAAATCACTTCTTAAACAAAAGCTAATGGATCATAAGATTATCATAGCATGCAAGGGTGCATCAAGCAACTAGCAATCAATTAACAAGACTAGAATACGAAAAGAACTCTTTTGTGATTTTTTCATTTTTTTCAATTTTTTTTTACTATTTACACTAAAAACCCCCCATACCTAAATCATGCATTGTCCTCAATGTATGCAAATGCAAAAGAAAAGAGAAATGAGAAGGTTGAGGAAATACCTGATAAGGGATGACGGAGACTGAAAATTTCTAAAAACTACGAAAGAAAACAACACACACGCACACAAATCCTCCCCCATACCTATCTTACACGAGGGGAGGCAAAAGAACAAAACCCAATTAGCCGATGCCGGTAGGAAAATTAGGGTGCAACTTTGAGAAAAAATCAAGGAATTTTTGAAAAGTTTTATGAGCAAAGATTTTCTCAATTAACATAGAATCATTCAACCCTAAAGAGCAATTGTCACTAATGTTCTCCCTAAACCAACTTAAGGCTTCTTTATTTTGTTTAAGCAAATTAGAGCTAATGAAAGTCTGGTTAGGGTTCGAATCACTAGGAATAACATGAGACAAGGGTTCCTCTTTCCCTAACGGCTGTTGATCAAATTCGGGATGATAAAGAGTTAAGGCAAATGCGGGCGGTGTACCCACGGGAGTGTTAAAAACGGGCTCACTACTAACAACCTCAGGTGGGGTCTTCCACTTGGAACAAATTACATTCGAATCTCCTAATGACTTAGCAGATGTAGGTGGTTCACCAACGGGAGTTTTAGCAATAAGAATTGGTTTACAAGAGACCTCCACGGGCTTGGTTTCCCACTTAGAACAAATATCGTCTAATTCCCTCATCATTTCTTCCGAGGTCATATCCCTTAACGAATCAGCATACTCTCGATTAGACTCATAGTTGACTTTGAAATCCTCTTTGAGAAGAGACACAATCTCACTATCCTCAAAGCTAGACCATGTGACAAACTTGTTAACCACATTGACTCCTATTGGTTGCTCAAAAAGGTCGTTGGGTTCTTTGCCGATGTTGAAAATGTTAAGGTCAATGGTCATGTTACCGAAAGTGAGTTTCATCGAACCATTCCTACAATTAATGAAGGCATTCGATGTAGCAAGAAAAGGTCGTCCTAGAATGATAGGAATTTGGTTCTTAGGATTTGTGACGGGTTGAGTCTCGAGGACAACAAAGTCAACCGGGAAGATAAAATCACCAATTTTAATCAAGACATCTTCAATTAATCCCTTGGGCATTTTTATAGAACGATCGGCAAGTTGAAGTGTCATATTGGTCTTTTTGAGCTCGCCTAAACCTAGGGTTTGATAAATGGAAAATGGAAGCAAGTTCACACTAGCACCTAAGTCAAGTAAAGCCTTGTCCACGAAAGTATTACCTATGACACATGAAATAGTTGGACAACCGGGGTACTTGTACTTCACGAGAATTTGGTTAGAAAGAATTGAGCTCACTTGGGACGTCAAGAAGGCTTTCTTAGGGACTTGGGTGGTTCGTTTATGAGTACACAACTCTTTAAGACATTTCGCATAGGAGGGAACTTGTTGAATCACGTCTAAAAGAGGAATGTTGATTTCGACTTGTTTGAAAACTTCCAAAATCTTTTCTACTTGAGGCGATTGTTTATTAGGAAGGAGTATTTGCGGATAAGGAGCTTTAGGCTTAAAGACTCGTTCGATAGGTTCTTCGGGAATAGATTTTTGAGGTGATTTACTAAGAGACGAAGGTTCATTCGGTGAAATTGGTGAATGAGAAAATTTTGATGACTCGGGAATAGATTTGGAAGATGAAGGTTCAAGAGTTAAAGGTGTGAGATTAGATGACTTGAAAGGCTCGGGATTTGGAATATGGTTTGAAGGATCAAGTTTAGGATTGGATTCAACATTTGCCTCGTTTTTTTCATCTTCGGAAGACTCGATTCCTACTTGATTATCGACTTGTTTTCCCGACCTTAAAGAAATGACAGCATTCACACTTTCATGAGGTCTTTGGTTTATAGGGAATTTAGGGTTGACCTTCGGTTGACTCGGGAACTTATTCTTTTCTCGCTCACACATGGCGTTGGCTAATTGACTCACTTGAACCTCTAACTTAGATATGGCTTGAGTACTAGCATTTAAAATTTGCCTATCTTGAGTCATGGTTTGCATGAAGGTTTGTTGAGATTGAACCAAATTAGTCGTTGATTTTAAAAGCGCATCAAGAGTCTTTTCCAAAGAATTAAGTCTCTTATCCGACTCATAAAGCCGGGTGGGTGGGCGGGTGCTTGATTTGGATAAGAAGGTTGAGTTGGATAAGGACCGAGATTTTGAGTAGGGTTTGGAAAGGGACCTTGATTTGGAGTCGAGAAAGAATTTTGATTAGGTCTTTGAAAAGATGGAGCATTTTGAAAAGGAGGTTGAAAAGAAGGTGGATTTTGGTAATTTTGGTTTTGGTTCCACGAGAAATTCGGGTGATTCCTCCACCCGGGATTGTAAGTAGGAGCAAACGGGTCGTTCCTAGTGGGTGGTTGAGACACCGCATTAACTTGATCAAAAGCGGGATAGTCCGAAAAACCTTGATTAGGGCACATAGACACATTTGAGGGGGCCTTACTAGTTTCTAGGGCTTCAAGTCTTCTAGTTAGAGTGGCTAATTTGGCATCGTTTGCAATCGAACTCCCAATCGAATGCAAACCCTTAGATGAACTAGACGACTCATTAGACTTGTTAGGTTCCCTAGTAGACTCCCATAACATGGTTTTCTCGGCTAATTCTTCGAAAAATGTCCAACCCTCGTCTTCATCTTTCTCCATGAATTTTCCTTGGCACATAGATTCCAATAACGCCGTTGTTGGTCCATCTAAGGCCTCATAAACGATCTTATAAAGCCTCCATTTTTCTATTCCGTGGTGGGGGCATTGTGATAGAAGATTTTTAAAACGATCAAAATATTTCCAAAAAGACTCGTTTTCCTTTTGATGAAATTGATTTATTTCGTTTGTAATTCCCGTAGTCTTATGGTTTGGAAAATATTTTTTTAGAAAAATAACCAGAAATCCCTCCCACGTGGAAATAGAATTAACGGGTAGACTATACAACCATTTTTTTGCATTTTCTTTTAAAGCGAAGTTGATAAGTCTTAGCCTAAGGAGTCCTCGGAAAGATGTTGGAGTTTTTGCAATGCGCAAACCTCCTCAAATTCATGAAGAAAGAGATACGGGTCCTCACCCTCGCTCCCGTTAAATTTAGGTAACATACTGATGTGGTGAGCTTTAATTTCGAAATTATTACCATTAACGGGAGGAAGGGTGATACACGAAGGTTGGGCAGAACGGGTGGGGTAGCAACGGTCCTTAAGAGACATGGCCATGGTTACTACTGGCTCGGAATTATCTAAAGACTCGGAATCAGATGAGGAAGAAATCTCGAATGATCTTACTAGTCTAGAAGAATTGTCCCTATGCCAAGTAGATCGCATAAACCACGAAGGGATCACGTAGCAAATAAGTGCGATAAAATAAACACACAAAAAGGAAAGGGTGAAAAATTAAAAGAAAAAAAATTATTCTAACCCTAGGGTTCCTTAAAAAAAAAACTAGACCTTGCTCCTAACTGTAAGGGCTACCAAAAACTAGGTAAATCAATAATTATTCGAACCGGCTTGGCCAGGTAGGTGCAAGCATTGCCAAGAGGATAAACACCAGCCTAGACACCAAAACCTTAATTGGCTAGGTCAGCTTTCTTTTTCCTAGACACCAAAAAGTCGGAATAATTAAAGATTACTTCGTTTCTTAAGCACCTTCCTAATTGAGCGCGAGATTCCTAGGGGCAAATGTCTAATTAATTTTATTAAAGGCTAGGGGAATGCAAAATGAGGAATTAATGGTTTTTAAGCTAAGGAAAGAGTGATCAAATCCTTCCCTTATCTTTTGAGAGGTTTTGCCCTTAAGATTTATTTACAAAATGATGCAACAAACAAAGAGGTATAAAAAACTATAAACATTTATGGATGCTTTAAACTACGTGTTCTAACTAAAGAAAAGAAAGAATTTAACGTACCTTGGGGTCCTCCAGCGATCACCACAATTATAGGTACGAAAAATTGAAAAACAAAAAATAAAATCTAGCATGATGTGCACCTACGTGATGAATGCATGATGCAACAATTATGTATTTACAACTAATTTTTTTGGATTTTTCAATTTTCAATTTTTTAATTTTTTTGTGTTTTTCTAAAAATAAAAAAGGCGGAAAGAGTGAGATACGGTTACCGAAGCAAGCTTTCCATAAATTCCAATTTTCCACGCTTCTTGAGAAGAGTTCCGAAATCTCACAATTTCCTAAAAAGAACGAAATAAAAATCAGACAAGAAATAAAACAAACTCGAAAAATTAAAAATTAAGGCGCGAAAAATAATTAGTCCCCGTCAGCGGCGCCAAAAACTTGTTGTGCTAGAAATAATTAAGACATTTGAATCGCAAGCGCACAATTCGCTTCGTTGTAAAATTTGTGATTCGTTCCTCAGAGACTAATATTTTCGCAAACCTTAACTTTCAACTTAATCGAATTAGAACAAATTTGGGTTTTTGGAAAATTTTAGATTTTTACTAATTATTTCATAATTCTAAATTCTAAATTCTAAATTAAACTAAAACTAAGTTATTCTTAAAAATTATAAATTAAAACTAGATTTTATTGTAAAACAATTTTTTTATTTTTTATTTATTTACGGAGAACTTTTTAAACAAAAAATTGGACATGAATTAATCATAAATTCGACTATCCAAACAATAAGCACCATAAAACATACACTTAATGACAAAAATTCACAATGTTCGAAGATTCCATAAAAACAGAAAAATTGAGCTTAATGAAAACAAACAGCAATATGCAAATTTCTGGACTCGATTGCAACAACTCAAACTGAGACTCGGAACTCGGCAAATAATTAAACACAAGAACTAAAAACGCAGTAATCCAACAATTAGCAAAAAGAAACCAAACGAACTTAATGCAAGAATAATTCGACCACAGGACTCAGAATTCAACGGAGAGATAAACAGCAAAGTAATAACAAGAGGGAGAATTCGACATTAGTAAATTAAATTAACAGCAACCAAGCGATTTAGAAGTAAACCTATGGACTGGCAGCAAAACTAAAACACAGCCAAACAACAAAGACATGAACACAAACACAACTCAGTACATAAACCACTCAGGACAAACAGGAAATCAGAAGTCAACTCGCGAATTCTATCACAATCCAACAACGACTTGCAAATTCAGAAAACAAAGAAAAACTAAGCGATCCCACTGTAGCAGAACACGCCAATCTGATTTGAAGAACAAATAAAAAACAAAAAACAAAACATAAACTGCTTGACTCAGCAGGACATCAACTCGGAAACTTCATACAAAACGCAAAAAACAGAACTCATAACAAAGCATCGGAAAATTACGACACAGGGGGAAAGGGATTTTGTAGCGAAAAGATGAAGAAAAGGGAAGGAGAAGAGGGGTGAGGCTGGGTTTTTAAAAGGAAAACAAGGGAAGAGGTTTAAACTGAGAGTAATTCAAACTGCAACAACGAATTCGAAAAACAAAGAAAAGGAAAAAAAACAAAGAATAAAAACTAGAACGAACAAGAAACCGGGGAGGGTGTTGTGTTTAATGGTGGTTCAATCGAATAAAAAAAACAAAGATAAGTGGGTTTGTGAGTTCGATGGAGAAGAAAGCACAGGGGAAGGAGAGGCTATTGTTTTAAATTGAATGAAAAGAAAAGGTTAAGGAGAAGATAGGAAATAGAGCTGGGTATAAAAAAAAACAGGGGAGTTGAATTAAAGGCTTCGAATTTAACATATAAAACGACACAGAGAAAATACGATCTAAATTTAAACTAATTTTTCTTTGGTTTTTTTTTAAAAAAATTAAATACGAAAATAAAATTTAACTACTACATAAAATTATACTTACACTAAAACGATGATTTGGAATTAAATGACGCACAATAAAATTGAGATTTAAAGGGGCAAAATTACGAATTAAAACTAAGAACAAGAAATTAAAAATCGTTACTTTCAATTCATAGTGGTTAGCTTTCGCTACTTTGTCCACTACTTGGATTTACGAAAATAACGAAAGGAAAGTAAAATAAACGAGATAACAAGGCAAGAAATTAAAGGAAATGGAATTTTGCATTAAAATAAAAAGTGTTTACAAGATTTGAAACTAAAGAAAATACAAGAAATTAAAACTACCCTAAAATCTAAGTTACTAAATACAAGGGGGTTGAGGGGGTATTTATAGGATAGGAATTAGGGTTAAGGGGGTGTTGGGTAAATCCCCACCATACATTTGTGGTGTGTGGTGGTGAAATCCTAGTCATCTATTTGTCTCCTTCCCCCTTAAGCTTTGAAGAGTTGATCTTGGCCATACACTTATGTAATGTGTTGGGATGATCTCCACCTTCCACTTGTCTTGAAATATTCCTTTTGCTCCAAGCTCCTAATTCTTTTCCTTCTTTCATTTTTGGTCCTTTTTCTTCCTCTTTTTCCCTTCCTTACTCTTTATTTCTTTATTTTGTCATTTCTTTATTTATTTACGAATTTCCTGAAATGCAACAAAATAATTTATTAAAATACGAGTTCAAGCAATAAATAGGTAATAAAAATATGCAAAAATATGCACTTATCAGCTCCCCGCCCCGAGCCCAAAAAATTTCCTGAATTCCCAACATGAATTCCCGACCCGAACGGGATTGGGATCAGATAGGGGTCGGAACGGGTGAAATGTCTATTCCTAGGAGATGCTCTAACCTCTGCCCCTATATATATATACCCCAAAGCAACCTCCAAATTATATAAGCACATCATTAGTAAGATCATCTGTATCTGTGTACACACCAAAACATACCAAGAGCTGGCAAACTCCCTAGAAACCCCAGAGGAATGCAGAAACAAGAGGGTGGCACAAGCCCTCTACAAAGCCTTGTCTTCCCGTGACGTTACCACTGTCCACGCCCTCCTTGCCTCTGACCTAGAATGGTGGTTCCATGGCCCACCTTCTCACCAGTTCATGATGCTCTTGCTTACTGGCAATGATATGACATCGTCGGATAAGTTCCAGTTTACTCCACAATCAATCACAGCCATTGGATCGATTGTACTCGTTGAAGGGTGTGATCAAGAGCGTTTAATCTCGTGGGTGCATGCATGGACTGTCACTGATGGGGTAATAACTCAGGTTCGAGAGTACTTTAATACTTCACTCACTGTGACCCGTTTTGGGAACGGGTCTGATTTTTCTGCTTCGGTTCGGTCTCTTCATTGTCCTTCTTTTCTTTGGGAGAGTAGTGTTTCGAATCGGGTCGGAAAGTCTGTGCCGGGTCTTGTTCTTGCTATATAGTAAAGCAATGTGTTCTTGATCATCAGGTATATATAGCAATAAGTGTAAGTACGTAGTTGCCTGCAATGGAATAAGACATTCACGTTCAAAGTTGCAAACTTGCAACATAATGTTTGATGCTTCAGTTTGTCGGTGTTTCTGTTTCATACAACTTAATTTTACATCTACAAACTAATTATGTCGTGTTTTTAGCGGTATACTAATCAATTTAATTTTTAACAATTACGAGTGAGAATGTCTTTTAGTCGATATATTCAATTTTCAAACTCTTTATAAATACAGTCATGTAGATTTTAGAAAGAATTCATCAGCGTTACTATTGTATTGTTTGTTAAGCACCCGCCTTGGCATTGGCTAGGGATGTAAATCTTGCTTAGCATCAAACTAAATTAGTCATAAAACATGAGAGGAATATATTCTCCGATGTCCAAGTAGTCCAATAAGTTTTTTTTTTTTTTTTTTGAGATCCAATAAGTTGTTTAATAATTTATTCTGCGTGTTTCAGTGGAGAAATTGGATTAAAAAATGAAATACATAAATATGAAAAATAAACTTAAACTTTAAGACTAAAATATAGTGATTAACTTTATCGGTCATATATGGTTTAGTCCTCAATTAGACATAACTTTATCGATCATATATAACAATAAGGTTTAGTCCTCCTTGCTCCTCGATTAGTCTTTCTTAGATTCAAAACGAACCATAACATCAGGGCCGGTCTTGAGTTTAAAGATGTTCTATGTCATCTTAAAAAAAATTGCCCCCTAATATTTATAAAAGCAAAAAAAAAAAAAACAATAGGAATAGAGACGATAAATTGCATAAAAATGCTAAAATCTTGCTAGAGGATACTCACAAAAAAAATCAGGGAACTGATTTGAGTACCTAACAAAAAAAAATGATAATTCACGACTTCAAATTATTATTCTCGCATTTTTTGCTAGCAAAATCACTAATCAAGTTTTCAAATTAGAATTTGCTAGCATTTTCTTCGCCATTGATAACATAACCAACTCATTCAATCATTCTTTTGACATACTAGAACGAAGATTCGACTTAATCAACTTCAAATTTGAAAACTTCGTTATCTAGAAACCACTATAACCATAATAGTTAATAATATTCTCTCAACAATTCTTACCAATAAATAACAAATTTAGGTGTACTCCAAAAAGTTTATTATAACAATTATTTTTTTACAATTCTTAACTTGAAAAACATGATATTTCCTAACAGGCCTAAATATTTATATAATTTTTTCATTTTTAAGCTATTCCCTAAAATTTTTTTAAAAATAATTGTCCTTTAATGATGCATGTCCCATATGCTGTCCGGCCCTGAATAACGTCATATTATTATATGATATTATGAAGATATGGCTAGTTGCCAGTTAGAAGAATATGCTTGATCCTATTAGCTATTAGCTAGTGTGATAAGAAGAGCATTTCTAACAGGGGTTGTCATGGGATTACTAATATTGATGTGTCATGGCATTTCTTGGTTATTTATTATTGTTGGAAGGTTGCCAAAAATTGGTAACTTCCCAAATTAACTAAAACTCATATATATATATATATATATATATATATATATATATATATATATATATATATATATATATATTTATATTCATTTTTATATTGTCTCATATTATATCAGTTCTCTAATTTACGTAGGGGATCATATTAGCAACTTTAAACTTGCCAATTATTAGAATAATTTTTTTTATAAAAGTTGCCAAAAATAATGTGTATGAGTGAAAAAATAAAAAAAATGATATACTTGATAATATGTCGATGATTAACAACCTTTGTAGCAACTTCCACGAAGTTGCTGTAAGACGCCACAATGCAGTCAGACTTATTTATCAAAGAGCATGACCGATAATCAAGCAAGTGAATTTCATGCATTGCATACTTTTTCGCAATCAATTGTGGAGCACTTATTCCATATACTCTTGGACGAATATATTATTTAAAGTTCCAATGCTCCACACATGTTGAAACGATACTGCAACAACTCAAAGTATGTTGTGTTCTTATAATCTGCATCCATCATTTCTTTGTTGCTCCTTTTCGTATTTCCTGCTCTTTAATTTACGCCAACACTACCGAAAGATGTCATTAGAAATTAGAATTGGACGTCAGATTTTTAGGCGACTTGGTTGTTGAACCAATCATCTTTATGCTTAATGGTCTATCTGGATTGGCACTATTCGAGCTCGTGTTTAGTTTTGTATAGATTTACATGAGATTATCAACAATGATCCCATATAATATGAACTATCTTTTAAAGCTGAGTACTATTTCAAAATTTCAAATGGTGGGTATTTTACAAAATAATTTTATATAAGTTATACATATAATGAAATTATTGGTTAATTAAAAGTTATATAATTGTATATTTATATTAAATAATATAATTGTGAAATAAATGATATTAATAAAATAAAGGTTATCTTTATTCTTTATTATGTAATAAGGGTGAGAACCAAGATAACAACACAAAATACAAATATTTATTTTATTTTGTATGAAATATAATTTTAAATCTTAATTAACAGATCAAAAATGGAATTACAAAACTTTTTTTTTTTGGGAAAATCATTGAAAATAAATGACATAATTCGAAGCAATTCCACCTTAGAATTAAATTTATCCAAAATGATTTTACAATAGAATCAAATTCAAAATCAAGTTTTTTTTCCAAATTTTACGTATAAAATTATTTATCAAGTTTACATATCATTCATATTATACATTAAAATCAAATTTAATGTTTTGAAAAATTTTATTTAAAAATTATTGATGAGATTGAATAGTGTAACCAATGATTCTCTCTGGAATAATGGTCTATATAAATAAATAAATTTAAAGTTTTTTTTAACTAGATATGTTATTGTATATATGCATTAAAAAAATTACCAGAATTAAAAAATTAATTCAAATTCTTATTAATGAGCTTCTTATTAACGAGCTTACTATAAATAATGTAAATGACAGTAATGATATTTAAATTTATATGTGGACTTTTTACGTTGAAGAAGGAGTCAAATAAAATATGGATCTTGACAAACGAAATATGGATACTAAACTTGAAAAATGGATAATCCATGACTTAAAAAAAAAGTTAAAAAATTTAACCAAACCTAAATATAGATATCAAACCCGAAATAACCTTGATAGTACTATTAATTTTATTATTCAACGTATTTTATATAATTTATTTATCTATTTAAAGTAAATTAAATATAATGTTTATAATTATTATATTTTTTCCCTATATTATACACGGACAACCACAAAATTAGTTTACAATATTATACTCATGTTTTCTTATTATAAAGAACGTATACGAATTTTTAATATATTTTATTAATGGTTGGAAGATATGGTGTGATTGCAAGATTAGATTTAAAGTAAAAGATAATGTGTTTTAAATAAAAAAGAAATATTAATGATTGAAAGATATGATCCAATTGATATTTTTAGATATTTATAATGGTAATATTATCAACTAAAAGTAACGTGAAAAAGGTAATCATTTAATTACCATTAATTATATTATATTACTATTTATTTGAAAATATAACACAATAAGTTAGTAATAAATATATAAAAACATGATTTTAAAATAGATACGGGCCGGTCTCCCATCAAATAAAAGAAATGGTTTTACCATCTTAAATGGGCTGCGTTAACCATCCATCATATCCGCTTTCTCATTTAAAGTGACAAATTAATAACAGAGTCGGCTTTAGTTCTGAAGGCCCATTTACTTGGACACAGTTGTCATTGCATTTTGGTCTTGATCTGAATTATTGATTTAGAAGTCGAAAAGTTAATAATTTTTTTTATATATAGAAATAGAAAAAATATAGGTGTCAAAATCAGATTAAAATACAAGTGCACAAATAAAAGCAAATAAAGGCAATATTCCGTGTCTCTGTCCCATAATAACCAAACAAGCAATCAAATAATAGCCGTCCCTGTGGATAGACAGGGTCACAATGGTGCCTAACATCAACAAAAGTCAATAAAGACTTTGGCTTTATAAAAGTGAAATGCTTCTGGGTAAAAACAGGTATCGTATACCTCAACCCTACCAATTCGTCATTGTATGCAATCGACCAGCCATAAATATATACGGTACTACACCACGGCTTGTCCTCTTTCTCATTCCCTCTTTCACTTGTATTAACCAAGCTCAAACTACAGTTGCAAAGGGAAATCAGACTTCAACTCTACACAAATACACGATGGCTAATGTAAGTAGTAACATCACTGACTTCAATTTCTTCACAAATTATGCCTGCATTGGTTTTCTTTATAATACAATGATAATTTACATGCTTCTGAAAGGTATAAAGTTTTCAACAATAGGCCATTTTCGAATCCTGAAATGATTTTCTTTACACTAGGTGGTGGAATTGAAGGTTGGTTTACACTGCGACGAATGCATCAAGAAGATTTTGAAGGCTGTCAAGAAGATCGAAGGTAATGCTAATATTTTCCGCAGGACATTTGGTGTTATGTTGCATAGGATTAATTTCCGATTTGTTGTTTCTTTGATCAAGCAGATATTGAAACATATGATGTTGATACACAGCTGAACAAGATCACAGTAACAGGCAAAGTAACTACGGAGGAAGTGATGAAAGCTCTTCAAAAAATTGGGAAGCAATCTACTATCTGGGAAGAAGCTGCTGCAGCGTACAATCTTCAGTAGACTTGGACAAACACCTATGTCCATCAACCAACCTACTGTTTTGTAAGATTATGCATCCTCCCTTAGATTAAATAAGATAAGGATGAGAAATCCACAATTTTTTCCATAGCCTCATAATAGATCTGTAATGTTAATACGTAAGTTTTGTGTACTGAGCCGGAATCAACAGATCGCTATTATTATTATTACGGAATTTTTGTGATCGATGATGCAATTATTTTGTGCACGAGATTTGTAACCAAAATCGCCATGATTTTGATCAGTTTCAAGATTGTAGTATCACTTGTCTGTCAAATTGCCAATCCAAAATCAAAGGCCAAAAACAATTCAACAATTTCTAAAGAAAAACAAAAGAAGCTTCAAATCAAACACTAATTTTATTTATGTACTTACAAAGCAGACACTGTGAAATGAAAACAGAGTTACAATGTCACACAATACACACACGCACAAGATTAAAAAGCTAAATTAAGTCAAAGCACGGGTACACTACATTTGACACAACACATATAAACCCTAGCTCCTCGAGTTCAAAACTCACTGATCCAACTCGTTCTACCTCGGTTGCTGAATCGGCCTCGGACTCACTTTCACATTCACAATCTTCGGCGCTTTCCGACCGCACATCTTCCTCTCCGTCGCTACACGCGGCTTACGCCACTTCAACGCTCCCAGCGAGATCAACTCCTTTCGAATCTCCTCTCCTTCATCTACCAAACAAGTCAACAAACAGGTCAAATGACTCAGAAACCGTCAAATCAATCACGTCCTATCGAATAATTAAACGTTGAATCGATTAAAGCACCCACCTTTAACGGCGTTTACATCGCCGGCGAAAAAGTCGGAATCGGCGAAGAGATCGTCGATGTCGTCGAGCGGATCGAGAGATTGCGGATCCGTGAAGCGCTCAGTGAGCCAGTAATCACGGAACCAAGGAGAAGACTGGACGAGAGACCACCACTCGTCAGAGAAGTCCTCGACGACGCGGTACGCGGACGGCACGAACATCGGAGCGTTTGGATTGAGAGTAGAGAATGAACATGTGTTCTGTGAAGCTACTTTCATTGCCATTTCTGTTGAAGAAGATGAAGATAAGTGATGAGTAAGAGTACACTGTGTGTGTGTGCGCTTATATATAGTTGGATAGTATTACGGGAATAGGACTTCTGGTGACTTGAACAAAATTTTAAACTCTTTTGTATAGCCAAAATTTTATTTAGAAACAGGAAATATCAGTTTTCTTAAATAATCGTATTAATCACCGATTTTTTTTAAAATATTGAATAATATAAATAAATAGTAAAATAAAATCATTATAAAAATGTATATATCGAGAAGGGTGATCTGGTAGGGGGACGGTGCAAGGATAACAGTCAACTGTGGTGAACTGAATTGGAGATGTTTGAATGTAATTTTACCTGGCAGTACATGATAGGACGACGCGTCACTGGTCTTATCCTTTTACTTATCTACGACATCCTCTATTTTCTACTGTGTCCTAACAAGTTCAACAGCTTCCTTCTTTCAATCCTTAAATAAAAAAAATAGGTAACTTAACCAAAAACCTTATTCCAACAGCTTCCTAGTGATTCCTTAAATCACTAGCCATTACTAGCCATTCCCTATTTTTAAGGAATGTCTAGCCATTCCTAACTTTCTTTTTATCAATAAAAAAAATCTTTTCCCTCCTTTTCACATTTCTTTTCCTCTTTTGATTGAAATTCAAAAAGTAGTTGGATTTAAATTTATTATTATAATAATAGTAAGGAATGAATTTAAGGATGATTGTTGGAGTTGATATACAAAATAAGGTTCCTAAATCACTAAGAATCATTATTTTATTATATTTTTAGAAATCATTTAAGGAGCCGTTGGACTTGCTCTTATCCCTCTAATTTCTTTATCGTAACTATTTTAGGATATTACTCTCATTTTTTTACGTTATCATAAATAGTAAGTGTTCTCCACTATTACACCCACTACTTTCTCATTTTTTAATGTTAATATTTGATTCGGTTCGATTTGATTGTGTAATAACCCTAATTTTTGTGAATATTTGAAACCTGGATGAATAGTAATTTTATGGGAGTACGAAAACTTTTGCAACCACATTATGTACGAATTATTAAATGAGGGTTTCGATTTGATATTACGTCTTTACGGTGCAAATGAGTGTATGTAAAACTCGTTAGTTTTCGACGAAACCCATTATTTCAAATGGACGTATTGTACCAATTATCAAAAAAAATACGAAAATGATGACGAGACCAAGGGAAGTATAATTCGGGAATTCCATGTAAGATATTTATTAAGTTGAGGTATTTGGAATATTAAAGATTACCCAAGGGATTTTTTGCGATAAAACATTTCAAGGATTAATCGAACTTTCGGTAAAGAATTAAGAGAAAAATATTGGAAAATGGTAAAGATGGCAAGTCCATGCAAGCTCAAAGTTTTTCTAAAAGTATATTAGTATATTCTATTATATACTTGCTGAGCGCTTCTTTCGCTCACTCTTGCTTTTATTTAAATCTTATTTTATAGAGATAAATAGTTGATGTGATCGATCTAGATTAGCTCGAAGCAGGGAAGGACTTGGATCAAGATGGTTTTAGCTTAGAGCATTCTGTCTTCCGAAATAATCTACTAGACATATAGTTAGACTGGTAACGTATTTATTCCTTGTGTTGAAATATTTGTTGTATTAGAATATTGTGGCTGTTGTATACCTTATATCAAGGTGATACTAACAGCATAAGATTGTATAAGAGATTGTTGTACTAAGAGTTGTGAGTTAATAAAAGAAGTTAATATTATTATGTTTTGGATTTCATGTTTTCTAGTCTATAACCTGAAAAGATCTTGTTAGGTTGGGGTCGGATGTCATGTTTTAGATTAAATATTGGCAGGTGATTGTTTGATTATTAAGGTTTTCCGCAGTAGCGACCCATATCCTTGACCCCATATTTAGGGGCGTTACAAGTTGGTACCAGAGCTTTGGTTATAGAAACTAGAAACAAGAAAGAGCGTATGATTATATATATAGTTATGTGAGGGTGTCTGAACTCACATCGAGTTTGTGTTGGACTATCGGATATAGTGCCAATGAGTAAGTTGAGGTTAGGATTCTATCTGAGGTTGGTTGTTCCGAGTCAATTAGAATTCCTTATGATTGAGATAGTTGAAGTGGAGTCTTTAGAGACTATTGTGAGTTGCTATCGGCGTAGGGTATCGTGTATCTTAAGACGTTGCGAAGAGAGTTTGGAATTGATCGATCGTTCGTCAGAGGAGCCGACAGATGATGCATCTGTGGAGATCGGGGCAATATTCTTTTTCATTTATAATTTATTCGATACTCTTTTACTGAAGGATTGTGTTAGAAGATATATTCCATCTTCTAAGTTATAGTTCTTTTAAACACTTGCGTTCACCCGAATGTTGGGTTTCGATTGTGTTAGAGGCTGTCATGATACCTATTTTTCATGTTTTCCTGAGGCCCTGATAGGTTTGTTCAAATTGAACTTCTACCTTAATTTTTCTAGTGGTGGATAAAATTTATTCGTGGTATAGCACTACTTGCTCGTCATGTGCTAGTATCATCTCCCGTTAAATCTTTCTTTCGGGATTAACACCCTTGGAATTTGCTTAGTTTTGTCCAAGGTGTGCGTTAGAAAGTTTCTTGTTATAAGATGATGTTTATTTGTTTAATAAGAAAATTTCTTTTCAAAACGCTTTACTCTAACCGAGACAAACAACCCTATTATATAGGGGACACAAGGACTATCTGTCTGTGTGATAGAAGTTGGATGGGATGCCATCACTTGTGTGTTGTGCAATACAAGAAGGTTGATTACCTTTAGTAATGTCTTAACTAAGACACGCAATGTTGAGTTTCTTAGATCATATTGATCTCTCAGTTATTCTTTTGTAACCTTTGATGGTTATATAAATCTTTTTTTGTCATGATCACATTGTGTAACATACAGATTGATAAGGAATCTCTTTTATTCAACGATTTCATCATTTCGATTGTTTTCATTATTCTTTTGTGTCTTAACGAATGGCGACATGGTGTTCGTGTTTTAGCGTAGTTGCTCGGTAAACAGTGGAAAAATGAATGAATCGAGATCTTCCGATTGTTAGGTTCCTAGATCGACATTGTACGTTGAAAGTGGAATCGTAGCAATTAGGAATTTCTTGAGATTCTTTTCATAGTTTAACCCGAAGCACTATGGATATGGAGAACTTGAGATGTGTGTAACAAATCGTCTGAGTCGTGAGATCGCAAAGTTGCGGGAATTACCGTAGGCCTTGAGAACCTTAGTTAGAGAAGAGAGAAGGGTGTCGTCGTTGTACGTGAGGACAATCCAAGACATGTACTACCAAGCAAGGACTTGCGTTAAGACCCCAGTTGGTGACACTCATTATTTCCCTGTAGAAATAGGGTTGCACCAGGGGTCCGCTCTAAGCCCATTTCTTTTTGCAATTATTGTAGATGTTATTTCGAGAGGGATTCAAGATAGCATACCGTAGTGTATGCTTTTTGCTGATGATATTGTGTTAGTGGCTGAGACGAGGGGGGAGGTGAACGCGAAGTTGAAGAATTGGAGATCGACTTTGGAATCTCAAGGCTTGCGGGTGAGTCGATCTAAGACAGAATATCTCTGGTGCAACTTCAGTGGAGAGACCAAAGAGGAAGGGGTGGAGATAAGGATTGAAGATCAGGGTGTACCCAGTAGGGATAGATTCAAGTATTTGGGCTCTATCATCCAGAATGAAGGAGAGATTGAGGATGATGTCATCCACCGTATCAAGGCTGGGTGGCTAAAGTGGAGAGCAGCATCAGGGGTGCTGTGCGACAAGAAAGTCCCTTTAAAGTTGAAGGGTAAATTCTACAGAGCGGCCATTAGACCTGCGATGTTGTATGGTTCCGAATGTTGGGCTGTAAAGAAGGTTCATGAGAGCAAGTTGGAAGCGGCTGAAATGAGAATGTTACGTTGGACGTGTGGTCGCACTATGTTGGATAAAATCCCGAATGAGGTTTTTCGAAATGAGTTAGAAGTCGCACCCATTTCATCGAAAGTTAGGGATGGGAGATTGAGGTGGTTTGGCCACGTTCGTAGGAGGTAGGCTACAGCCCCGGTAAGGAGAGTCGAGAGTATATCGGTAGAAGGCGTGAGAAGGAGAGGCCGTCCGAGGAGAACGTGGGAGGAGCAATTGAGGTTAGATATGAAGGCCTTAAACCTAGATGAGGACATGACCTTTGATAGGAGTTCTTGGAGACGTCAGATCAGAGTTGTGGAGTCTCCGTTAGGGAGTGGTTCAGTAGTAGAGAGTCTTAGGGTGGGATTTTCTCGGTTAGCTTTGGCGTAGTTTTGTCAATTGTGCCTGTGGCCTATCTTTTGCAGGGGGTTTTGTGCGGAAACAACATTTTATTTGGCAGAGTAGAGTGTATCAAGTTGGAGTAAACTAAAAGCCTCTAAGGTAAGTCCCATGTGGAGTAACCCTTGGGCTCAAGTATGGGGTCCAGCTTTTTAAATTTCTTGTTTGTCCCTGCATTTATATCTTTCACTTTCTTGTCGTACACTAAGCCGGGGGTCTTCACGGAAACAGGCTCCCTACTCTTAGAAGTAGGGGCATGATCTGTGTACATCTTACTCTCCCCAGACCCTGTTCTGAACGGGATTTACTGGGTTTGTTTGGTTTGGTTTGGTGCGTCTTGCAACCCCGTTCTTTCTTCTGCTGATTCCGAGGACGGAATCCTGTTAAGGGGGAAATATTATAACAACCCGAATTTTTAAAATAAAATTTATTATTATTTTGCGTTGATCGATAGATTTGACGAGAGAATATGATAGTTAAATATTATTTTTTAATATTTATTCGATTGTGGCGCATTTATGTGAATTAAATGCTTATTGTTTATGATTAAGTGGAAAAGTGGATATGATAAAAAAAATTATGAATTGAGTCAATGTGACTTAACTGCCTAAGTGATTATGTGAATTATGTGAATTAATTGTCATTATTTGAATTTTGGTGAATAAAATATTTAAATGGATATTTAAATATTTTATTCTGGTTTGATGAGTCGTTGAGTTAATTGGATTAATTATAATCCAAAATTTTTGTAAATGAGGATTATTCTATTTATTGAAGATTTTAAGAATCAAATAGTATTGTGATTAGTTTAAATTATTATTTGTTTAATTAAAAGTTAATTCAGTTGAATTGATAGATTGTTAAGTGTTATAAATTTATTAATATTTGTGTGATTGTTTAAGGAAATCTTTTAAATATTATTGTGAAAAATATTTAACTAAAAGTATTTTATTTAAAAAGGTTAGTTGTGTTTAATTAAAAATAAATTATTAAATGTGTATCCTTCTCAAAATTGTGTTACAATTTTATTCATGTTTTTACAAAAATAATATAGTAGATTTATTAATTTATTAAAATTCTTAAAATAAGATAAGGGTATTTATGACATTTGATAATTAGATTTCTAGAAAACATTTGAGCTAAATGATTATTGGTTTTGTGTTTTAAAATATATAAAGTGTTTAATTGTTTTTTTAAGACAACACAAAACCCACCCCACACCATTTCTTTCTCTCCCTCGTGTTCTCCCCTCCCACCCCGTGCTCTCATCTCTCTCTATTTTCTCTATTGTTCTTCATCCAAAGATTAAAGCTTCTATTTTGGGTGATTTTCTTCACCAAATCTTAAATGGGAGTAACCAAAACACTATTCTTTCAATTCTCTTCAACTTTATGTTCTCAAATTCAAGTTTAAAAGTTCATAAAAATGGGTTTCTTTTTGAAAACTTGGTTTTGTATTAGTTCTTACATGCAATGATTATTTAAGGATATGGAAGTTCTATCTTGATGAGACCTTCGATTTTATGCTCATCGGAGAACTCAACCACCAACAATGACTCCAAGGAGTTGGTGTATTAGTGTGTATGTATATATGTGTATAGTTACATGCATGTAGTAATTTAGTATATTTTGGGTTGTTCTTGTGATATAAGTGGATGCATGTCATTTTACTATGAGTTTTGATTAGTTTTAGTTGATGGGTTTGAGTTTATATGTGGTTATATGTTTATGTGAGTTTTCTATGTTTTTAAGTTAAGTTTTGTGATGGGTTTTGAAAGTTAATGAAGTTGAGTTATGTATTTGTATTGGGTTGCTTGATTTATGTTTTGTCAAGGATGTTATAAGGTGGATTATGAGGGTTTGATGATTATTAGTAAAAGTTTGGAGTTGGGTTAAATTTTGAGATTTAATCATGTAGTTTAAGCATGTTCATTTCGCTCTCTGCACCGACCCTGTTTTGGTCAGAAATTCGGATATCTTACTTTCATTTATAGGCAGTGGGTTGGTGTAGATGATGTTCCATTCGGAATGTAGTTTACGCACGCGAAAGAATCGTGTCATTTGAGTTAACGGTTTAGGAGATATCAAGGTTTTAGTAAAGCTTGTGCAAAGTATATAAACCTCTCGGGTTACCAACTTTGAGACAACGTTTCACCTATTTACACTTTGTATTTTAAGCTGAATTTTTACTGTAGATAGTGGATGGGTTCAGGGTGATCCCAAAAAAAGTTCATGCAAAAATCTTAATTTTTCAATTTACTGAAAATGTTTGAGTGTGAGTGTTAAAAAACTTACAGCTATATTTTTAAACCAACTTTGGGTTTATACCTAGCCTAGACAACTGATATTTTCAATTCGAAGTTTTTATGTTAGAAATGTATAAGGTTCAGGTTTGCAATAAAAGAGGTTTTTTGTTCAAATAATGGTTTTTCGATTTATGATAATTGTTAGAGTGCAAGTTGCGCAGAATTTAATTACAAAACTGTTTTCTACTCAGTTTGGGTTGGTACTTGACCTAGTTAAAATGATCATTTCAAACTAAAACTTTTACGTTAGGTACGTAGATATAATATTCAAGATGATGTTAGAAAAAGGTTTCATGTTAAAGTGTTGGATATGAAAGTTTAAGTAAATAATTTTTCTGATTTATTGGTGCAATTAGATTTTGGGTTTGAGTTATGTTTTATGTGATTAGAAGGTCGTATGCATGCTAGATATACGAATATATGAATATATGTTTACATGATTATGTGTTAATGACTATAAGGATAGTCGCTATTGAATTTGAGTTTGATTTATGATTTAAGATTAGTCGGGCATAGACCCTAGACGTTATAATAATTAAGTGTATATTGATTGGTTGATTTGGTGATTGTGGTAAGGTGTTGTATACACCGGGAAGTGTTTTATAGAAATATTTGTGATTAAGTTAAACGTGTTAGAGTGTGCGTACTAGCGTCGGTAGACCGTATATTTATTCCGAAGACTAAAGTATCGTCTTGTGTTAACTGTAGAAATGACGTGCGAGTTCGATCTCGGTGAACCAGACTCGTGGCAACCGCAAGTGCGTCGAATTAAGGAAGGATCAAATCGAAAGATTTGATACCGCGGGACAGACGAAGGAATGTTCTCTCTAAATCGTCAAGCGTACTTATTAGCTAGGAGCTAAGGAAAGTCTATTAACCGTACTCTTTCGTTCAGAGTATGCATGATTTTAAAATATTATGCTTTCTTAAAAACGAAAATTCTGTAAATGCTTTATTTAAACTCGTAATTCACAAAAAATCGTTCAAGTCATTTAAATCAGTTTTATAACTGCTTTAAACTTATCGCAAGTGTTAACTCCACCTTTCTTGTGTATTGTCGAACATGAAATACCTCATATTGTTATCATACCATTTTCATACCATGTTATAATACCTTTGTTATACCCTTGAACCAGTTTCAAAGTAGATTCTGTTATATCCTTGAATGATCATCTCAAATGTTATAATACCTTTGATCAGTATCCTGAATTCGTTTGGATAAGTTCCTTCAGATTTATATTTAAATTATTGAAAAGCGTAAACCCTCTCATTTTTATAAATTTAATCTCCTTATGCTAGGTTGATCTTTTGTCAGTAAGTATAAGGAATATTTTATTTCTCTGATATTGAGATTGAGATTGTGAATAATGGTTTAAATTGATTTTATATTGTGGGATAAAAATAAAATTATTTTAGATCGTGACGCCGGTCTGTGAAATTATATGGCTGTACGGAGCCATGGCCAATGTCAATAAGTGCCTCTTAAGGATCCTAAATAAAGGAGGAATCACACGTACGGGTGTGATATCCGGAGCTATTCGCGGGCTGATCACCTGGCTAGCTCGTAGCGTTCAGTTGATGTCCCAAAACTTTGTTTATCTATTAAAATTGTGGTTATATTGAAAACTCTTGTTATGATACATTGGAACTTTATCATTAACCTTTAGTATACCAAGGTTGATTCATCATATTGAAAACCCAGATTTGATTATTGATAATCCAATCAGTTTATTTCTTGCCTATCATATTGTTGTTGTCTCTCTTTTGCAAATTCTATCCATACGTTATAATGATAGAACTATTTAAAGGAAAAAGGATGTTTAGGATCAAAAGTTATTGTGAACCTCTTAATTATTCATCCCCTCAAGTTTTTATACTTGTCTATTCTACTATGAGATTTACTAAGATAAACATCAAAATTGATTTATAGTCTGTAAAAAGAATCTCTTATTAAAGTTCGGTGTCTACACGTCAAAAATTGTTTTAAAGCATTGGAAGTGAATCATTCATTGAATTCTACAAACCTCCATCATATTTGGAAATTATTATTATGAATATTTCAAATGGTATCATCCACAAGTTGGAATTTAAAACCTTCAAAGTTTTTCTAAAAGTATCTTAGTATACTCTATTATATACTTGTTGAGCGCTTCTTTCGCTCACTCTTTCTTTTATTTAAATCTTATTTTACAGAGATAAATAGTTGATGTGATCGATCTAGATTAGCTTGAAGCAGGGAAGGACTTGTATCAAGATGGTTTTGGCTTAGAGTATTCTGTCTTCCGAAATAGTCTACTAGATGTATAGTTAGAGTGGTAACGTATTTATTACTTGTGTTGAAATATTTGTTGTATTAAAATATTATGGCTGTTGTATACCTTATATCAAGGTGATACTAACATCATAAGATTGTATAAGAGATTGTTGTACTAAGAGTTGTGAGTTAACAAAAGAAGTTAATATTATTATGTTTTGGATTTCTTGTTTTCTAGTCTACAACCTGAAAAGATCTTGTTAAGTTGGGGTCGGATGTCATGTTTTAGATTAAATATTGGCAGGTGATTGTTTGATTATTAAGATTTTCCGCAGTAGCGCGACCCATATCCTTGACCCCGGATTTGGGGGCGTTACACTCTGTGCACACACGAAACCTAGAATCTCAAAAACTCACTTTTCAATTACAATGGCATCTTCATCATTCATGAACAAACAAACCATCATCAACGGTGTTACTCTTGCCACTTATAATTTCGTAGCCATGTTAAACCATCAGGACCTACCGAATAATTTTCATATCATTCAGGACTTTCTTTCTTCAAGTCCATTGAACTATGCTTTAACTCAACCGGCAAAAGTATCTTTTAAGTCTGTGATGCAGGTCTGGAATACTGCGGTTTTTGGTCAAGGATCCTCATCAGGAAAACCTCAAATGAATTTTGTGTACATTAATGTTACATATCATGTGAATCCTTTTGTTGTAGAAGAGGCACTTCAATTGCCATCTCTTAATGGTAAGATTGTTGATACAATTCCTGACTCAACTCTTTTTGAGTTTGTCACAAAATTAGGGTACAATGGAGAGGTAAAGAAGTATGGAAATCTCTTTTGGACAAAGCTCAAGAAGGAATGGAATTTCTATTTTGATACCATTAGTCACTGTTTCATGAACAAGACATCTAACTTTGATGCTCTACCATCAAGATCTCTACAAGTTAGGTATTCTCTTATTTATTCTACAGTGTTTGATTATAGATCTTTTATTCTTAAGGCTCTAAGTTCTATGAAGTCAGATTGTGTGTTTTCTTCGATTTTTGCAATTGATATTTTCACATGTATGTCCTGATGTAGTTTTTCCAGATGATACACTTTTGCCTATCTGTAGAATTACTGATAACAATATTAAAGTCCTGATCAATTCTGATAAGGTAAATGGTTTTAAAGGCAATGCCTTCATTCCTGATGAGGTCAGGATTCTCTTACAAAAGAGGATGCCTACTCATTATGGACCACCAACTGGTGTTGAAGGACAGGACCAAACACATCCTGTTTCTGACCTAAGCACACAACCCAAACACCTCTATACATCAGGATCGAAGGATTTCTCTGCTCAAACCTTCACTCAAACGCAGTTACAAGGGGGTGAACAAGGGGTCCTGGTACAGAAAGAAGTGGGTGTTACTAATAATATTGAAGCTGGAGTAAAGAGGAAATTTTCATAGAAAATAGATTCTGATTCTGATGATGATATGCCTATCTCATCAATTTTCAAGAACAAGGAAGTTGCTGATACTGCTACTGATGCTTCGGCTATATATGAAAAGTAAAAGAAAAAGAGAAATTAATCAAAAAGAGCAGGTATCGTATTCCACTAGAAAGACAGGCTACTGATGCTGACACAGAAATGGTTCCTGAAGTTCCTGTCAATCCTGATGAGTCATCAATTCCTGGCGCTACAGCCAATCCTGACGTCTATACTCCTAATGGCTCACCCATAAATACAGTTACTATTTTTGACTCTCCAGCACCTCCTTCTCCAAAAAGGAAAGTTGTTAATATGCCCTGTGAGAAGGTTGTTGACACTACTTCTTAGCTTGGTCTTCAGCTACCACCATTTCTAGAGAAAAGACAAGCTTTGGAGAAAGTCTTTGGAAGGAAGAAGCAGAGGCTCACATCACCACTGAAAGGATCTAGCCCACAAGAACCAAGACTTCAAAGGAGTTCAGCGGCTATCTCAGATCCAGCCACACAAGAACCACTTACTCAAAGTATATGTGAAGGCAATGCTAAAGGAATGGTCCCACAAGAACCATTTTCTCAAAGGGAAAATGCAGACACTAGCATTCCTGCCACACAAGAACCATCTACTCAAAGCGAAGATGCAGGCAAAGAAAGTGCAGCAAAGGGTTTTCCTGATAATGCTCAAGGGGTTCCTGATATTCAGACTCACATAGCTCAATTCTGGCACATAAAGCTGATCATGAGAAGCATATTGCTGAATGTGATGCTATTCTTGAAGAAACTGCTTTTGAGGGAGGCCCACAAGAATCTTCAACACAAAGGGTTGAAGCAACCTCACAACTTCAGGCTACACAATAACCATCAATAGCAAATACTGATGCAAGCCAAGTTCCTGATGATAGTGTTGCTGCAAATCCTGATGATACTCAACCAATCCTGGTGTAGCAACTCTCTTCAAGGCCACTGATAGATCATGTCTCAGGTAATACTTTTGATTCAACTCTCTTAATTTCTGCAAGTATGACTATAGATAGACCTATGCCTAGGAGTTCCTCTATCTATATGACTGCAAACCACTCTTCTCTGCCACCTCTTATTTTTTGCATTTGTTGAGCCGGAACCTTTCAAGTGAGAATGAGAGTAAACAATTAGAGAATATTCAATGTGAGAGGCAGTCTCCTGTACTGGCAAAAGGAGAGGTAGAAATGAGTGAAAAGTTAAATACTTCTAGTGAGGTAGAAGTTACTCTTAAAAGTAACTTAAGTGATATTGTGAAAAGTGATGAGATCACTTTAAAAGAAACGAGAGATTTAGGATCTTGTTCTATTTCTACTATAGGTCATCAGGATACACGAGCTAAATCAGTTGTAGATCTAAAATTAAAGGGTGTCCTGATTCCTGATGAAACTAATGTTAACTCGAATAACTTGTAGAAGGGGGGTTGAATACAAGTTATATAATCGTGTCTGATTTTTGCTTGAATAGATAAACAAGAACAAACGAATAAATTAAACTGTTTATATTAATAAGATCAAATACAAACTTTACCAAAGTTGTACAAATACCTTTAGCAGCTGCTCTCAATACAAATCTCCCTCTCTGTAAAAACCTTAACACACAAGTTAATACAGACTCTCATTTGCTCTTCCGCGCATCTATTACAATGATAGAGATAGAGTATTTATAATGCTTCCTATCAACTAATAACTGAAAGTAATAATCAATTCATAGTAGGATTCTGTCTTCAAGTTGATAGTTTCCTCCTGAGAGTTATCAGGTGCTGCATGTGTCTCAGTTCTAGCTGATATTGGAAGCACATACAGAGGAATACTAGGATCATTAGGAATTTCATCTGGTACATGTTGAGAAAGAGATTGTCTTAGCCTTTCACCCCTTCTGTTGATAATATTTGCAAGCCTCTCTTTTTGTTTCTAAGCTTTAACTTCTGGATTTGCATTGTGCTTTGCCTGTTTCTCATACATTAACAAAAGAATAAGTACCAGCATCCATACCAATATTCTCAGACCAAGATTCAGGAAAAACCTAATTCCAGAAATCAAATGATGGTGGTTTCCTAATTTTCACTCCCTCACTATGGAGTTGATCATCCATACCCTCATTCTCACTTTGACTATCTAAAGTCAACAATCTTTCTACCTCTCCTTTTGCCTGGTCAGGAGCCAGCCTCTCTGTTTGTGGATCTATGTCCATCTTTTCAAGTGTATCACTCAAATTTGGAAAAGTGCTCTCATGATCTACAGAAAAATAGGGGTTAAAAGAAGTTTTTATACCTGAAATCACATGGAGAGAGGGTTCCTCATATGTCAAGGGGCTTGAGATTTTCTCCACGGAGTGAGCTGCTATAGTCTCGGAACCCTCACAAACATCTTCTATCTTTTCAGAAACTACAAGCTCCAGTATACCACTTTCAGGATCTACACTAGACTCTAATGCCTTCAGTAATACTTCATTAGGCACCACAGTTTGTGTGTCACCGTCTTTAAGTGTTGTTTGCTGAGACACACCCCCTCAAGATGGATAGACTCTGTCTGAACAATATTTGTTTGATCTTCAGGAAAATCAATCAAAGTCATTCCTCTCATATCATAGGGTATCTAACATGCAATTTCAGTCATCATAGAAGACCTTTCAGCATCAGCCATCAAAATTCCTTAGTCATCCAACCTCTGACCAGTTGGTTCTTGTGTTGCAGTGACTGTGATTTGATCTATTCTACTATTCACCACTGGTGCAATAGTATCTCCCGTTGACTGCATTCCACTATCTACTACCTCCTTTTGTTCACCTGAAGCTGGAGCATCTTCAACAATATTATCTTTGTGAAACAAATATGTATGAAGTGATTGAAGTGCACCATGCTTAGTAAGTCCAAATGACTTGTGCAAATCCTTTCTGACAGATACATAGAAAGGCATCTTCATTAAATCAAGTCTTTGATGTAGAAGTCCATATTCTTCAGGAAATGAGACATTAGGAACTCTTTCAACCAGAAAATCTAGAACAGCCCTGGAAAGTTTAAATTTGATAGAAATAACCTTCAAAGCCAGTCTGTATGTCAATGTGGTTTCCTATGAAGAATCAATATCAAGATCTCTTTTGTCAATTGCTGACTTAGATAAAGCTTCACTTTTAGAGACCTGCAGAATGTTAGTTAGACTAGACACTGTGTGTGTAGGTAACAAATGAATCTTTCTCCTTGTTCTCCTGGTATAGTGAGCAACAGATTTATCTTGAGAAGACTCAAGAGGTGCAGACTTGGTAGTGGTCTTGGGTTGAGATCGTTTTTCAATAGACACAGTCTTTTGAGAAACAGTATCTAGTAACTGTTTTCCCTTTTTAAGAACTACAGACTTTTGAGAGACTGCGGCTTGGCTGTGACTAGGTCCTTCATCTCTTTGTCCTAGCTTAGAAAGTTGAATTGCAGCCTTCAATTCTGCTCTCTCAGCAAGAGATATATTATCATCATCATCTTCACTAGAACTACTACTAGAAACAAAAAATCTTTTCTTCTTTATAACTGATGCCTTTTGAGAAACACCCGAGGTTGGTTTCTTTGAAACAATAGGCTGTGGATGTGACGCCCCAGATTCGGGATCCAGATTTGGTACCACAACCATTACAATTAAGTATAACTTAATCATATTGACGACCCCTCAACAAGGATCGATCTCAGGTTATAGTATGAAACAAGAATCTAAATTACAACAACTATTATAACTACAATACCTTCTTATCAGAAGCGCAGTCCAATACTGTATGTGTCCATGCTGACTCTGAAATCTAACTTGAATAGAACGCCTTGCCACACTCGTACGAATTATAAGACGTGGGTTAGATAATAAAACAAGAGTGAGCCAAAAATGCTCAGCAAGTGAAATAGTGAAGTAAAAATTTCTAAATAAACTGTTATAAAAAGAAATAGAGTTGGCTTCCAACAATAACAAGATGGTAGAATGATATGACTGGAAGCAATAGAACAATACTGACACTTGGTAACAACAAGATATCAACTGAAACGTAAAGCAACAGTTGATAAGGAAATATGTGTAACGCAATTGACATTTCCGATAGTAAACCAATTTCATTTCACAGTCTTATAAATAAAACATTTTAAAATAAAAGTGATTGGAGGTTTTCACACAACAGACAATACGGGTGATCAGCCCATAAAGTCCCCATACCGGACATAAAGTCCCTCTGGACATTAATCCTTTCATTAGGATAGCTTGGGTTCCCAAGAAGCAACACATTGGCCTATAAAGGTGTCGAACTGGACAAACCAGAACTACACTAATATATACACAAATCGACGGAACCAGCATTACCCGTTCGTCCCATCTCTCCAATTGTCAGGAATCCGTGGAAAACATTTTGATGGAGTTTTTAATATTTTATAAAATCTCATTTTAAAAACATTAAGATTTGCAAAACTCTTTTTAACTTCATAAAAACATTTTTAATACTTAATCTTTTCAAAAACCTTTAGTTCGAAATACCTTCGACTCTCTGATAACAGATCAGCCCAGTCTAAGTAACTTCAAAGCAATTTAAGAAAATAACTCATTTTGATTTGCAATGATAAAGTCAAAGAGTTTGACTAAGTTTTCTGACATCAATGAAATAGGAACACAAGTCTGAATCAAGAAGATATAGACTCAAAGGCATCAAGGCAATTGATCAGATTACAGGTTAGAGGAATAGTATTTATAGATAATTAAATTCTTGAATCAGTGTTTAGGTCGTAAAGAAGTTTATATGTTTTTAGGGTCAACATAGGTTCAACTGGTCATGGATATAGGTCAAGTAAAACACTGGTTTATCCGTCAGTCAATATGGTATAATATAGCAAGCTGTATAACATATATGGTCAAGAAGCAATTAAAAAGAATTAGGCTATTGTAGGGTTATAGTGTGTAAAACAGTTGTTGACAGAATTCTGGTTACATGAATAGATTGGTTAAACAAAATTAATGATCAACATGGTATAAGATGGGCATGCTTGAATTAACAGGATATATCGGTTCAAGAATTGTAAACTTCAAGAAAAGACAGAGTTACTTGCATTTATGAAACAATAGTTAGATAGGGCATAGTAGATAAGTCTTACTTTTCTAAATCAAGGTTCGTTTGAATATGAGTTTCAAAACAGGGTTTAGTAGCATATAGCTTCTTAAAACAAAATTTTGAAAAAAAAATAAGGTTTATTGAAAGCCAAATTTAATAAGGTATGATTGCTTAAAACATGGTTCGTTAAAACCTGGTTCCTTAAACTTGGTTCACTAAAACCATTGCTCAATAAGATAGAAGTTGAGAAAATATGAGTAGGCAATACTAGAATTAATAAAATCAGAATTGATAAACTAGAAGAAGATTTATCAAATAATACTTTACAAAATAGGCGTTAAATTTTAGAAATGCTATTTATTTTTGAAAGTCTGATTGGTTTCATAGGGTATAAGATGATAGACATAATAAAGGTCCAAGTTTAAAACAAGGAACAGATTATAGACTCAAGGTTCAATATTAATCTAAAGAATGGTTGTCATAGGGTGCATAACAATCAATGTATATCTAAGGATAATTCACAAGATAACTCAATGGAAGGGTACAACAAGGTACTGATTACTTGCAAGCTGATTTGAAAGAACATTTGATAATTAATAGACGCAGATATACTTCACTTGAACAATAAGTGAGGAATAAAAACACTTGCCCTAATATACTTAGTTCTGTTCCAACACATCGATTCGCTACTCACTTTACGTCAGTCTTTACTTCTTCATATGAAGGTCTCTACTCAACTATACTTGCCAACTCCGATAAATATCCTCGTCCCTGAAATCCCATTTACACGCATAATGACTTCTTACCAACTTCCTATACTTGCACCTATAATAAGGTAAAGTACTATTTCAGTATAATATAATCTTCAATCGTCTAACTATATTCTACCCAAACGATTCCTATAACGCGTTAATACTTAACATAAATCATACGTACCTGTTATATTTATCAGATCGTCTTATAATCAATAATCACTTAAGCACGTAGCACATAGAGCATGCAAATCACATATGTTATTTAAACACTTAGCATATAAGTTTAACTTGATTTATAAACCGTTTATCTTATACAACTACATCTTTTACAATTTATAATTTTACGAAAATTGGGCAGCGTCTCCTTTATAAAATAGACTATCCCATTGGAAAACATCCGACTCAAATTCACAATTCAATCCGATGGATTTAAAATCCACCTACAAATCCAATCATATCATTTACACTACTACTTAATCAACTATATATACTAATCATACTTCTGGCAATTTAAATACTTGATATTTACATTATCAAGAAAATATTAATTTACAACAATTCGAATTAAATTCAAATAAATCAAGAATTCATATATATATCTCCATAAATTTACATTACTCGTATTTGACATTTTTAATTAACAGCAAACATCAAAATATCACTAATTACAAGAATCGAATATATCATAATTTATTTAAATTATATTTTTCAATAAATAACTCGTGAAATTCAAATTAACATACATACTTCCGAATTAATTCTATATCATGTAGAAAAACTCGTGTAGGCAGTCATATAATTCAAGATCAACCACATAAACATCAAATTAGAAAATCTTAACTAAAGATTATTGAACCATATCATTCGAATAAATTTTTATAACGAAACAAATATTAAATTCTTCGACTTAACACGTAAACAAATAAACACAATCAGAAAATCATCACATAATTCTACCCAAAATAAATTTTGACCAAAATTAAGGCTCAGAGAACATCACAGCCTCTCCCGCCGGCTCATCGGAGTTCACCGCCGGTGGCGGAAGAATCGGAGGTCCCCAAAATCATTGGGTTTCCATCACAACTCCTCCTTTAATCTGTTTTAACACCAATACATCGAATACAACAACAACGAAGCTCAACCGAATCGATTTCAGGCCAACCCCGAAATGGGGAATAGAGGGTGAAAACCGAGCATAAACCCGGTCTCAAAGCTTCAATCGGAGCAAAAATGGAGAGCTATGGAGGAGAGAGGTTTACCGAGAGGGGAGAGAGATTGTGTTATTGTCGAGAGCAAGAAACAACGGAGACAAAGTGGTGAAGAAGAAGAATGGAGACTGATGTTTTGATACACAAAAGCAAGGGCAAAAATGTAAATTTCCAATTATAAAAACTGATTTATATATTTCTCATTTTTAATCAATTTTAAATCGAAATAAAATAGGAAATGGGGAGATAAATATTTCTAATTTTTTTTAAAATAAAGTTCATGAAATTAATCGTCCCCATATTTTTAAAATAATTTTAAAATCAAAAATGAATTTATTATGATTTTTTGAAATAAAGGACCTTTAAATGAAATAAAGCTTTTTAAATCATTTTAAAATACTTAAACACATAATTAAACACTCTTATCAATTTTAAAAACTAAATCATGTCACAAAGATAATAACGCAAAAGATTTCATTATTTTAAACCACTCCAATGATTTTATAGAATTTTTAGAAGATTAAAAATGCGGTTTAAAATAGTTTTAAATGCTCAAAAATACAAATAAAATTATACGAGCACACATAACATATACGAGTCATCACATAATCATATAAAAATGATTCCACACATACCTTGACTTCTTAAAAATATTAGCAGCACATAATTCACCTTTAACAATCAAATAACTGTTTAAATAATTACGAAAAATTCTAGATCATTATAGCCTTCCTCCTTAAAAGGATTCTATCCCCAGAATCTCACCTAAGTAAACAAATGAGGATACTTAGAGAGCATTTTGCTCTCAAGCTCTCAAGTTGACTCTTCAGCTTTAGGGTTCCTCCACAAAACCTTAACTAAACTAACAGTCTTATTCCTAAGCTTTCTTTCTGTCCTCGTACGATAATTTTGGCTAAATCTCCATGGGTTCATACTCGATCACATGACTCATATCCGGATTATATCTCTTAAGCATAGATACGTGGAAAACATTGTGAAGGTGATACATGTGCGGTGGTAACGCCAATTCGTAAGCATCCTTTCCAACTCGTCTCAGAATTTCAAATGGTCCTACCGATCTTGGACTCAGCTTTCCTTTCTTACTAAATCTTGTCACTCCTTTCTGTGGTGATACGTTAAGCAATACTTGATCTCCTACTTCAAAACTTATATCCTTCCTGGCTTGATCCGCATATTTCTCTCGTCTATCCTGAGCAGTAATAAGTCTCTTCTGAATAATCTCAACTTTATCCTTTGTCTGCTGGAGCAGCTCTGGTCCTAAAATCTTCTTTTCACCAACTTCTTCCCAATACAATGGTGATCTGCACTTCCTTCCATACAAAGCTTCATACGGTGGCATACCTATACTCGCGTGGTAACTGTTGTTATAAGAAAACTCAACCAGTGGCAGATGTTCATCCCAGCTTCCTTTAAAATCCAATATACAAGCTCTTAGCATGTCCTCTATGGTCTGAATAGTCCTTTCACTTTGTCCGACCATTTGTGGATGGTAAGCTGTACTCATCTTAAGTTGGGTTCCTAGACATTCTTAAAATTGCCTCCAAAATCTCAAATTGAATCGCGGGTCTCGATCAAATACTATCGAAACAGGAACTCCATGACGGGACACTATTTCCTTCAAATACAAATGCACTAACTTGTCCAACGAGAATCTTTCGATAATCGATAGAAAATAAATAGACTTCGTCAATCGATCAATTATAACCTAAATCACATCATGGTTAGCTTTAGTCTTCAGCATATCACAAAATCCATAGTAAGGTGCTCCCACTTCCACTCAGGGATATCCAATGGTTGTAACAGTCCACTTGGTTTCTGATGTTCCGTTGTGACTCTCTGACAGGTGTAGCATTTACTTATCCATTCAACTATCTCTCATTTCATATCTGGCCACCAAAAATTCTCTTTCAGATTTTTATACATTTTTGTGCTTCCAGGGTGAATCGAATACTTCGAACTATGGGCCTTGCTCAAAATCTCATTCTTCAACTCTGGCACATTAGGAATTCATATTCTATTAGAAAATCTTAAAATACCTTCTTCATCTTTCTGTATACAAATTTCCTCCCCAGTCAACCTATTCATCTCACAACTCATAACCTCTTCTTGACATTTTCTTAACAATTGTGGTTGAAAAGTCATCGTACTAATAAACTCATTAGCATCATTTGAAACATATAATTGCAAACTTAACTTCTCGAATTCTCAAAACAACTCCTTAGGCATAGTCAGCGCATCAGCTACTGCATTTGCTTTCTCGAGTGATAACTTATCGTGCAATCATAATCCTTGATTAACTCCAACCATCTTCTTTGCCTCAAATTCAACTCCTTCTGGGTGAAGATATACTTCAAATTCTTATGATCCGTGAAAATCTCACACTTCTCTCCATATAAATAATGTCTCCAAATTTTTAACGTAATCACAATCACAACTAACTCCAAATCATGTGTTGGATACTTCTGTTCATGGGGCTTAAGTTGTCTCGACGCATACGCGATAACATTACCATGTTGCATCAAAATGCATCCTAATCCCTTATGTGAAGCATCACTATAGATAAAAAAATTTACTTGATCATCTGCCAATACTAACACTGGTGCCGAAACTAACCTTTTCTTCACTCTTGAAATCTCTCTTTACATTTATCAATCCAAATAAACTTCTCATTCTTCCGGGTCAACTTAGTCAACGGTGCAACTATCTTAGAAAAGTCTTGAATAAATCTCTGGTAATAACCAGCCAATCCTAGAAAAGTTCTCACTTCAGTAGGAGTCCTGCGTCTACTACAACTTCAATCTTCGCAGGATCCAATCTGATTCCTTCTTTGTTTACCTCATATCCTAAAAACTGAACTTCTTCCAACCAAAATTCACACTTAGAAAACTTGGCATATAATCTTCCTTTCTTGGGGTCTCCAATGCGATCCTCAAATGCTCGACCTGTTCTTCGGGGGATCTCGAGTATATCAAGATGTCATTAATAAATACAATCACGAACTTATTCCAATATCTCTAGAGCACTCGATTCATTTTATCCATAAACATTGCTGGCGCGTTCGTTAATCCAAAAGCCATCACTAAGAACTCGTAATATCCATATCTCATGCGAAAAGCGGTCTTTGGAATATCTTCTAGCTAAATCTTCAGTTAATAATATCCATATCTTAGATCAATCTTCGATAAATAATCTTTGTCCTTAAGCTGATCAAACAAACTAGCAATCCTTGGAAATAGGTACTTATTAAGTTTTCAATAATTAATGCATAGCCTCATACTTCCATCCTTCATTTCTACAGTCTTGTCAAAGTAATCGACTCAGTGGCATGTATAACGACCTAGAATTTTTCGCGCTTATATAAGTGTTTATTTAGTCGTTAAATGAAAATTACGTGAATCATAAGATGGATATATTTTGTGAAGTCAAGGTATGTGTGAAAATCATGTTTATGTGATTATGTGATGATTGGTATGTGTCGTATATGTTCGAGGAATTTTATTTGTATTTTTAGAGCATTAAAAGTATTTTTAAAATTCCTTTTTAATCTTCCAAAAATCATATAAAATCATTGGAGTCGATCTAAATCATGAAATCTTTTGCATTATTATCTTTATGACATGATTGAGTTTATTAAAATGGTGGGAGTATTTATTTGTAGGTGGGAGTATTTCAAAATGATTTAAAAAGCTTTATTTCATTTAAAGGTCTTTTACTTGTAAAATCTATAATAAATTCATTTTTGATTCAAAAAATTATTTTAAAATATGGGGATTTTTGTAATTTCCTGAACTTTATTTTAAAATTTTTTATTTTTATTTTTCTCCCTATCGTTTATTTAATTTCGAATTTATATTGAGTAAAGATCAGTTTTTATTGTAAAATAAATAGCAATGGTTAAAATGACGTTTTTGCCCTCACTTCATTACATTACCCCCAGTAGTTCTTCGTCTTCGTTATTGGTTCCTCTGCTCTCTGCAAATACCCTCTCAACTCTCTTTCTTTAATAATTTCTCTCTCATCTCGTTACCTTCGATTCTTAGCTAGTTTGAGTGATCAGAGATCGGATTATGGTTCGGTTTCTCTCCTCTTTCCACTACTGTACTTGTATGTGGGTTTCGAGTTGAAAATTTTTAAACCCACTTCGGGTTTCATCAATTTCCGAGCTCTCTCTCCCTATACTGAACTTTCTCCCTTCCCTCTATAGTCCCTACGACCTATACATGCGGTGTGCTGCGTGTATATGCGATGCCGAGTGTGTGGGTTGTGCAAATCCGATGAAACACTACTGAATCTTCTTTTTTTTCCTCGTATGTTGTTCGAATTCGAACTTATTCTATTGCTGAGGTGTTAATTGTGTTGGTATGTGCTGTGCGTGTGGCTGTGTGTGTAACGCGTGTGTCTGCGTGTGTAAGGCGTGTGTCTGTGTGTGTGAGGCGTGTGCTGCGTGAATACATGATATGTGTGTGTGTGTGTGTTCTCTGTTTTCGTTTTTCTTGTTACTGCTGTGATGTTGGTGAGTAGTACGTTGCTAAGTGTATGTTAATTCGTGATAATTGATTGTATTAATGATGAATACCTGCTGAGAATTATTTGTGGTTCGATTATTAGTGGAATTCGTAATTGGAAACCCAAATTTTCGGGTACCTCCGAATTTTTCAGCCGTCAGCGATGAGCTTAGCGAGCCGACGGGGACGATGATGGTACCCTGAGTCCGAAAATAATTATTATATCAATTATGAGGTAATTTTAAATTGTATATTTAATTTTCGACTTATGTGTTCGGATTAGTATAATTGGATTAATATGAAGAATTGTACGGTAATAAGAGTATATGGTGTTTCAAGATTATAGTTAAGCAGTGAATTGTAAATTGTAAGTGTATTTTGAAATTGAGATTAGATTATAAGATTGGTTGCTTGTGGAATTGGGTCGGTTGTATTCCGACATGTTAGGTCCTATTATAAAGGAGGTGCTGTCCAATTTTTATTAGAATTATTTTCTAATTTGTATAGTAATTCGATAAGAATTATATGATAACCAATGTGATATGTGTTATATAAGATACGTGTAAGTTATTATTACGTGTTAAGTGTTTATGTGATTTGTATGATTATTACTCTATTAATTTGAGAATGTGATCAATACGTGTTACATGTATTAAATTGTAAAGCGTAATAGGACACGTTTGGGGTAGAATAGAATTAGAAGATTAAAGTTATAAGTGTACTGAAGTAGTACTTTACCTTTATATAGGTACCAGTAAGAGGCCGGTTAAGAACCAGTACAATAGGAAATGGAATTTGAAAAGGAAGATATCCAACGGAGTTGACAAGTGTATTGGTATCGAAACTGACGAGTTATAGAAGAAAGACGTAAGTGCAATCTAATAAAGATCGACGTATAAGGAAGTAGAGACTGGCATTTAAAGGATAATGAATCGATGTATTGGAATCAGTACTACGTGTATTGAGGCAAGTATACTATCCCTCACTTATTGTTCAAGTGAAATATATCCGCTTCTGTTATTTATCACATATTCCTTCCAAATCAGTTTGCAAGTAACTCTATCTTTTTTTGAAGTTCATATTCTTGAGACTGCTTATAGTCTGTTGAATCGAGTATGTATATCCTGCTTATATATTGATTATAAAGCCTGTTAAATCTCCATCTTGTATAAACCCTATGACTACCCTTCTTTAGATTAATGGTGAACTTTGATTCTATAATCTGTCCCTTGTTTTAAACTCGGACCTTTATTATGACCTTCATCTTATATCCTGTGAACCTAATTGGACTTTCAAATCTTAAATACGATTTCTAAAACTTGGCACCTGTTTTATAGTTTCTTGATTTATAACTTTCTTCCAGTTTACCAAATCACGTTTTATTAACTCCAATATTATTCACTCATTTTTTCTTAACTTTTATCCTACCAAACATTATTTTGGGTGAACCAAGTTTTATTGAACCTTTGTTCTAAAGAACCAGGTTTAAACAAAACATGTTTTAAGAATCATATTCTATTGAACTTGGCTTTCAACAAACCTTACTTTGACAAAACTTTGTTTTAAGAAGCTATATACTATTCAAGCCTGATTTGAAATTCATAATCAAACGAACCTTGATTTAGAAAGTGAGACTTATTTATTACGCCCTATCTAACCATTGATTCATTGATGCACGACCTTTATATTCATAAACTGATTTATTACCCTTATTATTGTTTCTTAAACCTTATCACTTGATTAGTTATCTTTAACTAGTTAAGATTCATATCCTTGACCTTTGACTTGAATTGTTCCCTTGTACCTTGATCAAAGCCTTGATTTCATTGAAGTCTATATCTTCTTGATTCAGACTTGTACCTCTATGCCTTGACATCGGAAACTTAGTCAAACCTTTTGACTTTTATCATTGCAAATCAAAATAAAACGTTTTATTAAAATGCTTTGAAGCTACTTAGACTGGGCTGATCTGTTATCAGTGAGTTGAAGGTACTTCAGGGTAAAGGTTTTTGAAAGGATTTGAGTATAAAAATGTTTTCCAGATTTTGAAAAGTTTTCAAAAGTATTTTCAGAATGAGATTTTTATAAAAGTGTTAGGAATGCCGACAAAAGTGTTTTTATACGGATTCCTGGCGATTGGAGAGACGGGGCGAACGGGTAATGCTGGTTCCGTCTGTTTTGAGAAGTATTGTGTAGTTCTGGTTTGTCCAGTTCGACACCTTAATTTATAGGCCAATGTGTTGCCTCTTGGGAACCCAAGCAATCCCACAAAGAGGATTGATACTCAGAGGGACTTTGTGTCCGTTATGGGGGGACTTTATGGGCTGATCACCAATTCTGTCTTTTAATAGGGATATAAAACCTCCAATTAGTTTTCTTCTAAGTGATGATTACTTTTAATTTATTGTGAAATGAAATTGGTTTACCGCTTGAAATGTTAATTGCTTTACGCAGTTTTGAATTATCTATTGCTTGCCTAATTATCAAATGATGCCCTGTCATTATCAAATGCCAGTATTGCTTTTACTGTTTCCAGCAGACCTATTTCTATCTTGTTATCAGTTGATTCCCTGTCATATTCAGGTGTCAATATCATTTATGTTCTGAAGAATGAAAAGTTTAATCCTCTAATGGAAGTTGAATTACTCTCTTCAATTAAATTGATCATTGATATTGTTCATCAATGAATTATAGAGATATTATTGTTTCACTTTATTAATAGCTTGCTGAGCATTGTTGGCTCATTCTTTCTTTATTTTCCATCCCCTTTCAGTTAGGGTTACGGATTGACTATCTACGAATGACAATTTGATTGAGAGCGATGAGGTGATCTCTAAAGAATAGATTATAGAGTCAGCATGGACCGCGCTTCATATAAGAAGGTATAATGGTTATAATAGTTGTTATGATTTAGATTCTTGTTTCATACTATAACCTGATATCGATCCTCGTTGAGGGGTCATCTGTATGATTAAGTTATACTTAATTGTATTGGTTGTGGCACCAAATCTAGACCCCGAATTTGGGGCGTCACAGCATGAATGTCAAAATTTGTCTTATCTTGCTTTTATCCTTGAAATAAAACTTCCTTATCATTCTCCATTTCTTAATCGCACTTACTTCTTTCTATATCCAATCTATGCATTATAATCAACCAACCATCCCATATTCTTAATAGCTTCATTCATAACTATACTCCCTCAGATAAAGCTTTGAGAAAAATAATATCAAGAAATTTCCCAATCATTCTTACTTCACTTTCAACGTACAATGTTGATTGAGAAGGGAATAACTGAGAGTCTTCTATCTATCCTTAATCTCATTGCTTTACTGAGGCACCAATTACCTTGAAAAACATATATATATATATATATATATATATATATATATATATATATATATCTATCTTATTCACAATATAACTATCCCGGGTTATAGCCCTCGAATACCATTTTCAACATCAATTAAACTCCAATAATTCCAATATCCACTAATATCAAAACTCGACTTAGCATACGTAAACCCAAATAACTTCACCAATTATTAACTTACCACCTTCAAGATTCATTTAAACTTCAATGTATCAAATTCCCAAGAATCAACTTCCGAAACATTACTCTGCATACTCTACAAATCCTCAATTTTAGACTCTGCATATAATAATTCCAATATTTGTCAATAACTGAATAAATGAAATAAAATACACTTCCACCACTCATCTCCTTTACTATTCTTTTCTTCTACAATCAACTCATTCACATTCTACTTCAGCCAACTCATCTTGGTACTTCTCAATTTCCTCTAATAATTCATTCTAAATTTGGTAATATTCCATCTACTATATCCAAAGTGAAACATGTAATAGTCCGGTGTTCATAAATATTCCTTCATCAACAACCACTAGCATAAACTAAATCTCCATCATCACTCTATTTTTGACTTTAACAAAATTAATAATCTCGTAACCTTGTTACCCTCTCCTTATATTTACTCAATTCTCCAAAATATCAAATCTTGTACATGTATTATGAATCCAGTGAGCAACTGACTTGATATCCAATTCCCGCCTTAACATTAATTTCTCAAACTTGATCAGCCAATTCTTCATTATCGTATATGTAACCTTAACTACTTAGAAAGTCATCCTATCTACCTTTGCTACTTCCAATCACTAGCAGCGTTAAAAATCATAAGGGTTTCTAACGAAACGAATTAATAAAATGAGAATTTAACCGAGAGATCAATATGATCATTGAACTTTTATCATGTAGTATTTATCAATTAGGTCAACCGCCCTAGTACAAAAAGATGGTCAATCTTCAGTACTTTTATGACAAACACAATCAGTGGCGTCCTACCAGACTTCTATCACATAGATAAAATGTCCCTGAATCCCCTATATACATAGTTTGTTCATCCCAGTTTGAATAAAGAAGATTAAATATTCAGGGAAAATAAAAAGGAATTCAACACTTTCAAAATTTTCGTGTATAAGGTGGGATCAAATATCCTCTGAAAAATAGGGATATTTCTGAAAGAGTAGGATTGTTTTTAAATAAACCTGATATACAAAGCTTCTCAAAAATCAAAGTATAATTGATCATCAACAGGATGAATCAACTATCGATTAACCAACATTCAAGAAATTCATAATTACTCATAATCTCACTCTTATCGGCTAAGCGCTAGTACACTTAGCTACCAAAACCGGCCTGACAATAATGAGTTGAATAAGTAGGAAGATCTCAATTCATTCTCGATTTAAACCGTCACTGCACAACAAATGCGTCAATGACCATATAAACCGTGAATTAATCACAACAATTTAGAATGATAATAAGGATCGATTCCTTTTTAAAACAATTCTCTCAGACTATGAATTAAATGAGAGCAATGGCTAATAGGGAATAGTTACGCCTTTACTCCAAACAAATATCGGCATTCGGGTTCACATCAGGCTTATAGTTCTTCTCATACTCTCTCTATAACGTTCGCGATGTAGCTAAAGTCACAGAAGGAATCCTAGAAAGTATACGAGGGTCTTCAGATGACATCTTCCAAACTTGTAGCTCCAATTTAGTTGCCTCGTCAATAGCCCGTCCTTCGGATGAATCGATCTCCAACTCGTACGATATGTCGAAATACTAAATAAAGTCACAACTCTCATCTTGAAATCTTAAAACGAACCTTATCTTAAATCATTCTACCTAACGTCTAACTTAAATACTTACTCCTAATTGTCCTAACTTGTTTCAGTGACCATAACCTGTTGCTCTGATACCAACCTGTGATGCCCCAAATCCGGGGTCCAGATTTAGTGCCACAACCAATACAATTAAGTATAACTTAATCATATAGACGACCCCTCAACAAGGATCGAACTCAGGTTATAGTATGAAATAAGAATCTAAATTACAACAACTATTATAACAACTATACCTTCTTATCAGAAGCGCAGTCCAATACTGTATGTGTCCATGATGAGTCTGAAATCTAACTTGAATAGAACGCCTTGCCACACTCGTACGAATTATAAGACGTGGGTAGACCATTCTTAAGTCTAGGTGAAAGGTTAGATAATAAAACAAAAGTGAGCCAAAAACGCTCAGCAAGTGAAATAGTGAAGTAACAACTTCTAAATAAACTGTTATCAACAAAAATAGAGTTGGCTTCCAACAATAACAAGATGGTAGAATGATATGACTGGAAGCAATAGAACAATACTGACACTTGGTAACAACAAGATATCAACTGAAAGGTAAAGCAACAGTTGATAAGAAATATGTGTAATGCAATTGACATTTCCGATAGTAAACCAATTTCATTTCACAGTCTTATAAATATAACATTTAAAATATAAGTGATTGGAGGTTTTCACACAACAGACAATACGGGTGATAAGCCCACAAAGTCCCCATACCGGACACAAAGTCCCTCTGGACATTAATCCTTTCATTAGGATAGCTTGGGTTCCCAAGAGGCAACACATTGGCCTATAAAGGTGTCGAACTGGACAAACCAGAACTACACTAATACATACACAAACCGACAGAACCAGCATTACCCGTTCGTCCCATCTCTCCAATCGTCAGGAATTCATGGAAACCATTTTGACGGAGTTCCTAATATTTTATAAAATCTAATTTTAAAAACATTAAGATTTGTAAAACTCTTTTTTAACTTCATAAAAACATTTTAATACTTAATCTTTTCAAAAACATTTGCTTCGAAATACCTTCGACTCTCTGATAACAGATCAGCCTAGTCTAAGTAACTACAAAGTAATTTGTGAAAATATCTCATTTTGATTTGCAATGATAAAGTCAAAGGGCTTGACTAAGTTTTCTGACATCAATGAAATAGGAACACAAGTCTGAATCAAGAAGATAAAGACTCAAAGGCATCAAGGCTATTGATCAGATTACAGGTTCAAGGAATAGTATTTATAGATAATTAAATTCTTGAATAAGTGTTTAGATCGTAAAGAAAGTACTAAAGCGATAAAAGGATATCCTAAACCTATCACTTACGGTCCTAATGATAACCTACACTTATCCCTCCTATCCTATGTCTATCACGGTTATAATCCTATCCTACACCTATCTTATACCTATCTTGGCTTGTTTCAGTGACCAAAACCTGACAGCTCTGATACCAACCTGTAACGTCCCGACTACCCACTAATAAACATATACTTTATATAATAAAATACTCACAAACACCTGAATAATTATATACATATAGATATGACAACCTCAAAACCTTTTTAGATATATAATAAAACCATGATTTAACCACATATATATATTTTTTTAAAAATAGTCTGAGAATTTTAGAAAATAGAACTCAATGCACACACAACTCTTATCAATTAAGCTTGCTCTCTTTTATTGAAATTGATTAGATAAATAAATAAACTTTGATACAAGGAAATTTTAGAAAATTTCGGCATGAAGTATTCGTAATACGGACTATCCACCTGTATTTTGAACCAACCAAATTTCATAAAAAAAACAACGTTAATTCCAACTATTTAAGAAAAACCAGCACATGTTCAACCTGTCCCAACCGATCAGGTGAACCATACTACTTTCCCCTCTCGATCAAGGAACAAGATCGGGGCACCACAAATCAAAACTAAATACATAACACTGATAACCAGATATTAAGACATAATACAACACCCCACTACTAACCCGGATCTCTAGCAGGTAGTGGTATGAAAAAAGCAGCTACTAACTAAGATATTACATTACAACACTAAAACCTTAATTAAAAGCTACATACACTCCACAATATAATTACAACTAATTGGTACTATTGTACAATTCTTGAGTGATATCCAAAAGTCCAACCTTCTAGCAGAGCAAATCTAGGCTGTCTATGGTCCACAACAAGTTCTTCACCCGATATAGCTTCTAATTTGTATCCTTTTCTTCTTTAGCTGAAAAAGGATTTGAAACAATAGCAAGAAGTGAGCCAAATGCTCATCAAGTATCAAAATGGAGATGAGAGTCCATAACTGAATACTGAATACAACAATATAAAGGTACCAAAGGTAATTCAGGATATTCTGATTGGTTCACAATATCAAGGTAAGCCAGTCTAGAAATAAAGTATTCTGTTCATGTCATTTTAAAATCATCCTTTGCAAATTTTTGAGATCTTTCCATTTGAGACAGAAAAACCATCAAAACTCTTTTTAAATAAATTTTATTTTTAAAAAAAAATATTTAAATTTGATTGGAGGTTTTTCCCGACTCCAGACAATACGGGTGATCAGCCACGTAAAGTCCCTAGCCCGAACACTCGGTCCGTCTGGAATAAATTGGGTTCCTAATTAGGCAACACATTGGCCTTTCAAATGCTGGACTGGGCACTCCCCCAGCCTCTTACGCTAAAAAATGTTGGACCGGCGTCACCCGGCCTCTTACGTTCTCCAATCTGAAGGAATCCGTAGAAAACATTTTTTTGACGGAATCCCTCGCAATAAAACCTTTAAAATCATTTAAAACATTTTACTTTTTGGTCCTTAAACTCATTGATAACAGATCAGCCCAGTATAAGGAATTTTAAAAATATTCTTAAATAATTAATCCATTTTAATTTACATTTATAAAAGATTAAGGGTCAGGGAAGCATTTAGGAGTAATTGTATAAGGTTCACAAGATAGGGATTCAAGTATGATTCAAAGTATTTAAGAATAAGGATTAGTTCCGCACATAATAATATAAGGAGGTAATGTGAAAGAAATATTAAATTAACTCGGGTAGGTTTTAGAAAAACAAGATTAAATCAAATAAAAGGTTCACGAGATTATGATGGATAAAGTAAATGTTAAGGTTTTAGAACTAAGGTTCCAGGGATCATAAGTAGTGTTTCATTTGGGTGGTTTAGGAAATAAGCGTAAAGAAAAGTTTCTGACATAGCAATATATGAATTATAATTTAAGGTTTAAAGTTCAATTAGAATTAGTGCAAGCAATAGGGTATAGAAGTTTAAATAATTATTCAGAGGCACAAGAAATAAGGTACGAGGGTTTAAACATCAATTCATAAGAACAAGTAATAAGGTACAAGAGTTAAGCAATGATTCATAGAGATAAGCAAGGTACAAGAGTTTCAACAATAATTTCTAAAGAATAATTAACAAGGTACGCGAGATTCAACAATAATTTGAAAGGAACAACAGTAAATTATAAAAGTTTGAACAAAATTCACCAACAGTTGATGGAATCTGAACTTCAACATAAGGTTCGAGTCACTTCCTTAACCAAGTACTTTAACGCTAGTCACTTAGCTCAAAAACTCTCAGCCTTTGCCTCTCCTTCATTCCTTGGATCTACATCCTTCGAATCTACACATATAAAAACACTATTTCAGAATTCTATACAATATTCGACTTTCCTCTACAACATCTATTCTTAATCTACCCTTGCGATAGTCCTTAAATTTATTCACTTTATTCATATATTATCAACCCTTGACCACTGACATATAAATATAATTATAACCGATAAATATTTAACACATAATCACATAAAGAAAACATAGTCCAAATACCACTCCATACTAGTAGTACATACATATATAAATATACTCGAGGAAATAAAATTAAGATTTTTTTAGAAAATTTTGACGGCATCCCCTTTATACGGGTAACTGCCAGTCGGAACATAACCGACACAACTAACCAAAAAAATCATCATATTCCAAATAAAACTTATAACCAAGTACAGTAATAAACAATTAGAATTAAAATTATTTCAATCCAAATAATCCATATTATTTTCAATAAATCATAACAATCGAATATACAATTCGGAACTTACAATACGAAATAAATAATACAAGACTACACAATTTATTATACAATTAATTAACAATTTATTTCTAATAATTTTATCATACTGAACATCAGTTGTTAATCACATAACAATTGCAAAATAAATAACCAGGCGGTGTTGCAACAAGTCGATGCACAGAATCAAAGCCACATATTTTATCACAGGAGATAGGCTATACATACAACCCACACAAACTTAGCAACACAGAACGGGATGGTAGTAACTCGGTCACAACACACAACAAGCACGGGTATTGAATCAGCTATATACCCACTGCACAACCAATCACTCTCCCAACTCACCCCTAAACTCACACACCCAGACGCCTCGTACACATACTACACAAATACACGAACTCACAGCTACACACACACGCAATAGTAGTAGTAGTAGTAGTAGTATAACAGAGAACGTAGGAAAATAGGGGAGGGGAAAAGAACGAACAGGGAGATCAGACCACCAGTACAACCCAGTCCTCATCTTTACACGAAGACTTACATACCCATACATTTACACTTTCAACACACACACACACACCACAATCTGTCGACACATATGCAGTAGCACAGCGAATGCAGAAAACAGGGGAAATAACGACGGGTAGAGTCACAGAGGGGAGGGGAAAACACGAATACACAGCACAGCACCACTATTACACACACACTCGATTGCAGCAATACAAACTGTATAGGTAGATAGAGGAGATAGAGATGATGGCTTTGCAGTTATTCATCAAAACAAACACGAAAATCAGGACTTACAAGCAGGGGAAAGTGGAACTCACGAGGAAGAGAGCTGGAAGGTGTTCAAGAGTTTGAGGGAGGGAGCTCGAGAGGAGAGAGGCCGAGAACTATCGAGAGACTGATGCTGGAGAGTTCGAGAGAGAGAGAGAGATGTTTAATTTGGGGAAAAGCTGATTTAGGGATTAAGAATTAAAAGGAAAGAATTAATATATTTTAGGAATTTTTATAAGCATTTTCTGATTATCAATTTAAAATTCCATCTCGTGAAATAACAAATAAAAAGTTCACAATTAGGAAAAATAATCACAATTTCATTTGCAAAACGTAGAGAATGAAATTATCTAACTCCCCGTATTTTCAAAATATTTTTTTAGGATCAAAACGAATTAAATATGAATCTTACATGATTAAATCAATAAACATAAATAAATTCATAAAATCATTTTAAAATCCTTAAAAATCAAAATAAATCCATCCAATATTTTTAAAATTCAAATAAACTACTAAAGTAAATAATGCAAAAGATTTCAGGATTTATACTAACCCCGATAATTTTATAATATTCTCAGAAGATAAATAACACATGATTTAAATAGAATTTAATCACCAAAAATAAATAAAAATACGTAGACTTATCCAACACATATAAATCATCAAATAAACCCACTAACACGATATCACAAATATTTTTCCTTCTCAACAATATTCACGCCACATAACTCACATTTAATATTAATTAAATAATTATAAATACCAAACATTTTCTAAGGCGTTATATCCTTCCCCCTTAACAGGATTCTGTCCTCAGAATCTCACCTAAGTAAATAGATGAGGATACTTTCCGAGCATCTCGTTCTGAAGTTCCCAAGTCGATTCCTCCTCTCTAGGATTTCTCCACAAAACCTTAAACAATCTAACCGTCTTATTCCTCAATTTCCTATACATTCTATCCTGAATTGCTACAGGCTGCATTGGGCAGCAATCAACCTTTTCTGAATGATTCCGATCTTTTCCTTCGTTTGCGGTACTAGTTCTGGTCCTAACACCTTACGCTCATCAACCTCATCCCAATACACCGGAGATCTACATTTCCTTCCATATAAAGCTTCGTATGGCGGCGTTCCAATACTAGCATGATAGCTGTTGTTGTAAGAAAACTCCACCAAAGGTAAATGCTCGTCCCAACTTCCTTTAAAATCCAATGCACACGTTCGAAGCATGTCTTCATTAGTTTGGATGGTTCGCTCACTCTGTCCGTCTGTCTGCGGATGATAAACTGTACTCATCTTAAACTTAGTGCCCAAACATTCCTGAAATTGCTTCCAAAAATCTGGAGTTGAAACGTGGATCTCGATCAGACACAATAGTTACTGGCACACCGTGACGCATAACCACTTCTTTCAAATACAGTTGTACCAACTTATCTAAGGAGAATCTTTCGTTAATTGGAAGGAGATGTGCAGACTTAGTCGATCGATCAATGATCACCCAAATTGCATCATGATTTGCTTTTGTTCTCAGTAGTCCCACGACAAAGTCCGTAGCTAGGCGCTCCCATTTCCACTCAGGAATATTTAACAGCTGTAGTGGTCCACAGGGCTTTTGGTGTTCGACTTTGACTCTTTGACATGTGTAACACTTACTAACCCACTGTGCAATTTCTCTTTCAATTTCCAAGTCATTTCTTTCACTCTAGGATTTCTTTAATTCAATTCACATATTGATAGGCTCGTCCTTTAAGCCCGCAAATTCTAAAAAACTGAAGCCTTTGGTTTACAGGTCTCGTTAATTCTAAATACTTATCACTCGTACGTGACGATCCATTTCTACCGAAAATCGGACATGACCTATTCGTATAATGGACTATGCCCTGTACACAACGCTTTAAATACTAACCCGATCATCCATAAATAATTCATTCATACACAACACTAAAACAAAACCCGCCTTGACTTGCAGCAACCAGGTAAATAATTAAATCTTTAAAACAAAATCCCCGCGACTAAAATAATTAATACAACTTCCACGCTCCTACTCATAATTCAGATTGCCCCAGATAAAACTTTAAGAAAAAGAATATCAAGAAATCCCCCAATCATTCTTACTCCCCTTTCAACGTACAATGTTACTCGATGAGGGAATAACTTGGAAACTTCTATCCATCCTTAATCCCATTGTTTTACTGAGTAACCGTTTCGAAACTAATAACCATTTACCTTGACACGTATATATCTTATTCGCAATATAAACTATCCCGGGGTCTTAGAATATATCAAAATATCATCGATGAAAACTATCACAAATTTATCCAAATGCTTCCTAAAGACTCTATTCATGAGATTCAATAGCATCACTAAGAATTCATAATGTCCATATTTTGTGCGAAATGCCATTTTTGGAGTGTCTTCAGGTTTGATCTTCAATTGATGATAGCCCGATCTTAAGTCAATCTTCGAGAAATAAGCTGCTCCTTTAAGTTGATCAAATAAATCATCGATTCTAGGTTGGGAATATCTATTCTTGATGGTCAGCTTGTTAAGCTCTCGATAGTCGATACAAAGTCTCATACTGCCATCTCTTTTTTCTTGACGAACAGTACAGGCGCTCCCCATGCTGATACACTTGGCCTTATGACTCCCTTATCCAAAAGTTCTTGCAATTGCGTTGCTAACTCTTTCATCTCCACAGGTGCCACCCTATATGGTGCTTTGGACACAAGTTCTGCTCCAGGTGCTAGGTCTATAGCAAACTCCACTTCTCGATCTGGAGGTAAACCGGGTAATTCTTCAGGAAAAACGTCGAGGAATTCATTGACTATGGGTATGTCTTCTATCCTTGGGGCTTGTTTCTCTACATCTACCACATGTTCTAAATACGCCTCACAGCCTTGTCTAAGTAACCTCTTAGCTTGCATAATACTCAGGAATTTCTTCACTTGCCTTTGTCCTTGAAATACTACCCTATCATCTTTAGTCCTTAATCTTACCTGCTGCTTTTTACACTCAATTTGTGCATCATAATCTGCCAACCAATCCATTCCTAAGATTACATCAAATTCTCCCAATTCGAAAGGTATCAAATTGGCATAGAAAAAGTAACCACCTATCCCTATATTACACTGAGGACACACCTGATTAACGGGGACTCTATCTTGATTTGCCACTTCTGTCATTAAAGCTTGCTCTAAAAGTCGAATTTCACATTGCAATTTATTAAAAAACTTATTGAAAATGAAAGATTTGGTAGCTCCAGAATCAGTTAAAACTTTAGCCTCTACTGAGTTCATAGGAAGTGTACCTGCGACAACATCAACTTCCCGAACTGCATCCTGTATTGTCATGTTAAAGGTTCTGGCTCTAGGTGAAGACATCTGGGTATGGGATGGAGGTCCAGCTATCCTCAAAACATTAGATGACCGAACTGGCTGCTTACAATCCCTAGCGATATGACCAAGTTTCCCGCAGTTGTAGCATATTATCCCCGGTTTTGAAGTCGTGCAATTTCCCGCATAATGTCCCTTCTTGCCGCACTAAAAACATGTGATACTTAGTCTGCGGCAAACTCCCAAGTGCTTCTTCCCACACGTTGTACATTCAGGTAGGGTTGGTCTGGTTGAAGATTGCTGATTGGTGTTCGGAAGACGTCTACCTTGACCATCATTTCCACTCCTTGGCATTTGAAAACCTTGATTTCTGCCAAACTGGCCCTTATTCCTTGGCTTGAACTTGTTATTATTATTTTTACCTCTTGTGTTCTGACTTCCTTCGATACTTTCTATCTTCCTTTTCTTTCTTGCCTTCTCCTTCTCATTTAGGCACGCCCTAGCTTCTATTGGGTTCACGGCACCTTTAAACTTTGGAGGGTGTATGATTTGAAAAATTTGATTGTCATGAGTGGTTGAGCTGGTGGTTGTTGAGCTAGTGCAGCTGTTTGTTGTTGAAGAAGTTGGAGGATTTGGGTCATGGTTGGGTCAACTTGATTCAGATTGTCAGGGTTCTGGTTGTCAGGGTTTGCAGCATGTGTTTTCTTCTTTGGAGGCATGGTTCTGATAAGAAAACAAGTAACTTGTTAAGCAACATACGAATATGTGCAGAAATAGGGTTTACAAATCCTGAATTTGAGTTGTCTATGATCACAAGAGTCATAACAGTGCAAAGAATCAAGGAAACATAGGTATTATCTTGAACAAATACTTCTAACAGGAAATATTCAGACAACTCTGAAATATATTGAAAAATGCGTAAATAACAAGAAAATAAAGGTCAGGGTACCAATAGAGTTAATAATATGAACAACAGTTTTTTTAGAGTTCAAGGTACACTGTTAACAATCCAACAACTAAAAGATAAATGCCGAGAATAATCCTTGTCATCCATAACCTGTGATAACGATACAGCGAAAAAAGAAAGTACTAAAGCGATAAAAGGATATCCTAAACCTATCACTTACGGTCCTAATGATAACCTACACCTATCACTCCTATCCTAGGTTTATCACGGTTCTAATCTTATCCTACACCTATCTTATACCTATCCTGGCTTGTTTCAGTGACCAAAACTTGACAGCTCTGATACCAACCTGTAACGCCCCGACTACCCACTAATAAACATATACTTTATATAATAAAATACTCACAAACACCTGAATAATTATATACATATAGATATGACAACCTTAAAACCTTTTTAGATATATAATAAAACCATGATTTAACCATATATATATATATATGTATGTATGTATATTTAAAAAAAACAGTCTGAGAATTTTAGAAAATAGAACTCAATGCACACACAACTCTTATCAATTAAGCTTGCTCTCTTTTATTGAAATTGATTAGATAACTAAATAAACTTTGATACAGGGAAATTTTAGAAAATTTTGGCATGAAGTATTCGTAATACGGACTATCCACCTGTATTTTGAACCAACCAAATTTCATAAAAAAAAAACGACAATTCCAACTATTTAAAAAAAACCAATACATGTTCAACCTGTCCTAACCGATCAGGTGAACCATACTACTATGCCCTCCCGATCAAGGACCAAGATCGGGGCACCACAAATCAAAACTAAATACAAAACACTGATAACCAGACATTATGACATAATACAGCACCCCACTACTAACCCGGATCTGTAGCAGGTAGTGGTATGAAACAAGCAACTACTAACTAAGATATTACATTACAACACTAAAACCTTAATTAAAAGCTACATACACTCCACAATATAATTACAACTGACTGGTACTATTGTACAATTCTTGACTGATATCCAAAAATCCAACCTTCTAGCAGAGCAAATCTAGGCTGTCTATGGTCCACAACAAGTTCTTCACCCGATATAGCTTCTAATTTGTATCCTTTTCTTCTTTAGCTGAAAAAAGGTTAGAAACAATAGCAAGAAGTGAGCCATATTCTCAGCAAGTATCAAAATGGTGATGAGAGTCCATAACTGAATACTGAATACAACAATATAAAGGTACCAAAGGTAATTCAGGATATTCTGATTAGTTCACAATCTCAAGGTAAGCCAGTCTGGAAATAAAGTATTCTGATCATGTCATTTTAAAATCATCCTTTGCAAATTTTTGAGATCTGTCCATTTGAGACAGAAAAACCATCAAAACTCTTTTTAAATAAATTTTATTTAAAAAAAACATTTAGATTAGATTGGAGGTTTTTCCCGACTACGGACAATACGGGTGATCAGCCACGTAAAGTCCCCAGCCCGAACACTCGGTCCGTCTGGACATAAATTGGGTTCCCAATTAGGCAACACATTGGCCTTTCAAATGCTGGACTGGGCACTCCCCCAGCCTCTTACGCTAAAAAATGCTGGACCGGCGTCACCCGGCCTCTTACGCTCTCCAATCTGAAGGAATCCGTAGAGAACATTTTTTTGACGGAATCCCTCACAATAAAACCTTTAAAATCATTTAAAACATTTTACTTTTTGGTCCTTAAACTCACTGATAACAGATCAGCCCAGTATAAGGAATTTTAAAAACATTCTTAAATAATTAATCCATTTTAATTTACATTTATAAAAGATTAAGGGTCAGGGAAGCATTTAGGAGTAATTGTATAAGGTTCACAAGATAGGGATTCAAGTATGATTCAAAGTATTTAAGATTAAGGATTAGTTCCGCACATAATAATATAAGGAGGTAATGTGAAAGAAATATTTAATTAACTCGGGTAGGTTTCAGAAAAATAGGATTAAATCAAATAAAAGGTTCACGAGATTATGATGGATAAAGTAAATGTTAAGGTTTTAGAACTAAGGTTTCAGGGATCATAAGTAGTGTTTCATTCTGGTGGTTTAGGAAATAAGCGTAAAGAAAAGTTTCTGACATAGCAAGATATGAATTATAATTTAAGGTTTATAGTTCAATTAGAATTACTGCAAACAATAGGGTATAGAAGTTTAAATAATTATTCAGAGGCACAAGAAACAAGGTACGAGGGTTTAAACATCAATTCATAAGAACAAGTAATAAGGTACAAGAGTTAAGCAATGATTCATAGAGATAAGCAAGGTACAAGAGTTTCAACAATAATTTCTAAAGAATAATTAACAAGGTACGCGAGATTCAACAATAATTTGAAAGGAACAACAGTAAATTATAAAAGTTTGAACAAAATTCACCAACAGTTGATGGAATCTGAACTTCAACATAAGGTTCGAGTCACTTGCCTTAACCAAGTACTTTCACGCTAGTCACTTAGCTCAAAAACTCTCAGCCTTTGCCTTTCCTTTATTCCTTGGATCCACGTCCTTCGAATCTACACATATAAAAACATTATTTCAGAATTCTATACACTATTCGACGTTCCTCTACAACATTTATTCTAAATCTACCCTTGCGATAGTCCTTAAATTTATTCACTTTATTCATATATTATCAACCCTTGACCACTGACATATAAATATAATTATAACCGATAAATATTTAACACATAATCACATAAATAAAACATAGTCCAAATACCACTCCATACTAGTAGTACATACGTATATACATATACTCGAGGAAATAAAACTAAGATTTTTTTAGAAAATTTTGACGGTATCCCCTTTATACGGGTAACTGCAGGTCGGAACATAACCGACACAACTAACCAAAAAAACCATCATATTCCAAATAAAACTTATAACCAAGTACAGTACTAAACAATTAGAATTAAAATTATTTCAATCCGAATAATCCATATTATTTTCAATAAATCATAACAATCGAATATACAATTCGGAACTTACAATACGAAATAAATAATACAAGACTACACAATTTATTATACAATTAATTAACAATTTCTTTCTAATAATTTTATCATACTGAACATCAATTGTTAATCACATAACAATTGCGAAATAAATAACCAGGCGGTGTTGCAACAAGTCGATGCACAGAATCAAAGCCACATATTTTATCACAGGAGATAGGCTATACATACAGCCCACACAAACTTAGCAACACAGAACGGGATGGTAGTAACTCGGACACAACACACAACAAGCACGGGTATTGAATCAGCTATATACCCACTGCACAACCAATCACTCTCCCAACTCACCCCTAAACTCACACACCCAGACGCCTCGTACACATACTACGCACACACACGAACTCACAGCTACACACACACACGCAATAGTAGTAGTAGTAGAACAGAGAACGTAGGAAAATAGGGGAGGGGAAAAGAACGAACAGGGGAGAGCAGACCACCAGTACAACCCAGTCCTCATCTTTACACGAAGACTTACATACCCATACATTTACACTTTCAACACACACACACACACACCACAATCTGTCGACACATATGCAGTAGCACAGCGAATGCAGAAAATAGGGGAAATAACGACGGGTAGAGTCACAGAGGGGAGGGGAAAACACGAATACACAGCACAGCACCACTATTACACACACACTCGATTGCAGCAATACAAACTGTATAGGTAGATATAGGAGATAGAGATGATGGCTTTGCAGTTATTCATCAAAACAAACACGAAAATCAGGACTTACAAGCAGGGGAAAGTGGAACTCACGAGGAAGAGAGCTGGAAGGTGTTCAAGAGTTTGAGGGAGGGAGCTCGAGAGGAGAGAGGCCGAGAACTATCGAGAGACTAATGCTGGAGAGTTCGAGAGAGACCGATGTTTAATTTGGGGAAAAACTGATTTAGGGATTAAGAATTAAAAGGAAAGAATTAATATATTTTAGGAATTTTTATAAGCATTTTCTGATTATCAATTTAAAATTCCATCTCGTGAAATAACAAATAAAAAGTTCACAATTAGGAAAAAAATCAAAATTTCATTTGCAAAACATAGAGAATGAAATTATCTACCTCCCCGTATTTTTAAAATATTTTTTTAGGATCAAAACGAATTAAATATGAATTTTACAAGATTAAATCAATAAACACAAATAAATTCATAAAATCATTTTAAAATCCTTAAAAATCAAAATAAATCCATCCAATATTTTTAAAATTCAAATAAACTACTAAAGTAAATAATGCAAAAGATTTCAGGATTTATACTAACCCCGATAATTTTATAAAATTCTCAGAAGATAAATAACACATGATTTAAATAGAATTTAATCACCAAAAATAAATAAAAATACGTAGACTTATCCAACACATATAAATCATCAAATAAACCCACTAACACGATATCACACATATTTTTCCTTCTCAACAATATTCACGCCACATAACTCACATTTAATATTAATTAAATAATTTTAAATACCAAACATTTTCTAAGGCGTTATATAAATCAAGGTTCGTTTGAATACGAGTTTCAAAACATGGTTTAGTAGCATATAGCTTCTTAAAACAAAATTTTGAAAAAAAAATAAGGTTTATTGAAAGCCAAATTTAATAAGGTGTGATTGCTTAAAACATGGTTCGTTAAAACCTGGTTCTTTAAACTTGGTTCACTAAAACCATTGCTCAATAAGATAGAAGTTGAGAAAATTTGAGTAGACAATACTAGAATTAATAAAATCCGATTTGATAAACTAGAAGAAGAATTATCAAATAATACTTTACAAAACAGGCGTTAAGTTTTAGAAATCTTATTTAAGATTTGAAAGTCCGATTTGTTTCATAGGGTATAAGACGATAGACATAATAAAGGTCCAAGTTTAAAACAAGGAACAAATTATAGACTCAAGGTTCACTATTAATCTAAAGAAGGGTAGTCATAGGGTGCATAACAATCAATGTATATGTAAGGATAATTCACAAGATAACTCAATGGAAGGGTACAACAAGGTACTGATTATTTGCAAGCTGATCTGAAAGAACATTTGATAATTAACAGAAGCAGATATACTTTACTTGAACAATAAGTGAGGAATAGAAACACTTGCCTCAATATACTTAGTTATGTTCCAACACATCGATTCGTTACTCACTTTGCATTCATCTTTACTTCTTCATATGACGGTCTCTACTCAACTATACTTGCCAACTCCGATAAATATCCTCGTCCTTGAAATCCCATTTACAGGCATAATGACTTCTTATCGGCTTCCTATACTTGCACCTATAATAAGGTAAAGTACTATTTCAGTATAATATAATCTTCAATCATCTAACTCTATTCTACCCAAACGGTTCCTATAACGCGTTAATACTTAACATAAATCATACGTACCTGTTATATTTATTAGATCGTCTTATAATCAATAATCACTTAAGCACGTAGCACATAGAGCATGCAAATCACATATGTTATTTAAACAATTAGCATATAAGTTCAATTTGATTTATAAACTGTTTATCTTATACAACTACATCTTTTACAATTTATAATTTTACGAAAATTGGGCAGCGTCTCCTTTATAAAATAGACTATCCCGTCGGAAAACATCCGACTCAAATTCACAATTCAATCCGATGGATTTAAAATCCACCTGCAAATCCAATCATATCATTTACACTACTACTTAATCAACTATACATACTAATCATACTTCTGGAAATTTAAATACTTGATATTTACATTATCAAGAAAATATTAATTTACAACAATTCGAATTAAATTCAAATAAATCAAGAATTCATACATATATCTCCATAAATTTACATTACTCATATTTGACATTTATAATAAACAGCAAACATCAAAATATCATTAATTACAAGAATCGAATATATCATAATTTATTTAAATTATATTTTTCAATAAATAACTCGAGAAATTCGAATTAACATACATACTTCCGAATTAATTCTATATCATGTAGAAAAACTCATGTAGGAAGTCATATAATTCAAGATCAACCACATAAGCATCAAATTAGCAAATCTTAACTAAAGATTATTGAACCATATCATTCGAACAAATATTAAATTCTTCGACTTAACACATAAACAAATAAACACAATCAGAAAATCATCACATAATTCAACCCAGCATAAATTTTGACAAAAATTAAGGCTCAGAGAACATCACCGCCTCTCTCGCCGGCTCACCGGAGTTCACCGCCGGCGGTGGAAGAATCGGAGGTCCCCAGAATCATTGGATTTCCATCACAACTCCCCCTTTAATCTGTTTTAACACTAATACATCGAATACAACAACAATGAAGCTCAACCGCATCGATTTCAGGCCAAACCCGAAATGGGTTTTCTAAATTTCTTCACAAAAGTGACATGCAATAACAGTGGGGAATAGAGGGTGAAAAACCGAGCATAAACCCGGTCTCAAAGCTTCAATCGGAGCAAAAATGGAGAGCTATGGAGGAGAGAGGTTTACCGAGAGGCGAGAGAGAGAGAGAGAGAGAGAGAGAGAGAGAGAGAGAGAGAGAGAGTGTGTGTTATTGTCGAGAGCAAGAAATAACGGAGACAAAGTGGTGAAGAAGAAGAATGGAGACTGATGTTTTGATACACAAAAGCAAGGGCAAAAACGTAAATTTCCAATTATAGAAACTAATTTATATATTTCTCATTTTTAATCAATTTTAAATTAGAATCGTCCCCATATTTTTAATATAATTTTAAAATCAAAAATGAATTTATTATGAATTTTTGAAATAAAGGACCTTTAAATGAAATAAAGCTTTTAAATCATTTTAAAATACTTAAACACACAATTAAATACTCTTATCAATTTTAAAAACTAAATCTTGTCACAAAGATAATAATGCAAAAGATGTCATGATTTTAAACCACTCCAATGATTTTAGAGAATTTTTAGAAGATTAAAAATCCGGTTTAAAATAGTTTTAAATGCTCAAAAATACAAATAAAATTATACGAGCACACATAACATATACGAGTCATCACATAATCATATAAAAATGATTCCACACATACCTTGACTTCACAAAAATATTCGTAGCACATAATTCACCTTTAACACTCAAATAACTGTTTAAATAATTACAAAAAATTATAGGTCTTTATAGTGGATCAAAAATTAGACTGCATAAGTTTGCTAAAATTAGCACATAACTTTTCATTAGTAGAACCAAATATGATATCATCAACATAAACTTGAACTAAAAGTAATTCACCTTTAATCTTTCTAAAAAATAGAGTTTGTCAATTGTACCTCTTGTGAAGCCATTTTCAAGAAAAAATTGAGACAAAGTCTCATACCGTGCTCTTGGTGCCTACTTTAGTCCATAGAGTGCCTTGTCAAGTTTATAGACATGATTTGGAAATTTTGGATCAATAAAGCCAGGTGGTTGCTCCACATACACTTCCTCATCAAGCTTGCCATTCAGAAAAGCACTCTTTACATCCATCTGGTATACCTTGAACTTTGAATGAGCTGCAAATGCAAGAAATATCCTGATTGCTTCTAATCTTGCTACTGGGGTAAATGTTTCATCATAATCAATTCCTTCCTCCTTTGAGTATCCCTTGGCCACCAATCGTGCTTTGTTTCTTACAATCATACAAGATTCATCTAGCTTGTTTCTGAAAACCCATTTTGCACCAACAATGGATCTGTCTTTAGGTCTTGGTACTAATTTCCAGACTTTGTTCCTCTCAAACTCATTTAGCTCTTCCTGCATTGCAATTACCCAATCAGGATCCTGTAAGGCTTCTTCAACCTTCTTAGGTTCATTCTTTGAGATAAAACAACTATACAAGCATTCATTTTGAATTGATCTTCTAGTTCGAACACCACTATTTGGATCACCAATAATTAAATCTTCAGTATGATCCTCTGTCCATTTTCTAACAGGTGGTAGATTGCTCCTGCTAGACTCTCCCCCTAAGTTAGTGGTATCTCTTATAGAAGAACTTTCACTTCCTTCAAAAGCTCCCCTTGATCAGTAGAATCAGTAGACTCCATATTGCTGCTTGTATCTGACCTTCCTTCATTAGTCCCTGAAGGATCAGTTCCTGATGGAGTAGACTCTAAATGACTGGTCTGCTCCTGACTAGTACTGAGTTCTCCTTGACTGATTTGTTCCCCCTCAACAGTAGCATTACTTTGAAAAGCAACTGAGGTTTCAATTTGAGAACTTTCATTATCACAGGAGAGTATCTCAGAATCCCTAAGATTTTCAAATTTCAACTTGTCATGGCTTTCATCAGTTTGCAGAATTCTAAATTTCTTATCATCAAATGCAACATGAATTGATTCCATAACAATATGAGTTCTGAGATTATATACTTTGAAGGCCTTTGATGCAGAATATCCTAGAAAGATTGCTTCATCTTATTTAGCTTCAAATTTTTTAAGTTGTTCTGGATGAACTTTCAGGACATAGCATTTGCATCCAAAGATGTGAAAATATTTCACACTTGGCTTCTTTCCTTTGATCATCTCATAAGGAGTCTTACCATGACTATTTACCAAAGTACAATTTTGAGTGAAACATGCAGTGTTGATAGCTTCTGCCCAAAAGTAGATTGGAAGCTTTGCATCTGCAAGCATGGTTCTAGCTGCCTCTATGAGAGTTCTGTTCTTTCTTTCTACTACACCATTCTGCTGAGGTGTTCCAGGTGCAGAAAACTGTTGAGAGATTCCATTATCTGCACAATACTCCTCCATGATAGAATTCTTGAATTCTGTTCCATTGTCACTCCTTAGTACTTTTACTTTGTACTTAGAGCTATACTGAATATTCTTTACAAGTTCAATGATTTGCTGAGGAGCTTCATCTTTCTTTTGAAGAAAGAACACCCATGTAAACCTTATATAATCATCCACTATAACTAGAGCATATCTTTTCTTGCTGATAGACATAATATTCACTAGACCAAATAAATCAAGATGTAGCATGTGAAATGGTTCAGTAATTGAATTTTCTGTACCAAGCTGACAAGCATCACAAAGTCCATCTTGCACATAATTCACCTGAGGTAGGCCTCTCACTAGATTGTGCTTAACAAGTCAATTAAGCTTCTTGAAATTGAGATGTGAGAGTTTCTTGTGCCAATTCCAGCTATCTTCATTTGATGCCTTACTGTAAAGACATCTTACAATTCCTTTAGATGTGTCACTCAAGATGGCTTCATAAATATTACCATGTCTTTGACCAGTTACAACAATGTCTCCATTCTTTATATTCAAGATTTTGCATCCTTCACTATCAAAGATTGATTGGTAACCTTTATCACCTAGTTGACCTATGCTTAAAAGTGTGTGTTTCAAGCCCTCAACCAGTGCTACGTTTTCTATGATGACATTCTTCAAAATAATTGAGCCATATCCCAGAGTTTCTCCTTTGTTGCCATCTCCAAAAGATATCACTGGGCCAGCTTTCCTCTCAAACTTTGTAAGCAGGGACTTCTTTCCAGTCATATGTCCAGAGCATCCACTGTCCAAGATAATTGAATGCTTCTTTCTTGTGCCCTTAATAGAAGATGGAGAAGTTTTCTTTGGAGATCCAGGTTTGTATGAAGCACTTGCCAGCAAAGCAATGTTGTCATAATCCAATTCATCTTCAGAATCACTGGAATCTGCCCAATCCTTCTGTGTGACCATGAGTACATTTCCTTTTCCTGAATTCCTAGGTTTCTTACACTCACTTGCAAAATGTTCAAGTTCATTGCAGTTAAAGCACTTGATCTTTGCCTTATCAAGCTTGACAATTGTAGTTTTGCCCTTGTCACTCTTCTTCTCTTCTTTCTTTTGAAAAGGTCTTTTGCTAAATCTTCTCCTGTTGAATCTTCCTTTCTTGAAAGCTTTAGCAAACATAGCAAAAAGTTCTTGCAAAGAGTTCCTGCATATCTGATTCAGAATCACTATTGTCAGAGTCTGTATTTGTAGTCTCTGGCTCAAAACTTTCTTTGCTTTTTTTCTTCCTTGTGTCCTTTACAATAGGTTGAACTTGTTCTTCTAGAAGTTTCTTTGATTTAGATTGAGCAGTAAGTGCAACAGTTTTCATCTTTCCTTCACTTCTACTCTTCCTCTGCTGCATGTCAAGTTCATAAGCCCTAAGTTTTCCGTAAACTGCCTCTAATGATATTTCATCCAAATCTTTAGCTTCTTCAATAGCAGATATTCTCATTGTAGAAATCAGGCAAGGCTTTCATGAACTTAGTAATCATATCCTCCAAGTCATAATACTTACCATGCATGGCCATCTCATTAATGAGTTTTGTAAACCTATCAAAGGTATCAGTAAGTGACTCACCAGACTTGGATTCAAAGTGCTCATACTGTTGTATGAGAAGTGTCCTCATATTCTTTCTGACAGGTTTAGTTCCTTCACAACGAACCTTCAAATTGTCCCATATCTCCTTAGCAGTCTTACAAGAGAGAACGTAGTTAGTGAGAACAGAATCAAGACTGTTGGAAAGTATGTTTCTCACTTTAGCATCCTTAAGAACATTCTTCTTGTCCTTATCTATCCATTCAGATTTAGACTTCTCTGCTGTGTGCTCTGGAACAACTTTTCCTCCAAAAGTTTATTGACCAACAATCTTTGTTGGAACAAAAGGTCCATCTCTTATTCTGTCAAGATAATCAGGATCTGTTGCTTCCAGGTGATGCAACATCTTCACTTCCCAAAGAGTATATTTCTTTCTCTTGAGCATTTGGATCTTAGTATTACCATCCTTGTAACTAGACATTATTGCAGATCTTTTTGATTATCCGAAATCAACCTGCTCTGATACCAATTGTTAACTCGAATAACTTGTAGAAGGGGGGTTGAATACAAGTTATATAATCGTGTTTGATTTTTGTTTGAATAGATAAACAAGAACAAACGAATTAATTAAACTGTTTGTATTAATAAGATCAAATACAAACTCTACCAAAGGTGTACAAATACCTTTAGCAGCTGCTCTCAATACAAATATCTCTCTCTCTCTCTATAAAAACCTTAACACACAGGTTAATACAGACTCTCATTCGCTCTTCCGCGTATCTATTACAATGATATAGAGAGTATTTATAATGCTTTCTATCAACTAATAACAGAAATTAATAATCAATTCATAGTAGGATTTTGTCTTCAAGTTGATAGTTTCCTCCAATAGCTTAATCCTTTTCCTTCACGCATACTTTTTGTTGTTTTTGATATAACCAATCCTAAAAGATAGCGTTTTCCAGTTTCCGCAGCATCCATAATGACATCATCAGAATTATATCTGATATCAGGATTTTACACTGTATCAGGACTTGACATCCCATCAAGATTTGACTTGTCGTATCAGGATCTGACCATAGCTCCTGAAATACAGTCCTTGACACACTGTTCTTGACTAAAACTCTGCAGTTACTGACTAACTTACATATTATATATAAAGTGCTAAATCCTTTATAAGATCAGGATATTACAAGAAGTATATACAAATTAAATCTCAAAAAAGGCAGTCAACTCATGTTTCTAAGTCTGGTAAGAAGACTGTGAGAACAATGGTACAATCTGAAGTCCTTACTGAAGAGTAAACCCTGACAGGTGATCAAATCCTTATACCTGATCAAAGACAAACTCTTCCAACGATTCCTGAAGAGAATGAAGATCTGTTCATTAGGGAAGAAAAGGATGCTCCAGATCTCTTTAAAAAATACACCACTAACTCAGGTGAAGTTGTTACTTTATATCATAATGATAAAAAATTCAAAAATTTCATGCTAGGCAGGCTTTTGCCTTATCAACTGAAGAGTTTCCTGATCTGAGTAAAGAGGAGATTCTAAGGCAATAGAAGGAGCTTATGAAAGAGTTCACCAAGAAGAAGGCTACTCCTGCTGCAGGAAGAGGAAGAGGTAAAGGAGTTAGAGGAAGGAAGATAGTACAATCCACACCTAGATAGACAAGGTCTAGTCGTATTAGAACTAAGAAAGTACCTGAACCACTAGTTTTTGATTCGATTCCAGCTTTTGCACATAATGGTGATGAAGAAACTGAAATGGAAAAACAACTTGTAAAGAAGAGAAGAGTTCGTGAAGAAGAGAAAAAGAAGGATTCACATATTACTATTCCTGATCCTATTCCTGATACAGTTCAAATTTCTATTCTTGATCCTGATGAAGCTGATATCTTGAAATCATATTTTTATCAACTATTGTTGATCAACATAATATGGAATGTGATGAAAAGTGTTTAAAAGATTAGAAGAGGAAGGAGAAATCAGAACAAAGGGAAAGGATGTTGCTGTTAAAGAGACCAAAATGTATGTGAATAGTGTGGACAATTCAAATCGCTTGTTATGGAAAGATAATAGAAGACAAGTTCACAGGCTAGAAAAGAGTTATTCTTCTATTAAATAGAAAGACAAGAAGTGGAAGAAAATTATAATTTTCAATCTAGTGGTTTGATGACAAAGCTTCCTACTGTTCTTATAGCCGAATCCTCTAAACCTGAAGTTCCTCAACCACTCTGGATAGACATGCAGTCTAAAATAAAGGAGATGATACCAGAAACTAGAGGAGGTGTTGGATCTGAAGAGGCTGAATTTTTGAATGCTGCATATACTGATCATTTTCTAGTTGATAGAATTGGTGATAAATTGACTGCTGATCATTTATGGAAGCTTGAAGCTGTTGAAATAATCCATGATTGTCATTATGGGCCTAAAAAGAAAGAGAAAATGGTATACTTCATGAAGGATGGAAGTGTGAAGCTAATTACCATACAGGAGCTGCTAATAAAATCAACTGTTCATTATTTGCTCAGGAAGAAAAACAAAGTGTGCAAGGAATGGTCTGGTATGATTCTTGCTACCATTAGACAGAGATTCCAAGCTGGAAGTAAGAAATATGATGGCAATTATACTCATGTGTACTTAAATCTAAGAGATCAAGAAGTGGAAATGCAAAAGGGCAGTGCTATTAAAGAAATGTCCTTTGGTATGAAATAATTGACTCTTATGTTGAGTATGGAATACACAGACAAGAAAATACAGAGGGGGGGTATATGTATTTTCAAACTTTTTCTTTTTAAATAAGGATCTTAAGAACATTTGTTTGAAGGTTTGAATCTGTTTGTGTAGCTAAGTGTGTGTTTGTGTTTAACAGAATATACAAGTGCGGAATAAAAACACAAGACCACCATCACTCACTTTAATCTAACGTTGTATTAGATAAAGATTTTGCTACAATATGTGAATACAAATATTGGTATTTTCAGCTTCATTTTCTCAGAGAGATGTTCTCTATGAATGTATGAGAACTTGTTCTCTAAAAGTTAACCGCTAGAGAAGTGAGGTTGTACATTTATAGAACACGTGTACAACCTACTTACTACAAATGAAGTGACAAACAAAATTACTTTCTAACTTGTCTATCCCTTTTCGAGTAAACATCCAAGCAACTTGTAATTTGACTTCGTTTAATCCTGCTCAGATCCACTTCTTTAGCAGCCTGTCTCCTGTAACAACTCTCTAAGCTTCTTGTAGAATTTCCAAAAACACTTTACAGTACTGTGGTCCTAAAAGTATTTTGGCTTGCTGCAGGTTTCTAACTTGTACAATTCTTCAGTATTTTATCTTCAAGACTGCATTCGAGAAGTAACCAAGTGATTGATTCGAGAACTAGAATTGGCTTATTAGATAACTCTGAGTTCTCGAATACTGTATAATTGACATATCGAATCACTTCTCAAATCAGTCTTTTCTTCAGGAATCCTTGACTTATCGAATAGAGCTTTTAATTTATGGAATCCTTGAGATGTCGAATAGCTTCCTAAGTCCTTGAGATATCGAATGTAGCTTTGACCTGTTGACTATCAGAGAACTCGAATGATGCTTTGACTTGTTGACTTCTTGAGTTCTCGAATAGAGTATTAGACATGTCGAATCTCTGAGTTATCGAATGAGGTTTTGACTTGTTGACTCCTTGAGATATCGATCATTGTCTTTTGAGATATCGAATGCATACTTCTCGAAAACTAGACTTCTCGAATAGAACAAAATTACTTCTCGAATTGGTACTTAGGCAAATCTTCATTCTTCAAAATCCAACTGTGTTTATTTTGATAGCCCTGTTCTTCAAGCTTGAGGCATGATCTCTGGATCTTCTTTCAAGCATTATTTCATGACTTAATAAGACAAGTAGAGACTCTACAACTAGAGGGTTCCCCAGTTAAGGGGTTATGTAAGTAATGCAAAGTATTACAAACAATTAGGCTTGTTATTAGATAAATACAGGCATGCCTCTGTGACTAACAATCTCCCCCAAATTGTGAGTAAGACCCTTACTCACAATTTCATGTCTGATAACAAGCCTAATATACATAAAGATAAAACTTGCAGAGTACATGTATGAAATTGATTGATATGAGTAAAAATACAGTGAAGGCATTCTTACAGATTATGAGAAAGTACTAGCCTTTCTCCATTGAGTTTATTCCCTGAGCTTTGGCTTGTAGATTCTCATTTTTCCTCTTTTCTTCAGCTTCCTTAGCCTTTTTCTTTGCATTTTCCTCCATTGCTAGAATAATGTCTTCCATTGCAGTGAGTTCTTCAATTAAAGGGGAGCTTGATAGATCTCTGATTACTTCATTTAACTGGACTTCAGAGTAGGAGCTAATGTAGTCAAGTCTAATCTTCACATTTCTTCCATTCTTCTTGTATTCCATAATATAAGGATTGTACTTGACTCTGCATAAACCTTTGGCCCTTAACTCATCAGCCTTAGCTTCCATTGTATCAAACTTCTCCTCTCTCTTTTTCAGCTTCACCTCACTGTCTCTTCATAACATCTCTTCATGATCTCTTTTCATCCTAATGAAGTGTGCTATTTCCACTTTCCAGACTCTTTCCACTCTTTCTTTCATAAACCTTCCCCCAATCTTTGCCATCATCGCTCTTCTTGCTCTTATCATCTTTCCTCTTCTTCTCTTTATCATCCTTATCACTCCTGTGATGTCTTCTTCTCCTATCACTTTTATCCTCATCTTTATCACCACCATAGCCCTTATTGAACTTAGCAGTTTCAGATACAGTGCCAATTGCTATGTATGATCTGAGATATGATAGAGCCTCCAACTCTTCTGCTATTATGTGACCTTTTGTTTATTCAGTTGCTCAATAATGGCATGAATTAGATTTATGTTCTGAGGGATAAGATGTTTAGGAATGATTAACTGATTGATGTCTTCAATTTTTGTTCCAGATTGATGGAAAATGGTTCTTGGATTTGTAAGCACTTTAGGCAATCTGGAATGTTGATCATTCATCAAGTCATCATACAAGCTCTTGTTGTTTTCATTTGTCTATTCAATCAATTTGAGCAGTATGTCAACTTCAGTGAATTTGAGAGCCTCTAGAGTGGTGTATGATAGATGCCATATCTTGGATTTAGTCACCATCATGATTTCCTTGAGCCATATCTGATCAGCTTTTCTTGGCACAACAGTGAAGTAGTCAATCTGATCTCTCAAACTCCTTAGATATAGTTGGGTATCACCTGCCTGTTCTCTTGAGACTTGCAGAAACTCCAAGAACGCATCATCATGATAGACATTTGTTGGTTCGAAAACTAACTGCGCAAGTGTACGCGATCACAAGTAATATAATAAATTCGTTCCCATAGAGACTTGGTGTTTGTTCAGAAATAATATTTAAGCAACGACGTATGATTAAACAACAAATTGCTTGAATAAATATCAAAAGGGGGTATTTTTGTATTTTTTTCTAATTGATTAATTAAATTAGTAATATTAAATAATTCGAACTAATTAATTTAATTAAATGAAAATTTATATGCGAGAAAAACATGGGATTCTAATTTCATTATTTATTTCATTTAGAATTGATGCCTTAATTTCAAAGTAATTTTGATAATTTACGAAAGCTAGTCGGGAACACGAAAATAACATAAGCGCCTTTCAGTCTTAACTTATGTCAAACCACACGAACATCCACTTAAAAAGATAGAAGTTGCGAGGACACCTTTTATGTTTAGACCCTATATGTCTATAAGATTTGAAAACATAATTGGTTTACGAATAAATTTCTTTATTATGACTACATAGGGTGATGTGAAAAAAATCCTATCACTTATCGTAAATGTATATGACAATTACGAACCTATGCTAACATGGCAAATTCTAAATTCCTAAATCCACTTTCGCATTCATTAGGAATTAATAATTTAGACGTTAGCTACGCATCTAATAAATTAAGCGCAACCATATTAGGCAATCTGAATTTTTATCATACTACAATTTATTAAGGCATCGAATTGCTAAATTACGTAAATAAATCCATTAGAATCCCATGACGGCGATTAGTTCATAATCGAACGAATCGTCATCATGGGATTAAATGAAAACATGATAATAATAATAATAATAATAATAATAATAATAATAATAATAATAATAATAATAATAATAATAATAATAATAATAATAATAATAATAATAACTAAATTAAAAATTGCGATAAATTAAATATGAAAATTACGAGAGATAGAAGGTAGAACCGAAATAGCTTCCAATGAATGAAAAGAGCACTCCGAATAATCCCCGTAATTTCTTCAACCGAAATAACAATTATACTAAATTTGCAAAAATTAAAGTGTATAAAAACAAAACTTAAAATTACAAAGAAGCTAGAGAGAATACAAGAGAGAAATGTTTTTCTCCAAATTGTTGTGTGATTTACAAGCTTGAGAAGTAGGCTATTTATAGCAAAAAATTAGCACACCACACTAATAAAATACAACTAAAAAGAATTTAAAAGAAATAAAAAAAAAACAAATAGCCCACCATAACAATTATACAGCCGAAAGCAACAATAACAAATTGCATGGCAGGCGGCTTTGACAATCCTGACGCAGTACTTGCTTTTTAATTCAAACAAGGCTATTCAATTTACACCACGGGCCATCTTTTGTTAGTTTATATGAAAGGGCTCAGTAGAAATGCTTTTTATTCCGCACAGCTTATAATCTTTAATTAATAAATAATTAATTTAATTTAAAAATTATAAAAATAAATATCTAATATTATTAGATATTTAAAAATATAATTTTCTAATTAAATTAAATATTTATTAATATAAATAAATCCTTAAGTCCAAAGTTGCGGTATTTTGAGAGTCAGAAACCGGACTCCTTTTGCTTAACAAAAAATATAACAATTCAAACCGGGGTTTTCTCTTTAAGAATATATCACTTTCCATCTTTTTGTGATAATTCTATTTTCTCATTGCTCGTCCAGGTGTAAATTACGGCCTCTTGAGGATCTGAAACTGGATTCCTTTTGCGAAACGGAAAATATATCAATTCCAACCGGGATTTCTGCTTTAAGAATATATCACTCAGAATTTCTTTATGATAATTCTTTTGGCAACTCTTAATTCCGAATTGGTGCAAAATTTCACCGTTTTTAGCCTTTTATCGCCACGATACCTAAAGTTGCGAGTTCTGCACAATAAATGCTGAAACACAACAAAAATGAATTAAAAGACACAACATACTTAAGGATAAACCAACAATCTAGGTCCATTTAGCGCATAATAAGTGGATATAAAATCCACTTATCACACCCCCAAACTTAAACTGATGCTTGTCCTCAAGCGAAAACAGACTCGACTACCACTAAATGCATGAATGCAAGGATCCCATAGGCAAAACAATAACCAATTTAGCATAGTGACTCAGAGAATGTGAAAATTCCAAATAGAGATCGACTAAATACCCCGAATATTAACATTTACAAGTACAGAAACGTGCGTGTGTGCAATACTCATCAGAATTACTCTTAGCACTATATCAAAACCATACCTATTCTTCGCCAAGACAATCTGAAAGGCAGAGTGTGTAAACTTGTAACACTATAACTAATGTAACTCAAACTAAAGGAAAAGATACTTAACCAGAAGACAATCAAGAACAAGAAGTCACAAGAAATCAACACTAAATGAAGACAAGGTAATTGATACAATTCAACATGTTAACTATGATCAATCCAAGAAGAAATCATTGAGAGAAGTTCAAGTCAAAGTTGTTCATGCCTCAGTGATTTGGAAAGCCAAGAATCAAGATCATAACTATCAGTATCAATAAGACCAATTGATTTCAAGTGAACAAGAAGGAAAGCAAATATTGGAAAGCCACATTTCTAATTGGATATGGTAATTTATTCAAGAAGCAAAAACCCTATCAAGACTAGTCACTTATGAACCAGACCGTTGCATCAAGTGTCAGGACATTGATAGCAAGTTTATGTCAGTAATAAAGATCCATATTCAAGAGCTTGGTGAAGAATGAAGAAGACATGAAGATATCACAAGTTCAAGATGTGCATTGAAGTTTCAAGTTGAAGACCAGAATATTTTCTAAGTACTAAATATTCTAGATGGCCAAGTAGAAGTTTCTAAGTAGAAGTTCTACTTAGAACTTCGAGATGGCTAAGTAGAAATTCTCAAGTAGAAGTTCTACTTAGAGTGCAGCTTCAACATGACACATGGCATCTTCTGATTGGCAGATTTCCAAGCTTTCAAGATAAGGCAAGATTTATGGGGACATCATTGGGCCACGTACATCTTAGTCTTTGAAGACTACAGGACATAGATTACATGTAGTATAAATAGAAGTACTTGTGTAATGTTTTAGTGTGAGCAATTCTTGAGAAAAACACAAGAGAAAGAGAGAGAGTGCATTCACAGAGCTTCGTATCATTCACTTCTCTCTGAACTTCTGTCATACTTTGTAATGAATGTTGTAGCAACCATTTCAAGTTATATATAAGAAATATATTCCTTGAATCTGTATGTTCATTTATTGCATCGTATTTATTGCTTCTCATATTCGAAAAGTTGTATTCACCCCCCCTCTACAACACATTTGGACCTAACAATTGGTATCAGAGCTATATGTTTAACATACAAAACATAGATCCTTGTGTTGAGTAGAAGAATCGTGAGTTTTCATTTTCTAGATCTACTTTTCATTTTCTCGAAAAGTGTATTTTAATTCGTTGGTAGTGAAAACTCATCTGAAAAATTATTTAAATACTCCAGGTGTGATTATTTAGCTTGGGTGTATTTTAACTAATTTTTGTGAATTTATCTGGGTTCGTTCATATTTGGTGTTCTTGAGTGTTCATCATCTGTTCTTATCAAAGAATACAACCCAACAACTTTTTGATCTCCTTTTCAAAAGTAAAAGAATAAAAAGGTGGTTTTGGACTTTTTGATTTGCTTTATTCGGCCGAAAGTATACAGACATACTCAGTACCTAGCATGTGGGTTAGGTGGGTTAGGTGAGTAAAGCATTCAAAGTCAAAAGGTGTTAAAGAGATAATATTGTTTATTCAATATTAAAGTAATCTGCAGAAAAATTATTCTAAGGACAAAAGTTCTACATAGAATTTCTACTTGAGAATTTCTACATAGAATTTCGACTTGGACAATTTCTACTTGGTGATTTCGACTTGAGCAAAATTTCTACTTAGAGAAATTTCGACTTAGGCAAAAGTTCTACATAAATATTCTACATAGCCTAGTCTTGGGTACTTAGAAACTTTTAGTGACCAGAATTGAGATAGCACCTAAAAATGCATTCAAGATCCCAATGTTCAACAAAGATCACTATGAAGAATGGGTTTTCAGAATGAGACTATATCTAGAGACTGTTAACCCTGAATATCTGGAAGTCCTTGATAAGGGTAAATTTGTCCCAATGGTGGTTATTCCTTCACATACGGAAGGAGGAGTGGTTATACCACCTCGGTCTGAGCCTAAAAAGGTCTCGGAGTTTTCGGATGCTGACAAGGAACAAATAGCTTATGATACTGCCATACGACAAACCTTGATGGAATCTCTTGATCATGAAATGTTCAACATAGTCAAAGGTCTGACTACAGCGAAGAAGATTTGGGACAAGATAGAAGTTGTCATGGAAGGATCTGCAGAGGTTAGAAGCAACAAGACACTCATACTCAAGATGGAGTATGACACCTTTAGAATAAGGAAAGGAGAAGGCATAACAGATGTCTACCTACGATTCAGTCAGTTGGTATTGGATTTGAATCTGAGAGGTGTAACTCTCCCCATGGTTGAGACCAACACGAGATATCTGAGGAACCAGCCAAAGAGTATTGAGCATAGGGTCTACGCAATAAGAGAAACCAGAGATTTGCATACAACTTCTCTGGAAGAGTATTATGGAATACTAAAGACCTATGAGCTGGAAACACTTCAAGATCAAGCATGGGACAATGTTTCAAAGGGAAAAGAAAGTGCATCAGGATTAGTTGCTGATGAGGAAGAGTCTAAGAAGGCAATGGTTGCAGCAAAGCCTAAATCATCGCTTGCACCACATCAAGTTGATAATGATGACGAGTGCGCATCTGACAGTGATGATGACTACTACACCCAAGAAGAGCTGGACAACATGGACGATAGTGTCGTGGCATACATGGCAAGGAAGTTCAGCAACATGAGATTTAGAAAGAGCAACCGACCACAGAGAAAATCTTCATCTTATTATCGGGCTGCTAAGGGTGGTGGTAGTTCGTCAGGCTACAAAGGAAAAGGCAAGAATACCAGCTACAAATCTCCTTTGGATTTCAAAATGAAGTTCAAATGCTATAATTGTGGTGAAGCTGGACACTTTGCCTCGGACTGCAAAAAGCCTAAACAGACTTATCCAAAAGAGACATTTGAGGCTCTCAAAAGCAACTATGAAGCACTGTTGAAGGAAAGACATGGAAAACGAGCTTTATTGGTGACAGAAGGAAGAGCTTGGGATGATTCAGATGAGGAAGATGTTACTTATGTAGCAAACTTTGCCCTCATGGCTGAGACATCAGAGGAACCAGAGGTACCAGTTCTGACTCTTAAAGTAGAAATGTCTATTGATGATTATAAGGAACAGAACGGGGCTCTTAGTGAAGAGATCTATATGTTGTGCAAAAGCCTAGACTCTTCTCAAAAGGAACAGAAAACACTTGTTGCCAAATGCAGAATGCTTGAGGCAAAAGTGGAAGAGCTAGAGGCTGCTTGCACTGTAGATACTTCCCTAAGAGACTTTATTAAATCTCTGGAACACAAGCTCGTCCTTAAGGAAGAAGTAGAAGCATGTCTTAGGAACAATCTAGCTGAGTTAGAAACTAAATGCGAAGCTTACAAACTAGCTGCTAGTAAAGTGTATGTAGATAATGACACATTTAAGAAAATAACTGGAGTAGGTATAGGACTTGATTATTCTGACCTTCCTAAGAAAGAAGGAAAGAGACCTATTAACCCTAGTTCCAGTGACTTTAAAACGGAAACACCTAGAATTCTTAAATCGGCTGTCAAACCTATCTACAAACATCTTGTTCCTAGAATAGAAGAAGAAGAGACTGAATTGATAGCTAGATATGAGATTGAGATGGAAGATCTCCAGAAAGAACAACCTATAACTCCTATCAAACAAGTGAAAATCAATTTCCCTAGAGATGAATCTAGACTAGGATTAGGAGCTAAGGCTGTTAAGCAACAAGGAAAGAGAGAGAAAGGCATAAAAGAGGTTAAGGCTGAACGAATAAAGAAAGCATGTTATCATTGTAAATCTTCTGAACATCTTTCTTATGCATGCAAAGCTAACATGAATGTTCCTGCTGCACATGCCATGCCTATCACACATACAATGAATAATCTGCATCAGAATCATGCACAGTGTGGTCAACCTAATTGTATGCCATGCACTTTTAACATCATGCAAACTTTTGTGCATTTAATGAATGCATCTAGCCAGTCATGCTCAAATACTGTTGCTAGTTCAAATATCAAGAAAAAGTATGGGAGAGCCAAGACTGTCAGTCCTCCTAAAGTTAGGAGTGACAAACCTTCTCCTAAGACGGACAAATCTGTCAAGTCTGAGAAAGGAAAGGAGATAGTCGAAAGCTCTAGTAATGTGAAGAAAAGTGCTTCTCCTGTTGTTAAATCTGTTGATTCTCGATCTTATCGAAAAGCCGGGCCCAATCAAAGTTGGGTTCCGAAGAATGTCTAACCAATCTGTCATTGCAGGGCATTAAGCAGAATAGAAATAAAGTCATATGGGTGCTAGACAGTGGAGCATCGAGGCATATGACTGGAAACAAGTCCCTGCTTACAGAGTTGGTTATGAAGGCTGGCCCTTATGTTACCTTTGGAGATGATAGCATAGGTGTGACTAAGGGATATGGCAAACTGAAAACTGGCAATGTCATCATTGAAGATATTTCCTATGTTGAGGGACTAAAGCACAATCTATTGAGTATTAGTCAATTCTGTGACAAAGGTTACGAAATTGTCTTCAACAAGAAAGGTGTATCAATCACTCTCATCAAGGAAGGCTCACTAGCTTTGAGAGGAGTTCGAAAGGCAGATCTTTTTGTTGCAGATATGGATTCAGCAAATCAGGATGAGGTCACCTGTTTCTACAGCAAAGCCTCGGATGATGAAAGCTGGTTATGGCACAAAAAGTTATCTCACTTAAACTTCAAAACGATGAATGCTCTCGCGAGGCGAGAATTGGTGAGAGATCTACCTCAAATGGAGTTCGCTCCGAAAGGACTCTATGAAGCTTATGAAATGGGAAAGTCGAAGCGAGCATCGCATAAAAGCAAAGAAATTTCTAGTATTACTGAGCCTCTGCAACTTCTTCAGTGAATGTCCTATCTTTGTCTAGGAAAAGATATGCTTTGGTAATCGTGGATGACTTCTGCAAGTATACATGGGTATTGTTCGCAATGACGAAAGACGAAGTATCTTTCTTAATCATTGATCATATCACTCAAATTGAGAATGTTTCAACACTTACTGTGAAGACGATTAGATCAGACAATGGCACTGAATTCAAAAATGCAGTGTTGAATGACTTCTGTGTATCTAAGGGAATACGTCGTCAGTATTCAGCCCCGAGAACTCCACAGCAAAATGGAGTAGTTGAAAGGAAGAATAGAACTTTGGTTGAAGCAGCAAGAACTTTGTTGTATGATTCAAAACTTCCTTTGTATTTCTGGGCCGAAGCAGTGAGTACCGCTTGTTACACTCAAAATAGAACCTTGATCATAAACGATAAAGAAAAGACACCATGTGAGCTAATGAACAACAGAAGACCAACAATCAAATACTTTCATGTCTTCGGAGCAAAATGCTATGTGCTTATAGATGATGAAAATCTAGGCAAGTTTGCAGCAAAAGCTCGTGAAGGAATCTTTGTTGGTTATTCTACAGATGTGGTGGCAGCTTATAGAGTGTTCTTGGTGAATGATCGAAAAGTGACTGAAAGTTACAACGTCAGATTCGACGATACCAAACTCTCATCAATTTCAAGAGATTCTAGTGAACCTGAGTCCCTAAAATTTCAGAATCTGGACTTAGAAGATCTTGAAGATGAACCTGAGTTGGTTGTTCCATTAAATGTTCCAAGTGTACATGAAGAACCTGAGTCTAGTGAACAAGCTAATTCTACAAGATCAGGAGAGACTTCTTCAGTACGAACCGGCAACAACTCAGGGGGAGTAAATAGCAGCTCAAGGACTACTGTTCAAGGCTCGAGTCGAGTTGACTCTAGTTCTGTAGGAGCTGGCACTAACTCAGGGGGAGTTAGTGAAAATAATCAAAGTGGTCAGCACCCCATCTCAGAAAGTCAAGCTGAATCATCAAGACAATTTCCAGGTGAACGGGTATGGAATAGAGACCATCCGTTTGAGTTAATTATTGGTGATCCAGATGCTGGTGTGACTACTAGAAGAACTGCAAGAGCTGACATGGCAAATATCTCCTTATATTCTGGGTTCTTATCCAAGCTTGAACCTAAAGAAATAGAAGAAGCTCTTGGCGATGCTGATTGGGTGATTGCAATGCAAGAGGAACTCAATCAGTTTGAAAGGCAGAAAGTTTGGAAACTGGTACCCCGACCAAAGAACATATCCGTAATTGGAGCTAGGTGGGTATTCAGAAATAAACCGGATGAAAACGGACTTGTAACACGAAACAAGGCTCGTTTGGTTGCAAAAGGTTATTCTCAACGAGAAGGAATTGATTATGATGAAACCTATGCACCAGTTGCAAGACTTGAGGCAGTCAGGATGTTCTTGGCACTTGCAGCACATAAGAACTTCAAAGTTTTCCAGATGGACGTGAAAAGTGCCTTCCTGAACGGAGAGTTAGAAGAAGAAGTGTATCTGGAACAGCCGCCTGGCTTCGTTGATCCAGAACATGCAGATTTTGTGTATCTACTCTTCAAATCTGTCTATGGCCTCAGGCAATCCCCAAGACGATGGTATGAAACCCTATCCTTATTCTTAATTGAAAATGGTTTTGTTAGGGGAGTAATTGATAAAACATTGTTCTATAAAGTTGTGAGAAATGACTTAATACTTGTTCAAGTATATGTGGACGATATTATTTTTGGGTCATCAAATGAGCGCTTGTGCGAGAAATTTGCCAAGCTAATGCAGGAAAAATATGAGATGAGCATGATGGGAGAGCTGTCCTTCTTCCTTGGATTACAGATCAGTCAGAGAAAAGATGGTATCTTTATCTGTCAATCCAAGTACGTCAGAGATTTACTCAAGAAGTATAATCTAGAAGATGCATCAGCAGCTAAGACTCCCATGGCAACAGCCACGAAGCTTGATGAAGACAAATCAGGTAAATCAGTTGACATCACAAGCTATCGAGGTATGATTGGCTCACTCCTCTATTTAACTGCAAGTAGACCCGATATAATGTTCGCAACTTGTTTATGTGCAAGGTTCCAAGCGGATCCTAGAGAATCACATCTCGTAGCCGTCAAAAGAATTTTTAGGTATCTCAAGGGCACACCAAATCTAGGGATTTGGTACCCAAGAGATACAGGTTTTAATCTTATTGTCTATTCGGATTCAGACTATGCAGGTTGCAGGATTGATAGGAAAAGCACATCTGGTGCTTGCCAATTCCTTGGCAGAAGATTGGTGTCCTGGAAAAGTAAAAAGAAACATACAGTATCTACTTCTACTGCTGAAGCTGAGTACATTGCTGCTGGAAGCTGTGTAGCTCAAATACTGTGGATGAGGAACCAATTGAAGGATTATGGCATGGAGCACAAGAAAATTCCAATCATGTGTGACAACACAAGTGCCATTGCCATAACCAACAATCCTGTAGATCACTCAAGAACCAAGCATATTGACATCAGGTATCATTTCATAAGAGAACATGTCGAGAAGGGGACTGTGGAGCTACATTTTGTGCCCACAATGCAACAAATTGCAGATATATTCACCAAACCTCTTGATGAAGTAACATTCAATAGATTGGTTGGTGAATTGGGAATGATTAACACAAGTTAGTAAAGCCTTCTATCTGTAAAATCCATGTTTATGTTTGTATGTGCAAGCTAATCAATCATTATGTGTTTAGACTTTAAAATGCCTTATTAATGATTGTTATAGTTTGCATATAGTGTGATTTTGCATGAATTCATTGTGTTTTAAGTGACTTTTATAGCACAAATCTGTGAATTTATGCTTGTTAGATTGCATGATCATAGGGGGAGTAAAATTCATAATATTCTGAATATTGCATGATTTTTAGATGAATTTACCTATGATTTTCATGTAATTAGAGGCCTTAGAATTAAAAAACTTCAATATTTCGAGTTAGGTTCTATCTCGAAACTCATCTAGAAATTCGACTTGAATATCGACTTAATCTGTCAGAGTGAAGTTTTTGAAAAATTCTAAGTCTGGGAAGAATTTCGAGTTGGCTATCTCGAAATTCATCTCGAAATTCGACTTAGAGTTCGAGTTCGAGTTACCAGTGTGCATGCCTAGTTCTATCTTCAAAATATTCGAGATAAAGTCTATCTCGAATTTTATCTCAAATGTTGAGATGAGGTTTCCATTAAGGGAATATTTTGAAAAGAACTGAGAATTAACTTCGAGTTAGTCTATCTCGAAACTCAACTCGAATTTCGACTTGATGTTCGAGATAGAGTTCTCAGTTAAGCTAAAGGGAATTTTTCGAGTTACACTCCTAACTCGAAACATATCTTGAATTACCCTGTACTTTTTGGTTCAAGGGGGTATTTTGGAAAGAATTTGAGATTAACTTCGAGTTAGTCTATCTCGAAACTCAACTCGAATTTCGACTTGATGTTCGAGATAGAGCTCTTAGTCTATCTCGAAACTCAACTCGAATTTCGACTTGATGTTCGAGATAGACTTCTAACTCGAAAAGTATCTTGAATTTCCCTATTTTTTTTTCAAGAGGGGATTTTTCCAAGTTTACTACATATCATAAATATTCGAGATAGGATTTCCCTATAGTTTCTGCTGAAAAATTGGTTAAAGTGTTCATTTGTGCTTAATTGTTCGAGTTAACCTCTATCTCGAACTTTATCTTGAAGTTCGACTTGATGTTCGAGATAGAGATGTTCGAAATAGAAATGTTCGAGATAGAGTTTGACTTAGATGTTCCCTGTATGGACTTAGTACTTTTCACATTTTTTAACAGGGACATTTTTGTCATTTCACAATCATCTATATATACATCTTTAACCCGATGCATCATTCACTTTACCTAATTCTAATTTTCACAGCAGCCTCTTCACAAAACAAGGCGATTTCATAACTTCATACCATTAATCTGTGTTTTTGTGATTAAACTCATACTAATCACGAATTACTGCCAATTTTTGGACTAATCTTGACTGTGTTATCCTTAATCTTTGTGTTGGTTTGTTTTGTGTTCATCCATATACACGCGCATATACATACACACGAACATATATTGTTTGTGTACTGTTCATAAAACGCGATTTCATATTCACCATTCATAAACACACACGATTTCACTGGTACACACGAATATTCATCTTCTTTGAATATTCAGATTTAGTAATTGGCTTTTGATTGTTCATCCCGTAGTTTAATTTTCTCTAAGGGACTTTTGTTCTTTTTGATAAATTAAAAGGGATACATCATTTAATTCGTAAATTATCTGTTTTTCAAAATTAAAAAAAAAATTCACATCTTTTAAAGAAAAACATTTAATCAAAATGGCTCACCAATTTTCACTTGCTAAAAACAATTTTTATAATATTTCTACGGAAATTGGTGATCAACTCCCGCGGTTTAAGTTTTGGATACGATTTCTCAATTTGTACTCCAAAGCTAGCCATGCTTTTATTGCTAAACCTACACTAGTACATGATGCTTTACAACAATTATGGACTAGTGCGGTTAGTTTTGGGAGCAAATCAACCCCCTTAGGTTTCAGGTTTACCTTAGCGGGTCAGGAATATGAGGTGACTGAAGAGATTGTCAACAGAGTTCTGGGATTCCCAATTAAAGATGCTTATGATCCAGAACCTACAGCTACAGAACGCCTCAGATTCTTTGAAGAAATTGGATGTTATCCTCCGAAAGGCCCAATCACAGGAAATATCCAAAAGCAATTCTTCCATGTGGAATGGAATTACTTTTTCGAGGCCATCACACGATGTTTTCGGGCACGCGAAAAAGACTTTCATCAAATTCCAATTCCAATGCAAACCTTTGCAGTTGCCCTAGCAAGAGAACTGGATATAAACTATGGACGCATAGTTCTCTCTGAAATAGTGGGCTCAATGGGATCTCCTGAAAGCAGAGACCTCACTACCACTGATGTCGTCTGCTGGTTTCCTCGGTTTCTTCAAATGCTGATCAATGACTTAATACCGAAGGATGCTCTTGCTGTTAGACAGGGATTTGCCAGAAGCCCAACATCTGCATCGCTAGGGATGGGCACTAAGTCACTTTCAACCATTGCTAATCAGGATAAACATCAAGGTAAATCGAGGTCTATTCCTGAAAATATACAAATGTGGCTTAGATATGATGCAGGAGTTACCAATTTGGAGGCATCATCACAAGTTTCATCACATGCTCAAAATCCATCTGTTCATGCTGAGGCATTTGATGAGATTCCTGATGAGGAAAGCGATGATGCACAAGGTAATCAATCAGGTAATCTCTCCCTGCATACTATTCATTCCTCCTCCTATGTATCTGATTCCGCGACCCAAGAGACTGCTAACCCGCAGGATCTATCCCAGGGTGATAGCCATATTTCTGACTCTGAGTCTGATACACATTCCTATTCTCTGTCACCCTTGTTAACGGAAGTCAGAAAGCCAGCACGTGTATATGTAGAAGATGATGAGGAGAATGAAACCGAAGAGCAGCAACTTATTCGAAAGAAAGCCAAACTTTTCCACGCTGCTACTTCACAACCACAGTCAAACCCTAGCGTGTCACACGCAACCACTCCACCTCACGCGAGTGGTTCACCCCTTGAACAATCTGCACATAGGGATTTTGATTTTGGTGAGGATGATGTACCTCTTGAAGATACTGTTGCTTCAAGAGGACATGAGGTCTTAAGAACTTCAGCCGTACCTTCACCGGTACGTACTGATGCTGCAAAGAGGATCAGTTCTGATGTTGTACAAGAACACTTTGCAGCCGCTCAGCCTGAGATTCCAACTCAGGAACAAACAGAATTTGATCCCATAACTGTCAACAACATTTCTTATCAATTTTCTGCAGGTACCGCTTCATTATTTGGATCAATCATTGAAGACATACACGAGCGTGAGACAGGGAGTGTGTGTGAGAGGTTAGGGAGAGAGGGACCTTCATTTTCAAGGCCCGAAACCGAGCGTCAAATACCAACAGAACGAGTATTAGAGCGAGGTCACCTAAACCAAACACCGTCCCTTAACATTGAAAATCTTGATACGCGTATGACTTCTATGGAAAATCAGATGAAGCAGTTCGGACAGACGATGGGGCAGTTCGGGATGAACATTGGAAACAACCGAAGGGCTCTAGACGACTACGCAGCAAGAATGGCAAGTCAAGCTACAGCTTTTGATGATTTGAAAAATAAGGTCAATGACTTGGGCCATGCTGGTGGTGTCTTAGGAAGCACTCTCAATGAGAGGATGGGGGCATTGGAGTCTACAATGCATACAATGGCTATGGAGATCAGTAGAATGATGTTCGCAGTCAGGAGTTTTGTGCCCCCGGAGTGCTTCGAGTCGCAACAACCTCCCCCCGATGCTGGTGCAGGTGGTGCTAATGGAGCGGGAGCCTCTGGTTCTGGTTTTGGAGGTTCCTATGCAGCTGGTAGATCTGAAGACCAAGGTGGAGCTCAGGATAACTCACCTAAGGGGGAGAGTGGAAAGGAGACGAGACAGCAGGCAGTTCACATCGAAGAAATTGAAGAACCCGCTGATCTTGTCAAGGAACCAGAAGTTGAGCCGTCTGTTGATGAAGAGGCTCTGAGGATGAGAAAGGGTAAGGCAATAATGGTTGATGAACCATTTGTTGACCTGAGTCATCAGGAAACAGTACAGGAGGTACTTGACTCAGATTCTGACATGGAAGACGTACCGCTGGCACATGCTATAAAAAGATCTTTGAAGGAACAAGGTGGAGGTGCTGGGATGTCTTCCGGAATGCCTGAAGAATTTCCTGTTGATGAGGAAACCCTTAAAGCTCAACAGTTAGCCTTGGAACAAGCTCAGTTCCATAAAATGAAGATGATGCAAGAACATGCTGCATTCCTAGAAAAGAAGGAGGAGCTACAAGGGAAGCAGTATGAGTATGAGCTTGCAAGGCTAGCTGATCCTCAAGTTGATCTGGACAAACGAAGGATAGGGCAGAAATGGGATGAAGCAAGGAAGATAATGATGGGACCCTGTGCGAAAGGAGTTCATAACAAGGATGCAGATGATCTGTTCTACAACTTGAATTTGCAGAATCCAATGACTGGGGACTATATAAATGCTTTGAAGAGATTAATTTCTAAAGTCAGGGTTGGATACAATGCAAATCTTAAGGAGTGGCAGGTTATCTTGTCTTTGGTAGAAGGAGTCCCAACATCTTTCTTATATGTGGATGACCAATTCATAATGAGAAGATCTGCGTCAGAGTTGTTCTTGCTAGCGACTAAAATTCAATACTCTCAATCTGAGGAGCTAAGCATTCTGTATAGGGATCAGTTAATGCAGCTAGCAGAGGACAAGGGTCCAGAATTCTCAGCATATCCAAATTTTGTCCGGATGGTAGTTGACGGAAAGATGAAGAGGGTTAGCATGGAGGAAAATGACTTAACGGAGCTTTCAGTGGAATCTCTCAAAGCTGTCTGTAGACAAATGATGAGTAAGGGATTCGCTTCTGAGCTTAAAGATAAATCCGTGAAGATCATTGAAAGAGTAATATTCAAGAAGAGCAATGAGGTGTGGAAGTGTGATGTCATTGCTCCAAACCCTCTTGATGACGTGAAGATTGAGCCGGAGCTGAGAGAGAAGAAATGGAATATTCTTCAAGCCATGAAGAATGTAGATGAAGCTCTGACTCTTCCTTCTGGAGCAGTAGAACAAGGAGAAATAAGGGAGGCTACTGGTGTTCCAGGAAGTGAAAGTGTATACTGGATACATGCTTATGTTGAAGATACAGCTGATGCCTTAGTATTCATAGATGCAGACCAGAATCAAACAATCTTGCATATGAGTAGACAATGGCTGCTACGGACTCAAGATGCTGCATTTCTGGAGAGAGTTTTATATATATTCAAATGGGGCGAAGTGGAAGATAAGTTTGTTGAAGAAAAGCAGAGACTCATGAGTTACCTGTCTGAAGTAGTAGTGGAAAAGAAGCGAATGGAGCGAGATGCGGCTAGTGTCCACAATACTAACCGTGTCAAGGGCTACCCCAAGATGATCTATTGTCAGTTTAAAGCTGATAAAACACATTGGAAATCTCAGCTCATCATGAAGAACTTTGAGGATATTCCAAAGATCAGGACTACTCAGGAGGTGGACAAACTCAGAAGGCTTTTCAAACATCCTTATCCAGAGCCCAAGAACCCTCTAGAAATGGAAGCTGTAAGTCTGTTGAATGCTAGGTGGAAGCAGCTTAAAGATCCAGTGTACAAGAAAGAACAGCAGCAGAAGGAGAAGCGCAAAAGGCAGAAAGAAGAGAGAGACCAAGCTGCTGAAGCTAGAAAGAGGAAACGGAATTAGGGTTAAAGGTCAGAGTGGTGTGAACTTGAAGTTGGAAAAACTTCATGTCTTTCGGTTGCTTTAACTCACTTGAGGAAAATTCACCTTAGAGTGAATCCAATAAGGTGATACAAGTTTGACTAAAAGGTATGAAATAATCTAGGTGATAGGAATCACTCAAATGATCTTTAATTCGAAGTTCGAATTCTGTTTCTAGTTTAAGTTCTTTGTATTGTTTTCATGTAAATTTCAATTGTAAATTATTCAAGACTGTAATGTTAATTATCTTTTCTCGTCTCATTGTTTAGTTGAGTTATCCTTCATTAATTTGAATGTCATTGTTAGACAATCAAATTGGGGGAGATTGAAAGGCAGAGTGTGTAAACTTGTAACACTATAACTAATGTAACTCAAACTAAAGGAAAAGATACTTAACCAGAAGACAATCAAGAACAAGAAGTCACAAGAAATCAACACTAAATGAAGACAAGGTAATTGATACAATTCAACATGTTAACTATGATCAATCCAAGAAGAAATCATTGAGAGAAGTTCAAGTCAAAGTTGTTCATGCCTCAGTGATTTGGAAAGCCAAGAATCAAGATCATAACTATCAGTATCAATAAGACCAATTGATTTCAAGTGAACAAGAAGGAAAGCAAATATTGGAAAGCCACATTTCTAATTGGATATGGTAATTTATTCAAGAAGCAAAAACCCTATCAAGACTAGTCACTTATGAACCAGACCGTTGCATCAAGTGTCAGGACATTGATAGCAAGTTTATGTCAGTAATAAAGATCCATATTCAAGAGCTTGGTGAAGAATGAAGAAGACATGAAGATATCACAAGTTCAAGATGTGCATTGAAGTTTCAAGTTGAAGACCAGAATATTTTCTAAGTACTAAATATTCTAGATGGCCAAGTAGAAGTTTCTAAGTAGAAGTTCTACTTAGAACTTCGAGATGGCTAAGTAGAAATTCTCAAGTAGAAGTTCTACTTAGAGTGCAGCTTCAACATGACACATGGCATCTTCTGATTGGCAGATTTCCAAGCTTTCAAGATAAGGCAAGATTTATGTGGACATCATTGGGCCACGTACATCTTAGTCTTTGAAGACTGCAGGACATAGATTACATGTAGTATAAATAGAAGTACTTGTGTAATGTTTTAGTGTGAGCAATTCTTGAGAAAAACACAAGAGAAAGAGAGAGAGTGCATTCACAGAGCTTAGTATTATTCACTTCTCTCTGAACTTCTGTCATACTTTGTAATGAATGTTGTAGCAACCATTTCAAGTTATATATAAGAAAAATATTCCTTGAATCTGTGTGTTCATTTATTGCATCGTATTTATTGCTTCTCATATTCGAAAAGTTGTATTCACCCCCCCTCTACAACACATTTGGACCTAACACAATCACAAGTTTATAAATAGAATGAACGCTAGACACTTCATAACCTAGAAACACCTCCATCATCATTTGAGTTAGACTGGAATTCATGCTTTATTAACAACTATGACGCATAATACTATACACAACACACATGCTTATTTGACCGTGCAATGGATGAGACCCCAAAAGGCTTATACAATAATACCCATGTAGCGAGCGTTAGGTCAGTGGATCCCAGACTATAAAAGTCTTAGGTCACTAGGCACAAAGTCCCCTCGTACTTAATTGCTCGAGTATTAAAGAGCTCACCCAGGCCAACTCTGCATACTCACATTCTCATAAACACTCTTTTCTTTTTCTTTTTTTTTCTTCTTGCTTTTTTTTTCCAAATGCAATCTGGAATGAGAATTCTCAATTCCAACCCTAGACTACTCATATAAATATGAGCTGGCTACTAGCCAATTGACACCTATCCATTATTAACAATTTCACACAAACTAGCATGAACCCTGGTTTCCCCCAAACTTATATTTAGTGATTCTACGCTGTCAAGGGAATAAAGAAAATTCCAAATATAATAAGGTGATTAAATTTCAACAACCAAACAAGCATGATCTTAACCTAGCCCCAAAAGCAAATGATGAGTTGTGTAAGATTGTGTTTCTGCAACATGCACGTCAATTCATGAGTATTTAAATCAGCCCTCTATCCATCATTATCACACTCAAATTCATCATTGACTACTAAACGGAATCGCCAAGCGCTACGGGATCAAGGAAAATATGATATGCAACTAATCATGAATATGCAATTTTTTTTTTTTGCACAATATGAATTATATGAAATTAAACTAGCATGATGTATTATGAACTACATAAAACTATATGCAATGCTATGACTCGATTAATGAATTATCCTAAATCACCCCCAAACTTGAAATATTCAATGTCCTCATTGAAGGTATAGATAAAGGATAAAAGAGAACTCCCCTAACTGTCGACATCGTCGCCCTCTTCGGGCGGTGATTCAGGTGGTGGAAATGAGCTTCCAACTGAGGCCAATCTTCCTTGAGAGAAGCAAGTTCCTGCAACTCGCCAATGACCTGCAAACTTGACATAATACTGAACAAAATCACACAAAATCAAACCACACATAAAAACACCAAACCTATGGGTTGCCTCCCATGAAGCGCTGTCGTTACGTCATTTAGTCGGACGTTACTTCCTCAACTCACGGCGGTTTCAACAGAATAACCGAACCGTCCTCAACAGAAAGACCATTCATATGAACGTTGACTTCTTGCTTACTTACTCCCAACATAATTCCTCTTTCACTCTTCACCTTGACTTTTCCACCAATCGACTTCTTCGTCTTCTTTTTCTTCCTCACACCTCTAAGGTGTTTATCCCTCTCCGTTGACTAAACCACACACTCTTCATCCGCATCATCAACTATCCACCTTCTTAACACATTATCATGCCCTTTTTCAAAAATCACTAACTCATCATTCAAAAGGACATACCTCAAACGCGGTGGAAGTTTTCCGAGCTTTACATTCGAGAGATCTCGAATTGAAGAACTGTCAATGAAATCACTGATGTGATGCTCTAACATGTGCATGTCCGATTTTCCACTAAACAACTGATCAAACTTCTCTGTCTGGACAGCATCAACCATTTCCACGCTGAAACACTCTTCATCTTCTGCCGGAAGTTTCATGGCCTTGAACACATTAAAGGTGACATTCTGGTCTTGTACCCTCATTGTAAGTTCTCCTTTTTGCACATCGATCAAAGTACGACCCGTAGCTAGAAAAGGCCTTCCCAAAATTATGGGAATCTTCTTGTCCTCTTTGAAATCTAGAATCACAAAATTGGCAGGAAATATGAGCTTATCAACCTTCACCAAGACATTCTCTACTATACCCCTGGGATAAGTGATTGACCGATCAGCCAGCTGCAACGAGAAATTGGTAGGTTTTGGATCAGGCAGACCAAGTTGCTTGAAAACAGACAAGGGCATGAGATTAATGCTAGCTCCCAAATCACATACGCATTTGTCAAAAGACAACTTTCCAATGGTGCATGGAATTGTAAAGCTTCCTGGATCCTTAAGTTTAGGAGGTAATTTCTGTTGCAACACCGCACTACACTCCTCTGTCAATGCCACTGTTTCAAATTCTTCCAACCTTCTCTTTCGTGACAAAATATCCTTCATGAACTTTGCATATCTTGGCATCTGCTCCAATGGTTCAACAAAAGGAATGTTAGTGGATAGTTTCTTGAAGACCTCCATAAACTTCTGAAATTGTTTTTCTTGATCTTGTTTTTGCAAGCGTTGAGGGAATGGAGGAGGTGGATAAATATGCTTTTCTAGTATTGGTGCTTTAACTGGTTCATCTTTTCTGGATTCTTCATGCACCAACGCTTGAGGCTTTTCATTAGACTCAGATTCCTTGATAACCTCTTCATCAGCTTTCTTTGAGGTCCCTTCAATCTCCTTACCACTTCTTAACGATACTGCATTGCAAGTCTCCTTCCGCTCATTCTTTGGATTTGGCTCGGTGTCACTAGGAAGAGTTCCTTGTGGCCTGTTGAGTAAGGCATTTTCTATTTGGCCAATTTGGTTTTCCAGAGTTTTAAGAGATACAGCCTGGCTTTTACACATCAATCTTAGTTCTTCCAATTCTGATTTCTCAGCAGACTGTTGGCCTGGACCTGCAAAATATTGCTGATTAAATCCCGTAGGTTGAGATTGTTTCGGGGCGTACTGATTCTGAAGTTGATGCCCCTGCTGTTGATATAGTCCTGAGGGATTGTATGGTCTGGCCCCATATTGCTGATTTTGGGTTTGATGGTATGGTTGTTGTTGATATGGGTGTGGTTGTTATGGTGGTTGGGCTTGATATGGTTGCGGTGGTGGTTGCAATCCATTGTTATTGTTGCTCCAGCTGAAGTTAGGATGGTTTCTGTTGTTGGGTTGGTAAGTGTTTGGGACCGGATGCTGCTGCTTTTGAAAATTGCTCACAAAGTGCACTGATTCATTGGAAATTGCACATTGATTCGTTTCATGTTTACCGGCACATAGCTCACAAACACTTGCTACTTGTTGTACCCCATAGTTTGTCAAAGAATCCACCTTCATGTTTAGCGCTTCAAGCTGAGCTGATAGGGATGTGACTGCATCAACCTCGAGGATTCCCGCCACCTTGTGTTGAGGCATCCTCTGTGTCGGATTCTGATACTCATTAGCCGCCATCATTTCAATTAGCTCGTAGGCAGCTTCATAACTTTTAGCCCATAATGCTCCTCCTGAAGCTGCATCCACAATAGGTCTTGATTGCCATCCCAATCCATTATGGAAACAATTTATGACCATCCAGTTGGGCATGCCATAATGAGGGCATTTTCTTAGCATCTCCTTGTAGCGTTCCCAAGCTTCACATAAAGATTCCCCCGCCTGTTGTGTGAACTGAGCAATATCATTCCTTATGGCAGCTGTTTTTGCCATGGGATAGAATTTAGTGAGGAATTTTTGAGCGAGTTCCTCCCATGTTGTTATCGAGCCAGCTGGGAGAGAGTGCAACCATCCTTTAGCTTTGTCCCGCAGAGAAAATGGAAAGAGTCTCAACCTTACAGCATCATCTGACACGTTGTTGAATTTGAATGTGTCACAAATCTCTATGAAGTTTCGGATATGCATATTTGGATATTCCGTTGGCGTTCCCCCGAACTGGACAGAGTTTTGTACCATCTGGATTGTGCCAGGTTTGATTTCAAATGTGTTGGCTGCAATGGCTGGCCTGACTATGCTTGACTGGATGTCATTGATTTTTGGTTGAGAATAGTCCATCAACGTCTTGGGCACATCTTCCGCCATGTCTAACTCTTCTTCCAGCTTTATTACGGTTCTTGATTTAAGGGCTTGGGCACGTGTTAGCATAAACAACTCAAGATCCTTATACTGGCAGAGCGAGAAAACACGACGTTTAGAAAAATAAACAAAAAATTCAAGTCAGTTAAGTTTAACCTCCGTTGATGTAAACACAATTTCTGAAAATAACACCCAAGTCCCCGGCAGCGGCGCCAAAAACTTGTTGGTTCGAAAACTAACTGCGCAAGTGTACGCGATCACAAGTAATATAATAAATTCGTTCCCACAGAGACTTGGTGTTTGTTCAGAAATAATATTTAAGCAACGACGTATGATTAAACAACAAACTGCTTGAATAAATATCAAAAGGGGGTATTTTTGTATTTTTTTCTAATTGATTAATTAAATTAGTAATATTAAATAATTAGAACTAATTAATTTAATTAAATGAAAATTTATATGCGAGAAAAACATGGGATTCTAATTTCATTATTTATTTCATTTAGAATTGATGCCTTAATTTCAAAGTAATTTTGATAATTTACGAAAGCTAGTCGGGAACACGAAAATAACATAAGCGCCTTTCAGTCTTAACTTATGTCAAACCACACGAACATCCACTTAAAAAGATAGAAGTTGCGAGGACACCTTTTATGTTTAGACCCTATATGTCTATAAGATTTGAAAACATAATTGGTTTACGAATAAATTCCTTTATTATGACTACATAGGGTGATGTGAAAAAAATCCTATCACTTATCGTAAATGTATATGACAATTACGAACCTATGCTAACATGGCAAATTCTAAATTCCTAAATCCACTTTCGCATTCATTAGGAATTAATAATTTAGACGTTAGCTACGCATCTAATAAATTAAGCGCAACCATATTAGGCAATCTGAATTTTTATCATACTACAATTTATTAAGGCATCGAATTGCTAAATTACGTAAATAAATCCATTAGAATCCCATGACGGCGATTAGTTCATAATCGAACGAATCGTCATCATGGGATTAAATGAAAATATGATAATAATAATAATAATAATAATAATAATAATAATAATAATAATAATAATAATAATAATAATAATAATAATAATGATAATAATGATAATAATAATAATAACTAAATTAAAAATTGCGATAAATTAAATATGAAAATTACGAGAGATAGAAGGTAGAACCGAAATAGCTTCCAATGAATGAAAAGAGCACTCCGAATAATCCCCGTAATTTCTTCAACCGAAATAACAATTATACTAAATTTGCAAAAATTAAAGTGTATAAAAACAAAACTTAAAATTACAAAGAAGCTAGAGAGAATACAAGAGAGAAATGTTTTTCTCCAAATTGTTGTGTGATTTACAAGCTTGAGAACTAGGCTATTTATAGCAAAAAATTAGCACACCACACTAATAAAATACAACTAAAAAGAATTTAAAAGAAATAAAAAAAACAAATAGCCCACCATAACAATTATACAGCCGAAAGCAACAATAACAAATTGCATGGCAGGCGGCTTTGACAATCCTGACGCAGTACTTGCTTTTTAATTCAAACAAGGCTATTCAATTTACACCACGGGCCATCTTTTGTTAGTTTATATGAAAGGGCTCAGTAGAAATGCTTTTTATCCCGCACAGCTTATAATCTTTAATTAATAAATAATTAATTTAATTTAAAAATTATAAAAATAAATATCTAATATTATTAGATATTTAAAAATATAATTTTCTAATTAAATAAAATATTTATTAATATAAATAAATCCTTAAGTCCAAAGTTGCGGTATTTTGAGGGTCAGAAACCAGACTCCTTTTGCTTAACAAAAAATATAACAATTCAAACCGGGGTTTTCTCTTTAAGAATATATCACTTTCCATCTTTTTTGTGATAATTCTATTTTCTCATTGCTCGTCCAGGTGTAAATTACGGCCTCTTGAGGATCTGAAACTGGATTCCTTTTGCGAAACGGAAAATATATCAATTCCAACCGGGATTTCTGCTTTAAGAATATATCACTCAGAATTTCTTTATGATAATTCTTTTGGCAACTCTTAATTCCGAATTGGTGCAAAATTTCACCGTTTTTAGCCTTTTATCGCCACGATACCTAAAGTTGCGAGTTCTGCACAATAAATGCTGAAACACAACAAAAATGAATTAAAAGACACAACATACTTAAGGATAAACCATCAATCTAGGTCCATTTAGCGCATAATAAGTGGATATAAAATCCACTTATCAACATTAGAATTTGCAATTTCTTGTAGCTTGGCCTCAGTAACCACCTTTACTTATATAGGCTTCGCATTTTCAATTTTGGAGAGTTGAGGTTGATCAGATGGCATACCTCCTGCAATCACTGTAGAGATGATAGATTATTTTTGGCCACTAGGAGTAGTGATGTGCACAACTAGTAGGGTGATAGTTGGTAGAGAGGTGATAGGCTTGACAGGTTTAGAGGTTTGAGTCTCAGTGGATTTAGCTTTGCCTTTGCCTTGGATTTGAACTTGAGGGGTTGTAGATTTTGAAGGTTTTGGATTATCAGAGATGACAATACCCTTCTTCACTTTAGATTTTGATATCACTTTCTTCTCCCCCTTAGGCTTGTTCTCAAGCACATGTGTCTTTGATAGGGCCCTTGGGTTTAAAGAGGAAGGATTGACAGAATCTTCAGGTTGAGGGAATCAAATATGCTTCATCATTGCAGACAACATCTGTTGTTGATTAAGAAGAACATCAGTTGTGGTGGCAGCCTAAGTGTCCAACTTTTCATTGAGAAGATTGACAAATAACTGGAGCTCAGAATTGTATTGCTTGAGGGAACTCACTTCCTTTTTCAGATTATCCACCTTTGTGAGCAATTCTGTAGCTTTGAACCCAGAGAGGGACTGTTCTTTGAGTCTTTCTACCTCAAACTTTGTCATGTCATGAATAGGGACATCAGTCACCAGCTTATCTCCATACTGATTTGTAAAGAGAACTCGGATTTATGCATTAGCATCAGTTGTCTGTTCTCTAAGTCTGTCCATCTGAGATGTGATGTTTGTGATGGAAGTTTGTACCAGAGGGAGTCTATCATCTAGTTTAGTACAGGTGGCTTTGCACTCTTTGATATTTCTGAGAACAGACTCCAGAGATGGAAATTCCTGGGTGAATTGAGTCTGAAGCTCTCTCACTACCTTTGTTGTTTCTTTGCACACTCCTTCTCAGATTGAACTCCTTTGCCTAGGTATTGAACAGCTTTCAAGATTCATTTGTATTCATCATTGATAGCCTCATATACTTTATTAGGTGTAAGAGATTTAGCATTATACCCTAATGAAGTAATATACTCCTCCCTTAAATATTGAAGGGCTTTACTTAGAGAGAAGCTACCATATCCTTGCAACCAGGCATCAATATTGCCATCTCTCTCAGCTTCATCTACTATTTTCTCCCTTTGATCCTCCACATCTTCTCTGTGACATAGCAGAATTGCCTCATAGTCTGTATTTGGAAGGTTGGATGTGACAAGATTTTGAGATATTTTTACAGACTCAGGAATCTGATCCACAATTAAGCTTTGAATTGCTTCAACTATCAATTGTTGTGGAGCAGACCCTGATCCTGAAGCACTGTCATGTTGCACAGGCTTCAGCCATTGTGACAAAAAGTTAGAGCTAGAGCTAGGCAAGCTAGACTCCTCAGTTACAGATACAACTTCTGTAACCGGATGGATTGACTCTACCACGGTTGTCTCCACAGAAGTGGGATGGGTTACAACAGTAGATGAAACAGGCACAGAGTCTCTAGTGAAAACTAATGAAGCCTTTGTGTTTTTGATGGTGTCATTAGGAGATGACCCAGCATGCATTCCCTCACTATCTAAATGTGGGTCCTGGGTGGTGAGCAAAGTGTCTTGCACTAAGTCACTTGAATCCATTGGCTCACCAAGAGAAGAAAATTCTTGGTGATCAATACCTTGCACCTCAATTACTTGAGTTACAGCCTGCAAAGAAATTTGAGTTGTAGATTATGGAAGAGAAGTGTCTTGTAGAGTAGATTTTGGAAACTCCCCCTGAGAAATAGAGGGATTTTCAAGTATGATGTGCTCTCCACTCAGTGTAGTGCCATCCTTATCACTCCCATATGCAGACTCTATACAAGAAGGTGCATTGGGGAGAATGCTTGATTCTATAGATGCACCCTGTTGAGAGGGCACATCTAGTGAGCTATTTGCCCCTGATTTTACAACTTCAGCCATTTGTGTGATTGAAGAGGTGGTTTTCTTTGGTTTCTTCTTCTTTGGCCTCTGTAAGGGTGACTCAGGTGCCTCACTTTCTGAACCTATTTCAGCATTCATAGTTGCTTCTGACAAGATTTTTAGAGGTTCAAAAGCTATCTCTTTCTCTTCTTTTTACTAACATCACCCTTTTGAGAGGATGATGCAGTTGGTTCAGTGTTTGATAATGTGTTTGGTTGAGGGGGTAAATTAGCAGGCCCTGGGTTAGCATTTTGTTCAACTTGCTTGGGCACAACTAACTCAGATTTAGGAACATATATTGGCTATGTGAGTGGGTAAGATTGGAAAATCTCCTGCATATGAGGAGTAATCTCAAGTCTTACATCCACATCATTTCTAGAGTCCAAATTTCCAAAAATGACTTTGGACATAGACTTAGAGTAGCCTATTATAGTTTTATTCAATCCAGGCATTTCAGTCAAATTAGCATCTAGATAATTAAGTACAGACTGAATGAATCTTGGAGAGAAAATATCATTACCTCGCTTGGATGTGTTCTTACCAAGCTTCCCATATAATTCCTGTATTATGAGCTTTCCAACATTTATCTTTCTTCCATAGGCCAATGAGTACCCAATTTACTGAACAGGTGCACTCAGTTGATCAAAGCTTGATTTCCTTCCAGTGAAGACTTGTAGCAGTGTTGCAAACGCATAGCTCCACTCCTTTCTGAGAAATTTTCTGTTCAGGTTTCCAACTTTGATCTTGTCTGCATACCTAATGAAGTCTAAGAATTCTTCCAGTTTATCATCAGCCACTAGGTCGTCATACTCTTCTTGGTAAAGGTCTAAAGCTTTGCTCATATCTTCAGAGGTGATAGTGAACTCCTTTCCAAGAACTGTGCAATTGATGATATAATTTAGACCACCATTTTTGAGCGCAATGGCTTCAGTTACAGCAGAGCCCCAAAACTGTTCTAGAATATCTAGATACAAAGTTGGATATCTAGAGCCCCAAAACTGCATACCTAATTGAATATCTAGAGCCCCAAAACTGCATACCTAATTGAATATCTGATATTCAGCGAATAAAGCATTTGTAATTAGGGTTTGTGGCCTCTACATCACTCATGATAGCAATGTAGTTGGTAGTAGCAGGTAGGGTGAATTGTCTGTTTGCCATTGATACTAAAGAGATGGAGATAGAGAATAATAAAGGTTGAAGAAGAAATTTAGCTTTTGAGATTAGGGTTTTCAAAGGTTTTGGGAACTTAGATGCTTGAGAAATCGAATGAAATGAATAGAGTAGTTGTGGAATTGTTTGAGTATGAAGTACTTGAATTGTCGATTAGATATATGTTTTGTATCGACAAGTCGAGCATTCAAGAAGTTTAAAACAACTATTCGATATGTCAAGAAAGGCTTATTCGATAACTCAAGCAGGTTATAACCCACAGCTGGCAGTTTATCCAATTTAGAAATAATTCTATATTAAATAAAAAATGTTTTTATGAGTGAATCAAAATTTTAGAAAAAAATCAAAAACGGTTGAAATTCAGCGATAATTCAGCCTTTTCAAATGATTCGAGAACTCAAATGCTATATTCGAGAACTCAGGCATTAGAGAACTCAAGTACCATATTCGAGAAGTCAATCATGTCTCTGTTCGATATCTCCTAAAGACCTTATTCGAGAACTCGAGAGTACTCTAAGAAGACTTATTAGAGAAGTCGAGCATTGACATAGAATGAATCATTAAAGAAGTCTGACGAGTCGAAATATTCCTTCCACTCATAAAACTCAATTTTCACTATCTTTTAAAATTCACCAGAAATATTCATTGAAGAATATTCTAACAAATTAAATAGTGGTTTTCTAAAATTTCATAGAAATTTCAAGTTGAGAAAATATGATTTTTCAACATATGCAACAGATTTGAAATATTTATAAATCATATTTTAGCCAACACTTACTTTAAAAATATTGAGCATTTAGATAAAGTAAGTGTTTACTGTTGCAACAATTTAGTTGATATTTTCACTTAGCCAGATTCTGAAGAATTCAGCATTCCAATCTCACTAACCAACCTTGTGAAGGTGGCTTCGTCCAATGGCTTAGTGAGTATATCAGCTAATTGTTTATCTGTGGGAACATAATACAACTCAATGGTTCCATTAGTTGCATGTTCTTTAATGAAATAATATCTGATGTCAATGTGCTATGTTCTAGAATGATTGACAGGATTTGCAACTATAGAGATTGCACTTGTGTTGTCACACATGATAGGAATCTTTTCCAACACAAGTCCATAATCTCTAAGTTGATTTCTAATCCAAAGCACTTGAGCACAGCAACTTCCAGCAGCTATGTATTCAGCCTCAACTATAGAAGTTGACACAGATTGTTGTTTCTTGTTATACCAAGAGACTAACCTTTGTCCAAGGAACTGGCAGCTACCTGAGGTGCTTTTCCTATCCACTCTGCATGCATCCAGCATAATCAGCATCAGAATATCCAACCAGATTGAACCTTGTGTCCTTAGGATACCATAATCCCAAGTTTGGAGTGCCCTTCAGATATCTAATGATCCTTTTGATAGCAATCATATGTGATTCCTTTGGATTTGATTGAAACCTTGCACACAGACATGTTGCAAACATGATATCTGATCTACTAGCAGTGAGATAGAGTAGAGAGCCAACCATGCCTCTGTAGACTGAGATATCTACTTTCTTGCCCTTAGCATCTTCATCCAATTTAGTGGCAGTGGCCATAGGGGTCTTCGCAGGTGAGCAGACTTCTAAGCCAAACTTTTTCAATAAATCCTTGATGTACTTCTTTTGACTGATAAAGATACCATCCTTTCTTTGACTAACTTGCAATCCAAGAAAGAATGTCAACTCTCCCATCATGCTCATCTCATATCTGCTTTGCATGAGCTTTGAGCACACAGTTTCTCATTTGTAGAGCCAAATATGATATCATCCACATAGATTTGAACTAGGATAATATCATTACCATGCTTCTTGTAAAACAGTGTCGTGTCCAATGTGCCTCTAGTGAATTGATTTTGAAGAAGAAATTGTGACATTGTGTCTTACCATGCCCTTGGAGCCTGCTTAAGTCCATACAATGCATTAAGCAATCTGTAGACAAATTCTAGGAAATATGGATCCTCAAAGCCAGGTGGTTGTTGCACATATACTTCTTCTTCCAACTCTCCATTCAGAAATGCACTCTTGACATCCATTTGATAGACTTTAAAATTTGAATGAGCAGCAAATGCCAAGAAGATTCTGATGGCTTCCAATCTAGCAACAGGGGCAAAAGTCTACTCATAATCAATGCCTTTTGGTTGAGAGTATCCTTTTGCAACCAACCTTGCTTTGTTCAATATAATCACAACATCTTTATCCATCTTATTCTTCAGAACCCATTTTATTCCAACAATGGTTCTGTTCTTTGGTGCAGGCACAAGCTCCCATACTTTGTTTCTTTCGAATTAATTCAGCTCCTCTAGCATAGCAATAATCCAATCTGGATCCAATAGTGCATCATCAAGTTTCTTAGGCTCAATTTGAGACAGAAAGCAACCATAGAGACATTCATTTGGAGTTAATCTCCTAGTTCTCATTCCTGCATTTGGATCTCCAATAATTTGTTCTGCAGTGTGTGATCTATCCCATTTTCTTGAATGTTTAGTTTGATTTCTCAAATTTGATGTTGCTTCATCATCCAAGTTATGATAATATTCATTTCCTCCCCCTATGAAGTTACTTTCATTCACAGGTGTGTCTTGGATGCTTGTATCTTCAATGTTGATTGGCACAAATTCTTCTCTTGCTTCATCATTCACTGGAGTTTGTTGAGTTGTAGTCTCAACTTCAGTTTCAATCTCTTCATCAGAATCACCCATATTTTCAAACCTTAATGGATCTCTATCTTCATCTTTGGCTTCTTTTAGTGCAGGTAGTTTGCTGTCATCAAATGTCACATTTGTGCTTTCCATAACTTTCTTTTGACTGATGACATAAACCTTGTAAGCAGTTCTCTCCATTGAATAGCCAAGAAAAATTCATTCAAATGCCTTTTCATCAAACTTACCAACATATTCTGAATTATCCTTTAACACAAATAATTTGCTTCCAAAAGCATCACTACAAGAAAAAATTTACCAGACAACGATTTTTCTCCATCGTGTGAAGCCCTGGAAAATTGTGGTCTATCTCCATGCCATCTGTTACGCGTATCAGATAACACCAGCATAATCGTTATCTGTGTTGCAGAAAGATAACAGACGTGGTTTCAAAACTATTGTATGAAAGCTGGTATAGACAATAGTTTCACAAGAAACTATTGTCTAATTTCACGTCGCTCAAGTGTTTCTTGGAGTGAAACTATTGTCTAATTTCACGTAGCTCAAGTGTTTCTTAGAGTGAAACTATTGTCTAATTTCAAAGAAGACCATGGTTTATAAAATATAATCTATTGATCCTTTATGGTATAGACAATGCTCTTTTTGTAACAGAAGTGTTGTGTGAAATATAGTTAGACAATGTTTTAATTTAATTAGTATGTTGTATGTGTTATAACTACACCATACTTTCTTTGTTTACTACATGTTGTCTGAATGTATAAGACACTACATTTTGATTTTTACAAAAGCATTGTGTAAATGTGTAACCTACAACGTTTTCATTTCGTTATTATGTTGTTAAAAGCATGGCCTAGTTATAAAGCACATGATGGTTTTTTTATAAATCTTGGGTATTAAAAAGCATTGTCTGTTACATAGAATAACAAGTATTCCAAACAATGCCCTAATTGGCTACATACTAGAAAAGTCCAAATATTACCAAAATTACAAATACATAACTTGTCCACAAAACTAAAATAAAAGCACAAAATCAAAGCCCTATAATACTAGAACATGTCCATTGAACTGTTTCTACCTCTACTTCTTCTCTTGCAGGCCATCTAAAAAACAAAGAAATGGAACAAGGTTGCATTAGATAAATGGAAAGCATATTTATCATAACAATAAAGGAAGCAACTATGAACAAAGTACTTTGGTCACTACCAATATAATGATCACAACCCTTGGTAATAAATGCCTGCTCTTCTGCAATGAAGGCGGTCATGACATTCAGCAGAGGAACATTGAACAACTTCGACACAAGATTAAACACTGAAACTGAAACTCCAACTGCTGCTAATTCAACAAAACCTAGAAACAGTAAATAATTAATAAGGTGCTTACAAACTGAAAGAGTATAAGAATTGAAAAAAATAATGTATTAAGTTCAGGACTACCAAAGACAATATCATTTTGACCTATGCATTCCAATGTCGTAATTAAGATCAGCTAACATTTGAAAGTTGCCAAACATATACATTTGCAAAATATAAACACAAGAGGGAGAGAAAGAAAACAACCACAAATATAATTATATTTGAAACTTTTTATAAAAATATGGTGCCATCGAGTACCAGGTGATTAAAAAAAATCAACTGAAAGAAAATGGAGCATGTAAAGGTAAAAACAACAACAAAAATCAACAAATGAACAAATTAAATCTATAAAGAGGGCTGTTGACTTAACACTAAACTGGGCTGTCAACTTTTGACATGTCTGTGCTGTGCTATTGATTTAAATAGGAATAACGCTTTTGGTGGATTTTAGCAACTGAAATCAGCCGAGAAAAAAATACTGCAAACGAGGTAATAAGCTTATAGCAATGGAGAACAAATTTATAGAAGCAAACCTGCTACGAAAATAATGCAGAAATCTGAAACCTCATTATTGGTTTTCAGCTTAACTTCATTTAATCTGCGGCACTAGCACATGGAGAAGGTGGTCCAATGATCAGATTTCACTTGATATATAAATACACCCAGGAAAAAAGTCTTCGCAGAGGATAGACATGAGGCTACATGGCAAGTTAGCTTAATTAAAAAGATGGTACTAGATGGGTCCCGCGAGGAGCTTACCTAAATGCTGAGCTAGTTGTAGATTTTACTTACCAAGCTAGCAGTAAACAAAATGGAAATCCGAGCAGCTGGTGTAACTAAGGTGCATGTCTTTGTTATTCATTAAAATCTTTTTTCCAGTTGCGTAATATGTGGTAGAATTGCATGATTATACATCTTCATTACTTCTAATCAGGGAGCAGCAATTGATCGTATATTGGGGGAAATACTTCATCGCAGTTGGTCAACATTTACAAAAACGTTCAACAGAACGACCACCTTGAACAACGTCAACAAAAGCATTAGAGATGGGACTTGTCACCAAATGCGGCAAAATATCTTTTGATTGAAACTTCCCAAACTCAACATCTATAGTTGCCATAAATTTTGTGAAATGTAAGCAATATTACTAGATGAGAGTAATTCAATAAAATTACTGCTTGAGAATAAAATAAAACTGATAGTGTAGTACAGTTACCTGTGTACTTGTAATTCCAAAGAAGTGAAGTCTTAACGCTGTCAACCCATACCATGTGCAAATTTTTGGGTATTGTTTTCACCCATTCTCCCTGCGTATGATGTAAAAACATACCATGCTCCGCTACCAACCACATATTTTATTCGCCAAAGTTCTGCGGGAGTAATCAGTCAAGATATGAAAGTAGATTTGTTAAAGCTTAGGGATATTTTGGTAAGATAAGAATACCTTGTCCAAGACACTCCTATCACTCCCACTAAGAACTACAACTGTAGTCCTCGGATCATTACAAAGTTTTGTCAATGGATCTTTTAGATCTGGGTGCAATTGATATTGCATTTCTATGAACAGCTGGTCAATTCTTCTAGCATGAGCATCTAGTGGTTCAGTGAGTGTTGCATAGAACCCCTGTGTAAAGCATGTTTCAAATTAGAAAAACACAGACATCTAGTGGTTCAGTAAGTGAAACCCTGTATAAATCATGTTGCACACTAGAAAAACACAAACAGATTTAAGTGTAACCAAAATGTCCTTTCCTAATACTCTTGAGAGCAGCTTTCTCCAGACTAACTGACCAGGGGCTGTGTGGACTAGCCTAGTTCCTGACTCTGTTGTAAAGTAATCTCCGCCAAGGACAACAAGGCATTCTCTATTTTCTATTGGGTGAGTATACCTGAAGCAATCAAAGAGCAAGGTTCAAACATATAACATGAATATCTTTATCAAATATAATGGAAACACTTGGATCATGTAACCATGTCAAAAAACAAAGTGATATTTGTAAAACACATCATGAAGGTAAAAGCTAATCTTTCACATAACCTGCAATCTTCAATATTTGAACCCAATAGTAGTTTTCTGACAACAAGTTTCACTCCCCATTTTGCTTCCAGTGTTGACACAAGGTCCTTCGCTACAATAAGAAAGGAGTTCTCCTGCTCTTTTAAAAAATTTCCAACCATCTTCTTTCCATCTGCAGAAGATGTAGAAATATCTGCCAAATAATACCATTGTAATACTTCAAACAAATAATACTTCAAACACAAATAAATCATAAAAATAATACAAACAAGTCAAAAAAATTGACCCAATTTATCAACCTACCCTAAAAAGTCATTAAAATCACCATACATAAACATCGATTAAAATACCCAAATCGAGAGAGGGAGATTGAGAGAGAGGTCAAAGCGAGAGAGATTAAAATACACAATTCGAAGAATCTCCAAATTACGAGAATATCCAAATCGATGAATAGAGATGAAGATCAAGAGAAACATCGATTTTGATCTATGTTGTGTGTTTGTGATTGTTAAAGGAATCAACCTAGAAGCTCAGTTTTGAACAATTAGGGTTCATGTCTGTGAGAGAGGTGGGTATCATGTCTATGAGAGAGGTGAGTAATTGAGAGAAAGGGAGTGAGATAGGTGTGAATTAATGTGTGAGAAGGGGAGTGAGATGTGTGTGAGTCATGGAGAGGTCTTTGAAAAAAAAGGGGGGGAAGTGAAATTTGGCTAAGGGGAGAATTTAGGTTTCGTGAAATTTCAAGAAACCAATGAGGGAAAGACGATGAGGGAAATTTGGCTGGGGGGGGGGGGGGGGGAATTGTGCGCCATTAACATTTTCCGTTTTTAATGTGCTGTTTCATTTTATTTTTTTAATATTTTAAATATTTTGGTAAAAATTCTAATTTTATTTTAATTTTATCAAAAATTTATTTGATTTCAATTTTATAATTTTAAATTTTACATATATGTATGTACTCATTTTAGTGTTGTGAAAAATAAATCAAAAAATATATCTAATATATTGATATTCCCAAATTTTCAAAAAATAAAAAATTGATTTGGTTGGAGATCTTAGTAGATCACTAGTATATTGACTAGTACCCGTAACTAATGCTTTGTCACGGATTGTTATTTCTATTTTTTTAAAAATATTTCTCGACAATCCAACCTTAAGGATGTCAAGATATATCTAATATAATGATATTCATAAATTTTCAAAAAATAAAAAATTAATTTGGTTTGTAAAATTTAATATTTAATAAACGAAGTGGTTTTGCTAAACGAAGTGGTTATTTGTCAAATACCGTTGTCTCGAGTGATACCAGACAACGATTTTGGACAAATAAACTGTTATCTAATAGCAGACAATGGTATTTTAACAAATACAGTTGTAATGTGAAGGTTCAGACAATGATATGCTATAAAGATACCGTTGTCTGACACTAGTTATATTTTTTTTGAACATAAATATAAATTAACATAATAAATTTGAAATTTTTTAATGATATATTCAATCACATTTCTCGACGATCCAAACGTACAGATGTCAAGATATATCTAATATGTTGAAAATTTTTAGTGATATATTCGATAAACATGTATATTTTTATTCTTAATCTAACGGCTAATATCTAATCTCATTTCAATCAAGGGCTCTTATTTCGCCACCCCAGCAATCCAGGTGAAAGATTTTTCACCAATCACGTGCTGCCACATCAGACAACGGTTTATTTGTAAAACGCTGGTATAAATAGAGTTTTGACAACATTTTAAATTTAAAAAAGCTTGTCTGAAAGTGTTGAAGACAATGGTTTAATACACAAACCAGTTGTGTGAATATATATATATATATATATATATATATTCTTAATCTAACGGCTAATATCTAATCTCATTTCAATCAAGAGCTCTTATTTCGCCACCTCAGCAATCCAGGTGAAAGATTTTCCACCAATCACGTGCTGTCACATCAGACAACGGTTTATTTGTAAAACGCTTGTATAGATAAGTTTATAACAATAGTTTAAATTTTTAAACGCTTGTCTGAAAGTCTTGAAGACAACGATTTAATGTACAAATCCATTGTGTGTTGCATGCAATTCAGACAACGGTATTCACAAACCATTATCTGATTACATTTTATGCAACGTCTTATCTAAACACTTGTCTGATTTTAACAACGTTTTTGGAAAGCATTGTCTGAATCAAGAAGATGTAGACTCAAAGGCATCAGAGTAATTGATCAGATTTCTAGTTTAAGGTATAATATTAAAGGCAGTTAAGTTCTTGGATCAGTGTTTAGCTCATGAAGAAGTTTATGGGTTTTAGAGTCAACATAGGTTAAACTGGACACGGACATAAATCAAGTAGAATACTGGTTTATCGGTTAGTCAATGTGACTTGATTATAGTGAACTGTAGGACATATATGGTCAAGAAGTAATTAAAAAGAATTAGTATTGTTTAACTTTGGGTGACAGTATGGTCAAGAAGCAATTAAAAGAATTATGCTGGTCTAGGGTTTACATGTGTTTAACCAGGGTTTAGCAATAAAGATTTTGGATACATACAAAGGTAAGTTTACAACAGGAGTATGATCTACATGGTATAGAATAGGCATGTTTGAATCAACAAGATATAACAGTTTCAATAATATGAACTTTCAGAGGAAAGACAGAGTTACTTGCCTCCGGTAGAATGCAACAGCTAACAGCTCAGTCACTGGTACTCGACCTTAGCCTTTTCTTTATCGTTAGGTTCTACGTCCTTCTTATCTACATAAACCATATCACTACTTTAGAATACTATACTTCTAAATCGTCTAATCCTAATCTACCCAAAAGATTCTTATAACGCATTGATACTTAACATATAACATACGTACCTGACATTACACTAGAATCACCTCGTAAACAGATAATCACTTAAGCACGTAACACATAGAACATGCATCTCACATAAGTCACTTATACATTTAGCAGGTAAACCTAACTTATAAGCAATCATGCTATTCTGGTTTACACTCTACTATTTATAATTTCCCGGAAAATCGGGCAGAGTTTCCTTTATAATATGGACTATCCCGTCGGAAGATATCCAACTCCGATTCACAATCAAATTCCTACGATGGATTTAAAATCCACCTACACTTCCCAATGGATTCTATATTACAATAATCATTTACATAAACATATAACCGAATCATATCAATTAACAACTTAGAAACTTGAACTAAACATTCATATCAAAATCCACAATTTATGCTTTCAGGGTAATTAATTATCAATTAGCAAATAATTATCAAAAATCAACTTTTAATTAATATAACACTTTCATAAAATTCGAATTATACATATAAATTTCCAAATACTTACATGCAACTTAATTCGTTCGGAATTAACACTTAAATCCAATTAACAAGCATGGATCAAGAATCATAATAAACCGAATAATTCATATAATTACATATAAATTCAAGTTTAATCATATAACAATTCGAAAATCATACATGCAGCTTAAGTAGTTACTAAATCTTCACATAACAATCATCTTAGGCTTTGAATTAACAATCCAACCATTTCTAAAAATCAAAATTAATACCAGGAAAAATCGAAAAACACATGCAATACATTCAGGTCATAATCATCATCATAAAAATCATCAAATAACAATTAGTTAGCTTTTTCTACTCAAGAATCATCATCGTCGTGACCATCGGCTCATCACAGTCATTGTCGGTGGGATAAAATTTCGGTGGTTCTCGATTATGAGCTTCCAAACACAGAACTTTACCAAAACGAGGGTCAAAATCAAGGATTTAAGCACAGCAGGACTGCACTCGATTATCATCATCAACTAAATCAGAAATTAACAAAACCCACATATACACGCATGTATACACACATATGCTCATAACCTAACTCGAGTAAGTCAACAAAACAGCTGGGTAGATAGAAACTAGAGATGATTTGAAATGTTTTAACACCAAAATTGGCAAGAATCTATAAGAAAAAGGTATTGAATGCGAAGAGAGAGAGAGAGAGAGAGAGAGAGAGAGAGAGAGAGAGAGAGAGAGAGAGAGAGAGAGAACCGTGTGTAGAGAGAGAAAAGAGAGACAGTCGAGAGTACAGAGAGAGGAGGAGAAGAATGAATCTGGGGGTGGTGTTGTACAGAAATATCCAGGGGCAAAACAGTAAAATCACAATTGCTATTTACTTTTCTGAAAAATCACTCTTTTAATTACTTTTAAATCGAATTAAAACAGGAAAATGGAGAGAAAATATTTTTAGAAATTTTTTAAAATAAAGTTTATGAAATTAGGAACATCCCCATATTTTTAAAATAATTTTGGGATCAAAAATGAATTTTATACGAATTTTTGAAATAAAGGCTATTTAAAAGAAATAAAGCTTTTTAAATAATTAAATACCAGAACAATCATAGAAAGGTTTAGGCACACTACCTACAGGTTTCTTGCAAGCATGAGTTAAGTGGTTAGTACTGAAACAGTTTTGATATGTTTTCCTAGTGGCATTAGGCACATAAGCATAGTTGGTATCTTTGTTAATCCCTAGTTTGCCATTTCTATTTTGTTTCTTTTTAGCCACATTCTTCACAGATTCATTCCTTTTAGCTGGTTCAAACTTAACAAATTTTTCAGTATTAGGACCAACTCCAATAGGCTTCTTGGCTTTCACTTTGGCACTCTCATTCTTAGAGGGTGCTGGTTGTTCACTTGATTGTGCTTCATCTTCATTAATCAACATTTTCTTGATGAGTAAGGCTTCCTCATCAATCTCAAGTGTTGATTCTTTAAAGATAGGTGCCTTAGCATTTTTCAAAACATGAGGCACATTATCATGAACAACCTTGTCATCTTCAATGACAGCACATCCTTTCCTCTTCTTGAGAGTGTCATAATCAAAACCAATAGCAGCCTTTGCATTCTCTTGATGTTTCTCATGATAGGATTGTAACAGGCTAGAGGAGTTTTTAAAAGTTCTCAGTTTGAATTCATTCTCAGCAAATTCATCCCTTAGAGCCTTTTCAAGCTAACTAGCATATGAAACCTTATTCTCTAGTTATTCTATGTCTTTCTTAAGGTTCTCTACTCGCATGGTAGCTAGCTCTAATTCCTCATTTCTTTTGTTTAATAATTCATTCTTAGCAGATAGTTTCACAATCTCTTCACATTAGCAGCAGTCATACTAGTATGAATATTAAACATTTCAACAGATAGTTGTTCAATCATATCCTTGTACTCAGAAACAGACATGTCTATGGTAGTGAGAGATGGTACCTAAGGGTTTGATGAAGATGTCTCATCATTGGAATCGACCATTAAGGCATAGTTGCAAAATTCTTGCTCTTCTTCATCACTGATAGTATCATCCCAGCACTTCCCTTCAGCTATGTAGGCCTTGCCTGGTGTTTGCTTTTTGAGAAGGGCCTCATATTTAGTTTCAAGCTCAAGAAACTCTTTATCCTTCTTTTTAGGCTTCTTGCATTCACTGGCAAAATGCCCTAGGTCATTGCATCTATAGCATCACACAGATGACCTATCCACATAGCCAGTTTTGAATTTTTTCTTTTTTGGTTTCACAGGTGCTTTGCTTTGCTTTCTCTTGAATCTGATATTAAGGAATTTTCTAGCAACGAAAGCATATGATGTGTTTTCCATGCCATCTAGCTCTTCAAGAGTGTAGAACTCATCTCCTTCTTCTTCCTGTTCCTCAACAACAGTCTCAGGTAGCTTTACTACTGGTTCTTCATCTACTATTCTTCAATCCTCAATTGTCTTATAGAGGCTTCAAGTTCTTGAATAGATTTGTTTACAATCAAGGCACATGATGTGTTTATCATTTTACCTTGGTTTGCTTGAATAGCCCTTTTCTGTAACAGCTCAAGCTCATGAGTCTTTAACACACCATAAAGCACATCATATGTAACTTTGTTCAAATCTCTTTCCCTTAGAGAAATGACCCTCTGCTCTACGTGGTTTGGTGAAGAGACTAGAAACTTCATATTAAGTTCTTTGGTGCTGTAGACTTTTTCATTCATCTGTAGCTCAGTAACCATCTTGTGAAATCTCTCAAACATATCAGTAATGCTTTCCTTGGGTTGTGCCATGAAAGCTTCTTACTGTGTGACCAGTATCTATTTTTTGTTTTTTTTGACCTCCTCTGTTCCTTCACAGAGAACCTCAATGTGATCCCACATCTCTTTAGCAGTTGTACAGGATGCTATATTTGCAAACATTGACATATCTATTGAATCTATGATCAACAGCATGAGATGACTATCAAGGGCAACCTTTTCTTTTTCTGTATCTGTTCATTTGGATGGTTCCTTGGCCACATAAGATCTTGGAATGGTCGTGGTTCCAACAATCTTCTCAGCAATCTCTTGTTGTGGAACAAACGGACCACTCTTGAGAATCTCAGGATACCGAGGGTTTGAGGCTTTGATGAACAACAACATTTTTATTTTCCAGATGTTGAAATTATCTTTGTCAAACTTAGGGACCTTCACCATTCCTGTTGTCTTTGGTGTATTCATGATCTTTTTTTGTTTTGAACAACAAACTGCTCTGATACCACTTGTTGAGTATGGAATACACAGACAAGAAATTACAGAGGGGGTGAATGTATTTTCAAACTTTTTCTTTTCAAAAGGATCTTGAGAACGTTTGTTTGAAGGTTTGAATCTGTTTGTGTAGCTAAGTGTGTGTTTGTGTTTAACATATTATATAAGTACGGAATAAAAACACAAGACCACAATCACTCACTTTAATCTAACGTTGTATTAGATAAAGATTTTGCTACAATCTGTGAATACAAATATTGGTATTCTCAGCTTCATTTTCTCAGGGAGATGTTCTCTATGAATGTATGAAATCTTGTTCTCTAAAAGTTAACTGCTAGAGAATTGAGGTTGTACACTTATAGAACATGTGTACAACCTACTTACTACAAATGAAGTGACAGACAAAATTACTTTCTAACTTGTCTATCCCTTTTCGAGTAAACATCCAAGCAACTTGTAATTTGACTTCCTTTAATCCTGCTCAGATCCACTTCTTTAGCAGCTTTTCTCCTGTAACAACTCTCTAAGCTTCTTATAGACTTTCCAAAAACACTTTACAGTACTATGGTCCTAAAAGTATTTTGGCTTGCTACAGGTTTCTGACTTGTACAATTCTTCAGTATTTTGTCTTCAAGACTGCATTCGAGAAGTAACCAAGTGATTGATTCGAGAACTAGAATTAGCTTATTAGATAACTCTGAGTTCTCGAATACTGTTTAATTGACATATCGAATCACTTCTCGAATCAGTCTTTTCTTCAAGAATCCTCGACTTATCGAATAGAGCTTTTAACTTATGAGATCCTTGAGATGTCGAATAGCTTCCTAAGTCCTTGAGATATCGAATGTAGCTTTGACCTGTTGACTCTCAGAGAACTCGAATGATGCTTTGACTTGTTGACTTCTTGAGTTCTCGAATAGAGTATTAGACATGTCGAATCTCTGAGTTATCGAATGAGGCTTTGACTTGTTGACTCCTTGAGATATTGATCAATGTCTTTTGAGATATCGAATCCCTGACTTCTCGAAAACTAGACATCTCGAATAGAACAAGTACTTCTCGAATTGGTACTTAGGCAAATCTTCATTTTTCAAAATCCAACTGTGTTTATTTTGACAGCCCTGTTCTTCAAGCTTGAGGCATGATCTCTGGATCTTCTTTCAAGCATTATTTCATGACTTAATTTACAGTTACACAGATAGAATTTTGATGCCTATTACAGGTACTAAGACAAGTAGAGACTCTACAACTAGAGGGTTCCCCAGTTAATGGGTCATGTAAGTAATGCAAAGCATTACAGACAATTAGGCTTGTTATTAGATAAATACAGGCATGCCTCTGTGACTAACATCTTAATCCTGATGGGAAGGAAATTGCATATCTGTTGGTAGAAGATCTACATCTGCAAAGAAGCTCAATCCAAAATCTCAGAGCAGCTATTTATCAGATTAATGAAAAAGATAATGAGCTCAAATTACTGAAGGAGAAACTGGTTCAAATTCTTGAAGGAAAAGAAGAAGAGTTGTTACTAAACTTCTTAAAGAATAATCTTTTTTATCAAAGAATCATTGACAAGAAATAGTTTGCTGCTGAGCCTGGGTATACATTTTGTTTTTGGTTTTTGACATCACTGAATCAAGGAATTTGTACTTTACTTCCTAAAGTATAAATTGGGGGAGATTGTTAGATATTGATTCAAGTGATCGTCAGGATCTGGACTACTATTCAGGATGCTGACGTCATCAGGAAAGGAGCGTCAGTACAGGATTGTCATCAGGATGGAAAGCTGATCAGGATTGCTTGTAGATTTGTATTAGTCCAGAGATCAAGGAAGATTGATTTATCAATTCCTATTTTATTAGATTGTAGCTATCAGTTCGGATATGTATTGAAAATAGTTGTTAATTGATTTGACATATCTTGTAATTGATAGGGCAACTGTGTAATGTATATAAACACGATTTAGATTTTACATGATTGTAATTGCTTACTCGAGAATTATTGTAACCTAGCAGCTCTCAAGAACATCAGAATTTATTGAGCGAGTTTGTAACAGTTTTATACCAGTAATAATAAAGTTGTTAATCTTTCATATTTGTGTTTATTATTTATTTAAGTCGAAAATCTTATACAATTGTATTCAACCCCCCTTTGTTAATTGTAAATCACTGGGCAACATAAATCCTGATCCAGATTCAGTTCTTGATACAACTCAAATCCCTATTCCTAATCCTGATGAAGCTGATATTTTGAAGAAAATTGAGATCATGATTCTTTCTACTATGGTTGATTATTATAACCTGGAGTGTGATGAAGAAGAGGAGAAAAGAAGAAGGAAGAAAAGAAAAGAGTTAAGAGAAGCTAATATTGTTGCTACTAGAGAAGAAAGAAATTATAAGAATAATATTAGAAGATCTAACACGCTTCTCTGGAGTCTGGAGAGATGTAGACAGAAAAGAACATGAGTTAGTAGACAAGTTTAAACATCTTAACAGAAAAAGAAACAATACGTGGAAGCACATTGATACTTTGAAATGTGATAAGCCAATTGATTTTATTTCTAGAGGCATAATGAAAAATCTTCCTAGTATAGCAGATACTGATGAATCTGAAAAATCTAAAGCTCTATGGACAGACATGTATTTGAATATGAAGCAGATGCTACCTAATACAATGGGAGGTATAAATTTTCAAGATGCAGAATTTACTAGTATGTCTTATGTTGATCCACATGCATTGGTTAACAAAGTTGGAGAGAAACTGACTGTAGAGCACCTGAATAAGCTTGTAGCTATGGAAATTGTTCATGACTGTCATGATGGTGCTGAAGAGAAAGAAAAACTTGTTTACTTTATGAAAGATGGAGTGTATATACAATGATAATTCAGGATAGCTACTAATGAAATCAACAAAGGAACTGAAATATGTTCATTATCTGCTCAAGAAGAAGAACAAAGTGAACAAAGAATGGTCTAGTATGATCTTTACAACTATCAAAAAAAGAATTCTGGATGAGGGACAGACATATGATGGCAAATATACACCTTTGTACTTAAATCTAAGAGATTAAGAAATATAAGTGGAAAGAGACAGTGCTGTTAAAGAAGTGTCTTTGGGTATGAAACAATTGACTCTTAATCCTGATGGAAAGGAATTTTCTTATCTCTTGGCGGATGACTTACATTTACAAAGAAGCTGAATCCAGAATCTCATAGCAGCTATTTATTAGATTAATGAAAAAGATGAAGAACTCAAAGAACTGAAGGTGAAACTGGTTCAAATTCTTGAAGGCAAAGAAGAAGTATTATTGCTGAACTTCTTGAAGATGAATCTTTTCTACCAAAGAATCAATGAAAAGAAATAGCCTGTTACTGAATCTTTTGGTACATTTTGTTTTATTTTTGACATCATTGAATCAAGAAATTTGTGATTTATTCTACAAAGAACAAATTGGGAGAGATTGTTAGGTTCTGATTCAATGATTGTTAGGATCTGGACTACTGATCATGATTGGGATGCTGACATCATTAGTATTGCAGAGCGTTAGTATCAGGATTGTTGTCAGGATTGTGAAGCTCATCAGTATTGTTTAGAGATATCTATTAGTCTAGAAATCAAGGAGGATTGATTTGTCGGTTCCTATATTATAGGATCGTAGCTATCAATTAAGATATGTATTACAGGTTGTTAGTAATTGATTTAGCATATCTTGTAATTGATAGAGTAGTTGTGTAATCTACATAAACACAGTTTAGGTTTTACATTGAGGTAATAGTTTTTACACGAGTATTTTGTAACCTAGCAGCTCTCAAGAACATCAGAATTTTGTGAGAGAGTTTTGTAACGGTTTTGTAATATCCGTAAAATTTTTGAATAAATTTTTCTTTCTACTCGATGTTTATTTAAATTTTATTTAAGAAACGATGCATTATTATTATTTTTTTATTATTAGTACGTTTTGTAAAATTTTCTAAAATTATATATATTCGTATTATGTTTAATTATTTTAATTAATTAGTTAGGATTTTATTTTCGTATTTAATTTAGAAAACGAAATTTAGTATCGTTTAATGGGAGAAAACGAGATCTTTTTACCAATAATTTCATTAAATATAAGCATAATCATTATTTTATTTTAATTATTTCAGTATTAATTTATGTCTCCCACAATTATTCCTTTTTATTTTTAATAATGAAAGCACTAAATAGTCTACTTATTTTGTCCCCCATTTTTTATGATTCTTTTTAATTTAATAATCAAACCATTATCAACCTCATAATTATAGCACTCAGTTTACACAGCAATAAAAACGCATACACAACATTTTTTTCAGAAACAAAACACTCGACCATATCCTTACACAAACAGAGTAGACAGGTAGAATAAAATTTTTTTCTTTCCTTCCTTCTTTCTATCCTTTTATTTTCTCGGTTAATGCTTCCATTGATTACGTTTTTTTGCTAAATCTTGGTTCTTGTGTCCGATGTAGTAGTTGTAATCGAGTTGGGGGGGGGTTTGATCTTGATATTTTGATTGGTGATTGAATCGGTGAAGGGGGAAGATTAATTGGGTTGTGGGTTGATTAACTGATGGGGTTTGTTGTTGTTGGAAGAGGAGAGAGACGCGAGGGGGAGAAGAGAGATAAGAGGCGGAGGAGAGATTTACGGGGGGAGAGAGTAGAGGGGCAGAGAGAGATATCAAGAGAGAGAGATTTGTGGAGAGAGAGAGAGGCGACGGTGGAGGATGGTGGTAGTGTGGGTCGAAAACAGAAAAGAGATGGAGGGGAGAAGGGAGTTCGAACGAGAGGTGGAGAGGGAGAGTAGGACGAGAGAAAGAGATGTTGAGGCGGGGAGAGAGATAGAGAGATTGAGCGGAGAGAAAAAGAGGGGAAAGAGAGAGAGGCGGAGGGAGAGACGGGGAACCGGAGGAGAGATTGAGAGAGAGATGAAGGGATATTGAGAGAGAGATTGGGGAGAGAGGACAGGCGAGAGAGAGAGAGAGAGAGAGAGAGAGAGAGAGAGAGAGAGAGGGGGGGGGGGAGATTGCGAGAGAAACAGGGGAGGGGGGTGGGGCCCACAATGGGGTGAGGTGGGGCCCACGGGAAATTACTGTTAAACTAATATTATTAAATAATAACGAAACAATTTCTAAATTTATGTTTTAATTGGATTTAGATAAAAGGTTGAATATTTTTTTTAAATGTGGTTTTAATAATTTAAATTGGAGTGTATTAAATAGTTAGTGAATAAAATAGTTTTATTAAATAGTTTAATTAATTAAATTGGTGATTGAGTTATTATTTAATTGAAAATATTTTGTGACATAAATTAAAGATTTATGGTTTTGATAATAAAAGAGAGTTTAATTTATTAATTTGGAATTATTTATAGTTAGATTACTACTAAGTGATTATTTACCATAATTTAGAGATTTATTGTTTTTTTTAAAAGAGGATTAATTGAGAATAAATAGGATTAAAGAGCGATATATTTTTAAGATTTTATATTTATTTATTTCCAAATTATTTTATTAATCGGATAAGACCAGATTTATTTAGAGACTAAAAAAAATGGATTAATATTATTTTTAATTACGAGATTTAAAGGGGAAAATTAGTTAGTGAGATTAATAGTAATGATTATGGATTTAAATTGAATAAAACTAGATTCTTGAATAATTTTGGTTGTGAGATTTATATTAATTAAATTAGGGATTTATTAATTCATTGATAAAAAGAAAGAATTATTGGGAATAAGTAGAATTAAATGCGGTATTATTTTAGGGGACTGATATTTATTATTGGATTATTTTAATTAAGCAGATTGAATTATATTAGTTTAGATTAAAAACTGAGATTAGTACGAAACAGCTGAACTAGGTTTTAAAAGGTGAAATGTCGGGCCTAATAAAGTGAGTTTTATTTGGTTATAGAGAATCAGAGACGTGGAGCCAGGTGAATTATCGTACTGCAGAGCGCAAGTTTACTAATTCGTACTCCATTGTTCGGGGTATTTATATTTTTTTTACATTCATAATTATGCTAATTAAGTTTTCGATTTTCAAAATCAAGTATTCTTTCGAGTGATTTATACCAGATCTTTATTCATGCGATTTACATACATATTATTGTTGAGCTGTTATCCAGCCATATTATATCATGAGGTGTTCAAGTTTATTTCATGAGTTGTTCCATATTGTTAGTATGTTTATTGAGATACTTCATTCGAGTTTATATTTAAGAGTGGGAATATAAATAAAGTAAGTTTTGTATACTGATATGGGTCACCTCATTTCGATTCCATAATCATAACAGTTTTTCATAATATTTCCTCTAATCGTTCGAGCGGGAAACTATATTATTGGTGTCTAATGTTCATTGCTTATGAAGGCAAAAGTGACCGGAGTAACGCACCGGCCCAACTGAGTAGTATTAAGGGTGTGTTCGAGGCTTCGGCTCATCCTTCTATCGATAAAAAACGAGTAGTGATAATGGATTGATCATCCATTCCTTGAGTAGGCGTTATGAGCAGAAATCCAATCATTGACATCCTATCGGTTAACCGATGCCTGTGTGGTTCTGTTAACTAGGGTGTTGATCTGAGCAGTTGCTATACTATATTACCAATGGAGTAGTTTTGAGAAGTTACTGTTGTATTTTCGAGTAGTATTTTGAGAAGTTATTAATTTATCATCGAGTAGTATTTTGAGAAGTTATTGAGACATATTTATTATTTCATACGAGTAGTACTTTGAGAAGTTATGAGATATATTTATTCTTTCATATGAGTAGTATTTTGAGAAGTTATTGAGATATGTTTGTTCTTTCATATGGGTAATATGTCGAGGTTTATAAAAATTTTCGAGTTGATCTCTTTTCAAAATAAGTATATTATAGAGTGGTAAAAACCATACTTTGGTCAAGTTGTTTTATTATATGATATCTATATGTACTTGCTGGGCATTCTTTGGCTCACTCTTGCTATTTAAAAATTTTAAAACAGTGACAATCAGAGCTGACATTAGTACAGCAAATCAGAATTAAGGAAAGGGGAGGACCACTGATTCAGCATGTTATCCTTAAAGCATCTGAGGAGATTACAGGTTGGAAAGGTGTTGTTTTATTATCTAGTTCTTTGGAGTTGTAATAGTATTTTAGAGATTCTGGGAAGAGAACTGGAGATGTAATATCATTTGGAATTAGTGAGTGCTTGTTCTAAGACTATAACCCGTGGTGTAAAATGTGGAGTTGTTATGAATATTGTTTTAGATTTCATTGTGAACAGGTGATTGAATCTTCCACAAGAGATGTGACGATCTGGATTCCTGTAGGGAATTTTGGGGCGTTACAGTAATGGTATCAGAGCAGTAGGTTATAAATCTTAGAACGAGTATAGGAGACTATATGTGAGGGAGTTTAAAATCCAAGGAAATCGATAAGTATATATATAGTAGGAGTTGTGAGGTGGAGGCGGGATGGCCATTAGCAGTAGTAGAATCAGTTAGGATGAGAGAAATGTGTATCCAGGATTTATTTATTGGGTGAAATATGAGTATATAGAGGTAAGTATACATAAATATACATATATCTATAACTGCAGATATATATGTGTATATGTACAGACATGTACTGTTTGTTTTCATAAATAAATATTTCATGGGTATGCAATTAAACTAAACCGTATTGGGATAGGTGGAATCGAGTGAGGCTGTGACGTATGGAGAAGTGCAGAAGAGATAAATAGAGTGGATTTTATAGATGGAAACAAAACAAGAAGAGTATGCTAGTATTATGTATGGATTTGGAGGAGGAGGAAGGAGATGGAAGATTTCGACAGGGATTGCAACAATAGATTGGAAATAATGATGCAAGATATAGAGTGAATTAATTCAGAAGGGTAAAGATGAGAGGAAAGAGGTATATTTAATGAGAGAAAATGATATGAGGAGTTTTAAGGAATAACTCAGATTTACTATTGAGGATAAGATGTAATTTGAGGATAGAGTGAAGATAAGAATAAACGAAGGAAGTAGGTATCAATGAGGAGCCGGTATGAAAATAGACAGTATAGCATAAGAGTTTATAATTGAGATATGGGAAGCATAAAGCTGGTAAAAGTGCTGAGAAGATATTAGCAACCTTAGTTATTGCCTACGTTAATTCCGAGGACGGAATCCTTTTAAGGAGGGAAGACTGTAATATCCGTAAAATTTTTGAATAAATTTTTCTTTCTACTCGATGTTTATTTAAATTTTATTTAAGAAACGATGCATTATTATTTATTTTTTATTATTAGTACGTTTTGTAAAATTTTCTAAAATTATATATATTCATATTATGTTTAATTATTTTAATTAATTAATGTTTATTAAAAGAATTTGAGAAAAATTAGGATTTTATTTTCGTATTTAATTTAGAAAACGAAATTTAGTATCGTTTAATGGGAGAAAACGAGATCTTTTTACCAATAATTTCATTAAATATAAGCATAATCATTATTTTATTTTAATTATTTCAGTATTAATTTATGTCTCCCACAATTATTCCTTTTTATTTTTAATAATGAAAGCACTAAATAGTCTACTTATTTTGTCCCCCATTTTTTTTTGATTCTTTTTAATTTAATAATCAAACCATTATCAACCTCATAATTATAGCACTCAGTTTACACAGCAATAAAAACGCATACACAACATTTTTTTTCAGAAACAAAACACTCGACCATATCCTTACACAAACAGAGTAGACAGGTAGAATAAATTTTTTTTCTTTCCTTCCTTCTTTCTATCCTTTTATTTTCTCGGTTAATGCTTCCGTTGATTACGTTTTTTTGCTAAATCTTGGTTCTTGTGTCCGATGTAGTAGTTGTAATCGAGTTGGGGGGGGGGGTTTGATCTTGTTATTTTGATTGGTGATTGAATCGGTGAAGGGGGAAGATTAATTGGGTTGTGGGTTGATTAACTGATGGGGTTTGTTGTTGTTGGAAGAGGAGAGAGACGCGAGGGGGAGAAGAGAGATGAGAGGCGGAGGAGAGATTTACGGGGGGGGGAGAGTAGAGGGGCAGAGAGAGGTGTCAAGAGAGAGAGATTTGTGGAGAGAGAGAGAGAGGCGACGGTGGAGGATGGTGGTAGTGTGGGTCGAAAACAGAAAAGAGATGGAGGGGAGAAGGGAGTTCGATATTGAGAGAGAGGTTGGGGAGAGAGGACAGGCGAGAGAGAGAGAGAGAGAGAGAGAGAGGGGGGGTCGAGAGGGAGAGAGATTGCGAGAGAAACAGGGGAGGGGGTGGGCCCCACAATGGGGTGAGGTGGGGCCCACGGGAAATTAATGTTAAACTAATATTATTAAATAATAACGAAACAATTTCTAAATTTATGTTTTAATTGGATTTAGATAAAAGGTTGAAAATTTTTTTAAAATGTGGTTTTAATAATTTAAATTGGAGTGTATTAAATAGTTAGTGAATAAAATAGTTTTATTAAATAGTTTAATTAATTAAATTGGTGATTGAATTATTATTTAATTAAAAATATTTTGTGACATAAATTAAAGATTTATGGTTTTGATAATAAAAGAGAGTTTAATTTATTAATTTTGAATTATTTATAGTTAGATTATTACTATGTGATTATTTACCATAATTTAGAGATTTATTGTTTTTTTTTTAAAAGAGGATTAATTGAGAATAAATAGGATTAAAGAGCGATATATTTTTAAGATTTTATATTTATTTATTTCCAAATTATTTTATTAATCGGATAAGACCAGATTTATTTAGAGACTAAAAAAAATGGATTAATATTATTTTTAATTACGAGATTTAAAGGGGAAAATTAGTTAGTGAGATTAATAGTAATGATTATGGATTTAAATTGAATAAAACTAGATTCTTGAATAATTTTGGTTGTGAGATTTATATTAATTAAATTAGGGATTTATTAATTCATTGATAAAAAGAGAGAATTATTGGGAATAAGTAGAATTAAATGCGGTATTATTTTAGGGGACTGATATTTATTATTGGATTATTTTAATTAAGCAGATTGAATTATATTAGTTTAGATTAAAAACTGAGATTAGTACGAAACAGCTGAACTAGGTTTTAAAAGGTGAAATGTCGGGCCTAATAAAGTGAGTTTTATTTGGTTATAGAGAATCAGAAACGTGGAGCCAGGTGAATTATCGTACTGTAGAGCACAGGCAAGTTTACTAATTCGTACTCCATTGTTCGGGGTATTTATATTTTTTTTAAATTCATAATTATGCTAATTAAGTTTTCGATTTTCAAAATCAAGTATTCTTTCGAGTGATTTATACCAGATCTTTATTCATGCGATTTACATACATGTTATTGTTGAGCTGTTATCCAGCCATATTATATCATGAGGTGTTCAAGTTTATTTCATGAGTTGTTCCATATTATTAGTATGTTTATTGAGATACTTCATTCGAGTTTATATTTAAGAGTGGGAATATAAATAAAGTAAGTTTTGTATACTGATATGGGTCACCTCATTTCGATTCCATAATCAGAACAGTTTTTCATAATATTTCCTCTAATCGTTCGAGCGGGAAACTATATTATTGGTGTCTAATGTTCATTGCTTATGAAGGCAAAAGTGACCGGAGTAACGCACCGGCCCAACTGAGTAGTATTAAGGGTGTGTTCGAGGCTTCGGCTCATCCTTCTATCGATAGAAAACGAGTAGTGATAATGGATTGATCATCCATTCCTTGAGTAGGCGTTATGAGCAGAAATCCAATCATTGACATCCTATCGGTTAACCGATGCCTGTGTGGTTCTGTTAACTATGGTGTTGATCTGAGCAGTTGCTATATTATATTACCAATGGAGTAGTTTTGAGAAGTTACTGTTGTATTTTCGAGTAGTATTTTGAGAAGTTATTGATTTATCTTCGAGTAGTATTTTGAGAAGTTATTGAGACATATTTATTATTTCATACGAGTAGTACTTTGAGAAGTTATGAGATATATTTATTCTTTCATGTGAGTAGTATTTTGAGAAGTTATTGAGATATGTTTGTTCTTTCATATGGGTAATATGTCGAGGTTTATAAAAATTTCCGAGTTGATCTCTTTTCAAAATAAGTATATTATAGAGTGGTAAAAACCATACTTTGGTCAAGTTGTTTTATTATATGATATCTATATGTACTTGCTGGGCATTCTTTGGCTCACTCTTGCTATTTAAAAATTTTAAAACAGTGACAATCAGAGCTGACATTAGTATAGCAAATCAGAATTAAGGAAAGGGGAGGACCACTGATTCAGCATGTTATCCTTAAAGCATCTGAGGAGATTACAGGTTGGAAAGGTGTTGTTTTATTATCTAGTTCTTTGGAGTTGTAATAGTATTTTAGAGATTCTGGGAAGGGAACTGGAGATGTAATATCATTTGGAATTAGTGAGTGCTTGTTCTAAGACTATAACCCGTGGTGTAAAATGTGGAGTTGTTATGAATATTGTTTTAGATTTCATTGTGAACAGGTGATTGAATCTTCCGCAAGAGATGTGACGATCTGGATTCCTGTAGGGAATTTGGGGGCGTTACAGGTTTTATATCACTAATCAATAAAGATGTTATTTATCATACTTGGTCTTATTATTTTTAAAGTCGAAAATCTTATATAATTGTATTCAACCCCCTTCTACAATTGTTATTCACTGGATAACAAGTAGGCTTGTTATTATATGGTTATAGACATGCTTTTGTAACTAAAATCAGTCAGTTATATGAATATGAATTTGAGATTAATTATATTATATGTATCTAGGTGGAATTAATTTTATATATATTAATTGTAGGTATATATTATATATGTAAACTATAATCACTATTTGTTTATGTATATGGAATTTTTATATGTTATACATGTAAACTATAGATAATGGTTATTTGTTTATATTGTTTAAGTTAGATGATTACATGGAAGGTATACTGTTTAAGTAAGATGATTACATGTAAGGTAAATATTGAAGGATATTTCTTACATACAAATTAAGGAAAAAATATGTGTAAATATGATATGTTTATGTATTATAGTACTGTATATATTAGGTTGCATTAAAGATTCCAAATCGGTGAAACATAGGAAAAAAAGTGGTAAACTTGATCAGGAGAAGAAATTTTTGAGTTAAAATACATCATGACCGTGAAATGAGAAACCATGTTAAGGTAAATAGGTTGAATAAAAAATGTTAATTACGTAATATATAATCTCTATTAAATATGAGTTAAAATGAGAATATTATTAAATAAAAATATTCAATCATAACATTTATATTTTTTGGATAATCTTAAAAAATAGTACAAAAGTTAAGCAAATAATGTAAAATATATTAAATTTTATTAAAAAAATAATAAAATAATAAAAAATAAAATTTTAAAACTAATGGTGCATAGCTTGGATATAAAACTAATATAAAGCTTGTTTGTATATAGATGGTAGTATGGTATTAGGGGTATACACGGTTCGGGTTGGGCGGGTTGGAAGAATTTTTTGACCCAACCCAATTTAATCGGTTTGAAAAATTTTCAACCCAATCCATTAAAATTAAATTCATAATCCAACCAAATCCAATCGGTTTGGATCGGTTTGGACGGATTATGAATAAATATTAAAAAAAACTGTATAAAAAATTGTTATCATTTTTGAATTTGCTGAAAGAAAGAAAGGTTTCGGCATATATTTAACACATTTCAGCATAACATGATTGCGATAAAAATTTAACATACGACTTGCATCTCATAGTTTTTATAACAGATAAAATGTTGCTACTTTCTCTCAGTAAGCTTCATGTATTTTAATGGTTTGCATGACAAAATACATGAATATACATGGCTGGTACAAAGACCTGTTAGCACTACTGCTACGCGGTACTGCAGTAGGCACTCTGCTTTCAATCTTGATATAAATGGACCAATGTAAGAGCATCTCCAAAAGACTCCTACATTCACTCTTTAAAATAATATAAATAAAAGACTCTTAGCAAGTTATTACATTGGTTTATGTGTCAAACTCCAACAATCCTCTTTATATTAGCTCTTTATTTATAATTTATTCATAAATTAACCCCACTATAACCAAAAATTGTGCAAGAATTGGTGGACATGAATATTTTATTATTAAAATACAACTTAAGAGCTACTAGTGGCTCTTAGAAATAAGGAGAGAGAAGAGATTCTTAGTGTTTTTAAGAGCCACTAAGAGTCTCTTGGAGCAACATTTTCATTCTTTCTCCTCATTTTTTGAGTTAAGAACTTGAGTAGAGAGCCTCTTGGAGATGCTGTAATAATGGATCATGGATATAAAAAATATTTTATTAAATTAATTTATTTTTTAATCGGGTTGGGTTGGTTCGGTTAAAAAGAAATTAAAACCCGTACCCAACCCATTTAAATCGGTTTAACGTTTTTTCAATCCAATTATATATCGGTTTAGAAAAAATCGATTTGGATCGGATGAAATAGTGTCGATTTGAATCGGGTTGGTCGTTTTATGAACCCGTGTACACCCCTATACGGTACTGCAATTTTGTTGTTTCTAACTATAATATGTCTTTGTTATTTTTAGGATTGAAATTTTTTGGACAAAACACAGATCATTTCCTGTGATACATGTCGATAATTGACTACATAAAGATACACATGTACCCGAGATACCTTGCGGTTGACCCGTAAAAAGTGCATCCTCATAATTTCTAGATAAATAGTCTATTCTGAAATAATCAACATTCATTTACTTGGTTAAATAAAAACAAATTGTGGATAATGTTATTACCTGTCATGGATATATTTATAGTAAAATGCATGAGTCGCCTAACTGGAAACATATTTTGGCCATTATGTTAGTTCATTGCTACAACTTGGAACAACTTTATTTTTATCAGCTTCCTGCATTATTTATGCAAGAATTGGAAGAAACATTTTCACTTCCCCTTCTTCGTGTTTCAATTTCTCATTGCTGGAGGCTAGCTTCCAAGCATTATGGACCTGAATGAATTCCTGAGACAAGGGGTAAACCCTGGTGAAGAAGATAACTGCGTGCTTCCTGTTCAAGTGCATTCACCGGGCTGGTTTAAACTGGGAGATACAAGTGATTACGTTCTTAATTATGCACTGCCACGCCTGTTATTGCAGTTATCGTTAATCTTCATCCTCACTCACTCCCTTCATGTATTTCTCAGGCGCCTCAGTTTGCCTCGGATTATTTCTAAAATCTTGGTATTAGTTCTCTCTCAACAATGTTGAAAATGAAAGTTTTCCGTTATCAAATTTTCTAGATGTAGCTAAACTAGATGGCGATTTTTTTATATGTTACAAATCTAATGTGCATTTTTTGCTAACCACATGACCGAATATAAATCTGTAAATGATAACTTACTGTTGTCTTAACATGCGATGCAGGCTGGTGTCATACTAGGAAAAACTATTTTCGGTAATTTGTCTGGAGAAATGCAGAAAAGACTTTTCCCAGAAGATGATGTTCTCCTGTACGCATTGTCGAGATGTGGATTTATTTTCTATATGTTCATGGTTGGAGTGAAGATGGATTTGAGCATGATATGGAAAGTTGGAAGAAAGGCCATAACCATAGGCTTGGGCGCATCGTTTGCACCCATGATCACTGCTGCAATAATGTGGGCAAATATAGCTCCATATTTTTCACTATATAAAAGAGTAGCAGTTTCAAGTGTTATCAGAATAAAATCTGTTACTCCATTTCCTGTCATTGCTAGTCTTTTGGTAGACCTAAAAATCATGAATACAGAGATTGGCCGCCTTTCTTTGGCAGCAGCATTAGTAGCTGATTTGGTCGGTAAAGTAGCTGCTGTAGCACTGAATGTCTACAAAGTCTATGAACAATCATCAAGTAAATCTTTGGCCTGGCTAAGCTTCATTCAATCTTTTGTCATAATTATTTGTGCGTTGGTGGGTACAAGGCCATGGTTCTCAAGAATTATCAGGAGGACACCAGAAGGGAAACCTGTGAAGCAAGAGCACCTTGCTTTTATATACATTACAATTCTTTTTACGGCCTACTTATGCACCAACTTAGGGCTCCAAGATTATTATATTCCTTTTCTGCTTGGTTTGGCCATTCCCAACGGTCCTCCTCTGGGTTCGACACTTGCAATTAAGCTAGACACATTTACATCAGGCTTGTTGGCTCCATTGTTGATAAGCAATTTTTCGCTATGGATTGATATAACAAATTTTTATGACATCGATTTTTTGAAAACAATATGCATGATCACAGTGGGGGGTGTTGCTATTAAACTTGTCTTTGTTTTAGGACCAGCATTGGTAAACAATCTGCCTATAAGAGATGCTGTTACTATCAGCATAATCCTGAGTGCTCAAGGAATAGTTCAAGGTGCATACTATGATATAGAATATAGGAGCCAGGTATGTCTATAAATTACAAGCAAGAGCTAAATTTCATTTATGAATTTTTGTGTCCAACTTTCTGAATATCAAGTCCAAGGGAATTTCTTGGCTTAACAACAAAGCTAGAAGAGAATGTATCTTTCTTTGTTGGACATGCCAGAAATCACGTTTGGACTTGACATTTTTAACTTTGTGACAAAATGATGAAATTTGTATTACGAAATGAAATTTCTCTAAATGTAACTTATAACTCTATCATTTTATTTTAAATTGGGGTGCAGAATATAGATGGTGAGACCTTTTCCTTGGTTATCATGTGGATGGCCGTACTAGCAGCGGCTGCACACCTTTCTGTGAAATACCTGTACGATTACTCCAAGATATACAGGGGCTATGTAAAAAGAAACATTCTAAACACTTCAAGAAATTCTCAGCTCAGATTATTGGTATGTTCCCAGCGATCTGACGATGCCGTAGCTGCTATGAAGCTTTTAGAAGCTACAAGCTCCACAGAAGCTCCCACCCACGCCTCTGCGCTAAACCTTGTGGAGCTTGTTGGCCAAGCCACACCACTTATAATTAATCATGGATTAGGCCAAAAGAATTCCTCTGGTGACACTCTTTCTCGACAAATAATTCATCTATGGCAAAATTTTGAAGAACAGTATCCTGGATTGGTTTCCGTCCAGCCCTTCACTTCAATGTCACTTCCAAGATTCATGCATTTTGACATTTGTTCTATCGCCTTTGACTATTTAACGTCACTAATCATACTTCCCTTTCATCGGAAATGGAATCAGCATGGTAAAATTATATTCGAAAACAATCTGCAGAGGACAATTAATCGGGAAGTACTGGGGGCAGCTCCTTGTTCCGTAGGCATTTTGGTTGATCGGCGTAAGACACGCACTGAACTTTCTGTCCATCAATACACACAATCGAGGTATCATGTAGCAGCCATATTCTTGGGTGAGGATGACGACCGGGAGGCTTTAGCATATGCCATGCGTATGGCAAAATCGATAAAAGTTCAATTGAGTGTTGTTAGGCTTGTTCCCTCTGAAAAGAGTGAAGAGAAATGGGACACTGTTCCTGACAGAGAAATATTGAGGGAGTTAAAGACGCTGAGCAGGGAACAGAACAATATAGTTTATAGAGAGAAACTTACTAGTGATGGGGGAGAGACAGCTCTAATAGTAAATTCAATGGCGGATTCCTTTGATTTAATACTAGTAGGGAGACGCCATAGAGAGGATTCACCGCTGTTAGCAGGTTTATCGCAATGGAATGATATACCAGAGCTGGGGACAATAGGAGACATTTTGGCATCTGTTGAAATTAACAGACCAGCTTCAGTCTTGGTGGTGCAACAACAGGTCTTCAAGTGAATAAGGTTATCTTATTTCAAGTTACAAAAATCAGTGCTGCAAGTTGTAATGATATATATGCGCGTTTACAAAACTCAAATTGTGCATGAATCGACTATGTGTTTGGCATTGCTTAAAATAAGTTACTTTTGGCTTAATAGAGGTGTTTTTAACTTAAAGAAGAAAGTAAAGTTTTTTAGTTTAAGCTGAATGAATGTATTTGGTAATTTTACTTAAAGTTAAATGGGGTTTTAATAATTTTGACTTAAAGTGAAATTTGACTTAAAAAAATTTTAAATTCGTAATATTTAAGCTTTACAAGAATCGTGAAAAAAAAAAAACTTCATAAAGCATAAGTCCTAAGTCAAAAGTATCTAAATGGAACTTATGATTTAAGCGCAAGAATTATTATCATGTACAGACATGATAATAACAAATTAGTTATCATCACATTATTGCAAAGTGTAAACAAATATTCAGTCTAAAGTTCCTAACTGATTTGTATATATAAGTATACAATTAAGAAAAATGCTAGAGGTACCAAATTGGGTATAAAAAATTATTATCAAATAATTTTGATTGGTTATAATTGTAATGGGTCCGCCAGGGCCATCTAATTAAAACATACCAAAATGCCAAGTAATTAGTGTCATGTCATTTGGTAACAAATTTTGGTACCTAATTTGGTACTTATAGCCTTCACGGATAATATATGTATTTAAATTTCTTAGAAAATATACTCATTACAAGCATAAAAGCCTAATTTTTTTAAAGAAGAAATTGTAATCGAAATCGTATTAAGTTCTCAACATACTTTCAAAAAAAAAAAAAGTTCTCAACATTCTTACATATCGTAATTAGATATGGTAATATAAAACTATGAAATCATTTGTGGAGACTATGATCATACAACAACAACATGAACATGCAAACAAAAGCTTTTTTTATGTGTATAACCAACCCAGGCCTATGTCTTTTTGAATACAAATGCGCCAGAAAAACAAAGAATGGGAATTACAAAGGGGACGAAAATAGAACATGTGACACGTATAAAGTATAGACTTCTGCTTGTACCGAAAACCAGAGTGCAAATCTTTAACTTTTGTCACTGGCAGCGGGCACCAAATATTTGTTTTTAGATTTAGAGTTAAGTTCTATGAAGACCAAAAATTTTGGTAAAGCTTGGAATTCATATATCAATCAAAATATTGCAAAAATTTATACATTGAAAAACATGTTAAGTGAAATTCACTATTTAGTTTATTTAATTGAAAATCTTGAAAATCATATACTCCTTCTGTTTCTCTCATTTCAATTTCTATTTTGGGATGTTCCTCATTTCTTTACGTTACCATAAATAGTAAGTTTCCTCCACTATTACACCCCGTACTTTCTTCCCATTATCTCATATTTAATAATAAAAAATACTATTACACCCACTACTTATAAAAGCCCGACTTTATGGACTATTAATTCTAAAGCGAAACTAAAAGGAAATACAGTTTTATTAATCAAAAAGTCTATTACAAAGGTACTTATTACAAAAGCGCAGCTAAGAATGATAATCTAAAAGCTAATCTACTCCGAACCTAAGCTCCTCGAATTCCAATGTTATCCACTCGATCTTATACGGAACCTGAAAATTGTAAGTAATGAGCTATACAACCCAGCAAGTAACCAATCGATCTAACCATCCATACAAAGTAACGTATAAACACATATAGAATAATACAATAATCGATACAATACAATATGATACACAAAAAAATTACTTTCGATACACATATATTATTCGATATGATACGACACCACATAACAACAATAACTTGAAACCCATAATTCATATCACGATCACTATAATCTGGTGATAACAGTCCTAAATTTACAACCACTGTGGAGAGTGAAGGTTTATCAGATGGCATACTCCCTGCAACCACTGTGGTTGTGATAGTTTGCTTTTGACCACTGGAAGTAGTGATGTGCACAGTTGGTAGAGTGACAACTGGCAGAGAAGTAGGAGGCTCATCAACTTTGTCTTTTCCTTTGCCAAGCACATGAATTAGAGATTTTGAAGTTCTTTGATGACCACCTTCAATGATTTTGATGCCCTTTACTGGTGGTTTCTCCCCCTTTGTATTTGAGTTCCTTGATGTCCTCTTCTCCCCCTTAGGCTTGTTGTCAGGCACAGAGGCTGTAGTATTGACCTTTGGGGTTGAAGATTCTTCAGGTAGAGGGAGACCCATGTGCTTCATCATTGCAGACAACATTGATTGTTGATGCAGAAGAACATCAGCTGTGGTGGTGGCTTGAGCGTTCAACTGCTCAGTTAGAGTTTGTACCTTGTCTGTAAGATGAGCATTGGACTGAGTGAGAGTAGCTACCTCCTTTTCAAGTGCATCTACCTTACTGAATAATGCATTAGATTTGAAGCCAGACAGGGATTGTTCTTTAAGTCTCTGCACTTCAAATCTAGACAGCTCTTGCACAGGAACCTCAGTGACCAGCTTGTCTCCATATTGATTTGCAAAGAGTGTCCTAAGCATGGCATTGGCGTCTGTAATCTGGCCAGATAGAATTTGAAATTTGCTTCCTAGACCTGTGACTGTATCTTTAAGTAGAGCTAGACTATTATCCATCTTGGTGCAGGTGGTGTTGCAGTGTCTGAGATCTTTGACCACACTGTCTAGTTGAGGAAATTTGGCATCAAAGGCCCTCTTTATCTCTTCTACTGAAGTGGCTGTCTTGTCACTCACTTTGTTGACTTCAGTTTTGACTCCCTTGCCAAGATAGTGTGCAGCCTTGAGGAAACCCTTGTAGGAATTAATGACAGCTTCATACACTTCACTAGGGGACAGGGATTTTGCATTTGAACCCAATGAAGTGATGTATTCCTCTCTAAGATATTAAAGTTCTTCACTGAGAGTTACATCATACTTTCCTTGCATCCAGGCATCTACATTGCCATCTCTCTCAGCATCATCAATAATCTTGGCCTTCTGCATCTCCACATCATCCCTATGGCATAGTAGGATGGCTTCATAATCTGGATTTGAGATGTTGGAGGTGACAAGGTTTTGGGCTATTTTGACAAACTCAGGAATCTGATCCACAACATAGCTTTGGAGAGCTTCAATGGACATTTGTGGTGGAACAGACCCTGATCCTGAAGCACTGTCATGTTGCACAGGCTTCAGCCATTGGGACAAAAAGTGAGAGCTAGAGCTAGGCAAGCTAGACTCCTCAGTTACAGATGCAACTTCTGTAACCGGATGAAAAGACTCTGCTACTGTTGTCTCCACAGAAGTGGGATGAGTTACAACAGTAGTTGACACAGGCACAGAGTCTCTAGTTAAAACTAGTGAATCCTCTTTGTTTGTGATGGTGTCATTAGGAGATGCCCCAGCATGCATTCCCTGACCATCTAAATGTGGTACCTGGGTGGTGAGCAAGGTGTCATGCACCAAGTCACTTGAATCCATTGGATCATCAAGAGAAAAGAATTCTTGATGATCAATGCCTTGCTCCTCAATTGCTTGAGTTGCAGGCTCCAAAGAAATATGAGTGGTAGATTCTGGAAGAGAAGTGTGTTGTAGATTAGATTTTGGCAACTCCCCCTGAGAGATAGAGGGAGTTTCAATTGTGATGTGCTCTCCACTCAGTGTTGTGCCAGTCTTATCACTCCCATGTGCTGACTCTGTACAAGTAGTTGCATTGGGGAGGATGCTTGATTCTATAGATGCACCCTGTTGAGAGGATACATCTAGTGAGCTGTTTGCCCCTGATTTTACAACTTCAGCCATTTGGGTAACTGAAGAGGTGGTTTTAGACTTCTTCTTCTTCTTCTTTGGCCTTAGTAAGGGTGACTCAGGTTCCTCACTTGCTATGCCTAATTCTACAGCCAAGGCTGCTTCAGTTAAGATTTTTAGAGGTTCAGAAGCAACCTGTTTTCTCTTATTTTTACTAACATCACCCTTTTGAGAGGATGATGCAGTTGTCTCTGTGTTTGGTAAAGTGTTTGGCTGAGAGGGTTGGTTAGCAGGCCCTTGGTTAGCATTTTGCTCTACTTGCTTGGGCCTAGCTAACTCAGATTTTGAGGTACATATTGGCATGTTGTGGGGGTAAGTCCTAAATAAACTCTCCATAAGGGGAGTTATTTTGAGCCTTACATCCACATCATTCCTAGTCTCCAAGCTACCAAAAATGAGTTTGGTCATGGATTTCGGATAGCCTATTCTATTTTTGTCTAACCCAGGCAATTCAATCAATTTAGCATCTATGAAATTAAGTACAGATTGAATAAAGCGATGGAAGAAAATTTCATTACCTCTTTTGGCTGAGTTCTTACCAAGTCTCCCATACAATTCTTGCATTATGATCAAACCAACATCAATCTTTCTCCCATATGCTAGAGCATATCCTATTTGTTGAACAGGTGTGCTGATTTGATCAAAGCTGGACTTCCTTGCTGTGAAGACTTGAAGAAGAGTGGCAAAGACATAGCTCCATTCCTTCCTCAAGTACTTCCTATTCAAATTTCCAAGCTTGATTCTATCTGAGTAGTTGATAAAATCAAAGAAATCTTCCAATTCCTGATCAGTTGCTTGACTGTCATACACTCCTTGTTGCAACCCCAGTGCTTGATTCATGTCTTCAGTAGTGATGGTGATTTCCTTGTCCTGAATCTTGCAATAGATTACGTATGAAGTTATTGCATTCTCTAGGGCCACGACCTCCACAGTAGCAGTTCTCCAAAACTGTTCTAGTAAATCTAGATACAGAGTTGGGTTGGCTGAGAGTGCATCCTTGATGTATGATTCAGCCATCCATCGAACGAAGCACTTAAAGTTTGCATTGGGTGCTTCAACATCGTTGGTTATTGCTATGAAATTGGTGTGGGTAGGAATTGTGAGTTTGGTATTTGCCATTGTTACACAGAGAGATGAGAAGAGAATGAAGGTTGAAGAAGAAATTTAGCTTTTGACGTTAGGGTTTACAGAGGTTTTGGAACTTTAGCTGCCTGAGAAATCGAATGAAATGATTTGAACAGTTGTGGAATTGTATATATGTGAGTGACTTGAGTTGTCGATTAGATATAAGTTTTTTATCGACAAGTCAGTCATTCGAGAAGTATAAAACAACTATTCGATAAGTCAAGAAAGGCTTATTCGATATCTCAAGCAGTTTGAAACTCACAGCTGGCAGTTATTTAACTCAGAAAATAATTCTAAGCTAAATAAAATATGTTTTTTTTATGAGCGAAATGAAATTTTGAATATAAATCCAAAAAGCGATTAAGTGTCAGCGAGAAATCAGCCTTTTCAAATGATTCGATAACTCAAATACAGTATTCGAGAACTCCATCATTAGAGAACTAAAATACTCTATTCGAGAACTCAAAGTGTGCCATTCGATTTCTCCAAAAAAACACTATTCGAGAACTCAGGAGGGTTCTTGATAGGCCTATTCGAGAACTCGAGCCATGACAAAACAATGAACCATTCGAGAAGTCTGACTTATCGAACTATACTTTTCACTCATAAATTCAATTTTCACTATCTTTAAAATTTACCAGAAATATTCACTGAAGAATATCCTACCAAAATTAGATAGTGATTCTCTCAAAATTTCACAGAAATTTCAAGCTAAAGATGTATGATTTTCAACATATGCAGCATTGTGGAATATTTATAAATCATAATCCGGCCAATACTTACTTTAAAAACATTGAGCATTTGATAAAGTAAGTATTTACTGCTGCAACAATCTAGTTGATATATTCACTCAGCCAGAATTTGAAGAATTCAGCATTCCAATCTCACTAACCAACCTTGTGAAGGTGGCTTCATCTAATGGCTTAGTGAATATGTCAGCTAGTTGTTTCTCTGTGGGAACATAATGTAACTCAATGGTTCCATTAGTTGCATGCTCCCTTATGAAGTGATATCTGATGTCAATGTGCTTTGTCCTAGAATGATTGACAGGATTGGAAACTATAGAGATTGCACTTGTGTTGTCACACATGATTTGAATTCTTTCCAACACAAGTCCATAATCTCTAAGTTGGTTTCTGATCCAAAGCACTTGAGCACAGCAACTTCCAGCAGCTATGTACTCAGCTTCAGCTGTGGAAGTTGACACAGATTGTTGTTTCTTGCTATACCAAGAGACTAACCTTTGTCCAAGAAACTGGCAGCTACCTGAGGTGCTTTTCCTATCCACTCTGCATCCAGCATAATCAGCATCAGAATAACCAACCAGATTGAACCCTGTGTCCTTAGGATACCATAACCCCAAGTTTGGTGTGCCCTTCAGATATCTGAAAATCCTCTTTATTGCTATCATATGTGATTCCTTTGGATTTGATTGAAACTGTTAGGAATATGTTGTACTTGATGATAACTTCACAATCAATCAAATTGTTTAAGGTTTTGTAGCTGTCAACGGATGAGGATTTATAACTCTATCCGTTGACAGGTAGCTCATCAACGGATGAGGTTTTGTAGCACACTGCAGTATCTCTATGTTATCAGTTGATAGTGTTTTTATCCACAGTCATGTTGACTATCAACGGATAGGCAGAATAGGGTGGCCAATTGTAAATAAGCTATGCTATGTAATTCTGTCTAAGTGAAAGTGTATCAACGGATGAAGACTAAACTCTATCAACGGATACAACTCAAATCCACTCTATCAACGAATACAGCTCAAGTCCCAATATCAACGGATACTGCTCTATACATCATCAACGGATGTCAGTATACATCATCAACGGATAATCATTGACACTGTTTTCTATGATTAGCTGGAGATTAGCAGTTGATAACGACATGTTTGACTGACAGATCACATGAGTTTATAGTAGATACAAAAAGCAATATGGCAGCCATACTTTGGAAACACAGAAGAAAGAAGCATTCCATGTACACTATGAATACAAGAAAGGTGCAGGAGACATGTCTGAACACATGGACAACCTTTCGACTACATGTGTATTTGGAGTGTAGTAGCAAGTCAACTAGAATTAGATTAGTATTATCTTATTCCAGTAGTACTTGTAAAACTTGGGATATATAACCAAGTGTAGCAACTCTTTGTAGGTTAAGAAAACAGACATATTTGCTTAGGGTTTCTTGAATATCCTTAGAAGCAAAGAGTTGTAAAATGGCAGCTGTGTACATTTTGTATCACAGAGTTTTCTTCAAATAAAAGCTTCAGGTGGTGCATATTAACCACCTGATTTTATATGTGTTTGTGTTTAAATCTTACATTGCAATTATCTCTTCATAAGTTTCTGAAGTTCTTATCAGAAATTTATAAATATCAAGAATTGTATTCAACCCCCCCCCCTTCTACAATTATACAAGTGTGTAATCTGGGAATAACAATTGGTATCAGAGCAAGCTTCTAACATATTTGAAGTTTAAAGATCAACACACTTCCAACATGTCTAAGAAGGATTATGGAGTGAAGATTCCAGTTCTTGATAGAGAAAATTACTTTCACTGGAAAGTAAAAATGCGTCTACATCTCTCGTCTATTGATGAGGGTTTTGTGGATTGCATTGACAAGGGTCCTCACGTTCCAATGAAGACAGCAACAAGAGTTGGCCTGGCTGATGATGTGCCTGACAGTTTCATTCCCAAACCTGTTTCTGAGTGGAGTCTTGAAGATATTGCAGAAGTCCACAAAGACAAAAAGGCCATGAATATTCTGTTCAATGGTCTAGAAACAGATATGGTTGACAATGTTATTAACTGCACTACCGCCAAGGAAGTATGGGACATTGTTCAAACCCTGTGTGAAGGAACAGAACAGGTAAGGGAAAACAAGATGCAACTACTAATCCAACAGTATGAACATTTTCACTTTAAGAGTGGAGAAACATTGAATGATACATTTAGTAGATTTTAAAAGCTACTAAATGGTTTGAAACTGTATGGAAGAGTCTATCAAGTTAAAGACTCTAATCTCAAATTTCTGAGATCACTGCCCAAGGAATGGAAGCCAATGACTGTTTCTCTAAGAAACACTCAAGAGTACAAGACATTTACTCTTGAAAGGCTCTATGGAACTTTAAAGACCTATGAGCTGGAAATGGAGCAGGATGAAGAGATTGAGAAGTCTCAAAAGAAAAGTGGGTCAGTTGCACTCGTTGCCAATTTGGAGCAAAAGGAGGAAAGGACAGAAACTGCTAGTTCTACACCAAACAGGGAGGTTGGTAAAGGTAGAGCAGAATCAAGCAGGAGCAAGGAAAAGGTGTATGAGGAATTGAATGCCCTTCAGCAGGATGAATTGGATGAGATAGATGAGCACTTAGCTTTTCTATCTAGGAGATTCTCTAAGCTGAAATTCAAGAGAAACTCTGGGATGGCCAAGCCATTTAACAAGGATTTTTCCACAAACAACTATGTGGATAAATCCAAAATTAAATGCTACAATTGTGGGATTGTTGGTCATATGATAAGTGAATGCAGGAAACCTAGATCTGAGAACAAGGGAAAGCCAACTGAGGTTGTTGACTATAAGAAGAAATATTTTGATCTTCTCAGGCAGAAAGGAAAGGCATTCTTGACCCAAGAGTATGACTGGGCTGTTGATGACAATCATTCTGATGATGATGCTGAGTTAGTCAACCTTGCTTTAATGGCTGATTCTGGAGAGCAGGAAGCAAGTTCAGCTAGCAATCAGGTATTTTCTACTAATCTCTCTGAGCTCACTAAAGAGGAATGCAATAGTGTTATAGATGAAATGTCTACTGAACTATATCACTTAAGTGTTACTCTTAAATCACTTACTAAAGAGAACAATAGAATTAAAGAGTCTAATCTGTTTTTAAGTGATAGAAATGCTGCTCTAGAATCTCAATTTCTAGAATTTGAGAAAATGAGAGTTGATTGCAATAATGCTAAAAGTGAACTTGAAGCTGTGTTAAAAAGAGAACTGATTTTAAAAGACCAGCTTGAAAAAGAACAAGGGATAATTGCTAAATTTCAAAGTTGTAGGAATATTTCTCAAAACATAATAGAAGTTCAGGGAATAGAATCATTTGTGAAGGATACCTGGACTCAAAGGAAAAAGGAGCTAGAACCTGGCCTTGAGGATCTAGAGACTATTTGTGAATCAACGGATAGTGATCATCCGTTGACAGATGAACCGTCAACGGATGAGAGGTATCCGTCGACTAACAAAAAGTCTGTTAGTAAGAAGGAACTTAGGAAACTGGATATCAAGTATGGTCCAGTAAACAAGAATTTTGTTAGTGGTGAGTGCAGCAAAACCAAATCTAGTGGGAAGGCTAAGACAGGTGATTTACACAACAAAAAGGCTGTTGGTAAATCAGACAATGAAAAGGTAGAAATTGAGGGCAAAAAGAAAAAGAACAGAAATGGTAAGATAGGCATCAACAAGAAAAACAATTACTCTCCTGACAAGTTTGCTCCTAGGAAAACTTGTAGTAATTGTAATAGTGTCAATCATTTATCTTCTAATTGCAAGATTGTCAACAAGGCTCCTGTTCGTGTACCTCAACCAATGCCATGTATGCCTGCAATGCCTGTTATGCCTGGTTTGTATCAAAATGCTAGTTTTTCAAATCCATATGTGAACATGCCATATGTGTCTAATCCATACTTTCAATCTATGAATGTGCCACAAATGTCATGGAACCTACCTAACATGAATAATATGTATGCCAATTTTCCACACATGCATGCATCCAATATTCATGCAAATGAGCATTTGTCAAACCCCATTACTCAAGCATCTACACCTAAGATGAAGAATGCTAAGAGTGCAAAGTCAAAGGCTAACAAGAAAGGACCCAAGGAAGCTTGGGTACCAAAATCAACTTGATTTGTTTTTGAAATGTGTGCAGGGAAACAGAAGGAATCTATGGTACCTAGACAGTGGATGTTCTAGGCACATGACAGGAGATTCAACCCTGCTCACAGAGTTCAAGGAAGGAGCTGGCCCTAGAATTACCTTTGGAGATGACAGCAAAGGATATACTAAGGGATATGGCCTGATTTCAAAAGACAATGTCATCATTGAAGAAGTGGCTTTAGTTGAAGGTTTAAAGCACAATTTGCTGAGTATCAGTCAGATTTGTGACAAAGACTATGAAGTAAAGTTCACAAAAGAAGCCTGTGTTGTTTCTGCCAAGGAAGACAACAATGTGGTATTGACAGGCTTTAGAAAAGGAAATGTTTATATAGCTGACTTCAATTCAGCATGCTCAGAATCCATTACTTGTCTCTTCAGCAAAGCAAGTAAGGATGAGAGTTGGCTATGGCATAAGAAGCTGTCACATTTGAATTTTAAAGTTATGAATGATTTGGTAAGAAAGGATCTTGCTAGAGGAATCCCTCATTTGGAGTTTGTCAAAGATGGGCTATGTGATGCCTGCCAATTAGGGAAACAAAAGAAATCATCTTTCAAAAGCAAGACAGAGTCATCCATTGTTAAGCCTCTTCAATTGCTGCATATGGATTTATTTGGTCCAGTAAATGTCATGTCTATTTCAAAGAAGAAATACTGTCTGGTGATTGTAGATGATTTTTCTAAGTTCACATGGACTTTCTTCCTGCACTCCAAGGATTGTGCAAGTGAAATCATTATCAATCACCTCAGAATGCTAAACAATGGTTCTGAAGACAGAGTACAAAGGATCAGGAGTGACAATGGTACTGAATTCAAGAATTCCACAATGAAGATTTTCTGTGAAGAGAATGGAATTGTCCATGAGTTTTCTGCTGCCAGAACACCTCAACAAAATGGGGTTGTTGAAAGGAAAAACAGAACTCTCATTGAAGCAGCTAGAACAATGTTAAGTGAATCAAGATTACCAACATATTTCTGGGCTGAAGCTGTCAACACTGCATGCTTTACTCAGAATATTTCCTTGGTCAATCAAGCTAGAGGAATGACTCCTTATCAGTTATTAACCAACAAGAAACCAACTTTAGCTTTTCTACATGTCTTTGGATGTAAGTGTTTTGTGCTAAGGAATCATGGAGATAATTTAGGCAAATTTGAAGCAAAGGCAGATGAAGCTATTTTCGTTGGATATGCAGCAGGGAAAGCCTACAAGGTCTACAATCTAAGAACCAACATTGTTATGGAATCTGTACATGTTGTGTTTGATGATCAAAAGATTCTAGGCCTAAATGATGAAGGTTACCATGAAAAGTTGGAATTTGAGAATGAAGGTGAAGGAAGAATGTACTATGATGATGATGAGAAGAATGAAGATCATGACCACAGAGATCCACCTAGAGCTGTTATACCAACTAGAAGTGATGCTTACACTGAAAATGAAGCATCCGTTGATAGTCATTCTGGAGCATCCATTGATAGTCATTCTGGAACATCCGTTGACAGTCATTCTGCAACATCCGTTGACACTATTAGAGATGCATCCGTTGACAGAAATTCTCAAGCATCCGTCGACAGGCAAAATGATGCATCCATTGACAGTCAACTTCATAACTCAGCAAGGACAACAAACTCAGGGGGAGTTTCTCAAGGTCAAAATTCAATGCTAAATCAACATGATCATGGAAATGAAGCAACCTCATCAAGATCAAATCTTCCACCTGCAAGAAAATGGACTAGAAATCATCCATTTGAGTTAATCATTGGTGAATCAAATTCAAGAGTCCAAACTAGAAGGGCCACTCAAGCAGAATGTCTATACAGTAGCTTCCTGTCTCAAGAGGAACCTAAGAAAGTGGAAGATGCCCTTCTAGATCCAGATTGGGTGTTAGCAATGCAAGAAGAGCTAAACCAATTTGAAGGAAATAAAGTATGGAAACTTGTGCCCAAACCTGATGATAGAAGTGTCATAGGTACTAAATGGGTTCTCAAGAATAAGACAGATGAAAATGGCATAATTGTGAGGAATAAAGCTAGATTAGTGGCAAAGGGCTATTCTCAAGAAGAAGGAATAGATTTTGATGAAACTTTTGCTCCAGTAGCAAGACTTGAGGCAATAAGAATCTTTCTAGCCTATGCAGCACATGCCAATTTCAAAGTCTATCAGATGGATGTCAAAAGTGCCTTTCTAAATGGGGAACTGGAAGAAGAGGTCTATGTCCATCAACCTCCTGGTTTTGAGGATCCAGAATTTCCAGAATATGTATATCTTCTCATGAAAGCACTTTATGGTTTGAAGCAAGCACCAAGAGCCTGGTATGACACTTTATCTCAATTTCTTTTGGAGAACCACTTCACTAGAGGTACAGTAGATAAAACCTTATTTCATAGGGATATTAATGGCTCTTCAATACTTGTTCAAATCTATGTAGATGATATTATTTTTGGGTCTACAGATGAGAAGCTTTGCAAAAAGTTTGCCAAACTTATGCAAAGTAGGTATGAAATGAGTATGATGGGTGAATTAACTTACTTTCTTGGCCTACAAGTAAAGCAAGTTAATGAGGGCATTTTCATAAGTCAAACAAAATATATTTATGATCTCTTAAAGAAATTTGACTTAATGGATTGTACATCTGCTAAAACACCTATGGCCACTGCAACTAAGCTTGAGTTGAATACTAAGGAAAAGTCTGTGGACATCTCAAGTTATAGAGGCATGGTAGGTTCACTTTTATACCTAACAGCTAGTAGACCTGATATAATGTTTTCTACTTGTCTTTGTGCTAGATTTCAAGCTGATCCTAGAGAGTCTCACTTAATAGCTATTAAAAGAATTTTCAGGTATCTCAAGGGAACACCAAACCTTGGCATTTGGTACCCAAGAGAATATGGTTTTGATCTAACTGGCTATTCAGATGCAGATTATGCAGGTTGCAGAGTTGATAGGAAAAGTACTACAGGTTCCTGTCAATTTCTAGGAAACAGGCTTGTGTCATGGTTCAGTAAGAAACAAAACTCAGTCTCCACTTCTACAGCTGAAGCTGAGTACATTGCGGCTGGAAGCTGTTGTGCACAGATTCTATGGATGAGAAACCAACTCATTGACTATGGTCTAAAAGTTGAGAAGATTCCAATTTTCTGTGACAACACAAGTGCTATTGCCATCACAGGGAATCCAGTGCAACATTCGAGAACCAAGCACATTGACATCAAATACCACTTCATTAGAGAACATGTGATGAATGGTACAGTAGAAATGCACTTTGTGCCAAGTGAAATGCAGCTTGCAGATATCTTCACCAAGCCTCTTGATGAATCCACATTCACAAGATTGGTAGGTGAGCTAGGTATGCTTAACTTGTCATAATTTCTAGTGATATTTGATTTCAATGAATTGAAGCTGGAAATGTGTTTTGATTTTCTTGAAAGTTAAAACTTTCAGAAAAATTTTCTGCAGAAATTTTGCCTAAGGCAAAATTAGCTTATCAACGGATATCCTTTTATCCGTTGATAGTATAAACACATTACTAGATTTTTGCATGTCAACGGGTAACAGGCTATCCACGTCATCAACGGATAAACTGTATCTCAACCGTTCATTCTATATCCGTTGATATACATTTTTTTTTAACCGTTGGTAACCGTGTATATCTAATCATGGCTGTACTTATTCTCTTTTTATTTATTATCTGACAGTTACTTTTGACCAATGGAGTAATTACTTTTAATTATTTCATTTTTAATTCTTGAAAAATATAAAAGGCGGACTTGTACTCTCACATCTCACTTTTATTCATTTTCAAGCATATCAAAAGTTAACTGCATCTTCTTCCCTAAAACTCTCTGTAACCAAAGTTCAATCACTTCAATGGCGCCTATTGTTAAGATGATGTCCTCCACTGGGTTTACCTATGAGAAGAACAATTTCGCGGCCTTTGTTGACACAGTGAATGCTCCAGAAGCTTACCACACTTTGATGAGTTTCGTGAAGAAATGCAAACTGTCATATGCTATGACGGCTACCACTCCCTTAATCCACGAGGTAATTGAAGAAATGTGGACATCTGCTGAGTACAATGGCACAGACGGTACAATTGCTTTTTCTTTAAAGGGTAAAAACTATGTGGTTAATTCTGATGTAATAACTGCTTGTTTAAATTTGCCTGAGAATAACTGTCTGAAAGTACCTACCGATGCTGAAATTGTTGCCATGTTTAATTCTATTAATTATGCCCTTAGTACTGAAAACTTAGGGAAAATTGCTAGAAAAGGAATGGTTAAAGAATGGAGAAGGAATATGTTGTACTTGATGATAACTTCACAATCAATCAAATTGTTTAAGGTTTTGTAGCTGTCAACGGATGAGGATTTATAACTCTATCCGTTGACAGGTAGCTCATCAACGGATGAGGTTTTGTAGCACACTGCAGTATCTCTATGTTATCAGTTGATAGTGTTTTTATCCACAGTCATGTTGACTATCAACGGATAGGCAGAATAGGGTAGCCAATTGTAAATAAGCTATGCTATGTAATTCTGTCTAAGTGAAAGTGTATGTGATGCCTTCATTAAAACTTTTTCAGGAAAAATTAGTAATTTTGATGCTGTTACCCAGTCCATGCTAACAATGATGTGTATGCTTTTAAATGATAAATTCTATAATTTTGGCACATTAGTTATGTATGAGATAGCTGCAAAGTTGGGTAAAAAGGAAACTAGGAGCAAGAATATCTACTTTGCTAGATTTTTAATGCTCTTAGCACTGCATGTGTCTGAGAATAAGCTATCCATTGCTAACCCGGATAGCAAGTTCCAATGTTTTGTTCAGGAGAAGAGAGTCTTAAGTGACCTGATTCGAATGAACCTCAATGCAGGAGTACAGTTGGTATATCTACCAATTGTTCAGGTAACTATCTCTAACTCTGAAACCCCTATCTCCAACCCCCAATTTCTTTGCCTTCTAGTGTCACAATGGAGTCTGTAGTTGTGACCAAACAGACTCCTACCAAAGTGACCAAATCCAGAGTTCCAAAACCACATTCTAAAAGGCAAACCTCAAGTGTCTCTCAAAAGACACCTGTTGTAAAATCTACCAAACCTCTTGAGGGGAGTGTGAAGGTGGTAGTGAGTGGTGAGGGACAGGGTGAACATCAAAGAAGCCCTAAGGATAAGGAAGGAGAGATGAGTGCAACCACCATTTCAGTCTCTCAAAAGACTGCTAATGTAACTACAGGCCAAATTCTAGTTACACTCTCCCAAAAGAGTGTGACTACTGAATCAAGTTCCCCACAAGGAACACTGCACAAGAGGGTTAGGGACACATATAGCCCAATCTCAAAAACCTATGGAAGAAGTGTGAAATCTAAAACCACAGGGGAATCACAGGGTGCACACACTGTACAGGAAACTGTACCTTCTCAAACTCAGTTTGATGTGACTTCAATAAATGTGGAGTCACAGCCCCTTGATCTTAATCTTCAAATCGACACACATTACAATCCACCATCACCAACTCCTTCTCTGGATGTGGATATGATATCTACATCAATTCCTGATTCTCCATCTTTAAGATTCTTGGAGAAGCCCCACTCTGTAATTGGTGGTCATCATCTTTTAGATGATTTGTTGGACCATCAATCTTCCCTTCCAGAATTCTCAACACAGACTGTGGCCTCGAACTTAAAATCAATCTCCACAGATTCAGTGTTGGTTTTCTCTTCAACGGATATAATTATTCCTTCCTCAACGGATATCCTTCATCCGTTGACAAGTGTTTCTCCATCAACGGATGCGCCTTTATCTAGCCATCCGTTGACAGCTATAACTACTCCATCAATGGATATTCCTTATCCGTTGATAACTCACTCTACCACTGCTATATCTGACATTCCAGTGTCAAGTGTAGAGGAGTTCTCAGTGGTTGAAACACTTTTAGGTTTGAGGGAAGGGAGTGAGAGGCTGCCTTGTGAGCAGGCAAAAGGAGAGATAAATAATGAGAGGCTGGCCATTTCTTCCGGTCAGGCAAAAGGAGAGTTTGAGAGTTCCACCTTATAGGTGAAGGTGAGGGTGTGAGAGGTGTGAGCCAAGGGGAGCCCTTGATGCAAGAAAAGAGAGATGAGGGGAGAGAAGGGACTACAGGAGAGATAAGGATGGAAGAAGCAGCCATTGCTAGTGAGTCAATGGGGGTTGAGGATGCATCCAAGGAAATGGAATTTCAAAGAGAATATCAGTCCATGATTGACTCCATTTCTTTGGATGCTGAAACCTTTACTCACCCTGTTCCTGCCTATCAAATTCTGGCACAACAGGGCAATGTGGAAGCAGAGGAGGCAATGCACCTAGTGCACACCTCACAATCTCTACTTAGAGCTAAGGAATCTATAGCAGCTCTGCCAACCACTGTTGAGAGTGATGAATTTGACAATTCTGAAGATGAAGACAGCCAGAGCTCTGAAGATGAAGGTGGTAGCAGTATTCATGATTTTGCATTTGCTCAAAACTACACCTATCATCAACTTGATATGGAAATCATAAGGCAATATAAATCTGCCCTGGCTGAGCACCCAGAAGCAGATCCATAGAGAAAGGTTGTTCTTCAACAGGCAATTGACTCCCTAAAGTTACAAAAGATGCAAATGGTGATTCAGAGATCCAATTTAGAGGAGGTCAAACAAGAAATCAAGGATGTGAAGATCTCTGTGGATTCCAAGCTAGAGCAACTAGCTCCTACAGCCACTCAGAGGGTGTTGCAACAAAGGTTTCTCAAAGAAGACAACCTGGCTAAATCTGTGCAACTTCTCACTTCAAGAGTGGAAAAGATGGAATCCCAGATGGAGCAATTTCTTCAACATCAGAAACTGCAAACCCAACTGCTAGAAAAGTTAGTTGCAGCCCCAACTTCTAGTCAAACCCTTGATGCTAACAAAAAGGGGGAGAAAGTGGAAGAGGCTATGGCAACTACAAGTCAAATCTTAATTTCTGAAAGAAGGGAAGCAGCAAGTGAGGGGGAGCAGCAGCCTACCATAGTGGTCAATCCACAAGAATTCATTGTCACAGCTTCCCCCAGCAAATCCAAACCTCTATCTGAAGAGTTTGATCTTTCAAACTTGACAGAAGAAGAAAAGCTAGCCAAAATTGAAGCTCTCCAAAAGATGAAAGAAGAAAACTATGAAAGGATAATGAGGACAAAAAGATTGATCAATCAATCTATTGCATCAACTCTGTTCTCTAGCCAAACCTCAGCTCCAACAATATCTACAACAATTCTGAAGGTGCTCACTCCAGCAATTGTGGCTCCTACATTCTATGATGCTGAGCCTTCTCATGTTAAGGAATTTGAACCCTACATCAAATCAAGACCCTTCTCACCACCAAAAGCAAATGGGAAGAACAAGTTACAACTGGACTTTCCATTTCCCAAGGATGATGAAGAGAAGTTGATGGGTAAGGCAATCAAGGAATTCAAGGAGAAGACTAACAGTTGTGTAAGAGAATGGATGGCTGTAATCATAAGGAATGGAAAAGTTCTAAACATATCCAACAGCCATCCTAGATTTGTTGAAGCCAAGAGAGAAGAGACTTCAAGGCTGCTAAGAGAATCTCAACCAAGCACTGAATATCAATATGAAAACTCAGATGAGAAGCAAGCAAGGCTGGCTCAAGAGTTATTGGATGAGGTAGAGGATGAATTGAGGGAACCTGAGGAAGTCCCCAAATTAAAAAAGAAAGGGAAATCAGTCCCCAAATCCAAGAGATTAAAATCACATGCAAGGAGGCCTGTCTCTCCAGAAACTGAAAACAAAGAGACAGTTGGTTCATCACAACCTATTGATGTAAAAGTATTCAACCCAGATGTAAATTTCCATGGTGAGCCTATAGTACCTAAAGAGGAACCAATGAATCTTGACTCCATTGAGGTTCCTTCATTCTTGCTGAAGCCTCAACAGAAGCCTACACAGAAGAAAAGGAAACCAAGGAAGCAACCTTCAAAGGAACCAATTCAAGTTGCTAGGGTACCTGCAATTGTCAGGCAGCCAATCTTGGAAAACAAGGATGATTTTATCTATCAGGCAGATATTGAAGAATACTCTGACATGAATCTTTATCTGGATGAATTGTCAGAAGTAAGAGGAATTGACAAATATAGACATTTGCCTGAAAGATTGGTCTTTGTATACAAGGGAGGAACGGAAAGGACATGGCCACTACAAAGGGTTCTTGGAGAAAATTATCATACCTTAACCAAAGTGTTCTCTGCAATCAAGAGATACACAGGGTTCTCCAAGATAGCAAAAGGGGAGATACTGGACAAAATAGAACAAATAAGGAGGGATTGGAACTCACCATCAAGTCTACTAAGGAAAATGAAGATCCCATACAATGGACAGAAAATCCACCTCCAACCTTTCTGGATGATGGAGTTCAGGGATGAAGATGGTAACAGGAGATTCTTCAGGTTAGAAGACCAACTACCAAAGGCTAGTTCTCAATACCTGATATGGCTACAACAGAAGCTAAATCCAAAGGTAGATGAAGAAGATGCCTTCTATAGGCAACTCCAAATACAGATTGAGTCCAACTCTGCCAAGGAAGGAAAATCAAGGGTGATGCCAACAAGAGGAAAGAAACAGTCCTAATCTGCTCAGTCTAGAGGAGCACTTCTCTGTAAATTTCTCAAACTTTCAGTTTTTAATTATTGTAGCTTAATACAATTTATGTATTGTTCTTTATATATCTTTAGGAATGTTTTGTTATCATCAAGGTCCTGAATTTATGCTTTATTGCCATCAAGTATAAATTGGGGGAGATTGTTAGGAATATGTTGTACTTGATGATAACTTCACAATCAATCAAATTGTTTAAGGTTTTGTAGCTGTCAACGGATAAGGATTTATAACTCTATCCGTTGACAGGTAGCTCATCAACGGATGAGGTTTTGTAGCACACTGCAGTATCTCTATGTTATCAGTTGATAGTGTTTTTATCCACAGTCATGTTGACTATCAACGGATAGGCAGAATAGGGTAGCCAATTGTAAATAAGCTATGCTATGTAATTCTGTCTAAGTGAAAGTGTATCAACGGATGAAGACTAAACTCTATCAACGGATACAACTCAAATCCACTCTATCAACGGATACAGCTCAAGTCCCAATATCAACGGATACTGCTCTATACATCATCAACGGATGTCAGTATACATCATCAACGGATAATCATTGACACTGTTTTCTATGATTAGCTGGAGATTAGCAGTTGATAACGACATGTTTGACTGACAGATCACATGAGTTTATAGTAGATACAAAAAGCAGTATGGCAGCCATACTTTGGAAACACAGAAGAAAGAAGCATTCCATTTACACTATGAATACAAGAAAGGTGCAGGAGACATGTCTGAACACAAGGACAACCTTTCGGCTACATGTGTATTTGGAGTGTAGTAGCAAGTCAACTAGAATTAGATTAGTATTATCTTATTCCAGTAGTACTTGTAAAACTTGGGATATATAACCAAGTGTAGCAACTCTTTGTAGGTTAAGAAAACAGACATATTTGCTTAGGGTTTCTTGAATATCCTTAGAATCAAAGAGTTGTAAAACGGCAGCTGTGTACATTTTGTATCACAGAGTTTTCTTCAAATAAAAGCTTCAGGTGGTGCATATTAACCACCTGATTTTATATGTGTTTGTGTTTAAATCTTACATTGCAATTATCTCTTCATAAGTTTCTGAAGTTCTTATCAGAAATTTATAAATATCAAGAATTGTATTCAACCCCCCCTTCTACAATTATACAAGTGTGTAATCTGGGAATAACAGAAACCTTGCACACAAGCATGTTGCAAACATGATGTCTGACCTACTAGCAGTGAGGTAGAGTAGAGAACCAACCATGCCTCTGTAGATTGAGATATCTACCTTCTTGCCCTTACCATCTTCATCTAACTTGGTAGCAGTGGCCATGGGTGTCTTTGCAGGTGAGCATTCTTCTAAGTCAAATTTCTTCAATAGATCCTTGATGTATTTGGTTTGACTTATAAAAATGCCATCCTTCCTTTGACTCACTTGCAGCCCAAGAAAGAATGTTAATTCTCCCATCATACTCATCTCATATCTGCTCTGCATGAGCTTAGAGAATTTCTCACAGAGCTTCTCATTTGTAGAGCCAAATATGATATCATCCACATAGATTTGAACTAAGATAATATCATCACCATGTTTCTTGTAAAACAGTGTCTTGTCTAGTATACCTCTAGTGAATTGATTCTCAAGTAGAAATTGTGACAATGTGTCATACCATGCCCTAGGAGCTTGCTTAAGTCCATACAATGCTTTAAGCAATCTGTAGACAAAGTGAGTGAATTGTGGATCCTCAAAGCCAGGTGGCTGTTGCACATATACTTCTTCTTCCAACTCCTCATTCAGAAATGCACTCTTGACATCCATTTGATAGACCTTGAAATTAGAATGTGCAGCAAATGCCAAGAAAATTCTGATGGCCTCTAGTCTGGCAACAGGGGCAAAAGTCTCATCATAGTCAATGCCTTCCTGTTGAGAGTATCCTTTTGCAACCAACCTTGCTTTGTTTCTTATGACTACACCATTTTCATCCATCTTATTCCTCAGAACCCATTTTGTTCCAACAATGGTTCTATCCTTTGGTGCAGGCACAAGTTCCCATACTTTGCTTCTTTCAAATTGGTTTAGCTCCTCTTGTATAGCAATTATCCAATCAGGATCCAACAATGCATCTTCAAGTTTCTTAGGCTCAACTTGGGATAGAAAGCAACCATAGAGACATTCATTTAGAGTTGCTCTCCTTGTCCTTACTCCTGTATTTGGATCTCCAATTATCTGATCTGCAGTATGTGATCTATCCCATTTCCTTGTATGTTCAGATTGATTTCTCAGCCTTGATGTTGCTTCATCATCCAGATCATGATCATTTACATTTCCTCCCCCTGTGAAGTTTCCACTAATCACAGGTGTGTCTTGGATGCTTGTTTCTTCATTGTTGGTTGACACAGGTTCTTCATTCACTTGAGTTTGTTGGATTGTGGGCTCGAATTCAGTTTCAATCTCCTCATCAGAATCATCTAGATTGTCAAACTTCAAAGGATCTTTATCTTCATCATTGGCTTCTTCTAATCCAGGTAGTTTGCTGTCATCAAATGTCACATCTGTGCTTTCCATAACTTTCTTTTGAGTGATGACATAAACTTTGTATGCAATTCTTTCCATAGAGTAGCCAAGAAAAATTCCTTCAAATGCTTTTGCATCAAACTTTCCAACATATTCTGAGTTGTCTTTTAACACAAAGCATTTGCTTCCAAAAGTATGAACATACTTTAGAGTGGGCTTCTTTCCAGTCATCAAGTTGTAAGGTGTCTTTCCGGTGTTTTTGTTGATGAGGGTTCTGTTTTGGATATAGCATGCAGTGCTCACAGCCTCAGCCCAAAAACATGTAGGCATCTTTGCATCAAGTAACATTGTTCAAGCAGCCTCAATCAGAGTTCTATTCTTTCTTTCAACAACTCCATTTTGTTGTGGAGTCCTTGGAGCTGAGAATTGTTGAGAAATACCATTTTCTTTGCAGAATGCTTCAAGCATGACATTTCTGAACTCTGTTCCATTATCACTTCTTAATGCAATCACACTTGCATTGTTGACCTTTGCTTCCTTGTCAATTTTCTTTATATGCTCATTGATTACTTGGGGAGCCTCATCCTTTGACGCCAGAAATTCTACCCATGTATACCTTGTGAAATCATCAACCATCACCAGAGCATACTTTTTCCTTCCTAGTGACATAATATTGACAGGCCCAAACAAGTCCATATAAATTAGTTGTAGGGGCTTGGTTATTGATGTCACTGTCTTTGACTTGTGGCTTGATCTTTTCATTTTTCCCTTTTGACAAGCCTCACACACTCCTTCTTGACAGAATTCAAGTGTGGGCATGCCTCTTACTAACTCTCTTTTGACTAGAGAATTAATGCCTTTGAAGTTCAAGTGTGATAGCTTCTTATGCCACAGCCAACTATCTTCATTTGATGTTTTTGAGTAAAAGCAACAGATTTTGTCCTTGTTTGCAGAGTTCATATTGGCTACAAACAGGCTTCCTTTCCTTACTCCAGATAGAGCAAAGTCACCAGTCTTTTTGTGGGTGATCAAACATTCATCTTTGTCAAAATTCACTTTGAAGCCTCTGTCAGTAAATTGACCAACACTCAGTAGATTGTACTTGAGTCCCTTGATCAGTGCTACATTTTCAATGATGACATTTCCAATTTCCAACTTGCGATATCCCAGTGTGTTGCCAATGCTGTCATCTCCAAAAGCAACCATTGGGCCAGCCTTCTCCTCATACTGTGATAGCAGGGCCATATCACCAGTCATATGGTTTGAGCATCCACTGTCCAAAATCCACATGACCTTTCTTTCACTTTCTTTGCCCTGCAAACACAAATGTATTACTTCTCCTTTGGTACCCAAACAAGTTTGGGTCCATGTGGCTTAGCAACAGTTTTATCATAAACAGCATGCTTATCAATTTTCTTGATGTTAGTCTTCTTGTCACTGTTAGAAGTCTTAGAATCAGGGTTCTTAGACTTAGGTGACAGAGGCACCTTCCTAACTTTAGGAGAACTTGAAGACTTTGTTCTTGTGTAGTGTGTGTGAACATTGTGACTGATGCAACCTTCCATGAATTGTCTTCTCAAATTAAAGCAACTAGTCATTACATTCATGTTACATGGCATACAATCAAATTTATCACAGAAAGGAGAGTCTCTATGTCTTAAAGTCACAAAGCAATCATAGAATGGTTTAGCAACACTACCAGATGGTTTATTGCATGCATGAGTTAAATGATTAGTGCTAAAACAATTTTGACAAACTTTCCTAGGGGCATTTGGCACATAAGCATAATTGTTGTCCTTGTTAATCCCTAATTTGCCATTCCTGTTTTGTTTCTTTTTAGCCACTTTCTTCTCAAACTCATTATTCCCAGCTGAAACAAACTTCACAAATTTCTCAAGTCTAGGTCTACCTCCTATTGACTCCTTGGCTTTGGTTTTGACATTCTCACTCTTAGAGGATGCTTGTTGTTCATTTGAATGTGCCTTATCTTCATCATCCAACATTTGCTTAATGAGTAAGGCATCCTCATCAATCTCAAGTGTTGGTGTTTTAAATATTGGGGTCTCAGCCTTTTTCAAAACCTGAGGCACTTCCTCTTGAACAACAATGTCATCTTCAATGACTGCATAGCCTTTCCTCTGCTTGAGAGTGTCATAATCAAGTCCAATAGCAGCCTTAGGTCTAGCTAGATTTTTCTCATGGTAGGACTGCAATAGACTAGAGGAATTCTTGAATGTTTTCAATTTAAATTCATTTTCAGCTAGTTCATCCCTAAGAGCTTTCTCAACTTGACTAGCACATAGAACCTTATTCTTTAGATATTCGATTTCTTGTTTAAGGTTTTCTATTTGCATAGCAGTTAGTTCTAGTTCCTCATTTCTTTTGTTCAACAGTTCATTCTTAGTAGACAGTTTAGCAATCTCTTCATTAGCAGCAGTCATACTAGTATGAATATTAAACATCTCAACAGATAGTTGTTCAACCATAGATTTGTATTCAGAAACAGACATGTCTATAGTAGTGAGGGATGGTACCTGAGAGTCTGATTCAGATGGTTCTTCCTTGGAGTTGGCCATCAAGGCATAGTTACAGAATTCTTGTTCTTCTCCATCACTATCAGAATCATCCCAACACTTCCCTTCAGCTATGTAGGACTTACCTGGTGCATGCTTCTTTAGTAGAGCCTCATACTTGGCTTCAAGCTCAAGAAACTCCTTATCCTTCTTCTTAGGCTTCTTGCATTCACTGGCAAAATGCCCTAGGTCATTGCATCTATAACATCTCACAGATGACCTATCCACATAGCTGGTTTTGTATTTGTTTTTGTTTGCTTTCACAGGTGCCTTGCTCTTATTGAATGAATGATTTTGAGATCTAGACTTGAAGGGCTGATTCCTATTAAATCTGATGTTTGGGAATTTTCTAGCCATAAAAGCATATGAAGTGTTTTCCATGGCATCCAACTCTTCAAGAGTATAGAACTCATCTTCTTCCTTTTCATCAACAGGTTCAGTCACTTCTTCTTCAGTCTCTTCATCATCTACTATCTCTTCTATTCTCAGTTGACTTGTAGATGCTTCCAGGTCTTGAACAGATTTGTTGACAATCAAGGCACAGGATGTGGTTATCATTCTGCCTTGGTTAGCTTGGATAGCCCTCTTCTGAAGCAACTCAAGCTCATGAGTTTTTAAAACCCCATAGAGCACATCATATGTGACTTTGTTCAAATCTCTTTCTCTTAGAGATATGACCCTTTGCTCTAGATGGTTTGGTGCAGATAGTAGAAACTTCATGTTTAATTCCTTAGTGCTGTAAACCTTCCCATTCATTTGAAGCTCAGTCACCAGCTTGTGAAATCTCTCAAACATATCAGTAATACTTTCTTTGGACCGTGCCATGAAAGCTTCATACTGTGTGACCAGTATCTGTTTCCTATTTTCTCTTACCTCCTCTGTCCCTTCACATAACACCTCGATGTGGTTCCACATGTCCTTGGCTGATGTGCATGATGCTATGTTGGCAAACATCGACATATCCATGGAGTCTATGATCAGTAACATGAGATGACTGTCTAGGGCAACCTTTTCCTTCTCTGAGTTAGTCCATTTGGATGGCTCTTTTGCAACATATGATCTAGGAATGACTATTGTGCCCACTGTGGATTCAGCAATTTCTTGTTGTGGTACAAATGGTCCATTCTTGAGGATGTCAGGGTAGAGAGGATTGGCAGCTTTGATGAACAACAGCATTTTTATTTTCCAGAGGTTGTAATTCTCTTTGTCGAACTTAGGGACCTTCACCGTACCTGTAGTCTTTGGTGTATTCGAACTCATGATCGTTTTCTGTTTAGATTAAACAACATGCTCTGATACCACTTGTTGAGTATTGAATACAGTAAAAGAATACAGAGGGGGTGAATGGATTCTTGAACTTTTCTTTGTTCTTGAATCTTTGCAACAAGATATGTGTTGAGTGCGTGAAATATGTAAGTACAGATAACAAAGACAAACACAACACAATATCACTTTAATCTAATATTTTATTAGATAAAGGTTTTTCTACAATCTGTGAATACAAATGGTAGTATTCTCAGCTTCGTTTTTCTTAGAGAGATATTTTTTGTGATGTATCTTGAAAAACTTATCTGCTAAGGAAGTGAGGCCGTATCCTTATAGACATGGATACACCTACTTACTACAAATAAGGTAGGTAAAACAAGCTGCTTTCCAGTATGTCTATCTCATTTGAGTAAGAGTCCAAACGGCTACAGATTTGACTTTGCAAAGCCTGTTCAGATCCACTTCTTTAGCTCCTTGTCCCTTTGTCTTATCTCTCCAAGCTTCTTTGGAGGCTTTCCAATGTGCTTTATAGTACACAGTCAAATAAAGCATCTTGGCTTGTTGCAGGTTTCTGACTTGTACAATTCTTCAGTATTTTGTCTCCAAGAATGTATTCGAGAAGTGGCTAAGTGATTGATTCGAGAACTCGAATTGACTTAATCGATAACTCTGAGTTCTCGAATAGTGTTATATTGACATATCGACTTACTTCTCGAATAGCTCTTTTCTCTGGGACTCCTTGAGATATCGAATAGAGCATTTTGACATATCGAATCCATGAGATGTCGAATAGCTTCTTTAGTCCTTGAGATACTGAATAGATCATTGACTTGTTGACTCTTAGAGAACTGGAATGATGCTTTGACTTGTTGACTCCATGAGTTCTCGAATAGAGTAATAGACATATCGAATCTCTGAGATATCGAATGAGATATCGAACAGTGTATTCAGAGATATCGAATAATGTCTTCTGAGATATCGAATCTCTGACTTCTCGAATGCTAGACTTCTCGAATAGACAAATGTACTTCTCGAATTGGTACTTAGGCAAATTCTTCTTTTCTTCAAATCCCAACTATGATTATTTGGCAGTCTTTATCTCCTTGCTTGAGGCATGAACCTTGGAACTTCTTTCAAGCATTATTCTTGACTTTATAAGTACAGTAACACAACTAGAATTTGATGCCTATTACAAGTACAGAACAAATAGAAACTCTACAACTAGAGGTTCCCTCAGTTAAGAGGTCATGTAGGTAATGCATAGCATTACACATACTTAGGCTTGTTATTAGATGTATTCAGGCATGCCTCTGTGACTAACAGTACCCTAGCAACTTGAATTGGTTCCTTTGAAGGTTGCTTCCTTGGTATCCTTTTCTTCTGTATAGGCTTCTGTTGAGGCTTCAGCAAGAATGAAGGAACCTCAATGGAGTCAAGATTCATTGGTTCTTCTTTAGGTACTATAGGATCACCATGGAAATTCACAGCTGGGTTGAATACTTTTACAGAAATAGGTTGTGATGAGCCAACTGTTTCCTTGCTTTCAATTTCTGGAGAGACAGGCCTCCTTGCCTTTGATTTCACTCTCTTAGATTTGGATTTGGGGACTGATTTCACTTTCCTTTTGGATTTGGGGACTTCCTCAGGTTCCCTCATTTCATCATCTACCTCATCCATTAACTCCTGAGCCAGCCTGGCTTGCTTCTCATCTGAGTTTTCATATTGATTTTCTTCACTTGGTTGAGCTTCCCTTAGAAGTTTGGAGGTCTCCTCTCTTTTTGCTTCAACAAATCTAGGATGGTTGTTGGATATATTTAACACGTTTCCATTCCTTATTATTACAGCCATCCAATCTCTTACACTCTTATTTGTCTTTTCCTTGAACTCTTTGATTGTCTTTCCCATTAGCTTCTCATCATCTTCCTTGGGAAATGGAAAGTCCAATTGTAACTTGTTCTTCCCATTTGCCTTTGGTGGAGAGTAGGCTCTGGTTTTTATGTATGGTTCAAATTCTTTGGCATAAGATGGTTCAGCATCATAGAATGTAGGAGCCACAATCTCTGGAGTGAGCACCTTCAGAATTGTAGTTGATATTGTTGGAGCTGAGGACTGATTAGAGAACAGAGTTGATACCATTGATTCATTGATCATCCTTTCTGTTCTCATCATTCTTTCATTTGCCTCCTTGTTGATCTTCTCTAATTCTTTAATTCTGGCTTGCCTCTCATCTTCTGAGATTTTTGACAAGTCAGGAACTGGAAGCACAGCCTTTTGTTTCTTCAGAGGGGAAGCCTCTATAGTAAACTCTTTTGGATTGACCACTATCATTGGCTGTTGCTCCCCCTCAATTTGTGCTATCTTGCTACTGGAAGCTGGAATTTGACTAGAAGTAGCTGCCTCTTCTACCTTTTTCTCCCCCTTTTTGTTAGCATCAAGGGCTGGAGGTGAGTCTGCAAGCAGCCTTTCCAATAGCTCAGTCTGTTTGGCTTGATTGGCAATAAGTGTCTGCATTTGAAATTCCATACTATCCACTCTGGAGGAGAGATGCTGAACAGATTTGTCCAGGCTATCTTCCTTCAATAATTTGCTAGTCAGCACCTTCTGAGTGGTAGTAGGGGCTAGTGCCTCAATCCTGGCATCTAGTTCCACTTTCATTTCTCTACTTGCAGTTTGGACCTCCTCCTGTTGTGTTCTTTGAATGACCATGTGCATTTTGTGAAGTTTCAGGGAGTCCATTAATTGATGAAGGACAGCCTTTCTCTGTGGATCTGCATTTTGGTGCTCAGCCCTAGCAGATTGATATTGCTTCACAATCTCCACATTGAAGTCACCAGCCACAGTGGCAGTAGAAAATAGCCAGTCTGGAGTATCTGCCACATTGAATTCTTCATCATTTGCTGTGCTGCCACTGTCATCACTGCCAAACTCTTCACTGTCAGCATCTGAAGGCAGAGTTGTCAAAGCTTCCTTTGCTCTTTGTAGAGATTGTGAGGTGTGCACTAGGTGCATTACCTCCTCTGCCTCCACATTGCCCTGTTGTGCCATGACTTGATAGGAAGAAACAGGATGAGTAAAGGTTTTAGGATCCAAAGAGATGGAGTCAATGATTGACTGATATTCTTGTCGAAATTCCATCTCTTTAGAAGCTTCATTAACCTCCATTAACTCACTTGCAATGGCTGGATCTTCCTGCCTTATTTCTCCTGTAGTCCCTTCTCTCCACTCATCTCTCTTTTCTTGCATTAGGGGCTCCCCCTGGCTCACACCTCTCACACCCTCACCTTCACCTACTAAGGTGGAACTCTCTTGCTCTCATTTTGCCTGACCTGAGGAAATGGTCAGCCTCTCATTATTTGCCTCTCCTTTTGCCTGCTCACAAGGCAGCCTCCCACTCCCTTCCCTCAATCCTAAAAGTGTTTCAACTACTGAGAACTCCTCCACACTTGACACAGGAATGTCAGATATAGCAGTGGTAGAGTGAGTTATCAACGGATAAGGGATATCCGTTGATGGAGTAGTTATAGCTATCAACGGATGGCTAGACATAGGCGCATCCGTTGATGGAGAAACACTTGTCAACGGATGAAGGATATCCGTTGATGAAGGAATGATAATATCCGTTGAAGTGAAAACCAACACTGAATCTGTGGAGATTGATTTTAAAGATGAGGCCACAGATGTTGTTGTGAATTCAGGAATGGAAGGTTGATGGCCCAACAAATCATCTAAAAGATGATGACCACCAATTGCAGAGTGGGGCTTCTCCAAGAATCTTAAAGATGGAGAATCAGGAATTGATGTGGATATCATATCCACATCCAGAGATGGAGTTAGTGATGGTGGATTGTAATGTGTATCGATTTGAAGGTTAAGATCAAGGGGCTGTGACTCCACATTTATTGAAGTCACATCAAACTGAATTTGAGAAGGTACAGTTTGTTGTACTGTGTGTGCACCCTGTGCTTCCCCTATGGTTTTAGATTTTACTCTTCTTTCATAGGTTTTTGAGAGAGGGCTAGTGTCCCTTACCCTTTTGTGCAGAGTTTCTGTAGAACTAGTACTCACACCCTGTTGAGAGGATGTAACTTGGGCTTGGCTATTTGGTGCACTTACCTTACCTACCTTATTCTTAGGGCTTGCACCCTGTCCCTCACCACTCACTACCTCCTTCACACTCCCCTCAAGAGCTGTGGTAGTTTTTGCAATAGATGCTTTTTGAGAAACACCTGAGGTTTGTCTCTTAGATTTTGGTTTGGAAACTTTTGTTTTAGTCACTTGGGTAGGAGCCTGTTTGGTCACTACTACAGACTCCATTGTGACTGAGGAAGGCAAAGAAATTTGGGGGTTAGAGACAGGAGTTTCAAGGTTAGAAAGAGTTACCTGAACAATTGGTAGATATACCAATTGTACTTCTGCATTGGAGTTCATTCGAATTAAATCACTTAAGACTCTCTTCTCCTGAACAAAACATGTGAACTTGCTATCCGGGTTAGCAATGGATAGCTTATTCTCAGATACATGTAGTGCTAAGAGCATCAAAAATCTAGCAAAATAGATATTCTTGCTCCTAGTTTCCTTCTTACCTAATTTTGCTGCTATCTCATACATGACTAGTGTGCCAAAGTTATAGTATTTATCAGTCAGAAGCATACATAACATAACTAGCATGGAATGGGTAACAGCATCAAAGTTACTAATTTTGCCTGAAAAAGTTTTAATGAAGGCATCACAAAAATAACTCCATTCTTTAACCATCCCTTTCCTAACAATTTTACCTAAATTATCAGTACTAAGGGCATAATTTATGGAATTAAGCATGGCAACTATTTCAGCATCACTGGGTACTTTCAGACAGTTATTCTCAGGCAATTTTAAACATGAAGTTATCACATCAGAGTTAACTACATAGTTTTTACCTTTTAGAGAAAAAGCAATTGTACCGTCTGTGCCATTGAACTCAGCAGATGCCCACACCTCTTCAATTACCTCGTGGATTAGAGGAGTTGTGGCAGTCATAGCATACGAAAGTTTACAGTTCTTCACAAAATTCATCATGGTGTGATAAGCTTCTGGGGCATTCACTGTATCGACATAGGCCGTGAAATTGTTCTTCTCATAGGTGAACCCAGTGGAAGACATCATCTTAACAATAGGCGCCATTGAAGAGTTTGAACTTTTGTTGCAGAGAATTTTTGTGAAGAAGATGTAGTTTACTTAAGAGAATCTTGAAAGTCGATAAAAGTGAGATGTGAGAGCACAAGACAGCCTTTTATACTTTTCAAGAATTGAAAATGAAATAATTAAAAGTAATTACCCATTGGTCAAAAGTAACTGTCAAATAATAAAAGAAAATAAATATAACCAGTCCTATATAGATACACGTTTACCAACGGTTATATTTAAAAGAAAATATGTATATCAACGGATATGAAATGAACGGTTGAGAAACAGTTTATCCGTTGATGACGTGGATAAGCTGTTATCCGTTGATATACAAAAATCTAGGAATGTGTTTATGCTATCAACGGGTAAAAGGATATCCGTTGATAAGATAATTTTGCCTTGGACAAAATTTCTGAAGAAAATTTTTCTGAGTGTTTTTAATTCTCAAGTAAATCAAAACACATTCCTAGCTGCAATGCAGTAAAATCAAATATCACTAGGTGTTGGAGGCCCATCGGCCCAATAGGCTATATTAAGCCCATAACTGTACACCCAAATTAAGTATCCAAGACATAGAGATCTGAATCCAAGACATAGAGATCCCTTGGGTGCTTCGGTCCAATTGACAAGCGACACCTCAGAATGTGGGGTATGACTGTTCTTTCCTCATCACCTCATAGGACCCACATCCGAAGGATATAAAAAGAAGAGAGTAAGCAACAATCAACACACACAATTTATTATCACTACTCAAGTATTCTCTATCATAATCTCTCTACGTTTTACCCTATTATCTAAACAACCAGAAACTTACTCTTACACCGGAGGTGAATCGAGGGTCAACACCCTCGCATTCTTTTGTCTTGCAGGTTGACCGAAGGACCTACTCGGAAAAATCGGGTTCCAACATTTGGCGCCGTCTGTGGGAACGTAGAGAAACGATTGTGTTCGAGTTTATCAAAAATTATGACAGCTGAAGACACGCCCTTACCAGACGCCAGCACCGTAGCTGGAGACAGTCCCATCACTCCTACCATCCAAAGAGTCGCCCCTATGTGCCAGGAAAATCCTTCTGTTGCCCGAAGGATATTGAATTTTGATGAGGAAGGAGACGTGCCTACTCCCGAAGAGCAACAAGAAATGCTAATGAAATGGAGAGAGCAGCAGAAGGCCAAAGGAAAGCAGAAGGAAGTAAACAATAAAGAAGCCGAAAGATTAGCTAAGAAAAAGGCGGCTGACCGATTGAAATTAGAAGCCCTCAAGCTCCAAAGAGAAGAGATCGAGCTACAAGAAAAACTGCTTCGTGAGGCCCTAGAGGCCGAAAATCCAAAAGCCGAAGATGGAAGAGAGAAGAGAACTAGAGATGACGAAGACGAATCTTGGAATTCGGAATCGCCATCTAAGAAAGCAAAATCCAAGACCAATTATTCCTCGGATTCTGAAGAAGAAGGCCCTCGCACAGATGACCGAATCCGAAGGCTAGAAAAGGTTATGTTCGGTGAAAGAAGGATGAGCCATGAACCTGTGGTGACCATAGACGTGGAACAATACCGACCTCCGCCAGGGAGACAATTTCCGAAGATGAACGAATTTAATGGAAAAGGTGATCCCGAAGATCATTGCGAGAAATATGAATCGCTCATGACCGGTATGGGACATTGTGATGTCATGCTGTGCAAAATGTTTAAGACATATCTGAAAGGATCGGCGTCAATGTGGTATCGTTCGTTAAGACCAAGGTCTATTGGTTCATACGTACAAATCAAAAGGAAATTCATAAGGCACTACTCCCACATGTGCCGAAGAGAAAAAGATACGGAGGCCTTGATTCATTGCAGACAAAGACCGAACGAGGAGTTGGGGGAATACCTGGCCCGATTCAAAGACGAAGCAGGGACGGTGACGAACTTGGACAAAGTCAAGGCTGCCGGGTTCCTCTCGGCCGGACTCGATCCCATTAAAGGGAGAAAGCTTCGATCCTCCCTGTATGATGCACCTCCAAAATCCTTGAACGATATATATTTACGAGGAGAAGCTATCCGAAGAAAGTCAGAATCCATCAATGGGTACAAAGATAAGAAAAATGATAAAAGTGATAGAAGAGACGACAGAAGGGACAACCGAAGAGATCATGGGGATATCAGAAGCAGGCCTAATGACGCAAGGCCCAATAAAGGAACCGAACGAAGAAGAGATAGAGATAATGCCGTGTTTACACCTCTCAACACTCCAATCTCAAAAATTCTTCATGAAATTAAAGGAAGGCCTGGATTCACTCGACCACCTAAGATGCGAGCTCCCGAACACCGAAGAAACGAAAATAAGTTCTGTGATTACCATCGTGATAAAGGTCATAACACCAATGATTGTTACCATCTAAAGAAGCTAATAGAAAGAATGATCAGGGAGGGAGACCTAGCACAATTCATCGGAGATATGAGGGAGAAGCTGGACAACAAAGAAAAGAAGGAGGCCGAAGTATTGGAAAAATACCGAGGGGAAGTGAAAACCATTTCCGGAGGTACGATTCTCGATTGGGATAGTAAAACCGCCCGAAAGAAGTATGCCAGACAAATCTACAACCTCTGTCAATCAAACACAGCGAAGCAGCCTTTACCTATATCCTTCACCGAAGACGATTACGAGGACGTAATATGGCCGCACGAAGACCCACTTGTCATAAACCCAGTCATCGGCGAAAATAAGATTTGGAGAGTGCTAATAGACGAAGGCAGTTCGGTAAACATTTTGTACCACCGAACATATTGCAAGATGAATCTTGGAGGAGAAGAATTAGAACCCTGCCATGAAGCACCATTGTACGGTTTTGGAAATCAGCCCATACCGATTGAAGGAACAATCACTCTCTCTGTCTTGCTAGGAAAAGCACCATACACTGTAACGAAGGAAGCAAAATTCTACGTGGTTCGGGTTGACAATCCATACAATGGGATCCTCGGGAGGCCAGCTTTATCTTCGTTTCAAGCCGCCTCTTCCATACCGCATCTAAAGTTAAAGTTTCCAACCGAGCACGGGGTCGGAGAAATGAGAGGTGATCAGAAAGCCGCACGGATCATAATTTTGGAAGACCTAGAGAAAGACAAGGACATAGAGATGACCGAAGCTGGCAAAAGAAAGAGGATCAACGATGACACTGGAAGCAGCCATCAATTGCTGAATATTGAGCTGGAGAAATTCGGAGTCGATTTATCTAGTCCGATTGCCGAACCAGCAACTGAGACCGAGGAGGTTGAGCAATACGTAGGCCAGTCGGGCAAAATGATCCAGATAGGCAAGAATCTAGATCCCGAACTGAAAGCGAGAGTTATCAAAGTCATTCGGGAATTTCACGACGTATTCGCTTGGAATCCCGAAGACATGCCAGGTTTAGACCCATCAGTCGCTAAATATTGCCTCAACGTGAAACCCGATGCCCAACCGGTGAAGCAGAAGAAGCGAAATTTCGTTATGGAAAGGCAAAAGGTCATCCAAGCCGAAGTCGAAAAACTTCTAGAAGCCAAATTCATTGAAGAAATAGATTACCCCGATTGGTTGGCAAATGTGGTGGTAGTCAAAAAATCAAACGGGAAATGGAGAATGTGTGTCGATTACACCGACCTAAACAAGCATTGTCCGAAGGACCATTACCCTTTACCGAACATCGATCAGTTGATAGATGCCACTTCGGGCCATCAAATACTCAGCTTCTTGGATGCGTTCTCCGGATACCATCAGATCGCTATGAATGCCGAAGACATTCCTAAAACAGCATTCATTACACCGAATGGCACTTATGCCTACATCAAAATGCCCTTCGGACTAAAAAATGCAGGGGCAACGTTTCAAAAGATGATCAACAAGGTCTTCAAAGCCCAAATAGGCCAAAACATGGAATGCTACGTGGATGATATGATTGTCAAATCCTTGTTTAGAGATCATGCCGAAGATCTGAAAGAATGCTTCGAAGCACTAAGGAAAAACAACATGAGGATTAACCCGAACAAATGCACGTTCGGAGTTAATAGTGGAAAATTTTTAGGATATATGGTCAGCGCCCGAGGAATTGAGGGGAATCCTGAAAAAATTAAAGCAGTCATCGACATGAAAGCACCGAGGACGATCAGGGATATTCAGAAATTGACCGGACGAATGGCAGCCTTGAGAAGGTTCATTTCTCGATCAGCTGAAAAAGCCCTGCCATTTTTTGATGTGCTTCGGGGAACAAAAAACTTCGAATGGGGAACGAGTTGTCAAAAGGCTTTTGAGGAACTAAAAGAATACCTGGTGAACACCCCACTCTTAATGAGACCGAGCCCGAAGGAAACTCTTCAGCTATATCTGGCTGTGAACGACCGAAAACTTGGGGCGGTACTAATTAAACAGCATGAAGGGAACCAACATCTAGTGTTTTACGTCTCTCACATCCTAAAAGATGAAGAAACAAGGTATCCCAATGCCGAAAAGTTTGCTTATGGGCTAGTAATGGCCTCGAGAAAGTTACGGCACTACTTCCAAGGCCGAACGATCCAAGAGGTAACCGATCAACCCCTAAAGAAGATCATGCGAAGACCAGAAGCTTCGGGCCGGGTGGTTGCTTGGTCGGTCGAATTAGGAGAATACGACTTGGAATTTGTTCCCCGAACGGCAATCAAAGCTCAAATCCTTGCCGACTTCATAACGGAATGCTCTTTCTCTGGTCCGAAGGATTTGACTCCTGAAGAACAATTAATACATTCACCAGGAAAGTGGAAACTTTTTGTAGATGGTTCGGTAGCAGGATCGAAGTGTGGTGCAGGCCTCATATTAACTAGTCCCGAAGGCTTTGAGATATGTCAAGCGATCAGATTCGCTTTCTCCTTAACCAATAACGAGGCCGAATATGAAGCGGTATTAGTAGGTTTAGACTTGGCAAAAAGTTTGGAGGTGAAGCACTTAAGAGTTTTCAGCGATTCTATGCTAGTTGTCAAACAGTTTTCAGGAGAATACGGACAAAAAGATCCCCGAACAAAAGCCTATGCCACGAAGGTGCGTGAAAATTCAATATTGTTCGAATCATTCGAATTAAGCCAAGTGGCCAGGGAAAACAATAGCCGAGCCGATGCGTTATCAAGATTAGCTTCGGCAGAAACTCAGAATCTCACAAGTTCAATTTATTTAACCGAAGTGAAGGCTCCATCGATAGACAAAAAACAATGCCTGGAAATTCATCAAGGAGTTAATTGGATGACGCCAATCAGAGCTTTCTTAGAAAAAGACACCCTTCCCCTTGATAAAAAACAAGCCCATAAAATCAGATACCGATCGGCCAGTTACTCCATCATTGAAGGCAGATTATTTAGGAGATCAGCCACTCAGCCATTACTCCGATGCCTGGATCCCGACGAGCAAAAGACGGCATTAGAAAGTATTCATGAAGGCATTTGTGGTGAACACCTCGCAGGACGGTCACTTGCCTTCAAAATCTTAAGACAAGGTTTCTATTGGCCAACGATAAGGGAGGACGCTTCGGAGTACGCAAAGAAATGCAAACAATGTCAATTATTCAGTAACGTTCCGAAGCAACCACCCGAAGAAATGATCTCGGTACTCAATCCGATTCCTTTTGCTATGTGGGCGGTGGATATTGTGGGCATTCTGCCAACTAGTACTAAACAGGCCAAATATTGCATTGTGGCCATTGATTACATGACCAAATGGGTAGAAGCAAGACCCCTCTCAGCCATCACCGAAGAAGCTGCAAAAAAGTTCGTGCTAGAACAAATTATTCTAAGGTTCGGAATCCCGATGATATGTGTGTCAGACAATGGGACACAATTCATTGGAAGCAAATTCAGGAAATTCCTATTTGAATTCGGAATTCAACAAAGGTTCAGTTCGGTTGGCCATCCACAAGGAAATGGAGCAATCGAAGCAGCTAACAAGATCATTTTCGACGGGATAAAGAAAAGGCTAGGAGATTCTAAAGGACTTTGGGCTGAAGAATTGCCATATGTCTTGTGGGCCTACCGAACAACTCCGAGATCATCGACCGGAGAAACTCCATTCAAACTCGCCTTCGGCACCGATGCTTTGATGCCAACTGAGGTCGGCCTAGAATCATATCGGACACAGGTATTCAACGTGGAAACAAATGAATTCGGACTCCGAGCAAATGTGGATCTGCTTGAAGAAGAAAGGGAAGCGGCCTATCAGAGAAATTTAAGATACCAACTTCAGGCAGCCCAATATTACGATTCAGGAATAAAGAAAAGATCATTCCACATGGGAGACTTAGTCCTCCGAGAATTAGCCACTTCGATGCCGACCAGACAAGGTAAACTTATGCCGAATTGGGAAGATCCCTACGTGGTGATAGAGGTAGTTCGTCCAGGCACATACAAGCTAGCTCATTCGGACGGGAATCTTATCAAAAATACATGGCATGCATCCCGCCTTCGTCGTTTCTACCAGTAAGATCTTTTCATCTTATTGTAAATAAAGTGAATATAAGGAACCCATGTTTGGGGCAGACCGAATAAAACATGTGTTCTTATTTCTGGTTTAGTATTTATGATATTTTGACATAATTAAGGCAGGGAGGAAATATTTTTCATTAACCGAAGAAAGCCTTAATCATTTACAAATCCCTTGAATACTTGGGGACATAACAGCTAGGCTCCGGCCGAAAATGCAAAATAGTCCGAAGACGCATAAAAATAAAAATTATGCTAAGGACAAATAAACAGCTAGGCTCCGGCCGAAGATGCAAAATAGTCCGAAGACGCATAAAAATAAAAATTATGCTAAGGACAAATAAACAGCTAGGCTCCGGCCGAAAATGCAAAATAGTCCGAAGACGCATAAAAATAAAAATTATGCTAAGGACAAATAAACAGTTAGGCTCCGGCCGAAGATGCAAAATAGTCCGAAGACAAATAAAAATAAAAATTATGCTAAGGACAAATAAACAGCTAGGCTCCGGCCGAAGATGCAAAATAGTCCGAAGACGCATAAAAATAAAAATTATGCTAAGGACAAATAAACAGCTAGGCTCCGGCCGAAGATGCAAAATAGTCCGAAGACGCATAAAACTAAAAATTATGCTAAGGACAAATAAACAGCTAGGCTCCGGCCGAAGATGCAAAATAGTCCGAAGACGCATAAAACTAAAAATTATGCTAAGGACAATATAATTGGACGAAAAATAAGCGACATAGTAACATTCAAAAGGTTCAAATCCGAATAAAGAGTTATGCCCGAAGGCTTACATCATATGATCGAAAACAAAAGAAGAAAATTCAGTCAGAAAGATCAAGCTCGGAGCCCGAACTGACTTCAAGAGGAAGATCGGGTTCTGGGGGACGAGTAACGGGATCCTCAAACATGCCCAAAATCTGTTTGTAGTCCCAACCCTGCTGATGAGCCCGAACCACTGCTTCATCAAAGCCAGCCGCGTAACTCATGTTTTCGCGCATTGGATCATTTTCTTTTCGGACTTCTTCAGCAGTTGCCGACCCCGCTTGGCCTGCTCGGTCCTCCTCGCCACAAGCCTCATCTGAGCATCTCTCTCCAGCTCCAGAGATTTACGTTCAATCTCCAAATTATCAACACGAGTCTGGAGTTCGGCGTTTTGTCTTCGAAGAGTCTCTGCCTCCTTCAGCTGCTTGGACATATCCTTTACCTTGTCCTGAACAGCCGCAGCCCAAGGAGCAGTCTGAAACAAACAAGAAAGTAAACATGAAACGAGTGAAAAAACATGCAAAAAATACAAGTATAAAGTAACAAGAAATATACCATGGTAAGGTGCCCCAACAGCTCGGCAAAAGCCGACACAGGATCGGCAGATTCATAGACAGATCGATCGGCAGGAAGAATCATGGCGTGAAGGAAGTCGTCGGAAACTTGTTTCGCTTCCGCAGGAGCAGGGGCAGCGAACTTGTCCGTGGACATAATCGACCAAGAAGGTCGATAGGACTGAATAACCTCTTCGGTATTACGAATCCTCTTGTTCACATTATCAGCAGTTCCGCCAGACGAAGAACCAGCTGGATGGCCGGACTCGGATAATGTCTTCGGATCATTCGGATCGACCTCGGCTCTTTCGGTTATCAAAGGATGCTGCCTAGCCTCCTCTTCAGCCAATCGAAGCAATCTACCTTCCTCCTCGGCCTTTTTCTTGGCCGCTTTCTCGGCCTGCCTCCGAGCCAAATCCATTTTAGAAGACACTACAACAACAAAGCACAAAATCAGCAAAATATCATTTATGAATAAAAACTCACTGAAGAACGAAAAGATATGTTACCACCACGCCAATGGATAGCGTCAAGATAACCCTTGTCTCGGCTCATAGCTAGGGGAATCTTATCTGGAATCATCGGTCGGCTAATTTTGTAATAATCAGCCTTATCTTGATCAGACATCTCAGGTGCAAGTACATTACGAGGTTCTATCTCTCTCCATACTCGGTAATTATCTAATCTCGGACCACTAATGAAAAACCACTTAGTATACGTGTTATGATTACTATAGTTGGTGGCAGCCCAATCTGCCCGACCAGATCTTTGGGCTATTGTGTAGAAGCCCGCCGACTTAGGATTCCTCCTTATATCATAGTGATGAAGAAAGAGGACCAATCGGGGTTCAACCTCGGCTTTGATACATCTAGTCTGAAAAGCATTGAAATGAATAAAACTGTTTGGATCCAGTTGACCTAAAGCTACCCTCGTATGAATCAAGAACCTCCTAATAATGGGAAGAAGAGGAAGTCTAAGGCCGCAATGGAAGGCTCGTTCAGAGATGCCTATTTTTAAACTTCCATGAGGACAAGGGGAAACAGGGGTATGATAGACGAGGTCATCTTCCTCGGCCTGGTATGCCTCATATTGTTCGGGGAAGTCATATCTATTATGCATGTGTAAAACTTCTTCTTCGGACATATCCGAAAGAAGATTGGCTGTTGGAAATTTTGACTCATCGCCAAAATGCGCCATCGCCGAATACGAAGGAGCCGCACCTGATTGAGCCATCTCCTGCGTTCGGAAACAGAGGAGTCAGCCATGTACTCGGAAAATAAGAAAAACTTTGAGAAAAAAACTTATTCGGTTAGTAACCGAGTACAGAGGGCTTGGATCAATCGGCCGAATAAAATCCAGGTTATGATTCATACGAACCGAATGGTGTTCTTAAGTATTGGGGACACCGAGGAAAGTTCTTACCCCAAAATTCCCAAAACAAAAACGAAAACCCACAAAAAACTACTAAACGCCCAAAACGGTTCAATATCTCAAACCCATATCCCTAGAAACCTCTTATTGTCAAAAGGCCCCACTACATTTACATATACATATACGAACATACATGCATTTGCACAAGATAAAATCACGAATCTTCATACTAACAGATATCATGAAAGAAAGAAGAAGAACTTACTGATTGTCCAGTAGGAGATAAGGTCGAGTTCCTGGGGGTAGTTTGTTTGAAGATAAACCGCAACTGGAGTTGGAGCAGCAATATCTATCGAACCCGCGTTCCCAATCGTTAATATTGGAAGAGAGGTTGAGAAGAAATTTTTTACCAAGTAGCCGATGTGAAAAAGAGAAAAAGTAAAACAGCCAAAGGGGTTTTTTGAGGTTTTAAATAGACACGACCCTTGAAAGTAGAAGACGTTACAAATTCAACGGCTGTGATTCGAGCACAAATCTTAAGGCAGGATACCTGTCATCATTAATGGACACGACTCCCCATGCGACTCCTTCTCATCAATAGCTGTCATCCATGTCCGAAAAAAGGCAGCCGAAAAGGTAATCCGAAGATGGGCTATTGGTTTCGGCCTTCGGTCCGATGATACCTCTTACCGAAGCCCTTGGACATGTTGGAGGCCCATCGGCCCAATAGGCTATATTAAGCCCATAACTGTACACCCAAATTAAGTATCCAAGACATAGAGATCCGAATCTAAGACATAGAGATCCCTTGGGTGCTTCGGTCCAATCGACAAGCGACACCTCAGAATGTGGGGTATGACTGTTCTTTCCTCATCACCTCATAGGACCCACATCCGAAGGATATAAAAAGAAGAGAGTAAGCAACAATCAACACACACAATTTATTATCACTACTCAAGTATTCTCTATCATAATCTCTCTACGTTTTACCCTATTATCTAAACAACCAAAAACTTACTCTTACGCCGGAGGTGAATCGAGGGTCAACACCCTCGCATTCTTTTGTCTTGCAGGTTGACCGAAGGACCTACTCGGAAAAATCGGGTTCCAACACTAGGAATTATGACAAGTTAAGCATACCTAGCTCACCTACCAATCTTGTGAATGTGGATTCATCAAGAGGCTTGGTGAAGATATCTGCAAGCTGCATTTCACTAGGCACAAAGTGCATTTCTACTGTACCATTCATCACATGTTCTCTAATGAAGTGGTATTTGATGTCAATGTGCTTGGTTCTCGAATGTTGCACTGGATTCCCTGTGATGGCAATAGCACTTGTGTTGTCACAGAAAATTGGAATCTTCTCAACTTTTAGACCATAGTCAATGAGTTGATTTCTCATCCATAGAATCTGTGCACAACAGCTTCCAGCAGCAATGTACTCAGCTTCAGCTGTAGAAGTGGAGACTGAGTTCTGTTTCTTACTGAACCATGAAACAAGCTTGTTTCCTAGAAATTGACAGGAACCTGTAGTACTTTTCCTATCAACTCTGCAACCTGCATAATCTGCATCTGAATAGCCAGTTAGATCAAAACCAGATTCATTTGGGTACCAAATGCCAAGGTTTGGTGTTCCCTTGAGATACCTGAAAATTCTTTTAATAGCTATGAAGTGAGACTCTCTAGGGTCAGCTTGAAATCTAGCACAAAGACAAGTAGAAAACATTATATCAGGTCTACTAGCTGTTAGGTATAGAAGTGAACCTACCATGCCTCTATAGCTTGAGATGTCCACAGACTTTTCCTTAGTATTCAACTCAAGCTTAGTTGCAGTGGCCATAGGTGTTTTTGCAGAGGTACAATCCATTAAGTCAAATTTCTTTAAGAGATCATAAATATATTTTGTTTGACTTATGAAAATGCCCTCATTAACTTGCTTTACTTGTAGGCCAAGAAAGTAAGTTAATTCACCCATCATGCTCATTTCATACCTACTTTGCATAAGTTTGGCAAACCTTTTGCAAATCTTCTCATCTGTAGACCCAAAAATAATATCATCTACATAGATTTGGACAAGTATTGAAGAGCCATTGATATTCCTATGAAATAGGGTTTTATCTACAATACCTCTAGTGAAGTGGTTCTCCAAAATAAATTGAGATAAAGTGTCATACCAGGCTCTTGGTGCTTGCTTCAAACCATAAAGTGCTTTCATGAGAAGATATACATATTCTGGAAATTCTGGATCCTCAAAGCCAGGAGGTTGATGGACATAGACCTCTTCTTCCAGTTCCCCATTTAGAAAGGCACTTTTGACATCCATCTGATAGACTTTGAAATTGGCATGTGCTGCATAGGCTAGAAAGATTCTTATTGCCTCAAGTCTTGCCACTGGAGCAAAAGTTTCATCAAAATCTATCACTTCTTTTTGAGAATAGCCCTTTGCCACTAATCTAGCTTTATTCCTAACAATTATGCCATTTTCATCTGTCTTATTCTTGAGAACCCATTTAGTACCTATGACACTTCTATCATCAGGTTTGGGCAAAAGTTTCCATACTTTATTTCTTTCAAATTGGTTTAGCTCTTCTTGCATTGCTAAGACCCAATCTGGATCTAGAAGGGCATCTTCCACTCTCTGACAAATTCCAATTGAGGGATTCCTCTAGCAAGATCCTTTCTTACCAAATCATTCATAACTTTAAAATTCAAATGTGACAGCTTCTTATGCCATAGCCAACTCTCATCCTTACTTGCTTTGCTGAAGAGACAAGTAATGGATTCTGAGCATGCTGAATTGAAGTCAGCTATGTAAACATTTCCTTTTCTAAAGCTTGTCAATACCACATTGTTGTCTTCCTTGGCAGAAACAACACAGGCTTCTTTTTTGAACTTTACTTCATAGTCTTTGTCACAAATCTGACTGACACTCAGCAAATTGTGCTTCAAACCTTCAACTAAAGCCACTTCTTCAATGATGACATTGTCTTTTGAAATCAGGCCATATCCCTTAGTATATCCTTTGCTGTCATCTCCAAAGGTAATTCTAGGGCCAGCTCCTTCCTTGAACTCTGTGAGCAGGGTTGAATCTCCTGTCATGTGCCTAGAGCATCCACTGTCTAGGTACCATAGATTCCTTCTGTTTCCCTGCAAACATTTCAAAAACAAATCAAGTTGATTTTGGTACCCAAGCTTCCTTGGGTCCTTTCTTGTTAGCCTTTGACTTTGCACTCTTAGCATTCTTCAACTTAGGTGTAGATGCTTGAGTGATGGGGTTTGACAAATGCTCATTTGCATGAATATTTGATGCATGCATTTGTGGAAAATTGGCATACATATTATTCATGCTAGGAATGCTCCATGACATTTGTGGCACATTCACAGATTGAAAATAAGGATTAGACACATATGGCATGTTCACATATGGATTTGAAAAACTAGCATTTTGATACAAACCAGGCATTGCAGGCATACATGGCATTGTTTGTGGTACATGAACAAGAGCCTTGTTAACAATCTTGCAATTAGAAGATAGGTGATTGACACTATTAAAATTACTACAAGTTTTCCTAGGAGCAAACTTGTCAGGAGAATAATTGTTTTTCTTGTTGATGCCTATCTTACCATTTCTGTTCTTTTTCTTTTTACCCTCAATTTCTACCTTTTCATTATCTGATTTACCAACAGCCTTTTTGTTATGTAAATCACCTGCCTTAGCCTTCCCACTAGATTTGGTTTTGCTACACTCACCACTAACAAAGTTCTTGTTGACTGGACCATACTTGATATCCAGTTTCCTGAGTTCCTTCTTACTAATAAACTTTTTGTTAGTCGACGGATACCTCTCATCCGTTGATGGTTCATCTGTCAACGGATGATCACTATCCGTTGATTCACAAATAGTCTCTAGATCCTCAAGGCCAGGTTCTAGCTCCTTTTTCTTTTGAGTCCAGGTATCCTTCACAAACGATTCTATTCCCTGGACTTCTATTATGTTTTGAGAAATATTCCTACAACTTTGAAATTTAGCAATTATCCCTTATTCTTTTTCAAGCTGGTCTTTTAAAATCAGTTCTCTTTTTAACATAGCTTCAAGTTCACTTTTAGCATTATTGCAATCAACTCTCATTTTCTCAAATTCTAGAAATTGAGCTTCTAGAGCAGCATTTCTATCACTTAAAAACAAATTAGACTCTTTAATCCTATTGTTCTCTTTAGTAAGTGATTTAAGAGTAACACTCAAGTGATATAGTTCAGTAGACATTTCATCTATAACACTATTGCATTCCTCTTTGGTGAGCTCAGAGAGATTAGTAGAAAATACCTGATTGCTAGCTGAACTTGCTTCCTGCTCTCCAGAATCAGCCATCAATGCAAGGTTGACAAACTCAACATCATAATCAGAATGATTGTCATCAACAGCCCAGTCATACTCTTGGGTCAAGAATGCCTTTCCTTTCTGCCTGAGAAGATCAAAATATTTCTTCTTGTAGTCAACAGTCTCAGTTGGCTTTCCCTTGTTCTCAGATCTAGGTTTTCTGCATTCACTTATCATGTGACCAGCAATTCCACAATTGTAGCATTTAATTTTGGATTTATCCACATAATTGCTTGTGGAAAAATCCTTGTTAAATGGCTTGGCCACCCCAGAGTTTCTCTTGAATTTCAGCTTAGAGAATCTCCTAGATAGAAAAGCTAAGTGCTCATCTATCTCATCCAATTCATCCTGCTGAAGGACATTCAATTCCTCAGACACCTTTTCCTTGCTCCTGCTTGATTCTGCTCTACCTTTACAAACCTCCCTGTTTGGTGTAGAACTTGCAGCTTCTGTCCTTTCCTCCTTCTGCTCCAAGTTGGCAACAAGTGCAACTGGCCCACTTTTCTTTTGAGACTTCTCAATCTCTTCATCCTGCTCCATTTCCAGCTCATATGTCTTTAAGGTTCCATAGAGCCTTTCAAGAGTAAATGTCTTGTACTCTTGGGTGTTTCTAAGAGAAACAGTCATTGGCTTCCATTCCTTGGGCAGTGATCTCAGAAATTTGAGATTAGAATCTTTAACTTGATAGATTCTTCCATACAGTTTCAAACCATGTAGTAGCTTTTGAAATCTACTAAATGTATCATTCAATGTTTCTCCACTCTTAAAGTGGAAATATTCATACTGTTGGATTAGTAATTACATCTTGTTTTCCCTCACCTGTTCTGTTCCTTCACAAAGGGTTTGAACAGTGTCCCATACTTCCTTGGAGGTAGTACAGTTAATAACATTGTCAACCATGTCTGTTTCTAGACCATTGAACAGTATATTCATGGTCTTTTTGTCTTTGTGGACTTCTGCAATATCTTCAAGACTCCATTCAGAAATAGGTTTGGGAATGAGAGTGTCAGGCACATCTTCAGCCAGGCCAACTCTTGTTGCAGTCTTCATTGGAACGTGAGGACCCTTGTCAATGCAATCCACAAAACCCTCATCAATAGACAAGAGATGTAGGCGCATTTTTACTTTCCAGTGAAAGTAATTCTCTCTATCAAGAACTAGAATCTTTACTCCATAATCCTTCTTAGACATGTTGGAAGTGTGTTGATCTTTAAACTTCAAATATGTTAGAAGCTTGCTCTGATACCAATTGTTATTCCCAGATTACACACTTGTATAATTGTAGAAGGGGGGGTTGAATACAATTATTGATATCTATAAATTTCTGATAAGAACTCCAGAAATCTATACTTAGATAATTGCTGTAGAAAGATTAATGCACAAACACATAAAAATCAGGTGGTTAAATGCACCACCTGAAGCTTTTATTCGAAGAAAACTCTGTGATACAAAAGTACACAGCTTCTGTTTTACAACTCTTTGCTTTCTAAAGATATTCAATAAAAACCCTAAGCAAATGTATCTGTTTTCTTAGCTTCTAAAAGAGTTGCTGCACTTGGTTATAAATCCCAAGTTTTACAAGTACTACTGGAATAAGATAATATTAATCTAATTCTAGTTGACTTGCTACTACACTCCAAATACACATGTAGCCGAAAGGTTGTCCTTGTGAACAGACATGTCTCCTGCACCTTTCTTGTATTCATAGTGTAAACGGAATGCTTCTTTCTTCTGTGTTTCCAAAGTATGGTTGCCATACTGCTTTTTGTATCTACTATCAACCCATGTGATCTGTCAGTCAAACCTGTCCTTATCAACTGCTAATCCCCAGCTTAGCATAGAAGTAAGTGTCAATGATTATCCGTTGATATTGTACACTGACATCCGTTGATGATATATTGAGCTGTATCCGTTGATATTGAGACTTGAGCTGTATCCGTTGATAGAGTGGATTTGAGTTGTATCCGTTGATAGAGTTTTGTCTTCATCTGTTGATACACTTTCACTTAGACAGAATTACATAGCATAGCTTATTTACAGTTGGCTACCCTATTCTGCCTATCCATTGATGGTCAACATGACTGTGGATAAAAACACTATCAACTGATAACATAGAGATACTGCAGTATGCTACAAAACCTCATCCGTTGATGAGCTACCTGTCAACGGATAGAGTTATAAATCCTCATCCGTTGACAGCTACAAAACCTTATACAATTTGATTGATTGTGAAGTTATCATCAAGTACAACATATTCCTAACACCTATACGACCATTCACCACTCCTGAGGCATCACAATTTACTGTAACCCACCCGTCTGGAGGTCTTGACCACTTCTTAAGAACAGAACTTGCCTCCTGGACCACACCCATTTTACTGGACAATTGCACCTGAGCTTCCCTCCAATCATGAAGATATCGAGCTACAGCCAGAACACCAAATGCTGATCCATTGACCTTCTCCTATACCCATTTATTTCTTCGATTCCATAGACTCCACCCTATCATCCCTATCAAAACACATTGCTCCCTCGGGCACACTGAGAAACAACGATTAAGAATATTAAAGACAGTATCACCTGGTGCGTGTTGAACCATATCCTTAACTTCTGAACACTGCCACACCGTTCGAGCAAACTCACACCCAAATAAGTCCATTATAGTTATAACCAATCAAATAGTGACAAGTGTAATTTGGGAAAAAATTTGGGGTCTAATTCGAGATACCTAGCATTATTCTATTTTTAATTTATTGCGGTGACTTTTTATTGAATCCTAATTCTATGCGGTCACTTTCCTTAAAATTCAACATTTCTTATAATCTTATATCAAGAAAAAAAAACTTATTTCTTGAAAAAAAAAACTTATTTATTAAAAATAAAATTCCCAAAAGAAACATTTACTTCAAAGTGACCGAACGAGAATCATGCAATATATCCGGGACTTAAATGAAATATCAATTATTTTTAGAAATTAAAATTTTTACTACTTTCATCTAAAAATTATGATTTACTAAAATTTCAGTTTAACCGCAACTTTTGTCTAAAATAACCCTCGATTCTGCCATTTTACATTTACCTTTATCAAGACGAAACACGAATAAATATTATCAAGACTTATTTGGACTTTGGATGCCAATATGTAGGCGAGAAAATAACCAAAATATCCCATTTTGATTCTTAATGGTCCAAAATGCATTTTGTCGGGAGAGTGGCCCAAATTACCCACTTAATACGCTATGTCTAGCGTCTCATCCCATGTCCAACAGTTCGGTCTAACGTATTATGAGCCTGTTTGACTCAGCTTTTCTTAAGTCCTTATGAACTTATTTTCGGGTAAAAATTTCATATTTTAAATTTTTTTTTATATAAGTATTAAAAAAAAGTTAACTTTTTTTAGGAAAAAGTTAGGAATCTCTAACTTTGTCTTAAAATAAGTTGACTTATTCTAAAAAAAAATTTCCCAAACACCCCCTATATCTTCTTTTCCTAACAACGCGAGAGAAGTTTATATATCAAGGCTAAGAGCATCTCCAAGAGGCTCTCTATTGTAGATTTTAACTCAAAAAATGAGGAGAGAGAATAAAAATCAAGCTCCAAGAGACTCTTAGAGGCTCTTTAAAAAGTTAAGAGCTTCTTCTCTCTCCTCTATTTTAGGAGCAACTAGTAGCTCTTAACTTAATATTTTATTAGTAAAATAGTGGTTCTTCTCTCTCATCTATTGATTGTTTGTCCAAATGGAATTGAAATATGAATAAAATATAAAATAAAGAGCCATAATAGAGAGCATTGTTGGAGTTGACACACAAATCAATGTAATAACTTGCTAAGAGCTTAATTATTTATAATATTTTTAGAAGTGAGCTAAGAGACTCTTGGAGATGCTCTAACTGCCCACCTAATCTTAGTAATTTAATGCATGCACTTGTGGTCATTAAAGACCTTAGTTGCTTTTTATGCCTGTTAAAAAGCTTGACCAGGTGTTGTATAATGGTGAGTAGGGCTGTCAATTTCGGGTTTCAGGTCGGGTTCGTGTCGGGTTAGCAGACTCGGGTCAAAAATTTGACCCAACCCGAATCCGAACCGAAAATTTAATGGGTCCAGGTACTCAACCCGAACCCGACACGAATGGGTTTCGGGTAACCCGACCCGAAAATTTATTTTTTTTAAAATTTAAAATAATATATATTAAAAATAATATAAATATATAAATATATATATATATATATTCAAAATAATATATATTAAAAAATAATATAAATATATATATATATATTAAAACCGAAAATTTAATTTTTTAAAAATTTAAAAATATATATATATATATATATATATATTAAAAATAATATATATATGTATTCGGGTCAGTTTCGGGTTATCCGTACCCAACCCGATTTTTTCGGGTCAAGTTAGGGTCAATTCGAACCCGAAAAATATAAACCCGAAACTGACCCATGCGGGTTGGGTTCGTGTCAGGTTCGTGTCTCGGGTCCAAAATTGCCAGCCCTAATGGTGAGAAAGAAAGTGTGTTCAAATCGCTATACATATAGATATATCATATACGGAGTAACTAAAATGTTGTCACTCTAGTCATTTCATTTTATGGGCTAGTCCTGAAGCATGTGGGTCGGATCAAACAAAAATCTAAAGCCCAAGTGGAAGGGATCCGTCATTGCCGCTTACGTGTCCTCTTGATGTGTACTTTCTAATGTCGCATCACTGTAAAACACGGCATCTGATATGACGCGGATGAAAGATGCGTTAGTTTGGTTAGCGTATAACTCTGACACGTAATCTGATCTAGCGTATGAGTATGTTACGTAACACGATCTACAGTATTGAGGGTACAGATGCACAAAAAGCCCTTCGGGCCGGGCTTTATCCGGGCTTTAAAAAGCCCGGGCTTTTTAACAACCGGGCCGGGCTTTTTCAAAAATCGGGCCGGGCCGGGCCGGGCTTTCTCTAAAATATGAGGCCCGTTTTAGGCCTTCGGGCCGGGCCGGGCCGGGCTTTTTTCGGGCTTTTTTTAAAAAAATTATATATATGTAATTTCTATATTTTTACAAATATTTCTCGATGATCCAACCGTACGGATGATAAGATATATCTAATTAAATGATATAACCAAATTTTCAAAAAATAAAAAATTAATTTGGTTGGAGATCTTAATAGAACATTACTATATTGTCTAGTACTCGTAACTAGTGCTTCATCCCAGATTATTGTTTCTATATTTTTAAAAATATTTCTCGACGTTCCAACCGTACAGATGATAAAATATATCTAATTAAATGATATAACCAAATTTTCAAAAAATAAAAAATTAATTTGGTTGGAGATCTTAATAGAACATTACTATATTGTCTAGTACTCCTAACTAGTGCTTCATCCCAGATTATTGTTTCTATATTTTTAAAAATATTTCTCGACGATCCAACCGTACGGATGTCAAGATATATTTAATTAAATGATATTCCCAAATTTTCAAAAAATAAAAAATTAATTTGGTTGAAGATCTTAATAGAACACTACTATATTGTCTAGTACTCCTAACTAGTGTTTCATCCCAGATTATTGTTTCTATATTTTTAAAAATATTTCTCGACGATCCAACCGTATGGATGATAAGATATATCTAATTAAATGATATAACCAAATTTTCAAAAAATAAAAAATTAATTTGGTTGGAGATCTTAATAGAACATTACTATATTGTCCAGTACTCCTAACTAGTGCTTCATCCCAGATTATGTTTCTATATTTTTAAAAATATTTCTCGACGATCCAACCGTACGGATGTCAAGATATATCTAATTAAATGATATTCCCAAAGTTTCAAAAAATAAAAAATTAATTTGGTTGAAGATTATAAGTTAAATTAATAAAATAAAAATTTTATCCGGGCTTTATCCGGGCTTTATCAAGGCTTTATCCGGGCTTTATCCGGGCTTCGGACCGGGCTTTATCCGGGATTTTTAAAAACCCGGGCTTTATCCGGGCTTTTTAAAAGCCCGGGCTTTTAACCGGGCTTTTCGGGCTTCGGGCCGGGCCGGGCTTCGTGAAAAATAGAGGGCCCGTTTTAGGCCTCCGGGCCGGGCCGAACCGGGCCGGGCTTTTCGGGCTTTTTTTCGGGCCGGATCGGGCCGGGCTTCGGGCTTCAGGCTTTTTGAACATCTCTAATTGAGGGTGCATTTAGGACCATATTTCTGCAATGGAATATTTAAGGCACTTAATCTTTAATTTGAGATATTTAGGGCCATCACCCTATGTAGGCACAAATTCATTTGCACTCAAAAATTCGCATCCTCTTAACGTTAACTTTAACCGATAGTCAAAATGAGAGTATTTGATCATTATAATCAATAATAATTTTTGAAATTAAATTTTTTTCAGTTACCATTATAATTTTTAGATTTACCAAAATTTTATCTATAATTTAATAGATTTCTGAAAATATAATTTTTAATTCAATTTTTTTTAAAAAAAATTACATAACTAAATTCTTGTAAAATTTTGTTTAAAATATACTCCCTCCGTCCCACCAGGATCTTTACATTCTTAGTGGGCACGGAGACTATATATATATATATATATATATATATATATATATATATATATAAGTAGGTAAAGTAATGAAAAGTGATGAAAAATGGGTAAAGTGGAGGAAGTTAGTGGGTATAATAGTGTTTTATATTATTAAAAGGTTACTATTTTTGGAATGTAAAGAAATGGATGGGACGGCTCAAAATAGTAAATGTAAAGAAATGGGTGGGACGGAGGGAGTAACTATAATTTTTAACATTTTCAAAGTTTCTTAAAAAGATATTATAAATTCAAATTTCATTTATTTTAAGCATTTTTTTAAAAAAATTCAACTTTAAAATTGCGTTTCTTTATTTTTTAAAAAAACTTCTATTAATAATTAATGACTCAAATACCCTCACTTTGATTAATGGGCGACGATAAAATTTAATAGAAAATCTTCGAAAAGGTGAAAAAGTAAAATTTATAAAATGCAATCTCTTAAAATTTTTAGTACAAAATGTATTTTGGGGAATGCAAAACACAAATAAGAGGGTGAGTGCCCTAAATACCCACTTTTTAATCATCTCTAACCAAAATACCCACGAATGTGAAATGCCGCCCAAAATGCCCAGAAGATACGCTATTGGGACTGGCGCATCCTCTAATACGCCTACACAAACGGCGTATCACAAGATTACGCCTCTAACATCAGCGAAAATGCCACCGGATACGCCTTTGAAAAATGCGTATAAGGAGATATGCATTTTCAGATCGCGTATCTGACGTCATCCCGTCGTCTTCAGAGCTCCCCAAAAATGGCGATTCTGGCTTATTTTTTTGTTTCACTTCATTCATCTATACCACAACCTTTCCCATTACATTATATATACCAAAAGAATCGTAATTCGATTCTCTACACACCTACACCAATTTTATTGCGTTTAATTTGCCGGATTTCAAATCCCCAATTCAACCATTTTTTTCCGATTCGATAATCCGGCAAGGTCGTTCATGCCCCTGCGGGGCCGTAGCACATAAACGGTCACGGGGAAGAGGAAGGAGACGAGTTGCCTGTCCTGTGGTGATGATTTGGAGGGTGTTAGACGATGAAAGGTTGACAGACTCAGGGTTCTCCAAATTCCATCGAAGTCGCCGGCCAGTTGATGTGTTGTGTTTCTGACGAGTTGCTATTTTTCTGGCGATGAACAGTACCTGCGGATACGCCACATCGAACGGCGTATCCTGTGGATATTTCGATAGTTGTTTTGAAATGTGGATATTTTAGTAAGTTGGTTCCCAAAAAATGAGTATTTAGGGCATTTTTTTTCAATAGTAATACTACTATTTTTGGACAAATAAAAAAGGTTATTAATGACATTTTAAGCATCTATGTCGTTTTGTAAGAATCCGGCAATTTTAAAAAATTTATAGACAAAATTATACATACGTTTGTTGCGTACATCAATGATCATAAACCCCCTCTGCAAAAATACCACCTTTTTCTGAAGTCTCTCTCTCTGGAATACCAAACGTTCACCTTCCATTTCATTACCGCCGACTGTACGGTCATCGGAATCACTATAATATCACCTTAACAAGGTAACACAGTAAAATATTATTTTATGTTTTTACAAACTGTACCACTCATAAATTTATATGTTTAAATGTGTGCATAATGTATTTTAGCTTATTTTATTCTAGCTTTTGACCTTTTATGATGAGTATTGAGGGTTTAAGCTGAGTCTTCCTTAAAAAGGGTTTGAAAAATATATTTTAACCTTGAGGTGGATATTAAGATTGTTCTGTAATTGTAAGTCCAGTGTTTTAATTTGTTTCTTGAAAAAAGCTTCTCTTGAAAAAAGGATCTTTTGATGAAGTTATTTTCTACTGTGTGTTTAGTTTATTTTTGTGACTCAATCATCTTTTTGCATAAAAGATGATGTTTTTTACTTGTTTGCTTGATTTAAGCCTTACTGCATCCTACTTTATCATTTTTAGGATAAAATATTTTTTTCCGGTTATCTTTTCGTTTATGTATCTTCATTACTTGGCTATTCTAGTGACAGTTTAATTACTGTAGTTTTGTATTTCTTTGTTCAGTTTTATGAAAGTAAGCATATTTTCTATGTTTTGCATTTCTATGATTAAGTAATAAGTAATTGCAGATTGTCTGGTCTTCAAAGGTACCATTGTTTTGATATGGCTGCATCATAGCTTTTACTCTATTTTTTGTATCCAAGGTCTGCAATGCCTATTATTCGTTTTCCACTTTGTTATCGACTCCGAAATACTATTGCTTAAACAAACGGTAAAGACATTGCAGTTTAGATTGGATTAACTGCACACTGATCCTCCTTCTGGGAAGGGTGTTTACCCGAAATGCCAATTTTTAATGCAGAAGGCCTTCTTTCCAAAACTAGAGTGGTACACATGTTCTGTAAAAAATTAGGGGTCCGCACATTACTGGGAATTGATAGTTAGATCATGCATCTAGGTAAGTCGTAATAGGCCACTGGAGTTATTGATTGATTAGGAACCAGCATGGACTGTAATGCGCATTGAATATATGTGTCAGCTGATATGCATTGTTGCATTGCATATTACCCCACGCAATAGGCCTACTAATTTAACCTCTGCATATTTAATGCTGTATTTTGGGTCCTCTTCGTCTAGTGTAGTATTTCAAGCTCTTCTCTCCTATTGTGCTGTTTAGGGCCAATCTGTTTAGGCCCTATTGTGCTGTAGTATTTCCTTTGCCGACTACAAAGGAAAAAGTGGTATTTGGCCATATTTTCCTTGTGTAGTCTATTGATGTTGGCCCTAGCAGTATCAATTTTCACAAATGATATTGTTCAACCCTTTTTCAAACAATTATTCTCACAACTGCGGTCAAATTCTGAATCCTAAGTGTATCACCTCCAGTTAGAGTAGCCATTATAATTAATATTCGTGATGCCATTCAACAAAAATCTGGGTAAGATCTTGAATACAAAAGTTATAACCAAAACAGACCCAAAAGTATTTAGATTTTTTAGCCCACCTAAATTCCCGTCATATTACGATTTTATATGGTTCACTTAATGGTAGAATCGAGGCTTATGTTAAATCAGAGTGGCATGATGTTTCCATGCTGGGCTGGTCTTACTATTATGTTCCTTTTCTTTGGCCAAAATACATGTAATATTTATGCATTTCTGTAGAACTCTAAACATGCATGTCAGCTATGAAAGGTTTTACACTCTTTGAAGCATGAAATCTTATGTTCTTTCGGAAGAGTACCGGAGGTTTGTTTATCTTTAACCGCTAATTTATTTTTTGGACTTGTAATTAATGCTTTTTATCTGTAGATAGAATACTAGGAGGGAAGAAAAACATGGAATTTCCTTCAATAGGGAAGCTTCAACCATTTGTGAAAGCTAATTGCAGTGCTCCTGCTAGAAACCTGACAAAGAGTAACCTAGGTGCAGTTGTTTTTGGGTGCAAGAGTCACACAATAAAAGAATGCTATTTCAAAGAGTTATTTGGTACGTTAAAGCACCCTGCCCCTTTTCATCCCCCTTGTAAGAATTAAGTTCTACTTTAAGAATGCTCACTAAAGATCTAAGAATTTCTTATAAATCCTTGGCAGGCTTACCGGCTTCTCATTTTGCGTATGTAAAGAACATCACACCTGGACTGGTACTCTTCCTATTTAACTATAGTGATAGAACGCTTCATGGTGTATTTGAAGCTACTAGCCCTGGACAAATGAACATCAATCCTCATGGGTGGACTGATGATGGTGCAGAGTTCTCGCCATACCCTGCACAGGTATTGGACATTACCACAATACATGTTTGAGTTTAATGTATCAGTTCATGTGAAACTGAAATAGCTCTTTATGCCTTCTTAAATCTTGGTGTCATGAGGCAGACGATCTTAGTGTTATGGCGCTAATTTTTTTTTTGCATAATCCGTGTTTAAGGTTAAAGTCCGTATCAAGAAGCGGTGCTGCACATTGACTGAGGATCAGTTCAAACCAATAATTTTAAGTAACTACTATGAAAGAAGCCATTTCTATTTTGAACTAGATCGGACTCAAACCAGTAATTTACTTTCATTGTTTACTTCCTTGCCTTATGATGCGGATGCTTGTACCTCAAAGAATACATTAAAGTGGAACACTTTCTTCAATCCATCACCTGCTTTCGATGTAAGACATGAGAGAGAATCATGTCTGTTGAGTGACAAGGGGGTTGTTAATGATGCACGCACTTCCATCCCGCCGAAAACTTGGACCTCATTGTTCAAAAGTTCATCCGGATATAATGGTATACAAAAAGAAAAAGATGATGCAGGCACTCACCTTCCGCCAAAAACATTAAGTTCATTATTCAAAAGTTCATCTGATTGTGATGGTTTGGAGAAAGATGAAATCTTTTGGACTGAAGCTTTGAACTCTTGTCGTTCTGTGGACAAGTCTAATACAGAGTTTGAGCCTTCATGTAGGCCTTGTTCGAAGAGAGTTAGCAGTGAAAGTGAAGGAAATGTGTTAGACAGTAGCCAGGGTTCTAAAAAAGTTGATAACTGGGAGACACATTGGGATAGACAAGGGGTAGCTTTAGATGCCAGCCAATGTTTTGATGAGCTGGCAAACTGTGATTCTGATAGGGACAGCTGTTCTGCTTTGACAGAGCTTACCAGTTTTACTGATAAAACACTTGTTGGCGAAGCAAGACATGAAGATAGATGTTTTAATCTCATCACTTCAGACTTGAACGCCCAACATTCAGAAGAAGCCAGTATGGTAGCAGGGCTCAGGCTTTTGAATTTAGATGGCGATGAAACTCAGCCTTCTGATTCTGATTGCAGTGCTGTAATAAACGAGATGAATCCAGAAGAAAATCATGAAAAAGATGCTTTTCATTCTTCTTTTTCAGCTGGGGTACAAATAGAGATTGCATGCTATCCAATGGTAGATATAAATGGAGCAACAAGCTCTTCAGACATTCAGTCTGTGGTAGTTAAGGTAAATGATGCGACCACTTTTGTTTATACAGATTCAGGGCAAAAATTATTACATGTCCTTTTCTTTCACACCTAATAAAACACTTGTGCCATCTTCTTGAAGTTGATGCAAGAAATTGATGGATTGAAGAGATATCAATTAAAACAAAGCATGAAACTCAATCGTCTGGAGAAAGAGCTGGTACTTTCTCTAAACCAATCTTATTCTATTTTTTAGTCAGATGTTGCCTACTCATGCATCCATATTTTTTCTTGCTATTAATTTTGAATTTATTTTCTTTAGTTTCTTGTGTTTCATTCTGAACTCGTTTTCAAAAATTCCATATGTCACTTAGTCATCTCTGCCTCGCTGCGGGAATTGAATATTGCACTAAAATTTTAATATTTTAGATTCCCAGATTAATGTACATATATGGTAATAATATAATATAGAATTTTATCGTCTTCTTTTGTTAAAGAGTAAAACCTTGAATTATCATGAAAAGATTGCCTTGAAAACTAATTTGTGGCCATGCACAGTTACATATTATAAGAACTCGAGGACATAGGTTGAGGAATGTAGGGAGTGATGATTCTAGTCATAGATTTGTAATTGTAGAGTATGGTGACTCATGACTGAAGGAAGGTACTTGGATTTTTTTTTTCTTATATTTATTTACTTCTCTTCTTTACTTTTTGTTTCTTGTCTTTATGCTAGAGATTAATGTATATGTCTTTGTGTATTTCTATAAAGGTGTTGTTCACATCATTAGTTGCTTGATTAAATATATCTTAAAATAGCCTTTTATAGCTAGTTTGATCTAGTAAGGCTTTACTCAATTGTATTAAGGTGATTGGGGATCTCTGGCAGCACTACTTTAGGAGTAGCTTTTAAAATCCTTCCATCTCCTTCACCCTATTATTTTTGAAGCATGACCAGCTCTTGTGACCGCTAGTCACTTTTGATGTGGACATGTCTCTGTAGCTTACAAGATTCTAAAAAGTGGAGACAGACTAATTTGCATGCTGCAATACTTGATGGGAAATGTGACACACTGAATACATTTTTCGAAATGCTAAAGGACATGTCAGGGCATTTGAACCTATTGCCGACATGACATGGAAACAATAACATACATGTGTATTGTTGTGAAAAAAAATCCGTTTAAGTAATAAAACCGCAAATGCACGGGTGTACGTGAGTACAAAGGCAAGTACGGGTCGAATCACAGAAAACGCGAATTAAGTCTTTAGTTTACAAAAAAAATTGAACTAGCACTAATAATAAAAATATAAAGGACAGATTTCATCAGCCACGGTGTCTTAAATATTTATTTTTATAAACAATTAAAGAGTTAAATGGGCCTGAGGTCATCCTCAGGCTGAACCCTGAAGTTAGATGGTTTTTACATGTAAAAACTACCCTGGTGTATTGTATGGGAAAATAACCTAGCCTCAGGTAGTAGTACCTGAGGTCGTCCTCAGGCACAGGTCCTAAGCATTTGGAATAAAGACAACCAATAATTCCTAATCAAATTGCATTCAAAAGTCAAAAAATAACTTTGTATAAATGTTACCAACTAAATCAATTATCAAAATCGTATGGATCCTAATTATACGAACTCCCAACCTTACTTGTGTGGCTCGTATGAAATTGCTCACATTAGATATGATATTGTAGATAATCAATGAAACAAATACAACACAATTAAGCACATACACCAATGAATTCCATGTACATCCGCCCTAGATAGGGACTCTAGCCAAGTATCACCAAAACAATAATATAAATCAAAGAACTCATACCAGATGTGATGACGAACTTGACCTTTCTTAAATACAAACTACAAGAAAGAGAAGAAGAAATGAACTACTATACTAAACTAAACTACAAGAGATGTGTAAAGGTAAGAGGTAAGAGGTAGTCTATGAGCCTAGAGGGTCAATTTATACTAAAATATTTACAATGGAGCATTGATTACAAATATTTCCAATTTATTTACAATGATCTTCGTGACCAAGCGCTTGCTCAGCAAATCCATTCCATACGATATCTTGCTTGATTCACCACGATCATCTTGACGCACGACGTGTCTTGCTATCTTGGTTTTAAATTTTTAATGCATTATTCTCCAATATTTGAACAAATCATGAATATATTCTCAATATCTGCACAATCAATAAAACCACACAAGCAAAGCATAAAAGGGAAAATAAAATGCTAATTTATTAAAATAATATACTAATAATATACAATTAAATTGGGTTATCATGTATGTAATAGTACAGTGGACGCAATCTTTCTGGAGCAAAATGCCTACAGCCTGTTACATGGATTTCATATTTATATATGAAAATCAGTATGAAGTTGAAAGATCTTTCTGAGCATCTACTTTTAGTTATAAAAAATTGTGATAGTATTATCTTTGAGTTGCTGTCATGTATCCATGGCTGGACATGATTAGAATTTCAAAAAATTCTCTAAGACCTAAACATATAGCTTGAACATATTAGATTGGTGTCTAATTCTTTCTTTTTAATTTTTATCGCTGCAGCATTTTTTTAGTAAACTTAGTTCGTATAAATCCTGACTTAACTTTTTCAGGTTGATTCAAAAGCACAAGTAGCGCAACTGAAAGATAGATGTAATATGTTGGAATGTGGAGAACTTTCTTCTGATGTGCGTGTGAGGGAAGAGTACGAATGGCTTGACAAAACTACTTCAGATATGTACAAGACCATTCTTATTGTGGGTGGATATGATGGTTCTTCATGGTTGGCAGATTTAAATTCCTATTGTCCTTTCCGTGATATGATGACATCTCTTTGCCCAATGACCACTCGACGATCCTATTCCTCAACAGCAAAGTTGGGCAATGAACTTTTTGTATTTGGTGGTATGGATGGAGGTGACATCTGGTATGACACAGGTATTATTCATAAATCTTTATCTGTTTTGTCTGAGTAATTCCAGAATCCCTCTTTCCACATGGTTATAATATGGTAGAAACTTTGCTGTAGTTGAGTCATACAACCTAAGAAGTGACCGGTGGGTAAGTCTACCATCACTTAATAAGGAGAAAGGGAGCCTAGCGGGGGTATATTTAAGTAATAAGATTTTTGCAATTGGTGGTGGAAATGGAGCCGATTGTTTTGCGGAAGTTGAAATGTATGATCCAAACATTGGAAGGTGGATATTAACACGCTCAATGCAGTCTAAGGTGATTTTGTTTTCAGTATTGATTTCTGTTTTATTGATGTAACATATGCATATAAAGAGAGGGGCTGGTTCCATAAAGTTTGTTAAAATAGAAACTTAGAAACTTTTTTGGACAGTTGGATCCGATAAAGTTGTTGGCCCAGATCATTTGAGCGACATAATGCTGATATCAGGCGCGGTGACATTTTTGAAGTTCATAGAGACATGACCTTTCTGCTATAGAATAAAATGGTGAAGTTTTCTTTGAGTCACTGAAACTTAAGCTTCAACCTTAGGTTTCTGAACAGTTGGACCTTCAAAAGAACGTTATGGTCAAACATACCATAGTGACCAATTACTTCGTAATTCTATACCCTAAATTTGGAATGGAAAACCCTGGAGGAATCACTGACATTAAATGAGATCAAATGGAGTCAAAACACATAAAATACACATGTAAGTAAGATTCAAAACATATTCAATACAGTATTTTAAAATCTAAGTTATATGTGTTGAACTGGTATGTTAAACCTTTGTTATACTTTTTTTACTCTTAATTTTTCGATATTTCCAGTTATTTACAAAACTTATACCACATGTTTTTAAAAGTTGTTTACACTAATGTCACCGAGTTTTTACCTTCCCAAGTAAGAAAATTTTTTATTTGATTCGGCCCTATATATATGTCTATCTTATTCTTGAAAATAAAATGTCATCACAACGGTTATTGTATTATGACTACGATTGCTATAAGATGAATAGTTGTTTGGTCTCTCCAGAGATTTGCTCCAGCAGCTTCAGCAATGAATAATGCACTCTATGTTTCCGGTGGATATGATGGAAGGGAGTATTTGAGGTTAGATTGACGCTTTTCATCCCTTTTATTTCTTTCAATTGATGTCAACTACAACAAAATTAATCCAGTATCTGTATATCATTATTGATATCTACGCAACCTTAACGAATTGAGTTGAAGTTGTGCATGCAAGACTATAATAATATTGGATTACCAGTTTCCACTGTAGCTACAATTTTTGTTTTTTACATTATTGGTGATGTATTATAATGTTAAACATTTGTGTATGTTAAACATTTGTGTTAGTTAATAACTAGAATACGAAGCTAAATAAGCTGGTTATGGATAACTTGTATGTACTGCATGTACCAAATTAATACCTTTCTTTAGAATTGTTACCGTAGGCGGCAGGATTTAAGTTGGTAGCCTTTTCTTGAGATACTCCAAATTACACACTTCTATTGACTGCAAGAGTTAATTACTTCTAACTTCATTAATTGGTCAACCACAAGATGTTAAATAAAAGTAGGAGTTGCCAATCCATATGGATACAGGTTATAAATTTTTTGCTAGCTATGGGAATTCATCTTGGTAACAAATAATTTAGCCTCTCTCTCATTTATCATACAACCCTAACTGCAAGTACTATGCTGAATCCGTAAAACATACCAACAAATAGATTGATGATTTATGTCTGCCTTACAGCACTGTTGAAAGATTTGATCCTCGGGAACATTCATGGGTCGGAGTCGGCAATATGAGCACAAAGAGGAGTTGCCATTCAGTAGTTGTCCTTGATGAAAAGCTGTAAGTTCACTTATTTCATTACAATCTGACAAATTGCAAGAGGCTGATTTGCCTAAGACTTTAATTTCATATTTCACAAATACTCTTCTCTAAAAAAATATGCGAGTGACAGCAAATATTTTTTAGCTTCAAACAATTCTATATAACTTTTACGTGTATGTTTTCATTTTAGATTTTGCTATGATTCCCTAAACTCTATTTGAAATTTCTTTGTAAAAGATTACAATAAAATATCTCTTTGCAGATATGCTTTGGGAGGGTGTGATGGAGGTAATATACACTCAACTGTTGAAATTTTTGATCCCCGCATGAATTCATGGATGACTGGGGAATCTATGAGCAACAGTAGGGCATACACTGGTGCTGTTGTGGTGGGAGGTAAAATATACGGCATTGGGGGTATAAAGAAAAAGGATGAAATCTCAGACACTGTATGTAAACCTCTCCAGGCTCTTTTGTATTCTAAAATCCATTCATTGAGTTTAATTACTTCCAGTTTCATCTCATAATATTTATTACCCCAATGACAGATCGAATGTTACACGGAGGGATACGGTTGGGAGGTAACCAACCTGAAAGCAGTTGGAAAGAGATGCTTTTTTTCTGCAGTAGCAGTTTAATACAGATAGTTTCAACTTTCAAACTCTACTTTTGAAGAACTGGCGCGGGGAGAACATATCGAAGTTGCAATTCAGCATATGAGGTTAATATAGCAGAAGATTGACTAAAAGCAGAAGATTGACTAAAAGCAGATGGTTGTATGAGTGAGAAGGCTTCTTCTTTTTGTAGTAAAATGATGGTATCATTTCTTTTGTACAAGATTGAAGTGGAAAAGTAAAAGATAGGATGATGATTCTAATTCTAATTAAAGAAGCAACAGCATTACTTTCTACGCTGAGGATGTAAGAAACGCAGACATGGTCTGTATTTACTTAAAACAAATTTAATATCAACCATTTAAAGTTGGTAAAAACTGAGAAAAAGGCATCACAGCTGTAGAAAATTTTAATCTAGCTACTTGGTAGTAATTGTAATTTTTATATTTATCGGAAGTTCTAAGTTCATACTGAATTAGATATGCTCGAGTGTTTGATCCTTAATGTAGAGAACCTCGTTTTGAACTAAATGTTTGAATATACGTGTTGACGGAGGAATTTGGTAACAACAAAGTTTGAGGTCTGTCGCCGGAATCAAGATCTATGATGGTGGTTCTTCGCCGGATAATTCGCCGGAGTGTGGTGGTTGTGATGAATTGGGGGCTGAGATTGAGAGGGTTATTGGTGGTGGCTCGTAGCTCTTCGCTTCCATCCCCCTCAATTTGCCTACGTACCTCTGTATTTATAGAGGATCAAGCCCACGTAGTTCTTGGAGAGCAAGAAACCCAGTTGGGCTTGGATTGTCGGTCTAGCTTCCGGAATGTTCTACTATGAGGCCTAACCACAAAGGCCCAAGGCTCATCCAAGATCTCAAGACTTCACGGATAAGGAAACTTCCCCCGTCGAGGACTAGTCCTATCCGCTACCGCTATTTCTTGATTTCAAGGATGCAGGTATAGCCGTGGTTTACCCCAAGTGCAGAACGCATCCCTGTCCCCCGAATGAGAAGCACCCACCAGATAGCAGGACAGGTGATCCGGAGCTTTTGGGTGCAAAGTGCAGGATTACTCCAAAGTTCCCCAATGAGAGCGCGCCCATTGGCTACAGGAACAGAGCTCCCAAAGCACACACCAGAAAGTCCCCATCTTTCCACCTTAGGGCGCGCCCTTAGTGTCTAAGAAGGGTCCTTATATCCAGGTAAACCCCTGGAGGCCTTCTGCGACGGACATCCCCCTCCTGAGATACGACAGGAGGGAATTCTTCAATATCTATTGGAATTTAAGCCTGAGTGGAATCCAAGCTTGAGTGGAATCCAAGCTTAAGTAGAATCCTTCATTAAAAACTATAAAAACTTGAGTAGAATTCCATCTTGAGTAGAATTCCAGCTTGAGTAGAAATCTCTGATATGGAAGTATCAATTAGGGCGCGCCCTCCCTATAAGGAAAGTGAGGGCGCGGCCTGGTTTCTTCAATCTATGCCAAAACCCTAATTTATCATGAAAATCCTCAAATTAAACCCGTATCTGACCCGGATCTATTTTAGAATACTCGAACCGAATTTTGGGCATAACAACTACCCCCCAATTCCATATGAAATCAGAGATGTTATATGGAATTTTCCTAAAAAAACCCAAAATTTATGTAGCTTTTCTCCTCCAGGGCGCGTCCTGAAATTCTTCAATCCACATCTCTAAGCTTTTGCATCCATCTCTAATTTTGGCTTCTTCGTAGAGGAATAACACAAATGCACAACATCTCTAAGTTTACATGAGCTAACTCGGCGTAAGAAACAAGAGATATTATGCACGTGTAAACCTCTCACCGAGCTTGCCCTAAAGCTAAATATATATATTTACAGAGGGTGTGCCTTATGATATTATGACGTACGGACCCCTTCAACTATCATCCACATACACTTCCATGGTCTTTTCAAGTTCCCTCTGCATTAATCAAGCCAAAGGGCATTCCAATGTAACAGTATAATCCTCTATCTGTGATGAAAAAGGTGTGCTCTTGATCAGGTGCATACATGGAAATCTAATTATAACCCGAATAAGCGTTCATGAAACTTAAGAGAACATGTGCTGTTGCATATCTTCCAACAGACCAATCCGAGGAAGAGGAAAACTATCCTTTGGGCAAGCCTTTGTTTATATTAGTGAAATCTACACAAGTCCTCTATTTCCCATTAAGCTTCATAACGAGAACCTGGTTAGCCAGCCACTCCGGTAGTAAAACTCTTTAATCAAGCCAACGTTTAACAATTTATCAACTTCTTCCTTCAATGCAATAGCTCTTTCCCCAATTACTGGGCGTCACTTCTGCCTAATACCCTTCCTGTCAGGATTTATATTCAAGTGATGACACATGACCTTTGGGTCGATGTCCACCATACTAGCATGACTCCAATGCAAAAACATCTCAATTTGTCAAAAGAAAGCTTGTGAGCATATCTCTCTACTCAGAATTCAACTAAGAACCGACCTTCAAAATTTTACTTGAATCTCTAGCATCCACCAACATTGAGATTGTATCTTCTGTCGAATCTGTCTTTTCCACCGATTGAGGCATTCTTAGATCAATATCAAAATCAAGACTTCGAGGGTCTTCAATCATGGCACCATCCTTGGAGGGCACGTCCTCTTTTAGAGGGAAGTCTTCCTCAACAAGGGTATGCAGCAAGCCTTCAAGCAACATCCGCCTACCTTCAACTTGCTCACCTCTAAGATTGATGGAGATGACGTCCTCCGAATCTTCCTCAACCTCTTCCAGAATCCCTTCTTGAAGATCACCAAGAACTGGGGCACTTTCCTTATGCAATTTCCCAAGGCGCGCCCTGATAGGGGGCGCTTCCTCTTTTGCTTTTTGGACAAGATAAGGAATTACTTTCACTGAGGGCGCGCCCTCTATCTCGTTGTATTCTAAACCCTTTGATTGCCTTATGATAACAATCCCTCGAATCATGCTGGGATCCTCGAATAGTTCCTACTCCATTGGGTGTTGGAAATTTCATTGCAAGATGGTAAATAGAAGTCACAACCTTCATTTCCTTCAACAAAGGGCGCCCTACCAAAGCATTGTGCGATGATTCCACATCCAAAATCATAAAATCCATCATTTGAGTCACAGAAAGAGCTCCTTCCCCAAGAGTTACCGGTAGCTTGATAGTTCCCATAACTTTCACAGACTCACCCGAAAAACCATAAATCCATCCATTGTCTGGAATCATATCCTTATCCAGAAGTCCCAACTTCTTGTAAGTGCCATAGTATAAGATATTCACCGAATTCCCATTGTCGACAAAAACCCGATGCACATTCTTGGATCCAATCTGGATTGCCACCACCAGAGCATCATTGTGTGGATGGTGTACCCATTTAGATTCTTCCTCAGTAAAAGTGATATCCGCACACTTTCCCTTGAACAATTTGGGCGGCCTTAACCCCAAGCTATTCATATCGGTGAGAGGTATATCTTGCCTCTCAAGCATATCTTTCCAAAGCATTTTTATTATCACCCCCCAAGTGTTGTCTTCCAAAGATAGTGTAGATACTTCCCTCTTTAACAAACTTCTTCTCTTCAGGCATGTCTTCATTACGGAGGGCACGCCCTCCGTTCTCCTCAGGATTCTCCTTATGCTTCTTGACTTCTCTGACAATCCAATCGGTCAAGTATCCTTCCTTGATCAGATCTTCAATTTTATCCTTCAGCTGACGACATTCATGAGTATTGTGACTTGTCGACTCATAGTACTCTCAGTGCTTCTTCTTATCCTTGCTTTACCAGGCAGATAGAGGAGTCCGCTTAAAAAGCCCTTTATTCTTGTTCACCTCAAAGATGTGTTCAACTGAAGCCGCCAAGGGAATGTAATTATTTGTCCTTCGATCATAAGAATACGTATCTGAAGTTCCCCATTCCGTTAGTGCTGATTCCAATACGATATACAGGACTTGTAATCTTCCCCTTAGCATTACCTGAGCTTCTGTCTTCCGATTTTCTACCAAGGATTGCTCAATAGGTAATTACTCCAGATCCAAGCTTTTGAAACCATTGCTAAGCATTCTCACTGAAAGTAGTTGCCAGCAGATGACATCTATCCAAGTCAGTTACTTGGTAAACATCCATCTCAATGTCAAAACATCCTAAGAATTCCACAGGGTCTGCATTTTCATGAAAACGTAGATCATTGGTCATAGATCTATATCCTGTAGGGAGCTGTGCCTCTCTAACCTCTGTTGAAAGTGGAGAAGGAGTTTGTGCCGTAGCAGATATCCTTCCTCCATCCAAGTGAGAAAGAAGCCTCTTCAAGTCGACGACTTTAAAAATGCCCACACCTGGAATATTTTGACTATTTGGTGGCATAGTTGTTTTGAGTACCCCCCAAGGGTGAAGGTTGAGTTGTTGTCTGAGCATTTCCTGGAACTCCGACATTAAGTTGTGTGAGAATTACCTCTTCGAGAGCTTTCCTCAACTTGAAAAGCTTTCCCTGTTCGACGGTGATTTCGTGGAATACTCCGAGATTTTCTCCTACTTCCTTGCTCTTGCTCCACTGAATCCAATCTTGCCCCGAAGTTATTTATGGTAGTACCCATATGATATAACTGCTCCATCAACTCCACGTTGCTAATAAGAATGGGCAGTTGTCCACCGGTAGCCGGATTTCCACAATAGTGTGGGGGATCAGGGATCTCTTCCGAAATATAAGCTTCGTGACGAGCTTGATTACCCCCAAGCTATCTTCAAAATCATAACCATTTTCCTCATGAGAACCTCCACCTTGATTGTGAGACATATCCAAATTTGATCAAGATACTGTCAAGTGGATTTATGACTTTAGAGTTCGGAGGCTGAATCCATCAAATCTAAGAGAATTGCACTAGAGCTTCAAAAGGATGTGGTGATAGAAGGCGCGTCCTCAAAAGATGGAAAGCTTGCATGCTTACAAGAAAAATTTCCGCATCGAATCTTCTACTCAAGGGCGCATCCTCCATTGACGAGAACTATTCAAACTCACCCTTCGGGGCGCGCCCTACAAGCATAATCTTGTAATCTCGAAAAAGTTGAAAATTTCACTCAACTAAGGCTAGGGAAAGTGTACATGGACTACCCCCTAGACTAGGAGGTAATTAATTTACCTTGTAGTCTACTATTCTGGCATTGTTCTACTTCAATCAATTTCTGGTAGAAAGAGTGCATTCTCCGGTCACGGGCTACTTCAAATCTCATCCCATGAAGTGGCATCTCAAAATGAGGCATCCTATGAATAACATCTCTCGAAGAGGCATCTCACTATGAGGCATCCAACAAAGGGCATCTCATGAAGAGGCATCTCACAAGGAGGCATCCTATGAAAGGCATCTCACGAAGAGGCATCCCCGTAAGGGTATTCCGCTGTTCACACAAATTATCATGAAATACATGTATACGTATGGCTAGGGAGGTGCATCAATACTACCCCCCAGCATCAGAATATCATTCCTTAAATAAGCATCTCTAAAGAGGCATCCCAAGAGGGGAATTTTAAGAGAGAGCCGTTGGAGTTGCTGAGGACGCGCCCTGTTGCTTAGGGCGCGCCCTATATGGATGAGGGCAATGACAAAGTCTCTTCTAGTCCGGATGAATATCATTCTTGGGTAGAGGGGCTCACTCATGACCTTGGGGCCTCAACCTAATGATCAGGGGGCACACACTATGGTTCGTGGGGCCACAACTCAACAGCTTTTTTCCTTCTGGAGTCCAAGTAGTAAATTATCCTCGTATATACTGGAGTCCGCTTGAGAATTTGCATCTTTCTTTGAGGGCGCGGCCTAACCAGAAAGATCCTCTGAGGGAGAATTCCTTGAGGGCGCTTCCTATGTTGGAGCATTTTCTTGAAGCTAAGTCTTGATGTAGAGCATTTCCCTTAGGTTGAGGATTCTCACCCTCTCTTCCACTAGTTGCACTACAAGAAACCAAGAGAACAAATGTAGGGCCTTTCATGAGGGCGCGCCCTCAGCAATATGTCAAGGGCTATTCCTCACTTTGGTGATTAGGCTTGTCAACGTCATTCCTACATCTTCGGCTTCATTCTCTTCCAACAAAATCTCAAAGCAGGGCTATCTCGTGTCCAAGGGGCCTCGACCTGTAATCAGGGGGCGCGCGCTGTGGACCACGACCTTGAGGAAGGGCTCGCTCATGTCCAAGGGGCCTCGACCTGTAATCAGGGGGCACGCGCTGTGGATCACGGGGCCTCGATTCCAAGTGTTCCCCTTTCTTCTGGCCAAGCAAACCCATGTAGGCCTTCTCACCAGGCAAACCCCTGTAGGCCTTCTCACCAGGCAAACCCCTGTAGGCCTTCTAATCAAGTAAATCCCTGTAACTTTATACATGCAATAAATATATAGAGCAAAATAATATAGAGGTTGGATATTACCTGGAGGCGCGCCCAGTCAGGGGAAGGCGCGCTTCTTAATAATCTTTTGAGGAATGCTCTGCTTGAATTAACAAAACCCACCATTTGCAGCTTTCTCTTCTATATCATCTTCCATGGGTGCGCCTTGTGGCGCGCCTTGGCAGTGCGCCCTTGATAAGAGATGCGGCACCTTTTTATAAAATCTTTGAGGCTTCTATTGACGCAACCTCCTTCATGTGAGCATGTCCTGTCAGAGATGATAAAAGATGAATATGCAGCTTCATGTATTTCTCCACTTGAAAGTAGAATACTGGTAGGCGCCCCTTGAGATAAAGATGCAACTCCTGATAATTGTGTCTCATATACGTAAGACTCCATCTTCATGTGTTTGCATCCCAACTTTCTCCCGTGCTAACTTTCACCATAACCTTCTTCTTAGAATAGGATGTGGATTTCATCCTAAACCAATTACCAATAGGTTTCCTAAACCAAGTAGAATTCTTTATTAAAAATTGTAGTTGTCCTTCTTCTCCAATTTCGGACTGATTCCAGCCAAATTCTTCTGATGGTAACACCTTTGGGTTAACGAGAATTTAATAAGCTTCGCGTGGGCTATAAAATCGTCCAAATCAGACTTCTAGAACTCAAGATATGACCCAAATAGTGTAGGTAGCACGTGCAGCACAATACATACGAATTTTCATATATTTTAACTCCAAGATCGATGACCCATCATCAATTAAGCCATACTTGAGACCATATCTTCAAACCATGATGAGAATCGTAACCTGGAGGAGGCATCCTGGAGATGAGGGCGTGTTTAGTCATTGAATTCTCCCATAACTTGTTGGAAATCATCTGAACCTTGGATACCACCCTTAGGGCGCGCCCTCAGATTTCTTGAGGATGCATCCTGATAGTGAGGGCGCGCCCTCCGTGATGAGGACGAGATCTCGATAATTGCGTCTCTTTCTTAGAACATCCTTCCTTGAATCATATTCGGAATCTCCCCTTGAAAAACTTAGTTCAAAGCTGCTGATCGGAAATCACCGCCTTCGAGATAACCGGAACCATCTTTTTGCAGCAGCAGCCTAAAAATCAGTTCACCTTCAGATCTTGTTCGACCCCCCTACCAGAAATCGCCATCCTTGGATCTTCTCCGTTGCTGCAGATCTGCAACCCTATCGAGGGCTATTCCTTAGATCTTGCTTGTCGTTTCTTAAGAACCTTCATCGTGGTGAGAAATCCATCCTCCTTGGATTATGATCTTAATCAGCACCCCTCCTTCTAGCGCCAATTTGTTGACGGAGGAATTTGGTAACAACAAAGTTTGAGGTCTGTCGCCGGAATCAAGATCTATGATGGTGGTTCTTCGCCGGATAATTCGCCGGAGTGTGGTGGTTGTGATGAATTGGGGGCTGAGATTGAGAGGGTTATTGGTGGTGGCTCGTAGCTCTTCGCTTCCATCCCCCTCAATTTGCCTACGTACCTCTGTATTTATAGAGGATCAAGCCCACGTAGTTCTTGGAGAGCAAGAAACCCAATTGGGCTTGGATTGTCGGTCTAGCTTCCGGAATGTTCTACTATGAGGCCTAACCACAAAGGCCCAAGGCTCATCCAAGATCTCAAGACTTCACGGATAAGGAAACTTCCCCCGTCGAGGACTAGTCCTATCCGCTACCGCTATTTCTTGATTTCAAGGATGCAGGTATAGCCGTGGTTTACCCCAAGTGCAGAACGCATCCCTGTCCCCCGAATGAGAAGCACCCACCAGATAGCAGGACAGGTGATCCGGAGCTTTTGGGTGCAAAGTGCAGGATTACTCCAAAGTTCCCCAATGAGAGCGCGCCCATTGGCTACAGGAACAGAGCTCCCAAAGCACACACCAGAAAGTCCCCATCTTTCCACCTTAGGGCGCGCCCTTAGTGTCTAAGAAGGGTCCTTATATCCAGGTAAACCCCTGGAGGCCTTCTGCGACGGACATCCCCCTCCTGAGATACGACAGGAGGGAATTCTTCAATATCTATTGGAATTTAAGCCTGAGTGGAATCCAAGCTTGAGTGGAATCCAAGCTTAAGTAGAATCCTTCATTAAAAACTATAAAAACTTGAGTAGAATTCCATCTTGAGTAGAATTCCAGCTTGAGTAGAAATCTCTGATATGGAAGTATCAATTAGGGCGCGCCCTCCCTATAAGGAAAGTGAGGGCGCGGCCTGGTTTCTTCAATCTATGCCAAAACCCTAATTTATCATGAAAATCCTCAAATTAAACCCGTATCTGACCCGGATCTATTTTAGAATACTCGAACCGAATTTTGGGCATAACAATACGTTCATAAAAATTATTACTATTAAATATTTGAGAATATACAATTTGGATACAAATCGGTGGATCTTTGTAATTGACTTTTCCTTTCAGATAATTCAAAAAAGCAGGTCAGGCTTCTCGAACTTCAAATTATAATTACGGGTAAAATACAAACGCACCTGCTCCCCTTTGTTGGACAATAATGAAGTCAATCGGATTTTTCATAAATTCGATATATGTAGTTCTGTATACCCAAACGAATGCTTTAATATTCCTTTTATCCCAAATCTTTTGTCCTATTTAATTTTTTATGATTAAATTGATCTATCATTCTTTTATAGTTTACAAAATTTGAAAAATACATATTAAAGTAAATTAAATGTACTTTCTAATGATATAATTTTTATCATAATTTTCATATATTTTATATATGTAATATATGGTAAAAATTTGATCAATTTAACAATTAAAAGTCAAACAGGACAAAAGATTTGGGACGGAGGGAATAGTTTAGTAAAGATCTATTTAATTTAATGATGTCATTCTCGTTTCTTTTATCACAATAATTTGACTACTATATATGTATAAGGGACATTGACAATAGAGCTGACAAAATGGATCTGGATCCGAAGAACTGGACCGAAATTCATGGAATCGAATTCGAATTTGTATCCAAATTGGAAAATTCGATAATTATCCAAAAATCAATTTGATCCAATTCGAAAATATTCGAACCGAAAATTTAACCGAAAATCATCCGAAATACTAGACCCGATTATGACCAGGAACTGACCAAAATCGAATAAAAAATTATCCAAACCGAATATGACTCGAAATACTGGATCCAATTTAGATCCGAATTAAAAATGATGAATTAAGTAGTTGTTATAATTTTGACGGGTTATAACGAATAGGCTGTATACATTACCGCACATTTCATTCAATATTTATCCATTCATACGCAAGATGCACTTTTAAAATAATTTTATATCAAACATATCATAATTATTTAATCATTTTTTTTGAATAAGTACATAATTTTATACTAGAAATACAATATTTAATAATAAGGTACTTTTTAAATTAAAATAACGAATGAAAGATGATCCGAAAGGATCCGAACCATATCTGATCCGAACCGAATTTCATCCAACCTCAATCCAAATTTCATCCGAATTTAATCCGAATTAGATCCGAACCAAATCAGATCCGATCCGATCCGAATTCTGTTCAAATATATCATAATCGAAAATTGATCCGATCCGAGATTGATCCGATCCGAAACCGATCCGATTATCCGAATTGCCTGATCTAATTGACAACACGTGTTTCTCTAAAATAAATTAAACATTTTTTGTAATTAAACTTTTAACATATGTGAAAGTATTTCTATAAAATTTTATGAGCTGTGCGTCCAAAATTTATTTTGTGTTTTCCTAAAGAAATGTTTTTGAATCCATCCGAAACAAAAAAAAAGAAAAAAAGAAAAAAAGAAAAAAGAAATGTTTTTGAATCCATCCGATATAAATGTGTGTAATTACTAAAGAAAAATGTTATGTGTATCATGGAAACTTACGGTTAAGCCTTTTTATTTTTACTGATTTTTCTACATGGTATACCAGCAAAGAAATATCATATACTCATAGAACAAATATATTCTGAATCGTGTATAGGCAACCTAATATATGATAATAATATATTAAAGTTCACGTCATTCTAAGAACTAACAGAATTATTGTTAGAAAAATTAGTATTTTACAAAACTAGAAAAGTTTGTTAACCATTTCACCTAATTTAACAAGACTTTATAATTGGTTCTTCCTTCACGGAAGATTTTGGATGAGGTGCGCCTAGTTTGCAAGTGTCATTTCAAGGTAAATTGATGATTATATGTTTCACGTGGATGTTTCCTTTTAATTAATTTAATATTTTTATGTTTTAGTCAAATGTACGTGAATGAGTGCTCAAATTCTTTGAATTTATTAAAATTACGTCGAAAATATATTTCATTTCAAATAATAAATTTCAAATGACATGTATTGAGTTTTATTTCAAACTCTAGCACTTTTAATAATTGAGTATGTTGAATTTCATTTAAAATTTAAATTTAAATTTAATTTGTTTAAGTTATCCAGTTTCTAATGATTTTAAGTTCCCAACATGACTGAAATCATCAAGTTCAACCTAATTTCCTTCAAATTGTATTGAACCTATTCTCCATCAAATTGTCAAATATAAATTGTATTCGAACTCTACCAACAATAAATTAGATGAATTTAAATTCAACTATATATATATATATATATATATATATATATATATATATATATATATATATATATATCATCATACTGAGCTCCACTCAAATTCCTAGCAAGCTAATTACACCCTAAAATTAGAAATAATCAGTGATCAAATTTCATTTGCGTATGCTGACTTTACTTTAAAGAGGTATTGCATGCAATTCTAGAAACAGAGTGGTTGTGGAAATTGTTCATAAAAAAGGATTTGACCAGCTTAATTAGAAAGTTTGAAAAGAAGGTGATTAGTTTAACTTTCTACAAATAAAACATGAAGATCCGTTCAGAGTTATAACCACTAATATATTAACATGCCAAGATTGAAACCATCAAATCCATTCTTAGTTAAGCCAACACTAAACATAAAATAATAAAAGTTTGTTGAAAATAAACAACCATTAAGAGACTTGTTAACCAAGCAATTAAGAAAATATTGATCCTTTCCACAGGCTAGTGGGTGCACCAACTTGGTTTGATTTTCACCAAGTTTTTGCCTCTAATCTGACCATATATGCTGAATCAAAACCTAATCTGCCAACCCTAAACCACCCTTTTTCTCAATTTCTTGTGCTATAAAAGATCATCACATATCTCATTCTTTTCCAGGATTTAATCACTTTACAACCCATATTCAATATCATTCATGGAGGCTATGAGCAGCATTGCCACCCTATTGCACTCTTTCTTCTTCCTAAGCTTGTTGTTTCTATTCGCCAATGCGAATCCCAGAACTCACTACCATGACTTTGTTGTACGTCTCTGAGTTCTTCTTTATTTTTTTGGGTATATTTTACTTTGTTTTTTGAAAGTATATGTTTTGGGTACTAATTAAGTGCATGTCTGGTTTGTAAAAGGTTCAATCAACACCAGTGAAGAGGCTGTGCAATACTCGCAGCACCATTACTGTCAATGGGCAATTTCCAGGACCGACCTTGGAAGTGAATAACGGTGATACTCTTGTCGTGAAAGTTGTCAATAGAGCTCGATATAATGTTACCATTCACTGGTAAGTGCATGCACTCGAAACTGAAGTTGTTCAAAGTGTACTTTTTGTTTCTTAACGTATACTTCCTCACATTAAAATAAAATTACAGGCATGGGGTTCGTCAAATGAGGACAGCATGGGCAGATGGACCTGAATTTATCACACAGTGTCCGATTAGACCTGGGGAGAGTTATACATATCGGTTCACAATACAAGGGCAAGAAGGGACACTTTGGTGGCATGCACACAGTTCATGGCTTAGAGCCACTGTCTATGGAGCTCTTATTATTCATCCAAAAGAAGGAGATTCCTATCCATTCCAAAAGCCAAAGCGTGAAACACCCTTACTTCTTGGTACTTCTCAGTTCTGAAATTCAAATTCTCAGTAAACAAATAAGTTCCTTAAAAAACGTTTCTGAGTTAAATATTTATTGATTATGGATCGTAACAACAATGATCAGGTGAATGGTGGAATGCAAACCCAATTGACGTTATTAGAGAAGCTACAAGAACAGGAGGAGCTCCTAATGTGTCCGATGCTTATACCATAAATGGCCAACCTGGTGACCTCTACAATTGCTCCAGTAAAGGTACCAGTAAAGAAACTTGACCTGGCTTACCTTAAATTTAAAGTTATGATCGTGATGTGGATAATATTAAATTGTTTGAGTTACAAATTGTAATTAGTGACAAAAACAAGTTCCATATAATTTTTACTGTAAAATTTACTTCTAGTCTTAAAAGTCATAAGTTGTTTTTCTCCAAACAATAATTTAATTTTGACTTAAAAGTCGATCATAACTTAAGTAAGTTAATTGGCTAAAGATATCAATTGGCTAATATATAAAAGCAATATACCAACTCTACTGACTGCTCTGTTTGGCTATTTTTGCAGAAACTGTGATCGTTCCAGTCGATTCAGGTGAAACTAACCTTCTGCGAGTCGTCAACTCAGCGCTAAACCAACAACTCTTCTTGGCCATTGCTAACCACAAGATGACTGTTGTTGGTGCTGACGCCTCCTATGTTAAACCCTTTACTACCAACACACTCATGCTCGGACCAGGTCAGACAACCGATGTGTTAATAAACGCTGATCAAACACCTTCTCGATACTACATAGCAGCACGTGCTTACGCCAGTGCCCAAAATGCACCTTTTGACAACACTACCACCACAGCCATTCTTGAATATAAAAGTGCACCTTGCCCGGCCAAAGGAACCTCTATTAAGCCTGTTCTACCTTCTCTACCAGCATTTAATGACACGGCCACAGCAACAAGATTCTCTACCAGCTTCAGAAGCTCCAGAAAAGTTGAAGTACCAACAGATATAGATGAGAGCCTTTTCTTTACAGTTGGTTTAGGCCTAAATAGATGCCCCTCAGGTGCCAACGCTAACACATGTCAAGCTCCAAATCGAACTCGCTTCACAGCTAGTATGAACAATGTATCATTTGTGCTACCATCAAACTTCTCTTTATTACAAGCACATCATCAAGGGATTCCAGGAGTTTTTAGTACTGATTTTCCAGCAGCTCCCCCAGTGAAATTTGATTACACTGGTAATGTTAGCCGTTCGTTATGGCAACCAACACGGGGAACTAAAGTATACAGGCTGAAGTATGGATCAAATGTGCAAGTGGTGTTACAAGGCACAAGTATATTCACTGCTGAAAACCACCCTATTCATCTCCACGGATATGACTTTTACATAATCGCAGAGGGATTTGGTAACTTCAATCCTAAAACTGATACATCCAAATTCAACCTGGTTGATCCACCTCTTCGTAATACAGTTAGTCTACCAGTCAGTGGATGGGCTGTCATTAGATTTGTTGCTGACAATCCTGGTAAAATTACTAAACACTGATTTTACAGAAAACATAAAAAATGTACAGTATTGTAACGATTTCATTGTTTTGTATGATCACAGGAGTTTGGCTGATGCATTGTCACCTGGATGTTCACATCACTTGGGGTTTAGCCATGGCTTTTGTGGTTGACAATGGATTTGGAGAATTAGAATCTCTAGAGCATGCCCCTGCAGATTTGCCGGTGTGCTAATAGTCACTACTGAAGTTATTGGCCTATAAACAGGAACACTGCATACTTTTTCCGATTACAGTTCAGTACAATCATTACCCGAATTCGGGTATATATATTTTCTTTCGATTTGGTATTTTTGATAGGAAAACAATTAAACAGGGTCAAGAAAAATTATTGTTTTCTGCTTTTAACACAAGGGGAGCAAGTTTCATAGGATAGGACCCAATATCTTTCTTGGTTGATGGCTTAATACAGCTGCTGTATACTTCTATTTTTCTATAATATATTATTCTTTAATAGCACTTTCTTGAGTAAAAATGCATTTTGGGCTAAATCACCGGTGAATGATCATAGTACATGAGTTTATAATTTTGATTTTCATTTAATTGTACAACCTCTCTCTATATGACAAAGTTGATGATAAATATTATTAGATCAAGATAACAACTACAAAAATGTACAAATCTACCATAAACACCAAGGCAGCACAGCAGACAAAGCAAAATTAAGAACCAAGAGATTTATCAAAACACAATCTAACTAAAAATTTGAAAGGTGCATTGATCACATATTCATATGGTACTAGTACCATCATCCAAGTCCTCTGCAATTTTAGCCAAGGACTGCAAATTACACTTCACTATAGTATCCGCAAAATCGCAAGTTTCCTCCTTAGTATTCCCCTTAGGCACATCAACAACATACGATTCCACAACCACAGTCCCGTTCCCTTCATTCATGGCATGCAAAGTCGTCACCGACCGGTAATTATTCAACCTATGATTTCCACCAACTATGCTGAAACTCATCACATGCCTTTCGTCATCTAAAATATCGAGACGTTCTCGACTAGAGTCCGCTGGCAAACCTGACACAACGTAAACTTCACGGAGTGATCCGACGCTACCATCACCGACAATGATGTGGCAGCTCTTGAGGAAGTGTTTGTAGGTTTGCGGGTTGTTGAAACTCCTGACAATAGACCACACGGTGGAGACTGAGGCTGAGATGGTCTGGATCACCGCGGAGCTGCACTGGTTAGGACCGAGAACGTGTGTGTGATGGCGCAGTATGTTTTCCGAGGAAGATATTGATGGTGGGATTATTGGACATGTTGTAGTGTGAGATGGTTTGTGCAAGTCTTGTACGTTGTGGAATTTTTGGAGTTGGAGAGAAGAAGGCATTTTTGTTTTCCTTGAAAAGAAGGTAGAGAAGGTTTGCGATAGTTCCTTACGAGACAATGAGATGTCACGTTATTTATATCATCGAATAACATATATACATGTTACTGCTTAAATTCGATATCAAGGACGAGAGATAACCGCTAAATTACGATCTGGTGCAAGTACATGAGCACAGTTAGGTGGAAGAAAACACTCCCCCTTAGCACAGCCAGAAAGACGAGTCTTTTGATAAGACCACTTGGATTGAAAATTGAATAAGATATGGTCATATGGGGTGAGAAACGCCGTGTAAAAGCTAGCCGGACATGCAAGTGGACGATCAAGTTGCATAAATATTTGTTGGACGCATCTCTATTTCGTTTTATTATCTCAACATGTACGTTACTTTCTTTGTAAATTACACGAGTCAAGACTGTACAGTAGCTGCCGTACACATGGATGCCTCATGGACGATTTAGTTTATATATTGTTTATTGCTCCTTGCATATTTATAAACAAATTATTACAGAGTAGTACAATGAATATGTCTGTCGATTGTGAGATATTTTAGTATGTGGGTTTCATGTATTTTCCTCTTAAATAATTGTAGTATACTGCATGGATATATATGAAATTGCTCCAACTAGATTACGAGTATTTCATTACAAGCATTTTCTTCGAAGGTGGAACCAAGAAGGGATAATCGGTTTAGGTTCGGTTATTTTCCGAAAATCAATAAAAAAAAGTCATTTTAGTCAGGAATTTTATTCAAAAAAATAGTAAAAGTTTGATTTTGAATTCCAACTAATCTACAAGTTACCATTATATTACTTTAGTCCTGACAGTCAGTCTCGGAATCCTGTTTTCCCCGCTGATTTGGTTGCAAGTAATGTACATATGTAATGGAGTGCTCAACTTGACTTACATTATTCATGCCTATTGATATCTTCGGATTGTAGTGTAAAACATTCTCTCTCATCAGTCTCCTTTTCTCTCTTCTCTTGCGCCAGATCTAAAACACCCTCCGCCTCCCTCCGGTGGTGGCTTCTCCACCGGCCGGAGGTTTCTTTCTTCTTTTTTTCTTGTTTTGCTTATTTATCTCTAATAATTCTTTCTCCTTGAGAGGATTTGATCCCTTGAAAGAAAGGGTTTTTCTACCCATTTTTTGGATCTTCACTACCCAATTTGTGGGTTTTGTTTGGATTGTTTTGGTTTGTTTTGGTTTGAGTTTGTTGAGGAAGAGTTGTATGGGTTTGCAATTTTGGTTGGTTTCTCGAATACACCATGTTCATCACCACTACATCAAATCGTTAGATGTGCCCTTCAAGATGACTGTTTTATCCAGTGTGCTTATGAGGAAGGGACTGCCCCAGAGTGAAGATCTGCTCAACGGTTGTAGTTTCGATGAAGAAAACTTAGATTTAATCTTTGTTTTGTATTAGTTAAATTTCAACTTTCTTGGTAGATGTCGTATGACTTTGATTTAATGAACTAATTACCTTCAAAAAAAAAAAAATATCTTCGGATTGTAATAATAGTTGGGCGTAGATGATTCATAATTTCATAGGTCTTTGTAGCATGTGTCAACAGCAGAATTTAACAACTAATTTTTCTTTTTTCTTGTTTTCAAAAAAAAAAAAAACAACAACTAGTTCTTAACGAGTGGTTAATTTCTTAAAATGCTTTTGTCCGGTTCGGAAAATCTTACTTCTCATAAATAAGTTATTTATTCCAAAAAAAAGTACGTAAATATATACTTTTTTATGAAATAAGTAACTAATTTTTGCAAGATAACAAATGTTAAACTAACCACACACATTTTTTTCTAAAAAAAATGTAAATATAAAAAAATTTCGAAATAAATAACTTATAAATTACAATTAATAAATGGCAAACATCGATCACTTACTTATTGACATCTATTTCATTTTTTCCTCCTTCTACAAAACTTTGTTAAATTTTTATTGTATTATAAAACTTGCACTTTTAAAAATATGAATAAATAAATTTTTAACAATATACAAGTTATAAAAAACTATACTTTACATTTCTTTTCTAATATTTTGGATCAATTCAATTTTAAGGCAAGTACAAAGTGAAGTGAATGGACATAATAAAAAATTAGGGACATACAAAATAAAAAAACACATTTAATTACATTAATTTTTAAAATTTTAAATAAATTTAAGTTTTTTCATGTCATAGCAAGAATTTCAATTAGTGAGTTTTATATATGATTATACAAATTTTAAATCACGGAAAATTTCATGTTTACTTAAATTTGAAGTTAATTCACTTTTCAAATAATATTTTTAAATCTAATATATTATCAGACAATTATGTATGCATTATATATTTTTTTATTATGTATTTACTGTCAGTCCTTTATAAAATAGATAACAAAAATAAATAAATGTTAACATTAGTTTTGCTTATATTTAATAAAATAGTTAAAATTTAGCTTTCATTAACGTTAGTTAAATGTTTAATTTTTTTTTTAAACTTTTAGATATATAATTTAAGTGATTAATTCTTTATCACATAACCGAACATATGTTAATAGAATTATTAATACTAGCAATGCACGGTTCTTTTTTAATATTCATAATTATGTTAATAACTTTATTGAAAAAAAAATTTTAATATTAAATTTACATTGAGAATTTTCTTAATATTTATATTGAGTTTATATATAACTTGCTATACAAATTTTTACATTAAGAATTCTATTTAATTTAGTAAACCTATTTATATTTGATTCAGATTATTAAAATTTTTCTTTTTCGTACTTGAATATAATCATATTATCAATCATATAAACTTGATCTCAAATATTAGATCTAATCATATTCATTTTAGAAGACCAAATTATATTTTGTTTAGATTAAAATTTACTTTTCGTATTTGAATATAATCTTATTTTCAATCAAATAAACTTTCTTTCTAATATTAGATCTGATTCTATTCAATTTAAAAAAATTTAATTATATTTAATTTAGATTATTAAATTTATTTTTTTGGTTTTTAAATAAAAGTTTCAACCAAATAATTTTTTTAATATTTGATTTAACAAATCGCATCTATGATTCAACGGTACATATTTGTTTGGTCAATGACCTACTAAGATCCCCTAAGCTTATTATATATGAGGGGTAATAAGGATATAATGCAAAAAAATCAATTATTTAAATATATTATCGTTTGTTATTTACTTATTATCTAAACAAAAATTTATTTATATTTATTTGTTTTTAATATTGGCTTCGGCTTGGAATATCTCAATCATTCCAACTTAAACAATTAAGTGTTATTAGTTGTAAATGGTAAGTAGGGGTGGATTTAATCATTCGATGTTATTAGTTGCAAATGTTAGTAGGGATGGATTTAATCTTTCGATGAATTGAAATATTTACAAGAACTGAAATTAATAATTAAATTAATAAAATATTATGTAATTGAAGATGAGGATGAGCTTTTTGATTTTTTTTTTCAAGAAGCCTTATGTGTTGTGGTTTATTTTGTAGTAGTTTATTTATATGGGCAAGTGCTCATGTGAGAACACTGCTATTGTGAGATATAAGATTTAATTTTATCCCTTCATTTTAATATAATCTAATGATCCGCTAGGAGCACCCTGATGACGTCATCGATGCCATAAATATATTTTTTTATAAAAAATTTGAAAAAAATTATTTTTGTAAAAAAATCTGGGAAAATTTTTTTGCCGTTGTTGTGGAATAAAAACTAGGTTACGAATTTGTATTTAATTCTAGGGTTCGGGAGCTTCGTGCTTTTATGGCTGTTTCCGTGTTCGAGACTAATCGGTCCTCACAGAGTGCCTACGTATCTCGTATTGAGAATCAAGCCAAGACGTAGTTTCGAGAATGAGGGGTTAGGCCTTTTATATAGGCTGAGAAGCCTTAGAATTATGGTAGGATTTGGATACTTGGTGGGCAAGCCACCGCCTTGAGGAAGGTTCTAGATGTCTTCCTTGTAGGAGTCTGTTCCTTATTGAATTGGATGCCTTAGAGGCTAAGTTTGGTAAAGAGCAGTATCCTTATCCGACTCTTATTGCTTATTGCTGAGCTGCTTGTTACCCTTAATATTAATAACGAAATTAATATTAAAAATAGGATTTAGGCCCATCCGGCGGGCCCCACGTTTTAACCATACCGGGCCTAATTAATGCCACATTTAATGTGTCTATAGGGCTTACTTTTAGCCCATATCATTTGCCCCCCAACTTCCAGGAAAACTGATCAGGTTTTCCTTGAAGTTATAACGGCCTTATTCGAGACTCGGGTCAGGGTCCATCTTTATACACTAGTGTTTCACGAGTATTGTCTTGATGTAAAGCGTGGAGCGACCGACACGTTTATGACAATGTTAAGTAAACGCTACTTGGCACTAATTAGCCTTAACAACGTTTAAACGATGTTAAACGGCGTAAACGACATAAAACGGCACTAAACGGTGCTGACTGGCACTAAACAGCGCTAAACGGCACTAAAATGTGCTTAAACGACACTAATCGATGCTAATCGACACTAATCAGTGTTAATCGACACTAATCGATGCTTAATTGATCCTAATCGGTGCTAATCGACACTAATCGATGCTTAATTGATCGGCCGAAAGGAGACCCGGGACAGTTGCAGCCACCACCTGGTCAGTTGGTCGGCCGCCAGGAGGTCCTGGTCGGCTGCCAGGTGCTCCTGGTCGGCTGCCAGGTGCTCCTGGTCGGCTGACAAGTGCACCTGGTCGGCGGACAGGTGCTCCTGGTCGGCCTGACCCCTTGTTCCGAAGCATATTTGCAATAAAGAATTCTTCTGACTCTAAAAAAGGATGGATCAGTATCCAACACAGAACCGATGTTCCTCATATTGTGAATGCCTTCTCCTTCCCAGATTCCCATCATTCTTGGGGAAATGAGTTCGTGATTCTGAAATGGAGTGGTGGCAACTGGGGCCATTTCTTTGTGTCAAAGTTCGGAGAAGTGAAAGACAGTCTGCACTTCGTGTGCGATCTCAGCCCAGAAATAGACAACCGTCCCGAAAACCAACCGAAGGTAACTAGAAGGATGATCAAGAAAGCCGAGGCGGCTGCTGCACCCCCTGGCCAGAAAATTCCACAGTTCCTATCGGGATGTTCTTCGAAAAGATCCCAGCATGCTGACGGGAAAGTCAAATCCCCTTTCATCCCTGGTTGGGGTATTTGCAAACAAGACTCTGTCTTGGGATGCCCGGAATCGGCCTTGGATTGATCTAAGTTTAGCATCACTCCACCCGATCTTTTGATAGTGACTACCGGGGATAAAATCGATGAGGCGGAGATTCTAGGAGCCCAAGCCCTATATCAGGTTTTACACTCACTATCTTAGATGTAGTGTCTTTATATGACTTATCATTGTAAATATCTCACTAACTCTTTGTTCCAAGCCAACGCCTACTTCCAGGCCAGCACTCGTCAAGGCCGAGCATATCGAGATGAAAGCGTGGCCTTAAAGAAGGAAAAGGCAATATTTGACGAGAAATGTCAGGACTTAGAGTCCAGGACCATCCGTGCTAAAGCTGAGGCACATTCTTTACAGAGGCAATATGACTCCTTGTACAGGAAAAAGGCGGCTGATTACAAGTTAGTGGTGAAAGCTTACCAGGAGTCTGAGGATTTTTTCCAGCTTATAGACAAGCATGATGACGAAGTACGCCCGAGTATCATGTCTATCGGCTGGGACAGGGCTGTCAATGCTGTGAGCAAGAGGCATCCAACCGTAGTTAACCCAATGGACTTCCCAAGCCCTTATGGTCATGTTGCTTCAGGCTCGGGAGTCAACACTGTAACACCCCAAGATCCAGGGTCCGGGATCCGGTCGTTACGGTCTCCATTTCTGTCCACAATACTTGAACTTACTTCAACATAAAATAAATTACATCTTTATGACCCAACACAATAATATAAAACACACCCGTTATAGTCCCAAAGATGAAATCAGAGTAACTACCAAATTTTATTAATCACATTCTGTTATTCCCAGATTACACACTTGTATAATTGTAGAAGGGGGGGTTGAATACAATTCTTGATATTTATAAATTTCTGATAAGAACTTCAGAAACTTATGAAGAGATAATTACAATGTAAGATTTAAACACAAACACATATAAAATCAGGTGGTTAATATGCACCACCTGAAGCTTTTATTTGAAGAAAACTCTGTGATACAAAATGTACACAGCTGCCGTTTTACAACTCTTTGCTTCTAAGGATATTCAAGAAACCCTAAGAAAATATGTCTGTTTTCTTAACCTACAAAGAGTTGCTACCCTTGGTTATATATCCCAAGTTTTACAAGTACTACTGGAATAAGATAATACTAATCTAATTCTAGTTGACTTGCTACTACACTCCAAATACACATGTAGCCGAAAGGTTGTCCTTGTGTTCAGACATGTCTCCTGCACCTTTCTTGTATTCATAGTGTAAATGGAATGCTTCTTTCTTCTGTGTTTCCAAAGTATGGCTGCCATACTGCTTTTTGTATCTACTATAAACTCATGTGATCTGTCAGTCAAACATGTCCTTATCAACTGCTAATCTCCAGCTAATCATAGAAGACAGTGTCAATGATTATCCGTTGATGATGTATACTGACATCCGTTGATGATGTATAGAGCAGTATCCGTTGATATTGGGACTTGAGCTGTATCCGTTGATAGAGTGGATTTGAGTTGTATCCGTTGATATTGTTTAGTCTTCATCCGTTGATACACTTTCACTTAGACAGAATTACATAGCATAGCTTATTTACAATTGGCTACCCTATTCTGCCTATCCGTTGATAGTCAACATGACTGTGGATAAAAACACTATCAACTGATAACATAGAGATACTGCAGTGTGCTACAAAACCTCATCCGTTGATGAGCTACCTGTCAACGGATAGAGTTATAAATCCTCATCCGTTGACAGCTACAAAACCTTAAACAATTTGATTGATTGTGAAGTTATCATCAAGTACAACATATTCCTAACAATCTCCCCCAATTTATACTTGATGGCAATAAAGCATAAATTCAGGACCTTGATGATAACAAAACATTCCTAAAGATATATAAAGAACAATACATAAATTGTATTAAGCTACAATAATTAAAAACTGAAAGTTTGAGAAATTTACAGAGAAGTGCTCCTCTAGACTTAGCAGATTAGGACTGTTTCTTTCCTCTTGTTGGCATCACCCTTGATTTTCCTTCCTTGGCAGAGTTGGACTCAATCTGTATTTGGAGTTGCCTATAGAAGGCATCTTCTTCATCTACCTTTGGATTTAGCTTCTGTTGTAGCCATCTCAAGTATTGAGAACTAGCCTTTGGTAGTTGGTCTTCTAACCTGAAGAATCTCCTGTTACCATCTTCATCCCTGAACTCCATCATCCAGAAAGGTTGGAGGTGGATTTTCTGTCCATTGTATGGGATCTTCATTTTCCTTGGTAGACTTGATGGTGAGTTCCAATCCCTCCTTATTTGTTCTATTTTGTCCAGTATCTCCCCTTTTGCTATCTTGGAGAACCCTGTGTATCTCTTGATTGCAGAGAACACTTTGGTTAAGGTATGATAATTTTCTCCAAGAACCCTTTGTAGTGGCCATGTCCTTTCCGTTCCTCCCTTGTATACAAAGACCAATCTTTCAGGCAAATGTCTATATTTGTCAATTCCTCTTACTTCTGACAATTCATCCAGATAAAGATTCATGTCAGAGTATTCTTCAATATCTGCCTGATAGATAAAATCATCCTTGTTTTCCAAGATTGGCTGCCTGACAATTGCAGGTACCCTAGCAACTTGAATTGGTTCCTTTGAAGGTTGCTTCCTTGGTTTCCTTTTCTTCTGTGTAGGCTTCTGTTGAGGCTTCAGCAAGAATGATGGAACCTCAATGGAGTCAAGATTCATTGGTTCCTCTTTAGGTACTATAGGCTCACCATGGAAATTTACATCTGGGTTGAATACTTTTACATCAATAGGTTGTGATGAACCAACTGTCTCTTTGTTTTCAGTTTCTGGAGAGACACGCCTCCTTGCATGTGATTTTAATCTCTTGGATTTGGGGACTGATTTCCCTTTCTTTTTGAATTTGGGGACTTCCTCAGGTTCCCTCAATTCATCCTCTACCTCATCCAATAACTCTTGAGCCAGCCTTGCTTGCTTCTCATCTGAGTTTTCATATTGATATTCAGTGCTTGGTTGAGATTCTCTTAGCAGCCTTGAAGTCTCTTCTCTCTTGGCTTCAACAAATCTAGGATGGCTGTTGGATATGTTTAGAACTTTTCCATTCCTTATGATTACAGCCATCCATTCTCTTACACAACTGTTAGTCTTCTCCTTGAATTCCTTGATTGCCTTACCCATCAACTTCTCTTCATCATCCTTGGGAAATGGAAAGTCCAGTTGTAACTTGTTCTTCCCATTTGCTTTTGGTGGTGAGAAGGGTCTTGATTTGATGTAGGGTTCAAATTCCTTAACATGAGAAGGCTCAGCATCATAGAATGTAGGAGCCACAATTGCTGGAGTGAGCACCTTCAGAATTGTTGTAGATATTGTTGGAGCTGAGGTTTGGCTAGAGAACAGAGTTGATGCAATAGATTGATTGATCAATCTTTCTGTCCTCATTATCCTTTCATAGTTTTCTTCTTTCATCTTTTGGAGAGCTTCAATTTTGGCTAGCTTTTCTTCTTCTGTCAAGTTTGAAAGATCAAACTCTTCAGATAGAGGTTTGGATTTGCTGGGGGAAGCTGTGACAATGAATTCTTGTGGATTGACCACTATGGTAGGCTGCTGCTCCCCCTCACTTGCTGCTTCCCTTCTTTCAGAAATTAAGATTTGACTTGTAGTTGCCACAGCCTCTTCCACTTTCTCCCCCTTTTTGTTAGCATCAAGGGTTTGACTAGAAGTTGGGGCTGCAACTAACTTTTCTAGCAGTTGGGTTTGCAGTTTCTGATGTTGAAGAAATTGCTCCATCTGGGATTCCATCTTTTCCACTCTTGTATTGAGAAGTTGCACAGATTTAGCCAGGTTGTCTTCTTTGAGAAACCTTTGTTGCAACACCCTCTGAGTGGCTGTAGGAGCTAGTTGCTCTAGCTTGGAATCCACAGAGATCTTCACATCCTTGATTTCTTGTTTGACCTCCTCTAAATTGGATCTCTGAATCACCATTTGCATCTTTTGTAACTTTAGGGAGTCAATTGCCTGTTGAAGAACAACCTTTCTCTGTGGATCTGCTTCTGGGTGCTCAGCCAGGGCAGATTTATATTGCCTTATGATTTCCATATCAAGTTGATGATAGGTGTAGTTTTGAGCAAATGCAAAATCATGAATACTGCTACCACCTTCATCTTCAGAGCTCTGGCTGTCTTCATCCTCAGAATTGTCAAATTCATCACTCTCAGCAGTGGTTGGCAGAGCTGCTATAGATTCCTTAGCTCTAAGTAGAGATTGTGAGGTGTGCACTAGGTGCATTGCCTCCTCTGCTTCCACATTGCCCTGTTGTGCCAGAATTTGATAGGCAGGAACAGGGTGAGTAAAGGTTTCAGCATCCAAAGAAATGGAGTCAATCATAGACTGATATTCTCTTTGAAATTCCATTTCCTTGGATGCATCCTCAACCCTCATTGACTCACTAGCAATTGCTGCTTTTTCCATCCTTATCTCTCCTGTAGTCCCTTCTCTCCCCTCATCTCTCTTTTCTTGCATCAAGGGCTCCCCTTGGCTCACACCTCTCACACCCTCACCTTCACCTACTAAGGTGGAACTCTCAAACTCTCCTTTTGCCTGACCGGAAGAAATGGCCAGCCTCTCATTATTTATCTCTCCTTTTGCCTACTCACAAGGCAGCCTCTCACTCCCTTCCCTCAAACCTAAAAGTGTTTCAACTACTGAGAACTCCTCTACACTTGACACTGGAATGTCAGATATAGCAATGGTAGAGTAAGTTATCAACGGATAAGGAATATCCGTTGATGGAGTAGTTATAGCTGTCAACGGATGGCTAGATAGAGGCGCATCCGTTGATGGAGAAACACTTGTCAACGGATGAAGGATATCCGTTGAGGAAGGAATAATTCTATCCGTTGAAGAGAAAACCAACACTGAATCTGTGGAGATTGATTTTAAGTTCGAGGCCACAGTCTGTGTTGAGAATTCTGGAAGGGAAGATTGATGGTCCAACAAATCATCTAAAAGATGATGACCACCAATTGTAGAGTGGGGCTTCTCCAAGAATCTTAAAGATGGAGAATCAGGAATTGATGTAGATATCATATCCACATCCAGAGATGGAGTTGGTGATGGTGGATTGTAATGTGTGTCGATTTGAAGATTAAGATCAAGGGGCTGTGACTCCACATTTATTGAAGCCACATCAAACTGAGTTTGAGAAGGCACAGTTTCCTGTACAGTGTGTGCACCCTGTGATTCCCCTGTGGTTTTAGATTTCACTCTTCTTCCATAGGTTTTTGAGATTGGGCTATATGTGTCCCTAACCCTCTTGTGCAGTGTTCCTTGTGGGGAACTTGATTCAGTAGTCACACTCTTTTGGGAGAGTGTAACTAGAATTTGGCCTGTAGTTACATTAACAGTCTTTTGAGAGACTGAAATGGTGGTTGCACTCATCTCTCCTTCCTTATCCTTAGGGCTTCTTTGATGTTCACCCTGTCCCTCACCACTCACTACCACCTTCACACTCCCCTCAAGAGGTTTGGTAGATTTTACAACAGGTGTCTTTTGAGAGACACTTGAGGTTTGCCTTTTAGAATGTGGTTTTGGAACTCTGGATTTGGTCACTTTGGTAGGAGCCTGTTTGGTCACAACTACAGACTCCATTGTGACACTAGAAGGCAAAGAAATTTGGGGGATGGAGATAGGGGTTTCAGAGTTAGAGATAGTTACCTGAACAATTGGTAGATATACCAACTGTACTCCTGCATTGAGGTTCATTCGAATCAGGTCACTTAAGACTCTCTTCTCCTGAACAAAACATTGGAACTTGCTATCCGGGTTAGCAATGGATAGCTTATTCTCGGACACATGCAGTGCTAAGAGCATTAAAAATCTAGCAAAGTAGATATTCTTGCTCCTAGTTTCCTTTTTACCCAACTTTGCAGCTATCTCATACATAACTAATGTGCCAAAATTATAGAATTTATCATTTAAAAGCATACACATCATTGTTAGCATGGACTGGGTAACAGCATCAAAATTACTAATTTTTCCTGAAAAAGTTTTAATGAAGGCACCACAGAAGTAGCTCCATTGTTTAACCATTCCTTTTCTAGCAATTTTCCCTAAGTTTTCAGTACTAAGGGCAAAATTAATAGAATTAAGCATGGCAACAATTTCAGAATCAGTAGGTACTTTCAGACAGTTATTCTCAGGCAATTTTAAACAAGCAGTTATTACATCAGAATTAACCACATAGTTTTTACCCTTTAAAGAAAAAGCAATTGTACCGTCTGTGCCTTTGTACTCAGCAGATGTCCACATTTCTTCAATTACCTCGTGGATTAAGGGAGTGGTAGCCGTCATAGCATATGACAGTTTGCATTTCTTCACGAAACTCATCAAAGTGTGGTAAGCTTCTGGAGCATTCACTGTGTCAACAAAGGCCGCGAAATTGTTCTTCTCATAGGTAAACCCAGTGGAGGACATCATCTTAACAATAGGCGCCATTGAAGTGATTGAACTTTGGTTACAGAGAGTTTTAGGGAAGAAGATGCAGTTAACTTTTGATATGCTTGAAAATGAATAAAAGTGAGATGTGAGAGTACAAGTCCGCCTTTTATATTTTTCAAGAATTAAAAATGAAATAATTAAAAGTAATTACTCCATTGGTCAAAAGTAACTGTCAGATAATAAATAAAAAGAGAATAAGTACAGCCATGATTAGATATACATGGTTACCAACGGTTAAAAAAAATGTATATCAACGGATATAGAATGAACGGTTGAGATACAGTTTATCCGTTGATGACGTGGATAGCCTGTTACCCGTTGACATGCAAAAATCTAGTAATGTGTTTATACTATCAACGGATAAAAGGATATCCGTTGATAAGCTAATTTTGCCTTAGGCAAAATTTCTGCAGAAAATTTTTCTGAAAGTTTTAACTTTCAAGTAAATCAAAACACATTTCCAGCTTTAATTCATTGAAATCAAATATCACTAGAAATTATGACAAGTTAAGCATACCTAGCTCACCTACCAATCTTGTGAATGTGGATTCATCAAGAGGCTTGGTGAAGATATCTGCAAGCTGCATTTCACTTGGCACAAAGTGCATTTCTACTGTACCATTCATCACATGTTCTCTAATGAAGTGGTATTTGATGTCAATGTGCTTGGTTCTCGAATGTTGCACTGGATTCCCTGTGATGGCAATAGCACTTGTGTTGTCACAGAAAATTGGAATCTTCTCAACTTTTAGACCATAGTCAATGAGTTGGTTTCTCATCCATAGAATCTGTGCACAACAGCTTCCAGCCGCAATGTACTCAGCTTCAGCTGTAGAAGTGGAGACTGAGTTTTGTTTCTTACTGAACCATGACACAAGCCTGTTTCCTAGAAATTGACAAGAACCTGTAGTACTTTTCCTATCAACTCTGCAACCTGCATAATCTGCATCTGAATAGCCAGTTAGATCAAAACCAGATTCTCTTGGGTACCAAATGCCAAGGTTTGGTGTTCCCTTGAGATACCTGAAAATTCTTTTAATAGCTATTAAGTGAGACTCTCTGGGATCAGCTTGAAATCTAGCACAAAGACAAGTAGAAAACATTATATCAGGTCTACTAGCTGTTAGGTATAAAAGTGAACCTACCATGCCTCTATAACTTGAGATGTCCACAGACTTTTCCTTAGTATTCAACTCAAGCTTAGTTGCAGTGGCCATAGGTGTTTTAGCAGATGTACAATCCATTAAGTCAAATTTCTTTAAGAGATCATAAATATATTTTGTTTGACTTATGAAAATGCCCTCATTAACTTGCTTTACTTGTAGGCCAAGAAAGTAAGTTAATTCACCCATCATACTCATTTCATACCTACTTTGCATAAGTTTGGCAAACTTTTTGCAAAGCTTCTCATCTGTAGACCCAAAAATAATATCATCTACATAGATTTGAACAAGTATTGAAGAGCCATTAATATCCCTATGAAATAAGGTTTTATCTACTGTACCTCTAGTGAAGTGGTTCTCCAAAAGAAATTGAGATAAAGTGTCATACCAGGCTCTTGGTGCTTGCTTCAAACCATAAAGTGCTTTCATGAGAAGATATACATATTCTGGAAATTCTGGATCCTCAAAACCAGGAGGTTGATGGACATAGACCTCTTCTTCCAGTTCCCCATTTAGAAAGGCACTTTTGACATCCATCTGATAGACTTTGAAATTGGCATGTGCTGCATAGGCTAGAAAGATTCTTATTGCCTCAAGTCTTGCTACTGGAGCAAAAGTTTCATCAAAATCTATCCCTTCTTCTTGAGAATAGCCCTTTGCCACTAATCTAGCTTTATTCCTCACAATTATGCCATTTTCATCTGTCTTATTCTTGAGAACCCATTTAGTACCTATGACACTTCTATCATCAGGTTTGGGCACAAGTTTCCATACTTTATTTCTTTCAAATTGGTTTAGCTCTTCTTGCATTGCTAACACCCAATCTGGATCTAGAAGGGCATCTTCCACTTTCTTAGGTTCCTCTTGAGACAGGAAGCTACTGTATAGACATTCTGCTTGAGTGGCCCTTCTAGTTTGGACTCTTGAATTTGATTCACCAATGATTAACTCAAATGGATGATTTCTAGTCCATTTTCTTGCAGGTGGAAGATTTGATCTTGATGAGGTTGCTTCATTTCCATGATCATGTTGATTTAGCATTGAATTTTGACCTTGAGAAACTCCCCCTGAGTTTGTTGTCCTTGCTGAGTTATGAAGTTGACTGTCAATGGATGCATCATTTTGCCTGTCGACGGATGCTTGAGAATTTCTGTCAACGGATGCATCTCTAATAGTGTCAACGGATGTTGCAGAATGACTGTCAACGGATGCTCCAGAATGACTATCAACGGATGCTTCATTTTCAGTGTAAGCATCACTTCTAGTTGGTGTAACAGCTCTAGGTGGATCTCTGTGGTCATGATCTTCATTCTCCTCATCATCATCATAGTACATTCTTCCTTCACCTTCATTCTCAAATTCCAACTTTTCATGGTAACCTTCATCATTTAGGCCTAGAATCTTTTGATCATCAAACACAACATGTACAGATTCCATAACAATGTTGGTTCTTAGATTGTAGACCTTGTAGGCTTTCCCTGCTGCATATCCAACGAAAATAGCTTCATCTGCCTTTGCTTCAAATTTGCATAAATTATCTCCATGATTCCTTAGCACAAAACACTTACATCCAAAGACATGTAGAAAAGTTAAAGTTGGTTTCTTGTTGGTTAATAACTGATAAGGAGTCATTCCTCTAGCTTGATTGACCAAGGAAATATTCTGAGTAAAGCATGCAGTGTTGACAGCTTCAGCCCAGAAATATGTTGGTAATCTTGATTCACTTAACATTGTTCTAGCTGCTTCAATGAGAGTTCTGTTTTTCCTTTCAACAACCCCATTTTGTTGAGGTGTTCTGGCAGCAGAAAACTCATGGACAATTCCATTCTCTTCACAGAAAATCTTCATTGTGGAATTTTTGAATTCAGTACCATTGTCACTCCTGATCCTTTGTACTCTGTCTTCAGAACCATTGTTTAGCATTCTGAGGTGATTGATAATGATTTCACTTGCACAATCCTTGGAGTGCAGGAAGAAAGTCCATGTGAACTTAGAAAAATCATCTACAATCACCAGACAGTATTTCTTCTTTGAAATAGACATGACATTTACTGGACCAAATAAATCCATATGCAGCAATTGAAGAGGCTTAACAATGGATGACTCTGTCTTGCTTTTGAAAGATGATTTCTTTTGTTTCCCTAATTGGCAGGCATCACATAGCCCATCTTTGACAAACTCCAAATGAGGGATTCCTCTAGCAAGATCCTTTCTTACCAAATCATTCATAACTTTAAAATTCAAATGTGACAGCTTCTTATGCCATAGCCAACTCTCATCCTTACTTGCTTTGCTGAAGAGACAAGTAATGGATTCTGAGCGTGCTGAATTGAAGTCAGCTATGTAAACATTTCCTTTTCTAAAGCCTGTCAATACCACATTGTTGTCTTCCTTGGCAGAAACAACACAGGCTTCTTTTGTGAACTTTACTTCATAGTCTTTGTCACAAATCTGACTGATACTCAGCAAATTGTGCTTTAAACCTTCAACTAAAGCCACTTCTTCAATGATGACATTGTCTTTTGAAATCAGGCCATATCCCTTAGTATATCCTTTGCTGTCATCTCCAAAGGTAATTCTAGGGCCAGCTCCTTCCTTGAACTCTGTGAGCAGGGTTGAATCTCCTGTCATGTGCCTAGAACATCCACTGTCTAGGTACCATAGATTCCTTCTGTTTCCCTGCACACATTTCAAAAACAAATCAAGTTGATTTTGGTACCCAAGCTTCCTTGGGTCCTTTCTTGTTAGCCCTTGACTTTGCACTCTTAGCATTCTTCATCTTAGGTGTAGATGCTTGAGTAATGGGGTTTGACAAATGCTCATTTGCATGAATATTGGATGCATGCATGTGTGGAAAATTGGCATACATATTATTCATGTTAGGTAGGTTCCATGACATTTGTGGCACATTCATAGATTGAAAGTATGGATTAGACACATATGGCATGTTCACATATGGATTTGAAAAACTAGCATTTTGATACAAACCAGGCATTGCAGGCATACATGGCATTGGTTGAGGTACATGAACAGGAGCCTTGTTGACAATCTTGCAATTAGAAGATAAATGATTGACACTATTACAATTACTACAAGTTTTCCTAGGAGCAAACTTGTCAGGAGAGTAATTGTTTTTCCTGTTGATGCCTATCTTACCATTTCTGTTCTTTTTCTTTTTGCCCTCAATTTCTACCTTTTCATTGTCTGATTTACCAACAGCCTTTTTGTTGTGTAAATCACCTGTCTTAGCCTTCCCACTGGATTTGGTTTTGCTGCACTCACCACTAACAAAATTCTTGTTTACTGGACCATACTTGATATCCAGTTTCCTAAGTTCCTTCTTACTAACAGACTTTTTGTTAGTCGACGGATACCTCTCATCCGTTGACGGTTCATCTGTCAACGGATGATCACTATCCGTTGATTCACAAATAGTCTCTAGATCCTCAAGGCCAGGTTCTAGCTCCTTTTTCCTTTGAGTCCAGGTATCCTTCACAAATGATTCTATTCCCTGAACTTCTATTATGTTTTGAGAAATATTCCTACAACTTTGAAATTTAGCAATTATCCCTTGTTCTTTTTCAAGCTGGTCTTTTAAAATCAGTTCTCTTTTTAACACAGCTTCAAGTTCACTTTTAGCATTATTGCAATCAACTCTCATTTTCTCAAATTCTAGAAATTGAGATTCTAGAGCAGCATTTCTATCACTTAAAAACAGATTAGACTCTTTAATTCTATTGTTCTCTTTGGTAAGTGATTTAAGAGTAACACTTAAGTGATATAGTTCAGTAGACATTTCATCTATAACACTATTGCATTCCTCTTTAGTGAGCTCAGAGAGATTAGTAGAAAATACCTGATTGCTAGCTGAACTTGCTTCCTGCTCTCCAGAATCAGCCATTAAAGCAAGGTTGACTAACTCAGCATCATCATCAGAATGATTGTCATCAACAGCCCAGTCATACTCTTGGGTCAAGAATGCCTTTCCTTTCTGCCTGAGAAGATCAAAATATTTCTTCTTATAGTCAACAACCTCAGTTGGCTTTCCCTTGTTCTCAGATCTAGGTTTCCTGCATTCACTTATCATATGACCAGCAATCCCACAATTGTAGCATTTAATTTTGGATTTATCCACATAGTTGTTTGTGGAAAAATCCTTGTTAAATGGCTTGGCCATCCTAGAGTTTCTCTTGAATTTCAGCTTAGAGAATCTCCTAGATAGAAAAGCTAAGTGCTCATCTATCTCATCCAATTCATCCTGCTGAAGGGCATTCAATTCCTCAGACACCTTTTCCTTGCTCCTGCTTGATTCTGCTCTACTTTTACAAACCTCCCTGTTTGGTGTAGAACTAGCAGTTTCTGTCCTTTCCTCCTTTTGCTCCAAATTGGCAACGAGTGCAACTGACCCACTTTTCTTTTGAGACTTCTCAATCTCTTCATCCTGCTCCATTTCCAGCTCATAGGTCTTTAAAGTTCCATAGAGCCTTTCAAGAGTAAATGTCTTGTACTCTTGAGTGTTTCTTAGAGAAACAGTCATTGGCTTCCATTCCTTGGGCAGTGATCTCAGAAATTTGAGATTAGAGTCTTTAACTTGATAGACTCTTCCATACAGTTTCAAACCATTTAGTAGCTTTTGAAATCTACTAAATGTATCATTCAATGTTTCTCCACTCTTAAAGTGAAAATGTTCATACTGTTGGATTAGTAGTTGCATCTTGTTTTCCCTTACCTGTTCTGTTCCTTCACACAGGGTTTGAACAATGTCCCATACTTCCTTGGCGGTAGTGCAGTTAATAACATTGTCAACCATGTCTGTTTCTAGACCATTGAACAGAATATTCATGGCCTTTTTGTCTTTGTGGACTTCTGCAATATCTTCAAGACTCCACTCAGAAACAGGTTTGGGAATGAAAGTGTCAGGCACATCATCAGCCAGGCCAACTCTTGTTGCTGTCTTCATTGGAACGTGAGGACCCTTGTCAATGCAATCCACAAAACCCTCATCAATAGACGAGAGATGTAGACGCATTTTTACTTTCCAGTGAAAGTAATTTTCTCTATCAAGAACTGGAATCTTCACTCCATAATCCTTCTTAGACATGTTGGAAGTGTGTTGATCTTTAAACTTCAAATATGTTAGAAGCTTGCTCTGATACCAATTGTTATTCCCAGATTACACACTTGTATAATTGTAGAAGGGGGGGTTGAATACAATTCTTGATATTTATAAATTTCTGATAAGAACTTCAGAAACTTATGAAGAGATAATTGCAATGTAAGATTTAAACACAAACACATATAAAATCAGGTGGTTAATATGCACCACCTAAAGCTTTTATTTGAAGAAAACTCTGTGATACAAAATGTACACAGCTGCCGTTTTACAACTCTTTGCTTCTAAGGATATTCAAGAAACCCTAAGCAAATATGTCTGTTTTCTTAACCTACAAAGAGTTGCTACCCTTGGTTATATATCCCAAGTTTTACAAGTACTACTGGAATAAGATAATACTAATCTAATTCTAGTTGACTTGCTACTACACTCCAAATACACATGTAGCCGAAAGGTTGTCCTTGTGTTCAGACATGTCTCCTGCACCTTTCTTGTATTCATAGTGTAAATGGAATGCTTCTTTCTTCTGTGTTTCCAAAGTATGGCTGCCATACTGCTTTTTGTATCTACTATAAACTCATGTGATCTGTCAGTCAAACATGTCCTTATCAACTGCTAATCTCCAGCTAATCATAGAAGACAGTGTCAATGATTATCCGTTGATGATGTATACTGACATCCGTTGATGATGTATAGAGCAGTATCCGTTGATATTGGGACTTGAGCTGTATCCGTTGATAGAGTGGATTTGAGTTGTATCCGTTGATATTGTTTAGTCTTCATCCGTTGATACACTTTCACTTAGACAGAATTACATAGCATAGCTTATTTACAATTGGCTACCCTATTCTGCCTATCCGTTGATAGTCAACATGACTGTGGATAAAAACACTATCAACTGATAACATAGAGATACTGCAGTGTGCTACAAAACCTCATCCGTTGATGAGCTACCTGTCAACGGATAGAGTTATAAATCCTCATCCGTTGACAGCTACAAAACCTTAAACAATTTGATTGATTGTGAAGTTATCATCAAGTACAACATATTCCTAACACATTCTGAGTCCTTACAATCCAAAAGAATTTCAATATGAATACATACTCTTTGCCATCCATTTTCATAAGTCATACCAGCCCATATACTTGGTACTGAAAGACTGAATCTATCCTACCACTAGCTTCTCTTCAGCTCTGGTAGTCTCATCGTCCTCGTCAGCGTCGAGTGCACCTTGTGCGAGTCATCTGGTCTAGCTGTTGTTGTAATATAATAATAAAGCAAGGGTGAGAAATAGCCTACCAATGATAATATATAACTGAACGATAATATATAACAGTTCAAAAGTTTCTTTCAAACCATATGCCATGCATTTACGGAAATGATGCCAGTATAACATAAACGATGAAGTTACAAGGTAACTCAAAATCCAAATATAGGTGGGAATATCTGCTATGTCGAAAATAATCAAGATATTATCACTTATCATAGAAGAGGAACTTGCAGGAAAATATTGCAATTCCAATTATAAATACTTTCCAATACTACCAATAATGATAATGTTGCAGAAAATAAATGAATTTAAATGATGAACTTTTGCTGGAGTATTCACCGCGCCCACTGTTCCAATCCTTACGATGATCAGTCGCAGATTGTACATCTCAATTTAGATTTACTACCGGTAGAAGGAAGAGCTGACGAATTTACTTGTCTACCGCCCTGTTAGATCTCCCCGGCCAACGGTTGGGCCAATTGGGATGGACTGGCGCTACTCGGCCTCTTACACGACTCCAAGTTCGAAAAAAAGTTCTTGAATCTGAACGTAAAGTTCGTCCCCCTTTCCCCAAGTATGATACTTGTTGATAAGACTCCACAAAGTAGTCGTATCTCTAGTTGGAAAGGAAAATTCAACATCATATCTCTCAAGCTGCTGCTTGTGAGAGGATACCATCTTGTTCCAATAATCTTACCCCTCGAATGATGAAAAGGTTACTCAAAGATTCAATTGATAAACAGCAACCAAGTTGCGAGTGAAACGAATAGTTTTACAAGATTTATGACCGGGAAGTCAACAAGATAAATAACATTACTCAAGTAGGTTCCCCTACAATATGAAAGTTTGAGCGAGCATTTAAATCCTTTTAAGATAGATTTAAATGAAAAATAAAGAGTTGGGAACCTTTCCTTGATAAAATAGTCTTAAAAAAAAGACTCCGAAATATTTTACATAATATCTGGAGGTGAAAGATAATCTTCGAATAATATAAATCATTTTAAAAAGAATTTAAAATAATTAAATAAATATTCCAAGAATATTTATTAACTCAATAATAATTACCGAATATTATTAACTCATAATATTGCTCGTAAGTAATCCTCGAATGGATATATGGAATTATTTACTAAATAAATCCCTCCTTAAATGAATATTCGAAATAATATTCATTAAATAATTAAACTCCAATAAATATTTAAAATAATATTCAATAAATAAGTCAAACCTTAAATGAATATTTGAAAATAATATTCATTTAATAAATAATCTTCTAAATGAATATCCAAATAATATTCATTTAGTAATCAAAACATTTAAAGGAATAATCGAAATAATATTCCTTAAGTAAATAGAACTTCCAATGAATATTTTAAAATAATATTCATCAAGTATATAAAACCTTAAATGAATATTCGAAAGTAATATTCATTTAATAAATAACATTCTAATGAATATCAAAATAATATTCATTAAATAATCAATTCTAAATGAATATTCAAATCTAACATTCATTTAATATCTCTCGACTGAGATAATACTCGAATAACATTCCTCGAAATATTTCCAAGTAATTGATATTTTATGGAAATATAAATAACGTTTAATAATAACATTCCTTAAAATAAATAATAATCTGCCATTGGAATCCCTCCGGGTTTCCACGACTATCTATATCTCAAAATACCGACTCCCGGTCTATATTTAAGAATGAATATCATATGCCCTTCACTAAGGGTCTTATCAAAACAATCCGGCTTATAACTGATAATTCGTATCTAGTCTATAAGCCAATATCAATTCAGGGAACAGGTATTATAATATAATTTGACAATAGGCATGCATGCTATGGCATATGTAAAATGGCAATCACATATATATATATATATATATATATATATATATATATATATATATTATCACAACAACAGGTTCAAAGTTTTGAACACTTGCCTGGTAATCGGGTGTGGGTGGAGATAGCATGTCCTGGGTCTGCTCGATGATCTAAAAACAATCAGAACATTCGAGATTAACCACTTAACACGTTTTAAAAGTCTAGGTATAAACTTCACTTAAATCGAAACACGTTTTCGAATTATCTCGTTATACACCTTTTAGTGTAACTCTTTTTATTACTGATACGATCCGACATTTGTTCGTTATTACGACATGTCATCATACCCACACTCGGTATATACTTAAGTCGTATAAGTTTTAAAGTCGATCGATTACGAACCGAGATTATACCTCGAGTTTTAACGTTCGTTTTCTAAGTGTTTTACCAAAGTTGTAACCAAGCGGGTTTTTAGGGGTTCGTTCGCGTTTAACTTTGATTCCAACATTTTTATAAAATCGGAAAACGATCCGTTTGATATGTGGTTTTCTTTCATACCTTCCTTATGACCCCTAGTATTTATTTACCAAGATTCGCCACTGAGTAACATGCTTTACGAGGGTTCAATTGAAGTTACGAACTTTTACTTACGGTTCCGAACCAATTTTAGTAATTTGATCATAACTTCTAAACCGTAAGTCGGAATATTTCGATTCTTGCACCAAAACGATCTATGGCTCGAGATCTACAAGGACCAGTCATAATATTATCAAGGTCAGGAAATTATATTTACTGTCATGCACGGTTTCTAAGTGTTAACAAAAATTACGACGGCTATAACTCGAACGATCCAAATTCGTACATGCCTCAAGCACATCATCAAAGCAACTCATGGCTTAAAAACATCATTTACTACTGTCAAGAGGCTCTAAGGCCAGTGGTAAGGTCCATGACCACCACACAACATAAACATAACAAATCAAGTCTTAAACAACTATTAACATAACAATCAAGAACTCATCTTGCAACCCACTTAAGATCTCATCAAAACTTCATAAAACTCAAAGTAAGATCTAGGGTTTAGGTGAGATATACATTCCTTGGAGTATGTACTAGCCTTATAAAACCTTGTATAGCCCTTAGAACACCTTAAACAAGCTTGGATCATCCAAAGCAACAATAAAACTAAAGTTAGTTTTAAAAATTACTATCCATCAGTTCAAAGATCTGCAAAAACGAGGCCCTTACCATGCTTTCTTGGACGAGGATCCTAAAGGAGAGTTGTAGAGAATCTAACCAGCTTTCTAACAAGCTAAAGAAAACCAAATTTCATTGAGAAACGAAGGAGATATGGCCGTTTGAAAATCAGTCCAGAAACTGTCAAGCATCAGGACAGTTTGCTTCTTCAAATTGGGGAGGTGATTTGACTAGGCTATACTACTTGGATTGCTATGAAATTTGGAGCGAATATTGACCATGGATTGGAGAGGATTTGGTTAAAATTTGGTGATTTTATCATGGACAGAAATAGAGATATGAATTTTTATCTCCTTGCTGGTCTTGCTGGACAGTTTGGAGAGTTCTTGTGTTTCTCTTGCCCTTATCTAATCCAAGGTGTATTATTGCTATGTCTTTATATAATATCTTGATAAAGTAGTTTTAATAAAGGTGTGATGTCATGGATGAGGTTTTTGGAGAGAGAAGTGTTGATCATTGGATGGTTTACAAGCTAACTAAGGTTGGATTGGCTAAGTACTTGGTTGCTTCACTTGTTTCTAGTTAGTAATGTAACTAGATTGGTTGCTAGATATTTTCATATGGCTTATGCATGACTCTTGCTTCCTCTGCTTGTTTCTTTTGTCCGGTTATTGCTCGTTTCGATTGATCGTTCGTAGGAATATTTCACGGATTTCTAAATAGGGTTTACCGGGAATCTTCTTAATATTAATACTATCATTCTCCATCTTTCTTACTAACTTAACTTTCGAATTTATATTCCTTAAATCCCTTCGTTAAATTCTTAAGTCTATCAGTGTCCAGGGAACTCTCGGAGAAAATAAATGTGCGGTTTTTCAGAATCCGACAGCTTTTACATACACTTATTTTCCCCCTGGATCACTATTACGAACTCGGAAATCCATTCCGAATACTTCTATATAGTGTCGTCTCATAATATTCTCTTTTCCACCAAAAACACTATTCATTCTTTAATCTTTACTTATTCTCTTAGGGTTGTACAATTGTCCCTGATCTCTTTCGATCGTTCCTTAACCTTTTTACGGACCCACTGGACCAATAACAGATATCGATTTGGATGACATAACAATAATCTTCTCCCTTAGAATTATCAAATCTCAATTCCCTAGGAGATAGATAATTCTTATCTAAAGTGTCAATCAATAGTATTCTTCATGGCATATAAACATTTGAATCCAAATCTATTCCTTTCATTCATTATCTCAATCGTTACATTGTAGTCATAATCACTATTCACCATTAAGTCAGTACATAATAAAAAGTTTTAATTATATCCAAAATTTGGGGTTCTTACAATCTCCCCTCTTTAAAAGGATTCCATCCCGGAATCAGGTAGGAAGCAAAGAATCGTTTGCCTGTCGTTCACTTTTTAGCTTCCCGGTCAATTCTTAGTCGTTCTACCCTTTCTCAGCACATCTTCTAGTGCTACAATCCATACTTTATCCTTTTTCCATCAACGTTGCTACTTTTCGTACCACACACTATCCGGGTTATGCTCTTACTCAATCTTATCCTTATTGATACCTGCAGTAACATTGGTATCACTATTATACTGCGAATTCGGAGGTAACCTCGCTCGTATTGTGCATTTCCTGATCGCTTTAATCTTCGCAATCTCGATCAATATAGAGAAGTTGAAAGATTTATTGAGAGATCATTATGATCAATGAACATTTGTTATATTGCATAGTTAGTACAGAAGGGGGCCAGCCTTTAGTACTTGACAAGCAACTAAACAAGTTATGGTATTCCACTTAGACTTCTATCACATAGACAGATAGTCACGTAGCAGTACCTCCCCTCCTTAAAGGGTTGTTCGTCTCAATTCATAAAGAAGATGAATAAGAGAGAAGAAAAGAAAAGAGTTCTAGAGGATTATAGAAAGTTTTCATGATTGTAAAATATCATACTCAGAATTTACCTCTGAACTATAGAGGTTCATCAAAGAAGAAATTAATCATAATTATATCCAATACTATTTGATTGCAACCTCACGTATCAACATATCTTGCTGCTTTGTCCACTATTCTCTGGACCTGTACTCTGGTTCAACCTTAGCAACACTTACTTTTGGAAAATCTTTGAACCTCTCAGGTTAAATCTTAGTTTCTCGCTTGACACCATTGTTACTGACATTCCATGTCACGCTACTAGCTTTTTCATATCTATAATATTAACACTATCAGGTTGTCATCCCGAGAATTCATCAGAAAACCCATTTATTAATTCATTCATAACATTCCTTGCTTCATATTCCATAGTTGCTTTCCCAGTATTTTCTTTACCAATCACATCCTTCTTATTATCTGATTCTTATTTAGTCCTGTTATTTACTTCCACCTTCATCTCTTTATTGAGACACCTTTTGCACTTGGTACCTCCTTATCGGTATTCCGTCACATTTACTCTATAATCATCACGTTATTCCAATTTAAACTCTCCGGAATGAATCAGGCCTATCCCTTTAACTTAGATTGAATATAATCTACTTCTGCCAACCTTGTTTCTCATCACTTGTTCTTTCCTATCCGTGATTTTCCACAGGTTGTTCTTCGTAACTCAGACCAGGTCGTATATCTACCTGCTCGTACTCTTATCATCTATCGAGCATCTGTATTTTACTGGCGTAGCCTTGCCACATGAAACACGTTACGATCATGCTATAAGTTTTGGGGGTAGAGCTGGCTCGAAAGCCACCTTCCGAACACTTTTAAACTCTCAGATGGCCCAACAAATCTCGGGCTCAACTACCCTTAATTCTTTCTACGGGAATACATTTAGCATCATGAATCGTCAACCTCATATTCTCAATCTTGTTTGCGCAGAAGTACACTATCACAAACTTGCTTGTCATTCATCAACATGCCATTTAGCTTATCAATAGCAGCATTTTCTTTATCTTTACGTTGTCATCTACTTTCTTAGAAGAATCGCCATCGCTTGTTGTTTAAATAGTGCGTTAATAGCTAACCATACGGGTTTCAAATCCTTTGGGGAGACAGAGTAATCACTATTCCTTATCCATAAGGAGCACTTCCTGAACTTGATGTAGATATCACATGAAGTAAGTAAAATTGCAGAAGAGCTTCAAGCATCGCAGCTATGTCCGGTTGATGAAACTATCACTCATGAATCTTCCATAAAAGACTGGAAACTTAATGGTTTACTTCGTCAATTTTGTATCATGGTCCTGGTTTGCCTCAAAACGGGACCTTCTAAGGTGTGTAGTTCGCTTAAGACGATATCGGGAATCGAATCTTTACTTAAACTATTATTACCGTCGATTCTTGCACAGTCATCAGAAGGAATGTAATTTCCTCCACTCCGATATGACATTCAAGGTCCTTCCAAATATCATTCTGTTTCTTTGGTATGAACATTTGTAATTATTCCTCTATACTTAGACTGTGGGCCACCTCATTGGCCTTTCCTGATAATAATAATAATTTCTTGTAATCCATGTTCTCTGGATACATTTCAACTCAAATTTTTCTACCTCATTCTCATCACTATTGGGTGAAAGCATTCTCCCTTAAGCTCTGCTAAAGGAGAAAAATATAACTATCAGTCTTTTTCCATAAGTCATTGCTTCCACCTTCTCGTGGGAACTTTATCAAAGTTACCCTCAATCATACCTAGGATATTTGTTTTCTTAGTTCTTTCTTGTTCTAGGATAATCTCAACCTTCTTTGGTTCCATCCATACCTCATCATGGTTTCGTACATGCCTCATCTGGCATTATTGTTATTGTGTCTTACATTCTCTACCAAACTTCTATTTTGAAACTCATAATATTAACTCTCTTTTTTTTCCTTGTAAGGTTTCTTAGGTCGTCCTCATCATTCCTCCTGTATTTTCTAGGTACAGGGTATATCAAAACGTCATTGATCAATACTCTAATAATTCTATCTATGTTCTTTCCAGAACTCTTTTTAATAATCCTTACATGTCATTGTTGCCTTAGCAAATCCAACTCATATCATCTGAATTCACAATATCTTTATTATGGTTAATGCCATCCCTTGTGCATTCCCCAGGGTTTGTCTTAATTTATGTATATCCTATCCTTAATTCAACTGCCAAGGAATTCTTGCATCCTATAATTGGCAATCAGATCATGTATCCTTAATAAGGGTCTCTTTTCAATCATTCTCATTTGATAATCGATCGGTGGCTTAATGCTAACCTCTTCTTTCAGATAGTTGTCAGCCTATTTGACCTTCCAAAAGACAACGTATGTCTATCTGCTCTCTTACAGAACTTGGTAACGGTAGCAAGGATATTCTGGATGATGTTGGTCGAGCTCAACGTGAACCTCTTAGTGCTTATCGTTCTTCTCAAAGGTACTTACCTTAGGCAAAATTTCTACAGCATACTGATCAATCTCTGACCATTTCTATACTCTCTTCATATACCTTCATTGTTTACATTCCTCTGTCGTAATATATTTATGGTATTCATGATACCCTAACATCATAAATCTCAAGTCACTATACTTCCATTTTTACTCGTAATCTTGGACAATCATATACACATGAATCACTTTAGTACGGGTGACCCCATTCCAAAAAAAGTCTAGTAAATTCCCAATCAAAACATGGGTTGCAAAGGGTTCAGTAGAAGATTCCTACGATCTCATTAATGTTTCCTTTATATCAGAAGCCCTTGCAGTCGGTGCTTACTTAGAAGCAACCCTGCTTTGTCCTTTCATTGCTAGTCTAGTCACTTGATAATCCTTTGTGACTTGGCCTCAACTGGCCACACTAAAATAAAAATATATGATTTTAGGGGCTGGCTAATAGCATTACTTTTCTAGCAATTGCCGACATAGTGCCTTCTGATTCGATACCTTTCTACTTTTCCAAAACTTTACTCCATATAAGTCTTAATCGACTACTCGGCACCGTCTCCAGTCACCTTTTCTCTACTTTTATCTTTTCAACTATTCTTATCAATCCCATGTGCCACACAAGCTTACCATTCCTGGCATAACAGCCTTTTCACTTAAGTCAATCCCGGAGTTTCTCAGTCCGGCTGGTTTCTTACCTACATTTCCTGTTTCCGTCCAATCTCACTTCATCATTTTATCTCTACCATCGATTGTAATACTCAGGGTCCGTCTACTAACCCATATTACAGCAACCTTACCCAATCCACAGGGTTCGCTCCAGTTTCCATTCTTTTCAATGATGTTCTCTGATAATCAAAAAGACAAGGTTTGCCAAAATTCTCCGGATTCCTTTCCAGAATCAAGGAAATTTTGGTCAATCTATTCACCTACTGGTAACATTAATGAGACCAGTTTCGAAACCTGAAGAATAGTTCTATGAACCTCCAAGCAGGTAGAACCATAAGCAGTCATAATTTACGAAATAATCGTCATCAGATTGGAAGTTTAACCACTGGAGAGGAACCAATTATATACATCCCTTAGAAGGGAATCAACAGTTTCAAACTGGAACCTGTCACAATGTCCTGATACCTATATGTCCTGATATTCAATATTACCAAATGTCAGTCTACCTAACCACTAGTCTCAGAAGGAACATTACCGTCGGAGTTGGTTGTTCCATAAAATTGGCACTACTAAGGCCATCCGAACCTGGTGAACCGTGCTGTTCGAATGCATCCGCAAGTACTTTGTCGTGCTGCGCAAGCACACATCCTAATCCTTTATGCGAGGCGTCGCTGGAAGCACAAAGTCTCCTTTTTCCATTAAACAATGCCAACTCTTGGTCATTACCAATTTCATCTTTTAGCTCCAGGAAGATTTTCTCACATTTTTTTTCAACTGCTGATCGTAATACTTGATCCATTATAATTCCGCGTCGGAGTAAACTTAAGGTAACTACTATAATCCATTCAAAGAAAGAATTTAATATTCCTCTAAATCACATGCATCTAACGTTTTTGGTTCATCATTTAACTGAGTTGAATTAACTCTATACTCAGTCTCTGACAGTAGTCTCATTACGAGTTCATCTTGACTCACTGGTCTTATCTTCCGGTAGGTTCTGAGATCATTGTCTTGCTTACTACTTCATTATATAACTTTATCCAATCATGCTGTCACTTCCCAATGTCTTTACTTTCTAACTGATTCATTCATAAAATGAACATTTCCCTTAATAAAACCACCTCATTAACCTCAATTTGGTTCCATAAATTATAACCTATGACATCTGCCTTCTCATGGCGAATTATTACTGACAATATTCATACTAATTCATTTATCAAATGATATGGTACTTACTGCCTCCTTTCAACTATTTCTAGGGACTCTGTTCCTCGTCCTATATCGATATCTTTGATAATCATACATCCCTCTAGTTCTTTCTTCGTTAATATGAAAGTCTCTAAGGATTCTCGTCTATTCCCGTGTAAGATCTCAAGTGATCCTTTCAATCCGTCTTACTTGCTGGTACTACATCCAGTAGTCCGGCTATGAATCCAACATGAATCTTCAGTTCTCTTGCTAATAGCTCAGTTCTTTATGCTCACTTTTCTGAGCACCATACATTAATCATCACAGTCATTCTGGCTGCGACCCTCATTCCTCAAGGGTAAGCTCCTTATCCTAACAGGAAAATATTGTAATTCCAATTATAAATACTTTCCAATACTGCCAACAATGATAATGTTGCAGAAAATAAATGAATTTAAACGATGAACTTTTGCTGGAGTATTCACCGCACCCAATGTTCCAATCCTTAAGATGATCAGTCGCAGATTGTACAGCTCAATTTAGATTTACTACCGGTAGAAGGAAGAGCTGACGGATTTACTTGTCTACCGCCCTGTTAGATCTCCCCGGCTAACGGTTGGGCCAATTGGGATGGACCTGCGCTACTCGGCCTCTTACACGACTCCAAGTTCGAAAAGAAGTTCTTGACTCTGAACGTAAAGTTCGTCCCCTTTTCCCCAAGTATGATACTTGTTGATAAGACTCCACAAAGTAGTCGTATCTAGTTGGAAAGGAAAATTCAATATCATATCTCTCAAGCTGCTGCTTGTGAGAGGATACCATTTTGTTCCAATAATCTTACCCCTCGAATGATGAGAAGGTTACTCAAAGATTCAATTGATAAACAGCAACCAAGTTGCGAGTGAAACGAATAGTTTTACAAGATTTATAACCGGGAAGTCAACAAGATAAATAACATTGCTCAAGTCGGTTCCCCTATAATATGGAAGTTTGAGCGAGCATTTAAATCCTTTTAAGATAGATTTAAATGAAAAATAAAGAGGTGGGAACCTTTCCTTGATAAAATAGTCATAAAAAAAAGACTCCGAAATATTTTACATAATATCTAGAGGTGAAAGATAATCTCCGAATAATGTAAATCATTTTAAAAAGAATTTAAAAGAATTAAATAAATATTTCAAGAATATTTATTAACTCAATAATAATTACGGAATATTATTAACTCATAATATTGGTCGTAAGTAATCCTCGAATGGATATATGGAATTATTTACTAAATAAATCCCTCCTTAAATGAATATTCGAAATAATATTCATTAAATAATTAAACTCCAATAAATATTTAAAATAATATTCAATAAATAAGTCAAACCTTAAATGAATATTTGAAAATAATATTCATTTAATAAATAATCTTCTAAATGAATATCCAAATAATATTCATTAATAATCAAAACTTTTAAAGGAATAATCGAAATAATATTCCTAAAATAAATATAACTTCCAATGAATATTTTAAAATAATATTCATCAAGTACATAAAACCTTAAATGAATATTCGAAAGTAATATTCATTTAATAAATAACATTCTAATGAATATCAAAATAATATAAATAACGTTTAATAATAACATTGCTTAAAATAAATAATAATCTGCCACTGGAATCCCTCCGGGTTTCCACGACTATCTATATCTCAAAATACCGACTCCCGGTCTATATTTAAGAATGAATATCATATGCCCTTCGCTAAGGGTCTTATCAAACCAATCCGGCTTATAACTGATAATTCGTATCTAGTCTATAAGCCAATATCAATTCAAGGAACAGGTATTATAATATAATTTGACAATAGGCATGCATGCCGTGGCATATGTAAAATGGCAATCACACATATATATATATATATATATATATATTATCACAACAACAGGTTCAAAGTTTTGAACACTTGCCTGGTAATCGGGTGTGGGTGGAGATAGCATGTCTTGGGTCTGCTCGATGATCTAAAAACAATCAGAACATTCGAGATTAACCACTTAACACGTTTTAAAAGTCTAGGTATAAACTTCACTTAAATCGAAACACGTTTTCGAATTATCTCGTTATACACCTTTTAGTGTAACTCTTTTTATTACTGATACGATCCGACATTTGTTCATTATTACGACATGTCATCATACTCACACTCGGTATATACTTAAGTCGTATAAGTTTTAAAGTCGATCGATTACGAACCGAGATTATACCTCGTGTTTTATCGTTCGTTTTCTAAGTGTTTTACCAAAGTTATAACCATGCGGGTTTTTAGGGGTTCGTTCGCGTTTAACTTTGATTCCAACATTTTTATAAAATCGGAAAACGATCCGTTTGATATGTGGTTTTCTTTCATACCTTACTTATGACCCCTATTATTTATTTACCAAGATTCGTCACTGAGTAACATGCTTTACGAGGGTTCAATTGAAGTTACGAACTTTTACTTACGGTTCTTTATTTTCGTATGTTCTTTATTTTCGGTACTTGGTCATTCTAGACTTACACTCGACAGGTGCTTGGTACGTAATTAAAATCACAGAATCATAGAATGGAAAACAAACTTGCATTAATAACTCAAAATGGGTTCAACCCTTACATAGATAGCAAATTTTCCTAATAAATAGATAAAAAGCTAAGTCTTTACAAGAATATCTTAAACATAATAAACCTTCAGGTTCGTAGCGTTCCAAGTGCGGGGCACCTCGCTTCCATCCAAGATTTCCAACTTATAGGATCCTCTTCCTATTGTCTTCTTGACTCGATACGGCCTCTATCTTAGTTTGCATTTCGGGCATTTGCTTCATCCCTAACCTCATCAATTAGGTCTAGGGCAAGCCTCATGCCTTCTTCATTAGTCTTTTGTTCGTATGCCTCAACTCGAGGTGATGCATGCATAATTTCCAAGGGCACAAATGGGGTTGCTCCAGTTGTCACCTTACAGGTGGTGTGATATGCCCAGAGTATAGGCAGTAACTCATCCACCCAAGTGTTCCTTGAGCGTTCAACCCTCTTCTTCAGTCCATCCAGGATAATTCGATTGGCAACCTCTGCTTGCCCATTTACTTGCGGATGTGCTACTGAAGTGAAACGAAGCTCAATTCCATTTTCCTCGCAGTACTTCTTAAATTCTTGATTGTTGAACTGCGTTCCGTTATCCGTCACAAGAATTCGTGGGATTCCATATCTGCAAATGATGTTCTCCCAAAAGAACTTGGTAACTTGCTTGGTGGTTATCTTAGCTAGAGGTTTAGCCTCAATCCACTTGGTGAAGTAGTCGATGGCCACTATCAGAAACTTTCTTTGTGCAGATGCTACGGGAAAGGGACCAAGAATATCCATTCCCCACATTGCAAATGGAATAGGAGAGTTAATCGAGGTTAACATCTCAGGCGGCTGCCTTACAATCGGAGCGTGCTTCTGACATCTACCGCACCGCTTGACATAATTCTGTGCATCGGCCAACATCTCTGGCCAGTAGAATCCTAGTCGAGTGATCTTGTGAGTTAGGGCTCTGCCCCCCAAGTGTTGCCCACAGATCCCTTCATGAACTTCTTCTAATGCTTCTCTTGCCTCTTGGGGTCTCAAACACCTCAAATATGGGATGACAAACGATCTTTTGTAAAGGATGCCTTCGATTAAGGCATATCTCAATGCTCTTACTGACAGTTTCCGTGCCTCCAAGGCATTGTCAGGGAGCCATCCGGTTTCTAGGTGAGCCTTGATAGGATCTATCCAGCAGCCTCCTATATCAATTGGTGCCACCAACTTAGAGTTGATGGTTGGGGCCTTCAAGACCTGGAAGTAGACACTCCCTGCATAATTCTCGATCTCAGAAGAAGCAAACTTAGACAGGGCATCAGCCTTAACGTTCTCTTCTCTAGGAATGAGCTCCACGTAGCACTCATCAAACTGAGTCAAAATAGCTTTCACAATTCTCAAATACTTCGCCATAGTTTCATCCTTGGCTTCAAATTCACCGTTCACCTGCGATACCACTAGTCTTGAATCCCCACAAACTTTGAGATTCTTGACCCTCATGATTTCGGCCAAGCCCAACCCGGCTATTAAGGCTTTGTACTCAGCTTCATTGTTGGTTGTTGGAAAGTCCAACTTCAAAGCATACTCAACTGTGAACCCATCGGGGCTTTGCAAGACTAAACCTGCACCACTAGATTTTGTTTTTGATGCTCCATCAAAATAGAGCACCCAATATTCCCTCTGATCAGGTACAAGCTCTTCATCTTTATCCTGCCCCCGACTTCTTGGTTGCCAATGGTACATTCAACCATGAAGTCAGCCAAAGCCTGAGCCTTGATGGCTGTTCGAAGCTTATATGCAATGTCAAATTCTCCAAGTTCGATTACCCACTTAATAAATCTTCCACTGCCTTCGGGCTATGCAATATGTTCCTCAATTGCTGGTCTATCAGGACTTCAATCTTGTGTGCCTGGAAATACGGTTGTAGCTTCTTCGAGGCTGTTATCAAAGCCTAAGCAAACTTCTCAATGGGAGAGTAATTTAACTCCGCCCCATGCAACACCTTGCTCACATAATAGACAGGTTTCTGAACGTGATTTTCTTCGCGAATGAGGACGGCACTCGGTGCTTGTTTGGATACCGCCAAATATAAGTAAAGAGTCTCCCCAGGACTAGGTTTGGCCAACAACGGGGCTTCTGCCATGTATTTCTTCAACTGTTCAAAGGCCTCTTGGCTTTCAGGTGTCCACTCAAAATTTTTCACCTTCTTCAATGCTTGAAAGAAAGACAAGCATTTATCACCAGACTTGGAGATGAATCTTCCTAAAGCTGCTACTCGGCCCGTCAACTTCTGCACATCTCTTATAGAGCGCGGTGGTTCCATATCTAAAATCGCCTTGATCTTGTCAGGATTGGCCTCTATGCCTCTCTTTGAAACCATCAAACCCAAAAATTTTCCAGATCCAACACCAAAAGCACACTTGGCTGGATTCAACATCATCTTGTGGTGCCTCAGCACTTCGAATGCCTCCCTGAGGTGCTTAATGTGGTCTTCCTTGAATAGGCTCTTGACTAAAATGTCATCAACATAGACCTCCTTGGTTTTTTCAATCAGATGAGCGAATATCTTATTCACTAATCATTGATAAGTAGCACCTGCATTCTTCAGACCAAAAGCCATAACAAGATAGCAGAAAACACTAAAGTCAGTTATGAAAGATACCTTTGGGATGTCATCCTTGTGCATCTTAATCTGATTGTAGCCGCTGAACCCGTCCATGAAGCTCAACATCTCATGTCCAGCTGTCGCATCTATCAACATGTCTATCCTTGGCAGGGGAAAACAATCCTTCGGGCATGCATCATTCAAATCAGTGAAGTCTATACACATCCTCCACTTCCCATTTGCCTTCTTGACCATCACAGGGTTAGCCAACCATTCGGGGAACTGAATCTCTTCAATAAACCCAGCCTCTAAGAGCTTGTCAACTTCTTGCTTAATGGCCTCTTGCCTTTCAGGAGCAAAATTCCTTTTCTTCTGTTTTATTGTCTTCCGTTCAGGATCAAAATTCAACTTGTGAGTTATGAGTTGGGGATCAATCCCTGGCATATCAGCTGCTGTCCAAGCAAACACATCGCTATTCTCTTGCAAGAATGCTATCAACTTGCCCTTCAGGGGTTCCTTCAAAGAAGGACCTATATAAGTTACTTTCTCAGGGTCGCCCAACTCTAGAGGAATAGAGACTAAGTCCTCTGTTGGCTTCCCTCGGTGTTCATCATCACCACGGACATCCATGTCTTCAATCGGAAGTACCTGCCCCCTGATTCCATCAGCTCTTAATGCGGATACATAACAACTTCTTGCCATCTTCTGATCACCCTCCTGTTCTTCAACACCATTCCTGGTCGGAAACTTAATCTTCATGTGATATGTAGAGGCAACAGCCTTTAATGCATGAAGTCCAGTCCTCCCAAGGATTGCGTTATAAGTTGAGGATGCCTTGATCACAAGAAAATTCAGCATCTGAGTAGCCTCCTTAGGTTCTTGTTCGATTGTCATGGGTAACTGAATAGTCCCTTCAACCTTGGACTCAACTCCATTAAATCCGTAGATTGGCATGTTGGTCGGGGTCAACTAAGAGTCAGTGTACCCCATCTTTACAAATGCGTCATGAAACAAAATATCAACAGAAGCTCCATTGTCTATGAAGACTCGCTTCACCTCCGAATTTCCAATCACAGGGGTTATGACCAACGGGTCGTCATGGGGGAACTTCACCCTTCGAAGTCTGAATCATCAAATCCAATTGCTATTTCAGTCCTAGCACGTTTCGGGGCTTCTCCCACGATGTGCATCACTTCTCTGGCATACGCCTTTCGAGAGTTTCGAGTCGTACCGGCCACTGTCGGGCCTCCCCAAATCATGTTAATAACTGGCCCTCGGGGTTGTGGATTACGATCATGATCACGATCGTTATCTCTTCTGTCATTGTCTCTTCTATAATAGTCCCTTCTTTGGGTTCCACGATCATCACCCTTCGTGAACTTGCTCAGCTTTCCTTTTCGGATCAAGAACTCAATCTCATCCTTCAACTGTCTACAATCATCTGTATCATGCCCCACATCACGGTGGTACCTACAGTACTGCTCCTTGTTTCTCTTTTCGGGATCACCCCTAAGTGGCTTCGGCCATCGAAAGTCTTTATCCTTCTCAATATCTAACAAGATCTGACTCCTAGGAGCGTTCAACCTTGCATAATCAGAAAATCTCGGTCCCAAACCTTTCTTTGGCGGTGACTCAGAGTCCTTGCTAGTCCGGGGATACTTGTCCCTAGCGTTGTACTCTTGCTCTTGCTTTCGTTTCTTTGAGTCGTTGGAACCCTTGCCATTGCCTCATGCGGATTCCTTCTTCATGCTGTCCTCAGCCTTGATATACTTGTTGGCCCTTCATTGGAGCTCGACCATGTTTTCAGGAGGATGTTTTGCCAAAGACCTTTTAAAGAAGAGATCAGTGGTTTCGTGTTCCAGGGCTACCATGGCCACCTTATTTTCCAGATTAGTGATATTCAACGTCTCCTTGGTGAATCGCTTGAGATAATCCCTCAAATTCTCATTCTTCCCCTGCACCACATACATGAGGGATGCAGAACTTTTTTCATGAACTCTCCCACTAATGAACTGGCTGATAAAGGCAGCGCTCAACTCCTTAAAAGAGCCAATCGAGTTTGCAGGTAGGCGGCTATACCACCTTTGAGCCATGCCCGACAGGGTTTAAGGGAACGCCCTACACTTTAATGCGTCACTCGCTGGCTGCAGCAACAATGCGTTTGAGAATGTCCTGACATGGTTTGCGGGGTCGTCAGTTCCATCATAAGCCTTAATTGTCGGCATCTTGAACTTCTTTGAGATGCGGGCATTCATCACCTCCTCAGTAAACGGAGGTGTGGGATCATCAGGATCCCCAAGTGGCATCAGATCCTTGGGGTTGCTTCTGGGGGTCTCCACCCTTGTCGATTTTTCAGTTGGGTCATCGGCCCTTCTCTGTCTCCTTGAAGGCCTCTCTTGATTTATAATGGGAATCCTCCCTGTGGTTGGAGGAGGCTGAGTTTGATTCAATATAGCTTGATCTCTCGCCATATCGTCCTTCAACTTTAAGATCTCAGCCTCATAAGCCTCGATCCTCTCAGCAGTTGTCAAGGGGGGTCCATCATGGATACTTTGTGTCCTCCTTAGAGGTTCTTTGCTAGCACGCCGCCTCCTCGGGGCTTCATCTCGATCATCATCCTCAGATGATGATGAGTCATCAGTATAAGGACCGGAGTAGTCATCATACTCTCGATCTTGGATCTGTAAGGCATGACCACTTGGTCCAGGTTCCCTTTGTCGAGGGGGATAATTAGGCAGCCCATACATCGGGTTGGTATTCAAGGGGAGATCCGTAGTGTGGATCTGTATCCCCGGGGGTAGTGTACGATTAACGTTACCAAGAGGAGAAACCACCATCTGAAGAGGGTTAGCTTCTTGGTTTTGATGGACGACCACGGGTAGAGTTCCCTCAACATGGGAAATCGTCCTTGGGGGTTGGGAGACTAGAGGTTGAATGATCACCCCTGTTGATTGGGGTAATTGTCCTTCTTCGGTAGTGATAAGCGGATCAGAAGTGGCAGGTGAAGCAGAGCTAAGGGGTATGGCCTCAGTCGAGGTTGATGTTGTTCTTCGTGTTTGAACCATGGTTGATGTTGTCTCCCCACAGACGGCGCCAAATGTTGTGGAATAAAAACTAGGTTACAAATTTGTATTTAATGCTAGGGTTCGGGAGCTTCGTGCTTTAATGGCTGTTTCCGTGTTCGAGACTAATCGGTCCTCACAGAGTGCCTACGTATCTCGTATTGAGAATCAAGCCAAAACGTAGTTTTGAGAATGAGGGGTCAGGCCCTTTGTATAGGCTGAGAAGCCTTAGAATTATGGTAGGATTTGGATACTTGGTGGGCAAGCCACCGCCTTGAGGAAGGTTCTAGACGTCTTCCTTGTAGGAGTTTGTTCCTTATTGAATTTGATGCCTTAGAGGCTAAGTTTGGTAAAGAGCAGTATCCTTATCCGACTCTTATTGCTTATTGCTGAGCTGCTTGTTACCCTTAATATTAATAACGAAATTAATATTAAAAATAGGATTTAGGCCCATCCGGTGGGCCCCACGTTTTGACCATACTGGGCCTAATTAATGCCACATTTAATGTGTCTATAGGGCTTACTTTTAGCCCATGTCAGCCGTCATGCTGACGGCATACTGGTGATTTTTTTTACAAAATTTAGTGACATTTGTCGAATTCTGGTGATTTTTTTACGAAATCTAGTGATTTTTTTCCTCGTGATTAATACAAAAATCACCAGATTTCGTAAAAAATCACCAGAATTCAACAAAAAGTACCAAATTTTGTAAAAAAAATCACCAGTATGACATCAGCACGACGTCAGAATTTTTCCCCAAATTTTTTTTCAATTAATTTTTCAAATTTTTTAAAAAAATTTATATTTATGACATCATCATGACGTGGGTTCACATAAATTTCATAATAAGAGGGTTTTTAATGGAGCAACACTCTATTTATTTGTATCAAAGTCTGATTCTAGTCTCTTCCTTCTACTACTTTATACAGGAAGAAAATTGCATTAATAAAAAACAATATCTGCGGGAAGAAACTCCTGCAATATCAATATCTTATTTTATTTAGTTACATCAACTTGTGAGAAAAATTTCATTTTTCATATAATTTTGAAAGCTAGGGCGTATCAAATTTAATAGATGATTAATGAATTTTTAATATTAAAGTTAATAAATGATTAATGAGTTTTGAAAAGTGAATTTTATCATATATTTTATTAGTACATTTAAAGTTATAAATATTAAATTTAATTATGTTGTTATGTTTTTAGTACTTACTTATTATCCTTTTTACTCTTATTATATAATAGGATATAATTTTTCGCCCAATAAATTTATATACACAAATTAAAATTTGAAAATGACAAATTTTACTTTTTAACAAAAAAAATTATAACAAAAGTTATAATACAAAAAGTTTGAGTAAAATATAACATCATCTATATATTCTTAAAGCATGAACATGAAGGATTCTAAAAATTACATATTCTATCCCTTAATTTTTAACGATTATTTATCTTCCTACTTATTTGCAAGGTCATTCTAGACAATTAACTTATTTTATGATCCAATGGATAAAACCCGTTTACCCATTAAAAATCATTCAATACAAAATAAACTTGGTTAGTACAAGACCCGGTTACCATATTAGAAAATGGGTATGATCCGTTAGTAGTAAATCAAATTTTATGCAATATTTTGTTATGGAAAGACAATAATTAACACCATTTTTCTCCATGATTTTAGCATACAAAAATTGTTGTTAATTAGCATTTAAACTTCCTAAATTTTAATCCGTATATGCAATCATCTAGTACAAAATATACTTGGATTACTACAAAACCGGGTTACCAAATTAAAAAATGGATATGACCCGTTAATGTTGAATCAAATTCTAATCTGTTACGGAAAGACAATAACTAAGCATTATTCTCCTCCATGATTTTAGCACACGAAATTAAATTTTGATTTATTCATTTTGAACTTCCTAAATTTTAGTCTGTATATGTAAGCATCTAGTACAAAATATACTTGGATTACTACAAAACCCGATTACCATATTAGAAAATGGATATGACCCGTTAGTGGTAATTCAAATTCTATGCATTATTCTGTTATGCAAAGACAATAACTAAGTATTATTCTCCTCCATGATTTTAGCACACGAAATTAAATATTAATTTCTTCATTTTAAAATTCCTAAATTTTAGCATGTATATGCAATCATCCAGTAATATACTTGGATTATTAAAAAACCCAATTACCATATTAGAAAATGGATATGACCCGTTAGTGGTAATTCAAGCATTATTCTGTAATGGAAAGGCAATAACTAAGCATTATTCTCCTCCATGATTTTAGCACACAAAATTAAATTTTGATTTCTTCATTTTAAACTTCCTAAATTTTAGTCTGTATATGCAATTCACACGGTTATCACTCTTCGATTTCTTCATTTTAAACTTCCTAAATTTTAGTCTGTATATGCAATTCACACGATCATCACTCTTCATCCAATTAATCCATCAGATCTTCCAATATACCATCTACAAATGGTCTTTTTCCCATCTACAATATTCTACACCTCAAACTCTGCAATGTAATGGATAAAACAGGTACGCAAATTTTTTGTTTATGTGTTAGTTCTGTTATATTTTAAATCTAGACATTTGCTTAATTGTGATATAGGTCGTAAGAGGATTCCGCTTGGTCCTGTTTTTCCTACTTCAGAACGAAACTGTAAGCGAAGCATTTGTACTTGGATTCTTTTGCTTTTTTATGTTTCAAAGACTTGCATTTCCTGATGCATTTTTTTTGGACATCTGATTAATTGTTATACATTTCCAATATATATATATTGCATGTTCCTTTCACAAATCTGAATCTTTTGGTCATTTTCAGGTCATCTCTGAAACTGCATTTCATAATTTAAGGATTTGAAGCATTGACTAATTTTCTCTTTGGTTTTTCTTTAACTTGCTTCTTGGCATCAAGCCATTGTTACTTCGAGAATGAGACGTTGGCTTATTGCAATATGTTTCCTAAGACATGATAACCAAATCTATTTTTGTGTTAAGTTTTCACAACCAAACATGATTATATGTTGGTTACGTTATATTTTGATTCTAAGCATTTGCTTAATTGTGAAACAGGTCGTAAGAGAATTCCTCTTGGTCCTGTTTCTCCTACTTCAGAACAAAACTGTAAGCGAAGCATTTGTACTTGGGATTCTTTTGATTTTCCCTGGATTATCCATATTATGACCCATTTTCAATTATTTGTGATTAAGTCAAATCAATCTTTCTATTTAATTTATAATAAAATTTGAAATTCAAATTACTTATTTAATACACAATCTTTCCATTTAATACATAATCTTGCTTGATTTTCTCTTATAAGTTTCCTCCCAAATATTTTTTAAATATTTTTGAATTCATAATTACTCATTTATGGATACTATGACTCATTCAAAATGTTGCTCAATGTTCTATATTATGATCCATTTTTAATTATTTATATTGTAATTCATAATAATCACGGATTAACTATATTATGATCCATTTTTAATTATTTATAATCAACAACACAATATTTTCATTTAATACATAATAAAAATTTGAAATTCAAAGTACTTTCGTAATTAATTCAAATTCTTGCTTGATTTTATCTTATCATGTTATGATCCATTTTCAATTATCTATAATCAAGTCAACACAATTTTTTCATTTAATACGTAATAAGAATTTGAAATTCAAATTACTTATTTAATACACAATCTTCTCATTTAATTTAAAATCTTTCAGGATTTTCTCTTATCATATTTTGATCCATTTTCAATTATCAATAATCAAGTCAACACAATCTTTTCATTTAATACGTAATAAGAATTTGAAATTCAAATTACTTATTTAATACACATTAATCTTCCTAATTAATTCGAAATCTTGCTTGATTTTCTCTTATTAGTTCCCTCCCATATATTTTTGCAAATAATTTTAAATTTATAATTACTCATTTATGGAAACTATAACACATTCATATAGTATCAATTAGCATTAATTATTCATATATCTATCTTTCCATTTTTTTTTCAAAATCTCCTTTTTGACTGGTTCAAAATCTTAAATTTAAACGTATTTTTAGGATCAAATAGATTTGTTGGCCCAATTTTCTAATTACCTTTTTAAAATTTTAAAATGGCTTAATGACCTTTTGGCCCTTCAAGTTTGCGCAGTTATGCACATAAAGCCCTAAGATTTAAAGTCGTTCCTTTTCGCCCCTCCAACTTCAAAAATGTACCTTTTAGCCATAAACTGTCGTCTTTGGCCTTTAAAAGGCGATGGTTTTGTGTCAAAAAGACGACGGTAAAGTGGCTAAAAGGTATATTTCTGAAGTTGGAGGGGCAAAAAGGAACGACTTTAAACCTTAGGGCTTTATGGGTATAACTGCGCAAACTTGAAGGACCAAAAGGTCATTAAGCCTTTTAAAATTTAAGGTATAAAAATAACTAAATTCTGAAATTGCAATTCTAAAGGGAAACCTAGAGCTGAATTTATACTTTTTTATATACATTGTTGCAATTAATAAAATATGAGATATAATAAATTTTCATAATTGATTGATATTTTTTAGTGTTACAATATTTAAATTGCAAGTCTTCGTTATTAAGAGACGGGGGAGAAATCTTGAACTAAATTTATAATTTTTTTTATAAACATCTATGCAATTAGTGGAATATGAGATATGATATCTTTTCAAAATCAATATTTATATTTTGTTGCAATTTTTAATTTTACAATATCTAAATTACGAGCCATCGCCGTTAGGTGATGGCGAGAAGCCTTGAACTGAATTTATAAATTTTTATTATAGACATCTATGCAGTTAATGGAACATGAGATAGGATACCTTCTCATAATCGATTTGAGTTTTTAAGTTACAATATCTAAATTAAGGGCGATGATGAGAAAACTTAAACCAAACCTTTATATAAACTTATTAGATACAGTTATGCCGTCATGAAATATCTTAAAATACATTTTCCTAATTGAATTTTTATCTTTTAATGGTAAATTTTAGTTTTAAATGTTTAAAATGCGAGAAGTCGCCGTTAGGCGACGACGAGAAACTTTGAACGGAATCTTATACAAATTTTTGTATACATTTATGTGATTACTAAAATATCTAATATGCTATCTTTTCATAATTAGAATTGGAGTTAGGTACATCTTTTCTGGAATAACCATCTATGACAAGTAGGAGACGAATGTTATTGTTTTTATTTGATGCTTTTGACATCGATTAAAAATATGATTACAATTTAACATAATTTTTTTCATTTCTTTTAAATTTAAATTAAAATGTTTTGTTAAACTATTTTTTCTAATTTTTAATCGCATGCATACCATAAGTTATCATTGATAATAAGACTATAAATTGATAATATTGTGAAAACTTGAACTGAATTTATAAATTTTTTTATAAACATCAATGCAATTAGTAAAATATGAGATATGATACATTTTCATAATTGATTTTTATATTTTGTTGCAATTTCTAATTTTACAATATCTAAATTGCGAGTCATCACCGTTAGGCGATGACGAAAAGCTTTGTACGAATTTATAAATTTTTATTATAGACATCTATGTAGTTAATGGAATATGAGATATAATACCTTCTCATAATCGTTTTGAGTTTTTTAGTTACAATATCTAAATTAACGGTGACGACGAGTAAACTTAAACCAAATCTTTATATAAACTTATTAGACATTTATGACGTCATGAAATATCTTAAAATACTTTTTCATAATTGAAATTTTATCTTTTAATTGTAATTTTCAGTTTTAAAATGTTTAAAATGCGAGAAGTCGCCGTTAGGCGACGACGAGAAATTTTGAACGAAATCTTATATAAATGTTTGTATATATTTATGTGATTACTGAAATATCTAATATGGTATCTTTTTATAGTTAGAATTGGAGTTAGGTACCTCTTTTCTGAAATAATTGGCTATGACAAGTAGGAGACGAAAGTTATTGTTTTTATTTGATACTTTTGACATCGATTAAAAATATGATTACAATCTAAAATAATTTTTTTTTCGTTTCTTTTAAATTAAAGTTAAAATGTTTTGTTAAACTATTTTTCTAATTTTTAATCGCATGCATACCGTAAGTTATCATTGATAATATTACTATAAATTGGACGAGATAAATATTGTGAATAACAATAATAAACATTAATTTTTAAATTGATATTTAAAAAAATATTATTTTCAGAACGCGTGGGCAAAATTGTAATCAAATATTAATAATCATTTCCTTTGATTATGTAAAATACATAATCATATATTTTATGGCTAATTTTATATCAAACAAATCATACAAAATATAATATCACTATAACATTATAATTACTAAAATCATCTAACAAGATCATGTGTATTTCTTATAATCTTTTTTTTTTAAAAACTATTTCTAAATTTTTTTTAATCGATTCATTTCATAACTTAGCAAGATAATTTTTGATAACATTTTAATTATTGTTTATATTGTTTGAGTATCAAATATAATAAATTAGCAAGATAATTGTATTATATAAATCTTAATGGTACAGCTTAAATTTTATAACATGTTTTTTAAAAACTTGCTACCCACATGGACGAGAAATGATAAGATAAACAATAGAACTACAGGGAAAGACCTGGCCGACCCCAGCCCAAGGCTTGAGGGCGAGCTTTATTTCTTTCAGATAGAATAGTATATCGATTTAGGTAAAATTTGATATAATTAATTATTTATTATATTACATCATTAAATATCTAATTCATACATATATAAATAATAAATAATAAAGCTGCCAATGTACATATTTTTATTTTTATTCACTGAATTTTTTATATTTTTCCTCTATAAAACAAATTAAATCAAATTGAACATCATTTTAATTCCTAAAATCATTTTAAAAACAAGATCCTCTATATTTCTTATAATCTTTTTGCATAAATGTCCCTAATTTTTTTTCTTAATCCTGATTTTATTTATCATGAATATCAAATTTAATAATAAAAAAAAAGATATGGTATCAAATTAATATTCCTTCTACTCACATTACAAATAATAAATATGTCTGATCAACTATTGTTACTGACCCGAATAAAATGAAGGATCAAATTTCGTATGACAAAGAAATGGCCTTCTGGTTTTATCATAAGCTGATACTAGAGATGCGTTAAAAGGACACAACTTTTTTTTTTTTGAGAATTGAACCCAAGACCCTGGGATGACAAGAGATAAACCCTTACCATTTGAGTTATCTCATCGTGCTTAGGATACAACTTAATTATACTGAACGATGATGTAAATATATGGTGTTAATAAGTATATGTTGATGTCGATGACTTATTCAATGTTTCATGTTTTTTTTATGATCGTTTTCATATAACCGTCATGCTTTTTTTTTAACCATTAATTAATTGAAAAAATAAATTAAGTTTCCCGTGTGTGAAGCACAGGCCATATTGCTAGTAGTAATAAACATTGAAAAAAGAGAGATAATATTAAATCCAAATATAACAGGTAGAAAGAAAGTGGTCCAGAAACACTTACAGGATCAATCTGTGAAGATCATTATTAATGAAAGTAAATCAATCAGAAAAATATGCCACTCTGTACATATTAAAAAACCGTTCATATAATCATGTGTATAATGGCCTTTCTGTCCTATTCATTTTTGAGTGAATTAAGTTTTTTGTTGTAGCAAACCAATAATCTTTGATATATCAGCAAAGCTCATGTTCACCAGGGCCTTTCCACAAAATGATACGACAGATACATGTTCTTTCAAAAGACTAATTACGGTTTCGTCATCAGAATTTGTATATAAATACAGAGGTGTTCTAGAAAAATTAAAATTTATAGCATCTCTGCCTAAATATTATTTAGTGTCACATCGAAAAATAATCAGATATCGGCCAGGATAGATCAACCACCATCTCAACATGTCAAACATGTTGTCATGTGTATATACCTGAATCTCCACTAGCTATTATGCATTGTTTTCCACACGAAGACGAACATCTAGATTTTTCGCATCCTGCTGTTTTCTCTTTATGGGTTTGAATGAGTTCATGTCTACGGCTGCACAGCTTTCCGGTCTGGACCGGTAAATTAGACCGGATTGGGTCTATCGGTCCAAGGACCGACCGGACCGAATATAACCGGTCCGGTCCCCGGTCCATAAAATCAAAAAAATTCTGTATTCGGTCCGGTCCGGTCCAAATCCTGAAAACATCCGGTCCGGACTGGATTGGACCGGATTTTATGTATATAGTTAATTTTACGCTATTTTGTCTTTTAAATTATATAGATTAATGATTAAATATTAACACATAACATATTTTAGTGATCCAATTTGGTAAATAATAAATATATGAAATAGTATATATAAACACTATAATATAAATGGTTAAATTTCATATTTCATACTATATATAATTTATAATTACGTTTACAATTTAATGTTATTTTACAAATAATATAACATTTACTTATTTTTAAACTTAAATTAACTTACCAAGTAATTTAAATATCAACAAAGAATGAAAATTAAATTATAAAAATTAATTTTTTTAAAAAATATTAACTAACCGGTCCATATAGGTCCGGTTCCGGTCCGGTCCGGGTTTTTTCGGTCCGGTCCGGTCCCAAGACCGTTTATGACCGGTCCAGTCCCCGGTCCATGAATTCAATAAAATCCGGTCTTCGGTCCGGTCCGGATCGATCCGGTCCGATTTTGAACCTTTATGCAGCCCTATTCATGTCGATCTTACGCACGTAACATCCGTGTTAAATTGCTAATATCTAAGAGCATCTCTAAAAGTTCTCTATTCAATCTCCTAATTTTGAGGAGAATTAACTCAAAATCATGCTCCAACAAATTCTTAATTCTTCCTCAAATATTTAAGATCCTTTTTTCCCTTCCTCAATTTTAAGATTCTATTTCCTCTCCCTATCTTTTTTTTTATTAATATCCACGGCCACCCATAACTTCAAGTTACGGATGCTCTATTGTTCTCTACTATTGTGTGCCATGGTGTTCCAGTATTGTGCCACGTGTCACTCGTAACTTCAAGTTACGGTGGCCAATCCTCTACACGGATATATTTATTATAAAATATAAGTTAGGAGGTAGGAATAAAGATATTGTTGGAGATAATAAAAAATTTTGTATCTTAACTAATTAAGAGGCTATATAATAATATTACTTATAGAAAAAGTTTAGAAGCTTGTTGGAGTTGCTCTAAAGAGCACAATAGTTGGTCAAACACTTTTAATAAGTAAATGGAAGGGTAAAAGTTTCAGGTTTTTAGTTGTGTTCACATTCATGTACGAATCAATTTCGGGTTATAAGTTAGGAGGTAGGAATAAAGATATTGTTGGAGATGATAAAAAATTTTGTATCTTAACTAATTAAGTGGCTATATAATAATATTATTTATAAAAAAAATTTAGAAGCTTGTTGGAGTTGCTCTAAAGAGCACAATTGTTGGTCAAACACTTTATTTAAATAAATGGAACTACTGTAGGGGTAAACGTTTCAGGTTTTTAGTTGTGTTCATATTCATATACGAATCAATTTCGGGTCAAGTTAAAATAACCTAAAACAAAATAAATTGAATATGTAACCGTAAAGGAATGAAATTTTTAATAACAAATCATTTCGGATCATTTTCGGATTGATCACGATGTGTTCAGGTAACTTTTTCTAATTAAATCGGGTTATTGATCAGGTTACCCAGTCCCATGATAAGCATACACGGAGTTGAGCTTGTGTAGGTGACTCAACGGTAAGCCAATTTGAGATTGATAAAGGACTTTTAAAAGTTTATGGTAAATTAGTAATCACAATCTTTAATAGATCAACATCAGTTTCATTAAAAAAGAAGAAATGTCATGTTTAAGTACACTTCAACTTGTAGTAATATTAATGAACTAATGACATATAAGACAGAATTTAAAATCCTCCCTACCAAACTCATAAATTAGGCACATGCAGAGTAGTCTTAATTTTCTTTATACCGAGTCACTAAGTTTAGATGATAAATGAAGTTCCCTATTCAAGGCAGCTTCGGAAACACACCTCGAACAAATTCATACACCCACCATGTCGCCTGCAAAAACATACACAGCGAAATCATGAAAAGCAATGTACATTAAACACACAGACTTTTTACTGAGGGTTGTAATGTCAGTACAACCATCTGCCTGATCGTTAGTCAAGACATCAAATGCTGGTTTGTGCCGACTCTTCTGATTGTACAGAGGAAAAACATAGTGGGTGAATGTAAGTATCAAAGTAAAAATGTGATTTTGAGACAACTAGACAGATGGAAGGGTACCATTACTGGAATGACATTTCGGGAAGTTTGATTCGTAAATCCTTTGTAGAGAATCATCTTTCCTTGAATTTGAAAACTTTTCAAGGTGCAGTCTAGGAAGCTTTTGCATTGCAACTTCTCATTTTTTTGTACAGCATTGATGGCACAAGCAAGATTCAAAAATGGCAAACTGCAGACTGAGGCAGCAAATCCAGAAACAGCGGAGGCAGCTGAGAGACAAAAAGAGGCAGAAAGAGCAATTTTGAGAGGCATGTCTTAGGCTATAAAGGTCACATTATCTATGTCTTGGTCATAGTATTATTACGATTTCACAGAGCCTTCCCTCAGGAAAAAAATTTCTCTAAGAATACTTTAGATTTATTCTTTTCTTAACCAGTAGTAGGTAAACAAAAATGCTAATGTTAAGTAACCAATCCATCTAAAACCTTAAGGTGTCCTGATACCTTGTTAAGGAACCAGTCCATCTAAAACCTTAAGGTTTTAGAGAAAGGCCCCAACTGGATCTTTATATAATAATATTCTAACAGCTAAGAAATAGAAAGGGGCTAGTTTGGTCAAAGCAAAGCAATAAATATTCTACATGCCACATAATCTTCTTTGTTTGCAGAATAGAAATTCTTGTGGTTGGGGATACCTGCAGTTGGAAAAGAGACTACCATGGGGTAGTATCAAGAAATGTCATGTCTCAAATACATATTTTTTCACTTTATTACAGATTGATTTTGTGAAATGACTTTATAACCTTTTGGTCGAGCAACTAATGTAAAAGACCTAATATCTACTATCAAGAAACTTATAAAGTTCTTATGCTTGGCAGCTTTCCCCGATATTTTTAGTTCTGTAAGAATGGCACAGATAATAGAAGAATAACAAATACAGAGTAGACATAAATTTCAATATAGTGTCTTACCAAATTGTGATTCGGCTTTACTTAAACCGAAGGAATCATTGAAATAACTGACACTTCGACCATATGAGGCGAACATTCCTGTATAAAATCCAATAGCCCAAGCTGTGTTAATCCCCCCGCCTTTATATAATTCTAGAACCCCTTTATCCGTAACAGTATGGCAAAGGTCAAGCAACAGATTTCCGAAATAAGACTGCTGAGCAGACGTCAGATTAGCGTTAGCCTGGATACGACTACTTGCTAGACTTATTGGACAGACAAACATTGTTCCAATAGCTCCAGCAGCCATCCCACATAAAGCTTCTTGATAAAGACTTAGTGGTCTTTCATGATTGGCACCTTCTAACCTATTCTTCAAGATCCTATACCAAATGAAGGAAAATTGTGACCTGACAAGCATGATCGTTGTTGTATTGAGCAATTATGTAATCAGCACTTGGAGTAATTGCTAGTTTCCCAAACTAATATATATATATTATAATAACAGAAATCAACAAATTTAGTGAACAAACTTCAATAAATAATTAATAAATAAATAAAAGCAAGCAAGTCTTGGTAGCCGGCACTCGCTTAAAGTAATAGCTGTAAATCTAATCAGTTCATGTGTTACATGCAGTACCATTGTCATATACTTTCTCTGTACAAAGGTGTTCTCTGGGATCAAGCACAATTTAGCTATTTAATCTCTTGAAAATGGTCTATTGATAATGTGATTAAAAGAGTTAAAGGTTCAAACTTGTAAGTTTAAATTCCTTTTATTTTGTAATTATTTATTTAAGTAATAGATTGAAGTTTCTAGTTATCACTTGGTCTTAAATATACAAGCTGCTGCAACCCATACTTTACTCATGTATATGAATATAACCTCTATCGCTCACTGACATATTTCCACTTGCTGATCACTTAATCATATCATGTAAGTTTTTAAGGATCCGAAATGGTATATGAATAATTGTCTTTATTCATTAATTCTAATTCAGAGTCTCCCTTTTCTTGAGGCTTCCACCTTGCTCTTCCCTCGCATATGTGTGCCTTTGTGTGGCATACTGGGACATTTTTGCACCTCTCTGCATCTTAAATTAAATACATGCTATACTACTTTTTATATAATTAAAAAGAATAGTAGCAACAGATAATACTAACCATCCGACCTGAATTATGTGTAAAAGGGCATACATGAAAGCACACTCACTCAAATGACCCGAACAGGAGCGCTCTATTTGTGGATTCGATGAACAACGTAACTGGAAATCTCTGCTTCCAAAAAGTAGCACTATTAGTATTAGCAACTGGAACCAATGAAATCAGAATTCTTACACATACACACATAAGGTGCCTGTTTTACACAACCACATATGTAGGTTCTAGAAAAAAGACTACACAAATTTTTTGAAACAAAGAGTGGTTGTTTGCTTGTCATGAGAATTATCAGGAACTTCAGCTTCCGTGGAAGTAATACTTGGTTAAGAAGTTGTTTCGTTGACACTTACATATGAAAAATTGCCAACCTACCCTCTTGCTTCTTGGTTAATTGCACTTCGTGAGGAACTTAGGTTTCTACATGCCAATTGAACATTTTTTTCTACTATCAAGGAATTAATGAAAAAAAACTAAAATAACAAGGAAATGCAACTCATTAGAAAGTCAATTCCTGTGTAACCAAACAACCAGTGACGAAGTGTGGGAAGTCCGAGATGGTTTATGTGCAATCAACCAAAACCAGCAATGTATGTCGAAATGATATCACACTTAGTCAATCTAACATTTATCTCAAAATAAGAATCTCCATATCACTCCTTATATGCAAACAAAAATTTGAAACTGTATGTAGAGATCAGTAGTTCCCTTTTTTTTACAAGCAACAAATCCTACACCATTAAAACAGATATTGGACAGTGAAAAAATAACCCATCAGGAACTTGAAGTTGCGAACGTGTTTAAAATTAAAAAGGTATTCGTAAAATTACATTGTGAATGCAAATAATGCAACAAAAAATAAAAGTTACTTGTCCGCATCTTCAAATTGCTGATGCTTAGGATGTCAGCTCTTCCCCTCATTTTTTAACAAGGTACGTAAGATCAATTGGCAAAGCCTAAAGATATTCAAATGTGGCTCATGACTGAATTCCTGCTTATGTATGGTTAATAGCACAATTTCTACAATTCATTTAAACTACAAAATCTACAGATTTGCAATATAAATACAAACCTTACCTTAAGGCTATTTCAGTAAAAATCCCGGCTTTTGAGAGTGCAGAAGAGCAATAAAGCGCATAAACATATAAAAGGGGTATAAAAGGACTTAAGTGATTGATTATTCATTTGCTTAAGCAGTTAAGCCTTAGAGGAGCCCTACTACTATACCTTAGAGGAATCAAGATGAGAGAGAGAGAGAGAGAGAGAGAGAGAGAGAGAGAGAGAGAGAGAGAGAGAGAGAGAGAGTGACCTTAAAATAGGAATGATAGTTTGTCCTTTGTAAAGATGACAAATCTTGATGATTGAGTTTGTATATCAATGACCAGCTCAAACAATTGTATGTGGACCTTAACAATCCAGTTAGTCCTCCTTGAACAAATGGCAACATATCACTTCTCTTAGCAGCAGGAGCAGAATCTCCACCACCTTCTTTCTCCATTTTTGTTTGATGAACAAAATGACCCTGCCTTTCCTAGCTCTAACTACAATTCACTCCTCTTTAAATACTGAGAATTGGGGGGAGAGAGAGAGAGAGAGAGAGAGAGAGAGAGAGAGAGAGAGAGAGAGAGAGAGAGAGATTTATCATTTAAAGGGTTGTTTGAAATTTGTATAAAGCTTTCTCTCTTTTTTTGGCAAGTAAAACATGCAGGGAGTGTGCTTAGTATTGGAAACTAAAATGAAGGCTTTTAGCATGTAAAAAAGAGACAACTGTAAACATAAAACATTCAAATTTTGTGATAAAAAAGAAAAAAACATTCACATTTTAAGAAAGGACAGATGTGCTTAGCAAAAAAAAATAAAGATACAGGAGGCTCTGTTTAATATGACTTTATATCTTTTGTGAGGGATATATTTAGTATATTTAATTCCCAGTTCAAGTGTGTATCCATGCAACCAAATTCTTCTTTTCTCAAAGTGAAAATCCATGGATCGTTCAAGTCTGGTTTCAATATTATTATTGCATACATTATTATTGTTTACCGTTATAGATTTATAGCTATTTAAAAATTAATTTTAAAGGTATGAAATTTCCTCATATTGTCAATGGATTTCTTGACCTAGGCCAGGAAGATCAAATGCACCTTCATGTAGGCTTTTTACGGCTCCATCAAAGGATTCCTTGACCATTGAATAACCAACTAATTTGTGCAATTAACTTCCATTGATTTTGTAGTTTCGACCCAAGGCAATTTTTCCTCATGTTCATCAAAGAATTATTTGAGCCTTAATAACCAAATAATTTGTGCAATTAACTGCTATTGATCGTCCTGACAAATAAAAATACTGCTATTGATTGTGTAATTTCGACCAAGGACAACAAGATCAACTGCACCGTCATCACTTCATATAGGTTGTAAACTATAAACATTTAAATAACAATGTTTGACAAAGATGAATGCTTGGCAAGATATCGGACACTTTCAAAGCAAACATATGTCAACCGCAAAACAAACCAGCCAAATCATGAGAACACAATATAAACTTCAAGGCATCAAGTAATGGGGTGTGCTCAGGTAATAAATACGTTACTTTTTCAGATCTTTCCAACAATGAGACTCCCTGCTATTAGCAATGATAAACTTACTAACTCTAATTATTCTGAACTTTAAAACTCACACTTCAGTGCACAATCGTCATCTTATTGGATTATCTTTTAGCTAAAAATTTGTTAACCCCAAATCTCCTTCATTAATCAAACTCTCTTTACTAGTACCGAGATTATCGTGAGGATTCACAATCACAACCTTATCACTCCAATATTTGTTGTTATCTTTATTACTCCTCTAATCCTCGCAATGGTTGTTGAGTTGTACGACATTGTTAAGAGCAAGTCCAATGCTAATGCTGAAATAGATGTAGCTATTGCTATAATATAGAAATCTGTCAAAAGTTAGCACTGTTAGGCTATGTTAGGCAGCACCGTCTATGACTTTGTCCAATGTTAGGCACCTCCTCTAGACTTTGGGGCACCTTATTTTCTATATATAGGATCTCTTCTCATTGTAATAAACATCTGAATATATACAAATTCTCCTCTATATCTATTCTCCTAACTTCCAACATGGTATCAGAGCGGGTAAGCATAATCTGAGCCCAAAGTTTCAAGAAAACAAAGCTAAGTTTTAAAGAAAACAAAGCTGCTGAACTGCTGGAAAAATCAGAAATTCGAAACTTATCAAAACACAAAAACAAATATACCATTGAGTAGAGCACTGAAAGAGGAGGCTGCAGAAAAAAGCAAACTGGAATTTCGATCAGTCACGCGCCTTCACGCGCCGCCGCGCCGCCACACGCGCCCACGCGCCGGTGCGTGAGGCCTGTTCCGGCCAGTTTCTGGAAAAAATTCTTCAGGCACTCTGAATCTCCTCCTAATTGCGAGTCTAACCGTGGTACTATTTCTTCAATCTGAGAAGTTTTTTTTTGTGGTACTATTTCTTCAATCTGAGAAGTTTTTTTTGCAAGTCTAATTTCGATCAGTCACGCGCCTTCACGCGCCGCCGCGCCGCCACACGCGCCCACGCGCCGGCGCGTGAGGCCTGTTCCGGCCAGTTTCTGGAAAAAATTCTTCAGGCACTCTGAATCTCCTCCTAATTGCGAGTCTAACCGTGGTACTATTTCTTCAATCTGAGAAGTTTTTTTTTGTGTAAGTTCGTTGTTTTTTCTCCCTGGCTGGACTACTCTTCTCTATTATTTGGACAGGAAAAAAGGGGAGTCAGCTTGTGATTATACATACACGGTATTGTGTGTGAATAATATATATTGAATCAGCTTCTCTGTTATTGGGCTAGAGGCTATTATTTGTTAATGGGCTTCTTTATTATTGGGTCTTATATACATTAACTGGGCCAAGAATTAAATGCTTCCAAATTTAGCATAAATTTGCTAAATTGATATTGATTTAGTTCAAGTTAAGACTTGACTATAAGTGTTGAATAATTATCTTTCGGGTATTTTATTCCGGATTTATTTAGCATGATGAAAGAGGATTTTTCTGAAACTCACTCCGGCCTAACTGTTTCGGAACTCAAGTTTTTTCGACAGTTGGTTTCTGATATCAAGTTGAAGACTGCAACCTCATTTATACCGACAAATACTTTTCATTCGAGTATTTCTTGTCATTCTGTCTCTCACAGTTCACTTAATTCATGGATTATTGACTCGGGAGCATCAGAACATATGACTGGCAATTCCAGTTTACTGCAGTCATATCACTACATCAATAAAACAGAGAGTGTTCGTGTTGCCAATGGAACTCATGTGCCCGTTTACGGATGGGGCACTTCCAACTGTCTCCCTTCACTACCTTTATCATCTGTCTTACATGTTCTGTCCTTATCAGTGAATTTATTATCGGTTCATCAAATTACTGAAAATCTTAATTGTTCAGTAACTTTTTTCCCTTCTCACTGTGTATTTCAGGATCTAGCGACTGGCAAGGTCCTTGACAGTGGTAAAGTGGTAGATGGCCTATATATTATGGAAGAGAATTCTGTTTCATTATCGACAAGTTATCAGATTTCATTTAAATCTAATCCCAGTTTAGAGTCTTTGTATCAATGGCATAGACGCTTAGGTCATCCTTCATTTGGTGTTCTGTCGCATCTCTTTCCGAATTTAGCTTCAAAATGTAAAAAGGATGAATTTTTCTGTGAACCATGTGAATTAGCAAAACATAAAAGGTCACCTTATCCATCTAGAAATCAGAGAAGTCCTACTCTATTTTCTACTATTCATACTGATGTTTGGGGTCCATTTAGTCATCCTACACATGATGGGTATAGGTGGTTTGTTGTCTTTGTTGATTGTCATTCTCGGCTTACTTTTGTATACCTTCTTAAACACAAAAGTGAAGTATTCGAATGTTTTAAATCCTTTCACCACATGATTCAAACACAATTCAATGCCTCTGTTAAAATTCTGCGAAGTGATAATGGTACCGAGTATGCCGGAATGTTTACATCTTATTTGGACACATGGGGTATTATTCATCAAACTACATGTGTTAAAACCTCTCAGCAAAATGGAATTGCTGAAAGGAAAATTGGTCACTTACAACAGGTAGCACGGTCCCTCATATTAACTATGCATGTCCCTAAATATCTTTGGGGTGTGGCAGTCATGACTGCTGCATATCTGATCAACCGTCTCCCTTCAAGTGTACTACAATTCAGAACACCGTTGTCCTTTATTCCTGCACCTTCGTCTCATCCATTGCCTCTTCGGTTATTTGGGAGTGTATGCTTTGTTCATAATCATTCTCCCTCTCGGGATAAACTTGATTCTCGTGCTCTCCGCTGTGTTTTCATTGGTTATACACCAACTCAAAAGGGGTATAAGTGCTATCATCCTCCCTCACATCGCACATATGTCAGTCACGATGTTACTTTCCGGGAGTCTATTTCTTACTTCTCTCCCGGATCCTCCTCCTTGCTTCAGGGAGAGATTAACCGACACAGTCATGATAGTAAAGCGACAGAGGAGTCTCAATTCCTTCCATTCATCAATGTTCCAAACACTAGCTCAAACAGGTCATCTATTCCTCCACTTACGAGTAATGAGTCAGATGATCTAAATAGGTTGGATATTCCAGATTTGATTACATATTCCAGGCGGAAAAGAAATGATATCGCCACTTTACCGCATCCAGAGACCTCTGACCTCGAGACAGATCCTGCATCTCCTGTGTTTGAGCCAGAAACTGGTAATACTCTTGATCCCACTTTGGATCTCCCTATTGCTATAAGAAAGGGTGTACGCTCTTGCACTAACCGTCCTATCTCAAACTTTGTATCTTATAATGCATTATCTCCATCTTCACTTGCTTTTGTGTCATCCTTGTCTAGTGTTTCTGTTCCGCATACTTGGCAGGATGCTTTATGTGATCCTAAATGGAAAGATGCTATGATAGAGGAAATGAATGCCTTGGAACATAATGGCACTTGGGAGTTAACTCATCTTCCCGCTGAAAGGAAGATAGTAGGATGCAGATGGGTATTCACTGTGAAACAGAAACCTAATGGGCTGATTGATAGGTACAAAGCGAGACTCGTAGCAAAAGGGTATACTCAAACTTACGGGATTGATTATCAAGAAACTTTTGCTCCAGTAGCAAAGATGGCCTCTATTCGAGTCTTGATATCATGTGCAGCAAATCTTGGATGGGAACTTCAGCAATTGGATGTAAAAAATGCATTCTTACACGGAGACCTGAAAGAAGAGGTTTACATGGATATTCCACCGGGTTTTTCTACAGCTGCGACCATTGGGAAAATATGCAAGCTAAAGAAGACTATTTATGGTTTAAAACAGTCTCCAAGGGACTGGTTTGGCAAATTTCAGGGAGCAATGATTAAATTTGACTACAAACAGAGCAACTCAGATAACACCATGTTCGTAAAAAGACGAGATGAAAAAATCACAGTGTTGATTGTTTATGTCGATGATATTGTGATCACGGGCAACGACACTTGTGAGATTGCTAATGTTAAACGCAAGCTTGCCTCTGAATTCGAGATGAAGGACTTAGGAAAACTACGGTATTTCCTTGGTATTGAGGTCTCTAGAAGTCCAGGTGGTATCTTCCTCTCACAACGGAAGTATACACTTGATCTTCTGAATGAAACGGGGATGTTGAGATGTAGACCTGCAGAATCTCCAATAGAAGCAAATCATAAACTTTGTGGAGATGCTGGTGAAATTGTCGAGAAATCTCAATATCAAAGGTTAGTTGGTCGACTAATCTACCTTGCACATACAAGGCCAGACATATCATATGCAGTGGGAATTGTTAGTAGGTATATGCATGATCCTCGCCAACCACATTTGGATGCAGTTTATATGATATTAAGGTATCTTAAGGCTGCTCCTGGAAAAGGAGTAATGTTTACTAAAAACAATCATCTCGGGATTGAAAGCTATACAGATGCAGATTGGGCAGGATGTCAAGACGATAGACGATCTACTGCAGGATATTGTACATTTGTTGGTGGCAATTTGGTTACTTGGCGAAGCAAGAAACAACCTGTGGTTGCCTTATCTAGTGCTGAGGCAGAATATAGAGATATGGCTAAAGGTGTACGTGAATTATTGTGGATAAGATTGTTTCTAGAAGAATTGGGACTTGCATCTGCAACTCCAATGAAGCTACATTGTGATAACAAAGTCGCTATTGCCATTGCACATAATCCAGTTCAACATGATCGGACCAAACATATCGAAATTGATCGACACTTCATAAAAGAGAAGATCAATAATGATACCATTGGTATTCACTTTGTAAGATCAGAGGACCAGATAGCTGACATATTTACCAAAGGTCTAAATCAGAAGATGCTTCATCCACTTATTGGCAAGTTGGGCATGAGTAATATATATGCATCAACTTGAGGGGGAGTGTCAAAAGTCAGCACTGTTAGGCTATGTTAGGCAGCACCGTCTATGACTTTGTCCAATGTTAGGCACCTCCTCTAGACTTTGGGACATCTTATTTTCTATATATAGGATCTCTTCTCATTGTAATAAACATCTGAATATATACAAATTCTCCTCTATATCTATTCTCCTAACTTCTAACAAAATCAAAAAGTGATTTTTGATGTTAAAATAGAACTAGTTCTATTTAGTCCAATGCATAGTTTTAAAATAACATCAACTAGATATAAATTTACCTGTATTCCAACCACCTAAACTTTAAATTCAAAATTATATTTATCATAATTGCTTTAATTATTCATTTTTCTCCATCATACCACTTGCATGCCTATGTGGCAATTATAGCCGACATATATATTTGGTTCTATATTTAAACCAACTATAGCATTTTTCTATTTTAAAACCAAGTTTAGCATTGCATTGGAGGGGTGTGTTTTATAATTGATGCTATATAATAAAAATGGCACCAATTTTAGCATTGCATTGGACTTGCTATAATACCTGTAAAATACTAACTTTCATTAAAATTCATACCATTCTTGAAAGCAAGGCTATAAGTAATTGTGCTGATTATTTTTCTATACTAAATGAGAAAATGTCTTGATTAAGTTTTTGTTGGACTTCTAATACTAAATTAAGTCCCTTGCTTAGCCAAAACTAACATAATAATCCTAACATAGAGAGTATTCGAAATCCAGTTACCAAATTCATATATTAGGAACCCGAGTTAAGGCCGATTCTGAAATGCATCTCGGATATATTCATAGCAAGTCCATGTCATCTGCAAAAGAACCCACCCAAATTGTGCAAATACATACACATAGTCACGGTGTATTTGCAAATAGTTGTACTTACATTATCAGCCAAGTGATGGTGTGTGCCTGTGCCATATTGTTTGATTGTAAGTAAAAAAACATAGTGTGCAAATGTGAGTAAGAATGTGATTATAGACAGCTAGACAGAAGGAATTGTACCGCTACATGAAAGGAAGTTAGGGGAAGATGATTAATAAATCCTTTGTACAAAATAGTGTGACCGCGAATATCAAAACTTTTCATGGTGCAGTAAAAGAAGCTTTTGCATTGCAACTTTTCATTAGCTCGTACAGCTTTGATAGCATTAGCAAGATTCATACAAGGCAGACTGCAGGCTGAAGCAAAAAATCCAAAAACGACGGCAGCACCTGAAAAACAAAACAGAAAGAGCAAATTTTGAGTATCATATTTTGGGCTACAAAAAAAACAGGACACCTTATCTATGTTGTCGGTTAGTGGCACTCAGGAAGTTTTTAAAAACCAGAGAAGCTACAAATTCGACCTTCTACAGATTAGTTGATCGACCTATTACTAGGATTTAGAAAGAGCCCTTATTCCAAAAATAAATTGCCAAGAAAACTTTATATAAGCTAATTGCTTTATATAATAACCACTTAAACAGCAATTTAGAAAAACATAGAAAAGCTACTTTGGAGCAAAACAAACATTAAAAATACTACAAAATCATCAAAAGTTGTCAATGCAAAATAGTAAATCCAAAGCAATATGTAGAAAGGGGCTGCCACTGAGAATCTTATAGAATGTCATGTCTCGTCGTATACCACAACCATATATATATGCTTTTCTAGATAGAGTTCTAGATAGATAATTTTTTAAATTGGCTTGTAACCTGTTGGTTGAGCAACTAATGTGATTGAACCAATATCAACTATTGATAGACTTAAAAAGTTCTTCTGCCTGGCCCCTTCCTCCAACATATTTAGTTTAACAAGAACGATAGGGATTATAGACATATACAAATATGTAGTTGCTAGAAATATTAATATAGGTACTTATGGAGTTGTGAACCAGATTAATTTCAACCCCACGATTCTTTGAAATAACTGACACTTTGACCATATGAGGCAAACATCCCTGTATTATATCCAATAACACAAGCCATGTATGGCCCCCCGCTTCTATGTTTTGCTAAAATCCCTTTATCCATAGCATTACGGCAAAGGTCTAGCAATATATTTCTGAAATAAGACTGCTGAACTGACCTCAGATTAGCATTAGCCTCTATACGAAGACATGCTAGACTTATTGGACAGCTAAAAATAGATCCAACAGCTCCAGCAGCCATCCCGCATGAAGCTTCTTGATAAAGACTTAATGGTCTCCCGTGATTGGCAGCTTCTGAAATCCGCTTAAAGATCCTTTACAAACAAAAGGAAAACAGTGCAAGCATGATCAAGAGACAGAGGTGCGATCATACCAGCACTAATGCACCGGATCCCATCAGAACTCCGAAGTTAAGCGTGCTTGGGTGAGAGTAGTACTAGGATGGGTGACCCCTGGGAAGTCCTCGTGTTGCATCCTTTAAGAAAAATTAGCAAAAAAAAAAAAAAAAAAAATATAGTTGCACGTAACTATATTTCTTTCTCCTTGCAAGTCAACGACTAACATTTATAGAAATACTTAACAATAATAAAATAAAATTTGAAGCTATCACTTGCGATTTGCAGTTCGTATCTTAGCATTTATATGTACATAATCAGAGATAACTTCCATCTCTTGTTAATGTTATTAGTACTGATCCTTATAAATCAATTAGGATCATAGAACTACATTTTTTGTGATGCAAAATGATGCTGCTAAATAACCTCAGAATCCCCTTGTGAATCCATGACCTCTATCATAGTATTACATGCTTTTAACTTGTGAACGTAATTCAACTGTTTCTGGAACACTCATTAAATGTCTTGTAACAGAGTACAATTTGCAATTATTACAAAGGGGAAGCGGAATGAGAGGGCTTTTTTGCTAAGAAAAGTGGAATTAGAAAGTTGTCTTTTGATTCATATATGATCTGCTAGACTTGACATTTCAGAAAGGAAAAAAATTATACATACCCCTCCAAAAACTTTAATAAAAAATTATACAGACCGACAAATATATTTACTAGTAGGTGTCAGACTTCTCAACTAACAGTGGCATTACAGGCTACAGCTTTAGTCCAGTATCCTATAGGACAATCGCATCAATATAGGACAATTAGGTATATATATATAGGGGCTATTCCAATACAAACCTCCTTAAAATACAAACCTACAAACCAAACATAATCTAATATTTCAAGCTAATCTAATGACCAAACAAGGGGTACTCCAATACAAAAAATGCTTAAAATAATTGGCTCTATCCAACAAAAAAATTTAAAAAATAAAAAAAAATTCACTGTTTACGTGATGACGTGGCAGTGGATTTCACTGGTTAACGGTGCTTCGCACCTTCTTGTACGGCACTTCGCGCCTTTATCATTCTAAAGTTGTAAGGAATGACAATCAATGGTAAAGGCAATAGACGATTGACGGGTGTGTCGAGGGCCTGCGGCCCTCATGACTACCTAACTCATCCGTTTACTGTCTTAAATGCTTCGCATTTCCAAGGCAAGTTTTTTTTTTTTTTTTTTTTTTTTTTTTTTTTTTATGGATAGAGCCAATTATTTTAAGCATTTTTTGTGAAGGTACCCTTGGCGAGAACCTTAGAATAAATGAAATATAATTAATTTAGTGTTGGTTTGTAGGTTAGTATTTTAAAAGTGGTTTGTATTTGAGCACTTGCCTATATATATATATATATATATATATATATATATATATATATATAGGCAAGTGCTCAAATACAAACCACTTTTAAAATACTAACCTACAAACCAACACTAAATTAATTATATTTCATTTATTCTAAGGTTCTCGCCAAGGGTACCTTCACAAAAAATGCTTAAAATAATTGGCTCTATCCATAAAAAAAAAAAAAAAAAAAAAACTTGCCGTGGAAATGCGAAGCATTTAAGACAGTAAACGGATGAGTTAGGTAGTCATGAGGGCCGCAGGCCCTCGACACACCCGTCAATCGTCTATTACCTTTACCATTGATTGGCATTCCTTACAACTTTAGAATGATAAAGGCGCGAAGCGCCGTACAAGAAGGTGCGAAGCACCGTTAACCAGTGAAATCCACTGCCACGTCATCACGTAAACAGTGAATTTTTTTTAATTTTTTTTAATTTTTTAATTTTTTTTTGTTGGATAGAGCCAATTATTTTAAGCATTTTTTGTATTGGGGTACCCCTAGTTTGGTCATTAGATTAGCTTGAAATATTAGATTATGCTTGGTTTGTAGGTTTGTATTTTAAGGAGGTTTGTATTGGAGTAGCCCCCTATATATATATATATATAGTTGCACTCCATGAAGAACACCTTATATAAAGAACAATAAAGAACACCTCATATTTAATTCAATATAAGAGTTTCGTCATGATACCCAATACAAAAAGTTCTTATTTTTTTATCTTCTATCCATTTAGCAAAAAAAAAAATTAAAATAATTTTTTTTGGAAAATCACTGTTCATGATGACATCAGCAGTGACGTCATCATGAATAGCGATTTTTTTCAAAAATTTTTTTTTTAAATTTTTTTTGCTAGATGGATAGAAAATAAAAAAAATAAGAACTTTTTGTATTGGGTGCCCCTGGCGGGGCCAATGGATCTATTGGAATAATTGATTTTATAGTGTTCTTTATTGTTTGTTATATAAGAGTGTTCTGTATGGAGCAAAGGCCTATATATATATATATATATATAGGACAATTGCATGCATCCTGAATTATGAGTAAAAGGGCAGATACAAAGCACACTTACTCAAATGATCCCAACTGGAAAGCTGTAGATGTAGATAGAGCGAGCAATAAAGTTGGGAATCGCTGTTTCAACAAAGTAGAATTGATGATTTTAGCAATTGGAAACTATGAACATGTAATGTCTACATAACACGGATAAGGTGCATGTTTTATACACATCCCATACATATAAGTTCCGCATAATGTCTCCACATTTGTAGAAGAATGAAATTGTGTGCCCAGTACAAGTTAGTTTATGTCAGGTCAACCAACTAATATCAGCAAATTGTATGTCTATAAATCATCTTTTTAGAAGGATCTGCATATTACTCCTTACATACAAATGAATAGGAAAATGTACATAGGATTGGGAATTAAGATTTTAGTTTAGTTGAACTTGTGAGATGACCAACTCTCTCAAAACATAGTGGGGAAAGCCAATAAATGGATTTTAAAATTTCAACTCCAACAATTACAAACCCACTAAGGGGAAACTACTGGGAGCAAAAAGTATGGTAAAGGAAGGTTCAAATTAGACCATTAATAAAGACAACTCTGATTTTGTGTTACTCAGTTAGATAAGTGACTCTCTTAAACACAAGGGGTTAGGGAAAACCACCAAGTAGCTTCAACAATGTTGAAATATAGCATAACATCCATTTAGATAAGTTGGTTACTCAACAAACAACAACAAAGACCACCTTTGGTTCATTGCAACTCAACATGGTAACTATTATAACTTCCTAGGAACTAAAATGGGTTATGCTGTTTGGTTCCTGAGTTCGAGTATTTGCAAAACTGACCTTGTTAATGAAATGTAAGACAGCAATCTGTTTAGGTAAAAAATCACGAGGAGCAGCATTGTAAAGCAATGACAACCAGTGAGTAGGGACTGCTGTAGTGAACAAACCAGTGAGTCCTCCTTGAATAAATGGTAGAATAACGCTTTAATTCTTTGCTTTTTTCACAGCATCGGCATCTCCACTACCTTCTTCCTCCATTCTTGGTTTGATCAACAAAATGTAACTACTGTCTCTAGCCCTAATTATTTTCTCCTCTTTCAATAACTGAGCATTGCAAATACAAAATATGAATAGGGTACAACATGAAAAAGGTGTAAGCAATCTGCCCGATTCCCGGCGAATGCGGAAGCGATTTGGTAAATATGTGTGCTTAGATCCCACAAATATACGTGATAGTAATAAAGCAACAAACCAACAATACAGTAAAAGAGACAAGAGATTTAACGTGGTTCGGCCCAGCCTACATCCACAAGAGTAACAACTTCACACTAGATAAAAGAGATTACAATATCCGGGTATCCGGCCCCTGAATTTTATACCCAAATTCAGCCCTACGATACCTATTATGTATATCCCCAACTCACTGAAGTGTTTATCTCAAAACCTCCCCTATCACTGTTTCCCGACAACCTTTCCTTCTCTCCCTCTCCCAACCCGGACAGTGCCACACAACCTGATAGAAAGACCTCTGCAGCGGGACCACCTCCGATGGCTGCAGTCAGACCCAAGTATCCTAAGGAATAGTTTAGGCACGAGGACCTTCTATCCCGACACTTCCTGAAAGCGGGCTAAACCGGCTTTCCTATTAGACGGACTATCTAGCAGCTAATGAGAGAAGAGAGAAAAGAGAGAGGTGTAATTTAACTAATGAAGGGGAGGGGGTATTTATAGGAAGTAAGGAGTGGGGTTGGTGGGAGAATGGGGTTGGTGGGAGAATGGAAAGAACACATGGGTGGCTAAATGGCAAGCTGCCTAACAATCTCCCCCTCTTTCCAAACTCACACCTCTTCACTTGCAATCCATATCTGCGCCCCGTTTCCAAATAAACAAACTTCTCCACCCCAACGATTTCCAAAGCTCCCCCCGAGTCAAAGACTCCAAACTATACCCCAGTTTGCACATTCATTCTCGAATGCCCACTTGCTCTACGTACAAGTGTCCTATTGACCTCTATTTGTCCAACTACATATATGTGAAGCAATCTGTTGTATGCTCACATACTCACTTGATTCACGTCGGCCAATCCCATATGTAGTCCATCACACACGCAAGTGTGACCATCACACACACAAGTGTGACCATCGATCTTTCATTTACTCCCCAACTGCATATCAAACAAATCAATCTGTTGCATGGTTCACTGCTCACTTGATTCGTGTTGATCGATGCCCATATGCAGCTGCAACGCACCAACTACTCGTTGATGTCGTGGAAGCCCTTCGACCAAGCATCCATCCCAGCAGTCTTTGCACCATCGTCTAGACTGGAAGGCAATACAACCGCAGCAGTATCCTTCAAGTCACTCTTCCCTCGTGCACGAGATAACCAGATTTTCGAAGTTCCAGTACGTTCTGGCCACGTACTAATCAGACGATATATTCCCCCACGTAGCTCTCCCTTCATCCGAACCACACGACCTCTTTTGATATTCATAGCTCCCCCTACTACAGAGCATCTGTAGCCTTCTGAAGCTAACCGACCGATAGATATTAGATTCTTCCTCAGCTTAGGCACATATCTTACCCCGTTCAAGCCACGAACTATTCCATCGAACATTTTGATTTTCACAATTCCAATCCCCTTGATCTCATAAGTAGATCCATCAGCCAAAGAAACTGTTTCATTCCTTGTATCTTGGAATTTGTCAAAATGCTCCCTCTCGGAACATACATGGTAAGATGACCCTGAGTCTAATATCCATTCTCCTGGAGAACTAGTGCCTCGATTGAAGACGGTGCAAACATCTTCACAATCGAGAGTAACCACGGCCAATGATGCATCTGGAGCCTTTTTATTAAGCGGACAATTCGGCCTAATATGACCCCACTCCTTGCAACCAAAGCACTGCATGCCCTTTTCCCTGTATCTGGATTTACCCCTGCTATTGGTAGATCCTCTCACAGCACCCCTTCCTCTATTATTTTGGCTACGCAAATCCAAAACTGTCATTCCGTCCTTGTCACCATCATGGTTCTTCCTTCCAGCATTTGACAAAAGTGCTGACTGAACCTCCTCCATTTTTAACGTGTCCTTTCCGTACAAAATGGTTGTGACCAAATGATCGAATGACTCCGGAAGCGAAGTAAGAAGAATAAGGGCCTTATCTTCTTCCTCCAACTTTACATCAACCTTTTCAAGTTGATCAACAATACCATTAAACACATTCATGTGCTCAATAACATTGCCTTGAGCTGCCATCTTCAGCTTGTATAACTCGCGCTTCAGATTTAACTTTGTAGTCAAGTTCTTCCCGAGATACAATGTCTCCAACTTTGACCATAATTCCTTCGGCGTGCTTTCGTCAACAATATTATTGATAATATTATCTGCAATGCATAGTCTGATGGTACTCATGCATTGCGACTCAGCATTCTCCCAATCTTCAGCGCTCATTGTTGTCGGCTTTCCCTCCTTCCCCTTCAAAGCCCTTGCTAGCTTCTGTTGGGTTAGGATATCCTTTACCCTTCTCTGCCAAAGAGTAAAACTTCCTTTACCATCATATGGAGTCACATTGAATCCTCTAATACTTGTCATGATCTCCGTTTGTACACACAAACCAATCCAAACAACTAAATTAATTGGCCAGGTAAGTGTAAGAAACAATGGGAGCACTTCCGTCAAAACGGCGCCTTATTAGACAACCACTTTTCTTAACGACTTTCCTTCGGCACCAATAATTTAGACACAACTAGCTTTGATGCCAACTGTTAGGAATCTGCCCGATTCCCGGCGAATGCGGAAGCGATTTGGTAAATATGTGTGCTTAGATCCCACAAATATACGTGATAGTAATAAAGCAACAAACCAACAATACAGTAAAAGAGACAAGAGATTTAACGTGGTTCGGCCCAGCCTACATCCACATGAGTAACAACTTCACACTAGATAAAAGAGATTACAATATCCGGGTATCCGGCCCCTGAATTTTATACCCAAATTCAGCCCTACGATACCTATTATATATATCCCCAACTCACTGAAGTGTTTATCTCAAAACCTCCCCTATCACTGTTTCCCGACAACCTTTCCTTCTCTCCCTCTCCCAACCCGGACAGTGCCACACAACCTGATAGAAAGACCTCTGCAGCGGGACCACCTCCGATGGCTGCAGTCAGACCCAAGTATCCTAAGGAATAGTTTAGGCACGAGGACCTTCTATCCCGACACTTCCTGAAAGCAGGCTAAACCGGCTTTCCTACTAGACGGACTATCTAGCAGCTAATGAGAGAAGAGAGAAAAGAGAGAGGTGTAATTTAACTAATGAAGGGGAGGGGGTATTTATAGGAAGTAAGGAATGGGGTTGGTGGGAGAATGGAAAGAACACATGGGTGGCTAAATGGCAAGCTGCCTAACAAAAGGTTCATATGAATAGGGTACAACATGAAAAAGGTTCTCTCTCTTTCCCCTTTTGTTTGGCAAGTTATTCTGGTTTCTGGGAATAAAGTTAAAAGCCTTTTCAAATGCAGACACTAGAGATGAGAGATGGAAAAATGCTTAACGTCCAAAATTATTTTTCAAAACTTAAATTTAAGTCGAGAAAAATGGGCGTGAGGTTGTCCTTAGGGATCTCTCCTGAGGTTATAACACAAATAGCCTATAAAATATTGGCCCCGCAGGGGTATTTTTGTAAATATCAATTTTTTCTTAGTAATTTACTTAAATACTCTTAAATTTGTATTGAAAATCTTTTAACCTCAAGGTAGAATCCTGAGATCATCCTCAGGCACATAAATCCCATTTAAGTTTCATCGCAAAGAGATAATTGAAGTGATTCCATTCTCGCACACTCTATACTCATTCTAAGACATATAATCTATTTATTCCAAAAAAAAAAAGTTTCATCCCTTCGTTATAATAATTAAATATAAAGAATTATTATTATTTATATTAATTTAATCAATAATTTTTACATCAAATTACCATCATTATTTCATTTAACAATAATTTTATTTTTGAAAATATTTTTCAAAGAGTTAAACAAACATAAAAAGGAACATTTCTGAGTGCCTAAACTATACAAAACTGAAACTTAAGTGCAAAATCTGAAAAATTTGAAAGTTAAGTGCAAATCTGCAAAATACGAAAGTTAAGTGCAAAATCTGCAAAATTCGAAAGTTAAGTGCAAAATCTACAACATTCGAAAGTTAAGTGCAAAATCTGCAGAATTCGAAAGTTAAGTGCAGAAACTGCAAAATTCGAAAGTTAAGTGCAAAATCTGCAAAATTCGAAAGTAAATCTGCAAAATTCAAAAGTTAAGTGCAAAATCTACAAAATTCGAAAGTTATGTGCAAAATCTGTAAAATTCGAAAGTAAGTGCAAAATCTGCAAAATTCTAAGGTTAAGTGTAAAATCTGAAAAATTCGAAAGTTAAGTGCAAAATCTGCAAAAATTCGAAAGTTAAGTTAAAATCTGTAAAATTCGAAAGTGAAATGTAAAATCTGCAAAATTCGAAAGTTAAGTGCAAAATCTACAAAATCTAAAAGTTAAGTGCAAAATCTGCAAAATTCGAAAGTTAAGTGCAAAATCTGCAAAATTCGAATTAAGTGCAAAATCTACAAAATTCGAAAGTTAAGTGCAAAATCGGCAGAATTTGAAAGTTAAGTGCAAAATCTGAAAAATTCGAAAGTTAAGTGCAAAATTCAAAAGTTAAGTGCAAAATCTGTAGAATTCGAAACTTTAGTGTTAAATATGAAACAACAGAAAAATAAGTGACTAACCTAATAATATACTATTTATATTTATATAAAAAAATCAAAAAATACTATATATGAAAATTATAAAAATATACATAATAACTTGTACAAAATAAGAACTGTACACAAATTAATAATTTACATAGCTTGACTTATAAATAGACATAGGACTAAAATAAGACAAACACTACAAAACATGTTAAATCAGATTAACATTTGAAAATTACAATACCTGTACAAAAGTATTAAATATATACAAGAATATTTGTAATAAGTCAGTAAATTTATATATTTTTTAACAAATTAACTTTCTACTAGAAAATTATTTTAAGAGAAAATATGATTTACTAAACTATCATAAACATTGTAGTTATTTTAAAAATAATGAAATTTTCAACAAAAATAGTTTTCTCAAAAGTTCTAACTTGAGAATTAGAGAAAAAAAAATTTAGAGAAAAATTATCTTTCTAAAATGATTTTTAGAGAAAATCCTTTTAGAAAGAGAAAGAATGTCATACCATTTACTTGGCGCTTAAACCTGGACACCAGCTTCCATGCTTCTTTTTGTTTAGGATATGTAAATGCTACCTCGGCTTTCTTAGGTTCCATTCCAGAAAGAACCCTTGAATAGTTACATTGATTATGAGTAGCTCTTCTAGTTCTAACTCCAACATCTGGATCACCAATGATCAGCTCTATTCAAAACAGACTGTCTGAGAAGATTAGTTCTTGATGAATCGCCTTGTACTTCTTTGTGATGTTGTGTTTGACTAGTTGATCCTTTGTTCACTCCCCCTGAGTTGTTGCCAGGTTGACTTGATGATTATTTTCCAGTGACATGGATATCTCCAATTTTATAATTGTTTTCACCACTATCACTTGGATAATTATCATCATTGACATTGTTATCATTAGCAGCAACCTCGGGTCCTTGATCATCATCTGAATAATATGTCATCGAATTTTGATTTGTCAGATGGATCTTCAGTTTGGATATTAGGGATTTAGTAGCTGAATCAGCATATTATGACTTTCAATCACTTCATTTTGATCAAATCCATATAATGTGATCAATCAACATTAGTGGTCTTCAGATTGTCTGAATCAAAAGCTTTTGACATGCCACATAATCAATTAACTTTGATCCAGGTGAGATAGTCTTGTTTTATTACTGACAACATTCCTAGCTATTGAATAGCCTTGACCCTAGGTCATACCCTTGTTGTTATCTCCAAGGGATACTACTTGGCCAGAAACCTTCACCATTCTTGACAATAGGGCTCTATCTTCGGTCATATGCCTTGAACATTCACTGTCCAGAATCCACATAACACGATCTACCTGTTACACACCTTGCAATGCCAAAACGGTTAAACTTTCTTCGGGACTCAAGCTTAGTTGGGTCCAGAGTACTTGAAAAATTGGCCTTTGTCAGGCAAAACCACATTCTTGATCCTGACACCAACTTCTCCTTTAATCATTGAACATTTAACCCTATAAACAGATTTAACAATTGTTTGTTTAATCTTGGGTATCCATGTCTTTTTACCAACAACAACATTCTGAGCAATGACTGGACATTTGACTTTGTGAACAGCCTTGGTCAAACTTTGGTTAGGCTTTGGTACAAATGTCTCTCTCCTAACAATAGGAGGACTAGCAGTCTTAGATCTAACATATTTATTTCTATTTATATGTTGTCGAGGAGCAGTCTTATTAGCACATGCACGATTACCATTAAAGCATGTTAGACATGTTATTGTTCTTTTTCACATTACTGTTACCTAATCCAGTCTTCAAAGAACTGGTTGTTTCAACAACCTTGACTGGCACTTAAGGTACATCTTTCTTAGAATGAACATTCTTGGGATTAATGTCCTTAACAGATTTTACATTAAGTTGGACATTTCCATCAGTAATGTCCTCAGTACGCATCTTCTCCTGAATAATGATAGAAGTGAAGTTTGGAGGTTCTGCAACGGACTTCTTAAAGAGAGGATCCTGAACATCCTTTATAAGCTCATGTGGTATTCCCCTTTCTTTAGCACTAACATGATTAGGGGAATTTATGCCTAACATTCCAACAACTTCGTTGTAACCAAACCCTATTCTTACGGTATGCTCAATAGCTTGTCTGTTGAAAATTTCTTTAGCCACTTTACAATAATTAAAGCAAGCCCTAACCTTGGTTTCAAGTTCAGTAATTTTAGCAAGTTGTTTAGACATTACTTCTAATATGGATTTTTCTCTTTTGTTAAATAGTGTTATTTCCTCTTTTTGGTCATCTTGATTATTGTGCACCTTTTTTAATTCTAACACTTCATTTTCAAGATTATTGTTTAAAAGAATTATTCTAGCATTTTCTCGACTGGCACAATTTAAGCTACTACCAAGATGACATACTAACTCAACGTCAGTAAATTTTACCTGAGAGTTAGGACCAGTTAGGATCTCTTCTGTTTTTGCCATCAATGCAAGATCCCCAACCTCCTCTTCATCACTATCAGTGTCATCCCAACTTTTGCCTTGAACCACATAGGCCGTGTCCGCTTTCTTCTTACCAGATGTGTACTTTCTCCTTCCATCTTGTTGAAGTTGATGACACTCGATTACAAAGTGTCCCATTTCAATGCAGTTGAAGCATTTTATCATGCTTCTATCTACCATCCCAAACTTGTAGCCACCCTTGTGCTACTTGAGGAAGAACCTCCTTGTTGGAATCTGTTCCCAGTAGACCTGAGTCTGAAATTAGGATTTCTTCTGAATCTGAACTGATTAAACTGCCTTACAACTAGTGCCATTGATTCATCCTCCAGTTCCTCTAGCTCCTTCAATAAATAAAATTCTGCACAACCCTGACTTACAGCTATATTCCCATACTCTACTACAATCAACTCCTTGTCAGAGCCGTAAGGTTGAACAACCTTAGCTTCCATCTTCACCGAAGCCTTACCAACCAAAGTAATAGAAGTACTGACCTCCCTATCTTTTGCATATACCTCTTTTTGTTGCACATGTTCCATTTCATAGGTTTTTAAAATGCCAAAGATCTTTTCCAATGAAGTTTGGTTCAAATCTCTGGATTCTCTAATGGAAGTGATTCTGTGTTCGAGGTGCGTATGAAGTGTTAGCAGGAACTTTTTGTTTATTTCTCTGAGTGTGTAAAAATTTTCATGGAGATGTAGATTATTGATTAATTTATTATATCACTCAAAAACATCAGAAATATTCTCTTCAGGCTGAGATCTAAAGTGCTCATACTCAGAGGTCAGGATTTCCAATCTATTCTCCTTGAATTCCTCAGTTCCCTCATTTTTTATCATAATGGTATCCCAGATATGCTTTGCATCTTTACAGTTAACAACATGATTGTACATGATTGCATCTAGGGATTCCACCAAAATCAGTTGTAGGTTCATATCCAGGGCAGCTTTCGCCTTTTCAGCAGGGGTATAATCATTAGGATCCTTTGGATACGTCCTTTCAACAATTACAACTACTCCATCCAAAGCCACTTTCTGTTTAGTGACCATAGGAGTTTGTAACCCATTTTTCAACATTCCCAGATATTTGGGATTGGCTACTTGAAGAAAAAGCATCATCTTTTTCTTCCATAATTCATAATTGATTTTATCAAACACGGGTATCTTTACTCTTGGATTAGACATGATAATTTGGGAGAGTTAAGAAAATGAGAGTAGGGAGCCTGAGATACATCTCAGGCAACTTGTCTGAGATAGTATAATTTTATATGTCAAAATGGGTGGGCTGTTTTGTAAAATCAAGATTTATTTAAAATTTTATTAAATAGCCCTGCGGGCCCAATAAATTTTATGTAGTATCTCAGTAAATTTCCTGAGATTAATCTCAGGATCCTTTTTCTCTAAGAAAATTCGAGTTTGAATTTAATTGAAGAGAAAAAAATAGGATCTTGATTTTTGCTTCAATTAAATGGCTTTTATACCAATTGTTAGGTCCAATATGTTTGTAGAAGGGGGTTGAATACAAACGGTACTGTTTAATCGAAATTTGTCCGGTGATTTAATTTTAGTTCAAGACAAATTTGTGCGGAATTAAATGAAATAAAGTTCAAGTTAAATATAAAATTATATTAAATTTGAGGGTTGTTACAAATACAGTACATAATCAATATCTAGTTAATAAAAACAAATTAGAAAATTCAACATGAACTTTTCTATATTTGTTAATAAAAATCGAGATATGAACTTGGAGTAAAAACTCGCTAGTAGTACAAGAGATATAAGTAATCAAGTTCTAGCGGATAGTATATTACAAATCTAAAAAGCTTGATTTTCTATGAATTAATTTAGGCTCCTGTATCTTTGTTCTTCAGAGAGAGTTTGAGGCTGCTGTGTGTTTGTAGATATGATTTTCGAGTTGTGTGTGTTGCCTCCTGCCTTGTTTCTTTTTAACCACTTTGCTGAATAATATCTTCTGCTTATTTTATGTGATTTAACTCCCGAATTGTTCTATCACTCTACAGGGTCGTCTAATATATATCGGAGGTCCGGTGCAAAATCTAATTTTTTTTTTTGTAATTTGGCTACATAAAATTTTGTCCAAATAAAAGTTACAGCAACAATGTGATATCAAATTCAACCATTATAAACTTTATTGAAATAAACTAATATACTAACATATATCCAATAAAGTGAGTACTGGAGACCCAAAGAAGAGATAAACTTGTATTTGGAATGTTGATTAACTTTTGTATATATACTTGAAATTGTAGCCATGTCGGGTTTAGATTTAAAAAAGATGAAAAGAAGAATATTTTTTTAGAACTTTTTTTTTTTTGAAAATTCGTACTTGCATTACTTAAACGACCTTTAGGGCAAGGTTACACATAATAAAATCAGAAGCGGTGGAGTACCATTCCTGAGAACCTGACACAGAATAAGCAGCATGTGCTAACGTATTAGCCACACTATTCGTAGATCGATGTACAAGGATAATTAACACTTCCTTAAAGTGTTTTAATAAATCCCCACGATCTTCCACAAGAGTATCAAATATCGTTTTCCTTGACCAACCCGAATGGCATCAACCAGTAACTTTCTATATGTATATGTTATATATACTAATCTATCTTTATTATAAAATGTTATCAGTTATTTTCATTTTGCAATATTTGGATATGAAATGGACCTTTGCAGCTGATTCTATTTTCGATCTAGAAACAGAAATATATATGCAATATAATAAGGTTAAAAAATTTTGGGTCCTTAAAAGGGGCCCTGTTCTATTGCTCCGCTCACACATGTGAATAGCCGGGCCTGTCACTCGAGAACCACTCGCAAGACAACAGGTGAGCTGCACGCGGGCTGTTTCTCCTTTTTGGCCCGGGCGCGTCGACGCCACGCATGGGTAGAAAGGTGAGGATCCTGGACGACATCATGTGCACACCTTTCTATCTAACTTTTCAATTTACTTGATTTTCAGCTTCAGTTCTATTTGTTTAATTGATTTGATGAGTTGAATTCTTTTGTAATTCTTTTCTTTTAGATAAATCAACCAGCCATTTCTTTTGCAAAGTAAATTGGGCCTTAACAAAACAAGCCCACCAAGCAGCCAAGTAAAATAATTAACAACTAGTTTTTTCTTTTTGATTTTTGTTTTTTATTTATCCCACCAAGACCTTAAACAAGACCTTTCTAAAAAGGTCTTATTAGAATCAATTTCTGATTAATCAATTAAATGATTATTTGATAATCATTTAATTGATTTTCTTTTATATAATAATTCTGATTTAATTAATATAATAATTATTTTAATGAATAAATTATTTCTAACAGAATTAATTTATTAATTAAATTAACTACATGATTTAATTAATTAAAGGAGAATTAATATAAATTCATTGAAGGACTTTTTCTTGAACCACTGAAACTAATAAAGAAGTACCACTGAATTTCCTGTTGACATTCCATGCACGGTCTGGTTCATGAGCGACTAACTCTAGTGACTGTTCTTTATTTTGACTTTATGTTGTGGTTCTTTTTCTTTTCTCCTCTCTCTCCAATCCTTTTGTACTGTCTCCGTCGCCTTTGAAATCTCTGTCACTTCAAACGAATCCACTTCTTAACGAATACTAAACGGAGGCTTGATCTGATGTCTGAGCTTCTTTCAATATAGTAATTCCTCAAGTCTGTAGATTGATCTTGATCTTTTTCTTCTGACAGATAATACGATCTGAGATTCATGTGTCAGTCTATATACTATTTACTATTACGATCTTGTTTGAGTTGAATTGAATTCTCGAAATACAAATAGGCTAAACATATGCCTTTCAGAGTAAGTTGTGATTTCACTTCTAATTTTTTTAACGGATACTAATATATTTATATTATTTTTCAAGTAAAAAAAATATTAGTTAACATTATATCTAAAAAGTTTTTATTTTTATTATATTAAGTGAATATTGTTATTTAAAATTATAGAGTCAAAATAATAATTTGGGGTGTAATTTGTTACAATATTATAATTATGTGGTGCATTTGGTTATAGTTTAAACTTAATGAATTATCTTTTCGATATTACCCCTATGTATATCGTTGGTAACAGTTCTTTTGGATGGAAAATGATTAAAAGGGTGCAATATGAAGCAAAGTCTAAAGTTGAGGGATGCAATCTGCCGACATGAAAAGTTTAAGATCAAATAAAAAAAGTGACCAAAGATAAGGGATATAAAATGCTATTTACTCTTATACAAAAGTAGTATAAAATTACAAACAATAGCCAAAGATATAATTTTACTCTGAGAGTAGATAACTGTCGAAGAGTCTTCTATAATGAAGAGATTTTTACTAGGGGCAAAATCAACCGTTTATGTGTGAGAAAGGGAGTTTCTTGTAAGTTAACATTGATTTAAGTTGGACATATAGATTTAGAAAGATAAATACTTGATCCCTCAATCATTCAATCTCAATCATCTCTCTCTCTCTGTCTCTCTTTCTCTCTCAAAGAAAATCTCTTTCTCTCCCACGAGAATCTGTGTGTTGATTGTACAGGGATGGGCATAATAAGTATATTGTATGACATGATAGCCATGTTGTTTGGATGGGATAAGAAAAGGGCGATGATCATGAAGATCGATGGAAAGAAGATTGGGGTGATGCTTCGTCCTTGTGAGGACATTCCCCCTCCCGACGACAAATCAATCTGTTTAGAAATTGATCCTAATCAAGAGCCCTTCCCACTCACCCCTCCCTACATCGACGGATCAATCTTTTATAAAAAAATTTGCACTCAGGATCGTTCTTAATAATTAAGTCACCCAATATTATTATTACTAACCGTTGAGCGTTGTTTTTAATATAGTTTTATCATGTCTAGTTACCATTAGGCCTATCAATGGATCGGAGTTTCGATTCGATCCAATTCGATCTGATTCGATCCGAGACCTTTTAATCGGATATGGATTTATATTAAATAAATTCGGTCCGATAAAAATCCAATCCAATAAAAATCCGATCCATTTAATATGCATATGGATTTTACACGATCCGATCTGTTAAGATAAATACAATTAAATTTATACAAATAATATATAATTTTCAAATTATGTAATATCCAAAATCCTTTCATAGTTTATTATATTATAACTTGGAAAAAGTATTATGTTTGTGATTAATACGTTATCATTATATGCATCTAAAATTGGATTTATGTTTTAATATAAATTATTTTAATGCTTAGAATTCATATCTTGATCATTCTAATTTTATCTAGTACATTTCATGACTGATAAATATTTATTTTTGATTTTTAATGTTTTATGTTTCTTGTATTTAGATGTTAATCCTTACTCCTACATCTTGAAATCGTTGGTTTTATCATTTTAGATTTTGATATTAATAATTATTTTATTTTTTAAAAATATTAAGTGCATTAGATATTCGATCCGATTACCTGTGATCCTAATGGAGCGGATATGGATTGGTCATAAAAAGAATCTGACACTTATCTGATCCGATCTAATCCGAAAATTTAGATGGATTCGGATATTGATTCGGACTGATCCGATCCAAACCCGATCCATTGACAAGCCTAGTTCCAATTTTAGCTAGTACATGTTGGTATCAAATCTGAATGTTGATGGGTCATCGTAAGCGATGATAGTCCGATTATGTATGGAAAAATTCAATTTTAATTATATTCATTTTGATTATTTTGTTAGTCAATTTTCATTTAAATCAAGTATCCTTCTTGGGAAAAAAATACAGCTAGGTTGTGTTGGATTCGACGGGATCCAATCCATTTATTTATGGTCCATCGGGTATTATTGTTAATCTTTTAAATATAGACTTGAGCCTAATGAATAATTAAATATATTAATAGCACTTAATTTATATATTTAATTATTACATCTAATATATATCTATTTAGATATATTTATTTATAATGGCTTAAGTACCCAAGCACATACTTTGATGGATGGTTATGGGTTTAGCCCATTAGGGTTGGTCCCATTATTCCCTCTATATAATGAATCTTATGTGAGAAGAAAAGATACGCGTCTCATATTATTCAGAAAATACACACAACCCATCCTTACGTATAGAGGAGAATAGTGAAGATCAAAACCCTCAAGCATTCACAATCTCCGTACTCTCTCTCAAGATCATTAATGGCCTCTTTCGATTCAGGTACGCTTCCGCTATTAATTATACTCATAGTCTTGATCAGGAGATTCATGTATATTATTATGTTGTATATATATACATGATTTATTCTAACAATTGGTATCCGAGCCGACTCCTTGATTGATTCTTTGAGTTAAATTAATTAGAATTGAATTGGATTTGTTTGACATGTGCCTCTTTCGATTCAGGTACGCTTCCGCTATTAATTATACTCATAGTCTTGATCAGGAGATTCATGTATCTTTATGTTGTATATATATACATGATTTATTCTAACAATTGGTATCAGAGCCGACTCCTTGATTGATTCTTTGAGTTAAATTAATTAGAATTGAATTCGATTTGTTTGACATGTATAAATCTGAATTGATATATGTTATTATGCATATATATTATGTGTCGTTTCAATTATGATATTAAATACTGGGTATGTTGCAAACCGTGTGAATGAATTTGGTTGCTGTATATATTGCTGTATGTATATGATACATGCTTGTTCTTATTTTGGAGATTGTATACGATACGATTTCTGAAAAATTGCACAGATTTATTGAAATTTGTGTGCTGTGTCCAATTTTCGCATAAAATATATGTTTTTTGACTGGAATCGGGCCACTGAGCAAGACTGAAAAAGTCAGGTTTGCATCTGTAAGCTATTTGACGTCATTTACTGCCTGTAAACATCGATTTATGGTTTTCTGATTTAATTTCGAATTTTCTGATTTATGCTTTATTTGATTTCTATGATTGTATCATGAGAAATATGGTATGATATGTTTATGCTATCTGTGATTCAATATATATTGATTTATGATAATATTAGTTTCAAGGGATACTTATGAAATATATTAGTCCCACATGTAAAATATTATTAAGTTATTTTTGGACTAATATTGTGATTTCTTAATTATTAAAATATTAGATGGACCAACGAAAATCTTTTATTTTAATTATTTAAGAGAATGATAAATCACCTAATGTACGTGTACAAGTTGATGTACGAATCGGCCCAACGGAAGATTTGTATATTAATTTTGTAAACGGAATTTTTAAAGTTCAAATTGTAGAATTTAAATTATTTTCTGCCCAACGGTGATATAATTTAATATTTTACTTTTTGTAATCTCATGTTTAATGATAAAATTAATTTAGTATTGATAATCGGCCCAACGAAAGATATTAATATTAAATTTAATTAAATTGTAGGAAAATTTTTGTGTATTTTATTTTTCCTATTTAGATAAACTGTTTATCCCTCAGTTTATTTAACTTATGTGTTACTTGGTGAACTAACCGTTTTTCATCATGTGGATTATATTTATTGTACTTATTATACTTGTATGCATGATTGTGAATAACCTTAATTCAACATTTGGTCTTGTTTCGCTTACCAACTACTTTTCACACATTGAACCATTGAATGGCTCTAATTTTAAGAAGTGGAAAGAGCAAATTGATCTTACGTTGGGAGTTACTGCCCTTGATTATGCCATAAGGGTTGCAAAACCTGCTGCCGTTACGGCTGAAAGCTCTGCTGAGCTAAAGGTTGATTTTGCAGAATGAGAGCATAGCAACCGTGTTTCTTTAATGATTCTTAAGGGCTCCATTACTAGTGCAATTCGTGGAGCAATTCCCGAATCTGATAATGCAAATGAGTACCTAGCGAACATTTAGGAACAATTCAAGGTTTCCACTAAGGCTCAAGCCACTACACTGATCACGAAAATGGTCACTCTCAAGTATAATGTTTTCGATGATGTGATTGGAAAATTTAGGTTTAAAGAAAATTTTGTTGACCAATGCATATATCTAAAAGTGAGTGGGAGCAAGTACATTATTTTAGTACTATATGTGGATAATATTATACTCGCTAGTAGTGATATGAATTTAATGCATGAGACAAAGAGATTCCTTCATACGAATTTTGATATGAAGGAACTGGGGGAAGCATCTTTTGTCATGGGCATTGAAATTCATAGAAATAGATCTCATGAAATTTTGGGTTTATCACAAAGAGCTTATATTGATAAAGTTCTCAAACGTTTTAACATGCAAAATTGTTCTCCAAGCGTTGCTCCTGTTGTCAAGGGTGACAAATTTAGCTTGAAACAATGTCGCATACCTCTTCTACAATGGAGGCTGAATTTGTGGCTTGCTATAAGGCAACGAAGCAAGCTTTATGGTTGAGGAATTTTGTCACGTATCTCAAAATAGTTGACAATATTTCTAGACCACTGAAAATTTATTGCGATAATAAAGCTGCTGTTTCTTTCTCTAAAGACTACAAGATAAGTGATGCGACAAAACACATAGATATAAAGTATCTTGTAGTACGAGAAAGAGTTCAAAAACAACAAGTGTCTATTGAGCAAATTAGTACAGTTGGTATGTTGGCGGATCCATTGACAAAAGGTTTACCGCCCAATCTCTTTCGAGAACATGTTGCTAGCATGGGTTTGGTTGATAATCTTTCTTATTGATTCATGGATTTTATTATAAGACACTAGTATTGTGATCACCTTATGTTATGGTTTTTGGACAAATTATTTAGTTTGTTACTTCAATTATTGTGCACATTCGAAGTTTATGGAACAAACAATTATGTAAGGACCTCATGAACATATTGATTTGCTATTGCTTATGATATATTATGTTGTTCATGACTTTAAGCTATATCTTTTGCTAAGTTTTGCAATTATACTTGGATTGTAACTGGAGGACGGTTTCATATCTCTATACGAGTATGATGCTACCTTTAATTCTACTTTAGTATGATGTAAAATTTAGCCTGTCTTATGGGATGTAATGCTCAATAATAAAAGTCTTGTTATATGTATATTGAAGATATAATGACCCTTGCCCAAGTGGGAGAATGTTGGATTCGACGGGATCCAATCCATTTATTTATGGACCATCGGGTATTATTGTTAATCTTTTAAATAAAGACTTGAGCCTAATGAATAATTAAATATATTAATAGCACTTAATTTATATATTTAATTATTACATCTAATATATATCTATTTAGATATATTTATTTATAATGGCTTAAGTACCCAAGCCCATAACTTTGATGGACGGTTATGGGTTTAGCCCATTAGGGTTAGTCCCATTATTCCCTCTATATAATGAATCTTATGTGAGAAGAAAAGATACTGTTAGGAATATGTTGTACTTGATGATAATTTCACATTTTATGCACAAATTGTATAAGTCATGTTTTGTAACTATAACGGATGAGGAATTATAACTCTATCCGTTGACAGGTAGCTCATCAACGGATGAGGTTTTGTAGCATACTACAGTATCTCTATGTTATCAATTGATAGTGTTTTTATCCACAGTCATGTTGACCATCAATGGATAGGCAGAATAGGGTAGCCAATTGTAAATAAGCTATGCTATGTAATTCTGTTTAAGTGAAAGTGTATCAACGGATGAAGACAGAACTCTATCAACGGATACAACTCAAATCTACAATATCAACGGATACAGCTCAATCTATTATCAACGGATGACAGTGTACAATGTCAACGGATAATCATTAACACTTTCTTCCATGCTAGCTGGGGATTAGCAGTTGATAAAGACAGGTTTGACTAACAGATCACATGGGTTGATAGTAGATACAAAAAGCAGTATGGCAGCCATACTTTGGAAACGCAGAAGAAAGAAGCATTCCGTTTACACTATGAATACAAGAAAGGTGCAGGGGACATGTCTGTTCACAAGGACAACCTTTCGGCTACATGTGTATTTGGAGTGAAGTAGCAAGTCAACTTGAATTAGATTAGTATTATCTTATTCCTGTAGTACTTGTAAACTTGGGATATATAACCAAGTGTAGCAACTCTTTAGAAGCTAAGAAAATAGATACATTTGCTTAAGGTTTTCTTGAATATCCTTAGAAAGCAAAGAGTTGTAAAACAGCAGCTGTGTACATTTGTATCATAGAGTTTTCTTCAAATAAAAGCTTCAGGTGGTGCATTTAACTACCTGATTTTATATGTGTTTGTGCATTAATCTTTATACAGCAATTATCTTCTTATAGATTTCTGGAGTTCGTATCAGGAATTTATAAATATCAAGAATTGTATTCAACCCCCCCTTCTACAATTATACAAGTGTGTAATCTGGGAATAACAATTGGTATCAGAGCAAGCTTCTAACATATTTGAAGTTTAAAGATCAACACACTTCCAACATGTCTAAAAAGGATTATGGAGTAAAGATACCAGTTCTTGATAGAGAGAATTACTTTCACTGGAAAGTAAAAATGTGTCTACATCTCTTGTCCATTGATGAGGGTTTTGTGGATTGCTTTGACAAGGGTCCTCATGTTCCGATGAAGACTGCAGCAAGAGTTGGCCTTGCTGAAGATGCGCCTGACACTCTCATTCCCAAACCTGTTTCTGAATGGAGTCTTGAAGATATGGCAGAAGTCCATAAAGACAAAAAGACCATGAATATACTGTTCAATGGTCTAGAAACAGACATGGTTGACAATGTTATCAGCTGTACTACCTCCAAGGAAGTATGGGACACTGTTCAAACCCTTTGTGAAGGAACAGAACAGGTGAGGGAAAACAAGATGCAACTACTAATCCAACAGTATGAACACTTCCATTTCAAGAGTGGAGAAACATTGAATGATACATTTAGTAGATTTCAAAAGCTACTAAATGGCTTGAAACTGTATGGAAGAATCTATCAAGTTAAAGATTCTAATCTCAAATTTCTGAGATCATTGCCCAAAGAATGGAAGCCAATGACTGTTTCTCTGAGAAACACTCAAGAGTACAAGACATTTACTCTTGAAAGGCTCTACGGAACTTTAAAGACATATGAGCTGGAAATGGAGCAGGATGAAGAGATTGAGAAGTCCCAAAAGAAAAGTGGGTCAGTTGCACTTGTTGCCAACTTGGAGCAGAAGGAGGAGAAAAGGACAGAAGCTGCTTGTTCTACACCAAACAGGGAGGTTTGTAAAGATAGAGCAGAATCAAGCAGGAGCAAGGAAAAGGTGTCTGAAGAATTGAATGTCTTTCAGCAGGATGAATTGGATGAGATAGATGAGCACTTAGCCTTTCTGTCTAGGAGATTCTCTAAGCTGAAATTCAAGAGAAACTCTGGGGTGGCCAAACCATTTAACAAGGATTATTCCACAAGCAACTTTGTGGATAAATCCAAAATTAAATCCTACAATTGTGGAATTGCTGGTCACATGATAAATGAATGCAGGAAGCCCAGATCTGAGAATAAGGGAAAGCCAACTGAAGCTGTTGACTACAAGAAGAAATATTTTGATCTTCTCAGGAAGAAAGGAAAGGCATTCATGACCCAAGAGTATGACTGGGCTGCTGATGGAAATCATTCTGATGATGATGTTGAGTATGTCAACCTTGCATTGATGGCTGATTCTGGAGAGCAGGAAGCAAGTTTAGCTAGCAATCAGGTATTTTCTACTAATCTCTCTGAGCTCACCAAAGAGGAATGCAATAGTGTTATAGATGAAATGTCTACTGAACTATATCACTTGAGTGTTACTCTTAAATCACTTACTAAAGAGAACAATAGGATTAAAGAGACTAATCTGTTTTTAAGTGATAGAAATGCTGCTCTAGAAGTTCAATTTCTAGAATTTGAGAAAATGAGAGTTGATTGCAATAATGCTAAAAGTGAACTTGAAGCTGTGTTAAAAAGAGAACTGATTTTAAGAGACCAGCTTGAAAAAGAACAAGGGATAATTGCCAAATTTCAAAGCTGTAGGAATATTTCATAAAACATAATAGAAGTCCAGGGAATAGAATTGTTTGTGAAGGAGACCTGGACTCAAAAGAAAAAGGAGCTAGAACCTTGCCTTGAGGATCTAGAGACTATTTGTGAATCAACGGATAGTGATCATCCGTTGACAGATGAACCATCAACAGATGAGAGGTATCCGTCGACTAACAAAAAGTTTGTTAGTACGAGGGAACTCAAGAAACTGGATATTAAGTATGGTCCAGTCACCAAGAACTTTGTTACTTGTGAGTGTAGCCAAACCAAATCTAGTGGGAAGGCTAAGGCAGGTGATTTACACAACAAAAAGGCTGTTGGTAAATCAGATAATGAAAAGGTAGAAATTAAGGGTAAAAAGAAAAAGAACATAAATGGTAAGATAGGCATCAACAAGAAAAACAATTATTCTCCTGACAAGTTTGCCCCTAGGAAAACTTGTAGTAATTGTAATAGTGTCAATCACCTATCTTCTAATTGCAAGATTGTTAACAAGGCTCCTGCTCATGTACCTCAAACTATACCATGTATGCCTGCAATGCCTGGTTTGTATCAGAATGCTCATTTTAAAAATCCATATGTGTACATTCCATGTGTGTCTAATCCTTATTTTCAATTTGTGAATATGCCACAAATGACATGGAACAACCTAAGCATGAATAACATGTATGCTAATCTTTCACAAATGCATGCACCAAGTATTTATGCAAATGAGTATCTATCTAACCATATCACTCAAGCATCTACACCTAAGTTGAAGAATGCTAAGAGTGCAAAGTCAAAGGCTAACAAGAAAGGACCCAAGGAAGCTTGGGTACCAAAATCAACTTGATTCGTCTTTGGAATGTGTGCAGGGAAACAGAAGGAATCTATGGTACCTAGACAGTGGATGCTCTAGGCACATGACAGGAGATTCAACCCTGCTCACAGAGTTCAAGGAAGGAGCTGGCCCTAGAATTACCTTTGGAGATGACAGCAAAGGATATACTAAGGGATATGGCTTGATTTCAAAAGACAATGTCATCATTGAAGAAGTGGCCTTAGTTGAAGGTTTGAAGCACAATTTGCTGAGTATCAGTCAGATTTGTGACAAAGACTATGAAGTAAGGTTCACAAAAGAAGCCTGTGTTGTTTCTGCCGAGGAAGACAACAATGTGGTATTGACAGGCTTTAGAAAAGGAAATGTTTACATAGCTGACTTCAATTCAGCATGCTCAGAATCCATTACTTGTCTCTTCAGCAAAGCAAGTAAGGATGAGAGTTGGCTATGGCATATGAAGCTGTCACCTTTGAATTTTAAAGTTATGAATGACTTGGTAAGAAAGGATCTTGCTAGAGGAATCCCTCAATTGGAATTTATCAAAGATGGACTGTGTGATGCCTGCCAATTAGGGAAACAAATGAAATCATCCTTCAAGAGCAAGACAGAGTCATCCATTGTTAAGCCACTTTAATTGCTGCATATGGACTTATTTCGTCCAGTAAATGTCATGTCTATTTCAAAGAATAAATACTGTCTGGTGATTGTAGATGATTTTTCTAAGTTTTCATGGACTTTCTTTCTACATTCCAAAGATTGTACAAGTGAAATCATCATCAATCATCTCAGAATACTAAACAATGGTTCTGAAGACAAAGTAAAAAGAATCAGGAGTGACAATGGTACTGAATTCAAGAATTCCACAATGAAGATTTTCTGTGAAGAAATTGGAATTGTCCATGAGTTTTCTGCTGCCAGAACACCTCAACAAAATGGGGTTGTTGAAAGGAAAAACAGAACTCTCATTGAAGCAGCTAGAACAATGTTAAGTGAATCAAGATTACCAACATATTTCTGGGCTGAAGCTGTCAACACTGCATGCTTCACTCAGAATATTTCCTTGGTTAATCAAGCTAGAGGAATGACTCCTTATCAGTTGTTAACCAACAAGAAGCCAACTTTATCTTTTCTTCATGGCTTTGGATGCAAGTGTTTTGTGCTAAGGAATCATGGAGATAACTTAGGCAAATTTGAAGCAAAGGCAGATGAAGCTGTATTTGTTGGATATGCAGCAGGGAAAGCCTATAGAGTCTATAATCTCAGAACCAACATTGTTATGGAATCTGTACATGTTGTGTTTGATGATCAAAAGATTCTAGGTCTAAAGGCTCCCATGAAAAGTTGAAATTTGAGAATGAGGTAGAAGGAAGAATGTACAATGATGATGATGAGGAAAATGAAGATCATGACCATGAAAATTCACCAAGAGTTGTTGGCCCAACTAGAAGTGATGCTCACACTGGAAATGAAGCATCCATTGACAGTCATATTGAAGCATCTGATACATCCATTGACATGCATTCTCATGCATCCGTCGACAGGCAAAATGGAGCATCCGTTGATAGACAAGGAAATGCATCCATTGACAGTCAACTTCATAATTCTGCAAGGACAACAAACTCAGGGGGAGTTTCTCAAAGTCAAAACTCAATGACCAATCAACAAGATCATGCTCATACAGATGAAGCGACCTCATCCAGGTCAAATCTCCACCTCCAAGAAAATGGACTGGAGATCATCCATTTGAGTTAATCATTGGTGAATCAAATTCAAGAGTCCAAACTAGGAGGGCCACTCAAGCAGAATGCCTATACAGTAGATTCCTGTCTCAAGAGGAACCTAAGAAAGTGGAAGATGCCCTTCTAGATCTAGATTGGGTCTTAGCAATGCAAGAAGAGCTAAACCAATTTGAAAGAAATAAAGTTTGGAAGCTTGTGCCCAAACCTGATGATAGAAGTGTCATAGGTACTAAATGGGTTCTCAAGAATAAGACAGATGAAAATGGTATAATTGTGAGGAACAAAGCTAGATTAGTGGCAAAAGGTTATTCTCAAGAAGAAGGGATAGATTTTGATGAAACTTTTGCTCCAGTGGCAAGACTTGAGGCAATTATAATCTTCCTAGCCTATGCGGCACATGCCAATTTCATAGTCTATCAGATGGATGTCAAAAGTGCCTTTTTAAATGGGGAACTGGAAGAAGAGGTCTATGTCCATCAACCTCCTGGCTTTGAAGATCCAGAATTTCCAGAATATGTATATCTTCTCATGAAAGCACTTTATGGTTTGAAGCAAGCACCAAGAGCCTGGTATGACACTTTATCTCAATTTCTTTTGGAGAACCACTTCACTAGAGGTACAGTAGATAAAACTTTATTTCATAGGAATATCAATGGCTCTTCAATACTTGTTCAAATCTATGTAGATGATATTATTTTTGGGTCTACAGATGAGAAGCTTTGCAAAAGGTTTGCCAAACTTATGCAAAGTAGGTATGGAATGAGCATGATGGGTGAATTAACTTACTTTCTTGGCTTACAAGTAAAGAAAGTTAATGAGGGCATTTTCATAAGTCAAACAAAATATATTTATGATCTTTTAAAGAAATTTGACTTAATGGATTGTACCCCTGCAAAACATCTATCGCCACTGCAACTAAGCTTGAGTTGAATACTAAGGAAAAGTCTGTGGACATCTCAAGTTATAGAGGCATGGTAGGTTCACTTCTATAACTAATAGCTAGTAGACCTGATATAATGTTTTCTACTTGTCTTTGTGCTAGATTTCAAGCTGACCCTAGAGAGTCTCACTTGATAGCTATTAAGAGAATTTTCAGGTATCTCAAAGGAACACCAAACCTTGGCATTTGGTACCCAAGAGAATCTGGTTTTGATCTAACTGGCTACTCAGATGCCGATTATGCAGGTTGCAGAATTGATAGGAAAAGTACTACAGGTTCCTGTCAATTTCTAGGAAACAGGCTTGTTTCATGGTTCAGTAAGAAACAGAACTCAATCACCACTTCTACAGCTGAAGCTGAGTACATTGCTGCTGGAAGTTGTTGTGCACAAATTCTATGGATGAAAAATCAACTTATTGACTATGGTCTAAAAGTTGAGAAGATTCCAATTTTCTGTGACAACATAAGTGCTATTGCCATCACAGGGAATCCAGTGCAACATTCGAGAAACAAGCATATTGACATCAAATACCACTTCATTAGAGAACATGTGATGAATGGTACAGTAGAAATGCACTTTGTGCCAAGTGAAATGCAGCTTGCAGATATCTTCACCAAGCCTCTTGATGAATCCACATTCACAAGATTGGTAGGTGAACTAGGTATGCTTAATTTGTCATAATTCCTAATGATATTTGATCTTACTGCTTTGCAGCTAGAAATGTGTTTTGATTTACTTGAGAATTAAAAACTCTCAGAAAAATTTTCTGCAGAAATTTTGTCTAAGGCAAAATTATCTTATCAACGGATATCCTTTTACCCGTTGGTAGTATAAACAAATTACTAGATTTTCGTATATCAACGGATAACAGGTTATCCACAAAATCGACGGATAAACTGTTTCTCAACCGTTCATCTTATATCTGTTGATATACATATTTTCTTTTAAATATAGTCGTTGGTAAACATGTATATATAGGCATGGCTGTATTTATTTTCTCTTGTTAACTGACAGTTACTTTTGACCAATGGGTAATTACTTTAAATTATTTCATTTTCAACTCTTGAAAAATATAAAAGGCTGTCTTGTGCTCTGACATCTCACTTTTATCCACTTTCAAGATTCTCATAAGTAAACTGCATCTTCTTCACTAAAACTCTCTGCAACAAAAGTTCAAACACTTCAATGGCGCCTATTGTTAAGATGATGTCTTCCACTGGGTTCACCTATGAGAAGAACAACTTCGCGGCCTATGTTGATACAGTGAATGCCCCAGAAGCTTATCACACCTTGATGAATTTTGTGAAGAAATATAAACTGTCGTATGCTATGACTGCCACAACTCCTCTAATCCACGAGGTAATTGAAGAGGTGTGGGCATCTGCTGAGTACAATGGCACAGACGGTACAATTGCTTTTTCCTTAAAGGGTAAAAACTATGTAGTTAATTCTGATGTGATAACTGCTTGTTTAAAATTGCCTGAGAATAACTGTCTGAAAGTACCCAGTGATGCTGAAATTGTTGCCATGCTTAATTCCATAAATTATGCCCTTAGTACTGAGAATTTAGGGAAAATTGTTAGGAACGGAATGGTTAAAGAATGGAGTTATTTTTGTGATGCCTTCATTAAAACTTTTTCAGGCAAAATTAGTAATTTTGATTCTGTTACCCATTCCATGCTAGTTATGATGTGTATGCTTCTGACTGATAAATTCCATAACTTTGGCACACTAGTCATGTATGAGATAGCAGCAAAATTAGGTAAAAAGGAAACTAGTAGCAAGAATATCTATTTTTCTAGATTTTTGATGCTCTTAGCACTGGATGTATCTGAGAATAAGCTATCCATTGCTAACCCGAATAGCAAGTTCCCATGTTTTGTTCAGGAGAAGAGAGTCTTAAGTGATTTAATTCGAATGAACTCAAATGCAGGAGTACAATTGGTATATCTACCAATTGTTCAGGTAACTATTTCTAACCTTGAAACTCCTATCTCTAACCCCCAAATTTCTTTGCCTTCTAGTGTCACAATGGAGTCTGTAGTTGTGACCAAACAGGCTCCTACCAAGGTTACCAAATCCATAGTTCCAAAACCATAATCTAAAAAGCAAACCTCAAGTGTCTCTCAAAAGACACCTGTTGTAAAACCTACCAAAACTCTTGAGGGGAGTATGAAGGTGGTAGTGAGTGGTGAGGGACAGGGTGCAAGTCCTAAGAATAAGGTAGGTGAAGAGAGTGCACCAAATAGCCAAGCCTTAGTTACATCCTCTCAACAGGGTGTGACTACTAACTTAAGTTCCACAGGAACTCTGCACAAAAGGGTAAGGGACACTAGCCCTCTCTCAAAAACCTATGGTAGAAGAGTAAAATCTAAAACCACTGGGGTTACACAGGGTGCACATACTGTACAGGCACCTGTACCTTCTCAAAGTCAGTTTGATGTGGCTCCAGCAAATGTGGAGTCACAGCCCCCTATTTATAACCTTCAAATCGATACACATTACAATCCACCATCACCAACTCCATATCTGTACGTGGATATGATATCTACATCAATTCCTGATTCTCCATCTTTAAGATTCTTGGAGAAGCCCCACTCTGCAATTGGTGGTCATCATCTTTTAGATGATTTGTTGGGCCATCAATCTTCCATTCCTGAATTCACAACAAAATCTGTGGCCTCATCTTTAAAATCAATCTCCACAGATTCAGTGTTGGTTTTCACTTCAATGGATACTATCTTTCCTTCATCAACGGATATCCTTCATCCGTTGGCAAGTGTTTTTCCATCAAAGGATGCGCCTATGTCTAGCCATCCGTTGACAGCTACAACTACTCCATCAACGGATATCCCTTATCCGTTGATAACTTACTCTACCACTGCTATATCTGATATTCCTGTGTCAAGTGTGGAGGAGTTCTCAGTAGTTGAAACACTATTAGGAATGAAGGAAGGGAGTGAGAGGCTGCCTTGTGAGCAGGCAAAAGGAGAGGTAAATAATGAGAGGCTGACCATTTCTTCCGGTCAGGCAAAAGGAGAGCAAGAGAGTTCCACCTTAGTAGGTGAAGGTGAGGGTGTGAGAGGTGTGATCCAAGGGGAGCCCCTGATACAAGAAAAGAGAGATGAGAGGAGAGAAGGGACTACAGGAGATATAAGGCAGGAAGTTCCAGCCATTGCAAGTGAGTTAATGGAGGTTGATGAAGCTTCTAAAGAGATGGAATTTCAACAAGAATATCAGTCAATCATTGACTCCATCTCTTTGGATCCTGAAACCTTTACTCATCCTGTTTCTGCCTATCAAGTCATGGCACAACAGGGCAATATGGAGGCAGAGGAGGCAATGCACCTAGTGCACACCTCATAATCTCTACAAAGAGCAAAGGAAGCTTTGACAGCTCTGCCTTCAGATGCTAAAAGTGAAGAGTTTGGCAATGATGACAGTGCTAGCACAGAAAATGATGAAGAAATCAATGTGGAGGATACTTCAGCATGGCTATTTTCTACTGCCACTGTGGTTGGTGACGTCAATGTGGAAATTATGAAGCAATATCAAATTGCTATGGCTGAGCACCAGAATGCAGATCCACAGAGGAAGGCTATCCTTCAGCAAATAATGGCCTCCCTGAAACTTCACAAGATGCAAATGGTTATTCAAAGAACACAATAAGAGGAGGTCCAAACTTCAATCAGAGAAAAGAAAGTAGAACTAGATGCCAGGATTGAGGCACTAGCCCCTACTACCACTCAGAAGGTGCTGACTAGCAAACTGTTAAAAGAAGATAGCCTGGCCAAGTCTGTTCAGCATCTTTCCTCCAGAGTGGATAGTATGGAATCTCACCTGAAGAAAATCATTGCCAACCAAGCAAAACAGACTGAGCTACTGGAAAGGCTACTTGCAGCCTCACCTCCAACCCTTGATGCTAACAAAAAGGGGGAGAAAAAGGAAACAAGAATAGAAGAGGTTGCACTAGTCAATTTCAAGCTGCCAGTAGCAAGATAGCAAGATAACACAAACTGAGGGGGAGCAACTGCCAACTATAGTGGTCAATCCAATAGAATTTTCTATATAGGCTTCCCCTGTGAAGAAACAAAAGGCTTTGCCTGTGATTCCTGACTTATCAGAAATCTCAGATGGTGAGAGGCAAGCCAGAATTCAAGAATTAGAGAAGATCAACAAGGAGGCAACTGAAAGAATAATGAGGACAGAGAGGATGATCAATGAATCAATTGCATCAGCTTTGTTCTCTACTCAAGCTTCTACTCCAACAATCTCAACCACAATTCTGAAGGTGCTCACTCCAGCAATTGTGACTCCTACATTTTATGATGCTGAACCTTCCTTTGTCAAAGAATTTGAACCCTGCATAAAAACAGAGCTTACTCTGCACCTAAAGCAAATGGGAAGAACAAGTTAAAATTGGACTTTCCATTTAACAAGGATGATGAAGGGAAGCTAATGGGAAAGCAAATTAAGGAGTTCAAGGAAAATGCCAATAGGAGTGTAAGAGAATGAATGGTTGTAATCATAAGGAATGGAAAAGTCTTAAATATATCCAACAGCCATCCTAGATTTATTGAAGCAAAAAGAGAGGAGACCTCTAGATTCTCAGGGAAGCTCATCCAAGTGAAGAAGAGAGATATGAAAACTCAGATGAGAAGCAGGCTAGGCTGGCTCAGGAGTTAATGGATGAGGTAGAGGATGAAATGAGGGAACCTGAGGAAGTCCCCAAATTCAAACCCAAAAGGAGAGTGAAAACAAAGGCAAAGAGGCTTGTCTCTCCAGAAAATGTAAGTAAGGAAACTACTGGCTCATCAATATCTATTTCTGCACAAGTAATCAACCCAGCTGTGAATTTCCATGGTGACTCTATAATACCTAAAGAGGAACCAATGAATCTTGACTCCATTGAGGTTCCTTCATTCTTCCTGAAGCCTCAACAGAAGCCTAAATAGAAGAAAAGGATACCAAGGAAGCAACCTTCAAAGGAACCAATTCAAGTTGCTAGGGTGCCTGCTATTGTTAAGCAGCCAATCTTGGAAAACAAGGATGATTTTATCTATCAGGCAGATATTGAAGAACACTCTGGCATGAATCTGTATCTGGATGAATTGTCAGAAGTAAGAGGAATTGACAAATACAAGCATTTGCCTGAGAGATTGGTCTTTGTATACAAGGGAGGAAAGGAAAGGACATGGCCACTACAGAGGGTTCTTAGAGAAAATTATCTGACCTTAACCAAGGTGTTCTCTACAATTAAGAGATACACAGGGTTCTCCAAGATAGCAAAAGGGGAGATACTGGACAGAATAGAACAGATAAGGAGAGAATGGAACTCACCATCAAGACTACCAAAGAAGATGAAGATCCCATACAATGAACAGAAAATCCACATTCAACCCTTCTGGATGATGGAGTTCAGGGATGAAGATGGAAACAGGAGATTCTTCAGGTTAGAAGACCAACTATCAAAGGCTAGTTCTCAATACCTGAGATGGTTACAACAAAAGCTAAATCCAAAAGTTGTTGAAGAAGATGACTTCTATAGGCAACTCCAAATGCAGATTGAGTCCAACTCTACCAAAGAAGGAAAATCAAGGGTGATGCCAACCAGAGAGAAGAAACAGTATTAATCTGCTCAGTCTAGAGGAGCACTTCTCGGTTAAGTTTCTTAGAACTTTTTGTTTTTAATTTTTGTAGCTTAATACAATTTTTGCATTGTTCTATATATATCTTTAGGAATGTTTTGTTATCATCAAGGTCCTGAATTTATGCTTTATTGCCATCAAGTATAAATTGGGGGAGATTGTTAGGAATATGTTGTACTTGATGATAACTTCACATTTTATGCACAAATTGTATAAGTCATGTTTTGTAACTATCAACGGATGAGGAATTATAACTCTATCTGTTGACAGGTAGCTCATGAACGGATGCTACAGTATCTCTATGTTATCAATTGATAGTGTTTTTATCCAAAGTCATGTTGACCATCAATGGATAGGCAGAATAGGGTAGCCAATTGTAAATAAGCTATGCTATGTAATTCTGTTTAAGTGAAAGTGTATCAACGGATGAAGACAGAACTCTATCAATGGATACAGCTCAAATCTACAATATCAACGGATACAGCTCAATCTATTATCAACGGATGACAGTGTACAATGTCAACGAATAATCATTAACACTTTCTTCTATGCTAGCTGGGGATTAGCATTTGATAAAGACAGGTTTGACTGACAGATCACATGGGTTGATAGTAGATACAAAAAGCAGTATGGCAGCCATACTTTTGAAACGAAGAAGAAAGAAGCATTCCGTTTACACTATGAATACAAGAAAGGTGCAGGGGACATGTCTGTTCACAAGGACAACCTTTCGGCTACATGTGTATTTGGAGTGAAGTAGCAAGTCAACTTGAATTAGATTAGTATTATCTTATTCCTGTAGTACTTGTAAACTTGGGATATATAACCAAGTGTAGCAACTCTTTAGAAGCTAAGAAAACAGATACATTTACTTAAGGTTTTCTTGAATATCCTTAGAAAGCAAAGAGTTGTAAAACAGCAGCTGTGTACATTTGTATCACATAGTTTTTTTCAAATAAAAGCTTCAGGTGGTGCATTTAACTACCTGATTTTATATGTGTTTGTGCATTAATCTTTATACAGCAATTATCTTCTTATAGATTTCTGGAGTTCTTATCAGGAATTTATAAATATCAAGAATTGTATTCAACCCCCCCTTCTACAATTATACAAGTGTGTAATCTGGGAATAACAGATATGCGTCTCATATTATTCTGAAAATACACACAACCCATCCTTACGTATAGAGGAGAATAGTGAAGATCAAAACCCTCAAGCATTCACAATCTCCGTACTCTCTCTCAAGATCATTAATGGCCTCTTTCGATTCAGGTACGCTTCCGCTATTAATTATACTCATAGTCTCGATCAGGAGATTCATGTATATTATTATGTTGCATATATATACATGATTTATTCTAACAGGTTGCACTTGTAAAAGAGGAGTATGAGATTATCTTTTAATTACAGAGCATTGGAAAGTAAGGGAGAGATATTTACGTTTGTAAAAACTAAAAGGGTTGTTTGAAATATTGCATCTCGTCTGGCAAGTGTGCTTAGTAAGCAGGGAATGTTGGGTGGCGTCAACCTAAGTACCATATCGATGAAACAAGAGGAAATTCTTTTGTATATAGAGCAGCCGATTAACTCCATTAGTATGAGGCCTTTTGGGAGTGACCACAAATAAATTCGTGTGGATTCGGTCCAAAACGGACAATATCACACTATTGTGCAGTTATGGCTCGCTTAACAAGCCCAACAGGTGGTATTAGAGCCCATGGTTCAGTAATTGGATCCTGGGGGTAATGGGTTGTGGTTGTTCGATGTGGGAGGTTCCCCTCGGACCTCGGTGGCGATTGGAGATTTGTCGGGTTCCTTGTGTCGAAAGTCTTCCTGAAAGGTGTTCAGGCGGTGAGTTATGTGGGTACGGCAGTGGTACAAGATGTAGACAGATTTATCACGGGTGTATGACCACGGGTTATGTGATTCTTGGTTTGAGGGGAGGATTATTGGGTGGCGTCAACCTAAGTACCACATCGATGAAACAAGAGGAAATTCTCTTGTATATTATAGCTGCTGATTAACTCCATTAGTATGAGGCCTTTTATATTTAATTTTTGACTTAAATTTTTATTATTATGTATGCTTTGTGTTTTTATATTATTGCAACGAGTGTCGGCTTAAGAAATTGTGACACAAATCGGTAAAAATGAAAAAAAAATTCTGTAAATAGCTTATTTTATTGTCTACATATATTTAATTACATATTCGAAACAGAAATGGTATTCAAATTTATAAAAAAATCGAATTTATAGCGAAAAAATTGTAATAAAACATTTCTTTTAATATATTCGAAATGAAAAAAAATGTTAATAATTAAAATTTTCTTTAAAATATCCAAAGTTGAAAACATATTCGAACTCAAGAGAGATTTAAATTTATAAGAAAGATATATAATTAAAAAAAAATAAAATGTGTGAAGTATTATTGCATATTTCATAAAAGATTCGGATTTGTATAAAACGATGTTTAAAATTTCTATCAAAGACATCAAATAATTTTTTTTTAACATATTTGAAGTAGAAAATGTAGCAATCAGTTCACAAGATTTTCAGGATGAATCTTTTATGTTATCAATGATGTATATGCACGTATTCAAATTTTTTATTATTAAATCTAAGAATATTCAAGAAATTAGTAATTTAATGATAATATAAAGGACTGAAGTTTGGAATGGTAGTTAGTACTTAAATTTTTTATAATTACATATATTAGTCTTTTATCTATACACATTTATTACAACAAGTGTTGGCCTAGAAAAACGTGACACGAAATCCGTATCTAAGACATATTTAAATAATTTATTTTGTTGTCTATGTATATTTATTTATATAATATTGTGTTCATTAATTTATATGATAGTATAGATAATTTTATACTAATTTTTTCTTAAATGAATTTTTGTGTGAAATATTTGAAAAATATGTTATAAGGCCGCCGCGAAGCGCGGCTTAGTCGACTAGTACTTATATAAAGAAGAAGACGGAGGTGGTGAGGTGGCGCCTCTCAAATCGCTCCTTTTTATTTTTCTAATTTTTATAGATTTTTGCAATTTTTAATGTTAAAAATTGTGATTTCCTTTATATTTTTCGAATTTTTAGTGTTAATAATTATAACTTTCCTTTTTATGTTAACTTTATTATTTCTTTATTATTTTTCTAATCTTTAGTATTTTCGATTTTTTAGTGTTAATAATTATAACTTTTTGTTTTAATATCAAAATTATGACTTCCCTTTTTATGTCATTTTCTAATATCAAAATTATAACTTCCCTTTTTATGTTAAAAATTACTCCTATTTTCTTCAAATATTTCATTTTTTCCATGATCTAACGACGGAAACTCTGTATTCTACATCATTAGTTGACTTATATAACAGGATTATGTTTGGGCTTATATACTTGCTATATCTATAAATATCATTATTCTATTGGGATTTTTAACTTTTCATAAATCGTATGTTAGTTTTTGTTTATTAATCTTATGATCTTCATTCTTCTTCTTTTTTGACAAGCGATTTTATGATCTTCTTATCTTTTTTGTAGTTAAGGTTCTACATAACAAGAATTTGAGACGCACTAAACCTGCCGACTGATTTTATCATCTAAAATTCATTTAATGGATTTTTAAGGTGAGCACCATTCTTTTTAACTTTTCATAGATTTACGTATGATAGTTTTGTTTATTAATCTTATGATCTTCATTCTTTTTCTTTTTTGACAAGCAATCTATGATCTTATATTTTTTGTAGTTAAGGTTCTCTATAGCTCATGCCGTTGATTTTGAAACGCATCAAATTTTTTGGCTGAATTTCTCATCTAAAATCATTGAATGGATTCTTAAGACCCTTCTTTTATATGGGGTGATGGCCCTTCATGTCACATTTTGGAGTCAAAATGCCCTAATTATCACAATCTGAAAAAAAGGCCCTTTTTATCACAGAGAAACGCAAAGGCGTCTGGCGTTTTTGATTTTGGGGGAGTAACGCAACTTCATGTTGCGTTTCTATGTTTTTTTTGTTTTTTTTTCCCCCATGAAGATGCGTTTTCACTGTTTTTTTTTTTTTTGAAAATTCATCACCCCTGCGAGGCCCACAGCTGAACACGCCAGTTGGTCTTGCGTTTCTTAGGAACGCAACATAATGTTGCGTTTTTGACAAATTTATTTTTTTTTTTTTTTGGAAATCGATTTCAGAAAATAAAAAAGCAATAACGCAACACGCCAATGCGTTTTTCAAAAACGTGTGATAATGTTGCATTTTTCTGTGATAAAAAGGGCCTTTTTTTCAATTTGTGAGATTAAGGGCCATTTGACTCCAAATTGTGACGTAAAGGGCCTTTATTCTTTTATATGTTGCACAATAATCAATACATACAAATATAAAATATATATTTATACATATATATATATATATATATAGAGTCCTACTCTACTACAAACTAAAATTAACTACAAACTAAAAACCAAACCCTAATCTAACATTTCAAGCTAATCTAATAACCAAACTAGGGGTACACCAATACAAAAAAGTCTTATAATTCTACCATCTATCTATTAATCGAAAAAAAAATTTAAAAAAAAAATATTTTTTTTTTTAAAAATGATGACGTGGCAGCAGATTTTTTTTTATTTTTTTAAAATTTTTTTTTTTGATAAATGGATAAAGGGTAGAATTATAAGACTTTTTTGTAAAGGTGCCCCTGGCGGGGCCCTTAGAATAAATGAAATATAAGAGATTTAGTATTAGTTTGTAGTTTGTATTTAAGGATTGGTTTGTATTTGAGCAAAAGCATATATATATATATATATATAGGCAAATGGTTAAATAGAAACCAAAATTAGGGTAGAAACTAGAAACTAATCTACACCATTGATCTAATATTATTATCTTTTAATCTCAGTCGTAGATTTTTTTTATTTAAAAAAATATAAAAGACAAAAATTTTGTTATTATGTCTTTTAACCGTTTTCTGTTTCTCTCTCTACACTTACTCTCTCTGCTCTTTTTCTCTCTCACCACTCTGTACGATCTTTCTCTCGATCTCTCTCCCCACAGTCTCTCTAGCATCTTTCACTGTTATGCATATCGGAGTGTTGTCTTTCTATATCTCTCTGTGATTTTAGAAAAGCTCCAATTTTGTAGTTTTTTTAGCTCCGTGAAGATGATTACAACAGATTTGAATAAAATTAGAGATAATCAAGGTAATCTTGTTTTAATTTGTTTATAGTTTGTTATTTTGATCTGTGATTTTGTTGTTTAATTATTAGTTCTGATTATTTGCGATACATCATGTAATTTCGTAATAGTGATTTGTATAAAATTGTTAGTTATATGTGCAAATTTGTATAAAATTAGTAGTTATTGGTTTTTGTATAATCTACTATGTAGTTAGTAGTTGTTGCTGTTTTATTTTGATGTTTTCGTAATTTTAATTGCAGTCTTTAGTGATTTTTATGTAGATTTAGTAGTTTCAGTTAGTAAAATTCATTTTCTGCAAATTTTAAATGTGTACGTGGTTAAATCGGCTTTGTATTAGTAATTTTACTGTTTTGATTGTTCAATTATCAGTTTTGTTTGAATGCAGTACTTTAGCTATTTTGATTTTTTTGTTATTTTAATTGCAGTATTTAGTGATTTTATGTAGATTTAGTAGTTTTCATTTGAGATTATGTAAAAAAAATCAAAAAACCTACTGGATTATTAGTTTTCATCAGTTAGTGTTCTATAATTTTGAGGTGTCTAGTTGTTTCATATGCCTAATTGTACTGTTGTGGTGATTCTTTCAGGTTCAAGTTGTGGTGATTCTTGTCAAATTAGTACTGTTGTTAGTACTGATCTCTCTTCAATAGAAAGTGAAGGTTCCATAACAAGTTATAACGTGTCACCCGGTGGTAATAGGTATTATATACCTAGTTGTGTTGGTGATATTGGTATACCATTTGTTAACCAGATTTTTGAAAGTTTAGATAAAGGTTATAAGTTTTATAAGGAGTATGGTCGATTGGGTGGATTTAGTGTTCGGAAAACAACTGAAAAGACAGATGATAATGGTACTATTTTACTTAAGCATTATGTTTGTAGTTGTGAAGGTTTTAATGATCCTAAGAAGGATCAAGTGGTTAAGAAAAGGCGAACAGTTTCTCGGAGGTGTGGATGTAAAGCAAAGTTTGTGTTGAAGTATATGAGTCTGGGTAAATATTTTGTATTCTCTTTTGTTGAGCAACACAATCATGTTTTAGCTAGTGAGACCGGTAGGCAGTTTTTGAGGTCTAGTAGGGAGATGAATACAAATTTGAGAAATATCATATTCGATGCTTCAAAAGTTAATATTGGTTGCAGCAAAACTTTCAGCTTTGTTAAAGAAATGGTTGGTGTGTATTCTAATGTAGGGGCTACCTTGCAAGATTTTAGAAATTTTAATAGGGATTTGAGAGCGTTTGTTGGTGAAAGAGATTCACAAATGTTACTAGATAAGTTTAAGGTAATGCAGGAGACTTCAGAGTCATTTTATTTTGCTTATGATGTTGATTCTGCTGGTCACTTGTTGAAACTTTTCTGGGCTGATCCTATTGGTCGGAGGAATTTTGAAGTTTATGGTGATGCGGTATCATTTGATGCGACTTTTGATACAAATAAGTAAGTAAAACTGTTCATAACTTTGTAATTTCTGAGTTAATGTCCAATTCATCCGAGTTAGTGTTTTTGATAAATCTGGTGTTAATATTTTGGTTTATAATTTTTGTGCTACAGGTATAATATGATTTTTGCACCATTCACTGGTGTGGATAAACATGACCGATGTGTTACTTTTGCTGCTTGCCTTCTATCACAGGAGAGTATTGAGGAATATAAATGGGCATTTGATCATTTTGTCAAGGCTATGGGACGAAATCCAGTTGTAATAGTTACTGATCAGTGTGCTGCTATGAAGGTAGCTGTCCCTGCTTCATTTTCTGCAAAAAATGGTTTGATTCCGAGTAAGCATCGTCTATGCATGTGGCATATCATGGAAAAATTTCCCATCAAGGTATACTTGTTGATTTTTATTTGAAATTCGTTTGAACTTTTAACATTTGTGTATTTTATTTTATAAAAAAGTAAAATTTGGCAGAATTGTAATAGACTATAATGATGGGAAGTGCCTAGTCTTTGAGTCGCTGAAAATGTTTTTATTTTTAAGTATAGGGTCAGTAACGGAAATAAAACATTCAGGTTAGACATACTTTTATTGATTATTAATATTTAGTTTTAGTGATTATTAGTGATTACTTTAGTGATTTTTGTTTAATAATTTAGTAATAGTATAACTTTAATTGAGTAACTGTTAGTAATTATTTTACTCCTTGTCTCCTGCTTTATTCTTGATGTGCTGCTTTTAATTTGTCCTGTTATTTTGCAGCTTGGTAATCGTCTATGTAAGGAGACTGATTTTATGGAAAAAATGAAAAAGTACATTTGGTCGTCAGTTTTAGAAATTGATGAATTTGAGAAAGGTTGGGAAGCTGTTGTAAATGAGTTCAATTTAGAGGGTAATAAGTGGTTGTCAGATATGTATGCTATTAGGTCTTCATGGATTCCGGCATTTTTTAGAGATGAGCCGATGTTTGGTTTGATAATAACAACATCAAGGTCAGAGAGTGAGAACTTTTTCTTTGGTCAGTTTCATAAACAAGGCGACACTCTTTGTGAGTTTTGGATACGTTTTCAGAGTGCAATGGAAAGGCAGAGAAATGAAACAGTTAGGCTAGATCACGAGTCCAATTCCAGTACTCCTACCACACTATAGACATGGTATATTGAAGATCACGCGGCAGATTTATTCACACGTGCAATATTTTACAAAGTTCAGGAAGAAATACTAGCATCATGTCTGGATATGCAAATAAAGCGTATGAGTGAGGAAGTTGATGGGGTTACTCATTTTGAGATTAGGGACGTAAAAGTAAAAGATAAACTTTTTAAGGTAATGTTGCAATCTTCGATTTATTTTTCTTTATTACAACTGGAATTAGTAATTAGTTGTTGGGGTTACTCATGCTTATATGATTTATAAATTTAATCTTGTAATCTTTGATTAGCCAGATAATTTATTTCAAGTGCAAATTTTAAAGAATCAACTGGAAATTGATACATTGTTTAACTATCAATTTGTAAGGACTGTTTGTATAAATATTTAATATTTTAGCACATTATACTTATTTATCTTTGTACTTAATGCTCATGTGTATTTTACTGATTAATTTTTATGTTTTTTTGTACAGGTCTCTGTGAGTATAAATCATGCTGTTTGTTCGTGCAAGAAATTTGTTATGTGTGGAATAGTGTGCAGGCACGCTTTTTGTGGTTTAAAGCAAATAGGAGTGACAAAGTTTCCTAGAAGTCTCGTTCTGAATCGTTGGATGAAAATTGCTGATATTGGGAGTTCATCAAATTCAGATGTGGTTTATAATGATTACTTTAAGATGGAACAAGTTTCTTTGAAATTGACGAATATTTGGTTTGATTTTCGTCAAGCTGTTAACAAGGCTGGTGTTCAACTGGACAAGCTTGATCATGTTCACAAAGCTATATTGCAGTTGAATCAAGATCTTGATGATTGTGGGGATGTTAATTTCACAAAAAAAAAGACATATGGCTGCTATGGTTGGTGATCAACCTGTAGGAGAGGTTACTGTTCTCCCACCAAAAGTTTGCAAGAACAAAGGAAATTACTTTAAGAGGCTGGTTAGTGAAAGAGAGAAAGCAATTACCAAATCAAAAAAGAGAATTCGCAAATGTAAAAAATGTGGGTTGCTAACTCATGACTTTAGGACTTGTCCGGATAAGAATAAAGTGAGCACAAGAGAAGAAATTCCAGCTAACGACTCTAGTAGTTGTTTGAAGAAGAACAAAGTGAGGCCAAGAGAAGAAGAAATTTCAGCTAGTAAGTCTAGATGTTTGAAGAAGAACAAAGTGAGCACAGAAGAAGAAGAAATTGCAGCTAATTAGTCTTGTTTTTATATGATAAATACATTTGGTACATTACTGTTAAGAAATTTCCATTACGACATTTGGAATATATTATACAAGAAATTGCTTGAAAGTTTATATAAATGTATGCTCTGTTTTGTTTTTCTAGTTCAGTTTTGTCATTTAGAAAAAAAATGTACCATTACTTTAAGTAAATTAGTAGTACTCCTTCCGTCTTGCTAATATTGGCCACAGTTTCATATTATGAAAATTTGTTAAGTTTTCATAAATATGTTAATAATTAATTATGCTTAAATATGGTAATTATAACTTATTCGCTAAATATATAAAAGGTTTCACTAATATTTTTAGTTAATATAAAAGGTAATATTGACTAAAAGTTATTTTTTTCCTTATATTTTTAGTGATTTTCCCTGTGTATTTTTAGTGATTGTCACTGTGTCCTTTTAGTGATTTTCCCTGTGTTTTTTAGTAAATATATAAATATGTTTTTCAAAACGCTACATAGTATTGTGTTTTGGGGTGGAAACGCGAGATAGAACATTATTTTCAAAAAGTAAACGTCACTTTATGTGGCGTTTTATGCTTTCCATTTTTTTATATATAATGCATAAGGGTGCATATAATTAACCTTCGGGGTTCAATAATTAACCTTTGGGGTTAAACGTTTCCATTTTTGTTTTAGAAATTTTGGGTTTAAAATTTTTAAATTTTATTTGTTTTTCCTTGGGGTTTCAACGGTTAACTTTTAGGGTTCAATTGTTCCATTTTGGGTTTAGAAATATTTGGAAAGATTAATAAACCGTATACGAACTTAGGGTTTAGGATTTGGGGTTTAGGGTTTAAACGCTAACGCGTGCCGCCGGATTCAATTTTTTAGTTAAAATTTTAAAATAAAAAACATTTTTAATTAAATTTAGGGGTTCAACAATTAACTTTTGGGGTTCAACATTTCCATTTTGGGTTTTTGGAAATATTCAGAACGACGAATAAACCGTATACGAATAAATCGCCGGATTCAATTTTTTAATTAAAATTTTAAAATAAAAAAATACAATTTTAATTAAAGTTAGTGGTTGATCAATTAAATTTTAAAGGTCCAACTTTAAATAAAGTAGCGTTTTGGAATTGGAAACCCAAGACCAAATTTAAGATAGGGTTTCTAACAAAAAAAAAAGCAAAACTTAAAAAAACGTGACTTTATATAGCGTTTTCAGTTTAAAAAAAAATATAAAAGACCTAAACGTTTGACCCTTTAATGTTTTGAGGGAAAAAAAAAAAGAAAACACTGGACGCAGCTATGTTATGAATTGATATTGGGGCCAAGTTTTTTAGCTGTGATATTGGGGGACATTTCCTTTCAAATTGTGATATTGGGGGCCAACACCCAAGTTTTTTTAGTAGTGTTTGCGAATACATATTTAGAAGGAAAAAAAAAGTAACAGCACTTAAAGTTTTTACTAAATCTGCCTTAGTTTTTTAGTGATTTGTTCATTGACTTTTTAGTGATTATTCATTTTTGTTTTAGTGATTACCCATTTATTTTTTAGTGACTTTGTATGATTATTTTAGTAAACAGCACAACCATTTGTTTCACTTTTATTAGTCAACAAACACTAGTAAAAAATATGGAATAGAAATAGACAAAAATATATAGAAACAAACAGAAATACAAAATATGGCATTTTTGAACCACTTTCATTTTTGAACCATTCATACACTGTCAATCAGCTATTAACCTTCATATCATAACAAACAACCCTATTGTTTTGGCATAATCAGAGATCCATAAGGCCATAATATCTAGAGTATAATTTTTTGGCAAAAAAACCAGATAATAAAACATTGAAACTATGCTTCAACATTTTTCTTCCCAGCTTCATCAAATATACTTGTCAAGTTCTTTGCAAATGTGACTGTCTTCTTGGTTGAAGATTGTTGCTGGCTATCCCTTTCTTTTTGGATTGTTGCTTCTTTTTCTTCTTCTTGTGATTGTTGAGATGATCGGATCACCAAATCGACAAGTTTCTTTGAAGCAGCTTCAACATAAAGTTCCTTGGCTTCTTTGAGAATCGCTTCCTTTCTTTCATTGAGTTGTGAAGATAGTATGGCATTATTGTATTTAACTCTCAGCTTTTCAATCTGACTTTGCTGGCCATTCTACAATTCGAAAAAATAAATCAGTTAGAGATTTTATGTTAAATACATTTGAAATAACATATCTATTTTATAATGTTATATGACTAGGGAGAATGTTTTGAGTACCTTTTCCTCATTAAATCCAGTGTTCCAAGTTTTAAAATCACCTTTGTAAGTTTCCATGTGTCTCATGAGGAATATACCACAGTCAACTGCATTGAATTTTGTCTGCCATGGCATCTTCTTGTAATCAATATTTAAATTCTTGAGTTTACTAACCAAAAATAAACGACCCTTTCCTTTCAAGTACTTCATAAAGTGTGAATGCTGTAAAATAGTGTAGCAGTTATTCAATTTAGCAAAACAGGAAAGGTAAATAACATATCAAATGCAAATAGAAATAATTGAAGTTTCATACCAGAATTTTTGGTTTCTGGCCATAGCATCTCTTTGGATCATCATTTCTTGCTATATTATCAATTAGTTCATATGCCGGATTTTTCATGTTGTAGCAAATCAAATAGAAATGCTCATATGCAATAATGGGGAAAAACACCTGGGAAAAAAAATAAAGTTATTAAATCAAGTACAAGTCAAATAGTATTTTATTACTCTTTAATAAAATGCTTTATATTTACCATTTCTATGCTGTCCAGATTTGTCCTATTGAATCTTCTTAGCATCTCATCCATGTTTTCAGCAAATATTGGATACGTCACATTAACACTCTTAACGGTATCCAAGGTTGAATGCTGTAAATTTTGGATTTACAATTAATAACGGTTAGATATGATTATATTAAAATTAAAAAACATATCTACTATCTTTAATAGTGAGCTAGATGATTACCACACAGTCAATAGTAGAAAAGAGACGCATTGGAGATTCTTCTGACTTGTACTTTTCATTATCATTCAAAATTATAGCCCATGTGTCAATGACAGAACTCGCCAGATTATGATTGATTTTTATCGTTTGCATATCCTCCCTTATGCAAAAGAAATAATCCCAGCTGAACACATGTTCCCTGTCAATAATAACAACATTAAAGAATATGCTGAAATGTGATGAGTACAGTAAAGTGCTTTTTGTCAAAAAAAAAAATTACAGCAAAGTGCTAAACACTTACATTGGATCTTTTTTTTGTATCATAAATCTCCAAAGTCCCATATCTTTACTTGTTAATTTTGTACTTATGTCTACAACCCTTTCAATGTATGGTGATTTGCCAAATCGACCCAATTTAAGAACTCGCGTGCTCTTCTCTCTCACTGCTGGTTTAGGAGTAACGAAATCGTCTTTTCCCTCAGCTAAATCGATGTCACCATATATATCTTCATCTATTCCAAGTGAGAAACTTGGAATTCTATCATTCTGTTGTTCTGGACCAAATATCTTAGACATGTCAACATTGGTTTCTGTTGATTGCAGATAATCTACGAGGTCAAGCTGTTCAGTGTCTTGATTTCTCAACTCAAAATCATGGTCAATGTCTGTTGACGATGTCTGTTGGTCTTGCTGACCTGATTTCTTATTTCTGTCCATAGAAGACTTATCTTCTTTTGTTGGATGAAATACTTCATTGATGATGTTTCTAATCGAGAGCAGCTCTTTATTTGTTGGATCTTTTTCAATGGCCAATCTGAGGTCCGTGTCAAACAACAATTTTGTTTCTATTAAATCATTTGCTCTTTCTCGCAATAGTTCCACTTCATCCTGTAGGATTATAGACAAAATTATAGTTATAGTGAGAGTAGTTATAGTGATTTAAAGTACAATATCTTAGTGATTAGCAGTTTAAAAAGTAATGATTATGATCTCAAAAACTAGTGATTTGTAGTTTGCTTTTTAGTGAAATATACCTTTTTTCCCTGTGTTTTTTCTGTACCATCTTTGACTCCTTCGGTTATTGGCTCAGCAGCATTGTCATTCTGTATATGACATTAAGAGTTTATGTCAGTAAATTCAAATATATGTACTATACATTATGTATATGTACTATACATTATGTATATTAAGTATAATCTAATATACCTGATTTTGTTTTTCTGTCTCAGTCTCAGTTTCTTCTTGCGTTTGTTGTACATCTTGTACATCAACGTTTGGTACTTCTGCATCCTCATAATAGAAGTCATTATCTTCTTGCCAATCCTCATTGTTTTTCCATCCATGAGTTTTAGCTTTGTCCTCTTGCTGATAGATCAAAGTTAAAAAAGTTAAAATCAGAATTTGAAAATAAAATGTAGAAGTAACATGTTGTTTGAAATAATATACCTTTTTTCCTCTTTCCAACTGGTCCTTTAATTTTACTAAATGCTCCTTCAATGGTATCAAAGTAGAACCAACTCCAAATTCGCCATCATAAACTTCAATAGCCTGTCTTTTCTTTAGCATTTCTTCATTCCAGCCTTTGTAAGATGGGAAGCGCCTATCAACCAGGGTGAGTCCTTGGTGTTTCACTCGATCAACATAGAATAACTAGGTAGAAGTGAGAATTAGATAAGTGCATATAAGACAAAATAAGAATGCATAAATTAAATTATTAGTGAGTTAAGTTTTATGTTTACTTACAGTGAGAAAGATTAATGATCCTCCGAAGAAAACTGAATTTGTTTTATTCCAATTTTCTGTTGCAGAAACTAGGAACATTATGAGGTACTCTGCCCAGTTGTATTTACAGCAATCATCAAGATCTCCATGTAATCTCAGTAGCTGTTTGTCAATATAAGAATTCGTGTTTGTTCCACAAAGAACATTTGACATTACAATCAAAAAGTTGAGCTTAAAATTTTCAGTTAATCCTTGTCCTTTCATTACTTGGACCACCATTGCAGTTGTGATTTGTTCTCGTTTGTCAACTGGAAACTGTTCTTCCCATCGATCTATTCTTTGTTGATAAAAATCAACCGATCCCAGTACTACTGATTCTCCACCAAATGGAAGTCCAAAAACATCAAACACATCCTCTTCTGTGATCGACAGCTCTTTCTCTTTGAGCTTTAGTGAAACACTATTCTTGTCAAAAATTTGAAACACGTTATATGCCAGCCTTGATGGTAACATCTCCAAACAAAAATCAAGAAGTGGTTCGAATCCAGAGTTTATTGTCCACTGTTTTTGTTCTTGTGACAGGTAGTAAACCATTTCACTGAAATGTCTCGGAGAATTCCTAATTTTGATTTCATCTTTTTTTTTGTTGATATGCTTGGCACCTTTATTTTCCTTGATCAACTGTAACACAAAAAAGAAATTAGAACAAATTTAATGACAAAAAATCAGATTACGTATATATTTTTTCATGTTTAAATTACCTCATTGTTCAGCTTTGCATTTTTCTTTGTTGGGATTTTCACATTTGGCTTTATTTTCTTTTGCCCTTTATCTTCATCGTCACTCTGTTAGAAATTAAAAACGCATTCAATTTGTATAAATATAGTAAAACAGAAAATAGGTAGCAGAAAACATAAAACAGAATAATCACTATGAAAACATCTAGCAGTTTTATAATCGCTATGGTAGTATTGTTATTTTATAAACCTTTAAATGCAAATTATAAACTAAAATTTAATGATTTTGAAATCATATACTTGTGATTGATGTACCATATTTAAGGGATTAGATAAGCATTATTTAGTGATTCATAATTTGAATGTAATTTTTAATATATAGTATGGAAATAAATTTATAATAAATTGGTACTACAATAGTAATTATTTTACCTGTTGAAACGCCTTCCTTTTCCACTTGGTAATTTTTACTTTTTTGGCATTAGGTGGTTGATTGTCATGTTTTTCATTGTCCTGTTCATCTGCTTCATTTTCCTGTTGATTTTCTTGCGTATGTATTTCCTCTTGATTTGCCAGAAAATCCTCTTCTTCTTCATTTTTCTGTACAACAATTTATTGAATGTTAGTAGTTTATTATTCATCTATTAAGCAGTGATTCAAATTATAAAAAAAAATTGATGGAGTACTAACATCAACAGGTTTTCCTGCAGTGACTTTGAATCTGTTGTTAGTTCGTCTATAAGTTCTTGACGAAGTCCTACTTGGAGGAGGTGTGTTAGGTTGCTCTGTATACATTTATAAAATTACAATCACATATTAATGTGCAGAGCAGTACATAAACAATAAATCGAGTGCTACATATAATCAGTACTATATGAACCTAACAGAATCTTCCATATTATTTTAAGCACAAATTGTTGTTATATGAAAAAGGCAAGCAGAGTCACTGGGTTTTTTAAGATTTGAGCCTGAGCAGAACATAGTAATTTTCACATAATGTGTGCTCTGCATTCATCAACAGATCTTCTTACATTTGTATATTGATAGTATTTATTAACTTCACAACTTCGTATTAATGTGTTTTGCGTAAATTAAACCAAATCAATCATACTCAACGTTATTCATACGAGATTGTATACAGATATGGTTTCTTTTGATATGAAACACCATAACATTTATCTTGACCACACTTTACTTCAGACATACCGACGGCTTTTTAGCTTTTTTAAGATTTGCACCAAACATGTTGTAATTTCACATAAACAGATTGAATCTTCGCCTAAGAATCTATTTCAAGAAACCTACAGAATCTTCCATATTATTTTAAGCACAAATTGTTGTTATACCTTGTTCCATGTTTTCTTGATTACTAGAATCTTCTAGGTTGACAAAAACAGGGCTGGCATTCCTTCTTGGTTGACTCAATTGTTTTATCCTTGAACTTCTTCGTAACTGTCCTGTGAAACCTGCAAAACTTTCTTCACTTACTATAAATATCCAATCACAAGATGTCAATAACAGAAATGAACATTATATAAACAACAGCTAAAGTGACATTGTTTTGATATTTGTTTTCAATTAGTAAATAGTCTAATAACTCCTCGATTTAGAAGTAACACTAAAAATTTATGAACAATCACTAATAATTTTTCATTTAAATAAGCACATCTATAAGCAATCACTAATAATTGTTGAATAATTTAGAAGTATAATCACTAAACAGAAGTATAATCACTAAACAATTTAATTAACAATAGTTTTGTAACTAATAAAAACAAAAACAGACATATTCACAAAATATAATCTAAATCACAAAAATACACATAATCATAAAATATAATCTGATTGATAAAAACACATATAATTACAAAAATTATGTGAATCACAAAAACACACATAATCACAAAATATAATCTCAATCACAAAAACACACATAATCATAAAATATAATCTCAATCACAAAAACACACATAATCACAAAATATAATCTCAATCACAAAAACACACATAATCATAAAGAGACACTAGTATTGATGTTAAAAAATACACATAATCACAAAATCACAAAAACAAAACAACATAAATAATCACAAAATATAATCTGAATCATAACTACTGAATAAAGTATGAATCACAAAAACAGAATAAAAACAGAGATAATCATAGATAATCACAGAATAAAGTATGAATCACAAAAACAGAGATAATCACAAAGACACAGTAGTATTAATCTTAAATTTTACAATTACTGCTCACAAAAAACATGAATAAAACAAAAAAAATTATTATAAAACCCTAATTTAACATACCTCCTCTAGTCCTAGCCATTTTTTCCCCTTCACTACACAAATAACGATAATTAGAAGATGCTTGAAGAAGATTTGAAGACTAATTAGTTAGTTTAAGTAAAAATAATTTAAAACCCTAAAAATCATGAAAATACAAACATGCATTTGACGAAATATAGTTTACAGGAAACATTAAGCTCTAATATGATGATGAATACTTTTTCCGAGATTATCATTGAGTTTTTTGGTGATTACACTGGGAATTTTTGCCTCAACTTGTTCTTGCACGATTTGCTTTCGTTTTTCTTCAATCCAGCTGTTATAGAGATGTATATTTGAACTATTAGTTGTAAATTGGCAAAAAGAGGTTCGAATTAGTGTGGTTGCTGAAAGTATTTAGTGATTTTTCAGTTTTTGGTGTAAATAGTGGAGATGGTGGGTTTCGTGCCGGTAGTTTTAGGAATGTATGTATCTGTGTATATATTTGTTTTTTATTTTTTGAAATCGCGTAGTATCTAATGTTGGGCTGGATCCTATTTTTGTGGACTGGGCTTAGTTTCTAGGTTTCTATTCTAATTTGTTTCTAGTAGAACAGGACTCTATATATATATAGGGACTACTCCAATACAAACCTTCTTAGAATACAGACCTAAAAGCCAAATTCCAATCCAACATTTAAGCTAATCTAATGACCAAAATAGGGGTACCCCAATACGAAAAAGTCTTATAATTCTACCCTCTATCCATTCATCGAAAAAAAATTTAAAAAATATATAATTTTTTTTAAAAAAAATAATGACGTGGCACACTTTTTTTTTGTTTTTTTTTTATTTATTTTATTTTTTTTGATGAATGTATAGAGGATTGAATTATAAGACTTTTTTGTGAAGGTGCCCCTGGCGGGGCCCTTAGAATATATGAAATATAATATATTTTGTGTTGGTTTGTAATTCTCATTTTAAGAGAGGTTTGTATTTGAGGAAAAACCTATATATATATATACTTTGAATATGTTTCTCATCTTCGTCATCTATAACATACTATTTATCTGCAAGATTATGAATTTTGGAGATATAAATCGTAAATATTTGTTTAATTACTTTTTATTTTGTGGTTTAGAATTTGAAGTCAAATCCAAATAATCAAGCAGCCCTCTCTATCTATGGTACCTAAAAGATTAAATATCTATACTATTATATAAAAGTCGAAACATTAAAAGTTTGGTCGGTCGGTCGGTCGGTCGGTCGGTCGGTACGTGTTAATTTTACTTATTTATCCTTACTTCATTGCAGATAAAATCCATTACTAACTAATCAATTCCTTTTTCAATTTAAATATGTTATCCTTTCTATTTTTCAATAACTAAATAATTTCCTTTTTTCACGTAAAATACAATATCTTTTATATTTTATCAAACTAAAATTTCTCCTTTATTAATCAATTTTCATTTTCAGGTTAAACATATTACCTTTTCTATTTTTCAAAAACTTAATAATTTCCTTTTTCGGGTAAAATACAATATCTTTTACATTTTATCTAACTAAAATTTCTCTTTTTTTTAAAAACACAATGAGCAATTTTTTTATAATAATATAACATAATTACATTATAATTAATATTAACTAATCAATTAACCTTTTCAGCCAAAACATGTTACCTTTTATCTTTTCTCTAACTAAAATTTCTCTTTTTCCAATTATATCATGGACGGTTACCTTTTTAGCCAAAACACGTTACCTTTTTTCTTTTCTCCTACTAAAACCTCTCTTTTTCCAATTATATCACGGACGTTTCTATTTAATAAAAAGAAAATAATAATATTATAATACTAATAATTAACCGATTACCTTTTTAGCTAAAACGTATCATTTTTTTAATTTTTAACAATTAAATTCCCTTTTTTTAGAAATTTCACGGGCAACATTAATTTCTCATTTATCTATCTATACTATTATATAAAAGCCGAAACATTAAAAGTTTGGTTGGTTGGTTGGTCGGTCGGTCGGTACGTTATCTGTTGATTTTACTTATTTACCCTTATTTAAATAAAATACTATTATATAAAAGCCGAAACATTAAAAGTTTGGTTGGTTGGTTGGTTGGTTGGTTGGTCGGTCGGTCGGTACGTTACCTGTTGATTTTACTTATTTACCCTTATTTAAATAAAATACATCCTACTAACTAATCAATTTCCTTTTTCAGGTTAAACATATTACCTTTTCTATTTTTCAATAACTAAATAATTTCCTTTTCAGGTAAAATACAATATCTTTTATATTTTATCTAACTAAAATTTCTTCATTATTAATCAATTTCCTTTTTCAGGTTAAACATATTACCTTTTCTATTTTTCAATAACCTGAAAATACAATATCTTTTACATTTTATCTAACTAAAATTTCTCCTTTTTTAAAAACACTACAAACAATTTTGTTTAATAAAATAACATAATTACATTATGATTAATATTAACTAATCAATTACCTTTTTCAGCCAAAACACGTTACCTTTTCTCTTTTCTTTAACTAAAATCTCTCTTTTTCCAATTATATCATGGGCGGTTACCTTTTTCAGCTAAAATACGTTACCTTTTTTCTTTTCTTTTACTAAAACCTCTCTTTTTCCAATTATATCACAGGAATTTTGTCTAATAAAATAACATAATTACATTATGATTAATATTAACTAATCAATTACCTTTTTCTGCCAAAACACATTACCTTTTCTCCTTTCTCTAACTAAAATCTCTCTTTTTCCAATTATATCATGGGAGGTTACCTTTTTTCAGCCAAAACACGTTACCTTTTTTTTCTTTTACTAAAACCTCTCTTTTTCCAATTATATGACGGGAGTTTATATTTAATAAAAATAAAATAATAATATTATAATACTAATAATTAACCGATTACTTTTTCAGCTAAAAAGTATCATCTTTTCTATTTTTTCTGATTAAATTCCCTTTTTTTCTAGAAATATCACGGCAACATTAATTTCTCATTTTCTAAAAAGTAAGAGTAATTTTATTTAGTAAAATAACATAATTAAATTTAATTACTATAAACTAATCAATTATCTTTTTTACATAAATCATGTCATCTTTATAATTTTCACGTTACCTTTCTATTTTCGCTAACTAAAATATCTATTTTCCAATTATATCACGGGTGGTCTATATAATACAATAAACTTATAATATTATAATATTAATAATTAACCGATTACCTTTTTCAGCTAAAACATATAATCTTTTCTATATTTTCTAACTAAAATCCCTCTTTTTAATAGAAATATCACGGACAATATTAATTTCTTCTTTTCTAAAAATATTACGAGCAATTGTATTTAGTAAAATAACGTAATTAAATTATAATTATTATATATAAACTAAGTGGCCACTCTGTTCGTCAAAAACTATCACTTAACCCACCGTTCTCATAGGGGTCTCATTTAAACCACTAAACGAAGAAAACATATCATTTGCCCCCCTTATATCACTTAGACCACCATAAATTGTATTAATTTTGTGAATGCAGGTGGGGCAAATGATATATTTTCTTAGTTTAGTGGTTTAAATGAGACCTCGATGAGAACGGTGGGTTAAGTGATAATTTTCGACGAACGGAGTGGCCACTTTGATATAAAACCCTTACCTTTTTCACCTAGAACATGCTACCTTTTTTATTTTCTCTAACTAAATTATCTCTTTTTTCTAATCATATCACGGGCATTTTATTTAATAAAATAAAATAATAATATACTAATAATTAGCCGATTACCTTTTTCAACTAAAACCTATCATCTTTTCTATATTTTCTAACTAAAATCCTTCTTTTTCTAGAAATATTACAGATAACATTTATATAATTATTATCAAATCATCTCATATAAAAATTTAAGCCTCCAGAATTCATGTTTTTAAAAAAATTAAATTAATAAAAAAATTCATATAATATTAAAGAAATCCGTGCATCGCACGGGTTTTAAGCTAGTAAGTGTAAAAGGAATTTTATCCAAAATTTTGGTAATCGATAGTCTGATCCTTAGTACGACAAAATAAATAAGAACTATTAGATTTTAAAATAAATAGATGAAAACCGTTGGATATAACATAAAAATATTTTATATTTTAACATGTAAACTAAAATATTAAAATACGAAAAAATACATATCAATGATTTAAATTATATATAATTATATTTTCTATATCTATATCTATACTATTATATTAAAGCCGAAACATTGAAAGTTTTGGTTTTCGGTTTGGTTATCCTATTTATTTTGGTTTTCGGTTTGGTTAATTTAATTTTTAATTAATTTTAAATATAAAATAAATCAATTTTAATCCGTTATTGACTATAATCCTAAAGACACAATAGTATTTTATATTTACACCATTACTAATACAGCTAAACTTAAAACCTCCGTTGCCTTCATAAAACATGTTACTTTTTGTATTTTATATTTTATATTTTTATATTTTATATTTTTAGTAGTAATTTTTGTAATTAAAACATGTTACTTTTTAATTTAAAATTAATCTTGCCATCACTAATATACACCCCAAAATATCTCACCATATATTCAAATCATTATTTTTTAGTAATAAATAAGAATCGTTAGATCTAATAATAAGATATATTATATAATTAAATTAATTTACTAAAAATTCAAAGTTCGAACCCGTCAACGATATTTTTAATTTAGAATTTAACAAAATAAATTTTAAACCATGAATATCATTATATAAATTTATATTAAATTAAAATTAAAAAATTATTAAAAATAAGGATTATATAAAAACATAATTATAATGTTAAATAAATTTTATAACCTATCAAAAGAAACCCGTGCTTCGCACGGGTTATAAGCTAGTACGATAATAACTGTTATACAACGAGAATGATATTTAAGAAATCAAGATTTTTTTTCCTTTAACTAACATGTGGAACATGTCTAAATTTCACAAAAATATTAATATAACATATTTCAAAATATTTAATATAATATTTAACAAATTATATAATATAATTTAGACAAATTATATAATATAACACAAATTGTATGTTGAGTATTTATTACCAAGCTTATAAACTTTAATCTAATTTTCTTAAATATCAGAATATTTTAACTTATCTTTAAAAAAATTCAAAGTTTTGAATTAATAAATAAATATTAGAAAAAAAAAATCTCAGTTACCTTAAATTATCTTAATTAAACTTTCTCCCCAGATCAAGTTACTATTTTAATATTTCCCATAGTTTCTCTTCAAATCGAATTACCATCTTAATATTTTCATAAACTTCTCTTCAAGTCAAAATTATCATCTTAATATTCTACTAAAATTTTTCTTCAATTTCCTTTTAAATCAAATTATCATCTTAATATTCTCCTATAACATATAATTTATAAAATAAAAAAATAAGATAACATAAATTAAATTTAAATTTTATAATATCGTAAAATAGATTAATAACTTATATATTTTGTTTAACAGGTCCACTCGAATAATCTTGTTATCTATCCACTCGAATTTTGTTTAACAAGCCACTTGCAAGCCAAATATCTACTTTCTCAATAAGATCCATAAACAGTTGAACTTATTACTAATAAACTAAATAATTAGAACTCGTTTAACTAATACCTGTAATATATTTTCTGAATACTAGATATGAATAAAGTATATAGAAACTCTATTTTACTTCCACTTCTATTCCTCATCAACTATTCATACTATTTATATTGTATTTTAATTATTTATTCCTTAAACTATTTTTAAATTATAAAATAATTTATATATTTTTTGAAAATTTTAAAAAATATTATAAGCGCGGGCATATAAAACTAGTTCAATATATGAGAGAACTTAAAATCCCACGTATTCATATACTAGGAACCCGATTAGTGCATAGTTAGAAATTTGAGACCAAGTTGTGATGATAATTGATAGTCTAGATATTAGACCTCTGTCTCTACTTCAAAGATAGTCGGACACTTTCAAAACAAATTCATGTCAACTGCGAAGGAATCCTGCCAAATCATGAAACACAATATGAACTCTACAAGACACAAGCAAAGGCGTGTGCCCAGGTGTCAAATATGTTTTTCATATCTTTCCAACAATGGCATGTCTCTATCTCTCTGAAGCTTGACAAGCCAGTCGACGCTGGTAGTAAAGTTCTCGTTTAAGGCCACTTCTGAAACACATATCCAATATATTCATACCAAATCAATGTCATCTGCAAAAGAATCCGTCCAAATCATGCAATCAATACACGTAAACACACATCCAGTCTTGACTAATTGGCTGATCATGTCAGTGCAACTATCCGCTGGATCATTTGCCAAGACATCAAGTGATGGTGTGTGCCATATTGTTTGATTGTATGTAGGTAAACAGAGTGTGTGAATGTGAGAAAGAATGTGATTATAAAAGAAAACTAGATAGAGAAAATTGTACCGCTACAGGAATGCAGGTTCGGAACAGGTGATTCATAAATCCTTTATACAAAATCGTGTGGCCGCTAATTTCAAAACATTTCATGGTGCAGTCAAAGAAGCTTTTGCATTGCAACTTCTCATTTTCTCGTACAGCCTTGATAGCATAAGCAAGATTCTTACAAGGCAAACTACAGGCTGATGCAAAAAATCCAGAAACGATGGCAGCGCCTAAAAAAACAGAAAGAGATAATTTTGAGTACACAGGAAGTGTTGTCGGTTGGTGGCACACAGGAAGTGTTTAAAAACCAAAGAAGCTACAAATCGACTTTCTACAGATTAGTTGATCAACCTATTACTAGGACTTCGAAAGAGCCCTTATTCTGAAAAAAATTGCCATGAAAACTTGATAGAAGCTAATTGCTTTATAATATTCCCTTAAAGAGCAAATTAAAAAAACACAGATAAGCTACTTCGGAGCAAAACAAACACTAAAAATTCTACAAAATCTTCAAAAGTTGCCAATGCAATATAGATTATATAGTACATCTAGAGCAATATGTAGAAAGGGGCTGCCATTGAGCAATCTTACAGAATGTCATGTCTGGTTCCTGTTGCCATTGACCAATCTTACAGAATTACCTGTTGTCAATGATAAAGAATTTTTTTAACGTAACTTGCAACCTGTTGGTCGAGCAACTAGGTGTAAGAGAACCGGTATCAACTATTGATAGACTTAACAAGCTCTTCTGTCTGGTTCCTTACTCCAAGGTATTTAGTTTCATAAGAATGATAAGGATTGTAGACATATGCAGACATGTAGTTTCCAGAAATATTAATGTAGGTACTTACGGAGTTGTGAACTAGATTCATTTAAACCCCAGGATTCTTTGAAATAATTGACACTTCGATCATACGAGGCAAACATCCCTGTATTATATCCAATAACAAAAGCCGTGTACGGCCCCCCGCCTCTATATATTGCTAAAAACCCTTTATCCATAGTAGTACGGCAAAGGTCTAGCAATATATTTCTGCAATAAGACTGATGAACCGACCTCAGATTAGCATTAGCCTCTATACGACGACATGCTAGACTTATTGGACAGCTAAAAATAGATCCAACAGCTCCAGCAGCCATCCCGCATGAAGCTTCTTGATAAAGACTTAATGGTCTCCCATGATTGGCAGCTTCTAAAATCCGCTTAAAGATCCTTTACCAAACAACAGGAAAACAGTGACAAGCATGATCAAGAAAGACAGAGGTTCAAATATAGTTATATGTAACTATTTTTCTTTCTTCTTGCTAGTCAACGATTAACATTTATAGATATTCTTAACACTAATAAAATAAAATTTGAAGTTATCACTTGCAATTTGCAGTCTGTATCTTAGCATTTATATGTACATAATCACAAATAACTTCCATATCTTATTTATGTTATTAGTACTGATGTGTACGCACAACAAGAAACAGAAATCAATTAGGATCATAGAACTAAATATTTAGTGATGCTAAGTGATACTGCTAAATAACCTCAGAATCCTCTTAAATCCATGACCTCTATCATAGTCTTTCATGCTTTCAACTTGTGAACGTAATTCAACAGTTTCTGGAACACTAATTAAATGTCTTATAAAAGAGTACAACTTGCAATTATTACATAGGGTAAGTAGAATGAGAAAGTTTCCTTTTGATTCCATATATGATCTGCTAGACTTCACATTTCAAAAAAAAAAAATTGAATATACCTCTTCAGAAACTAACAAAAATTTAGTTAGACCGACAAATATATTTACTAGTAGCTGTTGGACTTCCTAGGCCCGAGCTGACAGTGGCATTACTGCATTAGTCTAGAGATATATTATATATAAAGGACAATAACTAAAGCTTATAATTGGCACATTGCCGCAGTTACAGTTCATAAAGCACACTATGAGGCCGTTAAGCTAATCGGAATGTTTTTCCCATGTATTGTTACTATTCAGTTATAGAATTTAAATAATTGGAATGGAAACCTTTTCTATACATACCCTAGTCACCTCCATGCTTTTTATTTATGTGTACATAGAGACTTTGGCACCTCCATGAATCTCAATCAACCTTAATGGTGACATAACAAAGTAAAACACAGAATTTTACATACACAAATAAACATCACCTTACAAATTAAACATTTATTTTAAACAATTGCCTGTTTCTGCTATTCATAGTGTTAACACAGTCACTAAAATAGGTACAATAATACTACTTCAGGAATTCCTAAATACATAGCTAGGCCAAAAATAAAAACTATGCATGCATCCTGAATTATGAGCGAAAGGGCAGATACAAAAAGCACACTCACCCAAATGATCCGAACTGGGCAGCTGTAGATGTTGGTATGGTGAACAATAAAGCTGAGATTCGCTGTTTCAACAAAGTAGCATTGATGGTTTAAGCAATTAGAAACAATGAACATGATATATTGATATTTGTAAATAAAACGAATATGGTGCATGTGTTATGCACATCCGCATATACATATAAGTTCTACTTCTACATAAATGACACCACTAGGAATTTGTTAAACAATGAAATTGTGTGCCCAGTACAAGGTATAGTTTATGTCAACAAACTAATATTAGCAAAGTATGTGTCACTAAATCATGTTTTTGAAAGGATCTGCATATTACTCCTTACTTACAAATGAAAAGGAATTTGTGCATAGGATCAGGCCTTAAGTTTTTTTAGATTAGCAAAATTTGTGAGAAGACCAACTCTCTCAAAACGTAGCAGGGAAAGCCAATAAATTGCCTTAATAAATTTAAAACTCACAATTACAAACCCGCTGAGGGGAAAGTACTGGGGGCAAAATTTTTTGCAATGGAAGGTTCGAACCGGAGACCTTTCCTAAAGACAATTACAAACCCGCTGAGGAGAAAGTACTGGGGGCAAAAAGTTTTGCAATGGAAGGTCTGAACCGGAGACCTTTCCTAAAGACAATTACAATCTCCACTATTGTTGAGTAATCCTTTAATTAAGCCTTGGAATAAAACCTAAAAGGTCACTAAAATGCATATAGAGAGAGGGAAGGGGGGACCTTGTTAATGAGATGAAAGGCAGCAATCTGTTTAGGTGATAAATCACGAGGAGCAGCATTGTAAATCAATGACAACCCCAACCAAGGGACTACTGTAGTGAACAAACCAGTGAGTCCTCCTCGGACAAATGGTAAAATTACACTTTTATGTTTTGCTTTTTTCACAGCATCGGCATCTCTACTACCTTCTTCCTCCATTCTCGGTTTGATCAACAAAATGTACCAACTTGCTTTCTGTAGCCCTAACTACCTATTTTATCCACTTTTGATACTCAGCATTGTAAATGCAAAATAAGGGGTACTTATTTTAGTATAAAGTTCTACTCCTCCCCTGTTTGTCAGGTACAACATGCAGCTGGAGTGGACTTATTTTGGGAACAAAGCTAAAAAAGCAGGATGGCAAATTAACCCAATCCCACGGATACCCGATCCAAAATCCGATTTTTTGATATACCGAACCCGAATTTTTGGATTTGGATTTGGATTTTATGTTTACCGATCCGAAACCCGATCCAAAATCCGAAACTCAATCTAAACCCGAAAAATACCCGAATGTATATATATATATATATATATATATATATATATATATATATAAATATATATATATATACACATTATTCTATATATATCATATTATACATTTTAATAAAACAATTTAATAATTATATATAATATGATAATTTGTAATTAGTATATATAATATTTCAGATATAAGACATATAAATTATTTATTTTATAAGAAATAGTCAATAATAATCTAGTGATTAGTCTTCTCTTTCTCAACATCAAATTTTATTAATATATTTAGGATGTAAATTTCTTTATTTTACATTAAATTTTCATTTGTGCTGGTATATCAAGAATTAATAATTTAACATATTTTAGATTTTACTCAGTATGTCAATCCGATTTGACTACTTAATCATGTTTTATTTTGATTATTGTATAAACATTATTAACGTTGTTTGCATTTAGCGGCGTTTTTAAACTTACTCACACTATTTTTAATTTTGAGTATCCGAAAAAAACCCGATCCGATCCGAAACGCAACGGATTTGGATTTGGATATTAAGTTTTGGATTTGGATATGGGTATGGATTTATTTTTAAAACCTGAAAATATTTGGATTTGGATTTTATAAAATCCGAGCCGAACCCGACCCGTTGTCATCCCTATAGAAAAGCCAATTTTGAAATGCCAAACCAAAGGTTAGAGATGGAAAATACTTTGACTCTATTTGGAATTATTGTGAAAAGTACTGTATCGCAGGGAGAATTATTTGGAATTATTGCGTTGGCAAACGTGACCAACTCAAACAGGAAAAGTTTTTAGGGACGGAGGGAGTACTAGTTTTTTCATATCATGATTCAACTGCTTGTTTACACAAAGTTCTGAGATAAAAATAAATGTAATTAAGTTGAAAAGAAATGGAATTGGCAGAGATTTTAAAACAGTAAATGCTAGCTAGCATGTTCAAATCTTCATATTTCAATTAATCAAATGATCCAAACTGGGAAGCTCTAGATGTAGATATAGTGAGCAATAAAGTTGGGAATCGCTGTTTCAACAAAGTAGAGTTGATGGTTTTAGCAATTGGAAACAATGAACATGTAATTTGTACATAATACGGATAATGTGCATGTTTTATGCACATCCACATACATATAAGTTCCACATGAATGACTCCAATACAAGATAGTTTATGTCAAATCAACCTACTAATATCAGAAAACTATACGTCAATTAATCATCTAGTTGAAAGGATCTGCATATCACTCCTTACAAATGAAGAGTAAATTGTACATAGGAGCAGGAAACTACTGGGGGCAAAAAGTTTAGTTAAATTTGTTAGAAGACCAACTCTCTCAAAACGTAGTAGGGAAAGCAAATTAACGGATTTAATAATTTTCACACACAAAATTACCAACCCAGTGACGGGAAACTACTTGGGGCAAAAAGTTTGGGGAAGGAAGGTTCAAACTCGAGACCTTCCCTGAAGACAACTCTGATTATGTGATAGCCAGTTTGATAACTGACTACCCCAACGCAAGGGGTTACGGAAAACCATCACGTGGCTTCAACAACAACAAAAGTCCTCGTTTGGTTTACTCTAAATCAAAAATGTAACTATAACTTCCTAGGAAGTAAAATTGTAAGAACCCAGATTTTGGGTGGGATTAAAACTTTTATGTATTTAATGATGTAAGAATGAATAGTGGTTATGACTGCGATGTAGCGAAGATCTATTAAATAAATGGAACGGATTTGAATTCAATTACTTATATGTCATGCAGAATACTTTTGGTTGACGGCATAGATAAGAATGATCTATCTCCTAAGAATATAAGTATATTACTTCAAGTAAGATTATTCTTATGTCATCCAAATCAATATCTATTATAAGTCCAGCGGTTCCGTAAAAAGGTTAAGAAGCACTCGAGAGTGAACCAGGTTCATTTTCCTAATTATAGGAATTAAATAAAAATAAGTGATGAATAGTGATTTTGGTGGAATTTGGAATATTATTATAATAATGATATACCCGGTATTCGGAACGGATTTCTGAGTTCGTATTAGTGATCCAGGAGGAAAATAAGTGTATGTAAAAGCTGTCGGATTCAGAAAAAGAGCACTTTTATTTTCTCCGAGATTTCCCGGGACACTGCAAGACTTAAGGAATTATAAAAGGGATTTAAGGAATTTAAATTCGAGAAGTACTAAGAAAGATGAGGAATAGTATTATAAATATTAAGAAGGTTTTCGGTAAAAACCCTAACTAGAAACGAAAGAGTTATTCTTACGAACGATCAATCGAATCGAGCAATAACCGGACAAAAGAGCAAGCAGAGACTAAGATGCATGCATGTGCTATGTATAAAATATCTACTAACCAAACTAGAATCAAGGAACTAGAACCATTAGAGATCAACTAGTACTTAGAAAATCAAATCACTTGGTTAAGCCTTAAACCATCCAAACTTCAACACTTGTCCTCACAAATACATCATTCTATACATCACCACTTTATTAAAGTGACAAGGATGAGATATTATCTAAAACAAGTCACTTTATGCATTATTTTCAAGCAACCAAGCAAGAACTCATCTTTCTCTCCAAAGAAACAAAGCATTCGGCCTCTTGGAAATTCCAAATTCAAAATCCAACCTCCAACCATTTGTTGATCTTGAAACTTTTATGGTGAGACTTACATTTCATATAAATGATCTCCTCAAAATCCTAGCTTCAATCTCTTCTTTTTCCATTTTCAAAAAAATGATTTAAGAGGAGGGTGAATAGTGTTTTCATGAACTAATCTTGTTTTTCCTTGATTTCTTTGGTTGATTTAGCAAGCTTAAGCACTTCTAAGGATCATACCAAGCATAGTGAGGCTAGATCATACTCCAAGGAAGGTATAACAACTTTAAACCCTAGGCTTTACCTTGAGATTTTGCATGCTCTTGATGGGTTTTAGTATAAGATGTGATATTAGCATGATTATAAGCATGAATATGATGTAGTTTTGATAAATGTTAAAAATAGTTTAGATGAACGGAAAGGCATTGCTTGGCCTCAGTTCATGTATATAAGTCATGTATATGTTGTTTGGGTTGGATGCTATGTTTATGGGAAGATTCGAAATTGATAGATATTCGATTTACAGCCGTTATAATGCCCGATTTTACAATACCATGTTTTGTATGCCATTTTCCATGTTGAACCCCTACTGTCCAGAGACCTTATCTGCCATGATAGGATAGGTAATGCTCTAAGCTTCGTTTTGATATAAAGATCACGTGAAACGGACTTACGGTTTAGGATTTATGACTAAATTACTAAAAGTAGTTCGAATCCGTAAACAAAAGTTCGTAACTGAAATTGAACCCTCGTAAGCTATGTAACGTCATGGCGAATCTTGGTAAATAAATACTAGGGGTAAGAAGGAAGGTGTGAAAGAAAACCGTATGTCAAAAAGAGCATTTTTCGATTTATTAAAAATGTTCGAGTCAAGGTTAAACGAGAACGAACCCCTAAAAGACGACTCTTTTATAACTTTGGTAAAACGCTTAGAAAACGGGCGATAAAACTCGGAGTAAAATATTGGTTCGTAACGATCAACCTTAGAACTCATATGACTTAAGTATGTCCCAAGTATAAGTGCAGTGACATGTCGTATTAACGAACGAATGTCGGGTCGGATCAGTGATAATAAGTAATCCACTAAAAGGGGTATAACGAGATGACTCGAGAACGTGTTTCGATTTAAGTATAACTTAACGTTTAATATGTTAAGTGATTAATTCCGAATGCCTTGGCTATTTATAGATCACCAGGCTGAACCGGGACCCACTACCACTACCCCTTACCGTACTCGACTACCAGGCAAGTTTCAATTCCCTTCTTTTAGGCTGTTGTTGTGATTGAATAAATATATATATATATGATTATTGATATACATATGCCATTGCATGCATGCCTACTTTCAAGTTGAATTGATATACTTGTTCCCTGAATGTTATTGTTGGCTTATAAGCTAGATAGTTATATATCAGTTATAAGCCGGTTATTGTAAGACCCTCATAGAAGGGCGTATACCTCTCATTAATCAAATATAGACCGAGAGTCAATATTTCTTGATATATCGAGATTACCTCGGGAGAAAATATTTAAGTAAATATTTTCTATTATTTGGGCGACGAATATTATTTGAATATTCGTTCGAGACTAATTATTTTAACGATCCTTACTTCAAATAATTATTTGAATTTAACTATTCAACGAATAATATTTCTCAATATTCATTCAGAGTCGAATTGATTATCGACTATTATTTCGAATATTCTTCTAAAGATGAGACTATTAAATGAATATTAATTGGATATTCTTTTAGAATATCATTTTATTAAATAAATATTACTTTTGAATATTCCTTTAAGATATTAAATACTTGATGAATATTATTTTAATATTCATCTGAAGCTTGATTTAATTACCGAATATTATCTCGAATATTCCTTAAGGCTTGGATTACTAAATGAATATTACTTGATATTCATTTAGGATATTATTCATTAAATGAATATTACTTTTGAATATTCATTTAAATTCCTAATTAATTATGAATATTACCTTAAATATTCTTTTCATGTCTTATTAATTAATGAATATTGTTTTGAATATTCATTTAAATATTTATTTATTCAATAAATATTCTCCTGATATTTCTTCAGGGATTATTTTGAGAAATACTCTGATTTAAGATATTCTTTCATATTCCCAAATATTCTTTAAATATTTTAATTCAATAAATATTCTCTGAATATTTATTCCATACTTAGAATAACCTCGATAAGGTTTATCTTCTTCGATTATTACAGAAAATATTTCGAAGTCATATTATTATTAATCTTATATCAAGAAAGGTTCCCAGACATCATTCATCTTTGAGTCTATCTTCTTAATAATAAGGGAACCTTACTTGGAAAAATGTTATTTATCTTGTCGACTTCCCGGTCATAAAGTATTCCCTTCACCCGCAACTCGGGTGCTGTTGACTTATTAAAGTCGTTGTTTACCTTCTCATCTTTCGAGGGGTAAGATTACTGGAACAAGTTGATATCCGTTACCAAGTAATAGCTTGGGAGATATTGGTAAATTTTCCTTTCCAACTAGATACGACTACTTTGTGGAGTCTTATCAACAAGTCTTATACTTGGGGAAAGGGGGACGAACGTTACATTCAGAATCATGAATTCTATTTGAACTAGGAGTCGTGTAAGAGGCCGAGTAGCGCCGGTCCATCCCCTTGGCCCAACCGTTGGCCGGGGAGAGCTAGCAAGGCGGTACACAGGTAAAGCCGTCAGTTCTTCCTTCTACCGGTAGTAAATCTAAATTGAGCTGTACGATCTCGATTGATCATCAAGATTGGAACAGCGGGCGCGGTGAATACTCCATCATTGGTTCATCATCCAAATTTATTTATTTCCTGCAACATGATTACTGTTGGCAGAGTTGGAAAAGTGTCATAACTGGAATTGCAACCTTTTCTTGCAAGTTCCTCTTCTTAATAACAATAAAAATATCTCGCTTACTTTGATGTAGCAGATATTTCTTCAAACAAATACTTTCAGTTACCTTGTAACTTCATCGTTCATATTATACTGGCATCATTTCCGTAAATGCATGGCATATGGGTTAAAAGATAGCTTTGAACTGTTTTAAATTATCGTTCAGTTATATATTTGTTGGTGGGCTTTCGCTCACCCTTGCTTTGTTTATATTATGTCACAACAACAGCTAGGACAGATGGCTCGCGTCAGGCGCACTCGGCGCAAGCAGGTTACCCGACCCACCGGACTACCCGCTGAGATGCTAGCCGCCATTGCTGAGGTAGCATAGTTAGACAGCTTTTGTTTCCTGTTTAACTATATGTATAATTAATGTAATCAACGGCAAAACTGTTAAACCTATGATGTTATCCTTTTGGGATTGTAATAACTTTTATTCGTAAACCCTTTAATGTAAGACTTATTTCAATTTCATCTCTGGGACTATAACTGTTGTGTGTGTGAGTGGTAATTATTGTGGGGTCACAGCATGTGATTTATTTATTGTGGACCCAAGTCAAGTATTATGAATGGATGTAAGACCGTAACCACCAGATCCCTGACCCCGGATCTGGGGGTGTTACAGAGATGGTATCAGAGCGAGAGTTATATATCCCAAGAGATGATACGACGTTATATAATAATAAATTCAATAATATAATAAGAACCCTTGCCAGGTTCACCTAAAACCCTTACGGGAACTTTTTAAGTATCATGATAGTAACATAGTTCGTCTTGTGTAGGCGAGCGACTTGTCGGCCCAGGAGGCAGCTGCGAGACAGCATGATGAGGACATGTTCCGGACTAGGGACCCATACTATGAGCACTTGCCTGAGGAGGATACTGAGCCTGAGGAGGAGGACGCTGAGGAGGTCCAGGTTGAGGCTGATACTGATGTGATCGAGTCTGAGGAGGAGGACCCTGAGGAGGTCCAGGATGATGCTGACACAGATGTTGTTGAGACTGAGGGGGAGGAGGACCCGGAGGGGATCCAGACAGGACAGGATGCTGAGTTAGTGGTTGAGGATGATGATTATTGGGTTATGACTGAGTTCAGGACTATGGGAGATGACACTGACATGACCACGGATCAGGTGGTGCCGGTGGATGAGGGTGTTGAGGGAGATATAGATGAGCCAGTAGTTGGTGCTGTAGGGAGTTCTGGACTTTTTGTGCCACTCCTCCCTGTTGAGAGAGCCCCTACCCCACCACCACTACCTGTGAGCCCCTACCCCGACGAGTTTGAGGAGCTTACCCCAGAGCCCCAGCAGACAGAGACTGCCGCTCCAGCTGAGCCATCCACCCCACCTCATGCCCCGATAGGAGGAGTCCCAGTATGTGTTCACAACTTGATTGTGAACGGGCTTTATAGAGAGTTGTCTGTGGCAGATGCCAGGTTGGCAGAGTCTAGGAGTGAGTTAGCAGCAGAGAGAGCCGCCCGGATGAGGGTGCAGGGCAGGAGGACTATCAGTGACAGAGTTGGGTATAGGGCTGTGACCCGCATCGAGCTGAGGGCTCGGGTGAGGGTGCGACAGTTGCCTACTGATGGGCATGGTAGGGTAGACAGAGCAGCGGCTGAGGAGGTTTTCCGCATCGCCATGGGGAGGGTTCGGAGGATGTTTCGTCGTGGCGGCTGATTTCAGATGTAGTGATGCAGTGGTCTAGTTGTCTAGTCATGTACGGACATAGTAGTGCCGGCTTTTGTAGGGATGGTTTTCTTGTACTTGTTGTCCCTTTTTGCAGACTAGACAGATAGACAGCATATTTCACTTTTGACTTGTTGTTGTTGTTAGGATGGCTGTACTTTAAACTATCGTTGTAACTCGGATGTTGTACCTTTTCGGTACCTGGTATATATTTGTTTCCATTTCAGTCATTACAATTTTGTTGGGAAGTGATCACGAGTTTATTAGCATATGTATTACTTTTCGATTAAGTTTCCATGAGATATAAAACTGTGGGATATTAAAACCCAATCATGTAAAGAAATGTGCAAGGAAAAATCCTTTAAAAACCGGTAAGTGAACCTAACGTATAATTTTCCAAATTTTCAGTAAAATGCCTCCAAGACGGATGGGCACTAGGGCTAACCCCCGCGAATCTACTGACCAAGAGAGTCACAACCAATACGAGGAAAACCGTGGAAGTAGTGAGGAACAAGATCAGGACTATAATGAGCAAGAAGATTCCCAGTATGGAGCAGAGGATGAACCCCTGTACTCTGAAGAATTTGAAAGGGAAATAGAGGGTGGAGAAACTGAAGTAGAACAGGAAGGGGAGAACCAGGGCGGAAACCCCATGGGCCAGTTTATGGATCTACTTAGGCAGAATTTGAACCAATACCCCCAACCACCACCAAGCAACAACACTTCAGTGGCAAATTCCTTTAGGGCCTTTAAGTCCCTTAAGCCCCCAGAGTTCCACGGATCGGCTGATCCCGTTGAGGCGAGGGCCTGGATCAAAGAAATGGAAAAGTCTTTTGAGATTCTGAGTATCAATGAGGCTCAGAAGACTGTTTTTGCTACTTATCTACTAAAGGGAGAGGCCAATTATTGGTGGGAAGCCAAGAAAAACATGGAGACTGATGCTGTCATAGCCTGGGAAAGGTTCAAACAATTATTCCTGGAGAAGTACTTTCCGAAGTTCATGAAAACCCAGATGGAACTTAAGTTTTTGGAACTGAAACAGAACAATATGTCCGTGGCGGACTATGAGGCCAAATTTACTGAGCTATCGAGATTTGTGCCAGAGTTTGTAGACACAGAAGAGAAGAAAGCTAACAGGTTTCAACAAGGGCTGAAGCAGTGGATCCAGAATAGGGTGGCTGTTTTAGAGATTACAGATTATGCCACCTTGGTGCAGAAGGCAACCATTGTGGAGGCTGGTAGTGATCAGATGCAGAGAGAGAGAGAGAAAGGGGGGATAAAGAGAAAGCATGTTAGTATGGGCGGAAGATCCGCTGGAGGAAAACCCCCAACCAAGTTTAATCGAGGAGTGGTTTCCCTACCAGGGAGGAATGTAGGGTTTAAACCATCTGCTAGTGTAAGTGTGAACCAGGGCGGCCATCAATCAGGAATGTCCCGTTCCAACCCTTCTCGACCTCTATTGCCATTGTGTGCTACTTGTGGGAAGAGGCACTCCGGGGTGTGCAACCTGAAGCAGATAAACTGTTATAAGTGTGGGCGAGCTGGGCATTATGCCACCTCTTGCACCACGGTCATCCCTAACAGCACAACCTGTTTCCAGTGTGGACAGCGAGGGCACATGAGGAAGGATTGCCCAAAGAACAAACCAGCAGCATCAGGAGCAAGCAAGGTTGCCTCAAATAGGCCACCAACTGCTAGGACTTTTAATATGTCAGTACAAGATGCCGTGAGGGACACAGATGTGATAGCAGGTACTTTTTCTCTTAATTCAGTCAGTGCAAATGTCTTATTTGATTCAGGAGCAACTAAGTCTTTTATATCTAGAGATTTTGCGCATAAGTTGAAACTTAAAACCCAGCAACTAAGAGATTCCTTACAAGTAGAAATAGCTAATCAGGAAATCGTACCGGTTAATCAAATTCACCCCGATTGTAAGCTAGAAATAGGAGGACGATCCTTCTATGTCGATTTAATTCCTTTTAAGCTAGGGGAATTCGATGTCATTTTGGGTATGGATTGGTTGTCTCGCAATGATGCGCAGATAGATTGTAAAGGGAAAAAGGTTAAGTTGAAAACCCCAGGGAAGAAAGAAATAGTGTTTAAGGGGATGCGACAGACCCAGAAAATTCTGACCATGGCGCAAACCAAGAGATTGTTAGGAAAAGGGAACGAGGCTTATTTAGCCTACGTTATAGATACTCAGAAGGAAGTGCCAAGATTGCAGGACATTCTGGTAGTTAATGAGTTCGAGGACGTGTTCCCACAAGATCTTCCTGGACTACCACCTGATAGGGTAATTGAGTTTGCCATCGAATTAGCCCCGGGGACGGCGCCAGTTTCGAAGGCCCCGTACCGACTAGCCCCAGTGGAAATGAAAGAGCTAGCTAAACAATTACAGGAATTGTTGGATAAGGGCATGATAAGGCCCAGTGTGTCGCCTTGGGGCGCACCAGTGTTGTTTGTTAAGAAAAAGGATGGAAGTATGAGGTTATGCATCGACTACAGAGAATTGAACAAGCTAACCATAAAGAATAAGTATCCATTGCCCAGGATAGACGATTTGTTTGACCAGCTAAGAGGAGCTGAATACTTCTCTAAGATTGATTTGAGAACAGGATATCACCAACTGAAGATCAAACCTGAAGATATCCCGAAGACTGCATTCCGCACCAGATACGGACATTATGAGTTCTTAGTTATGTCATTTGGATTGACCAACGCCCCAGCAGCCTTCATGGACCTAATGAATAGAGTGTTCAAGGAATATTTGGACCAATTCGTGATAGTTTTCATTGATGATATTCTCATCTACTCAAAGACAGAGGCAGAACACGCTGAACATTTAAGGATAACCTTAGAAATACTCAGGAAAGAGCAGTTATATGCCAAGTTCTCCAAGTGTGAGTTTTTGAAAAATGAGGTACAATTCTTAGGGCACGTGATCAATAGAGAAGGAGTGTTGGTTGACCCCTCCAAGATAGAAGCAGTTTCAAACTGGGAACGGCCAACTACTCCAACCGAGGTGAGGAGTTTCATTGGACTGGCCGGATATTACAGGAGATTTGTCCAAGACTTTGCGAAACTCGCAGCTCCATTAACTCGACTTACCCGTAAAACCGAGAAATTAGAATGGACTGAGAAATGCGAGAAGAGTTTCCAAGAGTTAAAGAAGAGGCTGGTGACAGCCCCAGTGCTGGCATTACCTGATGGAAAAGGAGATTTCGTGATTTACAGTGATGCTTCGCATAAAGGACTGGGATGCGTGCTTATGCAGCACGGCAAGGTAATAGCATATGCGTCTAGGCAATTGAAGGATTATGAAGTCAGATATCCCACGCATGATCTAGAACTAGCAGCCATAGTCTTCGCCTTAAAGATTTGGAGACACTACCTGTATGGGGAAAAATGCGAGATTTACACAGATCATAAGAGCCTCCAATACATTTTCACTCAGAAAGAGCTTAACATGCGCCAGAGGAGGTGGTTAGAGTTAATCAAGGATTACGACTGTGAAATTCGATATCACCCGGGTAAAGCCAATGTGGTGGCTGACGCCCTTAGTCGGAAAGAGAAGCTCAAGATGATAACTTCAGAGAAAGAGCTAGTGAAGGATTTTGAGAAGTTGGAAATCGAGGTTAAGTTACCCGAAGAGGGCCAAGAAAAGTTGATGGAAATTAGAACCCAACCTCCATTGCTAGAAAAGATTAGACTGTGCCAGGAACGGATGATGGAGGAAGAAAAGAACTCCACAGAAGAGCTAATGACCGGGGAGGAAATTAAGTGCGAAAGAGACAAGGAAGGGATCATGAGGTACACGTACAGGATATGGATCCCAAATGTTCAGGAGCTCAAGGATGAGATTTTAAATGAGGCACACAACTCAAGATACTCAGTGCACCCCGGTAGCACTAAAATGTATAGGGATTTGAAGGAGTATTACTGGTGGCCCAATATGAAAAAGGACGTAGCAGAGTGGGTAAGCAGATGCTTGACCTGCCAACGAGTGAAGGCAGAGCACCAGAGACCCAGCGGACTTCTACATCCCTTAGAGATTCCAGAATGGAAATGGGAACATATAGCCATGGATTTCGTAGTAGGTTTACCCAGGACCAAGGCTAATCATGACACCATATGGGTAATTGTAGATCGACTGACGAAATCGGCTCACTTTCTCCCGATCAACGAAAGGTACACGGTCGATAAACTAGTGGACATCTACTTAAAAGAGATAGTGGCGCGACATGGAGTCCCAGTCGCAATAGTATCCGATCGAGATCCTAGATTTAACTCCAGGTTTTGGAGAAGTTTTCAAGAGTGTGTAGGGACCCGGCTGAACATGAGCACAGCCTACCACCCCCAGACAGATGGGCAAAGTGAAAGGACCATCCAAACGCTAGAGGATATGTTGAGAGTCTGCGCGATAGACTTCAAGGGGAGTTGGGATGATCACTTGCCATTGGTTGAGTTCTCCTATAATAACAGTTATCATTCAAGCATTGGGATGCCACCTTATGAGGCCCTTTATGGAAGAAAATGTCGATCTCCCTTGTATTGGGATGAAGTTGGAGAGCGGAAGATGCTCGGGCCCGAAGTGGTCCAACGAACTAAAGATGCAGTAGATCTAATCAGAGGACGGTTGGTAGCAGCCCAGGATCGACAAAAGAAATATGCCGACTTAGCTCGGAAAGGCAAGGAATACGAGGTAGGGGACCTAGTGTTCTTGAAAGTGTCACCTTGGAAAGGTTTAATGAGATTTGGGAAGAAAGGAAAGCTGAGTCCCAGATACATTGGACCATTTGAGATCTTGAGACGGATTGGGGAACTAGCTTATGAACTCGCATTGCCCCCGAATCTACAGCAGGTGCACAATGTGTTCCATGTTGCGATGCTGAGGAAGTATAATCCGGATGCTAAGCATATTGTAGAGTATGAGCAAGTGGACATGCAACCAGACCTGACCTATGTGGAGCAACCTGTGGAAATCATAGACCGGAAAGAACAAGTGCTCCGAAACAAGGTCATTCAGCTAGTCAGAGTTTTGTGGCAGAACCACAATGTAGAAGAATCCACCTGGGAACTTGAAAGCGCAATGCAAGAAAAGTACCCCCACTTGTTTTCAAACTGATTCCGGGACGGAATCCTTTTAAGGAGGGGAGACTGTAAGAACCCAGATTTTGGGTGGGATTAAAACTTTTATGTATTTAATGATGTAAGAATGAATAGTGGTTATGACTGCGATGTAGCGAAGATCTATTAAATAAATGGAACGGATTTGAATTCAATTACTTATATGTCATGCAGAATACTTTTGGTTGACGGCATAGATAAGAATGATCTATCTCCTAAGAATATAAGTATATTACTTCAAGTAAGATTATTCTTATGTCATCCAAATCAATATCTATTATAAGTCCAGCGGTTCCGTAAAAAGGTTAAGAAGCACTCGAGAGTGAACCAGGTTCATTTTCCTAATTATAGGAATTAAATAAAAATAAGTGATGAATAGTGATTTTGGTGGAATTTGGAATATTATTATAATAATGATATACCCGGTATTCGGAACGGATTTCTGAGTTCGTATTAGTGATCCAGGAGGAAAATAAGTGTATGTAAAAGCTGTCGGATTCAGAAAAAGAGCACTTTTATTTTCTCCGAGATTTCCCGGGACACTGCAAGACTTAAGGAATTATAAAAGGGATTTAAGGAATTTAAATTCGAGAAGTACTAAGAAAGATGAGGAATAGTATTATAAATATTAAGAAGGTTTTCGGTAAAAACCCTAACTAGAAACGAAAGAGTTATTCTTACGAACGATCAATCGAATCGAGCAATAACCGGACAAAAGAGCAAGCAGAGACTAAGATGCATGCATGTGCTATGTATAAAATATCTACTAGTACTTAGAAAATCAAATCACTTGGTTAAGCCTTAAACCATCCAAACTTCAACACTTGTCCTCACAAATACATCATTCTATACATCACCACTTTATTAAAGTGACAAGGATGAGATATTATCTAAAACAAGTCACTTTATGCATTATTTTCAAGCAACCAAGCAAGAACTCATCTTTCTCTCCAAAGAAACAAAGCATTCGGCCTCTTGGAAATTCCAAATTCAAAATCCAACTTCCAACCATTTGTTGATCTTGAAACTTTTATGGTGAGACTTACATTTCATATAAATGATCTCCTCAAAATCCTAGCTTCAATCTCTTCTTTTTCCATTTTCAAAAAAATGATTTAAGAGGAGGGTGAATAGTGTTTTCATGAACTAATCTTGTTTTTCCTTGATTTCTTTGGTTGATTTAGCAAGCTTAAGCACTTCTAAGGATCATACCAAGCATAGTGAGGCTAGATCATACTCCAAGGAAGGTATAACAACTTTAAACCCTAGGCTTTACCTTGAGATTTTGCATGCTCTTGATGGGTTTTAGTATAAGATGTGATATTAGCATGATTATAAGCATGAATATGATGTAGTTTCGATAAATGTTAAAAATAGTTTAGATGAACGGAAAGGCATTGCTTGGCCTCAGTTCATGTATATAAGTCATGTATATGTTGTTTGGGTTGGATGCTATGTTTATGGGAAGATTCGAAATTGATAGATATTCGATTTACAGCCGTTATAATGCCCGATTTTACAATACCATGTTTTGTATGCCATTTTCCATGTTGAACCCCTACTGTCCAGAGACCTTATCTGCCATGATAGGATAGGTAATGCTCTAAGCTTCGTTTTGATATAAAGATCACGTGAAACGGACTTACGGTTTAGGATTTATGACTAAATTACTAAAAGTAGTTCGAATCCGTAAACAAAAGTTCGTAACTGAAATTGAACCCTCGTAAGCTATGTAACGTCATGGCGAATCTTGGTAAATAAATACTAGGGGTAAGAAGGAAGGTGTGAAAGAAAACCGTATGTCAAAAAGAGCATTTTTCGATTTATTAAAAATGTTCGAGTCAAGGTTAAACGAGAACGAACCCCTAAAAGACGACTCTTTTATAACTTTGGTAAAACGCTTAGAAAACGGGCGATAAAACTCGGAGTAAAATATTGGTTCGTAACGATCAACCTTAGAACTCATATGACTTAAGTATGTCCCAAGTATAAGTGCAGTGACATGTCGTATTAACGAACGAATGTCGGGTCGGATCAGTGATAATAAGTAATCCACTAAAAGGGGTATAACGAGATGACTCGAGAACGTGTTTCGATTTAAGTATAACTTAACGTTTAATATGTTAAGTGATTAATTCCGAATGCCTTGGCTATTTATAGATCACCAGGCTGAACCGGGACCCGCTACCACTACCCCTTACCGTACTCGACTACCAGGCAAGTTTCAATTCCCTTCTTTTAGGCTGTTGTTGTGATTGAATAAATATATATATATATATGATTATTGATATACATATGCCATTGCATGCATGCCTACTTTCAAGTTGAATTGATATACTTGTTCCCTGAATGTTATTGTTGGCTTATAAGCTAGATAGTTATATATCAGTTATAAGCCGGTTATTGTAAGACCCTCATAGAAGGGCGTATACCTCTCATTAATCAAATATAGACCGGGAGTCAATATTTCTTGATATATCGAGATTACCTCGGGAGAAAATATTTAAGTAAATATTTTCTATTATTTGGGCGACGAATATTATTTGAATATTCGTTCGAGACTAATTATTTTAACGATCCTTACTTCAAATAATTATTTGAATTTAACTATTCAACGAATAATATTTCTCAATATTCATTCAGAGTCGAATTGATTATCGACTATTATTTCGAATATTCTTCTAAAGATGAGACTATTAAATGAATATTAATTGGATATTCTTTTAGAATATCATTTTATTAAATAAATATTACATTTGAATATTCCTTTAAGATATTAAATACTTGATGAATATTATTTTAATATTCATCTGAAGCTTGATTTAATTACCGAATATTATCTCGAATATTCCTTAAGGCTTGGATTACTAAATGAATATTACTTGATATTCATTTAGGATATTATTCATTAAATGAATATTACTTTTGAATATTCATTTAAATTCCTAATTAATTATGAATATTACCTTAAATATTCTTTTCAGGTCTTATTAATTAATGAATATTGTTTTGAATATTCATTTAAATATTTATTTATTCAATAAATATTCTCCTGATATTTCTTCAGGGATTATTTTGAGAAATACTCTGATTTAAGATATTCTTTCATATTCCCAAATATTCTTTAAATATTTTAATTCAATAAATATTCTCTGAATATTTATTTCATACTTAGAATAACCTCGATAAGGTTTATCTTCTTCGATTATTACAGAAAATATTTCGAAGTCATATTATTATTAATCTTATATCAAGAAAGGTTCCCAGACATCATTCATCTTTGAGTCTATCTTCTTAATAATAAGGGAACCTTACTTGGAAAAATGTTATTTATCTTGTCGACTTCCCGGTCATAAAGTATTCCCTTCACCCGCAACTCGGGTGCTGTTGACTTATTAAAGTCGTTGTTTACCTTCTCATCTTTCGAGGGGTAAGATTACTGGAACAAGTTGATATCCGTTACCAAGTAATAGCTTGGGAGATATTGGTAAATTTTCCTTTCCAACTAGATACGACTACTTTGTGGAGTCTTATCAACAAGTCTTATACTTGGGGAAAGGGGGACGAACGTTACATTCAGAATCATGAATTCTATTTGAACTAGGAGTCGTGTAAGAGGCCGAGTAGCGCCGGTCCATCCCCTTGGCCCAACCGTTGGCCGGGGAGAGCTAGCAAGGCGGTACACAGGTAAAGCCGTCAGTTCTTCCTTCTACCGGTAGTAAATCTAAATTGAGCTGTACGATCTCGATTGATCATCAAGATTGGAACAGCGGGCGCGGTGAATACTCCATCATTGGTTCATCATCCAAATTTATATATTTCCTGCAACATGATTACTGTTGGCAGAGTTGGAAAAGTGTCATAACTGGAATTGCAACCTTTTCTTGCAAGTTCCTCTTCTTAATAACAATAAAAATATCTCGCTTACTTTGATGTAGCAGATATTTCTTCAAACAAATACTTTCAGTTACCTTGTAACTTCATCGTTCATATTATACTGGCATCATTTCCGTAAATGCATGGCATATGGGTTAAAAGATAGCTTTGAACTGTTTTAAATTATCGTTCAGTTATATATTTGTTGGTGGGCTTTCGCTCACCCTTGCTTTGTTTATATTATGTCACAACAACAGCTAGGACAGATGGCTCGCGTCAGGCGCACTCGGCGCAAGCAGGTTACCCGACCCACCGGACTACCCGCTGAGATGCTAGCCGCCATTGCTGAGGTAGCATAGTTAGACAGCTTTTGTTTCCTGTTTAACTATATGTATAATTAATGTAATCAACGGCAAAACTGTTAAACCTATGATGTTATCCTTTTGGGATTGTAATAACTTTTATTCGTAAACCCTTTAATGTAAGACTTATTTCAATTTCATCTCTGGGACTATAACTGTTGTGTGTGTGAGTGGTAATTATTGTGGGGTCACAGCATGTGATTTATTTATTGTGGACCCAAGTCAAGTATTATGAATGGATGTAAGACCGTAACCACCAGATCCCTGACCTCGGATCTGGGGGTGTTACAAAAATGGTTTCCACTGTTTGGTACCCTAATTTTGAAATTGGATCAGGGATGTCATTGTTCGAGTATTTGCACTTAGGACAAAACAAAAAGGAACCCACTTACCAAACTCACCCATGGTCTAGTTACATATCAACAAACCAAGCACTGATTTCTAACTTTCCCACGAACTTTATAATGTAACTTAGTTCCAAAGAATTTCAAGTTCCCTAAATAACTATAAAATATGTTAACCAAACGATGCCAAAAAAAGTAGTAGCTAACAATTTAAGCACATACTAGTATATACTACTACTGAGTCAAATTATATTACAAATCATCTTAAATACAAACGTCCAAAATTGACCATGTGAATATAAAAAAATTGTTAGACAGACATAAATATATTTGAACATAAATTGTGGTTAAATACATTTGTAACAAATGCCTAAATATGATTTAGAAATCTTCATTATTATTGATGAGTGATCTTTTAATTAAACCTTAAAACTTAAAACAACTCCATATAGAGGAGGAAGAGACCTTGTTAATGAGATGAAAGAGAGCAAGCTCTTTAGGTGGAAATTGAGGAGCAGCAACTTTGTAAAGCAACCAAGGGACTGAGGTAGTCAACAAACCAGTGAGTCCTCCTTGAACAAATGGCAGAATAACACTTGTAGTATTCTCCGCTTTTTTCTCAGCAGCCACAACATTAGCATCTCCTCCACCACCGTCTTTCTCCATTCTTGTATGATGAACAAAATGTACCTGGTGAACCCAACCCTTCCCTTTAATTTTTTTTCCCAGATAGGGCCCCTCTCAACCCTACCCAAAATGTGCATATAATTTTCTCTCTTTTGTTTGGCAGGTAAAGCATGTCGCTGGAGTGTACTTGGTTTCAGAAACAAAACAAAACCTTCCTAGTTGTTATTTCTCAACCATGAACTAGGGTCTAGTAAGAAAAAAGAAACGCAATTGTAAGTTTGGAACTCAGCCAAAATTAATAAAAATCGAACCATGATTCCAACTAAAATTGATGAATCGAAATAAAAATGATGAATCGAACTATTACGAGTGTTTTGATTTTTATTCGAAACTCAACATAACCAAAAATACTAGTCAATTGAACCTTTTGGTATAATATATTGATAAATATAATAATTCTTTCAATTATAAGAAATATTTTAGTGCATATTGTTTTCTCATCAGGTTTTTAATATAAAAGTTTCCTCCAAAGATTTAAAATAATAATCACAATCTTTTTTTAAGAAAAAAGCACTTACATTACTCAAATACAATAAAAAACAATTGTGTTACTCAAATACAATAAAAAACAATAGCTTCAGAAGCGTTTTCTATCCACTTTTGTTCGTTTGACATAGAAAACACACATTTTCAAAGTGCTTAGAGCAAGTTCAATAATGCCTTAGTTGATTCCCTATAAAAATTATAAAATAATAGTTCTTAGTGTTTTAAGGATATTGTTTTGTATATGAACTTCAACATTAATTCCTATATTCCTTTTTTGTCATTATTATATTATTAAATTTGAAACTAACTAGTAATAAAGGAGTGATAAGTAGGAATAAATGGAGGGAAATGGTTTTTTTAGTAATAAAAATAAGTTAGAGATGACTAGTGGTTCCCCAACAATAGGAAATGGCTAATGATTCCTATTATTTTATTAAGAGCATCTCCAATGTCATTCCTCATCTTCAACCCCTAAAATATAATAAAATAATCATTCCTTAAAATATAGGGTACCAAAAAACTGTTTTACTCCAACGGTATTCCCTATATCGGTTCCCTATAATTCAAAAGTAACATTTAATTAGTATTTTGAAATTTAAAATATATCGGTTCCATATATTCCTAAACTTCTAAAATTCATATCTTTAAATCTATCCATTCAAAATTAGTGATTTATATATGTGTGTGTTCTATAATTCGGGAGCTATCTAGTGATATATAAATTCATCGATTTTGATATAAAAAAATTCTGGGTAAAATTTTAATTTGACTTCGGTTTTTGAGTTTGGCGAAAAATTTGATGATTCTGAATTTAATGTGATGATTCTGAATTTAATGGAGATGAAGAAAATGACTTGGCAAATGACTTGGCAAGATAGGGAGCCTCTCTCCTCCCCCTACATGTAGGGAACCTCTCTCCTCCCCCTAAATTTTTTTGGTAAGGAGTTGTACCATTGGAGAGTGATTTTTCAGTTTTGGTTCCCTAAATGATGCCACGTAGACTGATATAGGGAAGGGGGGGTGAGCCTTGGAGATGCTCTAAGAAACCACTAACATACTATTGAAATGCTATTTTGAACTAAATTTCTTAAATTTTAATTTAGTGCCCGTTTGGTTAGACTTATTTTAAGTTCTTATGAATTTATTTTCGGGTAAAAATTTCATATATTGATAAAAAAAAATTTATACAAGTATTTAATGTATGTTTGAGATTCAATAAATTGTAAAAAAAAGTTAACTTTTTCAGAAGAAAGTTAGATATCTCTAACTTTATCTTAAAATAAATTGACTTATTCTGAAAATAAATTTCTCAAACATCCCTTTAAAAAAACATAATAGAAAAGTTGTTGAACTTGCACTTCCATAACTCAACACCAGTGTTCTAAAAAGCGGTCTAAGCGGCCTCCTAGGCGGAAAATATACACTAACCGATTCGATTTTCTACTAATCGGAGGATTAAGCATTTTTCAGGGAATTAAGCGGGTTTAGGCGAGATTAAGACGGGATTAAGCGGGTTTGACCAAATTTTGACCCTTAAAAAAATTAAATTTTTTTACTTATTTTTTTATGTTTATTATTTCTTTAATTATTTTTCAAATTTTATATTATAAAATAATATATGTATTAAATTTGTATAATTCACAACCAGTAAATATATAATTAAATAATTAAAAAAATATGTATATATTCACAATCTGCTTAACGTCCCGTTTAAAAATTCGCTTAAGCGCCCGCTTAACCGCCTAGACGCTAGAAGGTCGTGTCGCAGCTTAGAACCGCTTACCGCTTTTTACAACACTGCTCAACACAATCCTCCACTACAATCAGTGTTGTAAAAATCGGCTGAGGCGGCCGCCTAGGCTAGGCGCCATCAAAACGCCCCGACTCGGGCCTAGGCGGTTAAAAAAACGTTTTTTGTGTAAATCGATCAAAAATCGGTCTAGGCGGTCAAAAAATCGGCCTAGGCGATCAAAAATCGGAAAATATTAGTAAAATACGTTGAAAAATTCAAAAATTGGCAAAAATATTTGACAAAAATATTTAATAAATAAAAATATTAAAAATAATATTTAAATACAACCGATTAATGCTCCGATTAATTCGTCTAATTAATCCCCGCCTACCCGATTAGGCGCTAGGCGATACCCCAACCGCCTGGCGATTTCGGGAACACTATCAACAATGGTGTGAAAATATGAATTCCCCGTGTGGCTCCATAAAATGGTACAAAAATGGTAAAACTGTTAAGAATGGCGGTTAATAAAGGGGGGATGGATATTTTTACTCCAGAGTCCCGACTCCGGATAGTAGATATTTGTTGAAGATGGTTCTAGAATGCAGTACTTTTACTGGGGGGCAAAATGGTCCGTTTATATAGTGAGTAAGGGTTTTCTTGTAAATAAACACTTATATTCGTTGTAAAGGGTTACTGCTCAGGGTTCCATCCATCTCTCTCGTGTGTCTCTCTCTGAAAGAAAATCTCTCAGGGAATGGCGATCATGAATTTGTTGTACGACATAGTAGCTCGGTTGTTAGGATGGGACGAGATAAAGGTGTTGGTGAAAGAGATCGATGGAAAGGAGATGGGGTTCATTCTTCGTGTTCGTGAGGACCTTTCCCCTCTTGATGACGGGACCATCATTTGCGAAATTGATCCTACTAAGGAACCCTTCCCACTCGATTAGCCGCCTAATACACACCTATTATTACTTGTCTTGCTTTACTCTTTTGCTATCTAGTACTCCCTCCGTCCCATTTTATGTGAACCTCTTTCCTTTTTGGGACGTCCCAAAAGGAATAAACATAATATACTTACTATTTTTGAACACTACTTTTCACTATTACACCCACTACTTCTCCACTTTTTTATTAAATAAACATTATTACACCCACTATTTTTTCCACTATCTCAAATCTATTATTAAATATTGATAGGTCCCACCACTTTACCCACTTTTCAACTAACTTTACTCTTTTTCTACAACATTTTCTTAATCTTCATGAAAGTCAAACTAGTTCATTTAAAATGGGACGGAGGTATTAGTTATCTAGGTCTGAAATATGAATGCGTGGGGTCATTGTAGCTGATGCTACTCTTGATGAAGTATTTCTAAATATGACATTTTAATTGTCCTTCGTGTTGATGGTTTTGTTGGTTAATCTTGAGTTTTACGCTTACAACATTACCACAGTATTTTTTATTTTTCTACCAAGTTTGCTACATGTTTTTTCAAGTTACAGTTTGCAATCAATTATAATTTGAATCATGTATTCTTTTGGGGGAAAATACAACTGGGCTGCACTTGTAGAACCATATGGTTTTATACTTGAAAAAGAATGCAGAACGATTCTTTATTGTTGCTTGTTGCCTGGAAAACATGTTAATTGTAGAATTTCTTTAGAGAGAGAGAGAGAGAGCGAGATTTGATTGACAGAAAGGGTTTGAAATTTTGCATAAAGCCAACATTAACACTTCGACTAATATAAAATTATTAAAATTTTAATAATATAATCTTTATTAGAGAGAGAGATTGGACTTTTAATATAAAATTGAAATGTATTCTAAAACCAACATTGTGGGTGTTTGGGATTGCTTAAAATAAGTTAATTTTGACTTAATGGAGGTATTTTTAACTTAAAGGAGAAAGTAAAGTTGTTTACTTTAAGTTGAATGAAAGTGTTTGGGTAATTTTACTTAAAGTTAAAAGGAGGTTTAATAATTTTGGCTTAAAGTGAAATTTGATTTTAAAAAAAATTAAATTCATGATATTTAAGCTTTACAAGAATTCTGAAAAAAAATAAAAAATAAAAAAAATCCATAAGTCATAAGTCAAAAGTACCTAAATTGAAATTATGACTTAAAGCAATTTTTTAACTTAAAACCGGCTTAAAGCCGGAGTAGACAAACAGTCCAAAAACACTTAAAACCAAATCAATAAGCATTAAGTTCATTCCCAAATAGGCTCATTGCCTGTTTGGCTTCTCCTACTTTAAGGAGAAAGCGACTTTCAGCAGCAAATGTTCGGTTTGGGTGAATGGCTTAAAGTCGGGCTTTAAGTTAAAAAACTTCATTAAGCCATAAGTTCCATTTAGGTATATTTGACTTACGACTTATCGATTTTTTTTTTTCACGATTCTTCTAAAGTTTAAATATTATGAATTTAAAATTTTTTTAAGTTAAATTTCATTTTAAGTCAAAATTATTAAAACCCCATTTAACTTTAAGTAAAATTATCCAAACACATTCATTCAACTTAAAGTAAACAACTTTACTTTCTCCTTTAAGTTAAAAATTCCTCTATTAAGTCAAAAATAACTTATTTTAAGCAACCCCAAACACCCTCGAATCACACTTCCACTTTAGTCTTGATATATTAGGAACCTGAGTTTATTCAAAGTAGTCTTCATATTCTCGTAAAATTGAGTGACTGAGTTGAGATAATAGTCCAGATGTAAGGCCTGTTTCTGTCTCTCTAAAGCTTGAGAAGCAGGTCGACTTTGATAGTAAAGTTCTTTTATTAAAGCCGATCCTGAAACGCACCTCGGACATTTTCAAAGCAAAACCACGTCAACTGCAAAAGAATTCATAAAAATCATGCAAACCAAAACAAAACCAGTATCATTTGCCAAGACATCAAGTGAGGGTGTGTGCCAAATTATTTGTTTGTGCACAGGAAACATAGTGTGAATATGAGAAAGAATGTGGTTGCAAGATACAACTAGATAGAGGGAATAGTACCACTACAGGGACCGAAGTCCGGAAGAAGTGATTCATAAATCCCTTGTAGAAAATCCCGTGGCTGCGAATTTCAAAACCTTTCATGGTGCAGTCAAAGAAGCTTTTGCATTGCAACTTCTCATTTTCTCGTACAGCTTCGATAGCATTAGCAAGATTCTTACAAGGCAAACTACAGGCTGAAGCAAAAAATCCAGAAACGATGGCAGCATCTAAAACAAAAGAAAGATCTAATTTTAAGTAGCATATTTTGCGCTAGAAAATGGACACTTTGTGTATGTTGTCAGATGGTGCCACACAGGTAAAAACCAAATAAGCTGCAAATTCGACTTTCTACAGATGAGTTGGTGAAGTTATTACTAGGATTTCGAAAGAGCATTATTCCGAAAAAAAGAAATTGCCAAGAAAGCTTATATGGATGAGTTGGTGAAGCTATTACTAGGATTTCGAAAGAGCCTTACTCCGAAAAAAATTGCCCAAGAAAACTTAATATAAGCTAATTGCTTTATAATTTGCACTTAAACAACAATCCAGAAAAATATAGATAAGCTAATTTAGAGCAAAATAGACATTAAATATGCTACAAAATCTTCAAAAGTTGTCAATGCAATATAGTTTATCTAATGAAAATCAAACCAAACATATCCAGTATATTCCGCTTATCGTAGATTCTGGGGAGAGTACGATCTACGCATATTCAGCTTATCGTATCGTAGATTCTGGGGAGAGTACGATCTACGACATCGGCCTTTGCTAAGGACTTTTCTGAGCCTTACCCTCACTAAAAAATTGAATGAAGAGGTTGTTTCCATAATGACCCTTGGGTTGTGTGTGTATATAAAAAAATATGCAGCACTAATAATTGACAATCGTAACTCACTTATATTCCTCTATATGACCACACCCCTCGATACCTCGTACACAATCTAATGCAATATAGTAAATCTAAAGCAATGTGGAAAGAGGCTGCCATTGAGCAATCTCATGGCTCGTAGTATACCACAACTATATATATTTACTTCTTTAGATCATAGAATTTTTAAACAAGTTCTTCTGCCTGGCCCCTTCCACCAAGGTATTTAGTTTCATAAGAATGATACGGATTATAGACATGTACAAATAAGTAGTTGCCAGAAATATTAATGTAGGTACTTACGGTATTGTGAATCAGATTCATTAAAACCCCAGGATTCTTTAAAGTAACTGACACTTCGACCATATGACGCTAACATCCCTGTAGTATGCCCAATAGCAAAAGCTATGTGAGGCCCTCCACCTCTATACATTGCTAGAACCCCTTTATCCATAATAGTACGGCAAAGGTCTAGCAACGCATATCTGAAATAGGACTGTTCAACCGACATCAGATTAGCATTAGCCTCTATACGACGACATGCTAGAGTTGTTGGACAGCCAAAAATAGATCCAATAGCTCCTGCAGCCATCCCGCATGAAACTTCTTGAAAAAGACTTAATGGTTTCCCATGATTGGCAGCTTCTAGTATCTGCTTAAAGATCCTTTACCAAACAGAAGGAATACAGTGACAATCATGAGTAAGAAAGACAGAGGTTCAAATATCGTAACATGAAACTCTTTTTCTTTTTTCCTTGCAAGTCAGCTTATAACATTTATTAATATACTTAACAGTAACAGAATATAATTTGAAGTTATCATTTGTAATTTTCATCCCGCATCTTAGCATCTATATGTACATACACAGAGATAACGTCTATCTCTTGTTAATGTATTTAGTAGTGATGCTAAACAGCAGTCAATTAGGATCATAAAACTCATCTATACTGATGTTGGATATGTTGGTGTATACTGAAAATATTTAAAGTATATACATTTATTTCTGGCCCAGTTTTATTGAGAATCATTTAAATGTTTACGTGCTGTCTAATATTATATATTGTGGACAATCTAGTATCAAATGGGATACAGAATATTAGATTGTTAAATACGCTTTATATAATATAATAAGGTTCACAGCACAGGTGGTATAGTACAATCCACTGGTATGGCTGTAGTATTATTTAGAATAGTTTATATTGACTATTAAATAATACTAGTATACTTTGTATATATTGAACATGATCAAATTTAGAATTGTTCCCTTATACTGATTAAGAAGGTGAACTAAGATTCTATGTTATTATTAATGCTTAGGTTCTTAATCCAGATATAGTAATTGACACGTGTATATTATTTACATGCTTTGATTTATATATGAAATAATTATTTTGATTTATTTCATTATATTTTGGGTGATGAAATAATATATATGGTGAATATTATTTATTGACGGAATCCATGTCCTGATAATATTCGGGTTAATGATGTCCCCTTAAAAGCTCAAAAAGATTTAATTATGTGAAACCCTGCAGGTGGATTTATTCCGGCATAATTAAATAAAGGTTGAGTGGATGATCAAGGATAAAAGATATTAATTAAATGAATTATCAGTAATTTATTTAATTAATGGACATGCGATATTTTAAACATGGAGAATTTAATAAGCAAATAATATTGGAACCGAATTAATTAATTAAATTACGGTATTAGGAAAGGTATTGCAAATATTAATTCTTTAGTGGATTGAATTAATATTTAATTACATTGGGTTATGCCCAACATGTAATTAGAAGACCCAATCTAATTGTCCATGATCCCTATTGTAGCCCTATATATATATTCCTATTCTCTTCTTGCTAAGGTTGGTCGAAAAAATTTTGTAGTCACCCAGGAGCAAGAAGAGAGGTGAACTTGAGAAGACGAAGGCCACACTTCGCTCAAGGGAATTTGGGAATACAATAGAAGAGCGTGGAATCAACCGTTAACAAGGTGACTTTACTATTCGTACTCGTTAATTTATTGTATCAAAAATCGTAGTGCCAAGATCTGATTGTCCCAACAATTGGCATCAAGAGTTAGGTTCAATGGTTCTGCGATTTTTGATACGATGTCCATGTCATAATTATATATGCATGTATAGTGGTAGGCTTGTATATTCTTTTTTGCAGGTTGTTATCCACTATTATGGCCATGTATATTTTAATTATGTGTTTGGATCCCACGTGGTTTAATCGTGGTTAATTTTTGTTTGGTTTCCACGTGGTTTATCGTGGTTGTAAATTACGAGGGTTGATCGTGTTAGAATAGATTTACAAAATTAGTTTTGTATTAGATCTATTTTTTTTTTTTTTTGTAATTGTTTGTTGGGTTTTGTAAAAATTCGGATATCTTGTAACAATTACATATACGATTGAAAATGGAAATCGGAAAAATTGTATCCGCTGCGTAGCTTCTGGTTCGATTTGTTTGTTTTTCTGCGCTTGTGTTCCAATCTAGCGCGTGGCCGCGTGGGTAGTCCTTTTCCTGGAAGACAAAGTCACGGCAAAAATTTGATTAACAAGGCGGGTCCACGGTGGAAGTCAATTGTTTTGGTTTAAAAATAGGGATGACAAAAAAATCCGACCTGGCGGATACCCGACCCGATCCGATTCATTTGGGTCTACCCGAACCCGATTTTTCGGATTTGGATTTTATTTTTGGACCCGAAAGAGTTTGGATCTGGATCTTAGGTAATCCGATCCGATACCCGACCCGAAACCCGAAACCCGATCCAAACTCGATCCGAACCCGAAACCCGATATACATATATACGTACATTTAATATTAATTATTATTTATTATATCATTTTATATATTTGAGATACATATCAAACAATAAACAAAATGATCAGCCACATATATATTTGAGATATCTTAAATAACGTGATATTATTTTTATTTAATCACAATCTTATTTTTTTATTAAAATTCTAATATATTTATATAAATATATATATATATATATATATATATATTCTAATATAAATTTTATTTATAATATTCTATATTTTTTATGCAACTAAAATATTTTTATATTTTATATTTTAAATATATTTATACTTTTATGTTTTGCTTAATGTGATTATTTTAATTTTTGAATTTTGAATTAAAAACCCGATTTAAACCCGAATCCGATCCGAAACCCGATAAAACCCGAAGATTTGGATTTGGATTTTGATTTTCAAACCCGGATCCAGACCCGATCCGATCCGAAAACTTTGGATTTGGATTTGGATTTGGCCAAACCCGATCCGACCCGTTGCCATCCCTATTTAAAAACAAAAGTATACGACTTGGCTGGAATTCATGTGGGAGCAGGCGCTTCCGTTTTTTTTGTGACGCCAGCTAAAATTCGACTACAAGGAGCTGCAGCAATTAATTCTGGGGGCCATAATAGTGGATTTAAATTATATTTTATTTTTTATTTTTGCTATTTAATTTCTTAATTATTGCTTTAATTAATTATTATGTGTGTTGTTAATTATGTGTGTAATTTATAATTGCATGTTTAACATAATTAGGACGACATGGACATAATTTTTTTATTTATTGCTTTAATTAAATGTTATATGTTGTTAAATTATGTGTGTATTTTGAATGCATGTTAGACATAATTGTAACGACACAGGCACCATTTAATTTTTAAAATTCCTCAATTTTTTAATAAAAAATTCTAAGTGGGTGAGGGAATTAATTAGGAATTAAATCCCACGGTCTCCATTATTTTGTATGTAATATAACTTTTTAAATAATGTAAATAGTATATATGATCACCTAACGTGGCGTACTATTTACGGTATTTTAAAAGGTTTTAGAAATTACTAGAACAAAATTCTTAAATTAAATTACGAATATTGAAAGCTATATAGATCACCCTAACGTGACGTACCAAGTTTCATAGAATTTGTAACTAAAATTGAATACTCTTTTGATGTTGACTATGGAAAATTCTGTCTAGGAATCGGGTATTAAGCGAGGCCGTTGTGACTCCTCCGAGACCTGGGAAGTATCCATTAATATATCAAACAGATGTATTTTGTTTAAGTAATTTAAGATTAAATAATGGTATACACTTAGCTATGAAAAATAATATATAGTCCACCCTAACGTGGCGTATTATTTAGTAATAGGACCGAAGTAATATTTAAACGAATTAAAGTGGTATATATGTCACCCATCGTGGCGTACCAGATACTTATGGTGTTTAAATATTAGTGCATTAATTTTAATTAATTGTTAGAGGAAACCAATAGGTTTTAAGATTTGTGCAACTCTCTGATTATGTGTTACATGTATGATTTTCAGGATTAGATCATTATGGGCTTTAATCCACTATTCACCATACTTAAGGATAACAAACTTACTGGACCGAACTATATTGAATGGAAACGTAATTTGGACATAGTCTTGACTGCTGAGGAGAACAAATTTTGTACTTATGAACCCAAACCAGATCAGCCTGCTGAAGATGCTCTTGAAAGTGAGAAGGAGTATTATAAGCGGTGGGTTAAGGCTGATGAGATGTCGCGATGTTACATTCTGGCAGCAATGTCGGGTGTTTTGCAGCATCAGCATCAGGCTATGCCCACTGCTTCAGATATGCTCTTTAATCTCAAGGAACTTTTTGGAGAACAGAATAGGGCTGCTAGGCAAGTAGCAATGAAGGCTTTAATGAACACTCAGATGGCTGAAGGAACACCTGTAAGGGATCATGTTCTCAGGATGATGTCTCATCTGAATGAGATGGAGATCCTTGGTGCTGATATTGATGGGGAAACCCAGATCGATATCATCCTTATGAGTCTGCCCAAAAGTTTTGAGCAGTTCCGCTTGAATTACACCATGAACAAAAGGATGTATAGTCTCGCGGAACTTCTGACAGAACTTCAGGCAGCTGAAGGACTCTTTAAACAGAATGTTCAAGTGAATGTGGCCGAGAAAGCTTCTTCCTCTAAGCCGAAAGGCAAGAAGAAGAAAAAGGTTCAGACACAGAAAGCTGGAAAGGTTGCTAATGCAGTGGGAGTTCAAGGTGCTGTGAAAAAACCTAAGGGCAAGTGCTTCAGGTGCAAGCAGTCAGGTCACTGGAAACAGGATTGTCCTCTTCCTAAGAAGACAAACAATACTGGTATGTCTCTTTCTCTAGTTACAGAAACATATATAGCGGCTATATCTACGAGCACTTGGTGTGTAGATACAGGAGCCACTGACCATGTTTGTAACTCTATGCAGGGGTTCCCGCAATCCAGAATGCTTAGAGATGGCGAGATGTGTTAGGCCGAATACACAATTAATAATCAAATTCGCATGAGAGTTTAACAAGTAAGATGATTATGCACTTTAAAACTTCTGAAATTAAAAACCCTCTTCGTGATGTAAACTATCACAAAGAGCTGCTAGGTTACAATAAAGATAGTTCGATGCACGATACCCTTCTAGGGTTAACCTAACTGTATTTATAAAATATACAGCTTCAATACAATCTCTAATTGATATACCTAATAATCAGCTATACAATGATATCAATTACAGATTGTCACACGTCTCCTAAGTCAACTCGATCTCTTTGATAGCTATCCAGTCTCCAAAGATCTCGCTTCCATATCAATCTTCAATTGATCTCTAATATCTTCTGTTGACTCCGTACGCGCTGCTTCCAGACAGACTTTACTAAACTCTGTCCAGCTTCCGTTAGTCAGACTTTTCTAAACTCTGACTTCCTTCCAGTTAAACTCTGATATTTCACTGTTACACTTAAACACTGAAACATTACATCAATTATATCTAACAATCTCCCCCAACTTGTTCATTAGCAAAAATGCACAAGTTAATGGATAATTGATGATGTCAAAAACAAATAATCATATATAGTGTTTAACAACTAAACAGAGTTTAAACTGATACTTAACAAAATTACAGAAAATATGAAAAACTTACAGAGCATAAATTACTTAATCCTTTCAACATCCCATGCTGTCCTCAAGTACTCTGTTAGCAATCTCTCTTCTGCAACTTCAAGTGCTCTTTCCATCTCTAGCTTGATCTCTCGAAGCTTAGAATCTGTACCATCTGTCTGATAAATAGCTGATCTCAAATCATAGATGCTGTTCTTCTTCATTTCATTTCTAAGTCTGATAAAGTATGACTTTTCTGATTCTGAATTGAATTCAAGCACAGTGATACCCAAATCAGTTCTTAGCTTAGCACTGTTTCTCTTCATTTCAACCATTCTTCCTTTGTAATCTAAGTACTTTGGTACATATTCAGACTTGTCTTTAATTCCACAAATCATCTTTGATCTTTCCATCTGGTATCTAAACACTTCTGCAGCTCGGTAAGTACGACTGTTATTCACCTTGAAAATATGTAAGACATACTGCAGTTTCTCATACATTTTCAAATGAATATCATGCTCTCCAACTTTGTAAACAGTCCCATCCTCCATGAAATACAGCAGAAAGTCTTTATTTAGACTTCTTTGATGAATCAACTGTACTGATTCCAGCTTGTCCAAATTAACTTGAAGAACACCCTTGCCTGGAGCAGCCAGTGATGAATGATCTCTAGGAGTAATATTCAAAGTCCTTTCTCTGTTTGATCCTAAACCAGCCAAATCATGAGGTTGCTTAGCAATCATTGCTCTGCTTTGAAAAACATCACCTCCTTGAACTTTCTCAGTATTCTCAGGAATAGTAGGTCTCACAAAACCATGTATTGGAAGAGTAGTTTGTACAACATATGTAGAAATAGAGGTTGTAACTTGCTTTAACTTCTTTAAACTCTTATCAACTTCAACAACTTTTTCTTTAAGCTTTAATCTAGCCTCATCTGCTGTTGGCTTTCTTGAATGAGACAATCTCTGATCAGCATTGACATTTTCATTGATCTTAATGCCTTTAAGAACTTGCCTTGATTCCTTTTCAACTTTCTTCTTGAATTTCCCAGACTTAAGCTTTTTCTCATGTTCAGCTTTAAGTCTTAGCTCTTCAGCCTTTACATCTTCTAGAGTGACATCATTTCCATGTTCTTCAAGAAACATGTTTGCAGCTAACTCTGTATCATTCTGTGGACCTTCAGCAGTATTTGCTTTAGCAGAGTTTACTCTAGCAGAGTTTACTTTAGACCTTGTAATTGTTCTTTTGGTTCTATTAGATCCACCTCCATCTGCAGCATCATCCTTCCTCTCAAAGGATTGAAGTTGTTTGCAAGCAGTTTTTGCAACTTTCTCCCCCTTTTTGACATCATCAGGAATCAGGATGGAGGTTAGCAACTCCAAAGAGTTTGCAATGGAATCTATTTTAACAGACAAGGCAGACTGATTCTCTTCAACTTTACCCAACCTGGCAAAGAGATTGTCTTGAGCTTTAGAAAATTTTGTATTCATGAGTTTAGACTCTCTTTCCATTTTCATTTCTCTAGTTACAATCTCAGTCCTCAAGTCAGTGATTGCCTTTGTAGTTTCATCAAATCTACTATCTAGAGTTTTGACTTGAACTACAGTTGCTTTTAAGCAAGAAAGAATCTCTGGATTAGAGATAGTATTGGTAGTTTGCTTAACAAAATTAGCTGCTCTCCCTCTTGGAAAAATGCAATCCTCTTTGTACCAGTCAGCAACAAATTTTGCAAGTTGTGCTTTTTCAATTTCATGAGACTTACAAGGTTGATCAAAAGAGGTATGTTTATTGTCTGTTTGCACTGGTGCACTCAGAAAAGAATCAGAGTTTGCACTGCTTTCACCTTCAAGTTCAACACTTGCAGCTTTAGCATGTTCATCTTCAAGTAAAACACTGTGCTGAGCATTGTCAGCCACAGTTTCTGCAATTTCTTCTGCAGCCTTGTCAAGATTTTCTTCATGTTGCTCAGGCTCAGCAACAGAGTTTACATTTTTGTCATCAACAGACATAGGCTGAGAAGTAGCCTTTGTTGCTTGATCAACCTCATTTCCTCCTTCAACAGTCTGGTGAGCATCTAAGAGTAACTCTATATGTGATGCTACAGTTTCAGAAATGACAACTGTAGGTTGATCAGCTGCACCAGTTGCTTCAGATTGAGCAAAAATAGATGAGATAGGATCAGAGAATGGCATGAATGAATCAAGAATATCATCCATTGGAGAAAAGCCATCTCTAGTATCCTCTTCTTCAGGCATTTTGTCCTCTGCAGGCATTTCAACCTCTGCAGGCATTTCAACCTCTGCAGGCATTTTATCTTTTCCAGCCTCAACAGTAGGTGTTTGCTGTGAAACCACCTCTGGAGCTTCAACATTTTCATCATCAGAATCAGAGATTACTAGTTTTCTTCTCTTAGCTAGAGGCACTTCATCTGAATCCTCTTTACTAGATTCTGCTACCACAGAGGGTGACTTAGGTCTTTTTGCTCTTTGAATCTTTCTTCTAGCATAAACAGCTCCAGGAGATGTCTATTTTGCTTTGATGTGTGTCTCTACTGACTTCTTAGCTCTTGCATGTCTTTCAGTAGTTGCTGCCGATTGCTTTACTCTGCCTCTTTTTGCTTTAGGCTGTGGTTGTGGTTGAGATTGTGATGGTTCAGTGTTTAGTTGTTGAGTGTGTGAAGATTGTTTTGTGATTGGAGATTGAGGGTTTTGGGTTGGAGCAGTGTTTGTGATTGGTGATGGAGTGTTGTGAGTGGATGCAGGTTGTGGTTTAGGAATAGTGGTTTGGTTTGAGGTTGCAGGTTGTTGAGTAGGTACAGTGTGGGTAGGTGATGTAGGTGGTTCAGTTTTTAAGGTTTGAGTATGATCAGTGTTTAGTGGTTCAGGTTGTGGTTCTGGTTGTGGTTGGTTGAGAAAATTCTGCAAAGCAAGTGGCAGAACAAAGGCAGGTAGGTTTTCTTTACCAGCATCCTTATTAGTCATATCAGAGAATATTCTCTTGTTGACTCTAAAAGGCTGAATTACATCAGCTTCAGCAATCTCTAAACCAGATACACAAGCATTGAATAGCATTTGACAAAATCGAGCAAAATAAACTGTAGTAGACTCTGACAGTTTATCACCTAAATTCATTAGAACATATATACCAAAATCAAAATTACTGCCATAAAGTAGAGAATATCCGATTTGTAGACTGTCCATTGGAATAGCATCCTAGTTAGTGACCTTCTTCTGGAATGTTCTTGTGATGCAGTCGAAGAAAAAATTCTATTCTTTCCTGAGATTAGGCCTCTTTACACTGCCAAGCTTGTCAAGAGAATCCATGTAGCCTATCTCCTGTAGCATCTGTCTCAATTGAGGTTCACTAACATAAGCATAAGAGGTGTGTGTATCAAACCCCATCGTTTCTCTGACAGTTTGTGGAGTAATCACAAACTCTTGCTCATCATGAGTGAAGATGATGTTTGGAGTCCCATTCTCTCCTCCATCCAAATAGACCGAGTTTCGCCAAAAAGTGGCAATTTGAGATGCAGAGAGAGTACTAGGTTCAACCAGAGCTTGTCCAACCTCTGAGTCTCTCAAGAAATTCTGCATAAGATGAAACGCTTCTGGAACACGTTCATGATTGAGTGGAGCTGCATAATTGTTAGGGACAAAACGTAGACCAAGAACAGTGAATGATTTAGAAGCCATTGAATCAAGAAATGGGCAAGAAATCACAAAGAAAAGTGTATGTAGGAAAGGTGTTTGTGAAAATGCGCAAGTGAAAACTGAGAGAACTGTGAGATGTAAAAGTGAGTGGGTGAAAGTAAAACTCAATCGTTTGTACACAAAAGTAATTAGAGTTGTAATTAAAAATTAAAACTCAATCGTTTATGTATTCAAACACTCAACAGTTCCTAGATTAATGTGCGAGTGGGACACAATAATGAGTGAGTGGGACACGTGTCATACATGCAGTGGATCAATTAATCATGCGCAGTAAAAATAGCAATTATCACCGCTGTATTCTCTTTCCTATTTCCAAGACACTTTAACACAATGCACTTATTAACAGTTGTGAAAAGCACTATTTACTCCAAAATTTTCAAATGATCCAAATGAAAATTTACCTTAGAGTACTAACCACAAATCAACAGCGTTTGTCAATTCTCCAACTTTATCACCGAAACCCTTTCAAAAATTGCACAGTTGTGAAAATATGTGTGTGTGTAGCAGAGTTTACCAAATCAATTTTTAGAGCATCTATTTTTTCATAAAATCCATAAAGTAAATCAATAAACACTGGATACACAAACTCTCATAGTAAACACTGACTGTATGATGAAAGCTAAACTCTGTAGTAATCAATCTATATACAGTAACATTTAATTTATTTTATACCCCCTCTATTGCTAATATATATATATATATATATATATATATATATATATATATATATATATATATATATATATATATATATATATATTCTATTCATTCCAATAATTAGAGGTTGGAGCTAGTCACCAAAAATTCAAAAAATTTAGCCCTTATCATTTTGATAAGTTCCTGGGTCATCCTAGTCTTCAACATAATCTCAAAGGAGTATAGCAACCTATATACATTTTCTTTGGGGTATTGCAGTAAGCATTTTAATCTATCAGAGTATAACTAACAGAGTTTAGAGTTCATCAACATCAGTAGTTATTCATGAAAGGCAATACACACAGTATTTATAGACTCAGAGTTTAGGACAAAATAAACTAAGAGATGCTATAAATATGAACCAGTATCATGCTGTGTTAACTTTCTGCACAATCTAAGATTAGATCACAATAACTCAGAAAGATTCATGATTAATTGCTGAGAATCATGCTTCATACATATTTCTTCATTGGTGTTTTCATTCAGACAAAAATCAACTCAGAGTTCACAGAGTTTATCAAATTTATTAACAGTGTATGACATACAGGCATGCTGACAGAATTTAACAGAGTTTGACAGTGTTTTTAAAAAAAATATGATAACAGAGTATGCATAACAGAGTTTAATCAACAGAGTTTACTTAGCAGTTAACAAATCAAGGAAATATGAGCAACACAATACATAAGTAAAATTTGAATCTAACCAACATTCATAGTCAGAACCAGAGACCATTCCTAGTTCATTGACCAGTCTTGTAAATGTAGCTTCACTCAATGGTTTGGTGAAGATATCTGCAAGCTGCTGTTCTGTAGACACAAAATGTAGTTCAATATTCCCTTCTTCCACATGTTCTCTGATGAAATGGTACCGTATGCTGATGTGCTTTGTCATTGAATGCTGTATTGGATTACCTGTCATAGCAATAGCACTTTGATTATCACAGTAAATAGGAATTTTACTGTACCTCAATCCATAATCCAGCAATTGATTCTTCATCCACAAGATCTGTGCACAACAGCTACCAGCTGCAATATACTCTGCTTCAGCTGTAGATGTAGAAATTGATTTCTGTTTCTTGCTGTACCAAGAGACAAGTCTATCACCAAGAAATTGACAACTTCCACTAGTGCTCTTTCTATCTATCTTGCAGCCTGCATCAGAATACCCAAGTAGCTTGAAATCTGGTTCTATGGGGTACCACAGACCTAATGATATGGTGCCCTTGAGATACTTGAAAATTCTTTTCACAGTTGTCAGATGTGGCTCTCTAGGATCTGCCTGAAACCTTGCACAAAGACAGGTTGCATACATAATGTCAGGCCTACTAGCTGTCAAGTAAAGAAGAGATCCTATCATGCCCCTGTAGTTTGTCATATTCACTGAAACTCCTGTGTCTTTGTCCAATTTAGTTGCTGTTGCCATGGGAGTTAATGCAGATGAACAGTCAAGCATACCAAATTTCTTGAGAAGATTTCTGGTATATTTTGCTTGATTAATGAAGATGCCATCATCTGTTTGTCTCACCTGTAGGCCTAGAAAATAACTAAGCTCTCCCATCATGCTCATTTGATATCTGGATTGCATGAGCTTGGCAAACTTCTTACAGAGTTTATCATTAGTAGACCCAAAGATAATGTCATCAACATATATCTGAACTAAAAGCAAGTCACTCTCAGATTTGAAATAAAACAGAGTTTTGTCAATAGTACCTTTGTTGAATCCACTTTCTAAGAGAAATTGAGCCAAAGTTTCATACCATGCCCTTGGTGCTTGCTTAAGTCCATAGAGTGCTTTATCCAGCCTGTAGACATGGTCTGGATATTTGGGGTCCACAAAACCTGGTGGTTGTTCAACAAACACTTCTTCTTCAAGCTTCCCATTCAGAAAAGCACTTTTCACATCCATCTATAACACTTTGAATTTCTTGTGAGAGGCATATGCTAGAAAAATTCTGATTGCCTCCAATCTTGCAACTGGAGCAAATGTTTCATCATAGTCTATTCCTTCCTGCTGCGAATAGCCTTTTGCTACCAGTCTAGCCTTGTTCCTTGTGATAACACCTTCACTGTCAGTCTTGTTTCTGAAAACCCATTTAGTACCAACAATAGATCTGTTTTTGGCCTTGGTACAAGGGTCCAAACTTCATTTCTTTCAAATTCATTCAACTCTTCCTGCATTGCTGTTATCCAGTCAGCATCTTGAAGAGCTTCTTCCACTTTCTTTGGTTCATTTTTAGACAAGAATGCATGAAACAAACGTTCACTTGCCGTGGCACTTCTTGTTCTTACTTTTGCATCTGGATCACCAATTATCAAATCAGGTGTATGTGATTTAGTCCATTTCCTAGCAGAAGGCAAATGACTTCTGTTAGCATGTGATCCTCCCCCTTGATCCATGCTCTCCTGATTTTGTTGTGGTTCATTTTCTGAGACTCCCCCTGAACTTGACTGCCCAGAGTCAGAATTTGAATTTTCAGAGTTTGAATCATCAGAGTTTGATCCAGATTTTTCAGTTGACTCAGTATCAATGTTTGAGTCTTCGTCTTGATCATGCTGCCCCTCAACTGGTTCTTCCCTTTGTTGTGGCTGAGAAGTTTCTCCAGTGTTTACCAGTAGAGGTTCAGAGTTTGTTTCAACAGAGTCTGTCAGAATAGTTTGATCAGAGTTTACTTCAACAGAGTTAAAATCTTCATTTTCAAAGTTCAGTTGATCATATTCATCTATGTCTTCAAGTCCAGTTATCTTCTTGTCATCAAAAGACACATGTATAGATTCCATGATCACTTTAGTTCTCAGATTGTAAACTCTGAATGCCTTTGTTGACAGTGGATAGCCAACAAAAATTCCTTCATCTGCCTTTAGCTCAAACTTGGTCAACTGTTCAGGATGAGTCTTCAAAACAAAGCATTTGCACCCGAAAATATGACAGTATTTCAGGTTAGGCTTCTTTTTCTTCACCATCTCATATGGTGTTTTTCCATGCTTATTGATCAGTGTAGAATTTTGAGTAAAACAAGCAGTTTGAACAGCTTCTACCTAGAAATAAGTTGGCAATTTTGCTTCATCAAGCATAGTTCTGGCAGCTTCTATCAAGGTTCTATTTTTCCTTTCAACTACACCATTTTGTTGTGGTGTACCAGGTGCTAAAAATTCTTGCTTCACTCCATTGTTCTTGCAGAATTCTTCCAATGTTGCATTCCTGAACTCAGTTCCATTATCACTTCTGATGATTCTGACTTTGTTACTTAATCCTTTGTCCAGAAGCTTCAGATGCTCCATCAGAGTTAATGTAGTTTCATCCTTCTTTGCTAGAAATTACACCCAAGTGAATCTAGTGTATTCATCAACAATGACTAAAGCATATTTCTTTCTTGCTATAGACATAACATTTACTGGACCAAAGAGATCAACATGCAGAAAATGATAAGGATCAGTGATTGAAAATTCTGTCTTGCTCTTGAAAGATGACTTCCTTTGCTTGGCCTTTTGACATGAATCACATAGGCCATCAACATTTAACAGAGCCTTTGGGAGTCCTCTTACAAGATCCTTTCTGATCAATTCATTGATGTTGTTCAAGTTCAAATGTGAGAGTTTCTTGTGCCACTTCCAACTCTCTTCACTAGACATTCTTGTAGACAGGCAAACAGCTTTTCCAACAGAGTCTATTAAAAGCTTGATTTCATAAATGTTGTTTTGCCTATTACCAACTAGAACAACCTTTCCTGTAGATTTGCTGATAACTTCACAATATTCAGGTTGAAAATCTACATGATATCCCTTGTCACAGATTTGACTCACAGATAACAAGTCATGTTTGAGTCCTGGGACATGAGCTACATTGTTGATGATGACATTTCCAAGATTAATATTGCCATATCCCAATGTTCTTCCTACATTTCCATCACCATAGGAAACTTTTGGGCCAGCCTTCTCCTTATAGTCTGATAGCAGGGCTTTATTTCCAGTCATGTGTCTTGAACATCCACTGTCCACAACTAGGGTTGCCTCCCTGTTGCCCTGCAATCACAAGCAGTTACTGAGGATTAGATTTAAAGATCCAGACTTGCTTGGATCCTTTGACATTCTTAACTTTGTTAGCTTTAGCAGCGGAATTAACATTATCAGAGTTTGAGCTAACAGTATCAGAGTTTACACTTGCAGTATTAACTTTAACCCATTTCAGATTGGGTTTAAGTTCATAGTAATTATGATAAACAGCATGATACTGTCTACAAGTATAAATGGAATGCCAAGTGCTTCCATAGTGTGTGCATAAAGTCTGTGGCTTAGTTCTAGCAAAATCCTTCTTTACCTCAGACTTGGAAGGTAAAGAATTTATATTTTTGTTTTTCTTGCAGAAATTTGCAAGATGCTTAGTACTACCATAGTTATGACATGTCTTTCTTGGAGCATAACTAGCAAGCATTGGTTTATTTCCTGAAGTGATGCCTACTTTTCCATTTCTGTTCTTATTTGACACTCCCTGCCTCTTAACAGATTTTAACTCCTTCAGTTTATGTTTGAGTTGTTTATCTGTCATTGAACCAATATTAACCTGTTTAACACTAGTTTTTACTGGTTCACTTTTAACAGCTTCTTTTTCATTGTCAGACAAAAATTTACTGGCTCCATGTACAAAATGAGGTCTGATTTTAACTTGACTTTGAAATCTTAGTTCATCTCCCTCATTATAACCTAGACCAACAGTGTCTGTTTGAAAAATCTATTGAGTGTCCTTTCCAGAATTAGTCCAAGTCCTAATTTTCTTATTTGCTTCCTCCAACTCAGATTCTAGTTGTTTATATTTCTGAAGCAAATCCTGTTCTATAGAAACAGCATCATCTCTCTCTTTCTGAACTTGTTGCATATCTTTTAGCTTTTCTTCAACAATTTTATTTCTCTCTTTGAGTTCAGAATTCTCAGATTTAATCCTCTCATTCTCTAAAGTCTGATCCCTATAACTTATATGCAATGACTTAAGATAAATTCTTAATTGAGAAATATCATCAATATTATAAGCATAGGTAGTTAGAGGTACCTGATTTTCAGAAGTTTCTGATTCAGTAGTAGCCATGAGAGCATAGTTCACTTCTTCATCAGAATCTGAAGTGTCTGCCCAATCTCTGCCTTTAGTGTAGAGTACCTTTCCAGTTTTACCCTTCTTGCACTCAGGAGCATAGTGACCCATCTCCTTACACTTGTAGCATTGAATTTCAGACTTATCCTTCTTCCCAGATTTAGTCTCTTTTCTTTCAGACTTCCTGAAACTTTTTCTGTCTTCATTTTAATCTCTAGAAAACCTTTTCCCTTTCTTGAAATTCTTGAAACCCATTTTCTTGAAGGTCTTCACCATCAACACAGCCATTTTTCTCATTTCTTCTTCATCATCCTCAGAGTCAGATGATTCAGAAGAGTTTGAATCACAATCAGAGTTTGATGATTCACTTTCTGAGTGTATGACCAAAGCTTTTCCCTTCATTTTCCTTCTTGATGCCTCTTTCTTCTCAGGCTTCTCTTCAACCTTAAGAGCAACAGACTTTGCCTTCCTTCTTGATCTCCTGTTTCTCTGCTCCATTTCCAATTCATGAGTTTTGAGCAGCCCATAGATTTCATCAATCTCTGTTTCAGCAAGTTCATAGTTGTCTCTAATAGTGGTTGTTTTCACATCCCACTTTTCAGGTAGAGAAAGAAGAAACTTGAGATTTGAGTCTTCTAGATCATACTCTTTGTTGACCAATGACAGATCATTGAGCAGTTTACAGAATCTATCAAATGTTTTTGTCATGGTTTCTTCAGGTTTAGCCTCAAAATGCTCATACTCTTGTGTGAGTATGTTTCTCCTATTCTTCTTAATAGCAGCAGTTCCTTGACATCTGACTTCAAGAGCATCCCATATCTCTTTTGCAGTGGTGCAGTTAATCACTTTGTTAGACATAACATTGTCTAAAGCACTATGCAATAAATGCCTAACCTTCGCATCCTTAGCAATTGATGATAGATCTTCAGGAGTCATATCCTTCTTTTCCTTTGGAACTATTTTAGCTTCTTCACCAGCAGTTGCAACAGATAGCTTTGTAGGATTGTGAGGGCCTTCATTAATCCTGTCAAGATATTCTGGATCTGTAGCCTCCAGAAACATAGTCATCTTGACCTTCCACATGGCATACTCTGATGGCCTGAGAATAGGAACCCTGATTGGTTCATAACGACTCACAGTAGTAGGAGCCTTTTCAGAACTAGTAGATGTTGGTGGAGGAATTGCTGACATGATTATTGTTGTGTTTGGATATTAACCTGTAATAAATTAACAGATTGGCTCTGATACCACTTGTTAGGCCGAATACACAATTAATAATCAAATTCGTATGAGAGTTTAACAAGTAAGATGATTATGCACTTTAAAACTTATGAAATTAAAAACCCTCTTCGTGATGTAAACTATCACAAAGAGCTGCTAGGTTACAATAAAGATAGTTCGATGCACGATACCCTTCTAGGGTTAACCTAACTGTATTTATAAAATATACAGCTTCAATACAATCTCTAATTGATATACCTAATAATCAGCTATACAATGATATCAATTACAGATTGTCACACGTCTCCTAAGTCAACTCGATCTCTTTGATAGCTATCCATTCTCCAAAGATCTCGCTTCCATATCAATCTTCAATTGATCTCTAATATCTTCTGTTGACTCCGTACGCGCTGCTTCCAGACAGACTTTACTAAACTCTGTCCAGCTTCCGTTAGTCAGACTTTACTAAACTTTGACTTCCTTCCAATTAAACTCTGATATTTCACTGTTACACTTAAACACTGAAACATTACATCAATTATATCTAACAAGATATATGTGTTCATGGGAGATGCTACGAAAGTAGCAGTAGTTGCAGTTGGAATAATTACATTATCTTTTGGCGACGATAGGATTTTGGTTTTGAACAATTGTCTTTATGTACCTTCGTTTAGAAGGAATTTAATTTCGGTTTCTAAACTTGCCATGGATGGTTATAATGTTTGTTTGGATCGTAATGTTTCTATTATGATGAATAAACGAGTTATATGTTCTGGTACATTGCAAGACAATTTATATATTATTAATCCTGTCCAACCAATGCTGCAACAAAAGGAAACTAATAACATTCTTTCTAGCTCAAATAAAAGAAAGAAACCTTCTGAATTGAACCAAACATATCTTTGGCACTTAAGATTAGGTCATATTAACTTGAGGAGGATTCAAAGACTGGTAGTAGATGGGCCATTAGGCTCGTTGGCAGTGGAGCCATTTTCAGTTTGTGAATTCTGCTTGGAAGGTAAGATGACTAATAAGCCTTTTAAATCAAAGGGGAATAGAGCCAAAGAAGTGTTAGAATTGGTTCATACTGATTTATGTGGACCTATGAGTATCCAAGCAAGAGGAGGTTATGAGTATTTTGTCACTTTTATTGACGATTATTCTAGATATGGGTACATTTATTTGTTGCGCCGTAAGTCTGAGTGCTTTGAAAAATTCAAAGAGTACAAAGCAAGTGCGGAGATGCGACATCTTGGAAAATATATCAAGTCACTACGATCAGATCGTGGTGGCGAATACTTGATTGGAGAATTTAGGGAATATTTATCAGAAAATGGGATTGCATCCCAGTTGTCTGCACCTGGCACACCTCAGCAGAATGGTGTAGCAGAGAGAAGGAATCAGACTCTTTTAGAGAGTGTTAGATCGATGATGAGTTATTCAGATTTACCCAAGTCGTTCTGGGGATTTGCTATAGAAACAGCGGCTTACCTTCTAAACTTGGTACCTTCTAAGTCGGTTCCCAAGACTCCAATAGAATTGTGGACTGGCAGCAAACCAAGTCTAAGACATATTCGGATTTAGGGTTGTCCAGCACATGTCCTGAACAAGAACGCGACCAAGTTAGAATCTCGTACAGAAGTAAGGCTGTTTGTAGGCTATCCCATGGGAACGAAAGGTTATTCATTTTATAGTCCTAGGGATCGAGATATCATTGTTAGCACCAATGCTAGATTCTTAGAAGAAGACTATATAATGAACCATAAACCCATGAGTTGTATCGTTTTAGAGGAACTAGTGGGGGACAGATAATCCCCAAGTGCCAATAGTACAAGTAGAACAGCCACAAGAAAATGCACAACTTAACACTAATACTGCACCAGTGCTTCGTCGTAGTGGGAGGGTTGTTCAACAACATGATAGATTCATGTTTTTGGGAGAGTCCTCGGACTTGGTCTCTGGTGAACATGATGAGGATCCCAGGACATACGAAGAAGCAATTCTAGATAAAGATGCAGATCTTTGGCAAAAGGCAATGGAATCTGAGATGGAATCTATGTATTCTAATCAAGTTTGGGAGCTCGTGGAACCACCCAAAGGTGTAAAACCCATTGGATGTATGTGGATCTACAAGAAGAAAAGAGGATCTGACAAAAAGGTGAAAGCCTGGAAAGCACGACTTGTTGCGAAAGGGTATACTCAGAAAGAAGGGATTGATTATGAGGAAACCTTTTCGCCGGTTGTTATGCTTAAGTCGATCCGGATTCTTTTATCTATAGCAGCTCATCTCGATTATGAGATTTGGCAAATGGATGTCAAGACAGCTTTCCTTAATGGAAGTCTTGAGGAAACCATCTATATGCAACAACCAAAAGGATTCATTAAGGAAGGCCAAGAGCATCTTGTTTGTAAGCTTAAGAGGTCTATTTATGGACTAAAACAAGCTTCTAGGGACTGGAATATTCGTTTTGATCAGGCAGTCCAGTCATATGGATTTGATCAATGTCCAAGTGAATCATGTGTGTATAAGAGAAGTGAGGGTAATGCAGTGGTTTTTCTAGTACTGTATGTAGATGACATTTTATTCATTGGAAACAATGTTAAGATGTTGTCATCAGTAAAGGCATGGTTGTTCAAACAATTTGAAATGAAGGACTTAGGTGAAGCGGCATACATCCTTGGGATTAAAGTAATAAGGGATCGCAAGAAAAGGATGTTGGCTTTATCTCAAGAGCCCTACATTGATGAAGTATTAGCTCGTTTTAACATGCAGAACTCTAAGAAAGGTTTTCTACCTTTTAAGCATGGAGTGGCTCTATCCAAGGAGCAGTGTCCTTCGACACCTAAGGATATAGAGAGCATGAAAGCAGTTTCTTATGCTTCGGCATGTGGAAGCTTAATGTATGCTATGTTATGTACGAGGCCTGACATCTGCTTTACTGTAGGCATGGTTAGTAGATATCAGTCGAACCCAGGTCAGGAACATTGGAGTGCAGTAAAAACTATACTCAAGTACTTGAGAAGGACTAAGGAGTATATGTTAATTTACGAGGCCTCAGATCTATTTCCTTTGGGATATACTGATTCAGATTTCCAATCAGATAGGGATAAGAGGAAATCAACCTCGGGATATGTTTTTACTTTGGGAGGTGGAGCCGTTATATGGAGGAGTGTAAAGCAGAAATGCATTGCAGACTCTACCATGGAAGCCGAGTACGTGGCGGCCTCTGAGGCTGCAAAGGAGGCTGTATGGTTTAGGAACTTCCTTTTGGACTTGGATGTGGTACCTAATTTGCCTAGGAGCTTGACAGTGTATTGTGATAACACTGGTGCTGTGGCAAATTCGAAGGAACCGCGAGATCACAAAGCAGCTAAACATATTGAACGTAAGTATCATCTCATACGAGGAATCATAAAGCGAGGAGATATAGTTGTGGCTCACATATCATCAGAAGACAACCGGGCAGATCCTTTCACAAAGAGTTTGCCAGCCAAAGTTTTTGACAGGCATGTGGAAGCGATAGGAGTCAGATGGATGGACACATAGTTTTTTGTGTAATAGTGGATTAAATGAACACTGATATACTCATAGAATATTTTGAGTATAAGTGGGAGATTGTTGGTGTATACTGAAAATATTTAAAGTATATACATTTATTTATGGCCCAGTTTTATTAAGAATCATTTAAATGTTTACGTGCTGTCTAATATTATATATTGTGGACAATCTAGTATCAAATGGGATACAGAATATTAGATTGTTAAATATGGTTTATATAATATAATAAGGTTCACAGCACAGATGGTATTGGACAATCCACTGGTATGGCTGTAGTATTATTTAGAATAGTTTATATTGACTATTAAATAATACTAGTATACTTTGTGTATATTGAACAGGATCAAATTTAGAATTGTTCCCTTATACTGATTAAGAAGGTGAACTAAGATTCTATGTTATTATTAATGCTTAGGTTCTTAATCCAGGTATAGTAATTGACACGTGTATATTATTTACATGCTTTGATTTATATATGAAATAATTATTTTGATTTATTTCATTATATTTTTGGTGATGAAATAATATATATGGTGAATATTATTTATTGACGGAATCCATGTCCTGATAATATTCGGGTTAATGATGTCCCCTTGAAAGCTCAAAAAGATTTAATTATGTGAAACCCTGCAGGTGGATTTATTCCGGCATAATTAAATAAAGGTTGAGTGGATGATCAAGGATAAAAGATATTAATTAAATGAATTATCAGTAATTTATTTAATTAATGGACATGCGATATTTTAAACATGGAGAATTTAATAAGCAAATAATATTGGAACCGAATTAATTAATTAAATTACGGTATTAGGAAAGTTAGTGCAAATATTAATTCTTTAGTGGATTGAATTAATATTTAATTACATTGGGCTATGCCCAACATGTAATTAGAAGGCCCAACCTAATTGTCCATGATCCCTATTGTAGCCCTATATATATATTCATATTATCTTCTTGCTAAGGTTGGTCGAAAAAATTTTGTAGCCACCCAGGAGCAAGAAGAGAGGTGAACTTGAGAAGACGAATGCCACACTTCGCTCAAGGGAATTTGGGAATACAATAGAAGAGCGTGGAATCAACCGTTAACAAGGTGACTTTACTATTCGTACTCGTTAATTTATTGTATCAAAAATCGCAGTGCCAAGATCTGATTGTCCCAACAGAATGAGTGCTGTTAAATAACATCAGACTTCTCGTGAATCCACGACCTCTATCATAGTCTCTCATGCTTTCAACTTTTGAATGTAATTCAACTGTTTTTGGAACACCCGTTAAAGTCTTATCAAAGAGTACAACTTGCAAATCATTGCATGGGAAAGTGGAATGGAAAAAGTTGTCTTTTGATTCCATATATGATCTGCTAGACTTCACAAAAAAAAATGAATATGCCTCTTCAAAAAAAAAACTAACAAAAAAATAGTAAAGACGATAAATATATTTACAACTTACAAGTAGCTGTTGGACTTCCCAGCTGACAGTGGCATTACTGCATAAGTTTACAGATATATACAGGCTAATAACTAAAGCTTCTCATTGCCGTGTTACAGTTCATAACACACAACATGAGGCCATTTGATTCATAGTAATATAAGCGGTGAATGCCAATCAGAATGTTTTTCCCATCTAATTTTATACTATTCAGTGATAGGATTCAAATGATTGGAATGAAAACTCATTATCCACATATCCATGGCACCTCCATGCGTCTTATTTAAGCTAAATGGAGACATTACAAGGTACAACATAAACACAAATGGCTTACAGGGAGACTTTGGCAACTCCATGAATTTTAATTAAGCCAAATGGTGATGTAACAAGGTACAACATTAAATTTCACCCCCAAATAAACACCACCTAACAAATCAAACATCTGCTCTAAACAGTTGCTGGCTTTAAGTGTTCATAAGTTAGCATAGTCACCAAAATAGATACTATACTAATCAATACTTCCTACAATACGTAGCTATGCCAAAATCAAAAAGTAAGAATGCATCCTGAATTATGAGTAAAAGGGCAGATAAAAAAGCACACTCACTCAAATGATCCGAACCGGGAAGTTGTACATGTAGCTCTGATAAGCAATGTAGTTGGGAATCGCTGTTTCAACAAAGTAGTATTGCTGGTTTTAACAATTAGAAACAATGAACAAAAAATTTGTGCACACACATTCATAAGATGCATCTCCACTAGGAATTTGAAAAACAATGAAATTGTGTGCCCAGTACAAGATAGTTTATGTCAGATCAGCCAACAAATATCAACAAATTATGTGAATAAATAATCTTTTTAAATGATCTGCATAATTTGAACACTTGCCTAAATAAAATTTTGGAATTTCCAGTGTTATTGAGTGATCTTTTAATTAATTCTTAAAAAAAATCCAGATCAGAGGAATTAAACATGGAAGGTCAATTAAAAGCTTATGCATGGAGAGGGGGGGGGGGGGGGGGACCTTTTGACAGAGATTAAACTCAGCAGTCTCTTGAGGTGAAAATACATCAGAAGCAAAATTGTAACCCAATACCACTAACGACCAAGGGACTGTGTTGGCCAACAAACTAGTGAGTCCTCCGTGAACAAATGGCAAAATAACACTTTTACTCTGTGCTTCTCGCACCATCCTTGTTTTAATGAATAAAATGTACCTGCTTTCTCTACCCCAGGTTACGACCAAAGTAAATAAATAAATGTAAAAGAAAGTAATATATTTCATTCATTTGCTCTTTAAATTTAAAAAATTATAGAGCAAATTAATTTCATTAACATGCTCCTGAATTGAAACTTAAAAGAAAAACATATATATATTGGCAAATTACAATTTAATTTTTAAATATAAAAAGTATTCGTTTAGGTAATAAGGATATATTTGTAATATTAATTTATTTTTAATTAATCACACCATTTATTTTCACTTGTAAAATCGTATCAAATTTGATTCCTTCCTTAAAAAAAACTCAGTAAGAATTGGAGTGAATTTTTTTTATTTATTTATTTTCACTTCCACTTATTTTCATCCCTTTTTAAAACTTGGAAGTAAAGTATATAACTACCATTTTCTAATCTTTAGCCGTGCAAATAGAAAGGGGTATATTTAGCACAAAAAAAGAATTATATTTTGAAGAGTGATTCTAGAGAATCAAATAAAATTTTTAACAAAATATCCAAAATGAGATAATGTTGAATTCTAAATGGGGAGTTTTAATTAATGGAATTTATATGAATGCATGTAAAGTCCAAATTATTAATTATACTATAATATTATGATAAGAAGATACAGTAGAATCTCTATATAATAATACTCCATATAAGAATAACCTCCCTGTTGTAATAAAAATTTATGGTCCCAATTCGGGCCAATTATATTTAAGAATAAACTCTACATTATGATATTTCATACATTTTTCAAGTCCATCCTTTATAAAATTTTCTCTATATAAGAATAAATATGCTTAATATATATCCAATAATATATAATCTTGTTACATGACCATTTATGATGACTTAAAATATTTTTTATAGTTGTCTAAGATAATGACTTGATGGTTTGGGTTAACACTACATCCTTTAGTTTGCTGGTTCATAGCAGCTCTTAAACATGATCACCTTCTTGTTGTATCCAAAATATTTCCATTTTTTCCGGCATCTTTGAAACTTCCAGCATTTTTTCTTTGTTTCACAAACTTATCATATACTGTATCTTTTAAATTCATGTATTTATGATATATAAATTTATTAATTAAATTTTAAAATTATAAATTTTTATGTCAACCTCTATTAAAGAATAACCTCCGTATAATAATATTTTTTGCCGGTCCCAAGGATATTACTGTATAGAGGTTTTAGTGTAAATGACATTTTGGATATTTTTGTTTGATTATCTGACAGTTTTTCTATTTAGAAAGTATTGAATAATATAATTTGCCTCTCGACTCTCTCCCCCTTATTAAGTTAAATACAAGAGTGGTACTATAAGTACAAAAAATTGCTCAAAAGTGATATGGCATGATTAATGTGATAGTATAGAATTTTTTTATTAGAATTGTTGATATGAATATTATTACAATAAATCAAGATTTGTCACACATATTTGAAAAAATATTTAAGGAACCAAATTGATAGCCCTACCGTCATGCTAAGTACAAACCTAGGATGGGTATGTAACAAAACTACCGACGAAGTATTGGAGTATTAATTGGATTCATATAATATGGAATGAAATATTACAAAGAATATAGTTGGAATATATTTCAATTAATACTTATTTTGAAATTAGAAATTTATGTTAGTGAGATCATCCTTAGGTAAGTTATCGGGAGAAAAATATAAAATTACGAGAGTATTATTATAATTACATAATATTATATCTATTTACAAAATTCCTATCAATATTTTATACTAAAAATCTTGGTAATTTTAATCCCAGGGTCTTAAAAGTATTTTGATAAAGGGTTTGCAGAGGATGACCTCAGGGTCCTACCTGAGGTTAAAACATTTCCATTACAAATTTAAGGGTATTTATGTAAATCTCTGATAAAAATTTTATATTTACAAAAATGTCCCTACGGAGCCCTTAGTATATATTTGTTATAATCTTAGAGGAGATTTCTGAGGTTGTCCTCAGGCACAGTTTTCTCTTTGATAAACTAGACCCTTGGATGACAAATGTGTAAGTGCTAAGAGCATATCCAAGGGCAACCCCTATTTTCATCCCCTAAAATATAATAAAATAATGATTACTTAAAATTATAGGTAACTAAAAAGTTCTTTTGCTCCAATGGTGTTACCTATATTCATTACCTATAACTTAAAAACTAATATTTAATTAATATTTTAGGTAATATAGAAAATGGGTGAGAGTATTGATATAGATATATATTATATTATAAGGAAAGAATGATGATGTGTCATTATAGGGGGTTGCTTTTCTTTCCCCTAAATAAGGGGTTGGATTTTCTCTCCCCTAAAAATTATAGGGGATAAGGACTTCCATTGGAGCATGCATTTTAAAGCTAAATCCCTAAAATATGTACATGTAGGACAAATATAGGTAAGGACTCTTTGCATTGGAGTTGCTCTAAAATATTATTTTTGGGACTTATATCAGAACGTTAAATTACTCATTATAATTGAAAAATGAATAGAATTTGCTTAGATGCATATCATCATGTACCTTTGATACATATTATGTATAAAATAATCAAAATTTTATAAAATAAATATGTTGTTATATATAAAATAATGATTACATTATTTATCGAGAATTGCAAGTCGAGCAAATACAAGAAGTCAGTGTGTGTTAGACCGCGTAACACCCATTAACTCCACATTAGTATGATATTGTCCGTTCTGGGCCGTGGGCAAGCACGCACGGATTTGTTTTTGGACTCCTCCCAAAAGGCCTCATACTAATGGAGTTGTTTGTTGGTGTATTGAAAATATTTATTTGAAGTATATACATTTATTTCTAGCCAGTTTTATTGAGAATCATTTAAATATTTACATGCTGTATAATATTATATATTGTGGACAATCTAGTATCAAATGGGATACAGAATATTAGATTGTTAAATACGGTTTATATAATATAATAAGGTTCACAGCACAGGTGGTTTTGGACAATCCACTGGTATGACTGTAATATTATTTAGAATAGTTTATATTGACTATTAAATAATACTAGTATACTTTGTGTATATTGAACATGTTCAAATTTAGAATTGTTCCCTTATACTGATTAAGAAGGTGAACTAAGATTCTATGTTATTATTAATGCTTAGGTTCTTAATCCAGATATAGTAATTGACACGTGTATATTATTTACATGCTTTGATTTATATATGAGATAATTCTTTTGAATTATATCACTATATTTTGGGTGATGGAATTATATACATGGTGAATATTATTTATTGAAGGAATCCATGTCCTGATAATATTCGGGTTAATGATGTCCCCTTGAAAGTTCAAAAAGATTTAATTATGTGAAACCCTGCAGGTGGATTTATTCCGGCATAATTAAATAAAGGTTGAGTGGATGATCAAGGATAAAAGATATTAATTAAATGAATTATCAGTAATTTATTTAATTAATGGACATGCGATATTTTAAACATGGGGAATTTAATAAGCAAATAATATTGGAACCAAATTAATTAATTAAATTATGGTATTAGGAAAGGTAGTGCAAATATTAATTCTTTAGTGGATTGAATTAATATTAAATGACATTGGGCTGGGCTCGGAATGTCATTGGGAGGCCTAACCTAATTATCCATGATCCCTATTGTAGGCCTATATATATATTCTTATTCTCTTCTTGCTAGGGTTGGTCAAGAAATTTTGTAGCCACCCAGGAGCAAGAAGAGAGGTTAACTTGAGAAGACGAAGGCCACACTTCGCTCAAGGGAATTTGGGAATACAATAGAAGAGCGTGGAATCAACCGAAAACAAGGTGACTTTTCTATTCGTACTCGTCGATTTATTGTATCATAAATCGCAGGGCCACGATCTGATTGTCCCAACAATTGGCATCAAGAGCTAGGTTCAATGGTTCCGATTTTTGATACGATGTCCATGTCGTAATTATATATGCATGTATATAGTGGTAGGCTTGTATATTCTGTTTTTCAGGTTGTTATCCACTATTATGGCCATGTATATTTTAATTATGTGTTTGGATCCCACGTGGTTTTATCGTGGTTAATTTTTGTTTGGTTTCCACGTGGTTTATCGTGGTTGTATACACGAGGGTTGATCGTGTTGGAATAGATTTTACAAAATTAGTTTTGCATTAGATATATTTTTTATGTAATTGTTTGATGGGTTTTGTAAAAATCCGGGTATTTTGTACAATTACTTGCGATCGGAAATCAAAACGGAGAAAAGAATTTGTTCCGCTACGAAACTTTGATGGGGCTTGCTGTTACTGTTGAATAACAAGACATTAGTTCGAAGAAACTGGCGACAGAAAGAGGAGCTGCGGCACGTGAAAAAAACTGGTAAAAAGGCAGTAACGCATGTGCAGCCTGCATTACCAGTGAAAACTGGAGTTGCGCAGGCTGCACATGCGCAACAGGGTCTTTCTGCTGTATAACGCATGCACGTCATGCGTGACAGGGATTCCAGGGCTGTAACGCCTCTTCAAGCTGCGCAGCATCTGTTTTTTGGCAGAAAAATGTTTTTTCAACAGAACACAGGGCTGAAATTTTTTTTTCAAGGGGCCATAACAGTGGAAAATTTTATTTTAATTTTTTCCACTGATTTTTGATTATTGATTTAATTAATTAATTATGTGTGTTGTTAATTATGTGTGTAATTATTTTTTAATTGCATGTTTAACATAATTAGGACGACATGGACATAGTATTTATTTATTATGCTTAAATCATGAATAGCATGCTGTCATGTTATGTGTTTTGTGTATTTTGATACATGTGGACTGCGATTAAATAACATAAGGCGATGCATGCTAGATAAAATTCCTTAATTTTAATTAAAAATACTAAGTGGGTGAGGGAATTAATTAGGAATTAAATCCCACGGTCTCCATTATTGTTTGTATGTAAATTTAGCACTAAGACGAATATAAATTATATATAGTCCACCCTAACGTGGCATATGATTTATGGTGTCAGGTAGTGTTATGGATATTACTTGGATAAACTTCTTAAATTAATTACGAATATTAAAAGGTATACATGCCACCCAACGTGGCGTACCAAGTTTCATAGAATTCGATTAATTAGAAGGGTACCACTGATTGAATATAGATTTTTGATATTGAGAGAAAGGATGATTCTGTCTAGAAAGGGGTCTTAAGTGACGCCTCTTGACAATGCTCCCCCCGATCTGGGAATTATCCTATTATTGATTATTGATTTGAAATATTTAATGGTGGCATCCGGTCTTATTGCTATTAATTTAAGATTTGATAATGGTATACACTTAGCTATGAAAGGTAATATATAGTCCACCCATACGTGGCGTATTATTTAGTAATAGGACCGAAGTAATATTTAAACGAATTAAGTGGTATATATGTCACCCATCGTGGCGTACCAGATACTTATGATGTTTAAATATTAGTGCATTAATTTTAATTAATTGTTAGAGGAAACCAATAGGTTTTAAGATTTATGCAACTCTCTGATTATGTGTTACATGTATGATTCTCAGGATTAGATCATTATGGGTTTTAATCCACTATTCACCATACTTAAGGATAACAAACTTACTGGACCAAACTATATTGAATGGAAACGTAATTTGGACATAGTGTTGACTGCTGAGGAGTACAAATTTTGTACTTATGAACCCAAGCAAGATCAGCCTGCTGAAGATGCTCCTGAAAGTGAGAAGGAGTATTATAAGCGGTGGGTTAAGGCTGATGAGATGTCACGATGTTACATTTTGGCAGCAATGTCGGGTGTTTTGCAGCATCAGCATCAGGCTATGGTCACTGCTTCAGATATGCTCTTTAATCTCAAGGAACTTTTTGGGGAACAGGATAGGGTTGCTTGGCAAGTAGCAATGAAGGCTTTAATGAACACTCAGATGGTTGAAGGAACACCTGTAAGGGATCAAGTTCTCAGAATGATGTCTCATCTGAATGAGATGGAGATCCTTGGTGCTGATATTGATGGAGAAACCCAGATCGATATCATCCTTATGAGCTTGCCCAAAAGTTTTGAGCAGTTCCGCTTGAATTACACCATGAACAAAAGGATGTATAGTCTCACGGAACTTCTGACAGAACTTCAGGCAGCTAAAGGACTCTTTAAACAGAATGTTCAAGTGAATGTGGCTGAGAAAGCTTCTTCATCTAAGCCGAAAGGTAAGAAGAAGAAAAAGAATCAGACACAGAAAGCTGGAAAGGTTACTATTGCAGTGGGAGTTCAAGGTGGTGTGAAAAAGCTTAAGGGCAAGTGCTTCAGGTGCAAGCAGTCAGGTCACTGGAAATAGGATTGTCCTCTTCCTAAGAAGACAAAAAATACTGGTATGTCTCTTTCTCTAGTTACGGAAACATACATAGCGGCTATATCTACGAGCACTTGGTGTGTAGATACAGGAGCCACTGACCATGTTTGTAACTCATTGCAGGGGTTCCAGCAATCCAGAATGCTTAGAGATAGCGAGATATATGTGTTCATGGGAGATGCTACGAAAGTAGCAGTAGTTGCAGTTGGAATAATTACTTTATCTTTTGGCAATGATAGGATTTTGCTTTTGAACAATTGTCTTTATGTATCTTCGTTTAGAAGGAATTTGATTTCGGTTTCTAAACTTGCTATGGATGGTTATAATGTTTGTTTGGATCATAATGTTTCTATTATGATGAATAAACAAGTTATATGTTCTGGTACATTGCAAGACAATTTATATATTATTAATCATGTCCAACCAATGCTGCAACAAAAGGAAACTAATAACATTCTTTCTAGCTCAAATAAAAGAAAGAAACCTTCTGAATTGAACCAAACATATTTTTGGCACTTAAGATTAGGTCATATTAACTTGAGGAGGATTCAAAGACTAGTAGTAGATGGGCCATTAGGCTCGTTGGCAGTGGAGCCATTTCCAGTTTGTGAATCCTGCTTGGAAGGTAAAATGACTAATAGCCTTTTAAAGAAAAGGGGAATAGAGCCAAAGAAGTGTTAGAATTGGTTCATACTGATTTATGTGGACCTATGAGTATCCAAGCAAGAGGAGGTTATGAGTATTTTGTCACTTTCATTGACGATTATTCTAGATATGGGTACATTTATTTGTTGCGCCGTAAGTCTGAGTGCTTTGAAAAATTCAAAGAGTACAAAGCAAGTGCGAAGAAGCGACATCTTGGAAAATGTATCAAGTCACTACGATCAGATCGTGGTGGCGAATACTTGCTTGGAGAATTTAGGGAAAATTTATCAGAAAATGGGATCACATCCCAGTTGTCTACACCTGGCACACCTCAGCAGAATGGTGTAGCAGAGAGAAGGAATCGGACTCTTTTAGAGAGTGTTAGATCGATGATGAGTTATTCAGATTTACCCAAGTCGTTCTGGGGATATGCTATTGAAACAGCGGCTTACCTTCTAAACTTGGTACCTTCTAAGTCGGTTCCCAAGACTCCAATAGAATTGTGGACTGGTAGCAAACCAAGTCTAAGACATATTCGGATTTGGGGTTGTCCAGCACATGTGCTGAACAAGAACGCGACCAAGTTAGAATCTCGTACAGAAGTAAGGTTGTTTGTAGGCTATCCCATGGGAACGAAAGGTTATTCATTTTATAGTCCCAGGGATCGAGATATCATTGTTAGCACCAATGCTAGATTCTTAGAAGAAGACTATATAATGAACCATAAACCCATGAGTAGTATCATTTTAGAGGAACTAGTGGGAGGGACAGATAATCCCCAAGTGCCAATAGTACAAGTAGAACATCCACAAGAAAATGCACAACTTAACACTAATACTGCACCAGTGCCTCGTTGTAGTGGGAGGGTTGTTCAACAACCAGATAGATTCATGTTTTTGGGAGAGTCCTCGGACTTGGTCTCTGGTGAACATGATGAGGATCCCAGGACATACGAATAGGCAATTCTAGATAAAGATGCAGATCTATGGCGAAAGGCAATGGAATCTGAGATGGAATCTATGTATTCCAATCAAGTTTGGGAGCTCATGGAACCACCTAAAGGTGTAAAACCCATTGGATGTATGTGGATCTACAAGAAGAAATGAGGATCTGACAAAAAGGTGAAAGCCTGGAAAGCACGACTTGTTGCGAAAGGGTATACTCAGAAAGAAGGGATCGATTATGAGGAAACCTTTTCGCCGGTTGTTATGCTTAAGTCGATCCGGATTCTTTTATCTATAGCAGCTCATCTCGATTATGAGATTTGGCAAATGGATGTCAAGACATCTTTCCTTAATGGAAGTATTGAGGAAACCATCTATATGCAACAACCAAAAGGATTCATTAAGGAAGGCCAAGAGCATCTTGTTTATAAGCTTAAGAGGTCTATTTATGGACTAAAACAAGCTTCTAGGGACTGGAATATTCGTTTTGATCATGCAGTCCAGTCATATGGATTTGATCAAAGTCCAAGCGAATCATGCGTGTATAAGAGAAGTGAGGGTAATGCAGTGGTTTTTCTAGTACTGTATGTAGATGACATTTTACTCATTGGAAACAATGTTCAGATGTTGTCATCAGTAAGGCATGGTTGTTCAAACAATTTGAAATGAAGGACTTAGGTGAAGCGACATACATCCTTGGGATCAAAGTAATAATGGATCGCAAGAAAAGGATGTTGGCTTTATCTCAAGAGCCCTACATTGATGAAATATTAGCTCGTTTTAACATGCAGAACTCTAAGAAAGGTTTTCTACCTTTTAAGCATGGAGTGGCTCTATCCAAGGAGCAGTGTCCTTCGACACCTAAGGATATAGAGAGCATGAAAGCAGTTCCTTATGCTTCGGCATGTGGAAGCTTAATGTATGCTATGTTATGTACGAGGCTTGACATCTGCTTTGCTGTAGGCATGGTTAGTAGATATCAGTCGAACCCAGGTCAGGAACATTGGAGTGCAGTAAAAACTATACTCAAGTACCTGAGAAGGACTAAGGAGTATATGTTAATTTACAAGGCCTCAGATCTATTTCCTTTGGGATATACTGATTCAGATTTTCAATCAGATAGGGATAAGAGGAAATCAACCTCGGGATATGTTTTTACTTTGGGAGGTGGAGCCGTTATATGGAGGAGTGTAAAGCAGAAATGCATTGCAGACTCCACCATAGAAGCCGAGTACGTGGCGGCCTCTGAGGCTGCAAAGGAGGCTGTGTGATTCAGGAACTTTCTTTTGGACTTGGATGTGGTACCTAATTTGCCTAGGAGTTTGACAGTGTATTGTGATAACACTGGTGCTGTGGCAAATTCGAAGAAACCGCAAGATCACAAAGCAGCTAAACATATTGAACGTAAGTATCATCTCATACGAGGAATCGTAAAGCGAGGAGATATAGTTATGACTCACATATCATCAGAAGACAATCGGGCAGATCCTTTCACAAAGAGCTTGCCAGCCAAGGTTTTTGACAGTCATGTGGAAGCGATAGGAGTCAGATGGATGGACACATAGTTTTTTGTGTAATAGTGGATTAAATAAACACTGATATACTCGTAGAATATTTTGAGTATAAGTGGGAGATTGTTGGTGTATACTGAAAATATTTATTTGAAGTATATACATTTATTTCTGGCCAGTTTTATTGAGAATCATTTAAATGTTTACATGCTATCTAATATTATATATTGTGGACAATCTAGTATCAAATGGGATACAGAATGTTAGATTGTTAAATACGGTTTATATAATATAATAAGGTTCACAGCACAGGTGGTTTTGGACAATCCACTGGTATGGCTGTAGTATTATTTAGAATAGTTTATATTGACTATTAAATAATACTAGTATACTTTGTGTATATTGAACAGGATCAAATTTAGAATTGTTCCCTTATACTGATTAAGAAGGTGAACTAAGATTCTATGTTATTATTAATGCTTAGGTTCTTAATCCAGATATAGTAATTGACACGTATATATTATTTACATGCTTTGATTTATATATGAGATAATTCTTTTGAATTATATCATTATATTTTGAGTGATGGAATTATATACATGGTGAATATTATTTATTGAAGGAATCCATGTCCTGATAATATTCGGGTTAATGATGTCCCCTTGAAAGCTCAAAAAGATTTAATTATGTGAAACTCTGCAGGTGGATTTATTCCGGCATAATTAAATAAAGGTTGAGTGGATGATCAAGGATAAAAGATATTAATTAAATGAATTATCAGTAATTTATTTAATTAATGGACATGCGATATTTTAAACATGGGGAATTTAATAAGCAAATAATATTGGAACCGAATTAATTAATTAAATTACGGTATTACGAAAGGTAGTGCAAATATTAATTTTTTAGTGGATTGAATTAATATTAAATGACATTGGGCTGGGCTCGGAATGTCATTGGGAGGCCTAACCTAATTATCCATGATCCCTATTGTAGGCCTATATATATATATTCTTATTCTCTTCTTGCTAGGGTTGGTCAAGAAATTTTGTAGCCACCCAGGAGCAAGAAGAGAGGTTAACTTGAGAAGACGAAGGCCACACTTCGCTCAAGGGAATTTGGGAATACAATAGAAGAACGTGGAATCAACCGTTAACAAAGTGACTTTTCTATTCGTACTCGTTAATTTATTGTATCATAAATCGCAGGGCCACGATCTGATTGTCCCAACATTGTTTTGGCTGCTTATATTCAAGATAATTCTTCTTTATCTTATTAATGTGGGACTTGGGTTGACACCCACTCTACAATCTCCCCTCAATCCAAGAACCACCAATCTTGTGACCCTTATACCGTCGCTATTCATCTGTGGCTCCTCATCTTACGGGACACGCCGCCCGACCACCTCAGTGTCAGAAAGACTTTCGACACAAGCCATCCAAGATCTCCAACTGTGGTTCTGGAGAGCCCACACCACACAACTTGCAGCTCGCAAGCCCAAGATCAACTTCTTAACCATCGGCTCTAATACCACTTGTTATGATCGCATCCACTATAGATCGACGTTAATCAAACACAATAACAAACACGAAAGTAAAGAACACAACAAATTAACATGGAAACCCCTCAAGGGAGGGTAAAACCATAAATCCACTAAATATGATTGTATTACAAGATTGGAGTCGCTCCTTCACTCAACACTCTTGAATACAATCACCTCACCTTGATTACAAAAGCTCTCTCTTGTGTATCGCACACAACTCTCTAACTTTTGCAATGCTTCAAAACCCCTACAAATATCTATATTTATAACCACCACAAATATTCTAATCCTATTCTAATTCAATATCTATTTAGACAATTACCATCTTTTCTTATCTTTGATAGAAAACTTCTACAATTAATATTCCTACCAAGAATAAGAACTACCTCAATTATCACAAAATAGAATTCTGCTCATAATAGGATTCTTAACTTAATTAGGAATTCGGGGCGACCCCAACAAATCCTCCCTCGGCTCGAATTCCCTAATACCTCAACCGATTCCGAGAATCTTACTTTTTTCTCGGTCTTCATCGTCGTTGCTTCCCCATCTAAGCAATAGATGTTCTTCTTATTCATCATCCCTTGTAGAATCAAGCTCTTTCCATTATACACGTTGCAACTTCGCCCTCGTTCAGCGAATCTGTACCCACATGATGCCAACACAATCAAAGGCAACACATTTTTTGATGCATCTGATACGTATCCCACATTGAGAGCTTTCTTGATCGTACCATCATGGAGTTTAAGACGAACAGTTCCAACTCCTTGAACCTTCATCTTCTCATCATTCCCCACAACGACATTACCAAGATTTTCATCAGTGTATAAAGTCTCAAACATCACTCGATCTCTACATATATGCATGGAAGCAGCAGAATCCATCACCCATTCTGATTTATTCTTTACCGAACCAGAAACAGTATCCTCACTCGCCATCAAAAACTCTCCATCCTCGATCACATGTGTAGAGTTCGCATCATCAACTTTGTTCTTTCCCTTCGTCTGCTTAAAGGACTTCAAAGCATCTTTAAATCTTGGACAGAACATTTGCACATGACCCGTTCACTACGCCATAAGTGAGCATACGCAACCCCCAAATAATGTTGCAAAAGGCCTGAAAAGCGTTGCCTAAGGTCATAGGCAACACCAAGGCAGCGTTGCCAATATTGACGTTGCGTAAGACCCCTAATGCAACACTTTTACAAACTATTACAACGCCAAGAAAGTATTGCATAAGGTCTATATTACAACACCAAAAGCACATAAAGGCAACACTCCATGGTGTTGCATAAGATTTGAAGCCATTTCAGCAGTGGGGCTCACCATGGTGCCGCGTCAGTAGTGGGGACCACCATGGTGCCACATCAGCAGTGGGCCACCATGGTGCCACGTCAGCAGTGGGGCTCACATGATGCCACGTCACACTACACCAAATATGGCCTATTGCAACACCAATATATATGTTGCAAAAAGTGTTACAATAGACACAAAACTTGGTAGTCTATTGCAATATTTTTGAAAATGTTGCAAGAAATACGAAAAGTGTTGCAAGCAAAATGATCATTTTGAAATTTTATAACAATTGCAATACTTTAGCAAAATCGTTACAATACACGATCCAATATTGCAACACTTTGGTCAACTTGACCGAAATTATCAGCGGGAGTTCCAATTTTTCATTGGCGGGCTTTGCCAAAATATTTTCGTGCCAAAAATTTTATTGCACAAAAATTATGTTTTATTATACAAAAAACACAAAACCTCACTCTCTCTCACAGACCTCACTCTCTCAGATCTGACTCATCTCTCTCGACCATCTCTCCCTCTCTCATCTCTCTCACTCTTATCTCTCACTAATCTCTCACACCTCTCTCAAATCCTTAATTCAAACCGCAAAAACCCAAAATCCCAAATCGATTAGATCGAGAAAAGTTGGAGTGAATATTCAATTAGAACTTTAATTCAAGGTAAATTACCCATATTTTTTCGTTTATGTTAGATTATACATGGATATATGTGTATGCATGTGAAAATATTTGGATTATATGTTTAATTGTATATGTTCATAATTTTTGTTCGATTAAAACTAGTATTATATGTTGATTGTTTATTCAATTTGTGTAGGTGAGCAAGTTTTGTTAAATTTTTGGTAATTGTTTGTTAATTTTGACAAATGTCAATTTTTGTATGTTGCATCCTTTGTCAGTTTATATGCTTATAATTTCTGATTTGGCTGTTTGATTTTGATATTCTTTGAGGTATTTTGTTACCAGCAGATAATGTGTTGGATTTCGTAGCTCTAAAGTCCATATAAAATACAGAGTATTTTATACTAGATAATGCTTATTGAATACAGAGTATGCTTATAATCCTTGGTTTTTATGAGCTTGGTTTAATGGTAGTACTAATTTTTTATTGTCGAGAATTGTCCACTCACCCTCTGTCTTTTAGTCAGATGTAAACATATACCGATAGATTTATTTTTTAAGGGGTTAAAATACATGTGGAATTGGTAAAAATTAGTGCTTTGTTCAGTAGAGAATGCGATTTTACTGAGATTTCTTAGGTATGTTCTTTTTTGATGTATTGTGTTTTTTATTCGAAAACATTTTTGTAGAAAATGGATGTTGAAGGAGAGAAATGGATATCACTACCGAAATATAGTGATAAATAGAGGAAGGGGGTGGAAGATTTTGTTACGAAAGCATTCTCCAGATATGCCGTAGGCAATGAGTTGATGTGTCCCTATAAATTATGTAGTAATGTATACTGGAGTGGTTCCAAGGGTATACTTGAGCATCTCAAATGCAATGGCCCTTGTCCCCAATCTGTTGAATGGATTTACCAGGTTTCAAACCTTAAGATAGACAGCATTGTAGATGAGATGGATACTGATATATGTATGGGTTTAGGAGATGATTTCGAGGCGATGATATCTGATGCATATGGGGGTAATGATGCTACTGAATATGGAGGTAGAAAGGGAATGAATGATGATGCAAGGAATTTTTTTATGAAAGTTAAGGAGGGTGGGCAGCCTTTATATCCCGATTGTAAAAAATTTACTCGACTAAGTTTCATAGTTAGGCTTTACCAGCTAAAGTGCATCCATGGATTTAGCGAGTCAGTATTTAGCGATTTGCTTGAGTTGATAAAGGAGGTTTTACCAGCTAAAGTGCATCCATGGCTGAATGCAGGAGATGGTAGATAGAAAGGTGTATGAGAAAATGTCAAAGGTAATAGCGAAATTGGAAAAAATCAATCCAGATTTCAAGTACCTTGATGTCGAAGAGTTATGTCTTGCATCTGGTGACGAAAGTGAGGACAATGATGATCAGGATCAGGAGGATGATGATCGTGATGATGACAATGCTCACGAGGCCGACGACAAAAATGATGGTTGATGATCAGTACTTAAGTATTGTTTTCTATATGCGTACTTTTGGTAGTATGTTGGTACCTTAACTAATTAGACTACGCGTTTAATGTAGCATTGTGGTGTAAGTCGACATGTGTTTCGACTTTAGACTTAAGAATATATTGTCCTAAAAGCTGACTATGTTTGGGCTTCATTGAAATGTCATTTCTGGTTTGGTATATGCTTTCATGCATGGTATATTGAAATTTCAAACAGGACATTGCAATGTGAACTAATAAAAGTGTTGCAAATAAGTGTTGCCAATAAAATTTAAAAGTATTACAATAGTAATTAAAATGTTGCAGATAAATGTTGCTAAAACCTAAAAGTATTGCAAAAGGTATCAAAATGTTGTAGATTATTGTTGCAAAAATATCAAAAAGTATTGCAAAAGGTACCAAAATGTTGCAAAAAAACAAAGTATTGCAAAATGCATCAAAATGTTGCATAAAAATGATGCAATAAACTCACTTTGTAACATTTTAAGTCAATTATTGTTGCAAAAAAGTGTTGCATTAGTTTGTTGTAACACATTAAAAATGTTGCTAAAACATGTAAAAGTGTTACAACAAACTCTTATTGTAATACTTCATAAAGTGTTGCAATAAGTTCGAAAAGTGTTGCTATAGAAGGCATATGCAACGCCGGCAAATGCAACGCCGAGTTTTGGCAAAAGCGTTACATAAACATCTAATGTAACATTTTTTCGGCCTAATAATACACTTTTTTGGCGTTGCAATAGGCCATATTTGGTGTAGATCAGCAGTGGGCCCCACATGATGCCACGTCAGCAGTGGGGCCCACATAGTGCCACGTCAACAGTGGGGCCCACATGGTGCCACGTCAGTAGTGGGGCCCACATGTTGCCACGTCAGCAATGGGGACCACTATCTAATGCAACACTAGTTGAGTCTATTGCAACACTATATTTTTTTAAGCAACACCATTCTTTTTAAATGCAACAGCATTTCTTTTATTGCAACATTAAATCTATGATACTGCAACATCAAATAGGGTCAAATGCAATGGTTTTTTATAAAAATTTAAAATGGCTACTTTGTTTATATATAATACCAACCTGTCCAAACCAAGACAACAACTGAATGTCCAAAAACCAACCACAAGGCATTGATGCAGCCAACAAAAGTACTTAACATTTTTACATATTCTTACCAACATTTACTAAACCAAGCGCATGCACCAATTCTAAGTTCAAAGTACACCAATTCAAACTTCAAAAGTACGAAATAACCAAGTTATACCAATACTAATAGCTACAGAATAAAATCCCTAAGTTGTGCCAGCTTGAGTCATTGGAGTACCATTGTCGTCTTGATCACTGGAAATCCTGGCACAAAACTCTCCAATATCCAATTTCAGATCTGGATTAGCTTCACCCAATTTTTCAGCATCCATGTCATGTTCTCTTGCACTTTTTTGTTCACCCTGGCTTCTATTTCACCTTCAAGATTATGTATCTTTGTTGTCAACTCCTGAACAAAGTCTTCTGTAGGAGCAAGAGTAGTCGATCCGGTACAAGTCTTTTTTCCTTTCCTTCCCACCAGCCAGTTTCGTGCATGGGTCTTGCCATTAGAAGCGATTGTATTTGCTTCAGCCTTCATTCCATCTTCCAGTAACTGCTGAATTTTGGTCTGAAAGAAATGGTTAATTCAATATTTGGAATTAATAAAGCAGTATTTTAGACTGCATCTATACGACAAAATACACTTACAATTTTATCCTTTATTTCTACAGTATTTGTCTTGTACGTTCGACCTTCCTGCCGCTTACAAGAGTCCGAATAGATTTTAGCAACACACAGATCCGCATGCTTGGGGTCAGTCTTTTTCTGTCAGGTATGGGATAACACATCAAACATGTCATTAATCAAAAAATACCAATGACATTTTACAAAAGTTATGCAGAAAATTTAACTCCTATATATCAAAGATATACTATGTCATATTTTGAAAATAGAAATAGAAAGAGATGGACAATAATTTACTAGAACAAAATTCAATCATAGTCCTATCTTTTTATCTTTCTTTATAAAATTATATGGTTGGTGATATAACAGAACTGAGCAGCAGGGCTTACTATCAATAATTCTAAGTTAGGTACCCAAAACTAGTGTCCTGGCATTATTATTAAAAATAATAATTGTTATTTAACAGAGACAGATACAAAATTAGGTACCCAAATCGCCACATTTTTATCTCCCTAGTTATTTTCCACTTTCCCAATTGAGTATGAAATCCATACTCAAACATAGCAAACATAAAATGTGTTATAACATAAAAATCACATAAAAATATGAAATATCAAACAAATCTAGGGCCTATTTGAAAAAATTAAACTTGCACAAAGAAAAACACATACCATCTCTTCAATAACTAGGGACCCAGGTTTACGACCTAAAGTGTGTGTCTCAACTAATGCTTTACGATGCTGAGCATTTTCCGCAGCTAGTTTCTGTAAAAAAAAACATATCATCATACTAATTTTTGCACAAAAAAATTAATAACCGATTACTTTATAGTAATTTTTAAAGCTCTACCTTAACTGATTCATCCCCCCAGTACTTCAAGAGCATTTTAAAATCCTCTAGTGGAATTCGCTCAGTTTTGTTCTCCAACCATTCCTCATCAGTTTCATATCGACTATAAAACTTTTGCTTCATACGAGCCTTGTGCAACTTCTAAGCAGAATTCATTGTATTATACACCCATTTCTGTCCTTCTTCAGGAATAACATACCTACCCTATAAAATATAAAACATAAAAGACATAATTAAATTTATTACTTCACTGCATAATTTTTGAAAGTGATTTAATGTATGGATTAGGTAAGAATTCACCAGAGTATATTCCCACAATTTTGCTTCAATTGGTCGGGAACAACGAGCCAATTGATGTAGGTAAGTGACACATTATCCCTTGCTAATGTCCCCAAAAAATTACTTAACTCCGCAATATCTCCTTCACTTTCTGAAATTGCTTGACCCTTATTATTCAAAGAAATGAATTTTTTTTCTTCAGGGTTCCTTCCATGAACCCTACTCATTCTTGTCGGTCCTCTAGGTCTTCTAGGAGCTCGTACTTTATTAACTATGTACACAAAATGTAAAGAAAACTGTTAATACTATGTTACCAAGTACACAATTCAACTAAACAAATATTACCAAAATGTTACCAAAATTCAAATGACCAAATATTACCAAAATGTTACGAAGTTAATACTATGTTACCTTCTTCAACTTCAACATCCATAGTCTCGTCCATGTTCAATTCAGCAACATTCTCTTCTATTCAAGCTACTTCATTTTTCTTTTGACGCTCTCAAAATGCTAGGTAAGCAGCAACCGTACCGGCACCATGAGCTGCTTCATCATTACTTGGCTGTCTAAACACTTTGCTGCATGTTGGTTTTACAAGTGGTGGACGATATGAACTTGTAACTTCCTTCTCAATGCGAGATTTCCTCAACTCCTTCTCAATTCCAAGGGCTGCATTAGCTCGTGATCGAGTTCTTGGTCCAATTTGAATTTTCTTTTTTTTTTCAACAGTTTTGATTCTCTACAATTTGTAAGATATTTAGATTATTAATTTCACACTCTTAATGAACATTAAAAATTCTGGAATAAAAATTTAAATCAGAAGATCTACCTCCAACGAACCATCACTTTGATCATCACCCTCATTTTCTGGAATATACTGTGAGTCGCAATCCTCGGGTTCAGTTTCTTTCCCTTTTTTTCCTTTTCCTTTATTGCCTTTCCCTTTACTATTCTCACCTACATATTCTCTGAGACTAGAAACCAATGACGGTACCCCAAATTTTTTACAAACTTCAGCATTTTCTTGCATTTGGAGAAGTCTGTTCTTTTCATACCGTGTCAGCGGTGGTGGTGGAGGCAACTACAAGAAATTAGTACATAAATAATAATAAGAATAACTATCTAATATGGTCTATACTAAACACGAATTTAAGGGGTGTGAAATATATTGGTAATTTATATAAAATTTGTAAAGGGTTTTGGCAAACTAATTTAAAAAATCTATTACATTTACAAGACCCTATTTTCCAACAGGTACATAAAAAGTAAATCAGATTAGTCAAAAAATACCTTCACAGAAACATCATTCTCTGCCGTCTTTTCACTGTCACTTGAATCTTTATCTAACTCTAATTTCCTTCTTGCAGTTGCTTTTTCATTCAGATCTACATCTTGTTGACCAGACATCAAAACAGGCTGTGCTAAAAACTCTTTCCTCTTCACAACTGTATCAGGTGAATTCTTATTCATTTTCTTTTGTTGTTGCTGGAGTTGATGTGTAGTAACAAACTTACGCTTCAGTGGTGCTTTCTTAGCAGAAGCTGTAACAACAATGTATACATTTTGTGTGAACATCAAAATTCATTACACATATATTTATGCAAGAATTCAATATTACATATAGCTTATACCTTGGATTAGGTTTGTCCTTGGTCGGATGATTACGTGAGGTTGCATCTGAATCATTGGCTCAATTTCTTTGTCAATAGTATTGTCTATGTAAAAAATTATTTCTTCTCCATCAACGCAGTCATTGTAAGTGCAATCACTTCCGCGTCTTTTATCATGAGTTCCCAACCACCTCCCCTTCCTTTGCTGATATAGATTCCTCCAATTTCAGTGTAATGGAGGTAATCTTTCACATATTCCATAAGCACAGTGTAAGAGAAAGTGTCCACTTCTACGGGGGTTACTATCAGAGTTTTTCCACCAACATAGACTGTCTTCTTAAACTCTCCTTGATAGTACAACCTGACATTGATTATTTTTCCTTGCATCCTGTTCATAGTAAATGTCCCATTAGAACCAGGTATATATATAAACCAAATGATAAAGGAAAACAAGTAAATTAATGAAGAGTTATAATTCATTAAATCTAATGAATGCACTTCACCAGGAAGAGTTAAATTAAGTAAAACAAGTAAACAAGTAACTTAATGACAACAGAAAGAGTGCAAATTTCATTACAAAGAAATAGTGTCAAGTACATTAATGAAGAGAGTAAATTACATCGAAAACAAAGATCGACAAATACACTATAAATCTATGACATGAGATATGACAGATGATAAGTGCATAATTTTGCATATTTTTATTGCCTATTTATTGCTTGAATTCGTATTTTAATAAATAATTTTGTTCTATTTCAGGAAATTTCAAGAAAAATAAAGAAATGGCAAAATGAAGAAATAATGTTCAAAAGACCGCAGTTTAGGGCTTAAGAATTAATTTTTATTTAATAAATATTTTATTTGATTAGAAAATTATATTTATAAATATCTAATAATATTAGGTATTTATTTTTATAATTTTCGGATTAAATTAATTATTTATTATTTAAAAATTATACGTCGTGCGGGATAAAAAGCATTTCTACGGAACCCATCTATGCACAATAAAAACGTGGCCGGCCATGGAATCTTGCAAAGTGGAAAAGTCATAGAACATGGGTGGAGTTGGTTTTGAATGGGTTGTAAAGTTTTGTAATAATTGTATTTATTTATTTGATTGGTGTGCTAATTATTCCTATAAATAGGAAGTAATAAACCTCTTTGAGATCATGAGGTTTTAGGATTAGGATTAGGATTAGTTTCCTCCCAAAATTTATTATTGTAATTTTTCTGCAATTCTTATAAACAGTTTAAATTTTCAGTTCCTATTTATTCTGCATATAGTTATTAATATGAAGTATTAGTTCCCTGTTTTTGTTTTATCAGTTTCAATTCACAAGCCCAATTCCCCTTCTTTTTCTTTGTCAACATCAAACATAGCCCAGCACCTTCTCCTACTTTTCCAGTTCACGCACAAGACTTTTTCTTCTTTTTCCCTTTTCATCACAATCCCATCTCCCATCTTTCCCTATTCCTTCCTCCTTCATTTTCCTTTCTTTTCTTTGTTCCTATGTTGGTTTTTTTTACTTAAAGCTTTTGCTGCGAATTACCGAGTCTGCCTTGTTCCGCATCTAGTTGCCCCTGTTCTGCGAATCGAGTATAAATTTGTTGTTTAGCTGCTGTTCGAATTAATCGAGTTGTTTTTTTTATGTTGCTGTTGTTCTTGTTGGTTCGATGTTTGTTGTTTGTAGAAACGAGTTTTCTGGTGCTTCGTTGCTAATTTCGATTGTTCATCGCTGTGTATCCTGCGTTAAATTGCTTGTTTTGGTTTCAAAATGTTAAAATCATGCCGAGTCGTTGAATTACGATTTTGTTGGCTGTGAGTTGTATGTCGTATTGTTGTCTTTGCCGAGCTGTTTGAGTTGTTCGATTTTTGTTGTTACGATTCTGAGGTTGTGTGCTTCGCTGTGTGATAGCATTAGATTCATTCGCTTTTTTTTTAGTAATTATGTTTGTAGTTCTATACAATTGTTGAAAGTGTGTTTGGTTTTTGTTTGTATTTTCTGTTTTTGTTTTGGTCGAGGTATTGCTGCGTTGCTGTCTGAGCTCCTTGGATTTTGCATCGAGTTTATAGCTTGGTTTTATTGAATCGAATTCTTGTTTCCTGTTATTTTCTGTGTGTTTGTTCAAAGTGCTGAGTTGGGTTTTCAAATTGTCAAAGCCGGCTGTTATGTTACGAGTCGACTGTTAAGCAGTGTTGTAATGTTATGTATTTTGTTTGTATGCTGCGTTAATCGTGCTGTTTGTTTCTGAATTCCAATCGAGCTGTTTGTTTTTAAGATGTGTTGAGGTTGTGTTTAGTAAGGCTGAGTTTTTAGTTTCTTGTGTTGCATTGTTTATATAATCAAGTCGGAGCCTGTGTTTCAAAATTTTCTGTTAATAAATTTTAATTTAAAAGAAAAAAAAAAGAAAAAAAAAATTGTTTTAGAATAAAATGTAATTTTAAAATTTAGATTTAATTCCAATTTTAGAGTCTTCAGAATAATTAAGTTTTAGAATAATTTAGTATAAATTTGTTTAAATAGATTTTCATTTTAATAATTAATTTGTAAAATCCAAATTTCCAAAAATCACTTGTTCTAATTCGCCTAAATTAGAAATTAAGGATTGCGAATAAAATTATTCCCTGTGGATCGAATCTTAAAATACAAAAACGATGATCGTGCGCTTGCGATTTTAATTGTATCATTTCCGCCACATCAAGTTTTTGGCGCCGCTGCCGGGGAATAATTATTTTTCGCACCTTGATTTTTAATTTTTCGGATTAGTTTTCTTTGCTTGTTTAATTTTTATTTCGTTTTTTTTAGGAAAGTTTGGAATGTCGGGAATCTTCTCACGAAGCTCGGAAAATCGGAATTCTCGGAAGCGTGCTTCGGTAACCCGTATCTCACTCTTTTCGCCTTTTTATTTTTAGAAAATCACAAAAAAATCAAAAATCACAAAAAAATTGAAAATTGAAAAATCCAAAAAAATTATTATTTGTAAATACATAATTGTTGCATCATGCATTTAATCACTTAGGGCACATTATCTAGATTTTTATTTTCTTGTTTTTAATTTTTCGTACCTTATAAATTGTGGTGATTGCTGGAGGACCCAAAGGTACGTTAAATTCATCTTTCTTTTAGATTAGGACACGTAGTTAAGCATCCATAATTGTTTACCGTTTTTTTTGTATATATCTTGTTGTTTGTTGCATCGTTTGTAGCCTTAATAAAATTAATTAGACATTTGCCCTCTAGGATTTCGCGCTCAGTTAGGAAGATGCCTAAAATAAACGTAATTAAGACTTATTCACGACCTTCAGTGTCTAAGGTTCGCCTGGCTGTTAAGATTCGGTGTCTAAGTGACGAGATTGGCCTCTTGGCAATGCCTGCTCTAATCTGGCCGAATCGGTCTGAATAATTCTTAATTTACGGAAATTTTAGTGTGTCTTAATGTTAGGAGCAATGTCTAGTTATTCTATTTAGGGAACATTTTTCTTTTGCTTTTTCACCCTTTATTTTGAGTGTTTATTTTGTGTGATTAAAATTCGTGCTTAAAAAAAATAGTTAAATAAAGAAAAAAAAAAAATTAAAAATAATAAAAATGTGGTCAAATTACAATTCTTATACTCAAGGGTTTGAAAATTATCATGAATTTGAGCAAGATAATAATATGCTTCAACAAACCCTTAGGAATGACCATTTTTCACCTGCCTACAATCCCGGGTGGGGGAATCACACAAATTACACACGGGATTATGACGAGGAGTTATCGGATAATACGATGTGGTATGAGTCAACTAGGGAACCTGGTGTTTATAACGAGTCGTCTAGTACTTTTAGTGATTTGCATTATAGTGAAAACAATATTGCAATAAACTCTGAATTAGATGCTTTTAATAGACGACTCGAAGCCTTAGAAACCCTTAGAGGTCATTCACACACATCTTGGCACCTAAATTTCAACCCTCCGAGTCTCGATTTCCAACACGGCCCCGACTCTTATCAAGTCAACGCCATGTTTCACCCAACCTCCCAAAATGACCATTTTACATCGTCTTCTAATTCCGGTTGGAGAGATTATCCCGATCTCTCATGGAACCAAGGTCATAACTATCAAACTCCGCCTCCACATTTTCAAGAACCGAACTCTTATCCAATTCCGAGTCAACTTGACACCTTAGAAAAGAGTATCGAGGCTTTATTGATTTCTCAAACTAGGCAAATTTTGAACTCTAATGCTCAAGCCTTGTCTAAGTTAGAATTTCAAATGAATCAATTAGCCACCATGTGCGAGCGTGAGACGATAACCACCCCGAATCCACCCGAGGTCAACCCTGAATTTCTTACCACTCAAAGACCTATCGATACTTTCGATGATATCATTTCTCCTAGGTCTAATTTTCAAGTTGACACTCCTTTCGGTGGTGATTTTTACGAAGAAGAGTCTGATGATGACATCGTTCTTTCTCTAGATCAAACAAAGAATCCCGATGATTCTGAGTTTGTGGCTTCGCCTAGACATCCATCATCTTCTTCTAGTGAACTTTTCCTTCCATCTTCCAAATCTCTTCCCGAAAAACCCGAAGAACTTCATCTAGTTAAGGAGGTTGTTTCAAGGTCAAATTTGGACAATCATGAGATTGAGTCTCTTCTTAAACAAGATTTTCAATTGCATTACGAGACCAATCGAGAACTTCACGAATCTTTTAAGGATTTGACCTCGGAAGAGATGTTTGGAGAAATGATGAATATTTTTTCCAAATGGGAAACCCAACATGAGGATAGTTCTTGTGATCCTAATTCTGTTGGTAAAATATTTTTCGAAGAGCCACCCCCACCCGTTTCTATTTCTTCATTTTCCACTCGTGCTCCATCTTTCATTGAAACTCATGATATTCATGACCAGCATCTCATCGTAATTAATTTGCTTAAACAACATAAAGAAGCGTCCAATTGGTCTATGGATGAAGTGAGGAATATGAGTTTTATTCTTGCGCTTAATCAGATCATTCGAGTGGTTTATGCTATTTTTCTGGGTGAGTTTCTGAAATATGTTGATTGTGTTACATGTGTAGTTTTCCATAGAGCAGGAATTGGTTAAGAAAATATTTGTTTTGTTACCTCCCATAGTAGAATGTAGGTATGGGAGAGTTACGGTGTGTGTGTTTGTGTGTTATTTGTTTTCATAGATTTTTTTAGAATTTTTCAATCTCTGTCATTTTTCTCATGCATTTTCTCCGCATTTATCCCCTCATCCGCCTGCCTTCACTGAATTAATATTAGAAGAGGGCCCTGCAAATAATTTTGTTGATTGAAAAAGAAAGAGTATTGTGTGGCTCGAGGAAGACTTTGTAGACAAAAGCGAGAGTAGGCTGTGACTAAAAGAAGAAAAGAAAGCGGATAGCTTGTACTATATCACCTAACCCGCTAATATTTCTTCATAAATCATTGAGTTTTTTTTGTCTGTGTTAAAGTTCATCCTTTCAGCTATACAGATACTCAGAGCATATTTCAAACTCCTCAAGAAAAAAATCTCATCATCTAGCTGAATGGCATTGCAAGGAAGCTTCTGGATTGCTAGAGTTAATCCCACTTCCATCCAGGAAACCATCCGACACGAGCAGTTTCAGGCTTGGGCTCAATTTCTGAATGAGCATTCAATAGTCCGATATGCTCTAGTTACACCGGTGAAGCTGAACCATGATGCCTTGCGTGAGTTGTATTGCAGTGCCGTCGACACCTCTAGAGTGGACGAAAGTGCAATCACATTTCAATTGTTCGATAGGTCGATTAGGGTCACCGAACGGGATGTTAATCGAATCCTCCATTTTCCTACGGAAAATCTCGTTGCCGATCCCACACCTGACCAGATCGAAGGGTTCTTTCGTCACATAAGGTACCAAGATAGCAATTTCAGTACTGGTAATCTCTCTAGAACATATCTAACCCAGTACTGGAATTTCTTCTTCCACATCCTTAACCATGTTTTTTCCTCAGCTAGAACAAATCTAGATAGAATACCTGATTTTATTCAAAAAATTGGGTATGCGGTTGCAAATAATTCGAGGATTAATTTTGGTAAGATAGTGCTTAGTCAAATTATTTTGAAAATGAAGCACTTAGGAACAAGGGATGCCCGGACTCAGAGGGTCGAATGTTTATATCCAAGATTTCTGCAGTTAATTTTAAATGATTTTTTAAGTGATGCAGACAGGATACGTTTGGGCAATGGTCAAGAGGTGGAATGTTCTACCATGAAGAAGAATGTGATTAACTACTTAAGCAATAAGAGCTATACGGATGTGCCCACAGTCTTAACGGAATATCTAAAGACTATCCCACTTCCGTTGCTACCAAGGCCGGTAAGAACAGCACCACAGATGAGGTTTCCTACATCAGCCGATCTACCTCCTACTAAACGGAGTAAACCTAACGAACCCGAGGCATTCAAGGGAAACGTGGGTCTTGTGCCGTTTAATCCATTCAAGTTTAACCTCCCGCAGAGAAAATCCCTGGAGCTCTTTCCAGATCTATCACTCTTTTCCACCGGTCAGCGACTTGCTTCACGAGAGGCTGGAAGCTCCCGAACCTTCACTGCACCATCCGGCAAAGGGGCTACCATGATTTCATTTGCAGAAACACGAGCAGAGCATGAGAGTGGGCAACCTGCTCAACCAAATGCACCTGTAACCAGAGCAGGATTCAACGGACTCCTTGCACGGGTCCAAACACTGGAGAACGTGTTGCCGCATATCCGTGAGTCCATTGCAGAAATCAGAAATCTGCAACTTGTTCAAAATGATGCGATCCAGGCTCAAATAAGCGCCATGGCAGCCCAGTTTGGTCATGCGATTAATTACTTGATGAAATCAGCTTCAGCTTCTTCTAATTTCCCAGCTCCACATCCATCTATTCTGGAGGATAACCCAACTGAGGGGGAGAAGGTGGATGAGCAAGAAGCTAGAAGGCGTGCTAAAGGCAAGGAAAAGGTTGCTGACACGGATTTAAATCTATTTTTGGGAAGGAAAAGCTAAGGGGAGTATTCGTGCTATGTGGAAAGAATTATGCAAGGAAAGCTTGAAGATCTGTTCAGTCTAGAGGAACAATTATCTTGCTTATCTTGAGGGGAGTTTTCGTTCTCTTTTGCTCATATCTCATTTTTATTTGCATACATTGAGGACAATGCATGATTTAAGTGTGGGGATGTTTTCTTTAGGGTTTTTAGTGTAAATAATAAAAAAAAAATAAAAATCCAAAAAAAAAATTGAAAAAATTAGAAAATTAATTGCCTCGTCTCGTAGTGTGTTAACAGGGATCGGTACACATCTTTTGAGCTTATTTTGCATGATTATTTGACATGTCATGTCTCTGAAAGTTATATGTTACTTGATGATTCCTTGTACGTGCTTGCGAAAATTATAAAACTTGAGATTTGTCATTGTCAATTTTAGTGAGTACTAAAACATGCTTTCACCCTGTGAGATTTTGAGCCTAATTTATGATTGGTACATCTTATATCAATCGAATTTTTATTGTTGTGTGTTGTTCATCATTGAGTATGTCGCTCTAGAACTTGCTTTAAACCATTTTGAGATTACATGATATTTGCATGCATGAAAATGATAAAGGCACTAGGATCAACCGTATTGATCCAAACAGTACCCTTGAATCATATATCCTTAGTGAACCCCTTTGAGCTTTTTATCCGATATTTTTGTGTATCACCAATCTAAATTTTTGAGCCTACTTGTTTATTCTTCTCTTGATTTACTAGTAGAGCACTTTGATTCATTTAGGGGTTGGTGAGCGCATAGTATGGGGATATCTTTGTTAAAGTGTGAAAATTTGGTGGGGATCATAAAGAAAAAAAAAAAAAAAAAAGAGAGAGAAAAAATAAAAAATAGAGTTTTGTTCATTGGTTTGTGCAATATGAAAATGGAAAAGTACATGACGATATGTGCTTGGGGTTTAATTCTTGTGAAAGCCTGATCACCTTTTACATGATCGAAATTTCATGTTGAGTGTTTTAATTAAAAATGAACATTGTGCTCTATTAGTTTGTCAAATTAGCCACTTGTTAGCCTTTTTCTTGATTTCCTACCACGTTACAACCTTTAACAAAGACCTTTTGATTTGTGCATGCATGTATACAAAGTAGTGGAGATTTGGTGGACAACCAAGCATATGGTAGCACATAACTTAATTGATTGAATTTGAGCGAATACACTTCACCTATACACTTGTGTGATTTGAGAGTTGTGTGAGAATTTTCTATCCACAGCATGTTACTCACTGAATGCGGCATTAATATATATTTCATGATCTTTTTGTCTATATAGACTGTGTGCTTACTTGGATAGTCTTGTGCATATGATTTGTAAGTGAACAGACTGTCAGTATTGTGCAATTGAGGTTTACTTGTGTGGAGTACTATGATATGTTGCATACTTGAGACTTGGCAGAAAATAAAATTGGATTTTGTGGGTACATTCACTATAGGCCCTCACGAGACCTCACTCGTCCACTAGGGCTGCCTAGGGGTTTAAAGGGCTTGTTGCATATGCCAAATGCAATCGTCACACCTACGAAAAGGAGTATAGGATTTTTATCTAGATTTTCTTTTTGTTTTTTTTTGTTTTACTCGAGGACGAGCAAAAGATAGGTATGGGGGCATTTGATAAGTGCATAATTTTGCATATTTTTATTGCCTATTTATTGCTTGAATTCGTATTTTAATAAATAATTTTGTTCTATTTCAGGAAATTTCAAGAAAAATAAAGAAATGGCAAAATGAAGAAATAATGTTCAAAAGACCGCAGTTTAGGGCTTAAGAATTAATTTTTATTTAATAAATATTTTATTTGATTAGAAAATTATATTTATAAATATCTAATAATATTAGGTATTTATTTTTATAATTTTCGGATTAAATTAATTATTTATTATTTAAAAATTATACGTCGTGCGGGATAAAAAGCATTTCTACGGAACCCATCTATGCACAATAAAAACGTGGCCGGCCATGGAATCTTGCAAAGTGGAAAAGTCATAGAACATGGGTGGAGTTGGTTTTGAATGGGTTGTAAAGTTTTGTAATAATTGTATTTATTTATTTGATTGGTGTGCTAATTATTCCTATAAATAGGAAGTAATAAACCTCTTTGAGATCATGAGGTTTTAGGATTAGGATTAGGATTAGTTTCCTCCCAAAATTTATTATTGTAATTTTTCTGCAATTCTTATAAACAGTTTAAATTTTCAGTTCCTATTTATTCTGCATATAGTTATTAATATGAAGTATTAGTTCCCTGTTTTTGTTTTATCAGTTTCAATTCACAAGCCCAATTCCCCTTCTTTTTCTTTGTCAACATCAAACATAGCCCAGCACCTTCTCCTACTTTTCCAGTTCACGCACAAGACTTTTTCTTCTTTTTCCCTTTTCATCACAATCCCATCTCCCATCTTTCCCTATTCCTTCCTCCTTCATTTTCCTTTCTTTTCTTTGTTCCTATGTTGGTTTTTTTTACTTAAAGCTTTTGCTGCGAATTACCGAGTCTGCCTTGTTCCGCATCTAGTTGCCCCTGTTCTACGAATCGAGTATAAATTTGTTGTTTAGCTGCTGTTCGAATTAATCGAGTTGTTTTTTTTATGTTGCTGTTGTTCTTGTTGGTTCGATGTTTGTTGTTTGTAGAAACGAGTTTTCTGGTGCTTCGTTGCTAATTTCGATTGTTCATCGCTGTGTATCCTGCGTTAAATTGCTTGTTTTGGTTTCAAAATGTTAAAATCATGCCGAGTCGTTGAATTACGATTTTGTTGGCTGTGAGTTGTATGTCGTATTGTTGTCTTTGCCGAGCTGTTTGAGTTGTTCGATTTTTGTTGTTACGATTCTGAGGTTGTGTGCTTCGCTGTGTGATAGCATTAGATTCATTCGCTTTTTTTTTAGTAATTATGTTTGTAGTTCTATACAATTGTTGAAAGTGTGTTTGGTTTTTGTTTGTATTTTCTGTTTTTGTTTTGGTCGAGGTATTGCTGCGTTGCTGTCTGAGCTCCTTGGATTTTGCATCGAGTTTATAGCTTGGTTTTATTGAATCGAATTCTTGTTTCCTGTTATTTTCTGTGTGTTTGTTCAAAGTGCTGAGTTGGGTTTTCAAATTGTCAAAGCCGGCTGTTATGTTACGAGTCGACTGTTAAGCAGTGTTGTAATGTTATGTATTTTGTTTGTATGCTGCGTTAATCGTGCTGTTTGTTTCTGAATTCCAATCGAGCTGTTTGTTTTTAAGATGTGTTGAGGTTGTGTTTAGTAAGGCTGAGTTTTTAGTTTCTTGTGTTGCATTGTTTATATAATCAAGTCGGAGCCTGTGTTTCAAAATTTTCTGTTAATAAATTTTAATTTAAAAGAAAAAAAAAAGAAAAAAAAATTGTTTTAGAATAAAATGTAATTTTAAAATTTAGATTTAATTCCAATTTTAGAGTCTTCAGAATAATTAAGTTTTAGAATAATTTAGTATAAATTTGTTTAAATAGATTTTCATTTTAATAATTAATTTGTAAAATCCAAATTTCCAAAAATCACTTGTTCTAATTCGCCTAAATTAGAAATTAAGGATTGCGAATAAAATTATTCCCTGTGGATCGAATCTTAAAATACAAAAACGATGATCGTGCGCTTGCGATTTTAATTGTATCATTTCCGCCACATCAACAGAAATAGAGCAATGTAATTCTCTATGAGAAGCAACAGTTCCTAAGGAGATAAGGGAACTTGTGCTAGGGGGATATCATCTCTAAAGCAATCCCCATCAGCAACTTCAATGTCTATGCCACGACCAATATTCTTATCTTCTACATCAGGATTGCTAATCTCTTCTTCGGTTGCGTTCTCGTTCTCAGCATCACACCAGTCCCTCGGTAATTTTTTAATAACATAATGCACCATCTTTTCAGTCGGATCTTCCACGTAAAATACTTGTTGCACTTGAGAAGACAGGACATAAGGATCATTTTTTTGGCACAACTTGTTAAAGTTTACTTTAGTAAGACCGTATGCATCTTTCTCTTCTTGGTACCAACAACACTTGAAGAGGACCACATTAAAAACTCCCCAATAATCTAGTTCAAAAATTTGTTCGATTGATCCATAATAGTTGACATTCCCAACTATTGGATTTTGGTCTTTCGAACTAGCAAAACCAGTGGTTTCGGTGGTCAAAAAACCCCGTTGTTTTGTGTGGTACATCGAGAATCCCTAGACTTGGTATGGAATCTATATCCATTTACTACATAGCCACTATACCTCCTGGCCATCCGATTAAGACCCAATGCAAGCACCTCTAAATCTCCTGAAATCATGTCCTTTTTCAGAATCTCTTCTTTTAGCCATTTCCAAAAGTCGTTGGTATGTGTTCGTTCCCTTTTGTATCTTCTTAAATTTGCATGACCATCTACTATAGCTCGATGCTCCCTAGAAAAAATTCAGTTTAGAAAGACTAATAAATTTGGACATTGATAACATAGAATTGAATAAAATGAAAAAAGGACTTAAGAACATACTCAATCAGTCTCTCTATTTCATTATTGCCAGAGTTGAACAAAATGTAGCGATGACTAGCCTTCCAATCTGGATAATTCAATTTAAAGATTTTTCCATCTTTATTCTTTCTTGTTCGAATATGATACTCGACATTTGTTGGACATCTTGCAAAATCAATAGAGTATATGGTGTCTTTTGTTACTCCTTCACTGCTCAAAAATCTTGAACAGAATGTAACACATTCTTCTACCAAGTAACCTTCTGCAATCGAACCTTCAGGTTTATTTCTATTTCAAACGTAAGATTTCAGCTTTCCAAGGTACCGCTCAATAGAAAACATGCACCTAAGGTGTTGTGGACCACCAAGTTTGACTTCTCGGCATAAATGAGCAAGCAAGTGGACCATTATATCAAATAAAGCTTGTGGGAAAATCATCTCAAACCGACAAAGTATGTCGATAATTTTTTCTTGCAGCCTCTTAATTTCATCCAAATCAATAATCTTGCCCTATATACCTCTTAGGAATGTGCTAAGTTTGATCAGTGGTAATGCAACCTCGGGTTTTAATGTATTCTTTACCATAAATGGTAACAAATAGTGGAGTATGAAATGAGCATCGTGGCTCTAATACCCTACCACATTTCTCTCGCTTGTGTGTACATACCGTCTGATATTCGAAGCACAACCATATGGCAATTTGGCATTCTTTAATACAGAGCAAAAAATTTCTTTCTCCTTATTTGTCATGTCAAATATTGTTGCTCTAATTTCATAATGCATTCCATCCGCAGATTTAACAGGGTGAAGGGGCTTTCTTATACCCAATTCTTGTAAATCAAAACGACAATTTAAGTGATCCTTTGACTTGCCACCAATATTAAGTAAAGTACCTAATATTTTGTCACATACGTTCTTTTCTATGTGCATGGCATCAAGGTTATGTCGAAGTGGATTTTTACTCCAATATGGCAAGGCAAAAAAAATCGACTTCTTTTTGAAAGGACAATCACTTTTAACCTGTTTCTTGCCCTTCCCAAATTTGTATTCAAACCTCAACAATAACTCTTCAATATCAGTTCCTGACAAAACTTCTGGAATCTGCCCCATTTCAATATCGCCATTAAATCATCTCTTATCCAGCCTCCATTCATGTGTAGGATCAAGAAATTTTCGGTGATGCATGTAGCACATCTTTTTGCTATGTTTTAAATAATCCGGAGAAGTCTCATAATGGCATATGGGACACCCTAGTTTCTCCTTCGTGCTCCAACCTGACAACATAGCATAGCCCGGAAAATCAATTATGGTCCACGTAAACTAAAATTCTGGTCAGTTAAGGCATTGTAAGTTTCGACTCTCACGTCCCATAATTATTTCAACTCCGCGATCAAAGGCTGCATATACACGTCAATATCATTCACCGGTGAATCTGGACCCGATATTAATCTTGAAAGAATCAAATTTTCTTATTTCATGCACAGCCAAGGTGGAAGGTTATAATTCACCAACACTATTGGCCATATGCTATGAGTTGAACTCATTGAACGATAAGGGTTAAATCCGTCAGATGCTACACCTAAACTCATATTTCAAATTTCTGATGAAAAATCAGGATATTGAGCATCCATTGTCTTCCATGCCTCAGCATCTGCCGGATGTCTTAGTTTCCCGTCATCTTTTCGCCCTACTGCATGCCATGTCATAAGTTTCGAAAAATCTTTGCACATAAACATCCTTTGCAGCCTTGGTTTTAGCAAAAAATATCTCATTACATTTGCTGGCACCATGTGAAACACCTTCTCCGCATCATCATCAGTAGCAATCCCTTTTTTCTCTTGTACGACCCACCTTGGAACACCACAAGTCTGACAAACATCTTTATCTTTATTTTCCGCCCAATACAACATGCAATTATTTGGGCATGCATGTATTCTCTGATAATCGAGTCCTAAATCCTTAATAATACTTTTCGCGGCATTGAATGACTGAGGTAGGTGGGCATTAGGAAATGCTTCTTTCATTAGTTTCAGCAATTCCCCAAATGCAGACTCACTAATTCCATGAGCACACTTTAAATGATAAAGTGTGATCAAGAAACTTAGTCGAGAAAAGTTAGTACAACCTGGATATAACGGTTTCTTTCCCCTCATTAACATGTCGATAAAACTTTTCAGCCTCTGCATTTGGTCCACCTTCACAATTTTCCAGATTTTCAAACTGCTTACCCATACAGTTAAACATAAAGTCTAAATTATTCCCAAAATCCACCCCCGTTTCATAATCCAAGAAGCCATTACTATTTCCTAATTGCGTTCATGAAACATCGTAAATTCATTTGACACGTAACGGCAATGGACCACTGTAAACCAGATGATTATAGATGACATCTTTGGTATGCCAATTACGATCCATATAGTTTTTGCAAGGGCACTTCATTTCATCGCCTATACAAGAACCGGGGAATGCATTTTTCAAAAATCTTTTACCCCTTCCCCATATTCTGCACTATATCTGGGAAGTCCTAACCAAATATTACTCTCATCATCCATTACAACAATATATCCACTGCCTAGTCTGTAAGGTTTAAATATATTATAATATGCCATATGAAAAAGTCACTTTCATTTAAATAGACCAATTAAGAAAGTCACATTCATTACATCAAATGCATTCACTAACATATACTAAACCATTTAATTCACATATTTAAATCAGCTATTGACTTAGCTCACATATAATCAGTCACATGAATTCCTATATAAGTTTAAACAACCATTTATATCTAGCAAAGACAATACAATTCTAACCAGCAGATCATAAATATTGAATTTAAAGTATTCATTAAAAAAACATGCATCATCTTTAAAGTCAGTTACACAAATAACCACATAGTTGGAACTACAGAAAAAGGTTTGTAAAGCATAATGTAATGTAATATGTAATAGAGACATATATAACTCAACTAGGATAAAAGATAAATAATATTAACTCTATACAGGGATCGTGAAATTTGAAGAACAGACATCAACAAGGATCAAGTCGCTGATAGAATTTCATTAACATGATCAAGCCTCAGTGACAAAATAAGATATACAGACGATTCAGTTGAAGGGCCAAAAGATTCTAGTGTTAAAGTTTTTATGATTGCACAATTCTTAGCATTGTTCTTAAAGACATGATATTAAGACCACAAGTGAATGTTAGTCGTCTGTGAACCAGACCAGTTGCACTAGGCGTCAACACTTCACAAAAGAATCGAAGTATCTAACTCAGAAAAACTATTCAAGAGGTATGATTGAGTTTAGAGCAGTATTGATATCCTCTGGTTAGTTGGAAGCTAAATATTTAAAGATGTCAAATTAAGAGGAAAATGAATAGCATCCGAAATTACTATTCATGTGAATAGTATCCAAAATCACTATTCATATGAATAGTACTATTCATATGAATAGTAACCAATGGTTACTATTTGGGGTTGGTGAAATAGTGCCCGGTTACTATTTGGGGGTTGTTGGAATAGTGTCAAATAGTAACTTTCTAAAACCTATAAATAGGCCTGTTGTATTTCATTTCAAAACACACCTCAACACACAACTCTCTCTTCTCTCTCTTATATCTTCTCAGTGTAAGCTGCTAGACAGTCCATCTAGTAGGAAAGCCGGCTTAGCCCACCTTCAGGAAGTGTCGGGTAGAAGGTCCTCGTGCCTAAACTATCCTTAGGAGTGTAAGCTGCTAGACAGTCCATCTAGTAGGAAAGTCAGCTTAGCCCGCTTTCAGGAAGTGTCGGGTAGAAGGTCCTCATGCCTAAACTATCTGTGACGCCCCCAGATCCGAGGTCGGAGATCTAGGCGCTCACGGTCCATTTTCCATTAATAACATACCTGTTCTTGCACATAATATATAAAACAGCCATCGACCCCACAATAAAACTCACACCGCACACACACACACAAGTTAGAGTCTCAGAAACGTCATACACTTGATTAAGCAAAAGTAAAAGTTTCAGAGTTATTACAGACCAAATTAAATAGCATTTATGCTACCAGCAACGCTTCGGTATGAAGCGGACTTGGCGGCTTGAATGTTTGTTACGGTACACGGCTTTGCACAGGTCGTACTTATAAATAAGACGTACTAACAAAAGTTGCCAACCAATCCGGCTAATGGGGCCTACCGGTGGAATCTCAACTGTTGCCTCGGGTCTAGTCACCTGCTTTCGGGCAGTCTGTCTGGGTCTTGCCATTTCTCTTAACTGTTATGTTTGTAAATTTGAAAACAAGCAAGAGTGAGCAACTATAGCTCAGCAAGAAATATATGTATAAGGTAAGCAATATAACATTACATGTGTTTAGCAGTTATTAAACTCGTTTATATCAATCAGTTATAAAATCACTTGTCATCGTTGATAAATTTCAAAGGTGCACCAATACGTGCCCTGGTTTTCAAAATAAACTTGCAGTTCTAGATACTGCATAGAGTCAACATCTTTCTCATCAAAATGGAACACTATCAGTAACTTGGCACATAATCCTAAGAAGCAGTGTCGGAGCATTTTTCCAAAATGGAGGAATGGGACTTAAAGAAAACATAAAACCTGACAGGGATTGACGATGATCGGTCGCCACATCCAAGTCCAATAATCCGCGGGTCTTCTCTACCGGTAGAAGGATAGAAACTACATCCGTAATTATCCTCGGGTGAAAACTACATCCGTAATCACCCTCGATGAAAACTACATCGGTAATCATCCTTCGGCAACACCTGGGTCGGAATAATAATTGATGGACCGGCTGGCTCACGGCCGCTTACACATCCCGGGAATCGTTCGTCAACGATTCCCACACCTGCCAGAGTCCCTTTTCTTTTTCTTTTAAAAACTTTATTTTGATTGAAAACTGAGTAGTTGAGGTTCGACATCAGTCGACCGATGATTCTTGAAATCATACAAGAAGCAAACCTGACCGGGGGTTTTCGAAAATGTTTTGAGTTCGAAAGAGTTCGAGTTTGAAAGTACTAAAGGTATCATGGATTAGCTTTGTCTTTAAAATAATGAACAATAATTAATAAATGATATTTTAAGATTTAATATTAATAATTAATACAATAATAATTAAATTAAATTAGCTTTTAATCCAAGATAGGTATTTTTGAGTATTTATGATGATATAAGAATAATTACTTAAGTATACGATACTTCCCGAATGACCCTTCGGGTTTTTCGCAATTTAATTACGATATAATAATATACCGCTCCCCGGTCAATAGTATATATGGACCGCTACGACCTCTATTGCTAGAGTCGTTGTCCGAAGAAAACATTTCATTCTAAGTTCAAGGGGTGCAAACATATATGTGCTTATACATCTCAAATCCATCATTACTTCAATAAGCATAAACATTTGATACGATTGAAAACTACAAACACAACAGTGAAAGTCCTTATATATTTAAGTTTTGAAAAGTAAACTTGCCTTGGTGAGGTTGGGGTGGTCGAGCTTGCGGAGTGGGATGATCTATACATAATCAATAGCCGTTCGTTAGTACTTTAACAATATATCTTTTAATTGCGAGGTTTTAGGGGGTACAAAATTAACTTAATGACTTCATCTTATGATTCTCTAGCCCCACTATAGGTTCATGTCATCACTCGATTCCTCTCGTCACTTATTCGACTTAATTTGGTTACTATATCCGAATCATATTCAATCCCCCTAAAATCACACTCCACTTACGACTTTTTCACTTGCGCGAATTTTACTCTAACATTTTTATAAAATTGAAAAATACATATTTTAATCCAATTCTTTTTGGGTAGCCTTCACCACTGCATTTACTAGCTCCTCTAATTTTTCCATGATCCTACATAAATTTTTAGAGGTTTAAACAAGGTTCACAAGGGGACCATTTAGTGCAGTTCGGATTCCAGAAATACATTTCACTTCTCAGGCCATAACTCAAAATCTATACATCACCTAGTCATGAACCTTATATTTCTGGAAACTAAATTCAAATACCTTTCCAACAATATATATTAGGACTTCAGGGGACAAGATTTAGGGGTTCAAAACCCTCATACAAGACATTACAAGTTCCTGGAAAATTACTCAGCATGCTTTTACCACTTAACCATTCAAGAATCTTATATAAACATCACAACCATCATCTAATCCACCAAGATCATACTCTATAGCATACATGGAGTTACATACACTAACCACAAGCTTAAAAATCACAACCACAACATTTAAACTCAAGATCTACATCATCCATAACTTATATGTCCAAGATTCACACTAATATCCATGGATCTAACATTAAACACCACAAATAATTCATGGCCAAGAGGGGTTAGGGTTTTTATACCTTCTTGAGTATCTAGGAGCCTTGGGTATGCCTTATAAGTCTCAAGAACAGCTTGGATGAGCTCCTACAATCCTTACAACTCAAGATCTAAATGAAAACTAAACATAGTTACTATTCAACAAAACTTCAACAATTCATAACTTGAAAACTAGTGGATGAAAGGGGTTGGAATTCATAGCATACCTTTCTTATATGGTGTAGAGTACCTAGGACTTTGTCTTGAATTAAGAGTGATGAGAAGTGGAAGAAAAGAATTTTTCTTCCCCTTTCTTTGTGCTTGGCCAGAGCTTCAAGAGCTAGGGGGAGAGAGAGTTTTTGTTTTGTTTTTTGGTGTTGGTTGAATAAAGTGAAATGGGTTGGTTGATATGTATTAGGTGTATGTATAATGTATCACATGTTGCAATTCTAGTGCCTAGGCCATACCTCCTTGTCTCCTTGGACAATGCACCATAACTAGTCACTATTCCTCTTGTTATCTTTGCATTACTAGTTTGCTTTTCTAACTACCTAGTTGCATAGGACTTGCATGCAATATCTTTCCTTGTATCATTATTCTACCACCAATGCTTGTCACTTAATCTTTAATTCGTATCGTATCTTAATTAATTTCTCATAATAATATTTTGTCGCGTAGAGATTTCCCTTGTAATTCCGTAAGTACTTAATTGTATAAATTCCTCGAATATCCATAACTCCTCGTCATAATTCCTAATAAATCTTTTAATACTCCAATAACTCTCAAGTCCCAAGTTTTATAATTCTTACTAACCATAAGACTCTTGCCTTCAACAACCTTCCCTTTATCTTACATGGTGAATGTAACAACATAGTTTCTCAGATAATTCAATTCCATTAAACAACAGGGATGACTAAAAAGGTTCCAAATTCACAATGTCATAGGATATTATAAAAAGAAAATATTACAAAAATTAGGGTTCTTACACTATCATTAGGAGTGTTCAGGTTTTGAATCTAATCCATTGGATTAGAAGTTGAAACACCCCTTCGAATTTATTATCAATAAAGATATATATTCTCAGAATTATTTTTTTTGGTAGTATCGTATTCAACCCCCCCCCTTCTACGATACTTCGGGACCTAACAATTGGTATCAAGAGCAAGCTTTTAACATACAAGAAGTTTAAAGATCACCACCATGGGAATGAGGGATATAGGCGTGAAAATACCAGTTCTTGACAAAGATAATTACTTTCACTGGAAAGTAAAGATGCATTTACATCTTTTATCCATTGATAAAGGTTATATAAATTGCATCGAGAAAGGCCCTCGTATTCCTATGAAGGTTAATACTGCAGTTGGAGCAATAGCTGGAACTGCAGCTGTTGGAAGGCCTATTCCCAAACCGCCAGCAGAATTCACAGAGGAAGACAAAGAAGAAGTCCAGAAGGACAAGAAAACCATGAACATACTGTTCAATGGAATTGATCAAGACATGTTTGATAATGTCATAAACTGCACCACTGCCAAGAAAGTGTGGGACACTATACAAACACTCTGTGAAGGGACTGAGCAAGTTAGAGAGAATAAGATGCAACTCCTCATACAGCAGTATGAACATTTTCACTTTAATTCAGGTGAAAGTTTAACTGATATATTTAGCAGATTTCAGAAACTGTTAAATGGGCTAAAGTTGTATGGGAGAGTATATGAAACCAAAGATTCCAACCTAAAATTTCTGAGGTCTTTACCTAAAGAATGGAAGCCAGTGACAGTCTCATTGAGAAATTCTCAAGATTACAAAGATTTGACACTCGAGAGACTGTATGGAATTTTAAAGACCTATGAGCTCGAGTTGCAACAAGATGAAGAAGTTGAGAAGAGCCAGAAGAAAAGTGGAAGTGTAGCTTTGGTGGCCAATATTCCAACAAACCAAGATGGAGAGAAGATGAAGAATGTGGAAGCCACACCAAGTCAAAGAACTTGTGAAGGTGGAGTTGCAACTAGCAAAGGTAAAAGCAAGATGATTGAAGAACCTGATGCATTAAGTGAGGATGAAGCTGAAGATCTAGATGAGTATTTGGCATTTCTATCAAAAAGATTTTCGAAGCTAAGATTCAAGAAGAATCCAGCAGAAGACGGGCAATTCAAGAAAAGCTATCAACCGAACAAGGATGTGGTTGAAAGATCAAAGATCAAATGCTATAGCTGTGGAATTGATGGTCACTTTGCCAATGAGAAAGTTCAAAGCTGAGAAAGTGAAGAAACAGTTCGAGACTGTTAATTACAAAAAGAAATACTTTGATCTTCTCAAGCAAAAGGAAAGAGCTTTTGTATCTCGAGATAATGATTGGGCAGCTGGAGGAGACTCAGATGCAGAAGAGGAGTTCGTCAATCTTGCACTCATGGCAAACGAAACTGATGAAGCGGCTAGTTCAGCAAGCAACCAGGTATACTCTACAAACCTAACTGAACTTTCCAAAGATGAATGTGATAATGTTGTTAATGAAATGTCTAATGAATTGTATAACATGCATGTCACATTAAAATCGCTTAACAAGGAGAACAAAAAGATTAAAGATCTTAATGCTAAGATAGGTGATAGGAATACTCTGTTAGAAACTCAACTAATTGATTTTGAAGCAATGAAAAGAGATTGCCAGGATGCTAAGAATGAGTTACTTGAGGCTCTGAAAAGAGAAGAGTGTTTAATAAAACAGTTAAAAGAGGAACAAGACTTAATTGCTAAGTGGAAGGGATCAAAGGCTAAAACTGAAGAAATTTATAGTATACAATGAGCTGATTCTTTTCACAATTTAGCAGAAGTTAAGTTAGATGTTGATAGGGAAGTTGCTTCAGACAGTGATTTAGTCGAAAAAGAATGTTCTTTGAGACTTAAGCCTGTTAGCAAAGCAACTTTAACTAAATTGAATAAAAAGTACGGACCTGTCAATAAGAACTTTGTTAATGGAGAGTGTAGCAAAACCAAGTCAGTTGAACAAGGAAACATAGGCAACTTGTCAATCAAGAAATTGAAGGATAAGTTAGAAAAGATTGAACCTAAGGCTAAGGCTAATAAGAAGAATAGAAATGGCAAGGTAGGAATTAACAAACATAGTAATTACACACCTGATAAATATGCTCCTCGAAAGGAATGTGTGAACTGTGGTTGTGTTAATCATTTATTTGTCAACTGTAAATCTGTTAAGAATGCTTCTGTGCCTAGTATGCCTAAGTCAGTACCTATGCCTGCTATGAATGTTATGCCAAACATCTTTGTCCAGCCTGCTCATGCATCTAGTCATTATGCTAACATGCCATTCATGTATAATCCATATTACAATGCTTTTAATATGTCTCAGTTGCCATGGATGATGAATAACATGTTTGCACAGACTATGCCAAATTATACATCTAGTTTTAATGCATGTGAGCAAATGAAACAACCTATTTTTCAGAAACCTACACCAAGAGTTAAGGTTGATTTAACTCAATCAGAACCCCTGGGTAATAAGGGCTTGAAAAATAAGAAAAAGGCTAACAAGGCAGGACCCAAGAAAACTTGGGTACCAAAATCAACTTGATTTTGTTTTGATGTGTGCAGGGAAACAGAAAGAATCTTTGTTATTTGGACAGTGGTTGTTCTAGGCATATGACTGGAGATTCTACCCTGCTCACTAAGTTTGAGGAGAGAGCTGGCCCTAGCATTACCTTTAGAGACAACAGCAAAAGATATACTAGAGGATATGGCTTGATTTCACAAGGGAATGTTGTCATTGAAGAAGTAGCACTGGTTGATGGACTTAAGCATAACTTGTTAAGTGTCAGCCAACTGTGTGATAAAGGCCAGAATGTCAGGTTCACATCTGAAGCTTGTGTCATTTTCAAGAAAAATGACAATAAGGTGGTGTTGACAGGAGATAGAAGAGGAAATGTGTACATTGCTGACTTCAATTCAACAAATGCAAACATGACTACATGTCTTCTCAGGAAGGCAAGTATAGATGAAGGTTGGCTTTGGCATAAAAGACTGTCACACTTGAGTTTTAAAGCAATGAATGAGTTGGTAAAGAAGGATTTGGTTAGAGGTATTCCAAAATAGATTACTCCAAAGATGGACTGTGTGATGCATGCCAGAAAGGGAAGCAGAAGAAGGCCTCTTTCAAATCAAAGTCAATGTCATCAATTGATCAACCCTTGCAACTACTTCACATGGATCTCTTTGGACCAGTCAATGTGTTGTCAATCTCAAAGAAGAAATACTGTCTTGTGATTATTGATGATTTCTCAAAATTCTCTTGGACATTCTTTCTGCACTCTAAGGATGAGGCATATGAAGTCATTATAAATCACATCAAGATAGTCAAAAACAATCCTTTACTCAAATTAAGGAGAATCAGAAGTGACAATGGAACTGAGTTCAAGAATTCTGTAATAAGAATGTTTTGTGAAGAAGAAGGAATTATCCAAGAATTCTCTGCACCAAGAACTCCTCAACAAAATGATGTAGTGGAAAGAAAGAACAGTAATCTAATTGAAGCTGCAAGAACAATGCTTGAAGAGTCTAAGCTACCAACGTACTTCTGGGCAGAAGCTATAAACAATGCATGCTACACTCAAAATATTTCTTTGGTCAATCAAGCAAAAGGCATGACACCTTATCAACTTTTCAAAGGCAAGAAACCAACAATCAACTTTCTGCATGTCTTTGGATGCAAATGCTTTGTACTGAAAAATCATGGTGAGCATCTTGAAAAATTTGATTCAAAGGCGGATGAAGCTATCTTTGTTGGATACTCAGCTGAAAAATCCTACAGAGTCTACAACCTAAGACTAAACATTGTAATGGAGTCCATACATGTTGTCTTTGATGACAAGAAAATATCTGGTCTAGTAGATGAAGGTTTTCATGAGTCTCTCTCATTTGAGAATGAGAGAAGTGGTGAAGAAAGTGAAGATGATGATGAAGAATGGAGATCTAATGGTGTGAGAAATAGACAAGGATCATCAGTTGAAGTACAGAATGAACCACCTGTTGAAGAGCAACTTACACCATCAGTTGGAAATGAAAGAGAAGCATCTGTTGATGAATCTGCAAGAACTCCATCAATCTCGAGGGCCATACACTCAGTGGGAGTTTCTCATAGTCAAAACTCAAAAATAAGCCACAATGATCAACACAGAGAAAATGAAGCCACTTCATCAAGGTCAAACTTACCACCACAAAGAAAATGGACCAGGGATCATCCATTTGAGCTTATCATTGGAGATCCTAATGCAAAGGTCCAAACCAGAAGAGCAACTCAAGAAGAATGCTTATATAGCAGTTTTCTATCCAAAGATAGTTGAACATGCTCTTCTGGATCAAGACTGGGTTTTAGCAATGCAAGAAGAGCTAAACTAGTTTGAAAGAAATGAAGTATGGAAACTTGTACCCAAACCTAAAGACAAATCAGTGATTGGCACCAAGTGGGTATTCAAGAACAAGATGGATGAGAATGGCATGGTCACAAGGAATAAAGCTAGATTAGTGGCTAAAGGCTACTATCAAGAGGAAGGAATTGACTTTGAAGAAACCTTTGCACCAGTGGCAAGGTTAGAAGCAATAAGGATCTTCCTGGCCTATGCAGCGCATGCAAATTTCAAAGTCTATCAAATGGATGTCAAGAGTGCATTTCTGAATGGTACTCTGGAGGAGGAGGTGTATGTTAGTCAACCGCCTGGTTTTGAAGATCCAGACTTTCCAGAATATGTGTTCTTTCTACTCAAAGCACTTTATGGCCTGAAGCAAGCACCTAGAGCCTGGTATGACACACTCTCACAGTTCCTTATAGAGAATCACTTCATTGGAGGTACTGTTGATAAAACTCTCTTTTATAGAAATGTCAATGGCTCTATGATACTTGTCCAAATTTATGTAGATGATATAATATGTGGGTCTACAGATGAGAAACTTTGCAAGAGATTTGCCAAACTTATGCAAAGTAGATATGAAATGAGTATGATGGGTGAATTAACTTATTTTCTTGGTTTACAAGTTAAACAAGTGAATGAGGGAATTTTTGTAAGTCAAACAAAATACATTTATGATCTTTTAAAAAGGTTTGATTTAGCAGATTGCTCTTCTGCAAAAGCACCCATGGCCACTGCCACTAAGCTTGAACTGAATACTAAGGAAAAGAAGGTGGACATGACAAGCTATAGGGGCATGGTTGGATCTTTTTTATACTAAACAGCTAGTAGACCTGATATTATGTTTGCTACATGTTTATGTGCTAGATTTCAAGCTGATCCTAGGGAATCTCACTTAGTAGCTATTAAAAGGATTTTCAGATATCACAAGGGAACACCAAACCTTGGCATTTGGTACCCTAAAGATTCTGGTTTTGATCTAATTGGTTACTCAGATGCAGATTATGCAGGTTGAAAAATGGATAGAAAAAGTACCACATGAACCTATAACGCCTTAGAAATTTTAGTAATAATAATTATTTATTTAATATTAAATGTGAATTATGTGGCGTATAAATTTTGTTGAGGAGGTAAAGTATCTGTGGAATAATATTTGTGGGCTTAATGGATGATTTATATGTGATGTGTAAGCCCGGATGTTTTTAATTATATTTTTGGGGATTTATCTCCTAATTAATTGTGTTAAATTTACTTTCTGTGAATTTTATAAAATTCTCGGGATTAGCAGAAATTCTGAAATCTTTTTCATTATTGACTTTATTAGTTTATATGACTTTTAAAAATATTGGATGAATTATTTTTGGTTTTGAGAATTTTAAAATGATTTCATGAATTATTTTTCCATTTTAGGGATTTAATCTGGTAAAATCCATATTTAATTCGTTTTTAATCCTAAAAATATTTTAAAAATATGTGGGTGATCATAATTTTACATTCTTCATTTTTAAATTTTTAAATTTAATATTCCATCCATTTTGTATTTAATTGTGATTTTATAAATTGATTTTTATGAGTTTCATTTAAAAAGAATTCACAAAAAAATGTTTTTAGATTTTTCCCCAAATCCTTATAACTCAAATCCCTAAATTGGAAATCACAGTTGGGCTTGATATTCTCTCGGTTATTCTGGAAAAATCTCTTTCCCACAAAATCTCTCAACTATCTCTCCTTTCAATCTCTCTCATTCTCTTCCTCTCTACACTCTCGCCCCTCCCTCTCGTAAAACTCCTTGTCCTCTCCGATTCCGATTTCAGCGTGGCAAGTAACTGTTGCGCCTGATTTATGCGCGTGGTGGCTGTGTGTATAAGTGTATGTTCGAGTAAGAACAGTTGAGGTTGTGTTGATGATCGGAGTTTTGATCTCTGCTCGTCGTTTCTTTGCTGTGTTCGTCGCTGTGTGCCTTTGTTTACCACTGTCCTGCCTTTGAAATTGTGTCTGTGCTTCGCTGTGGGTGTGTGTGTGTGTGCGTGCGTGTGTGTGGTTTATGGTGGTGTGTGTATGTATTATCGTGGGTGTTATTGTTGGTGGCTGGATGTCCAGTCGTTTGTGCTTGAGTTTCCATGTACTGAGTTTCCAAATTCTCGATAATATGGTTCGATTAACTGTTGAAATGCTAATTCCTGTGGTTATTGAATTCGAATATTGATGATTGTAGCCATGATTATTCGATTTTTATCTGTGGAATTACAACAATTATTATAATTAATTTCGTGCGAAATTTTGAGTTGGAGGCCCAAATTAGGGAACCCTCAAAATTTTGCCCTATCGACGGTGATATTAAATAAATTGAGTGGATAGTAATTGGCGATGATGATGATTTTCTGAGCCAAGAATTTAAATTTAATATTTATGAATAAATTGTAATTTATTATCGATTTAGTATTAATTATTTAAACTGTATTGGATTGAGATTATAATAAATGGGGAATGCTAGTTAAAATATGGATTTAATTGGTAATTGAGGATTGTGTTGGTTGTGTCGGCTGTATCCCGACTGGCAGTCCCCCATATAAAGGGGATGCCGTCAAAATTTTTCTAAAAATCTTAATTTATTTCTTGAAAATGAGTAGGTATAATTATACAACTTGCATAAGTTATGAGTAGGGCTTCATATTTTAAAACTGATTGATTATGTGTTAATGTGTCAATTATGATTAAATATTTTTATCCGTGGCTTATATAATGTTATTATATAATTAAATAAGTATAAATTAGGAGACTATTCGCGGGGGTAGATTAAGTTAAATGTTAATATCGATTAGCGAATATTGAATAGAATTCTAAAATAGTGTTATATTGTGTGTAGATCCCGTGGATAAAGGGAAAGCTAAAGCTGAGGACGTAAAGACTCTTCGAATCCTGTGATTTCCTGGTTAAGGCAAGTAAATTACTTCACTTATCTTTCAAGTGAATTATGATTATTATAACTTGATTCATATGCTCGTTCGAATTATCCTTGTTATAATTGTTCCGTTAATTTCCCTTAAATTCGAATATTAAATTGTTATACCCCAAATCGATTATATTGATTTCGTTGATTCTTTTAGTGGATTGACTTACATCCATACCCCTTGTATATATATATATCAAACTTGTTGATATCTAGGTCAGAAATTACCCGACCTTATTTTATTTTGCGAGATTTGAGATGTTGACCTGGAACGTAAGTGCCCAGGGTGTTTGGCAGTTGAGGTGGTCGATTGTTCCGACACCTGATGTCTAGTTATAGGATTGGACTGTTAGTTTTTTTAAAAAATGTGGACCGTAAGGGTCGGACCAGATTCGTGGTCAGAAATTATTAAGGCCAATGTGTGCCGTGGATCCATTAAGGACATTGCTGTGTGCGTTTGTCCGGGGTTAGTGCGTGACTGATCAGCAGCCTAACCTTATGATTGTTTTTATTTATAAAATGCATGATAGTCCAATCCTCTTCTATTTTATGATTCAGACAAGAGACGTATCTTTCAGTTGAGCTTTTATATTGTTGATTGTTAGTTCTTGACAGACTTGCAAACATTTCAGTTTGTTTATGCTTTTAATTATATATATACTTGCTGAGCATTTTAGCTCACTTGCTTGCTAATTCTGTTTCCTCAGTTAAGCTCGAAGATGTCTAGAAGGAGTTGACCGTCTGGTTGGGGTAGCCATAGAGGCAGCCAGAGAGTCGAGGTGGTGGGATGGGTAGTGAGCTTATAACCCTATTTCATATCATTTCTGTATTAGTAGACAGATTATTTTATTCTTTGGAGTTGTATATTATTTTATTCAGTATTGGGTTGTAATAGTTAATTAGTAGTTGTTTCATACTGTGGCCTGTGAGCGGTCTTGGTTGGTGTAGTTACATTTCTCTATGGTTTTGTTATTATCACGAAAGTGAACTGTTTTAGTATTAGTTGGTTGATTTGGGCTGGTGGTTAGTCCAAGTTACGAACACATCATGCCGAATTTTCTAAAATTTCTTCTATATTAATGTTTAATTAATTATAAAAGCATATAATCTTAATATTGGTTAGTGAGGGTGTTACCTTTTAAGGGGGGAAGGGTATAACGCCTTAAAAATTTTAGTAATAATAATTATTTATTTAATATTAAATGTGAATTATGTGGCGTATAAGTTTTGTTGAGGAGGTAAAGTATCCGTGGAATAATATTTGTGGGCTTAATGGATGATTTATATGTGATGTGTAAACCCGGATGTTTTTAATTATATTTTTGGGGATTTATCTCCTAATTAATTGTGTTAAATTTACTTTTTGTGAATTTTATAAAATCCTCGGGATTAGCAGAAATCCTGAAATATTTTTCATTATTGACTTTATGAGTTTATATGACTTTTATGGATGAATTATTTTTGGTTTTGAGAATTTTAAAATGAATTCATGAATTATTTTTCCATTTTAGGGATTTAATCTTGTAAAATCCATATTTAATTCGTTTTTAATCCTAAAAATATTTTAAAAATATGTGGGTGATCGAAATTTTACATTCTTCATTTTTAAATTTTTATATTTAATATTCCATCCATTTTGTATTTAATTGTGATTTTATAAATTAATTTTTATGAGTTTCATTTAAAAAGAATTCACAAAAAAATGTTTTTAGATTTTTCCCCAAATCCTTATAACTCAAATCCCTAAATTGGAAATCACAGTTGGGCTTGATATTCTCTCGGTTATTCTGGAAAAATCTCTCTCCCACAAAATCTCTCAACTATCTCTCCTTTCAATCTCTCGCATTCTCTTCCTCTCTACACTCTCGCCCCTCCCTCTCGCAAAACTCCCTCTCCTCTCCGATTCCGATTTCAGCGTGGCTATAACTGTTGCGCCTGATTTATGCACATGGTGGCTGTGTGTATAAGTGTATGTTCGAGTAAGAACAGTTGAGGTTGTGTTGATGATCAGAGTTTTGATCTCTGCTCGTCGTTTCTTTGCTTTGTTCGTCGCTGTGTGCCTTTGTTTACCACTGTCCTGCCTTCGAAATTGTGTCTGTGCTTCGCTGTGTGTGTGTGTGTGTGTGTGTGCGCGCGCGTGCGTGTGTGTGGTTTATGGTGGTGTGTGTATGTATTATCGTGGGTGTTATTGTTGGTGGCTGGATGTCCAGTCGTTTGTGCTTGAGTTTCCATGTACTGAGTTTCCAAATTCTCGATAATATGGTTCGATTAACTGTTGAAATGCTAATTCCTGTGGTTATTGAATTCGAATATTGATGATTGTAGCCATGATTATTCGATTTTTATCTGTGGAATTACAACAATTATTATAATTAATTTCGTGCGAAATTTTGAGTTGGAGGCCCAAATTAGGGAACCCTCAAAATTTTGCCCTATCGACGGTGATATTAAATAAATTGAGTGGATAGTAATTGGCGATGATGATGATTTTCTAGAGCCAAGAATTTAAATTTAATATTTATGAATAAATTGTAATTTATTATCGATTTAGTATTAATTATTTAAACTGTATTGGATTGAGATTATAATAAATGGGGAATGCTAGTTAAAATATGGATTTAATTGGTAATTGAGGATTGTGTTGGTTGTGTCGGCTGTATCCCGACTGGCAGTCCCCCATATAAAGGGGATGCCGTCAAAATTTTTCTAAAAATCTTAATTTATTTCTTGAAAATGAGTAGGTATAATTATACAACTTGCATAAGTTATGAGTAGGGTTTCATATTTTAAAACTGATTGATTATGTGTTAATGTGTCAATTATGATTAAATATTTTTATCTGTGGCTTATATAAAGTTAGTATATAATTAAATAAATATAAATTAGGAGACTATTCGCGGGGGTAGATTAAGTTAAATGTTAATATCGATTAGCGAATATTGAATAGAATTCTAAAATAGTGTTATATTGTGTGTAGATCCCGTGGATAAAGGGAAAGCTAAAGCTGAGGACATAAAGACTCTTCGAATCCTGTGATTTCCTGGTTAAGGCAAGTAAATTACTTCACTTATCTTTCAAGTGAATTATGATTATTATAACTTGATTCATATGCTCGTTCGAATTATCCTTGTTATAATTGTTCCGTTAATTTCCCTTAAATTCGAATATTAAATTGTTATACCCCAAATCGATTATATTGATTTCGTTGATTCTTTTAGTGGATTGACTTACATCCATACCCCTTGTATATATATATCAAACTTGTCGATATCTAGGTCAGAAATTACCCGACCTTATTTTATTTTGCGAGATTTGAGATGTTGACGTGGAACGTAAGTGTCCAGGGTGTTTGGCAGTTGAGGTGGTCGATTGTTCTGACACCTGATGTCTAGTTAGGATTGGACTGTTAGTTTTTTTAAAAATGTGGACCGTAAGGGTCGGACCAGATTCGTGGTCAAAAATTATTAAGGCGAATGTGTGCCGTGGATCCATTAAGGACATTGTTGTGTGCGTTTGTCCAGGGTTAGTGCGTGACTGATCAGCAGCCTAACCTTATGATTGTTTTTATTTATAAAATGCATGATAGTCCAATCCTCTTCTATTTTATGATTCAGACAAGAGACGTATCTTTCAGTTGAGCTTTTATATTGTTGATTGTTAGTTCTTGACAAACTTGCAAACATTTCAGTTTGTTTATGCTTTTAATTATATATATATACTTGCTGAGCATTTTAGCTCACTTGCTTGCTAATTCTGTTTCCTCAGCTAAGCTCGAAGATGTCTAGAAGGAGTGGACCGTCTGGTTGGGGTAGCCATAGAGGCAGCCAGAGAGTCGAGGTGGTGGGATGGGTAGTGAGCTTATAACCCTGTTTCATATCATTTCTGTATTAGTAGACAGATTATTTTATTCTGTGGAGTTGTATATTATTTCATTCAGTATTGGGTTGTAATAGTTAATTAGTAGTTGTTTCATACTATGGCATGTGAGCGGTCTTGGTTGGTGTAGTCACATTTCTCTATGGTTTTGTTATTATCACGCAAGTGAACTGTTTTAGTATTAGTTGGTTGATTTGGGCAGGTGGTTAGTTGTAAAATCCGTAATTTTATTTTTATTTTTAAAATTGGATATTAGATTTTAAAGTAATTTTTAATTAGATATTTATTTTATTTAGAAAATTCTAGAATTTTAAAGAATAAGATTCGTTATATTGGGAAAGAAGAGTAATAATATTTTAGTGAATCAATATCTTTTTAATTATGTTAATTATGTGTGCTAGAATCCTTTATTTCAAGAAATTACTTGGAGAGGTTATAGATTTTAGGAGGAAAGTATTAGAATTACCCGAATAAAAATTAGGGTTTGAGAGCCTATATAAGAATCCCTCTAGATAATTAAAAAGGTGTACAGGAATTCGAAAAAAAAAGGTACTTATTTTCTCTAGCTCCGTTTCATAACTACATGAATTCCTTATGTGCTGTGTGGTTCTGTGTAAGCCTTGTATATGTCTTTCTGTCTCCTTTTATTAACCGTAATCTGATTTACATGTATTAATATCCAATTTAATGTATTGTATGAAGGTTTTCTGAATGGTTTTATATTAATTTTTGTCTATGCACTTGGAAAGGGGGAAAAAGGTATATTATATATATTCACTTTACTAAACATGAATGATATAGCCTCATGAATTTTGATGCTTCTGACATATTACACAAAATATGCACGCGTGAGTAATGTTTAAAAAAAAAAAAAAATTTATAGGTGTTGCTCTATGTGCTTAGTATGTGGTGGTGTTTTTGTTTAGGAATCAAATGATCTTGTAGAAAATTATAGTTTAAAGATATCTTATCAAAAATTATTTTTATGTATAAAATTTAAATAAAAAGAAAAGTTACAAATTTATATGTAAATATTTTAGAATTTAATTCCTAATATTTTACTTCTATTTTTCATTATCGTTCATGGACAGTAGATTAAAATCATTAGTTGATACTTGATACATCATGTTAAATTATGTTGTTAATTAAGGTGGGTAACTCGTTATATTTATTATTAATTGTTATTATCTTAATAATGGGTTAGAATTATGTTAGTACGAGCATGTCAATACCTTTCTACAGTTTTACGTCTTAACTGATTAAGTCTCATGTGTGCCACGTTGGGTTTAATGTCTTAAGGCCTATTAATTTATTTTGACATATTAGTTGGATATAGTCTCTGGCAGGCCGTGTAAATTGTTTATATATAATTTGTTATAAAATACATGATTAATTGCTTTGTGGTTTATTAATTGAATATATAGGACTGTTCATGTTTAAATTTTGGTATTCAGTCGATTTCGAGGTAAGTAACTTTTCGTTGCTCGTTATAAATTCTGTTTTATTCTGTTTCAAAATATCTGTTTGATTTGGTTATCGAAAATTGATTTTAGAAAAAGAATTATTTTAGAATTCCCCGGTTTTAGTTGCGTATCGAATCATAGAATCCGGTCACTGGATAGTGTGACATATAGAATCATAGAACTAGTTTACGCACGTTCCGGAACACATAGATACGTAAACTGGCCCCATCGAACATAGAACCATGTCACTGGTTAGTGTGACCGTAATTTAGAACTGTGGGAATAAAATATGATTTTATTGGTTAGATTCTTTTATCGATTTAAAGTTTCAGAAATTTTGCTCTTTTTTTAAAAAAATATTATTTTTGAGCCGTTGGGCGATAGTTACTTGCTGGGCTTCGCAGCTCATTGTTTTAATATGTTTCAGGTTCGGATTTTTGGAAGCTTATTAAGATTAAGGATGTGGACTGTGTGGATTTCGTGCTACTTGATTTAGATGATATTATTGGAAAAGACTTATCTTATTATTGAATAAAATTTGCAGTACTTTATTAGATATTGAATATTGGATTTGTGGAGCTGCGTCTCCGATTTGATGATTTTAGAATATTGAATTTGACCGCTGCATTTGACTTTTGTTAATTTTGGATTATTTGAATAAAGAATTCCATTTATTTAAGTTTCGAAATTAGAAATTAATATCCTGAAAAGTCGGGATGTTACATTAGTCCTAATTACGAACACATCATGCTGAATTTTCTAAAATTTCTTCTATATTAATGTTTAATTAATTATAAAAGCATATAATCTTAATATTGGTTAGTGAGAGTGTTACCTTTTAAGGGGGGGAAGGGTATAACGCCTTAAAAATTTAGTAATAATAATTATTTATTTAATATTAAATGTGAATTATGTGACGTATATATTTTGTTGAGGAGGTAAAGTATCTGTGGAATAATATTTGTGGGCTTAATGGATGATTTATATGTGATGTGTAATCCCGAATGTTTTTAATTATATTTTTGGGGATTTATCTCCTAATTAATTATGTTAAATTTACTTTCTGTGAATTTTATAAAATCCTCGGGATTAGCAGAAATCCTGAAATCTTTTTCATTATTGACTTTATTAGTTTTTATGACTTTTAAAAATATTGGATGAATTATTTTTGGTTTTGAGAATTTTAAAATGATTTCATGAATTATTTTTCCATTTTAGGGATAATCTTGTAAAATCCATATTTAATTCGTTTTTAATCCTAAAAATATTTTAAAAATATATGGGTGGTCGTAATTTTACATTCTTCATTTTTAAATTTTAAATTTAATATTCCATCCATTTTGTATTTGATTGTGATTTTATAAATTGATTTTTATGAGTTTCATTTAAAAAAGAATTCACAAAAAATGTTTTTAGATTTTTCCCCAAATCCTTATAACTCAAATCCCTAAATTGGAAATCACAGTTGGGCTTGATATTCTCTCGATTATTCTGGAAAAATCTCTCTCCCACAAAATCTCTCAACTATCTCTCCTTTCAATCTCTCTCATTCTCTTCCTCTCTACACTCTCGCCCCTCCCTCTCGCAAAACTCCCTCTCCTCTCCGATTCCGATTTCAGCGTGGCTAGTAACTGTTGCGCCTGATTTATGCGCATGGTGGCTATGTGTATAAGTGTATGTTCGAGTAAGAACAGTTGAGGTTGTGTTGATGATCAGAGTTTTGATCTCTGCTCGTCGTTTCTTTGCTGTGTTCGTCGCTGTGTGCCTTTGTTTACCACTGTCCTGCCTTCGAAATTATGTCTGTGCTTCTCTGTGGGTGTGTGTGTGTGTGTGTGCGTGCGTATGTGTGGTTTATGGTGGTGTGTGTATGTATTATCGTGGGTGTTATTGTTGGTGGCTGGATGTCCAGTCGTTTGTGCTTGAGTTTCCATGTACTGAGTTTCCAAATTCTCGATAATATGGTTCGATTAACTGTTGAAATGCTAATTCCTGTGGTTATTGAATTCGAATATTGATGATTGTAGCCATGATTATTCGATTTTTATCTGTGGAATTACAACAATTATTATAATTAATTTCGTGCGAAATTTTGAGTTGGAGGCCCAAATTAGGGAACCCTCAAAATTTTGCCCTATCGACGGTGATATTAAATAAATTGAGTCGATAGTAATTGGCGATGATGATGATTTTCTGAGCCAAGAATTTAAATTTAATATTTATGAATAAATTGTAATTTATTATCGATTTAGTATTAATTATTTAAACTGTATTGGATTGAGATTATAATAAATGGGGAATGCTAGTTAAAATATGGATTTAATTGGTAATTGAGGATTGTGTTGGTTGTGTCGGTTGTATCCCGACTGGCAGTCCCCCGTATAAAGGGGATGCCGTCAAAATTTTTCTAAAAATCTTAATTTATTTCTTGAAAATGAGTAGGTATAATTATACAACTTGCATAAGTTATGAGTCGGGCTTCATATTTTAAAACTGATTGATTATGTGTTAATGTGTCAATTATGATTAAATATTTTTATCCGTGGCTTATATAATGTTAGTATATAATTAAATAAATATAAATTAGGAGACTATTCGCGGGGGTAGATTAAGTTAAATGTTAATATCGATTAGCGAATATTGAATAGAATTCTAAAATAGTGTTATATTGTGTGTAGATCCCGTGGATAAAAGGAAAGCTAAAGCTGAGGACGTAAAGACTCTTCGAATCCTGTGATTTCCTGGTTAAGGCAAGTAAATTACTTCACTTATCTTTCAAGTGAATTATGATTATTATAACTTGATTCATATGCTCGTTCGAATTATCCTTGTTATAATTGTTCCGTTAATTTCCCTTAAATTCGAATATTAAATTGTTATACCCCAAATCGATTATATTGATTTCGTTGATTCTTTTAGTGGATTGACTTACATCCATACCCCTTGTATATATATATATATATATATCAAACTTGTCGATATCTAGGTCAGAAATTACCCGACCTTATTTTATTTTGCGAGATTTGAGATGTTGACCTGGAACGTAAGTGTCCAAGGTGTTTGGCAGTTGAGGTGGTCAATTGTTCCGACACCTGATGTCTAGTTATAGGATTGGACTGTTAGTTTTTTTAAAAATGTGGACCGTAAGGGTCGGACCAGATTCGTGGTCAGAAATTATTAAGGCCAATGTGTGTCGTGGATCCATTAAGGACATTGCTGTGTGCGTTTGTCCGGGGTTAGTGCGTGACTGATCAGCAGCCTAACCTTATGATTGTTTTTATTTATAAAATGCATGATAGTCTAATCCTCTTCTATTTTATGATTCAGACAAGAGACGTATCTTTTAGTTGAGCTTTTATATTGTTGATTGTTAGTTCTTGACAAACTTGCAAACATTTCAGTTTGTTTATGCTTTTAATTATATATATACTTGCTAAGCATTTTAGCTCACTTGCTTGCTAATTCTGTTTCCTCAGCTAAGCTCGAAGATGTCTAGAAGGAGTGGACCGTCTGGTTGGGGTAGCCATAGAGGCAGCCAGAGAGTCGAGGTGGTGGGATGGGTAGTGAGCTTATAACCCTGTTTCATATCATTTCTGTATTAGTAGACAGATTATTTTATTCTTTGGAGTTGTATATTATTTTATTCAGTATTGGGTTGTAATAGTTAATGAGTAGTTGTTTCATATTGTGGCCTGTGAGCGGTCTTGGTTGGTGTAGTTACATTTCTCTATGGTTTTGTTATTATCACGCAAGTGAACTGTTTTAGTATTAGTTGGTTGATTTGGGCAGGTGGTTAGTCCTAATTACGAACACATCATGCCGAATTTTCTAAAATTTCTTCTATATTAATGTTTAATTAATTATAAAAGCATATAATCTTAATATTGGTTGGTGAGGGTGTTACCTTTTAAGGGGGGAAGGGTATAACGCCTTAAAAATTTAGTAATAATAATTATTTATTTAATATTAAATATGAATTATGTGGCGTATAAATTTTGTTGAGGAGGTAAAGTATCTGTGGAATAAATTTGTGGGCTTAATGGATGATTTATATGTGATGTGTAAGCCCGAATGTTTTTAATTATATTTTTGGGGATTTATCTCCTAATTAATTGTGTTAAATTTACTTTCTGTGAATTTTATAAAATCCTCGGGATTAGCAGAAATCCTGAAATCTTTTTCATTATTGACTTTATTAGTTTATATGACTTTTAAAAATATTGGATGAATTATTTTTGGTTTTGAGAATTTTAAAATGATTTCTTGAATTATTTTTCCATTTTAGGGATAATCTTGTAAAATCCATATTTAATTCGTTTTTAATCCTAAAAATATTTTAAAAATATGTGGGTGGTCGAAATTTTACATTCTTCATTTTTAAATTTTTAAATTTAATATTCCATCCATTTTGTATTTAATTTTGATTTTATAAATTGATTTTTATGAGTTTCATTTAAAAAGAATTCACAAAAAAATGTTTTTAGATTTTTCCCCAAATCCTTATAACTCAAATCCCTAAATTGGAAATCACAGTTGGGCTTGATATTCTCTCGATTATTCTGGAAAAATCTCTCTCCCACAAAATCTCTCAACTATCTCTCCTTTCAATCTCTCTCATTCTCTTCCTCTCTACACTCTCGCCCCTCCCTCTCGCAAAACTCCATCTCCTCTCCGATTCCGATTTCAGCGTGGCTAGTAACTGTTGCGCCTGATTTATGCGCATGGTGGCTATGTGTATAAGTGTATGTTCGAGTAAGAACAGTTGAGGTTGTGTTGATGATCAGAGTTTTGATCTCTGCTCGTCGTTTCTTTGCTGTGTTCGTCGCTGTGTGCCTTTGTTTACCACTATCCTGCCTTCGAAATTGTGTCTGTGCTTCGCTGTGGGTGTGTGTGTGTGTGCGTGCGTGTGTGTGGTTTATGGTGGTGTGTGTATGTATTATCGTGGGTGTTATTGTTGGTGGCTGGATGTCCAGTCGTTTGTGCTTGAGTTTCCATGTACTGAGTTTCCAAATTCTCGATAATATGGTTCGATTAACTGTTGAAATGCTAATTCCTGTGGTTATTGAATTCGAATATTGATGATTGTAGCCATGATTATTCGATTTTTATCTGTGGAATTACAAAAATTATTATAATTAATTTCGTGCGAAATTTTGAGTTGGAGGCCCAAATTAGGGAACCCTCAAAATTTTGCCCTATCGACGGTGATATTAAATAAATTGAGTCGATAGTAATTGGCGATGATGATGATTTTCTGAGCCAAGAATTTAAATTTAATATTTATGAATAAATTGTAATTTATTATCGATTTAGTATTAATTATTTAAACTGTATTGGATTGAGATTATAATAAATGGGGAATGCTAGTTAAAATATGGATTTAATTGGTAATTAAGGATTGTGTTGGTTGTGTCGGCTGTATCCCGACTGGCAGTCCCCCGTATAAAGGGGATGCCGTCAAAATTTTTCTAAAAATCTTAATTTATTTCTTGAAAATGGGTAGGTATAATTATACAACTTGCATAAGTTATGAGTCGGGCTTCATATTTTAAAACTGATTGATTATGTTTTAATGTGTCAATTATGATTAAATATTTTTATCCGTGGCTTATATAATGTTAGTATATAATTAAATAAATATAAATTAGGAGACTATTCGCGGTGGTAGATTAAGTTAAATGTTAATATCGATTAGCGAATATTGAATAGAATTCTAAAATAGTGTTATATTGTGTGTAGATCCCGTGGATAAAGGGAAAGCTAAAGCTGAGGACGTAAAGGCTCTTCGAATCCTGTGATTTCCTGGTTAAGGCAAGTAAATTACTTCACTTATCTTTCAAGTGAATTATGATTATTATAACTTGATTCATATGCTCGTTCGAATTATCCTTGTTATAATTGTTCCGTTAATTTCCCTTAAATTCGAATATTAAATTGTTATACCCCAAATCGATTATATTGATTTCGTTGATTCTTTTAGTGGATTGACTTACATCCATACCCCTTGTATATATATATATATATATATATATATATATATATATATATATATATATATATATATATATATATATCAAACTTGTCGATATCTAGGTCAGAAATTACCCGACCTTATTTTATTTTGCGAGATTTGAGATGTTGACCTAGAACGTAAGTGTCCAGGGTGTTTGGCAGTTGAGGTGGTCGATTGTTCCGACACCTGATGTCTAGTTATAGGATTGGACTGTTAGTTTTTTTTTAAAATGTGGACCGTAAGGGTCGGACCAGATTCGTGGTCAGAAATTATTAAGGCCAATGTGTGTCGTGGATCCATTAAGGACATTGCTGTGTGCGTTTGTCCGGGGTTAGTGCGTGACTGATCAGCAGCCTAACCTTATGATTGTTTTTATTTATAAAATGCATGATAGTCCAATCCTCTTCTATTTTATGATTCAGACAAGAGACGTATCTTTCAGTTGAGATTTTATATTGTTGATTGTTAGTTCTTGACAAACTTGCAAACATTTCAGTTTGTTTATGCTTTTAATTATATATATACTTGCTGAGCATTTTAGCTCACTTGCTTGCTAATTCTGTTTCCTCAGCTAAGCTCGAAGATGTCTAGAAGGAGTGGACCGTCTGGTTGGGGTAGCCGTAGAGGCAGCCAGAGAGTCGAGGTGGTGGGATGGGTAGTGAGCTTATAACCCTGTTTCATATCATTTCTGTATTAGTAGACAGATTATTTTATTCTGTGGAGTTGTATATTATTTTATTCAGTATTGGGTTGTAATAGTTAATTAGTAGTTGTTTCATACTGTGGCCTGTGAGCGGTCTTGGTTGGTGTAGTTACATTTCTCTATGGTTTTGTTATTATCACGCAAGTGAACTGTTTTAGTATTAGTTGGTTGATTTGGGCAGGTGGTTAGTCCTAATTACGAACACATCATGCCGAATTTTCTAAAATTTCTTCTATATTAATGTTTAATTAATTATAAAAGCATATAATCTTAATATTGGTTAGTGAGGGTGTTACAGAACCTGTCAATTCTTGGGAAACAAGCTGGTCTCATGGTTCAGTAAGAAGCAGAACTCAATATCTACCTCAACTGCAGAGGCTGAATACATAGCCGCTGGGAGTTGCTGTTCACAGATTCTATGGATGAGAAATCAACTACTTGACTACGGAGTTAAAGTTGAAAAAATCCCAATTTTCTGTGATAACACCAGTGCAATTGCAATATCACAGAATCCAGTGCAGCATTTTAGAACCAAGCACATAGACATCAGATACCATTTCATCAGGGAGCATGTGATGGAAGGCACTGTGGAACTGCATTTTGTTCCTTGTGAAAAACAGTTGGCAGACATTTTTACTAAAGTTTGGATGAAGCAACCTTCTCAAGGTTGGTAAGTGAGCTTGGTATGTTAAATTTCACATGATCTTTTAAAATGTCTGTTCAATTTGCTTGCAGCCAGTGAATTTCATTCTCTGGATTTTGTTTGTTTTATTTGTTTATCTGTATGATTATTCTAGAGATATCATTGTAGCATAATTAAATAAATATTTTATTGACATATATCAATTAATGATATTTTGTTAATTTCATGTCTATTTAATTGTAAGTTTATCTGATTATTGTGGATTAATTCTTGATTTATTGCGTAAATCCATAATAATTAGAAGTATTAAATATGTCTGTATGTGTATAGGCTGATAGATTTCAATGATAAGATGTTTTTCGGCTGACAGGTTTCGGTGATAAGATGTTTTTCGGCTAATTGATTGATTAGGTGAGAAATTATTGGTTGATTAGGTGAGAAATTATTGAGCGGTGTTATTCAACATAACCTGTCACTATCACACCTAACCCACTAATCCTTGAAACCTTATAATGATGAGTTTTTGTTTGTGTTTAACATCATCATTTTTCAGATATACAGAGCATATACACACAATTGCTGAATATTTCGAGCTTTGATCGGAAAGATCTCTCAATCTAGCTGGTGGTTTTTAGATCGGATTTCATATTCTTGATTTATACATCATCCTTTATAAAAGCTAACCCTTGTTTTTGAATTTCCTCAAAGTTTTGAAAATGGCATTGCAGGAAAGCTTTTTAATTTCTAAAGTTAATCCTATTTCCATTCAGTAAATCAAAACTATTCTGGATGAGCAATTTCGGGCTTGGACACAATTTCTGAATGAATATTCATTAATTCGCTAGGCTTTAGTAACACCAGTGCAGCTTAACCATGATGCATTGCGTGAACTATATTGTAGTGCGGTTAACACTTCTGGACATGACGGGTGTGCATTCATATATCGACTATTTGGTAGGTCGATTAGGGTCACTGAACGAGATGTTAATCGAATTCTTTATTTTCCTATGGAAAATCTTGTTTCTGATCCTACACCTGAACAGATTGAAATGTTCTTTCGTTTTATAAGGTACCAAGATGGCAATTCCAATACTGGTAATCTATCTAGAACGTTTCTAACCCAGTACTGGAATTTCTTCTTTCACACTCTTAACCATATTTTTTCCTCAGATAGAACATATCAAGATCGAATACCTGAATTTATTCAAAAAATAGGGTATGCGGTCGCCAATAATTTGAGGTTTAATTTTGGAAAAATAGTGCTTGGTCAAATCATTTTAAAGATGAAACACTTGGGAAGAAGAGATGTTCAGACTCAAAATGTCAAATGTCTATATCCAAGGTTTCTACAGCTAATATTAAATGATTTTTTGAATGATGAAGACAGGGCACGCTTGGAAAATGGTCAAAAGGTGGAATGTTCTTCTATGATGATGAATGTAATTAATTACATAAGCAAAAACAAATATACGGATGTGCCTACAGTCCTAACTGAATATCTAAAGACTGTCCCACTTCCGTTGTTACCAAGACCAGTGAGAGCAGGTATACGACAAGGTAATATTTCAATCTCTGCTATTCCAACCTCTGTATTCCCTGCTGTGTCACAGGAAATACTGTTTCTACAGCCCCTAGTGGCCATCTTACCCGACCAAGAGCAGGAAATCCCACCGACTCTAACACAGGTCGAAGAGCCCATTCTACAAACACAAACACAACAAACTCCTACACCTCAATTTTCACTTAAACGACCATCCATCAACACTTTTAAGGGAGATAGTGCCTCAACAGCACCACATAAGGAGTTAGTTACATCAGCTGCTCTACCTCATTCTAAACGAAGTAAACCCAATGAACCTGAGGTAACGGCAACTGTTAGTGAAATAATTCTTCCTTATCCAATGAGTGAAAATGTAAATGAGGTTGAATTGACGGGAGCAACTATCTTGAGTTCCATTTCACGGAACATAAGAGTGGTTGATGATCTTTCTAAAGATCAAATGCCTTCACAGGCATCTGAGGTGGAATTACCTACCTCAATAACTGCTAGTGAATCTTCCATTTTACAGAAAGATCCATCGATAGGTGGTTCTCTTAAGAACCAAGTGTCTTCACAGACATACGAGGGAAACTTGGGTTTTGTACCATTTAATCGATTCAAGTTTAACCTCCCAGAGGGAAAATCTCTGGATCTCTTTCGAGATTTACCACTCTTTACCTGTGGTCGGCAACTCGCTTCACGCGAGGACGAATGCTCACGAACTTTCATTGCACCATCTGTGACCTCTGAAAAAGGGGCTAGGATGATTTCATTTGCAGGTACACATCTCGGTGGAAGCTCTGGAAGAGAGTTGAGGGAAACACAAACAGAACATGTAAGTGTAACCCAAACCACTAGACCGAGCGAATATAGAGTATTGAGTAAAACACCCGCAGAACGTACGAGTGAGCAACCTACTCAACCACATGCACCTGTAACCAGAAAGGAATACAACAGACTCCTTACACGGGTCCAAACAATGGAGAAAGAGTTGCCAAATATCTGTAAGTCCATTTCAGAAATCAAAAATTTGCAAGTTATTCAACATGATGTATTCCAGGTTCAATTGAATACCATGGCAACCAAGTTTAATGATGCAATCAACTCCTTGGTAAAGCCATCTTCGTCTAATTTACCAACTCCACATCCTACTACTCTGGAGGATAACCCAACTGAGGGGGAGAAGTTGGGTGATCAAGAAAAATCTACTAGGCGTAAGGGCAAAGAAAAGGTTATTGACACGGAATTAACTTTATTTTGGGAAAGGAAAAGCTAATGGGAGTATTAGTGCTATGTGGAAAGAAAGCAAGGCAAACTTGAAGATATGTTCAGAGGAACAATTTGTCTTGTACTTGTTCAAATTTTAGAAATCTGAAAAATGTATATATATATGATCCAGAATGTACTTTAATATTATTTATCTTTGTATTTTATTTTGTTGTATCATTTGAGTTATCCTCTAAGAATTTGCTTGTTAAACCCTAACAATCAAATAGGGGGAGATTGTAAAGCATAATGTAATTTAATATGTAACAGAGACATATATAACTCAACTAGGATAAAAGATAAATAATATTAACTCTATACAGGGATCGTGAAATTTGAAGAACAAGCATCAACAAGGATCAAGTCGCTGATAGAAGTTCATTAACATGATCAAGCCTCAGTGACAAAATAAGATATACAGATGATTCAGTTGAAGGGCCAAAAGATTTCAGTGATAAAGTTTTTATGATTGCACAATTCTTAGCAGTGTTCTTAAAGACATGATATGAAGACCACGAGTGAATGTTAGTCGTCTGTGAACCAGACCAGTTGCACTATGGGTCAACACTTCACAAAAGAATCGAAGTATCTAACTCAGAAAAACTATTCAAGAGGTATGATTGAGTTTAGAGCAGTATTGATATCCTCTGGTTAGTTGGAAGCTGAATATTTAAAGATGTCAAATTAAGAGAAAAATGAATAGTATCCGAAATTACTATTCATGTGAATAGTATCCGAAATCACTATTCATATGAATAGTACTATTCATATGAATAGTAACCAACAGTAACTATTTGGGGTTGGTGAAATAGTGTCCGGTTACTATTTGGGGGTTGTTGGAATAGTGCTCAGTTACTATTTGGGGGTTGTTGGAATAGTGTCAAATAGTAACTTTCTAAAACTATAAATAGGCCTGTTGTATTTCATTTCAAAACACACCTCAACACACAACTCTCTCTTATATCTTCTCAGTGTAAGCTGCTAGACAATCCATCTAGTAGGAAAGCCGGCTTAGCCCGCTTTTAGGAAGTGTCGGGTAGAAGGTCCTCGTGCCTAAACTATCCTTAGGAGTGTAAGCAGCTAGACAGTCCATCTAGTAGGAAAGTCGGCTTAGCCCGCTTTCAGGAAGTGTCGGGTAGAAGGTCCTCGTGCCTAAACTATCCTTAGGAGTGTTGAGTGTTCAGGTTTTGAAGCTAATCCATTGGATTAGAAGTTGAAACACCCCTTTGAGTTTATTATCAATAAAGATATATATTCTCGGAATTATTTTTTTTGGTAGTATCGTATTCAACCCCCCCTTCTACGATACTTCGGGACCTAACAAGGTTAGATGGCTTACCTGATGAAACAGAGTAGTCGTCACTGAAAAGTACCAGAGAAAAAATCAAAGTCCTAAAATTATCGTAAACCTACAGTAAAAGCAAATGGTACAATGACTTAGGATTATCAAGAATATTTAAACCATATAATCCACAGAAGTACATAAATAACAGCTAACAGCTAACGTATATTCCGACATGAGATTTAAGAAGAGCTTGAATGTTAATCAAAAGAGACATGAATTCACACATACATTACAGTACTCTCTCTGTAATAAGTACCATATGCTTTTAGGATATGTAACGCAGTAATAATTTACGCAATAGTTAATAATTTACGCTAGAGTGTAATGAGAAGAACGGATGCACACTTAGAGAATTAGGAATAATATATAACAGAATGGAGTTGTGAGTTATGAGTAAAACTGTTATGTTAGATTAGCCATCACAAATAAGGTAATGTAATACGAGTGGTTAATAAACACATATTCTTTAGTCACAAACTTTATGTATAGTTTCACAATCCGATTAAATTCATCACTTGTTCTGAATTTCACAAGCACATATTCTTAATGTACAGTTGCTAGTATATTGACAAAACAGGGATGAAACAATGAAAAAAAAATAGACAAGAAAATACACATACATTACAGTACTCTCTATTTGTCTCTCTCATTGTCTCACTCTATCTCTCTCCATTTCTCTCTCTCCCCCATCTCTCTCTGTATCTGTCTCCATCTCTCTTTCTCCCCACATCTCTTTGTCTCTCTCTCCCCTCAATCCTTCTGTCTCTCTCTCCATCTCTTTGTCTCTCTCTCTTTCCCCCATCCCTCCGTCTCTCTCTCCCCCCATCTTTCTTTCTCTCTCTCTCTCTATCAATATTCTCCCTATCTCTGTCTCTCTCTCTCTCTCCCCATCTCTCTATCTCTCTCAATCTTCTTGTTGTCTCTCTCTCCATCTTTATCTCTCTTCTCTCTCACACTCTAACACTCAACAAATATTAAGCACATAAAACACAAATACAAGTACATATATAAAACCCTAGATTTAATCACATGCAATAATTATAACCAAATCCAAGATAATTAAAGATTTTTACCTAGAGAGAAATCGTGAGTACAGAGAAGATGTGTAACGAAGATGTTAACTGAAAGCCCCAATTGAAAAAGCCTTAATTTCAACTGCAAAATGAAAAAGAATGAAACCGTGATTATAGAGAAGATGTATAAAAATAATGAATTTGGTAAAGATTATGTGTAAAGAAGATTATGTGTAAAGAAGAATGAAACCGTATGCAATTTGGTAGAGAGTTTCAGTGTGGGAGAGAGTGAGAGTTTCAGTGTCTGAGAGAGTACTTAGAATTTGGGGAAAGTACTTACAATTTATTAGGGAAAGTATAGCAATTTAGTTTTGGGGGGAAATTGTCCATGTAAAGCATAATGCAATGTAATATGTAATAGAGGATATATATAACTCAACTAGGATAAAAGATAAATAATATTAAATCTATACAGGGATCGTGAAATTTGAAGAATAGGCACCAACAAGGATCAAGTCGCTGAAAGAAGTTCATTAACATGTTCAAGCCTCAGTGACATAATAAGATGTACAGATGAGTCAGTTGAAGAGCCAAAAAGATTCCATGTATTTACATAATTTGAAGATACTGCTACAGGCTAATCAATTGGAATGTAACGAAGGTGTGAAGATCAAGATCAGTGCTAGTCACTTGTGAACCAGACCAGCGCACTAAGTGTCAGCACATACGAGAAGGATCAACACATTAATTTACAAAAAGAATTGCCAAAGCCTATTGACGATCAAGGACAGACATAATATTTCAAGGTATTGTCAAAAATTAATTTACTCTCTGAAAATTAAATAAGTAACAGATTATTAATTATTTATAACAAATAATTAAATTAATCTAGTACTTGAATTATTTTCAGAGATGAATTAAAACAGCAGAATAAAACAGAAGAAAGAAGCCCAAGAGATACAAAAATAGTATTACTATGCACGGTTACTATGCAAAGTTACTATGCACGGTTACTATGCACAGTTACTATTTGGGGTTGGTGTAATAGTGCCCGATTACTATTTGGGGTTGGTGAAATAGTGTCCGGTTACTATTTGGGGGTTGTTGGAATAGTGCTCGGTTACTATTTGGGGGTTGTTGGTATAATGTCAAATAGTGACTTTCTATAATCTATAAATAGGCCTATTGCATTTCATTTCAAAATATACCTCAACACACAACTTTCTCTTCTCTCTCTTATATATCTTCTCTGTGTAAGCTGCTAGACAGTCCATCTAGTAGGAAAGCCGGCTTAGCCCGCTTTCAGGAAGTGTCGGGTAGAAGGTCCTCGTGCCTAAACTATTCTTAGGAGTGTTTGATTTTGTAGTTGATCCATAGGATTAGATTTTGTAGCAAACCTCCGGGTTTTATCTATTTAAAGATATTTCCCAAACAGTTGTGTCATTTCGATTCAGTATTTTTGATCTCATATTCACATCAAAAATCAAAATATTTCTAAATAACGTATTCAACCCCCCTTCTAAGTTATTCCGGACCTAACAATTGGCATCAGAGCCACTCTGTTATTATACAACAGTTAAGATCCAAAAAGCTATACAATCATGACAAAGAAAACACAAACTCCAACAACAAGCAGATATGAATCAATCAGAGTTCCAATACTCAGGGCATCAGAATATCCCATATGGAAGGTGAAGATGGAAATGTTTCTGGAGGCTACAGATCCAGAGTACTTAGACAGAATCCATGATGGTCCACATAAATCGACCAGATTGTCTGTTGCAGTTGATAAAGAAGAACAGAAAACGATTCCAAAGGAGAAGAAAGACTACACTCCTGAAGATATCTCGTTTATTATCAAGGATTCCAAGGTAAGGCATTTATTACATAGCGCTCTTGACAATGTTATGTCTAACAGGGTCATTGGATGCAAAACTGCTAAGGAGATTTGGGATGATTTGGAAGTCAGATGTCAAGGAACCAAAGCCTTCAAGAAGAACAGGAGAACAATACTCACACAGGAGTACGAGCACTTTGCCTCAAAGTCTGATGAGTCATTAACAGATCTATATGACAGATTCCTGAAATTGCTGAATGATTTGTCACTGGTAGATAAGGAGTATAATCTTGAAGACTCTAATCTGAAATTCTTGTTGGCTCTTCCTGAGAAGTGAGATTTAAAGGCCACTACCATCAGAGACAATTATGATCTGGAAGACATGTCTCTTGATGAAATCTATGGAATGCTCAAGACTCATGAGCTTGATATGGAACAAAGAAGCAAGAGGCATGAAGGCAAGCCCAAGTCAATTGCTCTTAAAGCTGAGGAGAAAGCTTCTAAAGAAGTTACTGTGAAAAAAAGTCAATCCAATGGAAAGGCTCTTATTACAAAGTCTGATACCGAGTCATCAAACTCTGACAATCACACAGACTCTGATGATGATGGCAGTGATGCTGAGATGATACAACTTGCAGCCTTGATGGTAAAAAGCTTCAAGAAGATGGCTTACAAGAACTTCAGGAAAGGAAAGAAGTTCACACGAAGAGATTCAAATTCCGAAAAGAAGAATTTCAGAAGAGCTGAGGGAAAGGAAGGCAGGTCTGGGAAAGTGGACAAGTCCAAGATCAAATGCTATAATTGTGGTGAGAAAGGACATTTTGCACCTGAGTGCAAGAAAGCCAAAGCTGATAAAGGTCAAGCTTACATTACAAAGAAGAAGGACTGGGCTGACACTTCAGACTCTGAAGATGAGGTGAACTATGCCTTAATGGCAAATGCTGATAGTATCTCTGAACCTACTGAGACCAAGGTACCTCACTCTACTCTAGCTTTTGATACTACTGATATATCTGAGTTAAGACTCTTTCTTAAAAACTTGCATGTTAGCTACAGAGATCAGACTTTAGAAAATGAAAGAATAAAATCTGAAAGTGTAGACCTTAGAAAGAGAAATGGCTATCTAGAATTAGAATTAGTCCAGATGTTAAAAATTCAGAAAGAGAAAGATGATGTTATTATTGTTAAAACTGAATTATTGAAAAAGCATGCTTATCTTGAATTTGAACTTGCTAAAGAAAGAAAGATTATTAAAACTTGGACTAACTCTACTAAAACTACTCAGAGTATCTTAGAGAATGGTTGTTGGAAACAAGGTCTAGGTTACACTAATAAAAAGAAAACTGCCAACCTAGAAGCTGAGACCTCTAAACCTGTATTTACTGAAAGGGCTGCAAAGCCCAAAATTAATCCTGTGAGGTTTGTACCAAAATCTGACAAACCAAAACAGGATGAAGTCAAATCAATAAATATTGACTTAATGTCTCAGAAACAGCTTAAACACCAGCTGAAGGAGATAAAAGGAGTGAACAATGTAAAAGAACCTAGGAAAAACAGAAATGGAAAGGTAGGCATCAATAAAAGCAATAACTATATGCCTATTCCCAATGCTCCTAGGAAGAAATGTCACAACTGTGGAAATCCTAACCATCTTGCTACTTTTGCAGGAAGAATAAAAATATAAACTCTATACCTCATAAGTCAGGAATTAAGAGTGGTTCAGTTAGGTTTAAGCCACAGAATCCTTGTTTTCACTGTGGCAGTATTTGACATTCTATTTATACATGCAAAGAGTATCATAATTTGTATTATGATTATTATGAACTTAAACCCTCTTTGAATAAATTCAAGATTGATTCTACATGTATAAATTCTGATAAAAAGAATGTTAGCACAAACTCTGATAAGACTTCTACTGCAAAAGCTAACAAACTTAATAAGGCCAAAGGATCCAAGCAAGTCTGGGTCCTAAAACTAATCATTAATGATTTTTGTGATTGCAGGGTAACAGGAAAAATATCCTTGTTCTGGACAGTGGATGCTCAGGACACATGACTGGAAATAAAGCCCTGCTATCAGAATTTGTGAAGAAAGCTAGCCTAAGTGTTTCTTATGAAGATGGCAACATAGGAAGGACTCTGTGATATGGCAATATCAATCTTGGGAATGTCATCATTGAAACTGTAGCTCTAGTCTCAGGACTCAAACATAATCTGCTAAGTGTGAGTCAAATTCGTGACATTTATCATGTGGATTTCTTTGAAGAACACTGTGAAGTTATAAGCAAATCTACAGGCAAAGTTGTTCTGAAGGGATACAGGCATGGTAACATTTATGAAGCCAAGCTTTCAACAAACTCTGAAGGCTCTGCAATCTGTCTACTGAGTAGAGCATCAATTGAAGAAAGCTGGAAGTGGCACAAGAGACTTTCTCATCTGAATTTCAACAGCATTAATGAGCTAGAGAAGAAAGATCTTGTGAGAGGATTGCCCAAATCAGTTTTTACTCCAGATGGCCTATGTGACTCATGTCAGAAGGCAAAACAAAGGAAAACTTCATTCAAAATTAAGACTGAATCCTCAATTCTTGAGCCATATCACTTATTGCATGTTGATTTATTTGGTCCAGTAAATATAATGTCTATTGGAAAGAAAAGATATGCGTTGGTTATTGTTGATGAATACACCAGATATACGTGGGTGTATTTCATGCACAAGAAAGAAGAAACTGCATCTATCTTAACAGAGCATGTCAGACAACTGGACAAAGGATCTAAGCATACAGTGAAAATCATAAGAAGTGATAATGGCATTGAGTTCAAGAATGCAGCCATGGAAGAATATTGTAAAGAAAAGAGAATAAAACAAGAATTCTCTTCACCTGGAACTCCACAACAAAATGGAGTAGTAGAGAGAAAGAACAGGACTCTCATAGAAGCTGCAAGGACCATGCTTGATGAAGCAAAGATGCCAACTTACTTCTGGGCTGAAGCTGTGCAAGCTGCTTGTTTCACACAGAATGCTACACTCATAAACAAGCATGGTAAAACACCATATGAGATGGTGGAAAATAAGAAGCCGAACCTGAAGTACTTTCATGTTTTTGGATGTAAGTGTTTTGTTCTTAAGACTCATCCAAAACAGCTTTCCAAATTTGATTTAAAAGCTGATGAAGGAATCTTTGTTGGATACCCACTATCCACAAAAGCATTCAGAGTCTACAATCTGAGAACAAAAGTGGTCATGGAATCTATCCATGTGTCTTTTGATGATAAGAAGATAACAGGACTTGAAGATTTTGATGAACAGGACCAGCTGAGATTTGAGAATGAAGAAATAAATGTTGATCTACAAAATTCTGATACTCTTTCAGACTATATTGTTCAATCTATACAAGTAGATCAGACTGCATCACATGTTGAGGGGGAGCAAATGAACGATGAAAATGAACCCCAATCAAGTGAAGAAACATCAAAGAATGCATCTATTTCTAATGATTCATTAAACTCTGATTCATCAAACTCTGAAAGCAACAGCTCAGGGGGAGCAAACAATGATTTTGGATCTACTAGTCATCACACTCAACACAATTATGAACTTGGGGAATCATCAAGATCAAATCTGCCGAGACAAAGGGTGTGGAGTAGAGCGCATCCCTTTGAACAGATCATTGGTGAACCGAAAACGGGTGTACAGACTAGAAGAGCAACACAGAATGAATGCAATTTCGCAGGATTTCTATCTCAAATTGAACCTAAAAAGGTTGATGAAGCTCTTGATGATCCAGATTGGGTAACTGCAATGCAAGAAGAACTCAATCAGTTCTAAAGGCAGAAAGTTTGGAAGCTGGTGCCAAGACCAAAAGATAAATATGTAATTGGCACTAGATGGGTGTTTAGGAATAAACTGAATGAAAATGGTATTGTTACGAGGAACAAGGCTCGATTGGTAGTAAAGGGTTACTTTCAAGAAGAGGGAATTGATTATGATGAAACCTATGCTCCAGTTGCAAGGCTTGAAGCAATCAGGATGTTCTTAGCATTTGCTGCACACTCCAACTTTATGGTTTTTCATATGGATGTGAAAAGTGCATTTTTTAACGGAGATATAGAAGAAGAAGTCTATGTTGAACAACCCTCTGGGTTCGAAGACAAGGAATTTGAAGGTTTTGTGTACTTTCTCTTCAAAGCTCTCTATGGTCTCAAGCAAGCCCCTCGAACATGGTATGATACTCTCTCCAAGTTCTTGCTTGAAAATGGTTTTATAAAAGGTATCATCGACAAAACTCTCTTTCATAAAAAGCTAAAAAATGATATAATTCTGGTGCAAGTATATGTGGATGATATAATATTTGGTTCTACTAATGATTTGCTATGCAAGAGATTTGCTAAGCTAATGCAGAGTAAGTATGAGATGAGCATGATGGGTGAGTTGTCCTTCTTCCTTGGACTTCAAGTTGTTCAGAAGCCTAATGGTATTTTTATCTGCCAATCAAAATACATAAAGGATCTTCTGAAGAAGTATGGGATGGAAGAAGTAGCTACTGCTAAGACCCCGATGCCAACTGCTGTCAAGCTTGATCAAGACAAATCTGGTAAGTCAGTTGACATCACGAAGTATCGAGGTATGATCGGCTCTCTCTTGTACTTAACTGCTAGTAGACCAGATATTATGTTTGCAACTTGTTTATGTGCTAGATTCCAGGCTGACCCTAAAGAGTCACATCTTATAGCTGTTAAACGTATTTTCAGATACCGTAAGGGAACCCCCAATCTTGGGATTTGGTACCCTAAAGGTACAGGTTTTGACCTAGTTGGCTATACAGATTCTGACTTTGCAGGTTGTAAGATTGATCGGAAAAGTACTTCTGGAAGCTGTCAGTTTCTAGGAAGAAGGTTGGTATCTTGGTACAGCAAGAAGCAACACTCAGTATCTACCTCGACAGCCGAAGCAGAATACATTGCAGCAGGTAGTTGTTGTGCTCAGATCCTGTGGATGAGGAATCAACTTCAGGATTATGGACTCATGTTGGACAAAATTCCAATTCTATGCGACAACACGAGTGCCATTTCCATTGCCAACAATCCAGTTCAACATACCAGGACTAAGCACATTGATATCAGGTATCATTTCTCACGAGAGCATGTCATGAATGGAACTGTGGTATTATATTTTGTCCCCACAGATCAACAAATTGCAGACATCTTTACTAAACCACTGGATGAATCCACTTTCTCCAGGTTAGTTGGTGAACTTGGGATGTTAAATCTGTCTAATTAATTTTGGATAATCAATAACTGCAATTTGTTATAAGTTCACATGTATTTTAAATGTCCATATGTTTAGGATTTGTGAATTTATTTGCATCCAGTCCTCATATTACAGTTATCTCTATATTGATTACCATGCTTATAAATGCAATTTTGAATCCACAATAATTAGAAATAATAAGTATGTATGTGTGTGTGTACATAGGCTGATAGGTTTCGGTGATAAGATGTTTTTTCGGCTGACAGGTTTCGGTGATAAGATGTTTTTCGGCTAAGTAGGTTGTTAGGTGAGAAATTATTGAGCGGTGTAATTTTTCAAACATAACCTATCACGCTCTCACCTAACCCACTAGTCCTTGAAACCTTATAAATGATGAGTTTTTGTTTGTGTTTAACATCATTATTTTTCAGATATACAGAGCATATACACACAATTGCTGAAAATTTCAAGCTTTGACTGGAAAGATCGCACATTCTAGCTGGTCGTTTTTAGAGCGGATTTCATATTCGTGTTATACGCATCATCCTTTATAAAAACTAACCCTTGTTGTTGAATTTCCTCAAAGTTTTTAAAATGGCATTGCAGGGAAGCTTTTTAATTGCTAAAGTTAATCCTATTTCCATTCAGCAAATCGAAACCATTCTTGATGAGAAATTTCGGGCTTGGACACAATTTCTGAATGAACATTCATTAATTCGCTATGCTTTAGTTACACCAGTGCAGCTTAACCATGATGCATTGCGTGAACTATATTGCAGTGCGGTTAACACTTCTGGACAGGAAGGGTGTGCAATCACATATCGACTGTTTGGTAGGTCGATTAGGGTCACTGAACGAGATGTTAGTCGAATTCTTCATTTTCCTATGGAAAATCTTGTTTCTGATCCTACACCTGAACATATTGAAATGTTCTTTCGTTTTATAAGGTACCAAGATGGCAATTTCAATACTGGTAATCTTTCTAGAACGTTTCTAACCCAGTACTGGAATTTCTTCTTTCACACTCTTAACCATGTTTTTTCCTCAGATAGAACAAATCAAGATCGAATACCTGAATTTATTCAAAAAATAGGGTATGCGGTCGCCAATAATTTGAGGATTAATTTTGGAAAAATAGTGCTTGGTCAAATCATTTTAAAGATAAAACACTTGGGAACAAGAGATGTTCGGACTCAAAATGTCAAATGTCTATATTTAAGGTTTCTACAGCTAATATTAAATGATTTTTTGAATGATGAAGACAGGGTACGCTTGGAAAATGGTCAAAAGGTGGAATGTTCTTACATGAAAACGAATGTAATTAATTACATAAGCAAAAAGAACTATACGGATGTGCCTACAGTCCTAACTGAATATCTAAAGACTGTCCCACTTCCGTTGTTACCAAGACCAGTGAGAGCAGGTATACGACAAGGTAATATTTCAATCCCTGCTATTCCAACCTCTGTATTCCATGTTGTGTCACAGAAAATATAGTTTCTACAGCCCCTAGTGGCCATCTTACCCGACCAAGAGTAGGAAATCCCACTGACTCTAACACAGGTCGAAGAGCCCATTCTACAAATGCAAACACAAACACAACAAACTCCTACACCTCAATTGTCACTTAAATGACCAACCATCAACACTTTTGAGGGAGATATCAACAGCACCACATAAGGAGTTAGTTACATCAGCAGCTCTACCTCATTCTAAAAGAAGTAAACCAAATGAACCTGAGGTAACTGCAACTGTTAGTGAAACAATTCTTCCTTGTCAAATGAGTGAAAATGTAAATAAGGTTGAATTGACGGGAGCAACTATCTTGAGTTCCATTTCACGGAACATAAGAGTGGTTGATGATCTTTCTAAAGATCAAATGCCTTCACAGGCATCCGAGGTGGAATTACCTACCTCAATAACTGCTGGTGTATCTTCCATTTTACGGAAAGATCCATCAGTAGGTGGTTCTTTTATGAACCAAGTGTCTTCACAGACGTACAAGGGAAACTTGTGTTTTGTGCCATTTAATCGATTCAAGTTTAACCTCCTAGAGGGAAAATCTCTGGTTCTCTTTCGAGATTTACTACTCTTTACCAGTGGTCGGCAACTCGCTTCACGCGAGGACGGAAGCTCACGAACTTTCATTGCACCATCCGTGACCTCTAAAAAAGGGGCTAGGATGATTTCATTTGCAGGTACATATATCGGTGAAAGCTCTGGAGGAGAGTTGAGGGAAACACGAACAGAACATGTAAGTGTAACCCAAACCACTAAACCGAGTGAATATAGAGTGATGAGTTAAACACCTGCAGAACGTATGAGTGAGCAACCTACTCAACCACATGCACCTGTAACCAGAAAGGAATACAACAGACTCCTTACACGGGTCCAAACAATGGAGAAAGAGTTGTCAAATATCTGTAAGTCCATTGCAGAAATCAAAAATTTTCAATTCAACATGATGCATTCCAGGTTCAATTAAGTTCCAGGGCATCCCAGTTTAGTCATGCAATTAATTCCTTGGTGAAGACAGCTTCGTCTAATTTACCAACTCCAAATCCTACTACTCTGGAGGATAACCCAACTGAGGGGGAGAAGGTGGATGACCAAGAAAAATCTACTAGGAGTAAGGGCAAGGAAAAGGTTGTTGACACGGAATTAACTTTATTTTGGGAAAGGAAAAGATAATGGGAGTATTAGTGCTATGTGGAAAGAAAGCAAAGGCAAACTTGAAGATTTATTCAATCTAAAGGAACAATTATCATGCACTTGGTTAATTTTAGAAATCTGGAAAATGTATATATATGATCCAGAATGCGCTTTAATATTATTTATCTTTGTATTTTATTTTTGTTGTATCAGTTGAGCTATCCTCTAGGGATTTGCTTGTCAAACCCTAACAATCAAATAGGGGGAGATTGTAAAGCATAATGCAATGTAATATGTAATAGCGGATATATATAACTCAACTAGGATAAAAGAATATAATATTAAATCTATACATGGATCGTGAAATTTGAAGAACAGGCACCAACAAGGATCAAGTCGCTGAAAGAAGTTCAAGCCTCAGTGAAAGAATAAGATGTACAGATGATTCAGTTGAAGAGCCAAAAAGATTCCATATATTTACATAATTTGAAGATACTGCTAACTGCTACAGGCTAATCAATTGGAATGTAACGAAGGTGTGAAGATCAAGATCAGTGCTAGTCACTTGTGAACCAGACCAGCGCACTAAGTGTCAGCACATACGAGAAGGATCAACACATTAATTTACAGAAAGAATTGCCAAAGCCTATTGACGATCGAGGAAAGACATAGTATTTCAAGGTATTGTCAAAAATTAATTTACTCTCTGAAAATTAAATAAGTAACAGATTAATTAATTATTTATAACAAATAATTAAATTAATCTAGTACTTGAATTATTTTCAGAGATGAATTAAAACCGCAGAATAAAACAGAAGAAAGAAGACCAAAAGATACAAAAATAGTATTACTATGCGCAGTTACTATGCAAAGTTACTATGCACGGTTACTATTCATGGTTACTATTTGGGGGTTGGTGTAATAGTGCCCGGTTACTATTTGAGGTTGGTGAAATAGTGTCCGGTTACTATTTGGGGGTTGTTGGAATAGTGCTCGGTTACTATTTGGGGGTTGTTGGAATAGTGTCAAATAGTGACTGTCTATAATCTATAAATAAGCCTGTTGTATTTCATTTCAAAATACACCTCAACACGCAACTTTCTCTTCTCTCTCTTATATATCTTCTCTGTGTAAGCTGCTAGATAGTCCATCTAATAGGAAAGCCGGCTTAGCCCGCTTTCAGGAAGTGTCGGGTAGAAGGTCCTCGTGCCTAAACTATCCTTAGGAGTGTTTGATTTTGTAGCTGATCCATAGGATTAGATTTTGTAGCAAACCTCCGGGTTTTATCTATTCAAAGATATTTCCCAAACAGTTGTGTTATTTCGATTCAGTATTTTTGATCTCATATTCACATCAAAAATCAAAATATTTCTAAATAACGTATTCAACCCCCCTTCTACGTTATTCCAGACCTAACAGTCCACCCTTTTTCCCCCTTGCAAACCCGTACTGTTGTCTTAATTCTTAAATTATTTTAATTTTTTATTTTGTTAAATAAATTCTTTCTTAAATTATATAGTATAAATTCTTTCTTTTCAGCATTAGTGGGCCCCACAACTACCACGTCAACACTGGTGGGCCCCCCCACCTGCCACGTCAGCAATGGTGGATCCCATGCCTGCCACATCAGCAGTGGTGGGCCCCACGCCTGCCACGCCAGCACTGGTGGGTCCCACACCTGCCACCTCAGCACTGGCCCGCTTGCCACGTCATCAACTATGGGCCCCACACTTACCACGTCAGCATCATCAAGTCCTTGTTGAATTAACACATCCTTGACGGTTAACTGCCACATAGTAAAATCCGTCTTCCCATCATACTTGGGTGCATCAATCCTTAGCGACTTTAGATCCTCCATCAAACCAAGAAAATCAACTCAAGGCCAAGTAACAACGCGCAAACAGTCTACTTCCATCATACTTGGGTGCATCAATCCTTAGCGACTTTAGATCCTCCATCAAACCAAGAAAATCAACTCAAGACCAACTAACAACGCGCAAGCAGTCTACTTCGTGATTGTCTTCTCTGCTCTGGGCCGTGGCTAAGCCCGCACGGATTTATTTTTGGACTCCTCCCAAAAGGCCTCATACTAATGGAATTGTTTTGATTGCTTATATTCAAGATAATTCTTCTTTATATTATCGATTTGAGACTTGGGTTGACACCCACTCTACAGTGTGATTGAGAATATTTGATTATTTAAAAGAATTTATCAATTTCTTTGTATAAATATATTATCACAATTTCCGTTTTTCGATTTTTAATCGTGATTAACCGAATAACCGGAATAAATTACCAATTTTTTATATAATAATAAAATATTATTAACAAGTAAGAACAGATAAATATATTGTACTTTGTAAATATTCTTTCAAGCAAAATTAACCTGCAACTGAATCAGGCAAGACCAATACCTTTGTACCAATTTAACCTACTCAGATTGTTGAGCAAGTGAAACAAAAGAATAAATAATATAAATTCTGATACTGAGGGTACTCCATGCCTCATCACTGCATCCGTCCATCCCTGGACCACAGAGTAGGATAGAATTATCAGAATTTGGAGTTTTAATTTGAATGTTTGTAATTTTACTTGCATTGTACTTTGATTATTTCCAAATTTCAATTTGTATTCCTTTAAATCTTAACCTGAATGCTTGTTATTGAATATGTAATTTTAATTTATAAAGTACTTATTCACTTTTTTCGCACTGAATTTAAATTTCGGTTTTTTATAGTTTTCAGTAATAACCGAAATTAATATTTCGGTTCGGTGAAAAACCGAATTTTAATCAATTCGGTTTTTGATTGTGATTCTTTAAGAATTTCGATTACGATCAACCGAATTAAAATTCAATTCGATTCAATTTTAACCGAATACTCACCCGTATATTATACTATACTTTTTAGTAAGCGAAACACGCATACTTAAAAATGAGCATCAGCTAAAACAACAGTTTGGAGCTAAAAATAGAAGTGCGTGTGTGCAGTGTGTTAGTGTATATTTTATATTATCATCACGTAAATGGATATGTATATCCATCTCCCACAGGCATTTTCCCCTGTTCTCGAGCCCCCTGTGTGTTTAAACAATCTCTGGCTATGGCTATACATATAAGTATGATTCTCGGAGCTGCCACTCCTGCTTTATCTCCAGTAATCTCCTTCTCCGTTAAGTCTCCGGCGAAACAACTTAATGGATCAGTGGTGGTTTGCTCAGCTTCAAAGCATGCAAGCAACAAGGCGTTGACAGGGGTTGTTTTTCAGCCTTTTGAGGAAGTGAAAAAGGAGCTCATGCTTGTTCCTGCTGTTCCTCATCTTTCTCTGGCACGCCACAAGTATTCTAACGACTCCGAAGCTGTTATCAATGATCAGATCAAGTCGGTTCTTTCATTTTCATCTCTCTCTCTCTCTATATTAATTTCTAGTTTTTGTCCTTTTCTGATGCATATAGGGACGGATTTAGTAAGGGGCACGAACACGTCCCTCTAACAAAATGTTATTATTTCACCGTTATAATTGTTCGAAAGATATAAAATTCCCCCACAAAAATTATATAGAATAAATGTGTTGTCTTATGACTAACTTCTAGCTTGGGCGGATGTTGCCGTACTCTCTCTTAATAAGGAGTGATGGTGTGGGAAGCTGTGATTGTATTATACTATTGCAATTGCCTATAAGAAAATGTGTACATGTGTCAATTAAAATGTCAAAGACTCATTTTTGTGCACTTGATTTTTATTTTTTTTGTGTTATTTTGGTCATTTTATTTTCCTGTGTTAAAATCTAATGGACGATTCATTTATCAAAACAATTTAATAGCTTAGGTAGGAGATTCATACTTCCACACGTAGAAATATGGGTGGGAGAGTAATTTGCTTTCTCTGTACACACACAGGCACACACTAACTTTGTAAAATCAATTAGGGAGCCTGCTCATTTTAATAAGTCGTCTAATATACTGTACATTTGGACATCTAGATATTTATTTATACTGAAATCTACTGTCCGTTTAAGTATATAATTGAGCGGTTGCTAGTGGTCGATTTATTAATAAGATAACATCAACCTGTTGTTGGCTTTTGCAGTGTTGAATACAATCTTTCTTATGTTTATCATGCCATGTTTGCGTACTTTGATCGTGACAATGTTGCTCTGAAGGGTTTAGCAAGGTAAAATTTGGAGTTCTAATACTCTGTTGGAGCTTACTTCTCATGTTTATTTCGGAACTAGGCATTTGTGATCTGTTTTAAATATTCTTCTGCAGATTTTTCAAAGAATGCAGCACAGAAGAAAGAGAACAAGCTGAAAACTTCATGGAGTATCAGGTAGTTTGACAATGTGCATAATCTCTTCTTTCTTTTATTATCTATACCCCCTTTTTCTTTGTAAAATTTTGGGTTCTTCCTAAATCATGTATGATGGACTTGGAAATTTTCAAATTTTGTTGCACAATACATATCAGAATAAACGTGGGGGAAAAGTGAAGTTACAGTCGATCATAATGCCACTATCTGAGTTTGATGATGCAGAAAAGGGAGATGCATTACATGGTATGTTTTTAATGATGTGAATCTACGCAAACAGCCTATTATCTTGATGGGTAGCTCTTATTATTTTTAACTGTGATGTAGCAATGGAGCTTGCATTGTCTTTGCAGAAACTGACCAACGAAAAACTTCATCATCTGCACAAGGTACAGCCTCCTTACAAATGTTTTACACTGCAATTCTATAATATCCGATATGGTATAATTATGCAAATAAAACCATACCACTAAGTACACTTTGGTCTATCCGTGGAAGTTAATACAATCTACCGATAATGATGGTGTCCATTTTAGTCGTTTCTTAAAGATTATTATCTCTCTCTCCAAATGGGATACTATTAGATTAAGGAGTCTCTGATCACACTAACATTGGTATCTTATAATAATCAGTTTCAGGCAAAAAAATTTAAACTTGGTTGCTCACTAGGTTGATTGTTTGAGACTTGTTGCAGTTCAATACTAATCAACTAGTCAACTACCTTGACTGATTTTGGAGATGCTCCTACTTGTGAAATTAGGTGGCAGTTAAGAACAGGGACGCCCAAATGGCTGATTTTGTGCAAAATCGGTATCTGAGGCACCAGGTAGGAAACAAATTCAGTATACATTTGTTGTCCAAAAAATAGAGTTTAAGGTGAAAGCAACAAAAGCATACATATAATCTTTTACTGTTTTCTTTGTTGGTCTCTAATTAAGGTGAAAGTTATCAAGAGAATCTCTGAATATGTTGCACAGCTAAGAAGAGTAGGCAAAGGACATGGTAAGAATTCTCAAATGAAAGATTTCTAAAAAATACATCAGGTCCGGTTCTCTGTTTGTAAAAAATAGGTTTGGCTGGACTTGCAGGTGTTTGGCATTTTGATCAGATGCTCATCGATGAAGGAGCTGCTGCTTGACGTAAAACTGGACTCATAATAGTTATCTTGCGCAGCTCATGGATGTCGTTCATTACTTAAGTTTCTCTCTAGGAATTTGTTTGTTTGGTTCGAGACGATGTCGTTGATGTATACTTAAACTTCTTGTTGTTCGGTTCTGTAGTCTGTACTGTTCTTTCCTCCCTGTTTCTTTGAGTGCTTTAAAGTTTAAACTCGTTGTAATCAATACTATGTTATAACCATACATGCAAGATTTGAAATATTTTTATTTTAATATTTAATATTTTTATTTTATTATTCATAAATTTAATATTTGTTTTTTAATTAGTAAGAAAAATAAATTATTGAAAATAATAAAATATAATAATATGTATTTGATAATATTCTAAATGATATTTTTTTTGCTTTTATATTGAAAATAGATAAATAATTTTTTAAATTTAATATGTTGTTGACGGTAACCTTCAAATTTTTAGAGTAGTTTATAGTATAATATAAATGTTTTATAATAATATGATGAAATTAGATAATATTAATTTTTAACTAAAATATTTTGTTGAGAGAAATCGAAACTTGAATTTTTAGGAGTAGTTTATAATAGGATATGAATGTTTAATAATAATATGTTGTTCACGGGATTCGAACCTTGAACCTATAAAAATATTTTATATATTACAAAAGAAATATTCTTTTAGCATTATATCTAATGGTTATCATTAATCTGTCCAAAAATCCAACGGTTACTATTGAGTGTACCAATAAAATTCCAGCAAACCGACAATCAAGTATATTCTATTTCGCTTATAAATTATAATAGTGCAGTATAAATAGATAGATAGATTAGCTTATGGTCATTGTGTCATTTGTTTGTGAAATTGGTTTTAGTTCTTCAAATTTTTTTACAGGCCTGAGTTGAATTATGAGATAGGGGTTTATCTGTTGTCGTCCAAGATTCATTCGATTCTCACTCATTTCGAGATTTGTTAGACCTCTTGAAGCATATATAAAACTAATTATTCAAAAAAAAATGATATATATTCTAGTTCAGAAAGAATGATTTAATTAAAATTTAAAATTCATCTAAAAGCAGAGAAATAGAACGTGGTTTAATCTGAACCGTTGATGGCAGAAAAAAGGAACGTGTCAATCTCCCATTAAACAAACAACATCATCCCATTCCCATCCCATTCAAAAGAAAGGTGCTCCTCGTAAACACAGTACTTTGCTTTACGCACTGACAGTATACATACAGACCTTGTGTATCTACAAGTTTTTCTCACAACCATTTTGGATGATTGTACCCAATATGAAACCTATTACAGCTGGTTTTGTGCTACTTGTAATGTTATGCGGCCTACTACATTCTTCACAGGCTATTAAAAAAGAAAGTTTCGACGTTCGCCATCATCTCTCTACTGTAACTAGGTCTCCTCTCTCTCTCTCTCTCTCTAGGGTTTTGCAATTTAGGTTTTTCTGCACCTTTTACTTATACTTGAGCTTCTGTTTTTTCCATCTAATTTGGCCATGATATATTTATAGGTGATCATTGTTTACTGATTCGTATTACCGAGACTTGTGATTTGTAGTATTATGATGGATAATTAAAGCTGTTTTATAAAATTTGTAGGCTAAAATGGTTTGAAGCGGAATTTGATATGAGCCTATGTATATAAGTGAAAGAACCTTAAATTAGGATAACTTAACTGTATCCCAATATTTGTTTTATTCCGATTTTAGGTGACAGGAGTGTTTATTTCGACGGCTCGAGAACTGGTTTGCATAATCAACAGATTTTGATATGAATTGCATAACTTTTTCCGTTTTATATGACCTACTAACCTGTGAATGAGTAAAGATGTATGGTAAACTTATACTCTACCATAAGACAGTTTTCAACCAAGGGAAATTATAAACAAGTGGTTTAATAATGGTTAGATTTGTGTGTGGGCTTTTATGAACTATGAGAGGAAGTTTAATTTAACAAGAGCACTCAAGTCTCAACTGAGCTGGAGTAACATGTTTCATCCGCATTCTGTTTCTTCTGCAGATATGATGTTGTGAGAGACATTGTGGATCAGTCATTTGTACCTTCTGAAATCCCACAACAATGTACTCCAATCCATTTGAATCTCCTGGTACTGTTCATTTTCAATCCTAATTTTAGTTTTGGTTGCAGATATTTTACTAATTTAGGTGCTATGGAATCAATTGGAGAAAAAGTACAACTGCATTCATATAATTCTAATTATTTTTAAGTGTGTAGAAGCAGGTTATTATATTAATATAAGAAGAAGTTTATTTATCGCATGATTGTTCCCTTTGGTGTGCTAGTCCTTTCTACTTGGTTTGATTTTCTTTTGGATACGTCTAGCTTAAGACAAAGTACTTGGCACATATTGTTGTTTCTTGGTGGGCTGTCTTATTTGGAAGTTTATAATTATCTTTTGTCCAGAACAGAACTATGAAAGGAAAAAAAAAAAATGTATAAGTACTTCTTTTACAAACAGTGATATATGCAAATTCAGTTATAGAAGAGAAAAAGAACTGTGGGTTCTATCAATCATTCAGTTTGCTGGGTCAAATTAAAATAACAATATAAGAAAAAATCTGCATAGGATCTTCTTATAAAGGAATCAATATGGGTTAGAAGAAGTAAGCAGAAAACCGAGCAATCATAGAGGTTTTGCTAGAAATTTCTTGTTCTCTTTTTCTATCGTATAATAAAATTTCCGATCCCCATCTTTAAGCCAAAAGATGAGGGTGGATGGATTTTATCCAGTGTAGCTATACGCTGCTACCAATTTTGGTGGAATAACCACCTTATTGATGGACAATTTTTTATATTTAGCCACTAAATTGCTACAGTAGGTAAAGTCCAGCCACCACTTAACAATTTACTCCTGAAAAGCACGGTTTCCTTGTCATTGTCTCATCAGTAGTTGTATGTTTGGTTCTTGAGTAGAGTGAAATGTGGGCATTAATGCCACGTCTATCTCACACGATTAAGTACAGCATGATATAACAGCAGCTCAAGGGGCAAAGCAACATAATCAATTCAAAGATTTACAGTCTTCTGCATAATAGGAAAGTGTTGGTTCATTGGCGTTAATGAATGATGAAAACATTTCTTGTTGAAAGAATAAAAATAGCCAAGGTTTCACAAAGTCCTCTCTGAGTCCTTAAAGAATGGAAATAGTGGAGATGCAGTTGTTTTTTAATCTTTGTACTTTTATGAAATTTACCTGAATCCTTCGTTTTGGCTCTACTTCCACATTTCTAGATTGTCTATTGTATATGTCATGTATTATAACTTTGAAACTTGAGTAATCTGGTGTTCTTTACCATGTCAAATCCCATACCAAACACACTTTATCGGAGAAGGTTCCCGGTTCCGCTTGTTAATATGTTTAATTCTACACATACTCTACTATGTCAGTTTAATTTATTCTTTGTTTTTTAGTTTTCGTTTTTTATTTTGCTATGCTAGTACATGTGCAGAGTAAATGGTCTTATAAAAATTGGTCTTTTAAGCATGCATTCTGGTTCACAGGCAAGGCATGGAACTCGTGCTCCTACCAAGAAAAAGATGAAAGCATTGGAAGCATTATCTGTTAACATGAAAACTCTTGTACAAGCTGCAAAAGAAAACAATTTGTCTTTGCAGAAAATCCCTTCCTGGATATGGGGGTGGAAATCTCCTTGGAAGGGGAAGCTCAAAGGTGGAGAATTAATTAGTGAAGGAGAAAAAGAATTGTATGATCTTGGGATCAGAACAAGAGAACGATTTCCAGTACTTTTTAATGGAGAATACCATCCAGATGCATATACAATAAAGGCAACTCAGGTTGGGTAATTGAATATGTATCTGTTTATCAAATTGTGAAAGATTGTTATATTTTGTATCACTCCGAATGATAAATTATAGCTTACAAATTCCATAGTGCTTTACAGTAGTATGTTTTGCATTTGAAGAACTTGCTGGAATCGATTTGTTTCATCAAACTTTTTTATTTATTTTTTATTGTTACTAAACCTTGGTATTTTTATAATTAACTATGTGATAGATTCCTCGAGCGTCAGCAAGTGCTGTGGCATTTGGCTTGGGGCTTTTTGGGGGTAGTGGAGACCTTGGACCAGGACATCATCGAGCTTTTGCAGTTAGCAGTGAAAGTCGTGCAAGTGATACAAAGTTGAGATTTCATGATTGTTGTCAGAACTACAAGGTATATATAAGTATTGTACTGTGATATCTTGATTTTCATTCATACACAGATATGCAGATTGTGCAATTATAGTTTGTCCTTAAATTGCACCGATAGAGTATGTTGGGTGCTTGTTAACTTTACTGACCATAATTAAAGGTAATGCTTGTTGACTCTTAAGTGACTAGCTGAGTTTCTGGTCTATGCTTCCTAACTTAAATTCCAGATATCAGCCCAATTTTCTAATTAATAGGTATGTGTGGTGTTGTAAACTCATTAGACTCCTAAAAAGGTAATTTTTGCAGAATATATTTGGTATTTGCGGTAGCCTGTTTGCTTTTTCTTTTTTCTAGCTCATGTCTCATTTGAATAGTGTCTACGTTAGACTCTATATCCTTAAGGTCTATGGTCTATACTCATCTTAGTATATAAGAAAATCATGTAACCCTTTTTTGGAAAAAAAGAAGATTATGGAAGCGGATGCCATGCCAGAGCATCACTTTTAATTACGTAAGCTTGCAACTGATTAAGCATCATTCAGCTTCCAGGCTTAATCTGTTTCTTTGTTACACTGAAATTGCACACCCAAGATTTGGATCTTTGTGGAATTTCTAACGTAATTAATTTATTAAATATTGGAAATTTTACAAAATGTCGAGTGTGGACTCAAGAAAATCCTTGTGTGTGTGTTTGTTTGTGTGATGCTGGTTTAATAATGTGTAGTCGTGATAGTTTGAGAACGTTTTTACAACGACTGCAGGCTTTTAGGAAAAGTCAGGAACCAGCTGTTGATAAACTTAAATGGCCTATTCTTGATGAAATCACTGACACATTAGTTAAGCGTACCGGGCTAAAATTTACAAGAGAGGATACATCTTTGCTCTGGTTTCTGTGCAAACAGGTTAGTACTATCCATTTATTTACTTCATGGACACATTTTATCACTTGGTAGGCAACTAAAACTGTATTTGTCCTGATATATTATTGGTTCTATTCATGAAGGAAGCATCTCTGTTGAACATATCTGATCAAGCTTGTGCTATGTTCAGCCCTTCTGAGGTATTACATTATAGGTTCAATACATTGTGGCTCTTGTAGTAGATTTTTATTAAAACTTCCATAATATATTTGACCGTGCTGTTTTTCCAATGATACGGTGGCAAAGACCATGGTAGTACTTTTATGAAACATGTGTAGTCTCTTCTCTTTTGGGGTGTTGGTCCCTTTAGGCACAATTTGGAGCTAAAATGCCCAAAACACCACAACTCATAAAAATGGCCCTTTATAAAACAGAAAAACACAACTTTTATCCCACATTTTTTAAGAACGCAAAAAAATGGAAGAACTGTTACTCATGTTTAAATATCTCAGATTGATTTCTAAGAGCATCTCCAAGAGACTCCTACCTTCACTCTTAAAAATAATATTAAAAAATGGCTCTTAGCAAATTATTATATTGGTTAATGTGTCAAACTCCAACAATGTTCTTTATATTAGCTCTCTATTCATATTTATTTCAGATACCACTCCACTATGGCAAAAAGTTATGTAAGAATTGGAGGGAATGTCATATTCTTATTTTAATAATAAAATACTAGTTAAGAGCTACTAAGTGCTCTTAAAAATGAGAAGAGAGAATAGGCTCTTAAGTTTTTAAAGAGTCACTAAGAGTCTTTTGGAGCTTTATTTTAACCAATGCTCTTTATAGTTTGAGTCAAGGAGCTTGTATAAAGAGCCTCGTGGAGATGCTTAAAATAACAAAAAAGGGAAAACGCCTCTGCATGATGCTTTTTATATCCATTGATGTAATAGAGTTGGGTCCCACTGACAAAGCATGGGGGTTGTCTTCAGCTGGATCACAGATATGCAAGTTCATGTTGTAGTTTTGTTGTGCCGCGTTTATTTTGAGTTGTGCATTTGGAGCCATTTACTTTAATTATGTGCCATTTGGGGCCATCTTTTTTTTTTTTGGCATGCTCAATTTGATTATATGTATTTAATAGGTTGCTTTGTTGGAGTGGACAGACGATCTGGAGTTGTTTATGTTGAAGGGTTATGGTAATGCATTGAATTACCGAATGGGAGTGCCTTTACTTGAAGATATCATCGAGTCCATGGAGCAGGCTATAAAGGCCAAAAATGGTAATTGTTTATACTTCGACTCCAGTTCATTCTTTTTGGCCTAGGATTGGTGCCAATATTTTTTTGATTAATTTAAGCATTGTACTGTACCATTCGAAAAACTCCTAGTTGCATAAATATAAATAAAACAAATAAGCTACTAGGAAGAGAAACAGAGTAAAGATGGATAAGTTATAAAATAGGGAATTATAAATTATGTGGGGTAAGTGGGAAAAGAAATTAATGATATTCAAAGAAAACTGATTTGAGACATCCTTCTTATCCTTTCGAAAAAGTCATTTTTTCTTGCTCATTGCAGCGTGCTTATATTGGAAGTGATTGTAGCATTTCAATCTGTTCTAGATCTGCTCTTTTTTTTTTGTCAGAGTTGTAGATCTGCTCCTTTTTGTGGTTTTAAACTTATATTATAAACCTGGGCTCCTGTGCACAAGAAACTCATTATTAGTTGTAATAATTGCCTTTCCTTGTATAGAACAACATGCTCCTGGAAGTTACGAAAAAGCAAGGCTTCGGTTTGCTCATGCAGAGACTCTACTTCCATTCTCATGTTTGATTGGACTTTTTCTAGAAGGATCTGGTCAGTGCTTTTACTTTCAGTATGTGCCTTCAATTATTGTCAATCTTTGTTGTAGCTTTTGTTACTCACAGATTTATCTCCTAAACACTTGCAGTATTTTCTGCTATTAATAGATTTATTCCTTGAACGTTTCAGAGTTTGAATCGATACAAAGAGAACAACCCTTGCAACTACCTCCAAAACCTCCTCAAGCAAGAAAGTGGAAAGGCAGTATTGTGACACCATTTGGTGGGAATAACATGCTAATTTTGTACAGCTGTCCTGTTAATAACTCCAGCAAATATTTGGTGCAAGTGATGCACAACGAGCATCCAGTTCCTGTTCCCGTAAGATTCTGTTAATTATATACAGTCCTTTGCCTGTAGCCTTTCTTTGTCTGATTGCTCTACAGGGATAAGAGTTTTTAGTCTCTGGTTTGTGGTTCCATCCGAGGGGTTTAAGTTTATATTTGATTCGAGTCTCGAAATATACATGCTTGTAAAAGTTTTTTTTTTTTTTCCTTTGCTAAGAATCTGTTTGTTAGTTTAGCAGAATTTGCTGGTGCATATTCACTTTCTGTCGAAAGTTAGGATTTTTTTTCCCTTTGCACAATTCGTTTTTTTCGCGTAGCTCCACTATCATGACATTTCGTAACCTATGTTTGATTGTTACTTTTGGTACTTACCCCTTTCATTTCTTGTGTGAACAGGGTTGCAATAATTCTAATATCTGTCCATATGAAGTCTTTAAGGTATTTATATGTTTTATTTTTACATGTAGGCCAGTTTCTAGTGATAATGCTAACTGAAAATTTTATTCTTTTTTTCAGGAAAGAATAGCTGCTCCTCATCTAAAGCATAACTATAATAGGGTTTGCAATGCAGAACTCAAACCATCAAAGCACAAGTCAACCTTAACAACAAGGATGTTTAGTTGGCTCTTTGCTAATGATAATGTTAACGCAAAGTCCTACGATTTTGACCTATAGTTATAAACAAAGATCTTACAACTGTTGTATCAAAATTTCACAATTGAATGATTTAAAAATATTAATCAGCGTAGCCGTGCCGCCGTGCGTATTTATGCAACAGTTACATTAATGTTAAGTTCATGTTAGATCGAATGATTCGATACTTAGGCATGTACGAGTATGTGTATGTCTGACTATTGTGAGAGGCTGCACGCGATGCAAGATTCTAGTGGGCTGATTTATTATGTGCCTCCACATTTAGCACTGGGTAGACCTCATAGAATTAACTGCAGTAGCTTGTGAAATAGTAACAAATTCTGTCAGGGAAATTTGCGCAGCTCACACAAGTACTCGCCATTAAATCGGAATTGAGACATAAAATATTTAATTCTGCAACCCGCTAACCACGGGAACTGTATGACTACAAATGATGGCTGTAAAGAGAATCCTTTACGACATATATGTTTGTTATAACAAGATTTTGATCAAGCCTAGCACATAGACTAAGGGTGGAAATGTCTGAAGTTAAATAGGAGCAACCCCCCGACTCAGATTGAACAATTAACATGAATCTGTTTGGTTGAAAGGGAGCAGAAAGTGGATAAATGATGTGCGACAGACAACTGCTGTTTAGTACTCCCTCTGTCTCATAATATATTTCCTGTTTTCAAAAACACGTTTGCCAACGCACACTTTTGATCGTTAATATCTTGAATTTCGTATTAGTACTAAATATAAAAACTTCACTATATTAAAGTACTCATAAATACGAATCCAACAAGATCACTCATGACTATATTTGTTCTTATAGATTATGTGTAAATTATTAGTCAATCGCGTGGCGTGAATAGTGAAAAAGTCAAAACAGGAAATACATTTCGGGACGGAGGGAGTATTGCAAGTGTCTCTCAGAAAGTGGATTTCAAAGGTAATAATATGTTTGTTGTAGTCCCCTTTTTTCAATCGTACATTATATGAACTTTTTTGTAAAGAGAGATTTTTAATGTCACCTATCATTGTAAAAAGTAAAATACTATAAGGTTATTACATCAAAATTTCTAGGGCAATGTCATCAACTCGGGGTTTTCAGCAGAGAGCGTATCTTTGACCTCATTGCAGTCAGGTTTAAACAATGTACATCTCTGCCAAAAACGGCGGTCAGAATTTGTATGGGGTTGTGACAACAGCTAATCAGCTGATCTTCACTCATTAGAACTAGAATCGTCATCTGCACATTGGTATCCTCTCACAAGGCTGCAAAATCTAGAATTATCCACCAAAAAGTACAATGGAGGTAAAAAAAAAAAATGCTAAAAACTAAGCTCTCCATGTAGCAACATTCTGGGGTTCAATAGCCATGTTGAAATCAGATACCAAACTGAAGTAAGCCGCCTTCCTTGGTGTCCCTGCATAACATATTTTCTCCTATGTCATTTTCACAGTTTGCTGTCTCAACTTTTAAATAACCTCTCATCTTTGGCCTACCCTCTAGACCAAGGATAGTCACAAATTAATCGGAGGAGTAAAATTTTGTGTCAAGGATGAAAATGCACTTTAATTTCTATGTACAAGGTCTGTAGTTCTGGGTTGGATTATGATCAGGCTCAACCTAAAATATATTGGATGCAATTAGAGATGTTGCTTACGCCTTTCCTAAATGAGCCTCAGACAGTGAGGAACTAAGGTCTTCCCGTGATTGTGACCTCCTACTCTGGAGACGCATCTGACTTCTGTGAGGTGACCAAAAGGAACCCATGCTACCACTGTCAAATTGCATCTGCCCCAAGCTACCTGAAGAGTAACTATGTGCAACACTGCTTGAGGACGAGTACAAGGAAGATCCAGTGAGCTCGATACCACCACCAAAGTCATGTGGGGATCCAAATGGCCTATTTTGGCCGCTTGCAACCGGACTTAAAGGCATCTTAACTCTTCCATCCCCTAAATTTAACAAAGCCCGATATGGTCAAATTATGAAATTGTAGTATCAAACAATATATATTTCACATAAATAAAGAATATAACCGAAAGTAAAGGGTACATGATTGAGCATGGTTTCTTATCGTAGATTTAATCATATAGAAACCGAAACATGTAAAACATGAATGGTAAGTATTTCTTAACAAGGTACGATAATCTGATGTTAAAAGTATTGACACATGCTCTGAGTATTGAGAAACGCAATTCCACCTCTATCAAGTTATCTAGGTAAAACTAGATTTTTCTTATAGACTAATTTCTTTAACATGAAGAGACAGATGATTCATAAAGACCATCTATAAAAAGCATCACAAAGATGAAACTTGCACTTGAGAAAACATGATCTAGATCACAAGTAAAAAGTTAGCTTTCTGGCCTTCCCAATTCCCACTGCCTTTTTAGCATGGTTGCCTCTTAGTAGATAAGGATTTTTAGCCTATCACGTGACAGACCTCTCTTTATGGACCTTTTCTTTTCTTTTTTCACTTGTTTACATTATGTATTCTCATTGCTACTTGCAAAAAGTTTGTCTCACAATAAAATGTAATGTTATGCACATACTGAATGGTGTGAATGTGTTCAGATTATCTGTTCTTAGCAAAACCCCTGCAATGGTTATAAAAACAGACCCTATATTATCTATAACTCTGCCATCTACCAACTACCAGAAGAACGATCTTTTCCTAAAATTGCTTAAACAAGACTTTACATTTTAAAATTTTATAATTTCGGAGAGGTTAAAAATATTGCAGAGGATTACCTGAATTCATAGCACTCCATCGTTGGAACCGTAAAGTAGCCGGAATATTGAGTATAGAAGTGCTTGAGCCACTATTATGCCTAAATATCGGGAGATATGATCTGCGGAAAAATCTTACAGTCCAATTGCTCACACATAACCAGGCACAAACTACGAAAAAAATAGAAGCAAACAGAATTGCAAAAAAGATTGTTGGATTGATCTTCCTCCGCAAAACTTCATAACTCTGAAAGTCTAATTTGGTCGTAAATGCCTTTCCAGCTTCCATAAGAGCAACCCCAAGTGTCCAGGTGATACTTCCAGAACCAATGATTACATTGCTATCTGTTATGTGTAAACCTTCTCTCAAAAGAAAAACAATGTAAGGAGCCCTGAAGCAATACTGTTCTATAAAGGGCTGAGGTGCAACACTGTTCTTTGCAATATCCCAAGGTTTTTCACAAAAGTCCCGGCCTTTCTCTAACAAGTCATCAAGTGCAGCATCAGAAGTCAAATTAAAAAACCGATACACAACATAAAAACCAGAGATTCCATAAAATTGGCCATGAGGACGAGGCAGATTATCTGGTAGAGCACAAGGTTGCATCTCACAATCAATTCCTGGACTCTGATCAGACCATTCAGACAGATTCACAGCAATTTTTCCAAGTTGACTGCACTCTTCCCATTTTGGAGCACCGACAAGTTGAACAGATACTAAAGGATTTCCTCTTTTACCAATTTTTTTCTCTTCATTTGTGGGACTACCAACATTCTGGAAAGCAGAGGTGCACTGAGAGCAACTGTACTTTTCTTTGTACCCAGAATGCAAGCATGGATGTTCGATAACAATATTCCCACTAGCAAGATCAGCAATACTAACTTTTGGAATCCTCTTAAGTAGATGGACCACAGATTTTTCAAAGGCATCATTCAGGCCATAGCCTGATAATGAATAGGCATTTAGATAATGATTGACAGGACCGATGCTAAGCTGTAAACTAGTCTCGTTATGGAACTGTTCCTTGCTCTCAAATGTAACCTGCAACGAGGAACCACCCAAGTCAAGTGCGCCAAATGTTTCCTTTTTAGGTATAGCCCCTAACACCCCTTCATGAAAATTTAGTGCTATCCATCCATAATATGCTTCCTCCATACCGCTGATAATTTTCACCCACTCTCTGTGGCACAAGAAAGATGAATTCTTCATAATGGACCAAGCATTATTAAGAAGCCACTCTGAGTCGGCACTTGGCAGCCTGCGCACGCCTGCTGTGGCATAAAGGAATAGAGAAGTAGTCTTATGTGCATGCTTAGGGATTTGTTTCTCTGCCCATTTAAGTAGTGGATTTATTGCTCCCCTCAAGCCTGATACATTATGCACCAGTTTATCAAACCCAGGTTCAGTCTCCATTCGATTGTAAGCCCGCCCACTCTGAGAATTAGGTTTACTTGGAAGGGCTTCTGGAAGGGAACTCAACCAAATTGGGAGGCCACCAGTTTCTTTGTGATTAGCAGATGCCGTATATAAAAAAGCCCGTGTCCCGGTGCTACCACAATCGAGTATGACAAAGTACTTTGGTGATGCTTTAGACCATTTAAAATAAAAAATTTGAACCATAAACAAAAGTAGTGCAAAGAATACTATGCATAGAAGGACCAAAATCACTCGAACCCACTTCTTTCGGGTAGGAGGGGCACCTGGCGGTGGCTTCTCCTTGGAAAAACTTGCCCCGCCATTTTCTCTCTGTGAAGAAGAAAGAGGCTCAATGTTAATAAAACTTCTATCAGTTTCAGAATTAAGATTCCCATCTTCTGGATCAAGTTGGCAATATTCAGAGAAATCTTGCAGGGATGAGGACAGTCTCAAGAACTTCTTTTTTCCATATCTAGAGAAACCAGAACCACGTTGAGAACCAGCCAGCGGAGGCAATCCATGTGACAAAAATGAAGCAGTAGCAGATTTTGTGGCTGACAATCTATTTACAGCAGCAGAAACACCATCTGCAAATCTACTGAATGTCATGTTTATAAAAACTTACAACCACCAAGCGAGGCAGCAGTTCATCCTAGGATTCACGACACCCAATATGTCAACCGATCAACTACCTCTTGCATGGCTGAGCTTGTAAATTAACTATACAGGACTTCCAGCAATGATGAGTGATTATACTTAAAGCTGCAAGAATTGTGTGAGAAAAACTAGTCAGTTAGATATTCCCCACACCTTGAATGAGCTTAAAACTCTTAGCACTTAAGTGGTCAATAACCAAGGTTATAAAAGACGCGAGACGATCCGGAACGGGGAATATCTAGTACTTTTTATCAGTACGAATGTTCAAATGAACAACTAGACAGATTCTAAGCGGATAAAATATTATATAAATTTCTAAACATATCATTTAAAAATAAATATCTATAACAGTGTGATTCATTTCATTGTACATCAAACTCATAGTTTTAGAAACAGCTAAAGGACCTCGTGATTTTCATATTTATTTGTAATTTCATGTTCAATTAAAATTAATAGCTTTAAGTTCATTGTTAATCATTATTCATTAGCTTAGAAATTATTAGTTGATCATCTGTTTATTGTTTAATAAAGTATTACTATATATTAATACTTCTTAATTAATTTACGATTGACTATTAACTAAAATATAAGGTAAAAGAATTTAGATGTACCTTAACTGGTAAAAGAACAAAAACTACAAATCCGAGTAACAGAAAATTTAAAAATTCTAATCACAGATTTCTTAAATTAATGTTTAATAATTCTTCATTCATTACATTGAATATAAACCAACGGGCCAGTTTACTATCATTTGAGATATGTAAAATTCATAAATATCAAAGAGATTTTCTTTTTCCTGTTTAGTATCTAGACGGGACTAAATACCAGGCTTTTCTGTTTAAGCGGTGGTCTAATTAATCAAGACACCTGTCGTCTTGAACACTGACTTCAAACCACTAATAACCCAAGTAGAGTCACAGAAGCTCATTAATGTGCAACAGGAATGAAGCTTGATTGTATATATAGTTCAACATCATGTCTTATGTACACAGGGGTCATCCACACTTTGAGATAAAAATTTCAGAATGCACTTCTTTAAGGAGAAAAAAGGAATGGTCTTTATTTCAATTAATTCTTCTAAAAAATTTAGTAGACAAGTCCATAAAAATTTGAGGTTCAAGATGGCCAACAGCTTGTCAGTAAATTCCTAGAATTTGTAGTAATGTTCCAGTTGCTCATAGTGCCATTGGAATGACAACTTTTGAGGCATTGTATAGGTACAGATCAATGCCAACCTCACCCAAATGACAAACATTGTCAAGCAGAAGCTGAGAGGGAATTCTTACAGCAGCACTGTAGTGTCAGGGGGTGTCAATTTGAAATAAGTACAATTGTATCGACGCTGAACTTGGTAAAAATGGCAAAGAATGAAAGTTTAAAACTAAGAATCAAAAGGAGGCCGAATTACAAAGAGCAAAATAATTATTGAAGACAGTGTTGTTTCACAACATGCGTCCGAGCCCAGCCCCAACAATCATATAATTGCTCAGTTCTACGATAAGAGGGCTAAAAAACAAAATCCATATATGAATTTATAAGTTATTTATCGAGTGAGTTTATACTCGGTCTTAGCTTAAGGTTACACAAGGGTACATTGTGTATATGATTCAAAATTACATATATAGAACAGGTACATTGTGTATATGATTCAAAATTACATTCCTCGTAATTAATCAACGGAAATAACATTCCCTCTGAGTTCACCATAGTTAAAAAAATGTAGAGCTTCCACCTCTCAATCCACCTTAAAGAACCATTAGTACTATTGACATTATCCTCACGAAGCCGAAACCATAATTAAAATCCATGACCCTTTTGAATTCCAGCTCAATTCTACCTCAAACTTTTAACTACCACTATAACTTATTTATCTATTTAAACATGAATTTAAATAGCATAATTCACATCACTTAGTAAAAGATCAGATATACATACACATATGTCATAACTGTATAGATCCAAAATTAAACAGATAATTACTATATTCATCAGTAACAAATGCAAAATTTTGCATAAACACACACAGACACATACACATACACATACACATACATGAATATACATGATACTTACAGAAACGAAGAGGCGGATAGATCCAAGAACCAACAAATGGGGTACTGAAATCACAGCAAGATCACTGCAAACTAACGGGACAGACCCAAAAATGTTTGGATCCAAAAGGGTATTTTTTATGATCTGAAAAGTAAATTAATTTTGTTGAATAATGTAAAAAAAAAAAAAAATTGAAGCCCAAATGGTGGTTAGCGGTTTTTTTCCGAGTTGAACAACTCCCACGGTTCTTTCTTTCTGTGAAATCTCTAATGTGGGGGACAATCCAACGTAAAAGTTACGAACTTTTTATGTTTTCCTGTAATAATTGGAACACTATTGTTTGTTTCTGTTTTTTTCATGGCAGAGGAAACGAAAATTAAGAAATTTTGAATGTATAATTTGTTATGTGAATTATTAGAATTTTATTGACGTGACTACAAAGAAAATTTATTTCTAGAATATTTTCAAAAGTATTGTTGATTTAGTATTTTTGTTATTGTTTAGTAAGGTTTGAATTTAGAATATTTTAAATTATATGTTGAAAATATTGTTGATTCAGTATCTTTGTTTTTATCTACAAAGATTTTCTTTTTAAAAAAGCATAGAGAATATTTTTTAAAAAGGGAAATTATCAAAAATACATATATTTTCAAATTCTTTTGCAAAAATATAATAAAAATTGCATATATGATTGTGCAGTAGGCTGCACTTCGGGACCGGGAAATGCTATTCTTGGGCCCGATCCCCGAATTCAAACTCAATTCCCGTCCCCGTCCCAATCCCCGTCAGTACTACTTTTCATTACTCGTCCCCGGCCTAAACTGGTAACAGGGATCCTCGCAGAAAATTGAGAAATTTTATTTTAAACAAAAATAATATTAAATTATTCTAAATACTAATTAGTGAGATCTGAAATAGTTATTTCTTACGATATATAGCGAAATTAGCAACTACATCTAGATTAGATGTTAAGTTACAATATCTTTTCATCACCATTAATATAATAATAAGTACATCTTCATATTCATGTACATATATCTTAACTCTCAAATTTTCATTTTGAAATCTAAAAAATATTTGCATTAAATAATTAATTTTAAATAACATAAAAATGAAGTTATTGAACTACTAAAAACAAAAAAATGTAAGATCAAAGTATCATTTTGTTTCCAATATAAAGTATTGGAAATTCATATATATTAATATATGATTATTAATATATATTCCCTTCGTCCCAACCAATTCTTAACACTTTTTTTTCGCTTTCTGACATTCAATTTAAGATGCATTTTAAGGATAGTTTTATACTTATTTTTAAAATTTTCGTTGTACCAAATTTTGAGAAAATGACCAAAATACACTACTTTTGTAGTCCCCTTGCCCAAAATACCTATATGCGCTGACTTTCACTTTTTTTAGTCATGGATTGCGCATCCTTGGCATGCGTGTCCTGGGATACGCATGTTGAACATGCGTACCACAGGTCACGCATTCCCAGAATGCGTGATGACGTCATATGATGTCATTTTTATACAAACAACTCCGATGATCAGATGAAGAAAAAATCGCCTGTAAAATCACCTCCCTTCGTTCAGCACACTTACGCATCGTCCAGTACTTCTGAGGGCATCACAACGAAGCCCAGACAAGCCTCTCCATTTTCCCCTGTAGATTTATTGAGTTTTGGCCCCGCAGGAGCGTATACGAGCATGCCGGAAAACTGAATCGAGAAAAATGGTTCAATTTGGGGTTTTCAAATCTGGCGAAACAAATGGAAAACGAAGAACATAGGTTTGTAGAGGGAGAGGAGACGGTCATTTTGGTATATGGAATGCAAGTGAAAGATGCCGGAAATGGACGGAACGAACTGGTCAAATTTTGATCGAAAAATCGTCTCCGACGACGGCTGGGAAGACGATGAACAGTGCGTTGAATACGCATGTTCAAAATGCGTATCGCAAAACGCGCATGTTGAACATGCGTATTCAACGCACTGTTCACAACTTCAAATTCAACATTTACAAAGACCACGCCACTACGTAATGCGTATATTGTGTACGCATCTCCAAGATGCGTATGCCGTGGGTAAAAAAGGCGGATGAACCCGCCTGTAGGTATTTCAGACAAGTGAAAATAATTGGTGGATATTTTGGTTTTTCACCCGAAAATTTTAGACATTAAATTTTTATACAAGAAGAATCAATTTTAAAAATAAGTCATGGAACTATCCGTAAAATACAACTTAAAATGCGTGCCGTAAGAATAAGGGGGACAGAGGTAGTATAAGTATGTATTATACTGTGGGTAAATCGAGTCGGGGATTGAGAATCGGGTCGGAGAGCAGGATGGGAAGACATGGAATCCCGGCTTGCTCCCCGATTTTTTTTGAAAATTGTCCACATTCCCTATCCCGTACCCGAAAAAATTTCCAAATGCCCGCCCCGTTCGGTGCAGGGATCGGATCGGGATTGGACGGACAGGAGTGAATGCTCATCCCTAACAGTAAACAGTTGCATTTCAGGTTTTAACTACATTTGGGGTTGCATATAAGATTATACCGTATTTTTGCAATTCGGGTATTTTTGAAAAAATCCTAAAAAAACTATTAGTTTTTTGGCATTTTTGCCGCCATTTGAATTTTGGAAAAGTACTCTTTTATCTATGTTATAATAGATAAAATTATTGCTGAACATAATTGTTGAGGGTAATATAAAATTTTTATTTTCTTTACATTAGAAATACATCAAATTAAAGTTCAAAGTAGTATATGCAAATTAAATGTACATTAACCGATTTTCAAACCCAGCGTGTCAAGAAATTAAAGAAAAAAAATTAAAATTTCAAAAAATCTAATTCAAAGATCATCAACAAACATAAATATTTTCATATATATTATTCTTTCCGTTCTAAAATACATGGTATTTTGACTTTTTACACGTATTTTAAGATGAATAAAACATATAGTTTTACATGTTATTTTCTAAAATTTCTTTTTTAAATTAAAATTTGATATTTAAATTTTAATTCAAAAAAAGAAAATTTAAAAAATAATATAAAAAACAATCATTTTTATATACATTAATATATGCGTAAAAAATTAAAAGGATGCATATTTTAGGATGAAGAGGGTATAATACTATACTAGCTTATATCCCGTGCAAAGCACGGGTTACTTTTAATTTTTTATAATTTATTTATAGTGTAATATGATATTATAAATATTAATTTTAATATGTTATTGGAAGAATTCGAACATTAAATCTTTGTATATAATAACTTTTAGTATTAAATATAAATTAATATGTTGTTGGTGGTAATCAAATTTAGACCTCTGCATATAACAACTTTTAGTATTTTGTATCTAACGGTCATGATCTATTTGAATTGAAAATCTAACGGTTGTGAATAGTTTGGTTAACCAAACTACAAACTATAAAAGACCTCTAGTTTGCTTATAATGATATAGTATAGATATAAGATATGCACGGGTTACTTTTAATTTTTTATAATTAATTATAGTATAATATGATATTATAAATATCAATTTTAATATGTTACTGAAAGAATTCAAAACTTAAATTTTTATATATAATAAATTTTAGTATTAAATATAAATTAATATGTTGTTGGCGGGAATCGAACCATAGACCTCTATATATAACAATTTTTAGTATTGTTGCATCTAACAGTCATGATCTACTTAAATTGAAGATCCAACGTTTATGAATAGTTTAGATAACCAAACTATAAACTACAAAATATCTCTATTTTGCTTATTATAATATAGAGTATTATTATATATATCTATACTATACTATTATAAGCGAAACAAGGTATAATTGGTTGGTTGGTCAGTTGGTTAATACCTTCCTAAGAAAATGGTAATACCTTCCAAATAAATTAAACAATATTTTATTTAATAAAAAAATATTTACTTCATGTATTAAGAAAAACGAATCCTACGTAATTGCAACTGCGAGCTCTTTCAATTATACTCCCATCCAAACAAAGCTAATTGGATAGTGATATACCTCTTACGTCTATTTCTATGAAATATGGCATTTGCCTCCAATTTTTCTTTCTAAACCAATGATCAAGTTAACAGGGTATAATTGGTTGGTTGGTCAGTTGGTTAACACCTTCCTAAGAAAATGGTAATACCTTCCAAATAAATTAAACAATGTTTTATTTAATAAAAAAGAATATTTATTTCATGTATTAAGAAAAATGAATCCTACGTAATTGCAACTGCGAGCTCTTTCAATTATATTCCCATCCAAACAAAGCTAATTGGATAGTGATATACCTCTTACGTCTATTTCTATGAAATATGGCATTTGCCTCCAATTTTTCTTTCTAAACCAATGATCAAGATTACTTAATAAGATAGAATTTCTAGGTGTAAACTATAAGTTTCATATATTTTAACTTTTATTTACATCGAATGCTTCCTGTGTTGCTCTCCGCGTAGGTAATCACGTCTATTGTAAAGCATAATGTAATGTAATATGTAATAGAGGACATATATAACTCAACTAGGATAAAAGATAAATAATATTAACTCTATACATGGATCGTGAAATTTGAAGACAAGCATCAACAAGGATCAATTCGCTGAAAGAAGTTCATTAACATGATCAAGCCTCAGTGACAGAATAAGATGTACAGATGATTCAGTTGAAGGGCCAAAAGATTCTATGTATTTATATTATTTGAAGATACTGCTGCAGGCTAATCAATTGGAATGTAACGAAGGTGTGAAGATCAAGATCAGTGCTAGTCACTTGTGAACCAGACCAGTGCACTAAGTGTCAGCACATACAAGAAGGATCAACACATTAATTCACAAAAAGAATTATCAAAGCCTATTGACGATCAAGGACAAACATAATATCTCAAGGTATTGTCAAAAATTAATTTACTCTGAAAATTAAATAAGTAACGGATTAATTAATTATTTATAACAAAATAATTAAATTAATCTGGTACTTGGATTATTTTCTGAGATGAATTAAAATAGCAGAATAATCAGAAGAGAGAAGCCCAAGAGATTAAAAAAAATATAAAAACTATATGCGGTTACTATGCAAGATTACTATGCACGGTTATTATGCACGGTTACTATGCAGGTACTATGCAAATAGTGATACTGTGCAAGTAGTGGTACTGTGTAAATAGTGTTACTGTGTAAATAGTGATTACTGTGCAAATAGTGGTGCTGTGCAAATAGTGGTACTGTGCAAATAGTGGCTGGTGAGGCCCACAGTGGTAGGTGATGAATAGTGGTACTATTCAAATAGTAGCTGGTGGGGCCCACGGGGGTTGTTGGAATAGTACAACATAGTACAACAAAGTGACTTTCTGTAGCCTATAAATAGGCCTGTTGTATTTCATTTCAAAATATACCTCAACACACAACTTTCTCTTCTCTCTCTTATATCTTCTCTTTGTAAGCTGCTAGACAGTCCATCTAGTAGGGAAGCCGGCTTAGCCCGCTTTCAGGAAGTATCGGGTAGAATGTCCTCGTGCCTAAACAATCCTAGGAGTGTTTGATTTTGTAGCTGATCCATGGGATTAGATTGTGTAGCAAACCTCCGGGTTTTATCTATTCAAAGATATTTCCCAAACAGTTGTGTTATTTCAATTCAATATTTTTGATCTCATATCCACATCAAAAATCAAAAAAAATTGAATAACGCATTCAACCCCCCTTCTACGTTATTCTGGACCTAACAATTGGCATCAGAGCCACTCTGTTATTATACAACAGTTAAGATCCAAAAAGCTATACAATCATGACAGAGAAAACACAAACTCCAACAAGAAGCAGATATGAATCAATCAGAGTTCCAATACTCAGGGCATCAGAATATCCCATATGGAATGTGAAGATGGAAATGTTTCTGGAGGCTACAGATCCAGAGTACTTAGACAGAATCCATGATGGTCCACATAAGCCTACCAAATTGTCTGTTGCAGTTGTTGGAGAGCAACAGAAAATGATTCCAAAGGAGAAGAAAGACTACACTCCTGAAGATATCTCCTCTATTAGCAAGGATGCCAAAGTAAGGCATTTATTACATAGCGCTCTTGACAATGTTATGTCTAACAGGGTCATTGGATACAAAACTGTTATGGAGATTTGGGATGCTTTAGAAGTCAGATGTCAAGGAACCAAAGCCATCAAGAAGAACAAGAGAACAATACTCACACAGGAGTACGAGCACTTTGACTCGAAGTCTGATGAGTCATTAACAGATCTATATGACAGATTCCTAAAATTGCTGAATGATCTGTCACTGGTAGATAAGGAGTATAATCTTGAAGACTCCAATCTGAGATTCTTGTTGGCTCTTCCTGAGAAGTGGGATTTAAAGGCCACTACCATCAGAGACAAATATGATCTGGAAGACATATCTTTTGATGAAATCTATGGAATGCTCAAGACTCATGAACTTGAGATGGAACAAAGAAGCAAGAAGCATGGAGGCAAGTCCAAGTCAATTGCTCTTAAAGCTGAGGAGAAAGCTTCTAAAGAAGTTGCTATGAAAAAGAGTCAATCTAATGGAAAGGCTCTTATTACAAAGTCTGATACTGAGTCATCAAACTCTAATAATGACTCAAACTCTGACAATCTCACAGACTCTAATGATGATGGCAGTGATGCTGAAATGATACAACTTGCAGCCCTGATGGCAAAAAGCTTTAAGAAGATGGCTTACAAGAACTTCAGGAAGGGAAAGAAGTTCACACGAAGAGATTCCAATTCCGAAAAGAAGAATTTCAGAAAAGCTGAGGGAAAAGAAGGCAGGTTTGGGAAACTGGACAAGTCCAAGATCAAATGCTATAATTGTGGTGAGAAAGGACATTTTGCCGAGTGCAAGAAAGCCAAAGCTGATAAAGGTCAAGCTTACATCACAAAGAAGAAGGACTGGGCTGACACTTCAAACTCTGAAGATGAGGTGAACTATGCCTTGATGGCAAATGCTGATACTATCTCTGAAGCTACCGAGACAAAGGTACCTCACTCTACTTTAGCTTTTAATACTACAGATATATCTGAGTAAAGACTCTTTCTTAAAAACTTGCATGTTAGCTACAGAGATTAGACTTTAGAAAATGAAAGAATAAAATCTGAAAGTCTAGACCTTAGAAAGAGAAATGACTATCTAGAATTAGAATTAGTCCAGATGTTAAAAATTTAGAATGAGAGAGATGGTGCTATTATTGTTAAAACTGAATTATTGAAAAAGCATGCTTATCTTGAATCTGAACTTGTTAAAGAAAGAAACATTATTAAAACCTGGACTAACTCTGGTAAAACTACTCATAGTATCTTAGATAATGGTTGTTGGAAACAAGGTCTAGGTTACACTAATAAAAATAAAACTGCCAACCTAGAAACTGAGACCTCTAAACCTATATTTACTGAAAAGGCTGCAAAGCGCAAAATAATCCTGTGAGGTTTGTACCAAAATCTGTCAAGCCTAAATCTGAAAATGAGGAAGGCTCCAAACTAGAAGTTAAGAAAAACTTAAAAGAGTGAACAAGGTAAAAGAACCTAGGAAAAATAGAAATGGAAAGGTAGGCATCAATAAAAGCAATAACTATATGCCTATTCCCAGTGCTCCTAGGAAGAAATGTCACAACTATGGAAATCCTAACCATCTTGCTACTTTTTGTAGGAAGAATAAAATATAAACTCTATACCTCCTAAGTCAGGAGTTAAGAGTGGTTCGGTTATGTTTAAGCCACAGAATCCTTGTTTTCACTGTGGCAGTATTTGGCATTCTATTTATACATGCAAAGAGTATCATAATTTGTATTATGATTATTATGAACTTAAACCCTCTTTGAATAAATTCAAGATTGATTCTACATGTATAAATTCTGATAAAAAGTATGTTAGCACAAACTCTGATAAGACTTCTGCTGCAAAAGCTAACAAACTTAATAAGGCCAAAGGATCCAAGCAAGTCTGGGTCCTTAAAACTAATCATTAGTGGTTTCTGTGATTGCAGGGTAACAGGAAAAATATCCTTGTTCTGGACAGTGGATGCTCAGGACACATGACTGGAAATAAAGCCCTGCTATCAGAATTTGTGAAGAAAGCTGGCCCAAGTGTTTCTTATGGAGATGGCAACATAGGAAGGACTCTGGGATATGACAATATCAATCTTTGGAATGTCATCATTGAATCTGTAGCTCTAGTCTCAGGACTCAAACATAATCTGCTAAGTGTGAGTCAAATCTGTGACAAAGGTTATCATGTGGATTTCTTTGAAGAACACTGTGAAGTTATAAGCAAATCTACAGGCAAAGTTGTTCTGCAGGGATATAGGCATGGTAACATTTATGAAGCCAAGCTTTCAACAAACTCTGAAGGCTCTGCAATCTGTCTATTGAGTAGAGCATCAATTGAAGAAAGTTGGAACTGGCACAAGAGACTTTCTCATCTGAATTTCAACAGCATTAATGAGCTAGTGAAGAAAGATCTTGTGAGAGAATTGCCCAAATCAGTTTTTACTTCAGATGGCCTATGTGACTCATGTCAGAAGGCAAAACAAAGGAAAACTTCATTCAAAAGTAAGACTGAATCCTCAATTCTTGAGCAATATCACTTATTGCATGTTGACTTATTTGGTCCAGTAAATATAATGTCTATTGGAAAGAAAGATATGCGTTGGTTATTGTTGATGAATGCACCATATATACATAGGTGTATTTCATGCACAAGAAAGAAGGAATCGCATCAATCTTAACAGAGCATGTCAGACAACTGGACAAAGGATCTAAGCATACAGTGAAAATCATAAGAAGTGATAATGGCACTGAGTTCAAGAATGCAGCCATGGAAGAATTTTGTAAAGAAAAGGGAATAAAGCATGAATTCTCTACACCCGGAACTCCACAACAAAATGGAGTAGTAGAGAGAAAGAACGGGACTCTCATAGAAGCTGCAAGGACCATGCTTGATGAAGCAAAGCTGCCAACTTACTTCTGGGCTGAAGCTGTGCAAGCTGCTTGTTTCACACAGAATGCTACACTCATAAACAAGCATGGTAAAACACTATATGTGATGGTGAAAAATAAGAAGTCGAACCTGAAGTACTTTAATGTGTTTGGATGTAAGTGTTTTGTTCTTAAGACTCATCCAGAACAGCTTTCCAAATTTAATTTAAAAGCTGATGAAGGAATCTTTGTTGGATACCCACTATCCACAAAAGCATTCAGAGTCTACAATCTGAGAACAAAAGTGGTCATGAAATCTATCCATGTGTCTTTTGATGATAAGAAGATAATAGGACTTGAAGATTTTGATGAACATGACCAGCTGAGATTTGAGAATGAAGAAATAAATGTTGATCTACAAAATTCTGATATTCTTTCAGACTATATTGTTCAATCTATCAAGTAGATCAGACTGCTGCACATGTTGAGGGGGAGCAAGTGAACGATGAAAATGAACCCCAATCAAGTGAAGAAACATCAAAGAATGCATCTAATGCTAATGATTCATTAAACTCTAATTCATCAAACTCTGAAAGCAACAGCTCGGGGGGAGTAAACAATGATTTTGGATCTACTAGTCACCACACTCAACACAATTATGAACTTGGGGAATCATCAAGATCAAATCTGCCGAGACAAAGGGTATGGAGTAGAGCGCATCCCTTTGAACAGATCATTGGTGAACCGGACACAGGTGTATAGACTAAAAGAGCAACACAGAATGAATGCAATTTTGCAAGATTTTTATCTTAAATTGAACCTAAAAAGGTTTATGAAGCTCTAGATGATCCAGATTGGGTAACTGCAATGCAGGAAGAACTCAATCAGTTCGAAAGATAGAAAGTATGGAAGCTGGTGCCAAGACCAAAAGATAAATCTGTAATTGGCACTAGATGGGTGTTTAGGAATAAACTGGACGAAAATGGTATTGTTACGAGGAACAAGGCTCGATTGGTCGCAAAGGGTTACTCTCAAGAAGAAGGAATTGATTATGATGAAACCTATGCTCCAGTTGCAAGGCTTGAAGCAATCAGGATGTTCTTTGCATTTGGTGCACACTCCAACTTTATGGTTTTTCATATGGATGTGAAGAGTGCATTTTTGAACGGAGATCTAGAAGAAAAAGTCTATGTTGAACAACCCCCTGGGTTCGAAGACAAGGAATTTGAAGGTTTTGTGTACTTTCTATTCAAAGCTCTCTATAATCACAAGCAAGCCCCTCGAACATGGTATGATACTCTCTCAAAGTTCTTGCTTGAAAATTGTTTTACAGAGGTATCATCGACAAAACTCTCTTTCATAAAAAGCATAAAAATGATATAATTCTGGTGCAAGTATATGTGGATGATATAATATTTGGTTCTACTAATAATTTGCTATGCAAGAGATTTGCTAAGCTAATGCAGAGTAAGTACGAGATGAGCATGATGGGTGAGTTGTCCTTATTCCTTGGACTTCAAGTTGTTCAGAAGCCTGATGGTATTTTCATCTACCAGTCAAAATACATAAAGGATCTTCTGAAGAAGTATGGGATGGAAGAAGCAGCTACTGCCAAGTCCCCGATGCCAACTGCTATCAAGCTTGATCAAGACAAATCTGGTAAGTCAGTTGACATCACGAAGTATCGAGGTATGATCGGCTCTCTCTGGTACTTAACTGCTAGTAGACCAGATATTATGTTCGCAACTTGTTTATGTGCTAGATTCCAGGCTGACCCTAAAGAGTCATATCTTATAGCTGTTAAACATATTTTCAGATACCTTAAGGGAACCCCCAATCTTGGGATTTGGTACCCTAAAGGTACAGGTTTTGACCTAGTTGGCTATACAAATTCTGACTTCGCAGGTTGTAAGATTGATCGGAAAAGTACTTCTGAAAGTTGTCAGTTTTTAGGAAGGAGGTTGGTATCTTGGTACAGCAAGAAGCAACACTCAGTATCTACCTCGACAGTCGAAGCAGAATACATTGCGGCAGGTAGTTGTTGTGCTCAGATCCTGTGGATGAGGAATCAACTTCAGGACTATGGACTCATGTTGGACAAAATACCAATTCTATGCAACAACACGAGTGCCATTGCCATTGCCAGTTCAACATACCAGGACTAAGCACATTGATATCAGGTATCATTTCTTACGAGAGCATGTCATGAATGGAACTGTGGTATTATATTTTGTTCCCACAGATCAACAAATTGCAGACATCTTTACTAAACCACTGGATGAATCCACTTTCTCCAGGTTAGTTGGTGAACTTGGGATGTTAAATCTGTCTAATTAATTTTTGGATAATCAATAACTGCAATGTGTTATAAGTTCACATGTATTTTAAATGTCCATATGTTTAGGACTTGTGAATTTATTTGCATCCAATCCTCATATAACAGTTATCTCTATATTAATTACCATGCTTATAAATGCTATATTTTATGGTAATTAGTTAGTAAATAATTGTGTCAATTGTAGCATAATTAAATAAATATTTTATTGACATATATCAATTAATGATACTTTGTTAATTTTATGTCTATTTAATTATGAGTTTGTCTGATTATTGTGGAATAATTCTTGAATTATTGATTGGTTATTTTAAATCCACAATAATTAGAATAATAAGTGTGTATGTGTGTGTACATAGGCTGATAGGTTTCGGTGATAAGATGTTTTTCGGCTGAAAGGTTTCGGTGATAAGATGTTTTTCGGCTAATTGGGTTGTTAGGTGAGAAATTATTGAGCGGTGTAATTTTTCAAACATAACCTGTCACTATCACACCTAACCCACTAATCCTTGAAACCTTATAAATGATGAGTTTTTATTTATGTTTAACATCATCATTTTTCAGATATACAGAGCATATACACACAATTGCTGAAAATTTCAAGCTTTGACCAGAAAGATCTCACAATCTAGCTTGTGGTTTTTAGGGCGGATTTCATATTCGGTTATACGCATCATCCTTTATAGAAACTAACCTTTGTTTTTGAATTTCCTCAAAGTTTTGAAAATGGCATTGCATGGAAGCTTTTTAATTGCTAAAGTTAATCTTATTTCCATTCAGCAAATCGAAACCATTCTGGATGAGCAATTTCGGGCTTGGACAAAATTTCTGAATGAACATTCATTAATTCACTATGCTTTAGTTACACAAGTGCAGCTTAACCATGATGCATTGCGTGAACTATATTGCAGTGCGGTCAACACTTCTGGACAGGACGGGTGTGCAATCACATATCGACTATTTGGTAGGTCGATTAGGGTCACTGAACGAGATGTTAATCGAATTCTTCATTTTCCTATGGAAAATCTCGTTTCTGATCCTACACCTAAACAGATTGAAATGTTCTTTCGTTTTATAAGGTACCAAGATGGCAATTTCAATACTGGTAATCTTTCTAGAACGCTTCTAACCCCGTACTGGAATTTCTTCTTTCACATTCTTAACCATGTTTTTTCCTCAGATAGAACAACAAGATCGAATACCTGAATTTATTCAAAAACTAGGGTATGCGGTCGCCAATAATTTGATGATTAATTTTGGAAAAATAGTGCTTGGTCAAATCATTTTAAAGATGAAACACTTGGGAAGAAGAGATGTTCGGACTCAAAATGTCAAATGTCTATATCCAAGGTTTCTACATCTAATATTTAATAATTATTTGAATGATGAAGACAGGGTACGCTAGGAAAATGGTCGAAAGGTGGAATTTTCTTACATGAAGATGAATGTAATTAATTACATAAGCAAAAAGAACTATACGGATGTGCCTACAGTCCTAACTGAATATCTAAAGACTGTCCCACTTCCGTTGTTAACAAGACCAGTGAGAGCAGGTATACGACAAGGTAATATTTCAATCCCTGCTGTTCCAACCTCTGTATTCCCTGTTGTGTCACAGGAAATACAGTTTCTACTGCCCCTAGTGGCCATCTTACCCGACCGAGAGCAGGAAATCCCATCGACTCTAACACAGGTCGAAGAGCCCATTCTACAAATACAAACACAACAAACTCCTACACCTCAATTGTCAAATAAACGACCAGCCATCAACACTTTTGAGGGAGATAGTGCCTCAGCAGCACCACATAAGGAGTTAGTTACATCAGCCTCTCTACCTCATTCTAAATGGAGTAAACCCAATGAACCTGAGGTAACAGCAACTGTCAGTGAAATAATTCTTTCTTATCCAATGAGTGCAAATGTAAATGAGGTTGAATTGACGGGAGCAACTATCTTGAGTTCCATTTCACGGAACATAAGAGTGGTTGATGATCTTTCTAAAGATTAATTGCCTTCAAATGCATCCGAGGTGGAATTATCTACCTCAATAACTGCTGGTGAATCTTCCATTTTACGGAAAGATCCATCGGTAGGTGGTTCTTTTATGAACCAAGTGTCTTCACAGACATACGAGGGAAACTTGGGTTTTGTGCCATTTAATCGATTCAAGTTTAACCTCCCAGAGGGAAAATCTCTGGATCTCTTTCGAGATTTACCACTCTTTACCAGTGATCGGAAACTCGCTTCACACGAGGCAGAAGCTCACGAACTTTCATTGCACCATCCGTGACCTCTGAAAAAGGGGCTAGGATGATTTCATTTGCAGGTACATATATCGATGGAAGCTCTGGAGGAGAGTTGTAGGAAACACGAATAGAACATGTAAGTGTAACTCAAACCACTAAACCGAGTGAATATAGAGTGTTGAGTGAAACACCTGCAGAACGTACGAGTGAGCAACCTACTCAACCACATGCACTTGTAACCAGAAAGGAATACAGCAAACTTCTTACACGGGTCCAAACAATGGAGAAAGAATTGCCAAATATCTGTTAGTCCATTGCAAAAATAAAAAATTTGCAACTTATTCAACATGATGTATTCCAGGTTCAATTGAATACCATGCCAACCCAGTTTAATTATGCAATCAACTCCTTGGTAAAGCCATCTTTGTCTAATTTACTAACTCTACATCCTACTACTCTGGAGGATAACCCAACTGAGGGGGAGACGGTGGATGACCAAGAAAAATCTACTAGGCGTAAGGGCAAGGAAAAGGTTGTTGACACAGAATTAACTTTATTTTGGGAAAGGAAAATCTAATGGGAGTATTAGTGCTATGTGGAAAGAAAGCAAAGGCAAACTTGAAGATTTGTTCTGTCTAAAGGAACAATTGTCTTGCACTTGGTTAATTTTGGAAATCTGGAAAATGTATATATATGATCCAGAATGCACATTAATATTATTTATCTTTGAACCTTTTTTTTTGTATCAGTTGAGTTATCCTCTAGAAATTTGCTTGTCAAACCCTAACAATCAAATAGGGGGAGATTGTAAAGCAAAATGTAATGTAATATGTAATAGCGGACATATATAACTCAACTAGGATAAAAGATAAATAATATTAACTCTATACAGGGATCGTGAAATTTGAAGATCAGGCATCAACAAGGATTAAGTCGCTGAAAGAAATTCATTAACATGATCAAGCCTTAGTGACATAATAAGATGTACAGATGATTCAGTTGAAGGGCCAAAAGATTCTATGTATTTATATTATTTGAATATACTGCTGCAGGCTAATCAATTGGAATATAACGAAGGTATGAAGATCAAGATCAGTGCTAGTCACTTGTGAACCAGACCAGTGCACTAAGTGTCAGCACATACGAGAAGGATCAACACATTAATTCACAGAAAGAATTGCCAAAGCTTATTGACGATCAAGGACAAACATAATATCTCAAGGTATTGTCAAAAATTAATTTACTCTGAAAATTAAACAAGTAACAGATTAATTAATTATTTATAACAAAATAATTAAATTAATCTGGTACTTAGATTATTTTCTCAGATGAATTAAAACATCAGAATAAACAGAAGATAGAAGCCCAAGAGATTAAAAAAAACTATAAAAACTATGCGCGGATACTATGCATGGTTACTATGCAGGTACTGTGCAAATAGTGGTACTGTGCAAATAGTGTTACTGTGTAAATAATGATTACTGTGCAAATAGTGGTACTGTGCAAATAGTGGTACTGTGCATATAGTGGCTGGTGGGGCCCATAGTGGTAGGTGATGAATAGTGGTACTATTCAAATAGTGGCTGGTGGGGCCCACGGGGGTTGTTGGAATAGTATAGCATAGTGACTTTCTATACCCTATAAATAGGCCTGTTGTATTTCATTTCAAAACACACCTCAACACACAACTTTCTCTTCTCTCTCTTATATCTTCTCTTTGTAAGCTGCTAGACAGTCCATCTAGCAGGGAAGTCGGCTTAGCCCGCTTTCAGGAAGTGTCGGGTAGAAGGTCCTCGTGCTTAAACTATCCTAGGAGTGTTTGATTTTGTAGCTGATCCATAGGATTAGATTGTGTAGCAAACCTCCGGGTTTTATCTATTCAAAGATATTTCTCAAACAGTTGTGTTATTTCGATTCAGTATTTTTGATCTCATATCCACATCAAAAATCGAAATATTTTTAAATAACGCATTCAACCCCCCTTCTACGTTATTCCGGACCTAACATCTATACTATTTAATAGTATAGACGAGACAATCACAATAATATATTTTATTTTCATAAACGTTGAGTGAATCGTAAATATAATAAAGATAAGATGAATAATGATGATGTTTTTCTCATAAACTAAACAAATGTATGGCAACATATTAGAAAAGAGGTTTCGCCGAGAGCATTTTCAATAATAATAGTTATATTGGTTGATTAAAAAATTTTAAAATAAAAAAAGTTAAAAATTTGAGGTTTTTCTCAAAAATACTTGATGTTCGAAATTTTTTTACAAAAAAAATATTTTTTAAATTTTTTTTGCAAAAGATATCGATTTTCAGAAAAATATTTGAAAAAAATATTATTTGTAATTTTGCAACCATATTTGTAAGTAATATCAACCAAAATCAATTACATATACAGTCTAAAAATTTAGTAATTGAAATTATTTTTACATAAATCAAATGCAACATTAAATGCGACTTAAAATTTTAGTAATTGAAATTATTTTTGCTTGCATAATATGTTGCTTAACAAGTTGCAGCAATTAAATCAAATGCAGCCTTAAATGCAACCAAAATTAACTTCAAATGCAACTAAAAACAACTTCAATTATTTTTTGAGAAAATCGTAAAAACAAGTCGTATTTGATTATAAATCATATTTTTGTAAATATTTTCAGAATATGGTGAAATTAAAAATAAAAAAAAATAAAAATAGTGTTGTTGAAAATTTTTCTTTTAATTTTATAGACGATTAATAAGGAAAACTACAATAAATTTAATTTCAATGATAATTTAGTATAATTTTTGCTAAATGAAATTTTGGTTCAATAAATATAATTAATAAATTAGGGTAAAATGGGCAATTCATCACTGTAGTCAATAGTAACTTACAACTGAGTCACCAAGTTAAAAAATTAAATTCAATCGCATCATGAAACTACAGTTAGCTTGCAATTATAATACCAAACTTCAAAATACTTGTACGATCGTTAAAGTGTGTTGACTTTTAACGGAGAACCGTTAAGTTGCTACGTCAGTTGCAACGTAAGCACCACATTAGTATACGCATCAAAAACTAAAATTTTAGAATCTAATTTATCACTGAACTATGTGTCAATTTTCAGTTAGATCACTAACTCGAAAAAATAATATATAATCAATAATTATCAAATGAAATTATTTATTTAAAAAAATATTTTGAGTTTTTAAAATTAAAATGGTTATCATTAAAAAAATATTAAAAAAATACACTTTTTCTTATTTGTTCAATTTTTATTGATTTATTAGCATATAAAATAAATGGGCATGTTCCAAATTTAATTAAATTATAATCAACAAAAAAACATTAAATATTAAAAAATATACACTTTTGACAAAAATTATCATCATTGAAAAAAGTGATATTTAAATATTTGTTCACTTGTATTGATTTTATCAGCAGCTTATACATATTGAAATGTTAGTAAAATTTATTTTTAATTACTATGTAATCATTCAAAAAACTTAAATCCTTGGTGCATATAATCATTATCAAAAAAAACTTTTTATATTTAAATATTCATTCACTTGTATCTATTTATAAGCATATGTGTTAAATTGGAATATAAATTTTAAATTTTTATCAAAAAAAATCATTCACAAAAAAATTTATAACTTTGTTAGGATTCTTCGATATCGAAAAATTTTAAAATGAAAAATTGAAATGAAAAAAGTGGCATTTTTTGGCACATAAGAATTAAATTGGTATTTTCAATTAAATTAATAAAATTCAAATTATTCGATGTCCTAATTGAAATTTGAGATGAAGTTGAATGTTGAATTAACAGTTAAACTCATGTTCGACATGTCACGTAAGCATCCACATCATTTTTTCGTTAGGATTTTTAACGGAACTGACGGGAATGACCAACTTGCAAGTTTTAAGTACTTCATTAAAAAAATACTTCATTAATTGATTGAAAGCTTTTTTAACGTGGTGACTCACTTGTAAGTTACTAATGATTATAATGATGAATTAGTCATTTAACCTGTAACAGCCCGACTTTTCGGAATATTATTTCTAAATTCTCAGCTAAAATAAAATACAATTTTTTATTCAATAAATCCGAAATTAATGAAAGTCAAATCGAAAGTCAACACAATAATCTGAAACAATCAAATTAGATACGCAGCTACACAAATTCAATAATCAATGTCTAATGAAAAACTGGAATTATTATATAATACAATAAATCTTTTCCAATCATGTAGCACAAAATCCACAAGTTCACATCCTTATTCGATCCAAAGCTTAGTAATCTGAAATATATTAAAACAATGAGGTACAAAGCCCGGCAAGTAACTATCGCCGACAGCTCAAATAATACTTTAAAAAAATAAAAGTTCTAAAGCTATAAATCGATAAAAGAATCTTAACAGTAAAATCACATTTCTAAATTACGATCACACTATGCCAGTGACACGGCTTCCATAGTTCGATGGGGGCTAGTTTACGTCCCTCGTTAAGTGAAACTCAACAAGGTATCTATGTGTTCCGGAACGTGCGTAACCGGATTCTATAATTCGATACGCAACTAAAACTGGGAATTTCTAAAAGTCTTTTCTAAAATTGATTTTCGATGTCATAATTTTCAGAATTCAAATCGATCACATATTTCGAATAAAATAATATTTAATCGAATAAAAATAGATTTAATAATAATAATGAGCAACGAAAAGTTACTTATCTCAACATCGATGTCGTACCTTGAAAATAAAATCACAAAAAAAATCATAAGTATTATTTCATTATCTATTAACAGTCAAATAAAGCAAATAAGCACACATCTTAATAGAACTCTTGCGGCGATTACATATAACTTACTCAAAGAAAATTCCAAAAATCACACATCAAAATATCTTACAAAATAGAACATTGTTAACAAAATCAGCCCGGACTAGTTCTAGAAATTAGCAAATTACTCTATGAAAATAATTTTATCTGAAAAAGTATAAAATACGAAAAACGTAGACAATTCTGAGATCTTTCCAGAATGGTAAGGCTCAATAAAAACAAACGGGTAACGAATTCAGAAAGTAGATATTTACGGACTGTAGAACAGAATCAGACCCTGACTTCCCTTGTATTTTGCTGTTTAAGACTTCAAAATTACAGAATTTGATGGAGGAAAGTAAACTAAAAACGTAGAGCACGAAAATATCTTTCCAGAATGATATCGCTCATAATATTTGGATAAAAACTCAATTTACTATGAATTTTTGAAGTTAGCCTTCTCAATTTCGAAAACACACCAGCAGGTCACCAAATCACAGAAAACTCATATTTACAGGATGAATTTCGAAAAATACAAAGAATCAAAGTTGTAGATAATTAAAATACCTTTTCAGAAATTCTAATTTCATGAAATTCCGATGAATAACGAATCAGATACGAATTTTACAAGAATTCAGAATCCAAATGTACTATGCATACAAAATCGGAGTAAACATACAAAGACAATGAATATAAAAAGAACTCATGTATATATACAAAACTTTACCACATATGCAAAACCCAAGAGAACAACAAATATCCTTAATATAACCAAAATCAATCAAACATCATATGTAACATCCCGGATTTTCGCGATATTAATTCTAAATACAAAACTTAAATAAAACGGATTCTTTATTCAAATAAATCAAATATTCCATCAAAGTCAAACGCAGCTGTCAAATTCAATATTCTAAAATAATCAAATCGGAGACGCAGCTCCATAAAAACAATATTCAATAATCACTGTCTAATAAAGTACTGATAATTTATTCAAGTAATACGATAAAAATTTTCCAATAATTGCATCTAAAATAGCTAGCACGAAGGTCCACAAGTTCACATCTTATTCTTAATAAGCTTCCAAAAATCAAACCTGAAATATTATAAAAGGGGTGAGCTACACAGCTCAGCAAGTACAAATTGACTAACAGATGTTCTTAAAAATCAATGGGTGTTTTAATAAAATAATTTTTCAAAATCAAATATAACTTTGCAAAACCTTTGCGGAAATAAATCCAATCCAAAGTTTTATATTTTCAAAATACAGAATTTAAAACAGAAATAGAAGCAGAAAACAGAAATAAAACGAAACGAAAATCGGAAATACCACAGTCTTGCTCTACGGCCACACTTTGCCAGTGACCGGCATCTTATTCTTATTCTTATTCTTTCGCCACACTTTGCCAGTGACCGGCATCTAAAGTTCAATAATCACGCGCCCTTAATAGGTATCTAAAGTTGCACACTTGTGCGCCTACTAAGGGTATCTAAGGCCAGCTCCAGAATTATAGCGTAAATTACGAACGGGTTCGAAACGTAGAGACTGGGATTCTAAAATCAAATACTTATATCTTATAAAGTCGAAACAGAATTCTTATATCTTATACGAAAATCAAAAATTGCTAAATTAAATATACTTTTCGAAAATTAAAAGTAAGTCAAAAGTACTTACCTCAAAAGCGACTAAAATTGAGATTAAAATCAACACATGAACTGATCCTATAATTTAATTAACAGAATATGAAACAGTTAATCATTTATCGATCAGTACCTACTTTAATACATGCAAAGCAAAATACCACTCATTTAAAATCAAATAACAACTGTCGAAGACAATAAAACATGCTCACTACATTAAACTAAAACTAATAAACTGTTGGGTTCCGAGGCATAAAACGCAGCGGATAAACGTAAATAAAACAAAATTTTCGAAACCCAAACCAGGATCCATGTATAATTTCGGGCAGATTATGGAGATAACGAATCATACCTATTAAGATCTTGTTTCACGAACTCAACGGAGATCCTTGCTTGTAATCACCACACACAGTCCTTGCGTCAAGATCCGTGTCTCTAAGGTAATCCACATGAACGTCCGACCGTCCAACGATCCGAGGAGCCAGGTACTAGCCCGCGAAGAACAACCTCTCTCTCCCTCTAGCCTCTCGAAAATGGAGCTGCTAAGGTTTTGTCAAAAAAGATTTAATGACTCTTAACCCTAAAGTAATACATCATTATGTATTTATACAAGAGAAATAATGGGCTAAAATCAAAAAACCGAATTGGGCTTCCCTAAACCCAATTCTATTTCTATTCTGATTTTATTATTGGACTTCCTTAAATCCAAGTCTGTTCTTACTTTATTAAATTCGAATTTGCTTAGATAATTAATTAGGACCAGTCCAATTAATTAAATAGCCAATTCTCAATTTAATAATGATTTAATTTAAACTAAAACTCCTTTTAAGACGTTCTAAGTGTGTGACCCTATAGGTTATTATTACGTTGGCAATAATTTTAATATCTAATAAAATTATAAACAATGATCAGTATCTAGTAATACATCATTGCTACCCAAGTAATAATAATAATCGGTGATTCAATTTAAACCTTTTGTGATTAATGTTTCTGTGTAATATAATCCCTTTAACCAAATATTATAGATTAAACTCGAGGCATGTGTTTAGTCATCCTCTTCAACATTTAATCCGGGTTTACTTGATCCATGAGTAGACTATTAAAACAAATCATTATTTGAGCACGGCCATGCATTTTATAGTCTCACTCAATCAAGAGGCCAATAATATCTCTCCTAATTCTAGGAGGGTTAAATCCTTTATCTATCATTCATATTTCTCATACTACTCATGATATACCCGATGTCCACTTTTATCATCACCCGGTCAAAGGTAACTTTTAATGTAGTCAAAGTATATTAATCCTCGTATAGAAATATAATGACTCAAGTCAAAGGACCATTACACCATTATCACTGTGAGTCTTTCTTATGACTTTATTAAACATGAAGAATCTCACTGTGGGTCTGTCCAGTACCATGTACCCCTACATGTACCTATGTTTTTGACTTTAGTATCTCCATACTTATAACCAATGAGATGTGGTTATGTGTCAAACAACATACTAGTCTATTTACGTATTATTATTGCCCTGTAATAATAATACTCGACTAGGGACCTTTAAGAATATGATATATTATATAATCTCAAGTTCAAGTCATGTACTTAAACTATACAATGTGTATCATGATTCTAAGGATATTTATTATGCTAACAAATATATCGCAGTAATTAAAGTCATAATAAATATGTTTAATGAATAATCAAATGACATAAGGGTTTAAAAGAAACAATGTATTGCCTCTAGGGCACCTACACTAACAATCTCCCACTTGCACTAGAGCCAATCACCCATGTATCTAATACCCATGGAACTAGTGTGACCATCGTGCTTCTGCTGCGACAAGCCTTTGGTCAGTAGGTCTGCAATGTTATCATTTGTGTGCACTTTACATATGTGTATTGTACCTCCGTTTAGACAAAACACAAAACCAGACTGTGATACAGTATCATCCCTGTCTGTTTGGAAACTTGCATCGGTGTAACCTTTTACAACCAGTTTCTCCTCTCCTCCATACACCAAGAATGAATCTTTAGTCCTGTTCAGGTACTTTAGAACATTCTTGACTGTCGTCCAGTGACCTTCACCTGGATTAGACTGGTATCTGCTCGTCATGCTCAAAGCATACGAAACATCTGGGCGAGTACATACCATTGCGTACATGATAGATCCAATTGCTGAGGCATATGGAACCTTACTCATGTGGTCCTTCTCATCCAATGATTTCGGACACTGGTCTTTAGAGATCGTTATCCCTTGAGACACGGGGTCATATCTCCTTTTTGCATTTTGCATACCAAAATGATGCAAAACCTTATCAATGTATGTGCTCTGACTTAGACCGATCATCCTTCTAGATCTATCTCTATAGATCCTCATTCCTAGAATGTAGGTTGCCTCTTTTAAGTCTTTCATGGAGAAGTTGCTCCCTAACCAAGTCTTAACAGCCTTTAGAGAAGGTATGTCATTCCTCATTAGTAGTATATCATCAACATATAGTACTATGAATGCCACATGGCTCCCACTAACCTTCTTGTAAACACACGGTTCATCTTCATTTTGAACAAAGCCATACTCTTTGACTATTTCATCAAAACGAATATTCCATCTTCTAGTGGCTTGCTTCAATCCATAAATGGATCGACGTAATTTACATATCTTGCCAACATTCCTTGGATCGACAATACCTTCAGGTTGTGTCATGTACACATCCTCTTCAAGGCTTCCATTAAGGAAGGCTGTTTTGACATCCATTGTCCAGATTTCATAATCATGGAATGTTGCAATGGCAAGCAAAATCCTTATGGACTTGACCATAGCCACTGGTGAGAAAGTTTCATCATAGTCAATACCATGAATTTGTTTGAAACCTTTTGCAACCAGCTTTGCTTTATAGGTCTAAACATTTCCATCCATGTCAGTTTTCTTCTTGAAAACCCATTTGCACCCTACGGGTTTTACCCCTTCAGGTGGATCAACCAAAGTCCATACTTGGTTTTCGTACATGGAATCCATCTCGGATTTCATGGCTTCAAGCCATCTCTTAGAGTCTGGACCGTTCGTAGCATCTTGGTATGTGAGAGGCTCATCTTCATCTATAAGCATCAAATCACCACGTACATTGAATCAAGAGAAATCCATATCTCTCTGGCTCAAGGCGAATTCTACCAGTTCTACGAACAACCTGTGTTTGTTGAGCATTATCATTATCCTGCTCTTGTTCCACTTCAGGTTCAATGCTATTTTGTGGTTCTCAATCTTCATCGAGATCTATAGTTCTCTCACTGTTTCTTTTGGAAACAAAATCTCTTTCCATGAAGACAGCATCTCGAGCAATAAACACTTTCTGCTCAGAAGGACTAAAAAAATAATATGCCTTTGTTTCATTAGGGTATCCCACAAAATTGCACTCTTCGGATTTAGGTCCAAGCTTGTTAGATACTTGACGTTTCACAAACGCCTTGCATCCCCAAACTTTCATAAAGTTCATGCCTGACCGTTTCTCCTTCCATATTTCACATGGAGTCTTTTGAACCTTCTTAGTAGGAACACGGTTAAGTGTGAAAGTCGTTGTTTCTAGAGCATAACCCCAGAAACTTATTGGAAGATCTGCATGACTCATCATCGATCGCACCATGTCCAACAAGGTGCGATTTCTCCTCTCTGAAACTCCATTCCATTGAGGTATACCTGGCGGAGTAAGTTGTGATACAATACCACACTCTTTTAAATACTCTTTAAAATCGGTGCTTAAGTATTCACCCCCACGATCGGATCGTAAGATCTTAATACTTACACCTCCGCTAATTTGCTTCTCTACTTCAGCCTTGTATTCTTTGAATTTTTCAAAAGAATCGGATTTATTCTTCATAAGATATACATATTCATATCTACTGAAATCATCAGTAAATGTTATGAAGTAGTAGTAGCCTCCTCTAGCCATGACACGCATTGGGCCACATACATCACTATGTATTAGCTCCAGACGTTCAGTGGCCCTTTGACCCTAACCAGTGAAAGGGGTTTTAGTCATCTTACCAAGCAAACAAAATTCGTATTCTTTGTATGATTCAAAATCAAACTTATCCAAGTATCCATCCTTATGTAATTTGGATATGCGTTTCTCATTTATATGGCCTAGACGACAATGCCAGAGGTATGTTTGATTTGAGTCATTGACTTTAAGTCGTTTGTTTTCTATATTATAGACAGGATTATCTAAATCAAGAACATATAAACCATTAAACAAACGCGCAACACCATAGGTTAAATCATTCAAAGCAAAAGAGCAACTGTTGTTCTTTATTGTAAACGAAAAACCTTTCTTGTCCAAACAAGAAACAGAAATAATGTTTTTGCGAATCGCAGGCACGTAAAATAGTCTTCTAGTTCTAGAACAAGCCCAGAGGGTAAAGATAAATAATAAGTGCTTACAGCTAAAGCAGTAACTTTTGCTCCATTGCCAACTCGTAGGTCCACTTCTCCCTTAGCCAAAGTCCTACTTCTCTGCAGTTCCTCCACATTTATACAAATATGAGAAGCACATCCGGTATCCAATACCTAAGATGTAGAAATAGACAAATTGACTTCTATAACATAAATACCTGATCCAGAAATCTAAACACCTTTCATTTTCTTCAGATCCTCCAAATAAACAGGACAGTTTCTCTTCCAGTGACCAGTTTTCTTACAGTAGTGACATTCACCCTTAGCAACACCACCTTTAGGCTTTAAAGCCTGTTTGGGACCTGACTTTGGCTTGGGTGTAGAATCAGATCCAATCTTCTTCTTACCCTTCTACTTGCCTTTCCCCTTGGCCTTACCTTTATTGCCCACCATCAGTATGGGAGCAGGTTCAGCTGTCTTCATTTGGTTTCATATGTCCTCAACATAGCCAACAATTCAGTAGGTGTTTTGTCAAATTCATTCATATTTTAGTTCACAACAAACTTAGTAAATTTGTTGTTCAAAGAATTCATGATTAGGTCAATACCAGTTTCCGGACCAATCGGGAAACCCAAAGTAGCAAGGTACTCAATGTAACCAATCATCTTCAAAACATGTGGGCCAACTGGTTCACTTGCCCCTTGTTTGAAATTAAAGAGTGACTTACTCGTGTTGAACCTTTCTTGACGAGTTTGGCTTGCAAACATGCTTTACAAGTGCTCATTGATAGTATATGCATCCATATGCACATGTTGTCTTTGAAGCTCAGCACTCATAGTTGCCAACATGAGACATGCAACATCATTTGCATCATTCGCATCCCTTGTGCGGGCCGCTCGTTCCTCAACAGTAGCGTTCTCAGGAAGGGGACCTGGCGGAGGGATATCAATGACATGAAGCTTGCGCTCCTGCCTGAGGACAATCCTCAAATTCCTCTGCCAGTCTAGGAAGTTGTTTCCTCCTGTCAGTTTGTCCTTTTCAAGGACTGATTGTATGGATAGTGTGTTTGTGTTGTTTGCCATTAGTATCTACAATGATAAATGCACAAAATAAACATTAGATTGTCTTGGTTATAAATTATGTTCAAATGATTATGATATATTCATAATATATCTCCCACTATTTTTATCAAAGTAATAGCCCTTACTATTAATTCGGAAAGCATATCCCATAAATCTTTCTAGTGAGCCAAGATCCATATTTCGTCATGTCCAAAGTCAACCACTGGTAGTCCTTAAAACATGATTATTTAGGTAGACAACAATTGTCAATTATATCATAAAAAATTCTTGGATAGTTTGGTGAACAACGATTGATCTTATCTATCTAATAGATTTTTAACAAACTCTATGCTTCTAAGTTCATAATAGTTGAATATAACCGTTTATTTCCACCTCATTATGACGACTCAGTTAAGTTAGACCCAATGATACAACGGCCGAATATAACCGTTTATATTCGTCGCATCTCACCACGATAGACAGGAGTCCCCTGCCACTGACAGTCATTCCCCTTGTCGATCTAGGATTCGATGAGTGTTCATTCATTGGAAAGCATCTGATTAAAACTTAATATTTTGTTAAGGGGTTTAAAGAATTTATGACGATCATGATCACATCATAAAGAGATCCTCAATTTTCCTTGAACCAAATACTTCAAATTGACATCTTAGATTGTTCATTTCCCAGGTAGATGGAGGATCCCAATGGTCACACTTAATACCCATTAACCTTACGAATACGCATATCCGCTTTTGAGAGAAAATCCCAATTTTAGATATCAAAAATCCATATTTAATTCCGTGTTTTAAAATCCATATTTTATAAACACAAGAATCTCATGATCGTTTGTTAATTTTAAAATCTTGAATCGTTACAGATTTTATCTTGTTTAAGCAGGCATGGCATGGGTGATGTATCTAATACATTCATTCATACATGATTAATCTAATTAAAGCATGCATCTCTATGTATCCTACACATACATTCATACATCATATGTAAAGTAAGTGCAGTATGTAAACGTGATTGGTTATGGCCTTTATCCTATATGATCCTCTCAAGCTAATGAAAGGATCAAGGTCAATCTATGGTGGAATAAACATAAATACAAATTACATGTCTTCATTCTTCTTGTCTTCTTGGTTGCTCCTTCTCTTGGACCATCCTTCAATCTTCAATTACATTACATTGAATAATTGAATACAATCTACACTAAAGTACTTACATGATAAAACTCGAGTTACATTCGAGGTTCAACAATTACAAGAATGAAGAAAACGACATGCAAGTCGTATTTATAAAACCAAAACCATTAATCTAAGGGTCTTAAGGCCATAACCATCACCATGCTCAAGTAACAATTAAATAATATGTCATATTATATAATCATGTTATACCATATCATATTTCAGATGATCCAATCAAAGAAATCATATACCGCAAAAACCAGAAAATCAGAATCAAATTCTGAAAACAATAAATCGTCTTTTTCATGCAATAAACGGCGTGAAACGCCTTACAGACGAGTCGCTGATAGCTATGCTATCTGTTTTGTTCAGACGCTCGTTTCCAGTCAGAAAACACATATCGTTTGCAAAAATCGGACACTGGACAGATTTCACCAGATTTGCACAGCGTATACAGAAATCGTATCGTATACAATCCCCATATCAAGAACAAACATTAATTATATATATATATATATATATATATATATATATATATATATATATATATCAGTATATATAGAGATTACATAATCATATGATCATCTCAATCATTTTAAATCATAACAGAACCATATATATGCATCATAACATATTATAAACAGCATATATAAGAATATAAACATGGCAGATTCGCAAAACATGCATACTCGCATCATATACAGTTAACACGTAACCAAATCAACCCCTTATACACGTAGCTCTGATGCCATTGTTGGGTTCCGAGGCATAAAACGCAGCGGATAAACGTAAATAAAATAAAATTTTCGAAACCCAAACCAGGATCCATGTATAATTTCGGGCAGATTATGGAGATAACGAATCATACCTATTAAAATCTTGTTTCACGAACTCAACGGAGATCCTTGCTTGTAATCACCACACACAGTCCTTGCGTCAAGATCCGTGTCTCTAAGGTAATCCACACGAACGTCCGACCGTCCAACGATCCGAGGAGCCAGGTACTAGCCCGCGAAGAATAGCCTCTCTCTCTCTCTCTAGCCTCTCGAAGATGGAGCTGCTAAGGTTTTTTCAAGAACGATTTAATGACTCTTAACCCTAAAGTAATACATCATTATGTATTTATACGAGAGAAATAATGGGCTAAAATCAAAAAACCGAATTGGGCTTCCTTAAACCCAATTCTATTTCTATTCTGATTTTATTATTGGACTTCCTTAAATCCAATTCTGTTTTTACTTTATTAAATTCGAATTTGCTTAGATAATTAATTAGGACCAGTCCAATTAATTAAATAGCCAATTCTCAATTTAATAATGATTTAATTTAAATTCTTAATTTAAACTAAAACTCCTTTTAAGACGTTCTAAGTGTGTGACCCTATAGGTTATTATTACGTTGGCAATAATATTAATATCTAATAAAATTATAAACAATGAGCGGTATCTAGTAATACATCATTGCTACCCAAGTAATAATAATAATCGGTGATTCAATTTAAACCTTTTGTGATTAATGTTTCTGTGTAATATAATCCCTTTAACCAAATATTATAGATTAAACTCGAGGCATGTGTTTAGTCATCCTCTTCAACATTTAATCCGGGTTTACTTCATCCATGAGTAGACTATTAAAACAAATCATTATTTGAGCACGACCATGCATTTTATAGTCTCACTCAATCAAGAGGCCAATAATATCTCTCCTAATCCTAGGAGGGTTAAATCCTTTATCTATAATTCATATTTCTCATACTACTCATGATATACCCGATGTCCACTTTTATCATCACCCGGTCAAAGGTAACTTTTAATGTAGTCAAAGTATATTAATCCTCGTATAGAAATATAATGACTCAAGTCAAAGGACCATTACACCATTATCACTGTGAGTCTTTCTTATGACTTTATTAAACATGAAGAATCTCATTGTGGGTCTGTCCAGTACCATGTACCCCTACATGTACCTATGTTTTTGACTTTAGTATCTCCATACTTATAACCAATGAGATGTGGTTATCTGTCAAACAACATACTAGTCTATTTACGTATTATTATTGCCCTGTAATAATAATACTCGACTAGGGACCTTTAAGAATATGATATATTATATAATCTCAAGTTCAAGTCATGTACTTAAACTATACAATGTGTATCATGATTCTAAGGACATTTATTATGCTAACAAATATATCGCAGTAATTAAAGTCATAATAAATACGTTTAATGAATAATCAAATGACATAAGGGTTTAAAAGAAACAATGTATTGCCTCTAGGGCACCTACACTAACATAAACCATATAAAATAAATGGGTCAGAAGCTTTAAGCACATAATCACGTAAAAGGATAATAAATGGGTTGAAGCCCAATCATTACACACAAACAAGTTGTATCAATCCTGCACTAACTTAATTGGTATAAACAATTCATACTAATAACTACTCATGCATGTCATGTACTGTAAGAACAAAATCAAATAACCAGGAAACATAAAAATTTATTTATCAAGCATATTCTTTTTGAAAATAAAAATCTAGCACACTAAAAATATAATTATACATATAAATTGAACATGTTTTAAATTAATATAATATTATAATTAACTAAGCATCAAGAAGCACCAAACTAATACACTAACGACATATTAATGTTAATGAAAAATCAAACTGGTTTATAAGATATTTTTTTTCTTTTCTTTTATTTAAAACTCCGATAAAATAATTTACACAATAATTATTGACAAATTCAAGAACATTAGAGAGCAGGAGATGAGTCTGTAGCATAAATAATCTAAACTAACAGCACATGGATAAGCCAAACAATATGACACAAGTTTCTAGCAGATGGATACATACACAATCATGTATAATTTAAAATACATGTCACATACAGAAAAAGCACATAAATTAAACACTATGATTAATACTCAAAAACAGAGCGGACACACACCTGCAGCGACACTGATGAAGCCTGTACAACTCTCTTTCTATTCTATGGGATTTATTATATAGGCTCATAAAACCCTAAATTTATATTCTACGGGATTTATTATATAGGCTCATAAAACCCTAAATTTAATAAGGTAACTATACAATTTGTTCCTAATAATTTTACAATTCCTCCAAGTAATATCTAAAATTAATAATATTCTAATCAAATAATTAACTTAAATAAAAGATATCGATTTTCAAAAATATTCTTACACTTCTTTCCTATAATAACAAATCAAATCTCTAATCGAATAATTTATACGAAAAGAATTTCTAAATAAAATAATTATCTAATAAAAAATACATATATAAAAAAATAAGGAATAATAATAATTAACATGAATATCGAGAGAAATAAAAAAAATTACGAATAAAAAATAAAAAAAATACGGGGTTTTACATCATACATATGAATTAACACGAATATCGAGAGAAATAAGGAATCGTTACCCCTTCTTTTTAATCTTGTTATGAGTCTTCCTCTTCTCTTGCTCTTCTCCTCTCGTGTTCTTTTTTCTGTCTCTCTCTCTCTCTCTCTCTCTCTCTCTCTCTCTCTCTCTCTCCCTCTCCCTCTCCCCCCTCTCTCTCTGCATTTCTTTTTTCCTCTCTCTCGGCGTTTCTTTTTCGTCCTTTGCCCGATTGTAGTCTCTTGCTAGGGTTTTCTAATGTTTCGTAACTGACATCTCAATCTTTCTCTATTTTCTATATAATACTAGCGTTCTACCCATGCTACGTACCGACCAATAAATTATATTAATTAATTAATAAAAATATATTATTTTAATTATTATATAGGAAAAAATATAATTTTATTGGAATGTTAATTAACTTAAGTATAAAAATTACTTATCGATGAATTCATATCAATTGAATTAATATTAATATTATGAATCAATCATTAAAACAAATACAACCCCCGTTGAAAAGTTCAAAACTCCTATTTATTGTTTTTTTTTAAATTTAGCTTTCATTTTATTTATCTCTTTATTAGAGAATATTTCTAAGTACCATGTTAACAAAATTTTCACCCATATTCTGAGAATTCAGTATATTTATTCAATGTCGGATCCTTAAAATATTTATTATATTAATACATTGAAAATATTTGTGTGGTCGTGGTTAATTTTTTCGATTACATATTAAAAATGTATAGACACTCAATCCTCACGACTCCAATAAATCATTAGACTATCTATCAAAAAAGGTTGCAGTGATATGAGAAAGGATATCTACTGTGCAAGATACATGAAACGAACGTAGTTATAACAATAAAAACTTTCATCTAATCTAGTTTGTTATGTGATCGTTCAATATCTTTTTTACAAATTATATGTCCTTTTATTAATGAATTGATTTACTATTAAAAAATAAATATTTTCAACTAACAAACAAATTCAATATATCGCGCTCTTGGAGTAACGTATGATTATTAGAGTTTATGGTGATTGACCTTAGCTTATTTGTAAAGACAACTTAAAATGTGCATTTACAGTTTAGAAGTTTGTATGTAGGATTTTTTATTCTTTTCTAGTAAAACATGGTATAATAAATTTTAGTTTAATTGACTCTTAAAATAAGACATATGAAAATGAGTATCACCTATCTTTTTTCTATTTGACTAACTTGTGAAAATAAGCTATTGTCCATAAAATTGAAATATATAAACACATAATCACATTGTTATATATGTGCCCTTGTAATTTAGATATTAGGTTAAATAACATGAAATTCATTTTTCTTTAAGAGTGAGTATATTTTTCCGACATATATAAGAAGAAATAACTTATGTAGACCTGAAAAATCATTTTGCACATCCATGTTGTGTACTTTAGGGTCTTGAACGTAAATGACATGATATACGTTCTAATTTACATTTTTACAAATCAGATATACATATTCCTCACGTTTATAACAAATTGTTAGATTATCTCACCGAAAAGCCTGCATAATTTAGAGATATAGATGATGGATGTACCATAATTGAAGACCTGTTCAATGATTGGATAAAAGAAATTAGTGATCTATTTTACTATGTATTTGTTCAATTGTAATTATTTTTGTAGATGTTGTATGCCCTTTTATTGATGATTTTTGTAGGTTTTGATTATTTTTGTGGATAGCATATGTCCTTTTATAGATGAATTAATTATCTGTAAATAAATAGTGATTTATAAGAAAATTTGTGCTAAATTGACCAATTTATTATGAAAATATTCACTAAAAATATTTTCATTAACTCTATAAAAAATTTATTTTTTGATTAATAATTTATACACCAAATAATGTATAGTACTATTTAAGAGTATATATATTTAATATTTTGAATAATTCAAATATATTGGAAGATCAAATTATGTTTCCATTAATTATTGCATAGTTAAAAAAAATTCGTAATTAAAATGTGAAAGATGATTGGTTTAAAATTCATTCTAACGTTTCAATTGGTTGATGCTAGTTTTTCTTACCAAATTATTTAATACTTTACAAAACTTAAATTTTGAATATGTATTTAGAATAACACTACACCATATATGCTCTTTAGCAACACCTGAAAAAAGTGTAAAAAAGCCTGAAAAGTGTTGCCATAAGCCCAGAATTGGTCTAAGGCTACACTTTTTCCAATTTCAATGGTGTTGGATCTGCTCGTGTGGCCTTAGGTGGGTAAGCCAACACTTTTGCCACCCTACGGCCACATCGCAAAAGATGTTGCATTAGTCATCTATGCCAACACTTTCGGGTGTATAACAACACTAAAGGGGATGTTGTAATAGACCTATTGCAACATCGATTTTTTCCTATTGCAACATTGGTTCATCTAACACTTTGTTTTTTGGCAACACCTTCTCGACTTTATTGCAACATTTAATCGATAAAACACTTTCAGTATTTAGCAACATCACTATTTCTTTGGCAACATATATTTGTTACAACGCTTTTCATATTTTAGCAATACCTTTTTTTTTTGTTATCCCAACAATTTTCTAGTAAACACTTTCTAAATATATTAGCTACAAAGTTGCAACATAAACTACATAAACTATAAGAAAAATTTTGCAAGACAAAATGCCAAAAGGAAATACTACATTGTTCAACTTCACAAACATACCAAATAAGTGATTACACAGTCAAAGTTGGACATAAACCAACTTGCCAAAGCTGCCCAAAATAAGTGATTACACAGTACCATAATATTCTAAATGTTATCAAATCATCATAATAAAGTACCATAATATTCTAAATGCTTTCCCCTTGACAAATATCAAGTAGAAACATTACTACTTGAAACCTTGCCTAATGGCTCAATAGACAGCTCATCAATATCAACCTTCAATTCTGGATTTTTTTCTGCTATCTTAGTAATCATCAACTTGACATTCTCTCGAACCTTGTCAACGTTTTCATCCATCTCACGTGCAAGTTGTTCCCTAATTTTTTCTGTTAAATCTGCCAAGTATTGATCCGAGATACTTGATGCAGGGGCTGGGGCAGTAGCTTTTTCCTTTGGCTGCTTCTTCCGAATAAGTCTCCCAAGCAGGTATGAACCGGCATGTTCCTTCCCACCATAAACTGCCTGGTTAGCAGCCTCAATGCTTCCTCCCTCATCCAGAATCTTCTTAACAGTTGACTATAAGAAGAACGATTAGCACAAACAATGAAAATATGTAACACTACATTATTTAAAAGACCACCTAAACTACACTTACAACTTTTTTTTGAATCCCGGTAATAGGCAACTTATACTCGCGATTTTCATCTCTTTTGCGTGTTTCAACAAAAATTTCAGCCTCTGTTACTGGTGGCGGCGGTTCCTTAGCATCAGCCGGCATCTTCTCAAGTTTCTCAGTTAGCTTGCATAAATACGATAAGGGAGGTTTTAGAACATGTAAGGCTATATAAAAAAAACAAAATATGGACCAAAGATTCCAGACATTTGTACAGAACCTAACAGACCATCAATAATCAATCAATATTCCACATTACAGATTTTACGAGAGATAGAGAGGAAAGGAGATTACCACGGCAAGAAGAACGAGAATGAAATCCACGGTAAGAAGAACTCAGAACAGTTTTACGAGATTAAAATTAGAGAGTGAAATGAGCGAGAGAGAAGAGATAATTAGAGAGAGAGAGAGAGAGAGAGAGAGAGAGAGAGAGAGAGAGATACATGTACCGCTGTGCGTATTAGAGAGAGATGTGTGAGAGAATGAAATTTTATTTCCCCTTTCCCCCCATGTATTTTGTTGTGCGTATTTTATTTCCCCCCACTAAATTTTCCCTTTCCCTCCACTGAGATTTCCATTTTCCCCCTTTTTTTAACACTGTTTTTGTTAATATAAGGCAACACCCTACAAGTGTTGGCTTTGCTAATCCAATTATATTTAATGTAACATGTGTTGACATCTATTGCAACATCGAAACAAAGTGTTGGCTTATATCAAAAATAATCTATCTAAGGCTACATTTTACATGCCAATACTGGTTTTAGGTGTTGGTAAAGACCATATATGGTGTAGTGATAATGTGCTAAATATTTTTATATTGTTAACAAATTTTAATTCATGATTTTGATTGTACCATATGATTTTGAATTGAGAGTTTGAGATATCAAAATATCTATTATAGATTTATAAACTCATATATTAGTGTATTATTTTTAAATTAAATAATCATCATATTTTGAATAAAATTGTTAAGTAATCACTGAATAACATCGATAACCCAACACTGTAAAAAACATTTTTCTATAGGCACGCCTAATAATGTAAACAAATCAGTGTAATATGGTAAGGATTGATGCCTAGAATTCAGTAAGTCACATAATTATTGGAATTCGCCACTGAATATTCTAATGGGAATTAACTCTGGGATAATATGGACTGGAGATGATGATAACCTAAATCGTTTTCTATTTTTTTTATTGATTTTATTAGACAATTAAAACACGAAACATACGATACATATATATATAATTGAAATAAAAAGATAATCTATCCAAGTATAGTATGTCATATAATAAAAATATATAAAGTAGTACCTTAACCGAAATTGATATGATTTAGGCATGAGGAGAATTTATGCATACACTTAGTTTATTGGCTAGGTCTGAAGGAGAATAGAGAATAATCGGCTTAAATTTCCCTTAATGTTTAAACTGATATAATAATTATATTTTATAGTTTGTAAGAATTTTATTTTATATAAATTGTTTATTAGTTAATCGTTAAAATAAAAATTAGTAGTTATTATGTTTAGTTAATTGATATGAAAAAATAAAAATCAACTGTTATTGAGTGTAACTTGAGTTGAGTTTAATATTGGCTAAAACGTAGAATCTAGATCCAATAGAGAAACATGTTACATTATGTTTAATTGGTCTAAAATTTAGTAGATTTTGATTGATGTTAAAATAATTCATAATTTTGTGATTGGTTAACTAATATAAGGTAGATTCAGTTATCTTTTATTATAATAAAAGATGTTCAAAAACCATTCATAGTTAAAAGATGTATAAACATATGTAATATATTGTTATGTGAATTTATAGAAAATAATATTTACAATTAGTAGAATTTTTTTAAAATTAAAAACCATGTAATATACGAAATTATTAAATCAAGATATTATCATATTTAAATTTAATTTAATCGCGATTAATAAATTAGAATAAGTATGTTAAAAAATAAAAAAATTGTACATGATTGATTGATTTAAATTTTAGAAGTAAATTCCGATTGCCTCTAAAATAATTTTAATTTTTTGATTGGTAATTTATTCACCAACCAATAATAATACTCTTTTAGCGTATATTTAATAATTAAAGTAATTAAAATGTATGTAGTATTCGTTTATGTGAATTTACTAATTTTTTATTAAAAAGTTGTGAATAAATATAGTTTTGAGTCTTTAAAAAATTCGAGTCTTTGAAGATATGGATTTTATCCAAACTATTTAAAATTTGATTCAAATTCGATTTTTTATTGTTGGCTTATATGCATTTATTAATTAATTTTATTAACAAATTATGAATAAATATATTTTTGAACTTTTAAAAAAAATCAAATTTTTGAAGGTATGGATTTTACCCAGGTTATTTAAAATCTGATTTCAAATCCGATTTTTTCAGTATGGTTGTTTTAATTAATGAAATAAACTAATGACATTATAATCACAAATAACTTACTGATTACCTTTTCTTTTCCAGCTAAAATGTATATATTTTCTAACAAAAATATCTCATTTTCTCCCGAATAATAACTAACCAATTACCTTTTTCACCTATTACCGGTTCTAACTTTTTTAACTAAAATATATTTTTTCCAAAAATATGGTCGTTCTAACTAATCTGATCTTGTAGTGTTGACTTATATGCATTTTTAAAAAATTTATTAACAAAATAATCACAAATAACTTATTGATTACCTTTTTCAGCTAAAAGGTACTCCCTCCGTCTCTCAAAACTCTTCTCGTTTGAAATGTCGGGACTGTTCATAACATGAGACAAATTACTAATTTACGTATAATCTATAAGACCAAATATAGTCATGAATGATCTTGTTGGATTCGTATTTATGAGTACTTTAATACTGTGAAGTTTTTATATTTAAAACTAATACGAAATTAAAGATATTAACGATCAAATGTGTGCGTTGGCAAACGTGTCAAGGAGAAATGGGAAAAGTTTTTTGGGACAGAGGGAGTATATATTTTCTAACAAAAATATCTCATTTTCTCCTAAATAATAACTAACCAATTACCTTTTTCAGCCATTACCTTTTCTAACTTTTTTAACTAAAATATCTTTTTTTCCAAAAATATGGTTGTTCTAATTAATCTGATCTTGTAGTGTTGGCTTATATGCATTTTTAAAAATTTTATTAACAAATTATTAATAAATATTTTTTTGAACTTTTAAAAAAAATCAAAATTTTGAAGGTATGAATTTTATCCAAATTATTTAAAATCTAATTTAAAATCCAATTTTTTCAGATTTCTAGTTGATTTAGATTATAATTTCTTAAAATCGATTACAATTGTACAATATATATTGTGAAAATCAATTTATAATGTATGATAATATGATTGTGGTTGACTTTATATTAAAAGAATGGTTGATTAATGAATGATTAGTTATGAAATTTAATTTGAAATATATAATAGTATATCTTAATTGATTTCATATTAAAATTGTGATTTTCTATTAAATATTTTTTGAATTTAAAAATATGTATTTATTGATATGTTTAATAAAATCATTATTGTATTTAAATTAGAAGTGTTAACTAACCATGGTTAAAGAGGTATGTTGATATTGTAAATAAGGAAAACTTTTAATATAACATGATTGGTCTAAAATTTAGGAATTAGCTCTGATTGGTTCTAAAATAATTCCTAATTTCTGATTGACTAACTGTACATTGGTAGACTCAGGTATTATACTAAAGAATACATACATTATCTTATATCTAATTATTATCCTTAATAATTACTTTTTAATGATATATCTTCTTATAACCGAATTTTTTTTTACTAATTTTTAGCCTAAATTCAAAACTTGAAAAGCAATTATGAGTTACAACCTATTAACCTTCTATTTTTAATGATTTTCTGCAATAGCTCCTCTAAAATTGAAAAATGCTATAATTTTAAATACTAAATTGTTAATATTAAATTATTAAATTATTTACTAAAATCTATACTATTATATAAAAGCCGAAACATTAAAAGTTTGGTTGGTCGGTACGATACCTGTTGATTTTACTTATTTACCCTTACTTAATTACATATAAAATCCATCCTACTAACTAATTAATTTCCTTTTTCAAATTAGACATATTACCTTTTCTATTTTTCACTAACTAATTAATTTCACTTTTCAGGTAAAATACAATATCTTTTATATTGTATCTAACTAAAATTTCTCCTTTCTTATAAATACTACGAGCAATTTTGTTTAATAAAATAACATAATTATATTATAATTACTATTAACCAATCAATTACTTTTTTCAGCCAAAACATGTTACCTTTTTTATAATTCTGCATCTAAAATATCTCTTTTTCCAATTATATCTGGTTATATTGAATAATATAAAATAATAATATTATAATAATAATAATAATTACCAATTACCTTTTTTTTATATAAACGTATCATCTTTTCCATATTTCATAATTAAAATTCCCTTTTTCATGAAATATCACGGGGCAACATTAATTTCTCACTATCTAAAGACACTACGAGCAATTTAATTTAGTAAAATAACATAAATTAAATTATAATTACCACAAACTAATCAATTACCTTTTTCACCTAAAACAAGTCACCTTTTCAATTTTCACATTACATTTTCTATTTTCTCTAACTAAAATCTGTCTTTTTTCAATTATATCACGGGCTGTTCTATATAATAAAATAAAATAACAATATTATAAAATTAATAACTAATCGATTAAGTTTTTCCGCTAAAATGTATCATCTTTTTTATATTTTCTAACTAAAATCCCTCTTTTCTAAAAATATCACGGACAACATTAATTTATCCTTTTCTCAAAACATTAGGAGCAATTTTATTTAATAAAACAACATAACTGAATTATAATTACTATAAACTAATCAATTAACTTTTTCACCTAAAACAAGTTTCCTTTTTAATTTTATCTAACTAAGACCTCTCTTTTTCCAGTTAAATCACGACATTCTATTTAATAAAATTAAATAATAATTTTATAAGTACTTATAATTAACTGATCACCTTTTTCAACTAAAATGTATCATCTTTTCAATATTTTCTAACTAAAATCCGTCTTTTCCTAGAAATATCACGAATAACATTTATATAATTATTATCAAATCATCTCATTTAAAAATTTAAGACTCCACAATTCATATTTTTTTTAAAAAAAAAGCAATTTAATTAATAAAATTTTTTATATAATATTACAAAAATTCCGTGCATCGCACTGATTTTAAGCTAGTTAATCTAAAAACCTAAAATGTTACATAACCCCAATAAATTATCTTTAATTCATAATTTTTGCCAAAACTAATACTTCCTTTTCAAAAGAAAATATAAAAAGCTGGCACATACTTCATTACGTGTGAATCTGACAGGTTTGTAGATCTACTTAAACATCAATACATTAATTGAACTAATCTCGCAGAACCCGAGGCATCGATGTCCGGACCCACACGTGTTCCCTCCCCCTGTAAATGACTACTACAAGTCCACTAGTTCACATTTTACAAACTGTTCCTCTACAAAATTTCTCCTTGATCATTCTTCAAAAACCTCCACAAAAAGAGATGAGAATCACAGTAGAATCTCTAATAAAAGACAGAAAATACCCCTTCATCTTCTCCCTCTTCACCATCCTCTCCATTTTCTCTCTTCTCATATTCTTCAATGCAAACTCATCTCCTCTCACAACCGTCTCCGATCTCAGTACTTCTTCACCTCTCGTCGTGCTCTCAACTTCTCCTCCTTCAAATGCATCTCCTCCGTTGATCGCGAAGCACGAGGAGGCTTCGAATGAAGTGATGGATGCGCATTGGAGGAAGTGTGATGGTGTTTATGCAGTGGATTATATACCTTGTTTGGATAATTTCAAGGCGATCAAGGCGTTGAAGTCCAGGAAGAGGATGGAGCATAGGGAGAGGCATTGTCCACAGAGTAATCCTAGGTGTTTGCTTCCTCTTCCGCCGCGGTATAGAGTGTCGGTGCCGTGGCCTAAGAGTAGGGATATGGTGAGATAAGATTGATGGTTTGGTAAGATTTGTGTCTTGTTTTTTTTTATTATTGTTTGATTAGTTTTATGTTATATGATGCAAATGAGTGGATTATGTTAATATGTGCTTTGTAAATTTGTAGTAAGGCGTTTAGCGAACTATTATCAATTATAAGTACTACTAAAATTTAGTACATTTACTATCATAATTTACCATGATCTAATTAGGTGGCCTTGTTTCAATTTGTCTATCGTTTACTATAGATTAAGCTTTAAAATGCCAACACTGCAGTCTGTATGCATATCCTGTCATTACAAATTAATGTTGTCTTTTGTATGTTTTCTTCTTCCTTCACAAATGAGGTTTCAAGTCAAAATAGTGATACATATTTTCTCTCTATTTTATGGGCCTTTATTTGTAACATACTCGTATTAGGCAAGTTATGTTGTTTACGTTGTTTGCTGATTCTGTCATCAAATTCGTTGTCTTACAGGTATGGTTTGATAATGTTCCGCACTCTAAGCTTGTTGAATACAAAAAGGACCAAAATTGGGTGAAAAAATCTGGTGATTATCTTGTCTTTCCTGGAGGTGGAACTCAGTTTAAGGATGGAGTTATGCACTACGTAGCCTTTATTGAGAAGGTAGTGTTTGTGAGTTCCATTTTAAAGATATTGCATATGTTAAATCTACTTCTATACATTTATGCATGTGAAGTTGGACGAACTTATTAACAGGACATGTAGTGGTCAAGTTCCACATGAATTTGTATTGACAGCTTAAAGTTACAAAAAACCTAGGCATGACCAGGGGTTGCAATATCTCGGATTATGATATATGCGGCATGCACATGATTATAATTTCGAGAGCATGCTAGAGTTCTACTATAGGCAGTACTAAGTTAAAATGTTGATGTTGTCCAAATTAGAATGTTAATCGTTCTTTTAAAAAAGTTAATACATGATTGAATCCTTATTTCGAGGAGTCAGACCTTTAACTACATCAGCTAGACTGTTCTTTACAAATTGTCCCTTGATCTTCGAGAACCACACCTTTGTCATGCAGAGACTTTGATTTAAATGTGAGCTTTGTAATTGCCTCTTGGAATTTGAGTAATGAAGAGATCAGGCATAACCTTTATTCCTGTTGTTCGGAGCCTTACATTCTCATCAGCAATTTTAAGCAGAATAGTAGCATCGACACTATTTGGTTTCTCATTTGTATTGCGTGTATTTCTGCTTTTTGTTTCAGTTTTCTGGGTTACTTTGATGGGTTGTTATAGCACCACAGCAGTTGCCTCTGAAGGCCATACCATGATCGACCCTTTCATTCATTCGTTCCTTAGCTTTTTGGCTACCAACTGTGACAACATTCTTGCACCATAAGATGCTACAGAGGGCAGAAGCATCTGGCTGCAAAGGACATTCATAGGCTTGGTTTCTTTCCTGAACGCTTTAAGGTCGCTGCCTTGACTTATCTTCTTCTCAGTTGCTTTTGCACAGAGTCAATTTTCTGACATTTATAAATCCCATTCACTTCCACACTTAGACCTCTAATCATGTCATTGGTTCTCAAGTTGGACATGAACTATCAGCTTGGCGTATCTGAGATTTTGCAAGTGACATGCTTATTTTTTTATTTACGCGGGTCAAGGTTGCAGTTGAGCTAGCAATGAGTACACTAACCCGATGCAAGAATCTTTTTATTAGTCCCTTGCCATCCGCAATCTGGATTAATTGCTATTACGTGCTGCAAACTACTATAATGTTGATTTCGTCTTCATGGATACTGGACAGTTGTCATATCCCTTCCTCCGCTCCGCTTTTTGGTACTAAAGTCTCTGTCCTTGTATGAATCACGGGATACTTTTTTGCTTGAGTACTGCGGCCACCAAGATTGGTATCCAGGATTGCTAAGAAGTTTATAATAGAAATTGTATAGTTCTTTTTCTATTTTGATGTGCTCTCCTTCCTTCCTTTTCTCCTGGCCACCTTGACGTCCTCTTTTTTTTTTCCTGGTATGATTAAGAGTTAAATCACTCCCAACTCTCTTTTTTTTCCTGGCCAGCGAGAAATGTAGAAAAGTTGCTGATTACAAATCAGGACAGCGAGACCCTTTTTTACTAAAACCGCCATAACTCTGTGTAGAAAATTTATTTTCACAAACCGCTTTTTGCATAAAAAAAAAACTAGACTTGGAGATCTTTCCAATGGCATATGACTAACAGCCCCGAACTTCCTAGATTAAAGCAATTTATGTCGGGAAGTTAGGCATTCTCTGCTGGTTTCAGATTTTTTTCTACGAGTGGCATTTGCTGGGTTTGCTGATTCCGCAACAACTATTCTCGCTTCTTCAGATGCCCTTTTCTTTGTAGCCTCGCTCTCTGTGTAATTGACAAAGGCGTCCCTTTTATTATACCTTTATATGCACAGAATCTCCTTTGTTAATTTTCCGCATGTGTTTGTAGTGGTTGACTGATTTGATGCTTACTTACACTGCTCCGTTACTTACCTTAGTTTTCTTCAAAAAATGAGTTCTCTTTTGAGCAACACCCTATATATTTTATAAATATCTATATTTATAAATATATATATATATATATATATATATATATATATATATATGGTGTGGCTCAAAAGAGAACTCATTTTTTGAAGAAAACTAAGGTACTAATCCTAACCATTGGATGTATTATAATCAATGGCCCCGCCAGGGGCACCCACACACTAATCAAATACACCCTCACACACACAATCCCACCTAATCCCCTCCGTTTTTAATTTGATTTTTCCCGTCAATCGGTGATATTTTTTTAAATTCTAATTTCACCACATTTTTCTCCATCTCCCAACGATCAGTTTGCATACCATATGTACTATATTTTAATTTAGTTTTCTAAGTTCTCCTTTTAAAGGGGTTCTCTCTAGATCCCTACTATATATATATATTGATAAAGAGTTTCTACCTGACACTGTAGGAAACTTTTCTACAGTGTCGCCTTAAAATCACGATTTTGCTGCACATATGATATGCAAACTGATCGTTGAGAGATGGAGAAAAATACAGTGAAGTCAAATTTCAAAAAAAAAATCACTAATTGACGGGAAAAATCAAATTAAGAATGGAGGAAATTAGGTGGGATTGTGTGTGTGAGGGTGTATTCGATTTGTGTGTGGTGCCCCTAGCGGGGCCATTGGATTAGATTAATCTATGGCCCAGATTTAATTTAAGGCGATACTGTAGAAAAGTTTTCTACAGTGTCAGGCAAAAACTCTTTTTCCTATAGAAAAAGAGTTTCTACCTGACACTGTAGGAAACTTTTCTACAGTATCGCCTTAAATTAAATCTGGACCATAGATTAATCTAATCCAATGGCCCCGCTAGGGGCACCACACACAAATCGAATACACTCTCACACACACAATCCCACCTAATTTCCTTCATTCTTAATTTGATTTTTCCCGTCAATTAGTGAATTTTTTTTTGAAATCTGACTTCACTGTATTTTTCTCCATCTCTCAACGATCAGTTTGCATATCATATGTGCAACAAAATCATGATTTTAAGGCGACACTGTAGAAAAGTTTCCTACAGTGTCAGGTAGAAATTCTTTACCCTATATATATATATATATATATAGTTTATATTGCTGTTCAATTGCCACACTTTTTTCATGTTCGGCTCCAGCAATTTTCAGCTAATTTTTCTTCAAGTATCCTTTATCATGAGAACTGTTGTGTATCGATTTTTGAGATTGATGTTGTAGTTCTTGGGTTTAATTTCATATAACATCGTGTATCACTCTTACCATACTGTGCCCACCGTGCTTTCGAGTAAAGATTGACTATTTTGGATGTCAAATTGTGGTGATCATATGTATAGTGATGGACAAAGATTCATTGTAGTGGCATTTGCTCCAAAATGTTAGACGGCCAATTTCCTGAACACCTCAGGGTTTTAGTAGAAGCTACTAAATGTAGCTTGTACTTTAAACATTCCCGCAACAACCAACATAGGTGTCCACAATTATTTAGCAACAAACAAAAATGCATACACAGTCTGGGAATATTGAAGTTGTAAACCTGAGGTCTGATAACAAGTTAGATGAACAACTCTTTCAAAATCTTAATGCGTTGGTAGAAGCCACTAAGTGGACCTCATGCTTTTAACGTGAAAGACTAATATTTATCTGTTAGGTCTAGTGTCTTCTCATATTCATGCTGCATGACAGTTGTAGTGACTTAAAATTACTTGTTATCTAGGCTTTACCAAAAATTGGATGGGGCAAGCGGACTAGGGTTATTATGGATGTTGGTTGCGGTGTTGCTAGCTTTGGTGGGTATTTGCTGGATAAAGATGTTATTACAATGTCATTTGCCCCAAAAGATGAACACGAGGCCCAGATACAATTTGCTCTTGAGCGGGGGATTCCTGCTATACTCTCTGTCATCGGAACACAGCAACTTACATTTCCAGATAATGTTTATGATTTGATTCACTGTGCACGATGCAGAGTTCACTGGCATGGTGATGGTATTGTCAATTGTTCATTTCTTTTTCACATTTATACTTTTTTTGTCAGTCTAATGTTAATTTGTTATTGATTAACAAATGTAGGTGGGAAACCTTTAAGGGAACTCAATAGGGTTCTTAGACCTGGAGGGTACTTTATATGGTCTGCCACACCAGTCTATCGTAGTGATGAAAAGCATCAGAACATATGGAACAGTTTGTACTCCTTGTTCCTTCGTCTTCCCAAAGCTTTTGCATCCTTTATTTTTTTTATTATTCGTGAAATTTATCAAGTCTTATCATGTTCTACAATTATTTTCGTCGTCCATTGGTGTTGTGTGTGACTTGTTTGTTGTCAGTTGTCCTGTAAAGTTGATTGTCATACTATCTTTCGTATTGCAGCAATGGTAAATCTGACAGAATCGATTTGCTGGAAAGTTGTTGCTAAAACATCTTACTTCACTGGTATTGGACTTGTTATATACCAGAAGCCTGTTTCCTCTTCCTGTTATGAAAACCGTAAAGAGAATAAACCCCCTATGTGCGATCAGAATAGAGGGAAGAATGTGTCCTGGTAAATATAATTAAAGTTATTGAATATTTTAATTTTTAAACAAATTTTCTGCTGTCATCATTACCTGCTACCACATGCATAGGTACACACCTCTAGATACTTGTCTTCCACCACTTCCACTGCCAAACAAGGGTAGCTCATACAGATGGCCAGAGGCATGGCCCAAAAGACTCAAAAGTAAACCAGTAAGCCTATCTAATGAACCAGACGCTGAAGAATTGTTTTATGAGGACACAAGACATTGGTCAGCACTAGTCTCAGATGTTTATTTACAAGCCTTTAATATGAACTGGTCGAACGTGAGGAATGTTATGGATATGAATGCTGGTTATGGAGGGTAAAATAATAAGAACCTCTTCTATCAATTATTTAGATATGCTATTTTTACTTAATCGCATGTATGTTTACGTATCAAAATAACGTAGATATATCTAACGTATTTACTTTGCTAAATACAGATTCGCTGCAGCTCTTGCTAATCTACCTATATGGGTAATGAATGTGATGCCAGTTCATGGGCCAGATACGCTTTCTGTTATCTTCGATAGAGGACTGATTGGAATATATCACGATTGGTGCGAGTCACTCAGTACCTATCCTCGAAGTTTTGATATGTTGCACGCCAGTTTCCTCTTTGGAAACTTAACTCAAAGGTAACAAATGACTGCATCAAAGCTGTGTACACACAATATAATTCATTCAGTACAAAGGATTTTTACGCCAGCAGTTCTAGACATGCAGATCATGAACCTTTAGTTTCTTACGTATCATATACTTTTATGTACTTAAGAATCATCATTTTCAAAATTTTCAGATGTGACATAATAGATGTAGCAGTGGAGATGGATCGCATACTGAGACCAGGTGGATTTGTCATAGTACAGGATACATTGGAAATGACAAACAAGCTTACTCCAATTTTGCGCTCACTTCACTGGTCCATAACTGTGCATCAAGAACAATTTCTTGTTGGTACTAAAGGCTTTTGGCGTCCAGACGACGTAGAGTCCTTGTGAATCATATTCTATATCTTTCTAAAATTGTAACCTTAATCACAGAGAAACTTCGTAAAATTTTACATGGAGTTTTTATATATAAGTTATTTTATGCGAGAAGGAAAAGAAAAAGAAGTATCAAGCATGCACAGCACAAGAAGTTTGTGGCCATCTAACTGTCGAATTTTTATTTCATAAATTCAATTTTAAAACTTTTTCAACTCAAAACAAATTGGAATCGTTTCTTAAAACAGGACACTTAAACATCTTCATGATATTGATTAAAATAGTTAAAATGATGTAAAATAATGATTAGGTAAAATTTATTTAATTTGTATGATGTAAAATAATGATTAGGTAAAATTTATTTAATTTGCAAGTATGTTGTACTCTTTGATAATATGGAGTTTCACTAAAACTAATACTGATATTGTACGATGAAGTTATCTAAAATTTTAATTAACATTAATCAATATACTATACTATTATAAGCAAAATAGAGTATATTTGATTATCGGTTTGGTATATTTTTTTTTTTGTACACTCAATAATAACTGTTAGATTTTAAAATAAATAAATGAGAACTATTAGATCTAATGCTAAAAGAATATTACTTTTCTAATATTTAAAATATTCTTATAGGTTCCAAGTTCGAATCCTACCAATAACATATCTCTATCAAACATATATGGTTTAAAATTCAATTCTCGTCAACAACATATTATTAATTAAAACACTATCGTTAAAAATATTATCAAGCATGTATTATAATATTTTATTATTTTCTATAATTTATTTTCCTACTAATTAAAAATTATATATGAAAATATGGGTAATAAAACGAAAAATATTAAAATAAACATCCATGCATCACATGTGTAATAAGCTATATAGTAAAAAATTACACGAAATCTGGAAAATACTTGCAATATAGAAAATTTTGTATAAAAATCGAAAAAAGGTCTACATAATCAGATAAATTTCATTTTTTTCTAAATAAAAGTTAAAAAAAGTAATTTTTATGTAATATTTATATATCTACGTATGGATTTTAAAGTAATAATTCAAAATAAATAATTACAATAATATTTATATACATGAGATTTATAAAGTTAAAAAATTATTTTAATAATAGAAATATATATACAACTTAAAACTTTAACAATAAAATATAATTAAAATGTTTACAAGCAACTATACATCGTACGGATTATAGCCTAATATCCTTAAAAATGATAATTATTTATATCTTTCCTAATTTTTATTTATGACATGTCCGACACACTTCTAAGAATTTGCATAATTGAAGATGCTTCTATTAGGTAAATAATTTCACTAAACATTGACTCTAACATATTTTTAAAAATTAAAATAAATTAAAACAGAACTTTACTTTTCTTAAGAGATGACACAAACCAGTTGTAACGTGGAAGGGTTATGGGTGAGTGCCCTATATACCAAATTTTAATTTTCTCTCACCAAAATACCCAGATTCGGAAAGTAACGTCCAAAATGCCCACGGGATACGCCCATGGTAGAGGAGTATCCCGTGGGTATGACAATGGGGTCGGAGTATAATCTTGGTCACGCCTTTGGGAGAGCAGTATCGGCAGCAGGCAGCAGATACGCTTCCTTATCAGGCGCATCCACCATATACGCAAGTTAATAAGGCGTATCCACCTGTTACGCCGTTTCCAGTTGCGTGATGACGTAATCATCACAATTTCTCAGATTTCACGCGACTGATAACGTGTATTTTATACACGTTTTGTCTTTTATTCTTCTGCATTTTTGTTAGTTTCGAATGTTGTTTTATTAATATTTGTTATGTTTTTCATCTTTCAGTGCCTCGTGCTTAATTGTTGAAAAGATGGCTTAATTTGGGCATGAAAGCGAAGATTATTCAAGAGGGAAGTTAGAAGATGAAAGCTCGCGATGTCGGGAGGTGTTTAATGTATTATCTTGAAGATTTTATCTCGTACGGGCTACTGTACGGCCATTCGACAGGCCGTTCAAAGGAGCAGATTTCTGTAAGGGCAGCTGTACGGCCGTTCGACAGGCTGTACGACCCCTGCTGTGTGTTAAAATAAATATAGCCAAACACATCTCATCTTCATATCTTAACCTATATCACAACCTAACCTAATATCACTTCTAACATCTAACTTCTTTATCTTCTTCTTTGCCTCTTCAAGAACATAATTAGGGTTAGTAGGAATTAGAGAGGAGACATTAATTACTTGTAATCTAGCATTGATTATGAGTAACTAACTCCATTTATTTGGCTCAAGGAGGATTTCTTGTACAAAACCCATTTCATTTAAGTAAGGTTTATTTTCACTCTATCTTGAATGCTTGTGATGTGTTGCTTATGATTTTGCTTGGAGATTGTAAGTTGCTTCACCTTACTCTTCTCGTATCTTTAATTGCTAATTGATTGTTCTAATACGTAATCGTTAGTTCATTCATTATAGTAGCACAAGATTTAGTGTACCTAAATCCACAACATTCAAGTGCAAATATCTTGGTTGAGCTTCTCATCCTTGGGTTTGTCCTAGTGATAAGTGGATTTTATATCCACTTGGATCGCTTAATTTCGGCTTAAATTGATTGTCTTGGGCTCAAGTTGTTGTAGATTTGATGTGTTTTGCTTAGTTGTGCAGGATTACGAGAATTTTGACTAAGGTGGATGCTTTTATAATTTTTTGGGAATTAATTGATTAAAATTCGGATTTTCGAGAAGGGTTGCACAGTTTACACTGTTTTGGCCATATCTTGAGTTCTAGAAGTCCGTTTTAGGCCCGTAAGCAGTCCACGCGAAGATAACGAGATTTCCTATCATTCTAAGATAGTCCAGAGGTCCAATTACGTGGGGAACGTTCCAGAAAATCTGAAGAAAAGTCAGCCACGAATTTTCCTTACAAAACATAATCAAATTAGGAAACGTATCTTGCAGAAATTCTATTATAATTCTGTTTTGTATTTTCTTGCTGGGCAAGACTTGTAGTGCCTATATAAACACATCATACCATTGTAATAGGGATAGACATATTATTAGTTATTATTTTTGTAACATAGCTTAGATCTGCAAGGGGGAAAAGGAGAGAAGGATTCAACGCTCGTGACAAGCAACGGATCTAGATCTACTTCAGCCTTTGTGTTATTCTGGATTATAGATTTGTTTTCTTAACTCTTTGTTTATTAATATAATTACTTCTTTTATTCATATCTTGTTTTATATCATGTTTTCATCAAATCCCATGACGATGAACGGTTCAATTATGAGCTAATCGTTGTCATGGGATTCTAACGGAGTTATCTATGTAGCTTAGTAGTTTATATGCTTTAAAGATTTATGTGTGGTGAATTCTTGATATCCTCGTATGGTTGTGTTTCATGTATTTAGATGCGTCGCGAACATCTAATTTGTTAATCTCTTGCTAAACGAGAGTGGATCTTGAGATTTAGAACTTGCCATGCTAGCATAGGATAGGTTGATGTTTTAACATCATGATTTGTGGCGTAAATAGAGATATTATGCTGCCCTATGTGATCTAAGTGGATAACTTGTGCTTAAACCTTTATGTTTTTAAATTCTATAGAGATATAGGGTCTAAACATAATTGGTGTCTACCCATCTTCTATCTCTTTTGTGGATGCATGCGTAGTTTGGTATTAGTATACCGAGAGGTAGCTTTTACTTATTTCGTGTTGTCCGATCAGATATCAAAACCATCACATGTATTGATTAAAGGCTGCGACTCTAAGTGAAGTAGATAATGAAGTTAGAATTCCATGTTTATTCCCATATAAGTAATTTGATTTTAGATCTCATTAGCTAGTTAATTCTTAAATTGCATATTAGTTAAATTTAGTTAAATAAAATCTCAATTAATTACTTGTCTTAGCAGTGAATTAAGATCATACATTGTTGAATAGGTGCATTTACTGAAAAGAACCATAACCTGATCCCTGTGGGAACGAATTTGGACTTAACCTTATATATTACTTGTGACCACGTACGCTTGCGTGATTTTGTGTTAACAAGTTTTTGGCGCCGCTGCCGGGGATCATCGGTGTTTTGTTTAGTTTATGTGCTTGTCATCAGTGGTCGTTAGCGTTCACTGACTCGGATTTCTTACTTAGTTGTTTGTTTCGTGGTATTTTCAGGTACTTGAACGTGTATGCGAACACGTTTGCAGGCTCGTAAGGAAAAACTGGCAGAAGACGGTCTTGTAGTAGATAATCAGAAAGAGGAACTTGAAACTACTGTAGAGATGGCAGAATTACCAGCAGCAGTCAAGGCTTTGAAGGACTATTCGCAGCCAAAGATCAATGACATACAATCTAGTATTGTCAGGCCAGCTATTGCAGCGAACAACTTTGAGATCAAGCCGAGCATAATTCAGATGGTGCAGAATTCGGTTCAGTTTGGGGGTGCTTCTACGGAGGATCCTAACATGCATATTCGGGACTTTATCGAGATCTGCGACACTTTCAAATTTAATGGTGTGTCGGAGGATGCTATCAAGTTGAGGCTTTTCCCATTCTCCTTAAGGGATAAGGCTAAGGGCTGGTTACATTCTCTACCAGCTGGTTCCATTACTACATGGGATGATCTTGCTCAGAAGTTTCTTACTAAATTCTTCCCTATGGCGAAAACTGCAGCAATACGGAACCAGTTAACTCAATTTCAGCAGCAATCTGGCGAGTCTTTGTGTGAGGCTTGGGAACGTTACAAGGAGATGCTTCGTAGGTGTCCACATCATGGCATGCCTGATTGGATGGTTATTAATGGTTTTTACAATGGGTTGGGAGCACAGTCTAGACCTTTGCTAGATGCAGCATCAGGTGGAGCTCTGTGGGCGAAGAGCTATGAGGAAGCTTATGATCTTATTGAGATGATGGCTGCTAACGAATATCAAAATCCAACCCAGAGGCTTTCTCATGGTAAGGTAGCAGGTGTTCTTGAAGTTGACACAGCTTCAGCTATTGCAGCTCAGTTGAAGGCTCTTACGATGAAGGTGGATTCTCTTGCTAATTATGGGATTCAGCAGGTGGCTAGTATTTGTGAGCTATGTGCGGGCGCACATGAGACAAGTCAGTGTGCTATCTCTTCTGAATCAGTACAGTTCGTTAGTAATTTCCAGAGACCTGCTGCACCAGTTCCAGCCACTTATCATCCGAACAACAGGAATCATCCTAACTTTAGCTGGAGCAACAACCAAAGTGCTCAACAACCTCAGCAGTCTTATCAGCAGTTTCAAAGTCAGGAAGCTAGGCCATTCAATCAAGGCTATCAACAGCAGTATGCTCCAAGGGCACCATATCAACCTCCTGGATTTCAGCAGCAACAACCCCAGGCTCATGCGGGGCAATCATCTAATGAAAAATCAGAAATGGATGATATGAGGATGATGTTGAAGAACCTTCAAGCTTCTCAAAAGATCTTGGAAAACCAGATGGGACAGATTACAAATGCTTTATTGAACATGCAACAGGGGACTCTTCCTAGTGATACGGAAACAAATCCAGGCAGAAGGGGGAACAAAGAACAGGTTAATGCAGTGACTTTGAGATCAGGAAAGGTTACAGCAGACCCTCAATCAGCAGCTGAAGAAGATGAAGATGTTCAGAATCAGCAGGTTGAAAAATCTGCAGTGCCAGAAATTGAGAAATCTGACTTAGTGGCTGATCAGGTTGATGGTGAGAAGAGCAAGAAACCTGTTGAAAAGTCTACTTCGGAGCAATCTTCAAAGAATAATCAATTCTATCCTCCTCCTCCGTTTCCTCGACGCGTGCAGAAAAGTCAAGAAATTCAGTTCCAGAAGTTTATGGATGTCTTCAAGAAATTGTCCATTAACATTCCTTTTGTTGAAGCATTGGAGCAGATGCCGAGGTATGCAAAGTTCATGAAGGATATTTTGTCACGGAAGAGAAGGTTGGAAGAATTTGAAACAGTGGCATTAACGGAGGAGTGTAGTGCAGTTCTGCAGCAGAAGTTGCCACCCAAACTTAAAGATCCGGGAAGTTTCACCATCCCTTGCACTATTGGCAACCTTTCTTTTAGCAAGTGCTTATGTGATTTGGGAGCTAGCATCAATCTCATGCCCTTGTCTGTTTTCAAGCAGCTTGGTCTGTCGGAGCCAAAGCCAATCAACATCTCTTTGCAGTTGGCTGATAGGTCAATCACTTATCCTAGGGGCATAGTGGAGAACGTTTTGGTGAAAGTTGATAAGCTCATATTTCCTGCTGACTTCGTTATCTTGGATTTTGAAGAAGACAAGAAGATTCCCATAATCTTGGGAAGGCCTTTTCTAGCTACAGGCCATGCTCTGATTGATGTGCAAAAAGGAGAGCTTACAATGAGGGTGCAAGATCAGAATGTCACCTTTAATGTTTTCAAAGCTATGAAATTTCCAACTAAGGATGAAGAGTGTTGTAGTGTGGAAATAGTTGATACGGGTCAGAAAAAGAAGTTTGATCAGTTGCTGAGCGAGAAATCGGACAGTTCTTCGGTTCGTGATCTTTCGAAAGTAAAGCTTGGAAAACTTCCACCACATTTGAGGTATGTCCTTTTGAATAATGAGCTAGTGATTTTTGAAGAGGGGCATGATAACGTGTTGCGAAGGTGGAAAGCAGATGATAAGGATGAGGAATTTTTTGTTCAACCGGTTGAGTCAGAGAAGCACCTGAGAGGTGTGAAGAAGAAAAAGAAGAAGATTTGGCCATTTGGTAGTAAAATTAGGTTGAAATCTGATGGAAGTGATTTGTGGAAAGCAAGCAATCAAGATGTCAAAGTTCTTATGAATGGTTTGTCTGTTGAGAACGGTTCGGTTATTCTTTTGAAACCGCCTTGATTTGAGGAAGTAACGTCAAGCTATTGACGTTAAAGAAGCGCTTCGTGGGAGGCAACCCATGCATTAGTATAGGAAAAAAAGAAAAAAATTTTGAGTGTTGTGTGAAAAAAAAAAAAAAAAAATGAAAAAAATCGAATTTTGGGTGTGTGACGCAGGTTGCACCTGCGTTTTTGCAAGTGGGGCAAATTGCGGCTGTGTAACGCAGGCTGCGCCTGCGTTACTGGAATTGGGGCAGTCTGCGGGGGTTGTGGCGCAGGTTGCGCCTGCGCAACTATTATAGGGGCAGTTTGCCCTGGACGCTGGCAGTTGGCGCGTGGATTGAAAAAAAAAAAAAAAAAAAAAATTCAGCCTTGTTCCGTGTGTGCACCTGTTGTGTATATTAAAAATATTTTCTCTTTCCCCTCCCATTCTATTTATACCCCCATTCTAAACCTATTCTAATCCTATTTCCATTCCAAAACCTCCCATCTTTTTCTCCAAAATTCTAAACCAATTTCTTTTCTAATTCTAATTATTATTATTATTTTTTTATTATTATTATTATAATTATTATAATTATTATTATTATTATTATTATTATTATTATTATTTTATATACACACCTAGCCATACAAATTCAATTCCTCTTCTATTTATTTAAATCTCTAAAATTCAATTCTAAAGAGGAATTAATTACAAGTTCACCTCTTTGATTCGTAATTGGGTTAAATCTTCTCTAATATTATTTTTATTACGAATTTGTGTTCTTGTAATTGGGGGTTTTGTAGGATTCTTGTTATTTGGGAGGTGGTTAGTCTATGGAGCTCGTACGCATTATCCTCCACCAGATTCATCCGAGGAGGGTTATGATTCAGCTGGGCAGGTATGTTTTCTATTTTCCCTCGTATTTACTTCCATTCAATGCGGACATTGAATATTTTAAGTTTGGGGGTGGTTTGAGGGATTAGTAGTTGTTGTTGTATATATGTGTTCATGTAGGATATCATGTTTTGCATGCTTAGTAGTAATTCATTCATGTTATGTTCGTATTATCTACGTTTGTTTCATGTAGGACATTCTGTTTTTATTTATGTATACCATGTGAGTTCATTCTAGTTGCATTGTCATGGCATGCATGTTTCATGATCCCTTAGAACGAGCTAATTCTGATTGGTAGGTAGGTGTCTAATTGAGTGTGATAATGATGAGTAACTAACTCCATTTATTTGGCTCAAGGAGGATTTCTTGTACAAAACCCATTTCATTTAAGTAAGGTTTATTTTCACTCTATCTTGAATGCTTGTGATGTGTTGCTTATGATTTTGCTTGGAGATTGTAAGTTGCTTCACCTTACTCTTCTCGTATCTTTAATTGCTAATTGATTGTTCTAATACGTAATCGTTAGTTCATTCATTATAGTAGCACAAGATTTAGTGTACCTAAATCCACAACATTCAAGTGCAAATACCTTGGTTGAGCTTCTCATCCTTGGGTTTGTCCTAGTGATAAGTGGATTTTATATCCACTTGGATCGCTTAATTTCGGCTTAAATTGATTTTCTTGGGCTCAAGTTGTTGTAGATTTGATGTGTTTTGCTTAGTTGTGCAGGATTACGAGAATTTTGACTAAGGTGGATGCTTTTATAATTTTTTGGGAATTAATTGATTAAAATTCGGATTTTCGAGAAGGGTTGCACAGTTTACACTGTTTTGGCCATATCTTGAGTTCTAGAAGTCCGTTTTAGGCCCGTAAGCAGTCCACGCGAAGATAACGAGATTTCCTATCATTCTAAGATAGTCCAGAGGTCCAATTACGTGGGGAACGTTCCAGAAAATCTGAAGAAAAGTCAGCCACGAATTTTCCTTACAAAACATAATCAAATTAGGAAACGTATCTTGCAGAAATTCTATTATAATTCTGTTTTGTATTTTCTTGCTGGGCAAGACTTGTAGTGCCTATATAAACACATCATACCATTGTAATAGGGATAGACATATTATTAGTTATTATTTTTGTAACATAGCTTAGATCTGCAAGGGGGAAAAGGAGAGAAGGATTCAACGCTCGTGACAAGCAACGGATCTAGATCTACTTCAGCCTTTGTGTTATTCTGGATTATAGATTTGTTTTCTTAACTCTTTGTTTATTAATATAATTACTTCTTTTATTCATATCTTGTTTTATATCATGTTTTCATCAAATCCCATGACGATGAACGGTTCAATTATGAGCTAATCGTTGTCATGGGATTCTAACGGAGTTATCTATGTAGCTTAGTAGTTTATATGCTTTAAAGATTTATGTGTGGTGAATTCTTGATATCCTCGTATGGTTGTGTTTCATGTATTTAGATGCGTCGCGAACATCTAATTTGTTAATCTCTTGCTAAACGAGAGTGGATCTTGAGATTTAGAACTTGCCATGCTAGCATAGGATAGGTTGATGTTTTAACATCATGATTTGTGGCGTAAATAGAGATATTATGCTGCCCTATGTGATCTAAGTGGATAACTTGTGCTTAAACCTTTATGTTTTTAAATTCTATAGAGATATAGGGTCTAAACATAATTGGTGTCTACCCATCTTCTATCTCTTTTGTGGATGCATGCGTAGTTTGGTATTAGTATACCGAGAGGTAGCTTTTACTTATTTCGTGTTGTCCGATCAGATATCAAAACCATCACATGTATTGATTAAAGGCTGCGACTCTAAGTGAAGTAGATAATGAAGTTAGAATTCCATGTTTATTCCCATATAAGTAATTTGATTTTAGATCTCATTAGCTAGTTAATTCTTAAATTGCATATTAGTTAAATTTAGTTAAATAAAATCTCAATTAATTACTTGTCTTAGCAGTGAATTAAGATCATACATTGTTGAATAGGTGCATTTACTGAAAAGAACCATAACCTGATCCCTGTGGGAACGAATTTGGACTTAACCTTATATATTACTTGTGACCACGTACGCTTGCGTGATTTTGTGTTAACACCTAGCCTCTCTTTGTTTAATTCCTTGATTTGGTTATACTAGTAGTGCTTCATTATTGGTAGCTATTATCAAGAGAGCTAATTTATGTGCTTCACTAAATTAGTGTTTTTAGAAGAGATATAAGTGATTGTGTGCTTCACCAATTATCTTGGTTAGGTAGAGTTGGATATATCTTGCTTGTTGGGTTGAAGTGCTTGTGTTTCCATGATCCTTGGGTCAAATGCCTCTTATCTTGTTAATTTGCTCATTGTGTTGTTGTGTTGGCAAATTTGGATTTTAGCCATTAACTTAGTTGTATTTTTGTAGCAAGTTAGTTATTGTATGCAAGGTGTTTGATAAAACACCTTAACCAAACTCAAAACCCCCCTTGGTTCATACTTCTAAATTGTAAGAGGCAATCTACTCGAAATCGATATTGAGAGTCCTTCCCTGTGAACGAACTTCGAAAAACACTACCTTCAAATTGGCGCCGCTGCCGGGGAAGGCAACAATATTAATTTTGAGTTAACTGTTTCTTATAGTTTAGATTTTATCTTTGTATATAATTTTTTCTTTCTTTCTTTGTTGTTTTTATTGGTGTGTCTTCATGTTTATTGTATATAGACATGAACTAACTCTTTCAGGAGACGATGGATAATTATCGTGGTTGGAATAATGCTCAAGATTTCACCTATGATCAAGAACGATATCAAGATTTTAATTCTTTTCAGAATTTTAATGCGTATCAGGTGAATTCTTTATATTCTACAAACTCATGTTATGCTCCTTACTCTCCTAGCATCGATTATTCATATGCTTGTGAAAATCAATGTTATGATCTGCAATATAATTCCCAAGACCATCAAGGGTCTTCTTCATCTTCCTTATCATCATTAGAGGAGATGATAAACCAAATGGCGGCAAACAACCTCCAACTTGCTTTTGAAAATCGATGCTATGATCCGCAATATAATTCCCAAGACCATCAAGGGTCTTCTTCATCTACATTGTCATCACTTGAAGAAATGATGAAACAAATGGCGGCAAACAACCTCCAATTTCAAAACACCACTTTTCAAAGTATATCCAACTTGGAAAAGATAACTTCTCAAATGGAAAAGAACACTTCTCAAAGCATATCCAACTTAGAAAAGCAAATGAGCCAACTAGCCGAAACCGTGAATCAATTAGAGGAGGTCAATTCTCCTACTAATCACGATTCTTGTTTTGTAATTGATGAAAATGTTGTGCATGATGAATTTGCTTGTTTAGTTGACGATTGCCCTAAGCTTGACAATGATAAATTGGATGTAGTTGAGGATCTACCAAACATAGAAAATTCCTTTGAGCTTAATGAATTGGTAGATGAGATAAAAATTGATGAATGTCCAATTGAAATTGAGAAGGAATTTGAGCTTAAGATTGATGAGGTTGAAATTTTTGCTTGGGTATATAAGGATACAATTTGGGAACAATTTTTGAGTCATAGTTATAATGATTATTCTGATGATTTTTCTAACTACTTTTCTTTTTCAAAGTCTCTTGAAGATGTGAAGGTCCTAAAAATATTTTTATATTTTTATGGATCAAAGGTATATTTGCACACCTTATTCTTATTATTGATTCGTAGGTATGTGCATTTATTTGCTTTTTCACCTCATTAGTCAGAATAGTTGTATAAATAAGTCGAGCCAACGACAATAAACAAAGCGCTTTTTGGGAGGCAACCCAAGGTACGCATGTATTTATATATTTTATGCGTGTGTTAGATTTTGTTCCTTGCTTGCATTTATGTGGGGTGTTATGCATATTGTGGCTTTGAGGATTGATCTAAATATTAGTGAGTGGGGATTCCATTTTTCATCTATTTTAATTCTAAGAAAATAACCCAAAACAAAAAAAATAAAAATAAAAATAAAAATAAAAAAATTATTATGTATTTTTGTGGTGTGATTAATGAATTTTATAATAGATTTTCAAAAAAAAAAATTGTAATAATAATGCCCCGCTCAATAATATTTAGTATCGTTAATTCTCATTTTTATGATTTTTTTTTTCCACTTGTGCCTTGATGTGTTTGTTTAATGTTTTCAGGAATTAATATTTTATTCAAGCATTCAAGGATTTGTGTGAATTTTCTAAAAAAAAAAAAAGAAAAAAAAATAGTTTTTGAAAATTTTCAAGACTGTACGGGATGTCGTACGGGGATCAAACCGTACAACAAGCCGTGCAGTAGGCTGTGCCTGATTTTGCAAGTTTCTGTCCAGAACTTAGTACAAAATAAGAGAAATTTTTAAACTCCCACCCACTTGCTGTACAGCCTGTGCAACGCAAAAAAAAAAAAGACAAATACAAAACAAACATAAACAATCTTTACTCCTCTGTTCTTCCTAATCCAATTCACCTCTCCTTCTCTCCCTCTACGCTGCACAACCATCGCCACACCGTCCAACTGTTGCTAACCTCGTTCACCAGCAGAACCCAGCCTCCGTTCAAACCTGTCCACTTCAACCTCCCTCGACCCCCCTGCAACAATCGACAATTCACTTCGTATCTTCTCTTCTACCTGCTAATCACTACTAAAACCACCAGTCACTCATTTCCCCAACAGCTCTGCACCAAGCCCATTTCCATCCATTTCCTCCGCAACTCTTTCCACTCCGCTGCAACCACCACCCTCAGTCCTCCTCTCCCTCGTTCCGCGACCCACCTCCGCGACCCATCTCACCACCGTCATCCGTACCACAGCCTCCCACCACATTCCCACCTTCTCTCCCATTTCCAACACCCACCGCAACACTATTTCTGCACCAGCAATTACCATTCAAACACCACATCACTTCCAATTCCACCAACAACCTTCCGCCCTTTTCCTCCTAACCTCCCTTCCGATCTGTGCTTCACCTCCGTTCTTCCACCTATCATTTTACTACTCCACTTCTCCATCCAACACAAACACTAATCCCTTTTTTTTCTTTTCCTCCACCTGCCCACCCCCCCTTTCTTTCACCCCGTAACCCAACCAGGCCCCTTCCCCCTTGTTTTTCTTTTTCTTTTTTTTTATTTTCTTTTGTTTTGTTTTGTTTTAAGTTTTTGTTTTGTTTTTATTTTATTTCTTTTTCTTCACTATTTTTTTTATTCGAATTTTGATTTTCAATTTTAATTTTCTAAACTAAACAATTTTTATAAATTTAAGAACTAATTTTAAATTTAATTTAAATTTGATTTTTGATTTTATTTATTATTGGTTAGTTCTTTTTATTTTTATTTTTTTTAGCAAAAAAAACAACTTTTTTTTTATTTTTTTTTATTTTGATTTTTAGTTTTTAAATTCAAGAATCAATGTAGTTTCACTTCTAAATATGATTTTTGATTTTGTTATTAATTATTTAGTTATTTTATTTTATTTTATTTTTAAAATTTGATTTTTGAAATTTGATTTTACTATTAATTACTTAGTTATTTATTTTATTTTAATTTTGAATTTATTTTATTTTAGTTTTAAATTTAATTTGTGATTTTTGATTTTATTACTAATTTCTTAGTTATTTTATTTTATTTTATTTTAAAATTTGATTTTGATTTATTATTAATTTGTTAGTTTATTATTATTATTATTATTATTATTATTATTATTATTGTATTTTTTTAATTTTATTTTATTTTAATTTTATTTTATTTTATTTTATTTTATTTTATTTTATTTTCTTTTCTTTTTTTTAAAAAAACAAAATTTAATTCTTTTTATTTTTGAATTTAGTTTCAAATTTTCTAAAACTGGGTAATTATTTTATTTTATTTTAGTTTTAAATTTGATTTTTTATTTTATTATTATTTCGATTTTAAATTTGATTTTATTTTTTTAATTTTATTATTAATCGGTTAGTTATTTATTTTATTTTATTTCTTTTTTATTTTATTTTATTTTTTTTAAAAAAAAACAAACAAAAATTTTAACTAATTATATATTCTTAATTAGTATATTGTAGTAGCTTTGACGGTGTGGATTTTGGCGTGTCGGTTATTTTGTAGGGTTGCTTGTGGTTTGCGGCATTAGTTCAAATCTTGGCTTGCAATATTTGGAGTTGGATTTTGACAAGTATGAGTGGCTTTGCTCCCGGTTCTTGTTATTTATTTTTAGGGGAGTTCTCTTTCACTCATATCTCTACTTCATTTTATTTGTCATGCATGAAGACATGCCATGTTTTAAGTGGGGGAAGGATTGTTCATTTTGATGTCCGTCTTATTGTCCATTTTGTTTGCATTTAGGAAATAAGTTTTGTCATAAAGTTAAGCTCGTTTACTTGTTTGTAAAATTTATGACATTGTGAGTTTGCAACTTTGTTTTCTCATATTTCGTGCCTAGCATTACCAATTTGATGTGAATCTATAAGTTTGATGCACCTTTTTTTGCACACACTCACTTAAAATGGCATGAAAAGTATAAATTGTTTGTAATTAAATTGTGAGCATGACGATTATCTCTTAGAATACATGGAATCAAATCGAGGAGATGTTATTAAAACGTAAACCTTGTGAGGCCTTGAACGATGATTCCTTTGCTTGTGTGTTGCTCCCTCTTTATGTGTGTTTGTTGCTCTAGGGCTTGCATTAAACCTTCATTCATGGATGCACCATAATAAGGAAATTCTATTTAGGATAACCTTTTTGACCTTTTTAGCTTGTGAACCATGAAAATAATCCCTAGTTACCCCTTTGAAGCTTATATCCATATTTTTCTTCGTCACTTTCTCCTTTTATACATGAGTCAAAGCCAAATACTTCACTCTCGACCTAGTTGAGTCTTGAAAAAAGAATTGATTGGAAATCATGTGAATTTGGAGAAATTGTGAAGAGGAAGAATTCTATTTATTGTAAGTGGGAACTAGTTTGATGTGTATATCTAGATGTGGTTCAAAGTTCTTTGTAGTATTTATTTATGTTATGCATTCCCTTTGCTAAAAAATAATAATAAAGGGGATGTAAAAAAAAATAGAAAAAAAGCAATAAATCTTTGTACTTTATTTTGTTTCAATTTTCTTGGTAAATGTGGTTGTGTTTTGTAATTGTAAATGAGTTAAGACATTCTTTAGTTTGAGAATTTGATGGATGAAGCGAGCAAGCGTCATTTTGATCAACTACCGAGACTTTTACACCTTCCTTGAACTTAAATTTTCACACCTTCACCCAAGCCTCATTACAATCCATTTTATGAATTCCTTGTTTTTGGTGCAATCCGGAATTTAGGTAAACATGCAAGGTCAAGTAGAGCGCATGCATTTAGACTTGGAGTTGAGTGAAATCTCTAGCCCATACTTGTGTGATACATAATTGAGAGATGTGAGATTTTTCACCATACGATTTCATCTTCTTAATGCGAGGCCATGTATGCTTTGTGATAATCTTGTCTAGTGTTCACGATTGAAGTGCATTCATTCTATCTTTAATGTCTTGGTTACATATTGCACAAGGTGTGTTATCTTGATTCTTGAATTTGTTGTTAGCTCGTTTTAGTGGATGACAAGGTGAATAGCTCTATATATTTGATTTTAGTTACAAGTAGACGGCTCGGACATGTGAGTGTAGTAGTTAGCTTAATTAGTAGGTATTGTTAGTTTGTTGTTTATTGGTGATTTTTGTGATTTTGTGGGTATATCATCTATAAACCCTCACGAGACCTCACTCGTCCACTAGGGCTACCTAGGGGTTCCAAGGGCTTGTTGCATATGCCAAATGCAACCGTGATCACCTACGGAAGTGGTACTAGTTAGGAGTATATGGTTATGTTAATTTTAGTTTGCTCGGGACTAGCAAAGTTTAAGTGGGGGAAGATTTGATAACGTGTATTTTATACACGTTTTGTCTTTTATTCTTCTGCATTTTTGTTAGTTTCGATAACGTGTATTTTATACGTTTTCTTATGATAGATTCTGGGGACAGAATCTTGTTAAGGGGGGAAGGATATAACGCCTTAGAAATTTTTAATATTTATAATTATTTATTTAATATTAAATGTGAATTATGTGACGTGAATTTTTTTTAGGAGGTAAAATATGTGTGATGTTGTATTGTGGGTTTATTTGATGATTTATATCTGTCGGATAAGTCTATGTATTTTTACTTTATTTTTGGTGATTAAATCCTATTTAATTCATATGTTATTTATCTTCTGGAAATTTTATAAAATAATCAAAATTAGTATAAATCACGAAATCTTTTGCATTATTTAATTTATTAGTTTATTTGAGTTTTAAAAATATTTGATGGATTTATTTTGATTTTTAAGGATTTTAAAATGATTTTTATGAATTAATTTGTGTTTTATGGATTTAATTTTGTAAAATCCATATTTAATTCAATTTCGATCCTATAAATATTTTAAAAATATGGGGAGTTATATAATTTTATTTTCTACGTTTTAAAAATGATTTTTAGATTTTCCTTAACTATTACTTATTTATTTTCCATTTTACCACGTATTTTTAAATTGTTTAAATCAGAAAATCTATTAGTAAAATTCTAAAATCTCCCCCTTTATCTTTTAAATCCCTAAATTGATTGATATTTCCCAAATGTTCAGTACCGGGTCTGTTCTTCTCTCGGTAATTCCCGAAGCTTCTCTCCCATCTCTCAAACTCTCTTCCCTCTTTTAATCTCTCGACAACTCTCTCCCTCACAATCTCTCTTAATCTCTCCCCTCATCTCTCTTTCATATCTTTCCCACGCAAGGTTTTCTCTTCTCTGTGCTTCACTACAATCCCCGCGTGTGTGTGTGATACCCGCGTGTTCTGTGTGAATCGAATGGGATTGTGTATGTGAGTATCGGTATGTGTGGTCGATTCTAAGCTCGGTTCTAAGCTGGTAACGACTCTTGCTATGAATTAAATCTTCCCCTCTCCCCTCCTGCAAATAGTCCATATGCGTATGTGTGTAAGGTATGTGTGGGTGAGTTCATCAGAGTGTGTGCGTGTGCGCAGGCTCTGTGTAAGCATGACAGTGTGTTTTCTTATGTGGGTTCTGCACTGTAAATTTCCCCTTCCCCGACAAGATTAGTTCGAAATTGTTATTACTACTATGTGTGTGTATTGGTCCGGTTTGTACTGCATATGTATATCTTGAATTTTTGGTCAGATTACAATTAAAAACCGAATGGGGTTTTGAATTCTTAATGTTTGTTTTCGATGTGGTGATGTAATTAGCGATAAAATATCGATTGTGATTTAATCAATTTAAGGATTATTCAAATTGTAGTAATTGTGGCTTGAGTTGTTAGTACGTGGTTAGTTTTGAATATTATTCTGAGTTTGGTGATTGTTACTGTTGTTTAGTTATGGGTTGAATTGGCAGCTCGGTTCTGTTAATTGTCGATTTATTTACATAGTTCATGGTTATGCAGTGGTTTATGATGTAAAGATTTTAAGTAGTTTGTAAAATTAATTAGTCGGATATGTATGCAGAATTTTGAGAAACTACTATTGTAAATTTTGGAGTGTATTTATATGTAAAGTTTGAATGGCCGATATTATGATGCTCGAGTTGTAATTTGTATGGCTACGGATTCTGTTGGTCTAAATTGTTTTAGTAATACATTTAAGTGTTGTATTTGACATGTACTGGTGATCGATGACTTAAACAGGTTTATGGTTAAGGTATAATTATAGAGGAACTATGTCAAAATTTTATTAAAACTCGATGGCAGTCCTAAAACAATTTCGATAAGTTCTTTTGTAACTTATATCTATCTATCTATATATATATGTGTGTGTGTGTGTGTGTGTGTGTGTGTGTGTGTGTGTGTACTAATAGTTGGAGTGGTATTTGAATTATATTTTATTTATGTAATTATTTTCGCTAAATGCTATTCGGTTATAATTATATATTTATTTATGTTAGTCGTCAGGGGTTGATAATATAGGAATAAAGTGAATAAATTTAAGGACTATCGCAAGGGTAGATTAAGATTAGATGTTGTAGAGGAACGTCGAATATTGTATAGAATTCTGAAATAGTGTTTTTATATGTGTAGATTCGAAGGACGTAGACCCAAGGAATAAAGGAAAGGCAAAGGCTGAGAGTTTTTGAGCTAAGTGGCTAGCGAGGAAGTATTTCTGTTAAGGCAAGTGACTTGAACCTTATATTGAGTTCAGACTCCTTGAACTATTTATGAATTGTTGATTTAATTTGCATACCTTATTGCTTATCCTTATGAATTATTGCTTCAACTTTTAAACCTTATTGTTATCCTTATTAATCATTGTCTAATTACCCCATTACTTGCTCTTATGATTGATGTTTAAACCCTTGTACCTTCTTGCTTGTACCTCTGAATAATTAATTTAAACTTTCGTACCCTGTTATTTATCTTCATGAATAAATTGTTTAAACCCTCGTACCTTATCGATTGCTGCCTTGAATAATTGTGTAAACCGTTGCACCCAACTATTGCACTAGTTCTTGTTCATTTATAAATCTTAAATTATAATTCGTGCTTTGTTCTGTCATAAACCTTTTCTTTTCATTTAATTCATAATTACCTAAATAAAATCCTACTTATAATCCCTGGAACATAAATTCTAAAGCCTTAACCTTTACTTTATTCCTCACTAGCTCATGATCCCTTTTTATTTAATCCCGTTTTCTTAAACCTACAGAGTTAATTATTCACATCACCTCTTTATATGATTATGTGCTTGACAAAACCTTATTCTTAAATACTTTTGAATCATACTTGAATCCCTACCTTGTGTACCTGTTGCAACTACATTTGAATGCTTCCCTGACCCTTAATCTTTTATAATTGCAAATTAAAATGGCTTATTTATTCAAAATGTTTTAAGATTCCTTAAGCTGGGCTGATATGTTATCAGTGAGTTTAAGGATTGCAAAGTGAAATGTGTTAATTTATTAATAATAAATTTGTTTATAAACTGGAAAAGCGTAAGAGGCTAGGGTGGTCCTAGTCCAGCACTTTTATTTAGCGTAAGAGGCTAGGGTGGTCCTAGTCCAGCATTAAAGGCCAATGTGTTGCCTAATTAGGAACCCAATTTTTAAAGTCCAGAGGGACCTAGTGTCCGGTATGGGGACATTACGTGGCTGATCACCCGTATTGTCCGGTTTTAATAAAAAGCTTAATTTAATTAAAATGTTTTAAAGGTGGAAATATGCTATAAAAAGATAATTGATTGCTCTCTCTTTCTCCTTACCTTGGAAATGGATTATAAATTGTCAAGTATTGGAAGAGCTCAAAGAATGATCCCTATATTGTTATATCCACATTTCTGTTATTGATTCCTTTGCATCTATATTGTTACTTGCGGAGCATTTGGCTCACTCCTTGCTATTGTTTCTAACCCTTTTTCAGTTAAAGAAGAAAAAGATACGAAGTAGGAGCTATATCCGAGAAGAACTTGTTGTGGACCTTAGGAAGCCTAGTTTCACTCTGCTAGAAGGTTGGACTTTTGGGTATCAGTAAAAACTTGTGTAATATTTCTAGTTGGTTGTATTTATATTTGTGGAGTGTATGTATCTTTTAATTAAGGATTTAGTATTGAAATGTAATAATTTAGTTAGTAGTTGCTTGTTTCATACCACTACCTGTTAGAGATCCGGGTTAGTAGTGGGGTTGTATTTATTTCTTATTATTTTGTTATCAAGGTTTATGTCTTTAGTTGGTATTGTGTTGCCCCGATCTTTGCTCTGATCGGGAGGGCATTTTGGTATGGTTCACCTGATCAGTTAGGACAGGTTGAACATGTGTTTGTATTATTTCTTTAGTAGTTGAAATTGTTGTTGGTGTTGGAATGAATTGGTTTGGATTCAAAATACAGGTGAATAGTCTGTATTACGAATACTTCATGCCGAAATTTTCTAAAATTTCCCTGTATCAAAGTTTATTTATTTATCTAATCAATTTCAATAAACGAGAGCAGGCTTAATTGATAAGAGTTGTGTGTGCATTGAATTCTATTTTCTAAAACTCTCAGACTGTTTCTTTTAAATATATATATATATATATATATATATATATATATGGATTAAATCATAGATTTATTATATATCAAAAAAAAAGGTTTTGAGGTTGTCATATCTGTATGTATATAATTATTCAGGTGTTTATGAGTATTTTCTTATATAAAGTATATGTTTATTAGTGGGTAGTCGGGGCGTTACAGTGTGCTTCACCAATTATCTTGGTTAGTTAGAGTTGGATATATCTTGCTTGTTGGGTTGAAGTGCTTGAGTTTCCATAATCCTTGGGTCAAATGCCTCTTATCTTGTTAATTTGCTCATTGTGTTGTTGTGTTGGCAAATTTGGATTTTAGCCATTAACTTAGTTGTATTTTTGTAGCAAGTTAGTTATTGTATGCAAGGTGTTTGATAAAACACCTTAACCAAACTCAAAACCCCCCTTGGTTCATACTTCTAAATTGTAAGAGGCAATCTACTCGAAATCGATATTGAGAGTCCTTCCCTGTGAACGAACTTCGAAAAACACTACCTTCAGCGACCTGCTCAACAATGGTGATTTTTTGGCGATTTCGCCGGAAAAAAACAACGTTCAATCATCCTCCGTTCCAGGCATCTTCCCATATTGTTATATGCACCAAACGAATTGTCCCCCGACGATCTACACAACCGTACCAAATTTGTACCATTCCTTTCGTCGGAATTGAAACGCCCAAATCGAACCACCTCCTCTCTCCTTATTTTCCGACGTGCTCCTACAAACCCCTGCGGGGCCAGATTCCTCAAAGTCAGTGGGGAAAAACGAAGATGAAGGTGTGACGATTCTTTTGGTATAATCAGGAGGTGTGGAGGTGGTCGGACGGAGACGGGAGGGGGAGAGAGGCGGAGAGATGCGGTGGAGATCGAGAGAGACGAGAGAGATACGGGGGGAGAGAGGCTGAACAGTGGACATGGGATACGCCCAAGGGAGTCGCGTATCCCGTGGGTAGTAAAGTCGGTGTTTTCAGATTTGGGTATTTTGGTTAGTGGGTAGTGAAAATTTAGGCATTTTGGGCATTCTTTCTTATCTAATTATCTTCCGTCTCATACCTGAAGATGGATAAAATATGAGTAACTTGAAAGGAATTTATTTGATTTTGGCATGTCAAAATGTATATATTTTAATTTATCAGATTGTGACATTTTGTAGCGTATGATTAGAAAAAAATTTATGTGGACAGCATCATTTTATTCGGTCGAACATTGCCTATCTGTATCTCATTACCCTTGTTATCACATGGCCGACAGAATGAGCCCATTTTTCCCTCTCGTTGTATTGCGGAATTTATTGATTTTCGCTTTGATTTTTTTTTAGTATGAAAATTAGGATTCCGTTTGTTTGAAGGAAAATAACTTTATTTTGAAAAACATTTTTCTGGAAAATATTTTATGTGGAAAATGTTTTTCTAGGAAAATATTTTCCTTATAAGATATTTTTCTGGAAAATGTTTACCATAAAAATAAATATCTAACTTTATTTTCTAAAAAAGTATTTGCTAAAAGTTTATTTGAGAAAAAAAATTTCGGAAAGAAGATTTTCCAAGAAAATTTTCACCAAAATTTTTTTTGAGAAATTTCTCGAGAAAAAAATTTCTCACGAAAATTTTTCAGAACTTTTCCCGAAAAAGATTTCAAGGGAAAAAATTTCTCCAAAAAAATTTTCCAAAACAAAAATTTTCGAAAAAAATTTCCAAGAAAAATTTCTTTGAAATAAATTTTTCGGGAAAAATTTTTTCTGAAAAATATTTCTCAAAAAAAAATTTCTCGAAACAAATTTCACATTATTATTATGGCTTGAAAATTTGACGAAATTACATGCACTAATTAATCTGTGATTTTGGAAAAAAGCCCCACAATACACACCGCAATCAATCCTAAAGGGTTTATTTGGATAGGAGGTTGGGAGAGGATAGATTGGATCAGGAAGGATTGAAATTTTATAACCCTCGTTTGGATAGAAATTTAATTTGAAGAATCGGGTTTTGAGGAATTGGTGAGGGATTGGTAAAAGAATTCATATTCAACCGAAAAGCGGGAGTGTTCCAAGTTCCAACACCCCAAATCGGGGTGTTGGGTGTTATGACTTGCAAGAATTATAACCTGGCACACACGTCAGCACCATGTTACCGCAAATGAATGAGAATGGGGTCCACTACTGCCAATTTTACTCCTTTCTGCATGATTGATGCTACTACTTGGAAAAAATATTGTGCGACTGAAGAACAAATATTCGGTATATTAATATAGACTGTAGTTGATAGATGATCAATTAATTAAAATCGTTCAGTAATAACTTTACTTTATTTTTGGAAAAGTTACCGAAAAAAAAAATATTTCTCAGGAATAATATTTTCCGAGCAAATATTTCTCGAAAAAATATTTTCCAAGAAAATATTTTATGAAAAAATATTTATTGAAAAAATATTTTCCGATAAATATTTTCCAGTAAAAGCATTTCCAAAAAAAATAATTCCCGAGAAAATATACGTATTTCTTATTTTCTAAGAAATATATTTTTAATTAATTTTTATACATTTAAAAAAATTATAATTATTTGTATTACAACCTTTCCAACCTAACCCTCCATCCAAATAAGATAAGGATTAAATCCTTTATTACTCAATCTTTATATCCAAACAAGTAAAGGTTCAATCCAACCCATTTCTTCCCATTCTAACTCAACCCAATCTTTCCCAACCCCCTGTACAAAGAGACCGTAAATAAAAGCTTCAAATCTCCAATCATCCAAATGTCCAAGACCAAGAGGAATGAATACGAGAGCAGGTAAGTGGGTACAGTTTCCCTTTAATGCTACAGCGTCTATGTTTTAGGAGTACACCGTATCAGTACTGCAACTTAGGTTTATTAATTTCTTCACACTGTAGCCGTATGTATGTCTACAGTGACCGCACCATTTAAATCGACATAAATTCGATATTAAATCCGTCATTTATTTCAGTTTTAATCATGTACTCGAAAGTGATGATTTCTAAGTAATGCAAGTACGATTTATTTCAAAAAAAATTCATCATTTATTTCAGTTTTATGTAGTTGCAAGGGAAACTGAATCAAGCAAAAAGGAATATAGTATTTCCTAGCCAACTTACAAATTCGAATATAAGAGTATCTCCAATGGTATGGGTTAAAAATTGTTGATTAAATCAGATAAAATATTGATCATGTAAATTTTGCTAAACCTGTAAGATGGCAATGGTATATTGGTTATAATGTTTGGTTATATTGTAAATATAGTATGTAATTATTACAATTTGTTATAAATAGAATATATTTTTATAAGGTAATAGATCATAAAAAATCTTCCTTACAGGTCTCTAAAGGTTGCCCATTGTCAACGAAAACAGATTACCTATATTTTTTGTTAAGAATAATGTCTCATTGAAGTGAATTTTTTTTACATAATTTCTATAAATTTTATTTATAGTATTATTTATTTGATTTTAACTAAGGGATCTTCTCCATTGAAAATGCTCTAAGAGGTACAAATTAAAATTACAAGGGAGAAAAACAATTAGTTGAACTCTTCTCACGCACCTCTGTTTGGAATTTCTTGGCTGTCCCTTTTCCACTCTCAAACCCTGGCGCCAGCCAGCTGCAACCAACAAAACCCATTCACCCAAGTGAGCCCCATCGTGCATAAATGAAATATCAGTTGTGTATTTATTTGTTTATTTTATTTAAAATAACACAAGATTATGGAGTTTTTTATTTATATATATTTTAACTTAAAAATAAGAATAAGACAGCACCCAAAGAAAACAGTAAGATTGTCACTCCTTTAACGATAAAATACAATACATGAATTTTGTACCTGCAATTTATGCCGTATTTTGATTTAGAATATTTGCTATTTGTCTTGCACTAAATTTTTTTTAAAAATTCAATAAAATAGTAAATCTATATACTATTATATAATAGCCGAAACATTAAAAGTTTTGGTACCTATTATTTAGTACTTCATGAATTTATTTATTTACCCTTCATCAAAAAGAAAAATATATATGATATCTATACTATTAAAACTCCTAAAATAAATAATACTAACGTAATATAATTAATGATAATTAATCGAGTGCCTTTTTTCACATTTACTTTTAATTAAGGATACTACCTTTTATAAACACCTAAAAACATCATCCTATCATATCTTCCAATCATTAATATTTTTGTTGTGGGAGGATTTTAGCACAACTACGTGGAGGCCGTTGCTGGAATAGCGCCGTAAAATATGGAATCGCCCAACTGCCCAGAAAGGCTCATAGTCGGAGATTTATGGCTAGCCGCCCGGGAAGGCACACGGCTAGGGGTTACCGAAGAACACGGGAAGGTGGTTTGGTGATGATTGGGGCTGAATCTACGGGATGAGAGCTCAAGAACCAAATGTTGGTCAACCAAGAACCCTAATTTGACTATGTCACACAAGAGTGCACGTGCTCTAGCTACTCAAGGAGTGTAAGTGTCGAAGAGGATCCCGTAAACTGTCTACATACCACTATTTATAGTGGATCAAGCCCGAATGTAGTTCTTGATTGATAAGTTCGATTGTTTGTGATGATTTATCCTCTCTCCAGTGGGATAATGACTGTTGTTGCTGATATAAATCGTGTATCAACTGATTGTGATGTAGTTATCAGGTTTCCAAGCCTTATCAGGACTGTTGGAAGCCTATCCACTGATGTTTATCTCATGAATGAAGGATTAATCATGTATATATGATGTATATCCTCGAATAACTGAATAATTATCCGTTTAGAGGTGTATTTCAGCTGTAGAGACGTGTTCCTAAAAAGTAGGAGGCGCGCCTTATCTGAACTGGCAGCCTAATCAGGCTTCCGGCGGAAGCTGGGGGTACCACCCGGTAGCCTGACTCCGGTAACCTGACTCCGGTAGCCCAACTATGGAAGCCATACTGGAAGCCTTATCCGATGGCTGTCCTAGTCTGAATCTATGTTTCTGCCAGGCTTCCGGGGAAGCTGGGGCTACCACCCGGTAGACCCTCCGGTAACCCAGTTACGGAAGCTATTCTGGTAAGCCATCTCTGGTAGCTATACTAGAAGCTATGTAATGATGTCTATGGGTTGTAGATCATCCATGGGAGGCCATTCCCAGGACCCTTATCGTCATATCTACCTGCTACCTATCTCATGGTAGCCCCTATGGGTTGTCATAGGCTCTTGGAAGCCTGTTATCCGGGAGCCATGCCATTCGGGAGTCCTTCTACCTGGGAGCCCTATTATCTTGGGAGCCCTGTTATCAGTTTTCATGGGTTACCACGGGTACCTTGGAAGCCCTCTAAAACATCCTCTTTCCTTGTGGATTGGACCCAAAACTCATAACGGGCCTAAATCTGATCCATGCGAGATTTTGGTCACAACAACTACCCCCCGGTTCCTTGAAGCATGAGTGCAAGAGGAACCAGAACAAGGTAATGTCCAATCCTTTCTTATTATTCTCTCGGAGAAGTACACATCTTCCACATCGTGTTCCCAAGCTTACATGAGCTAACTCGTCGTAAGAAACAGGAAACACTCTGCTTCTGCATGCATATTTCGATGTGAGTTTTCAAATCAAGGATATCTTCTATTCACTTCGTATCATTCGTGGTACTCCGGTTGGCATCATATCATGGGGCTACCGGCTTCTGGCATTTCTTTTTTAAACATCATGACTTTACGTTCTGAGATGCTTCCTTTCTCTACCAATTTGGCCTTCATATAAGAATCTTTTGATGTCTGGAAGCTTCTGTGGTTGCAGGGATGCCTCAAGCGTCCAAAACCTGGGCTACCAAGACAACTAGAAAATGAGATAAGTAACGAGGGCTAAGTAGCCCTTAAAGATAATGCACAAGATCACACATATTTGATGCACACATGGAAGTATGAATATGCTAGTGCAAATGATTTTTTAAAAAATGTATGTTGTCGCTTCTCCAATCAAGTAGGACCTTGGCGAACACACTTTTTCAGGCATTGTGCCACAATTTTCAGATGTTTCCATTATTCCAACGCATTGGATCCCCAAAGAAATTGTTGAGTATTTTGAGGACTTCTCCTATAATGAGTATTTTGAGGACTTCTCCTATAAGTTGTAAGTGATTTGTACTCGAATGAATTTTCAAGAGGCAACACATAATCTCATATGTGCACTTATGTCATTAATAATCTTGTATGCATGTCTCAAGGGGAACCAATGGAAGGTCGTGGAGACACCTTCAATTGCTGCCATGTCTTTCCAAGTGGTAACATGTGGGGCATATAGCGTGCCTAGGTACCTACTCGATAGTTTCAGCTAGCAATTTCGAAAAAATGTTTTATAAAACACGTGCAATGTGTGAATCATGATGATTTTCATGCATTGGTTCATGTATAATTCAGATCATGTAGGCATACTCATATGTTTGTGAATTTATGCAAGGCAAAACAATGATCTTTTTGACAAAACATGCATCTCAGCAAAGTTTTCAGATGAATGTTGAAAAATCTTCTTTATAAGTGTGTAAATATGCATGATAGTGAATATGCAAAGACAGTAGAGTAGAACTTATCTTTGTTCTTATCGTGCCAATCCGGGTTCGGGTTTCCGTTGATGAACATGGAGGGTGGAAGCCCCTTGTTTCATGTGAACTTCTAACGGGAACCCCTTTTTCTTCTTTGTGGTAGGGTGTTGGGGAACCGAGTTACCCCCCGAGCCCTTAGATCTCTTTCTCATGTAATATGTCAGCCCATTCCAGCTTTAATCTTATTTTTGTGAAGTCTAGAAGTTGTTGGCTGTAGCCGATCATCAATGAACCTGCAAGCTGTTTGACAGAAGATGCAGAATGGAAGCAACAAGCTGGAAGCTATTAGTTGGAAGTTGTTAGCTATAAGCTTCAAGTAAGTATCAAAGAACCTGTATACCATTAGTTGCAGATTAAAATCAAAGAAATCATTAGTCGTTAGCTATAAGCAAATAACAAGGAAACTTGTTAGCCACAGGTAAACATCATGGAACCCGGAAGCCATTTGCTTCAGGTGCATAGCAATCATCCTGCAAGCTATTAATTGCATATAAATAATATGTAAACAATCAGCAATAGGTATATAGTATGAAACCTATTAGTAGTAGGTAAACAGTAAGGAACCTGCAAGTTGTTAGGTGAATAACATTAACCTTGCATGCTATCCATTGCAGGTGAGCAATAAAGATATAGGCTAGCCGTTAGCTACATATAAACATTCAAGGAATCTATTAACCTCAAACATTACTTATCTCACAATATATTTACTAGTGCATGCCTGATGTTCATCTCATGTATCCTAAATGAGTGATAAGATATGTATTGCTTAGGTAATATCTAGACATGTTAATAACATATTTGAATTTTAGTAGGCAAGAGTCATTTAGCATCATGCAGATATTCATGTGGTAGAGACACATAGGATGCACAATGAAAGATATCTTGTAGGTCTTACTAATCATCTTGACTTAATACCTCTAGCGTATCGAATTCTCCTATTCATGCAAGGATTTCAATGAATTCGGCATATCAAAAAGTAATAATCTTAAGCCTAAGGGATAATCATTTCACATACTTGTCATAGAGTGCAATTTCATGCAATTAAAGAGGGTTTAGTTTCTCACATACCTGTGTAATTTGGTTGTGACGTGTGTATTTAGACGCATCATAAATATTACCTCGTCTCCATCATAGGAGTAGCGAAGGAGCTTCCAACTTTGGAACCTTCAATTGTTTCAATGGTAACCCGTAATGATTGTGCACATGCACTGTGGGTGACTAGAACCATGCCCTTCGAGATTGCAGTATTCATATAAGAGCTTCCACCATGACATCTCGTCTTGGTAGCCCCACCTTGGGATACCCATCCTGGATGATTTATCTTGGAAACCCCATCCTGGGATCCCCACTCTAGATGTTTTATTCTGGAAGCCCCACCCTAGGGTCCCCATCTTGGATGTTTCGTCCTTGAAGCTCCATCGTGGATGTAAAAAGTATTAGAGCTTCCGTCTTGGAACCCCAATATTCAGGAACCATTTTTGGAGTAGGAATCTGCTCATCTTCTAAAATCTGCTCAGCTTTGAAAGCTGATCCTGCAAAACTTTATGAACTATACCAACAGGAACCTTAAAATTTAATCATTAGGCTAGTTGGTTTATAAACTAATTATTATCTAGTTTTATGAATGTATGCATATTGCATGTGGTACAGTTATCTTATTATTAGCCTTAGACATATGTTAATAGCATCTATATCCATCACTAGGTAACCTCTTTCTATCACTTAACGCTTAAAGTGCAAGGGTTCCTACCTAGCGCATGATTAACTTAGTAAAATCTGTTTAGGCATTAGGCCTACCATTCATATTCTAGTACGTTTAAGCAGTTATATTCAGGCTAAGGCATTCTAGCTAAGCCTAAATCTGATTATTAGGGGCTAACCATTTACTTAGTGTCGTAGTGAATGCTTTCCTAAGTAAGCGAGGTGTTCGAAGTTTGATAGGATTGTGTACTATGAAGAGAATACTGCTCTACAAGTAAAAATGATAATCAAGTTAAGCTTCCATACAGGAGGTAACCTTTGCAAGTCAATAAAGGGTATCATAGATCTACACATAAATGCTTAATCACTTTTCTTTTATAGCCATAAGGTATGCACATGAATTCGTTAACTAAACATTAGTGGATAAGCTAATTCTTTTAATAGCAAGCTTGGAAGAGTAATAGAGTGTATGCGCATTACCATAATTCAAAGGAGTAAGTTTAGTCTTCACATACCCGTATAGGTTGCTCAAAAGCGTATGGGGTTGCATGTACCTTATCCCTTGAGGTTGCAACTTCCGTCTTAGGGGCTTCCGTTGCGGGAGCTTGTCACCCGGAAGCCTGACTCTGGGAGCCCTGTTTGTGGAAGCCTAGCACCGGCAGCCCAACCTGGAAACGTTTGTTCCGGGGCCCTATCCTTAGTCCGCGTGGTTGCCACCCTGGGTGTGGGGGTACCGTCCGGTAACCCTATAGGTCTTGGAAGCCCGCAGTATGGAAACCTGGCTCTGGGAGCCTTACTGGCGGTAACCCATTACTGGTAGCCTGGGTGCCGGAAGCTCGACCTGGGAGCCTTCATTCCGGGAGCCCCAATTATTTTATGAAATCGAGTGTGATAATGCCATGTAAGCCATTCCTGCAAGGCTACATTAGTAAAATCTTTGATAATCCATACGAGTTAACTCTTGTAACCACGTAGGTTAGTGATTGAAAGATCGATGTATGCCAATCACGATTCCATACATGATTAATAACAAAGGAAGCCATGTATGCCAATCAGGGTTCCATACATGACTAAAAAGGAAGGGATCCAGGTGTGCCAATCAGGGTACCACACAAGCCCGAAAAATTAAGGGATCTATGTATGCCGATCAGGGTTCCATATATGCCCAAATAACCAAGTATGCCATGTGAACCAGTCAAGGTTCCACACATGTCTGCTAATTAATAGAGGGATCCATGTGTGCCGATCAGGGTTCCACACAAGCCCAAATAATGAAGGGATCCATGTATGCCGATCAGGGTTCCATACATGCCCTAGTGACCAAGTAAAACATCTGAACCACTCAAGGTTCCGTACATGTCTGGTATTGAAGGGATCCAGGTGTGCCGATCAGGGTACCACACCAGCCCAAATAATGACGGGAACCATGTATGTCGATCAGGGTTCCACAAAAGCCCAAAATAATGAAGGGGAACCATGTATGCCGAACAGGGTTCCATACATGCCCTGGTAACCAAGTAAGACATGTGAACCACTCATGGTTCCGTACATGTCTGGTATTAAAGGGATCCAGGTGTGCCGATCAGGGTACCACACCATCCCAGGTAATGAGGGGAACCATGTATGCCGAACAAGGTTCCATACATGCCCTAGTAACCAAGTAAGCCATGTGAACCACTCAAGGTTCCATACATGTCTGGTATTGAAGGGATCCAGGTGTGCCGATCAGGGTACCACACTAGCCCAAGTAATGAGGGGAACCATGTATGTCGTACAGGGTTCCATACATGTCCTGGTAACCAAGTAAGCCATGTGAACCACTCAAGGTTCCATACATGTCTGGTATTGAAGGGATCCAGGTGCCGATCAGGGTACCACACCAGCCCAAGTAATGAGGGGAACCATGTATGCCGAACAGGGTTCCATACATGCCCTGGTAACCAAGTAAGCCATGTGAACCACTCAAGGTTCCGTACATGTCTGGTATTGAAGGGATCCAGGTGTGCCGATCAGGGTACCACACCAGCCCAAGTAATGAGGGGAACCATGTATGCCGAACAGGGTTCCATACATGCCCTGGTAACCAAGTAAGCCATGTAAACCACTCAAGGTTCCGTACATGTCTTGGTAACCAAGTAGGCCATGTGAACCACTCAAGGTTCCATACATGTCTGGTAATGATCATGAAAAATTTAAAATTCTGATAATTTCAACATGCTGCAGAGGGATGTACATCCACTACCCCCTTAGTTCTGGATGGTAGCCTGGCTGCCATGTGGAACTATGTTTGTGGGGCTTCCATGCCCTTCTTTTACAATTAATCATGAGTCAACAAATGTATAAAGAAACAGTCGACTTCTCCTTTCACTGAAAATCAAAGAGTACGATTACATCAAACTGCATCCAGGGGATATGTGCATCCATTACCCCCCGGGCATCTGGTTCAGCTCTATTTTTTATATTTCACTTCTTTCACTAGAAGGTTTGAATCTATACCTGGGAATCAGGGTATTGTATCATAACTTGTTGCAGCTCTTGTCAGGTTCACGAACCTCAATTGGGAAGCCACATTTATTTCCATCGTTAGGAGGCCTATGCCCATTTCCTTCTTGATAGGAAGCCTCATTTTATTAATTTTTGATTGGCTATTCTCGTGAGCATCTTCATGTAGACCCTTCATTGGGCATTTTAGATTTTCTCCATTTCCCATGTGGGAGGCCGCAAGCCATATTTTTCAGGGGGGAAGCCATCCCTTTCCCATAGCAACCTCTTTGAAAGGTTCTTTTTTTTTTATTAAGAGCCCTTTTTAGATGCCTCCGATTTCCTTGCATACTTTCAGGATAACCTTCCATTCTACACTTGCCAGATAGTTGGTAGCCCTAATATGTGGCAACCCAAGTGGCATGCCATACGTGGGCCTCATATCGCTTCCTTTTTGGTAGTGAGATCATCGGTATCCTTTAATATTTTTGTGGTAGCTTTCCAGAATTTTGTTTGCTTTCACAATTCTTTCCCGAAGACATCTCATGATTTGAGCTTCAACTGTTGGAGGGGCTTCCCATAGGAGCATCCCGTGAGGAAAACTTTTGGTTCGTAAATCTTTTAGGAGCCTGAGGTGACCATAATATATATGCCTTCTTTATTTGGTAGCCTCTAGCCCTTAGCCATCCTTGCCATTCTCATGAGGCTTCTGGTCAGGCTGCAACCATGATTGTATTTTCGGGAGTTACAATAATATTTGGTTACCCCTTTTCCAAGAGCTTTATTTGCATTCTTGGCATTGGCACCTCCATTAGTTCATCTTAAAGGCTTTCATGCCTTTTCTTCTTCGGTGAGAGACTTGGTAGTGCTCTTCAAGATTTTATTAGTGGCCCTTCTAGGCAACCCTTCTTATTTTGGATGGGAAGCCTCGTGGTCAAATGGCAATTGAGGGTACCACTCACTTGTCTTCTACAGCCGGTAACCCTTTTACAGAATTATAGGATATGCCTTAGTTCAGCTTTCCTAAAATCATATTTGAGGACCTTCTCATCGTCTGAGTTGTTCCCATTTAGCAACGTGGCTGGTAGGTCACTCATTTTCTACATGGCATTTGTGTTCCGGGATGCTGATCAGTTGCACCGGAAGCCATGTATTTACTCCGCAGTATCAAATTGCTCATGAGGAAGAATTTTTTAATTCCATGGTTTCCCTTACCAGCTTCCAACATCAATATTATTGGTGGTGCTACCCCCCGAACGAATTGGGAACCTTGACACGAGGTTTCCATGGTGGAAGCCCCACACTATGAGTGCACATCTTCTTTTTACTGACTTTTTGTCCACATGTTTAGAACATCGTCATCATTTCTCTTTTTTTGACTACTGATCTCATTTGTCAATTGTATTAGGCATTTTACTTATAAAGACAACGAATAGGAATCTGCTTCCAGCTTTATAGATATTCAATTGGTACAACATTTTGCTATTACCACGGGTGGTGCATATGTGCTACCCCCCGAGTGTCTACGAATGACAAAATTCATGATAGCTGAGTTCAAAGTTACACAGCTATAACTAATAAGTTGTATATCATTGAGCCTATGCCCAAAAGAGGCCTTCCGCTGGGGCTTCCTGATGGGTGGCAATTTAGGGTGTCTTCCTTGGGACCCCAATCCAATCATGTGACTGGTCAGTCTAGCTCGTTGGTGTTTTGTCTTCGGGGCTACTGGATCCAGGGCTTCTGAATTTTAGGGCTTCCGGATTAAGGGCTACCGAATCCAGGGCTACCGGATTCAGGGCTACCGAATCTAGGGTTTCCGGATCCAGGGCTACCGGATCCCGGGCTTCCGAATCGTAAGCTTGGAGGAGATCAAGTTCAGGGCTACCGGATTTCAGGGCTACCGGATCCAGGGCTACCGAATCCAGGGCTACCGGATCCAGGGCTACCAGATCCAGGGCTACTATCATATTCGTGGCTGCCACTCGTTGCACAGAACCTGGGGAGTGGCGGCCCATCTGCCTCCCAGGCTTTGCTCAGCCTTTCAACAATAAATGGGTCCGGTTGCCCGTTGGAGGGTATATATTCTTCATCCAAGGCCGCAAGTATGCCGGAAGCCTGACTTATGCTTTATCCATCCAGCTACTAGGCTTCCAAAGGATAGGAACCTTCCTTCTCTGACATGGCTATACGCTTGAGATTCGTTCTGACCTTGGTATTCATGGGTTTCCAGCGGGAGCCCTTCATGCTGATGCCTTGGTACCCCTAGGCGGGATCCCGGGTGCAAGCCCCCTTGGCATCCTGATTGCATTGGTCCTCGAAGGCCCTTTTGATCCCCCATCTGAGATCTCTTCAGATTACTTCTTTAAGGGGAAATTTCGCCCACCTTTCATGATGATGCCATGGTACCCCTAGGTGGGATCCCAGGTGGAAGCCCCTTTGGCACCCTGATTGCATTCGTCCTCGAAAGCCATTTTGAGCCCCAAACTGAGATCTCTTCATATTACTTCTTTCAAGGGAAATTTCACCCATTTTGTGCGTTTCCGGCCAAAAATCAGGCCATCCAATCCCGTATTTGGCTTATTTTGTGCACCAACAATGCCACTATTGATCATCTCATATTTTAAGGGAATTTCATGTCCCTGCATATCATCTCAAAAAATATCTCCAGGCCCATTTTCATGCGAGTTTCATCCCGGAATCGTTTCTTGGTCATCTCGTTTTGGCAATGGATTAAGCTCCATTTCACACTCCTTCTTCAATTCAGAAGCTCTTTCAAGGGAGTCCAATTTTGCTCCCATTCGTTTGATGTACTGATACATGTCATGGATGGTAGCAATATGCTTTTTATCACCATTTTCCTTGTCAATACCGTTAGATGGCGTTTCATCATTGCCGAAGCGGTCAAACATCTTTTCCTCCAAAAGACGATAATTAAAGGCCCCCTCCTTCTAGCGCCAATTGTTGTGGGAGGATTTTAGCACAACTACGTGGAGGCCGTTGCTGGAATAGCGCCGTAAAATATGGAATCGCCCAACTGCCCAGAAAGGCTCACAGTCGGAGATTTATGGCTAGCCGCCCGGGAAGGCACACGGCTAGGGGTTACCGAAGAACACGGGAAGGTGGTTTGGTGATGATTGGGGCTGAATCTACGGGATGAGAGCTCAAGAACCAAATGTTGGTCAACCAAGAACCCTAATTTGACTATGTCACACAAGAGTGCACGTGCTCTAGCTACTCAAGGAGTGTAAGTGTCGAAGAGGATCCCGTAAACTGCCTACATACCACTATTTATAGTGGATCAAGCCCGAATGTAGTTCTTGATTGATAAGTTCGATTGTTTGTGATGATTTATCCTCTCTCCAGTGGGATAATGACTGTTGTTGCTGATATAAATCGTGTATCAACTGATTGTGATGTAGTTATCAGGTTTCCAAGCCTTATCAGGACTGTTGGAAGCCTATCCACTGATGTTTATCTCATGAATGAAGGATTAATCATGTATATATGATGTATATCCTCGAATAACTGAATAATTATCCGTTTAGAGGTGTATTTCAGCTGTAGAGACGTGTTCCTAAAAAGTAGGAGGCGCGCCTTATCTGAACTGGCAGCCTAATCAGGCTTCCGGCGGAAGCTGGGGGTACCACCCGGTAGCCTGACTCCGGTAACCTGACTCCGGTAGCCCAACTATGGAAGCCATACTGGAAGCCTTATCCGATGGCTGTCCTAGTCTGAATCTGTGTTTCTGCCAGGCTTCCGGGGAAGCTGGGGGTACCACCCGGTAGACCCTCCGGTAACCCAGTTACGGAAGCTATTCTGGTAAGCCATCTCTGGTAGCTATACTAGAAGCTATGTAATGATGTCTATGGGTTGTAGATCATCCATGGGAGGCCATTCCCAGGACCCTTATCGTCATATCTACCTGCTACCTATCTCATGGTAGCCCCTATGGGTTGTCATAGGCTCTTGGAAGCCTGTTATCCGGGAGCCATGCCATTCGGGAGTCCTTCTACCTGGGAGCCCTATTATCTTGGGAGCCCTGTTATCAGTTTTCATGGGTTACCACGGGTACCTTGGAAGCCCTCTAAAACATCCTCTTTCCTTGTGGATTGGACCCAAAACTCATAACGGGCCTAAATCTGATCCATGCGAGATTTTGGTCACAACAATTTTCTTTCGAATTAAAACGCATACATTAAAAGTTCTGGTACCTGTTTTTTTGTAGTTCGTGAATTTACTTATTTACCCTTCATTAAAAAAATATATACGATATCTATAATATTAAAACTCCTAAAATAAATAATAACATAATATAATTAATGGTAATTAGTTGATTGTCTTTTTTCACATTTACTTTTAATTTAAGATATTACCTTTTATAAATACCTAAAAATCAATCGTATCATATCTTCCAATCATCAATATTTCATTTCGAATTAAAACATATTACCTTTTTAATTTAACACTAATCTTACAATCCTTTATTATAATCCCTAAGTCTACTACACGTTAGTTAACCAATCAGAATTGAGAAATCATTTTACGACCAATCAGATGTGATCTCTAAATTTTAGACCAATCACCTAACTAACCATGGTTAGTCAACAATTCTTATTTAAATATAGTAGTTACTTTAATGTTGAAAAAACAATTATAATAAATTAATATAAAATTAAAATCAATCAAAATTATACAAAAATATAATATTAAGCGATTTTTGAAATTTAAATTTTTCACTCTTTTGATTTACAATTAATCACAATTACATTATTATAAATTACAGATTAATTTTCATAAATATATATATTAGCCAATCAAAATTTATTACTAAAATTAAATTAATCATATCATTCTCATCCTAATTTACTTATCTTGGTTACTTAATAATTTTTTTTTAATTACAAAATTTATTTTATTTAGTACAAGCATAAATTAAATATTTTTAATGTGATAAAATATCTACTAACTTATCAATCTTTAAATTTAAAGACAATCAAAATATATTATTATATATTACGTGCTAATTTTCATAAATATCAACTACAATCATACTATAATATGTAGTTATATATTACGGATTATTTTTCATAAATACTTTTAATTAATTAATCACAATTTTTGATTTAAATCAATTACAATTATATCATTATATATTGACACATCTATTATTTGCACCCGTCTCTTTGGATAGAGCCATGTTCCAAAATTGTGTATTTATTAAGCAATTTTAATATAAATATATTATTTTAATACCTAAGACTATTTTATCTATATTATGTAATATAATATTTTAATATCTCAAACTCTCGATCTACAATCATAAGGTGCAATCAAATTTGAATAAATCTACTATTATTGAATTAATTGTTTTAAAATTTGAAAAGTATTTGTCACACTATTTTAAATATACATTCAAAATTTAATTATATTTTTAAATTTAATCAGTTATAAAGAAAACCTAACAACCAATTAAAATATTCAAATGTATTTTGAACTAATTATCTTTAATATTTTACTTATCGATTTTTTATAGTTATGCAATAATTAATTGAACAAACAAATTGACCTGACAATACATTTGAATTGTTCAAAATACTTTATATACTCTCAAATAGTATTAGACATTATTTGGTGTATAAATTATCACATCACTGAGTCAATGAAAATATTGTTAGTGAATATTTTCATAGCAAATTGGTCAACTCAGCGCAACAATTCTTATAAATCACTATTTTTTTGATAGATAGTTAATTTATCAATAAATGGACAAACGACATCTACAAAAATAGTCAAAAAAATTAAATTTCTTATAAATCGCTATTTTTTATAGGTAATTAATTCATCAATAAAAGGTTATACAACATCTACAAAAGTAATCAAGATTTAACCAACACATATTAAAATAGATCATATCAAGATTTTTTTCAACCAAACTACGATCGTTGATCAGATCTTAAATCGTGGTACATCACTCGTTTATATCACTAGAGTATATGGCTTTTTTGGTGAAATAATTCAACAATTTATTGTAATCGTGAGGAAAATATATCAGATATGTCAGAACGTAATCGAACAACCGATCAAACCTACGATTCTATACCATCCAAATCAATGAACCAATATAACAAAATTCTGAGATATAAGATTCTGGATGCCAAAATAAAAGAAGCTAATGATGGGGAGGCAGGGGATAATTAGGGTTAGGGTAGAAAACTCTCGCAAGAGATTTTCAGAAAACAACAATATACTAATCTCAATAATAATTACTCTAATGAATTACAATAATAAAGTCCAATATATAGTAAACTACTTTCCTAATCAACTTAAATTCTAATTAACTAATATCCTAAATTAAAGGGATTCTAATTAGCTAATATCCTAAATTAAAGGGATAACAAATATTATATAAACTAATTAGGCCTCCAAAGCCTTTTATATTGTTGCCAAATACTTTCTTTGGGTTTCTTGACCCACTGTCCTGCATCAATTCTCCTCCGCTGAAGAGAACTCGACTCCGTCGAGTTAATAAAATCAAAAGAGGCACGAGAGAGCACCAAAGATAATTGGAAAGTGGCATGTGAAAATGAGCACAATTAAGAGTATGTCGTCGACCATTCTTAATAATCGTATATGTGTTGGCACGTGCAACATTATGAGCATCTCGATCAACAAGCCATGGACGCCCCAAAAATGACATCACAAAGCTTCAATGGAAGAACATCACACATCACCGCATCATTAAACCTCCCAACCGAAAATGTAAACAAACACCTTTCCCGAACACGTAATTTCGTATCATCTATCCATGTTATATCATAAGGTTCAGGATGCAATTCCACTTTTAATCCCAACTTATGAACCGTCTCTTTAGATATCACATTAGTACAACTCCCGATATCAATGACAAGAGTACACAATTTACGAGCACATGTAACTCTAGTGTGAAAGATTTGTTGGCGTCGTACATGTGAATCATTTGCACCATTCTTTGTTGCCTGCATAATCCCAAGATTAGCTGCCCTCTCTAGGTGTTCCTCCGCCTCTAAATCTTCTTTAGTCCTCTCAGCATATAAATCATCATCGTTTTCTTTTCCCACCACATTGACCCTTTTTGACATGCTATTTTGTTTTGGAGAAGGACACTCGAACGTCTTATGCCCAATTCCTTGACAGTTAAAACATCTGCAAATGTTGCTACCTTATGATGAAACTGGAGCACGATTATATTTTCTAGCAGCCGTTTGTTGACCTTGAATAGGATCTGAAATAACATAAGCATTCCTCGACGGGCTAGAGTATGAACTCATCCCAATGCTCCTCTTTTTTAGATCATCCTCAATTGAATGTGCAATCTGAATAGCATCCTTCAAAACAAAACATCTACTACCAGCTACTTTACCTGAAATATCATGATTCAAGCCTCGTCGATACATAGAAATAAGGACGTCTTCATACCACGGAAACTCAGATTGTGATGCCAAACTATAAAACTGTCGAGTGTAATCTGCAACGGATTTGCTTCCTTGCATAAGCTCAGTAAACTGAAGTGAAGCACGTTGTTTATAGTCCGCGTGCTTAAATTGACGAACCAAAGCAACTCTCATGTCTTCCCATCTTGCCACATGATTATATCCTGATCTTTGGTATTGTTCCCACCAAATACGAGCAATTCCTCTTAATTTCGCAGAAATAAAAACCACTTTTTTATTCTCGGCCAGATTATACCATTGAAAGAAGTTGTCAACACTATGTAGCCAATCTAGGAATACATCCGGTTCTTGGTCTCCACGAAACTTAGCAACTTCATGTTTCACTATATTTATTCTCTGTTCTAGAACATTAGGTTGAGGCTGCAATTGAGGTTGAGGTTGATGTTGCGTTTGTCGTTGAATACCAGTAAATTGTTGAAAGGTATTAGTAATAAACTTAAGTGATGCCTTCACATCCTGCATCTCTAAAGTCAAACCTTCAATTTTGTCCTCAATATTTTGTAACCTCTCATTATTTTTCCAAATATGCTCATCAAGACGACTGTTTACTTCACCAGCATTAACCATTTTGTGGTATTGAATGCTGATCTGCAGTTTTCAGAAAGTTCAGGGGCTGTTTGGCAGTTTTTAGAAAGTTCAAGGGACTGGAAATGCAGGGACTGTTTTATCAACTCCCACGTATAGATATGTGTATGTATGTATGTATATAGTCCTTGACAGATCTCTTTTTTTGACTTTCTTCTTTTTTGGTTTGCTTCACAAAACACTGTTTGGTGTTAATTTACTGAATGAGTAATGCTTGAATGAGTAAACTACTTTCCTAATTAACTAAAATTCTAATTAACTAATATCCTAAATTAAAGGGATTCTAATTAGCTAATATCCTAAATTAAAGGGATAACAAATATTATATAAACTAATTGGGCCTCCAAAGCCTTTTATATTGTTGCCAAATACTCTCTTTGGGCTTCTTGACCCACGGTCCTGCATTAGCTAATCTTTCAAAAAGAAAAAAACAAAACCCAATATATGGGTAGACAAAATCCACTAACGGGGTATTAGGCTCTTAATAAAGAGATATATTTATTGAAAAATAAATTAAACTCAAGGAAAAAATCGGAAATTATCATTCACAAGGACAAAGTACAAAATCCAATACATTAGTAGATAAAACCCACCAACGGGGTACTAGACTCTTGATAAAGAGAGATTTTTATTGAAAAAATAAAGCAAAATCAATGAAAACAATAAAAGTGGGGCTTATCATCAAGCAAATTGATGTCATCCCCTAAAGTTTAGTTTAGTATTTTTTGGGAGAGGAGGAGAGAGAGGAACTGCTACAACCTTCGTTATAGCAATCACTATTATTGATAACTAGATAGGTCAATTCGTAAAATTATATATTGTTCTAATAAAATGTGCCCTTTTTAATTTTGTATTCTTGAATTAAATTAATAGTATTCAATTCCCATATCATAATCTAAGAACAGACATATTGAATTCGCTTGGTTGGTTGATAATATTTATTTTTAATGTCAACAAAACTTTAAATATAGGTACAAAAATTAATAACTTGGTAGATAGATTCTAAACAAACAAAGATATTTATTAGTTTTGTTTTGTCTAAACAAAACCAATGTATTAGGTTTCCATATTGGATTGGGTTTCGGATCGGATATCGGTTCGGTACAATTGAAATTCAAATCCAAATCGATACTATTTCGGGTTTAAAATTTAATTCCAAACCTGAATTCAAAAATTCGGGTTCGGCATATCCAAAATTTCGAGTTTTGGATCTGGTACCATTAAAACAAATTAATTTGCCACCCCTATTTATAAATAAAAGAAAACTAATATTTATTATACAATATTCTAATAGAAAAAAAAAATCAACCTTCAAACTCCCAAAGTGAACATACACATTTTAAGTTGTCAATTAAAATAAGTTGAGGGCAATCACCATAAACTCTAACAGTCATATCTGACTCTAAGAACGGGATATATTGGATATGTTTGGTTGATTGATAATGTTTATTTTTCTGTAGCAAATCAATTTACTAATAAAAAAACATACAATTTGTAAAAATGGTATTGAACAAACACATATGAAACTAGATTAGAAGAAAGTTTCCTTTGTCATAACTACGTTCGTTTAATGAATCTTACACAGTAGAGATCATTTCTCACATTGCTGAAACATTCAACCTTTTTTTGAGAGACAACATAATGATTTATAATAGTCGTGAGAAATAAGTGTTTATGAATTTCCGATATGTATTCGAAAAATTGATCGAAATCCACACAAATTTTTGTATTGAATTAATATGATAAAACCCACAGTACTGCACATTTAAATATATCAAATTTTCAAAAGAATAAAACTTAAAATATGGGTAAAAAATTTATAAACTTGGTAGGAAGATTCTGAAAAATGAGAAAAATAAAATGAAAAATAAAATTAAGAAAAAACAATATAGAGGGGTTTAGAACATTTCAACGGGGATGTGGATGTTATGTTAATTGTTTGATAATATTAATATTATTGCATTTGGTATTAAATGATGAATAATTAATTCTATACTTAAATTAATTACTTTCTCATGAAATTATCTTTTTTCCTAAATAATAGTTTAAATAAAATGTTTATATAATTAATTAATTAATTTTACCGTTCGGTGCGTTGCACGGGTACAACACTAGTCATTAATATATACCCAAAAATATCACTATTTTTCAATAATTCCAATTAATCGAATGCCTTATTTCAAATTTAATTTTAATTGAAGATATTACCTTTTATAAACACCTAAAAAATCAATCGTATTATATCGTCCAATCAATAATATTTCCTTTCTAATTAAAACACATTACTTTTTTAATTTAAAACTAATCTTACAATCATTAATATATAGTCGAAAATATCACACCATAGTTTTCAATTATTAATAAAATATATTAAAAATTTGTATACGTTGTTTATAATAAGGAAACATAGTATAATCCGTAAAAATGAGTATATTAAATTATATTAAATTAAAATTAATTAATTATATAATCGCTGAAACATTAAAAATTTTGGTATCTATTTTTTGGTATATGTTTTTTGGTATTTTGTGAATTTACTTATTTACCCTTCATTATAAAGAAAAATATATACAATATCTTTACTATTAAAACACCTAAAATAAATAATAACATAATATAATTAATGGTAATTAGTCGATTGCTGTAATAACCATAAAATTCCTATTATATTTCGAGTCTTTTAATTATCGTAAAATTTAAATTTTTGTTTTAATTATTATTAGGGGCGCTTGCAAGATTTATTTATGTTAGCTCATTACTAGACTCTAAGTAATTTTGTTATTATTATTACTATTATGGGGTTATTAATATTATTATCATTTTTTTTAATTTATTATATATAATAAATATAGTATTGTAGTAAATTGGGTCAAGTGGTAAGCCCAATTAATCAAGATGAGCATTATTAGTAATTAGTGTATAATATATTTATTAGTAATTGATTAATTGGATACTAAGCCCACCTCCATAAAAGACTCTACTTTAATTATCTTCCTAGCCCATTAAGAGCCCAAGTTAGTATTAGTAGCTATTAAAGGAAATTGTGATAAAAAATGATCATCTCCCTCATTATTTACACCGAGAGAAAAAGAGATTAGAGAGAGAAAATCAAAAAACCTCCATAAACACAAACTTGAAAATCTTATAACATTCCAAATTCGTGCCTGATCATACATGCATTTTCGTATTTGAGTAGCCGGTTAAAAGTTCTACATATATATATATAGGGTCCTCTTCTACAGCCACAGTTGGATAATTTTGAAAATTGATCCAACCCATCTATAACCATCCACTAAAGATATTGACGGCTGGGATTTAAAAGTATACGCTATATTATATAGCGTAGTACGCTATATTATACAGCGTAAACATTTTTACCTTTTTATCCCTAAATCTGCCACGTGCTGTCACGTGCCGGTTTAAACTTACGTCATATAATATATCGTAATACGTTATACTATATAGCGTAAACAGTTTTTTTTACGAAACCGGGTTTATTTCACACAGAACATCATATAGCGTATTGTGGTTCATATATATTATTTTACAAAACATTAAGTTAGCAAATCATCCACAAACCACCGGACATCGCAAATCCACCGGAATCGGAAGTAAATCATCATCAATTTCATCATTTCTTCATATAAAGTGAGTAATTTCGTGTCTATTTCTTGTATCTAGATGTCATCTAGTTGTTAAGATGTGTGTAGATTTGTGTACATGTATGTATGTATGTATATATCACCAAAATCATCTAATTGTAGATTTGTGTACATGTATGCATGTATGTATATAATTTTTGAATAGGATCGAATTAAGGTTCGAATTTGTGGATAATTTTCGAATTAGGGTTCGAATTTGTTGATAATTTTTCGAATTAGGGTTCGAATTTGTGTATAATTTTCGAATTAGGGTTTGAATTTGTGGATAATTTTCGAATTAGGGATCGATTTTGTGTATAATTTTCGAATTAGGGTTCGAATTTGTGGATAATTTTCGATTAGGGTTCGAATTTGTGGATAATTTTCTAATTATTAGGATTAAAATTTATTGGATTAAAGTTTGAATTGTGGATTAAGTTTGGATTTTTGTATTGGATTTTTTTTGTATGCATTAAAGTTTTTTATATGTATTGGATTTTAGATGGAAGATTTTTGCGGTCCAATTGATCCTTCTCTCCTTACCGACCAAGATAACCATATAAGTAGTAGAATATGGGTTGGTGATCATCGAGATAAACTTACAATCCGTCAAAGTACCTCGTTGCTTAATCAATGGGAATTAGAGCCTTATCAAATTCATCTTTTACAACATTGGGGTTTCAGAATGTTTACCAACCCAAGAGCCGTTATGCAAAATGATGTGTCTTTAATTACGTCATTAGTGGAGCGTTGGAGGTCGGAAACCAACACATTCCACTTTACTTTCGGGGAGATGACGGTGACACTTGAAGATGTGTACATGTTGACGGGGCTTCCGGTTGTTGGAGAGACGGTAACTTTGAGTGACACAATTAACGTAAAAAATATTTGGTTACGTGATTGGCCGGATCTGACACTCTCATTTGAGGAAAGGGAGAATTCTTTGGAGAGAGGTGGTGTGAAATTAAATTTTTTGAGGGAGAGATATCGCAAATGCCCGAACAAGGAGGATCAGGAGCTTCTAGAAATATATACACGGGGGTATGTGTTTTATTTGTGTGGGGCGATATTGTTCCCCACAAAATCAAACAATGTTTCTCATCCAAGATTAATTCCCTTGTTGATTGATACTTCTAAAATTTTTGGGTATGCTTGGGGTGCAACAGCACTTGCCTATCTATATAGGAATTTATTTGAGGAAAGTCATAAGGATTGCAAGCCTATTTCGGGATGCTTGACAATATTGATGCTTTGGGCACGTGAGAGGTTGCGCCCGGGACAACCTATGCTAGCATCTCAAACCGAGTATATATGGCCTAGGGCTTTGGCATGGGCGGTTGCTCCCGTTGGACTAGGTAAATATAAGTACTTCAATGTCCATCACAATATTGATGCATATCGCGGGATGTTTGATAACTTTGATGCACAATGGGTTAAGTGGAGGCCATATGCTCGCTTCTATCGGCCTTTTGATCTTCAATTTCAGTGGGCCCTTATAGCCGATTTAGCTCATGTGCCCCCTGCGTTTTTTGAAGATGTTGAACATCAACTTCCGGAAAGGGTGGGAAGACAGTTTGGTTTTCCATTAAGCATTCCGCCGCCACCACCGGATGATATGTCAATGTTGAGGGTGAGATCTGAACATTCTTTTGTATATCAACATTATCTCAATTTTGCTCGATATGTAGTTGTTTGGAATGAATTTGTGAATAATGGTATTGGTATTTTGGGACCACCTTTGAATGCCATATCTCTAGAGGATTATATGGATTGGTACTATAATGTTATCAAATTAAAGATTTTGCCGCCTTCAAAACCAACCAAGGATCCGAAAATATTCCAACAACCGAAAGACAAGTTCGACAATCCCAAGGCAATGGACTAGGAACGTATTTTTTATAATATGGAGTATGCTATTTGAGATAGTTTCGTTGCATATTCTTGTATTTATATTTATACGTTGTCCTTGCTTCATATGCATTGTAGATCATATGTACCGCGCGAGATATGAGTAGGCTTTGCTCTTATGATATGCCTGGGATTTTTCACGAGGAAATATTGCCAAACTTCGTGAATAAATTTGATGAATTAATGCTCGAGACATATGGCCCGACTTATGAAAGGCCCGATTTCAAGAGTTGTTTGCCTAAAAGAAAGGCAAGAAAGGCAAAAAAGACCCAAGAAATTAGTCCCGAGAAGGAAAATTATTTTGAGGGGTATGAACGCTATGACCATCCTTATGATACTCAGGAAACTTTTATTGTTGGTCATAGTGCTCCAATTCTTAATCCTACTCAATTCGACGATGATCCTAGTGAACACTTCGAAGTGGAAGAGGCTCCAGTTGAGGTATAATTTCTTAATTGTAATTTCACAATGCCACTTTGTCAATTATTATGTCATTAATAACTCATTTGTTCACTATGTTCATTTTAGGGTTTATTAACAAATCCAAGGGACATGGTTGGTCCTAGTGCTCAATTTGATAAAGGATCCCTTATAAAGCCGATCAAGATAAATAAAGTGGATTGGTTGAATGAAAATTAGTGGGAATGTGATAAGCCTATTAACCTTCCGCGTAATTGTGGTGCAAAAGCGATTATTTCTTTGAAACCGGGCAATGAAGTGGAGGATACTATAGTTGATTGCTAAGCACATGAAATTAAAAGAGCTATACAAGACGGAGTTCTACATTGTGGTATATTTTATCTTCCTTTCTTTAATTTCTAGTAGTCCATGTTTGTTTGATACATTACTAAGACAATTCATGTTTGCTTGATAGGAAAAATTGGTCCCTCTCATGTTGAATCGGTTGGATCCTACAAAATTTGAACATGTCGTATTCCCTGATGTTGAAAATGTCTATGAACGACCTAGGCAAACCGATGGTATGGATTGCGGAGTTTTTGTTATGAAGTATATAGATTGTATATTAACTTGCAATACCCAAGCTTGGTGTGGTGTCCAATGGGATGAAGATGTAATTGAAACATTTCGACGGCGTATTGGTTGGGAGCTCCATAAAAACGAAGCTCGGCATTTGTCTTTGTATTCCCACGATTGTAGACTAGCGGGATTGTAGGTTACTAGTTCGTTTTTGGAAATTTTAAAGATTGTAAGTTACTAGTTTGTTTTTGAAATTGTAAGTTACTAGTTTGTTCGATTTTGAATTGTAAGTTATAGATTTTTATAGATTGTTGAATTGATTTTGAATTGTTGAAATTTTTATAGATTGTTTTTAGAGATTGTGTTTCAAATGTTGAAATTTTTAGGGATTGTTTTTAGAGATTGTGTTTGAAATGTTTTTAGAGATTGTTTGGAATACTATACAGGGGGTGTTGCAAAAACAGGGGAAACAGGGCAAAAAATTTCTGTACTTACGCTCTATAATATAGCGTAAGGGTTAAAAAAACAGGGGAAACGCGCTGAAAATTTCTGTACTTACGCTTTATAATATAACGCAAGTGTTAAAAAAAATAGCCCTGTTTTTCAACACTTACGCTCTATTATAGAGCGTAATTACAAAAAAAAATGTTTGCTCTGTTTTTTTCTTTTTCCCTATACCAAATTCAAGCACCAAATTTCTACTAAAATCAAAAGCACCAAATTCCAAATTGAAAATTGCTAACCAAATCAACAAAATCAATACCAAATTCACTCAAAAGTAAAATCAAAAGCAACAAATTGAAAATTGCTAACCAAATCAACAAAATCAAAAGTAAAATCATGATTTACATTTCCTTGGTTTTTTTGAGTTGGACTTTTCGGGAATCGACTCTCCTAATTTTTTTGGACAATTTCGTGAATCATGTTTAGCATCAAGTTCTTTGCAACAATTACATTTCCTTGGTTTTTTTGAGTTGGACATTTCAATGCCACTCTTCACTCTTTCCCTCTTGCGACCTTTAGTGGTGGAAATTATAGGGTCTTCCAAATTTTCAAAATCTTCAATCCATCAAAATCTTCACCTCCACGTTCATCCTCACATGATGGAGTTTTTTTCGTAGAAGGCTTCTTTATAGGAAAATTTTCCACAACTTCCACCTCTTTTTCAATCAATCCCATGACATATTTAAATCTCGGAATAGAAAAACTTCCACGAGCCGCTAAATCTTGAAAGGCTTTGCACAAAGTTGTATATCGGGCGGGTTGTGATTGAAGAATATTGCCAATGATAGGACGTTTATACGATATAGACCCGGCAATTTTATTTGCTCCAATTGTCCATCTCAAGTAAATTAAATAGTTAGGGATCTCCGTCCATTGCATCATATTCAAGTATCGAATAACATGACGACAAATCATTCCCGAACTTTCAAATTTCTGACAAATACAATTTATCATATCATTGGTCACGGTTATTTGATACACTTTTCTATTTTTCTCTGCCATTGTGGTCTTATATGTTTCGTACACCTTAAATAGCATAGTACTCATGGAATCTCTCTCATTCACAACATAGGCTCCACTTTGTTTAAGTTCGTGTTGAAAACGTCTAAACATTTCCTTTGTATAAATAAATGCCGCATGATTCTCCAATGAGGAGGATGTTATTCTTGACCTTTCCTTTTTCTTTGTTTCATAGTCCGCTTCTTTCTCACGAAGATATTGTTTCTCCAATGCTTTTTGTGAATTCTCTATAAACTCTTTCAAATCGGTTCTAGCATTTACATACTCGTCAAAAAATACATTCATTGACTCACTTCTCGAGGTAGTGGTTATCCCGGTAGTGAAATGAAGTTTAGTGTACACACGAACCCACTTATGTCGAACGGAATACATTTCTTGCAACCAACCATGATCAACCAAGTTATATTTTTCAACCAAATCATTCCACCTATCTTCAAATTGTTCAACCGTCATTGACTTGTACAAACATAAGTTGAAATCTTCTTTGAAATGTGGTTCATATGCGTACAAACCGGATAACTTCTCCCCGAATTTGGTACTTATATGCCAAGTACAATAAAGATGGTTCGTGTTTGGTAAAACTCCGGCAATTGCATTTCCAAGTGCAATGTCTTGATCGGTGATGATGGAGATTGGAGGGTTGTTTCCTATAGCTTCCAACCAATTCTTCAAAACCCATATATAAGAACTTTCTTTCTCATCCCTTATTAGTGCAAAACCAAACAATATGGATTGGTAGTGGTGGTTCACCCCCGTAAATGGCATACTATACCTATGTGTGCGGTATGTGGAGTCAAATACTACCACGTCTCCAAAAAATTTATATGCATTTAATGATCTTGGATCAACCCACAACATAAAACGCACCCGATTATCCTCATCAACATCTACTCGATAGAAAAATTCCCCAAAACTATTACATTTCAATTCTTGGAGTAATGTCAAACCTTCTTTGGCATCACTCGAATCAAATACATGATGTCTAATATCAAGCAAAACATTCCAAATGTCTTGACTAGTAAATCCAATTTTCTATAAGCTTCCCGTAAGCTCACCCATTACATTCAAAGATTGTTGAGGCCCAATACCCGACTTACTCAAAATTATAATCAATTCTCGCATGATTGGTGTTTTGTTTCTTGGCCTTTGCATGAATGTACCTTACTAGGTGAAACCATCTCATGATTGTGTACCAAATGAACCAATGTTACCTCCCACTTATTTGATTTCTCTCTATGAACAACATACATTCCCGCCTTACATTTTGTTCTAAAAAGAGAATCTCTTTTTCTCTTTTTTTTCGAAACTTCATCTTCATCATCCAAAGATTTTGAGGCTAATCTCCCACCCTTTCGACACATATACAAACGCGAACAAATCTTGTTATTTTTTGAACGTTTATGTGTAGTTCTAATTATTACTTCAAAACCAATACGCCTACCATAATCTCTATAGAACATCTCCGCTTCATCTAAACTATCGAATAATTGACCAACACATGGGCAAACATCATTCAAATCATCCAAAGAAACACCATTCTCAACATCTTCAACATCATCACCATCATCAACAACATCATAGACAACATCACCATCACCATCACCATCACCATCATCATTCTTAACATCTTCATTATTATCATCATCAAGATCTATTATTTTAGGTGTGTGTGGACTTTCGTTAACATCTTCATTTTCTACCTCAATCTCAATCTTACTAGATGTCTTATTAGGAGATTTTAACTTTGAAAAAATGAAAGAAGCCATGGGTTAAATAGAGAGCTAACCTTAAATTCCAAGCTCAATCTTCAAAAATATTAATTTGGGATTGGTACTCCAAGCTCAATCTTCAAAATCTTCAAATTTGGGTAAGATTTGACAAATAAACTAAGATTGGTAAAGTAGAAATAGGTATAGATTGGTGTAGATTAAGTTTGTGATGGTGTAAAATATATCTTCAAATGATTTAAGATTGGGTATAAACTCAAGAACACTCTTGAAATGATATTTCAAAACATGAAGGGTTGTTTAAGCTGAAATTGGTGTAGTTCTCGGCTAAGATATATAATAGAGCGGAACAGATTAAGGGTAAAATGGGAATATTTGGTACGCTATATTATATAGCGTATTACGCTCTATTATAGAGCGTATACGCTATATTATATGCGTAACTCTTGTTCATCCTGGCCGTTGACTGGACGTTTTAATGGTATAAGATGGGTTGGTTGGATATATTAAAATATCCAACTGTGGCTGGTGACCAGTTTCCATATATATATATATATATATATATATATATATATATATATATATATATATATATATAAGGGGTTTCGAGAAAGTTATTTTTTTAAGATCAATTCTAAAAGCTTGATTTTTCATAAAGGGTATGATGTTTATGCCCTTAAATTTCTTTTATTTATGATTATACTTGCTTATCTTAATTGAGTTAGGGTTTTTGTAAACTTAATTGTTTGGTTTGAGTTCTATGATGTGGGTGTTATTATAATTGAGGATTGTGAAATGGGGGGGGGTTCTTGGTGTTGCATGGATGATCGGAGGCCACCACCGCGTCGGCGACGACGGTTGGCGGTGGTGGGTGTTCGTCGAATGTACGCAGAGGGAGAGGGGAAGGGATCGATGGAGAGAGAGAGATGGGCAGAGAGCGAGAGAGAGATGGGCAGAGAGCGAGAGAGAGATGAGCGAAGGAGATGAGAGAGATTAAGAGAGAGGCAGATAGGTGGAGAGAAAGGAGGCGAGAGAGGGGAGAGATCGGAGATGGAGAGAGAGACCACCGGAGAGAAAGGAGAGAGGGAGGGCGGAGAGATTTTGAGAGGGAGGTCGAGAGATTGAGGGAGAGAGAGAACATGCGAGAGGTTGAGGGAGAGAGAGCAGGCGAGAGAGAGAGAGAGAGAGAGAGAGAGAGAGAGAGAGAGAGAGAGAGAGAGAGAGGCGCAGCAGGGGGGTGGTGGCTGCCGGCGCCGCCACGGTGACCGGATGGCAGCCGCCCAGTGGTGGTGTTGGTGGATATTAGCAATAATTAATAAATTGCTAATTGTGTATTAAAATGATTAGTTTAGAAGTTTAATTGATAAATATGATTAAATAAAATTCAGTTTTGGTTGTAAAATGGAGATATGATTTATTTAAAATGGGATTTTTATTGGTATAATAAAACTTGGGACTTAAGAAAAATCCAATTGAAAGTGTTCACTTTGTAAAAATATTGGGTTTTCTTTAAAAAGAAATAAGATAGGATTGATTTATAATAAAATTTGAATTTACTAGAATTAAACTAAGGATTATTAAATTGGTTTTAAACTGCATAGAGAAAAGAAACATGGTTTATTTAGTTGAATACTAAAATGAGAAGGAACTTTGGATTTGAGAGAATTATGAAATTAGAATTATTTCGATAAATTACTTTGTGTTAAAAGTAGAAATGATTATTACGGATGTAGATTAAATAAAAACGTATTCCTTGATTTTGAGAATAAATAGAGACTAATATTATTAGCACTCTAAAATGGACTTAATTTAAATAGAAAGCTTTTTAGATAAATTATAGAAACTTGTTACAAGCCAAGATTAATTTAGAAGTGCGAATTAAATAATTTATTTAATTAGGAAGTTTTGTTATCAAGCGAGACTTGTAGATAATTAGTGAGGGTTTTATAAAAAGAGACTCTTATATATTCGAGATATATTGTTTTTAATAAATCAATTAAAGCAATATATTTAGGAATAATTAGAGACTTTTTATTAAGAAATTCCCTTGCGAATAAATTATTTTTATTGTGGAACATACGATGTTATAAAACCCGATTTATTAAAAATTAATAGGAAAAGCGAATAGAGCTTCCACTTAATATATTATTTTGCGAATAATGAGTTAGCGAGATTTTAAGAGTTCGAGAATATTTCAAATTTATATTTCTCGAAAGTACTTGATTATAGATGACATGATTACCGAGCTATTTTGACATTACGTGATTAATTTATTACCCGAGTACCAAAATCATTTTGATAATTTATTATAGAGATTCTTTCTGAGAATTGAGATTCTCGCTCGCGGGTAACGCTTTCTAATTATTCGGTACTTTTGGCGTCGAGACAGAGGCAAGTTCATTCCAACCCTAAATCTCGGAAATTCTGTATTTCTATTCGTATTATTTCATTCCATATTTAATGTCGAGCTATCAATTATGAGATTTATTTTGTTGATCTTTATGCTTCAATAAATTTATTTGAGTATTATTTTCTCGCTAAACATTATTGTACTGTTAAAATAATTTATTTGCAAATCGTATTCAAATAAGCGTAGAAGCGACTTCGTTGTTATCGGTTCGATCTCATTAATTCTAGACGACTATTTATTTTTGATTCAGTCGAACTAATCTTATTGTTCGGGATAGTTAAATTCATTCTTTTCAGTCGAATTTATTGTACAAATTCGACAATACTTATTGATTATCTTTTAGTTGGTTCATCTTTCGAATCAACAAATAAGAGTTATATAATTATGATCGTTAAAGTGTTTACTCGTTGATCAAGTGAAGAACTTTCTATTTAAACGTTCATCAATTATGAGTATTATAAATATTCGAGTGGTACTATTTGTTCAGTACAACTCACTATATTTCATTTTAAGACTATTCTCATTATTTTGAGATAGTTGCCATTCTTGTCAGTGGTTGGCACTTTGTTCGTGTCCACCAATAAAATATGATTATTGAGAGTTACATTAGTCCATTGTTCAGATTGGAGGCACATTCGAGTAAGACTGGCAGTCCGCCAGATCAACAAATATTTTTCTTGAAAGTTTATCTCATATTATCTGTTCATTAAATGTTCGGGAATTCTGTATTCTACTGGTCAATTTTTGGGAAAGAGGCCCATGATAGAGAAAAAGAGACTTGTGTACTGTTATACGAACACGAAATATTTTAGGCAATATGATGTCAGGGTTAAGTTAATAACCCATTATGATGCTAGCATACATACATATATATTATATTTCGTTGATATCGCATTGTAGCCGTGATCGGGTGAAGTGCGGTGTCATAGGAGGACGGTATTCCTGGTCGGATAGTTGATCGCTCCACCGAGATACCGAGAGGTTGGAAGACCAGTTTATTCATTTCTCATGAGTCATCAGAGTTACACCAAATGAGTCTTTCGAGAATTCTGTTATCGAGATGAGTCTTAAGTCAATGTCAGATTGCTGATATTCGATTGTTCATTAAATTTCGAGTATATTATTTGGTAAATCTTATTATACTTATATACCGAGCAAGGAGAGAACTTGCTGAGCACCATAGTTTCTCATTCTTGATTTACAACTTTTATTCAGCTATCAAGAAGGAAAAAGGTGAGTCGTCCAACCAGAGATCCCAAGGGAAGGAGAAATCTCAAGGCTACGCTGACAAGGACTAGAATATCTAGTTGGAACCTTTATCTGTTTACGTTTGCGAACTTATGTAAGATATTATTCTGAGATGTAATAAGTCATTGTGTAATAATGTGTGAGACCGATCTTGGATCTGCGGAGTGGGACATTTGTGCTCCGTTGTAATAAATATTTTGCTTAATTATTGAGATAACGTGTGCTGCAGGATATCGAGACAATGTGACGACCCGGGTCCCCCGTCAGGGCGGATTTGGGGGTGTCACAGGTTTGGTATTAGAGCATTAGTTATATTTTTTATGAAACGTATGAGCCTAGAATAATAACACGACGTGAGAGTTTAGAGATATAATACGATGTTGAGATTTTAGAACTAAGTGCCTTACACCCTTATAAATATATATCTGTGTCTAGTCGATTAGAACCTGTTGTGACTGGTATTCCTTGTACTTTTGTAGATGTCTACTTCAAGACCGGTTGGTTTTCGCTCAGTCATAGACAGATCTCCTACACCTTACCCACATGGACCTCTAGATCCTAGCTCAAAGTCAGACAGTGACCCATCTGAGGAGTATATGCTCGTTGATGTGGACTCGGAGGATTCTTCAGTGTAGATATTTATACCTACTCCTCCACCTGTGATAGACTTAGTGCATTCCCCTGATCAGAGTGTTGAGGTGGTTGATGTAACGCCCCCAAATCCGGGGGTCAACGGAAATGGGTAGCAACCGCGAAAAACCTTAATAACAAACAAGTAATGCAATTAAATTAATCTAAAACATTACAGCTGACCCCAAACTTACCCAAGAATCTTTTCAGGTTATAGACTAGGAACAAGAATCCAAAATATTAATACAACTTCTTTTATTACAATTCAAAATTCTAAATACAACAATCCCTATATACAACCTATGCCATTTGTATCACCCTGATATAAGGTATACAACAGCCACAATAACTAATACAACAATTATTACAACAAATAATATACAATCATACCATTCTAACTATACGTCTAGTAGACTATTCCAATATTCCTCTGCGCCAACACTGCGTCCATGGAGATGCCCTGCTTCGAGCTAACTAATTCAATTGCTTCACTATTATATCTCTAAAAAATAAGATTTAAAACAAAAGCAAGAATGAGCGAAAAAGGCGCTCAGCAAGTATAATAGAGTATATCACTTAATTAAAATAATTTTGAAGTTTTCAAATCCAATGAATGAATGATATCATTATAAAACCCTTATTACGAAAATTCTTTGATAAAGGGATAATTTATGGAATTACACTTTAGAAGCTTTCACTAACTTTTGATAAAAACCCTCGTTCACTGAGCAACAGATGCTTCAGCTACTAGGAAACAATATTTTTAGAAATCCAAAACAATTGCAAGAAATTCTCAACTATTCATAATTTCACTATTGTCGGCTAAGCACTCGTATGCTTTGCTGCCAAACCGGCCTGACAATGGTGAAAAGAGAACAGTAAGAAGATCTTGATTCATTCTCGATTCTACTGTCACTGTGCAACAAATACTTCAGTGACAATATAAATCTCGAATTAGTTTAAAATCAGTCAACAAAAATATTTGATGTTTGATTCACAGCGAGCGAAAATATTCCACTACTATTGTAAAATAACATTATATATATACTTTACTCATACCCTTTTATATCCTAAAATAACACTTTTCTATTTACTATAAAACCATCTCTGCCTCATATAAAACTTTGAGAAAAAGAATATCAAGAAATCCCCCAATCATTCTTACTCCACTTTCCCGTACAATGTTACTTGCGGAGGGAATAACTAGGAAAAACTCCTATCCACCCTTAATCTCATTATTTTACTGAGTTTTCAAATCTTATCATATAGAAAATAACTAACTCGTGGTTTGCAGGCTATTGCGTGAGCCCATGGGTTTACCCAGAACGCACCCGAAGGGTAGCGGCTGCGGGTTCCCATGTTAAAAAAAAAATAACTAACTCTAATATCCACAATATTCCTTTCTATAAAACTCTACCATCTTGAGACAATACTTTTCACAAAACCTTTTTATAAAGAAATTAAATCATTTAAGTTGATTTTTATTATCTCTTGATTGCGGACAATACGGGTGATCAGCCACGTAAAGTCCTCATTCCTTTGAAATTGGGTTCCCATTGAGGCAACACATTGGCCTTTAATGCTGGACTAGGACCACCCTAGCCTCTTACGCTAAATAAAAGTGCTGGACTAGGACCACCCTAGCCTCTTACGCTAATAAAAAGTGCTGGACTAGGGGAATCACCCCTAGCCTCTTATGCTTATCCACTCTATAATCAATTTATTAACAATTAAAACATTTCAATTTTAAGTCCTTTATACTCACTGATAACAGATCAGCCCAGTATAAGGAATTTTTAAGAAATATTCATCTTTAATAAATCAAATCATTTTAATGAGCGACAATAAAATATTTAAGGGATCAGGAAAGCATTTGATATAAGGAATTACAAAACTTCAATATATAAAAGAAATCGATATTAAAACCTTTAACATAGAATAAACATCTTGGGGAAACATGTATAATAAACAGGATTTTCATTTTTAAGAAAAATCTAAATATTATATACCAACAACCAACATAGATATTTTAAAAACATGCATACTCTGAACAAAAGAGTATGGTTAAATAACTTGCCTTAGGTCCTAGCTAGTAAGTACGCTCGGCGACATGGAATATCCTTCCTTCGTCCGTCCCACGATATTCGATCATTGATTGATCCTTCTTTGTCCGATGCACTTGCAGTTGCCATGAATTTGATTCTCCGCGATCGAGTCCACGCGTGTTTGGTAGTTAAGCGTAAACAATATTTAAATCCTTGAAATACCATCCATATATATATATATATATATATATATATATATATATATATTATAAATATTTAAACACTTAAACGACTATAATTCTACCGAAAATCGGGCATGACCCGTTCGTAATATGGACTAACCACCTATTTTCCCAATTCAACCGATCAACATTCCAAACAATATAAAAGAATAAATAGTGCTGCCCTGACTTGCAGCTATACTACCACATAAGAAATTCTGCCTCGACATGCAGTAAACACATATACACATAATCATTTACATTTAGCATTAACTACTACTTACGCTATAACAATGACCATATCATTCACGCATTTTAATGATACACGTGACGACCAATCATTGCTATTCGTAAACCCTAGGAAACAACTCCCAACATTAACTATTACTTATGCTACATCAGTGATCACGTCACTACAGCATAATAATTATACTCGTGACAATTAATCATTGATATTCGTAAGCCCGAGAAACTAGTTGAAGAGAAGTACACAAGTACTTAAATATTGACATTTAAGACTCGTGATCTCATTTCAACTCCTCGCAGATAAACACACAAGAAATTATACATACACTGATGGCATTTTAATATTAATCACATAAGCAAACTCGATTATCAGTTAATCAACTAAGCTCATTGACTCGATTAAAACACGTAAGAAATTAACATATAATTATAAAACGGGTATACAAACCCTATAACCATTTACGACTCTAGAAATTAATTAACTACAAATATTCGTCAAAATCCCACGAGTCAAACTACGGAAATCACAATTCTATCAATCATCGCATTTCTCAAAGTTATAGCTAAAATTTATAAATTCCTGAGATAATAACTCTACAATAAACAAATTCCCGATTATAACTAAAATAATTAATCGATTAATAACTATCTTTTAAAACTGTAAATCAATTTATAATTTTAAACTCATTTTTACATACAATGTAAATAGCTAAAATCATTACGCAAAACAATAATCTAATTACTCAATTAATAACAATTCAGATAAGTTAAATAGATTTTAGATATAGGGAATTTTTAGAAAAATTTCGGCATGTAGTATTCGTAAATATGACTATCCCGGGGTCATAGCCCCTCAACAAATCACAAAGCAATCCCATATACGAGGTCTCAGCCCCTACAAGTCCAATTCAACTCAAACTATAACCAATATCCTAAACTTCCACCAAAAATTATATCCCGACTTACAAAACTTAAACCAAAGTACGAATCATCAATAACAACTGACAACTTTTAAAATCGTTTAAACTACAATACTTCTCAATTCCTCAAAACTCAAACTCCAATACTTATCAATATACTATTTATCAATCCCGCAAATAATGTATATCTAAAATTCCTCGAAAATTAAACTACGGAAATTAAATACCATTCATAAATAAATCCCGAAATAAATTTACGGAAATAAAATAATGAAACAAGGATACGGATACGGATACGGGCGAAATCGGTTCGCCACCGGCCGCCACTGGAACACCGCAGCGCCACCACCTTCACCGGAAAATCTCTCTCCTCGAGGTCAACTATAATGGCGCAACTTTGACCGCCCATAATTCCTTCGTTTTTAATCCGATTGACATGATTCAAGAGCCTATTCCACCTAATTTTTCGCAAGGAATCCAAATATGTAATCGGATTTCAAATCCGACAAGAAACGAGTCAGTAATCAGTTTACAGTAGCAGTTTTATAACTATATATATAACACATATAAACACACAATTAGCATAAACACACACACACACACACACATACCACATCACCGTCGCCGCCCAACTGCTGCCGTGCTGTCCGCCGCCGGCCTTCTTCGCCCGATGCCATCTCTCTCTCCGATCTCTCCATTTTTCCTTCATCTCTCTCAATCTCTTCAGCTCTCTTTCTTTTCTTTCTCTCCCTTTTCTTTTCTCTCTCGATTTCTAACTCCCCCCCGGCTGTGTATATGTCGGTTGTATCTGTCTGTCTGTGTCTATATATTCTTATTGAGCTTGGCCCAATAAGAATTAAAAACCCCATCTCTATTTACATCACTCAAATAAAAATGCTACTACACAAATACAAAAATCTAAATAAAAATATGCAATGGGTTTAAAAATAAAAATTCTCACATATATATTTAAAATACAAAATTACCTTTCTCTAGGTATTTTTTAAAATATTTTTGGGACTCATAAGTAATTAGATATGAATTTTACCAGATTTGTACTTTTAAAACAAAAAGCCTTGTAAAAATCATTTTAAAATAATTAAACACTCAAAATAATTCACCCAATAATTTTAAAAACTAACTAATATTATAGATAGGATAACACAAAAGATTTCGAAATTTTTAAATACTTTGATGATTTTATAAAAATGTTGAAGCGAAATAAAAATAGAATTTAATTCTTAAAATACCATGTATCTGGTAAAATCATTTTCAAATATTTAATGTCTAAAAATAATTGACCTTGTATTTTTTAAAACTCAATAAATATATAAAGGAAATATTTCAAAAGATTTCATGATTTATAATCTCTCCAATGATTTTATAAAAAATTTAGAGAATCAATAATGCATGATTTAAATATTTTTAAATCCTCAAAATACAAATAAAAACACACCAACTTACACGGCATACACAAATCATCACGGGAGCACATAAACACAATTTCACATAATCACGTAGCAATTAAATCACATTAATTAAATCCACAAAATATTTTTAAACACATCCATAAATTTAAATAAGTCATATTCCAAATATAATAAAATAATATTCGAATAACTCTTCGCTCGTCGAATCTATCGTCAACGCAAAATAATAATAAATAATTATAATAAATTTATTCAAAAATATTCGGGTTGTTATAGTTGACTCCTCAGTGCCTGTGGTTGATCTAGTTACTTCTTCACCTGAGACTTAGACAGAGACTGAGCAGTTAGTCCAGACTCCAGTTTCCACTCTAACTACCGAGGCTACACTTCTATTCACACCAAGAGATGTTCCGCTATGAGACACCAGAGCCTATTACATCTTAGCCGATTGATGAGAGCCAACTGTCACCTATCCGTACTGAGATTATACTCAGCTTTTCTGCTCCAGTCTCCCGGGTGGATACACCTACCAGAGTATCAACTTTTTCGGACTTGATTACTACTCCTGTTTCGATATATGCTTCGACTCCTACAGTCCCCACTATACCTAACTACATGATTCCATCTGTCGGTGGTACTCCTGCTTGTGATACTGCTCCATATGCACCTACCATACCTGTTCCTACTCCTGCTCAGCCCACTATGGCTACTGCTACTACTGCTGCTATACCACCTGTTCCCACTGAGTACGCTGGGGTGGCGGGAAAGATGGTTCCTTGGCACATTCATCAAACCCTATTTCAGCATTACCGCTGGTTATGGTCTCGTTATGAGGAGATTTTTGCTACTAGGGATTGTATTCTCCGACTGCTATCTGTTCCAGATCCTTTTGTTGTTCACCATGGAGGGAGTTTGCTGGTTAGGGATGTATCGATGGAGATCATGCACCAGATTGATCTTACTGTCCTGACTGGACTACAGACTGACCTTGCTGCTTTGCCATCATCCAGTACCAGGCAGATTGATCGGGGTAGAGTTGTTACCTTGATTTCAGACATCATAACAGAGTTCCATAGGAGGATGGGCGAGATGTTCGCCCATTGATGACTTGCTGTTGTTGATGACTTAGTATAGTCTTTTTGGTTTTAGGGGATGACATATATGTACGCTTGCGCATTCCCATCTTTTGGTTAGTATGTATATGATAGCTAGTGGTGACCCGCATTTTGGATGGCGTCGCGTTAGATCTTTCTGTATTAGGGTGCACATATTTTGCTGATCCATGTATTTGACTAGATGTAGTTGACTTTATGCCCAGCCTGTTGGGTAGTGATCTTCATTATCATCACGTACTAGTATGTTTGTCAGATATTTTCACGATGTACTTAGTCTCAGCTCTCGGGTTGTATCATTATGACGGATGTATTCAGTATTATGGCGTGGACTGTACGGGTATGGTACCTTATTATTATATCTATTCTGATCTGTTTATAGTACTCCTATCTCATTTTATCTGTTATAGATTTGTGTTACCTTAGAATTTCATGCGATATTGTTTCCCCATGTTACCCCTGGAATAGTTAACAACTTCTTTTCAGAAACTACGATTTAAGATGAGTTTTCAAAAAAAAAAGGGAGAGAAAAAGTTTTCGAAAACCAAGATTTAAAACAGCGACATAGTTTTAGAACCTAAAAAAAAAACCTTTTCTAAGAACCGCCATTTAAGCCTGAAATATTTTATTTTTACGAGTACCCTAAACCTTCCTACGAGAAAGAATCACGATTTTGAGGATAACCAATATTTGAAAACCAGCAATTTCTTTCACCAAGTAGATATTTATGAATGCCTATCATAACTGTGCCATCAATGGTGTCATATAACTGCATATCTTTGATATAACATACCTTACTATTTTCACTCTTAATAGAGAAAGATGCCACCTAGAAGAGGAAGACCCCCAAGAAACCCTCGTCCTCAACCCGAAGTGAATCAAGATAATGAGGTTCCACCTCGGAACCCAATTCCAAACCCAGTTCCAAACCCGGAACCAAAACCCATTCAGAATCCAAACCAGAATAATAATCCGATGAACCTACTTTTGGGCTTTCTTCTTCAACACACCTAGAACCCTCAGCCTCAACAAAACAGAAATCCAGTAGGAGGAAATCCACCTCCAACTCAACTGACCCAAACTACGGTGACTTTTAAATCGTTCAAATCTTTGAATCCACCTGAGTTTAAAGGTACCACTAACCCAGTGGAGGCTAGAATCTGGTTACAAGAGATATATAAGACTTTTGAGATTGTGGGAGTGGAAGAAGACAAGAAGACAGTGTTCGCAGCTTATATGTTGAAGGGTGAAGCTAACTACTGGTGGGAAAAGAAGAGAGCTATGGAGGGTAACGCAGTTATACCGTGGGCCAGATTTACAACGTTGTTTTTAGAAAGGTATTTTCCCAAGTATCTGGAGAATCAAATGGAAATTAAGTTTTTGGAACTCAAGCAAGGAGCGATGACTGTCGCAGACTACGAAGCTAAGTTTACAGAACTCTCAAGATTCGTACCTTATCATGTGGACACCGATGAAAAGAGATCTAAGCGTTTTCAACAAGGACTGAAGCCCTGGATACAGAATTGAGTCGCTGTGTTTGAGATCACCAATTATGCCACCTTAGTTCAGAAAGCGGCCGTAGTGGAAAGTGGAAGTGAATTGTACTCGAAGGATAGAGATGGTAAGAAGAGGAAATTTCAGAGTGGTGGAAGTAGTTTTGTGAAGAGGCCTGATAACTGAGGCGACAAGAAACCTTTTGTGAAGAGGGAAGATAGAAGCACTGATACAAAAAGGATTGGGAATCATGACACCAGAGGCAACAATCAGAGGTTCATACCTCCACAGACAGTTAATGTGATGCAAGGAAGACCACCTCTGCCAGAATGCAAGACATATGGGAAGAAACACCCCGGACCCTGTCATCAAGCCAGTGTGAATTGTTACAATTGTGGACAGAAAGGTTATTATGCTTCTAGTTGCAAGGATAAATTTGTCACCTGCTTCAACTGTGGAAAGAAAGGTCACGTGTCCCGAGACTGCAGACAACCTTTAAAGGAGAATCCAGTACCTCGACTCACATCACCTCCTAACAACATGCCGACAACGAGAATTTCATCATGACAGTAAGAGATGCCATTGATGACAACTGTAACGCCCCCAAATCCACCCTGACAGGGGACCCGGGTCGTCACATTGTCTCAATATCCTGTAGCACAAGTTACGCAATAATGAAGCAAAATATATATAATACAACGGAGCATAAAATGTCCCACTCCGCAGATCCAAGATCGTCTTCACAGTATAATACAAAACAACTTGATACATCTCGAATTAATATGTTACAAAGTTCACTACAGTAGAAATATAAGGATTCCAGCTGGATCTTCTAATTGTTGACGCCATAGCCTTGCGCTTTCCCTTTGCCTTTATAACCCTGGCTGGACGTCTCGCCTTTCTCCGTCTTGACAGCTGAACAAAATGTTGTAAAGCAAGAATGAGCAACTATAGTGCTCAGCAAGTTCTTTTCTCGCTCGGTATATAAATATAATAAGGTTTACCGACATAAGTACTCAAAATTTAATATTGAAAATCACAATAAGATTTGGCTCAAATTCATCTTGAAAATATTATACTCGAAAAGCTCAAAACTCATCTCAAAACAGAATACTCAAAAGACTCATTTGATATAACTCTGATAACTCATGATTTAAGAATGAACTGGTCTTCCACCTCTCCGTATCTCGGTGGGGCGATCAACTAACCAACCAAGAATAACGGCCTCCGATGACACCGCACTTCGCCCGATCACGGCTACAATACGATATCAACTATAATATATATGTATGAATGCTAGCATCATAATGGTTATCAATTCAACCAAGGCAACGAATGCCTAAATATTCTCGGGTCCGTAAAACGGTACACGAGTCTCTCTTTCTCTATAAAGGGCCTCTTGCCCAAAATTGACCAGTAGAATACAGAATTCCCGAATATTTGGGGTACAGATAACTTGAGATAACACTTTCAGAAATATTTACAAATCTGGCGGACCGCCAGTATGACTCAATTTTACCACCAATCCGAACAATGGACTGATGTAAATTCTCAATAACCATTTATCGGTTGACATGAACAAAGTGCCAAACCTTGACAATAAAATCGACTATCTCGAATCTATGAGAATAGTCCTAAGATTAAAGTAATTGGGAGTCGTACTGAACAAATAGTACTTCTCGATGTTTATAATACTCAACATTGATGAACGTTTAAATAGAATATTTTTCACTTGATCGACGAATAAAAATCTCTAATAATTATAATTTTAAACTCCTATCGGTTAGTTCAAACGAGGAACCAACTAAAAGATAATCAATAAATAACGATTGAATTTGTACAATAAATTCAATCGAAAAGAATAAATTTAACTATCTCGGACGAATGAGATTAGTTTCACTGAATAAAATAATAGTCGTCTCGAATTAATGAGATCGACCCGATATCAATTAAATTGTTTCTACGCTTATAGGGATTATAATTCTTAAATAAACTAACTTGACAATATAATAATATTTAACAAGAAATAATTCTCAAAAGAAAATATTGCATCATATAGAGCAACAGATAATCTCAATATACAATATTTCAAAAATAATTAAGGAGTTAAATAACACGAACAGAAATTCACAGTTTTCAAAAGTTAGGGTAGGAATGAACTTGCCTCGATCTCGAAGTGCAAATGAATGCAGATAAAAATTATACTCTACCCGTGAACTCGGCTTCGGTCTACGGCTCGGGGATTATTCTCTAAAAATGGCAACCAGAAATACGTGAGCGATTCTTCAAAATAAAATACTCCCGATCCGATAATCTAATTAATAATAATATAATATCTCATAAAATCTCCGGAATAAATAAATAAATATTTATTCGAACACAGGAATTAAATCTGGGGAAAATATCCTATTTTTAATCTCTAGAAATCTAAATTCTTACTCAAAATGAAAAATTCAAACATCCGTTTTTATTCAATTTAAATCCATATTTATTATTCTCATTTTAAAACTAATTATCAAAGAATTCTAATTTTTAAGAAATCTCACAAATTCTAATTTACTAAACTCATTAATAAAACAAATTTTAAATCTCTAAATTAAATCTGACTCGATCCGGTTAATAAAAATAAACCGGAAAATATTAAAACAGCTTTCCAGAATAAAATCATATATTATTCTATTTATTCACAAATATACCCTTTTTATTGTAAATTAATAAATCTCTAATTTGTTTTCAAAATCATAATAATACTTATTTAATTAATTAAATAAGTCTAAATTACATTTTTAAAAACTCTAAATAATTCTATTTAATGAATTAAACAATTAAACCATTTTTAAAAACAATTTATTACTAACTAATTTAAATAACTGTCCAAATAATAAAATCTCGACTTATAACGTTCAATTGCTAATTAAATAAAACTGTATCGTTTTATTGGTACCGTATTATTTTATTATTTATTTAACAGATAAATCATGTGGGCCCCACATATTCCCACCGTGGGTCCCACCATCCCCTCCCCTGCGTCTAACACAGTCAATGTCTTTCTTTCCTCCCCAACAACAATCTCTCTCACTGTCCTCTCTTTCTCTCTACCATCTCTCTCTCTCTCTCTCTCTCTCTCTCTCTCTCTCTCTCTCTGCCCTCTACCTCTCTCTCTCGACTCTCTTTTCTCTCGTTCCCAACCTCTCTCTCCATCGCGATCTTTCTCCTTCTCCGATTACCCCACACGGCACACCCATCCTCTCCTTATAACTCCGACAACAACAATCACTCTCTCATCCCCTTCCTCTCCCTAAACTCTCTCTAATCTCTCCCCGTTCTCTCTTAATCTCGACCAAATTCGAGCTCAATAAACAACCCAATTCAAAACCCAAATCTCCTCACACAAAACAACAATCTCTCCTCACCTCCCGAATCCCTCTTTAACACACGCCACCACCACCATCGTCGGTGGTGGTTACTCCGACCACTGCCCTGTCCCCCGTACTCACCAACACCCCCAAACCGACACCCACTCATAGCAACACCAATACCACTCTATTCTATCAATTCGACAAAACACAACAACCAATCTGCACAAACCGAAACAACCGAAAATGAAAAGAACAACAAAAACAAAATAATACAATTATAAACTACCTGGGTTTGATTTTGTTTTGTGTGTAGGTATATGGGTTCGAGATTTTGGTGAAAGGGAAGGAGACAGGAGCTGTGCTATTTGCTCTGTTTTTGTTTATGGATGTATGGCCCGAGTGGTGTTTTACTAAAAGAGGAGTAATACTAGTTTTGGTCAAAAAAACAACTACCCGTGTCTATGTTTTGGTTTTGGTAGAGAAAAGGATGGGGAGAAAATATCTGTGGTTTTGTATGACTCGAGTTTGTTTGGAAAAGGATATGAACGAGACTGTTATAATTTTTAGCCAAGCTGAACCTGTACTATTTATAGAATACAATTGTAACCCACAATAATGCTGAATAATGATGATAGTTTTAGTGTGGTGTTTTATTAATTAAAAAGAAATAAATAATGGGAAACAATTGTAAATGGCATAATCATTACAAGATTAGTGCTATTTATAAAATAAAAAAAAATGATGACCCCTTAATCAGTTTATTTTCTCCCGGCTGGCTAATTAAAACGAGACTCAAAAATTCAGTTCAAAATATATTTCGAAAATTTACGGTTATTACAGTCTTCCCCCCTTATAGGATTCCGTCCTCGGAATCAAAACTATGCACTAAACAATTCCGGATATTTATTCCGCATTTCACTTTCTAATTCCCACGTGGCTTCCTCAACTTGGTGGTTTCTCCAAAGTACTTTTACTAAATTCACTTTCTTAGTTCTTAACTCTTGCACTTTGTAATCTAGGATCTCCACTGGCTTTTCTTCGTATGTCAAATCTGGACGAATTTCCACTGGTTCGTAGGTTATAACGTGCCTGAAATCAGAATGGTACTCTCTTAACGCAGAAACATGAAACACATCGTGGATATGCTGAAGGTCTGGAGGTAGGGCCAACTGATAAGCTAGTGGTCCTATCTTCTTAAGTATCTCAAAAGGTCCTATATATCTGGGGCTTAACTTGCCTTTCCTTCCGAATCTCATTACTCCTTTCCAAGGTGAAACTTTTAACATCACTTTATCTCCCACTTCAAACGCTTTGTCTTTCCTCTTTTGATTTGCATACTTCCTCTGTCGATCTTGAGCTGCAACTAACCTTTTTCGAATAACCTCGGTTGCTTGCTTAGTTTGTTGAAGTAATTCCGGTCCTAGTATCTTCCTTTCTCCTACTTCATCCCAATATAAAGGTGATCTACACTTCCTTCCGTACAAAGCTTCATAAGGTGCCATACATATGCTCGAATGGTAACTATTGTTGTAAGCAAACTCGACTAGGGGCAAATGCTCATCCCAACTTCCTTTAAAATCAAGTGCACAGGCTCTTAACATATCTTCAACTGTTTGAATCGTCCTTTCACTTTGTCCGTCGGTCTGTGGATGATATGCAGTGCTCAGATTTAACTTCGTGCCAAGACATTCTTGAAAACTTTTCCAAAATCGAGAAGTAAAACGGGCATCTCTATCAGATACAATCGAAACAGGCACTCCGTGACGAACTACAATTTCCTTTAGGTATATGTTCACCAATCTCTCAACGGAATACTTATCACTAATTGGTAGGAAATGCGCAGTTTTAGTGAGTCTATCGACGATAACCCAGATCGCATCATGACTGGCTCTAGTTCGGGGCAATCCTACGACAAAATCCATGGTGATATGCTCCCATTTCCACTCTGGTATCTCTAAAGGTTGTAGAAGTCCACTTGGTCGTTGATGTTCTGCCTTCACTTTCTGACATGTCAAACACTTACTTACCCATTCTGCAATCTCCCTCTTCATGTTGGGCCACCAATAATTCAACTTGATGTCTTGATACATTTTTGTGCTCCCTGGGTGAATGGAATATCTCGAGTTATGCGCTTCGCTCATAATTTCTTCCTTCAACTCTGTAACATTAGGAATCCATATTCTCGATGCAAATCGCTTAATTCCCTTTTCATCTTTTGAACTTAGAAATTCTTCTCCGGTCAACTCTGATCTTCTTTCTTCCATCACTTGCTCTTGACAACGGCGAATCTTCTCGAGTAACTCCGGTTGAAACTGAATGCTGTAAACTCTTTCATTGTTTTGGACTGGGATCTTGACTTCCAATTCCATTTTCTCAAATTCTCTGACCAATTCTTCTGAGGTTGTCAACAGGTTTAGTCTCTCCTTTCTACTTAAAGCATCAGCTACAACATTAGCCTTCCCTGGGTGGTAGTTTATCGAGCAGTCATAGTCCTTGATCAATTCTAACCATCTTCTTTGTCTCATGTTTAATTCCTTCTGCGTGAATATATACTTTAAGCTCTTGTGATCCGTGTAAATCTCGCATTTCTCTCCGTAAAGGTAATGCCTCCAAATCTTGAGTGCGAAAACAATAGCAGCAAGTTCCAAATCGTGAGTAGGGTAACGGGACTCATACTCCTTCAGTTGCCGAGAGGCATAAGCTATTACTTTTCCGTGTTGCATCAAAACACATCCCAAACCCTTGTGAGAAGCGTCGCTGTAAATTACGAAATCGCCTTTCTCATCGGGTAAGGTCAACACCGGGGCAGTAGTCAATCTCTTCTTCAATTCTTGAAAGCTATCTTCACATTTGGGGGTCCATTCGAACTTTTCACTTTTTCTGGTAAGTCGAGTCAGTGGCGTAGCTATCTTTGAGAAATCCTTCACGAACCTTCGATAGTATCCGGCCAAACCAAGGAAACTTCTAACTTCGGTGGGAGTCTTGGGTCTCTCCCAATCTGCTACGGCTTCTATCTTTGCGGGGTCTACAGAAATCCCTTCGCCGCTTACAATGTGTCCCAAAAATTGAACTTCTTTTAGCCAGAACTCACACTTTGAGAATTTCGCATATAACTTTTCCTTCCGTAGCGTTTCCAGAACTAAACGGAGGTGTTCAGCATGTTCCTCAGGAGACTTCGAGTATATCAGGATGTCATCAATAAATACAATCACGAACTTATCCAAGTACCTCTTGAACACACGATTCATCAAGTCCATAAAAGCAGCTGGCGCATTCGTCAATCCAAAAGACATGACTAAGAATTCGTAATGTCCATATCGGGTCCTAAAGGCAGTCTTAGGAATATCCTCAGGCTTGATCTTTAGTTGATGATAACCGGATCTCAAATCAATCTTTGAAAAACATCTAGCTCCCTTAAGTTGGTCAAACAGATCGTCGATTCGAGGTAGAGGGTACTTATTCTTGATGGTCATCTTGTTCAACTCACGATAATCAATACATAGTCGCATGGATCCGTCCTTCTTCTTCACGAACAGCACTGGAGCTCCCCAAGGGGATACACTTGGTCTGATTACGCCTTTGTCAAGTAATTCTTGCAGTTGGGTAGCCAACTCCTTCATCTCAACTGGAGCCATTCGGTATGGTGCTTTGGAAATTGGTGCAGTTCCCGGGGCAAGATCGATATTGAATTCTATTTCTCTGTCGGGCGGCAATCCAGGTAACTCTTCAGGAAAAACATCTTCGAATTGATTCACTACAGGAATTTCATCAATGGCAGGGGCTTGCTTCTCGTTGTCAACCACATAAGCTAAGTAGGCTTGACACCCACTTCTTAGTAGTTTCTTCGCTTGAATCATGGTTAGAAAATTACTAGTAGGTTTCCTTCCGCGAAATTGTATTCTTTTGCCGTTGGATTCCTTTAAACTAACCCACTTACGCCGACAATTGATTTGAGCATCATAACGTGTCAACCAATCCATTCCCAGAATTATATCAAACTCCCCTAAATTAAAAGAAAGAAGGTCTGCTTCGAAACGTTGTCCTTGGATTTCGATTCCACAATCTGGACATATCTGATCTACAGGGACTTTTTCCTGATTTGCTACTTCTATAATCAATGTCTCCCCTAATGGTACGGACTGAATATCCAATTTATTCCTAAAATTCTCCGATATGAAAGATTTTGTTGCTCCCGAATCAAACAAAACACATGCATCTACAGAATTGACTAAAAGCGTACCTGCAATCACATCACTATCAGCAATAGCATCCTTCACCGTCATGTTGAAAGTACGAGCAGTTGGCTTGTTGCTGGGAGGTGCCATGAGTCTAGGTGCAGTTGTCTCCTTTGGTGGTGACTTGCAATCTCGTGCGATATGTCCTTTCTTTCCGCAATTGAAACAAGTAACGGCCTTATCCTTGCAGTGAGAAGAATAGTGCCCTTTTTGTCCACAGTTGTAACAAACAATGTTGGCCAGATTACATGGTCCTGGGTGCTTCCTTCCACACGTTTTGCATTCAGGTAGCGGTGGCCTTCCTTGAATTAAATTGGCTGCCTGAGGGGGTCTGGACCTTTGATTGTTTCCCCTAGCGTCTTGATTCTCAGTTCTCTTTGTATCATTGCTTCTGTCTTCCCGCTTCACAAAAGGTCTCTTTCCATTCCGATCGTCCGGCTTCCTCTCAAAATTATTTCCACGATTCTGAAACTTCCTTTTCTTCATATCCTTGTCCTTTGAGTACAACTCAGATCCACTTTCCACAATAGATGCTTTTTGAACCACAGTAGCATAGTTGGTGATTTCTAGGACCGCAACTCGATTCTGGATCCACGGCTTCAGTCCTAGTTGAAAACGTTTAGCTCTCTTTTCGTCAGTATCCACATGGTAAGGCACAAACCTAGAGAGTTCAGAAAACTTGGCTTCGTATTCAGCTACAGTCATGTTGCCTTGCTTGAGTTCCAGAAACTTGACCTCCATTTGGCTCTCCAAGTATTTAGGAAAATATTTCTCTAAAAATAGCTGCGTGAACCTGGTCCAGGGTATGACTACGTTCCCTTCCATTGCTCTCTTTGATTCCCACCAATAATTCGCCTCACCTTTTAACATATAGGCTGCAAAAATGGTTTTCTTCTCTTCTTCTACCCCTACGATCTCAAAGGTTTTCTCTATTTCACGTAACCAGATTCTAGCTTCCACTGGGTTAGTGGTACCTTTAAACTCAGGTGGACTCAAGGATTTGAATGATTTGAAACTCACAGTAGTTTGGGTCAGTTGAGCTGGAGGTGGATTCCCTCCTATATTTTGGTATAGCTGAGGCTGAGGGTTCTGGGTATGCTGAATAAGAAAGTTCATAAGTAGACTCATCGGGTTATTTTCTTGGTTGGGACCTCGAGCGAGTTGTGGTTCCGGGTTTGGAACTTGGTTCTGAGGTGGAACCTCATTCCCTGGATTCACCTCGGGTTGAGGACGAGGATTCTTTGCGGGTCTTCCTCTTTTTGGTGCCATTTTTTTCTATTAAAATTGAAAACAGGAGCTTGGTCAAACTAGGTAAAATTATAACAGAATATCGGTGCTGGTAACGTAAACTCTTAAAATCTTATGTCGAATTTCTGAAAATGCTGAAGATATATCTCATGTGTCACAATATATTTTTTTTTTATTTACAGGAGTACTATTATTAAAGCGCAACAACAATAATAAATCTGAAACAGGTAAGGGTGCAAAAATATTAATATCCACATATAATCCATCATGGTACCATAAGGTACGTTTAATGCATACATCTGATACAAGCTAGCCAACTCATACATAAACACCATAATGCAAACAAATCTAATGCATCACTATACAGAAAGTGGGTCATCAAGAACAAGCCCAAGCTACAATATCAGCTACGGTCTCAACGGCCAAACATCTCACCCACGCGTCCCTGGAACTCCTCGATAGCTCTGGCAATCAACTCTGTAACAGCATTGCGATCCACGGCTCCTGTACTAGAGGATGGTAGGGCTGTGAGATCAGTCTGTAGCCCAGTCAGAATAGCAATAGAGATCTGATGTACGATCTCCATAGGAACATTCCTCACAAGCAAGCTGCCTCCTCCATGAACTGTGGTAGGGTCGACCGACAGTAATCGCAATATAGCATCTCTAGTGGCAAAAACCTCCTCATAACGAAGCCATGCCCATTGAAACTGCTGGAAAAGATAATCATGAACCATCCAAGGTACAGGCCCTCGATCCCCTCTCGGCTGCGTGGGCATACCAACTGGCTGTGCTGGGAAAGGTGGAGCAGATGAGATAATCACCACTGAAGCAGGGATATGTATAGCAGGTGCAGGAGGAGTAGTATCACATGCAGGCATGGCACTGACAGGTGGAAACATGTAGTCAGGCACGGTAGGGACTGTCGGCGTCGAAGCATAGACGGGAACAGGTAAAGTAAACAACTCAGCAAGAGCCGCTACTCCTGTAGGTACATCAACTCCGGATACTGGAGCTGACAAGGTAGGTACAACCTCAATACGGACGGGTGAAAGCTGGCTCTCATCAACTGGATCCGTAATCTCGGGCACTGGGGTCTCAACTCTGAACGTCTCAGGGGTAGGAGCCTCTAAATCAATCACTGGTGGAGGAGAATCGACTATCTCAATGATCTGGTCAGGAGAATCTACTAAATCTATCACATGTGGAGGAGAAGGTGTAAGGATCTGAACTGAAGAATCCTCCGTGTCACTAACCATCAGCATAAACTCTTCAGACGGGTCACTGTCTGAACCTGAGCTAAGTGGTCCATGCGGGTAAGGTGTAGGAGATCTATCTCGGGTAGAACGGAAATCTGCTGGTCCGGAAGTAGACATCTACAAAAGTACGAAAATCTCGGTCAGGTTTCAATCAACTAGCTATGCCTATAAATATATATAAAGGCGTAAGGCGCTTAGTGCCAAAATCTCAAATTCGTATCATATCTCTAAATTCTCACGTCGCGTTATAGTTCTAGGTTCGTATTATATCTCTAAATGCTCGCATCGGGTTATGCTCCAAGGCTCGTACGATTCCTAAAAATATAACTATGGCTTTGATACCAAAACTGTAACGCCCCCAAATCCACCCTGATAGGGGACCCGGGTCGTCACATTGTCTCAATATCCTGTAGCACAAGTTACGCAATAATGAAGCAAAATATATATAATACAACGGAGCATAAAATGTCCCACTCCGCAGATCCAAGATCGTCTTCACAGTATAATACAAAACAACTTGATACATCTCGAATTAATATGTTACAAAGTTCACTACAGTAGAAATATAAGGATTCCAGCTGGATCTTCTAATTGTTGACGCCATAGCCTTGCGCTTTCCCTTTGCCTTTATAACCCTGGCTGGACGTCTCGCCTTTCTCCGTCTTGACAGCTGAACAAAATGTTGTAAAGCAAGAATGAGCAACTATAGTGCTCAGCAAGTTCTTTTCTCGCTCGGTATATAAATATAATAAGGTTTACCGACATAAGTACTCAAAATTTAATATTGAAAATCACAATAAGATTTGGCTCAAATTCATCTTGAAAATATTATACTCGAAAAGCTCAAAACTCATCTCAAAACAGAATACTCAAAAGACTCATTTGATATAACTCTGATAACTCATGATTTAAGAATGAACTGGTCTTCCACCTCTCCGTATCTCGGTGGGGCGATCAACTAACCAACCAAGAATAACGGCCTCCGATGACACCGCACTTCGCCCGATCACGGCTACAATACGATATCAACTATAATATATATGTATGAATGCTAGCATCATAATGGTTATCAATTCAACCAAGGCAACGAATGCCTAAATATTCTCGGGTCCGTAAAACGGTACACGAGTCTCTCTTTCTCTATAAAGGGCCTCTTGCCCAAAATTGACCAGTAGAATACAGAATTCCCGAATATTTGGGGTACAGATAACTTGAGATAACACTTTCAGAAATATTTACAAATCTGGCGGACCGCCAGTATGACTCAATTTTACCACCAATCCGAACAATGGACTGATGTAAATTCTCAATAACCATTTATCGGTTGACATGAACAAAGTGCCAAACCTTGACAATAAAATCGACTATCTCGAATCTATGAGAATAGTCCTAAGATTAAAGTAATTGGGAGTCGTACTGAACAAATAGTACTTCTCGATGTTTATAATACTCAACATTGATGAACGTTTAAATAGAATATTTTTCACTTGATCGACGAATAAAAATCTCTAATAATTATAATTTTAAACTCCTATCGGTTAGTTCAAACGAGGAACCAACTAAAAGATAATCAATAAATAACGATTGAATTTGTACAATAAATTCAATCGAAAAGAATAAATTTAACTATCTCGGACGAATGAGATTAGTTTCACTGAATAAAATAATAGTCGTCTCGAATTAATGAGATCGACCCGATATCAATTAAATTATTTCTACGCTTATAGGGATTATAATTCTTAAATAAACTAACTTGACAATATAATAATATTTAACAAGAAATAATTCTCAAAAGAAAATATTGCATCATATAGAGCAACAGATAATCTCAATATACAATATTTCAAAAATAATTAAGGAGTTAAATAACACGAACAGAAATTCACAGTTTTCAAAAGTTAGGGTAGGAATGAACTTGCCTCGATCTCGAAGTGCAAATGAATGCAGATAAAAATTATACTCTACCCGTGAACTCGGCTTCGGTCTACGGCTCGGGGATTATTCTCTAAAAATGGCAACCAGAAATACGTGAGCGATTCTTCAAAATAAAATACTCCCGATCCGATAATCTAATTAATAATAATATAATATCTCATAAAATCTCCGGAATAAATAAATAAATATTTATTCGAACACAGGAATTAAATCTGGGGAAAATATCCTATTTTTAATCTCTAGAAATCTAAATTCTTACTCAAAATGAAAAATTCAAACATCCGTTTTTATTCAATTTAAATCCATATTTATTATTCTCATTTTAAAACTAATTATCAAAGAATTCTAATTTTTAAGAAATCTCACAAATTCTAATTTACTAAACTCATTAATAAAACAAATTTTAAATCTCTAAATTAAATCTGACTCGATCCGGTTAATAAAAATAAACCGGAAAATATTAAAACAGCTTTCCAGAATAAAATCATATATTATTCTATTTATTCACAAATATACCCTTTTTATTGTAAATTAATAAATCTCTAATTTGTTTTCAAAATCATAATAATACTTATTTAATTAATTAAATAAGTCTAAATTACATTTTTAAAAACTCTAAATAATTCTATTTAATGAATTAAACAATTAAACCATTTTTAAAAACAATTTATTACTAACTAATTTAAATAACTGTCCAAATAATAAAATCTCGACTTATAACGTTCAATTGCTAATTAAATAAAACTGTATCGTTTTATTGGTACCGTATTATTTTATTATTTATTTAACAGATAAATCATGTGGGCCCCACATATTCCCACCGTGGGTCCCACCATCCCCTCCCCTGCGTCTAACACAGTCAATGTCTTTCTTTCCTCCCCAACAACAATCTCTCTCACTGTCCTCTCTTTCTCTCTACCATCTCTCTCTCTCTCTCTCTCTCTCTCTCTCTGCCCTCTACCTCTCTCTCTCGACTCTCTTTTCTCTCGTTCCCAACCTCTCTCTCCATCGCGATCTTTCTCCTTCTCCGATTACCCCACACGGCACACCCATCCTCTCCTTATAACTCCGACAACAACAATCACTCTCTCATCCCCTTCCTCTCCCTAAACTCTCTCTAATCTCTCCCCGTTCTCTCTTAATCTCGACCAAATTCGAGCTCAATAAACAACCCAATTCAAAACCCAAATCTCCTCACACAAAACAACAATCTCTCCTCACCTCCCGAATCCCTCTTTAACACACGCCACCACCACCATCGTCGGTGGTGGTTACTCCGACCACTGCCCTGTCCCCCGTACTCACCAACACCCCCAAACCGACACCCACTCATAGCAACACCAATACCACTCTATTCTATCAATTCGACAAAACACAACAACCAATCTGCACAAACCGAAACAACCGAAAATGAAAAGAACAACAAAAACAAAATAATACAATTATAAACTACCTGGGTTTGATTTTGTTTTGTGTGTAGGTATATGGGTTCGAGATTTTGGTGAAAGGGAAGGAGACAGGAGCTGTGCTATTTGCTCTGTTTTTGTTTATGGATGTATGGCCCGAGTGGTGTTTTACTAAAAGAGGAGTAATACTAGTTTTGGTCAAAAAAACAACTACCCGTGTCTATGTTTTGGTTTTGGTAGAGAAAAGGATGGGGAGAAAATATCTGTGGTTTTGTATGACTCGAGTTTGTTTGGAAAAGGATATGAACGAGACTGTTATAATTTTTAGCCAAGCTGAACCTGTACTATTTATAGAATACAATTGTAACCCACAATAATGCTGAATAATGATGATAGTTTTAGTGTGGTGTTTTATTAATTAAAAAGAAATAAATAATGGGAAACAATTGTAAATGGCATAATCATTACAAGATTAGTGCTATTTATAAAATAAAAAAAATGATGACCCCTTAATCAGTTTATTTTCTCCCGGCTGGCTAATTAAAACGAGACTCAAAAATTCAGTTCAAAATATATTTCGAAAATTTACGGTTATTACAACAACAATGTGATCGTAGGTATGCTTCTAGTAAATTCTGAGGATGCATGTGTTCTAGTTGATTCTGGAGCTACCAAATCTTTTATTTCCGAGAACTTCATGAATAAGCTAAATCTCGAGTCTGTGCCCTTAGAGGGAGTTCTGAATATAGAAGTAGCTAATCAGGAAGTCATTCTAGTGAACCGATTATGCCCAAATTATTCTATAGAGATACAGGGACAATGTTTTGACGCGGACCTCATTCCTTTTAAGTTAGGGGAATTCGATGTAATCCTAAGAATGGATTGGTTAGCACGTTACGATGCCCAAATAAATTATCGTCGGAAGAGGGTGAGCTTAAGTGGACCTAATGGTATGAGAATTCCATTTCGCGGACGGAAATCGAATAAGGATTTTCAGAACATTTGGTCTAAAATACCCATGGCCGTTCAGGGCGACCCTAAATACCCACGGGACACACATGTGGGAGAGGAGTATCAAGACATGCATATGGTGATGGAGTGTCCTTTACAGATTTCTTTTTACGCTGCCCATGAATAGCTTGGGATACGCATGTTCAACATGCGTGACTGCAGATACGCGTGTCGAACATGCGTATTAGATGCACTTCATCGTTTTCTCAACCCGCCGTCGTAGTCATTTTTCGATTGAATTTTCGATCACTTCGTTCACTCCCTTCCAGCAATCGTTCACTAGCATGCTATATACAAAAATGATTGCCTTCTCACCCTCTACAACCCTATACCATTCATTTTCTATTTGTTTCACCGGATTAGAAATCCCCAAAACTAAGTTCTTTTCCGATGTCGTTTTCCGATATGCTTATACACGTCCCTACGGGGCAAGAAATCAACAAATGAATGGGGGAAAATGGAGAGGTAGGTCTGGGCATCATTTTGATGTCCTCAGAAGTACTGGAGGTTGCCATAGGGTGGATAACGAAGGTGGGCGAACGGAAAAGAAATTTGAGGGAGAAAGAACGCCAGAGCTGCAACTGTGAGACGTCAACTGACGTCATCTCGCATATGGGAGATGATTGACCCCATATGTGCATTCCTGGAATGTAGGGGTGTACAGACGATTCGCTCAACCGCATAAACCGCTCGCACCGCTCGCAACCGAATCGCATTTTGCGGATAATCGCGAAATGTGGGTTGGTTGCGGATGTAATTTTTAATAATGGCTCATTTGCGGTTTGGTTGCGGTTTTATATATTCAAAAATCGCAAAATCCGAACCGCAACCGCAAACCGCAATATATAAATTATATTTAAAAAATATATTTTTTATATTATATAAATTAATAATTTAAATACATATATTTTATTTATCTAATATCTCTTTAATACATATATATTTGTAGAGTTTGTTCATCTAAATGTTGATGAAGACTTGGATTGTTGAGATTCCTGACTTAACTTGAAGTTCTTGGTAAACACTTATTCTTAAATCTTTATTCCAGATTTATAACAATGTTTGCCATGTTATTTACTGGACCTTTTTATTTATTGAGTTTTTTTTTGTTTTTGATTGACAGGCCCTGTTTTGACTTCTGGAGTGCCCTTACACTACTGGACCATGGACAAAATCACTTAAATGGATTGCACCTGCTAGTTTCAATCTTTTGTTCCCTTGTTATGTATTTAAGTATTACCAGACTTTCTGTATATTTACTTTTGCCTCAAAAATGATGATCAGGACCTATTATGTGTAATGTTTGTTATATTTTGAATTTAATATTCTCAAGTTATTGTTTATTTTTATTCGGTGGTTGAACCGCAATCCGAACCGCAACAACCGCATTTTTGCTGTTGGAATTGATGTGGTTAATCGCAACCGCAAATGCGGTTGTGGTTGAAGTTTTTATAAAATCGCTATATGCGGTTTGGTTCGACTTTTAATCCAAAACCGATCCGATCCGATCCGAACCGCGTACACCCCTACTGGAATGCATATCATAGGACAAACATTTCTAAGATGCGTGATTAGTGGGTATTTCGGGCCGAGTTTTCACAAATAGGCATTTTAGATCACGTATCTTGAAATTTAAGCATTTTGGGCATTTTTTCCAAAAGCTATCACATAAAAAGAAGTTAAAAAATTTAATTTACTCATTTTTTTCTTTCTATTAAATTTTTAATTCTAAAATAGAATGTAAACCAAGACATAAGATTGAGATGAGACCAACACCAAATGAATAACAAACAAATTTTCTAAACATTTTAGATTAAAATAAATAAGATTAATCACAAATTGAAAAATTTATGAAATAATCAAAACCAAAAAAATGACGGAATAGATGATAAAAACAAATACTCATTTGTTTGCAAGGAATATTTTTAGAGTTCTTTTTTCAAAAATACTCAAGTTACATAAATTATTTTAAAAAATATGTTGAAATCCTATATTCAATTGCTTGTAACATAGGAGTACTACATAATCATATATATATTTCCTTCATCTCTCTCATTTCTTTACATTTTTTCCCATTAGTTGGCACGTATTTTTAAGTTGTATATAAAATATAGTTACATAATTTATTTAAAGAAAAAATTAAATATTAAATTTTTATTCAAAAAAATAAATTTAAAATAGAATCTTAAAATTCGTCCAAATCCACTATTCCAAATATAAATAACCTAATGAAACCTAATGAGACAAAGGGAGTATATAACTTTATCGTATTTATGAAAAAAAATTTGAAAATTTAAATATTTTTGATAATTTTCGTAAAAAAATCAGATTAGATAATTCGCTGTTGGGCCCAACCTGATTGCTTGTCCTGTAATAACTTAACGTTTACTATTCAACTCATTATACAGTTAAACCTCTTTAAAGTAATACCCTTGGGACCGGGAAAAAATATTACTTTACCGAATTTATTACTTTATCGATATAATAATATTTTATTACTTTATCGATAAAGTAATATTTTATTACTTTACCGAATTTTTATGTTTACGTGGTACAGTATAATATATAATGTACGTATAAAAACTAGAATTAATCACATGCAATGTATTTGATCTAAAATTACTTTTATTATGATTACTTATATCCAAAAACTAGATGCATGCATATTAAAATTGCACCAGATCAGTTACTTGGTTTGATAGTAAAATGAATGGCAGGAAGGTACTTTTGATTGTTGACAATTGTCCTGCTCATCCAAAAATAGTTGAAGGCTTGAGAAATACAGAGTTGTTCTTTCTACCTCCTAACACAACATCTAAGATTCAACCATGCGATGCTGGAATTATTCGAGCATTTAAAGTTCACTATCGGCGTCGTCTATATTCTAGCATGTTGCAAAGTCTTGAAGTTAATGCAACAAATCCTGAAAAAGTTAATATCTTGAATGCTATTAGTTTTGCTAACATGGCTTGGAATATTGATGTGAAAACAACCACAATTGCAAATTGTTTTCGGCATTGCAAGATTCGTTCAGAAGAAAATGATGAACAAGAACTTGGAGAAATAAATGAAGGTGTCGAAGGATTAAATGAAGTTATCTCTAATTTACGATATAGGAATGTGATGGATGTCGAGCATCTCTTAAACTATCCAAACGAGAATGATGCGGTTATGGAATCACCTACGGATGAAGAAATCATTGAGTCGGTAATGAGCACTGATGAAGGGACTGATCCTGAACCCGACGATAGCAATGTCATCCCAAGCGTGTCATCAAAGGAAGCATTTCAAGCACTCACCACTTTGAACAATTACTTGTTACAACACGAGCAAAACATACCAGGAGTTATTTTTGCTTTACATAAAGTCAAGGACGAGATTAATTTTGGCTTTGGTGGAAAGAAGAAACAAGCTACAATAGATTCATATTTTAATAAGAATTAAATTTTCTAATCATATACATTATATATATATATATATATATATATATATATATATAATTATGGAATTATTACTTTACATATTACTTGGGCCCTTAATGACTTTCGAATTTTTTATTATCTTATGCTTTTAGCGAGAATATTACTTTACAACATTGGCCCAAGTTGGGACCGATGAAAATTATTACTTAAGCGAGGTTATTACTTTATCGGATATTACTTAATCGAGGTTTAACTGTAGTATTTTTAGAATGCACATACACTCAACTACCGCATGGACTCTTCAACCCCCCACCTTATTATCATCAAACCAAACACAGTCTTACAAATCCTCCTTCCCTTTTTTACATCGCCGGCACTCGCTTTAATTTCGCATCACGAATCCTAACCCCCTAAATAACACACTCTATACTTACGCTTCACTGTATTTATCTTATTTGCCTGGTCACATTCAACGTGTTGGGGTTTTGTAGTGAGTCAACTCGATGGTGTTCTTGATTTTTGTTGGTTGAGTTAGAGAGATTTTTATAGGTTTTATTGGGTTTATTATTGTTTTTTTGATGATGGGGTTGTTTAGTTTTCATCAAAATCATAGCTTGGCTGTGCTTATGCTGTTCACTTGTTTCATGTATCAGAATTTGAAGTTGTGTTGCTCACTTAATCAAGAAGGTATTGTGGTTTTATGTGTGTGTTTGTGCATTTATTTGTGTATATTTTTGATTTTTTTATTGTTTGTTTTGTGAGAAATTGTTAAGAAAATTATAGTATGTGAAGGTTATGATTTTTTATGGTTTGGAAGTGAGAAGTATGTTTTGTTTTTGTGGAAAGATTTGAACTTTTTTTGATGAAGTGGGAATTTTAGTGGATGTGTTTGGTGAAAGGAGTGTGAAGTGTTTGTTTTTATTGCAGGTTTGGCTTTGTTGAAGTTTAAGGAGAGAGTGGTGAGTGATCCATTTGGGGCTTTGTTGAATTGGACTGAAAAAGTTGGAGTTGTTGATCCGTGTTTGTGGTTCGGTGTTGAGTGTGTAAAAGACAATGTTGTGGCTCTGTAAGTAATTTTTTTTACTGATTGCTGAATTTTGATTTGGTATGTTGTTGATGTTAAATGTTTGCTGCATCTGTTTGAAATCGGTGTTCTTTTGAGGAGCTTGATAATATTTAAGTTATTGATGAGGTGATTCTTGTAAGCGGAGATTTAGTTTTTTGATTTGATGAGCTTATATGATCTGCTAATCTTAGTAATTAATTTTGCTAGAGGGTATATTTATTGTATACAAAACGTAGATACGCACATAAAAGTCTTAAAAGAGCTTGTTTTACTATCAAAATTCAATTATGTTTGAGGTTCCTGTAAAAGTGTTAGATATTGGCTTTCTTATTATAATTGTAAAAGTCGTTTGCAATTTGCAGGAACCTGAAGAATCTCCGTCTTGGAGGAACAATAGCTCCTGATCTTCGAAACTTGATTCATCTAAAGTCAATGTAAGGGGATAAATAAGTACATCTCTGGTTAGCATGCTTGATATTCAAGCTTATGTGAAGAGGAATTGATTAGTACTTCTTTTAGAAAAGTTAACTAAATTATATCCTCATTTTCTCCCAGTATTCTGCGCAATAATTCATTTTCGGGAATTATTCCAAAAGAGATTAGAGAGCTCAAGAAGTTGGAGGTTCTAGATCTGGGGCACAATAGATTTAGCAGAGCACTTCTAGCTGACCTTAATAGTAATCTTCAACTGTCAGTTCTGTAAGTCAAGATACCTAAACACTAAGCTTAACAGAATGCAAAGCTTCTATATTAGAGCTCACATTACCTTATTTTTTAACTATTGCAGTTTACTGGACAACAATGAGTTTAGTGTTAGCATACCCTCGGAAATTGATGAGATAAAGCTGCTTTCTGAAGTTCAAAGAAATGAGAAACTACTGTCTGGTGGAAGACTGGCCTCATGGTATGTCGGTGCTCTGGATGTCGGTGTTTATAACATCTAGCCTATATAAGTATATAACACATAGAGTATGGTTGATCTTATACTGAGCTGGATGTAATCTGTGTAGATGATAATTGAAGAAAACTGTGTGCATATATTCAAAAAGTTTTATTTCTTTGTAGCAATTAGTATTTTCTAAACTTTGTTCTTGATCAAACATTAAATCAGCACCTACCATGTAACGAGGGTATATTATTTGTATTTGAAGCTTTCTAATAGCTGATTAGCTGCTTAAATTGGTTTCAGGAAAACTGCCATGGACAGACACATTTCTCAAAGAAGGTTGCTAGCCTCTCAGCTGAATTTTTTCAGGTGGTTTCAACCGTTATTGTTATCGGAATCTGTGTCGCCTTCACCCTCCCCTTTGCTCTCTCCTTTATCTTCCCCTTCACCATCTCCTGCACCTTTAGCTGTTACAGATATGAGACCGACTTCTCCTAGTGTATCCGCATCTCCGCCTTCACTTGTAGAATCAGCAGATTCCCCTGATATAATCCCAACTACATCACACGATAGTTCAAGTTCCAATCGGCACAGATTATTAATACTATTTGCAGCTGTAGGCGGTTCTGCATCTTTAATCCTTTTGGCTATTGTAATATATTTCTGTCGAAGCAAAGTATCTGTTGTCAAACCTTGGGCCACTGGATTAAGTGGCCAACTGCAGAAAGCGTTTGTAACTGGTAATTACTATTACCTTGAATTAGCAAGTATGCATTATGTATGGATATACTAATAGGCTTGCTACTCAATCGTCTCTCTATATTAAACCTTGTAGATTTACTTGCGCCTACTTTTTGACATTTTGTTGTTACATCTTAGGTGTGCCAAAGCTTAAAAGGTCAGAGCTTAATGCAGCTTGTGAAGATTTCAGCAATGTCATTGGTTCTTCCTCAATGGGAACAGTGTATAAAGGAACACTGTCCAGTGGTGTTGAAATAGCTGTGACATCTCTTATAGTAGCATCTGCCAAGAATTGGCCAAAGAATTTGGAATCACAGTTCAGGAAGAAGGTAAGTGTAGAACTAGTTCCGAGTAATAAATAAGTGTCTCCGTCCATATTTCTAAATCTTGGGGTTCACTTTTTTGTCATTTCAGATCGATCAACTATCAAAAGTAAATCACAAGAATTTTGTTAACCTTATTGGATATTGTGAGGAAGAGGAGCCCTTTACAAGAATGATGGTTTTTGAGTATGCTCCTAATGGGACATTATTCGAGCACTTGCACAGTGAGTATTAAAACTGCGGCCTATATATCATGCTGTTTAAGTTTCATACTTGAACTATTTCCATCTTTTTTCTGTATTTATTTTAACACACACGCTTGTACTTGAAAATAAATGGTTTAATTAACTAGTTGGTCCTGCAGTAAGCGAAGCTGAACACTTGGACTGGGGGATGAGGATGAGGATTGCAATGGGTATGGCGTACTGCCTTGACCATATGCACCAACTAAAGCCACCCATAGTTCACAGAAATTTAAACTCTTCATCTGTAAATCTTAGTGAAGACTATGCAGCGAAAATATCTGATTTTGGTCTGTGGACGAAATCTGCTACAGCAACAGAGATGCAACCAAATCGAGAATCGAATGTGTATAGCTTTGGTGTCATATTGTTTGAACTGATAACTGGTAAGCTTCCTTATGCAGTAAACAGTTTATCACTCGAGGATTGGGCCTCAGATTATCTAAGAGGGCAACAATCACTTGGAGAAATGGTGGATCCAATTTTGACTTCTTTCAAAGCGGAGCAGCTCGAAAAGTTTGATGAAGTAATAAAATGGTGCTGCCGTCATAACCCAAAACAAAGACCTACAATGCGGGAAGTCACTATACGGCTCAAAGAGATAACAGGAATAGGCAACGATGGAGCTGTCCCAAAGCTTTCTCCACTATGGTGGGCGGAGCTGGAAATAATGTCTAACGAAGCAATTTAATGGATGAAGTTGATTCTGTAAGTGACAAATATAGCCCTTTTTTTGCCATGTCTGGGTAACTGGTTCGGTTTCCCTTAGAGATGGCCTCTGTACATATTCTCGAAGATAGGGGTATACAGTAGTTGGTCAAACTAGTGTGCATTTTTGCTGCTCGAAATTTAGCTATGACGATGGAAAGCAAAGTAAATAATAGACATTTTCAAGGACTTGGGGTAAGCCTGGTGGCGACTGGTCTAGGCTCATCCCTACCTTCGATGAGGTTATGGTTTGGAATTTTCACCTCACTTTCCATCCCCTAAGAGCAACTCCAACAATTACTTAGCATCCTCCTCATAAATAATATTATTAAAATGGCTCTTAGTTAGTTGAGATACAAAATTATTTTTTCACTCAAACAAGTCTTCTCAAATTCAATCTCTATCCATTTTTTTTTTTTATCTATTTTACATAATATTCGCATATAAACTATTCCACCCGTAACTTTAAAGTTACGGGAGTAACTCAAGCACCCATAACGGGTGGGCTTAATATATACCAAAACTAGCTGTGCAAGCATCAACCATTTAACAAAGAATCATAGCACTTTGATCAGTTTATTGTTACTGCATAGTTATGATCACCAAAAAGACCCATGAGAAATATTGTAGGAAGGACAAGATAAATCACAAGATAAATCACACCAGGGTGACTTGAAGTCATAGCATATGACATCACCAGCAAACAAGCAAACAGGCACGCAGGAAGGGCCAAATTACACTTTTCTCTTAAAAAAATGAAGCTAGGAGAGGAGAGAGACTCTTCAGTACTGAGGAGAGATATAGAGCCGGTATAATTTTTACTTCAATCTCCTCAAAATTTAACTCAAGAGCCAGTATAAAGAGCTTGTTGGAGTTGCTCTAAGAGGAACAAGATAAAAGATAAAACTATCATGTATGTGTAATATCGTCGTAAGGGGTTTGGATTGTTAATGGTAATGAGAACGGGAATCCTATAGGTCATGTAAGAATTAAATTATTCGGTTGACGAGAATCAAACAAATGCAACGTAATTCTCACAACATTAAAATTGGGGTATACGTGATGTATATAGTTTACCATTCAAATTGGGGTTCGCCATGTAACAGCGGCCCCCTGATTTTCTCAAGAATCTCAGTGAATCAAAAGAAATTTGCTTGTATACATGAAAGGGGGTAAGTTCAGCTGATGTTTTGATAGAAATGTAAGTTGTGGTGTACACAATTCAAAATGATAGCACCATGATGTAATTTAACTAATCCCAGTATGGTCTAAAATGACTCGTATTTTTTTAGAAAAAAACTTTAATATGATATATTGCACCCCAAAATATATCATAGTTTATTGCACCCCAAAATATATCATAGTTTAGAATGCCACAGTGTCAAGTTGTTTACAAACATTAACCAAAACTCGAAATCACCATCTGAATGACAAAACCCCAGACTGTTGCTCTAGGACACGAGCTCAAATATGAAAGATGAGTTTGGATGTACAGCGTTGCATGTGATATTTTAGCCATTTTTCCTAGTTCGCCAACACCCACAATTTACCACCGGATTGTTGCTCCAAGACACCAGATCAAGTATAAGACGGGTTTGCAAGTACAACACCACACCAATTTTTCAATTTCCTGGAAAATTTCCTTTATTTCTTGTAAATTTACTTATTCCCTTGACTAGGATTTGTTTGTTGGTGCAAACTCCCGTAACTAGCAAAAAAGATTAAAATTTAAAAGATGGTTGGCACAAAAAAAAATTGAAATTTAAAAGAAGACCATGTATAAAACCAGCCGAGCCTCCTAGGCTAGAAGAAGGAAATAGAATAATCAGCCGGCCAAAGGGCACAACATTGCGACCCTGGCACCCTCCGCTGACAGACTAGTGAACTACTTATATGACAGCTTAATTAGTAGCTCCCACGTTCATCACATAGTTTGATCAACTTCCCATTTACGTAAGGATCATGCTGTTGTTGTTGGGTTTCAACCCAATATGGTATGGGTTTTGGTGATCCAAAACATATATGGATTGGGTAATAATTATATGTTTAGATAATTATTATAGATGGTATATTTAGATACCAAGTATGATAAGGATTGTAATTGGAAACCAAGTATGAAAAGGATATCTTGGTGGCTAAGTTTGTGATGGCTATATATACATAGTCATATTGTATTTGTTTAGGGAGGTGAAAGCTTAAGAGATGTAGTCTTAAGTATTGTTTGGGTGATGCTTGAGCATTGTTGGCTCAAGTATCGGGTTGGGACACCTTTAAGGTGTTATTGTTTTGATGTATTATTTATAATTGTTTGGATTAATAATACAAGTTTGGGATGTGGGTGTTTCCACGTCAAGTATTTGTGTGTTCTTATTTTGTGCTTTGGTAGATCTTGTCAACTAATCGATTGGTTATGTGTGTGCTCTGTATTGGTGTTTGTGAATCTCGGATTGTGTAAGTCCCCTAACCTAACAAGTGGTATCTAGAGCCAAGGTTCGGGTTCGTGATGGATGAGGTTGAGGGAAAGTTCGAGGTTCAATTGATCTGGTAGAGTACAATGAAGGATTTGCTGACAAGGAGATTGCTACTAAAGCGGGTAGAGACAAAGTTACGTGCGGTATGGATTATTCGGTTGGCCTTGCACCGTGGATCAATCCTGTGCGGACTCAAGATGGAAGAAGATGGAAGAGGTCATCGCAACTATTTCAATGGCTTGATCAACCAGGTGAACTATTTGGATGATACTAGTGATTTTCTTCAGGAGACCGAAGGATTGTGAAAGCAAGGATCGGGTGACTCAACATGTGGAAGAGCACTCGTGGTGTTTGATGCACGTGATTTTGTAGATTGGATACATCGTTATGGTGAAGAACGATGGTTTGGATGGTTTGGAGGGTCACTATACGGGTTTTAGCGACACTCAAGATTGGAGGAGCAAGATGAGGAGATTCTTGTTCGAGGGGAGGCATTGGCGAATGGATGTCAATGGCTTGATGGGTACTTTCAATCCAATATGGGTATTGGGTTGAAGGGGAGGATTGTTGGGTTTCAACCCAATATGGTATGGGTTTTGGTGATCCAAAACATATATGGATTGGGTAATAATTATATGTTTAGATAATTATTATAGATGGTATATTTAGATACCAAGTATGATAAGGATTGTAATTGGAAACCAAGTATGAAAAGGATATCTTGGTGGCTAAGTTTGTGATGGCTATATATACATAGTCATATTGTATTTGTTTAGGGAGGTGAAAGCTTAAGAGATGTAGTCTTAAGTATTGTTTGGGTGATGCTTGAGCATTGTTGGCTCAAGTATCGGGTTGGGACACCTTTAAGGTGTTATTGTTTTGATGTATTATTTATAATTGTTTGGATTAATAATACAAGTTTGGGATGTGGGTGTTTCCACGTCAAGTATTTGTGTGTTCTTATTTTGTGCTTTGGTAGATCTTGTCAACTAATCGATTGGTTATGTGTGTGCTCTGTATTGGTGTTTGTGAATCTCGGATTGTGTAAGTCCCCTAACCTAACAGTTGTGTCATTGTAATACTAGCGTATATATAGAATAACTTCTTTCATCTAACAAGCCAATCTCAGTGTACAAATAAGTTAAAGCCTCACCAATTATATTCTCTAATTTGATAACATGGCAAGAATGATCCAACTAGCATTTCTTGCCACACTCTTGGTCTCAGTCGCCTTCTCATCCGTTGAAGCATCTAATGAAATCCAAAATGCATCATCAAAAACGAAAGTCGTCAATGTAGTTGTTGAGGGAATGGTGTACTGCCAGAGCTGTAACAAGTTCGGATCATGGTCGCTTACTGGAGCCCAGCCTATTTCTGGAGCAAAAGTTAGCGTTATCTGCGAAAGCTACCAGAACCGTGTCAGCTATCACAAAACATTTCAAACAGATGCACAAGGCTATTTTTATGCAGAGCTAGATGGGTATAAGATGAATCACATGTTACTGGATCATCCTCTTCAGTCCTGCTTTGTAAAACTTGTTTCATCACCTATCGAAAGCTGCAACATTCTCACAAATGTTAATTATGGAATCAATGGCGCTACCCTTCGTTACGAAAACAAGAGACTGGCTTATGAGAATAAGTATGAAGCTCTGATTTATGCAGCTGGTCCGCTGGCTTTCCGTCCTGCTAACTGCACCTAACACTAGACCATTATCTAAGGAGCACTTAACTAAATTTCAATGATAAACCTTGTTATTTTTTCTATTGCTCATCTTCCGTAGTTTATTTTTTTTGGGTGCCTTCCTTGCTCTAACTTGCTGGGGTATGACAAATTTATGCTAATGGATCATAATGATATTACAATTAAATAACATATGAAGACAAAATCAAAACCTATGATCAAATCTTTTTATCATAAACTAGGACATTGTTCAACACAAAGTTCCTAAGTGTAATCTCAATCGGGTGACAACCAAAATTGAGAATATGACACTCTCATTTTCTTTTTTCTTTTTTTATTCAAGTTTTGTACTCCTTATAATCCGAGTGACAGCTCTCATTTTTATTTTATTATGTTCAAATTTTATATTCATTTACGTATTTATCAACAACTATAACTTCTTAGTTTGTTAAAAAAAAAACTATAACTTCTTAGTAATATAAATATCAAACTCCAGTCATCCTACAAATAAGAAAGACTTAATGATCCTCTAGTTAATAGGAAAATTTTCTAAAATTAACCACTGAAATCAAGACACATCACATAGTTTATTAAATAAAAAGACATATCATCTGCGGGGCCCTTATATATAAAAGGTAACAATCACATGATTTTAAAGGTTAATTTTAGAAAATTATTAACATTTTTCTCAATAAGAAAAACCATTTAAAAAGTTCTCTTATCTCCCATTAATGAAAATAAAATTTTACTACTCCTTCTGTCTCAAAATACTAGTCACTTTGACTTTCTGCACGTGTTTTGATGTGTAAAAAAATGTACTTACACCTGTTATTTTTAAATAATTTTTTTCTAAATAAAAATATAAATGTTAAATTTTAATTTAAAAAAAGAAAATTTGAAAAACAACTTGTGAAAATACTTTTTTTTTTATAACTCAAAATACGTGTAGAAAATTAAAGCTGAGTATTAATTTGGATGAGAGGGAGTAGCTCGAAATATACATTTGGTCAAAATTTTCTTCAACTTAAATCAATTGAGAACACACACACACTCGACATTTACAAAAGTAGAGATCCCAAATCCCAATACCTTACTTGTCAGAGAACGGATATAGAAGCTACAGGCTCACACAACCTACCACTCTTTCTATTCCGGCGAATCAATGTCTCTCTCCGGCGAAGATTCGGAGGAGCACCACAATCCGGCCATAGAAATCGACGATGAAGATGACGACGAAGAAGAAGAATACTACGACGATGACGAAGAAGAAGAATACTACGACGATGATGACGAAACACTCCCCGACGAATCATTCACACAGTCCAAAACGGAGACTCTGTTCCGGCAAATCTATTCCTCAAATGCTCCGTTACGAGTTAACAAAATCGTAATTAACGGCAATTGTAAAACGAAAGAGTCGTTGATTAAATCGGAATTCAAAGCCCTAGAAACTGCTACTTCACTCCAGGAGCTGTTTAAGGCGGCTAATGTTGCTAAGGATCGGATGAGACAGCTTGAATTGTTTGATTCGGTTAATATTACTTTCGATTCAGGTCCCCAGGAGTTGAGTGGGACTACTAATGTCATTGTGGATGTTGTTGAGGATCGGAAACGCCTTTCGTGTGATTTTCGCGGTTTCTCCGAGCCTGAGGTATACGCTTTCGGATAATCTGTCAACTGACTATGATGAAATTGATTATTGATTTCGAGTGGGAACATTTTGTGAATTTTGTGTAAATAATAATAGATGAGTAACACTTAAATTGAGCTTAGTAGTTACTTATTATTAAATTAGCTATGAGAGTTAGTTTTTCTCCCTTTAATTGTTCGGATAATATAGTATGCAATTTATAGGCGGAGTAGTGAGTACTGGTTTTATTTCGAGTTAAGTCTTTGGTTGCAGTCAATAGTTCGACGCCTATGTGGCATCGATTTACTTTAGATGTGATCAAAGGCTTTAGTAGGTACATTACATTGTACTTTTTTTACGGACTAGTAACTGTAGTAATATATTGAATACTTGTGGTTAAGGTCTTATGATACTAAATAAATAGTCTTCATGGAGCTGATATGTGCTAGTGGGGACTATTTATGCTTGTATGGGTTGTCTTGTAATGATGTAATGCTCATATGTATGTTGATTCCACTTGAACCTCAGTTTTTGTTTACTGTCTATCTGGATGAGTACAGCATTGCAATTTGGTCTATATAAAAGGTTTATAAGTCTGTCCGTCTGTTGTCTGAGGTTCATGTGAGAAGTGTCTTTGAGTGGTAACTACTTCCGGAAATTAATTTTGTCTTATAAAAGTCTAGTAATTAGGGTTTTTGCAGTGTGAATTGTGAAAATGTTTAACCTAAAAAGTAGTGGGACATTTGCTAGGCTAGGGAAACCAAATTCTCTCAGATATGAGTGGTTCCCAAGTAATTAACAATAATTATAAGCCATGGAAATGATTTCATTGCAGATCTACTAACTTTGTCAATCTTGATAATTTTCATATCTGTTTAAAAAAGAACTCCCTCCCCTCCTTCCATATTTGTCCTGGATTGACTAAATTTGGATGTTACATTAAGTTACTAATCTTGTATTTGGCCTTAGGTCCATCCTTATTAACTGAAAACAGTTGGGTAAGCCTTTTCTGTAATATACTTTTGCAGGCTAAATCATGGCTGCCACTTGAAGGATCACTGAAGCTGAAAAACTTGTTTGGGTATGGGGATCTTTGGGATGGTTCCCTGACTTATGGTTGTAACCAAATGCCAGAGGTTTCTGCTGGCGTATATCTACCTAGATTCATAGGGTTATTTACTCCTTTAAAGGCTAGAGTATCCCTGCTTTCCCAAGATTCCCTAAAGTTCTCTTCTTTCAAAGAGCAATCAGTTGGACTATCTCTTGGCCTTCTATCTAATGATAATCACGATTTAGCATGCAACTTCTCTTTGCATGGCTTAATAGATCCGTCAGAAATGTCATATGCATCAGTAAGAAAGCAGCTCGAACGTGGTTTGACCTCTGCTTTGAACTACACATTTAAAATTGACAAGAGAAATTCACCTCTGCGGCCAACACGAGGGTTTGCTTTTGTATCTGCTTCTCAATTTGGTGGCATTATTCCTGATTACAAGGCGTTACGTTTTTTTCGCCAGGTTCATTTACCTCTCACACTCTCCTTATATACCGTGTACTTGGTCAGTTATCCACTTCAATATATAAATCACCGTGACTGTGTACTTTTAATTTTTTTTATTATGTCAATATAGAATTCTTGTATGACTTTCTTATCCTTTTTTTAATTATTTGTTTTGCTGATATTTGCTAATTTATATTAATGGAACTAAGGCCAACTCCAACCATGGGATCCAAATTGTGACGCCTCGCAGATTCGGGATACAGATCCGGGCTCACAACTCACTTAAACAATACAAACCTGTAAATGCGGAACAATAATAATACAATCCCTCATCCAAGATATGAGCACAGGCTAAAGTATGAAACAAACACTGCTAATTACTATTACAAACCTCAAATATAATTTAATACAATCTGATAGATCTTAAATGTCTAGTCTATCCAATCCATTTATTACAACAATACACGAAATTAAACCAGCTGCACTCTCAATCATCAAACCTCACTCCCCTGGCTGCCGAGCTACTAGGTCTAAACATCTTCGATCTTAACTGGAAAAGAAACATTACATTGCAAGGTGAGCCAGAAAGCTCAACAAGAATATCCTTCAATGTATAAATAAATAATAAACTTTTAATCGTTCCAGGTATTAACTACAAGCCATACTGGAGTATCTGAAAGGTGAATCAAGTTCAGTGATATGAACAGATAAATTCGGATAAGTTCCGACAATCAATAATGCCATAAGAAAGTGGCTCAACATCAACTAGAGTCAATTACTCAGAATGTTAGAACTGGTCCATCTCATAATTTTAAAAACAAAGTTAGGCATGCTGATCAGTCACGCTCTAACCCAGACAGTGCACAAAGCAAAGTCCTCATCGGATCCAAGGCACTGAAAGGCCTTACACATCGACCAATATATGGTTAGACCAATTAAGGTCAAGTTTTATATAAATCCACCAATTCTAACTTTACGTTCAGGTGTCGGTACAATTGACAACCTTTAAATCATAATTAGGTGTCGGAAGATTGACAACCTCGATCACAACAATCACTGGAAGTTCACGTTCCAGGAAAACAACTCAAAGTGAATGTATGATAACAAATGGTACAACATCTAGTATCAATGAGTTCGATACAACAATGGGGTGATAATAAAGAATCAACAATAATAACAATAAGTGTCGTCTAGATCGATACAAGAAATGGGTAAATCGAATGCAACGATATTATAGGCGTCGACGAAGTCGAACGCCACAATCTGAGTAATAATAATTAATCAAGAGTAATAAGGCATCGACTAGAGCGAATGCCTAAAAAGGTTGAAATGAATCGTCAATGATAATTTAAATGAATCTCGTCAAAGTTGATAAGAATAATTCAATGGATTCATGCTGTGAATAATTTAAGAATGATTTCTTGAACAATAATTTAAAGGAATACATGGCATAGCATTTGTATATTCAATAGGATAACAAGTGATAGAAAAATACTTGCCTGATAATAAGGTCAAGTCCGTCTAAATATTCTCGTAACCTGCTTTAGCTTTTCCTTTGCTCCTCTGACTCGACTCTATAATAAACGTCTCGAATCAAATAATAATACATCTCACTATTCACTCCACGTATTTCATATAATTCACATAATTTACATAATTCATTTAGCACGTAACATTTATATTGTCCTAGCGGACACATTCAGATCACGTAATCAATTAATGGAACTCTACAATTATTTTTAACATATGTCCAAACCTCGTCATAAATTAAATCTCGCTTCGAAATATTTTTAAAACAATTTTCATAATTTTTGGGATTTTTCTAATATTTTTAAAGCATTTAAAACTCAAAACGGGCTAATTTGGAATTAAATATCCTCAATTATATCAATTAAATAAATAAATAAATAATTAATAAAATTATTTAATAAATACAATCATTTATTAAATAATTAAATCAATTAAATATTATTTAAAATTAATTAACATAATTAAAAGTAATTAATTCTAATTAAAACAATTTAAGAAATGTTTTGTAATATCATTAATTAAATAAAATAATAAAAACAAAATCCAAATTTAAAATAAAACATTTCCGGAAATATTATTCTGAAATTTAGAAAAAAAATTTAAATCATTTTTCGAATTTATAAATAATTTTTCAAATTAAAAATCATTTATAAAAAATGATTTTCGGATTTAATTTATTTGAAAACAGATTTTCAAAAATCAGGGACCAAAGTGTGAATCTTGAAACTACAGTATTCCAACTTCATCATCTTCAATAGTGTAGGTATCAATCGGTAAAAAGCTCGGTGACCAGCTTTAATGGAGGTTCGCCGGAAATCTGAAAATTTTTCCGGTGACCGCCAAATCTTCCGGCGACCATAACTTACACATAACTTAACCAAATCAAGCGTGTAATATATGCATTTTGAGCAAAATTTCAAGACGAACCCAACCGTGCCAACGAAAACAGCAAAAACACAACCAAAATCCGGCAAGGTGGTCGGAAAATTCGGCAGATTTCTTTACAAATTCATATAAAATTGAAAATTGATCATTTGATGAAATGGATTGCATATTAGGAAACTAGATGATGTGAGCTTCAATTCGACTGTAAGATCGTCGAAATCGGACTCCGATAACACCTCCAATTGTTGGTTTGATTCTCAAGAACACGAAGAACACGAAGAACACAACAATCAAACCTCGATTTCTACTTGATATGGAACTCAAAAATCAACATATGATATACCAAACTGATCAGGAGAAAATTATCTACAACATGGAATCATCAAATCACATAAACAATCAAGTTTACGAAAAATCATAATTTTGAATCTTTAAATTCGAATTTTGTAAAAATCATATAAAATCAAATATTGATCCCCCATGAATTCTGGGCACATATTTAGAAACTAGATTTTTATACCTTTGTTTTGACTGCTAGAACGTTTGATTTCGATTCCGGGAAGGCCTCCAAATTGAAGATTGAATTGATGAATGTTTATGTTGAATTATTTTTGGAGAGCATTTGGAATTTTTAAGATAAAAATGATATGATTGATCAGATGGTGTGCTGAGACAAATCTGGAAAAGCTGGAGGAAATAAGGGAAAAGCAAACTTTAACTTTTTGGAATAGTGATTCTTGTCTGGCGTGCTGTCTGCTCCGTTAATTGTCGAATAACAGCCATTCTGTACGTCGAACGAATGACGAGTTTTGCTCCAAACGAAACGATTCGAATTCGAGCGATTTCAAAACTCTGGAAATAAATTATAATTTAAATAACAAGTCAATTGAAACTTGTTCGAACGAATTTGAAGTTACGGAGTTCTAAAAACGCAGAAAATAGGGTTTCGGGCCTGCGGCCCGCCGAAAAACGTTTTCACCACTGTATTTTTCGAAAAAGCGAAACGATCGTTTTAAAACAACACATAATACATCTAAAGCATATAAAAGACTCTTTTAACCAATTAACACGTATATCCACTTATCAATAAATTTAAGTAATATAACAGCTCAAAGTACGAGAACGTTTAATTCTTCTCGTAAATCCACTTAACGAAAAATATAAAAATATCAACTCATCTTATAAATCCACGATTAAACATATATTATCACAAATAAAAATACAGGTTCTTACACAAATTCTATACCAACCATGTGATCCAGATATATATGATCCAAATTGTTCTGTAAAAGTCTAATCATTGTTCTGGTTTAGCCTTAGAATATCAGGAAAAGTATCAAGGCAGTTGGCTCAGTGTACTACCTTCTAAAAGGGATTTCTTCCTATAGGGTAAATTAAATTTCTATTAGGTTTGTAGTTGGTCATCTTAACTAAAGCATGATTATCATGATTGGACTAGCTCGGGGAAATACCACTAAGATCAGTAGTTTGAGTATGTATAAATTTGAAATTCTGCTGTCTATTATATTTCTTTATTTTCTTTACTAAAAAATATAGATCACAGCTCTTTATTATGTTTAACCTTACCAGTATTGTATTAGTTATTCCAGTTAATTTATGTCTTAACGGTTATAATTGTTTATATTTATACTGCTGTTATACTTGGTTACTTACATTTTGCTGTATTTTACTGGTAACTTCTTTGCAGGAATTATAATATCTAATTGTAGCTTCTCTGCAGGAGTTTGATCTTCGATGTGCTGTTCCTCTGGGTTTTTACAATGCTGCACTTAACTTTGGGATTGCTAGCGGTGTTCTTTTTTCGCCGGGAAATGGATTTCTCAATTCACCTTCTTATTTGCCTGACAGATATTTCTTAGGTGGCAATTCTTCTCCAATTTGCACGCTCGGAGGTCCAACATCGTTGTTGGCTTTCAAGTCGAGGGGGCTGGGCCCTACAGAGCCAAAGACGGAAGCTAGGGCTGTTGATGGAACTATTGAAAATTCTTCTGGAAGAGATTATCTCAGAGGTGATCTGGCTGTTACTGCCTTTGCTGACCTTTCTTTTGATCTACCGCTGCGATTTTTCAGGGATAAAGGTATATATGGGCATGCATTTGCTCGTGCCGGGAGCCTTAATAAAGTGACAGAGCAAACGTTTCGAGACATGACTTCTAAAAAATTCCTTGAATCATTCCGAAGCTCTGTAGGATTAGGGATTATTGTACCAACTAGACTATTCTGCATGGAGGTTAGTTGTCTATCTTGCAATATTTATATCATATATTCATATCTTGTTTTGTATGGTTTATTTTCAGTTCTGATTTTAAAATAGTTCCTACTGTCACTAGAAAATATTGGTGCCATCCTTCTAATACCTTCTTTAGTATGTTGAGATAGTTGCATGAGATGCTTTGATTTGGAATATATGTTTTGTGAATCAGTTGTGCTCTGTAGTAACTCGTTAGTGTTCTTAAGCAAATAGCCTGTATGTACAGTTGAGTAAGTTAGAGATAGAAACAGTTGTTCTGAAAAGGGGTGAAACCTGCTCATAAGTGAAATATACATGAAATATTGAATGCTTACTATATAGTAGGAACTTTGTGTGGATCGCTGTCTGGAACAGGAACCTAAATCTATTCATTACTCCAAGAGATTTCAGGAGGGGACATGGTGAAAATCATGAAAAAAAGGAACCTTGCAGCTTACTAGATAAGAAAGTCAGGTGTTTTATCTCGGTCTGTTCAGAGTGCTATGAGACACTTACGTGCCTTGGATGCGATAATATGCCACATACTTCATGGTGCTGAAGGAAGATTTAAGGTCTTATTACATTTATGCTAGCTGGTAACCCGTGCGAAGCACGGGCCAAGATAAAAATATTAATATTAAAATTATTAAATTACTGAAAATAAATATAATTAATGAGTTTATAATAAATGAATATTATTTGACTATGTATGTAGTTATAGGGAATCGAACCCGCGGTCAAACCAAAGAAGTGAATAAATAAATAATCTTGTATAATTATGTATTTCAGGGAATAAACCTGAGTTTGGAGTGAAATTTATTTAATTAAATAGTGATAACCAAAATATGGTATTTTGGTACTATTTGTGTTCCATCGAATATAGGTTTTTCTTATTAATAAAAAGTATATATGTAGTTGTGAGTCTGACGAGGCTAGATACTTACAATTTTACTAGTTTCAGAGTTGGTCTTGCACTGCTGTTTAGCTAGTAGAAAAGTTTCATTATGCTCTTCAATCATGTTATGTATGTTTCTTGCACGAGTATGCTATATTCTCTTCCGTGAAAACTGAAAACAAAGACTCTGGATTTTCTTTTCTGTTTATTATATTTGTTACTGAACTTCTCTGACAGGTCAACTATTGCCAAATACTGAAAAAGCAAGAAAATGATCGAGCGAAGGCTGGTCTGCAGTTCAGCTTCTCTGCACCACTATAACCTTTTTTTTTATGTTCAAATGTTGAGTTGGAGAATTTATTGTGCTGATCTTGTATGTATGGCGGCGCTGATGTTGTTTTCTAATCCCAAATGTACTTTGAAATCATGAATACAGGGTAATAAGATCATTCTAACACAATGAAATGTGCAATGCCTGTGTAGCGGCAAAATAGGGTTAAAGCCAGCTTTGGCTTGGCTTTCGATCACAAGAGTCGTTTTATGAAAAAATAACATGATGTATACAGTTTTTAGATATTTTTTTAGGCTAAAAACAACAATGTTTGATTATTCAAATCCTTCTTTGTGACTTGAGTACATACATATATAGTTTGTTTTGTATGAATTCATAGTTGACATATTTTTTTTAATAGAAGGTGGTGGGGAAAATCAGATTTATATACATCTTCTAGCACCGGTAGTCCAGTACTACATTTGTGTAAAAAAATTGAAATTTCAAGTTTACACACAACCACCCAAGTGACATAGTGAGGGTGTTATGGAAAATATTATTGGATACAAGTTAATTATCTCCATAAGTTTTATAATAGGAAAATGTTTGGTACCCAAATTGGTTTTTAAAATAATTCTCAAATGTAGTGTATTATTATAATTAGTTATAATAAAGGGTATTAGTTTGATATGTCCCAAATTTACAAGTCAATTATAAATATGTCGCTTTTTATTGAATAATTATAAATATGTCCCATGATTAAATTTAACTCATATATAACTTATATATATATAATTATACCTATATTTATATTAAATAAGACTAAAATACCCTTTTTTTTCTCTCCCATCCCAACCTCTTTCTCTTGGCCCCGTAGGGGCACATTTATTTGATGGTTGTATTCAGGATAAAGCGAACTCTTTACGCAAATCAAATTCTTTTCACGTCTCTCAATTTTAAAACCTCTGAACTCTGTTCCCCCTCTCTGAACTCTGCCTCTGTTCCCCCCTCTCTGAACACCCCCCGGGGCGGATGAAATGCTTCCCCCCTTATATTGTAGTTAGTTGTAGTTAGTACAATTTTTATATTTAAGTAAGTGGATAAAAATGTCTTTTAAAAATGTGTAGTTAGTTAATTAATCATGATTATAATAAGAAATAGGACATATTAGAAAAATGAGATATATTTATAATTATAAATAAATATAGGACACAATCATAATTGACATTTTAAAATGGGACATATTAAAAAAAAATCCTATAATAAAATGGACATCCCTGCATTTACAATAGGAAAGAAATAAAGAAAATTAAAAAAGAAAATGCTGAAAACGAATCATGCAAAACAAGACAAAGCAAAATAAATCATAAAATAATGATACATATATTCTTCCATTATCACGTGTTTTTTTTTTTTTGATAGGGACGGTAAGTCGGTAATCGAAGGAACCTTTGGAAGAATAAACCTTTTTCCCAAATTCACAAAAAAGCATACGGACTCCACAAAGCAAACACCAAACCAAAATAAAAAGCCACGTAAGCACGCATATAAAAAAAAAGGGAAATATGGAGAACCAATAGAATATAAAAGCACAGGATGAGAAGATTGATTCCCGTTTGAATCTCATTTCTATTCCCCCGGCATATTCCCTCCCTCCCTCCATTTCTATTCCCCTCTTTTCAATCCCATTCCCATTCCCATTCCCACAAACAATGGGATCATCACTTCACAACACTCACCTTCTCTTCATTTCCCAACCCAAAACCCCCTCAATCTTCACCAAATATACACACACCTCTACTTACAACAACTACTTCGCATCATTTTTCACTACCAAGCAGCCTTCTCTCACTTTTTTTATCTCCTCTTCTTCTCACTCCTCTTCTTCTAACTCTTCTCTTATTCCACGCGTCTCCACAGCGCCTGTAGAGCACGCGCCGCCGCCTTCCGACTTTGATTTCCACAAGGAAATCGCCCGATTGAAAACCCTAAGGTCAAGCCTATCTAACTTCACTAACTTAAACGACAAAGTCAAGCTCGTTGACCGTGATGATAGAGTAAAAAGCTTCTTCCGTACACTTAGTAAAGGTGTTTTTGATTGTTTAGAGGAAGATGAGCTGTATTTGATTAAGTGTGTAGTGGCGGCGGGACAGGAGCACGTGCTTAAGTCGGATGAGTTCGAGTCGAAGAGGAGTTCGTTGAAGAGTGCGTTGTATGGATTGGCCGAGATGATTGAGAATTGGGATAAGAATGAGGGAATTGTGAAGAATGTTGGTGGACGGAGGATTTATGATGATGAAGAAATTAAGGCCTTGCGATTGTTAGTTAAGAATTTGGGGAAGGTTGAACAGTTTTATGACTGCATTGGCGGAATTATTGGGTTAGTTCTATGTTTCCTTCACATTTTTGGTGTTGTGTGCTCGAATAAAAACAATAAACTAAAATGAAAAGTAAAAACTCATCACAACGGTCTAATACGTGTAATCCACCAGTTTAAGGAGCTTTCATTGGTATGAAGTGATTTGTGATACTTTGACTAGCGAGTACAGTGACCGGATATTTGTACAACTATGATCGCTGATTTATATCTTATTTTAGGCTTAAGTCATTTTTTAGTGGACCATAACTCTATTTCCTTATATATATATATTCATGAGATCAGAGTAAATTATGAGGGTTAATAGAGTTAATTGCAAAAAAGTGGCCAGATTTTACACTCATTTTCAGAAAAATGGCCATACTTTCAATTTTGCAAAATGGTGGTCAGACTTGCCTTTTTCCTTTCGAAAAAGTGGCTGGAGACGATTTTCGGCTTATTTGGCAGGGGTAAAATGGGAAAATATGTTATTTTACTAAAAATAAATGCTAAAAATCACAAAAATTATCAAAAAAATCCCCAAATTAATATGTGTCACCATATGATTGGTTATATTCGTAATAATAATAATAATGCCCCTCATGCATGCACATAAATTGACTAATTAAATCTTGACAACTCATATTTGTGAATTTTTTGGTGAATTGATGTATATACATGGGGGGCATTATTATTATTATTACGAATATAACCAATCATATGGTGACACATATTAATTTAGGGATTTTTGTGGACAATTTTTGGGATTTCTAGCATTTTTCCCCATTTTACCCCTGCCAAAAAGCTAAAAATCGCATGTGGCCACCTTTTTAAAAGGAAAAAGGCAAGTCTGGCCACCATTTTGCAAAACTGAAAGTCTGGCCACTTTTTTGAAAATGAGTGTAATATCTGGCCACCACTTTGAAATTTACTCGGGTTAATATTGACTTGTTCTGAAATAGGTAGATGATTTTGTTGTGTTTAACCGAGCTCTAGGAGTTCTGTTCTACTGTCTAAATTTACATAGTAAAGGAGAAAAGGTGCATTTGAACCAAATTATGAGGTGACAATTAATGTGCCATCTGTGACGTGCACTTGGATCGAATATGTTTACTTATTTACTGTATTTAGAAACAAGGCAATGATAATAATAATAATATTTGTCTTGATGTTGGCCTCCATTGTTTTTTTGAACTAAGATAGTTTTAGGTTCGACTGATGTTTGCTGTTACAATCTTCCAGATGGATATTAGTCTTAATTTTGGACCATTTGTTGATGAAGTGTGTTACGAGTAATGAACCATTTGGTCTATATTCTTCCCTTTATCTTACATAGCTTCCATTTCACGGTTGTTGTAGTGTTCCCAGTCAGACTAATATTGTAAATGTTTTGTCTTTTTATTCTGAGTATGAACTTATATATATGTAAAGTTAAAATTTAATTTACCTTGTGCTCAAAACCATTTGTTTTAGATATCAGATCATGGTACTGGAGCTTCTTGTTCAATCAACTTATGCAGAGCAGAAAATAAATTTCACCCATAGAATAAGTAATTCAATGGAATCACAAATTATTGAAATTCATCCTCCCAGTGTACTCGACCTTTCTGAAGATACAGAGTATGCATTTCAAGCAGCTCTATGGGGAATCGAGGTTCATACAGTACCTTTTGTATTTGTTCGAACAGAAAGTATGTGCCAGAAATATATAATGATATAAGCATTTTTATTTGGTTTCAGGGCCTTCCAGACCTAGGAGAAATTTATCCTTTGGGAGGCTCTGCAGACAGGCTTGGTTTGGTTGATCCTGTTACAGGTGAATGTCTTCCAGCTGCGATGCTTCCATATTGTGGGAGGACATTATTGGAAGGTCTTATAAGAGATCTTCAGGTATAATGTCTGTATTTGTCAAGCTTTAAAGTTCGTATGTCCTCATGAATTTTGTTAATATAATAGATCTGGGACACAAGATTTACATTTTTGTAATTTTTTTGCAAGGCTAGAGAGTTCTTGTATTTCAAATTGTATGCAAAACAATGTGTGAGCCCTGTTGCAATCATGACTAGCTCAGCAAAGAACAACCATAAACACATCACATCATTGTGTGAAAAGATGAGATGGTTTGGAAGAGGCCGGTCCAGATTTAAACTTTTTGAACAGGTTTGAGATCATGTACTGTCAGTTGCAGTTCTTTTTCCCTGCTTTTATTATTCTGTTGCATGTCTATATACAAGTTTAATTTGTACACTTTCATAATTTGGATATGTTGCCAAATGGCAGCCTCTTGTTCCTGCTGTTAGTGCAGAAGATGGTCAGTGGCTGGTGGCTGGAAAATTCTTTCCTGTATGCAAGCCTGGTGGTCATGGTGCGATATGGAAACTTGCCCATGATAAAGGCGTTTTCCAGCATTTTCGTGATTATGGAAGAAAAGGTGCAACAGTCCGACAAGTCAGGTTGCGGTCAAATATTTCATTGACCCTATGACTTTTCTATCAAGTCATATGATATATTGGATTTTTTTTTTCTTTCTAAAATTTGAAGATTTCTTGTCATTGATGATTTTGCAGCAATGTTGTGGCTGCTACTGACCTCACTCTCTTGGCACTAGCAGGAATTGGATTGCGTCATAACAAAGTAGGTCACAGTATTGTTGGTATATGCACAATATGATTTCATTAAATTTTAATCCGGATTCGACGATCAATAGAATTTCAACTAGCTAATTAAACATAGGGGAGGGTATTTTTGTATGTTAAAAGACCAACGGTCCAAAGGGACCGGAACCTGAACGTAATGTAACACACATTGAGTAAGCACTTCCTTTAAAAGATTGCTTCGAATAAAGCCTCCTCAGCCTTCTTGTGCCTGTTTAGAACTTTAAAACAGCTTATTGCATACAGGCTATTGCCTTCAAACGCAACCAAAATCAAATTCAAAACTACTGAAAAAAGATTTAAATGACTCTCTTTTCCTCTAAATCTAATATGCTTATATATGTTATTGAAGTTTATTTTTGGCTGAGTTCCATGTAAAAAATAAGAATTTAACCGAGTTTCCCCTTTATGAATAAACCTGTTGTTTCTAGATTCTGTTTGCTTAACTGTATGAAAGTCCTAAATAACATTTTGTGTAATATAATCAATTAGTTTTGAATCAAATCCATACACAATTGGTATCAAGGGAAGCATGCCGCTTCTGCTGATGATTGGTCCCACATCTAATAAAGGGCTTCAGGGGAATGTTAGAAGCAAGAGCTAAAATTCAAATCCACATATAGCCTCAGTTATGAGACCCTTTTTTTACTTTCTGAAGTTAAAACTGAAATCGTATAAAATCATGACACATTAACACACATGGACGACTGAAAGCTTTAATTGCGTACAAGCAAACTTGTTTCATATGCTTTAGTTGTCGAATGCTGATCTTACAGAAATTGGGATTCGCATCTTGTGAGCGGAATTCAGGGGCTACAGAAGGCATAAATGTGTTAGTCGAGAAAAAGAACCGTGACGGAAAGTGGGCATATGGCTTTTCATGCATTGAGTATACAGAGTTTGACAAGTTTGGTATAAGTAATGGACCTCTTTCTAAGCATAGGTATTATTGATTTTCTTAATCCTTGGACAGAAGAAGTAACAAAGATGCTTATTTATATTTTGATTGCTTGTGATTTTCAATACACCTAACGTTCATGACTTGCATGTCTCCACCTTCTGGTTCAGATTGCTATCCTATCAAGAAATCACATATGCCAAAAATATACCAAAGATTCTTCGAATCTGTATCCATTGTGTATATATAAAGAGAGAACTTAAACTTGAATAACAGTAATATACAGGTGTTTGAACTTTTTAATGATGTTAACTGTAGTAATGTAAACTATCAAAAAAACTGTAGTAATGTAGTAATTCAATGTACAGTACATGATCCAAGGTTAATATTATTTTTATTTTTTTTTTAATATAAACATATAAAAACTTAGTCTGATGATACCATATATAAACAAGTCTGGTTCTTTAGAATATACCAAAAGCTATGAAGTACTAAACATTGTGAGAATTATTAATATATATTGGTGTGGGTTTAAAGACAATCTAAGTTAGGCTACAAAGCCTAAATCAGTTTACTCATATACTAGTTTTTAGTGTGAATTTATCTACTTCATTTTTTTTGTAGTTTTTTGTGTGTGTTCATATCCTTGTATGTATCTTATTTGTATATATAATGAATTTTGTAGAATTATCTAGTGAATCTTGCAGGGTTGTAGTATTTGTAGAACTTGAGCATATATAACATATATGTTTTTGCGTCAAAATAATAACAACCATATATGTTGATTGTCCGTCAATTGTATTTGACAATATTATTGTAATAGGTAAATTTTGAGTATGGCTAATAAAAATAATTTTTCATGTTTATTGTGAAGAAATATTTTGGCATGGGTGAGAGTATAGGGGGGAAATCTTATCCAGAAGTTCTACTTAGTGCATAGACTACCCCCTTCTGATTTGGCAAAAAAGCGTTTTTAGTTGTAGTCAGCTCGTTTGCTAACATCTTTCAGACCTGAATTCACTTGCCAAGTTATATTAGACATCAAGAGGCCATCCAGAGTTATCAAACAAAAGCTTAAGTTCACACATGATACCCGTAATAACTACTATTGGAATTCTAATATAAGCTGATTTTAGATTTATACTTAAAAACTGTGATGCATTATGCATTCTACTGGATCTAAGTAAAAAATTCTCAGGTTGTAGTGCATTAAAAGTATAATATAGTATATTTTATTATAAAATATCAGCCATATGTGAAGTTTTGTAATCATTCTAATTTGATAACTGCCATGTTAGTCTGAATCTATTTTCGAGTGCAATAGTATTTATTATCTTCTCCATAATCAACCTTTTGCATTGTGATAAGTTTGCAGGCAGAGTTTCCTGCCAATACAAACATTCTGTATGTGGACTTGCACTCTGCAGAGCTCATTGGATCAAGTAATAACGAAACCAGTCTGCCAGGCATGGTGCTTAATGTAAAGAAGCCAATCACGTACATGGACCAGTGTGGCATCCATCATCGGTACATAACTTAAATTCTAAAATTCTCTTGTTTATTTCTTTAATCATCTTCTGGGTAGATGGCCGCAGCAAGAATATCTGCCACCGTCAATTTTAGAGAGAATAAAGGAGATTCTGGACACAAAGACAAGGGTAGTCATAAATCCCCTAGTGTGTCACAAAATTGGGCCTTGTTTGGCTGAATTTGTAAATGAAGGATGCAGCCCTTTTAAGTTGGCTTATTGAGCAAATTGGGTCTAATAAATTAAACCCGTGTTTGGTAAATCACACGAAAGTATTAACTAGATTTTTTAATATAATTTATAAGTTGTGAATTAGAACATGGTACTAAGCCCAAAAACGACTGCAAATACGCTATGTCAGAACTCAACTTATTTATACGAAATATGCTATGAGTTGCAAGTTGCAATTGTAACATGCATCAAACAGGTCCTTTGGTAACTTAGGTTGTCTTGCTTTGCTCATTACCCTCTCTTACTAAAGACAACTGTATTCTGCTTCTTTATTTTTTCATCAAGACCTTTCAAATTACAGGCTAGCAAAAGACAGGAAGAGACTAACACTGTCTGCATCTTATTTTGCCATCATTGAGTATATATTTCTTTTCTTCAAGCTCCATGAAAGCTTCCAAGATGAATTACTAAAATCGTTTTAACTAAAAAATGATTGCGCTTGATTTATTCTAGATAATAAAAAATTAATGATAATTAATTTCTAAGATCTTTACGACGACATTCCTTATTTCTCTGCTTCCTGACAATGCAGCCTTCACATGATTTCTGCACCTGTCTTGTCATAGTCTTGGTGATAAATCTCCTACCAACCACTTCAGATTTGTACATGGATAATTTTAAGTCAAATAAGGGAAGTAAAGATCACTTTGCATTAAAATAATTAACAAGTAACCTGAGAATCTGTATTGGTCTGGTATGCTTGAAAGCATTTTCGCATATGAAGCTAAGATTCTCTATGATCATTTGTTTAGATTCTGTCGTGATTCTTATCGTTATTTCTTCTGAGTAGTGTTTCTGGTGGACGTCTGGAATGCACTATGCAAAATATTGCAGACAGTTTTGTAAACATGTATCCTTCTCGGCGGTACAAAGTTGTTGAAGGTAATACAGTTTTATTTTCTTATTAAATTATACAATATGAAAGTCCACAATTTGCGTTTATGTCAAATATGTATTTACCCACGGACATAATTGAAGCTAGTTCGCTTCCTGATTGCAGATTTATTAGATACCTTTATAGTGTACAATGACCGAAGGAAGGTTACATCATCTGCTAAGAAGAAACGTAAACATGCTGACAAGTCCTTACATCAGGTCCATTTTTCCTCTTTTTCCTTAAATTATATAGCCGACTCCTAAGATTAGATATTTAGTATCATCTACAAGATATGTGCATATTACAAATTACTCTTAGTGTTATTAGTCATCATTTCCCATGTGTTTTTAGCCCTGTTATAAAAAATGTCCACGTTTTGCTTGTGAAGCGTGGAAAATAAGTTGGAAATAAAAATGAAATTATTTAATTGTGTTCAAATGTCTGACACGTCCCATAACCCGACTCAAACCTGACTTGATTTTACAAGGACAAAACATGAAAATGGCACGACTTGATTAATTTTTATAGATGTGGAATGACTTGTTTATGTTCAGTTTTATCAATTTCAGTAAGTTTACAACGATGTAAAATTGACACGTTTACGAACATGAATTGTTGAGGGAAAAATCCTTAAGTAATAAAAATACTGCAAGTACGGGTCGATCCACAGAGAACGCAAATAAAGTTCTTAATTCAAAAACCAACAAACACGATGAACTAGTACTTAAAAATATCACTTATAAAAACAACTAAGGAACAAATTTCATCAGCCAAACACGAAAATTATGGTGTAGCATAAAAAATTGATCTCCACTAACAATAAACACATAAGTATTCGAAATAAAGACAACCAATGATTTCGAATCAAATATAATTTAAAGTTGTTTAAACCACTTTGTATCGATCTTACCAATCAAGTCAATTCTCAAAACTTTATGGATCCTAACTATACGAACTCCCAACTCTACTTGTGTGGCTCGCATGAAAATACTCAATAAACATGATATTGAAAATGACTAGCAAAACAAATATGTCATTTAAAGCACATACACCACAAAAATCATAGTATTTCGGCCAACTACATCCGCCCCTTAGAAAGGGTTCTTAGCCAAGCATAATTAAAGCAATAACGATATAAATTGAAGAACTCATACTAGAGATTGAAGAAAAGCTTGCATTTTTATTGCACGATAACTTAAATACAAGGAGGAATATTTTTGCTAGAGAAAGAGATGAAGTAGAAGCTAGAGGTATCTATACAATGAGCCTAGGGGGTCTATTTATACTAAAACTTTACAATGGAGCATTAATTACAAAGATTTGTTATTTATCTACAATAATCTTCGTGACCAAGCGCTTGCTCGACATTCCCATTCGAGATGATATCTTGCTTGATTCACCATGATTCTGCTGACTCGTGACGATGCGGCTTGATATCTTGACTTTAATGCATAATTCTCCACTATTTGAACAAACCGTGAAGATCTTCTCAATATCTACACAATTAAAATAAATGCAAGTCAAGCATAAAATGGGAAAAATAATGTACCATTATATTCAATTATTCACTAAAAATGTACAATTAAAATGTGTTACCATGAACATAGCCCCAAAATAGCCCCGAAACCTGCTAACACCCCGTATCTTCATTCAGTAACTTGATATAGAACGTATATCAGTGGATTACTGTAAAAAAATAATTTTAAATAATCATATGCATAGATGAACCTGATGATGGCTTTTTTAATATAAATAGTACTTGTGCAGACTCCTGAAGGATCGTTGTTAGACATCATACGCAATTCCTATGATCTTCTCTCCCGGTGTGATATACAAATTCCGGAGGTATAGATCGAAAAGCTTTGTGATTTTTCTCTAAACATGCTATATTTTGATCAGAGTCTTCTTCTAGTCAACTACATAACTTTATGGTATAATGAGTAGTTATCAAAAAGGAAAAATATTCATAATTTTTTACAGTATGTATCTTAGACATTCTTGATATATTTCATTAAAAACCATATCTTTCCTTTATGAATTAGATTGGAGGCAATGACAAATATGCTGATTCTGGGCCTCCTTATCTAATATTTCTTCATCCTGCTCTTGGTCCACTCTGGGAAGTCACCAGACAAAAGGTAAAACATGATTACACATATTGTTATGCCAAATGATTATACTGATTTCTAGTTTTGTCATCCTCTCATCACTTTCCATTGCAAACATGAAACTCTATCTAATTCTTATTAATTAGTCATCAGTCATCACCTATTGCTCTGCTTATGGGAGTTCCAAATCCTAGAAAAAGGAACCATATTAGTTTGTCTACCAGAGTACTAGCGAGAACCGGAAATCTTCAAGTGATAATCCTCATTAAAATCATGTCTTTCCAATACACATTTTCAAGACTAAAACACATTTACTATAACTTTTGGAAGCAGTCGATGTGTTGCCTCTTTTTATTTTTACTATATACAATAGTTACCTTTATTCTTATCGAATTGTTGCTTATTTACTACTTATAGACAAAGAAGAGTTGCTGATAATCCTTTATTATAAGACTGGATTTGGAACATATGTATAGTGCTACATTAATTTTCACCTCGATAACCAAAAAGCAAACTGTAACTTCTTTGTCTTTAATACTTATCAGTTCAGCGGTGGTTCTATTACTGAGGGTTCGGAGTTACAAATTGAGGTGGCTGAATTTTTGTGGAAGGATGTCCAGGTTAAAGTTCTTACATCTTATTTTGATATCTTACTATATCTATAGCTCTTGGCTGATCTTGTCCAGCCTACTTTCGTTTGATCATCTTTTACAGCTTGATGGTAGTCTGATTGTTATAGCTGAAAATGTCATGGGCTCAAGTATAATTGATCAAGATGGGGAGTCCATGCTACAGTACGGGCATAGGTAATAAATTATATTTTTAATTAAAATTGAAATATTAAGTTTTGAAAAGATTTAGGAATAAGTTGTTGAGGTACTTAATAGATATGTTAGAGAGTCGACCTCATTCTTGCAGGTGTGGAAGATGTAAGCTGGAGAATGTTAAAATAGTAAATGAAGGAATTGACTGGAACTCAAGTGATAACATCTATTGGAAGCATGAAGTCCAGCGGTTCGAGGCCCTCAAGGTCACACTGCATGGAAATGCAGAATTTGAAGCTGTGGATGTAATTCTGCAGGTTAGAATGACTATTGGATACTTTCGTAAACAAATGTGATTTAATTAAAAAATTTAGGTTCATGAAGCAAAAAGACTGCTTGATGAGGGCATCATTAATTTTGTTGCACATCTTAGTCTAGCACCTTACAATCAGTTTAATGCCATATTAGTCCAGGTCAAGGAAATAAACTTATAATCTTTAGGTACTCATATCTACACAATAACTTTCCCTGCAGTATTATATGCATCCTTTATTTAAAGTACTTACCAGTATGTAGTCTTCATAAAAAGATGTATTGCTTATACATTTTGATGGTAAGATATTTACATTCCAAATATCAAAGCTATTTACCGGGAATTATACTCTTGTACACAAGATAATTACTAGTAAGAAGTGATAACAAATATTAATCAGAAAATAGAAAAGGAATTTACTCATAGAAAAGCTGCTATCAGTGAAAAATTAATATAATATGAATTACAGCATAGCCAACACTTGAGAGGTTGGTAGTCTCCCACAATCTCACTACTTACAAATCTCAATGAATGGCATTAGGCTATCAAGCGGATATTTCGATCTGCCTGTATCCGAATCCGAAAATCACAATCCGTATCCATATCCAGGTCCGAAAATATTTTTAAAAAAATATTCGAATCCGACGGATAATATCCGGATCCGAATAATATCCGAATCCGTTTTTCAGTCATATTTTTCTATTTTTAAATATCAAGCGGATATTTCGATCTGCCTGTATCCGAATCCGAAAATCACAATCCGTATCCATATTCGGGTCCGAAAATATTTTTTAAAAAATATTCGAATCCGACGGATAATATCCGGATCCGAATAATATCCGAATCCGTTTTTCAGTCATATTTTTCTATTTTTAAATTGAATTTTTAATTAAAAAATAATAGAAAATAATAATAAATAGATTTTTAACTTGTCTAAAACTAAATAAAAACTTAAATTTACTTTGACATGTTTTATTTTAAAAAAAGTTATTTCTATATAACTTTTTATGTATATTTTTGTTATTCTTAAAATATTGAATTCATATGATATTTTTATAAATTTATACCTATATTATGTTTACAAATATATTTATCTCATATAAATACATTATTTGATGAATAAAGAACATAATAATTTCTAAATCATATGAATAATAATATAAATATAAATTTATAATATATATGTATAATTTCATATTCGGATATATCGGATACCGGATGTGCCTATATCCATATCCGTATCCGAAATTGTCGGATCCGAATACAGCTAGTATCCGATTTATTTCAAATACGGATAATATCCGATTTATTTTGAATACGAATACAGATATTTCGAACGGATATTGAATTTTTTGAATTTTTTTGACAGCCCTAAATGGCATGCTTCCTCCCTTCACTTATATTGAGCCCACCCAGAGCTACTAACCAACTCTATGTTTAATCACCAAAATACCTTTCTATTTATAATTAATTAATTTCCCTTTTGGTTCACTGCCTTTGCACTCCTAGAATAAGTAGAACATACATGTGGCATATGTTAATTCCTTGCACTTTGACTAAATTTGCTTAAGATGAAAGCTAAGAGCATGTCTAATGGTGTGCTAAATATGGTGCTATATCTATGTTTTGACACCAAAAACAAAATTTATTAATCCAGTGGTGTGCTAGACATTGTGCTAAGAGCAAAGCCAATGGTTGTGCTAAAACAGATGGAGCGAAGAGCAACATGACTCCAATGATTTTTGGTGCTTAAATAGCCCTATGTTTCCAATGCATAACTCTAAATTTAACTAAACTTGTTTCAAATTTAACTAGTCTCCAATAGCAAATGATTTTCTTCCTTTATCTATGGTAATGTGGCATATATAGCACCATCTATATTTTGTTCTATATATAGCACCATGTTTAGTACACCATTGAATTGATTGATTTTATTTTTTGTGTCAAGTTATAGATATAGCACCATATTTAGTACACCACTGGACATTAGTTGGTGCTATATATATAGAACAAAATAATGATGGTGGCAGGGTGCTATATTTGCCACATCACCAAAAATGTAAAAAAGGAGAGAGAAATAGATAAAGTAAACAAAATTTGTAGTCATAACTCATAAGTGTGAGGTAGTTAAAAAAGTTAGTTAAATTTAGAATTATGAATTGGAGTCATGTTGCAATTTAAGCACATAAAATCATTGGATTCATGTTGCTATTTTAGCATCAAAAATTAATTTTTGATGCTAAAGTATAGCAGTAGCTCCATCTATTTTAGCACAACCATTGGCTTTGCTCTGAGGTTTTTGATGCTAAAGTATAGCAGTAGCTCCATCTATTTTAGCACAACCATTGGCTTTGCTCTGAGGCATGTACTTTGATTCCAAAAACAGAAATTTTGAATTTTACTAGTATGCTCTTTTAATTCGTGCAGGGTAATCATACGTTTGATGTCCCAAGCGGCTATAGCATGAAGGTTTCATCAGCAGACTCAGGTTATTAAATAACCATATCAGTATAGCATTATATTAGTACAATTTGTGTTAAAAATTGGCATAAACTGAAATTTTTTCTTGTCCGTTCACTTGAGTTATGCTCTATAGTGCATAATGTTTAATTGGTTATATATATTACTATATAAGTGCCAGCCTACTATGTATATTTTGATGGCCATCATTAAATATTGTTTGTGTTGTGAGTCATAATTACTGCCATATATCTATCATTTGTATGATCATGTTTTCAGACCAGCCATCCTCTATTTGTCTTTGGCTTTATTGTATTGTCAAAACCGAATGAAATTTATTGTCTTTCCTCTAAACATGTTTTCCGAAAGTTAGTGTCCTCAAATTGTGATTGCTACTAAAAATTTTCATGTTGTATTTGGATGTGATAAATGTTTAAGACATGATTTGTTGATTTGTTTGTTTGGAATATACCTAACCAAAGAAATGAAGATGAACACAGCCCTACCCCTTCTCCAAGGAGTAGAAAGGTTGTCTCCATAAAGAGCAGGATAGTGTGGACTGTAAATATATGTCGATAGGAGTAAAAAGGTTGTCTCCATAAAGAGCAGGATAGTGTGGACTGTAAATATATGTCGATTTAGTGCCTGACACTACCCTAAAGAGTATAAAGTGGACTGATAATAGGTGTGCATTCTATGCCTGGCACTACCCTAAACAGTGTAGTGCAACGCAACACAGTACATGAAGTAGGTACGCGATGTTACTAACCCTCAAAAAATGTAACTTATGACAAAGCTCAAAATAAATACTGCTATCCCTCACCCAACCAACCCTAATCTCCCCAAAGAAAACTAGACCCCTCAAGCCCCCACCCGGGAGATCATAAACCCTACAAGATATCTGCTCGCCCAATGGGACGTCTCCTACAACTCCTATCAGAGGTCATGTTCTTGGTATGAGATTTAAGGCCGCCTTGTCTACTTGTGGAGCTTTAATTGCTCATTCCATATCCTTCGTGGTCTGCCTCCCCTCCTCACCCCCTCAACTGATACTCAGACTCCACTATTCTCACTGGTGTTGTGTTCTCTGAATATGGCCACACCAGCGCAGTGTTCCCTCAATATATTTTAAATAGACAAGTGTCTCAACTTTGTTTGCAATTTCTTTGTTTGTGTTGATATCTAATTATATACTAACCCCAAATATTTTTGCTATAATTCTTTAGTTAGAATATGATTCGGAGAGCATAATGCAGTGCATTTCTATTCTTAAATATCATACAAGAAGGGGCACCCTGCGTGTTTAAATTTGATATCCATGCATATTCTGTCATAGTCACTGTTCAGTATATCTACCAGTTATGAGTTACTCCCTCCGTCCCTCTCATTTCTTTACGGTTACTAATTTGGGGTGTCCCTCTCATTTATTTACATACCATAAATAGTAAGTTTCTTCCACTATTACACCCACTACTTTCCCCCACTATCTCATATTTAATAATAAAAAATACTATTACACCCACTACTTTCCTCCACTATCTCAAATCTATTATTAAATATTGATAGGTCCCACCATTTTACCCACTTTTCATCTAACTTTACTCATTTTTTATACATTTTCTTGGTCTCCGTGCCCATTCCCAATGTAAACTACCTAGAGGGACGGAGGGAGTATGTTTTAGCACTAGCAATTTCTCTTTGCTGAATTAAATTTGCTTTTTACTTATACTGTTATATATTTCTGATCAGGCTTAGAAGTCCATTTAAAACCTATCAAAAAAGACTTGATGGATAGCGGAAGCTGGTTTTGGAAGTACCACATAAAAGGCAGTCACGTACAATTGGAATTGGTGGAGCGTTAGAAGACTAAGCACATACTTGACTTTAACTTGTGAATCAAAGTTCACAAATGGACTCCAATTCTCTCACCAGCCATCCGATTATATTGGTTAACAGAAGTTAAACCATTTCATTATTATTGACTCATTGCTAGTAAAATGTTACTGTTTCGTGTTTGATTTAGGGCCTTATTTATTGTAGACGGTGACGATGCAGGATGCTGCCATCGTAACTTCCCTGTAAATTATCTGCAAATCAGTTGTCATCTCAACATTTATTAAAGTGTAAATAAAGCTTGTTCTCTTTTTCCTCGTCAAGTTGATTTTTTATAATGATTTGTTTTGAATTAGAGTGCAGCAGTGAACCCTAAATTGAAAATCAAATCATGTTGCCAGATTCTTTTCCATTTTGTGCCACCTATTATAGATGCTTACATTGGCCTTGGTGCAAATCTGCTATCAGGGTTGTCAAAGTGATGTCTAACTTCAAATTGACAAGTAAACGATTAGATTGCCATACAAATCTATTTTTTATCTTATTGTGACCAAGGATTATTAATTATCGGTTTTGCTGTGTCTAAAGCATTGTCAGTGCTTGCTATTTATCTCTGTAGATCAAGCGAATCTTGGATCTAGTTTCATCGAAGCCTGAATCTCAAGGTACAGTTGACGCTCATGGTTATAATTTTTTTTTTCAAGGACTTATTATTATTATGGATCGTAGAGCGTCTTTTTAGCCTTATTGTTTCTGGCTTTTGGCTAATGCTGCTTTAAGGATCACAGCAGAAAAGTCTTAAGTATAGTCCAGTGACAGTATATAACTGGTGTATTGCTTATGTTAAAGTTTAGATCGTATTCATGTAAAAACATAGCCAGCTAGATTAGTGATGTTTTATTAGCGGTACATTGGATGAACATTCAAGGTCCAGTGATAGTGTAGCGCAAACACGGTTTCCATATATCACACAAGTATCTCCACTTCACATTTCTCCCTTTCCATTTAAATTGTTGCATCTCCTATCTAAGAGGATTTCAAGATCGGAAGCAGTATCTGTTGAGCATTCTAAGCAGAGCATCAGCTTTTCTTCGAGCTTTTAATGATCTATCAGCAGCTAAGCTTTGGAGAGAAGGAATGCTTCTTGGATTCATTAGTAATCTCCTTGCAACTTCTTCACCACTATTTTTACAGAGGCCTAATAGAAGTGTAATAGAATTCTCCTTGCCCTTGGGTGATCCAAATCTCAGTAATTCGATAAGAAGAGGCACCAATACTTTACTCTTCCTGATTTCGTCCAATCCCTCAGAGCATTCCAGAAGCAGTGCAAGCACTGCTAATGAATCATCAGTTATACCTGCCTTGTCATCCATCAAGAGATCAATTAGCAACGGAATAGCCCCGGAAACCAAAATACTAACCTTGTTTACATTATAAACTGCAAGGTTAAAAAGTGCTGTTGCAGCATCCCTTTTTCCAGCTGTAGTGCCATCTCCAAGGAGTTCCACCCAAGCAGGAATTGCTCTAGGATGTGTGCCAATGGTTACCTTGTAGTCGTCTGTCATAGACAAGCTGAAGATTGCTGCTGCAGCATTTTCTCTTGCCTCCATTGTTCTCCCCGAGTGAAGAACATGTATTATATTTTCAAGTGATCCCGCAGCCATAATTAATTGCTTGTTTTTGTCAGATATTGAAAGGTTTAGTAAAGCAGTGACTGCATCCCACTGGATTCTTGAGTCATGGGAGCCTAGTAGTGTGACCAGAAATGGTATTGCTCCTGCTTCTGCAATCATCCTGCGATTTTCCATACCTGTTTTTGCGAGTAAACGGAGCTGATATGCAGCTTGTCTTTGGATATCTGGTGATCCTGTAGCTAGTTTGCCCACTAAGAATTCTGCCGTCATCTTAACTGCCTCACTTGCAGTTTTTGTGGCAGAAATGTGATCAGCGGATTTCTCATGCAACTCTTTCTTGCCACTGCTCCCCTCCAAGTCTGAAGGAGATTTAGATTCAGCTATCGTTATGTTGTTTTGTTGGCACCACTGATGTATCAGACTCTTGAGCGCATAATTGGTTATGAGTGCCATATGAATCAGTCTCTGCCCACTCTTAGGGCATGTGTGATGCCCTGTATCTATCCATTGGGCAATTGATTTTCGATCGTAAGTTTGTCCTGATGCTACTATCACCGGATCCCTCATCAGGTCTAGTGAAATCGGGCAACGGTACTCATTAGGGATGTTAAATGACGACTGGGATGATGGAAAATGACTGTGTTGCCAATCTAATGCCGAGGATAGCTTTAGATCCTCAGAGACTTTGTCATTTTTCTCCATGCTGTGAATATCATGGATTTTGACAATGAAACAAGGGATATAAGATTGTTAATTTTGGAAATTACAATGATGCCACCTGTTCCTGCCTGCTTCTCAGCCTCAAGCTTTGAAATTTCTTCCTCCAAATCCATTGGACTTCTCACACCAATGCTGATCAGTATCTGTTTCATTTTCTCAAAATCAGTTAAGCGCTTGCTTTTCTTGTTTCCATCAATGTATTTAGCCATCACTAGGAGAAGCTCCTGCCTTCTCTGAATCTCTTGAGGTTCCATAAACAATGCAACCCTCGTTGCTTGCTTGAGAAGAAGCTCAATCTGCTCTTTTGTGTCTGTTGTTATTTTAAGCAAGCTAAGAGGTAAGATATCTAATGCGCTTCCCATCTCTTTGACTCTTACATCAGTTACATGATATTGAGTTGAGATAAGATCTGTTTGCACGAGGTTCCACAACGCACTACCTTCTTTGCAGCCATCTATCAATATTTTCACTCTTCTTATCACAGAAAATAGCTCAGTGAGACACAAGATTGATGATAGTTGAAGTGGGGAATTCGTTTCTTGAATTTCTTGAAATACTTCCTCCGTCCCGAATTATGTGACATGGTTTGACTTTCACGGAGATTAAGAAAATGTATTAAAAAAAGAATAAAGTTAGTTGAAAAGTGGGTAAAGTGGTGGGACCTATTAATTTTTAATAATAGATTTGAGATAGTGTAAGAAAGTAGTGGGTGTAATAGTGTTTAAATGAGTATAAAATAGAGAAGTAGTGGGTGTAATAGTGAAAAGTAGTGTTAAAAAATAGTAAGTATAATAGTTTCATTCTTTTTGGGACGTCCCAAAAAGGAATAAGGTTCATATAAAATGGGACGGAGGGAGTAATAAAGAAAGAAGTTTGACTCTTCTGATCATCATTGAGATATTTTTAACCTGTACAGTTGGAAACTTTGCTATTGATGCAACTTCATTGGAGATGTGGATCAGTGATTCCAGCAAAGGCCCAAGTGGAAGAAAGCCTGATGATGTCGTAAGAGGAGGTGAAGTTATATCCATATAGTTGCTATAGCCGTTCAGACTTTAGAATAACCTTATATTCATAGGTTTCACGTAATCAAGTTTGGCTAGGTTTAAATCTCCCAAGTGAACTTTCATGTTAAATGAAGAGAGCAGTAAAACTAAAATATTGTTGTGGACTATTGACTGCTTCTGTTTGTACCATTATTGCAGGTGACATATAAGATGCTAGTTGAACAAGTCCTGATTTTCTGGCACTTGGAGGACATCCTGCTCTTACTTGGTGAGTTTCAATTTTCATCAATTTAATATACACAGGTTGACTGGAACATACAAAACAAAATGTAGCATGTCAAAGTTTGCCTTTTATCAGGTCGCTAACGTATGAGTATTTGCTCAAATTATTTGTCAATCACCGGAGTGAAGCAGACTTATCTGTTTTTAATCATGCTTCTCGTTAGGCTGTATGCATTGTTAGCTAGAAAGGTGAGCTTCAAGAAGATTTACCTGGGTAATTGGATTCTCACTTATTGTACCAGTTGGCACATTCTAGTTTACATGTCCTTTTTTATATCGCAGGTTATATATGCTTGAAATAAATTGTGAATTTGTCATGGAATATAAAATATGCTATTTTATGTTTGTCTTGGACTGAAGCTAAAGCTAGTTAGTATGGTCGTTGAAGGAGCACATTCAAAGAATACAGGTAATTTCTGGAGGAATTCGATACATATATGGGCTAATATATATTGTAATAGCAAATCTATGATTATTTGTTGATTTTGCTAGATACTTCCGACTCGATCAACTACGAAAATTTTACTGTGATATTGATTGATGTATTGGTCTACTCTTCTGTACCTTTCCATTAGGCAAAGTACTGTATTTGGATTATTAAGGTTGTCCATTACTTCTAGAAATAAAATTTGATTTTCATTATTTAAACAGAAGTTGTACCATTCTAGAGATGGCAATTCGATTAAGGGAGTAATTATAATTATCAAAAGCATTGACTATTAAAAAATGGTAAAGTTAAATAGTACATTTTTGGGGAGTTGTGTATGTTTTAACTAAATGGGGAAGTTGTTAATTTTTGACAACTTTGATTGCCAACTTGTTGGCAACATTGATATTTTAATAGGTGGACAACCAAAGATGCCATGTCACATAGGACTTGACAACCTCTTGGCAATTCCTATTTAGAGCATCTCCAAGAGCCTCTTCATTTTGGCTCTTAAGTGAGATTTGAGGAGAAAGAAGAAAAAAATGTGCTCCAAGAGACTCTTAGTCACTCCTAAATTCATTAAAAATGTAATCTCTCTCCTCAATTGTAAGAGCTCCTATCCACTCCTAATTAATATTTTATATTAAATTCATAAGATACATTCTCTCTCTTCCCCACTTTTGTTTTGTTTTTTTATGAATTTCACTTACTTTTAATAATATAAAATTAAATAAGGAGTGAGTATAAAGAGCTTTGTTGTAGATGAATGTACATTAAGTTACTAAGAGCCAATATTTTACATTATAATTAAAAGTGAGTTAAGAGACTCTTGGAGATGCTGTTAAGATACTCTTATGAACCGTTTGAAAACAAATACATGTGGGCCAAATTTAACTAGTAACCACTGGGCACTGGCTATTGAGTATTGATGCCGTCTGTGACCCATTTGAGCTGCTGTTTTACATTTGTTTCTACGTAAATTCAAGATTGAAGCAACACATGACGTTAACGTATTTCTGTGGATTTTGTGCCGTTGTCAATTAATGAACCGGGAATATAAGGCAAAAATGGATTTTCTTGGTTGAGATCTAGACTCTAGAGTTGTGGTATAGTCGAGGCGATAGTGATACCTTTGTTCAATATATAAAAAGTTCCATGTGCAAGAACATGGCAAATTGCTAATATAAAAAAATGTGGATGTAAATAATTTCTCAAAAAGAAATATTCATATGTATGTTAAGTACATAGTACTCCCTTAGCCTCTAAATAAGTTTCTCGTTCGAAATATCAGTACAGTTTATTACATGAGATAAATTATTAATTTACATCTAACTTATAAACCCAAATATAGTCATGAGTGGTCTTGTCAGATTCATATTTGTTAGTACTTTAATACAGTGAAGTTTTTAATTTAATACTAATACAAAATTAAAGATATTAACGATCAAAAGTGTGCGTTGACAAATGTGTACAATCCAAACCGGAAAAGTAATACGAGACAGAGAGAATATGTTTTAGATGAACACTTTATCAAAATTTTATATTAATATTTAATTTCTTTACTTGAAAATTCATTTTTGGATAAAGTTCTAGGTCGAAAAATGGATCACGATGCTTATCTTTGGAACTTGTATTCATATCCATATTAAATATTAAAAATATTAGCCAATTTATAAAAAACCTTAAAAGTGTTAGAGGAAGAAATTACTAGGATCTTATATTAATATTCTAACGAAGTATATATCTATCTATTTATTTATACTGTATTATTATAAGCAAACTAGCCTCTGTTTGATTGGTAGTTTGGTACACTTTTTTGGTACACTCAATAACAATTGTTGGATTTTAAGACAGATTAACAAGTATCTGGATGTAACGTTAAAAAATATTCATTTTTAATATTTAAAATACTTTCATAGGTTTAAGGCTCGAATTCCGTCATTAACATATTATTATTAAACATTTATTTTATCTTATAAACTTCTCTTAAAAATTCAAGATTCGATTCCGTTCAACAACATATTAAAATTAAAATTTTATATTATCTAATTTCATCATATTATTATTAAATATCTAAACACGCTTACAAGATAAGAGATAAAAAGAAAGTCAATGTACAAATCACAAGAAATTCCTATCATATTGTTGAGACGTGTATGTCTATAGATGATGATAACAAATACCACAAGGCAGAAAATGAATTAAGGAATCGAAGCTGATTAATAAATCAGGAAGCTAACTAAAATGCAGATCAACTAAAGCAACATCTTAAGAATGGATCTCTATAAACAGTTAGGAAGTATTTCTGTAACAAGCCTTAAAATGCTAAAATCAAGTATCAGTAATCAGAAGAGAGTTTGCTATAACCATGCAAGTAATTTCGAGAAATCAAGAAAAGAAGAGTTCGAGAAGTCATTCGAGAACTCTAAAAAAAGGGTTTATTCGAGAAGTCCTAGTTCGAGAAGTAAGGCTGCTCTTGTATTCGAGAAGTCTGCAATTTTCACTTATCGAGAAGTCTACATGATGGGCTGTTCGAGAAGTCATTCGAGAACTCAATAAAAGGGACTATTCGAGAAGTCAACATTCGAGAATTCAAGACTCATCAGTTCGAGAACTCAGCCTGGTTTCTTGATAATGCCAGAGTTATCTAATGGAACATATCGAATAGAGATCAAAACCCAGAATTACTTTGCAACCTGTGACTTATAGACAGTGATCGATTACACAGAGGATGTTACGAGTAGGGAGTCAAATTGTGAATATTTTAAGGCTCAAACTCTTTCAAGTGAAAGGTGAAATCAGTCACTGCTTATCCGACTTCAAGGGCAACAATAAGAGTGGAAGCAACCTCCAACATGATTACATTACTACTGAAGAATTCAAAGGATATTTTGATGAATGCATAAGGATCAACTGCTTTATCTAGGAAGTTCAAGCACGGCTCAATAAACAGAAAAGCTTATTGACTTTCGAAAAGATTACCTTTTTTTTTATTAAAGCTACTTTCAGAGATAAAGATTCAAAGGATATTTTGATGAATGCATAAGGATCAACTCCTTTTTTTTCACTGGAAATTTAAGATGCATTTACATCTCTTATCCATTAATGAAGGTTATGTAAACTACATAGAGGAAGGTCCTCATACCCCTATGAAGGCTAACACTGCAATTGGAGAAACAACTAGAACTGGAGCTGCTAGAAGGCCTATTCCCAATCTGGCAGCAGAATTCATAAATGCTGACAAAGAAGAAGTCCAGAAGGACAAAAAAACCATGAACATATTGTTCAATGATATTGATCAAGACATGTTCGATAATGTCATAAATTGCACCAATGCCAAGCAAGTGTGGGACACTATACCAACGCTCTGTGAAGGGACTGAGCAAGTTGGAGAGAATAAGAAACAACTCCTCATACAACAGTATGAACATTTTCACTTCAGTTCAGGTGAAAGTCTAACTGATATATTTAGCAGATTTCAGAAACTGTTAAATGGGTTAAAGTTGAATGGGAGAGTATACGAAACCAAAGATTCCAACCTAAAATTTCTGAGGTCTTTACTAAAAGAACGGAAGCCAGTAACAGTCTTATTGAGGAATTCTCAAGACTACAAAGATGTTACACTTGAGAGATTGTATGGAATTTTAAAGACCTATGAGCTCGAGTTGCAACAAGATGAAGAAGTTTAGAAGAGCCAGACGAAAGGTGGAAGTGTAGCTTTGGTGGCCAATATTCCAAACAACCAAGATGGAGAGAAGTGAAGAATCTGGAAGCCACACCAAGTCAAAGAACTTGTGAAGGTGGAGCTGGAACTAGCAGAGGTAAGAACAAGATGATTGAAGAACTTGATGCATTGAGTGAGGATGAATCTGAAGATCTAGATGAATATTTGGCATTTTTATCAAAGAGATTTTCAAAGCTAAGATTCAAGAAGAATCCAGCAGGAGCTGGACAATTCAAGAAAAACTATCAACCAAACAAGGATATGGTTGAAAGATCAAAGATCAAATGCTATAGCTGTGGAATTGCTGGTCACTTTGCCAATAAATGCATAAAATCCAAATCTGAGAAGAAGAAGAAACAGTTTGAAACTGTTGACTACAAGAAGAAATACTTTGATCTTCTCAAGCAAAAAGAAAGAGCATTCATATCTAGAGATGATGATTGGGCAGTTGGAGGAGACTCAGATGCAGAAGAAGAGTTTGTCAACCTTGCAATTATGGCAAACGAAAATGATGAAGAGGCTAGTTCAGCAAGCAACCAGGTATACTCTACAAATCTAACTGAGCTTTCCAAAGATGAATGTGATAATGTTGTCAATGAAATGTCTAATTAACTGTACAACATGCATGTCACATTAAATCACTTAACAAAGAGAACAAAAAGATTAAAGATCTAAATGTTAAGTTAGGTGATAGGAATACTCTATTAGAGACTCAGTTAATTGAGTTTGAAATGATGAAAAGAGATTACCAGGATGCTAAAATGAATTACTTGAGGCTCTGAAAAGACAAGAGTGTTTAAAAGAACTATTAAGAAAAGAATAAGAAGTAATCGCTAAGTGGAAAGGATCAAAGGCTAAAACTGAAGAAACCTGTAGTGTTTAAGGAGTTGATTCTTTCTGCAAATTAGCAGAAGCAAAGTTAGGAGTTGATGGGGAGACTTCTTCAGACAGTGACTCAATGGATGAGGAATGTCCATTGAAGTCAAAACCCGTCAGCAAAGCAACCTTGGTTAAGCTGAATAACCAATATGGACCTGTCAGCAAAAACTTTGTAGTAGGAGAGTATAGCAAAACCAAGTCAGTTGAACAAGATAACATAGGCCACTTATCCATCAAGAAATTGAAGGATAAGTTAGAAAAAATTGAATCAAAGGCTAAGGCTAATAAGAAGAATAGAAATGGCGAGGTAGGAATTAACAAACACAGCAACTACAAACCTGATAAGTATGCTCCCAGGAAGGAATGTGTAAAATGTGGAAGAGTTAATCATTTATCTACCAACTGTAAAACTGTGAAAGATGCTTCTATGCCTTGTATTCCTATGCCTGTGCCTGTGCCTGCTATGAATGTTATGCCGAATATGTTTGTCCAACCTGCTCATGCATCTAGTTAGTATGCTAACATGCAATTCATGCATAATCCATATTACAATGCTTTTAATACGCCTCAGTTGTCATGGATGATGAATAACATGTTTGCATAGACTATGCCTAATTATACATCTAGCTATAATGCATATGAGTAAGTGGAACACCCTATTTTTCAAAGACCTACCCCAAGAGTTAAGGTTGACCTAACTCAATCAGAACCCTTGGATGGTAAGGGCTTGAAGAATAGGAGAAAGGCTAACATGGCAGGACCCAAGGAAATTTGGGTACCAAAATCAACTTGATTTGATTTTGATGTGTGCAGGGAGATAGAAAGAATCATTAGTATTTGGATAGTGGTTGTTTTAGGCACATGACTGGAGATTCTACCCTGCTCACTAAGTTTGAGGAGAGAGCTGGCCCTAGCATTACCTTTGGAGACAACAACAAGGGATATACTAGATGATATGGCTTGATTTCACAAGGAAATGTTGTCTTTGAGGAAGTAGCATTGGTTGATGGCCTTAAGCACAATTTGCTTAGTATCAGTCAACTATGTGATAAAAATCAGAATGTCTGGTTCACATCTGAAGCTTGTGTTATTTTCAAGAAAAACGACAACAAGGTAGTGATGACAGGAAATAGAAAAGGAAATGTGTACATTGCTGACTTCAACTCAACGAGTGCCAACTCTGCTACATGCCTTTTCAGCAAGGCAAGCGTGGATGAAGGATGGCTTTGGCACAAGAGACTGTTTCACTTAAGTTTTAAAGCCATAAATGAATTGGTCAAGAAGGATTTGGTCAGAGGCATTCCAAAATTGGAGTTCTCCAAGGATGGACTGTGTGATGCCAAAAAGGGAAGCAAAAGAAGGCCTCCTTCAAATCCAAGTCAATGTCTTCAATTGATCAACCTTTACAGCTACTGCACATGGATCTATTTGGACTAGTCAATGTATTGTCGATATCTAACAAGAAGTACTGTCTCGTAATTGTTGATGATTTCTTCAAATACACTTGGACTTTCTTTCTACATTCGAAAGATGAAGCAAGTGAAATCATTATCAAGCATATCAAGACAGTCAACAACAATCCAATCCTCAAAGTAAGAAGGATTAGAAGTGACAATGGAACTGAGTTCAAGAATTCTGTGTTAAGAGAGTTCTATGAAGAAGAAGGGATCACTCAAGAATTCTCTACATCAAGAACACCTCAATAAAATGGTGTAGTGGAGAGGAAGAACAAAACTCTTAATGAAGCTACAAGGACTATGCTTGAAGAATCAAAGTTGCCAACATATTTCTGGGCTGAATCTGTTAATACTGCATGCTACACTCAGAATATATCTTTGGTCAATCAAGCAAAAGGCATGACACCTTACCAACTATTCAAAGGCAAGAAGCCAACAATTAACTTTCTGCATGTCTTTGGATGCAAATGCTTTGTATTGAAGAACTATGGCGAGAGTCTTGGGAAATTTGACTCACAGGCAGATGAAGCTATATTTGTTGGGTACTCAGCTAGAAAATCTTACAGAGTCTACAACCTAAGATTTAACATTTTTATGGAATCCATACATGTTATTTTCGATGACAAGAAAATATCTGGTCTAGTAGATGAAGATTTTCATGAATCACTCTCATTCGAGAATGAAAAAAATGGTGAAGAAAGCGAAGATGATGAAGAGAGGTTATCAATCGGTGTAAAGAACAGACCTGGACCATCAGTTGAAGTGCAGAATGGACCATCTGTGGAAGAGCAACTCACAGCATCTGTTGAAGATCATCTTGAAGCATTTGTTGAGAACCAAAGAGGAATATCTGTTGATAACTCTGTTAGAATGATGTGCTAAAAATAAAAATGATTGCAAGTGCACAATCTCGTTTTAGTAAATTTAGATTCGTTCCGCAGAGACTAATATTTTCGCAATCCTTAATTTTCTAATTTAATCGAATTAGAACAAGTTTGTGTTTTGAGAATTTAATTGGATTTTACTAATTAATTCCTTAAATAAATCTATTTTTAACTTAATTATTCAAAAACTAAATTATAAAATTAAAATTATTCTAAACTAAATTATTTGGATTCGAATTAAAAATGAATTTTATTCTAAAACTCCTTTTTTTTCTAATAAAGAAAATAATTACAGAAAATTTTAGAAAATTTTAACATGAATCATTCATAAATCTACCTAGCCAAAAACATCAATACGAAATTTAACAAATCAAATTAATCCAGTGAAACAATTACCCAGTTAACTCAGTGATTTGGTGCAATTCAAGAAAACACAATTCGATAACAACGAACCCGAAACAGAATATAAACAAAACAGTCAGCATAGAACTCAACCCAGCAGCTCAACATTTGAATTCGAAAATAAACAACTCAGTAAATACAACTCAAATAAGAACAGCGAATTCGTAACTAAACCGATACTCGACTCAGTCGAACACTGCAAAGCCAGAACTCGAGATGCATTGACTCCATTTTAAACAACAAAAAAAACAACTCGAGTAACTCAAACGACTCGACCCAAAACAAAACTCAGTTAAAAACAAAACAACGAAAAGAAAACAACAGCTCGACTTACAACTCGGAAAACTCAATATCGAACAACAAAATCAAGGCTCTACAATTAAAACTCGATTACAGCAAAGAAGAAAAACAGCTCGTGAACTAGAAATCCCAAAACTATGAACTCGGAAATCACAAGATGCAGAAATTGCGACTCAATGACTTGATATCAATAGGGGAAAAAGGTTTATGTGTTAATCGTGGGTTTGTAGAAAAGAAAAGGGGAAAGAGAGTGTGGAGAGAGAGAGAAGTGGGTTTGTGGAGGTGTGTGTAAGACTCCAAAAAGAAAGAAAAAAAAAGGTAATTAAAACGAAGGAGAGGGAGGAGGGAAGATGGAATTTTGTGTTTTTTTTTCAAAGAAGAAGAAGACAGAAGGAAATGGGAGAGGGAGGATTGTCTTGTTCGAACAGAAGAGAAAAAAGAAAAAGCAGGGGAGGCTATAGATGTTATGAACAAAAAAAACAGGGTAAAGGATAATTACATTCGAATTTAAAGCAAATAAAAACAGTGACAGAAAATAAATACCAAAAAAAAAATTAATATTTTAGTGTTTTATTTTTATTTATTTTTATTTTTTTGAAAATTCAATACGAAATTAAATACAAAAATAAGGACAGTTAACTACAAAAGTAAAGTTACTAGAACGATGAATTAAAATTAAAAACCCACAATAAAATGGATATTTAAGGGGGCTTAATTATGATTATTAACTAAGAACAAGAAATTATAAATTGATACTTTCAACCCATAGTGGTTAGCTTTTCGCTACTTTGTCCACTAATCGGATTTACGAAAATAACGAAAGCTATGCAACAAAAACGAAAGAACAAGACGAGTAATTAAAGGAAACGAAATTTTTGCATTAAAATAAAAAGTGTTTACAAGATTTGAAACTAAAAAAAAACAAGAAATTAAAGCTACCCTAAAATCTAAGTTCTTCAATATAAGGGGGTGAGGGGTATTTATAGGATAGGAATTAGGGTTAAGGGGGGTGTTGGGTAAATCTCCGCCATACATTTGTGGTGTGTGGTGGTGAAATCCTAGCCATCTATTTGTTTCCTTCCCTCTTAAGCTTTGAAGAGTTGATCTTAGCCATACACTTATGTAGTGTGTTGGGATGATCTGCACCTTCCACATGTCCTCCAAGATTCCTTTTCCACCAAGCTCCTAATTCTTTTTCCTCTTTTCATTTAAGTTCTTTGTATTCCTCTTTTTCCCTTCCTTTCTCTTTATTTCTTTATTTTGCCATTTCTTTATTTATTCACGAATTTCCAGAAATGCAACAAAATAAATTATTAAAATACGAGTTCAAGCAATAAATAGGTAATAAAAATATGCAAAAATATGCACTTATCAAATGCCCCCATACCTATCTTTTGCTCGTCCTCGAGTAAAACAAAAACAAAAAGAAAATCTAGATAAAAAGTCCTATACTCCTTTTCGTAGGTGTGATGGTTGCATTTGGCATATGCAACAAGCCCTTTAAATCCCTAGGCAGCCCTCATGGACGAGTGAGGTCTCGTGAGGGCCTATAGTGAATGTACCCACAAAATCCATCTAGTTTGTATAAAAGATTACATGGCAATGTAACACCACACATACATGTCCTCTCATGATACATTAACTTAAAAATCAAAATGAAGTTGCAAAGTCTTGGTGTGGAAAGTGCAATGATTCACATAGTCTACTTAAAGAAGCATGCACGAGTGATTACAAGTTCATGTCAAGTGCAAAAATTATTGGAAACCATGCAAAGTCTACAAGAGCACACCTTAGAGTAAAAACTTGAGATCTCATATGCAAAAAAAAAAAGCAATACCTCACATTTCACTCACAAAAGAACTTTCACTCAAGAGCAAGGGTAAGTGTATCACTCAATTCCAACAAAATCAAATGTTATCATTCTAACTTAAACACAACATACATCAATGATGACAATCAAAAGGTCTTTATTTGGGTTGTAATGGGGCTAGGGACAGGGTATGTGAAGTAAGGCCAAAACAAGGTGAAGTGTCAAAAGATAGTAGTCACCATGGAAATCATGCACAACACCAAACTTCCTCCCCACACAATTATTTTTCTATTTTCAACAAAAAGACTTGACTAGTCGAATGAAGGAGAATTACAAAGACATAAGTATGCTCTCATATATATATATATAATTTTTTTTATTATTTTTTTATTATTTTTTATTATTTTTTTCTTTCTTTTTTTTCTTTTTTTTCTTTTTCTATTTTTATTATGAGAGCTATAAGAAACCATAATCCTCCTTTAGATTTAACTTGAAATCGATTAACAAGGTAATCAACAAAACATATATTTCCTTAAAAGTTATGAACAAAAGTAACCCCATTTCACACACCTTATTACTCCCTCAAGTTCCTACTAGCCTTTGACAAATTGGGATCAAGTATACGTAAGGCTGTACAAGAAAAAGGTCTTAGGCGAGTAATGTGGTGTGTCACCGAAAGAATTTGATTAAGCTCAAAGGGTTAACTAATTGATAACATAAGAATGGTGTGGATATTTTGGAAATATGGGTTATTCCTAAATGCCTTTATCATTTTATCATCAATCAATGTCATGTGTTTCAAGAAAGAACTCAAACAAGTGCTAGCAATGCAAATGACAAGTGGACACTCAAGCAAACGAATATAAATGCAAAAGATGTGTATATAGGCTCAAAACTCATTTGGTGTGGTAGAACATAATCAATATCAAGTAAAGGTATCCTCAATGCACCTACTTGTACTCAAAGGATGAAAACCAAATCATCTTACACCTAATCATGACCTCCTAATTTCTTGCACAAATCAAATAAGTCTACTAGTTTCACCTTGCTAGTGTAAGTGTGTGGACAAGAACTTAGCAAATCACTTCTCAATTAAAAGCTAAAGGATCACAAGATTATCATAGCATGTAAGGGTGCATCAAGCAACTAGCAATCAATTAACAAAACTAGAATAAGATTAGAACTCTACTATTTACAATTCTACAACTCTTTTTGTGATTTTTTCATTTTTTTAATTTTTTTGGATTTTATGATTTTTATATTTACACTAAAAACCCTCCCCCATACCTAAATCATGCATTGTCCTCAATGTATGCAAATGCAAGAGAAATGAGTAAAGGAGAAGGATGAGGAAATACCTGATAAGGGATGACGGAGACTGAAAACTTCTAAAAATTACGAAAGAAAACAACTCACACACGCACACAATTCCTCCTTCATACCTGAATTTCACGAGGGGAGGCAAAGGAATAAAATCGAATTAGCCGATGCCGGTAGGAAGCAAGGAATGAATTTTCGAGAAGAGCTCAAGATGTCGTTGAAGCTCTAACACCTAAGTGACTTTTGCAAGAAGACAAAAATATTCTTTCAAAGTAAAAGCATTGTAACCACTAGTGTTTTCCACAGACCAAAGTAAGGCTTCTTTATGTTGTTTAAGCAAATTAATTAATTGGATTTCTTGGTCCGGGTTTAAATTACTATTGATAACATCAGAGAGAAGTTTGTCTTTTTACAAGAAAATGTGATCGAAGGTGGAGGGGTGTGTTATAAAATCAAGTGGAGGTGGCTCACCAACGGGAGTTATAACAATGGTACTAGGGTTGACATGGTCAGTATTAGATTCAACTTCCCATTTAGAACAAATGTGATTTAAAGCCCCTAACAACTCATCGAAAGTAGGTGGTTCACCAACGGGATTTGTAACAATGGTACTAGGTTGACATGGTCAATATTAGATTCAACTTCTCATTTACAACAAATGTGCTTTAAAGCCCCTAACAACTCATCGAAAGTAGGTGGTTCACCAACGGGATTTTTGATAACGGCTTCAACATTAACATCCTCGGGTGGAGTCTCCCATTTGGAACAAATGTCGTCCAACTCTCTCAACATTTCTTCCGAGATCATATGCCTTAACGAATCAACATACTCTTGGTTAGACTCATGGTTGACTTTGAAATCCTCATTGAGAAGAGACTCAATCTCACTATCCTCAAGGTTTGACCAATTAACAATGTCATCAACAAGATTAACCCCTATTGTTTGTTCATAAAGCTCATTGGGTTCTTTTCCGACATTAAAGATGTTAAGGTTAATTGTCATATTACCAAAAGTAAGTTTCATCGAACCATCCCTACAATTAATCAATGCATTAGATATAGCAAGAAAAGGTCTTCCTAGAATGATCGGGATTTGGTTCTAAGGATTCGTGACGGGTTGAGTCTCGAGGATAACAAAATCAACCGGAAAGATGAATTCGCCAACCTTAATTAGCACATCCTCAATTATTCCCTTAGGCGTTTTGACAGAACGATCGCCTAATTGAATTGTCATGTTCGTCTTTTGAAGTTTGCCTAAACCTAGGGCTTGATAGACCGAAAATGGAAGAAGATTCACACTCGCTCCTAAGTCAAGTAACGCCTTGTCCACAAAAGTATTGCCTATGACACATGAAATTGTAGGACAACCGGGGTCCTTATATTTCACGGGAATTTGGTTCGAAAGAATTGAACTAACTTGAGAAGTCAAAAAGGCTTTGTTAGGGACGTGGGTGGAACGTTTGTGAGAACATAAATCTTTTAGACACTTGGCGTAAGAGGGAATTTGTTGAATGGCGTCTAAAAGAGGAATGTTAATCTCGACTTGCTTGAAAACTTCCAAAATCTTTTTTACTTGAGGCGATTGTTTGTTGGAAAGGTGTCTTTGAGGATAAGGAGCTTTAGGCTTAAAGACTCGTTCCCTAGACACATCGGGAATGGAATTGGAAAGTGGAACAACAATCGAAGATTTGTTAGGTGAAGGTGGTGTTTGAGTCGATGAAGGCTCGCTAGATGATGATGATTTATGAGAAGATTCTGATGACTCGGGAGTGGATTTTGAAGATGAGGGTTCAAGCGGTGAAGGTGTGGGACTAGATGATTTGAAAGGCTCGGGATTAGGAAGATGGTTTGAACGATTGAGTTTATGGTTTGGTTCAACATTTGACTCGTCTTCTTCGTTGGGGGACTCGACTCCAACTTGATTATCAACTTTGTTTCCCGACCTTAGAGAAATGATAGCGTTAACGTTTTCGGGAGGTCTTTGGTTGAGAGGAAATTTAGGGTTGACCTCAGGTTGACACGGGAACTTATTCTTCTCTCGCTCACACATGGCGTTGGCTAATTGACTCACTTGAACCTCTAACTTAGATATGGCTTGAGTACTAGCATTCAAAAGTTGCCTATCTTGAGTCATGGTTTGCATGAAGGTTTGTTGAGATTGAGCCAAATTAGACGTTGATTTCAAAAGCGCATCGAGAGTCTTTTCTAAAGAATTAATTCTCTTATCCGACTCATGAAAGCCGGGAGGGTGCGCGGGTGCTTGAGTTGGATAAGGAACGTGATTTTTGTCGCGTTTGGAAAAGGAACTTGGTTTGGAGTTGAGTAAGAATTTTGATTGGGCCTTTGAAAAGAAGGTTGACAAGAAGGTGGCGGAGATTGGTAATTTTGGCCTTGGTTCCACGAGAAATTTGGGTGATTCTTCCAACCGGGATTGTAGGTAGGAGCAAAAGGATCATTCCTAGGGGTTGCTTGAAACACCGCGTTGACTTGATCACAACCGGGAAAGTTTGGGAAACCTTGATTATAATTAGAGCACATAGACACATTTGAGGGGGCGTTACTAGTTTCTAGGGCTTCGAGTCTTCTAGTAAGGGTGGCTAACTTGGCATCAGTAGCAATATTGTTTCCAATTGAATGCATACCCCTAGAAGAACTAGACAACTCGTTCAACTTATTAGGCTCTCTAGTAGACTCCCACAACATGGTCTTCTCGGCTAATTCTTCGAAAAATGCCCACCCTTCATCCTCATCTTTCTCCATGAATTTACCTTGGCACATAGACTCTAACAACGCAGTTGTTGGACTATCTATGGCCTCGTAGACAATCTTACAAAGTCTCCATTTTTCTATTCCGTGGTGGGGGCATTGTGATAAGAGATTTTTAAAACGATCAAAATATTTCCAAAAAGACTCATTTTCCTTTTGATGAAATTGATTTATTTCGTTTGTAATTCTCGTAGTCTTATGGTTTGGAAAATATTTCTTAAGAAAAATTACCACAAATCCCTCCCACGTGGAAATAGAATTAACTGGTAGGCTATACAACCATTTTTTAGCATTTTCTTTAAGCCCAAAATTAATGAGTCTAAGCCTAATCGAGTCCTCGGTTAATTGTTGGAGTTTTTGTAAGGCACAAAACTCCTCGAATTCATGGATGAAAAGATACGGGTCATCACCTTCACTCCCGGTAAATTTTGGTAACATGCTGACGTGTTGAGCTTTGATTTCGAAATTATTACCATTTACGGGAGGAAGAGTGATACACGAGGGTTGGGCAGAACGGGTCGGGTAGCAACGGTCCTTAAGAGACATGGCCATGTTTACTATTGGTTCAGAATTATATAAAGACTCGGAATCAGAAGAGGAAGAAATCTCAAACGATCTCACTAGTCTAGAAGAATTATCCCTAATCCAAATAGTTCGCATAAACCATGTAAGGAACACGTAGCAAATAAGTGCGATAAAATAAACACACAAAGAAAGGGTGAAAAATCAAAAGAAAAATCCTATAGCTAGGGCTTCCTAAAAAAATTGAACTAGACCTTGCTCCTAACTTTAAGGGCTACCAAAAACTAGGTAAATCAATATTTATTCGGACCGATTTCGCCAGGTAGGTGCAAGCATTGCCAAGAGGCTAAACACCAGCCTAGACACCAAATCTTAATTGGCCAAGTAAGCTTTCGCTTGCCTAGACACCAAAAAGTCGGAATAATTAAAGATTACTTTGTTTCTTAATCACCTTCCTAAATGAGCGCGAGATTCCTAGGGTCAATGTCTAATTCAATTTTATTAAAGGATAAGGAAAATGCAAAATGAGGGATTAAATTATTTTTGGGCCAAGGAAAGAGTGATGAAATCTCTTCCCTTATCTTGTAAGTGGTTTTGCCCTTAAGATTTATTTACAAAATGATGCAACAAACAAAGAGGTATAAAAAAAAACTATAAACATTTATGGATGCTTAACTATGTGCTCTAACTAAAGAAAAGAAAGAATTTAACGTACCTTGGGGTTCTCCAGCGATCACCACAATTATAAGGTACGAAAAATTAAAAACAAGAAAATAAAAATCTAGATGATGTGCCCTAAGTGATTAAATGCATGATGCAACAAGTATGTATTTAAAACTAATTTTTTGGATTTTAAATTTTCAATTTTTTTTGTGATTTTTGAATTTTTGATTTTTTTTTGTGATTTTCTAAATAAAGAAAAAAAAATGAAAGAGGAGAGAGATACGTGTTACCCAAGCAAAGCTTCCAAAATTTCGAGAAAATTCTTCCGCTTTAATCCAAGTTTCCCGAATTTTCCTCCAAATTCTTTGAAAAAAATGCAAACAAGAAAAAGGGTGAGAAAAAGAGCTAATCCGAAAAATTAAGAACTAAGGTGCGAAAAATAATTAGTCCCCGGCAGCGGCGCCAAAAACTTGATGTGCTAAAAATAAAAATGAATGCAAGTGCACAATCTCGTTTTAGTAAATTTAGATTCGTTCCGCAGAGACTAATATTTTCGTAATCCTTAATTTTCTAATTTAATCGAATTAGAACAAGTTTGAGTTTTGAGAATTTAATTGGATTTTACTAATTAATTCCTAAAAGAAATCTATTTTAAACTAAATTAATCAAAAACTAAATTATAAAATTAAAATTAAAATTATTCTAAACTAAATTATTTGGATTCGAATTAAAAATGAATTTTATTTTAAAACTCCTTTTTTTTCTAGTAAAGAAAATAATTACAGAAAATTTTAGAAAATTTTAACATGAATCATTCATAAATCTACCTAGCCAAAAACATCAATACGAAATTTAACAAATCAAATTAATCCATTGAAACAATTACCCAGTTAACTCGGTGATTCGGTGCAATTCAAGAAAACACAATTCGACAACAACGAACCCGAAACAGAATATAAACAAAACAGTCAGCATATAACTCAACCCAGCAGCTCAACATTTGAGTTCGAAAATGAAAAACTCAGTAAATACAACTCAAATAAGAACAGCGAATTCGTAACTAAACCGATACTCGACTCAGTCGAACACTGCAAAGCCAGAACTCGAGACGCATTGACTCCATTTTAAACAACAAAAAAAACAACTCGTGTAACTCAGACGACTCAACACAAAACAAAACTCAGTTAAAAACAAAACAACGAAAAGAAAACAACAGCTCGACTTATAACTCGGAAAACTCAATATCGAACAACAAAATCAAGGCTCTACAATTAAAACTCGATTACAGCAAAGAAGAAAAACAGCTCGTGAACTAGAAATCCCAAAACTATTGTTATTCCCAGATTACACACTTGTATAATTGTAGAAGGGGGGGTTGAATACAATTCTTGATATTTATAAATTTCTGATAAGAACTCCAGAAATCTATACTTAGATAATTGTTGTAGAAAGATTAATGCACAAACACATAAAAAATCAGGTGGTTAAATGCACCACCTGAAGCTTTTATTCGAAGAAAACTCTGTGATACAAAAGTACACAGCTTCTATTTTACAACTCTTTGCTTTCTAAGGATATTCAATAAAAACCCCAAGCAAATGTATCTGTTTTCTTAGCCTACAAAGAGTTGCTACACTTGGTTATATATCCCAAGTTTTACAAGTACTACTGGAATAAGATCATATTAATCTAATTTTAGATGACTTGCTACTACACTCCAAATACACATGTAGCCGAAAGGTTGTCCTTGTGAACAGACATGTCTCCTGCACCTTTCTTGTATTCATAGTGTAAACGGAATGCTTCTTTCATCTGTGTTTGCAAAGTATGGCTGCCATACTGCTTTTTGTATCTACTATCAACCCATGTGATCTGTCAGTCAAACCTGTCCTTATCAACTGCTAATCCCCAGCTTAGCATAGAAGACAGTGTCAATGATTATCCGTTGATATTGTACACTGACATCCGTTGATGATGTATTGAGCTGTATCCGTTGATATTGAGACTTGAGCTGTATCCGTTGATAGAGTGGATTTGAGTTGTATCCGTTGATAGAGTTTTGTCTTTATCTGTTGATACACTTTCACTTAGACAGAATTACATAGCATAGCTTATTTACAATTGGCTACCCTATTCTGCCTATCCGTTGATGGTCAACATGACTGTGGATAAAAACACTATCAACTGATAACATAGAGATACTGCAGTATGCTACAAAACCTCATCCGTTGATGAGCTACCTGTCAACAGATAGAGTTACAAATCCTCATCCGTTGATAGCTACAAAACCTTATACAATTTGATTGATTGTGAAGTTATCATCAAGTACAACATATTCCTAATAATCTCCCCCAATTTATACTTGATGGCAATAAAGCATAAATTTAGGACCTTGATGATAACAAAACATTCCTAAAGATATATATATAGAACAATGCAAAAATTGTATTAAGCTACAAAAATTAAAAACTGAAAGTTTGAGAGATTTACAGAGAAGTGCTCCTCTAGACTGAGCAGATTAAGACTGTTTCTTTTCTCTTGTTGGCATCACCCTTGATTTTCCTTCTTTGGCAGAGTTGGACTCAATCTGCATTTGGAGTTGCCTATAGAAGGCATCTTCTTCATCAACCTTTGGATTTAGCTTTTGTTGTAACCATCTCAGGTATTGAGAACTAGCCTTTGATAGTTGGTCTTCTAACCTGAAGAATCTCCTGTTACCATCTTCATCCTTGAACTCCATCATTCAGAAGGGTTGAAGGTGGATTTTCTGTCCATTGTATGGGATCTTCATCTTCCTTGGTAGACTTGATGGTGAGTTTCATTCCCTCCTTATCTGTTCTATTCTGTCCAGTATCTCCCCTTTTGCTATCTTGGAGAACCCTGTGTATCTCTTGATTGCAGAGAACACTTTGGTTAAGGTCAGATAATTTTCTCCAAGAACCCTCTGTAGTGGCCATGTCCTTTCCTTTCCTCCCTTGTATACAAAGACCAATCTCTCAGGCAAATGTTTATATTTGTCAATTCCTCTTACTTCTGACAATTCATCCAGATACAGATTCATGCCAGAGTATTCTTCAATATCTGCCTGATAGATAAAATCATCCTTGTTTTCCAAGATTGGCTGCTTGACAATAGCAGGTACCCTAGCAACTTGAATTGGTTCCTTTGAAGGTTGCTTCCTTGGTATCCTTTTCTTCTGTATAGGCTTCTGTTGAGGCTTCAGCAAGAATGAAGGAACCTCAATGTAGTCAAGATTCATTGGTTCCTCTTTAGGTACTATAGGATCACCATGGAAATTCACAGCTGGGTTGAATACTTTTATAGAAACAGGTTGTGATGAGCCAACTGTCTCCTTTCTTTCAATTTCTGGAGAGACAGGCCTCCTTGCCTTTGATTTCACTCTCTTAGATTTGGATTTGGGGACTGATTTCACTTTCCTTTTGGATTTGGGGACTTCCTCAGGTTCCCTCATTTCATCCTCTACCTCATCCATTAACTCCTGAGCTAGCCTGGCTTGCTTCTCATCTTAGTATTCATATTGATTTTCTTCACTTGGATGAGCTTCCCTGAGAAGTCTGGAGGTCTCCTCTCTTTTTGCTTCAACAAATCTAGGATGGCTATTGGATATATTTAAGACTTTTCCATTCCTTATTATTATAGCCATCCATTCTCTTACACTCCTATTGGCATTTTCCTTGAACTCCTTAATTTGCTTTCCCATTAGCTTCCCTTCATTATCCTTGGGAAATGGAAAGTCCAATTATAACTTGTTCTTCCCATTTGTCTTTGGTGGAGAGTAGGCTCTGGTTTTTATGTATGGTTCAAATTCTTTGACATAAGATGGTTCAACATCATAGAATGTAGGAGCTACAATCTCTGGAGTGAGCACCTTCAGAATTGTAGTTGATATTGTTTGAGCTGAGGACTGAGTAGAGAACAGATTTTATACAATTGATTCATTGATCATCCTTTATGTTCTCATCATTCTTTCATTTGCCTCCTTGTTGATCTTTTCTAAGGCCTCTATTCTGGCTTGCCTTTCACCATCTGAGATTTCTGATAGGTCAGGAATCACAGGCAAAGCCTTTTGTTTCATCACAGGGGAAACCTCTATAGTAAACTCTTTTGGATTGACTACTATCATTGGCTGTTGCTCCCCCTTAATTTATGTTATCTTGCTACTGGAAGCTGGAATATGACTAGAAGTAGCTGCAACCTCTTCTACCTTTTTCTCCCCCTTTTTATTAGTATCAAGGGCTGGAGGTGAGGCTGCAAGCAGCCTTTCCAGTAGCTCAGTCTGTTTGGCTTGATTGGCAATGAGTGCCTGCATTTGAGATTCCATACTATCCACTCTGGAGGAGAGATGCTGAACAGATTTGGCCAGGCTATCTTCCTTCAATAATTTGCTAGTCAGCACCTTCTGAGTGGTAGTAGGGGCTAGTGCCTCAATCCTGGCATCTAGTTCCACTTTCATTTCTCTAATTGCAGTTTGGACCTCCTCCTGTTGTGTTCTTTGAATGACTATGTGCATTTTGTGAAGTTTCAGGGAGTCCATTAATTGCTGAAGGACAGCCTTTCTCTGTGGATCTGCATGTCGGTGCTCAGCCCTAGCAGATTGATATTGCTTCACAATCTCCACATTGAAGTCACCAGCCACAGTGGCAGTAGAAAATAGCCAGTCTGGAGTATCTGCCATATTGACTGCTTCATCATTTGCTGTGCTGTCACTGTCATCACTGCCAAACTCTTCATTGTCAGCATCTGAAAGCAGAGTTGTCAAAGCTTCCTTTGCTCTTTGTAAAGATTGTGAGGTGTGCACTAGGTGCATTGCCTCCTCTACTTTCACATTGCCCTGTTGTGCCATGACTTGATAGGCAGAAACAGGATGAGTAAAGGTTTCTGGATCCAAAGATATGGAGTCAATGATTGACTGATATTTTTGTCGAAATTCCATCTCTTTAGAAGCTTCATTAACCTCCATTAACTCACTTGCAATGGCTGGATCTTCCTGCCTTATTTCTCATGTAGTCCCTTCTCTCCACTCTTCTCTCTTTTCTTGCATCAGGGGCTCCCCCTGGCTCACACCTCTCACACCCTCACCTTCACCTACTAAGGTGGAACTCTCTTGCTCTCCTTTTGCCTGACCTGAAGAAATGGTCAGCCTCTCATTATTTGCCTCCTCACAAGGCAGCCTCTCACTCCCTTCCCTCAATCCTAAAAGTGTTTCAACTACTGAGAACTCCTCCACACTTGACACAGGAATGTCAGATATAGCAGTGGTAGAGTGAGTTATCAACGGATAAGGGATATCCATTGATGGAGTAGTTATAGCTGTCAACGGATGGCTAGACATAGGCGCATCCGTTGATGGAGAAACACTTGTCAACGGATGAAGGATATCCGTTGATAAAGGAATGATAATATCCGTTGAAGTTGTAAGAACCCTAATTTTTGGTAATATTTCCTTTTATTTAATATCTTGTGACATTATCATTATGGAACCTTTCTAGTCATCCCTGTTGATTAATAGAATTGATTGTCTGAGAAACTGCGTTGTTGCATTCATTATGTAAGATAAAAAGGAAGATTGTGAAGGCAGGAGTCTTATTGTTAGTAAGATTTATAAAACTTGGGATTTGAGGATGGTTAGAGTATTAAAGGATTTATTAAGAATTATGACGAGGAATTATGGATATTCGAGGGATTTACACAATTAAGTACTTAAGGAATTATAAGGGAAATCTCTACGCGACAAAATATTATTACGAGAGATTAGTTAAGATACGATACGAATTAAAGATTGAATAACAAGCATTGGTGGAATAATAATAATACAAGGAGTAGTATTGCATGCAAGTCCCATGCAACCAAGTGGTTAGAAATCAAGCAAACTAGTTAGCCATTGGAAGATGAATAGTACCTAATTACTTGCTTTTTCAAAAAAGGGGACAAGAAGTACAAGGAGCCATGCTTGCTAGTACTTACCTATACTTACATGATATGTATCACCCAACCTAATTAACATCAATTATTCACCCAACACAAAACACAAAACACAAACTCTTCCCCCCCTTTTGTATTGCTCTCGGCCAAGAAAGAAAGGAGAGAAGAAAAATTCTTCTCCCCCCTCTTCCATCACTCATAAATTACAACATAATTCCTAGTTCATCTTCATCATCTAGACAAGGCATGTTAGCAATTTCAAGCCAATTCATCCACCCAATTTCAAGTTACAAATTGTTAAAGCTTGGGTGAATAGTAACCATGTTTGTTTTTCTTTTAGATCTTGAATTGTAAGTGTTGTAGGAGACCATTTAAGGTGTTGTTGAGTTTTGAAAAGCTTATCCAAGGCCCCTAGGTGCTCAAGAAGGTATAAAAATCTCAAACCCTCTTGGTTATGTATTATTTATAAAGTATGGTAGTAGATCCATGTGTTTGTGAGCTAATCTTGGTTGTATATGTATTGGATAGCATGGATCTTGAGTTTTGATGTTGAGATTGTGACTTTTATGATTATGGATAATATATATATATATATATATATATATATATATATATATATATATATATATATATATATATATATATATATATATATATCTCCATGAGTGTTATGAACCATGATCTAAGTGTATTAAGTGTTGATTGTGTTGTGGAAGTGTGAAAAATGGTTGATCTAAGTAGTTTGTGCTTGCTGAGTTTTGTCCAGGAACATTGACCTGTATTGTAACACGATTTTGAACCCCCAAATTTTGTCCCCTGATGTCCTACCATATATTGTTGGAAAGATAATTGAATGTAGTTTCTGGAAATGTAAGGTTCATGGCTAGGTGATGTATAGATTTTAAGTTATGGCTGGAGAAGTGAATTGTGTTTCTGGATTCCGGACTGCACTAAGTGACCCCCTTGTGAACCTTGTTTAAACCCCTAAAAATATATGTGGGATCATGGAAAAATTTGAGAATGTAGGGAATGCAGTGGTGAAGACCACCCAAAAAGAATTGGATTAAAATATGAATTTTTGGATTTTATAAAAATGCTAGAGTAAATTTCGCGCAAGTGAAAAAGTCGTTAGTGGAGCATAATTCTAGGGTTAATGGTTGTGATTCGAATGTGGTAACTAAATTAAGTCGAATAAGTGACGAGCGTAATCGAGCGATGACATGAACCTATAGTGGGGCTAGATTGTCATAAGACGAGGTCATTAAGTTAATTTCGTACCCCCCTAAAACCCCGTAATTAAAGAGATATTGTTAAGGTACTAACGAGCGGTTATTGCTTATGTATAGATCATTCGACTCCGCACGCTCGCCACCCAAACCAAACCAAGGCAAGTTTACTTTTCAAAACTTATCCATATACAAGGACTTTCACTATTGTGTTTGTAGTTTTCAATTATATCAAATGCTATGCTTATCGAAGTATTGATGCAATTGAAATTGAATAAGTACATATATGCTTATACCCCTTGAACTTAGATTGAAATGTTTTCTTCGGACAACGACTCTAGCAATAGAGGTCGTAGCGGTCCGTATACACTATTGACCGGGGAGCGGTATATTATTATATCGTATCCAGTTTGCGAAAACCCGAAGGGTCATTCGGGTAGTATCGTATACTCAAGTAACTATTGTTATATCTTCGTAAATACTCGAAACCCTATCTTGGATTAAAAGTTTATTTTATCGAATAATTATTTTATTAATTATTAATATTAAATCTTAAAATATTATTTATTAATCATTGTTCATTATTTAAAGACAAAGTTAATCCAAGATACTTTTTAATACTTTAAAACTCGAACTCTTTCGAACCCAAAACATTTTCGAAAACCCCCGGTCAGATTCTGCTTCTTGTATGATTTCAAGAATCATCGGTCGACTGATGTCGAACCTCAATTACTCTGTTTTCAATCAAAATCAAGTTTTAAAAGAAAAAGAAAAAGGGACTCTGGCAGGTGTGGGAACCGTTGACGAACGATTCCCGGGATGTGTAAGCGGCCGTGAGCCAGGCGGTCCATCAATTATTATTCCGGCCCAGGTGTTGCCGAAGGATGATTACGGATGTAGTTTTCATCGAGGGTGATTACGGATGTAGTTTTCACCCGAGAGATAGTTACGGATGTAGTTTCTATCCTTCTACCGGTAGAGAAGACCCGCGGATTATTGGACTTGGATGTGGCGACTGATCATCGTCAATCCTTGTCAGGTTTTGTGTTTTCTTTAAGTCCCATTCCTCCATTTTGGAAAAATGCTTTGACACTGCTTCTTAGGCTTTTGTGCCGAGTTGCTGATAGTGTTCTATTTTGATGAGAAAGATGTTGACTCAATGCAGTGTCTAGAACTGCAAGTTTATTTTGAAAACGAGGGCACATATTGTTGCACCTTCGAGATTTATCAACTATGACAAGTGATTTTATATCTTATTGATACAAACAAGTTTAATAACTGCCAATCATATGAAATGTTATATTGCTTACCTTATATATATATTTCTTGCTGAGCTATAGTTGCTCACTCTTGCTTGTTTTCAAATTTTACAAACACAACAGCTAAGCGAAATGGCAAGACCCAGACAGACTGCTCGAAAGCAGGTGACTAGACCCGAGCCAGCACTTGAGATTCCACCGGTAGGCCCCATTAGCCGGATTGGTTGGCAGCTTTTGTTAGTTCGTTTTATTTATCAGTATGACCTGTGCAAGGCAGTGTATCGTAACAAACTTTCAAGCCGCCAACTTCGCTTCATATCGAAGTGTTGCTGGTAGCATAAATACTATTTAATTCAGTCTGTAATAACTGATAATTTTATTACTGTTTAATCAATGTGTGACGTTTCTGAGGCTCTAACCTCTGTGTGTGTGTGGTGTGAGTTTATTGTGGGGTCGATGGCTGTGTTATATATATTATGTGCAAGAACAGGTATGTTATTAATGGAAAATGGACCGTGAGCGCCTAGATCTCCGACCCCGGATCTGGGGGCGTCACAGAAATGGTATCAGAGCGAGGTTACAGTTCTCAGAAACGATAGTAATTTAAGAAAGCAACCCTAATAATAATAACAATAACGATAACCCTAATAACAACATTAATAATACTTAGAACTCTCATCGAGTTTGTAGTCGGGTTATCGGATATAGCACTGACTTTAAGGCCCGTGAGGGAACTACTCCTAAACCTTTCTTTTATGGTTAGTGACTCACCTTATTTCCCTTGTGTAGATGGAGGAGATACCAAACCCTGAGGCTTTCGAGAGAGAGCATGATGAGGCACTGATGCGAGATACCGAGGATCCTGAGGAGGATATGGGTGCTGACTCCGAGCTTGGCCCCTGGATTACACTGATAGAGGATACTGATGATGAGGATCCCGTTAAGGAGCCCTTTGAGCCTGAGCCTGAGCCAGAACCTGTTACCCCATCTCCTGTAGCTACTGATGAGGAGAGTGTGAGATCTGGTGAGGGTCGTGTTGTGTCACCACCACCTTCTCCGCAGTCATCGAGCCCTGTTTCATCGGACGGTGACTCCGAGGATGACACTTCTGGCGAGGAGGAGCTTGACCCTACCCCTGCTACTGCTCCTGCTCCTCCTGCTGCTGCTGCACCTACTCCTGTTCCTGTCATACCACCTCCACCGATGGACCTACCCCCAGTGTTGGGTACTGAGCATGCTTACGTGGTACAGTTCCTGACCCGAGACTTACTATCTGCAGAGGCCCGACTTAACGAGGCGAGGCGGGCACTAGTGGAGGAGCGCGAGGCGCGCTTGAGGATCCAGGCTGAGATGAGGACCGCTGTTGCTAGGAGGACTAGGGCTCGACTCCATAGGATTGAGAGGAGGAGTCGCGATAGGATTCTTGGTTTAGGGATCCGCGGGGGCGGAGTGATCCAGGCTAGGGATGTTAGGCGTGTTGTGCGTCGTGCATTTGCCCGAGTGAGGACCTTGCTCCGTCGCGGTGCGGCCCCGTGATGTGTTACTGATAGCTCAGTCCCCTAGGTTCAGATGACATTAGTGTGTCGATTTTGCGGGATAGTTGACTTGTGCAGTGGTATCCTTTCTGACCAGTGGATGAGTAGACTGACCTACAGAGATGTAGATGTGACTTCGGGTAGTATGTACAGATGTAGCCCTACTTTTGTGTAGCCTGACTATTCGGATGATGTACTTGTATTGTTCCACTTTTGCTAGACTTTGACATCGGAACTATGTATTTGGCTCTAACATCCAAACTTTGTGATAACCCTTGTACCGTACTTATTTAGTTTCAGTTTCCTTAATATTGCCTCAACTGCTTTACTTTCCGATGCCATGCTTTACTGTTTTGATATACAACTGTGATTATACAATTGCTACAAGCCATAAATACAACCATGCTGTTTCAAATTTACGATATGCGATTTCAAATTGTTTTCTACAATTTCCAAAAATGTTCCTACAATCTTTAAAAATAAATTTTTCAAAAAAAAAAAAATTTGTTTTGAAATTTTGAAAAATATTTTTGAGGTTTCGAAGTTTTGAAAATTCTTGTAAATGTTTTCGCATCCCAAAGGGATTTTTCCCCAAAAATGTCTGACATTTTATCTCCAACATCAGATTATTAAAACTTTTGCACTTCCACCCTTATGAGGAGGAACGATACGTTCCTGACCCGTGCAAGCGCTGTTAGGTAATTGGAAAACCCTAACCCCTTTCTTGTTTTATTATCAGAATCATGCCACCCAGAAGAATGAACACTCGAGCTCACCCGATCAGTTCTGAGGGCCAGGGTAGCCACCATGGAACCGGAGGCCACCAGAACCATGAAGGGGAGAATGCCAACCTGAGTGAGAATGAGGGCAACGATCATAACTTGTTTGATGACTCTGAGTATGAAGAAGAAGAAGCTGGTGATGACACCCGAGAGGTAGAACATCCTAGGGGAGGCCCTATGGAACAGTTCATGGAGTTACTTAGGCAGAACTTGGATCGTCCCTCAGTTCAGCAACCACCCCAGAATGCTAATGCTAATGCTTTCCGGAACTTCAAATCCCTGAAACCCCTAGAATTTAAAGGAACTGCCGACCCTGTCGAGGCAAGGGCCTGGCTGAAGGAAATGGAAAAATCTTTCGAGATACTAGGTGTCGCTGAGGAACAGAAAACTGTTTTCGCCACTTACCTTCTGAAGGGTGAGGCGAACTATTGGTGGGAAGCTAAGAAGAATTTGGAAGGAAGAGGTGTGGTGACCTGGGAGAGATTTAGCGAGCTGTTCTTGGAAAAGTACTTTCCTAGGTTCATGGAGACACAAATGGAGCTGAAGTTTTTGGAACTGAAGCAAGGAAACATGACGGTGGCCGAGTATGAGGCCAAATTTACTGAGCTGTCGAGGTTTGTGCCGGAATATGTGAACTCTGAAGCAAAGAGGGCCCGAAGGTTTCAATTAGGGCTAAAACAATGGATTCAGAATCATGTGGCGGTTCTTGAGCTGACAGACTATGCCACCCTGGTACAGAAAGCGTCAATTGTTGAGGCTGGGACTAAACAGATGCAGAAGGAGAGGGAAGGGAAGAAGAGAAAGTTTGGTAGTCGAAAGGGGAACTCTGCGGGTGGGAGCTTTCCGAGCAAATTTAAGCAAGGAACGATGTCCCAACCCAGCGGAAACTTTGGAACCAAGAGAGCTGAAAGTTGGAGTGTGGGCCAGAGCGGCCGGCCACAGGGATCGTCTTACTCTACCCCATCCTGAACCCAACCCCCAGAATGTAATAAATGTGGAAGGAAACATGCGGGCGTGTGTAACCTGCAAGATGTGAAGTGCTTCAAGTGTGGGCTGACAGGGCATTATGCTAACGCTTGTCGCGGAACTAGTAACAACCCGAGTGCCGGAGGTAATTGCTTCAAGTGTGGGAAACCAGGGCACCGAATGAGGGAATGTATGTCCTTTGGGCCAGCTGCATCGAGAGTGAGTGGAACTGCTTCTAACAAGGCCCCTACTGCAAGAACTTTTAACATGATGGTGCAGGATGCCGTGAGAAACACGGATGTGATTGCAGGTACTCTACTACTCAACTCAGTTAAGGCAAATGTTTTATTTGATTCGGGAGCTACCAAGTCCTTCATATCTCTAGATTTTGTATGTCAGTTAGTCCTTAAGACTGAACCATTGAAAGACAGATTGCAAATAGAGATAGCTAATCATGAAATTATTCCCGTTAGCCAAGTATGTCCAGGTTGCGACCTAGAAATAGAAGGGCGACACTTTGGAGTAGACTTAATACCTTTTAAACTAGGGGAGTTTGACGTAATAGTAGGTATGGATTGGTTAAAAACCCACGGAGCCCAGATTGATTGCGTAAAGAAGAAAGTAAGTTTGAGACTACCAGGGGACGAGGAAGTAGTGTTTAGTGGGAAACGGCAAAACCAAAAGTTCCTGACTATGATTCAAGCTAAGAAGCTGTTACGTAAAGGATGCGAAGCCTATTTAGCCTATGTGAAGGATACCAAGAAGGAGGCACCAAACCTACAGGAAATCCCTGTCGTTAATGAGTTCGCGAACGTGTTTACGGATGATCTTCCCGGACTACCACCTGATAGAGATATCGAGTTCGATATAGACTTAGTTCCGGGTACGGCCCCAATTTCGAAAGCCCCATATCAGCTAGCCCCAGTGGAGATGAAAGAGCTGGCCACTCAGTTACAAGAGTTGTTGGATAAAGGGATGATAAGACCTAGTGTGTCACCGTGGGGAGCCCCGGTGTTATTCGTGAAAAAGAAGGATGGTAGTATGAGATTATGTATAGACTACAGGGAGTTGAACAAGGTGACTATAAAGAATAAGTATCCCTTGCCCAGGATAGATGACCTGTTTGATCAATTGAAAGATGCAGTTTACTTCTCTAAAATTGATTTGAGGACCGGGTATCACCAGTTAAAGATTAAACCAGAAGATATACCAAAGACGGCCTTTCGCACCTGGTACGGACACTATGAGTTCCTAGTGATGTCATTTGGGTTAACGAATGCCCCTGCAGCTTTCATGGATTTAATGAATCGAGTCTTCAAGAAGTACTTGGACAAGTGTGTTATAGTCTTCATCGATGACATCTTGATTTATTCCAAGACGAAGGAGGAACATGCAGAGCACTTGAGGATTGTATTGGGAGCATTGAGAGAAGAAAAGTTGTACGCTAAGTTCTCGAAGTGCGAATTTTGGTTGAAGGAAGTTCAGTTTTTAGGGCATGTGATTAGCGAACAAGGCATTCTAGTGGACCCAGTCAAAATAGAGGCTGTATAAAATTGGGAGAGACCAACCACTCCGACAGAGGTGAGAAGTTTTATAGGGTTGGCTGGCTACTATAGGAGATTTGTCCAAGACTTTGCCAAGATAGCAGCCCCTTTGACCCGACTAACTCGCAAGACCGAGAAGTTTGTGTGGACTGAAAAATGCGAAGAGAGCTTCCAAGAGTTGAAGAAGAGGTTAGTGACAGCACCAGTACTAGCCCTACCTGATGATAAGGGAGATTTTGTGATTTATAGCGACGCATCCCATAAAGGTTTAGGGTGTGTGCTTATGCAGCACGATAAAGTGATCGCGTATGCATCCAGACAACTTAAGGAGTATGAGATAAGATACCCCACCCATGATTTGGAATTAGCAGCGATAGTTTTTGCTTTGAAGATCTGGAGACATTATCTTTACGGTGAAAAGTGTGAAATCTACACGGATCACAAGAGCTTAAAGTACATATTCACTCAGAAAGAGTTAAACATGAGGCAGAGGAGATGGCTAGAGCTAATCAAAGATTATGATTGTGAGATTCATTATCACCCAGGGAAGGCCAACGTAGTGGCCGATGCACTTAGCCGAAAGGAGAAGCTTAAGATGATAACGTCAGTGGACGAATTGATCAAGGACCTTGAGAAACTGGAGATTGAAGTGAGGTTACCAGGAATTGGACAAGAGAGTCTAATGGAAATAAAAGTCCAACCACCGCTATTGGAAAAGATTAAGTTATGCCAGGAAAAGAAGATAAAAGAAGAAAAGAATTCGATGGAGAAAGTTTTGACTGGCGAGGAAATTAAGTGTGAGAAGGACGGGAATGGAATTATGAGGTACGCATCTAGGATATGGATCCCGAACGTTCAAGAATTAAAGGACGAGATTTTGCAAGAGGCTCATAGTTCAAGGTACTCAATTCACCCTGGAGGCACTAAGATGTATAGAGATCTAAGAGAATACTATTGGTGTCCAAATATGAAGAAGGACGTGGCCGAGTGGGTAAGTAAATGCTTGACATGTCAAAGAGTAAAGGCCGAACACCAGAGGCCCAGTGGATGGTTGCAACCCTTAGAGATACCCGAGAGGAAGTGGGAGTAAATTGCGATGGACTTTGTGGTCGGATTACCAAGGACCAAGACTAATCATGATGCCATTTGGGTAATTATCGATAGGTTGACCAAGTCAGCACATTTTCTTCCAATCAACGAGAGATATACTGTCGACAAGCTGGCAGATATTTACTTAAAGGAGATCGTGGTAAGGCATGGGGTTCCTGTGAGCATTGTATCAGATAGAGACCCAAGATTCAACTCCAGGTTCTGGAGAAGTTTTCAGGACTGTGTGGGGACCAAGTTAAACATGAGTACTGCATACCATCCCCAAACAGACGGACAGAGTGAGAGAACCATCCAGACCATCGAGGACATGTTGAGGGTATGTGCCATTGATTTTAAGGGAAGTTGGGATGACCACTTGCCGTTGATCGAATTTTCCTACAACAACAGTTACCATGCGAGTATAGGCATGCCCCCATATGAAGCTTTATACGGACGAAGATGTCGGTCTCCCTTGTGTTGGGAAGAGGCAGGAGAGCGGAAGATTTTAGGGCCTGAACTGGTCCAACAGACAAGAGAAACTATCGAGCTCATAAGAGAACGGCTGGTAGCGGCCCAAGACAGACAGAAGAAGTATGCAGACCAGACCCACAAGGACAAAGAATATGAGGTAGGAGAGTTTGTGATGTTGAAGGTATCACCGTGGAAAGGATTGATGAGATTTGGTAAGAAGGGAAAACTAAGCCCGAGATTTATTGGACCTTTTGAGATCTTGAAACGAGTTGGGAAATTAGCCTATGAATTGGCCTTACCCCCGAGCTTACAGCAAGTGCATAATGTGTTCCATGTGTCCATGCTACGACCATACCATACCGACTTCCGACATGTAATAGAACATGATCAAGTGGATCTGCAACCAGACTTAACATATGTGGAGCAACCCATAGAAATCATGGATAGAAAGGAACAGGTGCTGAGGAACAAGGTTGTCAAACTAGTGAGAGTTTTGTGGAGGAATCAGAATGTCGAAGAATCAACATGGGAACTAGAGAGCGCGATGCGTGAAAAGCACCCCTAACTGTTTTCAACCTGATTCCGGGATGGAATCCTTTTAAGGAGGGGAGGCTGTAAGAACCCTAATTTTTGGTAATATTTCCTTTTATTTAATATCTTGTGACATTATCATTATGGAACCTTTCTAGTCATCCCTGTTGATTAATAGAATTGATTGTCTGAGAAACTGCGTTGTTGCATTCATTATGTAAGATAAAAAGGAAGATTGTGAAGGCAGGAGTCTTATTGTTAGTAAGATTTATAAAACTTGGGATTTGAGGATGGTTAGAGTATTAAAGGATTTATTAAGAATTATGACGAGGAATTATGGATATTCGAGGGATTTACACAATTAAGTACTTAAGGAATTATAAGGGAAATCTCTACGCGACAAAATATTATTACGAGAGATTAGTTAAGATACGATACGAATTAAAGATTGAATAACAAGCATTGGTGGAAGAATAATAATACAAGGAGTAGTATTGCATGCAAGTCCCATGCAACCAAGTGGTTAGAAATCAAGCAAACTAGTTAGCCATTGGAAGATGAATAGTACCTAGTTACTTGCTTTTTCAAAAAAGGGGACAAGAAGTACAAGGAGCCATGCTTGCTAGTACTTACCTATACTTACATGATATGTATCACCCAACCTAATTAATATCAATTATTCACCCAACACAAAACACAAAACACAAACTCTCCCCCCCCTTTTTGTATTGCTCTCGGCCAAGAAAGAAAGGAGAGAAGAAAAATTCTTCTCCCCCCTCTTCCATCACTCATAAATTACAACATAATTCCTAAGTCATCTTCATCATCTAGACAAGGTATGTTAGCAATTTCAAGCCATTTCATCCACCCAATTTCAAGTTACAAATTGTTAAAGCTTGGGTGAATAGTAACCATGTTTGTTTTTCTTTTAGATCTTGAATTGTAAGTGTTGTAGGAGACCATTTAAGGTGTTGTTGAGTTGTGAAAAGCCTATCCAAGGCCCCTAGGTGCTCAAGAAGGTATAAAAATCTCAAACCCTCTTGGTTATGTATTATTTATAAAGTATGGTAGTAGATCCATGTGTTTGTGAGCTAATCTTGGTTGTATATGTATTGGATAGCATGGATCTTGAGTTTTGATGTTGAGATTTTGACTTTTGTGATTATGGATAATATATATATATATATATATCTCCATGAGTGTTATGAACCATGATCTAAGTGTATTAAGTGTTGATTGTGTTGTGGAAGTGTGAAAAATGGTTGATCTAAGTAGTTTGTGCTATGCTTATCGAAGTATTGATGCAATTATCAAATGCTGTGTTTATCGAAGTATTGATGCAATTGAAATTGAATAAGTACATATATGCTTATACCCCTTGAACTTAGATTGAAATGTTTTCTTCGGACAACGACTCTAGCAATAGAGGTCGTAGCGGTCCGTATACACTATTGACCGGGGAGCGGTATATTATTATATCGTATCTAGTTTGCGAAAACCCGAAGGGTCATTCGGGTAGTATCGTATACTCAAGTAACTATTGTTATATCTTCGTAAATACTCGAAACCCTATCTTGGATTAAAAGTTTATTTTATCGAATAATTATTTTATTAATTATTAATATTAAATCTTAAAATATTATTTATTAATCATTGTTCATTATTAAAGACAAAGTTAATCCAAGATACTTTTTAATACTTTAAAACTCGAACTCTTTCGAACCCAAAACATTTTCGAAAACCCCCGGTCAGATTCTGCTTCTTGTATGATTTCAAGAATCATCGGTCGACTGATGTCGAACCTCAATTACTCTGTTTTCAATCAAAATCAAGTTTTAAAAGAAAAAGAAAAAGGGACTCTGGCAGGTGTGGGAACCGTTGACGAACGATTCCCGGGATGTGTAAGCGGCCGTGAGCCAGGCGGTCCATCAATTATTATTCCGGCCCAAGTGTTGCCGAAGGATGATTATGGATGTAGTTTTCATCGAGGGTGATTACGGATGTAGTTTTCACCCGAGGGATAGTTACGGATGTAGTTTCTATCCTTCTACCGGTAGAGAAGACCCGCGGATTATTGGACTTGGATGTGGCGACTGATCATCGTCAATCCTTGTCAGGTTTTGTGTTTTCTTTGAGTCCCATTCCTCCATTTTGGAAAAATGCTTTGACACTGCTTCTTAGGCTTTTGTGCCGAGTTGCTGATAGTGTTCTATTTTGATGAGAAAGATGTTGACTCAATGCAGTATCTAGAACTGCAAGTTTATTTTGAAAATGAGGGCACATATTGTTGCACCTTCGAGATTTATCAACTATGACAAGTGATTTTATATCTGATTGATACAAACAAGTTTAATAACTGCCAATCATATGAAATGTTATATTGCTTACCTTATATATATATTTCTTGCTGAGCTATAGTTGCTCACTCTTGCTTGTTTTCAAATTTTACAAACACAACAGCTAAGCGAAATGGCAAGACCCAGACAGACTGCTCGAAAGCAGGTGACTAGACCCGAGCCAGCACTTGAGATTCCACCGGTAGGCCCCATTAGCCGGATTGGTTGGCAGCTTTTGTTAGTTCGTTTTATTTATCAGTATGACCTGTGCAAGGCAGTGTATCGTAACAAACTTTCAAGCCGCCAACTTCGCTTCATATCGAAGTGTTGCTGGTAGCATAAATACTATTTAATTCGGTCTGTAATAACTCTGATAATTTTATTACTGTTTAATCAATGTGTGACGTTTCTGAGGCTCTAACCTGTGTGTGTGCGTGGTGTGAGTTTATTGTGGGGTCGATGGCTGTGTTATTTATATTATGTGCAAGAACAGGTATGTTATTAATGGAAAATGGACCGTAAGCGCCTAGATCTCCGACCCCGGATCTGGGGGCGTCACAGAAGTGAAAACCAACACTGAATCTGTGGAGATTGATTTTAAAGATGAGGCCATAGATGTTGTTGTGAATTCAGGAATGGAAGGTTGATGGCCCAACAAATCATCTAAAAGATGATGACCACCAATTGCAGAGTGGGGCTTCTCCAAGAATCTTAAAGATGGAGAATCAGGAATTGATGTAGATATCATATCCACATCCAGAGATGGAGTTGGTGATGGTGGATTGTAATGTGTATCGATTTGAAGGTTAGGATCAAGGGGCTGTGACTCCACATTTATTGAAGTCACATCAAACTGAATATGAGAAGGTACAGTTTGCTGTACTGTGTGTGCACCCTGTGCTTCCCCTATGGTTTTAGATTTTACTCTTCTTACATAGGTTTTTGAGTGAGGGCTAGTGTCCCTTACCCTTTTGTGTAGAGTTGCTGTAGAACTAGTAGTCACACCCTGTTGAGAGGATGTAACTTGGGCTTGGCTATTTGGTGCACTTTCCTCACCTACCTTATTCTTAGGGCTTGCACCCTGTCCCTCACCACTCACTACCTCCTTCACACTCCCCTCAAGAGTTGTGGTAGTTTTTGCAACAGGTGCTTTTTGAGAAACACCTGAGGTTTGTCTCTTAGATTTTGGTTTGGAAACTTTTGTTTTAGTCACTTGGGTAGGAGCCTGTTTGGTCACTACTACAGACTCCATTATGACTGAGGAAGGCAAAGAAATTTGGGGGTTAGAGATAGGAGTTTCAAGGTTAGAAAGAGTTACCTGAACAATTGGTAGATATACCAATTGTACTTCTGCATTGGAGTTCATTCGAATTAAATCACTTAAGACTCTCTTCTCCTGAACAAAACATGTGAACTTGCTATCCGGGTTAGCAATGGATAGCTTATTCTCAGATACATGCAGTGCTAAGAGCATCAAAAATCTATCAAAATAGATATTCTTGCCCCTAGTTTCCTTTTTACCTAATTTTGCTGCTATCTCATACATGACTAGTGTGCCAAAGTTATAGAATTTATCAGTCAGAAGCATACACAGCATAACTAGCATGGAATGGGTAACAGCATCAAAGTTACTAATTTTGCCTAAAAAAGATTTAATGAAGGCATCACAAAAATAACTCCATTCTTTAACCATCCCTTTCCTAGCAATTTTTCCTAAATTATCAGTACTAAGGGCATAATTTATGGAATTAAGCATGGCAACTATTTCAGCATCACTGGGTACTTTCAGACAGTTATTCTCAGGCAATTTTAAACAAGCAGTTATCACATTAGAGTTAACTACATAGTTTTTACCCTTTAGAGAAAAAGCAATTGTACCGTCTGTGCCATTGTACTCAGCGGATGCCCACACCTCTTCGATTACCTCGTGGATTAAAGGAGTGGTGGCAGTCATAGCATACGAAAGTTTACAGTTCTTCACAAAATTCATCATGGTGTGATAAGCTTCTGGGGCATTCACTGTATCGACATAGGCCACGAAATTGTTCTTCTCATAGGTGAACCCAGTGGAAGACATCATCTTAACAATAGGCGCCATTGAAGAGTTTGAACTTTTGTTGCAGAGAATTTTTGTGAAGAAGATGCAGTTTACTTAAGAGAATCTTGAAAGTCGATAAAAGTGAGATGTGAGAGCACAAGACAGCCTTTTATACTTTTCAATAATTGAAAATAAAATAATTAAAAGTAATTACCCATTGGTTAAAAGTAACTGTCAAATAATAAAAGAAAATATATACAACCAGTCCTATATAGATACACGTTTACCAACGGTTATATTTAAAAGAAAGTATGTATATCAACGGATATGAAATGAACGGTTGAGAAACAGTTTATCCGTTGATGACGTGGATAAGCTGTTATCCGTTGATATACAAAAATCTAGGAATGTGTTTATGCTATCAACGGGTAAAAGGATATCCGTTGATAAGATAATTTTGCCTTAGACAAAATTTCTGAAGAAATTTTTTTTTCTGAGAGTTTTTAATTCTCAAGTAAATCAAAACACATTCCTAGCTGCAATGCAGTAAAATCAAATATCACTAGGAATTATGACAAGTTAAGCATACCTAGCTCACCTACCAATCTTGTGAATGTGGATTCATCAAGAGGCTTGGTGAAGATATCTGCAAGCTGCATTTCACTTGGCACAAAGTGCATTTCTACTGTACCATTCATCACATGTTCTCTAATGAAGTGGTATTTGATGTCAATGTGCTTGGTTCTCGAATGTTGCACTGGATTCCCTGTGATGGCAATAGCACTTGTGTTGTCACAGAAAATTGGAATCTTCTCAACTTTTAGACCATAGTCAATAAGTTGATTTCTCATCCATAGAATCTGTGCACAACAGCTTCCAGCAGCAATGTACTCAGCTTCAGCCGTAGAAGTGGAGACTGAGTTCTGTTTCTTAATGAACCATGAAACAAGCCTGTTTCCCAGAAATTGACAGGAACCTGTAGTACTTTTCCTATCAACTCTGCAACCTGCATAATCTGCATCTGAATAGCCAGTTAGATCAAAACCAGATTCTCTTGGGTACCAAATGCCAAGGTTTGGTGTTCCCTTGAGATACCTGAAAATTCTTTTAATAGCTATTAAGTGAGACTCTCTAGGGTCAGCTTGAAATCTAGCACAAAGACAAGTAGAAAACATTATATCAGGTTTACTAGCTGTTAGGTATAGAAGTGAACCTACCATGCCTCTATAGCTTGAGATGTCCACAGACTTTTCCTTAGTATTCAACTCAAGCTTAGTTGCAGTGGCCATAGGTGTTTTTGCAGAGGTACAATCCATTAAGTGAAATTTCTTTAAGAGATCATAAATATATTTTGTTTGACTTATGAAAATGCCCTCATTAACTTGCTTTACTTGTAGGCCAAGAAAGTAAGTTAATTCACCCATCATGCTCATTTCATACCTACTTTGCATAAGTTTGGCAAACCTTTTGCAAAGCTTCTCATCTGTAGACCCAAAAATAATATCATCTACATAGATTTGAACAAGTATTGAAGAGCCATTGATATTCCTATGAAATAAGGTTTTATCTACTGTACCTCTAGTGAAGTGGTTCTCCAAAAGAAATTGAGATAAAGTGTCATACCAGGCTCTTGGTGCTTGCTTCAAACCATAAAGTGCTTTCATGAGAAGATATACATATTCTGGAAATTCTGGATCCTCAAAGCCAGGAGGTTGATGGACATAGACCTCTTCTTCCAGTTCCCCATTTAGAAAGGCACTTTTGACATCCATCTGATAGACTTTGAAATTGGCATGTGCTGCATAGGCTAGAAAGATTCTTGTTGCCTCAAGTCTTGCCACTGGAGCAAAAGTTTCATCAAAATCTATTCCTTCTTCTTGAGAGTAGCCTTTTGCCACTAATCTAGCTTTATTCCTCACAATTATGCCATTTTCATCTGTCTTATTCTTGAGAACCCATTTAGTACCTATGACACTTCTATCATCAGGTTTGGGCACAAGTTTCCATACTTTATTTCTTTCAAATTGGTTTAGCTCTTCTTGCATTGCTAAGACCCAATCTGGATCTAGAAGGGCATCTTCCACTCTCTTAGGTTCCTCTTGAGACAGGAAGCTACTGTATAGACATTCTGCTTGAGTGGCCCTTCTACTTTGGACACTTGAATTTGATTCACCAATGATTAACTCAAATGGATGATCTCTAGTCCATTTTCTTGCAGGTGGAAGGTTTGATCTTGATGAGGTTGCTTCATTTCCATGAGCATGATCATGTTAATTTAGCATTGAATTTTGACCTTGAGAAACTCCCCCTGAGTTTGTTGTCCTTGCTGAATTATGAAGTTGACTGTCAATCGATGCATCATTTTGCCTGTCGACGGATGCTTGAGAATCTCTGTCAACGGATGCATCTCTAATAATGTCAACGGATGCTCCAGAATGACTGTCAACGGATGCTTCATTTCCAGTGTAAGTGTCACTTCTAGTTGGTACAACAACTCTTGGTGGATCTCTGTGGTCATGATCTTCATCTTCCTCATCATCATCATAGTACATTCTTCCTTCACCTTCATTCTCAAATTCCAACTTTTCATGGGAGCCTTCATCATTTAGGCCTAGAATCTTTTGATCATCAAACACAACATGTACAGATTCCATAACAATGTTGGTTCTAAGATTGTAGACTTTGTAGGCTTTCCTGCTGCATATCCAACGAAAATAGCTTCATCTGCCTTTGCTTCAAATTTGCCCAAGTTATCTCCATGATTCCTTAGCACAAAACACTTACATCCAAAGACATGAAGGAAAGCTAAAGTTGGTTTCTTGTTGGTTAACAACTGATAAGGAGTCATTCCTCTAGCTTGACTGACCAAGGAAATATTCTGAGTAAAGCATGCAGTGTTGACAGCTTCAGCCCAGAAATATGTTGGTAACCTTGATTCACTTAACATTGTTCTAGCTGCTTCAATGAGAGTTCTGTTTTTCCTTTCAACAACCCCATTTTTTTGAGGTGTTCTGCCAGCAGAAAACTCATGGACAATTCCATTCTCTTCACAGAAAATCTTCATTGTGGAATTCTTGAATTCAGTACAATTGTTACTCCTGATTCTTTGTACTCTGTCTTCAGAACCATTGTTTAGTATTCTAAGGTGATTGATGATGATTTCACTTGCACAATCCTTGGAGTGCAGGAAGAAGGTCCATGTGAACTTAGAAAAATCATCTACAATCACCAGACAGTATTTCTTCTTTGAAATAGACATGACATTTACTGGACCAAATAAGTCCATATGCAGCAATTGAAGAGGCTTAACAATGGATGACTCTGTCTTGCTTTTGAAGGATGATTTCTTTTGTTTCCCTAATTGGCAGGCATCACACAGTCCATCTCTGACAAATTCCAATTGAGGGATTCCTCTAGCAAGATCCTTTCTTACCAAATCATTCATAACTTTAAAATTCAAATGTGACAGCTTCTTATGCCATAGCCAACTCTCATCCTTACTTGCTTTGCTGAAGAGACAAGTAATGGATTCTGAGCATGCTGAATTGAAGTCAGCTATGTAAACATTTCCTTTTCTAAAGCCTGTCAATACCACATTGTTGTCTTCCTTGGCAGAAACAACACAGGCTTCTTTTGTGAACTTTACTTCATAGTCTTTGTCACAAATCTGACGGACACTCAGCAAATTGTGCTTCAAACCTTCAACTAAAGCCACTTCTTCAATGATGACATTGTCTTTTGAAATCAGGCCATATCCCTTAGTATATCCTTTCCTGTCATCTCCAAAGGTAATTCTAGGGCCAGCTCATTCCTTGAACTCTGTGAGCAGGGTTGAATCTCCTGTCATGTGCCTAGAGCATCCGCTATCTAGGTACCATAGATTCCTTCTGTTTCCCTGCACACATTTCAAAAACAAATCATGTTGATTTTGGTACCCAAGCTTCCTTGGGTCCTTTCTTGTTAGCCTTTGACTTTGCACTCTTAGCATTCTTCAACTTAGGTGTAGATGCTTGAGTGATGGGGTTTGACAAATGCTCATTTGCATGAATATTTGATGTATGCATTTGTGGAAAATTGGCATACATATTATTCATGCTAGGAATGCTCCATGACATTTGTGGCACATTCACAGATTGAAAATAAGGATTAGACACATATGGCATGTTCACATATGGATTTGAAAAACTAGCATTTTGATACAAACCAGGCATTGCAGGCATACATGGCATTGTTTGAGGTACATGAACAGGAGCCTTGTTGACAATCTTGCAATTAGAAGATAGGTGATTGACACTATTACAATTACTACAAGTTTTCCTAGGAGCAAACTTGTCAGGAGAATAATTGTTTTTCTTGTTGATGCCTATCTTACCATTTCTGTTCTTTTTCTTTTTACCCTCAATTTCTACCTTTTCATTATCTGATTTACCAACAACCTTTTTGTTATGTAAATCACCTGCCTTAGCCTTCCCACTGGATTTGGTTTTGCTACACTCACCACTAACAAAGTTCTTGTTGACTGGACCATACTTGATATCCAGTTTCCTGAGTTCCTTCTTACTAACAAACTTTTTGTTAGTCGACGGATACCTCGCATCCGTTGATGGTTCATCTGTCAACGGATGATCACTATCCGTTCATTCACAAATAGTCTCTAGATCCTCAAGGCCAGGTTCTAGCTCCTTTTTCTTTTGAGTCCAGGTATCCTTCACAAACGATTCTATTCCCTGGACTTCTATTATGTTTTGAGAAATATTCCTACAACTTTGAAATTTAGCAATTATCCCTTGTTCTTTTTCAAGCTGGTCTTTTAAAATCAGTTCTCTTTTTAACACAGCTTCAAGTTCACTTTTAGCATTATTGCAATCAACTCTCATTTTCTCAAATTCTAGAAATTGAGCTTCTAGAGCAGCATTTCTATCACTTAAAAACAGATTATACTCTTTAATCCTATTGTTCTCTTTAGTATTTAAGAGTAACACTTAAGTGATATAGTTCAGTAGACATTTCATCTATAACACTATTGCATTCCTCTTTGGTGAGCTCAGAGAGATTAGTAGAAAATACCTGATTGCTAGCTGAACTTGCTTCCTGCTCTCCAGAATCAGCCATTAATGCAATGTTGACAAACTCAACATCATCATCAGAATGATTGTCATCAACAGCCCAGTCATACTCTTGGGTCAAGAATGCCTTTCCTTTCTTCCTGAGAAGATCAAAATATTTCTTCTTATAGTCAACAGCCTCAGTTGACTTTCCCTTGTTCTCAGATCTAGGTTTCCTGCATTCACTTATCATGTGACCAGCAATCCCACAATTGTAGCATTTAATTTTGGATTTATCCACATAGTTGCTTGTGGAAAAATCCTTGTTAAATGGCTTGGCCACCCCAGAGTTTCTCTTGAATTTCAGCTTAGAGAATCTCCTAAATAGAAAAGCTAAGTGCTCATCTATCTCATCCAATTCATCCTGCTGAAGGACATTCAATTCCTCAGACACCTTTTCCTTGCTCCTGCTTGATTCCGCTCTACCTTTACAAACCTCCCTGTTTGGTGTAGAACTAGCAGCTTCTGTCCTTTCCTCCTTTTGCTCCAAGTTGGCAACAAGTGCAACTGACCCACTTTTCTTTTGAGACTTCTCAATCTCTTCATCCTGCTCCATTTCCAGCTCATATGTCTTTAAAGTTCCATAGAGCCTTTCAAGAGTAAATGTCTTGTACTCTTGAGTGTTTCTTAGAGAAACAGTCATTGGCTTCCATTCCTTGGGCAGTGATCTCAGAAATTTGAGATTATTTTTATTTAACTTGATAGATTCTTCCATACAGTTTCAAACCATTTAGTAGCTTTTGAAATCTACTAAATGTATCATTCAATGTTTCTCCACTCTTAAAGTGGAAATGTTCATACTGTTGGATTAGTAGTTGCATCTTGTTTTCCCTCACCTGTTCTGTTCCTTCACAAAGGGTTTGAACAGTGTCCCATACTTCCTTGGAGGTAGTACAGTTAATAACATTGTCAACCATGTCTGTTTCTAGACCATTGAACAGTATATTCATGGTCTTTTTGTCTTTGTGGACTTCTGCAATATCTTCAAGACTCCACTCAGAAACAGGTTTGGGAATGAGAGTGTCAGGCACACCTTCAGCCAGGCCAACTCTTGTTGCAGTCTTCATTGGAACGTGAGGACCCTTGTCAATGCAATCCACAAAACCCTCATCAATAGACGAGAGATGTAGAAGCATTTTTACTTTCCAGTGAAAGTAATTCTCTCTATCAAGAACTGGAATCTTTACTCCATAATCCTTCTTAGACATGTTGGAAGTGTGTTGATCTTTAAACTTCAAATATGTTAGAAGCTTGCTCTGATACCAATTGTTATTCCCAGATTACACACTTGTATAATTGTAGAAGGGGGGTTGAATACAATTCTTGATATTTATAAATTTCTGATAAGAACTCCAGAAATCTATACTTAGATAATTGTTGTAGAAAGATTAATGCACAAACACATAAAAAAATCAGGTGGTTAAATGCACCACCTGAAGCTTTTATTCGAAGAAAACTCTGTGATACAAAAGTACACAGCTTCTATTTTACAACTCTTTGCTTTCTAAAGATATTCAATAAAAACCCCAAGCAAATGTATCTGTTTTCTTAGCCTACAAAGAGTTGCTACACTTGGTTATATATCCCAAGTTTTACAAGTACTACTGGAATAAGATAATATTAATCTAATTCTAGTTGACTTGCTACTACACTCCAAATACACATGTAGCCGAAAGGTTGTCCTTGTGAACAGACATGTCTCCTACACCTTTCTTGTATTCATAGTGTAAACGGAATGCTTCTTTCTTCTGTGTTTGCAAAGTATGGCTGCCATACTGCTTTTTGTATCTACTATCAACCCATGTGAACTGTCAGTCAAACCTGTCCTTATCAACTGCTAATCCCCAGCTTAGCATAGAAGACAGTGTCAATGATTATCCGTTGATATTATACACTGACATCCGTTGATGATGTATTGAGCTGTATCCGTTGATATTGAGACTTGAGCTGTATCCGTTGATAGAGTGGATTTGAGTTGTATCCGTTGATAGAGTTTTGTCTTCATCTGTTGATACACTTTCACTTAGACAGAATTACATAGCATAGCTTATTTACAATTGGCTACCCTATTCTGCCTATCCGTTGATGGTCAACATGACTGTGGATAAAAACACTATCAACTGATAACATAGAGATACTGCAGTATGCTACAAAACCTCATCCATTGATGAGCTACCTGTCAACGGATAGAGTTATAAATCCTCATCCGTTGACAGATACAAAACCTTATACAATTTGATTGATTGTGAAGTTATCATCAAGTACAACATATTCCTAACAACTATGAACTCGGACATCACAAAGATGCAAGAATTGCGACTCAATGACTTGATATCAACAGGGGAAAAAGGTTTATGTGTTAATCGTGGGTTTGTAGAAAAGAAAAGAGGAAAGAGAGTGTGGAGAGAGAGAGATAGAAGTGGGTTTGTGGAGGTGTGTGTAAGACTCGAAAAAGAAAGAAAAAAAAGGTAATTAAAACGAAGGAGAGGGAGGAGGGAAGATGGAATTTCGTGTTTTTTTTTCAAAGAAGAAGAAGACAGAAGGAAATGGGAGGGGGAGGATTGTCTTGTTCGAACAGAAGAGAAAAAAAGAAAAAGCAGAGGAGGCTATAGATGTTATGAACAAAAAAAACAAGGTAAAGGATAATTACATTCGAATTTAAAGCAAATAAAAACAGTGACAGAAAATAAATACCAAAAAATAAAATTTAATATTTTTATGTTTTCTTTTTTTTTTTTGAAAATTCAATACGAAATTAAAAACAAAAATAAGGACATTTAACTACAAAAGTAAAGTTACTAGAACGATGAATTAAAATTAAAAACCCACAATAAAATGGATATTTAAAAGGGCTTAATTACGATTTTTAACTAAGAACAAGAAATTAAAAATCGATACTTTTAACCCATAGTGGTTAGCTTTTCGCTACTTTGTCCACTAATCGGATTTACGAAAATAACGAAAGCTATGCAACAAAAACGAAAGAACAAGACGAGTTATTAAAGGAAATGAAATTTTTGCATTAAAATAAAAAGTGTTTACAAGATTTGAAACTAAAAAAAACAAGAAATTAAAGCTACCCTAAAATCTAAGTTCTTCAATACAAGGGGGTGAAGGGGTATTTATAGGATAGGAATTAGGGTTAAGGGGGGTGTTGGGTAAATCCCCACCATACATTTGTGGTGTGTGGTGGTGAAATCCTAGCCATCTGTTTGTTTCCTTCCCCCTTAAGCTTTGAAGAGTTGATCTTGGCCATACACTTATGTAGTGTGTTGAGATGATCTCCACCTTCCACATGTCCTCCAAGATTCCTTTTCCACCAAGCTCCTAATTCTTTTTCCTCTTTTCATTTAAGTCCTTTTTATTCCTCTTTTTCCCTTCCTTGCTCTTTATTTCTTTATTTTGCCATTTCTTTATTTATTCACGAATTTCCTGAAATGCAACAAAATAAATTATTAAAATACGAGTTCAAGCAATAAATAGGTAATAAAAATATGCAAAAATATGCACTTATCATAGAACTCCACTCAACTCGAGGTCCGTACACCCAGGGGGAGTTTCTCACAGTCAACGCTCAACAATAAATCAAGATGGTCAACGTGAAGAGAACGAAGTAACTTCATCAAGGTCAAGCTTACCACCACAAAGAAAATGGACTAAGGATCACCCTTTTGAACTTATAATTGGTTATTCCAGTGAAAAAGTCCAACTAGGAGAGCAACTCGAGAAGAATGCTTGTATAGCAGTTTTCTTTCTAAAGAAGAACCTAAGAAGGTTGAAGATGCTCTTCTAGATCCATACTTGGTTTTAGCAATGCAAGAAGAGCTAAACCAATTTGAGAGAAATGAAATATGAAAACTTGTACCCAAACCTAAAGACAAATCAGTGATTGACACTAAGTGGGTATTCAAGAACAAGATGGACGAGAATGGCATAGTCACAAGGAATAAAGCTAGACTAGTTGCTAAAGGCTACTGCCAAGAAGAATGAATTGACTTTGAAGAAACCTTTGCACCAGTGGCAAGGTTAGAAGCAATTAGAATGTTCCTAGCCTATGCAGCTCATGCCAATTTCAAAGTCTATCAAATAGATGTCAAGAGTGCATTTCTAAACGGTATTCTAGAGGAGGAGGTGTATGTTAGTTAACATCCTGGCTTTGAAGATCCAGATTTTCCAGAATATGTGTATTATATGCTCAAAGCACTCTATGGCCTGAAGCAAGCACCTAGAGCCTGGTATGACACACTTTCACTATTCCTCATAGAGAATCACTTCATCAGAGGTGCTGTTGATAAAACTCTCTTTTATAGATCTGGCAATGGCTCTATGATACTTGTCCAAATTTATGTAAATGATATAATATTTGGGTCTACAGATGAGAAGCTTTGCAAAAGGTTTCTCAAACTTATGCAAAGTAAATATGAAATGAGTATAATAGGTAAATTAACTTATTTTCTTGGTTTACAAGTTAAACAAGTAAATGAGGGAATTTTTATAAGTCAAACTAAATATGTGCATGATCTTTTAAAAAGATTTGACTTAGCAGATTGCACTTCTGCAAAAACACCCATGGCCACTGCCACTAAGCTTGAGTTGAATACTAAGGAAAAGAAGGTGGACATTTTAAGCTATAGAGGCATGGTTGGATCTCTTTTATATTTAACTACTAGCAGACTTGATATTATGTTTGCTACATGTTTATGTGCTAGATTCCAAGCTGACCCTAGGGAATCTCATTTAGTAGCTATTAAAAGGATTTTCAGATATCTCAAGAGAACACCAAACCTTGGGATTTGGTACCTTAGAGATTCTGGTTTTGATCTAATAGGCTATTCAGATGCAGATTATGCAGGTTGCAAAATGGATAGAAAAGGTACCACATGCACCTGTCAGTTCTTAGGAAACAAGCTGGTTTCATGGTTCAGTAAGAAGCAAAATTCAGTTTCCACTTCAACAGCAGAGGCTGAGTATATAGCAGCTGGAAGTTGTTGTGCACAGATTTTATGGATGAGAAATCAATTGCTTGACTACGGAGTTAATGTTGAGAAGATTCCAATTTTCTGCGACAACACTAGTGCAATTGCAATTTCTAAGAACCCAGTGCGTCATTCAAGAACCAAGCACATAGACATCAGATACCATTTCATCAAAGAGCATGTGATGGAAGGTACTGTGGAACTACATTTTATTCCAAGTGAGAAACAATTGGTAGATATCTTTACTAAAGATCTAGATGAAGCAACCTTTTCGAGGTTGGTAAGTGAGCTTGGTATGTTAAACTTTTCATAATCGTTTAATATCTGTTCAATTAATTGCAGCCAGTGAATTTTATTTTCTGGATTTTATTTGTTTTATTTGCTTATTTGCATGATTACTCTAGAGATATCGAACACTTAGTTTCCTAGATATATCGAATAAATATGTGTACTCATTTGAGTTATCGAATGAATGTTATACTTGAGATGTCGATTAGCTGATTTCCTAGAGATATCGAACTAGCTTTCATGCTAGAGATATCGACTAGTCAATTACTAAGAGACATCGAATAAGTTAATGTTCGGATAATATCGAATGGTTGATATTTGAGATATCAAATGGATTAATTATTTGTTAATATCATTTAATTGCTTTATCATTTATCCAGAATAATCGAATGCTTTGTGTGTTCTGTACTCTAAAATTATTTGTCTCGTATTGATTAGACTCAAACCGTCAGACTTAAATGATTTTGGAACAACTTACACACATAATATTTACTTTTTATCTTTTCTAAATGATCTGTCAGAATTAGTCTAGGACACCGTGTAATTTCTTTTGCATGCGTTAGTGTGTTTAAAGAGGTGTGACCTTTGCTTAACCTTACATCCTTTTAACTCTTAGTTATTAAGTCACGTCTTTCAGACTTCTGGGCTTATAAATGGGCAGGGATAGAGATCATTTGGACTCACACTTACAAAAACAACCTTCTTTCTCCTTTTCTTCTTCAACCTTTCTCAAAAATGACAAAGAGCATCCTCAAGGTTTATGTAGAAGAGTTTGAAGCCATGCCTTTCTACGAAAAGGTGATGGCTCTCCAGGAGAAAATAGACAAGCTTCTCGCGGAGGAGGAGAAGTCCATAGCCGTCATGCGTGCAGCTTTGGAAGTTCTCCGAGCGCGCAACCGAGGGGATTCCGTCGACGACCCAGCCGCAGCCGCCTAGTTGGTTTAGGGGGAGGGGGGACGTCATTTAGTTTTTGTTAAGTTTTTTTTATTTTGTTTCAATGGTCGTTTGACCATTTATGTAATTTTTTTTAAAAATTAATGAAATGATCTTTCCATCTATCTATTTTGTTTTGTTCTTATTGTTATAATCTGTCTGCATGTCTCTGTGAAGTGACTTCACTGTTAGATTATATTTTGACTTGATTTCAACAAAAAACAATTAGATAAGATAAAGATAGATTGTGCTTAAATTACCTAAGTTGTTTTAATAATCTAATCTCTGTGGTTTAGTAAAATTAATTCAACTTATGCGTATTTCTGAATCTGTAAGTGGTTAAGCATACATTTCATTGGGTTAACTTCAATTTAATCAGTTCATTTCGAATGTATCTGACATAAACTGACTAAATTTGTTGTTAATCTCAAGACCTTGTTCATGTTGTTCTTAATTCTAACTTGACATGTTCATCTAATCAAAAAGTGAGCTTTAATGGCTACACAGTTGCACAGTTTCTTGTTCCATTTGCAGTACTCCCAAGGACTTGATCTGACAACAGAAGATGATGATGGTGATGTATTGGTGTTATCACAAGCAAACTTGGTTATTACATCAACTAGGTTCTTCAATTCTATCATTTGCCATGTGTAAAACACCTAGAATTAATGTTAAAATTAAAAACAACTAATTTGGACTCTGCTTTAAAACAGGACTAATTGGTTAATTTTGAACACATGAATAGGTATTTTTTTTTTAATTTTGCTGATTGAACTCCCACGTAAAATTGACAAATTAAGGCATTAGGGTTAAATGTAACATAGTTAAATGTAACATATTTGCAGATACCTAAATGAATATCCATGACTATCTCTGCAAACTTGTTTCTCTAAGTATAGCTTCAAGAACACTGTCAATTTACTCCATCCAGTACAAAGGTGTTCTGTACCTCTAAGAGTATAAAGCTTCATGTGGAGAAGGCTCTTACCTCATTACACGTAGTTCAGGTATTAAGTTCTAATCTATCAGTATTTTTTTCTGTCTTACAATCTTTGCCTTACTATGCTGAAATGAAAATTGTTGGAATGTCCCGCAAATTCTCTACCCAATCAGCACACCACTGATAAATGCATATTTTTGAATATTTTTATTACCTATTTATTGCTTGAACTCGTATTTTAATAAATTATTTTGTTGCATTCCAGGAAATTCGAGAAAAAATAAAGAAATGGCAAAATAAAGAAATAAAGACCAAGGAAGGGAAAAAGAGGAAGAAAAAGGACTTAAATGAAAAAAGGAGAAAGAATTAGGAGTTTGGAGGAAAATGAATCTTTGAAGACATGTGGAAGGTGGAGATCATCCCAACACATTAATTAAGTGTATGGCCAAGATCCACTCAACAAAGCTTATGGAGGAAGAAAACAAATGGATGGCTAGGATTTCTCCGCCACATTTAGAAGGTGTAGGGTGGAGATTCACCCAACACACCCCTTAACCCTAATTCTTGTCCTATAAATACCCCCTCACCCCCTTGTATTATGAACATAGATTTTAGTGTAGTTTTAGGGGTAGCATAAATTTCTTTCTTTTCTTATTTTGTAGTTCTAAATTGTGTAAACACTCTTTTTAAGTTTAATCCAATTTCAAGTTTCCTTTATTTTCTTGTCTTGCTCTCTCGTTTATGTTGCCTAACTTTCATTATTTTCGTAAATCCGATTAGTGGACAAAGTAGCGAAATGCTAACCACTTTGGGTTGAAAGTAACGATATTTATTTTCTTGTTCTTAGTTAAAAATGGTAGTTGAGCCCCTTTAAATCTCCATTTTATTGTGGGCATTTTATTTTAAATCATCATTTTAGTATAATCTTAATTTCATGTCGTATTTAATTCCTTTGTTCTCGCATTTAATTTTAAAAAATAAAAAAAATTAGTTTCATAAATTTTCAGTAATTAATTTCTCGTTTTTGTTTAATTCGAAGCTTTGAGTTCCCCTGTTTCATTATTTTTATAACAAAACCCAGCTTTGATTTTCATCTCTTCTTTTTCTTAATTCCTCTCTTCTTCTCCACAAACACAAACTATCACCTTCTTTTTTTTCGTTCTTTTCGTTGTAAACCCCTCTCCCCCTTCCTTCTTCAATTCGCACAAACCCATTTCCTTTCTTCGTCTTCTCTATACATTCTCGCTGTCTTTCTTTTTCTTTTCGTTTGAATTCTGTTTTCATATCTTGTTTTGTTTTGTGTTCTCCAGTTCGCTGCTAGTTTTAATTCGAGTCGTATTGTTAGTTTCCCGAGTCCAACTGCGAGTTTGGTCATTGAATTGATGGCTGCTGTTGAATTTTTGGCTGAGTCGTGGTTGGTGTTTCTTGTTTCTGTTTTTTTTTGCTGCAAGTCCATGAGTTTAAGTCCAAATCGCTGAGTTCGTTTTTACGTTTCTTTTTTGCGTTTTGTATTTGCTGAGTTGACCTTAGTTTTGTTTGTATTTTCGTTAACTGTGTTTTGCTGTTCTTCACTGTAGTCGTCGAGTCAGTAGGTAGTTTGCTGTTTCGATAAGTTCGTGTAATCGTTAATTTTGTTTTGAGTCCGCTGGTTGAGTTGTTTGCCGAGTTGGAATCTCGGACATTACTGAGTTCTGAGTTTATTCTGGTTTTATGAGTTACTGAGTTAACTGGGCTGCGTGTTTCGAGTTTTATGTTCTGCGTTTTATTGTGCTGAGTTTGTTCGTTGCTTTGTTGCAGTGTAGTCTGTGTAGGTTGAGTTGAGTTAGTCCCGAGTAGGAGTAGTAGTGATCGAATTATGTTTTGTAAATTTGCAGTTTAAAGAACTTGTTTTCTTGATTAATCGAATTTTGAGATTGTTTATTTTGAGTTGTTGGTGATATAAATGGCTAGTCATATTTACAAATGAGTCATGTTGAATTTTTCTAAAATTTTGTGTACATAAAATCTAAAAAAAAAAGAATTTAAAATAAAATCAAGTTTTAATTCAAATTTAGAAATTTTTAGAATAATTTAGTTTTTGTTCTTTTCTTTCTTTTTTTATTAATTAGAGTACAAATAGAATAATAATTTTAATTTGCTTTTTAAAGTAGTTTAAATTTTAGGAATTAATGAGTTAAATCAAAAAAATTCCAAACAAAATTGTTCTAGTTCGATTAAATTAAAATTTAAGGTTCGCGAAAATATTAGTCTCTGTGGATCGATATCTCAAGTATTAAAATGATGAAATTGTGCACTTGCAATTTAAATCCTTATTTCCTAGCACATCAAGTTTTTGTCGCCGCTGCCGGGGACTAATTATTTTTCGCGTCTTGATTTTTAATTTTTCGAATTAGTTTTACTTGTCTTATTTTTGTCTCATTTTTTTAAGAAAGTTGGAAATTTCGGGAATCTCCTCTCGAAGCTTGGAAAAAATGGGAATTTTTGGAAGCGTGCTTCGGTAACCCGTATTTCTCTCTTTTCGCCTTTATATTATTTTAGAAAATCACAAAAAAATCAAAAAAAAATCAAAAAAAATTGAAAATTTAAAATCTAAAAAAAATAAGTTAGAAATTACATAATTGTTGCATCATGCATTTAATCACTTAGGGCACATCATCTAGATTTTTATTTTCTTGTTTTTAATTTTTCGTACCTTATAAATTGTGGTGATCGCTGGAGGACCCAAAGGTGCTTTAAATTCTTTCTTTTCTTTATATTAGAGCACGTAGTTTAAAATATCCATAATTGTTTATAGTTTTTTATATCTTGTTGTTTGTTGCATCATTTGTAAATAAATTTTAAGGGCAAAACCACTTCGAAGATAAGGGAAGGGATTTCATCACTCTTTTCTTGGCCCACAACAATTAATTCTTCATTTTTTCATACCCAAGCCTTAATAAAATTAAATTAGACATGGCCCCTAGGATTTTCGCGCTCAATTAGGAAGGTACCTAAAAAAGGACGTAATCTTTAATTATTCCGACTTTTTGGCGTAGGGATAATTCTGTTAGGCTAGTGAGATCGTTTGAGATTCCGTTCTCTTTCGATTCCGAGTCTTTAGAAAATTCTGAAACAATAGTAACCATGGCCATGTCTCTTAAGGACCATTGCTATCCCACCCGTTCCGCTCAACCATCGTGTATCACTCTTCCACCCATTAATGGTAATAATTTCGGAATCAAAGCCCATCACATTAGCATGTTACCTAAATTTACCGGGAGTGATGGTGAGGACCCGTATCTTTTTCTTCATGAATTCGAGAAAGTTTGCGCATTGCAAAAACTCCAACATCTTACCTAGGACTCCATTAGACTTAGACTTATCAACTTCGCTTTGAAAGAAAATGCTAAAAAATGGTTGTATAGTCTACCCGTTAATTCTATTTCCACGTGGGAGGGATTTTTGGTAACTTTTTTAAGAAAATATTTTCCTAATCACAAGACTACAAGGATTACAAATGAGATAAATCAATTTCATCAAAAGGAAAATGAGTCTATTTGGAAATATTTTGATCGTTTTAAAAATCTTTTATCACAATGCCCCCACCACGGAATAGAAAAATGGAGACTTTGTAAGATCGTTTACGAGGCCTTAGATAGTCTAACAACCGCTTTGTTAGAATCTATATGCCAAGGTAAATTTATGGAGAAAGATGAGGATGAAGGGTGGGCGTTTTTCGAGGATTTAGCCGAAAAGACGATGTTGTGGGAGTCAACTAGGGAACCTAGTAAATCGAATGAGTCGTCCAGTACATCTAGAGGTTTGCATTCAACTAGAAACAATATTGCAACCGATGCCAAATTAGCTACTTTAACTAGAAGACTCGAAGCCCTAGAAACTAGTAAGGCCCCCTCACAAGTGTCTATGTGATCATATTATAATCAAGGTTTTACGAACTTTCCCGAATTTGAGCAAGTTAATGCTGTGTTTCAACCAACCCTGAGGAATGACCCGTTTGCATCGACATACCATCCCGGTTGGAGGAATCACCCGAATTTCTCGTGGAACCAAGGCCAAAATTACCAATCTCCGCCACCTTCTTTTCAAAAGCCGAACTCTTACCCAACTCCCAACCAAGGTCTTTATCCAAACGCGACTCAAAATCACATTCCTTATTCAACTCAAGCTCCCGCCCACCCTCCCGGCTTTCATGAGTTGGATAAGACAATTAATTCCTTGGAAAAGACTCTTGATGCGCTTTTGAAATCAACAACTAATTTGGCTCAATCTCAACAAACCTTCATGCAAACCATGACTCAAGATAAGCAAATTTTGAATGCTAGTACTCAAGCCATATCTAAGTTAGAGGTGAGCGAGAGAAGAACAAGTTCCCGAGTCAATCTGAGGTCAACTCTAAATTTCCCCTCAATCAAAGACCTCCCGAAAATGTAAATGCTATCATTTCTTTAAGGTTGGGAACCAAGTTGATAATCAAGTAGGAGTCGAGCCTTCTGAAGAAGAAGAAGAATCAAATATTGAACCAACCCCTAAAATTGATCATTCAAACCATCTTCCAAATCTCGAGCCTCTCGAGTCATCTAGTCCCACACCTTCACCTCTTGAACCATCATCTTCAAAATCCACTCCCGAGTCATCACAATTTTCTATTAAATCATTATCATCGAGTGAACCTTCGTCTTTTAGCAAATCACCTTCACCACCCATTCCCGATGTGTCTAGTGAATGTGTCTTTAAGCCTGAAGCTCCTTATCCTCAAAGACTCATTTCCAACAAACAATCGACTCAAATGGATAAGATTCTGGAAGTCTTTAAGCACGTCGAGGTCAACATTCCTCTTTTAGATGCCATTCAACAAATTCCCTCTTATGCTAAGTGTCGAAAAAATTTGTGTACTCATAAGCGATCCACTCATGTTCCTAAAAAAGCCTTTTTGACCTCTCATGCTAGTTCAATTCTTTCGAATCAAATTCTCGTGAAATATAAGGACCCCAATTTCATGTGTCATAGGCAATACTTTTGTGGATAAGGAGTTACTTGACTTAGGTGCTAGTGTGAATCTCCTTCCATTTTCGGTCTATCAAGCCCTAGGTTTAGGCGAACTTAAAAAGACGAATATGACACTTCAACTGGCTGATCGTTCTGTCAAAATGTCCATGGGAATAATTGAAGATGTCTTAATTAAGGTTGGTGATTTCATTTTTCCGGTTGATTTTGTTTTCCTCGAGACTCAACCCGTCACGAATCCTAAGAACCAAATCCCGATCATTCTAGGATGACCTTTTCTTGCTACATCCAATGCCTTGATTAATTGTAGGGATGGTTCGATTGAAATTACTTTTGGTAATATGACAATTAACGTTAACATCTTTAATGTCGGTAAAGAACCCAATGACCTTTAAGAACAAACAGTAAGGGTTAATCTTGTTGATGACATTGTTAATTGGTCAAACTTTGAGGATAGTGAGATTGAGTCTCTTCTTGTTGAGGATTTTCAAATAAATCACGAAACCAATCGAGAACTTCATGAGTCATTTAGGGATATGACCTCGGAAGAGATGTTGAGAGAGTTGGATAACATTTGTTCTAAGTGGGAAACCAAACCTGAGGAGGCCTCTTGTGAACCAATTCTTATTGTTAAAACTCCCGTTGGTGAACCACCTACATTTGATGAATTGTTAGGAGATTGTAATGACATTTGTTCCAAATGGGAATCCAAACCTGAGGTTGTTAGTGTTGAGCCCGTTCTTAAGAGTCCCATGGGAACACCTCCTGCATTTTACTCCACTTTGTATCATCCCGAATTTGATCAACAGCCCTTAGGAAAAGATGGATCCTTATCTTTTGTCATTCCTAGTGATTCCACCCATGACGAAACTTTCATTGTCTCTAATTTGCTTAAACAAAATAAAAAAAGCCTTAAGTTGGTTTAGGGAGAACATTAGTGACACTTTTTCTATAAGGTTGAATGATTCCATGTTACTTGAGAAAATCTTTTCTAATCAAAATTTTCAACAATGTCTTGATATTTTCTCAACGCTTCATCCCAATTTTCCCGCCGGCATCGGCTGATTCAGTTTTGTTTCTTTGCCTCCCCTCGTGATCCAGGTATGGGGGAGGAATTGTGTACGTGGGTCGTGTTAATTAGTTGTTTTTCATTTTCGTTCGTCTTCATCATCCCTTGTCAGGTATTATCTCCTCATTCTCCTTTACTCATTTCTCTTTCTTTTGCATACATTGAGGACAATGCATGATTTAGGTATGGGGGAGGGTTTTTAATGTAAATACATAAAATTGAAAAATCCAAAAAAATTCAAAAATTCAAAAATCCAAAAATAGAGATATTTTAGCTTAGTTGTCCTTCCCACTCTTTAAATTTTAGAACTAGTTGGTGTTAACAAGTTTTCGAAAATTATATGTATAATGCCTTTAAATGATTTGAACGTAGTCAAGTAAGGTTTTCCTCATGAAACTTGTGTCGAACAAATTTTGCTTAAAAGTCCAAGACGGCACATTTGCACAAGACCTTTGATGGAAAGATTGTATAGGGATGTTATTCGATACCTGAGAGAGAGAGAAAGAGCCCTCATGTTAAAACAATGTCGAATTAAACCTTTGCGACAAATTGTTCATATAGTGTCTAAAAAAATAGTAAATAAATGTTTGTAGTTGTAGAGTGCTAATGGAAGGAATGGCTAGATTTGGCTCATTAGTACCCGAGCAATAAAGTCTGAGGGGACTTTGTGCCTAGTAACCTAAAGCCCTTTGTGGTTTGGGATTGCTGACCCAACGCTCGTTACATGGGTATTAGTGCATAAGTCTTTTGGGACCTCAATCATTGCACGGTCATTTCAACCATTAGTGTTAATAAATTCTTAAGTTTTAATAAATTCTTAGTAGGGAAATCGGCTAGGTTGGGCTCATTGATAACCCGAGTAAGTAAGTCCGAGGGGACTTTGTGTCTAGCAACCTAAGGTCCTTTGTGGTCTGGGATTGTTGACCTAAAGCTCGCTAAATGGGTATCAATGCAAAAGTATTTTGGGACCTCAACCATTGTACGGTCGATCTAACTACTAAGAACGTGAAGTTTGGCTAGATACTTGTTTTGATAGAGATTGGGTCAGTTCAATATTGGTTGAAAAAGAGAAAATGTTCGTATGCACTTTATCCATCAAAGGCCTTAAATTCACTACACACCTTGGGATTTTTTGTAAACTTTTTGAGTCTACTCATGTGGATTGTGGGAACTATAACATGGCTGTTATTAGAATAATCTTTAAGGCATATATTTTCCTAAAAAAATTGTTTTGTTGACACCAATGAAAGCTAAATTGTAAGAGGAAAGTTGGATACTTGCTAATTTATTTCAAAGATTTTATGGGTATATCTTCTGTAAACCCTTAGGAGACAACACTCCTCCTGTAGAGATCGTCTATGGGTTTAACGGGTTTGTAAACCTAAAATTACCCGCGATTCCTACGACAGTGAGTATAGGTTTTTTATTCTGCATTTTTCTTTTTGTTTTACTCGAGGATGAGCAAAAGATAGGTATGGGGGCATTTGATAAGTGCATATTTTTGCATATTATTATTACCTATTTGTTCCTTGAACTCGTATTTTAATAAATTATTTTGTTGCATTCCAGGAAATTCGAGAAAAAAATAAAGAAATGGTAAAATAAAGAAATAAAGAGCAAGGAAGGGAAAAAGAGGAAGAAAAAGGACTTAAATGAAAAAAGGAGAAAGAATACGGAGCTTGGAGGAAAAGGAATCTTTGAAGACATGTGGAAGGTGGAGATCATCCCATCACATTAATTAAGTGTATGGCCAAGATCCACTCAACAAAGCTTATGGAGGAAGAAAACAAATGGATGACTAGGATTTCTCCACCACATTTAGAAGGTGTAGGGTGGAGATTCACCCAACACACCCCTTAACCCTAATTCTTGTCCTATAAATTCCCCCTCACCCCCTTGTATTATGAACATAGATTTTAGTGTAGTTTTAGATGTAGCATAAATTTCTTTCTTTTCTTGTTTTGTAGTTCTAAATTTTGTAAACACTCTTTTTAAGTTTAATGCAATTTCAAGTTTCCTTTATTTTCTTGTCTTGCTCTCTCGTTTATGTTGCCTCACTTTCGTTATTTTCGTAAATCCGATTAGTGGACAAAGTATCGAAATGCTAACCACTTTGGGTTGAAAGTAACGATTTTTATTTTCTTGTTCTTAGTTAAAAATCGTAGTTGAGCCCCTTTAAATCTCCATTTTATTGTTGGCATTTTATTTTAAATCATCATTTTAGTATAATCTTAATTTCATGTCGTATTTAATTCCTTTGTTCTCGCATTTAATTTTTCAAAATAAAAAAAAATAGTTTCATAAATTTTCAGTAATTAATTTCTCGTTTTTGTTTAATTCGAAGCTTTGAGTTCCCCTGTTTCTTTATTTTTATAACAAAACCCAGCTTTGATTTTCATCTCTTCTTTTTCTTAATTCCTCTCTTCTTCTCCACAAACACAAACTATCACCTTCTTTTTTTTCGTTCTTTTCATTGTAAACCCCTCTCCCCCTTCCTTCTTCAATTCGCACAAACCCATTACTTTCTTCGTCTTCTCTAAACACTCTCGCTGTCTTTCTTTTTCTTTCTGTTTGAATTCTGTTTTCATATCTTGTTTTGTTTTGTGTTCTCCAGTTCGCTGCTAGTTTTAATTCGAGTCGTATTGTTAGTTTCCCGAGTCCAACTGCGAGTTTGTTCATTGAATTGATGGCTGCTGTTGAATTTTTGGCTGAGTCGTGGTTGGTGTTTCTTGTTTCTGTTTTTTTTTTGCTGCAAGTCCATGAGTTTAAGTCCAAATCGCTGAGTTCGTTTTTACGTTTCTTTTTTGCATTTTGTATCTACTGAGTTGACCTTAGATTTGTTTGTTTAGTTTGTATTTTCGTTAACTGTGTTTTGCTGTTCTTCACTGTAGTCGTCGAGTCAGTAGGTAGTTTGCTATTTTCGGTGAGTTCGTGTAATCGTTAATTTTGTTTTGAGTCCGCTGGTTGAGTTGTTTGCCGAGTTGGAATCTCAGACATTACTGAGTTGTGAGTTTATTCTAGTTTTATGAATTACTGAGTTAACTGGGCTGCGTGTTTCGAGTTTTATGTTCTGCGTTTTATTGTGCTGAGTTTGTTCGTTGCTTTGTTGCTGTGTAGTCTGTGTAGTTTGAGTTAAGTCAGTCCCGAGTAGGAGTAGTAGTGATCGAATTATGTTTTGTAAATTCGCAGTTTAAAGAACTTGTTTTCTTGATTAATCGAATTTTGAGATTGTTTATTTTGAGTTGTTGGTGATATAAATGGCTAGTCATATTTACAAATGGGTCATGTTGAATTTTTCTAAAATTCTGTGTACATAAAATCTAAAAAAAAAAAATTTAGAATAAAATCAAGTTTTAATTCAAATTTAGAAATTTTTAGAATAATTTATTTTTTGTTCTTTTCTTTCTTTTTTATTAATTAGAGTAGAAATAGAATAATAATTTTAATTTGCTTTTTAAAGTAGTTTAAATTTTAGGAATTAATGAGTTAAATCAAAAATTTTCCAAACTAAATTGTTCTAGTTCGGTTAAATTAAAATTTAAGGTTCGCGAAAATATTAGTCTCTGTGGATCTATATCTCAAGTATTAAAACGATGAAATTGTGCACTTGTAATTTAAATCCTTATTTCCTAGCACATCAATCACATATTCACAGTTTCCCATCTTTAACCCCCTCTACAGTTTCTCAACAAACTGTAGTTGACAAATCTTGTATTCCTTAACTTGAGGGGAGTGAATAGGAGGAAAGTGAGGGTGAGGGAAGTGGTGAACATCAAGAAACCACAAGAACAAGGAAGGTAAGGGAGTGTAAAACCAGCCTAGCCATCCTATTTCTTCCCAAAAAGGCATAGTGATTAATAAGGACATCCACATTTCTAGTTTTAGTCTCTTAACAGACTTCAACTATTGAATTAGGTTCCCAACCAGGAACACACTCAGTGAGGGTAAGGGACACAGTTGTGCAACATTCTCATACTTGATTTCTAGACAGGAGTTAGTACAAGTTGCAGGGACACAGGGGGAGCACACACATGTTACTCTTAACTATTTCTCAAATTCAGGTTGATGAATCTTCTATAAATGAGAGGATTCAGCCCCATTCATGGATACCTAATTTGTGACAATGAAGCACTTCAACACACACACACCAAACATTCTTGATTCTTCATCTCATTTCATGAAGAAGCCAACACTCAACCTTGAATTCTCCAAGCTCTTAACAGGGTAGTTTACTGAATTTTATATCCATATCTCTACAACTTCTATGGAATCGTATGATTTCTCTTTAGGATTAAGGGAATGGAGTGAAAAATAGGAGAGGCCTGGTTGCTCTATGGTAAAAGGTGAGCTGTGTATAAGAGTGGTCTCCTATTTCTTCCAGGAGAGCAAAAGGAGAGATTGAGTACCCCTTTAGGAAGTGAAGGTGAGTTGTGAGAAGTGAGCCAGGATGAGATCCTGATGCAAAAACAGAGAGATTAAGAGAGAAGTTTTTCTTTATGCAGATTCTTGCTTCTCATCCTTCTGATTCCCATAGTTACTACATCACTGTTCTTGCTGATAACAAAAAAGGGGGAGAAGTTTGAAGGGGATTGAAAGGGGCTTTCCAGATTTTCTCAAGTGTGAAGGGGATTGAAGGGGATCTCTAGACTCTGTTTTTCTTTAACAACAAATTAAAGGGGAAGAATTTGAAGAGTTCAGACCTTGTCTTCATATATCTCAACAAAGGGGGAGAAAGCTCAGAAATCCTTCAGACCAACCAGCAAGTGCAGGAACAGAACAAACTCTCAGATTGAATGCTACATAGGGGGAGCAGTTCTAAGTACTCAAGTGAAGTGAGTAGTACAACTCAGAAACTATGTCAAGGAAGCTTGATCAAAGTTTTCTGTCCTAGTGAAAGAAAAATCTGAAGAGTGATTTTTGTTATCATTAATCTCTGGATTTATGTCTTTCTCTTGAAGACATAAATAGGGGGAGATTGTTGAGACATGTATGTCTATAGATGATGATAAAAAATACCACAAGGCAGAAAATGAATCAAGGAATCGAAGCTGATAAATAAATTAGGAAGCTAACTGAAATGCAGATTAACTAAAGCAACATCTCAAGAATGGATCTATGTAAACAGTTAGGAAGTATTTCTGTAGCAAGCCTTGAAATGCTAAAATCAAGTATCAGTAATCAAAAGAGAGTTTGCTGTAACCATGCAAGTAATTTCGAGAAATCAAGAAAAGAAGAGTTCGAGAAGTCATTCGAGAACTCTACAAAAAGGGTTTATTTGAGAAGTCCTAGTGCGAGAAGTCAGGCTGCTCTTGTATTTGAGAAGTCTGCAATTTTCACTTATCGAGAAGTCTACATGATGGGTTGTTCGAGAAGTCATTCGAGAACTCAATAAAAGGTACTATTTGAGAAGTCAACATTCGAGAATTCAAGACTCGTCAGTTCGAGAACTCAGCCTGGTTTCTTGATAATGCCAGAGCTCTCTAATGGAACATATCGAATGGAGATCAAAACTCAAAATTACTTTGCAATCGTGACTTATAGACAGTGATCAATTACACAGAGGATGTTACGAGTAGGGAGTCAAATTTTGAACATTTGAAGGCTCAAACTCTTTCAAGTGAAGGTGAAATCAATCACTGCTTATCCGACTTCAAGGGCAACAATAAGAGTGGAAGCAACCTCCAACATGATTACATTACTACTGAAGAATTAAAAGGATATCTTGATGAATGCATAAGGATCAGCTGTTTTATCTGAGAAGTTCAAGCACGGCTCAATAAGCAGAAAAGCTTATTGACTTTCGAAAAGATTACCTTTCTTTTTATTAAAGCTACTTTCAGAGATAAAGATCCAAAGCAAAAAGATCTTTTGCATAAAGCATCACGTGGGCTTGCAAGCTAAATCAACTCAAGAACTTAGTAACTTATGAAGAAAGAAGCATACACTGACTTGAAGCATGCTGGGACTATCCAAATCAAGGAAAGAAGATCTTCAAGACATTTCCAGAAATGGCTACCACTTCAAGTATGTGTGTGTGACAAGTTATACAAAAAATGTATCATTGCATTTTACGTAGCTTACTTGTCTTCATATAATTTATATAAGCTGTACGAGCAACATAGTTTTTAGAGTAAGCAGTAGAGAAGAAAACACTGAGCATAACGCACATTGCATTAGGTTTTTTTGTAAACACTAAGACCTTGTAACCCGCAGCTGTGTATTTCTACACAGAGTATTTTCTTCAAATACAACCATCAGGTGGACCGAACAAACCCACCTGAGATTTTTTTTATCTTGTGTTTCATATGTCTTAGATATTTTGTTTACCTGTTTACCCTTCGTTCTTATAAACACTCTACCTTAAGAACTCACCAAGTCAAAAGATTTTAGTCAAGATTGTATTCAACCCCCCTTTCCACAATTTCATGGTGCATATAATATTAAAAATGCTCCCTCGAAAAAGAAAACAAAAATATTAATAAAATAATTAAATAGATTTTTACGTATTAAACAAGTGTTACATACTATCTCGGATATACAATGCAAGACACAGCACATATTTCTACATCTAAATAAAAGGAGTTTTGTTAAATATCTTTTAATAATTCTTTTGAATAAAAGTATTTTTGAAATAACTTTATTCAAGAAAAAAACGTAAAAATATATTAATAGAACTTTTTTTATTTAAAATTTATGAAAACATGTATATTTTATATTATAAAGCAAAGGGGATATAAAATCTATACTATTACTCTTTTCGTCCCTCTCATTTGTTTACAAATGAGTTGGACACGGAGTTTATAAAAAATTGTAAAAAAGTGGAGAAAATTAAGAAAAGTCAGTAAAGTGATGGAACCAATCAATATTTTATGAAATAAAATGAGTTTAGTAGAGAAAGTAGTGACTGTAGTTACTTTTTATATTATAAATTTTTGAAATGTAAAGAATTAAGTAGGACATCTAAAGACGAAAGTGTAAAGAAATGAGAGGGACATGTAGATTATACTATATTATAATAGTCAACATTAAAAATTTTGGTACATGTTTTTCTGCACTTCGTATTTTTACTTAATTATCCTTATTTATATATTAGGCCATCTCCAATCGTTACTCTATCTTTATCTTCAAAATAAAGTAATTTCACTTCGTATCTTTATTCTCTATCTTTATCTTCAAAGATAAAGTAATTTCACTTCATATCTTTATTCTTCTCCAACCACTCCTCTAAACTCTATTTGAAGTTAAAGATAGAGTAATGAATAGTATAACTTCATATTTGAAGTTAAAGTTTGAGTAACTTTATATTTGAAGTTAAAGTTGAATACCATTAGAGATGAAATAGTATAACTTTAACTTCAAATATGAAGTTAAAGTTGAACCATTGGAGATGCCCTTAGCGGGTTTTTACCTAAATACTCTAACCTAAAATATTGAAAGATATAAAAAAAAATATAATTATTAATAACTATCAATTTCCTTTTTTTATGTAAAACATGTTATCTTTCATATTTTTTAATAATTAATCAATTTTTTTCAGTTAAACACATTTTTTCTATATTTTTTCTAAAATTTCTGTTCTTTTTAAAAATAGTACGGACAATTTTATTTAATATTATAAAATAATAATATAATAATCAATAATACCAAACTATTTCATTTTCAGCTAAAACGCGTTACCTTTTATATTTAATAAAATATTATAATTACTAATAAATTATCGATTACCTTTTTCAGATAAAATGTATTATCTTTTCTATATTTTCTAATTAAAATTTCTCTTTTTCTGAAAAAGTCGCGGGCACCATATATATAATTATTATAATTAATAGCATTTAAAAATTTTAAACCTATAGAATTCGTATATTAAAATTATCAATATAAATTAATAAAAAATTAAATAATATTTAAAAAATCCATGCATTGCATGGTTTTTAAGCTATAATACTAAAAATTATTATATACAAAGATCAAAGGATCTAATCCCTCTAGGAACTTCAATTATTTTTCTAAAAAAAAAAAAGCAAGTTGCATTTGGCTGCAAAACAAGTTTTTTTGCAAATAATTTTAGAATATGGTAAAATTGTAAAAAAAAAAAATAGAAAACAAATAGTATTTTTAATAATTTTTCTTCTTTTTTTTTTTGACAAAAAAATAATTTTAGAAAATATAGGTGATTTTATCTCAATCGAGTCAACAAATACAAAGAAAAAGTAATTTTATCTAATTTAAAAAAAAGTAATTTTACCTTTCTGTCTACTAATTTTAAATATGTCGATGAATATAATCAACATTTTCTTCTAATCCTCAACAAACCTAACGATTATTGTTTATCATGAATGATTGATTTGTTTTGGTACGAAAGATTGGCCGATTATAGCGGGCTATGGTTAAGCATTAAAACAAGGGAAATGCTAATTATAGCGGGCTATGGTTAAGCATTAAATACTCTTATATTTTTAACATTTTTTGTAAGGTTTTTAGTTGTTTTAGTTTCCCAATGTCTTTTGCAACACAAATTTATTTTTCCAAGTAATAATAATGGACCCCTGTATTCACATTAATTTCAACGATAAAAACATCCCAAATTTCTAAATAATCATATTGAATTTCGTACAAACTTGATGTATTAAATGCAAAACTAATGTATTAAATGCATTTATCCATTTACATTAATACTTTTTTTTTTTTTGACAAAATCTACATTAATACTTAATCATAGCACTAGGGACTATGTTTAGCATTACCTCAAGACAAAACGATAATTCTCGATTATCTATGAACTAAACATCTTTAGACACACACATAGCTGATTGCTCCCAAGTAAGTTATAGGAAAATTAAAGGTGCTGTAATCAGCTAAGCCAGACACGCCACGTATCAGTATTTAGGTAAAATTGCAAATCAAATATTTACCGAGAACTAATCAAATCTTTATCCATTTCAATCTTGTCTCACAATATCACTTATCGTGCATTTAGCGCATTATTTCAGTCAATAATCGTGTATGTTCATTTGAATTATAATTAGTTTTTTAGAATATTTTTTTCCCAGAAAAAATAACAATTTTCATTAATTAGAACAAACACACAGTCAGGACAAACTCCCAACTGGCGATACGATCAGGTTGAAAAACAATGGCAAGCTAAAACACTTAGCTGATTTGTTTCCCGACTGTTTGACAAAACAGAACTGAAAAATTCTTTTAATTGAAAATGAAATAAAAGACAACCCAATAAATCCAAATTGCTCCAACATCCCTGAATACAGTTGTATGACAATTGACCTTAACATGTAAGAACTATTAGTAGTCCAGTGTTCAGATGGAGAAACTACACCCCAACTATCTACTTGTCGGGAACCAGCTATAGACATGCCGTAAGTGGAAACTTCCAAAGGATGAACACTCTCATGTTGTGAAAGGTGAGCTCTTGCAATAATCATCACTGCTCCAACCTCGATGCGGCCTTTCTAGATCTCTCGAAACTTCAAACATTCTCGAAGGACGAAAATAACAATACAAAACAAAATAAAACATACTAAAACATACGGACCACTCCAAAAAGAGAGACATATATACGCATAAAGCGTTACTTCGCCCAATACGATACAATTTGAAAAGTCAAAGATCTCGGATTGACACCAAATTTTGATATGATGTTAAGCAGGAGATTTTGAGTCTAAGAAATGTGTTTATTTGAAATTTCGAGTTCTAAATCAAAATAGATCTGAAAAGAAACTCGAATGAATTTTTCGAAATTTTTAGGAAAAAATTTCGATTTATGGAGGGATGAAAGAAAATTGTGAAGGTGGGTGAAGGCTTGTTGGAGAAGGAGGAGGGAGAAGGAAGAAGGAGGAGATCGGTCGACTCTCATTTGAGATAAAAGTGAGAGTTTTTTAGAACATTTTCAACCTTCTAAAACCTTTAATTAAAATTGAATAAATTATATTATAAATAAATATTATAAAGAATATGTAAAAAACTCTCCGTTCCAACCACGCGTTCCCCTTGTCTAAAATTATAGTCAACCTTCTGATATTGATTATATTTGTCGAACCACCTCTACAGACCTGTAGTGAAATTACACATCATCTATTAACATATTAAAACAACTTCAAATAATAACAACATACTATTTATAAAATATAGCCAACCATTATATTCAGCAAATTTTACATAATCAATATTTTATATCATTTTAACCAATAATTTTAGACAACATCATTGGAGATGTCCTTATGAGAGGATGTTTTTCCAATTTTATTTATTTAACAAAAAAATTGTTATATAATTTTAGATTTTTATAGTTTACAGGTGAATATATGTTTTAACAAATTTTAAGATAATCAAAAATAAATATAAAATTAAATTATTATCACTTAATTTATCTAATCGCGTTCAAGAATTATACATTCTTGATATAATTTCAGAAACACAAATTTCTTGTAACTTTGCATGTGGAGCATAATATATGGTTGAACCAAATAATTTATACTTTAAAACATTACATCTTCCGTTTCATTTTACATATTTTTTTGAAAAACAATTCTTCCATATTACATGATATATTTCTTTGATATCAATTTAAGGATAATTTTTCACAATTATCTTTATATTTATTGCTTTCAAATTTTGATTTTTTTGAAATTTAACTTTGTTATTATTTTTCAATATATTAATTTAGAATACATGCTTTATTAATTAACATTTTTTCTTTCTTGATAAGAAAACCCTTTTTCGTAATAATTTTAATTTTTATGAATAAATATTAAAAATACAACAGAAAAAGTAAAATTTAGTTGAAAAGACTTGGAATGAAAAATATGTAAGGTCCACTAAATTTCTGATTGTCTGTATCCGGACCGACAGATTAATCTTTCCTTGTGTGAATCTGTACCTTCCTAGACTGATTACAAAGTTAGGACACCTCACTTTTTTTCTTTTTCTTTTTTATCTACAAAAATGATACTCCTTATATAACAATATAAAAGTACTTTAGAACATCTCATTTTGATTTGATCTATTTAGTCGCTGTCAATTTTATATAATAAAATCATTGAATTACACTCCTCAACTGTCTCCTTATAACAATATTTTTAATTTAATTTGTTCTACAAATTTGTTTGAACATTTATGTAACATGATAATTTTTTTATCAATTTATATCAAAAAGTTTATATGCTTCCAAGTTCCAAGAACTATAATTTCACGTCCAATTTTAAATGCAAAATGTCATAATCTTGTTATAAAAATCCAATATTAATGAGAAATTGCCCAAAATACCCCATTATACATCTGTAGAGGCCCAAAATACTGTTTTGCTGGAACGTGGCCCTTTTTACCATCCAAACCCGTTTCTTGTTTTCACCAACACTAAAACAGTAAAGACGCACATAATATCGTAATGGGGATGAAATCCCAATATACTTACGCTTCTAATTCTAAGATAATCTGTACAAGGGGGGATAAAAGCACATCGTCGTTCTGATTGAGGGTGGTTTAAGTCAAAATTGGGGAAAAAAAGACTCTTCGATTATTATCAATCATCTGTAAGTCTCGATTATTATCATTCTCATACTCTTCGATTAAGTTATATTTGATTTGATTATATTGATTTTAGGGCTCAATGTTTTATTACGACTTAATTAAATCTTGATTCGAAATGCCTTCTTCTGATGCTAAATATGTTTGGGGATGGTTGTATTGTGATGGTAGTATTACATATGATAGTGTACTTGGATGTACATATGATCGAGATGTTATTGCTTTTGCGAAGTTGAATTTCAATATGAAGTACCAAGAGCTTCTGAATGTAATGCATAAAATATTTTCGATAGATCCAAATTTGTTTAGATTAAGTATATCACATAGGTTTATGAATCCTTAGACAAAAAAATATGGAGTTGTTTCACTTGTTGATGATGATGATTTAGAGTTTATGTTTGTATCAATGGAAAGTTTCGGTGGTCAAGTTCGTGTAGAGCTTTATATTGAAAAAATTGCTCTTAGTTTGTGCTAAAGCTCAACTGAATTTGTGCAATGTTCAAAGATTGGTGAAGGTTCTGAAAATATTTCAAGCAACGCAGTTCAAGAAGTCTTCGGCAGGGTAGTGAATTTGTTTTTAGTGGGAGTTCAAGTAGAACGTTGTTTATGGGTAGTGCTGACAATGAATTAAATCCTAGAGCAAGTAGCGAGTGTAAAGATGATGATATTCCTTTTTATAAGTCTTTTGATCGCTCTTTGATGGTTGCCTCTGATCCAAATAGTTGTAGGCCAAATGTTGCTGAAATTCAAAGTTCGGCAGAGCTAAAGAAAGGTTTTATATTTGAAACAAAAGAAAAGTTGTTGAGTGTGGTAAAGAAGATTCACATTGCCAATCATCAAGAGATAAAGGTAATAAAGTCTGATTCTCGTGTTTGGGAAGTGGCATGTAAACAGGATAATATGGGTTGTCAATGGAGGTTGAGGGCCAGAGAGCTAAAAACCCATAATTTTTTTGAAATTATGGACATTAATGGTCCACATACATGTTTCAATCAATGTATATCACAAGATCATTCAAATTTGAGCTCTTCACACATTGCAGAAATCATCATTAACTTTATTGCTGCTGATCCTACGGTCTCGGAGAAGGTCTTAATTGCAGCAGTAGTCAAAGAAGTTGGCTATAAACCAACGAGGAAAAAGATTAGAGATGGGAGAAAAATTGCAAGTAAGAAGCTTTTTGGGTCTTGGGAGGAATCATACCAAGAACTTCCAAAAATTTTCAATGCACTACAGTCATTTAATTCTGGCACACATGTTGACTGGTACTTTAGAGAGCACGATCTAGGACAGCCTATACCACATGTATTATTCTTGTATTTTAGAATCATTACTTGGTATTTTAAGCATGTATAGTTTGATTATGAATCTGTCTGAATCCTTACTACTTAATTTAGAAATAAAATTAACTTATTAATGTTTTAAGATATAGAAGGGAGCCAAATGCTTAAGTTTCATGATTATACAATTTAATACAATATTGTAAATTTGTAATGACGTTTTACCATACTCTTTGGGTATGGATTTAGCTTTATGTACCAGGAAAGGGTACTTGGATACTCCGTTGCTGTTGTCCTTACAATGTGTCGACATGATAATGTGAAATTTTAAATCTGTGTGAAGAGCTTTAGTGTCTGGTTTTGTTATGTTCTGCTTGTTTATGTTATTTCAACTTTTATGATACTCACCTTCGAACTTTATGGGATGCTAGGCTTAATGACTGATCATGGTTTATGTTAAGACTTGTAGAATAGGATATTTTTCTGTTATATTTGTATGTGGTGGAGTTTATGTAGGGGATCGTTGTTAGCCATGGTCATTTCTTTTGAAATTATAGCTGTTCCTAATGTCACTTAAATATTTGGATTCCTAATCAACTTCTAGTAATTTGACCGAGCAATGACCTTTTGGTTGGATAATCCAAAACATGAAGAAAATTTAAAGAGATTCAAAGATCAAATAACTTTAATAACTAATAAAAATAAATAAACATTATTATGAAAACTTAAAATAATAAACATCTTCTTGCTTGCTTACATTCCATCTCGCTGCAATCATCTTAAGTTATGATTACAACAAATTGCTGGTCTTCAGTTGATATTTAAGACATGCCAATGACAGCTATATATGATCTTTTGTGAGACAAGTGGCTCCTCTTTTTTTCCTTCTTTGTTTTTTATGTGCTTTAGATTGAAATTTTTACATTCCATCGAATATGTGCAGCCCTGGACTCTATATGATACATTAAATACTTTACCCCTTTTTTCGATGTTGAAATGTTGATTAGACTCTATGTATGTTGCTTGGCTTTTAATAGTGCACGTCTAATTGATGGCTTCTAATTTCGGTACCTAATGCTCACTTTTATTCAGTCGATTTTTACACTGTGTAATGGCCCTTGTAGTTAGAGAAGCAAATAATGATAATGCTGCACATGAGGCAAGTTCATAGCAACCAGTCACAGAAACTTATGATGCATTAACTTGATGATTAAAAATTTCTACCAGCTAAGCTTTCTTTTAACAGATAGTTCATCAAGGCATTTTGGATTAACAGCCTGACAAAAGAAACGGAAGAAAATATATGTTGGGGGATAGATCATTTTAGTTGTGGGTCAGAAGACAGTTGTTCAGACACAAGAATTATCTCGTTGTAGGTGTATATGTCTATGCATTGTCATCATATGTATATATTTTATATGTCATGACCCCATCTACTTAGAGTCCTCCACCAATCATGCATGCATTGGACATTTTCACAAGGTTGCCCAATTCAAAACATTTAAACCACTCAACTTTTAGGCCATTTTTTGCACCTAACTGCATTACTAGAGTGAAACAATGGTCTATCAAATAACACCAATTGCAGATGGAAGAGCATGAATACAGTTACACAACTATATTTCTAAGAATAAGTATAATCGACGGAGATTTTAGTTGAGATCTGAATATTCTTAACCCTAAATGTGACTATTAAGATACTTCTAATATTAATGAGTCATGAAAGTAATGACACTTCATTCAGCTCTTGCATTGCTGTGTCCACTCAATGAATTGAATAAGCGCATGTGCGCAATTGATATTCAATTTGTTTCTTACGAAAATGTTTGTTTAGACTAAAAGCCCCAGACATAAGCTTTTGCCTTCTACATTGTGCCAATTGTGTTGCATCTAGAGCATATAACCTGTCCCATTTTTTTTTAGCTTGGGCTTTTAAGCGATACTGGTATTTATGATATCTAGCCCCACAAAAATTTCTTCTTTCTTACGAAAAAAGTCCAAGGGTTCAAGTATCAGCGGAGTCATGTGTCGGAGTACCTGCCTCTCATACCCTGCTTGCCGTTCAAGTATAAAGGGAGTAAATATTTGGTGGTCTGAACAGTTTGTTTTGCATAAAAATTCGAGATGGTAGGTGTAGCGCTAATATTTTAATTCTTAATCAGGGTTAATCAAACATAAACAGAGAACTAGTTGCAAAAACATTACTAGTTCACCACGAGTTGGAAAGAATGGTGGGGTGCAGGGCCAGGAAGGACTGGAATTGTGTGAGTGTGACTACCCCTCCTCTGTCTTCCTACTCAATACAATACTCTCTAATATCTAATCTATGGCCTTCTAACTTAACACTTCAACTATAGCTATTATAATTAACAATAATGTTTATTTATTCATAAGTTTTCGTATAGATTCAAAGAGATTCGTATAGATTTGTATAGATTTGTTAGATCAAATAACTTTAATAACAATAATGTCTGTGTAATAAAGGAAGTAAAAATTCGTATAGATTCAAAGAGATTCGTATAGATTTGTATAGATTGCGGAAGACCTATAGTAATAAGCCTATAACTATAGAAAAATCAATACCGAGCAGTACATCTTCTTATAGAAAAAGAGTGATCGATCGCTCCATGATTCGAAGGTCCGTTCCGGCATTGAGCAGAGAACAAGTTTCGTTGTACTCCCTGCGAAGGTGAATGTTAGAAATCACAGTTTGCCAACAACTTAAAGTCTTGGCCTTTCACACCTGCTAGATAGATGGAAGTTAGGTGGAAGTTCTGACTGCAGTGACTGGGATATGAGATGCCCCCTTGTTGTGTTTGGCAATTCTGATATTCAATGTGCTAAAGATGATTACATCGTCACTAAACAACAACCTTGGAAACTTTATGCTCAGGCAAGCTTTTCCGACAACGAGTTGATAATAACTGTAGCATGAAATGCCAGTGTTAACATATATAACACCTGTACAAGTTGAAATGCAAGTGTTAGCATGGAATATAAGCATTCTAAAGGTTTATAGATAAGTTGACTCTAGGTGATATCTATCAACATCAGTTCTTCATATGCTTGCTCTCCTCTATATTTATCGATGAAAGTTTCGTTACTTGGTCCTTGGATACTAATGCATTAAGCTTGACAGCTTAATAATGCATGTATCTTTTATGTTGCCATGTTTGTAATTCTAGTACTAGCAAGAAACATGCTAGGGCTAGATTCCTGGACAAGTCTAGGTAAACCCTCAACCTAGTTTAGGTATCTTAGTAGATAGATCGAAGAAAAGAGTTCTTAAGGTTCACAAGTTTCTAGTCACACAAAAACAATCATTGATATTCCTCTCTTAACCACTACCCATTTTCCTCCATTAATATTTCTCGGATCATGTGCCGCATAGCCACCACTTTCTGCCGAGCATTGTTAATACCCAACCTACACTTAAACCGCATCGTTCCAGCCACCTATGGAGAAACTTGGGCCTGGATAAGATCTGGACTTATCAATATTCATTTACCATATCATGTAATTAACATGTTGATCTTCCTTTGCTAGATACTGATATATTTTTACCATGTAAAAATAAATATGATTATTTAGGATAAAAATAATTTTAGAGAATCTGTCCGAATTTATTAGAGAATCTACGAATCTGTATGAATCTTTACAACTTATTTTAGAAATAATTTTAGCTTCTGAATGTTTTAAGATATGGATAAAAATTACTAGAGAAATGTGATGGTTGCTATTCATTTCTAATTTAATTTTCTTTAGTTATGTACAGATTAGAGGTATTATTCTTGTATTTAAAATCATTACTTGGTATTTTAAGCATGTATAGTTGATTATTCTTTTTTGTTGATTTAATTTATATGGTTCTATTTGTGTGAAAAATTGAACATGTGGTTAGATTCAAACGAGTGTTTTGGACATTTAAGCCATGCATAAATGCATTTGCTCATTGTATTTTGGTACTTCAAATAGATGGTACACATTTGTATGGCAAGTACCGAGGAGTCCTGCTTACTGCCACAGCAATTGATGGGTTTCACCACCTTATTCCTATAGCATTTGCAATTGTTGAAGGAGAAAATATAGCAAGCTGGTCTTGGTTCATGGAGAGAGTGAAGAAGTTGGTTGTTCTCCAACGAATAGGTATTTGTGTGATTTCTGATAGACATTTAGGGATCATGTCTGCTATGAACAATCCGGCACTTGGGTGGTGTAAACCACACGGGCATCATCGGTTTTGTGTTAGACACTTATCTCCTAATTTTGCGAGGAAGTTCAAGAAACCCAACATGAAAGAAAGGGTGGTTGCAATGTGTAGCCAAGTGACAGATGCCAAGGCAAATTTGCATTGGAACACCTTGTTGTTAGCTGAGCATAGAGCTGAGGAGTGGTTTAGTGAGATAAATCCCAAACAGACAACATTAGCGTATGACGGGGGTAAGAGATTTGGGATCATGACAACAAATATAGCTGAAAGTTGGAATAGTGCCATCAAAGAGTCGAGAAAACTCCCAATCTCTGCCCTAGTCAAAGCTTTGTATTATAAAGTGGTTAGCTACTTTGACCAGCATCGTCTTGAGATCCAGAAACAAGTAATTGATGGTAACGCATTCACCAAGTATGCCAATACAATTATGAACAAATGGAAAGAACGTGCATGTGGACATCATGTGACAGGTATTGATCGACATACTTTGGTGTTTGAGGTGATCACTATGAAGCGTGGTCAAAAAGGAGGGAAAAAACAAATTGTTCGCCTAAGTGAGCGCACATGCACATGTAACAAGTGGCAGACATATCGGATTCCATGTTCCCATGTTTTAGCTTGTTGTGCTAGTTTGGGAATGGAACAAAAAAGTTTCATAAGTGAGTGGTATAAGTTGGAGATTGCAGAGAAAGTTTATGCAGGTCACTTTGAGCCGATACCAGATAAGAAGGCATGGCCCCCATTGCTAGGTTTTCCTATGGTGATACATGATGATGATATCCCAAATAAACCGGGGCGAAAAAAATCCACAGGGTACAAGAATAAGATGGATTATCAAGCTTTAGGAAAAGGCAAAAGAACTTCTTCTGGTGCGCCTTAGATTAACTGCATTGGTATGTTATATTCTTCTGATCCTTAATTTTTTGGGACTGCATTGGACTACATAATATCTGTTGTAAATGTTTCCTCATCCAATTTTATGTTTTATTGTATTTATTAGTGCTTATTCTTGACAGGGCTTGAGGTGTCAACAAAACTGAAGAACAGAAGATCCTTCTTGATAGCCTTTATTAGATAATAGCATTTGCTTATTTCATTTCTAATTTAAATTTCTTTTAACATATACAAAGTGCTTCTCACCATTTGATATATCTTGAATAAGAAATGTCGTAGCCATTGCAGTTGTACAGAAGTTTTCTTATAAAAATTATGGTTTAAATTATACACTCTACTGATGTTGAGGATATGTCATCAGCTACGTGATTTGGCATGTGGACTATTTCTTTTTTTGCTGCACTGTGTCTGGAGTTTATTTTTTCGCTGCATTGTGTCCGGAGTTTCTTTTTTCGTAGACCTGCATTGTGTCTGAAGTAAACCCGTGCATCGATATGCTAAGCTGCATAACCCCACCTGCACAAACATGTTAAGGCAAAAGAATGGATAAGAAAACAATATTACTAATCCATAGCCTGTAGCTTCAGTTCGGAGACTGGTGTTAGACCAATTTTTTAGACAGCCTGATGGTTCATTGTTCAGTTGGTGTGAACGCTTCCGTTGCTACCATCACATAATATATGGGATTGTAAGTAACTTCTTCCTAGTGCTTATGATAAGTTCTATTGGAAGGCCTTACCGATATACAGTTAATTAATGTTTGGATACAAGCATTTTCAACTAAAGCTGTACATCGTATTATTCTTTCATTCCCTGATATTACTGTTTTAACTTTGCTTTTTAAATTTTATTAAGCTAGCAACATGACTCCAATTTCCAAACAGATGGATTATTGTCTAGGGTTGCTATTTCCTGTATTATTTCATCTTTAACATGTTTCTCTCATAATACTATTAAATTGGAATTTAGGTGTACAAGAGTGAGTCTAGTATACCTCTGAGGTCCGAATCAATTGATATTTTCTGGGAGCCAATGGAACCTCTACTGAGGAAGTTGGAATCATTGGGCATTGTTAAGAAAGGAATGCAGTGCAGAATTGCAGATTCCCAAGTGTTATGTCTACAAACTTAACTTTCTTACATGTCCTAATCTCACACAGAATTGAAATAAATATAGTTATTGCATCAAAATATATCATTACTTTTATAATAAATATTATATACAAGCAGCGGTGGTGTTACTTTAAAATGACAATGTAACCTAATTGTTAACCTGAACGATTTTTAATTAGATTCAAACTCTCGACTTCCCGCAAAAAATGAAAAAATTGTTACATATTTCAGGGCAGGGCTCATTTAACACAAATATTAATTTAATCTAGTGGGGTAATGTGGGGGCTGATGAGAGGGCCAGGGGTAAGGTAGTATAGATTCAAAAGCTAATTTTATTTCTAAATTAAATAGTAAAAATTCGTATAGATTCAAAGAGATTCGTATAGATTTGTATAGATTAAGTAGAAAAGATTCGTGTAGATTCGTATAGATTCTAGCAAATGGTAGTAGAGATTCATAAAAATTATGGTTTAAATTTAGGTAAGCCATTAAAAATTTGGTACACTAATCTCTTAAAGATTCATAGAGATTTTAGCACAAGGTAGTATAGATTCAAAAGCTAATTTTATTTCTAAATTAAGTAGTAAAAATTCGTATAGATTCAAAGAGATTCGTATAGATTTGTATAGATTAAGTAGAAAAGACGTGTAGAATCGTATAGAATCTAGCAGAGGATAAAAATTATGGTTTAATTTACTTGGTCCATCTTGAGCGTTTTGTGTTGGGACTTGGTTATTCATTTTAGGTTACCCGTTTTTTCCCATTGTTCATGAAAATTCAGGAGAAGATCTTTACAAGACCATTTTGGAATTTAAATTTTATCATTCTAAGTAGGAGGGTTTGGATCTTGTACGGTGTTGTATTAAATCACTGGATAAAAATTATGGTTTAAATTTAGGCAAAAAAGAATAATCAACAAGGTAGTATAGATTCAAAAGCTAATTTTATTTCTAAATTAAGTAGTAAAAATTCGTATAGATTCAAAGAGATTCGTATAGATTTGTATAGATTAAGTAGAAAAGACGTGTAGAATCGTATAGAATCTAGCAGAGGATAAAAATTATGGTTTAATTTACTTGGTCCATCTTGAGCGTTTTGTGTTGGGACTTGGTTATTCATTTTAGGTTACCCGTTTTTTCCCATTGTTCATGAAAATTCAGGAGAAGATCTTTACAAGACCATTTTGGAATTTAAATTTTATCATTCTAAGTAGGAGGGTTTGGATCTTGTACGGTGTTGTATTAAATCACTGGATAAAAATTATGGTTTAAATTTAGGCAAAAAAGAATAATCAACAAGGTAGTATAGATTCAAAAGCTAATTTTATTTCTAAATTAAGTAGTAAAAATTCGTATAGATTCAAAGAGATTCGTATAGATTTGTATAAATTAAGTAGAAAAGATTCGTGTAGATTCGTATAGAATCTAGTAGAGGATAAAAATTATGGTTTAATTTACTTGGTCCATCTTGAGCGTTTTGTGCTGGGACTTGGTTATTCATTTTAGGTTACCTGTTTTTTCCTATTGTTCATGAAAATTCAGGAGAAGATCTTTACAAGACCTTTTTTGAATTTAAATTTTATCATTCTAAGTAGGAGGGTTTGGATCTTGTACGGTGTTGTATTAAATCATTGGATAAAAATTATGGTTTAAATTTAGGCAAAAAAGAATAATCAACAAGGTAGTATAGATTCAAAAGCTAATTTTATTTTCAAATTTAGTAAAAATTCGTATAGATTCAAAGAGATTCGTATAGATTTATATAAAGTAGAAAATTCACACTTACTGACTTGGACATTGTCTATACTCTAAACTTGCCAACTGAAATGAAACCTAATTAACAGTTTTTTGACTTTTTGCAATGTATTGTACTCATATACTTATAAGAAAATAAGTACAATAAATCAAATAAAAGAAACGGGGTACACTGATGCAAACAAAAGGTGAGATTACATTACATTATACAAAAATGTAAAAAAACTCATTTAACCGCACCAATAAAAACCAGACATACACAAATAAATAGCCAAATCATGCTCCAAAAGTATGTAAAGAAAATATTATACTGTCTTTTTCTCAGTGAAACAGTACAATACAGCTGGGTTGGGGCTCATTTCATGCAGAACAGCAGAAGAACCCCATTTACACGTACTCAAACGCTTATCATTGAGTTAGCAGTTATCTGATAACTATATGTACTCATTGCGCTTATCATTGAGTTAGCGATTATACGATAACTAATAAATTTATAATCATCATTATCAGAAGATCTAGTTCAGCTTTACTGTAAATGGAAGTTTGAAAGAAGTCATTTACTTATATTTTTGTACTTCAACTACTCCCTACTGACCTACTCTACCTAGGCTTATAGGTGTTTATACTATAGGTAATCTGAAGCCCCACAAATTTATGTACATATAACAACCATAAGACATGAATTTGTATATATCTACTACATAGTAGATATATATACGTAAACAGAACACATAACAACCTGAAGCGAATTAGGTTATTCTTAAGACACGAGACACTTAGAGTACACGGAACAAGTAACAACCAGCACTTAGTATAGATTCGTATAAAAAATCAAATATTCGTACAGATTTATAGAGATTTATAGAGATTCGAAGAGATTCTTTAAGAAAAATTCTAATTTAAGTAGTAAACATTCGTATAGATTCGAAGAGATTCGTGTAGATTCATGATTTTAAACACACAATAACTACCACCAAGCCCTCTTATCTCACTTCAGTTTTCTCTAAATTTCTTAGTCTATTGTACACATTATCTACTTCAACTTTACTCTAATTTCAATCTCTTAACTTCACTTCCATTCTAGTATATGATATGTCGGAGACTGTGGTGAAACACCCTCCTGTTAACTCATGTTGTCTACAGGTACACACACAAACACTTTGTGTGATTTCTTCTTCTGTTTGTTTTTTTTTGTTGTGCAATTACATATTATAATTCTGTGTCTGCTGATCGTTTTGTTTCAAATTGCATTTTGTAGTGGCAAAAGGAAGTGTCCACGCTAAAAGGAGAACTTTTCGAGTCTAAAGCCAAGCTCAACGAGCCGACAAAAGCTCGAAAAGCTCTTCAAAAGGCTATACGAATTTAAACTAAAATTTAAACCATTAAATGAAAATGCCACTGCAATTTTAGTGCAGATCCCGATAATGGTGCATCTCAATTCAACTATGGAAAATAAGCTATATATCTAACATTCCGGTACTTTTCTTTAACATCTATATCTATATGTTGAGAAGCGAGGAATGTATCTAAAGTGAGGGTGCAAAGAAAATTGTAACAGGTCTGATAATCATGATCCAAATGTTACAATACAAAAAGAACCAACACCTTAATACTACAACTTATACACAACTTCCACATGTATACTTTTACTATATATATGAACTGTTTCTTATTACCTTATTGAATAATTGCCTCTTACTACTGATGTGGTTTCAGTTCTTCTCTTTTTGTGGGAGGTGATTGATGCTGATTTTGTTGTTTTTTTCCTCTTACCAGCAACACAGGTTTTCTTTTCTCGTAGCTGCCTAGGAGTTTCAAAGTCACTGTCACTAAGGACAATGCATGACAAACTTTTCTCTACTTGCGGTAGAATTTTAGCTTCATTTTGATTTTTGGTGCTATTACTATCATCACTTTCAATATAGATATGATCAGCAGGCATATGTTTTTGTTTCAATCTTTGCTCACTACATATTCCATATTTTTTGCGAAGACTTGAAACGGTTCCTGATTCATATATGAAAACATTAGAATACAATTAAAACATGTAGTACAACAACTGGAAAAGACATTATAAAGCTTTTCAGATTTTGTGAAGTTACCATCTACTTTTACAAGATATTTTCTCCTTTGGCATGGATGAGGAAAATGAGTAGATTCTGTAGAAGATACCAAAATTTCTATCTCTACTTGCTCGTGAGAAGTACCTATATTCCAACAAAATAAGAATGCAAAATAATGAAAATGCAAATAAGTTGAAAATTCAATACAGATACTTACGAATCTACACGAATCTCTTCGAATCAATACAGATACTAAGCAAAAATGTCATATGTATATTACACACATATGATAAAATTTCATTGCAAAAATCAATACAGATACTTACGAATCTACACGAATGTTTTCGAATCAATAATCAAAAATAGTAGGTGAAAGCCGAGGAATTAAAATTATTAGCTGCCTAACAGCTCAAGGTGTAACGTCCCGACTTCCCAATACTAAAAATATACTTTTATAATAAATTATTGGATTTAATTAAATAAAATAGAATTTGATACAGGGGAATTTTTAAAAATTTCGGCATGAAGTATTCGTAATATGGACTATCCACCTGTATTTTGAACCAACCAAATTCATAAAAGAAAATAACTGCAATACCAAGTACTTAAGAAACATAACACCTGTTCAACCTGTCCTAACCGATCAGGTGAACCATACTACTATGCCCTCCCGATCATAAAACAAGATCGGGGCACACAACCAAAATTAAATACATACAAGCTGATAATCAGACATTAAATCATAATACAACACCCCACTACTAACCCGGATCTCTAACAGGTAGTGGTATGAAACAAGCAACTACTACTAAGTTATTACATTACAATACTAAATCCTTAATTAAAAGATACAAACACTCCACAAACATAAATACAACCAACTATAACTATTACACAAATTTCTACTGATACCCAAAAGTCCAACCTTGTACTAGAGCCAAACTAGTCTGTCTACAGTCCACAACAAGTTCTTCTCCTGATATAGCTCCTACGTCGTATCCTTTTCTTCCTTAACTGAAAAAGGGTTATAAACAACAATAAGTGAGCCAAATGCTCAGCAAGTAACAATATAGACGCCAAAATAAAAATCAACCACAAGAGTACGGATACAACGATATAAGAGTCATTCTCTGAGTTTTTACGAATTTTGGAAATTTGTAATTCATTCCAAAAATAGGGAGAGAGAGAGAGAGAGAGAAATGAATTTCTCTTTTTATATCAAATTTCCCACCTTTAAAACATTTTAATTAAATTAAGCATTTTATTAAAATCGGACAATACGGGTGATCAGCCACGTAATGTCCCCATACCGGACACTAGGTCCCTCTGGACTTTGAAAATTGGGTTCCCAATTAGGCAACACATTGGCCTCTATTGCTGGACTAGGACCACCCTAGCCTCTTACGCCAAATTAAAGAACTGGACTAGGACCACCCTAGCCTCTTACGCTAATTTAAAATAATTAATTAAATGTCCATAAAGTAAAGCAAGTTTCGATGAATGGAATTCTTATGCAATAATTCAGAGCAGGGGATTATTCTGTTTAATTTCAAGAATAAGTGACTAAAAGTAAAGCAATCCAATTTAATTGTATAAGGTTCGCAAGGTAGGGTTCAAGTGTGATTCACAAGTATTTAAAAATAAAGGTTTATCAAGCTCTTGTCATTTTAGAGGCATAATACAAGGTGGTATCGAATATGGTATGGCTAAGGGGAAAATAGGAATATAAGCAATAAGGGTCAATGATTAATTAAGAACATAACAAAGGTTAGGGATTTAGAGTTTAATTCAAGGGTTGCAAGGTATAATTAGGCTAGTGTGGATTAAGGAAATAGATATGAAATAGGGTTCAAGCTAGTACAAAAGGTATGTCATAAAACAAGGTTTACAGTTCAACGAGAATTAAAATAAGCAAGGAAGTACAATAGTTTAAACAGCAGTCTATAAGGGTAAACTAAAAGGTATTAAGGATTAAGCAATAGTTAATATGATTTAACAGTATAGTACCAGAGGTTCGACAATTAACTGGTTTAAGCAATAGTTTATAAGGATTAACAATATAGGACAAGGGGTTCTACAATTAACTTGACAGAAACAAATAGTAAGTTATAAGAATTTAAGCAACAATCAGTGGATAATTGAAAGAATCTGAACTTCGATACAAGGTTCGAGTTACTTGCCTTAACCAAGTATTTCCACGCTAGTCACCTAGTTCAAAAACCTTCCACCTTTGTTTTTCCTTTATCCTTTAAGTCTTCGTCCTTCGAAGCTACACATATAAAAACACTATTTCAGAATTCTATGCAATATTCGACGTTCCTCTACAAATGTCTAATCTTAATCTACCCTTGCGATAATCCTTAATTTTTTATTGACTTTAATAATAATATCAACCATAGCCCACTGACACACATATAATGGCAATCGATAAACATTTAGCAGAAAATCACTTAAATAAAATATAAATCAAATACCACTCCAAATTAGAAGTATATATACATATATATACTCGAGAGTATATAATTAGAATTTTAGGGAATCAATAATTATTAGAAAATTCGACAGCATCTCCTTTGAATACTGTACTACCCGTCGGAATACAACCGACCCAAACAAGCTTTAACAACCATATTTGTACTATTTATATAACCGGAACCAATAGCAAACAATTTAAGTTAAAAGTATTACAAATCTGGATTAATTCAAAAACCGGATATACAATTCGTAAATTAAAACACGAATTGAAAAATATTATATAATTGATGAAATAATACTTGGCTCAGGAAATCATCATTGCCGATTCCACCGACTCAAATAAAATCATTGTCGGTGGGGCAAAATTTCGGGGTACCCACAAGGGCTTCCAAACACGAAACTTCGCACGAAATTAAACGAACAATTTAACACATTTACATCATTGTATTAACCAAAAATTTCAGCTATTAAACAATTAATATCCAGATTCACAAAACCAAGCCACGACCCAAAGAATTCATTATCGCAGAACAGGAGGGGACTCACGGTGGAGCTCCCGTGGGGATGCTTCGACACCCGAATCACCAAACTCCAAATTACCACAACATTTCAAGCCACAACAGCAACAAGCAGTGAAACAATTCGAGACACATACAGCGCTATACACTAACACACACACACCTGTTCACGCACAACACACACGCACGAATTACACACGCCCGAAGTACTCAACATCGACACCACACAGCCACAAACGAACAGCCATACACGCCGCAAGACAACAAGGGAACACAGGCAGTGCACACACACGTATATATTTATATATATTGAACAGAGGAGAGATGATTTGCTAAAAAAAACCGAATCAACTGGGGAGGGGATCAGTTTAATTGACAGATAAGGTCGGTAAAGAGAGAGACTCACGGGGGAAGAGACTTCGAGAGGGAGTGTTGGGTTGAGAGATTGAGAGCGAAGAGGGTGGAGAGGGTGGAGAGAGAGATAATCTCGAGAGAGAGTGGGAGAGATTTTTGCTGGAGAGTTCGAGAGATTACGAGAGACACCGACTTATGAACTCAATTGGGGAATAAAACTATCAATTTAGGGATTTAAGAGTTGAATTTTGGGGAAAGTGGAATATTACTTTTACTTTAAATAAAATTTTGAGCTGAAAATCACTTTAGAAATTGAAGATAAAATAAATAATTTTTACCCAAAATCCCAAATAAATTTTTAAAATGTAGAAGATAAAAATTTCTATCTTCCTATATTTTTAAAATATTTTTGGGGTCAAAAACGAATTTAATATCAATTTTACAAGATTAAACCAATAAGACCCAAATAAATTCATAAAATCATTTTAAAATCCTTAAAAATCAAAATAAATCCACCTACTCTTTTTAAAATTCAAATAAACTAATAAAGTTAATAATGCAAAAAGGTTTCTTAATTTTTACTAATCCCGGTGATTTTATAAAATTCTCAGAAGATAAGTAAAACATGATTCAAATAGAATTTAATCCCCAAAATAAAATAAAAAGAATACGTAGACTTATCTGACACATATAAATCATCAAATAAACCCGCAAAACGAAATCATACATATTTCACTTCCTCAAAAATAATCACGTCACATAATTCACATTTAATAATAAATAAATAATTATAAATATCACAGAAATTTCTAAGGCGTTATATCCTCCCCCCCTTAAAAGGATTCTGTCCCCAGAATCTCACCTAAGTAAATAAATGAGGATAGTTCTCTAGCATCTCGCTCTCAAGTTCCCAAGTTGATTCTTCAACTCTTGGGTTCCTCCACAAAACCTTTACCAACTTAACTGTCTTATTCCTTAGTTTCCTATCCATTCTGTCCTGAATTGCTACAGGCTGTTCTATATACGACAGATCCGGCTGTAACTCAATAGGCTCGTACTCGATCACATGACTCAAATCTGGATGATATTTCTTAAGCATTGACACATGGAAGACATTGTGGATATGACTCATATGTGGCGGTAGGGCTAACTCATACGCAACTTTTCCAACCCGTCTTAAGATCTCAAAAGGTCCTACGTATCTCGTACTGAGCTTTCCTTTCTTGCCAAACCTCGTAACTCCTTTCCAAGGTGAGACTTTCAACAACACTTTATCTCCTTCCTCGAAATTCAGATCTTTCCTATCTTGATCTGCATATTTCTTTTGTCTGTTTTGAGCGGCTATCAACCTTTTCTGAATGATTTCGACCTTTTCCTTCGTTTGTTGCACTAGTTCTGATCCTAACACCTTACGCTCACCAACCTCATCCCAATATACAGGAGATCTACATTTCCTTCCATATAAAGCTTCGTATGGCGGCATCCCAATACTAGCATGATAGCTGTTGTTGTAAGAGAATTCTACCAAAGGTAGGTGCTCGTCCCAACTTCCTTTAAAATCCAATGCACACGTTCGTAGCATATCTTCAATAGTTTGAATGGTTCGTTCACTCTGTCCGTCCGTCTGCGGATGATAGGCTGTACTCATCTTAAGCTCAGTTCCCAAGCATTCTTGAAATTGTTTCCAAAATCTGGAGTTGAAACGTGGATCTCGATCAGATACAATAGTTACTGGCACACCGTGACGCATAACCACTTCCTTCAAATACAGCTGTACCAACTTATCTAGTGAGAATCTTTCGTTGATTGGAAGAAAATGGGTAGATTTAGTCAAACGGTCTATGATTACCCAAATCGCATCATGATTAGCCTTTGTTCTCGGTAGTCCCACAACGAAGTCCATAGCTAAATGCTCCCATTTCCACTCAGGAATATCTAATGGCTGTAATAGTCCACTAGGCTTTTGATGTTCAGCTTTGACTCTTTGACATGCGTAACACTTACTAACCCACTCTGCAATCTCTCTTTTCATATCAGGCCACCAGAAATGTTCCTTCAGGTCTTGGTACATCTTCGTACTCCCCGGATGAATTGAATATCTTGAACTGTGAGCATCCCGCAAAATCTCATTCTTTAATTCTGGCACATTGGGAATCCAAATCCTCGAAGAAAATCTTAAGATACCCCTATCATCCTTCTGAGTGCAAATCTCTTCACCTGTCAATGTATTCATATCTTGATTCATGATTGCCTCCTGACATCTTCGTATCTTTTCAAGTAACTCGGGTTGAAAGGTCATGGTATAACACTTACCACTGGTAGGCTCCGAGATCTGGACTTCTAATCTCAACTTTTCAAACTCCTTGAACAATTCCTTTGAGATGGTAAACATGTTCAGTCTTTCCTTTCTACTTAATGCGTCAGCCACTACATTCGCTCTCCCTGGGTGATAATTAATTGTGCAGTCATAATCCTTAATCAACTCTAACCATCGCCTTTGTCTCATGTTAAGCTCTCGTTGAGTGAAGATATACTTTAGACTTTTGTGGTCCGTGTAAATCTCACATTTTTCACCATATAGGTAGTGTCTCCAAATCTTTAGTGCGAATACAATTGCTGCTAACTCCAAATCGTGAGTCGGGTACTTCTGTTCATGAGGCTTTAATTGTCGAGAAGCATACGCAATCACCTTTCCATGTTGCATTAATACACACCCTAATCCCTTGTATGAAGCATCACTGTAGATCACAAAGTTTCCTTGACTGTCTGGTAAGACTAACACTGGTGCTGTTACTAATCTTTTCTTTAATTCTTGGAAACTGTCTTCACACTTCTCATTCCATATGAACTTCTCATTTTTCCTAGTCAACCTGGTTAATGGTGAGGCGATCTTAGAAAAATCTTGAACAAACCTCCTATAATAACCAGCCAATCCCAAGAAACTCCTCACTTCGGTGGGCGTTCTCGGTCTGCTCCAATTCACCACAGCTTCTATCTTTATAGGGTCAACTCTAATTCCTTCACTACTGATTATATGGCCTAGAAACTGCACCTCTTCCAACCAAAACTCACATTTTGAAAACTTGGCATACAACTTCTCTGCTCTCAATATTTCTAACGCAATTCTTAAATGTTCTGCATGTTCTTCCCGGGTCTTGGAATATATCAAGATATCATCAATAAAAACTATCACAAATTTATCCAGATGCTTCCTAAAGACTCTGTTCATAAGATCCATAAATGCTGCTGGAGCATTGGTTAATCCAAATGGCATCACTAAGAATTCGTAATGTCCATACCTTGTGCGAAATGCCGTCTTTGGAATGTCTTCAGGTTTGATCTTTAATTGATGATAGCCCGATCTTAAATCAATCTTCGAGAAATAAGCTGTTCCCTTAAGTTGATCAAACAAATCATCGATTCTAGGCAAGGGATATCTATTCTTGATGGTCAGCTTGTTGAGTTCTCGATAATCGATACACAATCTCATACTACCATCCTTTTTCTTGACAAACAGCACAGGAGCTCCCCACGGTGATACACTTGGTCTTATGACTCCCTTATCTAAAAGTTCTTGTAATTGTGTTGCTAACTCTTTCATCTCCACCGGTGCCATCCTATATGGTGCTTTGGACACGGGTTCTGCTCCAGGTACTAGGTCTATAGCAAACTCCACTTCTCGATCTGGAGGTAAACCGGGTAATTCTTCTGGAAAAACGTCGGGGAACTCGTTAACAATTGGTATATCTTCTATCTTCGGTGCATGCTTCTCTACATCCGTCACGTGTGCTAAATACGCTTCACAACCTTGTCTAAGTAACCTCTTGGCTTGCATAATACTCAGAAATTTCTTCACCTGCCTTTGTCCTTGAAATATCACTTCCTTATCATCCTCCGCCTTTAATCTCACCTGTTTCTTTCTACACTCAATCTGTGCATCATAATCAGCCAACCAGTCCATTCCTAAAATTACATCGAATTCTCCCATCTCGAAGGGTATCAAATTGGCATAGAAAAGGTAACCACCTATCTCTATATTACACTGAGGACACACTTGATTGACAGGGACTTTATCTTGGTTTGCCACCTCTATCACTAAAGCTTGCTCTAAAGGTCGAATTTCACATTGCAATTTACTAAGAAACTTGTTGGAAATGAAAGACTTAGTAGCTCCAGAGTCAATTAAAACTTTAGCCTCTATTGAATTCACAGGAAGCGTACCTACAACAACATCCATTTCTTGAACAGCATCCTGCATAGTCATGTTAAAGGTTCTGGCTCTAGGTTGAGACATCTGGGTCTGAGATGGAGGTCCAGTTATCCTCAGGGCATTTGCCGATGGGGGTCCGGCTATCCTTAAAGCATTTCCTGACTGAACTGCCTCCTTGCAATCCTTAGCAATATGACCAATTTTCCCGCAGTTGTAGCATGTTATCCCTGATTTTGAAGTCGGGCACTCTCCCGCGTAATGTCCCTTCTTGTTGCATTTAAAACAAGTAATACTTAGTCTGTGGCAAACTCCCGAGTGCTTCTTCCCACAAGTTGTACATTCAGGTAAGGCTGGTCTGATTGCAAGCTGCTGATTGGTATTCTGAAGACGTTTACCTTGACCACCGTTTCCATTCTTCGGTTTCTGAAAACCTCGATTCCTGTCAAACCGACCCTCATTCCTTGGCTTGAACTTGTTATTATTATTATTGCCTTTTGGGTTCTGACTTCCCTCAGTACTTTCTATCTTCCTTTTCTTTCCTGCTTTCTCTTTCTGATACAATTCACTTTCACCTTCAACAATCATAGCCTTCTCCACTACCATTGCATAGTTCTCTAACTGAAACACCGCCACCTTACTACGTATCCATGGCTTTAGACCCTGTTGAAATCTTTTAGCTTTCTTTGCCTCAGTATTGACATACTCAGGAACAAACCTTGCTAACTCTGTGAATTTTGCCTCGTATTCTGCCATGCTCATGTTTTCTTGTTTTAATTCTAAAAACTGAATCTCCAGCTGATCTTGCATATACCTTGGAAGATACTTCTCGAGAAATAACTCGGTGAATCTCTGCCATGTGATCACTCCATCACCTTGCAACAGTTTTGTTGACTCCCACCAATAATTTGCTTCAGCTTTCAAGAAGTAACTAGCATATTCCGTCTTCTGATCTTCTCCTACCCTAACCAAAGCAAAAGCTTTTTCCATTTCATTAAGCCAAGCCCTAGCTTCTATAGGGTTGACAGTACCTTTGAACTCTGGAGGGTGTACGGCTTGAAAAGCCTTAAAGGTCACAATTGGTTGGGCGGGTCGTTGCTGAGCTAGTGCGGCTGTCTGTTGTTGAAGAAGTTGGAGAATTTGAGTCATAGTCGGGTCAACTGGATTTGGATTGCCAGTGTTCTGGTTTTCAGGATTTGTAGCAGGTGTTTTCTTCTTTAGAGGCATGATTCTGATAAGAAAACATGAAACTTATTAAGAAACAGGATAATATATACAAAAATAAGGTTTTTCGAATCCTGGATTTGAGTTACCTATGTTCACAAGAATTATAACGGGGTAAAGAACCAAGGAAGCATAGATATTATCTCGAGCAAGTAATTCTAACAGGAGATATTTAGGCAACTCAGAAATATAATAAAAGATGTGCAGATAACGAGAAAATAAAGGTCATGGTACCAATAAAGTTAATATAACACAACAGTTTCAGAGTTCAAGGTACACTGTTAACCATCCTACTACAAAAATAAATACCGAGGATAATCTCAATCATCTACCATCTGCGATAACGATATAGCGAGTAAAGAAATTATTAAAGCGATAAAAGAATATCCTAAACCTACTACCTACTATCCTAATGATAACCTACACCTATCGCTCCTATCCTATACCTATACCTAATCCTGGCTTGTTTCAGTGACCAAAACCTGATAGCTCTGATACCAACCTGTAACGTCCCGACTTCCCAATACTAAAAATAAACTTTTATAATAAATTATTGGATTTAATTAAATAAAATAGAATTTGATACAGGGGAATTTTTAAAAATTTCGGCATGAAGTATTCGTAATATGGACTATCCACCTGTATTTTGAACCAACCAAATTCATAAAAGAAAATAACTGCAATACCAAGTACTTAAGAAACATAACACCTGTTCAACCTGTCCTAACCGATCAGGTGAACCATACTACTATGCCCTCCCGATCATAAAACAAGATCGGGGCACACAACCAAAATTAAATACATACAAGCTGATAACCAGACATTAAATCATAATACAACACCCCACTACTAACCCGGATCTCTAACAGGTAGTGGTATGAAACAAGCAACTACTACTAAGTTATTACATTACAATACTAAATCCTTAATTAAAAGATACAAACACTCCACAAACATAAATACAACCAACTTTAACTATTACACAAATTTCTACTGATACCCAAAAGTCCAACCTTGTACTAGAGCCAAACTAGTCCGTCTACAGTCCACAACAAGTTCTTCTCCTGATATAGCTCCTACGTCGTATCCTTTTCTTCCTTAACTGAAAAAGGGTTATAAACAGCAATAAGTGAGCCAAATGCTCAGCAAGTAACAATATAGACGCCAAAATAAAAATCAACCACAAGAGTACGGATACAACGATATAAGAGTCATTCTCTGAGTTTTTCCGAATTTTGGAAATTTGTAATTCATTCCAAAAATAGGGAGAGAGAGAGAGAGAAATGAATTTCTCTTTTTATATCAAATTTCCCACCTTTAAAACATTTTAATTAAATTAAGCATTTTATTAAAATCGGACAATACGGGTGATCAGCCACGTAATGTCCCCATACCGGACACTAGGTCCCTCTGGACTTTGAAAATTGGGTTCCCAATTAGGCAACACATTGGCCTCTATTGCTGGACTAGGACCACCCTAGCCTCTTACGCCAAATTAAAGAGCTGGACTAGGACCACCCTAGCCTCTTACGCTAATTTAAAATAATTAATTAAATGTCCATAAAGTAAAGCAAGTTTCGATGAATGGAATTCTTATGCAATAATTCAGAGCAGGGGATTATTCTGTTTAATTTCAAGAATAAGTGACTAAAAGTAAAGCAATCCAATTTAATTGTATAAGGTTCGCAAGGTAGGGTTCAAGTGTGATTCACAAGTATTTAAAAATAAAGGTTTATCAAGCTCTTGTCATTTTAGAGGCATAATACAAGGTGGTATCGAATATGGTATGGCTAAGGGGAAAATAGGAATATAAGCAATAAGGGTCAATGATTAATTAAGAACATAACAAAGGTTAGGGATTTAGAGTTTAATTCAAGGGTTGCAAGGTATAATTAGGCTAGTGTGGATTAAGGAAATAGATATGAAATAGGGTTCAAGCTAGTACAAAAGGTATGTCATAAAACAAGGTTTACAGTTCAACGAGAATTAAAATAAGCAAGGAAGTACAATAGTTTAAACAGCAGTCTATAAGGGTAAACTAAAAGGTATTAAGGATTAAGCAATAGTTAATATGATTTAACAGTATAGTACCAGAGGTTCGACAATTAACTGGTTTAAGCAATAGTTTATAAGGATTAACAATATAGGACAAGGGGTTCTACAATTAACTTGACAGAAACAAACAGTAAGTTATAAGAATTTAAGCAACAATCAGTGGATAATTGAAAGAATCTGAACTTCGATACAAGGTTCGAGTTACTTGCCTTAACCAAGTATTTCCACGCTAGTCACCTAGTTCAAAAACCTTCCACCTTTGTTTTTCCTTTATCCTTTAAGTCTTCGTCCTTCGAAGCTACACATATAAAAACACTATTTCAGAATTCTATGCAATATTCGACGTTCCTCTACAAATGTCTAATCTTAATCTACCCTTGCAATAATCCTTAATTTTTTATTGACTTTAATAATAATATCAACCATAGCCCACTGACACACATATAATGGCAATCGATAAACATTTAGCAGAAAATCACTTAAATAAAATATAAATCAAATACCACTCCAAATTAGAAGTATATATACATATATATACTCGAGAGTATATAATTAGAATTTTAGGGAATCAATAATTATTAGAAAATTCGACAGCATCTCCTTTGAATACTGTACTACCCGTCGGAATACAACCGACCCAAACAAGCTTTAACAACCATATTTGTACTATTTATATAACCGGAACCAATAGCAAACAATTTAAGTTAAAAGTATTACAAATCTGGATTAATTCAAAAACCGGATATACAATTCGTAAATTAAAACACGAATTGAAAAATATTATATAATTGATGAAATAATACTTGGCTCAGGAAATCATCATTGCCGATTCCACCGACTCAAATAAAATCATTGTCGGTGGGGCAAAATTTCGGGGTACCCACAAGGGCTTCCAAACACGAAACTTCGCACGAAATTAAACGAACAATTTAACACATTTACATCATTGTATTAACCAAAAATTTCAGCTATTAAACAATTAATATCCAGATTCACAAAACCAAGCCACGACCCAAAGAATTCATTATCGCAGAACAGGAGGGGACTCACGGTGGAGCTCCCGTGGGGATGCTTCGACACCCGAATCACCAAACTCCAAATTACCACAACATTTCAAGCCACAACAGCAACAAGCAATGAAACAATTCGAGACACATACAGCGCTATACACTAACACACACACACCTGTTCACGCACAACACACACGCACGAATTACACACGCCCGAAGTACTCAACATCGACACCACACAGCCACAAACGAACAGCCATACACGCCGCAAGACAACAAGGGAACACAGGCAGTGCACACACACGTATATATTTATATATATTGAACAGAGGAGAGATGATTTGCTAAAAAAAACCGAATCAACTGGGGAGGGGATCAGTTTAATTGACAGATAAGGTCGGTAAAGAGAGAGACTCACGGGGGAAGAGACTTCGAGAGGGAGTGTTGGGTTGAGAGATTGAGAGCGAAGAGGGTGGAGAGGGTGGAGAGAGAGATAATCTCGAGAGAGAGTGGGAGAGATTTTTGCTGGAGAGTTCGAGAGATTACGAGAGACACCGACTTATGAACTCAATTGGGGAATAAAACTATCAATTTAGGGATTTAAGAGTTGAATTTTGGGGAAAGTGGAATATTACTTTTACTTTAAATAAAATTTTGAGCTGAAAATCACTTTAGAAATTGAAGATAAAATAAATAATTTTTACCCAAAATCCCAAATAAATTTTTAAAATGTAGAAGATAAAAATTTCTATCTTCCTATATTTTTAAAATATTTTTGGGGTCAAAAACGAATTTAATATCAATTTTACAAGATTAAACCAATAAGACCCAAATAAATTCATAAAATCATTTTAAAATCCTTAAAAATCAAAATAAATCCACCTACTCTTTTTAAAATTCAAATAAACTAATAAAGTTAATAATGCAAAAAGGTTTCTTAATTTTTACTAATCCCGGTGATTTTATAAAATTCTCAGAAGATAAGTAAAACATGATTCAAATAGAATTTAATCCCCAAAATAAAATAAAAAGAATACGTAGACTTATCTGACACATATAAATCATCAAATAAACCCGCAAAACGAAATCATACATATTTCACTTCCTCAAAAATAATCACGTCACATAATTCACATTTAATAATAAATAAATAATTATAAATATCACAGAAATTTCTAAGGCGTTATACAAGGCACACAACATTGACATAAAGATCAGAGTATCACTGTATTTGCTTATATGCTCAGACCTGAACATCCACTAATAGATGAGGTACGCCTTTTAAGCACAATTCACAGCTAAAATGCTCGAAATAGAATATAGATCGTTCACTAAGAAGCCTTTCTTCACGAAGAACAAACTTTAGATAGGTTTACACACATATGATAAAATTTCATTGCAAAAATCAATACAGATACTTACGAATCTACACGAATGTCTTCGAATCAATGTATATACTAAGCAAAAATTTCATATGTATATTACACACATATGATAAAATTTCATTGTGATAAAATTTCATTGCAAAAATCAATACAGATACTTACGAATCTACACGAATCTCTTGGAACCTATAATTTAAACCAAATCAAAACTTACAAATCTATTTAACATCAAAACGATACAAATTTTGACCTAAATTCGTAGATGAATTAAGAAATTAAAAATTTCATATGTATATTACACACATATGAGCAGTCAGAGATACAAACCCTAATTGATGAAATCATACCTAATTGACCAATCACACAATCAGAAGCCATTGTTGTAGAGCAGCTTTGCACAATCACATACTAAATGAAAAATGAAAATGAAAAGTTCAATTCACGCGTAGTTTTTATGTGTACTTGTATGTAATGCGAGTATATATTTTATACTCTGTTATACATATCGGTAGGTAGTAGGCATTTTGGGCCAGATTCTCGTGAACGTGTATTTTGGACCCACTAATAATAAAAATAGGTAAATAAGACCTTCGCCCATCTATCTATCTATCTATCTATCTATTATATATATAAAGGAAATTCCCCAGGAGTTTGGTGGAGCTCTAGAATCGCTCGATTCATATTTATCTATTTTTCTGGAGCTCCTTTATTTTAAATATGTAAAATTAAAATTTCCTTCTTTAAACCCTATTTTTTAGAAAAGAAATCAAAACTTCCTTTTTTAACATTAATATAAACGTTAACATAAACATCTTTGAAATAGAAAAGGTTCTCGAATTTGTAGGGAAGAAGAATTCAAATTACATATTCGAAAGTGAAAAGGTTTTCTAATTTGTTAGGCAGAAAAAATTATATATTCAAAATAGAAAAAAAAATATTCTTATATTATATATTCAAAATAGAAAAGAAATTTTATATTCTTATATATATGCAATCATTACTTCTAATAATCAAATTTTATCACCATGTTGTAATCATATTTACTCGATTTATAAACAAATTTCTGTATTCCAAAAAAATTAGTTCTCTTTATATTTATGTTTGCTTTTAGAGTATCTGTATCTTCTTGAACATAAACAATTAGTCTTGATTTTGGTTGTTCTGTTTTTTGTAAGATGCAAGAATAGACGCCAAAGTTTTGTTGCAGTACAAAGAAGATGGATGTAATTTGATGATATTTGTATTATCAAAGAAAGAAGCTGGATGCATGATGATGATGTGCACCTATCAATTCTGATTCACGAGTTTCCTCAAGTCCTACTATGCACTACAAGTTAAGAATTTACGACATCAATTTTTTATATATTTTTGACAAAAGTTTTGGTTTGAATTTCTGTAAGAAACTACTTATATAAATTTATTTATGCATTAGAATTTTATGTTTGAATTATACATTTTTCACCATATTCTCCTTCACGTACGTAGAAAGAGAAGAGAGATCGTGCCAGGTGATTATGATCAATTGATATCTGTAAAATTTTTTGTTTGCTTTTTGTCTTTCCCTTTAACCACTATTCGTTTCTTTGTCTATTTTGATCATAAATTTGATTTTTCTTTGTCTATTTTGATCATAAATTTGTTTTATATATGTTTGTGGAAAGAGTTTTGGTGATACAAGCACCAAAAGTGTTGTTATTATATGTGTATTTTTCTTTAAACACTGTTAGCATCATACTTTATTATGATTTTGCACTTTCAAATTCTAATTACATTGATTCTTTTATAGCTTTTTTATGTTTTTTTAAACCGAAACTAAAGTAAAAAAGGATTTTAATATTTAAATTTTTATTATTGTATATACTTAGTATTTTTAAAATATATACAATGGGTATCGGCCTACAAATTGTGAGGCAAAATCGATAAATCAAAGTCAAAGAGCATTTTAGTATTTAAATGTTTATTATTGTGTATGCCTAGCATTTTTATAATATATATACAACGGGTGTCGACCTAAAAAATTGTGAGACAAAATCGGTATAAAAAAATATATGAATAATGTATCTTATTATTTATGTATATTTAATTTATACAATATTGTGTTCACCAATTTATATTGATATTTAAGATATTTAAATTTTAAAAAAGAATTGTGCGGCAAAATCGGCAAATCAAAATCAAAGGGCATTTTAGTATTTAAATTTTTATTATTGTGTACGCTTAGTATTTTTATAATATATACAACGGATGTTGGCCGAAAAAATCGTAAGACAAAATTGGTATAGAAAAATATATGAATAATTTATCTTATTATCTATGTATATTTAATTTATACAATATTGTGTTCACCAATTTATATTGATATTATAAAAATATTATTGTCATTTTTTTTCTTAAATGATCTTTATTTAAAATTTTTAAAAAAAAATTATAAGGCCGCCGCGAAGTGCGGCTTAGTCGACTAGTATATGTAATAAAGCAAAGGATTGGAGCGCTTATGTGGCAATTTACAATTCGTTTAAAATTATGTTGTTGATCTCTTATACAGCTCTTCCTACAAAAGTGGCGCATCAAACCCAGATCAATCCTCAGCTCCCACTTCTCTTTTTCAAACATTATTCTTTTTCTGTTATACAATAATAATATAATATGAATGTTGTATGCTTAATAATTAAAAGAAAAGTAGACAGAAGGCTTATGAGTGCAGAGAGAAAGTAATGAATTGTTTATATTGCTTATTCATGTGTAGCCAAATGATCTTGCAGTATGCTCAATTTATAGTACAAAAACACGGCCTATTATGTATGAACATAATAATACTTTCCGGTTAAATGGACTAAGAATGGTGGCTACGTGTTGGAATTGTGTACATCCTTCTAGTAGCTTTGACAATCACATAATTAGATTATTTATAACACTCCCCCTTGATTGTCAAATGTGAGTTATTACAAAGATTGACTGCCTCGTTAAAATCTTGTAAGGAAAAACCCAGTGGGATAAAAACCTTGACGAAGGAAAAAGAGTACAGTCTCCCCCTGAATAAAACGTCTCACGATTTGACATCTTGATGTATCAAGTTCCTCAATCTTCGCATACCAATATTATTTCGCAGCTTTTCAAATGTTGAAGTGGGAAGAGACTTTGTGAGTAAATCTGCCAGATTATCACATGAGCGAACTTGTTGTACATCAATGTCACCATTTTCTTGTAGTTCATGAGTGTAGAAGAATTTTGGTAAAATATGTTTTGTTCGATCCCCTTTGATGTAGCCTTCCTTGAGTTGTTTAATACAAGCTGAGTTATCTTCAAACATAACTGTAGGACTGTCTAAGATACCTGATAAACCACATGATTCTCGAATATGTTGAATGACAGATCGTAACCAAATACATTCTCTGCTTGCTTCATGAATTGCAAGTAACTCTGCGTGATTAGATGAAGTTGCCGCCATAGTCTGTTTTGTAGACTTCCAAGAAATAGCAGTGCCACAATATGTGAATAGATAACCTGTTTGAGATCGTCCAAATGTGGATCTGACATGTACCCAGCATCCGCATATCCAACCAGCTGTGATTTTGAATTGTTTTGAAAAAATAATCCAAGATCAATTGTCCCACGAAGATATCTGAATATATGTTTGATCCCATCCCAGTGCCTTTTAGTTGGATAAGAACTGAATCTCGCCAACAAGTTCACAGAAAATGCAATATCAGGTCGTGTGTTATTTGCTAGATACATAAGAGCTCCATTTGCACTAAGATATGGAACTTCAGGCCCAAGAGCATCTTCATCTTATTTTCAAGGACGGAAAGGATCTTTCTCAACTTCTAGTGATCGAACAATCATCGGTGTAGTTATTGGATGAGATTTGTCCGTGTAGAATCGATCAAGGACCTTTTCTGTGTGGGTTGACTGATGAACAAATATGCCTGAAGATAAGTGCTCCACCTGTATGTATACCTAAACAAAATCTTGTGTTTCCAAGATCTTTCATTTCAAACTCATTTTTCAAATAGTTAGCAGCATTAGTAATATCTTCGGAAGTACCTACAATATTCAAATCATCCGCATATACTGCAATAATAACAAAACCAGATTGTGACCTTTTGATAAACACACATGGACACACTTGATTATTTATATAACAATCATTCAATAAATATTCACTAAGCCTGTTGTACCACATAAGACCAGATTGTTTCAAGCCATATAATGATCGTTGTAGTTTAACTGAGTAAAATGTTAAGGCTTAGTTTCCTCTAACTTTAATCCTTCAGGAATTTTCATATAAATATCACTATCAAGTGATCCATAAAGGTAGGCTGTCACAACGTCCATCAGACGTGTTTCCAATTTTTCCATACAAGCCATACCCATAAGAAAATGGAAAGTAATTCCATCCATCACAGGAGAGTAAGTTTCCTGGTAATCAAATCCAGGCCTTTGAGAGAATCCCTGGGCTACCAGCCGGGCCTTATATCTCACAATTTCATTTCTCTCATTTCGTTTTCGTACAAACACCCATCTATTTCCAATGTGAACCACACCAGCTGGTGTTCGGACTGCAGGTCCAAATACATTTCTCTTGCGCAAGGATTGCAATTCTTCCTGAATTACAATTTTCCATTTTGGCCAATCATTTCTTTGTCGACATTCTTCCATACTTTATGGTTCAGGATCGGAGTTCATAATAATATCACATGCCACGGAAAAAGCATATACATCATCAACCTCACTACTCCCACGATCCAATAATTTTCCGTTATGTACATAACTCATTGAGATCTCATAATTTTCAAGTACCTTTGCTTCTATGGAAGCATGTGCCACTTTAGGGGCAATATCCTCTTCTGGATGTAATACCACTTCGTGTGGTTTTGTCACAGCCACTTCAGGGGCTTAAACCTCTTCAGGAGGTGATACTGATAAGTGGATTTTTATCCATTTAGACCATTCTATTTTGGCTTGAATTGATCGCTGAATCCTCGAGTATTTGTGTGGTTTAATGTGTTTTGTGGAGTTTGTGCAGGAATTAGGTTTTTCGCAGTGAGTATGGTGTTTTGTGGTTTTTGCAACAGATGTGGTTATGAGGAAAAAACGGCGTGCGAAGAAGAAGGCTCTAACAGAAATTCTGCAGAAACAGAATTTGTATAGCGCGACCGCGCTATGTTATAGCTGTTAGGGAGCGCGACCGCGCTAAGGGAATTGGCAGGTTTTTGTGACAGCGCGACCGCGCCAGATTTGCACTACAAGACAGCGCAACCGCACTAGGAGAATACTGAACCGCCAGAAACTGTTCCAAATCTGATTTCAAAGAGGAATGCTGCCGTTTTCTTCTCCTATTCGACATGGAAATATTCTTGGACGGTGGGAATAGTCCAGAAGCTTTATTTGACAAGGGAAGTTGCAATCTATATCATATTTAAAGATGGAAATTGTCAAATTCAATTCCTACTCAAGAATGGCAATTGTTTGGAGAAGAGGCAATATTGAGCTATAAATACACATGCTTGGGGGTCAGATTTACACACACCAACACCAGAGATCAGATCACTTCACATTACATACACACTTTCTAGCACAAGATTGAGAAGCCAAGGCGAGGATCGTGACAACAAGAAGATCTAGATATAGTTTTCTTGTATTCTTACTAGGCGTATCTTTTGGATGCTTGATCATTATTCGACTTTGTTCCATAACTTTGTTAACATTGGTTTATTCATTATTATTCTCTTCATCTTTATCATGTTTTCATCAAACCCCATGATGACGAACGGTTCGATTATGAACTAATCGCCGTCATGGGGTCCTAGCGGATTTACTTATGGAATTTAGATGTTGATTGCCTAACTTGATATATGTGTGGTGAATTTACGATATCCTTGCATGGTTGTATTTAATTCATATAGATGCGTAGCTAACATCTATCTTGTTAATCTTAAGTGAAGCGACAGTGAATCTTTTGATTTAGAACTTGCCATGCTAGCATAAGTCCATGAATGTTATTCATGTTTGTGGTGTGTTTCTAACCGTCTCATACTACCTTATGTAATCTTATGGATACTTGATCTTCAACCATTATGTTTTCAAATTCTATAGACATATAGGGTCTAAGCATAATTGGTGCCTGCATGATTTCTATCTTTTGTGGATATTGTGTAGATTGGTGTGCGTGTACTGAAAGGTAGCGTATACTTATTTCGTGTTGTCCGATTAGTTATCGTAATCACCACATGTGTTGATAAAAGGGCATGATCTCTAAAGGAAGTTTGTATTGAAGTTAGGATTCCATGTTTTCCATATCATAAGTAATTTGAATCACTTAGTTAATTGATTTAGTTGTTAATTAATTCTTATTAGTTTATTTAGATAATCAAAACCAATTAGTCCATTGTCTTAGCATTGAACGATAATCATACATTGATGCTTAGGTACAAGAACTAAATTATACAATCTCTGTGGGAACGAACTCTACTTCATTCTATATTACTTGTGAACACGTGCGCTTGCGTGATTTTGTGCTAACAAGTTTTTGGCGCCGCTGCCGGGGATTTGTTATAGTTTATGTGCTTGACATCAGTGGTCGTTAAAGTTCATTGACTCGGATCGGTTACTAATAGTTTTTGTGTTGTTTTGTGTTTTCAGGTACTTGAGGGTGTATGCGAACGCGTTCTCAAGCGAATAAGGAGAAGCTGGAAAATAAAGAAGAAACAGAAACAGAAGCTCCAGTGATTCAAGTTGTGGAAGATATGGGAGAACCAGCAGCAGCAACTAAGGCTCTTAAGGATTTCTCGCAGCCAAAGATCAATGACATTGCATCGAGTATTGTCAGACCAGCAATCGCAGCTAATACCTTCGAGATCAAGCCTAGCACTATACAGATGGTCCAGAACTCAGTTCAGTTTGGGGGTGCTCCTACCGAAGATCCCAACATGCATATTCGAGATTTCATAGAGATCTGTGATACCTTCAGAACCAACGGGGTGTCTGAGGATGCTGTTAAGTTAAGGCTATTTCCATTCTCTCTGAGGGACAAGGCGAAGAGTTGGTTACACTCTTTACCAGCAGGTTCTATCACTACATGGGAAGATCTTGCACAGAAATTTCTCACCAAATTCTTTCCCATGGCGAAGACAGCAGCTATCAGGAATGCTATCACTCAGTTTTCACAGCAGTCTGGAGAATCTCTATGCGAGGCTTGGGAGAGATATAAGGAGATGCTAAGGAAGTGTCCACATCATGGGATGCCTGATTGGATGATAATCAATTGTTTTTATAATGGTTTGGGTGCACAGTCGAGACCCATGCTAGATGCAGCATCAGGTGGAGCTTTGTGGGCCAAGAGTTATGAAGAAGCTTATGAATTGATCGAGATGATGGCTGCTAATGAATATCAGAATCCTACAGGGAGGTTATCTCAAGGCAAGGTAGCAGGTGTTCTTGAAATTGATACAGCTACAGCCATTGCAGCTCAGTTGAAGGCCTTGTCAATGAAGGTCGATTCTTTGGCTAACATGGGAGTTCAGCAGGTAGCTAGTGTTTGTGAGTTGTGTGCGGGCGCACATGATAAAAATCAATGTGCCATATCTTCTGAATCAGCACAATTTGTGAGTAACTTCCGGAGGCCACAACAGCCAGTTCCAGCCACCTATCATCCGAATAACCGCAACCATCCAAATTTCAGCTGAAGTAACAATCAAGGTGGTAATCAGCAGCAACAGCAGTTCGGAGCTAGGCAGTTCAATCAAGGATTTCAGCAGCAGTACCAGCCCAGACAACAGTTTCAACCTCCAGGTTTCCAGCAACAATCTCAGGGGAATGCTGGTCAATCTTCTAATGAAAAAGCTGAGCTTGAGGAGTTGAGGATGATAGTAAAAAGTCAGGGGGCATCTATGAAGATCATGGAAAGTCAGATCGGGCAGCTTGCTAGTGCTCTGTTGAACAGACCATCTGGAGTTCTTCCGAGTGACACTGAAGCCAATCCAGGTAAGAGGGAAACCAAAGAGCATGTCAAATCAGTTACTTTGAGATCGGGTAAGGTGACTGGTAATCAGACTTCAGCCATTGAAGAAGAAGAAGAAGAAGAAGTTCAAGAGCAACATGTGGCACCTACTGCAGATAAGGAGCAAGTCCAGACTGATAGAGTAGCTGAGCAGTTGGTTAGCGAGGTGGAGAATCCTAAAAATTCTGCTAAGGAAGTTTTTCCAAAGCAGTCTACAGAGAACGTGAAAATCTTTCCTCCTCCTCCATATCCTGGTAGATTGAAGAAGCAGAAGAATGACAGACAGTTTGGCAAGTTTCTGGAGGTATTCAAAAAGCTTCAAATCAATATCCCTTTTGCTGAAGCATTGGAGCAGATGCCGAGCTATGCAAGGTTTATGAAGGGTATTCTCTCAAAGAAGTTGAAACTTGAAGAATTGGATACAGTAGCATTAACAGAAGAGTGCAGTGCCGTTTTACAGCAGAAGTTACCACCGAAGCTAAAGGATCCAGGCAGTTTCACTATTCCGTGCACCATTGGGAATTTGTCTTTCAGCAAGTGTTTGTGTGACTTGGGTGCTAGTATCAATCTCATCCATTGTCAGTTTTCATGCAGCTTGGTCTTCCAGATCCTAAACCTACCAATATCTCTCTACAGCTAGCTGATCGTTCTATTACATACCCGAGGGGTATCGTTGAGGATGTTTTGGTCAAGGTTGATAAACTCATCTTTCCAGCAGATTTTGTGATTCTTGATTTTGAGGAAGATAAGAAGATTCCTATCATCTTAGGACGACCTTTTCTAGCTACGGGTCGTACCTTGATTGATGTTCAGAAGGGGGAGCTTACGATGCGGGTGCAAGATCAGGATGTTACCTTCAATGTTTTCAATGCAATGAAGCTACCTTCAGATGATGAGGAATGTTGTCAGGTGGACTTGGTGGAGTCGTCAGTGAAGTTGAACTTTGATCAGGTACTGTTGGCTGATCCATTAGAGAGAGCTTTGTTAGGAGATTCTGTAGTTGAAGATGAAGAAAGAGAAGAGCAAATTCAGCAGTTAAGGGCAATTCCGTGGAGAAAGAGTTTTGAAGTGCCAGTTGAGTCACTTGGGCTGGAGGAGCTTAAAAAGTCACAAAGTCGTCTCAAACCATCTATTGAGGAAGCTCCTACACTTGAGCTTAAACAGCTACCAGAACATTTGAGGTATGCCTTTTTGGGAGAAGCATCTACTTTGCCTGTTATCATTGCCGCTAACTTGACAGATAGTGAAGAGGAGAAGCTCTTGAGGATATTGAGACAGTTCAAGACAGCTATTGGATGGACTATAGCAGACATCAAAGGAATCAGTCCTTCGTATTGCATGCATAAAATTCTGCTAGAGGAGAATTGCAAGCCTACTGTGGAGCAACAGCGTCGTCTCAATCCTATTATGAAGGAAGTGGTGAAGAAGGAAATCTTGAAGTGGCTTGATGCTGGTATTATCTACCCTATTTCAGACAGTTCTTGGGTGAGTCCGGTACAGTGTGTGCCGAAGAAGGGGGGTATGACAGTTGTTGCTAATGAGAAGAACGAGCTCATCCCTACACGTACCGTTACAGGGTGGAGAGTTTGCATGGACTATCGCAAGTTGAACAAAGCCACGAGAAAAGACCACTTTCCTCTTCCGTTTGTGGATCAGATGTTAGACAGGTTGGCAGGCCACGAGTACTATTGTCTTCTTGATGGATATTCTGGATATAATTAGATTTGCATTGCACCTGAGGATCAAGAGAAGACTACATTCACATGTCCCTTTGGCACCTTTGCATTCAGACGAGTTCCGTTCGGACTTTGTGGCGCTCCAACCACTTTTCAGAGGTGTATGATGGCTATCTTTTCAGACATGATTGGTATCAATGTGGAAGTTTTCATGGATGATTTCTCAGTGTTTGGTTCTTCATATGACGAGTGCTTACATAATCTTGGTCTGGTTTTGAAGAGATGTGTGGAGACTAATCTGTTGCTGAATTGGGAAAAATGTCACTTTATGGTGCAAGAAGGGATCATTCTTGGGCACAAGGTTTCCAGCAAGGGACTCGAGGTGGACAAAGCAAAAATTGACACTATAGAGAAGCTTCCTCCTCCTATCTCTGTTAGAGGCATTCGCAGCTTTCTTGGTCATGCGGGGTTCTATCGTCGGTTCATAAAGGATTTTTCGAAGATCTCTAAACCCTTGTGCAGTCTTTTGGAGAAAGATGTTCCTTTCAATTTTGATGAAGCTTGTCTTGATGCTTTCGAGCTTTTGAAGAAGAAGTTGACTACCACACTTGTTATTACTGCACCAGATTGGAGTGAGCCATTCGAGCTAATGTGTGATGCTAGTGACTATGCCGTTGGTGCTGTTCTTGGTCAGAGAAAGGAGAAAATATTTCATGTGGTTTACTATGCTAGTAAAACCCTTAATGACGCACAGTTGAACTACACCACCACGGAAAAAGAGCTTTTGGCTGTTGTTTATGCATTTGAGAAGTTTCGAGCCTATTTACTTGGCACGAAAGTCATTGTCTACACAGATCATGCGGCTATCAGATATTTGATGTCAAAGAAGGATTCGAAGCCTAGGTTGATTCGATGGGTCTTATTGCTCCAAGAATTTGATGTGGAGATTAAAGACAGAAAAGGAACTGAAAACCAGGTGGCAGATCATCTTTCGAGGTTGGAAGACCATGGTAAAAATTCACAGGCTAAATCTTTGATTAATGAATTTTTTCCGGATGAGCAACTTTTAGGGGTACAAGTGGAAGAGCCATGGTTTGCAGATTTTGTGAACTATCTTGTTAGTGACATCATCCCTCCTGATTTAACTTATGCTCAAAGGAAGAAGTTCTTACATGATGTGAAGTGGTACCGATGGGACGAGCCGTATTTGTTCAAACAGGGTGCTGATCAGATTATTCGTCGTTGCATTCCTTATAGCGAGACTGAAAGTGTGTTGTGAGATTGCCATTCCACTGTTTATGGAGGTCATTATGGTGGAGAGAAGACAGCAGCTCGTGTTCTTCAGGCAGGTTTCTTTTAGACTACAATTTTTAAGGATGCTCATCAGTATGTTTTGAGATGTGATCGCTGTCAGAAAGTTGGTAATATTTCTAGGAGGAATGAGATGCCTCTTAATATGCTCCTTGAGGTAGAGATCTTTGATGTATGGGGTATTGATTTCATGGGACCCTTTGTTTCGTCTTGTAATAATCAGTACATCTTGCTAGCTGTGGACTACGTCTCTAAGTGGGTTGAGGTGAAGGCCTTACCAACCAATGATGCTAAGGTGGTGCTGAACTTTCTTCATAAACAGGTCTTTACGCGTTTTGGAACTCCGCGAGCTATTATTAGTGATGAGGGGACTCACTTTTGTAATCGTCAATTCACTGCATTGTTGGCGAAGTATAGGGTGACACATCGTGTTGCTACAGCATATCATCCCCAGACAAACGGTCAAGCGGAGGTTTCTAATCGTGAAATCAAGAGAATTCTAGAAAATTTGGTGAATCCGTCGAGGAAGGATTGGTCCTTGAAGTTAGATGAAGCAGTTTGGGCCTATAGAACAGCTTACAAAACACCTTTGGGAATGTCTCCGTATCAGTTAGTTTTTGGAAAAGCATGTCATCTACCAGTGGAGTTGGAACATAAAGCTTTTTGGGCAATTAAGAAGTTGAATCTTGATATTAGAGCAGCTGGTAAGAAACGGTTATTGCAGTTGAATGAGTTAGAGGAATTTCGATCTCAGGCGTATGAGAACCACAAGATTTATAAGGAGAAGGTGAAGAGGTGGCATGATAAGAAGTTGATCCCTAAGGTCTTTGTGCCTGGTCAGTTGGTTTTGTTGTTTAATTCGCGCCTCAAGCTTTTTCCTGGGAAGCTTAAGTCAAGGTGGTCAGGGCCGTTCACTGTTAAAACCGTATTTCCGCATGGAGCCGTTGAGATTTTTGAAAAGTCACCTGATTTGGCGTTCAAGGTAAATGGTCAGCGGTTGAAAAATTATTTTACAGGCGATCCAGTGGTTCGTGAAACAGATTCCGTGGATTTGGCAGAAACGTAACGACCGAGCAGCAAGTCAAGCTAATGACGTTAAACGAGCGCTTCGTGGGAGGCAACCCATGTGATATTATTATTGTTGTATATTCTTTGTATATTCATAAAAAAAAATAATAAATAATTTGGGACAGCGCGACCGCGCTGTAGGGTAGTACAAACAGAGCGCGACCTCGCTAGTGCGAATTCTGGAGGTGCAGAAGTAATTCTCGGAGCAGATTTTGAGCCCAAAATTCGAGTTGGAAACCCTAATCTCAGCCCAAAACCAGTCCTAATCACTCTATAATTCCCCAAATTCATTGTCCTCAGTCATTATATAATCTCTCTTATACACACATCTCTCATATACATACATATACATATATACACTTAAACCCTAAACCCACAATTTTGGAGCTTTGGAATTCGTGTTCTTTCATCGATTGGAGGCTAGATACGCAGTGTTACTTCTCCTACAGATTCGTTTTGGGTAATTTCTTGATTATTGTTGTGGGTTGCTATTTGTTCATATTTTCTGCTTGTTTGAGATTGTGTAATGGCCCCGAAAAGGACTCGTTTTGCTGGTGGTTCTAGTGGACATCATTCATCTGATTTCGATTCTAGTTCGGAGGGACCCGGGGAAAAGTTTGTTTCTGTGGAGGCCCGGACGGAGTATAACAGGTTGATGTCAAAGACGGTAATCAAGGATAGGATGTTTTTAGCTGGTCCGTCTGATGGAGAGCTGGTGGCGATGATTCAGTTGCGAGGTTGGGAGCCTATTTGTCAGTTGGCTATGGATATTCCGTTGTCTATTGTTCGCGAGTTCTATGCGAATGCAAAGGCTGAACGGAATGGTTATTCAGTGGTTAGGGGTTTGACAGTGGACTACACACCACCTGCCATCAGCCGTATGCTTGCTTTGCCTGCCAGACCTGCAGGTGCTGAGGATTGGACTTTTAAGTCCAGGACAGAGGTTGACTTGGATGCTATTGTGACTAGGTTGTGTGTGCCTGGTACTGTGTGGAAGATGAAGCCAGGGAGTAATGAGCACTTGCATTTCCCTACTTCTGCGTTGAACAGGTATGCTCGAGCATGGAATTTGTTTATCTGTGCTAACTTGTTGCCTACCACACATCAGCACGAGGTTAATGTGGAGAGAGGTATTTTGCTGTGGGTGATTCTGAATGGTTTTTATATTGACATTGGTTATATGATTAACCAAAATATCTTGAGGTTTTTGAGAGCTAGTACTACAGGGGGGATTCCATATGGTTCTGTGGTTACTAGTTTGTGTATGGCGGTGGGAGTGAGATGGGCTGAGGATGAGCCGATACAGTTGCCGAGTGGTGCTATTGATTCTGGGACTATTGCGAGGATGGTGGAGTGGCCGGGCGGCGTTCCACATCCTAGGGGTTTGGGTTATCAGGTTGCTGGTGCTGTTCCGCCACCACAGGTTCCCGAGGATGTTCCTGTTGCCTCTCAGTATAGATAGTTGATGCGCCGCATGGATGCTATGTATGATTCTCAGAGCCGTTTTGCACAGGAGTTGACTCAGGCGCTGGGCACTGCTTTTGCTGCCAGTGGAGTGCAGGTGGATTGGCCTGTTTTTGGGGCACATGGAGTCTATCCTCCGCCGGATTCTCCTCCTCAGGAGGGTGGTCCAGGTGGTCAGTAGGTATGTTTCTACTTTTCCCTTATTTACTTCCAATGAGGGCATTGGAAATTTCAAGTTTGGGGGTGGATTTGGGAATTAGTAGTTGTTGTGATATATTTGTGGCATGTAGGAGTTCATATTGCATCATATTTGTATGTGTAGTTTAGTTGCATGCATGATATCTGTCATATAGAGCATTCTGTTTGCATGTTTATGTCGAGTTTTGTATGTGAGTTCATATAGTTGCATTACATGCATTTTTCATGATCCCTTAGAATAAGCTGATGCCATAAGGTAGGTAGATGTTGATGTGGGTGTGAAAAGGATGAACAGAGGGCTGATTTTAAATTTTGTTGAAATTGACATGCATGTTTCATGAATAATTTTTTTTTTACACAGTCTCGTCGTTTGCTCTTGGACTAGGTTGCGTCATGCTTGTTTGTATTTAGGATTTAATCACTTGTTTATCGATAGAATTTGCTTTATTCTCTTGATGATTAAGGAACACCAAAATGCAAGTTTGGGGGAAAACAGAAATTTCATGCTAATATGTTGTGTTTGTATTTGTTGGCTAGGCGTCAAATGGATAGTAGCCGGCTCATGTTTATGAGTAGTCTAGGGTTGGAATTGAGAATTCTCATTCCAGATTCTATGTGAAAAAAAAAAGAGAAATAATGCAAGAAAAAAAGAAAAACAGAGAAAAAAAAAGAAAAAAAGAGAAAAAAAAATGAGTGTTTGTGAGAGTGTGAGTATGCAGAATTGATCAGGGTGAGCTCTTTAATACTCGAGCAAGTAAGTTCTTGGGGACTTTGTGCCTAGTGACCTAAGGCTTTTTATAGTCTGGGATCCACTAACCCAACGCTCGCTACATGGGTATTATTGTATAAGCCTTTAGGGGTCTCATCCATTGCACGATCAAATAAGCATGTGTGTTGTGTACATAGTATGTTTGGGTCATAATAAAGCATGAATTTCTGTCTACTTTAGAGGAGTATGGAGGTGTATCTGAAGTGATCTTGAGTTTAACGTTCATTCTATTTATAACCCTATGATTGTCTTGGAAAAGAATATGTATGATTTTGATCCGGTTTGGGAGTATATCTGTCGAGCATTGCACACACGCACGTTCTGATCATGTATTGTTAGTATACCGAAATTTAGTCGAGCTCTGTTTGGATTGATTGCATTCATTGAGATATTTGCTTTCTAAGTGGTGTTGGTTAGTTTGAGGGGATCCTTTGCATTCATATTTAGTTGCATTCATGCATTGCATTGTTTGTGTCGTTTGTGTCAGTTGGATTTTGTGGGTACATTCACTATAGGCCCTCACGAGACCTTACTCGTCCACTAGGGCTGCCTAGGGGTTTAAAGGGCTTGTTGCATATGCTAAATGCATCCGTGATCACCTACGGAAGTGGTACTAATTAGTTGTATATATTTGTATCTGTTTATGCTTGAGGACAAGCATCGGTTCAAGTTTGGGGGTGTGATAAGTGGATTTTTATCCATTTAGACCATTCTATTTTGGCTTGAATTGATCGCTGAATCCTCGAGTATTTGTGTGGTTTAATGTGTTTTGTGGAGTTTGTGCAGGAATTAGGTTTTTCGCAGTGAGTATGGTGTTTTGTGGTTTTTGGAACAGACGTGGTTATGAGGAAAAAACGGCGTGCGAAGAAGAAGGCTCTAACAGAAATTCTGCAGAAACAGAATTTGTATAGCGCGACCGCGCTATGTTATAGCTGTTAGGGAGCGCGACCGCGCTAAGGGAATTGGCAGGTTTTTGTGACAGCGCGACCGCGCCAGATTTGCACTACAGGACAGCGCAACCGCGCTAGGAGAATACTGAACCGCTAGAAACTGTTCCAAATCTGATTTCAAAGAGGAATGCTGCCGTTTTCTTCTCCTATTCGACATGGAAATATTCTTGGATGGTGGGAATAGTCCAGAAGCTTTATTTGACAAGGGAAGTTGCAATCTATATCATATTTAAAGATGGAAATTGTCAAATTCAATTCCTACTCAAGAATGGCAATTGTTTGGAGAAGAGGCAATATTGAGCTATAAATACACATGCTTGGGGGTCAGATTTACACACACCAACACCAGAGATCAGATCACTTCACATTACATACACACTTTCTAGCACAAGATTGAGAAGCCAAGGCGAGGATCGTGACAACAAGAAGATCTAGATATAGTTTTCTTGTATTCTTACTAGGCGTATCTTTTGGATGCTTGATCATTATTCGACTTTGTTCCATAACTTTGTTAACATTGGTTTATTCATTATTATTCTCTTCATCTTTATCATGTTTTCATCAAACCCCATGATGACGAACGGTTCAATTATGAACTAATCGCCGTCATGGGGTCCTAGCGGATTTACTTATGGAATTTAGATGTTGATTGCCTAACTTGATATATGTGTGGTGAATTTACGATATCCTTGCATGGTTGTATTTAATTCATATAGATGCGTAGCTAACATCTATCTTGTTAATCTTAAGTGAAGCGACAGTGAATCTTTTGATTTAGAACTTGCCATGCTAGCATAAGTCCATGAATGTTATTCATGTTTGTGGTGTGTTTCTAACCGTCTCATACTACCTTATGTAATCTTATGGATACTTGATCTTCAACCATTATGTTTTCAAATTCTATAGACATATAGGGTCTAAGCATAATTGGTGCCTGCATGATTTCTATCTTTTGTGGATATTGTGTAGATTGGTGTGCGTGTACTGAAAGGTAGCGTATACTTATTTCGTGTTGTCCGATTAGTTATCGTAATCACCACATGTGTTGATAAAAGGGCATGATCTCTAAAGGAAGTTTGTATTGAAGTTAGGATTCCATGTTTTCCATATCATAAGTAATTTGAATCACTTAGTTAATTGATTTAGTTGTTAATTAATTCTTATTAGTTTATTTAGATAATCAAAACCAATTAGTCCATTGTCTTAGCATTGAACGATAATCATACATTGATGCTTAGGTACAAGAACTAAATTATACAATCTCTGTGGGAACAAACTCTACTTCATTCTATATTACTTGTGAACACGTGCGCTTGCGTGATTTTGTGCTAACAGATACCACTTCTGGGGTTTTTGATGTAGTTACTTCAGGAACATTTGTCACTTCAGGGGCAGGTCCATTCAATTTCCGTTTTCGTGGTACAACATCTTTCGCACCAATAGGTCTACCACGCTTCTGGCGTGGTTTTGAATCACCAACTAATTTTTCAGGAATTGATTTATGAATAGGGATTTCAACCCTGGCCGGAGCATTAACATCGGGTATATCCGATTTTATAATAAGTCTAGAATCATTAAAAGCATCCGGCATTTGATTAGCAATATTTTGCATATGAATGATCCTTAAAACCTCAGATTCACATTGTTTAGTACGTAGATCAATAGCATTTAATCCTGATGCATTACATGATAGTTCAGAATTTAATTTATGCAAAACATTATCTCCCCCTAATGGAGGGAACACAGACTCCTCAAAATGACAATCAACATAACGAGCAGTAAACACATCACCAGTTAATGGTTCAAGATATCTTATGATAGATGGTGAGTCAAAACCAACATATATGCCTACTCTTCTTTGTGGACCCATTTTGGATCTCTGTGGAGGTGCAATGGGAACATATATAGCACTACCAAACACCTTAAAGTGTGAGATATTAGGAATTTGTCCAAAAGCTAACTGTTGAGGTGATTGTTTGTGGTAAGCAGATGGTCTTATCCTAAATATACTTGTAGCATGAAGTATTGCGTGACCCCAAACAGATGTAGGTAACTTTGCTCTTAGAAGTAAGGGACGTGCAATAAGTTGAAGCCTTTTAATTAGAGATTCTGCTAAGCCATTTTGTGTATGCACGTGAGCTACAGGGTGTTCGGCTGAGATTCCTACTGACATACAATAATCATTGAAACTTGCAGATGTAAATTCAGCTACATTGTCTAGTCCAATTGATTTAATGGGATGGTCAGGAAATTGAGCTCGCAATTTGATTATTTGAGCAAGTAGTTTGGCAAAGGTTGTATTCCGTGTAGAGAGCAGACAAACATGATACCATCTAGTTGATGCATCGATTAGAACCATGAAATATCTGAATGGGCCGGATGATGGATGAATAGGACCACAAATGTCACCTTGAATTCTTTCTAAGAAACTTGGAGACTCGGTTTGAATTTTAACTGGAGATGGTCGGACAATTAGTTTTCCTAATGAACATGCTGAGTAGGGAAGTTCATTTTGAGGTACGACCTTTTGATTCTTAAGAGGATGTCCTATAGAATTTTCTATTATACGACGCATCATAGATACTCATGGATGACCAAGTCTTTCATGCCAAAGGGTTAGTGATTGTGGGTCTATGATTTTTGGAATGACGATATTGTGAGACTCAATGACTCTAATATTTGTAGCATATAATCCCGAAGAGATTGATTGTAATCTTTCTAAGATCTTCTTATGGCCTGAGGTAATTGAAGTGATAAGGAGATATTCTTTTTCATTCTCACTAGTAGTTTCTACGTGGAAACCATTAATACGAATGTCTTTAAAACTTAAAAGATTTCTAGTGGATTTACTAGAATAAAGAGCATTATGCACTTGAATTTTTGTCTCATTTGGTAGGATAAAACTAGCTTTCCTAAAACCTTCTATTATATCTGATGTACTCGAAATCGTCCAAACATGTGAGCTAGTTTTAATAAACTGTGAGAAGTATTTGTTATTTTGTAGAATTGTGTGAGTGGTGGCGCAATCAGCAATGCATAAATCTCCCATATTTTATGCTGTGCACATATATTAGTGAACAATAATTTTATTAAAGCAAACCATGTACTTAAATCAAGAACATAAAACAAGTATATAAAAACATGAAATTGAAGCAGATACATAAGGAACATGAATTCAAAGAGATACATATGAAAACTAGTCATCTAAGCCATAATAAAGGTTAGCGCCAGTGTCTAGTTCATTTGAGGTCTTGTTGATTGGTTCATCATTAAAGCTAGCCAAATTTATTTCCACCCTTTGCCTATTCTGCTTTTTAGATGACTCGTAAAGATCAACAAGATGTCTGGGTGTGTGACAATTACGAGTCCAATGCCCATGAGCCCCACATTTAAAACATATATCTCTAGTATCTCCTTCCTGTGGTGCCTTCCTTTTATTTGGCACCTCATTTTGCCACTTCTGGTGACTAGAGTTGTTGTAACCATCACGTTGCCACTTCAGGTGGCCAGAGTTATACTTAGTTCGAAATCGACCACGAAAATTTCCACGTCCATGATTTCGTCCATAATCTCGTCCTCCTCTATGCCCTTTCCCACGCTCATTCTTCCGGAATGATGTGTTATGAACTTCAGGTAACTGGGCAGAGCCTGTGGGACATATCTGATGATTTTTCAGCAACAACTCATTATTTTTCTCAGCTACAAGAAGGAGAGATATCAGCTCACTATATTTCTGAAAATTGCGTTCCCTGTATTGTTGTGCCAAGATCATAGTGTTGGGGTGAAAGGTCGAAAGGGTCTTTTCAATCATCTCAGCATCAGTAATTTTCTCACCACACAAGATTAGCTTGGAACTTATTTTGAACAAGGCAGAATTATATTCAGCAATAGATTTAAAATCTTGTAACCTTAAATTGATCCAGTCATAACGGGCATGTGGCAGATGGACAAGTTTTTGGTGGTCAAACCTATCTTTGAGATTCGTCCAAAGGATGAGTGGATTTTTGACTGTGAGATATTCAGATTTTAAGTTTTCATGAATGTGGTGCCTAAGAAAAATAATTGCTTTGGCATTTTGTTCAACAGTTGGGGTTTTTCCTGTTTCTATGGTATCCTTTAGCCCGTTGGCACTAAGGTGTAATTCCGCATCGAGTACCCAAGACAGATAATTATCCCCAGACACACCCAAAGCAACAAAATCTAATTTTGCAAGATTCGCCATTCTGAACGCAAAATAAATATTTAAAACATGGTATAACAATATGGCATGTAAGTTACGACGGCATAGCCAGCCAGTTTATTTAAAAGTTACGACGGCATAGCCAGCCAGAAACTTAATAATAATATTCATAGTGCAACAATATTAATATATTAAAGAGTAATATAAACATGGAAATTATAACCATATTTATAAATAAAAATAAGGCGTACCTCCTTCGTTAATAAAACTTATTTGAGCAGTACCTTCTTCCATAAACTTTTACTCGGGCAGTACCTCCTTACTTCAAAACTTACTCGGGCAGAGACTCGTGCTGATAACGTGTTGTACAATAGTAATATAATATGAATGTTGTATGCTTAATAATTAAAAGAAAAGTAGACAGAAGGCTTATGAGTGCAGAGAGAAAGTAATGAATTGTTTATATTGCTTATTCATGTGTAGCCAAATGATCTTGCAGTATGCTCAATTTATAGTACAAAAACACGGCCTATTATATATGAACATAATAATACTTTCCGGTTAAATGGACTAAGAATGGTGGCTACGTGTTGGAATTGTGTACATCCTTCTAGTAGCTTTGACAATCACACAAGTTAGATTATTTAATTATCTGAAATTGCACTTCTTCTGTCTCTTGTGGATCGCCTAAGTGGCACTTCATCTTGAGTTTGTTGAGTTTGCTCTTCTTGAGCATCATCTTGATTTTGAGTGGGAAACTGTGCAGGTATATCCACATTGTTGTCTTGAACTACATGAGGCAAAGAAACTGATTCTTCCTCAAAGACAACATCCCTGACTTTATTTTCCCCCTCAAACTCAACATCCTCAAGAAATCTAGCATTTCCCGTTTCGAAAAAAGACTTTGTTAAAGGATCAAAAAACTTGAAACCCTTTGTTTTTTCAGGATACCCAACAAAATAGCAACTAACAGTTCTTGAGTCCAGTTTATTTTCATGCGGCTTGTAAAGCCTTGCCTCAGCTGGACAACCCCACACATGTAAATGATTGAGACTAAGTGGTTTCTTAGTCCACAATTCATAAGAGGTTTTTGCTACTGCTTTGCTAGGTACTCTATTTAGTATGTAGGCTGCAGTCTTAAGTGCATCTCCCCAGAGTGCTTTTCATTGTTTTTTGTCAGTTTTAGCCACTGTTTCCAAAGCATGAACCATGCAAATATAGCTATATATTTAGTATTTATTTTATATAAATTAATTGTAAAACAGTTACTATATGATACAATAAAACACAAATTCTATTAGAAATAAAAATGTATACACAAAAAACATGTAAATTATAATAATTGAAATTTAATTATACACAACTATGTTAATCACTGTTTATTAAAACTCTTCCTAATACTATCAAAATAAACTAAAATAACAAATTAAAAATCAAATGACAATTATATAATTAGTAACAACCTACTACTTAACATAAAAGGTGACATGCTTCCAGAGGATTTAACTCATTTTTTTAATTTTTAGTGAATCGTCGTCCCATTTTAATAACGCTTATAATTGATCTTGATATCAAAATTCGTTTCTAACAATATTTTTTTTAATTATTTTCTTACACTTTCTGAAAGTTATTCATTGCATATATTTTACTTGAATAGTTCTTATTAGTTAATTAATTTATATATACAATAAAAATTATAAACATTTGACATGTAGTCTTCCAAATTTCCTTACTAACTTCTTCGTTACTTACAAATCGATTGTTTGATTGAGAAATACTAGAATTTCCAAAAACTTTTCTAATACCTTTCCCAAATGATGAGCATTGTATTATTGGTTATTTTTTACATTAATGAGATTGGTCAATCGTGCATATATATGAATTCACAAATAAAAATAAGTCATGTATCATTTAGGTATAAATTTGGGATTTATTTCGCAATACGTAGCATTGCTCTTTTTGATTCACATTCTGCATAAATTTTTTGAGGATTTTAAACTATTTTGGTATAACAATTGCTATTTTTAAAATTTTAAATCATACCTTTTTCTATTACTAAAAGTAGAAAAGGTGAATTCACCTATATTGTTTGCCTGTTTGGGAATACTTTTTTTAAGGACTTATTGACTTATTTTTGGATAAAAATTTTATATTTTGATATTTTTTTTATACAAGTATTTAATATATGTTTGAGATTCAATAAATTGCAAAAATAAGTTGAAAAATAAATTGAAAAGTTAGGACTTTGTCTTAAAATAAGTTGACTTATATTGCTTCTGTACTCCCTTAAATGAAAGCGTGAGTGTGACATGTTCTAAAAAATTTTACAGTTTTTTTTTTTTTGAACCGCGAGTATATTAATAACGATAAACAGAACTTGATACAGAGAGTCCATCCTCATCAAAAGGACACTATTAACACCTAAGCTATGGAAGGAAGACCATGGAGGAAAACCACTAAAGCCTCCATCCAACTAAGACAGAAACTATTACAACAAGGATCAAAATTTTACAAACTATGACTTGGAAACCAACTCTACCAAATTGAGGATATGAATGGAGAAAGAACTTGTGAAAACCATCTCCTGATTTTCTGCATGTTTAGACAACGCCCATAGAAGCTCTCTATTGCCACCAGACTCAACTTAACCTCAGCACCAAGCAGCTAACATACTCTTCCTTGAAGCCCCTTTTCTAGCTAAGTCATCCGCAGAAGAATTTAGGCTACGACTGATTTTTACCAACTCAAAATCAATAGTAGAACATAGAGTTGAGATTTTGCCATCCATAAACCATGACCCTCTGCGGATAATCTGAAGTTTTTGCACACTCTCTACAAGTTCTTGACAATCCGAATAAATCAGAACTTTACTATTTCTCCAATGACTACCTTCGATTTTATCTAACAGGAAAACCAACGCTTCATACTCACACACAACCGCAGTCCATAGGACCTGAGAAGAGAAGAAGTAAATTTCCTACTTCGTCTTGTAGGAAGCCACCAATGCCTGCAGAAAACTTATCAATTTTGCATTGTTTCCAGGAGCCATCTATATATCCGACCAAGGCAGATGGACTTCCTACACGATGCTCAATAGCCGCTTTTCCACTTCTTAGAACTAGCCCTGTAGGATTTCTTAACCAGATGAAGAGGGAGTTTTCCTTTACTAAGTTTGAAGCTTCACACCAGCTTAATGATCGCACTGCAACCAGGAGCTCCACCCTTTTCTGAATTAGCTTCCTGCCCTCGAAGATATTTTGGTTTCTAACAATCCATATAATCCATAAGGCAGTGCGAAAGATAGTACAGTATGAAAGATAGTACATATAAATTCGTATGTATAAATATTGAATGTTTGAATCTACAAATTAGATGTGAGAGTACGTTTAATCATAATTAGTATATATTTTGATGTTATAATTGTTTAAAAAATATATTATTAGCTAATCAATTTATTACATCAAAGTCAAAAATTCTTTTGCTTTTATTTAAAATTTATATTCATAACAGAGAGTAGTAAAAGGGGGTGTCGACTAAATTAAGCGTATCTATAATTTTATATTAAAAAACTATGTTTATATTATCAGCCTATATTCTCTCTATGGTCTTATTTATATTTTTCTATGTTTCCATTTACTACAAATTTGGTGCTTGACTCTACTATTTAATAGTCGATAATAAAATAATAATAATAATAATAAATAAAATAATTGTAATATAATAAATTTTCATATCAATTCCCAACTTTGACAATAATTTTCACATTAATTTTTCACACCAATAACACGTGCATTACGCCTACAATCGTTTGTGTATACATTTTTTATCGTTTGTTCGAATAGTGACAGTTACTCAAAACAAGTCGTAAAATACTTTTGCACCACTGTAACGATTTAACTCTTTTTGTAATATTTTGCTTTTGCAATTTGTTATATTTTTTCAATTTTGTTTAAGCAATAAAATAAATGAAACATCAACAGTGATAAAATCATCATGTCGATGATAAATTAATGATAAAAATAAAATAATTGTAATATACAAATAAGTAATATACATATCTATATATAACTTTCCTAATTATGAATTTTCTTATTTAAATTTACAAATGTGCTCTCCAATATTTATATGTTAAGTTATTATAATTTTAAAAAAAATTTAGGAAAATAAAAAATATCTTTAATAAAATTTCCAAATATCACGTGTATTCTCATACTTGGTTAGTATAATAAAAAATTTTAATATTTAAATTTATTTGGCTTACAGAAAAGTATTTGTTCTAACAAATTTCGAGTGAGTGAGAATCGAACTCGTGACTATATATGATAAACCATTACCACTTGGATTAGTGAATCCCAATATAAAAAATTTTCATTTTATCAATTTAAAACTATCAAGTCAATCTGAATTTATTATTTTTAATTTTTTTATAAATTTCCTAATATTACTCATTATTTTAGGCTTCAGCATGATTTTTTTTTTTTGAAACATCTTGACTTCTTGAGTGTGATTTGAGGACCGATATCCATTATATCTATTATTATAGGTTAACATGGGTTTTAAGCCATATCAACCGTATCAAAACCTAGCCTCTTCTTCTCTCTCGAATGAGAGTCGGCCGCCATTCATGACTTTCACCTATTCTTCATCGTCTCATCCTTCCATCAAATCCACATCCGCCTCACCCATTTTCTCATCCCAATTCCTCCATTTCTGAATCTTTAATTTCTATTTATTAGCTTTTTAATAAAATTGAAATCTAATCCTTTTTGGGTGAGATCTTGTTATCGTACCCATCTTTTTGGGTTGTTGATTGTCCTCAATTTTTTGGGGTTTATGTTTTGTTGCGTTTTTGATTTGTTGTCATGTTGCGTTAAGAATGATTTCTATGGTGTATTGGGAGATCTGGAAAACCCGCTTCGAATCTGGAATAGTGGTGATTATCGCGAGAGCTTACCTTGCACAACAAAGGATTGTTCAATATATGGGGCATCTGTACCCCCAACATCAGTTGGTGTAATTGATGTGTATGAACACTGGGTTATCACCGATTTTTTATGTGCACTGGTCAATTGTGATTCTACTATTTTCAGGAATGTTGGTGTTGACTGGATTGCTCGAGAAACCTTTGTAATCATTTTTATTATCAAGAATATTTATATTCAATATGTTAAGCAATTTGAAAACAAAACGGCTATTTGCTTAGCTCATTTTTTGTTTCACAATCAGATTGTAGTTGACAGTTTGAGGATTTGTCCCGGCTGGGTTCCAATCTTTTGTTATTAATAAAATCTTATTGTTCGTCAAAACATGGGTTTTAAGCCTATTTAGTAAATTACGATTTTATCCTTAAATTTATATTAATGTTAAAAAATTTGAAGTTAAAAGGAATTGAACCCATGACCTTTCAACATCTATGACTTTGTGCCCACATGCACAATCACTAAACCACATCAATTTCTTGGGTCACATTTTAAAAACATTCACTACATCCTCAAATAACCCACTTATTAGCAATATTTGTTTTATAATTTATTCAAGATACGATTTTATCCTTAAATTTATATTAATGTTAAAAATTTTGAATTTAAAAGGAATTGAACCCATGACCTTCCAATATCTATGACTTTTTGTTCACATGCACAACCACTAAACCACACCACTTTCTTTGTCACATTTTAAAATCATTCACAACATGCTCAAATAACCCACTTATTAACAATATTTGTTTTATAATTTATTCAGGATAAAAGTGCTCACATAATTCTACTAACTTTAATAATTTGAATTTTGATAAGAATTAAACATATGACATTCATATACTCACAAATTTATGCACACATTTATTTTTATGATTTATTATAGGGATAACATTATTGAAATATTTTCATATATAATAGTAAAAAATGGTAGTCGGAGAGAGAAAATATAAATTGACATATATGATGTCTTCGAAGTCAGAATTAAGAAAGTTACTGAGTGGCGGAAAATTGGTCAAAAAAAATCAAAGTGAGAAGGTAGGTGACGAAAAATAAGTAGAAGTCTATCTCAAGTAGGTAAACAGGCGGAAGTGAAAATAAATCTAATATAATTTATTATAATATTTCTCTCTTTTAACAATTATGTCTGTATCTTAGTCAAATGGCTAGAATATGTTTATTATTAAATTTTTATAAAAATTGATGAAAGAAGTGTATAACATATTTTTACTCGATATCAGTATAATATTTCATTTTAAGTATGAAAGGTATTGAGGTGCCCGAAAATTGGTCAAAAAATAAATTGAAGTGAAGAGATAGGTGACAGAAAATTAGTTGAAGTCTATCTCAATTCTCAAGTAGGTAAACCGGCGAAAGTGAATATATATATATATATATATATATATATATATATATATATATATATATATATATAGAGCGAGAGAGAGAGAGAGAGAGAGAGAGAGAGAGAGAGAGAGAGAGAGAGAGAGAGTAAAGTGCACCATGGTGGCAGGTAAGATTAAGTTTTTGCACTTTGATGGCCAATGTTACAAATCTTGCACTATGATGGCTCGAAATTATTTTTTTGAATATTTAAATGACTTCCGTCTATTTACCCTAAACGGAGTTAGTTTTGACGGGGGTATTTTGGTCTTTAAAATCTTCATATCTAATAAATTTCCAAAATTTCCACTTTTAATAAATTCTTGACAAAATCATTTAATCTCTCTCAATTCTTTCTTCACCTCTTTTCTGTGTTGTGGGGGTGAAATGGGGCAGTGGTGGTTTGATGATTTGAGGAGGCGACAGGATTTGGAGAAGGGGAGGAGTACGGAGTTCGTGGTGATTAGGCGGATTAAGGGTGACGGTGTTGAAGGTCGGAAGAGAAAGGAGGGGTAGTGGGTGGAGGGCTGAGGAGGTTGAGGATAACGGAGGGGCGGTGACGGTGAGTTGCAGGCGGCGTTGACGGCGCGACGGAGGGGCTGGGCGAAGGGAGGCTGTCAAGACCATGAACATCAAGCTCAATTTATCTGATCCCTTTCATTAGCACTACTGGGTAATGGTCTTCTTTAGTCATTCCAACTTAATTCTTTCTCTTTCTTTTCTCATCCTACAGAAGCATTTCAGAGAGGGGAGTTGCATGAATTGCTTTAGAGGGCATTACTATCTTGATAATAATTTAGTGAATAGATCATACTGGCTTAAATGTACAGCCCTTGTTGATTTCTTATTGTATTTGATCTTTAATGGAATGACTTTATCAACTTGAAAGTGAAAATTGAAAATCTCAATGACATTGTCATTGAATTGATGTTATCTTCCAGGGGTTTCATAGTTTTTTATTTTAAATAGTCTATACATAACTGGTGGTTGGAGTGTCCAAGTAGTGCTAATGATCAGTGTTGTAGTCGTAGAGAAGATTTGTTTGGCTTGAAACCATATGCTAGCCTTTTGCCACCTCTTGAAAGAATCTCATTTGAAATTGAATAAATTCTCATTACAAAACGAAGGAGAGTGCAAATAGAAAAATAGAGACCAAAATACCCCTGTCAAAACTAACCCCGTTTAGGGCAACTAGACGGAAGTCATTAAAATGTTCAAAAAAACAATTTCGAGCCATCATAGTGCAAGATTTGTAACATTGGCCATCAAAGTGCAAAAACTTAATCTTACTGGCCACCATGGTGCAATTTACTCATACATACATATATATATATATATATATATATATATATATATTACAATATTTCTCTCTTTTAACAATTATGTCTATATTATTCGAATGGTCAGAATATTTTTATTATTAGTAGAATGTCTATATTATAACATATTTTTACTCGATATCAATATAATACTTTATTTTAAGTATATTTGCACTATATCGGTTAATCCCATTATCATCGGGTAATTCATAGATTGATTAATAATAAAGATTAAAATATTAAAAATAAGAAATAATTTACATATGGGATTGGGATTTGGTAAAAAAAATTGTCAATATGGTTTTCATATCTTTAGTCTCTCGCACTATATTTTTGAAGCATTTTCGCAATATGCCAATGTTATTAGTTTCATACAAAATGAGTTTTACAACCAATGTTATTAATTTCATACAAAATGAGTGAAAATAGATGTATAAAAATGAATTTTATTGTACACGTGAACTTTTACAACATAATTCATTCGGTGTATACATTAACACATCTCATTTTAAAAACCCGTTATGAGATGTGACACTTTAATTTTAGTTACTCGTGTATTTGATTGAATTTGTACATGTCTAAATATGTTTTGTCATGAAATTTGAGATATTACCTTGGGTTTTTGAAAGTTCACTTATGACAATAGATGGTACAATGTATTTGAAGAAAATATTTTGTTATGGTCAATTTGCTATTGAAAGGATACATCTGAGATAGTCAAATACCATGATCCTAGAAAAGCACACATCATATACTTATTTTGGAAGTGCACAACTATTTGTTCTTCTTGTTCTCCGAAATTGGTTGGAAAAAAGAATCCAAAATTGAAAATGTGCGTTGAGATCCAGAATTGGAAATGTGTGCTGGGATTTTCTAAACTCTATTATTTTTATTTTTCCATCACATTACATTATCTCTTACAAAATAAAATTAGAAATGATATAATATTTAATTCTTCATCCATCCAAAAATAAATAAGTCCATCCAAAAATAAATAATCCAGCTGTTTTTTCACGCATTTCAATACACTAAGATTATTGTGGTAATACTTGACAGTTAAAATTAACTCTTACTCATTGCTTAGTCAATCATTCTTCTCATATTGATCAAACACAACTAAAAATATTACTCTTACGATTTAGCATCTAATAATATTTTAAAACTATAACATTTTAAATAGATCGAAATACGTGAAGTATATTAACACGAGAAAATTTTACAAATTAATGGCTCGTACTTTACACGGATTGTCATGCTAGTTTCCTTTATAAAGATACTTTTTTCTGGATCCTCTAATTTAGTCATTCCAAATTAATCTCTTCCTTTCAAAGGAGCTGGGCCAGTTGGGCGAGTTGCTGAACCTAAAATGATACTCCCTCCGTCCCTCTCATTTCTTTACAGTTTCTATTTTGGGACGTTCTCTCATTTTTTACATACTATAAATATTAATTTTTAATAATAAAAAACATTATTACATCCACTACTTCACTCCACTTTTTCAAAACTTTACACTTTTACATCCACTATTTCATTTAATATAATAATAAAATTACTATTACACCCACTACTTCACTTATTTTAACAATAAAATCACTATTACACTCACTACTTCACTTATTTTAATCATAATTCTTGATTTTTGTGAAAAAATTCAATGTGAACAATCACGAGGAATACTGATTTACGTAAATTTCCTTGATACTAAATTGATACGACACATATTAAAATGGAAAAAGAAAAAGCGTCACCGACACGAATATCAGGCCAGGCCATCAAGATATTCATGTCAGACACCCGTCCAAAAGGTTGGATGCTCAAACACATTTTGTGGGTCCCTGCGCGAAATCAATATTCATGTAAGCATCTCATCGAACCTATTCCAAATTCTAATATCTTCTTAATTAATCAACTTATTTATTAACTTTAATGTGTAATAAGATCAATTGGATTTTTTATTATATTTCAACAAAAAAACTGTTGCTTACAACTTCAGAACGTCGTTCTACAAACTGAGCTAACTAATTCCAATGCCTCAGTCACTTTTCATTAAACGATTTGGAAAGTTTGAACCCAGAGGTTCTGGTTTCGATACTCTCTTATCACGAAATTTGTCGATAAATAGATACTCATTGTAAAAGACTATAAGCTAAAATATTAAAAAAAAGAAAAGGGTCACAATCCAATACATACAGGTAATTCAATAATCCATCACGGAATAATTCAAAAGAATTAATTATATTGTGTTATGCCCAAATCTTGGCATAAGGCCTAAGCAGTCCTAATGGGCTAGAATAGCGGTCCATAACTCATAATGGACCTAGAGATAAAGATTGGGTCACTAAAACCCACCACCAGGAGTCAGTCCAATATACTATCAAGCACAATGTGGAAGTTTGCCACCCCAAGCTATGGGTCGAGTTCGCTAGCAGTCCCTAGTATGGGATAGTATCTATCACATCTCTCTGCAAGGTCTAGCGAGGCCTAGAATACTTTTATGAAGGCTAGAGGTCCAGCGAGGCCTAGAATACTCTTATGGAGGATAGAGGTCCAGCGAGGCCTAGAGGTCTAGCGAGGCCTAGAATACTTTTATGAAGGCTAGAGGTCCACCGAGGACTAGAATACTCTTATAGAGGGTAGAGGTCCAGCGAGGCCTAGAGGTCCAACATGGCCTAGAGGTCTAGCGAGGCATAGAATACTCTTATGAAGGCTCATAGCTAAGCCTAGTGAGGTCGCATGAGTAGATATGAAGACTCATAGCTAAACCCAGTGAGGTCGCATGAGTAGATATAGTTAGGTCCAGCGAGGCCTAGAGTATATTTATTGTGAAGGCTCATGATCAGGCCTAGCGAGGTCGCGTGAGTATGATTATCTCCATATAGTGTGGGACCACCTCGCATGATTAAGCCCAGCGAGGTCGCATGCGAGGCCACGTAGCTTTTCCATTAGCCTCGTCAATGAGGCCATACGATCCGAGCATCATGCTAGCCGTAGGTAACCTTTATTGGGCCATGGGTCATGAGCAGGATTAATGGACAGATTATATCAGCCCAAAGACGTCTAGTGGATTTGGGCCAAGTCGAGCCCACAGAAACCCTAGTCCGTCTGGGTAGTTTCTTCTCCAAGAGAACTACGTATCGCTTGATCCCTATAAATAGGGTACGTAGGCATCTTGTTATGGATGATTGACAGTTGGCAGCAAGAGAGAATAAACAGTTTTTCTCTGACAATCAACGAATCAACAAACAAGATCAGCCACAATAATCACCAATCACCTTCCGTGTTCTTCGCGTTCTTAGCAAAATATCCGTATTTTGCTCCGTGATTCCAGAAAACCTCCAAAATATTGTTATACAATATTCTTCCTATAACATGTTGACATTGATTAATTTTTTTGGCTTTTTTCATAAATATCCTTGTCTATAAATGTTTATGCAAGAATACTTTATTTAAAAAGAATAATTTGCAAAAATACTACTTCCCCCGTCCACTCATTTCTTTACATTTTTTCAACATTGCTTGACACGCATTTTAAGGTGTATATAAAGTATAGTTCCATAACTTATTTTTAAAATTTTCTTTTTTTGAATAAAAATTTAAACATTAAATTTTTATTCAGAAGAAAAATTTTTTTTTTTTTAAAAAATTATGAACTATACTTTATCGGAGCCTTAATATGCGTGCCGAGCCCTCTGTCCCAAACGTAAACAATTCGTTGGGACAGAGGGAGTATCTTATTTGCAAAAATACTATCTTATTTGTAAAGGCTGCGCAGCATGCAACTAAAAATTGTAATTTGAATTTTCATTTTTTTAACAAGTACCAGTTCTATATAAGGGCTGCGCAGCAGCAAAAAATGAAAATTGAACGTTTAGTTTTTAGTTTCATTCAGTTGCATAGGTTGCATATGCAAATGAAGGCAACTAAATGCAACAAAAAACTGAAAGGTGAATTTTCATTTTTTGCTGCTGCGCAGTCCTTATATACAACTAGAAATTGGCAAAAAAATGAAAATTTCACTTTTAGTTTTTAGTTGCATTCAGTTGCATTTCAGTTTTTAGTTGCATTCAGGTGCATAAATTGCATATCTAAATGACTGCAACTAAAAATTGAAAGTTGAATTTTAATTTTTTGCTGCTGCGTACCCCTTATATACAACTAAAAGTTGGCGAAAAAATGAAAATTTCACTTTCAGTTTTTAGTTGCATTCAGTTGCATATGAGGTCTGCAACCTGATATGCAACTGAATGCAACTTGTTGCGCAGCCCTTATAAATAAGATAATATTTTTGCAAATAAATTAACTTTTTTTTAAAAGACTGTATAAATGCAATTTAATTACAACGATAGTATTTTTGCAATAACAAATTAAAAACCTAGTATATTTGTCAAATTCCCTAATTTTTAACTTGTATTTATACAAATTTGAAATATCCTTTATTTAGTCGGGTCAGTATAAAAATCTTCAGACTTTGGAGAATTGACAAATATTAGAGTTTTTAAAATTTGTCCAAAGAAGCACCAAATAAATACGTATCATAAATTGATTAATGAAAAATGAACGTGAGATGTATTTCTTAATTTTCATGAGATGTGAATAAAATTCATGTGTTTTTTATACAACCAATTTTTTTATATGCATAATTTTTTTTAAAGATATTATTTTAATATACATAATCTTTCTATATTATAAATCGTTTTATTCAATATCTAAGAAAAGTTATTGAGATATCTCAGGATCCCTGTTCTTAATTGCTAATATGTTTTTACAAACATAAAACATATCATTTGTCATTCTGGAAAATTTTGAAATTTTTTTAAATGCATTTTGCTACTCTTATAAGTATATCAATATAGTAACAAAAGCTACTCAATCAAAAAAATTGTTAGAATATAATATAAGATCTTGATAAATTTTTTCAATATGTTAAAATTTTAAATAAGTTAGGTATGTTATTTTAAAAATGATAAATTAATTACTTAACATGATATTAGAGTTCTCATTTATGGGAGATTCTGTGCTATCTCCATTCTCAGTATTTCGTATATATATAAAGGCATGTTGTAGCCCCAAAAATTAAAATTCGTGATCCATTTTTTTTATCTAAAAATGAATTTCCAAGTGCAAAATAGTATTAGAGTATAATATACAATTTTGATAAGAACTTGTTCTAATATCTTAATATTTTAGATAGATCGATTATTTAACATAAACATAATTGCAAATGGCTATATGTATCAATAACCCTGATAATTTGACACGTGAACACGACATAAAACGACAGGAAAAATATGATTTTAATTTTTGATTTTTGGTACACGAAAGTATACGAATACGAAACTACACGAAATATTTAGTATTGGATATGGATTTTCATTTTGTTTACACGAAAGTACACGAAATATTATATATATAATTTTATATTTTATATATCATAATAATATCATATACATATTTAATTTATGTATTCATTAGTATTTCTTGTTTTTTAATCACTCATTTTACATATTTAGCAGTATTTCTTGTATATTTTTTGCATTCGAATATAATCATTTCATATTATTTCGGGTTGTTTAATGTAAATAAAAAGGTACACGAAAATTTCATATATTTTTCGTGTTGACATGAAATATTTTGTTTCATATTTGAATTAGATAGGTAAATATTCAAAATAATTTTAAATTCTTTTCAATTTTAATTGTAAATATAAAAAATATGAAAATATGAAAATATAAAATATGAAAGTACAAGAAATGACACCAGACAGCGAAAACAGGCAAGCAAAAATAAGCTTGCTAGCTGGCATATATTTTGTATTTTATGATTATCCTCCCACTTAAAGTTATGCCAGGAAAATCTCGCACAAATCTTACACAGTAGAGTAGATATTAAAGAAGTATAAGATACATATTCACATGTTCCCTCTGTTTCCTCATTTTATAATCTACTAGTACATGATGTTATGAACATAGTCAAACAAGGTTGAATTTTCATTTGAACATAGTAATTTTTTTTGACAAAATGACAGTTTGCAACCCCTATATATATGGATTTTGTCAAATTGATCCAGATTTACGTTTTTTAGCACTTTGTAAACCCTATCTTCAAATTTCGCTTCATATTACAACCCCTATCTTCAAAAATGACAGTTTGTACCCCTTATGTATAGAGGTTTTTGACTCATTTTTGCTTGTAAAATAGGTCAATTAGACGGGAGGGGTTGTAATATGAAGCGAGATTTGAAGATAGGGGTTGCAAAGTGCTAAAAAACGTAAATCTGGACCAATTTGACAAAACCCATATACATAGGGGTTACAAACTGTCATTTTGTCTTTTTTTTTTGAAAAATAGTATTTAAAGCATACAAAGTTCTTTATTAGTTTGATTTAAAATATGATAAATTAATTATTATTTGAGTAATTTAACCGTACGGATGTTAAATTCATACAAAAATACGTGAATATACAAATTTTCGAGTAATTTAATTATTTGGAACTATAAATTTATAGCAATAAAATTACGATAAATCTTTATCGTTGAATATATATAGAAAATAATATTAGTTTAAATTGATGCTCCACTATTTCAAAAATAATAAAAATTTTTATGAAATAACATAAACTTTTCAGCCGTTGAATTATGAAAAATAATAATAAAATACATGATTAAAGATACATTAATAGATTAATAGAGAACTTTTTATTATCTGCTTTAAAAATTCCATCTCCTTTTTTCTTTCTCTTAACAATCACTAAAGAATTCTTGTCATCTAAAGACCAAAAGTATCGTTTGGTTGATATTTTCACTCCGGTGAAAATTACTTAAATAAAATAAATTGTAACACCAAAATAAAATCTCTATCATGACTTTGGAGACATATCAATAATACAATTCCCTAAGAAACGCAAAAAAAAAAAACATACCCTACCACTTTCCAATCATGTATAAAAACTTCATTTTCTTCCTCAACTCACATTTCATTTCAGAACACAACAAAGACGCAACATAGAAAAATGGCCATCTCTGTTCAAGTAAAAGAAATGAGCTTGATTACCCCTTCACACACTACTCCAGCTCACATTCTTCAGCTTTCTTCTTTAGATTCTCAACTTTTTCTTAGATTCACTATCGAATACTTGTTACTTTACAACCCTGTCCCTGGTTGGGACAAATCAGCAACCTCGGCTGATTTGAAGTTAGCACTGAGTAAAGCTCTGGCACCTTATTATCCGTTGTCGGGACGAGTACAAGCCCGTGCTGATGGTTCTGGGCTCGAAGTAGATTGTCGAGCCCAGGGCGCTATTTTTGTGGAAGCTGTAGCTTCAGGGAGTCAGTTGTCCGATTTCGAGAGCGAGCCCTGTTTTGTCACAGAGAGGCGGCAGTTTTTGTCTTTATGTGTAACAGATGTTTTGAAAGGAGCCCCGCCGTTGGTAATGCAGCTGACGTGGCTAGCTGATGGTGCGGTTGCCCTTGGTGTTGGCTTTAGTCATTGCATATGTGATGGTGTTGGAAGCGCTGAGTTTCTCAACACGTTTGCTGAGTTAGCAAGACTCGGTGATTTTAAAGACAAGCCCGTTTGGCATAGGGATCTACTAGATAGTAGTACTTTACAACCACATGCAAGTTGTGTTGACTCGGTGACTCATCCCGAGTTCAACCGAATAAGTGATGTATGCATGTTCGAGTCGCGATTTGTACAGGAAAATCTCACGCCCACGTCGGTCACATTCGATAGAAAATCGATAACTGAGTTAAAAAAGCTAGCAAAAATCACGGGTCAACAAGGCGAGTCATCATACACCTCGTTTGAAGTTTTATCAGCTCATATATGGAAAGCTTGGGCTACTTCACTAAACTTACCACCTAACCAAATTATAAAACTTTTATTCAGCATCAACGTTCGTAAACGAGTCGAGCCGAGTTTACCGATGGGATATTATGGCAACGCAATCGTGTTAGGATGTGCACAAACAACCGTCAAGGACATAACTCGAAAGGGACTAAACTACGCAACTAAATTAGTGAAGCAGGCCAAGGAAAAAGTTGGGAACAAGTACGTAAGAGAGGTTGTGGACCTGGTGAGTCAGACTCGGGCAAGTCCTGACTCAGTGGGTGTGCTCATATTGTCCCAATGGTCTAAGCTGGGGCTAGACCGGGTTGATTTTGGAATGGGTCGTCCAGTTCACGTGGGACCCATTTGTACTGATCGTTACTGCCTGTTTTTGCCCGTGGCTGATCGGAAGGATGCTGTAAAGGTGATGCTTGCGGTTCCGAGTTATGGGGTCGACAAATACAAAAGTTTACTAAGGAGCAACCATGTTTAAGGTAATTTTTATGTTAAAACAAAGTGTTAGAAAATATGACGATGTAAAGAAGTCCAAATTTTTTACAAGTTGACAATGTAAAATCAGTGTCATCATGATTGAAAATCGGTCGAGTTCGATTTTGTTGTTATAAATTGAGTACATGTTTGAGATGATCGAAATCTGAGTTCACCAACATTTTTACGAATATTCGATATGGTCGATTCAGTTATTCTCTAATTTTTCAATCAGTTTTCACACGTTCGAATTCATTAAACTTTTACAACATTATGTGAAGTACTGAAGTGACGCAAGACGTTGGCAACTTTCGAAAGATTTTGGGGCATATGTATGTGAGAGGCTGTTTTTCGAACTACAGTAACAAAAACATGTAACCAGCTGTTGCTGCGAGCTATGAGATCGTAACACTTGAGCAATCTGCAGTCCAGCTCTGCACAATTAACGCAATCAATGATAATGTTATCAGTATTTGAATTTCATATTTGTTTAATAATTCTAAGTTTATTAGAAATTTGTAATATACTTGATTCATTATGTACAAGAATAACCATAGCTGGACTATCAAAGTTTATACGCAATATAACGACGTATGTTGGAAAAAAACAATTGTACAGCACATATACAACATATATGTATATGTTCGATAAGTTTATTTTGATTATTTAAAAAAAATGTTATTTATTAGTTACATATTTATAAAATAAATTCGATAATATACGATAGATCTAAAATCGGTCGGTTATTATAGTTGGTATAGTTTAGTTCCCATCCATCCATCCATTATATCTATTATAGGGGAACAAGATTTTTCATTCTATTTAATAATTTACCTTTATGTCCTTAAAATTATATTAATGTTAAAAAATTTCCTTCATGAGGATTGAATCCCTGACGCATTGTACACAAGAGTTTATACTCACACCCACAACCATTGAACAAACTAAACTTTTGATACAAAATTTTAAATCATTAATCACCTTCATGAATAGCCTCCTCACTATATCTATTTTAAAATTTATTCACACGCATAACCATTAAAATATATGAGTAGGTTGAAGAAATAAAATTTTAAAATAATTAGATAAAATATGTAATTAGATTAGAGTGCAATATGTAACTACACCGGAAAAAATTAAAATTTTAAAAGAAAATAAAATAATAATTCATATTTGAGATTTCAACTCTACATCAATTATCAGATCAAATGATGAGATAAAATACATTAAATTAGATTACAATATTATAAATAAGATTATAGAGATTATATTTAACAAAAAAGATACTAGCTTGTACATAATTATAAAAGAGATAATATTCAATTAATCAAATGTTGGCACTATTAAAATAATTGTTTTAAAAAAATGCCTTTTACTATATGTAAATATTAATTCAAATTTCAATCCAAATCACAATAATTTAAATATTTATGCACATATTTTTTATAATAGTGTATATTACCACTACCACGAATTACGAAAATTAAATAATAAACACTAAAAATTAGACTACCACCATCATCATAGTATCACTAAACATGGAATTATAGAATTCCATCTGTTGTGGAATAAAAACTAGGTTACGATTTGTAATTAATGCTAGGGTGGTTGAGCACCGAGCTTTAATGGCTGTTTCCGTGTTACGAGACTGATCGGTCCTCACAGAGTGCCTACGTATCTCGTTATTGAGAATCAAGCCAAGACGTAGTTCTAGGTGATGGTGCCCTCGAGGCTATGGCGGCGAGAGCTCACCTAGGACGCAGTGGTTTGTATGTCCTTATTCGAGGATTAAGCCAAAACGTAAGTGACGTATTGAGCTCTGTCCAAAAACGTAGTTATGAGATGAGGGGTTAGACCCTTTATATAGGCTGAGAAGCCTTAGAATTATGGTAGGAGTCAAAGACTTGGTGGACAAGTCTTCCTTGAGGAAGGTTCTAGATATATTCCTTATAGGAATCAGTTTCCATGTTGAAATATGTATCTTGGAGGCTAAGTCAGGCAAGAGTAATATCCTTGTTTGACTCTTATTTGCTGAGCTGTTTATTACCCTTAATATTAAATACGAAATTAATATTATAAATAGGGTTTGGGCCCATCTGGTGGGCCCCACGTTTGGATCATTCCGGTTCTAATTAATGCCACATTAAATGTGTCTTTAGGGCTTACTTTTAGCCCATATCATTTGCCCCCCAACTTCTAGGAAAACTGATCAGGTTTTCTTTGAAGTTTTAACGGCCTTTTTCGAGACTTGGGTCAGGGTTCATCTTTGTACACTAGTGTTTCACGAGTATTGTCTTTATGTAAAGCGTGGAGCGACCAACGCGTTCACGACAATGTTAATTTGATGCTAATCGGCACTAATCATCCTTAACGATGCTTAAACAATGTATAAACGACGTTAAACGGCATAAAACGACACTAAACGGCACTAGACGGCGCTAAACAGCCTTAAACAATGTTTAAACAGTGTTAAACAATGTTAAAAGGATAAAATGGCACTCACGGTGCTAAACGACACTACTCGGTGCTAATCGGCACTAAACGGTGCTTAAACGACACTAATCAGTGCTAATCGGCACTAAACGGTGCTAACGACATTATCGGTGCTATTGGCACTAACGATGCTATCGGCACTAATGGTGCTATCGGCACTAACGGTGCTTACAGCACTAACGGTGCTATCGGCACTAACGGTGCTTACAGCACTAACGGTGCTTACAGCACTAACGGTGCTATCGCCACCAATGGTGTTATCGGCACTAATGGCGCTAAATGGTGATCGGCTGACGTTTTCTGAAAACGTTGAATCATCATTGTCATGTTTAAATCATCACTAACATGTTTCAATGTTCTGAACCACTTTAGGGAGGTATGAAGCGAGTCAGGGGTGTTCTGAATATCAAAGTGATTTTTCAAGGTTGACGGACCATCAGCATCCACTTCCAGTTGGCTAAGGCCCTCAAAAAATGAGGTGGTAGGCAAAGGATGGTCCAAGACTATAGAAAATTCAATTAACTTCGCATGGACTGTAAGATCATCCAAATCTGACATCCGGAGCTCAAGATATGGCCCAAACAGCGTTGAAGGATCGCATTGAGTTCCCGGTCGGCCTAAGGGCTTCAAAATGCCTCGGTCGGCCAGTACCCAGTCGGACAAGAGTCTCCAAGACTGTAGAAAATTCAGAGAGCTTCGCGTGGACAGTAAGATCGTCCAAATCTGACATCCGGAGCTCAAGATATGGCCCAAACAGCGCCAACAGTCCGTGTAGGACTGAAAATCAGTCTTGGTCGGCTGACGCCCTCCTTGGAGCTTGGTCGGCCAAGATATTGTCGGCTAGTGGTCCCCAAGACTATAGAAAACTCAGAGATCTTCGCGTGAACTATAAGATCATCCAAATCTGATACCCGGAGCTCAAGATATGGCCCAAACAGCGTCAACAGTCCGTGTAGGACTGAAAATTAGTCTAGGTCGGCTGATGCCCTCCTTGGAACTTGGTCGACCAAGAGATGGTCGGCTAGTGGTCTCCAAGACTATAGAAAATTCAGAGATCTTCGCGTGGACTGTAAGATCATCCAAATCTGATACTCGGAGCTCAAGATATGGCCCAAACAGCGTCAACAGTCCATGTAGGACTGAAAACCAGTCTTGGTCGGCTGACGCCCTCCTTGGAGCTTGGTCGGCCAAGAGATGGTCGGCTAGTGGTCTCCAAGACTATAGAAAGCTTAGAGATCTTCGCGTGGACTGTAAGATCATCCAAATCTGATACCCGGAGCTCAAGATATGGCCCAAACAGCGTCAACAGTCCGTGTAGGACTGAAAATCAATCTTAGTCAACCAAAAAATCGAGGACCAGGACCACAGACTACCCGTGATCGGCCGGATCTATGGGCAATCCGTGATCGGCCGAAGGCCTTCAAATCATGGTGGTCGGCCAGCTGGTGGTCGGCTGGCGTTTCCCGGGTGCCGTGGTCGGCCACTTCGTGGTCAGCTGCTGCTCCTTCGGGCACGGTGGTCGGCCACTTCGTGGTTGGCGAAGGTGCCCGAACCTAAAACCATCCATGGTCTTAAAAAGAATCATGGATCTCGGATCTAGGATCTAAAATCATCCGTGGTCTTAGAAAGTTATGGACCTCGGATCTAGGATCAAAAATCATCCGTGGTCTTAGAAAGTTATGGACCTCGGATCTAGGATAAAAAATCATCCGTGGTCTTAGACCTCGTGGTCGGCTGCTGCTCCTTCGGGCATGGTGGTCGGCCACTTCGTGGTTGGCTAAGGTGCCCGGACCTAAAACCATCCGTGGTCTTAGAGAGTTATGGACCTCGGATCTAGAATCTAAAACCATCCGTGGTCTTAGAAAGTTATGGACCTCGGGTCTAGGATCTAAAACCATCCGTGGTCTTAGAAAGTTATGGACCTCGGGTCTAGGATCTAAAACCATCCGTGGTCTTAGAAAGTTATGGACATCGGGTCTAGGATCTAAAACCATCCGTGATCTTAGAAAGTTATGGACCTCGGGTCTAGGATCTAAAACCATCCATGATCTTAAGGATCAAGAATTTTGATCTTGATCTCAAACCATCGAAAATCATCCGAGATTCGTTGAAAAAGTCGAGATTCAGGATCAGAAACTATCTGAGGTTTGCTGAAAAAATCGAGATTCAGGACCACGAACTAACCCGCGATCGGCCGGACCATGGGATAGCTCGTGGTCGGCCACACCATGGTCGGCTGGAAGGTGGTCGGCCGAAAGGCCCGAAACCTTCGTGGTCGGCCGGTAGGTGGTCGACCAGGAGGTGGTCGGCTGCGGCCCCTCGTGCGCCGTGGTCGGCCACTTCATAGTAGGCTAGGAAATCCGGACTTGAAAACCATCCGTGGCCTTGAGGATCAAGAATCTTGGTCTTGATCTTGATCTCAAGTTACTATCTCGGTCATTCGTGACTTCGTTACCTTAAGGATCAAGAACCTTGCTCTTGATCTTAAGTCGTCAGGGATCTAGGATCTAAAATCATCCGTGATCCTAAGGATCAAGAACCTTGATCTTGATCTTTAGTCGTCAGTTTGGTCATTCGTGACTCCTAACGATATTACTCCTTAATTTATGATTAGCACTGCTAATCTTGTGCTTAAGGCTAAACTCGTTACTTAACTTCTTAAGCGCAATCATCCTTTCGAAGGTCGTCCGTTTCGTGACTTCAGCAAATATATCTGCTATTTCTTCTCTGGCTTGTATGAATTATAACTATTATTTCTGTAGAACACGGGTAATTTCTGCCCTTTTTTCATCTATAAACGATAGATGACCTTGGTTCAGAATTGAAAATCAATCTTGGTATGTTGATGGAGGTGTTTGCTATGCCTTGAAGGGTTTCGTGAACCTTGAACTCAAACGACTTGTTTCTTAATCTTCGTGACCTTCCGGGCTTTAACTTGTTTGCTGAATCCTTGGTCTTAAGGTTATCATCAAACCTTGACACGCATCCTTGTGATGAAGTTCTTTAGTTCTTACATCATCCTTGTTTCTCATGGAGGAGGTCTTCCTTCTCGGTTGATCATTAAGATAGTTCACTTGCTTCTTAGCGCTTGACCTTAGGCCTGGTATGCCTTTATTGGTTTTCAACCCTTTAGCTTGATTCTAGGTTTCCAACCTTCTTCTTATGCTCATATAACCTTTCTTAGGTCTCAACTTGACTGACGACTCTTGATTTGAGTCCTTGAACTCAAGCGACAAGCTCGATTAGAGGTAGTCAGCCTTGTTGGCCATCAAGGCTTAAATTTTGTGTCGGGATTTGAGATTCAAGATTTTAAGTATGGAATGACAAAGGACCTCTTATCTCAACATTCTCACTAATAGTTTCTGTGCTTTCAAGGCATTATCAAGGGGACAACCAGTATTAAGATGAGCCTTGAGAGGGTCTATCCTTCAGCTTACATCAATTGGTGCTACCAATTTCAAATCGATGGTGGGGTCTTCAGGACCTGGAAGTAAAAACTCATTTTCTATCTCAGAAGAGGCGAACTTAAATGGGGCAGCAGCCTTAATGTTCTCATTTCTTGGAATGCGTTCCTCATAGCGCTCATCATATTGAGTCATAACAGCCTTCACAACTCTCAAATACTTTGTCATAGTTTCATCCTTAGCTTCAAATTCATCATTCACTTGCGAGACTACCAGTCTTGAATTTCTAAAAACTTTGAGGTTCTTGACCCTCGGTATTCTGGCCAAGCCCAATCTGGCTATCAAGGCTTCATATTCAGCTTCATTGTTGGTAGTAGGAAAATCTAACTTCAAAGCATACTCAACTGTGAACCCATCGGGGCTTTGCAACACTAAGCCCGCGCCACAAGATTTTGTTTTTGATGCTCCATCAAAATAGAGCACCCAATATTCCTTTTGATCAGATACAAGTTCTTCATCTTTATCTCCACTTTCAGGGGTGGTTACCGTCTCCTGCCCCCCGACTTCTTGGTTGGTAATGGTACATTCAACCACGAAGTCAGCCAATGCCTGAGCCTTGATGGCCGTTCGAGGCTTATACGTGATGTCAAGCTCTCCAAGTTCGATTGCCCACTTAATCAATCTTAGGCTTGCTTTCGGGCTGTGCAATATGTTCCTCAATTGCTGGTCCGTCAGGACTTCGATTTTATGTGACTGAAAGTACGGTCGTAGTTTCCTTGAAGCTGTTATCAATGCCAAAGAAATTTCTCGATGGATGAGTAATTTAACTCGGCTCCGTGGAGCACCTTGCTTACATAGTAGATGGGCCTCTGAACCTTGTTCTCTTCTTTAATGAGGACGATACTCAATGCTTGTTCAGACACTGCTAGATACAGATAAAGAGTCTCTCCGGGACTTGGCTTGGCCAACAACGGGGCTTCGGCCATGTACTTCTTCAACTGTTTAAAGGCCTCTTGGCTTTTATTAGTCCATTAAAAAATTTTCACCTTCTTCAATGCTTGAAAGAAAGGCAAGCACTTATCACCAGACTTGGAGATGAATATCCCTAGAGCGGCCACTCTGCCGGTTAACTTCTGTACGTCCCTCACAGAACGGGGTGGTTCCATGTTTAAGATTGCTTTGATCTTGTCGGGATTGGCCTCTATGCCTCTTTTCGAAACCATCAAACCCAAGAACTTTCCAGACCCAACGCCAAAAGCACACTTGGCTGGATTCAACATCATCTTATGGTGCCTCAGCACTTCGAATGCCTCTCTGAGGTGCTTAATGTGATCTGCCTTGAGTAGGCTCTTGACTAACATGTCATCAACAGAGACCTCCATGGTTTTTCTAATCAGATGGGTGAATATCTTATTCACCAATCGTTGGTAAGTAGCTCCTGCATTCTTTAGACCAAAAGCCATAACAATATAGCAGAAAACACCAAAGTCAGTTATGAAAGATACCTTAGGGATGTCATTCTCGTGCATCTTAATCTGATTGTAGCCGTTGAACCCATCCATAAAGCTCAACATCTCATGTCCAGCTGTGGCGTCTATCAACATGTCTATCATTGGAAGGGGAAAACAATCCTTTGGACATGCATCATTCAAATCAATGAAGTCTATACACATCCTCCACTTCCCATTCGCTTTCTTGACCATCACAGGGTTTGCTAACCATTCGGGAAACTGAATTTCTTCAATAAACCCAGCCTCTAAGAGCTTGTCAACTTCTTGTTTAATGGCCTCCTGCCTTTCAGGAGCAAAATTTCTCTCCTTCTGCTTTATTGTCTTCCGCCCCGGATCAACATTCAACTGGTGAGTTATGAGTTGGGGATCAATCCCTGGCATATCAGCTACAGTCCAAGCAAACACATCACTATTTTCTTGCAAGACTGCTATCAACTTGCCCTTTCAGGGGTTCTTTCAAAGATGCTCCCATATAAGTAAGTTCTCAGCTCGCTTGGCCGTCATGGCTTCAATGTTTGTCTTGGTCTTGGGTGTTGAACGTCGATGTTCAAAGGTTGAACGCCAAAGTTTGAAATCAAGGGTTTTCAATCTCAATGGTGGTTTAAATCACCGAAATATCTATCAGAACTGCTGGTCCAAGGCCAGGGGGTTTCTGGTTAGCCCCACGAGGTCTTGAACCTTTTCTAGGAGGTTTTCAAAATTACATATTGGTTTTCAAGTCAACATGAAGTTTCAACCTTTAGATATTAATTGGAGGTTCATGACCCCCCCTCAAGTTTGGCCTTCATAACTAACCTTGGCCTTCATGGCTAACAGCTTCTGTTTTTCAACCTAGGATTCGGGGTTGATTCCTCGATATAGATTTGATAAATGCAATCCCGTTGGCTTCTTGTCTTTTAAACTTCTGAGACGAGAGCTTGCTTAAACTTCTTAATCCTTGCTTAAGGTTATCTATTGGCCTTCATCCTTCGATCCTTAATCCAGGTCCTTAATAAGTATTGAAGAGTAGCTAGTCCTTAACATCCTCGACCTTTCATGGCTTTGACCCTTCGGGATCTTCACCTATGCATTTGTTTGTTTTCCATTCGTTATTCTTTTATTTTTGGTACTCGTTCATCCTTGACTTGCACTCATCGGGTGATAGAGTACTATTGTCCTACTCGGAGCAACATGCTCTGCAATGGTTTCCATGAACCTTATTTCTGCTTCTACTAGATGAAGCTAAGTCCTACTAGGATAACTTGAGCCCATCGGGGCATTGCAAGACTAGGCCTGCATCACTTGATTTTGTTTTTGATGCTCCATCAAAATAGAGCGTCCACCATTCCTTCTGGTATCATCATTCTTATTCTGAAGTTCACTTCCTGCTTGGGGTACTACCTCCTGCCCCCCGACTTCTTGGTTGCCAATGGTACATTCAACCACGAAGTCAGTTAACGCCTTAGCCTCAATGGTTGTCCAAGGCTTCTGTGTGATGTCCTCTGCTGGCCTTTTTGGTGTTCCTTTCTTCTGCGGACATCCATGTCTTCAATTGGAAAGAATTGCCCCCGACTCTATTAGGCCTTAACGAGGCTACATAACAGCTTTGTGCCATCTTTTGATCACCTTTATGTTCTCTAACGCCATTCTTGGTTGGGAACTTGATCTTCATATGATACGTTGAGGCAACAGCCTTGAATGCATGAAGTTCAGTCCTTCCGAGAATAGCGTTGTACGTTGAAACCGCCTTGATTACCAAGAAGTTCAATATCTGAATGGCCTCCTTGGGCTCCTGTCCAATAGTTATAGGCAACTGAATAGTCCCTTCAACTTTGGATTCTACTCCATTAAATCCATATATAGGCATGCTATTGGAGGTCAATTGAAAATCATTGTACCCCATCTTCACAAATGTACCATGAAACAGAATGTCAACGGAAGCTCCATTGTCCATCAAGACTCGCTTCACTTCCGAGTTCCCAATCACAGGGGTTATGACTTATGACCAACGGGTCGTCATGGGGAAACTTCACCCCTTCGAGGTCTGAATCATCGAAACCAATTGTTATCTCAGTCCTGGCACGCTTCGGGGCTTCTCCCACGATGTGCATCACTTCTCTGGCATACGCCTTTCGAGAGTTTTGGGTTGTACCGGCCGCTGTCGGGCCTCCAAAAATCATGTTAATAACTGGCCCTCGGGGCTGTGGGTTACGATCCCGACCTCGATCATCATCCCTTCTATCATTGTCTCTTCTATCATAATTCCTTCTTTGGGTTCCACGATCATCACTCTTCGTGAACCTGCTCAGCTTTCCTTTTCGGATCAAGCACTCAATCTCATCTTTCAACTGCCTACAATCATCTGTATCATGACCCATATCACGGTGGTACCTACAGTATTGATCCTTGTTTCTCTTCGCGGGATCAGCCCTAAGTGGCTTCGGCCATCGAAAATCTTTATCCTTCTCAATATCTAGTAAGATCTGACTCCTAGGAGCGTTCAGCCTTGCATAATCAGAAAACCTCGGTCCCAAACCCTTCTTTGGTGGTGACTCGGAATCCTTGCTAGTCCGGGGATACTTGTCCCTAGCATCGTACTCTTGCTCTTGCTTTCGTTTCTTTGAGTCATTAGAACCCTTGCCATTGCCTCCTACGGTTTCCTTCTTCATGCTGTCCTCAGCCTTGATATACTTGTCGGCCCTTCGTTGGAGCTCGGCCATGTTCTCAGGAGGACGCTTTGCCAAAGACCTCTTGAAGAAAGGATCAGTGGTTCCGTGTTCCAAGGCTACCATGACCACTTTATTCTCCAGATCTGTAATATTCAATGTCTCCTTGGTGATTCGCTTGAGATAATCCCTTAGATTCTCGTTCTTCCCCTGCACCACATATATGAGGGATGCAGAACTTTTTTCATGAACTCTTCCACTAATGAATTGGCTAACAATGACATTCTTCAACTCCTTGAAAGAGCCAATCGAATTTGCAGGTAGCCTGCTATACCACCTTTGAGCCATACCCGACAGGGTTTGAGGGAATGCCCTACACTTTAAGGCGTCACTAGCAGGTTCCAGCAGTAGTGCAGCTGTGAACGTCCTGACATGAGTTTCAGGATCGCCTGTTCCATCATAGGCCTTGATCGTCGGCATCTTGAATTTCTTTGAGATGCGGGCATTCATCACCTCCTCAGTGAACGGAGGTGTTGGATCATCAAGATCTAGCGGCATCAGATCCTTGGGGTTGTTTCTGGGGGTTTTCGCCCTCGTTGTTCCTTCAGTTGAGGTATCGGCCCTTCTTCGTCTCCTAGACGACCTCTCCAGATCTATGACGGGAACCCTTCCTGAGATTGGAGGAGGTCGATGCAGACTTTGATTCTGCCTTGCTTGCTCTCTGGCGGCGTCATCTTTCAGCCTCTGGATCTCAGCCTCATGAGCCTTGATCCTTTCCTCAGTCGTTTGTGGAGGTCTATCATGGATTCTTCGGGCCCTCCTTCGGGGCTCTCTACTAGCACGTCGCCTCCTTGGGGATTCGTCACGGTCATCATCGTCATCCTCAGATGTCGAATCAGTAGTATAGGGTCCGGAGTAGTCCAGATACTCGCGATCTCGGATCTGCAAAGCATGACCACTCGGTCCAGTTCTCGAACAGGGGGGTAGTTGGGCAGCCCATACATTGGGTTGGTATTCACAAGGAGATCCGTAGTATGGATCTGTACCCCAGATGGAGGGTGATTAGGATCAACCAGGGGAGAGATCACCATCTGAAGAGAGTTGGTTCCCTGATATGGATGGACAACCATAGGCAGCGTACTCCCAGCAGGGGGATTCGTCCCTGGTGGCTGAGAAACTTGAGTTTGGGGGACCGTCCCCTGTTCAAACGTGGTTGTCCCAGAGGTAAGAGGCGGAGCGAAGCTGATTGGTAAAGCTTCGGTAGAGCTTGGTGCAGTTCTTCGTGTGCTAACCATGGTTGATGTTTTCTTCCCATAGACGGCGCCAAATGTTGTGGAATAAAAACTAGGTTACGATTTGTAATTAATGCTACGGTGGTTGAGCTTCGAGATTTAATGGCTGTTTCCGTGTTACGAGACTGATCGGTCCTCACAGAGTGCCTACGTATCTCGTTATTGAGAATCAAGCCAAGACGTAGTTCTAGGTGATGGTGCCCTCGAGGCTATGGCGGCGAGAGCTCACCTAGGACGCAGTGGCTTGTATGTCCTTATTCGAGGATTAAGCCAAAACGTAAGTGACGTATTGAGCTCTGTCCAAAAACGTAGTTCTGAGATGAGGGGTTAGACCCTTTATATAGGCTGAGAAGCCTTAGAATTATGGTAGGAGTCAGAGACTTGGTGGACAAGTCTTCCTTGAGGAAGGTTCTAGATCTATTCCTTATAGGAATCAGTTTCCATGTTGAAATATGTATCTTGGAGGCTAAGTCAGGCAAGAGTAATATCCTTGTTTGACTCTTATTTGCTGAGCTGTTTATTACCCTTAATATTAATTACGAAATTAATATTACAAATAGGGTTTGGGCCCATCTGGTGGGCCCCACGTTTGGATCATTCTGGGTCTAATTAATGCCACATTAAATGTGTCTTTAGGGCTTACTTTTAGCCCATATCACCATCTATAATCACAAAATTTTAATGCAAATTATGAAAATTTTGTCAGAAATATCAAATTGTCAAAGCTCAAGTTTCAAAAAAATAATTAGATCTGAATATGTGGTGATGTCGTGAATTCGAGTGTGGATGTCATAAATCATCATTAGAATAAAATTTACAACCACACCTCTTCCACTTCTATCGTTGTCATATTCACCATCATTGTGATAATCATCACTCTCCGAAATAAATCAAATTTGAGGAATTTTGGAAATACAATTCGAAGAGAGGTTACTAAATATGAATTAGAGATGGTCGGACGAAGGAAAAATGAACAAATTTAAGGTCGCCAAAAATTAAAGAGAGGTGGTCGGGGGAAGATGAATGCGCATATATGATGTGGTCAGAGGGAGGAGAAGGGAATAAGAGCATTCACATCCCATTCCCCATCCCCAACCCAAAAAACTTACTAAAAATAGTAAATCCCCAAAATTATCAAAAAATTTCTACATCCCATTCCCCATTTTCCATTCCCCTATCCCTATATTCTTTTTTATATTACTTCTTTCTCTCTCTTTCACTTACAATTTTAACTACCAAATCTCACCCACTATTATAAATACAATTTAATATTATTATATGAGGAGAGAGAGTGTATGAGGATGGGGATGAGGCATCAACTTTGGTCCCTAAATATGGGGACTCAAAAATTTCCTGCAAAATCAAACCCCAAAATGGGGAATGGGATGGAGGAGTGTTTTAGAAGAAAAGTTGGACAAATCCTCAAATTATAAGGATGGGGTTGGGGATGGGGGATGAGATGTGAATGCTCTAAGTTGTAGTATATATGAGTTGGGAAGATGGGTAAAAGTGATAATATATCTACTAAAATTATTGTGCCTACGATTCAAAATAATTGAATTTATTGTACTGATCAACGGGTTATCTAAAATTAGTCTTTCATATAATAGTATAAATAATATAGATATATGATACTCTGTTCAAATATAAACTTTTTAAATGACAAACACAATGAGTGTAATATAATGCAAACTATCATAATATACTTTATAAATTAAATGATAATTCTTTTCAAAGCAATCTCAACTACAAAGAGAGCACTTGTTTAGTCTCTAAATTTTGTTAAATATGAGTTATTATGTAACAGTTTTAAACTCTTTCTTGTACTTAAGTAATTCAACATGGTTAACACATAAAAAAATATTGTATTTTTATCCTACTAAACGAGTATACAGGATTATTATGGAAAATGTTTCATTGTTATATTTAAAATTAAATTGTACTTAGTTTGAAATTTTGTGCTCAATTAGGTAAAAATATTGTTACATTGTAAATCTTTTTTATAAGTTTTGTAACATTCCCACATCGAGGAGGGTGGAGACTTTAGTTGACTATATAAAGCAAAGTACTACTACCAATTGCACCAACAAATCATGATTTTTAGGGGGCCTGTGGTGGACTTGTAGATTATCCAAGATGTTAAATTTGGACCAGTGTACTTCAATTTATTTCGAATTCGGAAACGGGATTTGACACGATTTCGAAAAAAGGCTCGGGTTTGACCCGGGTTGTCACAAAAATAGAGTACAGGGCACACTATTATTGTTGTAATACGCGACAGCTAATGATTAACTTTTATTTACTGCATTTATCGGTCATCGTTCACACATTGAACAAACAACGCTATAATATGGTATTTAGGATTTAGAGTATACTAATATTTTGAAATTAGAACGGCGATCAATCACTGATCATAGATAGACCGAGACACGTGAAACAGATAAGAAATAAAAGACTATATTGCAACGTTTGAAAAAAATTATACGAATTAAAATGTGGCCCGTGCTTTGCACGGGCTATCATGCTAGTTGAGGTATTATGTGTTGACTGTAGTCAATGCGATCAGATGCTTAGAAACTCGGGTAACAATGCTTAGTGGACGTTTATGATATTTTAAAGAGTTAATTGCAAAAAAGTGGCCAGACTTTGCACACTTTTTCAAGAAAGTGACCAGATTTTCAATTTTGTAAAATGGTGACCAGAATTGTCTTTTTCCTTTTAAGAAAGTGGCTGGAGGCGATTTTCAGCTGAGGTAAAATGGAAAAATATGTTATTTTATTACAAAAAATGCTAGCGATCCCAAAAAATCTCCAAATTAGTATGTGTCACCATATGATTGGTTATATTCATAATAATAATAATAATAATAATGCCCCCCAATGTATGCACATAAATTGACTAATTAAATCTTGACAACTCATATTTATGGATTTTTTTGTGAACTGATGTGCATACAAGGGGCCATTATTATTATTATTACGAATATAACCAATCATATGGTGACACATATTAATTTGGGAATTTTTTGGACAATTTTAACCCTGCCAAAAAGCTGAAAATCGCCTCCAGCCACCTTTTTTAAAGGAAAAAGGCAAGTCTGACCACCATTTTGCAAAATTTAAATTCTGGTCACTTTTTTGAAAATGAGTGTAAAGTCTAGCCACCTTTTGCAATTAACTATATTTTAAGATATGTAACTTATAATTTAAATGAATAAACGTCATATAAATGATAAATAGAAAAATTCTTATAAGCTAAGTGTTTGGATAAATTTACTTATAAATTAATAAAATATTTATTAAATTAAATTAAAAAATATTAATTATTTAATATAATAATCTCAATAAATGCATATGACATTTATAAATACAAATATAAAAAAAATAAAATATTAAAAAAGGAAAAATCAAATAATAAGAAATAAGTTCGGAAAAAATACGTCGTTATTAACTTTCAACTTATCAACATATAAGCTATAAATTGAGTTAATAAATCGGATAGACAAACACCCTTGATAGGTTGAAATAGCTTTATAAGTCATAAGTTGGCTTATATGTACTCTGCCAAACAGGTCCTTATTTTCTTTTTGTAGCTAATTAACAAAACTTACTTTCTACTTGTGAAATACAAATTATTTGCTCAATCGCGTATGTCTTTTACATCACTTGTACAGTTGTACGCATTAGAAAAAGAAAATAATTGTAAAATGAGAATCTATATCTAAGCGAAATAGGATATATTTGGTTGTTGGTTTGGTACTCTTTTTTGTCACTCTTTTTGGTACTTTTTTTTGTCACTCTTTGGTTTGGTTAAATCTCTATTATTATAAAATTAAAAACAAAACACACACGACAGGCGCTCTCCTCTCAATCAAAACATGTTAATAAAATTAAAAAAAAACACATGGCACGGCTCTCTCCTCTCAATAAAAAAATGTCATTAAACCAAAACTCCTAACAGAGGGAATCACACACAAACACTTGCGAATACAAGCGCTAATAACGCTCACACCATCATCACACCATCAAGCTCCTCTGATGAAATTCAGATCCATCAAGCTCCTCTGATGAAATTCAGATTATCTTGCACATTCAAGCACATATTCAGAAGTTTTGGTATCTCCCCTTCTCTGTACTTTAAATAGTTTAAATTGGTAATGTTCGTTATAAATGCTCACACCATCATCGCACCATCAAGCTCCTTTGATGAAATTCAGATCCATTAAGCTCCTTTGATGAAATTCAGATTCTCTCACATTCAAGCACATATTTAGAAGTTTTGGTATCTCCCATTCTCTGTACTTCAAATAGCTTAAATTGGTAGTGTTTTAAAGTTAACCCTCTTTGTGTTATCCTATGCATCCTTAACAATAGTTGAATTTGAAACATCCTGCAACGTGTTTGAATAATTGTCTTACTGAAAAAGGTTTTTTTAGATTACTCTTGGATTATTTAATCAGTTTCGCTTTTATGAGTGTTGTTAGTTCATTGGCTATATCTTTTAAATAACCATTTTATGGGTTTTAATTGATAATATTTATTTTTCGGTTTTAGTTTATATATGGAAACTGGTTCTTTTAATCATTATGGTTAAATTGGGTTTTTTATTTTGTTCCATTTTATATGGATGTTCTGTGCCAATTACGAGTTTACCTTTTGTTGGCTTGTTATCGGTCGTCCGTTTGATGAATAATTTTATCGGTCGTCCGTTTGACGAATTTTATCGGTCGTCCGTCTGACGAATTTTTATATTTTATATTTTATATATTATTTTTTATATCGTAGTATTTTATTTCATTTTCATTTGGATGGATTTTAAATTTATTGTATCTTATTTATAAAATTTTATTTTCAAAAAAGTATTATAATTTATTCAAATTTAGTTATTTTATTATTTTCTTCTAAATGTAATAATAACGACTTTTTACTTAATTTTAAATTATTATTTTATATTTTATATAGAGGTCTAACCAAAGGGGTCACCAAAGGGACCCCTTTGGTTAGATTATATATATTCTAATTTTTTCTATTATTATCTTATCACCGTATTTATGATTTATTATTAAATATTATAAAAGTATTTACTTTTTGTTTGATCTCAAACTTATGACTTTGTTTTAACTTAGTTTTCTTGATTATCTGATTTTGTGACCTTTCAGATTTACTTGGATGGGAAGAATATGGAAAAAGAGATATTTGAATTCGGAAATGGGATTGCTATAGCAGAAGAATCAAGAAAAGTTTAGCCTTTTGTTTAGTTAGACATGATGTAAAATGATGTACTTTTATTTTAGTTGGGCACTCTTTTTCCCTGCTTGAGTTTTTTTCCCTAAGGGTTTTGCTCATGTGGGGTTTTTTAACGAGGCTTAGTTTGGTGGATATAAAGGTTTTATTATCTAAGTTTCCGGGGGAATCTCTTTCCTATGGATCATGTGATTCATGGATTGGCTAAGCATACCTTTCGGTTAGATAATGAGTTTTTATTATCTCTTTGAAATGTATTATCTGATTTTATATCAATAAAATGATTTATCATTTTAGCAAAAAAAAAATTCTCTTACTGAAAAAGAGTATACAATTTTGTTCAAAAAAAGTGTATGTCAGTAACTTGAATAGGTGAATTTGTCACATACTACAACGTGTTTGATTAATTGTCTTAGTGAAAAAGAGTATACAATTTTGTTAGGAAAAAATGTATGTCAATAACTTGTTTTTCGCTTTGCTTACTGTTCATTACCTTCTCAAGGCTATCAAATAGAAAGTAAAGGTATGGTCTACTTTAATGTTCCTATCCGAAAGACATGAATTCCTTCAAAAGTTCTGATTGTCTAAAATTGTTCCATACAAAGTCCTTTTTATGTTTTTGGTAATTGATGGTACAACTTGGAAAATAGTCCAGTAGAATCAGAATGTCACCGTAAAAAGACTCTCAAACCCCATGAATTAAGAGTTGCATGATAGTACCTGCGTGACGAGAAAACAAAATAAAAAACCTAGCTTTAAGATAATGTATAACTTAATTTAAACTAAAACAAAGTTAAAAAAATAGATGTTCAAGAGATAAACGAATCCCACATTGAGGCAAAAGGGAAACAGTCGTAAATTGATGAAATCATCTAGATAGAAAGAGCTCATGCTTGAAAATCCACAATAAATGCCAAAATGTACTATTTTTTTCTTTATAGGAAAGGATATGGATGATTCTGACTCGAAAGACAAACAACTGACGTGGGTTGATTACCGATGAGTTCTTAGACAATTTAAGTAGAAGTCTGGGAGAAGGCAGAACACAAAAGGTTTTCAGAAGCACTTCATTCTCAAATCTCAACTTTATGATAATCATCTAAAAATCATATCGGGTACTCCAAGAAGTTAGGTTTTTGTTATTAAAAAAAAACCATATCAAACATTACAGCCAAGTTCTCTATAAATTTAAATATATATTCTATCTGGTATCAATGATAAAAAGATTAAAATCTGTCTAGGAATTTAAGTTGTGCTATTAGAAAAACAATGACACAACACAAAATAGGGGACTTATTGTGAAGTATCAAGCTCATATGAATACAGAATAGTGCAATCAAGGCCGGATGATCAAGTACATGTTTAAATATATAACAAAGGGCCCAGACCGAGCAACCATTGCTATAGAAAAAGGAAGTGATGCAAATCCTGGAGAAAGCAAAAGTAATATAGTTAGTAACAAAGTAGATGACTACGTAGCTTGCCGTTATCTTTCTTCTGCAGAGGCATGCTGGCGTATCTTTAAATTCCCAATTCATTATCGAAAACCAGCTGTCACAAAATTAGTTTTCCATTTGGAAAATGAACAACAAGTTTGTTTCCGAGATGGTGAGCCACTACCTGTAGTTATGGACAGAATAAATCCAGAAGCAACCATGTTTGTTCAATGGTTTCAGTCAAATAAGCGAGATCCATCTGCAAGAGAGCTAACATTTGTAGAGTTTCCAGAAAAATACTTATGGGATGAAGCTCAAAAAATTTGGAAATGTAGAAAAAACAAAATATGCGTGGTTGGTTGTTTGGTTTACGTTCACCCGACAACATGTATGTTCAACTAATTGCTAATCTTTAATATGAATTTTACTGTATTACCACTACGCCATAAGTGGGCTAATGAAATGTTTTTTGAAAGCGTTACATAAAATAGTGTTACAATAGGTAGTAAATTTTGACCTGTTGTAACACCACTTAACTAGTGTTACATTAGTCCAAAATTTAGTGTTACAGTAAGGGTGACAGTGTTGCATACATGTAACACCACAATAAAGTGTTACATTAGTTAATTTTTTTATTTTTTCATTTTTCAACTTATTGTGGGCTCCACCAGCAGTACCAACAGATGGACCCCACAAAAATGTGGGCCCCACACGTGGACCCCACAAAAAAATGTGGGCCCCACAAAGAATGTGGGCCACACTGTTGGGCCCCACGATAAAATATTACATTTGCTAATGCTAGTGTTACAGATATTTCGAGTGTTACATTTAGTTTTTTGTTACTAAATCCTTTTTTTTTTGCTTGATAATTTTTTTTACTAAATCTGGTAATTATTATTGAAAGAATATTTTATAAGTATTAAAGTGAATATATTATTAAAAAATATAGGAAAAATATATTTTAAAATAATTTTTTCTCTAAATGATAGAATATAATATATTACAAATTTTAAAATATTATTTATATTTAAAAATGTAATTTTTTTATTTTTCATTATTTTAAATTTTTATATTAACATTTTTATATTCTTGATTTATAGATTTATTCAGACCCAGAAGTTTTTCTTTCATCTTCAGACATAACAGTCGAACGCTTCATCTTCCCCAAAACTCTCTTCCTTCCCTTTACGCGTGCCGATGGATTCTCGTTCCCTAAAACTCTCTTCCTTTTCTTCTTTTCTTTATATACACACACAGAAAAATTGTTACTCCATTTTCTACCTTTTTCACAGAAAAACTCAACCTCCCATCTCGTTTTCGAAAAAAACTCAACCTCTAACCTCTGAAATCATGATATCTCATAAAAAAACTCTAGAAGCTAGATTCTTAGTCGCGGAATCGGAAGCCGAAGCCGAACCGGTGCTTAATCGTGGGGTAGCGGAGGCGGAAGCGGAGCTTACTCTCGTGGGGTAGCGGAGCTTGATAACAAAAAGCCGCGTGGTGAACATCAAAAGGTTTCTTCTAATTTTATTAATATGTTATGTATTTCTTGTGAGGAGAATGCTATTAAAAAGATTAATGGGATAACATGTGTGGAACCAAGTGTGGGTTTCTTGCATGATTCGGTTATGAATTGGGTGAATTGTTACTATGCTATTCCAGATTCTGTTGTCTGCTTTAAGTTTGATGTGATTAAAGAACATGCTTTGTCTAAGTTTTGTTTTATAGGGCTGATTAATGTGTTTAGTCATTTTAGGGGTTTCATAGTTTTTCGATTTAGGGATTCAAATGGTGTTAATCAATTTCTGCGAAATAGTCCTGTGACCATAGACAATTATGTTTCTAATGTCAAACCTTGGCATGAGTACTTTCCAGTTATTAGTGTTAATGAGAACAGAGGGTTTGGGTTCGATTCTCTCGTGTGCCTTTCCTCTACTGGACAGTTAAAGGCATGTGTCTATTGGGTTTAGCTGTTGGTATTGATAGGGCTACACACAAAGCTGCGGTTATAAATGAGCCAATTCTAGAGGCTAGGATGCTTATTAAAGTGGAAGTTTTGGATCCTTCCCAAACGCACATTCTGGTTGATGCTTATGCTATCGATAGAAAGACCAAGGTTTTAGTAACGTATGAGAGAGCTTCTATTTATGGATACTGCTATGCTGTCCATAGTGGTGCCTGTGACCTATTACATGAGTGTTTTTTGGATGCAGGGGAGGGACCTCAACCTTTCAGGTTGTTTCAAGAGGATTCTGGTACTAGTATGTACCGCGATAAAGTTAACAGTTCTGATAGTGACGTGGAAAGCTCTAGATTAGAAAATGCAGAATTTGAGCTTGATTATGTTTTTGACTCTGAGGATTGGTTCGATAGCATGGAAACGGATGATAGTTTTGAGGTTGCTAACGAGGATGTTAATTCTGATTTTGATAGTATTGATAGTATTGACAGTGTATATAATTCTGGATGATATTATTGATCATGCTCTGATGTCATTGCAGGTTGCTAACGAGGGACATCACAAGAGGAAACGTGATCAGATAACGTAGGGAAATTTTGGACTGGTGGCTGGAACTGGTACAAGGGCAGAGGCTGGGGCTGATGCAGGGGTTTCTCCTTCTGCTAAACCGAATGAATCTTAGTACTTTTATTTCATGGTTTTGTGAACTTGATGTAATGTAACTTAATGGTTTTCTGAACTTGATGGCATGGTTATCGTTGGTGAATTGTTGGTGAATTGTTGGTATTAGTTAATGGTTTTGTTAATGCTTATCGTTGGTGAATTATTGGTATAGTTATCTGTGATTAGTATGTTTAATGCATGTTTTGTGATTAGTAAGTTTAATGCATTTTTAGGCTTAAATAATGTGTTGAAATTGATATGGCTAGAATCCGGAGAGACCCTGCCGGATTCTGGGTTTGATTTTCGGATTTTTCTGTTTGTTTGAAGTGTTTTGGTTTATTAACAGTTAGTATGTAAATTTGTAAGTGTTTTCCATGACTGTTATGTAGAATTGCTGCCTAAATTTTGGACAGTGTTGATTTTCGTTTGTTTTTGCCGGAATCCGGTGACCGAATCCTGGGTTTTACAGAATCCGGTGGCCAGTTCTTGAGCTAATTGCAATTTGATCTTCTTTCTCTAATACCACTTATCAAAAAAAAATTTTTGAAAATTTTTTTTGTTATAAAATAAGGAATAATTATTTTACAAACTAGTTAAAAAAGGTGAAAAAATCAATTACCTAATGTAAAAAATAATTCAGGAATAATTCTGAATTTTAATTAACATTTTTAAAAATTAATTATGAATTATAAATTATAATTCATATTTTAAATCAATTACCTAAATTAAAAAGGAAATTTAGTAAAATTAAAATAAAGTAACCTTTTAAAAGTAAATTTAAATGAAAAAAGTAAATTTTGAAAGGTAAATTAGTAAATAGTTAAAACCATTTCCCAATTTCACTCTTTCTTCTCCAATGGATCAAATTAAAAGAAAAAGGGAAATTTAAGAACCACCACCATTATTGGAGGATGCCAGCCGGGAACCGGCGACTCCATTTTTCGGCTAACAAAAACCATACATAAAACACACATAATACATATAAGTCAGAAAGACGAGCTTGCCATGAACTCAGTTATGCAGTCGAATTGTTCAAACACTCTGCAAAATCGATGGAAAATTCGGTCAAACTTCGTTGCCGGCGAGCCAAAAAAACACCCCACACTCAAATAACACACACCCACACACCCCAAATCTCACGATCTACACTCCTAAGCAAACCGAATTACTGCAGCTATCACCGTTCAGTTTCTCCGGCCAAAATCAAGAAAACTCCGGTGGCATTCAAGAACATCAAGAACACGAAAATCAATTTCTAATCCTAATTATTTCGAAAATTAATCAATTTTTACAAAATTTATATTTTTAAACCTAATTTTTAAAAAAATCGTATGGTTACGGTCAAACAAATATCGAAACCCTGTTTAGGGGTTACGGTCAAAGTAATAGTTGACCGTTGAATTACTCGGTCAAACGGATTTATTTTTTCCCGAAATTTTGGAAATAAAATTAAAAAGGATGGATCTTGACCTCCGTATGGTTGGGTCGTCCAAAAATATTTTTTAAAAAATCGAAATCGTAAATCCTAACGAAACCCTGTTTAGGGGTTACGGTCAAAGTAATAGTTGAGCGTTGAATTACTCGATCAAACAAATTTATTTTTTCCCAAAATTTTGACAATAACACTAAAAAGGATGGATCTTGACATCCGTATGGTTGGGTCGTCCAGAAATATTTTTCAAAATATCGAAATCGTTAATCCTAACGAAACCCTGTTTAGGGGTTATGGGCAAAGTAAAAGTTGATGTAAGAACCCATATTTTAGGAGGAATTAAAACTTTTATTATGTATTGGTGCAGAAATGAATAGTGGTTACGACTACAATGTATCAATGGTTTTAATGAATGATTATATTTAATGGATTTGGATTCAAGTGTTTATATGCTATGATTGCTACAATTGGTTGACAAGGTAGATAAGAATAATCTATCGTCAAGAAAGTAAGCTATGGTATTCCAAGAAAGGAAATATTCTCATGTCATCCAAATCGATATTTGGTAGCTCATGTCATCCAAATCGATATCTGGTATAAGTTAAGTAACTCCGTAATAGAGATTGGGAACGCTCGAGAAAGCGCGAGGACAATTTTTAAGTACAAGAAATAAAGAGAGAATAAACCATGAATAGTGTTGTTGGTGGATTTTGGAATATTATCAGACGACCCTATATAGAAGTATTCAGAGTGGATTTCTGAGTTCGTATTGATGATCTAGGGACAAAATAAGTGTATGTAAATGATATCAGATTCTGAAAAACAGCACTTTTAGTTTTCCCGAGATTTCCCTAGATACTGAAGGATTTAAAGATTTAATGGAAAGATTTAAGGGATTTAAATTCAAGGATTATAAAGGAGGATTGAAGATGTTATCAAAAATACCAAGAAGGTTTCCAGTAAAACCCTAACAATAAATACTTAAGATATTCCTCCGAACTATCAATGGAATTGTTACACAGTAAAGCAAGGGAATGCTACATATAAGTCGTAAAGTATATATTTTATTATCGAGACATAAAGGAAATCCAATTGGTGGGAAAAGGAGAAACCAAAGTGATGTACAGGAAAGTCAACTAAAAGTTAGGTGGCGTTTTTGCACTTTGGCAAAAAAGGGAATGCTTAATGTGAGGCCAACAAGTGGCACCATTAGATGAAAGACAACACAAAAGATCAAGATGCATCTAAGTATAGATATACATTACATGTAATAATTCATTTTACAAGACAAAAACAAGAACAAAAACATCATCTCTCCCTACATCATGCTCTCGGCCTAGCTCAAAGAAAAAGGGGAAGAGGAGATTTCACCAACAAAATTCCACCATCTATAGCTTAAAAAAGAGCTTGAGACTAGGAGAAGGTATATCTAAAACCTTAGCACAATCCTTGATTTTTACATGTTCAAAAGCTTGATGAAATAGATGATGAATAGTAACTTACTAACTTTCTTTTCTTTTGATCTTTGTTATATGACTTCTAAGGGATATCTTAAGCAAGGTTTACGGATTGTAGGAGTATATTAGCCTTATAAAAGTTGTTCGAAATCGTAAGTGTGAGTTCGTAACTGCAATTAAACCCCCTTAACATGAGTAATTCAGTAGCGAATCTTAATTATTAAATATTAGAGATCATAAGGAAGGTGTGAGAGAAGACCTCATGTCAAAAGAATCGTTTTTCGATTTTATAAAAATGTTCGAATCGAGGTTAAGTGCGAATGAAGCCCTTTGAGGTACAATTAGTTATAACTTTCAAAAACCACTTAGAAAACGGATAATAAATCTTGATGTATAATATTTTCAAGTAAACGATGAAAAACAACACCTTGAGCGGGGGTGAATAGGTGTTTATGGCTAACAATGGTTATTTATGACCTATTTCAAATTTTACCAGAAACAGCTTGCTGTTTGTGATAACGCAGTTTACAAATGGCAAGCTGATTGTAAATAAAATGCAGTGCAGTATGAAATATGCAGAAATTTAAATGTGACACACAATCTTTTAGCCAGGTTCGACCGCAAATCCCCTATGGTCTACGTCCTGGTCCCTTACCCAACTTGGTAAGAGAATATAATATTGATCAACTATAAAACCGTTTACAAGATCCAACAATATATCTCCCTTACACCCTGCTGCTTACAAATTGCTTGCTGTTTCCTGTGCTGAACTAACTTTCTAAGCAATACTTCCCAAGTATCCTTCTCTAGCCTAGTTCAACCCTCCCAAAACCTTTAGCCAACCTTGTACAGCAACAAATCAATACAATTTGAACAATACAAAGATTTGAATAAATACAACTCAACCTATGAACCCTCTGAATATATAAATATATGCATGTATATATATGGGTTTGAAAAGATTTGAGATTTTGCAATGTAAGCTTTGAGTTGTGTATATATCTTGTTTTCTGCACTTGATCGATATTCAATGGATATGTATATCAAGAACTGAGAATGAACAACTCTTAAATAGGAAAACAAGAGAGCTTAAAATTAAGCTTGAAATGGCTCCAACGGTATGAAATTAAAATGAAGCCGTTAGAGGTAATGTTTTTGAAGATGAATATGATAAGTTCTTTTCAGTGGAGAAAAGAATGGCATGGAGCGTGTATAACTGGAAAGAATACTTGTTATGATGAGTCCCATGTGATTGTCTTTGAGTGGAGGTATTGAGAGGTATTAAAGTAAGGAAAAGTAGACCTTTACTTTTCTTATTTTAAGTAAAGGAATATTTTGTCTCCCAAATTCTATATGAAATGAGTACTGGCATAATTAGAATAATTCAGAGGGCCCTGACATGTTTCTATTAAAACTTGATGTTCTTTGAAGAGCCGAAAGGTTCTTTAATTCTGTCAGACGCAGTTAGCACGATGTTTGTGAAAATGGCATGCTGTTTGTGAAACTGGCTTGCTGTTTGTCCATGCATTTGGCTTGCTGTTTGAGCCTGACTTAGCCTACACCTGGCTTACTATTTGTCACTGCATTCCAACGTTGGCTTGCTGTTTGTGATAGATTGATTATACATTTAGTAAGCTAGAGTGCCCTCCAAAAACAAGTTAGTACAAATACACAAGCATGCTGTTTTATATCCTGTTTGTGATCATCAAAACTTAGGAGTTTCAATCTCCCCCTTTTTGATGATTACAACTAATTTATGAGAATTATCGAAACTCCCCCTAAATTCCCTGCATCTCAATCATTAGAGATAAAACAATAATAATCTAGGTAAAGGATATATATCACCAAAACCATTTCAAAAAAAATTTAAATCATAAAAAAAACCGTTCAACATTACTTAGACATAACCAATTCAAATACCACACAAGCATTGCACATTACCAGATAAGTTCTACAAACCATGGATCACAGATAAAGCACATAAATAACAAAGACAGTTCAGAGATATAGATAAAGATCATAAACAACACAGATACACAGATAGTTCTCCTAATTCCTCCCCCTTAATTCATCAAAAATTAAGAGTTTTTAGGATCTTCAGCTTCAGTAGACTTGGTATCTTCAATGTCCTTATCTTCCCCATCTTTTGCAGCTGTAGTAGCAAAATCTTCAAGACCTTGATCATGTTCTATTGCAGAATGAGTTGCAGAGGTTGTACCCACTGTCTTCAACATCAGTTCCTTCAATGACTGAATTTCACTAATAAACCCTTTCATAACACCCTTTATAGTCTGATATTCTGATTTGACATCTTTGAGATCATTTCTAATTGCTTGCATATCTGACTTAATCCCAGTAATTTGACCAGTGTTGAGCATACTATCAGTTTGCAAAGACCTTAATAGTGGCATTCCACAAGAGGAGAAATCAGAGGCAACAGGAGTGGGGTTTGAGGGTTCACCAATGTTAGTAGTAGACTTTCAGTTTCAATTTTTAAAAACGAATTTAACAGAGGAGGATTTAATTGGATTTTCTTCCCACAAACAGAGGATAAAACATTACCAAACTTATCCACATGCAGATTAGCATAAAATTCTCGCACTAGGTCTGGATAAAAGATCTTTGGTAAATCTAGAATGAAATATCCAAGGCCTATATCATTAAATAACTTCATAACTCCACAATCAGTTAATGAAGACATTATCTTACCAGAAATTGGAGCCCCAGTAATCAAGCTACGAGTTCCCAGTTCCATATCAGTATACCTATCAAATTCAGGACCAGCAAAGTTAGGAATCCCTTTGAGCTTCTTTGATCCGGGTGTTTGTGAGGCCTCGTCGCCACTGTCATTTCCCGGACTAGCAAGGTCAACAATCGACTCCTCCTTCTTAGATGGAGTTTGATTGGCTTGGAGATTCGACTTGCGACCACGAGTACGAGTCAGAGTGAGGTGATTGAGAGAAACCCTAGAGAATCGCCGCTTGGAGAGAGAGAGAAAGAAACCCTAATATCTTGGTTCAAATGGGGGTGTTTGCGTTTTGGGAAATAAACTGAATGACCCGTCTTTTGTTTTTGATAAAAATTATGGGAGAATTTAGGATTAATTAAAACTAAATATTTGACCAAATACTTATCTGCCCAACCATATAAAATATTACAACATTTAAAACAGATAATCACTTAACAAATTATTGTTAAAGGAAATAGAATGATGAATCAAAACTGATTAATTCAAATCATGTATAAGCACAAAAGATCTAATTTCAAGCAAATGGTAAGCCAGAAGTGATGACAAATAGTATACTAATTTTAATATTCGAGTTGAACAAATGGTAAGCTAACATGTCCAGTACCTTTCATTCAGCACGCTGTTTCATATAGAACACATTCCAAGTTGCATTCGAATGATTGAAAATCTTTCTACAGCAAGGGGCTTTGTGAAAATATCGGCTAGTTGAAATTCTGTTGGAACAAAGACCAATTCTATCTTGCCTTTAGCAACATTATCTCTCAAGAAATGATGTCGAACATCAATATGCTTCGTTCTTGAGTGATTCACCGGATTCTTAGAAATATTAATGGTGCTAGTGTTGTCACAGTTTATTGGAATCCTTCCACACTTTATATCAAAGTCCCTTAGTGTTTGAATCATCCATAGAAGTTGTGAACAACAACTCGCAGCCGCTAGATATTCTCCTTCGGCCGTGGATAAAGCAACAAAAGTTTGTTTCTTGCATTGCCATGAAACTAAGCTTTGTCCAAGGAATGTACAAATACCACTAGTACTTTTTCTATCAACTTGACAACCTGCATAATCTGCATCACTATACCCAACAAGATCAAAAGTATTTGTGATAGGATAGAACAAACCGAGGGTAATGGTACCACTTAAATATCGAAAAATTCTTTTAATAGCATTTAAGTGAGACTCTTTAGGATTGGATTGAAATCTTGCACAAACACACACACACACACACACTATACATGATGTCAGGTCTAGAAGCAGTTAAATAAAGTAAGTTTCCAATCATATCTCGATACCTTTTGATATCAACAGTCTTACCATTTTCATCTACAATCAGCTTGCTGTTTTGAATCATAGGAGTTGATTTTGGCTTAACATCTTCATAACCGAATCTTTTGAGCAGACTTTTTGTATATTTAGATTGTTGCACAAAAATTCCATCTTTAGATTGCTTGATTTGAAGACCCAAGAAATAATTGAGCTCACCCATCATGCTCATTTCGAACTCACTATGCATACACTTAGAAAACCACTTACACATAGATTCATTAGTGGCTCCAAAAATAATATCATCCACATATATTTGAACAATAAGAATATCTTTACCATTTTGCTTAATAAATAATGTGGGATCGATTTTATCTCGAATGAATCCATTTTGGATTAAATACTTACTAAGCCTTTTGTACCAAGCTCTAGGGGTCTGCTTTAAACCATAAAGAGCCTTCTTTAGCTTGAATGCATAGTTTGGATATTGATCATGTTCAAATCCAGGAGGCTGTTTGACATAAACTTCCTCTTCCAGCAAGCCATTTAGGAACGCACTCTTCACGTCCATTTGATATAACTTGATTTTCTTGAAACATGCATAGGATAGAAGCATTCTTATTGATTCCAAACGAGCAACAGGATCATAGGTTTGATCAAAGTCAATGCTTTCTTGTTGGTTATAGCCTTGATCTACAAGTCTTGCTTTATTTCGAGTAATGGTGCCAAATTCATCAACTTTGTTTTTGAATACCCATTTTGTTCCTATAATTGAAGCATTCTCTAGTGGCTTGACAAGTTCCCAAACATCACATCTTTCAAATTGATTTAATTCTTCTTGCATAGCCATGATCCAATTCTCATCTTCTAATGCTTCATTGATATTTTTGGGTTCTTCTTGAGCTAGGAAGGCTGCATGAGCACAATAATTTGCTTTCCCTCTTCTTGTAGTAATTCCATCAGTAAAGTCACCAATGACCAATTTTGGAGGATGATTCTTGACCGTTCTTGTTGATCTCGGTAAAGAATGTTGAGCTATTTCTTCATGAGTTGTCTTTCTTATCTTTGCTGGTGGTAACTGATCTTCTCCATCATAGAGAGGTAATTTTTCAGTAGCCCTTGAACCTCTAGGACCTTCCAAAGTTATTTTAGAAATTGTATTTTCAAGTTCAGCTTGCTGATTTGTACTTCCAGCTTACTGATTGTCAGTGTCTGCATCCTTCTTGGAATGCTGGCTTCCACTTTCAGATTCAACTTCAGCTTGCTGATTTGAACTTCCAGCTTACTGATTGTCAGTAACTTGAGGTTGCATACTTTCTCTTTCACCTACAAATTCTTCCTCATCTCTTGGTAGATCATTGTTAGGTTCTTGAAAAGTAACATCAATAGATTATTCAACAATATGTTTATTAACATTATAAACACTATAAGGCCTACTTGTTAAAGAATAACCAAGAAATATAGCCTCATAGGATTTAGCATCGAATTTACCATCTTTACCAATTGTCTTGAGCACAAAACACTTAGAACCAAAAATTTTAAAGTAACTGATATTTGTCTTCTTATTTCTCAACAATTGATATGGAGTTTTGTCCAAAATAGGCCTGATTATAATTCGATTCAACACATAGCATGCTGTATTCACAGCTTCGGCCCAAAAGCTTCTAGGCAGCTTGCTTTCTTGTAATAGAGTCCTTGTTGTTTCTTGAAGTGACCTATTCTTTCTTTCCACCACTCCATTTTATTGTGGAGTCCTTGGAGCAGAAAATTCATGGGAGATTCCTCTTTCTTCACAATATGCAATAAAGTTCTCATTGATAAATTCACCTCCTCTATCACTTCTTATACCTACAAGTCTTGTATTAAGCATGTTCTCAAGTAATTTAATCAGCTTCTCAAACTCATTAAAAGCACAATATTTAGTACGAAGAAACAATACCCAAGTAAATCTAGAATAATCATATACAATTACAAAACCATATTGTTTACCTCCAATACTTTTATAAGATTCTGGACCAAATAAGACAAAGTGCAGAAGTTCTAAAGGTTTAGAAGTGGATACCATTTTCTTTGCTTTGTGTGTACTTCTAATTTGTTTTCCCAATTGGCATGCTGAACAGACTTCAATTTTAGCATACTTCAGTTTGGGTAGCCCTCTGACCAGTTTCTTACTTGATAATTTGTTAAGCAAGTCCATGTGTGCATGTCCCAATCTTCTATGCCAAATATATGGGTCACTGTCCATTGCAGCCAAACAGCACGCTGTTTCCTGCATTTCAAAGTCCAATACATATATATTTCCTTCCCTTCTAGCAACTAGGGGGACTTTGTTAGTACCAATAGTAATAATAGTTTTATCAATGCCAAACTGAACAATATGTCCATCATCAAATAATTGAGTGACACTAAGCAAATTGTAAGAAAGTCCTTTGACATATTGAACTTCATCAATTGAAATATTACTATTACCAATAGAACCGATACCAAGGATTCAAAGAGTCTTGCTATTACCAATTGTAACTCTTCCACCCTTCTTCATTTGGAGACTTATGAACTGAGACTTGTCTTCACACATATGCCTAGTGCATCCGCTATCCAAAATCCATCGATTTGACTTTACTTTGGCGGCAAGACATATCTGCAAAACAAACAAACTCCAACTCAATGTTTTGGCACCCATATAGGTTTGGGTCCAGATTGGTTAGTAGCAATAGTATATAAAACATTTAAATCAATTATTTTGATCCATTTTTGGACCACTTTTGGTGACTTTTGCATTCTGCTACTCTTTTGGTAAGCTGTTTGTCTTCTGTCAGAAGTATTCTGGTATGCTGTTTGTCCCCTGACTGGTCCATTCTGGTAAGCTATTTGTCACCTGACTGGTCCATTCTGGTAAGCCATTTTCCCTTTATGATTTACTTGAACCACACAATTTCTTTCCAGATGGCCTTTGCCATCACACATGTTGCATGTCTTCCAAGGCATAGCATAGTTGTAAGGTATGCCATTTCTTCCATTATATTTGAGCGCACCATACTTCTTGTTTAAGTTCATGCCAACTCCTTCTCTAACTAAAGGGACATTTGCCCTTTTCATTATTGTCTTTAAGCTGTCTTCTCCTTGAACAAAGGTTTCCATCCCTTTTTGGAGATCTTTGACCTCTTTTTCCAGAAGAGAAATCAGTTCAGCTTGCTGTTTGATAAGTTTAGCTTGCTGGATTCTCTTTTCAGCAGTTTTTGAGGATTCGGCTTGACTAGATTCTTTGAGCTTGTATGATTTAATACATTTATCTCTATCTTCAATTTGTGACCTCAAATCCTTGAATTCCTTCATGAGCACTTCATTTCTTCGAAGAATTACTTTATTGACTCCTTCGAATTGAACTAGTCTTTCCTTTAAATCAGCAATAAGATCATCATGATTGATTTCAGGAGCCTTCTCAGCCATTAAATCAGAAATAATTTTCTTCAAATGAATATTCTTCTTTTCAAGCTCTTTATTCTTATTTCTCAATTCCATGAACTCAATGATAGATACATTACTTGGTACCTGCATGGTTAGTTCTTCTAGCGTAGTAGGAGAAGAAGGTAAATCAGAATTAATTGAGTTTACCTCACTTGCATCATTTTCAGATTCCGAATAATCACTATCCACAAATTCTTCTTTTATGGATCCTTGTGATATTTCTGCATCATTTAGACCTACAAGAGCTAAATTCACCATGTCTTCACTTGAGTCATCACTGGAGTCTGAATCATCATAACTCCAAGTTAGTAAAGCCTTCGATTTTCTATTGTCTTTGAAAACATCATGCTGTTTTGACTTTAACTTGTAGCAATCCTTTTTAAAATGGCATGGCTTGCCATATTCGAAACAAGTTTGCTCCTTGGCTTTCTTGTTGTTGGGGAAACCTCCTCGATCTCTTTTCATTCTATTTTTCTTTTCAATCAACCTCTTGATCTTCTTTGAGATGAGTGCAAGTTCTTCAGCAGATTCTTCATCAGATTCTGTCAGCTTGCTGTTTGCAGACTCGGCTGGCTTGCTGTTTGTAGAATGAAGAGCCAAATTCTTCATTTTGGCTAGAGGAGCCCGAACACCTTCAACCTGACTTTTATTTATCTTGCTTTCAAACTGTTCTAGCTTAGCAAATACAACTAGATGATCCATGGTGTCGATTGTTGAGGATGATTCCAAAGCTGTGACCTTAGCTTCATAAATGAATGGTACCGCAATTAACACTTTCATGTTAATTTCATCTTGTGGAATATCTTTTCCAAGTCTTTTTAATGAGTTTATAGTAACTTGGAACCTTGCTTGACCTTTTTTGACATCATCCTTGAGCTTGAAATTTCCAAAGTCATTCATTAGCTTGCTAAGCTTCACCTTCCTTAAAGTTGTCGATCCTTCATGATAGGTTTCCAAAGCATCCCACATTTCTTTTGCCGTCTTTAGAGAAGAAACCTTGTCATACTCAGCTTGATCTAATGCATTCATTAGAGAATTTCTAGCTTCTCCATTATAACCACATTTAATAATCTCATCGGGAGTGAGAGTGTTCTAAAACTCACTAGGCGTCCTAGGGCGGTTAGGGTACCTTCGAGCGATTAATCGGTAAATCAGGGATTAATCAGAAAGATTAATCGGAGCATTAATCGGACGTATTTAAATATTATTTTTATTTTTATAAATATAATAATATATTGATTGCAAAATATAACATCTGAAAACCTACTTCCATTTCATTTCCATGTACACATCACATAAACATAAATAATAACCAAAGAGTTATAGACTTCTAGCCTCTGTTCTATAAGTTGATAATAATTCAAGATGCACATATAGTACATCCCAAACAAAACTGGTGATCTTTCCGAATAAAAGATACATCACTGACTATCACTGACTAGCTACTGCCTACAAGCTCAGTAACACATTTCGTGGCAAATCTGAAGTTGCTCCAAAACTAACCATATAAGTCAAGTACCAAAATCAAGAAGCTGCAAGCTGCATATTATTAACATTAAGAAGTGCCAAGTATGCATGCACTTCATTAGTCCTTTTATTAAATAATACGTCATTAATATTTTGCTGTCTAGTAGTTCTGCGACCCTCATTCACATCATCTGTAGTTATTGGCCTGGAAAACATATCCATGGGTCCAACAGAACGCGGTTTGTTAAAGCTATCAAGAATCTCAACATCGATTGTGCTTCTCCCAGAAATATCAACACTATCTTGGACTTCTCGAAGGTTGTCTCTTTTCTCATTTTTTTTCTTTTTAAAATCAAGCAATGCTTGCATACACTTTGCTTTATCAATTGGAGTAGCTTTTGGACATGACGCCACATTTTATTTAACTTGAGCTATATGCTGTTTTAGTCAATAGACGCTTCCACTGACCACTTTGCCGCACAGATTACACTTTACTTTATCTGTATCATCTTTAGTCGCTAGTTCACCGAATTCTCATCCTATTTCTTCAGATTTTCTCTTTAAAGAGGTAATTGAACCCACGACTTCTGAATTTGATGCACCTGAGGAGCTTCCCTCCATTGTTCTGTAAAAAAAATTTAACACATAAGTGGTCGCAAATGTTTACATAAGTGGTCACTAAAATTGCAACTGATATTCAACTACCAACATGTGAATTGCAAGGATGGAATCACAGTAACAAGGTTTCTTACACAAAACTAAATTGCAAGAAGTCATAAAACTAAATATTGTCTCACTAAACTAAACTAAGTAAACCCCAATTGATAAATTAAACTAAACTAAACTAAACTAAACTAATCGAACTCATCAATTGACAAACTAAGCTAAACTAAACCAAGTAAACATAAAATTTTAAAATAGTAATCAATCAATCAAACATATACACACATTGAGACATATATAGATATAATTTATATACACGCATATGAATATTAACTATTAATTAGCCACACAAAAGGGAGTAGAAATCAAATGATTTAGCTTTTAAAAAATCAAAAAGTGAGAAGAATACCTGTTCAGTCGTCAATCGATCGAAGAGGAAAGTTAGTAAAGGAGTGAACTGATGTCTGATGAAAGTAAAACCCTAAAACTAAAACTAAAAGGGGCGATGTATTTTGATTTTGTTCTTAATGTTATTAGTAATTTAGTAGTGAATTACCAGTACTGCCCCCGATTTCAAACTTTTCAACATTTTTTTGTATTGACCGATGTTGACCGCCTAACACCGACTTTGACCGCCTAGACCACCTAATACCGACTTTGACCGATTTTCTCAAAAAATGTAAAATAGGCCGCCTAGCACCGCCTCGGGGCGTTTTACTACTGCATAGCGCCTAGGCGCCGCCTAGGCGGCCGCCTAGGCCGATTTTTAGAACACTGCTCTTAACAAAAACAAAACCCTGTTCTTCTTTCTCTTCAACCAAAATGACAAAAAGCATCCTGAAGGTTACTTTCGAAGAGTTTGAGGCCATGCCCTTCTATGAGAAGGTGCTGGCGCTCCAGGAGAAGATAGACGAACTCCTGGCCGAGGAGGAGAAGAACCTCGCTGCCATGCCTGCAACGTTGGAGGTTCTCCAAGCACGTAACCGGGAGGACTCCGTTGGGGACCCAGCCAAGGCCGCCTAGATGGTGTAGGTGGGGGGGGGTCTTAGTTTAAGTTTGTTTTTATTTCAATGGTCCTTCTAACCATTCTTGTAAATTTTTTATTTTATTTTAATGAAATGAAGTTTCCATCTACCTTTATCTTGTTGATTCTATGGTTATGATCTACGTGCATGTCTCTTTAGAACGAGTTGATGATTAGATTATGTCTCGACTTTCATAGAATGCTTAGACAAGATGAAGTTGGACTGTGCTTGAATCACCTAAGTTGTCTTAATAACTTAATCTTTGCGAGTTAGTTTTCTTAATTCAACTTACGCGTATTTCTGATCTTTTTGTGGTCTGGCACACATTTCATTCAGTTATCTTTAATCTATTCAGGATGTTTTGAATTCTTCTGAATCAAACTGAATAGATATGGTAACTTAGACACTATTCATGATGTTTTAATTCTAAGTTCACGTTACCATCTAATCCTAAAAGTGAGCTTTAAAAGCTACACAGTTGCATAGGTTTGTGTCCAATTTGAAGTACTCTAAATGACTCAAACTGACAACAGAGGATGATGATGATGAAGTGAAGGTGTTCACACAACAAACTTGGCCATTGCATCAACCAGGTTCTATAATTCTGTCATGTGCCATGTGTAACACACTTAGAATTAGAGCTTAATTAGAAATAACTGGTCTGTACTCTATTTTAACAGGACCTATTAGTTAACTCTAAACACATGAATAAGTATTTATTTTTGCTGATTGAACTCATGCTTCAAATTGACTAACTATGGCACTAGGATTAAGTACAACACTCTTGCAGATACTCAAATGAATATTCATAACTATCTCTGCAACTTGTTTCTTTCCTGAGTACAGCTACTGGCACAATGTCAATTCTATCAATCAAGGGAAGTGGTGTTCTGCATTCCTTAAGAGAATAAACCTTCATGTGGAGAAGGCTCTAACAGCAGTACACTTAGCTAAGGTATTGAGTTCCTTTTAATCAGCATTTCTCTTTATTATCCTAAAATCTTTGCCTTAATTTGCTGAAATGAGAAGTGCTGGAATGTCCCCCAGATTCTCTACCCAATCAGCACACCATATATTCACAATGTTCCATCTTTGAAACCCCCTCTACAGTTTCTCAACAAACTGTAGTTGACAATCCTTGCAAATCGTAACTTGAGGGGAGTGTTCAGGAGGAAATTGAGGGTGAGGGAAGTGGTGAACATCAAGAAACCACAAGAACAAGGAAGGTAAGGGTGTGTAAAACCAGCATGGCCATCCTATGTCTTCCTAAAAAGGCATAGTGATTAATAAGGACATCCACATTTCTAGTTTTAGTTTCTCAACAGACTTTAAGTATTGAATCAAGTTCCAACCAGGAACACAATCAGTGAGGGTAAGGGACAAAATTGTGCAACCTATAACACTTGTCATCTAGCCAGGAGTTAGTACAAGTTGCATTGACACAGGGGGAGCACACACAAGTTACTCTTAACTATTTCTCAAATTCAGGTTGATGAATCTTCTATAAATGAGAGGATTCAGACCAATTCATGGATACCTATTTTGGAAACTGAAGCACTTCAATACAACTCCAAACACTCTTGATTCTTCATTTTAATTCATGAAGAAGCCAACACTCAGTTCACTAAGATTTCTCTAAAGACAGTTTACTGAACCTTATTTCTGTTTAAAACAACAATTTCTCTTCAATCTTTGTGAAATTTCATGGTTTCTAGGACTGAGGGAAGGGCGTGAAAAACAAGAGAGGCCTGGTTGCTCCAGGGCAAAAGGTGAGGTGTGTGTAAGAGTGGTCTTCTATTTCTTCCAGGAGAGCAAAAGGAGAGGTTGAGTACCCCTTTAGGAAGGGAAGGTGAGTTGTGAGAAGTGAGCCAGGATGAGATCCTGATGCAAAAACAGAGAGATTAGGAGAGAAAATTTTCATGCCAATTCAAGTTTCTCATCCCTCTGGTTCTCAATCTAATTACTACTACACTGATCTTGCTGGTGACAAAAAAGGGGGAGAAGTAAGCATGAAGGGAAGTTTCAGACTTTTCCTTCAATCTCAAACAGTCTTTTTCTTTATCTTTCAACAAAGGGGGAGAAGGGTCGGAATTACCTTCAGAACAACTAGCAAGTGAAGAAACAGAACAAGACTCTCAGAATAAATGCTATACATAGGGGGAGCAGTTCTAAGTACTCAAGTGGAGTAAGTAGTATAATCCAGAAACTGTGTCACAGAAGCTTGATCAATATTTTCTGCTCTAATGAAAGAAAAATCTGAAGAGTGGTTTTTGTTATCATCACACTCTGGATTTATGTTCTTTCCTCAAAGACATAAATAGGGGGCGATTGTTGAGTCATATATGTTTTAGATGATGATAACAAATGCCACAAGGAAGAAAATGAATCAAGAAATCGAAGCTGATAAATAAATCAGGAAGCTAACTTAAATGCAGATCAACTAAAACAATATCTTGAGATTGGAACTCTGCATGTAGTTAGGAATTATTTCTGTAACAAGCCTTGGGATGCTAAATTTAGATATCAGTAGTCAAAAGAGAGTTTGCTGTAACCATGCAAGTAAGTTCGAGAAATTAAGAAAAGAAGAGTTCGAGAAGTCATTTGAGAACTCTACAAAAAGGGTCTATTCGAGAAATCCTAGTTCGAGAAGTCAGATTGCTATATTCGAGAAGTCTACAACATGCACTAATGGAGAAGTCCTCTCAAAAGACTATTCGAGAAGTCATTCGAGAACTCACTTAAAGGAACTGTTCGAGAAGTTATTTGAGAACTCACTTAAAGGAACTGCTCGAGAAGTCATCATTCGAGAACTCAAGATTCATCTGTTCGAGAACTCAACTTGTTTTCATAATAATACTAGAGTTTTCTAAAAGAACACATCGAATGGAGATTAGACCCATAATTACTTTGCAACCCGTGACTTATAGACAGTGGCCAATTACACAGAGGATGTTACGAGTAGGGAGTCAAATTGTAGATATCTGAAGGCTCAAACTCTTCCAAGTGAAAGGTGAAATCAGTCACTGTTTATCCGACTTCAAGGGCAAACAATAAGAGTGGAAGCAACCTCCAACATGATTACACTTCTACTGAAAGATTCAAAGGATATCTTGATAAATGCATAAGGATCAACCGTTATATCTAGAAAGTTCAAGCACAGCTCAATAAGCAGAAAAGCTTATTGACTTTCAAAAAGATTATCTTTTTGATTAAAGCTACTTTCAGAGACAAAGATTCAAAGCAAAAAGATCTTTTGCATAAAGCATCACGTGGGCTTGGAAGTTAAGTCATCTCAAGAACTTAGTAACTTTTGAAAAAAGAAACATACACTGACTTGAAGCATGCTGGGATTGTCCAAATCAAGAAAAGAAGACTTTCAAGATAATTCCAGAAATGGCTACCACTTCGAGTATGTGTGTGTGACAAGTTATACCAGAAATGTATCATCACATTTCATGTAACTTTTACTTGTCTTCATATAGTTTATATAAGCTATATGAGCAATAATAGTTTTTTAGAAGAGTGAAGAAAACACTGATCACAAGGCTGATAGCTTAGGTTTTCATGTAAACACTAAAACATTGTAACCCGCAGCTGTGTATTCGTACGCAGAGAATTATCTTCAAATACAACCATCAGGTGGATTAAGCAATCAAGCTAACCCACCTGAGATTTTTTATATCTCGTGTTGTATGTGTGTTAGATAATTTATTTATCTTGTTTTTCTTTCTCTTCTCATAACAATTTGTTTTAAACCTCATCAGTTCAAAAGAATTTAGTTGAGATTGTATTCAACCCCCCCTTCTACAATCTCGTGGTGCCTAACTGGGAAATAACACTTACCCATACATATCTTGGACAACCCAATCCCATAACATCATATTGGGTTGAAATCCAACAATCCCCCCCTTCAACCCAATATCCATATTAGATTGAACGGTAACCATTAACGACATCGACGTCCATCCGCCAACGCCTCCCCTCGAACAAAAATATCCTCCTCTTCCTCTTCCATTCTTTGAGTGTCGCTAAAATCTGTATAGTGACCCTCCAAACCACCGTTCTTTATCATAACGGTGTATCCATCTACAAAATCACATGCATCAACCACCACGAGTACTCTTCCACATATTGAGTCACCAGATCCTTGCTTTCATAATCCTTCGGTCTCATGAAGAAAATCACTAGTATCATCTAAATAGTTCACCTGGTTGATCAATCCATTGAAACAATTACGATGACCTCTTCCATATTCTTCCATCTCAAGTCTAAACACTGGATTGATCCACGGTGTAAGTCAATGGTCAAACCGTATGTAACTTTATCTCTTCCCGCTTTAGCAGCCTTCTTGTCAGCAAATCCTTCATCGTGCCCACCAATTGAACCTCGAACTTCCCTCAACCTCATCCATCACGAACCCGAACCTTGGCTCTTGATACCACTTGTTAGGTTAGGGGACTATACACAATCCGAGATTCACAAACACCAATACAGAGCACCTACAATCAATCGATTAGTTAACAAGATCCACCAAAGCGCGGTCACACGTTATTCAAGTATTACTTCTACTTCTATCCAAATCAATAAGTAAAAGCAAAAAAGAACACACACAATATATGATATGGAAACACCCACACCCTAACCCGTATTATTAATCAAAACATTTAAATAATATATCAAAACAATAATACCTTAATGGTGTCCCTGTTGGTGTATACTGAAAATATTTATTTGAAGTATTTACATTTATTTCTGGCCGGTTTAATTGAGAATCATTTAAATGTTTACATGTTGTCTAAATATTATATATTGTGAATAATCTAGTATCAAATGGGATACAGAATATTAGATTATTAAATACGGTTTATATAATATAATAAGGTTCACAGCACAGGTGGAGTTAGACAATCCACTGGAATGGCTGTAGTATTATTTAGATTAGTTTATATTGACTAATAAATAATACTAGTATACTTTGTGTATATTGAACATGATCAAATTTAGAATTGTTCCCTTATACTTATTAAGAAGGAGAACTAAGATTCTATGTTATTATTAATGCTTAGGTTCTTAATCCAGATATAGTAATTGACACGTGTATATTATTTACATGCTTTGATTTATATATGAAATAATTCTTGTGAATTATATCATTATATTTTGGGTGATGAAATAATATATATGGTGGGATATTATTTATTGAAGGAATCCATGTCCTGATAATATTCGGGTTAATGATGTCCCCTTGAAAGCTCAAAAAGATTTAATTATGTGAAACCCTGCAGGTGGATTTATTCCGGCATAATTAAATAAAGGTTGAGTGGATGATCAAGGATAAAAGATATTAATTAAATGAATTATCAGTAATTTATTTAATTAATGGACATGCGATATTTTAAACATGGGGAATTTAATAAGCAAATAATATTGGAACCGAATTAATTAATTAAATTACGGTATTAGGAAAGGTAGTGCAAATATTAATTCTTTAGTGGATTGAATTAATATTTAATTACATTGGGCTAGGCTCAAGATGTAATTAGAAGGCCCAACCTAATTATCCATGATCCCTATTGTAGCCTATATATATTCCTATTCTCTTCTTGCTGGGGGGTGGTCGAAAAAATTTTGTAGCCACCCAGGAGCAAGAAGAGAGGTTAACTTGAGAAGACGAAGGCCACACTTCGCTCAAGGGAATTTGGGAATACAATAGAAGAGCGTGGAATCAACCGTTAACAAGGTGATTTTTCTATTCGTACTCGTTAATTTATTGTATCAAAAATCGCAGTGCCAAGATCTGATTGTCCCAACAATTGGTATCAGAGCCTGGTTCAATGGTTCTGCGATTTTTGATACGATGTCCATGTCGTAATTATATATGCATGTGTATAGTGGTGTGCTTGGATAATAATCTTTTGCAGGTTGTTTAGTATCCACTATTATGGCCATGTAATTTTAATTATGTGTTTGGATCCCACGTGGTTTAATCGTGGTTAATTTTTTGTTTTTGGTTTCCACGTGGTTTATCGTGGTTGTAAAACACGAGGGTTGATCGTGTTAGAATAGATTTACAAAATTAGTTTTGTATTAGATCTATTTTTTTGTAATTGTTTGATGGATTTTGTTACGATCCGGGTATTTTGTAACAATTACGTGCGATCGGAAATCGAAACGGAGACAAAAATTTATCCGCTGCGTAGCTGTTGGTTCGTATTATTACTACAGAACAGTGCCTATTGGAAGATTGTGAACAGGGACGACAAAGTATGGGAACAAGAACAGGAGCAAGAAGCACGCGCTCGAAAAAAAAAAAAAATTCTGGTCAGAAGCCTGTAACGCACTTGCAGCCTGCGTTACCAGTGAAAACTGGAGTTGCGCAGGCTATAAATGCACAACAGGCCTGTAAAAGGCTGTAACGCATGACGCGTATGCGTTACAGAGGTTTCAGGGCTGTAACGCCTCTTCAAGATGCGCAACAACATTTTTTTGGCAGAAATTTTTTTTCAGCAAAACAAAGGGCTGGAAATTTATTTTTTTTCAGCGGCTGCAAGAAATTAATTTTGGGGCCATAATAGTGGATTTAAATTATGTCTTTTTTTTAATTTTAATTCCGCTATTTAATTTTTTAATTATTGTTTTAAATAATTATTATGTGTGTTGTTAATTATGTGTGTAATTTTAATTACATGTTTAACATAATTAGGAGGACATGGACATTAATTTTATTTATTGCTTTAATTTTATGATGCATGCTGCTATGTTATGTGTTCTTTGTATTGTTATTTTTATAACATGTAGACCTCGAAAAAATAACATAGGGCGATGCATCTAGATAAAATTCCTCAATTTTAAATAAAAATTCTAAGTGGGTGAGGGAATTAATTAGGAATTAAATCCCATGGTCTCCATTATTATTTGTATGTAATTTAACACCGAGACGAATATAAATTATATACAAGCCACCCATCGTGGCGTATGATTTATGGTGTCAGGTACTGTTATGGATATTACTTGAACAAACTTCCTAAATTAATTACGAATATTGAAATGTATATATGCCACCCAACGTGGCGTACCAAGTTTCATAGAATTCGATTAATTAGAAGGGTGCCAATGATTGAATATAGATTTTCAATATAGAGAGAAAGGATGATTCTGTCTAGAAAGGGGTCTTAAGTGATGCCTCTTGACAATGCTCCCCCCGATCTGGGAATTATCCTATTATCGATTATTGATTTGAAATATTTAATGGTGGTATCCGGTCTTTTTAGTAATTTAAGATTAAATAATGGTATACACTTAGCTATGAAAAATAATATAGAGTCCACCATAACGTGGCGTATTATTTAGTAATAGGACCGAAGTAATATTTAAACGAATTTAAGTGGTATATATGTCACCCATCGTGGCGTACCAGATACTTATGGTGTTTAAATATTAGTGCATTAATTTTAATTAATTGTTAGAGGAAACCAATAGGTTTTAAGATTTATGCAACTATCTGATTATGTGTTACATGTATGATTCTCAGGATTAGATCACTATGGGCTTTAATCCACTATTCACCATACTTAAGGATAACAAACTTACTGGACTGAACTATATTGAATGGAAACGTAATTTGGACATAGTGTTGACTGCCGAGGAGAACAAATTTTGTACTTATGAACCCAAGCCAGATCAGCCTGCTGAAGATGCTCCTGAAAGTGAGAAGGAGTATTATAAGCGGTGGGTTAAGGCTGATGAGATGTTGCGATGTTACATTCTGGCAGCAATGTCGGGTGTTTTGTAGCATCAGCATCAGGCTATGCCCACTGCTTCAGATATGCTCTTTAATCTCAAGGAACTTTTTGGAGAACAGAATAGGGCTGCTAGGCAAGTAGCAATGAAGGCTTTAATGAACACTCAGATGGTTGAAGGAACACCTGTAAGGGATCATGTTCTCAGAATGATGTCTCATCTGAATGAGATGGAGATCCTTGGTGCTGATATTGATGGGGAAACCCAGATCGATATCATCCTTATGAGCTTGCCCAAAAGTTTTGAGTAGTTCCGCTTGAATTACACCATGAACAAAAGGATGTATAGTCTCGCGGAACTTCTGACAGAACTTCAGGCAGCTGAAGGACTCTTTAAGCAGAATGTTCAAGTGAATGTGGCCGAGAAAGCTTCTTCATCTAAGCCGAAAGGTAAGAAGAAGAAAAAGACTCAGACACAGAAAGCTGGAAAGATTGCTAATACAGTGGGAGTTCAAGGTGGTGTGAAAAAGCCTAAGGGCAAGTGCTTCAGGTGCAAGCAGTCAGGTCACTGGAAACAGGATTGTCCTCTTCCTAAGAAGACAAACAATACTGGTATGTCTCTTTCTCTAGTTACAAAAACATATATAGCGGCTATATCTACGAGCACTTGGTGTGTAGATACAGGAGCCACTGACCATGTTTGTAACTCTATGCAAGGGTTCCAGCAATCCAGAATGCTTAGAGATGGCGAGATATATGTGTTCATGGGAGATGCTACGAAAGTAGCAGTAGTTGCAGTTGGAATAATTACATTATCTTTTGGCGATGATAGGATTTTGGTTTTGAACAATTGTCTTTATGTACCTTCGTTTAGAAGGAATTTAATTTCGGTTTCTAAACTTGCCATGGATGGTTATAATGTTTGTTTGGATCGTAATGTTTCTATTATGATGAATAAACGAGTTATATGTTCTGGTACATTGCAAGATAATTTATATATTATTAATCCTATCCAACCAATGCTGCAACATAAGGAAACTAATAACATTCTTTCTAGCTCAAATAAAAGAAAGAAACCTTCTGAATTGAACTAAACATATCTTTGGCACTTAAAATTAGGTCATATTAACTTGAGGAGGATTCAAAGACTGGTAGTAGATGGGCCATTAGGCTCGTTGGCAGTGGAGCCATTTCCGGTTTGTGAATCCTGCTTGGAAGGTAAGATGACTAATATGCCTTTTAAAGCAAAGGGGAATAGAGCTAAAGAAGTGTTAGAATTGGTTCATACTGATTTATGTGGACTTATGAGTATCCAAGCAAGAGGAGGTTATGAGTATTTTGTCACTTTCATTGACGATTATTCTAGATATGGGTACATTTATTTGTTGCGCCGTAAGTCTGAGTGCTTTGAAAAATTCAAAGAGTACAAAGCAAGTGCGGAGAAGCGACATCTTGGAAAATGTATCAAGTCACTACGATCAGATCGTGGTGGCGAATACTTGCTTGGAGAATTTAGGGAATATTTATCAGAAAATGGGATCACATCCCAGTTGTCTGCACCTGGCACACCTCAGCAGAATGGTGTAGCAGAGAGAAGGAATCCGACTCTTTTAGAGAGTGTTAGATCGATGATGAGTTATTCAGATTTACCCAAGTCGTTTTGGGGATATGCTATAGAAACAGCAGCTTACCTTCTGAACTTGGTACCTTCTAAGTCGGTTCCCAGGACTCCAATAGAATTGTGGACTTGTAGCAAACCAAGTCTAAGACATATTCGGATTTGGGGTTGTCCAGCACATGTGCTGAACAAGAACGCGACCAAGCTAGAATCTCGTACAGAAGTAAGGCTGTTTGTAGGCTATCCCATGGGAACGAAAGGTTATTCATTTTATAGTCCTAGGGATCGAGATATCATTGTTAGCACCAATGCTAGATTCTTAGAAGAAGACTATATAATGAACCACAAACCCATGAGTAGTATCGTTTTAGAGGAACTAGTGGGAGGGACAGATAATCCCCAAGTGCCAATAGTACAAGTAGATCAACCACAAGAAAATGCACAACCTGTCACTAATACCACACCGGTGCTTCGTCGTAGTGGGAGGGTTGTTCAACAACCTGATAGATTCATGTTTTTGGGAGAGTCCTCGGACTTGGTCTCTGGTGAACATGATGAGGATCCCAGGACATACGAAGAAGCAATTCTAGATAAAGATGCAGATCTTTGGCAAAAGGCAATGGAATCTGAGATGGAATCTATGTATTCTAATCAAGTTTGGGAGCTCGTGGAACCACCCAAAGGTGTAAAACCCATTGGATGTATGTGGATCTACAAGAAGAAAAGAGGATCTGACAAAAAGGTGAAAGCCTGGAAAGCACGACTTGTTGCGAAAGGGTATACTCAGAAAGAAGGGATCGATTATGAGGAAACCTTTTCGCCGGTTGTTATGCTTAAGTCGATCCGGATTCTTTTATCTATAGCAACTCATCTCGATTATGAGATTTGGCAAATGGATGTCAAGACAGCTTTCCTTAATGGAAGTCTTGAGGAAACCATCTATATGCAACAACCAAAAGGATTCATTAAGGATGGCCAAGAGCATCTTGTTTGTAAGCTTAAGAGGTCTATTTATGGACTAAAACAAGCTTCTAGGTACTGGAATATTCGTTTTGATCAGGCAGTCCAGTCATATGGATTTGATCAAAGTCCAAGCGAATCAGGTGTGTATAAGAGAAGTGAGGGTAATGCAGTGGTTTTTCTAGTACTGTATGTTGATGACATTTTACTCATTGGAAACAATGTTAAGATGTTGTCATCAGTAAAGGCATGGTTGTTCAAACAATTTGAAATGAAGGACTTAGGTGAAGCGGCATACATCCTTGGGAGCAAAGTAATAAGGGATCGCAAGAAAAGGATGTTGGATTTATCTCAAGAGCCCTACATTGATGAAGTATTAGCTCGTTTTAACATGCAGAACTCTAAGAAAGGTTTTCTACCTTTTAAGCATGGAGTGGCTCTATCCAAGGAGCAGTGTCCTTCGACACCTAAGGATATAGAGAGCATGAAAGTAGTTCCTTATGCTTCGGCATGTGGAAGCTTAATGTATGCTATGTTATGTACGAGGCCTGACATCTGCTTTGCTGTAGGCATGGTTAGTAGATATCAGTCGAACCCCGGTCAGGAACATTGGAGTGCAGTAAAAACTATACTCAAGTACCTGAGAAGGACTAAGGAGTATATGTTAATTTACAAGGCCTCAGATCTATTTCCTTTGGGATATACTGATTCAGATTTCCAATCAGATAGGGATAAGAGGAAATCGACCTCGGGATATGTTTTTACTTTGGGAGGTGGAGCTGTTATATGGAGGAGTGTAAAGCAGAAATGCATTGCAGACTCTACCATGGAAGCCGAGTACGTGGCGGCCTCTGAGGCTGCAAAGGAGGCTGTATGGTTCAGGAACTTCCTTTTGGACTTGGATGTGGTACCTAATTTGCCTAGGAGCTTGACAGTGTATTGTGATAACACTGGTGCTGTGGCAAATTCGAAGGAACCGCGAGATCACAAGGCAGCTAAACATATTGAACGTAAGTATCATCTCATACGAGGAATCGTAAAGCGAGGAGATATAGTTGTGGCTCACATATCATCAGAAGACAACCGGGCAGATCCTTTCACAAAGAGCCTGCCAGCCAAAGTTTTTGACAGGCATGTAGAAGCGATAGGAGTCAGATGGATGGACACATAGTTTTTTGTAATAGTGGATTAAATAAACACTGATATACTCATAGAATATTTTGAGTATAAGTGGGAGATTGTTGGTGTATACTGAAAATATTTATTTGAAGTATTTACATTTATTTCTGGCCGGTTTAATTGAGAATCATTTAAATGTTTACATGTTGTCTAAATATTATATATTGTGAATAATCTAGTATCAAATGGGATACAGAATATTAGATTATTAAATACGGTTTATATAATATAATAAGGTTCACAGCACAGGTGGAGTTAGACTATCCACTGGAATGGCTGTAGTATTATTTAGATTAGTTTATATTGACTAATAAATAATACTAGTATACTTTGTGTATATTGAACAGGATCAAATTTAGAATTGTTCCCTTATACTTATTAAGAAGGAGAACTAAGATTCTATGTTATTATTAATGCTTAGGTTCTTAATCCAGATATAGTAATTGACACGTGTATATTATTTACATGCTTTGATTTATATATGAAATAATTCTTGTGAATTATATCATTATATTTTGGGTGATGAAATAATATATATGGTGGGATATTATTTATTGAAGGAATCCATGTCCTGATAATATTCGGGTTAATGATGTCCCCTTGAAAGCTCAAAAAGATTTAATTATGTGAAACCCTGCAGGTGGATTTATTCCGGCATAATTAAATAAAGGTTGAGTGGATGATCAAGGATAAAAGATATTAATTAAATGAATTATCAGTAATTTATTTAATTAATGGACATGCGATATTTTAAACATGGGGAATTTAATAAGCAAATAATATTGGAACCGAATTAATTAATTAAATTACGGTATTAGGAAAGGTAGTGCAAATATTAATTCTTTAGTGGATTGAATTAATATTTAATTACATTGGGCTAGGCTCAAGATGTAATTAGAAGGCCCAACCTAATTATCCATGATCCCTATTGTAGCCTATATATATTCCTATTCTCTTCTTGCTGGGGGGTGGTCGAAAAAATTTTGTAGCCACCCAGGAGCAAGAAGAGAGGTTAACTTGAGAAGACGAAGGCCACACTTCGCTCAAGGGAATTTGGGAATACAATAGAAGAGCGTGGAATCAACCGTTAACAAGGTGATTTTTCTATTCGTACTCGTTAATTTATTGTATCAAAAATCGCAGTGCCAAGATCTGATTGTCCCAACAGTCCCAATCCCGATACTTGAGCCAACAATGCTCAAGTATCTCCCAAACAATACCTAAGACAACATCTATTAAGTATTTACACTTCAAACAAATACAATACGATTATGTATATATAGTCATCTAAAACTTAGTCACCAAGACTTACCATACTTGTTCAACAAGTCTTACCATACTTGTTCTACAAGCCTTCCAATTCTTGGCACCTAATTACCCAACTTGGTGATCAAGACATACCATATATAATAAGGGGATGGAGTTTCTAAAGCACACAATAGAGAATTTCTCTATTAGTGCAACTTAAATCTTGTATTTTATTATTATTTTTGATAATCCAACCGTACGGATGAAAAGTTTTTGTTGAAATAACATTATATACAAATTTTTATTATATTTGAAATAGTGGAGCACCACTTTTATAATAATACTATTTTCTATATATATTCAACGACACAGATTTATCATAATCTTTTTGCTATAAATTTATAGTTTCAAACAATTAAATTACACGAAAATTTGTACATTCACGTATTTTTGTATGAATTTAACATCCATACGGTTGGATTGTTCAAATAATAATTAATTTATCAAATTTTAAGTCGCACTAATAGAGAACTTATCTATTATGTGCTTTAGATACTCTTTTCCCATATAATAATTGTCTACACATACAATTATTATCTTAACCATACATATCTTGGACCACCTAAGCCCATAACATCATATTGGATTGAAACCCAACAACTTCTCTGTTTTTCATATTGTGAAGGATTTTTATAAGTAAATTTAAAGACAAATTGATTACCAAAATCAAAGAACATAAGTTTAAAAATATAATATAGTTACACACCATAGGAGACAATATAAGAGGGCTATCTGGAATACCTATTTTCACATGATTTTGAGATAACTCTAGTTTGTTGTCATGTTTTTATCGATGCATATTATGTTTTCTTGTTCTGCACTTCATTCTTTGTGGTTTTACGGCTGATGTTTGTTTTTTTATTTGGTTTTTAAGTTTTTTATTGAAGAAGGGAGTTTTAAATTTTAGTAAGTTTCTTCTAATCGTGCGTCTCTATGGTTTGAGTTCTATTTGATATAAGTTATGTTTAGATAATATGTTTTTATAGGTTTAAAACACTATAGAATTGAGTTTTATTTGAGATAAGTTATGTTTAGATAAATTATTTTTATTGTTTTAAAATTTTCCAATTTTTTTATTGGTTTTAAATTTTTTATTTATAATTTGAGTTGTGTTTGATATAAGTTATTGTTGGATAGGTTATAAGGTAATACATATAGCCAGTATTCTGAATTAAAAGTTACACTTCTACTACTAGCTTGCTGGGCAATATGTATTCAGTTTTCAAAAACCGCATTAGTTCTGGTAGTCCATTTGATGTCCTGGGATTACTGATTAGTTATCTAGATATCTCGGATGAATTCTTTAGTCTCCATATAGATATATGAGCATCCTGAATATTGTATTTTATATAATATACACAGTTTGCTTATTGTGTGTTTTTTCTCTAAAAAGATATCTACTGTGTGTTTATTGTTTTGTTGTAGTTATTGGTTTTAATTTTGCAGAACATGGCTTGTGCATTCTGGTTAATTGTTAAACCAGATAACTTACCGCCTAAATCACTTGTGAGTATCTTTTATAATAATTTAGATTTGTTTATGTCATACTGGTTATTATAGATACCAACATAATTTTGTTTTGAAAGGGCATTGATAAAGTTGCTGCTTTGCAATATTTTTTAAATGTGCCATGTACCATTATGATTGTTGCTCCGAATGGGTTGGAATTCACGCTGAAAGTTGAAAAGTATGGGCAAAGGTTTTTCATAGCTGAAGGGTGGTCCAATTGTTTTTCTTCTTTGAAGGTCCTGCTGTTCAATCGTATCTTTTTGTTCATATTAGAAAGAGAAAGTTTTCTGTAATGATATTATTGGATTCTTTTGTAACTGACAAAATCAGGAACTATCATGGTCATGATGTTCTTGATTTAGCGGTCAATAATCCAGGTATTTTGATATTAATTTTTAGTTATGCTTTTATTTTATTTTTTTTCCATGTTTCTTTGAGTATGGTAAAATTGTGAGTGTTAAATCTTATTTGGAAATGTTCTTTTGAAATTAAGTTGTTATTTTCTGATTTTGTTTTAATCTTCAAACTGAGGATTCCGAAGAAATTTAATAAACTTTATGGCCCAATTATTCCAAACGATATTGTTTTGATTATTGATAAAGGAGATCGATGGTTCTGTAATTATGATCATATGAGTTGTCGAATTGTTGGGTTACAAAATTTTATGGATTTTTATGGACTCCAACGTGTAGCCATTTTCTTCTTCTTCTTCTTCTTCTTCTTCTTCTTCTTCTTCTTCTACCTCTTTTCCGTAGTCTTATAAGTAGTGTACGGGGGTTGGTGATATTAACAGTATCAATCTTGATCAATTCTTTATACTGCCAAGAGTACTGTGCAACTTTGTTTGGTGGTTAACTATATTCAAACTCCCACTATTTCGGATGTTTAGATACCTTAACTCATGCAGCTCACATATCTCCCTTGGAACTGTGTAGTATCTTTTGGCTGAACCCCACAAAATTTGTAGCTTTTTCAACTTGCCTATACTTGGTGGAATTTGTACAGGTATTATAAAATCCGTATCACCACCCATTAAGCCCATGCACTTTACTACTCATATCTAGGACTTTGAGATATTATCTTTTCGCCAAAGGGTTGTGAAATTTCCTAAGGTATTACTTGTTGATGTGAAGATTTAAGAGAAACACATGGTTGATTTTAAAGCACCCCATAAAGATTCCATTATTGAAGAGAAGAATGGTGCTTTATTTGTTTTTAATGTATCTTGGAGCAACTTCAGTTTTTTAGACTTGTGATACAGTCAGTTCATCTAAATAAGGAGTATGCTAAAGTGGTATGTATGCGATATACTTAATTATAAGTTATTTTAGTTGTTAGAATAAGATTGTCATACTAATATGTTTACTGGTTTAATTTGTAGCCCATATGTGAAGACATGTACGAAATTTATAAAAATTGGAACAACGGTGAAAGAATTACTATGTGGCTTTTAAATAAGTGCTGGGAAGTTTAAGTTGAGTGGTGCAATTATTATTGTATGTTCGGTTTAGGGTGGAGTAAATTTGTTGAAAAGGTAGATATTCAAATTGGTGATTCTTGTATTTTTGAGTGTACCGGTAATCGTTTGAAATTCAATATATGTATTGAGCGGGATTAAGACCATGATTTTTTTTATTGTTAATCCAGGTGATTTTGTTTTTATCCTTTTTAGTTTCTATACTCCATGTGATTTTGAGTTTTTATTTAATTTTTTTTTGTTTGCAGATTTGTACGGGGTTCAATTCTTTTAGATTGTATTTTGTCAGGAGGAAGATAAAATTGTAAGGGTGTTAAAATTTTGTTGATTTCTTATATATCTTATGTAAGTGCTTTGGTGTGTAATTATGTTATTGCTGGCGGATGTTTCCAATAGCACTTTGGAACAACTTAGGTAAAGTTTTATCAGGAGTTGTTGAGTTTGTGATGCCAAGTAATCAAACATGGTCTATTTGTTATGAAAGAAATTGTTCGAGCTTTGTATTCATAAAGGAGTTTGCAACATTCTATGGTCTTAAAGAAATTTTTTTTATTACATTTGAGTATCATGGGCATTCGAGTTTTTTTGTGCGTATTTTTGATAAAAGTTCTTTGGAGATATCATATTTCAAATTGTGTAAGACATTGAAAAGGAAAGATATTTTTTGAAGTCAAAATATCAATTTGGAATTGCTAAAGGAAATCTGATTGATGTCATTCGCTTTAGGAATACTAAAGGTAATTCTCGGATTAATTTTAACTTATTATTTTACTGGTTATTAGGTTCTAGATCTAGCTTTTGATTTTGTGTTGTTAATTTTACGCATTGTTAAGGATTATGTAGAGATGTTAGATAAGTTCTACGACGATTCTTCCTTATTATCGTTATGGAAGGGAAGACATATATTTGGTCGATTTGTCATTGTGTTAGGGTGTTCAAGCATTGATCATAAGTTACTGAATGTGGTACCCAATAGTAGTTTTTTGTATTTATTATTTTTAGCTCAATTTTTGGTATTAGTTTAGTATACTATCAACTATTAGTTTGAGTATACTATCAACTGTTTGTTGTTAATATGTTTTTACATTTTTAGTTACAGTATGGTGGAAATTTTGCTAGATCCCTTTCTAAAGATTGGAGTAATGGATCCGTTTCAAGGTTACTTGCTCATAAAAGGCAATGGAGAGTATTAATTAAAGTTAAGCATAATAAGGTTAAGCTTGGAAGTGGATGGAATATATTTGTTCGAGATAATGCACTGGGTGAAGGAGACGTATACATTTTTAATTTGCTCAATTGTAGTAGGAAAATATTTCGAGTTGATGTTATCAGGGTATATATGAATAGGTTTTTGTTTTATTTCTAAGGTTTTTACTTGTTTGAGTAATTTTTGTTTAGTTTTTTAGGTTTTGGTTTTTCAAATATGTATGGTACTGAATTGTTTTGTTAAATTTTCTAATTAGGTATATTTTTAGAATTCATTGGCCTTTTATTGGATCTTTATCTATTTTTGTTTTTTGCTATTAATTGCAACTTTCTGATTATTTTTTATTCTGGACATCTCCAAAATGGATCATGATAGGTGTTGATGCTAAGTTATTGTTTTTTGAGTCTATTTTCACTAGTTTATTTCAATACCTATTTTGGCATTCTAACTTCCTGATCAATTTTGATGGCTAACACATGTTTTCTGTGGAAATATGTTGTCTTCATGCCTACTATCGCGTATGTTGCAACCAATTTCCGTCGGTGTATTAGTTCGGTCGGACCTGCAATTGAAGAAGAATGCGAGGGTGTGGCCCCCCGATTCACCTCCGGTGTGAGAATAAGTTAACTGGTTCTTTTATGAGTAAAGGTAAACGCAGAGTGTTTGTGTTGTGTGTCAGTAATTGAATGAATGAACCCAAACCTTTGTTAACCTCTTTATCCTCGATGTTGGCAGTTATCGGAGAGTAAGGTGAGTGGTGAACGTGTTCCACGTTCCCACGTTCCCAGGGATGTACAACCGAACGGACCGTTGTAAATAAAGAGGCCGAATGACATGGGCCTTCGCCAAACCGGTACTCATTCCATGACTGGGCCTTCGGTCCAGCCCAGTAAGAAGTTGGGCCTCTAACATGTCCCTAGGCTTCGTTCGGAGTTATCCTCAGGACGAAGGCTAAAGCCCAAGCCCATCTTCGGAATTCTGTGTTCGTACGTTCCCTTCGGATAAGAATGGCGATGGACAAGACTGAGACGCCTCCTAGGGAGCCGTGTCCCTTTATGGCTGACAGCTGTCTGTCCTCGAGATTTGCGCTTCAATCCCCGCCGTTGAATATGAAACGGCTCTGTCCAAACGTCACATCTTTTCTATTTAAACTCCACAGTTTCTTTCTTTCTTTCTTTTACGCACATATCATTTCTTTAACATTCAAAGGAAAAACTCCCTCCAGAGAGATCTCAAATAGCAATTGGGAGCGTTGTTTCATCACCGGAGGCCTTCAAATCGCCGATTCCAGTCGACATTCACGTCCAAGAAGCCTACCCCCACGAACTCGATCTTATCAGAGATCTCAAACAAATCAGTAAGTTCTCATTACTTCCCTTCTTTTTTCGATTCATCGCACACTTGAATTACTTTCTTTCATGCTTTTGTGTTCATATCTGCTTTTCGTATTCACACACACATGTATGTATCTAAATGTACACATATGTAAAGTTACCCGTGCAGTTTATTCTTGTCGTTTTGAGTAGAACATGCGCGTGTCTTTTCCTTTTAATTTCCGTTGTGTTGCTCTGATACAACCCCTTACTTGAACCTTGAGATTTGCTTGGAAGTTGTCAGGGTTGAGATGTCCTTCGGGATTTCCAAACCCTGAGAACTCCCTTCGGTTTGTCCCGATCTTTTATAACTTTTAGACCCGTAATTTGCCAAACCTTAGATTTTAGGATTCTCCGACCGATCCTGGCTCACTGTACTCGGCCTCTCCCTTTTTGTTTTCGTCTTCTTTGTCCGAGTACAAAGCTAATGTCTCTTCATTTCCGAATGCAGGGACATGGATCGGTCAACCGAAGGTGCCGGTCCTTCGGAGGTATCACCGTTTAGTGATGTCGGGGAGTATCCTGCGGCGAACTTTCGGTCGCACCTGACTGAGGAAAAAATAGAAGAATTCCATTCCAAATACCAAGTAGAGAGGAATGTCTGGTACTTCTTCACTCCTAGGAAGAGAGACCGTATTTGGCACAACCCTGAGGTTCCACCTCTCTTCGGCGGAAGTGTGGCCACCGGCATATCCGAAATGGCCTTCAAATGTGGCTTTCGGCTGCCGATGCTGCCAATACTGAAAAAATTGCTGAGGCAAGTTGGGATCGCCATAGGACAGCTGGATCCGAACAGCTTTTTCCATATAAACGCTTTCCAAGCCCGATGCTTAGCTAAAAAGATGACTCCGAGGACAACCCTGTTCTGGCATCATTATGAGCTTCGGAGGAATTCCAAAAGCAACGGCTTCTACACTATCGCTCGTCGGACCGGCAGGGCCGATTGGGCTCAAACGAACTCCAACAATAGGGGGGCCCATGAGAAGTGGGTTTTCATCTCGGGCCCGAAAATGGAGAAGTACGGCCGCTGGCAGGATCTGGACCCATCGAGGTTGCAGTATCCCGAGATGTTGGAGGCGGACAAACACGATTATCGTCTTCTTTGTGAACTTGATATGGGTAGGGTTCCCCTATCGGACAGCCGGGATAACGCCTGGTTGGTCGCCCTCTGGGGTAGTGGTAACATTTATCCTTACTCCTTTCCATCCGAGTGTTTCCTTTACTGTATTTTTATTTCTTGTTGCCAATGTTTGACACTCTTGTTTTTGTGCAGTGTCTTCTCTTGGTCATATTATTGAGCGCAAACGCAAGAAGGCAGCTCAACTCTCGATAGCTGCTACAGCCGAAGCTGATGCTGCCGCTCAATCGGCTGGCAAGGAGCTGGAATCTGTTCCCGACACCGGTGGGAGAAGCGAAACTCCAGTGGTTTCTCCTCCGCGAGATCAGGGGGATGGTATCGTCCAGGCCCTTTCAACCGATTCTCGAAAAAGGGGTCGGTCGGGAGATGCCGGACTGAAAGTATACCATCCTCCCTGGGGAGTCATTGAGACGGATCAAATCATTGTCCCTGCCCCCCAGCTGTCTACCGTAGTAGGTCCCGATCTTTGCCGGGGTCTCATTCTGCCAGCCGACAGGCCCACGTTTGCTAAGGCGAACGACCTTGAGGCTTGTACTGAAATGCTGGCTCTGCTCTCCATGGTAAGCTTTTTTTTTTTTTTTTTTTTTTTTTTTTTCGGTGTTATTTCTTTCACTTGTATTCAGTGTTTAATTCTTTTCCCTTGTTTGTTTCCAGGGGGTCTCTTGGTCGGCCGTAGTGACTGAACGGATGGAGGGTATACAGAGAAAGCTGGAGGCAGCCAACCAGACTGAAGTTCGGGCAGTCAAGGCTGAAGAGGACCTCCGGAATGCAACTTCTGACTTGGAGAGGGTCACCGGCCAATCTAACTCCTTGAAGGCCGAGAATGATGCCTTGAAGGCAAAGTTGCAGGGGATGGACGCCTTGAGGGCTAGGGTCGAGTGGAGAAACAAGCAGCTCAAGCTTTCAAGGAAAAAAGTTCGGAAGCTGCAGAAGACCCTGGAGCTGACCGAAGAAAGATGCTACCAACTGGGGTATGACGGCGCCGTGCTGAAGGCACATTCTTTGGGCTTCGATCATACTCAGCTGGTAGATCCTTCGCTCGGGATGACGGATCCGGTTGGTCGGGAGGGGTCTGATCAACCCTTAGAGGTTTCTTCGGGCGAAGATGAGTCTCTCTCCGACGAACCTCCAGCTGATGAAGCCTTGTAATATTTTCGTAGCTTTTTAATATTTTCGAACTTGTAATATTTAACTTTGCCTTCGGGCTCACTATTCGTGCCTTCGGGCTTGTAATATTTTACTTTGCCTTCGGGCTTGTTTTATATAAGTCTGCCTTTGCATAATATTCTTTTGTATGCGTCTTCGGCTTCGGCCTTAATTTGGCTTCTGTTTCTGTTCATGCGTCTTTGGCTTTGATTTGCCTTGGCATGATTCTTCTTCTTTTTTTTTTATGCCTCTTCGGCTTCATTTTGCCTTAGCATATCTATTTTATTTTTATGCATCTTCGGCCATTTTTGCCTTAGCATATTTATTTTATTTTTATGCATCTTCGGCCATTTTTGCCTTAGCATAATTCTTGCCTTTTTGTGCATCTTTGGTCGTAACCTAGCTGCCCCCGAGTATTTAAGGGGTTTTGTAAATGATTAAGGTCTCGTTCGGTCGGTTGAAAAATATTTCCTCCCGGCCTTAATAAATGGCAAAGCAACTTGAATACTAAAGCAATTTTGTAAGGGGCCAAATTTTATTCGGTCGGCCCCAAATTTGGATTCGTCAAGTATTTGTAGCTTAAAACACAATGTACTTGAACACTACCAATAAGTTAAGGGGCGCATGTTTTATACGGTCGGCCCCAAACATGGGTCTATTAAGCTTAATATTGCGTACTTAGCTTTTTGGCTATAAATGTACTTAGCTTAACAATAACGGATAAAAAATGGAGCAAAACAATCTTTTCATTAACCATGCAACTCTTACATAGATTTGATTACAGATTGATGCTAGCTTATGGAATTCAGAATAAAGTTGCATAAGACAAAATACTGAAGTAAAAAGCAGTAAAAGTTGGACCAGTATGCTTACTGGTAGAAATGACGAAGGCGAGCGGCGTGCCAGGTGTTTTTGATTGGGCTGCCGTCCAGATGAGCCAATTTGTAGGTGCCTGATCGGACCACTTCAATCACCACATATGGACCTTCCCAGTTGGGCATAAGCTTGCCTTTTTTTGCTGGCATGGAGGTGGCTAACTCCCGAAGCACTAAGTCCCCGGCTCGAAAAGATCTCTTCTTCACCCCCGAATCATAGTACTGGGCTGCCTGCAGTTGGTACCTTAAGTTTCTTTGGTGGGCAGCCTCTCTTTCTTCTTCTAGTAAGTCCACATTTGCTCGAAGTCCGAACTCATTTGTCTCCACGTTAAACGTTTCTGTTCGGTACGACTCTAAACCAACTTCGACAGGTAGAAGGGCATCAGTTCCGAAGGCCAGTTTGAAAGGTGTTTCCCCGGTTGAAGATCTTGTAGTGGTTCGGTAAGCCCATAGGACCCATGGTAGTTCTTCAGCCCAAAGTCCCTTAGCTTCCCCTAGCCTTTTCTTGATTCCATCAAAAATGATTTTGTTGGCCGCCTCGATCGCCCCGTTTCCCTGGGGATGCCCTACCGAACTGAACTTCTGTTTTATCCCGAATTGAGCCAGGAATTTTCTGAACTTGCTCCCAATGAATTGAGTACCGTTATCGGACACACAAACCATAGGTATGCCAAACCTCAAGATCACCTGTTGCAGCATGAATTTCTTCGCGGCCTCTTCGGTAATGGCCGAAAGGGGTTTTGCTTCTATCCACTTTGTCATATAGTCGATTGCCACAATACAGTATTTCGCTTGCTTAGTGCTGGTGGGTAGGATCCCCACAATATCGACCGCCCACATAGCAAATGGGATCGGGCTAAGGACTGAAGACATCTCTTCGGGAGGTTGCTTCGGGATTGTGCTGAATATCTGGCATTGCTTGCATTTCTTTGCATACTCTGTGGAGTCTTCTTTCATTTTTGGCCAGAAGAATCCCTGCCTAAGGATCTTGAAGGCTAAGGATCGTCCTGCCAAATGTTCTCCGCAAATCCCTTCATGAACCGTCTCCAAAGCAAGCTGTTGTTCATCTTTGTCTAAACATCTGAGTAGCGGCTGGCTTACCGATCGTCTGAACAAACGGCCCCCGACCAGAGTGTAATTTCCCGACCGATACTTAACCTTCTGTGCTTCCCTTCGGTCAAGTGGTAGGATGCCTTTTTCCAAGAAGGCCCTGATGGGAGTCATCCAATTGACCCCTTGATGAATTTCCATGCACTGCTTCTTGTCTATCGAAGGTGTCTTTACTTCAGTCAGATAGATGGACCCACTTAGGTTTTGGGTTTCTGCCGAAGCTAACCTCGAGAGGGCGTCTGCCCGACTGTTGTTTTCTCTAGCTACTTGAGTTAACTCGAAAGTTTCAAACAGCAAAGATTGTTCACGTACCTTAAGTGCGTATGCCTTGGTTCGGGGATCTTTTTGCCCATACTCTCCTGAGAACTGTTTTACCACCAACATTGAATCACTGAACGCCCTTATGTTCTTAACTTCCAAATTTCTTGCCAAATCTAGCCCGGCCAAAAGTGCTTCATATTCGGCTTCGTTGTTCGTCAACGGGAAAGTGAACCTGATAGCTTGACAAATCTCGAATCCTTCTGGGCTTGTAAGAATTAGCCCTGCCCCGCACTTTTCCTTGACGACCGAACCATCGACAAACAACTTCCATTTTCCCGGTGTCTGAATCATTTGTTCTTCAGGAGCTAAGTCATTCGGCCCCGAAAAAGAGCATTCTACTATGAAATCCGCCAATGCTTGGGCTTTGATCGAAGTCCTTGGTGTATACTCCAAATCATGCTCCCCCAATTCGATCGCCCAAGCAACCACTCTGCCCGATGCCTCTGGCCTTTGCAATATTTTCTTTAACGGCTGATCGGTTACAACTTTGATTGTCCTTCCCTGGAAATAGTGCCTTAGCTTTCTTGCGGCCACTACCAGTCCATAAGCGAACTTCTCTGCATTCGGATATCTTGTTTCTGCATCCTTGAGAATATGAGAGACATAGAATACCGGATGCTGGTTTCCTTCATGTTCTTTGACCAACACGGCTCCAAGTGTTCGGTCGTTCACAGCCAAGTAAAGCTGCAATGTCTCCTTCGAGTCGGGTCTCATTAAGAGTGGGGCTTTCACTAAGTACTCTTTAACATCCTCGAATGCTTTCTGGCAATTTGGCCCCCACTCGAAATTCTTGGACCCCCGAAGCACTTCAAAGAATGGTAAGGCCTTTTTGGCCGATCGGGAGATGAACCTCCTCAGGGCTGCTAGCCGTCCGGTCAGCTTTTGAATGTCCCTGATTGTCTTCGGTGCCTCCATATCAATGACTGCTTTAATCTTCTCCGGATTGGCTTCAATTCCTCTGGCGCTAACCATGTATCCCAGAAATTTCCCACTATTCACTCCAAACGTACATTTGTTCGGATTGATCCTCATGTTGTTTCTTCTGAGCGTTTCAAAACATTCCCTCAGATCTTCGGCATGATCCCTGAAAAGGGACTTAACAATCATATCGTCCACGTAGCATTCCATGTTCCGGCCGATCTGGGCTTTGAACACTTTGTTGATCATCTTTTGGAATGTTGCCCCGGCGTTCTTCAAGCCGAAGGGTATCTTGATGTAGGCATAAGTGCCGTTCGGTGTGATGAATGCTGTCTTGGGAACGTCCTCGGCATTCATGGCAATTTGGTGGTATCCTGAGAATGCATCCAGGAAACTGAGTATTTGATGCCCCGAAGTAGCATCTATCAGTTGGTCAATGTTTGGCAAGGGATAGTGGTCTTTCGGGCAATGCTTATTCAGGTCGGTGTAGTCGACACACATCCTTCACTTGCCATTAGATTTCTTCACCACCACTACGTTTGCCAACCAATCGGGATAGTCTATCTCTTCAATGAACTTTGCTTCCAGCAATTTTTCGACTTCAACTTGGATTACTTTCTGCCTTTCCATGGCGAAATTCCTCTTCTTTTGTATTACGGGCTTGGCTTCGGGAGCTACATTTAAACAGTGTTTGGCAACCGCAGGGTCCAAACCTGGCATATCTTCGGGATTCCATGCGAATACGTCGTGGAATTCCCTAATGACCTTGATGACTTTCTCTTTTAATTTCGGCTCCATGTTCTTTCCAATTTGGATCATCTTTCCCGACTGACCCACGTATAGTTCTACCTCTTCGGTCTCTGCAGCCGGCTCAGCAATCGGGCTTGACAGGTCGGCCCCAAACTTTTCCAACTCAATGTTCAGCAGTTGGTGGCTGCCCCCAGCTTCGGTCTCATTTCTTTTCCTCTTTCCGGCTTCGGTCATCTCAATGTCTTTGTCTTTTTCCAAATCCTCCAACATGATTATTCTGGCGGCTTTCTGATCGCCTCTCATTTCTCCAACTCCATGTTTTGTTGGGAACTTCAACTTCAGATGAGGGACAGAGGACACGGCCTGGAACAAAGATAAGGCTGGCCTTCCCAAAATTCCGTTGTACGGACTATCGACCCGGACGACATAGAACTTTGCTTCCTTCACCACAATGTATGGCGCTTTTCCCATCATGACAGACAAAGTGATGGTCCCTTCTATCGGTACAGGCTGATTACCGAAACCATACAAGGGTGCCTCGTGGCATGGCTCCAACTGTTCACCTCCCAAATTCATCTTGCAATATGTCCGGTGATATAGAATGTTGACTGAGCTCCCTTCGTCCACCAGCACTCTCCATATCTTGTTTTCCCCGATTACTGGGTTTATAACAAGTGGGTCTTCGTGCGGCCATATCACGTCCTCGTAGTCATCTTCTGTGAAGGAGATAGGCAATGGTTGCTTAGCTGAACTTGACTGGTACAGGTTGTAGATCTGTCTGGCGTACTTTTTCCTTGCTGTCTTACTGTCCCGATAAAGCACTGTTCCTCCGGAAATTGTTCTGACCTCCCCTCGGTACTTCTCCGAACTCTCAGCTTCCTTCCTTTTCTCCTTGGACTCGAGTTTGTCCCTCAAGTCGCCCACAAATTGAGTCAGTTCCCCATATTTGATCATTCTTTCAATTAACTTCTTCAAATGATAGCACTCTTCGGTGTTGTGACCTTTGTCCCGATGGTAGTCACAATACTTGCTGTCGCTTCTTCTGTTCTCAGGGGTCTTCAACTTGGGTGGTCTGACAAACCCAGGTTTACCCTTTATCTCATGGAGAATCTTCGAGATAGGTGTGTTTAACGGTGTGAACACAGTGCTATCTCTATCTCTTCTTTGTTCGACCCCTTTGTCGGGCCTTGTATCATTCATCCTGCTCTTGATATCTCCTCGACCCCTTCGGTCGTCTCCTCTGTCATCCCTTCGGTCATCCCTCCTGTCATACCTATCATTTTTCTTCTCCTTGTACCCCCCAATTGATTCCAATTTTCTTCTAATGGCCTCTCCTCTCACATATATATCATTTAAAGATTTGGGAGGCATATCATAAAGAGAGGACCGAAGCTTCTTACCTTTGACAGGGTCGAGGCCTGCTGCGAGGAATCCAGCCGCCTTGACTTTGTCCAAGTTGGTGACCATACCAGCTTCTTCTTTGAACCTTGCTAAGTAATCACCCAAATCTTCGTTCGGCCCCTGCCTGCAGTGGATCAGTGCTTCAGTATCCTTCTCTCTTCGGCACAAATGTGAGTAGTGCCTCAAGAATTTTTTCTTCACTTGCTCATACGAGCCTATCGACCTAGGTCTCAGCGACCTGTACCACATGGATGCATTCCCCTTCAGGTAGGTCTTGAACATCTTACATAGCATAACATCGCAGTGCCCCATCCCAGTCATGAGCGATTCATATTTCTCACAATGATCTTCGGGGTCACCCTTTCCGTTAAATTCATTCATCTTCGGGAACTGCCTTCCGGGAGGCGGTCGAAAGTGTTCGACGTCTTCGGTCACCACTGGCTCGTGGCTGACCTTTCTCTCTCCAAACATGGCCTTCTCAATTCTCCGGATGCGATCGTCCGTATGTGGACCCTCCTCTTCCGAATCGGAGGAATAAACCACCTTTGACCGGGTTCTCCTCGAGTTTGATTCAGAGTCCCCTGACTCATCTTCATCAATTCTGGTTCTTGGTCTTTTGTCTCTTCGGTCGTCCAACTCCGGATCTTCGGCTTCTAGAGCCTCACGGAGTACCTTTTCCTGTAACTCGATCTCCTCCCTTTGGAGCTTTAGGGCTTCTAGCCTCAAACGGTCGGCCTCCCTTTTTTTGGCCAGACGTTCGGCCTCCCTGCTGCTTTTCTCTTTATCTATCTCTTTCCGTTTCCCCTTGGCTTTTTGTTCTTCTCGCCACTTCATCAGAATTTCCCGTTGCTCTTCGGGAGACGGTACGTCCCCCTCTTCGTCGAAAATCAAATGTCTTGGGGTGATGGGAGGAGTGGTGCGAGTATTTACAGCCATAGTGCCATCGTCAGCCGTTGGTATTTCGGTTTCATTCGCCATTACTAACAATATAATCCAACACAAACGTAACTCTGTGTTCCCACAGACGGCGCCAAATGTTGCAACCAATTTCCGTCGGTGTATTCGTTCGGTCGGACCTGCAATTGAAGAAGAATGCGAGGGTGTGGCCCCCCGATTCACCTCCGGTGTGAGAATAAGTTAACTGGTTCTTTTATGAGTAAAGGTAAACGCAGAGTGTTTGTGTTGTGTGTCAGTAATTGAATGAATGAACCCAAACCTTTGTTAACCTCTTTATCCTCGATGTTGGCAGTTATCGGAGAGTAAGGTGAGTGGTGAACGTGTTCCACGTTCCCACGTTCCCAGGGATGTACAACCGAACGGACCGTTGTAAATAAAGAGGCCGAATGACATGGGCCTTCGCCAAACCGGTACTCATTCCATGACTGGGCCTTCGGTCCAGCCCAGTAAGAAGTTGGGCCTCTAACAGCGTAATATGTTGTAATGGTTCTGCAGATTTTGCATTTTTGTTGCTTTTTCTTTAAATGTTTGGTTTTGTTGCGGATTATTGTTTGTTCGCAGATAATTGGTGGTGATTTTAAGATTTGTTGTGGGCTATTTGCTTGTCTTTCCTTTTTATTTTGCAGAATTGTCATGTTTTGTTGATGTTTATTGTTTTCCCTTCGGTTTGTTTTGTAGCAATTTGTTGCTACTTTGTAATTTTTTTTTATTATTTCCAAAGAAAACTAAGATGTCTAATTTTGCATAATGTTGTAGTCTCTGGTCAGATAAAAGCTGAAGTTTGAAGTCACTTTTGCATATTGACGAAAATCTCCTAAAATTTATATTTTTTTTCTTTCTTCAAAAGCTTGATGTCATAAAGTGGTATTCATTGTTTCATTAGCTTTAGCAGTTGGTTAGCAATTGGGGTTGATTCTGTAGGTACTTTTATGCAGTTAAATATAGACTTTTCCTGTAATTTTCTGGTTCTTTTTTGTTTTTTCTTATAGAAATTCTACTTTATTGTCTCTGCACAAACACTGTCACATAAGTGCTGGTATTTTTAAATGAACTGCAGAATTTTTTGGTTGTTTTTTCTGGATTTTTTTTCTGCATAATGAGGTCATTTTTTATAGTAGTACTTTTTTAACAGGTTGTATGTTTGTTTTGTTTTTGTTTTTTTTTTTTTGGTTTTAGATTGCATGATTGTAATATTGTTTTGTATATCAGTTTTTTCGTATTTTTTTCCCTTTCTTAGTTTGCAGATTTGGCACGTTTTGGTGCAGTTTTTTTGTTTTTTATGTAGTAGTTTTTCTCTCATTCTTTGCTATTTGTGCGGAGTTTTTCTTCTTGTTTCTGCAAAATTTTAGATTACAGGTTTTTTTTTATTATTTTGCAATTCATACCTGGTAGTTTTAACTAAGTGGCGTTTCATTTGAATTCTGTTTAAAGATTAGTATAATAATAGAAGTGTTTGTTCTTCTCGTTTATGTTGTATGGCTATTGATGGAGGCGTTATGAGTATTGGCAAGTTAAAACCAGGTCTCATCAGGTCAAAACCAGGTTTTATCAGGTCTTAAAATATAACATTTTCAGATTTTTTTAATCAATAGGTGTATACATGTGATTCCAGTTTAAAGCATTTACATAATGTGTTTTTGTTGCAGAACAACTGTATGGAATTACAAAAGCTGCTTCGAGTAGACCAAGTGTGTTTTATTGTTTTAAAACAAAATGCAAATATAATGTTCGTTTTTGGGGTGCTATTGCATCAAAATAAGACCCATATAGCATCGGAGTCCTCCTACGGAACGTGTGTGGAGGCTTGTTGATGAAATAACAGGACTTACATTGGTGGAAGTTGCAAAGTTGGGTCAGATTATAATGAAGAAGATGGGTATGAAGGAAACTCCGATCATCGGTGTGACGAAACGTGGTGCTGAAAAGCCGAACATATACCTGTGGTTAGTTTGTAGGTCACTCCATGACAACTTTGGCACCAAGAGCTTCCATCTTCTCAATTATCTGTTTTCCTTCTTTTTTAGACACACCCTTCTCAAGCACTGCAGGAATCTTCTCCACAAACTCTTTAGCTTCCTTGAGACCCCAAATAGAGATATTCCACTTAAAGATACTGATAATTTTTTGCTTAATGATGATGGAAATGTTATCTTGCAATCAGAGGGATTTATTTTATGATATGTAGCTCTTGCTAATAAAAGCGTATCTGCCCTGGTATTGCAGGATGTAATTTTTATCTAAATGATAAGATGAAACTTCATTCATGAAAGTAAACAATGTTGCAGAGAGATTTATAGAGGGAATGAGTTAAGTAACTAACTCTATCATTGTTACAAAACTAACTAATTCTATCCGCATCTATCTCATTATATATAGAAATGTTGCAAGCAATGTTAACAACTACTGCCAGCCTGTACACGAGATCATTGAGTCGTTGAGTTCGTTATCTACGTGGCATCATTCTGTTATGCTTATTTGTCAGGTTATATTAACCAATACCCCCCTCAAGCTGGGAGATGGTGAAGAAATAGGTACTGAGTTCTGAGGCATTCCCAGCTTGGATAATAAATCTTTAAACTGAGGAGATGGCATTATTTTCGTGAGGATATCTGCCAGTTGATGTTGAGTAGGTAAATAAGAAAGCTGTAAAAGACCTTCAAGGACTTTATCACGGGTGAAATGGCAATCAAGCTCAATGTGCTTGGTGCGTTCGTGAAAAACGGGATTCCTGGCAATGTGTATGGCAGACTGGTTATCACAATGAAGAGTGATTGGTTTGAGATTTGTAACACCGAGTTCTTCTAATAATCTGACCAACCAAGTAACCTCGGAAGCAGCAGAAGCCATGGCACGGTATTCTGCCTCTGCAGATGATCGTGAAACAGTAGATTGTTTCTTGGATTTCCATGAAACAGGTGACTGACCAAAGAGCATAATATAGCCAGTAATTGATCGTCGAGTATCAACACAGGAGGCCCAGTCAGAGTCAGAAAATGCTTGAAGTGTGAGAGAATCTGCAGCTTTTAATAATATGCCTTGACCAATAGAATGAGCAACATAACGAATTGTATGACATAAAGCATCAAAATGAGGCTGTCGTGGTTTCTGCATATACTAACTCAGTGTTTGGATAGCATAGGATAAATCAGGTCGTGTGTTAGTGAGGTAGTTAAGCTTACCAACAAGAGAACGATAATGGTCTGGATGTTGATAAACGGCACCTGTGTCAATTGATAGCTTTAGATGTAAAGGCAATGGAGTGACAGCTGGTTTCGAGAGATCAAAATCACAAGCTTTTAGAATGTCATTGGTAAACTTTCGTTGACTGAGCAGTATCCCTTCAGTTACATACCCAACCTCTATGCCAAGGAAATAATGAAGAATGCCTAAATCCTTGATACTGAATACATTGTGTAAATGGGATTTAAAATCTTCAATTTCCAGAGAATTGTCACCAGTGACTATAATATCGTCTACGTAAACAGCAACAACAGTGATAGTAGTAGAACATTTTTTAATGAACATACTATAGTCATTTTTAGGCTGAGTATAACCAAGAGAAATTAATTCACTGGCTAATTTTTCAAACCACTTACGAGAAGCTTGTTTGAGGCCATAAAGAGATTTACGAAGTCTGCATACTTGATTAGGTTTATGAGGAATTCCAGGAGGAACTTTCATGTAGACTTCTTCACTAAGATCACCATGGAGAAAAGCGTTGTCAACGTCTAGCTGAAATAATGGCCATTTTCAACTAGCTGCAAGAGCTATTAAACAACGAACTGAACTCATTTTTATGACAGGGGAGAATGTCTCGTCGTAATCAATTCCATGTTGCTGGGTGAACCCTTTTGCAACTAAACGAGCTTTACAACGCTCAAGAGTACCATCTGCATTTACTTTGGTTTTATAAACCCACTTGCATTCGATAGATTTCTTACCAGGAGGTAAATCAACTAAGTCCCAAGTGTGGTTGTCATTAAGTGCTTGAATTTCTTTGTCCATGGCTGCAACCCACAAAGGTTGAGAAGCAGCCTCTCTATAGCTTGTAGGTTCGACAAGAGAGTCATGATGAACAAGGAAAGCCTTATGAGAATCTGGCATGGTGTTATAACTAACAAGATTACACCAACTAGGAGGTTTATGTAAAGAGGCAAGATGACAATGATAAGAATTAAGATATGATGGAGCTTTCTTAATTCTTGTAGATTGTCGTAGAGAAAAATCAGAATTAGATATCTCAGAATGATTATCATTGGTAGTATCATTAGTAGAAGAGGATGAAGGAGATGAAATTGTTGTATCAGTAGTAGAAAGATTGGAATTAGTAACTGGTAATGAAATAGTGGACTGTGTAGACTTAGAAATATCATCATCATCAAACTGTGAAGTAGATGAAAAAGTAGTAAAAGTAGGAAGAAAATTAGAAGAAAGAAAATTTTGTTTGGAATTAAAATGATGAGATATAATGTGATATGGAAAATGATGCTCATAGAAAGTAACATCCCGAGTATTAAGATTTCAGAGGATTGTAAATCTAATACCTTGTAAGCCTTTTGATGAGCAGGGTAACCTATGAAAATACATGGTTTAGCCCGTGGTGAAAATTTACTTCTATGAGGCTTAATGGTTGACACATAGCACAAGCAGCCAAAAACTCGTAGATTCTCCAAAACAGGTTCAGAATTATGAAGTTTAAAATATGGAGTAAGGTAATTAATACTCTTAAGTGGCATCCGATTTATCAGAAAGGTTGCACATAAGATAGTCTCACCCCAGAAATGTGCTGGTAAGTTGGATTGAAACTGGAGAGCTCGAGCTATTTCAAGTAAGTGACGATGCTTTCTCTCCACAACCCCGTTTTGCTGGGGAGTATAGCTACAACTTGTTTGGTGAATAATACCCTTGGATTGTAGAAACAATTTCAATGATCCTTCTGTAAACTCTTTAGCATTGTCAGATCGTATGCATAAAATAGGTTGAGAAAACTGTTTTCAGCATATAGAATGAATGAAGTAATAACAGAAGCAACATCAGATTTGTATTTTATCAAATGCACCCAAGTGTAACGTCTGTAATCATCTACAATAGTAACAAATTGAGTACATTGATTATGGTTCTTGACCTTGTAAGGTCCCCATACATCTACATGTAGCAATTCGAGAATAGAAGTAGTCTTAATGCTACTAACATGAAATGAATTTCTAGTTTTCTTTGCTTTGGGACATATTTGGCAAAATGAGTCTTGTATATTAGTATCCCCATCTTTGAGTTGACAAGAAGACTTGAGTAGCTTCAATTGAGAAAAGGGAACATGGCCTAGTCGAAGATGCCAAAGTTTGCAGTCTTCTGAAATGCTAAGAAAAGCAGCTGAAGTTTTGAAAAATCGAATGTCTGAAACAACAGTTTGAGGCTTGACAGTGTAAAGACCATTGTGTAATTCACCAAGAAGCATTGCCGGTTGCTTCTGAGAGAGGTCTTGGAGATAACATTGATTAGCAGAAAAAGCTATGTTAGAGTTCATATCTTCACAAAGTTTATGAATTGATAAAAACCTATAATGAAATGCTGGAACAAGAAGAACATTCAAAAGAGTGATTTTATCATTTAAAATCACTATCCCAATATGTGTGACTTTAATTTGACTGCCATCTGGTATTGTAGTATGATTGTTTGCCTCAGTGACTGGAGTAATAGTAGCAAAATCATCTGAGTAAGGACTAATGTGATCGGTTGCTCCACTGTCTAAGAACCAATCCTTTGTAAATGAAGACATTAAGCATACTTTACCTGCAAGTAAAGCATGTCCAGTGTTGGTATCTTGTTCTTTATCAACAAACTGTTGTTTACCAAGTAGCTCAATCAGGTGATTATATTGTTCAACTGAGATATTAGAGGCAGATGAAGCAGGTGAAGCAGGTGCATTATTATCATTATGCTCATTAGTTGTTTCAGGGGTAGAAGAAGAAAATGCTGCAAACTTTCTATCTCTGTTGCTCTTGAAACCAGGTGGAAACCCATGAATTCTAAAACATCCATCAACACTGTGACCATTCATCTTGCAATGAGTGCAATAATAAGAATTCCCTGGTTTCTTAGCATAGTTATTCTGATTCTGAAGATTCTGAGTCTGAGAGTTATGATTCTGAGAGTTGCTAGAATTCTGCTGCTGAAATTTGGATCCATAGTAGTTATTAGAGCCAGAATTAAACCTTCTTCTATCTACAACAATAGCAACATCATCAGTATGATTTGTCTATTGTGAAAACTCTTTATGATTTTCCTCTTGGGCTATCAATCGATAAGCTTGTGTCACAATCAGGATTGGTGTCATCATTAGTATGTTTCCTCTGACAGCAGAAAAATTTTCATTCAATTTCATTAAAAACTGGAGAACTCTTTGCTCTTGTTGCATTTTCTGAATCCTACTTGACAAATTACAAGTACAGTTCTGACAAGTACAAATTGGTAGAGGATTATCATCATCCAAACTGTCCCATATTGTTTTGAGTTTGGTGTAAAACTCAGAATCACTAAGCTGGCCTTGATGAATATCAGCCAATTGTTGTTCCAAAGAAGAGAGCTGTGCCATGGAAGCATATCCAAATCTGTCCTCTAAATCTCTCCATATCTCTCTAGCTGTCTTCAAGAACAGAACACTCCTAGCAATGTTCTCATCCAAGTTAAACAAAATCCAAGAAGTAACTAAGTCATTACATCGTTGCCATGCCTTATACTCAACAGAAGTAGCAGCAGGAAAAATTATAGAACCATTCACAAACCCTAACTTGTTCTTTGCTGATAGAACTAACATCATACTTCGTTTCCAGTTATTAAAACCTTCTCCATTGAACTTAACAGAAACAAGTTGATTAGTACAAGAATCTGAAGGATGGATGTAATATACACTAGAAGGATCTTGATTTGATGGATCTTGATTAGTTGAATTACGTTGATTAGCTGAAGAACCAGCCATGAATTGACTAATATTCTTGACAAAAGTAAGTTGCGAGAGATATCGCAGAGAGATCGAATATCGCAGAGAGATCGAATATCGAGAGAGAGATCGAAAGATCAATAACAGAAATTAAGGATTGTTTGATCAATGTAACTACTCAGGAGATTATTTCAACAAATCTCAAACAGGAAATCAAAAAGATCGAATAGACAAGATCGAATAGACATATTCATCTTCATGAATCAGATATGTAACAGGAAATCAGATTGTTCTTCAATGAATTAACAAGATTCAAGCACAAATTGCTCAGAAAAGAGATAAATCGCTCAATCAAAACAAATCACTCTGTTTAATCGATCAAACTACACAAGTTATGTATCGATTTCAAAAGAAAAGGATCAGAAAACACCTCGAAAAGATGACTTGAAAAACACCGTGAAAGAGATGATCGGAAATGACAAACAACTTCAGATTGCCATTAAAATAAGCTTTGCAAGCTCTGATACCATGTAATTTTTATCTAAATGATAAGATGAAACTTCATTCATGAAAGTGAACAATGTTGCAGAGAGATTTACATAGGGAATGAGTTAAGTAACTAACTCTATCATTGTTACAAAACTAACTAATTCTATCTGCATCTATCTCATTATATACAGAAATGTTACAAGCAATGTTAACTACTACTGCCAGCCTGTACACGAGATCATTGAGTCGTTGAGTTCGTTATCTACGTGGCTTCATTCTGTTATGCTTATTTGTCAGGTTATATTAACCAATACAGGACTCTGGAAATCTAGTTTTGTAGGGAAATGATGAAAGAATAGTCTGGCAAAGCTTTGATTAACCAGTAAATTGATTTTTACCTAACCAGGAGTTTCGTGAAGGCATAAAAGCAAGTGCAGAAGCAGGAAACCGGTCTTGTTAGGTTATGTATAATATATTACACAATGAAAAATATAGACATGATCAGTTTTTTGTAAACTTAATATTCATACAATCAGAAATACCTTGGTAATAAGAATGACCAGATGCAAAATACCTTAACTGAGAAGTGCTTTTGAAATTAAAAATAAACCATTGTCTATGTTTCAATATATGGAACATATACCAAACATCTGTTGGTATACATTGTTCTTATTTCTATCCTAATATCAAATTCTATTAAAACTACTAATAAATAATACCATCACTGATAATAGTTATGGGATAACTTATACGCAATCGCAGCTGTTACTTTAGACATTTGTTTCAAGGTTGCTTACCAACCGGATCCTTTGCAACAAATGATGGTGGTGGTTGTGAATCTCCATTTTTATCTTCTTGTGGCTTTCATTTATTCTCTAAATGATTTTTGGAGTTTTGCCCATTATCATGTGCCACCTGGTTGTCTAAGTTGACAGGCTAAGGTTGTGCATTGTTGAAGTTTGTAGCTTTTACTTCTTCTACTTGAGTTACCGTGAATTCTTCTCCTTTGTTAACTTTATTGTAACTTATTTCAGCTTGAACATATATCTTTTTCCCAGCATGTTATTAAGAACTGGTGGAATCATCTCGTTGCTTGCATTCTGCTTGAGGAATATTTTGGCACAGTTAATTAAAACTCAAAAAAGGGGATCCATCTAAAGGATAAAAGAATGCAAACATGAGCATGTACCTGATCATTGTTGAGTATGTGCTGCGCCGAGACATTGATCATTTTCATGACATACCTATCGAAAAGAACAAAAGTTGTAACTGATGTTGTGTCCTCAACTTCTATTGTTACTCTATATCTAGGAATTGGTGGTGCTATAGTCTTTGTGCATTTCGGGTTTTTGCACTCTTGCACTTCGTTGACTTTTGTGCTGCACTTTCTGCATGCCATGTAGTACCAATCGTTGTGTGGTGCTATTCCAAGCACAACTGCTTCTGTGAAGAATCCAATAGCCTATAGGGTAGAATTAGTAAAAATAAAGCTCTAGTGATGATACAATGGGTTATTATAAATTATTGTTTGTGTGAGATTATAAATAAAACGATATGCGTAACTTACAGCTTTGCCCACAAGCAATTCAACATCAAATAACTGTTGTATTGTAATCTTTTCAATATCCTCTACTATAGCTTGATTTTTGCTTTGAAGAAGTGGAACAATCTCTGGAACTGAATCGTCTTTCGTATTTGAATTAGTACGCAATGCTAAAATGGTTGGACGATCGATGTTTAAGAAAAATTGAGTTGAACCACTTGACCATAAGACATGCTCCTCTGTTAGACATAAGAAGGTGTCAGAACCAAAAACATTAGTCCTGTACAAACATAAAAGAAGGGTTATAAGCACAAGTATGTGTAGATAGCTGAACCATAAGTGGGTACATGGATACTATGTTAAGAAATTTTCTATGAATTGAGAGAGAAATTGCAGGCAAAATTTTATCATTAAAAAGCAAGAAAGTGGGATAAAAGTCCAGAAAAAGTTGCCTGAGTCTACCACACCATGCGGTTAACCAATCAAAATGAGGAATTATTTTAGGACCAATCAGATTCCATTCCTAAATTTTAGACCACTCATATCATATTAAAAGTTTTTCTTATTTATTTTTCTATACCCACTTTACTAACTGTAGTTAGTTAACAATTCTAATTAAAAAATAATAATTATTTAATTTAACATGCTTATATATTATATATACTTTTAATCAAAAAATATTCGATAATAAATTTCTCATATAATTTATTTTCAATTTATTAAATAACAACTATATATTTACGGAATTAAGCTAATTATGGTAATAACTCAACTAACACGGAAACATTCGCATAAAAAGTAGCAAGGTACCAATATTTAAATAGCAAATCATGTCCTAATAAACGGGAAAAAAATCACGCTCCCCACCCCATTAATTTTTATGGGATTCCATCATGTGTGATAATTTTATTTTATTTGAACACAGATAAAAATTCAATCTCATAATCCAGTTATAAAATTGATGATTAGCAATACGATTTCATCAAAATTATTTTTAAATATCAAGTCACATGTCGTGCCCTCTAGCCATTATCTAATTGTCTACTAATAAATTAGCTTGAATATACACTAATTTGTTACCCATACTTCATAATATAAAAATATAAATGCTAGATAGATTCTAAACGAACATAGGTACTTATTAACAATAAACAAAATTAAGAAAATATATAAAAAAAATGAGGGCTTCATTTTATGTACTCTACTCTTAGTTTTATTTTGTAGCATCTCAATGTTGTTTTCAGTTATATAGTAATATATTTAGATAACTTGGACAGAGAGTAACATTTCATGTAATTGTCATGTTATTTCTTTTAGTGTATAATTTTCGTAAATTCTGGTAGTTTAGTATCATTTTGTGTTTGGATTATGGGTACACGAAAAAATTTCATGTCATTTTCGTGCAAGACCCTAAAAACACACTGCATGAATGTACACAACACAAACGATTTTCCAAGTTTACGTAAGCACTTTCTTCAAATTTATGTCGGGAAAATAAACTCACTGTTAAAGGAAAATGAAATTCGTGTTTTTAACCCGATAATTAAATTTCAAGGACACATATATAATAATGTGATTAGGTGTTTATATATTATACATTTGATTTTAGTTTTGTGTATAATTTTCTATTATAACACGTTGGTCAAAGAGAAAAAAGATAGGTGATACACATTTTCAAATGTCTTATTTTATGGGTAGGGATGACAACGGGTCCTGTCTAGTCCGAATTTTGTAAAATCCTGTTAGGATTTATGGGTGATAGCATATAGACAACTTAACTAGATTTCCCTGTACTTAGTTTTTCACTAAGTAGAACATACTGTCACAGCCAGAGTGTGTTCTTGTGACCAATATAGTTGTTGTAATTTAATAAGTATGTATCTTGGAAGAAGTTCATTCAATTGTTCAAGCCTCAAGATTGCATCAGTTCGACATCAAGAATAAATGTTACTGTCATAGCATTGACAGTAAGGTTACAAGAAGACAGCATGTTGCAAGTCACGATAACAGACTCAATCTGACAGCAACATTGGCGGAAGCATGAGACAGCAACATTTTCACAACTTGACAGCAAGTCTGAAATCCCGACAGCAACATTGGCGGGGACTCATACTGTCAACCAAGGAATATTCTCTTGATAGAAGACTTGGCGGTTAAGGTTACTATCTCATTGAATTATTTGAATTGGGGATTTATCTCAGTCAAACCCGTGACAGTTTAGATGTTCAAGAAACAGATTTGCTGCAACTTGTCAAAGATTGTAGCAGACCTGCATACTACGACTGAAGCTTGAGAGATCACAAGATAAAGCTCGTCAATTCAAAGAGTATGATAAATCTACATCTACTAGAATTGTATGAGCTTGAATTAGAAAGAATCTAGGTCGTTTTACATTTTATGATAACCCAGTTTGTATAGAAATTTAGGAAAGCCACATGGGTGTGCAAATTGTAAGGAGCTGCCACTTGAAAATGACAGCAGCTCCACAACCCATACGATAGAGAAGTTAGAGAAAATTAGCCTACATAGAGAATCGTCTCTCATTTCTTTCTAAGTAAGTTCTTGAATTGAATTCATTGTAATCACTCAAGAATCCGAAGCTTGAGAAAACACTTTTTCTCAAGGTTGTAGCAACACTTTGCAAAATAAATAAAACATTTATTTTTTGAGAATATCTTGAGCTATCACTTGTGTTTGCATTTCATATACTGATAGATTAAAATCTTTATTATTGTTGTTGAAGTAAAGATTTGAATTTATCAGTATTGCATTCAACCCCCACTTCTGCAATACTCCGGGACCAACAACTGGTATCAAAGCAACAAATTGATATACTAATATGAGATCATGATGAGTATACAGAAATCAAATAGTATCAAGATTCCAATATTTGATAAAGAGAACTACAATTTTTGGAAAAGAAAAATCTTGTTACTTATCAAAGCTGCACATCCACTGTACTTGGGAATTCTTGAGAATGGCCCCTTAATTCCTAAGAAAGAAGTAGCTGCTGACACTGTGAATGGTGAAGTAAGTCCAGCTCACTGGGTTGCTAAGAGACCCTCAGAGTACACAGAGTCTGAGAAAGAAAAGGTAGCTTTGGATGACAACTTACAACTCATCATCCTTGACTCTCTCACATTGGACAAAGCCATGTGTGGAAATGTTATGGGATGCTCATCTGCTAAAGAGATGTGGAACAAGATAGAGTTACTGTGTGAAGGAAGTGAAGAGGTCAGAGAAAACCAAAAACAAATTCTTGTATCACAATATGAAGCTTTTATGGCCAAGCCTGGCGAAGAGCTCACTCACATGTTTGAAAGATTCAGTAAGCTAATAGCTGAGTTACAAATTCATGGAAAGTTCTATGACAAAAAGGAGATTAATGTCAAGTTTCTGCTCACTCTTCCTGAGCACCTTGAGCATAAAATCACTGCTATTAGAAAAGGGAGAAACTTGAATGATGTCTCTCTTGAGACTCTTTATGGTGTACTTAAGTCATATGAACTTGAACTTTTTCAAAAAAGAGCTATTCAAACTGGAGCCAAAGGAAAGATGGCAACATGTCTAGTGCCCTTGTAGCTCATGAGCCACTTGTTTCTCTGCCAAGTGAACCCTCACAAAGTTCACAACCAACACAAGTACCATCTCTGAAGATTGAGGAGGTGTTGGATGATAAGGAGAAAGTGGTTCTACAGCTCAAAGATGTTGAAGATGAAGACTTCTATTCATTAGAAGAGATTGAAAGCATGGATAATCCAACCATGGCATATATGGCTAAAAGATTCAAGAATATAAAGTTCAGAAGAGATAAGCCATATAAGCCATAGGGCCAGACATCTAAGTTCAACAAGGGAAACTCTTCAAAAGCTGCTGGTGGTGCCACAAGAGGAGGATACAAGACAGGAATGGTGGATAGGTTAATGTTCAGATGTTACAACTGTAATGACCTAGGTCATTTTTCCACAGAGTGCAGAAGGCCAAAATAGAATCAAAGAATGAAGAAAGGATTTGGAACTCAGTTTAAAAGAAATCAAGGAAGAGCCTATGTGGCTGAAGGAAAATGCTGGGATGACTCTGATGATGAGGAAGAAGAAGAGTTTGTAAATCTAGCTCTCATGGCTAGATCTGATGATGAAGCATCCAGCTCCTCAAATCAGGTACCATCTCTTATTTTACTTGATATGTCTAAAACTGAGTATAACAAACTATTGAAGAATTAAGTGCTGAGATGTTTAACATTCATGTTAGTTTATCTACTACTAATGAAGAAATTGTTAAGTTAACTAAACAGAATGAAACACTCAAATCTGAGAATGAAATGCTCTTATTTAAAACCAGTCCATTAGATTCACTAGCTCAAGAAAATGAGAAACTAAAAAATGATGTTGTCTGTGCTAAGAAGATAGAAGAATTCCTAAGAAATCAAATTGCTAAAAATGAATTTTAGCTTAAGGCCTTTAGAAATTCTTCTAAGTTAGTTCAGGAATATCATGAGAATCACACTGAGAACCAAAAGGTTGGAATAGGGTTCGACTATGGTAGGAGGCCTGGTAATGCAACTGTGATTGATGGTTGTTCAGATGGTGATGCTGTCAAACCTCATATTCTCAAGAGAGTTTTTAAACCCAATTTCAAAACTGTTTAAGCTGATTTTGATGAGAATTTCTTGCTCATCAAACAAGAGCTTCGTGATGAAGATGAGTGTATTTACAGCACATCGACTGAAGGGAAAGATACTGTCAAGATCCCCATAACAGAAACTTTACCAACCAATCAGACAGAATGTTCTAAAGAAGCTGCCAACAAGGATAAGACAGAAACTTTCAAAGATACTGTCAAGAGAGTACCTAGGACAACAACTTCCAAATCTACTGTCAAGACAGCAGGTATGAAAGGTACTGTCAAGGGTAACTCGACAGCAACTTCAGGACATACTGTCAACACAGATGCTTACAAGCCTAAGAATAGGAAAGGCAGGTTAGGAATTCATAAGAAAAATGGCTATGCTTATGTCAAGAATGCCCCTAGGAAGCTTTGAAATACTTGTGGATCCTCCCAACACTTAACACATGTTTGTAAGAAACCGAATGAGAACAAGGTTAATGCAACCAAGGTAAAAGGTAACTTACACAGAACTCCCATTATGCAAAGAACAATGAATGTTTGTAGTAACATTGACTGCATGCCATGCAAAATCACTACCATGAGTACATGTTTTAATCTACCTATTCTATCTACCGAAACATGCTCCTATATGCAAACTGTTGAGACTTCTGAGCTTGCCAATGTTGGTAAAAAGGTAGCATCCACTGAGAAAAAGACCAAGTCCTATTCTAAAACTGAGTGTATAGCAAAAGAAGTCAAACATGATGATTCAAGTGTTGATTCAAATGTGATTAATGATGATATAAAATTTGATGTTGTAACTGTAGGACCCAACAAGGATTGGGTACCAGATGCAAATTAAATATCATCTGTTTTGTAGGGCAAGAAAAAGAAACAAGTCATGTGGATCATCGATAGTAGATGCTGTAGACACATGACAAGTGATAAAACCTTGCTATCACATTATGTTGAGAAAGATGGCCCAATCATAACTTTTGGAGACAACAACAAAGGTTACACTGTGGGATATGGCTGTCTGGAAATTGAAAATGTTGTCATTGAAGATATTGCTCTTATAGATGGATTGAAGCACAACCTAGTCAGTGTCAGCCAATTCAGCAACAGGGGATTTAAGGTTGATTTTGATATGATGGTTTGTAACATCTATCACAAGAAAAATGGAATCCTTTCTTTGAAAGGAGTAAGGAAAGGAAGCTTGTTTGTTGCAGATCTAAACTCTGCTAAGAAAGATAAGGTTTACTATTTCTACAGTAAATCAACAGTTAGTGACAGCATGCTTTGGCACAAGAACCTCTCACATCTAAATTTCAAAAACATGAATATATTGATGAAGAAAAAATTGGTGAGAGGACTACCTCAACAGGAATTCTATCAAGAAGGACTTTGTGAGGATTGTCAAATGGGAAAATTTAGAAGATCAGTGCACAAGTCAAAGCAATTAAACACCAATACTGAGCCACTCAAGTTGATTCACATGGATCTCTTTGGCCCAGTAAATGTTCAATCTCTTGCAAGAAAGAGATATGCCCTGGTAATGGTGGATGACTACTCAAGGTACACTCGGGTAAAATTCTTGGAGTCCAAGGATGAAGCTGCTCAAGAAATCATTGATCACATAAGAGTTCTTGATAGAACCCCAAATGCAAAAGTTCAAATTCTAAGAAGTGACAATGGTACTGAGTTCAGAAATGCCACACTTGGAGGTTTCTGCAAAAATGAATCATTGTGCAACAATTCTCCACTACTAGGACACCACAACAAAATAGAGTTGTAGAAAGGAAAAATAGAACTCTCATTGAAGCTGCTAGAACTATGTTGTGTGATTCAAAACTGCCAACATACTTATGGGCAGAAGCTATCAACACAGCTTGCTACACACAGAACGGAACCTTAATCAACAAGACTCATGGGAACACTCCTTACTATCTGCTAACAGGAAAGAAACCTATTGTCAAATATTTTCATATATTTCGGAGTAAGTGTTTCATGATGATGGACAACCATGAAAGGAAAGGAAAGTTTGATGCTAAAGCTTATGAAGGGATTTTCATGGGATATGGATTAGAAAGGACTGCCTACAGAGTCTATGTCATTGATCACAAAGTTATTGAAGAAAGTGTAAATGTCACATTTGATGAAACCAAGCTTCCAGGTTTGTAAGAGGATGGTCAAATAGAGCCTCTTAGATTTGTAAATAAGGGTACTTGGAAGAAGAAGAAATTGTTGCTAAAGAACCTACTTGTACTCAGACTATTGAATTTGGAAGAGATGCTGCCAACACCAATGATGTTGCTCAAACTCCAGCTCAATCTCAGACAATAACATCTTATCATCAGAATGAGAATGACTCTGGAGATAATGAAGAGCATGAAGGAGAAAATATCACTGGTGGAGGATCAACCTCTCAAGGAGGTAGTGAACAAGCAGATCAAGAAAAAAGCTTGCCTAAAACCACCAAGTGGAACAAAGATCATACCAGTAATTTAATTATTGGTGATCCCACTACTGGTGTAAGGACGAGGTGAAATATTTCTGCTGATAGAATGTTTTCTTGTTTCTATCTCAAACTGAGCCAAAAACAATTGATGTAGCATTGTTGGATTCTGATTGGGTGATAGCTATGCAAGAAGAGCTTAACCAATTTGAGAGAAACAATGTATGGAAGCTGGTCCCTAGACCAAGAGGGAAGTCAGTTGTTGATACAAAGTGGGTTTTCAGAAACAAACTGGATGAAAGTGGAAATGTGACAAGAAACAAGGCAAGGCTAGTAGCTAAAGGTTACTGTCAACAGGAAGGGATAGATTATGATGAGACATTTGCACCTGTTGCCAGACTTGAAGCTATCAGAATATTTCTAGCCTATGCTGCACATTGTAACTTCAAGGTGTTCCAAATGGATGTCAAAAGTGCCTTTCTCAATGGAGAGCTAGAGGAAGAAGTGTATGTTGAACAGTCACCTGGATTTGAAGATGCTGAGTTGTATGACTTTGTCTACAAGCTATTCAAAGTACTTTATGGATTGAAGCAAGCCCCCAGAGCTTGGTATGAAACTCTCTCTACCTTTTTAATAGAGAATCAATTTAAAAGAGGTATAGTAGATAAGACTTTATTCTACAAGCATCATGGCAAGGACATTATTCTGGTACAGATATATGTTGATGACATAATCTTTGGTTCTACAAGTGAGAAGCTGTGTGAAAAGTTTTCATCTCTTATGAGGAACAAATATGTGATGAGCATGATGGGAGAACTATCATTTTTCCTAGGTCTACAAATTCATCAAAAGGATGATGGAATCTTCATAAGCCAAGAAAAATATGTCAAGGAACTTCTCAAAAAGTTCAAATTGGAAGATGCATCACCTACCAAGACACCTATCTCTACTGCAACCAAACTGGATTTGGATCCTAAAGGAAAGAAAGTGGACTTTAGCACTTACAGAGGCATGGTTGGATCTTTGTTATATCTAACTGCTAGCAGACCAGACATCATATTTGCTATATGTCTTTGTGCAAGGTTTCAGGCTGATCCAAAAGAGTCACACTTGATTGCAATCAAAAGAATCTTTAGATATTTGAAAGGCACTCCAAATTTAGGCCTTTGGTATCCTAAAGATACTGGTTTTGATCTGATAGGATATTCTGATTCAGACTATGCTGGATGCAAAATTGACAGGAAGAGTACAACAAGAAGCTGTCAATTTCTTAGTGGAAGATTAATGTCATGGTTTACCAAGAAGCAGCATTCTATATCTACTTCAACTGCAGAAGCTAAGTATATTGCAACACGAAGTTGCTGTGCACAAATTCTTTGGATGAAAAATCAGATATTGGACTATTGTCTAGAGTTATCCAACATCCCTATCAACTGTGATAATACTAGTGCCATAGCCATCTCAGACAATCCAATTCAACATTCCAGGACAAAGCACATTGATATCAAACATCATTTCATAAGAGAGCATGTTGAAAAGGAAATCGTGAAGCTGGTTTATGTCCCCACGAATAAGCAACTTGCAGACATTTTCACAAAGCCATTGGATGGAGCAACCTTCAACAGGTTGGTATGTGAATTGGGAATGCTAAATCTGGTATGTTAACTTACTATTTTTTTTTTTTCATTTTCAATGTGTTAAAATGCAGCTCATGACAGTAGCCTTCAATGTTGCTGTCATGAGAAGTTACTGTCTTATGTGCTACTTGTTTAACAACATGTCTGCTATGACTTTGCTAAATTAAAATTACATGCATGTTTTAACTTATGTAATGAGTAGTCACGTGACATTAACTTAAATCACACGCGTGCCAGTGATAATTAGTCGTGTCATTTGAAATGACCCGGGGTAATTGTCAGTCCTTTTCCTTTTAAAGTTAAATATTTATTAAAAGGAAGCGTGTGGGAAATTATAGCGTCACTTAATGTGCTATAAATAAGACCAAGGCGAAACCCTTATTTTCTTATTACACACATTAGAGACACTAGAGAATGAGTAAGAGGAAGGCTTCAGAGATCTCTACTCCCGAGAACTCTAAGACCAGGGAGGAGATGCCGAAGAAGAAAGAGGAAGTCGCTGTTGCTGAGGATCCCTGGGATCCATGGCTAGATAAGCTTCAGGCTTATCTCGACCAGCTGAGGATCTCCGAGGAGGAGGAGGAGAAGCTGGTCGTCGAGTAGCTTCTGAAGGAAGCTCTTTCTGAGCTTAATAAAAATTGATGTTTATTTTAAGAACTTTTTATGTATTGTTTTTATGTTTTTAATGAAAAGTTCGTCGTTTCATCTTCTCCAGCGTTGATGCTTATTTCTTTACCTTATCCTTGCATCTTGGTTATCTGTTGATTAATGCTTGTATGCATGTTGTGTATATGTGTGTATGTGTGTAAATGTGTGCTCTTTAACGAATATGTGCCTAAATCGATTAAAATGCTAATTGGTAATTTTAATTTTAAGCAATGGGCAAAATCATTTAAAACTTATGACAAAAACTATTTCCGCACAAGTTGCTGTCAGCAATGAAAGTTGCTGTCACGACACGTCTTGACATCAAGTTTCATTACAGCAATGAAAACGTTTCTGCCATGAGAGTTTAAAAGAATGCTTATTGGTGACAACACGTTCTCGCGCCAATGTTATTGTCAAGCGAAACATGTTGTCACCCCCTCAAAATTACTGACGAATTTGTTCCAGCCCACAGGTTACTATCAAGTTAGTGGATCGATATAATTGGGATTTTACCTCCACGATTTACAGCTACTAAAAAGTAACTACCCACGACACCACGTGATTGCTTAATGGGTTAAGACACAGAGTTACTTTCCCCTTTTCAGTAAAACGTTTGCTATATTCATATAAGCAACTGTCAAACACACAAACACATAACTCTATACAGAACCTCTCTCTCAAAAGCTTAAATCTCTCTCTCCAAACTCAAAGCACAAAAATGGCACCCAAACAATCCTCTTCTCAAACAAACTTTGCTGGTATTCTCACTGCCGGAGATGCTGGTGAAGGATTCAAAGGACTTGTATCCTTCATGAACAAGTCCTATCTAGGTCGTGCTATAACCTCTACCCCATCTTTGGACCTAGACAGAATTGAACAATTTTGGCAAACTGCTATTGTTCAAGGAGGTGCAGGTAATGAAGCCATACAATTCAAAATCAAAGACACTACCTACATTCCCACTATCAAGGGCATCAATGAAGCCCTGGGAACTGGACTGCAAGCAAAAGAATCATACCAGGAGCTGCAAGTGATGAAACCATAAAGAAGTTCTTCTTAAAAATTTGGTATTCTGGCCCTGTTCTTGAAGAAGGTACTTCAAGTTGGTACCCAACTGGTGAAATGGACAGGAAGTACTTAAGCAAAGAATGGAGCATGATTCTTGATGTAATGGTGAAGGTTTTCTCAACAAAAACCACTGGTTGGAATGGTATTCCCTCATACATCTAGAAACTCACTCACTCACTTGTCCATGGGTACAAGGTCGATGTTGGAAAGTTGCTCATGGGACAATTCAAATCTGCCATAAGTAAGAAGGTACATGTCTATACTCGCTTTCTTATGATGTGTATAAATTCATTATGTGGACTTGATGAAAATTCCTCCCTCACAGTGGAGTGCAATGTTTTGAAAAGGAATACACACACTACACTCAATTCACAGAATTTAAATACACATATTACACTCTGCTTCACAAAGCACATGGCTGATCAAGAGCATAATCTTGATTTTAAACTACCCTCTCGGTATGTTACTTTTTCTCTTGAGAATGAAGCTGAATTAGACCCAAATTCAGTTAACCCACATTCTACTCAATTCATTCAAATCAGACCTTCCAGACAAACAAAAGCCATAAAAAAAGCCCTTCAAGAATCCAAGAAAAGACCCTTGGAAACTGGTGTTGGTGGTAGTTCTGAGAATGTTGAGGGAGAAACTGCACTTGATGCAGCAAATAAGGATGTTAATCAAAGTGAACCCATAGTGGTTCCTCTTGAGCCTAAGAAGAAGAGAGCTAAGAGGGGCAAAGCCACTGTCAGCCACCCCATAGTCTCACAAAAGACTGTGGAGGATAAAAGGGAATCAAACACATCCCTAGGTGCTTCTTCTCAACAAGGAGTATCTATTGAAACTGGCCGGTCTCCAAAGGCATATTGTAAAGAGTCTGCACAACCTCATGTACTCACTCATGAGGAACCCCCACTTGCAGATATACACATGGAGTTAGGGCACAGTGAGGGTCATAAAACTTACACTTTTGATGTTCCACATGTTGCCCCTGTGGAACAGTCAAAAATCTCTTCTATACCATCACCTTCTCTATTCTCTAATCCATCAATTATTTCTTCTCAACAACCTAGAGAAGGGGACAGTCCCAACCCTTCAGGTTTTGATCATCCATCTCATATCATGGATGAGCCCCCATCTAGTGGTCCACAAGAACCCATTTCTCAAAGTGAAATGGACACCACTCCCTCAAACACTGAGCTAGATCAAGGTGGCCCTCTGCCAGAAAATGAAACAGCCAACATCTTGGTCGAACTCCAACAAGCAACTGACCCAGGGAAGCTGCTGTCACAGCCTCAGCTGCTGTCAAAGACAACACCAAAGTTGTTGTCACTCCACCTATTGACAGTAACATTTTGGTTTAAGATGCTGTCACCTCTACACAGCATGATCAGGATGCAGTAATTATTGAAGATGCTTTTGATGATGATCATTTGCCTATCTCTGCTCTAAAGGTAAAATCTAAACATTCTACTTTTTCAACTCAAATGCATGTAAGTACTGCTCATACCCATGCATCTAGGATGAGTGAGGGAGATAAAAAGAAAAAAGAGATAAAAGAAAAGAGAGGTGATCAAAAAAACGAGAGGCAGCCAAATGAGCTGGAAAAAGGTGAGGGACTTGAGCATGTCCATAGTGAACCTGAGGGAGCCGCACAACATAAGACTCTAGGCCTTGAGAGTTCCTCTATGAGGAGTGATGAGATCACTCAGAAAAACAATGAGAGTGTGAGAACCCCCACAGCCTCCTTGCCCCAATCTTTTCCTTTGCCTCCAAAAAGGTTAAGATCTGGTGGTCCTTCTAAACAAGCTGATTCATGGTTGCAATCCCTTAAGGGCAGATGTGCATCCATGGAAGCCAAGATTGACAATCTATCCACTATGGTAGCTGCTGGTTTTGCTGAGATTCAACAGGCTCTGCTATCATTTTCTGCTACTCTTAGTGCTGTCAACTTAACTAAGGGGGAGAAAGTGGTAGATCAGAATAGAGTTGTAGGTCCAAATATCTCAGAAAAAGTGGTAGAGAAGGAGAAGCAAGGGGAAGCAACAAGCAAGGGGGAGTCAAGAAGTAAGGGGGAGCAGGTACAAGTTGAAGATGGAGAAGAGAGTGAGGGGGAGCTAGAGAAAAAGGAAGAAACTTTGGTGAAGAACTGAAAGCCTATGGAGATGGTGACTTAATTGAACATGAAATGGATGGTGAGCCAGTATTGATAACTAAAGAAGTAATGGAGCAATTACAAGAAACTCAAAAATCTAAAAGACCAATACTACCTCCTCTGAAAATTAATGAGCCAACTCCTGAAATCATAGAAACTCCACTACAAAACCTATGGAGAGAACAGGAAGAGCAAAACAGACTGGGTAAAGGCAAAGATAAAATGCATGAGTACATAAATCTGATAACTGGAACCACCTGGTCTGATGGAAGTGAGTATAGCCCAGATGATGCAGGAATAATGATGGTTAGCCATATGGAGAGTACTTTGAACAACAAGGATGAAGAATTTAGTATGTTGGTGGATAACTCAATCATAGAAGCAGAAGGAGTTTTCAACAAACTGTCAACAATACTGAAGGATAAAATAATATGTATCGCTGTGAAAGTTAACTTGGAGAAAAGATGGGCAATTAATGTATATCTGAAAACTGACATCTCAATATTCATCACAATGCAACTACTGCAAAGCTTGCAAGCAAGAGTACTAAATTCATTAGCAACAGAAGTGAAGGCCAACTCAACAACCTTTAATGAAAGTCTGTTGGCACAGATCAAGAGGTTTGTTGAAGACAAACTCCCAGAAGTGATTGATAATCCATATGGTGTCTGCTACAAGATGACCACAAGTGCAGGAGTAAAGAAAATTGGTTTTCTGACTTTGGATAAAGAGTCAAAGTTGAAAATTACCTCAGTGATGATAGTGTTGAGACAAATCCTCAAGTCCAAGATTACCAAGGAAAAAGTCAAGGCTGTCAGGGAAATTCACAAACTTTTGGTGAAAAGAAATGAGAGTCTTAGCACTCAGGTAAAGAGTTAATTTCTGAATCTAATGCCAAAAGAGGTGGAAGCTGCACATTTGATGACACTCTTGATGATGATGAGCTTGATGAAAATGGAGGATCTGGTGCAACTGAAGGTGGGAGTAAAAACAAAGTAACTGCTGAGAATGTTGAAAATCAAACTCAGGAGAAAGCAAAAGAAGAAGCTCCTAGTACTGAAAAGAAAGATGCTGTTATTGAAGAAGGAGAATCAGATATTCTTGAAGCCTTGGAAGCAAATATTTTAAGGTTTACCGTTGACTGCCTTAATGTTGAAAAGGATGCTGTCAACAAAGACACCATCAAGAGCCTAAATGAAGATATTATCATGGAGGACACAATTGAAAAGGACACTGTCAAGAGCTTGAATGAAGATGCTATCAAGGACAAGGATGCCAAAGCATTCAAATCTAAAAGGACAAAAAGAAAATCAGGAGCCTGGCGCTCAATTCCTACAAAGGGGAAGACAAAGGCTGCAACTAAGATAATAAAGCATGGAGTAGTGGTTGATAAGACTGTTATTCAGAAAAGAGAAATGATGAACAACTTCTAATGTCAGAAAGCAAATGTTGAAAGAGACATGAAATCCGTCTCTTTAGATTTGGATAAAAGTAAGCAACATGCAACCAAATACACCATCTGGCATATAGATGGAAGTGGAATGATGGATGTTGACAAGAATTTCAATATGATCAAAGGATCGACAGTGGTGGACAGGTACAGCCTCAAAATGACATCTGAAGTAGTGCCACGCAGAATCGATTTCTTTGTGTTGGCAAGAATGGTGGAGCTTATGGTGAGTCATGGCAATGTCCCTAAACTAGCCATGGAACGCATCCAGAAATACTATCCTAAAAGATATGCTGAATTCTATGAGAAACATGGTGACTAGATGAAAATTGATGATGCCAACTTGACTATAAGTTCAGATGAATTAGAGGTTTCGTGTTAGTATGACTGGGCAGAAAGAACGTCATCTTATACACCTACAGAAGTCATGAAGCAGCGAAGCATTCAGGACTACTGAAGAAGAATTCAAAAATGCTAACAAACCACCCAAGTCTGCCAAACAAACTGCTGAAAATCTAGAAGATCAACTGAAAGAAAGTTGCAAGAAAGTCAACAAAATGAATAGTGAGAAAGCAGGTTATCAGCCTTGTGTACTGGAAGATCCTCTCAGAATTATAGATGGAAAAGAAGAAATCTATGCAGATAGTTTTCACAAACTGAGGACCAGTATCTTGAAGAATCTCTACTGGAAAGTTGTTGGATCATCTCACAAGCTTGAAATGCTATGTGCTTGGGAACTTGAAGTTATCTTTGAGCAAAGGAGAGATGAAGATCCAAAAATAGATAGAAATAGGAGAGTATCTCTTAATGCTTTCCCTGGAAGAAGTTTTAAGGTCATCGAAGGCACCTTAAAGTTCAGAACATATACCTATGACTTCGAAACTTGGTTTGACCTGAAAGATGCTAAAGTGTTTCCTTCTCGAGTAATTCAAGGGTACATTGATGACATTGAAGATGATGCTAAAACTCCTGAAGAAAAGGCTTTAGTAGAAGACCTCAAGAAGGCAAAACAAGAAGCTCTCAAAAAAGATGGAAGAATCTAGACAGCTGAGGACTGCTCAAATCAAGCTAAGTAAAATTTCTTACTTGCTCAACATAAAGGAGTAATTGATTTGCAGTTAGAACATCAATACTATATTCTGGATTCTTTAACATTCATCAGACATGGTATCTTAACTATTCTGATCTATGTTAGGTAAGTTGTCAGCATGCTTTAGTTGTAAATTTGTTGTTATTGTCCATAAAAACAAATTGGGGGAGATTGTTAGGATTTATGGGTGATAGCATAGAGACGACTTAACAAGATTTCCCTGTACTTAGTTTTTCACTAAGTAGAACATACTGTCACATCCAGAGTGTGTTCTTGTGACCAATATAGTTGTTGTAATTTAATAAGTATGTATCTTGGACGAAGTTCATTCAATTGTTCAAGCCTCAAGATTGCATCAGTTTGATAACAAGAATAAATGTTACTGTCATAGAATTGACAGTAAGTTTACAAGAAGACAGCATGTTGCAAGTCACGACAACAGACTCAATCTGACAGCAACATTGGCGGAAGCATAAGACAACAACATTCTCACAGCTTGACAGCAAGTCTGAAATCCCAACAGCAACATTGGCGGGGACTCATACTGTCAACCAAGGAATATTCTCTTGACAGCAGACTTGACAGTTAAGGTTACTGTCTCACTGAATTATTTGAATTGGGGATTTATCTCAGTCAAGCCCGTGATAGTTTAGATGTTCAAGAAATAGATTTGCTGCAACTTGTCAAAGATTGTAGCAGACCTGCAAGACTACGATAGAAGCTTGAGAGATCACAAGACAAAGCTCATCAATTCAAAGAGTATGACAAATCTACATCTACTAGAATTGTATGAGCTTGAATTAGAAGGAATCTAGGTTGCTTTACATTTTATGATAACACTGTTTGTATAGCAATTTAGGAAAGTCACATGGGTGTTTAAATTGTAAGGAGCTGCCACTTGAAAATGACAGCAGCTCCACAACCCATGCGATAGAGACGTTAGAGCAAATTAGTCTACATAGAGAATTGTCTCTCATTTCTTTCTAAGTAAGTTCTTGAATTGAATTCATTGTAATCACTCAAGAATCCGAAGCTTGAGAAAACACTTTTTCTAAAGGTTGTAGTAACAATTCGCAAAATAAATAAAACATTTATTTTGTAAGAATATCTTGAGCTATCACTAGTGTTTGCATTTTATATACTGATAGATTAAAATCTTTATTATTGTTGTTGAAGTAAAGATTTGAATTTATCAGTATTGCATTCACCCCCCCTTCTGCAATACTCCAGGACCAACAACTGATATCAAAGCAACAGATTGATATACTAATATGAGATCATGACGACAATACAGAAATCAAGTGGTATCAAGATTCCAATATTTGATAAAGAGAACTACAATTTTTGGAAAAGAAAAATCTTGTTATTTATCAAAGCTGCACATCCACTTTACTTGGGAATTCTTGAGAATGGCCCCTTCATTCCTAAGAAAGAAGTAGTTGCTGCCATTGTGAATGGTGAAGTAATTCCAGCTTACTGGGTTGCTAAGAGACCCTCAGAATACACAGAGTCTGAGATAGAAAAGGTAGCTTTGGATGACTAATTACAACTCATCTTACTTGACTCTCTCACATTGGACAAAGCCATGTGTGGAAATGTTATGGGATGCTCATCTGCTAAAGAGATGTGGAACAAGATAGAGTTACTGTGTGAAAGAAGTGAAGAGGTCAGAGAAAACCAAAGACAAATTCTTGTATCACAATATGAAGCTTTTATGGTTAAGCCTGGCGAAGAGCTCACTCACATGTTTGAAAGATTCAGTAAGCTAATAGCTGAGTTACAAATTCATGGAAAGTTCTGTAACACCCCCAGATCCGGGGTCCGGGATCTGGTCATTACGGTCTCCATTTCTATCCACAATACTTGAACTTACTTCAACATAAAATAAATTACATCTTTATGACCCAACACAACAATATAAAACACACCCGTTATAGTCCCAGAGATGAAATCAGAGTAACAATCAAATTTTATTAATCACATTTGGAGTTCTTACAACCCAAAAGAATAACCATATAAATACATACTCTTTGCCATCCATTTTCATAAGTCATACTAGCCCATATACTTGGTGGTGAAAGAATGAATCTATCCTACCAATAGCTTTCTCTTCGGCTCTGGTAGTCTCATCGTCCTCGCCAGCATCGAGTGCGCCTTGTGCGAGTCATCTGGTCTAGCTTTTGTTATGATATAATAATAAAGCAAGGGTGAGCAATGCCAGTATAATATGAACGATGAAGTTACAAGGTAACTCAAAATGTAAATATAGGTGGGAATATCTGCTATGTCGAAGATAAGCAAGATATTATCATTTATCATAAAAGAGGAACTTGCAGGAAAATATTGCAATTCCAATTATGAATACTTTAAAATACTGCCAACAATAATAATGTTGCAAAAATAAATGAATTTAAATGACGAACTTTTGCTGGAGTATTCACCGCGCCCACTGTTCCAATCCTTACGATGATCAGTCGCAGATTGTACAGCTCAATTTAGATTTACTACCGGTAGAAGGAAGAGCTGATGGATTTACTTGTCTACCGCCCTGTTAGATCTCCCCGGCCAACGGTTGGGCCAATTGGGATGGACCGGCGCTACTCGGCCTCTTACACGACTCCAAGTTCGAAAAGAAGTTCTTGACTCTGAACGTAAAGTTCGTCCCCCTTTCCCCAAGTATGATACTTGTTGATAAGACTCCACAAAGTAGTCGTATATAGTTGGAAAGGGAAATTGAACATCATATCTCTCAAGCTGCTGCTTGTTAGAGGATACCATCTTGTTCCAATAATCTTACCCCTCGAATGATAAGAAGGTTACTCAAAGATTCAATTGATGAACAGCAACCAAGTTGCGAATGAAACGAATAGTTCTACAAGTTTTATGACCGGGAAGTCACAAGATAAATAACATTGCTCAAGTATGTTCCCCTATAATATGGAAGTTTGAGCTAGCATTTAAATCCTTTTAAGATAGATTTAAATGAAGAATAAAGAGTTGGGAACCTTTGCTTGATAAAATAGTCGTAAAAAGACTCCGAATAATATAAGTAATTTTAAAAAAGAATTTAAAAGAATTAAATAAATATTCCAAGAATATTTATTAACTCAATAATAGTTACGGAATATTATTAAATCATAATATTGCTCGTAAGTAATCCTCGAATGAATATATAGAATTATTTACTAAATAAATCCCTCCTTAAATGAATATTCAGAATAATATTCATTAAGTAATTAAACTCCAATAAATATTTAACATAATATCCAATAAATAAGTCAAACCTTAAATGAATATTTGAAATTATATTCATTAAATAAATAATCTTCTAAATGAATATCCAAATAATATTCATTTAGTAATCAAAACTTTAAAGGAATATTCGAAATAATATCCCTTAAGTAAATAGAACTTCCAATGAATATTTTAAAATAATATTCATCAAATACATACACCTTAAATGAATATTTGAAAGTAATATTCATTTAATAAATAAAATTCCAATGAATATCAAAATAATATTCATTAAATAATCAACTCTAAATGAATATTCGAAACTAACATTCATTTAATATCTCTCGACTGAGATAATACTTGAATAACATTCCTCGAAAGATTTCCAAGTAATTGATACTTTATGGAAATATAAATAACGTTTAATAATAACATTCCTCAGATAAATAATAATCTGTCGTTGGAATCCCTCCGGGTTTCCACGACTACCTATATCTCAAAATACCGACTCCCGGTCTATATTTAAGAATGAATATCATATGCCCTTCGCTAAGGGTCTTACCAAAACAATCCGGCTTATAACTGATAATTCGTATCTAATCTATAAGACAATATCAATTCAGGGAACAGGTATCATAATATAATTTGACAATAGGCATGCATGCTATGGCATATGTAAAATGGCAATCACACACACACACACACACACACATATATATATATATATATATATATATATATATATATATATATATATATTATCACAACAACAGGTTCAAAGTTTTGAACACTTGCCTGGTAATCGGGTGTGGGTAGAGATAGTGTCCTAGGTCTGCTCGATGATCTATAAACAATCAGAACAATCGAGATTAACCACTTAACACCTTTTAAAAGTCTAAGTATAAACTTCACTTAAGTCGAAACACGTTATCGAATTATCTCGGTATACACCTTTTAGTGTAACTCTTTTTATCACCGATATGATCCGACATTCGTTCGTTATTAAGACATGTCATCATACCCACACTTGGTATATACTTAAGTCGTATAAGTTCTAAAGTCGATCGATTACAGACCGAGATTATACCTCGAGTTTTATCGTTCGTTTTCTAAGTGTTTTACCAAAGTTATAACCAAGCGGGTTTTTAGGGGTTCGTTCGCGTTTAACTTCGATTCCAACATTTTTATAAAATCGGAAAACGATCTTTTTGACATGTGGTTTTCTTTCATACCTTCCTTATGACCTCTAGTATTTATTTACCAAGATTCACCACTGATTAACATGCTTTACGAGGGTTCAATTGAAGTTACGAACTTTTACTTACGGTTTCGAACCAATTTTAGTAATTTGACCATAAATCCTAAACCGTAAGTCGGAATGTTTCGATTCTTTCGCCAAAACGATCTATGACTCGAGATCTACGAGGAAATGTCATGTTCATAACTAGTTAAGACAATTAACCCTACTGTGATGCACGAATTCTTTAAGGTTATCGAAAATCGGGCATTACGACTGCTATAAATCGAATATTTCCAAATTCCAAACTTTCCAATAATCATAGTTTCCACTCCAAACAACATATACACATGATTTATAACCATGAACTGAGGCCAAGCAATGCCTTTCCGTTCATCTAACTATTTTTAACATTTATCAAAACCCCATTCATAATCATGCTTATAATAACATCATCACAAAAACTCATCTAAAACTCGATTAAAACTCAAAACAAAAATTTGGGTTCTTGAAGTTTATACCTTCCTTGGAGTGTGTATGCACTAGTAAGCCTTGTATAGTCCTTGTATAGCCTCCATGAAACTTGGTTCATCAACCAAAATCAAGATCCAAGAATTTTGTTCTTGAGGTTACTATTCATCCTCCACTTTGATGATTTTATTGAAAATGGAAAAAGTGGTGTTTGAGGCTAAGATTTCTAGGGTATAATGTTTATGAAATATAGGATCTAGGATAAAAATTTGGAGATCAAACAATGGTGGGAGCTTGGACTTTGATCTAGAATTAAGGAGGAAGTTGAATGGTCTTCTTTGGAGAGGATGAAGGAGTTTTTGCTTGGTTGCTTGGCTAGTCTTGCATTATTGTGTTGTCTTGAATGATATTTTGGCATAAAGCTACTTTAATAAAGTGCCTATGTAATAACCCTAACTTTTAGAATGCTACAATGCCTAAATGAATAGTAATTTTGAGGATTTAGGGAAATGGTATGTAAGTACCCTAGATTTGAAATGAAAAATGAATAATCAGGAACCATATTAGTGTTGTACTATGAAAATAAGTGACTCAAAATGATAATGGATTTCAGAAATTCCTGAATATGGACTTTAAGGATTTTCGATTTCGATTGAGACTCTATTGAATCTGATATTAAGGAGTATAGAAATGTTAAATGGTTTATATCTTGAGGAAATAGTGAAATTAGGATAAACCAAGGAGTGATCAAGTCAAGGAAATGCCAAGGGAATTTAGATTGTTAAACGAGTTTGAGAATGCTTGAGAACCTGAGAGACAACCGGGAGAGCAACTTCTGAGAAAAAGAGAATATACCAAGGATATTGGATCTAATATCTACTTGAGGATTAGAATCACCCTAACACACTAATATATTATGTGGGAGAGGATATTATATATCCAAGGAATTTACAAAGGAGAAACCACTGAGACGACCACTGAAATCATTCGATAAATCTAATGGCTAGAGAATCTTGGACAAGGCTCAAACATTAGACCATTAAACATGGGGAGGGCCCAATTACTAAACAAGGAGCTGAATTGTTGATTTAGGTGGTGAAAGTGAAAGGGCAAGGACATGGAAGTAATTGTCACAAAAAGAGCAACCAAGTGACATCATTAGTAACATTACTTTCCACTAACTCTTGTTTAAGGGCAAATTAGTCATTAACCATAGCAAATATCTATCAAACTCTAGAAGCATCAAGAGATAAGCCAAGATAAGATTAACCAACACAAAATATCATCTTCATCCTCACCAAAAAGCTCTCCATATCTTTTCTCTAAAAACTGCCCAGCAAGAGCAAGGAGGAAAGAAAAATTTATACCTCCATTTCTATCCATGATAAAATCACCAAATTTGAACCACAACCTCTCCACTACATTGGCATTATTCGCTCCAAATTTCATAGCAATCCAAGTAGTGTAGCCTAGGCAAATCACCTCCCCAAGTTGAAGAAGTAAACTGTCCAGATTGTTGACAGTTTCTGTGATGATTTTCAAACGGCAATATCTCCTTCATTACTCAATGGAATTTTGTGTTCTTTATATGGTTGGAAAGCTGGTGAGATGGTCTACAACTTTCCTTTAGAAGCCTCATCTAGAAAACCTAGGTAAGGGCCTCGTTTTGCATGATCTTTCAGTCGGGTTCTAATAACTCCGAATTACTAACTTTGTTTTCTTCAATTCTTTTGATCATCCAAGCTTACCCAAGGCTATTCAAGGACTATAAAAGGTTTAGAAAGCTATTACACACATCAAGGAAGGTAAAACCCGAACCCACCCTTTTAGTTCATGTGACGCGCCCAGATCCGGGGTCGGAAATCTAGGCGCTCACGGTCCATTTTCCATTAATAACATACCTGTTCTTGCACATAATATATAAAACAGCCATCAACCCCACAATAAACTTACACCGCACACACACAGGTTAGAGTCTCAGAAACGTCATACCATTGATTAAGCGGAAATAAAAGTTTCAGAGTTATTACAGACCGAATTAAATAGTATTTATGCTACCAGCAACACTTCAATAAGAAGCGAAGTTGGCGGCTTGAAAGTTTGTTACGATACACTGCTTTGCACAGGTCATACTTATAAATAAAACGAACTATCAAAAGTTTCCAACCAATCCGGCTAATGGGGCCTACCGGTGGAATCTCAACTGCTGCCTCGGGTCTAGTCACCTGCTTTCGGGCAGTCTGTCTGGGTCTTGCCATTTCGCTTAGCTGTTGTGTTTGTAAATTTGAAAACAAGCAAGGGTGAGCAACTATAGCTCAGCAAGAAATATATGTATAAGGTAAGCAATATAACATTTCATATGATTAGCAGTTATTAAACTCGTTTGTATCAATCTGTTATAAAATCACTTGTCTTTGTTGATAAATTCCGAAGGTGCACCAATACGTGCCCTTATTTTCAAAATAAACTTGCAGTTCTAGATACTGCACAGAGTCAACGTCTTTCTCATCAAAATAGAACACTATCAGCAACTTGGCAAAAAAGCCTAAGAAGCAGTGTCAAAGCATTTTTCCAAAATGGAGGAATGGGACTTAAAGAAAACATAAAACCTGACAGGGATTGACGATGATCAGTCGCCACATCCAAGTCCAATAATCTGCGGGTCTTCTCTATCGGTAGAAGGATAGAAACTACATCCGTAACTATCCTCGGGTGAAAACTACATCCGTAATCACCCTCGATGAAAACTACATCCGTAATCATCCTTCGGCAACACCTGGGCCGGAATAATAATTGATGGACCGCCTGGCTCACGACCACTTACACATCCCGGGAATCGTTCGTCAACGGTTCCCACACCTGCCAGAGTCCCTTTTTCTTTTTCTTTTGAAAACTTGATTTTGATTGAAAACAGAGTAATTAAGGTCTGACATCAGTCGACCAATGATTCTTGAAATCATACAAGAAGCAGAACCTGACCGGGGGTTTTCGAAAATGTTTTGAGTTCGAAAGAGTTCGAGTTTGAAAGTATTAAAGGTATCTTGGATTAGCTTTATCTTTAAAATAAAGAACAATAATTAATAAATGATATTTTAATATTTAATATTAATAAATAATAAAGTAATTATTTAATTAAATAAGCTTTTAATCCAAGATAGGTATTTTGAGTATTTACGAAGATATAAAAATAATTACTTGAGTATACGATACTCCCCGAATGACCCTTCGGGTTTTCGCAATATAGTTACGATATAATAATATACCGCTCCCCGGTCAATAGTATATACGGACCGCTACGACCTCTATTGCTAGAGTCGTTGTCCGAGGAAAACATTTCAATCTAAGTTCAAGGGTACAACATATATGTACTTATACATCTCAATTTCATCAATACTTCGATAAACATAACATTTGATATGATTGAAAACCACAAACACAACAGTGAAAGTCCTTGTATATGTAGGTTTTGAAAAGTAAACTTGCCTTGGTGTGGTTGGGGTGGTCGAACGTGCGGAGTGGAATGATCTATACATAAGCAATAACCGTTCGTTAGTACCTTAACAATATCTCTTTAATTGCGGGGTTTTAGGGGGTACAAAATTAACTTAATGACTTCGTCTTATGACACTCTAGCCCCACTATAGGTTCATGTCACCACTCGATTACGCTCGTCAGTTATTCGACTTAATTTGGTTACCATAAACGAATCATATTCATCACCCCTAAAACTATACTCCACTTAACGACTTTTTCCCTTGCGCGAATTTTACCCTAGCATTTTTATAAAATTGAAAAATTCATATTTTAATCCAATTCTTTTTGGGTAGCCTTCACCACTGCATTTTCTAGCTTCTCTAATTTTTCCATGATCCCACATAAATTTTTAGGGGTTTAAACAAGGTTCACAAGGGGACCATTTAGTGCAGTCCGGAATCTAGAAACACAATCCACTTCTCCGGCCATAACTAAAAATCTATACATAACCTAGTCATGAACCTTATATTTTTGGAAAGTACATTCAAATACCTTTCCAACAATATATGGTAAGACCTCAGGGGACAAGATTTGGGGGTTCAAAACCATCTTACAAGACAGGTCAAGTTCCTGGAAAAACTCAGCATGCTTGTTTCACTTAAATCAACCAAGATTATTACTTTCACAACACAACCAACATCTAAGTCACCAAGTTCATACTTTATAACATTCATGGAGATACATATACTAACCACAATAATAAAAATCACAACCACAACACTTAAACTCAAGATCTATATCATACACCACTTATATATCCAAGATTAACACCAATACACATGGATCTATCATCAAACATCATAAACACTACATGGCCAAGAGGGATTAGGGTTTTTATACCTTCTTGAGTATCTAGGAGCCTTGGGTAAGCCTTACAAATCTCAAGAACACCTTGAATGAGCTTCTACACTCCTTATAATCCAAGATCTAAAAGAAAACTTAACAATGTTACTATTCACAATAACTTTAACAATTAATATCATGAAAATTAATGGATGAAAGGTCTTGGAATTCTTAGTATACCTTTCTTAGATGATGTAGAGAGCCTAGGAATTATGCCTTGAATTATGAATGAGGAGAAGTGGAAGAAAGAAAAATTTCTTCCTTGTTTTCTTGCTTGGGCCGAGAGCTTTGTTCAAGGGGGGGGAGTATTTTTGTGTTTTGATTTTGTGTTGGTGGAATAATTGTAAATTGGTTGGGTGATATGTATTTGTGTGTGTATATGTGATACATGGTACAAGTCTAGGTATGGCCACCATGTACTCTTGTCTCCTTGGAAAAAGAAATGCCAACTAGTTACTATTCCTCTTGTCCATTTGGTACTACTAGTTTGCTTTTCCTAACTACTTAGTTGCATGGGACTTGCATGCAATACTACTCCTTGTATCATTATTCTTCCACCAATGCTTGTCACTTAATCTTTAATTCGTATCGTATCTTAATTAATCTCTTGTAATAAAATTTTGTCGCGTAGAGATTTCCCTAGGAATTCCTTAAGTACTTAATTGTGTAAATTCCTCGAATATCCATAACTCCTCGTCATAATTCCTAATAAATCTTTTAATACTCTAATCATTCTCAAATCCCAAGTTTTATAAATCTTACTAACAATAAGACTCTTGCCCTCAACAATCTTCCTTTTATCTTACATAGTGAATGTAACAACATAGTTTCTCAGATAATCAATTCCATTGAACAACAGGGATGACTAGAAAGGCTCCAAATTGACAATGCCACATTATATTATATAAAAGAAAATATTGCAAAAATTAGGGTTCTTACAGCCTCCCCTCCTTAAAAGGTTTCCGTCCCGGAATTAGGTTGAAAACAGTTGGGGGTGCTTTTCACGCATCGCGCTCTCTAGTTCCCATGTTGATTCTTCGACATTCTGGTTCCTCCACAAAACTCTCACTAGTTTGACAACCTTGTTCCTCAGCACCTGTTCTTTCCTATCCATGATTTCTACGGGTTGCTCTACATAGGTTAAGTCTGGCTGCAGATCCACTTGATCATATTCTATCACGTGTCGGAAGTCGGTATGGTAGGGTCGTAGCATGGACACATGGAACACATTATGTACTTGCTGAACGTTCGGGATCCATATCCTAGATGCGTACCTCATAATTCCATTCCCGTCCTTCCCACACTTAATTTCCTCGCCAGTCAAAATTTTCTCCATCGAATTCTTTTCTTCTTCTATCTTCCTTTCCTGGCATAACTTAATCTTTTCCAATAGCGGTGGTTGGACTCTTATTTCCATTAGACTCTCTTGTCCAATTCCTGGTAACCTCACCTCAATCTCCAGTTTCTCGAGGTCCTTGATCAATTCGTCCACAGACGTTATCATCTTGAGTTTCTCCTTTCGGCTAAGTGCATCGGCCACTACGTTGGCCTTCCCTGGGTGATAATGAATCTCACAATCATAATCTTTGATTAGCTCTAGCCATCTCCTCTGCCTCATGTTTAACTCTTTCTGAGTGAATATGTACTTTAAGCTCTTGTGATCCGTGTAGATTTCACACTTTTCTCCGTAAAGATAATGTCTCCAGATCTTCAAAGCGAAAACTATCGCCGCTAATTCCAAATCATGGGTGGGGTATCTTATCTCGTACTCCTTAAGTTGTCTGGACGCAACGCAATCACTTTACCGTGCTGCATAAGCACACACCCTAAACCTTTATGGGATGCGTCGCTATAAATCACAAAATCTCCCTTATCATCAGGTAGGGCTAGTACTGGTGCTGTCACCAACCTCTTTTTCAACTCTTGGAAGCTCTCTTCGCATTTTTCAGTCCACACAAACTTCTCGGTCTTGCGAGTTAGTCGGGTCAAAGGGGCTGCTATCTTGGCAAAGTCTTGGACAAACCTTCTATAGTAGCCAGCCAGTCCTATAAAACTTCTCACCTCTGTCGGAGTGGTTGGTCTCTCCCAATTTGATACAGCCTCTATTTTGGCTGGGTCCACTAGAATGCCTTGTTCGCTAATCACATGCCCCAAAAACTGAACTTCCTTCAACCAAAATTCACACTTCGAGAACTTAGCGTACAACTTTTCTTCTCTCAATGCTCCCAATACAATCCTCAAGTGTTCTGCATGTTCCTCCTTCGTCTTGGAATAAATCAAGATGTCATCGATGAAGACTATAACACACTTGTCCAAGTACTTCTTGAAGACTCGATTCATTAAGTCCATGAAAGCTGCAGGGGCATTCGTTAACCCAAATGACATCACTAGGAATTCATAGTGTCCGTACCGGGTGCGAAAGGCCGTCTTTGGTATATCTTCTGGCTTAATCCTTAACTGGTGGTACCCGGTCCTCAAATCAATTTTAGAAAAATAAACTGTGTCCTTTAATTGATCAAACAGGTCATCTATCCTGGGCAAGGGATACTTATTCTTTATAGTCACCTTGTTCAACTCCCTGTAGTCTATACATAATCTCATATTACCATCCTTCTTTTTCACGAATAACACCGGGGCTCCCCATGGTCACACACTAGGTCTTATCATCCCTTTATCCAACAGCTCTTGTAACTGAGTGGCCAGCTCTTTCATCTCCACTGGGGCTAGCCGATATGGGGCCTTCGAAATTGGGGCCGTACCCGGAACTAAGTCTATAGCGAACTCGATGTCTCTATCAGGTGGTAGTCCGGGAAGATCATCCGGAAATACGTCCGCGAACTCCTTAACGACAGGGATTTCCTGAAGGTTTGGTGCCTCCTTCTTGGTATCCTTCACATAGGCTAAATAGGCTTCGCATCCTTTATGTAACAGCTTCTTAGCTTGAATCATAGTCAGGAACCTTTGGTTTTGCCGTTTTCCACTAAACACTACTTCCTCGTCCCCTGGCAGTCTCAAACTTACTTTCTTCTTTACACAATCAATCTGGGCTCCGTGGGTTGTTAACCAATCCATACCTACTATTACGTCAAACTCTCCTAGTTTAAAAGGTATTAAATCTACCCGAAAGTGTCGCCCTTCTATTTCTAGGTCACAACCTGGACATACTTGGTTAACAGGAATAATTTCATGATTAGCTATCTCTACTTGCAGTCTGTCTTTCAATGGTTCAGTCTTAAGGCCTAACTGACATACAAAATCTAGAGATATGAAAGACTTGGTAGCTCCGGAATCAAATAAAACATTTGCCTTAACTGAGTTGAGTAGTAGGGTACCTACAATCACATCCGTGTTCCTCACGGCATCTTGCACCGTCATGTTAAAAGTTCTTGCAGTAGGGGCCTTGTTAGAAGCAGTTCCACTCACTCTTGATGCAGCTGGCCCAGAGGACATACATTCCCTCATTCGGTGCCCTGGTTTCCCACACTTGAAGCAATTACCTCTGGCACTGGTGTTGTTACTAGTTCCTCGACATGCGTTAGCATAATGTCCTATCAGCCCACACTTGAAGCACTTCACATCCTGTAGGTTACACACGCCCGCATGTTTCCTTCCACATTTATTGCATTCTGGGGGTAGGGCTCGGGATGGGGTAGAGTAAGACGATCCCTGTGGTCGGCCGCTCTGGCCCACACTCCAACTTTCAGCTCTTTTGGTTCCAAAGTTTCCGCTGGGTTGGGACATCGCTCCTCGCTTAAATTTGCTCGGAAAGCTCCCTCCCGCAGAGTTTCCCTTTCGACTATCAAACTTCCTCTTCTTTCCTTCCCTCTCCTTCTGCATCTGTTCACTCCCAGCCTCAACAATTGATGCTTTCTGTACCAGGGTGGCATAGTCTGTCAGCTCAAGAACCGCCACACGATTCTGAATCCATTGCTTTAGCCCTAATTGAAACCTTCGGGCCCTCTTTGCCTCAGAGTTCACATATTCCGGCACAAACCTCGACAACTCAGTAAATTTGGCCTCATACTCGGCCACCGTCATGTTACCTTGCTTCAGTTCCAAAAACTTCAGCTCCATTTCTGTCTCCATGAACCTAGGGAAGTACTTCTCCAAGAACAGCTCGCTAAACCTCTCCCAGGTCACCACACCTCTTCCTTCCAAATTCTTCTTAGCTTCCCACCAATAGTTTGCCTCGCCCTTCAGAAGGTAAGTGGCGAAAACAGTCTTCTGCTCCTCAGCGGCACCTAGTATCTCGAAAGATTTTTCCATTTCCTTCAGCCAGGCTCTTTCCTCGACCGGATCGGCAGTTCCTTTAAATTCTGGGGGTTTCAGGGATTTGAAGTTCCGGAAAGCATTTGCATTAGCATTGCTGGGTGGTTGCTGAACCGGGGGACGGTCCAAGTTCTGCCTAAGTAGTTCCATGAACTGTTCCATAGGGCCTCCCCTTGGATGTTCCACCTCTCGGGTGTCATCACCAGCTTCTTCTTCGTCCTACTCAGAGTCATCAAACAAGTTATGATCGTTGCCCTCACTCTCACTCAGGTTGACATTCTCCCCTTCATGGTTCTGGTGGCCTCCGGTCCCATGGTGGCTACCCTGGCCTTCAGAACTGACCGGGTGAGCTCAAGTGTTCATTCTTCTGGGTGGCATGATTCTGATAATAAAACAAGAAATGGGTTAGGGTTTTCCAATTACCTGACAGCGTTTACACGGGTTGGGAACGTATCGTTCCTCCTCATAAGGGTGGAAGTTGCAAAAGTTTTAATAACCCGATGCTGGAGATAAAACGTCAAAACATTTTTGGAAAAATCTCTATGGGATGCGAAAACATTTGCAAGAGTTTTCAAGATTTCGAAACCTCAAAATATATATATATATATATATATATATATATATTTTTTGAAAAATTTTATTTTAAAAATTGTAGGAACATTTTGGAAAATGTAGAGAACAATTTGAAATCGCATATCGTAAATTTGAAACAGCATGGTTGTATTTGTGGCTTGTAGCAATTGTATATATTCACAGTTGTATATCAAAACAGTAAAGCATGGCATCGGAAGGTAAGGCAGTTGAGACAATATCGAGGAAACTAAAACTAAATAAGTACGGTACAAGGGTTATCATAAAGTTTGGATGTTAGAGCCAAATACATAGTTCCAATGTCAAAGTCTAGCAAAAGTGGGACAATAACAAGTACATCATCTGAATAGTCAGGGTTACACAAAAGTAGGGCTACATCCGTACATACTATCCGAAGTCACATCTACATATCTGTAGGTCAGTCTACTCATCCACTGGTCAGAAAGGATACCACTGCACAAGTCAACTATCCCGCAAAATCGACACACTAATGTCATCTGAACCTAGGGGACTGAGCCATCCGTAACACATCATGGGGCCGCACCGCGACGGAGCAAGGTCCTCACTCGGGAAAATGCACGACGCACAACACGCCTAGCATCCCTAGCCTGAATCACTCCGCCCCCGCGGATCCCTAAACCAAGAATCCTCTCGCGACTCCTCCTCTTAATCCTATGGAGTCGAACCCTAGTCCTCCTAGCAACAGCAGTCCTCATCTCAGCCTGGATCCTCAAGCGTGCCTCGCGCTCCTCCACTAGTGCCCGCCTCGCCTCGTTAAGTCTGGCCTCTGCAGAAAGCAAGTCTCGGGTCAGGAACTGCACCACGTAAGCGTGCTCAGTACGCGACACTGGGGGTAGGTCCATCGGCGGGGGTGGTATGACAGGAACAGGAGCAGGTGCAGTAGCAGTAGCAGGAGCAGGAGCAGTAGCAGGGGTAGGGTCAAGCTCCTCCTCGCCAGAAGTATCATCCTCGGAGTCACCGCCCGATGAAACAGGGCTCGATGACTGCGGAGAAGGTGGGGGTGACACAACACGGCCCTCACCGGATCTCACACTCTCCTCATCAGTAGCTACAGGAGATGGGGTAACAGGCTCAGGCTCAGGCTCAAAGGGCTCCTCAACGGGGTCCTCATCATCAGTATCTCCTATCAGCGTAATCCAGGGGCCAAGCTCAGAGTCAGCACCCATATCCTCCTCAGGATCCTCGGTATCTCGCATTAGTGCCTCATCATGCTCTCTCTCGAAAGCCTCAGGGTCTGGTATCTCCTCCATCTACACAAGGGAAATAAGGAGGGTCACTAACCAAAAAAGAAAGGTTTAAGGAGTAGTTCCCTCACGGGCCTTAAAGTCAGGGCTATATCCAATAACCCGACTGCAAACTCGATGAGAGTTCTAAGTATTATTAGGGTTATTATTATTGTTATTATTATTAGGGTTGCTTTCTTAAATTACTATCGTTTCTGAGAACTGTAACCTCGCTCTGATACCATTTCTGTGACGCCCCCAGATCCGGGGTCGGAGATCTAGGCGCTCACGGTCCATTTTCCATTAATAACATACATGTTCTTGCACATAATATATAAAACATCCATCGACCCCACAATAAACTCACATCGCACACACACACACACAGGTTAGAGTCTCAGAAACGTCATACCATTGATTAAGCGGAAATAAAAGTTTTAGAGTTATTACAGACCGAATTAAATAGTATTTATGCTACCAGCAACACTTCGATAAGAAGCGAAGATGACGGCTTGAAAGTTTGTTACGATACACTGCTTTGCACAGGTCATACTTATAAATAAAACGAACTATCAAAAGTTGCCAACCAATCCGGCTAATGGGGCCTACCGGTGGAATCTCAACTGCTGCCTCGGGTCTAGTCACCTGCTTTCGGGCAGTCTGTCTGGGTCTTGCCATTTCGCTTAGCTGTTGTGTTTGTAAATTTGAAAACAAGCAAGGGTGAGCAACTATAGCTCAGCAAGAAATATATGTATAAAGTAAGCAATATAACATTTCATATGATTAGCAGTTATTAAACTCGTTTGTATCAATCAGTTATAAAATCACTTGTCTTTGTTGATAAATTTCGAAGGTGCACCAATACGTGCCCTTATTTTCAAAATAAACTTGCAGTTCTAGATACTGCACAGAGTCAACGTCTTTCTCATCAAAATAGAACACTATCAGCAACTTGGCACAAAAGCCTAAGAAGCAGTGTCAAAGCATTTTTCCAAAATGGAGGAATGGGACTTAAAGAAAACATAAAACCTGACAGGGATTGACGATGATCAGTCGCCACATCCAAGTCCAATAATCCGCGGGTCTTCTCTACCGGTAGAAGGATAGAAACTACATCCGTAACTATCCCTGGGTGAAAACTACATCCGTAATCACCCTCGATGAAACTACATCCGTAATCATCCTTCGGCAACACCTGGGCCGGAATAATAATTGATGGACCGCCTGGCTCACGACCGCTTACACATCCCGGGAATCGTTCGTCAACGGTTCTCACACCTGCCAGAGTCCCTTTTTCTTTTTCTTTTGAAAACTTGATTTTGATTGAAAACAGAGTAATTGAGGTCCGACAGCAGTCGACCGATGATTCCTGAAATCATACAAGAAGCAGAACCTGACCGGGGGTTTTCGAAAATGTTTTGAGTTCGAAAGAATTCGAGTTTGAAAGTATTAAAGGTATCTTGGATTAGCTTTATCTTTAAAATAAAGAATAATAATTAATAAATGATATTTTAAGATTTAATATTAATAAATAATAAAATAATATTTAATTAAATAAGCTTTTAATCCAAGATAGGTATTTTGAGTGTTTACGAAGATATAAAAATAATTACTTGAGTATACGATACTCCCCGAATGACCCTTCGGGTTTTCGCAATCTAGTTACGATATAATAATATACCGCTCCCCGGTCAATAGTATATACGGACCGCTACGACCTCTATTGCTAGAGTCGTTGTCCGAGGAAAACATTTCAATCTAAGTTCAAGGGGTACAACATATATGTACTTATACATCTCAATTTCATCAATACTTCGATAAACATAACATTTGATATGATTGAAAACCACAAACACAACAGTGAAAGTCCTTGTATATGTAGGTTTTGAAAAGTAAACTTGCCTTGGTGTGGTTGGGGTGGTCGAACGTGCGGAGTGGAATGATCTATACATAAGCAATAACCGTTCGTTAGTACCTTAACAATATCTCTTTAATTGCGGGGTTTTAGGGGGTACAAAATTAACTTAATGACTTCGTCTTATGACACTCTAGCCCCACTATAGGTTCATGTCACCACTCGATTACGCTCGTCACTTATTCGACTTAATTTGGTTACCATAAACGAATCATATTCATCACCCCTAAAACTATACTCCACTTAACGACTTTTTCCCTTGCGCGAATTTTACTCTAGCATTTTTCTAAAATTGAAAAATTCATATTTTAATCAAATTCTTTTTGGGTAGCCTTCAATACTGCATTTTCTAGATTCTCTAATTTTTCCATGATCCCACATAAATATTTAGGGGTTTAAACAAGGTTCACAAGGGGACCATTTAGTGCAGTCCGGAATCCAGAAACACAATCCACTTCTCCGGCCATAACTAAAAATCTATACATCACCTAGTCATGAACCTTATATTTTTGGAAACTACATTCAAATACCTTTCCAACAATATATGGTAGGACCTCAGGGGACAAGATTTGGGGGTTCAAAACCATCTTACAAGACAGGTCAAGTTCATGGAAAAACTCAGCATGCTTGTTTCACTTAAATCAACCAAGATTCTTACTTCCACAACACAACCAACTTCTAAGTCACCAAGCTCATACTTTATAACATTCATGGAGATACATATACTAACCACAATCATAAAAATCACAACCACAACACTTAAACTCAAGATCTATATCATCCACCACTTATATATCCAAGATTAACACCAATACACATGGATCTATCATCAAACATCATAAACACTACATGGCCAAGAGGGATTAGGGTTTTTATACCTTCTTGAGTATCTAGGAGCCTTGGGTAAGCCTTACAAATCTCAAGAACACCTTGAATGAGCTTCTACACTCCTTATAATCCAAGATCTAAAAGAAAACTTAACAATGTTACTATTCACAATAACTTTAACAATTAATATCTTGAAAATTAATGGATGAAAGGGCTTGGAATTCTTAGTATACCTTTCTTAGATGATGTAGAGAGCCTAGGAATTATGCCTTGAATTATGAATGAGGAGAAGTGGAAGAAAGAAAAATTTCTTCCTTGTTTTCTTGCTTGGGCCGAGAGCTTTGTTCAAGGGGGGGAGAGTATTTTTGTGTTTTGATTTTGTGTTGGTGGAATAATTGTAAAGTGGTTGGGTGATATGTATTAGTGTGTGTATATGTGATACATGGTACAAGTCTAGGTATGGCCACCATGTACTCTTGTCTCCTTGGAAAAAGAAATGCCAACTAATTACTATTCCTCTTGTCCATTTGGTACTACTAGTTTGCTTTTCCTAACTACTTAGTTGCATGGGACTTGCATGCAATACTACTCCTTGTATCATTATTCTTCCACCAATGCTTGTCACTTAATCTTTAATTCGTATCGTATCTTAATTAATCTCTCGTAATAATATTTTGTCGCGTAGAGATTTTCATAGTAATTCTTTAAGTACTTAATTGTGTAAATTCCTCGAATATCCATAACTCCTCGTCATAATTCCTAATAAATCTTTTAATACTCTAATCATTCTCAAATCCCAAGTTTTATAAATCTTACTAACAATAAGTCTCTTGCCCTCAACAATCTTCCTTTTATCTTACATAGTGAATGTAACAACATAGTTTCTCAGATAATCAATTCCATTAAACAACAGGGATGACTAGAAAGGCTCCAAATTGACAATGCCACATTATATTATATAAAAGAAAATATTTCAAAAATTAAGGTTCTTACAGTTCATATGAGTTTTTAGTATAGTTTTGATGATATGTAGAGATAAGTGCATGTTAAGGAATTTTATGATTGTTAAATGTGTAAAAGGGTTGGATATTGGAGTTAAATGTTACCACTGCCCTTAGAAGTGTAAAATGAATGTTGGTTGATGTTATGGATGTATGGTATGCCCGGTGTGGCTTGGGTTGTTGTGATAAATTTGGAAACGTCCGATTATAGCCGTTATAATGCCCGATTTTCGTTAGAACAAAAACTGCCCTGTTTTTAAGATAGAGTTTCAAACTGTTAAAGGTCATTGAAAGGTACCAACTTACCATGACAGGATAAAGCTTAGTTCATAGATCGTTTTGATATAAAGTGCGTTAAAATCTGATGAACGGTTTAAGAGAAAGGTGAGTTTTAGTGAAAGACGTTTGAAAATAGAAAAAACGAATTTGTGTTAACTTTGAGGCCATAATTACCATATTTAAACATTCTTAAAAATTATAAAATTTTGGGAGGATATAGTAGGGTGACCATAGAAGCATTACCCACTGATCTTAGGTGAAAATTTGAATTTATTAATTTATGAGAATTTTTACAGTCGAGAGTGGTTGTTAAGAAAATGGTGTAAATCGCTAAAACTTTGATTGAGTCTAAGAATGGTTAAGTTCTTGGAACTTCTGGAGTATGAATGATATGGTATTATTATATAAGGGTTAGGATATTAAGTGGTCAAGTGGGATATATACTAATGGTGATCCTTTCGTTTCTATAGAGACGGGAGACGAACACAGGATCATACCTACTCGCTTTAGAGATCCAGGCAAGATTTCTTCTATCTTTACTTTGAAAAATTATTTATCTTCAAAGAAAACTGATTTCATGGAATATATATGTGATTCTATTATTACTATATTGTTAAGAATTTGTTTTCCTGATTTTGGATATTAAAGGGAGATATATATATATGAATACGAGTATGGATATGGATTAAAGGGAGCAAGATTTCTTTTATCCTTATTTTGATAAACTGGTTATGTTCAAAGAAAATGGTTTTGGTTGATAATATATGAATCTTATATGATGAGATGATTAGGGATATATTCCCTGTTTACTTAGATTTTTGAATATGGATTATGGATATGAATATGAATATGGATAGAGCGAATATACTTTATGTTTTAAAGGTATATGAAAGAATGGTATCAGTTGTTATCTAGGGTTATATGTTTATAATATTATGTTAAAATTATTCTTTTTAAATAGTTGTGATTTAATAAATATTATTTGATTATTATTTAATTCTTTTAAAATAGATGGAATATTTTATGTATATAAGAGCGTATTTGATTTCATTGAATACAGAGGAGATGTCTGAGTCATAATCAAAGTATTATGACATATGTATTTTTAAAGGTGATGATAAATGGAAATGGAAATGATATATGTGAATGGAAATGGAAACGGAAAAATGGAAAATGTGGAATGGTGTTTGATAAATGGAATAATGATTTGACAAAAGAAGGGGGATTGCAACAGAAAGCGTAAGAGGCTGTGTGAGGCACAGTCCAGCAAGCGTAAGAGACTGTGTGCGGCACAGTCCAGCACTCAATATTTATTACGGCCCAAGAGTTGCCGAAGGAGGATGTAGCAGGTAGCCTTCCTCCAGGGTTGATGACCAGGTGGGATCATCCCTTCTACGAGTAGTAAACAGAGAGCAGGTACGGTCAGGCGACTGATCATCGTCCTACGTATCTGGCGCTAGCAGATATCCCCAAAACTTAAAAGAAAGAGTTGATAATGGTTTTCAGATCTGTATTCTGAAAAAGGAAAATGGTATGAAATGATGGAATTGTTTTTACAGTAAGAAGGGAAACTGATTTTATATTATTTTTATATAATTGTTGTATAAAAAAAGGAAATGGAAAGATTGTATTGAGAGATGATGTGCAGATGATATATTATCTTGAAATATTATGTTGAGGTGATGTAATGGTTTTAATTATTATAGAAGAAAAACTGATATTATATTATTTTAGAAGAAAAACTGATATTATATTAGAAGAGAAGCTGATATTCGAATGCTATATATTTCTCTTAGTATAAAAATATTTGGAAGGAGTAGTTATCAGAAAAAAAAATTTCTTTTTATAATAATTATTATTTGTCTTCTGTTTATTATACAGATATATTTATGTTTCTTTTGAAGCTAGTTTATAAAATTTATCTTGCTGAGCTATTATAGCTCACTATTGCTATTTATTTATATAACAGCTAGATCAGGTGCCAAAACGTCGCAGTACAACCCGGAAGAGGGTAAAGGGGAAGTCTACCTTATGAGAGAGTATCGACACCTGTTCTCAAGGTAGTATATACTTATATATGGGTATAATAGATGGTATTCTGGGATTGTAACAATAGTTTATCTTTAACTGCTATCATTTATGGATGTTGTTCTCTGAGCATATGACTGGTGTGTGTTAATATTAAAGTGTGGGGTCTATTGTGTGAGTTTTATTATGCATTTATATTCCAGCTGCCAAGAGTAGAATTTTAATGAATGGAAATTGGACCGTGATGACCTGGATCCATGACCCCGGATCTAGGGGCGTCACAGATGGTATTAGAGCTAAGAGTCATAATGCTCATAAACAAAAGTGATAATAATATACACATATAGATATATATGTAATGATTTAAAATATGAACTCACATCGAGTTCAAGGGTGGTTTATCGAACGAAGCGTTTATTCTAAGTAGTGATTATAATTTTATAGATTATTACTAATAAACGTTTATGTTTTAGTATAGGGAGAGGAGATTGGTTAGCCAAAGTTAAGGGTATTTAAAGTCTTCTTGGTTTAATGGAGTTTGAAGAAATATTGTAAGTGGATTGGTGAACAGACACTGATTGTTTCAATTGATTGTGGAGATGAAATGGTGAAACTGAGATTTGTCGGTAAAGCCAAGATATAGCTTAAGGACCAAGACAGACTGAGAAATTCCGAGATTGACTTAAACGAAAAGGTTATTATGCTAAAAGTGTTAAACTTATGTAGCACACAGGATTGATTTGAAAAAGGGAATATTTGATGTATTGGGAATTGTACGTTAGACAATCTCGTGAGTATAAGTGGTATGTTGGAATATACAATTATAAAGAATAGTTTGAAAGGTCCTTGATACCGAAGCAGTGTTAGGCCAAGACGATCAATTAGAAGGTTGTGTTCTATTATGAATAAAGGCAGAGAGTATCGAGCCAAGTCACGACTAGGTAAATGAAGATAATTGGGAATAGCAGACGATAGGTTAAGGCTACATGGTGAGTGCCAAATTTAAGAAATTTTGGAGAGTACGCAATCTAAGATATAAATAGTATTTGAGGAAAACCTTCCATTATTGGGATTTTCAATTGGGCAGAGGCTATTAACTGTAAGAACCCTAATTTTTGTAATATTTTTTGTAAATATCATATGACATTGTGAATTTGGAACCTTTTGAGTCATCCATGTTGTTTAATGGAATTGATTATCTGAGAAATTACGTTGTTACATTCACTATGTAAGAAAAAGGGAAGATTGCTGAAGGCAAGAGTCTTATTGCCAGTAAGATTTATAAAACTTGGGATTTGAGAGTTATTAGAGTATTAAAAGATATTTAAGGGATTATGACAAGGAGTTATGGATATTCGAGGAATTTACACAATTAAGTACTTAAGAAATTACAAGGGGAAATCTCTATGCGACAAAATATTATTACGAGGAGTTAATTAAGATACGATATGAATTAAAGATTAAGTGACAAGCATTGGTGGAGGAATAATGATACAAGGAAAGATATTACATGCAAGTCCCATGCAACTAGATTGTTAGAAAAGCAAAAAGGCAACCAATGAATAGTAACTAGTTAGTGCATTATTCTAGGAGACAAAGAGGTATGGTTTGTCTAGTCTACTACCTAGGGTGTCAACATGTGATACAATACATATACATAACAATACATATTGCAATAATACAAGTCATTACCCAACCAACACAAAGCAAAACAACTCTCTCTCTCTCCCCTTGTTCATAGAGCTCTCGGCCAAGCTAGTAAAGGAAGAAGAAGAAAAAATTTTCTTCAACTTCCCATCACTTACAATTCAAGGCAAAATTCCTAGCTCCTCTACACTCTATAAAGAAGGTATGCTATGAATTTCAACCCCTTTCATCCACTAGATTTTGAGATATTAATTGTTGAAGTTTGGGATAAATAGTAACCATGCTTAGTTTTCTTTTAGATCTTGAATTATAAGGGTTGTAGGGACTCATCCAAGGTGTTCTTGAGGCTTGTAAAGCTTACCCAAGGTTCCTAGATACTCAAGAAGGTATAAAACTCTAACCCCTCTTAGCCATGAATTATTTATGGTGTATAATGTTAGATCCATGGAATTTAGTATGAATCTTGGTTATAAAAGTTATGGATGATGAAGATCTTGAGTTTAAATGTTGTTGATGTGATTTTTAAGCTTGTAGTTAGTGTATATAACTCCATGTGTGCTATACAGTATGATCTTGGTGGTTTAGATGATGGTTGTGATGTATACAAAGAATTCTTGAATGGTTAATAAAGATAGCAAGCTGTGTAAATTTTCTGGGAACTTGTACTGTCTTGTAGGAGGGTTTTGAACCCCTAAATCTTGTCTCCTGAGGTCCTAATGCATATGGTTAGAAAGTTATTTGAATGTAGTTTCCAGAAATATAAGGTTCATGACTAGGTGATGTGTAGATTTTGAGTTATGGCCTGAGAAGTGAAGAGTGGTTCTGGAATCCGAACTGCACTAAATGGTCCACTTGCGAGCCCTCTTTAAACCCCTAAAAATTTATGTAGGATCATGGAAAAATTAGGAGAGCTAGTAATTGCAGTGGTGAAGGCTACCCAAAAAGAATTGGATTAAAATATGTATTTTTCAATTTTATAAAAATGTTAGAGTAAAATTCGCGAAAGTGAAAAAGTCGTAAGTGGAGTATGATTTAAAGGGGGAATTAATACGCTTCGAATATGGTAACCAAATTAAGTCGAATAAGTGACGAGCATAATCGAGTGATGACATGAACCTATAGTGGGGCTAGAGAGTCATAGGACGAAGTCATTAAGTTAATTTTGTGTCCCCTAAAACCTCGTAATTAAAAATATATTGTTAAGGTACTAACGAACGACTATTGGTTATGTATAGATCATCATTCCACTCCGCAAGCTCGACCACCCCAACCTCACCAAGGCAAGTTTACTTTTCAAACTTACATATATAAGGACTTTCACTGTTGTGTTTGTAGTTTTCAATCGTATTATATGCTTATGCTTATTGAGGTTATGATGCAAATTTGAGATATATGCACATATATGTTTGTACCCCTTGAACTTAGAATGAAATGTTTTCTTCGGACAACGACTCTAGCAATAGAGGTCATAGCGGTCCAAATACACCACTGATCGGGGAGCGGTGTATTATTATATCGTGATTAAATTGCGAAAACCCGAAGGGTCATTCGGGAAGTATCGTATACTTAAGTATTTATTTTTATATCATCATAAATACTCAAAAATACCTATCTTGGATTAAAAGCTTATTTAATTATATAATTATTTTATTAATTATTAATATTAAATCTTAAAATATCATTTATTAATTATTGTTCATTATTTTAAAGGCAAAGCTAATCCAAGATACCTTTAGCACTTTCAAACTCGAACTCTTTCGAACTCAAAACATTTTCGAAAACCCCCGGTCAGGTTTTGCTTCTTGTACGATTTCAAGAATTATCGGTCGACTGATGTCGGACCTCAACTACTCAGTTTTCATTCAAAATCAAGTTTTAAAAGAAAAAGAAAAAGGGACTCGGGCAGGTGTGGGAATCGTTGACGAACGATTCCAGGGATGTGTAAGCGGCCGTGAGCCAGGCGGTCCATCAATTATTATTCCGGCCCAGGTGTTGCCGAAGGATGATTACGGATGTAGTTTTCATCGAGGGTGATTACGGATGTAGTTTTCACCCGGGGATAGTTAAGGATGTAGTTTTTATCCTTCTACTGGTAGAGAAGACCCGCGGATTAATTGACTTGGATGTGGCGACTGATCATCGTCAATCCCTGTCAGGTTTTATGTTTTCTTTAAGTCCCATTCCTCCACTTTGGAAAAATGCTCTGACACTGCTTCTTAGGCCTAAGTGCCAAGTTGCCGATAGTGTTCTATTTTGATGAGAAAGATGTTGGCTTCATGCAGTATCTAGAACTGCAAGTTTACTTTGAAAACAAGGGCATGTATTGGTGCACCTTTGAAATTTATCAACGATGATAATTGATTTTATAATCGATTGATTTAAACGAGTTTAATAACTGCTAAACACATGTAATGTTATATTGCTTACCTTATACATATATTTCTTGCTGAGCTATAGTTGCTCACTCTTGCTTGTTTTCAAACTTACAAACACAACAGCTAAGAGAAATGGCAAGACCCAGACAGACTTCCCAAAAGCAGGTGACTAGGCCCGAGGCAGCAGTTGAGATTCCACCGGTAGGCCCCATTAGCCGGATTGGTTGGCAACTTTTGTTAGTACATTTTATTTATAAGTATGACCTGTGCAAAGCAGTGTACCGTAACAAACATTCAGGCCGCTAATACCGCTTCATGTCGAAGTGTTGGTAGCATAAATGTTATTTAATTCGGTCTGTAATAACTCTGAAACTTTTACTTTTGCTCAATCAAGTGTATGACGTTTCTGAGGCTCTAACCTGTGTGTGTGTGTGCGGTGTGAGTTTTATTGCGGGGTCGATGGCTGTTATATATATTATGTGCAAGAACAGGTATGTTATCAATGGAAAATGGACCGTGAGCGCCTAGATCTCCGACCCCGGATCTGGGGGCGTCGCATTAACGGTACCTATTTTCAAAATTTCATAAAGCCCTGCCAAATTATATTATTGAGTTTCAAATTTTCCTCCACTGATGAGTGATTCCAGGGTGATCTATCACCTCTTATTCAAAAAGGGCCTGTATCTTTTCAAAACTTTCTGGTACCCTTGGGGATGTGTTTCAAAATTTTATTTTATCTATCTTATTCAAAATATTCCTCTAAGATTACTTTCGGAAGATGGTATTGATCATTTTGGATTTAAAATTTTCTTTGTATTTTTACTACAACTAAGAGGAACAATCCTATATGTATACACAAAGACGATCTGTCTGTGTGATTGAAAGTCGGAGGGGACGCCCTCACTTGTGTGACATACGGGTTCTTCCATCATATTGATTTCTCAAATAATCTTTTGTTTCGAATAAAGGTTATTCAAAACTCTTAATTTTATAAATTATTGTGGGACCCTTGCTTGTTTATGGGTTCGTTTCAATTCAAAGTCTATTAAATTCTATTAATTATTTTGAATATAGAAGAATTCATTAATGGATGGAAGCAATGTTTATAATATACGTGATTATCCGAGGAAACTCGAGATTCCAAGGGAAACTTCGTTAAGAGATAATTAGAGCTAGAAGCGTTTCAATATAAGAGAGGAAGGAATTTCGTGAGAAGAAATGGGTATATTTGATGATTAGTAAGAGAAAAGAATATGAGGAATTTTAAGGTGTAATTTAGATTTACTATTGAGAGTAAGGTGTATTTTGAGGATAGAGTCAGAATAAGGATAAACAAAGGAAGTGGGGATAATTAATGAAGGATTCGAGGTGCAATAACTATTAGTGAGGGAAGGCCAATATTGTGACTAATACCCTAAGTAGCATAGAGAGATTAAAGATGTTAAGTATTCAAAGGATTAATCCAAAAGGTGTGAATGAGTAAAACTTGAGGTAAAGATTTTAATGAGAATAACAAAGGGAAATTTCAGAGATGGAGTAGATAGTATATAATGAAGGAACTAAGGTGGATCAGCAAGATGTAAAGAGTGTATAGTGAACAATAGACATATGGGATAAGGTATCCGGAGGAAATTGCAGGTACGCTCTAACTTAATTATTTAAGTGTAAATGTTTGGTTAGGGATCGACTAAGTCAATGAATGGTGTAGGTAGGTTGACAATCTAGATAAGGAAAATCAATATCTGTTAAGGGTCAGAGAACTCTATAAAAAGGAGATTAAGAGTATTGGGGAAAGTGTGAAAATATATTTTTCAAGGATAAAGGAAAGGTACATTCTTGTTTAATTACGAACAGGAAATATATATTATAGGTAATATTTTCTAACAATTGTTTAAAGAATATTAGTAGAGCTTAATTTCTGGAAAATTTTACAGAGATGAGATATAGGAATATTGAGGTGTTAATATTTATGTCATGATAGAGATCAAAACATAGTTAAACAATAGTGAAATACACTACCATTCAGGGAAGGCTAATGTGGTGGCCGATACCCTTAGGCAAAAGGGGAATGAGAGATGAGATAAGATAGAATCACTGAATATAGGAGGAGATTTTCAAGAAAAAGATAGTGAAAGTATTGCTATTGATAAGCTAAATGGCATGTTGATGAATGACAAGCAAGTATATGTTGGTGTATTTCTGTACAAACAAGATAGAGATGTTTAAGGAGAAACTAAAGGAAGGAAGAAGTAATATGAGAATTAGAAGGTGTAATGTGAGAAAGGTATTCGTCGATATCTTCAACGTGATTCTGGGACGAATTCCTTTTAAGGGGGAAGACTGTAATAACCATAACTTTTAGAATGCTACAGTGCCTAAATGAATAGTAATTTTGAGGATTTAGGGAAATGGTATGTAAGTACCCTAGATTTGAAATGGAAAATGAAAAATCAGGAACCATATTAATGTTGTACTATGAAAATGAGTGACTCAAAATGATAATGGATTTCAGAAATTCCTGAATATGGACTTTAAGGATTTTCGATTTCGATTGAGACTCTATTGAATGTGATATTAAGGAGTATAGAAATGTTAAATGGTTTATATCTTGAGGAAATAGTGAAATTAGGATAAACCAAGGAGTGATCAAGTCAAGGAAATGCCAAGGGAATTTAGATTGTTAAACGAGTTTGAGAATGCTTGAGAACTTGAGAGACAACCGGGAGAGCAACTTCTGAGAAAAAGAGAATATACCAAGGATATTGGATCTAATATCTACTTGAGGATTAGAATCACCCTAACACACTAATATATTATGTGGGAGAGGATATTATATATCCAAGGAATTTACAAAGGAGAAACCACTAAGACGACCACAGAAATCATTCGATAAAGCCAATGGCTAGAGAATCTTGGACAAGGCTCAAACATTAGACCATTAAACATGGAGAGGGCCCAATTACTAAACAAGGAGCTGAATTGTTGATTTAGGTGAGTGGCTTATGGTGAAAGTGAAAGGGCAAGGACATGGAAGTAATTGTCACAAAAAGAGCAACTAAGTGACATCATTAGTAACATTACTTTCCACTAACTCTTGTTTAAGGGCAAATTAGTCATTAACCATAGCAAATATCTATCAAACTCTAGAAGCATCAAGAGATAAGCCAAGATAAAATTAACCAACACAAAATATCATCTTCATCCTCACCAAAAAGCTCTCCATCTCTTTTCTCTAAAAACTGCCCAGCAAGAGCAAGGAGGAAAGAAAAATTTATACCTCCATTTATATCCATGATAAAATCACCAAATTTGAACCACAACCTCTCCACTCCATGGGCATTATTCGCTCCAAATTTCATAGCAATCCAAGTAGTGTAGCCTAGGCAAATCATCTCCCAAAGTTGAAGAAGTAAACTGTCCAGATTGTTGACAGTTTCTGTGATGATTTTCAAACGGCCATATCTCCTTCATTACTCAATGGAAGTTTGTGTTCTTTATATGGTTGGAAAGCTGGTGAGATGGTCTACAACTTTCTTTTAGAATCCTCGTCTAGAAAACCTAGGTAAGGGCCTCGGTTTTCATGATCTTTCAGTCGTGTTCTAATAACTCCGAATTACTAACTTTGTTTTCTTCAATTCTTTTGATCATCCAAGCTTACCCAAGGCTATACAAGGACTATACAAGGTTTAGAAAGCTATTACACACATCAAGGAAGGTAAAACCCGAACCCACCCTTTTAGTTCATATGAGTTTTTAGTATAGTTTTGATGATATGTAGAGATAAGTGCATGTTAAGGAATTTTATGATTGTTAAATGTGTAAAAGGGTTGGATATTGGAGTTAAATGTTACCACTGCCCTTAGAAGTGTAAAATGAATGTTGGTTGATGTTATGGATGTATGGTATGCCCGGTGTGGCTTGGGTTGTTGTGATAAATTTGGAAACGTCCGATTTATAGCCGTTATAATGCCCGATTTTCGTTAGAACAAAAACTGCCCTATTTTTAAGACAGAGTTTCAAACTGTTAAAGGTCATTGAAAGGTACCAACTTACCATGACAGGATAAAGCTTAGTTCATAAATCATTTTGATATAAAGTACGTTAAAATCTGATGAACGGTTTAGGAGAAAAGTGAGTTTTTGTGAAAGACGTTTGAAAACCGAGAAAACGAATTTGTGTTAACTTTGAGGCCATAATTACCATATTTAAACATTCTTAAAAATTATAAAATTTCGGGAGGATATAGTAGGGTTACCAAAGAAGCATTACCCACTGATCTTAGGTGAAAATTCGAATTTATTAATTTATGAGAATTTTTACAGTCGAGAGTGGTTGTTAAGAAAATGGTGTAAATCGCTAAAACTTTGATTGAGTCTAAGAATGGTTAATTTCTTGGAACTTCTGGAGTATGAATAATATGGTATTATTATATAAGGGTTAGGAGATCAAGTGGTCAAGTGGGATATATACTAACGGTGATCCTTTCGTTTCTATAGAGACGGGAGACGAACATAGGATCATACCTACTCGCTTTAGAGATCCAGGCAAGATTTCTTCTATCTTTAATTTGAAAAATTATTTATCTTCAAAGAAAAATGATTTCATGGAATATATATGTGATTCTATTATTACTATATTGTTAAGAATTTGTTTTCCTGATTTCGGATATTAAAGGGAGATATATATGAATATGATTATGGATATGGATTAAAGGGAGCAAGATTTCTTTTATCCTTATTTTGATAAACTGTTTATGTTCATAGAAAATGGTTTTGGTGGATAATATATGAATCTTATATGATGAGATGATTAGGGATATATTCCCTGTTTACTGAGATTTTTGAATATGGATTATGGATATGAATATGAATATGGATAGAGCGAATATACTTTATGTTTTAAAGGTATATGAAAGAATGGTATCAGTTGTTATCTAGGGTTATATGTTTATAATATTATGTTAAAAATATTCTTTTTAAATAGTTATGATTTGATAAATATTATTTGATTATTATTTAATACTTTTAAAATAGATGGAATATTTTATGTATATAAGAGCGTATTTGTGTTCGTTGAATACAGAGGAGATGTCTGAGTCATAATCAAAGTATTATAACATATGTATTTTTAAAGGTGGTGATAAATGGAAATGGAAATGATATATGTGAATGGAAATGGAAACGGAAAAATGGAAAATGTGGAATGGTGTTTGATAAATGGAATAATGATTTGACAAAAGAAGGGGGATTGCAACAGAAAGCGTAAGAGGCTGTGTGAGGCACAGTCCAGCAAGCGTAAGAGACTGTGTGCGGCACAGTCCAGCACTCAATATTTATTACGGCCCAAGAGTTGCCGAAGGAGGATGTAGCAGGTAGCCTTCCTCCAGGGTTGATGACCAGGTGGGATCATCCCTTCTACTAGTAGTAAACAGAGAGCAGGTACGGTCAGGCGACTGATCATCGTCCTACGTATCTGGCGCTAGCAGACATCCCCAAAACTTAAAAGAAAGAATTGATAATGGTTTTCAGATCTGTATTCTGAAAAAGAAAAATGGTATGAAATGATGGAATTGTTTTTACAGTAAGAAGGGAAACTGATTTTATATTATTTTTATATAATTGTTGTATATAAAAAAAGGAAATGGAAAGATTGTATTGAGAGATGATGTGCAGATGATATATTATCTTGAAATATTATGCTGAGGTGATGTAATGGTTTTTAATTATTTTATAATAAAAACTGATATTATATTATTTTAGAAGAAAAACTGATATTATATTAGAAGAGAAGCTGATATTCAAATGCTATATATTTCTTTTAGTACAAAAATATTTGGAAGGAGTAATTATCAGAAAAAAATAAAAAAAATAAATTCTTTTTATAATAATTATGATTTGTCTTCTGTTTATTATACAGATATATTTATATTTCTCTTGAAGCTAGTTTATAAAATTTATCTTGCTGAGCTATTATAGCTCACTCTTGCTATTTATTTATATGACAGCTAGATCAGGTGCTGAAACGTCGCAGTACAACCCGGAAGAGGGTAAAGGGGAAGTCTACCTTATGAGAGAGTATCGACACCTGTTCTCAAGGTAGTATATACTTATATATGGGTATAATAGATGGTATTCTGGGATTGTAACAATAGTTTATCTTTAACTGCTATCATTTATGGATGTTGTTCTCTGAGCATATGACTGGTGTGTGTTAATATTAAAGTGTGGGGTCTATTGTGTGAGTTTTATTATGCATTTATATTCCAGCTGCCAAGAGTAGAATTTTAATGAATGGACATTGGACCGTGATGACCTGGATCCATGACCCCGGATCTAGGGGCGTCACAGCCTAGGTCAACCATGATGCAATCAAGAGACATGTGTTGCATTTTTTGTGGTAATGAGATGAGATGGGACTAAGTACTTGGTTGATTTTCTAATCTTGTTAGTTACTCTTGTAACTAGTTGATTGCTTGATGTTTATCCATTAGTACATGCATGTATCTTGATCCACTACTCGTTGTCCGGTTATTGCTCAATTCATTGATCGTTCGGAGGAATAACTCATTCGTTTCTAGTTAGGGTTTTACCGGAATCCGTTTAAAATTTTAATAATATCATTCTCCATCTTTCTTACTAACTTTCGAATTTAAATTCCTTAAATCCCTTCGTTCAATCCTTAATTCTATCAGTGTCCAGGGAACTCTCGGAGAAAATAAAAGTGCGGTTTTTCAGAATCCGACAGCTTTTACATGCACTTATTTTCCCCCTGGATCACTAATACGAACTCGGAAATTCGTTTCGAATACTTCTATATAGTGTCGTCTCATATTATTTTTACTTCCACCAAAACACTATTCATTCTTTATTCTTCCTTTATTCCCTATATTTATGACAATGTCCTTGTTCTTTCTCGGGCGTTCCTTAACCCTTTCACGGAACCACTGGACTAATCGTTATCGATATAGATGACATGAGAATATTCTCCTGCTTGGAATTGCCATAACTTATTCCCCTAGGAGATAGATTATTCTTATCTAAAGTTTCAACCAATAGTATTCGTCATGGCATAAAAACATTTGAATCCAAATCTATTCCTTTTATTCATTATCTCAATCGTTACATCGTAGTTGTAATCACTATTCACCATTACCTCAGTACATAATAAAAAGTTTTAATTATATCCAAAATTTGGGGTTCTTGCAGTCTCCCCTCCTTAAAAGGATTCCGTCCCGGAATCAGGTAGGAAGCAAAGAGTCGTTTGTCTGTCGTTTCACCTTTCAGCTTTCGAGTCAATTCTTAGTCGTTCTGCCCTTTCTCAGCACATCTACTGGTGCTACAATACGTACTTTCTCCTTTTTCCATCAACTTTGCTACTTTTTGTACAACACATTATCCGGGTTATGCTCTTACTCAGTCTTATCCTTATTGATACCTGCAGTAACATTGGTATCACTATCACACTGCGAATTCGGAGGTAACCTCGCTCGCACTGTGCATTTCCTGATCGCTTTAATCTTCGCAATCTCGATCAATATAGAGAAGTGGAAAGATTTATTGAGAGATCACTATGATCAATGAACATTTGTTATATTGCATAGTTAGTACAGAAGGGGGCCAGCCTTTAGTACTTGACAAGCAATTAAACAAGTTATGGTATTCCACTTAGACTTCTATCACATAGACAGATAGTCACGTGGCAGTACCTCCCCTCCTTAAAGGTTTGTTCTTCTCAATCCATATAGAAGATGAATAAGAGAGAAGAAAAGAAAAGAATTCTAAAGGATTATAGAAAGTTTTCATGATTGTAAAATATCATACTCAGAATTTACCTCTGAACTATAGAGGTTCATCACAGAAGAAAATAATCATAATTATATTCAATACTATTTGATCGCAATCTCACGTGTCAACATATCTTGCTGTTTTGTCCATCATACGTTCACTTCAAAAAAATTCCTTCAACCTTTTAGGTTAAATCTTAGGTTTCTTGCTTGACATCATTGTTACTGACATTCCATGCCACCCTACTAGCTTTTTCATATCTATAATATTAACACTATCAGGTTGTCATCCCGAGAATTCATCAGAAAACCCATTTATTAATCCATTCATAACATTCCTTGATTCACATTCCATAGTTGCTTTCCCAGTCTTTTCTTTATCAATCACATCCTTCTTATTATCTGATTCTTATTTACTTCTGTTATTTACTTCCACCTTCATCTCTTTATTGAGACATCTTTTGAACTTGGTACCTCCTTATTGGTATCCCGTCACATTTACTCTATAATCATCACATTATTCCAATTTAAACTCTCCGAAATAAATCTGGCCGATCCCTTTAACTTAGATGCAATATAATCTACTTCTGCCAACCTTGTTTCTCATTACTTTTTCTTTTCTACCCGTGATTTTCCACAGGTCGTTCTTCGTAAGTCAACCAGGTCGTATATCTACCTGCTCGTACTCTTATCATCTGCTGAGCATCTGCATTTTACTGGCGTAGCCTTGCCTCATGAAAACCCGTTATGACCGTGCTATAAGTTTTGGGGGTAAGGCTGGCTCGAATGCCACCTTCCGAACACTTTTAAACTCTCAGATGGCCCAATAAGTCTCGAGCTCAACTGCCCTTCCCTCCAAGTCTCATTAATTCTTTCTACGGGAATACATTTGGCATCATGAATCATCAACCTCATATTCTCTATCTTGTTTGCGCGCAAATACATTAACACAAACTTGCTTGTCATTCATCAACATGCCATTTAGTTTATCAATAGCAGCACTTTCTTTATCTTTACGTTGTCATCTACTTTCTTAGAAGAATCACCATCGCTTGTTGTTTACGTAGTGCGTTAATAGCTAACCCTTCGGGTTTCAAATCCCTTAGGGAGACAAAGTAATCACTATTCCTTATCCATAAAGAACACTTCCTGAACTTGATGTAGATATTACATGAAGAAGATAGAATTGCAGAAGAGTTTCAAGCATCGCAGCTAGGTCCGGTTGATGAAACTATCACTTATGCATCTTCCATAAAAGACTGGAGACTTAATGGTTTACTTCGTCAATTTTGTATCAAGGTCCTGGTTTGCCTCAAAAAGGGACCTTCTAAGGTGTGTAGTTTGCTTAAGACGCCATCAGGAACCGAATCTTTACTTAAACTATTATTACCTTCGATTCTTGCACAATCATTAGAAGGAATGTAAATTCCTCCACTCCGATTTGACCTTCAAGGTCTTTCCAAATATCATTCTGTTTCTTCGGTATGAAAATTTGTAATTATTCCTTTATACTTAGACTGTAGGCCACCTCATTGGCCTTTTCTGATAATAATAATTTCTTGTAATCAATGTTCTCTGGATATGTTCCAACTCAAATTTTTCTACCTCATTCCCATCACTGTTGGGTTAAAGCATTCTCCCTTAAGCTCTGCTGAAGGAGAAAATAGAACTATCAGTCTTTTTCCATAAGTCATTGCTTCCACCTTCCCGTGGGAACTTTATCAAAGTTACTCTCGATCGTACCTAGGATATTTGTTCTCTTAGTTCTTTCTTGTTCTAGGATAATCTTGACCTTCTTTGGTTCAATCCATACCTCATCATGGTTTCATACAGGCCTCATCTGGCATTATTGTTATTGTGTCTTACATTCTCTACCAAACTTCTCGTTTGAAATTTAGAATATAATTTTTTCCTTGTTAGGTTTCTTAGGTCGTCCTCATCATTCCTCCTGTATTTTATAGGTACAGGGTATATCAAAACGTCATTGATCAATACTCTAATAATTCTTTCTATGTTCTTTCCAGAACTCTTTTTAGTAATCCTTACAGGTCATTGCTACCTTAGCAAATCCAACTCATATCATCTGAATTCACAATGTCTTTATTAGGGTTAATGCTATCCCTTGTGCATTCCCCAGGGTTTGTCTTACTTTATGGATATCTTATCCTTAATTCAACTGCCAAGGAATTCCTGCATCCTATAATTGGCAATCAAATCATGTATCCTTAATAAGGGTCTCTTTTTAATCATGCTCATTTGATAATCGGTCGGTAGCTTAATGCTAATTTCTTCTTTCAGATAGTTGTCAACCTATTTGACCTTCCAAAAGACAACGTATGTCTATCTGCTCCCTTACAAAACTTGTTAATGGTAGCAAGGATGTTTTGGAAGATATTGGTCGAGTTCAACATGAATCTCTTAGTATTTATCGTTCTTCGCAAAGGTACTTGCCTCAGACAAAATTTCTACAGCATACTGTTCAATTTCTAACCATTTCTATACTCTCTTCATATACCTTCATTGTTTACTTTCCTCCGTCATAATATTTCCATGGTATTCATGATACCCTAACATCATACATCTCAAGTCACTATACTTCCATTTTACTCGTAATCTTGGACAACCATATATACATGAGTCACTTTAGTACGGGTGACCCCATCCCAAAAAGGTCTAGTGAATTCCCAATCAAAACATGGGTTGTTCAGCAGAAGATTCCTACGATCTCATTAATGTTTCCTTTATATCAGAAGCCCTTGCAGTTGGTGCTTTCTTTGAAGCAACCCTGCTTTGTCCTTTCATTGCTGGTCTAGTCACTTGATAATCCTTTGTGACTTGGCCTCAACTGGCCACACTAATAAAAAATATATATGATTTTAGGGATTGGCTAATAGCATTACTTTTCTAGCAATTGCCGGCATAGTGCCTTCTTCTTTGATACCTTTCTACCTTTCCAAAACTTTACTTCATATAAGTCTTAATCGACAACTCAGCACCGTCTTCTGTCACCTTTCCTCTACTTTTATCTTTTCAACTATTCTTATCAATCCTGCGTGCCATGCAAGCTTACCATTCCTGGCATAACAGCCTTTTCACTTAAGTCAATCCCGTAGTTTCTCAGTCCGGCTGGTTTCTTACTTACATTTCCTGTTTTCGTCCAATCTCACTTCATCATTGTATTTCTACAATGAATCACGATAATCGGGGTCTGTCCAGCAACCCATATAGCGGCTACCTTACCCAATTCACGGGGTTCACCCCTGTTTCTACTCTCTTCCATGACGTTCTCTAATAATCAGAAAGACAAGGTTTGCCAAAATTCGTTGAAGTTCTTTCCAGAATCAGGGAAATTTTAGTCAATCTATCCATCTACTGGTAACATTAAGGAGACCAGTTTCGAAACTTGAAGAATAGTTCTATGAACCTCCAAGCAGGTAGAATCATAAGCAGTCATAGTTAACGAAATAATCGTCATCAGATTGGAAATTTACCCACTGGAGAGGAACCAATTATATACATCCCTTAGAAGGGACATTAACAGTTTCAAACTGAAACCTGACACAACGTCCTGATACTTATACGTCCTGATATTCAATATTACCACATGCCAGTCTACCTGACCACTAGTCTCAGAAGGAACATTACTGTCGGAGTTGATTGTTCCACACAATTGGCACTACTAAGGCCATCCGACCTGGTGGACCGTGCTGTCCGAATGCATCCGCAAGTACTTTGTCGTGCTGCGCAAGCACACATCCTAATCCTTTATGCGAAACGTCGTTGGAAGCACAATGTCTCCTTTTCCCATTAAGCAATGCCAGCTCTTGGTCATTACTAATTTCATCTTTTAGCTCCAGGAAGATTTTCTCACATTTTTCCCTTTAACTGCTGATCGTATTACTGATCCATTATAATTCCGCGTCGGAGTAAACTTAAGGTAACTACTATAATCCATTCAAAGAAAGTATTTAACATTCCTCTGAATCATATGCATCTAACATTTCTGGTTCATCATTTCACTGAGTTGAAATAACCCTATAATAAGTCTCTGACAGTAGTCTCATTACGAATTCATCTTGACTCACTGGTCTTATCTTCCGGTAGGTTCTGAGATCATTGTCTTGCTTACTACTTCCTTATATAACTTTATCCAATCATGCTGTCACTTCCCAATGTCTTTACTTTCTAACTGAGTCATTCATAAAATGAACATTTCCTTGAAGAAAACCACCTCATTAACCTCAATTTGGTTCCATAAGTTACAACCTATGACATCTGCCTTTTTATGGTGAATTATTACTGACAATATTCATACTAATTCATTTAAAAAATGATGTGGCACTTACTGCCTCCTTCTCAACTATCCCTAGGGACTCTGCTCCTCGTTCGATATCGCTGTCTTTGATAATCATACTTCCCTCTAGCTCTTTCTTCGTTAATATGAAAGTTTCTAAGGATTCTAATCTATTACCGTATAAGATCTCAAGTAATTCTTCCAATCCGTCTTACTTGCTGGTAATACATCTAGTAGTCCAGCTACGAATCCAATATGCATCTTCAGATCTCTTAATAATACCTCAGTTCTTTATACTCACTTCTCTGAGCACTATACTTCAACTCTTATAGTCTCTCTGGTTGCAGCCCTCATTCCTCAAGGGTAAGCTCCTTATCCTAACAGGATTTTCCTTATCTGCTGGAACCTATTCCGGGTCTCCAGTAGGGTACTCTATCAAATTTACCCGCTGATCTTTAGCATATAAAGCATCATCGCGCTGCTGCTCGTATGCCTCAAGGTCTGTCGCCTTATTCGTCGATACGATATCTAGCTAAGTTACTATCATGATACTTAATAGTTCCCATAAGGGTTTTATATGTCATCACTACATTAAGTAGTCCGACTATGAACTTGGCAAGAGTTCTTATTATCTTAGTGAATTTATTGTTTTAACGTCGCCTCATCTCTGGGGTTTATAACGTACGCTCTAATACCATTTCTATAACACCCCCAGATCCGGGGTTCGGGATCTGGTCATTACGGTCTCCATTTCTATCCACAATACTTGAACTTACTTCAACATAAAATAAATTACATCTTTATGACCCAACACAACAATATAAAACACACCCGTTATAGTCCCAGAGATGAAATCAAAGTAACAATCAAATTTTATTAATCACATTTGGAGTTCTTACAACCCAAAAGAATAACCATATAAATACATACTCTTTGCCATCCATTTTCATAAGTCATACTAGCCCATATACTTGGTGCTGAAAGAATGAATCTATCCTACCAATAGCTTTCTCTTCGGCTCTGGTAGTCTCATCGTCCTCGCCAGCGTCGAGTGCACCTTGTGCGAGTCATCTAGTCTAGTTGTTGTTGTGATATAATAATAAAGCAAGGGTGAGCAATAGCCCACCAACAATAATGTATAACTGAATGATAATATATAACAGTTCAAAAGTTTTTTTCAAACCATATGCTATGCATTTACGGAAATGATGCTAGTATAATATAAACGATGAAGTTACAAGGTAACTCAAAATGCAAATATAGGTGGGAATATCTGCTATGTCGAAGATAAGCAAGATATTATCATTTATCATAAAAGAGGAACTTGCAGGAAAATATTGCAATTCCAATTATGAATACTTTCCAATACTGCCAATAATGATAATGTTGCAAAAATAAATGAATTTAAATGATGAACTTTTGCTGGAGTATTCACCGCGCCCACTGTTCCAATCCTTACGATGATCAGTCGCAGATTGTACAGCTCAATTTAGATTTACTACCGGTAGAAGGAAGAGCTGACGGATTTTCTTGTCTACCGCCCTGTTAGATCTCCCCGGCCAATGGTTGGGCCAATTGGGATGGATTGGTGCTACTCGGCCTCTTACACGACTCCAAGTTCGAAAAGAAGTTCTTGACTCTGAACGTAAAGTTCGTCCCCCTTTCCCCAAGTATGATACTTGTTGATAAGACTCCACAAAGTAGTCGTATCTAGTTGGAAAGGAAAATTGAACATTGTAACACCCCCAGATCCGGGGTCAGGGATCTGGTGGTTACGGACTTCCACAATAAATAAATCACATGCCGTGACCCCACAATAATTACCACTCACACACACAACAGTTATAGTCCCAGAGATGAAATTGAAATAAGTCTTACATTAAAAGGTTTACGAATAAAAGTTATTACAATCCCAAAAGGATAACATCATAGGTTTAAAAGTTTTGCCGTTAATTACATTAATTATACATATAGTTAAACAGGAAACAAAAGCTGTCTAACTATGCTACCTCAGCAATGGCGGCTAGCATCTCAGCGGGTAGTCCGGTGGGTCGGGTAACCTGCTTGCGCCGAGTGCGCCTGACGCGAGCCATCTGTCCTAGCTGTTGTTGTGACATAATATAAACAAAGCAAGGGTGAGCGAAAGCCCACCAACAAATATATAACTGAACGATAATTTAAAACAGTTCAAAGCTATCTTTCAAACCATATGCCATGCATTTACGGAAATGATGCCAGTATAATATGAACGATGAAGTTACAAGGTAACTGAAAGTATTTGTTTGAAGAAATATCTGCTACATCAAAGTAAGCGAGATATTCTTATTGTTATTAAGAAGAGGAACTTGCAAGAAAAGGTTGCAATTCCAGTTATGACACTTTTCCAACTCTGCCAACAGTAATCATGTTGCAGGAAATAAATAAATTTGGATGATCAACCAATGATGGAGTATTCACCGCGCCCGCTGTTCCAATCTTGATGATCAGTCGAGATCGTACAGCTCAATTTAGATTTACTACCGGTAGAAGGAAGAACTGACGGCTTTACTTGTATACCGCCTTGCTAGCTCTCCCCGGCCAACGGTTGGGCCAAGGGGATGGACCGGCGCTACTCGGCCTCTTACACGACTCCTAGTTCAAATAGAATTCATGATTCTGAATGTAACGTTCGTCCCCCTTTCCCCAAGTATAGTACTTGTTGATAAGACTCCACAAAGTAGTCGTATCTAGTTGGAAAGGAAAATTTACCAATATCTCCCAAGCTATTACTTGGTAACGGATATCAACTTGTTCCAGTAATCTTACCCCTCGAAAGATGAGAAGGTAAGCAACGACTTAATAAGTCAACAGCACCCGAGTTGCGGGTGAAGGGAATACTTTATGACCGGGAAGTCGACAAGATAAATAACATTTTTCCAAGTAAGGTTCCCTTATTATTAAGGAGATAGACTCAAAGATGAATGATGTCTGGGAACCTTTCTTGATATAAGATTAATAATAATATGACTTCGAAATATTTTCTGTAATAATCGAAGAAGATAAACCTTATCGAGATTATTCTAAGTATGGAATAAATATTCAGAGAATATTTATTGAGTTAAAATATTGAAAGAATATTTGGGAATATGAAAGAATATCTTTAATCAGAGTATTTCTCAAAATAATCCTTGAAGAAATATCAGGAGAATATTCATTGAATAAATAAATATTTAAATGAATATTCAAAACAATATTCATTAATTAATAAGACCTGAAAAGAATATTTAAGGTAATATTCATAATTAATTAGGAATTTAAATGAATATTCAAAAGTAATATTCATTTAATGAATAATATTCTAAATGAATATCAAGTAATATTCATTTAGTAATCCAAGCCTTAAGGAATATTCGAGATAATATTCGATAATTAAATCAAGCTTCAGATGAATATTAAAATAATATTCATCAAGTATTTAATTTCTTAAATGAATATTCAAAAGTAATATTTATTTAATAAAATAATATTCTAAAAGAATATCCAATTAATATTCATTTAATAGTCTCATCTTTAGAAGAATATTCGAAATAATAGTCGATAGTCAATTCGACTCTGAATGAATATTGAGAAATATTATTCGTTGAATAGTTAAATTCAAATAATTATTTGAAGTAAGGATCGTTAAAATAATTAGTCTCGAACGAATATTCAAATAATATTCGTCGCCCAAATAATAGAAAATATTTACTTAAATATTTTCTCCCGAGGTAATCTCGATATATCAAGAAATATTGACTCCCGGTCTATATTTGACGAATAAGATGTATACGCCCTTCTATGAGGGTCTTACAATAACCGGCTTATAACTGATATATAACTATCTAGCTTATAAGCCAACAATAACATTCAGGGAACAAGTATATCAATTCAACTTGAAAGTAGGCATGCATGCAATGGCATATGTATAACAGCAATCATATATATATATATATATATATATATATATATATATATATATATATATATATATATATATTCAATCACAACAACAGCCTAAAAGAAGGGAATTGAAACTTGCCTGGTAGTCGAGTACGGTAAGGGGTAGTGGTAGCGGGTCCCGGTTCAGCCTGGTGATCTATAAATAGCCAAGGCATTCGGGATTAATCACTTAACATATTAAAAGTTAAGTTATACTTAAATCGAAACACGTCCTCGAGTTATCTCGTTATACCCCTTTTTGTGGATTACTTATTATCACTGATCCGACCCGACATTCGTTCGTTACTATGACATGTCACTGCACTTATACTTGGGACATACTTAAGTCGTATGAGTTCTAAGGTTGATCGTTACGAACCAATATTATACTCCGAGTTTTATCGCCCGTTTTCTAAGTGTTTTACCAAAGTTATAAAAGAGTCGTCTTTTTAGGGGTTCGATCGCGTTTAACCTTGACTCGAACATTTTTAATAAATCGAAAAATGCTCTTTTTGACATACGGTTTTCTTTCACACCTTCCTTCTTACCCCTAGTATTTATTTACCAAGATTTGCCATGACGTTACATAGCTTACGAGGGTTCAATTTGAGTTACGAACTTTCGTTTACGGATTCGAACTACTTTTAGTAATTTGGTCATAAATCCTAAACCGTAAGTCCGTTTCACGTGATCTTTATATCAAAACGAAGCTTAGAACATTACCTATCCTATCATGGCAGATAAGGTCTCTGGACAGTAGGGGTTCGACATGGAAAATGGCATACAAAACATGGTATTGTAAAATCGGGCATTATAACGGCTGTAAATCGAATATCTATCAATTTCGAATCTTCCCATAAACATAGCATCCAACCCAAACAACATATATATGACTTATATACATGAACTGAGGCCAATCAATGCCTTTCCGTTCATCTAGCTATTTACATCATTAATCCAAAATCCATACATAATCATGCTTATAACTTTAACATAACCATAACTAAGTTATAACTATCATAAACATGCTTAAATCTTAAACAAAGGTTAGGGTTTCAAGAGATTTATACCTTCCTTAGATAGTGATATAGCCTTACTAAGCCTTGTATGGTCCTTAGGAGTGATTATGCTTGCTAGATTAACCATGGAAAATCAAGAAAACAAAGTTAGTATATGATGAACACTATTCACCCTCCTCTTGTTTGATTTTTTTGAAAATGGAAATGGATGAGTTTGAAGCTAAGATTTTGAGGAGATAAGTTTTATGAAATGTAAGACTCACCTTAATTATTTCAAGAACAAACAATGGTGGGAAGGTTGAGTTTGGATTTGGAATTAATGGGTATAGCCGAATGGTTTCTTTGCAAGGGGGGGGGGAGAGAGTTGCTTGGTTCTTTTGATTTTTATGTTTTAATCTCCTTCACTCTCATCCACTTACAACATAATATCTTGTAAAAGTCACTTTAATAAAGTGATGAGGTGTTGGATGATCAAATGGCAAGACATGTGTTGGTTTTGTGGTGGTTAAAGCCTAACTAGGTAGTTACTTGCTAAGTACTTAGTTCTTCCTCTAAGGTGCTAGTTCCTTGCTTCTATTTTAGTTACTAGATATTTATACTAGTAGCTTGCACAAGACTCTTGCTTCCCCTGCTTGTTTCTGTGTCCGGTTATTACCTGTTTCGATTGATCGTTCGTGAGAATATTTCACGGATTTCTAATTAGGGTTTACCGGGAATCCTCTTTAATATTAATACTTTCATTCTCCATCTTTCATTATAACTTTCCATTTTATATTCCTTTAATCCATTCGTTAAATACTTAAGGCTATCAGTGTCCAGGGAACTTTCGGAGAAAATAAAAGTGCAGTTTTTCAGAATCCGACAGCTTTTACATACACTTATTTTCCCCCTGGATCACTAATACGAACTCGGAAATCCGTTCCGAATACTTCTATATAGTGTCGTCTCATATTATTATATACTCCCACCAAAACACTATTCATTCTATATTCTTTACTTGTTCTCTTAGGGTTGTATAATTGTCCGTATTCTCTTTCGATCGTTCCTTAACCTTTTTACGGAACTACTGGATTAATCGTTATCGATCTGGATGACATGAGAGTATTCTCTTGCTTGAAGTTGCCATATCTTATTCCTTTAGAAGATAGATTATTCTTACCTATGTTGTCACCCTTTAGCATTCTTCAAGACATAAACATAATAAAGTCGAATTCTATTCATTCTTTCCCAATTATCAATTATTACACTGTAGCCATCTCCACTATTCATTCTTACATCATTAAATACATAAAAGTTTTAATTCCACCCAAAATCTGGGTTCTTACAGTCTCCCCTCCTTAAAAGGATTCCGTCCCGGAATCAGTTTGAAAACAAGTGGGGGTACTTTTCTTGCATTGCGCTTTCAAGTTCCCAGGTTGATTCTTCTACATTGTGGTTTTGCCACAAAACTCTGACTAGCTGAATGACCTTGTTTCGGAGCACTTGTTCTTTCCGGTCTATGATTTCCACAGGTTGCTCCACATAGGTCAGGTCTGGTTGCATGTCCACTTGCTCATACTCTACAATATGCTTAGCATCCGGATTATACTTCCTCAGCATCGAAACATGGAACACATTGTGCACCTGTTGTAGATTCGGGGGCAATGCGAGCTCATAAGCTAGTTCCCCAATCCGTCTCAAGATCTCAAATGGTCCAATGTACCTGGGACTCAGCTTTCCTTTCTTCCTAAATCTCATTAAACCTTTCCAAGGTGACACTTTCAAGAACACTAGGTCCCCCACTTCGTATTCCTTGCCTTTCCGAGCTAAGTCGGCATATTTCTTTTGTCGATCCTGGGCTGCTACCAACCGTCCTCTGATTAGATCTACTGCATCTTTAGTTCATTGGACCACTTCGGGCCCGAGCATCTTTCGCTCTCCAACTTCATCCCAATACAAGGGAGATCGACATTTTCTTCCATAAAGGGCCTCAAAAGGTGGCATCCCAATGCTTGAATGATAACTGTTATTATAGGAGAACTCAACCAATGGCAAGTGATCATCCCAACTTCCCTTGAAGTCTATCGCGCAGACTCTCAACATATCCTCTAGCGTTTGGATGGTCCTTTCACTTTGCCCATCTGTCTGGGGGTGGTAGGCTGTGCTCATGTTCAGACGGGTCCCTACACATTCTTGGAAACTTCTCCAAAACCTGGAGTTAAATCTAGGATCTCGATCGGATACTATTGCGACTGGGACTCCATGTCGCGCCACTATCTCTTTTAAGTAGATGTCCACTAGTCTGTCGACCGTGTACCTTTCGTTGATCGGGAGAAAGTGAGCCGATTTCGTCAGTCGATCTACAATTACCCATATGGCGTCATGATTAGCCTTGGTCCTTGGTAAACCTACTACGAAATCCATGGCTATATGTTCCCATTTCCATTCTGGAATCTCTAAGGGATGTAGAAGTCCGCTGGGTTTCTGGTGCTCTGCCTTCACTCGTTGGCAGGTCAAGCATCTGCTTACCCACTCTGCTACGTCCTTTTTCATATTGGGCCACCAGTAATACTCCTTCAAATCCCTATACATTTTGGTGCTACCGGGGTGCACTGAGTATCTTGAGTTGTGTGCCTCATTTAAAATCTCATTCTTGAGTTCCTGAACGTTTGGGATCCATATCCTGTATGTGTACCTCATGATCCCTTCCTTGTCTCTTTCGCACTTAATTTCCTCCCCGGTCATTAGCTCTTCTGTGGAGTTCTTTTCTTCCTCCATCATCCGTTCCTGGCACATTCTAATCTTTTCTAGCAATGGAGGTTGGATTCTAATTTCCATCAACTTTTCTTGGCCCTCTCCAGGTAACTTAACCTCGATTTCCAACATCTCAAAATCCTTCACTAGCTCTTTCTCTGAAGTTATCATCTTGAGCTTCTCTTTCCGACTAAGGGCGTCAGCCACCACATTGGCTTTGCCCGGGTGATAGCGAATTTCACAGTCGTAATCCTTGATTAACTCTAACCATCTCCTCTGGCGCATGTTAAGCTCTTTCTGAATGAAAATGTATTTGAGGCTCTTATGGTCTGTGTAAATCTCGCATTTTTCCCCATACAGGTAGTGTCTCCAAATCTTTAAAGCGAAGACTATGGCTGCTAGTTCTAGATCATGCGTGGGATATCTGACTTCATAATCCTTCAATTGCCTAGACGCATACGCTATTACCTTGCCGTGCTGCATAAGCACGCATCCCAGTCCTTTATGCGAAGCATCACTGTAAATCACGAAATCTCCTTTTCCATCAGGTAATGCCAGCACTGGGGCTGTCACCAGCCTCTTCTTTAACTCTTGGAAGCTCTTCTCGCATTTCTCAGTCCATTCAAATTTCTCGGTTTTACGGGTAAGTCGAGTTAATGGAGCTGCGATTTTCGCAAAGTCTTGGACAAATCTCCTGTAATATCCGGCCAGTCCAATGAAACTCCTCACCTCGGTTGGAGTAGTTGGCCGTTCCCAGTTTGAAACTGCTTCTATCTTGGAGGGGTCAACCAACACTCCTTTTCTATTGATCACGTGCCCTAAGAATTGTACCTCATTTTTCCAAAACTCACACTTGGAGAACTTGGCATATAACTGCTCCTTCCTGAGTATTTCTAAGGTTATCCTTAAATGTTCAGCGTGTTCTGCCTCTGTCTTTGAGTAGATGAGAATATCATCAATGAAAACTATCACGAATTTGTCCAAATATTCCTTGAACACTCTATTCATTAGCTCCATGAAGGCTGCTGGGGCGTTGGTCAATCCAAATGACATAACTAAAAACTCATAATGTCCATATCTGGTGCGGAATGCAGTCTTCGGGATATCTTCAGGTTTGATCTTCAGTTGGTGATATCCCGTTCTCAAATCAATCTTAGAGAAGTATTCAGCTCCTCTTAGCTGGTCAAACAAATCGTCTATCCTGGGCAATGGATACTTATTCTTTATGGTTAGCTTGTTCAATTCTCTGTAGTCGATGCATAACCTCATACTTCCATCCTTTTTCTTAACAAACAACACTGGTGCGCCCCAAGGCGACACACTGGGCCTTATCATGCCCTTATCCAACAATTCCTGTAATTGTTTAGCTAGCTCCTTCATTTCTACTGGGGCTAGTCGGTACGGGGCCTTCGAAACCGGCGCCGTCCCCGGGGCTAATTCGATGGCAAACTCAATTACCCTATCCGGTGGTAGTCCGGGAAGATCTTGTGGGAACACGTCCTCGAACTCATTAACTACCAGAATGTCTTGCAATCTTGGCACTTCCTTCTGAGTATCTATAACGTAGGCTAAATAAGCCTCGTTCCCTTTTCGTAACAATCTCTTGGTTTGCGCCATGGTCAGAATTTTCTGGGTCTGTCGAATCCCCTTAAACACTATTTCTTTCTTCCCTGGGGTTTTCAACTTAACCTTTTTCCCTTTACAATCTATCCGCGCATCATTGCGAGACAACCAATCCATACCCAAAATGACATCGAATTCCCCTAGCTTAAAAGGAATTAAATCGACATAGAAGGATCGTCCTCCTATTTCTAGCTTACAATCGGGGTGAATTTGATTAACCGGTACGATTTCCTGATTAGCTATTTCTACTTGTAAGGAATCTCTTAGTTGCTGGGTTTTAAGTTTCAACTTATGCGCAAAATCTCTAGATATAAAAGACTTAGTTGCTCCTGAATCAAATAAGACATTTGCACTGACTGAATTGAGAGAAAAAGTACCTGCTATCACATCTGTGTCCCTCACGACATCTTGTACTGACATATTGAAAGTCCTAGCAGTCGGTGGCCTATTTGAGGCAACCTTGCTTGCTCCTGATGCTGCTGGTTTGCTCTTTGGGCAATCCTTCCTCATGTGCCCTCGCTGTCCACACTGGAAACAGGTTGTGCTGCTAGGGATGACCGTGGTGCAAGAGGTAGCATAATGCCCAGCTCGCCCACACTTATAACAGTTTATCTGCTTCAGGTTGCACACCCCGGAGTGCCTCTTCCCACAAGTAGCACACAATGGCAATGGAGGTCGAGAAGGGTTGGAACGGGACATTCCTGATTGGTGGCCGCCCTGGCTCACACTTACGCTCGCAGATGGTTTAAACCCTACATTCCTCCCTGGTAGGGAAACCGCTCCTCGATTAAACTTCGTTGGGGGTTTTCCTCTAGCGGATCTTCCGCCCATACTAACATGCTTTCTCTTTATCCCCCCTTTCTCTCTCTCTCTCTCTGCATCTGATCACTACCAGCCTCCACAATGGTTGCCTTCTGCACCAAGGTGGCATAATCTGTAATCTCTAAAACAGCCACCCTATTCTGGATCCACTGTTTCAGCCCTTGTTGAAACCTGTTAGCTTTCTTCTCTTCTGTATCTACAAACTCTGGCACAAATCTTGATAGCTCAGTAAATTTAGCCTCATAGTCAGCCACTGACATATTGTTCTGTTTCAGTTCCAAGAACTTGAGTTCCATCTGGGTTTTCATGAACTTCGGGAAGTACTTCTCCAGGAATAATTGTTTGAACCTTTCCCAGGCTATGACAGCATCAGTCTCCATGTTTTTCTTGGCTTCCCACCAATAATTGGCCTCTCCCTTTAGTAGGTAAGTAGCAAAAACAGTCTTCTGAGCCTCATTGATTCTCAGAATCTCAAAAGACTTTTCCATTTCTTTGATCTAGGCCCTCGCCTCAACGGGATCAGCCGATCCGTGGAACTCTGGGGGCTTAAGGGACTTAAAGGCCCTAAAGGAATTTGCCACTGAAGTGTTGTTGCTTGGTGGTGGTTGGGGGTATTGGTTCAAATTCTGCCTAAGTAGATCCATAAACTGGCCCATGGGGTTTCCGCCCTGGTTCTCCCCTTCCTGTTCTACTTCAGTTTCTCCACCCTCTATTTCCCTTTCAAATTCTTCAGAGTACAGGGGTTCATCCTCTGCTCCATACTGGGAATCTTCTTGCTCATTATAGTCCTGATCTTGTTCCTCACTACTTTCACGGTTTTCCTCGTGTTGGTTGTGACTCTCTTGGTCAGTAGATTCGCGGGGGTTAGCCCTAGTGCCCATTCGTCTTGGAGGCATTTTACTGAAAATTTGGAAAATTATACATTAGGTTCACTTACCTGTTTTAAAGGAATTTTTTTTTTCCTTACACAATTCTTTACATGATTGGGTTTTAAAATCCCACAGTTTTATATCTCATGGCAACTTAATCGAAAAGTAATACATATGCTAATGAACTCGTGATCACAACCCAACAAAATTGTAATGACTGAAATGGAAACAAATATATACCAGGTACCGAAAAGGTACAACATCCGAGTTACAACGATAGTTTAAAGTACAGCCATCCTAACAACAACAACAAGTCAAAAGTGAAATACGCTGTCTATCTGTCTAGTCTGCAAAAAGGGAAAACAAGTACAAGAAAACCATCCCTACAAAAGCCGGCACTACTATGTCCGTACATGACTAGACAACTAGACCACTGCATCACTACATCTGAAATCAGCCGCCATGACGAAACATCCTCCGAACCCTCCCCATGGCGATGCGGAAAACCTCCTTAACCTCTGCTCTGTCTACCCTACCATGCCCATCAGTAGGCAACTGTCGCACCCTCACCCGAGCCCTCAGCTCGATGCGGGTCACAGCCCTATACCCAACTCTGTCACTGATAGTCCTCCTGCCCTGCACCCTCATCCGGGCGGCTCTCTCTGCTGCTAACTCACTCCTAGACTCTGCCAACCTGGCATCTGCCACAGACAACTCTCTATAAAGCCCGTTCACAATCAAGTTGTGAACACATACTGGGACTCCTCCTATCGGGGCATGAGGTGGGGTGGATTGCTCAGCTGGAGCGGCAGTCTCTGTCTGCTGGGGCTCTGGGGTAAGCTCCTCAAACTCGTCGGGGTACGGGCTCACAGGTAGTGGTGGTGGGGTAGGGGCTCTCTCAACAGGGAGGAGTGGCACAAAAAGTCCAGAACTCCCTACAGCACCAACTACTGGCTCATCTATATCTCCATCAACTCCCTCATCTACCGGCACCACCTGATCCGTGGTCATGTCAGTGTCATCTCCCAAAGTCCTGATCTCAGTCGCAACCCAATAATCATCATCCTCAACCACTAACTCAGCATCCCGTCCTGTCTGGATCCCCTCCCGGTCCTCCTCCCCCTCAGTCTCAACAACATCTGTGTCAGCATCATCCTGGACCTCCTCAGGGTCCTCCTCCTCAGACTCGATCACATCAGTATCAGTATCAACCTGGACCTCCTCAGCGTCCTCCTCCTCAGGCTCAGTATCCTCCTCAGGCAAGTGCTCATAGTATGGGTCCCTAGTCCGGAACATGTCCTCATCATACTGTCTCGCAGCTGCCTCCTGGACCGACAAGTCACTCGCCTACACAAGACGAACTATGTTACTATCATGATACTTAAAAAGTTCCCGAAAGGGTTTTAGGTGAACCTGGCAAGGGTTCTTATTATATTATTGAATTTATTATTATATAACGTCGTATCATCTCTTGGGATATATAACTCTCGCTCTGATACCATCTCTGTAACACCCCCTGATCCGGGGTCAGGGATCTGGTGGTTACGGTCTTACATCCATTCATAATACTTGACTTGAGTCCACAATAAATAAATCACATGCTGTGACCCCACAATAATTACCACTCACACACACAACAGTTATAGTCCCAGAGATGAAATTGAAATAAGTCTTACATTAAAGGGTTTACGAATAAAAGTTATTACAATCCCAAAAGGATAACATCATAGGTTTAAAAGTTTTGCCGTTAATTACATTAATTATACATATAGTTAAACAGGAAACAAAAGCTGTCTAACTATGCTACCTCAGCAATGGCGGCTAGCATCTCAGCGGGTAGTCCGGTGGGTCGGGTAACCTGCTTGCGCCGAGTGCGCCTGATGCGAGCCATCTGTCCTAGCTGTTGTTGTGACATAATATAAACAAAGCAAGGGTGAGCGAAAGCCCACCAACAAATATATAACTGAACGATAATTTAAAACAGTTCAAAGCTATCTTTCAAACCATATGCCATGCATTTACGGAAATGATGCCAGTATAATATGAACGATGAAGTTACAAGGTAACTGAAAGTATTTGTTTGAAGAAATATCTGCACATCAAAGTAAGCGAGATATTCTTATTGTTATTAAGAAGAGGAACTTGCAAGAAAAGGTTGCAATTCCAGTTATGACACTTTTCCAACTCTGCCAACAGTAATCATGTTGCAGGAAATAAATAAATTTGGATGATGAACCAATGATGGAGTATTCACCGCGCCCGCTGTTCCAATCTTGAATGATCAGTCGAGATCGTACAGCTCAATTTAGATTTACTACCGGTAGAAGGAAGAACTGACGGCTTTACTTGTATACCGCCTTGCTAGCTCTCCCCGGCCAACGGTTGGGCCAAGGGGATGGACCGGCGCTACTCGGCCTCTTACACGACTCCTAGTTCAAATAGAATTCATGATTCTGAATGTAACGTTCGTCCCCCTTTCCCCAAGTATAATACTTGTTGATAAGACTCCACAAAGTAGTCGTATCTAGTTGGAAAGGAAAATTTACCAATATCTCCCAAGCTATTACTTGGTAACGGATATCAACTTGTTCCAGTAATCTTACCCCTCGAAAGATGAGAAGGTAAGCAACGACTTAATAAGTCAACAGCACCCGAGTTGCGGGTGAAGGGAATACTTTATGACCGGGAAGTCGACAAGATAAATAACATTTTTCCAAGTAAGGTTCCCTTATTATTAAGGAGATAGACTCAAAGATGAATGATGTCTGGGAACCTTTCTTGATATAAGATTAATAATAATATGACTTCGAAATATTTTCTGTAATAATCGAAGAAGATAAACCTTATCGAGATTATTCTAAGTATGGAATAAATATTCAGAGAATATTTATTGAGTTAAAATATTGAAAGAATATTTGGGAATATGAAAGAATATCTTTAATCACAGTATTTCTCAAAATAATCCCTGAAGAAATATCAGGAGAATATTCATTGAATAAATAAATATTTAAATGAATATTCAAAACAATATTCATTAATTAATAAGACCTGAAAAGAATATTTAAGGTAATATTCATAATTAATTAGGAATTTAAATGAATATTCAAAAGTAATATTCATTTAATGAATAATATCCTAAATGAATATCAACTAATATTCATTTAGTAATCCAAGCCTTAAGGAATATTCGAGATAATATTCGATAATTAAATCAAGCTTCAGATGAATATTAAAATAATATTCATCAAGTATTTAATTTCTTAAATGAATATTCAAAAGTAATATTTATTTAATAAAATAATATTCTAAAAGAATATCCAATTAATATTCATTTAATAGTCTCATCTTTAGAAGAATATTCGAAATAATAGTCGATAGTCAATTCGACTCTGAATGAATATTGAGAAATATTATTCGTTGAATAGTTAAATTCAAATAATTATTTGAAGTAAGGATCGTTAAAATAATTAGTCTCGAACGAATATTCAAATAATATTCGTCGCCCAAATAATAGAAAATATTTACTTAAATATTTTCTCCCGAGGTAATCTCGATATATCAAGAAATATTGACTCCCGGTCTATATTTGACGAATAAGATGTATACGCCCTTCTACGAGGGTCTTACAATAACCGGCTTATAACTGATATATAACTATCTAGCTTATAAGCCAACAATAACATTCAGGGAACAAGTATATCAATTCAACTTGAAAGTAGGCATGCATGCAATGGCATATGTATAACAGCAATCATATATATATATTTATTCAATCACAACAACAGCCTAAAAGAAGGGAATTGAAACTTGCCTGGTAGTCGAGTACGGTAAGGGGTAGTGGTAGCGGGTCCCGGTTCAGCCTGGTGATCTATAAATAGCCAAGGCATTCGGGATTAATCACTTAACATATTAAAAGTTAAGTTATACTTAAATCGAAACACGTCCTCGAGTTATCTCGTTATACCCCTTTTTGTGGATTACTTATTATCACTGATCCGACCCGACATTCGTTCGTTACTATGACATGTCACTGCACTTATACTTGGGACATACTTAAGTCGTATGAGTTCTAAGGTTGATCGTTACGAACCAATATTATACTCCGAGTTTTATCGCCCGTTTTCTAAGTGTTTTACCAAAGTTATAAAAGAGTCGTCTTTTTAGGGGTTCGTTCGCGTTTAACCTTGACTCGAACATTTTTAATAAATCGAAAAATGCTCTTTTTGACATACGGTTTTCTTTCACACCTTCCTTCTTACCCCTAGTATTTATTTACCAAGATTCGCCATGACGTTACATAGCTTACGAGGGTTCAATTTCAGTTACGAACTTTCGTTTACGGATTCGAACTACTTTTAGTAATTTGGTCATAAATCCTAAACCGTAAGTCCGTTTCACGTGATCTTTATATCAAAACGAAGCTTAGAACATTACCTATCCTATCATGGCAGATAAGGTCTCTGGACAGTAGGGGTTCGACATGGAAAATGGCATACAAAACATGGTATTGTAAAATCGGGCATTATAACGGCTGTAAATCGAATATCTATCAATTTCGAATCTTCCCATAAACATAGCATCCAACCCAAACAACATATACATGACTTATATACATGAACTGAGGCCAAGCAATTACTTTCCGTTCATCTAGCTATTTACATCATTAATCCAAAATCCATACATAATCATGCTTATAACTTTAACATAACCATAACTAAGTTATAACTATCATAAACATGCTTAAATATTAAACAAGGGTTAGGGTTTCAAGAGCTTTATACCTTCCTTAGATAGTGATATAGCCTTACTAAGCCTTGTATGGTCCTTAGGAGTGATTATGCTTGCTAGATTAACCATGGAAAATCAAGAAAACAAAGTTAGTATATGATGAACACTATTCACCCTCCTCTTGTTTGATTTTTTTGAAAATGGAAATGGATGAGTTTGAAGCTAAGATTTTGAGGAGATAAGTTTTATGAAATGTAAGACTCACCTTAATTATTTCAAGAACAAACAATGGTGGGAAGGTTGAGTTTGGATTTGGAATTAATGGGTTTAGCCGAATGGTTTCTTTGCAAGGGGGGGGGGGAGAGAGTTGCTTGGTTCTTTTGATTTTTATGTTTTAATCTCCTTCACTCTCATCCACTTACAACATAATATCTTGTAAAAGTCACTTTAATAAAGTGATGAGGTGTTGGATGATCAAATGGCAAGACATGTGTTGGTTTTGTGGTGGTTAAAGCCTAACTAGGTAGTTACTTGCTAAGTACTTAGTTCTTCCTCTAAGGTGCTAGTTCCTTGCTTCTAGTTTAGTTACTAGATATTTATACTAGTAGCTTGCACAAGACTCTTGCTTCCCCTGCTTGTTTCTGTGTCCGGTTATTACCCGTTTCGATTGATCGTTCGTGAGAATATTTCACGGATTTCTAATTAGGGTTTACCGGGAATCCTCTTTAATATTAATACTTTCATTCTCCATCTTTCATTATAACTTTCCATTTTATATTCCTTTAATCCATTCGTTAAATACTTAAGGCTATCAGTGTCCAGGGAACTTTCGGAGAAAATAAAAGTGCAGTTTTTCAGAATCCGACAGCTTTTACATACATTTATTTTCCCCCTGGATCACTAATACGAACTCGGAAATCCGTTCCGAATACTTCTATATAGTGTCGTCTCATATTATTATATACTCCCACCAAAACACTATTCATTCTGTATTCTTTACTTGTTCTCTTAGGGTTGTATAATTGTCCGTATTCTCTTTCGATCGTTCCTTAACCTTTTTACGGAACTACTGGATTAATCGTTATCGATCTGGATGACATGAGAGTATTCTCTTGCTTGAAGTTGCCATATCTTATTCCTTTAGAAGATAGATTATTCTTACCTATGTTGTCACCCTTTAGCATTCTTCAAGACATAAACATAATAAAGTCGAATTCTATTCATTCTTTCCAAATTATCAATTATTACACTGTAGCCATCTCCACTATTCATTCTTACATCATTAAATACATAAAAGTTTTAATTCCACCCAGAATCTGGGTTCTTACAAACATCATATCTCTTAAGCTGCTGCTTGTTAGAGGATACCATCTTGTTCCAATAATCTTACCCCTCGAATGATATGAAGGTTACTCAAAGATTCAATTGATGAACAGCAACCAAGTTGCGAATGAAACGAATAGTTCTACAAGTTTTATGACCGGGAAGTCACAAGATAAATAACATTGCTCAAGTATTTTCCCCTATAATATGGAAGTTTGAGCGAGCATTTAAATCCTTTTAAGATAGATTTAAATGAAGAATAAAGAGTTGGGAACCTTTCCTTGATAAAATAGTCGTAAAAAGACTCCGAATAATATAAGTCATTTTAAAAAGAATTTAAAAGAATTAAATAAATATTCCAAGAATATTTATTAACTCAATAATAGTTACGGAATATTATTAAATCATAATATTGCTCGTAAGTAATCCTCGAATGAATATATAGAATTATTTACTAAATAAATCCATCCTTAAATGAATATTCAGAATAATATTCATTAAATAATTAAACTCGAATAAATATTTAACATAATATCCAATAAATAAGTCAAACCTTAAATGAATATTTGAAATTATATTCATTAAATAAATAATCTTCTAAATGAATATCCAAATAATATTCATTTAGTAATCAAAACTTTAAAGGAATATTCGAAATAATATCACTTAAGTAAATAGAACTTCCAATGAATATTTTAAAATAATATTCATCAAATACATACACCTTAAATGAATATTCGAAAGTAATATTCATTTAATAAATAAAATTCCAATGAATATCAAAATAATATTCATTAAATAATCAACTGTAAATGAATATTCGAAACTAACATTCATTTAATATCTCTCGACTGAGATAATACTTGAATAACATTCCTCGAAAGATTTCCATGTAATTGATACTTTATGGAAATATAAATAACGTTTAATAATAACATTCCTTAGATAAATAATAATCTGTCGTTGGAATCCCTCCGGGTTTCCACGACTATCTCTATCTCAAAATACCGACTCCCGGTCTATATTTAAGAATGAATATCATATGCCCTTCGCTAAGGGTCTTACCAAAACAATCCGGCTTATAACTGATAATTCGTATCTAGTCTATAAGCCAATATCAATTCAGGGAACATGTATCATAATATAATTTGACAATAGGCATGCATGCTATGGCATATCTAAAATGGAAATAACATATATATATATATATATATATATATATATATATATATATATTATCACAACAACAGGTTCAAAGTTTTGAACACTTGCCTGGTAATCGGGTGTGGGTAGAGATAGCGTGTCCTGGGTCTGCTCGATGATCTATAAACAATCAGAACAATCGAGATTAACCACTTAACACCTTTTAAAAGTCTAAGTATAAACTTCACTTAAGTCGAAACACGTTTTCGAATTATCTCGTTATACACCTTTTAGTGTAACTCTTTTATCACTGATATGATCCTACATTCGTTCGCTATTAAGACGTGTCATCATACCCACACTTGGTATATACTTAAGTCGTATAAGTTCTATAGTCGATCGATTACGAACCGAGATTATACCTCGAGTTTTATCGTTCGTTTTCTAAGTGTTTTACCAAAGTTATAACCAAGCGGGTTTTTAGGGGTTTGTTCGCGTTTAACTTCGATTCCAACATTTTTATAAAATCGGAAAATGATCCGTTTGACATGTGGTTTTCTTTCATACCTTCCTTATGACCTCTAGTATTTATTTACCAAGATTCGCCACTGAGTAACATGATTTAAGAGGGTTCAATTGAAGTTACGAACTTTTACTTACGGTTTCGAACCAATTTTAGTAATTTGACCATAACTCCTAAACCGTAAGTCAGAATGTTTCGATTCTTTCGCCAAAACGATCTATGACTCGAGATCTATGAGGACATGTCATATTAATAACCAGTTAAGACAATTAACCCTACTGTGATGCACGAATTCTTTAAGATTATCAAAAATCGGGCATTACGACGGCTATAAATCGAATATTTCCAAATTCAAAACTTTCCAATAATCATAGTTTGCACTCCAAACAACATATACACATGATTTATAACCATGAACTGAGGCCAATCAATGCCTTTCCGTTCATCTAACTATTTTTAACATTTATCAAAACCCCATTCATAATCATGCTTATAATCATGCTTATAATAACATCATCACCAAAACTCATCTAAAACTCCATTAAAACTCAAAACAAAAACTTGGGTTCTTGAAGTTTATACCTTCCTTGGAGTGTGTATGCACTAGTAAGCCTTGTATAGTCCTTGTATAGCCTCCATGAAGCTTGGATCATCAACCAAAATCAAGATCCAAGAATTTTGTTCTTGAGGTTACTATTCATCCTCCACTTTGATGATTTTATTGAAAATGGAAAAAGTGGTGTTTGAGGATAAGATTTCTAGGGTATCATTTTTATGAAATATAGGATCTAGGATAAAAATTTGGAGATCAAACAATGGTGGGAGCTTGGACTTTGATTCTTGAATTAAGGAGGAAGTCGAATGGTCTTCTTTGGAGAGGATGAAGGAGTTTTTGCTTGGTTGCTTGGCTAGTCTTGCATTATTGTGTTGTCTTGAATGATATTTTGGCATAAATCTACTTTAATAAAGTGCCTAGGTCATCCATGATGCAATCAAGAGACATGTGTTGCATTTTTTGTGGTAATGAGATGAGATGGGACTAAGTACTTGGTTGATTTTCTAATCTTGTTAGTTACTCTTGTAACTAGTTGGTTGCTTGATGTTTATTCATTAGTACATGCATGTATCTTGATCCACTACTCGTTCCTTTGTCCAGTTATTGCTAAATTCATTGATCGTTCGGAGGAATAACTCATTGGTTTCTAGTTAGGGTTTTACCGGAATCCGTCTTAACATTAATACTATCATTCTCCATCTTTCTTACTAACTTTTGAATTTACATTCCTTAAATCCCTTCGTTCAATCCTTAAGTCTATCAGTGTCCAAGGAACTCTCGGAGAAAATAAAAGTATGGTTTTTCAGAATCCGACAGCTTTTACATACAATTATTTTCCCCCTGGATCACTAATACGAACTCGGAAATCCGTTCCGAATACTTCTATATAGTGTCATCTCATATTATTCTTACTTCCACCAAAACACTATTCATTCTTTATTCTTCCTTTATTCCCTATATTTAGGACAATGTCCTTGTTCTTTCTCGGGCGTTCCTTAACCCTTTCACGGAACCACTGGACTAATCGTTATTGATATAGATGACATGAGAATATTCTCCTGTTTGGAATTGCCATAACTTATTCCCCTAGGAGATAGATTATTCTTATCTAAAGTGTCAACCGATAGTATTCGTCATGGCATAAAAACATTTGAATCCAAATCTATTCCTTTCATTCATTATCTCAATCGTTACATCGTAGTCGTAATCACTATTCACCATTACCTCAGTACATAATAAAAAGTTTTAATTATATCCAAAATTTGGGGTTCTTACAAGTTCTATGACAAAAAGGAGATTATTGTCAAGTTTCTGCTCACTCTTCCTGAGTACCTTGAGCACAAAATCACTGCTATAAGAGAAGGGAGAAACTTGAATGATGTCTCTTTTGAGACTCTTTATGTTGTACTTAAGTCATATGAACTTGAACTTTTTCAAAAGAGAGCTATTCAAACTGGAGCCAAAGGAAAGATGGCAACATGTCTAGTGCCCTTGTAGCTCATGAGCCACTTGTTTCTCTGCCAAGTGAACCCTCACAAAATTCACAACCAACACAAATACCACCTCTGAAGATTGAGGAGGTGTTGGATGATGAGGAGAAAGTGGTTCTACAGCTCAAAGATATTGAAGATGAAGAATTCTATTCATTAGAAGAGATTCAAAGCATGGATAATCCAACCATGGCATATATGGCTAAGAGATTCAAGAATATAAAGTTCAGAAGAGATAAGCCATATAAGCCATAGGGTCAGACATCTAAGTTCAACAAGGGAAACTCTTCAAAAGCTGCTAGTGGTACCACAAGAGGAGGATACAAGACAAGAATGGTGGATAGGTCAATGTTCAGATGTTACAACTGTAATGAGCTAGGTCATTTTGCCACAGAGTGCAGAAGGCCAAAATAGAATCAAAGAATGGAGAAAGGATCTGGAAGTCAGTTTAAAAGAAATCAAGGAAGAGTCTATGTGGCTGAAGGAAAATGCTGGGATGACTCTGATGATGAGGAAGAAGAGTTTGTAAATCTAGCTCCCATGGCTAGATCTGATGATGAAGCATCAAGCTCCTCAAATCAGGTACCATCTCTCATTTTACTTGATATGTCTAAAACTGAGTATAAGCAAACTATTGAAGAATTAAGTGCTGAGATGTTTAACATTCATGTTAGTTTATCTGCTGCTAATGAAGAAATTGTTAATTAACTAAACAGAATGAAACACTCAAATCTGAGAATGAAATGCTCTTGTTTAAAACCAGTCCTTTAGATTCACTAGCTCAAGAAAATGAGAAACTAAAAAATGATGTTGTCTGTGCTAAGGAGATAGAAGAATTCCTAAGAAATCAAATTGCTGAAAATAAATTTAAGCTTAAGGCCTTTAGAAATTCTTCTAAGTTAGTTTAGGAATATCATGAGAATCACACTGAGAACCAAAAGGTTGGAATAGGTTTTGACTATGGTAGGAGGCCTGGTAAGGCAACTGTGATTGATGGTTGTTCAGATGGTGATGCTGTCAAACCTCATATTCTCAAGAGAGTTTTTAAACCCAATTTCAAAACTGTTTAAGCTGATTTTGATGAGAATTCCTTGCTCATCAAACAAGAGCATCGTGATGAAGATGAGTGTATTGACAGCACATCTACTGAAGGGAAAGATACTGTCAAGATCCCCATAACAGTAACTTTACCAAGCAATCAGACAGAATGTTCTAAAGAAGCTGTCAACAAGCATAAGACAGAAACTTTCAAAGATACTGTCAAGAGAGTTCCTAGGACAGCAACTTCCAAATCTACTTTCAAGACAGCAGGTATGAAAGGTACTGTCAAGGGTAACTCGACAGCAACTTCCGGACATACTGTCAACACAGATGCTTACAAGCCTAAGAATAGGAATGGCAAGTTAGGAATTGATAAGAAAAATGGCTATGCTTATGTCAAGAATGCCCCTAGGAAGCTTTGCAATAATTGTGGATCCTCCCAACACTTAACACTTGTTTTTAAGAAACCGTATGAGAACAAGGTTAATGCAACCAAGGTTAAAGGTAGCTTACACAGAACTCCCATTATGCAAAGAACAATGAATGTTTGTAGTAACATTGACAACATGCCATGCAAAATCACTACCATGAGTACATGTTTTAATCTCCCTATTCTGTCTACCGAAACATGCTCTTATATGCAAACTGTTGAGACTTCTGAGCCTGCCAATGTTGGTAAAAAGGTAGCATCCACTGAGAAAAAGAACAAGTCCTATTCTAAAACTGAGTGGGTAGCAAAAGAAGTCAAACATGATGATTCAAATGTGATTAACGATGGTATAAGATGTGATGCTGTAACTGCAGGACCCAACAAGGATTGGGTACCAGATGCAAATTAAATATTATCTGTTTTGCAGGGCAAGAAAAAGAAACAAGTCATGTGGATCATCGATAGTGGATGCTCTAGACACATGACAGGTGATAAAACCCTGCTATCACATTATGTTGAGAAAGCTGGCCCAATCATAACTTTTGGAGACAACAGCAAAGGTTACACAGTGGGATATAGCCGTCTGGAAACTGGAAATGTTGTCATTGAAGATATTGCTCATGTAGATGGATTGAAGCACATCCTACTCAGTGTCAGCCAATTCAGTGACAGGGGATTTAAGGTTGATTTTGATATGATGGTTTGCAATATCTATCACAAGAAAAATGGAAGCCTTTCTTTGAAAGGATTAAGGAAAGGAAGCTTGTTTGTTGCAGATCTAAACTCTGCTAAGAAAGACAACGTTTACTGTTTCTATAGTAAAGCAACAGGTGGTTACAGCATGCTTTGGCACAAGAAGCTCTCACATCTCAATTTCAAGAACATGAATATATTGATGAAGAAAGAACTGGTGAGAAGACTACCTCAACAGGAATTCTGTCAAGAAGGACTCTGTGAGGATTGTCAAATGATAAAATTGAGAAGATCAGTGCACAAGTCAAAGCAATTAAACACCAGTACTAAGCCACTCAAGTTGATTTACATTGATCTCTTTGGCCCAGTAAATGTTCAATCTCTTGCAAGAAAGAGATATGCCCTGGTAATGGTGGATGACTACTCAAGGTACACTTGGGTAAAATTCTTGGAGTCCAAGGATGAAGCTGATCAAGAAATCATTGATCATATAAGAGTTCTTTATAGAACCCCAAATGTAAAAGTTCAAATTCTAAGAAGTGACAATGGCACTGAGTTCAGAAATGCCACACTTGGAGGTTTCTGCAATGATGAAGCATTGTGCAACAATTCTCCAATGCCGGGACACCACAACAAAATGGAGTTGTAGAAAGCAAAAACAGAACTCTCATTGAAGCTGCTAGAACTATGTTGTGTGATTCAAAACTGCCATCATACTTCTGGGCAGAAGCATTCAACATAGCTTGCTACACACAGAACAGAACCTTAATCAACAAGACTCATGGGAACACTCCTTACTATCAGTTAACAGGAAAGAAACCTATTGTCAAATATTTTCATATATTTGGGAGTGTTTCATGATGATGGACAACCATGAAAGGAAAGGAAAGTTTGATGCTAAAGCTTATGAAGGCATTTTAATGGGATATGGATTAGAAAGGACTACCTATAGAGTCAATGTCATTGATCACAAAGTTATTGAAGAAAGTGTAAATGTCACATTTGATGAAACCAAGCTTCCAGGATTGCAAGAGGATGGTCAAATAGAGCCTCTAAGATTTGAAAATCAAGGGTACTTGGAAGAAGAAGAAATTGTTGTTGAAGAACCTACTTGTACTCAGACTATTGAATTTGGAAGAGATGCTGTCAACACCAATGATGCTGCTCAAACTCCAGCTCAATCTCAGACAATAACATCTAATCATCAGAATGAGAATGACTCTGGAGATAATGAACAGCATGAAGGAGAAAATATCACTGGTGGAGGATCAACCTCTCAAGGAGGTAGTGAACAAGCAGAACAAGAAAAAAGCTTGCCTAAAACCACCAAGTGGAGCAAAGATCATACCAGTAATTTAATTATTGGTGATCCCACTACTGGTGTAAGGACGAGGAGAAATATTTCTGCTGACAGAATGTTTTCTTGTTTTCTATCTAAAACTGAGCCACAAACAATTGATGTAACATTGTTGGATTCCGATTGGGTGATAGCTATGCAAGAAGAGCTAACCAATTTGAGAGAAACAATGTAAGGAAGCTGGTCCCTAGACCAAGAGGGAAGTGAGTTGTTGATACAAAGTGGGTTTTCAGAAAAAAATTGGATGAAAGTGGAAATGTGACAAGAAACAAGGCAAGGCTAGTAGCGAAAGGTTACTGTCAACAGGAAGGGATAGATTATGATGAGACTTTTACACCTGTTGCCAGACTTGAAGCTATCAGAATATTTCTAGTATATGCTGCACATTGTAACTTCAAGGTGTTCCAAATGGATGTCAAAAGTGCCTTTCTCAATGGAGAGCTAGAGGAAGAAGTGTATGTTGAACAGCCACCTGGATTTGAAGAAGCTGAGTTGTATGACTTTGTCTACAAGCTGTTCAAAGCACTTTATGGATTGAAGCAAGCCCGAGAGCTTGGTATGAAACTCTCTCTACCTTTCTAATAGAGAATCAATTTACAAGAGGTGTAGTAGATAAGACTTTATTCTACAAGCATCATGGCAAGGACATCATTCTGGTACAGATATATGTTGATGACATAATCTTTGGTTCTACAAATTAGAAGCTGTGTGAAAAGTTTTCATCTCTTATGAGGAACAAATATGAGATGAACATGATGGGAGAACTGTCATTTTTCCTAGGTCTACAAATTCATCAAAAGGATGATGGAATCTTCATAAGCCAAGCAAAATATGTCAATGAACTTCTCAAAAAGTTCAACTTGGAAGATGCATCACCTGCCAAGACGCCTATCTCTACTGCAACCAAACTGGATTTGGATCCTAAAGGAAAGAAAGTGGACTCTAGCACTTACAGAGGCATGGTTGGATCTTTGTTATATCTAACTGCTAGCAGACCAGACATCATGTTTGCTACATGTCTTTGTGCAAGGTTTCAGGCTGATCCAAAAGAGTCACACTTGATTGCAATCAAAAGAATCTTTAGATATTTGAAAGGCACTCCAAATTTAGGCCTTTGGTATCCTAAAGATACTGGTTTTGATCTGATAGGATATTCTGATTCATACTATGCTGGATACAAAATTGACAGGAAGAGCACAACAAGAAGCTGTCAATTTCTTGGTGGAAGATTAGTTTCATGGTTTAGCAAGAAGTAGCATTCTGTATCTACTTCAACTGCAGAAGCTAAGTATATTGCAGCTGGAGCACATTGATATCAGACATCTTTTCATTTTCACAAAGCCATTGGATGAAGCAATCTTCAACGGGTTGGTAAGTGAATTGGGAATGCTATATCTGGTATGTTAACTTACTAGTTTTTTTTTTTCATTTTCTATATGTTAAAATGCAGCTCGTGACAGTAGCCTTCAATGTTGATGTCATGAGAAGTTATTGTCTTATTTGCTACTTGTTTAACAGCATGTCTGCTATAACTATGCTAAATGGAAATTACATGCGTGTTTTAACTTATGTAATGAGTAGTCACGTGACATTAACTGAAATCACACGCGTGCCAGTGATAATTAGTCGTGTCATTTGAAATGACCCGGGGTAATTGTCAGTCCTTTTTCTTTTAAAGTTAAATACTTTATTAAAAGGAAACGTGTGGGAAACTGTAGCGTCACTTAACGTGCTATAAATAAGACCGAGGCGAAACCCCTATTTTCTCATTACACACTTAAGAGATACTAGAGAATGAGTAAGAGGAAGGCTTCAGAGATCTCTACTCCCGAGAACTCCAAGACCAAGGAGGAGATGCCGGAGAAGAAAGAGGAAGTCGCTGTTGCTGAGGATCCTTGGGATCCCCGGCTAGATAAGCTTCAGGCTTATCTCGACCAGCTAAGGATCTCCGAGGAGGAGGAGGTGAAGCTGGTCATCGAGCAACTGCTAAAGGAAGCTCTTTCTGAGCTTAATAAAAATTGATGTTTATTTTAAGAACTTTTTATGTATTGTTTTTATGTTTTTGATGAAAAGTTCGTCGTTTCATCTTCTCCGGCGTTGATGCTTGTTTCTTTACCTTATCCTCCCATCTTGGTTATCTGTTGATTAATGCTTGTATGCATGTATGTGTATGTGTGTGTATGTGTGTAAATGTGTGCTCTTTAACGAATATGTGCCTAAATCGATTAAAATGCTAATTGGTAATTTTAATTTTAATCAATGGGCATGAAAAAAATTATTTCCGCACAAGTTGTTGTCAACAATGAAAGTTGCTGTCACGACACGTCTTGACAGCAAGTTTCCTTACAACAAGGAAAAAGTTCCTATCATGAGAGTTTAAAAGAGTGCTTATTGGTGACAGCACGTTCTCGTGCCAATGTTACTATCAAGCGAAACATGCTATCACCCCCTCAAAATTTTTGACAAATTTGTTCCAGCACACAGGTTACTATCAAGTTAGTGGATCGATATAATTGGGATTTTACCTCCACGATTTACAGCCACTAAGAAGAAACTACCCATGACACCACGTGACTGATTAATGGGTTAAGACACAGAGTTACTTTCCCCTTTTCAGTAAAACATTTGCTATATTCATATAAGCAACTGTCAAACACACAAATACATAACTCTATACAGAACCTCTCTCTTAAAAGCTCAAATCTCTCTCTCTCTCTCTCTCTCTCTCTCTCTCCAAACTCAAAGCACAAAAATGGCACCCAAACAATCCTCTTCTCAAACAAACTTTTCTGGTATTCTCACTACTACAGATGCTGGTGAAGGATTCAAAGGACTTGTATCCTTCATTAACAAGTCCTATCTAGGTCGTGCTATAACCTCTACCCCATCTTTGGACCTAGACAGACTTGAACAATTTTGGCAAACTGCCATTGTTCAAGGAGGTGCAGGTAATGAAGCCATACAATTCAAAATCAAAGACACTACCTACATTCTCACTATCAAGGGCATCAATGAAGCCCTGGGAACTGGACTACAAGCAAAAGAATCATACCAGGGGCTTGCAAGTGATGAAACCCTAAACAAGTTCTTCTTAAAAATTGTGTATTCTGGCCCTGTTCTTGAAGAAGGTACTTCAAGTTGGTACCCAACTGGTGAAATGGACAGGAAGTACTTAAGCAAAGAATGGAGCATAATTCTTGATGCAATGGTGAAGGTTTTCTCAACAAAAACCACTTGTTGGAATGGTATTCCCTCATACATCAAGAAACTCACTCACTCACTTGTCCATGGGTACAAGGTGGATGTTGGAAAGCTGCTTATGGGAAAATTCAAATCTGCCATAAGTAAGAAGGTACATGTCTATACTCGCTTTCTTATGATGTGTATAAATTCATTTTGTGGACTTGATGAAAATGCCTCCCCCATAGTGGAGTGCAATGTTTTGAAAAGGAATACACACACTACACTCAATTCACAAAATTTAAATACACATATTCCACTCTGCTTCAAAAAGAACATGGCTGATCAAGAGCTTAATCTTGATTTTAAACTACCCTCTCGGTATGTTACTTTTTCTCTTGAGAATGAAGCTGAATTAGACCCAAATTCAGTTAACCCCCCATTCTACTCAATTCATTCAAATCAGACCTTCCAGACAACCAAAAGCCATAAAAATAGCCCTGCAAGAATCCAAGAAAAGACCCTTGGAAACTGGTGTTGGTGGTAGTTCTGAGAATGTTGAGGGAGAAACTGCACTTGATGCAGCAAATAAGGATGTTAGTCAAAGTGAACCCATAGTGGTTCCTCTTGAGCCTAAGAAGAAGAGAGCTAAGAGGGGCAAAGCCACTGTTAGCCACCCCATATTCTCATAAAAGACTGTGGAGGATAAAAGGGAATCAAACACATTCCTAGGTGCTTCTTCTCAACAAGGAGTATTTATTGAAACTGGCTTGTCTCCCAAGGCATCTTGTAAAGAGTCTACACAACCTCATGTACTCACTCATGAGGAACCCCCACTTGCAGATAGACACATGGAGTTAGGGCACAGCGAGGGTCATAAAACTTACACTTTCGATGTTCCACATGTTGGCCCTATGGAACAACCAAAAATCTCTTCTATACCATCACCTTCTCTATTCTCTAATCCATCAATTGTTTTTTCTCAACAACCTAGAGAAGGGGACAGTCCCAACCCTTCAAATTTTTATCATCCATCTCATATCATGGATGAGCCCCCATCTAGTGGTCCACAAGAACCCATTTCTCAAAGTGAAATGGACACCACTCTCTCAAACACTGAGGTAGATCAAGGTGGCGCTCTTCTAGAAAATGAAACAGCCAACATCTTGATTAAACTCCAACAAGCAACTGACGCTAGGGAAGGTGCTGTCACAGGCTCAGCTGCTGTCAAAGACACCACCAAAGTTGTTGTCTACCTATTGACAGTAACATTTTGGTTAAAGATGTTGTCACCTCTACACATCATGATCAGGATGCAGTAATTGTTGAAGATGCTTCTGATGATGATCATTTGCCTATCTCTGCTCTAAAGGTAAAATCTAAACATTCTACTTTTTCAACTCAAATGCATGTAAGTACTGCTCATACCCATGCATCTAGGATGAGTGATGGAGACAAAAAGAAAAAAGAGATAAAAGAAAATAGAGGTGATCATAAAAATGAGATGTAGCCAAATGAGTTGGCAAAAGGTGAGGGACTTGAGCATGTCCAGAGTGAACCTGAAGGAGCCCCACAACATAAGGCTATAGGCCTTGAGAGTTCCTCTGTGAGGAGTGATGAGATCACTCAAAAAAACAATGAGAGTGTGAGAACCCCCCAGCCTCCTTGACCCAATCTTTTCCTTTGCCTCCAAAAAGGTTAAAATCTGGTGGTCCTTCTAAACAAGCTGATTCAATGTTGCAATCCCTTGAGGGCAGATGTGCATCGATGGAAGCCAAGATTGACAATCTATCCACTATGGTAACTACTAGTTTTGCTGAGATTCAACAGGCTCTGCTATCATTTTCTGCTACTCTTAGTGCTGTCAACTTAACTAAGGGGGAGAAAGTGGTAGATCAAAATAGAGTGGTAGATCCAAATATCTCAGAAAAAGTGGTAGAGAAGGAGAAGCAAGGGGAAGCAACAAGCAAGGTGGAGTCAAGAAGTAAGGGGAGCAGGTACAAGTTGAAGATGGAGAAGAGAGTGAGGGGGAGCTAGAGAAAAAGGAAGAAAAAAACTTTGGTGAAGAACTGAAAGCCTATGGAGATGGTGACTTAATTGAACATGAAATGGATGGTGAGCCAGTATTTGTAAATAAAGAAGTGATGGAGCAATTACAAGAAACTCAAAAGTCTGAAAGACCAATACTGCCTCCTCTGAAAATTAATGAGCCAACTCCAGAAATCATGGAAACTCCACTGCAAAAGCTATGGAGAGAACAAGAAGGGCAAAACAGACTGGGTAAAGGCAAAGATAAAATGCCTGAGTACATAAATCTGACAACTGGAACCACCTGGTCTGATGGAAGTGAGTATAGCCCAGATGATACAGGAATAATGATGGTTAGCCACATGGAGAGTACTTTGAACAACAAGGATGAAGAATTCAGCATGTTGGTGGATAACTCAATCACAGAAGCATGAGGATTTTACAACAAACTGTCAAAAATACTGAAGGAAAAAATAATAAGTATCTCTATGAAAGTTAACTTGGAGAAAAGATGGGCAATTGATGTATATCTGAAAATTGGCATCTCAATATTCATCATAATGCAACTATTGCAAAGCATGCAAGCAAGAGTACTAAATTCCTTAGCAACAAAAGTGAAGGCCAACTCAACAACCTTTAATGAAAGTCTGTTGGCACAGATCAAAAGGCTTGTTGAAGACAAACTCCCAGAAGTGATTGATAATCCATATGGTGTTTTCTATAGGATGACCACAAGTGCAGGAGTAAAGAAAATTGGTTTTCTGACTTTGGATAAAGAGTCAAAGTTGAAAACTGATTCAGTGATGATAGTGCTGAGACAGATCCTCAAGTCCAAGATTACCAAGGAAAAAGTCAAGGCTGTTAGGGAAAATCACAAACTTTTGGTGAAAAGAGATGAGAGTCTTAACACTCAAGTAAAGAAGTTAATTTCTGAATCTAATGCCAAAAGAGGTGAAAGAGGTGGAAGCTGCACATTTGATGACACTCTTGATGATGATGAGCTTGATGAAAATGGAGGATCTGCTGCAATTGAAGGTGGGAGTAAAAACAAAGTAACTGCCAAGAATGTTGAAAATCAAACTCAGGAGAAAGCAAAAGAAGAAGCTCCTAGCACTGAAAAGAAAGATGTTGTTACTAAAGAAGGAGAATCGGATATTCTTGAAGCCTTGGAAGCAAATATTTTAAGGTTTGCTGTTGACTGCCTTAATGCTGAAAAGGATGCTGTCAACAAAGACACTATCAAGAGCTTAAATGAAGATACTGTCACGGAGGACAAAGTTGAAAAGGACACTGTCAAGAGCTTGAATGAAGATGCTGTCAAGGACAAGGATGCCAAAAAGAAAAGCAGGAGCCTGGCGCTCAATTCCTACAAAGGGGAAGACAAAGGTTGCAGCTAAGACAAAGAAGCATGGAGTAGTGGTTGATAAGACTGTTATTCAGAAAAGAGAATTGATGAATAGCTTCGAATGTCAGAAAGCAAATGTTGAAAGAGACATGAAATCCGTCTCTTTGGATTTGGATAAAAGTAAGCAACATGCAACCAAATACACCATCTGGCATATAGATGGAAGTAGAATGATGGATGTTGACAAGAATTTCAATATGATCAAAGGATCGACAGCGGTGGACAGGTATAGCCTCAAAATGACATCTGAAGTAGTGACACGCAGAATCGATTTCTTTGTGTTGGCAAGAATGGTGGAGCTTATGGTGAGTGTAAGAACCCAGATATTTGGTTGTAATTAAAACTTTTATTATGTAATGGAGTATAAGTGTAACAGTGGTTTCAGTGAACGAATATTTAATGAATTTGGATTCAAATATTTATATGCCATGAACAATGCAATTGGTTGACAACTTAGATAAGAATAATCTATCTCTTGGATAAGTAGGATATGGTAAATTCCAAAGAGGAAGGTTATTCTCATGTCATCCAAATCGATATCTGGTAGCTCATGTCATCCAAATCGATATCTGTTATAAGTCCAGTGGTTCCGTAAAAGGGTTAAGGAACTCTCGGGAAAGAGCGAGGACATTTTTATAATTATAAGAATTAAAGAGAAAATAAGTAAGAATAGTGTTTTTGGTGAAAATTGGAATATTATCAGACGACGCTATATAGGAGTATTCGAAACGGATTTCTGAGTTCGTATTAATGACCGATAGGCAATATAATTGTATGTAAACGATATCAGATTCGGAAAAATAACACTTTTATTTTCTCCGAGATTTCCCTAGACACTGAATGATTTAAGGATTTAATATAAAGATTTAAGGAATTTAAATTCAAGAATTATAAAGGAGGATTGAAAATGGTAGTATAAATATTAAGAAGGTTTCCGGTAAAACCCTAACTAGAAATATTTGAGATATTCCTTCGAACAATCAATGAAATTGAGCAATAACCGGACAAAGAATCAAGCAGAAAGCCAAGATGCATACATGTGCAAGAGGATAAGATCAAGGAACTAAGTAGTTAATAAGGTAACTTAATAAGGTAACTAGCATATTTAGCAAGCAAACCAAGTACTTAGCTTCATCTCATCACAAAACCACTAAACACCAACACTTGTCCATTCAATTTGCATCATCCATGACCAAAGCACTTTATTAAAGTATCTTTATGTTAGATATTATCAAGAGACATCACTTTATGCATAATGAACCAAGCAACCAAGCAAGAACACCAAGCTCTCTTTGTTTTCTTTCCATTCGGCCCTTCCTAAATTCCAAAAACAAAATCCCACTTCCAACCATTGTTTGATCTCCAAATTTTTATGGTGAGTACTACATTTCATATTAGAGATATGCTATGAATCTTAGCTTCAAACTCCACTTCTTTCATTTTCAAATAAATCATCAAAGATGAGGGTGAATAGTGATTTCTAGAAACTAACTTTGATTTCTGGTTTTCTTTGGTTGATCTAAGTTTCATTAAGGCTATACAAGGACCAGATCAAGCTTAGTAAGGCCTTTAAACACTCCAAGGAAGGTATATCTCTGAAGAACCCTAGATCTTACTTTGAGTTTTATGGACGTTCTTGGTGGTTTTAGCTTAGTTATGATGTTGATGTTAATGTAAGCATGTAAGCATGATTATGTAGTTATTTATGTTGATCTAAGATATATGATGATTATGATGGTGAAGTGAGACATTCTTGGACTTATTAAGATGAGTTTCATGTGTATAAAATGTATGGTATGCCCGGTGTGGCTTGGTTGTGATGAAACAAATTTTGAAACGTTCGATTTATAGCCGTTGTAATGCCGAAATTTGGTTAATCCTTTAAAAACGGGCATCACAGTAGGTATAATTTCTAGCCTTGATGATTATATGACATACCCTTGTAGATCTCGAGTCATAGATCGTTTTGGCGCGAGAATCGAAGCAAACGGACTTACGGTTTAGGAGTTATGGTCAAAATCGTAAAAGTGGTTCGAAACCGTAAGTGCGAGTTCGTAACTGAAATTGAACCCCCTTAATATTACTAATTCAGTGGCGAATCTTGATAATTAAATATTAGAGATCATAAGGAAGGTGTGAGAGAAAACCTCATGTCGAACGGATCGTTTTTTGATTTTATAAAAATGTTCGAATCAAGATTAAGTACGAATGAACCCCTAAAAAGGACAAGTGGTTATGACTTTGGAAAATCACTTAGAAAACGATCAATAAACCTCGAGGTATAATCTCTTTTAGTAATTGACCGACCTTAGAACTTATATGGATTTAGTACCCACCAAGTGTAAGTAAAATGACATGCCTTGATAACTAGCAAGTGTCGGATCATAACGGTGATAAAAAGAGTTACACTAGAGGGTGTATAACGAGATAACTTGAAAACGTGTTTTAATCTAAGTTAAATATATACTTAGCCTTTCAAAAGCATTAAGTGATTAATCTTGAATATTCTGATTGTTTATAGATCACCGGACTGACCCAGGACACGCCACCCCTACCCGAGCACCGGGCAAGTTTCCAATACTTTGGAACTGTTGTTGTGATAGTATATATGATTGATTGTTATTATACATATGCCATAGCATGCATGCCTATGCTTTCAAATTATATTGTGATAATTGTTCCCTGATTTGATGTTGGTTTATAAGTTAGATACGAGGTATACTAGTTATAAGCCGGATATTGCTAAGACCCTTAGTGAAGGCATATGATCTTCCTTCATTAAATATAAACCTGGAGTCGGTATTTTGTAATATAGAGATAGTCGTGGAAATCCGGAGGGATTCCAGTGACAGATTATTTGAGGAATGTTATTTATGAACATTACTTATATTTCCATAAATATTAATTACTTGGAAATTATTCGAGGAATGTTATTTGAGTATAATCTCAGTCGAGAAATACTATTTCAATATTATTTTTGAATATTCATTTAAGACTTGATTTATTTAATGAATATTCATTTGAGGTTATTGATTTAGATGAATATTATTTTGGAATATTTATTTGAGTTTATTTATTTAATGAATATTATTTTGAATATTCATTTGAGCTTTATTTCTTTAATGAATATTGTCTTGAAAATTCCTTTAAGGTTGATTAATTATCGGATATTATTTTGAATATTTATTCGAAGAATTATTTATTTAATGAATATTCTCATATGTTTATTCGAGGGTTACTTTGAGTAATATTTTATATTACGAATATTCTTTAAATATTTATGAGTTATTAAATATTCTTTGAATATTTATGTAATTCTTTTAACTAGTTTTAAAATATAGTATTTTATTCAAATATTATCTTCGACCTTCAAAAATTATGTAAAATATTTCTGAGTCATATTATGACCATTTTTATCAAGGAGAGGTTCCTAAAATTCTATTCTTCACTCAAATCTATCTTCCAAATTATGAGGGAACCTTACTTGAGAGCTGTTATTTATTTGTTTGACTTCCTGGTCATAAATCTTTTAAAACTATTCTTTTCGCTCGCAACTTGGTTGTTATTTATCAAGACGAGCCTCTGTGTTACTCCCTCATCGTTCGAGGGATAAGATTATTGGAACAAGTCGATATCCATTAACAAGCAACTGCTTGGGAAATATTGGTGAATTTTCCTTTCCAACTAGATACGACTACTTTGTGGAGTCCAATCAACAAGTATTACACTTGGGGAAAGGGGGACGAGCTTTACGTATCAGAGTCATGGATTTATTCGAACTAGGATTATTTGTATAATGTGTAAGAGGCTGTGGGACAGTCCATCCTGGAAATAGGGTCCGAGTGGCGCAGGCCCCGACTAAGCCCAAAGATGGCTAGGGAGATTCGGCGTATGGTGGTGTCCATATGTTCTTCTTTCTACATGTAGAGAAACAAGTTTTTTGAGATGCACGACCTGCGACTGATCATCGTAAGGTTGTGTCATCCGGCGCGACATACTCCAGCATTGGTTCATCATCCAAATCTATTTATTATCTACAACATGAAGTATCACTCGTGCTGATAGGGTTTGGAAAACTGTTCAGAACTAAAAGTACTCTGGAATACCACGTAACTTCATCGTATATATTATACTAGTACTATGTTCGTTAATGCATGGCATAAGGTTTCAAAAATACTTTTGAACTGTTATATATATTATTGTTCAGTATACATTATTGTTGGTGGGCTATTGCTCACCCTTGCTTTATTATTTATATCACAACAACAACTAGGTTTGATTGCCCGCGTAAGGTGCACTCGGCACAAGCAGGTGACTCCAGTCGTAGGACTACCCGCTGATGTTGTTGCTGCCGTTGCTGAGGCAGACTGACAGCTTTTGTTTTCAGCCTTAATTATATGTATAATTAATATTAATCAACGGTAAGAACTTTTAAACTTATGTTGTAATCATTTTGGGTTGTAATAACTTATATTCGTGGATCCTATAATTAGAAGATTTATTTCAATTTCATCTCTGGGACTATAACTTGTTGTGTGTGATGTGATATTATTGCGGGGTCATAGTATGCTATTTATTTATTTGGATTCAAGTTCATGTATTATTGATGGAATTGAGACCGTAACGACCAGATCCCCGACCCCGGATCTAGGGCTGTTATAGAATGGTATCAGAGCGAGAGTTATATATCCCAAGAGATGATGCGACGTTATATAATAATAAATTCACTAAGATAATAAGAACTCTTGCCAAGTTCACCTAAAAGGCTTACGGGAAATTTTTAAGTATCATGATAGTAACATAGTTCGTATTGTGTAGGCGAGTGACATCTCCGATCCAGAGGCTTTTGAGAGACAGCACGACGTGATCCAGGCCACCGAGGATAGGGTGGTGGTTGATTATGATGACTTGTTCAGGACCGCAGATCCTTATTATGAGCGTCTAGGTGACGAGGATGGAGACACAGAGGTTGTTGAGTCTGAGGAGGGGGACCCGGAGGAGGCCCAGATAGCTGGGGATACCGAGGTTATTATTGAGGAGTCTGATGAGGAGGATTCGGAGGAGATCCAGGCGATATATGATGTTAGGGTTATGGAGGAGGACACCGATGTAATAACCCTAACTTTAGAAAGGCTATAGTGCCCAAATGAATAGTGATCTTGAGGAATCCAGGGAAATGGTGTGTAGGTACTCTATATTAGGGATGGAAAATGGGTAAACAGAAACCATATTAGTGTTGTACATTGAAAATAAGTGACTCGAAATGACGATGGATTTTAGAAATTCCTGAATTTTGATTTTGAGGATTTTGAGCTCGAACGAACTTCTATATCTTGGATATTAAGGAGTATAGAAATACTAAAGGAATTATATGTTGAGGAATTAGTAAATTTAAGTTAAACCAAGGGATTATTAAGTCAAGAGAATACCAAAGGAAATTGGATTTGTAAATGATTTCGAAAACCACTGAGATGATGAGGTATACTCGAAACGAACCACAATTAGACGAGTATGGAAACCAAGCAACCAAGATTAATAATATAACAAGGATTATATCACATTAGTAATTACCAAGATTAATTAGTATTGTACCTAGGAAAATCAAAAAAAAGAATAAAAAGAATGCATCCAATGACATCATCCTCTGCATCATCTTCCACTAACACAAATTAAGGGCAAATTAGTCTTTAAACCATGGGATTTTTCTACAAAACTCTAGAATTAGGATAAGATGAGATGAGGATTATCAAAGAAACACAAAAATATCTCTCCATCTTGTCCAATACTCCATTCGGCCACTTAGAAGAAAAAGGAAGAAAGAAAAAAAAATTAAAAACACAAACCTTGCTAGCATCAACATTAAATCAAGGGATAAATCATGGGTGTTCTTGGAGATTAGGAAGGAGCATATACAAAGTTTCAAGGCCAACCATCATCATATAGCAAGGTAATAAAATCATGGAAGTTGTTAGAAAGATGATGAATAGTGTTTTCAAGTGTTAACTTTGTTTTAATGGTTTCTCTTAGTGATTCAAGCTAGTATAAGGTTGATTAAGGATATATCAAGGATTGTTAAGGGTTACCAAAGCTTCAAGAAGGTATAATCATGCTTGCTCTTTTATATTTATGGTGGATATTGTTTGGTTTAGTGATTAAGTAGTGTAAATGTTAAGATTATGATGTTATATGTGTTTGTAAGTGGTTTGAGTTAAATATGGAAATGTTTGGGATTGTAACCATGGCTGGTGAAGAAGACCACATGGTGTAGGTGATGATTATGGAGTTTGATAATTGATTTGGAGGAGTTGGATTTATGGAAAGTACGAAATTATAGCCGTTATAATGCCGATTTTCGTTAGGATGTAAGTTGCCCTGTTTTGGACCCCATGCATCCGTACGGTACCCTACTGTCCAGGTTCCTAATTAACTATGAAATGATAGAGCTTAGTTCAAAGATCGTTTTGATATAAGGTGCGTTAAAATCTGATGAACGGTTTAGGAGAAAAGTCAGTTTTAGTGAAAGCGGTTCAGAAACCGAGAAACTGTAAATGTATCAAACTTGAGGTTACAATTACCATACTTTAACATTGTTAAAAGTCACGAAATTTTGGGATATGGTAGTAGTGTGGTCAGAGAACTATTTCCAGTTGACCTTGCAATAAAATTCGAAATTTAAAAATTATAAGAAATTCTGCAGTCGAGTGTGGTCGTTAAAGGAAATGGTGAAAACCCCTGAAACTTCGATTTAGGTTATAAATGGTTAAGTTCTTGAACCTTTGGGGTAACAGGAATACGTTAAACATATATTAAAGTTTCAAAAGGAAATGTTATACAAGAGTGTAGTGAGTAAGAGATGTGGTTCTAACGACGGTCCTTTTGTGTTTATAGAAACTCCGGAAGAGGGACGAGCCATACCGTCAGGATATCGAAACCGAGGCAAGATCTCTTCTATCACTATTTGTAAAACTACTTATCTTCACAAAGAAACTTTATTTCGTAGAATATATATGTGATGCTATTATTACTATATTGTGAAGAAATTGTCTTCCTTGAGTATTAATATTGAAAAGAAAGATATACGAAGATGTATATGAATATGGATATGAGTATAAGATGTATATGAATATGAATAAGAGTATGAGACGGATATGTATAGAGATGATTATGCATGAATTGAACATGCCTTATGATTAAGAGAATAAGAGAGAATGGTATCAGTTGTTATCGAGGGTTATATGGTTATAATATTATATTAAAAATGTTTTTTTTGAGTATCCGTGGTTTAATAAACATTATTTGATTATCATGCATTACTCTTAAAATAGATGGAATATTTTACAAATATAAAAGTATATTTGATTTCTGAATATGAAAGAGAGGTCTAAATCATAATCAAAGCATGATGATATCTATATATATTTTATAGAAGTAATGTGCGAGAATGGAAATGATATGAGAGAATGATATGTGGAAATGAAAGTGAGAAAATGGAAATGTGGAATGATATTTTAAAAAGAGAATAATGATGTGATAAAGAGGGGGATTGCAACAGACATGCGTAAGTGCCTGTGTCAGGGCTGTGTGCGACACAGTCCAGCATTTATTATTTTTATTACGGCACGAAGATGCCAAGGGAGGATGTTAGCAGGTGGCCTTCCTCCAGGGATGATTTTCATTCCTTCTACCGGTAGTAAAAAGAGAGCAGGTACGATTAGGCGACTGATCATCGTCCTAACGTATCAGGCGACAGCAGATATCCCCAATGTTTTGAAAAGAAAGTGTAGACAATGGTTTTCAGATTTCTATACTGAAAACAGAACAATGATATGAGATGATGGAATGATAGTTACAGATGAAGAAAAACTGATATTATATTATTTTAGATTTCAATACTGAAAACAGAATAATGATATGAGATGATGGTATTATGGTTGCAGATGAAGAAAAACTGATATTATATTAATATAGATTTATTTCTTATAATAGTGAGTGGATGATGTATTATTAAATAAGAGCTTTACTCTTCCTTAAGGATTTTAATTGTTTCCTGCTATTACATATGCATATACATATATGTATACTTGTTCACATTTCAAATTTTAGTTACAGTATGATCTTGCTGAGCTATTATAGCTCACTCTTGCTACTTATGTATATAGCAGCTAGGTCCCATGCCGATACTACGTACCACACCCCGCAAGAGGGTAAGGGAAAGGCGACCTTTTGAGCGTGTGCTGGCGACCATCCCCGAGGTAGTGACAAGCGAAGGGGCTTAGTATACTTATTTAAATTAAGTGTGTAAATTGTAATAAACTTTAGTTGTTGAAGTGCTTCCTGTAGAAGCTTTGTTCAACAATGTACTTAGTAAATTCTGGGCTTGTAATAACTGTTAACTTTAAAACTTTTAAATATTGTGGTTGTTGTTCTATGAGCATATGACTGGTGTGTGTGTGTATTAGTGTGGGGTCAACTGCTTATTTATTTAATTATTTATTTTAAAAAAAAAAGAACTACAGAGATATTGATCAGAAATTGGACCTTGACGGCCCGGATCCTTGACCCCGGATCCCGGGGCGTCACAGATGGTATCAGAGCTAAGAGTCATAATGCTCAAGAACAAAAGTGATAATAATAAATGTATCAGTTATAATATAAATTGTGAACTTCCATCAAGTTCAGGGGTGGTATATCGCAGGTAGTATTTACTTTAAGCATATATTATAATTTATTAGACTGTTACTAATAGAATTTTATGTTTTATTATAGGGAGCAGAGATGGGTGAGCCGAGTCAGGACCCCCAGTGGCTAGAGATGTCAGAGCAGGAGCTATTAGATCTTCAGCTGGCCGGGGTCGAGGTCCCCGAGTATGCAGTTGAGGACCTCAGGGAGAGACGCCGGGCGGCGGCTAGAGAGCGATTAGAGAGAGAGGAGGCAGAGGAGCAGAGACGGAGAGATGCTGTGGCCCTAGTGCCATATATGGGTAGACCTTCTACAGGATCTGACGAGGCAGGTCCTTCCAGAGTGAGATCGGAGATCCCTGAGGAGGAGAGGCCACTGCGTAAGAGGCCTAGGTTGTCAGTTATACTTGAGGAGCCGATTGAGTGGAGGGATATTCAGATGGTTCCCACTCCTGTCCGACCCGTCCCAGTGCCGTCACCAGTTCCATCCCCTCTACCTAGTCCTGACCCTATAGATGATCCTTTCGAGCAGTTTACCCCTCCAGGGCATTTTGGGTTTTTTGAGGAGGAGGAGGATCCTTCAGAGGATGCTGAGACAGAGTCGGTTCCTCCATCCCCACCCTTTGCACCTCCACCACCTCCACCTGTGGATGCACCTCCCCTAGCTGTACCCCCTCAGGAGGCACCCTTACCGGTGGGTGACCCACTTTCAGCTACCTTATTGACCGAGTACTTTGCCCTTCAGGGACAGTTGGAGGAGTCCCGCAGGACTATAGACACCCTTCTACAGAGGTTAGAGAGAGGGAGAGGAGGGGTTATCCCGGATGGGATGTCTCTGGGGATGATCAGTATTGAGCTACGAGCATTAGGAGATATTAGGAGGTTGTTGGGTGATAGAGGAGACCCGGCATGGAGGGCCCAGATAGTTGATACGGTTACTACCATGGTAGTCCAGATACGGGATGTTGTCAGGGCAGGGTTGTGAGCCGGGATAGTAGTTTCGTCACTAATCAGACTAGTCATCTTGTTGATGTCATTTTGGGGATTAGTTTAGTTGTTCACTGTTTTAATCCCAGTCTGATTAGAGGACAGTTAGTAGTACTTTTGGTGATATCGGATTAGTATGTACGGCTATGTTTTGGGTTTCGAACCTTGTATTAGATGATGTATATTATTAGCAGTAAAAGATGTTGTACCCAAATTGTAAAATATTTATGTACATTAATGAAGGTTGTGCATTTCTATCTAAATTTTTGCTGCATTTTTTTTTATATAATAAATGTTGAGACTCAGAAATATTGATGTATAAAAGGTGATTGACTTAATGAAAAGGCTATCGTGTTAAGGGCGATACAACTACCTACTAAAGTTATGGTATAACTAGATGTAAATCGCGTGATAAAGATATTGTGATGTGCAAATGAGCTAATTAATGATATAATTGTGTATATAGAAATGATGTATATAGTAACCCAAATTCGGGTAATTAATAAGGACTATTGTTATGTACAGAACTATGCCGCCTAGACGTGACAGTAGAGCGAATGCAAGGGAAAATGAGAGAGACGAAAGAAGTCGAAATATCGAAGGTACTAGACTGAACGAAAATGCTCATAATGAAGAAAATCATGAGGAAGGAGAAGAGGAATCAACTGGCCAACAAAGGAATCCGGGAGGTGATCCCTTTTCCCAATTCATGGACTTATTAAGGCAGAATTTAGCAAATCCACAGAATCCTCAACCACCACCTGTTCTCCCCAATCAGGCAGCTAATTCCTTTCGTGCCTTTAAGTCATTAAAGCCCCCAGAATTCGAGGGAACCACTAACCCAGTAGTAGCTAGGGCATGGCTAAAAGAAATGGAGAAAGCTTTCGAAATACTGAGGATAGAGGAAGATCAGAAAACAGTTTTTGCAGCCTATCTCTTAAAGGGAGAGGCAAATTACTGGTGGGAAGCTAGGAAGAACCTAGAGGAAGCGGGAGTGATAACCTGGGAGCGTTTCACTAGGGTGTTCCTAGAAAAGTATTCTCCTAGGTATTTAGAAAACCAAATGGAATTAAAGTTTCTGAAGTTAAAACAGGATAACCTAACAGTGGCAGAGTATGAAAATAAATTTACAGAACTGTCGAGGTTTGTTCCCGAGTTTGTGCGTACTGAAGAACAACGAGAAAAAAGGTTTCAACAAGGGTTGAAACCCTGGTTACGAACGAGAGTGGCCCCATTTGAGTTGACTGATTATGCTGCAGTGGTTCAAAAGGCATCAATTATAGAGGCCGAGAGTGAGCAGGCTCAAATAGGTCGAGAGAATAAGAAAAGAAGATTTGAGGGCCCAAAAGGAGGTTCAAGTGAGGGAAGCTACTTTAACAAAGGAGGTAAAGGACAAAAATCTCAATTTGTGGGAAAGTCGGGGGGTAACAAGACTACTAGTGAGACGGTGAGTCAGGGTGGAAAATCTTCAGGAACATTTCAGTCCAATCAATCACGACCACCATTACCAGATTGTGACACGTGTGGTAAGAAGCATATAGGAGTCTGTAGAGTGCTGGGAGTAACTTGTTTCAAGTGTGGACAAAAAGGACACTACCTTAACCAGTGCCCACCAACTGATGCAAACCCTAAAAGAGATGTTAAGTGTTACCAGTGTGGGAAACTAGGACACATTGCTAGAGATTGTCGTTCAGGTGGGTCATACGCGTCAGGACAGAGTGGGGATGCTTCAAATAGGCCTACTGCTAGAGTGTACAACATGACCTTAGGGGAAGCGTTGACGAAACCAGATGCGGATACAGGTACTTGCTTTTCGATTTAAATTTTTTGTGTAAGTCTTTGGCTAAGGATCGACTTAATCAATTAATGGAATAAATAAGTTAATAATATAGATAAGGAAAATCAGTATCTGCTAAGGGCTAGGAAACGTTATGAAAAGAAAAGTAGGAGTGTTTTGGGAAAACACAAGCTCGTTGAGACGAACAGGAAATATATATTATAGGTAGTATTTTCTTACAATTATTTTAAAGAATATTATTAGAGCTTATTTTCTGGAAAATTTTACAGAGAGGAGCTATAGGAATATTGAGGAATTAATATTTATGTCATGATAGAGATCAGAAGATGGTCAAACCATAAGTGAGATACACTACCATTCAGAAAAGGTCAATGTAGTGGCGGATATCTTCGTCAAAAGAGGAAGGAGAGACGAGATGACATGGAATGACTTGAAACAGGAAGAGATTTGTGAGGAAAAGACAATAAAAGGACTGCTATTGATAAACTAAATGGCATGTTGATGAATGACAAGGAAGTTATGTTAGTGTATTTCTGTGCAAACAAGATAGAGATATTACAACAGGAAAAGGATAAAGGAAATAGTGTGGAAGTTAGAAGGTGTGGATGAAAAAGATACTTATAAACATTTTCAACATGATTCCGGGACGGAATCCTTTTAAGGGGGGAAGACTGTAATAACCCTAACTTTAGAAAGGCTACAGTGCCCAAATGAATAGTGATCTTGAGGAATCCAGGGAAATGGTGTGTAGGTACTCTATATTAGGGATGGAAAATGGGTAAACAGAAACCATATTAGTGTTGTACATTGAAAATAAGTGACTCGAAATGACGATGGATTTTAGAAATTCCTGAATTTTGATTTTGAGGATTTTGAGCTCGAACGAACTTCTATATCTTGGATATTAAGGAGTATAGAAATACTAAAGGAATTATATATTGAGGAATTAGTAAATTTAAGTTAAACAAAGGGATTATTAAGTCAAGAGAATACCAAAGGAAATTGGATTTGTAAATGATTTCGAAAACCACTGAGATGATGAGGTATACTCGAAACGAACCACAATTAGACGAGTATGGAAACCAAGCAACCAAGATTAATAATATAACAAGGATTATATCACATTAGTAATTACCAAGATTAATTAGTATTGTACCTAGGAAAATCAAGAAAAGAATAAAAAGAATGCATCCAATGACATCATCCTCTGCATCATCTTCCACTAACACAAATTAAGGGCAAATTAGTCTTTAAACCATGGGATTTTTCTACAAAACTCTAGAATTAGGATAAGATGAGATGAGGATTATCAAAGAAACACAAAAATATCTCTCCATCTTGTCCAATACTCCATTCGGCCACTTAGAAGAAAAAGGAAGAAAGAAAAAAAAAATACAAACACAAACCTTGCTAGCATCAACATTAAATCAAGGGATAAATCATGGGTGTTCTTGGAGATTAGGAAGGAGCATATACAAAGTTTCAAGGCCAACCATCATCATTTAGCAAGGTAATAAAATCATGGAAGTTGTTAGAAAGATGATGAATAGTGTTTTCAAGTGTTAACTTTGTTTTAATGGTTTCTCTTAGTGATTCAAGCTAGTATAAGGTTGATTAAGGATATATCAAGGATTGTTAAGGGTTACCAAAGCTTCAAGAAGGTATAATCATGCTTGCTCTTTTATATTTATGGTGGATATTGTTTGGTTTAGTGATTAAGTAGTGTAAATGTTAAGATTATGATGTTATATGTGTTTGTAAGTGGTTTGAGTTAAATATGGAAATGTTTGGGATTGTAACCATGGCTGGTGAAGAAGACCACATGGTGTAGGTGATGATTATGGAGTTTGATAATTGATTTGGAGGAGTTGGATTTATGGAAAGTACGAAATTATAGCCGTTATAATGCCGATTTTCGTTAGGATGTAAGTTGCCCTGTTTTGGACCCCCTGCATCCGTACGGTACCCTACTGTCCAGGTTCCTAATTAACTATGAAATGATAGAGCTTAGTTCATAGATCGTTTTGATATAAGGTGCGTTAAAATCTGATGAACGGTTTAGGAGAAAAGTCAGTTTTAGTGAAAGCGGTTCAGAAACCGAGAAACTGTAAATGTATCAAACTTGAGGTTACAATTACCATACTTTAACATTGTTAAAAGTCACGAAATTTTGGGATATGGTAGTAGTGTGGTCAAAGAACTATTTCCAGTTGACCTTGCAATAAAATTCGAAATTTAAAAATTATAAGAAATTCTGCAGTCGAGTGTGGTCGTTAAAGGAAATGGTGAAAACCCCTGAAACTTCGATTTAGGTTATAAATGGTTAAGTTCTTGAACCTTTGGGGTAACAGGAATACGTTAAACATATATTAAAGTTTCAAAAGGAAATGTTATACAAGAGTGTAGTGAGTAAGAGATGTGGTTCTAACGACGGTCCTTTTGTGTTTATAGAAACTCCGGAAGAGGGACGAGCCATACCGTCAGGATATCGAAACCGAGGCAAGATCTCTTCTATCCCTATTTGTAAAACTACTTATCTTCACAAAGAAACTTTATTTCGTAGAATATATATGTGATGCTATTATTACTATATTGTGAAGAAATTGTCTTCCTTGAGTATTAATATTGAAAAGAAAGATATACGAAGATGTATATGAATATGGATATGAGTATAAGATGTATATGAATATGAATAAGAGTATGAGACGGATATGTATAGAGATGATTATGGATGAATTGAACATGCCTTATGATTAAGAGAATAAGAGAGAATGGTATCAGTTGTTATCGAGGGTTATATGGTTATAATATTATATTAAAAATGTTCTTTTTGAGTATCCGTGGTTTAATAAACATTATTTGATTATCATGCATTACTCTTAAAATAGATGGAATATTTTACAAATATAAAAGTATATTTGATTTCTGAATATGAAAGAGAGGTCTAAATCATAATCAAAGCATGATGATATCTATATATATTTTATAGAAGTAATGTGCGAGAATGGAAATGATATGAGAGAATGATATGTGGAAATGAAAGTGAGAAAATGGAAATGTGGAATGATATTTTAAAAAGAGAATAATGATGTGATAAAGAGGGGGATTGCAACAGACATGCGTAAGTGGCTGTGTCAGGGCTGTGTGCGACACAGTCCAACATTTATTATTTTTATTACGGCACGAAGATGCCAAGGGAGGATGTTAGCAGGTGGCCTTCCTCCAGGGATGATTTTCATTCCTTCTACCGGTAGTAAAAAGAGAGCAGGTACGATTAGGCGACTGATCATCGTCCTAACGTATCAGGCGACAGCAGATATCCCCAATGTTTTGAAAAGAAAGTGTAGACAATGGTTTTCAGATTTCTATACTGAAAACAGAACAATGATATGAGATGATGGAATGATAGTTACAGATGAAGAAAAACTGATATTATATTATTTTATATTTCAATACTGAAAACAGAATAATGATATGAGATGATGGTATTATGGTTGCAGATGAAGAAAAACTGATATTATATTAATATAGATTTCTTTCTTATAATAGTGAGTGGATGATGTATTATTAAATAAGAGCTTTACTCTTCCTTAAGGATTTTAATTGTCTCCTGCTATTACATATGCATATACATATATGTATACTTGTTCACATTTCAAATTTTAGTTACAGTATGATCTTGCTGAGCTATTATAGCTCACTCTTGCTACTTATGTATATAGCAGCTAGGTCCCATGCCGATACTACGTACCACACCCCGCAAGAGGGTAAGGGAAAGGCGACCTTTTGAGCGTGTGCTGGCGACCATCCCCGAGGTAGTGACAAGCGAATGGGCTTAGTATACTTATGTAAATTAAGTGTGTAAATTGTAATAAACTTTAGTTGTTGAAATGCTTCCTGTAGAAGCTTTGTTCAACAATGTACTTAGTAAATTCTGGGCTTGTAATAACTGTTAACTTTAAAACTTTTAAATATTGTGGTTGTTATTCTATGAGCATATGACTGGTGTGTGTGTGTGTATTAGTGTGGGGTCAACTGCTTATTTATTTAAAAAAAAAAGAACTACAGAGATATTGATATTGATCGGAAATTGGACCTTGACGGCCCGGATCCCGGGGCGTCACAACCGACATGACTACTGAGCAGGTTATGGATGCAGTTTCAGAGCAGGTTGTGGATGAGGGTACTGAGAGAGATATTGATGAGCCAGTTGATGATGCTCTTGGGAGTTCAGGACTTCATGTGCCACGACTCTCTACTGAGAGGACCCCTACCCCACCACAATTGCCTGTGAGCCCTTTTTCTGAGGAGTTTGAGGAGCATACCCCCGAGCCGCATCAGGTGGAGGCCGCACCTCCAGCAGAGCCATCTGCCCCACCCCATATTCCGATAGAGGGGATACCAGTGTGTGTACATAACTGGGTTGTGAGCAGACTTTCTACAGATTTAGCAGTGGCTGAGGCCAGGTTAGCAAAGTCCAGGGCGGAGCTCGCAGCTGAGAGAGTTGCTAGGTTGGGACGCCTGGGCGGCGGGAAGCGTGCTAGAGCTCGAGAGATGCATAGGGCAGTGACCCGTATTGAGCTGAGGGCCCGGATGAGGGTCCGAACTTTACCTACCGATGGACATGGCATGGTATCCAGGATAGATGCTGAGGAGATCTTCCGCATTGCTATGATGAGGGTTTGGGCTTTGGGTTCCACTGGTGGCTGATTTCAGAGATAGTGATGTAGTAGTCTAGTCTTCTAGTCATGTACGGAGATAGTAGTGCCGACTTTTGTGGGATAGTTTCATTGTATTTAGTTTCCCTTTTACTGAATATACGGATAGACAATGTATTTTATTTTTTACTAGATGTTGTTAGGATGGTTGTACTTCTACACTATCGATGTGACTCGGATAATGTATCTTTCAGTACCATGTATATATTTGTTTCCTTTCAGTTAGTTCAGCTCTGTTGTGACGCGATCACAAGTTTATTAGATTATTTTCTGCACGTACTATTTTCGATTAAGCTGCCATGAAATATAGAACTGTGGGATCCTAAATCCAAATATGTAACGATTTTACAAGGAGGAATCTTTAAAAATAATTGAATTAGCCTAATGTGTAATTGTCCAAATTTTCAGTAAGATACCTCCACGAAGAATGGGAACTAGGGCTAACCCCCGTGAGTCTACCGATCAAGAAAGTCACAATCAACATAGGGAAGATCCCGAATATGATGAAGCGCAAGATGAGGATTATAATGAGCAAGAGGATTTCCAGTATGGGATAGCAGACGAAACCTTTTTCACTGGAGAATTCGAAGAAGAAGTAGAAGGGGAAGTAGAAGGGGAAGAAATTGAAGTTGATCAAGAAGGGGAGAACCAGGATAGAGACCCCATGGGTCAGTTTATGGATCTGCTTAGGCAAAATTTGAACCGTTACCCCCAACAACCCCAGGGAAACAACAGTACCGTGGCAAACTTTTTCAGGGCCTTTAAGTCCCTTAAGCCCCCAGAATTCCACGGATCAGCTAACACAATCGAGGCAAGAGCCTGGATAAAGGAAACATTCGAGATTCTAAGCATTGAGGAGGGGCAAAAGATTGTTTTCGCCACTTACCTTCTGAAAGGAGAGGCCAATTATTGGTGGGAGGCCAAGAAAAACATGGAGATGGATGCTATAGTAACCTGGGATAGGTTCAAACAGTTGATTCTGGAAAAGTACTTTCCGAGGTTTATGAAGACTCAAATGGAGCTCAAATTTTTAGAACTGAAGCAGAACAATTTTTCAGTGGCTGAGTACGAGGCCAAGTTTACCGAGTTATCAAGGTTTGCGCCAGAGTTTGTGGATACTGAAGAGAAGAAAGCTAATAGGTTTCAGCAGGGGTTGAAGCAATGGATTCAGAATCGTGTAGCAGTCTTAGAGCTTATAGACTATGCCACCTTGGTGCAGAAAGCAACAATTGTGGAAGTAGGGAGTGATCATATGCAGAGGGAAAGAGAGAAAGGGGGAATAAAAAGGAAGCATGCCAGCATGGGCGGAGGTTCCGCAGGAGGAAAACCCCCGAGTAAGTTTAACCGAGGGGCAGTTTCCCTACCTAGAAGGAGCATGGGATTCAAACAATCTGTGAGCGCAAGTGTGAGCCAGGGCAGCAAGCAATCAGGAGCAATCCACTGCCACTATACTAGACCCCCATTACCCATGTGTGCAACTTGTGGGAAGAAACATTCCGGTACATGTCACCGGAAACCGGTAACCTATTTTAAGTGTGAACGGGCAGGCCATTATTCTACCTCTTGTACCACTATTATCCCTAGTATAAACAAGAACACCACTTGTTTCCAGTGCGGACGTCGAGGTCAAATGAATAAGGATTGCCCAATGAACAATCCAGCAGCATCAGGGGCGAGCAAGGCTGCCTCCAATAGGCCACCAACTGCTAAAACTTTTAATATGACAGTGCAGGATGCCGTAAAAGACAAAGACATGATAGTAGGTACCTTTTCTCTTAATTCAGTTAGTGCAAACGTCTTATTTGATTCTGGAGCAACTAAGTCTTTTATATCGAGGGATTTTGCTCGTAAATTGAAACTTAAAACCCAATTACTAAGGGATTCCTTACAAGTAGAGATAGCCCCAGTAAAAATGAAAGAGCTAGCTAAGCAATTGTAAGAACTGTTGGATAAGGGTATGATACGACCCAGTGTGTCACCGTGGGGGGCACCGGTGTTGTTTGTCAAGAAGAAGGACGGGAGTATGAGGTTATGCATCGACTATCGAGAGTTGAACAAGCTAACCATAAAGAATAAGTACCCGTTACCCAGAATAGATGACTTGTTTAACCAGCTATAGGGTGCTGTATACTTCTCAAAGAATGACCTGAGAACTGGATATCACCAACTGAAGATTAAACCCGAAGATATCCCAAAGACTGCATTCCGTGCCAGATATGGACATTATGAGTTCTTGGTGATGTCATTTGGATTGACCAATGCCCCAGCAGCTTTCATGGATTTAATGAATAGGGTGTTCAAGGAGTATTTGGACTAGTTTGTTATAGTTTTCATTGATGATATTCTTATCTACTCAAAGATAGAGGCAGAACATGCTGAACATTTGAGGATAGCTTTAGAAATACTCAGGAAAGAGCAGTTGTATGCCAAATTCTCGATGTGTGAGTTCTGGACAAATGAAGTGCAATTCTTAGGTCACGTGATTAATAGAGAAGGAGTGTTGGTCGACCCCTCCAAGATAGAGGCAGTTTCGAACTGGGAACGACCAACCACTCCAACAGAAGTAAGTAGTTTCATCGGACAGGCAGGATATTATAGAAGATTTGTTCAAGATTTTGCGAACATTGCAGCCCCGTTAACTCGGCTTACCTGTAAAACTGAGAAATTTGAATGGACTGAAAAATGTGAGAACAGTTTCCAAGAGCTGAAGAAGAGGTTGGTGACGGCCCCAGTGTTGGTGTTGCCTGATGGAAAAGGAGATTTTGTCATTACAGTGATGCTTCACATAAAGGATTAGGATGCGTGCTTATGCAGCACGGTAAGGTAATCGTGTATGCGTCAAGGTAGTTAAAGGAATACGAGATTCGATATCCCACTCATGATCTAGAATTAGCAGAAATAGTTTTCGCTTTAAAGATTTGGAGGCACTACTTGTATTGAGAGAAGTGCGAGATTTACACTGACCATAAGAGCCTCAAGTAAATTTTCACTCAGAAAAAGCTTAATATGCGCTAGAGAAGATGATTGGAACTAATCAAGGATTATGATTGTGAGATTCATTATCACCCGGGTAAAGCCAATGTGGTGGTTGATGCCCTCAGTAGGAAAGAGAAACTCAAAATGATGCCAGGAGATTGTCAAGAAAGGTTAATGGAAATTCTAATCCAACCCCTATTGTTGGAAAAGATTAGATTATGTCAAGAACGGATAATGGAGGAAGAAGAGAACTCAATGGAAGAAATAATGACTGGAGAAGAAATTAAGTGTGAAAGAGACAAAGAAGGAATCATGAGGTACACATACAGGATATGGATTCCAAATGTGCAGGAGCTAAAGGACGAGATTCTATATGAGGGACACAACTCGAGGTACTCAGTGCACCCCGGTAGTACCAAGATGTATAGAGATTTGAAAGAGTACTACTGGTGGCCTAACATGAAAAAGGACGTAGTAGAGTGGGTAAGCAGATGCTTGACCTGCCAACAAGTGAAAGCAGAGCACCAGAGACCCAGTGGACTTCTACACCCCTTAGAGATTCCCGAATGGAAATGGGAACACATAGCCATGCATTTCGTGGTAGGTTTACCAAGGACCAAAGCTAATCATGACGCCATATGGGTAATTATAGATCGACTAACGAAGTCAGCTCACTTTCTCCCGACCAATGAAAAGTATACGGTCGACAGACTAGTAAATATCTACTTAAAAGAGATAGTGGCGCGACATGGAGTCCCAGTTGCCATAGTATCCGATCGAGATCCTAGATTCAACTCCAGATTTTGGAGGAGCTTTCAAGAATGTGTAGGAACCAGGCTAAACATGAGTACAACCTATCACCCCCAGACAGACGGGCAAATTGAAAGGACCCTCCAAACGCTAGAGGATATGTTGAGAGTCTGTGCTATAGACTTTAAAGGAAATTGGGATGATCACTTTCCATTGATTGAGTTCTCCTACAATAAAAGTTTTCATTCAAGCATAGGAATGCCGCCTTACGAGGCCCTTTATGGAAGAAAATGCCGATCTCCCTTGTATTGGGATGAAGTTGGAGAGCGAAAGATGCTCGGGCCCGAAGTGGTCCAACGGACTAAAGATGTAGTGGATCTAATCAGAGGACGGCTGGTAGCAGCCCAAGATTTACAAAAGAGATATGCCGACTTAGCTCGGAAAGGTAAGGAATATGAAGTTGGAGACCTAGTGTTTTTAAAGGTATCTCTTTGGAAAGGTTTAATGAGGTTTGGGAAGAAGGGAAAACTAAGTCCTAGATACATTGGACCTTTTGAGATCTTAAGACGTATCGGGGAACTAGCTTATGAACTAGCATTACCCCCAAATCTGCAACAAGTACACAATGTGTTCCATGTTTCGATGTTGAGGAAATATAATCCGGATGCCAAGCATATTGTGGATTATGAGCACGTAGACATGCAACCCGACCTAACCTATGTGGAGCAGCCTGTGGAAGTCATAGACCGAAAAGAACAAGTGCTCTGAAACAAGGTCATCCAGCTAGTCAGAGTTTTATGGCAGAACCACAACATGGAAGAGTCAACTTAGGAATTAGAAAGCGCAATGCTATAAAAATATCCCCATTTGTTTTCAAACTGATTCCGGGATGGAATCCTTTTAAGGAGGGGAGACTGCAAGAACCCAGATTTTTGGTAGTAATTAAAACTTTTATTATGTAATGGAGTATAAGTGTAATAGTGGTTTCAATGAACGAATATTTAATGAATTTAGATTCAAATATTTATATGCCATGAACAATGCAATTGTTTGACAACTTAGATAAGAATAATCTATCTCCTGGATAAGTAGGATATGGTAAATTCCAAAGAGGAAGGTTATTATCATGTCATCCAAATCGATATCTGGTAGCTCATGTCATCCAAATCGATATCTGGTAGCTCATGTCATCCAAATCGATATCTGTTATAAGTCCAGTGGTTCCGTAAAAGGGTTAAGGAACTCTCGGGAAAGCGCGAGGACATTTTTCTAATTATAAGAATTAAAGAGAAAATAAGCAATGAATAGTGTTTTTGGTGGAAATTGGAATATTATCAGATGACGCTATATAAGAGTATTCAGAACGGATTTCTGAGTTCGTATTAATGACCGATAGGCAATATAATTGTATGTAAACTATATCAGATTCAGAAAAATAGCACTTTTATTTTCCTAGACACTGAATGATTTAAGGATTTAATATAAAGATTTAAGGAATTTAAATTCAAGAATTATAAAGGAGGATTGAGAATGGTTGTATAAATGTTAAGAAGGTTTCCGGTAAAATCCTAACTAGAAATATTTGAGATATTCCTTCGAACGATCAATGAAATTGAGCAATAACCGGACAAAGAATCAAGAAGAAAGCCAAGATGCATACATGTTCAAGAGGATAAGATCAAGGAACTAAGTAGTTACTAAGGTAACTAGCATATTTAGCCAGTAAACCTAGTACTTAGCTTCATCTCATCACATTACCACTAAACACCAATACTTGTCCATTCAATTTGCATCATCCATGACCAAAGAACTTTATTAAAGTAGCTTTATGTTAGATATTATCAAGAGACATCACTTTATGCATAATGAACCAAGCAACAAACAAGAACACCAAGCTCTATTTGTTTTCTTTCCATTCGGCCCTTCCTAAATTCCAAAAAACAAAATCCCACTTCCAACCATTGTTTGATCTCCAAATTTTTATGGTGAGTACTACATTTCATATTAGAGATATGCTATGAATCTTAGCTTCAAACTCCACTTCTTTCATTTTCAAATAAATAATCAAAGATGAGGGTGAATAGTGATTTTTAGAAACTAACTTTGATTTTATGTTTTCTTTGGTTGATCTAAGTTATATTAAGGCTATACCAGGACCAGATCAAGCTTAGTAAGGCCTTTACACACTCCAAGGAAGGTATATCTCTGAAGAACCCTAGATCTTACTTTGAGTTTTATGGATGTTCTTGGTGGTTTTAGCTTAGTTATGATGTTGATGTTAATGTAAGCATGATTATGTAGTTAGTTATGTTGATCTAAGATATATGATGATTATGATGGTGAAGTGAGACATTCTTGGACTTATTAAGATGAGTTTCATGTGTATAAAATGTATGGTATGCCCGGTGTGGCTTGGTTGTGATGAAACAAATTTTGAAACGTTCGATTTATAGCCGTCATAATGCCGAAATTTCGTTACCCCTTTAAAAATGTGCATCACAGTAGGTATATTTTTCTGGCCTTGATGATTATATGACATACCCTTGTAGATCTTGGGTCATAGATCGTTTTGGCCTGAGAATCGAAGCAAACGGACTTACGGTTTAGGAGTTATGGTCAAAATCAAAAAAGTGGTTCGAAACCGTAATTGCGAGTTCGTAACTAAAATTGAACCCCTTAATATTACTAATTGTAACACCCCCAGATCCGGGGTCCGGGATCTGGTCGTTACGGTCTCCAATTCTGTCCACAATACTTGAACTTACCTCAGCATAAAATAATTTACATCTTTATGACCCAACACAACAATATAAAACACACCCGTTATAGTCCCAGAGATGAAATCAGAGTAACAATCAAATTTTACTAAACACATTATGAGTTCTTACAACCCAAAAGAGTTACAATATGAATACATACTCTTTGCCATCCATTTACATAAGTCATACTAGTCCATATATTTGGTACTGAAAGAATGAATCTATCCTACCAATAGCTTTCTCTTCGGCTCTGGTAGTCTCATCGTCCTCGCCAGCATCGAGTGCGCCTTGGTCGAATCATCTGGTCTAGCTGTTGTTGTGATATAATAATAAAGCAAGGGTAAACAATAGCCCACCTACAATAATATTTAACTGAACGATAATATATAACAGTTCAAAAGTATCTTTCAAACCATATGCTATGCATTTACGGAATTGATGCCAGGATAACATTAAGGATGAAGTTACGAGGTAACTCAAAATGCATATATAGGTGGGAATATCTGCTATGTCAAAGATAATCCAGATATTATCATTTATCATATAAAGAGGAACTTCCAAGGAAAATATTGCAATTCCAGTTATTAACATTTTTCGAACTCCTACAACCTGAAAGAAGTCTCTTCGATACGTGTTGCGGAAGACACCGTCAACCTGAAAGAAGTCTCTTCGATATGTGTTGCAGGGAATTCCCAATTTGGGAGATGAACCAATACCGGAGTTATTACGCGCCAGCTGTCCCACTCCCTGATGATCAGTCGGGGATGGTACAGCCCAATATAGTTTACTACCGTTAGAAGGAAGAACTAACGGCTCCACTTGTCGATTGCCTTTAATAGTAACTCCCTGGCAAATGGTTAGGCCTTGTGATGGACCGCGCGACTCGGCCTCTTACACACGACTCCTAGTTCGAATAAATCCACAGCATTGAAACGTAGAGTTTGTCCTCCCTTCCCCAAGTGAAATACTTGTTGATAAGACTCCACAAAGTAGTCGTATCTAGTTGGAAAGGAAAATTCACAAACATTTTCCAAGCTTTTGCTTGTTAATGGATATCAACTTGTTCCAACAATCTTACCCCTCGAATGATGAGAAGGTACACACAGACTTAATGAGTCCATAGCAACCAAGTTGCGAGTGAAAAGGATAAATTATGACCGGGAAGTCAACAAGATAAATAACCTTTCTCAAGTAAGGTTCCCTTATAATTTAAGAGATAGATTCGAGTGAAGAATGGAATCTTGAGGACCTTTCTTAATATAATATTAATCGTAGGACTCCGAAATATTTTACATAATATTGGGAGGTGAAAGATAATCTCCAAATAATATAAATCATTTTAAAAAGAATTAAATAAATATTCCAAGAATATTTATTAACTCAATTATAATTACGGAATATTATTAAATCATAATGTTGCTCGTAAGTAATCCTCGAATGAATATATAGAATTATTTACTAAATAAATCCCTCCTTAAATGAATATTCAAAATAATATTCATTAATAATTGGACTCCAATAAGTATTTAAAATAATATTCAATAAACGAGTCAAACTTTAAATGAATATTTGAAAATAATATTCATTTAATAAATAATCTTCTAAATGAATATCCAAATAATATTCCTTTAGTAATCAAAACTTTAAAGGAATAATCCAAATAATATTCCTTAAGTAAATAGAACTTCAAATGAATATTTTAAAATAATATTCATCAAGTATATAAACTTTAAATGAATATTCGAAAGTAATATTCATTTAATAAATAACATTCTAATGAATATCAAAATAATATTCAATAAATAATCAACTCTAAATGAATATTCGAAACTAACATTCATTTAATATTTCTCGACCGAGATAATACTCGAATAACATTCCTCGAAATATTTCCAAGTAATTGATACTTTATGGAACAATAAATAATGTTTAGTAATAACATTCCTCAAGATAAATAATAATCTGCCGTTGGAATCCCTCCGGGCTTCCACGACAATCTATATCTCAAAATACCAACTCCCGGTCTATATTTAAGAATGAATATCATATGCCCTTCGCTAAGGGTCTTATCAAAACAATCCGGCTTATAACTGATAATTCGTATCTAGTCTATAAGCCAATATTAATTCAAGGAACAGGTATCATAAACTAATTTGACAATAGGCATGCATGCTATGGCATATGTATCAGAAACAACAGATATATATGTTATCACAACAACAGTTCCAAGGTATTGGAAACTTGCCTGGTACTCAGGTGTGGGTGGAGATAGCGTGTCCTAGGTCTGCTCGATGATCTATAAAGAATCAGAACATTCGAGATTAACCACTTAACACCTTTTAAAAGTCTAAGTATAAACTTCACTTAAGTCGAAACACGTTTTCGAATTATCTCGTTATACACCTTTTAGTGTAACTCTTTTTATCACCGATATGATCCGACATTCATTCATTATTAAGACATGTCATCATACCCACACTCAGTATATACTTAAGTCGTATAAGTTCTAAAGTCGATCGATTATGAACCGAGATTATACCTCGAGTTTTATCGTTCGTTTTCTAAGTTATAACCAAAGTTATACTTTTAAGGGGTTCGTTCGCGTTTAACCTTGATTCGAACATTTTTATAAAATCGGAAAACGATCCGTTCAACATGTGGTTTTCTTTCATACCTTCCTTATGACCCCTAGTATTTACCTACCAAGATTCGCCACTGAGTAACATGCTTTACGAGGGTTCAATTGAAGTTACAAACTTTTACTTATGGTTCCGAACCAATTTTAGTAATTTGACCATAACTCCTAAACCGTAAGTCGGAATGTCTCCATTCTCATGCCAAAACGATCTATGGCTCGAGATCTACAAGGACCAGTCATAATATTATCAAGGTCAGGAACCTACATTAACTGCCATGCTTGGTTTCTATGTGTTAACAAAAATTCGGCATTACGACGGCTATAAATCGGATATTTCCAAAATCAAAACCCTCCAATAATCATAGTTTCCACTCCAAACAACACATATGCATGATTTCTAACCATGAACTGAGGCCAAGCAATGCCTTTCCGTTCATCTAACTATTTTTAATATTTATCAAAACCCCATTCATAATCATGCTTATAATCATGCTTATAATAATATCATCACCAAAACTCATCTAAAACTCCATTAAAACTCAAAACAAAAACTTGGGTTCTTGAAGTTTATACCTTCCTTGGAGTGTGTACTATCCTTACTAAGCTTGTTCTAGTCCTAGATCATCAGATATGAAGCTTCCTAGCTAGGGCTTTGAGCCCTCTTTTTCTGCTGGACAGAAACTGGGCAGATTTGTTTCCCCAACTTTGAGCATGGATTTGACTAGGCTATACTACTTTGTTGGCCATGAAATTTTGAGAGAATATTACCCATGGAGTGGAGAGGCTATGGTTAAAATTTGGTAATTTTATCAATGATAGAAATGGAGATATGAAATTTTCTTTCATAGTGGTTCTTGCGGGGCAGGTTTAAGAAAATGGAGAGAGTTTGTGACGCCCCCAGATCCGGGGTCGGAGATCTAGGCGCTCACGGTCCATTTTCCATTAGTAACATACCTGCTCTTGCACATAATATATATAACACAGCCATCGACCCCACAATAAACTCACACCACACTCACACACACAGGTTAGAGCCTCAGAAACGTCACAACATTGATTAAGCAGAATTAAAATTATCAGAGTTATTACAGACCGAATTAAATAGTATTTATGCTACCAGCAACACTTCGATATGAAGCGAAGTTGGCGGCTTGAAAGTTTGTTACGATACACTGCCTTGCACAGGTCATACTGATAAATAAAACGAACTAACAAAAGCTGCCAACCAATCCGGCTAATGGGGCCTACCGGTGGAATCTCAAGTGGTGGCTCGGGCCTAGTCACCTACTTTCGAACAGTCTGCCTGGGTCTTGCCATTTCGCTTAGCTGTTGTGTTTGTAAAGTTTGAAAACAAGCAAGAGTGAGCAACTATAGCTCAGCAAGAAATATATGTATAAGATAAGCAATATAACATTTCATATGATTGGCAGTTGATATACTTGTTTGTATCAATCAGTTATAAAATCACTTGTCATAGTTGATAAATCTCGAAGGTGCAACAATATGTGCCCTTGTTTTCAAAATAAACTTGCAGTTCTAGATACTGCATTGATTCAACATCTTTCTCATCAAAATAAAACACTATCAGCAACTTGGCATGAAAGCCTAAGAAGCAGTGTCAAAGCATTTTTCCAAAATGGAGGAATGTGACTTAAAGAAAACACAAAAACCTGACAAGGATTGACGATGATCAGTCGCCACATCCAAGTCCAATCATCCGCGGGTCTTCTCAACCGGTAGAAGGATAGAAACTACATCTGTAACTATCCCTCGGGTGAAAACTACATCCGTAATCACCCTCGATGAAAACTACATCCGTAATCATCCTTCGGCAACACCTGGGCCGGAATAATAAGTGATGGACCGCCTGGCTCACTGCCGCTTACACATCCCGGGAATCGTTCGTCAACGGTTCCCACACCTGCCAGAGTCCCTTTTTCTTTTCTTTTAAAACTTGATTTTGATTGAAAACAGAGTAATTGAGGTCCGACATCAGTCGACCGATGATTCTTGAAATCATACAAGAAGCAGAATCTGACTGGGGGTTTTCGAAAATGTTTTGAGTTCGAAAGAGTTCGAGTTTGAAAGTATTAAAAAGTATCTTGGATTAACTTTGTCTTTAAGTAACGAACAATGATTAATAAATAATATTTTAAGATTTAATAATAATAATAATAAAATAATTATTCAAAAAAAAAAATAAACTTTTAATCCAAGATAGGGTTTCGAGTATTTACGAAGATATAATAATAGTTGTTTGAGTATACGATACCACCCGAATGACCCTTCGGGTTTTCGCAATCTAGATACGATATAATAATATACCGCTCCCCGGTTAATAGTATATACGGACCGCTACGACCTCTATTGCTAGAGTCGTTGTCCGAAGAAAACATTTCAATCTAAGTTCAAGGGGTAAAAGCATACATGTACTTGTTCAATCTCAATTGCATCAATACTTCGATAAACATAGCATTTGATATAGTTTGAAAACTACAAACACAACAGTAAAAGTCCTTGTATATGGATAAGTTTTGAAAAGTAAACTTGCCTTGGTTTGGTTGGGGTGGTCGAGCGTGCGGATTCGAACGATCTATACATAAGCAATAATCGTTCGTTAGTATCTTAAAAATGTCTCTTTAATTACGGGGTTTTAAGGGGGTACGAAATTAACTTAACGACTTCGTCTTATGACTCCCTAGACCCACTATAGGTCCATGTCATCACTCGATTACGCTCGTCACTTACTCGACTTAATTTAGTTACCACGTTCGAATCATAACCACTAACCCTAGAATCATGTTCCACTAATCGACTTTTTCCATTGCGCAAATTTTACTCTAGCATTTTTATAAAATTCAAATATTCATATTTTAATCCAATTCCTTTTGGGTGGTCTTCACCACTGCATTCCTTACATTCTCAAATTTTTTCATGATCCCACATATATTTTTATGGGTTTAAACAAGGTTCACAAGGGGGTCACTTAGTGCAGTCCATAGTCCAGAAACACAATTCACTCCTCCGGCCATAACTAAACATCTACACATCACCTAGCCATGAACCTTACATTTCCAGAAACTAAATTCAATTATCTTTCCAAAAATATATGGTAGGACATCAGGGGACAACATTTGGGGGTTCAAAACCGTGCTAAAATACAGGTCAAAGTTCCTGGACAAAACTCAGCAAGCTCAAACTACTTAGATCAACCATTTTTCATACTTCCATAACATAATCAACACTTAATACACTTAGATCATGGTTCATAACACTCATGGAGATATATATATTAACCATAGTCATAAAAGTCACAATCTCAACATCAAAACTCAAGATCCATGCTATCCAATACATATACAACCGAGATTAGTGCTCAAACACATGGATCTACTACCATATTTCATAAATAATACATAACCAAGAGGGTTTGAGATTTTTATACCTTCTTGAGCTCCTAGAGGCCTTGGATAAGCTTTACACAACTCAAAAACACCTTAGATGGTCTCCTACAACACTTACAATGCAAGATCTAAATGAAAAACAAACTTTGTTACTATTCACTCAAGCTTGAACAATTTATAACTTGAAATGGGGTGGATAAAATAGAGTGAAATTGCTAGCATACCTTGTCTAGATGATGTAGATGACCTAGGAATTATGGTGAGAATTATGAGTGATGGAAGAGGGGAGAAGAAGAAATTTTCTTCCTCTTCTTTTGCTTGGCCGAGAGCACACAAGGGGGGGGGGAGAAAGACTTTGTGTTTTGTGTTTTGTGTTTGTGTTATGTTATATTGGTGAATAATTGGTGTTAGGTTATTTAGGTTGGGTGATACATATCACATATAAGCATAGGTAGTGTACTAGCAAGCATGGCTCATGTACTATGTGTTCCCCCTTTTTTAAAAGTAACCAACTAGATACTATTCATCTTTCAATGGCTAACTAGTTTACTTGATTTCTAACCACTTGGTTGCATGGGCTTGCATGCAATACTACTCCTTGTATTATTATTCTTCCACCAATGCTTGTTATTTAATCTTTAATTCGTATCGTATCTTAATTAATCTCTCGTAATAATATTTTGTCGCGTAGAGATTTCCCCTATAATTCCTTAAGTACTTATTGTGTGAATTCCTCGAATGTCCATAATTCCTCGTCATAATTCTTAATAAATCCTTTAATACTCTAACCATTCTCAAATCCCAAGTTTTATAAATATTACTAACAATAAGACTCCTGCCTTCACAATCTCCCTTTATATCTTACATAACAAATGCAACAACGCAGTTTCTCAGACAATCAATTCTATTAATCAACAGGGATGACTAGAAAGGTTCCATAATGATAATGTCACAAGATATTAAATAAAGGAAATATTACCAAAAATTAGGGTTCTTACAGCCTCCCCTCCTTAAAAGGATTCCGTCCCGGAATCAGGTTGAAAATAGTTGGGGGTGCTTTTCACGCATCGCGCTCTCTAGTTCCCATGTTGATTCTTCGACATTCTGATTCCTCCACAAGACTCTCACTAGTTTGACAACCTTGTTCCTCAGCACTTGTTCTTTTCTATCCATGATTTCTACGGGTTGTTCCACATATGTTAAGTCTGGTTGCAGATCCACTTGATCATGTTCTATCACATGTCGGAAGTCGGTATGGTATGGTCGTAGCATGGACACGTGGAACACATTATGTACTTGCTGTAAGCTCGGGGGTAAAGCCAATTCATAGGCTAACTTCCCAACTCGTTTCAAGATCTCAAAAGGTCCAATAAATCTCGGACTTAGTTTTCCTTACTTACCAAATCTCATCAATCCTTTCCATGGCGATACCTTCAACATCACAAACTCTCCTACCTCATATTCTTTGTCCTTGCGGGTCTGGTCTGCATACTTCTTCTGTCTGTCCTGGGCCGCTACCAACCGTCCTCTTATGAGCTCAATAGTTTCTCTTGTCTGTTGGACCAGTTCAGGCCCTAAAATCTTCCGCTCTCCAACTTCTTCCCAACACAAGGGAGACCGACATCTTCGTCCGTATAAAGCTTCATATGGGGGCATGCCTATACTCGCATGGTAACTGTTGTTGTAGGAAAATTCGATCAACGGCAAGTGGTCATCCCAACTTCCCTTAAAATAACCTCAACATGTCCTCGATGGTCTGGATGGTTCTCTCACTCTGTCCGTCTGTTTGGGGATGGTATGCAATACTCTTATTTAACTTGGTCCCCACACAATCCTGAAAACTTCTCCAGAACCTGGAGTTGAATCTTGGGTCTCTATCTGATACAATGCTCACAGGAACCCCATGTCTAACCACGATCTCCTTTAAGTAAATATCTGCCAGCTTGTCGAAAGTATATCTCTCGTTGATTGGAAGAAAATGTGCTGATTTGGTCAACCTATCGATAATTACCCAAATGGCATCATGATTAGTCTTGGTCCTTGGTAGTCCGACCACAAAGTCCATCGCAATCTACTCCCATTTCCACTCGGGTATCTCTAAGGGTTGCAACAATCCACTGGGCCTCTGGTGTTCGGCCTTCACTCTTTGACATGTCAAGCATTTACTTACCCACTCTGCCACGTCCTTCTTCATATTAGGCCACCAATAGTATTCTTTCAGATCTCTATACATCTTAGTGCCTCAATGGTGAATTGAGTACCTCGAACTATGAGCCTCTTGCAAAATCTCGTCTTTCAATTCTTGAACGTTCGGGATCCATATCCTAGATGCGTACCTCATAATTCCATTCCCGTCCTTCTCACACTTAATTTCCTCGCCAGTCAAAATTTTCTCCATCGAATTCTTTTCTTCTTCTATCTTCTTTTCCTGGCATAACTTAATCTTTTCCAATAACGGTGGTTGGACTTTTATTTCCATTAGACTCTCTTGTCCAATTCCTGGTAACCTCACCTCAATCTCCAGTTTCTCAAGGTCCTTGATCAATTCGTCCACTGACGTTATCATCTTAAGCTTCTCCTTTCGGCTAAGTGCATCGGCCACCACATTGGCCTTCCCGGGGTGATAATGAATCTCACAATCATAATCTTTAATTAGCTCTAACCATCTCCTCTGCCTCATGTTTAACTCTTTCTGAGTGAATATGTACTTTAAGCTCTTGTGATCCGTGTAGATTTCACACTTTTCTCCGTAAAGATAATGTCTCCAGATCTTCAAAGCAAAAACTATCGCTGCTAATTCCAAATCATGGGCGGGGTATCTTATCTCATACTCCTTAAGTTGTCTGGACGCATAAGCAATCACCTTACCGTGCTGCATAAGCACACACCCTAAACCTTTATGGGATGCGTCGCTATAAATCACAAAATCTCCCTTATCATCAGGTAGGGCTAGTACTGGTGCTATCACCAACCTCTTTTTCAACTCTTGGAAGCTCTCTTCGCATTTTTCAGTCCACACAAACTTCTCGGTCTTGTGAGTTAGTCGGGTCAAAGGGGCTGCTATCTTTGCAAAGTCTTGAACAAATCTCTTATAGTAGCCAGCCAACCCTATAAAACTTCTCACCTCTGTCGGAGTGGTTGGTCTCTCCCAATTTGATACAGCCTCTATTTTGGCTGGGTCCACTAGAAGGCCTTGCTCGTTAATCACATGTCCTAAAAACTGAACTTCCTTCAACCAAAATTCGCACTTCGAGAACTTAGCGTACAGCTTTTCTTCTCTCAATGCTCTCAATACAATCCTCAAGTGCTCTGCATGTTCCTCCTTCGTCTTGGAGTAAATCAAGATATCATCGATGAAGACTATAACACACTTGTCCAAGTATTTCTTGAAGACTCGATTCATTAAGTCCATGAAAGCTGCAGCGGCATTCGTTAACCCAAATGACATCACTAGGAACTCATAGTGTCCATACCGGGTGCGAAAGGCCGTCTTTGGTATATCTTCTGGTTTAATCTTTAACTGGTGGTACCCGGTCCGCAAATCAATCTTAGAGAAATAAACTGCATCTTTCAATTGGTCAAACAGGTCATCTATCCTGGGCAAGGGATACTTATTCTTTATAGTCACCTTGTTCAACTCCCTGTAGTCTATACATAATATCATGCTACCGTCCTTCTTTTTCACGAATAACACCGGGGCTCCCCACGGTGACACACTAGGTCTTATCATCCCTTTATCCAACAACTCTTGTAACTGAGTGGCTAGCTCTTTCATCTCCACTGGGGCTAGCCGATATGGGGCTTTTGAAAATGGGGCCGTACCCGGAACTAAGTCTATAGCAAACTCGATGTCCCTATCGGGTGGTAGTCCGGGAAGATCGTCCGGAAACACGTCCGCGAACTCATTAACGGCAGGGATTTCCTGTAGGTTTGGTGCCTCTTTCTTGGTATCCTTCACATAGGCTAAATAGGCTTAACATCCTTTACGTAACAACTTCTTAGCTTGAATCATAGTCAGGAACTTTTGGTTTTGCCGTTTCCCACCAAAAACTACTTTCTCGTCCCCTGGCAGTCTCAAACTTACTTTCTTCTTGACACAATCAATCTGGGCTCCGTGGGTTGTTAACCAATCCATACCTACTATTACGTCAAACTCACCTAGTTTAAAAGGTATTAAGTCTACCCGAAAGTGTCGCCCTTCTATTTCTAGGTCGCAACCTGGACATACTTGGCTAACGGGAATAATTTCATGATTAGCTATCTCTATTTGCAATCTGTCTTTCAATGGTTCAGTCTTAAGGCCTAACCGAGATACAAAATCTAGAGATATGAAAGACTTGGTAGCTCCCGAATCAAATAAAACATTTGCCTTAATTAAGTTGAGTAGTAGGGTACCTGCAATCACATCCGTGTTCCTCACGGCATCCTGCACCGTCATGTTAAAAGTTCTTGCAGTAGGGGCCTTGTTAGAAGCAGTTCCACTCACTCTCGATGCAGCTGGCCCAGAGGACATACATTCCCTCATTCGGTGCCCTGGTTTCCCACACTTGAAGCAATTACCTCCGACACTCGGATTGTTACTAGTTCCGCGACAGGTGTTAGCATAATGCCCTGTCAACCCACACTTGAAGCATTTCACATCTTGTAGGTTACACACGCCCGCATGTTTCCTTCCACATTTATTGCATTCTGGGGGTTGGGCTCAGGATGGGGTAGAGTAAGACGATCCCTATGGTCGGCCGCTCTGGCCCACACTCCAACTTTCAGCTCTCTTGGTCCCAAAGTTCCCGCTGGGTTGGGACATCGTTCCTCGCTTAAATTTGCTCGGAAAGCTCCCACCCGCAAAGTTTCCCTTTCGACTATCAAGCTTCCTCTTCTTTCCTTCCCTCTCCTTCTGCATCTGTTCACTCCCAGCCTCAACAATTGACGCTTTCTGTACCAGGGTGGCATAGTCTGTCAGCTCAAGAACCGCCACACGATTCTGAATCCATTGTTTTAGCCCTAATTGAAACCTTCGGGCCCTCTTTGCCTCAGAGTTTACATACTCCTGCACAAACCTCGACAGCTCAGTAAATTTGGCCTCATACTCGGCCACCGTCATATTTCCTTGCTTCAGCTCCAAAAACTTCAGCTCCATTTGTGTCTCCATGAACCTAGGAAAGTACTTCTCCAAGAACAGCTCGCTAAATCTCTCCCAGGTCACCACACCTCTTCCTTCCAAATTCTTCTTAGCTTCCCACCAATAGTTCGCCTCACCCTTCAGAAGGTAAGTGGCGAAAACGGTCTTCTGCTCTTCAGCGACACCTAGTATCTCGAAAGATTTTTCCATTTCCTTCAGCCAGGCCCTTGCCTCGACAGGGTCGGCAGTTCCTTTAAATTATGGGGGTTTCAGGGATTTGAAGTTCCGGAAAGCATTAGCATTAGCATTCTGGGGTGGTTGCTGAACTGGGGGACGGTCCAAGTTCTGCCTAAGTAACTCCATGAACTGTTCCATAGGGCCTCCCCTAGGATGTTCTACCTCTTGGGTATCATCACCAGCTTCTTCTTCTTCATACTCAGAGTCATCAAACAAGTTATGATCGTTGCCCTCATTCTCACTCAGGTTTGCATTTTCCCCTTCATGGTTCTGGTGGCCTCCGGTTCCATGGTGGCTACCCTGGCCCTCAGAACTGATCGGGTGAGCTCGAGTGTTCATTCTTCTGGGTGGCATGATTCTGATAATAAAACAAGAAAGGGGTTAGGGTTTTCCAATTACCTGACAGCGTTTGCACGGGTCAGGAGCGTATCGTTCCTCCTCATAAGGGTGGAAGTGCAAAAGTTTTAATAATCCGATGTTGGAGATAAAATATCAAACATTTTTGGGGAAAAATCCCTTTGGGATGCGAAAACATTTACAAGAGTTTTCAAAATTTCGAAACCTTAAAAATATTTTTCAAAATTTCAAAGAATTTTTTTTTTTTTTAAATTTATTTTCAAAGATTGTAGGAACATTTTTGGAAATTATAGAAAACAATTTGAAATTGCATATCGTAAATTTGAAACAGCATGGTTGTATTTGTGGCTTGTAGCAATTGTATAATCACAGTTGTATATCAAAACAGTAAAGCATGGCATCGGAAAGTAAAGCAGTTGAGGCAATATTAAGGAAACTGAAACTAAATAAGTACGGTACAAGGGTTATCACAAAGTTTGGATGTTAGAGCCAAATACATAGTTCCGATGTCAAAGTCTAGCAAAAGTGGAACAAATACAGATACATCATCCGAATATTCAGGCTACACAAAAGTAGGGCTACATCCATACATACTACCCGAAGTCACATCTACATATCTGTAGGTCAGTCTACTCATCCACTGGTCAGAAAGGATACCACTGCACAAGTCAACTATCCCGCAAAATCGACACACTAATGTCATCTGAACCTAGGGGACTGAGCTATCAGTAACACATCACGGGGCCGCGCCGCAACGGAGAAAAGTCCTCACTCGGGCAAATGCACGACGTACAACACGCCTAGCATCCCTAGCCTGGATCACTCCACCCCCGCGGATCCCTAAACAAAGAATCCTATCGCGACTCCTCATCTCAATCCTGTGGAGTCGAGCCCTAGTCCTCCTAGCAACAGCAGTCCTCATCTCAGCCTGGATCCTCAAGCGCGCCTCGCGCTCCTCCACTAGTGCCCGCCTCGCCTCGTTAAGTCGGGCCTCTGCAGATAGTAAGTCTCGGGTCAGGAACTGTACCACGTAAGCATGCTCAGTACCCGACACTGGGGGTAGGTCCATCGGTGGTGGTGGTATGACAGGAATAGGAGTAGGTGCAGCAGCAGCAGGAGCAGGAGCAGTAGCAAGGGTAGGGTCAAGCTCCTCCTCACCAGAAGTGTCATCCTCAGAGTCACCGTCCGATGAAACAGGGCTAGATGTCTGTGGAGAAGGTGGGGGTGACACAACACGACCCTCACCGGATCTCACACTCTGCTCATCAGTAGCTACAGGAGTTGGGGTAACAGGCTCAGGCTCAGGCTCAGGCTCAAAAGGCTCCTCAACGGGATCCTCATCATCAGTACTCTCTATCAGTGTAATCCAGGGGCCAAGCTCGGAGTCAGCACCCATATCCTCCTCAGGATCCTCGGTCTCTCGCATCAGGGCCTTATCATGCTCTCTCTCGAAAGCCTCAGGGTCTGGTATCTCCTCCATCTACACAAGGGAAATAAGGTGGGTCACTAACCATAAAAGAAGGGTTTAGGAGTAGTTCCCTCACGAGCCTTAAAGTCAGGGCTATATCCGATAACCCGACTACAAACTCGATGAGAGTTCTAAGTATTATTAAGGTTGTTATTAAGGTTATCGTTATTGTTATTATTATTATGGTTGCTTTCTTAAATTACTATCGTTTCTGAGAACTGTAACCTCGCTCTGATACCATTTCTGTGGCGCCCCCAGATCCGGGGTCGGAGATCTAGGCGCTCACGGTCCATTTTCCATTAGTAACATACCTGCTCTTGCACATAATATATATAACACAGCCATCGACCCCACAATAAACTCACACCACACTCACACACACAGGTTAGAGCCTCAGAAACGTCACAACATTGATTAAGCAGAATTAAAATTATCAGAGTTATTACAGACCGAATTAAATAGTATTTATGCTACCAGCAAAACTTCGATATGAAGCGAAGTTGGCGGCTTGAAAGTTTGTTATGATACACTGCCTTGCACAGGTCATACTGATAAATAAAACGAACTAACAAAAGCTGCCAACCAATCCGGCTAATGGGGCCTACCGGTGGAATCTCAAGTGGTGGCTCGGGCCTAGTCACCTGCTTTCGAACAGTCTGCCTGGGTCTTGCCATTTCGCTTAGCTGTTGTGTTTGTAAAGTTTGAAAACAAGCAAGAGTGAGCAACTATAGCTCAGCAAGAAATATATGTATAAGATAAGCAATATAACATTTCATATGATTGGCAGTTGATATACTTGTTTGTATCAATCAGTTATAAAATCACTTGTCATAGTTGATAAATCTCGAAGGTGCAACAATATGTGCCCTTGTTTTCAAAATAAACTTGCAGTTCTAGATATTGCATTGATTCAACATCTTTCTCATCAAAATAAAACACTATCAGCAACTTGGCACGAAAGCCTAAGAAGTAGTGTCAAAGCATTTTTCCAAAATGGAGGAATGGGACTTAAAGAAAACATAAAAACCTGACAAGGATTGACGATGATCAGTCGCCACATCCAAGTCCAATCATCCGCGGGTCTTCTCTACCGGTAGAAGGATAGAAACTACATCCGTAACTATCCCTCGGGTGAAAACTACATCCGTAATCACCCTCGATGAAACCTACATCCGTAATCATCCTTCGGCAACACCTGGGCCAGAATAATAAGTGATGGACCGCCTGGCTCACGGCCGCTTACACATCCCGGGAATCGTTCGTCAACGGTTCCCACACCTGCCAGAGTCCCTTTTTCTTTTCTTTTAAAACTTGATTTTGATTGAAAACAGAGTAATTGAGGTCCGGCATCAGTCGACCGATGATTCTTGAAATCATACAAGAAGCAGAATCTGACCGGGGGTTTTCGAAAATGTTTTGAGTTCGAAAGAGTTCGAGTTTGAAAGTATTAAAAAGTATCTTGTATTAACTTTGTCTTTAAGTAACGAACAATGATTAATAAATAATATTTTAAGATTTAATAATAATAATAATAAAATAATTATTCAAAAAAAAATAAACTTTTAATCCAAGATAGGGTTTCGAGTATTTACGAAGATATAACAATAGTTGTTTGAGTATACGATACCACCCGAATGACCCTTCGGGTTTTCGCAATCTAGATACGATATAATAATATACCGCTCCCCGGTCAATAGTATATACGGACCTCTATGACCTCTATTGCTAGAGTCGTTGTCCGAAGAAAACATTTCAATCTAAGTTCAAGGGGTAAAAGCATACATGTACTTGTTCAATCTCAATTGCATCAATACTTCGATAAACATAGCATTTGATATAGTTTGAAAACTACAAACACAACAGTAAAAGTCCTTGTATATGGATAAGTTTTGAAAAGTAAACTTGCCTTGGTTTGGTTGGGGTGGTCGAGCGTGCGGATTCGAACGATCTATACATAAGCAATAATCGTTCGTTAGTATCTTAAAAATGTCTCTTTAATTACGGGGTTTTAAGGGGGTACGAAATTAACATAACGACTTCGTCTTATGACTCCCTAGCCCCACTATAGGTCCATGTCATCACTCGATTACGCTCGTCACTTACTCGACTTAATTTAGTTACCACGTTCGAATCATAACCACTAACCCTAGAATCATGTTCCACTAATCGACTTTTTCCATTGCGAAAATTTTACTCTAGCATTTTTATAAAATTCAAAAATTCATATTTTGATCCAATTCATTTTGGGTGGTATTCACCACTGCATTCCTTACATTCTCAAATTTTTTCATGATCCCACATATATTTTTAGGGGTTTAAACAAGGTTCACAAGGGGGTCACTTAGTGCAGTCCATAGTCCAGAAACACAATTCACTCCTCCGGCCATAACTAAAAATCTACACATCACCTAGCCATGAACCTTACATTTACAGAAACTACATTCAATTATCTTTCCAACAATATATGGTTGGACATCAGGGGACAACATTTGGGGGTTCAAAATCGTGCTACAATACAGGTCAAAGTTCCTGGACAAAACTCAGCAAGCTCAAACTACTTAGATCAACCATTTTTCATACTTCCATAACATAATCAACACTTAATACACTTAGATAATGGTTTATAACACTCATGGAGATATATATATTAACCATAGTCATAAAAGTCACAATCTCAACATCAAAACTCAAGATCCATGCTATCCAATACATATACAACCAAGATTAGTGCTCAAACACATGGATCTACTACCATATTTCTTAAATAATACATAACCAAGAGGGTTTGAGATTTTTATACCTTCTTGAGCTCCTAGAGGCCTTGGATAAGCTTTACACAACTCAAAAACACCTTAGATGGTCTCCTACAACACTTACAATGCAAGATCTAAAGGAAAAACAAACTTGGTTACTATTCACTCAAGCTTGAACAATTTATAACTTGAAATGGGGTGGATAAAATGGAGTGAAATTGCTAGCATACCTTGTCTAGATGATGTAGATGACCTAGGAATTATGGTGAGAATTATGAGTGATGGAAGAGGGGAGAAGAAGAAATTTTCTTCTTCTTCTTTTGCTTGGCCGAGAGCACACAAGGGGGGGGGAAAGACTTTGTGTTTTGTGTTTGTGTTATGTTATGTTGGTGAATAATTGGTGTTAGGTTATTTAGGTTGGGTGATACATATCACATGTAAGCATAGGTAGTGTACTAGCAAGCATGGCTCATGTACTATGTGTTCCCCCTTTTTAAAAGTAACCAACTAGATACTATTCATCTTCCAATGGCTAACTAGTTTACTTGATTTCTAACCACTTGGTTGCGTGGGCTTGCATGCAATACTACTCCTTGTATTATTATTCTTCCACCATTGCTTGTTATTTAATCTTTAATTCGTATCGTATCTTAATTAATCTCTCGTAATAATATTTTGTCGCGTAGAGATTTCCCCTATAATTCCTTAAGTACTTATTGTGTGAATTCCTCGAATGTCCATAATTCCTCGTCATAATTCTTAATAAATCCTTTAATACTCTAACCATTCTCAAATCGCAAGTTTTATAAATATTACTAACAATAAGACTCCTGCCTTCACAATCTCCCTTTATATCTTACATAACAAATGCAACAACGCAGTTTCTCAGACAATCAATTCTATTAATCAACAGGGATGACTAGAAAGGTTCCATAATGATAATGTCACAAGATATTAAATAAAGGAAATATTACCAAAAATTAGGGTTCTTACAGAGTTTGTGTTTTGCTTTGTGTTTTGATGTTTAATGCAATAATACAAGTAATATCTATCTATATTGGATGCATCTCTTGCCTTTTGTGTTGTTAACACTCTATTGGTGCCACTTGTTGATCCATTACTTGTCCATGTGTTGGCATTATATCAAGCAACTCCATTCTTGGTTAATTGTAATTACACCACTCCTTTGTTACTTGACTTATATGTAAGTCACTTGTATCATTCTTTTTCCACCAATTGCACATGTCATCTCTTGGCCGTTTATTTGTTTCTTTGTCTGGTTATTGCTCGTTTCGATTGATCGTTCGTAGGAATATCTCACGGATTTCTAATTAGGGTTCACAGGGAATCTTCTTAATATTAATACCATCATTCTCCATCTTTCTTACTAACTTTCGAATTTATATTCCTTAAATCCCTTCGTTAAATTCTTAAGTCTTTCAGTGTCCAGGGAACTCTCGGAGAAAATAAAAGTGCGATTTTTCAGAATCCGACAGCTTTTACATACACTTATTTTCCCCCTGGATCACTAATACGAACTCGGAAATCCGTTCCGAATACTTCTACATAGTGTCGTCTCATAATATTCTCATTTCCACCAAAAACACTATTCATTCTATATTCTTCCTTTATTCCCTATATTTGTGACAATGTCCTTGTTATTTCTTGGGCGTTCCTTAACCCTTTCACGGAACCACTGGACTAATCGTTTTCGATCCGGATGACACGAGAATATTCTCCAGCTTGGAATTGCCATATCTTATTCCCCTAGGAGATAGATTATTCTTACCTAAGTTGTCAACCCATAGTATTCTTCATGTCATATAAACATTTGAATCCAAATCTATTCCTTTCATTCATTATCTCAATCGTTGCATCGTAGTCGTAATCACTATTCACCATTACCTCAGTACATAATAAAAAGTTTTAATTATATCCAAAATTTGGGGTTCTTACACTAATTCAGTGGCAAATCTTGATAATTAAATATTAGAGATCATAAGGAAGGTGTGAGAGAAAACCTCATGTTGAACGGATCGTTTTTCAATTTTATAAAAATGTTCGAATCAAGGTTAAGTACGAATGAACCCCTAAAAAGGACAAGTGGTTACAACTTTGGAAAATCACTTATAAAATGATCAATAAACTTCGAGGTATAATATCTTTTAGTAAGCAACCGACCTTAGAACTTATATGGATTAAGTACCCACCAAGTGTAAGTAAAATGACATGCCTTGATAACGAGCAAGTGTCGGATCATAACGGTGATAAAAAGAGTTACACTAGAGGGTGTATAACGAGATAACTTGAAAACGTGTTTTAATCCTAGTTAAATATATACTTAGCCTTTCAAAAGCGTTAAGTGATTAATCTTGAATATTCTGATTGTTTATAGATCACCGGACTGACCCAGGACACGCCACCCCTACCCGAGCACCGGGCAAGTTTCCAATACTTTGGAACTGTTGTTGTGATAGTATATATGATTGATTGTTATTATACATATGCCATAGCATGCATGCCTATGCTTTCAAATTATATTGTGGTAATTGTTCCCTGATTTGATGTTGGCTTATAAGTTAGATACGAGGTATACTAGTTATAAGCCGGATATTGCTAAGACCCTTAGTGAAGGCATATGATCTTCCTTCATTACTTATATTTCCATAAATATTAATTACTTGGAAATTATTCAAGGAATGTTATTTGAGTATAATCTCAGTCGAGAAATACTATTTGAATATTATTTTTGAATATTCATTTAAGACTTGATTTATTTAATGAATATTCATTTGAGGTTATTGATTTAGATGAATATTATTTTGGAATATTCATTTGAGTTTATTTATTTAATGAATATTATTTTGAATATTCATTTGAGCTTTATTTATTTAATGAATATTGTCTTGAAAATTCATTTAAGGTTGATTAAATTATCGGATATTATTTTGAATATTTATTCGAGGAATTATTTATTTAATGAATATTCTCATATGTTTATTCGAGGGTTACTTTGAGTAATATTTTATATTAAGAATATTCTTTAAATATTTATGAGTTAATAAATATTCTTTGAATATTTATGTAATTCTTTTAACTAGTTTTAAAATATATTATTTTATTCAAATATTATCTTCGACCTTCTAAAATTATGTAAAATATTCCGAGTCTTATTATGAATATTTTTATCAAGGGGAGGTTCCCAAAATTCTATTCTTCACTCAAATCTATCTTCCAAATTATGAGGGAACCTTACTTGAGAGCTGTTATTTATTTGTTTGACTTCCCGGTCATAAATCTTTTAAAACTATTCTTTTCACTCGCAACTTGGTTGTTATTTAGCAAGACGAGCCTCTGTGTTATTCCCTCATCGTTCGAGGGGTAAGATTATTGGAACAAGTCGATATCCATTAACAAGCAACTTCTTGGGAAATATTGGTGAATTTTCCTTTCTAACTAGATACGACTACTTTGTGGAGTCCTATCAACAAGTATTACACTTGGGGAAAGGGGGACGAGCTTTACGTTTCAGAGTCATGGATTTATTCGAACTAGGAGTATTTGTATAATGTGTAAGAGGCTGTTGGACAGTCCATCCTGAAAATAGGGTCCGAGTGGCGCCGGCCCCGACTAAGTCCAAAGATGGCTAGGGAGATCCAGCGTATGGTGGTGTCCATATGTTCTTCCTTCAACATGTAGAGAAACAAGTTTTGAGATGCACGACCTGCGACTGATCATCGTAAGGTGGTGTTATCCAGCGCGACATACTCCAGCATTGGTTCATCATCAAAATCTATTGATTTTCTACAACATGAAGTATCACTCGTGCAGACAAGGTTTGGAAGACTGTTCAGAACTAAAAATACTCTGGAATACCTCGTAACTTTATTGTTTATATTATACTAGCACTATGTTCGTTAATTCATGGCATATGGTTTCAAAAATACTTTTGAACTGTTATATATATTATTGTTCAGTATACATTATTGTTGGTGGGCTATTGCTCACCTTTGCTTTATTATTTATATCACAACAACAGCTTGGTTTGATGGTCCACATAAGGCGCACTCGGCGCGAGCAGGTTACTCTAGTCGTAGGACTACCCGCTGATGTTGTTGCTGCCATTGCTGAGGTAGACTGGCAGCTTTTGTTTTCAGCCTTAATTATATGTATAATTAATATTAATCAACGGTAAGAACTTTTAAACTTATGTTGTAATCATTTTGGGTTGTAATAACTTATATTCGTGGATCCTATAATTAGAAGACTTATTTCAATTTCATCACTAGGACTATAACTTGTTGTTTGTGATGTGATATTATTGCGGGGTCATAGTATGCTGTTTATTTATTTGGATTCAAGTTCAAGTATTATTTATGGAATTGAGACCGTAACGACCAGATCCCCGACCCCGGATCTGGGGCTGTTACAGTGAATCATGGCAATGTCCCTAAACCAGCCATGGAACGCATCCAGAAATACTATGCTGAATTCTATGAGAAACATGGTGACTGGATGGAAATTGATAATGCCAACTTGACTATAAGTTCAGATGAATTAGAGGTTGCGTGTAAGTATGACTGGGCAGAAAGAACGTCATCTTATACACCTGCAGAAGTGCATGAAGCAGCAGAAGTATTCAGGACTATTAAAGAAGAATTCAAAAATGCTAAAAAAGCCACCCAAGTCTGCCAAACAAACTGCTGAAAATCTAGAAGCTCGACTGAAAGAAAGTTGCAAGAAGGTCAATAAAATGAACAGTGAGAAAGCATATTATCAGCCCTGTGTACTGGAAGATCCTCTCAGAATTATAGATGGAAAAGAAGAAATCTATGCAGATAGTTTTCACAAACTGAGGACAAGTATCTTGAAGAATCTCTACTGGAAAGTTGTTGGATCATCTCACAAGCTTGAAATGCTATGTGCTTGGGAACTTGAAGTTATCTTTGACCAAAGTAGAGATGAAGATCCAAAACTAGACAGATATAGGAAAGTATCTCTTAATGCTTTACCTGGAAGGAGATTCAAGGTCATCGAAGGCACCTTAAAGTTCAGAACATATACCTATGACTTCGAAACTTGGTTTGACCTGAAAGATGCTAAAGTGTTTCCTTCTCGAGTAATTCAAGGGTACATTGATGATATTGAAGATGATGCTAAAACTCCTAAAGAAAAGGCTTTAGTAGAAGACCTCAAGAAGGAAAAATTAAAATTAGAAGCTCTCAAAAGAGAGGGAAGAATCTAGACAGCTGAGGACTACTCAAATCAAGCTAAGTAAAATTTCTTATTTGCTCAACATAAAGGAGTAATTGATTTGCAGTTAGAACATCAATACTGTATTCTGGATTCTTTAACATTCATCAAACATGGTATCTTAACTATTCTGATCTATGTTAGTTAAGTTGTCAACATGCTTTAGTTGTAAATTTGTTGTTATTGTCCATAAAAACAAATTGGGGGAGATTGTTAGGATTTATGGGTGATAGCATAGAGACAACTTAACTAGATTTCCCTGTACTTAGTTTTTCACTAAGTAGAACATACTGTCACAGCCAGAGTGTGTTCTTGTGACCAATATAGTTGCTGTAATTTAACAAGTATGTATCTTGGAAGAAGTTCATTCAATTGTTCAAGCCTCAAGATTGCATCAGTTCGACAACAAGAATAAATGTTACTGTCATAGCATTGACAGTAAGGTTACAAGAAGACAGCATGTTGCAAGTCACGACAACAGACTCAATCTGGCAGCAACATTGGCGGAAGCATGAGACAGCAACTTTCCCACAGCTTGACAGCAAGTCTGAAATCCCGACAGCAACATTGGCGGGGACTCGTACTGTCAACCAAGGAATATTCTCTTGACAGCAGACTTGGCGGTTAAGGTTACAGTCTCACTGAATTATTTGAATTGGGGATTTATCTCAGTCAAACCCGTGACAGTTTAGATGTTCAAGAAACAGATTTGCTGCAACTTGTCAAAGATTGTAGCAGACCTACAAGACTACGACAGAAGCTTGAGAGATCACAAGACAAAGCTCGTCAATTCAAAGAGTATGACAAATCTACATCTACTAGAATTGTATTAGCTTGAATTAGAAAGAATCTAGGTTGCTTTACATTTTATGATAACCCTGTTTGTATAGAAATTTAGGAAAGTCACATGGGTGTCCAAATTGTAAGGAGCTGCCACTTGAAAATGACAGGAGCTCCACAACCCATGCGATAGAGACGTTAGAGCAAATTAGCCTACATAGAGAATTGTCTTTCATTTCTTTCTAAGTAAGTTCTTGAATTGAATTCATTGTAATCACTCAAGAATCCGAAACTTGAGAAAACACTTTTTCTCAAGGTTTTAGCAACACTTCGCAAAATAAATAAAACATTTATTTTGTGAGAATATCTTGAGCTATCACTTGTGTTTACTTTTCATATACTGATAGATTAGAATCTTTATTATTGTTGTTTAAGTAAAGATTTGAATTTATCAGTATTGCATTCAATCCCCCCCTTCTGCAATACTCCGGGACCAACAAATTCAAACCCAAATCCAAAATCAAATTCGTCGGATTTCGGATTAGATCGAGTTTTTTTTTTGGTATCCAAAATTAGAAATAATGTAGCCAAATTTAAAATAATTGCTACATGTTAACAATGTTAATTATATTTCTACAATAATTAAATTAAGTAAGTAATCATATGTAATATATTGTATGAATTGACATATACTAAGTAAAATCTAAAATTTATTAAAAAAAATCTCCATCGTATACAACAAAAATGAAAAATTTATGTAAAGTAAAATAATTACATCTTAAATATATTGATAAAACTTAAGATTGAGAAATAGAAGTTCTAATTTACCAAATTTGTATCGACTCTTTTTAATGAAATATTTTATTAAAAAATAATGTATAACATATCTTACATCATAAATATTACATTTAATAATTTTAAATTATGATTTATATTATGTATCGGGTTTCGGATTTGGTACAACTGAAATCTAAATCAAAATTGAAACTATTTCGAGTTTAGATTTAAATCTAAACCCAAATTAAAATTTTTGGATTCGGTATATACCATATTCTAATAGAAAAATATTATTAAAGAATTCAACATACATACTCCCAAACTGAATATACACGTACAGTTTAAGTTGTCATTACAAAAATGTTGAGAGCAATCACCATAAACTCGAATAGTCTTACCTTACTCTAAGAACGAGATACATTGGATATCTTTAATTGATTGCTAATGTTTATTTTTTATGATAAATCAATTCACTATCAAAAGAATATATGATTTGTAAAAATGATATTAAACGAAAAAATAGGAAAGTAGATTAGATGAAAGTTTTCTTTATCATAATTATCTTCGTTTAATGGATCATGCACAGTAGGAATCATTTCTCATATCATTGAAAAAGATAATTGTTTTTAAAGAGATAGTTTAATGATTTATTATGGTCGCGAGAAATAATTGTTTGTGAAATTTTTATTTTATTCAAAAAAATTGTTTGTGACCCATACAAAATTTTGAATGAATTAATATAATAAATATTCTAGAGATCTACAACAATGCACATTTAAATATACCAAATTTTCAAAAGAACAAAACTTAAAATAATGGTAAAAAAAACTTATGAACTTGGTAGAAAGATTCTCAAAAAAGAGAAAAATAAAATGAAAAACAAAATTAAGAAAAACAATAAAGAGGGACTTAGAACGTTTCAGCGGGGGATGTGATTGTTTGATAGTATAAATATTCATGCAATTGGTATAAAATGAAGGTTAAATAATTTTATACTTAAATTAGTTACATTCTAATGAAATTGTCTTTTTTAAATAACGATTAAAATAATATATTTATATTAATTAATTAAAAAATTGTACCATTCGGTGCGTAGCACGGGTAGAACGCTAGTTATGTAGTTAAAATTATGATGCGGAAAAAATGCATTATAGATCTTCTGAGATAAAATTCTTAAAATATAATCAGCAAATTAAAATGTACTACCATGTATCCATTTAGTGGTGGTACTTGTTACAATAACAAATATATTTGGCTTTTCATGATATTCTATCCTTAGCTGTTGGAAATCGTGTGCTTGATTTTCCCACAGTGCGACCTTCATAGTTTCATTCCTAAGGGAAAAAATACAGGTAAAACAATTAACACGAATATTACATGATGGAGTAAATTTTAAATTTCTTACATTAAACTAAGACATAGGATTCTTAGATTTAAACCTTTCACTTGTAAGAACAATTTCCACATTCTTCTTTCCATTATATGTGGTTTGTATTGGAGAATACTTTGTCAACTTGTCTGCCACATCTGTTGAGTGTATTGTTATTTATTAGTTAATTGTGCAAAGAACTAATGAATTACATTGCATGATATTTTCACAAACATGTAAAGAAAATAACTTAAATTCATATAAATACCCATTAAAGTAACTACATCATCCACCCTTGATCTTGCTGTCTCAAAAGTTGTAATCTCAAACTTATATCTGGGTATTGTCGGTATATCATCACCGTCATGAATCTTAGTTTTCCTATAAAAATTGATGACATAATCTCCAGGAATTGGCCTGTATTCTTTAGCTGCTTTTGCTACATTATAGTCTGAAAACATGTAGACTTTTCCAGTTTCCAATCGTTTCTTAAAATATGTTATGAGGCTGTACTTTGATGCTATGGCTTGTATCTGTGTACCCTATATAATTTTATTTTAGTAGAACATCTTGTATATATGTATACACACCAACCCATGCAAAACGATGTATATATATGTACTGTTATTAAACAAACCTCCTCATCAAGTAGAAGATAGTTTTTCTCTGCGACATACGTGGAGCCTGGCTTTCTTCCATCCCAGTCCCTAGATTTTGATAGAATCATTGCCATCTCCAATACACAAATCTTTCAAGAACTTTATGTTGCCATATTTTGAATGTTCTGTGCAAACTCATAAGCCATAATGAATACTTTTAACAATTATACTCGAAGGAATAACTTTGCAATAAGTTTAAGCAGACACTAAGATGTAATACATGCACCATTGTTTTATATAAAAGGCTTATTTAACGAAGATGAAGGTGCGAACTAACCTCTACACAAACTGAATCGAGACGCTGGTGAGCAATTAGTCACTACACCAAACTGGCAAATTACTAACAGATAAAAAAAGCCATTAGTAACGGATATATCCGTTACTAATTAGTAACGGATATATCCGTTACTGATGGCATTAGTAACAGATATATCCGTTACTAATTAGTAACGGATATATCCGTTACTAATGTGTCAGATATCCGTTACTAATTAGTAACGGATATATATAATATTATCCGTTACCAACTAGTTGATGGATTGCATTGGTATATATAATATTTTTTGTTATGCTTCGGAAACCAATTTAAAGTATAACATTTTTGCAGCACAAGTTAAATTGGGTAGAATTCTTCTCGTGTTAGAAAGAAAATATTCATTGTCCTGGGTTAACTTAGTTAACTATATGTTTGTAAAAGAGTCCTTTTTTGTGTAAATAAAATAGCCCTATTTTGTAATGATTAACTCATCGGTTGGATGTCATTGGTATATATACTATTTCAAATTATGATGCAGAAACCAATTTAAAGTATAACATGTTGGTAGCACAAATTAAACTGGGGTAGAATTCTATTCGGTGTTAGAAGTAAAGAAAGTAAAGGTTTGTCATAGTTTAACTCGATCATTCAAGTCCATGGCCTATCTTGCGTGAGGTCTACTAAATGGTGGAGCCTAAAAAAAAGTTTATGTTTCTAAAAGAGCCGTATATTTTTCTTTTGCTGAATATTTGATTTTTTTTTTAAAGTTTTAGTTTTTTTTAACACAAATAGTAAACATGCTAGTGTTAAAATAATTTACTCGTTGAAATTGAAGACTATTTTAGTGTCCTACTTTAACTTAGTTAATTGTGTTTGTAGCTATTAATAGTTTAGAAATATTAATAATTGTATAATGTTTTTTAATTAATAAGGACTATGTACTTAAATTTTACATGCTTTAATTAGTTTCATGCGAAATTTAATACATTTTTAAAAAGCATTATACAAAATTATAATGGAGAAGAGATAAAAATTTTATTTTACAAAAATGGCAAGCTCCTGCCTGTAGGAGTGAATCTTTGCATCTCCCACTTATCAAGATTGTCTTTGTAGTTCGTTCACCATTTAGAGATTATTTAGATTTCGATGCTATAGGTGGCTTTACTGCGTGTTCTGTTAGCTTAACTTTGTAGGTTTATTCTAATGATTTTTTTGGTAAATGAGGACGGCATATATATAGAAGTTGTATATGAGTTTAAAACAATATGATATATAAAAAACAAATATAGAAAGAACAAAGTTATAATCAACTACCGATATAGTGGAAAAATATAAATTCATAATCACATGAATGTTGCTGCAACGGATAATCTCAGATCCCATGAAGAGGAAAAAGCTATACAACATAGTAAAAAACATGTTTTGTTCGTACAATCATAAGTTACCAAAAACCTCATGGTAGACAACATTTTTAGTCATGCCAGGTATTGGGTGGCTTTCATGTTCACACACTATATGTAACTCTAGTGGTAGTAACTCTTGAAATTGTCACATAAAATTTCCCATGGCTAAAAACCAGTCTAGGTAAATATAAATCGACAAATTTCAACGTATGTCCTTGGCTTTTATTTATTGTCATTGCATAACACAAAGATACTGGGAATTGTACTCTCTTAAATGAAAAAGGAAGTGTTGTTTTTGTTGGTCTCATACAAATTCTTGGTATAAAAGCCTTCTCTCCAATATGATTGCCGATAATTAGAACTCCTTCTATAACTCTAGCACGCAATTGAGTTATTATCAATCTTGTTCCATTACATAGTCCCGTGCTCGGAGCCAAATTCCTTAATAAAACAATTGGAGCTCCAATTTTAAGTTCCAATTCATGATTTGGTATGCCTGTAATTCTAAGAGAATTTAAATATTCTTGCGGATACATGCTTTCAAGTGATTCACAATTTACTGTACTTTTACAAATAGAATCCACACTTCGATATACTCTAGAGTCGCCTACAAACATTTAGAAATGAAATTAGTATATGATATGGATTAGAAGCATTAACAGTAATAATTAACTATAAAGAATGTAAAATGGAAACAGATAGCAGATTCTTTTATTTCTAGAGCAATAAGTTCAATACAACATCTGCTATTGCTATTAGATGTAGCTAGTCTTAGAACTAATTATTTATCTAATTGCAATTGCTTATGCATTTAAGTGAAACAAAATAGGAACAACAAATGTTATTAGTTGTAAGAAATTTTAGGAAGGTTATTCTATATGGGGAAATGTTGGCTAATATCATATTAAGTTGTAGCCAAAGATAACCTCTTTTATTACCTATAGATAAATTAATTTCATATTTTTTTATTTAATTGTTCTATAAATCATAAGAAATGACTATAATGTAGTGCTGCATAGTAGGCCTGCAACAATTATATTTTGATAGAGAAATATTTGCTGACCTGTGAATCATTTTAAGACCTCTTTATTGATAAGATCTACATCTTCGTTTAATGGAGTTAATATATCACGATCCCTGAAGTATTCTGAATCATTATTGTCACATAGCTGCGCATAAAATGTATTAAAATCACTTTCTTCCCATCATTTCCTGGATCGAGCCTTAATGTGGAATTTCAATCCAGCTCGGCTCGTTTCCTTCGATGGATGAAACTGTAGGTACCTTGTAAGAACCCCAAATTTTGGATATAATTAAAACTTTTTATTATGTACTGAGGTAATGGTGAATAGTGATTACGACTACGATGTAACAATTGAGATAATGAATGAAAGGAATAGATTTGGATTCAAATGTTTATATGCCATGAAGAATAATATTGGTTGACACTTTAGATAAGAATAATCTATCTCCTAGGGAATTGAGATTTGATAATTCTAAAGGAGAAGATTATTCTTATGTCATCCAAATCGATATCTGTTATTGGTCCAGCGGGTCCGTAAAAAGGTTAAGGAACGATCGAAAAAGATCAGGGACAATTGTACAACCCTAAGAGGATGAGTAAAGAAAAATGGATGAATAGTGATTTTGGTAAACATAGGAATATTATTAGACGACGCTATATAGAAGTACCCGGAACGAAATTTTGAGTTCGTATTAGTGATCCAGGGGGAAAAAGAGTGTATGTAAAAGCTGTCGAATTCTGAAAAATAGCACTTTTATTTTCTCCGAGAATTCCCTGGACACTGAAAGACTTAAAGAATTATTGAAGGGATTTAAGGAATATGGATTCGAGAATTATTATGAATGATGGAGAATATTATTATAAATGTTAAGACGGTTTCCGGTAAAACCCTAACTAGAAACGATTGAGTTATTCATTCGAACGATTAATGAATTGAGCAATAACCGGACAAAGAAACAAGTGCAAGTGGATAGGATCAAGTAACCAAGCTAGTTACAATGCTAACTAGCAAGATAGTAAACAAACAAAATGACACAAGACTTTATCACTTAACCACCACTTGCCCACTTGATTCTTGCGTCATGGATGACCACACTACTTTATTAAAGTAGATTTATGTCAATATATTATTCAAGACAACACAATAATGCAAGACTAGCCAAGCAACCAAGCAAAAACTTCATCTTTTTCTTTCCTTGCTCCCATTCGACTTCCTCTTTAATTCAAGAATCAAAGTCCAAGCTCCCACCATTGTTTGATCTCCAAATATTTATCATAGATCCTATATTTCATAAAAATGATACCCTAGAAATCTTAGCCCCAAACACCACTTTTTCCATTTTCAAAAAAATCAAGAAAGTGGAGGATGAATAGTAACCTCAAGAACAAAATTCTTGAATCTTGATTTTGGTTGAAGATCCAGCTTCATGGAGGCTATACAAGGACTATACAAGGCTTACTAAGTGCATACACACCCCAAGGAAGGTATAACACTCTTGAAACCCTAGGCCTTACTTTGAGTTTAATGATGTTCTTGATGAGTTTTTAGATTAGTATGATTATGGTAATAATTAAAGCATGTATATGTTGTTTGGAGTGGAAACTATGATTATTCGAAAGTTTGGAATTTGGAAATATTCGATTTATAGCCGTCGTAATGCCCGATTTTCGATAACCTTAAAGAATTCGTGCATCACAGTAGGGTGAATTGTCTTAACTGGTTATGAACATGACATGTCCTCGTAGATCTCGAGTCATAGATTGTTTTGGAGAAATAATCAAAACATTCAGACTTACGGTTTAGGAGTTATGGTCAAATTATTAAAATTTGTTCGAAACCGTAAGTAAAAGTTCATAACTTCAATTGAACCCTCGTAAAGCATGTTACTCAGTGGTGAATCTTGGTAAGTAAATACTAGAGGTCATAAGGAAGGTATGAGAGGAAACCACATGTCAAACGGATCGTTTTCCGATTTTATAAAAATGTTGGAATCAAAGTTAAACGCGAACGAACCCCTAAAAAAACCCGCTTGGTTATAACTTTGGTAAAACACTTAGAAAATGAACGATAAAACTCGAAGTATAATCTCGGTTCGTAATCGATCGACTTTAGAACTTATACGACTTAAGTATATACCGAGTGTGGGTACGATGACATGTCGTAATAACGAACAAATGTCGGATCGTATCAGTGATAAAAAGAGTTACATTAAAAGGTGTATAGCGAGATAATTCAAAAACGTGTTTCGATTTAAGTGAAGTTATACTTAGACTCTTAAAAGGTGTTAAGTGGTTAATCTCGAATGTTCTGATTGTTTATAGATCATCGAGCAGACCCAGGACACGCTATCTCCACCCACACCCGATTACCAGGCAAGTGTTCAAACCTTTGAACCTGTTTTACATATGTCATCGCATGCATGCCTGTTTCCAATTATATTGTGACTCTGGTTGTTGTGATACTTGTTCCCTGAATTGATATTGGCTTATAGACTAGATACGAATTATCAGTGATAAGCCGGATTGTTTTGGTAAGACCCTTAGCGAAGGGCATATGATATTCATTCTAAATATAGACCGGGAGTCGGTATTTTGAGATATAGATAGTCGTGGAAACCCGGAGGGATTCCAACGACATATTATTATTTATCTGAGGAATGTTATTGTTAGACGTTATTTATATTCCATAAAGTATCAATTACTTGGAAATATTTCGAGAAATGTTATTCGAGTATTATCTCAGTCGAGAGATATTAAATGAATGTTAGTTTCGAATATTCATTTAAGGTGTTATGTACTTGATGAATATTATTCTAAAATATTCATTGGAAGTTCTATTTACTTAAGGAATATTATTTCGATTATTCCTTTAAAGTTTTGATTACTAATGAATATTATTTCGATATTCATTTAGAAGATTAATTACTAAATGAATATTATTTGGATATTCATTTAGAAGATTATTTATTAAATGAATATTATTTGGATATTCATTTAGAAGATTATTTATTAAATGAATGTTATTTGGATATTCATTTAGAAGATTAAATATTAAATGAATATTATTTTCAAATATTCATTTAAGGTTTGACTTATTTGTTGAATATTATTTTAAATAGTTATTGGAGTTTAATTATTAATGAATATTATTTTAATATTCATTTAAGGAGTGAATTATTTAGTAAATAGTTCTATATATTCATTCGAGGATTACTTACGAGCAATATTATGATTTAATAATATTCCGTAATTATTATTGAGTTAATGAATATTCTTGGAATATTTATTTAATTCTTTTAAATTCTTTTTAAAATGATTTAATTTATTTGGAGATTATCTTTCACCTCCAAATATTATGTATAATATTTCGGAGTCTTTCTACGACTATTTTATCAAGGAAAGGTTCCCAACTCTTTATTTTTCATTTAAATCTATCTTAAAGGATTTAAATGCTCGCTCAAACTTCCATGTTATAGGGGAACCTACTTGAGCAATGTTATTTATCTTGTAGACTTCCCAGTCATAAATCTCATAATTTATCCTTTTCACTCGTAACTTGATTGCTATGGACTCATTAAGTCTGTGTTTACCTTCTCATCATTCGAGGGGTAAGATTGTTGGAACAAGTTGATATCCATTAACAAACAAAAGCTTGGGAAATGTTGGTGAATTTTCCTTTCCAACTAGATACGACTACTTTGTGGAGTCTTATCAAAAAGTATTTCACTTGGGGTAGGGAGGACAAACTCTACGTTTCAATGCTGTGGATTTATTTGAACTAGGAGTCGTGTGTAAGAGGCCGAGTCACGCGGTCCATCACAAGCCCTAACCATTGGCCAGGGAGTTACTATTAAAGCCAATCGACAAGTGGAGCTGTCAGTTCTTCCTTCTACCGGTAGTAAACTATGTTGGGCTGTACCATCCCCGACTGATCATCAGGGAGTGGGACAGCTGGCGCGTAATAACTCCAGTATTGGTTCATCTCCCAAATTGGGAATTCCCTGCAACACGTATCAAAGAGACTTCTTTCAGGTTGACGGTGTCTTCCGCAACACGTATCGAAGAGACTTCTTTCAGGTTGTAGGACTTCGAAACATGTTAATAACTGGAATTGCAATATTTTTCTTGCAAGTTCCTCTTTATATGATAAATGATAATATCTTGCTTATTTTCGACATAGCAGATATTCCCACATATATTTACATTTTGAGTTACCTTGTAACTTCATCGTTCATATTATACTGGCATCATTTCCGTAAATGCATGGCATATGGTTTGAAAGATACTTTTGAACTGTTATATATTATCGTTCAGTTAAATATTATTGGTGGTGGGCTATTGCTCACCTTTGCTTTATTATTATATCACTACAACAGCTAGACCAGATGACTCGCACAAGGCGCACTCGACGCTGGCGAGGACGATTAGATTACCAGAGCCGAAGAGAAAGCTATTGGGAAGATAGATTCATTCTTTCAGTACCAAATATATGGACTAGTATGACTTATGTAAATGGATGACAAAGAGTATGTATTCATATTGTAACTCTTTTGGGTTGTAAGAACTCATAATGTGTTTAATAAAATTTGGTTGTTACTCTGATTTCATCTCAGGGACTATAACTGGTGTGTTTTATATTGTTGTGTTGGGTCATAAAGATGTAATTTATTTTGAGTTAAAGTAAGTTCAAGTATTGTGGACAGAAATTGAGACCGTAACGACCAGATCCCTGACCCCGGATCTGGGGGTGTTACAGAAGTGGTATCAGAGCGTACGTTATAAACCCCAGAGATAAGGCGACGTTAAAATAATAAATTCACTAAGATAATAAGAACTCTTGCCAAGTTCATAGTTGGACTACTTAATGTAGTGATGACATTTAAAACCTTTATAGGAACTCTTAAGTATCATGATAGTAACTTTGCTCGATATCGTATCGACAAGCAAGGTGACAGACCTTGAGGCATACGAGCAGCAGCGCGATGATGCTTTATATGCTGAAGATCAGCGGGTAAATTCGATGGAGTACCCTACTGGAGACCCGGAAGAGGTTCCAGCAGATAAGGAAAATCCTGTTAGGATAAGGAGCTTACCCTTGAGGAATGAGGGTTGCAGCCAGAAAGACTGTGATGATTAAAGTATAGTGCTTAGAAAAGGGAGCATAAAGAACTGAGTTATTAGCAAGAGAACTGAAGATTCATGTTGGATTCGTAGCCGGACTATTGGAGGTAGTACCAGCAAGTAAGACGGATTGAAAGGATCACTTGAGATCTGATACGGGAATAGACGAGAATCCCTAGAGACTTCCATATTAACGAAGACAGAGCTAGAGGGATGTATGATTATCAAAGACACCGATTTAGGGCGAGGAGCAGAGTCCCTAGGAATAGTTGAGAAGGAGGCAGTAAGTGCCATATCATTTGATAAATGAATTAGTATGAATATGGTCAGTAATAATTCGCCATGAGAAGGCAGGTGTCATAGGTTGTAAATTATGGAACCAAATTGAGGTTAATGAGGTGGTTTTATTAAGGGAAATATTCATTTTATGAATGAATCAGTTAGAAAGTAAAGACATTGGGAAGTGATAGCATGATTGGATAAAGTTATATAAGGAAGTAGTAAGCAAGACAATGATCTCAGAACCTACCGGAAGATAAGACCAGTGAGTCAAGATGAACTCGTAATGAGACTACTGCCAGAGACTGAGTATAGGGTTAATTTCAACTTAGTAAAATGATGAACCAGAAATGTTAGATGCATGTGATTCAGAGGAATATTAAATTCTTTCTTTGAATGGATTATAGTAGTTACCTTAAGTTTACTCCGATGCGGAGTTATAATGGATCAAGTAATACGATCAGCAATTAAAGAGAAAAATGTGAGAAAATCTTCTTGGAGCTAAAAGATGAAATTGGTAATGACCAAGAGTTGGCATTGCTTAATGGAAAAAGGAGACTATGTGCTTCCAACGACGCTTCGCATAAAGGATTAGGATGTGTGCTTGCGCAGCACAACAAAGTACTTGCGGATGCATTCGGACAACACTGTCCACCAGATCGGATGGCCTTAGTAGTGCCAATTCTGTGGAACAACCTACTCCGACGGTAATGTTTCTTCTGAGACTAGTAGTTAGGTAGACCGACATTTGGTAGTATTGAATATCAGGACGTATAGGTATCAGGACGTTGTGACAAGTTTCAGTTTGAAACTATTGATTCCCTTCTAAGGGATGTATATAATTGATTCCTCTCCAGTGGGTAAACTTCCAATCTGATGACGATTATTTCGTAAATTATGACTGCTTATGGTTCTACCTGCTTGGAGGTTCATAGAACCATTCTTCAGGTTTCGAAACTGGTCTCCTTAATGTTACCAGTAGGTGGATAGATTGACCAAAATTTCCCTGATTTTGGAAAGAAATCAGGAGAATTTTGGCAAACCTTGTCTTTCTGATTATCAGAGAACATCATTGAAAAGAATGGAAACTGGAGCGAACCCTGTGGATTGGGTATGGTTGCTGTCATATGGTGTAAAGCATAATGTAATGTAATATGTAATAGAGGACATATATAACTCAACTAGGATAAAAGATAAATAAATATTAACTCTATACAGGGATCGTGAAATTTGAAGAACAGGCATCAACAAGGATCAAGTAGCTGAAAGAAGTTCATTAACATGATCAAGCCTCAGTGACAAAATAAGATGTACAGATGATTTAGTTGAAGGGCCAAAAGATTCCAGAGATAAAGTTTTTATGGATGCACAATTCTTAGCAGTGTTCTTAAAGACATGATACGAAGACCATGAGTGAATGTTAGTCGTCTGTGAACCAGACCAGTTGCACTAGGTGTCAACACTTCACAAAGGAATTGAAGTATCTAACTCAGAAAAACTGTTAAGAGGTATGATTGAGTTTAGAGAAGTATTGATATCTTCCATTTTGGAAGCTGCATATTTAAGGATGTCAAATTAAGAGGAAAATGAATAGTATCCGAAATTACTATTCATGTGAATAGTATCCGAAATCACTATTCATATGAATAGTACTATTTATATAAATAGTAACCAATGATTACTATTTGGGGGTTGGTGAAATAGTGTTCGGTTACTATTTGGGGGTTGTTGAAATAGTGCTCGGTTACTATTTGGGGGTTGTTGGAATAGTGTCAAAGAGTAACTTTCTAAAAACCTATAAATAGGCCTGTTGTATTTCATTTCAGAACACACCTCAACACACAACTCTCTCTTCTCTCTCTTATATCTTCTCTGTATAAGCTGCTAAACAGTCCATCTAGTAGGAAAGTCGGCTTAGCCCGCTTTCAGGAAGTGTCGGGTAGAAGGTCCTCGTGCCTAAACTATCCTTAGGAGTGTAAGCTGCTAAACAATCCATCTAGTAGGAAAGTCGGCTTAGCCCGCTTTCAGGAAGTGTCGGGTAGAAGGTCCTCGTGCCTAAACTATCCTTAGGAGTGTTCAGGTTTTGAAGCTAATCCATTGGATTAGAAGTTGTAACACCCCTTCGAGTTTATTATCAATAAAGATATATTCTCGGAATTTTTTTTTGGTAGTATCGTATTCAACCCCCCTTCTACGATACTTCGGGACCTAACAATTGGTATCAAGAGCAAGATTCTAACATACAAGAAGTCTAAAGATCAAAACCATGGGAAGAAAGGATACAGGTGTGAAGATTCCAATGCTTGACAAAGATAATTACTTTCACTGGAAAGTAAAGATGCACCTTCATCTCTCAGCCATTGATGAAGGCTATGTAGATTGCATAGAGAAAGGACCTCATGTTCCAATGAAGGCCAACTCTGGGATTGGTCAAGATGCTGCCACTGTAGCTGCTGGAAGGCCTATTCAGGAAGAATCCAGCAGGAACCGGGCAATTCAAGAAAAGCTATCAACCGAACAAGGATGTGGTTGAAAGATCAAATGCTATAGCTGTGGAATTGCTGGTCACTTTTCCAATGAATGCAGGAAATCCCAAGCTGAGAAAGAAAAGAAGTAGTTTGAAGCTGTTGATTACAAGAAGAAATATTTTGATCTTCTCAAGCAACAAGGGAGAGCATTCGTGTCAAAAGATACTGACTGGGCTGCTGGAGGTGAGTCAGATGCAGAAGAGGAGTTTGTCAATCTTGCACTCATGGCAAATAAAACTGATGAAGAGGCTAGTTCAGCAAGCAACCAGGTATACTCTACAAACCTAACTGAACTTTCCAAAGATGAATGTGATAATGTTGTTAATGAAATGTCTAATGAATTGTATAACATGCATGTCACATTAAAATTGCTTAACAAGGAGAACAAAAAGATTAAAGATCTTAATGCTAAGATTGGTGATAGGAATACTCTGTTAGAAACTCAACTAATTGATTTTGAAACAATGAAAAGAGATTTCCAGGATGCTAAGAATGAGTTACTTGAGGCTCTGAAAAGAGAAGAGTGTTTAATAAAACAGTTAAAAGAGGAACAAGACTTAATTGCTAAGTGGAAGGGATCAAAGGCTAAAACTGAAGAAATTTATAGTAAACAAGGAGTTGATTCTTTTCACAAATTAGCAGAGGTTAAGTTAGATGTTGATAGGGAAGTTGCTTCAGACAGTGAAAAAGAATGTTCTTTGAGACTTAAGCCTGTTAGCAAAGCAACTTTAACTAAATTGAGTAAAAAGTACGGGCCTGTCAATAAGAACTTTGTTAATGGAGAGTGTAGCAAAACCAAGTCAGTTGAACAAGGAAACATAGGCAACTTGTCAATCAAGAAATTGAAGGATAAGTTAGAAAAGACTGAACCTAAGGCTAAGGCTAATAAGAAGAATAGAAATGGCAAGGTAGGAATTAACAAACATAGTAATTACACACCTGATAGATATGCTCCTCAAAAGGAATGTGTGAACTGTGGTAGTGTTAATCATTTATTTGTCAACTGTAAATCTGTTTCAACATGATGAATTCCAGGTTCAGTTAAGTTCCACGACATCCCAGTTTAGTCATGCAATTAATTCCTTGGCAAAACCATCTTCGTCTAATTTACCAACTTCACATCCTACTACTCTGGAGGATAACCCAACTGAGGGGGAGAAGTTGGATGATCAAGAAAAATCAACTAGGCGTAAGGGCAAGGAAAAGGTTGTTCTAGGCATATGACTGGAGATTCTACCCTGCTCACTAAGCTTGAGGAGAGAGCTGGCCCTAGATTTACCTTTGGAGACAACAGCAAAGGATATACTAGAGGATATGGCTTGATTTCACAAGGGAATGTTGTCATTGAAGAAGTAGCACCGGTTGATGGACTTAAGCATAACTTACTAAGTGTCAGCCAACTGTATGACAAAGGCCAGAATGTCTGGTTCACATCTGAAGCTTGTGTCATTTTCAAGAAAAATGACAACAAGGTAGTGTTAACAAGAGATAGAAGAGGAAATGTGTACATTGCTGACTTCAATTCAACAAATGCAAACATGACTACATGTCTTCTCAGCAAGGCAAGTGTAGATGAAGGTTGGCTTTGGCATAAAAGACTGTCACACTTGAGTTTTAAAGCAATGAATGAGTTGGTAAAGAAGGATTTGGTTAGAGGTATTCCAAAATTGGATTAATCTAAGGATGGATTGTGTGATGCATGCCAGAAAGGGAAGCACAAGAAGGGCTCTTTCAAATCAAAGTCAATGACATCAATTGATCAACCCTTGCAACTACTTCATATGGATCTCTTTGGACCAGTCAATGTGTTGTCAATCTCAAAGAAGAAATACTGTCTTGTGATTATTGGTGATTTCTCAAAATTCCCTTGGACATTCTTTCTGCACTCTAAGGATAAGGCGGGTGAAGTCATTATAAATCACATCAAGATAGTCAACAACAATCCTTTACTCAAAGTAAGGAGAATCAGAAGTGACAATGGAACTGAGTTCAAGAATTCTGTAATAAGAAAGTTTTGTGAAGAAGAAGGAATTATTCAAGAATTCTCTGCACCAAGAACTCCTCAACAAAATGGTGTAGTGGAAAGAAAGAACAGAACTCTAATTGAAGCTGCAAGGACAATGCTTGAAGAGTCTAAGCTACCAACATACTTCTGGGCAGAAGCTATAAACACTGCATGCTACACTCAGAATATTTCTTTGGTCAATCAAGCAAAAGGCATGAAACCTTATCAACTTTTCAAAGGCAAGAAACCAACAATCAACTTTCTGCATGTCTTTGGATGCAAATGCTTTGTACTGAAAAATCATGGTGAGCATCTTGGAAAATTTGATTCAAAGGCAGATGAAGCTATCTTTGTTGGATACTCAGCTGGAAAATCCTACAGAGTCTACAACCTAAGACTAAACATTGTAATGGAGTCCATACATGTTGTCTTTGATGACAAGAAAATATCTGGTCTAGTAGATGAAGGTTTTCATGAGTCTCTCTCATTTGAGAATGAGAGAAGTGGTGAAGAAAGTGAAGATGATGATGAAGAATGGAGATCAAATGGTGTGAAAAACAGACAAGGATCATCAGTTGAAGTGCAGAATGAATCACCTGTTGAAGAGCAACTTACACCATCAGTTGGAAACCAAAGAGAAGCCTCTGTTGATGAATCTGCAAGTACTCCATCAATCTCGAGGGCCATACACTCAGGGGGAGTTTCTCACAATGATCAACACAGAGAAAATGAAGCCACTTCATCAAGGTCAAACTTACCACCACAAAGAAAATGGACCAGGGATCATCCATTTGAGCTTATAATTGGAGATCCTAATGCAAAGGTCCAAACAAGAAGAGCAACTCAAGAAGAATGTTTATATAGCAGTTTTCTATCCAAAGAGGAACCAAAGAGAGTTGAACATGCTCTTTTGGATCCAGACTGGGTTTTAGCAATGCAAGAAGAGCTAAACCAGTTTGAAAGAAATGAAGTATGGAAACTTGTACCCAAACCTAAAGACAAATCAGTGATTGGCACTAAGTGGGTATTCAAGAACAAGATGGATGAGAATGGCATTGTCACAAGGAATAAAGCTAGATTAGTGGCTAAAGGCTACTGTCAGGAGGAAGGAATTAACTTTGAAGAAACCTTTGCACCAGTGGCAAGGTTAGAAGCAATAAGGATCTTCCTGGCCTATGCAGCACATGCCAATTTCAAAGTCTATCAAATGGATGTCAAGAGTGCATTTCTGAATGGAATTCTGGAGGAAGAGGTATATGTTAGTCAACCGCCTGGTTTTGAAGATCCAGACTTTCCAGAATATGTGTTCTTTCTACTCAAAGCACTCTATGGCCTGAAGCAAGCACCTAGAGCTTGGTATGACACACTCTCACAGTTCCTTATAGAGAATCACTTCATTCGAGGTACTATTGATAAAACTCTCTTTTATAGAAATGTCAATGGCTCTTTGATACTTGTCCAAATTTATGTAGGTGATATAATATTTGGGTCTACAGATGAGAAACTTTGCAAGAGGTTTGCCAAACTCATGCAAAGTAGATATGAAATGAGTATGATGGGTGAATTAACTTATTTTCTTGGTTTACAAGTTAAACAAGTGAATGAGGGAATTTTTATAAGTCAAACAAAATACATTTATGATCTTTTAAAAAGGTTTGATTTAGCAGATTGCTCTTCTGCAAAAATACCCATGGCCACTGCCACTAAGCTTGAACTGAATACTAAGGAAAAGAAGGTGGACATGACAAGCTATAGGGGCATGGTTGGATCTCTTTTATACTTAACAGCTAGTAGACCTGATATTATGTTTGCTACATGTTTATGTGCTAGATTTCAAGTTGATCCTAGGGAATCTCACTTGGTAGCTATTAAGCGGATTTTTAGATATCTCAAGGGAACACCAAACCTTGGCATTTGGTACCCTAGAGATTCAGGTTTTGATCTAATTGGTTACTCAGATGCAGATTATGCAGGTTGCAAAATGGATAGAAAAAGTACCACAGGAACCTGTCAATTCTTGAGAAACAAGCTGGTCTCATGGTTCAGTAAGAAGCAGAACTCAGTATCTACCTCAACTGCAGAGGCTGGATACATAGCAGCTGGGAGTTGTTGTTCACAGATTCTATGGATGAGAAACCAAGTACTTGACTATGGAGTTAAAGTTAAAAAAATCCAAATTTTCTGTGACAACACGAGTGAAATTGCAATATCACAGAATCCAGTGTAGCATTCTAGAACCAAGCACATAGACATCAGATACCATTTCATCAGGGAGCATGTGATGGAAGGCACTGTGGAACTGCATTTTGTTCCTAGTGAAAAACAGTTGGCAGACATTTTTACTAAAGCTTTGGATGAAGCAACCTTTTCAAGGTTGGTAAGTGAGCTTGGTATGTTAAATTTCACATGATCTTTTAAAATGTCTGTTCAATTTGTTGCAGCCAGTGAATTTCATTCTCTGGATGTTGTTTGTTTTATTTGATTATCTGCAGGATTATTCTGGAGATATCACTGTAGCATAATTAAATAAATATTTTATTGACATATATCAATTAATGATATTTTGTTAATTTTATGTCTATTTAATTGTAGGTTTATTATTGTGGATTAATTCTTAATTTACTGCGTGATTATATTTAAATCCATAATAATTAGAAGTATTAAATATGTGTATATGTGTATAGGCTGATAGGTCGGCTGATAGGTTTCAGTGATAAGATGTTAGCCTCCGTTGTTGAATTCATGAAAGGTGGCTACCTAACATGGTTGACAATTTAACACTTGTTGTAGAGAGTTTGAATTCTTTAAACAAAACCTGTCACTATTTCACCTAACCCACTGAACCTTGAAACCTTATAAATGATGAGTTTTTGTTTGTGTTTAACATCATCATTTTTCAGATATACAGAGCATATACACACAATTGCTGAATATTTCGAGCTTTGATCGGAAAGATCTCTCAATCTAGCTGGTGGTTTTTATATCAGATTTCATATTCTTGCTTTATACATCATCCTTTATAAAAACTAACCCTTTTTTTTCCTCAAAGTTTTGAAAATGGCATTGCAGGGAAGTTTTGTTATTGCTAAAGCTAATCCTACTTCCATTCAGCAAATCGAAACCATCTATGATGAGCAATTTCGGGCTTGGGCACAATTTCTGAATGAACATTCATTAATTCGCTATGCTTTAGTTACACCAGTGCAGCTTAACCATGATGCATTACGTGAACTATATTGCAGTGCGGTTAACACTTCTGGACATGACGGGTGTGCAATCACATATCGACTGTTTGGTAGGTCGATTAGGGTCACTGAACGAGATGTTAATCGAATTCTTCATTTTCCTATGGAAAATCTTGTTTCTGATCCTACACCTGAACAGACTGAAATGTTCTTTCGTTTTATAAGGTACCAAGATGGCAATTTCAATACTGGTAATATCTCTAGAACATTTCTAACCCAGTACTGGAATTTCTTCTTTCACATTCTTGGCCATGTTTTTTCCTCAGATAGAACGAATCTAGATCGGATACCTGAATTTATTCAAAAAATATGGTATGCGGTCGCCAATAATTTGAGGTTTTGGAAAAATAGTGCTTGGTCAAATAATTTTAAAGATGAAACACTTGGGAACAAGAGATGTTCAGACTCAAAACATCAAATGTCTATATCCAAGGTTTCTACAGCTAATATTAAATGATTTTTTGAATGATGAAGACAAGGTACACTCGGAAAATGGTCGAAAGGTGGAATGTTCTTACATGAAGACGAATGTAATTTATTACATAAGCAAAAAGAACTATACGGATGTGCCTACAGTCCTAACTGAATATCTAAAGACTGTCCCACTTCCGTTGTTACCAAGACCAGTGAGAGCAGGTATACGACAAGGTAATATTTCAATCTCTACTATTCCAACCTCTATATTCCCTGCTGTGTCACAGGAAATACAGTTTCTACAGCCCTTAGTGGCCATCTTACCCGACCAAGAGCAAGAAATCCCACCGACTCTAACACAGGTCGAAGAGCCCATTCTACAAACATAAACACAACAAACTCCTACACCTCAATTGTCACTTAAAGGACCATCCATCAACACTTTTGAGGGAGATAGTGCCTCAGCAGCACCACATAAGGAGTTAGTTACATAAGCCGCTCTAACTCATTCTAAACGGAGTAAACCCAATGAACCTGAGGTAACGGCAACTGTTAGTGAAACAATTCTTCCTTATCCAATGAGTGAAAATGTAAATGAGGTTGAATTGACGGGAGCAACTATCTTGAGTTCCATTTCACGGAACATAAGAGTGGTTGATGATCTTTCTAAAGATCAAATGCCTTCACAGGCATCCAAGGTGGAATTACCTACCTCAATAACTGCTGGTGAATCTTCCATTTTACGGAAAGATCCATCGGTAGGTGGTTCTTTTAAGAACCAAGTGTCTTCACAGACATACGAGGGAAACTTGGGTTTTGTGCCATTTAATCGATTCAAGTTTAACCTCCCAGAGGGAAAATCTCTGGATCTCTTTCGAGATTTACCACTCTTTACCAGTGGTCGGCAACTCGCTTCACGCAAGGACGGAAGCTCACAAACTTTCATTGCACCATCTGTGACCTCTGAAAAAGGGGCTAGGATGATTTCATTTGTAGGTACACATCTCGGTGGAAGCTCTGGAAGAGAGCTGAGGGAAACACAAACAGAACATGTAAGTGTAACCCAAACCACTAAACCGAGTGAATATAGAGTGTTGAGTGAAACACCTGCAGAATGTATGAGTGAGAAACCTACTCAACCACATGCACCTGTAACCAGAAAGGAATACAGCAGACTCCTTACACGGGTCAAAACAATGGAGAAAGAGTTGTCAAATATTTGTAAGTCCATTGCAGAAATCAAAAATTTGCAACTTATTCAACATGATGCATTCCAGGATCAGTTAAGTTCCATGGCATCCCAGGTTAGTCATGAAATTAATTCCTTGGCAAAACCATCTTCGTCTAATTTACCAACTCCACATCCTACTACTCTAGAGGATAACCCAACTGAGGGGGAGAAGTTGGATGATAAAGAAAAATCAACTAGGCGTAAGGGCAAAGAAAAGGTTGCTGACACGGAATTAACTTTATTTTGGGAAAGCAAAAGCTAGTGGGAGTATTAGTGGAAAGAAAGCAAGGCAAAATTGAAGATATATTCAGTCTAGAGGAACAATTTATCTTGCACTTGTTCAAATTTTAGAAATCTGGAAAATGTATATATGATCCAGAATGCGCTTTAATATTATTTATCTTTGTATTTCATTTTTTGTTGTATCAGTTGAGTTATCCTCTAGGAATTTGCTTGTCAAACCCTAACAATCAAATAGGGGGAGATTGTAAAGCATAATGTAATGTAATATGTAATAGTGGACATATATAACTCAACTAGGATAAAAGATAAATAAATATTAACTCTATACAGGGATCGTGAAATTTGAAGAACATGCATCAACAAGGATCAAGTTACTAAAAGAAGTTCATTAACATAATCAAGCCTCAGTGACAAAATAAGATGTACAGATGATTCAGTTGAAGGGCCAAAAGATTCCAGAGATAAAGTTTTTATGGATGCACAATTCTTAGCAGTGTTCTTAAAGACATGATACGAAGACCATGAGTGAATGTTAGTCGTCTGTGAACCAGACCAGTTGCACTAGGCGTCAACACTTCACAAAGGAATCGAAGTATCTAACTCAGAAAAACTGTTAAGAGGTATGATTGAGTTTAGAGTAGTATTGATATCCTCCATTTTGGAAGCTGCATATTTAAGGATGTCAAATTAAGAGGAAAATGAATAGTATCTGAAATTACTATTCATGTAAATAGTATCCGAAATCACTATTCATATGAATAGTAACCAACGGTTACTATTTGGGGTTGGTGAAATAGTGTCTGGTTACTATTTGGGGGTTGTTGAAATAGTGCTCGGTTACTATTTGGGGGTTGTTGGAATAGTGTCAAATAGTAACTTTCTAAAAACCTATAAATAGGCTTGTTGTATTTCATTTCAGAACACACCTCAACACACAACTCTCTCTTCTCTCTCTCTTATATCTTCTCTGTATAAGCCGCTAAATAGTCCATCTAGTAGGAAAGTCGGCTTAGCCCGCTTTCAGGAAGTGTCGGGTAGAAGGTCCTCGTGCCTAAACTATCCTTAGGAGTGTTCAGGTTTTGAAGCTAATCCATTGGATTAAAAGTTGTAACACCCCTTCGAGTTTATTATCAATAAAGATATATTCTCGAAATTTTTTTTGGTAGTATCGTATTCAACCCCCCCTTCTACGATACTTCGGGACCTAACAATTGGTATCAAGAGCAAGATTCTAACATACAAGAAGTCTAAAGATCAAAACCATGGGAAGAAAGGATATAGGTGTGAAGATTCCAATGCTTGACAAAGATAATTACTTTCACTGGAAAGTAAAGATGCACCTTCATCTCTCAGCCATTGATGAAGGCTATGTAGATTGCATAGAGAAAGGACCTCATGTTCCAATGAAGGCCAACTCTGGGATTGGTCAAGATGCTACCACTGTAGCTGCTGGAAGGCCTATTCAGGAAGAATCCAGCAGGAACCGGGCAATTCAAGAAAAGCTATTAACCGAACAAGGATGTGGTTGAAAGATCAAAGATCAAATGCTATAGCTGTGGAATTGCTGGTCACTTTGCCAATGAATGCAGGAAATCCCAAGCTGAGAAAGAAAAGAAGCAGTTTGAAGCTGTTGATTACAAGAAGAAATATTTTGATCTTCTCAAGCAACAAGGGAGAGCATTCGTGTCAAAAGATAGTGACTGGGCTACTGGAGGTGACTCAGATGCAGAAGAGGAGTTTGTCAATCTTGCACTCATGGCAAATGAAACTGATGAAGAGGCTAGTTCAGCAAGCAACCAGGTATACTCTACAAACCTAACTGAACTTTCCAAAGATAAATGTGATAATGTTGTTAATGAAATGTCTAATGAATTTATAACATGCATGTCACATTAAAATCGATTAACAAGGAGAACAAAAAGATTAAAGAACTTAATGCTAAGATAGGTGATAGGAATACTCTGTTAGAAACTCGACTAATTGATTTTGAAACAATGAAAAGAGATTTCCAGGATGCTAAGAATGAGTTACTTGAGGCTCTGAAAAGAGAAGAGTGTTTAATAAAACAGTTAAAAGAGGAACAAGACTTAATTGCTAAGTGGAAGGGATCAAAGGCTAAAACTGAAGAAATTTATAGTAAACAATGAGTTGATTCTTTTCACAAATTAGCAGAAGTTAAGTTAGATGTTGATAGGGAAGTTGCTTCAGACAGTGAAAAAGAATGTTCTTTGAGACTTAAGCCTGTTAGCAAAGCAACTTTAACTAAATTGAATAAAAAGTACGGGCCTGTCAATAAGAACTTTGTTAATGGAGAGTGTAGCAAAACCAAGTCAGTTGAACAAGGAAACATAGGCAACTTGTCAATCAAGAAATTGAAGGATAAGTTAGAAAAGACTGAACCTAAGGCTAAGGCTAATAAGAAGAATTGAAATGGCAAGGTAGGAATTAATAAACATAGTAAGTACACACCTGATAGATATGCTCCTCGAAAGGAATGTGTGAACTGTGGTAGTGTTAATCATTTATTTGTCAACTGTAATCTGTTTCAACATGATGAATTCCAGGTTCAGTTAAGTTCCATGGCATCCCAGTTTAGTCATGCAATTAATTCCTTGGCAAAACCATCTTCGTCTAATTTACCAACTCCACATCCTACTACTCTGGAGGATAACCCAACTGAGGGGGAGAAGTTGGATGATCAAGAAAAATCAACTAGGCGTAGGGGCAAGGAAATGGTTGTTCTAGGCATATGACTGGAGATTCTACCCTGCTCACTAAGCTTGAGGAGAGAGCTGGCCCTAGCATTACCTTTGGAGACAACAACAAAGGATATACTAGAGGATATGGCTTGATTTCACAAGGGAATGTTGTCATTGAAGAAGTAGCACTGGTTGATGGACTTAAACATAACTTGCTAAGTGTCAGTCAACTGTGTGACAAAGGCCAGAATGTCTGGTTCACATCTGAAGCTTATGTCATTTTCAATAAAAATGACAACAAGGTAGTGTTAACAAGAGATAGAAGAGGAAATGTGTACATTGCTGACTTCAATTCAACAAATGCAAACATGACTACATGTCTTCTCAGCAAGGCAAGTGTAGATGAAGGTTGGCTTTGGCATAAAAGACTGTCACACTTGAGTTTTAAAGCAATGAATGAGTTGGTAAAGAAGGATTTGGTTAGAGGTATTCAAAAATTGGATTACTCCAAGGATGGATTGTGTGATGCATGCCAGAAAGGGAAGCAGAAGAAGGCCTCTTTCAAATCAAAGTCAATGTCATCAATTGATCAACCCTTGCAACTACTTCATATGGATCTTTGGACCAGTCAATGTGTTGTCAATCTCAAAGAATAAATATTGTCTTGTGATTATTGATGATTTCTCAAAATTCTCTTGGACATTCTTTCTGCACTCTAAGGATAAGGCGGGTGAAGTCATTATAAATCACATCAAGATAGTCAACAACAATCCTTTACTCAAAGTAAGGAGAATCAGAAGTGACAATGGAACTGAGTTCAAGAATTCTGTAATAAGAAAGTTTTGTGAAGAAGAAGGAATTATTCAAGAATTCTCTGCACCAAGAACTCCTCAACAAAATGGTGTAGTGGAAAGAAAGAGCAGAACTCTAATTGAAGCTGCAAGGACAATGCTTGAAGATTCTAAGCTACCAACATACTTCTGGGCAGAAGCTATAAACACTGCATGCTACACTCAGAATATTTCTTTGGTCAATCAAGCAAAAGGCATGACACCTTATCAACTTTTCAAAGGCAAGAAACCAACAGTCAACTTTCTGCATGTCTTTGGATGCAAATGCTTTGTACTGAAAAATCATGGTGAGCATCTTGGAAAATTTGATTCAAAGGCAGATGAAGCTATCTTTGTTGGATACTCAGCTGGAAAATCCTATAGAGTCTACAACCTAAGACTAAACATTGTAATGGAGTCCATACATGTTGTCTTTGATGACAAGAAAATATCTGGTCTAGTAGATGAAGGTTTTCATGAGTCTCTCTCATTTGAGAATGAGAGAAGTGGTGAAGAAAGTGAAGATGATGATGAAGAATGGAGATCAAATGGTGTGAGAAACAGACAAGGATCATCAGTTGAAGTGCAGAATGAATCACCTGTTGAAGAGCAACTTACACCATCAGTTGGAAACCAAAGAGAAGCCTCTGTTGATGAATCTGCAAGTACTCCATCAATCTCAAGGGCCATACACTCGGGGGGAGTTTCTCACAATGATCAACACAGAGAAAATGAAGCCACTTCATCAAGGTCAAACTTACCACCACAAAGAAAATGGACCAGGGATCATCCATTTGAGCTTATAATTGGAGATCCTAATGCAAAGGTCCAAACCAGAAGAGCAACTCAAGAAGAATGCTTATATAGCAGTTTTCTATCCAAAGAGGAACCAAAGAGAGTTGAACATGCTCTTCTGGATCCAGACTGGGTTTTAGCAATGCAAGAAGAGCTAAACCAGTTTGAAAGAAATGAAGTATGGAAACTTGTACCCAAACCTAAAGACAAATCAGTGATTGGCACTAAGTGGGTATTCAAGAACAAGATGGATGAGAATGGCATTGTCACAAGGAATAAAGCTAGATTAGTGGATAAAGGCTACTGTCAGGAGGAAGAAATTGACTTTGAAGAAACCTTTGCACCAGTGGCAAGGTTAAAAGCAATAAGGATCTTCCTGGCCTATGCAGCACATGCCAATTTCAAAGTCTATCAAATGGATGTCAAGAGTGCATTTCTGAATGGAATTCTGGGGGAAGAGGTATATGTTAGTCAACCGCCTGGTTTTGAAGATCCAGACTTTCCAGAATATGTGTTCTTTCTACTCAAAGCACTCTATGGCCTGAAGCAAGCACCTAGAGCTTGGTATGACACACTCTCACATTTCCTTATATAGAATCACTTCATTCGAGGTACTATTGATAAAACTCACTTTTATAGAAATGTCAATGGCTCTATGATAGTTGTCCAAATTTATGTAGATGATATAATATTTGGGTCTACAAATGAGAAACTTTGCAAGAGGTTTGCCAAACTCATGCAAAGTAGATATGAAATGAGTATGATGGGTGAATTAACTTATTTTCTTGGTTTACAAGTTAAACAAGTGAATGAGGGAATTTTTATAAGTCAAACAAAATACATTTATGATCTTTTAAAAAGGTTTGATTTAGCAGATTGCTCTTCTGCAAAAACACCCATGGCCACTGCCACTAAGCTTGAACTGAATACTAAGGAAAAGAAGGTGGACATGACAAGCTATAGGGACATGATTGGATCTCTTTTAAACTTAACAGCTAGTAGACCTGATATTATGTTTGCTACATGTTTATGTGCTAGATTTCAAGCTGATCCTAGGGAATCTCACTTGGTAGCTATTAAGAGGATTTTTAGATATCTCAAGGGAACACCAAACCTTGGCATTTGGTACCCTAGAGATTCTGGTTTTGATCTAATTGGTTACTGATAAGTGCATATTTTTGCATATTTTATTTACCTATTTATTGCTTGAACTCGTGTTTTAATAATTTATTTTGTTACATTTCAGGTAAATCGTAAATAAATAAAGAAATGACAAAATAAATAAATAAAGTGCAAGGAAGGGAAAAGGAGAAAGAAAAAGCACCAAAAATGAAACAAGGAAAAGAATTAGGAGCTTGGAGCAAAAGGAATATTTCAAGACAAGTGGAAGGTGGAGATCATCCCAACACATTAGCAAAGTGTATGGCCAAGATCAACTCTTCAAAGCTTAAGGGGGAAGGAAACAAATAGATGGCTAGGATTTCACCACCACACAACCCAAATGTATGGTGGGGATTTACCCAACACCCCCCTTAACCCTAATTCCTATAATATAAATACCCCATCACCCCCCTTGTATTTAGTAACTTAGATTTTAGGGTAGTTTTATTTTCTTGTATTTCTTTTCTTAGTTTTAAATCATGTAAACACTCTATTATAATTAATGCAATTTTTATTTTCTTTACTTCTTGTCTTGCTCTTTCGTTATTGTTGCCTTGTTTCGTTATTTTCGTAAATCCCGTTGCTAACCACTTGGGGTTGAAAATAACGAAACTTTATTTTCTTGTTCGTAATTTTAATTCGTAATAAAGCCCCTTTAAAAATAAATTTTATAGCGGGCCATTTAATTTCAAATCATCATTTTAGTTTATTTTTAATCTCATAGTTTATTTCTTGATTTTTGTATTTAGTTGTCTAAAAAAAAATAGTTTTATAAAATTTCAGTTCGAATTTTTCAATTTTTATTGCTCTATTCTCTTCACTGTTTTGTTTTTGGCCCCAAGTTATAAAACCCAGTTCTTGTTTACAACCTCAAAAACCAAGCTCTTTTTCTTCAACATCATTTCCCTTCTTCTCTTTCTTTCCCCTCTCTCTCTCTCTCTCTCTCTCTCTCTCTCTCTCTCTCTCTCTCTCTCTCTTTCTTTCACCGACAAAATCCCAGCCCATTTTCCCCTGTTTTGCTTTTCAAAACCCAGCCAACGCCTTACTCCCCACTCCCCCATTTTTATCGTTATCGATTTGATTCTTGGAATTAAGTTATGAGTAGTAGTAATTGCTGAGCTCGCGACTGTCTTGCTGTTTTTTTTTCGAAATTCGAGTAGTTTTTGAATTACTGGTTTGAGGCGATTTTTCTGCTTATTGTCCTGGTCTTCGAGATTGATAGTGGTTGAGAGTCGCTGTTTGCGTTAATTCTGCTGGGAACAGTTGCATTTTCTGCGAGTTATTTGTGTCTGAGTTCGTCCTGTATTTTGCCAAGTTGCGAGTTCTTGTTGTTATTATCTGCGTTTCGTGTTATTGTCTGAGCATTGCTGTCAAGTTCTAAGTGTTAGTCGAGTCCTGTACTGAGGTCGTTAATGATTCTGTCAAGTAGTTGTTAAATTGAATTCTCCGCATCTGTAGTTTAATTTCAAGTCAAGTTCTTGTGATTTAGAGTTCACCGATTGCTGCTGTTTTTCTTAGTACTAAAATTCTAGTATCTGTTTTGTTTTTATATGTGCGAGTCTTGTTTCGGGATTTCCTGAATTAAGTCTAGAAAGATGCTAATGTGAATCATTGAGTTTGTGTTCGATTGTTCGTGTTTCGTTTCTGTGCTTGGTTCCGATTTGTTGTAGAATGAAATGGGATTTGTGGTTATTCTCGTGTTTGAGCTTGTAATTGTTTGTGTACTGTGTTTTTGAGTCTTGTTTTTATAGTAATAGCTGAATTAATTACTGTCGTGTTAATTTTTCCGAGCCTCAGCCAAGTGCTTTTTTTGTTTTTTTTCTTTGCTGAATTTCGTCAAGTTGAACTGCTTATGAATTCTGTCATGTCCACAATTCTGTTTTTTTTTTATTGCAGAGACTTGTTCCGTCAGTGAGTTTGCCGAGGTGTCGAGTCACCAAGCCTGAGTTCTTTACCGAGTCTGAAACGTGTTGAGTGATTTCGAGATGAATGTTTTGTTCTGTTTTTTTTATGCGAATTTAGATTTTCTAAATAGATTACGTTTTTTTTTTACTTTTAATTACTTAGTTTAAAAATTAGAATAAATTTGTTTTTACTTTTAATTACTTAGTAATAGATCAGATTTCCTTTTAAGTAATTAAATAGTGTAATTCCAAAATTTCCAAAACCCAAAATTGTCCTAATTCGATTAAATTACAGATTAAGGAATGCGAAAATATTAGTCTCCGAGGAACGAATCATAAATTTTACAATGAAACGAATTGTGCGCTTGCGATTCAAATTTTAAATCCTAATTTTTAGCACAACAGTTACTCAGATGCAGATTATGCAGGTTGCAAAATGGATAGAAAAAGTACCACAGGAACCTGTCAATTCTTGAGAAACAAGCTGGTCTCATGGTTCAGTAAGAAGCAGAACTCAGTATCTACCTCAACTGCAGAGGCTGGATACATAGCAGCTGGGAGTTGTTGTTCACAGATTCTATGGATGAGAAACCAAGTACTTGACTATGGAGTTAAAGTTAAAAAAATCCCAATTTTCTGTGACAACACGAGTGCAATTGCAATATCACAGAATCCAGTGCAGCATTCTAGAACCAAGCACATAGACATCAGATACCATTTCATCAGGGAGCATGTGATGGAAGGCACTGTGGAACTGCATTTTGTTCCTAGTGAAAAACAGTTGGCAGACATTTTTACTAAAGCTTTGGATGAAGCAACCTTTTCAAGGTTGGTAAGTGAGCTTGGTATGTTAAATTTCACATGATCTTTTAAAATGTCTGTTCAATTTGTTGCAGCCAGTGAATTTCATTCTCTGGATGTTGTTTGTTTTATTTGATTATCTGCAGGATTATTCTGGAGATATCACTGTAGCATAATTAAATAAATATTTTATTGACATATATCAATTAATGATATTTTGCTAATTTTATGTCTATTTAATTGTAGGTTTAATATTGTGGATTAATTCTTAATTTACTGCGTGATTATATTTAAATCCATAATAATTAGAAGTATTAAATATGTGTATATGTGTATAGGCTGATAGGTCGGCTGATAGGTTTCAGTGATAAGATGTTAGCCTCCATTGTTGAATTCATGAAAGGTGGCTACCTAACATGGTTGACAATTTACCACTTGTTGTAGAGAGTTTGAATTCTTTAAACAAAACCTGTCACTATTTCACCTAACCCACTGAACCTTGAAACCTTATAAATGATGAGTTTTTGTTTGTGTTTAACATCATCATTTTTCAGATATACAGAGCATATACACACAATTGCTGAATATTTCGAGCTTTCATCGGAAAGATCTCTCAATCTAGCTGGTGGTTTTTATATCAGATTTCATATTCTTGCTTTATACATCATCCTTTATAAAAACTAACCCTTGTTTTTCCTCAAAATTTTGAAAATGGCATTGCAGGGAAGTTTTGTTATTGCTAAAGCTAATCCTACTTCCATTCTGCAAATCGAAACCATCTATGATGAGCAATTTCGGGCTTGGGCACAATTTCTGAATGAACATTCATTAATTCGCTATGCTTTAGTTACACCAGTGCATCTTAACCATGATGCATTACGTGAACTATATGTTGGGACAATCAGATCTTGGCAGTGCGAATTTTGATACACTAAATTAACGAGTACGAATAGAAAAGTCACCTTGTTAACGGTTGATTCCACGCTCTTCTATTGTATTCCCAAATTCCCTTGAGCGAAGTGTGGCCTTCGTCTTCTCAAGTTAACCTCTCTTCTTGCTCCTGGGTGGCTACCAATTTTTTTCGACCAGCCCCCAGCAAGAAGAGAATAGGAATATATATAGGCTACAATAGGGATCATGGATAATTAGGTTGGGCCTTCTAATTACATCTTGAGCCTAGCCCAATGTAATTAAATATTAATTCAATCCACTAAAGAATTAATATTTGCACTACCTTTCCTAATACCGTAATTTAATTAATTAATTCGGTTCCAATATTATTTGCTTATTAAATTCCCCATGTTTAAAATATCGCATGTCCATTAATTAAATAAATTACTGATAATTCATTTAATTAATATCTTTTATCCTTGATTATCCACTCAACCTTTATTTAATTATGCCGGAATAAATCCACCTGCAGGGTTTCACATAATTAAATCTTTTTGAGCTTTCAAGGGGACATCATTAACCCGAATATTATCAGGACATGGATTCCTTCAATAAATAATATCCCACTATATATATTATTTCATCACCCAAAATATAATGAAATAAATCAAAAGAATTATTTCATATATAAATCAAAGCATGTAAATAATATACACGTGTCAATTATTATTTCCGGATTAAGAACCTAAGCATTAATAATAACATAGAATCTTAGTTCACCTCCTTAATCAGTATAAGGGAACAATTCTAAATTTGATCCTGTTCAATATACACAAAGTATACTAGTATTATTTATTAGTCAATATAAACTAATCTAAATAATACTACAGCCATTCCAGTGGATTGTCTAACTCCACCTGTGCTGTGAACCTTATTATATTATATAAACCGTATTTAATAATCTAATATTCTGTATCCCATTTGATACTAGATTATTCACAATATATAATATTTAGACAACATGTAAACATTTAAATGATTCTCAATTAAACCGGCCAGAAATAAATGTAAATACTTCAAATAAATATTTTCAGTATACACCAACAATCTCCCACTTATACTCTAAATATTCTATGAGTATATCAGTGTTTATTTAATCCACTATTACACAGAAAACTATGTGTCCATCAATCTGACTCCTATCGCTTCCACATGCCTGTCAAAAACCTTGGCTGGCAAACTCTTTGTGAAAGGATCTGCCCGGTTGTCTTCTGATGATATGTGAGCCACAACTATATCTCCTCGCTTTACAATTCCTCGTATGAGATGATACTTACGTTCAATATGTTTAGCTGCTTTGTGATCTCGCGGTTCCTTCGAATTTGCCACAGCACCAGTGTTATCACAATACACTGTCAAGCTCCTAGGCAAATTAGGTACCACATCCAAGTCCAAAAGGAAGTTCCTGAACCATACAGCCTCCTTTGCAGCCTCAGAGGCCGCCACGTACTCGGCTTCCATGGTAGAGTCTGCAATGCATTTCTGCTTTACACTCCTCCATATAACGGCTCCACCTCCCAAAGTAAAAACATATCCCGAGGTTGATTTCCTCTTATCCCTATCTGATTGAAAATCTGAATCAGTATATCCCAAAGGAAATAGATCTGAGGCCTTGTAAATTAACATATACTCCTCAGTCCTTCTCAGGTACTTGAGTATAGTTTTTACTGCACTCCAATGTTCCTGACCTGGGTTTGACTGATATCTACTAACCATGCCTACAGCAAAGCAGATGTCAGGCCTCGTACATAACATAGCATACATTAAGCTTCCACATGCCGAAGCATAAGGAACTGCTTTCATGCTCTCTATATCCTTAGGTGTCGAAGGACACTGCTCCTTGGATAGAGCCACTCCATGCTTAAAAGGTAGAAAACCTTTCTTAGAGTTCTGCATGTTAAAACGAGCTAATACTTCATCAATGTAGGGCTCTTGAGATAAAGCCAACATCCTTTTCTTGCGATCCCTTATTACTTTGATCCCAAGGATGTATGCCGCTTCACCTAAGTCCTTCATTTCAAATTGTTTGAACAACCATGCCTTTATTGATGACAACATCTTAACATTGTTTCCAATGAGTAAAATGTCATCTACATACAGTACTAGAAAAACCACTGCATTACCCTCACTTCTCTTATACACACATGATTCGCTTGGACTTTGATCAAATCCATATGACTGGACTGCCTGATCAAAACGAATATTCCAGTCCCTAGAAGCTTGTTTTAGTCCATAAATAGACCTCTTAAGCTTACAAACAAGATGCTCTTGGCCTTCCTTAATGAATCCTTTTGGTTGTTGCATATAGATGGTTTCCTCAAGACTTCAATTAAGGAAAGCTGTCTTGACATCCATTTGCCAAATCTCATAATCGAGATGAGCTGCTATAGATAAAAGAATCCGGATCAACTTAAGCATAACAACCGGCGAAAAGGTTTCCTCATAATCGATCCCTTCTTTCTGAGTATACCCTTTCGCAACAAGTCGTGCTTTCCAGGCTTTCACCTTTTTGTCAGATCCTCTTTTCTTCTTGTAGATCCACATACATCCAATGGGTTTTACACCTTTGGGTGGTTCCACGAGCTCCCAAACTTGATTAGAATACATAGATTCCATCTCAGATTCCATTGCCTTTCGCCAAAGATCTGCATCTTTATCTAGAATTGCTTGTTCGTATGTCCTGGGATCCTCATCATGTTCACCAGAGACCAAGTCCGAGGACTCTCCCAAAAACATGAATCTATCAGGTTGTTGAACAACCCTCCCACTACGACGAAGCACCGGTGTGGTATTAGTGACAGGTTGTGCATTTTCTTGTGGTTGATCTACTTGTACTATTGGCACTTGGGGATTATCTGTCCCTCCCACTAGTTCCTCTAAAACGATACTACTCATGGGTTTGTGTTTCATTATATAGTCTTCTTCTAAGAATCTAGCATTGGTACCAACAATGATATCTCGATCCCTAGGACTATAAAATGAATAACCTTTCGTTCCCATGGGATAGCCTACAAACAGCCTTACTTCTGTACGAGATTCTAACTTGGTCGCGTTCTTGTTCAGCACATGTGCTGGACAACCCCAAATCCGAATATGTCTTAGACTTGGTTTGCTACCAGTCCACAATTCTATTGGAGTCTTGGGAACCGACTTAGAAGGTACCAAGTTCAAAAGGTAAGCCGCTGTTTCTATAGCATATCCCCAAAACGACTTGGGTAAATCTGAATAACTCATCATCGATCTAACACTCTCTAAAAGAGTCCGATTCCTTCTCTCTGCTACACCATTCTGCTGAGGTGTGCCAGGTGCAGACAACTGGGATGCAATCCCATTTTCTGATAAATATTCCCTAAATTCTCCAAGCAAGTATTCGCCACCACGATCTGATCGTAGTGACTTGATACATTTTCCAAGATGTCGCTTCTCCGCACTTGCTTTGTACTCTTTGAATTTTTCAAAGCACTCAGACTTACGGCGCAACAAATAAATGTACCCATATCTAGAATAATCGTCAATGAAAGTGACAAAATACTCATAACCTCCTCTTGCTTGGATACTCATAGGTCCACATAAATCAGTATGAACCAATTCTAACACTTCTTTAGCTCTATTCCCCTTTGCTTTAAAAGGCCTATTAGTCATCTTACCTTCCAAGCAGGATTCACAAACTGGAAATGGCTCCACTGCCAACGAGCCTAATGGCCCATCTACTACCAGTCTTTGAATCCTCCTCAAGTTAATATGACCTAATCTTAAGTGCCAAAGATATGTTTGGTTCAATTCAGAAGGTTTCTTTCTTTTATTTGAGCTAGAAAGAATGTTATTAGTTTCCTTATGTTGCAGCATTGGTTGGATAGGATTAATAATATATAAATTGTCTTGCAATGTACCAGAACATATAACTCGTTTATTCATCATAATAGAAACATTACGATCCAAACAAACATTATAACCATCCATGGCAAGTTTAGAAACCGAAATTAAATTCCTTCTAAACGAAGGTACATAAAGACAATTGTTCAAAACCAAAATCCTATCATCGCCAAAAGACAATGTAATTATTCCAACTGCAACTACTGCTACTTTCGTAGCATCTCCCATGAACACATATATCTCGCCATCTCTAAGCATTCTGGATTGCTGGAACCCCTGCATAGAGTTACAAACATGGTCAGTGGCTCCTGTATCTACACACCAAGTGCTCGAAGATATAGCCGCTATATATGTTTCTGTAACTAGAGAAAGAGACATACCAGTATTGTTTGTCTTCTTAGGAAGAGGACAATCCTGTTTCCAGTGACCTGACTGCTTGCACCTGAAGCACTTGCCCTTAGGCTTTTTCACACCACCTTGAACTCCCACTGCATTAGCAACCTTTCCAGCTTTCTGTGTCTGAGTCTTTTTCTTCTTCTTACCTTTCGGCTTAGATGAAGAAGCTTTCTCGGCCACATTCACTTGAACATTCTGCTTAAAGAGTCCTTCAGCTGCCTGAAGTTCTCTCAGAAGTTCCGCGAGACTATACATCCTTTTGTTCATGGTGTAATTCAAGAGGAACTGCTCAAAACTTTTGGGCAAGCTCATAAGGATGATATCGATCTGGGTTTCCCCATCAATATCAGCACCAAGGATCTCCATCTCATTCAGATGAGACATCATTCTGAGAACATGATCCCTAACAGGTGTTCCTTCAACCATCTGAGTGTTCATTAAAGCCTTCATTGCTACTTGCCTAGCAGCCCTATTCTGTTCTCCAAAAAGTTCCTTGAGATTAAAGAGCATATCTGAAGCAGTGGGCATAGCCTGATGCTGATGCTGCAAAACACCCGACATTGCTGCCAGAATGTAACATCGCGACATCTCATCAGCCTTAATCCACCGCTTATAATACTCCTTCTCACTTTCAGGAGCATCTTCAGCAGGCTGGTCTGGCTTGGGTTCATAAGTACAAAATTTGTACTCCTCAGCAGTCAACACTATGTCCAAATTACGTTTCCATTCAATATAGTTCGGTCCAGTAAGTTTGTTATCCTTAAGTATTGTGAATAGTGGATTAAAGCCCATAATGATCTAATCCTGAGAATCATACATGTAGCACATAATCAGATAGTTGCATAAATCTTAAAACCTATTGGTTTCCTCTAACAATTAATTAAAATTAATGCACTAATATTTAAACACCATAAGTATCTGGTACGCCACGATGAATGACATATATACCACTTAAATTCGTTTAAATATTACTTCGGTCCTATTACTAAATAATACGCCACGTTAGGGTGGACTATATATTATTTTTCATAGCTAAGTGTATACCATTATTTAATCTTAAATTACTAAAAAGACCAGATACCACCATTAAATATTTTAAATCAATAATCGATAATAGGATAATTCCCAGATTGGGGGGGGCATTGTCAAGAGGCATCACTTAAGACCCCTTTCTAGACAGAATCATCCTTTCTCTCTATATTGAAAATCTATATTCAATCATTGGCACCCTTAATTAATCGAATTCTATGAAACTTGGTACGCCACGTTGGGTGGCATATATACCTTTCAATATTCGTAATTAATTTAAGAAGTTTATCCTAGTAATATCCATAACACTACCTGATACCATAAATCATACGCCACGTTAGGGTGGACTATATACAATTTATATTCGTCTTAGTGTTAAATTACATACAAACAATAATGGAGACCGTGGGATTTAATTCCTAATTAATTCCCTCACCCACTTAGAATTTTTATTTAATAAATTGAGGAATTTTAAAATTAAATGGGACCTATGTCGTTGCAATTATGTCTAACATGCATTCAAAAATACACACATAATTTAACAACATATACATTTAATTAAAGCAGTAAATAAAAATAAACTATGTCCATGTCGTCCTAATTATGTTAAACATGCAATTAAAAATTACACACATAATTAACAACACACATAATAATTATTTAAAGCAATAATTAAAAAATTAAATAACGGAATTAAAAAAAAAATAAAACATAATTTAATTCCACTATTATGGCCCCTAGAAAAAAAATAAATTTCCAGCCCTTTATTTTGCTGAAAAAAACATTTTTCTGCCAAAAATCTTCTGTTGCGCAGGTTGCAATGGAGTTACTGCCTGTTTTGCCCTGTAACGCATTCGGACACTGCGTTACAGACCTGTTTCATCCTGTAACGCATGCCTGTCCTGCGTTACAGGCCCTTTTCTTCCTGTAACGCAGGACAGACCTGCGTTACACACTTTTCCAGAATTTTTTTCTTTTGCGCGGCTGGCTTCCCTGCTTCTTGTTAACCAGATCTGTTCCTTGCTTTTGGACACGAACAGATACACAACAGCAGCCCCATCATGATTTCGCAGCGGAACAAAAACAACTCCGATTTGATTTCCGATCGCACATAATTGTTACAAAATTCCCGGATTTTTACATAATCCATCAAACAATTACATACAAAACAGATCTAATACAAAACTAATTTTGTAAATCTATTCTAACACGATCAACCCTCGTGTTTTACAACCATGATAAACCACGTGGAAACCAAACAAAATAACCACGATTAAACCACGTGGGATCCAAACACATAATTAAAATTACATGGCCATAATATTGGATACTAAACAACCTGCAAAAGATTATTATCCAAGCACACCACTATACACATGCATATATAATTACGACATGGACATCGTATCAAAATTCGCAGAACCAATGAACCAGGCTCTAGATACCAATTGTTGGGACAATCAGATCTTGGCACTGCGAATTTTGATACACTAAATTAACGAGTACGAATAGAAAAGTCACCTTGTTAACGGTTGATTCCACGCTCTTCTATTGTATTCCCAAATTCCCTTGAGCGAAGTGTGGCCTTCGTCTTCTCAAGTTAACCTCTCTTCTTGCTCCTGGGTGGCTACCAATTTTTTTCGACCAGCCCCCAGCAAGAAGAGAATAGGAATATATATAGGCTACAATAGGGATCATGGATAATTAGGTTGGGCCTTCTAATTACATCTTGAGCCTAGCCCAATGTAATTAAATATTAATTCAATCCACTAAAGAATTAATATTTGCACTACCTTTCCTAATACCGTAATTTAATTAATTAATTCGGTTCCAATATTATTTGCTTATTAAATTCCCCATGTTTAAAATATCGCATGTCCATTAATTAAATAAATTACTGATAATTCATTTAATTAATATCTTTATCCTTGATTATCCACTCAACCTTTATTTAATTATGCCGGAATAAATCCACCTGCAGGGTTTCACATAATTAAATCTTTTTGAGCTTTCAAGGGGACATCATTAACCCGAATATTATCAGGACATGGATTCCTTCAATAAATAATATCCCACTATATATATTATTTCATCACCCAAAATATAATGAAATAAATCAAAAGAATTATTTCATATATAAATCAAAGCATGTAAATAATATACACGTGTCAATTATTATTTCCGGATTAAGAACCTAAGCATTAATAATAACATAGAATCTTAGTTCACCTCCTTAATCAGTATAAGGGAACAATTCTAAATTTGATCCTGTTCAATATACACAAAGTATACTAGTATTATTTATTAGTCAATATAAACTAATCTAAATAATACTACAGCCATTCCAGTGGATTGTCTAACTCCACCTGTGCTGTGAACCTTATTATATTATATAAACCGTATTTAATAATCTAATATTCTGTATCCCATTTGATACTAGATTATTCACAATATATAATATTTAGACAACATGTAAACATTTAAATGATTCTCAATTAAACCGGCCAGAAATAAATGTAAATACTTCAAATAAATATTTTCAGTATACACCAACACTATATTGCAGTGCGGTTAACACTTCTGGACAGGACGGGTGTGCATTCACATATCGACTGTTTGGTAGGTCGATTAGGGTCACTGAACGGGATGTTAATCGAATTCTTCATTTTCCTATGGAAAATCTTGTTTCTGATCCTACACCTGAACAGACTGAAATGTTCTTTCGTTTTATAAGTTACCAAGATGGCAATTTCAATACTGGTAATATCTCTAGAACATTTCTAACCCAGTACTGGAATTTCTTCTTTCACATTCTTGGCCATGTTTTTCCTCAGATAGAACGAATCTAGATCGGATACCTGAATTTATTCAAAAAATATGGTATGCGGTCGCCAATAATTTGAGGATTAATTTTGGAAAAATAGTGCTTGGTCAAATCATTTTAAAGATGAAACACTTGGGAACAAGAGATGTTCAGACTCAAAACGTCAAATGTCTATATCCAAGGTTTCTATAGCTAATATTAAATGATTTTTTGAATGATGAAGACAGGGTACACTCGGAAAATGGTCGAAAGGTGGAATGTTCTTACATGAAGACAAATGTAATTTATTACATAAGCAAAAAGAACTATACGGATGTGCCTACAGTCCTAACTGAATATCTAAAGACTGTCCAACTTCCGTTGTTACCAAGACGAGTGAGAGCAGGTATACGACAAGGTAATATTTCAATCTCTACTATTCCCACCTCTATATTCCCTGTTGTGTCACAGGAAATACAGTTTCTACAGCCCTTAGTGGCCATCTTACCCGACCAAGAGCAGGAAATCCCACCGACTCTAACACAGATCGAAGAGCCCATTTTACAAACACAACAAACTTCTACACCTCAATTGTCACTTAAACGACCATCCATCAACACTTTTGAGGGAGATAGTGCCTCAGCAGCACCACATAAGGAGTTAGTTACATCAGCCGCTCTAACTCATTCTAAATGGAGTAAACCCAATGAACCTGAGGTAACGGCAACTGTTAGTGAAACAATTCTTCCTTATCCAATGAGTGAAAATGTAAATGAGGTTGAATTGACGGGAGCAACTATCTTGAGTTCCATTTCACGGAACATAAGAGTGGTTGATGATCTTTCTAAAGATTAAATGCCTTCACAGGCATCCGAGGTGGAATTACCTACCTCAATAACTGCTGGTGAATCTTCCATTTTACGGAAAGATCCATCGGTAGGTGGTTCTTTTAAGAACCAAGTGTCTTCACAGACATACGAGGGAAACTTGGGTTTTGCGCCATTTAATCGATTCAAGTTTAACCTCCCAGAGGGAAAATCTCTGGATCTCTTTCGAGATTTACCACTCTTTACCAGTGGTCGGCAAATCGCTTCACGCGAGGACGGTAGCTCACGAACTTTCATTGCACCATCTGTGACCTCTGAAAAAGGGGCTAGGATGAATTCATTTGCAGGTACACATCTCGGTGGAAGCTCTGGAAGAGAGTTGAGGGAAACACAAACAGAACATGTAAGTGTAACCCAAACCACTAAACCGAGTGAATATAGAGTGTTGAGTGAAACACCTGCCAAACGTATGAGTGAGCAACCTACTCAACCACATGCACCTGTAACCAGAAAGGAATACAGCAGACTCCTTACACGGGTCCAAACAATGGAGAAAGAGTTGTCAAATATCTGTAAGTCCAATGCAGAAATCAAAAATTTGCAACTTATTCAACATGATGCATTCCAGGATCAGTTAAGTTCCATGGCATCCCAGGTTAGTCATGTAATTAATTCCTTGGAAAAACCATCTTCGTCTAATTTAACAACTCTACATCCTACTACTCTAGAGGATAACCCAACTGAGGGGGAGAAGTTGGATGATCAAGAAAAATCAACTAGGCGTAAGGCAAGGAAAAGGTTGTTGACACGGAATTAACTTTATTTTGGGAAAGGAAAAGCTAGTGGGAGTATTAATGGAAAGAAAGTAAGGCAAAATTGAAGATATGTTCAGTCTAGAGGAACAATTTATCTTGCACTTGTTCAAATTTTAGAAATCTGGAAAATGTATATATGATCCAGAATGAGCTTTAATATTATTTATCTTTGTATTTCATTTTTTGTTGTATCAGTTGAGTTATCCTCTAGGAATTTGCTTGTCAAACCCTAACAATCAAATAGGGGGAGATTGTAAAGCATAATGTAATGTAATATGTAATAGTGGACATATATAACTCAACTAGGATAAAAGATAAATAAATATTAACTCTATACAGGGATCGTGAAATTTGAAGAACAGGCATCAACAAGGATCAAGTTGCTGAAAGAAGTTCATTAACATGATCAAGCCTCGGTGACAAAATAAGATGTACAGATGATTCAGTTGAAGGGCCAAAAGATTCCAGAGATAAAGTTTTTATGGATGCACAATTCTTAGCAGTGTTCTTAAAGACATGATACGAAGACCATGAGTGAATGTTAGTCGTCTGTGAACCAGACCAGTTGCACTAGGCGTCAACACTTCACAAAGGAATCGAAGTATCTAACTCAGAAAAACTGTTAAGAGGTATGATTGAGTTTAGAGCAGTATTGATATCCTCCATTTTGGAAGCTGCATATTTAAGGATGTCAAATTAAGAGGAAAATGAATAGTATCCGAAATTATTATTCATGTGAATAGTATCCGAAATCACTATTCATATGAATAGTAACCAATGGTTACTATTTGGGGGTTGGTGAAATAGTGTCCGGTTACTATTTGGCGTGTTGAAATAGTGCTCGGTTACTATTTGGGGGTTGTTGGAATAATGTCAAATAGTAACTTTCTAAAAACCTATAAATAGGCCTGTTGTATTTCATTTCAAAACACACCTCAACACACAACTCTCTCTTCTCTCTCTTATATCTTCTCTGTATAAGCTGCTAGACAATCCATCTAGTAGGAAAGTCGGCTTAGCCCGCTTTCAGGAAGTGTCGGGTAGAAGGTCCTCGTGCCTAAACTATCCTTAGGAGTGTAAGCTGCTAGACAGTCCATCTAGTAGGAAAGTCGGCTTAGCCCGCTTTCAGGAAGTGTCGGGTAGAAGGTCCTCGTGCCTAAACTATCCTTAGGAGTGTTCAGGTTTTGAAGCTAATCCATTGGATTAGAAGTTGTAACACCCCTTCGAGTTTATTATCAATAAAGATATATTCTCGGAATTATTTTTTTTGGTAGTATCGTATTCAAACCCCCCTTCTACGATACTTCGGGACCTAACATATGGGTTAGTAGACGGACCCTGAGTATTACAACCGATGGTAGAGATAAAATGATGAAGTGAGATTGGACGGAAATAGGAAATGTAGGTAAGAAACCAGCCGGACTAAGAAACTCCGGGATTGACTTAAGTGAAAAGGCTGTTATGCCAGGAATGGTAAGCTTGCGTGGCATGCGGGATTGATAGAATAGTTGAAAAGATAAAAATAGAGGAAAGGTGATCGGAGACGGCGTTGAGTGGCGGATTAAGACTTATATGAAGTAAAGTTTTGGAAAGGTAGAAAGGTATCAAAGAAGAAGACACTATGCCGGCAATTGCTAGAAAAGTAATGCTAATTAGCCAACCCCTAAAATTATATATTTTTATTTTAGTGTGGCCAGTTGAGGCAAAGTCACAATGGATTATCAAGTGACTAGACCAGCAATGAAAGTACAAAGCAGGGTTGCTTCTAAGTAAGCACCGACTGCAAGGGCTTCTGATATAAAGGAAATATTTATGAGATTGTAGGAATCTTCTACTGAACCCTTTGCAACCCATGTTTGGATTGGGAATTTACTAGACTTTTGAAATAGGGTCACCGTACTAAAGTGATTCATGTGTATATGATTGTCCAAGATTACGAGTAAAAATGGAAGTATAATGACTTGAGATGTATGATGTTAGGGTATCATGAATACCATGAATATATTATGACTAAGGAAAGTAAACAACGAAGGTTTATGAAGAGAGTATAGAAATGGTCAGAGATGGATCAGTATGCTGTAGAAATTTTGTCTAAGGCAATTACCTTTGAGAAGAACGATAAGTACTAAAAGATTCACGTTGAACTCGACCAATATCTTCCAAAACATCCTTGCTACCATTACCAAGTTCTGTAAAGAAAGCAGATAGACATGCGTTGTCTTTTGGAAGGTCAAACAGGCTGACAACTATCTAAAAAAACAGGTTAGCATTAAGCCACTGACCGATTATCAAATGAAAATGATTGAAAAGAGACCCTTTAAGGATACATGATCTGATTGCCAATTATAGGATGCAAGAATTCCTTGGCAGTTGAATTAAGGATAGGATATCCATAAATTAAGACAAACCCTGGGGAATGCACAAGGGATGGCATTAACCCTAATAAAGACATTGTGAATTCAAATATGAGTTGGATTTGCTAAGGCAACAATGACCCGTAAGGATTATTAAAAAGAGTTCTGGAAAGAACATAGACAGAATTATTAGAGTATTGATCAATGACGTTTGTTTATACCCTGTACCTAGAAAATACAGGAGGAATGATAAGGGCGGCCTAAGAAACCTTACAAGGAAAAAGGTAATATTCCGAACTTCAAAATGGAAGTTTGGTAAGGAATGTAAGACACAATTACAATAATGCCAGATGAGGCATGTACGAAACCCTGAGGAAGTATGGATTGAACCTATAAAGGGGTAGATTATCCTAAGATAAAGAAAGAACTAAGAAAAGAAGTATCCTAAGTAGGATTGGGAATAAACATGATAAAGTTCCACGGGTAGGTGGAAGTAATGACTTATGGAAAAAGACTGATAGTTATATTTTCTCCTTCAGCAGAGCTTAAAGGAGAATGCTTTAACCCAACAGTGATGGGAATGAGGTAGAAAAACTTGAGTTGGAATGTACCTAGAGAACATGGATTACAAGAAATCATTATCATCAGGAAAGGCCAATGAGGTGGCCGACAGTCTAAGTGTAGAGGAATAATTACAAATGTTCATACCGAAGAAACAAAATGATATTTGGAAGGACCTTGAAGGTCATATCGGAGTGGAGGAATTTACATTCCTTCTGATGACTGTGCAAGAATCGACGGTAATAATAGTTTAAGTAAAGATTCGATTCCCGATATTGTCTTAAGCAAACTACACACCATAGAAGGTCCCGTTTTGAGGCAAACCAGGACCATGATACAAAATTGACGTAGTAAACCATTAAGTTTCCAAGCTTTTATGGAAGATGCGTGAGTGATAGTGTTATCAACCGGACCTAGCTGCGATGCTTTAAATTATTCTGCAATTTTATCTACTTCATGTAATATCTACATCAAGTTCAGGAAGTGTTCCTTATGGATAAGGAATAGTGATTACTTTGTCTCCCTAAGGGATTTGAAACCCGTAGGGTTAGCTATTAACGCACTACGTAAACAACAAGCGATGGTGATTCTTCTAAGAAAGTAGATAACAACGTAAAGATAAAGAAAGTGCTGTTATTGATAAACTAAATGGCATGTTGATGAATGACAAGCAAGTTTGTGTTAGTGTATTTCTGCGCAAACAAGATAGAGAATATGAGGTTTATGATTCACGATGCTAAATGTATTCCCGTAGAAAGAATTAATGAGACTTGGAGGGTAGGGCAGCTGAGCCCGAGACTTATTAGGCCACCTGAGAGTTTAAAAGTGTTCGGAAGGTGGCATTCGAGCTAGTTTTACCCCCAAAGCTTATAGCATGGTAGTAACGTGTTTCATGTGGCAAAGCTACACCAGTAAAATGGAGATGCTCAACAGATGATAAGAGTGCGAGCAGGTAGGTGTACGACTTGGTCTAACTTACGAAAGACAACCTGTGGAAAACCGCGGGTAGAAAAGAATAATTGATGAGAAACAAGTTGACAGAAGTAGATTATATTTGATCTAAGCTAAAGAAATCGGCCAGATTCATTTCGGAGGTTTTAAATTGGAATAATGTGATGATTATAGAGTAAATGTGACGGCATACCAATAAGGAGGTGCCAAGTGCAAATGATGCCTCAATAAAGAGATGACGGTGGAGGTAAATAATAGAAGTGAACAAGAATCAGATAATAAGAAGGATGTGATTGATAAAGAAAAGACTGGGAAAGCAACTATGGAATGTGAAGCAAGGAATGTTATGAATGGATTAATAAATGGGTTTTCTGAAGAATTCTCGGGATGACAACCTGATAGTGTTAATATTATAGATATGAAAAAGCTAGTAGCGTGACATGGAATGTCAGTAAAAATGGTGTCAAGCGAGAAACTAAGATTTAACCTGAGAGGTTCAAAGATTTTCCAAAAGTAAGTGTTGCCAAGGTTGAACCAGAGTATAGGTCCATAGAATAGTGGACAAAGCAGCAAGATATGTTGACACGTGTGATTGCGATCAAATAGTATTGGATATAATTATGATTAATTTCTTCTTTGATGAACCTCTATAGTTCAGAGGTAAATTCTGAGTATGATATTTTACAATCATGAAAACTTTCTATAATCCTTTAGAATTCTTTTCTTTTCTTCTTTCTTATTCATCTTCTTTATGAATTGAGAAGAACAACCCTTTAAGGAGGGGGGTACTACTACGTGACTATCTGTCTATGTGATAGAAGTCTAAGTGGAATACCATAACTTGTTTAATTGCTTGTCAAGTACTGAAGGCTGGCCCCCTTCTGTACTAACTATGCAATATAACAAATGTTCATTGATCATAGTGATCTCTCAATAAATCTTTCCACTTCTCTATATTGCTCGAGATTGTGAAGATTAAAGCGATCAAGAAATGCACAGTGCGAGCGAAGTTACCTTCGAATTCGCAGTGTGATAGTGATACCAATGTTACTGCAGGTATCAATAAGGATAAGACTGAGTAAGAGCATAACCCGGATAGTGTGTTGTACGAAAAGTAGCAAGTTGATGGAAAAAGGATAAAGTATGGATTGTAGCACTAGAAGATGTGCTGAGAAAGGGTAGAACGACTAAGAATTGACCGGGAAGCTAAAAAGTGAATGACAGACAAACGAGTCTTTGCTTCCTACCTGATTCCGGGACGGAATCCTTTTAAGGAGGGGAGATTGTAAGAACCCCAAATTTTGGATATAATTAAAACTTTTTATTATGTACTGAGGTAATGGTGAAAAGTGATTACGACTACGATGTAACGATTGAGATAATGAATGAAAGGAATAGATTTGGATTTAAATGTTTATATGCCATGAAGAATAATATTGGTTGACACTTTAGATAAGAATTATCTATCTCCTAGGGAATTGAGATTTGATAATTCTAAAGGAGAAGATTATTCTTATGTCATCCAAATCGATATCTGTTATTGGTCCAGCGGGTCCGTAAAAAGGTTAAGGAACGATCGAAAGAGATCAGGGACAATTGTACAACCCTAAGAGGACGAGTAAAGAAAAAGGGATGAATAGTGATTTTGGTAAACATAGGAATATTATTAGACGACGCTATATAGAAGTACCCGGAACGAAATTCTGAGTTCGTATTAGTGATACAGGGGGAAAAAGGGTGTATGTAAAAGCTGTCGGATTCTGAAAAACAACACTTTTATTTTCTCCGAGAATTCCCTGGATACTGAAAGAATTAAAGAATTATTGAAGGTATTTAAGGAATATGGATTCGAGAATTATTATGAATGATGGAGAATATTATTATAAATGTTAAGACGGTTTCCGGTAAAACCCTAACTAGAAACGATTGAGTTATTCGTTCGAACGATCAATGAATTGAGCAATAACCGGACAAAGAAACAAGTAGGGAGCCAAGATACAAGCATGTGCAAGTGGATAGGATCAAATAACCAAGCTAGTTACAATGCTAACTATCAAGATAGTAAACAAACAAAATGACACAAGACTTTATCACTTAAACCACCACTGGCCCACTTGATTCTTACATCATGGATGACCACACTACTTTATTAAAGTATCTTTATGTCAAGATATTATTCAAGACAACACAATAATGCAAGTCTAGCTAAGCAACCAAGCAAAAACTTCATCTCTTTCTTTCCTTGCTCCCATTCGACTTCCTCTTTAATTCAAGAAACAAAGTCCAAGCTCCCACCATTTTTTGATCTCCAAATATTTATCATAGATCCTATATTTCATAAAAATTATACCCTAGAAATCTTAGCCCCAAACACCACTTTTTCCATTTTCAAAAAAATCAAGAAAGTGGAGGATGAATAGTAACCTCAAGAACAAAATTCATGAATCTTGATTTTGGTTGATGATCCAAGCTTCATGGAGGCTATACAAGGACTATACAAGGCTTACTAAGTGCATACACACCCCAAGGAAGGTATAACACTCTTGAAACCCTAGGCCTTACTTTGAGTTTAATGATGTTCTTGATGAGTTTTTAGATTAGTATGATTATGGTAATAATTAAAGCATGCTTATGTAGTGATTTGTTGATATAAGAGGATAAATAGTTTAGATGAACGGAAAGGAATTTCTTGGCCTTAGTTCATGGTTAAATAACATGTATATGTTGTTTGGAGTGGAAACTATGATTATTGGAAAGTTTGGAATTTGGAAATATTCGATTTATAGCCGTCGTAATGCCCGATTTCCACAGTGGCGAAATCACAGTAGGGTGAATTATCTTAACTGGTTATGAACTTGACATGTCTTCATAGATCTCGAGTCATAGATCGTTTTGGCGAAATAATCGAAACATTCCGACTTACGGTTTAGGAGTTATGGTCAAATTACTAAAATTGGTTCGAAACCGTAAGTAAAAGTTCGTAACTTCAATTGAACCCTCGTAAAGCATGTTACTCAGTGGCGAATCTTGGTAAATAAATACTAGAGGTCATAAGGAAGGTATGAGAGGAAACCACATGTCAAACGGATCGTTTTACGATTTTATAAAAATGTTGGAATCAAAGTTAAACGCGAACGAACCCCTAAAAAAACCCGCTTGGTTATAACTTTGGTAAAACACTTAGAAAACGAACGATAAAACTCGAAGTATAATCTCGGTTCGTAATCGATCGACTTTAGAAATTATACGACTTAAGTATATACCGAGTGTGGGTACGTGACATGTCGTAATAACGAACAAATGTCGGATCGTAGCAGTAATAAAAAGAGTTACATTAAAAGGTGTATAGCGAGATAATTCGAAAACGTGTTTCGATTTAAATGAAGTTATACTTAGACTCTTAAAAGGTGTTAAGTGGTTAATCTCGAATGTTCTTATTGTTTATAGATCATCGAGCAGACCCAGGACACGCTATCTCCACCCACACCCGATTACCAGGCAAGTGTTCAAACCTTTGAACCTGTTGTTGTGATAATATATGTATATGATTTATGTTTTACATATGCCATCGCATGCATGCCTGTTTCCAATTATATTGTGACTCTGGTTGTTGTGATACTTGTTCCCTGAATTGATATTGGCTTATAAACTAGATACGAATTATCAGTGATAAGCCTTCTTGTTTTGGTAAGACCCTTAGCGAAGGGCATATGATATTCATTCTAAATATAGACCGGGAGTCGGTATTTTGAGATATAGATAGTCGTGGAAACCCGGAGGGATTCCAACGACAGATTATTATTTATCTGAGGAATGTTATTGTTAGACGTTATTTATATTCCATAAAGTATCAATTACTTGGAAATATTTCAAGAAATGTTATTCGAGTATTATCTCAGTCGAGAGATATTAAATGAATGTTAGTTTCGAATATTCATTTAAGGTTTTATGTACTTGATGAATATTATTTTAAAATATTCATTGGAAGTTCTATTTACTTAAGGAATATTATTTCGATTATTCCTTTAAAGTTTTGATTACTAATGAATATTATTTGGATATTCATTTAGAAGATTAATTACTAAATGAATATTATTTGGATATTCATTTAGAAGATTATTTATTAAATGAATATTATTTGGATATTCATTTAGAAGATTATTTATTAAATGAATGTTATTTGGATATTCATTTAGAAGATTAAATATTAAATGAATATTATTTTCAAATATTCATTTAAGGTTTGACTTATTTATTGAATATTATTTTAAATATTTATTGGAGTTTAATTATTAATGAATATTATTTTGAATATTCATTTAAGGAGTGATTTATTTAGTAAATAGTTTATATATTCATTCGAGGATTACTTACAAGCAATATTATGATTTAATAATATTTCGTAATTGTTTTTGAGTTAATGAATATTCTTGGAATATATATTTAATTCTTTTAAATTCTTTTTAAAATGATTTAATTTATTTGGAGATTATCTTTCACCTCCAAATATTATGTAAAATATTTTTCATTTAAATCTATCTTAAAGGATTTAAATGCTCGCTTAAACTTCCATGTTATAGGGGAACCTACTTGAGCAATGTTATTTATCTTGTAGACTTCCCGGTCATAAATCTCATAATTTATCATTTTCACTCGCAACTTGGTTGCTATGGAGTCATTAAGTCTGTGTGTACCTTCTCATCATTCGAGGGGTAAGATTGTTGGAACAAGTTTTGTTAGGCCGAATACACAAATAATAATCAACTTTGTATGAGAGATTAACAAGTAAAAGCGTTTATGCACTTAAAAAACTTCTTGTATTTCAAACCCTCTTCGTGATGTAAAATATCACAAAGAGCTGCTAGGTTACAATAATGATAATTCGTTATCGATACCCTTCTAGGGTTAACCTATCTGTATTTATATAACATACAGCTACGATACAATCTCTAATTGATATTCCTAATAATCAGCTATACAATGATATCAATTACAGATTGTCACACGTCTCCTATGTCAACTCGATCTCTTTGATAGCTATCCAATCTTCAAAGATATCGCTTCCATAATTAATCTTTAATCACTGTTGAACAGTAGACGCGCTTCCTCCAGACAGAGTTTAACAAACTCTGTCGAGCTTCCAACTGTCAGAGTTTACACAAACTCTGACTGCTTCCAGCTAAACTCTGATAACTCCCTGTAACACTTAAACACTGATCAAAACACATCAATTATATTTAACAATCTCCCCCAACTTGTTCATTATCAAAAATGTACAAGTTAATGACAATAATTGATGATGTCAAAACAAATGATAAATACAGTGTTTATACAGATTCAGAGTTTAAGCTTAAAAACTATAGAGAATAAGAAAATTCTTACAGAACTTTAATCTCTAATCATTTCAAGATCTGGCATGGTTCTGAGATAATCAATCAGCAATCTTCTTTCTGCATTCTCAAGTTCAGTCTTCATTGCTTCTTTGATTTCTCTGAGTTGAGGATCACTTTCATCTGTTTGGTAAATAGCAGCCCTAAGATCATAAATCTTGTTTCTTCTCATTTCATTACCCAGTCTGATAAATCTGTCTTTTTCTGCCTGAGTATTGAAGTCAAGTACTGTGATTCCCAAATCAGTTTTTAACTTTGCAGTACCTTTCTTCATTTCAATGAGATTGCCTTGGTAATCCCTGTACTTAGGAATGTATCTGCTGTTGTATTTCTGTCCTCTAATAGCCAGATTCTGAGTCATCTTCTGTCTTAGTACATTAGCAACAGATTGAGTCCTTCGACTATTCACCTTGAGAAGATATAGAACATACTCTAGTTCTTCCCAATATTTCAAGCCGATATCATCCTCACCAACTTTGAATACTGACCCATCAGCCATGAAGTAAAGAAGAAAATCTTTATCTAAACTCTTCTGATGAACCAACTGCACTGATTCCAGTCTATCCAGACTCTCTTGAGGTACACCACGACCTGGAACAGCCAGTGAAGAAGGATCTCTAGGACCAGTATATTGCCTTCTGTCTCTAGATGAGCCTAATCCAGCCTTATTATTTCCAATCTTACCAGATAAAGCTTTTCCATCAGAAATATTCATTGAGACTCCAGATAACTCATTTGGATCAGAGATTGTTCCTTTGCCAAAAACAGATTTCAACTGAGAAGATAGAGGTTTAAACACAACTTGTGTAGCAACAGAGGTTGTATCTTTCTTCTTTGAATCTTCTCCTTCCATAGCAATGCCTTTCAGCTTATGTTTAACTTCAGCTTCTGTTGATTTCTTAGATAAATATGATCTTTGATCAGCATCAACATTTTCCTTGATCACAATGCCTTTAAGAACAGACCTAGGAGCTTTTTCTTTTTGTACCTTATCAGACTTTAAAGCTTTAAGATGTTCTTCATGTAAACTCTTTTCCTCAGCTTCAATGTCTTCAATCGTTACTCCTTCCTCATTCTCTTCAATGAATAACTTAGCAGCCAACTCTTCATCAGTTTGTGGATTTGAAAACAACAGTAAACTCTTGGTCCTTGAAGTTCCTTGAGTATCAGTATTTCTCCCAACAGACTATGATTTGGATGACTTACTAGTTCTCAGAGTTTGAACCTCCTCAGCCTTTTTCTTTCCTTTGTCTTTGTTACCTGCCCCTCCATCTCCAGAACTATCCCTTCTAACAACTCTCTCCCCCTTTTTGACATCATCAGGCATAAGGATAGAAGTAATTAACTCCAGAGAGGTAGCAATAGAATCAATTTTAGCAGATAAATCAGACTGATTCTCTTCAACTTTACTCAGTCTGGCAAGGATATTGTCTTGAGCTTTAGAGAATTTTGTAGTCACTAGTTTTGAATGTGTTTCCATCTTCATCTCTCTAGCTACAACCTCATTTCTCAAAGAAGTGATTGCCAAATTAGTATCATCAAATCGTCTATCCAGAGTTTTAACTTGAACTATAGTTGCTTTCAAGCAAGAAAGTATCTCTGGATTAGAGATAGTATCAGCACTTTGCTTAACAAACGTAGCTGCTCTTCTTGATGGAAAAATACAATCTTCTTTGTACCATTCAGCAGCATTCTTGGCAAATTGTGCTCTTTCAACTTCATGAGAAGAACAAGGTTGAGAAAAAGGTGTATGTTTATCATCAGTTTGTACTGGTGCACTCAGAGAAGTATCAGAGTTTGCACTACTGTCACCTTCAGCTTCAACACTTGTAGCTTTAACTGGTTCATCTTCAGCCATAGATTTAGCAATATCTTCTGTAGGCTTTTGAGGATTTTCTTCATGTTGCTCAGGCTCAGCAACAGGCATTGACTGAGAAGTTACTTTGGTTGCCTGATCAATTTCTTCACCTTCTTCAACAGTGTGGTGAGCATCAGATATTATCTCAGTATGAGATGCCACAACTTCAGAAGGTACAGATGTAAGTTGATCAACTACACCAACATTAGAGATAGGATCAGAAAATGGCATAAATGAATCAGGAACAGAATTTATTGGAGAAACACCATCTCTTGCATCCTCTTCTGCAGGAATTTTATCCTCTGCAGGCATTACATCCTCTGCAGGTATTACATCCTCTGCAGGTAGTGCAACTTTCTCAGCCTCAACAGAAGGTATTTGCTGTGAAACAACCTCTGGAGCTTCAATATCTTCATCCACAGAATCAGAGAATATCACTCTCCTTCGTTTTGCTAGAGGTACATTATCTGAATCCTCTTCACAAGGTGGTGACTTAGGCATGTTTGCTCGAGCTTTCAATCTCTTCCCTTTTCTAGTGTAAACAGCTTCAGGAGATTTTCGTTTTGATCGCCTCTTTGTCTCTTCTGCCTGTCTTAGACTTGCATGTCATGCAGCAAGTGCTTTCTTAACACCTTGAGATTTAGACTTTGATGTTAATGGAGAATCAGAGTTTGAGTTTGAAGTGGGTGAAGATTGCTTTGCAGGTGATTCAGTGTTTGGTTCTGGTTGAGGTTCAGGGTGTGGTTCAGGTTCAGGTTCATCTTGTTGTGGTGCATCGTGTTGTGGTTCCTGTTGGTCTTGTTGTGGTTCTTGTGGTTGATTTAGAAAATTTCGTAGAGCAAGAGGCATGATAAACTCAGGAAGATTTTCTTTTCCAACATCCTTGTTAGTCATATCAGAGAATATGCGCTTATTGACTCTAAAAGGATCAACTTTATCAGTTTCATCAATGTCAAGACCAGGTACACATGCATTGAACAACATTTGACAAAAACGAGCATAGTAGACAGTGGTAGTCTCTGACAATTTATCACCTAAGTTCATCAAAACATATCGACCAAAATCAAAATTAATACCATAGAGCAAAGAATACCCGATATGGAGACTATCCATTGGAATGGCATCCCAGTTTGTGACTTTCTTCTGGAATGTTCTTGTTATGTAATCAAAGAAGAAATTCCATTCCTTTCTTAGATTTGGTCGCTTTATGCTGCCAAGCTTGTCAAGAGATTCCATGTAACCTATCTCTTGTAGCATATCTCTCAGATAACTTTCATTAACCAGAACATAAGAAGTATGTGTGTCAAAACCCATCGTATCTCGTACAGTCTGTGGAGTAATCATGTAAGAACCCCAAATTTTGGATATAATTAAAACTTTTATTAAGTAATGATAAAATGAGGAACAATGATTCCAACAACAAGGTCACCAGCTCTAATGAATGGTGGTTTCAAAGAACAATGATTGTAATGAATGGATATTGCTTTGGACAATGATCCTGATGCATTGGTATATTGTCAGAATAGAGTAATTCGATGGTTGAGGACCTAGATAAGAATAATCTACCATCCAGGAAGGAGCTAATGGATCCTTGAAGGGAAATGAGTACGTGCATAGTGTTTCCCATACTTGCATAGTATTTCCCATACGTGCATAGTATTTCCCGTACGTGCATAGTATTTCCCGTACGTGCATAGTGTTTCCTGTACGTGCATAGTAATTTGGTGGATGAATAGTGATTTTGTAAGTTGGAAAACTTTTCACGCCACCCTATGTACGGGACGTGTTATGGATGTTTCGAAGTCATATTAGTAATACGTGGAGGAAATAAGTGAATGCAGAGACGATCGGAATTCAGAAATTCCAAATTCTTTTTCGGTATAATATTTGACCGGACAGTGGATTAAATATTATTATAATCCTAGAATTGAGATATTAACTTTGAGGATTTGATATTTTGGGATGTTATTATATTTGATTTAAGAATGAAGGTAGGAAACCACTGAGGAGTGGTTATGGCTACAATGTAATAATTGATATTTGGAAAGAATGAATGGAATTCGACTTTATTATTTCTATGTCTTGAAGGATGCTAAAGGGTAACAACATAGGTAAGAATAATCTATCTTCTAAGGGAATAAGATATGGCAATTTCAAGCAGGAGAATACCCTCATGTCATCCAGATCGATAACGATTAATCCAGTAGTTCCGTAAAAAGGTTAAGGAACGATCGAAAGAGAATACGGACAATTGTACCACCCTAAGAGAACAAGTAAGGAATACAGAATGAATAGTGTTTGGTGGGAGTATATAATAATATGAGACGACACTATACAGAAGCATTCGGAACGGATTTCCGAATTCGTATTAGTGATCCAGGGGGAAAATAAGTGTATGTAAAAGCTGTCGGATTCTGAAAAACCGCACTTTTATTTTCTCCGAGAGTTCCCTGGACACTGATAGCCTTAAGTATTTAACGAATGGATTTAAGGAATATAAATTGGAAAGTTAGAATGAAAGATGGAGAATGAAAGTATTAATATTAAAGAGGATTCCCGGTAAACCCTAATTAGAAATCCGTGAAATATTCCCACGAACGATCAATCGAAACGGGCAATAACCGGACAAGGAAACAAGCAGGGGATCAAGATACATGCATGTGCTAGTGGATAACATCAAGTAACTAAGTAGTTACAAGAGTAACTACCATACTTAGAAACATAACCAAGTGCTTAGCTTAATCTAACCATTCAATCACAAAACCACCAATACTTATCCATCCAAAAGACATCATCCATGACACACCACTTTATTAAAGTTACTTTACATGAGATATTTTCTAAAACACATCACTTTATGCAAAATTATCAAGCAAGCCAAGCAAGAGAACTCCATTCTCTCTCCATGTATTCCATTCGACTTCTAGCTAATTCAAGAAGCAAAATCCCACTTCCAACCATCTTTTGATCTCCAAATTATTATGGTAAGTCCCATATTTCATATAAATGATCTCCTAGAAATCCTAGCTTCAAAATCCTTTGTTTCCATTTTCAAATAAATCACCAAAGTTTAGGGTGAATAGTGATTTCAAGAACTAACTTTGATTTTCTTGATTCTTTTGAATGATCCAAGCTTTGTTAAGGTGTTATAAGGATTGATCAAGGTTTATCAAGGACTTACATACTCCAAGGAAGGTATAAAATCCTAAACTATAGCTTTTACTTTGAGACAATATGAGTAATAAGAAGTATTGGTTGATTAGTGGTTGATATGTTAGTTATATGCTTAGATCCATGGATTTGTGGTTGATTATGGTTGATGATCCATGAGATTGTTATAAGGAGATGTTATTGATCTTGTCATGATGTTTATCATGTGTTTAAGTGGTTGATTTGATCATGGTGTGATCGTGATAAAGTGTAAAAACTTTGGAAAACGCGTAAACGTAGCCGTTATAATGTCCGATTTTACAATACCATGTTTTATATGCCATTTTTAATATCAAACCCTATTGTCCAGAATCCTTTTCTGCCATGTTTAGATAGTACATGTTTTAAGGTTCGTTTTGACGTGAGAATCGTAACATTCCGACTTACGGTTTAGGAGTTATGGTCAAATTACTAAAATTGGTTCGGAACCGTAAATAAAAGTTGGTAACTTCAATTGAACCCTCGTAAAGCATGTTACTCAGTGGCGAATTTTGGTAAATAAATACTAGGGGTCATAAGGAAGGTATGATAGAAAACCACACCTCAAACGGACCGTTTTCCGATTTTATAAAAATGTTGGAATCGAAGTTAAACGCGAACGAACCCCTAAAAACCCGTTTGGTTATAACTTCGGTAAAACACTTAGCAAACGGGCGATAAAACTCGGAGTATAGTATTGGTTCGTAACGATCGACTTCAGAACTCATATGACTTAAGTATGTCCCAAGTATAAGTACAATGACATGTCGTAGTAACGAACGAATGTCGGGTCGGATCAGTGATAAAAGTAATCCACTAAAAGGGGTATAACGAGATAACTCGAGAACGTGTTTCGAATTAAGTATAACTTAACTTTTAATGTGTTAAGTGATTAATCCCGAATGCCTTGGCTATTTATAGATCACCAAGCTGAACCGGGACCCGCTACCACTACCCCTTACCGTACTCGACTACCAGGCAAGTTTCAATTCCCTTCTTTTAGGCTGTTGTTGTGATTGAATAAATATATATATATGATTGCTGATATACATATGCTATTGCATGCATGCCTACTTTCAAGTTGAATTGATATACTTGTTCCCTGAATGTTATTGTTGGCTTATAAGCTAGATAGTTATATATCAGTTATAAGCCGGTTATTGTAAGACCCTCATAGAAGGGCGTATACATCTTATTAATCAAAAATAGACCGGGAGTCAAGATTCCTTGATATATCGAGATTACCTCGGAGGAAAATATTTAAGTAAATATTTTCTATTATTTGGGCGACGAATATTATTTGAATATTCATTCGAGACTAATTATTTTAACGATCCTTACTTCAAATAATTATTTGAACGTAACTATTCAACGAATAATATTTCTCAATATTCATTCAGAGTCGAATTGATTTTCGATTATTATTTCGAATATTCTTCTAAAGATGAGACTACTAAATGAATATTATTTGGATATTCTTTTAGAATATTATTTTATTAAATAAATATTACGTTTGAATATTCATTTAAGATATTGAATACTTGATGAATATTATTTTAATATTCATCTGAAGCTTGATTTAATTATCGAATATTATCTCGAATATTCCTTAAGGCTTGGATTACTAAATGAATATTACTTGATATTCATTTAGGATATTATTCACTGAATAAATATTACTTTTGAATATTCATTTAAATTCCTAATTAATTATGGATATTACCTTAAATATTCTTTTCAGGTCTTATTAATTAATGAATATTGTTTTGAGTATTCATTTAAATATTTATTTATTCAATAAATATTCTCCTGATATTTCTTCAGGGATTATTTTGAGAAATACTCTGATTAAAGATATTCTTTCATATTCCCAATTATTCTTTAAATATTTTAACTCAATAAATATTCTCTGAATATTTATTCCATACTTAGTATAACCTTGATAAGGTTTATCTTCTTCGATTATTACAAAAAAAAAATATATTTCGGAGTCATATTATTATTAATCTTATATCAAGAAAGGTTCCCAAACATCATTCATCTTTGAGTCTAGCTCCTTAATAATAAGGGAACCTTACTTGGAAAAATGTTATTTATCTTGTCGACTTCCCGGTCATAAAGTATTCCCTTCACCCGCAACTCGGGTGCTGTTGACTTATTAAGTCGTTGCTTACCTTCTCATCTTTCGAGGGGTAAGATTACTGGAACAAGTTGATATCCGTTACCAAGTAATAGCTTGGGAGATATTGGTAAATTTTCCTTTCCGACTAGATACGACTACTTTGTGGAGTCTTATCAACAAGTATTATACTTGGGGAAAGGGGGACGAACGTTACATTCAGAATCATGAATTCTATTTGAACTAGGAGTCGTGTAAGAGGCCGAGTAGCGCCGGTCCATCCCCTTTGGCCCAACCGTTGGCCGGGGAGAGCTAGTAAGGCGGTATACAAGTAAAGCCGTCAGTTCTTCCTTCTACCGGTAGTAAATCTAAATTGAGCTGTACGATCTCGACTGATCATCAAGATTGGAACAGCGGGCGCGGTGAATACTCCATCATTGGTTCATCATCCAAATTTATTTATTTCCTGCAACATGATTACTGTTGGCAGAGTTGGAAAAAGGGTCATAACTGGAATTGCAACCTTTTCTTGCAAGTTCCTCTTCTTAATAACAATAAGAATATCTCGCTTACTTTGATGTAGCAGATATTTCTACAAACAAATACTTTAAGTTACCTTGTAACTTCATCGTTCATATTATACTGGCATCATTTCCGTAAATGCATGGCATATGGTTTGAAAGATACTTTTGAACTGTTATACTTTATCGTTCAGTTATATATATTATTGTTGGTGGGCTATTGCTCACCCTTGCTTTATTATTATATCACAACAACAGCTAGATCAGATGACTCACACAAGGTGCACTCGACGCGGGCGAGGACGATGAGGCTACCAGAGCTGAAGAAGAAGCTATTGGTAGGGTATATTTATTCTTTCAGTACCAAGAATATAGTCTAGTATGACTTATGTAAATGGATGGCAAAGGGTATGTATTTATATTGAAATCCTTTTGGATTGTAAGAACTCATAATGTGATTAATAAAAATTTGATTGTTACTCTGATTTCATCTCTGGGACTATAACGGGTGTGTTTTATATTGTTGTGTTGGGTCATAGAGACGTAATTTATTTTATGTTAAGGAAAGTTCAATTGTTATGGACAGAATTGGAAACCGTAACCACCGGATCCCGGACCCCGGATCTGGGGGTGTTACAGAAGTGGTATCAGAGCGTACGTTATAAACCCCAGAGATGAGGCGACGTTAAAACAATAAATTCACTAAGATAATAAGAACTCTTGCCAAGTTCATAGTAGGACTACATAATGTAGTGATGACATATAAAACCCTTAGGGGAACTCTTAAGTATAATGATAGTAACTTAGCTCGATATCGTATCGACGAGTAAGGCGACTGACCTTGAGGCATACGAGCAACAGCGCGATGATGCTTTATATGCTGAAGATCAGTGGATAAATCGATAGAGTACCCTACTGGAGACCCGGAAGAGGTTCCAGCAGATAAGGAAAATCCTGTTAGGATAAGGAGCTTACCCATGGGTAATGAGGGTCGCAGCCAGAATGACTGTGATGATTAAGATATGGTGCTCAGAAAAGTGAGTATAAAGAACCGAGATATTATTAAGAGATCTGAAGATGCATGTTGAATTCATAGCCGGACTACCAGATGTAGTACCAGCAAGAAAGAAGGATTGGAAGAATTACTTGAGATCTTATACGGAAATAGATGGGAATCCTTAGAGATTTTCATCTTAACAAAGAAAGAGCTAGAGGGATGTATGATTATTAAAGACATCAATTTAGGGCGAGGAGCAGAGTCCCTAGGAATAGTTGAGAAGGAGGCAGTAAGTGCCATATCATTTGATAAATGAATTAGTATGAATATGGTCAGTAATAATTCGCCATGAGAAGGCAGGTGTCGTAGCTTGTAAATTATGGAACCAAATTGAGGTTAATAAGGTGGTTTTATTAAGGAAAATGTTCATTTTATGAATGAATCATTTAGAAAGTAAAGACATTGGGAAGTGACAGCATAATTGGGTAAAATTATATAAGGAAGTAGCAAGCAAGGCAATGATCTCAGAACTTACCAGAAGATAAGACCAGTGAGTCAAGATGAACTCGTAATGAGACTACTGCAAGAGACTGAGTATAGAGTAAATTCAACTCAGTTAAATGATGAACCAGAAACGTTAGATGCATGTGATTTAGAGGAATATTAAATTCCTTCTTCTCTTTGAATGGATTATAGTAGTACCTTAAGTTTATTCCGATGCGGAATTATAATAGATCAAGTAATACGATCAGTAGTTAAAGAGAAAAATGTGAGAAAATCTTCCTGGAGCTAAAAGGTGAAATTGATAATGACCAAGAGCTGGCATTGCTTAATGGAAAAAGGAGACCTTGTGCTTCCAACGATGCTTCGCATAAAGGGTTAGGTAGACCGACATTTGGTAGTATTGAATATCAGGACGTTGTGACAGGTTTCAGTTTGAAACTATTGATTCCCTTCCAAGGGATGGATATAATTGATTCCTTTCCAGTGGGTAAACTTCCAATCCGATGATGATTATTTCGTTAACTATGACTGCTTATGATTCCACCTGCTTGGAGGTTCATAGAACTATTCTTCAGGTTTCGAAACTGGTCTCCTTAATGTTACCAGTAGGTGGGTAGATTGATCAAAATTTCCCTGAGTCTGGAAAGGAATTCGGTGAATTCTGGCAAACCTTGTCTTTCTGATTATCAGAGAATGTCATGGAAGAGAGTAGAAACTGGAGCAAACCCTGTGATTTGGGTAAGGATGCTGTAAAATGGGTTAGTAAACGGACCCTGAGCATTACAATCGACGGTAGTGATAAAATGATGAAGTGAGATTGGACGCAAATAGGAAATGTAAGTAAGAAACTAGCCGGACGGAGAAACTCCGGGATTGACTTAAGTGAAAAGGCTGTTATGCCAGGAATGGTAATCTTGCGTGGCACGCGGGATTGATAAGAATAGTTGAAAAGATAAAAGTGGAGGAAAGGTGACCGGCGACAGTGCCGAGTAGTCGATTAAGACTTATTTGGAGTAAAGTTTTGGAAAGGTAGAAAGGTATCAAAGAAGAAGGCACTATGCCGGCAATTGCTAGAAAAGTAATGCTATTAGCCAACCCCAAAAATCATTTTTATTTTATTTTATTTTTATTTTATTTTATTTTAGTGTGGCCAGTTGAGGCCAAGTCACAAAGGATTATCGAGTGACTAGACCATCAGTGAAAGGACAAAGCAGGGTTGCTTCTAAGAAAGCACCGACTGTAAGGGCTTCTGATATAAAGGAAACATTAATGAGATCGTTTGAATCTTCTGCCGAACAACCCATGTTTTGATTGGGAATTCACTATACCTTTTTGGGATGGGGTCACCCGTACTGAAGTGACTCATGTGTATATGGTTGTCCAAGATTTCGAGTAAAATGGAAGTATAGTGACTTGAGATGTATGATGTTAGGGTATCATGAATACCATGAATATATTATGACGGAGGAAAGTAAACAATGAAGGTATATGAAGAGGGTATAAAAATGGTCAGAAATTGAACAGTATGCTGTAGGAATATTGTCTGAGGCAAGTACCTTTGCGAAGAACGATAAGCACTAAGAGATTCACGTTGAACTCGACCAATATCTTCCAGAACATCCTTGCTACCATTAACAAGTTCGGTAAGAGAAGAGTTAGGCATACGTTGCCTTTTTGGAAGGCCAAATAGGCTGACAACTATCTGAAAGAAGAGGGTGGCATTAAGCCACCGATCGATTATCAAATGAGAATGATTGAAAAGAGACCTTTATTAAGGATACATGATCTGATTGCCAATTATAAGATGCAAGAATTCCTTGGCAGTTGAATTACGGATAGGATATCCATAAATTAAGACAAACCCTGGGGAATGCACAAGGGGTGGCATTAACCCTAATAACGACATTATGACTTCAGATGATATGAGCTGGACTTGCTAAGGCAACAATGACCGGTAAGGATTATTAAAAAGAGTTCTGGAAAGAACATAGATAGAATTATTAGAGTATTGATCAATGACATTTTGATATACCCGGTACCCAGAAAATACCGGAGGAATGATAAGGATGGCCTATGAAACCTTACAAGGAAAAAGGTAATATTCCGAACTTCAAAAATGGAAGTTTGGTAAGGAATGTATGACATCGTAACAATAATGCCAGATGAGGCATGTATGAAACCCTGAGGAAGTATGGGTTGAACCTATAAAGGTTGAGATTATCCTAAGATAAAGAAAGAACTAAGAAAAGAAGTATCCTTAGTAGGATTGGGAATAAACGTGATAAAGTTCCCACGGGTAGGTGGAAGCAATGACTTATGGAAATGACTGATAGTTATATTTTCTCCTTCAGCAGAGCTTAAGGGGGAATGCTTTAACCCAACAGTGATGGGAATGAGGTAGAAATGTTTGAATTGGAATATATCCAGAGAACAGGGGTTACCAGAAATTATTATTATCAGGAAAGGCCAATGAGGTGGCCGACAGTCTAAGTATAAAGGAATAATTATAAATGTTCATACCGAAGAAACAAAATGATATTTGGAAAGACCTGGATGGTCATATTGGAGTGGAGGAAGTTACATTCCTTTTGATGATTGTGCAAGAATCGAAGGTAATAATAGTTTAAGTAAAGATTCGATTCCTGATGGAGTCTTAAGCATATTACGTACCTTAGAAGGTTCCGTTTTGAGGCAAACCAGGACCATGGTACAAAATTGATGAAGTAAACCGTTAAGTTTCCAGTCTTTTATGGAAGATGCATAAGTGATAGTTTCATCAACCGGACCTAGCTACGATGCTTGAAACTCTTCTGCAATTCTATCTGCTTCATGTTATATCTACATCAAGTTCAGGAAGTGTTCCTTATGGATAAGGAATAATGATTACTTTGTCTCCCTAAGGGATTTGAAACCCGTAGGGTTAACTATTAACGCACTACGTAAACAACAAGCGATGGTGATTCTTCTAAGAAAGGAGATGACAACGTAAAGATAAAGAAAGTGCTGCTATTGATAAGCTAAATGGCATGTTGATGAATGACAAGCAAGTTTGTGTTAGTGTACTTCTGCACAAACAAGATAGAGAATATGAGGTTGATAATTCGTGATGCTAAACGTATTCCCGTAGAAAGAATTAATGAGACTTGGAGGGAAGGGCGGTTGAGCCCGAGACTTATTGGGCCACCTGAGAGTTTATAAGTGTTCGGACGGCGGTATTCGAGCCAGCCTTACCCCCAAAACTTATAGCACGGTCATAACGGGTTTTCATGTGGCCAGGCTGCGCCAGTAAAATGCAGATGTCAACAGATGATAGGAGTACGAGCATGTAGATATACGACCTGGTCTGACTTACGAAAGACAACCTGTGGAAAACCACGGATAGAAAAGAACAAATGATGCGAAACAGGGTTGGCAGAAGTAGATTATATGACTCTAAGTTAAAGGGATCGGGCCAGATTCATTTTGGAAAGTTAAATTGGAATAACGTGATGATTATAGAATAAATGTGACGGAATACCGATAAAGAGGTACCAAGTGCAAAAAGGTGTCTCAATAAAGAGGTGAAGGTGAAAGTAAATAATAGAAATGAGTAAGAATCAGATAATAAGAAGGATGTGATTGATAAAGAAAAGGCTGGGAAAGCAACTATGGAATGAGAAGCAAGGAATGTTATGAATGGGTTTTCTAATGAATTCTCAGGATGACAACCTGATAGTGTCAATATTATAGCATGAAAAAGCTAGTAACATGATATGGGATGTCAGTAATAATGATGTCAAGTGAGAAATCTAAGATTTAACCTGAAAGGTTGAAGGATTTCCCGAATGTGAGTATCGCTAAGATTGAACAGGAGTATTTGTCCATAGAATAATGGACAAAGCAGCAAGATATGTTGACACGTGAGATTGCGATCAAATAGTATTGGATATAATTATGATTAATTTCTTCTTTGATAGACCTCTATAGTTCAGAGGTAAAGTCTGAGTATGATATTCTACAATCATGAAAGCTTTTTATAATCCTTTAGAACTCTTTTCTCTTCTTCTCTCTTATTCATCTTCTTTATGAATTGAGAAGAACAACCCTTTTAGGAGGGGAGGTACTGCTACGTGACTATCTGTCTATGTGATAGAAGTCTAAGTGGAATGCCATGACTTGTTTAATTGCTTGTCAAGTACTAAAGGCTGGCCCCCTTCTGTACTAACAATGCAATATAACAAATGTTCAACTGATCATAGTGATCTCTCAATCAATCTTTCCACTTCTCTATATTGATCGAGATTGCGAAGATTAAATCAATCAGGAAATGCACAGTGCGAGCGAGGTTACCTCCGAATTCGTAGGGTGATAGTGATGCCAATGTTACTGCAGGTATCAATAAGGATAAGACTGAGTAAGAGAATAACCCGGATAGTGAGTTGTACGAAAAGTAGCAACGTTGATGGAAAAAAAAAAAAAAAAAAAAGAGATACAGTATGGATTGTAGCACTAGAAGATGTGCTGAGGAAGGGTAGAACGACTAAGAATTGACCGGGAAGCTAAAAAGGGAACGACAGGCAAACGACTCTTTGCTTCCTACCTGATTCCGGGACGGAATCCTTTTAAGGAGGGGAGACTGTAAGAACCCCAAATTTTGGATATAATTAAAACTTTTATTAAGTAATGATAAAATGAGGAACAATGATTCCAACAACAAGGTCACCAGCTCTAATGAATGGTGGTTTCAAAGAACAATGATTGTAATGAATGGATATTGCTTTGGACAATGATCCTGATGCATTGGTATATTGTCAGAATAGAGTAATTCGATGGTTGAGGACCTAGATAAGAATAATCTACCATCCAGGAAGGAGCTAATGGATCCTTGAAGGGAAATGAGTACGTGCATAGTGTTTCCCATACTTGCATAGTATTTCCCATACGTGCATAGTATTTCCCGTACGTGCATAGTATTTCCCGTACGTGCATAGTGTTTCCTGTACGTGCATAGTAATTTGGTGGATGAATAGTGATTTTGTAAGTTGGAAAACTTTTCACGCCACCCTATGTACGGGACGTGTTATGGATGTTTCGAAGTCATATTAGTAATACGCGGAGGAAATAAGTGAATGCAGAGACGATCGGAATTCAGAAATTCCAAATTCTTTTTCGGTATAATATTTGACCGGACAGTGGATTAAATATTATTATAATCCTAGAATTGAGATATTAACTTTGAGGATTTGATATTTTGGGATGTTATTATATTTGATTTAAGAATGAAGGTAGGAAACCACTGAGGAGTGGTTATGGCTACAATGTAATAATTGATATTTGGAAAGAATGAATGGAATTCGACTTTATTATTTCTATGTCTTGAAGGATGCTAAAGGGTAACAACATAGGTAAGAATAATCTATCTTCTAAGGGAATAAGATATGGCAATTTCAAGCAGGAGAATACCCTCATGTCATCCAGATCGATAACGATTAATCCAGTAGTTCCGTAAAAAGGTTAAGGAACGATCGAAAGAGAATACGGACAATTGTACCACCCTAAGAGAACAAGTAAGGAATACAGAATGAATAGTGTTTGGTGGGAGTATATAATAATATGAGACGACACTATACAGAAGCATTCGGAACGGATTTCCGAATTCGTATTAGTGATCCAGGGGGAAAATAAGTGTATGTAAAAGCTGTCGGATTCTGAAAAACCGCACTTTTATTTTCTCCGAGAGTTCCCTGGACACTGATAGCCTTAAGTATTTAACGAATGGATTTAAGGAATATAAATTGGAAAGTTAGAATGAAAGATGGAGAATGAAAGTATTAATATTAAAGAGGATTCCCGGTAAACCCTAATTAGAAATCCGTGAAATATTCCCACGAACGATCAATCGAAACGGGCAATAACCGGACAAGGAAACAAGCAGGGGATCAAGATACATGCATGTGCTAGTGGATAACATCAAGTAACTAAGTAGTTACAAGAGTAACTACCATACTTAGAAACATAACCAAGTGCTTAGCTTAATCTAACCATTCAATCACAAAACCACCAATACTTATCCATCCAAAAGACATCATCCATGACACACCACTTTATTAAAGTTACTTTACATGAGATATTTTCTAAAACACATCACTTTATGCAAAATTATCAAGCAAGCCAAGCAAGAGAACTCCATTCTCTCTCCATGTATTCCATTCGACTTCTAGCTAATTCAAGAAGCAAAATCCCACTTCCAACCATCTTTTGATCTCCAAATTATTATGGTAAGTCCCATATTTCATATAAATGATCTCCTAGAAATCCTAGCTTCAAAATCCTTTGTTTCCATTTTCAAATAAATCACCAAAGTTTAGGGTGAATAGTGATTTCAAGAACTAACTTTGATTTTCTTGATTCTTTTGAATGATCCAAGCTTTGTTAAGGTGTTATAAGGATTGATCAAGGTTTATCAAGGACTTACATACTCCAAGGAAGGTATAAAATCCTAAACTATAGCTTTTACTTTGAGACAATATGAGTAATAAGAAGTATTGGTTGATTAGTGGTTGATATGTTAGTTATATGCTTAGATCCATGGATTTGTGGTTGATTATGGTTGATGATCCATGAGATTGTTATAAGGAGATGTTATTGATCTTGTCATGATGTTTATCATGTGTTTAAGTGGTTGATTTGATCATGGTGTGATCGTGATAAAGTGTAAAAACTTTGGAAAACGCGTAAACGTAGCCGTTATAATGTCCGATTTTACAATACCATGTTTTATATGCCATTTTTAATATCAAACCCTATTGTCCAGAATCCTTTTCTGCCATGTTTAGATAGTACATGTTTTAAGGTTCGTTTTGACGTGAGAATCGTAACATTCCGACTTACGGTTTAGGAGTTATGGTCAAATTACTAAAATTGGTTCGGAACCGTAAATAAAAGTTGGTAACTTCAATTGAACCCTCGTAAAGCATGTTACTCAGTGGCGAATTTTGGTAAATAAATACTAGGGGTCATAAGGAAGGTATGATAGAAAACCACACCTCAAACGGACCGTTTTCCGATTTTATAAAAATGTTGGAATCGAAGTTAAACGCGAACGAACCCCTAAAAACCCGTTTGGTTATAACTTCGGTAAAACACTTAGCAAACGGGCGATAAAACTCGGAGTATAGTATTGGTTCGTAACGATCGACTTCAGAACTCATATGACTTAAGTATGTCCCAAGTATAAGTACAATGACATGTCGTAGTAACGAACGAATGTCGGGTCGGATCAGTGATAAAAGTAATCCACTAAAAGGGGTATAACGAGATAACTCGAGAACGTGTTTCGAATTAAGTATAACTTAACTTTTAATGTGTTAAGTGATTAATCCCGAATGCCTTGGCTATTTATAGATCACCAAGCTGAACCGGGACCCGCTACCACTACCCCTTACCGTACTCGACTACCAGGCAAGTTTCAATTCCCTTCTTTTAGGCTGTTGTTGTGATTGAATAAATATATATATATGATTGCTGATATACATATGCCATTGCATGCATGCCTACTTTCAAGTTGAATTGATATACTTGTTCCCTGAATGTTATTGTTGGCTTATAAGCTAGATAGTTATATATCAGTTATAAGCCGGTTATTGTAAGACCCTCATAGAAGGGCGTATACATCTTATTAATCAAAAATAGACCGGGAGTCAAGATTCCTTGATATATCGAGATTACCTCGGAGGAAAATATTTAAGTAAATATTTTCTATTATTTGGGCGACGAATATTATTTGAATATTCATTCGAGACTAATTATTTTAACGATCCTTACTTCAAATAATTATTTGAACGTAACTATTCAACGAATAATATTTCTCAATATTCATTCAGAGTCGAATTGATTTTCGATTATTATTTCGAATATTCTTCTAAAGATGAGACTACTAAATGAATATTATTTGGATATTCTTTTAGAATATTATTTTATTAAATAAATATTACGTTTGAATATTCATTTAAGATATTGAATACTTGATGAATATTATTTTAATATTCATCTGAAGCTTGATTTAATTATCGAATATTATCTCGAATATTCCTTAAGGCTTGGATTACTAAATGAATATTACTTGATATTCATTTAGGATATTATTCACTGAATAAATATTACTTTTGAATATTCATTTAAATTCCTAATTAATTATGGATATTACCTTAAATATTCTTTTCAGGTCTTATTAATTAATGAATATTGTTTTGAGTATTCATTTAAATATTTATTTATTCAATAAATATTCTCCTGATATTTCTTCAGGGATTATTTTGAGAAATACTCTGATTAAAGATATTCTTTCATATTCCCAATTATTCTTTAAATATTTTAACTCAATAAATATTCTCTGAATATTTATTCCATACTTAGTATAACCTTGATAAGGTTTATCTTCTTCGATTATTACAAAAAAAAAATATATTTCGGAGTCATATTATTATTAATCTTATATCAAGAAAGGTTCCCAAACATCATTCATCTTTGAGTCTAGCTCCTTAATAATAAGGGAACCTTACTTGGAAAAATGTTATTTATCTTGTCGACTTCCCGGTCATAAAGTATTCCCTTCACCCGCAACTCGGGTGCTGTTGACTTATTAAGTCGTTGCTTACCTTCTCATCTTTCGAGGGGTAAGATTACTGGAACAAGTTGATATCCGTTACCAAGTAATAGCTTGGGAGATATTGGTAAATTTTCCTTTCCGACTAGATACGACTACTTTGTGGAGTCTTATCAACAAGTATTATACTTGGGGAAAGGGGGACGAACGTTACATTCAGAATCATGAATTCTATTTGAACTAGGAGTCGTGTAAGAGGCCGAGTAGCGCCGGTCCATCCCCTTTGGCCCAACCGTTGGCCGGGGAGAGCTAGTAAGGCGGTATACAAGTAAAGCCGTCAGTTCTTCCTTCTACCGGTAGTAAATCTAAATTGAGCTGTACGATCTCGACTGATCATCAAGATTGGAACAGCGGGCGCGGTGAATACTCCATCATTGGTTCATCATCCAAATTTATTTATTTCCTGCAACATGATTACTGTTGGCAGAGTTGGAAAAAGGGTCATAACTGGAATTGCAACCTTTTCTTGCAAGTTCCTCTTCTTAATAACAATAAGAATATCTCGCTTACTTTGATGTAGCAGATATTTCTACAAACAAATACTTTAAGTTACCTTGTAACTTCATCGTTCATATTATACTGGCATCATTTCCGTAAATGCATGGCATATGGTTTGAAAGATACTTTTGAACTGTTATACTTTATCGTTCAGTTATATATATTATTGTTGGTGGGCTATTGCTCACCCTTGCTTTATTATTATATCACAACAACAGCTAGATCAGATGACTCACACAAGGTGCACTCGACGCGGGCGAGGACGATGAGGCTACCAGAGCTGAAGAAGAAGCTATTGGTAGGGTATATTTATTCTTTCAGTACCAAGAATGTAGTCTAGTATGACTTATGTAAATGGATGGCAAAGGGTATGTATTTATATTGAAATCCTTTTGGATTGTAAGAACTCATAATGTGATTAATAAAAATTTGATTGTTACTCTGATTTCATCTCTGGGACTATAACGGGTGTGTTTTATATTGTTGTGTTGGGTCATAGAGACGTAATTTATTTTATGTTAAGGAAAGTTCAATTGTTATGGACAGAATTGGAAACCGTAACTACCGGATCCCGGACCCCGGATCTGGGGGTGTTACAAATCACATGGTCTTGGTCGTCATAGGTGAAGATAATGGTAGGAGTTCCACTTTCTCCTCCATCCACATAAACTGAGTTCTGCCAGAATGAAGCAATTTGAGACGCAGAAAGAGTAGCAGGTCCAGTCAGAGCTTGTCCAATCTCTGAATCTCTCAAAAAGTTCTGCATGAGATGAAACGATTCTGGAACGCGTTCATGATAGAGTGGAGCTTCATAGTTATTAGGAACAAACCGTAAGCCAAGAGCAGTGAATGCTTTAGATGCCATTGAGTTAAGAATTTCCAAGAATTTCCAAACGATATGAATGTAGAAAAGGTGTTTGCGTGAGTGCCCAAGAGAAAAATAAGAAAACTGTGAGAGTAAGAATAAAGCAAACTCGTTTGGACACAAAAGTGATTAAATTAATAAAAACTCAATCTCTTATGTAACAAACACTCAAACAGTTCCTTGATTAATGTGTAGTGGGACACGATAATAGGTAAGTGGGACACATTAAAGGCGAGTGGGTCATGTGCGCCTATTTTTAAAAAGAGTATATTAAAATTAAAACATTAAAATATTTGATTTTAACAAAAATCAAATAATACTCTTTTAAAAATATCTGGACCCAAGTAAAATCAGAATTTGAAACGTTTACCTGTTGCCTTTAATAACCAGAATACGAAGCGATTAAGGACTTCGTTCTTACCCATCTCTATTTAAGGCCTAGAGACTTGATCAGATTATTTCATTAAACCTTTAACCTTTCAGTCTCCCCTGTAAAATCACAAACCTTTCAAACCAAATACTCTTGAAAAACAATGGCTAACCTTACCATCAAAGAGAAAAACCTTCATCTTGTCGAAAATAGAGACATCTTCAGCTATACTCGTGAAGAGTTTGAAGCGTTTGAGTGGGAAAGGCAGCTTGAGACGCTGTGGCTGCAAATGGATGCTGGTCTGGAAGAGCTCGAGAGAGAGAAACCTGCAAGGGTGATCGACATTGATGCTGCCCTCCAAGCAACATTGGCATGGCTCTCCTCGAAGGCATCCTCATCCACCACCACCAACCATTGTTAATGAATATGTCAGCAAAAATAACCTTATCCCTTCAACTTCCACCCAAATAAAGTGGCAAAGATGGGATCTGGGAATTTTTGCTAACAATGGAGTGGTGTGGACGGACCTTTTACTTTCCTGTTGAATAGATTAGCAGATAGAGAGAACAAAAAATATGTAATATTTGCTTGTAATCTCTTTCTTATTATCAATGAAAATTTTGCTTTTCTAATCATATTCATTGTGTTCTGCAACTGTTATTTGAGTTATATGAACTGTTCTTCAAAAAAATGTATCAAGAAAAGAATATGAAAACTAATTAAAGTAATCATATAAAGAACACATTCATCAACTATCCACTGATTAACAGTTGTCAAAAACCCTACTTACTCCAAGACTTTCAAATTGTCCAAGTGAAAATTTACCTTAGAGTACAAATCACGAATCAACAGCGTTTGTCAATTCTCCAACTTTATCATCGAAACCCTTTCATAAATTGCACAGTTGTGAATATGTGTGTGTGTGAAGCAGAGTTTACTAAGTCAATTTTTAGAGCATCTAATTTTTCATAAAATCCATAAAGTAAATCAATAAACACTGGATGCACAAACTGTCATAGTAAACACTGACTGTATGATGAAAGCTAAACTCTGAAGTATTCGAACTTTATACAGTAATTTTTATTTTATACCCTCTTTATATACACATTTTTTTTTCATTTTTTTTTTCATTTTTTTTATTATTATTATTATTATTATTTTTTTTTTCATTCCAGTAATCAGAGGTTGGAACCAGTCACCAAAAATTCAAAAATTTTAGCCCTTATCATTTTGATAAGTTCCTGGGTCATCCTAGTATTTAACTAGTCACCAAAAATCAGAGAATTTTAGCACATATTATATACCAATAAGTTCCTGGGTCATCCTAGTATCCAACATAATCTCAAAGGAGTATAACAACCTATATACACTTTCTTTGGGGTATTGCAGTAAACATTTTATTTTATCAGAGTATAACTAACAGAGTTTAGAGTTCATCAACATCAGTAGTTCTTCATGAAAGGTAATGCACATAGTATTTATAGACTCAGAGTTTAGGACAGAATAAACTAAGAGATGCTATAAATATGAGCCAGTATCATGCTGTGTTAACTTTCTGCACAATCTAAGATTAGATCTCAATAACTAAGAAAGATTCATGATTAATTGCTGAGAATCATGCTTCATACATATTTCTTCATTGGTGTTTTCATTCAGACAAAAATCAACTCAAAGTTCACAGAGTTTATCAAACTTATTAACAGTGTATGACATATATACATTCGATATCTCAAAGACTCAATATGCTATTCGATATCTCAGGGATTCGGTATGTCAAAATGCTCTATTCGATATCTCAAGGAGTCCCAGAGAAAAGAGCTATTCGAGAAGTGATTCGATATGTCAAGATAACACTATTCGAGAACTCAAAGTTATCGATCAAGTCAACTCCAGTTCTCGAATCACTCACTTAGTCACTTCTCGAATACATTCTTGAGGACAAAATATGACAGAGTTTAACAGAGTATGCATAACAGAGTTTAATCAACAGAGTTCACTTAGTATTTAACCAATCAGGAAATATGATTAATACATCACATAAGTAAAGTTTGAATCTAACCAACATTTCTAGTCAGAACCAGAGATCATTCCTAGTTCATTAACCAGCCTTGTAAATGTAACTTCACTCAATGGTTTAGTGAAGATATCTGCAAGCTGTTGTTCTGTAGAGACAAAATGTAGTTCAATATTTCCTTCTTCCACATGTTCTCTGATGAAGTGGTACCTTATGCTGATGTGCTTGGTCATTGAATGCTGTACTGGATTACCTGTCATAGCAATAGCACTTTGGTTATCACAGTAAATAGGTATATTACTGTACCTCAATCCATAATCCAGCAATTGATTCTTCATCCATAAGATCTGTGCACAACAGCTACCAGCTGCAATATACTCTGCTTCAGCTGTAGATGTGGAGATTGATTTCTGTTTCTTGCTGTACCAGGAAACAAGTCTGTCACCAAGAAATTGACAACTTCCACTAGTGCTCTTTCTGTCTACCTTACAGCCTGCAAAGTCTGCATCGGAATACCCAAGTAGCTTAAAATCTGATTCTCTGGGGTACCACAGACCTAATGATATGGTGCCCTTGAGATACTTGAAGATTCTTTTCACAGCTGACAGATGTGGCTCTCTAGGATCTGCCTGAAACCTTGCACAAAGACAGGTTGCATACATGATGTCAGGCCTACTCGCTGTCAAGTATAGAAGAGATCCTATCATGCCCCTGAAGTTTGTCATATCCACTGAAACTCCTGTGTCTTTGTCCAGTTTAGTTGCTGTTGCCATGGGAGTTGATGCAGATGAACAGTCAAGCATACCAAATTTCTTGAGAAGATTTCTGGTGTATTTTTCTTGATTAATGAAAATTCCATCTTCTGTTTGTTTCACCTGTAGGCCTAGAAAGTAACTAAGCTCTCCCATCATGCTCATTTGATATCTGGACTGCATGAGCTTGGCAAACTTCTTACAGAGTTTGTCATTAGTAGACCCAAAGATGATGTCATCAACATAAATTTGAACTAAAAGGAGGTCACTTCCTTGGTTGAAATAAAACAGAGTTTTGTCAATTGTACCTCTGTTGAATCCACTTTCTACAAGAAACTGAGCAAGTGTCTCATACCATGCTCTTGGTGCCTGCTTAAGTCCATATAGTGCCTTATCTAGCCTGTAGACATAATCTGGATATTTGGGGTCCACAAATCCTGGTGGTTGTTCAACAAGCACTTCTTCTTCAAGTTTTCCATTCAGAAAAGCACTTTTCACATCCATCTGGAACACTTTGAATTTCTTGTGAGAGGCATGTGCTAGAAAAATTCTGATTGCCTCCAATCTTGCTACTGGAGCAAATGTTTCATCATAATCTATTCCTTCCTGCTGTGAATAACCTTTTGCTACCAGTCTAGCCTTGTTCCTCGTGATAACACCTTCACTGTCAGTCTTGTTTCTGAAAACCCATTTAGTACCAACAATAGATCTGTTCTTTGGCCTTGGTACAAGGGTCCAAACTTCATTTCTTTCAAATTCATTTAACTCTTCCTGCATTGCTGTTATCCAGTCTGCATCTTGAAGAGCTTCTTCCACTTTCTTTGGTTCATTTTTAGACAAGAATGCATGAAATAAACATTCACTTGCAGTAGCACTTCTTGTCTTTACTTTTGCATCTGGATCACCAATTATCAAATCAGGTGTATGTGATTTAGTCCATTTCCTAGCAGAAGGCAAATGACTTCTATCAGCATGTGATCCTCCCCCTTGATCCATGCTCTCCTGATTCTGTTGTGATCTATTTTCGTTTTCTGAGACTCCCCCTGAACTTGACTGTCCAGAGTCAGAATTTGAATTTTCAGAGTTTGAAGCATCAGAGTTTGATCCAGATTTTTCAGTTGACTCAGTATCAGTGTTTGAGTCTTCATCTTGATCATGCTCCCCCTCAACTGGTTCTCCTCTTTGTTGTGACTGAGAAGTTTCTCCAGAATTTACCAGTAGAGGTTCAAAGTTTGTTTCAACAGAGTCTGTCAGAATTGTTTCATCAGTGTTTCCTTCATCAGAGTTTAAAACTTCATTTTCAAAGTTCAGTTGATCATATTCGTCTTTGTCTTCAAGTCCAGTTATCTTCTTATCATCAAAGAAACATGTATTGATTCCATGATCACTTTAGTTCTCAGATTGTAAACTCTGAATGCCTTTGTTGACAGTGGATAGCCAACAAAAATTCCTTCATCTGCCTTTAACTCAAACTTGGTCAACTGTTCTGGATGAGTCTTCAAAACGAAACATTTGCACCCGAAAATATGAAAGTATTTCAGGTTAGGCTTCTTTTTCTTCACCATCTCATATGGTGTCTTTCCATGCTTATTGATCAGTGTTGCATTTTGAGTAAAACAAGCAGTTTGAACAGCTTCTGCCCAGAAATAAGTTGGCAATTTTGCTTCATCAAGCATAGTTCTAGCAGCTTCAATTAATGTTCTATTTTTCCTTTCAACTACACCATTTTGTTGTGGTGTACCAGGTGCTGAAAATTCTTGTTTCACTCCATTGTCCTTGCAGAATTCTTCCATTGTTGCATTTCTGAACTCAGTTCCATTATCACTTCTGATGATTCTCACTTTGTTGCTTGATCCTTTGTCCAGAAGCTTCACATGCTCCATCAGAGTTGATGCAGTTTCATCCTTCTTTGCTAGAAAATACACCCAGGTGAATCTAGTGTATTCATCAACAATGACTAAAGCATATTTCTTCCTTGCAATAGACATAACATTTACTGGACCAAATAGATCAACATGCAGAAGATGATGGGGATCAGTGATAGAAGATTCTGTTTTGCTCTTGAAAGATGACTTCCTTTGTTTAGCCTTCTGACATGAGTCACATAGGCCATCAACATTTAACAGGGTCTTTGGAAGTCCTCTTACAAGATCCTTTCTGATCAGTTCATTGATGTTGTTCAAGTTCAAATGTGAGAGTTTCTTGTGCCACTTCCAACTCTCTTCACTAGACATTCTTGTAGACAGGCAAACAGCTTTTCCAACAGAGTCTATCAAAAGCTTGATTTCATAAATTTTGTTTTGCCTGTGACCAACTAGAACAACCTTTCCTGTAGATTTGCTGATAACTTCACAATATTCAGGTTGGAAATCTACATGATATCCCTTGTCACAGATTTGACTCACAGATAGCAGGTCATGCTTGAGTCCTGGGACATGAGCTACATTGTTGATGATGACATTTCCAAGATTGATATTGCCATATCCCAATGTTCTTCCTATATTGCCATCACCATAGGAAACTTTTGGGCCAGCCTTCTCCTCATATTCTGATAGCAGGGCTTTATTTCCAGTCATGTGTCCTGAACATCCACTGTCCACGACTAGGGTTGCCTCCCTGTTACCCTGCAATCACAAACAATTACTGAGGATTAGTTTTAAGGATCCAGACTTGCTTGGATCCTTTGGCATTCTTAACTTTGTTAGCTTTTGCAGCGGAATTAACATTATCAGAGTTTGAGCTAACAGTATCAGTGTTTGCACTTGCAGTATCAACTTTAACCCATTTTAGATTGGGTTTCAGTTCATAGTAATTATGATAGATAGCATGATATTTTCTGCAAGTATAGATGGAATGCCAAGTGCTTCCACAGTGTGTGCATAGAGTCTGTGGCTTAGTTCTAGCAGAATCCTTCTTTACCTCAGACTTTGTAGGTAAAGAATTTATATTTTTATTTTTCTTGCAGAAATTTGCAAGATGCTTAGTACTACCACAGTTATGACATGTCTTTCTTGGAGCATAACTAGCAAGCATTGGTTTATTTCCTGAAGTGATGCCTACTTTTCCATTTCTGTTCTTGTTTGACACTTTCTTTTTCTCAACAGATTTTAACTCCTTCAATTTATGTTTGAGTTGTTTATCTGTCATTGAACCAATATTAACCTGATTAACACTAGTTTTTACTGGTTCTCTTTTGACAGCTTCTTTTTCATTCTCAGACAAAAATTTACTGGTTCCATGAACAAATTTAGTTCTGACTTTAACTTGATTTTGAAATCTAAGTTCATCTTCCTCATTATAACCTAGACCAACAGTGTCTGTTTGAAAAATCTGTTGAGTGTCCTTTCCAGAATTAGTCCAAGTCCTAATTTTCTTATTTGCTTCCTCCAACTCAGATTCTAGTTGTTTATATTTCTGAAGCAAAATCTGTTCTTTGCAAACAGCATCATCTCTCTCTTTCTGAACTTGTTGCATGTTTTCAAGTTTCTCTTCAACAAGTTTATTTCTCTCTTTAAGTTCAGAATTTTCAGCTTTTATCCTCTCATTTTCTAAAGTCTGATCCCTATAACTTATATGCAATGACTTAAGAAAAATTCTTAATTGAGCAATGTCATCAATATTATAAGCATAGGTAGTTGGAGGTACCTGATTTTCAGAGGATTCTGATTCAGTAGTAGCCATGAGAGCATAGTTCACTTCTTCATCAGAATCTGAAGTATCTGCCCAATCTCTGCCTTTAGTGTAGAGTACCTTTCCAGTTTTACCCTTCTTGCACTCAGGAGCATAGTGACCCATCTCCTTACACTTGTAGCATTGAATTTCAGACTTATCCTTCTTCCCTTTAGAATCTCTCTTATCAGACTTCCTGTAGCTTTTCCTGTCTTCATTTGAATCCCTAGAAAACCTTTTTCCTTTCTTGAAATTCTTGAAGCCCATTTTCTTGAAAGTTTTCACCATCAGCACAGCCATTTTTCTCATTTCTTCTTCATCATCCTCAGAGTCAGATGATTCAGAAGAGTTTGAATCATAATCAGAGTTTGGTGAATCACTTTCTGAATGTATGACCAAAGCTTTTCCCTTCATTTTCCTTCTTGATGCCTCTTTCTTCTGAGGCTTCTCTTCAACATTAAGAGCAACTGACTTTCCTTTTCTACTTGATCTTTTGTTTCTCTGCTCCATTTCCAATTCATAAGTTTTGAGCAGTCCATAAATTTCATCAATCTCTGTTTCAGCAAGATCATAGTTGTCTCTAATAGTGGTTGTTTTCACATCCCACTTTTCAGGTAGAGAAAGAAGAAACTTGAGATTCGAGTCTTCTAGATCATACTCTTTGTTGACCAATGACAGATCATTAATCAGTTTACAGAATCTATCAAATGTTTCTGTCATGGTCTCTTCAGGCTTAGCCTCAAAATGCTCATACTCTTGTGTGAGTATGTTTCTCCTATTCTTCTTAATAGCTGCAGTTCCTTGACACCTGACTTCAAGTGCATCCCATATCTCTTTTGCAGTGGTGCAGTTAATGACTTTGTTAGACATGACATTGTCTAAGGCACTATGTAGTAAATGCCTAACTTTTGCATCCTTAGCAATTGATGATAGATCTTCAGGAGTCATGTCCTTCTTTTCCTTTGGAACCATTTTTGCTGCTTCACCAGCAACTGCAACAGATAGCTTTGTAGGATTGTGAGGACCTTCATAAATCCTGTCAAGATATTCTGGATCTGTAGCCTCCAGAAACATAGTCATCTTGACCTTCCACGTAGCATACTCTAATGGCCTCAGAATAGGAACCCTGATTGGTTCATAACGACTCACAGTAGTAGGAGCCTTTTCAGAAACAGTAGGTGTTGGTGGAGGAATTTCTGACATGATTATTGTTGTGTTTGGATCTTAACCTGTAATAAAGTAACAGATTGGCTCTGATACCACTTGTTAGGCCGAATACACAAATAATAATCAACTTTGTATGAGAGATTAACAAGTAAAAGCGTTTATGCACTTAAAAAACTTCTTGTATTTCAAACCCTCTTCGTGATGTAAAATATCACAAAGAGCTGCTAGGTTACAATAATGATAATTCGTTATCGATACCCTTCTAGGGTTAACCTATCTGTATTTATATAACATACAGCTACGATACAATCTCTAATTGATATTCCTAATAATCAGCTATACAATGATATCAATTACAGATTGTCACACGTCTCCTATGTCAACTCGATCTCTTTGATAGCTATCCAATCTTCAAAGATATCGCTTCCATAATTAATCTTTAATCACTGTTGAACAGTAGACGCGCTTCCTCCAGACAGAGTTTAACAAACTCTGTCGAGCTTCCAACTGTCAGAGTTCACACAAACTCTGACTGCTTCCAGCTAAACTCTGATAACTCCCTGTAACACTTAAACACTGATCAAAACACATCAATTATATTTAACAAGTTTATATCCATTAATAAGCAAAAGCTTGGGAAATGTTGGTGAATTTTCCTTTCCAACTAGATACGACTAATTTGTGGAGTCTTATCAACAAGTATTTCACTTGGGGAAGGGAGGACAAACTCTACGTTTCAATGCTGCGGCTTTATTTGAGTTGCAATATTTTCCTTGCAAGTTCCTCTTTATAAGATAAATGATAATATCTTGCTTATTTTCGACATAGCAGATATTCCCACATATATTTACATTTTGAGTTACCTTGTAACTTCATCGTTCATATTATACTGGAATCATTTCCGTAAATGCATGGCATATGGTTTGAAAGATACTTTTGAACTGTTATATATTATCGTTCAGTTAAATATTATTGTTGGTGGACTATTGCTCACCCTTGATTTATTATTATATCACTACAACAGCTAGACCAGATGACTCGCACAAGATGCACTCGACGCTGGCGAGGACGATGAGACTACCAGAGCCGAAGAGAAAGCTATTTGTAGGATAGATTCATTCTTTCAGTACCAAATATATGGACTAGTATGACTTATGTAAATGGATGGCAAAGAGTATGTACTCATATTGTAACTCTTTTGGGTTGTAAGAACTCATAATGTGTTTAATAAAATTTGGTTGCTACTCTGATTTCATCTCAGGGACTATAACGGGTGTGTTTTATATTGTTGTGTTGGGTCATAAATATGTAATTTATTTTGAGTTAAAGTAATTTCAAGTATTGTGGACAGAAATTGAGACCGTAACGACCAGATCCCTGACTCCGGATTTGGGAGTGTTACATACCTGCCCATCACCAATACCAATTACCCAATCAACATATGCAATTTTTTGACTAGAAATTGTGACCGATGGGACACCAGATTCGATCCTCATATTTTCATCTAATCTAAAAACTTTACAGTGATTCCATAAGTAAGACCTATTAATGGATGCCATGACAATATCTTCACGTCCTTTTTGGGTAAAACAGGAAGGATCTGTCTAAAATCACTGCCAAGTAACACTGTTTTCCCTTTGAATGGTTTTTCCAGGTAGTTCACATCTTTGTGTCGCATGAGGTCACGAATTGATCGGTCAACAGCTTCAAAAACATGTTTGTGGTTCATTGGGGCCTTGTCCCAAATTACTAAATCAGATTGTACAATCAATTCTGCCAAAAATTATTGTTGGTTTATATCACATGTGCTATTTTCATTAACGTCAATCGGTATTTTAAATCTCGAATGGGCAGTCCTACCTCCCTCAATTAGTAGTGATGCAATGCCAAATGATGCAACTGCAAGACTTATTTTTCCTTTTGATCTAAGGTTGTCAATGATAGTTTTCCACAAAAGAAACTTTCCCGTACCTCCATATCCATACACAAAAAATAAACCTCCCCTTTTATACGTAATATTGTCCACAACAGTTTGGAAAACATCTTTCTGCTTTTCATTTAACATCGCAAGACATTTTTTCCCTCAACTCCTTATGCATGCCTGTCATACATACTCTCTTCATATAAAAGAGTGTTCATACTTCGCCGTTGCAAATCTTTATCTAGTTTTGGCAAAGTTGGAAGATCACCCACTGATTTACCTCTTTTTCACAATTGTAGCTCAACATCAAATAAGGTAAGGCATTCAAGTTGCTCATCACTAATAAAAAAAATCACGCCTCGGATAATTTTTTCTTTGTTTGTGCTCAGTATCATCAGAGAAGCTTTTCCAATGCTTATCCCATAAATCTCTCACATTAGAATATCACAAAATAATAACATTGTAACAAATAACTCACCCAATTGAGCCCCTGTTTGATGAATAGAAGCATCTGTTATTGCATTATGCCACTCATCATCAGACTCTAGAAGACCATGGTGAAAGCAAGCATTTTAGGTGCTGTAGACAACATTGTTAACTGTTCGGACATCCTCAAAAGACGTTGCACCTCGTACAATGTTCAACAACATTCTTAAATAAAACCTCTCACTTGCATTTATTAGAATAGTTCACAATTGAATAAGAAATTGTAAACTAAGTTTAAGGGAACAACGACTTTGAAACAGACTACTATTCTAATAATATTACATGTCAATACATTGAAAACAACATTGACAAAATACTTTTAAACAAATATGAGGCACTTATTATTTTCAACTATAAGTAATTATTGTTCTTTGGTTAATACATACACATATATATTACCAACTTGCATAAATTTAGTAAATAGACAATTAATTGTATTGGCTAATCAATTTAACAATCAATCTAGTATAAATCTGTTCCTAACCGAACATGGAGAATTTTATCTAAAGATAAACAACCTTTTTAATCCTTTTGGAAGATTAAGACAACTATAATGAATACTTTAGAATTTTAAATGTGTATTGTGGGTTTTTAAAAGGAATACATATAGGGATACATCTAGAGTTGGCATATATCATGATATTCATTTACTTTAAATGTATTATTTTTTGAATATGTATGGTTATTAAAATCTAAGGAATTAACTTAATGTGTAATTGTTATATATTATATTTCAAGCTATATACTATTTTATTCATACATATATTATCTATGATTTTTTCGAACTATAGACCTATAATGTTGCAAAGATCCATGCCATGTAATGAACAATTTCGGCTAAGTAAAACCATATTCTAATATATAACTCAAAAGTTCACAAGAAGTCATTCTCTACAGTATTACCTTTTTTTATTCTAAATTTGTTTTTTTTTTAATTTTGTTGTTATTAATCTTGTTTTTTCCTTAAGTTATGTTGTCACTGATTTGTGTGCCAAAGGCAACCAGTGTCTGGCAAGACTATAGGCAGATGTTAACCTTGTGTGTGTATATATCTCCTATCCAAGGGATCAGAATTAAAACAATGCAGTAAAAAATTTAAGCTGCGGCAAACTTTGTAGGGACAATATATGGTTGTGGAATGAACATGCATGTCCTGTTTTTGGAAAAATGAATTCTTAATATACGTTTATCTTGTTGGTGTGTACGTGTGGTTTCATAAGTGAGTGGTAGGCTTTAGTTCAGAACTACTACAATATCTAACTATTAGTACCTTCGTAGAAGTGATTATTTAAGTGTGTGGATCAGAAAGAAACTTTTTCAGATTAATAAGCCTAATAGTGGCAACTACACTACGCCATAAGTGGCCTATTGTAACTCTCGCGTAATGTTACATAGGCCCTAGATCCGTTACAATTGGTCTATTGTAACACTTGGGGGCATTACATTTACGGGCGTTACAACAGTTGCCTATTATAACGCTTTTACCTATTTACTGTAATACTAATAAAGAAATACATTATGTCGCTAATGTAACACTATCATCACCTAATGTAACAGTTTTGTAGTTTTAAATTTGAACTTAATCCGATGGACAGAATGTGAGACCCACTAAAAATGGGGCCCATTGACACGTGGCATCCTGACAAATGGCAACCTGACACGTGGTATGTGGGGGCGCACCTGACACGTGGCATGTGGGGGGGCCCACCTGACACGTGGCATGTGGGGGGGCCCACGTGACACGTGACATGTGGGGGGCCCCACCTGACACGTGGCATGTGGGGGGCACCTGACACGTGGCATGTTGGGGGCCCACCTGACACATGGCATGTGGGGGGGGCCATCTGACACGGGCATGTGTGGGGCCCACCTGACACGTGGCATGTGGGGGGCCACTGACACGTGGCATGTGGGGGGGCCACTCTCTATTGCAACACTGTAACATGTCTAGTGTAACACTAAATAAGATTATAATGTAACACTACAATAGGCAAGTGTAACACGAGATGGACATGCATATGCAACACTACAATAGGCAAATGTAACAATAGAATACAAAAAATTTGAAATAGCTGCTTTATATATGCAACATTCCCATTAGTAACCATTACATGTCCAACCAACATTCAAAGCATCATGTCTAAACCAACATTCAAACCCAATTCTACCATTAAATGCCTCCTTCAACCACCGAACTACTTCAACCACCAACATTCAAACCAAAATATACCACTTCTCCTTCCTTCAACCACTCCAAACAACTTGACAAACCACCATTTAATTACAAACTACGATAACAAAAAAGTTCTAAGTAAATAGTAAAGTTCGATAGTTACTAAATACGATAAAAACCCGATCATATTCAAGAAGTAGCGCCACCCCTCGTGACAGGAGTGAAAGGACTGCCACTATCATCCTGTTCACTAGAAAATGTAGCACAAAAGCCTGGAACATCAAACTTCATATTAGGATTTGGCTCTTTGAGTTTTTTAAAGAACCAAGCCATGTTCTCCTGGACTTTTCTATTAACCTTGGCTTCCATTTCAGTCTCCAGATTTTGAGTGAACTTTGTAGTCAACTCCTCAACATAAGGTTCTGAAATCGGAATAGCAGGAACAGTTTTTGTCGTCGAAGCAACTGTTTTACCTTGCCTTCCCACCAACCAATCTGGTCTATTCTTTTTTCTGGGAAGCAACACATCTGCATCATCCCCGTCTTTCATCATGTCCTTGATGGCATCCTACAAGAGACAGCTTCATAATTTTTAATGATATGATATACTTCCAATTCTTTTCTGAACTACATCCGTAGTTGACTTGTACTTGCGCCCTGCCTTGCGCTTACGACTTTTTAAATACACTTTAGCATTTGATGGGGAGGTAAGATTTGGGTCTTTGTTTTTCTGGCATGTACCGGAAATAGCATGGATAAGGTCATAAGCATCAAACACTAAGAAGAAACAGCAGGTAGCAACAACAAAAATGATATCACATGGATTACATATATAATTATATATTAATTCCTTTTGTTTTCTCTTATTTTGATTTTTCTTCTATAGTTTCAAAATTTATAGTTTTTTGAATTTCCGTATGAAGGGAACACACCATACACTTGTCGAAAATTGCAACTGAGCTAATTGAGTAGGCAGTTAAATTAAATAAAATTTTTGTAAATGTTACTTAATCATCATACCAGCTTGTTTTTAAGTTGAGCAACACTCCTCCGACCGAGAGTGTGTGTCTCGGCATTGGAATTACGATGGGCTATATTATCCTCTGCCAATGATTGTTACGAGAAAATGGTGTGTAGTATCAAATAATATCAATTTGTACCAAATAAATGAATCAAAATACACGACTCAATTTTTTTATACTTTAAATATCATGTATGTCAGCTAGTAAAAGTACCTGAACTCCATCATCTGACCAATACTTCAGTAACATTTTAAAATCCTCAAGAGGAATTTGGTCCGGCCTGTTTTGGATCTTTTCCTCATCATTGTCATATTTCTTGTAATGACGGCTTTTCATACGGGACTTGCGTGTTCGCCATAATGAATTAAGTATCTTGTTTACCTAGTGTTTCCCTTCTTTCGAAATAACATACCTATCCTATAATGTATCAAACATAAATTGCATCAGTTCATGCATACATATGAAAAAAGAATGGGAAATTTAATTTTAGGAAATAGAGGTCACCCAAGTATACTCCAGCATTTTATTCTTTAATTCTTCAGGCACAACATGCCAATTAACATAAGTATGCGACACGTGATCCTTAACTAGTGTCCCTAATATGATACTGTACATTTTGGCCACTTCTTTCAAAATCAGTACTTATTTTTGCTTCATCACCACCCAAAAATCTTGAACAGAATGTGACACACTCGTTTGCTAGGTAGCCTTGTGCAATTGAACCTTCTGGTCTACTCCTATTATGAACATATGATTTCAGTTTGCCAATATATCGCTCAATAGGATACATACATCGGAGGTGCTCTGGTCCGCCGTATTCAACTTCCTTACATAAATTGACAGGTAGGTGCACCATGATGTCAAAGAAGGCAGAGGGAATATAATCTCAAATTCACAAAGTATATCAACGATTTCTTCTTGCAACCTCTTGATATCATCTAAATGAATAACCTTAATCCATAGACCTCTAAGGAATGCACTTAATCTAATCAACGGTTTTGCCACCTCAGGTTTTAACGATTTCTTCACAGCAAATTGTAACAAGTAGTGGAGGATAAAATGCGCGTCATGGCTTTTATACCCCACTACTTTTCTCTCGCTTGTGTTTACATAACAACTAATATTAGAAGCACAACCATAAGGTAGTTTCACATTATTCAAAATCTTTAAAAAGACTTCTTTCTCCTTGTTTGTCATGTCAAAGATTGCTGCCATAATTTCATAATTCTTTCCATCAGCACATTCGACCGGGTGAAGGGATTTTTGTATACCCATTTCTTGTAAATCGAAACGAGCACCTAAGTGATCTTTTGACATGCCACCAATATTAAGTAAAGTAAATAATATATTGTCACATAAGTTCTTTTCTATGTGCATAGCATCAAGGTTATGTCGAATTGGATTATACTTCCATTACGGCAAATCAAAAAAAAAATTGACTGCTTTTTAAAAGGGGAGTCACTCTTACGCTTTCTCTTGTCCTTCACATTTTTCCCAAATTGGTTTTCAAACCCAACCAATAATTGTTCAATATCCATTCCCGTTAATGGTACCGGAATCTGCCTCATTTCAGTTTGCCCATTGAATCTTCTCTTGTCAAACCTCCATTTGTGTGAAGGTTCAAGATACTTTCTATGATTCATATAGCACATTTTTCTGCTATGTTTTAAATAATCTGAGCAAGTCTCGTAGTGACACACTAAACATGCTAGTCTACCCTTTGTTGTAAGAAACCAGATTTTTGATAGAATTAAAACTTTGATTATAAATTAATTTAAATATGAATAGTGGTTAAAATTACGATGTAACAATTGTTCTGATGAATGAAAAAGGAATGGATTTGGATTCAAATGTTCATATGTCTTGAAGAATGCTATTGGTTGACAACTTAGATAAGAATAATCTATCTCCTGGATAAGTAAGATATGGTAATTCCAAATAGGAGAGTTATTCTCATGTCATCCAAATCGATATCTGTTATTAGTCCAGTGGTTCCGTAAAAGGGTTAAGGAACGCTCGAGATAGCGTGAGAACATTTTTCTAATTATAAGGAATAAGGGGAGAATAAGTGATGAATAGTGTTTTTGGTGGAAATAGGAATATTATTAGACGACACTATGTAGAAGTACCCGGAACGGATTTCTGAGTTCGTATTAATGATCCAAAGAGAAAAGGAGTGTATGTAAAAGTTATCGGATTCTGAAAAATTGCACTTTTATTTTCCCCGAGATTTCCCTGGACACTGTAAGACTTAGGGAATTATTGAAAAGATTTAATGAATATGGATTCAACAATTATTAACGAGAATTGAGAATGATAGTATAAATATTAAGACGGTTTCCGGTAAAACCCTAATTAGAAATCTTCGAGGTATTCCTCCGAACGATCAATGAATTGAGCACTAACCGGACAAAGAAACAAGCAGGGGATCAAGATGCATGCATGTGCTAGTGGAAAATATCTAGTAACTAAGTAGTTACAAGAGTAACTAACAAGGTTAGAAGCCAACTAGTACTTATATATATTACTTTTGGTGGGCTATTGCTCACCCTTGCTTTATTTATTATATCACAACAATAGCTAGGTCTGATGGCCCGCGTAAGGTGCACTCGGCGCAAGCAGGTGACCCCAGCCAGAGGACTACCCGCTGAGTTTATCGCTGCCATTGCTGAGGTAGATTGGCAGCTTTTGTTTCAGCCTTAACTATATGTATAATTAATGCAATCAACGGTAAAAACTTTAAACTTATGTTGTTATCCTTTTGGATTGTAATAACTTTTATTTGTGGACCCTATAAGTAGAAGACTTATTTCAATTTCATCTCTGGGGCTATAACTGTTTGTGTGTGTGTGATGTGATATTATTGCGGGGTCACAGCATGTGTTTATTTATATGGACTCAAGTCAAGTATTATTGAGGGAATTAAGACCGTAACGACCAGGTCCCCGATCCCGGATCTGGGGCTGTTATAGAAATGGTATCAGAGCGAGAGTTATATATCCCAAGAGATGATACGACGTTATTTAATAATAAATTCACTAAGATAATAAGAACTCTTGCCAAGTTCGCCTAAAACCCTTACGGGAACTTTTTAAGTATCATGATAGTAACATAGTTCGTATTGTGTCAGCGAGTGACATCTCCGATCTAGAGGTGTTTAAGAGACAGAACGACGAGGCGATCCAGGCCACCGAGGACATGACAGTGGTTGATTCTGATGACTTATCCAGGACCAGAGATCCTTATTATGAGCGTCTGAGTGATGATGATGGACACACAGAGGTTGTGGAGTCTGAGGAGGAGGCCCCAGAGGAGGTCCCAGAGGAGGTCCAGCTAGATGCAGATACTGAGGTTGTTGAGTCTGAGGAGGAGGAGGACCCTGAGGAGGTCCAGGCAGGAGAGGATACTGAGATAGTTGTTGAGGATATTGATGAGGAGGATCCTGAGGAGTTCCAGCTTGTATCTGATGTTAGGGTTATGGAGGAGGACACCGACATGACTATTGAGCAGGTTATGGATGCGGTTTTAGAGCAGGCAGTGGATGAGGGTATTGAGGGAGATGTTGATGAGCCAGTTGATGATTCTATTGGGAGTTCAGGACTTCGTGTGCCACCCCTATTGAGAGGATCCCTACCCCACCACCCTTGCCTGTAAGCCCTGTTTCTGAGGAGTTTGAGGAGCTGACCCCCGAGCCGCAGCAGGCAGATGTCGCACCTCCAGTAGAGCCATCTACCCTACCCCATATTCCGATAGAGGGGATACCAGTGTGTGTGCATAACTGGATTATGAGCAGACTTTCTACAGATTTAGCAGTGGCTGAGGCCAGGTTAGTAGAGTCCAGGGCGGAGCTCGCAGCTGAGAGAGTTGCTAGGTTGGGACGCCATGGCGGCAGGAGGTGTGCTAGAGCTCGAGAGATGCATAGGGCAGTGACCCGTATTGAGCTGAGGGCCCGGATGAGGGCCTGAACTTTACCTACCAATGGACATGGCAAGGTATCCAGGATTGATGTTGAGGAGATCTTCCGCATTGCTATGATGAGGGTTAGGGCCTTGGGTTCCACTGGTGGCTGATTTCAGAGATGGTGATGTCGTAGTCCAGTATTCTAGTCATGTACGGACATAGTAGTGCCGACTTTTGTGGGATAGTTTCATTGTATTTAGTTTCCCTTTTCTGACTAGACGGATAGACCATGTATTTCACTTTTGACCAGATGTTGTTAGGATGGTTGTACTTCTAAAATTGTCGATAGGACTCAGATGATGTATCTTTCAGCACTATGTATATATTTGTTTCCATTCAATCATTTCAGTTCTGTTTTGATGCGATCACCAGTTTATTAGCTTAATTACTGCACGTACTGCTTTCGATTAAGTTGCCATGACATATAGAACTGTGGGATCCTAAATCCAAATATGTAATGATTTTTGCAAGGAAAAATCCTTTAAAACAAGTAAATTAGCCTATTGTGTAATTGTCCAAATTTTCAGTAAGATGCCTCCACGAAGAATGGGAACTAGGGCTAACCCCCGTGAGTCTACCGATCAAGAAAGTCACTATCAACATAGGGAAGATCCCGAATATGATGAAGCGCAAGATGAGGATTATAATGAGCAAGAGGATTCCCAGTATGGGACAGCAGACGAAACCTTTTTCACTGGAGAATTCGAAGAAGAAGAAATTGAGGTTGAACAGGAAGGGGAAAACCAAGAAAGGGACCCCATGGGTCAGTTTATGGATCTGCTTAGGCAAAATTTGAACCGTTACTCCCAACCACCCCAGAGAAACAACAGTACCGTGGCAAACTCTTTCAGGGCCTTTAAGTCCCTTAAGCCCCCAGAATTCCACGGATCAGCTAACCCAGTTGAGGCAAGAGCCTAGATAAAGGAAATGGAAAAGTCATTTTAGATTCTAAGCATTGAGAAGGCGCAAAAGACTATTTTCGCCACTTACCTTCTGAAAGGAGAGGCCAATTATTGGTGGGAGGCTAAGAAGAACATGGAGATGGATGCTATAGTAACTTGGGATAGGTTCAAACAATTGTTTCTGGAAAAGTACTTCCCGAGATTCATGAAAACTCAAATGGAGCTCAAGTTTTTAGAAATAAAATAGAACAATTTATCAGTGGCTGATTATGAGGCCAATTTTACCGAATTATCAAGGTTTGTGCCAGAAATTGTGGATACTGAGGAGAAGAAAGCGAATAGGTTTCAGCAAGGGTTGAAGCAATGGATTCATAATCGGGTAGCAGTCTTAGAGATTACAGATTATGCCACCTTGGTGCCAAAGACAACCATTATGGAAACAGGGAGTGATCAGATATAGAGGGAAAGAGAGAAAGGGGGAATAAAAAGAAAGCATGCCAGCATGGGCGGAGGTTCCGTAGGAGGAAAGCCCCCGAATAAGTTTAACCGAGGAGCGTTTTCCCTACCTGGAAGGAGTATGGGATTCAAACAGTCTGTTAGCGCGATTGTAAGCCAGGGCGGCAAGGCACCAGGAGTGTCCCATCCCCATCATTCTCGATTTTCAATACCAGAATGTGCGACTTGTTGAAAAAGACATCCCGGAGTATGTAACCAGAAGCAGCCAACCTGTTATAAGTGTGGATGAGTGGGCCACTATTCTAACGTATGCACCACAGCTATCCCTAGTGTCAACAAAACACCACTTGTTTCCAGTGCGGACGTCAAGGTCACATGAGGAAGGACTGCCAAATAAATAAACCAGCAGCATCAGGGGCAAGCAAAGCTGCCTCCAATAAGCCACCAACTGCTAGAAATTTTAACATGACGGTGCATGATGCCGTGAGAAACACGGATGTGATAGCAGGTACATTTTCTCTCAACTCAGTTAGTGCAAATGTCCTATTTGATACCGGAGCAACTAAGTCTTTTATATCGAGGGATTTTACGCGTAAATTGAAACTTAAGACCCAATCGCTAAGGGATTCCTTACATGTAGAAATAGCCAACCAGGAAGTCGTTCCAGTTAATCAAATTCACCCCGATTGTGAATTAGAAATAAGAGGACGATCTTTCTATGTTGATTAATTCCTTTAAACTAGGGGAGTTTGATGTAATTTTGGGAATGGACTGGTTGTCTCATAATAACGCGTAGATAGACTGTAAAGGGAAAAAGGTTTAGCTGAAAACCCCAGGAAAGAAGGAAATAATGTTTCGAGGGATACGACAGACCCACAATATTCTAACCATGGCGCAGACCAAGAGATTATTGCGAAAAGGGAGCGAAGCTTATTTAACTTATGTTATAGATACCCAGAAGGAAATGCCCAAGATACAAGACATTCCGGTAGCTAATGAGTTCGAAGATGTGTTTCCACAAGATCTTCCCGGATTACCACCTGATAGGGTAATTGAGTTTGCTATCGAGTTAGCCCCGGGGACGGCACCGGTTTCGAAGGCCCCGTACCGATTAGCCCCAGTTGAAATGAAAGAGCTAGCTAAGCAATTTCAAGAATTATTTGATAAAGGTATGATACGACCCAATGTGTCGCCATGGGGGGCACAAGTGTTGTTCGTTAAGAAGAATGACGGGAGTATGAGGTTATGCATCGACTATCGAGAATTGAACAAGCTAACCCTAAAGAATAAGTACCCACTACCCAGAATAGATGATTTGTTTGACCAGTTAAAGGGTGCTGAATACTTCTCAAAGATTGACCTGAGAACAGGATATCACCAACTGAAGATTAAACCCGAAGATATACCAAAGACTGCATTACGTACCAGATATGGACATTATGAGTTCTTGGGGATGTCATTTGGACTAACCAATGCCCCAGCAGCTTTCATGGATTTAATGAATAGTGTGTTCAAGGAGTATTTGGACCAGTTTGTGATAGTTTTTATCGATGATATTCTTATGTACTCAAAGATAGAGGCAGAACACGCCGAACATTTGAAGATAGCCTTAGAAATACTCAGGAAAGAACAGCTGTATGCCAAATTTTCAAAGTGTGAGTTCTGGAAAAATGAGGTGCAATTCTTAGGGCACGTGATCAATAGGGAAGGAGTGTTGGTTGACCCCTCCAAGATAGAGGTAGTTTCAAACTGGGAACGGCCAACCACTCCAACAGAGGTAAGGAGTTTCATCGGATTGGCAGGATATTATAGAAGATTTGTTCAAGAGTTTTTGAAAATCGCAGCCCCGTTAACTCGACTTACCAGTAAAATTGAGAAATTTGAATGGACTAAAAAATGCGAGAAGAGTTTCCAAGAGCTGAAGAAGAGGTTGGTAACAGCCCCAGTGTTGGCGTTGCCCGATGGAAAAGGAGATTTTGTAATTTACAGTGATGCTTTGCATAAAGGATTAGGATGTGTGTTTATGTAGCACGGTAAGGTAATCGCGTATGCGTCAAGGCAGCTAAAGGAATATGAGATCCGATATCCCACTCATGATCTAGAATTAGCAGTAATAGTTTTTGCTTTAAAGATTTGGAGGCACTACTTATATGGAGAGAAGTGCGAGATTTACACTGACCATAAGAGCCTCAAGTACATTTTCACTCAGAAAGAGCTTAATATGCACCAGCGAAGTTGGCTGGAATTAATCAAGGATTATGATTGTGAGATTCGTTATCACCCGGGTAAAGCCAATGTGATGGCTGACGCCCTAGGAAAGAGAAACTCAAAATGATAACCTCAGAAGAAGAATTGGTGAGGGATTTCGAAAAGTTGGAAATCGAGGTCAAGGTACCAGGAGATGGTCAAGAAAGGATAATGGAAATTCAAATCCAACCCCCATTGTTAGAAAAGATTAGACTATGTCAAGAACAGATAATGGAGGAAGAAGAGAACTCCACAGAAGAGATAATGACCGGAGAAGAAATTAAATGTGAAAGAGACAAAGAAGGAATCATCAGGTACACATACAGGATATGGATTCCAAACGTGCAAGAGCTCAAGGACGAGATTTTATATGAGGGACACAACTCAAGGTACTCAGTGCACCCCGATAGTACCAAAATGTATAGAGATTTGAAAGGGTACTACTGGTGGCCTAACATGAAAAAGGACGTAGCAGAGTGGGTAAGCAGATGTTTGACCTACCAACTAGTGAAAGCAGAGCACCAGAGACCCAGTGGACTTTTGCACCCATTAGAGATTCCCGAATGGAAATGGGAACATATAGTCATGGATTTTGTAGTAGGTTTACGAAGGACCAAAGTTAATCATGACACTATATAGGTAATTATAGACCGACTAACAAAGTCAGCTCACTTTCTTCCGATCAACGAAAGGTATATGGTCGACAGACTAGTAGATATCTACTTAAAAGAGATAGTGGCGCGACATGGAGTCCCAATCGTCATCGTATCCGATTGAGATCCTAGGTTTAACTCCAGGTTTTGGGGAAGCTTTCAAGAATGTGTAGGAACCAGGCTAAACATGAGTACAGCCTATCACCCCCAGACGGACGGGCAAAGTGAAAGGACCATCCAAACGCTAGAGGATATGTTGAGAGTCTGTGCTATAGAATTTAAAGGAAATTGAGATGATCACTTGCCATTGATTAAGTTCTCCTACAACAATAGTTTTCATTCAAGCATAGGAATGCCGCCTTATGAGGCCCTTTGTGGAAAGAAATGCTGATCTCCATTGTATTGGGATGAAGTTGGAGAGCGAAAGATGCTCGGACCCGAAATGGTCCAACGGACTAAAGATACAGTAGATCTAATCAGAGGACAGCTGATAGCAGCCCAAGATCGACAAAAGAGATATGCCGACTTAGCTCGGAAAGGCAAGGAATATGAAGTTGGAGACCTAGTGTTTTAAAGGTATCTCCCTGGAAAGGTTTAATGAGGTTTGGGAAGAAGGGAAAACTGAGTCCTAGATACATTGGACCCTTTGAGATCTTAAGAAGTATTGGGGAACTAGCTTACGAACTAGCATTACCCCCAAATTTGCAACAAGTACACAATGTGTTCCAAGTTTCGATGTTAAGGAAATATAATCCAGATGCCAAGCATATTATGGAATACGAGCATGTAGACATGCAGCTAGACCTAACCTATGTGGAATAGCCTGTGGAAATCATAGACCGAAAAGAACAAGTGCTCCGAAACAAGGTCATCAAGCTTGTTAGAGTTTTGTGGCAGAACCACAACGTAGAAGAATCAACTTGGGAGCTAGAAAGTGCGATGCAAGAGCAGTACCCCCATTTGTTTTCAGATTGATTCCGGGACGGAATCCTTTTAAGGAGGGGAGACTGTAAGAACCCAGATTTTTGATAGAATTAAAACTTTGATTATGTATTAATGTAAATATGAATAGTGGTTACAACTACGATGTAACAATTGTTCTGATGAAAGAAAAAGGAATGGATTTGGATTCAAATGTTCATATGTCTTGAAGAATGCTATTGGTTGACAACTTAGATAAAAATAATCTATCTCCTGGATAAGTAAGATATGGTAATTCCAAATAGGAGAGTTATTCTTATGTCATCCAAATCGATATCTGTTATTAGTCCAGTGGTTCCGTAAAAGGGTTAAGGAACGCTCGGGATAACGCGAGAACATTTTTCTAATTATAAGGAATAAGGGGAGAATAAGTGATGAATAGTGTTTTTGGTGGAAATAGGAATATAATTAGATGACACTATGTAGAAGTACCCGGAACGGATTTATGAGTTCGTATTAATGATCCAAGGAGAAAAAGAGTGTATGTAAAAGTTATCGGATTCGGAAAAAAAGCTCTTTTATTTTTCCCAAAATTTCCCAGGACACTGAAAGACTTAGGGAATTATTGAAAAGATTTAATGAATATGGATTCAAGAATTATTAACGAGAATTGAGAATGATAGTATAAATATTAAGACGGTTTCCGGTAAAACCATAATTAGAAATCTTCGAGGTATTCCTCCGAACGATCAATGAATTGAGCAGTAACCGAACAAAGAAACAAGCAGGGCATCAAGATGCATGCATGTTCTATTGGAAAATATCTAGTAACTAAGTAGTTACAAGAGTAACTAACAAGATTAGAAGCCAACTAGTACTTAGCATCACTTTATCATCAAATCACTACAAACCAACACTTGTCCCTTGTCTAGCATCATCCATGACATAATACCTTTAATAAAGTAGCTTTATACAAGATATTAACCAAGACATATCAATAATACAAGATCAAACCAACCAAGCAAGCAAGCAACTCTTTCTCTCCCTTTCTCAAACCATTCGGTGCTTGCTAAATTCAAGAATCAAAGTCCAAGCTCCCACCATCATTTGATCTCTAAATTTTTATGGTAAGTCTTACATTTCACAAAAATGATATCCTAGAAATCTTGGCTTCAAACTCCATTGTTTCCATTTTCAAAAAGTCATCAAATGGGAGGATGAATAGTACTTTCAAGAACTAATCTTTGATTTCTGGTTTTCTTTGGTTGATCTAAGCTAACATAAGGCTATACAAGGACTAGATCAAGCTTAGTAAGGATATTACACTCTCTAAGGAAGGAATAACACTTGAAACCCTAGCTTGAATCTTGAGTTTTTATGGAGTTTTGGATGATATATGCATGTATAACTCTTAGAGATGTGATTAAGCTTTGTTATATGTTAAACTAGTTAGTAAGAATGGAAAGGCAGTGCTTGGCCTCAGTTCTATGGTAATTATCATGTATATGCGGTTTAGAGTGGAAACCATGATTGTTGGAGTGTTTTAATTTTGGAAATATCCGAGTTATAGCCGTCGTAATGCCGAAATTTCCTTAACCATTAAAAACCGTGTAGGACAGTAGTCTTAAATTTCTGTTCTTGATGATTTTATGAACTGGCCTTATAGATCTCGAGTCATAGATCGTTTTGGCGAAAGAATCGAAGTAAACGGACTTACGGTTTAGGAATTATGGCCGATTTACTAAAAGTAGTTCGAAACTGTAAATGCAAATTCGTAATTGAAATTGAACCCCCTTAACGCGAGTAATTCAGTGACGAATCTTGGTAATTAAATATTAGAGATCATAAGGAAGGTGTGAGAGAAGACCTCATCTTGAAAAGATCATTTGTCGATTTTATAAAAATATTCGAATCAGGGTTAAGTACGAATGAACCCCTAAAAAGAACAAGTGGTTATAACTTTGAAAAATCACTTAGATAACGATCGATAAATCTCGAGGGCATAACTTTGATTATAAGCAGAATATTGCTAAGACCCTTAGTGAAGGGCATATGATCTCATTCTTTTAATAAAGACCGAGAGTCTGTATTTTGTAATATAGAAATAGTCATGGAAACCCGGAGGGATTCCAGTGACAGATTATTTGAGGGATGTTATTTATGAACGTTATTTATATTTCCATAAGTATTAAGTACTTGGAAATTATTCGAGGAATGTTATTTGAATACTCACGAGAAGTATTATATGAATATTATTTTGAATATTCATTCGAGTTTGTTTATTTAATGAATATGATTTCAAATATTCATTTGAGTTTAATCGTTTATTTTATTTTATTTTTGAATATTCATTTGAGTCTGTTTACTTAATGAATATTATCTTGGATATTCATTTAAGGTTTTAATTATTTTCCTTGGATATTATTTTGAATATTTATTCGAGGAATTATTTATTTAATGAATATTTTCTATATATTTATTCGAGGGTTAATCATGAGTAATATTTATATTAAGAATATTATTGAACTATTTCTGGTTTAAAAAATATTCTTTCAATATTTATTCAATTCTTTCAACTAGTTCTAAAATGAGATATTTTATTCAAAAATTTCCTTGATATTCAAATACTATGTGAAGTATCTCTGAGTCGTATTATTATTGTTTTTATCAAGGAAGGTTCTCAAAACTCCATTCTTCATTCGAACCTGTCTTCTAAAATATAATGGAACCTTGCTTGAGAGATATTAATTCTTTGACTGCCCGGTCATATACTTGTTTTTTACTCACATCTTGATTCTTTTCAAACATCGATATTAGTCTTTTTTGTTACCTCCTCAACACTCGAGGGGTAAGATTGATGGAACAAGTTTATATCCATTAACAAGCATCAGCTTGGGAAATATTGGTGAATTTTCCTTTCCATTTAGATACGACTACTTTGTGGAGTCTTATCAACAAGTATTACACTTGGGGAAAGGAGGACGAACTTTATGTTTCAGAGTCATGGATTTATTCGAACTAGGAGTCGTGTGTAAGAGGCCGAGTCGCGCGGTCCATCACAAGGCCCAACCGTTGGCCAGGGAGTTATTATTTCGGGCGGTAGACAAGTAAATCCGTCAGTTCTTCCTTCTACTGATAGTAAACTATATTGGCTTGTACCATCTCCGACTGATCATAGGGGAGTGGGATAGCTGGTGCATGATAACTCCAGTATTAGTTCATCTCCTGAATTGGGAATTTCCTGCAACACGTATCGAAGAGAATTCTTTCAGTTTGACGGGCATTCCCCGCAACACGTATCGAAGAGACTTCTTTCAGGTTGGCAGGAGTTTGAAAAATGTTCAAAACTGGGATTGCAATATTTTCCTGCAATTCCCTTCTTTTATGACATATGATGATGTCTTGCTTTTACCTTGCACAACGGATATTTCTACAGAATATATGTTTTTAGTTACCTTGTAACTTCATCGTTTACCTTATACTGGTACTATGTTCGTTAATGCATGGCATATAGTTTCACAGATATTTGAATAGTTATATATATACTGTTGTTCACATATATATTACTTTTGGTGGGCTATTGCTCACCCTTGCTTTATTTATTATATCACAACAACAGCTAGGTCTGATGGCCTGTGTAAGGCGCACTCGGCGCAAACAGGTGACCCTAGCCAGAGGACTACCCGCTGAGTTTATCGCTGCCATTGCTGAGGTAGATTGGAAGCTTTTGTTTCAGCCTTAACTATATGTATAATTGATGTAATCAACGGCAAAAACTTTAAACTTATGTTGTTATCCTTTTGGATTGTAATAACTTTTATTTGTGGACCCTATAAGTAGAAGACTTATTTCAATATCATCTCTGGGACTATAACTGTTTGTGTATATGTGTGATGTGATATTATTGCGGGGTCACAACATGTGTTTATTTATGTGGACTCAAGTCAAGTATTATTGAGGGAATTAAGACCGTAACGACCAGGTCCCCGACCCCGGATCTGGGGCTGTTACATTTGTGCTCTAACCTGACAACATAGCGTATCTTGGAAAATCACTAATAGTCCAAAACACCTGTGCCCCTAAGTTAAAATTATGATCAGTCAAGGCATCATAGTTTTGGATGCCAACATCCCATAATTCTTTCAATTCAGAAATTAAAGGCTGCATATACACGTCGATACTATTATTTGGAGAATATGGCCCCGATATTAAAGTTGAAAGAATTAAATTTTCTTGCTTCATGCAAAGCCAGGGTGGGAGGTTGTAATTTAGTAGTAAAATCGACCATGTACTATGAGTTAAATTCATGGCACGATATGGATTAAATCCATTAGAAGCTACACATAGTCTAACTTTTCGAATTTCCGAAAAAAAATTAGGATACATGGCATCCATTGTCATCCAAGCTTCAGCATCAGCCGGATGCCTTAGTTTCCCATCCTTTGTCCATCCCGCTACATGCCATGTCATGAGTTTGGAAAATTCTTTGCACATAAACATTCTTTGCAACCGCAGTTTTAGTGGAAAATATCGCATGACGTTTGCTGGCACTTTGCTAATTAACATCTCTGGATCGTTGTCAGCAGCGGATCCTTTCTTTTCTGCTAGAACCCACCTCGAAACCCCACAATTATCACAGGATTCCTTTTTTTTTCATTTTCAGCCTAATACAACATGCAACTATTTGGGCATGCATGTATTTTCAGCCCAGGATTCTTTCTTTAAATGATAATTCCTTGATTATGTTCTTTGTGGCATTAAAGGACAAAGGCACATGGGCTTCTGGAAAGGCTTCTTTTAACAACACTAATAAATTCCCGAAGCCATAATTGGTAATTCCATGAATACACTTTAAATGATAAAGTCTAAGCAAAAAACTTAACCGAGAAAATTTCGTGCATCCTGGATATAGCGGTTGTTTTCCCTCTTTGACATGGTGCAAAAACGTTTTAGCCTCCGCATCTGGTTCATCTTTTACATTCTCCCACCTTTTGCCCATGCAATTAAACATCGCTTGTAAATTATCTCCGAAGCTAGTCCCCGTTTCGAAATCCCCAAAGTCAATACTATCTTTTACTTTTACTTTCTTCTATGACGTCTCACATATCCATTGGACGTGTAATGGGGAAGGTCCTTTATAAATTATATGATCATAAATTACATCTTTACGATGCCAGTTTTGACCATTACTAGTCTTGCAAGGACACTTCATTTCAGCACCTACCGCAAAAAGGGAAAACGTATCTTCCAAAAATGCTTCTATCCCATTTACATATTCTTGATTGTATCTTGGAAGTCCAATCCACTCGGACTCCATTTCTAAAACCTAGGTACTAACAATTACGCCTAAGAATCTCTAGGCCTGTCAAGTAAAACATTGATCATCAGATAGTTTAATCAAATGTCCTAAGCAAAAAAGTAATTCTAATCGAAGGCCCTAAACATAAAAGTAATTCTAATCGAAGGCCCTAAACATAAAAGTAATTCTAAACATAAAAAGGGATACGGTATCTACAATGGACATAATTCATACACATAAAAGTAATTCTAATTGAACAAATACGATGGACATGCATAGACAAGAAAAAATTATAAACAGAAAACTAACCACATATACATTATAAACAATTAAACAAACAAATTCACAGTCTCTCTCCCTCTAACAGTCTCCCTTTCACAAAAAACAAACCACAATTGAACATATAAAATTAAACAAACACAATTATAACCCACAATTATAAAACCCGATCAACCACATGCAAAATTATTCGAAGCCCCAATTTTACCCAAATAGAGAGACATAAAAGCCATAGTTTAATCTAATAGAGAGACACAAAGCATAAATACCTTAACCGAAGCTTTAATACGTGTTTCCGGGTAATATTGCAACTTTAGTTTTGAACACTTTTCAAACCCCTGCCAACCAGAAAGAAGTCTCTTCGATACGTGTTGCAGGAAATATCCATCAACCTGAAAGAAGTCTCTTCGATACGTGTTGCAGGAAATATCGAAATTTGGATGATGAACTAATACTGGAGTATTCACAGTGCTAGTTGTCCCAACCTACGATGATCAGTCGCAGTTGTACAATACAGAATGGTCTTACTATCGGTAGAAGGAAGAACTGACGGATTTACTTGTCTGCGGCCCTTTTTAGTAACTCCCTGGCCAACGGTTTGGCCTTGGACCGGCGCTACTCGTCCCTAATATGACTCCTAGAACTACGCCATAGATGGCTTTATACAACACTTAAGGGGGGGTGTTACCTTCTTGGGTGTTACCTTAGCAATGAAATTTTGGACCTACCACAACACTCTAGTTTTGGTGTTACCATATCCTTAAAGGTATGTTATTATAGTCGTGGAAGGTGTTAAACTTAGTAACTCCATGGGTTGTGTTACCTTAGAGTATAATTAACATATTTTTGAATTTTATTTATAATTAACGATTTAATAATTATTAAATTTTAAAATTCAAAAATTTTAATTCAGTCATTAAAATTATTATTATAAAATTAATATTCTATCAAATAATTGAATTATTTATATTTTTACAATAGCAATATATTGTAAAACAATTTAAAAATATTTTCATAAATTTAAAATAAATTGGTTTTAAAATAAAATAATATATAAAAATAATAAATTTTTATTATAATTATTAAAAAATTTATCGTACAAAATAATACCTTATAACAACTATGGATTATTATAAATTAATTAAATAATAATTTTTGTAATAATATTAATATCAAAAAATTAAAATAAATTTATAATATTATTAAAATAGAAAAATTAAAAGGATTGATAATGGCACAAATATCTGTGAATTCTGTGAATTGTGTGGGCGGTGGATGAAATATTTGAGCTGACTGAGCGGTAAAACTAAATTGGGGGAGCGGCAAATTCACTGTCTCTCTCATCTCATATCCACTACTAAAAAAACAGGATTAGACATCGCCCTTTAGACAGCGGTTGCAAATGCCACCGATGTTAAAAACCTTTCTTACATCGGTTATTTTAAAACCGATGTCTTTGATACATAAGACATCAGTTTTTCGTATCAAGCGATGTCTAATACTTTTAAAAAAATTCTAACAACGACTTAGACATCAGTTGTCATTTGAAGCGATGTTAAACTCTTTTTAAAAAATTCAACTGTATACGACCTCTCCTCTTTTTCCCCCCTTAGAACTTTTTCTACAATTTTAGTTTCCCCCTTAAACAAATTTCCCCCCCTTAAAACATAATTTCCTCCCGCCCATCTCCCATATCAGTACCTATCCTGCCACCTGTCCCTAAAACATTAAAATTTTAACACCAAATTCATTAAAACAAAACAAAAAACCTAAGTCTAAAAAACGTAAACATACACACACACAAACAGATCTGGAGCTTTTTCCTTACTTCCTCAAACGTAAAACTCCGATTAAACTCCGATTGAACTTCGTTTTCGTCGTTTTCTTTCAATTAAAAGTCCCATTGAACTTCATTTTCTTTCAATTAACTTTCTTTTCTTTCAATTACATAGTATAAAACTACTCCGGTTAACCCTAGATTTTCATTTTCTTTGTTTCTTCAACAGATTTGGAGATTTGGAGCTTTGGGTTGCGAGTTTGGAGCTTTAGAGCTTTGGGTATTTTCTTGCAACTGAGCTTTGGGTTGTTCTTTGTTATTTGTTTTCTGTTGCATGTATAAAATCTTTGCATTTTAAGCTTTGGGTTTGCGAGTTTGTAAGATATTTTCTTACAACTGATCTTTCGGTTCTTTGTTTTTTGTTCTTTGTTTATGTATATGGGTTGCATGTATAAAATCTTTGTGTATTATATGGTTTAAATATTTATGTGTTTCAAGTGTTTGTTTATAATCCCCTGAGAACATAACTTGTAATTTACTGCTAAATCTTTGTATAAAATATGTATTTTAGTTGTATTCATATTATTAGGATAAATGTAGTATATAATCATAAAAAGATTCTATCTAAATAACCATATAATTTTTGGTATAGGTCATACGAATATGGATAGGTCGTGGATATTTAAAGATAGAGATTCTTTAGAATACGACATTGGGGTTGAAAGTTTTTTGATACATGCCGAAGAAAATTGTAAAGATCCTTAGAGAATTCCTTGCCCATGTGGAAAATGTGTTAATTTTAAAAAATTCTCTGTTAAAATAATAAGGGGGCATCTCTATGAAAATGGTTTTAGTATGGGGTATGTTGATTGGATTTGGCATGAAGAAAAGTCAGCTAGGACTACTAAGTCATCTGTAGGCAGTTCACACCCTCCTTCGGAGCAAGCACCTGAGCACTTTGTTGCTTCACAAACCGTTAATGTTTGTGAAGCAGAATTTAACTCCGAAGATTACGATAAAGATTCGTACGAGTTCAAGAGGTTTGTGGTTGATGCTGAACAACCATTGTATAAGGGCAGTGAGTGTACTAAGTTAGAGTCGATGTTAAAATTACACAATTGGAAATCTAGGTTTGGTATTAGCGATAGTGCTTTCACTGATTTGTTATCTTCAGTTGGTTCCCTACTTCCCAAAGATAACGTGTTGCCTGCTAATGCATATGAAGCAAAAAAAACTCTATCCGATTTAGGCCTTGAGTACATAAAATTCCATTCGTGTCCGAACGATTGTGTACTATACAGGGGTATACATTCTGATGCTTCTCAGTGTCCCAAGTGTCATCTATCTCGTTGGAAGTTGGGGAAAGATGGTCAACCTAGGGTTAATCTTCCTGCGAAAGTCATGTGGTACTTTCCGATCATTCCGAGATTTAAACGGATTCCACTGCTGAACTCATGACTTGGCATGCAAATCAGCGGATACAAGATGGTAAGATGCGACATCCGGCCGATTCTCCTTCTTGGAAAAATATCGATTATAGGTGGCCTGCCTTTGGTAGTGAATCGAGAAATATTCATTTGGCTTTGTCAGCGGATGGTATAAACCCACATAATAACGGGCTAACCAATCGGTATAGTTGCTGGCCAGTAGTTTTGGTAACTTACAATCTTCCTCCATGGTTATGCATGAAGAGGAAGTTCATGATGTTAACCATATTAGTACCTGGTCCGCATGAGCCAGGTAATAATATTGACATCTATTACAGCCGCTTATTGATGATTTGAAGAAGCTTTGGGAGGAAGGTGAACCAAATGTATATGATGCGTATAGTCAAACCTTTTTCACTCTAAAAGCAATTTTGTTATGGACGATAAATGATTTCCCCGCATATGGAAACTTGTCAGGCTGTGTAAATAAGGGTTATATGAGCTGTCCAATATGTGGTGATGATACCGTAGCTAAATATTTAAAGCATAGTAGGAAAATGTGCTTCCAAGGTCATCGTCGATATTTGGCTAGGCATCACCCTTATAGGAGGCAGAAGGCAGCTTTTAATGGGGAACAAGAATTTGGGAACGCACGTCAAACCCTTTCCGGAGAAGATGTGTTAGCGCAGCAGGAACAAATTGAATTTTCTTTTGGGAAGGAATTGAAGAAGTCAAAGAAGGTGGACTGTGCATGGAAAAAAAAGTCCATTTTTTTGAGTTGGAGTATTGGAAGTTTCATCATGTGCGCCACTGTCTCGATGTTATGCATATCGAGAAAAAGACAACAGTATATTTCCAAAAATCGATGTGAAAGGTATCATTCGTAAAAAATTAACTAGTGAAACCGATGTCTTTAAAGTATCTTACATCGGTTATACAAATAAGTATGATGTCTGATAGTATCTTTAACATCGGTTCTAAATATGAACTGATGATAAATAACCTCTTAGACATCGTTATTATAGTTGTTATCGATGACATTGTCTATTTCTAACTTGTGTGTTACATGCTTAACTGGCTCTAACCTTGATAATATAACAATATTGAAGTTGCCAATATTACAAAATATTGTAAAGTAGTAATAGATTCAGGGCAAAGACATCAGAAACACATTTAAAAGCGATGTCTAAATATGTATTAGACATCGGTTAAAAACCGATGTCTAAACTTCAGAGTTTTAACATCACACGCGAAGACATCGGTTTGGTTTCAAAAAAGACATCGGTTTTTACCCGATGTCTATTGACGTATTTCTAGTAGTGATCCCTCATCTCCCTCTGTACTATCTCTCTCTTTAGTCTCTGTTGTACTATTTATCTCTTTCGTTTTTCTCAATTACACACACCCATTGAAAAACATACGAACACAATAAGAGCCCTAAATCGAGCAGACTATACAAGCCCTAATTCGAGCCCTCAATACTCTGCAATTAGCTCGATTCTCTACTAGAGATATATAAAATATTATTCTAATATTGCCCTATATAAATAAAATATACGGGTTTATATTCACAAATATATTGTGTCGCGGCTTCTTCTTCTTCTTCTTCTTCACCCCAACCCAAAACAGTACAAGCATAGGGTTTTAATTGGGATCGAATAATTGAATTGGAGATTGGCGTGTGTGTATATTCTGGTACAGAACTCCGAGGAGGAGGTCAGAGTTTCTCTCGATCAGCTTCCCAGAGACGCCACCGACATTCTCGATATCTTAAAAGCTGAACAAGCTCCTCTCGATCTCTGGCTCATCATTGTTGTGAGTCGCTTCTCTCTCTCTCTCTCTCTCTCTCTCTCTCTCTCTCTCTCTCTCCCCCCCCCCTCTCCCTATCTTCCGCTCTCGCGATATATATAATTTTATTTGGTATATCTGTTCTCTGCTAAATTTAAAGTTTGCCATGTGAGGAACTACTTGAAGCTATATGTATGGTTTGATTCGTGTTTGATTTTTAGTCGAATAGACTCACATTTTGAGATTGTATAAGATAAAGCAAGGTTTGTTTTGTGTTTCGGATTGTTAATTATGTGGACTGAGAGAGAGAGAGAGAGAGAGAGAGAGTTATAAATAAGTTGCTCGAGGACTCTAGGTAGCAATGATTGTTCAATTAAATTGATTTAGTTTATTAGATGTATTTTTTTCTATTAATTGTCTTTTTGCACTGACTATGAACTGTAGACATAAATTTGGTGCGAGCGGGGATATTAAAATCTAGCGAAAAGGGCAGGAACCTAAGTAATTATATAGGATATTAATTATTTCAGGCAATTGATTTATTGCATTAGATTTCATGTTATACTGCTGTTCCCCGTCTGCAAACTTTCTATGATTAATAGCTTTTAAGTTTGAGAATCCGACATCCAACGCTCAAATACTATACATCATACATTTACCCGATTCTACTGGACCTCAATATTTTAGTTTGAAATTATATATCTCTGTGGTATCAGTTCTTATAGCTAAAATTAGTTTACCACCGCAAATATTAGAATTAAAATTTTCATAGATTGTACTTTGTATTAGAAAGTAGCAGCTTAACGTATGTATTCAAATAAAATTGTAGATACCTGCAAAGACGCTGACTGTTGTAAGATTTCCAATGGCCATTGTTTGATATATCAGATACTCTGTCAAGAAATGACCAAATGCGTATACGAATGACAGAAAGGTAGCAGTATAGAGTGGCTTGTTTTCGAGGTTAAAAGCACAGAGAAAGCAGAGAGTGCAGGTAAGAAGAGTCCAGACTCCGAATGTTACTTACTGATTTTTCTTTGTATTAATAGCACTTTTAGTAATATAGTATTATATGCTTGTATCTTTTACTTTATGTGGTCTATTTTCTGACTATTTCCTCACTATTATCTTTTCAAGTTATTTAATATTTGTATTTACTTTGACAATATTGCATTAAAGCTTGGATATAGAGGTATTGTATATTTGTCACTTGCTAGTATTGACATGCTTAAATAAATATAATTAAAAAAAGACTTTGGTGGGTCCCACATGTGGGACCCACATAATTGATTAATAATTTTGCAAAATTAAAACATCTAAGGTAACATAGATCTGGTGTTGATATAGAATGCTTAGTGTGTTACTGTATAGGTCTATGGTAACGAATTTTGCTATGTTAGCTTAGGCATGTTGAAGTGTTACCTTAGACCCCAAACGTTACATAGAACAAAACTATCACAGCTAAAGTGTTACCTTAGCCTTTTTTTGGCCTTTGGTAACATTTTTTAGGGTCTAAGGTAACACAGTCGTGGTGTTATCGTAGGCTGTTTATGGCGTAGTGTAGTTTGAATATAATCCATGAGTCTAAAACGTAAAGTTCGTCCTCCTTTCCCCAAGTATAATACTTGTTGATAGGACTCCACAAAGTAGTCTTATCTAATTGGAAAGGAAAATTCACCAATATTTCCCGAGCTATTGCTCGTTAATGGATTATAACTTGTTCCATCAATTTTACTCCTCGAATGTTGAGCAAGTAACAAAAAGAATCATTTGATGATTTAGAATTCAAGATGCGAGTGAAAATAATACTTTCAAAAATCTATGACCGGGCAGTCAATCATAAATAACAGTTCTCAAGTAAGGTTCCCTTATAATTTAGAAGTTTTGAGCGAGCATTTAAATCTTCCTATAAGATAGATTTAAATGGAAAAATAGAGTTTTGGGAACCTCCCCTTGATAAAATAATCATAATAAAACTCAAAATTATTTTACATAATTTTTTATGGTCAAAGATAATTTTGAATAAGAGAAATCATCTTTAAAACTAGTTAAAAGTATTAAATAATTATTCAAATAATATTTATTAAATCATAAATAAAAAAAATTATCAAAAATACTGCTCAAAAATAATCCTCGAATGAATATGTAAAAATATTCACTAAATAAATAAATCCTCGAATGAATATTCAAAATAATATTCATTAAATAGATCAAGTCCTTAAATGAATATTCAAAATAATTTTTATTTAGTAAATAAAACTCTAAATGAATATTCGACATAATATTCCTTAAAGAAATAAGGAAAAAATTTACTTAATATTTTCCTCAGAAAATAATCGCAAGATATACAGAAATACCGACTCCCGACCTATATTTAAAGAATGAAAATCATATGCCCTTCACTAAGGATCTTCGCGAAACATCCGGCTTATAACTAATATATCTCATATCTAGCTTATAAGCCAATATCAATTCGTAAAACAAGTATCACAATATACTTTCGAAAACAGGCATGCATGCTATGGCATCTATACTATACTATAATAAGCGAAATGGGGTATAATTTGTAGTTTGGTTAACCCCCTATTTTTGGTTATTACTCATTTTTGGTTATCCCTCCTCCACAACCGTTAGATTTTCAGCTCAAATAGATCATGACCATTAAATTCAACAATACTAAAAGTTGTTAATTGTTATATACAAAGGTCTAGGTTCGATTCTTGATAACAACATATTAATTTATATTTAATACTAAAAACTACTCCCTTTGTTCCTAAATGTTTTTCCTGTTTACTTTGGACACGTTTGCCAACACACACTTTTGATCGTTAATATTTTCAATTTCATGTTAGTATTAAATATAAAAACTTCACTGTATTAAAGTACTCATATATACGAATCAAACAAAATCACTCATGACTATATTTTATCTTATAAATTATGCGTAAATTAGTAGTCAATCGCTTATAATGAACAGTACCAAAAGTCAAAACGAGAAAATCATTTAGGAACGGAGAGAGTATTATATACAACGTGTAAGGATCAAATTCTTTCAATAACATATAAAAATTAATATTTATAATATTATACTACACTATAAATAAAATATAAAAAATTAAAAGTAACCCGTGCTTTGCACGGGATATAAGCTAGTGTGAATAAATAGATTTTTATGTTTATTATAAAAATTTTATTTTTTTAATAAGCGAAATGGGGTATAATTTGTAGTTTGGTTAACCCCCTATTTTTGGTTATCCCTCATTTTTGGTTATCCATCATCCACAACCGCTAGATTTTCAACTCAAATAGATCATGACCATTAAATTCAACAATACTAAAAGTTGTTAATTGTTATTTACAAAGGTCTAGGTTCGATTCTCTATAACAACATATTAATTTATATTTAATACTAAAAACTACTCCCTCCGTTCCTAAATGTTTTTCCTGTTTACTTTGGACACGTTTGCCAACACACACTTTTGATCGTTAATATTTTCAATTTCATGTTAGTATTAAATATAAAAACTTCACTATATTAAAGTACTCATAAATACGATTCAAATAAAATCACTCATGACTATATTTTATCTTATAAATTATGCGTAAATTAGTAGTCAATCGCTTATAATGAACAGTACCAAAAGTCCAAACGAGAAAATCATTTAGGAACGGAGGGAGTATTATATACAACGTGTAAGGATCAAATTCTTTCAATAACATATAAAAATTAATATTTATAATATTATACTACACTATAAATAAATTATAAAAAATTAAAAGTAACCCGTGCTTTGCACGGGCTATAAGCTAGTATGTATAACAGGAAACATATATATATTCACAACAACAGTTTTTAAAAGGTTTTGAAACTTGCCTGGAAGTGATGTAGGGGTAGCGTGTCTCGGGTCGGTCCAGTGATCTATCAATAACCAAAATTATTCAAGGTTAATCACATAACTGTTAGGTCCAAATGTGTTGTAGAGGGGGGGTGAATACAACTTTTCGAATATGAGAAGCTATAAATACGATGCAATAAATGAACACACAGATTCAAGGAATATATGTCTTATATATAACTTGAAAGGGTTGCTACAACATTCATTACAAAGTATAACAGAAGTTCAGAGAGAAGTGAATGATACTAAGCTCTGTGAATGCACTCTCTCTTTTTCTCTTGTGTTTTTCTCTAGAATTGCTCACTAACTAAAACATTACACAAGTACTTCTATTTATACTACATGTAATCTATGTCCTGTAGTCTTCAAAGACTAAGATGTACGTGGCCCAATGATGTCCACATAAATCTTGCCTTATCTTGAAAGCTTGGAAATCTGCCAATCAGAAGATGCCATGTGTCATGTTGAAGCTGCACTCTAAGTAGAACTTCTACTTGAGAATTTCTACTTAGCCATCTCGAAGTTCTAAGTAGAACTTCTACTTAAAAACTTCTACTTGGCCATCTAGAATATTTAGTACTTAGAAAAATTCTGGTCTTCAACTTGAAACTTCAATGCACATCTTGAACTTGTGATATCTTCATGTCTTCTTTGTTCTTCACTAAGTTCTTGAATATGGATCTTTATTACTGACATAAACTTGCTATCAATGTCCTGACACTTGATGCAACGGTCTGGTTCATAAGTGACTAGTCTTGATAGGGTTTTTGCTTCTTGAATAAATTACCATATCCAATTAGAAATGTGGCTTTCCAATATTTGCTTTCCTTCTTGTTCACTTGAAATCAATTGGTCTTATTGATACTGATGGTTATGATCTTGATCTTTGGCTTTTCAAATCACTGAGGCATGAACAACTTTGACTTGAACTTCTTTCAATGATTTCTTCTTCGATTGATCATAGTTAACATGTTGAATTGTATCAATTACCTTGTCTTCATTTAGTGTTGATTTCTTGTGACTTCTTGTTCTTGATTGTCTTCTGGTTAAGTATCTTTTCCTTTAGTTTGAGTTACATTAGTTATAGTGTTACAAGTTTACACACTCTGCCTTTCAATCTCCCCCAATTTGATTGTCTAACAATGACATTCAAATTAATGAAGGATAACTCAACTAAACAATGAGACGAGAAAAGATAATTAACATTACAGTCTTGAATAATTTACAATTGAAATTTACATGAAAACAATACAAAGAACTTAAACTAGAAACAGAATTCGAACTTCGAATTAAAGATCATTTGAATGATTCCTATCACCTGGATTATTTCATACCTTTTAGTCAAACTTGTATCACCTTATTGGATTCACTCTAAGGTGAATTTTCCTCAAGTGAGTTAAAGCAACCAAAAGACATGAAGTTTTTCCAACTTCAAGTTCACACCACTCTGACCTTTAACCCTAATTCCGTTTCCTCTTTCTAGCTTCAGCAGCTTGGTCTCTCTCTTCTTTCTGCCTTTTGCGCTTCTCCTTCTGCTGCTTTTCTTTCTTGTATACTGGATCTTTAAGCTGCTTCCACCTGGCATTCAATAGACTTACAGCTTCCATTTCTAGAGGGTTCTTGGGCTCTGGATAAGGATGTTTGAAAAGCCTTCTGAGTTTGTCCACCTCCTGAGTAGTTCTGATCTTTGGAATATCCTCGAAGTTCTTCATGATGAGCTGAGGTTTCCAGTGAGATTTATCAGATTTGAACTGACAATAGATCATCTTGGGGTAGCCCTTGACACGGTCAGTATTGTGGACACTGGCCGCATCTCGCTCCATTCGCTTCTTTTCCACTACTACTTCAGACAGGTAACTCATGAGTCTCTGCTTTTCTTCAACAAACTTATCTTCCACTTCTCCCCATTTGAATACATATAATACTCTCTCCAGAAATGCAGCATCTTGAGTCCGTAGCAACCATTGTCTACTCATATGCAAGATTGTTTGATTCTGGTCTGCATCTATGAATACTAAGGCATCAGCTGTATCTTCAACATAAGCATGTATCCAGTATACACTTTCACTTCCTGGAACACCAATAGCCTCCCTTATTTCTCCTTGTTCTAGTGCTCCAGAAGGAAGAGTCAGAGCTTCATCTACATTCTTCATGGCTTGAAGAATATTCCATTTCTTCTCTATCAGCTCCGGCTCAATCTTCACGTCATCAAGAGGGTTTGGAGCAATGACATCACACTTCCACACCTCATTGCTCTTCTTGAATATAACTCTTTCAATGATCTTCACGGATTTATCTTTAAGCTCAGAAGCGAATCCCTTACTCATCATTTGTCTACAGACAGCTTTGAGAGATTCCACTGAAAGCTCCATTAGATCATTTTCCTCCATGCTAACCCTCTTCATCTTTCCATCAACTACCATCCGGACAAAATTTGGATAAGCTGAGAATTCTGGACCCTTGTCCTCTGCTAGCTGCATTAACTGATCCCTGTACAGAATGCTTAGCTCCTCAGATTGAGAGTACTGAATTTTAGTCGCTAGCAAGAACAACTCTGACGCAGATCTTCTCATTATGAATTGGTCATCCACATATAGGAAAGATGTTGGGACTCCTTCTACCAAAGACAAGATAACCTGCCACTCCTTAAGATTTGCATTGTATCCAACCCTGACTTTAGAAATTAATCTCTTCAAAGCATTTATATAGTCCCCAGTCATTGGATTCTGCAAATTCAAGTTGTAGAACAGATCATCTGCATCCTTGTTATGAACTCCTTTTGCACAGGGTCCCATCATTATCTTCCTTGCTTCATCCCATTTCTGCCCTATCCTTCGTTTGTACAGATCAACTTGAGGATTAGCTAGCCTTGCAAGCTCATACTCATACTGCTTACCTTGTAGCTCCACCTTCTGTTCTAGGAACGCAGCATGTTCTTGCATCATCTTCATTTTATGGAACTGAGCTTGTTCCAAGGCTAACTGTTGAGCTTTAAGGGTTTCCTCATCAACAGGAAATTCTTCAGGCAGTCCGGAAGACATCCCAGCACCTCCACCTTGTTCCTTCAAAGATCTTTTTATTGCATGTGCCAACGGTACGTCTTCCATGTCAGAATCTGAGTCAAGTACCTCCTGTACTGTTTCCTGATGACTCAGATCAACAAATGGTTCATCAACCATTACTGCCTTACCCTTTCTAATCCTCAGAGCCTCTTCATCAACAGACGGCTCAACTTCTGGTTCCTTGACAAGATCAGCGGGTTCTTCAATTTCTTCGATGTGAACTGCCTGCTGTCTCGTCTCCTTTCCACTCTCCCCCTTAGGTGAGTTATCCTGAGCTCCACCATGGTCTTCAGATTCACCAGCTGCATAGGAACCTCCAAAACCAGAACCAGAGGCTCCCGCTCCACTAGCACCACCTGCACCACCTGCACCAGCATCGGGGGGAGGTTGTTGCGACTCGAAGCACTCCGGGGGCACAAAACTCCTGACTGCGAACATCATTCTACTGATTTCCACAGCCATTGTATGCATTGTAGATTCCAATGCCCCCATCCTCTCATTGAGAGTGCTTCCCAAGACACCACCAGCATGGCCCAAGTCATTGACCTTATTTGTCAATTCATCAAAAGCTTGACTTGCCATTCTTGCTGCGTAGTCGTCTAGAGCCCTTTGGTTGTTTCCAATGTTAATCCCGAACTGCCCCATCGTCTGCCCGAACTGCCTCATCTGATTTTCCACTGAAGTCATACGAGTATCAAAATTTTCAATATTAAGGGACGGTGTTTGGTTTAGGTGACCTCGCTCTAATACTCGTTCTGTTGGTATTTGGCGCTCGGTTTCGGGCCTTGAAAATGAAGGTCCCACTCTCCCTAACCTCTCACACACACTCCCTGTCTCACGCTCGTGTATGTCTTCAATGATTGATCCAAATAATGAAGCAGTACCTGCAGAGAATTGATAAGAAATGTTGTTGACAATTATGGGATCAAATTCTGTTTGTTCCTGAGTTGGAATCTCAGGCTGAGAGGCTGCAAAGTGTCCTTGTACGACATCAGAACCGATCCTCTTTGCAGCATCAGTACGTACCGGTGAAGGTACGGCTGAAGTTCTTAAGACTTCATGTCCTCTTGAAGCAACAGTATCTTCAAGAGGTACATCATCCTCACCAAAATCAAAATCCCTATGTGCAGATTGTTCAAGGGGTGAACCACTCGCGTGAGGTGGAGTGGTTGCGTGTGACACTCTAGGGTTTGACTGTGGTTGTGAAGTAGCAGCGTGGAAAAGTTTGGCTTTCTTGCGAATAAGTTGCTGCTCTTCGGGTTCACTCTCCTCATCATCTTGTATATATATACGTGCTGGTTTTCTGACTTCCGTTAACAGGGGTGATAGAGAATAGGAATGTGTATCAGACTCAGAGTCAGAAATATGGCTCTTACCCTGGGATAGATCCTGCGGGTTAGCAGTCTCTTGGGTCGCGGAATCAGAAACATAGGAAGAGGAATGAATAGTATGCAGGGAGAGATTACCTGATTGATTACCTTGTGCATCATCGCTTTCCTCATCAGGGATCTCATCAAATGCCTCAGCATGAACAGATGGATTTTGAGCATGTGATGAAACTTGTGATGATGCCTCCAAATTGGTAACTCCTGCATCATATCTAAGCCACATTTGAATATTTTCAGGAGTAGACATTGGTTTACCTTGATGTTTATCCTGATTAGCAATGGTTGAAAGTGACTTAGTGCCCATCCCTAGCGATTCAGATGTGGGGCTTCTGGCAAATCCCTGTCTAATAGCAAGAGCATCCTTCGGTATTAAGTCATTGATCAGCATTTGAAGAAACCGAGGAAACCAGCAGACAACATCATTTGTAGTGAGGTCTCTGCTTGCAAGGGATCCCATTGAGGCCACTATCTCAGAGAGAACTATGCGTCCATAGTTTATATCCAGTTCTCTTGCTAGGGCAACTGCAAAGGTTTGCATTGGAATTGGAATTTGATGAAAGTCTTTTTCGCATGCCCGAAAACATCTTGTGATGGCCTCGAAAAAGTAATTCCATTCCGCATGGAAGAATTGCTTTTGGATATTTCCCGTGAATGGGCCTTTTGGAGGATAACATCCAATTTCTTCAAAGAATCTGAGGCGTTCTGCAGCAGTAGGTTCTGGATCATAGGCATCTTTAATTGGGAATCCCAGAACTCTGTTGACAATTTGTTCGGTCACCTCATATTCCTGACCCGCTAAGGTAAACCTGAAACCGTAGGGGGTTGATTTACTCCCAAAAGTAACCGCACTAGTCCATAATTGCTGTAAAGCATCATGTACTAGTGTAGGTTTAGTAGTAAAAGCATGGCTAGCTTTAGAATACAAATTAAGAAATCGTATCCAAAACTTAAACCGCGGGAGTTGATCACCAATTTCCGTAGAAATATTATAAAAATTGTTTTTAGCAAGGGAAAATTGGTGAGCCATTTTAATTAAATGTTTTTCTTTTAAAAGATGTGAATTTTTATTTTAATTGAGAAAAACAAATAAATTACGAATTAAGCAGTTTTATTCCTTTTAATTTTTCGAGAATATCAAAAGATAATCCGAAAATTTAAACTACGGAATATGAACAGTTGCCAATTACTGGATCTGAATATTCAACAAAGATGAATATTCGTGTGTTTATCAGTGAAATCGTGTGTATTTGTGGAGAATATGAAATCGCGTTTTGGAACAGATACACAAAACTTGATGTTTGTGTGTATGTATATGCGCGTGTATATGCGGTTACAAAACACACCAACACAAAGGTTAATGATTACACAGTGAATCTCAGTCAAAAATTTGGCAGTAATTCGTGATTAGTATGAGTTTAATCACAAAACACAGATTATGGTGTGAAGTTATGAAATCGCCTTGTTTTATGAAGAGGCTGCTGTGAAAATTAGAATTAGGTAAAGTGAATTAGGCAACGAGTTAGAGATGTATATATAGATGAATGTGAAATGACAAAAATGTCCCTGTTAAAAAATGTGAAAAGTACTAAGTCCATACAGGGGACATCTAAGTCGAACTCTATCTCGAACATTTCTATCTCGAACATCTCTATCTCGAACATCAAGTCGAACTTCGAGATAAAGTTCGAGATAGAGGTTAACTCGAACAATTATGCACAACTAAGCACTTTAACCAATTATACAGCAGAAACTATAGGGAAAACTTATCTTGAACATTATTGAATTGTAGTAAACTTGGAAAAAAAAGAAAATTCAAGATACTTTTCGAGTTAGAAGTCTATCTCGAACATCAAGTCGAAATTCGAGTTGTGTTTCGAGATAGACTAAGAGCTCTATCTCGAACATCAAGTCGAAATTCGAGTTGAGTTTCGAGATAGACTAACTCGAAGTTAATCTCAAATTCTTTCCAAAATACCCCCTTGAAGCAAAAAGAACAGGGTAATTCAAGATATGTTTCGAGTTAGGAGTGTAACTCGAAAAATTCCCTTTAGCTTAACTGAGAACTCTATCTCGAACACCAAGTCGAAATTCGAGTTGAGTTTCGAGATAGACTAAGAACCCTATCTCGAACATCAAGTCGAAATTCGAGTTAAGTTTCGAGATAGACTAACTCGAAGTTAATTCTCAGTTCTTTTCAAAATATTCCCTTAATGGAAATCTCATCTCATCCTTTGAGATAAAATTCGAGATAGACTTTATCTCGAATATTTCGAAGATAGAACTAGGCACACTGGTAACTCGAACTCGAACTCTAAGTCGAATTTCGAGATGAATTTCGAGATAGCCAACTCGAAATTCTTCCCAGACTTAGAATTTTACAAAAACTTCACTCTGACAGCTTAAGTAGAAATTCAAGTCGAATTTCTAGATGAGTTTCGAGATAGAACCTAACTCGAAATTTTGAAGTTTTTCAATTCTAAGGCCTCTAATTACATGAAACTCATAGGTAAATTCATCTAAAAATCATGCAATATTTAGAATATTATGAATTTAACTCCCCCTATGATCATGCAATCTAACAAGCATAAATTCACAGATTTGTGCTATAAAAGACACTTAAAACACAATGAATTCATGCAAAATCACACTATATGCAACCTATAACAATCATTAATTAGGCATATTAAAGTCTAAGCACATAATGATTGAGTAGCTTGCACATACAAACATAAACATGGATTTTACAGATAGAAGGCTTTACTAACTTGTGTTAAGCATTCCCAATTCACCAACCAACCTATTGAATGTTACTTCATCAAGAGGTTTGGTGAATATATCTGCAATTTGTTGCATTGTGGGCACAAAATGTAGCTCCACAGTCCCCTCCTCGACATGTTCTCTTATGAAATGATACCTGATGTCAATATGCTTGGTTCTTGAGTGATCTACAGGATTGTTGGTTATGGCAATGGCACTTGTGTTGTCACACATGATTGGAATTTTCTTGTGCTCCATGCCATAATCCTTCAATTGGTTCCTCATCCACAGTATTTGAGCTACACAGCTTCCAGCAGCAATGTACTCAGCTTCAGCAGTAGAAGTAGATACTGTATGTTGCTTTTTACTTTTCCAGGACACCAATCTTCTGCCAAGAAATTGGCAAGCACCAGATGTGCTTTTCCTATCAATCCTGCAACCTGCATAGTCTGAATCCGAATAGCCAATAAGATTAAAACCTGTATCTCTTGGGTACCAAATCCCTAGATTTGGTGTGCCCTTGAGATACCTAAAAATTCTTTTGACGGCTACGAGATGTGATTCTCTAGGATCCGCTTGGAACCTTGCACATAAACAAGTTGCAAACATTATATCTGGTCTACTTGCAGTTAAATAGAGGAGTGAGCCAATCATACCTCGATAGCTTGTGATGTCAACTGATTTACCTGATTTGTCTTCATCAAGCTTCGTGGCTGTTGCCATGGGAGTCTTAGCTGCTGATGCATCTTCTAGATTATACTTCTTGAGTAAATCTCTGACGTACTTGGATTGACAGATAAAGATACCATCTTTTCTCTGACTGATCTGTAATCCAAGGAAGAAGGACAGCTCTCCCATCATGCTCATCTCATATTTTTCCTGCATTAGCTTGGCAAATTTCTCGCACAAGCGCTCATTTGATGACCCAAAAATAATATCGTCCACATATACTTGAACAAGTATTAAGTCATTTCTCACAACTTTATAGAACAATGTTTTATCAATTACTCCCCTAACAAAACCATTTTCAATTAAGAATAAGGATAGGGTTTCATACCATCGCCTTGGGGATTGCCTGAGGCCATAGACAGATTTGAAGAGTAGATACACAAAATCTGCATGTTCTGGATCAACGAAGCCAGGCGGCTGTTCCAGATACACTTCTTCTTCTAACTCTCCGTTCAGGAAGGCACTTTTCACGTCCATCTGGAAAACTTTGAAGTTCTTATGTGCTGCAAATGCCAAAAACATCCTGACTGCCTCAAGTCTTGCAACTGGTGCATAGGTTTCATCATAATCAATTCCTTCTCGCTGAGAATAACCTTTTGCAACCAAACGAGCCTTGTTTCGTGTTACAAGTCCGTTTTCATCCAGTTTATTTCTGAATACCCACCTAGCTCCAATTACGGATTTGTTCTTTGGTCGGGGTACCAGTTTCCAAACTTTCTGCCTTTCAAACTGATTGAGTTCCTCTTGCATTGCAATCACCCAATCAGCATCGCCAAGAGCTTCTTCTATTTCTTTAGGTTCAAGCTTGGATAAGAACCCAGAATATAAGGAGATATTAGCCATGTCAGCTCTTGCAGTTCTTCTAGTAGTCACACCAGCATCTGGATCACCAATAATTAACTCAAACGGATGATCTCTATTCCATACCCGTTCACCTGGAAATTGTCTTGATGATTCAGCTTGACTTTCTGAGATGGGGTGCTGACTACTTTGATTATTTTCACTAACTCCCCCTGAGTTAGTGCCAGCTCCTACAGAACTAGAGTCAACTCGACTCGAGCCTTGAACAGTAGTCCTTGAGTTGTTATTTACTCCCCCTGAGTTGTTGTCGGTTGGTACTGAAGAAGTCTCTCTTGATCTTGTAGAATTAGCTTGTTCACTAGACTCAGGTTCTTCATGTACGCTTGGAACATTTAATGGAACAACCAACTCAGGTTCATCTTCAAGATCTTCTAAGTCCAGATTCTGAAATTTTAGGGACTCAGGTTCACTAGAATCTCTTGAAATTGATGAGAGTTTGGTATCGTCGAATCTGACGTTGTAACTTTCAATCACTTTTCGATCATTCACCAAGAACACTCTATAAGCTGCCACCACGTCTGTAGAGTAACCAACAAAGATTCCTTCACGAGCTTTTGCTGCAAACTTGCCTAGATTTTCATCATCTATAAGCACATAGCATTTTGCTCCGAAGACATGAAAGTATTTGATTGTTGGTCTTCTGTTGTTCATTAGCTCACATGGTGTCTTTTCTTTATCTTTTATGATCAAGGTTCTATTTTGAGTGTAACAAGCGGTACTCACTGCTTCGGCCCAGAAATACAAAGGAAGTTTTGAATCATACAACAAAGTTCTTGCTGCTTCAACCAGAGTTCTATTCTTCCTTTCAACTACTCCATTTTGCTATGGAGTTCTCGGGGCTGAATACTGACGACGTATTCCTTTAGATACACAGAAGTCATTTAGCACTGCGTTTTTGAATTCAGTGCCATTGTCTGATCTAATCGTCTTCACAGTAAGTGTTGAAACATTCTCAATTTGAGTGATGTGATCAATGATTAAGAAAGGTACTTCGTCTTTCGTCATTGCGAACAATACCCATGTATACTTGGAGAAGTCATCCACGATTACTAAAGCATATCTTTTCCTAGACAAAGATAGGACATTCACTGGGCCAAACAAATCCATATGAAGAAGTTGCAGAGGCTCAGTAATACTAGAAATTTCTTTGCTTTTATGCGATGCTCGCTTCGACTTTCCTATTTCACAAGCTTCACAGAGTCCTTTCGGAGCGAACTCCATTTGAGGTAGATCTCTCACCAATTCTCGCCTCGCGAGAGCATTCATCGTTTTGAAGTTTAAGTGAGATAGCTTTTTGTGCCATAACCAGCTTTCATCATCCGAGGCTTTGCTGTAGAAACAGGTGACCTCATCCTGATTTGCTGAATCCATATCTGCAACAAAAAGATCTGCCTTTCGAACTCCTCTCAAAGCTAGTGAACCTTCCTTGATGTGAGTGATTGAGACACCTTTCTTGTTGAAGACAATTTCGTAACCTTTGTCACAGAATTGACTTATACTCAACAGATTGTGCTTTAGTCCCTCAACATAGGAAATATCTTCAATGATGACATTGCCAGTTTTTCAGTTTGCCATATCCCTTAGTCACACCTATGCTGTCATCTCCAAAGGTAACATAAGGGCCAGCCTTCATAACCAACTCTGTAAGCAGGGACTTGTTTCCAGTCATATGCCTTGATGCTCCACTGTCTAGCACCCATATAACTTTATTTCTATTCTGCTTAATGCCCTGCAATGACAGATTGGTTAGACATTCTTCGGAACCCAACTTTGATTGGGTCCGGCTTTTCGATAAGATCGAGAATCAACAGATTTAACAACAGGAGATGAACTTTTCTTCACATTACTAAAGCTTTCGACTATCTCCTTTCCTTTCTCAGACTTGACAGATTTATCAGTCTTAGGAGAAGGTTTATCACTCCTAACTTTAGGAGGACTGACAGTTTTGGCTCTCCCATACTTTTTCTTGATATTTGAACTAGCAACAGTATTTGAGCATGACTGGCTAGATGCATTCATTAAATGCACAAAAGTTTGCATGATGTTAAAAGTGCATGGCATACAATTAGGTTGACCACACTATGCATGATTCTGATGCAGATTATTCATTGTATGTGTGATAGGCATGGCATGTGCAGCAGGAACATTCATGTTAGCTTTGCATGCATAAGAAAGATGTTCAGTAGATTTACAATGATAACATGCTTTCTTTATTCGTTCAGCCTTAACCTCTTTTATGCCTTTCCCTCTCTTTCCTTGTTGTTTAACAGCCTTAGCTCCTAATCCCAGTCTAGATTCATCTCTAGGGAAATTGATTTTAACTTGTTTGATAGGAGTTACAGGTTGTTCTTTCTGGCGATCTTCCATCTCAATCTCATATCTAGCTATCAATTCAGTCTCTTCTTCTTCTATTCTAGGAACAAGATGTTTGTAGATAGGTTTGATAGCCGATTTAAGAATACTAGGTGTTTCCTTTTTAAGGTCACTGGAACTAGGGTCAATAGGTCTCTTTCCTTCTTTCTTAGGAAGGTCAGAATAATCAAGTCCTATACCTACTCCAGTTATTTTCTTAAATGTGTCATTATCTACATACACTTTACTAGCCGCTAGTTTGTAAGCTTCGCATTTTGTTTCTAACTCAGCTAGATTGTTCCTAAGACATGCTTCTACTTCTTCCTTAAGGACGAGCTTGTGTTCCAGAGATTTAATAAAGTCTCTTAGAGAAGTATCTACAGTGCAAGCAGCCTCTAGCTCTTCCACTTTTGCCTCAAGCATTCTGCATTTGGCAACAAGTGTTTTCTGTTCCTTTTGAGAAGAGTCTAGGCTTTTGCACAACATATAGATTTCTTCACTAAGAGCCCCGTTCTGTTCTTTATAATCATCAATAGACGTTTCTACTTTAAGAGTCAGAACTGGTACCTCTGGTTCCTCTGATGTCTCAGCCATGAGGGCAAAGTTTGCTACATGAGTAACATCTTCCTCATCTGAATCATCCCAAGCTCTTCCTTCTGTCACCAATAAAGCTCGTTTTCCATGTCTTTCCTTCAACAGTGCTTCATAGTTGCTTTTGAGAGCTTCAAATGTTTCTTTTGGATAAGTCTGTTTAGGCTTTTTGCAGTCCGAGGCAAAGTGTCCAGCTTCACCACAATTATAGCATTTGAACTTCATTTTGAAATCCAAAGGAGATTTGTAGCTGGTATTCTTGCCTTTTCCTTTGTAGCCTGACGAACTACCACCACCCTTAGGAGCCCGATAATAAGATGAAGATTTTCTCTGTGGTCGGTTGCTCTTTCTAAATCTCATGTTGCTGAACTTCTTTGCCATGTATGCCACGACACTATCGTCCATGTTGTCCAGCTCTTCTTGGGTGTAGTAGTCATCATCACTGTCAGATGCGCACTCGTCATCATTATCAACTTGATGTGGTGCAAGTGATGATTTAGGCTTTGCTGCAACCATTGCCTTCTTAGACTCTTCCTCATCAGCAACTAATCCTGATGCACTTTCTTTTCCCTTTGAATCATTGTCCCATGCTTGATCTTGAAGTGTTTCCAGCTCATAGGTCTTTAATATTCCATAATATTCTTCCAGAGAAGTTGTATGCAAATCTCTGGTTTCTCTTATTGCGTAGACCCTATGTTCAATGCTTTTTGGCTGGTTCCTCAGATATCTCGTATTAGTCTCAACCATGGGGAGAGTTACACCTCTCAGATTCAAATCCAATACCAACTGACTGAATCGTGGGTAGACATCTGTTATGCCTTCTCCTTTCCTTATTCTAAAGGTGTCATACTCCATCTTGAGTATGAGTGTTTTGTTGCTTCTGACCTCTGCAGATCCTTCCATGACAACTTCTATCTTGTCCCAAATCTTCTTCGCTGTAGTCAGACCTTTGACTATGTTGAACATTTCATGATCAAGAGATTCCATCAAGGTTTGTCGAACGGCAGTATCACAAGCTATTTGTTCCTTATCAGCATCCGAAAACTCCGAGACCTTTTTAGGCTCAGACCGAGGTGGTATAACCACTCCTCCTTCCGTATGTGAAGGAATAACTACCATTGGGACAAATTTACCCCTGTCAAGGACTTCCAGATATTCAGGGTTAACAGTCTCTAGATATAGTCTCATTCTGAAAACCCATTCTTCATAGTGATCTTTGTTGAACATTGGGATCTTGAATGCATTTTTAGGAGCCATCTCAATTCTGGTCACTAAAAGTTTCTAAGTACCCAAGACTAGGCTATGTAGAATATTTATGTAGAACTTTTGCCTAAGTCGAAATTTCTCTAAGTAGAAATTTTGCTCAAGTCGAAATCACCAAGTAGAAATTGTCCAAGTCGAAATTCTATGTAGAAATTCTCAAGTAGAAATTCTATGTAGAACTTTTGTCCTTAGAATAATTTTTCTGCAGATTACTTTAATATTGAATAAACAATATTATCTCTTTAACACCTTTTGACTTTGAATGCTTTACTCACCTAACCCACCTAACCCACATGCTAGGTACTGAGTATGTCTGTATACTTTCGGCCGAATAAAGCAAATTAAAAAGTCCAAAACCACCTTTTTTATTCTTTTACTTTTGAAAAGGAGATCAAAAAGTTGTTGGGTTGTCTTCTTTGATAAGAACAAATGATGAACACTCAAGAACACCAAATATGAACGAACCCAGATAAATTCACAAAAATTAGTTAAAATACACCCAAGCTAAATAATCACACCTGGAGTATTTAAATAATTTTTCAGATGAGTTTTCACTACCAACGAATTAAAACAAACTTTTCGAGAAAATGAAAAGTAGATCTGAAAAATGAAAACTCACGATTCTTCTACTCAACACAAGGATCTATGTTTTGTATGTTAAACATATAGCTCTGATACCAATTGTTAGGTCCAAATATGTTGTAGAGGGGGGGTGAATACAACTTTTCGAATATGAGAAGCAATAAATACGATGCAATAAATGAACACACAGATTCAAGGAATATATGTCTTATATATAACTTGAAAGGGTTGCTACAACATTCATTACAAAGTATAACAGAAGTTCAGAGAGAAGTGAATGATACTAAGCTCTGTGAATGCACTCTCTCTTTTTCTCTTGTGTTTTTCTCTAGAATTGCTCACTAACTAAAACATTACACAAGTACTTCTATTTATACTACATGTAATCTATGTCCTGTAGTCTTCAAAGACTAAGATGTACGTGGCCCAATGATGTCCACATAAATCTTGCCTTATCTTGAAAGCTTGGAAATCTGCCAATCAGAAGATGCCATGTGTCATGTTGAAGCTGCACTCTAAGTAGAACTTCTACTTGAGAATTTCTACTTAGCCATCTCGAAGTTCTAAGTAGAACTTCTACTTAGAAACTTCTACTTGGCCATCTAGAATATTTAGTACTTAGAAAAATTCTGGTCTTCAACTTGAAACTTCAATGCACATCTTGAACTTGTGATATCTTCATGTCTTCTTTGTTCTTCACTAAGTTCTTGAATATGGATCTTTATTACTGACATAAACTTGCTATCAATGTCCTGACACTTGATGCAACGGTCTGGTTCATAAGTGACTAGTCTTGATAGGGTTTTTGCTTCTTGAATAAATTACCATATCCAATTAGAAATGTGGCTTTCCAATATTTGCTTTCCTTCTTGTTCACTTGAAATCAATTGGTCTTATTGATACTGATGGTTATGATCTTGATCTTTGGCTTTTCAAATCACTGAGGCATGAACAACTTTGACTTGAACTTCTTTCAATGATTTCTTCTTCGATTGATCATAGTTAACATGTTGAATTGTATCAATTACCTTGTCTTCATTTAGTGTTGATTTCTTGTGACTTCTTGTTCTTGATTGTCTTCTGGTTAAGTATCTTTTTCTTTAGTTTGAGTTACATTAGTTATAGTGTTACAAGTTTACACACTCTGCCTTTCAATAACACTTTGAAAAGCTAATGTACTTTACTTAAGCTAAAACACGCTTTCAAGTTAAATCTTATTAACACCGTTGTGATCCGACAGTTGTTCGTCATCAAGGCATGTCATTACACTTACACTTGGTAGGTACTTAAGTCGTATAAGTTCTAGGGTCGGTCGTTTACTTGAAAAGATTATACCTCAAGATTTATTGTCCGTTTTCTAAATAGTTTTTCAAAGTTATAACTAAGTGTACCTCAAAGGGGTTCATTGGCACTTAACCTCGATTCGAACATTTTTATAAAATCGAAAAACGATTCTTTTGAGATGAGGTCTTCTCTCAAACCTTCCTTATAATCTCTAATATTTAATAATTAATATTCGCAACTGAATTACTCACGTTAAGGGGGTTTAATTGCAGTTACGAACTCACACTTACGATTTCGAACAACTTTTACTAAATCGACCATATCACCGTAAGTCCAATTGTTTCGATTCTCGCGTCAAAACGATCTATGACTCGAGATCTATAAGGGTAGGTCATATATTCATCAAGATCAGAGACTTAACCCCACTTTCATGCACGGTTTTTAAGATCTAACGGAATTTCGGTATTACGACGGCTATAAATCGGATATTTCCAAAATTACAATCCTCCAACAATCATGGTTTCCACTCCAAATCACATATACATGTTATTTATCATTGAACTAAGGCCAATCACTACCTTTCCATTAATCTAAACCATTTTAACATTTACCAAAGCCCAATCATATCTCTAAGGTCTTATACATGCATATAACCACTAAAACTCCATTAAAACTCAAGATTCATTAAAGGGTTTCAAGTGTTATACCTTGACTTGAAGTTTTATAAGGCTAATATACTTCTACAATCCTTAAACCTTGCTTAAGATATCCATTAGAAGTCATATAACAAAGATCAAAAGAAAAGAAAGTTAGTAAGTTACTATTCATCATCTTTTTCATCAAGCTTTTGAACATGTAAAACTCAAGGATTGTGCTAAGGTTTTAGATATACCTTCTCCTAGTCTTAAGCTTTCTTTTAAGCTATAGATGGTGGAATTTGGTTGGTGAAATCTCCTCTTCCCCATTTTCTTTGAGCTAGGCCGAGAGCATGATGGAAGAAGAGATGATGTTTTTGTTCTTGTTTTTGTCTTGTAAAATGAATTATTACATGTAATGTATATCTATACATGGATGCATCTTGATCTTTTGTGTTGTCTTTCATCTAATGGTGCCACTTGTTGGCCTCACATTAAGAATTCCCTTTTTGGCCAAAGTGCAAAAACACCACCTAGCTTTTAATTGACATTCCTATACATCACTTTGGTTTCTCCTTTTCCCATCAATTGGATTTCCTTTATGTCTCGATAATAAAATCTATAAGTTACGACTTATATGTAGCATTCCCTTGCTTTACTGTGGCACAATTCCATTGATAGTTCGAAGGAATATCTTAAGTATTTATTGTTAGGGTTTTATTGGAAACCTTCTTGGTATTTTTGCTAACATCTTCAATCCTCCTTTATAATCCTTGAATTTAAATTCCTTAAATCTTTCCATTAAATCTTTAATCCTTCGGTATCTAGGGAAATCTCGGGAAAACTAAAAGCGCTATTTTTCAGAATCTGATATCATTTACATACACTTATTTTGTCCCTAGATCATCAATATGAACTCAGAAATCCAAACTGAATACTCTATATAGGGTCGTCTGATAATATTCCAAAATCCACCAAAAACACTATTCATGGTTTATTCTCTCATTATTTCTTGTACTTAGAAATTGTACCAGATATCGATTTGGATGACATGAGCTACCAGATATCGATTTGGATGACATGAGAATATTTCCTTTCTTGGAATACCATAGCTTACTTTCTTGACGATAGATTATTCTTATCTACCTTGTCAACCAATTGCATCATTCAAAGCATATAAACACTTGAATCCAAATCCATTGAATATAATCATTCATTGAAACCATTGATACATTGTAGTCGTAACCACTATTCATTTCTGCATAAATACATAATAAAAGTTTTAATTCCTCCAAAAATCTGGGTTCTTACAGTCTCCCCTCCTTAAAAGGATTCCTTCCCGGAATCAGTTTGAAAACAAATGGGGATATTTCTCTAGCATCGCGCTTTCTAGTCCCCAAGTTGATTCTTCTACGTTGTGGTTCTGCCACAAAACTCTGACTAACTTGATGTCCTTGTTTCGGAGCACTTGTTCTTTTCGATCTATGATTTCCACAGGCTGCTCCACATAGGTTAGGTCTGGTGGCATGTCTATGTGCTCATATTCCAAGATATGCTTAGCATCCGGATTGTATTTTCTCATTATCGAAACATGAAACACATTATGCACTTGTTGCAGGTTTGGGGATAATGCTAATTCATAAGCTAGTTCCCCGGTCAATTATTAATCATTCCAATCCTTTTACAGCATATCTCAGTAGTGCTACAATACACCCTTTATCCTTTTTCATCGACTTTGCTACTTTTCGTCAACACACTATCCAGGTTATGCTCTTACTTAGTCGTATACTCTTACCCTTATTGGTATCTGCAGTGACTTGGGTATCACTATCGCGCTGCGACCTCACTCGTACTATGCATTTCCCGATCACTTTTAATTCGCAATCTCGATCAATATATAGAAGTGGAAAAATTTATTGAGAGATCGCTATGATCAGTGAACATTTGTCATATTGCATAGTTACTACAGAAGGGGGCCAGCCTTTAGTACTTGACAAGCAATTAAACAATTAACGGTATTCCACTTAGACTTCTATCACGCAGACAGATAGTCACGTAGCAGTACCTCCCCTCCTTAAAGGGTTGTTCTTCTCAATACAAAAAGAAGATGAATAAGAGAGAAGAAAATAAAAGAATTTCAAAGAATAATAGAAAGTTTTCATGATCACAAAAATATTACACTTAGAATTTACCTCGGGTAAAATGGCTTAATCATAACTGAACGTAGCCCCAACTTGCAACTGGGTAACTGAACTGAAAAACCTTGCAATTACATAACTCAACAAATTAAAACTTGCATTTAGGTAACGGCCGTTAACCTAACTAACAGAATAAAAACTGAACTTGCAACTTACATAACTGAACTTATCCGTAACTTGCATTTACATTACTAGATTAATAAAAACTTGCAACTGGGGTATTGAACAAAAATAAACTTACAATTGGGTCCTGAACAAAAAAATTCAGTTTTTTTTTAAAAATTTTAATTTTTTATTTATATATAAAAACTATAAAACAAATATTTTAAATCTTAATCTTTTTTTAATTTACTAGCTTATAACCCGTGCAATGCACGACTCCTTTTCTAATATCTCTAATTATATATATTTTTAAATTCTTATATGTTATTAATTTATATATCAAATTGTTGGTAAAAAATTAATATATATAAAATTTTTGTTTATTTTTATTCAGTTGCCAAGTTGCAAGTTTACTTTTGTTTAGTGCCCAAGTTGCAAGTTTTAATTTATTGAGTTATGTAATTGCAAGGTTTTTGAGTTCAGTTATGATTAAGCCATTTTACCCAATTTACCTCTGAACTATAGAAAAATAATCGTAATCGTATCAAATGCTATTTTATCGTATTTTCACGGGTCAACATATCCTCGCTGCTCTGTCCTTCATTCTATGAACCTATACTCTTGTTCAATCTTAGCAACACTCACTTTTGGAAAATCCTTCAACCTCTCAGGTTAAATCTTAGATTTCCCGCTTGACATAATTGTTACTGACATTCCACGCCACGCTAATAGCTCTTTCAGATTCATAATACTAACACCATTACGTTGTCATCCCGAGAGTTCGTTAGGAAACTCATTCATCAATCCATTCATAACATTCCTTGCTTCATGTTTTCACAATTTCTTTATCAATCACATCCTTCTTATCATCTGATTCTTCTTCACTTCTGTTATTTATCTCCACCGTCATCTCATTATTGGGATGTCCTTTGTACTTGGTATTACCCTATTGGTATCCCGTCACATGTACTCAATAAGCATCACATTTTTTGGGTCAAACTTTCCTTTGTTCAACCATCTAAATTCTAATTTCCTCATTCCATGAGTCTCTTTATTACTTAATCAATCTATTCCAAATTTCCTCGAATTCTCCCAACTTAATGGGAGTTAATCTGTATGTCATTTACTCTTTCAATTCCAACTTTCCTTTGTGACCAACAACATACACCATGATAATCTCAAACTTTTCTATCCTTCTTGCTGAGACTCCTTAGGAGTTCGCACACCTAACTCCCTTATTGATCCTCAACTCTATATTTCTTTTATCGAGTCATCCTGTTTCTATTTAGACTATAATCTCTTTTATTAACCATCATAGCATTATCATTTATTTCAAACATCACATCATTCCAATATTTAAACCATCCGAAATAAACCTTGACGATTTCTCTAACTTGGGTCCAATACAATCTATTTCTGTTTTTCATTCCGACATCTCCACAGTCATTATCACCTAATTTCTCAGAAGAATCACCACTACATTGATGTAGTCCATTGTTGAATCACCATCGTTTGTCATTTACGTAGTGCTTAAATAGCCAATCATACGGGTTTCATAATTGTCAGATCAAAATCCTCTAGGGAGACAAAATAATCACTATTCCTTATCCATAAGGAATACTTCCTGAACTTGAGGTAGATATTAATGAAGCAGATAAAATTGTAGAAGAGCTTCAATCAGCGTAGCTATGATAGGTTAATGAAATTATTTATCCTATATCTTTAGTAGTAGATTGGAAGCTTAACGGTTTACTTAGTCATTTTCGTATCATGGTCCTGGTTTACCTCAAAATAGGACCTCCTAATGTAGGTAATTTACTTAAGACGATATCAGGAATCGAATGTTTACTTAAACTATTCTTATGGTTGATTCTTGCACAATCATCAGAAGGAATGTAAATTCCTCCACCCCTATATCATTCTGTTTCTTTGGTATGAGCATTTATAATTACTCTTCTATACTTAAAGTGTCGGCCACCTCATTGGCCTTTCCCTGATAATAATAATTTCTTGTAATCAATGTTTTCTGGATCTATTCCAACTCACATTTTTCTATCTCATTCCCATCACTGTTGGGTGAAAGCATCCTCCCTTAAACTCTGTTGACGGAGAGAAATATATATCAGTCTTTTTCCATAAGTCATTGCTTCCACCTTTCCGTGTGAACTTTGTCTCCGTTACTCCCAATCATACCTACGATATTTCTTCTCTTCGTTCTTTCTTGTTTTAGGATAATCTCAACCTTTATTGGTTCAATCTATACCTCCTCATGGTTTCACACATGCCTCATCTGGCATTATTATTATTATGCCATACCTTCCCTACCAAACTTCTATTTTTGAAGCTCAGAATATTACCTTTTTCCTTTTAAGGTTTCTTAGGTCATCCTTATCATTCCTCCTGTATTTTCTGGGTACAGGGTATATCAAAATATCACTAATCAATCCTATAACAATTCTATATATGTACTTTCCGAAACTCCTTCCAATGAATCCTTAAAGGTTATTTTTGCCTTAGTCAATCCAACTTATATCATCTAAATTCACAATGTCTTTATTAGGGTTAATGCCATCCTTTGTGCATCCCCCGGGTTCGTCATAATTTATGGGTATTTTATCCTCAATTCTATTTTCAAGGAATACCTTCATCCGGTAATTGACAATCAAATCATATATCCTTAATAAGGGTCTCTTTTCAGTAATTCTCATCTTGATAATCTATAGATAGCTTAATGCTAACCCATTTCTTTCAAATTGATGTTAGTCTACATGACCTTCCAAAAGACAACATATGTCTATCTGCTCTTCTTACAGAACTTGGTAACGGTAGCAAGGATGTTCTGGAAGATATTGGTCGAGTTCAATGTGAATCTCTTAGTACCTATTACTCTTCTTGAGGATACTAAGTTTCAGATAACATTTATGCATCGTTCTGCACCATCTCTAACAATCTTCACAAACCTTCATTGATCATTTTCCTTAGTCATACTACATCCATGGTATTTATAAAATCCATCATCATGTATCTTAGTTCACTTTACTTCTCTTTCTAGTTCCTAAGCTGGTCAATCATATTCACCTGAATCACTTTACTTTATATCAAATGTTCTCACAGTTGGCGATTGGTTAGAAGCAACCCCGCTTTGTCCTTACATCGCTGGTCTAGTCACTTTATAATTCTTTGTCACATGGCCCCAAATGGCCACGCTACAATATGTGAGTTTAGGGTTAGCTAATGGCATTACTTTTCTAGAAATTGCCGGCATAGTGCCTCCTTTGTCCATAACGAAGATAATTTATCTGGGATAGGTTACGCTTATCAACATGCTTTTTCCCGCGTACCCTTAAACTTCTTCTTTTTGTATTTGTTCACTACGTTCCCTTACATAGCAAATCTTAGGTACCAGAGTATCATAGTTACTCAACTCGAGCACTGCCACTCTTCGTTCATTCCTCTTCCTCGATACCTTATGATCTTTTCAAAATTTTACTCCATATAAATCTCAATCGACTTCTCGCTACCGTCTCCACTCACTTTTCTTTTATTTTTATCTTTTCAAATTCTCTTAATAATTCTTCTGAAAACATTACCATCTGGAGTCTATCTTTCCTACTTAAAGGTATCAGCCGCTATACTGGCTTTCCCTAGGTGAGATAAAATCTAGCAATCATAATCTTTTATCAGCTCTAACCACCTACTCTGATGCAAGTTAGGCTCTCCCTGAGTAAAATATACTGGAGGCTCTTATGATCAGTGTAAACCTCGTACTTTTCTCCATACAATTAGTGCCTCCAATCTTTAAAGTAAAAAGTATCGCTGCAAGTTCTAGATCATGGGTAGGGTATCGAATCTCGTAATCCCTCAGTCGTCTTGACACATGCGCGATTACTCTTCCGTGTTGCATAAGCGCACATCCTAATCCTTTATGCGAAGCGTCACTGAAATCACAAGGTCTCCTTTTTCCATTAGGCAACGCCAACGCTGGGTCGTCACCAATTTCATCTTTAGCTCCAGGAAGATTTTCTCACATTTTCTGTCCATTCAAACTTGTTAGTCCTATAAATAGGTCGGGTTACGGGACTGCAATCTTTGTAAAGTCCTGAACAAATCTTTGGTAATACCTTGTGAATCTTATGAAATTTCTGACCTTTGTCGGTGTGGTTGGCCTTTCTCAATTGAAACTGCCTTTAAGTCGGCGGGGTCAACCAACACTACTCACTATTGATCGCATGTCCAAATAACTGAACTTCTTTTTGCCAGAATTCATACATCGAGAACTTGGCATACACTTGCTTGTTCTGGTTTCATCTTAAAACATTCTCAATTACCTCTTAACCACTGATCATCTTACTTGATCCATTTATGATTCAGTGTCGAAATAAACTTAAGGTAACTACTATAATCCCTTCAAGGAAAAGAAAGAATTTAATATTCCTCTGAATCACATGCATCTAATGTTTCTGGTTCATCATTTCACTGAGTTGAAATAAACCTACACTTAGTCCCTGACAGTAGTCTTATTACGAGTTTATCATAGACTCACTGGTCTTTTTCCTCTTGTAGGTTCTGAGATCATCGTCTCGCTTACTACTTCTTTATATAACTTTATCCAATCATGCCATCACTTCCCAATGTCTTTACTTTTTAAACTGATCCATTCAAAGAAAAATGAACATTTCCTGAATAAAACTACCTCATCAATCTTAATTTGACTTCACAAATTATAACCTATGAAATCTTCCTTCTCATGGCAAATTACCATTGACAATATTCAACTAATCCATTTATCAAATAATATGGCACTTGCTGCCTCTACCTCAACTGTCCCTGGAGACTCTGTTTCCCGTCCTATATCGATGTCTTTAATAATCATGCATCATTCTAACTCTTTTCTTATTAACCCGAAATTCTCTAAGGATTCTTATCTATTCCCATATAAGATCTCAAGTAATTCTTCCAATCCATCTTACTTGCTGGTACTACATCCGGTAGTCCGACTATGAATCCAATATGCATCTTTAGTTCACTTAATAACATCTCAGTTCTTTACGCTCACTTCTCTGAGCACTATACTTTAACTCTTACAGTCTTTCTGGCCGCAGCTCTTATCTCCTCAAGGGTAAACTCCTTATCCTTAACAGGATTCTCCTCCTTAGCTGGAACCTCCTCCGAGTTCTCAGTAGGGTACTCTATCGAATCTACAAGCCGATCGTCAGCATATAATAAAGCATCATCATGTTGCTGCTCGTAAGCCTCAAGGTCTGTCGCCTTACTCGTCGATACGATATCGAGCTAAGTTACTATCATGATACTTAAAAGTTCACGTAAGGTTTTTAGGTGAACTTGGCAAGAGTTCTTATTATCTTAGTAAATTTATTATTATAACATCATATCAGCTCTGGGATATATAACTCTCGCTCTGATACCATTTCTGTAACAGCCCTAGATCCGGGGTCGGGGATCCGGTCGTTACGGTCTCAATTCTATCAATAATACTTGAACTTCAATCAAAATAAATAAATAGCATGCTATAACCCCGCAATAAATTCACATCACACAACCAATTATAGTCCCAGAGATGAAATTGAATTAAGTCTCTAATCATAGGATCCACAAGTTATAAGTTATTACAACCCAAAATAATTACAGAGTACGCTTAAAAGTTTCTTGCTGTTGTTTAATATATGTCATACATATAATAAGTCTGATACACAAAAGTTGTCAGTCTAGCCTATAAGTTGTTCCTACCTCAGCAATGGCGGCTATGACATCAGCGGGTAACCCTCTGACGGCTGACACATGCTTGCGCCGAGTGCACCTTGTGCGTGCCATCTGATCTAGCTGTTGTTGTGATATAATAAATAAAGCAAGGGTGAGCAATAGAGCCCACCAAAAATAATTTGTAACTAGACAACAATATATAGCAGTTTGAAAATATCTCTAAAAAACCACATGCCATGCATTAACGAACATAGTGCTAGTATAACATAAAAGATGAAGTTACAAGGTAATTTTAAATATAACTTCCGTAGAAATATCTGCTATGCAAAATATACGCAAGTATCAGCATGTATCTCAAAAGAGGAAGTTGCAAGGTAATATATTGTAACTTTAGTTTTGAACACTTTTCAAACCCCTGCCAACCTGAAAGAAGTCTCTTCGATACGTGTTGCAGGAAATACCCATCAACCTGAAAGAAGTCTCTTCGATACATGTTGCACGAAATATCGAAATTTGGATGATGAAATAATACTGGAGTATTCACAGCGCCAGTTGTCCCAACCTACGATGATCAGTCACATTTATACAACACAGAATGGTCTTATACCGGTAGAAGGAAGAACTGACGGATTTACTTGTCTACCGCCCTTTTTAGTAACTCTCTGACCAACGGTTGGGCCTTGGACAGGCGCTACTCGGCCCTAATACGACTCCTAGTTTGAATAGAATCCATGACTCTGAAACATAAAGTTCGTCCTCCTTTCCCCAAGTATAATACTTATTGATAGGACTCCACAAAGTAATCGTATCTAATTGGAAAGGAAAATTCACCAATATTTCCCGAGCTATTGCTCGTTAATGGATTATAACTTGTTCCATCAATCTTACTCCTCGAATGTTGAGGAAGTAACAAAAAGACTCATTTGATGATTTAGAAATCAAGATGCGAGTGAAAATAATACTTTCAAAAATCTATGACCGGGCAGTCAATCATATATAACAGTTCTCAAGTAAGGTTTCCTTATAATTTGGAAGTTTTTAGCGAGCATTTAAATCTTCCTATAAGATAGATTTAAATGGAAAAATAGAATTTTCGGAACCTCCCCTTGATAAAATAATCATAATAAAACTCAGAAATATTTTACATAATTTTTTAGGGTCAAAGATAATTTTGAATTAGAGAAATCATCTTTAAAACTAGTTAAAAGTATTAAATAATTATTCAAATAATACTTATTAAATCATAAATAAAAAAAAATTATCAAAAATATTGCTCATAAATAATCCTCGAATGAATATGTAAAAATATTCACTAAATAAATAAATCCTCGAATGAATATTCAAAATAATATTCATTAAATAGATCAAGTCCTTAAATGAATATTCAAAATAATTTTCATTTAATAAATAAAACTCTAAATGAATACTCGACATAATATTCCTTAAAGAAATAAGGAAAAACATTTACTTAATATTTTCCTCAGAAAATAATCACAAGATATAAATAAGTACCGACTCCCGGTCTATATTTAAAGAATAAAAATCATATGCCCTTCACTAAGGGTCTTCGCGAAACATCTGGCTTATAACTAATATATCTCATATCTAGCTTATAAGCCAATATCAATTCGTAAAACAAGTATCACAATATACTTTCGAAAACAGGCATGCATGCTATGGCATATGTATAACAGGAAACATATATATATTCACAACAACAATTTTTAAAAGGTTTTGAAACTTGCTTGGAAGTGATGTAGGGGTAGCGTGTTTCGGGTCGGTCCGGTGATCTATCACTAACCAAAATTATTCAAGGTTAATAACCTAACACTTTGAAAAGCTAAGTATGTACTTTACTTAAGCTAAAACACGCTTTCAAGTTAACTCTTATTAACACCGTTGTGATCCGACGCTTGTTCATCATCAAAGCATGTCATCGAATATTAAAATTAGCATACTGTTTGTCATCACTTCTGGCTTACCATTTGCTTGAAATTAGATCTTTTGTGCTTATACATGATTTGAATTAATCAGTTTTGATTCATCATTCTATTTCCTTTAACAATAATTTGTTAAGTGATTATCTATTTTAAATGTTGTATTATTTTATATGGTTGGGTCAGATAAGTATTTGTTCAAATATTTAGTTTTAATTAATCCTAAATTCTCCCCTAATTTTTATCAAAAACAAAACTCGGGTCATTCAGTTTATTTCCCAAAACGCAAACACCCCCATCTGAACCAAGATATTAGGGTTTCTTTCTCTCTCTCTCCAAGCGGCGATTCTCTAGGGTTTCTCTCAATGACCTCACTATGACTCGTACTCGTGGTCGCAAGTCGAATCTCCAAGCCAATCAGACTCCGTCTAAGAAGGAGGAGTCGATTGTTGACCTTGCTAGTTCGGGAAATGACAGTGGCGACGAGGCCTCACAAACACCCGAATCAGAGAAGCTCAAAGGGATTCCTAACTTTGCTGGTCCTAAATTCGAATTAAGGTATACTGATATGGAACTGGGAACTCGTAGCTTGATTACTGGGGCTCCAATTTCTAGTAAGATAATGTCTTCATCAACTGATTGTGGAGTTATAAAGTTATTTAATGATATAGGCCTTGGATATTTCATTCTAGATTTAACAAAGATCTTTTATCCAGACTTAGTGTGAGAATTTTATGCTAATCTGCATGTGGATAAGTTTGGTAATGTTTTATCCTCTGTTCGTGGGAAGAAAATCCAGTTAAATCCTCCTCTGTTAAATTCGTTTTTAAAAATTGAAACTGAAAGTGAGGAAAATATTTTTACTGCACAAAGTGCCGTCTCTCTATCTGATTTTTCTGTGATTGAACAATTGAAAGTATTGTGTGGTACTGAGAACCCAATAGATGTTGCTCCTCCTGCTACAACCAGTGTCACTCCTCTATCGCATTTAATCTTTAAGCTTGCTAGGTCTCATATCTGCCCTCGCTTAGGTAACAAATCCAATTTCACAAATCAAGATGTCATTGTGGTTGCCATGATATTATCTGGTAAACCTTTTGACTTATCATCCCTCATTCTGCAAAAGATGATTGGTACAGTTGAGAAAGCTCTCACCGGCATCCCCTATGCTCAGCTTTTTACTAGGGTATTCGAAGGCTTTAAGATTGATGTTAAATCTGCTACTAAGCTAACTGTTAGGGACATTTTTGATCAAAAGACCCTGAGTCAAAACAACCTTCAACTTGAAAATGGGGAAGTATCTAGGAGTCTAACCTCTCCACCATCTAAGTCTACTCCTGACATTGAACCCTCAAACCCCACTCCTGTTGCCTCTGCTTTCTCCTCTTCTGGAATGCTACTATTAAGGTCTTTGCAAACTGATAGTATGCTCAACACCGGTCAAATTACTGGGATTAAGTCAGATATGCAAGAAATTAGAAATGATCTCAAAGATGTCAAAGCAGAATATCAGACTATAAAGGGTGTTATGAAAGGGTTTATTAGTGAAATTCAGTCGTTGAAGGAATTGATGTTGAAGACAGTGGGTACAACCTCTGCAACTCATTCTGCAATAGAGCATGATCAAGGTCTTGAAGATTTTGCTACTGTAGCTGCAAAAGATGGGGAAGATAGGGACATTGAAGATACCAAGTCTACTGAAGCTGAAGATCCTAAAAACTCTTAATTTTTGATGAATTAAGGAGGAGGAATTAGGAGAACTATCTGTGTATCTGTTTTGTTTAAGATCTCTATCTATATCTCTGAACTATCTGTGTTGTTTATGTGCTTTATCTGTGATCCTTGGTTTGTAAAACTTATCTGGTAATGTGCAATGCTTGTGTGGTATTTGCACTGGTTATGTCTATGTAATGTTGAATGGTTTGTTTATGATTTAAATTTTTTTAAAATGGTTTATGGTGATATATATCCTTTACCTAGATTATTATTGTTTTATCTCTAATGATTGAGATGCAGGGAATTTAGGGGGAGTTTCGATAATTCTCCTAAATTAGTTGTAATCATCAAAAAGGGGGAGACTGAAACTCCTAAGTTTTGAAGATCACAAACAGGATATAAAACAGCATGCTTGTGTATTTGTACTAACTTGTTTTTGCAGGGCACTCTAGCTTACTGAATGTATAATCAATCTGTCATAAACAGCAAGCCAACGTTGGAATGCAGTGACAAATAGTAAGCCAGGTGTAGGCTAAGTCAGGCTCAAACAGCAAGCCAAATGCATGGACAAACAGCAAGCCAGTTTCACAAACAGCATGCCATTTTCACAAACAGCGTGCTGACTGCGTCTGACAGAATTAAAGAACCTTTCGGTTCTTCAAAGAGCATCAAGTTTTAATAGAAACATGTCAGGGCCCTTTGAATTATTCTAAATATGCCAGTACTCATTTCATATAGAATTTGGGAGACAAAATATTCCTTGACTTAAAATAAGAAAAGTAAAGGTCTACTTTTCCTTACTTTAATACCTCTCAATAACTCCACTCAAAGAAAATCACATGGGACTCATCATAACAAATATTCTTTCCAGTTATACATGCTCCATGCCATTCTCTTCTCCACTAAAAAGAACTTATCATATTCATCTTCAAAAACATTACCTCTAACGGCTTCATTTTAATTTCATACTGTTGGAGCCATTTCAAGCTTAATTTTAAGCTCTCTTGTTTTCCTATTTAAGAGCTGTTCATTCTCAGTTCTTGATATACATATCCATTGAATATCGATCAAGTGCAGAAAACAAGATATATACACAACTCAAAGCTTACATTGCAAAATCTCAAATGTTTTCAAACCCATATATATACACGCATATATTTATATATTCAGAGGGTTCATAGGTTGAATTGTATTTATTCTAATCTTTTTATTGTTCAAATTGTATTGATTTGTTGCTGTACAAGGTTGCCTTCAGGTTTTGGGTGGGTTGAACTAGGCTAGAGAAGGATACTTTGGAATTATTGCTTAGAAAGTTAGTTCAGCACAGAAAACAGCAAGCCATTTGTAAGCAGCAGGGTGTAACGGAGATATATTGTTGGATCTGGTAATCGGTTTCATAGTTGATCAATAATATATTCTCTTACCAAGTTTGGTAAGGGACCAGGACGTAGACCATAGGGGATTAGGGGTCGAACCTGGCTAAAATATCGTGTGTCACATTTAAATTTCTGCATATTTCATACTGCACTGCATTTTATTTACAATCAGCTTGCCATTTGTAAACTGCGTTATCACAAACAGCAAGCTGTTTCTGGTAAAATTTCAAACAGGTCATAAATAACCATTGTTAGCCATAAACACCTATTCACCCCCCCCCCCCTCTAGGTGTTGTTTTTCAATTGGTATCAGAGCATTGGTATACTAACATTTCTGTAACAGGAAAGTATCGATCAAAATGGCTGAACACTATCTCGAAGCTAAATCTGATTATAGAGCTCCTCTCCTCACTGGCTCGGAAAATTACAACTGGTGGAAATGTAGAATGGAAACATTCTTATCCAAAGTGTAACACCCTCACTTACCATTATTAAAAATATATACTTTTTTTATAATGAATTAAACATTAATATAGGAGAAATTTTAGAAAATTCGGCATGATGTGTTCGTAAATCGAACTAACCACTCATATTACCTTGTTAACTCGGTAAACTTAGCTTCATATTCCAACACACTCATATTACCTTGTTTCAGTTCTAGAAATTTCATCTCCATCCGATCCTTCATGAAATCTGGAAAATACTTTTCTAAGAACAACTCCGTAAATCTTGCCCAAGGAATTACCTCCGTAGCTTCCAGAGACTTCACTGACTCCCACCAGTACGTAGCCTCATTTTTCAGAAAGTAACTTACATATTCAGTTTGCTTATCTGCTGGAACCCCTACTAACTCAATAGCTTTCTCCATCTCCTTTAACCATGACCTCGCTTCTATGGGATCTGCTGCCCCTTTGAACTCTGGAGGTTTAACTGCTTGAAAAGACTTAAAGGTGACTACCGGAGGCACGGGTTGTTGTTGTTGCTGCTGCTATTGTTGCTGTTGCTGCTGTTGCTGTGCCAACAGCTGCTGTTGTAACTGTTGTTGTTGCTGTGCTAGAGTAGCAGTTTGCTGAACAATGGTCTGCAATATCTTAGCCAAATCAGGGTCTATTTGACCTATAGGAGGGGGGTTGGCTTGTTCATCCTGATTGGGGGTTCGAGTATTTGCTCGGGTGTTTTGTCTTTTCTTTCTTGGAGGCATATTTCTGAAATCAACGGACAATCATTAGGTTCAGATTCAAGAATCAATAAATCAAAAGAATCTAATTTAAACAAACAATGAATATAGTATTGAAATATAATTCAAGGTTCCCAGCCATTACTCAGGTCAACAATTGGTTTACAAGATGTAACAGGATACAAAAATCAAAGTCATGCAAGGTATTCATGAATATCTGGTAGATGCATTAACGAAACAATAAACATAATGCTGAAATTAAATACAGTACAGAAATAAATGCAGTGCTAAAAAAACGGTGTTGAGAATAAATTCATTGTTGGAAGGTAAATATGATGCTTAAAAATAAATAACAATATGAAAGGAATTTCACGCAGTTTTGCAAAAAGGGATCATCATATATATCTGGTACAAGCGTAAAAACAACGCTTCGATAGAGGTACAACATAGCACTAAAAGAGAAAACTGCTAGCATCTAGTCACAGTACAACAGATATCTACAACAAAACTGGTTGTACTGTAAGTTCCGATATACTACTACCATCATACTATGCCTCTATATACAAGGTGTGTCATCGTGCTATCCAAACCATCACTGGTCCCCGCCTAATCCTCCCCACTGAGCTGATCCAAGAATATTATCCAGGTCCGCCATCACCAAGGTTAGAGTCATCTGATGTGTAACAACTGTCGGCTCATCTCTAGGCATATTCTGCGTCCGAATCGAAATAACATTCCTAATCGCCTGCAAGCGTCTCCGGACCTCCTCCAGCTCCGCCAATGCTCTGTCTCGCTATCTCACCACATCTGTCTCAGCCGCCCTCATGGCCTGCAACTCTGCCACTTGAACCAAGAGATAATCCCTCTCTCTGCCCAATCGCTCATGCTCAAAGTACGGAACTGGCAATGGGGTATAACGATAGGCTGGCCCGTTAACCGAGCTCTGAGATCCTATATATGGCTGCATAACCCTCGGTGGTACCTGCCGTGACACTGGAGCCACTCCTACTGAGCCCTCATCTGTATCTGAGTCTGAGCTAGAGCTAAGGGCCTGTAATAACATAATTACCTTATAATTAGACATACTAACTCTCATATAACGATCCTAATCCTTCCTATTACTCTAACCCAGTTTCCCACCTAATTGTTTCAGTGACTGTGACCTGTAGCTCTGATACCAACTTGTAACACCCTCACTTACCATTATTAAAAATATATACTTTTTTTATAATGAATTAAACATTAATATAGTAGAAATTTTAGAAAATTTGGCATGATGTGTTCGTAAATCGAACTAACCAGCTGTAATCCAACCAAACCATCACTACTTCTAATCATCTTGTCCACATGCATAATAAAGTTCAAACCAAATAACTACATATAACTACTGCTATCCAAGACCGCTCAATGGTCACAGTATGAAACAACATCCAACTAGCTATTACAAACCAAATCCAAACTACATATTAATATTTTACAACCCAAAAGCCAAGTTAACTATCTAAACTGATCCTACAACAATATAATATAAAATAGAGCTGACAACGGACTACCCGTCCTAGAACCTCAACTCGCTGGCTGCCTCTATGAGACTGTCCGCTCCTTCTAGACATCTTCGAATTTAACTGAAGAAAACAGGGTTAACACAAAAGTGAGCCAATGATGCTCAGCACGTATAATAATATCTATATATATATATAAATGGAAGCATAAACTAGAATTAAATCTGCAAGTCTGATTAAGATAAATGACTACCAACAATTTCAGGTGCTCAGGGAAATTTGAAAATATAATATCTTATTTAAGTTAAGAAACGGAATAGAATTGGACTGTTAAGCATTTTATAGATAAAACAATAATAAGGTTAGGTTGCTGATCAGTCACGCACTAACCCCGGACAAACGCACATAGCAATGTCCTTTAATGGATCCACGGCACACATTGGCCTTAATATCTGACCACGAATTTGGTCCTCCCCGAAGGGCCTCTATTTTTAAAAAAAAACAACAGTCCAATTCTATAATCTGAATGCCAGGTGTCGGAACAATCGATCACCTCGACCAGCCAAACATACTGGAATCTCACGTTCCAGGTCAACAACTCAAATCCCAAGAATAAATGAGGTCTAGTAACATCTGACCTAGATATCGACAAGTTCGATATAAAGAGGAGTATGGATTTGGAATATATATATCACTAGGAAGGATCAACGAGTTCAATTTTTACTGTTCGGGAACAGGACAACAGATATGCATATTTATTGAAATATAACTGAGCGATAACATCAACAGTAAATCAAACTAATATATTGAACAAGTTATGATAAGCATGATTCACTTGAAAGATAAGTGAAATGGTTTACTTGCCTTAACCAGGTATTTACTAAAGTCGCTGGTTCCCTACGTCCTCAACTATCGCCTTTCCTTTGTCCTTGGGATCTACACACAATATAAACACTATTTTAGAATTCTATTTGAAATTCGCTGTTCGTTACCACTATTTAACCTTAACCTACCCTTGCGCATAATCCCCTAAATTCATTTATTTAATCATATATCATCATTTTATAAACCTCTGATATAAGCATCAACCACAGCCAACAAACACTTATCATATAATCAAATAAATAAATAAATAAATAAATAAATAAATAAATATGTAGTTCAAATAACATTTATACTAGTTGCACAATTATATACACATATATTCGAGAAAATAATTTAAGATTTTTAGAAAATTTTGACGGCATCCCCTTTATACGGGTGACTGCCAGTCGGAACATAACCGACACAACCAACCAACAATTATCACATTCCAGAAGTTATCCACTACTATCCAACCATTCAGACTAATATTACTCTAATCCGAATAATCCTTAAATTAATCAATTCATATCAACAAAATATGAAATCCTGTAAATTAAGACACGAACTAAAGAATATTGTATAATTTATAAAATAATATTTGGCTCAGAAAAATCATCATTGCCAATTTCCATCGACTTAATTTTCTAATATCACTATCGACAGGGCAAAATTTCGAAGGTACCCTAATTTGGGTTTCCGACTCGAAACTCCGCACATAATTAATTATACGAACAATTTAATAGTTTACATCACAATTTCCTGCATACACCATGAATTTAGCAATTACAGATTGAAATTTATAGAACCAGGAAATCGACTTTAAAATCAAGGTAGCTCACAGGTGGAGCTCCCGGTTGGGTGCCTCGACACCGGAACTCGACCCACACAAAACCAACAGCAACAATTCAATTTCAGGACAGCAACAATTCCCCCAATTCTTTTCAACACAGTAAGCCAAACCATCAGCATATACTCACAATTCATACCAACTGCACACATATACCGTAAGTACATGCACACACACTTCACAACTCGAAACACACACACACGATCACACACTCACACCCACACACACGAATGTTTACGAACCCGTACAGTATTCACGCCATAGTAACACACACAGCAACGATAGCCATAACTGGGGAGATGCGAACCAGTTAACAACGTGTTGTAGGAGGAAGAGACACAGTATACACACACTCGGACAAAGCGAAACAAGCACTAGCATGCCACAACAAATTCGCGTAAGAAGCATACGCAGCAGTACAGAAAACAAGGGAGAAGAATGAAATCAGTATAGCCCAATTTCACTTCTACACGATGACATATACACACACACAGGATTAAACTAACTCTAAAAACACCACCATTCAGTCGGCAGTAGTAAACAGGGGAGGGACAAATAGAGTAAGGGGGAGACTAACCAAAATAGAGAGGGAGATTTGGGCGAGAATCAAGAGAAAGAGAGGAGAGATATCGAGAGAAATATTGAGAGAGCTTGGAAGAATCCAGAGAGGACTACACAAACCCAGCTGAGAATTCAATCGGGGAAATGGGTATTTAGGGATTTAGGGGAAATGGGGAATAAAATAGAATTAAGGGTAGGTGTGGTTATTACATTTTCTGAGAAAAACAATCTGAATTTTCTTCGTAAAATAGAGATTAAATGAATAATATTACATAAAAATCATGATCCTATTCTTAAAATGTAGAGAATAAAATTAGCTATCTCCCCATATTTTTAAAATATTAAACGGGTCAAAAACGAATTGAATATGAATTTTACAAAGTTAAATCCATAAAATGGAAAATAATTCATAAAATTATTTTAAAATCCTCAAAACCAAATATAATTGATCAAATATTTTTAAAAGTCATATAAACTAATAAAGTTAATAATGCAAAAGATCTCAAGATTTCTGGAGATCCCGATAATTTTACAAAATTCACAGAAGGTAAATATAACAAAATTAAATAGAAATAAATCCTCCAAAATATAGAAAAAAAATATCCGGGCTTACACACCACATATAAATCATCAACTAAGCCCACAAATATTGTACCATACTTCACCTTCTTAACAATTTTATACGCCACATAATTCACATTTAATATTAAATAAATAATTATTATTACTAAAAATTTCTAAGGCGTTATACAAGAGGCCACTGGTATTAAGAGTTGTGCAGAAAGGAAACTTCGAATTTCTAGATGATAAAAATCAACCAAAAGATGTTGATGATGGTTAAGAGTGAGTCTAAATGATATCTACCCCTTCCTATTTATAAGCCCAGAAGTCCTAAAGACACGGCTTAATATCTAGGAAATAAACGGGTGAAAGGTTAAGCAAAGGTCACACCTCTTTAATACACACTAACGCATGCAAAAGAGATTACACGGTGTCCTAGACTAATCCTGACAGATCATTTAGAAATGATAACAAGTAAATTATTATGTGTGCTATTTGTTCCAAAATCATTTAAGTCTGACAGCTTAAGTCTAATCAACTCGAGACAGATAATTTTAGAGAACAGAGCACACAAAGCATTCGAGTATTCTGGACACAGAATAAAGCATTTAAATAATATCAACAATTAATTAAACTATTCGATATCTCAAATATCGACCATTCTACTTGTCTGAACATTTACTTATTCGATATCTCTCATCATTTGACTAGTCAATATCTCTAGTTAGAAGACTAGTTCGATATCTCTGGAAAACTAGTTGATCGATATCTCAAGCATAATATCCATTCGACAACTCAAAGAAGTACACATATTCATTCGATATCTCTAGGAAATTAATTGTTCGATATCTCTAGAATAATCATGCAAATAGTCAAATAAGACAAATAAAATCCAGAGAACAAAATTCACTGGCTGCAACAAATTGAACAGATATTAAAGATTATGAAAAGTTCAACATACCAAGCTCACTTACCAACCTTGAGAAGGTTGCTTCATCCAGAGCTTTAGTAAAGATATCTGCTAATTGTTTCTCACTTGGAACAAAATGAAGTTCTACAGTACCTTACATCACATGCTCTCTGATGAAATGGTATCTGATGTCTATGTGCTTGGTTCTTGAGTGCTGCACTGGATTTTCAGAATTTGCAATTGCACTAGTGTTGTCACAGAAAATTGGAATCTTCTCAACCTTAACTCCATAGTCAAGAAGTTGATTTCTCATCCATAGAATCTGTGCACAACAACTTCCTGCTGCAATATACTCAGCTTCTGCTGTTGAAGTTGAAACTGAATTCTGCTTCTTACTAAACCAAGAGACCAGCTTGTTTCATAGAAATTGACAGGTGCCTTTGGTACTCTTCCTGTCCAACTTACATCCTGCATAGTCTACATCTGAATAGCCTATTAGATTAAAACCAGAATCTCTAGGGTACCATATGCCAAGGTTTGGTGTCCCCTTGAGATACCTAAAATCCTTTTAATAGTTACTAAATGAGATTCCCTAGGATCAGCTTGGAATCTAGCACATAAACATATGGCAAACATAATATCAGGTCTACTAGCAGCTAAACATAAGAGAGATCCAACCATGCCTCTATAGCTTGAAATGTCCACCTTCTTTTCCTTAGTATTCAGTTCAAGCTTAGTGGCAGTGGCCATGGGTGTTTTTACAGAAGAGCAGTCTGCTAAGTCAAACCTCTTTAATAGATCAAAAACATATTTTGTTTGACTTATAAAAATTCCCTCATTTAATTGTTTAACTTGTAAACCAAGAAAATAAGTTAATTCACCCATCATACTCATTTCATATTTACTTTGCATAAGTTTGGCAAACCTTTTGCAAAGCTTCTCATCTGTAGACCCAAATATTATATCATCTACATAAATTTGGAAAAGTATCATGGAGCCATTGATAGATCTATAAAAGAGAGTCTTATGTACAGTACCTCTGGTGAAGTGATTCTCAATGATGAACTGTGAAAGAGTGTCATACCAGGCTCTAGGTGCTTGCTTCAGGCCATAGAGTGCTCTGAGTAAATAGTAAACATATTCTGGGAAGTCTGGATCTTCAAAACCAGGAGGTTGACTCACATACGCCTCCTCCTCCAGAATACCATTTAGAAATGCACTCTTGACATCCATTTGATAGACCTTGAAATTGGCATAAGCTGCATAGGCTAGGAAGATTCTGATTGCTTCTAACCTTGCCACTGGTGCAAAGGTTTCTTCAAAGTCAATTCCTTCTTCCTGACAGTAGCCTTTGGCAACTAGTCTGGCTTTATTCCTTGTGACTATACCATTTTCATCCATCTTGTTCTTGAATACCCACTTAGTGTCAATCACTGATTTGTCCTTTGGCTTGGGTACAAGTTTCCATACTTTATTTCTTTCAAACTGGTTTAGCTCCTCTTGCATTGCTAAAACCCAGACTGGATCTAGAAGAGCATCTTCGACCTTCTTAAGTTTCTCTTTAGAAAGAAAGCTACTGTGCAATCATTCTTCTCGAGTTGCTCTCCTAGTTTGGACTTTTGCATTGGAGTCACCAATTATCAGCTCAAACGGGTGATCCTTAGTCCATTTTCTTTGTGGTGGCAAGCTTGACCTTGATGAAGTTGTTTCATTATCTTGATGTTGACCATTTTGATTCGTTGTTGAGTGTTGACTGTGAGAAACTCCCCCTGAGTGTATGGACCTCGTGTTGAGTAGAGTTTTAACAGAGTTGTCAACAGATATTTCTCTTTAATTCTCAACTGATGCTTCAACATGATCTTCATCAAATGGTATGAGTTGCTCTTCTACAGTTGGTCTATTCTGCACTTCACTTGATGGTCCATGTCTGTTCTCTACACCCATCGTTATCCTTTCTTCATCATCTTCTTCACTTGCTTCACTACATGTCTCATTCTCGAATGAGAGTGACTCATGAAAACCTTCATCTACAAGACCATATATTTTCTTATCGTCGAAGACAATATGTATGGATTCCATAATAATGTCAAGTCTTAGGTTGTAGATTCTGTAAGATTTTCTAGTTGAGTATCCAACAAAAATAGCTTCATCTGCCTTTGAGTCAAATTTCCCAAGGTTCTCACCATAGCTCTTCAATACGAAACATTTGCATCCAAAGACATGCAGAAAGTTAATTGTTGTCTTCTTGCCTTTGAATAGTTGGTAAGGTGTCATGCCTTTTGCTTGGTTGGTCAAGGATATGTTCTGAGTGTAGCATGCAGTATTAACAGCTTTAGCCCAGAAATATGTTGGCAACTTTGATTCTTCAAGCATAGTCCTTGCAGCTTCAATAAGAGTTCTGTTCTTTCTCTCCACCACACCATTTTGTTGAGGTGTTCTTGATGCAGAGAATTCTTGAGTAATTCCTTCTTCCTCATAGAACTTTCTTAGCACATAATTCTTGAACTCGGTTCCATTGTCGCTTCTAATCCTTCTTACTTTGAAGATTGGATTATTGTTGATTGTCTTGACATGCTTGATGATGATTTCACCTGCCTCATCTTTCGAACGTATAAAGAAGGTCCAATTGTACTTGGAGAAATCATCAACAATTATAAGACAGTATTTCTTGTTGGCAATCGACAATACATTTACTGGTCCAAATAGATCCATGTGCAAAAGCTGTAAGGGTTGATCGATTGAAGACATTGACTTAGATTTGAAAGAGGTTCTCCTTTGCTTCCCTTTCTGGCAAGCATCACATAATCCATCCTTGGAGAACTCCGATTTTGGAAGGCCTCTGACCAAATCCTTCTTGACCAATTCATTCATGGCTCTAAAATTCAAGTGTGATAGTCTCTTGTGCCAAAGCCATCCTTCATCCATGCTTGCCTTGCTGAAGAGGCATGTAACCGAGTTGGCACTTATTGAGTTAAAGTCAGCAATGTACACATTTCCTTTTCTATTTCCTGTCATCACTACCTTTTTGTCGTTCTTCTTGAAAACAACACAAGCTTCATATGTGAACCACACATTTTTATTTTTATCACATAGTTGACTGATACTCAGCAAGTTGTGCTTGAGTCCATCAACCAGTGCTACTTCTTCAATGACAACATTTCCTTATGAAATCAAGCCATATCCTCTAGTATATCCTTTGTTGTTGTCTCCAAAGGTAATGCTAGGGCCAGCTCTCTCCTCAAACTTAGTGAGCATGGTAGAATCTCCAGTCATGTGCCTAGAACAACCACTATCCAGGTACCAAAGATTCTTTCTGTCTCCCTGCACACATCAAAATCAAATCAAGTTGATTTTGGTACCCAAGTTTCCTTGGGTCCTGCCCTGTTAGCCTTTCTCCTATTTTTCAAACCCTTACCATCCAAGGGTTCTGATTGAGTTAAATCAATCTTAACTCTTGGTGTAGGTCTCTGAAAAATAGGTTGTCTCACATGCTCATATGCATTAAAGCTAATGTACAATATGGCATAGTCTGTGCAAACATGTTATTCATCATCCATGGCAACTGGTTGCTTGCTGAACTAGCTTCTTCATCGTTCTCATTTGCCATGAGTGCAAGGTTGACAAACTCTTCCTCTACATCTGAGTTTCCTCCAGCTGCCCAATCATCATCTCTTGATACGAATGCTCTCTCCTTTTGCTTGAGAAGATCAAAATACTTCTTCTTGTAGTCAGCAGTCTCAGACTTTTTCTTTTCATTCTCAGCTTTGGATTTTCTGCATTCATTTGCAAAATGGCCAGAAATTCCACAGCTATAGCACTTGATCTTTGACCTTTCAACCATGCCCTTTTTAGGTTGATAGCTTTTCTTGAATTGCCCGGCTCCTGCTGGATTCTTCTTGAATCTCAACTAGGGCTGAGCATTCGGTCGGTTCGGTCCAGAACCGAACCGAACCGAATAAACCGAAAACCGAAATGTCATTTTTTTCTGAACCGAACCGGACCGAAGTTTAATCATGGACCGAACCGGACCGAACCGAAATAATTCGGTTCGGTTCGGTCCGGATCGAAAAAACCGAATTTTCTTTTTTGAAAAAAAACCTATATTATAAATAAAGCTAAAAATTCATGATTTATCACAAAAATAATAATCAATTATCACCACTATTTCACCAACATAGATATAATTAGAATTTACAAATTAGATAATATAATTGTATTTTATAAGATGTATATAAAATGTATATAACATAAATATAAAAATTAAAGTATATATTATTCGGACTATTCGGTCTATTCGGTCCGGACCGAAATATTTTTCAAAGAACCGAACCGAACCGATTTTTATTTCGGTCTATTTGGTCCGGACCGAATAAACCGAATTTTCAAAAAATTAGAACCGAACCGAACCGAATTTGCACGGTTCGGTTCGGTTTTTCGGTTTCGGTTCGGTTTTGCTCAGCCCTAATCTCAACTTTGAAAATCTCTTTGACAAAAATGTCAAATATTCATCTAGATCTTCTGATTCATCCTCACTCAGTGCATCAAGTTCTTCCATCATCTTGATTTTGCCTTTGCTAGTTCCAGCTCCATCTTCACAAGTTCTTTGACTTGGTGTGGTTTGTTAAATATAATAGATATGGTTAATATCAGTGTTTAAGTTTTACAGGGAAAAACAGAGTTTAAACAGGAAGCAGTCAGAGTTTAGTTAAACTCTGACAGTTGGAAGCTGAACAGAGTTTGCTATACGCTGACAGTGGAAGCTCGACAGAGTTTGTTAAACTCTGTCTGGAGGCAGCGTCTACCAGTCAATAGAGATTAAAGATTAATTGAAGATAATTATGGAAGCAATATCTTTACAGATTGGATAGATGTCAAAGAGATTGAGTTGATTAAGGAGACGTGTAGCAATCGTAATTGATAACATTTGTATAGCTAATTTATAGGAGTATCAATTATCTATTGTATAGCAGCAGTATATCTTATAAATACATTTAGGTTAACCCTAGAAGGGTAATCGATCGTGTAATACAATATCTTTCATTGTAACCTAAGCAGCTCCCTGTGATATTTTACATCACTGAGAGAGAAGTTAATTTCAAACATTTTTTAAAGCTTTTTAAGAACTTATTGTTATTCTCTCATACTTAGTTGATTATAAGTGTGTATTCGGCCTAACAATTGGTATCAGAGCTTAATCTGTTAATTTAATACAACTTAAGATCCACACACACACAACTATAATCAATGGCAGAAATTCCTCCTCCAACATCAGGCTTTAGTGCTGAGAAGGCTCAACCTGCAACTGTGAGTCTATATGAAACAATCAAGGTTCTTATTCTTAAGCCAGCAGAATACTCAACCTGGAAGGTGAAAATGGCTATGTTTCTGGAGGCTACAGATCCAGAATATCTTGACAGAATTTATGAAGGCCCTCATAAGTCTACAAAATTATCTGTTGTTGCTGCTGGACAGGAAGCTAAATCTATTCCAAAGGAGAAGAAAGATTTGACTCCTGAGGATATTTCATCCATTGGAAAGGGTGCAAAGGTTAGACATCTCCTTCATAGTTCAGTGGATAATGTTATGTCTAACAAAGTGATCAATTGTAAAACTGCAAAAGAGATTTGGGATGCTCTAGAGGTTAGATGTCAGGGAACTGCTACAATCAAGAAGAATAGAAGGAACATACTCACACAGGAGTATGAACACTTTGAGGCTAAATCTGAAGAATCAATGACAGAAACCTTTGACAAATTCTGTAAGATACTTAATGATCTGTCACTTGTTAATAAAGAATATGATCTAGAAGATTCAAATCTCAAGTTTCTTCTTTCTCTACCAGAAAAGTGGGATGTTAAGACAACCACTATAAGAGACAACTATGATCTGGCTGATACTGATATTGATGAGATCTATGGGTTGCTCAAGACTCATGAACTAGAAATGGAACAGAGAAGCAAAAGATCTGGCAGAAAGTCAAAATCTGTTGCTCTAAAAGTTGAAGAAAGACCCTCAAAGAAGGAAGCATCAAGGAAGAAGGAAAAAGGAAAAGCCTTGATCATTCATTCTGAAAGTGAGACGTTAAACTCTGATGTTGACTCAAATACAGATGGATCATCTGATTCTGAAGATGATGAGGAAATGATGCAAATGGCTGCCTTGATGGTAAAGACTTTCAAGAAGATGGGATTCAAGAACTTTAAGAAAGGGAAGAGATTCTCCAAGAATGATTCAAAGTTTGACAGGAAGAATTTCAGCAAATCTGAGAGAAAGGATACCAAATCTGGGAAAAGAGACAAGTCTGAGATTCAATGCTACAAGTGTAAGGAGATGGGTCACTATGCTCCTGAGTGCAAGAAGGGTAAAACTGAGAAGGCAATCTTCACTAAAGGCAGAGATTGGGCAGACACCTCTGACTCAGATGAGGATGTGAACTATGCTCTCATGGCTACTACTGTTGATGAAGCTGAAAATTCTGAAAACAAGGTACCTCTAACCACCTATGCTTATAATACTGATGATATAACTGAATTAAGAATATATCTTAAGGCTTTGCATATCAGTTATAAGGATCAGACTTTAGAGAATGAGAGAATCAAAACTAAGAATTCTGAACTCAAAGAGAGAAATAAGGTTGTAGAAGAGAAACTTGCTAACATGCAGCAAGTTCAAAAGGAGAGAGATGATGCTGTCAATCTTGAACAAGAGTTGTTAAGTAAGTATAAACAACTAGAATCTGAGTTGGAAAAGGCAAATCACATTATTAAAACTTGGACTCACTCAGGAAAAGACACTCAAGAAGTTTTTCAATCTGACACTGTAGGTCTAGGTTATTCTGAGAAAGATGAACTTAGGTTTCAGAATACAGTCAAGATTTGACCACCTCTTCCACCTAAGAAATTTGGAACATTTGTTAATGGAATAAATGAACCTAGGTTTGAAGGTGGAAAAGAAGCTGTTAAGAAAGAACCAGTAAAAACTAGTGTTAAACAGGTTAATATTGGTTTAATGACAGATAAACAACTTAAGCATAAGCTTAAGGAGTTCAAATCTATTAAGAAACAGAAAGTGTCTAGAAAGAACAGAAATGGTAAAGGAGGCATTACTCAAGGCAATTATCCAATGCTTGCTACTTTAGCTCCAAGAAAGACATGTCATAACTGTGGTAGCACTAACCATCTTGCTAGTTTTTGCAGGAAGAACAAAGACATTAATTCTTTACCTTCCAAGTCTAAAGTAAAGAAAGATAATGTTAGAACTAGGCCACAGACTTTATGCAAACACTATGGAAGCACTTGGCATTCTATTTATACTTACAGAAATTATCATGCTATTTATCATAATTACTATGAACTGAAACCTAATTTGAAATGGGTTAGAGTTAATTCTGCAAGTGTAAACTCTGATAAAGTTAGCTTAAACTCTGATAGTGAAAATTCCGCTGCTAAACCTAACAAAATTAAGAAAGCCAAAGGATCCAAGCAAGTCTGGATCCTTAAATCTAATCCTCAGTAATTGTTTGTGATTGCAGGGCATCAGGGAAAGTATCCTAGTCGTGGACAGTGGATGTTCAGGACACATGACTGGAAATAAAGCCCTGCTATCAGAGTATGTGGAGAAGGCTGGCCCAAAAGTTTCCTATGGAGATGGCAACATAGGACATACTCTGGGATATGGCAATATTAATCTTGGAAATGTCATCATCACAAATGTAGCTCAAGTTCCAGGACTCAAGCATGATCTGCTATTTGTGAGTCAAATCTGTGACAGAGGTTTTCATGTAGATTTTCAACCTGAATACTGTGAGGTTATCAGCAAAACCACAGGGAAAGTTGTTTTAGTTGGACAAAGGCGCAACAATATCTATGAAGTAAGCTTGTTGACAAACTCTGATGGAAAAACTATGTGCCTGTCAGCAAGAATGTCCAATGGAGAGAGTTGGAAGTGGCATAAGAAACTCTCTCATTTGAATCTGAACAACATCAATGAGCTGATAAGAAAGGATCTTGCTAGAGGACTTCCAAAGTCTTTGTTAAATGTTGATGGTCCGTGTGATTCATGTCAAAAGGCCAAACAGAGGAAGACCTCTTTCAAGAGCAAGTCTGAATCTTCAATTGTTGATCCATATCATCTGTTACATGTTGATCTTTTTGGACCAGTAAATGTCTTGTCAATTGGAAGGAAGAAATATGCTCTAGTCATTGTTGATGAATATACCAGATACACTTGGGTATATTTTCTAGCAAAGAAGGATGAAACTGCATTAACTCTAATGGAGCTTGTAAAGCTACTGGACAAAGGATCAAAACACAAAGTCAAAATAATCAAAAGTTATAATGGAACTGAATTCAGAAATGCAACAATGGAAGAATTCTGCAAGAACAGAGGGTTGAAGCAAGAGTTTTCTGCACCTGGTACCCCACAGCAAAATGGTGTAGTTGAGAAGAAGAACAGAACCTTGATAGAAGCTGCCAGAACTATGCTTGATGAAGTAAAATTGCCAACCTATTTCTGGGCGGAAGTAGTTCAAACTGTTTGTTTTACTCAAAATGCAACACTGATCAACAAGCATGGAAAAACACCGTATGAGATGGTGAGGGAAAAGAAGCCAAACCTGAAATATTTTCATATTTTTGGGTGCAAATGCTTTGTGTTGAAAAATCATCCTGAACAGTTGACCAAATTTGAGTTGAAAGCAGATGAAGGAATTTTTGTTGGCTATCCAGTGTCAACCAAGGCATTCAGAGTTTATAATCTGAGAACAAGGGTGATTATGGAATCTATTCATGTCTCATTTGATGACAAGAAAATCACTGGACTTGAAGATGTTGATGAACATGATCAGTTGCATTTCGAAAATGAAGATCTAATCTCTGATGAAATAAACTCTGATGACACTAGTCCAACAAACTCTGTTTATGCAAACTCTGAACCTCTACTGGTACACACAGAAGAAATAGTACAGTCTGAGCAAAGAGGAGAACCAGTTGAGGGGGAGCATGATCATAGTGATGACTCAAATTCTAACAGTGAGTCAACTGAAAATTCTGGATCAAACTCAAACTCTGATGACTCAAACTCTGAAAGTCCAAATTCTGACAGTTCAAACTCTGAGCGATCAAATTCAGGGGGAGCCTCAGAGAATGAAGAAAGGCATCAAGATAATCAGGAGAACATTGATCAAGGGGGAGGATCAACTATTGACAGAAGTCATTTACCTACAGCTAGGAAATGGACAAAATCACATACACCTGATTTAATAATTAGAGATCCAGATGCAAAAGTTAGGACAAGAAGTGCTACAACAAATGAATGTCTGTTTCATGCATTTCTGTATAAATCTGAACCAAACAAAGTGGAAGAAGCTCTTCAAGATGCTGATTGGATAACAGCAATGCAGGAGGAGTTAAATGAATTTGAGAGAAATGAAGTATTGACCCTAGTACCTAGACCAAAGAATAGATCTGTTGTTGGTACTAGATGGGTTTTCAGAAATAAAACTGACAGTGAAGGGGTTGTTACAAGAAACAAGGCCATACTTGTGGCCAAAGGCTATTCACAGCAAGAAGGCATAGACTATGATGAAACTTTTGCTCCAGTTGCAAGGTTGGAGGCAACAAGAATCTTTCTAGCATATGCTTCTCACAAGAAATTCAAGGTTTTTCAGATGGATGTGAAAAGTGCTTTTCTGAATGGAAAACTTGAAGAAGAAGTGTTTGTTGAACAACCACCAGGATTTGTAGATCCCAAGTATCCAGATTATGTCTACAGGCTTGACAAGGCACTCTATGGACTTAAGCAGGCACCAAGAGCATGGTATGAAACTCTTGCTCAATTTCTTTTAGAAAGTGGTTTCCATAGAGGTACAATTGATAAAACCTTGTTCTATTTCAATCTTGGTAGTGATCTGTTATTAGTTCAAATATATGTAGATGACATAATCTTTGGATCTACTAATGATAAACTCTGTAAAAAGTTTGTCAAGCTCATGCAGTCCAGGTATCAAATGAGCATGATGGGAGAGCTCAGTTATTTTCTAGGGCTACAGGTGAAGCAAACAGATGATGGAATTTTTATCAATCAAACAAAATATACCAGAAATCTTCTCAAGAAATTTGGTATGCTTGACTGCTCATCTGCAACAACTCCCATGGCAACAGCAACAAAGTTGGATAGAGACACAGGTTCACCAGTGGATATGACAAACTATAGAGGAATGATTGGGTCTCTTCTTTATCTAACAGCTAGCAGACCTGACATCATGTATGCAACATGTCTTTGTGCAAGATTTCAGGCAGATCCAAGAGAACGACATTTAACAGCTGTGAAGAGAATTTTCAAATATCTTAAGGGAACCATAACTTTAGGTTTGTGGTATCCAAGAGAATCAGACTTCAAGCTTCTTGGTTACTCTGATGCAGACTTTGCAGGCTGTAACATAGACAGAAAAAGTACTAGTGGAAGTTGTCAATTTCTTGGTGATAGACTTGTTTCTTGGTACAGCAAGAAACAGAAATCAATCTCTACATCTACAGCTGAAGCAGAGTATATTGCTACTGGTAGCTGTTGTGCACAGATTCTGTGGATGAAGAATCAATTACTGGATTATGGATTGAGGTACAGTAAAATACCTATTTACTGTGATAACCAAAGTGCTATTGCTATGACAGGTAATCCAGTACAGCATTCAATGACCAAGCACATCAGCATAAGGTACCATTTTATCAGAGAACATATAGAGGAAGGGAATATTGAGCTTCATTTTGTGTTTACAGAACAACAGCTTGCAGATATCTTCACCAAGCCATTGAGTGAAGCTGTATTTACAAGGCTGGTAAATGAACTAGGAATGGTCTCTGGTTTTGACTAGAGATATTGGTTAGACTCAAAACTCTACTTATGTACTATGTTGCTCATATTTCTGTGGTATGTTAAACTCTGATATGCAATCTCTGCTCAATGACTGTTAAACTCTGTTAGAATGCTTTTTAAGTCATACACTATTTAACTGTTGGATAAACTTTGACAAACTCTGATAATGTTTCTTTCTGAACATAAACACCGATGAAGATACATGTATGAAACATTATTCTCAGTAATTAGTTATGAATCCTTCTAAGTTATTTGTGATCTAATCTTAAACTGTGTAGAAAGTTAACACAGCATGATACTATTCTATATTTATAGCATCTCTTAGTTTATTTATCCTAAACTCTGAGTCTGTAAATACTGTGTGCATTGCCTCTCATAAATAATTTCTGATGTTGATGAGCTCTAAACTCTGTTAGTTATACACTGTTAAATTAGATTATGTTATTAGAATAACCCCAAAGCTAATATATATAGACTGTTAGAACTCCTTTGAGATCATGTTTGTAACTAGGACGACCAAGGAACTTACTGGTATATAGTAAGGGCTAAAATTCTCTAATTTTTGGTGACTAGTCGAAAGCTAGGAAGATCCAAAAACTTATCAAATTGATAAGGGCTAAAATTATAGGATTTTTGGTGACTAGTTTCAACCTCTGATTACTGGGAAAAAAAAATTTTGGGGTTATAGATTAATTAAATATTACTGTATACAAACTGTTTACTACAGAGTTTAACATTCATCATATATTCAGTGTTTACTATGAGAGTTTGTGCATCCAGTATTTACAGATTTACTTTATAAATTTTATGAAATACTAGGTGCTCTAAATACTGATTCAGTAAACTCTGCTCTACACACACTCATATTCACAATTGTGCAGTGTTTGAAAGGATAACAGTAATTAAGTTGGAGAATTGATAAACACTGTTGGATTTTGTTGAGTACTCTAAGGTAATATTTTATTTCAGACAAAGCATATACTTGGAGTACACAAAGAGTTTTTGAAATTTGCATGTGATACGTGCCAGTTGATTAATGGTGTCAGACAGTTAAAGCTTATTGGAAATAGGAGAGAGAACAGTTGTAATAATAGGCATTATTACTGCGCGTGTAAATAATTGAAGAATCAGATGAAGAACTGAATTTTGAAGCTCCAGAGGATATTTCTAAGGAAATACCTGCTATTGAGATAGATAGAGATGGAAATGCTGATGCTCAAATGGATGAAATTCTTGAACCATTGTTCCCCTTCTCTGAGAACATGGACATTCCAATCTCTTCACCTGCTGTTTTCTCTGAGGCAACTGATGCAGTAAATCAAACCACTGTGGTACATGAAGAGACAGTGGCTTCTCACACTGAATTAATCTTTGATGCTCATCAATCTGTTGAACAGGGTGAGGAAATTGATCAACCACCCATGGAGACAAACTCTGAGCCTATTGTACAACCTGCAGAGGATGTTGTAGCACCTGTTGCAGTGAATGTTGAACATACTGCAGACACTGTTGCAGAAGCTGTTGATGCGTCTCTTCCAATTCCTGAATCAACTGTTCATGTTGAAGCTGAAATTGAAGTTGAAACTGAAGGGAGTACTGAGTCAAGCTCTTCTCAGAGTTTACCAGTACAGACTGATGCTAAAGTTAAAGATTTTCCTGGCCCTTCAAATCAAGCAGATGCTGAAGAAGAACACTTTGAGCAATTTTCAAATGATTGGTACAAAGAAACTTGCATTTTTCCTGTTGCAAGAGCAGCTGAATTTGTTAAGAGAACATCCAGAACAATCACAAATCCAGAGATTCTATCTTGTCTCAAGGCTACTGTGTAAAAGTAAAGACTCTCAATGCTAGATTTGATAATTGTCAAAAGGCTATTTCTGATGTTCGAGGTGAAGTTGTTAGAGGAAATGATATGCTTAAACTGGATAGCAAGAACAAGTTTCAATATCTTTCTCAGAATCAAGAAACTTTGTCTCACAGGCTGAGCAAAGTTGAAGAAAATCAAAATGCCATGTCTTTAAAGATTGATTCTATTGCTACCTCCCTGGAGTTAATCACATCAATTCTTATGCCTGATGATGTCAAAAAGGGGGAGAGAGTTGCTAAAGACAAATGCAAGCAATCTCAAACTCTGAACAGAAAGGATAATGCTGGAGATGGAGGAGCAAGTAGTAAAGGCAGGGGCAAAACTGAAGAACTTCAAACTCTGAAATCTAGCAGGTCTTCTAAATCACAGTTTGATGGGTTAAACACTGATACTCAAGGTACTTCATAGACCAAGAGTTTGTTATTATCTTCTAATCCACAGACTGATGAGGAGTTGGCTGCTAAATTATTTATTGAAGAAAATGAAGAAGGAGCTACGATTGAAGACGTTAAAGTTGAAGAAAATAGTTTACAAGAACAACATCTCAAAGCTTTAAAGTCTCGAAAGTTTAAAAAGAAAGGAAAAGCTCCTAGGCCTGTTCTTAAAGGCATTGTGATCAAGGAAAATGTTGATGCTGATCAAAGATCACATTTATCAAAGAAATCAACAGAAGCTGAAGCTAAACTCAAGCTGAAAGGCATTGCTACGGAAGGAGAACTTTCAAAGAAGAAAGATACAACCTCTGTTTTTACACAAGTTGTACAGAAGAAAGAAAACACAACCTCTGTTGCTACACAAGTTGTGTCTACACTAGTAGAAAAAGGGCCTATAGCGTCGGTCAAAACATACTTTTAGCGTCGGTCAAGTGGCGTAGTACATGTAGGCGACACTATAGGTATAGGTCTGTAGTGTCGGTTATTTAGGTGACGCTTAAAATAGTCATAAGCGTCGGTTAACTAAAATGCCGACGCTATAGGTATAGTCATAAGCGTCGGTTAACTAAAACGCCGACGCTATAGGTATAGGCATAAGTGTCGGTTACCTAAAACGCCGACACTATAGGTATAGGCATAAGCGTCGGTTACCTGAAATGCTGACGCTATAGATATAGGCCTATTGCGTCGGTTAACAAGAATGCCGACGCCTAAAGTCCTTTTTTTTTATTGATAGCCTTAGCTGATTTCATACATACACCCCAACACATGCTTCAATCTCAAGATGGATGTTGATGAAACTAAATAGCACAGTGATGACATCTTAAATTGAATGTTAAGACTTGAATCTCATTTATTACTTATCATTATCATGAAAAAAGTCAAAACTAGTATATAACTTGAATCAACAGAAACTTGTTCCAACATATTCATCATTTGATCACATGAGTAAATATAACACAAACTACAATAACCATCTTTACGTGCAACTGTTGCTGACTAAACAAACACAAAAATCTAGTTTCGGGACACGCCACGAGTACAATGAAATCATCATGGCCTTCGGGTAAATTTCCAGCAGATTCCATAAGTGAAACAGAAACCTACAAATGACAAAAAAAAAGACATTGAAAAAGTGCTTATAGCCTAGTATATTTCTAGGAACTTCTACTTAACAGAATCAGTGAATGCAGGAAGATGATGAATGAATTATGTTGAAATTACTATCAAGAAAATCAGCATACCTGCATACAGCGTAGAATAATTTCAGGAATGTAACACCTGCGACAAAAGCCCCTTACAATGTATGCTACTGGTTATTCCAAAGAACCTTCACTGTTTAAATTCTGAGTAGAGAGTCTGCCACTGGATATGTGTAGTGTCCGAGTCCTATAAATCCATACACAGAGTCAAGTAACACAGTATATGACCAGTTCACCTTGAATTTTAACATCTACATAGAAATTCTAATTCTAATTCTAATTTTTAACTACAATTGGCAGATAATATTATTTCTGTCCATGCAGGACTCAAATCGAATTCTACCGGTGAAAAGAGTAAATAATTAGAATGAAATATTACCATGAAGAGATAGTAAAGAATAGCATAGCTAGAGGTAATATTAAATATATTCGATGCCCTGTCCACTATACCAATCATCCACATATAAAGAACTAGACCCATAACCAGAACAAATGGTTCTTTTACAGTATACTTCAATCACTTTTCAACCTCTCTCCTGTACAATTCTATTAGAACCATACTTCTAGATTCATGATCACCACCACCGGTTCATGAAAAAAGATTGTCAAAGTAATTTTAAAAGGATCTGTACTGTAAGAAAACAAGTATAATTTGGAGTTGAGGTTCACTTGTAAAGTAGAGGAAAACAGGAAAGCAAGATATTACCTGGTTGTTTGAAGTTTGACCATTTACATTTTGAGGCCGGGCATTAAGAACACTAAAAGTATTACAAATTTTTATAACAATTTTCCTGCCATTAGAACAGGAAGAGACTTAGTAGGCTAGAATTAACAGGTCATGCCTATGAGAATTTGGTACTCAGTTACGTCATGCACTACACTTAACCGCCATTAAACAAGGAGCAAGCTAATACAGTGAAGACAACAAGACAAAGCCACAATACCTTGTGACTCAGAAAATGCACTATGATTTGTCAGCTGGGAATCAACTCCATTGTCAAAATATACAGGTGCCGCATGCTGGTAGTCTCTGTCATCATGTAGAGTCTGTCCTGGATGATGCTGGTAATCAACTATGTTCTCTGAATATTCGGTTGTCGAGTGATGGTAATCAACATTGTTATCCGAATATAAGGGTGCTGATTGCTGGTATTCAACTTTGTTCTCTGGTAATCAAAGGATCCATCAAACATGATGGTCGTCCAAAAAAACAGAACTAATAACAAGAAAAAAAAGAGTGGTTGCACAAATCAGTTCATGCTATAGCAAATACAATAAAGCTTAACAAGTATAAAAGTCAATACCGATGATAAAAACAAAAAGATACAGAGCTCCATTGTGTGGATGGTAAAAAAATGCAAGGTTATTATCACAGTCATTAATGCCTTTGTTACAATGCAGCCTTGGTAATCCTAAAGCAAGAATACATACATGACAGATAGCTGGATTTATTATCAATAGATATGAATCTTGTAACATTACACATACCTTTAAAATCAGCCAACAAAATTTAAGACAAGTTGTACACAAATTTAATCTGGTAAGTGAAAACTATTACTAATCTACATACAAACACCTGTAGTAATTAAGAAGTTAACAACGAACCAAAAAAATATATCTTTAGAAAAATCAAACTGATACTTACCATTTAGTGTCATGAAATAAAAATGTTTATGCCCCTGCAAAGCATACTCTTTTTGTCGAGCCTCATAGGCATGCATATCAAGCACCTGTAGACCAATACGAAATTGAGTTTAACAGAAGAAAGAAATAATACATATTTAGACTAGTGCCAAAATGAGGATCGGACAAGAATTCATCTTTGAATAGTTTAGACAAGTGTAAAGTTGTTGGATCTAATTGGAGTGACAAGCTTCAACTTTACTTCATTTGAACATAAACATAAATGAGTGGAAAACCTCCCACTCCCACACTGTCTCCGAACTAAGAAAATAAAACAAATACATAATTTTTGGTACACTTCATATTTTAATAATAAAGACATAGGTTTAGCAATCTTAAAAGGCAGAAGCCATCCTTGGTATTTACTTTAGGAAGCATACAACTAATATTTTTTTATCAAGAGTATATTAAAGGTAAGCAATAACAAACTTCATTTTCCAACGATGTCAAGAAACAAGTGATGGAACATACCCAATATCAATTTCTTATTCCCCTGAACAATATCGTTTCCAGCAATATTGACCAGTGAAAACTTCAACTGTTTTCCAATTTTCACTACTTGGTTACAATTTTCTACTTTTCTGAATGGCAACTTGATAGGGGGCTTAGTTGCCATCTTCCAATTAACTATCCCTGGTGACACCTTATCAAACCCACCTGCAAAATAGCAGAAACAAAATCAATTCACACAGACTAGAAAAAACTTAGTAAGTTACATGATCAGCATTCATACCAGTAAAAATTAGTTTGCTATTTGTTCAAAATACTGGACTTCCAAATTTCTGAGAGATAAACTTTACATGGTCTTTTTGTTTTTCAGAAGTAACCAACTTATACACTATTACTCATAATTGCAAATTTGGTTTCTTATAAACTACAGATAGCCTGAGGGTAAGGTTTATCTATGCTGATTTGAGGAAAATTGTACAACTTAATGCAGTGAAAATAATAATCACCCATTTCTAAGGTCTTCAAAGATGTTGTTGATATAGGTTGAATGCCCAAAACTATTTATCCAAAAACAAAATGCACTCTCTTCTCTAGTGATTTGGGCCACATCAGACTTATGTCCAATAACACATAACATAATCAAAATTATGTATAAAAAATACCTGGTTGTTTGAACAAAGTTCTCCACATGGTCATGTCCCTTTTACAAATTCAATTTTAAGCATCCGATTCTGGCATCCATTCCCACAGCCCAGCCGGCCTCCTAGAGTCGCTTTGCAGTGACAAACGATTATCTGAAATGATAGTAATTAGAGAGTGAGAATTTATCTGGAACCAGATATTATTACAATCAACAACGTGCAGACAGTATGTTTGGCGGAATATACAAGTTGGACAATTTAATATCATTTGGACATTTCGGGGGACATCAGTTACATTTTGAACATGCAACCTCACTGGTTATGGTTTTGAATGAGAGTATAGAGGGTTCTGTTTTTCAGTTATATTGTGAGAATTAGAATAGGAGTACAGTCAATGTGTATTGAACAGAGTGAAGCAAGTATATTACAGCTTCCTTCCATAATTTCTGCAAAGATAATCTTTCATATGGAAGATTCGACAATAAAAAAATTATGTGCAATTAATAGCATTTGAAATATTAGACATAACATTACCCGGATTTCCGAAGCCTCCTCTACAGAATCCCCATCAACCCGAATAACAGAACTTAACTCCTTACAAAATTGATAAATTAAATCGGGCTGCTGGCGAAGAACATTGTAGTATTGGGTAAGGAAGTAAGAACCTACCTGCAAAATATAAACCAAAGAAAATCAATCCACTATATACACCAATACAAATCAAGAAATCAAGAAATGGGCATCAAAAAGATTGAATTTTTAGATAAGTTTTTCATAAAAAATATTGGGGGTTTTAGGCGAGAAATTGAGGGTTTTAGATATACACATATCTATAGAAGAAAGGGATAGATATATAACCACCAAGAAATCCCTCTTTTTGTCGATATAGAGAATCCCCTTTTGTCGATACAGAGAAGACCTAGGTTTGGTTGAGAGAGACAAGAAATTAAGCACAATAAATCAATTACTTGTAAACTAAGCTCGAAAAATTGAACCCAATATGACTTCAATTAGTGTGAATTTGTATGACTTGGGTGGAAGAAAGCAGAGGGAGAGTTTTTTGGTTTATGATTTGTATGAGTTGAGGTCGCGGGAGTGTTAGAGGGTGAGAAATGTTTGAGGGTGAGGAAGGTGATTGATATGTTCTTATTTTTTTTAATTTTTTTTTAAAGAACAGATATGTTTTCATTTTAATTATTATATGTTTTTACTTTTTTTTTAATCAGACCCCTTAGCATCGGCATTACAAGAACCGATGCTTAAAACATGTTTATAGCATCGGCATTAAAAGAACCGACACTTAAAACATGTTTATAGTGTCGGTTAAATAAAGACCGAGGTTAAAGGGTCTATTTTAGGCGTCGGTTGAGTAAAGACCGACGCTAAAGGGTCAGTTTTAGGCGTCGGTTGTTTATGACCGACACTAAAGGACAGTTTTAGACGTCAGTTGAGTAAAGACCGACGCTAAAGGGTCAGTTTTAGGCGTCGGTTGTTTCATGACCGACGCAAAAGGTCCAACACAAATGACATTAAGCGTCGGTTAAGCTAGAAACTGACGATTAAAGTATGTATAGGCCACGGGTCTCTATATAACCGACGCTAAAAGTGCGACGCTAAAAGACAGTTCTGTACTAGTGCTAGACCTCTATCTTCTCAGTTACAATCAGTTTTTGGTAAAGGAACACTTCATGATCCAAATCTATTATCTGGAGCTTCTATGGATTTTTTTGATGGAAGAGCTTTGTCTGGTAAGGTTGGAAAAAATAAGGCTGGTCTAGGCTCACATAGAGATAGAAGGCAATATACTGGTCCCAGAGATCCTTCTTCACTGGCTGTTCCAGGTCGTGGTGTCACTCAAGAAAGTTTGGACAGACTGGAATCAGTACAGTTAGTTCATCAGAAGAGTTTAAAGAAGGATTTTCTCTTGTACTTTATGGCTGATGGGACAGTATTTAAAATTGGTGAGAATGATATTGGCTTGAAATATTGGGAAGAACTAGAATATGTTCTATATCTTTTCAAGGTGAATAGTCAAAGGACTCAATCAGTTGTAAATGTGCTCAGACAGAAAATGCTCCAGAATTTGGCAATCAGAGGGATGAAGTGCAATAGCAGATATGTTCCTAAATACAGAGACTGGAATGGAAATCTTATTGAAATGAAGAAGGGTACTGCAAAGTTAAAGACTGATCTGGGAATCACAGTACTTGACTTCAATTCACAATCAGAGGAAGTAAAATTTATCAGACTAGGGAATGAGATGAGGAGGAACAAAATCTATGATCTTAGATCTGCTATCTATCAAACAGATGAGTGTGATCCTCAGCTGAGAGAGATCAAGGAAGCTATGATAATTGAGCTTGAGAATGCAGAAAGAAGATTACTTATAGATTATCTCAGAACAACACCAGATCTTGAGGAGATTAGAGATTAAAGTCTGTAAGAATTTTTCTTGTTTTCTGTAGATTTTTGTTAAGTCAAGTTTAAACTCTACTTATTTGAATAAACACTTTGTTTGTATGAAATTGTTTTGACATCATCAATTATTGTTAACTTATGCATTTTTACTAATGAACAAGTTGGGGGAGATTGTTAAATATAATTGATATGGTTAATATCAATGTTTAAGTTTTACAGGGAAAAACAGAGTTTAAACAGGAAGCAGTCAGAGTTTAGTTAAACTCTGACAGTTGGAAGCTGAACAGAGTTTGCTATACGCTGACAGTGGAAGCTCGACAGAGTTTGTTAAACTCGGTCTGGAGGCAGCGTCTACCAGTCAACAGAGATTAAAGATTAATTGAAGATAATTACGGAAGCAATATCTTTACAGATTGGATAGCTGTCAAAGAGATTGAGTTGACTAAGGAGACGTGTAGCAATCGTAATTGATAACATTTGTATAGCTAATTTATAGGAGTATCAATTATCTATTGTATAGCAGCTGTATATCTTATAAATACAGTTAGGTTAACCCTAGAAGGGTAATTGATCGTGTAATACAATATCTTTCATTGTAACCTAAGCAGCTCTCTGTGATATTTTACATCACTGAGAGAGAAGTTAATTTCAAACAGTTTTTAAAGCTTTTTAAGAACTTATTGTTATTCTCTCATACTTAGTTGATTATAAGTGTGTATTTGGCCTAACAGGTTTCAACATCCTTCATCTTCTCTCCATCTTGGTTGGTTGGAATATTGGCCACCAAACCTACATTTCCACCTTTTTTCTAGATCTTCTCAACTTCTTCATCTTGTTGTAACTCGAGCTCATAGGTCTTTAGAATCTCTCAAGTGTATAGTCTTTGTAGTCTTGAGAATTCCTCAATGAGACTGTCACTGGCTTCCATTCTTTAGGTAAAGACCTCAGAAATTTTAGGTTGGAGTCTTTGGTTTCATAAACTCTTCCATACAACTTTAACTCATTTAACAATTTTTGAAACCTGCTAAATATATCAGTTAAGCTTTCACCTGTATTAAATTGAAAATGTTCATACTGTTGTATGAGGAGTTGTTTCTTATTCTCTCTGACTTGCTCAGTCCCTTCATAGAGTGTTCGAATAGTGTCCTACACTTGCTTGGTAGTGGTGCAGTTGATGACACTATCAAACATGTCTTGATCAATACCATTGAATAGTATATTCGTGGTCTTCTTGTCCTTCTGGACCTCCTCTTTGTCTCCATCTGTGAATTCTACTGGCAGTTTGGGAATAGGCCTTCCAGCAGCTCCAGTTCCAGCTGCTTCTCCAACTGCAGTGTTAGCCTTCACAGGAATATGAGGACCTTTCTCTATGCAGTTTACATAACCTTCATCGATGGATAAGAGATGTAAATGCATCTTTACTTTCTAGTGAAAGTAATTATCTTTGTCGAGGATTGGTATTTTCACGCCTGTATCCTTTAATCCCATGGTGGTGATCTTTAGACTTCTTGTATGCTAGAAGCTTGCTCTGATACCAATTGTTATTTCCCAGTTATGCACCACGAGATTGTAGAAAGGGGGTTGAATACAATCTCAACTAAATTCTTTCGAACTGATGAGGTTTAAAACAAATTGTTATGAGAACAGAAAGAAAAACAAGATAAACAAATTATCTAACACACATACAACACGAGATATAAAAAATCTCAGGTGGTTTAGCTTGATTGCTTAGTCCACCTGATGGTTGTATTTCAAGATAATTCTCTGCGTACGAATACACAACTGTGGGTTACAATGTTTTAGTGTTTACAAGAAAACCTAAGCTATCAACCTTGTGATCAGTGTTTTCTTCACTCTTCTAAAAAACTATTGCTGCTCATACAGCTTATATAAACTATATGAAGACAAGTAAAAGTTACATGAAATGTGATGATATATTTCTGGTATAACTTGTCACACACACATACTCAAAGTGGTAGCCATTTCTGGAATTATCTTGAAAGTCTTCTTTTATTGATTTGGACAATCCTAGCATGCTTCAAGTCAGTGTATGTTTCTTTCTTCAAAAGTTACTAAGTTCCTGAGATGACTTAGCTTCCAAGCCCACGTGATGCTTTATGCAAAAGATCTTTTTGCTTTGGATCTTTGTCTCTAAAAGTAGCTTTAATCAAAAAGATAATCTTTTTGAAAGTCAATAAGCTTTTCTGCTTATTGAGCTGTGCTTGAACTTTCCAGATATAACGGTTGATCCTTATGCATTTATCAAGATATCCTTTGAATCTTTCAGTAGAAGTGTAATCATGTTGGAGGTTGCTTCCACTCTTATTATTGCCCTTGAAGTCGGATAAACGGTGACTGATTTCACCTTTCACTTGGAAGAGTTTGAGCCTTCAGATATCTACAATTTGACTCCCTACTCGTAACATCCTCTATGTAATTGGCCACTGTCAATAAGTCACGGGTAGCAAAGTAATTCTTGGTCTAATCTCCATTCGATGTGTTCCTTTAGAAAACTCTAGTATTATTATGAAAACAAGTTGAGTTCTCGAACAGATGAATCTTGAGTTCTCGAATGATGACTTCTCGAGCTGTTCCTTTAAGTGAGTTCTCGAATAACTTCTCGAATAGTTCCTTTAAGTGAGTTCTCGAATGACTTCTCGAATAGTCTTTTGAGAGGACTTCTCGATTAGTGCATGTTGCAGACTTCTCGAATAGAGCAATCTGACTTCTCGAACTAGGATTTCTCGAATAGACTCTTTTTGTAGAGTTCTAAAATGACTTCTCGAACTCTTCTTTTCTTGATTTCTCGAACTTACTTGCTTGGTTACAGCAAACTCTCTTTTGACTACTGATATCTAAATTTAGCATCCCAAGGCTTGTTACAGAAATAATTTCTAACTACATGCAAAGTTCCAATCTCAAGATATTGCTTTAGTTGATCTGCATTTAAGTTAGCTTCCTGATTTATTTGTCAGCTTCGATTCCTTGATTCATTTTCTGCCTTGTGGTATTTGTTATCATCATCTAAAACATATATGACTCAACAATAAGATAATAATTGTATGTGTAGACAATTATTATATATGGTATGTCTTGATCACTAAGTTGGGTAATTAGGTGCCAAGAATTTGAAGGCTTGTTGAACAAGTATTTTTAAGACATGTAGAACAAGTATGGTAAGTCTTGGTGACTAAGCTTTAGATGACTATATATACATAGTCGTATTGTATTTGTTTGAAGTGTGAATACTTAAAAGATGTAGTCTTAGGTATTGTTTGGGAGATGCTTGAGCATTGTTGGCTCAAGTATCGGGGTTGGGACACCGTTAAGGTGTTATTGTTTTGATGTATTATTTAAATTTTTTTATTAATAATACGAGTTGGGGCGTGGGTGTTTACACGTCATATATTGTGTGTGTTCTTGTTTTGCTTTTACTTATTGATTTGGATAGAAGTAGAAGTAATACTTGAATAACGTGTGACCGCGCTTTGGTGGATCTTGTTAACTAATTGATTGATTGTAGGTGCTCTGTATTGGTGTTGTGAATCTCGGATTGTGTACAGTCCCCTAACCTAACACAAGTGAAGAACATGGCTTGCACCACCGAAGTAATCCAGTAAGAAAAAGACAGAGATGGCAAGAAAAGGAAAAAAACTCTTTTCAGATGGAGGCATTTGCAACCAGATTTAATGAGGTTAGTCATAGACAAGCTCAACTATCAAGAACAGGTTAGTTTACGTGCTACCTGCAAGAATTGGAACGCTATTAAGCTTTAGGCTACTGATTTTATACACGACGTGTCATTAAATTCCATTGCATTAATATCAAGACATCAAACAATAGGTTCAAAAATTTCTTCAATTTCCTAATTTACAAGATAAGAGATCAAACACAAAAAATAGTCAAAGCTTTATTGACACATATTCCGATTCAAGAATTATATCAATGGGGACTTGATGTGCACAGGCCTAACGAAAGCATGTTCACGTATTTCATGGCTATGGCCCAACAACTTGGCAACATGGATGCTGCTACTGGGTCTGTAAAAGTATAGTTCTAAGGAATCATGTTTACTATGACACCTTAGACTATTCATATAATATCATTAAAGATTTGTCTAACAAAGGACAAATGCTCTCCGTACTATTCAAGAATATGATTGCCATATATTTCTTTCCAAAAAAAAAAGACAGGATGTTGTCGCTGCTATCTCACAAATGATCAGCTCTTCAGATAAAAGATTCAAAATTACTGGCATGATACTGGCATTAAAATAAATTGGTGGGCAAATTTATCCAGATTAAGTGGTCCACCTATTTTCAATCCTCATCTACTAAACGAAGACAGTCACTATCTACCTGATGGATACCCGTACACCTAGACTAGATGGATGAATGCACATGCCCTCAATGCAAAGTTGCTCTGCTCATTGGATGTCTTTCAACTTATCTTACAGAATCTATTGACTATTACCTATATCTTTTCTAAGTGCCAAAAACCTTGTCAAGTTTGCTCAATACTGCTAATGCCTATTGTTTCATAGAAGAACCTTCATTGCTAAATATTATTTTTTTTATGAAGTCTTTCTTAAAATTTGTTTGGTTCCTCCTACACGGTTTCATTTGCTACTGGGTATGTATTGGAAGATATTATCTTTGTTATTTAGTTGTTGTCATATCTTAGCTCTACATATATACCAATTAGCAATTTAACAAATAGTCCTTTTATTAATTCTTCAAGAATTCTCAAAGTAATGGTAGAATTGGAACGATTATAATGGCAGCTGCTGCTAAGCATCTCACTCCAGTCATATTGGAATTAGGAGGAAAGGGTCCTGCTGTTGTTGATTCAAATACAAATTTACAAGTAAGATTTTTAAAAAAAAACCATGTGCTATTGATGACATCATAAATTTTACCATGCATTTGATATTTCATATCTTACATCTTAAGATACAACAGAAATAGAATTTATATAAAAATCAGTTGCAAATAATTGAATTTAATTAAATTCTGTTGCAATAATTTTAGATAAATCCTAAAACCAGTGTTATAATCAAATTTAAAAAAAGACGGCTTCTACAATTAAAAAATGATTTTCTCTCATAAAGTTCAATGCATACTTATCTACACTAAAGAAATTAAAAGAAAAAAAAGGAATTCATACACTTTATATGATTAAATTTAAAATGAAAAGTTTAAAATAATAAAAATCAATCCTCAAACATATACATCTATTTTAACATATTAAAAATATTAATTAATTTCATTTGCAAATAATTGCCAGAACATAATTTTAGAAAAAAAAAATTTAATTTAAAGTTACAATCAAATTTAAAAAAAAAAGATGGTTCCTACAATTAAAAAATGATTTACTTTCATAAAATTCAATGCATACTTATCTACACTAAAGAAATTAAAAAAAATGAATTGACAATAAAAAAGTGACTCATTATTTTAACTAAAATGAACAAGGCAAGAAAAATTTTACAATATAACAAATTAAGACTTAAGCTTATCATGAATTAATATATCTTATCCCTTTAACTTCATTTTTGTTATCAAGATAAAAAATTATTACAATCTCCTTCTAGATATGAATTCTCGAAAAACAATGTAATTGTTTACAATTTAGAGTAATCATTTAAAATTTTATGAGGAATAAAATGGTAATGTAACAGCCCCAAATCCGGGGTCGGGGACCTGGTCGTTACGGTCTCATATTCCATAAACAATACTTGTACTTGAATCAAAATAAATAAATAGCATACTATGACCCCACAATAATACCACATCACACACAACCAGTTATAGTCCCAGAGATAAATTGAAATAATACTCTAATCATAGGATCCACAAGTTATAAGTTATTACAACCCAAAATGATTACAGAATAAATTTAATAGTTTCTTTCCGTTGATTAACATAAGTCATACATATAATTAAGTCTGATACATAAAAGCTACCAGTCTAGCTTACTGGCTGCTCCTGCCTCAGCAATGGCTGCTTTGACAATAGCGGGTAACCCTCTAACGGCTGTCACCTGCTTGAGTTTAGTGCGCCTTATGCGAGCCATCAGATCTAACTGTTGTTGTGATATAATAAATAAAGCAAGGGTGAGCAATAGCCCACCAAAATTAATGTATAACTTAACAATAATATATAACGATTCAAACCATATGCCATGCATTAACGAACATATTGCCGGTATAACGTAAAAGATGAAGTTACAACGTAACTCAAAATGTAATTTTTAGTTTTAACATTATTCAAACCCTGCCAACACTGATAATGTTGCAGAAAATTTCTAACTTTGAAAGATGAACTAATACCGGAGTATTGACGTGCAGAAGCCATAACGTTTACGATGATCAGTCGTATGTTATGCATCTAATGATTATTCTCTACATGTAGAAGGAAGAACATACGGATTTACTTGTCCACCGCCCCCTAGAACTCCCTGGCCAACGGTTGGGCCATTGATGGACCGGCGCCACTCGGCCACTTACACGGATCCTAGTTCGAGTAACATCCATGACTCTGAAATGTAAAGTTCGTCCCCCTTTCCCCAAGTATAATACTTGTTGATAGGACTCCACAAAGTAGTCGCATCTAATTGGAAAGGAAAATTCAGGTGTATTTCCCAAGATGTTGCTTGTTAATGGATATCGACTTGTTCCATCAATCTTACCCCTCGAACGATGAGGAAGTAACACAAGACTCAATTTGATGAATAGCAACCAAGTTGCGAATGAAAAGAATAGTTTCAAAAGATTTATGACCGGGCAGACAAACAAAATATATAACAGCTCTCAAGTAAGGTTCCCTCATATTTTGAAAGATAGCTTTAAATGAAAAAATGGAGTTTTGGGAACCTCTCCTTGATAAAAAAAATAATCATAATAAAGCTCAGAAATATTTTACATAATATTTGGAGTTTGAAGATAATATTTGAATAAAATTAATCATTTTTAAAACTAGTTAAAAGAATTAAATAAATATTCAAAGAATATTTATTAAACCATAAATATTTCCAGAATATTCTTAATATAAAATATTGTTCATAATTAACCCTCCAATGAATATATAAAATATTCACGAAATAAATAATTCCTCGAATAAATATTCAAAATAATATCCGATAATTAAATCAACATTAAATGAATATTCAAGATAATATTCATTAAAGAAATAAAGCTCAAATGAATATTCAAAATAATATTCATTGTATAATGAAACTCAAATGAATATTCAAATAATATTCATCAAATAAATATTGAAAAGGTATTTACTTAGATATTTTCATCAGAAAATAATCACGATGTATCAAGAAATACTGACTCCCGGTCTATATTCGAAGAATGAAATTCATATGCCCTTCACTAAGGGTCTTAGCAATATCCGGCTTATAACTAATATATCTCGTATCTATCTTATAAGACAACATCAATTCTCGAAACAAGTATCACAATATAATCTGAAAGTAGGCATGCATGCTATGGCATATGTATAACAACAATCAAATCATATATATTATCACAACAACAGTTCCAAAGTGTTGGAAACTTGTCTGGTAATCTGGTAGGAATAATGTGTCCTGGGTCAGTCCGGTGATCTATAAATAATCAAAATATCTGAGATTAATCACTTAACGCTTTGAAAGGTTAAGTATGTACTTTACTTAGGTTAAAACACGTTTTCGAGTTATCTCGTTATGCACCCCTTAGTGTACTCTTATAACACCGTTATGATCCGACACTTGTTCGTTATTAAGGCATGTCATTATACTTACACTTGGTAGGTACTTAAGTCGTATGAGTTCTAAGGTCGGTCGTTTACTAACAAGGATTATACCTCCAGATTTATTGTCCATTTTCTAAGTGGTTTTCCAGAGTTATAACCATGTATTCCTCAAAGGGTTTCTTTCGTACTTAACCTTGATTCGAACATTTTTATAAAATCGAAAAACGTTCTTTTTGACATGAGGTCTCCTCCCACACCTTCCTTATGATCTCTAAAATTTAATTACCAAGATTCGTCACTGAATTAATCATGTTAAGGGGGTTCCATTCCAGTTACGAACTCGCACTTACATTTTCGAACTACTTTCACTAAATCGACCATAACTCCTAAACCGTAAGTCCGTTTGCTTCGTCTCTCGCGCCAACACGATCTATGACTCGAGATCTAGAAGGGCAGGTCATATATTCATCAAGGTCAGAAAATTATGGCTACTGTTATGCACGAATTTTAAGGGTTAACGAAATTTCGGCATTACGACGGCTATAAATCGAACGTTTCCAAATTTATCACAACAACCCAAGCCACACCGGGCATACCATACATCTAAACAAGTCCATGAACATCTCATTTCACCATCATAATCATCATATTACTTAGATCACTACACCAACTACATAATCATGTTTGCACGCTTATAATAACATCAAAATCTTAACTATGTTAAAAACCACCAAGAACATACATAAAACTCAAAGTAAGATCTAGGGTTTAGGTGAGATATACCTTCCTTGGAGTGTGTAAGGACCTTAGTAAGCCTTGAATAGCTCTTGTATAACCTTGACATAGCTTAAATCATCCAAAAAAACAAGAAAACTAAAGTTAGTTTCTTGAAATCACTATTCACCCTCATCTTGGATGATTTTATTACCTAGGAAGGAATTGGAATTTGAAGCTAAAATTCATAGGATAATTATGATATGAAATTTAGTACTCACCAAAATAATCTTGGAATTCTTTGATGGTTGGAAGTGGAATTTTGATCTTGGAATTAGGCTAAAAGCCGAATGGGAGAGATATGGAGAGAATGGTGGAGTTGCTTGCTTTTCTCTTGCTTGGTTTGTGTTAAATTGAATTATTGATGAGATTTAAATAATATCTTGGCATAAACTGGCTTTAAGAAAGTGATTTGCTCATCCATGATGCAATCCAAGGGACAAGTGTTGTGGTTTAGTGGCTTGATGATCTGTTTAAACTAACTACTTGGTTTGATTCTAATGTTACTAGTTAGATTTGTAACTAGCTTGGTTACTTGATCTTATCCTCTTGCATATGCATGCACCTTGGCTCTCTAGTTGTTTCTTTGTCCGGTTGTTGCTCAATTTCATTGATCGTTCGGAGCAATATCTCGAGTATTTCTTGTTAGGATTTTACCGGAAATCTCCTTGATATTTTTGCTAACATCTTTAATCCTCCTTTATAATTCTTGAATATAAATTCCTCAAATCTCTTTATTAAACCCTTAAATCCTTCAGTGTCTAGGAAAATCTCGGAAAAAATAAAAGTGCTATTTTTCTGAATCTGACATCGTTTACATACACTTATATTGCCTATCGGTCATTAATATGGAGTCAAAAATCCGTTCTGAATACGTCTATATAGCGTCGTCTGATAATATTCCAATTTCCACCAAAAACACTATTCATTGCTTATTTTCTCTTTAATTCTTATAAACAGAAAAATGTTCTCGCGCTTTCCCGAGCGTTCCTTAACCTTTTTACGGAACCACTGGACTTATAACAGATATCGATTTGGATGACATGAGAATAACTTCCTCTTTGGAATTTACCATATCTTACTTTCCAGGAGATATATTAATCTAATCTAAGTTGTCAACCAATTGCAGTGTTCATGGCATATAACATTTGAATCCAAATTCATTAAATATTCATTCACTAGAACCACTGTTACACTTATACTCCATTACATAATAAAAATTTTAATTACTATCAAAAATTTGGGTTCTTACAGGTAACCACAATAAAAGAAATAATTCGGATTCTTAATTAAAGTATGATACTTACCTATTTAAGCCCTTGTATTTTTAAGAAAAAGAAAATGTGAACATGTTTTCAAATACATAAATAAATGCAGAAAAATTTATTAGTTTTCAATACTGTGAATGATTTGAGTTACATACAATTTTGAATAAATTTTAAGAACTTCATCTATACATTTTAACTTGAACATCAACAATTAATTTAAAAAATGCTACAAAACTCTTCCAAAAAACAATTATTAAATTCAAAAATAATATACATAAACCAAAAATCACCTACAATTGAAAAAACAAAAATATTAACAACAAAAGAAAAACTACTTAGCAGCGTGCATTGTACAATCTAAAGGCTAATATCTAATAAAAGCAGTAGATTAGGCAGGGGATATGGTACACTAAAAAATCTTCAAGCTAATTTTTCCAATTTGATATGCATCAACTCGTAAAAACGAGGCGCCCAGATGGTCTTCAGATTAATCCATCGCTACGACATTCTTTTATCCACTCTCTAATTACTCCCGGTTTCAGAAACTAGACGCTTGATGTTTCCTATATAGCGTGTTGAACTTGAAAAAATGTTCGAATTACGTCACTTTTAAGAATACATTGCCCAAAATACTTGTAAGCAGAACGAGACGCCCAAAATACTCGTCGAACACGCATGTGTAACATGCGCATACTGGCCCCATTATTCATGAAGGCCAGGCAAGTGGCCTTTGCGTGTACTTATATATTTTTTTTTATAAAAACTAAAGACACGCAAGTTACGAATGCGTGTACATTTTATAAAAATGAATATTACTAACAATGGTCAAGTGTATATATCTTTGAGCTGTCTGCGCAAATTTTTGTTGCGTATTCAACTAAAAAAAGAATTCCTATACGCATATATGTGTTGCATACTCTATATAAAAATTAGGATATTCTAATTTACGCATATGTAGAATGCGTATTGCGTGTCCTATATATTTTCCAAATTATGCAGTTTGTAGTTTTTTTTTTTGCGAATATTACTTTTTAAATAATCTTAGGGGAACAGTAATTAATTTTTGGGGTTCAACGTTTTCATTTTGGGTTTAGAAATATTCAGAACAACGAATAAACTGTATACGAACTTAGGGTTTAAGATTTAGGGTTGTTTACAACCCTAAACCCTAGACCCTAAACCCTAACTTATCCTGATTTTCAAACGCGTTAGCGTTTAAAAATCAGGCCGCCAGATTCAATTTTTTAATTAAAATTTTTAAATTTTATCTGTATTTCCTTGGGATATCAACAGTTAATCTTTAGGGTTCAACAGTTGCATTTTAGGTTTAGAAATATTCCCAACGACGAATAAACCGTATACAAAATTAGGGTTTAGGTCATACAAATAAAAAAATTAGTATCGAACAAAAAAAAAATAATAGAACAAATACGCATAAGGAAGATGCGTACCCAGCCTATACGCAAGAGCTCAATGCGTACTCTGGTTAACTAAAGCAAAACAAAAAAAAAATTGATTGGACCACGCATGGGTATAATGCGTACCCACCTTAACTAAAACAAAAAAAAAAAAAAATTAAACTGACCACGCAAACACGGAATGCATATACGGAGGGTATTTTGGGCGCTCCCCCGCCCCCCGCCGGTAGATATTTTGATTGTTTCATTTGAAAATGTAGGTATTTGGGGATTTCACCCATTGAACTTTCTTTTTTTTTTTTTTCTTCAATGGCTGTAGCTATTGCAGTTGTTTTAAAGTTTAAAGTTAAAAACAAGCAATGAAATGATTTAAACACTAAATGATGAAGATATTTTTAATTAAATTATTATTTTGATTAAACTAACCCATCTCACTAATTTTGTTATAGCTTTTCTTAACATAGATGATAAAATATTATTATTTCATTAAAGGTCGTATGTCGCTTCTAATGTTACTTGCTTAAAAAAGTCAAAAAAAAATCAAAATATAAATTATAAATAACAAAAATATATTCATGCTAAGAATTACAAAAACATATAGTTCGTGCTAGGGAAAATGCTGATCGGGAAAAAGTGGAACCCAAGGATCGGTGCACTATTTTTGTGTCTAAAATCCCCTATGAGTTTTTAGCTAAAGACATTTAGGAGCTTTTCAAGAGTGAGGATAATGTCTTGGCTATCATAAGAGGGATAAATTGAATAATAGAATTGTTATTTTCAAAACCAATAATGAATCAGAGGCAGGGGATATAAATAATAAGCAATGTTAAGGATGGGTTCAAAGAGTAAAGCTCTCAATCAATAAAATGGAGAAAGAAAAGGATGTGTTACCTGGTTCTGTTCAGAATAAAGATGGTATCTTCATTCTTCAACAATAAAGAAGAGGTTACAACTTACAAGTGAAGAAAAATCAGAATAGTGGGATTAATTTTGAACACACTGAAGTAGAAATCAGTGAAAAGGTGGAAAATTGTTTTTTTTTTAAGAGTTTAGTGGTTATCCAGGTCGGTCTTAGGAGACCATCAAAACATAGGGTGAAAGATAATTATAACTTATTTTTTAAACAATATGTACCAAAATAACCGGTTTTGCATAAGTGGCCAATAATGGCTGGTGGAATACGCATTATAAAACGTGGTAACACATAATACGCATCCTACATGTGAGTAATCTGTGATACATACTAATTTTTTATTATTTTATTCCAGAATACGCAAATTACAATGGTGTATTATAAGTTAATATGCATCAAGGAAATGTGTATCATTGCTTAATATGGATTTTGCAAATGTTTAACCAGTCTTCCAACTAAGCTAAACAGTAAACAGTACACATGTATCTTAAAGGACACTTAGCAGGAAAAGGCACAGATGCACGTGAACATGTCTCACATGTCCCCACACCTTCTTGCATTGCAGACTTGCGGTGTACTTCAAAATATTGTAGGCGACTTACGCTATTGAGAATATGCATTTACCAATTATGTTTTCCAAAACATATGCTAGGACATCTTAAGACCTATAAGGTCTTAAGGTAAGATCACCAGTACATATGCTAGGGCACCATAAGTATAAATTACTATATATGTTACATATTATATATATATATATTATAATTTTTAATTTTTTAACATATGTAAAAATAAATATTAAAGAATTTAGCAAAAAAATAAAATTAAAAATTTTAAGGAGTTGGACAATTATATTTAAGACGTAAATTTAGTTTTTTTTAACAAAAACATCAATTTTAATTTTAAAAAAACTAGCCTTAACATATGTAAAAATAAATATTAAAGAATTTAGCAAAAAAATAAAATAAAAAATTTTAAGGAGTTGGACAATTATATTTAAGACGTAAATTTAGTTTTTTTTTTTTAACAAAAACATCAATTTTAATTTAAAAAAAACTAGCTCACCACTATTTTATTTTTAATTTTTGACCAATAATAATTAAATACTTTTTATCTTCTAAATCTCCTACACAGCTATTCTATAAAATAAGGATTTTAACTTTTACCACTTTATTATTCATACCCTTGCTAAGTAATTTCAACAATAAACATTAGAAAATCAATAATCAGTAAGTAAATAGTAATAGACTAGTAGGGATGGGCATTCATCCCGGTCCGTCTGACCCCGATCCGATCCCCGCACCGAATGGGGCGGGGAATCGGGGATTTTTTGGGTACGGGCCGGGGAGCGGGGACAAGTTTTAAAAAAAATCGGGGAGCGGGCCGGGGCCGGGTTTTTATGTCTCCACGGCCCGATCCCCGACCCCCGCCCCGATTTTCTCTACCCGACCTAATTTTCCATCCCAACTCGATTTCATCACACTCAAATATATACATACACACACACATATATATTGATATTCATATATTAATATATACGAATTTTCAATACTTCACATTGAAAATAAAATGATGTTTTAATTTTATATGTTTCTCTTTCTAATAGTTAAATAACTTAATTTCCATATTATTTATAATTATTTCTTAAAGTAATATTTTTTAATTTTAATTTAGTGCATTTGAGCTCACTAGTTAGTGTTTAAAATTATTTAATATTATTTTTTGTTTTAAATAAAATTCCCCGATTCCCCGCGGGGATCCCCGTTACCCGTTTGGGCCGGGGACGGGGAATGAAAATTAGTCCCTGGCGGGGATCGGGCCGGGGACGGGGATCGGGTTTGAATTCGGGGATGGGGCGGGGATAGCAATCCCCGGTCCCGAAGTGCCCCGACGCCCATCCCTATAGACTAGTAGTACAAGATTCAATCATTCCGGATATCATCACAAGTATCAATCTTTAATTAGGCTATGCTTCAGGACCGTTGTATATTTACAGAAACAAAAAACAAGTCTTGTTAGTTAGTAGTCTAGCAAACATAAGTTGAATGATTTTTTGAAAGAGGTATTACTTATTTTTATGTTATTTTAGTTTATTATTTTTGTTGTTGACTTGCTATTAGTTGTTTTTGCTATTTAATTTAGTAAATATAGTTTAAATACTTAAATTATAATGTCCGTTTTGCTAATATAAAAGTGTTTTTGCTAATATAAGGGGTATCTTTTTAAATATTCGTCTAGGTAATCCAATATGAAGAAAATAAGATCCAAAAGTGAAAAGTTCTACTTTCTCAAATATTGATAATATACTTATAATTAATTGTTAAAATGTAAATATATTATCAATATTGTAATTACGTATGTCGTTGTAATTTTTTTTGGACAATTATAGGATGAATGATCTTAATTTTTCAAGTAAATTTTTTTATCAATTATTGTGGGAATCGTTATAAGTGTTATAAGTTACTAGCTTATAACCCGTGCAACGCACGGTTCCTTTAATATCTATATTATTTTATTTTATTTTAATTTTATATGTTATTAATTTACATATCAAAATGTTGTTAAAAAATTGATAAATATAAGATTTTACACATTCGATTTAATATTTGTACTCTATATTGAATTCTTAAAATTTGATTTTGACAACTTTACATCCCCGTGAAGTAACAAAATAATCTTTAATTTATTGATGATTTAACAATTGTTTTGCAATTAAACCTACGCAGAAACAAAAAAGAGAAGAAATTGAAGATTTTTTACGTTGAAAAATCTATTCGGTTTATGAATTCTACTTATAATTTGTTTTGATTATCAAAATACTCTTTTTATTATTTGAAGATAGTTCTGCTAACAACCAAATACAATTTTATAAATAAGTGTATGAGAGATTTCGTTCAAAATTGAATCAGATTAATGTAGAAAATTGTAATTTTTTCTCTTGAAATTCTGAGTGTTTGCAGCTGAATAATAATTATTAAGTCATCACTAAATTAAAGATAATTTTATGAGTTTCGCATGGACTATAAAATCATCCAAATCTGATTTCTAGATCTCAAGATAGAACCCAAATAGTAAATATGATTTTTTTTAATACTAATAAATAAATCAATAAAATTCAGTTCTAGTACAACATTTTTTAATTATATCCTTTTCGGATTATGATTTTTTTTTTTTATAAGTCAATTCTAGTACAACCTTTTTTTTAATAATATACTTTTCAGATTATAATTTTCTTTCTAAAATTCAATTTTAATGCAACCTTTTCTAATTATATCCTTTTTAGATTATAATTTTTTCGTTTAATATGATATAATCTTGATCATTTATTTTCAAAAATATTAGATTCGACGGTTGAGATTATATTGGTAGTATAATGACCAAAATTATGGATAATATCTCTTTTACGCTTGAAGAAGTTTGTCTAATGATATTTTAATATCTCAATATTTTGATAGATGGGATGAAGGTTAGAGGCAATGAAGAAGAATTATTTTGAAGTAACTAATGGTCTTGTATATATAGATTTTTTCTTGATAGAATAATGTAATTATAATTCTATATATTATTATATTATGATTTTTTTTTCCAATTCATTGTAAAGATCTTTTTAATTTGTTTATTTGTAATTGATTTTAGTTTTTTGTTTTTTAAGATATTAATAATTAATGGAAGCATCAGCTACATGTGGTACAGCCTGAGGGAATCTTTCGAAAATATTTGATTCATAATTAGTAACCTGAACATTGTTGAAAGTGGATAGTATGGCATGAGAAAATCCTCGAGACCCTTAAGGATTATAATCAGAAGTTATGGCTTAATCAGACATAGTTTGTTCATTGTCCTCTTATCGATATTATATTATACTGCCTCATTTGATACGGAGTAGTTAATTAAAAGGTGACAACTCATAATTAAAGGCTAATTATAATTTGTATACAACAAATTCATAAGAATACATCGTAGTTCTTTCTCTGTTTCCTCTAATTTACTAACATTCTAAATACTTTTAATTTATAATACTTTTCATATTATAATTTTTTTTAAAAAAAAATTAAATTTGAATACCACCGTAGTTCTTTCTCTGATTCTGACAGAGTCATAGCTTTCGCTCCTTTAGGTTTTGGAATTTGTCAAAATAAAAGTGAAATTAACTTAGATTTAGGATTCCACTTAGAATCCTCCCCCGGAGACGACATTTTCCGGTATCAAGTCAAAATGGTCAAACCCATCCCAAAGATGTTTTCCGACACATTTTAGACATTGTCTTAGGATAAAAATATAAAGTTGATGGTATTTTATATTCTAGTATTTATGTCAAAAGATTTAGGCATCGTCTAAAGGCACGTATATCGAGAATTTTCAAACATTGTTTTTACGTACCAAAATTGCTCAAATTATTTAAAAGCATGTTATTCTTAAGTGTTTTGCTCTCAAATACTCTTGATATATTTGTTCAATATTTATAATCAATTTGCCTTGTCAAAAGACCAAAAACAGATTGTATTCCAAAATACCCGAAATTCCTTATTTATCCGGATAAAATCCTTTTAATTCAAACTTAAATACTCCTTAGACCTCATAGTCATTATTTCATAAGGAATATTATGTTTGAATATTTTTCAAGTCAAAACTTTTGTCTAAGTTGTCGGTAAAGACAAATGAATTTTTCGGTTGCTCTGAAAGGCCGTTTTAACATTCGAAAAATTCGTAAACATACTTCCGTATATCTTTTTGACTTGAAACTTTGGATATGTCCTTAGTGTCTCCATAGGACATTTTAGAATAAGTTTCGTAATTTTGGGATGACTTTTTTCCTGGACCCCTTAAATCGATACGTAATTGATTTATTGGTCGCTTAAAAGTCATAGAAGGTCAACTCATTTCAAGGTGAAATTTGGACTATAATCTTCTGGGCATATTTCTAGGGGATTCCCAAAATTTCATAATTTTTCAATGAGTTTTCGATTTATCATGATTAAACCCATTTCGTCTCATCGGTACGCGCGTTTTGCATTTTAATCGATTTTTATGCATTCTATAAATCGTAAAAACGTGTGGGCACTCTTTCCTAGGCATATTTGAATTGTTATACAGCTGGTAGAGCTCTAGGAATATTCCTCCCACTTGCCTTTACAACATGTGCCATAAACCATTTAAAATAATGCTAAAATGTTTATTTTTTTTTGCTATAAAAAGCCCTTCACCCCCCATTCTTTTTCCAAGCTTAGAGAGCCAATTATATGCTGAAGAAAACACTTCCCAAAAACTCTCCCTACTGCACTTTGAAAGCCAAAAATGTAGCTTTGGGTTTAGCCATTTTTACACCTTGATATTTCATCATTTTGGCTTGTTTTCTTCATCCAAACTTGCTCTCCTTCACACACCTTTGGTCACCCTTTTTTTCCCACCTTCCAAGCCTTGTTTAGGCAGGTTGTAAGTGACCTTTTGAGCCCAAGAAAAGTCTCCCTTGAACCTCAAATTCCGGCCAAATTCTGGTGACTTTTCCGGCGAGTGTTTTGTGTGTTTTAAGCTTCTTCACTAGCTTTTTCTCTTGTTTTCTCTCTAGATCTCATGGGTTATAAGTTGGTTCATATTGTTATATATAATTATATATATAGCCGAATATATAGTTGATATATTGTGCTTGCTTGGTTGATTTTTGCATATATTAACTTATATTCACTTAATCTTGCATTTTGCTCTTTTATACACTTGTTCTTGAAGTTGATTCGTTTAGTGTATATTTTAGCAACTTGTAAGTTCTTGGAAGTATTTAAAAGATTATCCTAAACTTCCCCCAAGTCCTTTGATAAACCCATTTTGGGTGTAAAAGGCCACTTTGCTATCTTTTGGTTTGGTTTACAAAGTTATAGTCTTGTTTTACCTTAAGTGGTATAAACTTGATTCTTTTATTAACCAAAAGTATTAGCCTCCTTGTCTTTGCTCAACGAAGTCCCAATCTTTAACTTGAGCTCAAAAATATTTAAAGGGACTTAAAAGAGCAAGACCACTTGAATTTGTTTTTAAAACAAATTTATTTTATTCGGCCCTTTTGGTTAAAAATATTCGGCCGAATATTTTTTGTATATATTTGTACATCTTCTTGCTTGCTTGCTTGCTTGTGTTGTTTACATTCTTGCTTGTGTGAGTGTGTAAAATTTTAACGCATAATAAGCGGCCCTCGTTTTATCCTATAGATAAGCGAGTTACTTTTTCGCACGTGTGAGTTGTGTTTAATTGTTTGTGTGTGTAGTATAATTGGTCCTCGCTCTTGCGAGTTGAGTTTTTATTTTTGGTCCTCGCACTTGCGAGTTGAACATATACTTGTATAAATTAATCACCACTTGCACACACCACTAAAGTACGTAGCTATTCCGATTGGCGTCGTGAAGAGCTCGACTTTAACTAATAACGAATAAATTATTTTAACGCGTAATAGCATCCCCGTAACCAGTACCGTAACATACTAGTTTGCACGGATTTATATCTATCTAATATATTGTTTGTTGTTAGACTTGTATTCTAATCTTTGCAGTGAGGTGAAGTGAAGTGAGGTGACTCTTGTTCTAAGACCCAAGTCTTAGGCGTACTAACGGGAAGTTAGTAGCCTTCGCACCGTGAAGAAAAGGGAAGACCCAAGACCTAAGACCTAAGATCCAAGACCGGCAAAGTTGTAGAAGTACATAGTCTTGTAAAGGGTTACTACAAAGTATCTGAGGAGATAACGGGGAGTTACGCTCCAAGATAATTCTTGTAGTGGGTATTTGCTATTTGTTGTGAGGAGGATACGTGTGTGTATCGCTCCAAGATAAATAAATAGTGGTTTAGCAGTTGTAAAGGCTTCTCCGCCTACTATAAAGGAGTTTCTTTATAGTTGAAGAAATCTCGAGTCCGGGGAGGAGCTCGGGGACTGGAGTAGGGGTGTTCGAATCTATTAGGGGTTGCGGGCATCGCGAACCAGGATAAAATCGACTTTGTTATTTTTCTTTCCTTCTTTACTTTTCCGTAATCGATTTACTTGCTTACAAGTATTGAATTTTAAAAGAGGAAAGAAACTTTGAAAAAGCCAAGCTCTAAATTTTAAAAAGGTGATAAGCTATTCAACCCCCCCCCCCCTTCTAGCTTATCTAACCCATATACGGGACTTATCAATTGGTATCAGAGCTAGTTGACCCATACTGTGAATTTGGGCATACCACCTATGGGAACTCTGCTTGGTGAGTGTGTCACCGAAACCAGGATCTCCGACCATAGGGTGGCGGTAGATCGGTGGATACAATTACCGGCTAGTCTGGTAGGTACCTTTGGTAGGTGACATGGGTTGGACCCATGACCACTATCAATTGGTATTAGAGCAGTGCTTTTAACCGTATTTTACGATTGTTGTGATAATCGGAAAATACAACAAAAAGTATATCCTTATCGGGTTTATCGACTATCGCGAAAGTCGCAATATTAAACCGTAAAAAGGACATCTTTTTTATGGCTTATTTGAATACTATTCGCTGCGGAGAAGGACTTTCTAGTTCTCGACCACCACTTTTTGATGGCACAAATTTTGCTACTTGGAAAACAAGATTTTGGATTTATGCTAGATCCCAAGGAGTCAAAGTTTGGATGGCCATAGAATATGGTGTTGCCCTCCCTACGAAAGAAGTAGATGGTGAGGATGTCGAAAAGAAAGTTAGTGAATATACTCCCGACGAAGAAATTCAAATGAATATTGCCGCGAAAGCGGAAATGGTTCTTACTAGTGCACTTGCAGAAAAAGAGTATAAACCCGTTAATAATTGCAAGTCCGCACAAGAAATGTGGAACAAGTTGGTTATTACTTACGAGGGTACAAAAGATATTAAAGAATCCCGGATGGATACTTTAATACAAGAGTATGAAAATTTTAAACTCCTCGAAAGTGAAACTATCATCGATATGGAAACGAGATTCACTCGTATAATCGATGAGCTTTCACAACTCGGAAAGGCTTATACTACAAACGAGAAAAATTGTAGGATTCTTAAAGCCTTGCCTCCGAGTTGGAAAGTCAAAGTTACCACAATAAAAGAAATGCATAACTTGAATTCATACTCCATCGATAGCTTATTCGAAAATCTTCGTGCTTACGAGGAAGATAATATTCCGGAGAAGGCCCTTCCGAAAGTGGAAGACAAAAGAAAGAATATGGCTTTAAAAGTAATACTTATCGATGAAGATGAAAATGACGATGAGTTAAACGAAGAGTTGCAAAATCAAGATGAACAAGAGATTGCACTACTTTCGAGACAACTACGTCGTGTTTTGCAAAGTAAAGCTCAAAGGTACGGAAAAGGATTTCTTAAGTCGAGTAATCAACAATGTGTGTTTAACTCGAAAGGAAGGCCTAATTATAAAAATAACAACAACTTTCCGGCCACGAGTTTTAACAAAGGCAAAGGTGTTCAACAATGGAAAAATACTTATAATAATAATTCGAATTATTCGAATAATTATTCTTCACCTAAGCCTAAGGAATCGCCAAGTGAAGAGACACATGATTTGTGTTTCGAATGTAAACAACCCGATCACTTTAAACGGGAATGTCCAAAGTTGTCTAAAGGTCGAGGTCTTGTAGCCGAAAATGGATGGGATTTAAGCGAGGATGAAAAAGCTCCCAAACAAAGTGAAGATGTTGTTAACTTGTGTTTGATGGCGATCGGTGATGAAGATACACCAAAGGAAATCTCCACTACTAATCAAGAGGTAACCCTAAACTCTAATAATAATGTGGTGTCTTGTAGTAGTGATAATTTATTTAATGTAGACCATGCAAATTTGGGTGTTTCCGAGCTTATTAATCTTGTAAAGATGTTGAAAGCGAGTCATAGTGAAATTAGCAAAAAATACATCATGGTTAGTTCCGAAAGGAATAAATTACGGGATGTTAATGTTGAGCTACAAAAAGAGGTCACTTGCTTGACCGATATCCATGTCAAAGATATGGAATATCACGAATTTATTTCATCTCAAAATGAGCGCTTGAATCTTGATAATACTAAGAAGGATGAAATTATTTGAAATCTTGAGATTGAGAATATATCCTTGGTTCTTCAAGCCGAAGAGATGGAAATGAAAAAGTTCAAATATCTACTAACACTAGTGATCTCCATGTTGAGATTTTGAATTTAAAGATTCGAAATGAATCTTTGATTCGTGAAATTGAGACACTAAGTGAAAAGATAAAAGAACTCGAACAAGCTTTAACGGGAGATATTGAAGAAGAGCTACACGAAGCCCTAAGAGAAAAAGAATTAGATTTTCAAGTTACGTTATCCGTTAAAGATTTCGAACTTGAAAATATTAATGGTTCACTTGAAACCGAATCAAAAGAACGAGATCATGGTGTCTCGAAACTCAAATCGGTTCTCTTGGAAAACTAAAGGCTTCAAAGTGATAATAGCAAGCTCTTATCTCAAATCTTTGATCTAGCAAATTTCTTTAATAACAGGATTAGTTCCTTGAAGCCAAAAAAGAAAATCTTGAGAAAATCGTTAAGCAATTCACCAAGAGTAATACTATATTGGATAGTATGGTATTTAACTCTAAGGTACCATTTAACCGAGAAGGTTTGGGATTTAATGTGAATTCTCCTCCTAAAAGAGAAGTTCCACCTCCAAATACTTCCAGGAATATTCCTCCTAAACCATCTTCACCTAAATGTTCATATTGCAATGTTAGTGGACATATAAGTCTTTATTGCAAAGCCAAAGAAGGTGAAAGAAAGGAGAAGTATAAATGGGTTCCTAAAGGTGAAAGTTCGAAAAATGGTAAGAAAACTAAAGTTGCTAAAAAGAAAGAAAATGTGGTAAACAATGATACAAGGCAACCAAAGTTTACTTATCAACAAAGGCCGATTAATTTTCAACAAAGGAACTTGAACAATCAATCTAGAACTAGTACTAACACTACTAGACCTTCGAAAGTTCCTAATCAAGATTATAAAGCAAGAAATCCAAATGGTCATAATCATGCTCGTAATTTAAATGCTTATTCTATGCCTAGGAATGCGAGTCATTTTAATGCTAGATCGAGTCATCATGCTAATGTGAGCCATCATGCTTATTCTAGAAATTATAATGCTCATGTTAGGAATAATCGTGGTAATGCTTATAATCGTTCGAGAGATTCTGTTATCACTATATTTCCCCGTAGTGATAATAGGAATGCTTTTCGTGGTAATTCTAGATATTCTCCTAGAAGGAATCCTTATCATATTGCAAATAGGAATCAAGTATCTAGAAATGATATTGTTTATGTGAATTATTATTCTATGCCTCGATTTATCTATGAAAGTACTCGTTTTCCTTATGATGTACTAACACCCGGACCCTCAAGTAAAAAGGGTACCAAAAGGTTTAATTAATCTTTTGTGTAGGTGTGCCTTGCTGCTAAGAAAGATGTGTGGTACCTTGATAGTGGTTGTTCACGGCACATGACCGATAATAAGTCTTTGTTGAACAACATTAAAAAGTTAACTGCCGGAGTTGTAACGTTTGGAGATAGTAGCAAAGGTGACATTATAGGCAAAGGTGATATTGGCAACAAAAGTTTCAAAATATGTGATGTACAATTAGTCACGGGACTAAAGTACAACTTGCTTTCTATAAGTCAACTATGTGATAATGGTTGCAAGGTAATCTTCTTTCCATCTCATTGTGCTATTTATGATAAAGAGTCGGAATTGATTCTTAAATGTCCACGAAGTAAGAATGTGTATTCGTGTGACCTAAATGATTACGAAAATGTTTGTTTGGTATCCATGACTGAGGATCCATGGTTGTGGCATCGACGGTTAGGTCATGTCAACATGAAACACATCAAGAATATATGTTCGAATGAACATGTACTTGGTTTACCAAAACTCAATTTTGTGAAAGACCATATATGTAAAGCTTGTGAAATTGGCAAACAAATTTGAGCATCTCATAAAGCCAAATTCATGGTGTCTGCTACTAGACCACTAGAGCTTCTACATATGCATCTTATCGGACCCGTGCCCGTACAAAGTTTGGGAGGAAGTTTGTATACTCTCGTAGTAGTCGATGACTTCTCTCGATATACGTAGACGGAGTTCCTTAAAGCAAAAAGTGATGCCTTTGCATCATTTGTTGCTCTTTGCAAAAGGATACAAACTCAACAAGAAACGTCTATTGTTTATATAAGGACGGATCATGGTAAAGAATTTCAAAATTTCGAGTTTTTTGAATTTTGTGAAGTAAATGGTATTACTCACAATTTCTCTCCTCCTTATACACCTCAATCTAATGGGGTTGTTGAAAGGAAGAATAGAACATTACAAGAAATGGCGAATACGATTCTTAATGAATATCGTCGACCTAAGTATTTTTTGGCCGAAGCCATGTCAACGGCCTATTATGTTCTTAATCGAGTTTTACTACGACCTATTAAAATGAAGACTCCTTACGAGCTTTATTTTGGTAAAACTCCTAAGATAAGCTACTTCAAGGTTTTTGGAAGTAAATGCTTTATTTTGAATACAAGAGATTATTTAACAAAATTCGACCCTAAATCTAGTGAGGGTGTACTTCTTGGATATTCAAATACAAGCAAAGCTTATCGGGTATTTAATCTTAAAACTTTAACGGTGGAAGAGTCATTGAATGTTATATTTGATGAATCAAAACCACTTTCAAAGTTTAAAGATTTAGTTGAAGAGGAATGTGATCCAAAAGAAGATTGTCTAGAAAATGTTGAAAATATTATTAGACAAGTCGAAACTTTAGATCATGGAACCGTAGTTCCAAATAATCCTCTTGAGATAGTTGAGGTTGATAATGGACTACCTTCGGACGTACCTTGGGTTAGAAATAATCCTATCGAGAATATCGTAGGTGATAGAAATAAAAGTGTCCAAACTCGATCTCAAGTTCAAAATATTGCTAGTCACTTAGCTATTCTATCACAAATAGAACCCAAAACGGCTAAAGAAACTTTATTAGATGAGGATTGGATTCTTGCTATGCAAGAAGAGTTAAACCAATTCAAGAAAAGTTTGGGAACCAGTTCCACCTCCACCCGATACTTCCACTATTGGAACGGAATGGGTCTTTCGTAATAAGTTGGACGAAAGTGGAACCGTGGTAAGAAATAAAGCAAGACTAGTTGCTCAAGGTTATACACAAATGGAAGGTATAGACTACGATGAAACTAATGCTCTCGTAGCTAGACTCGAAGCAATTCGAATGTTCCTAGCTTTCGCTTGTCATAAAGCATTCAAAGTATATCAAATGGATGTTAAATCGGTTTTCTTAAATGGTGTCTTAGAAGAAGAAGTGTATGTAAGACAACCGCCAGGATTTGAAGATTTAGAACATCCAGAATATGTGTATAAACTTTATAAAACCTTATACGGACTAAAACAAGTTCCTAGAGCTTGGTATGAGAGGTTAAGCAAATTCCTAATTGCTAGTGGTTTTAAAATGGGAATTGCCGACACTACTCTATTTATGAAGTATAAAGGTGATGATATCTTGCTCGTTCAAATTTACGTAGATGATATTATCTTTGGTTCAACTAAAGAATCACTATGTAACGAATTCTCGGAAATATTGAGTAAAGAATTCGAAATGACATGATGGGAGAACTAAATTTCTTCTTAGGTTTGCAAATTAAGCAATCTAACGAAGGCATTCATATATCTCAAACGAAATATTGCAAAGAAATGATTAAGAAATTTGAGATGGAAAATGCTTAACCCCTTAGTACTCCTATGTCTCCCTCGGAGAAATTAGTTGCGGATGCTACAAGAAATTCGGTTGATATAAAGAAATATCGTGGTATGATTGGAAGTTTACTTTATATCACCGCAAGTAGACCGGATATTCAATATAGCGTTTGCAAATGTGCTCGATTTCAAGTGGCACCTAAAGAATTTCACTTATCCGCGGTTAAACGGATATTTAGATATCTTAAAGGGACCACGGAACTTGGTCTTTGGTATCCGAAAGGATTACCATTCGACTTAATGTGCTTTTCCGACTCGGATTATGCGGGTCACTTAATCGATAGAAAAAGCACAAGTGGTACTTGTCAATTCCTCAGTGGATGTTTAGTTTCTTGGTTTTCGAAGAAACAAAACTCGGTTTCATTATCTACCACGGAAACCGAATATATAGCGGCGGCAAAATGTTGTGCTCAAATTTTATGGATGAAGCAAACATTAGCCGACTATATGATTAAATTTGATGTTATAACTATATTGTGCGATAATACGAGTGCGATTGATTTAAGCAAAAATCCAGTATCTCACTCTCGTACTAAACATATAGATATACGACATCACTTCTTAGGTAATCATGTCAACAAAGGTGATATATCAATGGTGCACATTGATACGGAAAATAATGTCGCCGACATATTCACGAAGGCATTGCATTCCGAAAGATTAGATAAATTAAGGTTGCTTTTAGGAATGTTAGAATGCCCACAATGTAACACCCCCTCTATCCAACATTAATAATACATACCTTTTATAATAACTTAAACTTTTTTTTACAGGAGAATTTTGGAAAATTTTGACATGATGTATTCATAAATATGACTAACCACCTGTCCAAATCAACAAAACTAATTCAACTGTATCCAAATCTGCTCACCACATAATATTGACAAAATCATAAAGAAATATAAATTCTGACTAACCCAGACCGCTCACAGGTCACAGTATGAAACAACTACTAATTAATATTACAACTTGAATCCGAATAAAATAATATACATTTTCTGCGAATAAATAAGGTAACTGTCTAACTAAATATTCAACCTTGACTAAATCCCAAACCACTATCCGGCGAAATCCATAACCCGAACGTCTCCTCTTGATGCTGGAAGAGTATTACCAACTGACCACAAGGTCCACTAATCATCTCTATTAACTGGAGAAAATAAACATTAAAGCAAGAGTGAGCCAACAACGCTCAGCAAGTGCAAATAGTGATAGCAACATCAATAACGACTACAAATTCTGAGAACAAGAAGAAATGTCTCATGCTGCGAAAAGAATCAGTTAAGTTAATTATCTGATTGTTACGAAGAGCCAACATTTCACCATTAGAGTAAGGTGCATCAACAATGAGAACTGGTAAAAGTTCTGATAACAAAATATAATTGAAATAGGCTTCAAGAGAGTCAGAAGACAAATCAACTCAATCTCAATGTATAGATTAGAATTGGATTTTTATTTTTATGCAAAAAACTTATATCACCACGCAAATCTTTCGCAATAATACTGCCGTGCATTTTGCCTATATTTACCACGATATACACTTGCGCTTGGTATCATTCTCACGCTTTACTTATAACCACGCGATTTAAATAGAACTTCGAGAAAAGAATCTCTAGAAATCCTTCAATCACTCCTACTCCATTTTCACGGACTATGTCGATCGAGAAGAGAATAATTAAGAAATTTCTATCTGACTTTAGTCCCATTATTCTACCGAGTACCTAACCTTCAAACTTAACATCATACCGTCCATTCTCAGTCGCATCCTTGCAATCATCTACTTTAACCAAACACATACGTCCTTAGATGCACATCAAGCATAATGCTAATAACAACTCAATTCTCACTCTTTTAAAATATTCTGACTCGCTAAGTCTTTTGAAGTATAGCCTTGATTATTTGCAGCTCTTGAAAGCTAAAATACCTGTCACCTTGACTGGGACTTCACTCAATACAAGAACAAAATTGAGTTAACCAATCTGTAATATTAATTCTCCTGAGGTCAAAACATCACTTTGATACTAACCATGAAACAATTCTTACTCCAACAATTCCCAACAAGCTCCCGCTTTTATCAACATGCATATTCAACTTAAAACGTTTACCATTTATTTACATATCCTAAAACGAAAGCTTACTCGGATAAATCATTGGGAAGAAGAATATCAAGAAGTCCTCAATCATTCTTACTCCTCTTTCACGTGCAATGTTACTCGAGAAGGGAATAATGAAAAAACTTTTATCCATTCTTCATCTCATTGTTTTACCATGTAACCATTCTGAACTGACGACCATTTTCCTTCAATCATATATATATATCTTATTTGCAGCACACTATTCCGCACCTTCTGAAATCAACTTTCGAATCACAGCTTTGAATACTTGACGAGTTTTCGAATTTTAACTTTACACGTTACATCTTCAACATTTAACACCACCCACATTAACCACAAAATCATGACTTTCAAAATTCAAATTAAGATCCTTGTGCCAAATTCCTTCCTTTTTCTTGGAAACTCTTAAAATCACTCTCGATTGACTTGTATACGCTTCCTGAATCTTCGATCATCTTGTTATGTAATCTACGATCATGTTAAATTCTTCGTCCGAATGTCGTTTGGAAATCTTATTCATTGGAATATGCCTTAGCTTAATCATCTCCCTTCTGCTACCTTCTTCTTATACAAAATAAATTCATTCCTTTAATATAACCATTTCTTGATCTCCTTGGTTGCTAAGACTTCTATATCTGCTTTCGACTACAGAACATCATTTTCACATTTCTTAAGATCAAATCTCCCCTTCATTGATAGGAAATAAACCCAATCCTGAATCATATTTAACTCTTTTTATAGTCATCACAATCCACTTCCTGCTAACTTCCTTTATAATCACATTGAATTTCTCGATTCTTGATAATTATAACAGTAGTCTTATTACTTTCTTCATAATTCCACTAAGGTTAATATGATACTATTCTGGCAAAATTTCCATCTTTCCAAGCTCATAACACATAGCTTCGACTTCTGACTTTACTACTTGTCATCATATTGCCCTTCTGGTCACAACCACAACTTCCCACATTTCTTCTTAATAAAATCTCTAGGAATTTTACTCCCGAAATCTTACTTTCTGACCATGGAATCTCGTTAATTTCTGCCAATTCTCCTTCTATAGACAACTGCGATGCCTTTTCTCTTCTAACTCCACATCTTCGGGATTCCACATTCTTTTCTTAACTAAATCCTGTATGTCTTCTTATTTAATCACTTCTGGAAACTCTCTGGTTTCTCTGCCTTCCACCTTACTGACATTTTATTTCATCTTGATTAACTTGCCACCATCCTTGATAATCGTGACTTTCTGCACTGGCTTGCATATTTACTCCACATATTCACCTTACCCCCCATTCAGTCTTGGTCCTTCTTGTCAATTCTTACAAACCATTCTGTTGTACTTCACTCTAATCTATTGATGTTAACCTTCTTGATTCTAAAATCTTAGGTCTAACGACTGATTTAAAACATTCAAAATCTCATGACATTCTATTTACTACTTCTGCCATACAAAAGATGTTTACAAATAATTTTCCTTCAGCCTTGTACAACTTATATCCAATATCTTCATTTCCATTCTCTTTTCGCCCTCTAACAACATTTACAACCATGGGTTTTTATTTACTGCCCCTTTTTCCTTTCTCCAACTCTCATTAACCTCAATTCTTGTCCATGATTCATCGGTTCAGTAATTATTCCAATTTGACACGGCATCTCTGTCTTAATCACCAGATTCTTAAACTTGCATAACCAATTCTTCGTCCATGCAGTTATAATTCTATCATTTAAGACGTCGTCACGCCCATCTTCGTATTCCTTCATCATTAGGAATTTTTGAAAATATCGAATTTCTGACAAAGGAGATCAATAAAATGAATGGGGCATCAAGTATGAATATATATTGAGTTTGTTTGATAAAGCTTTTATAGAGGAATTTAACCGAGAGATCAATATGATCTTTGAACTATTTTCAGGTTGCATTTGTCACTTGGTTAACCACCATAGTACATAAGGATGGCCAGTCCTTAATACTTTCATGACAAACATAATCAGTGGCGTCCCACTGGACTTCTATCACAAAGATAAGATGTCCCTGAATCCCCTATCTACATAGGTTGTTCATCTCAGCTGGAATAGAGAAAATCAAGTATCCATGGAAAATGGAAGGGATTCGAGAGTTTCAAAAAATTTTCTATAAAAATGGATCAAGTATCATCTGGAAATATAAATATTTCTAAAAGAATAGAAATGAATTCGAATAAATTTGATGTACGAAACTCATCATCAATTGATGGGTATTAGGCTTTTCAATAGATGCTTCAATGATTAATCAAGCAAACATTCAAGAAATTCCTAATTATTCATAACCTCACTCTTGTCGGCTAAGTCTAATATACTTAGCTGCCAAAACCGGCCTGACAACAATGAGTTGAATAATTAAAAAGATCTCAATTCATTCTCGATTTTGGACCGTCACTGCGCAACGAATGCCTCAGCCACGATATCAACCGGGAATTAATTTACAACAATTCAAAGGAAGAATATGAAATTTCTCTAGACAATAAACTGAACGGAATCAACGATTAAGGCGCACAACTACGCTTACTTCCAATTCTTGCTTATATTCGCCTCTCACTTCGCATTCTTAACCCTCCTACACTATCTCCGAAACGTTCACATCAAAACTAATATCGTAGAAAGTCCTAGATTCTACGCAAAATCACGAGATAACGTCTCCCGAATTAATAGCACCAGCTGCCCACTTAGCTTATGCCGCTTCAGGTTCGCTGTTTTGTTAATAGCTCAATCTTTAAACGATTCGGATTTCTACTCGCATGATATGCCGAAAGACCGATTAACGTCGCGACGCTTGCCAAAGTATACTAACGTGATCTTTACCCTAAACCGTTCTACTCGACTTCTATCTTATACACACACTCTAACCTTTCTATTACTATATCCCAAATTCCCACCTAATTGTTTCAGTGACTGTGACTTGTAGCTCTGATACCAACTTGTAACACCCCCTCTATCCAACATTAATAATACATACCTTTTGTAATAACTTAAACTTTTTTTTTACAGGAGAATTTTGGAAAATTTTGACATGATGTATTCATAAATATGACTAACCACCTGTCCAAATCAACAAAACTAATTCAACTGTATCCAAATCTGCTCACCACATAATATTGACAAAATCATAAAGAAATATAAATTCTGACTAACCCAGATCGCTCACAGGTCACAGTATGAAACAACTACTAATTAATATTACAACTTGAATCCGAATAAAATAATATACATTTTCTGCGAATAAATAAGGTCACTGTCTAACTAAATATTCAACCTTGACTAAATCCCAAACCACTATCCGGCGAAATCCATAACCCGAACGTCTCCTCTTGATGCTGGAAGAGTATTACCAACTGACCACAAGGTCCACTAATCATCTCTATTAACTGGAGAAAATAAACATTAAAGCAAGAGTGAGCCAACAACGCTCAGCAAGTACAAATAGTGATAGCAACATCAATAATGACTACAAATTCTGAGAACAAGAAGAAATGTCTCATGCTGCGAAAAGAATCAGTTAAGTTAATTATCTGATTGTTACGAAGAGCCAACATTTCACCATTAGAGTAAGGTGCATCAACAATGAGAACTGGTAAAAGTTCTGATAACAAAATATAATTGAAATAGGCTTCAAGAGAGTCAGAAGACAAATCAACTCAATCTCAATGTATAGATTAGAATTGGATTTTTATTTTTATGCAAAAAAAATAATAAGGTTAGGCTGCTGATCAGTCACGCACTAACTCCGGACAAACGCACACAGCAATGTCCTTAATTGGATCCATGGCACACATTGGCCTTAATTATTTCTGACCACGAATCTGGTCCGACCCTCACGGTCCATATTTTAAAAACAATCTGACCCTCACGGTCCACATTTTTAAAACATTTCCAATTCTAAATCCAACGCACTAGGTGTCGGAAAAATCGACAACCCTTGCCAACCAACTAAATGGAAACTCACGTTCCAAAACAACTTATAATCCAAGGGTCAATGAAGATTCAAGATCAACAGGTGTCGACAAGTTCGACACAATAATTGGGTAATAAAAGAAGAACAACAATCTCAAAAGGTATCGACAAGTTCGATAGAATAGAGGGTGATAACCGAATTATCAAGATCTTCAATAAATACCGACGAGTTCGTTAATAAATGGGGTGGAGAATATAAAGAACAATATTTCGAATAAGTATAACGCCTTAGAAATGTCAGATTATTTAATTATTAAAAGTTATTTATTTTATTATTAAATGTGAATTATGTGGTGTGTGATTTGGTTGAGGAAGTATTATATTGTGGAATAATATTTGGAAGTCAGATTGATATTTTATATGTGTTATGTAAGCCCGACTATTTTGATTATATTTTTGGGATTTATTTCCTATTTATTTGTGTTATAATTACCTTCTTTGAATTTTATAAAATTCTCGGAATTAGCAGAAATCCTGAAATCTTTTTCATTATTGATTTTATTAGTTTACATGACTTTTAAAAATACTTGGTGAATTATTTTTGGGTTTCAAGGATTTTAAAATGATTTTACAAATTATTTTCCAATTTAAGGATTAAATTTTGTAAAATCCATATTTAATTCGTTTTTGATCCTAAAAATATTTTAAAAATGTGGGGAGGTAGGTAATTTTATTCTTTACGTTTTAAAAATAAAAATTTGATTTTTTCCAGATATTGTTTATTTATTCCATATTTTTTTCGAGTTGTTTCTTTTTGATTTGGTTAAATGTGGAATGAAAATTGTTTTTCCCCTTTTTAAAACCGTTTTCCCCAATTGCTTTAGGAATGAATCCCTAATTTCATTCTTAAAAACCGGGCATAAACCTCAGTTCTCTCAATCTCTCGAAGTCTCTAGTTTCCTCTCTCAATTTTCTTCTCTCCACCTCTCTTTAAATCTCTCGTTCCTCTCATTTGTCTCTCGGGCATAAAACCCTCTCCTTTCCCCTGTGTTTCCTCCCTCTGGGCGCTGCGTTGCATCGGTGTTGTGTGGCCGTGAGTGGCGAAGTTGTACAGAGGTAGTGTGTGTGTGTCCGTGGTGCGTGCGTGCGTGTGTAAACAAGGGGCGTGTGTGTACTGTGTGAGTGAGTTTATGGCAGCCTGTGTGTGTGTGTGTCAAGAGCAGTGTGCGTGTGTGTGTGAAGGCTATACTGGTGGTCTATTTCTCTGTCCTAGTCTCTTGCTGTGGTGTAGTGTGTTAACGAGAGTCTATGTAAATAGTGGGTGTTTGTACGTGTATCTCTGCGTTTGTGTGCTATGTCTGTGTTGTAGCAGTGGTATTGCCATGTATGTGTCGATTTTCCCCTCCTCTGTCTTGTGGCAATTGCGAGTATGTGCGTGTACAGTCGAGTGAAACTAGTGACCAAGTCCTTGTACTGCAATTTTGGACTCTTGACCATATGGTTCGATTGTTGTGGATTGCAAATTCTGTGATGTTTCGAATAGAGCTCTGTTAAATTCCTGCTATGACTGTTGGTTAAAGTCGAAGCCTTGATTACTTATTTACTGAAATTGTAAATTATTCGTATAAAATAGTAAGCGTAGAATTCCGGGTTGGAAACCCTAAATTGGGCACCCTCGGGATTTTGCCCCCTCGACGATGATTTTATTTGAGTCGAGGGTATAAAACGGCGATGATGATTATTTTCTGAGCCAAAACTTATTTAATAATTAATATTTGTTATTTATCTAATAAATTATAATTTTATTATCGAGTGTTATTAATTGCTTAAATTGAATTGGATTATAAACCAGTAAATTGGAATGTGACTTGGGATTGGATAATAAGTATGGAATTAATTGTTAATTGATGATTATGTTGGTTGTGTCGGCTGTATTCCGACTGGCAGTCCCCCGTATAAAGGGGATGCCGTCAAATTTTTCTAAAATATATATTAAAAATCATTGCTTGGTAACGAGTATGTATAATTATGCAATTTATTCGAATTGTGAGTCGGGCTTCATATTTTAAAATCTATGTAATGTGTGTGTTAATGTGACTATTTGATTAAATACTTTTGTCTGTAGTTTATGTATTGATACTATATGAGTAAATAAACGTAAATTAGGGAACTATTCGCTGGGGTAGACTAAGTGGAATGTTTACATTGATTAGCGAGTATTAAACAGGATTCTGAAATAGTGTTATATTGTGTGTAGATTCCGTGGATAAAGGAAAGGCTAAAGCTGAGGACGTAAAGACGCTTCGGATTCTGTGATTTTCTATTTAAGGCAAGTAAATTGCTTCAATTATCTTTTAAATGAGTATGATTATAAAACCTGGTTCATATGCTTATTCAGATTATTCTTGCCCTAATTGTTTCGTTAATTTCCCGAATTTTCGAATACTTAATTGTCATACCAAAAAGTGATTCCACTGAGTTGTTGATGCTATTAATGATTTGATTTACATCCACATTCCTTGTAAGTGTATTATTTCACTCCTCTTTCAAGTAAATCGCTTCACTTACATTTCCAGCGAAGTATGATTATCATAACTTGATTTTGATGTAATTGATTTATCCTTGATATACTTGCTCTAATAATTTCCATTAATTATAAATATTCAATTGTTATACCCAGGTTGATTATATCGTTTTTGTTAATCCTTTTTATGACCTGACTTAAGTCAGTACCCCTTTTTGCCATATCGAACTTGTTGATATTTAATTCAGAAATTACTCAACCTTGTTTTATTTGGTGAAATTGAGATGTTAACCTGGAACGAAAGTGTCCAGGGTGTTTGACAGATGAGGTAGTCGATTGTTCCGACACCTAATGTTTAGTTAGGATTGGACTGTTAGTTTTTTTAAAATGTGGACCGAAAGGGTCGGACCAGATTCGTGGTCAGAAATAATTAAGGCCAATGTGTGCCGTGGATCCATTAAAGGACATTGCTGTGTGCGTTTGTCCGGGGTTAGTGCGTGACTGATCAGCAGCCTAACCTTATAATTGTTTTTTTTTTATTTATAAAATGCATGATAGTCCAATCCGATTCTATTCTATGATTCAGATAAAAGATGAACCTTTAATTGAGATACAAATATTGTTGATTGTTAATTCCTGAAAATCTTGCAGACATATCAGTTGTTGATGTTTTAATTTTATATATATATACTTGCTGAGCGTTTTGGCTCACTTGCTTGCTAATTCTGTTTCCTCAGCTAAGCCAGGAGATGTCTAGAAGAAGTGGCCCGTCGGGTTGGGGTAGTCACCGAGGCAGTCAGAGGGTCGAGGCGGTTGGTTGGGTAGTGACATATACTTTGGTTTATATTATATCTGTATTTGTAGGCAGATTATCTTATTTGATGGGTTGTATATTATTTAATTCAGTTCTGGGTTGTAATAGCTATTGATAGTTGTTTCATACAGTGACCTGTGTGCGGTCTGGGTTGTAATGGTTTTATTTTCTTGTGGATTAGTATGAATGGTGCTGGTGGTCTGTTTTTAGTTTTACTTAGTTGTTTGAACAGGTGATTAGTTCGGGTTATGACTACATCATGCCGAAATTTCTAAAATTTCTCCTATATTAATGTTTAATTGAATATAAGAGTTTATAATATTATTGTTGGCTAGTGAGGGTGTTACAAGTTGGTATCAGAGCCACAGGTCACAGTCACTGAAACAATTAGGTGGGGAGTCGGGGTAGAGTTATAAGAAAGGTTAGGATGGTGTCGTGAGAGATAGGAAATCTAATTATATATATATATATATATGTATACTTCAGGCACCTGCTTCTGGTTCCGATTCAGACCCGGACGAGGATCCGGAAGGAGGGGCTTCTGTACCGCAGCAGATTTCCCCAGGGGTTATGCAGCCGTTCGTGGGATCGCAGGGCTCAGTGAATGGGCCAGCATACCAGTATACTCCTCAGCCTGTACCATACCATGTGTACGAGCGAGTGGCCCGCGAGAGGGACTATCTCTTGGGGCAGATGGCAGAGTGGAGGGCTATGAGGGCTGGGGAGGAGGAGCGGGCTAGAGATAGAGATAGAGTGGCGGCTGAGCTGGAGGATGTCCGGAGGCGAGTACGAGCTCTTAGACGTGTTGTCATTAGGCGGGGACGGATGAGATCCCGAGATGAGCCGGCATTTGTGACACAGCAGGTGACCTTAGGTCTGGTGACGGCAGAGCTGGAGAGCATTTTGGGATCAGCCTGGCGGGGAGAGTCGGATGACGATGATGACCAGTGATGATTAGGATAGTATGATGATGTGGTATTTAGCGGCATGTTATGGCAGTAGTAGTACGTCAGGATTCGCAGTGCGACCAGTTTTGTTGTATATATCTGTTGTACTGTGACTAGATGCTAGCAGTCTTCTCTTTTAGCATTATGTTGTACCCTTATCGAAGCGTTGTTCTTACGCTTGTATCTGATCCATCGATATATATCATTATCACTTTTGCAGAACTGTGTTAAATTTCCTTATACTGTCATTTACTTAAGCATCTTATTTACTGCTCGTTTCATATTTACTTTCAGCACCATTTCCTTTTAGCATTGTTTTTACTTTCGATACTATGTTTGACCTTAGCATTATGACTATTGTTTCTTTATTGCACCTATTGAACGTTTGTGAATACCTTGTGTAACCTTGGATTAATATCCTATTGCACCCTGTGAATCAATTGTTGACCGGAATATTGGTTGGAGACCTCGAATTACCTTTCAGTAATATATGCATTGTTTGTTTAAGTTGGAGCATGTTGAGATATTATTTTCTGAACCTGAATCTAATATAATTGTTCATTGATTTCAGAAATATGCCACCCAAAAAGAAGAAACAAAATACCCGAACCACCGATCAGGGTGAACAAGCTAATCCACCCCCTGTTGGTCAGATGGACCCTGCCTTAGCACAAATATTACAAACTCTTGTTCAGCAGACTGCTACTCTGGCACAGCAACAGCAGCAATTACAGCAGCAGTTGTTGGCTCAACAGCAACAACAGCAACAACAGCAACAACAGCAACAACAGCAACAACAACAACAGCAGCAGCAGCAGCAGCAGCCACCTGTTCCTCCGGTGGTTACTTTTAAGTCTTTCCAGGCAGTAAAACCTCCTGAGTTTAAAGGGACAGCGGACCCGGTGGAGGCGAGGTCTTGGTTAAAAGAGATGGAAAAAGCCATTGCACTGGTGGGGGTCCCAGCAGACAAACAAACTGAATATGTAAGTTATTTCTTGAAGAATGAAGCTACTTACTGGTGGGAGTCAGTGAAGATGTTGGAAGCTACTGAGGTGATTCCTTGGGAGAGGTTCACAGAGCTATTTTTGGAGAAGTATTTCCCCGACTATATGAAAGACCAGATGGAGATGAAGTTTTTGGAGCTGAAACAAGGGAAAATGTCGGTGACAGAATATGAAACCAAGTTTACGGAACTAGCTAGGTTTGCTCCGGCCTATGTGGATACGGAGAGGAAGAAGGCTAAGAGGTTTCAACAAGGATTGAAACCGTGGATTCGTACTAAACTAGCAGTTTTGGAGTTGGAGACTTATGCAGCAGTGGTGCAAAAAGCCATGATAGCTGAAGGGGAAAGCGAATTATACTTCAAGGAAAAAGAAGGAAAGAAAAGGAAGGCTGGGTCAATGGGGGAACGACAAGAGCAAGGCAGTTCTCATAATGTGCCAAATAAAAAGCCAGGATTCCAGCCAGGAAAGTATGGAAACCCTAAGAAGCCGGGATCAGGGAATGGGGGCCAAGGAAATAGAATTCAAGATGCGAGTCAACAGAAGTTGGTTAGGCCACCCTTGGCAGAATGCAAAACTTGTGGGAAGAGGCATCCGGGGGTGTGTACAAAGTTGGAGGTGACGTGTTTCAAATGTAATCAAAAAGGTCATTATGCTCGGGAATGCAAGGCAGGAATTGTGTGTCACCGTTGTGGGAAGCCAGGACATATAATGAAAGACTGTAAAGTACCTGTAGTAAAGCCTCCAGTTCTGGCTAATCCAATACTGCAAGCAATTGAAGCAGCACCCCCAACATCAAGTATCAGACCAGTGGCAAGGACTTTCAACATGACTCTGAACGAAGCTATTAAGAATTCGGATGTGGTAGCAGGTACGCTCCCTGTAAATTCTGTCAAAGCTAAAGTGTTAATTGATTCCGGGGCTACGAAATCCTTTATATCCAAAGAGTTTGTTCAAAAGTTAAATTGTGAAGTATGCATGTTACGTGAAGCTATAGTTATAGAAATAGCTAATTCAGAACGAATTCCGGTTACGCAAGTGTGTCCTCGTTGCAAGATTGATATTTCAGGGCATTGTTTCTACGCTAATTTGATACCATTTCAGTTAGGTGAATTCGATGTTATCTTAGGAATGGATTGGTTAACAGAAAATAATGCCCAAATTGATTGTAAGAATAAGAAGGTGATCCTTAAACCCTCTGATAATGTAGAAGTTACCTTTAGGGGTCAGAGGCAGACTAGGAGATTTTTGTCGATCATTCAAACAAAGAGGTTGTTGAGGCAAGGATGCGAGGGCTATATGGCTTATGTCATGGACACTAGTCAAGAGGTGCCTAAGATAGAGGAAATTCCAGTGGTGAATGAATTTCTTGATGTTTTTCCGGATGAACTTCCCGGTTTACCTCCGGATAGAGAAATAGAATTTACCATCGATTTAGCCCCCGGAACTGAACCAGTGTCAAAGGCTCCGTATCGAATGGCACCCGTAGAGATGAAGGAATTGGCAGTTCAATTGCAAGATCTTCTGGAGAAAGGTATTATTAGACCTAGCGTATCGCCGTGGGGAGCTCCGGTATTATTTGTAAAGAAGAAGGATGGAAGTATGAGGCTGTGTATCGATTATCGGGAATTAAATAAGTTGACCATTAAGAATAAATACCCTTTGCCAAGAATTGACGATTTATTTGATCAACTGAAAGGAGCAACTTGTTTCTCGAAGATTGATTTGCGGTCAGGATATTTTCAATTAAAGATTAGACCGGAAGACGTTCCAAAAACAGCGTTTCGGACTAGGTATGGGCATTACGAGTTCTTGGTGATGGCCTTTGGGCTAACTAATGCACCAGCAGCGTTCATGGACCTAATGAATAGAGTCTTCAAGAAGTATTTGGATAAGTTTGTGATTGTGTTTATAGATGATATTCTGATATACTCGAAGACCGAAGAAGAGCATGCAGGGCATTTGAGAATAGCCTTAGAAACGTTGAGGAAAGAGAAATTGTATGCGAAATTTTCCAAATGTGAGTTTTGGCTGAAAGAAGTGCAGTTTTTAGGGCATGTCATCAGCAGTGAAGGGATTAAGGTGGATCCTGCTAAAATTGAAGCCGTGATGAATTGGGATCGACCTAAAACACCCACAGAGGTTCGAAGTTTCTTAGGATTGGCGGGATACTATCGAAGATTTGTTCAAGACTTTGCGAAGATAGCCACCCCACTAACAAAGTTGACAAGGAAGAATGAAAAGTTTGTGTGGAATGAGAAGTGTGAAGAAAGTTTCCAGGAATTGAAGAAGAGATTGGTGACTGCACCTGTATTGACACTACCAGATGGAAAGGGAAATTTTGTGATCTACAGTGATGCATCTCACAAAGGTTTGGGATGTGTACTAATGCAGCACGGAAAGGTAATTGCTTACGCTTCGAGACAATTGAAACCTCACGAGCAGAAATATCCTACTCATGACTTAGAATTAGCCGCGATTGTTTTCGCCTTGAAGATTTGGAGACATTATCTGTATGGGGAAAAGTGTGAAATTTACACGGACCACAAGAGTTTAAAATATATTTTCACCCAGAAGGAGTTAAATATGAGACAGAGAAGATGGTTGGAATTACTCAAGGATTATGATTGTACCATCAACTATCATCCTGGGAAGGCGAACGTGGTGGCGGACGCTTTAAGTAGGAAGGAGAAAATCAGTATGTTGACAATGCCTGAGGAATTATACAAAGAGTTTGAAAGATTGGAGATAGAGGTGTGTATGCCTGCAAGTAGTACAGATACGGTGTACACTATGACGTTTCAGCCAGAATTATTAGAAAAGATTCGCAGATGTCAGGAGGAAGTCATGAGCGGAGATGTGAACAAGTTAACAGGTGAGGAAATATGCACACAGGTAGATGACAAGGGGGTATTAAGATTTTCTTCACGTATTTGGATACCCAATGTGACAGAGTTGAAGAATGAGATCCTACAGGAAGCCCACAGTTCGAAATATTCGATTCATCCAGGAAGTACGAAAATGTATCGAGATTTGAAAAGAAACTTCTGGTGGCCGGATATGAAGAGAGATATTGCTGAATGGGTAAGTAAATGTTTGACCTGTCAGAAAGTAAAAGCAGAACATCAAAGGCCAAGTGGGATGCTACAACCATTAGAGATTCCCGAGTGGAAATGGGAACATATCGCGATGGACTTTGTGGTTGGATTGCCAAGGACGAGAGCTAATCATGATGCTATCTGGGTAATTGTTGATCGCTTAACGAAATCTGCACACTTCCTTCCGATAAACGAGAGGTTCTCATTAGACAAATTGGTTCATTTATACATAAAAGAAATTGTGGTGCGACATGGAGTTCCAGTATCAATAGTCTCAGATCGAGATCCAAGATTTAATTCGAGATTCTGGAGAAGTTTTCAAGAATGTTTGGGCACCGAATTAAAAATGAGTACTGCTTACCATCCTCAGACGGACGGTCAGAGTGAAAGGACGATTCAAACAATTGAAGATATGCTCCGAGTTTGTGCATTGGATTTTGCAGGAAGTTGGGATGAACACTTGCCGTTAGTGGAATTTTCATACAACAATAGCTTTCATGCTAGTATCGGTATGCCACCATATGAAGCGTTATATGGACGAAAGTGTCGATCTCCAGTATACTGGGAAGAAGTTGGCGAGCGAAAGATACTCGGACCTGAGTTAGTGCAGCAAACCAAGGAAATAGTTCAACTTATTCAGAAACGGTTAGTGACAGCTCAGAACCGACAGAAGAAGTATGCTGATTTGGCCAGAAAGAATATGGAATTCGAAGAAGGAGAGCAAGTACTGTTGAAAGTATCTCCGTGGAAAGGATTAGTAAGATTTGGCAAGAAAGGAAAATTAAGTCCAAGATTTGTGGGGCCTTTCGAGGTATTGAAGAAAGTCGGGAAAGTCGCCTACGAGCTAGCTTTACCGCCTCATATGCAACATATCCATAACGTGTTCCATGTATCCATGCTTAAGAAATACCATCTGGATTCTAAACATGTCATTGAATATGAGCCGATAGAGATTCAGCCAGATTTATCTTATGTGGAGCAGCCTATCAAGATACTAGATCGAAAAGAAAAAGTTTTGAGGAATAAAACAATTCCTATAGTGAGAGTTTTGTGGAGAAACCCCAAGGTGGAAGAATCAACTTGGGAGTTGGAAAGCGATATGTTGGAGAAGTATCCTCAATTATTCTCTTAGGTGAGATTCTGGGGACAGAATCCTTTTAAGGGGGGAAGGTTATAACGCCTTAGAAATGTCAGATTATTTAATTATTAAAAGTTATTTATTTTATTATTAAATGTGAATTATGTGGTGTGTGATTTGGTTGAGGAAGTATTATATTGTGGAATAATATTTGGAAGTCAGATTGATATTTTATATGTGTTATGTAAGCCCGACTATTTTGATTATATTTTTGGGATTTATTTCCTATTTATTTGTGTTATAATTACCTTCTTTGAATTTTATAAAATTCTCGGAATTAGCAGAAATCCTGAAATCTTTTTCATTATTGATTTTATTAGTTTACATGACTTTTAAAAATACTTGGTGAATTATTTTTGGGTTTCAAGGATTTTAAAATGATTTTACAAATTATTTTCCAATTTAAGGATTAAATTTTGTAAAATCCATATTTAATTCGTTTTTGATCCTAAAAATATTTTAAAAATGTGGGGAGGTAGGTAATTTTATTCTTTACGTTTTAAAAATAAAAATTTGATTTTTTCCAGATATTGTTTATTTATTCCATATTTTTTTCGAGTTGTTTCTTTTTGATTTGGTTAAATGTGGAATGAAAATTGTTTTTCCCCTTTTTAAAACCATTTTCCCCAATTGCTTTAGGAATGAATCCCTAATTTCATTCTTAAAAACCGGGCATAAACCTCAGTTCTCTCAATCTCTCGAAGTCTCTAGTTTCCTCTCTCAATTTTCTTCTCTCCACCTCTCTTTAAATCTCTCGTTCCTCTCATTTGTCTCTCGGGCATAAAACCCTCTCCTTTCCCCTGTGTTTCCTCCCTCTGGGCGCTGCGTTGCATCGGTGTTGTGTGGCCGTGAGTGGCGAAGTTGTACAGAGGTAGTGTGTGTGTGTCCGTGGTGCGTGCGTGCGTGTGTAAACAAGGGGCGTGTGTGTACTGTGTGAGTGAGTTTATGGCAGCCTGTGTGTGTGTGTGTCAAGAGCAGTGTGCGTGTGTGTGTGAAGGCTATACTGGTGGTCTATTTCTCTGTCCTAGTCTCTTGCTGTGGTGTAGTGTGTTAACGAGAGTCTATGTAAATAGTGGGTGTTTGTACGTGTATCTCTGCGTTTGTGTGCTATGTCTGTGTTGTAGCAGTGGTATTGCCATGTATGTGTCGATTTTCCCCTCCTCTGTCTTGTGGCAATTGCGAGTATGTGCGTGTACAGTCGAGTGAAACTAGTGACCAAGTCCTTGTACTGCAATTTTGGACTCTTGACCATATGGTTCGATTGTTGTGGATTGCAAATTCTGTGATGTTTCGAATAGAGCTCTGTTAAATTCCTGCTATGACTGTTGGTTAAAGTCGAAGCCTTGATTACTTATTTACTGAAATTGTAAATTATTCGTATAAAATAGTAAGCGTAGAATTCCGGGTTGGAAACCCTAAATTGGGCACCCTCGGGATTTTGCCCCCTCGACGATGATTTTATTTGAGTCGAGGGTATAAAACGGCGATGATGATTATTTTCTGAGCCAAAACTTATTTAATAATTAATATTTGTTATTTATCTAATAAATTATAATTTTATTATCGAGTGTTATTAATTGCTTAAATTGAATTGGATTATAAACCAGTAAATTGGAATGTGACTTGGGATTGGATAATAAGTATGGAATTAATTGTTAATTGATGATTATGTTGGTTGTGTCGGCTGTATTCCGACTGGCAGTCCCCCGTATAAAGGGGATGCCGTCAAATTTTTCTAAAATATATATTAAAAATCATTGCTTGGTAACGAGTATGTATAATTATGCAATTTATTCGAATTGTGAGTCGGGCTTCATATTTTAAAATCTATGTAATGTGTGTGTTAATGTGACTATTTGATTAAATACTTTTGTCTGTAGTTTATGTATTGATACTATATGAGTAAATAAACGTAAATTAGGGAACTATTCGCTGGGGTAGACTAAGTGGAATGTTTACATTGATTAGCGAGTATTAAACAGGATTCTGAAATAGTGTTATATTGTGTGTAGATTCCGTGGATAAAGGAAAGGCTAAAGCTGAGGACGTAAAGACGCTTCGGATTCTGTGATTTTCTATTTAAGGCAAGTAAATTGCTTCAATTATCTTTTAAATGAGTATGATTATAAAACCTGGTTCATATGCTTATTCAGATTATTCTTGCCCTAATTGTTTCGTTAATTTCCCGAATTTTCGAATACTTAATTGTCATACCAAAAAGTGATTCCACTGAGTTGTTGATGCTATTAATGATTTGATTTACATCCACATTCCTTGTAAGTGTATTATTTCACTCCTCTTTCAAGTAAATCGCTTCACTTACATTTCCAGCGAAGTATGATTATCATAACTTGATTTTGATGTAATTGATTTATCCTTGATATACTTGCTCTAATAATTTCCATTAATTATAAATATTCAATTGTTATACCCAGGTTGATTATATCGTTTTTGTTAATCCTTTTTATGACCTGACTTAAGTCAGTACCCCTTTTTGCCATATCGAACTTGTTGATATTTAATTCAGAAATTACTCAACCTTGTTTTATTTGGTGAAATTGAGATGTTAACCTGGAACGAAAGTGTCCAGGGTGTTTGACAGATGAGGTAGTCGATTGTTCCGACACCTAATGTTTAGTTAGGATTGGACTGTTAGTTTTTTTAAAATGTGGACCGAAAGGGTCGGACCAGATTCGTGGTCAGAAATAATTAAGGCCAATGTGTGCCGTGGATCCATTAAAGGACATTGCTGTGTGCGTTTGTCCGGGGTTAGTGCGTGACTGATCAGCAGCCTAACCTTATAATTGTTTTTTTTTTTATTTATAAAATGCATGATAGTCCAATCCGATTCTATTCTATGATTCAGATAAAAGATGAACCTTTAATTGAGATACAAATATTGTTGATTGTTAATTCCTGAAAATCTTGCAGACATATCAGTTGTTGATGTTTTAATTTTATATATATATACTTGCTGAGCGTTTTGGCTCACTTGCTTGCTAATTCTGTTTCCTCAGCTAAGCCAGGAGATGTCTAGAAGAAGTGGCCCGTCGGGTTGGGGTAGTCACCGAGGCAGTCAGAGGGTCGAGGCGGTTGGTTGGGTAGTGACATATACTTTGGTTTATATTATATCTGTATTTGTAGGCAGATTATCTTATTTGATGGGTTGTATATTATTTAATTCAGTTCTGGGTTGTAATAGCTATTGATAGTTGTTTCATACAGTGACCTGTGTGCGGTCTGGGTTGTAATGGTTTTATTTTCTTGTGGATTAGTATGAATGGTGCTGGTGGTCTGTTTTTAGTTTTACTTAGTTGTTTGAACAGGTGATTAGTTCGGGTTATGACTACATCATGCCGAAATTTCTAAAATTTCTCCTATATTAATGTTTAATTGAATATAAGAGTTTATAATATTATTGTTGGCTAGTGAGGGTGTTACAATAAGCATTGACAAGATAGATATGAATAACTGGGGACACATCATCATTATTTGATTAAAAAGAAAATTGACTTGGCAACAATACAAGATATAAATCGCAACAAAATTGCCAACAATTGAAATCCTAAGTTGGAGCAGGGACATAATCAAGCACTATGCATTTATTAAAATTTTAGAACACATAGTAAGGTTTAAATTAACATAAGCGAGTAAAGCAGTTTAAACAATTATCTGTAAAATAATTCCAGGATACTTAATTACAAATTAGTTTGAAGAAACATTTTCAAGAAGGGGTTCACTGGAGAAATTATGCTAAAAATCAGGAATTTCATTAACAAGTATTTATGGGGATTTAAATCTTGGAATCTTTCTATTTAGAAAATCCCTTAAACATTTTTCAAGGAAAATAAAAGATAGGGCGTTCAACTGAGGAGTCCAATAACATTCCATGTATAAAATGATTTGCGGGAAAAAAAAAAAAACTAGTGATAAGATTCTTTGAGAAATTGGTATTTGAATCGAGGGTGGGAAAATAAACGTTTTCACGCTAATTGAGGAAATACATCATTTTCTAAGTATACTTGACCGCATCATATCATATAACAAAGGAATTGAATTGCATCACTTGAATGATAAGTGAAGAGCAAAACACTTGCCTCGATTCACGGAGTTCTCAACCTTAACATCGATCCATAACTCAGTTTCACGACATCTCTTTACTTGCTAGCCTTTTATTTGGCCCTACTTCCACTTCTACTTCGTAACTCGTTAACCTCCACGTCAATACATCCGTTTGCTTTGATACTTGTCCTTCTGCTTATCTTTTTACTCGTACTCTGCTCTTGGCCATATCTCCTATTCAACCGTTTCAAGGTCAAATACTATTTTAGTATCCAACTAAGCAAAATCTTATTGTTTTGCTCTACTCTACCCATACGCGTCCTATAACGCTTACTTAACTTATACAAACATACTCAATCACATTCATAATACAGTTTCAAGACAACCACTAAATCAAATACTCACTCCACATAAATACTTAACACATATGATTACTCGGCACCTAGATACCATCTAGGCAACCACTTCACAACAATACATATCAACTATAACATTTATCTTGACTCTCGAAAATCACCATATACTTTTAAATCACCAAATCAAATAACTTAAATAGATTTTTAAATAAATTTGCAGGGAATTTTTAGAAAATTTCGGCATAAAGTATTCGTTTATCGGACTATGGGCTCAGCCCCTCCATGCCAAACAAAACAATTTATAACCATGTTTTTGATAAAATAAAAGCTGCCTCAATTGCAGCAACATAAAAAAAATAAATAAATAATGAAAAGTACCTGCCCGAACATGCGGCAACTAAACACATAAGAAAAGTATCCGCCCAGACATGCGGCAACTAAACATATAAAGAAATTTACCCGCCCAGACATGCGGCACCTCAACACGTAAGAAAAGTAAACTACGTCTATCCACATTTAAGCCAACACCACGTAGTTGGCACTTATACTTTCAACATATACTATAACTTGATTTATACCATTTAGCACATAGTCAATTAGCCATTCATATACTTACCCTCCTATAACAATAACAATTAGCACTTAACAAATATTACTATTCGACCTATCTCACTTAGCACATAGACAATTACGACTAACAACTCAAATAAACTTTAAACACATTATATACGGCAATAACAATTAACAATTAACGATTTCTACTTACTAATCCGAACATATTTTTGGACTCACAATTATCCCCTTAATCATAATTACCAAATAACAATTACTAACCCAACGTATATCAAACCCACAAACTAATTCCAAAAATATAATTAACCACTATAAAATCTCCGAACTAAACAACATTCATACCTCACAATATTACTCTATTTACAACAATTAAACAATATTCGCAATTTAACTAATTAAATCACAACCATATTCTCCAAATTCAATATACACTAATTATCAAAATTACCACATACATCTCATAATTTACAACTAATTAAATTAAAACAATTAAATAATTTAAAATACGGAAATTAAATAGGTACACACGAAATTATACCATTTCGATTGCTCCGATTCGACTCAAAGAATTCAATCTTTCACCAAAAAATCCTTTTCTTTCCTCTCTCTCTCTCTCTCTCTCTCTCTCTCTCTCTCTCTCTCTCTCTCTCTCTCTATCTCACTCTCACTCACGCGCCACTGCACAACCACTGCTAGCTACTGCCATTCGCCCACCACCAGGCCACCCCAAGCTCGCCGCCGGCCGCCCCGACGCCGGCCTCCTCTCCTTGCTCGCGCGAATCCCCCGCTGCACAGCCATCTCACACACACTCAGTCACATACATACATATATATATACTTTCCCTCACCCCAATTGATTTTTTTCCCCCAAATTCCTTCTCCCCCCCATTTTTGCTTTCAATCTCTCTCCCGTATATACATATATCTGCGTGTATGTATGCTTTGCCCCGTTTTTTTTTTCTTCCGACCTCTCTCTCTGTTTCTAGAATTCCCCCCCCCCCCCCCCGACTGTGGTGTTTCTCTCTTCTAAATGGGCTTGGCCCATTACTCTTATATCGTTACTACCATTTTATTCAGGCCCAATAACACTCTTAATCGACTCTAATAAATCGAAATCCATTAAAATATCTGAAAAATTAAACTTTTCATTTTTAAAACAAAGAACATAAAATTACGAACACCCACATATTTTTAAAATATTTTTCGGATCAAAAATGAATTAAATATGAATTTTCAAAGTTTTGATCCTTTAAATACAATAAACCTCTTAAAATCATTTTAAAATACCGAAACATCCAAATTAATCCACCCAATAATTTTAAAAACTCAATAAATATATATATAAAATTTTACAAAAGTTTTCATGATTTTTAATTCCTCCGATAATTTTATAAAATTTACAGAGGATCAAAAATGCATGATTTAAATATTTTTAACTCCTCAAAATACAAATAAAAATATACTGACCTTCACAGCTCACACAAATCATCATATATACACATAGGCATCAATTCACAAACATTCCACCTTTACAACAATATTCACATAATAATATTCATAATTTATATAAAATAAATAATTCTAAATTCGAAATTTCTAGGTCGTTATACACAAAAATTAAATATAGTTGATTTTTATATTTAATTCAAGATTTTATTTGAAATACACATCACTTGATTTTTCTAGTTAAGACAATCAAGCGTATTGTGTGAGCGGATTTTCTAGAGAACTTCGGTGCTCGAAAATTCAAATTTCTGTACAATAAATTTGATTAAAAATAGACATTATAGAATTAATGTTTATGTCTTGGCTAAAAACCATGTTGAAAAATTTCAAATAAAATAAAAATAAATTTTATTTAGTTTCAGTTTTGCATGGCCTAGAAATACGTAATGTTTCAAAACTCGGGCAAAAAGATGGAAACTAATTAAAATGTGTTTAAAATTGAGTTTTAAATTTAATAAAAAAAAATTGAATCTCATTTTTCTAATCACTCTAAAATTTTTTTTGTGGAATTTTTATTAATTTTTATCTATTTTTACAAATTTATTTTGTAAAAATAAGATGTAGTTTATCTAAGTAAATTTGATTTGCAAAAATCAGTTTTATATTCACAAAATTTGATTCATGCAGGGTTAATCAGGGCCATTGGATCAATTCTTGGTTTCATCTAAGCCGTTCACTTCGAAAATATTTATATTGTTAGGCCGAATACACACTTATAATCAACTAAGTATGAGAGAATAACAATAAGTTCTTTAAAAAACTTTAAAAACTGTTTGAATTAACTTCTCTCTCAGTGATGTAAATTATCACAGAGAGCTGCTTAGGTTACAATGAAAGATATTGTATTACACGATCGATATCCTTCTAGGGTTAACCTAACTGTATTTATAAAATATACAGCTGCTATACAATCGATAATTGATACTCCTATAAATTAGCTATACAATTGATATCAATTACGATTGCTACTCGTCTCCTTAGTCAACTAAATCTCTTTGACAGCTATCCAATCTTCAAAGATATTTTTTCCATAATTATCTTCAATAATTCTTCAAACACTGTTGACAAGTAGACGCTTCCTCCAGACAGAGTTTAACAAACTCTGCCGAGCTTCCAACTGTCAGCGTATAACAAACTCTGTTCAGCTTCTAACCGTCAGAGTTTAACTAAACTCTGACTGCTTCCTATTTAAACTCTGTTTTTCCCTGCAAAACTTAAACACTAATATTAACCATATCAATTATATTTAACAATCTCCCCCAACTTGTTCATTAGTAAAAATGCACAAGTTAACAATAATTGATGATGTCAAAACAATTTCATACAAACACAGTGTTTATAAAATAAGCAGAGTTTAAACTTGACTTAACAAAAATCTACAGATAACAAGAAAATTCTTACAGACTTTAATCTCTAATCTCCTCAAGATCTGGTGTTGTTCTGAGATAATCTATAAGCAATCTTCTCTCTTCATTTTCAAGCTCAATCTTCATAGCTTCTTTAATCTCTCTTAGCTGAGGATCACTCTCATCTGTCTGATAGATAGCAGATCTAAGATCATAAATTTTGTTTCTCCTCATCTCATTTCCCAGCCTAATAAATTTGACTTCTTCTGACTGTGAATTGAAGTCAAGTACTGTGATTCCCAAATCAGTCTTTAATTTTGCAGTACCCTTCTTCATTTCAATAAGATTTCCATTCCAGTCTCTGTACTTAGGAACATATCTGCTATTGCACTTCATCCCTCTGATTGCCAAATTCTGGAGCATTTTCTGTCTAAGCACATTTGCAACTGATTGAGTCCTTTGACTATTCACCTTGGAAATATATAGAACATATTCTAATTCTTCCCAATATTTCAAGCCAATATCATTCTCACCAATTCTAAATACTGTCCCATCAGCCATAAAGTACAAGAGAAAATCCTTCTTTAAACTCTTCTGATAAACTAACTGTACTGATTCCAGTCTATCCAAACTCTCTTGAGTGACACCACGACCTGGAACAGCCAGTGAAGAAGGATCTCTGGGACCAGTATATTGCCTTTTGTCTTTGTGTGAGCCTAAACCACCCTTATTGTTTCCAACCTTACCAGACAAAGCTCTTCCATCAGAAAAATCCATAGAAACTCCAGATAATAGATTTGGATCATGAAGTGTTCCTTTACCAAAAACTGATTGCAACTGAGAAGATAAAGGTCTAGACACAACTTGTGTAGCAACAGAGGTTGTGTTTTCTTTCTTCTGTACAACTTGTGTAGAAAAAGAGGTTGTAACTTTCTTCTGTGAAATTTCTCCTTCAATGCCTTTCAGCTTGAGTATAGCTTCTGCTACTGTTGATTTCTTTGATAACTGTGATCTTTGACCAACATCAACATTTTCCTTGATCACAATACCTTTAAAAACAGGCCTAGGAGCTTTTCCTTTCTTTAACTTTCCAGACTTTAAAGCTTTGAGATGTTCTTCTTGTAAACTCTTTTCTTCAGCTTTAATATCTTCAATTGTAGCTCCTTCCTCATTTTCTTCAATGAACAACTTAGCAGCCAACTCCTCATCAGTCTATGGATTAGAAGAGAATACCAAACTCTTGGTCTTTGAAGTACCTTGAGTATCAGTGTTTATCCCAGCAAACTGTGATTTAGAAGACTTGCTAGTTTTCAGAGTTTGAAGTTCTTCAGTTTTGCCCCTGCCTTTATTACTTGCTCCTCCATCTCCAGCATTATCCTTTCTGATCAGAGTTTGAGATTGCTTGCATTTGTCTTTAGCAACTCTCTCCCCCTTTTTGACATCATCAGGCATAAGAATAGATGTGATTAGCTCCAGGGAGGTAGCAATAGAATCAATCTTTAAGGACATAGCATTTTGATTTTCTTCAACTTTGCTCAGCCTGTGAGACAAAGTTTCTTGATTCTGAGAAAGATAGTGAAATTTGTTCTTGTTGTCAAGTTTAATCATATCATCTCCTCTAACAACATCACCTCGAACATCAGAGATTGCCTTTTGACACAGATCAAACCTAGAATTGAGAGTCTTCACTTGTACAACTGTAGCCTTGAGACAAGATAGAATCTCTGGATTTGTAATTGTTCTGGAGGTTCTCTTGACAAATTCAGCTGCTCTTGCAACAGGAAAGATACAAGTGTCCTTGTACCAGTCATTTGAAAATTGTTCATAGTGTTCTTCTTCATCATCTGCTTGATTTGAAGGACCAGCAAAATCCTTAACCTTAGCATCAGTCTGGACTGGTAAACTCTGAGAAGAGCTTGACTCAGTATTCCCTTCAATTTCATCTTCAATCTCAGCTTCAACATGATGAGTGGAGTCAGGAATTGGAATAGATGCATCAACAGTTTCAACAGTCTCAACAACATCCTCTGCAACAGTTTCAGCAGTAGGTTCAACGTTCTCTGCAACAGGCTTTACAATATCCTCTGTAGGTTGCATAATAGGCTCGGAGTTTATCTTCTTAGGTGATTGATCAATTTCCTCACCCTGTTCAACAGATTGATGAGCATCAGAAATTAACTCAGTATGAGAAGCCACTGTTTCTTCATGTACCAAGGTGGTTTGTTTTACTGCATCAGTGGCCTCAGAGAATACAGCATGTGAAGAGATTGGAATGTCCATGTTCTCAGAGAATGGGAACAATGGTTCAAGAATTTCATCCATTTGAGCATCACCATTTCCATCTCTTGCTATCTCAACAGCAGGTATTTCCTTAGAAATATCCTCTGGAGCTTCAACATTCACATCTTCATCAGATTCATCAATAATTAATCTCCTTCTCTTAGCTGGAGGATTCAATTCTGCTCTCTCTTCTTCTGAGACAGAATCATCAAGTATAGAAGGAGACTTAGGTTTGTTAGCCCTTTCCTTTCTAACCTTCTTTGGCTTAGAAGCTCCAGCCATCCTCTGTTTTCTTGATGGCCTTATAGCCTTGCTTTTCTTTGGCTTCTTTGGTTTTGATTGTGGTTGAGGTTGAGGGTGTGATGAAGATTGTGGTTGTGAAGTAGTAGTAATTGTGGGTGGATATGTAGGTTTAGTGATTGGTTCAGTGTTTATGGTTTGAGGTGGGTCAGTGTTTGTGGGTTGAGAAGGTTCAGTGTTTGTGGGTTAAGGTGGTGACTGTGGAGGTTCAATGATTGGTTCGTGTTGTGGTTCTTGTTGTTCTTGTGGTTGGTTGACAAAGTTTATGAGGGCAAGAGGATAGATAAACTCTGGTACTTGCTCTTTGTTAGCATCCTTATTTGTCAAATCAGAAAACATTCTCTTATGACATTGGAAAGGTTGTATAACATCCTCATCAGCAATTGTCAATTAGGTAAACAAGCAGAGAATAAACATTGACAGAAACGAAAGAAATAAACAGTTGTATTAGACTCTGCAAGTTTTTCACCTAAATTCATAAGTACAAAATGACCAAAATCAAAGTTACTCCCATTAAGAATAGAATACCCGATTTGAAGACTTTCACCAGGAATTGCATCCCAGTTGGTGACCTTCTTGCCAAAGGCTCGAGTAATGCAGTCAAAGAAGAAGCTCCACTCCTTCCTGAGCCCTGGTCTTTTGACATTCCCAATCTTATCCAAAGGAGCAGAAAACCTTATTTGCTGTAACATTTCTTTTAATTGACCCTCAACAGCCACAGAGTATGAAGTGTGAGTGTCAAAGTCCAAAACCTCACGAACAGTTGCAGGAGTTATGACAAACTCTTGATCTTCATAGGTAAACACAATTGATGGAGTCCCATTCTCTCCACCATCATCATAAACCGAGTTTCTCCAGAAGGTTGAGATTTGTGTGGCCGAGAGTTTCTCTGGTTGGACAAGAGCCTTACCAATTTCAGAGTCTCTTAAGAAGTTTTGAATCAGATGAAATGATTCTGGGGCTTTAGCAGTGTCTAGGATTGCAGCATAGTTGTTTGTAACAAAAGTTAATCCCTGAGCCACAAAGTTCTTGGTTGCCATTAGAACAGTATAATAGAGAAGAGAGTGTATGGAAAAGTGTTTATGAAAATGCTTAAGTGAAAGTAACAGAGAAATTGTGTGTGATGTTGTGTGTTCGTGGTTGTAAAGATGAAAAAGTGAATAATGAAATGATTTTGATTAGATCTGTAATTGAAAATCAAAACCCAATCGTTTTAGACATTAAACACGCAACCAATTTCTTGTTAAGTGTGTGAGTGGGACACGTGTCACATAAACAGTGGAACAGTTATTTACACGCATAGTAATAATGCCTATTATTAATGCTGTTCTCTCTCCTATTTCCAATAAGCTTTAACTGTCTGACACAATTAAACAACTGGCACATATGACATGCAAATGTCAAAAACTCTTTGTGTACTCCAAGTATATGTTTTGTCTGAAATAAAATATTACCTTAGAGTACTCAACAAAATCCAACAGTGTTTATCAATTGTCCAACTTAATTACTGTTATCCTTTCAAATACTGCACAGTTGTGAATATACGTGTATGTAGAGCAGAGTTTACTAAATCAGTATTCAGAGCATCTAGTATTTCATAAAATCCATAAAATAAATCAGTAAGCACTGGATGCACAAACTCTCATAATAAACACTGAATATATGATTGTTAGGCCGAATACACAATTAATAATCAAATTCGTATGAGAGTTTAACAAGTAAGAAATTTATGCACTTTAAAACTTCTGGTATTAAAACCTCTTCGTGATGTAAACTATAACAAAGAGCTGCTAGGTTACAATAAAGATAGTTCGATGCACGATACCCTTCTAGGGTTAACCTAACTGTATTTATAAAATATACAGCTTCGATACAATCTCTAATTGATTTTCCTAATGATCAGCTATACAATGATATCAATTACAGATTGTCACACGTCTTCTAAGTCAACTCGATCTCTTTGATAGCTATCCAATCTCCAAAGATCTCGCTTCCATATCAATCTTCAATTGATCTCTAATATCTTCTGTTGACTCTGTACGCGCTGCTTCCAGACAGAGTTTGACAAACTCTGTCGAGCTTCCATCTGTCAGAGTTTACACTAAACTCTGACCGCTTCCAGCTAAACTCTGATAATTCACTGTAACACTTAAACACTGATTAAAACACATCAATTATATTTAATAATCTCCCCCAACTTGTTCATTAGCAAAAATGCACAAGTTAATAACAGTAATTGATGATGTCAAAACAAATAAACAAATACAATGTTTATACAAATTCAGAGTTTAAGCTTCTACTTAACAAAATCTACAGAAAATAAGAAAATCCTTACAGACTTTAATCTCTAATCTCTTCAAGATCTAGTGTAGCTCTGAGATAATCTATGAGCAATCTTCTTTCTGCATTTTCAAGCTCAATCTCCATAGCTTCTTTAATTTCTCTGAGCTGAGGATCACTCTCATCTGTCTGATAGATAGCAGATCTAAGATCATAGATTTTGTTTCTTCTCATCTCATTTCCCAGTCTGATAAATTTGACTTCTTCTGACTGTGAATTAAAGTGAAGTACTGTGATTCATAAATCAGTCTTTAATTTCTCAGTACCCTTCTTCATTTCAATAAGATTTCCATTCCAATCCCTGTACTTAGGAACATATCTGCTATTATACTTCACTCCTCTGATTGCTAAATTCTGAAGCATCTTCTTTCTGAGCACATTTGCAACTGATTGAGTCCTTTGACTATTCACCTTGAAAAGATATAGAACATATTCTAATTCTTCCCAATATTTCAAGCCAATATCATTCTCACCAATTCTAAATACTGTCCCATCAGCCATGAAGTACAAGAGAAAGTCCTTCTTTAAACTCTTCTGATAAACTAACTGTACTGATTCCAGTCTGTCCAAACTCTCTTGAGTGACACCACGACCTGGAACAGCCAGTGAAGAAGGATCTCTAGGACCAGTATATTGCCTTTTGTCCTTGTGTGAACCTAGTCCACCCTTATTGTTTCCAACCTTACCAGACAAGGCTCTTCCATCAGAAAAATTCATAGAAACTCCAGATAATAGATTTGGATCATGAAGTGTTCCTTTCCCAAAAACTAATTGCAACTGAGAAGATAAAGGTCTAGACACAACTTGTGTAGCAACAGAGGTTGTAACTTTCTTCTGTGAACTTTCTCCTTCAATGCCTTTCAGCTTGAGTTGAGCTTCTGCTGCCATTGTTTCCTTTGATAACTGAGATTTTTGACTAACATTAGCACTTTCCTTGATCACAACGCCTTTAAGAACAGGCCTAGGAGCTTTTCCTTTCTTTAACTTACCAGACTTTAAAGCCTTGAGATGTTCTTCTTGTAAACTCTTTTCTTCAGCTTTAATGTCCTCAATTGTAACTCCTTCCTCATTCTCTTCAATAAACAACTTAGCAGCCAATTCTTCATCAGTCTGTGGATTAGAAGATAATAGCAAACTCTTGGTCTTTGAAGTACCTTGAGTATCAGTGTTTATCCCAACAAACTGTGATTTAGAGGACTTGCTAGTTTTCAGAGTTTGAAATTCTTCAGTTTTGCCCTTTCCTTTACTACTTGCTCCTCCATCTCCAGCATTATCCTTTCTGATCAGAGTTTGAGATTTCTTGCATTTGTCTTTAGCAACTCTCTCCCCCCTTTTGACATCATCAGGCATAAGAATAGATGTAATTAACTCCAAGGAGGTAGCAATAGAATCAATCTTTAAGGACATATCATTCTGATTTTGTTCAACTTTGCTCAGCATGTGAGACAAAGTTTCTTGATTCTGAGTAAGATAGTGAAATTTATTCTTGTTGTCAAGTTTAATCATATCAGCTCCTCTAACAACATCACCTCGAACATCAGAGATTGCCTTTTGACATAGATCAAACCTAGAGTTGAGAGTCTTCACTTGTACAACTGTAGCCTTGAGACAAGATAGAATCTCTGGATTTGTAATTGTTCTGGAGGTTCTCTTGACAAATTCAGCTGCTCTTGCAGGAGGAAAGATACAAGTGTCCTTGTACCAGTCATTTGAAAATTGTTCAAGGTGTTCTTCTTCAGCATCTGCTTGATTTGAAGGACCAGCAAAATCCTTAACCTTAGCATCAGTCTGGACTGGTAAACTCTGAGAAGAGCTTGACTCAGTATTCCCTTCAGTGTCATCTCCAACCTCAGCTTCAACATGATGAGTGGATGGAGGAATTAGAATAGATGCATCAACAGTGTCAACAACATCCTCTGCAACAGGTTCAGTAGTAGAGTCAACAATAGGCTGTACAACATCCTCTGCAGATTGCACAATAGTCTCAGAGTTTATCTCCTTAGGTTGTTGATCAATCTCATCTCCTCCTTCAACGGTCTGGTGAGCATCTGAGAGTAATTCTGTATGTCATGCTACAGTTTCAGAAAGGACAACTGTAGGTTGATCAGCTGCACCAGTTGCTTCAGATTGAGCAAAAATTGATGAGATAGGATCAGAGAATGGCATGAATGAATCAAGAATATCATTCATTGGAGAAAAGCCATCTCTAGTATCCTCTTCTGCAGGCATTTTGTCGTCTGCAGAAATTTCAACCTCTGCAGGCATTGTATCTTTTTCAGCCTCAACAGTAGGTGTTTGCTGTGAAACTACCTCTGGAGCTTCAACATTTTCATCAACAGAATCAGAGATTACCAGTTTTATTCTCTTAGCTAGAGGCACTTCATCTGAACCTCTACTGGTAAACACTGGAGAAACTTCTCAGCCACAACGAAGGGAAGAACCAGTTGAGGGGGAGCATGATCAAGATGAAGACTTAAACACTGATACTGAGTCAACTGAAAAATCTGGATCAAACTCTGAAAATTCAAATTCTGACTCTGGGCAGTCAAGTTCAGGGGGAGTCTCAGAAAACGAAGATAGACCACAACAAAATCAGGAGAGCATGGATCAAGGGGGAGGATCACATGCTGACAGAAGTCATTTGCCTTCTGCTTGGAAATGGACTAAATCACATACACCTGATTTGATAATTGGTGATCCAGATGCAAAAGTGAAAACAAGAAGTGCCACTGCAAGTGAATGTTTGTTTCATGCATTCTTGTCTAAAAATGAACCAAAGAAAGTGGAAGAAGCTCTTCAAGATGCTGACTGGATAACAGCAATGCAGGAAGAGTTGAATGAATTTGAAAGGAATGAAGTTTGGACCCTTGTACCAAGGCCAAAGAATAGATCTATTGTTGGTACTAAATGGGTTTTCAGAAACAAGACTGACAGTGAAGGTGTTATCACAAGGAACAAGGCTAGACTGGTAGCAAAAGGCTATTCACAGCAGGAAGGAATAGACTATGATGAAACATTTGCTTTAGCATATGCCTCTCACAAGAAATTCAAAGAATAAGTGTTTGTTGAACAACCACCAGGATTTGTGGACCCCAAATATCCAGATTATGTCTACAGGCTAGATAAGGCACTATATGGACTTAAGCAGGCACCAAGAGCATGGTATGAGACACTTGCTCAATTTCTTCTAGAAAGTGGATTCAACAGAGGTATAATTGACAAAACTCTGTTTTATTTCAATCAAGGAAGTGACCTTCTTTTAGTTCAGATATATGTTGATGACATTATCTTTGGGTCTACTAATGATAAACTCTGTAAGAAGTTTGCCAAGCTCATGCAGTCCAGATATCAAATGAGCATGATGGGAGAGCTTAGTTATTTTCTAGGCCTACAGGTGAAACAAACAGAAGATGGTATCTTCATTAATCAAGCAAAATATACCAGAAATCTTCTCAAGAAATTTGGTATGCTTGACTGTTCATCTGCATCAACTCCTATGGCAACAGCAACTAAATTGGACAAAGACACAGGAGTTTCAGTGGATATGACAAACTACAGGGGCATAATAGGATCTCTTCTTTACTTGACAGCTAGTAGGCCTGACATCATGTATGTAACCTGTCTTTGTGCAAGGTTTCAGGTAGATCCTAGAGAGCCACATCTGACAGCTGTGAAAAGAATCTTCAAGTATCTCAAGGGCACCATATCATTAGGTCTGTGGTACCCCAGAGAATCAGATTTCAAGCTACTTGGGTATTCTGATGCAGACTTTGCAGGCTGCAAGATAGACAGAAAGAGCACTAGTGGAAGTTGTCAATTTCTTGGTGACAGACTTGTCTCTTGGTACAGCAAGAAACAGAAATCAATTTCTACATCTACAGCTGAAGCAGAGTATATTGCAGCTGGTAGCTGTTGTGCATAGATCTTGTGGATGAAGAATCAATTGCTGGATTATGGATTGAGGTACAGTAAGATTCCTATTTACTGTGATAATCAAAGTGCTATTGCTATGACAGGTAATCCAGTACAGCATTCAATGACCAAGCACATCAGCATAAGGTACCACTTCATCCGAGAACATGTGGAAGAAGGGAATATTGAACTACATTTTGTGTCTACAGAACAACAGCTTGCAGATATTTTCACCAAACCATTTAGTGAAGCTACATTTACAAGACTGGTCAATGAACTAGGAATGGTCTCTGGTTCTGACTAGGAATGTTGGTTAGATTCAAATTTTACTTATGTAATGTATTACTCATATTTCCTTGATTTGTTAAGTGCTAAGTGAACTCTGTTGATTAAACTCTATTATGCATACTCTGTTAACATGTTTTTCTATCAAACTCTGTTAAACTCTATTAGCATGCCTGTATGTCATACACTGTTAAAAAGTTTGATAAACTCTGTGAACTCTAAGTTGATTTTTGTCTGAGTGAAAACACCAATGAAAAAATATGTATGCAGCATGATTCTCAGCAATTAATCATGAATCTTTCTGAGTTATTGTGATCTAATCTTAGATTGTACAGAAAATTAACACAGCATGATACTGGTTCATATTTATAGCATCTCTTAGTTTATTTTGTCCTAAACTCTGAGTCTATAAATACTATGTGCATTGCCTTTCATGAACAACTACTGATGTTGATGAACTCTAAACTCTGTTAGTTATACTCTGGTAGATTAAAATGCTTACTGCAATACCCCAAAGAAAATGTATATAGGTTGCTATACTCCTTTGAGATTATGTTGGAGACTAGGATGACCCAGGAACTTATTGGTATATAATATGTGCTAAAATTCTCTGATTTTTGGTGACTAGTCAAATACTAGGATGACCCAGGAACTTATCAAAATGATAAGGGCTAAAATTTTTTGAATTTTTGGTGACTGGCACCAACCTCTAATTACTGGAATGAATAGAATAAAAAAATAGATTAAATAAATTAAAAAAAAATTAGCAATAGAGGGGGTATAAAATAAATTAAATGTTACTGTATATAGATTGACTACTACAGAGTTTAGCTTTCATCATACAGTCAGTGTTTACTATGAGAGTTTGTGCATCCAGTGTTTATTGATTTATTTTATGGATTTTATGAAAAATTAGATGCTCTAAAAATTTATTTAGTAAACTCTGCTTCACACACACATATTTTCACAACTGTGCAATTTTTGAAAGGGTTTCGGTGATAAAGTTGGAGAATTGACAAACGCTGTTGATTTGTGGTTCGTACTCTGAGGTAAATTTTCAATTGGACAATTTAAAAATTTTGGAGCAAATAGTGCTTTTGACAACTGTTAATAAGTGTATTGTGTTAAAGTGTCTTGGAAATAGGAAAGAAAATACAGCAGTGATACAAGTAATCCCTAATTGTTCTGTTCCTGATTTAATTGTGGTTATTGTTGATGAATTTGTTACTTACATGATTACTTTAATTACTTTTCATATTCACCTCTTTGATTTAATTCTTTGAAGAACAGTTCATAAACATAAAAAATTGAAGAACACATTGAATAAGATTACAGAAACAGAATCCTTCATTGATAATAAGAAAGAGATTACATGAAAATATTACATCTTTTTGTTCTCTCTATCTACTAATCTATTCAACAGGAAATAAAAAGTGAAATCCAAACCACTCCATTGCTAGCAGATATCCCAGATCCCATCTTTGCCACTTTGTTTGGGTGGAAGTTGAAGGGATAAGGTTATTTTTGCTGACATATTCATTAACAATGGTTGGTGGTGTTGGATGAGGATGCCTTAGAGGAAAGCCATGTTAATGTTGCTTGAAGCGCAGCATCGATGTCAATCACTCTTGCAGGCTTTTCTCTCTCGATTTCTTGAAGACTGGCATCCATCTGCAGCATAGAGTATCAAGCTGCCTTTCCCAGTTAAACGCATCAAACTCTTCACGAGTATAACTGAAGATATCTCTGTTCTCTACGAGATGGAGATTCTTTTCCTTGATGGTAAGTTTTGACATTGTTTAATGGTGTGTTGTGTGAAGGGTTTTTGATTTTCAGGAGAGGATGAAAGGTTAAAGGGATAGTGAACAAGTCTCTAGGCGTTAAATAGAGATGGGAAAGTAACGAAGTACTAAAACGCTTCGTATTATGGTAAACGCTTCATATTCTGGTTTTTAATGGTTCCAGGTATTTTAAGAGAGTGTTATTTGATTTTTTTTAAAAATCAAATATTTTATTGTTATATTCACAAATACATTCTTAAAATTACGAGCACGTGTCCCACTCACCCATTACTGTGTCCCACTCACCCATTATTGTGTCCCACTCACACATTAATCTAGGAACTGTTGAGTGTTTGAATACATAAACGATTGAGTTTTTAATTACTCTAATTACTTTTGTGTCCAAACGATTGTGTTTTACTTTCACCCACTCACTTTTACATCTCACAGTTCTCTCACTTTTCACTTGGGCATTTTCACAAACACCTTTCCTACATACACTTTTCTCTTGATTCAATGGCTTCTAAACCATTCACTATTCTTGGTCTACGTTTTGTCCCTAACAACTATGCAGCTCCACTCTATCATGAACGTGTTCCAGAAGCGTTTCATCTTATGCAGAATTTCTTGAGAGACTCAGAGATTGGACAAGCTCTGGTTGAACCTAGTACTCTCTCTGCATCTCAAATTGTCACTTTTTGGCAAAACTCAGTCTATGTGGATGGAGGAGAGAATGGGACTCCAAACATCATCTTCACTCATGAAGAACAAGAGTTTGTGATTACTCCACAAACTGTCAGAGATACGATGGGGTTTGATACACACACCTCTTATACTTATGTTGCTGAACCTCAATTGAGACAGATGCTACAGGAGATAGGCTACATGCAATCTCTTGACAAGCTTGGCAGTGTAAAGAGGCCTAATCTCAGGAAGGAATGGAATTTTTTCTTCGATTGCACTACAAGGACATTCCATAAGAAGGTCACTAACTGGGATGCTATTCCAATGGACAGTCTACAAATTGGGTATTCTCTACTTTTTGGTAGTAATTTTGATTTTGGTAGATATGTTCTGATGAATTTAGGTGATAAACTGTCAGAGTCTACTACAGTTTATTTTGCTCGATTTTGTCAAATGCTATTCACTGCTTGTGTATCTGCTTTAGAAATTGCTGAAACTGATGAAATTCAGCCTTTTAGAGTCAACAAGAGAATATTCTCTGATATGACTAATAAGGATGCTGGTAAAGAAAATCTCCCTGCCTTTGTTCTGCCACTTGCTTTGCAGAATTTTCTCAACCAACCTCATGACCAACCACAACCAGAACCGCAACCTGAACCACCAAACACTGATCATACTCAAACACTAAACACTGAACCACCTACATCACCTACCCACACAGCACCTACTCAACAACCTTCATCACCAATCACAAACACTGCTCCAACCCAAAACCCTCAATCTCCAATTACAAAACAACCTTCACACACTCCACAAATAAACTCTGAACCATCACAATCTCAACCACAACCACAGCCTAAAGCAAAAAGAGGTAGAGTAAGGAAATCAGCAGGAACCACTGAAACACATGCAAGAGTTAAGAAGACAATAGAGACAAACATCAAAGCCAAACAGACATCTACTTGAGCTGTTTATACTTCTTCAAGTCCAGTTATCTTCTTGTCATCAAAAGACACATGTATAGATTCCATGATCACTTTAGTTCTCAGATTGTAAACTCAGAATGCCTTTGTTGACAGTGGATAGCCAACAAAATTCCTTCATCTGCCTTTAGCTCAAACTTGGTCAACTGTTCAGGATGAGTCTTCAAAACAAAGCATTTGCACCCGAAAATATGAAAGTATTTCAGGTTAGGCTTCTTTTTTTTCACCATCTCATATGGTGTCTTTCCATGCTTATTGATCAGTGTAGCATTTTGAGTAAAACAAGCAGTTTGAACAGCTTCTACCCAGAAATAAGTTGGCAATTTTGCTTCATCAAGCATAGTTCTGGCAGCTTCAATCAAGGTTCTATTTTTCCTTTCAACTACACCATTTTGTTGTGGTGTACCAGGTGCTGAAAATTCTTGCTTCACTCCATTGTCCTTGCAGAATTCTTCCATTGTTGCATTCCTGAACTCAGTTCCATTATCACTTCTGATGATTCTGACTTTGTTACTTGATCCTTTGTCCAGAAGCTTCACATGCTCCATCAGAGTTAATGTAGTTTCATCCTTCTTTGCTAGAAAATACACCCAAGTGAATCTAGTGTATTCATCAACAATGACTAAAGCATATTTCTTCCTTGCTATAGACATAACATTTACTGGACCAAAGAGATCAACATGTAGAAGATGATAAGCATCAGTGATTGAAAATTCTGTCTTGCTCTTGAAAGATGACTTCTTTTGCTTGGCCTTTTGACATGAATCACATAGGCCATCAACATTTAATAGAGCCTTTGGGAGTCCTCTTACAAGATCCTTTCTGATCAATTCATTGATGTTGTTCAAGTTCAAATGTGAGAGTTTCTTGTGCCACTTCCAACTCTCTTCACTAGACATTCTTGTAGACAGACAAACAGCTTTTCCAACAGAGTCTATTAAGAGCTTGATTTCATAAATGTTGTTTTGCCTATTACCAACTAGAACAACCTTTCCTGTAGATTTGCTGATAACTTCACAATATTCAGGTTGAAAATCTACATGATATCCCCTGTCACAGATTTGACTCACAGATAGCAAGTCATGCTTGAGTCCTGGGACATGAGCTACATTGTTGATGATGACATTTCCAAGATTAATATTTCCATATCCCAATATTCTTCCTACATTGCCATCACCATAGGAAACTTTTGGGCCAGCCTTCTCCTCATAGTCTAATAGCAGGGCTTTATTTCCAATCATGTGTCCTGAACATCCACTGTCCACAACTAGGGTTGACTCCCTGTTGCCCTGCAATCACAAGCAATTACTGAGGATTAGATTTAAGGATCCAGACTTGCTTGGATCCTTTGACATTCTTAACTTTGTTAGCTTTAGCAGCGGAATTAACATTATCAGAGTTTGTGCTAACAGTATCAGAGTTTACACTTGCAGTATTAACTTTAACCCATTTCAGATTGGGTTTCAGTTCATAGTAATTATGATAGATAGCATGATACTGTCTGCAAGTATAAATGGAATGCCAAGTGCTTCCACAGTGTGTGCACAAAGTCTGTGGCTTAATTCTAGCAAAATCCTTCTTTACCTCAGACTTGGAAGGTAAAGAATTTATATTCTTGTTTTTCTTGCAGAAATTTGCAAGATGCTTAGTACTACCACAGTTATGACATGTCTTTCTTGGAGCATAACTAGCAAGCATTGGTTTATTTCCTGAAGTGATGCCTACTTTTCCATTTCTGTTCTTATTTGACACTCCCTGTTTCTTAACAGATTTTAACTCCTTCAGTTTATGTTTGAGTTGTTTATCTGTCATTGAACCAATATTAACCTGTTTAACCCTAGTTTTTACTGGTTCATTTTTAACAGCTTCTTTTTCATTGTCAGATAAAAATTTACTGGCTCCATGTACAAAATGAGGTCTGATTTTAACTTGATTTTGAAATCTAAGTTCATCTCCCTCATTATAACCTAGACCAACAGTGTCTGTTTGAAAAATCTGTTGAGTGTCCTTTCCAGAATTAGTCCAAGTCCTAATTTTCTTATTTGCTTCCTCCAACTCAGATTCTAATTGTTTATATTTCTGAAGCAAATCCTGTTCTATAGAAACAGCATCATCTCTCTATTTCTGAACTTGTTGCATGTTTTCAAGTTTTTCTTCAACAAGTTTATTTCTAACCTTAAGTTCAGAATTTTCAGATTTTATCCTCTCATTCTCTAAAGTCTGATCCCTATAACTTATATGCAATGACTTAAGATAAATTCTTAATTAAGCAATGTCATCTATATTATAAGCATAGGTAGTTAGAGGTACCTGATTTTCAGAAGTTTCTGATTCAGTAGTAGCCATGAGAGCATAGTTCACTTCTTCATCAGAATCTGAAGTGTCTGCCCAATCTCTGCCTTTAGTGTAGAGTACCTTTCCAATTTTACCCTTCTTGCACTCAGGAGCATAGTGACCCATCTCCTTACACTTGTAGAATTGAATTTCAGACTTATCCTTCTTTCCCCTTGAATCTCTCTTATCAGACTTCCTGAAGCTTTTCCCGTCTTCATTTGAATCTCTAGAAAACCTTTTCCCTTTCTTGAAATTCTTGAAACCCATTTTCTTGAAGGTCTTCACCATCAACACAGCCATTTTCCTCATTTCTTCTTCATCATCCTCAGAATCAGATGATTCAGAAGAGTTTGAATCACAATCAGAGTTTGATGATTCACTTTCTGAGTGTATGACCAAAGCTTTTCCCTTCATTTTCCTTCTTGATGCCTCTTTCTTCTGAGGCTTCTCTTCAACATTAAGAGCAACAGACTTTGCCTTCCTGCTTGATCTCCTGTTTCTCTGCTCCATTTCCAATTCATGAGTTTTGAGCAGCCCATAGATTTCATCAATCTCTGTTTCAGCAAGATCATAGTTGTCTCTACTAGTGGTTGTTTTCACATCCCACTTTTCAGGTAGAGAAAGAAGAAACTTGAGATTTGAGTCTTCTAGATCATACTCTTTGTTGACCAATGACAGATCATTGAGCAGTTTACAGAATCTATCAAATGTTTCTGTCATGGTTTCTTCAGGTTTAGCCTCAAAATGCTCATACTCTTGTGTGAGTATGTTTCTCCTATTCTTCTTAATAACAGCAGTTCCTTGACATCTGACTTCAAGAGCATCCCAGATCTCTTTTGCAGTGGTGCAGTTAATCACTTTGTTAGACATAACATTGTCTAAAGCACTATGCAGTAAATGCCTAACCTTTGCATCCTTAGCAATTGATGATAGATCTTCAGGAGTCATGTCCTTCTTTTCCTTTGGACCTATTTTAGCTTCTTCACCAGCAGTTGCAACAGATAGCTTTGTAGGATTATGAGGGCCTTCATAAATCCTGTCAAGATATTCTGGATCTGTAGCCTCCAGAAACATAGTCATCTTGACCTTCCACATGGCATACTCTGATGGCCTGAGAATAGGAACCCTGATTGGTTCATAACGACTCACAGTAGTAGGAGCCTTTTCAGAACTAGTAGGTGTTGGTGGAGGAATTGCTGACATGATTATTGTTGTGTTTGGATCTTTAACCTGTAATAAAGTAACAGATTGGCTCTGATACCACTTGTTAGGCCGAATACACAATTAATAATCAAATTCGTATGAGAGTTTAACAAGTAAGATAATTATGCACTTTAAAACTTCTAGTATTAAAACCTCTTCGTGATGTAAACTATCACAAAGAGCTGCTAGGTTACAATAAAGATAGTTCGATGCACGATACCCTTCTAGGGTTAACCTAACTGTATTTATAAAATATACAGCTTCGATACAATCTCTAATTGATATTCCTAATGATCAGCTATACAATGATATCAATTACAGATTGTCACACGTCTTCTAAGTCAACTCGATCTCTTTGATAGCTATCCAATCTCCAAAGATCTCGCTTCCATATCAATCTTCAATTGATCTCTAATATCTTCTGTTGACTCTGTACGCGCTGCTTCCAGACAGAGTTTGACAAACTCTGTCGAGCTTCCATCTGTCAGAGTTTACACTAAACTCTGACCGCTTCCAGCTAAACTCTGATAATTCACTGTAACACTTAAACACTGATTAAAACACATCAATTATATTTAACAATGATGAATGCTAAACTCTGTAGTAAACAGTTTATATACAGTAATAATTAATCTATAACCCCCAATTTTTTATTTTATTTTATTTTTTTTTGGTTTTCTCCAGTAATCAGAGGTTGAAACTAGTCACCAAAAATCCTATAATTTTAGCCCTTATCAAATTGATAAGTTCTTGGATCTTCCTGGCTTTCGACTAGTCACCAAAAATTAGAGAAATTTAGCCCTTACTATATACCAATAAGTTCCTGGATCGTCCTAGTTACAAACATGATCTCAAAGGAGTTCTAAAAATCTATATATTTTAGCTTTGGGGTTATTCTAATAACAGAATCTAATTTAACAGTGTATAACTAACAGAGTTTAGAGCTCATCAACATCAGAAATTATTTATGAGAGGCAATGCACACAGTATTTACAGACTCAGAGTTTAGGATAAATAAAGTAAGAGATGCTATAAATATAGAACAGTGTCATGCTGTGTTAACTTTCTGCACAGTTTAAGATTAGATCACAAATAACTTAGAAAGATTCATGACTAATTACTGAGAATAATGTTTTATACATGTATCTTCATCGGTGTTTATGTTCAGAAAGAAACATTATCAGAGTTTCTCAGAGTTTATTCAATAGTTAACAGAGTATGACTTAAAAAGCATGCTAACAGAGTTTAACAGTTATTGAGCAGAGTTTGCATATCAGAGTTTAACATACCACAGAAATATGAGCAACACAGTACATAAGTAGAGTTTTGAGTCTAACCAATATCTCTAGTCAAAACTAGAGACCATTCCTAGTTCATTTACCAGCCTTGTAAATATAGCTTCACTCAATGGCTTGGTGAAGATATCTGCAAGCTGTTGTTCTGTAGACACAAAATGAAGCTCAATATTCCCTTCTTCTACATGTTCTCCGATAAAATGGTACCTTATGCTGATGTGCTTAGTCATTGAATGCTGTACCGGATTACCTGTCATAGCAATAGCACTTTGATTATCACAGTAAATAGGTATTTTACTGTACCTCAATCCATAATCCAGTAATTGATTCTTCATCCACAGAATCTGTGCACAACAGCTACCAGCAGCAATATACTCTGCTTCAGCTGTAGATGTAAAGATTGATTTCTGTTTCTTGCTGTACCAAGAAACAATTCTATCACCAAGAAATTGACAACTTCCACTAGTACTTTTTCTGTCTATCTTACAGCCTGCAAAGTCTGCATCAGAGTAACCAAGAAGCTTGTAGTCTGATTCTCTTGGATACCACAAACCTAAAGTTATGGTTCCTTTAAGATATTTGAAGATTCTCTTCACAGCTGTTAGATGTGGTTCTCTTGGATCTGCCTGAAATCTTGCACAAAGACATGTTGCATACATGATGTCAGGTCTGCTAGCTGTTAGATAAAGAACTGACCAAATCATTCCTCTATATTTTGTCATATCCACTGGTGAACCTGTGTCTCTATCCAACTTTGTTGCTGTTGCCGTAGGAGTTGTTGCAGATGAGCAGTCAAGCATGCCAAATTTCTTTAGAAGATTTCTGGTATATTTTGCTTGATTGATAAAAATTCCATCATCTATTTGCTTCACCTGTAGCCCTAGAAAATAACTGAGCTCTCCCATCATGCTCATTTGATACCTAGACTGCATGAGCTTGGCAAACTTCTTACAGAGTTTATCATTAGTAGATCCAAAGATTATGTCATCTACATATATTTGAACTAATAACAGATCACTACCAAGATTGAAATAGAACAAAGTTTTATCAATTGTACCTCTATGGAACCCACTTTCTAAAAGAAATTGAGCCAGAGTTTCATACCATGCTCTTGGTGCCTGTTTAAGTCCATAGAGTGCCTTGTCAAGTCTGTAGACATAATCTGGATACTTGGGATCTACAAATCCTGGTGGTTGTTCAACAAACACTTCTTCTTCAAGTTTTCCATTCAGAAAATCACTTTTCACATCCATCTGAAAAACCTTGAATTTCTTGTGAGAAGCATATGCTAGGAAGATTCTTATTGCCTCCAACCTTTCAACTGGAGCAAAAGTTTCATCATAGTCTATGCCTTCTTGCTGTGAATAGCCTTTGGCCACAAGTCTAGCCTTGTTTCTTGTAACAACCCCATCACTGTCAGTTTTGTTTCTGAAAACCCATCTAGTACCAACAACAGATCTATTCTTTGGTCTAGGTACAAGGGTCCATACTTCATTTCTCTCAAATTCATTTAACTCCTCCTGCATTGCTGTTATCCAGTCAGCATCTTGAAGAGCTTCTTCCACTTTCTTTGGTTCAAATTTGGATAGAAATGCATGGAACAGACATTCATTTGTTGTAGCACTTCATGTCCTAACTTTTGCACCTGGATCTCCAATGATTAAATCAGGTGTATGTGATTTTGTCCATTTCTTAGCTGTAGGTAAATGACTTCTGTCAACAGTTGATCCTCCCCCTTGATCAATGTTCTCCTGATTATCTTGATGCCTTTCTTCATTCTCTAAGGCTCCCCCTGAATTTGATCTCTCAGAGTTTGAACTGTCAGAATTTGGACTTTCAGAGTTTGAGTTATCAGAGTTTGAATTTGATCCAGAATTTTCAGTTGACTTACTATCAGAATTTGAGTCATCACTATGATCATGCTCCCCCTCAACTGATTCTCCTCTTTGTTCAGACTGTACTATTTCTTCTGTGTGTACCAGTAGAGGTTCAAAGTTTGCATCAACAGAGTTTGTTGGACTAGTGTCATCAGAGTTTATTTCATCAGAGATTAGATCTTCATTTTCGAAATGCAACTGATCATGTTCATCAACATCTTCAAGTCCAGTGATTTTCCTGTCATCAAATGACACATGAATAGATTCCATAATCACCCTTGTTCTCAGATTATAAACTCTGAATGCCTTGGTTGACACTGGATAGCCAACAAAAATTCCTTCATCTGCTTTCAACTCAAATTTGGTCAACTGTTCAGGATGAGTTTTCAACACAAAGCATTTGCACCCAAAAATATGAAAATATTTCAGGTTTGGCTTCTTTTCCCTCACCATCTCATATGGTGTTTTTCCATGCTTGTTGATCAGTGTTGCATTTTGAGTAAAACAAGCAGTTTGAACTGCTTCTGCCCAGAAATAGGTTGGCAATTTTGCTTCATCAAGCATAGTTCTGGCAGCTTCTATCAAGGTTCTGTTCTTCCTCTCAACTACACCATTTTGCCGTGGTGTACCAGGTGCAGAAAATTCTTGCTTCACACCTCTATTCTTGCAGAATTCTTCCATTATTGTATTTCTGAATTCAGTTCCATTATCACTTCTGATTATTTTGACTTTGTGTTTTGATCCTTTGTCCAGTAGCTTTACATGCTCCATCAGAGTTAATGCAGTTTCATCCTTCTTTGCTAGAAAATACACCCAAGTGTATCTGGTATATTCATCAACAATAACTAGAGCATATTTCTTTCTTCCAATTGACAAGACATTTACTGGTCCAAAAAGATCAACATGTAACAGATGATATGGATCAACAATTGAACATTCAGACTTGCTCTTGAAAGAGGTCTTCCTCTGTTTGGCCTTCTGACATGAATTACACAGACCATCAACATTTAACAAGGACTTTGGAAGTCCTCTAACAAGATCCTTTCTTATCAGCTCATTGATGTTGTTCAGATTCAAATGAGAGAGTTTCTTATGCCACTTCCAACTCTCTTCATTGGACATTCTTGTTGACAGGCACATTGTTTTTCCATCAGAGCTTGTCAACAAGCTTGCTTCATAGATATTGTTGTGCCTTTGTCCAACTAAAACAACTTTCCCTGTAGTTTTGCTGATAACTTCACATTATTCAGGTTGAAAATCTACATGAAAACCTCTGTCACAGATTTGACTCACATATAACAGATCATGCTTGAGTCCTGGAACCAGAGCTACATTTGTGATGATGACACTTCCAAGATTAATATTGCCATATCCCATAGTATGTCCTATGTTGCCATCTCCATAGGAAACTTTTGGGCCAGCCTTCTCCACATACTCTGATAGCAGGGCTTTATTTGCAGTCATGTGTCCTGAACATCCACTGTCCACTACTAGGATGCTTTCCCTGATGCCCTTCAATTACAAACAATTACTGAGGATTAGATTTAAGGATCCAGACTTGCTTGGATCCTTTGGCTTTCTTAATTCTGTTAGCTTTAGCAGCGGAATTTTCATTATCAGAGTTTAAGCTAACTTTATCAGAGTTTACACTTGCAGAGTTTAAGCTAACTTTAGGTTTCAGTTCATAGTAATTATGATAAATAGCATGATAATTTCTGCAAGTATAAATAGAATGCCAAGTGCTTCCACATTGTTTGCATAAAGTCTGTGGCTTAGTTCTAACATTATCTTTCTTTACTTCAGACTTGGAAGGTAAAGAATTAATGTCTTTATTCTTCCTGCAAAAACTAGCAAGATGGTTAGTACTATCACAGTTATGACATGTCTTTCTTGGAGCTAAAGTATCAAGCATTGGATAATTGCCATGAGTAATGACTACTTTACCATTTCTGTTCTTTCTAGACACTTTCTGTTTCTTAACAGATTTTAACTCCTTAAGCTTATGCTTAAGTTGTTTATCTGTCATTAAACCAATATTAACCTGTTTAACACTAGTTTTTACTGGTTCTTTCTTAACAGCTTCTTTTCCACCTTCAAATCTAGGTTCATTTATTCCATTAACAAATGTTCCAAATTTCTTAGGTGGAAGAGGTGGTCTAATCTTGACTGTATTCTGAAATCTAAGTTCATCTTTCTCAGAATAACCTAGACCTACAGTGTCAGATTGAAAAACTTCTTGAGTGTCTTTTCCTGAGTGAGTCCAAGTTTTAATAATGTGATTTGCCTTTTCCAACTCAGATTCTAGTTGTTTATACTGACTTAACAACTCTTGTTCAAGATAGACAGCATCATCTCTCTCCTTTTGAACTTGCTGCATCTTAACAAGTTTCTCTTCTACAACCTTATTTCTCTCTTTGAGTTCAGAATTCTCAGTTTTGATTCTCTCATTCTCTAAAGTCTGATCCCTATAACTGATATGCAAAGACTTAAGATATATTCTTAATTCAATTATATCATCAATGTTATAAGCATAGGTAGTTAGAGGTACCTTGTTTTCAGAATCTACAGCTTCATCAACAGTAGTAGCCATGAGAGCATAGTTTACATCCTCATCTGAGTCAGAGGTGTCTGCCCAATCTCTGCCTTTAGTGAAGAGTGCCTTCTCAGTTTTACCCTTCTTGCACTCAGGAGCATAATGACCCATCTCCTTACACTTGTAGCATTGAATCTCAGACTTGTCTCTTTTCCCAGATTTGGTATCCTTTCTCTCAGATTTTCTGAAATTCTTCCTGTCAAACTTTGAATCATTCTTGGAGAATCTCTTTCCTTTCTTGAAGGTCTTGAAACCCATCTTCTTGAAAGTCTTTACCATCAAAGCAGCCATTTCCTTCATTTCCTCATCATCTTCAGAATCAGATGATTCATCTGCATTTGAGTCAACATCAGAGTTTGATGACTCACTTTCAGAATGAATGACCAAGGCTTTTCCTTTTGCCTTCTTCCTTGATGCTTCCTTCTTTTAGGGTCTTTCTTCAACTCTTAGAGCAACAGATTTTGACTTTCTACCTGATCTTCTACTTCTCTGTTCCATTTCTAGTTCATGGGTTTTGAGCAGCCCATAGATCTCATCAATATCAGTATCAGCCAGATCATAGTTGTCTCTAATATTGGTTGTCTTAACATCCCACTTTTCAGGTAGAGAAAGAAGAAACTTGAGATTTGAATCTTCTAGATCATATTCTTTATTAACCAGTGACAGATCATTAAGTAGCTTACAGAATCTGTCAAAGGTTTCTGTCATTGATTCTTCAGATTTAGCCTCAAAGTGTCCATACTCCTGTGTGAGTATGTTCCTGTCCAGCAGCAACAACAGATAATTTTGTAGGCTTATGAGGGCCTTCATAAATTCTGTCAAGATATTCTGGATCTGTAGCTTCCAGAAACATAGCCATTTTCACCTTCCAGGTTGAGTATTCTGCTGGCTTAAGAATAGGAACCCTGATTGTTTCATATCGACTCACAGTTGCAGGTTGAGCCTTCTCAGCACTAGAGCCTGATGTAGTGTAACACCCCCAGATCCGGGGTCCGGGATCCGGTCGTTACGGTTTCCAATTCTATCCACAACACTTGAACTTTCCTTAACATAAAATAAATTACATCTCTATGACCCAACACAACAATGTAAAACACACCCGTTATAGTCCCAGAGATGAAATCAGAGTAACAATCAAATTTTATTAATCACATTATGAGTTCTTACAATCCAAAAGAATTTCAATATAAATACATACTCTTTGCCATCCATTTACATAAGTCATACTAGACCATATACTTGGTACTGAAAGAATAAATATATCCTACCAATAGCTTCTTCTTCAGCTCTGGTAGTCTCATCGTCCTCGCCCGCGTCAAGTGCGCCTTGTGCGAGTCATCTGGTCTAGCTGTTGTTGTGATATAATAATAAAGCAAGGGTGAGCAATAGCCCACCAACAATAATATATAACTGAACGATAATATATAACAGTTCAAAAGTATCTTTGAAACCATATGCCATGCATTTACGGAAATGATGCCAGTATAATATGAACGATGAAGTTACAAGGTAACTTAAAGTATTTGTTTGTAGAAATATCTGCTACATCAAAAGTAAGCGAGATATTCTCATTTCATTAAAAAGAGGAACTTGCATGAAAAGATTGCAATTCCAGTTATGAACACTTTTCCAGCTCTGCCAACAGTAATCATGTTGCAGGAAATAATTAAGTTTGGATGATGAACCAATGATGGAGTATTCACCGCGCCCGCTGTTCCAATCTTGATGATCAGTCGAGATCGTACAGCTCAAATTAGATTTACTACCGGTAGAAGGAAGAACTGACGGCTTTACTTGTATACCGCCTTACTAGCTCTCCCCGGCCAACGGTTGGGCCAAAGGGGATGGACCGGCGCTACTCGGCCTCTTACACGACTCCTAGTTCAAATAGAATTCATGATTCTGAATGTAACGTTCGTCCCCCTTTCCCCAAGTATAATACTTGTTGATAAGACTCTACAAAGTAGTCGTATCTAGTTGGAAAGGAAAATTCACCAATAACTTCCAAGCTATTGCTTGGTAACGAATATCAACTTGTTCCAACAATCTTACCCCTCGAAAGATGAGAAGGTAAACAACGACTTAATAAGTCCATAGCACCCGAGTTGCGAGTGAAGAGAATACTTTATGACCGGGAAGTCGACAAGATAAATAACATTTTCCAAGTAAGGTTCCCTTATTTTTAGGGAGATAGACTCAAGAAGAATGATGTCTGAGAACCTTTCTTGATATAAGATTAATAATAATATGACTCCGAGATATTTTCCGTAATAATCGAAGAAGATAAACCTTATTGAGGTTATTCTAAGTATGGAATAAATATTCAGAGAATATTTATTGAATTAAAATATTTAAAGAATATTTAGGAATATGAAAGAATATCATTAATCAGAGTATTTCTCCAAATAATCCTTGAAGAAACATCAAGAGAATATTTATTGAATAAATAAATATTTAAATGAATATTCAAAATAATATTCATTAATTAATAAGGAATTTAAATGAATATTCAAAAAGTAATATTCATTTAATGAATAATATTCTAAATGAATATCAAGTAATATTCATTTAGTAATCCAAACTTTAAAGGAATATTCGAGATGATATTCGATAAATAAATCAAGCTTCAGATGAATATTAGAATAATATTCATCAAGTAATTAATATCTTAAATGAATATTCAAAAGTAATATTCATTTAATAAAATAATAGTCTAAATGGATATTCAAATAATATTCATTTAGTAGTCCAATCTTTAGAAGAATATTCGGAATAATAATCGATATTCTATTCGACTTTGAATGAATATTGAAAACTATTATTCGTCGAATGGTTACGTTCAAATAATTATTTGAAGTAAGGATCGTTAAATAAATAATCTCGAACGAATATTCAAATAATATTCGTCGCCCAAATAATGGAAAATATTTAACTAAATATTTTCCTCCGAGGTAATCTCAATATATCAAGAAATATTGACTCCCGGCCTATATTTGACGAATAAGATGTATACGCCCTTCTATGAGGGTCTTACAATAATCGGCTTATAATTGATACGTTAGTTATCTAATTTATAAGCCAATAAACAATCAGGGAACAAGCATAACGATATAACTTGAAAGTAGGCATGCATGCTATATATATATATATATATATATATATATATATATATATATATATATATATATATATATATATATTCAATCACAACAACAGCCTAAAAGAAGGGAATTGAAACTTGCCTGGTAGTCGAGTACGGTAAGGGGTGGTGGTAGCGGGTCTCAGGTCAGCTTGGTGATCTATAAATAGCCAAGGCATTCGGGATTAATCACTTAACATCTTAAAAGTTAAGTTATACTTAAATCAAAACACGTTCTCGAGTTATCTCGTTATACCCCTTTTTGTGGATTCCTTTTATCATTGATCCGACCCGATATTCGTTCGTTAATATGGCATGTCACTGTACTTACACTTGGGACATACTTAAGAAATACAAGTTCTAAAGTCGATCGTTACGAACCAATATTATACTCCGAGTTTTATCGCCCGTTTTCTAAGTGTTTTACCGAAGTTATAATAGAGTCGTCTTTTAGGGGTTCGTTCGCGTTTAATCTCGACTCGAATATTTTTAATAAATCGAAAAACGATCCTTTTGACATACGGTTTTCTTTCACACCTTTCTTTTTACATCTAGTATTTATTTACCAAGATTCGTCATGACTTTACATATTTTACGAGGGTTCAATTTCAGTTACGAACTTTCGTTTACGGATTCGAACTACTTTTAGTAAATCGGTCATAAATCCTAAACCGTAAGTCTGTTTGATTCGATTCTTTTTCCAAAATGATCTACGACTCAAGATCTACAAGGGAATGTTAGATACTTGTCCAGTTTCAGCCATTAGACCTACTGTGATGCACGGTTTTCAATGATTAACGAAATTTCGGCATTATAACGGCTATAATACGAACGTTCCAAAAATCGCAATCAACAACCCAAGCCACACCGGGCATCAATACAACTTATACACATAATAATCATCTCACAAGTCCAGAAGCTACTGATCTTAGCATCAAAATCATCATGCATCTTAAATCATATAACTAATTACATAATCATGCTTATAATTATCACTATAATCATACCAAGCTAAATCCATCAAAAACATTCATAAATCTCAAATCAAATGCTAGGGTTTCAAGATATCTACCTTCCTTGGAGTATGATATAACCTTAATAAGCTTGGTATGGTCCTTGTCTAGCTTAATCAAACCTTAGATCATCCAAAGAAATCATGAAAACAAAGTTAGTTTCTAAGATCCACTATTCATCGTCAATCTTGTAAAAATCATATAAAATCAAAAACTAAGAGTTTGGTTCTAAAATTTTTACCACACCTTCTACTCTTCAAGGGATTTCTTTTGAGCTATAGAACACAAGAATCCAACCATGGGAGCTAGGGTTTTGAGCCCCATCTTTCTTCTGATCAGAACCTGGACAGTTTTGGTCCTCCAACTTTAAGCATGGATTTGACTAGGCTATACTACTTGGATTTCCATGAAATTTGGAACGAATCTTGCCCATGGAGTGGAGAAGTTATGATTAAAATTTGGTGATTTAAGGATGGATAGAAGTGGAGATATGAATTTTTCTTTGTGTTATGTTTCTGCTGGACAGTTTGTATGTTCTATGTTTTCTTTTGCTTTTCTCTCTTTTCTCCCACTTGATCATCTACTTTTTGCTCATATAACTAGATATTATCAGCTGGTAGGATGATATTGATAGCATTGGGGTAAGAGCCAAGAGTCTTGGATAAGTTTTGATAGATATTTGTTTTGTTTCTTGTTTGATTTAAGTGATTTAAATCACTTAACTCCTAAATTGTTTTGATTTAATCCTTGATTAAATAATTTAATCCACTTGATATAATTCTCTTGATGATCATATAGGATATTTAATCTCGATACGAACTTAATCCGTAATCTAGGATTCGTTCGCTTTATTGATTAATCTCGTTATAACGTTTTAGCGGTTTCTAGAACGCTTGTTTCACTGCCTCAGTGGTTTCCTACCTTCATTCTTAAATCAAATATAATAACATCCCAAAATATAAAATCCTCAAAGTTAATATCTCAATTCTTGGATTATAATAATATTTAATCCACTGTCCGGTCAAATATTATACCGAAAAAAAATTTGGAATTTCTGAATTCCGGTCATCTCTGCATTCACTTATTTCCTCCGCGTATTACTAATATGACTTCGAAACATCCATATCACGTCCCGTACATAGGGTGGCGTGAAAAGTTTTCCAACTTACAAAATCACTATTCATCCACCAAATTACTATGCACGTACAGGAAACACTATGCACGTACGGGAAATACTATGCACGTATGGAAAACACTATGCACGTATGGGAAACACTATGCACGTACTCATTTCCCTTCAAGGATCCATTAGCTCCTTCCTGGATGGTAGATTATTCTTATCTAGGTCCTCAACCATCGAATTACTCTATTTTGACAATATACCAATGCATCAGGATCATTGTCCAAAGCAATATCCATTCATTACAATCATTGTTCTTTGAAACCACCATTCATTAGTGCTCTTTAACCACAATAAGAAAAGTTTTAATTCTACCCAAAATTCGGGTTATTACATGTAGGAGGAGGAATTTCTGCCATTGATTATAGTTGTGTGTGTGTGTGGATCTTAAACTGTATTAAATTAACAGATCAAGCTCTGATACAAATTGTTAGGCCGAATACACACTTATAATCAACTAAGTATGAGAGAATAACAATAAGTTCTTTAAAAAACTTTAAAAACTGTTTGAATTAACATCTCTCTCAGTGATGTAAATTATCACAGAGAGCTGCTTAGGTTACAATGAAAGATATTGTATTACACGATCGATACCCTTCTAGGGTTAACCTAACTGTATTTATAAAATATACAGCTGCTATACAATCGATAATTGATACTCCTATAAATTAGCTATACAATTGATATCAATTACGATTGCTACTCGTCTCCTTATTCAACTCAATCTCTTTGACAGCTATCCAATCTTCAAAGATATTGCTTCCATAATTATCTTCAATAATTCTTCAAACACTGTTGACAAGTAGACGCTTCCTCCAGACAGAGTTTAACAAACTCTGTCGAGCTTCCAACTGTCAGCGTATAACAAACTCTGTTCAGCTTCTAACCGTCAGAGTTTAACTAAACTCTGAATGCTTCCTATTTAAACTCTGTTTTTCCCTGCAAAACTTAAACACTGATATTAACCATATCAATTATATTTAACATATATTTTCATTCCCCTAATTCCTAACCCTACTATATCAATCTCTCTCACGCCTCTTTTTCTCTCTCGCCTCTCAACCGGCCTCCGGCCTCATCTTTGTTCTTTTACTAAATATGAGACCATATTCGTGTTCACCAGCCTCGATTACGTCTATCTTGTTTCTTATTTCACTCATTCTAGTCCCAGATTGGCGATTCTCAAAACCCTAGAATCGCCTCTTTCAATTCAAGATGAATTCATCGATTTTCATCAGATTCTTATTGATTATGATGTCTTAATCATCATATATCAAAAGCCCCTTGGTTGGAGATCAAATTCTCTAAACTCTAATTGTGATTTTTGATTCAATTCGCTAATTTTATGAACTATTTGATCTAATTTCTGTGTTTTACAGGCAGAGTAAGTGATTATCTATTAATACTAACTGTTTTCTTACTTAACTCGGTGGCGACTCACCGGAACTCAGTGAGTTAGGCGGTTGAACTCGGTTGTTTACTTGGGTTATTACGTATGCTTTACTGTTTGTACATTGTATGCATGTTTGGATATTAAACTGTGTGTATTACCACCACAGTCAAGGTGCTTTCTTTCTTAACCTTTGTACCTTACTACTTAATTGAATTATGTGACCATTAGTTATGTATTTGAGACTATGAATGCAGTTACATGATTGTTTAAGTCTAAATACCAAGCTTGATATGAGTAGTATGTATAAGATGATGAACTTGGTTAAATGTTGATTCTGTGCTAAGTATGAATAATGATATTATTACATTTTATTTATCATTCGGTGGATGTATGCTTGATTAATGTATTGGCTTGATATTCCACTTAGTCATACTTGCATAATGTGCTTAGAACATTGCCCTGCTGTGTGTATCTCTACTTGCATGATTAAATCTTAAAATGAATATTGAGTGTCATTGGTTTGAGTGTGGAGTTACATGGTATATCTGTCACTTATGGTTTGTGGTTGAGAGATGTGGAACTCTCTTTGTGCATTGTATTCTATTGAGTAGAATATAGCTTGTATGCTTGTCTTATCTGTGCGCCCGAGTAGCTTACTTAAATTGTTTCTTGTCCAGTCATGGTTTATTTGAGTATGGTTACTTGCTTATTTGTGTGGATTTGCTTGAGCAATCTGCATGAGCATGGTATTACTTGCAGTGTCATGATTATCTTGTACCTGATTCAGTGATTCAACTACTAGTTCAGTGTTTAATTCACTCTTGCTATATGTATATATGGGAATTACATGTATGTCTAGTCATTCTCGGTTTGCTTCTAGTTGGCCTTATACATTTTGTAATGATGATTCATATATCTTTACATGTATAAATCCTGATCTGTATATTGATCATATCTTTGGAAAGATTTATTGTACATTGCTTATATGTTTTTAGCAGCTTGATATGACCTTCTTTGTTTAAACTATAATTGTTTGAACAAATATCTTGCCTTAGTTGCTCAGCTCTCTTACTTTGCATTAAATGTGGTTACTATTTTGAGGTATGGAATGTGGCATGTGTGTACTATCTGTTGTGGTTTGGTGGCTGACCTTGTTAGATAAATCCAAATTGCAGCTTTTGGCATGTACCCTGACTTGCTTTAGTACTTTTGCTCAGTTTTGTACACTGTGTCTATACTGTGCTTTGTCCTTTTTCAGTGTACCTGTGTACTGTTTAGTACTGTGGTCTACTGTTCATTACTGTTCATGTACTTGAAAATCTGTGTGTTTATGGCTATTTAAGAGTATGTTTCTCTGCTATATTTTTGCATGCTCCATGTAATTATTTCCCCTCTTGTTTTTCTTGCTATAAGTACTTGCTTTCATACACCATGTCTTCTACACCAGTTGACACTACACTTAACCTGTTTAGCACTTCTGATAGCACTAAAAACAAGAAAAAGAAGCTCAAACACTCTCCACCCATGTTTATCTCCACCTCTGCACGGAATAGGTTTGCTAAGTCAAAAATGTTACCTGGTTGTTTGATTCAGTTGTCTAGAGAGTCTGACTTGCTTGATAAATTTCAACATGCTAAGTGGGATACACTCCTGTCTTTCCCTACTAGAAGAGTCTTACCAAACTTTGTTGCTGAGTTTTATTGTAATATGGGAGTTGGGAGTGGGGTGAATGGAGTTCTCTACATAACCTCTGTAGTCAATGGGAGTCCTATTCTTGTTGATCACATTGTGTTAGGCAGGGCACTCAAGATTCACTCTTCTGCTATGGCTATGAGACCTATAGACATTTCTAAGACTTTTGTCTTCAACTCTGAGGAGAAAAGGCTTTACTTGTGTTTTGTGGTTATTATGTTCCTGCTTATGTGTTTGAATCTGCAAATGGCATTAACTATGAGCATTTTACCCCAATGTATCAAACTTTAGCTCAAATCATTCGAGCAAACTATTTTCCTTCTCAAAATTCTGGAAAACTTATGTCTTTTGTTGAACTAAAACTCATGTACAAGATTGTGAGTCAAAAGGTGGACTTCAGTCTTGCTTACATGATCATTTCAAAAATGATTTCTGCAACAAAAAGTGGGTATATGCCTTATGGTTTATTGCTAACTCAGGTCTTTGAACACTTTAAGTTTGACACCAACATGCCTCCCTTCTTCCATGTGTCCAATACTGTCTCAAATAGGTCTACTAGAATCACTTTACCTTTTGCTCCTGTGAATGATGATGTGCCTATGAATGTGAATGTTGATATGCCTGCTGCTGTTCCTGTTGCTTTACCTGTTGAAAACATTGTTGTTGTGCCTAATGTGAATGCTGCTATGAATCCTCCTATGAATCCACCTGTCTCTTCTTCTGATAACTCTGCTCAATTGCTTGCTTCTTTCACTGCTTTTGTGAAACTCTCTGCTCAATGTGAAGAACTTGAGACCAAGTTCAAAGACTTCGAAATGAGTTCATTGCTTTGAATGGAAGGTTCACCCAGTTACTTGGGAAAGTGGACATAGTGATGTCAGTGTTGAGCTCTGTTATGCAAAGGGTGTCTGTTGTGGAAAATAACCTGTCTCAGTTGGTTCAGTTCCAAATCAACATGAACACTCCTACTAAAAAGCCTCCTACTGTTGTCATTGAGCCCATTGATACTGAAATTGTGGAAGTTGATGCAAAAGAGTGTGATGTTGGAAAAGGAGATACTGCTGGAAACCCTATTATGTCTTGTGATGCCATGTTTGATGATGTTATGAAATCAGATACTATGGAAACTATTGACTAGTTTATGTGTGTTGTATGCTTGATAGCTTTTGTTATATTAGCACTACCTGTTAAGTGCCTATCTTATCAAGCTCATTATCTATGTAGTCTTCTTTGTGTTGTTATGGGTGCCATTACCAAAATGGTTGCAGTTGTGATGCTTGGACTTTTGTACCTTGGTTGTTGAATGATGAATGTAGTACTTCTATTTTAATCTGACTTCATTTTGCTTAAGTACTATCTATTTAGATCTATATCATTTCATACTTAGAACACTTGGACCTCACTATACTGCTGATTCCATGGACTGCCTGGATTCCTTTAGAGAATCCTTGATCTGAACCCAGGATGAACTAGTCACATTTAGACTACATGCATTTTTGTACTTTGTCTAACCCTTGCAGACTGTTTGAGATGGTTTACATCTCTTTGGCTTAATTTGTGATATCCTAAGGAATGGGGTGAGATGCCAAATGATGCCAGTCTCATGACTCAATAGTTTGAGCAAGATGAGACTGTTGATGGCTTTAGATACTTGCAAAAGAAACCCTACTAAGATGTCTTTTCTTTATTTGTTTTGCAGGTACTCCCCCTCATGGGGTGGCTAAGTGATGTCAAAATTCACCACAATCACTATGACTTCTCTCTGATTAATCTATTAGACTGATAGCCACTTTAATATCTTCATGATCAATACTAACTGTTTCTTTTTGGTTATCTGTTTTGCAGGTCCCCTCTTGAAACAGGGGTGGCTAAATGATGTTGATAAACAAAACTTCACTGACATGATTAAGCCATGATATTATCGTATATCACTCAGCTGATAGCCAGATATTTGCTAAAACTTCTTAAATGAAGTCCTTTAGCATATATGACCACTATAATTCACTTATCTTTTGATAAGATCAAATCTGCACTTGACCTTAGCCTTTTGTGTCATTAGTGGTGTTTGCAGTTTTGGTGCTTGGATTTTGCCTTGGATTTGAGCCTTGTCTGATTTGGTTCTCCACTGCATTGAAGCACTGTTTGCACTTTCTAACTCTATGCACTTTATAATCTATTCTATCTGTATATGGAGTTCTAACAGTTTGCCTTGTAGAGAGCAATGATGTGAATCCTGAGCTCAGTCCTTCCCTACACAAACTGCATGTTTAAGTCACATGTAATGATTCCTTTGATGTTTTAAAAATCTTGCCTCTAACTTGGATTTCTATTTGTAGGACAAAGAAAGATCTCTACTTCTCTCAACTAGCTTGGACAAATTTGCAGTTAGATGACTTAGTTTTTTCTTTACACTATGCAATTCGAATTCAACTTTGTAGTGTTCTCTCTAGTAGAACTACTTTAACATGTGATGCAGGTTTTTGTATGGTTGTAAAACTATACATTCGAGGTTGAGGATTTTTGTACAGTTTGTAAAACTATACATTCGGTTTTTTTTAATCTGCATGCTCTTAGATTCTTAAAATGTTTAGTTATCCAAATAGGAATTTGAGTTGCAACTTTTAATTTGATGTTATCTAGACCATGATTCATGCTGTTAACTGGGATTTAATTCTGAATATCACGATTACATTTTCTAACGATTTTGAGTAAAATTTTGCAGAAATATATGGAATAAGGCATAAGGAGTTTTTGAATATTGCTCAAGATTCGAATTTTGGCTCAAAAATTCAAAACTCATATCTCATAATTTCGAAATCTTGTTCAAACTCTTTTAAATTCAATTGTTACAAGTATATTTAAAAAATCTTTTTAATAATATGAATATTATCTGCAGAAAATTTTGATCTTTTAAAGATCAAATATATCCATTCCAAGGTCCACACTCACAAATGGAAGTATTTTACGGGACCTATCAATACGGAATGATGGATACACCGTTTTACGAGATGAACTCAACAAGTTGTATTTCTTAATTATCTTGTAAAAATGGGAGATTAATTATGTATTTCTAGACTAGGTCTTCAAAATATGTAATTTATTTAAAACCAGTCCCACATGTGAAGATTTGGGAAGATCGACTAGTTCGGTGAAATAAGGAGTTGGTGGAAATTCTTGTAATAATTATGATTTTATCACCTAAATCCTCTTCCCTTGTTCCCTCCCTCAATATCAATTTCACTTTTTGGCATTATGTCAAAAAGGGGAAGAGAATATTCTACGGGAATATAAAATGAAAATTACTATGTGTTTGTGCTAACTTTGTTTTTGTTAGAAAAGAGAAGACGGAATTTTGTGATAAGTACCGACACTTATCACATGGGGTAAAATTCTAACTCAAAACTCTTATGTGCTTAAATGATGATTGTGTGCTTATATGCTTGTGTATGATGGTGTGCATATATTTAGGGGAAGTAACCCCAAATTTTTATTTTGTACCATGCATACACTTAGGGGTAGTAGTTCGCACACACATATTTAATTTTCACTATTAGTTTTGACAAATACCAAAAAGGGGAAGATTGACAGAGTCATAGCTTTCACTCCTTTAGGTTTTGGAATTTGTCAAAATAAAAGTGAAATTAACTTAGATTTAGGATTCCACTTAGAATCCTCCCCCGGAGACGATATTTTCCGGTATCAAGTCAAAATGGTCAAACCCATCCCAAAGATGTTTTCCGACACATTTTAGACATTGTCTTAGGATAAAAATATCAAGTTGATGGTATTTTATATTCTAGGTTATTTATGTCAAAAGATTTAGGCATCGGCTAAAGGCACGTATATCGAGAATTTTCAAACATTGTTTTTACGTACCAAAATTGCTCAAATTATTTAAAAGCATGTTATTCTTAAGTGTTTTACTCTAAATACTCTTGATATATTTGTTCAATATTTATAATCAATTTGCCTTGCCAAAAACCATGCCAAAAGACAAAAAACAGATTGTATTCCAAAATACCCGAAATTCTTTATTTATCCGGATAAAATCCTTTTAATTCAAACTTAAATACTCCTTAGACCTCATAGTCATTATTTCATAAGGAATATTATGTTTGAATATTTTTCAAGTCAAAACTTTTGTCTAAGTTGTCGATAAAGACAAATGAATTTTTCGGTTGCTCCAAAAGGCCGTTTTAACATTCGAAGAATTCGTAAACATACTTCCGTATATCTTTTTGACTTGAAACTTTGGATATGTCCTTAGTTGCTCCATAGGACATTTTAGAATAAGTTTCGTAATTTTGGGATGAATTTTTTGTGGGACCCCTTAAATCGATACGTAATTGATTTATTGGTCGCTTAAAAGTCATAGAAGGTCAACTAATTTCAAGGTGAAATTTTGACCATAATCTTCTGGGCATATTTCTAGGAGATTCCCAAATTTCATAATTTTTCAATGATTTTCGATTTATCATGATTAAACCCATTTCGTCTCGTCGGTACGCGCGTTTTGCATTTTAATCGATTTTTATGCATTCTATAAATGGTAAAAACGTGTGGGCACTCTTTCCTAGGCATATTTGAATTGTTATACAGCTGGTAGAGCTCTAGGAATATTCCTCCCACATACCTTTACAACATGTGCCATAAACCACTTAAAATAATGCTAAAATGCTTATTTTTTAGATATAAAAAGCCCTTCACCCCTCATTCTTTTTCTAAGCTTAGAGAGCCAATTATATGCTGAAGTAAACACTTCCTAAACACTCTCCCTACTGCACTTTGAACAAAAACGTAGCTTTGGGTTTAGCCATTTTTACACCTTGATATTTCATCATTTTGGCTTGTTTTCTTCATCCAAACTTGCTCTCCTTCACACACCTTTGGTCACCCTCATTTTCCCACCTTCTAAGCCTTGTTTAGGTAGGTTGTAAATGACCTTTTGAGCCCAAGAAAAGTCTCCCTTGAACCTCAAATTCCGGCCAAATTCCGGTGACTTTTCCGGCAAGTGTTTTGTGTGTTTTAAGCTTCTTTACTAGCTTTTTCTCTTGTTTTCTCTCTAGATCTCAAGGGTTATAAGTTGGTTCATATTGTTATATATATTTATATATATAGCCGAATATATAGTTGATATATTGTGCTTGCTTGGTTGATTTTTGCATATATTAACTTGTATTCACTTAATCTTGCATTTTGCTCTTTTATACACTTGTTCTTAAAGTTGATTCGTTTAGTGTATATTTTAGCAACTTGTAAGTTCTTGGAAGCATTTAAAAGATTATCCTAAGCTTCCCCCAAGTCCTTTGATAAACCCATTTTGGGTGTAAAAGGCCACTTTGCTATCTTTTGGTTTGGTTTACAAAGTTATAGTCTTGTTTTACCTTAACTGGTATAAACTTGATTCTTTTAGTAACCAAAAGTATTAGCCTCCTTGTCTTTGCTCAACCAAGTCCAAACCTTTAACTTGAGCTCAAAAATACTTGAAGGGTCTTAGAAAGAGCAAGACCACTTGAATTTGTTTTTAAAACAAATTTATTTTATTCGGCCCTTTTGGTTAAAAATATTTGGCCGAATATTTTGTGTATATATTTGTACATCTTCTTGCTTGCTTGCTTGCTTGTGTTGTTTATATTCTTTCTTGTGTGAGTGTGTAATATTTTAACGCATAATAAGCGGCCCTCGTTTTATCCTATAGATAAGCGAGTTACTTTTTCGCACGTGTGAGTTGTGTTTAATTGTTTGTGTGTGTAGTATAATTGGTCCTCGCTCTTGCGAGTTGAGTTTTTATTTTTAGTCCTCGCACTTGCGAGTTGAACATATACTTGTATAAATTAATCACCACTTGCACACACCACTAAAGTACGTAGCTATTCCGATTGGCGTCATGAAGAGCTCGACTTTAACAAATAATGAAAAAATTATTTTAACGCGTAATAGCGTCCCCGTGACTAGTACCGTAACATACTAGTTTGCACGGATTTATATCTATCTAATATATTGTTTATTGTTAGACATGTATTCTAATCTTTGCAGTGAGGCGAAGTGAAGTGAGGTGACTCTTGTTCTAGGACCCAAGTCTTAGGCGTACCAACGGGGAGTTAGTACCTTCGCACCGTGAAGAAAAGGGAAGACCCAAGACCTAAGATCCAAGACCGGTAAAGTTGTAGAAGTACATAGTCTTGTAAAGGGTTACTACAAAGTATCTGAGGAGGTAACGGGGAGTTACGCTCCAAGATAATTCTTGTAGTGGATATTTGCTATTTGTTGTGAGGAGGATACGTTTGTGTATCGCTCCAAGATAAATAGATAGTGGTTTAGGAGTTGTAAAGGCTTCTCCACCTACTATAAAGGAGTTTCTTTATAGTGGAAGAAATCTCGAGTCCGGGGAGGAGCTCGGGGACTGGAGTAGGGGTGTTCGAATCCATTAGGGGTTGCGGGCATCGCGAACCAGGATAAAATCGACTGTGTTATTTTTCTTTCCTTCTTTACTTTTCCGCACTCGATTTACTTGCTTACAAGTAACGAATTTTAAAAGAGGGAAGAAACTTTGAAAAAGCCAAGCTCTAAATTTTAAAAAAGTGATAAGCTATTCAACCCCCCTTTCTAGCTTATCTAACCCATATACGGGACCTATCAGTTTTCCTCTAATTTACTAACATTCTAAATACTTTTAATTTATAATCCTTTTCATATTATAATTTTTTTAAAAAAAATCAATTCCAATACTACCTTTTTTAATGATATCCTTTTTAGATTATAATTTCTTTTTTAATATGATATAATCTTGATCGTCTATTTTTAAAAATATTAGATTTGACGGTTGAGATTATTTTGGTAGTACAGTGATATCCTTTTTAGATTATAATTTCCTTTTTAATATGATATAATCTTGATCATCTATTTTTAAAAATATTAGATTTAACGGTTAAGATTATTTGACGGTACAGTGACCAAACCAAAATTATGGATAAGATCCCCCTTACGCTTATTATATATAAGGATATAATGTGAGTATATAAATCTTTTGATTAAAATCTATAATTTGTATACGAATAATATTTAATCGTTATAAGATATGTAAGTATGATATTTCAGTTAAAATTTATAATTTGTATACAAATAATACTGACGAATTTTTACTTTTGCACATAATAAATCCAACGACTTTATCGATCGATTAAATTGTTATATTGTGTCAAACTAAAAAAATATTCTAATTAAATAAATTCTTATATTCTGGTAGTATTATGGACCTGTTTGCCTATTCTTAAATGAGGTAGCTTATGGCTTATAAGTCCATAATAATTAATGAGTGGTGTTTGTCGACTAAGTCAACATAAGAAGTACTTTTTTTCCAACTTATTCTTTTATTGTTTAGTTTCTTCGCTTATTTAATAATTTAAAATTTAATTATGTTTTTAAATATCTTTTTAATTAAAAATGTACATTTTGAGATTATTCTATTAAATAATAAATATGTTTATTTATTTAACATAATACTTTACTAACTTATAAATAAATTTATCCAAATACTCATATAATTTATAAGTATTATTATATTTATCACTTATATATACTTCTTCATTTTAAATTATTCAATTTAAATCTCAAACATGCTGTGTGTTTTATTCTTATACTACTATATGAAAGTAGAGTAGATTTTCAAAAGAACTCCTAAGTGGCTAGCTACAAATTCCCAAGTGCTGCTATAAATCTGCAATCCTTGCTCGCTAATAAATCGATCAATGTAAAAATTAGTAAAATATGTTTTTTAAGCATTATACCTAAAATTTGAAAAAATCAAACAAATACGTCATTTTAAAAAAATAATTCAAAATAAGTATTTTTTAAAAAAATATTCGAATTGTATAATTTTTTTTCAAAAATACGGTACAGACTCAACTGCAATTATTACAACCTAAAATGCAACTGTTTGCAACCTGTTTCGTAATCATATATGCAACTTTGATCGCATTTTTGAGAAAAAAATCAAAAACATAAATATTTTTGAAAATTTTCCAAAAAATAAAGATAACATTCTTTCTTGACCAGATTATCATACAAAATATTATTAGCTACTTTCAATATTTGAATACTCTAATTAAAGCACTTAAAATTAATAAAGTATAAAAATAAAATAAATTCATTTTTATGTTAGCCTCCTTTTAACATTATTTGGCAATTTTGCACTGCTTAAATTTTAGTTTGTAAAACCAAGGTTAAAATTATTTTCAAAAACTGAAAAATATATTCAAAATATATCACATGTTTACATTTTAGTAAGAATTAGCTTTGTAGCCCGTGCAAGACACGGGCATGCTCTAGATTACAAATGTAAGCCGCGCTTTGCGACGGCGTTATAACATTTTTTTAAAAATTTTAAATAAAGATTATTTAAGAAAAAATCGATAAAAATATATGTGTAATATCAATATAGATTGATGAACAAAATATTGTATAAATAAATATACATATAAAATAAATGTATTATTCATATATTTTCTATATCAATTTTGTCTCATAATTTTTTAAGGCGACACCCGTTTTTTATATTATAACAGCGTACACACTAATAAAAATTTAAATACTAAAATTCTCTTTGATTTTGATTTGCACGTCGGTGAGATTTTTTTAGGATTCAATTAGATTTGAGAGATATTGTTGTAAAAAAGGACAAAAATTTTCTATAAAATTTATTTAGCTGGGTAGGTCTATAAATAATTATAAAAAAAATAATGCACACAAGTTATAATATAAATAATTTGATCTTAAATGAATAGTTTAATATATATTAAACAAAATATAACCCAAAAAGTATTTATGTATGTAGTTAATGAATTCCATTATAAGTATAAATGTTCATCTAGCCAAATTAGTTAGTGAAATTAGTTTCATTATGAGAAGTCATGGGTTCAACTCCTTGGTACAACAATTTTTTTAAATATTATAATTGAATTAGGTTCGGAAGCTAATTTATTTGCTCAGGATGCAGGTTTGACAAGTACCTGTTCTCCTATTATATATAGAAAGATTTTTTTATTTCAATTATATAATTCAATTCTATGTAAAAAAAAGAGTAAAGTTTTGCAACATTAAGCTCAACTAGCATAATAGCCCATGCGAGATACAGGTCAATTTCTAAAAAAAAATTCGTACAATACGTAACAGCAACATTCTTTTTGAATATTAAGTCTCATATACCTTACAAATATGTATTTGCTCTAACATATTTCGGGGGTGAGTTCTTGCACCTAGGACCTTGGGACAACAAAAGATAAACCCTTATCACATGAGTTATCTAACAGTAACATTCTTAATTTTTCATTTATTGATAAATACGTACAATGTTTTAGATGTATTAAATATAAGTTGACTAAATATCAATGCAACTGATTATACGTAAAACGTTACTAATTTATGCAACATTGCTAAATTAACTCATAAAGCGAATGATACTTTTTTTTTGTTTGTGGAATATAATCTGCATGTATTTTTTTTTTTTTGACAAAAGGAATGGATTCATTAAAACAACGGCATCCAGTTGGGACAAACCCCCGTACTGACATTACAACCTGAGTAGTAAACAGATAATCGAACTAAACAAATAGCCGTTCTGTTTTCAGATCGCTTAACAGATAGAATATTAAAATTCTTCGAACTAAAAAAGGTTACAATGGTATCCCGATCAATCCTACCAGCATCAGCCCTGAAATCCGTAGTAGCACAATTGACCCTTACATAAATGCGTACTGAAGTCCAATGTTCCAAACCTTCAACTGAAGTTGGGGAAGCATAAACCCCCGTAACTGGAACAAACTTTAATTGTGAAAGGTGAGCTCTTGTGAATTCCACTACCATCTTAAGAATACTCCAGCTATCTACCTGCCGTAAAACAGCTATAGACCTGCCGATACCCCAGCTATCTACAAGCCAAAAATCAGCTATAGACATGCCGCAAGTAGCATCGATGCAAGCGTTCAAGATCTCCCAAAATGCCAAATAAACCAATTTCAGTGGGGTCAATAACGGCACCAACAAAAACAGAAACATACACGATAATAACTTAACCGATAATAATCGCACATAAAGCGATACACACGCCAAGAGGCGAGACGAAAACCCAATAAAGATGAGTTTTAATTGCACAAATTAGCTCAAGATCGGAACAGATCTGAGAAAATTTGAAGGAATTTTCGGAGCTTTATTGAATTAAAAAATTGTGATAATTGAAAAGGAGAGGAAAAGAGGACGAAGATGGAAGTATGAAGGGCAGGGGCGGCGGGGGAGGGGGAGGCCGGCGGCTAGGTTACTTGACTCTCAAAAGATAAGAAGGCTTTGTTACGATTAATTTATTTACGAGTGATTTTTTTATCTGCATGTATTTAATTAATATAAGTAATGTAGTTAGTGATGAATATCGGGTAAGTTCGAGGTCGATGGGTGATATCTTCCCCATCGATCCAGAATTAGAATGCGATTTTCGAATGTGCCTCGATCCACAAAAAAACATTATTTTGCTCATTAATCCCCATCTCAGATGGGAAACGGGGATCACGGTGGAAATCAACGAATTTTTTATTTACAAAATTTTATTTAACATATTTTATATCCTGTGTAAGGCACGGGCTATTTTCTTACATCAGACATAAATATTTGTACTATCGTAATCGAGTTTCATACTTTTCCGATCCACAAACAAGAATTTTTTTGGCCCCCGATCCCCGCCCCGATGGGAAACGAGAATCTCGCAGGAAATTAGGGATTCATATTTTTTATTTTAAATTTAATATATTTTATTACTTGTGCTAGTGACGAGCTATTTTTTACTATCATACATAAGTATTTGTACTAATGTCGTTTGAGCATTATTTTGATCGTTATCGAGTTTCATATGCTGATTCAATAACGTTGTATGCAATTTACAACCTATATACTTTTAATATAGGTAATATTTGAAATTATTGTGTTTATATATGCTATTGTCAATTGCATTAATCGGTGAAAAATCTTTTTAATTAATAAAAAATAGTTTAATTTTTTATTCTAAATTCGCATAAAATAAATATTCACCATTATTGAAACTGACACTAGTTAATATTTTAAACTATGATATTAATTAAAACTTTTTATAAAACAGTGAAATGTGATAAATAAGTTGATTAAATTTAATTACAACAATTACGGTCAAATTCGAAGTATTTTTTAAAATCAGGTCAAGTTCTTGACCTAAAAACCCACCACATACTAATCTAATAATTTTGATATGAATTATATTAACTTACTCTTATAACGACGTCAAATACACTAATTCATATTGATGTGGAATATTACATCCCTAAAGTATTTGGACGACGATCTTGTATATTTAAAAAACAAGCTTACTAAATCATGTCAAGTTCTTGACCTAAAAACCCACCACATACTAAGCTAGTAATTTTGATATGAATTATATTAATTAACTTGCTCATATAACGACGCCAAATACACTAATTCATATCGATGTGGAATGTTACACCCCCCAAAGTATTTGGACGACGATATCATCTATTTCACAAACAAGCTTATTAAATCTTGTAAATGATGATGCACTTCGAGCCGGATGGGGCTAATATCATATGTAAAAAATGATGAAATATTGAGCATTTTTAAAAAATCAAGTCATGCTCAGATTTTCAATCTGATATATGTCGAACTACATTGATCTAGTGACTTGTTCATTAATTAATTAAATGTTCAGATTATTACGTGTTCATTAATTATTTTTCGAAATAACATGCATTTAAAATGTATTGAAAAATTATAAATATCTAATAAATATTCTATAATTATCTATTTATTGCAAATACTAACTATTATTATTATTTTATTGAATTGAATGATTTAGAAATGTATAAGTTAACTACATATTATATATCACTAATTTATATTATAAAATAATATGATGTAAATTTGTAAATGTAAGATGAAAGAAAATGATTAAAAAAAATTTAGTGATTAAAATACTAAATAATCTTAATTCACGAGCACACACGCACACATAGTATGTGTATGATCCATAACACATATGATTGAGTGGTATGGTAGGATGGCATGCAAATCACTGGTAAGACTTAGGTTCGATTCACACCTACCACATTTTTAAAAAATGAAAAAATATAAGGGCAATTTAGACAATTCATATTGAATAAAATTTCTCACCATTTAAGTTGACTAGCTTTGTAGCTCGTGCAAGACACGGGCATGCTCTAGATTACAAATATAAGTCGCGCTTTGCTGCAGTTTTAAAACATTTTTTTAAAAATTTTAAATAAAGATTATTTAAGAAAAAATCGATAAAAATATATGTGTAATATCAATATAGATTGATGAACAAAATATTGTATAAATTAAATATACATAGATAATAAGATGTATTATTCATATATTTTTCTATATCGATTTTGTCTCATAAATTTTTAAACCGACACCCGTTGTATATATTATAAAAGCATGCACACTAATAAAAATTTAAATACTAAAATTCTCTTTGATTTTGATTTTGATTTTGATTTGCACGTCGGTGAGATTTTCTTAGGATTCAATTAGATTTGGGAGATATTGTTGTAAAAAAGAGGAGAAGTTTTTTTATAAAATTTATTTAGCTGGGTAGGTCTATAAATAATTATAAAAAATAATTCGCACAAGTTATAATATAAGTAATTTTATCTTAAATGAATAGTTTAATATATATTAAAAATAATATAACCGAAAAAGTATTTATGTATGTAGTTAATGAATTTTATTATAAGTATAAATGTCCATCTAGTCAAATTGGTTGGTGAGTTTAGTTTCATTATGAGAGGTCATGGGTTCAACTCCTTGGAACAACAATATTATTTAAATATTATAATTGGGTTAGTTTCGGAGTTAGGTTCGGAGTTAGGTTCGGGAGCTAATTTATTCGCTCAGGATGCAGGGTGGATCATGGATACCTATTTTTGGTGTACAATTTGCATTTCGTGTTAATAATAAATATTGAGAATATTGAATGTGGCAGAGAGTCGAACCCGAGACCTATTAAATTTCTTTTTTTGCATTAAGTAGCATGTTAATTAGTCATTAATTACACTTTTTAAATATATATTAAATTTACTTCACATTATTTGTATAAAAGATTAACAAATTTTATTTGAGCATTACAGTTGTTATTTCAACATAAAATACTATTAATATGTATTAAATTAAGATTATTTTTAGATAATTTCACGTCTTAAAATTATTCATATTGCGTCATTTTTTATTCCATATTCAAGATTGTTACAATATTAGAAAGTTTAAAAAATGTAAAAATTGGAATTTACTCTTTTTTATGATTTTAATTTTTAAGAAAAAAAGTTATTTTTTAAGATAAGTGTCATCAATAATATGTAATGAAGTTAGAATTTCGGTTCTAAGAGCGGCTCGAAACGTGTTTAACGGGAAGACGGGTTACTTGAAAAAATTGTATAAGCTATTCGAATTTGATACTGATATCATAATTTTTTTTTATTTTTTAGGATTTTTATAGATAAAAGTTATTATATAAGTTTTTATAATATATGTTAAAGTTGAGATTTCAATTTAACGAGAGACGGCTCAATCGAAAAAATTGTGTTTAACAATCGGTTCATGGTTATGTAACTATTAAAATTTTATGTTAATAACATAATGTAACGTGAATATGTATTGATTTTTTTTCAAAAAAGTTGTAGAGACGTCGCGAATTGCGACTTTATCGGCTAGTTACATAAATCATAGAATAATATTAAAATAGAATAATAACCCGTGCGAGGCACGGGTCATCTTCTAGAAATTGAAGTAAACTTAATTGTTTAGTTTTATGATTTATTTATTCAGATAACCACTCAAAATAAGATATAAATGTGTTGGATAGAATATGTGTTGGGTATAGTATAAGACATTTACACAAATTTAAACAAATTTATGGCACAAGCAGAAAACATCCAGTAATTTGTTATTATAATAAATTTGGGTAAGAGAATATAAAATTTAAATAATAAGGGGTGTTTTCGGTTTAATTATCCTTGGTGTTTTTCATCACTACAAATCATTTTTTGGAGTGTACTTTCTAATATTTTATTCTCATTTTTTTTGTCATTCTTTCGTGAAGAATCTGGTCAATACATAAGAGGGAGGAAAAAAGTTCTTTCGATGTCTTTCTCTTCCAAGATATATTTAAGAATGCAGTCATAAAATAAATGAGTCGAATATAATCTTTATTCACGAGCACACACGCACACATAGTATGTGTATGATCCATAACACATATGATTTAGAGGTGATGGTAGGATGGCGTGCAAATCACTGGTAAGACTTAGATTCGATTCACACCTACCACATTTTTAAAAAATGAAAAAATATAAGGGCAATTTAGACAATTCATATCGAATAAAGGGGGTGTTTGGGGAAACTTATTTTCCTGAATAAGTCAACTTATTTTAAGTTGAAAATTAAGATTCCTAACTTTCCTAACTTATTTTTGCAACTTATTGAATATCGAACATACATTAAATACTTGTATAAAAAAAATTATCAAAATATAAAATTTTTACCCGAAAATAAGTCCATAAATCCTTAATATAAGGTTAGCCAAACAGGCCAAAAATGTTTTACCATTTAAGTTGATTAAAATGTCTTACTAATTTACGCCCGTTATTGGGTTATTACATATATAATAATAGAATAAAAATCCCTTATAAACCAAAGTTAAGGGCCAATTCGTGTATTAAGTAATTGGTCATTATAAAATTTTCATTTGTTAGAGGAAGACATTATCAAAATTTTATACTATTATTTAAACAATCTTCCCTACTTAAAAGTTAATTTTTGGATTGAATGGTGGATCATGGACACCTATTTTTGGAGTATAATTTACATTTCATGTTAATAATAAATATTGAGAATTGAATGTGGCAGAGAGTCGAACCCAAGACCTATTCGTGTTTGAGCTGTGATATCATATTAAATTTCTTTTTTTGCATTAAGTAGCATGTTAATTAGTCATTAATTACACTTTTTAATATATAATAAATTTACTTCACATTATTTGTATAAAAGATCAACAAATTTTATTTGAGCATTATAGTTATTATATCAACATAAAATATTAATAATATGTATTAAATTAATATTATTTTTAGATAATTTCACGACTTAAATTATTCGTATTGCGTCATTTTTTATTCCATATTCAAGATTGTTGCAAAATTAGAAAAAAAATGTAAAAATTGGAATTTACTCTTTTTCATGATTTTAATTATTAAGAAAAAAAAGTTATTTTATAAGATAAGTGTCATCAATAATATGTAATGAAGTTAGAATTTCCTTTCAAGAGCGGCTCGAAACGTGTTTAACGAGAAAACGGGTTACTTGAAAAGATTGTATAAGCTGTTAGAATTTGGTACTTATATCATAATTATTATTTTTTTTAGGATTTTAATGGATAAAAATTATTATATAAGTTTTTATAATATATGTTTGAGATTTCAGTTTAACGAGAGACGGCTCAATCGTAAAAATCGTGTTTAACAATCGGTTCATGGTTATGTACTATTAAAATTTTATGGTAATAACATAATGTAACGTGAATATGTATTGAATTTTTTTAAAAATTGTAGAGCCGTCGCGAATTGCGACTTTATCGACTAGTTACATATATCACAGAATAATATTAAATTAGAATAATAACCCGTGCGAGGCACGAGTCATCTTCTAGAAATTGAAGTAAACTTAAATGTTTAGTTTTATTATTTACTTATTCAGATAACCACTCAAAATAAGATATTACGTGGCATATAAATGTGTTGGATAGAGTATGTGTTGGGTATAGTATAAGACATTTACACCAATTTAAACAAATTTATGTTACAAGTAGAAAACATCCAGTAATTTATTATTATAATAAGTTTTGGTAAGAGAATATAAAATTTAAATAATAAGGGTTGTTTTCGGTTTAATTATCCTTGGTGTTTTTCATCACTACAAATCAATTTTTGGAGTGATACTGTGACGCCCTCAAATCCGGAGTGAGATTTGGGCCCACTACAATACTAGTTTAAAATAACCTGCGTATATATATAGTTTTGAAAACAAACCCCGAAACATACCAGGATCACAACAGGTTACAGTATGAAACAGAAACTAATCCAAAAGATAAGTTATTACAATTTACTAATATCGTTGGGTTGACCCGATAAGGGACCCACACCAACGGCCAAATATCTAAGTTATTACATCTAATACAATTTTAAACCATTACAATATTACACTGCTCAAAAGCCTATCCAACTACTATAACAAAACCTCAGAGGGAATCTGAATCTCGACTGTCTGCTCGAATCCGGGAAACCCTATGATCATAGTCTTAGGCGATGTCATCTTCTGATTTCACTGAAAGGTCATATATAACACAAGGGTGAGCAACAAATTTGCTCAGCAAGTATATATGTATCAACTATAAAAACAATGATAAATCAAATCAATAACGATACTCAGAACTCAGGGTCAATTGATAATATTCATTGTCAACTGGATATATCAATTGGATAATTGATACCACAAGTCATTAATGATACTTGAAACTCAAGGTCAAATGATAACAATTGTTGCCAATTGGATAATCAATTTAGAGATTAGAATTGGATTTTCATTTTCGACGCTGTGAGTTAAAGTGGATGATCAGTCACACTAAAACTCCGGATATACTCTCTTGGTATATCCAAATACTCAACTGGATCCATGGCCCATTTTGGCCTAACATAATACTTATGTACTGACTGGCGTCTTCAGTCCTGAAAACATTTTTATTTTATAAAACCTCCAATTCTATTTGTTTAATACTCAAGCCAGGGGTCGGAACAATCGACTACCCTGTTTAATTAGAGTCAAGGTATAACTCAATAATTCAGACAAAAGATCAGGTATCTAGCATTTATTCATCTTTACTGAGAAGTAATATTTCAGGTTCAGCGTACATAAAATCAAGTGAATATGATCAAGCAATTATGATTCAACATTAATGAATTGATTTGATAACAAAGGGGAATGTAAAGAGCAACACAACATGATGTATCTACGGAAGTAGGGTCGTATAATCAAGTACAAAGGAAACAACATTCGATATAAATTGAATTGATAATAAGTAAGAAAGTAAATCAACACAACATGATGTATCTACGAAGGTAGGGTTGTATTATCAAATACAAATGAAACAATATTCAATATGTCTGAAGAACAGGTTAAGGTTACTTGCCTTACTCGAGAACTAACTGGCTATTCCGCTTTGCCTTTGCCCTTGTCACTAGGACCTACTTCCTTCGAATCTACACACAAAAATATACTACTTCAGTACTCTTTTTAATACTCGACGTACTACTATACTAATTCTACCCATTCGTTAATCCCTTAATAATATACAAAAACATATCAAGTAAAAGTAAAAATACACCAATACATAAACATCTTAAACCTTACTAAACAACAATTAACAATTAGCCGATTAAGGTTCAAATACCATCCAAATACCACATTTATATAATTAACTCGCAATTCAAATAATTAAGATTTTAGAAAAATTTTGACGGGATCGTTTTATTTAACGAACTACCCGTCGGAATACAACCGACACAAACAATCCAACCAATATTACTAATCATAACAGATTCAAATAAACGGCCATACAATGCCCAGAATTTAAATAAAAAACAATTAATATAATTTATAAAATTTAATTCGGCTCAGGTATACATCATCGCCTTAATTACCCCCGACTCAAATTAAATCACCGTCGAGGGGGCAAAATCCCGAGGGTACCCCAAATTAGGGTTTCCAGCTCGAGATTCTACACTTACTAATTATTATACGGGAATTTACAATTTATAATTCGGAACTAATCACAAAGAGTATCAGTTTGTAATTCACAAAAATCGCGGCAGGATTTTTTTAGCAAAGCACAAATTCGAACCATCACAGAGTCACAAGGATACCCATCACAATATCAATCTCAACATACAATTTCTCATCCATCTGACAATTCAAGACAACGAAACAAGCATAAACAGCCATTCCCAATCGAACCCAGTACACTTCGAATTCTGTGGACAACCAACGTTTACACACACTCTGCCACAATAATACACACACAATCTCCACACTCACACCCACACATATATATAATCAAACGCCACAGAAGTATAGCAACACACACACCCATTCGGTAGCAAGAAAACGCACACACGCAGTGCACTCACCCCACAACCACACACTCATGCACTCAGTTTTTCACACACACACACACTGGTACACCATACACACGACTTGCAAGAGCAGAACGGCGGAAGCGAAGAACAATACAACAGGGGTGGTAATAAGAGTTGAGTTTGGGATCTTGAGTGAAAGAGAGAGAGGTAAGATTAGAACCTTTTCCGGAGAGATTATTGAGAGAGACCGTGAGAGAGAAGGTCTAGAGAACTCGAGAGATATGAGATGGATGTTAAAGTCGGTGTTTGATTGGAAAAAAAAATCTAATTAGGGTTTAAAACAATGGAATTGGGGAAAACTGAAAAGTAGTATTTTAGGATTTTACTTTACTAAGATTAAAAAAAACTAAATCTTAAATCACAATCAAATACAAAAATATATGGAATATTAAATTTTAGAATTTTAAAATTAAGAATGTAAAATTACGATCACTCCCATATTTTTAAAATATTTTTCGGACCAAGAACGAATTAAATATCGATTTTACAAGATTAAATAAATAAAATACAAATCACTTAATAAAATCATTTTAAAATCCTTAAAAATCACAATAAATCCACCAACTATTTTTAAAACTCAATTAAACTAATAAAGTCAATAATACAAAAGATTTCATAATTTTTACTGATCCCAAAGATTTAACACAATTCCCGGAAGATAATTATAATACAAATAAATGGAATTAAATCTCCAAAAATACAATTAAAAATACCCGGGCATACACGACACATATAAATCGTCACATAAACCAACAAAATAATATCACACATATTTTACTTCCTCAAAATATCCATATCATATAATACACAATTTAAAAATAAACATATAATATAATATAAAAATACTAAAATTTCTGAGACGTTATAGATACTTTTTAATATTTTATCCTCATTTTTTTTGTCATACTTTCGTAAAGAATCTAGTCAATACATAAGATGGAGGAAAAAAGTTCTTTTGATGTCTTTCTCTTCCAATGTATATTTAAGAATACAGTCATAAAATAAATGAGTCGAATACAAATGACATATTTATTCATATACCAGTTATAATTTTGACAACTCAGAAACCTATTATTTAACCACATAATGTTTCACAATGAAGATGTTGTTCAATCAGTATGTAAAAAACTAATTGCAAATTTAAAATTTTATCTTTTTAGACAAATAATTTTAACTAACTCAGAATATATAATGTGATTGATCGATCATAATATTTTGTGTGTGTGCATGCTATGCAATATCCTATTTTTTAAGATATTTGTTAACTTGACTGTATATTTTAATCCTTTTTACAATTTATTTTGAATTTTTTAATATTCTTTCCAACCAAAATTTTTCTATGCGTAATATCCGACTTTTAATCGATGTACATATGAACTGATTCCTATATTTTGTATCATTATATATCATATGATCTTTTTTCACTGAAGTTTATCTTTCTCAACTTATTTGCATGATTTATTTTTTTAACTTTTGTACACATTTTTAAGGATCTCGTCTTTTAATTATATATTATGTTATGTAAAAATATAAACTATATTATAGTTAATATTATATGTAAGAAATGTTTAATTAATTGAAAATAAACCAATTTACATCACGTGATATTGTATCAAACTTTTAAATTAGTTGTATATATAATCACTTACCATGTTTTGTAAACTAAAATACAAAATTTAAAAGTAATGTGAATCACCATTATCTTTTGCTCAAAAATTAAAGTAGTAATAAAAATAGAATAAATAAGAAGTCGAATTTATCTAAAAGAATTTAACTAAAAACCAAAAATATATGTTGTACAATGATCGGAAGGAAGAATAATTTGGACGAGGTTAATGATTTAATTCACAACAAAAACAAACTAACTCATTTAAAATTAGAGAGTGGAATAAAATTTTGAAATAATATATGCTCACGTAACATATTTTGAAAAGTAAAATTTCAAATTTGAAACTAATATTTGTCATTATTATTTTTACTCATAAATTAAATTAATAGTAAAAGTAGAATAATAATAGAGAGGTCGAACTTACACTACACCATATAAGGCCTATCGTAACCCCTACCGGAGAAATGTTACCCCAATATGTTACCCTAGCTATACTACTTACATCCTGAGGTAACATTGTGTTTTTTATGTTACCTTAGCCAAAAATATGATGTTACAGTAGTTAGAAAGTGTTAAAGCATGTAACATAAATATGTAAGTGTTACACTAGAGTTGGTCATGACAACTCTTTTCATCTAATTTAATTTTTCTTAATATTTTTTTAAAATTCTTAAAAATAAATTTAATTTTTAAAATTTGTTAACTTTTTTATAAAATGAGTTGGAAAATTATTTTATTTTTAAAATTAATTTTTTTTCAAAAAATAATTTTTTTTCAGAAATTGTAATATTTTTTAGAAATTATAAATTTTTTAAAATCCTGCTCACAATTTTTTTGTAAAGATTTTTTTTTGAATTGTTAAACTTTTTCTCGAATTTTTTAAAAAATCGAATAAAAAAGTTTATATAAAAAAATATCAAAATTATTATTTTTTTAATAAATACTTTACGTTTGTGTAGTAAATTTTTTAAATTAAATTATAAGTATTTTAATAAAATATTATTAACAAATAAACAGTTTTTCAAAAAAAAAAATCACTGTATATTTTGGTGGGATTTTTTGTTGGGCTGGGCGGGAGGTTTTGGGGGGATTTTTGCTGGGCGGGATGTTTTTGTTTCGGTTGAGCGGGATATAGATTAGGTCACTTTACTTTCCCCAAATCACTTTACTTTCTATCAACACAGCAAAACGAGAGTAGCCGACTTCTCTACCCAAAGACGAGAGCTGGAAGCGTAAGGTTTGTAAACTAATATCGTCAATTTATTCTATATAAAAAAGCAAGCTAGCAACAAACTGTGCAAATACGAGTACATAATCTAAACCACTACAATCTATCGCTGGTGGTTTGCGATACTGTATCTATCACCGGTAGTTAAAATTGATTGCTTCTCCAATCTATCGCTGATGTTTAAAATCGATTATTTCTGGGTTGAATTGGGCTTCTATGGGTTCTATTCGAGATTCTCTAGGTCGGACTGAATTGGGCTTCTCTGGTTCGATTACTCATCTGCCAAATTTAGGGTTTCTCTGGTTCACTACTTTGTTGCAGGTATGCTGATTTCTTTGGGTTCTATATATGTATATATATTTACGTATGTGTTGAAGTATGTATGTTAGTTGGGTTCTCTGTATATATATGTGTGTTGAAAGCTTTTTCATGTTTTACAGTTTAGACATTATCACGTTTACAAATATTAATGATATTTTTCAAATCATGATCGAGTTGTGAAATTTTTTTATAGCCTAGTGTATTGATCGTACAGATACAATTTTAAAATAAACAAAGTAATTACAAAGATGATCATATATAGCAAAAATTTCATTTTAATTTTGAAAGACCTTGTGTTGAGCTATGTGGCACCCTGAAAAATGTTGTGGCTGTAGCAGCAGGTACATTTATAATTATATATTCTCAATGTACTTCTATTCTTTAGGCTACGTTTCAATATGATTAAATGGAATTTCTGAAACAGGCTTTGTGGATGGCCTAGAGCCGGGAAATAATACCAAGGTAATTGCATATTTTTTATTTTATTTGTGTTTCAAAGCACATTTGCACATGCCTCAGATTTCTCTGTTCATTCATCTATTAGGCTGCAATAATGAGAATTGGCTTAAATGAAATGAGAGCCTTCTGCAAGATGCTGTTTGCCTCGGTTAATGATGCAACATTTTTTGAGAGCTGCGGTGTAGCTGATCTTATAACCACTTGCTGTAAGGAGATGTGTGTGTGTGTCCTTCATAGCTTATATACTTGAACACATGGCATTATATATTTCTTCACTGTGACAGTGGGGGGAAGAAACAGGATGTGTGCTGAGGCATTTGCCAAGAGTGGTGGCAAGAGGTTTCCCCTGCTACAAAATTTTTAACTTATTTTGTTTCAAGTGAAATTGATATCTAATCAGTCTGCCTCTCGTTTTTCAAACAGATCCTTTGATGAGCTTGAAGCAGAAATGCTAAAGGGCCAGAAGTTATAGGTAAGAAGTTTGAAATGCTGATCCTTTGAAAGTGATAACAATACTGAATGTTGCAGGACTCAGAAGTTTGAAATGAATGAACAAATTCTTATTTGCAAAACTGTTTTGTCATTTACATTATATCTTTAAAAACCAGAACTAGCATATTTTACTGTTACCATCTCTAAGCTGAAATGCATTTGCTTAAATACAATACGGATAGGGGAACCTCTCGTTTTTCAAACAGATCCTTTGATGAGCTTGAAGCAGAAATGCTAAAGGGCCAGAAGTTATAGGTAAGAAGTTTGAAATGCTGATCCTTTGAAAGTGATAACAATACTGAATGTTGCAGGACTCAGAAGTTTGAAATGAATGAACAAATTCTTATTTGCAAAACTGTTTTGTCATTTACATTATATCTTTAAAAACCAGAACTAGCATATTTTACTGTTACCATCTCTAAGCTGAAATGCATTTGCTTAAATACAATACGGATAGGGGAACCTCTTAATGCCATTGGAATGTGATGTCAGTTAAACTTATAAGTAGTAGGCTGGGACCAAGCAGCGTGAAAATATATTTGCATATAGGCAGACATCGTATAACGTGACCTGCATCCTCTATATGTCTAGTTATTGTAGTTTTCTGATGCTATACGTTGATGTAATACTGTGTTATATAATTTAAGTAGCATATGTAAGTTGTCGGCAGACGTTAAAATTGTGAATGGTTGAACGCCTAGGTAAGCATATTTTAGCCTAGATGGCCAGGCTTTCAGCTGACTTGTTACTTGCATCTACACCTTGACAAGTATGCCCTGACAACCAGAAGAACTCGAAGGCCCATTTCTTGTTCTAGAAGATTCTACTTCAACTACCCATTATATCTCTGGCTTGACAGTTTCTGTGGAGGTAGTGAATATCAGTGACATGAGTCATGAACATATGAATTGTAGACATACATATGCAAATGTACACGCCAGGAATATTGTTAATATTAATGGGAATTGCAAATAGGATGAATTTGTTCATGAGTTTACTTCTATCTTGATCAGATATTTAATGCATTGCTTGTTAGTCAAAGTAGAATTGCTAACTAATTTTCCTGTGTTACCAGGTTCCTTCAATATCAGCTTCGCCATGGAATTGTGGTTGAGTTGTACAGACAAACATGACAATTGAGGAATAGCCACAGCACTGTTCAAGAAAGTATAAAATTTATGAACCCAGCACAAATGGTCCAGAATCATAGATACATTTTTTGGTCTTACAATGGTCAGCTAACTAATCTAACTTATTGACGTTGATACAGGTATATTACATTATAAATTCTGATATGTAGTATTGGTCGTACAGATACAATTGTAAAATATATGTAGTATTGATCGTACAGATACAATTTTAAAATAAACAAAGTAATTACAAAGATGATCATATATAGCAAAAATTTCATTTTAATTTTGATAAGAAGAATCTCATAGAGGTAATCAGTCTCTGTGATATTTGCTTATGTGATACTTGCCGTCCTTTTGTGTGAACATTATTGTTGGCAGCTACATAAGTAATATGTTTGAAGCAGGTAATTAAGCCGCAAGGCTTTCTTATAGGAAGTTAAATTTATGAAATCAAGTTTAATTCTTATCCAAATGACTGTAAGAGTAATGCGTTATAAAAACATTAAGCACTTAAAAGTAATTTCACAGAATAACCAGCAGTATATATTAAGCACTTAAGTAAAATATTGCTTAATCATTAAAAAAAATAGGAATGCGAAATGCAGAATTATTAGTATTTGCTTAATAATGCAGAATTATTAGTATGTGCTCTTTATTTTCAACAACTTGTCATATACCATATATCTGGCAATGTACCAGGTGTCAACTTGTCAATCCTATTTAAACAGTGAAGGTTCTTCGGAATAACCAGCAGTATACATTGTAAGGGGCCTTTGTCGCAGGTGTTACTTTCCGGAAATTATTCTACGTATGCAGGTATGCTGATTTTCTTGAAAGCAATTTCAAAATCATTATTAGTAGGTTTTTTTTTTGTCACTTGTAGGTTTTTTTTTTTTGTCTTTTATATATGTATACAATTTTTATTTCATTATTAGTAGAAGTAAAAAAAGGAAAGAATGATTTTGTTATTAAGCATTTAGCTGAAGCTGACCATCACAATTTTTTTTTTAGGCTGAAAACTCGAGCCAAGAGAACATAGTATTACTGCAAGAAAGTTGCAGTGATCCAGTATCTTTGTACAACGTTTATTCCCGCCTAGGGACTGAAGAGGTTATGAATCTGATTTTGAGTGGAAGAAATTCAGATAACCCCCGCATTCTTCCATCAGGAATTGCAATACTTTCTGATAGACCCGCATCTGGAACAGAAGGGTCCAGTGGATGTTTACTGACCATATCCTTTCAGTTATTGGTGGATGGTTCTCCAACATACGTGCTGCCTGATGGAATGCATTTCAGAGTAACCAACCCGGACATCACAGTTGATGTCGAGCAGTTGTGTGCAATTGCTACAAGTGAAGCTGATGATGGTACACCTATCACTGGAGGCAGTAGCTTCTAGTATCACTACTTTCTAAGTTTAAGCTTCTAGTACATTATTTAACTTAGAATTGGGATGTAAAAGTACTTATGGATGTTAACAAGCTTTTATCTTCTAATTCGGATGTTAAATTAGTTTGTTTTGTTTGGATGTTGAATCAGAATTTATAAGTTTGTTTGGATGTTGAGATTGATCTCTTTGTGGTTCATTGTGGTTGAATGGTATTTTGGGATTGTATACTTTCAAAGAGGTGCTGTTCAATTGTTTTTTTGTTAAAGTGTTACATTAGACTGTTAAAGTGTTACATTAGCCTGGTTAAAAAATAGGGGTCACAGGTGGGGCCCAATAGTGGGGCCCACTGGTGGGGCCAGTAGTGGGCCCAATGGTGGCCCCACTTTTTTAAAAAAATTGAAGCACCCTAAGGTAACCGAATTTTATGTTTCAATATGTCATTTTTATGTTACAGTTGACCTCTAAGGTAACCGATAGGGCATGTTACCCTAGGGGTGAAATATGTTACCTTAGGTACACTAGGGTAACATCGAAATATGTAACATGTAATTTATGCTACCCTAGCCCAAAAATGGGTCTATTGTAACATTTTACCACCCTACTGTAACAGAATTTTTGGGTTACAGCAGGCTGTTTATGGCGTAGTGTTATGTAAAAAAAGTTTTAATTCCATACCAAGAAATATAATGTTGCACAATGGTTTGGAGGAAGAAATATATAGATGAAGACATGAAGTTGTTGGTTCAATTTCCCACAAACACAAAATAACTTATTTTTTCTTTTCCGTACTTTTGATGGGTTATTTTTTCGTTTTTCTTTTATGCCAAGTACTTTTACGGGGAGGTTAACTTCAAAATTTTATTTCACTTTTGGAAAACCAGGTGCATTATTTGTCAGGTACATATTATAACTTCAATTATCACATCAAGCGTTCATTATATCCAGTCCTATCATATCATCCACCAACTATATTTCATCACAACCGTCCATCCCCTCCCAACCCCACCAGAAATGGCCGCCGGTAACTCATCGTCGGAGCACTGGCATTACTCTCAACTGCAAGATGACAACTTCGAGTTTCACGGCAAGTCCATCTTCTACCTCCTCTTACTATTCTCCATCATACTCCTCATCATCTTTTTGTTCCTCTACGCCCGTTGGTTCTGCCAGTACTTACCCAACTCACGCGCTACCGCAAACGAAGCTCACGCGCCACCAGATGGAGGTGATACTAAGATGTATCTAAGCTTGCCTGTTGTGTTGTATGAGGTACTAAAGAAAGAAAAGAGTGTAGTTGAGTGTTGTATATGTATAGGTGTGTTTGAGGAGCAAGACAAGGTTAAAGTGTTGCCTGTTTGTGGTCATTGTTTTCACTCCGAGTGTGTGGATAAATGGCTTTCAACTCAGTCAAGTTGTCCGATTTGTCGGGCTGATCTCGGAGTTAACTCACTTGTTTGATTCTCCGAGTTGTCAACAACTTAATGTACATACATCATTTTCTCCTTGTTAATGTTAAATGTTTCACCTTTTTGTGTTTTGTAAATTAAAATTTAAATGCTACAAAATGCAACTATATCCGGCTAATATAACCCATAATTGACAAGATATGGTAAATTGTTTAAAGTAAAAAAGTACAGATTCTTTTTTTATTTACATTTATATTTGTCACAGATAATTAAGTTAAATTATATCAATTGTTAAATAGTATAAACGAAAAATCATCAAGATATTTCAAGTTAAAATTTAAATATGCTATTTTAAAAAAGAATAATACATTAGTCATAAGAATAATACATTAGTCATATGATTACGTACATGGATAACTTAACATTCTTGAAATTTTAGTGACTTTTTTTTTTTTTTTTTTTTTGCACTCACTACTCGGTGCCTGTTTGGCTAACACTCGATAATTTAATTTAAATTTGGCAAAATGCCCGTTTTTCATTTTCAATGGGTGTTTGGCAAAATAAGTTAAACGTGTTTATTTATACAAATAAGTTCATAAATTGAAAGTTGTAAATTCTAAAATTCAACTTTCAACTTATTCTGTTTTCTTGATATACGCAATATATAATATCATTCTAATCTTCAAAATTATATATCTTTTGATATGTTTATTAGAAAATTGATGTGTATATATCAAATTTTTCTACCCATCGAGATCTATCAATTGATATCCATTGATATATATTAAAAAACAAATATTTTGAAAATAATAAAAAAAGTTAACTTATAGGTTCCGATTTACCAAACACTCTACTGATTTACAAATTCTGATTTATCAAGTATTCTACTGACTTATAAGCACTGATTTACTTATCACTTATACATGACACTTATAAGTTACTTTTTTTAACCTGACCTAAGAGCAAGTCCAACAATGTCCTAAATATTGTCCTAAATCAATATTTAGAACATTTAGTTACTTTTTGTGCTCCAACAATGTCCTAGTGGTGCCTTAAAACACTAGTACATCCATCTCATGCCCTTTTTTTAAGGCACCTCTATACTTGTCCTAAATCATTTTTAAGTATCAAAAATTAACTTCTCTCATTTTCTACTCCTCTTTTTTTTCCCTTCCCTCCAATTCTAATTCAAATATATTATTTATTTAATTTATAAGGCATAAGTATAAGACATATTGTTGGAATTGATACATAAAAATTATGACTTAAATCACTAGGACACTATATTTTATAATATTATTGTTGAACTTGCTCTAAACCAAACGAGTCCTCGGCCTGCGGGCTCAACTTTTTCCGCATGTACAGCCTTTCAGGCTGTTTGGCTCTTGCTCCTTAAAGTAGTTTTGAGCTTTAAGTTGTTTTTGGCTTGTTTGGGCAAAGTGCTTAAAGTCCGGCTTTAAGTTAAAAAACTATTTTAAGTCATAAGTTCCATTTAGGTACTTTTGACTTATGACTTATGACTTATGGAATTTTTTTTTTTATTTTTTTTTCCCACAATTCTTTTAAAGTTTAAATATCATGAATTTAAATTTTTTTAAAGTCAAATTTCACTTTAAGTCAAAATTATTAAATCCACATTTAACTTTATGTAAAATTACCTAAACACTTTCATTCAACTTAAAGTAAACAACTTTACTTTCTCCTTTAAGTTAAAAATACCTCCATTAAATCAAAAATAACTTATTTTAAGCAATCTCAAACACCCTTTTTGTCTACTTTCACCTTGGCAAGCGTAAATATCACCTCTTCTAATACACTCACGGTCTAGATTTCTTCTAGGCATGAATCACCTTTTTTTTAAATTTTTTTTCCAAATCAAAAATCACTTTAAAGTGATCACTATTTGTAAAATTTATAATTGGACGAAAAATTATTTTTGCATTGTAATCAATAAAGTAATTTGTATAATTTATAATTGGACGATTATATTTTATTAATTAAATTTGTAGTGTAATCAATAACTTGAAAGAATTTAGACACATGTTGTTTACATTATCAAAATCAATAGACGACAATCGAAAACTTGATACTTGTTGTGAATTGATTGCCAATATCAGTAGTCAAAAGTGTTGAGCTATACAGATAGGGATGAGAAAATGTTACTACATTGTTGTCCCCTCTCTTCTGCTATAAATAGCATGCAATATTGAATGGAAAAAATACACCTGAGCTATGCTCATCTCTCTCTCTCTCTTTTGTTCAAGCAGTATATTATTTGTAGCTCCTTTTACATTTATTAATTCTAGCATATTATAACGCGTTATCAGCACGAAGCCCTGCCGGAATTGAGAAGGAAAATTTTTTATTTTATTATATATATATGATCGGAGCACCGCCTATTAATAAACTAATATATATGGCCGGAGCACCGCCTACTAATAACTAATATATAAATATGGCTGGAGCACCGCCTACTAAAAACGGTACCATTTAATTTTGGGTAATACCGAAATAATATGGGAACCTTTGAATTATATTGTCATTAATATATCAATTGTTGTTATATATTAACTGGCATTTATCTACACTGTTATTACAATGGTACCATTCATCGAAAGATGTTGTGGGAACATTTTTTATGATTATTATCTATCGTAAAATAATCTTTATGCACGAACTAGCTTATGCAAGATTTTTTACCTAAATATATTTATCAGTTGGAGATAACCTGTATACGCAGACGTGCGTATGGCGGGTGAAAATCCATTTGCTGTTCTATACATAGATCTGTTTATAATATCAGTGATAATAATGATATATACATTTATTATTGCATATCTGTTAACGCACCCGATTAACTAGGATTTATGTAATATTTATATTGATGATTTAAGTTTAATAATTTGTGTGTTAAATTCAGATTAAATACGACAAACCTTACAAGCTTATCGTTCGTTGCGTTGGATATTTCTGGAGATAATTATTTGTCATGGGTACAAGATGTAAAATTGCATCTTGGTTCAAAGAAATTAAGCGATACGATAAAGGCAGGAAATAAAGCCACGACTGAAGAAAACTTTACCTCCATTATTTTTCTCCGACATCACATGCATGAAGATTTAAAATCTGAATACCTAGAAGTCGAAGATCCTTATATTTTATGGGAAAATCTAAAAGATAGGTTTGACCACCAGAAATTAGTTTATCTGCCAGTAGCTGAAAATGATTGGGCTAATCTAAGACTTCAAGATTTTAAGAGTGTTCGGACATATAGTTCTGCTTTATTCAAGATAAGTTCTAGGCTCATTATGTGCGGTGAAAAAGTTACTGATAAAAGAAAAATCGATAAAACATTATCAACTTTTCACCCCAATAATATCAACTTAGCTGAGATGTATAGGGAGCGCAAATTCACCAAGTTCGGGGATCTTATATCAACTCTCCTTGCTGCTGAACAGAATCATGAATTGGTGATCAAGAATCATCAATCCCGTCCAATGGGATCTGCCCCTTTACCTGAAGTAAATAACACGTCATTCCAGCAGAATGTACGTGGAAAAGGGCACAGAGGCGGACGAGGCCAAGGTCGATACCGTGGACGAGGTCGAGGACACGGGAACTTTCGTCCTTATAACAGCTCTGGTCACCGGAAGTGGAAATCTGAACAGAGCAAAAGAAAGGCACCACAGGGAGGGAAAATGGATAATACATGTCATAAGTGTGGAATGGAAGGACACTGGGCACGTAATTGTCATATCCCAAAACATCTTGTTGATCTATACCAATCATCTCAGAAGTCAAAAGGAAAAATGGTGGAAACCAATTTCACCAACAATGACCTAGATGATTCTCCGATAGTTACAACTGGAGGAATAAGCATTAATGGTCCGAATGAAGCTAACGAAACTCCCATATGGGAGGCTGAAGATTAATTTCATACAATTACTATAATAGTGTGTATTATCTTGCTTAAACTATGTAGTGTGCTATGTTTTCTATCGAATAAAAGTGTGTTTTCTTAATTATGCACAGAATGATTTCTGAGGATATATGCATTGCTGATTGTGGCACAACTCATACGATTCTATAGAGCCGAAAATATTTTACCCTTCTAACCAAAACCGAAGCACAAGTTGGGACCATATATAGCGTATCTAATATAATTGAGGGTTTTGGAAAAGCTAGTTTTATCTTACTTAATGGTACACACTTACGTATTCCAAATGCATTATTTTCTGGTAAGTCCACTAGAAATCTTCTTAGTTTTAAGGATATTCGACTCAATAGTTTTCACATCGAAACCACTTCTAAGGCTGGTAAAGAATATCTTCTTACACTTCAGCTAATTCTAGCAACAAGAAAATCTTAGAAAAGTTTCACTCACTTTCCTCAGGATTATATATGTAAAAATTAGATCCATTGAGTCACACAATGTCATTGCCTCCACACTAATAGATCCAAAATCATTTACACTTTGGCATGAAAGATTAGGTCACCCTGGTGTCTCTATGATGCGTCGCATTATAGAGAATTCTACTAGACATCCTCTTAGAGATATTAAAGTTCTTTCAAGCAATGACCTTCCTTGTTCAGCATGTTCTTTAGGAAAATTGATTACTCGTCCATCTCCTACTAAAGTTCAACTCGAGAGCCCAAATTTTCTTGAAAGGATCCAAGGCGACATATGTGGACCTATCCACCCATCTTCTAGCCCATTTAGGTACTTCATGGTATTAATTGATGCCTCAACTAGATGATCTCATGTTTGTCTTATCTCAACTCGTAATGATGCTTTTGCAAAATTACTTGCCCAAATAATCAAATTACGAGCTCAATTCCCATATCATTGCATCAAGTCAATTCGTTTAGATAATGCCGGCGAGTTCACATCTGCAACTTTTGTTGACTATTGCATGTCTATAGGGATCTCAGTTGAACACCCAGTTCCTCATGTACATACAAAAAATGGATTAGCCGAGTCCTTTATCAAAAGACTTCAACTTATTGCAAGACCGCTGTTGTTGAAAGCAAAATTACCTTCATCTATTTGGGGTCATGCAATACTTCACTCTGCCAATATTATTAGGATTAGGCCAACTGCCTATAACAAACATTCTCCACTACAACTGGTACTTGGCCAAATTCCTAATATCTCTCACTTTAAAATTTTCGGAAGTGCTGTATATGTGCCGATTGCTCCACCACAGAGATCGAAGATGGGAGCTCAAAGAAGAATAGGTATCTATGTTGGTTTTGATTCGATATCTATAATTAGATACCTTGGACCACTAACTGGAGATTTATTTACTGCAAGATACGCAGATTGTCATTTTGACGAGTCAGCGTTTTCTCCTTTAGGGGGAGATAAATATTCGAATAAATCTAATCATGACATTACATGGAATGCATCGGGATTACATTTTCTAGATCCACGTACCGGTCAATGTGAAATTGAAGTTAAAAGGATTATTCATATGCAAAATATCACAAACCAAATGCCTGACGCAATTAACGATTCTAGAAAAATTATAAAATCTCATATACCTGTAGTAAATACTCTAACTAGAATAGATGTACCAATTCAAAAATCAAATACAAAAGAACTGGTTACAGAATCAAATCCGTGCTTGAAGCGTGGTAGACCGGTCGGTGCAAAAGATGTTGCACCACGAAAACAAAAAACAAAAGAAAATGCCCCTGAAGTGGCACATGCTCCAGAAGTAGCAAATACCCCTGAAGTGGTATTATCTCCTGAAGAGATTCTAGTCCCTAAAGATGAGGGATTAATTAATCACGAAATTTCAATAAATTATGCGCATGATATGAAATTATGGGATCGAAGTAAAGCCATAATTGATGATATATTTGTGTATTCTGCGGCATTGGATGTCGATATAAATTCTGATCTTGAACCACAAAATGTGGATGAATTCCGTCGAAGAAAAGACTGGCTAAAATAGAAAGACGCAATTCAAACTGAATTAAATTCATTGTGTAAGAGATAAGTATTTGGACCTGTTGTCCAAACACCAATTGGTGTAAACCCTGTTGGAAATAAATGGGTATTCATAAGAAAACGAAATGAAAATAATGAAATAGTGAGATACAAAGCCCGACTTGTGGTTCAAGGGTTTTCTCAAAGACCTGGCATTGATTATCAAGAGACATACTCGCCAGTAATGGATGGAATTACTTTTCATTTCATATTAGGTATGGAATCTAATGAAAAATTGGAAACACGTCTTATGGACGTCGTTACTGCATACCTATATGGTTCACTTGATAGTGAAATATTTATGAAAATCCCAGAAGGGTTGAAAATGGATGAGTTCAAGAAATCTCGTCATATATACTCCATTAAACTTCAACGATCATTGTATGGACTGAAACAATCTGGTCGTATGTGGTATAACAGAATTAGTCGTTATTTACAAAAGAATGGGTATATTAGTAATCAGATTTGTCCATGTGTTTTTATCAAGAAATCGCAATCTGGTTTTGTGATCATTGTTGTATATGTGGATGATTTAAATCTTGTAGGAACAGCTATAGAGGTTGATGATGTTGTCATATATCTAAAGACATAATTTGAAATGAAATATCTTGGAAAGACAAAATATTGTCTTGGTATACAAGTCGAGCACTTGTCATCAGGAATTTTTCTCCACCAATCCACATATACAGAAAAGGTTTTGAGCAGATTTTAAATGGATAAATCTCATCCTTTGACCACTCCAATGGTGGTTAGATCTTTAGAACTTGATAAAGATCCATTTCGACCACGAGAAGATGATGAAGATGTTCTTGGCCCTGAAATTCCATATCTTGGTGCAATTGGTGCACTTATGTATCTTGCGAATAATACAAGGACAGATATTGCATTTGCTGTGAATTTATTGGCTAGGTTTAGCTCTGCTCCGATGGACATACATTGGAATGGGATCAAACATATATTCCGATATCTTCGTGGAATAGTTGATTTTGGGTTATTCTTCCCGAAAAACTCTACATCTCAGTTGATTGGATATGCAGACGCTGGATATTTGTCAGATCCTCACTTTGGCAAATCACAAACTAGATATGTATTTACATATTGCGGTACAGCCATTTCTTGGAAATCCACAAAGCAAACTACAGTGGCAACCTCATCAAATCACTCAGAACTAATTGCAATTCAAGAAACCAGTAGAGAATGTGTTTGGTTGTGGTCTATCATCAAGAATATTCAAGAATCATGTGGATTACTGGACATCACGAGAAGTACTACTGTTATGTTTGAAGATAACACTACATGTATTGATCAACTCAAGGAAGGATATATCAAAGGAGACAGAACGAAGCACATTTCACCAAAATTCTTCTATACTCATGAGCTGCAAAAGAATGGTGAGATCGATATACAACAAATTCGATCATGTGACAACCTTGCAGACTTATTCACAAAATCATTACCGAATTCAACATTCTGGAAGCTACGACATAACATTGGAATGCGTCGACTCAAGGACATGTTAAAACAAAACTCCAGTGAATGATAAATTTTTTCCAAGGGGAGATTGAACTCTTTTTCCTTCGTCAAAATTTTTATCCCACTGGATTTTTCTTTAACAAGGTTTTAACGAGACAATCTATGATCCGTACTGTAATGACAATCAAAGGGGAGTGTTGTGAATTGATTGCCAATAACAATAGTCAAAAGTGTTAGGCTATGCATATAGGGATGAGAAAATGTTACATTGTTGTCCCCTCTCTCTTGCTATAAATAGCATGTAATATTGAATGGAAAAGATACACCCGAGCTTCATTTCTATGCTCATATCTCTCTCTCTCTCTCTTTTGTTCAAGCAGTATATTATTAGTAGCTCCTTTTACATTTATTAATTCTAGCATATTACAACAATACTATAAATAAAGAAGAGTTCGTGAAAATACAAATTAAGAAATGTGCAGCACCGAGTTTGTGAGAGTATAAATACAGATAGAGCCGGCAATTTGGTACACGACACGAATAAACAACATGAAAACGACGCGAAAAATATGTATATGGGTTCACTTTTTCGATACACGAACACGAAAGTACACGAACACGAAAGAACACGAGGGCTAAATGGGTATGGATATGGGTTTACCCTTAGGTACACGACACGACACGAAAGTACACGAAATAAATAAATATTTTAAAATTATATAAATGTATATTGTAAACTCTTGGAGCATGTTACCAACACACTTTGAACACTCATTTTGCCCAAGTTCTGACATGTTCCAAGATGACTATAATATAATATCAATGATCGATATATACAATCAAAGAGATGTAATTAATCAGTCCTAGAAGCCAAAAATGGTGTTATATTGTTGTGGAATAAAAACTAGGCTACTGGTATTGCGGCTAGGGTTTATGTATTTAATGTAAGGGTGTGTGAGCTTCGTGCTTTAATGGCTGCTCTTGTGCTCTTGGCTAATTCTGCCTTCACAAGATGCCTACGTACTTTGATGAATATCAAAGATCAAGCCAAAAACGTAGTTCTAGGGTGAGGGGTCTGACCCTTTATATAGGCTGAGAAGCCTTTAGAATTATGGTAGGAGTTAGAGACTTGGTAGAAAAGTCTTTGAGGAAAGTTCTAGATCTATTCCTTATAGGAATCAGTTTCCATATGGAATTGGATGCCTTATAGGATAAGTCTGAAGGGGATATTATCCTTATCCAACTCTTATTTGCTGAGCTATTTATTTCCCCCAATATTAATTACGAAATTAATATTATAATAGGGGTTTTGGGCCCATCTGGTGGGCCCCACGTTTGGACCATTCAGGGTCTAATTAATGCCATATTAAATGTGTCTTTAGGGCTTATTTTCAGCCCATATCATTTGCCCCCCAACTTCTAGGAAAACTGATCAGGTTTTCCTTGAAGTTTTATCTGTCTTTCGTGAGACTTGGGTCCGGGCTTTGTACACTAGTGTTTCACGAATGTCGTCTTGATGTAAAGTGTGGAGCGACCGACACGTTTACGACGATATGCCTTATTCGAGGCTAAGCAATTTCCATAACTTTAGTTACAGAGTTTTTTTTAAGGAATTATCTATGAAATTCCTCGTATTTATATTTTTATCCTATTATGGTACCTACAGGTATCAAAATTCCATGTCTGTGAAGATTAGCTGTCAGAAAATTAATTTTTATAGCAAATTTCGACCAGGACTGAGTATTTTCGATCAGAAATTCGACCAGGAATTCGACCAGGATTCTGGTCGAATTAAGGCCTTCTTTTTCTTCCTGATCGAAGAGATTTTCGACCAGGATCCCTGGTCGTTTCGACCAGGATTCTGGTCGAAATAAGGGTCCAATTTTTGCTCTGGTCGAAGGGTTTTTCGACCAGGATTCTTGGTCGTTTCGACCAGGATTCTGGTCGAATTAAGGGCGTTTCCAACGCTTTGGTCGAAGGGTTTTTCGACCAGGATTCTTGGTCGTTTCGACCAGGATTCTGGTCGAATTAAGGGCGTTTCCAACGCTTTGGTCGAAGGGTTTTTCGACCAGGATTCTTGGTCGTTTCGACCAGGATTCTGGTCGAATTAAGGGCGTTTCCAACGCTTTGGTCGAAGGGTTTTTCGACCAGGATTCTTGGTCGTTTCGACCAGGATTCTGGTCGAATTAAGGGCGTTTCCAACGCTTTGGTCGAAGGGTTTTTCGACCAGGATTCTTGGTCGTTTCGACCAGGATTCTGGTCGAATTAAGGGCGACTTTGGCTTTGGGCCTATTCCTTTTCAAAAATGGGCTTATCCTCATAGTTGTTATTGGGCCCATCCGGGCTATTTGGATCCAAATCCAGGATTTATCGTCTATGATATATATTTTTTTAAAAAAATACCCATAATTTTCTTCAAAATATCTAAGATATTTTTCAAAGATATTTTCCTAAGAATGTCCTAGAATTGGGCCTTAATTTGGGCCGGTTTTATGGGCTTTTCTGACCTGTTACTGTAGGTTTTCTGACCGTTTGGAGGAATTTCAACCGGCTGAAAAGTTATATATAAGAGTGAGAGTGGAGAGTTCACTTTCTCATTCTCACTTTTACTCAAACACTTCACTAGAAATTCTCTCTATAGTTCTCTTTATTTCAAGGCGATTTCCGGCGAGAGTTTATCGAAGCTCCTCCCCTTCACGGTGGTTTCTGGGTTTCTCCTTGAAGATTTCTTCATATCTTCATAGCTTCTGGGTTTTCTTTGAAGATTTCTTCAAATCTTCATATTTTCTGGGTTTTTCAAGAGCTTCGAACCCTTCTTCAAGAGCATCAATGGAAGACAAAGCTATGTCTCGCCTTGCAAAGATGAATTCTGCCTCCTCCAAAGGTACAATCACCATTCGCTCTTCTTACACATCTCTAGTAGATATGTTAAATCAACGTGGAGATGATTACCCCTCTTTGTCAGAATTAGATGCATATGACTGTTGTAGCTCTTATCATGATGTTGGTGAAATCACTAGATATAACAAGCTTTTCAAAATTAAATCACCTTATAAACTTGTCCCAGCCGAGCCAGGTGACAGACCTTGTCACTGGAAACCCAATTCTTTGTGTGTTTATAGGGAGAGTCTAGTGGCTGGCCTTCGTTTTCCATTTCATGAATTCATTCCTAGACTCTTAGCTGATGTGCAAATTAGTCCATGTCAACTCCCGCCAAACGCGTGGAGAATTATATTATGCTTTATGGTTTTGTGTCTTCGACAACAACTCCCTTTATCAGTTGCTCTTTTTCGTAAACTTTTTCAATTTTACAATAGTCCTGCCACGAACCCTGGCTGGGTATATGTTAAGCTCCGTCCTAGAGTCCCCCCAATCTTTAATGGCAAGTCGATTCCTGATAATAATGCGGGCTGGAAAAATGAGTTCGCATACTTAGAATGGGATGGAGGTGATTGGGGCACTCTCTTTAGGCAGACATTCTCGAGAGTCTCAGATGGAAGTGCTAAGGGAATCGTCCTTAGTACCGAGGAACAGGCCGCTTATAATACTTTGACCGAGGCAGACGGTAGTTCTATTACCTGCCTAAGTCTTTTAAATGAGGAGTCTCTAAGGGGAGTAGGCCTTTCCAGAGTTTCTGAGCGGGGTAATTTTCTTACTGGTCTTTGCCATTTACTTTTTAATACTGAATTTATTCCAACTCTTTTTTTGGTCGTTCTTGCAGTTGCGAAATTGCTTGTGGAGGCTGCACCCTCTCCTGATGAAGAGACGGCCAGGATGGTTCGGGCTAAGAGGGTTGCTGACCCTCGAGGGAAAAACACGGAGCCTCCTTTCTTGCGCCCCCACAAGGTCCAGAAAGGGGAGTTGAGATATGGTGATGTAGCTGGGCTGGAGGGGAGCTCCCAGGTTAATGTCCAGTCGACGATTTTCAGGCCTCCTTGGGGCTTTAGGAAGCAGGATTCTGTGGTGGGCTCTACGAAGCACTCCATGGATTGGTCTTTAAACTCGATCACCACCCCTGATTATAAGGACATGGTCCTTGGTGGAGGTATTGGGGAGTCAGAGGCACTTGGTGCTCAGGCTCTCGCTGTGGTAAGTCTCAAACTTTTATCTTTTCATACCTTAACGGCTTTTAAGTTCAATACTTGATTTCAATGCTAACCTTTTATGCAGGCTAACGTCCATTTCCAAAGCTTGGTTCATAAAGCCAAAGCTTGGAAAGAGAAGTCTAAAGCTTTTGAGTCTGAGTCCCAGAAGAAGACTCTCCATATTAACCGTTTGGAAGAGCAAATAAAGAAGAAAGATGAAGAGATGGTAGGGATGCATGCGGAGTTGGTCGCCCTGAGAGATGACAAGGAGAAGCATATTGATGAATATCTGGATTCGGAGGAGTACAAGACCCTCATGGATCAGCATGATGAGATGCTCTTTCCTAGTCAGTTTTCTGACGGGTGGACCAAGGCCCTTGAAGCAGTTCTGAGGCAGCATCCAGGGTTATTCTTGCCTTCTGCTTTTCCTAGCCCTCACCTTCCCCATGCCTTGACACAGGGGCCTGGTTCCAGTGAAGAGCTGTTTGGGGAGGATGACACTTTGGTTAAGGAGCATGCTGCTGCCACTTCTTCAGCTTTGGATCCCGAGCCTACTCTAGCTCAGCCTGGTGCTGCTGTCTCTGCCGACGAGGGGTCTACTACTGAGACTAGCTCTGAGGATGCTTCTCCTGCTAAGGAGGCCCCTAAGGCCCCTTAGACTTTATTTATTTATTTATCATTTGCCTTTCTGAACTTTGGGTCTCAACCATTTGACTTAATAGCCTTCGGGCCTTTGTAATTTTTAACTTAACTATTTATGCAGTTTATTTCCGCTCATTTTTCTTGCCTTTGCTCATAGTTTGTTAATACTTTAGAATCTTTGAGTACTTGGCCTCCTGGCTGGTACTTAAACTTATAAGTCGGTCCAACATTCGTCTTTCGTTTATTTTAGCAAGGAAAGATAACCAATAGAGAAAACAGATTAAATCCCATTATGCTGTCAAAGGACATTAATAAAATGGGTTCAACCCTTACATAGATACTTTATCAACTACTGGGAGCAACATGCTCTATAATGGTTTCATTCGAACCTTATTCCTAATAAATAGATAAAAGTTAGGTCTTTATTAAAAGACCTCAAACATAATAAACTTTGAGGTTCACAGCATGCCAAGTCCGGGGCACCTCAACCCCATCCAAGGTTTCTAACTTGTAAGATCCTCGTCCTAACACCTTCCTGACCAGATACGGTCCTTCCCAGTTTGGTGCTAACTTTCCTTTTTGGCCAACTCCTGAGGCTTCAATCTTCCTTAGGACCATGTCGCCTTGTCGAAAAAATCTTTCTTTAACTCTTTGGTTGTAATGAAAAGAGGCTCTCTTCTGATACTCAGCATTCCTAGCATTAGCTTCATCTCTAACCTCGTCAATTAAATCCAGGGCAAGTCTCATCCCTTCTTCGTTAGTTTCTGGCTCATATGCCTCGATTCGAGGTGATGCCTGCATGATCTCCAAGGGCACAACAGCCTCGGCTCCATAAGCCAGCAAAAACGGGGTTGCTCCAGTTGTTACCTTACAAGTGGTACGATACGCCCAGAGTATGGGCAGCAGTTCATCTACCCAAGTGTTCCTAGAGCGCTCGACCCTCTTCTTCAGTCCATCAAGGATAATTCGATTAGCTACCTCAGCTTGCCCATTGGCTTGTGGATGTGCCACTGAGGTAAAGCGGAGCTCAATCGCATTCTCTTCACAATAATTCCTAAACTCCTCATTATTGAACTGTGTCCCATTGTCTGTCACAAGGATTCGTGGGATTCCGTATCTGCAAATGATGTTCTCCCAGAAAAACTGGGAAACTTGCTTGGTGGTTATCTTGGCCAGGGGTTTAGCCTCAATCCACTTAGTGAAGTAATCAATGGCCACTATCAGGAATTTCCTCTGTGCTGAAGCCATGGGAAAGGGTCCAAGTATGTCCATCCCCCACATTGCAAACGGAATGGGAGAGTTGATGGAGGTCAACATCTCAGGCGGTTGCCTCACAATAGGGGCATGCTTCTGGCATCTCTCACATCTCTTGACATAGTTTTGTGCATCAGCCAACATCTCCGGCCAATAAAACCCTAAACGAATTATCTTGTGAGCTAGGGCTCTGCCCCCCAAATGTTGCCCACAGATCCCTTCATGAACTTCCTCTAATGCTTCCCTTGCCTCTAAAGGCCTTAGACATTTCAAGTACGGGATGACAAACGACCTTTTGTACAGAATACCCTCAATCAAAGTATATCTCAACGCTCTTACTGAGAGTTTTCGTGCCTCCATGGCATTGTCTGGGAGCCAACCGGTCTCCAGGTGTGCCTTGATAGGATCTATCCAAGAGCCTCCTATATCAATTGGTGCCATTAGCTTTGCATTAATGGTTGGAGCCTTCAGGACCTGAAAGTAGACACTCCCAGCATAATTTTCTATTTCAGAAGAAGCAAACTTAGACAGGGCATCGGCCTTAACGTTCTCTTCTCTCGGGATGTGCTCAACATGACATTCCTCAAACTGAGACATAACAGCCTTCACCACTCTCAGGTATTTCGCCATAGTCTCATCCTTAGCTTCGAACTCACCGTTTACTTGGGATATCACAAGTCGTGAATCTCCACAAACTTTAAGGTTTTTGACCCGCATGATTCTAGCTAAACCCAAACCAGCTATTAATGCCTCATACTCTGCCTCATTGTTGGTAGTAGGAAAATCCAGCTTTAATGCATACTCAACTATGAACCCATCAGGACTTTGCAAAACCAAACCTGCACCACTAGAATTTGTTTTTGATGCTCCATCAAAATAGAGCACCCAATATTCCTTTAGATCGGGTGTAAGTTCCTCTTCTTCTTTCTCTTGCCCCGGGGTAGTCATTATCTCTTGCCCCCCGACTTCTTGGTTGTTAATAGTACATTCAACCACGAAGTCAGCCAATGCCTGAGCCTTGATGGCTGTCCGAGGCTTGTATGTGATATTGAATTCTCCTAACTCAATCGCCCATTTAATTAGCCTTCCACTGGCCTTTGGGTTATGCAATATGTTCCTCAACTGTTGGTTCGTCAGAACTTGAATCTTGTGTGCCTGAAAGTAAGGTCGCAATTTCCTTGAGGCAGTTACTAAAGCCAAAGCAAACTTTTCTATGGGTGAGTAATTCAACTCAGCCCCATGCAACACTTTGCTTACATAGTAGATAGGCTTCTGGACTTTCTCCTCTTCCCGAATAAGGACAGCACTCAGGGCTTGCTCAGATACCGCCAGGTATAGATAAAGAGTCTCTCCAGGACTTGGTTTGGTCAATAATGGGGCTTCAACCATGTATTTCTTCAATTGTTCGAAGGCCTCTTGGCTCTCAGGAGTCCACTCAAAATTTTTCACTTTCTTCAGTGCTTGAAAGAAAGGCAAACACTTGTCACCAGACTTGGAGATGAATCTTCCTAAAGCCGCTACCCGGCCCGTCAACTTCTGCACGTCTCTTATAGAGCGCGGTGGTTCCATGTCTAAGATTGCCTTGATCTTGTCAGGGTTGGCCTCTATGCCTCTTTTAGAAACCATCAGACCCAAAAATTTGCCTGATCCAACGCCAAAGGCACACTTGGCTGGATTCAACATCATCTTGTGGTGCCTTAGCACTTCAAATGCCTCTCTGAGGTGCTTGATATGATCTGTCTTGGCCAAGCTTTTAACCAGCATATCATCGACATAAACCTCCATGGTTTTTCCAATCAGATGGGCAAATATCTTATTCACCAATCGTTGGTAAGTAGCTCCTGCATTCTTTAAGCCAAACGCCATAACAAGATAGCAGAAAACACCAAAGTCGGTTATGAAAGATACCTTAGGGATGTCATCCTTGTGCATCTTAATCTGATTATAGCCGCTGAACCCATCCATGAAGCTAAGCATCTCATGTCCAGCTGTGGCATCTATCAACATATCTATCCTTGGCAGAGGGAAACAATCCTTTGGGCATGCATCATTCAGGTCAGTGAAGTCTATACACATCCTCCACTTCCCATTCGCTTTCTTGACCATCACTGGGTTTGCTAACCATTCGGGAAACTGAATTTCCTCAATAAAACCAGCCTCCAAGAGCTTATCCACTTCTTGCTTAATGGCTTCTTGCCTTTCCGGAGCAAAATTTCTCTTCTTCTGCTGTACTATCTTCCGATTAGGATCAACATTCAATCTATGAGTTATAAGTTGAGGATCAATCCCTGGCATGTCAGCTGCTGTCCAAGCAAAAACGTCACTATTCCTTTGTAAGAACTCTATTAGTTTCCCCTTCAGGGGTTCTTTCAAAGAGGCTCCAATATAAGTAACCTTCTCAGGGTCGCCTAGCTCCAGAGGGATAGGTATTAAGTTCTCCGCTGGCTTTCCCCGGTGTTCATCATCACGGACATCCATGTCTTCAATCGGGAGTACCTGCCCCCCGGTTCCGTCAGCTCTCAAAGCAGCCACATAGCAACTCCTGGCCATTTTTTGATCTCCTTTTTGTTCCCCAACACCATTCCTGGTTGGAAATTTGACCTTCATGTGATAAGTAGAGGCAACAGCCTTGAATGCATGAAGTCCGGTCCTCCCTAAGATTGCATTGTACGTCGAGGCAGCCTTAATTACTAAGAAGTTTAGCATCTGGGTGGCCTCCTTAGGTTCTTGCCCTATTGTCATAGGCAGATGAATGGTCCCTTCAACCTTGGACTCAACTCCATTAAATCCGTAGATTGGCATGTTAGTCGGGGTTAGTTGAGAGTCAGTATACCCCATCCTCGTAAAAGCATCATGAAACAAGATATCGACGGAAGCTCCATTGTCTATCAGGACTCGCTTCACTTCCGAGTTTCCAATTACTGGAGTTATGACCAACGGGTCATCATGGGGGAATTTCACCCCTTCAAGATCTGAATCATCAAAACCAATCACTGCCTCAGTCTTAGCACGCTTCGGGGCTTCTCCTGTGATGTGCATCACTTCCCTGGCATAAGCCTTCCGAGAGTTTCGGGTAGTGCCGGCCGCTGTTGGTCCTCCCCAAATCATATTAATTACTGGCCCTCGAGGCTGCGGGTTACGATTGCGATCGTTATCCCTCCTATCATTGTCTCTTCTTTCATAATCCCTCTTCTGGGTTCCACGGTCTTCACCTTTAGTGAACTTGTTTAACTTTCCCTTTCGGATTAAAAACTCAATTTCATCCTTCAACTGTCTGCAGTCATCTGTGTCATGCCCCACATCCTTATGGAACCTACAGTACAGATCTTTGTTTCTCTTTTCGGGATCACCCCTGAGCGGTTTAGGCCAGCGGAAGTCCTTATCCTTCTCAATGTCCAACAAAATTTGGCTCCTAGGAGCGTTCAACCTTGCGTAATCAGAAAACCTTGACCCAAAACCCTTCTTAGGTGATGAATCAGAGTCCTTGCTAGTCCGGGGATACTTGTCCCTAGCGTCGTACTCTTGTTCTGATTTTCTTTTCTTCGAATCATTAGAGCCCTTGCCATTACCTACTGTGGTTTCCTTCTTAATGCTGTCCTCGGCCTTGATATATTTATCGGCTCTTCTTTGGAGTTCGGCCATGTTCTCAGGAGGATGTTTTGCCAAAGACCTTTTGAAGAAGAGGTCAGTGGTTCCGTGTTCCAGGGCTACCATAGCCACCTTATTTTCCAAATCGGTGATATTTAGCGTCTCCTTGGTGAATCGCTTGAGATAATCCCTTAAGTTCTCATTCTTTCCTTGCACCACATACATAAGGGACGCAGAACTTTTCTCATGAATTCTCCCACTGATGAACTGGCTGACGAAAGCAGCGCTTAACTCCTTAAAAGAGCCAATCGAATTTGCAGGTAGACGGCTATACCATCTTTGAGCCATTCCTGACAGAGTTTGAGGGAACGCCCTACACTTTAAGGCATCACTAGCAGGCTGTAGCAACAGTGCGTTCGAGAAAGTCCTGACATGATTTGCGGGATCGCCCGTTCCATCATAGGCCTTAATGGTTGGCATCTTAAACTTCCTTGAGATGTGGGCATTCATCACCTCCTCAGTAAACGGAGGTGTGGGATCGTCAGGGTCCCCAAGTGGCATCAGGTCTTTGGGGTTACCCCTGGGGGTTTCCACCCTCATAGCTTCTCTTGTTGGGACATCAGCCCTCTTTTGTCTTCTTGAAGACCTCTCCAAATCTATAACAGGAATCCTTTCTGAGATTGGAGGGGGTCGAATCAGACTCTGTCTTGCCTGTTCCCTTGCTATATCATCCTTCAACCTTTGGATCTCAGCCTCATGAGCCTTAATCCTCTCCTCAATCGTTTGTGGAGGCCCATCATGGATTCTCCGTATTCTTCTTAGGGGTTCCTTGCTAGCTCGTCGCCTTCTTGGAGCTTCATCTCGATCATCATCCTCAGATGATGATGAATCATCAGTATAGGGACCCGAGTAGTCATCATATTCTCGATCCCGGATCTGTAAGGCGTGTCCGCTCGGTCCAGGTTCCCTTCGTCGAGGGGGATAGTTAGGTAGTCCATACATAGGGTTGGTGTTCAAAGGGAGATCCGTAGTGTGGATCTGTACCCCCGTGCGATCAACGTTACCAAGAGGAGAAACCACCATCTGGAGAGGGTTGGTTTCTTGGCCTTGATGGACGATCACTGAGTGAGTCCCCTCTGTATGGGGAGTCGTCCCTGGGGGTTGAGTGGGCAGAGGTTGAACGACCGTCCCTGTCGATGGGAGTATTTGTCCTTCCTCAGTGACGATCAGCGAATCTGAAGTGGCTGGTTGAGCAGAGTTAAGGGGCACGGCCTCGGTTGACGTTGTCCTTCGTGTTTGAACCATGGTTGATGTTGTTTTCCCACAGACGGCGCCAAATGTTGTGGAATAAAAACTAGGCTACTGGTATTGCGGCTAGGGTTTATGTATTTAATGTAAGGGTGTGTGAGCTTCGTGCTTTAATGGCTGCTCTTGTGCTCTTGGCTAATTCTGCCTTCACAAGATGCCTACGTACTTTGATGAATATCAAAGATCAAGCCAAAAACGTAGTTCTAGGGTGAGGGGTCTGACCCTTTATATAGGCTGAGAAGCCTTTAGAATTATGGTAGGAGTTAGAGACTTGGTAGAAAAGTCTTTGAGGAAAGTTCTAGATCTATTCCTTATAGGAATCAGTTTCCATATGGAATTGGATGCCTTATAGGATAAGTCTGAAGGGGATATTATCCTTATCCAACTCTTATTTGCTGAGCTATTTATTTCCCCCAATATTAATTACGAAATTAATATTATAATAGGGGTTTTGGGCCCATCTGGTGGGCCCCACGTTTGGACCATTCAGGGTCTAATTAATGCCATATTAAATGTGTCTTTAGGGCTTATTTTCAGCCCATATCATATATGCAGCCGGAAAGTGAATTTCTAGCAACTTTATGGTCCTAAAATAGTAGGTGGTGAGAAAGTAACTTGAATTCTAGCACTTCTGCAGCAAGAACCTTTAATTTTTCCTGACACCCCCTATTTTAAAAAGTGTACAAAAGGAAACATATAGAATAAGCCGTGGCAATATAGTATACTTGTTTATGCTTATTAGAGCCGGTAATTTCGTACTCGACACGAATAAACGACATGAAATTACACGAACACGAAAGTACACGAACACGAAGGTACACGAACCTTAAATGGATATGGATATGAGTTTACCCTTTCGATACATGAACACGAATGTACACGACACGAAAGTATACGAAACGACCCGAATTGCCAGGTCTAAATACAGATATGTAATCGAGTAACACATATCAATATTTTAATTTATCTACAAAAAATTCGTCCCACATTAAAATTAAAAGAACACCTAATTTCTGTAACTCTCTCCCTAAGAAAATATTTTTAAGGTTTCTGTTTCATTAAATTCAAAATAATAATTCCATATGATTTTTCATGTTGTAATCAGTTTTAAACTTTAAAAATATTTTAATAATGATTATTCTTTAATTTCATAAATTTGGTGAAAGTTTGTTTAGTCGATTTATTTGACCAGACGAGGACAAATTACATCTAGCGTCCATTATTATATTTTGTCCTGCATGTCCATGCACCAATATATTTCATCACAGCCGTCCATTCACCACCACAAAAAATGGCCGGCGCTCAAAACTCATCATCACAGCCCTGGTCTTGCTCCCAACTAGAAAACAATCACTTCGAACTTCACGGCAAGGCCCTCTTGTTTATGGTCCTCCGAGCACTCGCATTTCTGGTCTTCATCATACTCTTTATGTTCTTCTTCGTGTGCCGCAACTCACGCGCCGCCGCAATGGAAGAGGACGATGCTTGTGATTTCATTCACAGTCAACTGCCTGTTGAATTTTATGGGGACTTAAAGAAAGAAGTGAGTTTAGTTGAGTGTTGTATATGTTTAGGTATATTTGAGGAGCAGGACAGGGTTAAAGTGTTGCCACTATGTGGTCACTGTTTTCACTCTCACTGTGTTGATAAGTGGCTTTTGACTCGGCCTAGTTGTCCACTGTGTCGAGCTGGTCTCCGAGTTGACTCACTTGTTTGATTTCCTCAGTTAGCTTCACAACTTAATGTGCATGCATCAATTTCTTGCTAGTGTAAATTAAAGCTCAACGTGAAAATTCGGATTCGATTTATTAATTCCTAATCAATACGTGGTAATGTATTTGATTAATTTAATTTGTGAAATTCAATTAATCCGTACGAGTTCTTCTTTATGGATAAAATTAATAGACATTTGTTAGAAATAAAATGAATTTTAATTAAATTTAAATATGATTTATATTAAAGAATCGAATCCGATGCATTAATCAGCCTATGCAGAACTGGGCCAATTTAGTAGATATTGCGTATGGGCTTGAAATATTCTGAACGGACAGCACTGGTGTACGTTCTCCGAAGTCACTGTCATTAGCAGTTCATATAGTCACACAGATATTTTTTTTTTTTTTTTGTTGCTAAGTTAGTCACACAGCATATATATGTTTGATGATGCTCAGGCTTTAGAGCTTATTGTAATTTGGAGACCGGTTCAGAAACTAATAAACAAGGTCCCTAAATTATTCTTGAGTTGAAGTTGTCCTCGCGTAGATCTCCTGAAATTTAGACATTTGTAATACAAAATTAAAAGGGTAAATTAGAAGTACAAATCCAAATTCATGCATTCACAAAAATATCCCAGATATTATACTTATTATTCTTTTAATTTCAGATAACAATTCTAAGATCATCCTCAGGTGCAATAACCTCATTATTTTTAGTTATAATTTAAATATTTTAATGCAAAAAGTCTGGGTTCTTTAAATTGGGAGATCGTTTCAATTGCTCCACTTACATACGTGGATTTCGTGATGCTATATTTTTTTTGCTCCAAACATTTATATTTATCATGGACCAATTTGCACGGGCCATTTTACATATAATCTCCTAATCTATACTATACTAATAAACGTACATCATAATGACGACGACGAAAATTAATGAAGTTTATTTCTTTCTCTTTCTCTCTCTCTCGAATATATAATGGCGACGACGACGGAGGCTCAGGCCGTCAAATCTCTCAACACTTCCTCCGGCCGTCGAAAATCTGTGCTCAAAACATTCTCGCAACGAGTTGAAGATATCGATATCGATGTTTATCGGAGTCTTCATCCTCTTAATTCTGATCCTTCTCCTGGCTCTACCTTTTTCCGCGAATGCCTCCCTTTTTGCCCTCTTCTCTTTCTCTCCCTTAGCCCCTCTTTATCTCCTCCCGTACCTTGCCGAACCCCAACCCACCACCGCTGGTCGCTTCTACCGCCGAGGTGGTGGCGCTCTCTTTGTCCGTCACCAACATGCAACAACATCAACACCCTGAAATTCACAAATTCATCACCCATTTAAACCCCTCCCCTGATTTTTTGCCTGTTAATTAGTTTTTATTTGAGTGCCCATTTAGGTCGGAGTTTTTTTATCAATCTGTATGTGTTTTTATGTTAGTTGTTGGTTGATAATTGACACCATTTGTGAATTCCTTGCTACCTATCGAGTCTTACATGTATCTTTATTTTGATTTTGGTATTAGTTTTACGTTTGGTTGAGTTTTTAATTCGATTTCCAGTTTCTTATTTTATCCGGCCAAATTTTGGTTTAATTGATGGTTGTTACGGTGAATGATAGATTGTTTTGTTCATAGTAGAGTCAATGCATGTTATGTTGTTTTTCTTCTCTGTTTAGTGTTAATCGGAATCGTAATTGTTGGTGTTTACCAGTTTGTTTGGATTTTTAGGCCGCGTTTTGATAATTAAAACCTATTGTTTTTGAAGATCTGTGACGCAAGTGAGTAGTATGTTTAGTTTTTAATTCAATTACTGTATTAACATTTTACGTGTTTGATTTATATTTGTGTATGTATGTGTGCGCATGTTTTGGATTGGAGCTCGATTCGATGGAGTGCTATTACTATATAAAATCTATCTTAACTGCTTATTCCATTTTGTTGTGTTCTTTTCCATTTTTGCTGCTTATTTCTAATTGATTCCCTGATTAATTGATTAATGCATTTTTGATTAATTGATTTCTTAATTAATTGATTTCCTGATTAAATGTTAATTGCTTTTTTGATTATTTGATTAGTTGACCTCCTAATTAATTGTTTCCCTGTTTAAATGTTTTTTTGATTAATTTATTCTTTTAGTAAATGATAATCGATTAGTTGATTCATTTATTAATTATATGCTTTTAAATAATTATTTTGACTAGTGTACCAATATTGGGTGTGCCGAAATTGTCGGCTTTTGGACCTTACATAGGTAGCTGTTATCTGTTGCCAGTTGGCGAATTATATCTGTCGTCAGTGGACGAATTAGTGTTAGTTGACTAAGGTATCTAGCCAAAGGGATACTCTTTTTGTTTAGAGTAATGTTGCTTTTGTGTTTAATTTTTCAGGAAGCAGTCTACATGAGAAGAGATGACGGACGGAGGAAAGAGCGAAAACTTATAGAATGTCTTAATCTTTGTCTTAGGAGCCTCCCTTGTTTCAATGATTTTGGATTTCATGGAGGGCACTCTTTTCCCATTTGAGTTTTTTTCCCAAAGGGTTTTGCTGTTGTGGGTTTTTAAAGAGGCTCTTCTTTGTTCCCTTTGTGTCCCTATTGATTGGGTTGAGACTTTTGAAGATCGGCCCTTATATATTTTTTGTTTGGAGTGAAAGTTTCTTTGAAGTAAAGATGGTGACAAATTGTGGTTAAGGAGAGTTGGTGGACTGGCGGATTTTGAGACAACTGAAGATTGGATCAACACTTTTTCTTTTGGAGTGTTGATTATATTTTTAGTTGGTCACCATTGTTTTTGCCTTATTTAGTGTATTTTTTTACCTATTGGGTGATTTTCTTTTCGGACTTAAAGGTTCTATTGTCTAAATGTCCGAGGGCAACTTGCATGCCTTTCGGTTAGATAATAAACTTTTTTGAATGAAAGAAACCCCTTCTTATGAATATTGTACTCGTTGCAATTCATTTATGGAATACATACCCTTGACAAAAAAAAATTGTAAAAAGAGGACTATAAAACGATATTATCATGATAAGATAATTTATATTATTTAAATAATTAAATTTATATTTTACAATGAATATCTATTCAGATGAATCTCGACCAATGATAATAAGAGATAAATTCTTTAATATTTGGACGATTTACTGTGTTCTGTTACGAACATATACTCTTTGTTTTAAATAATTAAATTTATATTTTACAATAAATATCTATTCAGATGAATCTCGACTTGTGAAATTCTTTATTATTTGGACTATTTTACCATGCTATGTTACAAACATATACTATACTTTGTTATTCGTGATTAGGTGCAGTGCATTCGCACTAAGAGCAAGTCCAACAGCTTCCTTATTTCAATTCCTAAATCAAAAAATATGGAACTTAACCAAAAAACTTGCTCCAACAGCTCTCTAGTGATTCCCTAAATCACTAGCCACCACTAGCCATTCCCTACTTTTAAGGAATTTCTAGCCATTCATAACTTTCTTTTTATCAATAAAAAAATTCTTTTCCCTCCTTTTTACACTTCTTTTCCTCTCTTGATTGAAATTCAAATAAGTAGTTAGATTTAAATTTATTATTATAATAATAGTAAGGAATGAATTTAAGGATGGTTGTTGGAGTCGATACACAAAATAAGGTTCCTAAGTACTCCTTGCTTTCCTCCAATCTGCTAGAATCTTGCTGCTCCAATCCATAGCAACTGCTGGAGAGACATGTTTATCCTCCCACACCTTCTTGTTTCTCCAAAACCAAACACCCCACAAAACCTTAACAATTATTATAATCTCTTCAATCGAAGCCGTGCTGAGTTTATTGAGCAACCAATCAGGAGCATACTCAACCATCTGCATATCGTACACAAGGCCCATATACTGCCAACACTGTGCTGCAAAATTGCAGTCAAAGAAAACGTGCAACAAATGTTCAACGTCTACTTGACACATTGGAAAAATTATGGGTAGTGCCACACCTTTCGATCGTAACCTGTTTCTGACAGGTATATTGTTTCTGCAGAATCGCCACAAGAAGACTTTCATATTATTAGGAATAGCTAAATTCCAAATCTTCTTCCACCATGTGCTTTGCAGATTCAGATTTAAACCAAACTCTTGTTCATGCCATAGATGATAGCCTGATTTCACACTATAATTACCATCATTAGTTCGAACCCATGCCACTCTATCCTTGATAGCTCTTTGAGGAATAGGTGTTGCCAAAATAGCACGGGCATCAGCATCTTGAAACCTGCTCCTTACTATAGATTCATCCCATTTCTTCCGATTTTGCAGAAATAAACTCGCTACTTTGTCGTCCCCTCCTGCTGAAAAACCACCATAGTCCACATAGAAATTCCTTTTATTCCGAAGCCATGGATCTTTAGTAGCCATAATCTCCATTCCATCTCCAACCACCCACTTGTATCCTCTAAACAGAGTCTCCTTTGCAGTCCATATACCAGTCCAAATAAAACTTGAACCATCTCCTTTTCTAGCTCTTAAAAAATGTGAATCAGAGAAATAACGAGCCTTATAAACTCTAGCCACCAGAGATTGAGGCTGATTGATGAAATTCCAGCAATGCTTTCCAAGAAGTGCAATATTAAAACCATGTAAACTGCGGAAACCCATACCTCCCTTACTTTTTGCCATACTCATCGCTTCCCAAGAAAGCCAATTGATGCTCTTACGAGCAGCTGAATCAGTACTCCGCCAATAATTATTCATCATCCGCTCTATCTCTTGACACAAGGACTTGGGCAGTAAAAAAACACGACATACAATACGATGGTATTGATTGTGCTACATTCTTAATCAAAACTGATTTACCTGCCTTCGAAATACTCTTTGCTTTCCAACCTTGGATACGTCGCCATACTTTATCTTTGACAAAGCCGAATACCTTCTTCTTTGATCTGCCAATAAGAGATGGCAGTCCAAGATAATGACTTTCACGAAGATCATTATCGATACCAAAAATAGCTTCCAGCTCAGATTTCTTCTCACGATGCAAATTAGCACTGAAAAATATAACCGACTTCTGGTAGTTAACTGATTGTCCTGAAACTCTTTCATACGTACTCAGAACTGACTTAACAGCCTCAGTTTCATCCTTCGTTGCTTTGAAGAACAAAAAGCCATCGTCTGCAAACAAGAGATGCGTAATACTAGGAGCAGATGGACTGATACAACAGCCACTGATATCTTCATTTTTCGCTGCACCATCAATGGAATTCGATAACCCCTCCACACATAATAAGAACAAGTATGGGGATAAGGGATCCCCCTGCCTTAACCCTCTCCTCAGAATAATAGGTCCAACAGAAACCCCATTAAAACACACTTCATACGTTACTGTTATCACACACATCATCATCCACCTAACCCATTTTCTACAAAAACCCATTGCTAACATTCTTCCATTGTTTTTCTTTTTCATATGGTGAATAACCTCAAAAGCCATAAGGACATTATCCGATATTCTTCTACCTGGCATAAATGCGGATTGATTTTCTGAGATAACCCCTGGGAGAATAACTTTTAAACGATTAGCTAGTACTTTAGCTAATATCTTGTACAAGACATTGCAGAGGGCAATTGGCCTCAAATCCTTCATATTGTATGCATTTTCCTTCTTAGGAAAAAGAACGATATTCGTATCATTCAAATTTGCTGGAAAAGAACAATGCTTCAACCATTCGCTACAGCAATAAAACACTTCTCTACCCATGATTTTCCAAAAGTGTTGGAAAAATGCAGGATTTAACCCATCAGGTCCGGACGCTTTATCCGGATGCATTTGTTTGACTGCAACAGAAAACTCCTCAAATGTGACCTCCGTAGTTAGTGCTTCATTCTCTTCCTCAGTAACTATTCTCGGACTCAAACCAAGCTCCACCTCATTGCTGCTCGTGTTACCAGAAAAATAGTGGTGAAATAGTCTTTAACTATGCTACACATGCCCTCGTTAGTTTCTACTTTATCACCAGAATCGTTCTCAAGATATGAAAGATGGTTAGTCTTCTTCCTAGCAGTCGCACTGCATGGAAAAACTTTGTATTTGCATCCCCTTCCGCAAGCCAAAAATTCTTTGCTCATTGTTTCCAATAAACCTCCTCATGAAAAAGAAGTTCATTTAGCTTCTCCTTCTCATTAAGATACAGTCGAACACTCGCCTCATCAGTACAATTCATAAGTTGTGCCAAATTCTCCTTTTGCTTCTTTACTTTATCTCGGAATTTATGAAAAAAGTTCCTACGCCATTTTGCCATAAAAGACGAAACTGAGATAAGTTTCGGTAGAAGATGAGTAGGAGGCAACTTCGACCAACACTCCTTCACTTCCTTGCTAAAAGACGGATCTTTAAGCCATGTATTTGTTTGCACTAAAACATGCAAGCGTACGTGGTCAAAAGTAATATAGATTTAAGTCAAGTTCGTTCCCACAGAGATCTGGTTTAGGTTTCAATTCAGTTAATGCACCTATGCAACAATGTATGATTATCCTTCACTGCTAAGATAAATAACAAAATTGGGTTTTGATTAACTAAAATTAACTAAGAAGCGAATTAACAAAACTAAGAATTACTCAACTAATGAGAATTAAAATCAAAATAATTATATGAGAATAAACATGGGATCCTAACTTCATTAAATACTTCGCTTAGAGATGATGCCTCTAATCAATGTATGTGATGGTTATGATATCTGATCGGACAACACGAAACAAGTACACGCTACTTCTCAGTATACGAATACCAAACTAAACATACATCCACAAAAGAGATAGAAGATGAATAGACACCAAGTATGCTTAGACCCTATATCTCTATAGAATTTGAAAACTTAACGGTTGAAGAACAAGTTGTCCATTAAGATCACATAGGGCAGCATAATATTTCTCAATTTACGCTACAAATCATGATGTCACTCACACATCAACTTATCCTATTCTAGCATGGCAAGTTCTAAATCTCAAGATCCACTCTCGCTTCAGAAGAGATTAACAATCTAGATGTTAGCTACGCATCTAAAAACATTAAGCTTAACCATACGAGGATATCACGAATTCATCACACACAAATCTTTAAAGCAATTAAACTACTAAACTACATAGATAAATTCGTTAGAATCCCATGATAACGATTAGTTCATAATTGAACCGTTCGTCATCATGGGATCAAGAGAAAACATGATAATAAAACAAGATCTGAATAATAAACTAAAGTAATAGAGTTAAGAAACCAAATCCTAAAAACATCCAAGAGTTTCGCCTTAATAGAAGAATACAAAAGAAAAATAGATATTAGAACTCCGTTGATTGTCACGATCTTCGGAATCCTTCTTCGAATATGTTTCTTTGTCTCTCGGCTCTCTCTATATGTTATGTGAAGTGTTGGTCCGTTTTACATTGATAGGTAGTATTTATATAGGCCCTAGAAGTCTTTTCCAGCAAGAAAAGTCCCAAAAATACAATTAAATTCGAAGCAGGATAGAAATCAGCAAATTCCAGGATGTTTTGGCACTCTCAGTGTTGCCCTGGCGCTCTCAGCGCTCCCCAAAGCCATTTATGGCGCTCTCAGCGCTGCAATGGCGCTCTCAGCGCTGCAACATACTGACAGAATGCAATTTTTGTTCTCTTTTCTTCATTCTTGCTCCGTTTTCACCCGTTCTTTTTGCATTAACTCCCGTATTCATTCCTTTGACTCATGAACCTTCACGGTAGCTTTAAATAAGATTCCATTCTTCACTCCAAAGCTCAAATTCAACTCCAAGATTGATGAAAAACACCAACCCTAGTCGACATTTCACGAACCTGCACAACTAAACAAAAAACACATTAAAAACACAACATACTTGAGTCCAAAACACCAATTTAAGCCGAAACGAAGCGCTCCAAGTGGATATTAAATCCACTTATTACACCCCCAAACTTAAACCGATGCTTGTCCTCAAGCATAAACGAATATAACTATATACAACTAGATAGTAACACTTCCGTAGGTGATCACGGTTGCATTTGACATATGCAACAAGCCCTTTAAACCCCTAGGTAGCCCTAGTGGACGAGTGAGGTCTCGTGAGGGCCTATAGCGAATGTACCCACAAAATTCATCAAGCTCAACCAGACTCGACTTCCTACAAATGCATGAATGCAACTAAATAAAAATGCAAAGATCCCCTCAGACTAACCAAAACCAATCAACAAGCAAATATCTCAAAGAATGCAACTAAATTCAAATAGAGCTCGACTAAGTCCCCGTATACTAACAATACATGTACAGAAACGTGCGTGTGTGCGATGCTCATCAGATATACTCCTAACACTAGATCGAAATTATACCCATTTTTCGTCAAGACAATCACAGGTTTATAAATAGAATAGGCGGTAAACACTTCATAACTTCGAAACACCTCCATCATCATTTGAGTTAGACAGAAAAACATGCTTTATTACTAAACAAACTATGACACATAATAACATATACAATACGCATGCTTATTTAACCGTGCAATGGATGAGACCCCAAAAGGCTTATACAATAATATCCATGTAGCGAGCGTTAGGTTAGTGGTTCCCAGACTGTAAAAGCCTTAGGTCACTAGGCACAAAGTCCCCTAGAACTTAATTACTCGAGTATTAAAGAGCTCACCCTGGTTAATTTTGCATATAAACATTCACATAACTTTTTTTTCCTTTTTTTTCTTTTTTTCTTTTTCTAATTTTTTTTCATTTTTCACAAAACTAACTTGGAATGAGTGCATTTCGCTCCATCTCATCCAACCCTAGACTACTCATAAAATATGAGCCGGCTACTAGCCATTTGACGCCTAACCATTATTAACAACTAGCACGAAATCCCTGGTTTCCCCCAAACTTAGACTTTAGTGCTCCTACGCTATCAATGGAATAACAAAATTCTAAATATAAACAAGTGATTAAATCTCTAACAACCAAACAAGCATGACCTCAACCCAGCCCAAAAGCAAACGATGAAACTGTGTTAAAATTTTATTTCTAAAGCATGCAAGTCAATTTCATAAGAACTATAAATCAACCTTCTACTCATCATTACCACACTCAAATAGACATCGACCTACCAATCAGAATTAGCTCATCCTAAGGGATCATGAAAATATGCCATGATATGCAAATGCAACTAAATTGGACTCACATGGTATAAAAACAAGATAACAAAGTGCCCTATATGAATCATACACGCAATAATATGAATGAAACTATTACACACATGCAAGATGATTTCTACATGAACAAAGACCCTACTAACTACTTATCCCCAAATCACCCCCAAACTTAAAATGTTCAATGTCCCCATTGAAGGTAATACAAGGGATAACAGTAAACATACCTAATCATCGGCAGGGTCACCCTCCTCAGGTAGGGAATCTGGTGACGGGTCGGGTGGGGAAAATGCTCTTTTAGTGAAATTAGGATATCCATGGGTTGCCTCCCAGGAAGCGCCTTTGTTTTAAGTCTTTAGCTAGATGTGGCAATGGCTTTTTCCCTTGAAAATTTCTACACTGTATCTCTATACGTCTATTTAATTATCTTTTCTGGGCCTACATCCTTGAAGCAAAGTTTCAGCCTTTTGTGCTCCTCAAAAGTGTCAGTAACATTGTTCTCTTCAATACCTGACAAGTTAGCAACAACAATAATAAGCAAAGTAGATGATTGACTCAAATACGCATACCTTAGGTGAACTGGTGGTTCAAGCTCGAGTTTGGCAGCTTCTTCAACATGATGATTTTCATTATTAACTACCAAAGACTGATCAAGAGTGGAAATAGACGGATTATGAACTGAAATGGGTGGTTCACCAACAAAAGTCTTAACCACAAACTTAGGATCAAAAGAACTATCTTCAAGTTGAATTTCATGCTTAGAACAAATATCATTCAATTCCTCTAACATCTCATCAGAAGTAAAATTCCTATACAACTCATGAAGATCTTTATTACCCTCATACTTTAACAAAACATCTTTCTCAAGAAAAGACTCAATTGCACTATCCTCAACATTTGACCATGAAACAACCTCATCAATCAGCACCTGAGAATCCCAAAAATCAACCACGCCTAATTCCTCATCTTCAGTATCACACTTTCCTTGTAAAGCAACGTCTAATGGATCCGACTTCAACATCTGATCAAACGCTTTATTCTGGCCAGTATCAACCCCTTCCACTCTAAAGTACTCTTCATTCTCCGCAGGAAATTTCATGGCCTTGAACACATTAAAAGAGACAGTCTGATCTTGCACTCTCATTGTGAGCTCTCCTTTCTGAAAATCTATCAAATTATGGCCAGTAGCGAGAAAAGGCCTTCCCATGATGATGGGAATCTTCTTATCTTCTTCAAAATCAAGAATCATGAAATCCGCAGGGAAGATGAGCTTATCAACTTTTACCAAAACATCCTCCACAATACCTCTAGGATATGTGATCGATCGATCAACTAGTGTTAGTCACAGAGGCATGCCTGTATACATCTAATAACAAGCCTAATTGACTGTTGACAAGGCTGTCGCGTGCCTATCAAATAATAAAAATCTAACAAATCCTTCTAACTATGCAGTAGGGTAAGTCAGAGTCGTTCCCACAGAGACAAAAGTGCCAATCACCAGTCTTTTTCTGATTTAATTTAGCTAAGCAAGTAACACAATAAATTTTGAGGATTTAATTAAACTAATTTATACTAAGAAGAATTGTGTTTATACTAATCAGATCTAAAAACATCCAGAATTAAGTATCCCCACTAGCATGGTCAATGCAATCGTGAATTTTCCTCCCCAATTAATCGTATAATACTCAACAGGAAAGATGCGCCCTATAAATACCAATAATCCCTCTCGGGTATTAATGGCTTCTCTAAAATACAATCAAGCCTATTCTCATGGTATCATGCAATTCAGAGACATTAATAACAGCACCCTAACTTCCTAACAATCCGTTCTACCTATTCTCATGGAGAAGTTCATGTTCTTATTGGATAAATCACAACCATCTAAATCCAACTCTCGTTGATAAATAGATAATGGTTCAAACAATACACATAATCACGTCTGATCTGCAATTGCTAATTAAAACAACTCAATAAGCAAGAGCAATTAAACAATCAAATTGGGGAATTCACACATCGACCATAACTAGGGTTCAACTCAACCCTAGATTAATAAACTACTCACACATGATTGAATTAACAAAACAAGAATGAATATAAGAACACATAATTATAAGAATAGAGAAAAAGTGTTTACAAAAGTATACGTACCGATGCTTTTGATCTCTAAGATTGGATGATAAAACAATACCCCTAGATGTGTTTATATAGGCACCAGGAGCCTAAAAATTAGCTAACCAAAACTAAGTAGGAAACAGCTAATAAAATATTACAATTGTAATAGAAGTAGGAATAAAAAAAGAAATATCCTCCTTGAATTAGATAAGCCTCGTAGACTTCTGGTAATTTCCCTCTTTGTGTTGGATAAGAATTTGTTGTCCAAGATTTGCCGTAATTAGAATTGAAATAGGATTCCAGGAAGTGAAATTCGTCATCTGTCTTTCAGGCCTGTTTCTAGGCTTCTCCAGTTGGAATATTGATATTGGACCACCTTTGACTTGTAGAAAATTCTGTTATCTTCGCGTGGGCTGTAAGATCACCCAATTCTGATGTCTGAAACTCAAGTTATGGCCCAAACAGTGATGTACACGCAAGCTGCCCAATAGTTACGAATTTTCTAGTAATTTAAGTCCAAATAAACTCAATTCCTTCCAAGTTTGGGAATTATTTATTTCCTGCAATAAACTCCAATAAAACTTATTAAATCGACACGATTATTCGCAAAAGCTCATTAAATGTGGGAATAAAATCCTCTAAAATATATGTAAATTATATTCTATCAACTGTAATGCTTTGCATTACCTACATGAGCTCTTAACTGAGGGAACCTCTAGTTGTAGAGTTTCTACTTGTTTTAGTACTTATAACAGGCATCAAATTCTACCTGTGTAACTGTAATTAAAGTCAGAGAATAATGCTTGAAAGAAGTTCCAAGGATCATGCCTCAAGCTTGAAGACTAAGACTGTCAAAATAAACACAGTTGGAATTTGGAGAATGAAGATTTGCTTAAGTACCAATTCGAGAAGTATGTTGTCATATTCGAGAATTCTAGCTTTCGAGAAGTCAGGTATTCGATATCTCAAGAGACACTGTTCGATATCTCTGACAGTACTATTCGATATCTCATTCGATATCTCAGAGATTCGACATGTCGACTACTCCATTCGAGAACTCAAGAAGTCAACAAGTCAAAGTATCATTCGAGTTCTCTAGGAGTCAACAAGTAAATGTTCCATTCAATATCTCAATGACTCAGGAAGCTATTCGATATCTCAGGGATTCGATAAGTAAAATGCTCTATTCGATATCTCAAGGATTCCTAGAGAAAAGACTTATTCGAGAAATGATTCGATATGTCAGCTCAACAGTATTCGAGAACTCAGAGTTATCGATTAAGCCCATTCTAGTTCTCGAATCACCAACAGAGTTACTTCTCGACTGCAATCTTGAAGACAAAATACTGAATAATTGTACAAGTCAGAAACCTGCAACAAGCCAAGACGCTTTATGGACCACATACTGTAAAGCACGTTGGAAAGGCTAAAAAGAAGTTTGGAGAGATAGTACAAGAGACAAAGAGCTAAAGAAGTGGATCTGAACAGAGTTCTAAAAAGTCAAATCTGTAGCAGTTTGGATGTTTACTCAAATAGGATAGACACATTAGAAAGTAAATTTGTTTTGCTACCTTATTTGTTGTAAGCAAGTTGTTCACATGATATAAGTGAACAACCCTACTTCTTTAGCAAGTATCAAACAGAGTGATCAGTAGTTTTTTTTACAAGTAATATCTCTCTGAGAAAGAAGCTGAGAATACAAAATTGTGTTCTCAGGTTGTAGCAACATTTTGATCTAATAAAACATTAGATTAAAGTGAGTATTGTGTTGTTGTGTCTTATATTTCCACACTCATATTTGTTTGAGCACAAAAACGCATACACGACTAAGCAGATTCAAAAGAAAAGTCGAGAATCCTTCCACCCCCCTCTGTATTCTCTCTGGTATATTCAATACTCAACAAGTGGTATCAAAGCAGGCTGTTTATTTAAAAACAGAAAAAGATCATGAATACACCAAAGACTATAGGAACAGTGAAGGTCCCTAAGTTCGGCAAAGAGAATTACAATCTCCGGAAGATTAAAATGATGTTGTTCATCAAAGCTGCTAACCCTCTATATCCTGAGATACTCAAGAATGGTCCTTTTGTTCCTCAACAGGAGATTCCTGAAAAGACTGTTGGAACTGTAACAATTCCAAGATCCTATGTGGTTAAAGAACCATCCAAATGGACAGAGACAGAAAAGGAGATGGTTGCTCTCGACAGTCATCTCATGTTATTAATCATAGATTCTATGGAACTGTCAACAGAGCCTCTTGCAAAACAGCAAAGGAGATGTGGGATCATATTGAGGTGTTATGTGAAGGAACAGAGGAGGTTAGAGAAAACAAGAAACAGATACTGGTCACACAATATGAAGCTTTTATGGCTCAGACCAAGGAAAGCATTACTTACATGTTTGAAAGGTTTCACAAGCTGGTGACTGAGCTACAGATGAATGGGAAGGTTTACAGCACCAAGGAGTTGAACATAAAGTTTCTATTGTCTTCACCAAACCATCTAGAGCAAAGGGTCATTTCTCTAAGAGAAAGAGATTTGAACAAAGTCACATATGATGTGCTCTATGGGGTTTTAAAGACTCATGAGCTTGAGTTGCTTCAGAAGAGGGCTATCCAAGCCAACCAAGGCAGAATGATAAACACATCGTTGTCAGTAAATCTGTTCAAGACCTAGAAGCATCTAAAAAGTCAGCTGAGGATAGAAGAGATAGTAGATGATGAATAAAATGAAGGTGAAGTGATTGAACCTGTTGAAGAGAAGGAAGAAGAAGAGCTCTATACTCTTGAAGAGCTAGATGGCATAGAAAACACTTCATATGCTTTCATGGCCAGAAAGTTTCCAAACATCAGATTCAAGAGGAACCAACCCTTCAAACATAGACCCCAAAACCATTCATTCAACAAGATCAAGGCACCTATGAAAGCAAACAAGAATAAATTCAAAACCAGCCATGTGGATAGGTCATCTGTAAGGTGTTATAGCTGCAATGACCTAGGGCATTTTTCCATTGAATGCAAGAAGCCTAAAAAGAAGAATAAGGAGTTTCTAGAGCTTGAAGCTAAGTATGAGGCTCTTCTGAAAAAGCAAACACAAGGCAAGGCCTACATAGCTGAAGGGAAGTGTTGGGATGACTCTGATAGTGATGGAGAGGAGCAAGAATTCTGCAACTATGCCTTGATGGCTGATTCCAAGGATGAACAATCTCTATCTGACTCTCAGGTACCATCCCTCACTACCATATTATTAACACAAAATCACGCAAGCGTACGTGGTCACAAGTAATATAGAATTAAGTTGAGTTCGTTCCCACTGAGATCTGGTTAAGGTTTCAATTCAGTCAATGCACCTATGCAACAATGTATGGTTTTTATTCACTGCTAAGACAATTGACAAATTTGAGGTATTGATTATCTAAATTAACTAAGAAACAAATTAACAAACTAAGAATTAATTAACTAACGAGAATTTATATCGAATTAATTATGCAAGAGAAAACATGGGATCCTAACTTCATTAAATACTTCGCTTAGAGTTGATGCCATTAATCAAAGTATGTGATGGTTATGATAACTGATCAGACAACACGAAACAAGTATAGGCTACCTCTAGTATACGAATACCAAACTACTCATACATCCACAAAAGAGATAGAATATGGGTAGACACCAATTATGTTTAGACCCTATATCTCTATAGGATTTGAAAACATAACGGTTGAAGAACAAGTTATCCATTAAGATCACATAGGGCAGTATAAGTATTCTCATCTTACACTACAAATCACGTTGATAACAATCATGAACCTATGCTAGCATGGCAAGTTCTAAATCTCAAGATCCACTCTCGTTTCACAAGAGATTAACAAAACAACTTAGATGTTAACTACGCATCCAAGGAGAATAAGCACAACCATACAAGGATATCATGAATTCATCACACACAAATCTTTAAAGCAAACAAACTACTAAACAACATAGATAAATCTGTTAGAATCCCATGACAACGATTAGTTCATAGTCGAACCGCTCGTTATCATGGGATCTGATGAAACCATGAAAATAAATAAAGTATGAATAATAATAAAACTAGAATAATAAGGTTTAGAAAACAAATCCAAAATCCAAAATAACGCCTAATAGAAGGATGAAAGATGTAGATCTAGATCTCCGTTGCTTGTCACGAGCGTTGGGAATCCCTCTCCAAGTCTCTCTCTTCTCCCTCTGTGTTTATTCTAAGTAATGATACAAATTACAATGATACAATGTGTTTTTATAGGCCCTAGAAGTCTTGCCCAACAAGAAAAACCCAAAATTACATCTTAAAATCAAAACATGAAAGATAATAGAGTTTTTAGGAGGAAAATCGGAAATTCCAGCAACTCTGCCAGGCCGAAGTGATTTCCTTCGTCATTTTGTCGTTCTTTTGCTGATTTCTCTTGTTCTTTCTTCGAGCAATGCCATCCTCGATCCTAGAACTCAAAACTCTCCTAAGATTTGTATAAACTTGGTCTCAAACTGTAAGAACCCCAAATTTTGGATATAATTAAAACTTTTTATTAAGTAATGATAAAATGAGGAACAATGATTCCGACAACAAGGTCACCAGCTCTAATGAATGGTGGTTTCAAAGAACAATGATTGTAATGAATGGATATTGCTTTGGACAATGATCCTGATGCATTGGTATATTGTCATAATAGAGTAATTCGATGGTTGAGGACCTAGATAAGAATAATCTACCATCCAGGAAGGAGCTAATGGATCCTTGAAGGGAAATGAGTACGTGCATAGTGTTTCCCGTACGTGCATAGTGTTTCCCATACGTGCATAGTATTTCCCGTACGTGCATAGTGTTTCCCGTACGTGCATAGTGTTTCCTGTACGTGCATAGTAATTTGGTGGATGAATAGTGATTTTGTAAGTTGGAAAACTTTTCACGCCACCCTATGTACGGGACGTGATATGGATGTTTCGAAGTCATATTAGTAATACGCGGAGGAAATAAGTGAATGCACAGACGATCGGAATTCAGAAATTCCAAATTCTTTTTCGGTATAATATTTGACCGGACAGTGGATTAAATATTATTATAATCCAAGAATTGAGATATTAACTTTGAGGATTTGATATTTTGGGATGTTATTATATTTGATTTAAGAATGAAGGTAGGAAACCACTGAGGCAGTGAATCAAGCGTTCTAGAAATCGCTAAAACGTTATGACGTGATTAATCAATAAAGCGAACGAATCCTAGATTACGGATTAAGTTCGTATCGAGATTAAATATCCTACATGGTCATCACGAGGATTATATTAAGGATTGGGGAAGGTATTATGAATATCGAGAAATTTCCCGGTAAACCCTAGAGGTGAAACTACTTAGTTATTCGCCCGAACGATCAATCGAAACGAGCAATAACCGGACAAAAGAAACAAGCAGTGGAAGCAAGAGTCATGCATAAGCTACTAGATAAATATCTAGCAACCAAGTGGGCTAAGTAACTAGCATGTTAAGGATTGAACTAGTAGTTAGCCAAATCAAACTCTAGTTAGCCATAAATCAATCCAAGTGCTACACATGCTTTCAAATCTCACCATTCATTCCAAAAGCACTTTAATAAAGTAAAAAGAGATGAGATATCATCCAAGGCTCATCACTTTATGAATTATTATCAAAACAACCAAGCAAACACAAAGAACTCTCCATTTTCCTTTCTTCCTTGAAAAAATTCTGCCAAGGTGCTAGAAGTAAGGCTTCCAACCATCATTTGATCTTGAAATATTTATGGTGAGTACTTCATATCATAGCTTAGATCCCCTAGAAATTTCAGCTTCAAATTCATCTTTTTCCATTTTCAAATAAATCATCAAAGATGATGATGAATATTGTTTTCAAGAACTAATCTTTGTTTTTCTTGTTTTCATGGTTGATCCTAGCTAACTTAAGGCTATCCAAGGACCATACCAAGATTTGTGAGGCTAGAACATACTCCAAGGAAGGTATAAGAATTGAAAACCCTAGATCTACTTTGAGTTTTAAGCATGTTCATGACGGATCTAGCTTAGTTATGATTATGTTCATGTTATAAGCATGCTTAGTTAGTGATTTAGTGATTTGATTAACATGATGATTTTGATGCTAAGATCAGTAGCTTCTGGACTTGTTGAGATGCTTATTATGTGTATAAGTTGTTTAGATGCCCGGTGTGGCTTGGGTTGTTGATTACGATTTATGGAACGTCCGATTTATAGCCATCGTAATGCCCGATTTTTGTTAACCTTAAGAAATCGTGTTTGACAGTAGCCATAAGTCACTGTCCAGTATCATGTTCTGCCATGGAAAGATAGATCATGTTATAATCTTCGTTTTGATATAAAGATCATGTGAAACGGACTTACGGTTTAGGAATTATGGCCGATTCACTAAAAGACGTTCGAAACCGTAAGTACGAGTTCGTTATTAAAATTGAACCCTCGTAAAATACGTAAGTCAGTGGCGAATCTTGGTAATTAAATACTAGAGGTAAAAAGGAAGGTGTGAGAGAAAACCTCATGTGAAACGGATCGTTTTCCGATTTTATAAAAATGTTCGAATCAAAGTTAATCGCAAACGAACCCCTACAAACCCGCTTGATTATAACTTCGGTAAAACACTTAGAAAACGGGCGATAAAACTCGGAGCATAATATTGATTTGTAACGATCGACTTTAGAACTTGTATGACTTAAGTATGTCCCAAGTGTAAGTACAATGACATGTCGTATTAACGAACGAATGTCGGGTCGGATCGATGATAAAAGGAATCCACTAAAAGGGGTATAACTAGATAACTCGAGAACGTGTTTCGATTTAAGTATAACTTAACTTTTAAGATGTTAAGTGATTAATCCCGAATGCCTTGGCTATTTATAGATCACCAAGCTGACCCGGGACCCGCTACCACTACCCCTTACCGTACTCGACTACCAGGAAAGTTTCAATTCCCTTCTTTTAGGCTGTTGTTGTAATTGAATAAATATATAAATATGTTTTCTGTTATACATATGCCATAGCATGCATGCCTACTTTCAAGTTATATCATTATGCTTGTTCCCTGATTGTTATTGGCTTATAAATTAGATAGCTATCGTATCAACTATAAGCCGGTTATTGTAAGACCCTCATAGAAGGGCGTATACATCTTATTCATCAAATATAGACCGGGAGTCAATATTTCTTGATATAACGAGATTACCTCGGAGGAAAATATTTAAGAAAATATTTTCCATTATTCGGGCGACGAATATTATTTGAATATTCGTTCGAGATTATTTATTTAACGATCCTTACTTCAAATAATTATTTGAACGTAACTATTCGACGAATAATATTTATTTTAATATTCATTCAGAGTCGAATTATTTATCGATTATTATTTCGAATATTCTTCTAAAGATGAGACTACTAAATGAATATTATTTGGATATTCATTTAGAATATTATTTTATTAAATAAATATTACTTTTGAATATTCATTTAGGATATTAATTACTGGATGAATATTATTTTAATATTCATCTGAAGCTTGATTTATTTATCGAATATTATCTCGAATATTCCTTTAAAGCTTGGATTACTAAATGAATATTACTTGATATTCATTTAGAATATTATTCATTAAATGAATATTACTTTTTGAATATTCATTTAAATTCCTAATTAATTATGAATATTGTCTTAAATATTCCTTTCAGGTCCTATTAATTACTGAATATTATTTTGAATATTCATTTAAATAGTTATTTATTCAATAAATATTCTCCTGATATTTCTTCAGGGATTATTTTGGAAAATACCCTGATTAAAGATATCCTTTAATATTCTTAAATATTCTTTAAATATTTTTAATTCAATAAATATTCTCTGAATATTTAGTTCATACTTAGAATAACCTCAATAAGGTTTATCTTCTTCGATTATTACAGAAAATACCTCGGAGTCATATTATTATTAATCTTATATCAAGAAAGGTTCTCAGACATCATTCTTCTTTGAGTCTACCTTTCTAATAATAAGGGAACCTTACTTGAAAAATGTTATTTATCTTGTCGACTTCCCGGTCATAGAGTATTCTCTTCACTCGCAACTCGGGTGCTGTTGACTTATTAAGTCGTTGTTTACCTTCTCATCTTTCGAGGGGTAAGATTGTTGGAACAAGTTGATATTCGATACCAAGCCACATATTGGAAGTTATTGGTGAATTTTACTTTCCAACTAGATACGACTACCTTGTAGAGTCTTATCAACAAGTATTATACTTGGGGAAAGGGGGACGAACGTTACATTCAGAATCATGAATTCTATTTGAACTAGGAGTCGTGTAAGAGGCCGAGTAGCGCCGGTCCATCCCCTTTGGCCCAACCGTTGGCCGAGGAGAGCTAGTAAGGCGGTAGACAAGTAAAGCCGTCAGTTCTTCCTTCTACCGGTAGTAAATCTAATTTGAGCTGTACGATCTCGACTGATCATCAAGATTGGAACAGCGGGCGCGGTGAATACTCCATCATTGGTTCATCATCCAAACTTATTTATTTCCTGCAGCATGATTATTGTTGGCAGAGCTGGAAAAGTGTTCATAACTGGAATTGCAATCTTTTCATGCAAGTTCCTCTTTTTAATGACAATGAGAATATCTCGCTTACTTTTGATGTAGCAGATATTTCTACAAACAAATACTTTGAGTTACCCGGTAACTTCATCCTTTATATTATACTGGTAATAACCTCATTAATGCATGGCATATGGTTTCAAAGGATATTTTGAACTGCTGTATATATGTATCACTGTTCAGTTATATTATTGTTGGTGGGCTTTCGCTCACCCTTGCTTTGTTCATATTATGTCACAACAACAGCTAGGACAGATGGCTCGCATCAGGCGCACTCGGCGCAAGCGGGTTACCCGACCCACCGGACTCCCCGCTGAGATGCTAGCCGCCATTGCTGAGGTAGCATAGTTAGACAGCTTTTGTTTCCTGTTTAACTATATGTATAATTAATGTAATCAACGGCAAAACTGTTAAACTTATGATGTTATCCTTTTGGGATTGTAATAACGTTTATTCGTAACCCTTTAATGTAAGACTTATTTCAATTTCATCTCTGGGACTATAACTGTTGTGCGTGTGAGTGGATATTATTGTGGGGTCACAGCATGTGATTTATTTATTGTGGACTCAAGTCAAGTATTATTAATGGATGTAAGACCGTAACCACCAGATCCCTGACCCCGGATCTGGGGGTGTTACACAAACTCTCCCAAGATTTGTATGGAAAACTTCATTCTTTATTCTACTCTTGAAATCCACCCAAAATCATGAAATTTTCCAAACCTAACCGACGATTTGTAACCCTGCACAACTAAACGAAACACATCAAAAACACAATAAAACCCGAGCCCAAGACATCAATTTAAGCCAAAATGAAGTGATCCAAGTGGATATAAAATCCACTTATCACATATATATGTCTGTTTCTGAGTATAAATGCATGGTTGAACAACTATCTATTGAAATGTTTAATATTCATACTAGTATGACTGTTGCTAATGAAGAGATTGCCAAACTGTCTGCTAAGAATGAATTGTTAAACAAGAAGAATGAGGAACTTGAGCTAACTGCTATGCAAGTAGATAACCTTAGGAAAGAAGTTGAATATCCGCAGAATAAGGTTATATGTGCTAGTCAGGTTAAGAAGGCTCTTAAGGATGAACTAGCTGAAAATGAATTCAAACTGAAAACATTTAAGAACTCCTCTAGTCTATTGCAGTCCTACCATGAGATAAACCAAGCTAAACCCAAGGTTGCCATTGGACTTAACTATGGCACTCTTAAATAGAGGAAAGGTTATGCTGTCATTGAAGATGACATAGTTGTTCAGGATGAAGTGCCTCACATTTTGAAAAAGACTGAGTCTCCAATTTTTAAAGAACCAACATTTGAAATTGATGAGGATGCCTTACTCATTAAGCAAATGTTGAATGATGAGGATGAGGCACAATCTAATGAACAACCAGCATCCTCTAAGAGTGAGAGTGTCAAGGCAAAAGCCAAGAAGCTAGTAGGAGGTAGACCTAGACCTGAGAAGTTTGTGAAGTTTGTTTCAGCTGGGAAAAATGAATTTGAGAAGAAAGTGGCTAATAAGAAACAAAACAGGAATGGCAAGCTAGGGATAAATAAGAATAATAATAATTATGCTTATGTGCCAAATGCCCCTAGGAAAGTTTGTCAAAACTGTTTTAGCACTAATCACTTAACTCATGCATGCAAGAAACCAACTGGTAGTGTAGCTAAGCCTTTCTATGATTGCTCTGTGCCTTTAAGACATAGAGATTCACTTTTCTGTGATAAACTTGACTGTATACCATGCAACAAGAATGTTATGACTAGCTGTTTTACTTCGAGGAGACAATTCATGGATGGTTGCATCAGTCACAACATTCACACACACTACACAAGGCCAGAGTCTTCAAGTCCTCCTAGAGTTAGGAAGGTACCTCTGTCACCTAAGTCTAAGAATTAAGATTCTAAGACTTCTAACAGTGACAAGAAGACTAGTCCTAAGAAAGTTGATAAGCATGCTGTTTTTGATAAATCTGTTTCTAAGCCAAGTGGACCCAAGCTTGTTTGGGTACCAAAGAAAAAGTAATACCTTTGTGCTTGCAGGGTAAAGAAAGTGAAAAGAAGGTCATGTGGATTTTGGACAGTGGATGCTCAAATCACATGACTGGTGATATGGCCCTACTATCATAATATGAGGAGAAGGCTGGCCCAATGGTTGCTTTTGGAGATGACAGTGTTGGGTTCCGAGGCATAAAACGTAACGGATAAACGTAAATAAAACAATAAATTTTCGAAACCCAAACCAGGATCCATGTATAATTATGGACAGATTATGGAGATTACGAATCATACCTTTAAAAGGGCTTTACTTTCACGAACTCAACGGAGATCCTAGCTTTCACGACTTGTGTTTACCTCTCGGAAAACACCTCTATGGTATCCACACGAACACCTTCAAGAACGACTCATGAACTTGACTGCGGAATGGATGTACTAGCCTCCTTATTGATGATTCGATTTCTGCCTTTTCTTGCTGCCTTCTCTAGGGTTTTTCACAAAAACGTGAACCACTCTTAACCTATCATTATCTATTTATAATGACTATTCAATAGGCCCTCAACAGCAAAAGCCCAACCCTTTTAGGTATAGGATTAAATAATAAAACGAAATTCTATTATTTAATTAATAACTAAGTCACACTTAATTATTATGGGCAGAAATACTCCTCTAATTCGAATTTATATATTATCTCAATTAATTAAGTCTCACTTAATTAACATAATAAAATTTAAATAATCACCAATTAATATAAATCCATAATTTAAATTAATTATTCCTTTAAGTGCTCAATGTGTGTGACCCTATAGGCTATTATTTAATTGGCAATAATTTTATTCTCCAATAAAACTATAAATAATGAGCAGTATCTAGTAATACATCATTGCTACCCAATTAAACAATAATTAAATCGTGATTCGATAAAACCTTTCGTGATTAATGTTTCTGTGTAATATAATTCCTTTAACAATATATTATAGATTAAACTCGAGGCATGTGTTTAGTCATCCTCTTCAACATTTAATCCGGGTTTACTTGATCCATGAGTAGACTATTAAAAACAAATCATTATTTGAGCACTGCCATGCATTTTATAGTCTCACTCAATCAAGAGGCCAATAATATCTCTCCTAATTCTAGGAGGGTTAAATCCTTTATCTATCATTCATATTTCTCATGCGACTCATGATATACCCGATATCCACTTTTATCATCACCCGGTCAAAGGTAAATTTTAATGTAGTCAAAGTATATTAATCCTCGTATAGAAATATAATGATCTCAAGTCAAAGGATCATTACACCATTATCACTGTGAGTCTTTCTTATGACTTTATTAAACATGAAGAATCTCACTGTGGGTCTGTCCAGTAGCATGTACTCCTACATGTACCTATGTATTGACTTTAGTATCTCCATACTTATAACCAATGAGATGTGGTTATCTGTCAAACAACATACTAGTCTATTTAAGTATTATTATTGTCCTATAATAATAATACTCGACCAGGGACCTTTTAAGAATATGATATATTATATAATCTCAAGTTCAAGTCATGTACTTAAACTATATAATGTGTATCATGATTCTAAGGACATTTATTATGCTAACAAATATATCGCAGTAATTAAAGTCATAATAAATACGTTTATTGAATGATCAAATGACATAAAGGTTTATTCAAAGAAACAATGTATTGCCTCTAGGGCACCTACACTAATAGACAGCATGGGTAACACATTGGGATATGGCAAGTTAAAAGTTAGTAATGTCATCATTGAAGATGTAGCACTAGTCAAGAGTCTCAAGCATAATCTGCTAAGTGTTGGTCAGTTTACTGATAGAGGATTAAAGGTAAATTTTGACAAAGATGAATGTTTGATCACCCACAAGAAGACTGGTGATTTTGCTCTATCTGGAGTAAGAAAAGGAAGCTTGTTTATAGCCAATATGGACTCTGCAAACAAGGACAAAGTTTTTTGCTTCTACTCAAAAACATCAAATGAAGATTGTTGGCTATGGCACAAGAAGTTATCACACCTGAACTTTAAGGCCATTAATTCTCTAGTCAAAAGAGAGTTAGTGAGAGGCATGCCCATACTTGAATTCTGTCAAGAAGGAGTGTGTGAGGCTTGCCAAAAAGGAAAGATAAAAAGGTCAAGACATAAGTCAAAGACAGTGACATCAATCACCAAGCCCCTGTAATTAATTCATATGGATTTGTTTGGGCCTGTCAATATTATGTCACTCTCAAGAAAGAAGTATGCCCTAGTGATGGTGGATGACTACACAAGGTATACATTGGTGGAATTCCTAGCATCAAATGATGAGGCTCCACAAGTAATCATTGAGCACATAAAGAAAGTTGATAAGGAAGAAAAAGCCAACAATGCAAGTGTGATTGCATTGAGAAGTGACAATGGAACAGAGTTCAGAAATGCCTTACTTGAAGCATTTTGCAAAGAGAATGGCATTCTCAACAATTCTCAGCTCCAAGGACCCCAAAACAAAATGGAGTAGTTGAGAGAAAGAATAGAACTCTAATTGAGGCTGCTAGAACAATGTTGATTGATGCAAAGATGCCTACATGTTTTTGGGCTGAGGCTGTGAGCACTGCATGCTATATCCAGAACAGAACCCTCATCAACAAAAACACTGGAAAGACACCTTACAATTTGATGACTAGAAAGAAGCCTACTCTAAAGTATTTTCATACTTTTGGAAGCAAATGCTTTGTGTTGAAAGACAATCCAGAATATGTTGGGAAGTTTAATGCAAAGGCATTTGAAGGAATTTTTCTTGGCTATTCTATGGAGAGAATTGCATACAAAGTTTATGTCATCAGTCAAAAGAAAGTTATGGAAAGCACAGATGTGACATTTGATGACAGTAAACTACCTGGATTAGAAGAAGCCAATGATGAAGATAGAGATCCATTAAAGTTTGAAAATCTAGATGATTCTGATGAAGAGATTGAAACTGAAGTTGAAACTCTATTTCAATAAACTCAAGTGAATGATGAAGCAAGAGAATAATCTGATCCAATCAACAGTGAAGAGACTAGCATCCAAGACACACCTGTGAATCGTAGCAACTTCATAGGGGGAGGAAATGAAAATGATCATGACTTGGATGATGAAGCAACATCAAGGTTAAGAAACCAAACTGGGCACTCAAGGAAATAGGATAGGTCACACACTGCAGAGTAAATTATTAGAGATCCAAATTCAGGAGTGAGAACTAGGAGGGCAACTCAAAATGAGTGTCTCTATGGTTGCTTTCTATCTCAGATTGAGCCTAAGAAACTTTATGATGCACTGTTGGATCCAGATTGGATTATTGATATGCAAGAGGAGCTGAATCAATTTGAAAGAAACAAAGTATGGGAACTTGTGCCTGCACCAAAGAACATAACCATTGTTGGAACAAAATGGGTTCTAAAGAATAAGATGGATGAAGATAGTGTAATAGTAAGAAACAAAGCAAGGTTGGTTGCAAAAGGATACTCTCAACAGGAAGGCATTGACTATGATGAGACATTTGCTCCTGTTGCTAGATTGGAAGCCATTAGAATCCTCTTGGCATTTGCTGCTCATTCAAACTTTAAAGTCTATCAAATGGATGTCAAGAGTGCATTTCTGAATGGGGAGTTGGAAGAAGAAGTTTATGTGCAACAACCACCTGGCTTTGAGGATCCACATTTCCCAGAATTTGTCTATAGATTGCTTAAGGGATTGTATGGACTTAAGCAGGCTCCAAGGGCATGGTATGACACTTTATCACAATTTCTTCTTGAAAATCAATTCACTAGAGGCACATTGGACAATACACTATTTTACAAGAAGCATGGTAATGATATTATCCTAGTTCAGATCTATGTGGATGGTATCATATTTGGCTCTACAAATGAGAAGCTGTGTGAGAAATTCTCTAAGCTCATGCAAAGCAGATATGAGATGAGTATGATGGGAGAGTTAACATTCTTTCTTGGATTGCAAGTTAGTCAAAGGAAGGATGGTATCTTCATCAGTCAAACCAAGTACATCAAGGATTTATTAAAGAAGTTTGACTTAAAAGACTGCTCACCTGCAAAGACACCCATGGCCACTGCCACCAAATTGGATGAAGATATCAAAGGCAAGAGAGTAGATATCTCAGTCTACAGAGGCATGGTTGGTTCTCTACTCTATCTCACTACAAGTAGGCCAGACATCATGTTTGCTACATGTCTGTGTGGAAGGTTTCAATCAAATCCAAAAGAGTCACATTTTATTGCTATAAAAAGGATCTTTAGATATCTGAAGGGCACTCCAAACTTGGGTTTATGGTATCCTAAAGACACAGGGTTCAATCTGGTTGGTTATTCTAATGCTAATTATGCTGGATGCAGAGTGGATAGGAAAAGCACCTCAGTAGCTGCCAGTTTCTTGGACAAAGGTTAGTCTCTTGGTACAGCAAGAAACAACAATCTGTGTCAACTTCCACAGCTGAGGCTGAATACATAGCTGCTGGAAGTTGCTGTGCTCAAGTGCTTTGGATTAGAAATCAACTTAGAGATTATGGACTTGTGTTGGAAAGAATTCCAATCATGTGTGACAACACAAGTGCAATCTCTATAGTTACCAATCCTGTCAATCATTCTAGGACAAAGCACATTGACATCAGATATCATTTCATTAGGGAGCATGCAACTAATGGAACCATTGAGTTGCATTATCTCCCTACAGATTAACAGTTAGCTGATATATTCACTAATCCATTGGATGAAGCCACCTTCACAAGGTTGGTTAGTGAGATTGGAATGCTGAATTCTTCAGAATCTGGCTAAGTGAAAATATCAACTAGATTGTTGCAGCAGTAAACACTTACTTTATCTAAATTCTCAATATTTTTGAAGTAAGTGTTGGCTGAACTAGGATTTATAAATATTTCAAATCTGTTGCATATGTTGAAAATCATATTCAAATTAGCTTGAAATTTCTATGAAATTTTAAGATTATCACTATTTAATTTGTTAGAATATTCTTCATTGAATAATTCTGGTGAATTTTGAAAAGATAGTGAAAATTAACTTTTGTGAGTGGAAAGTGTAGCTCGATAAGTCAGGCTTCTCTAATGACTTTCATGTCTATGGTCGACTTCTCTAACATGTCTATTTGGAACACTCTTGAGTTCTCGAATAGTGCATTTTGGAGAAATTGAACAGAGACTTGCTTGACTTCTCGAATAGGACATTTGAGTTCTCTAATGACTGAGTTCTCGAATAGAATATTTGAGTTGTCGAATCATTTGAAAAGGCTGAATTTTCGCTGAATCTTAACCATTTTTGGATTTTTATTCAGAATTTTAAATCACTCATAAAAACATATTTTATTTAATTTGGAATTATTTCTAATTTAGATAATAGCCAGCTGTGAGTTACAAACTGCTTGAGATATCGATTATGCCTCTCTTGACTTATCGAATAGTTGATTTCCACTTCTCGAATGCCTGACTTGTCGATACAAAACATATATCTAATCGACAATTCAAGTACTTCATACTTATACAGTTTTACATATATTCGTTTCATTTCATTCGATTTCTCAAGCATCTAAAGTTCCAAAACCTCTGAAAACCCTAACTTCAAAAGCTAAATTTCTTCTTCAACCTTCATTCTCTTCTCTCGTCTCTCTGTGTAACAATGGAAAATACCTAACTCACAATTCCAACCCACACCAACTTTATTGCTATTACTAGTGATGTGGAAACACCCAATGCTAATTTCAAGTGCTTCGTTCACTGGATGTCTGAGTCATACATCAAGGATGCACTCTCAGCCAACCCAACTCTGTACCTAGATCTCCTAGAACAGTTTTGGAGGACAACCACTATGGAAGTTATTGCTCTAAAAAATGCAGTAACTTCTTATATCATCTACTGCAAAATACAAGAGAAAGAGGTTACTATCATTACAGAGGATATGAATCAAGCACTAGGACTCCATCAGGAACTGTATCATCCTCTAGTATCTGATGATGATTTGATTACATTCTTCGACTTTATCAGATATGCTGATACAATCAAGATTGGAAAAATGAACCAGAAGTGTCTCAGAAAGGAATGGAGTTTTGTGTTCGCCACACTGCTACAGGTGTTCACTGCTGGAAAGTCAAGTTTTGATCAAATCAGTGCACCTGCACAACAAATTCCATACTCCCTGGCATATGATAGGAAAATCAACGTGGGTAATCTAATTATGCCGGAGCTATATGGGAGACTTGGTAAGAACTCAACCAAGAGAGGTACTGAAATTTTCTTCCCTCGTTTTATTCAATCTGCTCTTAATTTTGTAAATAATAAACTGATTGAATTGCCTGGGATAAATAGAAATAGAATAGGCTATCCGAAATCCATGACCAAACTCATTTTTGGTAACTTGGAGACTAGGAATGATGTGGATGTTAGGCTTGTAATAACCCCTCATATGCAGAGGTTATTTGAGTCTTACCCCCACATCATGCCAACATTTGCCTCTAAGACACTCTTCTTTCAGAATCTTACAATGATATTTCTTTGGAGCCTGCAACTCAAGTAATTGAGGAGCAAGGCATTGATCACCAAGAATTCTCATCTCTTGGTGAGCCAATGGACTCAAGTGACTTAGTGCATGACACTTTGTTCACCACCCAGGAACTACACTTAGATGGTGAGGGAATGCAAGTTGGGGCATATCTTAATGACACTATCACAAACACGGAGGATTCACTAATTTTCACTAGAGACTCTGTGCCTATGTCAACTACTGTTGTAACTCATCCCACACCTGTGGAGACAATATTAGTAGAGTCAATCCATCCGGTTGCAGAAGTTGCATCTGTAACTGAGGAGTCTAGCTTGCCTAGCTCTAGATCTGACTTCATAAATCAATGGCTGAAGCCTGTGCAATATGACAGTGCTTCAGGATCAGGATCTGCCCCACCACAATTGACGGTTGAAGCACTTCAAAGCTTAGTTGTGGATCAGATTCCTGAGTTTGTAAAAATTGCTCAACACCTTGTCACTTCCAACTTGCCCAATCCATAGTATGAAGCCATCTTGCTCTGTCATAAAGAAAATGTGGATAGTCAAAAGCAGAAAATAGCAGATGAGGCTGAAAGAGATGGTAATGTGGATGCTTGGCTGCAAGGTTCTTATGACATTGCTCTCTCAGAAGGTCTTTAATTTCTCAGAGAAGAGTACATCACTTCATTAGGGTCAAATGCCAAATCTTTAACCCCTAGTGAAGTGTATGAAGCTATGAATGATACCTACAAGGGAACTCTGAAGGCTGCTCACTATCTAGGCAAGGGCCTTAAAACTGAAATTAATGAGGTATGTGCAGCCACAGTCAAGGAAGTAAATGAAATTAATAGAGATTTTGACTCCAAGTTCCCTTCACTCAACTCTGTTATCAAGACCATTCAAGAATGCAAGGCTACCTGTACCAACATGGACAATGGATTGGTCTTAGCTCAAAGTGCTATCAAGAATATGGCCACTCAAATGGAGAAACTGACAAATAAGACAACAGATGCAAATGCCATGCTAAGGACTCTTTTTACAAATCAATATGGAGATAAGTTGGTGACTGAAGTCCCTGTTCATGAAATGACCAAATTTGAGGTACTAAGGCTCAAGGAATAATCCCTATCTGGCTTTAAATCTAATGAGTTATTTAACAAGGTTGATGCACTAGAAAAAGAAGTGACCTCACTCAAGCAATCCAATGTTCATCTTACAGACACAGTTGCAACACTTTCAGAACAGTTGAACACTTAGGCCATCACAACAGCTGATGTTCTTTTGCATCAACAACTGATGCTGTCAGCTATGATGAAGCATATGGGTCTCCCTCTACCTGATGAATATGTTAATCCCACCTTTTCCAACCCAAGGGTCTCTACCAAAGCCTCTGTGCCTGACAACAAGCCTAAGAGGGAGAAGAGGAACTTAATGACATCAAAGCCTAAGGGGGAGCAGCAGACTAAGGTAGAGAAGCCTAAGGAGAAAGGTATAATCATAACTGAAAGTGGTCAAGGAGAGAAGCCTAAGGAGAAAGGCATAATCATAACTGAGGGTGGTCAACCAAAAATCTCAAAACCTACAACCTCTCATGTTCAAGGCAAGGGCAAAGCCAAAGTCAATGCACCTCTACCTTCTCTACCAACTGTCACTCTACCACCTGTATACATCACTACCCAAAGTGGCCAAAAACAAACCATCACCTCTACAGTAGTTGCAGGATCTATACCAACTGAGCAAGCTAAAACCTCCAGATATGAAGAAGATCAACCAGTTGAAGTGGATGTAGTTACTGAGGCCAAGCTGATAGAAGTAGAAAATTCAAAAACTTATCATGATGCTGCCTTCTTGAAGTTTCTGCAAACCTCACAAACAAAGGTTGGAGGGGATACATTGGAGTACAGAAGGAGTCTGAGAGAACAAATCAAATCTCTGACAATGATTCTAAGGAAGCTAAATCAAATCTATCTCAAGGAGATTATGATGGTGACCAGTGGTAAAATATGGCATCTATCTTATGACACCTTGAAGGCTCTAAAATTCACAGAGATTGATGTTATCCTGGGGTTGATAGAGAAGAAGGGAGAGAACAACAAGAGTCTATATGCTGATTTGAGGAATGGTCAACAAGCTAGGTTGCCTGAAGTTTGCACTTATCCAAGAACAATTATCTATCAGTCTGGCATAAAGATTGAGGATATCAAATAGCTGGTCATTCCCAAGGATCTCACTCTCCAGAATCACAGACTTATCATTGCCATTATTGATCAATTACAAAAGAAGAATGGGATAAGAACTAGTGACGAAGTAGAGGCATTGCACATTCTCAGAACCTTCATTGCCACATGTGAGATTCTAGAAATAGCCAAAGGAAGGAGAAATAAGGATGATGAAGATGAAGACAAAAGTGATGGGAGAAGAAGACATCACAGGAGTGATAAGGGTGATGAGAACAAGAAGAAGAAAGATAGTAAGGATAAGAAATGAGATGTTGACCAAGGCAAAGTCTATGAGAGGAAAAGTGGAAAACAGCAAGCCTTAGGCATTGCTAACTGTAACCCCACCATAACACAAGACTCTAAGTCTAAGGTGAATACAGTTAGAAGTGACCTATCAAAATCTATATCTATGGCTTCTGCAACTATTTTGCCACCTCAAGAAGAGAAGAAGATACAAATCAAGAAACCATCTATATGTTTCCAAAAGAAAACTGCTAATGGTGTACTACAATGGTCTACCAGCAAAGGTCACAAGTTTCTGCCAAGCAACCAAGTGAAAAAGATCAAATTCAAACAAGCTGCAAGAAGAGTAAAGCCATATAAATCAAGGGCCCTAATTATCATTCCAGGATTAAAACTCAAACCACTAGATGAAGACTTTGATGAAGACCAACTACATTTCCTATGGGCTCAAAGAATCTATCATGTTGCCATTGTTGATGACTGCCTTGAAATTAAATATACTGATGGAAGATAGAAGAAATTCAGGCAAGGGACATATCAGCATTGGGGCAAGCTAGATGATATAGAAAGGATTATTGCTATGTTAGATTCTAAAGATAGAGTGGAAAGAGTATGGAAGCTGGAGTTGATTGACTTTGTCAAGATGAAGAGAGATCACCAGGTAGAACAGAAAAAGAAAAGTGAGGAGCTGTTAAAGAAAAGAGAGGAGGAGTTTGTTGCTATGGAAGCTAAGGCTGATGAGTTAAGAGCCATGGGTCTGTGTAGAGTCAAGTATAATCCTTACATTATTGAATACAAGAAATATGGAAGAACTGTGAAGGTTAGAATGTACTACATCAGTTCCTACTCTAATAAATAGCTGAATGAAGTTCTTAAAGATCTATCAGGCTCCCCTCTAATTGATGAACTCACTGCTATAGAAGACATTGTTCTTGCTATGGAAGAAAATGCAAAGAAGAAAGCTAAAGAAGCTGAAGAAAAGAAGAAAAATGAGAATCTGCAATCCAAAGCTCAAGAGATGAATCCAAAAGGATATGGCTAGTACTTCTTCATAACTTGTAAGGATGCCTCTTTGTATTTTCAATTAAATTACATACCTGTACTTTTCAAGTTTTATCTTTATGTATGTTAGGCTTGTTATCAGACATGAAATTGTGACTAAGGGTCTTACTCACAATTTGGGGGAGATTGTTAGTCACAGAGGCATGCCTGTATACATCTAATAACAAGCCTAATTGACTATAATGCTTTGCATTACCTACATGACCTCTTAACTGAGGGAACCTCTAGTTGTAGAGTTTCTACTTGTTGTAGTACTTATAACAGGCATCAAATTCTACCTGTGTAACTGTAATTAAAGTCAGAGAATAATGCTTGAAAGAAGTTCCAAGGATCATGCCTCATGAAGACCAAGACTGTCAAAATAAACACAGTTGGAATTTGGAGAATGAAGATTTGCCTAAGTACCAATTCGAGAAGTATGTTGTCATATTCGAGAAGTCTAGCTTTTGAGAAGTCAGGGATTCGATATCTCAAGAGACACTGTTCGATATCTCTGACAGTACTGTTCGATATCTCAGAGATTCGACATGTCGACTACTCCATTCGAGAACTCAAGAAGTCAACAAGTCAAAGTATCATTCGAGTTCTCTAGGAGTCAACAAGTCAATGTTCCATTCAATATCTCAATGACTCAGGAAGCTATTCGATATCTCAGGGATTCGATAAGTAAAATGCTCTATTCAATATCTCAAGGATTCCTAGAGAAAAGACTTATTCGAGAAATGATTCGATATGTCAGCTCAACAGTATTCGAGAACTCAGAGTTATCGATTAAGCCAATTCTAGTTCTCGAATCACCAACAGAGTTACTTCTCGACTGCAATCTTGGAGACAAAATACTGAATAATTGTACAAGTCAGAAACCTGCAACAAGCCAAGACGCTTTATGGACCACATACTGTAAAGCACGTTGGAAAGCCTACAAAGAAGTTTGGAGAGATAGTACAAAAGACAAAGAGCTAAAGAAGTGGATTTGAACAGAGTTCTAAGAAGTCAAATCTGTAGCAGTTTGGATGTTTACTCAAATAGGATAGACACATTAGAAAGAAAATTTGTTTTGCTACCTTATTTGTTGTAAGCAAGTTGTTCACATGATATAAGTGAACAACCCTACTTCTTTAGCAAGTATCAAATAGAGTGATCAGTAGTTTTTTTGACAAGTAATATCTCTCTGAGAAAGAAGCTGAGAATACGAAATTGTGTTCTCAGGTTGTAGCAACATTTTGATCTAATAAAACATTAGATTAAAGTGAGTATTGTGTTGTTGTGTCTTATATTTTCGCATACATATTTGTTTGAGCACAAAAACACATACACGACTAAGCAGATTCAAAAGAAAAGTCGAGAATCCATTCACCCCCCTCTATATTCTCTTTGGTATATTCAATACTAAACAGCTAGCTGTAAGGAGATGTTTGTAGGTTTTGGATCCGGTAGACCAAGTTGCATGAAAACAGACAGAGGTATGAGATTGATGCTAGCTCCCAAGTCACACAAACACTTGTTGAAAGATAAGTTACCAATAGTGCAAGGTATGGTAAAGCTTCCTGGATCCTTAAGCTTCGGAGGCAACTTTTGTTGTAGAACAGCACTGCACTCTTCCGTCAAAGCAACGGTCTCTAATTCCTCGTGCTTCAACTTCCGTGAGAGAATACCCTTCATGAACTTGGCATAGCTCGGCATCTGTTCAAGAGCTTCCGCAAAAGGTATGTTAATCTGCAGCTTTTTGAACACCTCTAGGAACTTAGCAAACTGTTTATCCAACTTTTGCTTCTGGAGCCTTTTAGGATATGGAGGAGGAGGGTAGATCTGATTAGGCTTTGTAGACTGCTCTGGAGAAGCTTTTTCAATAGGTTCCCTTACTCTTCTCTACTTCACCGTCTAGCTGATCAGCCACCAAGTCAGATTTTTCAATTTTCGGTGCTGTAGATTTTTCAATCTGCTGATTCTGAATTTCTTCTTCTTCCTTAGATGCTGATTTAGGATATGTTGTAACCTTCCTGGATCTTAAAGTAACTGCCTTCACCTGCTCTTTGACTTCTCTCTTGCCTGGATTAGCCTTCGTATCACTTGGAAGAGTTCCTTGTGGCCTATTTAACAAAGCATTAGCAATTTGCCCGATCTGGTTCTCTAAAGTCTTGATAGAAACTACTTGACTCTTGCACATCATCCTCAACTCTTCCAATTCAGATTTTTAAGAAGAAGACTACCCTGCACTTACATGAGGCTGTTGTTGAAACCCCGGAGGTTGGAATTGTTACCTTGGAGCATACTGCTGCTCGTAACCTTGATTGAACGGCCTCGCTCCATATTGCTGATAAGGCTGCTGTGGTTGTTGAGCACTTTGATTGTTGCTCCAGCTGAAATTAGGATGATTCGTGTTGTTCGGATGATAGGTGGCTGGAGCTGGTTGCGAAGGTCGCTGAAAATTGCTCACAAACTGTGCCGATTCAGAAGAGATATCACACTGATTCGTCTCATGTGCACCTGCACACAGCTCACACACACTAGCAACCTACTGAACTCCGTAGTTAGTAAGATAATCCACCTTCATCGTCAAAGCCTTCAACTGAGCTGCTATAGCTGTAGCTGCATCAACTTACAGAATACCTGCTACCTTGCCTTGTGCTAGTCTATGAGTTGGATTCTGATATTCATTGGCAGCCATCGTCTCAATTAGATCATAAGCTTCCTCGTAGCTCCTCGCCCACAAAGCTCCACTTGATGCTGCGTCCAGCAAAGGTCTTTATTGTGCTCCCAGACTATTATAAAAACCATTAATCACCATCCAGTCTGCCATACCATGATGAGGACACTTCCTAAGCATCTCCTTGTAGCGTTCCCAAGCTCCACATAAAGATTCTCCAGATTGCTGTGCAAATTGAGTAAGAGCGTTCCTAATCGTTGCTGTTTTAGTCATGGGGAAGAATTTAGTGAGAAACTTCTGAGCAAGATCCTCCCACGTAGTAATGGAACCGGCTGGTAGAGAGTGTAACCAGCCCTTAGCTTTACCCCTCAAAGAGAATGGGAAAAGTCTCAATTTGACAGCATCTTCCGACACACCGTTGAACTTGAAAGTGTCACAGATCTCGATAAAGTCCCGGATGTGCATGTTAGGATCTTCCGTTGAAGCACCCCCAAACTGAACCGAATTCTGTACCATCTGAATTGTGCTAGGCTTGATTTCAAAGTTGTTATCTTTAATGGCTCGCCTGACAATACTAGATTAGATATCATTGATTTTCGGTTGAGAATAGTCCTTCAAAGCCTTAACTACTGCTGCTGCTCGATCACCCATCTCTACTGTTGGTTCAAGTTCCTCTTCGCTTTTATCTACTACTAGCTCTGCGTCCTCCAGGTTTCGAGTTTGAGAATGTGTTCACATACACGCTCAAGTACCTGAAACACACAAATAAAGTAACTTAATAATTAACAATCCGAGTCAGTGAACTCTAAAGACCACTGATGACAAGCACATAAACTAAAAATAAAACACCAATGATCCCCGGCAGCAGTGCCAAAAACTTGTTTGTACTAAAACACGCAAGCGTACGTGGTCACAAGTAATATAGATATAAGTCAAGTTCGTTCCCATAGAGATCTGGTTTAGGTTTCAATTCAGTTAATGCACCTATGCAACAATGTATGATTATCCTTCACTGCTAAGAAAAATAACAAATTTGGGTTTTGATTAACTAAAATTAACTAAGAAGCGAATTAACAAAACTAAGAATTATTTAACTAATGAGAATTAAAATCAAAATACTTATATGAGAATAAACATGGGATCCTAACTTCATTAAATACTTCGCTTAGAGATGATACCTCTAATCAGTGCATGTGATGATTATGATATCTGATCGGACAACACGAAACAAGTACACGCTACTTCTCAGTATACGAATACCAAACTAAACATACATCCACAAAAGAGATAGAAGATGAATTGACACCAATTATGCTTAGACCCTATATCTCTACAGAATTTGAAAATATAACGGTTGAAGAACAAGTTGTCCATTAAGATCACATAGGGCAGCATAATATTTCTCAATTTACGCTACAAATCATGATGTCACTCATACATCAACTTATCCTATGCTAGCATGGCAAGTTCTAAATCTCAAGATCCACTCTCGCTTCACAAGAGATTAATAATCTAGATGTTAGCTACGCATCTAAAAACATTAAGTACAACCATACGAGGATATCACGAATTCATCACACACAAATCTTTAAAGCAATCAAACTACTAAACTACATAGATAAATTCGTTAGAATCCCATGACAACGATTAGTTCATAATTGAACCGTTCGTCATCATGGGATCAAGAGAAAACATGATAATAAAACAAGATCTGAATAATACACTAAAGTAATAGAGTTAAGAAAAGAAATCCCAAAAACATCCAAGAATTTCACCTTAATAGAAGAATACAAAGGAAAAGTAGATCTTAGAATTCCGTTGATTGTCATGATCTTCGGAATCCTTCTTCGAATATGTTTCTTCGTCTCTTGGCTATCTCTATGTGTTATGTGAAGTGTTGGTCCGTTTTACATTGATAGGTAGTGTTTATATAGGCCCTAGAAGTCTTTTTTAGCAAGAAAAGTCCTAAAAATACAATTAAATTCGAAGCAGGATAGAAATCAGCAAATTCCAGGATGTTTTGGCGTTCTCAGTGCTGCCCTGGCGCTCTCAGCGCTTCCCAAAGCCATTTCTGGCGCTCTCAATGTAGCATCCCAAAATCTGGGGTATAGATCTGGGGCCACGATTCACTATAACAATATTATACAACCCTGGATATAAACAACATATAATAATAAAAACCCCTTAACCAAGATCGCATACAGGTTATGGTAAGAAACAACTGTTAAATTACTATTACAATCCAACCTCAGAATAAAATGTTATACAATTTCTATGAATAAATAAAATCACTGTCTAACTGAATATCCAACCTTGACGAATTCCCAACCACTAACCAATGAGAATCCGTAACCCGGTCGTCTCCTCTCGCTGCTGGAAAGCAACACCACTTACCATTACTAGGTTCACTAACCTTCTCTATTAGCTGAAGAAAACAAACAAGCAAGAGTGAGCCAACAATGCTCAGCAAGTGCAATAGTGATAACAATTTCAATAACAATGATAATTCTGATAAACAAAGGGGTTTCATCTCATTCTATGAAAGAATCAGTTATATCAACTTTTAGATTGACATAAGGGCCCACAATTCGACATTAACAAGGTGCATCAGAAATTAGAACTGATAAGAGTTCCGATATCAAAATATTATTAAAACAGATTTCCAAGGAGTCAAGAGCTAAACATCTCAATCTCAGAGTATAGATTAGAATTGGAATTTTTATTTATTTAAAAAAAACATCAAGGTTAGGCTGCTGATCAGTCACGCACTAACCCCGGACAAACGCACACAACAATTACCTTAATTGGATCCATGGCACACATTGGCCTTAACTTTTGACCATTAAACTGGTCTCCCCGAAGGGACATCCGTTGACCATAATATGGTCTCCCCGAAGGGACATCCGTTTTAAAAACATTTCCAATTCTAAGTTAAACGCATTAGGTGCCGGAACAATCGACAACCTTTGTCAACCAACTAACTGGAAAACTCACGTTCCAGGACAACTCATAATTAGGATTTAATAAGAAACGACATCATCATCTGGTATCGACAAGTTCGATACAACACAGGGGATAAACGAACAACCAAGATTCTCAACTGATATCGACAAGTTCGATATCACACAGGGTGGAAAATATAAAGAATGACAATTCGAATAAATACCAACAAGATGAATATGAATAATTGGAATTTATAATGTCATCAATTTATCTAAAGAGAAATTTCACTTGAGCACATAAAAGATATACATTGCAATAAGATTTTCAACCATCAAAACTCAAAGTTAAAGTGAAGATATGGTCAAATACTAGGCACACTGAAAAGTTTGAGTTTCCATAAGCAAATAAAATGGTTTAAACATTTGTTTGAAAAACGATTCCAATATGGAACAGTTCAGATCAATTTGAAAGAAAACATTTTTCTAAATGGGGGTACATTGGTGAAGATATGCTAGAATCAAGAGTTCGCTAGCAGGCTTTCATAAGAGTTTAAAAACTTGGATTTCCTTTATTTGGGGAATTCTTAAACCAATTTGACGAAAATAGAAGAAATGGCATTCCAGGGATAAGAAAATGAGCGAGAAAGGTTATTTTTAAAGTTCTTTGCAAATCGGATATTTGAGTTACGGGTAGGGGAGATAAACAGCATCACACTTATCTGGAAAAAGTATATGTATCATCTGCCATCTATACTTGGCCAAATCATCAAATACTACAAATAAATTAAATTGTATCACTTGAACAATAAGTGAATAACAAGAACACTTGCCTCAATTCGCGAAGTTCCTGATTTTCACATCGATACTCAACTTAGCTTCTCGTCAGTCTCTTTCCTTACATGTGGGTTTCTTACTTGGCCCTATTTTCATCTTTACTTCATCATCCGCTAAACTTAACGTCACTTCACCAATCGGCTTTGATACTTGTCCTTCTGTTCATCCTTCAGATTACTCGCGCACTGTCCTTGGCCAGGATTCCTATTTGAACCTTTTTAAGGTCATATACCATTTTAGTATCCAACTAAGCAAAAATCTTATTGTTTTGCTCTATTCTACCCAAACGCGTCCTATAACGTTTACTCATATAACATATATAAACATATACATTCGTTTTCACAAAATAGCTTTAGTATAACCAACTAGGTCAAATAAACTTCATATAAACAATTAACACGGATGGTCACTTAATACTTATATATTAACTAGTGGCAAACACTTTAAAATAATATCACATCTCAATTCTTCACATCAACTATTACATATTTACCTAGACTCTTAGAAATCATAACACACTTTCAAATCATCAAAATTAAATAGATTTTAAATAGATTTGCAGGGGAATTTTAGAAAATTTCGGCATGAAGTATTCGTAAATAGGACTATTCCTCTATTTTTCAATTCAAGTTTTCACCTCAGAAGTTATTCCAAAACAAAGCTGCCTCAACTTGCAGCAACAAGAAAGTAAACAAATAAGAAAAGTACCCGCCCAGACATGCGGCACATAGCACATAATAATTTATGTTAGCATTAACTACTACTTACGCTATATCAATGATCATATCACTCACGCATATTAATGTTACACGTGACAATCAATTATTGATATTCGTAAGCCCTAGGAAACAACTCCTAGCACTAAATATTACTTACGCTATATCAATGATCATATCACTAGAGCATATTAATTATACTTGTGACAATCAATCATTGGTATTCGTAAGCCCGATGATCTAGTCGAAGAGAATTACACAAGTCCTTAAATATTGATATTTAGAACTTATGATCTCTTTACGACTCCTCGCAGTTAAACTAAATAACATATAACAATAACCACATAAACACATAAGGAAAGTAAACAATTAAGAAAGCAAGCTAATGGTTTATCCTTGCTATAGACCACATTTGTAAACTATACAACCAACAAATGATTTCTATTATAAGAAAACTCTCGACATCCACCAATGTTTATCATTCGACTTACTTAATTTTAAACCCATGTACATGACCAACCAAGTAATTGACAAGTATGGCATACCATAAATGCTACGACTCAATTTATAGCATTTAGCACATAAACATTTACCGACTAGTACATCCATATAATTCCACATATTATCCAACATTTAACAATCCTTAAGGCCGAATATAATATCGAAGCCTCAATTGCTACTAAAATCATAATTACAATTCACAATCATCAAAATCCCCAAATATTAACAAGACCACTATATAATTCCAATAATTTTAATTAATAACTGACAATTAACAATCATTAAGACCGAACATTTATTGGACTCATAACTAATTCCAACAATTATAATTAACTCTAAATTCTCCGAATTAATACGTTAAAACATAACACTATCCATAATTTACAATGTTAACCTACTTACGAGAATTAATATACTTAATTCGAAATTCAACCTCACAATCACATTTAACGACTATAATCTTTCAATTTAAACTGCGAAAATTAAAACAATATACTCGAGATTTAAATATTCTTCAATACGGAAATTAAAGCAATAGTCGCAATTTAAAACTAATTAAATTACCACAATAATATCAAATTTAAATCTACTTTAATCAAAACAATTTCGCATATTTATTCTAAATGCAAATTAAACAATTTACACCGGAAAATAAAATAAAGTACATAAATAAAATATAAAAATTTATACCTCTTCCGATTTCCAATTTCCCCGAAATTCCAAGAATCAATTCCTTCTTCATGTTTTTTTTCCCAAAAATCAATCTCTCTCTCTCTCTCTCTCAAACAACACCACCAGCACAACCCAACACCATTATCATCTCTCTTTACCCATCACAACTGCACAGCCGCGACCGAGCTCCGCCAACGTCGGCGAGTCGCCGGACTACTCCTGCCGCCCGCCGCTTCTGCTCTTCCCCACTCCATTTTCTCGTAGCTCATACTCACGCACACACACATATATCTATACACACACAAATACCCATCTATACACGCGTGTATATATGTATACATATCCAATTGATTAACACTCAAACCCCCAATTAACTTTTCCCCCAATTCCAATTCCTAAATCCCTAATTTTCTTTTCCCCCAATCTCATTCTCTCTCCCCGATTTTCGATTAACAGCGTGTGTGTGTTTTTTTTGATATATTGGGCTTGGCCCAATAACCTTTTATTCACTACCAACATTTTATTCTCTTTTCGACCCAATTATACATTAATAAACGACTTATATAAAGAACAATTTAAATAGAACATTCGGAAAATTACACTTTTCATTTTTAAAATAAAGAATATAAAATTACGAGCACATGCTTATTTTTAAAATATTTTTCGGATCAAAAATGAATTAAATATGGATTTTACAAGTTTTGGTACTTTAAATACAATAAAATTCTTAAAATCAATTTAAAATACCACAACACCCAAATTACTCTACCCAACAAATTTAAAAACTCAATAAATATATAAAGACAATATTACAAAAGATTTCAGGATTTTTAATAGCTCCAATAATTTTATAAAATTGTCAGAGGACCAAAAATACAAGATTTAAATATATTTAAATCCTAAAAAAAAATACAAATAAAATTCACCAACCTTCACAACTTACCCAAATCATCATATAAACACATAAGCACAATTTTCACATACATTCCACCTTTCCAACAATATTCACATAATATAATTTATATAAAATAAATAATTAAAAATTCGAAATTTCTAGGGCGTTATACTCAACACTACAATGGCGCTCTCAGCGCTGCAACATACTGACTGAAAACAATTTTTGCTCTCTTTTCTTCATTCTTGCTCCGTTTTCGCCCGTTCTTTTTGAATTAACTCCCGTCTTCATTCCTTTGACTGATGAACCTTCACGGTAGCTTTAAACAAGATTCCATTCTTCACTCCAAAGCTCAAATTCAAATCCAAGATTGACGAAAAACACCAACCCTAGTCGACATTTCACGAACCTGCATAACTAAACAAAAAACACATTAAAAACACAACATACTTGAGTCCAAAACACAAATTTAAGCCGAAACGAAGCGCTCCAAGTGGATATTAAATCCACTTATCAATATTCTCGAACTTAAATCTGAATTGCTTTGTAGAAATTGAGACATTTAGCAAATCCAATAATACTGGATCATGATCAGAAACCGAAGTATGAACAACATTGAGTTTGTAGAGCGGAAACTTATCCCACCATGACACCGAAGCAAATTCTCGATCAAGTCTCTCCTTTACCCAGTTGTTGGTTCCTCGACCTTTTCCCCACGTGAACTTACCACCCTTCAGCTCAATCTCAGTCAGATGACTATCTTCAATTGCCCCACGAAAACCCTCCATCAAGCTACGAGGATGAGGAATATTTCCCTCCTTGTCTTCTTTATACAATAAGTCGTTAAAATCTTCACATATGCACCATGGCAACTGTGCAATGCTAGCAAGTAATCTAATCAGATCCCAAGAATTCCTTCTCCTAGCTCTCTCAGGATACCCATAAAAGCATGACAATCGCCACGAATCAACATTATTTTCTGAAAAAAGGACATCTATATGATTCTGTGAATACCCAGACACGTGACAAACAACCTGACGCTTCTACATCATAGCCAAACATCCACTCCTTCCAATACGATTAACTGAAAAATACTAATAAAAACAAAACTTAACACGTAACTCTTCTACTCTACTAGCTACAGCAATTGTGTTTGATAAAAACAAAAAGTCGGGATTATGATCTTTTAAGAGATCACTAAGGACACGAACTGTGCGAGGGTTTCCCAAACCTCGACAGTTCCAGCTGAGGATTTTCATTGCGGATGGCTAGCTTGCCCAGCAAGCGTAGCCAAAACAGTGTTGTTAGAGACTGTACAATCAATATTAGAAAGCACAGCTTCTGTGTTTAAAACCATATTAGACTCATCAATTACCATACTTGTATCTTGGGTCAGCCCAATTCTTTTCCTCTTTCTCTCCTCCAGATTAAGCCCATCTAATTCTTCCTCACCCGGCCCACTGGAATATTTGATTTTTGAAACCGCCGCCTCTGTATTTGATTTCTCCGAAACAAACTCCATCCTTCTCACGATATCAGAAACTACCATATCTCCCCTCCTAAAATCTCGCCCCTGAAATATTTCCTTTCCCTTACTCACACCTGAATTCCCTGTAAATTGCTCCTTGTAATTATCCTTACCAATTTTGAATTCCCACTCAGCATCCCCCTCATCACGTAGCCATTTACTCTTCCCTATTCCTGCCGCCCTACGCAGTGGTGCACGGAGCCAGTGACCCCATTCTTTTGGACCTTCCTGAGAACGATTGTCTATACTCCTTCTACAGAATCTATCTGTATGTGACATGAGGCCACACATGAAGCAATAGTCACCCAACCTCTCATACTTGCAATTAACAACAAACTCCGATCCATCCTTCCTGCATATTTTCTTCTTTCTTTTCAACGGTCTCCGAACATCAATTCTAACTTTCAGCCTCATACATTCCCTCCATATGCTAGAGTTGTTCTTAGGATCATATTCAAGAAACGAACCAAAGAATTTGCCTAGTTGTTTTCCTACCTGCTCAGACATAAAACCAGTTGGAAGGTCATGTATCTGAATCCAAAAGTGAATTTCAAACAGCGGCACCTTCAGTGGATCACCTCCTTTTGGAATCGTATTGAGAAATAGCATGGTGTTGTCAAAAGACCATAGTCCGCCATTAATCACCCATTGCAAATCTTCCCTATGATAAAACTGAAATAGGAAGACCCCCACATTGAGATCCTTAATGTTGATACCCATTGTTGGACGTCACACATTCGCCATCTTAGATTTCATGGCCCTCACATTAATATTTTTCTCCGTTAAGAACCGCCCCACCAGACACAAATCATACTTACCCGTCTCTTCCTTAATGTCATCATCAAATAAAAGCTCTGCATTCTCCTCCTCATCTATTCCCATATCCGCCATCTGCATATGTAGTTCATCAATCCTTGCCATCTGAGAAAACTACTCTCACGAAACTTTCAGAGAAAAAGTGGAGAGAAAAACTCTAACCTCTTATATAAAACATGGAGAGAAAAAAAATATCATCACCTAATTCTAGATATTAACTCGAAATCAAAAAAAAATATCATCACCTAATTCTAGATATTAACTCGAAATCACTTGGGAAAAAACCTATCTCGTGGTTGGCTTTGATCACAAGTTTGAACCTCTTTATGTTCAAGGTTGTGTTTGAGGTTTACAATGAGAATATATTCAAACGTTAACGAATAGAATCGAATTAAAGTGTTTTCTCTCAAATTTAAATCTGAGTTAAAACTAAATTTGTTAAATATTTTATCAATTTTTTTTCGTTCAAATTAGAATTCATCAACAGTAGAGTCGAATTCAAGTTATTAATGAAAATTTCGAATCTTGTTGAGTTCGAGTAGGTCAGTATAATTTTAAACTTTAATTTTTCAAACCCAATCCACATTAAAATACATATAATTTACAAAAATATGCAACCCGACCTAACAAAGGGTCATGATTTATAATTAAAAAAGATTTATTTTAAATTAAAATATGTATTGTTTATGAAAAAATATAATTTCTTTTACGTGTGTAAGTTATTGAGTCGAGTTCGAGTCGAAATAAAGGAGTCAAGTGAAGTACGAGTCAATATCGAGTTTAATATTCGAATCAACTCGATAAACTTATCGAACATAATTTTTGGATTAAACTCGAGTTCAATTTTTTACGAATCGAGTTTAACGATCAATTCGATTCATTTACAATCCTAAATATATTAGATTTTATATTTTTAATGTTGAGATTTTTAGAAGTTAAAAAAGGGGAAAATTTGATTCAAAAATTTCTTCTGATATACTCCTTCTGATCCACAATATAAGATACTCACGCATTCCAAGATTTTAAATAAAATGAGTTCTATTTAATATTTTTTTACGATTCGTTTTTTGAATTAATATATTTTTAAGCACTATTATTCAAAAAAGGAATCATCAAAAAATATTAAGTAGACTTCTATTTATTTTAAATTTAGAAATGCGTAAATGCCTATCATGAACCGGAGAGGGAGTAGAAAAATCCTGTGTTGTCACGAATTTTTTTTTTTTGATAATCCGGTGTCCAGGCCAGGTTGCGCGCACCTCGATTAATCCGGAGGGCTACTAGCACATTCAACCCCCGAGCATGGTAGGCCATTTAGTCCCGGAACATCCCAGGAAATCGAACCCGTGACCTTCAAGGCGCAAGCCTTAAGAGCCACAGCTCGACCATCTGAGACACCCGTGAGGGTTGTTGTCACGAAACTTGATAGCACGAACTGTGTCATCTTTGCAACCATAGACATCGAAAAACTATTCATGATTTTCATAATTTCCTAATTTTTTAACCTTTTTTTTAGGGATCATGATATTTTACCTTACAGAATATCGAATGTCTTAATTTTCATACTGTCTAAAATAATAAAAAATAAGTATTTTTACATTACAAATTTAAAAATAACTAATTAACAAAAAATGAAACAGCGAGTACGATGTTAGTGTCACCAGATGCGGAATTAAAATCAATATTATTCGTAGACGGGGGAGCGAATCGAACCAGCGACTCATACATATCTTACAACATCAGGGTTAACCCTATAAATAGATCGCAAAGGCAACCCTCTCACACTCTCAGCCTTTCTTATAGTCGCCGCACCCTTTAATTAGGGTTTCAGAAACAGAGTGAGGTCTAATCCAATTCCAAACCAACCAGAATGAGGGCCAAGGTAAATTTCTCTCATCAAATCGCAGTCAGCTCATCCACATTTCTATAATTAATTAATCACAGTTTTTATTTTATCATTTGATTCGATTATTGATTATCGTTTAAAGCTTATATATGTGTGTATGTATTGGGCAGTGGAAGAAGAAGAGAATGAGGAGGTTGAAGAGGAAACGTCGAAAGATGAGACAGAGATCCAAGTAGATTGATTGATGATTATGATTACGACGATGATTATGATTCTCTCCTCTGCTGTCTCTTTTTCTTAGGTTCCATTGTTCTAGAATTTCAGTGTTGTTTCTGTTTTATTACAATCTATTTACGTTTTTAATGTTTTCGTACTTTTGTCTTTGCTAATCAATGGAGCTTTATTTGCCTGGATATTTTTTTAGCTTTTTATTGCTTGATATTTTGTTAATTTCATACCTTGCGTTTTATTTGATTTTGTGAAATTTTTGTATTAAATTAAAAATCAGGATGAATTTTAGGGAAATTGTTGGTATGTCTGATTGTCGTAACTTGTTATTATTTATTGATTGTAAGCGAGGTGTGGTAGTAGAATTGTAAGCTTAAAATGACATTGTTAATTTTCTTTGACAAGTTAAGAGCTAGTTATATAAGGTACACTTATATGGACATTAAACAGAAGCTGGTATGTGCATAAATTGCTTTCACCTATGGGGAGACAAATCTTCGATTGTGAATCAGAACTTGTGGTTTCTTCTGAATATATTATACAATAGCATAGGTTGTGTGAAGGCTGATAGTTTTTTTTGTGCTCCTCATGTGTGGGGCATCTTGTAGTATTGAGTATAGAAAGTGCATATATGGTACTACTATATGGAAGGTGCTGAAAACAGTAGTGCAGTCTCTTGATCCAATCTTTCATCTTTGCCTCTATGACACATTACTATGTTATCAATTCATACTGGTTTGTATATATTGCTGCAATGTTTAAAATTTATAACAAGTCGATGTAAATCTATAAATGTCCCCAAGTTTATTCAAGTTCATGATGCCATCCTTGTGCAGTATGAACTTCGCTAGCTACTATTAGCTATGTGATGTCAAGCGTGAAATGACATTTCATGTTAAGGATATTGAACATTTCAAAATAAAGTGGCATTGTATTTTTGTAAATTAAACTCTGCTTGTGCTGTAGTTGTTAATGCCTTCTCCTGAATAACATATTGGTTATGCCATTTGAGCGAATGAACTTGTGTTGCTTCCTTAGATAGTATGCTTCCCTAAAGTGAGTTCTAAGAAACTATGTTCTTTAATATACATTGTCATGGTAACATCAAACTAAAGTTGTTCTTTGTGTTTTTTTTGAATCGAGTTGGCATAATTGCTCAGGAGATGTTAATCAATTTATTAACATAGAGAATTGACAACACAATTAAAGCAAGATGAATTATACATGTCATAACTTTATTGTAAAAATTATGAACTGTCCACCCTGCCACAGTTTCTTTTAGTGAGCAGACCCTGGCTCAGATCCTCTGTGGGATTTTAAAATTACTATATATAGGGAATCCGAACTTCATTAGCAATTGGCCTTTGTATTGTCCTCACAAGTGTTGTGAAACACGCAAAATCATAAAAAGCGCAAGCTCTAATTTTAAAGCGCGACTCGCGAAGCGCGATTTTTAGCCAAAAATGAAAATATTTACATAATTATTGATATTTATACTTATATACTTTTGAGGATGTTTGTTCTAATATTAAACAATAGAATAGTACTTGAAATAGTTACAAAAATAAATAAAAGTCTTAAACACAGTAGATAAGACACAAAAGTATCAAACTATCAATCAATAACATTTAGTAAGTCAAAGGCTTCCAAATCGTTTAGCTCGATCTCAGTTTTCTCAATTCTCTCTCTTCCTCGTCATCATTTTCGTCTATGAGATTTGATGCTCTTTCAGTTGCTTTTGTGGTGGTCATATTTGTTGTCAAGCGTCTTGTGCTAAGCTTTTTAGAATATAAGACATACCACTTTATAGAGACAAGGGACGGTTGATGTGAAAATTGTGAGGCTGTAAAGGGTTATAAAGTAGGTTTTTTTTTAACATTAAGGGTATTTTTGTCTTTCTGTACAGTTTGCGATTTTTAGCAATTTTTGCGAGTTTTTGCGTTTTTTTACGAGTAATCGTGAGTCAAGCGCAATTTTTAGCCAATTTGATAATCGCACTAAATCGCTCATACGCAGCTCGCACAGCTTGCGACTAACAGCAAATCGCGATTTTAACAACACTGGTCCTCACCATGTCTCTTCCATCTCTCCTGTTGGTCCCTCTTTCTCTTTATCCTATTGATCAACCTCCAGTATGACAATTTGATAGCATCTGTTCCCTCACCAGATTTTCCCCTAGGCAATGTCTTGGGTTCACAATTTAGTAACTGTTCTCCTCAGGTGACCCTTCTGACCGCTGCCTCACTGAAACTTGATCTGCTTAACTTGTCCAGATAAGCCTGCTTTACTGCAAGCTCTGCTTTTCTTCAGCCTGGAGTTTAAGTGTTTTGTTATAGCATCAGATCAAGCAGGCAACATTCTGGCTGCGGAAACCTACCAATTTCCATGTACGGCCAATTAAAAAGACTTTCTTCTTGGGAAAGGGGCAGTGCTGGAGCAGCTGGTTGCACCACCAAAGATGGCAAGACATCACGAAACGACCAGTAATGCGGTGCTTATGAAAGACCATTACTCGGACCTTGTTCTACAGGGTTCATAAGGGGGGCGACTTCCTTTTGTGTCTTAATCATTTACTTTACCTATCTTGTCTTTGAATTCCATCGGAGTTTTTGTTTTCCCAGGCCAGAAAAAGGGTGGTTATAGGGTCTTCTGAGAACAAAAGGGAAGAGGATATGGATGAATAGGGAGTGGGGTGATTGAGGTCCTGAATGAACAAAAAAACTGCTTATATTTACATGAGACGAAGGTTAATAGTATATAAGAAAAAAAACAAGGGGGGAGGTTACATTAAAATCAAATACAACGAAAAATCCCTTGGAAAGATGAATGAATTTGGAAGGAACGAGTAAGGTAACAAGGTTTGAACTACGTTATAAGTAAATTAAAGAAAATTAATTCATTTCATCAATCATTAAATTCCAACAGCCTAAACTGGAGGTCAAATCATCTATTTTGAGATGGCTATGTTCTCCTCCATACTCATTTTCTTCCCAAATTTCTTCAGAAAAATTTTGCACTCTTTAATTTTTTTTTTTTTTTTTTTTTCAATTTTTCTCTCCTACCTCTATTGTCTGGTACTTGTCTCTTTATTTTGTTCTCTAATGGGAGCTTTTTTTCTGCATCTTTTACTAGTAGTTACTGCATGCAACTGCCCATTTATAACATTAGAACTGGGACTAGTAGCATTTTACTAACGAATTTGTCCAGTGACAAATGTAAATGTAACTTTTTTTTTGCTCGCGAACTCAGTTATAGTTTGAGAGTCGTTTAATCATAGTAAGTTGTTAACTGTCACCGTTCACATTTAATCGTCGATACAAGTTCAATCATAGGAACCAAATTAGAAATGTTGAGAGGTTGACAAGCTTAATGGTAGTCCATGAAGACCAACCCAGTTTTGAGCGTTCGGAAGTTGAGACTGGAGAGGAGGTATATATCACCAAAAAGTTTTTTTCCTTCCTCAAAACCTACAACTCTAATCGGAAAACTACTATTATCAACCATACCAAAACCCTTGACCCTGGAGTCGGGACGACAAAGCCACAAGGGATTGACTAATAAACCAGCAATTCAGAAGTCAGGTAGCATGTAAAGAAACCAATAATATCAGAATATGATCTAATAGTTTCCAAACCCAGAAAGGCTGCATTAGTATCTTATCTTCTTGACAACCCCCAAGAAATTGCAACATTTTAAATATGCAAAAGAGTGGCGGGTCAACTGTCCTTGCTAGCCTCTAACGTAGTAACTTCATCCAGCTTGTATCTTACCAATGAATTTCACAAACCCAACCAGCATTAAGTTACAAACCCCTTGAGGGCTTGAGCAGAGTACGATTACTATTTCTCTTTATCCATTAAGAACATCTCCAATAGGGGTTGCCAAGAGCTTGCCAAGTCCTATGTACCATGGCACCCTTGGTTACCCACCTATTGGAGTATCAATGTTGCCAATAATTTGCCAATCAAAGTTGCCAAAAGTTGGCAACTTCCCCATTTAGTTAAAACATATACAATTTCCCCAAAATGTATTTAATTTTATCATTTTTTATATCTTTCATATTTTAAATGTATTTATAAGATATTATAAAATTTATGTATGGGACCACATTGACAACTTTTAAAGTTGCCAACTATTGGAGTAAATTTATAATAAAAGTTGCCAACAATGAGATGGAGGAGAGAAGAAATAAAAAAATAATATATGTGATGATATGGTAGAAATTGGCAACTATGTTGGCAACCCCTATTGGAGATGCTCTAAAGCATTTTAAAATTCTAACTTAATTAGAGTACCCAGCAACCCCACTACTAATCTAATGAGAAAAACACAGGTAAATAGAGCAGCACTATAAAGATTAAAGATACATATTTGTTTAGTAAATTGTAGCTTAAACTATTATAGATAAAAAACCATCAGCTGCGAGTTATACTCTAAAAATAGTAAATATGTTGTACTTATTTCACGGAGTTATTTTAGATTTTAACTGACTTGACAAAAAATAACATGTAAACTCTAATCTCTGTTATTATTTTTAATAAGTTTGAATACATATGCTCACAAAAAAAGTTACGGTTAGTTAAAATTATAAATAATATGCTATCAATAACAAGCAACTTATAAGCCAATTGGCCCTATAGTTTTCTACTACTTGGGTAAGATCCGCTGGATAACCATTTTATAATGTCGATAGAACCTCTGCTCTGAAAATCTGCTGGCCCTCTGCCTTGCAGCATCAGCCATCTCCAGCCTCTCACTTTCCGGCATCCTTAGAATTTGCAACATAGCATCAGCATATTCTTCTACATGTTGAGCTAGAAATCCGATTTGTTTTCCATCTTCTTGCCATATGATGTCCATTTTTGGTCCTGCCGAATTATGAGCTGTACATGTACAGTTTCCAAATGTCAAATAGGCAACACTAATAATGTGCAAGGACATTGTAGTACTCACTTGTATGACAGACAGATAGTATGATATGTGTCGGAAACAAAGGCCTCTTAAACTCGTCAGTCAGAAAATAGTACGTACAAAGAAAACTGTGTTTACTAGACAATGTTCATTGCTTCTTTTGCATGCCGACAGAAAAGCAATACTCTTTTCAAGTGAAGATTAAAATTGTATAAAGAAGTTGAGGTAAAGAAACTACCAATTGGAATTGCTCCTGCTGCCATGTATTCTATAATATTAATGCCAAAATGCTCGTCAGTCACTGCATGAATTCCTGCAACTGCTGCACCTAAAAGTTGAACTAAATCCCTGCACAATTATGATTAAACTTGAAGAATTTCAACCCTCAAAGGAGGACAACTTCGATATGTTTAGTAGCATACACAAGCATCTTTGAAACTGAAGGACACTACATTATGGTGTGATCTACAAATTAAATTGCAGAATACCAACATGAATAATGTTTTATGCAGTATGGCTCAAGGACTCCAAGCCAATGGGCATCCTCGCAATCTATGAAAATATGTAAATCACAACTTCACAAGCTACAAAGTCCCCCTTTTCCCTCTTACATATCATAATTCCTTGTAGAACGGATTTATGACAAAAAAAATAATCCGTCTACGACCATGATTATACATCATGAAATGTAGGTCGAGTTATGAAAATCCTAATTCCATAGGTAGTTTCTTTATTCAATTATACCTTGTAAAGGAACCTATTAATTTATAGCTGGTTAGATATATCACTACCCATCGACATATTGCAAGAATAATAGGTACACTGACTAAACCATACATTTACATCAATAAGGGCATAGAATTCTAAAAGCAGCATACCTGTATGTAACATTCTTGTAGAATTCCATATAATCATCAACCTTCAATTCTATAGCTTGATCTTTCAATCTTTGCAACCTCATTTCATCTGCCTCATTTTGACAACTACCGATGAACTGGAGTATGGGCTTAGCCAAGGTTGAATCTAAACTCTTTATGGCAAGTGCAAATGCCTCAAGTTTAAGGCCGTGTGCCTAAAAAATAGAAATCTGAGGTAAGGGAATAAGGTTTGGTGTGTAAAGCTAGAGTACCTTATATATGCTAACTAGCTACCTCCTCTGGACGAAATTGAGACACCGAAAATTGAGCCACAGAAATAAATTTTGGAGGTATTGTTGGCCTCTTCAGGGGAAGCACCTAAGTAAATATTATCACCATTATGTAAAGTAAATAAGTTAGACGTGGGTGTGCGTGCATGTCTTAAACACCAGGATATTGATGAACAAGACTTGATATGAAAGTCAAAATGTAAAACCTGAAGCCCTGAGGTATTACAAGGGGGATAGACTCGGAAGATACGATCTGGAATTCCCCACAGCTTATTAATATGAGCTCGTGTCCAAGAAGAATTAACCATCACAAGGTGTGCATAAGAGCCTACGATCCCATAAAGCCAGCTAAAAAACGTGTAATAGATGACTTTGAAACGGGATAGCAGAACACTGTCAATAAGGTCATATATGAACTTCACATACAAGCAGTAATATTATATTCTTGCACTAAATTAATACTTAATAGTACAACTTATAAGCACAGTCATACTAAAGCTGTTATGAAATATGAATCATAATAATCTACTCAGAGAGAAGAAATAGATCAAAAAAGGAGAAAAAAAAAGAGAGAAAGGATGATCCCTAGAATTGTTGCATAGTTACAAGAGGTTGAGTTTTAACTCTCAGTGGAGGTAGGATTTGTGAATATTTGAATTTCAGTAACTGACCATCACAACCACCAACAACGACAAAAAAGGTAAAAGAGAAGAGGGAAAAACATACCTGCAACTATGACTGCCTAAGGGAAGGGCAATACATTAGGTCAGTCTCAGCATATCCTCCCACCTTACAAATGTAATCATATCTTATATGTTCGAAAAAAGAAAAACTAAAAAGGATTGACTTGTAAGCTGTTTTTTCTATTTTTTGAATAGGTTAAATTAGGTCTCACTTGGAAGAGGAGCGCCTTGTGCCTAAGCAGGTGAGGCTTGCGCCTCTTTTAAGCTGTTGTGTGAAGCTAGGCATGATTGCCTTGTGCCTAGGTATTCTATAGCACGAGGTGCTCCTCTATTGAGTTGTTGTCCGAGGCGAGTCGTTTTTGCCTTGTGCCTAGGCGTGAGCCTTATATAACTATGAGAAGGGGAAGAAAAATAGCGGAACATTAAATTGCTACACATTCCAAAATGGAAGCAATTACGAGAACTAAAGCACAATTTTACAAAACATATAGACAAGCATATAGCTAAATACATAAAAAAAGGTTCATGGTTAAGATTTGAAGGAATCACGGAGCTAAAATCTAAGGTATTGCACACCTTTTAGTCCCTCTGTTCCTTTGTTTGCCCAAGTAGTAGAAGTGATAAAATAATGTGAGTGCAAGGTAAGAATGTTGAAAGGTTTGGAGATAGCTATGATAGGTCATACTAAGATGGAAAATATAGCTTTGTAGACGATCCCAAGAAAATACAAAATGCTATGAGAAGTTTTTTAGTGTAAAAAGATTAAACGACCCTTCTATTGACACTTTGGTTATTCACAATTCAAATATATATAGTGGATCCTCCCTTAACTACAAAGTTTGTGGTATGAATTCTAAAGAACTTCTGAACATAATTTATAACGATAAAAAGCATATATACACACTCATATTACAAATGCTAAATGTACTTAGGATTGGTCCATAGGCGTTTTTAGACATTATAGAGATGGACGAGTATATATAATCACTTATAGTTCATCAGAAATATTCAGAATACAAACCTTTTAGCAACCACAGGATCATTACTGTGCATGGAAGTCCTCGCATCGTCACAAGAGAGCATGTCCAAATTGATTGTTGGGTAATGCGTGTAGCATATAACCTTGCAACCAAATATCCTAGCAACAGGATATGTGAAAGCATATCCACTTGTATCAAAATAATATATAGGAACCAATTTGCATAAGGCTTCCCATGAGACGTAAACTGAACCAAAGCTTTGACCAATCATTGTAAAGCAAGGGTATGTGGTATCTTCAATCCACTTCCTTTTGTTTAGATGTACCACCTGATATAAAAGAAGTGAGGTTCACGAACAGGATAAAAAGGATGCTTGTTCACAGTATATACCATTACTCAACCACAACATCTGCCACATTTTACATCCTAAAACTAATGTTGTGTTTGGTCGGGATGAATGAAAATAGAAGGGATGGAATGAAATTTGAGCTTTAATATCTAGGATTGTTCACATTTTTCGTTCTTTACTCCATTCCATTCATGATTACCTAAACTAGAGATCAAGCATTCCATTTTGAGAAGTAATGCTCCATTCCTTCCCATACCCATTTTCTTCACAATTTCTATCATAACAAATTTACACGCACTCATTTTTTTTTTACAAATCTTCCTTCCAAATTCCATCGTTCTCCATTAATTTTACTCATTCCATTCCATTCCATTTTCTCCGACCAAACACCACATAAGGGTTTAATCATAAACTCGCCTTCATATATAGCCCATTTTACAACAAATTTGAGTAAGAAACACATGAACTTTGCTACAATTTTTATAGAAGGGGACAATTAATTTTAATTAGTGATGTCTCAGGCGAAACTACGGGCAAGCATTCTTCATTTGCTAGCATGACTTAGTTACTAAGGACCAAAAATTCATCTTATGTATCATACTTGAATCATTCTCTGTAATCAACTCATAGCAATTGAATTCAAGCTAAACTTATTCATTATCAAAACTTAACACCAACTACCTATATAACTAGCCTCTTGGTCCAAAGTTGACATGTATAATACGTACCGTAAATATATTCACAACGCTAAAATTGCATTACATAAATTTTGTTATTTTACCCCCTCACTTTCACAATCATTGGAATTTATAGTAATGATTCCCATAACCTAACTTGACTAACATGACAAAATTTCATTTTTCTGAACCTCTCATTAAAATTTAGAATGCCTCGAATCGACTTCCCTAAAATTTATTAATAAATAACAATATACAACACTTACAATTAAAACCAAAAATAGAGTGGTTATCACACAATGCATGTACAAACAATGATCTAAAATTATAGTTTCGCAATGACGATAGAAACAAGCAATTTTACGGAACCGGAGGGAGATAGAATGAGATAATAAGATACCTTAGGAGGATTAAGTAATGTAACACCAAAGCGATCGACGGCACGTGCAGTAAGATTTTCCGGCGAAGCATCATGATCGCCGGTATAAACAACACATTCAAGATCGGGAGAGAGTTCTTGGATTCCCTTGACTGCACACCATAACACTCTTTCTCCTCCACCACTGTCGTTGGTGTACGGGTGAAAGAAGGCGATGGCATTCTTACGTTGCCGGCGACATTTTTTAACTGTAAAAATGAGTTTTACGATCGGGGTTAAAATTACTATGAACGAAGCTACTATGATTCCTCCTTTCATGTAATCTTATGCATCATTGGACGGTAATTCGATTAGTGATTTTAACTCTAAAATTAGCTTTTAAACCAGTGTAATCCACGGGCACAATTTTACATATTAATAATTGTTAATGTTTGCCTAATTAATTAAACTAGCTTATTATAATCTGTGTAAAATACGGATTATTTTTAATTTTTTATAATTTAATTATAATGTAGTATAATATTATAAATATTAATTTTAATATTTATTGAAAAAATTCGAATCTTACATATTTGTATATAACATATTGAAAAAAGTCAAGCGGCTTATATAAAAAACAGAGGGAGTATTGTTGTATCTAACGGTCATAATTTATTTGAGTTGAAGATCTAACGATTGTGAATGAGGGATAACAAAAAATGGGGGGTTAACCAAACTACAAATTATAACCCATTTCGCTTATTATAAGATAGTATAGATGTATGATGAATGGTTGAGTTATACAATAATAAATGTTAGTAAAAATTGTGTTTAGATGTTAATCATTTTTGAGCTTTATGTTTAGTTATTTTCATGTGAATTTAAACTTGTTTATACTATAAATTTAATATTTAAAATATGATAGAAGAAATTGTTTATTAAATAAAACAATAAATTATTACAATATAATTAGTGTCTTATAAAATATGACATAATATGATTTGGTTTGTATACAATAAAAATTTTCTCATAAACGTATAATTTAATATCATTATTCATATTATAATTCCAACAATACTATTACATGCTATTAATTTGAAATTGGGAAAAATATAAAATTTAATTATAGATAGTTGAAAATTGTAATTCGACATTTAAGTATTAAGTATTTAAGTATTCTATTTTAACCATACAATGATAACCCTTATACTTAAAAAAAACAAAATCTCGTAGCACTAACGTTAGCTACGTGTCTTTCGATTTTAAATTTATGTTAACGAGTAAATATTTTTAATTTTCCCAAAAATGTAAATCACTAACAAAGACATCATAAACGTGTGTATATATATATTGGCCATTGTTCCATGGCGAACACCCTTATATATATATATATATATATATATATATATATATATATATATATATATATATATATATATATATATATATAGGTCATTGCTTCATGGAAAACACCCTTATATAAAGAACAACAAAGAACACCGTAGAATCTTACATAAATCACTTTTAGATTCTAATTTTTACATCAAAAACGATTTTTATGAATAAAAACAAAATCTAATAGAAAATTAAGATCAAATATAACACGATTACAAATAATTTTATTGTTACAAAACTATATATAAGATTCTATAGTGGATTATATGCTGGATTCTATATAACATTTGATTTTTAAATTTAGATGAGATTTTATGTTAGATTCGATATGTTAAGCTTAATTGTTGTTATAACTTGTGATTCTTATCATAACAAATCATTTTTTATGAAAAACAAGGTATTTTAATGGTGTCCTTTATATAAGGTGTTCTTCCTAGAGTGCAACTTATATATATATATATATATATATACATATATGCAGGTCCAGAACCACGGGTGGATAACCACCAGGCGCAATGTGACATTGCACCAGGCACAATGTTGTATTGCGACAGGTATTGGTGAAATCTTTGCCAGGGCGCATTGTAACATTGCCCTAGGCGCATTGTAAAATTGCCCTAGGTGTTTTCTTGTTTTTATTTTAATATAATAGTTAATTCAATTAACGTTTTTGAAAATGATTTCAAAACTAATCGAAGTAAACGCAACTAATTAATAATTTACAAATATGTTTATATTATTTAAAAGTGTAAAGTAATTGAAATTATTTATTAATAATTCAAATACGAATGAACTATTATCTACATTGCTAATATCGTATGTTTTTCAACGAGGGGTACCTCTAGTTTTTACATATCAATTTACGTTTATTTAATTTATGGATACAAAATAAAACTCTAACTGAATGATAAAGTCTCAAAAATATGTTAACAGTTATTTCAACTTCTTAAGAATGAACTATCATCATGTACTATCGTCTATCATCTATATTAGTACTATCGTCTGTTTTTCAATAAAGGGGTGCCTCTACTTTGTACATATAAATTTACGATTATTTAAATTAAAGATACAAAATACAAACCAAAACTCTAACTGAATTGATAAGGTCACAATTGCATAACTAAATACATTTTAATTTCAAACAAAATTCAAAACTAAATATTCAAATTAAGTGAATTGAATTTTTATTCAACTAAATTAAGTATTTATAATCCGATATTATTTATATTTTTAATTTTAAATAATTAAATATATAATAAAAAAATGGGGCATGTTTCATTGCACATGGCGCAATGAAACATTGCCCCAGCTGTTATTGGAACATTGAGATATTGCGGCATGGGGCAATGAAACATTGCGCCAGATGTCCTTGGCGCAATGAGACATTGCGACATGGCGCAATGAAACAATGCTCTGTAACGTACATAACTTGCAATTAAAAAAATGGGTGGTGGTGGGTGGCTGCATTTTATTCCCAATGGGGCATTGTTTCATTTTATTCCCCTGGACCACTCACTACACTATCTAAATCACTATCACTACACTTTACTAACATTCATTCTCCCATTCTTCAATCCATTCTCCCAACTTACAAATCACTTTCTAAATCAAAGTTCTTCCAAATCCTTAAATTCTCCCATTCTCCCAACATTCTTAAAAAATTTTCATTCTCCTAACATCCTTAAAAAATTATCTTCTAAGGTTTCAAAGTGCAATTTTGCTTATCATTTGGAGGTCCAATATTATAAAAAAGGTTAGTTTTTATAGCAACATTTTTATTTAATGATTTTAGTTCATCTAGTGAGGAGCATAATGATTATGATCATGATTATGAAGTTACTACGCCCGCTAGAAAAAATCCTGTTTTTCGAAAATTATTTAGTGATGAAATAATAGATGTTGATGACTATGATAATATGGGTAAGGTAAAGATGAATGTGGATGATGATGATGCGGGAAAAAATGATGTTAATAAAGGTAAAAATAAGGTGAATGTAGAAAATGATGGCGGAGATTATAATGATGATGATGGTGATATTAATATCGGAAACGAAAATTGTGGGTTTACATTTCCAAATATTAATGATGTTGTGCCAAGTGTTGGTATGATTTTTGACACATTAGATGAGGCGATAAAATTTTATAGGGATTATGGTCGAAGTGTCGGATTCGAGATAATAATTAGGAATACGCATAATCATTTAGGAACTAAGGATCCAGCATCCCAGTTTTTTATTTGTCGGAAGGGTGTAAGAACAAAACCATTGAATTTAATGGATCGTGATAAAGGAAAACGTATTAGAGATGTAATCCCAAGAACAAATTGTCAAGCCCGCATGTGCGTAGTTCATAAAGTGCAAACAAATAAATGGATTATAGTTCGGTCGAATTGAAACACAATCATGCTATGGTGACACCGGATAAGGTACAATTTTTTCAAAGGTCACAAAATATAGATCCTATCATTAAATCAAAGATTGAGTTGTTTAACAAATCCGGGATCGAGACGGAAAAAGTGATGAAATATCTAAGTGAGACATGTGGCGGTGTTCAAAATCTTGGCTTCTCCTCACAAGACGTGCGTAATGTCATACGTGACATTCGACGTCGGGTGTTTGATTTAGGAGATGCTGTAATAACCCTAACTTTAGTAATGCTACAGTGGTCACATGAATAGTAAATTTTGAGGATTTAGGAAATGGTATGTAAGTACTCTATACTTGAAATGGAAAACGAGTAAACAGAAACCATATGAAAATAAGTGACTCGAAATGACGATAGATTTCAGAAATTCCTGAATACGGATTTTTGAGGATTTTGAGTTCGAATGAGCTTCTATTTTATTAGATATTAAGGAGCAGGGAGATATTAAAGGAATTATATATTGAGGAATTAGTGTATTAGGGTAAAATAAAGGATTATTAAGTTAAGGAATTATTAAAGGAATTTGGATTGTTAAATGATTTCAGAACCACTGAGATAATGAGGTATATTCGAACCAAATCACAATTAGACGAGTATGGAAACCAAACAACCAAGATTATAATATAACAAGGACATATACCACATTATTAATTACCAAAATTATTAACCTTTTACTTAGAAAATCAAGAAAAGGATTAAAGGATGCACCCAATGACATCATTAGTGACATCACACTCCACTAACACTTATTTAAGGGGCAAATTAGTCTTTTAACCATGGGATTTTCCACAAAACTCTAGAATTCTCAAGAGATTAAGACAAGATGAGATAAGATTAAACAAAAACACAAAAGAACTCTCCCCATCCTCTTCATTTCCATTCGGCCACTTTTGAAAAAAAAAAGAAAAAAAAAAATCAAAACCCTAGTTCCAAGCCATCTAAAATCAAGGGAAAATTCAAGGAGCTTGCTTGGGTATAGGTTAAGGTATGCTATGAATCCTAGCTTCTAAATCCATTCCATCTTTGAGATATAAAATCATGAAGGTGATGATGAATAGTGATGAATAGTAACTTATATGGATTTTATGTTTTGTTTTGAAAGATTAAGGTGTGTTAAGGTTGTTTAAAGGTGTACCAAGGACTACAAGCATATATTAAGAGTATTAAAGCTTCAAAGAAGGTATAATCTCTTCACCCCTCTTGAGTTTTATGATGAATCTTAATGGTATTAGTAGTTACGTGGTTATAAGTGATGAAATCATGATTATATATGTGTTTAAAAGTGTTTTTATGGTATATGAAAGGAGTATGTGCTTGTAACCATGGTTGGTAAGATGACCACATGGTGTAGGTGATGGTGTATAAGGTGGATGATGGATTTGGAGGAGTTGAATTTTGGAAAGTATGAAAATATAGCCGTTATAATGCCCAATTTTCGTTAAACCAAATAGATACCCTGTTTTTGGTCCCCATATTCGTACGGTAGGTTTCTGTCCAGAGCACCCACTGATCATGAGAGGGTAGAGCTTGGTTCATAGATCGTTTTGATATAAAGTACGTTAAAATCTGATGAACGGTTTAGGAGAAAAGTCAGTTTTAGTGAAAGACGTTCGAGAACCGAGAAAACGTAATTGTATTAACTTTGAGGCTATAATTACCATACTTAAACATTTTTAAAAGTTATAAAATTTTGGGATATTGTAGTGGGGTGGACAGAGGACCATTACCAGTTGACCTTGAATTAAAATTCGGAATTTATATTTTATGAGGATTTTTACAGTCGACAGTGGTTGTTAAGGAAAGAATGTAAATCGTTAAGAACTTTAATCGGGAATAAGAATGGTTAAGTCCTCAAGACCTTTTAAGATAGTAATGGGATATTATAAGGGTGTTATTATATGAGCGTAGGTGGTTAAGTGGAATATGTTCTGATAATGATCCTTTTTGTGTTTATAGAGACTTCGGGAGAGCCACGGGCTATACTTCCGACTTACAGAGATCGAGGCAAGATCCTTCTATCCCTACTTTGAAAATTATTTATCTTCGGAATAAAAATGATATCATGGAATATATATATATATATATATATATAGGTGATGTTATTGTTGCTATGTTGCAAAGAATATATTTCCTTGATTTTGGGAAATTAAAGAGAGATGGATATGATTTATGAAATATGGATATAGAGATGATTACGAATGGAGCGAAGATGCTCTATGGTAAAAGAGATATGAAAGGGAATGGTATCAGTTGTTATCTAGGGTTATATGGTTTATAATACTATATTAAAAATATTCTTTTTGGGTATCAGTGGTTTAATAAATATTATTTGATTATTATTTACTACTTTTAAAATAGACGGAATATTTTATGAATATAAAAGTATATTTGATTTCTTGAATATGAAAGAGATGTCTGGATCATAATCAAAGCATTATGTTATATATATATATATTTTATAGAAGTAATGTGCGAGAATGGAAATGATATGAGTGAATGATATGTGGAAATGAAAGCGAGAAAATGGAAATGTGGAATGATATTTTATAAATGGAATAATGATTTGATAAAAAGGGGGATTGCAACAGACTTGCGTAAGTGGCTGTGTCAGGGCTGTGTGCGACACAGTCCAGCATTTATTATTTTTATTACGGCACGAAGATGCCAAGGGAGGATGTTAGCAGGTGGCCTTCCTCCAGGGATGATCTTCATTCCTTCTACCGGTAGTAAAAAGAGAGCAGGTACGATTAAGCGACTGATCATCGTCCTAACGTATCAGGCGACAGCAGATATCCCCAATGTTTTTGAAAAGAAAGTGTTGACAATGGTTTTCAGATTTCTATACTGAAAACAGAATAATGATATGAGATGATGGGATTATGGTTACAGATGAAGAGAAACTGATATTATATTATTTTAGATTTCCTTCTTATAATAGTAAGTGGATGATGTATTATTAAATAAGAGCTTTATTCTTCCTTAAGGATTATAATTGGTTTCTACTTATATACGCATATATATGTATACCTGTTCACATTTAAAATTCCAGTTTACAATATTATCTTGCTGAGCTATTATAGCTCACTCTTGCCACTTATGTATATAGCAGCTAGGTCTCATGCAGTTTCTACGCACTACACCTCGCAAGGGGGTAAGGGAAAGGCGACCTTTTGAGCGAGTGCTGGCGACCATCCCCGAGGTAGTGACAAGCGAAAGGGGCTTAGTAGACTTATGTAAATTAAGTGTGTAAGTTTGTAATAAACTTTTGGTTGTTGAAATGCTTCCTGTAGAAGTATTATTCAACAATGTACTTAGTAGAATTCTGGGTTTGTAATAACTGTTTAACTCTAAACTTTTAATATTGTGGATGTTGTTCTATGAGCATATGACTGGTGTGTGTGTGTGTGTATTAGTGTGGGGTCAATTGCATAAGTATTAAGTTTTTAAAAAAAAGACTCAAGAGATATGGATATTGATCGGAAATTGGATCGTGATGACCTGGATCCTTGACCCCGGATCTAGGGGTGTCACAGATGGTATCAGAGCTAAGAGTCATAATGCTCAAGAACAAGAGTAATAATAATAATTGTATCAGTAATAATATAAATTGTGAACTCCCATCGAGTTCAAGGGTGGTATATCGCAGATAGTTTTATTTTAAGCATTGATTATATTTTTATAGATTATTACTAATAGAATTTTATGTTTTATTATAGGGATCAGAGATGGGAGAGCCGAGTCGAGACCCTCAGTGGATAGGATTGTCAGAGCAGGAGCTTGTAGATCTACAGCTAGCCGGGGTAGAGGTTCCCGAGTATGCGGTCGATGACCTCAGGGAGAGACGTCGAGCGGCAGCCAGAGAGAGATGTGAGCAGAGACTGAGAGAGGAGGCAGATGAGCGTAGACAGAGAGATGCTGTAGCCATAGTACCATACATTGGTAGACCTTCTACGTGATCTGATGAGGCAGGTCCTTCTAGAGTGAGATGGGAGATTCCTGAGGAGGAGAGGCCGTTACGTAAGAGGCCTAGGTTGTCAGTCATAGCTGAGGAGGAGGAGGAGACTGAGTGGACCGATATCCATATGATACCTACCCCTGCCTTGCCTATTCCAGTACCATCACCAGTCCCATCTCCCTTACCGAGTCCTGGCCCTCTAGAGGATCCAGCTGAGCCATTCACTCCACCTGGACATTTTATCTTTTCAGAGGATGAGATAGAGGAGGATCCGTCTGAGGATGCAGATACCGAGTCTATTCCTCCATCCCCACCATTTGCACCTCCACCACCTCCACCTGTACAGGCACCTGTCCCAGTTGCTATGCCCCCTCAGGAGGCACCCTTATCGACAGGTGACTCACTTCCAGCCATCCTGTTGACAGAGTACTTTGCCCTACAGGGTCAGTTAGAGGAGTCCCGCCGGGTGATAGACACACTGATGCAGAGGTCAGAGAGAGGGAGAGGAGGTATCATTCCTGATGGTATATCCTTGGGATTAGTGAGTGTTGAGCTGCGGGCCCTGGGGGACATTAGGAGGCTGTTAGCTAATAGAGGAGACCCAGAGTGGAGGGCTGCGATAGTGGATACAGTCACGTCTATGGTAGTCCATATCCGAGACATTATTAGGGCAGGACTGTGAGTCGGGGTAGTAGTCTTCGTCACTAATCAGACTAGTCATCTTACTGATGTCTTTTTGGGGGATTAGTTTAGTTGGTTACTGTTTTAATCCCAGTCTGATTGGAAGACAGCTAGTAGTACTTTTGTTGTAGCAGATTTGTATGTACGGTTATGTTTGTAGATTTCGAACCATGTACTCTATGATGTAAAACATTAGTAGTAAAAGACGTTGTACCCAAGTTGTAAAATATTTATGTAAATTAATGAAGTTTGTGCATTCTGTCTAAATTTTTACTGCATTTTAATAATAAATGTTGAGATTAAAAAATATTGATGTATAAAAGGTGACTGACTTAATGAAAAGGTTATCGTGTTAAGGGCGATACACTTACTTACTAAAGTTATAATATAACTAGATGCAAACCGTGTGGAGATAAGAATATTGTGATGTGCAAATGAGTTAATTAACGATATAATTGTGTATATAGAAATGATGTATATTGTACCCCAAATTCGGGTAATTAATAAAGACTATTGTTATGTACAAAACTATGACGCCTAGACGTGATAATAGAGCGAATGCAAGGAGAAATGAGAGAGACGAAAGAAGTCAAAATATAGGAGGTAATAGACTGAATGAAAATGCTCATAATGAAGAAAATCATGAAGAAGAAGAAGAGGAATCAACTGGCCAACAAGGAAATCCGGGAGGCAATCCCTTTAACCAATTCATGGAACTATTAAGGCAGAATTTAGCTAATCCACAGAATCCCCAACAACCACCTGTTCTCCCCAATCAGGCAGCTAATTCCTTTCGTGCCTTTAAGTCATTAAAACCCCCAGAATTTGAGGGAACCACTAACCCAGTAGTAGCCAGGGCATGGTTGAAAGAGATGGAGAAAGCTTTTGAGATACTGAGGATAGAGGAAGATCAGAAAACAGTTTTTGCAGCCTATCTCTTAAAGGGAGAGGCAAATTACTGGTGGGAAGCTAAGAAGAACCTAGAAGAAGCGGGAGTGATAACCTGGGAGCGTTTCACTAGGGTGTTCCTAGAAAAGTATTCCCCTAGGTATTTGGAAAACCAAATGGAAATAAAGTTTCTGGTGTTAAAACAGGATAACCTAACAGTGGCAGAATATGAAACTAAATTTACAGAAATGTCGAGGTTTGTTCCCGAGTTTGTGCGTACTGAAGAACAACGAGCGAAAAGGTTCCAACAAGGATTGAAACCGTGGTTCCGAACGAGAGTGGCACCATTTGAGTTGACTGATCATGCTGCAGTGGTTCAAAAAGCATCTATTATAGAGGCCGAGAGTGAACAGGCTCAAATAGGTCGAGAAAGTAAGAAAAGGAGATTTGAGGGTCAGAGAGGAGGTTCAAGTGAGGGAAGTTACTTTAGCAAGGTCGGTAAAGGACAAAAATCTCAGTTTGTGGGAAGGTCAGGGAGTAACAAGGCTACTAGTGAGACGGTGAATCAGGGTGGTAAGGCGTCAGGAACGTTTAAGTCCAATCAATCACGACCACCATTACCAGATTGTGACACGTGTGGTAAGAAGCATATAGGAGTCTGTAGGGTGCTGGGAGTAACTTGTTTTAAGTGTGGAAAAAAAGGACACTACCTTAACCAGTGCCCATCAACTGATACAAACCCTAAAAGGGATGTTAAGTGTTACCAGTGTGGGAAATTAGGACACATTGCTAGAGATTGCCGTTCCGGTGGGTCATACGTGCCAGGACAGAGTGTGACTGCTTCAAATAGGCCTACTACTAGAGTGTACAACATGACCTTAGGGGAAGCGTTGACGAAACCAGATGCAGATACAGGTACTTGTTTTTTTTTCGATTTAAATTTTGTGTGTAAGTCTTTGGTTAAGGACGACTTAATCAATTAATGGAGTAAATAAGTTAATAATATAGATAAGGAAAATCAGTATCTGTTAAGGGCTAGGAAACGCTATGAAAAGAAATATTTTCTTACAATTTTTTCAAGGAATAGCATTATAAGACTAGTTTCTGGAAGATTTTACAGAGACGAGATGTATTAAGATGAAGTACTAATATTTTATGTCATGATAGAGATCAGAATATTGCCAAACCATAAGTGAGATACACTACCAATCAGGAAAGGCCAATGTGGTGGCTGATACTTTAGTTAAAAAGAGAAAGGAGGAATGAGATAATATAGAATGACGGAAAACAGGAGGGAATTTTCAAGAAAAAGACAGTAAAAGTACTGCTATTGATAAGCTAAATGGAATGTTGATGAATGACAAACAAGTTTATATTGGTGTATCTTTGCGCAAACAAGATAGAGATATTATGAAAGGAAAAGGATAGAGGAAGTAGTGTGGAAGTTAGAAGTGCGAATGAAAAAGATACCTATGGACATTTCCAACATGATTCCGGGACGGAATCCTTTTAAGGGGGGAAGACTTTAATAACCCTAACTTTAGTAATGCTACAGTGGTCACATGAATAGTAAATTTTGAGGATTTAGGAAATGGTATGTAAGTACTCTATACTTGAAATGGAAAACGAGTAAACAGAAACCATATTAGTATTGTACTAGGAAAATAAGTGACTCGAAATGACGATAGATTTCAGAAATTCCTGAATACGGATTTTTGAGGATTTTGAGTTCGAATGAGCTTCTATTTTATTAGATATTAAGGAGCAGGGAGATATTAAAGGAATTATATATTGAGGAATTAGTGTATTAGGGTAAACTAAAGGATTATTAAGTTAAGGAATTATTAAAGGAATTTGGATTGTTAAATGATTTCAGAACCACTGAGATAATGAGGTATATTCGAACCAAATCACAATTAGACGAGTATGGAAACCAAACAACCAAGATTATAATATAACAAGGACATATACCACATTATTAATTACCAAAATTATTAACCTTTTACTTAGAAAATCAAGAAAAGGATTAAAGGATGCACCCAATGACATCATTAGTGACATCACACTCCACTAACACTTATTTAAGGGGAAAATTAGTCTTTTAACCATGGGATTTTCCACAAAACTCTAGAATTCTCAAGAGATTAAGACAAGATGAGATAAGATTAAACAAAAACACAAAAGAACTCTCCCCATCCTCTTCATTTCCATTCGGCCACTTTAGAAAAAAAAAAAGAAAAAAAAATCAAAACCCTAGTTCCAAGCCATCTAAAATCAAGGGAAAATTCAAGGAGCTTGCTTCGGTATAGGTTAAGGTATGCTATGAATCCTAGCTTCTAAATCCATTCCATCTTTGAGATATAAAATCATGAAGGTGATGATGAATAGTGATGAATAGTAACTTATATGGATTTTATGTTTTGTTTTGAAAGATTAAGGTGTGTTAAGGTTGTTTAAAGGTGTACCAAGGACTACAAGCATATATTAAGAGTATTAAAGCTTCAAAGAAGGTATAATCTCTTCACCCCTCTTGAGTTTTATGATGAATCTTAATGGTATTAGTAGTTAAGTGGTTATAAGTGATGAAATCATGATTATATATGTGTTTAAAAGTGTTTTTATGGTATATGAAAGGAGTATGTGCTTGTAACCATGGTTGGTAAGATGACCACATGGTGTAGGTGATGGTGTATAAGGTGGATGATGGATTTGGAGAAGTTGAATTTTGAAAAGTATGAAAATATAGCCGTTATAATGCCCGATTTTCGTTAAACCAAATAGATACCCTGTTTTTGGTCCCCATATTCATACGGTAGGTTTCTGTCCAGAGCACCCACTGATCATGAGAGGGTAGAGCTTGGTTCATAGATCGTTTTGATATAAAGTACGTTAAAATCTGATGAACGGTTTAGGAGAAAAGTCAGTTTTAGTGAAAGACGTTCGAGAACCGAGAAAACGTAATTGTATCAACTTTGAGGCTATAATTACCATACTTAAACATTTTTAAAAGTTATAAAATTTTGGGATATTGTAGTGGGGTGGACAGAGGACCATTACCAGTTGACCTTGAATTAAAATTCGGAATTTATATTTTATGAGGATTTTTACAGTCGACAGTGGTTGTTAAGGAAAGAATGTAAATCGTTAAGAACTTTAATCGGGAATAAGAATGGTTAAGTCCTCAAGACCTTTTAAAATAGTAATGGGATATTATAAGGGTGTTATTATATGAGCGTAGGTGGTAATGATCCTTTTTGTGTTTATAGAGACTTCGGGAGAGCCACGGGCTATACTTCCGACTTACAGAGATCGAGGCAAGATCCTTCTATCCCTACTTTGAAAATTATTTATCTTCGGAATAAAAATGATATCATGGAATATATATATATATATATATATATATATATATATATATATATATATATATATAGGTGATGTTATTGTTGCTATGTTGCAAAGAATATATTTCCTTGATTTTGGGAAATTAAAGAGAGATGGATATGATTTATGAAATATGGATATAGAGATGATTACGAATGGAGCGAAGATGCTCTATGGTAAAAGAGATATGAAAGGGAAAGGTATCAGTTATTATCTAGGGTTATATGGCTTATAATACTATATTAAAAATATTCTTTTTGGGTATCAGTGGTTTAATAAATATTATTTGATTATTATTTACTACTTTTGAAATAGACGGAATATTTTATGAATATAAAAGTATATTTGATTTCTTGAATATGAAAGAGATGTCTTGATCATAATCAAAGCATTATGTTATATATATATATATATATATATATATATATATATATATATATATATATATATATATATTTTATATAAGTAATGTGCGAGAATGGAAATGATATGAGCGAATGATATGTGGAAATGAAAGCGAGAAAATGGAAATGTGGAAGGATATTTTATAAATGGAATAATGAGTTGACAAAAAGGGGGATTGCAACAGACTTGCGTAAGTGGCTGTGTCAGGGCTGTTTGCGACACAGTCCAGCATTTATTATTTTTATTACGGTACGAAGATGCCAAAGGAGGATGTTAGCAGGTGGCCTTCCTCCAGGGATGATCTTCATTCCTTCTACCGGTAGTAAAAAGAGAGCAGGTACGATTAGGCGACTAATCATCGTCCTAACGTATCAGGCGACAGCAGATATCCCCAATGTTTTTGAAAAGAAAGTGTTGACAATGATTTTAAGATTTCTATACTAAAAACAGAATAATGATATGAGATGATGGGATTATGGTTACAGATGAAGAGAAACTGATATTATATTATTTTATATTTCCTTCTTATAATAATAAGTGGATGATGTATTATTAAATAAGAGCTTTATTCTTCCTTAAGGATTATAATTGGTTTCTACTTATATACGCATATATATGTATACCTGTTCACATTTAAAATTCCAGTTTACAATATTATCTTGATGAGCTATTATAGCTCACTCTTGCCATTTATGTATATAGCAGCTAGGTCTCATGCGGATTCTACGCACTACACCCCGCAAGAGGGTAAGGGATAGGCGACCTTTTGAGCGAGTGCTGGCGACCATCCCCGAGGTAGTGACAAGCGAAAGGGGCTTAGTAGACTTATGGAAATTAAGTGTGTAAGTTTGTAATAAACTTTTGGTTGTTGAAATGCTTCCTGTAGAAGTATTATTCAACAATGTACTAGTAGAATTCTGGGTTTGTAATAACTGTTTAACTCTAAACTTTTAATATTGTGGATGTTGTTCTATGAGCATATGACTGGTGTGTGTGTGTATTAGTGTGGGGTCAATTGCATAAGTATTAAGTTTTTTTTTTAAAAAAGACTCAAGAGATATGGATATTGATCGCCGGAAATTGGATCGTGATGACCTGGATCCTTGACCCCGGATCTAGGGGTGTCACAGATGCGGAGTGTGGTTTGGTCATGCTTCGGGAATTAGAACAAGAAACTAATTTTGGTAAATTTTTCTATCGAGTGGATGTGGACGAGGAGAATCGTGTTAGCGGTTTGGTATGGGTAGATCCCTGATCCATGAATGCATACAAAAATTTTGGTGATGTGGTTACGTTCGACTCGACTTATCGGACGAATAGGTATTGTATGCCTTTCATACCCATTACGGGGGTAAATCACCACTACCAAAATATTTTGTTTGGATTTGCGCTCATAAGGGATGAGAAAGAGCCATCTTATAAGTGGGTATTGAAAACGTGGTTGGAAGCCGCTGACAACAAACCGCCCGTGACAATTATCACCGATCAAGACCTCGCTTTGAGTAGTGCTATTGCCGAGATTATGCCACATATAAAGCATACATATTGTACATGGCATATAAGTAATAAGTTTCCCGAGAAGTTGTCTAATTTGTACACCAACTATCCGGAATTTAAAGCGGATTTCAATGCATGTGTGTACAAGTCGTTGTCACCAACGGAATTCGAAGGTAATTGGGAGGAATTGGTCGAGAAGTACAATCTTGAGGATCATGTTTGGTTAAATGACATGTATGCTATTAGATTTCAATGAATCGGTGCTTACACGAGAAATCATTTTTCCGCTGGTATGACCACTACCTCAAAGAGCGAGTCTATGAATGCTTTTTTTTGATGAATATGTGCAAGCATCTACCGGTTTGAAAGAATTCATCGAAAATTCGCAAAAGGCTTTGGAGACACAATATCTTAATGAGGTTAGAGGTGATTTTGACATCGAGGAAACCGAAAGAAGACTAGTATTGCACTCGTCCTTGGAAATTCATGCATTCGAAGTTTACACAAAGGAAATGTTTAAACATTTTCAAAAAGAGCTTTTAAAAAGTCAATTTTATGTCGTGAAGAAGGCTAAAGGGTTAGGATGTTACTTGTTTAAAATGTATTTGGTAGAGAAATCTACCATACCGGATCGAAGGAAAAGAATTTATCTGTGTTTAATTAATCCTTCTCTAATTGATGATTCTTATCTTGTACTAGTATTATTTAACAAATTTAAAAATAAATTTCTAAGTTCTTAGAGGTACTAATTAGTTGTATCCAAATTTTTGTGTTCCCAAAAAACATTATATTGCTTTAGAAGTAAAAATTTAGGAAAGTTATTAAAAAATAATGTTTCGATGGTATTTTAATGGTTTCTTAAAGTAGTAGAATCCCAAGTCACTATCCTTAACTTCATTTCTATTAATAAAAATATTATTTACCTCTAAATTTCCACTCATTATTTCTATCTCATTATTTAGTTAGTTACATTTTATTATTATTAATACAATAAGAAATAAATATAGAAATTGGTATTGAAATTGACATACACTAAAATTTAATATTTCATAATATTTATAGTGAATAAGGTTAGACCTGTTTTTATTTAACTAGACCTAAAATCTGTCAACAAATAAAAAATGAGAAAAACTTGAAAGTGGGAACTTTTTAGCGTCGAAAGTTCTTAAAATGTGATATTTATCTTAATTCCGAAGTTCAATTTAACTTGTAGGCCATGTGTAACATCCTGAATTTTCAGGATATTAATTCTAAAATCGAAATTTAAATAAACGAAATTTTTTATTCAAATAAATCAAAATCTCACAAGAGTCAACGCAACGGTCTAACTCAAATAATTTAAAAACAAAAAATCGAAGATGCAACTCCATAAATGCAATATCCAATATCCAAATTTATTCTAATAATGTGATAAATCTTTTAAATAAATGCATCCAAATCAGCTAACACGAAATTCCATAAATTTCACATCCTTATTCATAATAAGCTTCCAAATCGAAACCTGAATATTAGAAAAGGGGTGAGCTACACAGCTCAGCAAATACAATTGACTAATAAATGCTCTTAAAAATCAATGGGCATTTTAATAAAACAATTTTCAAAATCAAATATAAGTTTCCAAAACTTTTGCGAAAATAAATCTAACCCAAAGTTTTTATTTTCAAAAATTCAGAATTTAAAATATAAACAGAAGTAGAAAACAGAAACAAAACGAAAATTGAAAATACCACAGTCTTGCTCTACGGCCACACTTTGCCATTGACCGGCATCTTATTCTTATTCTTATTCATCGCAATGGACATCAAGTGATCGTCTTCAAATGTCATTGGTTCGATCATACGAGTAAAAAGGGGATTTTAAACTACATGTTTTTATTATTTTTTGGAAGTTTGTGCCAAAGTTTTGGAAAAATAATTTTTTACACCTTCTAAAATCTTAAAATCTTAAAATGTTATAATAAGTGAATTTTTATAAAAAAATGTAATTTTTGATTGTTATTTAAAAAAATCAAAATTCCACTTATTTTAACATTATAATAAGGAATTTTGATTTTTTAAAATAACAATAAAAAATTACATCTTTACATAAAATTTCATTTATTATAACATTTTAAGATTTTAGAAGGTGTAAATTTGAAAAAAAAACAGGCAGTTTAAAATTCCTGTTTTACTCTATTTCTTAAACTGGCGCATTGTGTCATTGCGGCAGGCTGCGCCAAGACATTTTGCAAAAAAAATTGCAAAGTGGAGTCTGTAAAACTGTCAAAAAACTGCAAAGTGCAGTTCGTTTCTAAAATTCAAATAAACCTGTTAAAAAACCACACTATCTAACCTAACAAAATCAAATGAAAAGAAAATCAATTTTACAATCCAAAATTACATATTTACAATCCAAAATTACAATCCGAAATCAAATCTAATAATTACAATCCAAAATCAAATCTAATAATTACAATCCAACATTAAATCTAATAAACACGAATAAAATAAACTAACGGCCCTTGTTCCTCTACAACTTCCCATATTCAGAAATCTTCCGAGCTTCCCCACTAAGAAGCTCCCATGCTATGCGATACCGGAAAGTGATAGAAGTAAGTTTGGATCCCCACTCCACCTCTTGTAATGTTATGCCATTAAGTATAGCATCCATATACTTGCAAACGTACACGCCACAATCATAACCATTTGGTTGCTTCGGTCGCTTTTCAACGAACTTTACCTTCATAGGTTTAAATTTGTCAGGGAATTTGTCCTTGTCCAAGTGATGAAGCATGCACGGGAAGAATTGTTCCTACAAAAGATCATTATTAGTAACAAGATATTCGGATATGAATAAATCGATTAATAAGAAAACTCTAAAAAAATAATGTACCATCACATAAATTTCTTGTGCGTACGCCTTGCGTAAGGCATCCCGCTTCTCCTCCCGGAGAGGATCAACTATCATGACATGCTTATTCCGGAGGTCCACAATAAACAAAATCCAATGACATCCTATGCACGTGGGAATGAAAGCAAAATCACAAGCTTCTAATGGATCCCCGATGTGTTGTTTCCTATAAGTGTTATAGAAAGTTTGTTGATCCTTAATCGCAACCTCGGTTTTATCCATTTCTGGATGAACCTGCAAGAATTATGATGTATATTGCAATCTTAATTTCAGTCAAGAATATACCATATATTTCTCAAACTGTAATGAACTGTCGGGTTATAAAATTGGAGAGAATGGAATAATCAAATTGAGAACAAATTATACTTTTAAATCAATCATAACATAGTAACAACATAGTAGTATGACCATCCATTTTTAATTGTTGAATTCTTTTAATTCTAAATTTCTAAACAACTGATTTTCCAAGTCATTTTCCATCTATCTAGACGAACAAACATACTACATTTAAATTGCAATAAACTAGAGAATGGATGATTTACCTTTAAGTTTGTGCAATGATTTTTGGCAAGAGTCATGAAAAAGCTATAGAAAATGAAGAACTTCTTGCACGGAGGGAGAAACATGCCCCCATTATGTGCCCTTTTCTCCCTAATCTTCAACAAATCAGAATAGGCATCTATTATAGCGTAGCTCAAATCTTGCTCGGGTCGTAGGCAGTGGACATTCTTATGAGAAAGAGTATGATTCAACCCACGCCCACGATGATCATACCATACATAATCCTCAGGCTTACCCCACCAATGCTTAAGCAGGAAGTTCATTTTTTGACTTTTCAATGGTCTCGTAAGATCACCACTCCGGTCTGGACCTTCCCGCCTCATTTTATCTTTGAATTTATCTGTATCTGTGTCCAACTGCAAATACATGTCAAGAACTTCAATCAGATGAATATTCATCATAGAAAGGAGAAAATATCAAACAAAAACAAAGATAAGATTCAAATAAGATCCAAGATACGTACACCCAATATCAGCTTTAACTCATCAGGAGGAGAGCCACTGACAGTGCCAAAATCCACAAAGGCACGTGAACCTGACAGTGAGATGAGCTCAGAAGAACCAGGAGTAGTGCTGCCAATCTACCATCAATAGAGAGATACAAACATCATATATATTTCAACTTCAAAGAACCCTAAGGCACTAATTAGAAGTAAAGTTAATAAAAATATTATTACCTCAAGGTTGACACCAAGAGGGATGGGACGGCGTGATATAGGGGTAAGCTGTGAAGGAGAAGGAGCAGGAGCAGGAGCAGCTATAGTCTCAACCTGCAAGATCATGTCAATATAGTCTCAACAGTATATATATATATATATATATATATATATATATATATATATATATATATATATATATATATATATATATATATATATATATACTGTTGAGTATTGAATACAGTAAAAGAATACATGGGGGGGTGAATGGATTCTTGAACTTTTCTTTGTTCTTGAATCTTTGCAGCAAGATATGTGTTGAGTATGTGAGATATGTAAGTGCAGATAACAAAGACAAACACAACACAATATCACTTTAATCTAATATTTTATTAGATAAAGATTTGCTACAATCTGTGAATACAAATGATAGTATTCTCAGCTTCGTTTATCTCAGAGAGATATTTCTTTTGATCTTATCTCTAAAAACTTATCTGCTAAGGAAGTGAGGCTGTATCCTTATAGAAATGGATACACCTACTTACTACAAATAAGGTTTAAAACAAACTACTTTCCAGTATGTCTAACTCATTTGAGTAAGAGTCCAAACGGCTACAGATTTGACTTTGCAAAGCCTGTTCAGATCCACTTCTTTAGCTCCTTGTCCCTTTGTCTTATCTCTCCAAGCTTCTTTGTAGGCTTTCCAATATGCTTTATAGTACATAGTCAAATAAAGCGTCTTGGCTTGTTGCAGGTTTCTGACTTGTACAATTCTTCAGTATTTTGTCTCCAAGAATGTATTCGAGAAGTGGCTAAGTGATTGATTTGAGAACTCGAATTGACTTAATCGATAACTCTGAGTTCTCGAATAGTGTTATATTGACATATCGAATCACTTCTCGAATAGCTCTTTTCTCTGGGACTCCTTGAGATATCGAATAGAGCATTTTGACATATCGAATCCCTGAGATGTCGAATAGCTTCTTTAGTCCTTGAGATATCGAATAGAGCATTGACTTGTTGACTCTTAGAGAACTCGAATGATGCTTTGACTTGTTGACTCCATGAGTTCTCAAATAGAGTAATAGACATATCGACTCTCTGAGATATCGAATGAGATATCGAACAGTGTATTCAGAGATATCGAATAGTGTCTTCTGAGATATCGAATCTCTGACTTCTCGAATGCTAGACTTCTCGAATAGACAAATGTACTTCTCGAATTGGTACTTAGGCAAATTCTTCATTTCTTCAAATCTCAACTGTGATTATTTGGCAGTCTTTATCTCCTTGCTTGAGGCATGAACCTTGGAACTTCTTTCAAGCATTATTCTTGACTTTATAAGTACAGTAACACAACTAGAATTTGATGCCTATTACAAGTACAGAACAAATAGAAACTCTACAACTAGAGGTTCCCTCAGTTAAGAGGTCATGTGGGTAATGCATAGCATTACACATACTTAGGCTTGTTATTAGATGTATTCAGGCATGTCTCTGTGACTAACAATCTCCCCCAAATTGTGAGTAAGACCCTTAGTCACAATTTCATGTCTGATAACAAGCCTAACATACATAAAGATAAAACTTGACAGTACATGTATGAATTTTGATTAGCAATGTGGATAGAACTACAGGGTGAGTAGTCTTACAGCCTATGATGAAGTACTAGCCATTGTCATTTGTTTCCCTTTCCATAGCTTTGGCTTGCATATCATCATATGCTTTCTGTCTTCTTTCTTTCTCCTTTCTTGTATTCTCATCCATAGCTTTTATTATTTCTGCCATAGCATCCAATTCTTCAAGCAAAACTGAGTCTTTGAAATCTTCAAGTACTGGTTTCAGAATGTTTGCAGGATAGTGGTTGAGTAGATTCATTCTGATGTGGACCTGATCCCCATTTCTCCTCCTGTACTTCACCACATAGGGGTTAAACTGAACTCTACACAATCCCTTTGCCCTTAGCTTTTCTGCTTCAATCTCCAGTCTCTCAATTTCTTTCTCCCTTTCTAGCCATTTCTCAAGACACTCTTTTCTGATTCTCTCCTCATGATCTCTCTTCATCTTCACAAAATCAATTAGCTCCAGCTTCCATACTCTTTCCACTTTATCTTCTGAGCTCAACAATGCAATGATTCTTTCTATGTCATGTAGCTTGCCCCAGTGTTGACATCCTCCTTGTTTGAATTTCTCCTCCCTTCCATCAGTATATTTGATCTCAAGGCAGTTATCAACAATGGCAACATGGTAGATTCTTTGCGCTTGTAAGAATTGCAGTCGGTCTTCATCAAAGTCTTCATCTAGTGGTTGGAGTTTTAAGCCTGGATAGATTGTCAGAGTCCTTGATTTGGATAGCTTTGGTTTCCTTGCAGCTTGTTTGAATTTGATCCTTTTAACATGGTTGCCTGGCAGTAGCATGTGACCTTTGTTCAAGACCATTGTAGTATTCCATTAGCAGTTTGCTTTTTGAAATATACAGATGGTTTCTTGACTTGAATCTTCTTCTCTTCTTGAGGTGGTAAAACAGTTGCAGGAGCCAAGGGATTAGATTTTGGTAGGTCATTACTAACAGCATTCACCCTAGACTTAGAGTCTTGTGTTGTGGTGAGATTACTGCTAGCAATGCCTAAGGCTTGCTGTTTTCCATTCTTCCTCTCATAGACTTTGCCTTGGTCATCATCCTTCTTATCCTTGCTGCCTTTCTTCTTCTTCTTATCCTCATCCCCCTTATCACTCTTGTGATGACTTCTACTTCCATCACTCTTGTCATCATCCTTATCATCCTTACTCCTCCTAGGTTGAGCTATTTCCAGAATTGAACCAGTAGCTATGAATGTTCTTAAGATGTGAAGTGCTTCCAACTCTTCAGCACTTCTATTTCCATCTTTCTTTTGTAGCTGGTCAATAATAGCAATGATGAGTCTGTGGTTTTTAGGGTTAAGATCATGGGGGATAACCAGCTATTTAACATCTTGAATTCTTGTACCAGACTGATAAAAGATGGTTCTTGGTTTGGTGCATACTTCAGGCAATCTAGTTAGTTGACCATCTTTTAGTCCAGTGTACAGTCTTTGGTTGTTCTCCCCTTTCTGCTCAATTAGTTCCAAGATAGCATCAATCTCAGAGTATTTTAAGGCTTTCAAGGTTTCAAATGATAGATGCCATATCTTGCCATTGGTCACCATCATGATTTCCTTGAGATAGATTTGATTTAGCTTTCTTGGAATAACTGTTAGATATTTGATTTGATCTCTGAGGCTTCTTCTGTAAAATAAGGTATCCCCTCCAACCCTTGCTTTTGAGGTTTGCAGAAACTTCAAGAATGCAGCATCATGATAAATCTCTGAATTTGCTACTTCTATCAGCTTGGCCTATGTAATCACCTTAGCTTCCACTGGCTCATCTTCAAGTCTGGGTACTTGGACTGGATTGCTTGGCATGGAACCTGCCACTACTGTAGTAGTGACAGTTTGCTTTTGGCCACTAGGTGTAATGATGTGCACAGGTGGTAGAGTGACCACTGGCAGAGAAGATGGAGGTTCATCAACCTTGAGTTTGCCCTTGCCTGAGACATGAGATGTAGGATTTGAAATTTGTTGATGACCACCCTCATTAATCTTGATGCCTTTAGATTGAGATTGAGATTTCTCCCCCTTAGTCTGAGGCTCCCCCTTAGACCCCTTAGGTTTATTCCTTGATATCCTCTTCTCCCCCTTAGGCTTGTTGTCAGGCACAGAGGCTGTAGTAGGGGCCTTTGGAGTTGAAGAGTCTTCAGATAGAGGGATACCCATGTGCTTCATCATGGCAGACAGCATAGATTGTTGATGCAGAAGAACATCAGCTGTGGTAGTGGCTTGAGTGTTCAATTGCTCAGTTAGATTTGTAACCTTGCCTACCAGATGGGCATTGGATTCTTTGAGAGACACCACCTCCCTTTCAAGAGTATCAACCTTGGTGAATAGCTCTTTGGCCTTGAAACCATTTAGGGATTGATCTTGTAGTCTCTTGAACTCATACTTTGACAGTTCATTCACAGGGACTTCAGTGACTAGCTTGTCTCCATATTGGTTTTTGAACATGGTCCTCAACATAGCATTGGCCTCTGTAGTCTGGTCAGATAGAATTTGAAATTTGCTTCCTAGACCTGTGTGTTAGGTCCAAATGTGTTGTAGAGGGGGGGTGAATACAACTTTTCGAATATGAGAAGAAATAAATACGATGCAATAAATGAACACACAGATTCAAGGAATATATGTCTTATATATAACTTGAAATGGTTGCTACAACATTCATTACAAAGTATAACAGAAGTTCAGAGAGAAGTGAATGATACTAAGCTCTGTGAATGCACTCTCTCTTTTTTTCTTGTGTTTTTCTCAAGAATTGCTCACTAATTAAAACATTACACAAGTACTTCTATTTATACTACATGTAATCTATGTCCTGTAGTCTTCAAAGACTAAGATATACGTGGCCTAATGCTGTCCACATAAATCTTGCCTTATCTTGAAAGCTTGGAAATCTGCCAATCAGAAGATGCCATGTGTCATGTTGAAGCTGTACTCTAAGTAGAACTTCTACTTGAGAATTTCTACTTAGCCATCTCGAATTTCTAAGTAGAACTTCTACTTAGAAACTTCTACTTGGTCATCTAGAATATTTAGTACTTAGAAAATATTCTGGTCTTCAACTTGAAACTTCAATGCACATCTTGAACTTGTGATATCTTCATGTCTTCTTTGTTCTTCACTAAGCTCTTGAATATGGATCTTTATTACTGACATAAACTTGCTATCAATGTCCTGACACTTGATGCAACGGTCTGGTTCATAAGTGACTAGTCTTGATAGGGTTTTTGCTTATTGAATAAATTACCATACCCAATTAGAATTGTGGCTTTCCAATATTTGCTTTCCTTCTTGTTCACTTGAAATCAATTAGTCTTATTGATACTGATAGTTATGATCTTGATTCTTGGTTTTTCAAATCACTGAGGCATGAACAACTTTGACTTGAACTTCTCTCAATGATTTCTTCTTGGCTTGATCATAGTTAGCATGTTGAATTGTATCAATTACCTTGTCTTCCTTTAGTGTTGATTTCTTGTGACTTCTTGTTCTTGATTGTCTTCTGGTTAAGTATCTTTTCCTTTAGTTTGAGTTACATTAGTTATAGTGTTACAAGTTTACACACTCTGCCTTTCAATCTCCCCCAATTTGATTGTCTAACAATGACATTCAAATTAATGAAGGATAACTCAACTAAACAATGAGACGAGAAAAGATAATTAACATTACAGTCTTGAATAATTTACAATTGAAATTTACATGAAAACAATACAAAGAACTTAAACTAGAAACAGAATTCGAACTTCGAATTAAAGATCATTTGAGTGATTCCTGTCACCTGGATTATTTCATATCTTTTAGTCAAACTTATATCACCTTATTGGATTCACTCTAAGGTGAATTTTCCTCAAGTGAGTTAAAGCAACCGAAAGACATGAAGTTTTTCCAACTTCAAGTTCACACCACTCTGACCTTTAACCCTAATTCCGTTTCCTCTTTCTAGCTTCAACAACTTGGTCTCTCTCTTCTTTCTGCCTTTTGCGCTTCTCCTTCTGCTGCTGTTCTTTCTTGTACACTGGATCTTTAAGCTGCTTCCACCTAGCATTCAATAGACTTACAGCTTCCATTTCTAGAGGGTTCTTGGGCTCTGGATAAGGATGTTTGAAAAGCCTTCTGAGTTTGTCCACCTCCTGAGTAGTCCTGATCTTTGGAATATCCTCAAAGTTCTTCATAATGAGCTGAGGTTTCCAGTGAGATTTATCAGATTTAAACTGACAATAGATCATCTTGGGGTAGCCCTTGACACGGTCAGTATTGTGGACACTGGCCGCATCTCGCTCCATCCGCTTATTTTCCACCACTATCTCAGACAGGTAACTCATGAGTCTCTGCTTTTCTTGCACAAACTTATCTTCCACTTCGCCCCATTTAAATACATATAATACTCTTTCCAGAAATGCAGCATCTTGAGTCCGTAGCAGCCATTGTCTACTCATATGCAAGATTGTTTGATTCTGGTCTGCATCTATGAATACTAAGGCATCAGCTGTATCTTCAACATAAGCGTGTATCCAGTATACACTATCACTTCCTGGAACACCAATAGCCTCCCTTATTTCTCCTTGTTCCAGTGCTCCAGAAGGAAGAGTCAGAGCTTCATCTACATTCTTCATTTGTTGAAGAATATTCCATTTCTTCTCCATCAGCTCTGGCTCAATCTTCACGTTATCTAGAGGGTTTGGAGCAATGATATCACACTTCCACACCTCATTGCTCTTATTGAATATGACTCTTTCAATGATCTTCACGGATTTATCTTTAAGCTCAGAAGCGAATCCCTTACTCATCATTTGTCTACAGACAGCTTTGAGAGATTCCACTGAAAGCTCCATTAGATCATTTTCCTCCATGCTAACCCTCTTCATCTTTCCGTCAACTACCATCCGGACAAAATTTGGATATGCTGAGAATTCTGGACCCTTGTCCTCTGCTAGCTGCATTAACTGATCTCTATACAGTATGCTTAGCTCCTCAGAATGAGAGTATTGAATTTTTGTCGCTAGCAAGAACAACTCTGACGCAGATCTTCTCGTTATGAATTGGTCATCCACATATAGGAAAGATGTTGGGACTCCTTCTACCAAAGACAAAATAACCTGCCACTCCTTAAGGTTTGCATTGTATCCAACCCTGACTTTAGAAATTAATCTCTTCAAAGCATTTATATAGTCCCCAGTCATTGGATTCTGCAAATTCAAGTTGTAGAACAGATCATCTGCATCCTTGTTATGAACTCCTTTCGCACAGGGTCCCATCATTATCTTCCTTGCTTCATCCCACTTCTGCCCTATCCTTCGTTTGTCCAGATCAACTTGAGGATCAGCTAGCCTTGCAAGCTCATGATCATACTGCTTCCCTTGGAGCTCCAGCTTCTTTTCTAGGAACGCAGCATGTTCTTGCATCATCTTCATTTTATGGAACTGAGCTTGTTCCAAGGCTAACTGTTGAGCTTTAAGGGTTTCCTCATCAACAGGAATTTCTTCAGGCATTCCGGAAGACATCCCAGCACCTCCACCTTGTTCCTTCAAAGATCTTTTTATAGCATGTGCCAATGGTACGTCTTCCATATCAGAATCTGAGTCAAGTACCTCCTGTACTGTTTCCTGATGACTCAGGTCAACGAATGGTTCATCAACCATTATTGCCTTACCCTTTCTCATCCTCAGAGCCTCTTCATCAACAGACGGCTCAACTTCTGGTTCCTTGACAAGATCAGCGGGTTCTTCAATTTCTTCGATGTGAACTGCCTGCTGTCTCGTATCCTTTCCACTCTCCTCCTTAGGTGAGTTATCCTGAGCTCTACCTTGGTATTCAGATCCACCAGCTGCATAAGAACCTCCAAAACCAGAACCAGAGGCTCCCGCTCCACTAGCACCACCTGCACCACCTGCACCAGCATCGGGGGGAGGTTGTTGCGACTCGAAACACTCCGGGGGCACAAAACTCCTGACTGCGAACATCATTCTGCTGATTTCCACAGCCATTGTATGCATTGTAGACTCCAATGTCCCCATCCTCTCATTGAGAGTGCTTCCCAAGACACTACCAGCATGGCCCAAGTCATTGACCTTATTTGTCAAATCATCAAAAGCGGTAGCTTGACTTGCCATTCTTGCTGCGTAGTCGTCTAGAGCCCTTTGGTTGTTTCCAATGTTCATCCCGAACTGCCCCATCGTCTGTCCAAACTGCCTCATCTGATTTTCCATAGAATTCATACGCGTATCAAGATTTTCAATGTTAAGGGACGGTGTTTGGTTTAGGTGACCTCGCTCTAATACTCGTTCTGTTGGTATTTGGCGCTCGGTTTCGGGCCTTGAAAATGAAGGTCCCTCTCTCCCTAACCTCTCACACACACTCCCTGTCTCACGCTCGTGTATGTCTTCAATTATTGATCCGAAATATGAAGCAGTACCTGCAGAAATTTGATAAGCAAAATAATTGGCAGTTACGGGATCTATGTCTGTTCTGTCCTGAGTTGGAATCTCAGGCTGAGCGGCTGCAAAGTGTTCTTGTACGACATCAGCACCGATCCTCTTTGCAGCATCAGTACGTACCGGTGAAGGTACAGTTGAAGTTGTTAAAGCTTCATGTCCTTGTGAAGCAACAGGATCTTCAAAAGGTACATAACTGTCATCAAAATCCCTATGTGCAGATTGTTTAAGGGGAGAACCACTCTCGTGAGGTGGAGTGGTTGCGTGTGACACACTAGGGTTTGACTGTGGTTGTGAAGTAGCAGCGTGGAAAAGTTTGGCTTTCTTTCGAATAAGTTGCTGCTCTTCGGGTTCACTCTCCTCATCATCTTCTATATATACACGTGCTGGCTTTCTGACTTCCGTTAACAGGGGTGAAAGAGAATAAGAATGTGTATCGGGCTCAGAAATGTAGCTCTCACCCTGGGATAGATCCTGCGGGTTAGCCGTCTCTTGGGTCGCGGAATCAGATGCATAGGAGGAGGAATGAATAGTATGCAGGGAGAGATTACCTGATTGATTACCTTGTGCATCATCGCTTTCCTCATCAGGAATCTCATCAAATGCCTCAGCATGAACAGATGGATTTTGAGCATGTGATGAAACTTGTGATGATGCCTCCAAATTGGTAACTCCTGCATCATATCTAAGCCACATTTGTATATTTTCAGGAATTGACATCGGTTTACCTTGATGTTTATCCTGATTAGCAATGGTTGAAAGTGACTTAGTGCCCATCCCTAGCGATTCAGATGTTGGGCTTCTGGCAAATCCCTGTCTAACAGCAAGAGCATCCTTCGGTATTAAGTCATTGATCAGCATTTGTAGGAACCGAGGAAACCAGTAGACAACATCCGCTGTAGTGAGGTCTCTGCTTGCATGGGATCCCATTGAGGCCACTATCTCAGAGAGAACTATGCGTCCATAATTTATATCCAGTTCTCTTGCTAGGGCAACTGCAAAGGTTTGCATTGGAATTGGAATTTGATGAAAATCATTTTCGCGTGCCCGAAAACATCGTGTGATGGCCTCGAAAAAGTAATTCCATTCCACATGGAAGAATTGTTTTTGGATATTTCCTGTGATTGGGTCTTTCGGAGGATAACATCCAATTTCTTCAAAGAATCTGAGGCGTTCTGCAGCTGTAGGTTCTGGATCATAAGCATCTTTGATTGGGAATCCCAGAACCCTGTTGACAATCTCTTCAGTCACCTCATATTCCTGACCCGCTAAGGTAAACCTGAAACCGAAGGGGGTTGATTTGCTCCCAAAAGTAACCGCACTAGTCCATAATTGCTGTAAAGCATCATGTACTAGTGTAGGTTTAGCAGTAAAAGCATGGCTAGCTTTGGAGTACAAATTAAGAAATCGTATCCAAAACTTAAACCGCGGGAGTTGATCACCAATTTCCGTAGAAATATTATAAAAATTGTTTTTAGCAAGTGAAAATTGGTGAGCCATTTTAATTTAAATGTTTTTCTTAAAAAGATGTGAATTTTTTTTTTTAAATTTTGAAAAACAAGTAATTTACAAATTAACAGTTTTATCCCTTTTAATTTTTCGAGAATATCAAAAGACAATCTGAAAAGTTAAACTACGGGATATGAACAGTTGCCAATAACTAAATCTGAATATTCAAAGATGATGCATATTCGTGTGTTTATCAGTGAAATCGTGTGTATATATGGAGAATATGAAATCGTGTTTTGAACAGTTACACAAAACTTCATGTTTGTGTGTATGTATATGCGGTTACAAAACACAGTATCACAATGATTAATGATAACACAATGAATATCAGTCAAAAGTTTGGCAGTAATTCGTGATTAGTATGAGTTTAATCACAAAAACACGGATCAAAGGTATGTAATTAGTGAAATCGCACTGTTTTTGTGAAACGGCTGCTGTGAAAATGAAATTAGGTAAAGTGAATTAGGCATCGAGTTAGAGATGTATATATAGATGAATGTGAAATGACAAAAATGTCCCTGTTAAAAAGAGTGAAAATTACCAAGTCCATATAGGGAACATCTAAGTCGAACTCTATCTCGAACATCTCTATCTCGAACATCAAGTCGAACTTCGAGATGAAGTTCGAGATAGAGGCTAACTCGAACAATTAAGCACAAATAAGCACTTTAACCAATTTTACAGCAAAAACTATAGGGAAATCCTATCTCGAACATTATTGATTTGAAGTAAACTTGGAAAATTCCCTTCTAAGAAAAACAGGGAAATTCAAGATACTTTTCGAGTTAGAAGTCTATCTCGAACATCAAGTCGAAATTCGAGTTGAGTTTCGAGATAGACTAAGAGCTCTATCTCGAACATCAAGTCGAAATTCGAGTTGAGTTTCGAGATAGACTAACTCGAAGTTAATCTCAAATTCTTTCCAAAATACCCCCTTGAAGCAAAAAGTACAGGGTAATTCAAGATATGTTTCGAGTTAGGAGTGTAACTCGAAAAATTCCCTTTAGCTTAACTGAGAACTCTATCTCGAACTTCAAGTCGAAATTCGAGTTGAGTTTCGAGATAGACTAACTCGAAGTTAATTCTCAGTTCTTTTCAAAATATTCCCTTAATGGAAACCTCATATCAACCTTTGAGATAAAATTCGAGATAGACTTTATCTCGAATATTTTGAAGATAGAACTAGGCACACTGGTAACTCGAAGTCGAACTCGAAGTCGAATTTCGAGATGAATTTCGAGATAGCCAACTCGAAATTCTTCCCAGACTTAGAATTTTCAAAACTTCACTCTGACAGCTTAAGTCGAAATTCAAGTCGAATTTCTAGATGAGTTTCGAGATAGAACCTAACTCGAAATTTTGAAGTTTTTTTTTTAATTCTAAGGCCTCTAATTACATGAAACTCATAGGTAAATTCATCTAAAAATCATGCAATATTTAGAATATTATGAATTTAACTCCCCCTATGATCATGCAATCTAACATGCATAAATTCATAGATTTGTGCTATAAAAGACACTTAAAACACAAGGAATTTATGCAAAAACACACTATATGCAACCTATAACAATCATTAATTAGGCATATTAAAGTCTAAGCACATAATGATTGAGTAGCTTGCACATACAAACATAAACATGGATTTTACAGATAGAAGGCTTTACTAACTTGTGTTAAGCATTCCCAATTCACCAACCAATCTATTGAATGTTACTTCATCAAGAGGTTTGGTGAATATATCTGCAATTTGTTGCATTGTGGGCACAAAATGTAGCTCCACAGTCCCCTCCTCGACATGTTCTCTTATGAAATGATACCTGATGTCGATGTGCTTGGTTCTTGAGTGATCTACAGGATTGTTGGTTATGGCAATGGCACTTGTGTTGTCACACATGATTGGAATTTTCTTGTGCTCCATGCCATAATCCTTCAATTGGTTCCTCATCCACAGTATTTGAGCTACACAGCTTCCACAGCAATGTACTCAGCTTCGGCAGTAGAAGTAGATACTGTATGTTGTTTTTTACTTTGCCAAGACACCAATCTTCTGCCAAGAAATTGGCAAGCACCAGATGTGATTTTCCTATCAATCCTGCAACCTGCATAGTCTGAATCCGAATAGCCAATAAGATTAAAACCTGTATCTCTTGGGTACCAAATCCCTAGATTTGGTGTGCCCTTGAGATACCTAAAAATTCTTTTGACGGCTACGAGATGTGATTCTCTAGGATCCGCTTGGAACCTTGCACATAAACAAGTTGCGAACATTATATCGGGTCTACTTGCAGTTAAATAGAGGAGTGAGCCAATCATACCTCGATAGCTTGTGATGTCAACTGATTTACCTGATTTGTCTTCATCAAGCTTCGTGGCTGTTGCCATGGGAGTCTTAGCTGCTGATGCATCTTCTAGATTATACTTCTTGAGTAAATCTCTGACGTACTTGGATTGACAGATAAAGATACCATCTTTTCTCTGACTGATCTGTAATCCAAGGAAGAAGGACAGCTCTCCCATCATGCTCATCTCATATTTTTCATGCATTAGCTTGGCAAATCTCTCGCACAAGCGCTCATTTGATGACCCAAAAATGATATCGTCCACATAGACTTGAACAAGTATTAAGTCATTTCTTACAATTTTATAGAACAATGTTTTATCAATTACTCCCCTAACAAAACCATTTTCAATTAAGAATAAGGATAGGGTTTCATACCATCGCCTTGGGGATTGCTTGAGGCCATAGACAGATTTGAAGAGTAGATACACAAAATCTGCATGTTCTGGATCAACGAAGCCAGGCGGCTGTTCCAGATACACTTCTTCTTCTAACTCTCCGTTCAGGAAGGCACTTTTTACGTCCATCTGGAAAACCTTGAAGTTCTTATGTGCTGCAAATGCCAAGAACATCCTGACTGCCTCAAGTCTTGCAACTGGTGCATAGGTTTCATCATAATCAATTCCTTCTCGCTGAGAATAACCTTTTGCAACCAAACGAGCCTTGTTTCGTGTTACAAGTCCGTTTTCATCCAGTTTATTTCTGAATACCCACCTAGCTCCAATTACGGATATGTTCTTTGGTCGGGGTACCAGTTTCCAAACTTTCTGCCTTTCAAACTGATTGAGTTCCTCTTGCATTGCAATCACCCAATCAGCATCGCCAAGAGCTTCTTCAATTTCTTTAGGTTCAAGCTTGGATAAGAACCCAGAATATAAGGAGATATTATCCATGTCAGCTCTTGCAGTTCTTCTAGTAGTCACACCAGCATCTGGATCACCAATAATTAACTCAAACGGATGGTCTCTATTCTATACCCGTTCACCTGGAAATTGTCTTGATGATTCAACTTGACTTTCTGAGTTGGGGTGCTGACTACTTTGATTATTTTCACTAACTCCCCCTGAGTTAGTGCCAGCTCCTACAGAACTAGAGTCAACTCGACTCGAGCCTTGAACAGTAGTCCTTGAGCTGCTATTTACTCCCCCTGAGTTGTTGCCGGTTGGTACTGAAGAAGTCTCTCCTGATCTTGTAGAATTAGCTTGTTCACTAGACTCAGGTTCTTCATGTACGCTTGGAACATTTAATGGAACAACCAACTCAGGTTCATCTTCAAGATCTTCTAAGTCCAGATTCTGAAATTTTAGGGACTCAGGTTCGCTAGAATCTCTTAAAATTGATGAGAGTTTGGTATCGTCGAATCTGACGTTGTAACTTTCAGTCACTTTTCGATCATTCACTAAGAACACTCTATAAGCTGCCACCACGTCTATAGAGTAACTAACAAAGATTCCTTCACGAGCTTTTGCTTCAAACTTGCCTAGATTTTCATCATCTATAAGCACATAGCATTTTGCTCCGAAGACATGAAAGTATTTGATTGTTGGTCTTCTGTTGTTCATTAATTCACATGGTGTCTTTTCTTTATCTTTTATAATCAAGGTTCTATTTTGAATGTAACAAGCGGTACTCACTGCTTCGGCCCAGAAGTACAAAGGAAGTTTTGAATCATACAACAAAGTTCTTGTTGCTTCAACCAAAGTTCTATTCTTCCTTTCAACTACTCCATTTTGCTGTGGAGTTCTCGGGGCTGAATACTGACGACGTATTCCTTTAGATACACAGAAGTCATTCAGCACTGCGTTTTTGAATTCAGTGCCATTGTCTGATCTAATCGTCTTCACAGTAAGTGTCGAAACATTCTCAATTTGAGTGATATGATCAATGATTAAGAAAGGTACTTCGTCTTTCGTCATTGCGAACAATACCCATGTATACTTGGAGAAGTCATCCACGATTACCAAAGCATATCTTTTCCTAGACAAAGATAGGACATTCACTGGGCCAAACAAATCCATATGAAGAAGTTGCAGAGGCTCAGTAATACTAGAGATTTCTTTGCTTTTATGCGATGCTCGCTTCGACTTTCCCATTTCACAAGCTTCACAGAGTCCTTTCGGAGCGAACTCCATTTGAGGTAGATCTCTCACCAATTCTCGCCTCGCGAGAGCATTCATCGTTTTGAAGTTTAAGTGAGATAACTTTTTGTGCCATAACCAGCTTTCATCATCCGAGGCTTTGCTGTAGAAACAGGTGACCTCATTCTGATTTGCTGAATCCATATCTGCAACAAAAAGATCTGCCTTTCGATCTCCTCTCAAAGCTAGTGAGCCTTCCTTGATGTGAGTGATTGATACACCTTTCTTGTTGAAGACAATTTCGTAACCTTTGTCACATAATTGACTGATACTCAACAGATTGTGCTTCAGTCCCTCAACATAGGAAATATCTTCTATGATGACATTGCCAGTTTTCAGTTTGCCATATCCCTTAGTCACACCGATGCTGTCATCTCCAAAGGTAACATAAGGGCCAGCCTTCATAACCAACTCTGTAAGCAGGGACTTGTTTCCAGTCATATGCCTCGATGCTCCACTGTCTAGCACCCATATGACTTTATTTCTATTCGGCTTAACGCCCTGCAATGATAGATTGGTTAGACATTCTTCGGAACCCAACTCTGATTGGGCCCGGCTTTTCGATAAGATCGAGAATCAACAGATTTAACAACAGGAGATGCACTTTTCTTCACATTACTAGAGCTTTCAACTATCTCCTTTCCTTTCTCAGACTTGACAGATTTGTCAGTCTTAGGAGAAGGTTTGTCACTCCTAACTTTAGGAGGACTGACAGTCTTGGCTCTCCCATACTTTTTCTTGATGTTTGAACTAGCAACAGTATTTGAGCATGACTGGCTAGATGCATTCATTAAATGCACAAAAGTTTGCATGATGTTAAAAGTGCATGGCATACAATTAGGTTGACCACACTGTGCATGATTCTGATGCAGATTATTCATTGTATGTGTGGTAGGCATGGCATGTGCAGCAGGAACATTTATGTTAGCTTTACATGCATAAGAAAGATGTTCAGTAGATTTACAGTGATAACATGCTTTCTTTATTCGTTCAGCCTTAACCTCTTTTATGCCTTTTTCTTTCTTTCCTTGTTGTTTAACAGCCTTAGCTCCTAATCCTAGTCTAGATTCATCTCTAGGAAAATTGATTTTAACTTGTTTGATAGGAGTTATAGGTTGTGCTTTCTGGCGATCTTCCATCTCAATCTCATATCTAGCTATCAATTCAGTCTCTTCTTCTTCTATTCTAGGAACAAGGTGTTTGTACATAGGTTTGACAGCTGATTTAAGAATGCTAGGTGTTTCCTTTTTAAGATCACTGGAACTAGGGTCAATAGGTCTCTTTCCTTCTTTCTTAGGAAGATCAGAATAATCAAGTCCTACACCTACTCCAGTTATCCTCTTAAATGTGTCATTATCTACATACACTTTACTAGCAGCTAGTTTGTAAGCTTCACATTTTGTTTCTAACTCAGCTAGATTGTTCCTAAGACATGCTTCTACTTCTTCCTTAAGGACGAGCTTGTGTTCCAGAGATTTAATAAAGTCTCTTAGGGAAGTATCTACAGTACAAGCAGCCTCTAGCTCTTCCACTTTTGCCTCAAGCATTCTGCATTTGGCAACAAGTGTTTTCTGTTCCTTTTGAGAAGAGTCTAGGCTTTTGCACAACATATAGATCTCTTCACTAAGAGCCCCGTTCTGTTCCTTATAATCATAAATAGACATTTCTACTTTAAGAGTCAGAACTGGTACCTCTGGTTCCTCTGATGTCTCAGCCATGAGGGAAAAGTTTGCTACATGAGTAACATCTTCCTCATCTGAATCATCCCAAGCTCTTCCTTCTGTCACCAATAAAGCTCATTTTCCATGTCTTTCCTTCACCAGTGCTTCATACTTGCTTTTGAGGGCTTCATATGTCTCTTTTGGATAAGTCTGTTTAGACTTTTTGCAGTCCGAGGCAAAGTGTCCAGCTTCACCACAATTATAGCATTTGAACTTCATTTTGAAATCCAATGGAGATTTGTAACTGGTATTCTTGCCTTTACCTTGGTAGCCTGACGAACTACCACCACCCTTAGCAGCCCGATAGAAAGATGAAGAATTTCTTTGTGGTCGGTTGCTCTTTCTAAATCTCATGTTGCTGAACTTCCTTGCCATGTATGCCACGACACTATCGTCCATGTTGTCCAGCTCTTCTTGGGTGTAGTAGTCATCATCACTGTCAGATGCGCACTCGTCATCATTATCAACTTGATGTGGTGCAAGTGATGATTTAGGCTTTGCTGCAACCATTGCCTTCTTAGACTCTTCCTCATCAGCAACTAATCCTGATGCACTTTCTTTTCCCTTTGAATCATTGTCCCATGCTTGATCTTGAAGTGTTTCCAGCTCATAGGTCTTTAATATTCCATAATATTCTTCCAGAGAAGTTGTATGCAAATCTCTGGTTTCTCTTATTGCGTAGACCCTATGTTCAATGCTTTTTGGCTGGTTCCTCAGATATCTCGTATTAGTCTCAACCATGGGGAGAGTTACACCTCTCAGATTCAAATCCAATACCAACTGACTGAATCGTAGGTAGACATCTGTTATGCCTTCTCCTTTCCTTATTCTAAAGGTGTCATACTCCATCTTGAGTATGAGTGTCTTGTTGCTTCTGACCTCTGCAGATCCTTCCATGACAACTTCTATTTTGTCCCAAATCTTCTTCGCTGTAGTCAGACCTTTGACTATGTTGAACATTTCATGATCAAGAGATTCCATCAAGGTTTGTCGAACGGCAGTATCACAAGCTATTTGTTCCTTGTCAGCATCCGAAAACTCCGAGGCCTTTTTAGGCTCAGACCGAGGTGCTATAACCACCCCTCCTTCCGTATGTACAGGAATAACCACCATTGGAACAAATTTACCCTTGTCAAGGACTTCCAGATATTCAGGGTTAACAGTCTCTAAATATAGTCTCATTCTGAAAACCCATTCTTTATAGTGATCTCGGTTGAACATTGGGATCTTGAATGCATTTTTAGGAGCCATCTCAATTCTGGTCACTAAAAGTTTCTAAGTACCCAAGACTAGGCTATGTAGAATATTTATGTAGAACTTTTGCCTAAGTCGAAATTTCTCTAAGTAGAAATTTTGCTCAAGTCGAAATTCACCAAGTAGAAATTGTCCAAGTCGAAATTCTATGTAGAAAATCTCAAGTAGAAATTCTATGTAGAACTTTTGTCCTTAGAATAATTTTTCTGCAGGTTACTTTAATATTGAATAAACAATATTATCTCTTTAACACCTTTTGACTTTGAATGCTTTACTCACCTAACCCACCTAACCCACGTGCTAGGTAATGAATATGTTTTGTTTCACTTTCGGCCGTGAATAATGCAAATCACAAAGTCCAAAAACACCTTTTTATTCTTTTATTATTTTTCTGTTTGAAAAGGAGATCAAAAAGTTGTTGGGTTGTCTTCTTTGATAAGAACAGATGATGAACACTCAAGAACACCAAATATGAAAGTACCCAGATTAATTCACAAAAATTAATTAAAATACATCCAAGCTAAATAATCACACCTGGAGTATTTAAATAATTTTTCAGATGAGTTTTCAATACAAACGATTTAAAGCACACTTTTCAAGAAAATGAAAAGTAGATCTAGAAAATGAAAGCTCACGATTCTTCTACCAAACACAAGGATCTATGTTTTGTATGTTAAACATATAGCTCTGATACCAATTGTTAGGTCCAAATGTGTTGTAGAGGGGGGGTGAATACAACTTTTCGAATATGAGAAGCAATAAATACTATGCAATAAATGAACACACAGATTCAAGGAATATATGTCTTATATATAACTTGAAATGGTTGCTACAACATTCATTACAAAGTATAACAGAAGTTCAGAGAGAAGTGAATGATACTAAGCTCTGTGAATGCACTCTCTCTTTTTCTCTTGTGTTTTTCTCAAGAATTGCTCACTAATTAAAACATTACACAAGTACTTCTATTTATACTACATGTAATCTATGTCCTGTAGTCTTTAAAGACTAAGATATACGTGGCCCAATGATGTCCACATAAATCTTGCCTTATCTTGAAAGCTTGGAAATCTGCCAATCAGAAGATGCCATGTGTCATGTTGAAGCTGTACTCTAAGTAGAACTTCTACTTGAGAATTTCTACTTAGCCATCTCGAATTTCTAAGTAGAACTTCTACTTAGAAACTTCTACTTGGTCATCTAGAATATTTAGTACTTAGAAAATATTCTGGTCTTCAACTTGAAACTTCAATGCACATCTTGAACTTGTGATATCTTCATGTCTTCTTTGTTCTTCACTAAGCTCTTGAATATGGATCTTTATTACTGACATAAACTTGCTATCAATGTCCTGACACTTGATGCAACGGTCTGGTTCATAAGTGACTAGTCTTGATAGGGTTTTTGCTTATTGAATAAATTACCATACCCAATTAGAATTGTGGCTTTCCAATATTTGCTTTCCTTCTTGTTCACTTGAAATCAATTAGTCTTATTGATACTGATAGTTATGATCTTGATTCTTGGTTTTTCAAATCACTGAGGCATGAACAACTTTGACTTGAACTTCTCTCAATGATTTCTTCTTGGCTTGATCATAGTTAACATGTTGAATTGTATCAATTACCTTGTCTTCCTTTAGTGTTGATTTCTTGTGACTTCTTGTTCTTGATTGTCTTCTGGTTAAGTATCTTTTCCTTTAGTTTGAGTTACATTAGTTATAGTGTTACAAGTTTACACACTCTGCCTTTCACTGTGACTGTATCTTTAAGTAGAGCTAGACCATTATCCATCTTGGTGCAGGTGGTGTTGCAGTGTTTGAGATCTTTGACCACACTGTCTAGTTGAGGAAATTTGGCATCAAAGGCCCTCTTTACTTCTTCTACTGAAGTGACTGTCTTGTCACACACCTTGTTGACTTCAGTTTTGACTCCCTTGCCAAGGTAGTGTGGAGCCTTGAGGAAACCCTTGTAGGAATCATTGACAGCTTCATACACTTCACTAGGGGACAGGGATTTTGCATTTGAACCTAGTGAAGTGATGTATTCCTCTCTAAGATATTGAAGTGCTTCACTGAGAGTTACATCATACTTTCCTTGCATCCAGGCATCTACATTGCCATCTCTCTCTCAGCATCATCAATAATCTTGGCCTTCTGCATCTCCACATCATCCCTATGGCATAGTAGGATGGCTTCATAATCTGGATTTGAGATGTTGGAGGTGACAAGGTTCTGGGCTATTTTTACAAACTCAGGAATCTGATCCACAACATAGCTTTGGAGAGCTTCAATGGACATTTGTGGTGGAACAGACCATGATCCTGAAGCACTGTCATGTTGCACAGGCTTCAGCCATTGGGACAGAAAGTGAGAGCTAGAGCTAGGCAAGCTAGACTCCTCAGTTACAGATGCAACTTCTGTAACCGGATGGAAAGACTCTGCTACTGTTGTCTCCACAGGAGTGGGATGAGTTACAACAGTAGTTGACACAGGCACAGAGTCTCTAGTTAAAACTAGTGAATCCTCTGTGTTTGTGATGGTGTCATTAGGAGATGCCCCAGCATGCATTCCCTGACCATCTAAATGTGGTACCTGGGTGGTGAGCAAGGTGTCATGCACCAAGTCACTTGAATCCATTGGCTCATCAAGAGAAAAGAATTCTTAATGATCAATGCCTTGCTCCTCAATTGCTTGAGTTGCAGGCTCCAAAGAAATATGAGTGGTAGATTCTGGAAGAGAAGTGTGTTGTAGATTAGATTTTGGAAACTCCCCCTGAGAGATAGAGAGAGTTTCAATTGTGATCAGCCTTATCACTCCCTTGTGCTGACTCTTTACAGATAGGTGCATTGGGGAGGATGCTTGATTCTATAGATGCACCCTGTTGAGAGGATACATCTAGTGAGCTGTTTGCCCCTGATTTTACAACTTCAGCCATTTGGGTGACTGAAGAGGTGGTTTTAGATTTCTTCTTCTTCTTTAGGCTAATGATAGGTGACTCAGTTTCCTCACCTCCTAAACCTAGTTCTACAGCCAAGGCTGCTTCAGTTAAGATGGTTAAAGGTTCAGAAGCAACCTGTTTTCTCTTCTTTTTACTAACATCACCCTTTTGAGAGGATGATGCAGTTGGCTCTGTGTTTGGTAGAGTGTTTGTCTGAGAGGGTTGGTTAGCAAGCCTTGGGTTAGCATTGTGTTATTCTTGCTTAGGCTGTGCTAACTGAGACTTAGACTTAAATATTGGCATGTTGTGGGGGTAAGACCTAAACAAACCCTCCATGTGGGGAGTTATCTTAAGCCTTACATCCACATCATTCCTAGTCTCCAAGTTACCAAAAATAAGTTTGGTCATGGACCTAGGATAGCCTATTTTACTTTTATCTAATCCAGGCAATTCAATCAATGAAGCATTTTTCAAATTAAGTACTGATTGAATAAAGCGGGGAAAGAAAATTTCAGTACCTCTCTTGGCTGTGTTCTTACCAAGTCTCCCATATAGCTCTTGTATGATGAGATGTCCAACATCTATCTTTCTCCCATGAGCCAAGGCATAGGCAAGCTGCTGCACAGGTGTACTAATCTGATCAAAGCTCGATTTCCTGGCAGTGAATACCTGAAGGAGCGTAGCAAAAACATAGCTCCATTCCTTTCTCAAGTACTTCCTATTCAGCTTTCCAAGTTTAATAGCCTCTGAGTAGTTGATAAATTCAAAGAATTCTTCCAACTCAGCATCTGTGGCCAGGGAGTCATATGCCTCTTGCTGCAAATCCAAGGCTTCATTCATGTCTGCGGTAGTGATAGTAATATCCACGCCTTGAATTTTGCAGTAGACAACATATGAGGTAATAGCATTCTCAAGGGTGATGACCTCCACTGTAGCTGTCCTCCAGAATTGTTCTAATAAGTCTATGTACAGGGTTGGGTTGGCTGATAGTGCACCCTTGATGTAAGATTCAGACAACCATCAAACAAAGCACTTGAAATTAGCATTTGGTGCTTCCACATCACTGGTAATTGCGATGAAATTGGTTTGGGATGGTATGGTGAGTTGAATGTTTGCCATTTGGGTAGAGAAGAAAAGAGAATTAAGGTTGAAGAAGAAATTCGCAGTTAGGGTTTTCAGAGGTTTTAAGAGTTTAGATGCTTGAGAAATCGAATGAAATGAGTTGAACAGTTGTGAAATTGTATATATATGACAAACTTGAGTTGTCGATTAGATCTAAGTTTTGTATCGACAAGACAGTCATTCGAGAAGTATAAAACAACTATTCGATAAGTCAAGAAAGGCTTATTCGATATCTCAAGCAGTTTGTAACTCACAGCTGGCAGTTATTTAACTCAGAAAATAATTCTAAGCTAAATAAAATATGTTTTTATGAGCGAAATGAAATTTTGAATATAAATCCAAAAAGCGATTAAGTGTCAGCGAGAAATCAGCCTTTTCAAATGATTCGATAACTCAAATACAGTATTCGAGAACTTCATCATTAGAGAACTAAAATACACTATTCGAGAACTCAGAGTGTGCTATTCGATTTCTCCAAAAGACACTATTCGAGAACTCAGGAGGGTTCTAGATAGGCCTATTCGAGAACTCGAGCCATGACAAAACAATGAACCATTTGAGAAGTCTGACTTATCGAACTATACTTTTCACTCATAAAATTCAATTTTCACTATCTTTTAAAATTTACCAGAAATATTCACTGAAGAATATTCGACCAAATTAAATAGTGATTCTCTCAAAATTTCACAGAAATTTCAAGCTAAAGATGTTTGATTTTCAACATATGCAGCATTGTGGAATATTTATAAATCATACTCCAGCCAATACTTACTTCAAAAATATTGAGCATTTGATAAAGTAAGTGTTTACTGCTGCAACAATCTAGTTGATATATTCACTTAGCCAGAATTTGAAGAATTCAGCATTCCAATCTCACCAACCAACCTTGTGAAGGTGGCTTCATCTAATGGCTTAGTGAATATGTCAGCTAGTTATTTCTCTGTGGGAACATAATGTAACTCAATGGTTCCATTAGTTGCATGCTCCCTTATGAAGTGATATCTGATGTCAATGTGCTTTGTCCTAGAATGATTGACAGGATTGGAAACTATAGAGATTGCACTTGTGTTGTCATACATGATTGGAATTCTTTCCAACACAAGTCCATAATCTCTAAGTTGGTTTCTGATCCAAAGCACTTGAGTACAACAACTTCCAGCAGCTATGTATTCAGCTTCAGCTGTGGAAGTTGACACAGATTGTTGTTTCTTGCTGTACCAAGAGACTAACCTTTGTCCAAGAAATTGGCAGCTACCTGAGGTGCGTTTCCTATCCACTCTGCATCCAGCATAATCAGCATCAGAATAACCAATCAGATTGAACCCTGTGTCCTTAGGATACCATAACCCCAAGTTTGGTGTGCCCTTCAGATATCTTAAAATCCTCTTTATTGCTATCATATGTGATTCCTTTGGATTTGATTGAAACCTTGCACACAAGCATGTTGCAAACATGATGTCTGGCCTACTAGCAGTGAGGTAGAGTAAAGAATCAACCATGCCTATGTAGATTGAGATATCTACCTTCTTGCCCTTAACATCTTCATCTAACTTGGTGGCAGTGGCCATGGATGTCTTTGCAGGTGAGCATTCTTCTAAGTCAAATTTCTTCAATAGATCCTTGATGTATTTGGTTTGACTTATAAAAATGCCATCCTTCCTTTGACTCACTTGCAGCCCAAGAAAGAATGTTAATTCTCCCATCATACTCATCTCATATCTGCTCTGCATGAGCTTAGAGAATTTCTCACACAGCTTCTCATTTGTAGAGCCAAATATGATATCATCCACATAGATTTGAACTAATATAATATCATCACCATGTTTCTTGTAAAACAGTGTCTTGTCCAGTGTGCCTCTAGTGAATTGATTCTCCAGTAGAAATTGTGACAATGTGTCAGACCATGCCCTAGGAGCTTGCTTAAGTCCATACAATGCTTTAAGCAATCTGTAGACAAAGTGAGGGAATTGTGGATCCTCAAAGCCAGGTGGTTGTTGCACATATACTTCTTCTTCCAACTCCCCATTCAGAAATGCACTCTTGACATCCATTTGATAAACCTTGAAATTAGAATGTGCAGCAAATGCCAAGAAAATTCTGATGGCCTCTAGTCTAGCAACAGGGGCAAAAGTCTCATCATAGTCAATGCCTTCCTGTTGAGAGTATCCTTTTGCAACCAACCTTGCTTTGTTTCTTATGACTACACCATTTTCATCCATCTTATTCCTTAGAACCCATTTTGTTCCAACAATGGTTCTATCCTTTGGTGTAGGCACAAGTTCCCATACTTTGCTTCTTTCAAATTGGTTTAGCTCCTCTTGCATAGAAATTATCCAATCAGGATCCAACAATGCATCATCAAGTTTCTTAGGCTCAACTTGGGATAGAAAGCAACCATAGAGACATTCATTTAGAGTTGCTCTCCTTGTCCTCACTCCTGTATTTGGATCTCCAATTATCTGATCTGCAGTATGTGATCTATCCCATTTCCTTGTATGTTCAGATTGATTTCTCAGCCTTGATGTTGCTTCATCATCCAGATCATGATCATTTACATTTCCTCCCCCTGTGAAGTTGCCACTAATCACAGGTGTGTCTTGGATGCTTGTTTCTTCATTGTTGGTTGACACAGGTTCTTCACTCACTTGAGTTTGTTGGATTGTGGGCTCAAATTCAGTTTCAATCTCCTCATTAGAATCATCTAGATTGTCAAACTTCAAAGGATCTTTATCTTCATCATTAGCTTCTTCTAATCTAGGTAGTTTGCTGTCATCAAATGTCACATCTGTGCTTTCCATAACTTTCTTTTGAGTGATGACATAAACTTTGTATGCAATTCTTTCCATAGAGTAGCCAAGAAAAATTCCTTCAAATGCTTTTGCATCAAACTTTCCAACATATTCTGAGTTGTCTTTTAACACAAAGCATTTGCTTCCAAAAGTATGAACATACTTTAGAGTGAGCTTCTTTCCAGTCATCAAGTTGTAAGGTGTCTTTCCAGTGTTTTTGTTGATGAGGGTTCTGTTTTGGATATAGCATGCAGTGCTCACAGCCTCAGCCCAAAAACATGTAGGCATTTTTGCATCAAGTAACATTGTTCTAGCAGCCTCAGTCAGAGTTCTATTCTTTCTCTCAATAACTCCATTTTGTTATGGAGTCCTTGGAGCTGAGAATTGTTGAGAAAAACCATTTTCTTTGCAGAATGCTTCAAGCATGGCATTTCTGAACTCTGTTCCATTTTCACTTCTTAATGCAATCACACTTGCATTGTTGGCCTTTGCTTCCTTGTCAATTTTCTTTATATGCTCAATGATTACTTGTGGAGCCTCATCCTTTGATGCCAGAAATTCTACCCATGTATACCTTGTGAAATCATCAACCATCACCAGAGCATACTTTTTCCTTCCTAGTGACATAATATTGACAGGCCCAAACAAGTCCATATGAATTAGTTGTAGGGGCTTGGTTATTGATGTCACTGTCTTTGACTTGTGGCTTGATCTTTTCATTTTTCCCTTTTGACAAGCCTCACACACTCCTTCTTGACAGAATTCAAGTGTGGGCATGCCTCTCACTAACTCCCTTTTGACTAGAGAATTAATGCCTTTGAAGTTCAAGTGTGATAGCTTCTTATGCTACAGCCAACTATCTTCATTTGATGCTTTTGAGTAAAAGCAACAAATTTTGTCCTTGTTTGTAGAGTTCATATTGGCTACAAACAGGCTTCCTTTTCTTACTCCAGATAGAGCAAAGTCACCAGTCTTCTTGTGGGTGATCAAACATTCATCTTTGTCAAAATTCACTTTGAAGCCTCTGTCAGTAAATTGACCAACACTCAGTAGATTGTGCTTGAGTCCCTTGACCAGTGCTACATTTTCAATGATGACATTTCCAATTTCCAACTTGCCATATCCCAGTGTGTTGCCAATGCTGTCATCTCTAAAAGCAACCATTGGGCCAGCCTTCTCCTCATACTGTGATAGCAGGGCCATATCACCAGTCATATGGTTTGAGCATCCAATGTCCAAAATCCACATGACCTTCCTTTCACTTTCTTTGCCCTGCAAACACAAAGGTATTGCTTCTCCTTTGGTACCCAAACAAGTTTGGGTCCATGTGGCTTAGCAACAGTTTTATCATAAACAGCATACTTATCAATTTTCTTGATGTTAGTCTTCTTGTCACTGTTAGAAGTCTTAGAATCAGGGTTCTTAGACTTAGGTGACAGAGGCACCTTCCTAACTTTAGGAGGACTTGAAGACTCTATTCTTGTGTAGTGTGTGTGAACATTGTGACTGATGCAACCTTCCATGAATTGTCTTCTCAAATTAAAGCAACTAGTCATTACATTCATGTTACATGGCATACAATCAAATTTATCACAGAAAGGAGAGTCTCTATGTCTTAAAGGCACAGAGCAATCATAGAATGGTTTAGCAACACTACCAGATGGTTTCTTGCATGCATGAGTTAAATGATTAGTGCTAAAACAATTTTGAAAAACTTTTCTAGGGGCATTTGGCACATAAGCATAATTGTTGTCCTTGTTAATCCCTAATTTGCCATTCCTGTTTTGTTTCTTTTTAGCCACTTTCTTCTTAAACTCATTATTCCCAGCTGAAACAAACTTCACAAATTTCTCAAGTCTAGGTCTACCTCCTACTGGCTCCTTGGCTTTGGTTTTGACATTCTCACTCTTAGAGGATGCTTGTTGTTCATTTGATTGTGCTTTATCTTCATCATCCAACATTTGCTTAATGAGTAAGGCATCCTCATCAATCTCAAGTGTTGGTGTTTTAAATATTGGGGTCTCAGCCTTTTTCAAAACCTGAGGCACTTCCTCTTGAACAACAATGTCATCTTCAATGACTGCATGCCTTTCCTCTGTTTGAGAATGTCATAATCAAGTCCAATAGCAGCCTTAGGTCTAGCTAGATTTTTCTCATGGTAGGACTACAATAGACTAGAGGAATTCTTGAATGTTTTCAATTTAAATTCATTTTCAGCTAGTTCATCCCTAAGAGCTTTCTCAACTTGACTAGCACATCGAACCTTATTCTTTAGATATTTGATTTCTTGTTTAAGGTTTTCTACTTGCATAGCAGTGAGTTCTAGTTCCTCATTTCTCTTGTTCAACAGTTCATTCTTAGTAGACAGTTTAGCAATCTCTTCATTAGCAGCAGTCATACTAGTATGAATATTAAACATCTCAACAGATAGTTGTTCAACCATAGATTTGTATTCAGAAACAGACATGTCTATAGTAGTGAGGGATGGTACCTGAGAGTCTGATTCAGATGGTTCTTCCTTGGAGTTGGCCATCAAGGCATAATTTCAGAATTCTTGTTCTTCTCCATCACTATCAGAATCATCCCAACACTTCCCTTCAGCTATGTAGGCCTTACCTGGTGTATGCTTCTTTAGCAGAGCCTCATACTTAGCTTCAAGCTCAAGAAACTCCTTGTCCTTCTTTTTAGGCTTCTTGCATTCACTGGCAAAATGCCCTAGGTCATTGCATCTATAACATCTCATAGATGACCTATCCACATAGCTGGTTTTGAATTTGTTTTTGTTTGCTTTCACAGGTGCCTTGCTCTTGTTGAATGAATGATTTTGAGATCTAGACTTGAAGGGCTGATTCCTCTTAAATCTAATGTTTGGGAATTTTCTAGCCATAAAAGCATATGAAGTGTTTTCCATGGCATCCAACTCTTCAAGAGTATAGAACTCATCTTCTTCCTTTTCATCAACAGGTTCAGTCACTTCTTCTTCAGTTTCTTCATCATCTACTATCTCTTCTATTCTCAGTTGACTTGCAGATGCTTCCAGGTCTTGAACGGATTTGTTGACAATCAAGGCACAGGATGTGTTTATCATTCTGCCTTGGTTGGCTTGGATAGCTCTCTTCTGAAGCAACTCAAGCTCATGAGTTTTTAAAACCCCATAGAGCACATCATATGTGACTTTGTTCAAATCTCTTTCTCTTAGAGATATGACCCTTTGCTCTAGATGGTTTGGTGCAGATAGTAGAAACTTCATGTTTAATTCTTTAGTGCTGTAAACCTTCCCATTCATTTGAAGCTCAGTCACCAGCTTGTGAAATCTCTCAAACATATCAGTAATACTTTCTTTGGACTGTGCCATGAAAGCCTCATACTGTGTGACCAGTATCTGTTTCCTATTCTCTCTTACCTCCTCTGTCCCTTCACATAACACCTCGATGTGGTTCCACATGTCCTTGGCTGATGTGCATGATGCTATATTGGCAAACATCGACATATCCATGGAGTCTATGATCAGCAACATGAGATGACTGTCTAGGGCAACCTTTTCCTTCTCTGAGTCCGTCCATTTGGATGGCTCTTTTGCAACATATGATCTAGGAATGACTATTGTGCCCACTGTGGATTCAGCAATTTCTTGTTGTGGTACAAATGGACCATTCTTGAGGATGTCAGGGTAGAGAGGACTGGCAGCTTTGATGAACAACAGCATTTTTATTTTCCAGAGGTTGTAATTCTCTTTGTCGAACTTAGGGACCTTCACCGTACCTATAGTCTTTGGTGTATTCGAACTCATGATCGTTATCTGTTTAGATTAAACAGCCTGCTCTGATACCACTTGTTGAGTATTGAATACAGTAAAAGAATACAGAGGGGGGGTGAATGTATTCTTGAACTTTTCTTTGTTCTTGAATCTTTGCAGCAAGATATGTGTTGAGTATGTGAAATATGTAAGTGCAGATAACAAAGACAAACACAACACAATATCACATTAATCTAATATTTTATTAGATAAAGATTTTGCTACAATCTGTGAATACAAATGATAGTATTCTCAGCTTCATTTTTCTCAGAGACATATTTCTTCTGATCTTATCTCTAAAAACTTATCTGCTAAGGAAGTGAGGCTGTATCCTTATAGACATGGATACACCTACTTACTACAAATAAGGTAGGTAAAACAAACTACTTTCCAGTATGTCTAACTCATTTGAGTAAGAGTCCAAACGGCTACAGATTTGACTTTGCAAAGCCTGTTCAGATCCACTTCTTTAGCTCCTTGTCCCTTTGTCTTATCTCTCCAAGCTTCTTTGTAGGCTTTCCAATGTGCTTTATAGTACATAGTCAAATAAAACGTCTTGGCTTGTTGCAGGTTTCTGACTTGTACAATTCTTCAGTATTTTGTCTCCAAGAATGTATTCGAGAAGTGGCTAAGTGATTGATTCGAGAACTCGAATTGACTTAATCGATAACTCTAAGTTCTCGAATAGTGTTATATTGACATATCGAATCACTTCTCGAATAGCTCTTTTCTCTGGGACTCCTTGAGATATCGAATAGAGCATTTTGACATATCGAATCCCTGAGATGTCGAATAGCTTCTTTAGTCCTTGAGATATCGAATAGAGCATTGACTTGTTGACTCTTAGAGAACTCGAATGATGCTTTGACTTGTTGACTCCATGAGTTCTCGAATAGAGTAATAGACATATCGACTCTCTGAGATATCGAATGAGATATCGAACAGTGTATTCAGAGATATCGAATAGTGTCTTCTGAGATATCGAATCTCTGACTTCTCGAATGCTAGACTTCTCGAATAGACAAATGTACTTCTCGAATTGGTACTTAGGCAAATTCTTCATTTCTTCAAATCTCAACTGTGATTATTTGGCAGTCTTTATCTCCTTGCTTGAGGCATGAACCTTGGAACTTCTTTCAAGCATTATTCTTGACTTTATAAGTACAGTAACACAACTAGAATTTGATGCCTATTACAAGTACAGAACAAATAGAAACTCTACAACTAGAGGTTCCCTCAGTTAAGAGGTCATGTGGGTAATGCATAGCATTACACATACTTAGGCTTGTTATTAGATGTATTCAGGCATGCCTCTGTGACTAACATATACATGTAATGAAAACACAAGTGACTCGAATTAAAGAAAGTGTCAAGGATTAGTACCTCAACATAGACATCCGGCGAAACGGATGCTGGGGTCGGTGGCTGTGAAGGAGAAGGAGCAGCTATAGTCTCAACCTGCAAGATCATGTCAATAAACCAATCACACACACACACACACACACACACACACACACACACACATATATATATATATATATATATATATATATACATGTAATTCTTCACAAGTGACTCGAATTAAAGAAAACGTCAAGGATTAGTACCTCAACATGGACATCCCGCGGAACGGATGCTGGGGTCGGCGGCTGTGAAGGAGAAGGAGCAGATGTAGTCTCAACCTGCAAGATCATGTCAATAAAACAATCATATATATATATATATATATATATATATATATATATATATACACATCAAGCACATAAACTGGGATTATATTATTTTTTAGGCCATGCGACATGCGACATGAGATCCAACGGCTTGCTTGACCATTTCCTCGGTAGTTCGAGGTATGATCCATTCCTTAGGCCATGCGACATGAGATCCAACGGCTTGCTTGACCATTTCCATCTCACCTACTACCGGAACTGGAATCAAGGCTTCTGGTTTAATCCATCCATCCACCGACACTCTATGACATCCAGAAGGCATAGGCTTTTCATGTATTTTCCTACTCATTTCTCCTTCATCTAGAAATGCCATGCCAAATGCAACCTTGTTGTCTATGCTATCCACGGCCAACTCACATGCTACTGGAACCTACAATTTTGATAAGAAGTCAAATTATCAATGATATCATCGCCAAATGCACATACTAATTACCTTGAATTAAACCTAGCATTAAGGATTACTACTTGACGAGGACGTTTAGAGGAGAAATGAGGTGTGGCATCGTGCGTAGGTGAAGCAGAAGAATCAGTAGTCTCGTCCTGGAATAACATAATATGGTAATACAAATCCACTACATTCAAAGATAACAAGTATCAAATAAAATTAAAAGATTACTACCTCACGCATACGTTTCTGAGAGATAGATAGTGGAGGCTGCTGCGAAGATGAAGGAGCGCTGGGGTCAATATCCATATTATGTGCACTAGGGGGTCTATCAAAACTAGGCCTGCTAAATGCAAGACCCCTCCACTCGGCATTGACTCAATCATAACGATATAAAAATTCAGGGATGAGATCATAGAACCAGTCAGGGGGGTTACGAAGGTGCATCTCATGAAGTATCCTCATGCCACAATCTAGCTGCATTTATCATTAGCATGTATATCATGTAAGAACTATGGAAATTAAGGACTGAAGTGCAAAAATATAAGAAATGAAGGTCTAAAATGCAAGAACTAAAGAAATTAAAGACTAAAGTGCAAAAATATAACAAATGAAAATCTAGAAGCATACCGCATTAGCCATGTCCTGTTGGGGTACCAATCACGAGGCACTATCTCCGTGGGATGCTCAGCCAGAAATGGATCAATCCTCAACTTACTAACACGCCCGAACCAGTCCATGTATTCGTCTATGCATGCGTCTGCAACCTCCTCAACGACAGGCAAACCCGTAGCCATAAAACTATCCCACTTATCTCGGATATGGGTCAAAAGCGTAATATGATCTTCCCGCTCCCAATGAGACACCCTCTCCCTCCGTAGATGAGACAGGTCAACTGGATCCTGTGGTATATGTTGTAGCATACCAAACTGTCTCATGACTCTGTCTGGCATGACATACTCGACAATATCAAAAGACACAAGAGGGAGTCGACCAAGGCTAATATGCAATGCATCCAACATCTCACTGTCATGAGACTCGTCATCCATATCAATGCGATCATAAAACCTTTCATAAGGCCGCCATGTCAGCCAACACATCTCAAAGCTATCAAAGTCACCCCTGTGCTTTGCTGTATGGTGGTGGGGGTTAACCCTCTTCCGTGCCTCAATCCATGCCAATGCCCTCGGATGTGTAAACTCCTGATGAGGTGCAATCTCCGGAGCACCAGGTAACAACCTCTCCCATGCCCAATATATAAGAAGCATGCTGCACTCTTATGCGCAGCCTTGGTCAAACTCCTGAACAGATGAGCCAATACCGTGGCTCCCCATGCATAGCCAGCAATCTGATCAGCATCCTGGATGAGCTGTATATATCGAGGATGAACCACGTCTCGTTTCCCTGTAGGAAACAACACACCCCCAATGATGTACAGAAGATAAGCCCCGGTGTAAACTATATCATCCTGCTCCCTGTATTCTGGATGCTTCGTCTTGGGTATCTTCTTATATCTGTCCCTCAATCTATGAAGAATCACCCCATTATAATACATAGCTTTACGATCCTTCTTCTTGTATAGTCTCAAATCCTTCCACTTCTTCATCCAATATGGTTTTGGAGCATTAAGCTCCGAATGAGTCACAGGACGACCATAAACAGGCAGGCCCAAGATCATGTAAACATCCTCTAATGTGATGGTCAGCTCACCAAATGGGAAATGAAAGGTGTTCGTCTCTAGCCTCCACCTCTCTATCAAGGCCGTGATCAATCTAATGTCGTTCTGAGGAATCGACTGAGGGTATGCAAATGCCCTAAAACCCCATAGCTCCAGCAAATCAATCTGACGGTCTGAGAGATCCCATTCCCAATGCATAGTAGTCAACTGTCTGACATCTACCTTATCCCGCTTACCCCTCTGCCATATCACAATACTAATATGCTCATCCTGCATGGTCAAGAGTGATCTATCGAGAGGCCCGCACTCCATATCCATAGTATCTGCAATGTGCAAAATCAAAAAATTAGACACATCTCATGAACATGGTTAAAAACATAGATAATTTAAACAAAAACCACTAGCTAAAGCATTCATCAACATGGATTATTAACATGGTTACTAAACTAAAAAGAAATTAATATAAATATTAAAAAATTAATATAATTATAGATATTAAAAAAAGATTCGTACGTTGCACGGGTTATAAGCTAGTAGTCTAAATGTTCATAGTCATTTTTGCATAGATGATCACAAACTCCTTCCAATTATTGTATGCTGAACATTTATTATTCCCTATAAAAAACACCCTATTACTTGGTACTATATTATGAATTTAAAATGAAGAATGGAATTTTCTAATATTGGCTTCAATCGCAATGTACCATGCATTATAAAAAACCAAAACAACGTAAATTTATCAGACTTTTCCAAACTACATGTATGATGTATCTCATTCACTTCTCACAATTTTTGCAAGTAAAATTATCATATGCTATTACTGCACGAATAAGTTTACTAACTGCAAGAACAAGCTCTAGACATCTTCAAGTTTCTGCCCTTGTAATCATGTTAGATGCAATATGAACAGAATATAAAAATGTTTTAAATGCTGGGAAAAAAGTGCTTGAAGTCCACGGATTTTTGCTAAGAGAATCACAGTTATCATCCAGAACTTGTTCTATATAAAGATCATGCTGGTGTACAACCTGTCAATTCATTCCATGCTGGACACTAATTCTTGTAAACACCATAAACTACAGTTCCACGACAGATTTGAATACACCCCTCCCACACTTTTTGTCCACTTTGTGAGATAAAAAAACAGACAAAGTGTTACTTACTGTAAAAACACAATATCTTTTGGAGAAAGCAGAACCAACTTTCTTTCAATTCCATTAACGACACCTCAAAAACATGCACAATTATCACATTTTAAGCCAACAAAAACTCCTCGGCAATGTTACCAAAGAACACAACAAACACCCACGTAAGATAACCGAAATACACACACAAATACATTCTTAATACATACACATTCAACATCAAGATTAACAAAAATAAACTATTTTAGTGTTTAAACATTAGGATAATTCATAGGGAACTTTCATCAAACACTTAAAAGACACTAATAATAAAAACTTAGTAGGAAAATTTGAGTTTGCAAGAGTAGCGGTTAGACACGATTCAACCAAAATTCAACTTAATTCGAGCATGATTTGCATATTAAATTCAAATAAAAACAAACCATAAACCTAAAAAATTCGAACAAGAACATTATGTACATGTAAGTGTAAGTTCGTGTGTGTCTGTGTGTTTATGTATAAATTGTGTTAAGATGTACCTAGTGATGATGATGATAAGTGATATCGAACTAATCACCGGAATCGCCTGAGCTGGAATAGCCGGAATCAATGTTTTTACGGTTTAAAATTGAAATGAAGAAGAAACATTGCGACACGGTGTAAAAGTTATTTCTCGTCTGGCGCATTGAATCATTGCGGCAATAGTAAGGGTTTATTTGTCATTTCAAGTCTTATTTTCTATTTGTTTCAATTTTACTTTATTTTCATTTATTAAATCATTCAAATAAATATTAATAAATAAAAATGTTTGAAAATACTTATGATCATAATAATATTGTGCCAACCATTAAAGGCTAATTTGTCTTTTCAATATTATTGTTTTGTTTATTCTTTTATTTTTGTAATTTTTCATTACTTTGTATTATTAATAATTCAAAAAATTCAAATTAATAATAAAATAAGAATTTATTGATAATATTAATGATTGTAATAATAAATCTATTATAATTTTTTTTTGCAATTTACCTTTTCCCTATTTTTATAATTTTTTTTTAATTTGTATGACAAACTAGTTAAAAATTGAGAAAAAAGGAAAATTATTGAAAGTAGAGTAACATTCATCACAAAAATGGTGAGGATGGCCATTGGTTGTGTATGAATTTTAGTTTAAAATTCGGTCTTTTCCTATTTTTATTTAATTTTTTAATTTATTTCACAAACGAGTTAAAATGGGGGAAAAATCAAAAAATTAAATGGTCAATTATTGAATGTAGGGTAACATTCATCACAATTACTGAAATCAAACAACATTCTAATTGAATTGATAAGGTCTCAATCATATTTTAACTTACAAATAAGTTAATCGAATAGAGAATTATACGAATTATTGATAAATAATTTTAAATACTTTACTTTTAAATTATATAAATATATTTGTAATTTAGTAATTAGTTGCAATTACTTAGATTGAAATCACATCTAATAGAATTATTCATTATTTTAAATTATATTAAATCAAAATAATAATAAAGTAGGAGCATTGTAACATTGCGACAGGCGCAATGAAACATTGCGGTCCCGAGCATTGTAACATTGCGAAAGGCGCAATGTAACATTGCGCCCATCCGGATCCACCCGTGGTTGTGGAAGGGCTCCTATATATATATATATATATATATATATATATATATATATATATATAATATATATTATAATTCAGTTGAGAACAATTTATACGTGAGAACAGTGTGAACAATTATTCTTCACTCTTTTAAAAAGTTCAGAACAATTCTTTTTGATAATCCGGTGTCCGGATTAGCTTTCGCGCACCTCGACTAATCCGGAGGACTGCTAACACACTCATACCCACCGAATATGACAGTCCACTTACTTCCATGCCTCTCAGTGGGATTGAACCTATGACCTTGGGGTGGTAAGCCCCTAAGTCACGGTACCAACCAACTGAGACATTCGTGGTGGGTAAAAGTGCAGAACAATTGTTTTGCATATTTTTCAGATTTTCATTGTATTATTATGTTGCAGAACAATAGAGTTCTCACTATTCTCATCCTAACATGTGTTCTCACTAGAACGTGATCCATATAGGATATATATATATATATATATATATATATATATATATATATATATGATATTAATTTAATCAATGTTTCATTAATATTTAATAATAATTACATAATTAATCATTATAATTATTTTTAATCCATTGTAATTATATTTTCATAAGAATATGTGAATATATATACATTATGAGTATGCACACTTCATAAGAAATGCTCTAATATAAAAAATACTAATGTAAAATATTATAGCACTTCGTTTCTTAATAAAAAATGGATTATAACCATCATTAAGTTAATTATTAGTGATCTTTCAATCTAAGTGGAACCTTATACAAGATTTTATTGTATTCTGTTTTATTGTATTGTGTTTTATTTTATTCTGTTTTAAGGGTGTTCTTCATGGAGTAATGACCTATATATATATATATATATATATATATATATGATCAATTAAAATTTATTTTTATATAATTAAAAGTTAGATATTACTAATTAATATTAGTATGAGTTAGTATTAATGTAACTACTAATAGGAGAGTTAGATAAAATAAATATTTATAAATATTAAAGAGAGTATTAATTAGATTGAATTAATATTTTATTGATAATACTTAGAGTTTTAATTAGATAAAATAAATATATTATATACTCCCTCCGTCCCAAGGAGTTGTTTACATTTGTTTTTTGCACGGAAACCAAGATAGTGGGTGTAATATTGTTAAAATAAGTGAGTTAGTGGGTGTAATAGTAATTTTATTGTTAAAATAAGTGAGTTAGTGGGTGTAATAGTGTAAAGTGTTGAAAAAGTGGAGTGAAGTAGTGGATGTAATAAAGTATTTTATTGTTAAAAGTTACTATTTTAGGAAACGTAAAGAATTGGTTGGGACATCCCAAAAAGGAAAGTGTAAAGAAATGGATGGGACAGAGGGAGTAGATATTAATGAGAGAAATGCCCAAATTATACAACTTTTCAGGACGAGTTGCCCAAAATGACTACGCTCGGAAAAGCTGTCGAAAATAACCACGGGCTACGCGTTCCCATATGCGTGTACGGGGATATACATTTGGAGAATGCGTATCCTGCACTGTTCATCATCCTCCTCGAAGCTCAGCTCTCCTCCCCGTCGCCTCTCTTGTCCTCCACGCTCTCCAATTTTCGTCCCTCATCCTCCACTCCTTCTAAGCACACCAAATTGACCACCACAACCGTCTCTTCCTTTCTCCCTACCTTTTTTTCAGAATCTATTCGTGTTGAGGTTCAATTGGATTTTCAGATCAAGCTTTTAGGTCAGTTTGGGGGTTTCAAAATTTGGCAATAGAAATGAAAAATGGATGGTATAGAGATGTAGAGGGTGAGAAGGCGAGTCAAATGGTATATAACTTGTGACTGGAAAGTGTGGGTAGGGTACTGAACGGAGGTTTGGCCGGATTTTCGAAGCAAATCGGTCACCCTTGTCACCTCTGTGGAGACGATGAACACTGCCCAGCTACGCATTTGGGGGACGCGTATCTTGAGATACGCATTTTCAGGATGCGTATTTTGGATACGCATCTGCCTGATGATTTTTAGTTTGTGAAGTACACGCATTTGTATTATGCATGTACCGTATACGCATAATACAAATGCGCAGGCCGTGGATATTTTGAGCGGCTTTTCCCAACGTCGTCATTTTGGACACCTTGTCTTGAAAATTGGTTATTCATGGCTTTCACCTTATTAATAATGATGGTATTTATGATTAAATAATAATGGAGAAACATTGATTAGACTAATATTTTATGTATATTAATGATTAATTAAAATTTGTTCTTATATAATTATAAGTTAGATATTACTAATAAATATTAATATCAATTAGTATTAATGTAACTATTAATAGATATTAATATGAAAGATACATAAAGAAAATGTTTATAGATGTTAATGAGAGTATTAATTAGTTTAAATAAATATTTTATTGAGTAGATAAAATAAATATATTATATTAATGAGGTTTGTTGGTGTACTATATATAATAGATGTGCATATTTGATATCCCTGTGTTGTAAATATCCTCTATGATATGTGATAAAAATAAGATTAAAATTTGTAAACTAAAATTACATTTTAATAATTTGTTTTAATAATTTTAAAATTTAAATGAGACATGTATATTCTAAAATATTCCACTGAGAAAAAAGTATGAATATGAATATTATTCCAATTTTTTTTTTTGTGCAAAGTAAATCTAAAGTTAACTTCTAAATTTTTTCTAAAACTAACTATATTAAATTGTATTTTGACTTTAATTAACAAGTGTTCAACACTTACTTTTTTTTTTTCTTTCTAATTTTCGGTTAAAAAATATTTTATTATTTCAATATATGAATTATGGTAGAAAACACAAGTACATGGGATAGAGATGGTGTTAATTACAATTGAAATCGAAATTTAGTGTTGGATATTATTTTCACAAACTGAACAATAATGTTGTTTTTTTTTTCAAATCTAACAATGTAGTTTCATGTACTTGATTTTAAGAAATTTTATAAAAATACTTTAAATTTCTTTTGAATCTCTTTATTTCATGCGAAGCAAAAAATTATTTTATTTTTACTATTATAAAGTTTGTTTGATTTTATCAACCGGTAATATTTTGTTATACAAAACATGGGTTGCTCAGATCATCTCTAGTACAATAGACTATTAATAATGATTGGAGAAAATTATTATTAACCGAGCTCGTAATGTACTTATACACTAATTTTATCTAGATTTTACAATATTTTAAAAATATTATTAAATAGTTTTTAATATTTTAAAATAGCAATTTTAGTCTTATAACAAATCCTTGGAATGAAGATCTAGCCATGTATAAGGTCATACCAATATCTTATCCAACCTTAGCAATATTATCCTAGGTGGCATATTAGATAACATGATGTAAAAAAATTACACTCCAATACATAAATATCCATACCAAAAATTATAGACAATCATATTGATTGGCTATATTTGTTGAACCAACTTATCCTTAGTAAAAATATACACAACTTTCATTATAACTATGTCCATTGGAATTTTATTTACCACCCTTATGTAAAAATTTAATTATTTTCTAATTTAAAATTTTCTAGTCAACCATTATACATAATGTCATTGTAAATATTCTAATGTAGAATGAAATTATAAACGAATTTTATTTCAGTAGAATTTTCTTTCAATCCCAATTTTTTACTTAGAAATCAATATAAATTTTTAAATAAATAAATCCCAAGCTGTTTTGTGTCCATTGTCTTACAATATGACCAAAGAATAATGTCAGGGTATCAAATTTAGTTTCCAATTTTTTTCTCTAATACATGTGATTTTAATTTGTTGTAATAATAAATGGGTCCTCCATTCACACCAACCAAAAATTCCATACTACCACATCGTCTATGCCATGTCATTTAAAAACAATATTTTATAATTAATTTTGAACCTTTAATACTCATGACCAAATATGTGAACATATCAAAGGAAAACTCTCATGAGCAATTCAAAAACACACAACTCTCGTACCACCCATACACCATTTATAGTTACGTCCTCAAGTAAATATTTCATCAGAAGAATCTTTATATCGGAGCTGTTAGGACGAACTAGAAGTTGCTTCGAGATTATGTTGATTTCACGATGAATTTCAAGTTACAGTGTTATATTATATAGGTACTTGGATACCAAAACAAATACTTTCATACTTTTTACATATGACTAGCTAATGACTAGCTAACCGGTTATGATATCCAGCTAATCACCAAAAGCAACACAGAAGTCGAGACAAATGAAAGCTGAAGAACAATGTAGATAATACAGGGGTAAGTTGATACGTGTTAAGATAACAACAACTCTGTAACCCTCGAAATACCGCTGAGTTACACGTTTCACTGTGGTGTGAGCTACGTGCCACTCCATTAACATCCTCATCAACCACTACGTGTCAATCAGATAAAGCTCTGTAACTCCTTATAAATAGCTACTCACCCCCTGAGTTCATTTGAATCCAAGACATTGTTGAGTGAGCTATAAAACCAAGGAGAGAAAAGAGAGATAGAATCGTGAGTGTGAAAGGAAAGAAGAAAAGGATGTCGAGTCAACAAGAGAGGAAGGAGCTTGATTCCAGGGCTAGGCAAGGAGAGACTGTTGTTCCTGGTGGTACTGGTGGCAAAAGCCTTGAAGCTCAGGAGCACCTTGCTCAAGGTACGTACACATATTCCACATGCCTCGTCTTGATATATATTCACATAATTGTTAATTATCAGTAGATTGGATTGCATAATACATATATAACATGATGTTCGAAATATGTGTGTTTCAGGGAGGAGCAAAGGAGGGCAGACAAGGAAGGAACAGTTGGGTGGTGAAGGGTATCATGAGATGGGCCGTAAAGGTGGGCTTACCACCAACGACATGTCTGGTGGTGAACGTGCGGAGCAGGAAGGCATTGAGATCGATGAGTCCAAGTTCAGGACTAAAAACTAATCATGCCCGACGACTGCGTTGTTAGGAATGCAGTATCTATCTATCTAATCTATCTACCTGTAGTTTGTGTTTACTGTTGGAATAACTATATAGCTGTTCCTGGTGTGGGACAACTATATATGTAGTTTGTCGTTGGCTTTGTGTTATGAAGCGCATGTATGTGTAGTAAAAGTATGTAATATGGTGTTTCCTTAACGTTCTATATCTAAGTGTTCTTGCTATTTTGGGAGGTGTTGTTTAATTTTATATATATCAATACGAAAGCGTACAAGATCGTAGCGGTAACATATACTTCATCCGTCCCTTTTTAGTTGGTACATTTACAAAAAAAAATTGTCCCTAATTAGTTGTCACATTTCTTGTTCCAATACTTTTTTTTACCAAGTTTTCCTTATATACCCCTTTATTTCTAATACCAATGTTTGACTTTATATTTAATATACACACTCATAACTCATCATTTAATGTTAAGATTAAGGGTAAACAAGGAAACAAATTACATAATTAAATTTTTCTTAATATGTGTGTTTTTTGCAAATATGCCAACTAAAAAGGGACGGAGGGAGTATATTGCATCGAAAAAGAAACTGATCTTTTGTTGTATGTCCTAAAGATATTGCCAATGTTCTTGGAGACTAACAATAAATTCAATACCAGGATTACTAACAAACAACAAATTAAAACAGGAGGTTAAATGTTACATTACAAAACGTTAAATAATTTATTAGTCGACGTCAATGAGCAATCCTTCCACGAAGGGGATGGTAGTGTAAGGCAACCAAGTATCTCCCAAGGTAAGATTAAAAACAGTGAAGTTCCAAGCTTGAGTGGCATTCAATCGTCCATAACCAGGCCACTGAACTCTCCTAGTAGTATTAGATCCAGGCCCGTGATTCCTGTATTCACCGTAGTACAGTGTGTCCAGTCCCACTGTCCCGTTCCATTCCAACCATCCATCCGGAGTAATCAAGTCACCGATATACGATTGCATGTAGACTGTTCTCGAGTACTCTTTCCAAGGTCGTCCTAGATAATTCTGGGTGGTACCATTTATATCCATTGCCAAGTCCGGGGCTGCTTGAATGGTGCAGTTGTGGATTGAGATGCCAGTTTTTTGATTCGGGTCTGACCGGCCTTGGGCCGTGATTGCATTCTTCTGGTTAGGCATTGGTTTGCGGGCGTATATATTGCAGGCTTGGAAAACGGAAGCAGAGTTTCCAAATATGAAATCTACAGTTCCGTAAATGTCACATTCTCTGTAAAATTGTCTTAGTGAATGAACGTATAGAGTGTCTTGATAACCTTCGAAACTACACCTATAAAACGTCGAGATGTCAGCATTGTTCCTCACTGCTACTGCTTGATGCTTTTCCGGTCCAGCTGTGTTCTTGAACGTTACATCTATCGCAACAAATCTCTCCCCCGAAACAGCTGCATATATAGGTATATTTAGAAAATTAAGTTGAAAAGTGTGTGAGTATTTAAATTTCTATACTGAGAACTTAGAAAATAAGTTGTACTAATTACCAAATGTGGCAGAATTGAAGGTTGACCATCCATCGATGACACTATGATTTCCGGTAATGACGGTCCGATTAATCCCAACCCCGAGCAACATAATATTTTTCTTCTGCTTAGGTATTGTGACATATTCTTCGTAAATTCCTTTGACTGCATAGATAATGTAGTACCCATCTTCAGGCTTCAAGTTGATGGGTGCAGATTCTACAGCTTCTCCTATAGTTGTGAAGTTGCCATATCCTTCTGGGTCGACTACCACTATATCATCAACCACGATACCGGCGGCTTCGTCCAACTTTCGTCCGGGACCTCCTTTTGCATATTCACGCAAGTACTGTAAGCATACACAATTGTTAAATCAGTTGGCCTCCTAAATTTTTCTAACAATATGAGGCTAAATTACTTTTGCCAACAATATTGTATATGTATTGTACGTTGACTTGCATGAAGTAACATGAGATTGCACGTGTATTTCCATTTATATGCAGCGACTAGTGAGAGGGTGAGAGAGAGTGTGTTTTAAAAAGAAAGTGCACTTCCGGTTGCTCAAGAAGAACGGAGACACTTATATGGACGGCATTAGAGCATCCACATTCAAGATCCTATCCCCAAATATTTAGGAAAATATTCAGCTTTTATGCAAAAAATGGCTTCCATCCCATTCCCCATTTTAGGGATTAATTTTGGGGACAAGTTTTGAATCCCCATATTTGGGGATTACTGTTTTGAACCCCAAATCATCTCTCTCCTCTTTTAAATATATTTAATTGTAGTGGGTGAGTTTTGGTAGTTAAAATTGTAAATGAAAGAGAGAGAAAGAAGTAATATAAAAAAGAATATAAGGATAGTGGAATGGAAAATGGGGAATGGGATGTAGAAACTTTTTGATAATTTTAAGGATTTACTATTTTTATTTTGGAATTTACTATTTTTAGTAAGTTTTTGGGGTTGGGGTCGGGATTGGGATTGGGATTGGGGTTGGGGTTGGGGGATGGGATATGAATGCTCTTGTATTAAGAGCTAGAGATTCGGTTTTGGTTTGTATAATAGCCAGCTGGTGACAAAGTGTCGATGATTATATCATGCGTGTAGCGAGTATTAAGGCAGTTATTAGTACTAGTTTCACTATAGCTGTAGCTGTTTGTAATATCCTTCTTCCCTTTTCTCAGCAGAGTATGTAAAAAGTTTCCAATGATTCAATAAATAAATCGTATACTACCATCCTACGCCGTACTACCATTGCCAACATATCTTGGGGACCTCTTGTTTCTCCATTTTTTAGTACTGCAGTGCTTTCGTCCCTAAAACAACTGCTTTTACTTTTAACTTTTTTTTTCCAAGTATTTTAGAATGTCCAAACAAATATATATTGAGAATAATTACCTGAGATTATGCTAGTTTCTAGCACAATATTTTAATGATAACTTTGTAATAATTGAACATTTGTATTTATAAAAATAATCTTATTTTTATAGAGATTAGGGAGCCTAAGATATATACATCTTAAGTAACTTCCTGAGATACCTATCTTTTATATGTAAAAATGGGGAGAGCGTTTTAGTAAATTAATAATTTTTTAATTAGCCCGCGGAACCAATAAAATTTAAAATTATTTTGTATGTATCTCAGGAAAAGTTCCCTAAAATCTAGTTTCTCATTATATTATTTTTCTTATAATCAGGACAACCAAATCCATATACAGAAATGTTATTTATCCCAAAAGTTTCCTCAAAAAATTTCATAAATGACTTGAGTTTGATTTTAATTGGTTATAAAAATAACAATGGGATGGGATCCTTTGCATTCACACAAAACATCCAATTAAACATTCCACTTGTTTGCCACATCATTTTGTACATGTTTTTGGGAAAAAAATTTGGATTCTCTAGCCATCCTCATCCATATATATATATTTCATATATGTACATAATATTTTTTGGTTAACTTTAAAACAAGCACACATATTACATGCATATACAACTAGTAGCCAGAGCAACAGATTACGCACCTTTTTTAATTTTGCCAAGGTGATGTTTGTCGGAAGCCCTTCGCCCGGCCACACATTTCCCTTGCGAGGACCACGCTTCCTGTCACGTCCAATGGCACGGGTCACCAACCCTAATGAAACACTGTACAGTACAGTTGCATTCGAAATAGGCTCTTTCAAAGCTGCTGCCAAGGTACTCCGACTCTCAACCAGACCATCATAGCACGTATCCTGATTCGTCATCACTCCACTCAACAATGTTTCAATTTTACCAATAAGTCCATCGGTCAGTGAGTCCGCCTTCTTGAGTTCCAACGTGATGGTCTCCAAGTAGTCGACCGTCAGATCAAAAAGTTCTCCACAATCTTCGATTGCATTTCTCTCCTCATGGCTCATTTCTATCTTATAGTTCGATTTTTTCAAATACCGGTTTATGATTTTTGATAACTTTTTAGCTTGTTTAAGGCTTGCTTTGACGGTGAATTTTCCATATCCGGAAGGATTCGAGGGAGCATTGCGAAATGCGGATAAAATGGAGCGGCATAGTTTCGGGTAGACAGAGGTTTTACAAGCAAGGGAGGGGGCTTGTGTCTGCGGTGTTGGTTGGGCTTGTGTATTTAGAATGAGTTGTGGTAACAAAATAGGAAGGAGAATGATGAAGATGAATGCTACTGTGTTTTTTAGCAGCTGTGACATTTTTTGCATATAGGAGAAAAATTGATTTTCAAATTCGGAGAGAGACCAGCAGGTAGAGGGAGGCAATGTGTTTGTTCTAGTGAAAGTGGGGGACTTTATAGTAGAGTGGAGTTGGGGGACTTGGAAAAATGGAAACGCGTCAAGTCATAAAAAAAGTACCAGTAGCGCAGTGGAGTAACATGCAAAAGTACGATATATGCTCCGTTTATCGATTATTCGCATGTACATAATTTGTCCAGTTCATACACGTAACCTTAAAAGATGTCTTAATTAAGTTGTGTGCAAATGTTTATCATATTATTTACAAGTCATAGTGTGTAACTGTGTATATGTAATAATTTTTACACAGCGGTAGATTAGTAAATGTATGAGGAGAAATCTACATGGGCCAGTTGTTGCATCACGTGTTTTGCGGACTATTGCGGACTATTGCGTGAGCCATGAGTTTACCCAGAACGCACTCGAAGGGTAGCGGGGCGGGTTTTCATGTTAAAAAAAAATAATAATAAAAATAAAAAAAAATCTACATGGGCGAGTCGCAATGTCTACCGACAACAAGAATGCTGTGTTATGTATTTCAATAAAAATACAAAAAGATATCTACAAAGTATTGTAGGAATAAAAAGAGATCTACAAAGTATTATAGGAAGTTAAATTATGAGTTAACCCAATAAAACTTATTCTATGATTTTATCATTTTGTATTTGATTTTTGAGGCTATTTAGATGGTATTAAAAGATAAACTTGTATGAATTTCATTCAAAACGGATGATATTAACGATAAATTAGGGCATGCATAGCATATCCATCAAACGAATACATATTTCTATAGTTTTTGTTAGATTTATACTGTGTTTTTTTAAAAAAAATATTTTAGAAAGAAAAGAAAAGAAAAGTAAAGAGTAATTTTCAATGCAGAATGATTATTTTGAAAAGATGAGAAAAAAAGTTAAAAATTAAGGAAGAAGTTCTCTTTATATTTATCTCAAATAAAATCTTTTTCCCACTTTTGAAAAAAATTTAAAATAAAATAAAATTAATCATTTTCCATTCTTTTCTTTTCTCAACAAAGTTTAATCAAAGCATATGCATGTCTTACAGCACATATCTATGTACGATGAGCTATGTCGGGAATTACAAAGATGGAGGAAACAATTTCTACTCAAGCAATCAGTTGCCAGTGTCCTTCCCTTATTCATGTTTGAAATGCCCCATCCTTAGCCGGTGGCTCCGGCACCTGCTCAAATTTTCACTATATATGTCCACCTCCCCCAGTATCACACTTTCTTATGTGATCTATCGGCATTCATGTGACAAGCTGGGATGACTGTGTCAAAGTTTGATCAAGTCAGCTATGTAACCTGGCCGACTATTATTCATTGAGCTTGTATATATTATTTGGTAAAATTTGAATAATCTCCAGTTAGGAAGTCTTCAAGAAACTTCATTTACTTATTCTGTCAGATACTCTAATTTGTAAGTAATTGGTGGCCAGATGACTTTTACTTTTCATGTACTCCATTAAATAGTTTACTGGCAATTTTTTTTTTAACAAACTAACAGGCTATTAAGAAAGTTCCAGCTTGGGAGATTGCGTTTTAAAATTTATATAATCCTTTGACTGAAGCTTTAATATTCGTAATGAGTTCTTGAACTTTTTCCACAAGTTTAGTTGACTTCTCTACTCGTGTATATGAAATAAATCGACATGTGATGTGTGTGTACTTGGAAATGAATAACTAAGAGTTGTATATATAACAGAGTTTATGACATTGAAAACCATTAAGATAACTACTTAAAGGTTCTGTCTCTCACTAGAGGTCCTAGCTAGACTCCCCGAGCAACACCTAGGCTAGTAGAGTTGATGAGATTTGCTGTTTCTTTCCCCTAGTGGTAGCTTCATAGCAAATATCCGACGGAACAGAAATCTTGTTATCTTAAACTAGTTCTGTATAGAAAATGAATGAACAGGGTGTGCGGACTGAGGACCTCTGGTTACTTGGAAGGTGTAACGGCATCATCATATTGCTAAAAGGTACAGGACTCAGGAGTTAGCTACCTTAGCCTGGTGCTAACTGCAAACTGATTAGTTTAGATGCATTTTACTTTTCGAGTTGGGCTGTGCATTGACAATCATCTCTACCATGTCTCATTGTGTTATGCTTGTCCAAAATTTGTACTAAAATTGTTCAAAATGAATCGTTCAAAGTCATATCAAATTACTCAAGATACGTACCAGTCCGCCCCAGAATTTAACTTTGTGGACCACAAAGAAAACAAATCACATAAGATTGCAGTTCAAATGAAGGACACATCAAGTTCAACACCATACTGCAACCATACTTAGGTTATGGGGAACATTTGACATTTCTATCCTGCCTAATCTTTCGGTGAAAATATCCAGATTGACTGCAAATTGTAAACCAATATTTTTTTTGATACTTAGTCAAGTCACAAAGATAGCATAGACATAAAACTTGAGCAGCTTTAAAGCTCTTCTAATTTTCTTTTACTTTATTCATTTTTGCGGATGACAGTACGATATGTAAGTGGATAAATTGTGGTAGATTATTAATAAGAAGACTTATCATATTTTAAGTATCAAACTTCCGTGAGTACTTGCTGAAATTTCTGGTTTAGATTCACTTTTCTGTTATTCTTGGGTCACCTTAAACATCCCCTTTCAAATAAGTTTTACAATACTAGAAGCTTTCAACTTCTGACTTGAGAACAAATCTTTCACTCAAAGAGTTAGAAAAGACTTCTTAAATTACAATAGAAATTATATTCTAGGCCATGCAGCTGTTGTCATTGCATCCTGAATAGCCTACCCAAAGTTTCAGAAAAAGATTGTAGGATTGTATTAATTTCTCCTTGTTGATATTTTTGTTAGATTTGTACCTTACTGGGTTCAAAATACAAACAAATTCATATACAGATTGGGTTAAATATCATCAAGTACATGACGTTCAAATGTATCACTTTAGTTCACTGATTACAATTTGACTCACTATGATCAGTAACTTTATAAATTTGTATCAAACGTTTTAGTCAACTATCTTCTCACCTATTAGCCACATGGTTGCAGAGGCTGTAATTCGAGTCGAGTCGGGCGAGTTCGAGACGAGATTTAAATGAGTCGGGTTTTTTTAAACGAGTTAAGCCGGGCTCGTTTATTAAACGAGCCGAAAATCCCCGTCGAATTCGGCTCGTTTATTATATTAGTCGGGTCGAGTTTACTCACGAGCTTAACAAGTCGAGTCGGGTAGCTGTTAAATGAGCCGAGCCGGTAGCTCGTTTAATCATTGAATTTACATTTTTTTTTTAAATTCTGAAAATTACTTTTTTTTGTCAAAAAAAAAATCTGAAAATTAATTATTAATTATATAAACATCTTTACACATAATAAAAAAATTAAACAAACAAGATGTTAGAAATTATTTAATTTACAAATTATCAAAAAAATTAAATAAAATAAAAATTATCTAATTTTCATTTATTTAACCACATATAACAAGAATAGTAGTGATCTACTAAGATCTCCAAACAAATTAATTTTTTATTTTTTGAAAATTTGGGAATATCATTAAATTAGATACATCTTGACATCCGTACGGTTGGATCGTCGAGAAATATTTTTAAAAAAATAGAAACAATAATCTGAGACAAAACACTAGTTACGAGTACTAGACAATATATTAGTGTTCTATTAAGATCTCTAACCAAATTAAGTTTTTATTCTTTGAAAATTTGGAAATATCATTTAATTAGATATATCTTGATATCCGTACGGTTGGATCGTCGAGAAATATTTTAAATAGAAACAATAATCTAGGACGATGCACTAGTTACGAGTACTAGACAATATATTAGTGTTATATTAAGATCTCCAACCAAATTAATTTTTCATTTTTTAAAAATTTGGGAATATCATTTAATTAGGTATATATTGATATCCGTACGGTTGGATAATCGAGAAATATTTTTAAAAAAATAGAAATAATAGTTGTACTATTAAAATATTAAAATATTACAATAATAGAAACAATGTTGTAGTACTATTAAAATATGCCCTCAAAAAAATTTTGTACTATTACAATATTGTTGTGCTATTATTTCGATAATATTTCAATAATAGAAACAATGTAGTAGTACTATTATTTGTCAATAATATTTCAAATATTATTTTGCTTTGTTTTGTATATTATTTAGATTGTCATATATTAACACAATAGTGGTTGGATTGTTGCATTAGAAACCCACAAGAGCGCATCGTTGTGGGTTCAAATCCCTCCTCATGCAATATTTTTAAAAACAACATAAAATTTTGTAAACGAGGTCGAGCCGGGTCGAGTTCGAGTTTTCGAGTCGAGTTTCATTCGAGTTCGGCACATATCTGGATCGATTCATTTATATAAATGAGCCTGAAATCGCTACCGAACTCGACTTGTTTACGAGCTCGAGTCGAATTGAGTTCAGTTAAACGAGTTCGAGCCGGGTAGGCTCGCGAGCTACCCGTATCTCTGCGGAAGCAAGTCTAAAAAATATTAATTCATCCCTAAATTAAAAGATCTCATTTTAAGTTCAAACCCTAACTTTCTCCATATCCATTTCAATATATAGTAAAACTCTTCGATTCTAAAAACCATGACAAATGCCACATTAAATGTATGATACCTTGCATTAATGATTTACCTTTCATATTCTAATATTTCAGAGACTTATATTCCATCTAATTCATTTATTTCTTTACACTTTCATTTTTTTTGTCCCTGTCATTATTTATATTACAAAATTTTCAAAAAAATAAAATTTTATAATATAAAAATTAACTGTATCTACAGTATACTCATTAGATACACCATTTTACTCATTTTTCTTAATTTTATCTAATAATTTATACTTTTTTTAAATCTCGATACCCAACCCAAATGTAAACAATTGAATGGGATGACGAGAATATATATTAAGACATATTAGCTTATAACCGGTGCAAAACACGAGTTATTTTGTACTCCCTCCATCCCACTCATTTATTTAAATTTCTGAAAGAGTGTGTAACACGCATTTTAAGGTACCTATAAAATATAGTTTCGTAACTTATTTTTATAATTTTATGATTTTGAATAAAAGTAGAATATTTATATTTTTATTCAAAAAAACTAATTTAAAAATAAGTTATAGAACTATACTTTATATGCATCTTAAAATGTGTGTCAAACACTCCCTCAAAAATGTAAACAATTGGCTGGGACTGAGGGAGTAATATTTTAATTTTAAAATTTTATATTAAACTATAATATAATAATTTGTGTTTGATATAATTTTTAATTTTAATTTTTTACTAATAATCTTTGAACAAATATAATAAATATTAATTTTAATATGTTTGGTGGGATTTGACCCTCAAATAACTCTATATTACTAACGTATATATTGCAATTTGTTTATTATTAATTTTTTATTTTATTATTGATATTAATTAATATTAAAGAATAACTAAATAAGAAAGTATTGACGTTAGTTGCAGAGGCATACCTGTACATCAATTATAACAAGCCTACTAATTTGTAATACTTTACATGACTTACATGACCCCTTAGTCAGGAAACCTTTTAGGTAAATTTTTGTCTTATAAAATGTCTTGGAATAGGAATCAAACTTTATCTGTGTTTTGTACAAAAGTCACTTATAAATGTTTGAAAGAAGATCTATGTATCATGTCTCAAGAATGAAGAACAAAGTTGAATGAATAAACACAGTTGGAGTTTGTAGAATGAAAATTTGCCTAGATACAAATTCAAGAAGTAATTTGCTCTACTCGAGAAGTCAAGGATTTAAGTCAAGAAGTAATTTGCTCTACTCGATAAGTAATTTGCCTATACAGTAGTATAGGCAAGTTAGAATAGAATTGATCTGTTACTAGTTTTGTAAGAGTTGATTGTGCACATGTTCAATAAGTGCAAAGTTTCACTTCCTTAGCTATTATGTTTTTTCATTGAAAACATAAGTGTAATATCTATTGAAGATACTAGTATAGCTAATAGTAATATAATTTCCACGTTAGCACAACTAGCAGAGTTAGTTAGTTTGTTAGCTTCCCGCTAGTTTTAAGTTTGTATATATGTAAAGTTAGAGACATTGTATTACTCTCTTCTTCAATCAATGTGAATATGAGTTCTTTACAGTTTACAAAAATAACATGGTATCAGAGCTTGCAGAGCTCATTTTAATGGCGATCTGATATAACAAAGGCGTTCTTCATCTCCGATTATCAGACGATCAGACGTTCATTCTTTTCGATCATCTCTTTCGATTATTTCTTCCGATTATCTCTCTCGAGGTGTAGTCTTTACCGATTTCTGAAATATACTTACAAATACATATATTTTACTCGTTCTTGATCTGGTCGATTGATTGTTTCTTGCTTAAATCGTTGTTTCTGTGGATTATATCGATCGATTTGCTGTTGATTCTGTAAATTTCTGTGTCTATATCAAATTCTTGAATATATTTCGATTTATTCATCGATATATTGTTCGTATTCTTCATCATAATTCTTAGTTGATCATCTGATACACAAATTTGCTGTGTTTTCTTTCTGCGAAATCTGTTGATCATAATCTGTTTGATTAATTGTCTAATCGAATTTCATTGATCAAATCTTCATTACGATCATATTTGTTTCTTAAAAATCTTGTTAGTAATGGCTTCACAAACTCAAACAACTCAGTCTCAAACAAATCAGTCTCAGTCTCAAACAAATCTAGATCCTTCTAGTATTTACTACATTCATCCATCTGATGCTTCGACAACTCAATTGGTGTCTGTTAAGTTCAATGGACATGGTTATCACAACTGGAAACGTTCTATGATGCTCACATTATCTGCTAAGAATAAACTAGGGTTTGTTGATGGTACTATTGCGATTCCAGTCTCTACTTTTATAGAGTACAAGTATTGGGACAGATGTAACAGCTTAGTTATATCTTGGTTACTTTTTAATCTTGATGAGAGCATTGCCAAAAGTGTGTTGTTTATGCACACAGCAAAAGAAATCTGGGAAGACTTGGATGAAAGGTTTGGATATGCTTCGATGACACAAATTTACTCTCTTGAGCAACAGTTGCTAGAGATTAATCAGGGACAAGATTCAGTTTCTGAATTTTTTACTAAAATCAAAACTATTTGGGACAGTCTTAATGATGCTAATCCACTTCCTTACTGTACTTGTAAGCAATGTACTTGTGATTTGACTCAGAGGATCCAGAATAGACAACAGGAACAGAGACTCTTACAATTCATGATGAAACTGAGTGAAGAATTTGCAGCAGTTAGAGGAAATGTGCTAATGATGCATCCAATTCCAACTGTTTCTCAAGCTTATAGAGTTTTTGCTCAGGAAGAACGGCATAAGGAGATCTGTCAACTTTCTTCTAAAACTGAGACCATGGCATTTTATGCTGACAAAAGAAGATTTAACAGTCAAGGAAGTGGTTTATTTCAGAAAACTGGAACTGGGAATTTTAAGCAGAACAATTCTGGTTATGGGAACAATTCTGGTGTCAAGAAGCCTTTTAAGGCCGCTTCTAACTATTTTTGCACTCATTGCAATATCTCAGGACACATTATTGAAAGATTCTTCAAGATTCATGGATATCCTCCTGGATTTCAACCTAAAAACAACAGGAAAGTTGCAGCTATGGCTCAACAAGTCACAACTGAAGATCAGACTCAAAATGCTGAAGAAGAAACTCATACTATTACAACTTCTCAGCATAATCAACTCATGAATTTACTTCACCAAGGTTCTGACAATAATACTACTGGTGCACCTGGAAAACATGCTGCTTTGTTGGCAGGTACTGTGTGTCTCTCTACTTCATTTAATAATGAATGGCTGGTTGATAGTGGTTCAACAGATCATATTTGTCCTGAACTTAGTCAGTTTCAGTCTTATGAACCAGTCACAGATACTGATAACTTTATCACAGTACCAGATGGAAGAAGAGTAAAAATATTACATATTGGGACAGTCCAGATTAATGCTGATATTACTTTGCAATAAGTATTACATGTACAAGAGTTTTATTTCAGATTGATATCTGTTACCAAACTATGTGCAGATTTACATTGTCAAATTACATTTACTAATGAATGCTGTTTTATTCAGGGCCTTTCTCAGAACAGGCCACAGATTCTTCTTGGTAACATTTCCAATGGCTTATACAGTTTAAAAGATAGAGTTAATTGTCTGCCTTTCAAGTCATGTAATGCTGTTGTCCTCAACACTGAACAAGAATTCAAGCTATGGCATCTAAGAATGGGACATTTACCTCTACAACAACTTAAACTTCTTTTACCTGTGCAATTCAGTAAAGCTTCTATGGATTCAGTCATTTGTCAAATATGTCCTCCTGCCAAACAAACTAGAAAATCTTTTCCTGCTAGTTCTATTAAGTCTACTGTTGCTTTTCAATTGTTGCATATTGATGTATGAGGCCATACAAGACTAAATCTCTTTCTGGTTGTACTCAATTCCTGACAATTGTAGATGATTTCACTAGATTTACTTGGGTACATTTGGTCAAATTTAAATCTGAGATTGCTTCTGTGATGGAAAATTTTCTTCATTATGTTGATGCACAGTTTAAAGCTGTGAAGTGTATAAGATCTGACAATGCTTTAGAACTTAGTGAAGGTCCTATTAAACAACTTTATCTTAGAAGATGTGACGCCCCCAGATCCGGGGTCGGAGATCTAGGCGCTCACGGTCCATTTTCCATTAATAACATACCTGTTCTTGCACATAATATGCATAACACAACCATCGACCCCACAATAAACTCACACCACACTCACAGGTTAGAGCCTCAGAAACGTCACACATTGATTAAACAGTAATAAAGTTATCAGAGTTATTACACACCGAATTAAATAGTATTTATGCTACCAGCAACACTTCGATATGAAGCGAAGTTGGCGGCTTGAAAGTTTGTTACGATACACTGCCTTGCACAGGTCATACTGATAAATAAAACGTACTAACAAAAGCTGCCAACCAATCCGGCTAATGGGGCCTACCGGTGGAATCTCAAGTGGTGGCTCGGGCCTAGTCACCTGCTTTCGAACAGTCTGCCTGGGTCTTGCCATTTCGCTTAGCTGTTGTGTTTGTAAAATTTGAAAACAAGCAAGAGTGAGCAACTATAGCTCAGCAAGAATATATGTATAAGGTAAGAAATATAACATTTCATATGATTTGCAGTTGATACACTTGTTTGTTTCAATCAGTTATAAAATCACTTGTCATAGTTGATAAATCTCGAAGGTGCAACAATATGTGCCCTTGTTTTCAAAATAAACTTGCAGTTCTAGATACTGCATTGAATCAACATCTTTCTCATTAAAATAGGACACTATCAGCAACTTGGCACAAAAGCCTAAGAAGCAGTGTCAAAGCATTTTTCCAAAATGGAGGAATGGGACTTAAAGAAAACACAAAACCTGACAAGGATTGACGATGATCAGTCGCCACATCCAAGTCCAATAATCCGCGGGTCTTCTCTACCGGTAGAAGGATAGAAACTACATCCGTAACCATCCCTCGGGTGAAAACTACATCCGTAATCACCCTCGATGAAAACTACATCCGTAATCATCCTTCGGCAACACCTGGGCCGGAATAATAAGTGATGGACCGCCTGGCTCACGGCCGCTTACACATCCCGGGAATCGTTCGTCAACGGTTGCCACACCTGCCAGAGTCCCTTTTTCTTTTCTTTTAAAACTTGATTTTGATTGAAAACAGAGTAATTGAGGTCCGACATCAGTCGACCGATGATTCTTGAAATCATACAAGAAGCAGAATCTGACCGGGGGTTTTCGAAAATGTTTTGAGTTCAAATGAGTTCGAGTTTGAAGTATTAAAAAGTATCTTGGATTAACTTTGTCTTTAAATAATGAACAAAGATTAATAAATAGTATTTTAAGATTTAATATTAATAATTAATAAAATAATTATTCGATAAAATAAACTCTTAATCCAAGATAGGGTTTCGAGTATTTACGAAGATATAACAATAGTTATTTGAGTATACGATACCACCCGAATGACCCTTCAGGTTTTCGCAATCTAGATACGATATAATAATATACCGCTCCCCGGTCAATAGTATATACGGACCGCTACGACCTCTATTGCTAGAGTCGTTGTCCGAAGAAAACATTTCAATCTAAGTTCAAGGGGTAAAAGCATACATGTACTTGTTCAATCTCAATTGCATCAATACTTCGATAAACATAGCATTTGATATAATTTGAAAACTACAAACACAACAGTGAAAATCCTTGTATAGGGATAAGTTTTGAAAAGTAAACTTGCCTTGGTTTGGTTGGGGTGGTCGAGCGTGCGGATTCGAACGATCTATACATAAACAATAATCGTTCGTTAGTACCTTAACAATTTCTCTTTAATCACGGGGTTTTAAGGGGGTACGAAATTAACTTAATGACTTCGTCTTATGACTCCCTAGCCCCACTATAGGTCCATGTCATCACTCGAGTACGCTCGTCATTTACTCAACTCAATTTAGTTACCACGTTCGAATCATAACCACTAACCCTAGAATCATGTTCCACTAATCGACTTTTTCCATTGCGCGAATTTTACTCTAGCATTTTTATAAAATCCAAAAATTCATATTTTAATCAAATTCCTTTTGGGTGGTCTTCACCACTGCATTCCCTACATTCTCAAATTTTTCCACGATCCCACACATATTTTAAGGTGTTTATAAAAGGTTCACAAGGGGTCACTTAATGCAGTCCATAGTCCAGAAACAAAATTCACTCCTCCGGCCATAACTAAAAATCCACATATCACCTAGTTATGAACCTTACATTTCCAGAAACTACATTCAATTATATTTCCAACAATATAAGGTAGGACATCAGGGAACATCATTTGGGGGTTCAAAATCGTGCTACAATACAGATCAAAGTTCGTGGACAAACTCAGCAAGCTCAAACTACTAAGATCAACCATTTTTCATACTTCCATCACATAATCAACACCTAATACACTTAGATCATGGTTCATAACACTCATGGAGATATATATATTAACCATAGTCATAAAAATCACAATCTCAACATCAAAACTCAAGATCCATGCTATCCAACACATATACATCCAAGATTAGTCCTAAAACACATGGATCTACTACCATACTATATAAACAATACATAACCAAGGGGGTTTGAGATTTGTATACCTTCTTGAGCTCCTAGAGGCCTTGGATAATCTTTACACAACTCAAAAACACCTTAGATGGCCTCCTACAACACTTACAATGCAAGATCTAAAGGAAAAACAAACTTGGTTACTATTTACCAAAGCTTGAATAATTTGTAACTTGAAATTGGGTGGATAAAATGGAGTGAAATTGCTAGCATACCTTGTTTCTATGATGTAGATGACCTAGGAATTATGGCAAGATTTATGAGTGATGGGAGAGGGGAGAAGAAGAAATTTTCTTCTCCTTGGAAGTCTTGGCCGAGAGCAACAAAGGGGGGGGGAGAGAAAAAGTTTGTGTTTTGTTTTTGGTGTTTGTGTTGGCAAATAATTGATGTTAGGTTATTTAGGTTGGGTGATACATATCACATGTAAGCATAGGTGATGTACTAGCAAGCATGGGCTCTTGTACTATGTGTCCCCTTTTTTGAAAAAGTAACCAACTAGATACTATTCATCTTCCAATGGCCAACTAACTTGTTTGATTCCTAACCACTTGGTTGCATGGGCTTGCATGCAATACTACTCCTTGTATTATTATTCTTCCACCAATGCTTATTATTAAATCTTTAATTCGTATCGTATCTTAATTATTCTCTCGTAATAATATTTCGTCGCGTAGAGATTTCCCCTATAATTCCTTAAGTACTAATTGTGTAAATTCCTCGAATGTCCATAATTCCTCGTTATAATTCTTAATAAATCCTTTAATACTCTAACCATTCTCAAATCCCAAGTTTTATAATTAATACTAACAATAAGACTCTTGCCTTCACAATCTCTCTGTATATCTTACATAATAAATGCAACAACGCAGTTTCTCAGACAATCAATTCTATTAATCAACAGGGATGACTAGAAAGGTTCCATAATGACAATGCCACAAGATATTAAATAAAAGGAATTATTACCAAAAATTAGGGTTCTTACAGCCTCCCCTCCTTAAAAGGATTCCGTCCCGGAATCAGGTTGAAAACAGTTGGGGGTGCTTTTCACGCATCGCGCTCTCTAGTTCCCATGTTGATTATTCGACATTCTGATTCCTCCACAAGACTCTCACAAGTTTGACAACCTTGTTCCTCAGCACCTGTTCTTTTCTATCCATGATCTCTACGGGTTGCTCTACATATGTTAAGTCTGGTTGCAGATCCACTTGATCATGTCCTATCACATGTCGGAAGTCGGTTTGGTACGGTCGTAGCATGGACACATGGAACACATTATGTACTTGCTGTAAGCTCGGGGGTAAAGCCAATTCATAGGCTAACTTCCCAACTCGTTTCAAGATCTCAAAAGGTCCAATAAATCTCGGGCTTAGTTTTCCCTTCTTACCAAATCTCATCAATCCTTTCCACGGCGATACCTTCAACATCACAAACTCTCCTACCTCATATTCTTTGTCCTTGCGGGTCTGGTCCGCATACTTCTTCTGTCTGTCTTGGGCCGCGACCAGCCGTCCTCTTATGAGCTCGATAGTTTCTCTTGTCTGTTGGACCAGTTCAGGTCCTAAAATCTTCCGCTCTCCAACTTCTTCCCAACACAAGGGAGACCGATATCTTCGTCCGTATAATGCTTCATATGGGGGCATGCATATACTTGCATGGTAACTGTTGTTGTAAGAAAATTCGATCAACGGCAAGTGGTCATCCCAACTCCCCTTAAAATCAATGGCACATACCCTCAACATGTCCTCGATGGTCTGGATGGTCCTCTCACTCTGTCCGTCTGTTTGGGGATGGTATGCAGTACTCATGTTTAACTTAGTCCCCACACAATCCTGAAAACTTCTCCAGAACCTGGAGTTGAATCTTGGGTCTCTATCTGATACAATGCTCACAGGAACCCCATGTCTAACCACAATCTCCTTCAAGTAAATATCTGCCAGCTTGTCGACAGCATATCTCTCGTTGATTGGAAGAAAATGTGCTGACTTGGTCAACCTATCGATAATTACCCAAATGGCATCATGATTAGTCCTGGTCCTTGGTAATCCGACCTCAAAGTCCATCGCAATCTGCTCCCATTTCCACTCGGGTATCTCTAAGGGTTGCAACAATCCACTGGGCCTCTGGTGTTCGGCCTTCACTCTTTGACATGTCAAGCATTTACTCACCCACTCTGCCACGTCCTTCTTCATATTAGGCCACCAATAGTATTCTCTCAGGTCTCTATACATCTTAGTGCCTCCAGGGTGAATTGAGTACCTCGAACTATGAGCCTCTTGCAAAATCTCATCTTTTAACTCCTGAATGTTCGGGATCCATATCCTAGATGCGTACCTCATAATTCCATTCCCGTCTTTCTCACACTTAATTTCCTCGCCAGTCAAAATTTTCTCCATCGAATTCTTTTCTTCTTCCATCTTCTTTTCCTGACACAACTTAATCTTTTCAAATAGCGGTGGTTGGACTTTTATTTCCATTGGACTTTCTTGTCCAATTCCTGGTAACCTCACTTCAATTTCTAGTTTCTCAAGGTCCTTGATCAATTCGTCCACTGACGTTATCATCTTAAGCTTCTCCTTTCGGCTAAGTGCATCGGCCACCACATTGGCCTTCCCTGGGTGATAATGAATCTCACAATCATAATCTTTAATTAGCTCTAACCATCTCCTCTGCCTCATGTTTAGCTCTTTCTGAGTGAATATGTACTTTAAGCTCTTGTGATCCGTGTAGATTTCACACCTTTCTCCGTGAAGATAATGTCTCCAGATCTTCAAAGCAAAAACTATCGCTGCTAATTCCAAATCATGGGTGGGGTATCTTATCTCATACTCCTTAAGTTGTCTGGACGCATAAGCAATCACTTTACCGTGCTGCATAAGCACACACCCTAAACCTTTATGGGATGCATCGGTATAAATCACAAAATCTCCCTTATCATCAGGTAGGGCTAGTACTGGTGCTGTCACCAACCTTTTTTTTCAACTCTTGGAAGCTCTCTTCGCATTTTTCAGTCCACACAAACTTCTCGGTCTTGCGAGTTAGTCGGGGTCAAAGGGGCTGCTATCTTTGCAAAGTCTTGAACAAATCTCCTATATTAGCCAGCCAGTCCTATGAAACTTCTCACCTCTGTCGGAGTGGTTGGTCTCTCCCAATTTGATACAGCCTCTATTTTGGCTGGGTCCACTAGAATGCCTTGTTCGCTAATCACATGCCCTAAAAACTGAACTTCCTTCAACCAAAATTCACACTTCGAGAACTTAGCATACAACTTTTCTTCCCTCAATGCTCCCAATACAATCCTCAAGTGCTCTGCATGTTCCTCCTTCGTCTTGGAATAAATCAAGATATCATCGATGAAGACTATGACACACTTGTACAAGTATTTCTTGAAGACTCGATTCATTAAGTCCATGAAAGCTGCAGGGGCATTCGTTAACCCAAATAACATCACTAGGAACTCATAGTGTCCATACCGGGTGCGAAAGGCCGTCTTTGGTATATCTTCTGGTTTAATTTTTAACTGGTGGTACCCGGTCCGCAAATCAATCTTAGAGAAATAAACTGCATCTTTCAATTGGTCAAACAGGTCATCTATCCTGGGCAATGGATACTTATTCTTTATAGTCACCTTGTTCAACTCCCGGTAATCTATACATAATCTCATGCTGCCGTCCTTCTTTTTCACTAATAACACCGGGGCTCCCCACGGTGACACACTAGGTCTTATCATCCCTTTATCCAACAACTCTTGTAACTGAGTGGCCAGCTCTTTCATCTCCACTGGGGCTATCCGATACGGGGCTTTCGAAATTGGGGCCGTACCCAGAACTAAGTCTATAGCAAACTCGATGTCCCTATCGGGTGGTAGTCCGGGAAGATCGTCCGAAAATACGTCCGCGAACTCGTTAACAACAGGGATTTCCTGCAGGTTTGGTGCCTCCTTCTTGGTATCCTTCACGTAGGCTAAATAGGCTTCGCATCCTTTACGTAACAGCTTCTTAGCTTGAATTATAGTCAGGAACTTTTGGCTTTGCCGTTTCCCACTAAACACTACTTCTTCGTCCCCTGGCAGTCTCATACTTACTTTCTTCTTGACACAATCAATCTGGGCTCCGTGGGTTGTTAACCAATCCATGCCTATTATTACGTCAAACTCCCCTAGTTTGAAAGGTATTAAGTCTACCCGAAAGTGTCGGCCTTCTATTTCTAGGTCACAACCTGGACATACTTGGCTAACGGGAATAATTTCATGATTAGCTATCTCTATTTGCAATCTGTCTTTCAATGGTTCAGTCTTAAGGCCTAACTGACATACAAAATCTAGAGATATGAAAGACTTGGTAGCTCCCGAATCAAATAAAACATTTGCTTTAACTGAGTTGAGTAGTAGGGTACCTGCAATCACATCTGTGTTCCTCACGGCATCCTGCACCGTCATGTAAAAAGTTCTTGCAGTAGGGGCCTTGTTAAAAGCAGTTCCACTCACTCTCGATGCAGCTGGCCCAGAGGACATACATTCCCTCATTCGGTGCCCTGGTTTCCCACACTTGAAGCAATTACCTCCGACACTCGGGTTGTTACTAGTTCCGCGACAGGCGTTAGCATAATGCCCTGTCAGCCCACACTTGAAGCACTTCACATCTTGCAGGTTACACACGCCCGCATGTTTCCTTCCACATTTGTTGCATTCTGGGGGTTGGGCTCGGGATGGGGTAGAGTAAGACGATCCCTGTGGTCGGCCGCCCTGGCCCACACTCCAACTTTCAGCTCTCTTGGTTCCAAAGTTCCCGCTGGGTTGGGACATCGTTCCTCGCTTAAATTTGCTCGGAAAGCTCCCACCAGCAGAGTTTCCCTTTCGACTATCCAACTTCTTCTTCTTTCCTTCCCTCTCTTTCTGCATCCGTTCACTCCCAGCCTCAACAATTGACGCTTTCTGTACCAGGGTGGCATAGTCTGTCAGCTCAAGAACCGCCACACGATTCTGAATCCATTGTTTTAGCTCTAATTGAAACCTTCGGGCCCTCTTTGCCTCAGAGTTCACATATTCCGGCACAAACCTTGACAACTCAGTAAATTTGGCCTCATACTCGGCCACTGTCATGTTTCCTTGCTTCAGTTCCAAAAACTTCAGCTCCATTTGTGTCTCCATGAACCTAGGAAAGTACTTCTCCAAGAACAACTCGCTAAATCTCTCCCAGGTCACCACACCTCTTCCTTCCAAATTCTTCTTAGCTTCCCACCAATAGTTCGCCTCACCCTTCAGAAGGTAAGTGGCGAAAACAGTCTTCTGCTCCTCAGCGACGCCTAGTATCTCGAAAGATTTTTTCCATTTCCTTCAGCCAGGCCCTTGCCTCGATAGGGTCGGCAGTTCCTTTAAATTCTGGGGGTTTCAGGGAGTTGAAATTCCGGAAAGCATTAGCATTAGCATTCTGGGGTGGTTGCTGAACTGGGGGTCGGTCCAAGTTCTACCTAAGTAACTCCATGAACTGTTCCATAGGGCCTCCCCTAGGATGCTCTACCTCTCGGGTATCATCACCAGCTTCTTCTTCTTCATACTCAGAGTCATCAAACAGGTTATGATCGTTGCCCTCATTCTCACTCAGGTTGACATTCTCCCCTTCATGGTTCTGGTGGCCTCCGGCTCCATGGTGGCTACCCTGGCCCTCAGAACTGATCGGGTGAGCTCGAGTGTTCATTCTTCTGGGTGGCATGATTCTAATAATAAAACAAGAAAGGGGTTAGGGTTTTCCAATTACCTGACAGTATTTGCACGGGTCGGGAGCGTATCGTTCCTCCTCATAAGGGTGGAAGTGCAAAAGTTTTTAATAATCCGATGTTGGAGATAAAATGTCAAACATTTTTTTTTTTGGGGAAAAATCCCTTTGGGATGCAAAAACATTTACAAGAGTTTTCAAAATTTCGAAACCACAAAAATATTTTTCAAAATTTCAAAACATTTTTTTTTTCTTTTGAAAAATTTATTTTTAATGATTGTAGGAACATTTTTGGAAATTGTAGAAAACAATTTGAAATCGCATATCGTAAATTTGAAACAGTATGGTTGTATTTGTGGCTTGTAGCAATTGTATAATCACAGTTGTATATCAAAACAGTAAAGCATGGCATCGGAAAGTAAAGCAATTGAGGCAATATTAAGGAAACTGAAACTAAATAAGTACGGTACAAGGGTTGTCACAAGTTTGGATGTTAGAGCCAAATACATAGTTCCGATGTCAAAGTCTAGCAAAAGTGGAACAAATACAAATACATCATCCGAATAGTCAGGCTACACAAAAGTAGGGCTACATCCATACATACTACCCGAAGTCACATCTACATATCTGTAGGTCAGTCTACTCATCCACTGGTCAGAAAGGATACCACTGCACAAGTCAACTATCCCGCAAAATCGACACACTAATGTCATCTGAACCTAGGGGACTGAGCTATCAGTAACACATCACGGGGCCGCGCCGCGACGGAGCAAGGTCCTCACTCGGGTAAATGCACGACGCACAACACGCCTAGCATCCCTAGCCTGGATCACTCCGCCCCCGCGGATCCCTAAACCAAGAATCCTATCGCGACTCCTCATCTCAATCCTGTGGAGTCGAGCCCTAGTCCTCCTAGCAACAGTGGTCCTCATCTCAGACTGGATCCTCAAGCGCGCCTCGCGCTCCTCCACTAGTGCCCGCCTCGCCTCGTTAAGTCGGGCCTCTGCAGATAGTAAGTCTCGGGTCAGGAACTGTACCACGTAAGCATGCTCAGTACCCGACACTGGGGGTAGGTCCACCGGTGGAGGTGGTATGACAGGAACAGGAGTAGGTGCAGCAGTAGCAGCTGGAGCAGGAGCAGGGGTAGGATCAAGCTCCTCCTCGCCAGAAGTGTCATCCTCAGAGTCATCGTCCGATGAAACAGGGCTAGATGTCTGTGGAGAAGGTGGGGGTGACACCACACGACCCTCGCCGGATCTCACACTGTCCTCATCAGTAGCTACAGGAGATGGGGTAACAGGCTCTGGCTCGGGCTCAGGCTCAAAGGGCTTCTCAACGGGATCCTCATCATCAGTACTCTCTATCAGTGTAATCCAGGGGCCAAGCTCGGAGTCAGCACCCATATCCTCCTCAGGATCCTCGGTCTCTCGCATCAGGGCCTCATCATGCTCTCTCTCGAAAGCCTCAGGGTCTGGTATCTCCTCCATCTACACAAGGGAAATAAGGTGGGTCACTAACCATAAAAGAAGGGTTTAGGAGTAGTTCCCTCACGGGCCTTAAAGTCAGGGCTATGTCCGATAACCCGACTACAAACTCGATGAGAGTTCTAAGTATTATTAAGGTTGTTATTACGGTTATCGTTATTGTTATTATTATTAGGGTTGCTTTCTTAAATTACTATCATTTCTGAGAACTGTAACCTTGCTCTGATACCATTTCTGTGACGCCCCCAGATCCGGGGTCGGAGATCTAGGCGCTCACGGTCCATTTTCCATTAATAACATACCTGTTCTTGCACATAATATACATAACACAACCATCGACCCCACAATAAACTCACACCACACTCACAGGTTAGAGCCTCAGAAACGTCACACATTGATTAAACAGTAATAAAGTTATCAGAGTTATTACAGACCGAATTAAATAGTATTTATGCTACCAGCAACACTTCGATATGAAGCGAAGTTGGCGGCTTGAAAGTTTGTTACGATACACTGCCTTGCACAGGTCATACTGATAAATAAAACGTACTAACAAAAGCTGCCAACCAATCCGGCTAATGGGGCCTACCGGTGGAATCTCAAGTGGTGGCTCGGGCCTAGTCACCTGCTTTCGAACAGTCTGCCTGGGTCTTGCCATTCGCTTAGCTGTTGTGTTTGTAAAATTTGAAAACAAGCAAGAGTGAGCAACTATAGCTCAGCAAGAATATATGTATAAGGTAAGCAATATAACATTTCATATGATTGGCAGTTGATACACTTGTTTGTTTCAATCAGTTATAAAATCACTAGTCATAGTTGATAAATCTCGAAGGTGCAACAATATGTGCCCTTGTTTTCAAAATAAACTTGCAGTTCTAGATACTGCATTGAATCAACATCTTTCTCATCAAAATAGGACACTATCAGCAACTTGGCACAAAAGCCTAAGAAGCAGTGTCAAAGCATTTTTCCAAAATGGAGGAATGGGACTTAAAGAAAACACAAAACCTGACAAGGATTGACGATGATCAGTCGCCACATCCAAGTCCAATAATCCGCGGGTCTTCTCTACCGGTAGAAGGATAGAAACTACATCCGTAACTATCCCTCGGGTGAAAACTACATCCGTAATCACCCTCGATGAAAACTACATCCGTAATCATCCTTCGGCAACACCTGGGCCGGAATAATAAGTGATGGACCGCCTGGCTCACGGCCGCTTACACATCCCGGGAATCGTTTGTCAACGGTTCCCACACCTGCCAGAGTCCCTTTTTCTTTTCTTTTAAAACTTGATTTTGATTGAAAACAGAGTAATTGAGGTCCAACATCAGTCGACCGATGATTCTTGAAATCATACAAGAAGCAGAATATAACCGGGGGTTTTCGAAAATGTTTTGAGTTCAAATGAGTTCGAGTTTGAAGTATTAAAAAGTATCTTGGATTAACTTTGTCTTTAAATAATGAACAAAGATTAATAAATAGTATTTTAAGATTTAATATTAATAATTAATAAAATAATTATTCGATAAAATAAACTCTTAATCCAAGATAGGGTTTCGAGTATTTACGAAGATATAACAATAGTTATTTGAGTATACGATACCACCCGAATGACCCTTCGGGTTTTCGCAATCTAGATACGATATAATAATATACCGCTCCCCGGTCAATAGTATATACGGACCGCTACGACCTCTATTGCTAGAGTCGTTGTCCGAAGAAAACATTTCAATCTAAGTTCAAGGGGTAAAAGCATACATGTACTTGTTCAATCTCAATTGCATCAATACTTCGATAAACATAGCATTTGATATAATTTGAAAACTACAAACACAACAGTGAAAATCCTTGTATAGGGATAAGTTTTGAAAAGTAAACTTGCCTTGGTTTGGTTGGGGTGGTCGAGCGTGCGGATTCGAACGATCTATACATAAACAATAATCGTTCGTTAGTACCTTAACAATTTCTCTTTAATCACGGGGTTTTAAGGGGGTACGAAATTAACTTAACGACTTCGTCTTATGACTCCCTAGCCCCACTATAGGTCCATGTCATCACTCGAGTACGCTCGTCACTTACTCGACTCAATTTAGTTACCACGCTCGAATCATAACCACTAACCCTAGAATCATGTTCCACTAATCGACTTTTTCCATTGCGCGAATTTTACTCTAGCATTTTTATAAAATCCAAAAATTCGTATTTTAATCAAATTCCTTTTGGGTGGTCTTCACCACTGCATTCCCTACATTCTCAAATTTTTCCACGATCCCACACAAATTTAAGGTGTTTAAACAAGGTTCACAAGGGGTCACTTAATGCAGTCCATAGTCCAGAAACAAAATTCACTCCTCCGGCCACAACTAAAAATCCACATATCACCTAGTTATGAACCTTACATTTCCAGAAACTACATTCAATTATATTTCCAACAATATAAGGTAGGACATCAGGGAACATCATTTGGGGGTTCAAAATCGTGCTACAATACAGATCAAAGTTCGTGGACAAACTCAGCAAGCTCAAACTACTAAGATCAACCATTTTTCATACTTCCATCACATAATCAACACCTAATACACTTAGATCATGGTTCATAACACTCATGGAGATATATATATTAACCATAGTCATAAAAATCACAATCTCAACATCAAAACTCAAGATCCATGCTATCCAACACATATACATCCAAGATTAGTCCTAAAACACATGGATCTACTACCATACTATATAAACAATACATAACCAAGAGGGTTTGAGATTTGTATACCTTCTTGAGCTCCTAGAGGCCTTGGATAATCTTTACACAACTCAAAAACACCTTAGATGGCCTCCTACAACACTTACAATGCAAGATCTAAAGGAAAAACAAACTTGGTTACTATTTACCAAAGCTTAAATAATTTGTAACTTGAAATTGGGTGGATAAAATGGAGTGAAATTGCTAGCATACCTTGTTTCTATGATGTAGATGACCTAGGAATTATGGCAAGATTTATGAGTGATGGGAGAGGAGAGAAGAAGAAATTTTCTTCTCCTTGGAAGTCTTGGCCGAGAGCAACAAGGGGGGGGGGGAGAGAAAAAGTTTGTGTTTTGTTTTTGGTGTTTGTGTTGGCAAATAATTGATGTTAGGTTATTTAGGTTGGGTGATACATATCACATGTAAGCATAGGTGGTGTACTAGCAAGCATGGGCTCTTGTACTATGTGTCCCCTTTTTTGAAAAAGTAATCAACTAGATACTATTCATCTTTCAATGGCCAACTAACTTGTTTGATTCCTAACCACTTGGTTGCATGGGCTTGCATGCAATACTACTCCTTGTATTATTATTCTTCCACCAATTCTTATTATTAAATCTTTAATTCGTATCGTATCTTAATTATTCTCTCGTAATAATATTTCGTCGCGTAGAGATTTCCCCTATAATTCCTTAAGTACTAATTGTGTAAATTCCTCGAATGTCCATAATTCCTCGTCATAATTCTTAATAAATCCTTTAATACTCTAACCATTCTCAAATCCCAAGTTTTATAATTAATACTAACAATAAGACTCTTGCCTTCACAATCTCTCTGTATATCTTACATAATAAATGCAACAACGCAGTTTCTCAGACAATCAATTCTATTAATCAACAGGGATGACTAGAAAGGTTCCATAATGACAATGCCACAAGATATTAAATAAAAGGAATTATTACCAAAAATTAGGGTTTTTACAGAAGAGGAATCATTCATCAAACTTTTTGTGCTTATACTCCACAACAAAATGGTGTTGTCGAGAGAAAGCATAGACATCTCTTAGAGACAGCTAGATCCTTATCCTTGCAAGCAAAATTACCAAATAAATTCTGGGGAGAATGTATACTCTGTGTAACATACCTGATCAACAGAATGCCTCTTAAATCCATTGATTTTTCCACTCCATTCTTTAAACTTTTTAATTACTCTTCACCACTTGATCATCTTAAGATTTTTGGTTCTTTATGCTACATGTCTACTCTTAAGGTGAATAGGTCAAAAATGGACCCTAGAGCTGTTGCTTGTATATTTTTGGGATATAATCATACTCAAAAAGGGTACAAGGTCTATGATTTACAACATAATACATTGGTTGTTTCAAGAGATGTAGTTTTCCATGAAGGGGTTTTTCCTTACAAGTTGTTCTCTGACAATAATACATCCAAATCTCAATTTTTCGATGAAATTTTTGTTCCACATCTGCCACAACAATGTGTATTAGATATTGAAGTTGATACTTCTCATACTGATAACATTGTTCACTATTCTAATTCTAATTCTGATTTCAATATAAATTCTTCCAGTGAAAATAATGCTTCTTCTAGTGACCATACTGGTCAATCTTCATCTCTCTTACATCTTAGTGATTTTTCTAATTCTTCTACTGTTTTACCATCTTTAAATTCTACTGTTCCCAGACAATCAAATAGGGTAAAACAGCCTCCTACTTACTTAAAGGATTATCACTATCATTTCAATCATACAGAGTCTAAGAAATCTCAAACATCTCACTGGTGTAATCTTGTTGATAATTCTTCTCTACCTAGTTCACATCATTCCTTATTATCAGCACAATCTGTTATCACTGAACCTAAAAATTTCAAAGAAGCTGCTACACAACCTTTGTGGCAAGAGGCAATGCAGAAGGAATTAAAAGCTCTAGAAGAGAATCAGACATGGGAATTAGTTTCTTTGCCAAAAGGAAAGAAAATAATTGAATGCAAATGGGTTTACAAAGTTAAACTAAATGCAGATGGTTCACTAGAAAGGTGTAAAGCCAGGCTTGTTGCTAAAGGATATACTCAGCAGCATGGCATAGATTATGAGGAGACCTTTTCTCCTGTAGTTAAAATGAGTACTGTCAGATCCTTAATTGCATTAGCTACCTCAAAGAAATGGGATTTATTTCAATTAGATGTGAATAATGCATTTTTGCATGGAGATTTATTTGAGGAAGTATACATGACAGTTCCTCAAGGTGTACCAAATCCTGATAACTTGGTGTGCAGATTGATAAAATATTTGTATGGTTTGAAACAAGCCTCCAGGCAGTGGTTTGCAAAACTCAGAGAAGAGTTACTTAGAATGGGGTTTGTTCAGTCAAAGAATGATTACAGTCTGTTCATTCATAAATCTGGTGAAGATATTACAATTTTAGCTGTTTATGTTGATGACATTTTCATCACAGATAGTAATGTTGGTCATATACAGAAAGTAAAAGCGCATCTCAACAATGTTTTTAGTATCAAGGATCTTGGTTTGTTGCATTTCTTTTTAGGAATTGAAATTTCCTATTTGCCTGAAGGGATAGTTTTGAGTCAGCAGAAGTTTACTAAAGAATTACTCAGTTTGTGTGATTTTGATATGTCTAAGAAAGCAGTCACACCCTTACCTTTGCATCTCAAACTACAAGCTGATGTTAGAGATTTACTTCCTAATCCTGATGTTTATAGATGTTTCTTGGGAAAGTTGAATTTTTTAACTCACACAATACCAGACTTGTGTTATGTAGTACAAACTTTAAGTCAGTATATGCATAGACCATCTTGAGGTCCTTCAGCATACTTTAAGATATATTTATCATACAGCTGGACAAGGTATTCTCCTCAAAGCTACTGACCAGTTGACCTTGCAAGCATTTTCTGATTCAGACTAGGCATCTTGTCCAGATTCTAGGAGATCAGTCACAAGATATATCTTACTTCTTGGCAAATCTCCTATTGCTTGGAAGTCAAAGAAGCAATCTGTTGTTTCTAGATCAAGCTCAGAAGCTGAGTATCGAGCCATGGCAGCTGCAGCTTCTGAAGTGACCTGGACAGTTAGACTTTTACAAGAATTAGGTTTTAATAATCTTACACCTGTTACACTCCACTGTGACAATCAATCTGCCATATACATTGCAAAGAATCCAGTCTTCCATGGTAGGACTAAGCATATAGAAGTTGATTGCCATTTCACCAGAGATAAGATTTTGGAAGGATTGATTCAGCTTACATATCTTCCTACTTCTAATCAGCTTGCTGACATTCTTACTAAAACAGTGCCATCTCCTCAACTTCAGTTACTTGCTTCCAAGTTAGGTGTATATGATCAGTCTCATATCACTCCTAACTTGAGGGGGGCTATTAAAGATACTAGTATAGCTAATAGTAATATAATTTCCACGTCAGCATAGCTAGCAGAGTTAGTTAGTTAGTTTGTTAGCTTCCCGCTAGTTTTAAGTTTGTATATATGTAAAGCTAGAGACATTGTATTACTCTCTTCTTCAATCAATGTGAATATGAGTTCTTTACAATTTACAAAAATAACAATATCTTTATGAGAAAATTAAAGCTAAGAATACTCTCTTGTATTAACAGTTTGTAGCATACTTCGATCTAACAAATTATTAGATTAAAGTGGGTTTGTGTGTTCTTATTTCCGCACTTCATACTTGTAAAATACACACACACTCAAGCTACAATTTCCTAAACAAATTCAAACAAGTTCATAGTCGAAAGAAAATTAGAAAAAGTTTGAACATACATTCACCCCCTCTGTATTTTCTTAGTATGTATTTCATAATCAACACTTAACAAAAAAGAAATGTGCTAACCAAATTACAAATTATACTCTATTTTCCTTATTATAATTTGGTATTGATTGATATAAAAATAAATATTATATATGTATTTATTCCTGGAAATTGATATGTATCTTAGTTAGATTTTGTTGGAGAATCCAGGTAAATACACATGATGTGTATATTATATTTAGAGAGTAGGGAGCCTGAGATGCCTAATTTTTATATATAAAAATGGGATGGGCATTTTAGTAAATTCATAGATTTTTAATTAGCCCTGCGGGCCCAACAAAATTTGAAGGTTATTTTGTATGCATCTTAGTAAAAGTTCCCTGAGATATATCTCAGGGTCCTTTTTCTCTTATATTTATCCCTGGAAATTGATATGTATCTTAGTTAGATTTTTCAAATGATCGCTGGGAATATTTCTCTATTTTATTCTATTTCGATTTTAAATGAATTCAATTTGTTTTTGCGGTTTTAAATTTCAAGATGTATCTCTCAGTAGGCCTGTCAACGGGTCGGATTCGGATCGGATTATCCTAAATCCATATCCGAATCCATTAAGATTTTTCGGGTTCGGATCGGATCAGGGGCGGATATTTTTTAGTCCGATCCATACCCGATCCGTTCAGATTTTGGATTTTCGGATCGGAGGTCCGACCCGTTTAAAAAAAAAGGAAAAACATGCAAAATTATAAATTGACATCCAAATTTAAAATTTCATAAAAAAGCTCATAACAAGTTCCAATTACATTGTACATTAACAATGAATTACATAACTAGCAGCAAAGAAAATGAGTCTGAAGCTCTTGAATTTCAAAGTAGTTCAAAGCAGTAGGTGACTAGTTATACAGGTGAGATAGAGGGAAATGTAGACTACAACAAAAACCAAACTGGTAAAGAAGATGCAACCATCCAGAAGAGTAAAGTTGATAGCCTTAGGTACCGACAATCTGACCGGACAACCACCAATCCACCATGTTCTCTCTGCTAGAAACAGAAAAGAAAGTATTAAAAGATCAAATATACAACAAACAATTAAAATTAATATTCACTGGTACAATTTTATCCCTTGAACATTAAATGTGCAAATGTATCTCATATGCAGTATGAAACATCCGTACGGATGACTTGTACCCCTAAACATGGTTTCGTCCTTGATTCGTGTTTCGATTTTTTTAAAAATATTTCTCGACGATCCAACCGTACGGATGTCAACATCCATCTTTTTTAATGTTATTGCCAAAATTTTAGAAAAAAATAAATTCATTTGATTTAGTAATTTAACGGTCAACTAGTACTTTGACTAGTACTCCTAAACATGGTTTCGTCCTTGATTCGTGTTTCGATTTTTTTCAAAATATTTTTCGACGATCCAACCGTACGGATGTCAACATCTATCATTTTAAATGTTATTGCCAAAATTTTAGAAAAAAATTAAATTCATGTGATTTAGTAATTTAACGGTCAACTAGTACTTTGACTAGTACCCCTAAACATGGTTTCGTCCTTGATTCGTGTTTCGATTTTTTTCAAAATATTTCTCGACGATCCAACCGTACGGATGTCAACATCTATCATTTTAAATGTTATTGCCAAAATTTTAGGAAAAAATTAAATTCATGTGATTTAGTAATTTAACGATCAACTAGTACTTTGACTAGTACCCCTAAACATGGTTTCGCCCTTGATTCGTGTTCCGATTTTTTTCAAAATATTTTTCGACGATCCAACCGTACGGATGTCAACATCTATCATTTTAAATGTTATTGCCAAAATTTTAGAAAAAAATTAAATTCATGTGATTTAGTAATTTAACGGTCAACTAGTACTTTGACTAGTACCCCTAAACATGGTTTCGTCCTTGATTCGTGTTTCGATTTTTTTCAAAATATTTCTCGACGATCCAACCGTACGGATGTCAACATCTATCATTTTAAATGTTATTGCCAAAATTTTAGGAAAAAATTAAATTCATGTGATTTAGTAATTTAACGATCAACTAGTACTTTGACTAGTACCCCTAAACATGGTTTCGCCCTTGATTCGTGTTTCGATTTTTTTCAAAATATTTCTCGACGATCCAACCGTACGGATGTCAACATCAATCATTTTTAATGTTATTGCCAAAATTTTAGAAAAAATAAATTCATCTATATATTTTTTATAAATATATGATAAATAAAAAATGTATAATACATACTAAAAAATAAATATAGTATATTATATATTATATAATACATATAAATAATAAATATAACATATATTAGCATAAAATATAGTATAGATATGTAGATATATTTTTTTATATTTTATATTATATATAATAAATATATTATATATAATATATAAAAAATATTTAATATATAAATATATTCGGATCGGATCGTTAACGGATCGGATCATGCTAAATCCATATCCGCTCCTTATCGGATCGGACCCTTATCGGATCGGATCCTTATCGGATCGGATTTTTTTTAAAGGATCCATACCCGCTAATTTCGGATTGGATCGGATCGGATTCTTGATCCATTGACAGGCCTATCTCTCAGGTGCTGGTTTACAACTCAGAAATGATCAAGGAATCTGAATTTAATATTGTTAGTTACAACTTTGAATGTACTAGCTTTTTGCAAGATTCATGTTTTAGCTATTTTTTGACAGTTATACAAGTTTGATCTCATTCCAGCTTCTGCTCCAATCTTTTGCACTACTAATCTACAATTAGTTAGATACGGAAGAAAATTGCAAGGGTACATAGCACACAAGTCACAAGGGCACTGAACAATTTTGATTATAGAACCAGACGTTGTGTTAATTTCACTTGCTATAGATACTGGAATCCAAGCTCCCAGTGTTTAATATAAATATGTAGGCACCCAGGCCTGGCAATAAAAAACTGATAAAATGCGTACAAGCCAAAACTAACATGTACGGATGTCTACCAAGTTAATGACTAACAATATTTAATTTAAAGGGTTTTGCATCTATGTAGTGCTTTCGTCTGTTAATCCTGAAATTTTGTGGTGGCAGCCCTTCATGCACCATCATAGAGAATTAGTTCATAGCATAACGAATAATATAAGTTTGCCCAAAAAAGCGGGACTGCCTACAGATCCAAAACTGTAAGGTAAGTCTAGTTCTAAGTTCTATACTGTAACTAGCCGCCTACAAGCCTAATCCAGTTCATAACGTTCAGACTATTTTGGATTCCAAAAAAGGCTGCTGTCACGGTCACAAACACTTTTCTACATAGGAGTTTCAAATAAGATTTCGTTCAAAATTCTACATCACAACAACCATCTTAAAGAGAATCCATGTTTCTGTTAGAATTTCAAACTCTCCAGAAGAGAATAAGTCAAATGCGTGTTTTGGAAATGAAGGTAGGTGAGTAAAATATGGTAGGCTTCATGTGGCAGAATTCAAGTTTGCTTCTGGTTGTTATCTATACACGGTTTTGACTACTTGAATAAAAGGTAGGCTGTGGAAATGAACCTGGTCAAGTTTGGCTTGTAATAAATATATATATAGCATATAGTAAGCAATGACCTCATGCATATTTAGTTAGTCTATAAATAGAACCCAGCTAGCATTTAGAAATCACACCAACAAAAACACAACACACCAGAAAGAAAAACAAGAAATATTTGTAGAGAGAAAAGAAAGAGCCGAAGCTCTAATATTGTGAGAAGAAAAGGCTGTAGCCTTGTTGTATCAAAAGAAAAGCTGTAGCTTTATTTGTGTGAAATAGAAAGGAGTGCTGAGTTTATTTTATTATTAAATCTGGAGGATACAATTTATATTATAGGTGGTTTAATATCAATATATTTGGTGTAAACCCATTCACGTTTATAACAAGTGGTATCAAGAGCTAAGGTTCTATCCGGGAAGAAGAAAAATGGCAAATATGATGCAACAAAATATTCCAAAGTTGACGGCTACAAATTACGGAAATTGGAGTATTCAAATGAAGGTACTACTCGGGTCCTATGATAATTGGGATATTGTTGAAAGTGGATATGAAGAGCCCGAAAATGCTACTGCTGAAGCAGCGCTTCCTAGTGCCGAGAAGACGGCATTAAAAGAATTTCGAAAAAAAGACAAAAAGGCGTTATTTACAATTTTTCAAGGTGTCGATGAATCAACCTTTGAAAAAATCTCAGAGGCAAAAACATCGAAAGAGGCGTGGGAGATTTTGCAAAAATCATGCCAAGGTGTCGAGAAAGTTAAAAAGGTGCGGCTCCAAGTTCTTCGTGGCGAGTTCGAAAATCTCAAAATGAAGAGTTCAGAAAATATCGGAGAATTTGTTACGCGTTTGAAAACGGTGACAAATGAGATGAAAAGAAATGGAGAAAGCCTCGATGATGTTCGAGTGATGGAAAAACTCCTTCGATCATTAATACGGAAATTTGATTATGTTGTTACATCCATCGAGGAGTCAAAAGATTTATCCACAATTTCTATCGATGAGCTAGTTGGTTCACTTCAAGCGCATGAGCAGCGGATGAATCAATATGATGATACGAGCCATTTGGAGAAAGCTTTGCAAAGCAGTATGTCTATCGGTGAAAATTCTGGCACTAGCAGTTCTGTACGTGGCAGAGGTGGCTACCGAGGTAGACGAGGACGTGGAAGACAACTGTTCAATAGAGGTCAGAATTCTCAAGGTTATCAACCATCTGGCCGTGGTCAAAATTTTAGAGGTCGAGGAAGAGGAGGATTCCAACAAAGAGGTGATAAGTCTCAATTTCAATGTTATAATTGTAATAAATTTTGTCACTTCAGTTACGAGTGTAGATCTCCAAAAGTGGAAGAAAGAAGTCATTTTGCTGCAGCAAAAGAAGACAAAGATGTGGGGTCTGCTATGTTCCTCACATAAAAAGCAGATGAAGATGGTAAGAAGAATACATGGTATCTTGATTCGGGAGCCAGCAACCACATGTGTGGCCATAAGGAATTATTTACGGAGATAGACAACACCATCAGTGGAGAAGTTACTTTTGGTGACTCATCGAAGATTCCAGTCAAAGGAAAAGGCACTGTTACGATTGGGTCAAAGAAAGGTGATAAGAAGTATATAAATGATGTTTATTATATACCTGCTTTGAAAAGTAATATCATCAGTCTTGGCCAACTTGTGGGAAAGGGATATAATATTCAGATGCAGGATAATTCTCTGATCATCAGAAATCAGATTCGAGAATTAATTGCAAACGTGGAGATGTCAAAGAATCGTCTCTTCACTCTTGATATGCAGACGGGTGTGCAGAAGTGCTTGAAGTCGGTCATTAAAAATGACTCATGGTTATGGCACTTGAGATTTGGTCATCTGGGATTTTCTGGATTGAAACTATTGTCAAAAACAAATATGGTGGACGGTTTGCCAGAAATCAACGAACCAGAAAATTTGTGTGAAGCATGTGTCAAAGGAAAGCAACATCGACAAAGCTTTCCAGTTGCAAAATCATGGAGAGCTAGAAGGCCATTGGAGATTGTTCACACTGATATTGCTGGTCCATTTGATATTGCATCATTTGGCGGAAATAGGTATTACCTAACTTTTATTGATGATTTTAGCAGGAAAAGTTGGGTATATATCATTAAAGAAAAGGCGGAGGCTCTTGATAAATTCATGGAGTTCAAAGCTTTGGCAGAAAAACAAAGTGGTCATTATTTGAAGGTACTCAGATCGGACAGAGGAGGCGAGTATACTTCAAATCTATTCAGAAATTTCTGCCGAGCACATGGAATTAATCATCAGTTGACAACGGCATATACTCCACAACAAAATGGTGTTGCAGAGAGGAAGAATCGTACCATTCTAGACATGGCAAGGAGCATGGTGAAAGCAAAGCATATGCCGAGGACTTTCTGGGCTGAAGCCGTTCTATGTGCAGTTTATTTGTTGAATCGGTGTCCAACTAAAAGTGTCAGAAACAAAACTCCAAATGAAGCATGGAGTGGTAGTAAACCATCAGTTGGACATCTCAGAATATTTGGGTGTATTGCATATGCCCATGTTCCCGATCAGAAAAGTGTTAGGTCGAATACACAATATATAATCAAGTACTGTATGAATAAGTAACAAGAACACACGTTTTAACTCTTAAAACTGTTTGGAATAGATAATTCCTCTCTCGGTGATGTAAAGTATCACAGAGAGCTGCTTAGGTTACAAGAATGTTATTCGTTCACGATGGATACCCTTCTAGGGTTAACCTAACTGTATTTATAAGATATACAGCTACGTACAATCGTAAATTGATTCTCCTAAAATTAAGCTATACAATTGATATCAATTACGATTGCTACACGTCTTCTAAGTCAACTCAATCTCTTTGATAGCTATCCAATCTTCAAAGATATCGCTTCCATATTAATATTAAATTAATCTTCAAACTCTGTTGACTTGTAGACGCTCCCAGTAGACAGACTTTAGCAAACTCTGTTCTCTCCATGCTAACAGTGTTTGCGCTTCCATGTATTCAGCTATCAGTGTTTACGCTTTCCTCTGTCAGCGTTTGCGCTTCTAGCAATCAGCGTATACTCAAACTCTGTTACAACTGCTTTCAATAACAAGTTAAACTCTCTTTACCTGTAACACTTAAACACTGACATTAAATCACATCAATTATATCTAACAATCTCCCCCAACTTGTTCATTAGAAAAATGTACAAGTTCATAATAATTGATGATGTCAAAACTAACAAATAAAAACACAGTGTTTAACATATAATCAGAGTTTAAACTTGACTTAGCAAAATTTACAGAAAATTTGAATTACTTACAGATTCTGTCTACCTAACCTCCTCAAGATCTGGAGTTGTTCTGAGATAATCAATCAACAACCTCCTCTCAGCATTCTCAAGTTCAATCTCCATAGCTACCTTGATCTCTCTTAAATCTGGATCATTCTCATCAGTTTGAAAAATAGCAGCTCTGAGATCATAGATCTTGTTTCTTCTCATTTCATTTCCCAATCTGATAAACTTCACTTCTTCAGACTTTACATTAAAATCTAGAACAGTAATCCCAAGATCAGTCTTCAGCTTTGTAGTTCCCTTCTGCATTTCAATCAAATTCCCATTCCAGTCTCTGTACTTTGGAACATACTTGCTGTATTTCATATGTCTATTTGCAAGATTCTGTATCATCTTTTGTCTGAGCACATTTGCAACTGATTGAGCTCTTTGATTTCTTACTCTGAAAATGTACAGAACATACTCTAGTTCTTCCCAGAATTTTAAATCAATATCATTCTCAGCAATCTTGAACACCGTTCCATCAGTCATGAAGTATAACAAGAAATCCTTCCCTAAACTTTTCTGATGAACAAGCTGTACTGACTCCAGTCTGTCTAAACTCTCTTGAGTGACACCACGACCTGGAACAGACAATGAAGAAGGATCTCTGGGAGCAACATTCTGTCTTTTATCTCTATGTGAGCCAATGCCTCCTTTGTTATATGCAATTTTACCAGATAAAGCTCTACCATCAGTAAAATCCATTGAAGCTGTAGCTGGAGCTGTAGCTGCAAGACTCGAATCATGAAGAGCACCTTTTCGAAATCTTGATTTCAACTGAGAAGACAGTATCGGTGTAGTCACAACTTGTGTAGCAACAGAGGTTGTGTCTTTATTCTTCTGTACAACATGTGTACCAACAGAGGTTGTAATTATCATTTTATTCCTGCTCTCTTCACCCATCACTCCTTTTAACTTCAGCTTGGCATCAATAGAAGACTTTCTAATCAGCTTTCCTTTATCCTCTTCTTCTTCTTCTTCTTCTTGAATATCAGATAATCTCTCTTTGATCTCAATTCCTTTCATTTCATGCCTTGAAGACTTTGAAGCTTTAACAACTTTATTCACTTTCTTGGACTTTTGAGCTTTTAAATGCTCTTTCTGCAACAGCTTCTCTTCAGCTTGAATATCCTCAAGTGTAGCTTCAGCATTCTCTTCACGAAATAGTTTCACAGCCAATTCTTCATCTGTTTGTGGATTGTCAGAGAATGACAAATCCTTTGGCTTTGAACCAGAAGTACTCTGAGCATTTGTATCTATCACCAAGTTAGGCTTTGACCTTGTAGACCTCCCATGTCCTTGTCTAGAATTTGCATTTCTTAAGCCCTTCTCAGCATTGGTACCTTCATCATCAAGATGATCTTTCTTTGGCAGAGTTTGAGTTTGCTTACACTTGATTTTAGCAATTCTCTCCCCCTTTTTGACATCATCATCATCTTGAATCAGAATTGAGGTGATTAATTCAAGAGAGTTTGCAATTGAATCAACCTTCTCATTTAGTAAAATCTGATTCTTTTCAACTGTGCTCAGTCTGTCATTTATATTTGCTTGAGCTTTGGCAAATTGTTGAAAGAGCTTAGCATTAGCTAGTTGAGCTGTCTCTTCATGAGTAGCAACTTCTGTTCGAAGATCAACAATAGATTTCTGAGTATCATCAAATCTATTATTCAAAGTTTTGATTTGAATCACTGTGCCTTGCAAACAAGTGAAAATTTCTGGATTTTTAATCTTCTTAGAATTGACTTCAAGAAAATTTTCTGCCCTTCCAGAAGGAAAAATACACTCTGACTTGTACCAATCAGCAGTTTGCTTGGCCAAATAACCAGCATCAATTTCATTATTAGAAGGGCCAGCAAAATCTGGTTTTTCTCCTGTTTTCTGACCATCAGTCTGATTTTGTGGTTGTGCAACTCCTGTACTCTTAGCTTCAACTGAATCACTGATTGACTCACTAGTAGAGGCAACAGAAGCAATAGGTTCTTGAGCAGAAATAGGTTCTTGAGCAACCTGTTTTCCTTTATCAACTGGAATTTGCTCTGAAGAAAGAACCTTTTCTAGTTTATCAACCTCCTCATTATGAGCAGAAACATGATTAGCATCAGAGTTCAACTCAGTATGTGATGCAACCACAGTGTCTTCAAGAACAACAGTAGGCCCATCAGCAACACCAGTATCGATAGAAAGTGTAACCTCCATGAGTGGTGGAGTAGATGCTTTATGATTAAAAGAAAGTGGAGTTTCAGCAAACTCTTCCATTGGAGACAAAACATCTCTAACAGCTTCATTTTCTTGAACCTTAACAACTTCTGGTTCAGAAAGCTTGACTTCAGATTCTGGTATTATAGATTCTATGATAACCTCTGGCTCACCAGTAGGAATATCAAAAGAGATTTTCTCTTGAGCCTCTTCAACATGCTCATCATCAGAATCAGTTAAAATAAGCCTTCTCCTCTTAGCTTGAGGTACTACAACAAATTCTTCTTCTGCACTAGAAGGTCTTATTGCCCTTTGTTTGAATCTTCTAGCATGTTTGGTGTTGATTGCAGTATGTATCTTTCTTTTTGGCTTTTGTGATGATTGTGGATGAGTGGTAGTGACAGGGTTTGTTGGTTCAGTAGTCATGTGGTCAGATTGTTGTTGAGGTTCTGTTTGTGTTTGAGGTGATATAAGTTGATCAGTGGTTGTTAGTATCGGCTCAGGTGATTGAGTAGGTTGAGATGGGATGTTTTCTGTACGATCAGTGACTAAAGGTTCAGGCATAGATTGTGGTTCTGGTTGATGTGGTTCATGTGAGTCATGGTTTGATGATGAAGAATCTTGTGGTTGATTGACAAAGTTCTGTAAAGCAAGTGGCAATACTAAAGGAGGTATGTCTTTTCCAACATCTTTGTTAGTCATATCAGAGAATATTCTCTTAGTGACTCGAAAAGGTTGAATTTTATCAGCTTCATCAATAGTTAACCCAGAAGCACATGAATTGAACAGAAGTTGACAAAATCTAGCAAAGTAAACTGTAGTAGACTCTGACAACTTATCACCCAAATTCATTAAAACATATCTACCAAAATCAAAATTACTGCCATAGAGTAGAGAATACCAAATTTGCAGACTGTCCATTGGAATAGCATCCCAGTTGGTGATCTTCTTTTGGAATGTCCTGGTGATACAATCAAAGAAAAAATTCCACTCTTTTCTCAAGTTTGGCCTCTTCACACTGCCCAGCTTGGCAAGTGATTCCATGTACCCAATCTCTGTTAGCATTTCCCTCAGATTTTCCTCAGAGACAACTTCATATGAAGTGTGTGTGTCGAAATCCATGACATCACGAACAGTTTGTGGAGTAATCACAAACTCTTGGTCTTCATGAGAGAAGATGATAGACGGAGTTTCACTCTCTCCTCCTTCTATATATCTTGAATTTTGCCAGAAACTAACAACTTGGGAAGCAGATAGAGTAGCCGGTTCAACCAGCGCTTGCCCAATCTCAGAATTTCGAAGAAAATTTTGCATTAGATGGAACGCCTCTGGAGCCCGGCCGTTCTCAAGTAAAGCTGCATAATTGTTAGGCACAAAACGTAGACCAAAGACAGTGAAAGGTTTAGTTGCCATTGAATCAAGAAATAAGCAAGAAGCAACTGTGAAAATGTTTTGCAAGAAAGGTGTTTGTGAGAATGCCAAAGTGAAGAACAAGGATGTTTTCTGTTTTGGTAAAATGAATACGAGTGGGTAAAAGTGATTGTGAGAAAAAGTAATTTGAGTTTTAATTAAAAACTAAACTCAAAAGATTTTACTTGAAAACACACAACTGTTCCCTTGAAAAGTGAAAAAAAAAAATGAGACACATTGATGAGTGAGTGGGACACGTGTCACACATGCAACGGTTCACTTAATACATGCGCAGTAAAAGCCATTATTACCGTTGTCGTTCCGTTTATCAAGACACGTTACCACTAAGTACACCAATTAACAGTTGTCACTTACTCCATTTACTCCAAAATTTTCAAATTATCTTAATGAAAATTTACCTTAGAGTACATAACACAATCAATCAGTGTTTGTCCAATACTCAATCTTTATCATAAAAACCCTTTCAAAAATGCACAGTCGTGATTTTCGTGTGTGAGTAGCAGAGTTTACCAAATCAATTTTTATAGCATCTAATATTTCATAAAATCCATAAATCAAAACAATAAACACTGAATGCACAAACTCTCATATTAAACACAGAGTATATGATGAATGCTAAACTCTGTAGTTCCTTAATTACAGAAATCTGAATATCCCTATTCCAGTTTATGTTCATGATTATCCAAGTAAGCACACAGTCATTATAGACAAAAATAACAAGAGATAAACATCAAAGCATCATTCAGTGAGTTACATGTCAAGGATTGTCTCACAAACTCTCACATCACACAAGTGTTTAGGTGAAGTGTTTACTCTCAGATTCATTCAGTAAAGGCAGATGCTACCATAAGCTTGAATGTCCACCAAATCTACACCACTTCGATTATATTTATGCACAAATCAAAAGGACTTTGTTCAGGGTTATAATTGAGTGAAATCAAACAGATGAGAAGAGATGAGAATTTCTAACTGAACAATTTATTTGATCAAAATATTCAGTCAAATGATTAGTACATATTTGTACAAGATGAACAGTATATATACCCCCTTGATTTTTTTATTTTTTTTTTTTATATATACTGAGTTAGATATCTTTTCTTAAGAAATACTCACCTGCTTGAATTTGATTTAACAAACGAATATAACTGCTCTTAATACTTCAGTATTCAAGAAAAATGAGCAGTTAATTTGGCTCAAAGGGGTTTACTAAGGGTAGTTTTTTATGAACAGTGTTTATGATCAGTGTTCAAAGATGTTTTGAACAGTGTTTGAAGAAAGATGGTTAATCCTAATGCCTTTATCATCTTCATGCACACATATATCATGTAGTCCCAAAATGGTTTAATGCAAGTTCTAGAGCAACATACTTACTGATGAACATCACACAACAATAAAGTCTGATTGATATAAAATGTATCAATCACTTATTCAGCTCAAAATCTCACAGGGTTCAGACATGAACTGTTTCTCACCAAAATAAACAATGACACATCTCAAGTTTTAAAATTTTCACAAGTGCAAACAAGGAATCATCAAGAATCAAGTATGACTTGAAAACAGAGTGTCACTAATCAGAGTTTAGAGTTCATCAATATCAGAGTTATTCATGAGAGGCAATGCATGCAGTATTCATAGATTCAGAGTTTAGGATCAAATAAACTAAGAGATGCTCTAAATATGAAATAGTATCATGCTGTGTTAACTTACTGTGCAGTTTCTGATTAGATTACAGTGACTCAAAAAGAATCTTGATTCACTAAAAATCATGCTCTATACATTTTTCTTCATCGGTATTTTCATTCAGACAAAAATCAACTCAGAATTCACAGAGTTTAACAAACGTATTAACAGTGTATGACCAACAATCATGGTGACAGAATTTAATTAATAAGGTTCACATAGCACTTTAGCAATTTACAGAGATATGAGCAACACATTTTATTTGAAAGAGTTTGAGTCTAACCAACATGTTTAGTCAAAACCAGATACCATCCCTAGTTCATTGACCAATCTTGTAAATGTTGCTTCACTTAGAGGCTTTGTGAAAACATCTGCAAGTTGTTGATCTGTAGGCACAAAGAGAAGCTCAATATTGCCTTCCTCTACATGCTCTCTGATAAAGTGATACCTTATGCTGATGTGCTTGGTCATTGAGTGTTGTACTGGATTACCTGTCATTGCAATAGCACTTTGATTATCACAGAAAATAGGTATTTTACTATACCTCAACCCATAATCCAGTAGTTGATTCTTCATCCATAAAATCTGTGCACAACAGCTACCAGCAGCAATATACTCTGCTTCAGCTGTAGATGTAGATATTGACTTCTGTTTCTTGCTGTACCAAGACACTAGTCTGTCACCAAGAAATTGACAACTTCCACTTGTGCTTTTTCTGTCAATCTTACAGCCAGCAAAATCTGCATCAGAGTAACCAAGTAGCTTAAAATCTGATTCTCTGGGGTACCACAGTCCTAAGGTTACAGTTCCCTTGAGATATTTGAAAATCCTCTTCACAGCTGTTAAATGTGGTTCCCTTGGATCTGCCTGAAACCTTGCACACAGACAGGTGGCATACATGATATCAGGTCTACTAGCTGTTAAATAGAGTAGAGAACCAATCATCCCTCTGTAACTTGTCATATCCACTGATGAACCTGTATCTTTGTCCAGTTTTGTTGCAGTTGCCATGGGAGTTGTTGCAGATGAACAGTCAAGCATACCAAATTTCTTGAGAAGATTTCTGGTATATTTTGCTTGATTAATGAAAATTCCATCATCTGTTTGCTTCACCTGTAAGCCTAGAAAATAGCTTAACTCTCCCATCATACTCATTTGATATCTAGACTGCATGAGCTTGGCAAATTTCTTACAGAGTTTATCATTAGTAGATCCAAAAATGATATCATCTACATATATCTGAACTAAGAGCAGGTCATTACCAGATTGAAAGTAAAACAGAGTTTTGTCAATAGTACCTCTGTGAAACCCACTTTCTAGTAGAAATTTAGCAAGTGTTTCGTACCATGCCCTAGGTGCCTGTTTGAGTCCATAGAGTGCTTTGTCTAACCTGTAGACATGATCTGGATATTTTGGATCTACAAAACCAGGTGGTTGTTCAACAAATACTTCTTCTTCAAGTTTTCCATTCAGAAAAGCACTTTTCACATCCATTTGAAAAACCTTGAATTTCTTGTGAGAAGCATAGGCAAGAAACATCCTTATTGCCTCCAACCTGGCAACTGGTGCAAAAGTCTCATCATAATCTATTCCTTCCTGCTGTGAATAGCCTTTAGCTACCAGTCTTGTTTTGTTCCTTGTGATCACACCATCACTGTCAGTTTTATTTCTGAAAACCCATTTAGTACCAACAATAGATCTGTTCTTTGGCCTTGGTACAAGGGTCCACACCTCATTTCTCTCAAATTCATTTAGCTCTTCTTGCATTGCTGTTATCCAGTCAGCATCTTTCAGAGCTTCTTCTACTTTCTTTGGCTCAGTTTGTGACAAGAATGCATGAAACAGACATTCATTTGTTGTTGCACTTCTTGTCCTTACTCTTGCATCTGGATCACCAATAATTAAATCAGATGTATGTGACTTAGTCCATTTTCTTGCAGAAGGCAGATTGCTTCTGTCATCATGTGATCCTCCCCCTTGATCCATGCTCTCCTGATTTTCTTGGTGCCTTTCTTCACTTTCTGATGCTCCCCCTGAATGTGACTGCTCAGAATTTGAATGTTCAGAGTTTGAATCAACAGTGTTTGATTCAGAGTTATAAATTGAGTCACTATCAGTGTTTGAATTATCACTTTGATGTGATTCTTCATGCTCCCCCTCAACTGGTTCTTCCCTTGTTTCTGATTGAAAAGTTTCTTCAGTTTTTACCAGTAGAGGTTCAGAATTGACCTCAACAGTGTTTGTCAGATCTATATCATCCGAGTTTAATAAATCTTCATTTTCAAAGTGCAGTTGATCATGCTCATTAACATCTTCAAGTCCAGTTATTTTCTTGTCATCAAATGACACATGAATAGACTCCATGATCACTCTGGTTCTCAGATTATAAACTCTGAATGCCTTTGTTGACAGTGGATAGCCAACAAAAATTCCTTCATCTGCCTTTAGGTCAAATTTGGTCAACTGTTCAGGATGAGTCTTCAACACAAAGCACTTGCATCCAAAAATATGAAAATATTTTAGATTTGGCTTCTTCTTCTTCACCATTTCATATGGTGTTTTACCATGCTTGTTGATCAGTGTTGCATTTTGAGTAAAACAAGCAGTTTGAACTGCTTCTGCCCAGAAATAAGTTGGCAACTTTGCTTCATCTAGCATGGTTCTAGCAGCTTCTATCAAAGTTCTGTTCTTCCTCTCCACTACACCATTTTGTTGTGGAGTGCCAGATGCAGAAAACTCTTGTTTGATCCCTTTACTCTTGCAAAATTCTTCCATAGATGAATTTCTGAACTCAGTTCCATTGTCACTTCTGATTATCTTCACTTGATGCTCTGACCCTTTGTCCAGTTGGATTATATGTTCTGTCAGTGTTAATGATGTTTCATCCTTCTTTGCAAGAAAATATACCCATGTGAATCTGGTATATTCATCAACAATGACTAATGCATATTTCTTCTTTCCAAGAGACATCACATTCACTGGACCAAAAAGATCAACATGTAGTAGATGATAAGGATCAACAATTGAAGACTCAGATTTGCTTTTGAAGGAGACTTTTCTCTGTTTAGCCTTTTGACAAGAATCACACAGTCCTTCTACATTCAACAAGGACTTTGGTAGACCTCTTACAAGATCATTCTTGATTAGCTCATTGATGTTGTTCAGGTTCAAATGAGAGAGTTTCTTGTGCCATTTCCAACTCTCTTCACTGGACATTCTTGTAGACAGACACACTGTTTTTCCATCTGAGTTGGTTGACAATTTTATTTCATAGATGTTGTTGTGTCTGTTTCCAACTAGAGCAACTTTCCCTGTAGATTTACTGATCACTTGGCAATATTCAGGCTGAAAATCTACATGATATCCTCTGTCACAGATTTGACTCACAGATAGCAAATCATGCTTGAGTCCTGGAACCAGAGCTACATTTGTGATGATGACATTTCCAAGATTAATATTGCCATATCCCAGGGTATGTCCTATGTTGCCATCTCCATAGGAAACTTCTGGGCCAGCCTTCTCCTCATACTCTGATAGCAGGGCTTTATTTCCAGTCATGTGTCCTGAACATCCACTGTCCACGACTAGGGTACTGACCCTGGTGCCCTGCAATCACAAACAATCACTGATTATTAGTTTTAAGGATCCAGACTTGCTTGGATCCTTTGGCTTTCTTAATTCTGTTAGCTTCTGAAGCGGAATTCACATTAACAGAGTTTACGCTAACTTTTTCAGAGTTTACATTTGCAGAGTTTACTTTAACCCATTTCAAATTTGGTTTGGGTTCATAGTAATTATAGTAAATAGCATGATAATCTCTGCAAGTGTAAATAGAGTGCCAAGTACTTCCACAGTGTTTGCATAAAGTCTGTGGTCTAGTTCTCACATAATCACTCTTTACTGCAGTTTTAGAGGGCAAAGAATTAATGTTTTTATTCTTACTGCAGAAATTAGTAAGATGATTAGTGCTACCACAGTTAAAGCATGTTTTCCTAGAGGCTAATGAAGCAAGCATTGGCTTTATTCCTGATGTTATGCCTACCTTACCATTTCTGTTTTTCTTAGGCATTCTCTGTTTGTTGACAGATTTTATCTCCTTAAGCTTATGCTTGAGTTGTTTATCTGTCATTAAACCAATGTTAGCCGCTTTAACAAAAGTTTTAGCATATGACTCTTTAACAGCCTTTTTCTGTGCTTCAGTCTTAGGTCCACCTGTTCCCATGACATTACCCTCAGATGAACAATGTGGTCTAACCTTTACCTGATTTTCAAATCTAAGTTCATCTCCTACAGAGTAACCTAGACCTACTGTATCTGACTGAAACACTTCTTGAGTGTCTTTACCAGAGTGTGTCCATGTTTTAATGATGTGTTTAGTATCCTCCAATTCAGATTCTAGTTGCTTATACTTACCTAGCAACTCCTGTTCAATAAACACTGCATCATCTCTCTCTTTTTTAATTTTATTCATGTTCTCTAGCTGTTCCTCAACAAGTTTATTTCTTTCTTTGAGTTGAGAACACTCAGACTTTATCCTCTCATTTTCTAAAGTCTGATCCCTATAACTGATATGCAATGCTTTAAGATAAATTCTCAATTCAGTTATATCATCAGTGTTATAAGCATAGGTAGTTGGAGGTACCTTGAGATCATCATTTTCAGTCTTAGTAGTAGCCATGAGAGCATAGTTGACTTCCTCATCTGAATCTGAAGTGTCTGCCCAATCTCTGCCTTTGGTGTAGAGTGCCTTTTCAGTTTTACCCTTCTTGCACTCAGGAGCATAGTGACCCATCTCCTTACACTTGTAGCATTGAATCTCAGACTTATCTTTCTTACCAGATTTGAAGTCCTTTCCCTCTGATTTCTTGAAATTCTTCTTGTCAAACTTTGAGTAGTCCTTGGAGAATCTCTTTCCCTTCTTGAAGTTCTTGTATCCCATCTTCTTGAAGGTCTTTACCATCAATGCAGCCATTTGCATCATCTCCTCATCATCTTCAGAATCAGATGATTCATCTGTGTTTGAGTCAACATCAGTGTTTGATGACTCATTCTCTGAATGAATGACTAAAGCTTTTCCTTTTGTCTTTCTTCTTGATGCTTCCTTCTTTGATGGTTTCTCCTCAGCTTTAAGAGCAACAGACTTTGACTTTCTACTAGATCTTTTGTTTCTCTGCTCCAATTCCAATTCATGGGTTTTGAGTAGTCCATAAATTTCATCAATTTCTGTTTCACCAAGTTCATAATTATCTCTTATAGTGGTTGTTTTCACATCCCACTTTTCAGGTAAAGAGAGAAGAAACTTGAGATTTGAATCTTCTAAATCATACTCTTTGTCCACCAATGACAAATCATTGAGCAGTTTACAGAATCTGTCAAATGTTTCTGTCATGGTTTCATCAGATTTTGCCTCAAAATGCTCATACTCCTGAGTGAGTATGTTCCTTCTGTTCTTCTTAATTGCAGGAGTTCCTTGACATCTAACCTCAAGTGCATCCCATATCTCCTTTGCAGTTGTGCAGTTTATCACTTTATTAGACATAACATTGTCTAACGCACTGTGAAGTAAATGCCTTACCTTCGCATCCTTTGCAATAGATGAAAGATCCTCAGCAGTTAGATCTTTCTTCTCTTTTGGAATAACTTTTGATTCCTCACCGGCAGCAGCAGTAGATAACTTTGTAGGTTTGTGAGGACCTTCATAAATTCTGTCCAGATATTCTGGATCTGTAGCCTCCAGAAACATGGTCATCTTCACCTTCCAAATTGCATACTCTAATGGCCTTAGTATAGGAACCCTAATTGTTTCATACCTACTAACAGTAGTAGGAGCTTTCTCAGATGGTGGAGGTATCTCTGCCATTGATTACTATTGCGTTTGGATCTTTAACTGTAATAAAGTAACAGATTTTGCTCTGATACCACTTGTTAGGTCGAATACACAATATATAATCAAGTACTGTATGAATAAGTAACAAGAACACACGTTTTAACTCTTAAAACTGTTTGGAATAGATAATTCCTCTCTCGGTGATGTAAAGTATCACAGAGAGCTGCTTAGGTTACAAGAATGTTATTCGTTCACGATGGATACCCTTCTAGGGTTAACCTAACTGTATTTATAAGATATACAGCTACGTACAATCGTAAATTGATTCTCCTAAAATTAAGCTATACAATTGATATCAATTACGATTGCTACACGTCTTCTAAGTCAACTCAATCTCTTTGATAGCTATCCAATCTTCAAAGATATCGCTTCCATATTAATATTAAATTAATCTTCAAACTCTGTTGACTTGTAGACGCTCCCAGTAGACAGACTTTAGCAAACTCTGTTCTCTCCATGCTAACAGTGTTTGCGCTTCCATGTATTCAGCTATCAGTGTTTACGCTTTCCTCTGTCAGCGTTTGCGCTTCCAGCAATCAGCGTATACTCAAACTCTGTTACAACTGCTTTCAATAACAAGTTAAACTCTCTTTACCTGTAACACTTAAACACTGACATTAAATCACATCAATTATATCTAACAAAAAGAAAGAAGTTCGATGACAAAGGCGAGAAGTGTATCTTTACCGGATATGACAAAAGAAGCAAGGCATACAGACTCTATAATCCCCTGACGAAGAAATTAATCATTTCTCGAGATGTTGAGTTCGATGAATCTGATTACTGGAGATGGAGCGTGGAAGAAAGAAAAGTTGCAGGTTTATTTTTTAATGATGATGATGATGGTGGTGATGACACCAACATTGAAGCTGGCGAGAATGATGATCCAACTTCTCCACAAAGTCCAAATCAACAAACTCCTGCCTCGACACCATCGAGTTCAGGAAGCAGCAGTAGCAGCAGTTGCAGCAGTTCAGGGGGAGCACCCAGAAAAATGCGAAGTCTGGATAGTATATATGAGGCGACAAGTCCGGTACAGACATCCTTTGATTATTCTTTATTTTGTCTAATGGCTGAATGTGATCCTGTTACATTTGAGGAAGCTTCTGAAGAAAGCAAATGGAACAAAGCCATGGATGAAGAAATTGGTGCAATCAAGAAGAATGATACTTGGGAGCTTACAAGTCTTCCAGAAGGACACAAAGTAATTGGTGTCAAATGGGTCTACAAGACAAAGACCAATCAGGATGGCGAAGTGGAAAAATACAAGGCGAGGCTAGTTGCTAAAGGCTATAAGCAAAGATACGGAATTGACTATGATGAGGTGTTTGCTCCAGTTGTAAGAGTTGATACCATAAGACTTCTTACAGCAATTGCAGCTCAGAACCAGTGGAAGATCTACTAGATGGATGTGAAGTCCGCATTCCTAAATGGTTATCTTGAAGAAGAAGTCTACATCGAGCAACCACCTGGATATGTTGAGAAAGGCCAGAAAAATAAAGTCTACAGACTGAAGAAAGCACTATACGGGTTGAAGCAAGCCCCGAGAGCATGGAACACAAGGGTTGATGAATATTTTCAGAAGAATGGCTTTGTGAAAAGTCCATACGAGCATGCACTCTACACCAAAACAAATTCAGGGGGAGATATTATGATCGTGTGCTTATACGTGGATGACATGATCTTTACTGGAAACAACCCTGGTATGTTTGATGATTTTAAGAGAGTAATGACTAACGAATTTGAGATGACAGATATTGGTCAAATGTCATACTTTCTTGGAGTCGAAGTCAAGCAAAGTAAAGATGGCATTTTTATGTCACAGAAAAAATATGCAGAGCAGATTCTAAGCAAGTTCAGAATGGAAGAATGCAAGCCGGTAAGCACACCAGCAGAAGGAAGCATAAAGCTGAGTGTTGATTCAACAATGGAGTCGGTAAATCCGACATTGTTCAAAAGTTTGGTTGGAAGTCTGAGGTACCTAACTTTCACTCGTCCAGATATCATGTATGCAGTTGGACTGGTTAGTAGATACATGGAGAATCCAAAGCAGGATCACTTCATGGCAGCTAAAAGAATTTTGAGGTACATAAAAGGTACACTTAATCATGGTCTGTTCTACACACATTCTCAAGATTCAAAATTAGTTGGCTACTCAGACAGTGACTATGGTGGCGATTTGGATGATGGGAAAAGCACTTCTGGATATGCTTTTCATATCGGTTCAGCAATATTTTCATGGTCCTCGAAGAAGCAACAGACAGTTGCTCTCTCAACATGTGAGGCAGAATACATGGCAGCAGCAGCGTGCGCATGTCAAGCTATGTGGCTAGGCTACATATTGGGCGAGTTAAATCTTGCAAAGGAAGATCCGGTTATAATCTATGTGGATAATAAATCTGTTATCTCACTCGCGAAAAATCCAGTGTCACACAGTCGAAGCAAACACATCAACATAAAATATCATTTTATTCGAGAACAAGTGAACGATAAAATTGTTGAGTTGGTGCACTGCAGGACAGAAGAAAATTTAGCGGACATTTTTACGAAACCATTGAAGCCGGATACATTTCAAAGAATGAAGGATAAGCTCGGAATGAAAAGTCGAGTTTGAGGGGGAGTGTTAGAATTTCAAACTCTCCAGAAGAGAATAAGTCAAATGCGTGTTTTGGAAATGAAGGTAGGTGAGTAAAATATGGTAGGCTTCATGTGGCAGAATTCAAGTTTGCTTCTGGTTGTTATCTATACACGGTTTTGACTAGCTACTTGAATAAAAGGTAGGCTGTGGAAATGAACCTGGTCAAGTTTGGCTTGTAATAAATATATATATAGCATATAGTAAGCAATGACCTCATGCATATTTAGTTAGTCTATAAATAGAACCCAGCTAGCATTTAGAAATCACGCCAACAAAAACACAACACACCAGAAAGAAAAACAAGAAATATTTGTAGAGAGAAAAGAAAGAGCCGAAGCTCTAATATTGTGAGAAGAAAAGGCTGTAGCCTTGTTGTATCAAAAGAAAAGCTATAGCTTTATTTGTGTGAAATAGAAAGGAGTGCTGAGTTTATTTTATTATTAAATCTGGAGGATACAATTTATATTATAGGTGGTTTAATATCAATATATTTGGTGTAAACCCATTCACGTTTCCAACAGTTTCGAACATTTTTACATTGTGATGGCACATCTGCTGTAAGATATTACAGGAAATTTTCTCCTCATGAAATGATCCATTTTAGGATTCTCTTCACAAACCTCACTGACAGGGATTGCTGTATTCAACGTAATCGAAATCCTCTTTTATTTTTACCTGCATTTAGTTTCAAAGGCACACTGATTGGAATGACAGAAACAACACAAGTCTTAAAGAGACTATAACGCAACAAAAAATTGGAAGATTTTCACACTACTTGTGAGTGATCAGTGTGTGCTGTATAATGCAGAATTATTTAGAGATGCAGAACCAAAAGTACCTCCTCATAGCCTGAGGAAATTATTTGAACACCATAGTTGCAGTGTGAATATGTTATCTTTTAAATGATTGCAAATAGCGAGGACAATATAATATAACAAGATTCACATTTTCTTCACTCAGGAAGTGGAAAATGAACTTAATTTAAGTGAATATAGTGGAGCAACTTGAACCTGTTCATCTGTTAGCTGCAGCATGGGAAACTTCTATAGCACTTTCTGCCACAGTACATGAAATGTTTAGCCTATATATGTGTTCATAAATTTCACTGGATACTGAGATATGACAGGTAGATTATGAACAAAGCTATGCACAAAGGTTTAGTGAATGATATAGATATAGTTTAGCATACATACTCATTGCTTCAAAGGCAGCTGGATCATTGTCCGCGAATTGGGCCATTTCATCCAGGAAGATATAAACCAGAATGAATTACATATACACAAGGAGTGTTAATTACTAATCTATTGTAGCTCAAAGTGGTGCATTGGCTGCATGATCAACCTTTAGTTCTTTGTGTTTCTGTTCAGCAGCTTTCAGCTCGTTCAAAGCTTCCTCCCTTTAATCCTTGAAAGACAAAATTTTATGGTTACTTGTAAGGAAGCAGACAAGTTAGTTTTGGTTAATACACGAAACATATTGGAATAAGGTATGGATACGAGTAATACATGATCAATACATGCAGGAATGATATATAATTGTATATTCACATAAATTTATACTGAACGTGGGACATACGTATAGATTGTTAAATTTAGTTTTAACATTACAAGAGCATCACCATACATGGTAGGTAAACTTAGTATGTATTTAACTTGTATAGGTTGCAATACTGATACTGACAGCCACGGGAAGATTTACTGGTAAGATAAAGCTAGAGCATGGGGCTTCGTAGACAATCATGATTCATAAACTAAATGTAAGGATCCAATGGGCCTAGGTCTTTCAGATGTTAAAGTTAGTGACTCTTGGATAGGCACTAGCTGAAGTGTAACTTGTTCAAATTAATGTACTTACAGAGTGTCTTCACGGCCCTTCTTTTGAAGTATTACACTGTTCAACAAGTTCTGCCATCCGCTTCTTACTGCCTTGTAGATCAGATTCAAGTTTTCATTAAACATTCCTTAGCTGATAAACAAGTTATAATATATATACAGAAATAGAGAATCTGGAAATTTAGTGAGGAGCTGAAACATAAAGTTTACCTGATTCCCTGCGCAACTAGGGAGGCTCCAAAAGCATACCTGCAATTTAACAGAATAGTAAGCATTGATTTACGACAACCTTGATAGCATTTATTCGGAACATAAATTTGAGTCGAATATACTCACAGAAGTTCCTATCTTGTCTTTAAAGACACATCATCCACTAGACTTTGTATAAGATCTTTAACAGACTGGGAAATAACACCCTTCTTGGGCCTAATTTCTCAAGTCCCTTGAGCTGAATTCCATGCACGATGCACAAAAGTAAGTAAAATGCAATTACGATGCGATAAAATCAAATTAAAAATTTAATAGTAAAAAATCCAACGGAACAGAACAACACTGTTACAGGAGTTAAGTAATAAGTTTGCATTGCTATAAAACTAGTCAATAAAGAAGCGTCTACTTTGTTATACTCCCTCCGTCCCAGTTTATGTGAGCTGGTTTGACTTTCACGGAGATTAAGAAAAGGTAGTAAAAAAAGAGTAAAGTTATTTGAAAAGTGGGTAAAGTGACGGGACCTATGAATATTTAATAATAGATTTGAGATAGTGGAGGAAAGTAGTGGGTGTAATAGTGTAAAAAAGAATATATAATGGAGAAGTAGTGGATGTAAAAGTGAAAAGTAGTGTTCAAAAATAGTAAGTATAGTAGGTTCATTCTTTTTGGGACGTACCAAAATAGAAAGAAGCTCACATAAACTGGGACGGAGGGAGTATATAAGAAGAAATTATAATTTCTTTTCTTTTTCTCACACAAGAGCTTCAGCTCTTTCTTTCTATCTCTCTGCTCTCTTACACTTCGGTGTGTTTTTCTTGGTGTGTTTTGTTAACAATACAAGCAGCCCTTTTATAGGCTTGAACAAACATAAGTTTACATCATTGCTTACATCACATAACCTACCATATTTGATTTCAAAGTTCAAACTTGCCTACATTATATGACTTATTTGATTCACATGCTTGCAGCTTTTGTTGAATTAGAGTTTGAAATTCTAACACTCCCCCTCAAACTCGACTCTGCATTCCGATCTTTTCTTTCATTTTATGAAACACGTCCGGATTCAATGGCTTCGTAAATATATCCGCTAAATTTTCTTCAGTTCTGCAGTGCACCAAGTCCACAATTTTGTCATTCACCTACTCTTGTATGAAATGATATTTGATGTTGATGTGCTTACTTCGACTGTGTGACACCGGATTCTTTGCAAGTGAGATAGCAGATTTGTTATCCACGTATTTAGTAACCGGATCCTCCTTTGCGAGATTTAACTCGCTCAATATGTAGCCTAGCCACATAGCTTGACATGCGCACGTTGCTGCTGCGATGTATTCTGCTTCACATGTTGAGAGAGCAAATGTCGGTTGCTTCTTTGATGACCACGAAAATATCGCCGAACCAATATGAAAAGCATATCCTGAAGTGATTTTCCCGTCATCCAAATCTCCACCATAATCACTATCTGAGTAGCCAACTAATTTTGAATTTTGAGAATGTGTGTAGAACAGACCATGATCAAGTGTACCTTTTAAGTACATTAAAATTCTTTTAGCTGCCATGAAGTGATTTTGTTTTGGCTTCTCTATGTACCTACTAACCAGTCCAACTGCATACATGATATCTGGACGAGTGAAAGTTAGGTACCTCAGACTTCCAACCAAACTTTTGAACAATGTCGGATTTAACGACTCTCTCGTTGAATCATTTCTGAGCTTTATGCTCATTTCTGCGGGCGTGCTCACTGGCTTGCATTCATCCATTCTGAACTTGCTTAAAATCTGTTCGGCATATTTTTTCTTAGACATAAAAATCCCATGTTTTCTTTGCTTCACCTCGACTCCAAGAAAGTATGACATTTAACCAATATCTGTCATCTCAAATTCATTAGTCATAACCTTCTTAAAATCATCGAACATACCAGGGTTGTTTCTGGTAAAGATCATGTCATCTACGTACAAGCACACAATCATAATATCTCCCCCTGAATTTGTCTTTGTGTAAAGTGCATGCTCATATGGACTTTTCACAAAACCATTCTTCTGAGAGTATTCATCAACCCTTGTATTCCATGCGCTCTACAAAAACTTCTGAACAAGTTTGAAGTATACTCGCCTCCTCTGTCTGATCTGAGTGTCTTCAAATATTGTCCACTTTGTTTCTCCGCCAGTGCTTTGAACTCCTTGAATTTATCAAGAGCCTCCGATTTTTCTTTCAGAGTATATACCCAACTTTTCCTGCTAAAATCATCAATAAATGTTAGGTAATACCTGTTTCCTCCAAATGATGCAATATCAAATGGACCAGCTATATCCGTATGACCAATCTCCAACGGCCATCTAGCTTGCCATGATTTTCCAACTGGAAAGCTTTGTCGGTGTTGCTTCCCTTTAACACATGCTTCGCACAACTGATTTGGTTCATTGATTTCTGGCAAACCATCCACCATCTTTGTCCTTGACAATAATTTTAATCCAGTAAATCCAAGATGACCAAATCTCAAGTGCCATAACCACGAGTCATTTTTAATGACTGACTTCAAACACTTCTGCACCTTAGTTTGCATATCCAGAGTGAATAGACAATTCTTTGACATCTCCACATTTCCAATTAATTCTCGAACCTGATTTCTGATGATAAGAGAATTATCCTGCATTTGAATATTATATCCCATCTCCACAAGTTGGCCAAGACTGATGATATTACTTTTCAAAGCAGGTATATAATAAACATCATTTATATACTTTTTATCACCTCTCTTTGTCACAATCGTAACAGTACCTTTCCCTTTGACTGGAATTTTTGACGAGTCACCAAAAGTAACTTCTCCGCTGATGGTGTCGTTTATCTCCGTAAATAATTCTTTATGGCCACACATGTGATTGCTAGTGCCTAAATCAAGATACCAAATATTTTTCTTGCCTTCTTCATCTCCTTTGTATGTGAGAAACATAGCAGAACCCACATCTTTGTCTTCTTTTGCTACGGCAAAATGACTTCTTTCTTCCACTTTTGGAGATCTACACTCATAACTGAAATGACCATATTTATTACAGTTGTAACATTGAAATTGAGATTTGTCACCTCTTTGTTGAAATCCGACTCTTCCTCGACCTCTGAAATTTTGACCACGACCAGATGGTTGATAACCTTGAGAATTCTGACCTCTGTTGAAAGATTGTCTTCCACGTCCTTGTCCACCTCGGTAGCTACCTCTATAGCCACCTCTGCCATGTGAAGAACTGCTACTGCTAGAACTGTCACCGATGGATACTTTACTTTGCAACGCCTTTTCCAAATGGCTTGCATCATCATATTGGTTCATCCGTTGCTCATGCGCTTGAAGTGAACCAATTAGCTCATCAATAGAAATCGTGGACAAATCTTTCGACTCCTCGATAGCAGTAACAACATAATCAAATTTTCCTGTTAGCGAGCGGAGCAATTTTTCCATGACCCGAACATCATCGAGACTTTTGCCATTTCTTTTCATTTCGTTTGACGCCGTTTTCAAACGCGTAACATATTCACCGATATTCTCTGAAGTCTTCATTTTGATATTTTCAAATTCGCCACGAAGAACTTGGAGCCGTACCTTTTTCACTTTCTCGACACCTTGGAATGATTTTTGTAAAATCTCCCACGCCTCTTTTGCTGTCTTTGCATTTGAAATTTTTTCGAAGGTGGATTCGTCGACACCTTGAAAATAGTGTATAACACCTTGTTGTCTTTTTTTCGAAATTCTTTTAACGTCGTCTTCTCGACATTAGAAAGTGCTGCTTCAGCGGTAGCATCTTCGGGCTCGCTATAGCCGCTTTCAACGATATCCCAATTATCGTACGAACCGAGTAACACCTTCATTTGGATACTCCAGTTTCCATAATTTGTAGCCGTCAACTTTGGAATATTTTGTTGCACCATATTCGCCATTTTTTTTAAAAAAAAATATCCTTTCACAGTATAAGTGAACAGTACCTTATGTATGAACAGTGCCGTATGAACAGTACTTCGTATGAACAGTCCCGTATGTATGAACAGTGTCGTACATGTGAACAGTACTTCGTCTTCTCCGGCGTGAACAGTACTTCACCTTCTACGACGTGAACAGTGCCGCCGGAATAGTAACTTACCGGAAAATTTGCAGAATTTTCAGAATTTAACAACCAAGCTCTGATACCACATGTTAGAAACGTGTATGTATATATAAGAAGAAATTACAATTTCTTTTCTTTTTCTCACACAAGAGCTTCATCTCTTTCTTTCTATCTCTCTACTCTCTTACACTTCGGTGTGTTTTCCTTGGTGTGTTTTGTTAACAATAAAAGCAGCCCTTTTATAGACTTGAACAAACATAAGTTTACATCATTTCTTACATCACATAGCCTACCATATTTGATTTCAAAGTTCAAACTTGCCTACATTATATGACTTATTTGATTCACATGCTTGCATCTTTTGTTGAATTAGAGTTTGAAATTCTAACATACTTTTGACTAGCGGAAGAAAAATAAAAAGAAACGCCTTATTAGGAAATCATATAAATGCTAAGAATACTTACAAGGTAGAAGTCTTGCGAATCATAGAAGATCTGAAGCATCTTCTCCCGCTTCTCATCTATTGAAGGTCCTATTTTCTTTGACTGTTCACTCACAATATATCAGTCCTTTCATATTCATAGCACAAACCATTAAAGTCATAGAAAAAATATCAAAATGATATGGTCAAGTGTGCATTACGTATATTTGCAAGTATATAAAAAGTAGGAATGTTGCCCGCTACGCATGGTGAGTAAATTTTTTGACTTTTTTATAAAAATTTTCTATAAATATTATAGTTTCCTTCGGTTTAAATAAGTTGTATAAGCAAAATAAATTGTTAAGAAAAAAATTATATTATATATTTTTTTTTGAAACAAAAAAAATTATATTATTCTATTGCATAACTCTGTTCAAGTTGTTGGGAAGATAATTGCTTCAACAATTTAAAAATGGTATTTATTGTACTCCCCCATTTATGCTAGTTGACCTAATTTCTTTAAATATCAATCTGTAACTGTCATTCATTATTTTGTGTATGTCTTCTTAAGTAGCGAAGGTAAGTTTTCCATTCTTGGCATGGTGCGATTTAACATTTCGTTGATTATTTTTCTAATTTGTTCTTAAATGAGTTAAGAAAAATTAAGATTTTTCCTTGAATACTTTTGTGTTATTGGTTTAACAAAAATAATTTTTGGAAATAATTTAATAACTAATGCAAAAATATGATAGTGCATAATTTAATAACCGATTTAGGTGTAACGAAATTATTAGGTTAGATACGTGTAAATTGATTTATCAATGTTGTGTAATTTTTGGTCATTGTAATGATTATTATTATTAATTATATTTTTAATAATTTATCCCTTATTATAATTTTCGGTCATTTCTGCAATTGATGCTCCATGGATCTTGCATTCCAGCAAGTATTTAATAAAAAAAGTATGCTCACACATTCGAACACATGCATTTGAATCCCCAAAAAATGATTAAATTATAACAAACAGATACTGCACATAAGTATGCTTACATGTATCAAAACCACATAAAAAAAAAGCATTATTGGTACATGAGAATTTCAGGTACCTCTTTCACAATAAATCTCTAGACATTTAAAGTTTCCCAACATCAGACGTCTTCAGATTTTTCAAAAGCTATATATATGTCTGCCCTGGTGAATCGTATGCAAAGGATCTTAAAGGCTTGACCGCTACTTCTGAAAATGCTTTAGCTTCCGAAGCATCCACAATAATTTAAACCTGAAAACACAACCCTCACGTTAGCATTGTAAAACACTTGACAAAAATTTTACAGTAGATATTTACATTTTCCAATAACTGCTTAAGGATTGTATTTGTGCAATTGTATTTAAACAAAACATAACCATCAAAGACGTGCCTGACTCCATTAACAGCATATTCTATTTCCGCTTCAGTGAGCTCCACTGGTGTCGAGGACTACATTAACAGCCCATCAAAGTTACAGGTAAAAAATATCTTGTAAAATGACCTTAAAAAGCTTCCCAAAAAAACGTTTCGCAGGTAAAATCCCACAGCACGACTCACTTAATAGACACAGCCAGGTGGCAATAAACAAACCTTAAAACAGGATCCTTCTTATTTGCTTTATTCCCCAAACGTTTAGTCTCTCTCCACTGAAGCCTCGTTTGGTTCCACCGAAGATACCCTGTATTCAGCAGATCGTAAACATCATTCGCACTAACAAATCCAGTAACAAAGTTGTAACCTTACAGTATACAAAGCCAAGTAAGAAAAATTATTCACTGTGAAGCATATAGATTTTTTTGTAGTTGCAAGACTTCCCAAAATCGTTTATACAATTCAAAACCCTTAAAATATACAGAAGTTAAACTTGCCATGATTTACAAATTCGGAATTATTGCTTTTGCTGCAGCTGGTGGATATGCCAGGAACATACTTCAACCATACAGGAAATCCCCTGTATTAAGAAGGACCAATTTTATGAGCATACTTGTAGAGTTTGAATAACAATAGAAGAATTAAAAAGAATTTGGAACTGAATCTAGCAACAAATAAGAAAAAAAATGAAAGTAATAGATTTTATTCGATAAATACCCAGAGTTCCATTCAACACAAAGTCAATCTGCTAAAACTGATAGCATGTACCAAGTCAGCCATGTGAACGTTGGAGTCTCAGTTGTTCATCTGCTATACGGCTTCTGCAGACTCAAATTCAATCATAACCATTTTGAGATTAAACAAATATATATTCTATTTTACTAAACAAAATTGATAAATGTGAGTATGTGCCAATACCTAAAATAAAGGCCCAAGAAATCCAGCATCCATAACTTTTGTTATATAGCTACTCATCTCTGATAGATTGAGCACATTAAAGAACTTGATATGGGTGCCAATATAAGCTAATATTAGACCATATAAATTATAAAGCTAATATTAGACCATATAGACAAAGTCATAAAGGTGAAACTTAGAAACATATAAATGCAAAAATTAAAAAAATAGCAAATGTATCTGAAGCACCATGACCAGCAAATTGTAAAACCATAATCCCTATTATAAAACCAATCAGAAAGAAATTATAATATTTTACAAAAAAAAAAAAGCAAGTTCAACCATTGAAGCATACCTTATAGGAGTTGAAGTCTTCAAAGGTTCCTCAATTGGAATAAGAGTAATTTTTGTTCCAATTTTTCTCAACGATACAGCTCTTATAACTGGACCTTCATGATTGAAACAAAAAACTAATAATTAGAAAATCATATTGAGAAAACTATGACAATTTGAGGCTATCAGGAGCTGATACCTTTTTTGCATAATTTCCAATCCCTTTACGAAACTGAACTTGGAGTACACCACTGTAAGATTTCTGCTTGATTAAACCAATCCAAGAATGTACCACCTATCAAGATAGATGTCAGCATATTACACAAATAATTTAAGTAGCAGTCATCAAGAACTGCAGTCAGGATTTACCTCTTGCAATAGTTTTTCCTTAAGTACAACTTTTTCCATGTAGTGCATAAGCTCTAACTGGTCTCTTGAGGAATACTACACATGGATTGCCAAATGTATGCTGCCTATTTCTCCAAAGAGAATTGTTGTATAAGAAATGGAAAAATCTATCAAGTATATCAAGTAATTTGACACTTGCCATTTGAAGTATATCAATAAAAAGCGAGGCCATAAACATTAAACAAAGTTATATATCACGAATTTATTAACATATATAATATTAGCGTATTATTGGATAATTCTATTATTATGTTGGTTTCCTTGTTAGGATAATTTCCTTAATTATTGCTGGATGTTGGCTATATAAGCCCCTCTTCTATTGTAATTGAGAACAAGTTTCATTATAATAAGATCTACTTTTTTCTCTTCTCCCCAACTTTATTTGGTTCGATTTGGATTTGGATACAGTTTGTGGATTTGGATTCAGTTTTGATTTCGGTATTGGTGTTGGTATTGTTTTGGATGGTTGCAGTTCGTTTGAATCTTTCTTTCTTGTTCATTGGTTGTAGATTCGTTTGAATTTTAAAATTGTTTCGGTTCATTATTGGTTGACATGGATGGTTATTCTTTTCTTGTTGCTTGGATTTTCTGTTCGCTTTGGTTTTAAGTTGGATACACTTGAATTGTTGTTTTGTTTCTGTTTTCTATTGGATGACATGGATGCTTTTTTTTCCTTTTCTCTCTTGTTTTGCGGGTGTAACTTTGGATTCGTTTGGAAGTGCTTGGCTCATTTGGGTTCGTGATTCTATTTTTTTTTATTTGTTTGGAAGGTCTTGATTTTGGAGTTAGCAGCTTTGGATTCGCTTGGATACGTTGTTCCGTTTCTTGTTGGCAAACTCCCGATTCACCATCATGAGTTTGAGGGGGATGTTAACATATATAATATTATCGTATTATTGGAAAATTCTATTATTATGTTGGTTTCCTTGTTAGGATAATTTCCTTTATTATTGTTGGATGTTGGCTATATAAGCCCCTTTTCTATTATAATTGAGAACAAGTTTCATTATAATAAGATCTACTTTTCTCTCTTCTCCCCATACTTTATCAGAATTAACATTAACATTAGATACCACGAATAACATCAAGTATATCAATAAAAAGTGAAAGGCCATTAACATTAAACAAAATTATATAACTGCGAAATCATACCTTATTTTGTTGTAATACAGTCTTTATTTTAACTTCGTACTTGATACCTCATATATTTAACACATATAATCATACCAAAATTCGTATTTTAACACATACAATCATACAATCATACAAAAAACACATACAATCATACAAAAATTCTCATATAACTTTAATCAAACACTTGTACATAAACAAAATTCATCAGAGTACTGATGCAATATAAGAATAAACAACAACTTGTATAAACATCTACGTTACCTCATTATAATGCACTCTAAATTTATACATCGTACTTGACATCATCGGAAGCACATCTCCCCCAAAATCTGCAAATAAAATCAAAAAATCTGCAAATAAAATCAAAACTTAAATTGTCAATAAATAAAAAGCAGACATAAAATAGAGGAAACAACAGCAAACCCCAACCAAAAAGTACAACTCAACAAAAACCCCCGTTATACAACCCTCCACCCACGAAATCATCAAAAACGCCATTAAAATCAAAACCTAACTAATGTCGAATCTTACCCAAAAAACAAAGTATCGAAACTAATCAATTTATATCTCAAAAGATAGATCGTAGCTTGTAGATTAATTACACACACACACACACACAAATATATATATATATATATATATATATATATATATATATACAGATTTTTGAATGAATGTACTGAAAGTATGTATGTATAGAGTGGAGAGCCGAGAGGATTTAGGAGAGGTAAAGAAATGGGTAGGTCGATGTATGAGAGAGAAGAGAGAGATTTGAATTTCAATTTCAATTTGAAACTTAGCTCTGTATTTATAGGAGAGGCTAAGTGTAACTGATGCCACCCTATTTAATTTCGTAACTGGCCAATAAAAACGAAACGGCTGGAACGTCTTATTTTCATTTAATAAAAAATGGCTGATTTAAAAATAAATCGTAACAGTTACTTTATATTTATCCACACATTTCAGTTTTTAAAATTTTAATTAATCCGAATATATATTATCAATTTCTGTCCAGGTCAATCTGATATCGAAGCCCAACTAGTCCATCAGATTGATTTAAATTAATCTCTGATCTAGCCCAGCCCAACTAATAAAGGTCAATCTGATATCGAAGCCCAACTAGTCCATCAGATTGATTTAAATTAATCTCTGATCTAGCCCAGCCCAACTGATAAGAGATAACCCAGCCCAATTGATATATATTTATTCTAATTAAAAAAATATTATACACATAAATAAAATCCCTCACCCAGGTCACCTTCGACCGAACCGGGCGGCGCGTGCGAGTGAAGCACACAGTAACACTAAGGACCATCATACACCTTAGTAGTTGTACACTACCCATGTGTGTGATTCTATATAAAGTCATCAACCCCCTTTATTTATTTCAATGTGGGACAAATACACATTCTCATTTTCAAGCTCTTTCAAGCTACCAACTTCAACTCCATTTCTCTATGGATTTCACTAAGAAAATTACTTAGACCCATATATGAAAATTTAAGTTCTCATGGCAAGGAACAATTTCCAATCATTAAAATCCGGAATTAATATCAAGAACATATAAAATATATGCTCTGAAAATTCCCATTTTCTAACAGTGTGATTATTCAGAGGATTAATCTCAGCCTATTGCCCCCACGAAGTTAGGCATGCTGCTTCCTCACAGTTCATTAGCGCAAGAAAAAGCCTTCTTCAGCAGGGAAGACAAAGCATTTGTTTATTTAATCGTACAAAAAAAACAAGACAAACTCCAGTGCAGAAATAATATGTGTAATACATTAAAATGAACAGAAGTTCTGGTAGAAACACTTTGGATATGATAAGGACACAAAAAAGTGCAAGTTGATTGTTCCCAAGAGATTTGGGGATTACATTTACCATGTTTCAGCTACATACAGTCATATACTATAAAAAATCAATAAGAAGATTAAACAATAATAATTTTTAATCTGGAATCCAAATGCATTAATAAGCTTGCTTATAATGCATCAGCTCAGGCCTTGGCCCAAAGTGGAAGCATCTCATGAACCCCTTCTAATCCATGCCTCTGCTTTGTATTGTATACACCAGCCCCGACAGAAGAAGCATCTTTCACCAATGAATTCACCCAAGAAACATCTGGCTCATCAGCAATGTATGGATCCATATCTAGACTCCTCTTTGCAGAACTCGCATTAGGATATGCGAAAGACATTGATTTCCTTAACTTGGGCAGATCATCTCCTTGGTATCCCCAATCCAGCTTCCTGCTAGAACTCAAATCTGATAGCTTAGAAGACATCATTGCTGTTGAATACGGACTGGATGATGTAAAGCCTGGAGGTGGGTGGCTCACAGCTCCACGTTCAACAAAGCTATGGCTGCGACTGGCAAATGCTGATGACCTTGCATTCATTACTGCTGTTGCCACTGCAGCCGAAGAATCAACCCCGTATGCAGGTACTTGTCTAGACGGAGAGGATGCAATGTTGGATGTGAAATTCGCCCTGACTTGTTGATTCATCGTTTGGCTATGCAATTGATGACTAGTTGGAGATTGCATTTGGGATGACAAATACGAGGAATCAAGAGATCCAAAAACCTCATCAAGATTAGTTCCTTTCATATCCCCAAACCGATTGTTATTCCACATTGGATTAGCAGACAAACTAGAGAAGTTGTCAATCATTTGTTGTCTATGCTGCTGCACGCGAGCACTCTCAAGTCCAAGTAATTCCCTTTCCAACTCCATTTCTCTGGCAACCGAACCCGCTTTCAACCTGCTACCCTGAAGCTGCATCTTAGGCGGTGAACCTGTCCCATTCTTTTGCCACAAATTGCCACTCATTGGCGATGAACTTGCTACAACTGGAGACACAATCGGACTTGAAGGTCCCATACTAGACGATGGGATAGCTGAACCTGTCAAAGCATACACAGGCCTCAACTCCTCCTTTTTATGTGCAAAGAAGCACACTTTCCTCCCACACCCAACCTCATCCTTACAAAGCCTAGTCTTATACTGAGCAGGATGTAGCCAAGACTCAAAAACCCCGTGTGCATACTCACAATCATCCCCTTTCACACAACTCCCTTTCTTAAACTCCAAACAAGGCACACAACTGTAACTATACTTACTCAAATCACGCCTCCTCGCATTCTCACCAGGATGAACAAAAGGACACTCAGTCCAATCATGAGTATACGCCCTCGAACAAGGCTTCACTTTAAAGCTATACATCCTAAACTCATCACTTCCATACACTCCAACATTCATATCAGGCAACATTACCTCACTTACACTCTCCTTCTCAACACATTGCGGAATCTCAGTATCTATATCCTTAAACCCTCCTAACAACATTTCAAGTTCTTTCCTTTTTGACAGATTCGTAAACTTACAATCCCCTGGGATCACATCACAAGGTCTTTTTCCATTCACATCAACACAATTAATATCAGCTGATGCAGCTAAAAGAATCTTGATCACTTCCAACGATGAATTCGAGCAACCAGCAGCAGCACAATGAAGAGGAGTAGCATAATCAGTACAAGATTTCTCATTGACATCAACCTTTGTTGACTTAATTATGTAATTTACAACATCTAAGCTACCATAAGTGGAAGCAATCATAAGTGGTGATCGTTGCTCAAAACCCATTTGTTTCGAGCCAAGTTTTCGACAATACCAGAAGCTAAACTCATTTATTTCAAAAGGGTGTAGCTCAATTTGCTGAATGAAGGTGGGGAGATCATCAGAAGCAGCTGATTCAAGTAAAGGTGAGAGCTTTCTTGAAAGCCCATCTTGGTTTTCTTGAAAATTAGTGTTAGTCATAGTGGAGTTGTTGTATATGTGGAGAGTGAGTTTGTGTTGAGATGAAGGAATAGGTGTGATTGATGGATATATATATAGATGAGGTATGTGTGTATAGGTAAGGGAAAGGAAGGGGGGAGAAGACGAGTGAACTAGTGAAAGACGAGTGGAAAGGAAAGGAGAAGGAAAGTACAGTAAATTTAGTGGACTTTTCTTTACTTGAAGTGAAGTAGTCTTTTTGTGATTTTCTTCAAGTCAAAGTCCAAACTTTCAAACACGGGGAAATAGTCATGCTTTTGTATGATTGTCATTTGGATAATTGTAATATGATATTATGATAATGAGAATGGATCAAATAAATTAAAATTATAAATTACTGGTCCCAAAGTTACCTCTTGTTTTTTATTTTCAGGATCATAAGAGCATCTCCAACGGTAATAGCTAAAATCATTAGCTATATAATGATTATCTAAAAATTTGCTGAACTGTAAGATGTTTTACTCCAATGGTATTAGCTATAATCAATAGCTATATTTTAAAAATAGTATTTTATTATTATTTTAATAATAATAATAATATATATATATATATATATATATAAGTAAATAAGATCGATGATGTGTCACGATATATGTGGAGATAATGAATTATAGATATTATCTATATATTATAGATGTCCTCCAAATATAGAGGATGTCAAGATGATTATCTAAAAATTTACCTAACAGGAAGTATGGTTGGAGAAGAAAAAATATACATATTATCTAAAAATTATACCATGTCATCAATTTTAGCTAATAGGTGTGTAGCATTGGAGATGCTCTAAGGAAGTTGCTTTACATTAAAACATATTTCATACAAAAATAGGGATATGTTTATAATTACAAAATACAAATTTTCTATTTGTAAATGAAAATAAGAATCGTGAGATTAATTTTAGAATAATTTTTCTGAGATTATAAGAAAAACATGTAATTTAATAAATTTAATTATTTATTATTAAATATTTACTTACCCTGTTTTATTTTATTTTTATATTAGCATAATGGAAAATTGGTAATTCAATATAATACACTCAAAAAGTAAAAGCTCTCAAAAAAATAAACTCCCTCCGTCCCGCTAATATTGGCCACAATTCCATATTTGTTTGTCCCAAAACTATTGTCCACATTTCCTTAACAAAGCAAATTATGTGTCAAATGTAACGCCCAGACTTCCCAATACTAAAAATATACTTTTTATAATAAAATAGACTTTGATACAGGGAAATTTTAGAAAATTTCGGCATGAAGTATTCGTAAATCGGACTATGCACCTGTATTTCAACCCAAACCAAATTCCAATTCACAATTACAAGTAAAAATTAATACTCCAACGATTCCTCACCGAGGATCGATTCCAGGTTATGGTATGAAACAAGAATCTACACTATATAAATTATTACAACTTCTATCTCTGGTCCAAATACAAACCTCTATATCGCCTAATCCATAGCGCAATCCAAATAGTATATGCCTGTGTTGTCTCTGTAACTAACCTTTGAAAAAAATGCACCATCGCTCTCATTCGCATGAATAAATGTAGTAGATCATCCTTAAACCTAACTGCAAAGGGTTAGGTAAAAACAAAGCAAGAGTGAGCCAAAGAACGCTCAGCAAGTTAATAATATAGTGAAACAACAATATCTCGATATTTCATTGATGAACAATATCAATGATCTATTAATCTCATGGAAAGAATTCAATTTCAGTCATAGGATAAACTTTCCATTTTCATCAAATCATAAATTCATGAAAACATTTCTCTTTTTAAAACCATTCCATCATTAAAACATATTTTTCAAAACTTTTTAAAACATTTTCATTGATTGGAGTTTTTCCACGACTACGGAAAATACGGGTGATCAGCCACGTAAAGTCTCCATATCGGACACGAAGTCCCTTTGGATCTTGAAATTGGGTTCCCAATTAGGCAACACATTGGCCTTTCAAATGCTGGACTGGGCACTCCCCCAGCCTCTTACGCTAAAAAATGCTAGACCGGCCTCACCTGGCCTCTTACGCCTCCAATCTAAAGGAATCCGTTGAAAACAATTAAACGGAATCCACTACATCAAAACCTTTAAAACATTTCACTTTTAAGTCCTTTATACTCACTGATAACAGATCAGCCCAGTATAAGGAATTTTAAAAACATCTTTAATTAATTAATCAATTTTTTTGAGTAACAATAAAAAATTAAGGGGTCGTGGAAGCATTCGATATAAGAATTCATAAACAACAAAGCAGTAAGATTAACTAAGCAGGGTATAGTTCAGCAAGACAAAATTATGAATCAATAAATTAGCAAGGCATCGTTAATCAATTAAGGAACAAGCAGTTGTTAAGATTCTAAAATTTAATTGCAATTTATAAGATAATCATGGAATAAAGAAATCTGAAATTCAATTGAGAAATTGGGTTACTGCATTGGTCATGAACTAATGAAGAGTCGTTAGTTAATAAGAAAAAAAACAAGGGTTAGGGTTCTAGAATTTAATTCAGGGTTATGAAGTTTCGTTACGCTGGTATGGTTTAAAAGAATAAACATTACGAAAAAAGCTAAGATAAAGCAAGGCATAAATTATGAGTCAAGGGTTATAGTTCAACAAGAAACAGGGTAAATAATAAGGTACATAAATTTAAATAATGATTCATAAGAGTAAGCAAGGTATAGGTGTTTCAATAATAATTTACAAGAAACAATAAGGTATAAAGGGTTCAACAATAATTAAAAAGGAATACCAGTAAGATATAAGAATTTAAACAACAATTTATTAGCAGTTCAAGCAATCTGAATTTAAATACAGAGTTCGAGTCACTTGCAACAAAAGGAAGGGGTACAGACACAAGCAAAATGATTTGGAAGAACATCGTATAATTAACAGAAACAGTTTCAATAGCCCCTTTAATAAATCAGTTAGCCTCAAAACCAGCATCAATTAATCATTAACATTATAATCCTCGTCCCAAAAACTCGATCAAAATTTACACAAGTCCGGTGCCTGCAAATTCGGGCTTAGTGATAAGTGCATATTTTTGCATATTTTTATTACCTATTTATTGCTTGAACTCGTATTTTAATAAATTATTTTGTTGCATTCCAGGAAAATTCGAGAAAAATGAAGAAATGACAAAATAAAGAAGTAAATGACAAAAGAAGAAGAAGAAGAAGAAGAAGAAGAAGAAGAAGAAGAAGAAGAAGAAGAAGAAGAAGAAGAAGAAGAAGAAGAAGAAGAAGAAGGACCAAAATAGAAGAAAAAGGAAAGAGAATGGAGGGTGGTGCACATTTTTCCAAAACCAAATGGATGCCCAAGATCTAGCCAGTCCAAAACTAAATCAATGGCTAAGATTAGCCCATACCAACCAAAACCCTAAATTATTGCCTATAAATACCTTCATCTTCTCTTGTTAAAAGACACCATTACCATACTAGAATTAGATTGTAGTAGTTCATCTCCAAAAATTGTAGTTGTAATTTTCTATTTTTCTTGTAAACACTCTTTATTTTTATGCAATTTCAAATTTCATTTAATTTCTTGCACTTCTCTTTCATTTCTCTCCTTGCTCTTTATTTCGTTATTTTCGTAAATTCTCGGGTGGATAAAGTAGCAACGCTAACCACACGGGATTGAAAGTATCGATTTGAAAAATTTATTTTCGTAATTTTAATTTTCGTTTTAATATTAGTTACGCCCCTTTAAATCTCAAACTAGTGGGCCCTTATTATTGTTAATTATAGAACTATATTTTTATGTTTTATGTGTTAGAATAAAAAAAAATTCACAAAAATATTAGTGATTTTCAGTTTTTAATTACCTGTCTTTATTTATGTTAAATTCAAAGTGAAGTGTTTTACCCTGTTCTGAATTTCTTTTCAAAGTAACGAATCCCACAGCCCGGTTCTTATCCCTCTGTTTCCACCCCTGCTTTCTCGTTTCTTTCCCCACCAAAAACACGCCTCTCCCCTGTCTTTCATTTGAACCATCGCAGAACCCGGCTCGACCTCTTGTTCTCATTCTTTGTCGATTTCATCTCTTCTCTCAAAGCCTCCTGCCCTCTTCATTCCTCTTCCACCGTTACACACACAGACATTAACCCTTCGCCCTCTTTTCTTTTCATTGATCGCAAGCATAACACCAATACCCTCTCCCTCTTTTCTTACAAAATTCCTTTTCTTTTAGTCACTTTAGTCGGTTCTTCGCTGCGATTTGCTGTGTAAATTGAGTTGCTGAGTTCGAATTCGTGTGTTAAAGTTTGTTAATTAGTCGTTGATTCTATTCCTGCATATTGTTCAATTTTCTGGATTGTGTGTAGTGAATCATGTCTCGATTTCTTGCTGAGGTCAATGAAGTCTGCGTGTTTGTTTACGGTGTTGAGTCGGAGTAGTTTGATTGCCAAGTTGTTGTTTATTGAATGTACGAGTCGTTAGCGGAGTTGTGTTGCTATGCTTGCGAATTTGCTAAGTCTTTTTAGAATTTCTGAGTTCCCGTGTTGCTGCGATTTAGTCCAGTCTTGTAATTTATTGTTGCTGTTGTTCATAGGAGTTTATGATTACTGCTTGTATTCGTAATTGTAAATTGCTGCAGAGCTTGGTTCGTTGGTTTTAAGTTGTTTATGCGAATTTGCTGCCTGGTTCGGTTTATGTCATTGTCTGTCCGTTTGATTTGTTGTGTAACATTGGTTTGTATTAGTACTTAGTTGAGTTAAATTTGTTTGGTTTTTCTGGTATTGTAGCTAAGTTAGTCGAGTTGTTTCGGTTTGTTGGGTTCTTTTATTTGCTATCATGTTACGTTGTCGTAGCTGGGTCTTGTTTTGTTGCAATAGTTTAAAGCTTTGTTTTTGCTGGTTTGTATTGTTCGCATGAGTCGAACTGTTTATTGGATTGATTCTTGTGTTAAACTTCTGGCCAGTTTAATTACCCAGTTAACTCGGTTCGTGGTTTGGAATTTGCTGTTTTCTTGATTACTTGCTGCGAGTTCTGCAGTCTATTTCATCTGTTTTCGTGAGTCCTTGAGTTTATAGTGTTGTCCTGTTTGTTACTAGCGTGTCTGAGTTCAGATTATTGAATTGTTCCATAAATAAATTCTGTTTTTTTAATTAATAAAATAACAATTTAATTTAGTTGTTTCATTTTCAATTTTAATTTGTTAGGTTAAATTTAATTAATTTTAAAATTTTCTTTTCTAAAAAGTCTTCTGTAATTAAATCTTTAGAATAATTTATAAAATCTAATTCTAATTTGAATTTAGAATAATTTAATTTTTGTTCCTTTCACTTTTAATTAATTAGATTAAAATAGTTTAAATTTTTCTTCTAGGAATTACATTAGCAAATAAAATTTAATTTTTCTATTCTTTTAAATTAAAATTAGATTAAATTAAATTCTCTTTTTGTAATAGTTAAAATTTTCCTTTAAAAAAATAAATAGCAAAAATCCAAATTCTCAAATTCCCAATTGTTCTAATTCGCCTAAATTAAAAGTTAAGGATCGCGAAATAAAATATTATTCCCTGTGGATCGAATCATAAATACTAAAACGATGATCGTGCGCTTGCGATATTAAAATGTTTATTTTCAGCACATCACTTAGACCAACATGAGATTTAATAGAAACTTTCCTAAAAAAATCATGTATGCATCTCCCATCACAAAATATCCATTTATTCCCCTAAAATCCTTAAACAACCATTAAATAGACATACCCAATTAAGAACTCACACAAATGCCCAATTATAACTCACACAAACACTCATACCCACATGCTCACGGACACACATTAATTCAAACCCACCTGCATATTAACATATACACACCCACATATTCGTACCCACTTCCTCCTACTTAAATTTCCAATTCCCTCCATTTTACTCCTCTTTACCTCTCTGCACACACAAACATACAATAACTCAAACCTTCCCTTGCATTCCCTTGGTCACCACAGTCCAATGCCTCAACATGGCCACTCACGTACTGCAATTATACGCCCACTAGAGTACCCCAACCTTACCTCCATTCCACTCCCAGCCTTAACACCAAAGCACACCTCCAGGAAACAAAACAGAGTCCTCGGTTTGACCGAGACCCTCACCCCTGCCTACTGGACTACTACTACTTCTACACCCATACCTAACTTCAACTTCACTTAGCTCTTTTACTCATCATAGCAGGTATACACACATCAATCCTTACCACCAAACCCCAAATTCCGATCTTGAACACAATCACTTCCTCCAACAAAATCAAATTTACATACAAACAAAGAGATTCCAGAACACACCAACAAGACAAGCACACAATCCTCACAGCTGATTACTACTACACCTTAGGCTTTAATCGCAACACCACCACAGTTCATAACCAATATTGCCCCGTTATCAAAAAAACTCGACCGCAACTGCAACCATTTGGTGAGCTCAACCAATTCCGACCCACTCCAGAATCTCACATAACAATTCAAAGAAACCCACACGGTACTATCAACCTCATAATCACCACCACGAATCAATGCCAAAAAAGTCAATTACCCGGCTAATTCGGAAAGGAACCGGCCACTCAAAACCACATCCTTTTATCTCAATTACACAAAGATACTCCCTGGCTTCATACTACACATGATACATAATTCCGACATCAAAACTACAGAACAAAGAAACGAACAGAAATCCGACTAAGCCTATACATACACACGCAGTTCACACAATTGCAGGAGGGGGAGAGAAATTCGAAAGAGAGGTTGGAGAGGGAGAGATGAGAGAGTTCGGGAAAGAGGTTAAAGAGAAAGATAAAACGAGAAGAGAGAGCTGAGAAAGGTTGAGAGATTAAAGAGAGACAAATACACAGCCGAGAAGCATCGAGAAGAAGCTGGGTTCTTGATTAAAAGAAAACATGAGCAAAAATTTAATTTAACATGCTGAAAACTATTTAAAAAAATCACTAAACAGCTTTTATAAATCAAATTTAATAGGATAATTTGTAAAAATTAAACTTTTCATTTTTAAAATAAAGATTATAAAATTACGAACACCCACATATTTTTAAAAATATTTTTAGGATAAAAAATGAATTAAATGTGAATTTTACAAGATAAAATCATTTAAATGCAACAAAACTCTTAAAATCATTTTAAAATATTTAAATACCCAAAATAATTCTCCCAGAAATTTTAAAAACTAAATAAATTTACAAATATAATATTCCAAAAGATTTCATGATTTTTAATAACTCCGATGATTTTATAAAATTCTCAAAACATCAATAATGCATAATTTAAACAGATTTTTAATCATAAAAATTTAAATAAAATACACAGACTCACATTTCACATATAAATCATCATATAAGCATGTAACCATGATGTCACATATATTTATCTAAAAAAAATTCACACCCTATAATCCACATTTAATATTAAATAATTAAATAAAAATAATAATAAGTACGATATTTTCTAGAGCGTTATATTCTTCCCCCCTTAATAGGATTCTGTCCTCAGAATCGACCGTAAGAAATTTATGACAGTATTCTCAAACATTTCCCTTTTAATTTCCAAGTCATTTCTTTCATTCTAGAATTCCTTTATATCATTTCATATCTCGCTAGGCTCGTCCTGGAAGCCCGCAGATTCCAACATAAACTTAAACCTTTGGTTTACATGTCTCGTTAATTCTAGATATTGATCACTTGTACGTGACGATCGTTTTCTACCAAAAATCGGACATGACCTATTCGTATACTGGACTATGTCCTGCACACAACGCCTCCATTACTGACCCAATCATCCATAATAATTCATTCATATACCATATTAAAACAAAACCTGCCTTAACCTGCAGCAAACACATAAGCGAAGAAATCTACCTTGACTTGAACTAAACGGGTAAATAATTAAATCTTTAAAACGAAATCCACGCGACTAAAATAATTGATACCACTTCCACGCTTTTACTCATAATTCAGATTGCCCTAGATAAAACTTTGAGAAAAAGAATATCAAGAAATCTCCCAATCATTCTTACTCCCCTCTCAACGAACAATGTTACTCGAGGAGGGAATAACTGGGAAACTTCTATCCATCCTCGATCCCATTGTTTTACTGAGTAACTTTTTCGAATTAATAACCATCTATCTTGGAACATATATATCTTATTTGCAATACCACAATCCCGAGAAATCGACTTCTGTTACTCTACATATTCTACAAATCGTCAAAATTTAAACTTTGCACATTATAATTCCCACATTTACCAATAACTGAATAAGCGAAGTAAAATACGTGTCCACCATTCATCTCTTTTAACTATTTCATTCTTCTACAGTCAATTCCTTTTTTTTTTTGAACATTTCCTTAAGCATTATATACATATTCAATCTTTCCTTGTTCACCCAGTTTATCAAACTCTTCCTTAACTCCTAAAAGCTTTCTTTACATTAATCCATCCTTTCCCTTCTTTGTAAGCGCGTCTATCGTTGTGGCTATCTTAGTAAAATCTTTGTTAACCTTCAGAAATTCCTATCCGGTCCTTCAAAAGTTTCGATCTCTGCTGGCGTCTTAGGCCTTTCCCGATTCCTTACTGCTTCTTCTTCACGTAGTTCACTTCAATCCTGTCATCATATCCTTAAAATTATACTTCTCCCTATTCCAAAACTCGTACTTAGAAATCTTGTGCATGCTCTTCCTATATCCTTGAATATCTTGAGATATCTTCCGACCTTCAATTCTTGAAACTCATTACATATTTAGTAATAATTGATTAACCGATTTTATATCTCTATCTGGGGAAAATCCTAGTAATTCATCAATACATGCATTCGAGAAAAGTTAATCACTGGAATCTGCTTCACTCAAATGGTCTCCTTACTGGTATCTCCCACATTTACACTATAACCTTAAAATTTTATTATAATAATCTCTTAGTCCGTATAACCATTAAAACTCATTTATCCACTTTCTGTCTTAAAAGACATCTTACATATCTCTTAAAAATCATAATTTCACCTTCTTATCCTCACACCTTGCTTGTACTTTATAATTAACTATACAATCCAATCCTAACTCACACTCAGCTCCTTTAACTGCCATCTCATTCATATTCTTCATATCGTCATTTATCATCATCTTGAACTTCTAGTTTCTAATTCCGCCAGTTCTCGCCACACTATTCCTTCTACTTACATTTATAGTTTTCCACATTTATCATAGTACAATTGCAGTATACTTCTTCTCAAAGTCTTACCTTCCAATAATGGTGGTCCTACTGGTTTCCTTAATTTATATCATATGAGTAGCTATCTTTCCTCGTTATTCTGGTTTTCAAAATCTCCTAGATCTTACATTCCTTTCCAGCCAAATTTCACATCCTCTGTTAACACCATTCTTGAAAATGTCCTGGTTCCCTGTCTTCCTTTTCTTACCGTCTCGTTCCATCTGCGTAAACTCACTCTTACTCTTAATATTAGTGATCCTCTGACTATATTTGCACAAGTTATTAAATCCACACAATCACTTTACTTCCTTATCCAAAGCTTCAATTCTTGATAAACTTCCTTACAAACAAACCGTCCCACTCTACCTTATCTTGCTCAAATCATCCCGTTCCATCTCTAAACTTTTATATCTAACAATTTATCTCAACATCCAAATTCTTGTAATATTTTATCTACCGCATTCATAGTGAAATTATGTAACAAACAAGTGTTCTTCAATAATCTTTCCTTCACGATAACTATCACATACTAATTATATGAATCATCACTCTATTTCCGACTTTAACAAAATCATCATTTCCTGTCTTTATCATCTGTTCCTTAATCAAAATAATTTTCTTCGTATTATTGAATCTTGTACGTGTTTTGTCAATCCACTGCATATTTTAACTTAATATTCAACCTCTGCTTTAACCTCAATTCTCAACCCTGCTCACCAATTTCTCATTCGACGTGAATGTAGCTTGGACCACTGATAGTGGATCTTATGTCCACTAATTACGTTCCATTTTGGCTTGAATTGATCGCTTGTGTCCAAGTGTTTAGTGTCTTTTTATGTGTTTTGTGTTTTTGTTTGCAGATTACCGATTTAGTCAGGTTTGATGATTATTGCGTGATTTGGGGGTGTTGAGCTGGAAGTTAGCACGAGTTGGGTCAAGGCATGGGACAAGATCAAGTTGGAGCGAAGTGAGTCATCAATTGAGCAAAAATGAGCAAAACGGAGAATCTGGGCAGTGGGCACAGGCGCGCCCGCGCCTGTAGAAGCACGCCCGCGCTTGGTTGCATTTCATGGAGCGTGCCCGCGCCTGTAGAAGCGCGCCCGCACCTGGTCGCAGTGGAATTTTTGTTTCGTTATTTCCTGTTTGTTTTTTAAGACCCAGTCAGGAAAGGCCCTTTTAGAAAAGGTGTTTTCTACGTTGCCCTAAGTCTGATATCAAGGGAATCTTTGGAGATTTTTATGATTAGAGAGAGTTATCTACAGCCACCAGTAAGGAGTTAGGGCAGGAAGCAATTTCGAGAGATTTGGTTTTTATTATTCTTTGTAATTTTCTATAAGCGTTGGATGCTTGGTTGTTTTTTATACTCTATTACGTACTCTCATTAGTTTATGCAAGTTCATTTATCTATCATGTTTACACTTGAACCCATGATGGCGAGAAGTCAGATTATGGGCTAATCGTTATCATGGGGTTTTAATGGAGTTTTCTATGGATTCTAGTAATTGATTGTTTTTATGCCTAAGTGTGTGATTGAATATTGATATCCTAGTTTGGTTGAGCTTATCCGTTGTAGATGCGTCGCGAACATCTATGATTGTTTGTTAAACCCTTGTGAATGCGAAAGTGGATCTAGGGTTTAGAACATACCATGCTAGCATAGGTTTTTGCATGTGAAGAGCGTGTATTAATTTGTGATGTAATTCTAACCGTCTTGCACTAACTATGTGATCTTATGGATACTTGTGCTTAACTCATTGTGTTTTCAATCTCTATAGACATATAGGGACTAGACATTGTGGTTGACTATTTGACTTCTATCTTTTGTGGATGTTCATTAGGATGATATGCGTACAACGAAAGTTGGCGTTTATCAGTTTCGTGCATCTGATCAGTTATCATCACTTTCACATGCTAGGTTGAAAAGGCATAAGATTCTAGATGAAGTAGGTAATGAAATTGAAATCCCATGTTTGTTTCTTTATAAGTAAATCGCTAAGTTATAATAATTAGTTTAATCAAAATTCAAATTATTCATTTTCTTAGCAGTGAATATTAACCAGACTCTGGTGCATAAGTACACTAAACCGGACAAGTTGAATCTCCGTGGGATCGAATCTTACTTATTATTGTATTACTTGTGACCACGTTCTCTTGCGTGAATAAAGTGCGAACAAGTTTTTGGCGCCGCTGCTGGGGACTCGGTTCATTGTTTTGTTTAGTTTGTGTGCTTGTCATCAGTGGTCGTTAGATATCACTGACTCTGATTTGTTACTAATCGTCTTCCTTTGTTCTGTGAATTCAGGTAAGTGAGCGTGTATGCACACGCGTTCTCAAGTTAGTAAGGAAAAGCTGGAAGAAAACTCAGAAGAAGAGAGAGAACTTGAAACTCCAGTAATTGAGCCAGAAATAGTGATGGGAGATCCAGTGAAAGCTCTTAAGGAATACTCCCAGCCCAAGATCAATGACATTCAGTCGAGTATTGTCAGGCCGGCTATTGCTGCAAATAATTTCGTGATCAAGCCGGGCACAATTCAAATGGTCCAGAATTCTGTGCATTTTGGGGGTTCACCTGCTGAGGACCCTAATATGCATATCAAAGACTTCATCGAGATCTATGATACCTTCAAAACCAACGGGGTTTCTGAAGATGGTATCAAACTGAGGCTGTTTCCATTCTCTCTAAGAGACAAAGCAAAGAGCTGGTTGCATTCGTTGCCAGCAGGTTCTATCACTACTTGGGAAGATCTCGCACAAAAGTTTCTGACTAAATTCTTTCCTATGGCTAAGATAGCAGCCATGAGGAACGCTCTTACGCAGTTCAATCAACATTCTGGAGAATCGTTGTGTGAGGCTTGGGAAAGATATAAGGAGATGCTATAAAAGTGTCCCCATCATGGGATGCCAGATTGGATGGTCATTAACTGTTTCTACAATGGGTTTAATCATTCACGGCCAATGCTTGATGTAGCATCTGTTGGAGCGCTTTGGGCCAAAAGCTATGAAGAAGCTTATGACTTGATTGAAATGATGGATGCTAATGAGTATTAGAATCCTACTCAGCGTTTACCACAGGGTAAGGCTGCAGGGGTATTTGAAGTGGACACTGCCACGGCTATAACAGCTCAGCTACAAGCTTTATCTATGAAAGTGGATTCATTGTCTAAGACGGGTGTTCAACAAGTCGCTATGGTTTGTGAATTGTGTGCAGGTGCTCATGAGACAAATCAGTGTGCTATTTCTAGCAAATCAGCGCATTTTATCAGCAACTATCAGAGGCCTACACAACCTCCACCTAATACATATCATCCCAACAACAGGAATCATCCAAACTTCAGTTGGAGCAACAATCAGAATGCCATGCCACAACCATCGCAAAGTCAGCAATTTGGATCGAGGCCATTCAATAATTCTGGTTCTCATCAACCCTATGCCTCGAGGCAATCGTACAACCCTCCTGGTTTCCATCAATAGCCTCAAGGAGGCCATGCTCAGTCGAACGATAAGTCAGAGATGGAAGAATTGAGAATGATGTACAAGAGTCAAGCTGTGACTCTAAAAACTTTCGAGAACCAAATTGGACAATTGGCAAATGCTCTTCTGAACAGACCACAAGGGCAATTACCAAGTGACACAAAAGTTAACCCAGGTAAGAAAGAAAGCAAGGAACAGATACATGCTATTACATTGCGTTCTGGAAAGGTCACAAGCGATCGGGAGATTGAAACTCCTCAAAACAAAGAAAAAGAGGATTCTGGACAGGAGGTATAGCGCGAGCGCGCTTCCTTAGGCACGGGCGCACCTCCCTTCACTGCCGAAAGTGAAAAATCTGTTAAAAAGGCTGTTCAGGAGGAGCCGGTCATGAAAAAATGAGAATCTCAGCTGAGAAAGGAAGTTCCGAGAAGGAGATAGGTAGCAAGGAAGTGTATCCTCCTCCACCATTCCCTAAAAGGCTCCAGAAACAGAAATTGGACAAGCAATTTGCAAAATTCTTAGAAATTTTCAAGAAACTACACTTTAATGTACCATTTGCTGAAGCTCTGGAATAAATGCCAAGTTACGCCAAGTTCATGAAAGGTATTCTTTCAAGGAAATTGAAGCTTGAAGAGTTAGACACCGTTACTTTAACGGAAGAATGTAGTGCCGTGTTGTAACAGAAGTTGCCACCGAAGGTGAAAGATCCTCGCAGTTTTACTATACCATGCATTATTGGGAAGTTGTCTTTTGACAAATGCTTGTGTGATTTGGGAGCAAGTATCAACCTCATGCCATACTCGGTGTTCTTACAACTTGGTCTTCCTGAGCCAAATCTGACCAACATTTCACTTCAGTTAGCAGATCGTTCAATCACATATCCGTGGGGAATTGTCGAAGATGTTTTGGTGAAAGTAGACAAGCTAATCTTTCCAGCGGATTTTGTCATCCTTGATTATGAAGAAGACAAGAAAATTCCCATCATTCTTGGTAGACCATTTTTGGCAACGGGAAAGACTTTGATTGACGTTCAAAAGGGGGAACTCACCATGAGGGTGCATGATCAGAATGTCAAATTTAATGTGTTCAAAGCTATGCAATTTCCATCAGAAGAAGAACAATGTTTTAAAGTAGACGTAGTGGAGTCTGTTGTGCAATCGAAATTTGAACACATACTCATGAATAATACACTAGAGAAGGCATTAATTGGTAATTCTACACTTGAAGAGGAGGATATTGAAGAAAAATTACAGTTTCTGAATGCTTCTCCTTGGCAACGGAAGTTTGAGAGACCCGTGGAATCTTTGGGTTTATCTGAGTTGAAGGAGTCTCATCAGCGGTTGAAACCATCTATCGAGGAAGCACCAACGCTAGAGCTCAAACCACTACCAGATCACTTAAGGTATGCTTCTCTTGGGGAATCATCTACTTTTCCTGTGATTATTGCTGCTAATCTCATAGGTCCTAAGGAAGAAAAGCTATTGAGGGTTCTTAGAGAATTCAAATCAGCCATTGGGTGGACTATTGCGGACATCAAAGGAATTAGTCATGCCTATTGCCAGCATAAAATCCCATTAGAAGAAGGAAGTAAGCCAACAGTGGAACACCAGAGATGACTAAATCCACTCATGAAGGAGGTAGTGAAGAAGGAAATTATCAAATGGCTCGACGCAGGAATCATCTATCCTATTTCTGACAGTGCTTGGGTGAGTCCAGTTCAATGTGCGCCGAAGAAAGGAGGCCTGACCGTGGTTACTAATGAGAAGAATGAACTCATCCCTACTCGGACAGTTACTGGTTGGAGAATTTGCATGGACTATCGGAAGTTGAGCAAAGCTACTAGGAAGGATCACTTTCCTCTTCCTTTCATTGACCAGATGCTAGACCGACTTGCCGGCCATGATTACTATTGCCTTCTTGATGGGTATTCGGGTTATAATCAGATCTGTATTGCTCCAGAGGATTAGGAGAAGACAACATTTACATGCCCTTTTGGTACCTTTGCTTTTCGAAGGGTGTCTTTTGGGTTGTGTGGTGCACCTGGCACTTTTCAAAGGTGCATGATAGCTATTTTTTCAGACATGATTGGTAAGATAGTGGAAGTCTTCATGGATGACTTCTCGGTATTTGGCTTTTCTTTTGACGAGTGTCTGTACAATCTTGGCATGGTTCTAAAAAGATGTGTGGAGACTAATTTAGTCCTCAATTGGGAGAAGTGCCATTTCATGGTACAAGAAGGGACTATTCTCGGACACAAGGTTTCATGTCGAGGCTTGGAAGTGGATAAAGCAAAAATAGAGACCATTGAAAATCTGCCATCACCTAGTTCAGTGAGAGGAATTCACAGTTTTCTCGGTCACGCAGGTTTCTATAGAAGATTTATCAAGGACTTCTCCAAAATTTCCAAACATTTATGTAAGCTATTGGAGAAGGATGTTCCCTTCAAATTTGATGAAGAATGTTTGACAGCTTTCGAAACGTTGAAGAAGAAGTTGATTTCAGCATCGGTGATCATTGCACCGGATTGGAATGAACCATTTGCTATGACGTATGATGCAAGCGATTTTGCAGTGGGGGCAGTTCTTGGCCAAAAGAAAGATAAGTTATTCCATGTGATTTATTATGCAAGCAAGACCCTCAACGATGCTCAACTGAATTACACAACCACGGAGAAGGAGCTGTTAGCCATTGAGTATGGTTTTGAAAAATTCAGATCGTACTTACTTGATACGAAAGTGACGGTGTACACAGACCACGCGGCTATTAGATATCTACTCAACAAGAGGGACTCCAAACCCCGTTTGATTCGATGGGTTCTTCTACTACAAGAATTCGATGTGGAGATTAAAGATTGAAAAGTGACAGAAAATCAAGTAGCTGATCACCTCTCACGATTGGAAGATCTTGGTAAATCATCACAAGACAGTACTCTCATTAATGAATCCTTTCCGGATGAACAGCTGTTTGGAGTATAAGAAGAAGAACCTTGGTATGCAGATATTGTGAACTATCTTGTGAGTCAAATTGTTCCACCCGAACTATCTTCAGCTCAAAGGAAGAAATTCATGCATGACGTCAAGTGGTTTCGATGGGACGAGCCGTGTAAGAACCCAAATTTTGGGTAGAATTAAAACTTTTATTTATTTAACGATGTAAGAATGAATAGTGGCTACGGCTACAATGTAATAGTTGGTGTTTTAAAAGAATGAATGGAATTCGACTTTATTATTTCTATGTCTTGAAGAATGCTAAAGGGTGACAACATAGGTAAGAATAATCTATCTCCTAAGGGAATAAGTTATGGCAATTCCAAGCAGGAGAATATTCTCATGTCATCTAGATCGATAGCAATTAATCTGGTGGTTCCGTAAAAAGGTTAAGGAACGATCGAAAGAGAATACGGACAATTGTACAACCCTAGATGAATAAGTAAAGAATAAGGATGAATAGTGATTTAGTGTAATTGAGAATATTATTAGACGACGCTATATAGAAGTACCCGGAACGAAATTCTGAGTTCGTATTATTGATCCGGAGGGAAAAAGAGTGTATGTAAAAGCTGTCGGATTCTGAAAAACCGCACTTTTACTTTCTCCGAGAGTTCCCTGGACACTGATAGCCTTAAGTATTTAATGAATGGATTTAAGAAATATAAATTGGAAAGTTAGAAAGAAAGATGGAGAATGATAGAATTAATATTAGGAAGATTCCCGGTAAAACCCTAACTAGGAACGATTGAGTTATTCCCTAGAACGATTAGCGAAATAAGCAATAAACGAACAAAGAAACAAGCAGAGGAAGCAAGAGTCATGTACAAGCTACTAGAATAAATATCTAGCAACCAAGTGGGCTAAGTAACTAGCATGTTAGGGTTTGAACTAGTAGTTGGACAAATCAAACTCCTAGTTAGCAAGAATCCATCCAAGTGCTACACATGCCTTCCAATCTCACCATTCATTCCAAAAGCACTTTAATAAAGTAAAACAAGATGAGATATTATCTAAACTCATCTCACTTTATGAATTATTATCCAAATAAACCAAGCAACCAAGCCAAACCCCCCCTTTCCAAGAACACCATTCGGCCCTTCCATTAATTCCAAAACCAAAATCCACCTTCCCACCATTGTTTGTTCTTGAAATATTTATGGTGAGTCTTATATTTCATAAAACTTATCTCCTCAAAATCTTAGCTCCAAATTCCTTTGTTTGCATTTTCAAAAAAATCAAGAAAGAGGAGCATGAATAGTGTTTCTTATGAACTAACTTGTTTTTTTTCCTTGTTTTCATGGATGATATAGCAAGCTTAGCACACCTAAGGACCATAAAAAGCTTAGTGAGGCTAGTAAACACTCTAAGGAAGGTATAAGACTTGAAAACCCATGGTGTTATTTTGAGATTTTATAAGTTTTATGGATGATTTAGTGATTAGTATGTTATGGTATGCTTAGATCCTTGTTATTAGATTGTTATGATTATGATTTGGTTTATGAACCATGTAATGGTTAAGATGAGTTGTTGATAGACTAGTCATGATGTTTATTATGTGTTGGGATGGTTGAATTGATCTTGGTTAGATCATAGTAAACTGTAAACATAGCCGTTATAATGTCCGATTTTACAATATCATGTTTTGTGTGCCATTTTTCATATCAAGACCCTACTGTCCAGAAACCTTTTCTGCCATGATAGGATAGGTTATGTTATAAGCTTCGTTTTGATATAAGGAACGTGTGAAACGGACTTACGGTTTAGGAGTTACGGCCGGTTTACTAAAAGTATTTCGAAACCGTAACCGAGAATTCGTAACTAAAATTGAACCCTCGTAAAATATGTAAAGTCATGACGAATCTTGGTAAATAAATACTAGAGGTAAAAAGGAAGGCGTGAGAGAAAACCGTATGTCAAAAGGATCGTTTTTCGATTTATTAAAAATATTTGAATCGAGATTAAACGCGAACGAACCCCTAAAAGACGACTCGTTTATAACTTCGTTAAAACACTTAGAAAACGAGCGATAAAACTCAGAGTATAATATTGGTTCGTAATAATCGACTTTCGGACTTATATGACTTAAGTATATGCCAAGTATAAGTACAGTGACATGTCGTATTAACGAACGAATGTCGGGTCGGATCGATGATAAAAGAAATCCACAAAAAGGGGTATAACGAGATAACTCGAGAACGTGTTTCGATTTAAGTTTAACTTACCTTTAAAGTTTTAAGTGATTAATCCCGAATGTCTTGGCTATTTATAGATCACCAAGCTCACCCGGGACCCGCTACCACTACCCCTTACCGTACTCGACTACCAGGCAAGTTTCAATTCCCTTCTTTTAGGCTGTTGTTGTGATTGAATATATATATATATATATGTTTTCTGTTATACATATGCCATAGCATGCATGCCTACTTTCAAGTTATATCGTTATGCTTGTTCCCTGATTGTTTATTGGCTTATAAATTAGATAGCTAACGTATCAATTATAAGCCGGTTATTGTAAGACCCTCATAGAAGGGCGTATCCATCTTATTCATCGAATATAGACCGGGAGTCAATATTTCTTGACATATCGAGATTACCTCGAAAGAAAATATCTAAGTAAATATTTTCCATTATTCGGGCGACGAATATTATTTGAATATTCGTTCGAGATTATTTATTTAACGATCCCTACTTCAAATAATTATTTGAACGTAACTATTCGACGAATAATATTTTTTAATATTCATTCAGAGTCGAATTATTTATCAATTATTATTTCGAATATTCTTCTAAAGGTTGGACTACTAGACGAATATTATTTGGATATTCATTTAGAATATTATTCATTAAATGAATATTACTTTTGAATATTCATTTAAGATAGTAATTACCTGATGAATATTATTTTAATGTTCATCTGAAGCTTGATTTATTTATCGAGTCTTATCTCGAATATTCCTTTAAAGCTTGGATTACTAAATGAATATTACTTGATATTCATTTAGAATATTATTCATTAAATGAATATTACTTTTTCAATAAACATTTAAATTCCTAATTAATTATGAATATTATTTTGAATATTCATCCAGGGTTCTATTTAATCATCGAATATTATTTTAAATATTTTAAATATTCCTTTCAGGTCTTATTAATTAATGAATATTATTTTGAATATTCAGTTGAATATTTAATTATGCAATAAATATTCTCTCGATATTTCTTCAAGGATTATTTGAGAAATACTCTGATTAAAGATATTCTTTCATATTCCTAAATATTCTGTAAAATACTTTAATTCAATAAATATTCTCTGAATATTTATCCCATACTTAGAATAACCTCGATAAGGTTTATCTTCTTCGATTATTACGGAAAATATTTCGGAGTCATATTATTATTAATAATATATCAAGAAAGGTTCTCAGACATCATTCTTCTTTGAGTCTATCTCCCTAATAATAAGGGAACCTTACTTGGAAAATGTTAATTATCTTGTCGACTTCCCGGTCATAAAGTATTCTCTTCACTCGCAACTCGGGTGCTATTGACTTATTAAGTCGTTGTTTACCTTCTCATCTTTCGAGGGGTAAGATTGTTGGAACAAGTTGATATTCGTTACCAAGCAATAGCTTGGAAGTGATTGGTGAATTTTCCTTTCCAACTAGATACGACTACTTTGTAGAGTCTTATCAACAAATATTATACTTGGGGAAAGGGGGACGAACGTTACATTCAGAATCATGAATTCTATTTGAACTAGGAGTCGTGTAAGAGGCCGAGTAGCGCCGGTCCATCCCCTTTGGCCGAACCGTTGGCCGGGGAGAGCTAGTAAGGCGGTAGACAAGTAAAACCGTCAGTTCTTCCTTCTACCGGTAGTAAATCCAATTTGAGCTGTTCAATCTCGACTGATCATCAAGATTGGAACAGCGGGCGCGGTGAATACTCCATCATTGGTTCATCATCCAAACTTATTTATTTCCTGCAACATGATTACTGTTGGCAGAGCTGGAAAAGTGTTCATAACTGGAATTGCAAACTTTTCATGCAAGTTCCTCTTTTTAATGAAAATGAGAATATCTCGCTTACTTTTGATGTAGCAGATATTTCTACCAACAAAAACTTTGAGTTACCTAGTAACTTCATCCTTTATATGATACTGGCAATAACTTCATTAATTCATGGCATATGATTTCAAAGGATATTTTGAACTACTGTATATATGCATCACTGTTCAGTTATATTATTGTTGGTGGGCTTCTGCTCACCCTTGCTTCGATCATATTATGTCACAACAACAGCTAGGACAGATGGCTCGCGTCAGGCGCACTCGGCGCAAGCGGGTTACCCGACCCACCGGACTCTCCGCTGAGATGCTAGCAGCCATTGCTGAGGTAGCTTAGTTAGACAGCTTTTGTTTCCTGTTTAACTATATGTATAATTAATGTAATCAACGGCAAAACTGTTAACTTATGATGTTATCCTTTTGGGATTGTAATAACGTTTATTCGTAACCCTTTAATGTAAGACTTATTTCAATTTCATCTCTGGGACTATATCTGTTGTGTGTGTGAGTGGATATTATTGTGGGGTCACAGCATGTGATTTATTTACTGTGGACTCAAGTCAAGTATTATGAATGGATGTAAGACCGTAACCACCAGATCCCTGACCCCGGATCTGGGGGTGTTACAGAAATGGTATTAGAGCGTACGTTATAAACCCCAGAGATGAGGCGACGTTAAAACAATAAATTCATTAAGATAATAAGAACTCTTGCCAAGTTCATAGTCGGACTACTTAATGTAGTGATGACATATAAAACCCTTATGGGGACTCTTAAGTATCGTGATAGTAACTTAGCTCGATATCGTATTGACGAGTAAGGCGACAGACCTTGAGGCATACGAGCAGCAGCGCGATGATGCTTTATATGCTGAAGATCAGCGGGTAATTCGATGGAGTACCCTACTGGAGACTCGGAAGAGGTTCCAGCAGATAAGGAAAAATCCTGTTAGGATAAGGAGCTTACCCTCGAGGAATGAGGGTTGCAGCCAAAAAAAAAAACTGTGAGGATTAAAGTATAGTGCTCAGAAAAGGGAGCATAAAGAACTGAGTTATTAGCAAGAGAACTGAAGATTCATGTTGGATTAGTAGCCGGTCTACTGGAGGTAGTACCAGCAAGTAAGACGGATTGAAAGGATCACTTGAGATCTTATACGGGAATAGACGAGAATCCCTAGAGACTTCCATATTAACGAAGAAAGAGCTAGAGGGATGTATGATTATCAAAGACATCGATTTAGGGCGAGGAGCAGAGTCCCTAGGAATAGTTGAGAAGGAGGCAGTAAGTGCCATATCATTTGATAAATGAATTAGTATGAATATGGTCAGTAATAATTCGCCATGAGAAGGCAGGTGTCATAGGTTGTAAATTATGGAACCAAATTGAGGTTAATAAGGTGGTTTTATTAAGGGAAATGTTCATTTTATGAATGAATCAGTTAGAAAGTAAAGACATTGGGAAGTGACAGCATGATTGAATAAAGTTATATAAGGAAGTATTAAGCAAGACAATGATCTCAGAACCTACCGGAAGATAAGACCAGTGAGTCAAGATGAACTCGTAATGAGACTACTGCCAGAGACTAAGTATAGGGTTAATTTCAACTCAGTAAAATGATGAACCAGAAATGTTAGATGCATGTAATTCAGAGGAATATTAAATTCTTTCTTTCAATGAATTATAGTAGTTACCTTAATTTTATTCCGATGCGGAATTATAATAGATCAAGTAATACGATCAGCAATTAAAGAGAAAAATGTGAGAAAATCATCCTGGAGATAAAAGATGAAATTGGTAATGACCAAGAGTTGGCATTGTTTAATGGAAAAAGGGAGACTTTGTGCTTCCAACGACGCTTCGCATAAAAGATTAGGATGTGTGCTTGCGCAGCACGACAAGGTACTTGCGGATGCATTCGGACAGCATGGTTCACCAGGTTCGGATGGCCTTAGTAGTGCCAATTTTTGTGGAACAACCAACTCCGACGGTAATGTTCCTTCTAAGACGGGTAGTCAGGTAGACTGACATTTGGTAATATTGAATATCAGGACGTATAGGTATCAGGACGTTGTGACAAGTTTCAGTTTAAAACTGTTAATTCCCTTCTAAGGGATGTATATAATTGATTCCTCTCCAGTGGGTAAACTTCCAATCTGATGATGATTATTTCGTTAACTATGACTGCTTATGATTCCACCTGCTTAGAGGTTCATAGATGTAAGAACCCAGATTTTGGGTGGGATTAAAACTTTTATGTATTTAATGATGTAAGAATGAATAGTGGTTATGACTGCGATGTAACGAAGATCTATTAAATAAATGGAACGGATTTGAATTCAATTACTTACATGTCATGCAGAATACTTTTGGTTGACGGCATAGGTAAGAATGATCTATCTCCTAAGGATATAAGTATATTACTTCAAGTAAGATTATTCTTGTGTCATCCAAATCAATATCTATTATAAGTCCAGCGGTTCCGTAAAAAGGTTAAGAAGCACTCTAGAGTGAACCAGGTTCATTTTCCTAATTATAGGAATTAAATAAAAATAAGTGATGAATAGTGATTTTGGTGGAATTTGGAATATTATTATAATAATGATATACCCGGTATTCGGAACGGATTTCTGAGTTCGTATTAGTGATCCAGGAAGAAAATAAGTGTATGTAAAAGCCGTCGGATTCAGAAAAAGAGCACTTTTATTTTCTCCGAGATTTCCCTGGACACTACAAGACTTAAGGAGTTATAAAAGGGAATTAAGGAATTTAAATTCGAGAAGTATTAAGTAAGATGAAGAATAGTATTAGAAATATTAAGAAGGTTTTCGGTAAAACCCTAACTAGAAACGAATGAGTTATTCCTTCGAACGATCAACGAACAAGCAAGGAAATTGAGTAATACCCGGACAAAGGAACGAATAAATAACCAAGAGACAAACAAGTGCAATTGGTGGGAAAAGGAGAAACCCAAGTAACATCCTTATAAGTCAACTACAAGATGAGTGGTGTAATTGCATTCTTGCAAAAATGGAGTTGTTTGTTGTAGTGCCAACACTTGGCCCAATGAGGAAGCAACAAGTGGCACCATTGGATTGCCAACAACACATTAAAAGAGATGCATCCATTATATATGCAAGGGTTATACATGTATTAGCCATAAATCACCAAAACAAAACAAACCACCACCATTTTTCTCCATTTCTTCATAAAAATCTGCCCATTCTTAGCTAATTGGAAGTCCAACTTCCAACCATCACTTGTTCTTCAAATTTTTATGGTAAGTACTACATATCATGGTAATGATCTCCTAGAAATTTCAGCTTCAAATTCATCTTTTATCATTTTCAAATAAATCATCAAAGATGATGATGAATAGTGTTCTTCATAAACTAACTTTTATTTCTTGATTTCTTTTGATTATTCAAGCTATACTGAGGCTAGATAAGGGCTAAACAAGGCTTGATAAGTTCATACATACACCAAGGAAGGTATACCACTCTTGAAAACCAAGCTCTTAGTTTAAGTTTTGGTATTTTAGATGAGTTATATGGATTTAATGCATGTTTAGGACCTTAAGATTATGATTGAGATTTATTAAATGTGAAATTAGTTTAGATGAACGGAAAGACATTGCTTGGTCTTAGTTCATGGTTGGATAACATGTAAATGTTGTTTGGAGTGGAAACTATAATTATTGGATGGTTTGAAATTTGGAAATCATGTAAACATAGCCGTCGTAATGCCCGATTGTCGTTAGCCTTAAGAAACCGTGATTAGCAGTAGCATGAACACACTGTCCAGTCTCGGATTTTGCCATGAAAGGCTAGATTATGTTATAAGCTTCGTTTTGATATAAAGATCACGTGAAACGGACTTACGGTTTAGGATTTATGACTAAATTACTAAAAGTAGTTCGAATCCGTAAGCAAAAGTTCGTAACTGAAATTGAACCCTCGTAAGCAATGTAACGTCATGGCGAATCTTGGTAAATAAATACTAGGGGTAAGAAGGAAGGTGTGAAAGAAAACCGTATGTCAAAAAGAGCATTTTTCGATTTATTAAAAATGTTCGAGTCAAGGTTAAACGCGAACGAACCCCTAAAAGACGACTCTTTTGTAACTTTGGTAAAACACTTAGAAAACGGGCGATAAAACTCGGAGTATAAGATTGGTTCGTAACGATCAACCTTAGAACTCGTATGACTCAAGTATGTCCCAAGTATAAGTGCAGTGACATGTCGTATTAACGAACGAATGTCGGGTCGGATCAGTGATAATAAGTAATCCACTAATAGGGGTATAACGAGATAACTCGAGAACGTGTTTCGATTTAAGTATAACTTAACTTTTAATATGTTAAGTGATTAATCCCGAATGCCTTGGCTATTTATAGATCACCAGGCTGAACCGGGACCCGCTACCACTACCCCTTACCGTACTCGACTACCAGGCAAGTTTCAATTCCCTTCTTTTAGGCTGTTGTTGTGATTGAATAAATATATATATATGATTGCTGATATACATATGCCATTGCATGCATGCCTACTTTCAAGTTGAATTGATATACTTGTTCCCTGAATGTTATTGTTGGCTTATAAGCTAGATAGTTATATATCAGTTATAAGCCGGTTATTATAAGACCCTCATAGAAGGGCGTATATATCTTATTAATCAAAAATAGACCGGGAGTCAATATTCCTTGATATATCGAGATTACCTCGGAAGAAGATATTTAAGTAAATATTTTCTATTATTTGGGCGACGAATATTATTTGAATATTCGTTCGAGACTAATTATTTTAACGATCCTTACTTCAAATAATTATTTGAACGTAACTATTCAACGAATAATATTTCTCAATATTCATTCAGAGTCGAACTGATTATCGACTATTATTTCGAATATTCTTCTAAAGATGAGACTATTAAATGAATATTATTTTGGATATTCTTTTAGATTATTATTTTATTAAATCAATATTACTTTTGAATATTCATTTAAGATATTAAATACTTGATGAATATTATTTTAATATTCATCTGAAGCTTGATTTAATTATCGAATATTATTTCGAATATTCCTTAAGGCTTGGATTACTAAATGAATATTACTTGATATTCATTTAGGATGTTATTCATTAAATGAATATTACTTTTGAATATTCATTTAAATTCCTAATTAATCATGAATATTACCTTAAATATTCTTTTCAGGTCTTATTAATTAATGAATATTGTTTTGAATATTCATTTAAATATTTATTTATTCAATAAATATTCTCCTGATATTTCTTCAGGGATTATTTTGAGAAATACTCTGATTAAAAATATTCTTTCATATTCCCAAATATTCTTTCAATATTTTAACTCAATAAATATTCTCTGAATATTTATTCCATACTTAGAATAATCTCGATAAGGTTAATCTTCTTCGATTATTACAGAAAATATTTCGAAGTCATATTATTATTAATCTTATATCAAGAAAGGTTCCCAGACATCATTCATCTTTGAGTCTATCTTCTTAATAATAAGGGAACCTTACTTGGAAAAATGTTATTTATCTTGTCGACTTCCCGGTCATAAAGTATTCCCTTCACCCGCAACTCGGGTGCCGTTGACTTATTAAGTCGTTGTTTACCTTCTCATCTTTCGAGGGGTAAGATTACTGGAACAAGTTGATATCCGTTACCAAGTAATAGCTTGGGAGTTATTGGTAAATTTTCCTTTCCAACTAGATACGACTACTTTGTGGAGTCTTATCAACAAATATTATACTTGGGGAAAGGGGGACGAACGTTATATTCAGAATCATGAACTCTATTTGAACTAGGAGTCGTGTAAGAGGCCGAGTAGCGCCGGTCCATCCCCTTGGCCCAACCGTTGGCCGGGGAGAGCTAGCATGGCGGTATACAAGTAAAGCCGTCAGTTCTTCCTTCTACCGGTAGTAAATCTAAATTGAGCTGTACTATCTCGACTGATCATCAAGATTGGAACAGCGGGCGCGGTGAATACTCCATCATTGGTTCATCATCCAAATTCATTTATTTCCTGCAACATGATTACTGTTGGCAGAGTTGGAAAAGAGTCATAACTGGAATTGCAACCCTTTCTTGCAAGTTCCTCTTCTTAATAACGATAATAATATCTCGCTTACTTTGATGTAGCAGATATTCCTTCAAACAAATACTTTAAGTTACCTTGTAACTTCATCGTTCATATTATACTGGCATCATTTCCGTAAATGCATGGCATATGGTTTAAAAGATAGCTTTGAACTGTTTTAAATTATCGTTCAGTTATATATTTGTTGGTGGGCTTTCGCTCACCCTTGCTTTGTTTATATTATGTCACAACAACAGCTAGGACAGATGGCTCGCGTCAGGCGCACTCGGCGCAAGCAGGTTACCCGACCCACCGGACTACCCGCTGAGATGCTAGCCGCCATTGCTGAGGTAGCATAGTTAGACAGCTTTTGTTTCCTGTTTAACTATATGTATAATTAATGTAATCAACGGCAAAACTTTTAAACCTATGATGTTATCCTTTTGGGATTGTAATAACTTTTATTCGTAACCCTTTAATGTAAGACTTATTTCAATTTCATCTCTGGGACTATAACTGTTGTGTGTGTGAGTGGCAATTATTGTGGGGTCACAACATGTGATTTATTTATTGTGGACTCAAGTCAAGTATTATGAATGGATGTAAGACCGTAACCACCAGATCCCTGACCCCGGATCTGGGGGTGTTACAGAGATGGTATCAGAGCGAGAGTTATATATCCCAAGAGATGATACGACGTTATATAATAATAAATTCAATAATATAATAAGAACCCTTGCCAGGTTCACCTAAAACCCTTACGGGAACTTTTTAAGTATCATGATAGTAACATAGTTCGTCTTGTGTAGGCGAGCGACTTGTCGGCCCAGGAGGCAGCTGCGAGACAGCATGATGAGGACATGTTCCGGACTAGGGACCCATACTATGAGCACTTGCCTGAGGATGATACTGAGCCTGAGGAGGAGGACGATGAGGAGGTCCAGGTTGAGGCTGATACTGATGTGATCGAGTCTGAGGAGGAGGACCCTGAGGAGGTCCAGGATGATGCTGACACAGATGTTGTTGAGACTGAGGGGGAGGAGGACCCGGAGGGGGTCCAGACAGGACAGGACGCTGAGTTAGTGGTTGAGGATGATGATTATTGGGTTATGACTGAGTTCAGGACTATGGGAGATGACACTGACATGACCACGGATCAGGTGGTGCCGGTGGATGAGGGTGTTGAGGGAGATATAGATGAGCCAGTAGTTGGTGCTGTAGGGAGTCCTGGACTTTTTGTGCCACTCCTCCCTGTTGAGAGAGCCCCTACCCCACCACCACTACCTGTGAGCCCCTACCCCGACGAGTTTGAGGAGCTTACCCCAGAGCCCCAGCAGACAGAGACTGCCGCTCCAGCTGAGCCATCCACCCCACCTCATGCCCCGATAGGAGGAGTCCCAGTATGTGTTCACAACTTGATTGTGAACGGGCTTTATAGAGAGTTGTCTGTGGCAGATGCCAGGTTGGCAGAGTCTAGGAGTGAGTTAGCAGCAGAGAGAGCCGCCCGGATGAGGGTGCAGGGCAGGAGGACTATCAGTGACAGAGTTGGGTATAGGGCTGTGACCCGCATCGAGCTGAGGGCTCGGGTGAGGGTGCGACAGTTGCCTACTGATGGGCATGGTAGGGTAGACAGAGCAGCGGCTGAGGAGGTTTTCCGCATCGCCATGGGGAGGGTTCGGAGGATGTTTCGTCGTGACGGCTGATTTCAGATGTAGTGATGCAGTGGTCTAGTTGTCTAGTCATGTACGGACATAGTGGTGCCGGCTTTTGTAGGGATGGTTTTCTCGTACTTGTTTTCCCTTTTTGCAGACTAGACAGATAGACAACATATTTCACTTTTGACTTGTTGTTGTTGTTAGGATGGTTGTACTTTAAACTATCGTTGTAACTCGGATGTTGTACCTTTTCGGTACCTGGTATATATTTGTTTCCATTTCAGTTATTACAATTTTGTTGGGATGTGATCACGAGTTTATTAGCATATGTATTACTTTTCGATTAAGTTGCCATGAGATATAAAACTGTGGGATTTTAAACCCAATCATGTAAAGAAATGTGCAAGGAAAAATCCTCTAAAACAGATCAGTGAACCTAATGTATAACTTTCCAAATTTTCAGTAAAATGCCTCCAAGACGAATGGGCACTAGGGCTAACCCCCGCGAATCTACTGACCAAGAAAGTCACAACCAACACGAGGAAAACCGTGGAAGTAGTGAGGAACAAGATCAGGACTATAATGAGCAAGAAGATTCCCAGTATGGAGCAGAGGATGAACCCCTGTACTCTGAAGAATTTGAAAGGGAAATAGAGGGTGGAGAAACTGAAGTAGAACAGGAAGGGGAGAACCAGGGCGGAAACCCCATGGGCCAGTTTATGGATCTACTTAGGCAGAATTTGAACCAATACCCCCAACCACCACCAAGCAACAACACTTCAGTGGCAAATTCCTTTAGGGCCTTTAAGTCCCTTAAGCCCCCAGAGTTCCACGGATCGGCTGATCCCGTTGAGGCGAGGGCCTGGATCAAAGAAATGGAAAAGTCTTTTGAGATTCTGAGTATCAATGAGGCTCAGAAGACTGTTTTTGCTACTTACCTACTAAAGGGAGAGGCCAATTATTGGTGGGAAGCCAAGAAAAACATGGAGATTGATGCTGTCATAGCCTGGGAAAGGTTCAAACAATTATTCCTGGAGAAGTACTTCCCGAAGTTCATGAAAACCCAGATGGAACTTAAGTTCTTGGAACTGAAACAGAACAATATGTCAGTGGCTGACTATGAGGCTAAATTTACTGAGCTATCAAGATTTGTGCCAGAGTTTGTAGACACAGAAGAGAAGAAAGCTAACAGGTTTCAACAAGGGCTGAAACAGTGGATCCAGAATAGGGTGGCTGTTTTAGAGATTACAGATTATGCCACCTTGGTGCAGAAGGCAACCATTGTGGAGGCTGGTAGTGATCAGATGCAGAGAGAGAGAGAGAAAGGGGGGATAAAGAGAAAGCATGTTAGTATGGGCGGAAGATCCGCTGGAGGAAAACCCCCAACCAAGTTTAATTTCCCTACCAGGGAGGAGTGTAGGGTTTAAACCATCTGCGAGTGTGAGTGTGAGCCAGGGCGGCCACCAATCAGGAATGTCCCGTTCCAACCCTTCTCGACCTCCATTGCCATTGTGTGCTACTTGTGGGAAGAGGCACTCCGGGGTGTGCAACCTGAAGCAGATAAACTGTTATAAGTGTGGGCGAGCTGGGCATTATGCTACCGCTTGCACCACGGTCATCCCTAACAGCACAACCTGTTTCCAGTGTGGACAGCGAGGGCACATGAGGAAGGATTGCCCAAAGAGCAAACCAGCAGCATCAGGAGCAAGCAAGGTTGCCTCAAATAGGCCACCAACTGCTAGGACTTTCAATATGTCAGTACAAGATGCCGTGAGGGACACAGATGTGATAGCAGGTACTTTTTCTCTTAATTCAGTCAGTGCAAATGTCTTATTTGATTCAGGAGCAACTAAGTCTTTTATATCTAGAGATTTTGCGCATAACTTGAAACTTAAAACCCAGCAACTAAGAGATTCCTTACAAGTAGAAATAGCTAATCAGGAAATCGTACCGGTTAATCAAATTCACCCCGATTGTAAGCTAGAAATAGGAGGACGATCCTTCTATGTCGATTTAATTCCTTTTAAGCTAGGGGAATTCGATGTCATTTTGGGTATGGATTGGTTGTCTCGCAATGATGCGCAGATAGATTGTAAAGGGAAAAAGGTTAAGTTGAAAACCCCAGGGAAGAAAGAAATAGTGTTTAAAGGGATGCGACAGACCCAGAAAATTCTGACCATGGCGCAAACCAAGAGATTGTTACGAAAAGGGAACGAGGCTTATTTAGCCTACGTTATAGATACTCAGAAGGAAGTGCCAAGATTGCAGGACATTCTGGTAGTTAATGAGTTCGAGGACGTGTTCCCACAAGATCTTCCTGGACTACCACCTGATAGGGTAATTGAGTTTGCCATCGAATTAGCCCCGGGGACGGCGCCAGTTTCGAAGGCCCCGTACCGACTAGCCCCAGTAGAAATGAAGGAGCTAGCTAAACAATTACAGGAATTGTTGGATAAGGGCATGATAAGGCCCAGTGTGTCGCCTTGGGGCGCACCAGTGTTGTTTGTTAAGAAAAAGGATGGAAGTATGAGGTTATGCATCGACTACAGAGAATTGAACAAGCTAACCATAAAGAATAAGTATCCATTGCCCAGGATAGACGATTTGTTTGACCAGCTAAGAGGAGCTGAATACTTCTCTAAGATTGATTTGAGAACGGGATATCACCAACTGAAGATCAAACCTGAAGATATCCCGAAGACTGCATTCCGCACCAGATATGGACATTATGAGTTCTTAAGTTATGTCGTTTGGATTGACCAACGCCCCAGCAGCCTTCATGGACCTAATGAATAGGGTGTTCAAGGAATATTTGGACAAATTCGTGATAGTTTTCATTGATGATATTCTCATCTACTCAAAGACAGAGGCAGAACACGCTGAACATTTAAGGATAACCTTAGAAATACTCAGGAAGGAGCAGTTATATGCCAAGTTCTCCAAGTGTGAGTTTTGGAAAAATGAGGTACAATTCTTAGGGCACGTGATCAATAGAGAAGGAGTGTTGGTTGACCCCTCCAAGATAGAAGCAGTTTCAAACTGGGAACGGCCAACTACTCCAACCGAGGTGAGGAGTTTCATTGGACTGGCCGGATATTACAGGAGATTTGTCCAAGACTTTGCGAAACTCGCAGCTCCATTAACTCGACTTACCCGTAAAACCGAGAAATTTGAATGGACTGAGAAATGCGAGAAGAGTTTCCAGGAGTTAAAGAAGAGGCTGGTGACAGCCCCAGTGCTGGCATTACCTGATGGAAAAGGAGATTTCGTGATTTACAGTGACGCTTCGCATAAAGGACTGGGATGCGTGCTTATGCAGCACGGCAAGGTAATAGCGTATGCGTCTAGGCAATTGAAGGATTATGAAGTCAGATATCCCACGCATGATCTAGAACTAGCAGCCATAGTCTTCGCTTTAAAAATTTGGAGACACTACCTGTATGGGGAAAAATGCGAGGTTTACACAGACCATAAGAGCCTCAAATACATTTTCACTCAGAGAGAGCTTAACATGCGCCAGAGGAGGTGGTTAGAGTTAATCAAGGATTACGACTGTGAAATTCGATATCACCCGGGTAAAGCCAATGTGGTGGCTGACGCCCTTAGTCGGAAAGAGAAGCTCAAGATGATAACTTCAGAGAAAGAGCTAGTGAAGGATTTTGAGAAGTTGGAAATCGAGGTTAAGTTACCTGAAGAGGGCCAAGAAAAGTTGATGGAAATTAGAATCCAACCTCCATTGCTAGAAAAGATTAGACTGTGCCAGGAACGGATGATGGAGGAAGAAAAGAACTCCACAGAAGAGCTAATGACCGGGGAGGAAATTAAGTGCGAAAGAGACAAGGAAGGGATCATGAGGTACACGTACAGGATATGGATCCCAAATGTTCAGGAGCTCAAGGATGAGATTTTAAATGAGGCACACAACTCAAGATACTCAGTGCACCCCGGTAGCACTAAAATGTATAGGGATTTGAAGGAGTATTACTGGTGGCCCAATATGAAAAAGGACGTAGCAGAGTGGGTAAGCAGATGCTTGACCTGCCAACGAGTGAAGGCAGAGCACCAGAGACCCAGCGGACTTCTACATCCCTTAGAGATTCCAGAATGGAAATGGGAACATATAGCCATGGATTTCGTAGTAGGTTTACCCAGGACCAAGGCTAATCATGACACCACATGGGTAATTGTAGATCGACTGACGAAATCGGCTCACTTTCTCCCGATCAACGAAAGGTACACGGTCGATAGACTAGTGGACATCTACTTAAAAGAGATAGTGGCGCGACATGGAGTCCCAGTCGCAATAGTATCCGATCGAGATCCTAGATTTAACTCCAGGTTTTGGAGAAGTTTTCAAGAATGTGTAGGGACCCGGCTGAACATGAGCACAGCCTACCACCCCCAGACAGATGGGCAAAGTGAAAGGACCATCCAAACACTAGAGGATATGTTGAGAGTCTGCGCGATAGACTTCAAGGGGAGTTGGGATGATCACTTGCCATTGGTTGAGTTCTCCTATAATAACAGTTATCATTCAAGCATTGGGATGCCACCTTATGAGGCCCTTTATGGAAGAAAATGTCGATCTCCCTTGTATTGGGATGAAGTTGGAGAGCGAAAGATGCTCGGGCCCGAAGTGGTCCAACGAACTAAAGATGCAGTAGATCTAATCAGAGGACGGTTGGTAGCAGCCCAGGATCGACAAAAGAAATATGCCGACTTAGCTCGGAAAGGCAAGGAATACGAGGTAGGGGACCTAGTGTTCTTGAAAGTGTCACCTTGGAAAGGTTTAATGAGATTTGGGAAGAAAGGAAAGCTGAGTCCCGGATACATTGGACCATTTGAGATCTTGAGACGGATTGGGGAACTAGCTTATGAACTCGCATTGCCCCCGAATCTACAGCAGGTGCACAATGTGTTTCATGTTTCGATGCTGAGGAAGTATAATCCGGATGCAAAGCATATTGTAGAGTATGAGCAAGTGGATATGCAACCAGACCTGACCTATGTGGAGCAACCTGTGGAAATCATAGACCGGAAAGAGCAAGTGCTCCGAAACAAGGTCATTCAGCTAGTCAGAGTTTTGTGGCAGAACCACAATGTAGAAGAATCCACCTGGGAACTTGAAAGCGCAATGCAAGAAAAGTACCCCCACTTGTTTTCAAACTGATTCCGGGACGGAATCCTTTTAAGGAGGGGAGACTGTAAGAACCCAGATTTTGGGTGGGATTAAAACTTTTATGTATTTAATGATGTAAGAATGAATAGTGGTTATGACTGCGATGTAACGAAGATCTATTAAATAAATGGAACGGATTTGAATTCAATTACTTACATGTCATGCAGAATACTTTTGGTTGACGGCATAGGTAAGAATGATCTATCTCCTAAGGATATAAGTATATTACTTCAAGTAAGATTATTCTTGTGTCATCCAAATCAATATCTATTATAAGTCCAGCGGTTCCGTAAAAAGGTTAAGAAGCACTCTAGAGTGAACCAGGTTCATTTTCCTAATTATAGGAATTAAATAAAAATAAGTGATGAATAGTGATTTTGGTGGAATTTGGAATATTATTATAATAATGATATACCCGGTATTCGGAACGGATTTCTGAGTTCGTATTAGTGATCCAGGAAGAAAATAAGTGTATGTAAAAGCCGTCGGATTCAGAAAAAGAGCACTTTTATTTTCTCCGAGATTTCCCTGGACACTACAAGACTTAAGGAGTTATAAAAGGGAATTAAGGAATTTAAATTCGAGAAGTATTAAGTAAGATGAAGAATAGTATTAGAAATATTAAGAAGGTTTTCGGTAAAACCCTAACTAGAAACGAATGAGTTATTCCCTCGAACGATCAACGAACAAGCAAGGAAATTGAGTAATACCCGGACAAAGGAACGAATAAATAACCAAGAGACAAACAAGTGCAATTGGTGGGAAAAGGAGAAACCCAAGTAACATCCTTATAAGTCAACTACAAGATGAGTGGTGTAATTGCATTCTTGCAAAAATGGAGTTGTTTGTTGTAGTGCCAACACTTGGCCCAATGAGGAAGCAACAAGTGGCACCATTGGATTGCCAACAACACATTAAAAGAGATGCATCCATTATATATGCAAGGGTTATACATGTATTAGCCATAAATCACCAAAACAAAACAAACCACCACCATTTTTCTCCATTTCTTCATAAAAATCTGCCCATTCTTAGCTAATTGGAAGTCCAACTTCCAACCATCACTTGTTCTTCAAATTTTTATGGTAAGTACTACATATCATGGTAATGATCTCCTAGAAATTTCAGCTTCAAATTCATCTTTTATCATTTTCAAATAAATCATCAAAGATGATGATGAATAGTGTTCTTCATAAACTAACTTTTATTTCTTGATTTCTTTTGATTATTCAAGCTATACTAAGGCTAGATAAGGGCTAAACAAGGCTTGATAAGTTCATACATACACCAAGGAAGGTATACCACTCTTGAAAACCAAGCTCTTAGTTTAAGTTTTGGTATTTTAGATGAGTTATATGGATTTAATGCATGTTTAGGACCTTAAGATTATGATTGGGATTTATTAAATGTGAAATTAGTTTAGATGAACGGAAAGACATTGCTTGGTCTTAGTTCATGGTTGGATAACATGTAAATGTTGTTTGGAGTGGAAACTATAATTATTGGATGGTTTGAAATTTGGAAATCATGTAAACATAGCCGTCGTAATGCCCGATTGTCGTTAGCCTTAAGAAACCGTGATTAGCAGTAGCATGAACACACTGTCCAGTCTCGGATTTTGCCATGAAAGGCTAGATTATGTTATAAGCTTCGTTTTGATATAAAGATCACGTGAAACGGACTTACGATTTAGGATTTATGACTAAATTACTAAAAGTAGTTCGAATCCGTAAGCAAAAGTTCGTAACTGAAATTGAACCCTCGTAAGCAATGTAACGTCATGGCGAATCTTGGTAAATAAATACTAGGGGTAAGAAGGAAGGTGTGAAAGAAAACCGTATGTCAAAAAGAGCATTTTTCGATTTATTAAAAATGTTCGAGTCAAGGTTAAACGCGAACGAACCCCTAAAAGACGACTCTTTTGTAACTTTGGTAAATCACTTAGAAAACGGGCGATAAAACTCGGAGTATAAGATTGGTTCGTAACGATCAACCTTAGAACTCGTATGACTCAAGTATGTCCCAAGTATAAGTGCAGTGACATGTCGTATTAACGAACGAATGTCGGGTCGGATCAGTGATAATAAGTAATCCACTAATAGGGGTATAACGAGATAACTCGAGAACGTGTTTCGATTTAAGTATAACTTAACTTTTAATATGTTAAGTGATTAATCCCGAATGCCTTGGCTATTTATAGATCACCAGGCTGAACCGGGACCCGCTACCACTACCCCTTACCGTACTCGACTACCAGGCAAGTTTCAATTCCCTTCTTTTAGGCTGTTGTTGTGATTGAATAAATATATATATATGATTGCTGATATACATATGCCATTGCATGCATGCCTACTTTCAAGTTGAATTGATATACTTGTTCCCTGAATGTTATTGTTGGCTTATAAGCTAGATAGTTAGATATCAGTTATAAGCCGGTTATTATAAGACCCTCATAGAAGGGCGTATATATCTTATTAATCAAAAATAGACCGGGAGTCAATATTCCTTGATATATCGAGATTACCTCGGAAGAAGATATTTAAGTAAATATTTTCTATTATTTAGGCGACGAATATTATTTGAATATTCGTTCGAGACTAATTATTTTAACGATCCTTACTTCAAATAATTATTTGAACGTAACTATTCAACGAATAATATTTCTCAATATTCATTCAGAGTCGAACTGATTATCGACTATTATTTCGAATATTCTTCTAAAGATGAGACTATTAAATGAATATTATTTTGGATATTCTTTTAGATTATTATTTTATTAAATCAATATTACTTTTGAATATTCATTTAAGATATTAAATACTTGATGAATATTATTTTAATATTCATCTGAAGCTTGATTTAATTATCGAATATTATTTCGAATATTCCTTAAGGCTTGGATTACTAAATGAATATTACTTGATATTCATTTAGGATGTTATTCATTAAATGAATATTACTTTTGAATATTCATTTAAATTCCTAATTAATCATGAATATTACCTTAAATATTCTTTTCAGGTCTTATTAATTAATGAATATTGTTTTGAATATTCATTTAAATATTTATTTATTCAATAAATATTCTCCTGATATTTCTTCAGGGATTATTTTGAGAAATACTCTGATTAAAAATATTCTTTCATATTCCCAAATATTCTTTCAATATTTTAACTCAATAAATATTCTCTGAATATTTATTCCATACTTAGAATAATCTCGATAAGGTTAATCTTCTTCGATTATTACAGAAAATATTTCGAAGTCATATTATTATTAATCTTATATCAAGAAAGGTTCCCAGACATCATTCATCTTTGAGTCTATCTTCTTAATAATAAGGGAACCTTACTTGGAAAAATGTTATTTATCTTGTCGACTTCCCGGTCATAAAGTATTCCCTTCACCCGCAACTCGGGTGCCGTTGACTTATTAAGTCGTTGTTTACCTTCTCATCTTTCGAGGGGTAAGATTACTGGAACAAGTTGATATCCGTTACCAAGTAATAGCTTGGGAGTTATTGGTAAATTTTCCTTTCCAACTAGATACGACTACTTTGTGGAGTCTTATCAACAAGTATTATACTTGGGGAAAGGGGGACGAACGTTATATTCAGAATCATGAACTCTATTTGAACTAGGAGTCGTGTAAGAGGCCGAGTAGCGCCGGTCCATCCCCTTGGCCCAACCGTTGGCCGGGGAGAGCTAGCATGGCGGTATACAAGTAAAGCCGTCAGTTCTTCCTTCTACCGGTAGTAAATCTAAATTGAGCTGTACGATCTCGACTGATCATCAAGATTGGAACAGCGGGCGCGGTGAATACTCCATCATTGGTTCATCATCCAAATTCATTTATTTCCTGCAACATGATTACTGTTGGCAGAGTTGGAAAAGAGTCATAACTGGAATTGCAACCCTTTCTTGCAAGTTCCTCTTCTTAATAACGATAATAATATCTCGCTTACTTTGATGTAGCAGATATTCCTTCAAACAAATACTTTAAGTTACCTTGTAACTTCATCGTTCATATTATACTGGCATCATTTCCGTAAATGCATGGCATATGGTTTAAAAGATAGCTTTGAACTGTTTTAAATTATCGTTCAGTTATATATTTGTTGGTGGGCTTTCGCTCACCCTTGCTTTGTTTATATTATGTCACAACAACAGCTAGGACAGATGGCTCGCGTCAGGCGCACTCGGCGCAAGCAGGTTACCCGACCCACCGGACTACCCGCTGAGATGCTAGCCGCCATTGCTGAGGTAGCATAGTTAGACAGCTTTTGTTTCCTGTTTAACTATATGTATAATTAATGTAATCAACGGCAAAACTTTTAAACCTATGATGTTATCCTTTTGGGATTGTAATAACTTTTATTCGTAACCCTTTAATGTAAGACTTATTTCAATTTCATCTCTGGGACTATAACTGTTGTGTGTGTGAGTGGTAATTATTGTTGGGTCACAGCATGTGATTTATTTATTGTGGACTCAAGTCAAGTATTATGAATGGATGTAAGACCGTAACCACCAGATCCCTGACCCCGGATCTGGGGGTGTTACAATAGAACTATTCTTCAGGTTTCGAAACTGGTCTCTTTAATGTTACCAGTAGGTGGGTAGATTGATCAAAATTTCCCTAATTCTGGAAAGAACTTCAACGAATTTTGGCAAACCTTGTCTTTCTGATTATTAGAGAACGTCATGGAAGAGAGTAGAAACTGGGGCAAACCCCATGAATTGGGTAAGGTAGCCGCTATATGGGTTAGAAGACGGACCCTGAGTATTACAATCGATGGTAGAAATAAAATGATGAAGTAAGATTGGACGAAAACAGGAAATGTAATTAAGAAACCAGCTGGACTGAGAAACTTCGGGATTGACTCAAGTGAAAAGGCTGTTATGCCAGGAATGGTAAGCTTATGTGGCACGTGGGATTGATAAGAATAGCTGAAAAGATAAAAGTAGAGAAAAGGTGACCGGAGACGGCGCTGAGTAGCCGATTAAGACTTATATGAAGTAAAGTTTTGGAAAGGTAGAAAGGTATCAAAGAAGAAGACACTATGCCGGCAATTGCTTGAAAAGTAATGCTAATTAGCCAACCATTAAAATCATATATTTTTATTTTAGTGTGGCCAGTTGAGGCCAAGTCACAACGGACTATAAAGTGACTAGACCAGCAATGAAAAGACAAAGCAGGGTTGCTTCTAAGTAAGCACCGACTGCAAGGGCTTCTGATATAAAGGAAATATTAATGAGATCGTAGGAATCTTCTACTAAACCCTTTGCAACCCATGTTTTGATGGGGAATTTACTAGACCTTTTTGGGATGGGGTAACCCGTACTAAAGTGACTCATGTCTATATGGTTGTCCAAGATTACGAGTAAAATGGAAGTATAGTGACTTGAGATGTATGATGTTAGGGTATCATGAATACCATGAATATATGACGACTAAGGGAAGTAAACAATGAGGATTTATGAAGAGAATATAGAAATGGTCAGAGATTAATCAGTATGCTGTAAAATAAAAAAAAATAAAAAATTTGCCTAAGGTCAGTACCTTTGAGAAGAACGATAAGCACTAGGAAATTCATGTTGAACTCGACCAATATCTTTCAGAACATCCTTGCTACCATTAACAAGTCTGTAAGAGAGCAGATAGACATGCGTTGTCTTTTTTAAGGTCAAATAGGTTGACCACTATCTGAAAGAAGAAATTATCAGTAAGCTACCGATCGATTATCAAATAAGAATGATTGAAAAGAGACCCTTATTAAGGATACATGATTTGATTGCCAATTATAGGATGCAGGAATTCCTTGGCAATTGAATTAAGGATAAGATATCCATAAAGTAAGGCAAACCCTGGGGAATGCACAAGGGATGGCACTAACCCTAATAAAGACATTGTGAATTCAGATGATATGAGTTGGATTTGCTACGGCAACAATGACCTGTAAAGATTATTAAAAAGAGTTCTGGAAAGAACAGAGATAGAATTATTAGAGTATTGATCAATGACGTTTTGATATACCCTGTACCTAGAAAATACATGAGGAATGATGAGGACGAGCTAAGAAACCTTACAAGGAAAAGTTAATATTCTGAGTTTCCAACTAGAAGTTTGGAAGAGAATGTAAGACACAATAACAATATACCAGATGATGCATGTATGAAACCCTGAGGGAGTATGGATTGAACCTATAAAGGTCGAGATTATCCTGAGATAAGGAAAGAACTAGGAAAAGAAGTATCCTAAGTAGGATTGGGAATAAAGGTGATAAAGTTCCCACGGGTAGGTGGAAGCAATGACTTATGGAAAAAGACTGATAGATATATTTTTCTCCTTCAGCAGAGCTTAAGGGAGAATGCTTTAACCCAACAGTGATGGGAATGAGGTAGAAAAAAAAAATTGAGTTGGAACGTATCCAGAGAACATTGATTACAAGAAATTATTATTATCAGAAAAGGCCAATGAGGTGGCCGACAGTCAAAGTATAACGGAATAATTACAAATGTTCATACCGAAGAAACAAAATGATATTTGGAAAGATCTTGAAGGTCATATCGGAGTGGAGGAATTTACATTCCTTTTGATGATTGTGCAAGAATCGAAGGTAATAATAATTTAAGTAAAGAATCGATTCCTGGTGGAGTCTTAAGCATATTACGTACCTTAGAAGGTCCCGTTTTTAGGCAAACCAGGACCATGATACAAAATTGACGAAGTAAACCGTTAAGTTTCTAGTCTTTTATGGAAGCTGCATGAGTGATAGTTTCATCAACCTGACATAGTTGCGATGCTTGAAACCCTTCTGCAATTTTATCTACTTCGTGTAATATCTACATCAAGTTCAGGAAGTGTTCCTTATGGATAAGGAATAGTGATTACTTTGTCTCCCTAAAGGATTGAAACCCGTATGGTTAGCTATTAACGCACTACGTAAACAACAAGCGATGGTGGTTCTTCTAAGAAAGTAGATGACAACGTAAAGATAAAGAAAGTGTTGCTATTGATAATCTAAATGGCATGTTGATGAATGACAAGCAAGTTTGTGTTAGAATACTTCTGCGCAAACAAGATAGAGAATATGAGGTTGATGATTCAGGATGCTAACTGTATTCCTGTAGAAAGAATTAATGAGACTTAGAGAGAAGGGCAGTTGAGCCCGAGACTTATTAGGCCACCTGAGAGTTTAAAAGTGTTCGGAAGGTGGCATTCGAGCCATTTTTACCCCCAAAGCTTATAGCATGGTAGTAACGTGTTTCATGTGGCAAAGCTACACCAGTAAAACGCAGATGCTCAACAGATGTTAAGAGTGCGAGCAGGTAGATGTACGACTTGGTCTGACTTACGAAAGACAACGTGTGGAAAATCGCGGGTAGAAAAGAATAAGTGATGAGAAACAAGTTGACAGAAGTAGATTATATGAATCTAAGTTAAAGGAATCGGCCAGATTCATTTCGGAGAATTTAAATTGGAATAATGTGATGATTATAGGGTAAATGTGACGGGATACCAATAAGAAGGTGCCAAGTACAAAAGATGCCTCAATAAAGAGAGGAAGGTGGAAGTAAATAACATAAGTAAATAAGAATCAGATAATAAGAAGGATGTGATTGATAAAGAAAAGACTGGGAAAGCAACTATGGAATGTGAAGCAAGGAATATTATGAATGGAATAATAAATGGGTTTTCTGATGAATTCTCGGGATGACAACCTGATAGTGTTAATATTCTAGATATGAAAAAGCTAGTAGCGTGACAGGGAATGTCAGTAACAATGATGTCAAGCGAGAAACCTAAGATTTAACCTAAAAGGTTGAAGGAATTTTCTGGAGTGAGCATTGCTAAGGTTGAACCAGAGTATAGGTCCATAGAATAGTGGACAAAGCAGCAAGATGTGTTGACACATGAGATTGCGATCAAATGGTATTGGATATAATTATGATTAATTTCTTCTTTGATGAACCTCTATAGTTCAGAGGTAAATTCTGAGTATGATATTTTACAGTCATGAAAACCTTCTATAATCCTTTAGAACTCTTTTCTTTTCTTCTCTCTTATTCATCTTCTTTATGAATTGAGAAGAACAACCCTTTAAAGAGGGGAGGTACTGCTACGTGACTATCTGTCTATGTGATAGAAGTCTAAGTGGAATACCCTAACTTGTTTAATTGCTTGTCAAGTACTAAAGGCTGGCCCCCTTCTGTACTAGCTATGCAATATAACAAATGTTCAATTGATCATAGCGATCTCTCAATAAATCTTTTCACTTCTCTATATTGATCGAGATTGCAAAGATTAAAGCGATCAGAAAATGCATAATTACGAGTGAGGTTATCTCCGAATTCGTAACGCGATAGTGATACCGAAGTCACCACAGATACCAATAAGTAAAATAGTATATGACTGGGTAAGAGCATAACCTGAATAGTGTGTTGTACGAAAAGTAGCAGAGATTAATGAAAAAAAAAAGGATAAAAGGATGTATTGTAGCACTAGTAAGATGTGCTGAAAAAAAAAGGATTGGGATTGATTAAGGATTGACTCGGAAACTGGAAAGTAAAATAACCCACAAGTACTCAATTGTCTTCTACCTGATTCCGGGACGGAATCCTTTTAAGGAGGGGAGACTGTAAGAACCCAAATTTTGGGTAGAATTAAAACTTTTATTTATTTAACGATGTAAGAATGAATAGTGGCTACGGCTACAATGTAATAGTTGGTGTTTTAAAAGAATGAATGGAATTCGACTTTATTATTTCTATGTCTTGAAGAATGCTAAAGGGTGACAACATAGGTAAGAATAATCTATCTCCTAAGGGAATAAGTTATGGCAATTCCAAGCAGGAGAATATTCTCATGTCATCCAGATCGATAGCAATTAATCTGGTGGTTCCGTAAAAAGGTTAAGGAACGATCGAAAGAGAATACGGACAATTGTACAACCCTAGATGAATAAGTAAAGAATAAGGATGAATAGTGATTTGGTGTAATTGAGAATATTATTAGACGACGCTATATAGAAGTACCCGGAACGAAATTCTGAGTTCGTATTATTGATCCGGAGGGAAAAAGAGTGTATGTAAAAGCTGTCGGATTCTGAAAAACCGCACTTTTATTTTCTCCGAGAGTTCCCTGGACACTGATGGCCTTAAGTATTTAATGAATGGATTTAAGAAATATAAATTGGAAAGTTAGAAAGAAAGATGGAGAATGATAGAAACAAGTTGATATTCGTTACCAAGCAATAGCTTGGAAGTGATTGGTGAATTTTCCTTTCCAACTAGATACGACTACTTTGTAGAGTCTTATCAACAAGTATTATACTTGGGGAAAGGGGGACGAACGTTACATTCAGAATCATGAATTCTATTTGAACTAGGAGTCGTGTAAGAGGCCGAGTAGCGCCGGTCCATCCCCTTTGGCCCAACCGTTGGCCGGGGAGAGCTAGTAAGGCGGTAGACAAGTAAAGGCGTCAGTTCTTCCTTCTACCGGTAGTAAATCCAATTTGAGCTGTACAATCTCGACTGATCATCAAGATTGGGACAGCGGGCACGGTGAATACTCCATCATTGGTTCATCATCCAAACTTATTTATTTCCTGCAACATGATTACTGTTGGCAGAGCTGGAAAAGTGTTCATAACTGGAATTGCAATCTTTTCATGCAAGTTCCTCTTTTTAATGACAATGAGAATATCTCGCTTACTTTTGATGTAACAGATATTTCTACAAACAAATACTTTGAGTTACCTAGTAACTTCATCCTTTATATGATACTGGCAATAACTTCATTAATGCATGGCATATGATTTCAAAGGATATTTTGAACTACTGTATATATGCATCACTGTTCAGTTATATTATTGTTGGTGGGCTTCTGCTCACCCTTGCTTCGTTCATATTATGTCACAACAATAGCTAGGACAGATGGCTCGCGTCAGGCGCACTCGGCGCAAGCGGGTTACCCGCCCACCGGACTCCCCGCTGAGATGCTAGCCGGCATTGCTGAGGTAGCTTAGTTAGACAGCTTTTGTTTCCTGTTTAACTATATGTATAATTAATGTAATCAACGGCAAAACTGTTAACTTATGATGTTATCCTTTTGGGATTGTAATAACGTTTATTCGTAACCCTTTAATGTAAGACTTCTTTCAATTTCATCTCTGGGACTATATCTGTTGTGTGTGTGAGTGGATATTATTGTGGGGTCACAGCATGTGATTTATTTACTGTGGACTCAAGTCAAGTATTATGAATGGATGTAAGACCGTAACCACCAGATCCCTGACCCCAGATCTGGGGGTGTTACAAGCCGTATCTATTTAAACAAGGAGCCGATCAAATTATCAGGAGGTGTGTTCCATACAGTGAGACAGAGATTATTCTGAGAGACTATCACGCCACGACTTATGGAGGACAGTATGGAGGTGAAAAGACTGTGACTCGAATTCTTCAAGCGGGATTTTATTGGCCATCACTCTTCAAAGATGCTCATCAGTTTGCATTGAGGTGTGATCATTGTCAGCGTGTAGGCAACATTTTGAAGAGGGATGAGATGCCCCTTAATGTGATGTTAGAAGTGGAGATTTTCGATGTTTGGGGAATCGACTTCATGGGACCGTTCATTTCATCGTGCAACAACCAATACATCTTGCTAGCAGTGGATTATGTCTCCAAATGGGTTGAGGTCAAGGCATTTCCAACTAATGATGCTAATGTAGTGATAAAATTCCTTCACAAAAACATCTTTACAAGATTCGGTACTCCGCGAGTTATTATTAGCGATGAGGGTTCTCATTTTTGCAATCAGAAATTCACTAATATTATGGCAAGATACAAGATCAACCATCGTGTGGCAATAGCTTACCATCCTCAAACCAATGGCCAAGCTGAAGTATTAAATCGTGAGATCAAACGCATTCTGGAAAAGGTGGTAAGTCCTTCGAGGAAGGATTGGTCTTTAAAACTGGATGAAGCTGCATGGGCTTATAGAACAGCGTATAAGACTCCTTTGGGTATGTCGCCATATCAACTTGTCTATGTAAAAGCTTGTCATTTACCGGCGGAGCTAGAACATAAGGCTTATTGGGCATTGCAGAAGTTAAATTTTGATTTTAAAGCCGCAGGGGAAAAAAGGATGGTGCAAATCAACGAGATGGACGAGTTTCGTTTACAAGCCTATGAAAATAACAAGCTCTACAAGGAAAAAGTGAAGAGATGGCATGATCGTCGATTGATAAACAAGGTATTTGTTCCTGGTCAGTCTGTTTTATTATTTAACTCTCGTCTTCGACTGTTTCCAGGAAAGCTTAAGTCCAGATGGTCAAGACCGTTCATCGTAAAGATCGTGTTCCCGCACGGAGCTGTGGAAATCTTTGAGAAGTCACCGGATCAAGATTTCAAAGTCAATGGTCAGAGGTTGAAACTATATTTTGGAGAAGGAGTGAATCGTGAAGCTGAAACCACGATTCTGTCTACCTCAGAATGAGGATTGGAAATCAAGTCCGGCTAAATGACGTTAATGACAGCGCTCGTAGGAGGCAACCTGCGTGTTGATTTGTTTAAAAAAAATGCATGAACAGTGGCCCCAAGCGCGGGCACGCTCCATACAGGCGCGGGCGCGCTTCAGACGTTGTGAAAAAAAAAATTTTTAAAATGGTACAAGGTCAGATCTGGAGAGGGGGTCGGTTATATATTCTTTAGGCAACCAAATACCCTAATTTCCATACCCAATCCACCAACATATTCCTCCCAATCTCTTATTCCTATTTTACATCAATTACATACATCCTACCTATACATACAATTCCCAATCTACAAGAAACCACTCATGGCACCCAAGAGAGCAAGGCAAACAGAAATCTCGAGTTCATCATCTTCAAGTGGGGGAGTTATACCTCAGTTTAATTCACCAGAGGCTCAAGCGGAATTTTCGAGATTGATGACCAAACCTGTGGTCAAGGAAAGAGGATTTACTCTGGGTATTCTTGATGGAGCTTTATTAGAGATGATTATCGAGCGTGGTTGGGAGACCGTGTGTGAGGCGGCGGAGGCGATACCATTGAGTATCGTAAGGGAGTTTTATGCGAATGCGAAGCAGGAGAAGAATGGGTATTCCACGGTACGCGGGTATGTGGTGGATTACACTCCTGTAGCTATTACCAAGGTTTTGAATTTGCCGGCGCAGAGGGCTAGTGAGGATGATTTTGGGGTGAAAACCCATGAGGAGGTTGATCTTGAGGACATTCTGAGGAGAATGACAGTTCCAGGCACAGATTGGAAGCGCAAAGTGGGATTGACTGAGCCGATTACTTTTCCTTCTGCTGCGTTGAACAGGTATGCTAAGGCTTGGAACCTGTTTCTTTGTGTAAATATTTTGCCATCTTCACATTCTCACGAGGTGACGGTCGATAGAGCCATTGTGTTGTGGGGAATTCTGAGCGGAAAGTACATCGATCTCGGCTCACTTATCTATAGGCACATGATCAAATTTATGCAGGGTAGTACAACTGGAGCGATTCCTTATGGCTCAGTGGTTGTTCATCTATGTCTTGATTTTGGTATTCACTGGCCGGTAGAGGAGCAGTTACAGTTGCCTGCCAGTAGCATTGATAAGGCCGCTATTGCCAGGCTGGCTGAATGGGATGGTGGAGTTCCGGATGACAGAGGCTTAGGGTATATTGTGGGCGGTGGAGTGCCACCACGGCCACAGAGGGAGGCTAGAGCTGGACCTTCTAGGGCACAGAGGGGTGTTGCGAGTGCTGGCATGGGTGAGGCTCATTTTAGGCGGTTGGAGAGGAGGATGGACGCCATTGATGAGAGGCAGAGCCGTTTTGCTTCTGACTTGACCCAGGCTCTTGGTGTAGCATTCCAGGCTACCGGCGTTCTGGTTAATTTGCCTGTTTATAGAGTTGATACTGTGTATCCACCACCGGATTCACCCGAGGAGGGTGACTCTGCTGATGATTGAGGTATTTCTGTGCACTTTTTTTGTTTCTTGCCTTCAATGGGGACATTGAAAATTTTAAGTTTGGGGGTGGGAAATGAAGATTGTAGTTAGATGCATATAGGACATGTAGTAGTAGTAGTATTCTCATGCATTTGTTTAAATTGTTCATATAGACCATTTTGCTATTTTTGTTTTTGTTTTTGCGAGTCCATTTTAGTTGCATTTCATAGCATGCATATTTCATGATCCCTTAGGACGATTAATTCTGATTGTTAGGTCGATATTAATGAGAGTGTAGTTTTGATGAATAAAGGGGTGATTTACAGTCCTTATGAAATTGATTTGCATGTTTCAGAAGCACAATCTTTACACGGTCACATCGATTGCTTTTGCTTAGGTTGAGTCATGCCTGTTTGGTTGTTTTAGATTGAATCGCCTGTTTTTATCTAGAATGTTTGTTATTCCCTTGATAATGTAAGGACACTAAAGTATAAGTTTGGGGGAAACCAAGTATTCATGCTAGTTGTTAATAGTCGTTAGTAATGGATAGGCATCAAATGGCTAGTAGCCAGCTCATATTTTTATGAGTAGTCTAGGGTTGGAATTGAGAATTCTCATTCCAGATTGCATAAAAAAAGAAAAAAAAGAAAAAAGAAAAAAAAAATAGAAAAAAAACAAAAAAATAAAGAGTCGTGTGAATAATGTAGTGGCAAAATTAACCAGGGTGAGCTCTTTAATACTCGAGCAATTAAGTTCGCGGGGACTTTGTGCCTAGTGACCTAAGGCTTTTTAAAGTCTAGGATCCACTAACCTAACGCTCGTTACATGGGTATTATTGTATAAGCCTTTAGGGGTCTCGTCCATTGCACGGTTAAGTAAGCCTATGTATTGTGTTATGTGCCGTAGTTGTTGTTTAGTAATAAAGTATGTTTTCTTGTCTAACTCGAATGATGACGGAGGTGTTTGCATGTTATGAAGTGTTTACCTCTCATTCTTTTTATAACCATATGATTGTCTTGGCGAAGAATAGGTATGATTTTGGTCTAGTGTAGGAGTATATCTGATGAGCGTCGCACACACCACGTTTCTGCCATGTAGTATCAGTATACGGGGATTTAGTCGAGCTCTGTTTGGACGGATTGCAACTCTGTGAGATTTTTGCTTGTCGATTGGTTTTGGTTAGCTTGAGGGGGTCGTTGCATTTTCATAGTAGTTGCATTCATGCATTACATTGCATTATTTAGTATAGAGTCTGTTTATGCTTGGGGGCAAGCATTGGTTTAAGTTTGGGGGTGTGATAGTGGATCTTATGTGCACTATTTACGTTCCATTTTGGCTTGAATTGATCGCTTGTGCCCAAGTGTTTAATGTCTTTTTATGTGTTTTGTGTTTTTGTTTGCAGATTACCGATTTAGTCAGGTTTGATGATTATTGCGTGATTTAGGGGTGTTGAGCTGGAAGTTAGCACGAGTTGGGTCAAGGCATGGGACAAGATCAAGTTGGAGCGAAGCGAGTCGTCAAATGAGCAAAAATGTGCAAAACGGAGAATCTGGGCAGTGGGCACAGGCGCGCCGATAGAAGCGCGCCCGCGCTTGGTTGCATTTCATGGAGCGTGCCCGCGCCTGTAGAAGCGTGCTCGCGCCTGGTCGCAGTGGAATATTTGTTTCGTTATTTCCTGTTTGTTTTTTAAGGCCCAGTCAGGAAAGGCCCTTTTAGAAAACGTGTTTTCTATGTTGCCCTAAGTCTGATATCAAGGGAATCTTTGGAGATTTTTATGATTAGAGAGAGTTATCTACAGCCACCAGTAAGGAGTTAGGGCAGGAAGCAATTTCGAGAGATTTGGTTTTTATTATTCTTTGTAATTTTCTATAAGCGTTGGATGCTTGGTTGTTTCTTATACTCTATTACGTACTCTCATTAGTTTATGCAAGTTCATTTATCTATCATGTTTACACTTGAACCCATGATGGCGAGAAGTCAGATTATGGGCTAATCGTTATCATGGGGTTTTAATGGAGTTTTCTATGGATTCTAGTAATTGATTGTTTTTATGCCTAAGTGTGTGATTGAATATTGATATCCTAGTTAAGTTGAGCTTATCCGTTGTAGATGCGTCGCGAACATCTATGATTGTTTGTTAAACCCTTGTGAATGCGAAAGTGGATCTAGGGTTTAGAACATACCATGCTAGCATAGGTTTTTGCATGTGAAGAGCATGTATTAATTTGTGGTGTAATTCTAACCGTCTTGTACTAACTATGTTATCTTATGGATACTTGTGCTTAACTCATTGTGTTTTCAATCTCTATAGACATATAGGGACTAGACATTATGGTTGACTATTTGACTTCTATCTTTTGTGGATGTCCATTAGGATGATATGTGTACAACGAAAGTTGGCATTTATCAGTTTCGTGCGTCTGATCAGTTATCATCACTTTCACATGCTAGGTTGAAAAGGCATAAGATTCTAGATGAAGTAGTTAATGAAATTGAAATCCCATGTTTGTTTCTTTATAAGTAAATCGCTAAGTTATAATCATTAGTTTAATCAAAATTCAAATTATTCATTTTCTTAGCAGTGAATATTAACCAGACTCTGGTGCATAAGTACACTAAACCGAACAAGTTGAGTCTCTGTGGGATCGAATCTTACTTATTATTGTATTACTTGTGACCACGTTCTCTTGCGTGAATAAAGTGCGAACAACCACTCAAAATTTCATCGTCTCCATATTAACAGATTTCAATCCTTGATAACTTTTAGAAATCACAAGTTTTTATAGCAAAAGGAATCAATGAAATAGATAGGTGATAACATGTACGAATATAAGATGAGTTTTGGTTGATAAGAATTTTATAAGAGAATTTAACTGAGAGAGATCAATATGATCATCGAACTAATTTCAGGTTGTATTTGTCACTTAGGTCAACCGCCATTGCACAAGAAGGGGGCCAACCTTCTGTACTTTCATGACAAACACAAATAGTGGCGTCCCACCAGACTTCTATACACATAGATAAGATGTCCCTGAATCCCCTATATACATAGGGTTGTTCATCCCAGTCAGAATAAATAAGGTTAAGTATTCAGGGAAAAATAGAAAGATTTAAAGAGTTTCAAAAGTTTATGAATATAATGCTAAATTAAATAAGCCCTGAAAAATAGAGGTGTTTCTGAAGAATAGAATAGAAATGTGTGTAATCAAATCTGATATGCGAAGTTCATTATCAATGAAGTAAAATCGATTATCAATAATATCTGGTACCAACAAAACAAGAAAGAACAGAAAAAGAAGGTTGAATCTCCTCAGACGATAAATCAAATGAAATCATTGTCTCAAAATAATCATCTACGCCTTTACTCCCAGCATATGCCAGTAATAGCGTTTCGCATCTTATCTATAGTCTTTTCGTACTCTCTATAACGTTCTCTAAATAGTTAAAATCGTAGAATAAACTCTATAAGGTACTCGCGGGTAGTAGTTCCGGTTGCCCAAATTAGCTCATGTGGCTCAGACTTAGCTGCCTCGTCCAAAACTGAACCTTCGGATGAATTGAACTCCTGCTCGCGCGATATGTCAAAATACCTAATAACGTCGCAACACTCGTTGTACTAACGTAAGGCAAACCTTATCCAAAATTGTCATATCTAACGTCCCACTTAATACGTATACCTAATCATCCTAACTTGTTTCAGTGACCATAACCTGTCGCTCTGATACCAACCTGTAACGCCCAGACTTCCCAATACTCGAAATATACTTTTCATAATAAAATAGACTTTGATACAAGCAAATTTTAGAAAATTTCGGCATGAAGTATTCGTAAATCGGACTATCCACCTGTATTTCAACCCAAACCAAATTCCAATTCACAATTACAAGTAAAACTTAATACTCCAACGATTCCTCACCGAGGATCGATTCCAGGTTATGATATGAAACAAGAATCTACACTATATAAATTATTACAACTTCTATCTCTGGTCCAAATACAAACCTCTATATCGCCTAATCCATAGCGCAATCCAAATAGTATATGCCTGTGCTGTCTCTGTAACTAACCTTTGAAAAAAATGCACCATCGCTCTCATTCGCATGAATAAATGTAGTAGATCATCCTTAAACCTAACTGCAAAGGGTTAGGTAAAAACAAAGCAAGAGTGTGCCAAAGAACGCTCAGCAAGTTAATAATATAGTGAAACAACAATATCTCGATATTTCATTGATGAACAATATCAATGATCAATTAATCTCATGGAAAGAATTCAATTTCAGTCATAGGATAAACTTTCCATTTTCATCAAATCATAAATTCATGAAAACATTTCTCTTTTTAAAACAATTCCATCACTAAAACATAGATAAGATGTCCCTGAATCCCCTATATACATAGGGTTGTTCATCCCAGTCAGAATAAATAAGGTTAAGTATTCAGGGAAAAATAGAAAGATTTAAAGAGTTTCAAAAGTTTATGAATATAATGCTAAATTAAATAAGCCCTGAAAAATAGAGGTGTTTCTGAAGAATAGAATAGAAATGTGTGTAATCAAATCTGATATGCGAAGTTCATTATCAATGAAGTAAAATCGATTATCAATAATATCTGGTACCAACAAAACAAGAAAGAACAGAAAAAGAAGGTTGAATCTCCTCAGACGATAAATCAAATGAAATCATTGTCTCAAAATAATCATCTACGCCTTTACTCCCAGCATATGCCAGTAATAGCGTTTCGCATCTTATCTATAGTCTTTTCGTACTCTCTATAACGTTCTCTAAATAGTTAAAATCGTAGAATAAACTCTATAAGGTACTCGCGGGTAGTAGTTCCGGTTGCCCAAATTAGCTCATGTGGCTCAGACTTAGCTGCCTCGTCCAAAACTGAACCTTCGGATGAATTGAACTCCTGCTCGCGCGATATGTCAAAATACCTAATAACGTCGCAACACTCGTTGTACTAACGTAAGGCAAACCTTATCCAAAATTGTCATATCTAACGTCCCACTTAATACGTATACCTAATCATCCTAACTTGTTTCAGTGACCATAACCTGTCGCTCTGATACCAACCTGTAACGCCCAGACTTCCCAATACTCGAAATATACTTTTCATAATAAAATAGACTTTGATACAAGCAAATTTTAGAAAATTTCGGCATGAAGTATTCGTAAATCGGACTATCCACCTGTATTTCAACCCAAACCAAATTCCAATTCACAATTACAAGTAAAACTTAATACTCCAACGATTCCTCACCGAGGATCGATTCCAGGTTATGATATGAAACAAGAATCTACACTATATAAATTATTACAACTTCTATCTCTGGTCCAAATACAAACCTCTATATCGCCTAATCCATAGCGCAATCCAAATAGTATATGCCTGTGCTGTCTCTGTAACTAACCTTTGAAAAAAATGCACCATCGCTCTCATTCGCATGAATAAATGTAGTAGATCATCCTTAAACCTAACTGCAAAGGGTTAGGTAAAAACAAAGCAAGAGTGTGCCAAAGAACGCTCAGCAAGTTAATAATATAGTGAAACAACAATATCTCGATATTTCATTGATGAACAATATCAATGATCAATTAATCTCATGGAAAGAATTCAATTTCAGTCATAGGATAAACTTTCCATTTTCATCAAATCATAAATTCATGAAAACATTTCTCTTTTTAAAACAATTCCATCACTAAAACATAGATAAGATGTCCCTGAATCCCCTATATACATAGGGTTGTTCATCCCAGTCAGAATAAATAAGGTTAAGTATTCAGGGAAAAATAGAAAGATTTAAAGAGTTTCAAAAGTTTATGAATATAATGCTAAATTAAATAAGCCCTGAAAAATAGAGGTGTTTCTGAAGAATAGAATAGAAATGTGTGTAATCAAATCTGATATGCGAAGTTCATTATCAATGAAGTAAAATCGATTATCAATAATATCTGGTACCAACAAAACAAGAAAGAACAGAAAAAGAAGGTTGAATCTCCTCAGACGATAAATCAAATGAAATCATTGTCTCAAAATAATCATCTACGCCTTTACTCCCAGCATATGCCAGTAATAGCGTTTCGCATCTTATCTATAGTCTTTTCGTACTCTCTATAACGTTCTCTAAATAGTTAAAATCGTAGAATAAACTCTATAAGGTACTCGCGGGTAGTAGTTCCGGTTGCCCAAATTAGCTCATGTGGCTCAGACTTAGCTGCCTCGTCCAAAACTGAACCTTCGGATGAATTGAACTCCTGCTCGCGCGATATGTCAAAATACCTAATAACGTCGCAACACTCGTTGTACTAACGTAAGGCAAACCTTATCCAAAATTGTCATATCTAACGTCCCACTTAATACGTATACCTAATCATCCTAACTTGTTTCAGTGACCATAACCTGTCGCTCTGATACCAACCTGTAACGCCCAGACTTCCCAATACTCGAAATATACTTTTCATAATAAAATAGACTTTGATACAAGCAAATTTTAGAAAATTTCGGCATGAAGTATTCGAAAATCGGACTATCCACCTGTATTTCAACCCAAACCAAATTCCAATTCACAATTACAAGTAAAACTTAATACTCCAACGATTCCTCACCGAGGATCGATTCCAGGTTATGATATGAAACAAGAATCTACACTATATAAATTATTACAACTTCTATCTCTGGTCCAAATACAAACCTCTATATCGCCTAATCCATAGCTTAATCCAAATAGTATATGCCTGTGCTGTCTCTGTAACTAACCTTTGAAAAAAATGCACCATCGCTCTCATTCGCATGAATAAATGTAGTAGATCATCCTTAAACCTAACTGCAAAGGGTTAGGTAAAAACAAAGCAAGAGTGTGCCAAAGAAAGCTCAGCAAGTTAATAATATAGTGAAACAACAATATCTCGATATTTCATTGATGAACAATATCAATGATCAATTAATCTCATGGAAAGAATTCAATTTCAGTCATAGGATAAACTTTCCATTTTCATCAAATCATAAATTCATGAAAACATTTCTCTTTTTAAAACAATTCCATCACTAAAACATAGATAAGATGTCCCTGAATCCCCTATATACATAGGGTTGTTCATCCCAGTCAGAATAAATAAGGTTAAGTATTCAGGGAAAAATAGAAAGATTTAAAGAGTTTCAAAAGTTTATGAATATAATGCTAAATTAAATAAGCCCTGAAAAATAGAGGTGTTTCTGAAGAATAGAATAGAAATGTGTGTAATCAAATCTGATATGCGAAGTTCATTATCAATGAAGTAAAATCGATTATCAATAATATCTGGTACCAACAAAACAAGAAAGAACAGAAAAAGAAGGTTGAATCTCCTCAGACGATAAATCAAATGAAATCATTGTCTCAAAATAATCATCTACGCCTTTACTCCCAGCATATGCCAGTAATAGCGTTTCGCATCTTATCTATAGTCTTTTCGTACTCTCTATAACGTTCTCTAAATAGTTAAAATCGTAGAATAAACTCTATAAGGTACTCGCGGGTAGTAGTTCCGGTTGCCCAAATTAGCTCATGTGGCTCAGACTTAGCTGCCTCGTCCAAAACTGAACCTTCGGATGAATTGAACTCCTGCTCGCGCGATATGTCAAAATACCTAATAACGTCGCAACACTCGTTGTACTAACGTAAGGCAAACCTTATCCAAAATTGTCATATCTAACGTCCCACTTAATACGTATACCTAATCATCCTAACTTGTTTCAGTGACCATAACCTGTCGCTCTGATACCAACCTGTAACGCCCAGACTTCCCAATACTCGAAATATACTTTTCATAATAAAATAGACTTTGATACAAGCAAATTTTAGAAAATTTCGGCATGAAGTATTCGTAAATCGGACTATCCACCTGTATTTCAACCCAAACAAAATTCCAATTCACAATTACAAGTAAAACTTAATACTCCAACGATTCCTCACCGAGGATCGATTCCAGGTTATGATATGAAACAAGAATCTACACTATATAAATTATTACAACTTCTATCTCTGGTCCAAATACAAACCTCTATATCGCCTAATCCATAGCTTAATCCAAATAGTATATGCCTGTGCTGTCTCTGTAACTAACCTTTGAAAAAAATGCACCATCGCTCTCATTCGCATGAATAAATGTAGTAGATCATCCTTAAACCTAACTGCAAAGGGTTAGGTAAAAACAAAGCAAGAGTGTGCCAAAGAAAGCTCAGCAAGTTAATAATATAGTGAAACAACAATATCTCGATATTTCATTGATGAACAATATCAATGATCAATTAATCTCATGGAAAGAATTCAATTTCAGTCATAGGATAAACTTTCCATTTTCATCAAATCATAAATTCATGAAAACATTTCTCTTTTTAAAACAATTCCATCACTAAAACATAGATAAGATGTCCCTGAATCCCCTATATACATAGGGTTGTTCATCCCAGTCAGAATAAATAAGGTTAAGTATTCAGGGAAAAATAGAAAGATTTAAAGAGTTTCAAAAGTTTATGAATATAATGCTAAATTAAATAAGCCCTGAAAAATAGAGGTGTTTCTGAAGAATAGAATAGAAATGTGTGTAATCAAATCTGATATGCGAAGTTCATTATCAATGAAGTAAAATCGATTATCAATAATATCTGGTACCAACAAAACAAGAAAGAACAGAAAAAGAAGGTTGAATCTCCTCAGACGATAAATCAAATGAAATCATTGTCTCAAAATAATCATCTACGCCTTTACTCCCAGCATATGCCAGTAATAGCGTTTCGCATCTTATCTATAGTCTTTTCGTACTCTCTATAACGTTCTCTAAATAGTTAAAATCGTAGAATAAACTCTATAAGGTACTCGCGGGTAGTAGTTCCGGTTGCCCAAATTAGCTCATGTGGCTCAGACTTAGCTGCCTCGTCCAAAACTGAACCTTCGGATGAATTGAACTCCTGCTCGCGCGATATGTCAAAATACCTAATAACGTCGCAACACTCGTTGTACTAACGTAAGGCAAACCTTATCCAAAATTGTCATATCTAACGTCCCACTTAATACGTATACCTAATCATCCTAACTTGTTTCAGTGACCATAACCTGTCGCTCTGATACCAACCTGTAACGCCCAGACTTCCCAATACTCGAAATATACTTTTCATAATAAAATAGACTTTGATACAAGCAAATTTTAGAAAATTTCGGCATGAAGTATTCGTAAATCGGACTATCCACCTGTATTTCAACCCAAACCAAATTCCAATTCACAATTACAAGTAAAACTTAATACTCCAACGATTCCTCACCGAGGATCGATTCCAGGTTATGATATGAAACAAGAATCTACACTATATAAATTATTACAACTTCTATCTCTGGTCCAAATACAAACCTCTATATCGCCTAATCCATAGCTTAATCCAAATAGTATATGCCTGTGCTGTCTCTGTAACTAACCTTTGAAAAAAATGCACCATCGCTCTCATTCGCATGAATAAATGTAGTAGATCATCCTTAAACCTAACTGCAAAGGGTTAGGTAAAAACAAAGCAAGAGTGTGCCAAAGAAAGCTCAGCAAGTTAATAATATAGTGAAACAACAATATCTCGATATTTCATTGATGAACAATATCAATGATCAATTAATCTCATGGAAAGAATTCAATTTCAGTCATAGGATAAACTTTCCATTTTCATCAAATCATAAATTCATGAAAACATTTCTCTTTTTAAAACAATTCCATCACTAAAACATAGATAAGATGTCCCTGAATCCCCTATATACATAGGGTTGTTCATCCCAGTCAGAATAAATAAGGTTAAGTATTCAGGGAAAAATAGAAAGATTTAAAGAGTTTCAAAAGTTTATGAATATAATGCTAAATTAAATAAGCCCTGAAAAATAGAGGTGTTTCTGAAGAATAGAATAGAAATGTGTGTAATCAAATCTGATATGCGAAGTTCATTATCAATGAAGTAAAATCGATTATCAATAATATCTGGTACCAACAAAACAAGAAAGAACAGAAAAAGAAGGTTGAATCTCCTCAGACGATAAATCAAATGAAATCATTGTCTCAAAATAATCATCTACGCCTTTACTCCCAGCATATGCCAGTAATAGCGTTTCGCATCTTATCTATAGTCTTTTCGTACTCTCTATAACGTTCTCTAAATAGTTAAAATCGTAGAATAAACTCTATAAGGTACTCGCGGGTAGTAGTTCCGGTTGCCCAAATTAGCTCATGTGGCTCAGACTTAGCTGCCTCATCCAAAACTGAACCTTCGGATGAATTGAACTCCTGCTCGCGCGATATGTCAAAATACCTAATAACGTCGCAACACTCGTTGTACTAACGTAAGGCAAACCTTATCCAAAATTGTCATATCTAACGTCCCACTTAATACGTATACCTAATCATCCTAACTTGTTTCAGTGACCATAACCTGTCGCTCTGATACCAACCTGTAACGCCCAGACTTCCCAATACTCGAAATATACTTTTCATAATAAAATAGACTTTGATACAAGCAAATTTTAGAAAATTTCGGCATGAAGTATTCGTAAATCGGACTATCCACCTGTATTTCAACCCAAACCAAATTCCAATTCACAATTACAAGTAAAACTTAATACTCCAACGATTCCTCACCGAGGATCGATTCCAGGTTATGATATGAAACAAGAATCTACACTATATAAATTATTACAACTTCTATCTCTGGTCCAAATACAAACCTCTATATCGCCTAATCCATAGCGCAATCCAAATAGTATATGCCTGTGCTGTCTCTGTAACTAACCTTTGAAAAAAATGCACCATCGCTCTCATTCGCATGAATAAATGTAGTAGATCATCCTTAAACCTAACTGCAAAGGGTTAGGTAAAAACAAAGCAAGAGTGTGCCAAAGAACGCTCAGCAAGTTAATAATATAGTGAAACAACAATATCTCGATATTTCATTGATGAACAATATCAATGATCAATTAATCTCATGGAAAGAATTCAATTTCAGTCATAGGATAAACTTTCCATTTTCATCAAATCATAAATTCATGAAAACATTTCTCTTTTTAAAACAATTCCATCACTAAAACATATTTTTTTCATAAACCTTTTAAAACATTTTCATTGATTGGAGTTTTTCCATGACTACGGAAAATACGGGTGATTAGCCACGTAAAGTCTCCATATCGGACACGAAGTCGCTCTGGACCTTGAAATTGGGTTCCCAATTAGGCAACACATTGGCCTTTCAAATGCTGGATTGGGCACTCCCCCGGCCTCTTACGCTAAAAAATGCTGGACCGGCCTCACCCGGCCTCTTATGCCTCCAATTTGAAGGAATCCATTGAAAACATTTAAACGGAATCCCCCACATCAAAACCTTTAAAACATTTCACTTTTAAGTCCTTTATACTCACTGATAACAGATCAGCCCAGTATAAGGAATTTCAAAAACATCTTTAATTAATTAATCAATTTTTATAAGCAACAATAAAAAATTAAGGGGTCATGGAAGCATTCGATATAAGAATTCATAAACCAAAGCAGGGTATAGTTCAGCAAGACAGAATTGTGAATCAATAAATTAGCAAGGCATCATTAATCAATTAAGGAACAAGTAGTTGTTAAGATTCTAAAATTTAACTGCAATTTATAAGATAATCATGGAATAAAGAAATCTAAAATTCAATTGAGAAATTGGGTTACTGCATTGGTCATGAACTAATGAAGAGTCGTTAGTTAATAAGGAACAAAACAAGGGTTAGGGTTCTAGACTTTAATTCAGGGTTATGAAGTTTTGTTACACTGGTATGGTTTAAAGGAATAAACATCAGGAAAAAAGCTAAGATAAAGCAAGGCATAAATTATGAGTCAAGGGTTATAGTTCAACAAGAAACAGGGTAAATAATAAGGTACATAAATTTAAATAATGATTCATAAGAGTAAGCAAGGTACAGGTGTTTCAATAATAATTTACAAGAAACAATAAGGTATAAAGGGTTCAACAATAATTAAAAAGGAATAACAGTAAGATATCAGAATTTAAACAACAATTTATAAGCAGTTCAAACAATCTGAATTTTAATACAGAGTTCGAGTCACTTGCAACAAAAGTAAGGGGTATAGACACAAGCAAAATGATTTGAAAGAACATCGTATAATTAACAGAAACAGTTTCACATCACTTGAACGATAAGTGAGGGATAATATACTCCTCAATACACGCAGTTTCCAATTCTAACATCTCAAATCCTTTACTCAGTTTACATCAGTCTCCACTTCTTTATACAATGGCCTTTATTCTATCGCATAGCCTTCCTTCCTCTATCACTTGTCAGTTTCTACACGATCACACTCGTCAAATCCGATAATTATCTCCTTCCTCGAGATTCCATCCTTACGTACTGGCTCTCAGCCGGCCTCCTATATATACGTACCTATATACAGGTAAAGTACTATTTTAGTACATAACCCACTAGAAACCTTACTGCTTATTCTAGTCTACCCATACGTTTCCTAGTTCGTATAAACACAGTAACACGTATAGCACTTACTAGTCACATTCTCAAAATAATTAAATAATCCACATAAGCACTTAGCACGTATCATCTACTGACACTCATACCTACTAATACGTATATCATATCGGTTTACAAGTAATTTTTATCAAATTAATATAGGAATTACAAAATAATTCTAACGAAAATTGAACAGCACCTCCTTTGTATTATTGCACTACCAGTCAGCTTCAAACCGGCACAATCAATCAATCAAACAAATATTAAACTCCGTCTAATATTCCACTCAAGCCAAGAATATTTATCAAGCTATCTGTAATCATTCTTAACATGCCATGACATAAATAATCCGAAGTAACAATCATCCGTGTACAAACATTTTAGTCAATTCAAAACTTCGACATACGCTAAAACTCAAAATAAAACTCGAATTATTCATCTGTAGGATCAATAGCCCCTTTAATAAATCAGTTATCCTCAAAACCAGCATCAATTAATCATTATCATTATAATCCTCATCCCAAAAACTCGACCAAAATTTACACAAGTCCGGTGCCTGCAAATTCGGGTTTAGACCAACATGAGATTTAACAGAAACTTTCATAGAAAATCATGTATGCATCTCCCATCACAAAATATCCATTTATTCCCCTAAAATCCTTAAACAACCATTCAATAGACATACCCAATTCAGAACTCACACAAATGCCCAATTATAACTCACACAAACACTCATACCCACATGCTCACGGACACACATTAATTCAAACCCACCTGCATATTAACATATACACACCCACATATTCGTACCCACTTCCTCCTACTTAACTTTCCAATTCCCTCCATTTTACTCCTCTTTACCTCTCTGCACACACAAACATACAATAACTCAAAACTTCCCTTGCATTCCCTTTGTCACCACAGTCCATGTAAGAACCCAAATTTTCGGTAGAATTAAAACTTTTTGTTATATAATGATGTAAGAATGAATAATAGGTTACGACTACGATGTAATAGTGGATCTTCTGAATGAAGGAATGGAATTCGATTTAAATATTTATATGTCTTGAAGAATGCTAATGGTTGACAACTTAGGTAAGAATAATCTATCTCCTAGGGGAATAAGATATGGCAGTTCCAAGCAGGAGAATATTCTCATGTCATCCAGATCGATAACGATTAGTCCAGTGGTTCCGTGAAAGGGTTAAGGAACGCCCGAGAAAGAAAAAAGACATTGTCATAAATATAGGGAATAAAGGAAGAATATAGAATGAATAGTATTTTTGGTGGAAATGAGAATATTATGAGACGACACTATATAGAAGTATTCGGAACGGATTTCCGAGTTCGTATTAGTGATCCAGGGGGAAAATAAGTGTATGTAAAAGCTGTCGGATTCTGAAAAACCGCACTTTTATTTTCTCCGAGAGTTCCCTGGACACTGAAAGGCTTAAAGAATTATTTAAGGGATTTAAGGAAAATAGGTTCAAGAATTATTAAAGAGAATGGAGAATGATGGTGTAAATATTATTACGGTTTTCGGTAAAACCCTAACTAGAAACGATTGAGTTATTCGTTTGAATGATCAATGAATTGAGCAATAAACGGACAAAAGAGCAAGCAGAGATCTAGATGCATGCATGTGCAAGTAAGAAATATCTAGTAACCAAGCTAGTTAAGCAAGTAACTCGCACACTTGGAAACAAACCAAGTTACTTAGTGCTAATGACATCACTTCACCACAAAACACCAACACTTGTCTCTTTGATGACTCAAGCAAGATGAGGTAATCACTTTAATAAAGAAAGTGGCTAGATATTATCTCAATACATTGCAATAATTCATTTGGATGAGACTAAAGTAAGAGAGCAAGCAAAACCACTCCATTTCTCTCCATTTTGTGAAACTGCCTAGCAGCACCAAGCTCAAGAAGAAAATTTATATCTCCATTTATATCCATGATAAAATCACCAAATTTTTACCACAGCCTCTCCACTCCATAGGCAATATTCGCTCCAAATTTCATAGCAATCCAAGTAGTATAGCCTAGTCAAATCACCTCCCCAAGTTGAAGAAGCAAACTGTCCTGATGCTTGACAGTTTTTGGACTGATTTTCAAACGGCCATATCTCCTTCGTTTCTCAATGAAATTTGGTGTTCTTTAGCTTGTTGGAAATCTGGTTAGATGCTCTACAACTCTTCTTTAGAAGCCTCGTCCAATAAAGCATGGTAAGGGCCTCGTTTTTGCAGATCTTTGAACTGATGAATAGTAATTTTTAAGAACTAACTTTAGTTTTAGTGTTTCTTTGGATGATCCAAGCTTGTTTAAGGTGTTCTAAGGGCTATACAAGGTTTTATAAGGCTAGTACATACTCCAAGGAAGGTATATCTCACCTAAACCCTAGATCTTACTTTGAGTTTTATGAAGTTTTGATGAGATCTTAAGTGGGTTGCAAGATAAGTTCTTGATTGTTGTGTTAATAGTTGTTTAAGACTTGATTTGTTATGTTTATGTTGTGTGGTGGTCATGAGACCTTACCACTGGCCTTAGAGCCTCTTGACAGTAGTAAATGATGTTGTTAAGCCACGAGTTGCTTTGATGATATGCTTGAGGCATGTACGAATTTGGATCGTTCGAGTTATAGCCATCGTAATGCCGAATTTTTGTTAACACTTAGAAACCAAGCATGGCAGTTAATATAATTTCCTGACCTTGGTAATATTATGACTGGTCCTTGTAGATCTCGAGCCATAGATCGTTTTGGCACAAGAATCGAAACATTCCGACTTACGATTTAGGAGTTATGGTTAAATTACTAAAATTGGTTCGGAACCGTAAGTAAAAGTTCGTAACTTCAATTGAACCCTCGTAAAGCATGTTACTCAGTGGCGGATCTTGGTAAATAAATACTAGGGGTCATAAGGAAGGTATGAAAGAAAACCACATATCAAACGGATCATTTTCCGATTTTATAAAAATGTTGGAATCAAAGTTAAACGCGAACGAACCCCTAAAAACCCGCTTGGTTATAACTTTGGTAAAACACTTAGAAAACGAACGATAAAACTCGAGGTATAATCTCGGTTCGTAATCGATCGACTTTAAAACTTATACGACTTAAGTATATACCGAGTGTGGGTATGATGACATATCGTAATAACGAACAAATGTCGGATCGTATCAGTAATAAAAAGAGTTACACTAAAAGGTGTATAACGAGATAATTCGAAAACGTGTTTCGATTTAAGTGAAGTTATACTTAGACTTTTAAAACGTGTTAAGTGGTTAATCTCGAATGTTCTGATTGTTTATAAATCATCGAGCAGACCCAGGACACGCTATCTCCACCCACACCCGATTACCAGGCAAGTGTTCAAAACTTTGAACCTGTTGTTGTGATAATATATATATATATATATATGTAATTGCCATTTTACATATGCCATAGCATGCATGCCTATTGTCAAATTATATTATGATACCTGTTCCCTGAACTGATATTGGCTTATAGACTAGATACGAATTATCAGTTATAAGCCGGATTGTTTTGATAAGACCCTTAGCGATGGGCATATGATATTCATTCTTAAGTATAGACCGGGAGTCAGTATTTTGAGATATAGATAGTCGTGGAAACCCGGAGGGATTCCAACGGTAGATTATTATTTATTTTAAGGAATGTTATTGTTAAACGTTATTTATATTTCCATAATGTATCAATTACTTGGAAATATTTCGAGGAATGTTATTCGAGTATTATCTCAGTCGAGAGATATTAAATGAATGTTAGTTTTGAATATTCATTTAGAGTTGATTATTTAATGAATATTATTTTGATATTCATTAGAATGTTATTTATTAAATGAATATTACTTTCGAATATTCATTTAAGGTTTTATGTACTTGATGAATATTATTTTAAAATATTCATTGGAAATTCTATTTACTTAAGGAATATTATTTCGATTATTCCTTTAAAGTTTTGATTACTAAATGAGTATTATTTGGATATTCATTTAGAAGATTATTTATTAAATGGATATTAATTTCAAATATTCATTTAAGGTTTGACTTATTTATTGAATATTATTTTAAATAATTATTGGAGTTTAATTATTTAATGAATATTATTTTTGAATATTCATTTAAGGAGGGATTTATTTAGTAAATAATTCTATATATTCATTCGAGGATTACTTACGAGCAATATTATGATTTAATAATATTCCGTAACTATTATTGAGTTAATAAATATTCTTGGAATATTTATTTAATTCTTTTAAATTCTTTTTAAAATGATTTATATTATTCAAAGTCTTTTTACGACTATTTTATCAAGGAAAGGTTCCCAACTCTTTATTTTTCATTTAAATCTATCTTAAAAGTATTTAAATGCTCGCTCAGACTTCCATATTATAGGGGAACCTACTTGAGCAATGTTATTTATCTTGTTGACTTCCCGGTCATAAATCTTGTAAAACTATTCGTTTCACTCGCAACTTGGTTGCTGTTTGTCAATTGAATCTTTGAGTAACCTTCTCATCATTCGAGGGGTAAGATTATTGGAACAAGATGGTATCCTCTAACAAGCAGCAGCTTGAGAGATATGATGTTGAATTTTCCTTTCCAACTAAATACGACTACTTTGTGGAGTCTTATCAACAAGTATCATACTTGGGGAAAGGGGGACGAACTTTACGTTTAGAGTCAAGAACTTCTTTTCGAACTTGGAGTCGTGTAAGAGGCCGAGTACCGCCGGTCCATCCCAATTGGCCCAACCGTTGGCCGGGGAGATCTAACAGGGCGGTAGACAAGTAAATCCGTCAGCTCTTCCTTCTACCGGTAGTAAATCTAAATTAAGCTGTACAATCTGCGACTGATCATCGTAAGGATTGGAACAGTGGGCGCGGTGAATACTCCAGCAAAAGTTCATCATTTAAATTCATTTATTTTCTGCAACATTATCATTGTTGGCAGTATTGGAAAGTATTCATAATCGGAATTGCAATATTTTCCTGCAAGTTCCTCTTTTATGATAAATGATAATATCTGGTTTATCTTTGACATAGCAGATATTCCCACCTATATATGCATTTTGAGTTACCTTGTAACTTCATCGTTCATGTTATACTGGCATCATTTCCGTAAATGCATGGCATATGGTTTGAAAGATACTTTTGAACCGTTATATATTATCGTTCAGTTATACATTATTGTTGGTGGGATATTGCTCACCCTTGCTTTATTATTATATCACAACAACAGCTAGACCCGATGACTAGCACAAGGCGCACTCGACGCTAACAAAGACGATGAGACTACCAGAGCTGAAGAAGAAGCTATTGGTAGGATAGATTCACTCTTTCAGTACCAAGTTTATGGGCTGGTATGACTTATGTAAATGGATGGCAAAGAGTATGTATTTATATTGAAATTCTTTTGGATTGTAAGAACTCATAATGTGATTAATAAAATTTGATTGTTACTCTGATTTCATCTCTGGGACTATAACGGGTGTGTTTTATATTGTTGTGTTGGGTCATAAAGATGTAATATATTTTATGTTGAAGTAAGTTCAAGTATCGTGGACAGAATTGGAGATCGTAACGACCGGATCCCGGACCCCGGATCTGGGGGTGTTACAGTCCAATGCCTCAACATGACCACTCACGTACTGCACTTATACGCCCATTAGAGTACCCCAACCTTACCTCCATTCCACTCCCAGCCTTAACACCAAAGGACACCCCCAGGAAACAAAAAACAGAGTCCTCGGTTTACCGAGACCCTCACCCCTGCCTACCCGACTACTACTACTTCTTCACCCATACCCAACTTCAACTTCACTTAGCTCTTTTACTCATCATAGCAGGTATACACACATCAATCCTTACTACCAAACCCCCAATTCCGATCTTGAACAAAATCACTTCCTCCGAAGAAATCAAATTTACATACAAACAAAGATATTCCAGAACACACCAACAAGACAAGCACACAATCCTCACAGTTGATTACTACTACACCTTAGGCTTTAATCGCAACACCACCACAGTTCATAACCAATATCGCCAATCCGTTATCAGAAAAACTCGACCGCAACTACAACCATTTGGTGAGCTCAACCAATTCCGACCCACTCCAGAATCTCACATAACAATTCAAAGAAATCTACACGGTACTGTCAACCTCATAATCACCACCACGAATCAATGCCAAAACAGTCAATTACCCGGCTAATTCAGAAAGGAACCGGCGACTCAAAACCACATCCTTTTATCTCAATTACACAATGATACTCCCTGGCTTCATACTACACATGAAATATAATTCCGACATCAAAACTAGAGAACAAAGAAACGAACAGAAATCTAACTAAACCTATACATACACGCGCAGTTCACACAGTTGCAGGAGGGGGAGAGAAATTCGAAAGAGAGGTTAGAGAGGGAGAGATGAGAGAGTTCGGGAGAGAGGTTAAAGAGAGAGATAAAACGAGAAGAGAGAGCTGAGAAAGGTTGAGAGATTAAAGAGAGACAAATACACAGCCCAGAAGCATCGAGAAGAAGCTGGGTTCTTGATTAAAAGAAAACATGAGAATAAATTTAATTTAACATGCTGAAAACTATTTAAAAAAAATCACTAAACAGCTTTTATAAATCAAAGTTAGATGGATAATTTGTAAAAATTAAACTTTTCATTTTCAAAATAAAGATTACAAAATTACGAACATCCACATATTTTTAAAATATTTTTAGGATCAAAAATGAATTAAATATGAATTTTACAAGATAAAATCCTTTAAATGCAACAAAACTCTTAAAATCATTTTAAAATACTTAAACACCCAAAATAATTCTCCCAGAAATTTTTAAAACTAAATAAATATACAACTATAATATTACAAAATATTTCATGATTTTTAATAACTCCGATGATTTTATAAAATTCTCAAAAGATCAATAATGCATAATTTAAACAGATTTTTAATCATAAAAATTTAAATAAAAATACACGGACTCACATTTCACATATAAATCATCATATAAGCATGTAACCATGATGTCACATATATTTATCTAAAAAAAAAAATTTCACGCCCTATAATCCACATTTAATATTAAATAATTAAATAAAAATAATAATAAGTACGATATTTTCTTGGACGTTATATCAAATTTGTTAAATTTTCATAAATATGTTAATAATTATGGTTAAATATGGTAATTTTAACTTGATGACTAAATACATGGATGACCAATATTAGCGGGACGGAGGGAGTAATACACTTAAATTCAATCATTATTTTAGAAAAATTCAATTTACTAAATTTTTTATCTTTTATACAAATTTATTCTTTTTAATTTGTATTAAAAAATACGCTAACTTCAAGTAAAGTGTTTGAGGACATCCTCTCATATATATTTTTATAAAATTATATTTATATGATCTAAATAGCTCTAATTAGTTTCACGGTTCAAACTGTTCAAATAAATTTAACCAACCTATACATAATAGCTTTATAAAGCTTTGGCGATAAAAGTATATTATACACGTTATGGTGATAATATGTTACTATTAGATAATCATATTTGATCCAAATGAAATTCTAATTCATGCACATTTTTATTTTTATTTTAATTTTTAATAACAAAAATTTGGAGCATATGTATGTGCTTAAATATCAAAGAATTATAACGAATTGTTCAAATATAATTTTTTGTCAAGTATATAAAGTTCATTATATTAATAAATTAAGTTGTAAAAGTTGAATTTAAAAGAGCATGTCACTTATAAGCGTAATAACTTGAAAAAAATTATATGAATAAAATAGGAAACGATTTATTTTTCACAAAAGTATATTATATTAAACAAAAACATCATGCATTATTGGTTTAATGATCCTTTCCATGACACAAAATTGCTACACGCTTTTTTTTTTTAATATTTAAAAAATTGACTAGACTAATGTTACATATACTAGCTTATAATCCGTGCGTCGCACGGCTCATTTTTTAATATTTATAATTATATTAATTTTTTTAATTTTATATGTTATTAATTTGCAAATTGAATTATTGTTAAAATATTGATATGTATAAGATTTTACACGTTCGATTTAATATTTGTACTCTATCTTGAATTCTTAAAATTTGATTTGGATGATTTTACAACCCACATGAAATTAACAAAATAATCTTTAATTTAGTGATGATTTAACAATTATTTTCCAATAAAATCTACGCAAAAATTGACGATTTCTTACGTTGAAAATTCTATTTGATTTATGCATTCTACTTACAATTCATTTTGATTATCAAAATACCCTTTCAATTATTTGAAGATGGTTCTACTAACAACCAAATACAATTTTAATAATAAATATGAGAGAGATTTTGTCCAAAATTTTGATAATAGGTAGTCTAGTCCTCTGTATGACAAATATTTTAAAATAAATAGATGAAAACCGTTGTATCTAGTACAAAAAAATGTTTTATGTTTTAATATGTTATAAACTAAAAAGTATATTTATATTGAAATACGAAAATGCATATGTCAATTATTTAAATCATATATAATTAGGTTTTTACATTGAATAACATTATAAATGTAAGACTTCTACATAGATTAATGTAAAAATTCGTAATTATATTTCCTCTTGAGATTCTGAGTGTTTCCATTTGAATAATAATTATTAAAGTGTCACTAAATTAAAGATAATTTTATGAGGTTCGCGTGGATTGTAAAATCATCCAAAACTGATTTCTAGATCTCAAGATAGAGCCCAAATAGTAAATATTTTTTTAATAGTAATATAAAAATAAATAAAATTCAATTCTAGTACAACCTTTTTTAATTATATCCTTTTTAGATAATAATTATCTTTTTAAAATTTAATTGTAATACAATCTTTTTTAATTATATCCTTTTCAGATTATAATTTTTTTTTAAATTCATTTTTAATTCAATATTTTCTAATTATATCCTTTTTAGATTATAATTTTATTTTTAATGTGATATAATCTTGATCGTCTATTTTTAATCCAACGGATCATATGATTTTGGTAGTACATTGTCAAACCAAAAATTTGGATAAGATCCCTCTTATGCTTATTATATATAAGGATATAATTATATTATAAAAAAGGTAAAAAAATTGAATTATTAAAGAAATTTATGTAATCTGATTATATAGTATATATTTCCGTTTCTTAAAATTTTTAATTGATCAATTTAGTAAAAAGAATAAAAAATGAATTAGTATTTTAGAGCAGAGGAAAAAATTATTATTCACGCACGTGCAAATTCTAGCACATACGTGGAAGACAACTAACCAGGACAGCCCAGCCAATAATAAAATGAAATCTTCTTTTACACAAACGCACGTGAGCATTATAAAGAATTTGGGAAGCAATAGGAACATGGTAAACACATTTTACGAGCACAAAACGCGTGTGAGCAACTGAAAATGTTACGACGTGATTTTTGCCGGATTCTGGTTCGTTCGGACCTGCAATGAAAAAGAATGCGAAGGTTTGGCCCCCCAATTCACCTTCGATGTGAGAATCAGTTAGTCGGTTTTGATAAGGTATTTTGAACGTAAAGAGCTTGTGTTTGTGTGTAATTGTGATTGAATGAATAATCAAACCTGAATTAACCTTATTCTCATTTGTTCCTGTCGGTTACCTAAGCGTGGGCGAGGTGGAGAACGTGTCCCACGTTCTTCGGATCGCACAACTATACGACCGTTGTCTCAAGATGGACCGAATGAATGTGGGTTTCCATTCGGATTCAGGGTGCTGGGCCTTCGGTCCGGCCCGCTAAGGAGGTGGGCCTCCAACATGTCCCTGGGCTTCGTTCGGAGTGATCCTCAGGACGAAGGCCAAAGCCTAGGCCCATCTTCGGAATACAATTCTCAGACGCCTCATTCGGATAAGGATGGCGATGGACAAGGTCGAGACGTCTCTTGGGAAGTCATGTCCCTTTATGGCTGACAGTTGTCTGTTCTCGAGATGCACGCTTCAATCCCAGCCGTTGAATTCGAAACGCCAATTGTCCAAACGTTGCATCTCTTCTACTTAAACCCCCAGTTTCTTTCTTTTCTCTTTTACGCACATCCCATTTCTTAAATTTCAAAGCAAAAACTCTTCTCGGAAACATTTTAGTGACAATTGGAACCGTCATTTCATCACCGGAAACTCCCGATTCTCCGATTCCGGTCGAAGTTCACATTCAAGAAATCTATCCCCACAAACTCGACCTTATTAGAAATCTTCAAATCAGTAAGTTTCCATAGCCTCTTTCCCTTTTCAATTAACTGCGTACTTGTAGCATCTTCATTCATGTTTTCTTTATTGTTGCTACCCTGCATTTCATGTCTAAATGCGTGTATGTATCTGTATGTATATATGCAAAATTACCTGTGCCTTTTAAGTAGAATACACACACGCTTATGATGCTTTTGTACTTTCAATTTCTACTATTCCACCCTTGCATGACCTTATCCTGGAATTTTGGGACTTGCCTGGAAGTTATCTGGGCAAGAACATCCTTCGGGATCTTCAAAACTCGAGAGCTCTTTTCGGACTATCCCGATCCCTTGCTTATAGCTTTTAGGCCCTTTAATTTACTTCGCCCTAGGATTTAGGATGCTCCCGACCGATCCTGGCCTGCTATACTCGGGCTTTTCTTTTTTATATTTTTTCTTTCTTGTCCGAGTACAAGGCTAACGTCTCTTTATTTCCGAATGCAGGGACATGGGTCGGTCAACCGGAGACGCTGGTCCCTCGGAGGCTTCGCCCTTCAACGATCGAGAACTGTATCCGGCCGATAATCTTCGATCGTAGCTGACCGATGAAGATATTGAGCACTTCTTGACCAAATACGTCGTAGAGAAACACGCCTGGCACTTCTTTACTCCAAGGAAGAAGGATCGGATTTGGCACAATCCCGAAGTTCCTCCGATTTGCGGAGGAGGTCGAGCTACGGGCATATCTGAAGCTGCATTTAAATGCGGCTTTCGGCTGCCCATGCTACATATCCTCAAGAGTATACTGAAGCAGGCGGGAACCGCCATTGGACAACTCCGAACAACTTCTTTCACATAAATGCCTTTCAGGCCCGATGTCTGGCGTTGAAAATGGTCCCAGGACGGCCCTATTCTGGCATCATTATGAGCTTCGCCGAAACTCAAAGAACCGTGGTTTCTATTCCGTTACCCATCGGACTGGTAGGGCCGATTGGGCGCAGACGAACTCGAGCAATAAAGCAACTCACACCAGGTGGGTATTCGTTTCGGGTCTAAGGATGGAAAAATTCGGCACTTGGCGAGAGGTCGACCCATCAAGATTTAAATATCCAGAACTCCTAGAGGCAGACAAACATGATTATCATCTTCTGGACGAACTTAAGATGGATAGGGTGCCTTTAACTGACAGTCGGGATAACGACTGGTTAATCGGCCTTTGGGGTAGTGGTAACAGCCTTTTGTATCATCTCGTTAATTCTGCATTCTTGTACTGCATATCTTTTTTTGTGATAAATATTTGACTTGTCTTGTTTTATGCAGTGGCTCCTCATGCGGAAATCTTGGATTGCAAACGAAGAAAGGCAATCACAGTTGCTGCTGCTGCTACAGTTGATGCCGATGCTTCCCTTCAGGCGATCGATGGAGCAGAGAAGTCGGCTTTCGGTCAGAGGGACTTGAGTTTGGTCCTCACTTCACCTGTTTCTTCTCCTCCTTGGGAGTTGGAGTCAAGGGAAACAGATCTGATCACTTTGACCGACTCAAGGAAGAGAAGCCGATCGGGTGAGACTGAGTTGAAGGTGTACGCTCCTCAGTGGGGAGTTCTGGAAACTGACAAAATCATTGTTCCAGCTCCGATTTCATCTACGGTTGTAGGTCCCGACCTTTGTCGGGGTCTTGTTCTCCCAGCCGACCGACCGATATTTGCCAAGGCGAACGACCTTGAGGCTTGTACGGAGATGTTGGCTTTTCTCTCCATGGTAAGCTTTCTTCCTCTATACTATTTATTTATTTGCCTTCAGCTTTTGACTTTTCCCCTTGTTTATTTTCAGGGTGTTTCCTGGTCTGCTATAGTCACTGAACGGATGGAGGGAATACAGTCTAAGTTGAAGGCAATTGATCAGCTGGAAGTTCGGGCGGTCAAGGCCGATGAGGGCCTTCGGAACTCCGCCAACGAGCTGGAGAGGGCCACTGGTCAAGCTAACGCTCTAAAGACCGAAAATGATGCCTTGAAGGCGAGGCTGGACGAGTTGGACACCTTGAAGAAGCGTGTGGATTGGAGAAATCAGCAGCTCAAGGCTACAAGGAAGAATGTTCGGAAGCTGCAGAAAAACTCGATCTGACCGAGGAGAGGTGTTACCAGATGGGATATGATGATGCCATGGTGAAGGCCCATTCCCTTGGTTTCGATCACACTCAGATGATTGACGTTGAGATGGGTATGACGGATTCAGTCGGCAGGGAAAAATCTGATGAGCCCCTGGTAGTCTCCTCGGGCGAAGACGAGCCTCTTTCCGATTAATTCCCTTGCATTTTGAATCCTTCTGTTTTGATGGCCTTTGTGCCTTGTACTGTTTAACATTGCCTTCGGGCTTTAAATTTGCGCCTTCTGGCTTGTAATGTTTAACTCTGCCTTCGGGCGTAATATCCTTGCCTTCGGGCTATTTAGATTTGCCTTGGCGTAATTTCTTGTCTATTTTTATGCATCTTCGGTATCTAGTTACCTTCGCATAATTTTCGTTTTTATGCGTCTTCGGTATAACTCTACCTTAGCATAATTATTCTTACTATTTATGCATCTTCGGATTTATTTTGCCTTAGCATAATTACTTTTAATCCAATGCATCTTCGGCTTCAGCCTAGCATATTGCATTTTAGGTCGTAACCTAGCTGCCCCCCAGTATTTTAGGGGTTTTGTAAATGATTAAGGTCTCATTCGGTCAGTAAAATCTTTTCTCCCAGCCTTAATTAATGTCAAAGCAGCTTAAATACTGAGGCGTTTATTAGGAACCAAATTTCATTCGGTCGGCCCCGAATTTAGATCCATTAATCCTATGCAAAGCGCTTGGGAACTAATACAAGTTATAGGGCGCATATTTATTCGGTCGGCCCCAAACATGGGTCCGTTAAGCTTAATATCGTGTACTTAACCTTTTGGCTATAAATGTACTTAGCTAATAACAGCAGATAAAAATGGAGCAAACAATCTTTCATTAATCATGCAACAACTCTCACATAGTTTTGGATTACAGATTGATGCTTACTTAGGGAATTTAAAATGAACTTGCACGAAACAAAGTACTGAATTGAAAAGCAGTAAAGTGCGTCCAGTGGGCTTACTGGTAAAAATGACGAAGGCGAGTGGCATGCCATGTGTTCTTAATCGGGCTGCCATCCGAATGAGCCAATTTGTAGGTGCCCGGCCGGACCACTTCGGTCACTACGTAGGGACCTTCCCAGTTAGGCATAAGCTTTCCTTGCTTGGTCGGCATAGAAGTCGCCAATTCCCGAAGGACAAGATCTTCTACTTGGAAAGATCTCTTTTTAACCCCAGAATCATAGTACTGTGCTGTTTGGAGCTGATATCGGACATTTATTTGATGTGCTGCTTCTCTTCTTTTTCTATTAAGTCCACATTTGCTCGTAGTCCGAACTCATTTGTCTCCACATTAAAAACTTGGGTGCGGTAAGATTCAAGACCAACTTCGGCCGGCATCAGTGCATCGGAACTGAAAGCCAGCCTGAAAGGTGACTCTCCGGTTGATGACCTCGGAGTTGTTCGGTAGGCCCAAAGAACATATGGCAACTCTTCGGCCCAGAGTCCCGTAGCTTCTCCTAATCGCTTTTTGATTCCATCGAAGATGATCTTGTTTGCTGCTTCAATCGCCCCATTACCCTGCAGGTGACCGAATGAGCTGAACTTTTGCTGGATTCCAAATTTGGCTAAGAACTTCCTGAATTTGCTTCTAATGAATTGGGTCCCATTGTCTGAAACACACACCATTGGGATCCCGAACCTCAAGATGACCTGCTCCAACATAAACTTTTTTGCTGCTTCTATATTGATGGCCGAAAGTGGCCTAGCCTCTACCCACTTTGTCATGTAGTCTATGGCAACTATACAATATTTGGCCTGCTTTGTGCTATTTGGCAGGATGCCCACAATGTCCACTGCCCACATGGCAAAAGGGATAGGACTGAGTACCAAAGTCATCTCTTCAGGAGGCTGTTTTGGAATAGTACTGAACAACTGGCATTGTTTACACTTCTTTGCATATTCGGTGGCGTCTTCCCTTAAGGTCGGCCAAAAGAATCTCTGCCTTAATATTTTTAAGGCCAGAGATCGTCCTGCTAGATGTTCTCCACAAATACCTCATGAACCGTTTCCAAGGTAAACCTTTGTTCTTCGGGGTCAAGGCATCGAAGTAGTGGTTGAGTGGTTGCTCTTCTGAATAGTCGGCCTCCCACAAGGGTATAGCTGGTTGATCGGTATTTTACTTTCTGAGCTTCTTTCTTGTCCAACGACAAAGTGCCTTTTTCTAGGAATGTCCTGATCAGTGTCATCCAGTTGACGCCCTGATGGATTTCCATACATTGCTTCTTCTCAATAGAAGGGGTCTTGACTTCGGTCAGGTAAATCGACCCTTGGAGATTCTGGGTCTCGGCCGAAGCTAGCCTTGATAGTGCATCCGCTCTACAGTTGTTTTCTCTTGCTATTTGACTTAGCTCAAAAGACTCAAAAATCATAATACTTTCACGTACCTTTGCTGCATAGGCCTTCGTACGGGGGTCCTTCTGTCCATACTCCCCAGTAAATTGTTTAACCACCAACATTGGGTCACTGAATGCCCTTAAAGGCTTAAATGTTTTACCTCTAAGTTTTTTGCCAAGCCCAAACCTGCCAGTAGCGCCTCATACTCGGCCTCGTTGTTGGTTAAAGAAAAAGCGAATCTGATGGCTTGGCATATCTCGAACCCGTCCGGGCTGCTCAAAATTAAACCTACCCCACATTTTGAACATGCAACTGACCCATCCACAAAGATTTTCCATTTTCCCGGCGAAGGAATGAGTTGCACTTCGAGAGCTAGGTCTTTCGGGCCGGAAAAAGAACATTCTACCATGAAGTTGGTTAGGGCTTGTGCCTTAATTGCAGTTCTTGGGATAAATTCTAAGTCGAATTCCCCTAACTCAATTGACCAGGCAACCACTCTACCCGAAGCCTCAGGCCTTTGCAAAATTTTCTTTAAGGGCTAATCAGTAATGACCTGTATCGTTCTTCCTTAAAATTGGTGGCGTAGCTTCCTCGCCGCCATGATCAGTCCGTATACAAATTTCTCTGCATTGGGGTATCTTGTTTATGCATTCTTCAGTATGTGAGAGACGTAGAACACTGGATGTTGGTTCCCTTCATGTTCCTTAACCAGGACGGCCCCGAGTGTTCGGTCGTTCACCGCCAAATACAACTGCAAAGTTTCGTTCGGGCCTGGTCTCATTATGAGTGGTGTTTTTGCCAGATACTCTTTGACTTCTTCAAATGCCTTTTGCCAATTTGGTCCCCACTCAAAATTCTTCGACCCCCGAAGCACTTCAAAGAAAGGTAGGGCTTTTTCAGCTGACCTGGATATGAACCTCCTTAGAGCTGCCAGTCGCCCGATCAACTTCTGTATGTCCCTTATTGTTTTCGGTGCCTCCATGTCAATGACTGCCTTGATTTTCTCTGGGTTCGCTTCAATTCCTCGGGCACTGACCATATATCCTAGAAATTTTCCACTATTTACCCCGAATGTATACTTGTTCGGGTTGATCCTCATATTGTTCCTCCTGAGTGTTTCAAAACACTCCCTTAAATCATCAGCATGATCCCTGAAAAGGGACTTTACAATCATGTCGTCCACGTAACATTCCATATTCCGTCCGATCTGGGCTTTGAACACTTTGTTGATCATCTTCTAGAATGTTGCCCCAGCGTTCTTCAGGCCAAAGGGCATTTAAATATAAGCATAAATGTCGTTCGGTGTGATGAATTCTGTCTTTTGTATGTCCTCGGCATTCATGGCGATGTAGTGGTATCCCGAGAAAGCGTCCAGAAAGCTGAGTATTTGATGCCCTGAGGTTGCATCTATCAGCTGGTCAATGTTCGGCAGGGGATAGTGATCCTTCGGGCAGTGTTTGTTCAAGTCAGTATAGTCTATACACATCCTCCACTTGCCATTGGACTTTTTGACTACAACCACGTTCGCCAACCAATCTGGGTAATCGATTTCCTCAATGAACTTCGCTTCCAGTAAGTTCTCCACTTCGGCTTGAATAACCTTCTGCCTCTCCAAGGCAAAATTTCTCTTTTTCTATTTTACAGGCTGGGCATCGGGCTTTACATTGAGACAGTGCTTTGCCACCGATGGATCTAACCTTGCCATATCTTCGGGATTCCATGCAAATACATCATTGAACTCCATAATGACCTCAATAACTTTCCTCTTTAGTTCTGGCTCCATGCTCTTGCCTATTTGGATCATTTTTCCCGACTGACCCACGTACAACTCAACTTCCTCAGTTTCGGCAGCTAGCTCGGCAATTGGGCTAGACAAATCAGCCCTAAACTTTTCTAATTCAATGTTCAGCAGTTGATGGCTGCCCCCAACTTCGTTTTCACTTCTTTTTCTTTTACCAGCTTCAGCCATTTCCACGTCTTTGTCTTTTTCCAGATCTTCCAACATAATGATACGGGCGGCCTTCTGGTCATCTCTCATCTCGCCGATTCCATGTTCGGTTGGGAACTTCAATTTCAGATGGGGGATGGATGACACAACCTGAAAGAGAGATAAGGCTGGCCTCCCCAAAATGCCATTGTACGGGCTGTCAACCCGAACCAAATAGAATTTACCTTCTTTAACCACTGTGTATGGTGCCTTCCCCAGCAGGACTGACAATGTTATCGTCCCCTCAATCGGTACGGGCTGATTCCCGAAGCCATATAGTGGTGTTGTTCACCCCCGAGATTCATTTTACAATATGTCTGGTGATACAGAATATTAACCGAACTTCCTTCATCGACCAACACATTCCAAATCTTGTTTTCCCCGATGACTGGGTTTATACAAGTGGGTCTTCGTGCGGCCATATCACATCTTCAAATTCGTCTTCCGTGAAAGAGATCGGAAGTGGTTGCTTGGCTGCACTTGACTGGTAGAGGCTGTAGATTTTCCTGGAATACTCGGGCTGTTTTGCTGTCCCGATCAAGTATGGTTCCTCCCGATATGGTTCTTACTTCACCTCTGTAACTCTCTGACCCTTCAGCATCTCTAGCAAACTTCTTCTTTTCTTTCGACTCGAGCTTATCTCTTAAATCTCCTGCAAACTGGGTTAACTCTCCCTCTTTTATCATTTTCTTAATTAACTTCTTCAAGTGATAGCATTCATCGGTGTTATGACCCTTATCCCGATGATAATCGCAGTACTTATTTTCTTTCCTTCTGTTTTCAGGGGTCTTCAGCCTGGCCGGTCGAACGAACCCAGGCTTACCCTTTATCTCATGGAGAATCTTCGAGATAGGTGTGTTGAGTGGTGTAAACACGGTACTATCTCTGTCTCGCCTCCGCTCGGCCCCCTTATCAGGCCTTGTGTCATTCAACCTACTTTTGACATCACCGCGACCCCTTCGGTCATCCCTTCTGTCATTCCTCCTATCATCTCTATCATTTTTATTATTATCCATATACCCCCCGATAGATTCTAACTTTCTTCTAATAGCCTCTCCCCGCAAATATATATCATTCAAAAATTTTGGAGGCATATCATAAAGAGAAGATCTAAGCTTCTTACCTTTAATGGGGTCTAGGCCGGCCAAGAGGAATCCAGCAGCCTTGACTTTGTCCAAGTTCGTCACCATTCCTGCTTCCTCCTTAAACCTTGCTAGATAATCCCCAAGTTCCTCGTTCGGCCTCTATCTATAATGGATCAGGGCCTCCGTATCCTTTTCTCGTCGGCACAAATGAGAATAGTGCCTCAAAAACTTCATCTTGATTTGCTCGTATGAGCCAATTGACCTGGGCCTTAGCGATCGATACCACATCGACGCATTTCCCTTCAGATAGGTCTTGAACATCTTACAGAGCATGACATCAGAGTGCCCCATACCAGTCATGAGTGATTCGTAGTTCTCATAATGGTCTTTGGGGTCCCCCTTCCCACCGAACTCATGCATCTTCGGGAACTTTCTTCCCGGAGGTGGCCGAAATTGTTCAACATCTTTAGTTACCACTGGTTCGTGTCTAATCCTTCTTTCTCCAAACATGACCTTTTTGATCCTCCAGATACGGTCATCCGTGTGAGGACCTTCATCTTCCGACTAGGAGGAGTAAACTACCTTCGATCGGGTTCTTCTGGAGAGCGATTCAGAGTTCCATGACTCGTCTTCATTGTCCCTGATCCTTTTCTCCCTTCGCTCTTCATGCTCCGTGTCTTCGGTCTCTAGGGCCTCGCGGAGGGCCTTCTCTTGTAGTTCGATCTCTTCTCTCTTGAGCTTTAGGGCTTGTAACCTTAAACGATCGGCCTCCCTCTTCTTAGCCAATCTCTCTGTGTCCTTGTTGCTCTTTTTTCTATCAGCCTCCTTCCGCTTCCCTTTGGCTTTCTGCTCTTCTCGCCATTTCAGAAGCATCTCTCATTGTTCTTCGGGAGATGGTATATCCCCTTCTTCATCAAAAGTCAGCAGCCTTGGGGTGATAAGAGTTGTCATCGGGATGACAGGAGGAATGGTGCGGCTGTCTCCAGCCACGGTGTTGCCATCGATTACGGGCGTTTCTTCAATCGTCATAGCTTTTAGTAAATCTCAACACAAACGTATCTCTACGTTCCCACAGACGGTGCCAAATGTTATGATATGATTTTTGCCGGATTCCGGTTCGTTCGGACCTGTAATGAAGAAGAATGTGAGGGTTTGGCCCCCCGATTCACCTCCGGTGTGAGAATCAGTTAGTCAGTTTTGGTAAGGTATTTTGAACGTAGAGAGCTTGTGTTTGTGTATAATTATGAATGAATGAATAATCAAACCTGAATTAACCTTATTCTCATTTGTTCCTGTCGGTTATCGAAGCGTGGGCGAGGTGGAGAACGTGTCCCTCGTTTTTCGGATCGTACAAATATACGACCGTTGTCTCAAGATGGACCGAATGAATGTGGGCTTCCATTCGGATTCGGGGTGCTGGGCCTTCGGTCCGGCCCGCTAAGGAAGTGGGCCTCCAACAGAAATGTCTGACCTGAGCTTGAGCTTGCTGCTGCATCACCCAGGTGTGCTACTACCTCTGCCACATAATTTTGTGTTCCTCCAAAGCCCATCCTTTCCCTGTCGAGTTGTCTAGTTCTTTTGTAAATACATAACCACCGCAGCCTTTCCAAGTATCTCTCTAAGCGCTGCCTTGTAGTCAATTGGGTTAACCCCGATAATGGCCTATGTGACTTTAATTCATTACATAGTATATCACATTAGCATGCAGATAGAAAAAATGGTTAGAGCTGTTAGGCAGCCGGCCTAATTTTCTTATTTTCAAACTCACACCAACCCCCCCCCACCTACTACCCTCCTATAAATATCCCTCTCCCCTTCATTCTAAAACACAGCAAAACATCTTACTCTCTTCTCTCCATCATAGCTGCTAGATAGTCCGTCTAGTAGGAAACTTACCTTGCGGTAGTTTCAAGCAGGTCAGAATAGGGGGCCCTCGTGCTTCTCTCTTCTTTCGTTTTGGGTGAGTTATTATGAGTGCTTGGTCGGGCTATAGCCATCTGGGTCTACAGCATTAGGAGTTCATCCAGCCATTGCAACCGCAAAAGGGGAGTCCTCCAGGTTATCCGGTCTAGTACCGAAGTAATAGTTAATCGTTACTATTCAGGTGTACCTCAAGTGTTACTTCGTAAACTTGAGAGAGAATATTGTAACCATTATTATCATTATAGTGGAAACATTCGGAGTTGGTCCCGTGGTTTTTACCTCTTTGGCTTAATGGGGTTTTCCACGTATAAATCTTGGTGTTCATCTGTCAACATCTGTTATTATTATTGACTGTTATAATCTCCGTATTTAATTTACGCAAAGACAGGAAACGGGAATTCCTAACAAGAACAACACATGACAGCTAAATAGTTCAAAATACATGAGTAATTGATCCAAAAATCATTCATAATGAATAATTAGGAGATAGTCAAGGAAGACATCTGCCTCATAGTCTTTTAAATCGTCGTACTAAAACTATACACTTCTTTCATTTTCTCAATTATTATTCCTTGTTCCATTCTTAAGGGGTGGATTTTTTTTATTAATATTCACAATTTTCACGGCTAAAAACTAATAAAGAACATACTTGTAAAGCATATTGTAATGTAATATGTAATAGAGGACATATATAACTCAACTAGGATAAAAGATAAATAATATTAACTCTATACAGGGATCGTGAAATTTGAAGAACAGGCATCAACAAGGATCAAGTCGCTGAAAGAAGTTCATTAACATGATCAAGCCTCAGTGACAGAATAAAATGTACAGATGATTCAGTTGAAGGGCTAAAAAGATTCCATGTATTTATATTATTTGAAGATACTGTTGTAGGCTAATCAGTTGGAATGTAACGAAGGTGTGTAGATAAAGATCAGTGCTAGTCACTTGTGAACCAGACCAGTGCACTAATTGTCAGCACATACGAGAAGGATCAACAAATTAATTCATAGAAAGAATTGCCAAAGCCTATTGCCGATCAAGGACAAACATAATATCTCAAGGTATTGTCAAAAATTAATTTACTCTGAAAATTAACTAAGTAACAGATTGATTAATTATTTATAATAAATAATTAAATTAATCTGGTACTTGAACTATTTTCTGAGATGAATTAATTCAGCAGAATATTTGAAATAGAAGAGAGAAGCCCAAAAGAAACAGCCAAAAATAGTAATACTATGCAAAGTTACTATGCACGGTTACTATTTGGGGTTGGTGTAATAGTGCCCGACTATTTGGGGTTGGTGAAATAGTGTCTGGTTACTATTTGGGGGTTGTTGGAATAATGCTCGGTTACTATTTGGGGGTTGTTGGAATAGTGTCAAATAGTGACTTTCTATAATCTATAAATAGGCCTGTTGTATTTCATTTCAAAACACACCTCAACAAACAACTTTCTCTTCTCTCTCTTATATCTTCTTTGTGTAAGCTGCTAGAGAGTCCATCTAGTAGGAAAGCCGGCTTAGCCCGCTTTTCGGAAGTGTCGGGTAGAAGGTCCTCGTGCCTAAACTATCCTTAGGAGTGTTCTGTTTTCAAGCTAATCCATTGGATTAGAAGTTGTAACACCCCTTCGAGTTTATTATCAATAAAGATATATTCTCGGAATTATTTTTTATTTTTGGTAGTATCGTATTCAACCCCCCTTCTACGATACTTCGGGACCTAACAATTGGTATTAAAGCAAGCTTCTAACATACAAGAAATTTAAAGATCACTACCATGGGAATTATGGATATAGGCGTGAAGATTCCAATGCTTGACAAAGATAATTACTTTCACTAGAAAGTAAAAATGCACCTTCATCTCTCAGCCATCGATGAAGGCTATGTAGATTGCATAGAGAAAGGACCTCATGTTCCAATGAAGGCCAACTCTGGGATTGGTCAAGATGGTGGCACTGTAGCTGCTGGAAGGCCTATTCCAAAGAATCAAGCTGAGTACACAGATGAAGACTTGGAGGAGATTCACAAAGATAGGAAGACCATGAACATTTTGTTCAATGGAATCGATCAAGATATGTTTGATAATGTCATTAACTGCACCACTGCGAAGCAAGTGTGGGACATTGTCCAAACCATCTGTGAAGGAACTGAGCAGGTCAGAGAGAACAAGATGCAACTCCTCATACAACAGTATGAACACTTCCACCATAATTCTGGTGAAAATTTAACAGATATATTCAGTAGATTTCAGAAACTACTGAATGGCCTGAAGTTGTATGGGAGAACATATGAAGTCAAAGACTCCAACTTAAAATTTCTGAGATCTCTTCCTAAGGAATGGAAGCCAGTTACAGTCTCATTGAGAAAGTCCCAAGACTACAAAAGTTTTACACTTGAGAGACTGTAAGGCATCCTAAAAACATATGAGCTTGAAATGCAGCAAGATGAGGAAGTAGAAAAGAGCCAGAAGAAGAGTGGAGCTATAGCCTTAATGGCCAACAAACCAACAATCCAAGGTGGTGGAAGAATGAAGAGTGTAGAAGCGACACCAAGTTCAAAAACTTGTGAAGGTGGAGCTGAAACTAGCAAAGGCAAAAGCAAGATGATTGAAGAACCTGATGCATTAAGTGAGGATGAAGATGAAGATCTAGATGAGTATTTGGCATTTCTATCAAAGAGATTTTCGAAGCTAAGATTCAAGAAGAATCCAGCAGGAACCGGGCAATTCAAGAAAAGCTATCAACCGAACAAGGATGTGGTTGAAAGATCAAAGATCAAATGCTATAGCTGTGGAATTGCTGGTCACTTTGCCAATGAATGCAGGAAATCTCAAGCTGAGAAAGAGAAGAAGCAGTTTGAAGTTGTTGATTACAAGAAGAAATATTTTTGATCTTCTTAAGCAACAAGGGAGAGCATTCGTGTCAAAAGATAGTGACTAGGCTGCTGGAGGTGACTCAGATGCAGAAGAGGAGTTTGTCAATCTTGCACTCATGGCAAACGAAACTGATGAAGAGGCTAGTTCAGCAAGCAACCAGGTATACTCTACAAACCTAACTGAACTTTCCAAATATGAATTTGATAATGTTGTTAATGAAATGTCTAAAGAATTGTATAACATGCATGTCACATTAAAATCGTTTAACAAGGAGAACAAAAAGATTAAAGATCTTAATGCTAAGATAGGTGATAGGAATACTCTGTTAGAAACTCAACTAATTGAGTTTGAAACAATGAAGAGAGAATGCCAGGATGCTAAGAATGAGTTACTTGAGGCTCTGAAAAGAGAAGAGTGTTTAATAAAATAGTTAAAAGAGGAACAAGACTTAATTGCTAAGTGAAAGGGATCAAAGGGTAAAACTGAAGAAATTTATAATATACAAGGAGTTGATTATTTTAACAAATTAGCAGAAGTAAAGTTAGGAGTTGATAGGGAGACTGCTTCAGATAGTGACTCAATGGATGTGGTATTTCCATTGAAGTTGGAACCTGTCAGCAAAGCAACCTTGATTAAACTAAGTAATCAATATGGACTTGTCAGCAAAAACTTTGTAGTTGGAGAGTGCAGCAAAACCAAATCTGTTGAACAAGGAAACATAGGCCATTTATCCATCAAGAAATTGAAGGATAAATTAGAAAAGACAAAACCAAAGGCTAAGGCTAAAAAGAAGAATAGAAATGGCAAAGTAGAAATTAACAAACACAGCAATTACACACCTGATAAGTATGCTCCTAGGAAAGAATGTGTAAAATGTGGTAGTGTTAATCATTTGTCTTTAAAATGTAAAACTGTTAAAAATGCTTCTATGCCTAGTATGCCTATATTTATGCATATGCCTGCTATGAATGTTACACCTAACATGTTTGTCCAATCTGCTCATGCATCTAGTCAGTATGCTAACATGCCATTCATGCATAATCCATATTACAATACTTTTTACATGCCTCAGTTGCCATGGATGATGAATAACATGTTTGCACAGACTATGCCAAATTATACATCTAGTTTTAATGCATGTGAGCAAGTGAAACAACCTATTTTTCAGAAACCTACACCAAGAGTTAAGGTTGATTTAACTCAATCAGAACACCTGGGTAGTAAGGGCTTGAAAAATAAGAAAAAGGCTAACAAGGCAGGACCCAAGAAAACTTTGGTACCAAAATGAACTTGATTTTGTTTTGATGTGTGCAGGGAAACAGAAAGAATCTTTGGTATCTGGATAGTGGTTGTTCTAGGCATATGACTGGAGATTCTACCCTGCTCACTAAGTTTGAGAAGAGAGCTGGCCCTAGCATTACCTTTGGAGACAACAGCAAAGGATATACTAGAGGATATGGCTTGATTTTACAAGAGAATGTTGTCATTGAAGAAGTAGCACTGGTTGATGGACTTAAGCATAACTTGATAAGTGTTAGTCAACTGTGTGATAAAGGCCAGAATGTCTGGTTCACATCTGAAGCTTGTGTCATTTTTAAGAAAAGTGACAGCAAGGTAGTGTTGACAGGAGATAGAAGAGGAAATGTGTACATTCCTGACTTCAATTCAATAAATGCAAACATGACTACATGTCTTCTCAGCAAGGCAAGTATAGATGAAGGTTGGCTTTGGCACAAAAGATTGTCACACTTGAGTTTTTAAGCAATGAATGAGTTGGTAAAGAAGGATTTGGTTAGAGGTATTCCAAAATTGGATTACTCCAAGGATGGATTGTGTGATGCATGCCAGAAAGGGAAGCAGAAGAAGGCCTCTTTCAAATCAAAGTCAATGTCATCAATTGATCAACCCTTTCAACTACTTCACATGGACCTCTTTGGACCAGTCAATGTGTTGTCAATCTCAAAGAAGAAATATTGTCTTGTGATTATTGATGATTTCTCAAACTTCTCTTGGACATTCTTTCTGTACTCTAAGGATAAGGCGGGTGAAGTCATTATAAATCACATCAAGATAGTCAACAACAATCCTCTACTCAAAGTAAGGAGATTTAGAAGTGACAATAGAACCGAGTTCAAGAATTCTTTAATAAGAGAGTTTTGTGAAGAAGAAGGAATTATCCAAGAATTCTCTGCACCAAGAACTCCTCAATAAAATGGTGTAGTGGAAAGAAAGAACAGAACTATAATTGAAGCTGCAAGAACAATGCTTGAAGAGTCTAAGCTACCAACATACTTCTGGGCAAAAGCTATAAACACTGCATGCTACACTCAGAATATTTCTTTGGTCAATCAAGCAAAAGGCATGACACCTCATCAACTTTTCAAAGGCAAGAAACCAATAATCAACTTTCTGCATATCTTTTGATGCAAATGCTTTGTACTGAAAAATCATGGTGAGAATCTTGGAAAATTTTATTCAAAGGCAGATGAAGCTATCTTTGTTTGATACTCTGCTGGAAAATCCTAGAGAGTCTACAACCTAAGACTAAACATTGTAATGTAGTCCATACATGTTGTCTTTGATGACAAGAAAATATCTGGTCTAGTAGATGAAGGTTTTCGTGAGTCTCTCTCATTTGAGAATGAGAGAAGTGGTGAAGAAAGTGAAGATGATGATGAAGAATGGAGATCAAATGGTGTGAGAAACAGACAAGGATCATCAGTTGAAGTGCAGAATGAACCACCTGTTGAAGAGCAACTTACACCATCAGTTGGAAATCAATTTGAAGCATTTGTAGAAAATCAAATAGAAGCGTCTGTTGATGAATCTGCAAGAACTCCATCAATCTCGAGGGCCATACACTCAGGGGGAGTTTCTCACAATCAAAACTCAACAACACGCCACAATGATCAACACAGAGAAAATGAAGCCACTTCATCAAGGTCAAACTTACCACCATAAAGAAAATGGACCAGGGATCATCCATTTGAGCTTATCATTGGAGATCCTAATGCAAAGGTCCAAACCAGAAGAGCAACTCAAGAAGAATGCTTATATAGCAGTTTTCTATCCAAAGAAGAACCAAAGAGAGTTGAACATGCTCTTCTAGATCCAGACTGGGTTTTAGCAATGCAAGAAGAGCTAAACCAGTTTGAAAGAAATGAAGTATGGAAACTTGTACCCAAACCTAAAGACAAATCAGTGATTGGCACTAAGTGGGTATTCAAGAACAAAATGGATGAGAATGGCATAGTCACAAGGAATAAAGCTAGATTAGTTGCTAAAGGCTACTGTCAAGAGGAAGGAATTGATTTTGAAGAAATCTTTGCTCCAGTGGCAAGGTTAAAAGCAATAAGGATCTTCCTGGCCTATGCAGTGCATGCCAATTTCAAAGTCTATCAAATGGATGTCAAGAGTGCATTTCTGAATGGTATTCTGGAGGAGGAGGTGTATGTTAGTCAACCGCCTGGTTTTGAAGGTCCAGACTTTCTAGAATATGTGTTCTTTCTACTCAAAGCACTCTATGGCCTGAAGCAAGCACCTAGAGCCTGGTATGACACACTCTCACTGTTCCTTTTAGAGAATCACTTCATTCGAGGTACTGTTCATAAAACTCTCTTTTATAGAAATGTCAATGGCTCTATGATTCTTGTACAAATTTATGTAGATGATATAATATTTGGGTCTACAGATGAGAAACTTTGCAAGAGGTTTTCCAAACTCATGCAAAGTAGATATGAAATGAGTATGATGGGTGAGTTAACTTGTTTTATTGGTTTACAAGTTAAACAAGTGAATGAGGGTATTTTTATAAGTCAAACAAAATACATTTATGATATTTTAAAAAGGTTTGATTTAGCAGATTGCTCTTCTGCAAAAACACCCATGGCCATTGCCACTAAGCTTGAACTGAATACTAAGGAAAAGAAGGTGGACATGACAAGCTATAGGGGCATGGTTGGATCTCTTTTATACTTAATAGCTAGTAGACCTGATATTATGTTTGCTATATGTTTATGTGCTAGATTTCAAGCTGATCCTAGGGAATCTCACTTAGTAGCTACTAAAAGGATTTTCATATATCTCAAGGGAACACCAAACCTTGGCATTTGGTACCCTAGAGATTCTGGTTTTTATCTAATTGGTTACTCAGATACAGATTATGCAGGTTGCAAAATGGATAGAAAAAGTACCACAGGAACCTGTCAATTCTTGGGAAATAAGCTGGTCTCATGGTTCAGTAAGAAGCAGAACTCAGTATCTACCTCAACTGCAGAGGCTGAATACATAGCAGCTGGGAGTTGTTGTGCACAAATTCTATGGATGAGAAATCAACTACTTGAATATGGAGTTAAAGTTGAAAAGATCCTAATTTTCTGTGACAACACTAGTGCAATTGCAATATCACAGAATCCAGTGCAGCATTCTAGAACCAAGCACATAGACATCAGATACCATTTCATCGGGGAGCATGTGATGAAAGGCACTGTGGAACTGCATTTTGTTCCTAGTGAAAAACAGTTGGCAGACATTTTTACTAAAGCTTTGGATGAAGCAACCTTTTCAAGGTTGGTAAGTGAGCTTGGTATGTTAAATTTCACATGATCTTTTAAAATGTCAGTTCAATTAGTTGCAGCTAGTGAATTTCATTCTCTGGATTTTGTTTGTTTTATTTGCTTATCTACATGATTATTCTGGAGATATCATTGTAGCATAATTAAATAAATATTTTATTGACATATATCAATTAATGATATTTTGTTAATTTTATGTCTATTTAATTGTGAGTTTATCTGATTATTATGGATTAATTCTTGATTTACTGCGTGATTATTTTGTGGAATTAGAAGTATATAGGCTGATAGGTTTCGGTGATAAGATGTTTTTTCGGTGATAAAATGTCCATAATAATTAGAAGTATTAAATATGTGTATAGGCTGATAGGTTTCGGTGATAAGATGTTTTTTAAGCTAATTAGGTTGTTAGGTGAGAAATTACTGAACGGTGTTATTTTTTCAACATAACCTGTCACGCTCTCACCTAACCCACTAGTCCTTGAAACTTTATAAATGATGAGTTTTTGCTTGTGTTTAACATCATCATTTTTCAGATATATAGAGCATATACACATAATTGCTGAATATTTCGAGCTTTGATCCAAAAGATCTCTCAAATCTAGCTGGTGGTTTTTAGATCGAATTTCATATTCTTGCTTTATACATCATCCTTTATAAAAACTAACCCTTGTTTTTGAATTTCCTCAAAGTTTTTGAAATGGCATTGTAGGGAAGCTTATTAATTGCTAAAGTTAATCATATTTCCATTCAGCAAATCGAAACCATTCTGGATGAGCAATTTCGTGCTTGGACACAATTTCTAAATGAACATTCATTAATTCGCTATGCTTTAGTTACACCAGTGCAGCTTAACCATGATGCATTGCGTGAACTTATTGCAGTGCGGTTAACACTTCTGGACAAGATGGATATGCAATCACATATCGACTGTTTGGTAGGTCGATTAGGGTCACTGAATGAGATGTTAATCGAATTCTTCATTTTCCTATGGAAAATCTTGTTTCTGATCCTACACCTGAACAGATTGAAATGTTCTTTCGTTTTATAAGGTACCAAGATGGGAATTTCATTACTGGTAATCTTTCTAGAACGTTTCTAACCCAGTACTGGAATTTCTTCTTTCACACTCTTAACCATGTTTTTTCCTCAGATTGAACAAATCAAGATCGAATACCTGAATTTATTCAAAAATTAGGGTATACGGACGCAAATAATTTGTGGATAATTTTGGAAAAATAGTGCTTGGTCAAATCATTTTAAAGATGAAACACTTGGGAAGAAGAGATGTTCGGACTCAAAATGTGAAATGTCTATATCTAAGGTTTCTACAGCTAATTTTAAATGATTTTTTGAATGATGAAGACAGGGTACGCTTGGAAAATGGTCGAAAGGTGGAATGTTCTTACATGAAGACGAATGTAATTAATTACATAAGCAAAAAGAACTATACGGATGTGCCTACAGTCCTAACTGAATATCTAAAGACTGTCCCACTTCCGTTGTTACCAAGACCAGTGAGAGCAGGTATACGACAAGGTAATATTTCAATCTTTGCTATTCCAACCTCTGTATTCCCTGCTGTGTCACAGGAAATACAGTTTCTACAGCCCCTAGTGGCCATCTTACCCAACCAAGAGCAGGAAATCCCACCGACTCTAACACAGGTCGAAGAGCCCATTCTACAAATGGAAACACAAACACAACAAACTCCTACACCTCAATTGTCACTTAAACGACCAACCATCAACACTTTTGAGGGAGATAGTGCCTCAGCAGCACCACATAAAGAGTTAGTTACATCAGCAGCTCTACCTCATTCTAAAAGAAGTAAACCAAATGAACCTGAGGTAACTGCAACTGTTATTGAAACAATTCTTCCTTGCCAAATGAGTGAAAATGTAAATAAGGTTGAATTTACGGGAGCAACTATCTTGAGTTCCATTTCACGGAACATAAGAGTGGTTGATGATCTTTCTAAAGATCAAATGCCTTCACAGGCATCTGAGGTGGAATTACCTACCTCAATAACTGCTGGTGAATCTTCCATTTTACAGAAAGATCCATCATTAGGTGGTTCTTTTATGAACCAAGTGTCTTCACAGACATACGAGGGAAACTTGGGTTTTGTGCCATTTAATCGATTCAAGTTTAACCTCCCAGAGGGAAAATCTCTGGATCTCTTTCGAGATTTACCACTCTTTACCAGTGGTCAGCAACTCGCTTCACGCGAGGACGGAAGCTCACGAACTTTCATTGCACCATCCATGACCTCTGAAAAAGGGGCTAGGATGATTTCATTTGTAAGTACACATATCAGTGGAAGCTCTGGAGGAGAGTTGAGGGAAACACGAACAGAACATGTAAGTGTCACCCAAACCACTAAACCAAGTGAATATAGAGTGTTGAGTGAAACACCTGCAGAACGTACGAGTGAGCAACCTACTCAACCACATGCACCTGTAACCAGAAAGTAATACAGCAGACTCCTTACACGGGTCCAAACAATGGAGAAAGAGTTGCAAAATATCTGTAAGTCCATTGCAGAAATCAAAAATTTGCAACTTATTCAACATGATGTATTCCGGGTTCAATTGAATACCACGGCAACCTAGTTTAATGATGCAATCAACTCCTTGGTAAAGCCATCTTCGTCTAATTTACCAACTCCACATCCTACTACTCTGGAGGATAACCCAACTGAGGGGGAAAAGGTGGATGATCAAGAAAAATATACTAGGTGTAAGTAGGGGTGTAAATGAGTCAAACTGTTCGTGAGCTACTCGAGCTCGGCTCGTAAAATATTCGAATTCGGTTCGATAATAATCGAGCCGAGCTCGAGCTATTCGAATAGTTGACCGAGCCGAGCTCGAGCTTCATATTACTCGATTCGTATGGCTCGCGAGCCTAATCGAGCTTATATATATTTTATTATTTATATATTATTTTTATGTTATTTATATATTGTTATATAAATATTTAATATTTTTATATATTAATCGAGTCGAGCTCGAGCCGAACTTAAGGTATTCGAGCTTTTGTTGATAATTAGTGAAATTGATTCGAGCTTTCGAGTCGAGCCCGAACATATCACATAAGTGTCGAGCCGAGCTTCGAGCTTGAATTTTATGGCTCGGTCGAGCTCGAGCCCGGACTATTTAATCGAGCTCGAGCCGAGCCTGGTCAGTGTTCGGCTCGGCTCGGCTCGTTTACAGCCCTAGGCATAAGGGCAAAGAAAAGGTTGTTGACACAAAAGTTGTTGACACGGATTTAACTTTATTTTGGGAAAAGAAAAGCTAATGGGAGTATTAGTGCTATGTGGAGAGAAAGGAAAGGCAAACTTGAAGATTTGTTCAGTCTAAAGGAACAATTGTCGTGCACTTAGTTAATTTAAGAAATCCGGAAAATGTATATATATGATCCAGAATGCACTTTAATATTATTTATCTTTGAACTTTATTTTTTTTTGTATCAGTTGAGTTATCCTTTAGGAATTTGCTTGTCAAACCCTAACAATCAAATATGGGGAGATTGTAAAGCATATTGTAATGTAATATGTAATAGAGGACATATATAACTCAACTAGGATAAAAGATAAATAATATTAACTCTATACAGGGATCGTGAAATTTGAAGAACATGCATCAACAAGGATCAAGTCGCTGAAAGAAGTTCATTAACATGATCAAGCCTCAGTGACAGAATAAGATGTACAGATGATTCAGTTGAAGGGCCAAAAAGATTCCATGTATTTATATTATTTGAAGATACTGTTGCAAGCTAATCAATTGGAATGTAACGAAGGTGTGAAGATCAAGATCAGTGCTAGTCACTTGTGAACCGGACCAGCGCACTAAGTGTCAGCACATACGAGAAGGATCAACACATTAATTCATAGAAAGAATTGCCAAAGCCTATTGACGATCAAGGACAGACATAATATCTCAAGGTATTGTCAAAAATTAATTTACTCTGAAAATTAACTAAGTAACAGATTAATTAATTATTTGTAATAAATAATTAAATTAATCAGGTACTTGAACTATTTTCTTAGATGAATTAATTCAGCAGAATATTTGAAACAGAAGAGAGAAGCCCAAAAGAAATAGCCAAAAATTGTAATACTATGCAAAGTTACTATGCATGGTTACTATGCGCAGTTACTATGTAAAGTTACTATGCACCATTACTATGCACGGTTACTGTTTGGGGTTGGTATAATAGTGCCCGATTACTATTTGCGGATTGTTGGAATAGTGCTCGGTTACTATTTGGGGGTTGTTGGAATAGTGTCAAATATTGACTTTCTATAATCTATAAATAGGCCTATTGTATTTCATTTCAAAACACACCTCAACACACAACTTTCTCTTCTCTCTCTTATATCTTCTCTGTGTAAGCTGCTAGACAGTCCATCTTGTAGGAAAGCCAGCTTAGCCCGCTTTCAGGAAGTGTCGGGTAGAAGGTCCTCGTGCCTAAACTATCCTTAGGAGTGTTCTGTTTTGAAGCTAATCCATTGGATTAGAAGTTGTAACACCCCTTCGAGTTTATTATCAATAAAGATATATTCTCGGATTTTTTTTATTTTTGGTAGTATCGTATTCAACCCTCCTTCTACGATACTTCGGGACCTAACAATACAACGCAGCAGACATTTCCATTTCGTATTTACTTTACTTAATAATGCTAGTCATAATGCACTCTGTAAGTTGACTAGCTTCTGTGTTTGTTTTCTAGTTTGATCTTGTGCTGACTGGGCATGGTATGTGTCCCACTATAGTCATGCATAATAACGTTGGGCCTTGAGGGCACTTTGGTATTTTCATGTTTACTTTGTTGAGCTGCTGCGTTGTAACTGAATATAAGGACAATTGATAGAGGGGTGGTCCTCAGGATGTAAAAACCACAGTATTCAAAGTATTGAGTTTGGTTGCATTCCCCTGTTTTTTGAATATTTTCTATACAGTTTTCTTTGCATAAATCTTACCTTGTTAATATGGTATTAGAGCTTGCATAGATAGCTGCATTAGAGACAAGTTTTAAAAGTGAGTTTTATAGTCTTGTTACACAGTGGTCTACACATTTCTTTGTTTCCTAAGAGTGTATTGTCACTGTCATAAAACACACAGTTTTTGGAGATTGTAATGGCTACTAGTAGACCGTCATTTTCAAATCTACAAAATCCTTTTTTTTTGCACCCTTTGGATGGACCTATTTCGATTAGTGTACCAAAGTTACAAGGGGCTGGGGATTATAGAACGTTAAAAAGATCCTTTGAGATTCAGTTATCAGCAAAAAGAAAGTTGGGTTTTGTTGATGGGTCTGTCACAAGGAGCACCACAGATGCAATAGACGCAGCACAATGCGACACCTGCAACAATATGGTAATATCCTGGCTTCACAACAATATCTCTGATAGTATCAAACCTTCTATGTTATTTATTAATACTGCCTATGATATCTGGAAACAACTTGAAAAAAGATTCTTGTTGACAAACGGATCTAGAAAGTATAAGTTAAATAAAGACCTGTTCAGTTTGAAACAAAATGGCATGAAGATTAATGAATATTTTACATGTTTAAGTGGTTTATGGGAGGAATTAGAGTCTATGAATGTACTCCCAACTATTATCACTATCACACCTGAAGTCACAAAGCTATTAAAATCAATAGAAAACTTGAAAGAAGAGGCAAAGTTGTTTCAATTTTTAAATGGGTTGGATGATGTGTATGGTACACAAAGGAGTCAACTGTTAATGATGTGCCCCTCACCTTCGGTGGAAGAAGCATGTGCAGCTGTGCAACAGGAGGAATCACAAAAAGAAGTCTTGACACATACTGGTCTGGGAGAATATGATGTGATGGCAATGTACAGTAAGGGAAATGCTGAAAGAAATTTACACTACAGTTATTGTGGGAAAAAGGGACATACGAAGGATAAATGTTGGGAAATCACAGGATATCCAAAGGGGCATTATAAATATAAACCAGGAGTTCAAAAAGGTACACCAAGAAAGTGGTCTGGAAACAAGAATAATTACCCAAAAATGGCAAATAATGCACAAGGGAGAACTGCAGATCAGCAAGGAATTATGATGACAACACAACAATTGGATCAAATATTAAAGTTGATTCCACAAAGTAACTTAATGTCGCAGAAAGAATCAAAAACGGATGAAGAAATTGACTACGGATTCTCAGGCATGGTGTGAAGCAACAAGAATAAGAAAATGGATTTGGAGTGGATCATAGACTCAAGTGCGTCTGATCATATGACGTTGTCCCTAAAAAATTTAGTGAATGTCAAGCCTGCTCACATTACACACATAGATGCAGTGTTACCCAATGGTTTATGTAAGAACCCTAATTTTTGTTATATTTTCTTTTATTTAATATCATGTGACATTGTCAATTTGGAACCTTTCTAGTCATCCCTGTTGTTTAATGGAATTGATTGTCTGAGAAACTATGTTGTTGCATTCACTATGTAAGATAAAGGGAGGATTGTTGAAGGCAAGAATCTCATTATTAGTAAGATTTATAAAACTTGGGATTTGAGAATGATTAGAGTATTAGAAAATTTATTAGGAATTATGACGAGGAATTTTGGATATTCGAGGAATTTACACAATTAAGTACTTAAGGAATTCAAGGGAAATCTCTACGCGACAAAATATTATTACGAGAGATTAATTAAGATACGACACGAATTAAAGATTAAGTGACAAGCATTGGTGGAAGAATAATGATACAGGGAGTAGTATTGCATGCAAGTCCCATGCAACTAAGTAGTTAGGAAAAGCAAACTAGTAGTACCAAATGGACAAGAGGAATAGTAACTAGTTGCACCACTTTCCAAGGAGACAAGAGGACATGGTGGCCATACCTAGACTTGTACCATGTATAACATATCTATACACTAATACATATATCACCCAACACCTTTTTACTTTAACCAACCAACACAAAATCAAAACACAAAAAGCTCTCCCCCCCCTCCAAGAACAAAGCTCTCGGCCAAGCAAGAAACCAAGGGAGAAAATTTTTCTTTCCTCTATTTCTCTTCATTCATAATCCAAGGTAAAATTCCTAGGCACTCTACATCATCTAAGAAAGGTATATTAAGAATTCCAAGCCCTTTCATCCATTAATTTTCAAGATATTAATTGTTAAAGTTATTGTGAATAGTAACATTATTAAGTTTTCTTTTAGATCTTGGATTATAAGGAGTGTAGAAGCTCATTCAAGGTGTTCTTGAGACTTGTAAGGCATACCCAAGGCTCCTAGATACTCAAGAAGGTATAAAAACCCTAACCCCTCTTGGCCATGTAGTGTTTATGAAGTTTAATGATAGATCCATGTGTATTTGTGTTAATCTTGGATGTATAAGTGATGGATGATATAGATCTTGAGTTTAGGTGTTGTGGTTGTGATTTTTATGCTTGTGGTTATTGTATGTATCTCCATGAATGTTATAAAGTATGAACTTGGTGAATTAGATGTTGGTGGTGGTGTGGATGTAAGAATCTTGGTTGATTTAGTGAAACAAGCTTGCTGAGTTTTTCCCAGGAACTTGACCTGTCTTGTAAGAGGGTTTTGAACCCCCAAATATTATCCCCTGAGGTCCTAATATATATTTTTGGAAATGTATTTGAATGTAGTTTCCAAAAATATAAGGTTCATGACTAGGTGATGTATAGATTTTTAGTTATGGCCGGAGAAGTGGAATGTGTTTCTGGATTCCGGACTGTACTAAATGGTCCCCTTGTGAACCTTGTTTAAACCCCTAAAAATTTATGTGGGATCATGGAAAAATTAGAGAAGCTAGATAATGCAGTGTTTAAGGCTATCCAAAAAGAATTGGATTAAAATATGAATTTTTCAATTTTATAAAAATGCTAGAGTAAAATTCGCGCAAGGGAAAAAGTCGTAAGTGGAGTGTAGTTTTAGGGGTAATGATTATGGTTCGGATATGGTAACCAAATTAAGTCGAATAAGTGACGAGCGTAATCGAGTGATGACATGAACCTATAGTGGGGCTAGAGTGTCATAAGACGAAGTCGTTAAGTTAATTTTGTACCCCCTAAAACCCCGCAATTAAAGAGATATTGTTAAGGTACTAACGAACGGTTATTGCTTATGTATAGATCGTTCCACTCCGCACGTTCGACCACCCCAACCACACCCAGGCAAGTTTACTTTCCAAAACTTACATATACAAGGACTTTCACTGTTGTGTTTGTAGTTTTCAATCATATCAAATGTTTATGTTTATCGAAGTATCGATGAAATTGAGATGTATAAGTACATATATGTTTGCACCCCTTGAACTTAGAATGAAATGTTTTCTTCGGACAACGACTCTAGCAATAGAGGTCGTAACGGTCCGTATATACTATTGACCGGGGAGCGGTATATTATTATATCGTAATTAAATTGCGAAAACCCGAAGGGTCATTCGGGGAATATCGTATACTCGAGTAATTATTTTTATATCTTCGTAAATACTCAAAATACCTATCTGGATTAAAAGCTTATTTAATTAAATAATTATTTTATTAATTAGTTATATTAAATCTTAAAAATATCATTTATTAATTATTGTTCATTATTTTAAAGACAAAGCTGATCCAAGATACCTTTAGCACTTTCAAACTCGAACTCTTTCGAACTCAAAACATTTTCGAAAACCCCCGGTCAGGTTTGCTTCTTGTATGATTTCAAGAATCATCGGTCGACTGATGTCGGACCTCAACTACTCAGTTTTCAATCAAAATCAAGTTTTTAAAAGAAAAAGAAAAAGGGACTCTGGCAGGTGTGGAAACCGTTGACGAACGATTCCCGGGATGTGTAAGCGGCCGTGAGCCAGGCGGTCCATCAATTATTATTCCGGCCCAGGTGTTGCCGAAGGATGATTACGGATGTAGTTTTCATCGAGGGTGATTACGGATGTAGTTTTCACCCGGGGATAGTTACGGATGTAGTTTCTATCCTTCTACCGGTAGAGAAGACCCGCGGATTATTGGACTTGGATGTAGCTACTGATCATCGTCAATCCCTGGCAGGTTTTATGTTTTCTTTAAGTCCCATTCCTCCATTTTGGAAAATGCTCTGACACTGCTTCTTAGGCTTATGTGCCAAGTTGCTGATAGTGTTCTATTTTGATGAGAAAGATGTTGACTCTATGCAGTATCTAGAACTCCAAGTTTATTTTGAAAATAAGGGCACGTATTGGTGCACCTTCGGAATTTATCAACAATGACAAGTGATTTTATAACTGATTGATACGAACGAGTTTAACAACTGTTAATCATATGTAATGTTATATTGCTTACCTTATACATATATTTCTTGCTGAGCCATAGTTGCTCACTCTTGCTTGTTTTCAAATTTACAAACACAACAGCTAAGCGAAATGGCAAAACCCAGACACACTGCCCGAAAGCAGGTGTCTAGACCCGAGGCAGCAGTTGAGATTCCACCGGTAGGCCCCATTAGCCGGATTGGTTGGCAACTTTTGTTAGTTCGTTTTATTTATAAGTATGACCTGTGCAAAGCAGTGTACCGTAACAAACTTTCAAGCCGCCAACTTCGCTTCTTATCGAAGTGTTGCTGGTAGCATAAATGTTATTTAATTCGGTCTGTAATAACTCTGAAACCTTTATTTCCGTTTAATCAATTGTGTGACGTTTCTGAGACTCTAACCTGTGTGTGTGTGTGTGCAGTGTGAGTTTATTGTGGGGTCGATGGCTGTTTTATATATTATGTGCAAGAACAGGTATGTTATTAATGGAAAATGGACCGTGAGCGCCTAGATCTCCGACCCCGGATCTGGGGGCGTCACAAAAATGGTATCAGAGCGAGGTTACAGTTCTCAGAAACGATAGTAATTTAAGAAAACAACCCTAATAATAATAACAATAATAATAACCCTAATAACAACCCTAATAATACTTAGAACTCTCATCGAGTTTGCAGTCAGGTTATCGGATATAGCCCTGACTTTAAGGCCCGTGAGGGAACTACTCCTTAAACCTTTCTTTATGGTTAGTGACCCACCTTATTTCCCTTGTGTAGATGGAGGAGATACCAGACCCTGAGGCTTTTGAGAGAGAGCATGATGAGGCACTGATGCGAGATACCGAGGATCCTGAGGAGGATATGGGTGCTGACTCTGAGCTTGGCCCCTGGATTACGCTGATAGGAGATACTGATGATGAGGATCCCGTTGAGGAGCCCTTTGAGCCTGAGCCTGAGCCTGTTACCCCATCTCCTGTAACTACTGATGAGGAGAGTGTGAGATCCGGTGAGGGCCGTGTTGTGTCACCCCCACCTTCTCCGCAGTCATCGAGCCCTGTTTCATCGGACGGTGACTCCGAGGATGATACTTCTGGCGAGGAGGAGCTTGACCCTACCCCTGTTCCTGCTCCTGCTCCTGCTACTGCTACTGCACCTGCTCCTGTTCCTGTCATACCACCCCCACCGATGGACCTACCCCCAGTGTCGGGTACTGAGCACGCCTACGTGGTGCAGTTCCTGACCCGAGACTTGCTTTCTGCAGAGGCCAGACTTAACGAGGCGAGGCGGGCACTAGTGGAGGAGCGCGAGGCGCGCTTGAGGATCCAGGCTGAGATGAGGACTGCTGTTGCTAGGAGGACTAGGGCTCGAATCCATAGGATTGAGAGGAGGAGTCGCGAGAGGATTCTTGGTTTAGGGATCCGCGGGGGCGGAGTGATCCAGGCTAGGGATGCTAGGCGTGTTGTGCGTCGTGCATTTTCCCGAGTGAGGACCTTGCTCCGTCGCGGTGCGGCCCCATGATGTGTTACGGATAGCTCAGTCCCCTAGGTTCAGATGACATTAGTGTGTCGATTTTGCGGGATAGTTGACTTGTGCAGTGGTATCCTTTCTGACCAGTGGATGAGTAGACTGACCTACAGATATGTAGATGTGACTTCGGGTAGTATGTACGGATGTAGCCCTACTTTTGTGTAGCCCTGACTATTCAGATGATGTACTTGTTATTGTTCCACTTTTGCTAGACTTTGACATCGGAACTATGTATTTGGCTCTAACATCCAAACTTCGTGATAACCCTTGTACCGTACTTATTTAGTTACAGTTTCCTTGATGTTGTCTCAACTGCCTTACTTTTCGATGCCATGCTTTACTGTTTTGATATACAACTGTGAATATATATAATTGCTACAAGCCATAAATGCACCCATGCTGTTTCAAATTTACGATATGCGATTTCAAATTGTTCTCTACAATTACCAAAATGTTCCTACAAATTTTTTAAAATAAATTTTTCAAAAAAAAAAATTTTGAGGTTTGAAATCTTGAAAACTCTTGCAAATGTTTTCGCATCCCATAGAGATTTTCCCAAAAATGTTTTGACGTTTTATCTCCAGCATCGGGTTATTAAAACTTTTGCAACTTCCACCCTTATGAGGAGGAACGATACGTTCCTGACCCGTGTGAACGTTGTCAGGTAATTAGAAAACCCTAACCCGTTTCTTGTTTCATTATCAGAATCATGCCACCCAGAAGAATGAACACTCGAGCTCACCCGGTCAGTTTTGAAGGCCAGGGCAGCCACCATGGGACCGGAGGCCACCAGAACCATGAAGGGGAGAATGTGAACCTGAGTAAGGATGAGGGCAACGATCATAACTTGTTTGATGACTCTGAGTATGACGAAGAAGAAGCTGGTGATGACACCCGAGAGGTGGAACATCCAAGGGGAGGCCCTATGGAACAGTTCATGGAGTTACTTAGGCAGAACTTGGACCGTCCCCCGGTTCAGCAACCACCTAGCAATGCTAATGCAAATGCTTTCCGGAACTTCAAATCCCTGAAACCCCTAGAATTCAAAGGAACTGCCGATCCGGTCGAGGCAAGAGCCTGGCTGAAGGAAATGGAAAAATCTTTCGAGATACTAGGTGTCGCTGAGGAGCAGAAGACTGTTTTCGCCACTTACCTTCTGAAAGGTGAGGCAAACTATTGGTGGGAAGCTAAGAAGAATTTGGAAGGAAGAGGTGTGGTGACCTAGGAGAGGTTTAGCGAGCTGTTCTTGGAGAAGTACTTCCCTAGGTTCATGAAGACACAAATGGAGCTGAAGTTTTTGGAACTAAAGCAAGGTAACATGACGGTGGCCGAGTATGAGGCCAAATTTACTGAACTGTCGAGGTTTGTGCCGGAATATGTGAACTCTGAGGCAAAGAGGGCCCGAAGGTTTCAGCCGGGGCTAAAGCAATGGATTCAGAATTGTGTGGCGGTGCTTGAGCTAACAGACTATGCCACCCTGGTACAGAAAGCATCAATTGTTGAGGCTGGGAGTGAACAGATGCAGAAGGAGAGGGAAGAAAAGAAGAGGAAGTTTGATAGTCGAAAGGGAAACTCTGCGGGTGGGAGCTTTCCGAGCAAATTTAATCGATGAACGATGTCCCAACCCAGCGGAAACTTTGGAACCAAGAGAGCTGAAAGTTGGAGTGTGGGCCAGAGGGGCCGACCATAGGGATCGTCTTACTCTACCCCATCCCGAGCCCTACCCCCAGAATGCAATAAGTGTGGAAGGAAACATGCGGGCATGTGTAACCTACAGGATGTGAAGTGCTTCAAGTGTGGGCTGACAGGACATTATGCTAACGCCTGTCGAGGAACTAGTAACAACACCGGTGCCGGAGGTAATTGCTTCAAGTGTGGGAAACCAGGGCACCGAATGAGGGAATGTATGTCCTCTGGGCCAGCTGCATCGAGAGTGAGTGGAACTGCTTCTAACAAGGCCCCTACTGCAAGAACTTTTAACATGACGGTGCAGGATGCCGTGAGGAACACGGATGTGATTGCAGGTACCCTACTACTCAACTCAGTTAAGGCAAATGTTTTATTTGATTTGGGAGCTACCAAGTCTTTCATATCTCTAGATTTTGTATGTCAGTTAGGCCTTAAGACTGAACCATTGAAAGACAGACTGCAAGTAGAGATAGCTAATCATGAAATTATTCCTGTTAACCAAGTATGTCCAGGTTGTGACCTAGAAATAGAAGGGCGACACTTTCGGGTAGATTTAATACCTTTTAAACTAGGAGAGTTTGACGTAATAGTAGGTATGGATTGGTTAACAACCCACGGAGCCCAGATTGATTGTGTAAGGAAGAAAGTAAGTTTGAAACTGCCAGGGGACGAGGAAGTAGTGTTTAGTGGAAAACGGCAAAACCAAAAGTTCCTGACTATGATTCAAGCTAAGAAGCTGTTACGTAGAGGATGCGAAGCCTATTTAGCCTATGTGAAGGATGCCAAGAAGGAGGCACCAAACCTACAGGAAATCCCTGTCGTTCATGAGTTCGCGGACGTATTTCCGGATGATCTTCCAGGACTACCACCTGATAGAGACATCGAGTTCGCTATAGACTTAGTTCCGGGTACGGCCCAAATTTCGAAAGCCCCATATCGGCTAGCCCCAGTGGAGATGAAAGAGCTGGCCACTCAGTTACAAGAGTTGTTGGATAAAGGGATAAGACCTAGTGTGTCACCGTGGGGAGCCCCGGTGTTATTCGTGAAAAAGAAGGATGGTAGTATGAGATTATGTATAGACTACAGGGAGTTGAACAAGGTGACTATAAAGAATAAATATCCCTTACCCAGAATAGATGACCTGTTTGATCAATTAAAGGACGCAGTTTATTTTTCTAAAATCGATTTGAGGACCGGGTACCACCAGTTAAGGATTAAGCCAGAAGATATACCAAAGACGGCCTTTCGCACCCGGTGCGGACACTATGAGTTCCTAGTGATGTCATTTGGGTTAACGAATGCCCCTGCAGCTTTCATGGATTTAATGAATCGAGTCTTCAAGAAGTACTTGGACAAGTGTGTTATAGTCTTCATCGATGACATCTTGATTTATTCTAAGACGAAGGAGGAACATGCAGAGCACTTGAGGATTGTATTGGGAGCATTGAGAGAAGAAAAGTTGTACGCTAAGTTCTCGAAGTGTGAATTTTGGTTGAAGGAAGTTCAGTTTTTGGGGCATGTGATTAGCGAACAAGGCATTCTAGTGGACCCAGCCAAAATAGAGGCTGTATCAAATTGGGAGAGACCAACCACTCCGACAGAGGTGAGAAGTTTTATAGGATTGGCTGGCTACTATAGGAGATTTGTCCAAGACTTTGCCAAGATAGCAGCCCCTTTGACCCGACTAAGTCGCAAGACCGAGAAGTTTGTGTGGACTGAAAAATGCGAAGAGAGCTTCCAAGAGTTGAAAAAGAGGTTGGTGACAGCACCAGTACTAGCCCTACCTGATGATAAGGGAGATTTTGTGATGTATAGCGGCGCATCCCATAAAGGTTTAGGGTGTGTGCTTATGCAGCACGGTAAAGTGATTGCGTATGCGTCCAGACAACTTAAGGAGTACGAGATAAGATACCCCACCCATGATTTGGAATTAGCGGCGATAGTTTTCGCTTTGAAGATCTGGAGACATTATCTTTGCGGAGAAAAGTGTGAAATCTACACGGATCACAAGAGCTTAAAGTACATATTCACTCAGAAAGAGTTAAACATGAGGCAGAGGAGATGGCTAGAGCTAATCAAAGATTATGATTGTGAGATTCATTATCACCCAGGGAAGGCCAACGTGGTGGCCGATGCACTTAGCCGAAAGGAGAAACTCAAGATGATAACGTCAGTGGACGAGTTGATCAAGGACCTTAAGAAACTGGAGATCGAAGTGAGGTTACCAGGAATTGGACAAGAGAGTCTAATGGAAATAAGAGTCCAACCCCCGCTATTGGAAAAGATTAAGTTATGCCAGGAAAAGAAGATAGAAGAAGAAAAGAATTCGATGGAGAAAATTTTGACTGGCGAGGAGATTAAGTGTGAAAAGGACGGGAATGGAATTATGAGGTACGCATCTAGGATATGGATCCCGAACGTTCAGGAATTAAAAGACGAGATTTTGCAAGAGGCTCATAGTTCAAGGTACTCAATTCACCCTGGAGGCACTAAGATGTATAGAAATCTGAGAGAATACTATTGGTGGCCAAATATGAAGAAGGACGTGGCAGAGTGGGTAAGTAAATGCTTGACATGTCAAAGGGTAAAGGCCGAACACCAGAGGACCAGTGGATTGTTGCAACCCTTAAAGATACCCGAGTGGAAGTGGGAGCATATTGCGATGGACTTTGTGGTCGGACTACCAAGGACCAAGACTAATCATGACGCCATTTGGGTAATTATCGATAGATTGACCAAGTCAGCACATTTTCTTCCAATCAACGAGAGATACACTGTCGACAAGCTGGCAGATATTTACTTAAAGGAGATTGTGGTTAGGCATGGAGTTCCTGTGAGCATTGTATCGGATAGAGACCCAAGATTCAACTCCAGGTTCTGGAGGAGTTTTCAGGATTGTGTGGGGACCAAGTTGAACATGAGTACTGCATACCACCCCCAATCAGACGGACAGAGCGAGAGAACCATCCAGACGATAGAGGACATGTTGAGAGTATGTGCCATAGATTTCAAGGGAAGTTGGGATGACCACTTGCCGTTGATCGAATTTTCCTACAACAACAGTTACCATGCGAGTATAGGGATGCCCCCATATGAAGCTTTATACGGGCGAAGATGTCGATCTCCCTTGTGTTGGGAAGAAGTTGGAGAGCGGAAGATTTTAGGGCCTGAACTGGTCCAACAGACAAGAGAAACTATCGAACTCATAAGAGGACGGCTGGTAGCGGCCCAAGATAGACAGAAGAGGTATGCGGACCAGACCCGCAAGGACAAAGAATATGAGGTAGGAGAGTTTGTGATGTTAAAGGTATCACCGTGGAAGGGATTGATGAGATTTGGTAAGAAGGGAAAGCTGAGCCCCAGATTTATTGGACCTTTTGAGATCTTGAGACGAGTTGGAAAGTTAGCCTATGAATTGGCTTTACCCCCGAGCTTGCAGCAAGTACATAATGTGTTCCATGTGTCCATGCTACGACCCTACCATACCGGCTTCCGACATGTGATAGAATATGACCAAGTGGATCTGCAACCAGACTTAACATATGTGGAGCAACCCGTAGAAATCATGGATAGAAAAGAACAGGTGCTGAGGAACAAGGTTGTCAAACTAGTGAGAGTTTTGTGGAGGAACCAGAATGTCGAAGAATCAACATGGGAACTAGAGAGTGAAAGTATTTTGTCCTAAATCCAATCATGTATGATGAGTTAGGAAGTACTTTCATGTAATCTTATTTGATTTTGTTTATATTAATAAAAGACTTGTTGTTTTTATTACGGGCTTTATCTATTTAAAGTGTATTAAATAAGATGTTCCATAGTTTAGAGTAAAGCTTCTAGAATTATAATGAGATTATAATAGTGAGATCTAGAAGATGATAACACTAAACTTAAACTGTTCCTGATCATAGGATAACTAATTGGGAGTTAGTCAATCCGGAAAGATCGGTACATACTATACTTGCTTCTTACGAAGGATGTCTGTTCTCATAGGCATTTGTGTGGTGACATTATAGTTAGTATGTAGGTGCTCATTGTGGAATGAGTTCACTGAACATGACTCGATCACTTGAATAATTAATAGAGTTTACTCACGTGTCAGTAATTGTTCATATAGTGATGGTTGTACAAGTATCCTTAGACTTGAGATTGTTAGAGTCATCTTGTATATAATGAACAATGCTTTGGTTTAGTCCTTAGTCTCAAGGGCAATTAATAAGTTCTATTCTGGGCATTGGAATTTATATATGGAGATAGTTAACGATCAATAAAGGATCTGCCCCTTCCAGTAAAGGAAGTGCATATCCTATGCTATTCTTAATATGGTAGTTCAGGAATCTCTGGCCAGAGTGAATGAAATTAGAAATTAATTTCTAATTTGCATTAACATGAACTATACATAAGGAATAAGAGATCATATGATTAAATTAGATAGGCTTGACACGAGATCTATGCCTTGTATTTAATCGGGATATTGTTAGGGCAGAAGGAATTTATTGTACGGTAACCAGTCACTGAATAGGTTCTATATTCCTAGCAATGAATTCATATTATCCGGATAGTCGCGATATATTGAGAAGTATCACTCACGATGTAGAATGAATTTAATTACAACGATAATTATTTTTTAACGAATTAAAGTAATTCGTATAAATAATAATAAATAGTTTATTATTATTTATTTCTACTACCGGCTTAATATTGAACCTAAAGGGTCACACCATAAAAAGAAATATTGTTAAAGATGAAGAAAAATTATTTTGGCTAATAATTATTTATTTGAGAAATAAATAATTAAATAATTAATTAAATATGATTTAATTAATTATAAAAATATTAAGAAAAGTTTTTAATATTATAATTGTATATTTAATCTGAGATATTAAATATATAAGAGAGAATTGTTTTAAATGAAATCAATGATGAACATGTTTTAATTATTAAAAGAGTATTAATGATTAATGGATTAATTAATAAAGATTAATTAAACCAAACAATGTTTATAGTCAAGAATGATGAGCTGAAATTTCTCTATAAATAGGATGCTCATCAGATTTCAAAAACACAACACAAGATCATTTGCAAAAGAGTTTCTTGCATTTAATCAATATTAGCCAAATTATTCTCTCTTTTCTTCCTTTATCAAATTTCTTGGTGGATACCATTAGAGCACTCCACATACTGAGGGGTGATTGCAAGGAGAAGAACAAGGGCTAATTTTGAAGTTCATAGCTGTTGCCGGAAAGCATTTAAGGTAATTCTCTTATTTTTCTTGAAATATATGCATGATTAATTAGGATTTCTATTGTAAGAACCCAGATTTTTGGGTAGAATTAAAACTTTTATTATGTATTGATGTAAGAATGAACAGTGGTTACAACTACAATGTAATACTGGCTTTAAAGGATGAAGAATGGAAGGATAAAAGATTCCAAGGTTATATGTCCTGAAGGATGCTATTGGGTGATAACTTAGATTAGAATAATCTATCTCCTAGAAAGTTAAGATAAGATTCCCTAGAGAGGAATAGATACCCTCATGTCATCCAAATCAATATCTATTATAAGCCCAGCGGTTCCGTAAAAAGGTTAAGGAACACTCGAGGGTGAACCAGGTTCATTTTCCTAATTATAGGAATTAAATAAAAATAAGTGATGAATAGTGATTTTGGTGGAATTTGGAATATTATTATAATAATGTTATACCCGATATTCGGAACGGATTTCTGAGTTCGTATTAGTGATCCGGGAAGAAAATAAGTGTATGTAAAAGCTGTCGGATTCAGAAAAAGAGCACTTTTATTTTCTCCGAGATTTCCCTGGACACTGCAAGACATAAGGAATTATAAAAGGGATTTAAGGAATTTAAATTCGAGAAGTATTAAGAAAGATGAGGAATAGTAGTATAAATATTAAGAAGGTTTTCGGTAAAACCCTAACTAGAAACGAATGAGTTAGTCCCTCGAACGAGCAACGAATTGAGCAATAACCGGACAAAGAACAAACAGAGGATCAAGATGCATGCATGTACAAGGAGATAAGACCAAGTAACTAAGTAGTTACATGAGCAACTAGTATACTTAGCAAACATAACCAAGTACTTAGCTTCTTGTCATCATCTTACCATTACAAACCAACACTTGTCCATTTAATTACATCATGCATGACCTAGAACTTTATTAAAGCTACTTTATGGACAAGATATTATCCAAAGACATTCAATAATTCACTTTAGATAAGATGAGAGCAAGATCAAAGCCAAGCAAACACCACCTCTCCCCCATTTTTCCAGCAGTTGCATTTTCCAGGGCAGGGGTCTTTGCCATTTGTTTTCACCTAGATCTACTCATCTAAAAATCATGAAAAAATTCATGGAGCTTCTACACATCAAGGTGAAGTTGGGGATTTAATTTCATAATTTTTGAAGATCGTTTGGATGGGTAAATAAATTCGAGAAGTTCACTGTTTTTCCCCCAAAACCAAGGCACTTCGAATTTTGGAGTTTTAAGATTTCAAAATCCACCTTCCAACCATTGTTTGATCTCCAAATTTTTATGGTGAGTCCTATATTTCATAAAAATGATCTCCTAGAAATCTTAGCTTCAAACTCCATGTTTTCCATTTTCAAATAAATCCTCAAAGATGAGGGTGAATAGTGTTTTCAAGAAACTAACTTTGATTTCTTGGTTTCTTTGGATGATTTAAGCTTTGTTAAAGCCATACAAGGACTATATAAGGGTTATTATAGCTTGTACACTCTCCAAGGAAGGTATAATTCTTAAGAACCCAAGATCTTACTTTGAGTTTTATATATGTTCTTGATGGTTTTAGATTAGTTAAGATTATGGTGTTGTTATATGCATAAAAGCATGATTATGTAGTTAGTAGTGATGATTTAAGAGTTTTGATGATTATGATGGTTAATTGAAACCTTCTTGGACTGGTTAAGATGAAAACCATGTATAGTATGCCCGGTGTGGCTTGGATTGATTGTTATGAATTTTAGAACGTTTGATTTATAGCCGTCGTAATGCCGAATTTTCGTTAGACTATTAAACACCGAGCATCACAGTAGCTATAACTCACTGTACAGCTTCATTTTCTGCCATGATAGGATAGATTATGTTTCAAGCTTCGTTTTGATATAAAGATCGCATGAAACGGACTTACGGTTTAGGATTTATGACCAAATTACTAAAAGTAGTTCGAATCCGTAAACGAAAGTTCGTAACTGTAATTGAACCCTCGTAAACTATGTAACGTCATGGCGAATCTTGGTAAATAAATACTAGAGGTAAAAAGGAAGGCGTGAAAGAAAACCGTATGTCAAAAAGATCATTTTTCGATTTATTAAAAATGTTCGAGTCGAGGTTAAACGCGAACGAACCCCTAAAAGACGACTCTTTTATAACTTCGGTAAAACACTTAGAAAACGGACGATAAAACTCGGAGTATAGTATTGGTTCGTAACGATCGACTTTAGAACTCATATGACTTAAGTATGTCCCAAGTATAAGTACAATGACATGTCGTATTAACGAACGGATGTCGGGTCGGATCAGTGATAAAAGTAATCCACTAAAAGGGGTATAACGAGATAACTCAAGAACGTGTTTCGAATTAAGTATAACTTAACTTTTAATATGTTAAGTGATTAATCCCGAATGCCTTGGCTATTTATAGATCACCAAGCTGAACCGGGACCCGCTACCACTACCCCTTACCGTACTCGACTACCAGGCAAGTTTCAATTCCCTTCTTTTAGGCTGTTGTTGTGATTGAATAAATATATATATATATGCTGATATACATATGCCATTGCATGCATGCCTACTTTCAAGTTGAAGTGATATACTTGTTCCCTGAATGTTATTGTTGGCTTATAAGCTAGATAGTTATATATCAGTTATAAGCCGATTATTGTAAGACCCTCATAGAAGGGCGTATACATCTTATTAATCAAAAATAGACCGGGAGTCAATATTCCTTGATATATCGAGATTACCTCGGAGGAAAATATTTAAGTAAATATTTTCTATTATTTGGGCGACGAATATTATTTGAATATTCGTTCGAGACTAATTATTTTAACGATCCTTACTTCAAATAATTATTTGAACGTAACCATTCGACGAATAATATTTTTCAATATTCATTCAAAGTCGAATAGGTTATCGATTATTATTCCGAATATTCTTCTAAAGATTGGACTACTAAATGAATATTATTTGAATATCCATTTAGAATATTACTTTATTTAATGAATATTACTTTTGAATATTCATTTAAGATATTACTTACTTGATGAATATTATTCTAATATTCATCTGAAGCTTGATTTATTTATCGAGTCTTATCTCGAATATTCCTTTAAAGCTTGGATTACTAAATGAATATTACTTGATATTCATTTAGAATATTATTCATTAAACGAATATTACTTTTTCAATAAACATTTAAATTCCTAATAAATTATGAATATTATTTGAATATTCATCCAGGGTTCTATTTAATCATCGAATATTATTTTAAATATTTTAAATATTCTTTTCAGGTCTTATTAATTAATGAATATTATTCTGAATATTCATTTGAATATTTAATTATGCAATAAATATTCTCTAGATATTTCTTCAAGGATTATTTGAGAAATACTCTGATTAAAGATATTCTTTCATATTCCTAAATATTCTGTAAAATATTTTAATTCAATAAATATTCTCTGAATATTTATTTCATACTTAGAATAACCTCGATAAGGTTTATCTTCTTCGATTATTACAGAAAATATTTCGGAGTCATATTATTATTAATCTTATATCAAGAAAGGTTCTCAGACATCATTCTTCTTCGAGTCTACCTCTCTAATAATAAGGGAACCTTACTTGGAAGATGTTATTTATCTTGTCGACTTCCCGGTCATAGAGTATTCTCTTCACTCGCAACTCGGGTGCTGTTGACTTATTAAGTCGTTGTTTACCTTCTCATCTTTCGAGGGGTAAGATTGTTGGAACAAGTTGATGTTCGATACCAAGCCACAGCTTGGAAGTTATTGGTGAATTTTCCTTTCCAACTAGATACGACTACCTTGTAGAGTCTTATCAACAAGTCTTATACTTGGGGAAAGGGGGACGAACGTTACATTCAGAATCATGAACTCTATTTGAACTAGGAGTCATGTAAGAGGCCGAGTAGCGCCGGTCCATCCCCTTTTGGCCCAACCGTTGGCCGGGGAGAGCTAGTAAGGCGGTAGACAAGTAAAGCCGTCAGTTCTTCCTTCTACCGGTAGTAAATCTAAATTGAGCTGTACGATCTCGACTGATCATCAAGATTGGAACAGCGGGCGCGGTGAATACTCCATCATTGGTTCATCATCCAAATTTATTTATTTCCTGCAACATGATTACTGTTGGCAGAGTTGCAAAAGGGTCATAACTGGAATTGCAACCTTTTCTTGCAAGTTCTTCTTCTTAATAACAATAAGAATATCTCGCTTACTTTGATGTAGCAGATATTTCTACAAACAAATACTTTAAGTTACCTTGTAACTTCATCGTTCATATTATACTGGCATCATTTCCGTAAAGGCATGGCATATGGTTTGAAAGATACTTTTGAACTGTTATACATTATCGTTCAGTCATATATTATTGTTGGTGGGCTATTGCTCACCCTTGCTTTATTATTATATCACAACAACAGCTAGACCAGATGACTCGCACAAGGCGCACTCGACGCGGGCGAGGACGATGAGACTACCAGAGCTGAAGAAGAAGCTATTGGTAGGGTATATTTATTCTTTCAGTACCAAGAATATGGTCTAGTATGCCTTATGTAAATGGATGGCAAAGAGTATGTATTTATATTGAAATTCTTTTTGGATTGTAAGAACTCATAATGTGATTAATAAAAATTTGAGTGTTACTCTGATTTCATCTCTGGGACTATAACGGGTGTGTTTTATATTATTGTGTTGGGTTATAGAGACGTAATTTATTTTACGTTAAGGAAAGTTCAAGTGTTGTGGACAGAATTGGAAACCGTAACCACCGGATCCCGGACCCCGGATCTGGGGGTGTTACAGAAGTGGTATCAGAGCGTACGTTATAAACCCCAGAGATGAGGTGACGTTAAAACAATAAACTCAATAAGATAATAAGAACTCTTGCCAAGTTCATAGTCGGACTACTTAATGTAGTGATGACATATAAAACCCTTATGGGAACTCGTAAGTATAATGATAGTAACTTAGCTCGATATCGTATCGACGAGTAAGGTGACTGACCTTGAGGCATACGAGCAACAGCGCGATGATGCTTTATATGCTGAAGATCAGTGGGTAATTCGATGGAGTACCCTACTGGAGACCCGGAAGAGGTTCCAGCAGATAAGGAAAATCCTATTAGGATGAGGAGCTTACCCATGGGTAATGAGGGTCGCAGCCAGAATGACTGTGATGATTAAGATATGGTGCTCAGAAAAGTGAGTATAAAGAACCGAGATATTATTAAGAGATCTGAAGATGCATGTTGAATTCATAGCCGGGCTACCAGATGTAGTACCAGCAAGAATGAAGGATTGGAAGAATTACTTGAGATCTTATACGGAAATAGATGAGAATCCTTAGAGATTTTCATCTTAACAAAGAAAGAGCTAGAGGGGTGTATGATTATTAAAGACATCAATTTAGGGCGAGGAGCAGAGTCCCTAGGAATAGTTGAGAAGGAGGCAGTAAGTGCCATATCATTTGATAAATGAATTAGTATGAATATGGTCAGTAATAATTCGCCATGAGAAGGCAGGTATCGTAGGTTGTAAATTATGGAACCAAATTGAGGTTAATAAGGTGGTTTTATTAAGGAAAATGTTCATTTTATGAATGAATCATTTAGAAAGTAAAGACATTGGGAAGTGATAGCATGATTGGGTAAAGTATATAAGGAAGTAGTAAGCAAGACAATGATCTCAGAACCTACCGGAAGATAAGACCAGTGAGTCAAGATGAACTCGTAATGAGACTACTGCCAGAGACTGAGTATAGAGTTAATTCAACTCAGTTAAATGATGAACCAGAAACGTTAGATGCATGTGATTCAGAGGAATATTAAATTCCTTCTTCTCTTTGAATGGATTATAGTAGTTACCTTAAGTTTACTCCGACACGGAATTATAATAGATCAAGTAATACGATCAGCAGTTAAAGAGAAAAATGTGAGAAAATCTTCCTGGAGCTAAAAGGTGAAATTGGTAATGACCAAGAGCTGGCATTGCTTAATGGAAAAAGGAGACTTTGTACTTCCAATGACGCTTCGCATAAAGGGTTAGGTAGACCGACATTTGGTAGTATTGAATATCAGGACGTTGTGGCAGGTTTCAGTTTGAAACTATTGATTCCCTTCTAAGGGATGTATATAATTGATTCCTCTCCAGTGGGTAAACTTCCAATCCGATGACGATTATTTCGTTAACTATGACTGCTTATGATTCCACCTGCTTGGAGGTTCATAGAACTATTCTTCAGGTTTCGAAACTGGTCTCCTTAATGTTACCAGTAGGTGGGTAGATTGATCAAAATTTCCCTGAGTCTGGAAAGGAATTCGGTGAATTTTGGCAAACCTTGTCTTTCTGATTATCAGAGAATGTCATGGAAGAGAGAAAAAAAAAAAAAATTGGAGCAAACCCTGTGATTTGGGTAAGGATGCTGTAAAATGGGTTAGTAAACGGACCCTGAGCATTACAATCGACGGTAGTGATAAAATGATGAAGTGAGATTGGACGAAAATAGGAAATGTAAGTAAGAAACCAGCCGGATTGAGAAATTCTAGGATTGACTTAAATGAAGAGGCCGTTATGCCAGGAATGGTAAGCTTGTGTGGCACGCAGGATTGATAAGAATAGTTGAAAAGATAAAAGTGGAGGAAAGGTGACCGGAGACGGTGCCGAGTAGTCGATTAAGACTTATATGGAGTAAAGTTTTGGAAAGGTAGAAAGGTATCAAAGAAGAAGGCACTATGCCGGCAATTGCTAGAAAAGTAATGCTATTAGCCAACCCCTAAAATCATATATTTTTATGTGTGGCCAGTTGAGGCCAAGTCCCAACGGACTATAAAGTGACTAGACCAGCAATGAAAAGACAAAGCAGGGTTGCTTCTAAGAAAGCACCGACTGCAAGGGCTTCTGATATAAAGGAAACATTAATGAGATCGTTTGAATCTTCTGCCGAACAACCCATGTTTTGATTGGGAATTCACTAGACCTTTTTGGGATGGGGTCACCCGTACTAAAGTGACTCATGTGTATATGGTTGTTCAAGATTTCGAGTAAAATGGAAGTATAGTGACTTGAGATGTATGATGTTAGGGTATCATGAATACCATGAATATATTATGACGGAGGAAAGTAAACAATGAAGGTATATGAAGAGGGTATAGAAAAGGTCAGAAATTGAACAGTATGCTGTAGGAATTTTGTCTGAGGCAAGTACCTTTGCGAAGAACGATAAGCACTAAGAGATTCACGTTGAACTCGACCAATATCTTCCAGAACATCCTTGCTACCATTAACAAGTTCGGTAAGAGAAGAGATTGGCATACGTTGCCTTTTTGGAAGGCCAAATAGGCTGACAACTATCTGAAAGAAGAGGGTGGCATTAAACCACCGATCGATTATCAAATGAGAATGATTGAAAAGAGACCTTTATTAAGGATACATGATCTGATTGCCAATTATAAGATGCAAGAATTCCTTGGCAGTTGAATTAAGGATAGGATATCCATAAATTAAGACAAACCCTGGGGAATGCACAAGGGGTGGCATTAACCCTAATAACGACATTATGACTTCAGATGTTATGAGCTGGACTTGCTAAGGCAACAATGACCGGTAAGGATTATTAAAAAGAGTTCTGGAAAGAACATAGATAGAATTATTAGAGTATTGATCAATGACATTCTGATATACCCGGTACCCAGAAAATACCGGAGGAATGATAAGGATGGCCTACGAAACCTTACAAGGAAAAAGGGTAATATTCCGAACTTCAAAAACGGAAGTTTGGTAAGGAATGTATGACATCGTAACAATAATGCCAGATGAGGCATGTATGAAACCCTGAGGAAGTATGGGTTGAACCAATAAGGTTGAGATTATCCTAAAACAAGAAGGGATTTAAGTAAGGAAATATCCTAGGTATGATTTGGAGTACCTGTAGTCAAGATCGCACTAGAAAGGTGGAAGCAATGACTTTTGGAAAAGACTGATAGATGCTTTCTCTCATTCAGCAGAATTTAAGGGAGAATGCTTCCACCCTGAGTTGGAATAGATCTAGAAAACATTGATTATTATAATCAGGAAAGGCCAACGAGGTGGCCGACACTTTAAATATAGGGGAGTAAGCATAAATGCTCAGACCAAAGAAATAGAATGATAATGTAAGGACCTTGATGGTCATAATGTGGTAGAGGAAGTTACATTCCGTTTGATGATTGTGCCAGGATCAACTATAAGAATGGTTTAAGTAAAGATTCGATTCCTGATGTTGCCAGTAGCACATTACCGACATTAGGAGGCTCTACGACAGACCAGACCAAATTCCCCAAGAGACTCGCCTTTTCTTTGGAAAGAGAGAGGGGAGGTTAAGTAACAATGAATTGGTAGTAAATGACCAGAAGTAGAGAAGGTACAAATACTGATAAGCCAAATGGCACGATGATGAATGACAAGCAAGTTTATGTTGGTGTATTTCTGTGCAAACAAGATAGAGAATTATGAGGTTGGCAAGCGATTAAGCAAACCGCTAAGCTTTTAGTCTTCTACCGGAGATATATGATTAATAATCTCACCAGCCTGTTCCAGCTGCGATGCTGGAAGCTTTCCTGCAATTTTTTTTTCTGCTTCAGGTAATATCTACGTCAAGTTCAGGAAGCGTTCCTTATGGATAGGAAATAGTGATTATTTTGTTTTCCTAGAGGATCTTGAATTGACAATTATGATGCTTAGTTATTAAAGCACTGCGTAAACGATAAACGATGGTGATCCTTATGAGAAATTAGGTGGTAACGACTGTGGAAATGTCGAATTGAATCTAAGTTAGAGAAATCATCCAGGTTTATTTCGGATGGTGTAATTTCTGGAATGACGGGATATTTGAAATAAATGATTAGGCTATGATGGTTCATAGAATGATTATAGTAGAAATGAAGACAAGCAACTGATTGAGATGAATGAAGAGTCGAGGATTAATAAGAAAGTCAGATATGCGGACTCATGAGAAGCTCCAGTAATGAAGCGAGAAGAGTATGGAATTGGCAAGGTAAGGGTATTGGCCAAAACGGAAAGTTGGAATTAGGAGCATGAATGACATACAAATTGGCTCCTTTTTAAGACTGGAAAATCCGAGGAAATATGGAATAGTTTGATTGAGTAATAAAAAAAGACTCATGGAATGAGAAAGTGAAATCTAGATGGTGGAACAAAGGAAAGTTTGACCACAAACGTGCCACGTATATTGAATAAAGGTAACACGCGTTCCCCTAATAAGGTGACGGTGGAGTTCAATAACAGAAGTGAATGAGAACTAGATGATAAGATGGATGTGATTGATAAAGAAAAGAATGGGAAATAATTATTGAATGTGAAGCAAGAAATGTTATGAATGGATTGATGAATGGGTTCTTCTTAATGAGCTCTCGGAATGACAACCTGATAGTGTTAGAATTATGAGTATGAAAGAGCCAGTGTCGGGGCATGAAATGTGAGTAATAATAATGTCAAGCGGGAAATCCAAGATTTAACCTGAGAGGTTGAAGGATTTTCCAAAAAGTAGTTGATACTAATATCGAACAAGAGTATAGGTCCACCGAATGATGGACAGAGCAACAAGGACATGTGATATGTGAGATTACGAAAAAGTGGAATTTGATACGAATATGATTATTTCTCTTCTCTAATAAACCTCTATAGTTCAGAGGTAAATTCTAAATATGATATTTTGACAATCATGAAAACGTTCATATATGATTCTTTGAAATTCGTTCTTTTCTTCTCCCTTATTTATCTTCTTCTAAATTGAGAAGAACAACCCTTTAAGGAGGGGAGGTAATACTACGTGACTCTCTGTCTGTGTGATAGGAGTCTAAGTGGAATGCCATTAATTGTTTAATTGCTTGTCAAGTACTAAAGGCTGGCCCCCTTTTTGTACTAACTATGCAATATAACAAATGTTCATTGATCACAGTGATCTCTCGATAAAATTTTCCACCTAAATATATATACATCAAGATTGCGAAGATTAAAACGATTAGGAATTGCAAAATTACGAGTGAGGTTATCTCCGGACTTCGTAGCGCGTTAGTGATACCGAAGTCACTGCACGTACCAATAAGGTTAATAGTATAAGAACGGACAAGAGCGTATACCGGATGATGTGTTGTGCGAAAGTATCAAAGAATTGGTAGAACGGATAAGGGTGTATTGTAACACCAGTATGAGATGCTTTAGAAAGATTGGAGTGTGTAAGGATCGACCAGAGAATTGGAAAGTGAAATAACCAACAAATACCCAATTGTCTTCTACCTGATTCCGGGACGGAATCCTTTTAAGGAGGGGAGACTGTAAGAACCCAGATTTTTGGGTAGAATTAAAACTTTTATTATGTATTGATGTAAGAATGAACAGTGGTTACAACTACAATGTAATACTGGCTTTAAAGGATGAAGAATGGAAGGATAAAAGATTCCAAGGTTATATGTCCTGAAGGATGCTATTGGGTGATAACTTAGATTAGAATAATCTATCTCCTAGAAAGTTAAGATAAGATTCCCTAGAGAGGAATAGATACCCTCATGTCATCCAAATCAATATCTATTATAAGCCCAGCGGTTTCGTAAAAAGGTTAAGGAACACTCGAGGGTGAACCAGGTTCATTTTCCTAATTATAGGAATTAAATAAAAATAAGTGATGAATAGTGATTTTGGTGGAATTTGGAATATTATTATAATAATGTTATACCCGGTATTCGGAACGGATTTCTGAGTTCGTATTAGTGATCCGGGAAGAAAATAAGTGTATGTAAAAGCTGTCGGATTCAGAAAAAGAGCACTTTTATTTTCTCCGAGATTTCCCTGGACACTGCAAGACATAAGGAATTATAAAAGGGATTTAAGGAATTTAAATTCGAGAAGTATTAAGAAAGATGAGGAATAGTAGTATAAATATTAAGAAGGTTTTCGGTAAAACCCTAACTAGAAACGAATGAGTTAGTCCCTCGAACGAGCAACGAATTGAGCAATAACCGGACAAAGAACAAACAGAGGATCAAGATGCATGCATGTACAAGGAGATAAGACCAAGTAACTAAGTAGTTACATGAGCAACTAGTATACTTAGCAAACATAACCAAGTACTTAGCTTCTTGTCATCATCTTACCATTACAAACCAACACTTGTCCATTTAATTACATCATGCATGACCTAGAACTTTATTAAAGCTACTTTATGGACAAGATATTATCCAAAGACATTCAATAATTCACTTTAGATAAGATGAGAGCAAGATCAAAGCCAAGCAAACACCACCTCTCCCCCATTTTTCCAGCAGTTGCATTTTCCAGGGCAGGGGTCTTTGCCATTTTTTTTCACCTAGATCTACTCATCTAAAAATCATGAAAAAGTTCATGGAGCTTCTACACATCAAGGTGAAGTTGGGGATTTAATTTCATAATTTTTGAAGATCTTAGCTTCAAACTCCATGTTTTCCATTTTCAAATAAATCCTCAAAGATGAGGGTGAATAGTGTTTTCAAGAAACTAACTTTGATTTCTTGGTTTCTTTGGATGATTTAAGCTTTGTTAAAGCCATACAAGGACTATATAAGGGTTATTATAGCTTGTACACTCTCCAAGGAAGGTATAATTCTTAAGAACCCAAGATCTTACTTTGAGTTTTATATATGTTCTTGATGGTTTTAGATTAGTTAAGATTATGGTGTTGTTATATGCATAAAAGCATGATTATGTAGTTAGTAGTGATGATTTAAGAGTTTTGATGATTATGATGGTTAATTGAAACCTTCTTGGACTGGTTAAGATGAAAACCATGTATAGTATGCCCGGTGTGGCTTGGATTGATTGTTATGAATTTTAGAACGTTTGATTTATAGCCGTCGTAATGCCGAATTTTCGTTAGACTATTAAACACCGAGCATCACAGTAGCTATAACTCACTGTACAGCTTCATTTTCTGCCATGATAGGATAGATTATGTTTCAAGCTTCGTTTTGATATAAAGATCGCATGAAACGGACTTACGGTTTAGGATTTATGACCAAATTACTAAAAGTAGTTCGAATCCGTAAACGAAAGTTCGTAACTGTAATTGAACCCTCGTAAACTATGTAACGTCATGGCGAATCTTGGTAAATAAATACTAGAGGTAAAAAGGAAGGCGTGAAAGAAAACCGTATGTCAAAAAGATCATTTTTCGATTTATTAAAAATGTTCGAGTCGAGGTTAAACGCGAACGAACCCCTAAAAGACGACTCTTTTATAACTTCGGTAAAACACTTAGAAAACGGACGATAAAACTCGGAGTATAGTATTGGTTCGTAACGATCGACTTTAGAACTCATATGACTTAAGTATGTCCCAAGTATAAGTACAATGACATGTCGTATTAACGAACGGATGTCGGGTCGGATCAGTGATAAAAGTAATACACTAAAAGGGGTATAACGAGATAACTCAAGAACGTGTTTCGAATTAAGTATAACTTAACTTTTAATATGTTAAGTGATTAATCCCGAATGCCTTGGCTATTTATAGATCACCAAGCTGAACCGGGACCCGCTACCACTACCCCTTACCGTACTCGACTACCAGGCAAGTTTCAATTCCCTTCTTTTAGGCTGTTGTTGTGATTGAATAAATATATATATATATATATGCTGATATACATATGCCATTGCATGCATGCCTACTTTCAAGTTGAAGTGATATACTTGTTCCCTGAATGTTATTGTTGGCTTATAAGCTAGATAGTTATATATCAGTTATAAGCCGATTATTGTAAGACCCTCATAGAAGGGCGTATACATCTTATTAATCAAAAATAGACCGGGAGTCAATATTCCTTGATATATCGAGATTACCTCGGAGGAAAATATTTAAGTAAATATTTTCTATTATTTGGGCGACGAATATTATTTGAATATTCGTTCGAGACTAATTATTTTAACGATCCTTACTTCAAATAATTATTTGAACGTAACCATTCGACGAATAATATTTTTCAATATTCATTCAAAGTCGAATAGGTTATCGATTATTATTCCGAATATTCTTCTAAAGATTGGACTACTAAATGAATATTATTTGAATATCCATTTAGAATATTACTTTATTTAATGAATATTACTTTTGAATATTCATTTAAGATATTACTTACTTGATGAATATTATTCTAATATTCATCTGAAGCTTGATTTATTTATCGAGTCTTATCTCGAATATTCCTTTAAAGCTTGGATTACTAAATGAATATTACTTGATATTCATTTAGAATATTATTCATTAAACGAATATTACTTTTTCAATAAACATTTAAATTCCTAATAAATTATGAATATTATTTTGAATATTCATCCAGGGTTCTATTTAATCATCGAATATTATTTTAAATATTTTAAATATTCTTTTCAGGTCTTATTAATTAATGAATATTATTCTGAATATTCATTTGAATATTTAATTATGCAATAAATATTCTCTAGATATTTCTTCAAGGATTATTTGAGAAATACTCTGATTAAAGATATTCTTTCATATTCCTAAATATTCTGTAAAATATTTTAATTCAATAAATATTCTCTGAATATTTATTTCATACTTAGAATAACCTCGATAAGGTTTATCTTCTTCGATTATTACAGAAAATATTTCGGAGTCATATTATTATTAATCTTATATCAAGAAAGGTTCTCAGACATCATTCTTCTTCGAGTCTACCTCTCTAATAATAAGGGAACCTTACTTGGAAGATGTTATTTATCTTGTCGACTTTCCGGTCATAGAGTATTCTCTTCACTCGCAACTCGGGTGCTGTTGACTTATTAAGTCGTTGTTTACCTTCTCATCTTTCGAGGGGTGAGATTGTTGGAACAAGTTGATGTTCGATACCAAGCCACAGCTTGGAAGTTATTGGTGAATTTTCCTTTCCAACTAGATACGACTACCTTGTAGAGTCTTATCAACAAGTCTTATACTTGGGGAAAGGGGGACGAACGTTACATTCAGAATCATGAACTCTATTTGAACTAGGAGTCGTGTAAGAGGCCGAGTAGCGCCGGTCCATCCCCTTTTGGCCCAACCGTTGGCCGGGGAGAGCTAGTAAGGCGGTAGACAAGTAAAGCCGTCAGTTCTTCCTTCTACCGGTAGTAAATCTAAATTGAGCTGTACGATCTCGACTGATCATCAAGATTGGAACAGCAGGCGCGGTGAATACTCCATCATTGGTTCATCATCCAAATTTATTTATTTCCTGCAACATGATTACTGTTGGCAGAGTTGGAAAAGGGTCATAACTGGAATTGCAACCTTTTCTTGCAAGTTCCTCTTCTTAATAACAATAAGAATATCTCGCTTACTTTGATGTAGCAGATATTTCTACAAACAAATACTTTAAGTTACCTTGTAACTTCATCGTTCATATTATACTGGCATCATTTCCGTAAAGGCATGGCATATGGTTTGAAAGATACTTTTGAACTGTTATACATTATCGTTCAGTCATATATTATTGTTGGTGGGCTATTGCTCACCCTTGCTTTATTATTATATCACAACAACAGCTAGACCAGATGACTCGCACAAGGCGCACTCGACGCGGGCGAGGACGATGAGACTACCAGAGCTGAAGAAGAAGCTATTGGTAGGGTATATTTATTCTTTCAGTACCAAGAATATGGTCTAGTATGCCTTATGTAAATGGATGGCAAAGAGTATGTATTTATATTGAAATTCTTTTTGGATTGTAAGAACTCATAATGTGATTAATAAAAATTTGAGTGTTACTCTGATTTCATCTCTGGGACTATAACGGGTGTGTTTTATATTATTGTGTTGGGTTATAGAGACGTAATTTATTTTATGTTAAGGAAAGTTCAAGTGTTGTGGACAGAATTGGAAACCGTAACCACCGGATCCCGGACCCCGGATCTGGGGGTGTTACATCTATGCAAATAAATGTTATAAATACTTCTGCATGCGTAGAAATTCTTTCAATGGTATCAGAGCATAGGTTGAATGCATATAGATTCCCAGAAAAAATTTGAGAATTTTTAAAGTTTGTATGGATTTATTATGAATTTTTGAAGTTCATGGAGGCTATAATCAAATTAATTATGAATTAATTCGAAATTAATTTTTTGAAATAAAATGACTCTGGATTTAGATTGTACAAGTGTTGTAGAGAATCAGGATATTTTTATTATATTTTTTATGTTAACAGATTATTAATTATTAATTTTTAAAGAAGTTTGGATTTATAAATGAATAATCTGTTATTAAATAATATATATAAAAACATGCTGGTGGGCTTGCATTATGAATGGCGGGCTAGGATTTTCACTTGGGCCTACTACTAGTGGGCTGCTGGATTTTATAATATAAAAGTGTCGGCTGAACAAACACGCGGAAAGGGAAGGACGCGCGCCAGAGAAGGCCTGTAACGCATTCATGGACTGCGTTACAGGGTCTTCACGCTGTTCCATGAGGCGTTACAAGAGTGTAACGCATTGTTAAGATGCGCAACAGAGCGTCATCAGCGAGTGGACTTTCGGATGGCGCGTGCGGGCGCGTGGCTCTTCCGTTCGGGACGTGATTGGTGCCGTTGGATTCGTATGGACGAGTAGTTTCTAATGGATGGGTCAAATATTTTTATAAAAATAATTTTGAAACGATTATAGCTTCCGGAAGTGTTTTTAAGACCAGTTTTGACTGTTTAACGACTTTTAAACACAACCAATGATCCATACATAAGTTCAAAACAGTAATACATGATCTAACATGCCTACCTATGTTTTATTGAATGAATATATAGATAATATATGTCTAGGTTGAACATGAGATGCTAGATTTAGGCTGATTCCTTAAACGTACTAAACATGTTAGACATCTAGGTTATAACGAAAATGTTTCGTAACCTTAATATGATTAAAACCCCTCTTTTAAATATCAAGTTAATAAATGGTCAAAGACACAACGGGCTTATGTCGGTCATAGCCTTCCAACATGGTAGAAAGTAATTCTTAAATTTTGGGCATTGTCGTTTCGTGCTACAGCCGAGGGCTTCGTTTCGAAAAATAGGAATTACTTGTCTATTACATTAGATGCGCATAATTAATTAGAATTCAATTGTCGTTACGTGCTACAGCCGTGGGCTATTGAATCTTATTAATTTTACGAGATGTTGGGTCTGACTTGACTTAGAATATTGAATTTAGACGTGCTACAGCCGTGATTCAATGATTCAAGAGGATAAATGAAATAAGGGAATAACATGAGATGTAATTGATGAAGAGTTATCTGCCTATGGAACATTATATAATGTTTCGTGCTACAGCCGAGGTTATATAATGGAAAGTAGGATCCCTATTCTCACTTGCATTGAGAATGCTTAGTTATACATTTAGAGGGGTGTATAAAATCTGTGGGAGCCACCTATGAATAAAGACCCGATTCAAAAGGTGTAAATAATAAAATTTAATATCTACTAATGTTGTTATGTGTTTATAAATTTCAGATTTATATATATATCATGTCTTCTGCAATATCACTCCGTTGCATACTTGACAATAACAAATTGACTGGTCCCAACTACGCTGATTGGCTCCGAAACCTGAGAATCGTTCTCAGGGCTGAGAAAAAGGACCACGTGCTGGATTCACCATTACCTGAAGCCCTTCCTGAAGATGCAACTCATTTTGATCGTCAAGAACATGATGAATGGATGGATGCTGCAAGAGTCGCTCAGTGTATCATGCTAGCAAGCATGACACCTGACTTGCAGAAACAACATCAGCATATGGATGCTCATGCTATCCTTGTGGATCTACAGGAGCTGTACGACGTTCAGGGGAGAACCGCTCGATATGAAATATCGAAACAGCTATTCCAATGTAGAATGGCTGAAGGGTCATCTGTGAATGACCATGTACTTAAGATGATCAATCTAATTGAACATCTAGAGCAACTTGGTTTTATCATGGACGGGGAGTTAAGCCAAGATTTAGTCTTACAGTCACTCCCAGATTCGTTCTCGCAGTTTGTTATGAACTTTCACATGAACAAGCTGGATGTTAGCTTGCCTGAACTCCACAACATGCTGAAGACTGCAGAGTCGAATTTTCCCTCCAAGAAAGGTTCTGTTCTTATGATTGGTGCTAGTACCTCTACTAAGAGGAAGAGGAACTGGAGACCAAAGAATAAGAAATCAGGTGAGAAGAGACCTGTCCAACAAAAGGTTAAGGATGACCCCAAAAGCAAAGGACCTTGCTTCCACTGTAACAAGATGGGTCACTGGAAGAGGAACTGCAAGGATTACCTCGCAGAGATAAAGAAGAAGAAGGGTAGTGAGACTACCGCTTCTGATTCAGGTATGTTCATGATTGAAGTTAATATGTCTTTAAGTCAAATATCTACTTGGGTATTAGATACCGCTTGTGGTTCTCACATTTGCAATTCGTTGCAGGGACTAAAGAGAAGTAGACCTCTTGGTGAAGATGAAGTGATTCTATTAATGGGCAATGGAGCAAGAGTTGCTGCTATAGCTGTAGGATCATTTCCATTACATATGCCTACGGGCAAAACTATTGTGTTAAATAATTGTTATTATGTACCTTCAATTGTAAGAAATATTGTTTCTATTCCTTTACTGGACTCTGAGGGTTTTTCATTCATTATTGAGAATAATAAATGTTTAATCAAAAGAAACAACGTTCTTTATGGAAATGGTACATTACATAATGGTTTGTATATATGTGACTTAGAACATAATTTGTTTCAAATTGAACAACAAGATAATAAAAGAAAACGAGATAATAAAAATCCAACTTATTTATGGCACTGCAGACTAGGTCATATTAGTGAACACAGACTTTGCACATTACATAAGGATAATTTACTAGAACATTTTGATTTTGAATCATATCCTACATGCGAGTCCTGTCTCATGGGTAAAATGACTAAATCTCCATTTACTGGACATGGTGAGAGAGCTGCGGGGTTGTTAGACTTAGTACACACAGATGTGTGTGGACCAATGTCAACAAGTGCTAGAGGAGGATTTTCATACTTCATTACTTTTACGGATGATCGATCCAGATTTTGATATGTATACCTGATGAAATACAAATCCGAAGCTTTTAAAAAGTTCAAAGAATACAGAAATGAAGTAGAAAAACAACACATGTAGTATTAAAGTTCTTCGTTCAGACCGAGGAGGTGAGTACATAAGCGGGGAGTTTTTGGATTATCTTAAAGAAAATGGTATAGTTTCTCAATGGACCCCTCCCTATACTCCACAATTAAATGGAGTATCTGAGAGAAGGAATCGTACTCTATTAGATATGGTAAGGTCCATGATGAGCTTTACTGATCTTCCAGTATCACTTTGGGGTTATGCTTTAGAGACGTCGGCGTACATACTGAATAAGGTACCTTCTAAATCGGTTCAAATGACTCCACATGAGATGTGGAAACGGAAGAAACCAATTCTTAAACATGTTAAGGTTTGGGGGTGTCCAGCTTACGTCAAGAAAGTTGAACATGATAAGTTGGAATCTAGATCCGTGAAATGTAGTTTTGTGGGATATCCTAAAGAAGGTCAAGGATATTACTTCTATACACCTTCCGATCATAGGATATTTATTTCTAGACATGCACACTTCTTAGAGGAACAGTTCCTCCTTGATAGAAATAGTGGGAGAAACATTGAACTTGATGAAGTTCAAGAACCACAAAATACAATGATTATAGATGAAATACCTGTTCAGATAGAACTACCTTCTATAGAACAACCTTTACGTAGGTCAGAGAGAGTGTCCCGCCCAATCGAAAGGTATTACGGGCTTGTCATTGAAAATGAGAATGATTTGTCATTTGTCGATGATGAGGACCCTATGACTTATGAAGAGGCTATGAGTTGTGACGACTCAGAGAAATGGCAGGATGCCATGAAATCCGAAATGGACTCTATGTATACAAACCAAGTGTGGACTTTGGTTGAAGCACCTGAAGGGATTAAACCCATTGAGTGCAAATGGGTATACAAACGAAAACTTGGAGCAGATGGCCAGGTGGAGACCTATAAGGCCAGGCTTGTGGCAAAAGGATTCAAGCAAAGACAAGGAATTGACTTTGATGAAACTTTTTCGCCTGTAGCCTTGCTCAAATCCATTCGGATTTTGCTTGCGATTGCAGCCTACTATGATTACGAGATCTGGCAAATGGACGTAAAGACGGCCTTCCTCAATGGGAAACTTGATGAGGAAGTGTATATGACACAGCCAGAGGGGTTTGTTTCCAAGGGAAACGAACATCTAATATGTAGACTACTACGAACCATATATGGTTTGAAGCAAGCTTCTCGTAAATGGAACATCCGTTTTGATGAGACAATCAAAGAGTTTGATTTTATCAAAAACTTAGATGAACCATGTGTTTACAAGAAGGTTAGTGGGAGCGCGATAACATTTCTTGTATTGTATGTGGATGACATACTTATCATAGGAAATGATATACCAATGTTACAATCAGTCAAGGTCTGGCTATCAAAGAACTTCACTATGAAGGACTTGGGAGAGGCATCCTATATTTTAGGGATGAAGATCTATAGAGATAGATCAAATCGAACGATTGGCCTATCCCAAGGTGCGTACATCGATAAGGTGCTAAAAAGGTTTAGCATGGAGAACTCGAAAAGAGGTCTCATTCCTATGTGTCATGGGATTACTCTTTCCGAGAAAATGTCTCCAAAGACAGATGAGGAAAGAGTGCGCATGAGTAAGATTCCTTATGCTTCGGCAATAGGATCTATCATGTATGCGATGTTATGTACTAGAGCTGATGTTGCTCATGCACTTAGTGTGACGAGCAGATATCAGTCCAACCCAGGTGAAGAACACTGGAAAGCAGTGAAGAATATCTTGAAGTACTTGAGAAGGACTAAAGATGTTTTTCTTGTTTTTGGTGGATCTGAATTGAAAATAGAGGGTTATACTGACTCTAGTTTTCAGTCAGAAGGCGATGGTAGCAGATCCCAGTCAGGGTATGTGTTTACTCTAAATGGGGGAGCGATTAGTTGGAAGAGTTCCAAACAGCCTACAACGGCTGACTCAACAGCAGAAGCGGAATATATAGCTGCATGTGAAGCTGCAAAGGAAGCTGTCTGGATGAGGAAATTTGTTTCTGATTTGGGAGTAGTTCCTAGCATTGAGGAACCTATATTGTTATATTGTGATAACAACGCTGCGATAGCTCAAGCTAAGGAACCTAGATCTCATAAGACTTCCAAACACGTGTTATGGCGCTTTCATCTGATTAGAGAGATCGTTGAGAGAGGAGATGTCAACATCGTAAGAGTTGACACACATAACAACATAGCAGACCCATTTACAAAGGCTTTGTCTCAGACTCACTTTGATCGTCATAGAGAGAAGATGGGTATTAGATACCAGAGTGATTGGCTTTAGTACAAGTGGGAGTTTGAAAGTATTTTGTCCTAAATCCAATCATGTATGATGAGTTAGGAAGTACTTTCATGTAATCTTATTTGATTTTGTTTATATTAATAAAAGACTTGTTGTTTTTATTACGGGCTTTATCTATTTAAAGTGTATTAAATAAGATGTTCCATAGTTTAGAGTAAAGCTTCTAGAATTATAATGAGATTATAATAGTGAGATCTAGAAGATGATAACACTAAACTTAAACTGTTCCTGATCATAGGATAACTAATTGGGAGTTAGTCAATCCGGAAAGATCGGTACATACTATACTTGCTTCTTACGAAGGATGTCTGTTCTCATAGGCATTTGTGTGGTGACACTATAGTTAGTATGTAGGTGCTCATTGTGGAATGAGTTCACTGAACATGACTCGATCACTTGAATAATTAATAGAGTTTACTCACGTGTCAGTAATTGTTCATATAGTGATGGTTGTACAAGTATCCTTAGACTTGAGATTGTTAGAGTCATCTTGTATATAATGAACAATGCTTTGGTTTAGTCCTTAGTCTCAAGGGCAATTAATAAGTTCTATTCTGGGCATTGGAATTTATATATGGAGATAGTTAACGATCAATAAAGGATCTGCCCCTTCCAGTAAAGGAAGTGAATATCCTATGCTATTCTTAATATGGTAGTTGAGGAATCTCTGGCCAGAGTGAATGAAATTAGAAATTAATTTCTAATTTGCATTAACATGAACTATACATAAGGAATAAGAAATCATATGATTAAATTAGATAGGCTTGACACGAGATCTATGCCTTGTATTTAATCGGGATATTGTTATGGTAGAAGGAATTTATTGTACGGTAACCAGTCACTGAATAGGTTCTATATTCCTAGCAATGAATTCATATTATCCGGATAGTCGCGATATATTGAGAAGTATCACTCACGATGTAGAATGAATTCAATTACAGCGATAATTATTTTTTAACGAATTAAAGTAATTCGTATAAATAATAATAAATAGTTTATTATTATTTATTTCTACTACTGGCTTAATATTGAACCTAAAAGGTCACACCATAAAAAGAAATATTGTTAAAGATGAAGAAAAATTATTTTGGCTAATAATTATTTATTTGAGAAATAAATAATTAAATAAATAATTAAATATGATTTAATTAATTATAAAAATATTAAGAAAAGTTCTTAATATTATAATTATATATTTAATCTGAGATATTAAATATATAAGAGAGAATTATTTTAAATGAAATCAATGATGAACATGTTTTAATTATTAAAAGAGTTTTAATGATTAATGGATTAATTAATAAAGATTAATTAAACCAAACAATGTTTATAGTCAAGAATGATGAGCTGAAATTTCTCTATAAATAGGATGCTCATCAGATTTCAAAAACACAACACAAGATCATTTGCAAAAGAGTTTCTTGCATTTAATCAATATTAGCCAAATTATTCTCTCTTTTCTTCCTTTATAAAATTTCTTGGTGGATACCATTAGAGCACTCCACATACTGAGGGGTGATTGCAAGGAGAAGAACAAGGGCTAATTTTGAAGTTCATAGCTGTTGCCGGAAAGCATTTAAGGTAATTCTCTTATTTTTCTTGAAATATATGCATGATTAATTAGGATTTCTATGCAAATAAATGTTATAAATACTTCCGCATGCGTAGAAATTCCTTCAGAGAGCACGATGCGTAAAAGCACCTTCAACTGTTTTCAACCTAATTCCGGGACGGAATCCTTTTAAGGAGGGGAGGCTGTAAGAATCCTAATTTTTGTTATATTTTCTTTTATTTAATATCATGTGACATTGTCAATTTGGAACCTTTCTAGTCATCCCTGTTGTTTAATGGAATTGATTGTCTGAGAAACTATGTTGTTGCATTCACTATGTAAGATAAAGGGAGGATTGTTGAAGGCAAGAATCTCATTATTAGTAAGATTTATAAAACTTGGGATTTGAGAATGATTAGAGTATAAGAAGATTTATTAGGAATTATGACGAGGAATTATGGATATTCGAGGAATTTACACAATTAAGTACTTAAGGAATTACTAGGGAAATCTCTACGCGACAAAATATTATTACGAGAGATTAATTAAGATATGATACAAATTAAAGATTAAGTGACAAGCATTGGTGGAAGAATAATGATACAAGGAGTAGTATTGCATGCAAGTCCCATGCAACTAAATAGTTAGGAAAAGCAAACTAGTAGTACCAAATGGACAAGAGGAATAGTAACTAGTTGCACCACTTTCCAAGGAGACAAGAGGACATGGTGGCCATACCTAGACTTGTACCATGTATAACATATCTATACACTAATACATATATCACCCAACACCTTTTTACTTTAACCAACCAACACAAAATCAAAACACAAAAAGCTCTCCCCCCCCTCCAAGAACAAAGCTCTCGGCCAAGCAAGAAGCCAAGGGAGAAATTTTTTTTTTCCCTCCATTTCTCTTCATTCATAATCCAAGGCAAAATTCCTAGGCACTCTACATCATCTAAGAAGGTATACTAAGAATTCCAAGCCCTTTCATCCATTAATTTTCAAGATATTAATTGTTAAAGTTATTGTGAATAGTAACATTATTAAGTTTTCTTTTAGATCTTGGATTATAAGGAGTGTAGAAGCTCATTCAAGGTGTTCTTGAGACTTGTAAGGCATACCCAAGGCTCCTAGATACTCAAGAAGGTATAAAAACCCTAACCCCTCTTGGCCATGTAGTGTTTATGAAGTTTAATGATAGATCCATGTGTATTTGTGTTAATCTTGGATGTATAAGTGATGGATGATATAGATCTTGAGTTTAGGTGTTGTGGTTGTGATTTTGATGCTTGTGGTTAGTGTATGTATCTCCATGAACTTGGTGAATTAGATGTTGGTGGTGGTGTGGATGTAAGAATCTTGGTTGATTTAGTGAAACAAGCTTGCTGAGTTTTTCCAAGGAACTTGACCTATCTTGTAAGAGGGTTTTGAACCCCCAAATATTGTTCCCTGAGGTCCTAAGATATATTGTTGGAAAGGTATTTGAATGTAGTTTCCAAAAATATAAGGTTCGTGACTAGGTGATGTATAGATTTTTAGTTATGGCCGGAGAAGTGGAATGTGTTTCTGGATTCCGGACTGCACTAAATGGTCCCCTTGTGAACCTTGTTTAAACCCCTAAAAATTTATGTGGGATCATGGAAAAATTAGAGAAGCTAGATAATGCAGTGGTGAAGGCTACTCAAAAAGAATTGGATTAAAATATGAATTTTTCAATTTTATAAAAATGCTAGAGTAAAATTCGCGCAAGGGAAAAAGTCGTAAGTGGAGTGTAGTTTTAGGGGTAATGATTATGGTTCGGATATGGTAACCAAATTAAGTCGAATAAGTGACGAGCGTAATCGAGTGATGACATGAACCTATAGTGGGGCTAGAGTGTCATAAGACAAAGTCGTTAAGTTAATTTTGTACCCCCTAAAACCCCGCAATTAAAGAGATATTGTTAAGGTACTAACGAAAGGTTATTGCTTATGTATAGATCGTTCCACTCCGCACGTTCGACCACCCCAACCACACCCAGGCAAGTTTACTTTCCAAAACTTACATATACAAGGACTTTCACTGTTGTGTTTGTAGTTTTCAATCATATCAAATGTTTATGTTTATCGAAGTATCGATGAAATTGAGATGTATAAGTACATATATGTTTGCACCCCTTGAACTTAGAATGAAATGTTTTCTTCGGACAACGACTCTAGCAATAGAGGTCGTAGCGGTCCGTATATACTATTGACCGAGGAGCGGTATATTATTATATCGTAATTAAATTGCGAAAACCCGAAGGGTCATTCGGGGAATATCGTATACTCGAGTAATTATTTTTATATCTTCGTAAATACTCAAAATACCTATCTTGGATTAAAAGCTTATTTAATTAAATAATTATTTTATTAATTAGTTATATTAAATATTAAAAATATCATTTATTAATTATTTTTCATTATTTTAAAGACAAAGCTAATCCAAGATACCTTTAGCACTTTCAAACTCGAACTCTTTCGAACTCAAAACATTTTCGAAAACCCCCGGTCAGGTTTGCTTCTTGTATGATTTCAAGAATCATCGGTCGACTGATGTCGGACCTCAACTACTCAGTTTTCAATCAAAATCAAGTTTTTAAAAGAAAAAGAAAAAGGGACTCTGGCAGGTGTGGGAACCGTTGACGAACGATTCCCGGGATGTGTAAGCGGCCGTGAGCCAGGCGGTCCATCAATTATTATTCCGGCCCAGGTGTTGCCGAAGGATGATTACGGATGTAGTTTTCATCGAGGGTGATTATGGATGTAGTTTTCACCCGGGGATATCCTTCTACCGGTAGAGAAGACCCACGGATTATTGGACTTGGATGTGGCGACTGATCATCGTCAATCCCTGTCAGGTTTTATGTTTTCTTTAAGTCCCATTCCTCCATTTTGGAAAATGCTCTGACACTGCTTCTTAGGCTTATGTGCCAAGTTGCTGATAGTGTTCTATTTTGATTAGAAAGATGTTGACTCTATGCAGTATCTAGAACTGCAAGTTTATTTTGAAAATAAGGGCACGTATTGGTGCACCTTCGGAATTTATCAACAATGACAAGTGATTTTATAACTGATTGATACGAACGAGTTTAACAACTGTTAATCATACATATGTAATGTTATATTGCTTACCTTATACATATATTTCTTGTTGAGCCATAGTTGCTCACTCTTGCTTGTTTTCAAATTTACAAACACAACAGCTAAGCGAAATGGCAAGACCCAGACAGACTGCCCGAAAGCAGGTGACTAGACCCGAGGCAGCAGTTGAGATTCCATCGGTAGGCCCCATTAGCCGGATTGGTTTGCAACTTTTATTAGTTCGTTTTATTTATAAGTATGACCTGTGCAAAGCAGTGTACCGTAACAAACTTTCAAGCCGCCAACTTCGTTTCTTATCGAAGTGTTGCTGGTAGCAAAAATGCTATTTAATTCGGTCTGTAATAACTCTGAAACCTTTATTTCCGCTTAATCAATTGTGTGACATTTCTGAGACTCTAACCTCTGTGTGTGTATGCGGTGTGAGTTTGTTATGGGGTCGATGGCTGTTTTATATATTATGTGCAAGAACAGGTATGTTATTAATGGAAAATGGATCGTGAGCGCCTAGATCTCCGACCCCGGATCTGGGGGCGTCACAGTTTAAAGTTGGTCAATGTATTTTACGTGCCCCAATTTAATCACAATCTACTATCTATACACAAGTTGGCCCAAGATAGCAGCTGTGATGTAATGTTTCATCCCAATGACTGTGTGATCATTGACTCAATATCCAAGAAAGTAATAGGAAAAGGTGAGATCAAACAAGGATTTTACTATCTTAAATTTGAGAAGCTGGTGACCATTGGAACAACAATGACATGCCAGAAAGGAAAGGTAGTGCAAAAGACTGACATCCAAGGAAAAAAGGAAGGAAAAATCAATCACTTTACTGTTTGGCACCAACGTTTAGGACATGCCTCAGTATCAAAGATGGAGCACATAGCTTGTGTCAAGCCTTTCCTGTCACAAAAGGGAGAACAAGTATGTGTTACATGTCCATTATCAAAAATGACTAAAATTAGCTTTCCTATTAACTATTCACATGCATCTACACCATTTGAGTTAATCCACACAGACATTTGGGGTCCATATAAGATGGCCACTAGAGGAAAATACAAATATTTTCTCACAATTGTGGATGATCACAGTAGAATGACCTGGGTGTATCTTTTACAAAGAAAATCTGATTATTTGGAGACCTTGATTACTTTTGAAGAGTATGTGCATAATCAGTTTAGTGGAAAGATCAAATTTATACGTTCCGACAACGCATTGGAGTTTGTTGATAAAGAGTGTGTCAAACACTTTGCCAGAAAATGCATCGTGCATCAAACCTCGTGCCCTTACACACCCCAGCAAAACACTAGGGTGGAAAGGAAGCACATGCAAGTATTAGAAGTGGCACGAGCTTTGCACTTTCAATCTGTACTGTCTTTGTCATTTTGGGGTGACTGCGTTTTGATAGCGGTATACATCATGAATCTCTTACCAAATGCAGTACTGGGCTTCAAAACTCCATATGAAAAAATGTTTAACGAGCCAATTGATTATGAGAAGCTAAAAACCTTTGGATGTTTGGTTTTTGATTACAACTCGAATCATGGAGGTGATAAATGTGTTCCCAGAGGCATAACTGGTGCATTCATTGGCTACACAAACAACACAAAAGGGTAAAGAATTCTCAATTTGTCCAATATGCAAGTTTTTGTATCTAACCATGTAGTTTTCCATGAACACGTATTTCCACTCAACACTAACACGGACAAGCCATACATAAAGCCACTACCAACATCTTTGCCACTATGTGACAATGGAAAGTATGATGAAATCCTAGTTGAAGGAGTTCGTGAGCTGGATGTGTCTCAGAATGCTCATACGGAGAGTGCCATCACTACAAATTATAGCACACAAATCACAGTGAGATAGAGGATGCAATTGATGATGATTTGACCGATTGAAATGACAATGTTGAAGTGGACCAGTTAATTCACAGGAGGTCGAATAGAACATCTAAACAACCAGCATGGCTGAGTGATTTTGTAACACTATACTCCAACTCCGCAACGACAGCAGCAACAATTGCTTCACAAACAGTTCATCCTGGCTGAGAACTAATGAATAACATACAACGCATCAGACATTTTCATTTTGTATTTACTTTACTTAATAATGCTAGTCATAATGTACTCTGTAAGTTGACTAGCATCTGTGTTTGTTTTCTAGTTTGATCTTGTGCTGACTGGGCATGGTATATGTCCCACTACAGTCATGCATAATAACGTTGGGCCTTGAGGGCACTTTGGTATTTTCGTGTTTTAGTTTGTTGAGCTGCTACGTTGTAACTGAATATAAGGACAAGTGATAGAGGGGTGGTCCTCAGGATGTAAAAACCACAGTATTCAAAGTATTGAGTTTGGTTGCATTCTCCTATTTTTTGAATCTATTCTACATAGTTATCTTTGCATAAATCTTATCTTGTTAATAAGAACTGATCAAATGAAACACCATCATCCTCTCAGCAGAAGGCCTAGTCTGTGCACACTTCCACCAAACAGCTCAAAGAACTTCTCTTCTTTACCAAGGTTTTCACTGTAATACGTGTAGATAAAACCTTTTCCTTAATGTAGGTAGAAACGAAATACAGTGTTTTTGTGAAAACAGAAGGACATCGAATTATTAGGTCATTAGAATATCATGATTCTAGGCAAAGTATATCAACGGACAGCTGACCCCCATTTTACGATTCAAATTATCCTGTGACAAATGCTGCTCATATTCTGAATTTGATGGATATTGTTAGGTTAAGGTTTCCAGAAAATAAAAATGACAGGAGATGAAATGCAGTTGAAAGAAAATTCAGATTCATTCATCGGTCGCTTAAAATATAAGACAAGGTCCAATTAGATGTATCACCCTTGGGAAGGAGCTCTCCCACCCAAACTATCATGATAATAATTAAAATGAAATATAATATGAAGCCTTCTAAGCAATAACACTCATAAGAACTTTTACATTTTCCTTTTCAATGATAATACAACGACATTTTATCAATCACTAGAAAATATCTCTTTTAAATGCTACGATATCGTTCCATCAGACGTATATACCATAGCAGCGGGGGATGTACAAATTAATTATAGGGAGGTCCGAAAAAAATTAAAAGACTTAATTTTTTTCAATCAAATTTTTATTGATATAAAGACAAATATATGAGTACACACTTTTTAAAACTAAAGAAAGTGTGTAATACAGAATATTAAGCAAAAAGAAGAACAACTGAAAATGTATATATTCCCAAAGTTGGAAAACAAAGAAGAAGAGTAACAAAAAGGCAATAGCAGAGTCGAACCCTGCAGGGAAAAAATATTACTAGTAACCAGCCAAAATAGAGGCACCAGACGTTGGGAATATATACTATATACGCTATATTTGAATCTCGGGGCGGCCCAAAATCCGCCTATGTACCATAGTGTGGGTTTGTATAGGTTCTTGACATTACCACTTATATATAATAATCAATTCAGGTCTGAGAGAATCGGAATCGTACTTATGATTGTAATTGTTGGAACCAGTTTCTATCAGAGTGTCCCTTCGGTCGGACCTGCAAGTGAAAAAGAATGCGAGGGTGGTGCCCCCCGACTCAACTCCGGTGTGAGAATAAGTTAACTGGTTTTTAGAGAATAAAATTGAATGTAGAGTGTTTGTGTGTGTATGAGATTGTGATTGTCTCTCTGACTCAAACTAGACCAGCCTATGTTTAATCTGTTCCCACGTGGTGGTTGACCGAAAAGTGGCGTAAGTGGGATGATATGCCCCACGTTCTGGGGGACATGCAACCGACTGGACCGTTGTAAGCAATTAGGTTAGACAAGCCTTGGGCCTCCTTCGCTTCCATGGTGTTGGGCCTTCGGTCCAGCCCATTAAGGAGATGGACCTCCAACATGTCCCTGGGCTTCGTTCGGAGTTATCCTCAGGACGGAGGCCAAAACCCAATGGTCCATCTTCGGAATTATCCTCCAAAACCCTATATTCGGATAAGGATGCCAGTGGATGGGGATGGGACGTCACCTGGAGAGTCGCGTCCATTTAATGATGACAACTGTCTCGTCTCGAGATCCGCACCGTAATCAAGACCGTCGAATTCGAAAAGCCTCTTGTTCAAACGTCACTTCCCCCTATTTAACCCAAAACCTCTTCATTTTTTCCATTTTCACGTTTACGAATTTTCTTAATCTTCTAAGAACAAAAGCATTCCTACAGAGAGACTTACGCAATAGGGGCCGTAATCTCAACTCAAGGAATTCAAAGTCCACCAATCCCAATTGACGTCTATATTCAAAACAGTAAGCCTTGCTCCTCTCTCTTAGAGATTCATGTATTTGCAGAATGTCTACTTTCATTTCGTTGTTGCCATGATCTTTGTATTTTTCTTGCCATAAACCATTGTGTATATGTATTTGTATATATATATATATATATATATATATATATATATATATATATATATACAGTAAAACCTCATTAAATTAATACTCGATACCACGATAAATTAATATTTTGAATGCAGATTTTTGGTCCCAACATAATAGCAACAGTATAAATTTTACATCGATTAATTAATAATCTCTATAAATTAATAAAATTTGTCAAAATTTATCGGTCCCAACATTATTAATTTATAGAGGTTTTACTGTATATGAAAGGGGTTTTGGCGATACGTTTGCATTCCGGGTAGAATGTGCGTGCTTATACTGCTATTTGCGTGTTAGTTCTAGGCTTACTTGCTCTCTTTACAACCTTTCGCTAGAATTCTGGGACCGTTTGGGAGTTTCTGGGTAAGAACATCCTTCGGGATCTCCAAGCCCTATGAACATCCTTCGGGCGGTCCTCGTCTTTGTTTTCTTATACATTTTAGATTTTTGTTTCTTCGCCCTAGGGCTTAGGCTATCCCCGACCGATCCTGGCCCGCTTTACTCGATCTTTTTTTGCCTCTTTTTCTTTCATTTCTTTCTTTACCTTTCCGAGTATAAGGCTAATGTCACTCCATTTTCGAATGCAGGGAAATGGATCGGTCAAACGGGGATGCTGGTCCTTCGGACATCTCACGTTTTAGTGATGCATGCTCTATCCTGCCGCAAACCTTCGGTCGAAACTGATCGAAGACAAACTCGAAGATATGCTGACGACCCTGTTTTGGCATCAATACGAGTTTCGCCGAAATCTGAAGAGCCACGGTTTTTACACTATCGCCCACCGAAACAACAGGGTTGATTGGGCCCAGACGAATTCCAATAACAAGAAGAGCCACGATGAATGGTTCTTCCTTTCAGGGCCAAAAAGTTGGGAAATTCAGCGTGTCGCGTGACGTCGATCCGTCCAAAGTGATCTATGCTTCGCTATTGGAGGCAGACAAGCACGATTATCGCCTCCTCTGTGAGTTAGAGATGGACAGGGTCCCTTTGATCAACAGTCGGGACAACGACTGGTTGTTCGCCCTTTGGGGTAGTGGTAACATATTTCCCTTAGCTTTTTTGCATATTTATTATTGAATTTTTTTTTATATTGCGCGCTTGCTTCCTTCGGGTGTTACATGTATCTGACTTGATATGTTTTGTGCAGTGTCTTCTCGCTAGGAAATAGTCAAACGCAAACGGCAAAAGGTGGCTGCAGCTGCTGCCGCTATTGCTGTGACAGCAGAAACGGCTGATAATTCTACCCCCGAACATGGGGATGAAAATGTGGCGGAAGTGATGGCGGTTACATCGCCTCTGCGAGAGATAGAAACTATAATGTAGATGCCGAACGATCCGTGGAAGAGAAGCTGCACGGATGATGTGGCAGTTAGGACTTACATCCCTCAGTTGGGTGTCTTGGAGAATGATGTTATCATTGCTTCGGTTTCGGCACCTGCTAGGGACGTTGGTCCCGATCTTTGTAGGGGTATTGTTCTTACAGCCGATCGGACGATGTACGACAAGGTGGATGATGTAGGTGCCTGTACTGAGATATTGGCACTTTTCTCGATGGTAAGCTTCCTTCTTTCGGAGTATCTTATTTGTTTGTTTCGGATATTTGATTCTTGCCTTTGTTTATTTTCAGGGTGTTTCCTGGGCTACCGTGGTCGCCGACCAAATGGATAGGGTGCAGGCTAAGCTAAAGGAGGTGAGTCAGCTGGATACCAGGGCGGTCAAAGCTGAGGAAGACCTCCGGACTTCGGTAACCGAGCTAAAGAGGGTCACCGATCAAGCGATAGATTTGGCGACTGAACGGGATTTTCTGAGAGAACAGCTTGATGTACTTAGGGCCCGGGTCTCCCGAAGAAATGATCAACTCAAGGCATCCCGCAAGGCTATTCGGAAGGGGAAGAAACTTTTGGACTTAACGGAGGAACGGTGCTATCAGATGGGCTATGATGATGCTATCCTCAAGGTTAATTCCTCTGGTTTGGACCACACCCTTCTCCTTGACGTGGGTATGTTAGATCCAGTCGGTCATGAAAGCGAGGATGTGCCCCCGGTTGTTTTTTCGGGCGAGGATGAAGCTGGTATCTTAAGTTCCTTTGATGACCCACCTCCCTTTCTTCTTCGAGTAGATCCACGTTCGCTCGGAGTCCAAATTCATTTGTTTCCACATTGAACACTTGTGTTCGATAAGACTCTAGACCCACTTCGATCGGTAGAAGGGCATCAGTCCCAAAGGCTAGCCTGAAATGTGTTTCTCCTATTGATGATCTTGCTGTCGTTCGGTAAGCCAATAAAACCCAAGGCAGTTCCTTGATCCAATAAAAAATGATCTTGTTAGCCGCTTCGATCGTCCCATTGCCTTGAGGATGGCTAACAGAGCTGAACTTTTGCTGAATGCCAAACTTTGCTAGGAATTTCCTGAACTTACTTCCGATGAATTGCGTTCCATTGTCTGACACACAAACCATTGGAATTTCGAACCTTAAAATCACCTGTCCCAACATAAATTTCTTTGCTGCTTCTTCGGTGATGGCTGATAAATGTCGGGCTTCCTACCCTTTTGGTAATGTAGTCGATTGCCACTATGCAGTACTTTGATTGTTTGGTGCTGGTGGGTAGAATTCCTACTATGTCAATAGCCCACATGGTGAATGGAATGGGGCTAAGAAATGAAGACATTTCCTCGGGGGGTTGCTTCGATATTATGCTGAATAGCTGGCATTGTTTACACTTCTTGGCATATTCAGCCGCATCTTCTTTCATCTTCGGCCAGAAAAACCCCTGCCTAAGAATCTTAAAAGACAAAGATCTTCCTGCTAATTGTTGCCCACAAATCCCTTCATGGATTGTCTCATGGGCTAACTGCTGCTCTTTAGTATCTAAACCTCGGAGAAGTGGCTGAGTTGCTGACCTTCTGAACACACGGCCTCTGACCAAAGTATTGCTCGCCGACCGATGTCTCACCTTCGGTGCCTCCCTTCGATCGAATGGCAAAGTCCCCTTCTCCAAAAATGATCTAATCGGAGTCATCCAATTGACCCCTTGGTGAATCTCCATGCACTGTTTTTGTCTATCGAAGGCGTCTTTACTTCGGTCAAATAGATTGACCCAGTAAGACTTTGGGTCTTTGCCAAAGCTAGCCTGGATAGGGCATCTACTCGACTGTTGTTTTCCCTCGCCACCTGGCTCAACTCAAATGATTAAAAAGACTGAATGTTCTCGCGTACCTTTAAGGCGTAGGCTTTTGTCCGAGGATCTTTCTGCCCATATTCTCCTGTGTATTGATTCACCACTAACCTCGAATCGCTGAAGGCCCTTAGGTGTTTAACTTCCAAACTTCTGGCTAACTCCAACCCGGCCAATAAGGCTTCATATTCTACTTCTTTGTTTGTTAAAGCGAAGGTGAACCTGATAGCTTGACATATTTCAAAACCTTCCGGACTTGTCAGTATTAAGCCCGCTCTGCACTTATCCCCTACAACCGAACCATCAACGAATAGTTTCCATTTTCCTGGTGCCCGAATCAATTTCTCTTTGGGGCTATGTCCTTCGGCCCCGAGAAAGAGCATTCTACCATAAAATCTGCTAGTGCTTGTGCTTTGATCGAAGTCCTTGGTGTATACTCCAAATTATATTCCCCTAGTTTAATCGCCCAAGCTACCACTCTGCCCGATGCTTCTGTCCTCTGTAAGATTTTCTTCAAAGGTTGGTCTATTATCACATTGATTGTCCTTCCTTGGAAATAGTGCCTCAGTTTTTTGGCGGCCATCACCAACCCAAAGGCGAACTTCTCTGCATTCGGATATCTGGTCTCTGCGTCTTTGAGCATATGGGAGACATTGAAGACCGGATGAAGGTTCTCTTCGTGCTTTTTAACCAATACTGCTCCCAATGTTCGGTCATTCACGGCTAGGTACAGTTGCAATGTTTCCTTCGGGTCGGGCCTTATTAAGAGTGGGGCTTTCACTAAGTATTATTTAACCTCTTCAAATGCTTTCTGGCAGTTGGGTCCCCACTCGAAATTCTTAGACCCCGAAGTACCTCAAAAAATGACAAGGCTTTCTCTACCGACCTGGAAATGAACCTCCTCAGGGCTGCCAACCGTCCAGTCAGCTTTTGGATATCCCTGATTGTCTTCGGTTCTTCCATATCGATTACGGTTTTGATTTTTTCTGGTTTGTGCTGACCATGTATCCCAGAAACTTTCCACTACTCACCCCGAATATGGAATTGTTCGGGTTAATCCTCATGTTGTTCTTCTTGAGTGTTTCAAAGTACTCCCTCAGGTCTTCGGCGTGATCCCTAAAGAGGGACTTAACAATCATATCATCCACGTAGCACTCCATATTTTAGCCTATCTATGCCTTGAATACTTTGTTGATCATTTTCTGAAAAGTTGCCCCCGCATTCTTCAGCCCAAAAGGCCTTTTGATGTAGGCAGATGTTTCATTTGGGGTGATGAATGCTGTATTAGGAATATTCTCGGCATTCATGGCAATCTGATGGTATCCGGAGAAAGCATCTAAGAAGCTGAGTATTTGATTCTCCAAAGTAGCATCTATCTACTGGTCAATGTTCGATAAAGGATAGTGGTCTTTCAGACAGTTTTTATTCAAATCAGTGTAATCTACACACATTCTCCACTTGTCGTTTGACTTTTTGACCACTACTACGTTCGCCAGCCAGTCAGGGTAGTCGATTTCTTCAATGAATTTCACCTCCAACAACTTCTCTACTTCAGCCTGAATGACTTTCTGCCTTTCCATTGCGAAGTTTCTCCTCTTCTGCTTCACAGGCTGAGCATGAGACTTTACGTTAAGGTAGTGTTTGGCAACCGATGGATCCAACCCTGGCATATCTTCGGGATCCCAGGAAAACACATCGTGGTATTTTCTGACCACTTTTATGACTTTTTCCTTCATCTCGGGCTCCATATCCTTGCCTATTTGGATCATCTTTCCTAACTAACCAACGAACAACTCCACCTCCCCGGTCTCTACCGCTGGTTCAACAATCGGGCTAGACAGATCAGCCCCAATCTTCTCTAACTCAATGTTTAACAGTTGATGGCTACCCCCAGCCTCATTCTCGCTTCTTTTTCTTTTGCCTGCTTCGGCCATCTCCACATCTTTATCCTTTTCCAATCTTCTAGCATGATTATTCTAGTGGCCTTCTGGTCGCCTCTCATTTCTCCCACCCCATGTTCGGTAGGGAATTTTAGCTTTAAGTGAGGGATGGAAGATACAGCCTGGAACAGAGATAAGGCCGGCCTTCCGAGAATTCCATTGTACGGGCTTTCTACCCGAACCACATAAAACATTGCTTCATTCGCTAATGTGTATGGTGCTTTTCCCAAAATAGACAAGGTGCTGGTTCCTTCGATCGGCACTGGCTGGTTACCGAAGCCATATAAGGGTGCCTCGTGGCATGGCTCAAGTTGCTCGCCTCCCAGGTTCATCTTACAGTAGGTTCAGTGGTATAGAATGTTTACCGAACTACCCTCGTCCACCAACACTCTCCAAATCTTGTTTTCCCCTATGATGGGGTTGACAACAAGTGGGTCTTCATGTGCCCAAATTACATCCTCAAAATCATCTTTGGTAAAAGATATGGGCAGTGGCTACTTCGCTGAGCTGGATTGGCACAAGTTGTAGACTTGTCTAGCATTCTTCTTTCGGGCAGTTTTGCTATCCCGATCCAAAACCGTTCCTCTAGAAATCATCCTTACTTCGCCCCTATATTTTTCCGATCCTTCGGTTTCCTTCTTTTTTTTCTTTGGACTCAAGCATGTCCCTCAAGTCCCCCACAAATTTGGTCAATTCCCTGTCTTTAATCATCTTTTCAATCAGCTTCTTCAAATGATAGCATTCATCGATGTTGTGACCTTTATCCCGATGATAGTCACAGTACCTATTCTCGCTTCTTTTATGTTCAGGGGTCTTCAGCCGGGCCGATCGAGCGAACCCCGGCTTACCCTTAATCTCATGAAGAATCTTCGAGATAGGAGTGTTCAGAGGCGTAAACGCAATGCTATCTCTATCTCTTCTTCGTTCGGCCCCCTTGTCAGGCCTAGCTATTGTCAGTCAACCTACTCTTAATATCTCCACGACCCCTTCGGTCGTCCCTTCTATCATCTCAATTATTCTCATTCTTTCCACTCTCCCTGTATTCCCCAATTGATTCCATCTTCCTTTTAATTGCTTCCCCTCTCAAGTATATATCATTCAAAGTTTTTGGAGGCGTATCATAAAGAGAAGATCGGAGCTTCTTACCTTTTATGGGATCAAGTCCAGCGGAGAGGAATCTAGCAGCTTTAACCTTGTCCAGGTTTTTCACCATCCCAGCTTCTTCCTTTTACCTAGCCAAATAGTCACCAAGCTCTTCGTTCGGCCTCTGTCTACAGTGGATCAGGGCCTCGGCATCTTTCTCTCTTTGGCACAGGTGAGAATAGTGCCTCAAGAACTTTCTCTTGATCTGTTCATACTAACCGATCGACCTAGGCCTCAGTGAACGGTACCACATCGACGTCGGCCCCTTCAAGTAGGTCTTAAACATCTTACATAGAATTATATCGTAGTGCCCCATACCAGTCATGAGAGATTCATACTTTTCATAGTGGTCTTTGGGATCACCCTTCCCGTTGAACTCATGCATCTTCGGGAATTGTCTTCCAAGGGGTGGTCGGTATTGTTCCACATCTTCGGTCACCATAGGTTCATGACTAACCTGTTTTTCCCCGAACATGTACTTTTCAATCCTCTTGATTCTATCTTTCATGTGAGGATCATCCTCCTCTGAGTCGGAAGTATAAACCACCTTCGATTGGGATTGTCTAGAGTATGATTCGGAGTCCCATGACTCGTCTTCATCGTCTCTAACCCTCTTCTCCCTTTGGGTTTCAGGTTCTAGGTCTTCAGTCTTCAGGGCTTCCCACAGCACCTTCTCATAGAGTTCAATTTCCTCCATTTGGAGCTTTAGGGCTTGTAGTCTTAATCGATCGGTCTCTCTTTGCTTAGCCAATAGTTGTGCATCCTTGTTCCTTTCTTTCTCCCTCTTCTTCTGCTTCCACTTATCCTTTTGCTCCTCTCACCATTTCAGGATCATTTGTTGCTATTCTTCGGGGGTCGATATATTTCCTTCTTCATCAAAGTTCAGTACCCTCGGAATAATAGGAGGAGTGCAACTGCCTCCGCACAGGGTAGGGTTTTCGGTTTCTGGAGTATCTTCGTTAGTCAAATGTATCTCTACATAAACGTATCTCTACATTCCCACAGATGGCGCCAAATGTTGGAACCAGTTTTTGTTGGAGTGTCCCATCGGTCGGACCTGCAAGTGAAGAAGAATGCGAGGGTGGTGCCCCCCGATTCACCTCCGGTGTGAGAATAAGTTAACTGGTCTTTAGAGAATAAAATTAAACGTAGAGTGTTTATGTGTGTATGAGATTATGATTGTCTCTCTGACTCAAACCTGACCAGTCTATATTTACTCTATTCCCATGTGGTGGTTGATCGAAGAGTGATGTAAGTGGGATGATATGCCCCACATTCTGAGGGACATGTAACCGACTGGACCGTTGTAAGAAAATGGGTTAGACAAGCCCTGGGCCTCCTTCGGTTCCATGGTGTTGGGCCTTCGGTCCGGCCCATTAAGGAGATGGACCTCCAACAGTTCATAATATATAATTATTTAGCTGACCTTAGCAGTAAGATCAAAGGATCAATTCACTGGGACCTGACCAAAAAATAATGGGAGGATGAGAGCTGCAAAACAACAATAACCATAGAAGAAATTTAAATTATACAATAATTACAAAGTAATCAAATTTACTTGAATCACAAATATCATAAGGGAGAAGAAAAAATTAAATGGGAGTGATCTTTTAAGTAACCAACTCATCTAAAATCTTAAGGTGTTAGAGGTAGGCCTTATATGGATCTCTTATATGATATTCTAACACTGCCCATTTTTTGAGTCGAAGAGTGGATCATGGGCGCTCATCTTTGGAGCATAACTTGCCTTCATGTCCGAAATAAATTGTGAGAATATTGGGGATCATAGAGAGTCAAACCTGGGACCTCTGCATGCCTGAGCTCTGATACCATGTTAAGTAACCAACTCATCTAAAACCTTAAAGTGTTAGAGGTAGGCCTTATATGGATCTCTTATATTATATTCTAACATAATCACTTCTACACCTAAATACAAAATTAGTAATAGGAAAAGAAAAAAACAAGGCATACCCGGCCGGTTGGCCTATTCCGCACAGTCCTCCTCGATCATCTATGAACTAAAAGGAAAATATAACAAAGATAACCGTAACTAAAGCATGCTCTTGTATGTTAAGCTCCACTACTTAAGGATAACTGGAGTTACAATTCACCATCACGTGACTAATCACTTGTAGAACTTTGCACATAAATGCTTTGGGTCCACGAGAAAATGATGCAAACACCATAGGGCATAACCGTACTATAAGCTCCTTCATGTACAAAATAAAATAGAGTCATGTAAAGTTTAACTGATTACCTTTTACCTATTCAAAATTATATATGTATGATTATTTATTTATGGTTATCATGAATTTTTTAATGATGAGGCAAAAACAAATTATAACAAAAATTTAAACAAAAAAAAGGGGCAAGGAGGAGGGGGTGGAACAAAGTGGCCACATGAGGCAGATCAGATCACAACTCTCATGTGGTACGCTTCCTCCATTCCATACTCCCCCAATTATACATTATTTCATTCAATTAATTTGTACATGGATCAGTTTCTCATTGGCTTGATGCGGCAGGGACTACGGCTCGTTACAAGGTAGTTTATTAACTGTTTATAGAGCTCTTACATACTTTGTTATTTATGATACTTTTCACACCACTGGAGCCACATGTTGTAGGATCAGTACAAAAAAAGGGCACTGACCAACTATGCTGGGAACGACAATACTTCATACATGACATCAACGAGCTAGGCTTAAGTTGCCAAACCAAACCAAATATGTGCTTGTTAGCATAGGTGGCTACCATTAATTTAATGACAAGGGAAACAAATTAGAGCAAACAGTTGAACTAAAAACGGGGTGGAGGTGTGTGGGACGAGATGGACACATGACGCGGATTAGCATCACAACTCTTATGTAATACACCTCCTCTATTTCACACTCCCCCAAAATTATAAATTTGTAACACTTAATTTAAACAAGAATCATATTTCCTATTTTCTCGATGTGGTACCTACTACTAATCAATTGAGGTTTATATATTCAAAAAAAACAAGCAGAATTAGTTAGAAATAGCTTTTAACCTCTCATCATCGTAAATTCGCCTTTCATGGAATTATATTCAGAGTTGCACTCTAGAAAGAACACAGAACACTTATATAAAGAACAATAAAGAACACCAATATAAAACTTTATTTTTCATTAAAATTGATTTATTATGATAAGAATCATAAATTTTAACAATAACTGAACTTAACATATCGAATCTAACATGGAATCTCATCTTAATTTAAAAATCAAATGTTACATAGAATCCATTGTAAAATCTTATATATATTTTTGTAATAACAAATATGTGAAATTATGTTATATCTGATCCTAATTTTTTGTTAGATTCAATTTTAATTCAAAAAAAATCATTTTTGATGTAAAAATTAGAATCTAAATGCGATTTTATGTAAGACTATCATCGAGCAATGACTAGTATATTTCACTATGTCAAATTTGGGCTTTCGTCACTCTTTTGTACAGTAAGGGCTGCGACACTTTGGAAAAAACGAGTGACTAAAGGTCATCGTCCCAAGTTTTAGCCACACAATTGTTTTTCGAGTGACCGAAAACAATTTTTTTTGAAGATTCAGTAACAACATTAAAAAATGTGTGACAATATTTAGCCACGTTCCAAATATGTGACCAAATATGATAAAACAGCATGGCTTTCTATTGACTTTGACCAATTCCTAAATTTATTGTCATACTTGAGAGATAGAAGTGTGACGATAATTAGCGACGCTTCTTTGCCGTGTCTAAATGTTACGAAATGGCCACAGTCGTTTTCGGTGATGTGGCGGCTAAATGGGAAGTAACATATGGTCACTACATTTTATATGTGACTAAAAAGTAGAGTTTTTTGCATATATGTCAGAGCTTTGTTCGCTTAAGGAAGCTAAAAACCAGTGACTGTATTATTGTTTGACTAAAAAGTACTCTGTTTTCAGGAATACCCTCTTACTCTGCTTCAAGATCCTCTTATTTGACCAACTGGACATGAAGTATTGGTATAGCAGAACATTGTGATCTACTCTCCAGTTACCTACTACAATATAGTTTATCACACTACAAGAAAAACAGCTTCTGTTGTAATGGGTTTGAACAACGGTATGTTATTTTATTGGTGTTGTGCCAAAGCAAATTAACAACGGTTTATGTACACAAAAAATGATTTATAAAAATGCTCTCAACCAATTAAATAATGAATCAATAAATTTATTAATACAAAAAATTCTAATTGATCTACAATTTCAATGTAAAAATTGCATACATAGCAATCTCATGTCTCTACGAGTCCTACAAATTATCAATGTAAAAATTGCATACATAACCATCTCTATACCAATTTTCATGTCTTTGGCATTTGTAGCATGTAACTCCGGATCTCTCCTGGTCTGCGTTCAATATAAGTAATCCAGACCTTAATCTCCACATCATCATGTTCCACCTTTAAGTATGGATTTGGTATCATACTTGCACGCTCTATTACAGTCTGGGCAGTAAGTCACCTGCATTTGCAGAGAATGTGATTACTATGCTACCAAAATTTCATCAAACTTAGATTAATATATTAGCATTTTGTTTGGCAGTACCCTCATGAGTGCGCAACATTACTATCCCAAACGTCTGCTATCATTTTCTTCTTTTTATCCTACTATCTCTTATCTTATTATCAACCATGTGATTAAATCTATAACCCATTTAGTCTGACATTCAATATAACTTCATTAAATGTATTTGCCTACTGGAAAATGCAAGACCTTAACACAACATAAGAGAATGCTTTATTTATATAGATAAGTAAACAAACCTTGATAAACTTAGGTCAGTTTCACAAGCGGAAACATCTGTTGTTGATTTACCAAACACCTTGCTTCCTTCTTGGCATCTGTCAGACAAGGCAGACTTAGATAAACCCTTGTTGTTTTAGTTTGACATCAGGGTTCTGTTTTCATGAAGTATATTCTCGGACAACGATCTGTGGATGAATGACCTAAAATGATGCAGAACACAAGTAATTAGAGCAAGGAAAAATACATCCACAAGTAATTAGAGAAAGGCAAAATGCATCCACAAGTAATTAAAAGAAAGGAAAAATACATCAGCTTTACAAGATGAGTAAACAATTCCAATGAATTCTGCATATTGCAGGTCATTACTAGACTAAGAACAAGTTCCATTAGCTGCATAGTTACTTCAGTGAGTCTATACCTTGCATTCTCATCGGCGTATTGCTAACCATAGCGATATGCATTATAACGTTGGTCGGTATCCAACTCCCAAGCTTCACGTTTTCCATCTAGTGGCTTAAAATGCCCTAAGAACCTATCACAATATAATCAGCTTACAGTTAATAAATTGCATGTAATAATTCAGACCATAAATTCTATAAATACTTACACATTAATGGCACTTTGTTTCTCTGCATCCATTTAGGCATTACTGTAATACCTATCCAACAACGAGACACTCACTAACCCCTATCCTTACTCCGCCACTACCCAAAGGTTTCATATATTACGAAAACAAAGGAAGATCAGAACTAACGTCCAAACTAATGTCATTTAGGGGTTGAACAAAATAACTAAATATACATGAATGATAAATATGTACTTAAACAACACTAGAACAACACAATACTTAAACATCTTTGCTTGAAAACGGAACATCTTATTTGTGTGTCACAAGATGTATTTGATGGAGATTTCTGTCTAAAAACCATGATGTATATGATGTACAAACTGTCTGTCACTCTTTTGGTGATCTACTTCAAAGAAACCACATTACATTCAAAACAAAAACAAAAACGCTAAAACACATACAAGCAAATACCTGCTTTGCTCACATTCAAAACTCAAAAAACCCATCCATTTGGGTACCCAGACTACCATCATTAAGAGTGCTCAGTATATCATCCAAGCAAAAACCCTTCCAGCAACGAGATTCCTTCTTAATGGTACCTTGAACATAAGGATTTCTAATCAGAAGCCCAGAGTAAAGACTAATGATATCCTCGACATTTGTTAAGCATCTTACAGTCCTATTGCTTAGCAATTTGTGTAGTGGAATCCCAATTCTTTCTCCATATCTATTTAGAGCAAAATGCTCTAGCCATAAAGTAATTAGTTCCTCACCGCAAACATCCCCCGTTGTCAAAAAGGCAAGATCGTTATCGTCTCCAATGATTTCTAACTTCCCTTGAACAATGAAAACCATCTTATCGATCAGAAATAAGAGTATTATATTGAAAGATATTATGATTTCAGTTTTGATTTAAGAAAATTTCGTGAAAAAGAATACCTTTGCTTCAACTATATGTGTAACAAACAACATAGCCACCGGTATCATCTTACATCTACTTCAGCTGTCCGTCCTACAATGCCAACAACTGCACTTAAACCAGCTCCAACTGAAAGATGGACATATCCACCGAAAGTCTTGATAGACTGCAGAAGAACAAAGCTCTGTTATCCATCTAAGACAGAGATAGAGATAGAGAGAGAGAGAGAGAGAGAGAGAGAGAGAGATAGATAGAGAGAGATTGAGGGAGATAGGGTTTCAAGCTAATTAACCACAATATAAAATTAGATCCAACCAATTCGATCACAATTAAAGCTTTCTAGCTTTGAATTTGTGCTTTCCTCTGAGCAATGAATTGAAGAAATCAATTTGATTTTGAAAGAATTGATCAGATCTTTGATCGAGTGGTGAGATTTCGGTGTGAGAAAGCTTGAAAGGAGTTAGAGTTTTGTATAATTAGGGTTCTTGTTTGAGAGAGAGTGAAAGAAAGAGAGGGACCTGAGTTTATCTTTTGTGAGAGAGAGAAGACAAAATAATTTAGATAAAAAGGGAGATGTGCTTTTTATTTGTTTTAAGAGATCGGGAATAAAAGGGGGAAGCAAATTTTTGTGAGAGGGGGAATAATTTGGTAAAGGGGGAAATAAAAAATTTATAAAAAATTTAAATTTTTTTACAAAATAATATGCAAAATTTAATTTTATACAGGTTTTAAAATTTTATAGAAAATATTGTGTAAAATTTAATTAATTTTATAGAAGTAGTAAAAGTATTGATTCTTGTAATAGGGCATGATCCGAATTCAATGAATAATTTTTTTGAATAATTTCTTCAACGATCGAACCGTACAAATGTTAATAAACAATCATTTTAGTGTTGAGAAAAAATAATAAAAAAATAAAAAAGTTCCGGTTGTACGAGATTTTGACAAAAACGTAGTAAAAGAGATGCTTCCTATAACGGAACACGATCCAGATTCACTGAATAATTTTATAGAATGATTTCTTCAATGATCGAACCGTACAAATGTTAATAAACACTCATTTTAGTGTTGAGAAAAAATAATCAAAAAATAAAAAGGTCGAGTTAATCGGTGAATCTGGATCGTGTTCCGTTATAGGAAGCATCTCCTTTACTACATTTTTGTTAAAATCTCGTACAACCGGGCCTTTTTATTTTTTGATTATTTTTTCTCAACACTAAAATGCGTGTTTATTAACATCTGTACGGTTGGATCGTTGAAGAAATCATTTAAAAAAATTATTCAGTGAATGTGGGACGTGCCCCGTTAAATGAAGCAGCACTTTCATTACCTTTTTGTTCAACTCTCGTACAACCAGGCCTTTTTATTTTTTGATTATTTTTTTCTAACACTAAAATGAGTGTTTATTAACATCCATAAGGTTAGATCGTCGAAGAAATCATTTAAAAAAATTATTCAGAGAATGTGGGACGTGCCCCGTTAAAGGAAGCAGCACTTTCACTACCTTTTTGTTCAACTCTCGTACAACCTGGCCTTTTTATTTTTTGATCATTTTTTTCCAACAATAAATTGAGTGTTTATTAACATCCGTACGGTTGGATCATCGAAGAAATCATTTAAAAAAATTATTCAGTGAATGTGGGACGTGCCCCGTTAAAGGAAGTAGCACTTTCACTACCTTTTTGTTCAACTCTCGTACAACCGGACCTTTTTATTTTTTGATTATTTTTTCTCAACACTAAAATGCGTGTTTATTAACATCTGTACGGATGGATCATCGAAGAAATCATTTTAAAAAATTATTCAATGAATGTGGGACGTGCCCCGTTAAAGGAAGCAGCACTTTCACTACCTTTTTGTTCAACTCTCGTACAACCCGACCTTTTTATTTTTTGATTATTTTTTTCCAATACTAAAATGAGTATTTATTAACATCCGTACGGTTGGATCATCGAAAAATCATTTAAAAAAATTATTCAGTGAATGTAGGACGTGCCCAGTTAAAGGAAGTAGCACTTTCACTACCTTTTTGTTCAGCTCTCGTACAACCGGACCTTTTTATTTTATGATTATTTTTTTCAACACTAAAATGCGTGTTTATTAACATCTGTACGGTTGGATCGTCGAAGAAATCTTTTAAAAAAATTATTCAGTGCATGTGGGACGTGCCCCGTTAAAGGAAGCAGCACTTTCACTACCTTTTTGTTCAACTCTCGTACAACCCGGCCTTTTTATTTTCCGATTATTTTTTCCCAACACTGAAATGAGTGTTAAATTGATTCACTTGGCCTCAAGTTTTGTCCACTTGGATCACTTCAATTCGGCTTAAATTGATTCACTTGGCCTCAAGTTTGTTGTAGTTTTGATGTGTTTTGCTTAGTTGTGCAGATTTGCAAGAATATCGATTATGGTTGATGCTTCTATCGTGTTTGGAGGATTAATTGATTAAAATTCGGATTTTCCGGGAAGGTTGCGCAGTCTACACTGTTTTGGCCATATTTGGAGTTCTAGAAGTCCGTTTTCAGCGATCTTACAGCTCACGCGAAGCCTGGAAGATTTTCTACAACTTAGGACAGGATTCGTGCACGCAAGTTGCGTGTGGTGGGCGCAGGTTGCGCGACAAGCAGACTGATGGGAGCAAGAATTTACTGTTTTGCCCTTTTCAAGTTCTAATTATATTTTGGGCAGTTTTTAGTACCTTAATCGAATTCTAATTGTAATAGATGGTAATTTCTTGCTGGGCAAGACTTGAGGTGCCCATATAAACACATCCAACTCCTTGTAAATTAGAAAATTAGACAATTAGATATCTTGTACATAATATAGCTTAGATCTCCAAGGGAGAAAAGGGGAGAAAGATTCAACGCTCGTGACAAGCAACGGATCTAGATCTACTTCATCTTTTGTATCATAGATTTGTTTTCTCAACTCTTTGTTTTATTAATATTATTATTATTATTATTCATACTTTGTTTATTATCATGGTTTCATCAGATCCCATGATGACGAGCGGTTCGATTATGAGCTAATCGTTGTCATGGGATTCTAACGGATTTATCTATGTAGCTTAGTAGTTTGATTTCTTAAAAGATTTATGTGTGGTGAATTCATGATATCCTCGTATGGTTGTGTGTCATGTGTTTAGATGCGCCATGAACATCTAATTTGTTAATCTCTTGCGAAACGAGAGTGGATCTTAAGATTTAGAACTTGCCATGCTAGCATAGGATATGTTGATGTTTTAACATCATGATTTTTGGCGTAAATAGAGATATTATGCTGCCCTATGTGATCTAAGTGGATAACTTGTGCTTAAACCTTTATGTTTTCAAATTCTATAGAGATATAGGGTCTAAACATAATTGGTGTCTACCCATCTTCTATCTCTTTTGTGGATGCATGTGTAGTTTGGTATTAGTATACCGAGAGGTAGCTTTTACTTGTTTCGTGTTATCCGATCAGATATCAAAACCATCGTATGTATTGATTAAAGGCATCAACTCTAAGTGAAGTAGATGATGAAGTTAGGATTCCATGTTTTCTCGCATATAAGTAATTCAATTTTAATTCTCATTAGTTAGTAATTTTTAGTTTGTTAATTTGTATCTTAGTTAATTATAGTTGGTAAAAACTTAATCTTGTTATTTGTCTTAGTAGTGAATAATAATCATACATTGTTGCGTAGGTGCATGAACTGAATTGAACCTAACCAGATCTCTGTGGGAACGAACTTGACTTCTATCTATATTACTTGTGACCATGTACGCTTGCGTGATTTAGTGCAAACAAGTTTTTGGCGCCGCTGCCGGGGATCATCGGTGTTTTATTTTGGTTTATGTGCTTGTCAATAGTGGTCGTTAGTGTTCACTGACTCGGATTTCTTATCTATCTTGTTTAGTTCGGTGTGTTTCAGGTACTTGAGTGTTTGAAGATGGCATGCGAGGAGTTGCCATGGTGGGCATATTCGAGGACATCCATGCCTCAGCAATGTGAGCGGTGTTTGGGCGTTCATGATCCCTCACAATATTGTTACTACGAAGGAGTTGATCCATATGTCACTTATGAGAGGAACAACCATATTTTCAATACCATCCTCAATAGTACCAGCAAGATGTTCCAAATATGTCATATTTCTTTGGAAGTGAAGAGTTTCAACATCAGCAACGTACTCCTACTTTTCAGTCAGATGAGGTTGATGTTATGGAGGTGATTAGGATGCTTGCAAAGAGTTATGAGGAGTCTACCAAATCTTTGGAGACACTAGTTGCTCAAGTTTTGAGTACCTTGGAACAAGAGAAACAACAGTCCATACTAGAGGCAATTCCAAAAAATGACGGTGACTTGGAGCAAGGTACTGCATGCATAAGTGAGGAAGACAAATTCCAAGGTGAGGTGAGCATTCGCAATCCATGTGAGGAATTTGATCATGCTAGGATGGTGGATGAGTTGGAAAAGGCACCATTTGAGACAGACACTGATGAGCTGTACAAATTTCAAGAATTGGTATGTGCGTACCAAGAGGCTGATGAACATGGGAAAGATGCAGGTCTTCTACTTGTCTCAGAGTTTAAAGATGGAGGTAGCGCATTAGAGCCAATAGAGGAAGTTCTCTTTGAGGAACCAAAGGCTTCAGCAACTTACATTTACCCTCCTCCATTATATTCAACCGAAGGCCGCGAGTGTATGTTGTTCTACAAATTGATAGATTTTGGGTCAACAGAAGAAGGCATTGGAATTGGACATATTTGTTATACGAATAGCCCAAGCGAGGAGAAGGGGCAGAAAGTGTGCCGCCGTGATGACGATGAAGTCTCTTGAAGAGAGGACCAGGCAAACTATTATCATCCTTAATGGAGGCTTGGAAGTAACGTCAAGCTATTGACGTTAAAGAAGCGCTTCGTGGGAGGCAACCCACGCATTAGTGTAGGAAGGAAAAAAAAATTGAGTGTTGGAAAATAAAAAAATTTGAACAGTAACGCAGACGCAGGCTGCGTTACAGGTGCGCAGACTGCTCGAGAGTCAGTAACGCAGGCGCAGCCTGCTTTACACCCCCCTTCCCAGTTTTTTTTTGCCTACAAAATCAACCCCAAATTCTATCCTAACTCAAATTTCTTCAATTTTTAATTCCTATATCTATACTACATCAAATCCTAACCTCTCCAAATCTCTCCTACACACTTAAATTTTTATTCATCCTATCACTCCATTATATATACCCACCTATACATACAAATCCAATTCCTTTTCTAATTCTTTAAATCTCTAAAAATTCAATTCTAAAGAGGAATTAATTGTAAGTTCACCTCTTCGATTCGTATTGGGTAAATCTTTTTCTCTAATCTTATTTTTATTACGAATTTGTGTTCTTGTAATTGGGGGTTTTGTAGTATTCTTGTTATTTGGGAAGTGGCCAGTCTATGGAGCTCGTACACATTATCCACCACCAGATTCATCCAAGGAGGGTGATGACTCAGCTGGTTAGGTATGTTTTCTACTTTCCCTCGTATTTACTTCCATTCAATGCGGACATTGAATATTTTAAGTTTGGGGGTGGTTTGAGGGATTATTAGTAGTTGTTGTATTATTTGTTCATGTAGGATTTCATGCTTTGCATATTAGTAGTAGTAAATTATGCATTTATGTTCGTGTTATCTATGTTTGTTTCATATAGGACATTCTGTTTTTATATTCGTATATCATGTGAGTTCATAATAGTTTGCATTTGCACCCATGCTTGATAGGAATTTTGTGTTGTTGACGCTTTTGATTGAGAAGTGATATGCTTTGTTCTTGTGCACACACATACACTAGTAAGTTGAAGCTAGTAGACTTATTGAATGTTGTAAGTAATTAGAAGGACATGAATATGTGCAAGTTGATTTAGTTTGCATTCTTTGAATACAAGTAGGTGCATTAGAGAGATTTTTGCTTGGGATTGAGTATGTTTTTCCCGCCAAGTGAGCTTTTGAGCCATATTGCATTTGTTGCAATTTTATTCGTTTGCTTGAGTGTCCACGGATTGTTTGCATTGCTATCATTTGTTTGAGGTCTTTCTTGAAACGCATGACATTATTTGACGATTAAAATGATAAAGGCATTTAGGAATAACCACATATTTTCCCATATTACCACACCATGTTTACATGATCAATTAGTTAACCCGTTGAGCTTAATCCTATTTTTTCGGTGATATACCACATTACTTGCCTAGACCTTTTTCTTGTATTGGCCTTACATTAATTTGAACCCACATTGTCAAAGGCTAGTAGGGTGCTTAAGGGAGTAATAAGGTGTGCAAGGAGGGGTTTATTGTTGGTCATAATTTTGGGGGAAATATTGAAATTTGGGTTTGGTTGTTGCTTGATAGTCGGCATGTGTAATAAAATCGTGGGATCATTGTTATTGTCTATATTATTGTTGCTTTAGCTCTCGAAAAAAAAAAGAAAAAAAACAAAAAAAAAGAAAAAGAAAAATATTATGAGAGCATGTTTGTGTTTGTTGTGATCCTATTTTAGTCGACTAGTCGAGCGTTTTTGTTGGAAGAAAGATAATAAATTATGTGAGGGGAAAAATAGGGTGTTGTGTATGATTCATCATGGTACTTACTAGCTTTTGACACTTCACCTGTTTTGGCTTATTTGACATACCTTGTCCCTAGCCCCGTTACAACCCAAATAAAGACCTTTTGATTATCCTCATTGATGTATGTTGTGTTAAGAGTTAGATTGATACCAAATGTCAAGCATGTTTATGATTTTGTTGGAATTGAGTGATACACTTACCCTTGTTCTTGAGTGAATATTCTTTTGTGAGTGGATTGTGAGTGTTTGCTTGTTTTTGCGTATGAGATCCTGAGTTTTGTCTCAAAGATGTACTCTTGTAGGCTTAGCATGTTTACTAACTTATTCTTACACTTGACATGGACTTGTGAGAACTTATGCATGTTCATTGAGTAGACTACGTGAATACTTGCACTTTCGAAACCAAGACATTGCGTATTTACTTTGATTCTTAAGTTGATATGGCATGAGAGGATTTGAAGGTATGGTAGGATATTAGTACTAGATTAATTGCATTTTCATATTAGTTGCATTCATGCATTGCATTGGATTTTGTGGGTACATTCGATATAGACCCTCACGAGACCTTACTTGTTAGTTAGTTAGTTGTAATTGTTTATGCTTGAGGACAAGCATCGGTTTAAGTTTGGGGGTGTGATAAGTGGATTTATATCCACTTGGATCGCTTCAATTCGGCCTAAATTGATTCACTTGGCCTCAAGTTTGTTGTAGTTTTGATGTGTTTTGCTTAGTTGTGCAGATTTGCAAGAATATCGATTATGGTTGATGCTTCTATCGTGTTTGGAGGATTAATTGATTAAAATTCGGATTTTTCGGGAAGGTTGCACAGTCTACACTGTTTTGACCATATCTGGAGTTCTAGAAGTCCGTTTTCAGCGATCTTACAGCTCACGCGAAGCCTGGAAGATTTTCTACAACTTAGGACAGGATTCGCGCACAAAAGTTGCGTGTGCTGGGCGCAGGTTGCGCGACAAGCGGACTGATGGGAGCAGGAATTTACTATTTTGCCCTTTTCAAGTTCTAATTATATTTTGGGCAGTTTTTAGTACCTTAATCGAATTCTAATTGTAATAGAAGGTAATTTCTTGCTGGGCAAGACTTGGGGTGCCTATATAAACACATCCAACTCCTTGTAAATTAGACAATTAGACAATTAGATATCTTGTACATAATATAGCTTAGATCTGCAAGGGAGAAAAGGGGAGAAAGATTCAACGTTCGTGACAAGCAACGGATCTAGATCTACTTCATCTTTTGTATCATAGATTTGTTTTCTCAACTCTTTGTTTTATTAATATTATTATTATTATTCATACTTTGTTTATTATCATGGTTTAATCAGATCCCATGATGACGAGCGGTTCGATTATGAGCTAATCGTTGTCATGGGATTCTAACGGATTTATCTATGTAGCTTAGTAGTTTGATTGCTTAAAAGATTTATGTGTGGTGAATTCTTGATACCCTCGTATGGTTGTGTTTCATGTGTTTAGATGCGTCATGAACATCTAATTTGTTAATCTCTTGCGAAACGAGAGTGGATCTTGAGATTTAGAACTTGCCATGCTCGCATAGGATAGGTTGATGTTTTAACATCATGATTTTTGGCGTAAATAGAGATATTATGCTGCCCTATGTGATCTAAGTGGATAACTTGTGCTTAAACCTTTATGTTTTCAAATTCTATAGAGATATAGGGTCTAAACATAATTGGTGTCTACCCATCTTCTATCTCTTTTGTGGATGCATGTGTAGTTTGGTATTAGTATACCGAGAGGTAGTTTTTACTTGTTTCGTGTTATCCGATCAGATATCAAAACCATCGTATGTATTGATTAAAGGCATCAACTCTAAGTGAAGTCGATGATAAAGTTAGGATTCCATGTTTTCTCGCATATAAGTAATTCAATTTTAATTCTCATTAGTTAGTAATTTTTAGTTTGTTAATTTGTATCTTAGTTAATTATAGTTAGTAAAAACTTAATCTTGTTATTTGTCTTAGCAGTGAATAATAATCATACATTGTTGCATAGGTGCATGAACTGAATTGAACCTAACCAGATCTCTGTGGGAACAAACTTGACTTCTATCTATATTACTTGTGACCACGTACGCTTGCGTGATTTAGTGCAAACAGATTGTTTATTAACATCCGTATGGTTCGATAATCGAAGGAATCATTCAAAAAAATTATTCATTGAATCTGGATCGTGTCCCGTGATAAGAAGTAGCACTTTCACTACGTTTTTATTAAAATCTCAAACAACCCGACATTTTTATTTTCCGATTATTTTTTCCCAACAATAAAATTAGTATTTATAAAATGATTTTATAATATAAGCCTCGTAAAACTACTACTAACTCTAACTAGTCTAGTCACGATTGTACATAATTCTTTTTGTTAAAAAATCGTATACGATATTTTTTAATTTTATAAATATTTTTACACATCACTAAAGTAAACAAATATTAACATTTTTATGATTAAATTATTTTTAAAAATAATTTTATAAAACTATTATTTTTGAAAAATATCCCACCCAAACCAAATTTTATTTCCCTCCCCTGCTCTAGTGCCACACACTCTAAATATTAGTAAAATTTTAAAATGTAAATTTAAAAAATTAGATATGAAAAAGTGGCGGCATTTTTGCCCCCAAAACGAAATCTTTCCCCCCTTCAACAAAAATATATCCTCTTCTTTTTCCGGTCGCATAAACAGAAAAGACAGATAAAAGAAGCTGAAATCAAAATTAGGGTTAGGGCTCAAAATCCCCAAATTCTCCCAATTCCTAAACCATACAAATCAGCACCGTTCAATTAAATCTGACTGGTATCGTATACGTAGTTCAATTCTTGTATAAAAAATGAGAAATCTAGAGAGTGTAATTGCAGAACCCCCAATTACAATGAGAAATTTGTACGGATGGATTGATTGTGCCTTCGTTTATGTTTTTGATGTTCTTGGTGGTTCAAGCTAAGAAGAGTTTTGTAAAGCTTTCGAATGGTCGAGCACTTGTTATTATTGCTTATTATGGGTAGTCAATTAAAGGTTTTATTAAAGGTTCTAGTACACATTTTCATTTCCTCTTTTACAATGACATCATTGTGATTGTGCAATTCGTCTTTTGCAGGTAGCTGCAAAGCGTACTAATGTTCCTAGTTTGTGAAGGTCAGCATGGATGGTGCTCCTTATCTGAGGAAAAGAACTCTCATCTGCGCTTGAGAAGATGTTCAGCTGTTTTACTATCGGTGAGCCTAGATTATAGTGCTAGTATGCTTAGTATCTGGTCCGTTGTTCTTAAACTTTACTATTAAAAGAATCAGCATTGTAACTACGAATTAATTGATTGAATTCCAGGTCAATGCGGATCAGATATGTGGTCACATACGAGGACAAGGATGGGGTCTGGATGCTAGTAGGAGATGTTCCATGGGAGTAAGTATCAGTCCATATCATTTTCTTTCCTTGCATGAGTGTATGCATCGATTTTTCCTGCGTGATTATTATATATTGTCAGTGATTATTATATATAGTCATGCATTCTTATGCATAAGACTAGCGAAGGTGCCTAACCATTTTGCAGTTCTATAGCACTGATTGGCAGAGGTTTTTTATTTTCGTCATCCTATCCTGTGGCTTTAGCCTTGCATATACACCCATCTTGTCTCTCAATAAGAGATTGAGTGTTCAAGGCAATGTGGGCATAAGCATGTTCAATGTATAGAACATCATTGTCAAATAATCTCTACCTTATGTACCCAAAACAGGACAAATCTATTGGCCAATCTGGAATTGTAGCCCTTCCCTGTTTTCCATGTGACATGTGTCTGATCTATACTATAATCTTGCCAAAATATATTGAAAACATTATATTTGAATCAATCTTAGCCCTGTGATAGAGTGGTCACTTGTCAGTCAGTAAGACACAATTAAATGAATGTTATATATCTCTGTACTTGGCATCAGGCTCTGGTTGAAGTTATTTGGTGTATATTTCTCAGTGTTCCTTGTTTTTTCTGGGAGGGAATGTACTTAAAAATTGCAATGCTTGTCATAGGATGTTTCTACAGATTGCGTTTGTACATATTGCATTTATTGATTCACACAATTGTTTTTGCAAGTTCAGAATGGATGATTGATTATACATTACCGATCATATTTGTTGATCATATTTTTTAACTTTGAACAATGTATATATCTGTAAGGTTACTTTCGGTCGTCTTGTCTTCCTCTCACATTTGTTGATCATATTTTTTAACTTTGAACAATGTATATATCTGTACGAGTGTAAGAGCGTATGTAGATGTGAATGCGCACATACAATAGCTAGATGGACTGTCTTGTTTTTTTGTTTTCTTGTTTGGGTTAATCTTTTGTTCCCTTTTACTTGATCTAATAGAGCTTTGTTTGACATCAGCTCAAAGTTATATCTCGAAATAGCAAAATTAACATTGTTGTGATTTGTGAAAGTACTATAGTTGGATTTTATGTAAACCAGATATTCAAATCAAACCTTCTTCTCCTGACACATTTTCTCTGGCCAGGTGCAGTGATTTAATAAGGTAGAGTTGCTCTGCGTTGTAGAAGTTTTTGAAGGAAACCAACCAATGCCGTAGTAGCAGTTCAAAGTACGAAGGATTGCATAGCACGTAGCAACAACGGAAAAGTATGAGAGTGCATCTGTAGAATCAGCTATGAATCTTCAGTTATGTTGTAGTTGATGAAAGTAGATATACATGTGTTAGATACAGAATATGTGTTTAGCAAAAAGGGGGAAAAAGAGGTGCAGAATAGGTAATTTGTTGTCTTTAGATTGTGAAATACTTGCAGTTGACTATGAGGTTGGATTATGTATGGATTGGTCTTAGCTATTACATTAATTATGTTGCTATTTAGTTTGGTGATGGATTATGTATGGCTAAATGTTTGAATTTTAGAAGAGCATTGTGTTTCAATTTTGGCATTTTGGTATTATTACTTATTATGGATCATTTATAATACAAATAAAATCCTGTATAATTTATTTAAGTGTGTGTGGCTATTACTGTCCTTTAGCCACACTATATATTACAAAAATTCTATAAAAATAGGTTTTAGCCCGAACTATAGTTTCTACAATTATTAGTGACTAAAACCAGTTATTTAAAAGTGTATATAACATAGAAACGATCACATAAAAATTATAGAATGTGGCCATACCAAAGCTTTTTGCCACGATTTACCAATAAATAGTGCGACCAAAACTAAGCCTTTGATGAATGTTGGTATTTAGCCACGTTATTAATTCTCTTTAGCCACTACGCATCCTATGGTTGTAAGTTGGTATTTAGTCACACTTTTGAGCTTAAAACGGGGGCTGTTAGACCCAAATGGTGGTATGCTTTAGTCACTCTATTTTGAGTTACAGCCACACAACAGGGGTGTGTCCATAGGGGGCGTACGATGATCCCAAATGGTGGCCGATGCCAAAATTTGACGTAGTGTTTTTAGATTGTTAAACATATGATATAATCCAAATAGATATTTACATACCTGGCATCATCGCGGAGAGGAGGAAGAGATTGTTCCTCCCATCTCGGTAAAACAGGGACGAGACCTAGACGAAGGGGATAAAGCTAGAAGGGTTGGAATTTTAGAGTTTTTCACTAATGGAAAATACTTTGAATTTTTTTCCTTATTTACTTATTTTAATATTATTAATAAAACAGTACAAAATATACATGTATTTTAGATAATTTTTAAACATAATGGGAGATTTTTGGACCTTTGTAACTAAATCGATTTATCAAAATATATTTTTGATCTATCCCAAGAAGGTAATAGTACAAATTTTAATTTTTCTCTATTTGGCCACTTAATTCAAAATTTGGAACTAATTTTGATAGTCATTTTTACTAAGATTTTTGAAGATTTGAACATAATAGTGCTAGAATTTCTTTGCTCATATATAATTCTAAGGTAATTTTTTTGTAAGAATTGTATAAGATTGAAATTATTTAAAGATCGAACAAAACTAATAAATTGGCTATTTTGACAAAATAAAAATTTTAAGAAGTTTATTATACAACGAAAAACATACCTAAAAACTCTAATGTAATACACTTCCTCTGTCTCACTCCACTCTCCCCGAATCTATACTATCTATACTATAATAAGAAAAATGGGTATATTTCTTTCATTCAAAGCCGTTAGATTTACAACTCAAATAGATGATGACCGTTGGATACACTACAAAAAATTGTTCAAAAAGTTGTTATATATAGAATTCTAAGGTTCGAATCTCATCAACAACACTTTAATTTAAAATTAATACTAAAAGATGTTATATAGAAAGGTTTAAGGTTCGATCCCCGTCAACAACATATTAATAAAGATTTAATACTAAAAATTGTTTATATACAAGGGTCTAAGGTTCGAATTCTCCTAACATAATAAAAATAATATTTATAATATTATATATAAATATGTATTACACTATAAGTAAATTAAAAAAATAAAAAGTAACCCGTGCTTTTCACGGGCTATAAGCTAGTTATATATAATTTGTAACACTTAATTTAAATATGAATCAGCGTTTCTCTTTGCTTGATGAAGTACATACTACTAATAAATTGAGGCTTTTATATTAAAAACAAAACAAGCAGAATTAGATTTTAACCTCTTATCATCGTTGATATGGGCTAAAAGTAAGCCCTAAAGACACATTTAATGTGGCTTTAATTAAACCTAGTATGGTCCAAATATGGGGTCCGTTAATGAGGCCCAAAACCCTATTCAATATTAAATTCATAATTAATATTGAGGGTGATTGACGGCTTTCAAATAAGAGTCAAATAAGAATACAATATCTTTATGAGTAGCCTCCAAGGCACCAAATTCAACATGGAAACAGACTCCTACAAGGTAGGAGTCTAAAACCTTTCTCAAGGCGGTGACTTGTCCACCAAGTCTCCAAACCATACTCCAATTCTAAGGCTCCCAATGCCTATATAAGGGCCTGACACCTCATTCTCAGAACTACGTTTTTGGCTTGATTCTCTACCTCGAGATACGTAGGCATTCTGTGAGGACCGAACAGTCTCGAACGCAAAAATAGCAATTAAAGCATGAAGCTCACGAACCCTAGCATTAAATACACACAAACCCTAGCCGAATTCAATAACCTAGTTTTTATTCCGTAATATTTGGCACCGTCTATGGGAAGAAAACATCAACCATGGTTCAAACATGAAGAACACCAGTCACAACCGAGGCGACTACAGTCACCTCCGCCCCGCTCGTCATCACAGAACCAGGGTCCGTACCCCCATTAACGGAGACGACCACTCAACCTCAAGTTTCTCAACCTACAGGGATGACTCCCCATACCGAGAGAACTCTATCTGTGGTTGTCCATCAAAACCAGGAGGCCAAACCTCTTCAGGTGGTAGTAGTCTCCCCTCTTATTGATCGATCGCTACCTTCAAGGGTACATATCCACACCACTGATCTCCCTGCAAACACCAACTTAATGTATGGGATGCCTAATTACCCTCCGAATACTCGAGGAGTTGGGCCAAGTGGCCATGCCCTGCAGATACGTGAGCCGTATCAGCCTCCTTACATTAGAGGCTTGGGCCCCGACCAAGGATATTATGACTACTCCGGTCCTTATACTGATGATTCATCATCTGAGGATGACGATTGTGATGAGGCCCCGAGGAGACGACGTTCTAGCAAGGAGGCTGAGAAAATCAAGGCCCATGAGGCTGAGATCCAAAGGCTGAAGGACGACATAGCAAGAGAGCAAGCAAGACAGAATCGGAATAGACCTCCTCCAACTTCAGGAGAGATTCCTTTTATTGATTTGGAAAGACCCCCAAGGAGGCAAAAGAGGGCTGATGCCCCAACAGGAGGAGCTACAAGGGCAGAGGCTGTAACACCCCCAGATCCGGGGTCAGGGATCTGGTCGTTACGGTCTCAATTTCTGTCCACAATACTTGAACTTCCTTTAACTTAAAATAAATTACATCTTCATGACCCAACACAACAATATAAAACACACCCGTTATAGTCCTAGAGATGAAATCAGAGTAACAGTCAAATTTTATTAATCACATTTGGAGTTCTTACAACCCAAAAGAATACAATATAAATACATACTCTTTGCCATCCATTTGCTTAAGTCATACTAGACCATATACTTGGTACTGACAGAATGAATCTATCCTACCAGTAGCTTTCTCATCGTCCTCGCCAGCGTCGAGTGCGCCTTGTGCGAATCATCTGGTCTAGCTGTTCTTGTGATATAATAATAAAGCAAGGGTGAGCAATAGCCCATCAACAATAATATTTAACTGAACGATAATATATAACAGTTCAAAAGTATCTTTCAAACCATATGCCATGCATTTACGGAAATGATGCCAGTATAATATGAACGATGAAGTTACAAGGTAACTCAAAAGGAAAATATATGTAGGAATATCTGCTATGTCGAAAATAAGCCAGATATTATCATTTATCATATAAAGAGGAACTTGCAAGGAAAATATTCCAATTCCAGTTATTAACATTTTTCGAAGTCCTACAACCTGAAAGAAGTCTCTTCGATACGTGTTGCGGAAGACACCGTCAACCTGAAAGAAGTCTCTTCGATACGTGTTGCAGGGAATTCCCAATTTGGGAGATGAACCAATACTGGAGTCATCACGCGCCAGCTATCCCACTCACTAATGATCAGTCGGGGATGGTACAGCCCAATATAGTTTACTACCGGTAGAAGGAAGAACTGACGGCTCCACTTGTCGATTGCCTTTAATAGTAACTCCCTGGCCAATGGTTAGGCCTTGTGATGGACCGCGCGACTCGGCCTCTTACACACGACTCCTAGTTCGAATAAATCCACAGCATCGAAACGTAGAGTTTGTCCTCCCTTCCCCAAGTGAAATTCAACAACATTTCCCAAGCTTTTGCTTGTTAATGGATATCCACTTGTTCCAACAATCTTACCCCTCGAATAATGAGAAGGTACACACAGACTTAATGAGTCCATAGCAACCAAGTTGCGAGTGAAAAGGATAAATTATGAGATTTATGACCGGAAAGTCTACAAGATAAATAACATTGCTCAATTAGGTTCCCCTTTAACATGGAAGTTTGATCGAGCATTTAAATCCTTTAAGAAAGATTTAAATGAAAAATAAAGTGTTGGGAACCTTTCCTTGATAAAATAGTCGTAAAAAGACTCCGAAATATTTTACATAATATTTGGAGGTGAAAAATAATCTCCAAATAATATAAATCATTTTAAAAAGAATTTAAAAGAATTAAATAAATATTCCAAGAATATTTATTAACTCAATAATAATTACGGAATATTATTAAATCATAATATTGCTCGCAAGTAATCCTCGAATGAATATATAAAACCATTTACTAAATAAATCACTCCTTAAATGAATATTCAAAATAATATTCATTAATAATTGAACTCCAATAAATATTTAAAATAATATTCAATAAATAAGTCAAACCTTAAATGAATATTTGAAAATAATATTCATTTAATATTTAATCTTCTAAATGAATATCCAAATAACATTCATTTAATATATAATCTTCTAAATGAATATCCAAATAATATTCATTTAGTAGTCAAAACTTTAAAGGAATATTCGAAATAATATCCCTTAAGTAATTAGAACTTCCAATGAATATTTTAAAATAATAATCATTAAGTATATAAACCTTAAATGAATATTCGAAAGTAATATTCCTTTAATAAATAACATTCTAATGAATATCAGAATAGTATTCACTAAATAATCAACTCTAAATGAATATTCGAAACTAATATTCATTTAATATCTCTCGACTGAGATAATACTCGAATAACATTCCTCAGATAAATAATAATATGTCGTTGGAATCCCTCCGGGTTTCCACGACTATTTATATCTCAAAATACCGACTCCCGGTCTATATTTAAGAATGAATATCATTTGCCCTTCGCTAAGGGTCTTACCAAAATATCCGACTTATAACTGATAATTCGTATCTAGTCTATAAGCCAATGGCAATTCAGGGAACAAGTATCACAACAACCAGAGTCACAATATAATTGGAAACAGGCATGCATGCGATGGCATATGTAAAACAGAAATCATATACATATATTATCACAACAACAGGTTCAAAGGTTTGAACACTTGCCTGGTAATCGGGTGTGGGCGGAGATAGCGTGTCTTGGGTCTGCTCGATGATCTATAAACAATTAGAACATTCGAGATTAACCACTTAACACGTTTTAAAAGTCTAAGTATAACTTCACTTAAATCGAAACACGTTTTCGAATTATCTCGTTATACACCTTTTAGTGTAACTCTTTTTATCACCGATATGATCCGACATTCGTTCATTATTAAGACATGTCATCATACCCACACTCGGTATATACTTAAGTCGTATAAGTTCTAAAGTCGATTGATTATGAACCGAGATTATACCTCGAGTTTTATCGTTCGTTTTCTAAGTTATAACCAAAGTTACACTTTTAAGGGGTTCGTTCGCGTTTAACCTTGATTCGAACATTTTTATAAAATTGGAAAACGATCCGTTCGACATGTGGTTTTCTTTCATACCTTCCTTATGACCCCTAGTATTTATCTACCAAGATTCGCCACTGAGTAACATGTTTTACGAGGGTTCAATTGAAGTTACGAACTTTTACTTACGGTTCCGAACCAATTTTAGTAATTTGACCATAACTCCTAAACTGTAAGTCGGAATGTCTCGATTCTCACGCCAAAACGATCTATGGCTCGAGATCTACAAGGGTATGTTATACTCTTAACCAGATTTGACAATTAATGCTACTGTGATGCACGGTTTTCAATGGTTAACGAAATTTCGGCATTACGACGGCTATAAATCGAACGTTTCTAAATTCGTAATATCAAACCCAAGCCACACCGGGCATCCATACATCTTATAAACATGTTATTCATCTCAACAAGTCCAAGAACGTATCACTTTACCAATATGATCATCATTTCTCTTAAACTAACTAAATCAACTACATAATCATGCTTAGATGCTTAACATAACATCATAATCATATCTAAGCTGAAACCCACCAAGAACATGCTTGAAACTTAAGATTCAACCAAGGGTTTCAAGGGTTATACCTTCCTTGGAGAGTGTACTAGCCTTATAAAACCTTGCATAGTCCTTGTATAACCTTAACCAAGCTTAGATCAGCCAAACAAATCAAGAGATCAAAGTTAGTTTCTACAAATCACTATTCACCCTCATCTTCAATGATTTATTTGAAAATGGAAAAAGTGGATATTGAATCTAAGATTTCTAGGAGATCATTTTTATGAAATATAGGACTCACCATAAAAATTTGGAGGTCAAACAATGGTTGGAAGCTTGATTTTGCTTCTTGAATTAAGCAAAAATTCGAAGTGCCTCTTTCAAGGGGAAAAACAGGGTGACTTCTCGAATTTATTTACCCATCCAAACAATCTTCAAAAATTATGAAATTAAATCCACAACTTCATCTCCATGTGTAGAAGCTCCGTGAATTGTTTCATGATTTTTAGATGAGTACAACTAGGTGGAAAAAAATCGCCAAGACCCCTGCCCTGGAAAATGCAAACTGCTGGAAATGGGAGAGAAAAGAGAGAAAAGGGTGGTTGGCTTGCTTGGTTCTCTTGCATTATTGATGTTTTAGGATAATATCTAGCATAAAGGCACTTTAATAAAGTGATTTGCTCATCCCTTGCATCACCTTGGACATGTGTTAGTGTTTTGTGGTGTAGATGATGTAATGAAGCTAAGCACTTGGTTAGGCTTCTAGTTATCTTAGTTCCTTTGGTAACCAACTTAGTTACTTGCTCTTATCCACTATCACATGCATGTATCTTGGCTCCCTACTTGTTCTTTGTCCGGTTATTGCTCAATTTGATTGATCGTTCGGAGGAATATCTCAAGGATTTCTAGTTAGAGTTTTACCGGAAACCATCTTAAAATATATACTACCATTCTCAATCCTCCTTTATAATTCTTGAATTTAAATTCTTTAAATCCTCTTAATAAATCCTTAAGTCTTTCAGCGTCCAGGGAAATCTCGGAGAAAATAAAAGTGCTATTTTTTTGAATCCGATGTCGTTTACATACACTTATTTCGCCCCTGGATCATGAATACGAACTCAGAAATCCGTTCTGAATACTTCTATATAGCGTCTTCTAATAATATTCTTATTTCCACCAAAAACACTATTCATTCTTTATTCCATCTTTATTTCTTATATTTATAAAAATGTCCTTGTTCTCTTTCGGGCATTTTTTAACCCTTTTACGGAACCACTGGACTAACAACCGATATTGATTTGGAGGACACAAGAATATCTCCTTCCTCTTTGCAATGCCATATCTTATTTCTTAGGAGATAGATTATTCTAATCCAGGTTGTCAACCCATTGCATTCTTCATGACATATAATCATTGAAATCTATACCCATTCACATTCATTCATTAGAACTGCTAATACCTTGTAGTCAGAATCACGGTTCATTCTTTCATCAATATATATAAAAAGTTTTAATTCTACCGAAAATTCGGGTTCTTAACTACAAGAGTCAAATCTGATTCTAACTAGCAAGTATTCTGATTCTAACCCTAAGAATACTTAACTAGCAACAGTAGCGAAAGTTTTAACTAGCAACAGTAGCATTGAAAGGTTCAATGCTCCTAAGAGTCAAATCTTGTTGGATATCGAGAAGGATAAAAATTTCCGATGGCCGAAGCCACTACAGGGTGATCTCGCAAAGGGAAACAAGGATCAGTACTGTAGGTTTCATAAGGATATGGGACACGACACTGATAACTATAGGCAACTCAAAGATGAGATTGAATTCCTGATATGAAGGGGGAAACTAAGGAAGTTCACGAAAGGTGAAGATCGTGGAAACCAGAGAAGAGATTATGGTAGGAGTGATAACGATCGTGATCGCAACCCACATCCCCGAGGGCTAGTTATCAACATGATTTTGGGAGACCCGACAGCGGCTGACACAACAAAGAATTTTCGGAAGGCTTACGCCAGAGAAGTGATGCACATCGTGGGAGAGGTGAAGTTCCCCCATGACGACCCGCTGGTCACAACTCCTGTGATTGGAAACTCAGAGGTGAAGCGAGTCTTGATAGACAATGGAACTTCTGTCGATATTCTATTTCATGATGCATTTGTGAAGATGGGGTACAACGATTCTTAGTTGACCCCCACTAACATGCCCATATACGGGTTCAATGGAGTGGAGTCCAATGTTTAAGGGACTATTCAGTTGCCTGTAACTATTGGACAAGAGCCCAAGGAGGCCACTCAGATGTTGAATTTTTTGGTGATTAAGGCGGCCTCAACATATAATGCGATCCTCGGAAGGACTGGACTTCATGCGTTCAAGGTTGTTGCCTCCACTTATCATATAAAGATCAAGTTCCCAACCAGGAATGGTGTTGGAGAACAGAAAGGTGATCAGAAAATGGCGAGAAGTTGCTATATAGCTTCTTTAAGGGCTGACGGAGTCGGGGGGCAGGTCCTCCCGATTGAAGACATGGATGTCCCTGGTGATGATGAAAATCGAGGAAAGCCAGCAGAGGATTTGACTTCTATACCTCTAGATCTAGGAGACCCCGAAAAAGTTACTTATATAGGAGCTTCAATGAAAGAACCCCTGAAGGGCAGATTGACAACATTCTTACAAGAGAACAGTGATGTGTTTGCTTGGACAACAGCTGACATGCCAGGGATTGATCCCCAACTCATAACTCACAAGTTGAATGTCGATCCTAAGCGGGAGACAATAAAGTGGAAGCAAATGAATTTCGCTCCTGAAAGGCAAGAGGCCATAAAGCAAGAAGTAGACAAGCTCTTAGAAGTTGGGTTCATTGAAGAGATTCAGTTCCCTGAATGGTTGGATAACCCTGTGATGGTCAAGAAGGCGAATGGAAAGTGGAGAATGTGTATCGATTTCATGCATGCCCTAAGGATTGTTTCTCTGTACCAAGGATTGACACATTGATAGATGCCACGGCTGGGCATGAGATGTTGAGCTTCATGGTTGGTTTCAGTGGCTACAACCAGATTAAGATGCACAAGGATGCCATCCCAAAGGTATCTTTCATAACTGACTTTGGTGTTTTCTGTTATCTTGTCATGGCTTTTGGACTAAAGAATCCAGGAGCCACCTATCAACGATTGGTGAATAAGATATTTGCCCATCTGATTGGGAAAATCATGGAGGTCTATATTGATGACATGTTAGTCAAGAGCCTATTCAAGGCTGATCATATTGAGCACCTCAGAGAGGCATTTGAAGTGCTGAGGCACCACAAGATGATGTTGAACCCAACCAACTGTGCCTTTGGTGTTGGATTATGAAGATTTTTACGTCTAATGGTTTCAAAGCGAGGCATAGAAGCAAACCCCGGTAAGATCAAGGAAATTTTAGAAATGGAGCCATCACGCTCTAAAAGAGATATGCAAAAGTTGACGGGCCGAGTTGCAGCCTTAGGGAGATTCATCTCCAAATATGGTGATAAGTGCTTGCCTTTCTTTCAAGCATTTAAGAAGGAGAAGAACTTTGAGTGGATACCTGAGAGCCAAGTGACCTTTATTGGCAAAACCAAATCCCGGAGAGACACTTTATCTGTATTTAACGGTATCTGAACAAGCACTGAGTGCCGTCCTTATTCGAGAAGAGAGAAAAGTTCAAAAAGCTATCTATTACGTGAGCAAGGTGTTGCATGGAGCTGAGTTGAATTACTCTTCCATTGAGAAGTTTGCTTTGGCATTGGTAACAGCCTCGAGAAAGTTACGACCGTACTTCCAGGCACATAAGATTGAAGTCCTGATGGACCAGCAACTGAGAAATATATTGCATAGCCCAAAGGCCAGTGGAAGGCTAATCAAATGGGAAATTGAACTTGGAGAGTTTGACATCACATATAAGCCTCGGACAACCATCAAGGCTCAGGCTGACTTCGTGGTTGAATGTACCATTGGCAACCAAGAAGTCGGGGGGCAGGAGATAACACCCAACCAAGGAAGTGGGGATAAAGATGAAGAACTTGTACCTGATCAGAAGGAGTATTGGGTGATCTATTTTGATGGAGCATCAAAAACAAAATCTAGTGGTGCAGGTTTAGTCTTGCAAAGGCCCGATGGGTTTACAGTTGAGTATGCTTTGAAGTTGGATTTCCCGACAATAAATAACAAGGCTGAATATGAAGCCTTGATAGCCGGATTGGGCTTGGCCAGAATAATGAGGGTCAGGAATCTCAAAGTTTGCGGAGATTCAAGACTGGTAGTCTCTCAAGTGAATGGTGAGTTTGAAGCAAAGGATGAAACTATGGTGAAATACTTAAGAGTTGTGAATGCTATTGTGATGCAGTTTGATGAGTGCTATGTGGAGCACATTCCGAGGGAGGAGAACGTTAAGGCCGATGCCCAATCAAAGTTCGCCTCTTCTGAGATAGAGAATCATGCAGGGAGTGTTTACTTACAGGTCTTGAAGACCCCCACCATTAATTTAAATTTGGTGGCACCGATCGACGTAAGGAGCTGTTGGATGGATCCTATCAAAGCTCACCTGGAAACAGGATGGCTTCTGATGATGCCTTGGAGGCACGGAAACTGTCAATGAAAGCATTGAAATATGCCTTGATTGAAGGCATCCTTTACAAGAGGTCTTTTGTCATCCCATACTTGAAGTGTTTAAGGCCCAAAAAGGCAGAAGAAGCATTGAAGGAAGTTCATGAAGGGATCTGTGGGCAGCACTTGGGGGCAGGGCCCTAGCTCATAAGATCACTCGCTTGGGATTCTATTGGCCAGAGATGTTGGCCGATGCAATGAACTATGTCAAGAAGTGTGATAGATGCCAGAAGCATGCCCCGGTTGTAAGACAACCGCCAGAGATGCTAACATCAATTAACTCTCCTATCCCGTTCCCCATGTGAGAAATGGACATACTTGGTCATTTACCTGTAGCTTCAGCACAAAGGAAGTTCCTGATAGTGGCCATCGACTACTTTACCAAGTGGATTGAGGCTAAGCCCCTAGCCAAGATAACCACCAAGATAGTTGCCCAGTTCTTTTGGGAGGGCATAATCTGCAGATATGGTATCCCATGAATCCTTGTGACGGATAATTGGCGATAGTTCAACAATGAAGAGTTCAAGAAGTACTGCGAGGAGAATGCTATTGAGATGCGATTTACTTCGTTAGCCCATCCTCAAGCGAATGGACATGAAGAGGTTGCCAACCGGATTATCCTTGATGGACTGAAGAAGAGGGTCGAACGCTCGCGAAACACTTAGGTGGATGGGTTACAGCCTATACTTTGGGCATATCGCACCACCTGCAAACTGACAACTGGAGCAACCCCGTTCTTACTGGCTTACGGAGCCAAGGCAGTTGTGCCCCTGGAGATTACACATGCATCACCTCGAGTGGAGGCATATGAACTAGAGACTAATGAAGAAGGCGTAAGGCTAGCCCTCGATCTGATTGATGAGGTCCGGGATGAAGTAAATGCCAGGAATGCAGAGCATCAGAAGAGAGCATCTTTCCACTATAACGAAAGGGTTAAGGAGAGGTTCTTTCGTCAAGGCGATTTGGTTTTGAGGAAGATAGAGGCCTCTGGAGTTGGCCAGAAAGGAAAGCTAGCCCCAAAATGGGAAGGACCGTATCGAGTCAAGAAGACACTAGGACGAGGATCTTACAAGCTGGAAACCTTGGATGGAAACGAGGTGCCCCGTACTTGGCATGCTTTGAACCCCAATGGCCAAGGTTTGAGTTACGATTACAAGCAGTACCGAATAAAAGTTAAGTCCATAAAGGACCCTGAATAAAAGCTAAGTAAAAAAAACCACATGCGGCTAATAAGACCATGCAAGGCCCTTGATGAGAGTCATCTATTCTTCGGAAGACTCCTCCTCTTCCTCTTCTCCTTCTTCCCCCTCGTCAGAGTCTTCGTCATCGGAACCATCATCTTCGGAGCCACTTTCTCCTTCGGCTGTGCCGCCATCTTCTCAACCTCTTCTTCCTCTTCCGTGGAAGTAGGTGTAGTCTTAGAAGACTCACTAAGTTCGTTCCGAAACCTCTTGACAGGGAGTGGCTATCGGATCACCGCCTTTTCTGTAGGCATGGGCTTCTTCCCATGAGAGCTCGAGGAGGATGAATCAAGGCTGGCTTGATGGGCTACTCCTCTAGTGCCAGAACCCGGATGTCGGCGACCCCCCTTAGAGCTGGAACCCAATATCTCAGGCACAACTTTGACCACCGAGCCAGAAGCATAATCAACATAGCCTCCTCCGCTAATAGCCCAGTCAAGGCAAGGGAAGTTCACCGGGTCAACAATAGTTGGGTACTTGTTGCTTACGACATTCACAGCTTTGTTCCAACCAATAGACATGTTAACGGGGCGCACCTCATTGTCGTGTTTGTCCATGAAATCTAGAAAGGCATCTGATTAATGGTAGGCCTCAACCACCTTGTTGTATTCAGCCATCTTCTTTGTAGCCAAGGAATTGTATTGCTTTCAGTAGGAGCAAGCATCTGCCTCAGTACGGATGACTCTAGATTCCAAATCTTGTTTCTCCTCTTCAAACCTCATCTTCTCTTTTACTAAGGCCACATTATTATCTCTGAAGGCCCGGCCTTGACGGGCAGCAAATTGGAAGTAGGTATTGGCCTAAAACAAAGAAATTAATAAGGCATTTATGATTTCAAAATAAGCAAGAACACCGAATTCATAAGGAGGAGTGTCATACCTGATATAAAGCTTGAGCTCCAAGGAGCTCAGACTCGTCAATCTTATCCCTTACAGACACCGTTGTAAGGTCAGGGGGAGTGAAGGAGCAATTGGACCAGTCCAAGGCCAAAGCAGGGCTCCCCAAGACAGAGTCTTGCTCGCAAATACACGAAGACTGGATAAAAGGGGATCTAGTGCCCCCGTCAACATTTCGGGACCTTTTTCCCGATTGAGAGCATCCATCCAGGAACTGAGGGATCTTTGGGCCAGTGGGGTTTGTTGACACCTCAGCCTTCTTAAGCATCCTTTTAGTTGTGATTGGCTGATTTTCAGGACGGCTGTCCAACTCTTCAGTTGCTGAAATGCAGAAATGAGAAATATCAGAATAAGAATAGATGGAGTTCATAATAGACAATAATGATAAATTACCCTCAAATGAAAGAAAGTTGAGGCCAGCTTCTACTAGCTTTTTCTCGTACAAGATAGTCAGGAGTTTAGTCAGGAGTTTAGTCATGAAAGAGATTAGGGACGCTAATCGAAAGATTAATCGTACCTTGAACTAAAGATGATTGCTTATCAACATCCAAGTATCGAAAGAAGGTGATCGAATGTTGTTGAAAAAGATTCAAACATCTCGAAGAAGCCTCAGGAGGCACGATCAACCTACCTGGTAGCCGACCAGGCGCCCGAGGGAGCCCCGACTGTAACGCCCCCAAATCCCCTACAGGAATCGAGGTCGTCACATCTGTTGCGGAATATTCAATCACCTGATCACAATATAATCTATAACAATATCCATAATAAACACCATAATCTACTCCACGGGTTATAGTCTTAGAACAAGTACTAACTAATCCAAAAGTGTTTACACATCAGAGTATGCTCCAGAATCTTATTACAACTTCAAAGTACTAGATAATAAAGCATTAAACAACTTCTTTCCAGCTTGCACCCTCCTCAGGTACTATAAGGCTAACACACTGAATTAGTTGCTTTTCCCCTTCCCTTTATCTCGGTTTGCCATACTAGTGCCAGCTCCGTACGCCGCTGTTTTAGAATATTTAAAATAGCAAGAATGAGCCAAAAATGCCCAACAAGTTTTATATCCCTATATATATATATATATATATATATATATATATATATATAGGGTGTATTTAGATTACCAACAACATAATCTCCAAAGGACCCTATTTAGAAAAAGAATCCCGCCATTTGCATACGCAAGTAGAATGGGTTCTCCGCCATACTGAATATTACCCATATACATTGGGCGATTATATACTTCCATTACTACTAATGGACCCTATTCAGGAGATTTCCCTCGTCATCTATCCGTGAAGGATGATCAGTCCTATTACAGCTGCTGTTTGCTACAGGTAGAGGATGAGTACGCCTCCTCACCCTAAGTGCTACTGGTAGAGGATGAGTACGCCTCCTCACCCTAAGATATACTGGTAGAGGATGAGTATGCCTCCTCACCCTAAGATATACTGGTAGAGGATGAGTACGCCTCCTCACCCTAAGATATACTGGCAGAGGATGAGTACGCCTCCTCACCCTAAGATATACTGGTAGAGGATAAGTACACCTCCTCACCCTAAGATATACTAGTAGAGGATGAGTATGCCTCCTCACCCTAAGATATACTACTATCATCTATATTATCCGGATGACAACAATCAACAGCAAGGTATATGCATTAAATTGCAAGAAGAAAACATCTTCGATAAGTAATGAACTAGATAGAATAATTTCATTAAATCATCTTCGTTATTTCTCCGGAACAAAACGGTTTTAAGAAAACGATTTGAAAATGATATTCATCTAATCAAATAAATTTAATTGGACGAATAAGGTTTATTTGCGATGTTGCCTTTAGGTTAATTATTACGAAATTCTTTTAAAAAGCTTTGTCCGAGTTTTAGAAAATTCAATTCTCCTCAGCACTTCGTGCTTAACGCCTACTCCTTATGTTACATCATCTAGTTGGAACGTAGGTTACTTCTAACCATACTTCCATTATCTCCTCATTATGTTTACTAGCATTTAACTACTATTACGAACAACTTTCATTACAAAATATCTCTACTCCGAACGATAAAGTAAGAGTTAAGTATACTTGAAATTAAGGATCGAAAACTTAATCAATATATTTTCTGCATTTCAATATATATATATATATATATATATATACTCTGAATGATAGAGTATGCATAAGTAAACTTGCCTGGTACACTGGATGCAGTACGACTCGTGACGGTGTCCGACAATCTTCCTTGATACTCTCACAACACTAACAAAGCTTTGTACACCTTATAATAGCCTTGGGTAGTATTAACAAAGCCTTCTACTCTTCAAGGGCTTTCTTTTGAGCTATAGATCACAAGATTTGGTGCTCGGTTGCTAGGGTTTTGAGCATCTTCTTCCTGCTGGTCAGAACTGCCCAGATTTGCTTTCTTGGTTGTTCTTGATATTTTCTCTCTTTTTGATTCATTGTTTGACTTATTCAACTATGGTTGGATGATATATACAAGATAGGATCAGATGTTAAAAGATGCTCTAATCCCCTAGGTTCTTGTGCGAGGTGTGTTTGATAAGCTTGGTTGATATTTGTTTTGTTTTTGGAATTGATTTAAGTGATTTAAATCACTTAAATCCTAATTTGTTTTGATTTAATCCTTGAACTAAATCTTTTAATCCACTTGATATAATTCTCTTGATGATCATGTAGTATATTTAATCTCATTATGAACTTAATCCAAATTCATAATTCGTTCGCTTTATCGCTCAATCTCGTTATAAAGTTCTAGCGATTTCTAGAACGTTCGTTATACTAACTCAGGGGTTTTCATTCTAAATCCTTAAATCATCTTTAATAAAATAATAAAATATAAAATCCTTGAATCCTTGATTTAAATAACTCACTTGTCTTGGCCGTATTGAAATGCTCCTCACTGCCCGATCAAATATTCCATAAAAATAAAGTTTGGAATTTCTGAAATCCGATCACGTTTACATACACTTATTTACATTGTAAATCACTAATATAACTTCGAAATATCCATTTCCTATTCCGTCCATATGGTAACTTGAAAAATTTCTTAATCCTCAAAAATCACTATTTATCCATAATTTCACTATTCATCCATGTAAATCACTATTCATCCCTCAAATGAAAATTTTTCTTAAGTACAGAAATTTGGGTTATTACAGTCTCCCCTCCTTAAAAGGATTCGGTCCTCGGAATCAACGTAAGATACGACTGAGTACACTACATTCTAATTCTCAGGTTGACTTATCAACCTTATGCTTTTCTCCACAATACTCTTTCTAGTGCCACTATCTTGTGCCATGGCTTCATTTCTCAACATCTACTCTTTTCCATCAATCATTTCTACCAGTACCTTTACACTATCAAAATCTTTACCTCAAGTTTTACACATTCACACCTTTTAGATTAATCCTTTGAATAACTAACATCTCTACTCTCTCTTTCCTACTTAGGGTATTAGCCACCACATTGGCCTTCCTCGGCTAGTAATTATTGCACCTCGAAATCCTTCATCAATTATACCCACTTCCTTCGTTTATCCTTATCCTGACTCTATCCTCAAAATACACCTTACCCTCAATAGTAAATCTAAAAAATGCCTTAAAACTCCTCATATCCTTTTCTCTTACTAATCATCAAATATACCTCTTTCTTTTCATCTTTTATCCTCCTGAATCAATTCACTCTCAACCTTTACCATGACTGCTTCTTATACCCATATCACATAGTCCCTTATCTAGAACACTGCATAATTATATTCAATCTATTGTTTCAATCCCTGTTGAAATCTTCTAGCTCTTTCCTCCTCTAAATCCATACATAATACCATCATACTCTTCTTGTTTTGTTTCCATCTATAAAATCCACTTTATTTATGTCTTCTATACTCCTCCAAAAGTCACAGCCTCACTCGATTCAACTTATCCAAATATGGTTTAGTGTAATAAAATTGCATACCCATGAAATATTTATTTTTGAAAACAAAACAGTACATATTTGTACATACACACATATATATATATATATACATGCAGTTATATATATATATATATATATATATATATATATATATGCATATTTATGTATACATATCTCTATATACTCATTTATATATAAAAAAATTTTAAACCCAATAAATAAATCATGGATACACATTTTTATCGTCCTAATTGATTCTACTACTGGTATTGGCCATCATGCCTCCACCCTAACTACACCTTGAGGCTCTACTATATAACTTCCATATCGGTTTCCGTGTTTCTAGTTCTCGCTCTCTTGTCTTAAGGATATCACATATACAATCCTTATCCTTATCGACTCATATCATCTCTAAAGAATTCCATAACTACCTTTCTCAACCACTAAGGGTCTTAATTAACTCATATTTGGTACTACCCCTAGTAGTCCAACCACAAATTCTACCAAAACTCTCTTGTCACTTCCTTATCTCGTCATAACTTCTCCTACTCTCGTTCTAAGGTTTATAACCTACTGCTCTGATACCATCTCTGTAACGCCCCAAAATCCCCTACAGGAATCGAGGTCATCACATCTCTTCCGGAATATTCAATCACCTGCTCACAATATAATCTAAAACAATATCCATAATAAACTCCATAATCTACTCCACGAGTTATAGTCTTAGAACAAGTACTTACTAATCCAAAAGTGTTTACACATCAGAGTATCCTCCAGAATCTTATTACCACTTCAACGTACTAGATAATAAAGCATTAAACAACTTCTTTCCAGCTTGCACCCTCCTCAGGTACTATAAGGCTAACACACTGAATTAGTTGCTTTTCCCCTTCCCTTTATCTCAGTTTTCCACATTAGTGCCAGCTCCGGACGCCGCTGTTTTAGAATATTTAAAATAGCAAGAATGAGCCAAAAATGCCCAGCAAGTTTTATATCCCTAATATATATATATATATATATATATATATATATATATAAGGTGTATTTAGATTACCAACAACATAATCTCCAAAGGACGCTATTTAGAAAAAGAATCCCGCCATTTGCATACGCAGGTAGCATAATGCACTCCTATCTTCTCCACCCTTTTTGAATACTACTTATATATATATATATATATATATATATATATATACACATCAATACTTCTTAAGAAATAAACCATTGGGTTCTCCGCCATACTGAATATTACCCATATACATTGGGCGATTATATACTTCCATTACTACTAATGGACCCCATTCAGGAGATTTCCCTCATCATCTATCCATGAAGGATGATCAGTACTATTACAGTTGCTGTTTGCTACAGGTAGAGGATGAGTACGCCTCCTCACACTAAGATATACTGGTAGAGGATGAGTACGCCTCCTCACCCTAAGATATACTGGTAGAGGATGAGTACGCCTCCTCACCCTAAGATATACTGGCAGAGGATGAGTACGCCTCCTCACCCTAAGATATACTGGTAGAGGATGAGTACACCTCCTCACCCTAAGATATACTGGCAGAGGATGAGTACGCCTCCTCACCCTAAGATATACTACTATCATCTATATTATCCGGATGACAACAATCAACAGCAAGGTATATGAATTAAATTGCAAGAAGAAAACATCTTCGATAAGTAATCAACTAGATAGAATAATTTCATTAAATCGTCGTTATTTCTCCGGAACAAAGCGGTTTTAAAAAAATGTTTTGAAAATGATATTCATCTAATTAAATAAATTTAATTAGATGAATAAGGTTTATTTTCGATGTTGCCTTTAGGTTAATTATTGCGAAATTCTTTTAAAAAGCTTTGTCCGATTTTTCGAAAATTCAATTCTCCTCAGCACTTCATGATCATCGCCTACTCCTTATGTTACATCATCTACTTGGAACGTAGGTTACTTCTAACCATACTACCATTATCTCCTCATTATGTTTACTAGCATTTATCTATTATTACGAACAACTTTCATTACAAAATATCTCTACTCTGAATGATAGAGTAAGAGTTAGTATACTTGAAATTAAGGATCGAAAAGTTAATCAATATATTTCCTGCATTTCAAAATATATATATATATATATATATATATATATATATATATATATATATATATATATATACTCTGAATGATAGAGTATGCATAAGCAAACTTGCTTGGTACACTGGATGTAGTATGGCTCGTGATGGTGTCCGACAATCTTCCTTGATACTCTCACAACACTAACAAAGCTTTGTACACCTTATAATATCCTTGGGTAGACTTAACAAAGCCTTCTACTCTTCAAGAGCTTTCTTTTGAGCTATAGATTACAAGATGTGGTGCTCGGTTGCTAGGGTTTTGAGCCTCTTCTTCCTGCTGGTCAGAACTGCCCAGATTTGCTTTCTTGGTTGTTCTTGATATTTTCTTTCTTTTTGATTCATTGTTTGACTTATTCAACTATGGTTGGATGATATATACAAGATAGGATCAGATGTTAAAAGATGCTCTAATCCCCTAGGTTCTCGTGCAAGGTGTGTTTGATAAGCTTGGTTGATATTTGTTTTGTTTTTGGAGTTGATTTAAGTGATTTAAATCAATTAAATCCTAAATTGTTTTGATTTAATCCTTGAACTAAATCTTTTAATCCACTTGATATAATTCTCTTGATGATCATGTAGGATATTTAATCTCATTATGAACTCAATCCAAATTCCATAATTCATTCGCTTTATATCGCTCAATCTCGTTATAAAGTTCTAGCGATTTCTAGAACGTTCGTTATGCTAACTCAGGGGTTTTCATTCAAAATCCTTAAATCATCTTTAATAAAATAATAAAATATAAAATCCTTGAATCCTTGATTTAAATAACTCACTTGTCTTGGCCGTATTGAAATGCTCCTCTGCCCGGTCAAATATTCCATAAAAATAAAGTTTGGAATTGCTGAAATCCGATCGCGTTTACATACACTTATTTACATTGTAAATCACTAATATAACTTCGAAATATCCATTTCCTATCCCGTACATATGGTAACATGAAAAATTTCTTAATCCTCAAAAATCACTATTCATCCATAATTTCACTATTCATCCATGTAAATCACTATTCATCCCTCAAATGAAATTTTTCTCAAGTACAGAAATTTGGGTTATTACACCGGCCGACCACCTGGCAGCCGACCAGGCGCCCGGGAAGGCCTCAGCCTACCCCTTGGAAGCCGACCAGCTATCAGGGAGGCCTCAGCCGATCCCTTGGCAACGAACCAGCTGTCATGGAGGCCTTAGCCGACCCATTGGCAATCGACCTGCTGTAGGGAAGGCCTCAGTCGACCCCTTGGCAGCCGACCTGCTGTCAGGGGAGGCTTCATCCGACCTCCTGGTAGCCGGCTAGCCACCAGGTGATTCCAACATCTCCAACAATCTTCGAACATGACATCAGATGCTCGAAACATGGCTGGTTAGCCGCCGTTTTTGAAAAACGGTAGGCAAAACCAATAGCCATTTAGCGTCGTTTAGTGCCGTTCAACGCTGTTTAACATCGTTTAAACGTCGTCTATGGCTGATTAGTGCCGCATAGCATCATTTAAACATCGTCGTAAATGCGTCGTTCACTCCACGCTTTACATCAAGACGATATTCGTGAAACACTAGTATACAAAGATGAACCTCGAGTCTCGAAAAAGGCAGTTATAACTTCAAGGAAAACCTGATCAGTTTTCCTAGAAGTTGGGGGGCAAATGATATGGGCTAAAATTAAGCCCTAAAGACACATTTAATGTGGCTTTAATTAAACCAAGTTGTTGGGAGTTGTCCCACATCGGTTGTGGAAGGGGCAGATAACTAGTTTATAAGCAAGCTAGATAAGTCCATTAGTATGAGGCCTTTTAGGATGTGCCCAAAAACAAATCCGTGCGGGCTCGGCCTAAAGCGGACAATATCATACTAATGTGTAGTTAAGACCTGCTTAGCAAGCCCAACAAGTGGTATCAGAGCTATGGTTATAATGGTCCATAACAATCTCGTATTGGCTCCAAGAATAGATCCAGGAAGAGGCTGATGGGCTATCCCAGGTTGGGCTTAAGGAGGAGCAGGTGGGCCTTCCAGTATGGGCCTAGGGAGGAGCCAGATAGCCAGGTGGATTTCCAGTATGGGTCAAGGGGAGCATATCACATAGAATGGTGGTAGATTCGACAGGTGTCGGTGTGACGCCCTAGATCCGGGGTCAAGGATCCAGGTCATCACGGTCCAATTTCCGATCAATATCAATATCCCTTGAGTCTTTTTTTTAATAACTTAATATTTATGCAATTGACCCCACATTAATACACACACACACACCAGTCATATACTCATAGAACAACATCCACAATATTAAAAGTTTAAAGTTAACAGTTATTACAAACCCAGAATTCTACTAAGTACATTGTTGAATAATGCTTCTACAGGAAGCATTTCAACAACCAAAAGTTTATTACAAACTTACACACTTAATTTAAATAAGTCTACTAAGCCCCTTTCGCTTGTCACTACCTCGGGGATGGTCGCCAGCACTCGCTCAAAAGGTCGCCTTTCCCTTACCCTCTTGCGGGGTGTTGTGCGTAGTATCGGCATGGGACCTAGCTGCTATATACATAAGTAGCAAGAGTGAGCTATAATAGCTCAGCAAGATAATATTGTAAACTAGAATTTAGAATGTGAACAAGTATACATATATATACATATATAAGCAGAGACCAATTATAATCTTTAAGAAAGAATAAAGCACTTATTTAATAATACATCATCCACTTACTATTATAATAAAGAAATCTAAAATAATATAATATTAGTTTTTCTTCATCTGTAACCATAATTCCATCATCTTATATCATTATTCTGTTTTCAGTATAGAGATCTGAAAATCATTTTCAACTCTTTCTTTCAAGTTTTGGAGATTTTCACTGTTGCCGAATACGTAAGGACGATGATCAGTCGCCCTCCGTACCCGTCCCTTTTACTACCGGTAGAAGGAGGAAGGTACACCACTACATCCCCCTGGAGGAAGGTACACCACTACATCCTCCTTGGCAACTCTTGGGCCGAAATAAAATATTGATTGCTGGACTGTGCCGCACACAGCCTCCTACGCTTTTTGTTGCTATCCCCCTTTTTGTCAAATCATTATTCCATTTATAAAATATCATTCCACATTTCCATTTTCTCGCTTTCATTTCCACATATCATTTACTCATATCATTTCCATTCTCTCACATTACTTCCATAAAATATATATATATATATATATATATATATATATATATATATATATATATCATAATGCTTTGATTATGATCCAGACATCTCTTTTATATTCAAGAAATCAAATATACTTTTATATTCATAAAATATTCCGTCTATTTTAAGAGTAGTAAATAATAATCAAATAATATTTATTAAACCACTGATACTCAAAAAGAATATTTTTATTATAGTATTATAAACCATATAACCCTAGATAACAACTGACACCATTCCCTTTCATATCTCTTTTACCATAGAGCATATTCGCTCCATTCGTATTCATCTCTATATCCATATTTCATAAATCATATCCATCTCTCTTTAATTTTCCAAAAATCAAGGAAATATATTCTTTGCAACATAGCAACAATAGCATCACATATATATATTCCATGATATCATTTTATTCCGAAGATAAATAATTTTCAAAGTAGGGATAGAAGGATCTTGCCTCGATCTCTGTAAGTCGGAAGTATAGCTCGTGGCTCTCCCGAAGTCTCTATAAACACGAAAAGGATCATTATCAGAATATATTCCACTTAACCACCTACGCTCATATAATAACACTCTTAAAATATCCCATTACTATCTCAAAAGGTCTTGAGGACTTAACCATTCTTATTCCCGATTAAAGTTCTTAACGTTTTACATTTTTTCCTTAACAACCACTCTCGACTGTAAAAATTCTCAGAAAATATAGATTCCGAATTTTAATGCAGGGCTAACTGTCAAGGGTCCTCTGACCACCCTACTACACTATCCCAAAATTTTATAACTTTTAAAATTGTTTAAGTATGGTAATTATAGCCTCAAAGTTGATACAATTACGTTTTCTCGGTTCTCGAACGTCTTTCACTAAAACTGACTTTTCTCCTAAACCGTTCATCAGATTTTAACGTACTTTATATCAAAACGATCTATGAATCAAGATCTACCCTCTCATGATCAGTGGGTGCTCTGGACAGAAACCCACCGTACGAATATGGGGACCAAAAACAGGGCATCTATTTGGTTTAATGAAAATCGGGCATTATAACGGCTATATTTTCATACTTTCCAAGATATTACTCCTCCAAATCCATCATCCACCTTATACACCATCACCTACACCATGTGGTCATCTTACCAACCATGGTTACAAGCACACAATACTTCCATATTCAACTTAAACCACTTACAAACACATATATCATCATGAATAATCACTTATATCAACATATCTACTAACACAACTAATATCCTTCATAAATACAAAAGGGCCAGAACATTTATACCTTCTTGAAGCTTTAATCACACTTAATAAACCTTTGATAGTCCTTACACAACCTTAAAGTGGATGGAATTAGCTAAAGAAATCATAAAAACAAAAGTTAGCTCTTGAAATCACTATTCATTACTATTCATCATCAAATTTGATGATTTTATTACCTTACCAAATGATGTTTATTTGCTATGAAACTTGGTGGATGTCTTTATATATCCTTAAGTAACCTCCATGATTTTTCCCTTGATTTTAGATTGCTTGAAACTAGGGTTTTGAAATTTTTTTTTCCTTGATGAATAGTGAAATTCGAATTGGAAGAAGATGATGGAAGGGAAGAGATTTTTCTTGATTTTTGATCTTATCCTAGCTAATCTACTTTTGGTAGATATTTAGCTATGTCATATGGATAATTATCATGTGATTTTACTAATTAATCCTTAAGAAAAGTGAGTGGAAAATGATGTAATGGATGATGTCATTGTAGATGATCTAGAATGCTTGTTTCCTTGATTTCTGTTGTGGAATAAAAACTAGGTTGAAATTATTGCGGCTAGGGTTTGTGTATTTAATGCTAGGGTTCGTGAGCTTCGTGCTTTAATGGCTGCTTCTGCGTTCGAGACTAAGCGGTCCTCACAGAATGCCTACGTATCTCTGTATTAGAGAATCAAGCCAAGAAAACGTAGTTCTGAGAATGAGGGGTCAGGCCCTTTATATAGGCTGAGAAGCCTTAGAATTATGGTAGGATTCGGAGACTTGGTGGGCAAGTCACCTCCCTGAGGAAGGTTCCAGATCAATTCCTTGTAGGAATCAGTTTCCATATCGAATTGGATGCCTTGGTGGCTAAGTCTAATGGAGATAATATCCCTATCCAACTCTTATTGCTGAGCTGTTTATTTCCCTTAATATTAATTACGAAATTAATATTAAAATAGGGATTCTGACCTCATTAATGGGCCCCACGTTTGGACCATGCTGGGTCTAATTAGTGCAACATTAAATGTGTCTTTAGGGCTTATTTTTAGCCCATATCATTTGCCCCCCAACTTCTAGGAAAACTGATCAGGTTTTCGTAGAAGTTATATTTGCCTTAATCGAGACTCGGGGTCGTTTTTATCCCTTACCTGGGACTTCTTAATTTTTCTACCCTTATATGGGAATTTTGGTTTACACTAGTGTTTCACGAGTATCGTCTTGATTGTAAAGTGTGGAGCGACCTACACATTTACGACGATTTGCCTTATTCGAGGCTTTAATTTGTGCTTGCTTTTAGCAATTTCGGCACTTTCATAGAGCTTTTATGCATTATTAGCATAAATTATTGCTCAATTTGTTAAGAAGGTATTTCTATAATCTTCCTCGTATTTTTCTGTACTTTTCCTAATAATTTAGGAATTTTTAATGTACCCACGGGTATTTTTCTTAATTTTTCCTAAAAATTTAGGAATTTTTATGTACCCACGGGTATTTTCCGTAACTATTCCTAATAATTTAGGAATTTTTATGTACCAACAGGTATTTTTCTAAATTATTCCTAATAATTTAGGAATTTTTATGTACCCACAGGTATTTTTCTTAATTTTTCCTAAAAATTTAGGAATTTTTATGTACCCACGGGTATTTTCCGTAATTATTCCTAATAATTTAGGAATTTTTTATGTACCAACAGGTATTTTTCTAAATTATTCCTAATAATTTAGGAATTTTTTATGTCAACTTACAAAGTTCAGGGGCTGAATTATAAATATATAAACTAGAGGATCAACTTGTCAATTCAGCAGAACTTCAGGTACTAAACAACACTTTGCCATAAAACCTCATGATAGAGGCTTGGCGGGGGTACACCCGCGTAGTAAGCATTCTCATACTCCACGCCCAGGAGTAATGGCCTGGGTGGCGTGGGTGAATATTTTTCAATTTTTTTTTTAAACCTTCACGTTTTATATATTTTATTTTCGATAATTTTTACCAAAAATAAAATATTGGGCCTCATGCCTCAGAAATAATTTTATAAATTATTTCCTTATTTTTTCTTGATTTAATAGGTATTTTTACCTATTTTTTCATCATTTTTAGCCTATTTTCAGAATTTTTAAGGATTTTATTCCTTTTTTAATTTCTGAAAAATGGCTTGTCGTTCGAAGAGGAGCCCTGGACGTGGGTACCCCCGCCAAGGAGACCTTCTCCTTAGGCACGCCTAGGGGGTTTGGTCTCCTGGGCGTGGGTGATCTTTGTCCCTTGAAATGCTTCCTGGGCGTGGGTACCCCCGCCAAGGAGACACTTTCCTTAGGCACGCCTAGGAAGTTTGGTCTCCTGGGCGTGGGTATACCCTTCTCTAAAGAAAATCGAGCTGGGCGTGGGTACCCCCGCCAAGGAGACACTTTCCTTAGGCACGCCTAGGAAGTTTGGTCTCCTGGGCGTGGGCATTTCATGCCTTCAATTTTCAAAATTTATTCTGGGCGTGGGTATTCCCGCCTAGGAGATGTTTTTGCCAACCACGTTTAGGAGATATGGCTTCCTGACCGTGGGTATTTTTTCACCCTCAATTCGTACAACCTTGGCGTGGGTACCTCCGCCAAGGAGGCACTTTGTGATACCTTGTCTTATGATTTTAAGTCTTCTTGGCGTGGGTACTTTAATACCCTTCATTTGTTACTCCAGCCTTGGCGTGGGTATCCCCGCCAAGGAGGCTTTATTTGATCCAACGCCTAGGAGATTTAGCTTCTTGGGCGTTGGTGTTCTAGGCTCCTGTCCTTTGGGCCAATTTTTATTTGTGGACTGTTTCTTTGGTTTTGTCGGGCTCTCAGCCTTATTATTTTCGAATTTTTGAGATTCCTGCAGAACCTTGAAACGACCCGTTTCTTAGCTTTCGTGACCTTCAGGGTCTTAATTCGTTTGTTGAGTCCTTGATTCGAAAACGAGAATTCATTCGTGGTTGTTGGTTATCATCAACCATTCAACCTTTAACTCTCATTCTAAGATGTTGAAATGATGGAGTCCCTTAGTTTTTGCCCTCTTGCTTCATATAGTGGGGGTCTTGCTTCTCGGTTGATCGTTCAAGAAGTTCACTTGCCACTGAGCACTTGACTTCAAGTCTGGTGTGCCTTGGCTGGTTGTCAACCCTCTATCTTACTTCTAGGTTTCCAACCTTCTTCTTATACTTGTAGAACCTTGGCTAGGTTTTAAGTAGCCTGATGCCTCTTGTCAGGTTCGTTTGGAGGCAGACAACCTTGTTGGCCATCAAGGCTTGAATTTTGAGATTTGAAGTTCAAGACCTCAAGTGTGGAATTGTAAAGGACTTCTTATCTCAACACTCTCATTAACAGTTTCTGTACCTTCAAGGCATTATCAAGGAGCCAACCAGTCTTAAAATGAGCTTTGATAGGGTCTATCTGACAGCTTCCTACATCAAACGGTGCCACCAACTTCGAATCGATGGTGGGGGTCTTCAGGACTTGGAAGTAGACGCTCCCAGAATGGGTCTCGACCCTTGAATTGAGATAAGGCATTGACCTTTGTATTCTCCTTCCTTGGGATATACCTGGCACTCATCTAACTGGGCTATCGCAGCTTTCACAATCCTCAAGCACTTGGCCATATTCTTTTCTCTAACCTCAAAGTCTCCATTGACTTATGAGACTACCAACTTTGAGTCTCCACAGACTTTCAGGTTCTTGACCCTCAGGGCTCTTGTCAGTCTAAGGTCGGCTATCAGAGCTTCATACTCCGCCTCATTGTAGGTTGTTTGGAAGTCCAACTTCAAGGCATACTCGAGTGTGAACCCATCGGGGCTTTGCAGAACTTAACCTGCACCACTGGTTTTTGTTTTTGATGCCCCATGAAAATAGAGCTTTTTGTTTTTGGATGCCCCATCAAAATAGAGCATCCAATATTCCTTCTTCTCTTCCAGGGGTTTCTCACCTTGCTGACCTTCCTGGTCTATTACCTCCTGCCCCCCGACTTCTTGGTTGTCAATTGTATATTCAACCACGAAGTCAGCTAGAGCCTGGGCTTTGATGGCCGTCCTAGGCTTGTACTTAACATCGAATTCTCCTAGTTTGATTGCCCATTTGATGAGCCTTCCATTGGCTTTCGGGCTATGCAATATGTTTCTTCAGCGGGTGTTCCATCAGGACTTCAACGTTTGTCTTTATCCAGGGTCCTTCAAGGACTTAAACTCTTATCTGCTGTAACCTAACTCTACCATTCGGGGTATGCATTCGTTTGTTTTCATTCGTGTATTCTTTTATTTTCGGTACTTGGTCTTCTTTGACTCACACATCAGGTGCTTGGCACATAAATAAAATCACAATCAATGAATGGAAAACAAACTTGCATTAATAACTTGAAATGGGTTCAACCCTTACATAGAGTACTACTGTCCTACTCGGAGCAACATGCTCTGCAATGGTTTTAATGAACCTTATTTCTACTTCTACTATATAAATATGAAGCTAAGTCCTACTAGAATAACTTAAGCCCAATCGGGGTTTTGCAAGACTAGGCCTGCACCACTTGATTTTGTTTTTGATGCTCCATCAAGATAGAGCACCCTCCACTCCTTCTGGTCTCCTCATTCTTATTCTGCAGTTCACTTCCTGCTCGGGGTACTACCTCCTGTCCCCCAACTTCTTGGTTGCCAATGGTACACTCAACCACAAAGTCAGTTAACGCCTTAGCCTCAATGGCTGTCCGAGGCTTCTGTGTGATGTCCTCTGCTGACCTTTCTTTGTGTTCCTTACCACTGTGGACATCCATGTCTTCAACCGGAAGGACCTGCCCCCCGACTCCATCAGGCCTTAACGAGGCTACATAACAGCTTCGTGCCATCTTCTGAGCACCTTTATGTTCTCCAACACCATTCCTGGTAGGGAACTTGATCTTCACATGATAGGTTGAGGCAACAGCCTTGAATGCATGAAGTCCAGTCCTTCCAAGGATAGCGTTGTACGTTGAATCCGCCTTGATTACCAGGAAGTTCAACATCTGAGTGGCCTCCTTGGGCTCTTGCCCGATAGTTACAGGCAGCTGAATAGTCCCTTCAACTTTGGATTTTACTCCGTTAAATCCGTATATAGGCATGTTATTGGGGGTCAACTGAGAATCAGTGTATCCCATCTTCGCAAACGCATCATGAAACAGAATGTCAACGGAAGCTCCATTGTCTATCAAGACTCGCTTCACCTCCGAGTTTCCAATCACAGGAGTTATGACCAATGGGTCGTCATGGGGGAACTTCACCCCTTCCAAGTCTGAGTCATCAAAACTAACTGCTACCTCAGTTTTTGCACGCTTCGGGGCCTCTCCCACGATGTGCAACACCTCTCGGGCATAAGCCTTTCGAGAGTTCCTAGTTGTCCCGGCCGCAGTCGGGCCTCCTGAGATCATGTTGATTACTGGCCCTCGGGGCTGTGGGTTGCAATCTTGATCGTCATCCCTTCTATTATAGTCTCTTCTCTGATTATCACGGTCTTCGCCCTTAGTGAAGTGTCTCAGCTTCCCTCTACGGATCAAAAACTCGATCTCATCTTTGAGTTGCTTGCAATCGTCAGTGTCATGCCCCACGTCTCTATGGAATCTGCAATACTGATTCTGGTTTCTCTTTGCGGGATCACCCCTGAGTGGCTTCGGCCATCTGAAATCCTTATCATTCTCAATGTCCAACAAGATTCGACTCCTAGGAGTATTCAACCTTGCATACTCAGTGAACCTTGACCCTTGGTTCTTCTTAGGGGCAGAGTCGGAGTCCTCGCTAGTTCGGGGATACTTGTCCCTAACATCATACTCTTGATCATCATAGTCTTGGTCTTGCTTTCGCTTCTTGGAGTCATTGTTACCTCCTCCTCCACCTCCGGTGGTTTATTTCTTCAAGCTATCCTCAGCTTTAATATTCTTATCAGCCCTTCGTTGGAGCTCAGCCATATTTTCTGGGGGATGCTTCGCTAATGACCTTTTAAAGAAGAGGTCAGTGGTTCCGTGCTCCAGGGCTACCATGGCCACCTTATTCTCCAAGTCAGTGATATTTAGAGTCTCCTTAGTGAATCGCTTAAGGTAATCCCTTATATTTTCATTCTTTCCTTGTACCACATACATAAGAGACGCAGAGCTCTTCTCATGAACTCTTCCACTAATGAATTGGCTGATAAAAGCAGTGCTCAATTCCTTAAAAGATCCAATCGAATTTGCAGGCAAACGGCTGTACCACCTTTGAGCCATACCCGACAGGGTTTGAGGGAACGCCCTACACTTGAGAGCGTCACTAGCAGGCTGCAACGGCAGTGCGTTCGAGAATGTTCTCACATGGTTTGCGGGATCACCCGTTCCATCATAAGCCTTTATTGTAGGCATCTTAAACTTCCTAGAGATGTGAGCATTCATCACTTCCTCGGTGAACGGGGGTGTTGGATAATCAGGATCTCCGAGAGGCATCAGATCTTTGGGGTTTCCCTTGGGAATTTCCATCCTTGTGGTTGTTCTTCCGAATGAGGCATCAGCCCTTCTTTGTCTCCTTGAAGACCTCTCCAAATCAATGATGGGAATCCTTCCTGCAGTTGGAGGAGGCTGAGTTTGATTTAGCCTAGCTTGTTCTCTTGCCATATCTTCCTTCAATTTTAAGATCTCGGCCTCATAAGCCTTGATCCTTTCAGCAGTTGTCAAAGATTGTCCATCACGGATGTCTTGAGTCCTCCTTCGAGGTTCTCTACTAGCAGGTCGCCTCCTCGGGGCTTCATCACGGTCATCATCCTCATCGTCGGAGGAGGTTTCATCAGTATAAGGACCCGAATAATCGTGATACTCTCGATCTCGGATCTGCAAAGCGTGACCACTTGGGCCTGTCCCTTGGATAGGAGGATAATTAGGCAGCCCGTATGTCGGGTTAGTACTCACGGGGAGATCTGTAGTGTGGATCTGGACCCCATGCAATGGGTTGTTCGGATCAATAAGAGGAGAGACCACCATATGAAGAGGATTGGTTTCTCGTCTTGTACGGGTAATCGGAGGTAATGTACTCTCAACGTGGGGGATCGCCCCTGATTGTTGAGAAACTTGAGATTGGGTGATCGCCCCTGATGCTGGCGGAGCTTGTTGGGAAATCGCCCCTGATGCTGGGGGAACCTGTTCGGTGATGGGTGGAGCAGATCTGAGAGGTATGGCCTCAGTTGCAACTGGTGTTGTTCTTCGTGTTTGAACCATGGTTGATGTTGTCGTCCCACAGACGGCGCCAAATGTTGTGGAATAAAAACTAGGTTGAAATTATTGTGGCTAGGGTTTATGTATTTAATGCTAGGGTTCGTGAGCTTCGTGCTTTAATGGCTGCTTCTGCGTTCGAGACTAAGCGGTCCTCACAGAATGCCTACGTATCTCTGTATTAGAGAATCAAGCCAAGAAAACGTAGTTCTGAGAATGAGGGGTCAGGCCCTTTATATAGGCTGAGAAGCCTTAGAATTATGGTAGGATTCGGAGACTTGGTGGGCAAGTCACCTCCCTGAGGAAGGTTCCAGATCAATTCCTTGTAGGAATCAGTTTCCATATCGAATTGGATGCCTTGGTGGCTAAGTCTAATGGAGATAATATCCTTATCCAACTCTTATTGCTGAGCTGTTTATTTCCCTTAATATTAATTACGAAATTAATATTAAAATAGGGATTCTGACCTCATTAATCGGCCCCACGTTTGGACCATGCTGGGTCTAATTAGTGCAACATTAAATGTGTCTTTAGGGCTTATTTTTAGCCCATATCAATTTCCTAATTAAAGTTTTAATGATTTTGGTTATTAGTAATGTAATGTATATCCTTGTAGTTATATCAACCTTGGTTGTTTGGTTCCCATACTCGTCTAATTGTAATTCGTTTCGAATATACCTCATTATCTCGGTGGTTCTGAAATCATTTAACAATCCAAATTCCTTTGGTATTTCCTTAACTTAATAATCCCTTATTTTACCCTAATTCACTAATTCCTCAAAATATAATTCCTTTAATATCTCCATGCTCCTTAATATCCAGTAGAAGCTTATTCGAAATCAAAATTCTCAAAAATCCATATTCAGGAATTTCTGAAATCTATCGTCATTTCGAGTCACTTATTTTCTTAGTTCAACACGGATATGGTTTCCGTTTACTCATTTTCTGTTTCAATTATAGTGTACCTACAAACCATTTCCCTAAATCCTCAAATTTTACTATTCATGTGATCACTGTAGCCTTTCTAAAGTTAGGGTTATTACAGTCAGGCCCGATGTGTGAAGGGGAGATTGTTGGGAGTTGTCCCACATCGGTTGTGGAAGGGGCAGATAGCTAGTTTATAAGGAAGATAGATAACTCCATTAGTATGAGGCCTTTTGGGATGTGCCCAAAAATAAATCCGTGTGGGCTCGGCCCAAAGCGGACAATATCATACTAATGTGGAGTTAAGGCCTGCTTAGCAAGCCCAACACTAGTATGGTCCAAATACGGGGTCCGTTAATGAGGCCCAAAACCCTAATTCAATATTAAATCCGTAATTAATATTGAGCGTGATTGACAGCTTGCAAATAAGAGTTAAATAAGTATACAATATCTTTATGAGTAGCATCCAAGGCACCGAATTCAACATAGAAACAGACTCCTACAAGGCAGGAGTCTATAATCTTCCTCAAGGCGGTGACTTGTCCACCAAGTCTCCAAACCCTACTTTAATTCTAAGGCTCCCAATGCCTATATAAGGGCCTAACCCCTCATTCTCAGAACTACGTTTTTGTCTTGATTCTCAACCTCGAGATACGTAGGCATTCTGTGAGGACCGATTAGTCTCGAATGCAAAAACAACAATTAAAGCACGAAGCTCACGAACCCTAGCATTAAATACACACAAACCCTAGCCGCAATTCAATAACCTAGTTTTTATTCAACAACAATCGTAAATCCGCCTTCCATGGAATTATATTTATATATAGTTAAACATATGATATAATCTTAATGTGTATATATATATATATTCACATATCTGGCATCATCGCAGAGGGGAGGAAAGGATTGTTCCTCCCCTCTCGGTAAAACATTTACAAAGACTAGACTGGAAGGGGAAAAGTCGAGAAAGGGTAGATTTTTAGATTTTTTCACTAACGTAAAGTACTTTAAAAAATATTTTCTTAGTTACTTATATGAAAATTATTTAACAAATTAAATAGTACAAAATATACAAGCATTTTAGATAAATTTTAAACATTATCGGAGATTTTTGGTCCTTTGTATTTAGATCAATTTATCAAAGTAAATTTTCCATCTGTCCTACTGTCCTAAGAAGGTAATAGTACAAATTTTAATTTTTCCCTATTCGGCCAAATGATGAACCCTAAATCCTAAAATTAAACCATCAATCCAAAAAATAAACCCAAACCCTAAACATAAACATTAAAACTAAAACTTAAAGTTAAACCATAAAACCTAAAAATTAAACACTAATGTAATAACCCGAATTTTGGGTAGAATTAAAACTTTTCTTATTGCGGTTAAAGAGCACTAATGAATGGTGGTTTCAAAGAACAATGATTGTAATGAATGGATATTGCTTTGGACAATGATCCTGATGCATTGGTATATTGTCAGAATAGAGTAATTCGATGGTTGAGGACCTAGATAAGAAAAATCTACCGTCCAGGAAGGAGCTAATGGATCCTTGAAGGGAAATGAGTACGTGCATAGTGTTTCCCATACGTGCATAGTGTTTCCCGTATATGCATAGTGTTTCCCGTACGTGCATAGTGTTTTCTGTACGTGCATAGTAATTCGGTGGATGAATATTGATTTTGTAAGTTGGAAAACTTTTCACGCCACCCTATGTACGGGACGTGATATGGATGTTTCGAAGTCATATTAGTAATACGCGGAGGGAATAAGTGAATGCAGAGACGATCGGAATTCAGAAATTCAAAATTCTTTTTCGGTATAATATTTGACCGGCCAGTGGATTATATATTATTATAATCCAAGAATTGAGATATTAACTTTGAGGATTTGATATTTTGGGATGTTATTATATTTGATTTAAGAATGAAGGTAGGAAACCACTGAGGCAGTGAAACAAGCGTTCTAGAAACCGCTAAAACGTTATAACGAGATTAATCAATAAAGCGAACGAATCCTAGATTACGGATTAAGTTCGTATCGAGATTCAATATCCTACATGATCATCACGAGGATTATATTAAGGATTGGGGAAGGTATTATGAATATCGAGAAATTTCCCGGTAAACCCTAGAGGTGAAACTACTTGGTTATTCTTCGAACGATCAGCGAAATTGAGCAACAACCGAACAAAGAAACGAACGATGCATCCACCAAAGATAGTGGAAGATGACATCACACCTTTATAGAAATATCTAAGCACCTAGTTGCAGTTTACCCAGGGACTTAAGTGCTAAAAGGCAAGAGATGAGTACGTAAGTGTAATTGTGTGGTTAAGATATTTTAAAAAGGACCAATCAAAGCATGACAACACATCTTGAAGAGATGCATCCAAATACATTAGATATATATTACAAGATGTTAGCATTATTGGCCATATAGCAAGCAAGAACAAGAGAAAACAAAGCAAAAACACCAAACACTCCAAAACTGCCCAGTAGGAACAAAGATCAAAGAAAAATTCATATCTCCATTTTTATCCATGATAAAATCACCAAATTTTAACCATAGCTTCTCCACTCCATGGGCAAGATTCGTTCCAAATTTCATTGAAATCCAAGTAGTATATCCTAGTCAAATCCATGCTTAAAGTTGGAGGACCAAAACTGTCCAGGTTCTGATCAGTAGAAAGATGGGGCTCAAAACCCTAGCTCCCATGGTTGGATTCTTGTGTTCTATAGCTCAAACGAAATCCCTTGAAGAGTATAAGGTTTGGTAAAAATTTTAGAACCAAACTCTTAGTTTTTGATTTTATATGATTTTTACAAGATTGACGATGAATAGTGGATCGTAGAAACTAACTTTGTTTTCTTGAATCTTTGGTTGATCTAGAGCTTGGTTAAGGTATTACAAGGATCAAGCAAGGCTTGTTAAGTGTTTGCATACTTCAAAGGAAGGTATAAAGTTCATAAACCCTAGAGCTACTTTGAGTATTATATGTTTTTATGGATGATTTTAGTGTTAGTATAGGTTATGTATGTTAAGATCTATGATTTTAGTTGATGGTTGTTGATTAGTTGGATGATGATCCATGAGATGGTGATTATGTGATGTTGTTAGACTTGTAATGATGTGTTCATATGATAGAATGGATGGGGTGTAGTGCTTGATTGAATCGCGGTGATGCAAAAACTTTGGAAAACGTGTAAACATAGCCGTTATAATGCCCGATTTTACAATACCATGATTTGTATGCCATTTTCGTGCTAAGTGAACAACTGACTAGTAGCATCTCCTGCCATGAATAGTTGACTCATGTTACGAGGATCGTTTTGACATGAGAATCGTAGCATTCGGACTTACGGTTTAGGAGAAATCGTAAAATTCGTAAAAGCAGTTCGTAAACGTACGTATGAATTCGTAACTTCAATTGAACCCCTTTAAATTGATAAATTCGATTACGAATCTTGGTAATTAAATACTAGAGGTCATAATAAATATATGAGAGAAGACCTCGTGTCAAAAAGATTATTTTTGGATTTTATAAAAATATTTGAATCAAGGTTAAGTGCGAAGGAACCCCTTAAAGGAGCACTCGATTATAACTTTGTAAACCGCTTAGTGAAACGGGCGAATGAGATCCGAATTCTAAAACAAATCTTTGACTTAAGTATTTGTCGATTGACATGGACATAGTACGAGCCTAAAGCGAGCTAGTAACGCCTTCGTTGTGTATTGCTTATGTGTTTAAGCATTGAATTATAAGTGAATCATCTAGGGGATTAATCGTACGTTTTCTTTTGACTTTGTCTAGATTGTTTGACATTGTCACGAGCCCCTACCACTTCTCGAGCATCAGGCAAGTTTCCAATACCTTGGAACTGTTGTTGTGATAATATATATGATTGTTGTTATACATATGCCATAGCATGCATGCCTACTTTCAAGTTATACTATAATACTTGTTCCCTGAATTGATGTTGGCTTATAGACTAGATATGAATTATCCATTATAAGCCGGATTATTTTGTTAAGACCCTTAGTGAAGGGCATATGATATTCATTCTTTAAATATAGACCGGGAGTCGATATTTTGATATATAGAGATAGTCGTGGAAACCCGGAGGGATTCCAGCGGCAGATTAGTATTCATTTTGAGGATTGTTATTCATGAACATTATTTATATTTCCATAAAGTATTAATTACTTGGAAATTATTCGAGAAATGTTATTTGAGCATTATCTCAATCGAGAAATATTATATGAATATTATTTTGAATATTCATTCGAGTTTATTTATTTACTGAATATTATTTTAATATTCATTTGAGCTTTAATTATTTAAATGAATATTAGTTTCGAATATTCATTTAGAGTTTGGTCATTTAATGAATAATTACTTTGATATTCATTGGAATTTTTATTTATTAAATGGATATTACTTCCAAATATTCATTTAAGATTTTATGTACTTGATGAATATTAGTTTTAAATATTCATTTGAAGTTCTACTTACTTAGAGAATATTATTTCGAATATTCCTTTACAGTTTTGATTACTAAAAGAATATTATTTGATATTCATTTAGAATATTATTTATTAAATGAATATTATTTTTAAATATTCATTTAAGGTTTGACTATTTAGTGAGTATTATTTAAAATATTTATTTAATGAATATTATTTTGAATATTCATTTAAGAAGAGATCTATTTAGTAAATATTCCTATATATTCATTCGAGGATTACTTTCGAGCAATATTATGACTTATTAATATTCATGACTTATTATTGATTTAATAAATATTCTTGGAATATTTATTTAAGTTCTTCTAAATTCATTTTATAATGACTTATATTATTTAAAGATTATCTTTCACCTTCAGATATTATGTAAAATATTTCGGAGTCTTTTATGACTATTTTATCAAGGGGAGGTTCCCAAAACTCTATTTTCATTTAAATCTATCTTATAAGAAGATTTAAATACTCGCTCAAACTTCCAAAAACATATAAGGGGACCTCACCTGAGAGCTGTTATTTATTTGACTGCCCGGTCATATACTTGTTAAACTACCTTTTGACTCACATCTTGATTCTTTTCAAACATTAATATAAGTCTTTTTGGTTACCTCCTCAACACTCGAGGGGTAAGATTGATGGAACAAGTTTATATCCATTAACAAGCATCAACTTGGGAAATATTGGTGAATTTTCCTTTCCAACTAGATACGACTACTTTGTGGAGTCTTATCAACAAGTATTATACTTGGGGAAAGGGGGAGGATCTTTACGTTTCAGAGTCATGGATGTTATTCGAACTAGGAGTCGTGTAAGAGGCCGAGTAGCGCCGGTCCATCCCATTGGCCCAACCGTTGGCCGGGGAGATCTAGCAGGGCGGTAGACAAATAAATCCGCCAGTTCTTCCTTCTACCGGTAGTAAAACTCAATTTGAGCTATACATGCTACGACTGATCATCGTAGATGGAATAGCGGGCGCGGTGAATACTCCAGTATTAGTTCATCTTCCAAATTGGGAAATTATCTGCAACATTATCATTGTTGGCAGGGTTGAAAAGTGTTTGAACTGGAATTTCAATATTCTTCCTGCAAGTTCCTCTATTATGAAAATTGATAATATCTTGCTTATCTTTGACATAACAGATATTTCCACAGAACAATTATATTTTGAGTTACCTTGTAACTTCATCTTTATCTTATATTTTATGACTCTGTTGATACCTTACATAACATGAGTTGTGAAAAGGAGGTTGTTGATATTGCATCACCTTATAACTTCATCTTTTAAGTTATATGTGGATATTCTGCTTATATTTTATATAGCAGTTATTTTACAGAAAGGTTATATTGAATTACCTTGTAACTTCATCTATATATTATACTAGAACTTTGTTCATAGTATGAATATCGAAAGTTTACAGAGATTTTATGAAAATGATACTTGAAGTACTACAATAGTACTGTTTTTGGAATATATTCCGATAAGGAAATACTTTCGGTGAAGAGATATTTTGACAATTATTGTCTTATACCCGCCTTAGTCTGGGTTAAGTCATAGGCAGAGTTATGCCATGTTTCATTACCTTGCTGAGCTATTTGCTCACTCTTGCTATTGTTTTATATATATTATAGAGCAGTGAAGCAGGATGTCATGGGCACCAGTGTTCCCGAAGAGTAGTACGAACCAGTCGGATCAGGCTGCAGCTGGCTGCATTTAAATTATGTATAGATATGAATGGTAGGAGAAGATTGTAATCATCAGAAGTCAGAGTTGGAATTGTACCATTTCCTATATATTATTTCAATAACAGATTTTGTAAGACAATTGGGTATTGTAATAAAAGTTGTTTATTCCGCAGTTGTTGTATAGTATCGTTTTTGAGACTCTAACCTGTGTGTGTGTGTGAGAGATATATATTGTGGGGTCATAAGCCATTGAAATATGTACAGTGTGAGTAATACAGGTAAGACAAGGAGTAAATGGATCGTGACTACTCTAAATCCCAGACCCCGGATTTGGGGCTGTTACAACTAAACATAACCCTAAAACTTAACCCTGAACCGTAAATTCTAAAGCCAAAGTCCAAAACTAAACATGCAACTAAATGTAAACAAATATGCACCTATGTTCAACCAAACTTGCAACTAGGTTCAAACCTTAATTCTTAAGCGACAATTCCAAAAACCCCAAATTTTAAATATAAACCATACCTCTAACCTACACACTAAACCCTACACTTAAAACACAAACCCTAAACCCTCAACACAAACCCTAAAACTTAACCCTAAACCTTAAAGCCAAACCAAATTAAAACTAAGTCAATGTCTAAAACTAAACATGCAACCAAATAAAACAAATATGCAATTATGTTCAATCAAATATGCAACTAATATCAACCTTTGATTCTAAAACCAGAATCTCAAACCCCTAAATCCTAAAGATAAACCTTAGACCTTGAAGGTAAATCCTAAACCTCAAACTCTAAACCTTAAACCTTAACTTAAATCCTAAAATGTAGCCCTAAACCCTAAAGCGAACCCCTAACTCCAAAGAAAAATCCTACATTTTAAACATAAAATCCTAAATCCTAAAATCTAACCCTAAACTCTAAAGTTGAACCCTAAATTTTAAAGCCAAATCATAAAACTAAGCTTGCAACTAAATTTAAACGCATATGTAACTAAGTTCAACAAAACATGCAACTAGCTTCAACCCTTGATTCTAAAGCTAGAATCACAAACCCCCAAAACTAAAAACTAATTAAGCATGCAACTAAATTTAAACGTATATGCAACTAAGTTCGACTAAACATGCAGCTAAAATCCTAAACCCCAAAATTCTTAAACTAAATTGCAACTAAATTCAAACAAATATGTAACTATGTTCAATTGAACATGCAATTGATTTCAACTGTTGAATTTAGAACCAGAATCCCGAACCCCCAAACCCAAAAACTGAAATGCAACTAAATTCAAATAAAAATGTAACTACATTCAATCGAACATGCAACTAGTTTCAACTTATTATATTTGTTCGAATACAATTAATTTGTTTACAATTATATTTAAACAAATTCACCAACTTGTAACACCAAATTGAAACAAAGAGAGAAAAAGTTAGTAAAATAAATTATTTCTATTTTAACAATAGTCTAATGTTTCTTAATTGATACTTACATTTTTTGGAATTTAATATGTTGGACAATTTGAAAACCAAATTAACAAATAAAACGAAAATAAACCTAACATGCCATCAAATACAACTTTGTTGCTCTGTTTAAACCCTAAACCATAAGTTAAACCCTAAATCCAAACACTATACCCCAAACCATAAACATAAACCTTAATACTAAATCCTAAAGCTAAACCCTAAATGTTAAAGTCAAAACCCTAAATATAAACCCTAAAATTACCCTAAACCCTAAATCCTAAATCCTAAAGCCAAAGTCCAAAACTAAACATGCAACTAAATTTAAATAAATATGCAAATATTCAACCAAAAATGCAACTAGGTTCAACCCTTGATTCTAAAGCTAGAATCCAAAAACCCCAAACTCTCTAAACCCTAAACTTTAAACCCTACACCCTAAAATTTAACCCTAAACCTACATACTAAATTGTAAACCATAAAGCTAAACCCTAAACTTTTAACATAAATCCTAAAACTAAACCCTAAATCCTAAATTCTAAAGTCAAAGTCTAAAACTAAACATACAACTAAATTCAAACAAATATGCAATTATGTTCAACCAAACATGCAAATAGTTTTAACTTATTACATTTGTTCGGATATAGTTAATTTGGTTACAACTATATGCAAACAAATTCAACAAGTTGTAACACCAAATGAAAACAAAGAGGGAAAAAGTCATTGAAATGAAATATTTTTATTTTAATAATTCATATGGGCTGAAAATAATCCCTAGAGACACAATTAATGTTACATTAATTTGACTTAGCTTGGTCCAGACGTGAAGCCCATTATGAGGCCCAAAACCCTAATTAAATATTAATTTCGTAATTAATATTGGGGATGGCTAGCAGCTCAATCATAAGAGTCAAACAAGGAAATAATATCTTTATGAGTGACCTCCAAGGCACCAACTTCAACATGGAAATAGACTCTTACAAGGTAGGAGTCTAGAGCCTTCCTCAAGGCGGTGACTTGCCGACCAAGTCTCCAACCCCTACTCTAATTCTAAGGCTCCCAACGCCTATATAAGGGTCTGACCCCTCATTCTCAGAACTACGTTTTTGGCTTGATTCTCAACCTCGAGATACATAGGCATTCTGTGAGGACCGCTCAGTCTCGAACGCAGAAACAGCCATCACTAGTACAGACTGGACCTGTTGCGTGGCACCTATAGCGTCGGTTGTTTGCATTAACCGACGCAATAAGTGTCTGTTGAACCTATTGCGTCGGTTATAGGCAATAACCGACGCTATAGGTATTCTGCCAGATCCTGTTGCGTCGGTTGTTTGCCCAACCAACGCTATAGGTACCACTTATTGCGTCACCAGCTAAAATGCCGACGCTAATAAGTCCATTTTGCGTCGGTCAGCGTCCAACCGACGCTATAGGGGTAGCCTATAGCGTCACCCGTTGTAAAGCCGACGCTATAGGTATTTATTATTATTTTTAGCCAAAATCTTTAGAATATAAAATTTTAATAGTATCGCATTTTATATCATATAATTATCTTTGTTCCAAAAATTAATGTGATTATCGATTCAATTAAGCAAAAAATAGAATAAATAATTTTTATAAAATTTGATTTTCTTCACATTTTTTAACTATAAATTTAAATATAATAATTAATAATTTTTTTATAATAATTAACATTCTAAATATAAATTTAATAATAATTTAATAATAATAATAATAATAATAATAATAATTTTATAACATATTATTATATATTAATATATAATAATTATTATTTTACAAAACTAGTTTTAATTCAGAAAATAAAATAAATACTTTTTTTATTTATATTGTCGGTGTTTGTAATGCCGACGCTTTAGATTATCTTTTAAAAAAAATATTATTACACCAACCACTAATATTTAGGGATCTCGACTCTACAGCCTCTATTATTACTCTCGACTACTCTCTACTCTCACCTCGACTACTCTCTACTCTCACCTCGACTACTCTATCTCTCAATTTACTTCGACTGCGTGCTTCTCTACTCTCTACTCAACAAATTAGGGATTGGGAATTAGGGTTCGTTAGGGATTGGCTGCTGAATTAGGGAATTGGGAATTAGGGTTCGTTACGGATTGCTGGGTTCATTACAAATTGGGTATTACAGGTATGTAAAAGTTGTTAGACCAATCGATAGATACAAATAATGTAGTATGCTAAGCTGTAATGTAGGGTTCGATTGATACAAATAAGTTGTTAGAACAATCGATTTGTGTTGTTAATTTGTGCATATTAGTTTGACATTGTGGTTTGTATTTTGTTGAAGTTTTGTGTCCGTTATCGTATTATTATCAGAAGCATCCGGTGAATTTTATACTGCTTGGAGTGTTTACGGTTGCTCTTGCGGCTGCTGTTGGATTGACTTGTGCTTACACAAGCGGTATGTTTATGTTATGTTTATTCGTATAGTTTGTATGTAAATTGTTTGTTAGAATTTGTTGAGTTACTATATGACGTAAGTTTGAACTTGTATATGTATTGTTATTAGTAGAGATTAAGTAGTTGAGAGTCTGATTGCGATTTCTGCACTTAAAGTTTCATTTCCTGTTTCTTGAGTTAGAATGTGTGGTGATTAGTGTTGCGATGTATATATATTGCTCCTGGATCCTTGTAATTTGATTCTGTTGGATAGGTTGAACTAGTATTAAAATGTTGCTAGTGTTGTTTGTGGCGGTGTTTATAATATGAATTAGGCTGTCACAAATTTGAATCCAGTTTTAATGCACCATGACAATGAAATTGCCTCCAATCCTGTATTTAATGAATGGGACAAAACGTAGGGAAACTGATTGGCATATTGTTCAAGAGAAGTTGCAAGAATCGATTTATTTGTTATGTGACCGACTCTCCAAGACTACTGAGTGGACTATCATAACAATCCTACTACTTGGTACAATCTCACTAAGGGCATTGAATAAACGTATTTGAAAAGGTTATTAGGCTGCCTAAAGTAGTTGAAAGCAAAGGTTCGGCGACTCATGTCAATAAAACACCACCGCAGGCATTACATGGTGATGATGCAAACTCAAGTCAGCAATGCCAATCTTTACGTTATTTGCTTAAAAAGAGGATCTCTGCTGAAAAAGATGTGGTATTCAAGTTTGAAGAAACTGGAGAGCAACTTATATATGTACCCCCTGTAGATGTTGATGAGTTTTTAAGAATGGCTTGTTTAAGCACATGGATTTTAGAAATTTTTATCAAGTAAGAAAAGTCTTTTTTGCTCATTTAACTTTAAAATCATTCAACACACACGTGTTTATTGTGACAAGTTAATTTTGTAGGTATGTTCAGACACTATGCAGTGAGTTGAATGAAGAAAGATTTGCATTCATGTTGCCATCAAGATTGGCAATATCGAATAAGCGTGACTACAAACATAGCCAGGAAGCAAGCGAGTACTTGGAAAAAATTTTGATTGCCAATAAAGAGAGGCATTTCATTCTAGCTCCTTACATCCAAGAGTAAGAACGAATTAAAATTTAATTGTACATACTACTATCTACTACACGTGCATATTTAACTGAATTTAATAGTAATGTATATACTATATAATATAATGTATGTATGTGTTTTTGTTGTAGCAACCACTGGATGTTGCTCCTTTTCAGTCTCAAAGAAAGTATTATTTATGTGTTTGATTCTTTGAAAAGAGCAAGGGATATACGCTTGAAGACACCCGTGCAAAAGTTAGTTAAATATTAATTTACATTTAACGTAGACCACCTTTGTTAGAGATGTGAAATGTGACGTATACTTATTTCACAGTGCATTTAAAATATACACTACAAACGGTGGATCGAGGAATAATAGAAAAGAATTTCTCTTTATTCACAACGAGGTTCAGGTATAACCTACTTGAAATTTATATTTAAATTCGTCCATTGATTTATTTTTTGTATTTAATATATTTTTTGGTTTTTTCGTAGTGTCCTCAACAAGGAGGAGGTACGGAGTGTGGTTATTTTGTTATGAGGTACATGCATGACATAATCATGCATTCTCAGAAAAAAACGGATGTGAATTGGAAAGTGGTAAGTGACAAAACTATTTAGCATTGTTTTACAAATATTGGACTATTTGATATTTTAAAAATATGTAATCTTCTATATTTTGAAGGTTCTTGGTTCAAGAAGCTATACGAAAAAGGAAATCAGTGACATACGAGAGCTCTGGGCACAATATTTTATCCGAGAATGTCTATAATCAGGTACTAAAATATTTTATAATATTTGACTTGTTCTATAGTGCATTCCCTCACTGCACAATTAGACGTATATATGTAAACAGGAACCATGGGGTTCAAAAGTAATCTATCATAAAAATAATGTCTAATCTTGCATTTTTTTTTGAAACACTTGATCTTGCATTTAGAAGCCAAATTTTGCATGAAAAGGAATAATGTCTGATTAACCATTTCAAGATACAACTGAGAAACTGAGAAACTGAGAAACTGCATGTCCTCGCGTAAATCTGCAAAAAATGTTCAAAACCATCATACAATATTCTATCCGTAGTCGTAAATTTCTGAAACGCTTCAGCTAATTAACACTTATGTTAGATGGTTTATAACAGTGATAATATGTTAGACGGTTTATAACCAGAGAATAGACTTGATCTGCAGACTTAAAGATTTGCATTAAATTTCTAGCCTTCTTGGAGATATTCTCATAGCTGGCTTTACTAATGATCCAATTTATAATATTTTATAATCAGGTAGTAGGGGTGTTTGTTTCTAGATGGTTGTGTATCTAGCTAGGCGATTGATAGAATTGGGAATTTAGGAAACAATTTCTGGTGTGGGAGCGTATTTCAGGGGTTGGTGTTTTTGTGGGAGCTTAATGGTTCGGTTTTTGCTGCTGGTGTATGCCCTATTTTTACAGGTTTAAAAAGAAACTTGAGCTATATATTTTCTACTGTAGTACTCTTCAAATGATCTCTGGTTGTGTATCCGTTTAAAAAAAATGATCACTTTCACAAGAAATCGATTTCTTCCCTTAAATGTGTAATTTCTTTTTGCCTTTGTTGCAAAATAGTATTTTGCGGTGTGAGCTTCTATTTATCAGACCTATTCTGTTCTTTCTTTCACAGATTGGTCAAGCATGGAAAGCTTGTTTGAGGCGGATTGGATTCTGGAAGTCGATAATGGAGTTGGCGAACGAGGTTGCTTTTAATCAAGCTTTTAGCAGAGGTCTCCAAATTGATTCTGGCAGGAAAGAAAGACTATAAAGCATCCAGTTGAACTTTGTGGTTAAGTAATGATATGTAAACTTGATAGGAATTATTTTAGTATTTTGAACATTAATGTACTTTTTAATTTCCAATTGTATACTTTAATTTAAATTTTATCTTAATCAAATTTCTGTAATAATTTATATTTTCTATTAGTTCAAGTTAAATTTGTGTTATAGTTGATGTGTGTTCAGGTTAAAAGTAAAGCAGGCTTAAAAAAATAGATTTAAATAAAATATTGAAAAATCAGTTTTTTATAACTTATATCGTCGGTTGTTTGTCCAGGCGACGCTATAGAAACACATAAAAAGCGTCGGTTTTTTATACGGGCGATGCTATAGATACCAATAAATCATTTTTTTTAATACTTATAGCGTCGGTTGTTTCCTGATGCGACGCTATAAATCTAAATTAAAAGCGTCGGCTGTTAAGAACACCGACGCAACAAGTACCCCAAAAGCGTCGGTCTCCGGCCTTTTTGCGATGGCTTTTAAACCGACGCTAAAGGTTTGTAGCAACGGCAATTTGACCGACGCTATAGGTATAGACCTATTGCCATGCCTACATGTACTACGCCATTTAACCGACGCAATAGGTCAATTTGACCGTTGCAACAGGTCCAGTTTGTACTAGTGCTATAAAGCTCAAAGCTCTTTAACCCTAGCATTAAATACAAATCGAAAACCTAGTTTTTATTCCACAGCATTTGGCACCGCTTGTGGGAAGACAACATCAACCATGGTTAACACACGAAGGAAAACAACCAAGGCTACCCCTATCACCTCCGTTCCACCAGTGGTCACCTCCGCCCCGCTCGTCATCAAGAAACCAGGGTCCGTACCACCATTAACGGAGACGACCACTCAACCTCATGTTTCTCAACCTACAGGGATGACTCCCCATGGTGAGAGAACTCTACCAGTAGTCGTCCACCCAAGGTAGGAGACTAATCAATTTCAGATAGTGGTCTCTCCCCTATCTAGTCGAACACCACTCCTGGGAGTTCAGATCTCCACCAGCATGCTCCATGTAAACACCAATCTGGCGTACGGGTTGCCGAACTATCCCCCGAATCAAAGAGATCCTGGACCGAGCGACCACACCTTGCAGATCCATGAACCATATCAACCCCCTTACATCAGAGGCTTGGCCCCTCCTGAATAAAGGTATTATGATTACTCCGGGCCTTACACTGATGATTCATCGTCTGAGGATGATGATCGCGATGAAGCCCCAAGGAGGCGATGTCCAAGCAAGGAACCTGTGGGAAGGAGGACTCAAAGAATCCATGATGGACCCTCTCTAATAGTTGATGAGAAAATCAAGGCTCATGAGGCTGAGATCCAAAAGCTAAAAGACGATATGGCCAGAGAGCAAGCAAGACAGAATCAGAATTGACCTCCTCCGACTTTAGGAGGGATTCCATTTATCAATCTGGAGAGGTCTTCAATGAGACAAAAAGGGCGGATGCCCCAACAGGAGGAGCTACAAGGGCAGAGGCCCCTAGGGGTGATCCCAAAGATTTGATGCCTCTTGGAGATCCTGATGATCCCATACCCCCATTTATTGAGGAGGTGATGAACGCTCACGTCTCTAGGAAGTTTAAGATGCCTACAATTAAGGCATATGATGGAATAGGTGATCCTTCAAAACATGTGAGAACGTTTTCAAACGCACTGTTGTTGCAGCCTGCAAGTGACGCTCTCAAGTGTAGGGCGTTCCCTTAGACCCTGTCGGGTATGGCTCAAAGATGGTATAGTCGTTTGCCTAAAAACTCGATTGGCACATTTAAGGAGTTGAGCACGGCCTTCATCAACTAATTCGTTAGTGGGAAGGTCCACCAAAAAAGCTCTTCATCTCTTATGCAAGTAAAGCAAGAAAAGAATGAGAATCTAAGGGATTACCTCAAGCGCTTCACCAAAGAGACATTGAATGTCCCAGATCTGGAGGACAAAGTAGCTATGATAGCCTTGGAGAATGGAACGACCAATACCTTCTTTCAGATGTCGTTGGCAAAGCATTACCCCTGAGAGCATGAATGAGCTCCAAAGGAGGGCGAGTAAGTACATAAAGGCTGAAAAAGCATGAGAAAGACAGAGGCTTCTGCTGTAAGTGGAGGAAACAACAACTCAAGGAAGTGAAAGCAAGAGCAGGCTATGATGCTAGGGACAAGTATCCCTGAACTAGCAAGGATTCTGATTCTACCCCCAAGAAGAATTTGGGTCCAAGGTTTTCTGAGTATGCAAGGTTGAATGCTCCTAGGAGTTAAATCTTGTTGGATATCAAGAAGGATAAAGATTTCAGATGGCCGAAGCCACTAAGGGGTGATCCCGCAAAGAGAAATAAGGATCAGTACTCTAGGTTTCACAAGGATGTGGGACATGACACTGATGATTGTAGGAAACTCAAAGACGAGATCGAATTCCTGATCCAAAGGGGAAAGCTGAGTAAGTTTACAAAAGAAGATCGTGGAGGCTAGAGAAGAGATTATGACAGGAGAGATAACGACCATGATCGTAACCCACAGCCTCAAGGGCTAGTTATCAACATGATTTGGGGAGGCCAGACAGTGGCTGGCACAACAAAGAACTCTCGGAAGGCTTACGCCAGAGAAGTGATGCACATCATGGGAGAGGCCCCGAAGCGTGCGAAGATTCGAAGATTCGGATTTGGAAGGGGTGAAGTTCCCCCATGACGACCCGCTGGTCATAACCCCTGTGATTGGAAATTCAGAGGTGAAGCGAGTCTTGATAAACAATGGAGCTTCTGTTGATATTCTATTTCATGATGCGTTTGTAAAGATGGGGTACAATGATTCTCGGTTAACCCCCACCAACATGCATATCTATGGATTTGGTGGAGTTGAATATAAAGTTGAAGGAACTATTTAGTTGCCCATGACTATTGGACAGGAGCCCAAGAAGGCCACTCAGATGTTGTATTTTCTAGTGATCAAGGCAGCTTCCACGTATAATGCCATCCTTGGAAGGACTGGACTTCATGCATTCAAGGCTGTTACCTCAACTTATCACATGAAGGTCAAGTTCCTAACCAAGAATGGTTTTGGAGAACAAAAAGGTGATCAGAAGATGGCAAGAAGTTATTATGTAGCTGCACTAAGGGCTGATGGAGTCAGGGGCAGGTCCTTTCGATTGAAGATGAGGGAAGCCAGCAGAGGATCTGGTGTAACACCCCTAGATCTGGGGTCAGGGATCGGGTCGTTACGGTCTCAATTCCATCAATAATACATGACTTGCATCAAAATACATAAGCAGTTATAGTCCCAGAGATGAAATCAGAGTAACTAACAAACATTATTAATCGCAAGTTTGAGTTCTTACAACCTAAAGAATTTTCATTAACTATAACATGCTCTTTGCCATCCATTTACAAATGCCAAATAAATACGTACATTAGCTACTCAAAAGCTAACATCCAGCCTGCCAATAGCTTCTTACTCAGCAGTGGCAGCTATGATTTCAGCGGTTAATCCTCAGACTGCTATCACTTGCTTGCACCAATTGCGCCTTATGCGACCATCAAATCTAGCTGTTGTTGTGATATAATAGATAAAGCAAGGGTGAGCAATAGCCCACCAACAATAATATAACTGAACAACAATATATATAACAGTTTAAAAGTATTTTGAAACCATATTCCATGCATTTAATGAACATAATGCCAGTATAATATGAAGTTACAAGGTAACTCAAAAATATACTTCTGTGGAAATATCTGCTATGTCAAAGACAAGCAAGATAGCATTATTTATCATAAAAGAGGAACTTGCAGAAAAATATTGCAATTCCAGATTCAATCACTTTTTCACCTGCCAACACCGATAGTGTTGCAGAAAATTTCCAACATTTGAAAGGTGAACTAATACCGGAGCATTGACGCGTCAGGAGCCATAACATTTACGATGATCAGTCGCATGCTATGCTCCCCATCTCTTGTTCTCTACATGTAGAAGGAAGCATCGACGGATTTACTTGTCCACCGCCCTCTGGAACCCCCCGGCCAACGGTTGGGCCATTGCTGGACCGGCGCCACTCGGCCACTTACGCAGCTCCTAGTTCGTATAACATCCATAACTCTAAAACATAAAGTTCGTCCCCCTTTCCCCAAGTATAATACTTGTTAATAAGACTCTACAAAGTATTCGTATCTAGTTGGAAAGGAAAATTCACCAATATTTCCCAAGCTACTGCTTGTTAATGGATACCAACTTGTTCCAACAATCCAACCCCTCGAATGATGAGAAGGTACACAAGATTTGATAGATGAACAGCAACCAAGTTGCGAGTTAAAAGAATAGTTTCAAAAGATTTATGACCGGGAAGTAAACAAGATAAATAACATTTCTCAAGTAATGTTCCCTTATTATGTGAAAGATAGATTCGAAGGAAAAATGAAATTTTGAGAACCTTTCTTGATATAATATTAATAATAATACGACTCCGAAGTAATTTAATAATCGAAGGTCGAAGATAATATTTGAAGTCATTTCAGAGTATTGGATAAATAATCAGAGAATATTTATTGAATCAGAAATAGTTAAAGAAGACTTATAACTATGAACGAATATTTAAATCGAAGTATTTCTCAGAATAATACTCGAATGAATAAAGAGAAAATATTTATTAAATAATTAAATATTTAGATGAATATTCAAAATAATATTCAGTTAATAAATAAGACTTGAAAGGAATATTAAAAATAATAATCGATAAATAAATAGAACATCAGATGAATATTTAAAATAATAGTCATTAAGTGAATAGGGACTTAAATGAATATTCAAAAAGTAATATTCATTTAATGGATAATATTCTAAATGAATATCAAAATAATATTCATTTAGTAATCCAAGCTTTAAAGGAATATTCGAAATAATATTCGATAAATGAATCGACTTTAAATGAATATTGAAAAATAATATTCATTGAATAGGTAACGTTCAAATAAATATTTGAAGTAATGATCGTTAATTAAATAATCTCGGACGAATATTCAAAATAATATTCGTCAACCAAATAGTGGAAAATATTTACTTAAATATTTCCCTCGAAAGTAATTACGATATATCTAGAAGTACTGACTCCCGGTCTATATTCAACGAATACGATATATATGCCCTTCTCTAAGGGACTTAACAACATCCGTCTTATAACTGATACGTTATCTATCTAGCTTATAAGCCAACAATAATCAAGGAACAAGTATAACAATATGAATTGTAAACAGGCATGCATGCAATGACATACGTATAACAACAGTCATTTATATATATATTATCACAACAACAGTTCCAAGTATTAGAAACTTGCCTGGTACTCCCGCTTATGCTAGTGGCATGACTCGGGGTGGTCCGGTGATCTATAAATAACCAAAATTATCCTGGGTTAATAATCTATCACTTTGTAACGCTAAGTAAATACTTTACTTTAGCTAAAGCACGTTTTCAAGTTATCTTGTTATGCACTCGCTAGTGTAACTCTTATTAATACCAAAATGATCCAATACTTGTCCGTTATTAAGGCATGTCCTTATACTTACACTTGGTAGGTATTTAAGCCATGTAAGTTCTAAGGTCGAAAGATTATACCTCGAGATTTATCGATCGTTTTCTAAGTGGTTTTCCAAAGTTATAACCAATCGTACTTTTTAAGGGGTTCGTTCGTACTTAACCTCGACTCGAACATTTTTATAAAATCGGAAAATGATTCTTTTGATATGAGGTCTTCTCTTACACATTCCTTATCGTCTCTAATATTTAATTACCAAGATTCGTAAACGGATTACTCATGTTAAGGAGATTCAATTTCAGTTACGAACTCGCACTTACGGTTCCGAACCACTTTTAGTAATTTAATCATATCTCCTAAACCGTAAGTCCAAATGCTTCGATTTTTGCTCCAAAACGATCTATGACTCGAGATATACAAGGGTAGGTCATGTATCCATTAAGGTCAGAAATTTAACCTAACTTTTATGCACGAATTACTAAGGCTTAAAGAAAATTGGGCATTACGACGGCTATAAATCGGGCGTTTCCAAATTTCGTTTCAACAACCAAGCCACACCGGGCATCCATACATCTTATAGACATGTTATACATCTCACTAATTCCAGGAATATTACACTTCACCATCATAATCCTCATATGATTAAACCAACTACAAAGTCATGTTAACATGTTTTTTAATAACACTAATATCATAACTAATCTTAAAACACCAAGAGCATGCTTAAAACTCAAAACAAGATCTAGGTTTCAAGAGATTTATACCTTGGTGTGTATATGAGTCTAACAAGCCTTGATCTAGTCCTTAGAACTCCTTACAACCTTAAACTAGCAAGAATCATCAAGAACATAATTATTGATTTTCGGATCTGCTATAACTCAGTGGGAAGATCATGAAAAACGAGGACCTTAACTAGGTTTTCTGGTCAAGTCTTCTAAAGGAGAGTTGTAGAGAATCTAACCAGCTTTCCAACAAGATAAAGAACACAAAATTTCATTGAGTAATGAAGGAGATATGGCCGTTTGAAAATCAGTGCAGAAGCTGTTACGAATTCTGGGCAGTTTGCTTCTTCAACTTGGGGAGGTGATTTTCCTAGGCTATACTCATTAGATTGTCATGAAATTTTCAGCAACTGTTCTCCATACTATGAGGGAGCTGTGGTTAAAATTTGGTGATTTTATCATGAATAGAAATGGAGATATAAATTTTCTTCTTGAGAGTTTTCTGCTGGGCAGTTTGAGAGAAGTGGAGAGAAATGGAGTTGCTTTGCTTCTCTTGCACTCATCCTTGCATTATTGTATTTGTATGGATAATATCTAGATATTATTAGAGGTGTATGGCTGTGTGGCTCACCTTGGGGCTTGTGCAAAGAGTCTTGGGAAAGCTTTGCTAATTGTTTTGTTCTTTGAAATGATTTAAGTGTTTTAATCACTTAAATTCCTAATTGTTCTTGATTTACTTTTTGATTAAATCACCCCATCCACTTGACATAATTCTCTTCATGATCATGTAGGATAATTAATCTTGTAATGAACTCAATCCAAATTCCATAATTCGTTCGCTTTATCTTTTAATCTCGTTATAAAGTTTCAGTGGTTTCTAGAACGCTCGTTTCACTATCTCTGTGGTTTTCGTTCCAAATCCCCAAATCAAATATAATAAAATTCTAAAATATTAAATCCTTAAATCCTCAAATTTAATATCTCATTTCTTGAATATAATAATATATGATTCAGTGTCTGGCCAAATATTACACCAAAATAGAAATGGGAATTTCTGAATTCCGATCGTCTTTACATACACTTATTTACTCCGGGAATCACTAATATGACTTTGAAATATCCATACTATGTCTCGTACATAGGGTGGCGTGAAAAATTTCTTGGTTCCCAAAATCACTATTCATCCATGAAAAATACTATTCACGTATGGAAACACTATTCACTGATGCACTTAACCCAAATAAGAAAAGTTTTAGTTTTACCAAAAATTTGGGTTCTTACAGTCTCCCCTCCTTAAAAGGTTTCCGTCCCGGAATCAGGTAGAATAAAAGGGTTACTTATCTGTCATTTCACTTTCCAGTTCCCCGGTCAATCTTTAATCATTCCAGTCCTTTTACAGCACATCTCATTAGTGCTACAATACTCTCTTTATCCTTGTTCACTAACTTTGCTACTTTTCGTACAACATACTATCCAGGTTATGCATTTACTTAGTCGTATACTTGTACCCTTATTGGTATTAGCAGTGACTTCGGTATCACTAGCATTGCGAATTCGGAGATAACCTTACTCGTACTATGCATTTCCTAATCGCTTTAACCTTCACAATCTCGATCGATATATAGAAGAATTTATTGAGAGATCACTGTGATCAACGAACATTTGTTATATTGCATAGTTAGAACAGAAGGTGGCCAGCCTTTAGTACTTGACAAGCAATTAAACATTTTATGCTATTCCACTTAGACTTCTATCACACAGACAGATAGTCACGTAGCAGTACCTCCCCTCCTTAAAGGGTTGTTCTCCTCAATTTATAAAGAAGATGAATAAGAAAGAAGAAAAGAAAAGAATTTCAAAGAATTATAGAAAATTTTCATGATTGCAAAATATCATGCTTAGAATTTACCTCTGAACAATAGAGGTTCATCAAAGAAGAAAATAATCGTAATCATATCGAATACTTATTTATCGAAATTTTACGTGTCAACATATTCTCGCTGCTCTGTCCATCATTCTATGAGCCTATATTCTGGTTTAATCTCAGCAACAGTCACCTTTGGAAATTCTTCAACCTTTTCGGTTAAATCATAGATTTCTCATTTGATGTCGTTGTTACTGACATTCCACACCACGCTACTAGCTCTTTCATATTCGTAATACTTAACGTTATCAAGTTGTCATCCTGAGAGTTCGTTAGAAAACCTATCCATCAATCCATTCATAACATTCCTTGCTTCACATCCATAATTACTTTCTCAATCTTTTCTTTATCAATCACATCCTTCTCGTTATCTGATTCTTATTTATTTTTGTTATTCATCTCCACCGTCTTCTCATTATTGAGACATCGCTTGTACTTGACACCTTCCTATCGGTAGCCCATCACCTTTTATTCAGTAAGTATCACATCTATGGGGTCAAACTTTCCTTTGTTTGACCATCAAAATTCCAATTTCTCGTTCCACGAGTCTCCTTACTACTTAATCAATCTATTCCAAACTTCTTTGAATTCTCCCAACTTAAAGGAATTAATCTGTATGTCATTTATACTTCAAATTTCGACCTTCCATCACGTTCGATAACTTACAATGTCAATTTCATACTTTTCTTACCTCATTGCTGGGGTTTCTCAGGAGTTCGCATATCTACTCCCTTATTGATCCGCAACTCTATATCCATTTCTATCAGTTACTTGGCTTCAGTTTCCACTATAATCATTTTATGAGCCATCATAGCATTATCATTTATTCAAACATCTCATCATTCCAATTTAAACCCTCCGAGGTAAATCTTGCCGATTTCTCTAACTTAGATCCAATATAATCTACTTCTGCCAAACTTGTTTCTCATCATCTCGTTAATCCTTCCCATGGGGATACTTTTAGCATCATGAATCTTTAATCTCATATTCTATATCTTGTTTGCGGAGAATTACACCATCATAAACTTGCTTGTCATTCATCAACATGCCATTTAGCTTATCAATAGCAGCACTATCTTTATCTTTGCGTTGTCATCTACTTTCTTAGAAGAATCACAACTATTTAACATAGTCCATTGTTGAATCACCATCATTTGCTGTTTACGTAGGGCTTTAACTGTTTTAACCAGATGGTTTTCATAATTGTGATATCCAAAATTCTCTAGGAAAACGAGCTAATCACTATTTTTTATACATAAGGAATACTTCCTGAACTTGGTGTAGATATTAATGAAGCAGATAAAAATAGAGAAGAGCTTCAATCACCGCAGCTATGCCAGGTTGATGAAATTGTTAACCAAATATCTTCAGTAGAAGACTGGAAACTTAGCGGTTTACTTAATCAATTTTGTATCATGGTCCTGGTTTACCTCAAAATGGGACCTTCTAAGGTATGTAATATGCTTAAGACGCCATCAGGAATCGAATCTTTACTTAAACTATTATTACCGTCGATTCTTGCACAATCACCAGAAGGAATGTAAATTCCTCCACCACATTATGACCTTCAAGGTCCTTTCAAATATCGTTCTGTTTCTCTGGGATGAGCATCTATAATTACTCCTCTATACTTAAGGCGTCGGCCACCTCATTGGCCTTTCCTGATAATAATAACTTCTCACAATCAATGTTTTCTAAATCTATTCCAACTCAAACTTTTCTACCTCATTCCCATCATTATTGAGTGAAAGCTTTCTCCCTTAAGCTCTGTTAAAGGAGAAAAGTATCCATTAGACTTTTTCCATTAGTCATTGCTTCCACCTTTCCGTGGGAACTTTATCACAGTTACTCTCAATCCTACCTAGGATATTTCTTCTCTTAATCCTTTCTTGTTTTAGGATAATCTCAACCTTTATTTGGTTCAATCCATACTTCCTCATGGTCTCACACATGCCTCGCCTGGCATTATTGTTATTAGGTCATACATTCCCTACCAAACTTCTATTTTGAAACTCAGGATATTACCCTTTTTCTTGTAAGGTTTCTTAGGTCATCCTCGTCGTTCCTCCTGTATTTTCTAGGTACAGGGTATATCAAAATATCCTTAATCGATTCTATAACAATTATGTCTACTTACTTTCCGAAACTCCTTTCAGTAACTCCTTAAAGATTATTGTTGCCTTATTCAATCCAACTCATATCACCTGAATTAATAATGTCTTTATTAGGGGTAATGCCACCCTTTGCGCATCCCCAAGGTTCATCTTAATTTATGGATATTCCATCCTCAATTCTATTTTCAAAAATACTTACATCCTTTAGTTAACAATCACTTCATAATTCCTTAATAAGGGTCTCTTTTCAATAATTCACATCTTGATAATGTATAGGTAGCTTTATGCTAACCTTTTCTTTCGAACGGATGTCAGTCTACATGGCCTTCAAAAGACAACATATATTTGGTAATGGGAACAAGGATGTTCCGGAAGATATTGGTCGTGTTCAACGTGAATCTCTTAGTACTTATCACTCTTCTTAAAGATACTAAGTTTCAGATAACCTTTATGCATCATACTGCACAATCTTTGACAATCTCCATAAGCCTTCTATTGATCAGTTTCCTCAGTCATACTATGTTCATTGTATTTATAAAATCCCAACATTATGTACCTCAATTTACTATGGTTGGGTTTCTAGCTCATAAGCTGGTCAATCATATACACCTGAATCACTTCACTTTATATCAAAAGTTCTCGCGGTTGGCGCTTGGTTAGAAGCACCCCACTTTGTCCTTACATTGCTGGTCTCGTCATTTTATAATTCTTTTCCACATGGCCCCAAATGGCCGCGCTATAGTATGTGAGTTTAAGGTTAGCTAATGGCATTACTTTTCTAGCAATTGCGTGGCAGAGTGCCTCCTTCGTCCATAGCGAAGATAACTTATCTAGAGTAGGTTACGCTTATCAATATTTACACAGCAAATCTTGGGTGCCAGAGTGGCATAGTCACTCCTTGTTCATCCTTCTTCCTTGATACCGTTTCTGATCTTTTCAAAATTTTACTCCATATAAGTCTCAATCGACTTCTCGGTACCGTTTCCGGGCACCTTTCCTTTATTTTTATCTTTTCAACTTCTCTTAACAATCCCACGTGCTACATAAGCTTAACACTTTTGGCATAATAACATTTTCATTTAAGTCAATCCCGGAACTCCTCAGTCCGTTTTGGTCCTTAAGTACATTTCCCCTTTACCGTCCAATCTCAACTTCATCATTTTATTTCTACAATCAATCGCAATAATCAGGGTCTGTCCACCAACCCATATAGCGGCTACCTTACCCAATTCACGGGGTTAGCCCCAGTCTCCACTCTCTTTAGTGACGTTCTCTGATAATCAGAAAGACAAGATTTGCCAAAGTTTGTTAAATTTCTTTTCAAAATCAGGAAAATTTTGGTTAATCTATCCACCCAATGGTAACAATTAAGAAGATCAGTTTTAAAACCTAAAGATCAGTTCTATAAATATCCAAGCAGGTAGAATCATAAGCAGTTACAATACGGAAGGTTTAACACAAAGTTTGAAGTTTATCCACTGGAAAGGAATCAAATATATACATCCCATAGAAGGGAAATCAGAAGTTTCAAACTGAAACATGCCACATCTTCTTGATGCATATACGTCCTAATAGTTAATACTACAAAATGTTAGTCCACCTAACCATCAGTCTCAGAAGGACCACTACTGTCGGAGTTAGTCGTTCCACAAAATTGGCACTACCAGGGCCATCCGAACCTGGTGAACCGTGCTGTCCGAATACATCCGCAATTACTTTGCCGTGTTGCATAATCACACCACTTAAACCTATATGAGGTGCATCATAATATATCACAAAGTCTTCCTTCTTCCATTAGGCAATGCCAATGCTAGGTCGCCTCCAATTTCTTCTTTAGCACCAGGAAGATTTTCTCACATTTTCTCGTTCATTCAAACTTCTTAGTCCTTTGTTGGTGTGGTTTGCCTTTCTAAATTGAAACTGCCTTTAACTCGGCGGGGTCAACCAACACTACTTGCTACTTGATCGTATGTCCTAATAACTGAACATCATTCTATCAGAATTCCTACTTCGAGAACTTGGCATACACTTGCTCTTTCAGGTTTCATCTTCAAACATTCTCCATTACCTCTTAACTACTGATCGTATTTCTTGATCCATTAATGATTCAGCGTCAGAGTAAACTTAATGTAACTACTATAATCCATTCAAGGAAACAAAAGAATTAATATTCCTCCGAATCAAATGCATCTAATGTTTCTGATTCATCACTCAACTGAGTTGGATTAACACTATACTTAGTCTCTGACAACAGTCTTATTATGAGTTTATCATAGACTCACTGGTCTTTTCCTCTTGTAGGTTCTGAGACCATCGTTTCGCTTATTACTTCCTTATATAGCTTTATCCAATCAGGCCATCACTTCTCAAGATCTTTACTTTCTAAGCTGAACCATTCATAAGATGAACATTTCCCTGAATCAAACCACCTCATCAATCTCAATTTGACTTCATAATTTATAACCTATGGAATCTGCCTCTCATGGCGAATCACCTTTGACAGTATTCACACTAACTCATTTATCCAATGATATGGCACTTGCTGCCCATATCTCAACTTCTCCTGGAGACTCTGTTCCCCGTCCTATATCGATGTCTTTGACAATCACACATTATTCTAACTCTTTTCTCACTGATCTGATGGTCTCTAAGGATTCTCATCTATCCCCATACGAGTTCTTAAGTAATCCTTTCAATCCGTCTTACTTGCTGGTACTACATCTGGTAGTCCGGCTATGAATTCAATATTCATCTTCAGATCTCTTAATAATATCTCAATTCTTTACACTCACTTCTCTGAGCACTATACTTTAACTCTTATAGACTCTCTGGCTGCAACCCTCATTTCCTCAAGGGTAAACTCTTTATCCTTAATAGGATTCTCTTTCATATCTGGAACCTCCTTCAGTCCTCAGTAGGGTATTCTATCGAGTCTTCAAGCCGATTGTCAACATATAATAAGGCATCCTCGTGCTGCTGCTCGTAAGCCTCAAGGTATGTCGCCTTGCTCGTCGATACGATATCGAGCTAAGTTACTATCATGATACTTATAAGTTCCCGTAAGGGTTTTAAGTGAACTTGCCAAGAGTTCTTATTATCTTAATGAATTTATTATTATTACTCAGCATCATCTCTGGGATATATAACTCGAGCTCTGATACCATCTCTGTAACACCCCCAGATCCGGGGTCAGGGATTGGGTCGTTACGGTCTCAATTCCATCAATAATACTTGACTTGCATCAAAATACATAAGCAGCATGCTATGACCCCGCAATAATATCACATCACACACACACAACCAGTTATAGTCCCAGAGATGAAATCAGAGTAACTAACAAATATTATTAATCGCAAGTTTGAGTTCTTACAACCCAAAGAATTTTCATTAACTATAACATGCCAATAGCTTCTTACTCAGCAGTGGCAGCTATGATCTCAGCGGTTAATCCTCATACTGCTATCACTTACTTGCACCAATTGCGCCTTATGCGACCATCAGATCTAGCTGTTGTTGTGATATAATAGATAAAGCAAGGGTGAGCAATTGCCCACCACCAATAATATAACTGAACAACAATATATATAACAGTTTAAAAGTATTTTGAAACCATATGCCATGCATTTAACGAACATAATGCCAGTATAATATGAAGTTACAAGGTAACTTAAAAATATACTTCTATGGAAATATATGCTATGTCAAAGATAAGCAAGATAGCATTATTTATCATAAAAGAGGAACTTGCAGAAAAATATTGCAATTCCAGATTCAATAACTTTTTCACCTGCAAACACCGATAGTGTTGCAGAAAATTTCCAACATTTGAAAGGTGAACTAATACCGGAGCATTGACGTGCCAGGAGCCATAACATTTACGATGATCAGTCGCATGCTATGCTCCCATCTCTTGTTCTTTACATGTAGAAGGAAGCACCGACGGATTTACTTGTCTACCGCCCTCTGGAACCCCCCGGCCAACGGTTGGGCCATTGCTAGACCGGTGCCACTCAGCCACTTACGCAGCTCCTAGTTCGTATAACATCCAAACTCTGAAACATAAAGTTCGTCCCCCTTTCCCCAAGTATAATACTTGTTCATAAGACTCCACAAAGTAGTCGCATCTAGTTGGAAAGGAAAATTCACCAATATTTCCCAAGCTACTGCTTGTTAATGGATACCAACTTGTTCCAACATTCCTACCCCTCGAATGATGAGAAGGTACACAAGATTTGATAGATGAACATCAACCAAGTTTTGAGTTAAAAGAATAGTTTCAAAAGATTTATGATCGGGAAGTCAACAAGATAAATAACATTTCTCAAGTAAGGTTCCCTTATTATGTGGAAGATAGATTCGAAGGAAGAATGAAATTTTGAGAACCTTTCTTGATATAATATTAATAATAATACGACTCCGAAGTAATTTAATAATCGAAGGTCGAAGATAATATTTGAAGTCATTTCAGAGTATTGGATAAATAATCAGAGAATATTTATTGAATCAGAAATAGTTAAAGAAGACTTATAACTATGAACGAATATTTAAATCGAAGTATTTCTCAGAATAATACTCGAATGAATAAAGAGAAAATATTTATTAAATAATTAAATATTTAGATGAATATTCAAAATAATATTCAGTTAATAAATAAGACTTGAAAGGAATATTAAAAATAATAATCGATAAATAAATAGAACATCAGATGAATATTTAAAATAATAGTCATTAAGTGAATAGGGACTTAAATGAATATTCAAAAAGTAATATTCATGTAAGAACCCAGATTTTGGGTGGAATTAAAACTTTTATGTATTTAATGATGTAAGAATGAATAGTGGATACGGCTACAATGTAATAATTGATATTTGGGAAAGAATGAATGGAATTCGACTTTATTATGTTTATGTCTTGAAGAATGCTAAAGGGTGACAATATAGGTATGAATAATCTATCTTCTAAGAGAATAAGATATGGCAACTTCAAGCAAGAGAATACTCTCATGTCATCCAGATCGATAACGATTAATCCAGTAGTTCCGTAAAAAGGTTAAGGAACGATCGAAAGAGAATACGGACAATTATACAACCCTAAGAGATCAAGTAAAGAATACAGAATGAATAGTGTTTTGGTGGGAGTATATAATAATATGAGACGACACTATATAGAAGTATTCGGAACGGATTTCCGAGTTCGTATTAGTGATCCAGGGGGAAAATAAGTGTATGTAAAAGCTGTCGGATTCTGAAAAACCGCACTTTTATTTTCTCCGAGAGTTCCCTGGACACTGATAGCCTTAAGTATTTAACGAATGGATTAAAGGAATATAAAATGGAAAGTTAGAATGAAAGATGGAGAATGAAAGTATTAATATTAAAGAGGATTCCCGGTAAACCCTAATTAGAAATCCGTGAAATATTCTCACGAACGATCAATCGAAACGGGTAATAACCGGACACAGAAACAAGCAGAGGAAGCAAGAGTCTTGTGCAAGCTACTAGTATAAATATCTAGTAACTAAACTAGAAGCAAGGAACTAGCACCTTAGAGGAAGAACTAAGTACTTAGCAAGTAACTACCTAGTTAAGCTTTAACCACCATAAAACCAACACATGTCTTGCCATTTGATCATCCAACACCTCATCACTTTAATAAAGTGACTTTTACAAGATATTATGTTGTAATTGGATGAGAGTGAATGAGATTAAAACACAAAAAATCAAAAGAACCAAGCAACTCCCCCCCCCCCATTTCAAGAAACCATTCGGCCTCATCATTAATTCAAAATCCAAACTCCACCTTCCCACCATTGTTTGTTCTTGAAATAATTAAGGTGAGTCTTACATTTCATAAAACTTATCTCCTCAAAATCTTAGCTTCAAACCCATCCTTTTCCATTTTCAAAAAAAATCAAACAAGAGGAGGGTGAATAGTGTTCATCAAGTACTAACTTTGTTTTCTTGATTTTTCATGGTTGATCTAGCAAGCATAATCACTCCTAAGGACCATACAAGGCTTAGTAAGGCTATATCACTATCTAAGGAAGGTATAAAGCTCTTGAAACCCTAACCCTTGTTTGAGATTTAAGCATGTTTATGATAGTTATAACTTAGTTATGGTTATGTTAAGATTATAAGCATGATTATGTATGGATTTTGGATTAATGATGTAAATAGCTAGATGAACGGAAAGGCATTGCTTGGCCTCAGTTCATGTATATAAGTCATGTGTATGTTGTTTGGGTTGGATACTATGTTTATGGGAAGATTCGAAATTGATAGATATTCGATTTACAGCCGTTATAATGCCCGATTTTATAATACCATGTTTTGTATGCCATTTTCCATGTCGAACCCCTACTGTCCAGAGACCTTATCTGCCATGATAGGATAGGTAATGTTCTAAGCTTCGTTTTGATATAAAGATCACGTGAAACGGACTTACGGTTTAGGATTTATGACCAAATTACTAAAAGTAGTTCGAATCCGTAAACGAAAGTTCGTAACTGAAAGTGAACCCTCGTTAGCTATGTAACGTCATGGCGAATCTTGGTAAATAAATACTAGGGGTAAGAAGGAAGGTGTGAAAGAAAACCGTATGTCAAAAAGAGCATTTTTCGATTTATTAAAAATGTTCGAGTCAAGGTTAAACGCGAACGAACCCCTAAAAGACGACTCTTTTATAACTTTGGTAAAACACTTAGAAAACGGGCGATAAAACTCGGAGTATAATATTGGTTCGTAACGATCAACCTTAGAACTCATATGACTTAAGTATGTCCCAAGTATAAGTGCAGTGACATGTCGTATTAACGAACGAATGTCGGGTCGGATCAGCGATAATAAGTAATCCACTAAAAGGGGTATAACGAGATAATTCGAGAACGTGTTTCGATTTAAGTATAACTTAACTTTTAATATGTTAAGTGATTAATCCCGAATGCCTTGGCTATTTATAGATCACCAAGCTGAACCGGGACCCGCTACCACTACCCCTTACCGTACTCGACTACCAGGCAAGTTTCAATTCCCTTCTTTTAGGCTGTTGTTGTGATTGAATAAATATATATATATATATGATTGCTGATATATGCCATTGCATGCATGCCTACTTTCAAGTTGAATTGATATACTTGTTCCCTGAATGTTATTGTTGGCTTATAAGCTAGATAGTTATATATCAGTTATAAGCCGGTTATTGTAAGACCCTCATAGAAGGGCGTATACATCTTATTAATCAAAAATAGACCGGGAGTCAATATTCCTTGATATATCGAGATTACCTCGGAGGAAAATATTTAAGTAAATATATTCTATTATTTGGGCGACGAATATTATTTGAATATTCGTTCGAGACTAATTATTTTAACGATCCTTACTTCAAATAATTATTTGAACATAACTATTCATCGAATAATATTTCTCAATATTCATTCAGAGTCGAATTGATTATCGACTATTATTTCGAATATTCTTCTAAAGATGAGACTATAAAATGAATATTATTTGGATATTCCTTTACAATATTATTTTATTAAATAAATATTACTTTTGAATATTCATTTAAGATATTAAATAATTGATGAATATTATTTTAATATTCATCTGAAGCTTGATTTAATTATCGAATATTATCTCGAATATTCCTTAAGGCTTGGATTACTAAATGAATATTACTTGATATTCATTTAGGATATTATTCATTAAATGAATATTACTTTTGAATATTCATTTAAATTCCTAATTAATTATGAATATTACCTTAAATATTCTTTTCAGGTCTTATTAATTAATGAATATTGTTTTGAATATTCATTTAAATATTTATTTATTCAATAAATATTCTCCTGATATTTCTTCAGGGATTATTTTGAGAAATACTCTGATTAAAGATATTCTTTCATATTCCCAAATATTTTTTAAATATTTTAACTCAATAAATATTCTCTGAATATTTATTCCGTACTTAGAATAATCTCAATGAGGTTTATCTTCTTCGATTATTACAGAAAATATTTCGAAGTCATATTATTATTAATTTTATATCAAGAAAGGTTCTCAGACATCATTCTTCTTTGAGTCTATCTCCTTAATAATAAGGGAACCTTACTTGAAAAATGTTATTTATCTTGTCGACTTCCCGGTCATAAAGTATTCCCTTCACCCGCAACTCGGGTGCTGTTGACTTATTAAGTCGTTGCTTACCTTCTCATCTTTCGAGGGGTAAGATTACTGGAACAAGTTGATATCCGTTACCAAGTAATAGCTTGGGAGTTATTGGTAAATTTTCCTTTCCAACTAGATACGACTACTTTGTGGAGTCTTATCAACAAGTATTATACTTGGGGAAAGGGGGACGAACGTTACATTCAGAATCATGAATTCTATTTGAACTAGGAGTCATGTAAGAGGCCAAGTAGCGCCGGTCCATCCCCTTTGGCCCAACCGTTGGCCGGGGAGAGCTAGTAAGGCGGTATACAAGTAAAGCCGTCAGTTCTTCCTTCTACCGGTAGTAAATCTAAATTGAGCTGTACGATCTCGACTGATCATCAAGATTGGAACAGCGGGCGCGGTGAATACTCCATCATTGGTTCATCATCCAAATTTATTTATTTCCTGCAACATGATTACTGTTGGCAGAGTTGGAAAAGTGTCATAACTGGAATTGCAACCTTTTTCTTGCAAGTTCCTCTTCTTAATAATAATAAGAATATCTCGCTTACTTTGATGTAGCAGATATTTCTTCAAACAAATACTTTCAGTTACCTGGTAACTTCATCGTTCATATTATACTGGCATCATTTCCGTAAATGCATGGCATATGGTTTGAAAGATAGCTTTGAACTGTTTTAAATTATCGTTCAGTTATATATTTATTGGTGGGCTTTCGCTCACCCTTGCTTTGTTTATATTGTGTCACAACAACAGCTAGGACAGATGGCTCGCGTTAGGCGCACTCGGCGCAAGCAGGTTACCCGACCCACCGGACTACCCGCTGAGATGCTAGCCGCCATTGCTGAGGTAGCATAGTTAGACAGCTTTTGTTTCCTGTTTAACTATATGTATAATTAATGTAATCAACGGCAAAACTTTTAAACCTATGATGTTATCCTTTTGGGATTGTAATAACTTTTATTCGTAACCCCTTTAATGTAAGACTTATTTCAATTTCATCTCTGGGACTATAACTGTTGTGTGTGTGTGAGTGGTAATTATTGTGGGGTCACAGCATGTGATTTATTTATTGTGGACTCAAGTCAAGTATTATGAATGGATGTAAGACCGTAACCACCAGATCCCTGACCCCGGATTTGGGGGTGTTACAGAGATGGTATCAGAGCGAGAGTTATATATCCCAAGAGATGATACGACGTTATATAATAATAAATTCAATAATATAATAAGAACCCTTGCCAGGTTCACCTAAAACCCTTACGGGAACTTTTTAAGTATCATGATAGTAACATGGTTCGTCTTGTGTAGGCGAGCGACTTGTCGGCCCAGGAGGCAGCTGCGAGACAGCATGATGAGGACATGTTCCGGACTAGGGACCCATACTATGAGCACTTGCCTGAGGAGGATACTGAGCCTGAGGAGGAGGACGCTGAGGAGGTCCAGGTTGATGCTGATACTGATGTGATCAAGTCTGAGGAGGAGGACCCTGAGGAGGTCCAGGATGATGCTAACACAGATGTTGTTGAGACTGAGGGGGAGGAGGACCCGGAGGGGATCCAGACAGGACAGGATGCTGAGTTAGTGGTTGAGGATGATGCTTATTGGGTTGTGACTGAGATCAGGACTTTGGGAGATGACACTGACATGACCACGGATCAGGTGGTGCCGGTAGATGAGGGTGTTGAGGGAGATATAGATGAGCCAGTAGTTGGTGCTGTAGGGAGTTCTGGACTTTTTGTGCCACTCCTCCCTGTTGAGAGAGCCCCTACCCCACCACCACTACCTGTGAGCCCGTACCCCGACGAGTTTGAGGAGCTTACCCCAGAGCCCCAGCAGACAGAGACTGCCGCTCCAGCTGAGCCATCCACCCCACCTCATGCCCCGAGAGGAGGAGTCCCAGTATGTGTTCATAACTTGATTGTGAACGGGCTTTATAGAGAGTTGTCTGTGGCAGATGCCAGGTTGGCAGAGTCTAGGAGTGAGTTAGCAGCAGAGAGAGCCGCCCGGATGAGGTTGCAGGGCAGGAGGACTATCAGTGACAGAGTTGGGTATAGGGCTGTGACCCGCATCGAGCTGAGGGCTCGAGTGAGGGTGCGAAAGTTGCCTACTGATGGGCATGGTAGGGTAGACAGAGCAGAGGCTGAGGAGGTTTTCCGCATCGCCATGGGGAGGGTTTGGAGGATGTTTCGTCGTGGCGGCTGATTTCAGATGTAGTGATGCAGTGGTCTAGTTGTCTAGTCATGTACGGACATAGTAGTGCCGGCTTTTGTAGGGATGGTTTTCTTGTACTTGTTTTCCCTTTTTGCAGACTAGACAGATAGACAGCGTATTTCACTTTTGACTTGTTGTTGTTGTTAGGATGGCTGTACTTTAAACTATCGTTGTAACTCGGATGTTGTACCTTTTTGGTACCTGGTATATATTTGTTTCCATTTCAGTCATTACAATTTTGTTGGGATGTGATCACGAGTTTATTAGCATATGTATTACTTTTCGATTAAGTTGCCATGAGATATAAAACTGTGGGATTTTAAACCCAATCATGTAAAGAATTGTGCAAGGAAAAATCCTTTAAAACAGGTAAGTGAACCTAATGTATAATTTTCCAAATTTTCAGTAAAATGCCTCCAAGACGAATGGGCACTAGGGCTAACCCCCGAGAATCTACTGACCAAGAGAGTCACAACCAACACGAGGAAAACCGTGAAAGTAGTGAGGAACAAGATCAGGACTATAATGAGCAAGAAGATTCCCAGTATGGAGCAGAGGATGAACCCCTGTACTCTGAAGAATTTGAAAGGGAAATAGAGGGTGGAGAAACTGAAGTAGAACAGGAAGGGGAGAACCAGGGCGGAAACCCCATGGGCCAGTTTATGGATCTACTTAGGCAGAATTTGAACCAATACCCCCAACCACCACCAGGCAACAACACTTCAGTGGCAAATTCCTTTAGGGCCTTTAAGTCCCTTAAGCCCCCAGAGTTCCACGGATCGGCTGATCCCGTTGAGGCGAGGGCCTGGATCAAGGAAATGGAAAAGTCTTTTGAGATTCTAAGTATCAATGAGGCTCAGAAGACTGTTTTTGCTACTTACCTACTAAAGGGAGAGGCCAATTATTGGTGGGAAGCCAAGAAAAACATGGAGACTGATGCTGTCATAGCCTGGGAAAGGTTCAAACAATTATTCCTGGAGAAGTACTTCCCGAAGTTCATGAAAACCCAGATGGAACTTAAGTTCTTGGAACTGAAACAGAACAATATGTCAGTGGCGGACTATGAGGCCAAATTTACTGAGCTATCGAGATTTGTGCCAGAGTTTGTAGACACAGAAGAAAAGAAAGCTAACAGGTTTCAACAAGGGCTGAAGCAGTGGATCCAGAATAGGGTGGCTGTTTTAGAGATTACAAATTATGCCACCTTGGTGCAGAAGGCAACCATTGTGGAGGCTGGTAGTGATCAGATGCAGAGAGAGAGAGAGAAAGGGGGGATAAAGAGAAAGCATGTTAGTATGGGCGGAAGATCCGCTGGAGGAAAACCCCCAACCAAGTTTAATCGAGGAGCGGTTTCCCTACCAGGGAGGAATGTAGGGTTTAAACCATCTGCGAGTGTAAGTGTGAGCCAGGGCGGCCATCAATCAGGAATGTCCCGTTCCAACCCTTCTCGACCTCCATTGCCATTGTGTGCTACTTGTGGGAAGAGGCACTCCGGGGTGTGCAACCTGAAGCAGATAAACTGTTATAAGTGTGGGCGAGCTGGGCATTATGCTACCGCTTGCACCACGGTCTTCCCTAACAGCACAACCTGTTTCCAGTGTGGACAGCGAGGGCACATGAGGAAGGATTGCCCAAAGAGCAAACCAGCAGCATCAGGAGCAAGCAAGGTTGCCTCAAATAGGCCACCAACTGCTAGGACTTTTAATATGTCAGTACAAGATGCCGTGAGGGACACAGATGTGATAGCAGGTACTTTTTCTCTCAATTCAGTCAGTGCAAATGTCTTATTTGATTCAGGAGCAACTAAGTCTTTTATATCTAGAGATTTTGCGCATAAGTTGAAACTTAAAACCCAGCAACTAAGAGATTCCTTACAAGTAGAAATAGCTAATCAGGAAATCGTACCGGTTAATCAAATTCATCCCGATTGTAAGCTAGAAATAGGAGGACGATCCTTCTATGTCGATTTAATTCCTTTTAAGCTAGGGGAATTCGATGTCATTTTGGGTATGGATTGGTTGTCTCGCAATGATGCACGGATAGATTGTAAAGGGAAAAAGGTTAAGTTGAAAACCCCAGGGAAGAAAGAAATAGTGTTTAAGGGGATACGACAGACCCAGAAAATTCTGACCATGGCGCAAACCAAGAGATTGTTACGAAAAGGGAACGAGGCTTATTTAGCCTACGTTATAGATACTCAGAAGGAAGTGCCAAGATTGCAAGACATTCTGGTAGTTAATGAGTTCGAGGACGTGTTCCCACAAGATCTTCCCGGACTACCACCTGATAGGGTAATTGAGTTTGCCATCGAATTAGCCCCGGGGACGGCGCCGGTTTCGAAGGCCCCGTACCGACTAGCCCCAGTAGAAATGAAGGAGCTAGCTAAAAAATTACAGGAATTGTTGGATAAGGGCATGATAAGGCCCAGTGTGTCACCTTGGGGCGCACCAGTGTTGTTTGTTAAGAAAAAGGATGGAAGTATGAGGTTATGCATCGACTACAGAGAATTGAACAAGCTAACCATAAAGAATAAGTATCCATTACCCAGGATAGACGATTTGTTTGACCAGCTAAGAGGAGCTGAATACTTCTCTAAGATTGATTTGAGAACGGGATATCACCAACTGAAGATCAAACCTGAAGATATCCCGAAGACTGCATTCCGCACCAGATATGGACATTATGAGTTCTTAGTTATGTCATTTGGATTGACCAACGCCCCAGCAGCCTTCATGGACCTAATGAATAGAGTGTTCAAGGAATATTTGGACGAATTCTTGATAGTTTTCATTGATGATATTCTCATCTATTCAAAGACAGAGGCAGAACACGCTGAACATTTAAGGATAACCTTAGAAATACTCAGGAAAGAGCAGTTATATGCCAAGTTCTCCAAGTGTGAGTTTTGGAAAAATGAGGTACAATTCTTAGGGCACGTGATCAATAGAGAAGGAGTGTTGGTTGACCCCTCCAAGATAGAAGCAGTTTCAAACTGGGAACGACCAACTACTCCAACCGAGGTGAGGAGTTTCATTGGACTGGCCGGATATTACAGGAGATTTGTCCAAGACTTTGCGAAAATCGCAGCTCCATTAACACGACTTACCCGTAAAACCGAGAAATTTGAATGGACTGAGAAATGCGAGAAGAGTTTTCAAGAGTTAAAGAAGAGGCTGGTGACAGCCCCATTGCTGGCATTACCTGATGGAAAAGGAGATTTCGTGATTTACAGTGATGCTTCGCATAAATGTTCGCTATTTTCTCTACGCAAGTATACGCAGTCAAAAAGCAATATAGGGAAATAAGGATCGTTCCCACGAAGACTCGGTTATTTAAGTAAATGTGTCTATTCAACAATGTTGGTTAATTATAGAAGCATGAACGAACTAAATTGGTTTATTTGCAGATAACAATTAACTAATGAAGTAACGGCTAATTTGTTTAAAATAATATGAGAGAGGCATGGGGTCCTAATTTCATGAATGTTTTAGCTCTATTAATTATCAAGAATTAATGTGTTACAATTGTTAAGAAAGCTAGCGGGAACACGACACTAATATGAGCCATCTTTCAATTAACTCACACCATTCCAAATAAACATCCACAAAAGAGATAGAAGTTATAAGGGCATCAATTATATCCAAAACACTATATGTCTATGTGAATGGGTGATACAATCGATTTAATCACAAGTTCCGCAATTAACTACATAGGGGAATAATGTTCGTTCGAATCTATACTCCAAAATGCGGAGAAGCCGACATACCTATGCTAGCATGGCAAGCCCTAAATCTCTAAATCCACTTTCGCAATCATTAGAGATTTGGCAGAATAAATGTTAGCTATTCACTTATATTTAATTAATACAACCATGAAAGGCAATCTTATATAGAAATTGTAAACAAAAATTATCTATCAAATTAACATGAGCATTAACAATTCACTACATTAGAACCCCATGAAAGTGTTTAGTTCATAATTAAACTAGGCACCTTCATGGAATTAAATAAAATTACGGTAGAAAATTTCATAAATTAAATATGCAATTACAAGAATTTAAAATAATGAAAATAAATCAATAACTAAGTAAAAAAATAAAAATAAAAAAAATCAAACCGAAATAACAACTAATAAAAAGAGGAGCGCTCAAGTTAGTTGTATTACAAAAGTAAAAAAAAGAAAGAAAAGCAAATGATAAAAAGTAAAACAAAATAAACAAATAAATGAAATCACCTGCATGTGGACAAAAGCAAAAGGAATTAAACCTCACCAGCACATGCAACAGCAAACTGTCGGCAGGAGTTCCACTCGCCTCCACCGCGCGTGGCGTGCACGCGCCCGTGATAACTGGACAAAAAGCCGTGCGTGTTCTTCACTCGCTTGGCTTGGCAGTGGTTCGAAAATTTGCAGTACCTAATTCACTTATTTCAAACAGCAAATTGAAATCATTTCCGATTAAAATAGTTGGGCCCTTCTGAATAACTATAAAATAAACTTTTTGTAGAAATTTAAAGTGTTAAAATATAATAACATTACAGAAATTTAAATTGTATAAAAATAAACTGTTTGCAGAAATTTAAAATATATAAAATGAAACTGAAATTACAACAGAAAATGTGATGAAAATGGAGAGAATAAACTGAACAAATCAGTTCTCCGGGGTGTTTTTTAAAACTAAGCACATCACACCTATTTATAGTGCAATTTAGCACATTATGTATTACAAAGTCAGAAGTATTAAAAGTCCTGCCTAATTTCTAACAACTCTATAGAAATTTACACACGCTTCCAGCTCTTCTCCACGCGGTAGTTGAATTTAATATGCGGCTCCGTAAAAATGCTTTTTAACCCGCACAGCTTATAATCTTTAATTAATAAATAATTATTTTAATCCAAAAATTATAAAAATAAATATCTAATATTATTAGATATTTATAAATATAATTTTCTAAATTAATAAAATTATTTAATAATATAAATAAATCTTTATTGTCTAAGCTGCGGTCTCTGGTCTTCTGGAACCGGACTCCTTTTGCTTAACAGAAAATATATTAATTCCAACCGGGGTTCCAGCTTTAAGAAAATATCACTTTCCATATTTTTGTGATAATTCTTATTTCTTCATTGCTCGTCCAGATGCAAGTTACGGTCTCTTGAGGCTCTAAAACCGGACTCCTTTTGCTTAGAAAAAAATATAACAATTCCAACCGGGATTCCTGCTTTAAGAATATATCACTCAGAACATCTTTATGATAATTCCTTTTCCTCGTAGCCAATCCATCTGAGCCAGAAATCCACCGTCTTTTAACCTTTTATCGCCAGGATACCTGAAGATGTGAGTTCTGCACTACAAAGACTTGAAACAACATAAAACTAATTAAAAGACACAACATACTTAAGGATAAACCACCAATTTAGGTCCATTTAGCGCATAATAAGTGGATATAAAATCCACTTATCACACCCCCAAACTTAAACTGATGCTTGTCCTCAAGCATAAACAATATAATTATATACAACTAACTAGTACCACTTCCGTAGGTGATCACGATTGCATTTGGCATATGCAACAAGCCGTTTAAACCCCTAGGCAGCCCTAGTGGACGAGTTAGGTCTCGTGAGGGCCTATAGCGAATGTACCCACAAAATCCATCTAGCTCATGTAAAAGATTTAAACCAATACAACACCATACATTCAAATCCTCTCATGCCATATCAACTTAGAATCAAAGTAAATAGTGCAATGTCTTGGTGTCGAAGGTGCAAGTATTCACTTAGTCTACTCAATGAACATGCATAAGTTCTCAAAAGTTCATGTCAAGTGTAAGAATAAGTTGGTAATCATGCTAAGCCCACAAGAGTACATGTTTGAGTCAAAACTTGGGATCTCTTATGCAAAAACGAGTAACAACTCACCTTTCACTAACAAAAGAATATTCACTCAAGAACCAGGGTAAGTGTATCACTCAATTCCAACAACATCATAAGCATGCTTGACATTTGGTATCCTTCTAACTTTTAACACAACATACATCAATGACGATAATCAAAAGGTCTTTATTTGGGTTGTAACGGGGCTAGGGACAAGGTATGTCAAGTAAAGCCAAAGAAGGTTAAAGATAATTGTCAAAAGCTAGTACCTAACACAATATTCATTCAACTCCCTATTTATCACCCCCAAACTTGAAATTTCCTTTATTCTTTTACAATAAATAACTTGATTAGTCGAACAAGAAGGATCACACAAACATAAGTATGCTCTCATATAATATTTCTCTTTTTTTTTTTTTATATATATATTTTTTTTCGAGAGATTAATAGACACAAATACAATGATCCATTTTATTAGTACAAAATTTCGACTAACAAGTGAACAACCCAACCTAATATTCCCCCAAAAACAATGACCATCAATAAACCCCCCTTTGCACACCTTATTACTCTCTCAAGCACTCTACTAGCCTTTGACAATTTAGGTTCAAATTAATGTAAGGCCAATACAAGAAAAAGGTTTAGGCAAATAATGTGGTGTCACCGAAAAAAAAATAGGATTAAGCTCAACGGGTTATCTAATTGATCATGTATACATGGTGTGGTAATATGGGAAATATGTGGTTATCCTACATGCCTTTATCATGTTATCATCAAAAAATGTCATGCGTTTCAAGAAAGAACTCAAACAACTGCTAGCAATGCTAACAACATGTGGACACTCAAGCAAACGAATAAAATGCAAAAGATATGCATATAGGCTCAAAAGCTTACTTGGTGGAAAAGGCCTAATCAATCCAAAGCAAAAGATATCTCTAACATACTTTCTTGTACTCAAAGCATGAAAACCAAATCATCTTGCACATATTCATGTCCTTTTTATTACTTACAACATTCAATAAGTCTACTAGCTTCAACTTACTAGTGTATGTGTGTGCACAAGAACAAAGCATACCACTTCTCAATCAAAAGCGTCAACAACACAAAATTCTTGTCATGCATGGGTGCATTAATAGAATAATCTTCACAAGGCTAGAATTATTTTTGTGATTTTTAAAATTTTTGATTTTTTTTTTATATATATAAATATATGCATATGCAAACTACTACTAAACATGCAATATGATTTCTACATGAATAACAACTCTACTACCACCAATCCTCAAATCACCCCCAAACTTATAATATTCAATGTCCGCATTGAATGGAAGTAAATACAAGGGATAGAAGAGAACATACCTGAAAACACCGAAACACATGGGTTGCCTCCCACGAAGCGCCTTTCTTTAACGTCTTTAGCTAGACTTGACCACCTTCGCACTTCAATTGGTAGTGCTAAGAACCGCGGTTTCCGCCTCGCGATTCACCTGTTCACCAAAATATGGCTTCAACCTCTGTCCATTTACTTTGAAAGCCGCTTCCGGTGTTTTATCAAAAATTTCCACTGCACCATGTGGAAACACCGTTTTAACCGTGAATGGTCCTGACCACCTTGACTTAAGTTTCCCTGGAAAAAGTCTGAGACGAGAGTTGAAAAGCAACACTAGCTGTCCTGGTACAAAAGACTTTTGCACCAAACGTCTGTCATGCCATCTCTTGACCTTCTCCTTGTATAATTTGTGATTTTCATAAGCCTGTAGCCGAAACTCATCCAGTTCATTAATCTGAAGCATTCTCTTCTCACCCGCTGCTGTTAAGTCAAAGTTCAACTTCTTCAGCGTCCAATAAGCTTTGTGTTCTAGTTCGGCAGGCAGATGACAAGCCTTGCCATATACTAGCTGAAAAGGTGACGTGCCCAAAGGTGTTTTGTAAGCTGTTCTATATGCCCAAACAGCTTCATCAAGTTTTAGTGACCAGTCCTTCCTTGAAGGATTCACGACCTTCTCTAGGATCCGTTTTATCTCTCTGTTGGAAACCTCTGCTTGGCCATTCGTTTGAGGGTGATAGGCCGTAGCAATTCGATGATTTATGTTGTACCTTGCCATCAATGCTGTGAACTTGCGGTTGCAGAAGTGTGATCCTTCGTCACTGATAATTACCCTTGGAGTTCCGAAACGTGTGAAAACTTGCTTATTTAGAAAATTCAGCACCACTTTAGCGTCATTGGTCGGTAAAGCCTTCACCTCGACCCATTTAGAAACATAGTCCACCGCTAGCAAGATGTACTGATTGCTGCATGAAGAAACAAAAGGACCCATGAAATCGATCCCCCACACATCGAAAATCTCCACTTCCAACAGCATATTCAGAGGCATCTCATTCCTCCTAGAGATATTACTAATTCTTTGACATCTATCGCATCTCAACACAAACTGATGCGCATCTTTAAACAGTGTTGGCCAATAAAACCCAGCCTGAAGTACTCGAGTGGCTGTCTTCTCTCCAGCATAATGACCTCCGTAAGTGGTAGAATGGTAGTCATGCAAAATACCTTCAACCTCACTAAACGGAATGCACCTACGAATCACCTGATCAGCTCCCTGTCTGAATAAGAAGGGTTCATCCCATCGGTACCATTTTACATCATGAAGAAACTTCTTTCTTTGAGCATAAGAAAATTCCGAGGGGATGATATTGCTTACAAGATAGTTCACAATGTCTGCAAACCATGGTTCTTCATTTTGCACCCCAAAAAGTTGCTCGTCAGGAAAAAATTCGTTGATGAGAGTTTTATCCGCTGAGTTACCGTGTTCCTCTAACCGAGACAAGTGATCAGCCACCTGGTTCTCAGTACCCTTTCTATCCTTGATTTCCAAGTCGAATTCTTGAAGCAACAGAATCCAACGAATCAACCGTGGCTTAGCATCTTTCTTCGACATTAAGTATCGAATGGCTGCATGATCTGTAAACACCACTACCTTAGTTCCGAGCAAATACGATCTGAATTTCTCGAAGCTATATACAATAGCTAAGAGTTCCTTTTCTGTAGTAGTGTAATTCAGCTGTGCATCATTGAGAGTTCTGCTAGCATAGTAAATTACGTGAAACACCTTATTCTTCCGTTGACCAAGAACAGCTCCCACTGCATAGTCACTTGCATCACACATTAATTCAAAAGGTTCACTCCAATCAGGTGCAGTGATAATGGGCGCAGTTGTCAATTTCTTCTTTAAGAGCTTGAATGCCTCCAAACAATCTTCACCAAATTTAAAAGGAATATCCTTTTTTAACAGACTGCACAAAGGTTTAGATATTTTCGAAAAATCTTGGATGAATCGCCGATAAAAACCCGCATGACCAAGAAAACTGCGAATTCCTTTAACTGAAATTGGTGGAGGGAGATTTCCAATCGTCTCCAACTTAGCCTTATCCACTTCCAGCCCCTTACCAGATACCTTGTGCCCAAGAATGATGCCTTCCTTTACCATGAAGTGACATTTTTCCCAGTTGAGTACTAGATTAGTCTCAACACATCGTTTCAGCACCATGCCTAGATTTCTGAGGCATTCATCAAATGATTTCCCGAAGACTGAGAAATCATCCATGAACACTTCCACATTGATACCAATCATATCCGAAAAAATTGCCATCATACATCTCTGAAAAGTAGCAGGTGCACCACAGAGTCCGAAAGGAACGCGTCGGAACGCAAAAGTGCCAAAAGGACATGTGAAAGTGGTCTTCTCCTGATCTTCTGGAGTAATACCAATCTGATTATATCCTGAATAACCATCCAGCAAGCAATAGAATTCATGTCCAGCCAACCTGTCTAGCATTTGATCAATGAATGGGAGGGGAAAGTGATCCTTCCTTGTAGCTTTGTTCAGCTTTCTGTAGTCCATGCAAATTCTCCACCCTGTAACTGTACGAGTCGGAATGAGCTCGTTCTTTTCATTGGCAACTACTGTCATGCCTCCTTTCTTTGGCACACATTGCACTGGACTTACCCATGAACTGTCTGAAATGGGATAGATGATACCAGCATCTAGCCACTTGAGAATTTCTTTCTTTACCACTTCTTTCATGATAGGATTTAACCGCCTTTGGTGTTCTACTGTTGGTTTACTCCCTTCTTCCAATGGAATTTTATGTTGGCAATATGCGGGACTGATTCCTTTTAGATCCGCAACAGACCAACCAATGGCTGATTTGAATTCTCGAAGAACTCTCAAGAGTTTGTCTTCCTCGGAGTCTGAAAGGTTAGCGGCAATAATCACAGGTAAAGTGGATTTTTCACCAAGGGAAGCATACCGTAAGTGATCCGGTAGTGGCTTAAGCTCTAGAGTTGGAGCTTCTTCGATAGACGGCTTTAATTGCTGATGTGGTCCTTTTAATTCTGGCAGTCCCAACGATTCAACTGGTCTTTCAAATTTTCTTTGCCACGGCAAAGCATCCAGATATTGCAATTGTTCATCAATGTCATCTTCATCTAATGAATACTCCCCACTGAGGGCCTTTTCCAAAGTATCATTCATGAGCGTGTGCCCTAACTTTTCTTGCACCGTAGACTCAATCAAGTCTATCTTCAGACACTGCTCTTCTTCTGTTGGGAATTTCATAGCTGTGAAAACATTGAAAGTGACAATTTGATCGTGCACCTTCATCGTCAGTTCCCCCTTTTGGACATCAATCAACGTTTGTCCTGTTGCTAAAAATGGCCTACCAAGAATGATAGGAATCTTCTTGTCCTCTTCGAAATCAAGAATGAGAAAATCAGCAGGAAAGATGAGTTTGTCTACTTTCACCAACACATCTTCAACAACTCCCCTAGGATAGGTGATAGATCGATCAGCCAACTGAAGGGACATACTTGTCGGTTTTGGTTCAGGAAGACCAAGCTGCAAGAAAACCGAGTATGGCATAAGATTGATACTTGCTCCCAGATCACATAAACATTTGTCGAAAGACAATCTCCCAATGGTGCATGGTATTGTAAAACTCCCTGGATCTTTCAGCTTAGGCGGCAACTTTTGCTGCAATACCGCACTACATTCTTCCGTCAAGGCAACGGTCTCTAAGTCTTCAAGTTTTAATTTCCTCGAGAGAATGCCTTTCATGAATTTGGCATAGCTTGGCATTTGTTCGAGAGCTTCAGCAAATGGAATGTTGATATGTAATTTTTTAAAGACTTCAAGAAATTTGCCAAACTGCTTGTCTAATTTCTGTTTTTGCACTCGTCGAGGAAATGGTGGAGGTGGGTAGACTTGCTCTTTTACTTCTTTTTGCTCGAGGACAGCTTGTTTAGGAGTTGGCATATTTTCTTTACTCTCCTCCTTTGATTCTGATATATTGCCCATGTCCTTTGTGTCTCCCAAATCTGCTTTTTCTGTTCCTTTGTCTGGCAGAATTTTTTCTGTATCTTTTAGCTCAGCATCCTCCGTGATTCTCCCTGATCTGAGGGTAATTGCTTTGATGTGCTCTTGATTATCCTTTCTCCCAGGATTAAGTTCAGTGTCACTGGGGAGTGTTCCTTGTGGTCGGTTCATCATGAAACTAGCGAGTTGACTCAATTGAGTTTCCAGATTTTTAATGGAAGCCGCTTGGCTTTTTTGGCCCAACCTCAACTCCTCCAATTCAGTCTTTTCATTCGACGATTGTCCAGAATTTCCATAAGATTGTTGTTGTTGAAATCCTGGAGGCTGAAATTGTCTAGGAGCATATGGTTGTTGAAAATGTTGCCCCTGTTGCTGCTGGAATCCAGATGGATTATACTGCTTAGCTCCAAATGGCTGATGATTAGATTGTTGGTAGGGCTGATGTGATTGTTGTGCTCCTCCTTGATTATTGCTCCAACTGAAATTTGGATGATTTCGGTTGTTCGGATGGTAGGAATTTGGAGCTGGCTGTTGCTGTCTTTGGAAATTGCTTACGAATTGAACTGACTCGTTTGAGATGGCACATTGGTTTGATTCATGTGCGCCCGCACACAACTCACAAACACTAGCAACTTGACGAAATCCTTGCGCTGTCAAAGAGTCTACCTTCAAGTTCAAAGCCTCTAGCTGAGCTGCTAAGGAAGTGGCTTTGTCAACATTAAAAATACCTGCTACCTTCTGTTGTGGCATTCTCTGAGTTGGGTTTTGATATTCATTAGCTGCCATCATCTCGATCAGATCGTAGGCCTCCTCGTAACTTTTAGCCCATAATGCTCCCCCTGAAGCTGCATCTACCATTGGCCTTGATTGCATTCCTAGCCCATTATAGAAACAATTTATGATCATCCAATTTGGCATGCCATGATGTGGGCATTGCCGAAGCATCTCCTTGTATATTTCCCACGCTTCACATAAGGATTCACCAGACTGTTGAGAAAATTGCGTGATAGCATTCCTTATAGCTGCAGTCTTTGCCATGGGGAAGAATTTGCTAAGAAACTTTTGAGCTAGATCAGCCCAAGTGGTGATAGATCCCGGTGGCAGAGAGTGTAACCAACCCTTAGCCTTGTCTCTTAAGGAAAACGGGAAGAGTCTCAACTTCACAGCATCATCTGACACATTGTTGAATCTGAATGTGTCGCATATTTCTATGAAGTTACTGATGTGTAAGTTAGGATCTTCCGTTGCAGTTCCTCCGTACTGTACTTGATTCTGCACCATCTGAATAGTGCTGGATTTAATTTCGAATGTAGGAGCTGCAATTGCTGGACGAATGATACTTGACTGAATATCATCGATCTTTGGTTGCGAGTAGTCCATTAAAGCCCTTGCTGCTGTAGGTGCAACTACTTCACCTTCTCCGTTCATCTTGTGAGTCTTTGCTAGTTCAAGTACTTGTTTGGCTTTTAATGCTTTAGAACGTGTTAGCATAAAAATCCAAGTATCTGGACACAAATAATCACTTCACAAAAATATAAGATAAAATGTTCAAGTCAAACAAATTAACTTCTCTTGTAGTAAAACACATAAACAAAAATAATACCGAGTCCCCGGCAGCGGCGCCAAAAACTTGTTCGCTATTTTCTCTACGCAAGTATACGCAGTCAAAAAGCAATATAGGGAAATAAGGATCGTTCCCACGAAGACTCGGTTATTTAAGTAAATGTGTCTATTCAACAATGTTGGTTAATTATAGAAGCATGAACGAACTAAAATGGTTTATTTGCAGATAACAATTAACTAATGAAGTAACGGCTAATTTGTTTAAAATAATATGAGAGAGGCATGGGGTCCTAATTTCATGAATGTTTTAGCTCTATTAATTATCAAGAATTAATGTGTTACAATTGTTAAGAAAGCTAGCGGGAACACGACACTAATATGAGCCATCTTTCAATTAACTCACACCATTCCAAATAAACATCCACAAAAGAGATAGAAGTTATAAGGGCATCAATTATATCCAAAACACTATATGTCTATGTGAATGGGTGATACAATCGATTTAATCACAAGTTCCGCAATTAACTACATAGGGGAATAATGTTCGTTCGAATCTATACTCAAAAATGCGGAGAAGCCGACATACCTATGCTAGCATGGCAAGCCCTAAATCTCTAAATCCACTTTCGCAATCATTAGAGATTTGGCAGAATAAATGTTAGCTATTCACTTATATTTAATTAATACAACCATGCAAGGCAATCTTATATAGAAATTGTAAACAAAAATTATCTATCAAATTAACATGAGCATTAACAATTCACTACATTAGAACCCCATGAAAGTGTTTAGTTCATAATTAAACTAGGCACCTTCATGGAATTAAATAAAATTATGGTAGAAAATTTCATAAATTAAATATGCAATTACAAGAATTTAAAATAATGAAAATAAATCAATAACTAAGTAAAAAAATAAAAATAAAAAAAATCAAACCGAAATAACAACTAATAAAAAGAGGAGCGCTCAAGTTAGTTGTATTACAAAAGTAAAAAAAAGAAAGAAAAGCAAATGATAAAAAGTAAAACAAAATAAACAAATAAATGAAATCACCTGCATGTGGACAAAAGCAAAAGGAATTAAACCTCACCAGCACATGCAACAGCAAACTGTCGGCAGGAGTTCCACTCGCCTCCACCGCGCGTGGCGTGCACGCGCCCGTGATAACTGGACAAAAAGCCGTGCGTGTTCTTCACTCGCTTGGCTTGGCAGTGGTTCGAAAATTTGCAGTACCTAATTCACTTATTTCAAACAGCAAATTGAAATCATTTCCGATTAAAATAGTTGGGCCCTTCTGAATAACTATAAAATAAACTTTTTGTAGAAATTTAAAGTGTTAAAATATAATAACATTACAGAAATTTAAATTGTATAAAAATAAACTGTTTGCAGAAATTTAAAATATATAAAATGAAACTGAAATTACAACAGAAAATGTGATGAAAATGGAGAGAATAAACTGAACAAATCAGTTCTCCGGGGTGTTTTTTAAAACTAAGCACATCACACCTATTTATAGTGCAATTTAGCACATTATGTATTACAAAGTCAGAAGTATTAAAAGTCCTGCCTAATTTCTAACAACTCTATAGAAATTTACACACGCTTCCAGCTCTTCTCCACGCGGTAGTTGAATTTAATATGCGGCTCCGTAAAAATGCTTTTTAACCCGCACAGCTTATAATCTTTAATTAATAAATAATTATTTTAATCCAAAAATTATAAAAATAAATATCTAATATTATTAGATATTTATAAATATAATTTTCTAAATTAATAAAATTATTTAATAATATAAATAAATCTTTATTGTCTAAGCTGCGGTCTCTGGTCTTCTGGAACCGGACTCCTTTTGCTTAACAGAAAATATATTAATTCCAACCGGGGTTCCAGCTTTAAGAAAATATCACTTTCCATATTTTTGTGATAATTCTTATTTTTTCATTGCTCGTCCAGATGCAAGTTACGGTCTCTTGAGGCTCTAAAACCGGACTCCTTTTGCTTAGAAAAAAATATAACAATTCCAACCGGGATTCCTGCTTTAAGAATATATCACTCAGAACATCTTTATGATAATTCCTTTTCCTCGTAGCCAATCCATCTGAGCCAGAAATCCACCGTCTTTTAACCTTTTATCGCCAGGATACCTGAAGATGTGAGTTCTGCACTACAAAGACTTGAAACAACATAAAACTAATTAAAAGACACAACATACTTAAGGATAAACCACCAATTTAGGTCCATTTAGCGCATAATAAGTGGATATAAAATCCACTTATCAATAAAGGACTGGGATGCGTGCTTATGCAGCACGGCAAGGTAATTGTAACACCCCCAAATCCGGGGTCAGGGATTTGGTCGTCACGCGGAAATCCTTATTAACAATTCACCTGTTTAACAACATTAATCCATCTGTAATCATTGAATAACTGAAATACATCATTGAGACCCCAACTACCAAGCATCTTATAGGTTATAGGGCTAGAAACAAGAACTAAAGTCTTTACATTACTCACTTCATTACCTCCATTGAATCAAATTACACCGTGTCTTACAAATCTTATTCCACTAGTATAACTTCGTTGAGAAGTATACCAGCAACTAGTTCTACTCTATACAATGTGATATATATATTACACATTAATAAAACCATATGTAACTTACTCCAGCTATAGATGTTCTGGATCCTGTCTGCTTCATAAGGTAGTCCGCCTGCTTCTTCCGAGCTATGCAGATAACCCTCATCCGTTTACCTCTTTCTGAAAGGCTAATATATATAAAACAAACAAGTATGAGCGAAAGAATTGCCCAGCAAGTGGTTAATAGAGTTCACAAAATATCCCATCATATACTTGGGGTTTTCATAATACCACGGATACTTAATATCATTAATAAAATATCTGTATCCAAGAAACCTCAATAGGGAAAGTATAATGATTAAAATAATCAGTAAATGAACATGATAAGTTCATAATCACAATAATGACCTTTCTGTCAAAATATCTGCTATGAAAAGAAGGTAAGTAGAAAATCAATATATAAATATCATCTTTCATGATATATCTTTAATCTTTATCGCAATATGAACAGTTCTTGCATTTTATAAAAGGATGAGGTTTCAAAACACACCAATAACCTTTTCAAAAAAATCATGTCTGCTATATCAACCATAAGCAGAATATCAGCATATAGCTTAAAAAATGAAGTTATAAGGAAGGTTATTGTAACATCAGTTTTGAACACTTTTCAACCCTGCCAACACTTATCGGTCACCCAGCCGTAGCTTTCCGATCGGGGTGCTCTCGATAATGTTGCAGAAATATCCAAATTGGATGATGAACTAATACTGGAGTATCTCGCGCCAGATGTCAAACCTTATGATGATCAGTCATAAGTTTGTGCATCTCAAAGTTTGTTTCTCTACATGTAGAAGGAAGAACATATGGACACCACCATACGCCGGATTTCCCTAGCCAACGGTTGGGCATAGTTTGGGACCGGCGCAACTCGGACCCTATTTCCAGGATGGGCTGTCCCACAGTCTCTTACACCTGTTATCAGTGATGGACTGATTCACAGCCTCATACACACATACTCCTAGTTCGAGTAAAATCCATGACTCTGAAACGTAAGGCTCATCCCCCTTCCCCCAAGTATAATACTTGTTGACCAGAATCCACAAAGTAGTCGTCACCATTGTAAAGGAAGGATTCGCCAATATTTCCCAAGCAATAGCTTGTTAATGGATTAAAACTTGTTACATCAATCTTACCCCTCGAGTGTTGAGGAGGTAACCAGAGTCATTCTGACTCATACGCAATGAGTTGAAAATAATTTTTCTTTCAACATCCTTGACTCAAAAGTTAAGTAATAATAAAGTTATCTCAAATAAGGTTCCCCGGTTTTGAAGGAAAGCGACACCTTTACAGGCAAGAAGTTGATTTTGAATCATGGGGACCTGAAAAGTATACTGATGATCTTTTTCTGAAAATCTTTGTTAGGCCAAATGAGATAGGCTCTCAACATAATTCATAGAAAGTCCAGAAGTCAGAAATATACAAGATACCTTGAATAAAACTCATAATACACTTCATAATTATTGAAGTCAAATATGCATTTATATACATAAACTATTCCATCTATATTGAAAGTATTTAATAAATATTCAGATAATATTTATTAAATCGAGAATGTTTGAAGAATATAATTAAATAAAATTATTACGCTTAAACCCAGAAGTGAATATTCAGAATAATATTCATTAAATAAATAATCATTAAATGATTATTCGAAAAGCCTTTAAATGAATATTCAAAATAGTATTCATTTAATAAATAAATAATGAAATAGTTTATAATTAACAACCTTTAAATGAATATTTGAAATAATATTCGTCAATTAAACAATCCTTATTAATAATAAGGAAAACTTTAAATGATATTTAGAATAATATTCATTAAATAAATAGTCATCTAGAGATAACTAGAAACCTTTAAATGAAAATCCGAATTAAGATTCATTTAAATAAATAACTCACGTATGATTATGAAATCATACTTTAAATAAATATTTGAAACAATATTTTCCATGTAATTATAATCCTCGAATATTATTTACTAAATAAATAATATTCAGAAAATAATTGTAATACGTGTACGATATACCGCCTCGCGGTTCGTAACAAATTAATCGAAACATATGCCCTATACTAAGGGCTATCGTAAACCCGGCTTATAGCTACTAGATCACCTCTAGTTTATAAGTCGTCTAATTAAAAATCACACTTCAAGTATGACAATATATTAAGTCAAAAGAACTATGCATGTACCTTGCATCGTATATCGTGAAATATTCAATAATACTCTTAATGGAATAATATTTGATTAATATTCCTCAAGTGAGATAATACTCAAATAACAATCCTCGAATCTTTACCAAGTAATAAATACTTTTTGAAATTATAATGATGATACTAAATAACATTCCTCAGAATACATAGCACTTTGCCGTTGGAATCCCTCCGGGTTTCCACGACTAGTTATATATATCAAAATACCGACTCCCGGTCTAGAGTCGAACACAATAATTATGCTCTTATACTTAGAGCCACAATATACACCGGTTCGTTCTAACTCATCTCAAAATTTATATGTGAATCAGAAAGCAAACATTATATATTTGGCAATATAAGCATTTACCGCAACATTGTATAACTCTATTCATGGCAAAACAGTAATATAGAACCAATACTACAAAGTATGGTTTAGAACACTTGCCTGGTACTCGAGATACGATAGGGCTCGCGACGATTTCGGTCCATCTAGACAAAGTCAAAAGAAAACGCACGATTAATCCCCTAGATAATCCTCTTATAATTCAACGCTTAAACACACAAGCGAAACATAACCAAGGTAACACTAGCTCATTTTAGGCTCATACTAAGTCCATGTTAATCCGCAATTAATTAAGTCGTAAGTTTGGTTCGAAATTCATCCTCGAATCCAAGTTATACTCAACCTTTTGCAACATTGGTTTCTAAGTCGCGTTTTTAGTGGTTTTCACATGCGCAACCTCTGTTGTTTCATTTTTATAAAATCGTAAAATAATCTTTTGGACTCGAGACCTTCGCACAAACCTCGCTAACTGACCTTAGCACTTTACCACAAAATTTCACATTCTAATTCGACTGTTAAGGGTTTCGAACTCATCATCAAAGTAGTTATATTTCTGCGATAAAATCCTTTGAACCACTTTTACGAATTTCGCGATTTCTCCTAAACCGTAAACTCTTTTAACTCGATTCTTTCGGAAAAATAAACTAGACAACCATATCTTTGTAACCATAGGCAGTGGTGATGCTAAAAATGGTGTTATGGTCTCGGGAATTAAATGTTTATAAGGGTAACGAAATTTCGCCATTACGACGGCTATAATTCGGACATTTCCAAATTTTAACCAACCCAACCAAGCTTACAATCAATTCTCAAGACTAATATTCACTATTCATAATCTATCTCAAGTTGTCAACTGACTTTGAGGCTAAAACCATGGTTTTCCATTTTTATAAAACTTATACAAGATAAATATGCAAGTCATCCACTTAAAACCATAACAATGAAACTATAACTCAAAACTCTCCAAAATCTCACAAAATTACAAGGCATGGAAGAGAGTTATACCTGCCTAGGAAGCTTAAAGATGCTAGTAAGGTCTCACAACACTTAAACCTTGCTTGGGTGATCCATGGAAGGCCATAACATAAAGATAAAAACCATGGAAACAAGTTAGAACACTATTCATCATCACTTTCACTAATTATTTGAAAATGGAAAAATCCTTGGATGGTTCTCAAATTTTTACCATACCTTTTCCTATGAAAGAGCTTTGTTTTAAGCTATAGATCACCATTGTTGGATGCTTGGAAGTGACACTTTGAATTTGCTAAAAAGGAGCAGATTTTTCTTAAGGAGAAAATGGGTTCTTGCTTTTCTTTTCCTTCCCTTTTTCTCTTTGACTTGCTCAACTAGCTTTTGATCTAATATGTTGATAAGATCAGTTAGGTGGCTGAGTTTGACCCTCTTGGGGCTTGTGCAAGGTGTATCCAATAAGCTTGATGGATATTTGTTTGGTTTTTGGTTTGTTTTAAGTGATTTAAATCACTTTGTTTCTAAATTGTTTTGATTTAATCCTTGATTAAATCATTTAATACACTTGATATAATTCTCTTGATGATCATGTAGGATATTTAATCTTGTCATAATCTCAATCCTTAATCCACGATTTGTTCGTTTAATCGCTTAATCTCGTGGTAAAGTTTCAACGATTTCTAGAATGTTCGTTTCACTGTCTCAATGGTTTTCGTTATAAATCCTCAAATCAAATATAATAAAATTCTCAAATATTAAATCCTCAAATCCTCAAATTTAATATCTCATTTCTTGAATATAATATTATATAATTCACTGCCTGGTCAAATATTACACCAAAATAGAATTTGGAATTTCTGAATTCCGATCGTCTTTACATACACTTATTTGCTCCGTGAATCACTAATGTGACTTCGAAATATCCATACCATGTCTCGTACATAGGGTGGCATGAAAAATTTCTTGGTTCCCAAAATCACTATTCATCCATGAAAAACACTATTCACGTATGGAAACACTATTCACTGATGCACTTAATCCTAATAAGAAAAGTTTTAATTCTACCAAAAATTCGGGTTATTACAGTCTCCCCTCCTTAAAAGGATTCCGTCCCGGAATCAGTTTAGGAATAACTGGGGTACTTTTCTCCCATTGCACTTTCAAATTCCCAGGTGGATTCTTCCACTTCTTGATTTTCTACAAATCTCTTATTAGCTTGACAACCTTGTTCCTTACACTTGCTCATTTCTATTCATGATTTCCACAGGAATTCCTTTAGCATCACGCATCTCCGATCTCATATTCTCTATCTTATTTGCGCAGAAATACCCCAACATAAACTTGCTTGTCATTCATCAACATGCCATTTACCTTATCAATAGCAACACTATCTCTATTATTGCGGGCTTGGGCCGCATACTTTCTATATTTGTCCTGGGTTGAAACTAGTCACTTTCAATTAAGCTCTACTGTCTCTCTGGTCTGTTGAACTAGTTCTGGCCCCAACATCTTTCTCTTGCCACTTCCTCCCAGCATAAGGGAGAGTGGTATCTTCTTCCATACAGGGCCTTGTAAGGGCATTCATATGCTCGCGTGGTAACTGTTGTTATAAGCAAACTCGATCAATTATTCCATATTCTCGATGCATATTTCATAATTCCATTTCCATCTTCTCAAGATCCTTAATTAACTCAGCTAACGTGATTATCATCTCAAGTCTTTCTTTATGACTAAGGGCATCGACCACCATATTGGCCTTCCTTGGATGGTAGGGTATTTCACAGTATAATCCTTTATCAATTCTAGCCATTTTCTCTATCTTGTGTTCAGCTCTTTCTGGGTGAATATATATATATATATATATATATATATATATATATATATATATCTCTTCAGTTCTTTCGATCAATATAGATCTTGCACTTTTCTCTATCTTAATACGGTCTCCAAATCTTTTAGGGCGAAAACTATCGCGACTAACTCTAAACCAATTCATTAAATCCATAAAAGTTATGGTTGCCTTAGTCAACCCAAATGACATTACTAAAACTCATAGTGTCCATACCTAGTGCGAAACGCAGTCTTAAGTATATCCTCGGGTTTTATCTTCAACTGGTAATATTCAGTTCTCAAGTCAATCTTAGAGGAATACTCAGCATCTTTCAGCTGGTCAAATAAATCATCTATCCTAGGTAATGATACATATTCTCAATGGCGAACTCATTCAACTCTCGAAGTTTGATGCACAATCTCGTGCTAATATTTTTCTTTCTCGCAATAACACCGGGGCTCTCCACGGTGGTACACTGGGTCTTATCATACTCTTGCCCAACACTTCTTGTAACTGAGTCACTACTCTTTCATTTCCACTGGGGCTAACAGGAGATGCAACAATATACTCGGAATACTTGGTATTCATTCTCATGTCATCCAAATCGATATCTGGTAGCTAATTAAAACCTTGTACAGCCTCCCAAGGCCATTGTAATTTCCTTTATACTTCGTGCCTCTTTTCTCGGCATCAACAATAAGAGCTAATTAAGCCTCAAATCTCTGACGTAATAATTTCTTAATCTGAATTAGATTCAAGAATCTCTTAATCTGTCTTCATCCCTTAATTATTACTCTCTTTCCCTTATAATATCAACTTCTCCCAACTTGAAAAGAATCAATTCTATTAAAAGTGTCGACCTCATATTTCTAGTTCACAACCTGGTTGCACCAATTTAATGCAAAATTTCACGATCGACCATCTTTACTTGCAATCACTCCGTTAGGGTTCAACCTTAAGGTCTAATTGTCATGCACAATCTTGAGGTGCAAGGTACTTAGCAGTTCTGGAATAAAATGTTAATACCAACTGAATTTAAGTAGGAGGGTACCTGCTGTCATGTCTGTGATTCTTACGGCATCTCGCAAGGTCATTTTGAAAGTCCTGGCAGGGGTTGCTTGCTAGAGGTAGCCTTATTGACTCTGGGTATAGCTGGTCCAGTAGATGGACATTCCTTAGCCTTGTGTCCAAGCTTTCCACAATCGATGCCTTTTGCACTAATATAGGATAATCTGTTAATTCCAACATTGCCACGCGATTCTGGATCCCTTGTCTCAGCTCTAATTGATGCCTACGGGCTCTTTTCTCTTCGGTGTCCACAACTCGGGAACAACCTCAACAACTCGGATAACTTGGCTTCGCACTTTGCCACAGTCATGGTTCCTTGTTTTAACTCGAGAAACTTTATTTCCATCTGGGTTTCCATATACTTCGGAAAACATTTCCCTAAAATAACAAGCTGAATAACTCCCAAGTCACGACACTATCTAGTGGTTCGCCTCTCCCTTCAGGTAGGCAGCGAACATCGTTTTATGATTCTCTGCAATACTCAGTTTCTCATATGATTTCTCCATCTCTTTAAGATAAGCTCTGGCCTCCACTGGGTCAGCGGTTCCATGGAACTCTGGGGGTTTCTATTTGACACGGTTATCATTGGAGTTTCACGACACATCGCTATTCCTTTCACATATATCGTTTGACCCACTTTTCACTTATCACAATATCTCTGAGAGAGAGAATAAACTAATTCATTGATATGTCATCGATATTTTATTCGTCTTAGCGATCCGCTCTTGTCATAGGCTATTTCGTTGTGAATCTAATTCCTATCAACGATTTTTTGACTTATTCAACCTGGTTGGCCTCCCCTTGGAATTTATTAGAGATAACAAGAATCATTGAGCTTTGAAAAGATAGCTGCCATATCAAGACAAATGTCAGACAATGGTGATCATAAGATTATGAATTTTAAAGCAAATCTTATTTGAGATAAGAGAATTTACCAAGAGATCAATATGATCAAAAGAACTAACGTTGCGTGCCTTAGTTAAGGCATTACTAAAGGTAATTAGCCTTCTTGTATTTCACAACACACAAGTGATGGCGTCCCATCAGACTTCCATCACACAGACAGACAGTCCTTGTGGCCCCTATAAGGATAGGGTTGTTCGTCTCGGTGGAAGAAGAGAAATAGGAATCAATTTGAACTCCAGTTAATAAATTATCGTCTTTCGACAAATAATTCTCAGAGGGACACCTTGGAGAAAATTCTAAGGTGTGATTCCAAAAGTAAAGAATATCCAGAAAGATACTGATATATATCACAAGCAAGTGGTGTTGTATCACCATAAGATTATTCACTATTGAAGGAAAGTGAAAGTTTAAATAACATCAATAGACAGGCTTCAGAACCTGAAAGTAATCATGACAACCTCTGTCATAATTGAAACCCAGTACGGGTGAACACGAATACAACAATGTATCTTTAGACGAAGTATATCCCATATAAGGAAGCTCTCGCTTGGAGAGATGTCAAATAATTCATAGATCGGGGAGGTAATCAAAACGATTTACTAATGGGGAGGTTACTACCAACGTCTCTACGGATGCCTTATATGTCGGCTCATCTGGCGGATATCGTTTGATTCTAAAGTTTTTTTTTTCTGCATGCACCTTAGAGTGCTCGATAACTTACGCCATTATCGACTCGTACTAGTCACCACAGTCTCAACCATCAACATTTACAATCGTAGAGAGTTATACCCAACTCGGTGCAATCATCTCAAGCAACGTTCCATTCCACACAAAGGCTTCGATATCGGTGCCATCCTTAGTGTTGACGAATTCCATATTTCGAATAGGCGGTATTCCGGACGATCATTAGAAAAATACAGGCTTAAATTCGGTATCTATCAATCCTGTGTGCCACATAGCTTAACACTTTTGGCATAACAGCCTTTCATTTAAGTCAATCCCAGAATTTCTCAGTCCGTCTTGGTCCTTTAAATATGGTTCATCTTTACCGTCCAATCTCAACTTCATCATTTTATCTCTACAGTCCATTTTAACACTCCGGGTCTGTCCACCAACCCATATGGCGATTACCTTAACCAATCGACCAGGTTTCCTCTAGTTTTCACTCTCTTTGGCGACATGCTCTGATAATCGGAAAGACAAGGTTTGCCAAAAATTTGTCGAATCTCTTCCCAATATCAGGGAAATTTGGTCAGTCTATTTATCCACTATTAATACTAGGAAATCAATTTCGAAACCTGAAGAACAATTCTATGAACATCCAAACAGGTAGAATCGTAAGCAGTCATAATAACGGAACAATCGACATAAACTTGGAAGTTTAACCACTAGAAAGGAACCAAATATACACCTCCCATAGAAGGGAAAACCAAAGTTTCACACGGAACATGCCGCATTTTCCTGATACATATATGTCCGAGTAGTCTATATTACCAATAGTCAGTTTACTTAACCCCCCCCCCCACTTAAAGGGAACATTACTTTATAACTAGTTATTCTTCAAAACCAGCAGTACCCGGATCTGACTCAGACTTCTCAGTTATATCCTCGTAATTTCCTCCTCGGCCGTCAGCCGGGTCCTCTACTCATTTGTCCTTGTATTTATTCCAATCAAATCAACAGCCAAGTTCCGAACGATCCAGTCGTGGGCAACAGTTGATACCACCTCTATCTCATCTATTCTTAAAACTCTACTCCATTAGCTTCATCATATCTCCTGATGAATCATAATCGAATCCAAATTCTTGTCTTGTCACTTAATCACTCTCTAAGGATTCTTTCGGTCCTCAAGTAAACATATCACATCTTTATCACTCGGCTCGTTCTCTACAAGATTATTCCCTTGACCTTCCATGAGGTCCTCCTCTAGATCCTCCTCTGGATCCTCCTCTATTGGGTCAGCGTCCATCTCAAGGAACGCATCATTATGTGTCTGCTCAGAGGCCTCGGGGTCTGGCATATTCGGTATCTCAACCCTCTCTACCACCATATCCGATGTCAACTTTCTATCCTTCATCATAATTTTGAAAATTCCCTATAGTTCGGGGAATACATAACTGCATCCATGAATTCCCTCAAATCATCTTAAATTCATGTCTCAGGCGATCTATGCCCCTGCCGACCAATACTTATCTCTGAGCATTCTTTGGTAGATATTCATCACCACAAGAAGCGAGGTCTACATCATCATATTCTTCAACGTAGCATTCACACCTTAACTTAACCGTTGGTACTATATCCAATAGTCCAACATGAACTCTACATGAGTTCTGACGTTCTCACATAACTATACACACTCCTACACACTCTCGTTTCTAGTTTACTATAACCTCAGCTCTGATACCATTTATGTAACACCCCCAAATCCGGGGTCAGGGATTTGGTCGTCACGCGGAAATCCTTATTAACAATTCACCTGTTTAACAACATTAATCCATCTGTAATCATTGAATAATTGAAATACATCATTGAGACCCCAACTACCAAGCATCTTATAGGTTATAGGGCTAGAAACAAGAACTAAAGTCTTTACATTACTCACTTCATTACCTCCATTGAATCAAATTACACCGTGTCTTACAAATCTTATTCCGCTAGTATAACTTCGTTGAGAAGTATACCAGCAACTAGTTCTACTCTATACAATGTGATATATATATTACACATTAATAAAACCATATGTAACTTACTCCAGCTATAGATGTTCTGGATCCTGTCTTCTTCATAAGGTAGTCCGCCTGCTTCTTCCGAGCTATGCAGATAACCCTCATCCGTTTACCTCTTTCTGAAAGGCTAATATATATAAAACAAACAAGTATGAGCGAAAGAATTGCCCAGCAAGTGGTTAATAGAGTTCACAAAATATCCCATCATATACTTGGGGTTTTCATAATACCACGGATACTTAATATCATTAATTAAATATCTGTATCCAAGAAACCTCAATAGGGAAAGTATAATGATTAAAATAATCAGTAAATGAACATGATAAGTTCATAATCACAATAATGACCTTTCCGTCAAAATATCTGCTATGAAAAGAAGGTAAGTAGAAAATCAATATATAAATATCATCTTTCATGATATATCTTTAATCTTTATCGCAATATGAACAGTTCTTGCATTTTATAAAAGGATGAGGTTTCAAAGCACACCAATAACCTTTTCAAAAAAATCATGTCTGCTATATCAACCATAAGCAGAATATCAGCATATAGCTTAAAAAATGAAGTTATAAGGAAGGTTATTGTAACATCAGTTTTGAACACTTTTCAACCCTGCCAACACTTATCGGTCACCCAGCCGTAGCTTTCCGATCGGGGTGCTCTCGATAATGTTGCAGAAATATCCAAATTGGATGATGAACTAATACTGGAGTATCTCGCGCCAGATGTCAAACCTTATGATGATCAGTCATAAGTTTGTGCATCTCAAAGTTTGTTTCTCTACATGTAGAAGGAAGAACATATGGACACCACCATACGCCGGATTTCCCTAGCCAACGGTTGGGCATAGTTTGGGACCGGCGCAACTCGGACCCTATTTCCAGGATGGGCTGTCCCACAGTCTCTTACACCTGTTATCAGTGATGGACTGATTCACAGCCTCATACACACATACTCCTAGTTCGAGTAAAATCCATGACTCTGAAACGTAAGGCTCATCCCCCTTCCCCCAAGTATAATACTTGTTGACCAGAATCCACAAAGTAGTCGTCACCATTGTAAAGGAAGGATTCGCCAATATTTCCCAAGCAATAGCTTGTTAATGGATTAAAACTTGTTACATCAATCTTACCCCTCGAGTGTTGAGGAGGTAACCAGAGTCATTCTGACTCATACGCAATGAGTTGAAAATAATTTTTCTTTCAACATCCTTGACTCAAAAGTTAAGTAATAATAAAGTTATCTCAAATAAGGTTCCCCGGTTTTGAAGGAAAGCGACACCTTTACAGGCAAGAAGTTGATTTTGAATCATGGGGACCTGAACAGTATACTGATGATCTTTTTCTGAAAATCTTTGTTAGGCCAAATGAGATAGGCTCTCAACATAATTCATAGAAAGTCCAGAAGTCAGAAATATACAAGATACCTTGAATAAAACTCATAATACACTTCATAATTATTGAAGTCAAATATGCATTTATATACATAAACTATTCCATCTATATTGAAAGTATTTAATAAATATTCAGATAATATTTATTAAATCGAGAATGTTTAAAGAATATAATTAAATAAAATTATTACGCTTAAACCCAGAAGTGAATATTCAGAATAATATTCATTAAATAAATAATCATTAAATGATTATTCGAAAAGCCTTTAAATGAATATTCAAAATAGTATTCATTTAATAAATAAATAATGAAATAGTTTATAATTAACAACCTTTAAATGAATATTTGAAATAATATTCGTCAATTAAACAATCCTTATTAATAATAAGGAAAACTTTAAATGATATTTAGAATAATATTCATTAAATAAATAGTCATCTAGAGATAACTAGAAACCTTTAAATGAAAATCCGAATTAAGATTCATTTAAATAAATAACTCACGTATGATTATGAAATCATACTTTAAATAAATATTTGAAACAATATTTTCCATGTAATTATAATCCTCGAATATTATTTACTAAATAAATAATATTCAGAAAATAATTGTAATACGTGTACGATATACCGCCTCGCGGTTCGTAACAAATTAATCGAAACATATGCCCTATACTAAGGGCTATCGTAAACCCGGCTTATAGCTACTAGATCACCTCTAGTTTATAAGTCGTCTAATTAAAAATCACACTTCAAGTATGACAATATATTAAGTCAAAAGAACTATGCATGTACCTTGCATCGTATATCGTGAAATATTCAATAATACTCTTAATGGAATAATATTTGATTAATATTCCTCAAGTGAGATAATACTCAAATAACAATCCTCGAATCTTTACCAAGTAATAAATACTTTTTGAAATTATAATGATGATACTAAATAACATTCCTCAGAATACATAGCACTTTGCCGTTGGAATCCCTCCGGGTTTCCACGACTAGTTATATATATCAAAATACCGACTCCCGGTTTAGAGTCGAACACAATAATTATGCTCTTATACTTAGAGCCACAATATACACCGGTTCGTTCTAACTCATCTCAAAATTTATATGTGAATCAGAAAGCAAACATTATATATTTGGCAATATAAGCATTTACCGCAACATTGTATAACTCTATTCATGGCAAAACAGTAATATAGAACCAATACTACAAAGTATGGTTTAGAACACTTGCCTGGTACTCGAGATACGATAGGGCTCGCGACGATTTCGGTCCATCTAGACAAAGTCAAAAGAAAACGCACGATTAATCCCCTAGATAATCCTCTTATAATTCAACGCTTAAACACACAAGCGAAACATAACCAAGGTAACACTAGCTCATTTTAGGCTCATACTAAGTCCATGTTAATCCGCAATTAATTAAGTCGTAAGTTTGGTTCGAAATTCATCCTCGAATCCAAGTTATACTCAACCTTTTGGAACATTGGTTTCTAAGTCGCGTTTTTAGTGGTTTTCACATGCGCAACCTCTGTTGTTTCATTTTTATAAAATCGTAAAATAATCTTTTGGACTCGAGACCTTCGCACAAACCTCGCTAACTGACCTTAGCACTTTACCACAAAATTTCACATTCTAATTCGACTGTTAAGGGTTTCGAACTCATCATCAAAGTAGTTATATTTCTGCGATAAAATCCTTTGAACCACTTTTACGAATTTCACGATTTCTCCTAAACCGTAAACTCTTTTAACTCGATTCTTTCGGAAAAATAAACTAGACAACCATATCTTTGTAACCATAGGCAGTGGTGATGCTAAAAATGGTGTTATGGTCTCGGGAATTAACTGTTTATAAGGGTAACGAAATTTCGCAATTACGACGGCTATAATTCGGACATTTCCAAATTTTAACCAACCCAACCAAGCTTACAATCAATTCTCAAGACTAATATTCACTATTCATAATCTATCTCAAGTTGTCAACTGACTTTGAGGCTAAAACCATGGTTTTCCATTTTTATAAAACTTATACAAGATCAATATGCAAGTCATCCACTTAAAACCATAACAATGAAACTATAACTCAAAACTCTCCAAAATCTCACAAAATTACAAGGCATGGAAGAGAGTTATACCTGCCTAGGAAGCTTAAAGATGCTAGTAAGGTCTCACAACACTTAAACCTTGCTTGGATGATCCATGGAAGGCCATAACATAAAGATAAAAACCATGGAAACAAGTTAGAACACTATTCATCATCACTTTCACTAATTATTTGAAAATGGAAAAATCCTTGGATGGTTCTCAAATTTTTACCATACCTTTCCTATGAAAGAGCTTTGTTTTAAGCTATATATCACCATTGTTGGATGCTTGGAAGTGACACTTTGACTTTGCTAAAAAGGAGCAGATTTTTCTTAAGGAGAAAATGGGTTCTTGCTTTTCTTTTCCTTCCCTTTTTCTCTTTGACTTGTTCAACTAGCTTTTGATCTAATATGTTGATAAGATCAGTTAGGTGGCTGAGTTTGACCCTCTTGGGGCTTGTGCAAGGTGTATCCAATAAGCTTGATGGATATTTGTTTGGTTTTTGGTTTGTTTTAAGTGATTTAAATCACTTTGTTTCTAAATTGTTTTGATTTAATCCTTGATTAAATCATTTAATCCACTTGATATAATTCTCTTGATGATCATGTAGGATATTTAATCTTGTCATAATCTCAATCCTTAATCCACGATTTGTTCGTTTAATCGCTTAATCTCGTGGTAAAGTTTCAACGATTTCTAGAATGTTCGTTTCACTGTCTCAATGGTTTTCGTTATAAATCCTCAAATCAAATATAATAAAATTCTCAAATATTAAATCCTCAAATCCTCAAATTTAATATCTCATTTCTTGAATATAATATTATATAATTCACTGCCTGGTCAAATATTACACCAAAATAGAATTTGGAATTTCTGAATTCCGATCGTCTTTACATACACTTATTTGCTCCGTGAATCACTAATGTGACTTCGAAATATCCATACCATGTCTCGTACATAGGGTGGCATGAAAAATTTCTTGGTTCCCAAAATCACTATTCATCCATGAAAAACACTATTCACGTATGGAAACACTATTCACTGATGCACTTAATCCTAATAAGAAAAGTTTTAATTCTACCAAAAATTCGGGTTATTACAGTAATAGCGTATGCGTCTAGGCAATTGAAGGATTATGAAGTCAGATATCCCACGCATGATCTAGAACTAGCAGCCATAGTCTTCGCTTTAAAGATTTGGAGACACTACCTGTATGGGGAAAAATGCGAGATTTACACAGACCATAAGAGCCTCAAATACATTTTCACTCAGAAGGAGCTTAACATGCGCCAGAGGAGATGGTTAGAGTTAATCAAGGATTATGACTGTGAAATTCGCTATCACCCGGGCAAAGCCAATGTGGTGGCTGACGCCCTTAGTCGGAAAGAGAAGCTCAAGATGATAACTTCAGAGAAAGAGCTAGTGAAGGATTTTGAGAAGTTGGAAATCGAGGTTAAGTTACCTGGAGAGGGCCAAGAAAAGTTGATGGAAATTAGAATCCAACCTCCATTGCTAGAAAAGATTAGACTGTGCCAGGAACGGATGATGGAGGAAGAAAAGAACTCCACAGAAGAGCTAATGACCGGGGAGGAAATTAAGTGCGAAAGAGACAAGGAAGGGATCATGAGGTACACATACAGGATATGGATCCCAAACGTTCAGGAACTCAAGAATGAGATTTTAAATGAGGCACACAACTCAAGATACTCAGTGAACCCCGGTAGCACCAAAATGTATAGGGATTTGAAGGAGTATTACTGGTGGCCCAATATGAAAAAGGACGTAGCAGAGTGGGTAAGCAGATGCTTGACCTGCCAACGAGTGAAGGCAGAGCACCAGAAACCCAGCGGACTTCTACATCCCTTAGAGATTCCAGAATGGAAATGGGAACATATAGCCATGGATTTCGTAGTAGGTTTACCAAGGACCAAGGCTAATCATGACGCCATATGGGTAATTGTAGATCGACTGACGAAATCGGCTCACTTTCTCCCGATCAACGAAAGGTACACGGTCGACAGACTAGTGGACATCTACTTAAAAGAGATAGTGGCGCGACACGGAGTCCCAGTCGCAATAGTATCCGATCGAGATCCTAGATTTAACTCCAGGTTTTGGAGAAGTTTTCAAGAATGTGTAGGGACCCGGCTGAACATGAGCACAGCCTACCACCCCCAGACAGATGGGCAAAGTGAAAGGACCATCCAAACGCTAGAGGATATGTTGAGAGTCTGCGCGATAGACTTCAAGGGGAGTTGGGATGATCACTTGCCATTGGTTGAGTTCTCCTATAATAACAGTTATCATTCAAGCATTGGGATGCCACCTTATGAGGCCCTTTATGGAAGAAAATGTCGATCTCCCTTGTATTGGGATGAAGTTGGAGAGCGAAAGATGCTCGGGCCCGAAGTGGTCCAACGAACTAAAAATGCAGTAGATCTAATCAGAGGATGGTTGGTAGCAGCCCAGGATCGACAAAAGAAATATGCCGACTTAGCTCGAAAAGGCAAGGAATACGAAGTGGGGGACCTAGTGTTCTTGAAAGTGTCACCTTGGAAAGGTTTAATGAGATTTGGGAAGAAAGGAAAGCTGAGTCCCAGATACATTGGACCATTTGAGATCTTGAGACGGATTGGGGAACTAGATTATGAGCTCGCATTGCCCCCGAATCTACAGCAGGTGCACAATGTGTTCCATGTTTCGATGCTGAGGAAGTATAATCCGGATGCTAAGCATATTGTAGAGTATGAGCAAGTGGACATGCAACCAGACCTGACCTATGTGGAGCAACCTGTGGAAATCATAGACCGGAAAGAACAAGTGCTCCGAAACAAGGTCATTCAGCTAGTCAGAGTTTTGTGGCAGAACCACAATGTAGACGAATCCACCTGGGAACTTGAAAGCGCAATGCAAGAGAAGTACCCCCCACTTGTTTTCAAACTGATTCCGGGACGGAATCCTTTTAAGGAGGGGAGACTGTAAGAACCCAGATTTTCGGTGGAATTAAAACTTTTATGTATTTAATGATGTAAGAATGAATAGTGGATACGGCTACAATGTAATAATTGATATTTGGGAAAGAATGAATGGAATTCGACTTTATTATGTTTATGTCTTGAAGAATGCTAAAGGGTGACAATATAGGTAAGAATAATCTATCTTCTAAGAGAATAAGATATGGCAACTTCAAGCAAGAGAATACTCTCATGTCATCCAGATCGATAACGATTAATCCAGTAGTTCCGTAAAAAGGTTAAGGAACGATCGAAAGAGAATACGGACAATTATACAACCCTAAGAGATCAAGTAAAGAATACAGAATGAATAGTGTTTTGGTGGGAGTATATAATAATATGAGACGACACTATATAGAAGTATTCGGAACGGATTTCCGAGTTCGTATTAGTGATCTAGGGGGAAAATAATTGTATGTAAAAGCTGTCGGATTCTGAAAAACCGCACTTTTATTTTCTCCGAGAGTTCCCTGGACACTGATAGCCTTAAGTATTTAACGAATGGATTAAAGGAATATAAAATGGAAAGTTAGAATGAAAGATGGAGAATGAAAGTATTAATATTAAAGAGGATTCCCGGTAAACCCTAATTAGAAATCCGTGAAATATTCTCACGAACGATCAATCGAAACGGGTAATAACCGGACACAGAAACAAGCAGAGGAAGCAAGAGTCTTGTGCAAGCTACTAGTATAAATATCTAGTAACTAAACTAGAAGCAAGGAACTAGCACCTTAGAGGAAGAACTAAGTACTTAGCAAGTAACTACCTAGTTAAGCTTTAACCACCATAAAACCAACACATGTCTTGCCATTTGATCATCCAACACCTCATCACTTTAATAAAGTGACTTTTACAAGATATTATGTTGTAAGTGGATGAGAGTGAATGAGATTAAAACACAAAAAATCAAAAGAACCAAGGAACTCTCCCCCCCCCCATTTCAAGAAACCATTCGGCCTCACCATTAATTCAAAATCCAAACTCCACCTTCCCACCATTGTTTGTTCTTGAAATAATTAAGGTGAGTCTTAAATTTCATAAAACTTATCCCCTCAAAATCTTAGCTTCAAACTCATCCTTTTCCATTTTCAAAAAAAATCAAACAAGAGGAGGGTGAATAGTGTTCATCAAGTACTAACTTTGTTTTCTTGATTTTTCATGGTTGATCTAGCAAGCATAATCACTCCTAAGGACCATACAAGGCTTAGTAAGGCTATATCACTATCTAAGGAAGGTATAAATCTCTTGAAACCCTAACCCTTGTTTGAGATTTAAGCATGTTTATGATAGTTATACTTAGTTATGGTTATGTTAAGATTATAAGCATGATTATGTATGGATTTTGGATTAATGATGTAAATAGCTAGATGAACAGAAAGGCATTGATTGGCCTCAGTTCATGTATATAAGTCATGTGTATGTTGTTTGGGTTGGATACTATGTTTATGGGAAGATTCGAAATTGATAGATATTCGATTTACAGCCGTTATAATGCCCGATTTTACAATACCATGTTTTGTATGCCATTTTCCATGTCGAACCCCTACTGTCCAGAGACCTTATCTGCCATGATAGGATAGGTAATGTTCTAAGCTTCGTTTTGATATAAAGATCACGTGAAACGGACTTACGGTTTAGGATTTATGACCAAATTACTAAAAGTAGTTCGAATCCGTAAACGAAAGTTCGTAACTGAAATTGAACCCTCGTAAGCTATGTAAAGTCATGGCGAATCTTGGTAAATAAATACTAGGGTTAAGAAGGAAGGTGTGAAAGAAAACCGTATGTCAAAAAGAGCATTTTTCGATTTATTAAAAATGTTCGAGTCAAGGTTAAACGCGAACGAACCCCTAAAAGACGACTCTTTTATAACTTTGGTAAAACACTTAGAAAACGGGCGATAAAACTCGGAGTATAATATTGGTTCGTAACGATCAACCTTAGAACTCATATGACTTAAGTATGTCCCAAGTATAAGTGCAGTGACATGTCGTATTAACGAACGAATGTCGGGTCGGATCAGCGATAATAAATAATCCACTAAAAGGGGTATAACGAGATAATTCGAGAACGTGTTTCGATTTAAGTATAACTTAACTTTTAATATGTTAAGTGATTAATCCCGAATGCCTTGGCTATTTATAGATCACCAAGCTGAACCGGGACCCGCTACCACTACCCCTTACCGTACTCGACTACCAGGCAAGTTTCAATTCCATTCTTTTAGGCTGTTGTTGTGATTGAATATATATATATATATATATATATATATATATATATATATATATATATATATATATATATATATATATATATATATGATTGCTGATATACATATGCCATTGCATGCATGCCTACTTTCAAGTTGAATTGATATACTTGTTCCCTGAATGTTATTGTTGGCTTATAAGCTAGATAGTTATATATCAGTTATAAGCCGGTTATTGTAAGACCCTCATAGAAGGGCGTATACATCTTATTAATCAAAAATAGACCGGGAGTCAATATTCCTTGATATATCGAGATTACCTCGGAGGAAAATATTTAAGTAAATATTTTCTATTATTTGGGCGACGAATATTATTTGAATATTCGTTCGAGACTAATTATTTTAACGATCCTTACTTCAAATAATTATTTGAACATAACTATTCATCGAATAATATTTCTCAATATTCATTCAGAGTCGAATTGATTATCGACTATTATTTCGAATATTCTTCTAAAGATGAGACTATTAAATGAATATTATTTGGATATTCCTTTAGAATATTATTTTATTAAATAAATATTACTTTTGAATATTCATTTAAGATATTAAATACTTGATGAATATTATTTTAATATTCATCTGAAGCTTGATTTAATTATCGAATATTATCTCGAATATTCCTTAAGGCTTGGATTACTAAATGAATATTACTTGATATTCATTTAGGATATTATTCATTAAATGAATATTACTTTTGAATATTCATTTAAATTCCTAATTAATTATGAATATTACTTTAAATATTCTTTTCAGGTCTTATTAATTAATGAATATTGTTTTGAATATTCATTTAAATATTTATTTATTCAATAAATATTCTCCTGATATTTCTTCAGGGATTATTTTGAGAAATACTCTGATTAAAGATATTCTTTCATATTCCCAAATATTCTTTAAATATTTTAACTCAATAAATATTCTTTGAATATTTATTCCGTACTTAGAATAATCTCAATGAGGTTTATCTTCTTCGATTATTGCATAAAATATTTCGAAGTCATATTATTATTAATTTTATATCAAGAAAGGTTCTCAGACATCATTCTTCTTTGAGTCTATCTCCTTAATAATTAGGGAACCTTACTTGGAAAATGTTATTTATCTTGTCGACTTCCCGGTCATAAAGTATTCCCTTCACCCGCAACTCGGGTGCTGTTGACTTATTAAGTCGTTGCTTACCTTCTCATCTTTCGAGGGGTAAGATTACTGGAACAAGTTGATATCCGTTACCAAGTAATAGCTTGGGAGTTATTGGTAAATTTTCCTTTCCAACTAGATACGACTACTTTGTGGAGTCTTATCAACAAGTATTATACTTGGGGAAAGGGGGACGAACGTTAAATTCAGAATCATGAATTCTATTTGAACTAGGAGTCGTGTAAGAGGCCGAGTAGCGCCGGTCCATCCCCTTTGGCCCAACCGTTGGCCGGGGAGAGCTAGTAAGGCGGTATACAAGTAATGCCATCAGTTCTTCCTTCTACCGGTAGTAAATCTAAATTGAGCTGTACGATCTCGACTGATCATCAGGCGCGGTGAATACTCCATCATTGGTTCATCATCCAAATTTATTTATTTCCTGCAACATGATTACTGTTGGCAGAGTTGGAAAAGTGTCATAACTGGAATTGCAACCTTTTTCTTGCAAGTTCCTCTTCTTAATAATAATAAGAATATCTCGCTTACTTTGATGTAGCAGATATTTCTTCAAACAAATACTTTCAGTTACCTGGTAACTTCATCGTTCATATTATACTGGCATCATTTCCGTAAATGCATGGCATATGGTTTGAAAGATAGCTTTGAACTGTTTTAAATTATCGTTCAGTTATATATTTATTGGTGGGCTTTCGCTCACCCTTGCTTTGTTTATATTGTGTCACAACAACAGCTAGGACAGATGGCTCGCGTCAGGCGCACTCGGCGCAAGCAGGTTACCCGACCCACCGGACTACCCGCTGAGATGCTAGCCGCCATTGCTGAGGTAGCATAGTTAGACAGCTTTTGTTTCCTGTTTAACTATATGTATAATTAATGTAATCAACGGCAAAACTTTTAAACCTATGATGTTATCCTTTTGGGATTGTAATAACTTTTATTCGTAACCCCTTTAATGTAAGACTTATTTCAATTTCATCTCTGGGACTATAACTGTTGTGTGTGTGTGAGTGGTAATTATTGTGGGGTCACAGCATGTGATTTATTTATTGTGGACTCAAGTCAAGTATTATGTATGGATGTAAGACTGTAACCACCAGATCCCTGACCCCGGATCTGGGGGTGTTACAATTCATTTAATGAATAATATTCTAAATGAATATCAAAATAATATTCATTTAGTAATCCAAGCTTTAAAGGAATATTCAAAATAATATTCGATAAATGAATCGACTTTAAATGAATATTGAAAAATAATATTCATTGAATAGGTAACGTTCAAATAAATATTTGAAGTAATGATCGTTAATTAAATAATCTCGGACGAATATTCAAAATAATATTCATCAACCAAATAGTGGAAAATATTTACTTAAATATTTCTCTCGAAAGTAATTACGATATATCAAGAAGTACTGACTCCCGGTCTATATTCAACGAATACGATATATATGCTCTTCTCTAAGGGACTTAATAACATCCGGCTTATAACTAATACGTTATCTATCTAGCTTATAAGCCAACAATAATCAAGGAACAAGTATAACAATATGAATTGAAAACAACCATGCATGCAATGGCATATATAAAACAACAGTCATATATATATATTATCACAACAACAGTTCCAAGTATTGGAAACTTGCCTGGTACTCCCGCCTTTGCTAGTGGCATGACTCGGGGTGGTCCGGCGATCTATAAATAACCAAAATTATCCTGGGTTAATCATCTATCACTTTGTAACGCTAAGTAAATACTTTACTTTAGCTAAAGCACGTTTTCAAGTTATCTCGTTATGCACTCGCTAGTGTAACTCTTATTAATACCAAAATGATCCGATACTTGGTCGTTATTATGGCATGTCCTTATACTTACACTTGGTAGGTATTTAAGCCATGTAAGTTCTAAGGTCGAAAGATTATACTTATAACCAATCGTACGTTTTAAGGGGTTCGTTCGTACTTAACCTCGATTCGAACATTTTTATAAAATCGGAAAATGATTCTTTTGACATGAGGTAGTCTCTCCCACCTTTCTTATCGTCTCTAATATTTAATTACCAAGATTCCTAAACGGATTACTCATGTTAAGGAGATTCAATTTCAGTTACGATTAGTAATTTAATCATATCTCCTAAATCGTAAGTCCAAATGCTTCGATTTTCATGCCAAAACGATCTATGACTCGAGATCTACAAGGGTAGGTCATGTATCCATTAAGGTCAAAAAATTAACCTAACTGTTATGCATGAATTACTAAGGCTTAACGAAAATCGGGCATTACGACTGCTATAAATCGAGCGTTTCCAAATTTCGTTTCAACAACCAAGCCACACCGGGCATCCATACATCTTATACACATGTTATACATCTCACTAAGTCCAGGAATATTACACTTCACCATCATAATCCTCATATGATTAAACCAACTACAAAGTCATGTTAACATGTTTTTTAATAACACTAATATCATAACTAATCTTAAAACACCAAGAGCATGCTTAAAACTCAAAACAAGATCTAGGTTTCAAGAAAGTTATACCTTCCTTGGTGTGTATATGAGTCTAACAAGCCTTGATCTAGTCATTAGAACTCCTTACAACCTTAAACTAGCAAGAATCATCAAGAACATAATTAGTGATTTTCGGATCTGCTATAACTCAGTGGAAAGATCATGAAAAACGAGGACCTTAACGAGGTTTTCTGGTCAAGACTTCTAAAGGAGAGTTGTAGAGCATCTAACCAGCTTTCCAACAAGCTAAATAACACCAAATTGTTTTGAGTAATGAAGGAGATATGGCCGTTTGAAAATCAGTGCAGAAGCTGTTACGAATTCTGGGAAGTTTGCTTCTTCAACTTGGAGAGGTGATTTGCCTAGGCTATACTCATTAGATTGTCATGAAATTTTGAGCGAATGTTCTCCATACTATGAGGGAGCTGTGGTTATAATTTGGTGATTTTATCATGGATAGAAATGGAGATATAAATTTTCTTCTTGAGAGTGTTCTGCTGGGCAGTTTGAGAGAAGTGGAGAGAAATGGAGTTGCTTGGCTTCTCTTGCACTCATCCTTGCATTATTGTGTTTGTATGTATAATATCTAGATATTATTAGAGGTGTATGGCTGTGTGGCTCACCATGGGGCTTGTGCAAAGAGTCTTGGGGAAGCTTTGCTAATTGTTTTGTTCTTTGAAATGACTTAAGTGTTTTAATCACTTAAATTCCTAATTGTTCTTGATTTACTTTTTGATTAAATCACCCCATCCACTTGACATAATTCTCTTGATGATCATGTAGGATAATTAATCTTGTAATGAACTCAATCCAAATTCCATAATTCGTTCGCTTTATCTTTTAATCTCGTTTTAAAGTTTCAGTGGTTTCTAGAACGCTCGTTTCACTATCTCTGTGGTTTTCGTTCCAAATCCCCAAATCAAATATAATAAAATTCTAAAATATTAAATCCTTAAATCCTCAAATTTAATATCTCATTTCTTGAATATAATAATATATGATTCAGTGTCTGGCCAAATATTACACCAAAATAGAAATTGGAATTTCTGAATTCCGATCGTCTTTACATACACTTATTTACTCCGGGAATCATTAATATGACTTTGAAATATCCATACTATGTCTCGTACATAGGGTGGCGTGAAAAATTTCTTGGTTCCCAAAATCACTATTCATCCATGAAAAATACTATTCATGTATGGAAACACTATTCACTGATGCACTTAACCCAACTAAGAAAAGTTTTAATTTTACCAAAAATTTGGGTTCTTACATCTGGTCTTTATCCCTCTAGAGCTAGGAGACCCTGAAAAGGTGACATATATTGGAGCTTCTCTGAAGGAACCCTTGAAGGGCAGATTGATAACATTCTTATAGAAGAACAATGACGTGTTTGCTTGGATAGCAGCTGCCATGCCAGGGATTGATCCCCAACTCATAACTCACAAGTTGAATGTAAATCCTCAGCGGAAGATGGTAAAGTAGAAGAAAAGGAATTTCGCTCCTGAAAGGCAAGAGGCCATTAAACAAGATGTTGATAGGCCCTTGGAGGCCGGGTTCATGGAAGAGATTCAGTTCCCGGAATGGTTGGCTAACCCTGTAATGGTCAAGAAGGCAAATGGAAAGTGGAGGATGTGCATAGACTTCACTGAATTGAAAGATGCATGTCCTAAGGACTGTTTCCCTCTACCAAGGATTGACATGCTGATTGATGCCACAGCTGGGAATGAGATGTTGAGCTTCATGGATGGGTTCAGTGGCTACAACCAGATTAAGATGAACATGGATGACATCCCAAAGGTATCTTTCATAACCAATTTTGGTGTTTTCTGTTATCTTGTCATGGCTTTTGGACTAAAGAATGCATGAGCCACCTATCAACGATTGGTGAATAAGATATTCGCCCATCTGATTGGGAAAACCATGGAGGTCTATGTTGATGACATGCTAGTCAAAAGCCTAATCAAGGCAGACCATATTGAGCACCTTAAAGAGGCATTTGAAGTGATGAGGCACCACAAGATGATGCTGAATCCATCCAAGTGTGCCTTTAGTGTTGGATCAAGAAAAATTTTTGGTCTGATGGTTTCAAAGAGAGGCATAGAAGCCAACCCTGATATGATCAAGGCGATTCTAGATATGGAGCCCCCACGCTCTATAAGAGATGTGCAAAAGTTGACAGGCCGAGTTGCAGCCTTAGGGAGATTCATCTCCAAATCTGGTGATAAATGCTTGGCTTTCTTTCAAGCATTCAAGAAGGTGAAGAACTTTGAGTGAACACCTGAAAGCCAAGAGGCCTTTGAGCAATTAAAGAAATATATGGCTGAAGCCCCGTTGTTAGCCAAACCTAGTCCCGGAGAGACACTTTATGTATACCTGGCAGTATCTGAGCAAGCACTGAGTGTCGTCCTCATTCGAGAAGAAAGCAAGGTTCAGAAACCTATCTACTACGTGAGCAAGGTGTTGCATGGAACTTAGTTGAATTACTCTCCCATCAAAAAATTTGCTTTGGCATTGGTAACGGCCTCGAGGAAGCTACGATCGTACTTCCAGGCACACAAGATTTAAGTCCTGACGAACCAGAAGCTGAGAAACATATTGCATAGCCCGAAGGCTAGTGGAAGGCTGATTAATTGGGCAATCAAACTCGTAGAATTTGACATCACATACAAGCCTTAGACAGCCATCAAGGCTCAGGCATTGGCTGACTTCGTGGTTGAATGTACCATTGGCAACCAAGAAGTCGGGGGGCAGGAGATAGTACCCAACCGTGGAAGTGAGGATAAAGATGAAGAGCTTGTACCTAATCAAAAGGAATATTGGGTGCTCTATTTTGATGGAGCATCAAAAACAAAATCTAATGGTGCAGGATTAGTCTTGCAAAGCCCCGATGGGTTCACAGTCGAATATGCTTTGAAGTTGGATTTTCCAACAACCAACAACGAAGCTGAGTATGAAGCCTTGATAGCCGGATTAGGCTTGGCCAGAATATTGAGGGTCAAGAACCTCAAAGTTTGCGAAGATTCAAGACTGGTAGTCTCACAAGTAAATGGTGAATTTGAAGCCAAGGATGAAACTATGGCGAAGTATTTGAGAGTAGTGAAGGCAGTAATGACTCAGTTTGATGAGTGCTATGTGGAGCACGTTCCGAGGGAGAATTATGCGGGAAGTGTTTACTTCCAGGTCTTGATGGCCCCAACCATCAACTCGAAATTGGTGGATTTGATTGAAGTAGAAAGCTATTGGATTGATCCTATCAAAGCTCATTTGGAAACTGGATGGCTCCCTGACAATGCCTTGAAGGCATGGAAGCTGTCAGTAACAACATTGAGATATGCCTTGATTGAAGGCTTCCTTTATAAATGGTCTTTTGTCATCCCATACCTGAAGTGTTTAAGGCCTCAAGAGGCAAAAGAAGCACTAGAGGAAGTTAATGAAGGGATCTGTGGGCAGCACTTGGGGGCAGAGCCTTAGCTCATAAGATCACTCGATTGGGATTCTATTGGCCAGAGATGTTGGCCGCCGACGCGGAGAACTATGTCAAGAAGTGTAACAGATGTCAGAAGCATGCCCCGGTTGTAAGGACCGCCAAAGATGTTAACATCGATTAACTCTTCTATTCCATTCGCAATGTGGGGAATGGACATACTTAGTCCTTTCCCTGTGGCTTCAGCACAAAGGAAGTTCCTGATAGTGGCCATTGACTACTTCACCAAGTGGATTGAGGTTAAGCCCTTAGCCAAGATAACCACCAAGCAAGTTGCTCGATTTTTCTGGGAGAGCATAATCTGCAGGTATGGCATCCCACGAATCCTTATGACGGATAATGGGCGACATTTCAATAATGAAGAGTTCAGAAAGTATTGTGATGAGAATGCTACCGAGCTTCGTTTTACTTCAGTAGCTCACCCTCAAGATAATGGACAGGGAGAGATAGCAAACCGGATTATCCTTGACGGACTGAAAATGAGGGTCGAACGCTCGGGAAACACTTGGGTGGATGAGTTGCTACCCATAATCTGGGCATATCGCACCACCTATAAAGTTACTACTGGAGTAACCCCGTTCTGGCTGGCTTACGGAGCCGAGGCAGTTATGCCCTTAGAGATTATGCATGCATCACCTCTGGTGGAGGCGTATGAACCAGAGACTAATGAAGAAGGCATGAGGCTCGCCCTCGATCTGATTGATGAGGTTAGGGATGAAGCAAATGCTAGAAATGTAGAGCATCAGAAGAGACCATCTTTCCACTACAACCAAAGGGTTAAGGAGAGGTTCTTCGGACAAGGCGACTTGGTCTTGAGAAAGATAGAGGCCTCCAGAGTTGGCCAGAAAGAGAAGCTAGCCCCAAATTGGGAAGGGCCTTATCGAGTCAGGAAGACACTAGGACGAGGATCCTACAAGTTGGAAACCTTAGACGGAAATGAGGTGCCTCGTACTTGGCATGCCTTGAACCTCAAGGTTTATTATGTTTAAGCTATCCTAGCAAGGACTTTGCTTCTTATCTATTTACTGGGAAAAGTAGAAATAAGGTTCGATGAAACCATTCTAGGGCTTATATCCCCGAGTATGACAGTAGTATTATATATGTAAGGGCTCAGCCAATTTTTTGGATTATTAATGCAAGACTGTTTTCCATTCTATGATTCTGTGATTTCAATTACGTACCAAGCACCTGATAAGTGTAAGTCTAGGATGACCAAGTACCGAAAATAAAAGAACATATGAATAAAGGAAAACAAGCACATAGATAGAAATGCCCTGAAGGGCCAAAGGTTCAAAGTTAAGGTTATAAACATCATTGAATAAAAGTTAAGTCCTGAAGGACCCTGAATGAAAACTAAATATATAAATCCACATCCGGCTAACAAGGCCATGCAAGGCCCTTGATGAGAGTCATCTATTCCTTGGAAGACTCCTCCACTACCTCTTCTCCCTCTTCCTCTTCATTAGAATCATCATTATCAGAACCATCCTCTTCGGAGCCACTTTCTTCTTCGATTACTGCCATTGGCTGTTCCTCCGCATTCTCCACCTCTTCTTCTTCCTCATCAAAAGTCTCAATCGTGTTGCTAAGCTCATTCCGCATCCCTTTGCCTGGAAGAGGCTGCCTAATAACTGCTTCCCTTTTTCCCGGTGGCATGGGCTTCTTCCCACGAGAACTTGAGGAAGTTGAGTCAGAGGTAATGACACAGGTTGCTCTCTTTAGCCCAGAGCCTGAACGTCGACGGCCACCTCCAGAGTTAGAACCGGATGTCTGAGGAACATCTTTAACCCCCAGAGTCGGAATCATAATCAATATGGCTTCCCCCGCTAGCAGCCCAGTTAGGGCAAGGGAAGTTCATCGGGTTGACAACAGAAGGATGCTTGTTGCTCACAACATTGATAGCTTTGTCCCAACCAACAGACATGTTGAAAGGACGCATCTCATCATCATGATCATCCATTAACTTCAGGAAAGCTTCCAACTTATGATAAGCATTGATCACTTTATCAAATTCTGATGATTTCTTTCTAGCCAAGGAGGAGAGTTGTTTTTGGTAAAAATAAGCATCCACCTCAGCATGGATAGCTCTAGACTCCAGGTCTCGGCTTGCCTCTTCGAATCTCTCCTTCTCTCTTCGTAAGGCCATATTCTCGTCTCTGAAGGCCCGGCCTTGACGAGCAGTAGATTGGAAGTAAGCATTGGCCTGAAGCAGATAAGTTGTCAAGGCATTTATAATGTCAAAAGGAACAAGAACACCGAATCCACTAGAAGGAGTGTTATACCTGATACACTCGGATTCTTCAATCTTGTCCCCCGAAGACACCATGGGAAGGTCCGGGGTAGTCATGGAACAATTAGACTAGTCCAAGGCCAGATCGAGACTCCCCAAGATAGAGTCTTGCTTGTAAATACCCCAAGAAGGGATGAAAGGGGTCCTAGTATTCCCGTCAGCATTCTGGGACCTTTTTTGAGAGCATCCCTCCAGAAAGTGAGGGATTCTAGGTCCTCTGGGGTTTAACAATGCCTTGGCTTTTTTCTTCATCCTTTTAGTAACGGTTGGCTGATTCTCGGGCCGGCTGTCCAACTCCTCAACAGCTGAAATGCAAAAAGGAAAAATATCGGAATAAGAACAAACAGAGTTCATAATGTACAATGAAGAAAAATTACCCTCAATAGAGAGAAAGCTGAGGCCAACTTCTACAAGCTTTTTCTCATTCAGAAAAGTTTTATAATGGGTGCGACCGTTATCCTCAAGAAGTCTGTCTCAGTTTAGCAACTCTTGTTGATCAAGGTCACACACGAAGTGCGAACTATCTTCCACGTATCCAAATCTCTTCAGGAAGAAGTGACCCCAATCACCACCTTTCCACTTAAGGATAACAAACTCCCTCTCCCAGATATGATGAGAGTCAGGGAAGGAGAAAGAGTTCACCATGTATGGAATTCTACTTCGGTGTTGGAAACTGATCCACCCTTTCTTAGATTCAGCAGAATTTTTGGTTACAAAGATACTCCGGAACATTGTAGTACTCAGTGGGATGTTCAACTCACGGCATCTTATAATGAAAATGTTGATGAACCTCCAGGTATTGGGGTACAACTGACAAGGATGGATTTGCAGCTCCGCTAGCAGCCTGATGATAAAAGGATCGACCAGGAACCTCAACCCGGCCTCTAGAGCACCCTTGTGGACACAAATCTTTTCAGGGTGCCAATTATTGGTTCTATCGATTGGGCCTGGAAGGCGAACCTCAATTGAGCTTGGGAAGTTGTATGTGTCTCTGATCTTCTTAACATCAAACTCCTTCGGTTTGCAAGGACTGTGATAGGATTCTAGGATCGAGCTGTTGGGGAATGTCTCCCTCATGATGCTTAACAAATCTAGCAAGGATTCAAAGCGATGTTCAATATATGAAGGGGGTCTTACTTGGTTCATACCTTTAGTGGTCCTCGCCTTGCTCCTTTTGGCCAACGCTTCGGCCATGGACACCGGGGGAGCAGGTGCACGATTGATGTCTGACATCTTGATCTTGATCTTGAACTTCAACTTGAGTATTGGAAGCTAGAGAGCTAGAAAGCCTAAGAACTTAGAAGAAATTTGAGGAGTGGGGAAGTGAAAGGAAATGAAGACTACTCATCCCCTTTTATAGAAGAGGCATGACCTGCTACACCAGGTTGAAACACAGCCTGGTTCGTATTTACAGGTCATCTATCATTTATAAATAAAAGAGGGACGAAAACTATCCACTTTAGATGGAAAGAATCGTTATAACTCGTATAATTTCGGAAAACAAGCGAAGGATATAAGTGAAATTCCGGAAAGAAGCTGAAACAGAGCAATTAGTTGAGCTTTGAAAGCTAATTATGCTTAAGAAGCTTAATGAAGGAATTAGTCTTAAACATGGGATTAGCAATGCTAATTTAAATATTAACAGAACCTTAAACAAAAGTCATGAATGACCAGATTGTTGGTTTCAAAGTAAAGAAATTCGGATTTCGAGTATCGATGTTGAGGTTTGAATATCGATGTTTCAAGACTGATCTTCAAGTTAGAGGATTGGAAATTGAAATTCCGAGGAACCCCTAGCCGACTGATCGGTCGACCGTGGCGCCCAAGGCACATCAGCCGACCGTCGTCAGCTGACCGAGAATGGCCGAACGAGGCACCAAGGGCAGTGCAGCCAATCAACCTTGGATGACCGAGGCACCACGGGCATTACAGACGACCGAGATTGGCCGACCGAGGGACTATCAGTCGATCGAGATCGATCGACCGAGGCTCCGAGGGATAGTCAGCCGATCGAGATCAGCCGACCGAGGGCCCCCAAGGAGCTCCAGCGGACCGAGAATGGCCGACCGAGGCACCCTCAGCTCGTCAGCCGACCGAGGCTGATGATCAGCCTTGATCTTCGAGTTGTCAACTTGATAATAGGGGTCGACGATGAACTTCAGTCCTGACGTTTTAAACGTGAAAATCAAGCCAAAGTCGAACCTGAAGATAGCACCATTTTACACCATTTAACGCCGTTTAACATCGTTGAAACTTCGTCTAAGGCCATTCAACACCGTTTTAGTGTCGTTTAGCACCGTTTAGTGCCGTTTTATGCCATTTAATGCCGTTTAACACCGTCTAAACATCGTTTAAGGCTGTTTAGCACTGTTTAGTGTTATTTAGCGTTGTTTAGCGCCGTTTATGCCGTTTACCGCCGTTTAACATTATTTAAACGTCGTTTAAGGCTGATTAGTGCCGTTCAGCATTGTTTAAACATCGTCGTGTGCCGATCGCTCCACGCTTTACGTCAAGACGGTATTCGTGAAACACTAGTGTACAAAGATAAACCCTGACCCGAGTCTCGAGAAAGGCAGTTAAAACTTCAAGGAAAACCTGATCAGTTTTCCTAGAAGTTAGGGGGCAAATGATATGGGCTGAAAATAAGCCCTAGAGACACCATTAATGTTACATTAATTAGACCTAGCTTAGTCCAGATTTGAAGCCCATTAATGAGGCCCAAAACCCTAATTAAATATTAATTTCGTAATTAATATTGGGGGTAGCTAACAGCTCAGCAATACGAGTCAAACAAGGAAATAATATCTTTATGAGTGACCTCCAAGGCACCAACTTTAACATGGAAACACACTCCTACAAGGCAGGAGTCTAGAACCTTCCTCAAGGCGGTGACTTGCCCACCAAGTCTCCAAATCCTACTCTAATTCTAAGGCTCCCAACGCCTATATAAGAGCCTGACCCCTCATTCTCAAAACTACGTTTTTGGCTTGATTCTCAACCTCGAGATACGTAGGCATTCTGTGAAGACCGCTCAGTATCGAATGCAGAAACAACCATTAAAGCTCGAAGCTCTTCAACCCTAGCATTAAATACAAATCGATAACCTAGTTTTTATTCCACAACAACAATAGTTTCATATTTCTTAATTGATATTTATATTTTTTTTAAATTTGTTATGTTGGACAATTTGTAAACAAAACAAATGAAACCAAAATCAACCTAATATGCCATTAAATACAATTCGTTGCTATGTTTAAAAATAGAGTGTAAAAGTTTAATACATATTTTGTATATATTGTTGGTGTAGTATTACGTAAAAGTTCGTTCGTAGGGAGGGACTAATATTAATATAAGTTCAAGTCGTTACTTTTTAAAATCTAGAAGTGAGAATAATAGGTGTTTGTTTACTAACTTAAACTAAAGAGCAAATAAATATTACGATTTAAAGATGATAAAAAGTAATACAGAAACTAGGATTCTTCAATGGTATTAATGAATGTGTATCAGTTATGATATTCAAGTCTCATGCTCTTGCTAAAGATGTTAGATATAATTGATGTAATGTTTCAGTGTTTAAGTGTAACAGTGAAATATCAGAGTTTAACTGGAAGGAAGTCAGAGTTTAGTAAAGTCTGACTGACGGAAGCTGGACAGAGTTTAGTAAAGTCTGTCTGGAAGCAGTGCGTACGGAGTCAACAGAAGATATTAGAGATCAATTGAAGATTGATATGGAAACGAGATCTTTGGAGACTGGATAGCTATCAAAGAGATCGAGTTGAATTAGGAGACGTGTGACAATCTGTAATTGATATCATTGTATAGCTGATTATTAGGAATATCAATTAGAGATTGTATCGAAGCTGTATATTTTATAAATACAGTTAGGTTAACCCTAGAAGGGTATCGTGCATCGAACTATCATTATTGTAACCTAGCAGCTCTTTGTGATAGTTTACATCACGAAGAGGGTTCTTAATACCAGAAGTTTTAAAGTGCATAATCATCTTACTTGTTAAACTCTCATACAAATTTGATTATTAATTGTGTATTCGGCCTAACAAGTGGTATCAGAGCCAATCTGTTACTTTATTACAGGTTAAGATCCAAACACAACAATAATCATGTCAGCAATTCCTCCACCAACATCTACTAGTTCTGAAAAGGCTCCTACTACTGTGAGTCGTTATGAACCAATCAGGGTTCCTATTCTGAGGCCATCAGAGTATGCCATGTGGAAGGTCAAGATGACTATGTTTCTGGAGGCTACAGATCCAAAATATCTTGACATGATTTATGAAGGCCCTCACAATCCTACAAAGCTATCTGTTGCAACTGCTGGTGAAGAAGCTAAAATAGTTCCAAAGGAAAAGAAGGACATGACTCCTGAAGATCTATCATCAATTGCTAAGGATGCGAAGGTTAGGCATTTACTGCATAGTGCTTTAGACAATGTTATGTATAACAAAGTGATTAACTGCACCACTGCAAAAGAGATCTGGGATGCTCTTGAAGTCAGATGTCAAGGAACTGCTGCTATTAAGAAGAATAGAAGAAACATACTCACACAAGAGTATGAGCACTTTGAGGCTAAACCTGAAGAGACCATGACAGAAACATTTGATAGATTCTGTAAATTGCTTAATGATCTGTCATTGGTCAACAAAGAGTATGATCTAGAAGACTCAAATCTCAAGTTTCTTCTTTCTCTACCTGAAAAGTGGGATGTGAAAACAACCACTATTAGAGACAACTATGAACTTGCTGAAACAGAGATTGATGAAATCTATGGGCTGCTCAAAACTCATGAATTGGAAATGGAGCAGAGAAACAGGAGATCAAGCAGGAAGGCAAAGTCTGTTGCTCTTAAGGTTGAAGAGAAGCCTCAGAAGAAAGAGGCATCAAGAAGGAAAATGAAGGGAAAAGCTTTGGTCATACATTCAGAAAGTGAATCATCAAACTCTGATTGTGATTCAAACTCTTCTGAATCATCTGACTCTGAGGATGATGAAGAAGAAATGAGAAAAATGGCTGTGTTGATGGTGAAGACCTTCAAGAAAATGGGTTTCAAGAATTTCAAGAAAGGGAAAAGGTTTTCTAGAGATTCAAATGAAGACAGAAAAAGTTTCAGGAGGTCTGAAAGAAAATAGACCAAGTTTGGGAAGAAGAATAAGTCTGAAATTCAATGCTACAAGTGTAAGGAGATGGGTCACTATGCTCCTGAGTGCAAGAAGGGTAAAACTGGAAAGGTACTCTACACTAAAGGCAGAGATTGGGCAGACACTTCAGATTCTGATGAAGAAGTGAACTATGCTCTCATGGCTACTACTGAATCAGAAACTTCTGAAAATCAGGTACCTCTAACTACCTATGCTTATAATATTGATGACATTTCTCAATTAAGAATTTATCTTAAGTCATTGCATATAAGTTATAGGGATCAAACTTTAGAGAATGAGAGGATAAAATCTGAAAATTCTGAACTTAAAGTTAGAAATAAACTTGTTGAAGAAAAACTTGAAAACATGCAACAAGTTCAGAAAGAGAGAGAGATGATGCCGTTTCTATAGAACAGGATTTGCTTCAAAAATACAAACAACTAGAATCTGAGTTGGAGGAAGCAAATAAGAAAATTAGGACTTGGACTAATTCTGGTAAGGACACTCAACAGATTTTTCAAACAGACACTGTTGGTCTAGGTTATAATGAGGGAGATGAACTAAGATTTCAAAATCAAGTTAAAATCAGACCTCATTTTGTACATGGAGCCAGTAATTTTTTGTCTGATAATGAAAAAGAAGCTGTTAAAAGTGAACCAGTAAAAAATAGTGTTAAACAGGTTAATATTGGTTCAATGACAGATAAACAACTCAAACATAAACTGAAGGAGTTAAAATCTGTTAAGAAACAGAGAGTGTCAAATAAGAACAGAAATGGAAAAGTAGGCATCACTTCAGGAAATAAACCAATGCTTGCTAGTTATGCTCCAAGAAAGACATGTCATAACTGTGGTAGTACTAAGCATCTTGCAAATTTCTGCAAGAAAAACAAAAATATAAATTCTTTACCTTCCAAGTCAGAGGTAAAGAAGGATTTTGCTAGAACTAAGCCACAGACTTTATGCACACACTGTGGAAGCACTTGGCATTCCATTTATACTTGCAGAGAGTATCATGCTATCTATCATAATTACTATGAACTGAAACCCAATCTGAAATGGGTTAAAGTTAATACTGCAAGTGTAAACTCTGATAGTGTTAATTACGCTGCTAAAGCTAACAAAGTTAAGAATGTCAAAGGATCCAAGCAAGTCTGGATCCTTAAATCTAATCCTCAGTAATTGCTTGTGATTGCAGGGCAACAGGGAGGCAACCCTAGTTGTGGACAGTGGATGTTCAGGACACATGACTGGAAATAAAGCCCTGCTATCAGACTATGAGGAGAAGGCTGGCCCAAACGTTTCCTATGGTAATGGCAATGTAGGAAGAACATTGGGATATGGCAATATTAATCTTGGAAATGTCATCATCAACAATGTAGCTCATGTCCTAGGACTCAAGCATGACTTGCTATCTGTGAGTCAAATCTGTGACAAGGGATATCATGTAGATTTTCAACCTGAATATTGTGAAGTTATCAGCAAATCTACAGGAAAGGTTGTTCTAGTTGGTCATAGGCACAACAACATTTATGAAATCAAGCTTTTAATAGACTCTGTTGGAAAAGCTGTTTGCCTGTCTACAAGAATGTCTAGTGAAGAGAGTTGGAAGTGGCACAAGAAACTCTCACATTTGAACTTGAACAACATCAATGAATTGATCAGAAAGGATCTTGTAAGAGGACTCCCAAAGACTCTGTTAAATGTTGATGGCCTATGTGATTCATGTCAAAAGGCCAAGCAAAGGAAGTCATCTTTCAAGAGCAAGACAGAATTTTCAGTCACTGATCCTTATCATCTTCTGCATGTTGATCTCTTTGGTCCAGTAAATGTTATGTCTATAGCAAGGAAGAAATATGCTTTAGTCATTGTTGATGAATACACTAGATTCACTTGGGTGTATTTTCTAGCAAAGAAGGATGAAACTACATTAACTCTGATGGAGCATGTGAAACTTCTGGACAAAGGATCAAGTAACAAAGTCAGAATCATCAGAAGTGATAATGGAACTGAGTTCAGAAATGCAACAATGGAAGAATTCTGCAAGGACAATGGAGTGAAGCAAGAATTTTCAGCACCTGGTACGCCACAACAAAATGGTGTAGTTGAAAGGAAAAATAGAACCTTGATAGAAGCTGCCAGAACTATGCTTGATGAAGCAAAATTGCCAACTTATTTCTGGGCAGAAGCTGTTCAAACTGCTTGTTTTACTCAAAATGCTACACTGATCAATAAGCATGGAAAGACACCATATGAGATGGTGAAGAAAAAGAATCCTAACCTGAAATACTTTCATATTTTCGTGTGCAAATGCTTTGTTTTGAAGACTCATCCTGAACAGTTGACCAAGTTTGAGATAAAGGCAGATGAAGGAATTTTTGTTGGCTATCCACTGTCAACAAAGGCATTCAGAGTTTACAATCTAAGAACTAAAGTGATCATGGAATCTATACATGTGTCTTTTGATGACAAGAATATAACTGGACTTGAAGACATAGATGAATATGATCAACTGAACTTTGAAAATGAAGATTTAAACTCTGTTGAAGTAAACTCTGATCAAACTATTCTGACAGACTCTGTTGAAACAAACTCTGAACCTCTACTGGTAAACACTGGAGAAACTTCTCAGCCACAACAAAGGGAAGAACCAGTTGAGGGGGAGCATGATCAAGATGAAGACTCAAACATTGATACTGAGTCAACTGAAAAATCTGGATCAAATTCTGATGATTCAAACTCTGAAAATTCAAATTCTGACTCTGGGCAGTCAAGTTCAGGGGGAGTCTCAGAAAATGAAGAAAGATCACAACAAAATCAGGAGAGCATGGATCAAGGGGGAGGATCACATGCTGACAGAAGTCATTTGCCTTCTGCTAGGAAATGGACCAAATCACATACACCTGACTTGATAATTGGTGATCCAGATGCAAAAGTGAAAACAAGAAGTGCCACTGCAAGTGAATGTTTGTTTCATGCATTCTTGTCTAAAAATGAACCAAAGAAAGTGGAAGAAGCTCTTCAAGATGCTGACTGGATAATAGCAATGCAGGAAGAGTTGAATGAATTTGAAAGAAATGAAGTTTGGACCCTTGTACCAAGGCCAAAGAACAGATCTATTGTTGGTACTAAATGGGTTTTCAGAAACAAGACTGACAGTGAAGGTGTTATCACAAGGAACAAGGCTAGACTGGTAGCAAAAGGCTATTCATAGCAGAAAGGAATAGACTATGATGAAACATTTGCTCCAGTTGCAAGATTGGAGGCAATCAGAATTTTTCTAGCATATGCATCTCACAAGAAATTCAAAGTGTTCCAGATGGATGTGAAAAGTGCTTTTCTGAATGGGAAGCTTGAAGAAGAAGTGTTTGTTGAACAACCACCAGGATTTGTGGACCCCAAATATCCAGATTATGTCTACAGGCTAGATAAGGCACTCTATGGACTTAAGCAAGCACCAAGGGCATGGTATGAAACTCTGGCTCAATTTCTCTTAGAAAGTGGATTCAACGGAGGTACTATTGACAAAACTCTATTTTATTTCAAATCTGGGAGTGACTTGCTTTTAGTTCAGATATATGTTGATGACATTATCTTTGGGTCTACTAATGATAAACTCTGTAAGAAGTTTGTCAAGCTCATGCAGTCCAGATATCAAATGAGCATGATGGGAGAGCTTTGTTATTTTCTAGGCCTACAGGTGAAACAAACAGATGATGGTATCTTCATTAATCAAGCAAAATATACCAGAAATCTTCTCAAGAAATTTGGTTTGCTTGACTGTTCATCTGCATCAACTCCCATGGCAACAGCAACTAAATTGGACAAAGACACAGGAGTTTCAGTGGATATGACAAACTACAGAGGCATGATAGGATCTCTTCTTTACTTGATAGCTAGTAGGCCTGACATCATGTATGCAACCTGTCTTTGTGCAAGGTTTCAGGCAGATTCTAGAGAGCCACATCTGACAGCTGTGAAAAGAATCTTCAAGTATCTCAAGGGCACCATATCATTAGGTCTGTGGTACCCCAGAGAATCAGATTTCAAGATACTTGGGTATTCTGATGCAGACTTTGCAGGCTGCAAGATAGACAGAAAGAGCACTAGTGGAAGTTGTCAATTTCTTGGTGACAGACTTGTCTCTTGGTACAGCAAGAAACAGAAATCAATTTCTACATCTACAGCTGAAGCAGAGTATATTGCAGCTGGTAACTGTTGTGCACAGATCTTGTGGATGAAGAATCAATTGCTGGATTATGGATTGAGGTACAGTAAGATTCCTATTTACTGTGATAATCAAAGTGCTATTGCTATGACAGGTAATCCAGTACAGCATTCAATGACGAAGTACATCAGCATAAGGTACCACTTCATCAGAGAACATGTGGAAGAAGGGAATATTGAACTACATTTTGTGTCTACAGAACAACAGCTTGCAGATATTTTCACCAAACCATTGAGTGAAGCTACATTTACAAGACTGGTCAATGAACTAGGAATGGTCTCTGGTTCTAACTAGGAATGTTGGTTAGATTCAAATTTCACTTATGTAATGTGTTGCTCATATTTCCTTGATTTGTTAAGTGCCAAGTGATCTCTGTTGATTAAACTCTGTTATGCATACTCTGTTAACATGTTTTTCTGTCAAACTCTGTCAGCATGTCTGTATGTCATACACTGTTAATAAGTTTGATAAACTGTGTGAACTCTGAGTTGATTTTTGTCTGAAGGAAAACACCAATGAAGAAATATGTATGAAGCATGATTCTCAGCAATTAATCATGAATCTTTCTGAGTTATTGTGATCTAATCTTAGATTGTACAGAAAGTAAACACAGCATGATACTGGTTCATATTTATAGCATCTCTTAGTTTATTTTGTCCTAAACTCTGAGTCTATAAATACTGTGTGCATTGCTTTTCATGAATAACTACTGATGTTGATGAACTCTAAACTCTGTTAGTTATACTCTGGTAGATTAAAATGCTTACTGCAATACCCCAAAGAAAATGTAAATAGGTTGCTATACTCCTTTGAGATTATGTTGGAGACTAGGATGACCCAGGAACTTATTGGTATATAATATGTGCTAAAATTCTCTGATTTTGGTGACTAGTCAAATACTAGGATGACCCAGGAACTTATCAAAATGATAAGCGCTAAAATTTTTGAATTTTTGGTGACTAACTCCAACCTCTAATTACTGGAATGAATAGAATAAAAAAAAAATTAGCAATAGAGGGGGTATAAAATAAATGTTACTGTATATAGATTGATTACTACAGAGTTTAGCTTTCATCATACAGTCAGTGTTTACTATGAGAGTTTGTGCATCCAGTGTTTATTGATTTACTTTTTGGATTTTATGAAAAATTAGATGCTCTAAAAATTGATTTGGTAAACTCTGCTTCACACACATATATTTTCACAACTGTGCAATTTTTGAAAGGGTTTCGGTGATAAAGTTGGAGAATTGACAAACGCTGTTGATTTGTGGTTCGTACTCTAAGGTAAATTTTCATTTGGATAATTTGAAAATTTTGGAGTAAAAAGGGCTTTTGACAACTGTTAATAAGTGTATTGTGTTAAAGTGTCTTGGAAATAGGAAAGAAAATACAGCGGTGATACAAGTAATCCCTAATTGTTCTGTTCCTGATTTAATTGTGGTTATTGTTGATGAATTTGTTACTTACATGATTACTTTAATTAGTTTTCATATTCACTTCTTTGATTTAATTCTTTGAAGAACAGTTCATAAACATAAAAAATTGCAGAACACATTGAATAAGATTAGAGAAATAGGATCCTCATTGATAATAAGAAAGAGATTACATGAAAATATTACATCTTTTTGTTCTCTCTATCTAATAATCTATTCAGCAGGAAAATAAAAAGTGAAGTCCAAACCACTCCATTGTTAGCAGCCATCCCAGATCCCATCTTTGCCACTTTGTTTGGGTGGAAGTTGAAGGGATAAGGTTATTTTTGCTGACATATTCATTAACAATGGTTGGTGGTGTTGGATGAGGATGCCTTAGAGGAAAGCCATGCTAATGTTTCTTGAAGAGCAGCATCGATGTCGATCACTCTTGCAGGCCTTTCTCTCTCGATTTCTTCAAGACTGGCATCCATCTGCAGCCACAGAGTTTCAAGCTGCCTTTTCCAGTCAAAGGCATCAAACTCTTCACGAGTATAACTGAAGATATCTCTGTTCTCTACGAGATGGAGATTCTTTTCCTTGATGGTAAGTTTTGACATTGTTTAACGGTGTGTTGTGTGAAGGGTTTTTGATTTTCAGGAGAGAATGAAAGGTTAAAGGGATAGTGAACAAGTCTCTAGGCGTTAAATAGAGATGGGTAAGTAACGAAGTACTAAAACGCTTCGTATTCTGGTTTTTAATGGTTCCAGGTAAGCGCTTCGTATTCTGGTTTTTAATGGTTCCAGGTATTTTAAGAGAGTGTTATTTGATTTTTTTTAAAAAAATCAAATATTTTATTGTTATATTCACAAATACACTTCTTAAAATCACGAGCACGTGTCCCACTCGCCTATTATTGTGTCCCACTCACCCATTATTGTGTCCCACTCACACATTAATCTAGGAACTGTTGAGTGTTTGAATACATAAAAGATTGAGTTTTAATTTTTTTATTACAACTCTAATTACTTTTGTGACCCACTCACTTTTACATCTCACAGTTCTCTCAGTCTTTACTTGCGCATTTTCACAAACACCTTTCCTACATACACTTTTCTTTGTGGTTTCTTGTCCATTTCTTGATTCAATGGCTTCTAAACCATTCACTGTTCTTGGTCTACGTTTTGTCCCTAACAATTATGCAGCTCCACTCCATCATGAACGTGTTCCAGAAGTGTTTCATCTTATGCAGAATTTCTTGAGAGACTTAGAGATTGGACAAGCTCTGGTTGAACCTAGTACTCTCTCTGCATCTCAAATTGCCACTTTTTGGCAAAACTCAGTCTATGTGGATGGAGGAGAAAATGGGACTCCAAACATCATCTTCACTCATGAAGAACAAGAGTTTGTGATTACTCCACAAACTGTCAGAGATACGATGGGGTTTGATACACACACCTCTTATACTTATGTTGTTGAACCTCAATTGAGACAGATGCTACAGGAGATAGGCTACATGGATTCTCTTGACAAGCTTGGCAGTGTAAAAAGGCCTAATCTCAGGAAAGAATGGAATTTTTTCTTCGACTGCATTACAAGAACATTCCAGAAGAAGGTCACTAATTGGGATGCTATTCCAATGGATAGTCTACAAATCGGGTATTCTCTACTTTATGGCAGTAATTTTGATTTTGGTAGATATGTTCTGATGAATCTAGGTGATAAACTGTCAGAGTATACTACAGTTTATTTTGCTCGATTTTGTCAAATGCTATTCACTGCTTGTGTATCTGGTTTAGAGATTGCTGAAACTGATGAAATTCAGCCTTTTAGAGTCAACAAGAGAACATTCTCTGATATGACTAATAAGGATGTTGGTAAAGAACATCTACCTGCCTTTGTTCTGCCACTTGCTTTGCAGAATTTTCTCAACCAACCTCAAGACCAACAACAACCAGAACCACAACCTGAACCACTAAACACTGATCATACTCAAACCCTAAACACTGAACCACCTACATCACCTACCCACACTGTACCTACTCAACAACCTTCATCACCAATCACAAACACTGCTTCAACCCAAAACCCTCAATCTCCAATAACAAACAATCTTCACACACTCCACAAATAAACACTGAACCGTCACAATCTCAATCACAACCACAGCCTAAAGCTAAAAGAGGCAGAGTAAAGCAATCAGCAGCAACTACTGAGAGACATGCAAGATCTAAAAAGTCAGTAGAGACACACATCAAAGCAAAACAGACATCTCCTGGAGCTGTTTATACTAGAAGAATGATTCAAAGAACAAAAAGACCTAAATCACCCTCTGTGGTAGCAGAATCTAGTAAAGAGGATTCAGATGAAGTGCCTCTAGCTAAGAGAAGAAAATTAGTAATCTATGATTCTGCTGATGAACATTTTGAAGCTCCAGAGGTGGTTTCACAGCAAACACCTACTGTTGAGGCTGAAAAAGATAAAGTACCTGCAGAGGACAAAATGCCTGCAGAGGACAACATGCCTGTAGAAGAGGATACTAGAGATGGCTTTTCTCCAATGGCTGATATTCTTGATTCATTCATGCCATTCTCTGATCATATCTCATCTATTTTTGCTCAATCTGAAGCCACTGGTGCAGCTGATCAACCTACAGTTGTTCTTTCTGAAACTGTAGCATCACATACAGAGTTACTCTCAGATGCTCACCAGCCTGTTGAAGGAGCAGATGAGATTGATCAAGCAACAAAGGCTACTTCTCAGTCTATGCCTGTTGATGACAAGAATGTAAACTCTGTTGCTGAGCCTGAGCAACATGGAGAAAATCTTGACAAGGCTGCAGAAGAAATTGCAGAAACTGTGGCTGACAATGCTCAGCACAGTGTTTTACTTGAAGATGAACAAGCTAAAGCTGCAAGTGTTGAACTTGAAGGTGAAAGCAGTGCAAACTCTGATTCTTTTCTGAGTGCACCAGTGCAAACAGACAATAAACATACATCTTTTGCTCAGCCTTGTAAGTCTCATGAAATTGAGAAAGCAAAACTTGCACAATTTGCTGCTGACTGGTACAAACAGGATTGCATTTTTCCAAGAGGGAGGGCAGCTAATTTTGTTAAGCAAACTGCTGATACTATCTCCAATCCAGAGATTCTTTCTTGCTTAAAAGCAACTGTAGTTCAAGTCAAGACTCTGGATAGAAGATTTGATGAAACTACAAAGGCAATCACTAATTTGAGGACTGAGATTGTAACTCGCGAAATGAAAATGGAAAGAGAGTCTAAACTCATGAATACAAAATTTTCTAAAGCTCAAGACAATCTCTTTGCCAGACTGGGTAAAGTTGAAGAAAATCAATCTGCCTTGTCTGTTAAAATGGATTCCATTGCAAACTCTTTGGAGTTGCTAACCTCCATTCTGATTCCTGATGATGTCAAAAAGGGGGAGAAAGTTGCAAAAACTGCTTGCAAACAATTTCAATCCTTTGAGAAGAAGGATGATGCTGCAGATGGAGGTGGATCTGACAGAACAAGAACAATTACAAGGTCTACAGTAAACTCTGCTAAAGCAAACACTGTAAACTCTGCTAGAGTAAACTCTGTTAAAGCAAACACTGCTGAAGGTCCACGGAATGATATAGAGTTAGCTACAAATATCTTTCTTGAAGAACATGGAAATGAGGTCACTCTGGAAGATGTAAAGGCTGAAGAGCTAAGGCTTAAAGCTGAACATGAGAAAAAGCTTAAATCTGGAAAATTTAAGAAGAAAGATGAAAAGGCATCAAGACCTGTTGTTAAAGGCATTAAGATCAATGAAAATGTCAATGCTGATCAGAGATTGTCTCATTCAAGAAAGCCAACAGCAGATGAGGCTAGATTGAAGCTTAAAGAAAAAGTTGTTGAAGTTGATAAGAGTTCAAAGAAGTTAAAGCAAGTTACAACCTCTGTTTCTACACATGTTGTACAAACTACTCTTCCAATTCATGGCTTTGTGAGACCTACTATTCCTGAGAATACTGAGAAAGTTCAAGGAGGTGATATTTTTCAAAGCAGAGCAATGATTGCTAAGCAACCTCATGATTTGGCTGGTTTAGGATCACACAGAGAAAGAACTTTGAATATTACTCCTAGAGATCATTCATCACTGGCTGCTCCAGGAAAGGGTGTTCTTCAAGTTAATTTGGACAAGCTGGAATCAGTACAGTTGATTCATCAAAGAAGTCTAGATAAAGACTTTCTGCTGTATTTCATGGAGGATGGGACTGTTTACAAAGTTGGAGAGCATGATATTCATTTGAAAATGTATGAAGAACTGCAGTATGTTTTACATATTTTCAAAGTGAATAACAGTCGTACTTACCGAGCTGCAGAAGTGCTTAGATACCAGATGGAAAGATCAAAGATGATCTGTGGAATTAAAGACAAGTCTAAATATGTACCAAAGTACTTAGATTACAAAGGAAGAATGGTTGAAATGAAGAGAAACAGTGCTAAGCTGAGAACTGATTTGGGTATCACTGTGCTTGAATTCAATTCAGAATCAGAAAAGTCATACTTTATCAGACTTGGAAATGAAATGAAAAAAGAACAGCATCTATGATTTGAGATCAGCTATTTATCAGACAGATGGTACAGATTCTAAGCTTCGAGAGATCAAGCTACAGATGGAAAGAGCACTTGAAGTTGCAGAAGAGAGATTGCTAACAGAGTATTTGAGGACAACATGGGATGTTGAAAGGATTAAGTAATTTATGCTCTGTAAGTTTTTCATATTTTCTGTAATTTTGTTAAGTATCAGTTTAAACTCTGTTTAGTTGTTAAACACTGTATATGATTATTTATTTTTGACATCATCAATTATCTATTAACTTGTGCATTTTTGCTAATGAACAAGTTGGGGGAGATTGTTAGATATAATTAATGTAATGTTTCAGTGTTTAAGTGTAACAGTGAAATATCAGAGTTTAACTGGAAGGAAGTCAGAGTTTAGTAAAGTCTGACTGACGGAAGCTGGACAGAGTTTAGTAAAGTCTGTCTGGAAGCAGTGCGTACGGAGTCAACAGAAGATATTAGAGATCAATTGAAGATTGATATGGAAGCGAGATCTTTGGAGACTGGATAGCTATCAAAGAGATCGAGTTGACTTAGGAGACGTGTGACAATCTGTAATTGATATCATTGTATAGCTGATTATTAGGAATATCAATTAGAGATTGTATCGAAGCTGTATATTTTATAAATACAGTTAGGTTAACCCTAGAAGGGTATCGTGCATCGAACTATCATTATTGTAACCTAGCAGCTCTTTGTGATAGTTTACATCACGAAGAGGGTTCTTAATACCAGAAGTTTTAAAGTGCATAATCATCTTACTTGTTAAACTCTCATACGAATTTGATTATTAATTGTGTATTCGGCCTAACAAAAAACATCCATCTAATGTTTATATTGTTCTCTCCCAAGATCCGTAATGTTCATAAATATACACTGAATTCACTCCAAAGATCAATCAACATAAAATTATACTATTTAAGTCCAAGGAATTTTAGTCTCATAACTCCCATATTAATCTCCCAATCAATAACTTAATTACATCTGTTGTATCATAAACTAGAATCATGAATCCTCTCCCAATTTATTTCATATCCTAAAATGCAATAAAAGGTTCGCGACTCCCTCAATTGTGTTAAGTGCTCAACAACAGATTAGCAAGGTAGAGAAATCTCAATATAGTTACACAACCATATTAAACCAATAAATACTACCTAATTCCCTGATTAGGGAATTAGTTACTCATTATGAATGAAGAAATCAAACAGATATAAATAGTCAAAACCATGATTACAAGAGTTTAAAAGTAAGAGTATACAACTTGACGAAATCTCTCGAACTTGGAGTGAAACCCTTCAATCCTCGTTCTAGTTTTCTCTTTACTATTCTCTCTATTCTTTCCTCTCAATAATACACGCCTTTAATAATAATCCTCGAAAATCTAACTATCCTAATATAAAAGTGTTTTTTGATGGTTTTTATAGAAAATAAAATCCGTATCCTAAAATAAGTTAGATTTTATTGTGAAATTGTAGTCTGACTTCCAGGCCTGTATCTGGGATGTTCCAGTTGTAAAAAGAGTACTGGACCACTGAGTTAAAGATAATTCCTTTCTCTTTACGTGGGCTGTAAAATTGCCAAAATTTGATGTCTAGAACTAGAGTTATAGCCCAAACAGTGGTTTATGTACGAGGCCTCCAACAAATCCGAATTTTTACATGATTTAAGCCCAAATTAAGCTCTTTGTGCTCAATTTCCTTCAAATTTAAGAATATTTATTTTCTTCCATTAAACACTGAAAATTATTAATAAATAACCAATTATTTACAAAATCCTATAAATATGAGAACAAAATCCTATAAAAGTATATATAAATATATGCTCTATCAAATATATAACTCTACAACAAAAAAAATGTAGTGAAACTACAACTACTAATAGTATCAACACCAACTACAAGCAACAATTTTTACTTATACCTCCACAAAGATTAGTAATAAGTCGAGCGCAATGAGATAGCTCAAGTGGTAAAGGGCTTATCTCTTGTCGTCCCAGGTCCTGGGTTCGACTCTCGCTCACCCCCAAGATTTGTTAGAACAGATACTCACATTGTAAGGCATATAAACCTAATTATTCAAAAAAAAAAAAAAAGATTAGTAATAATTCTAAATATCATTGAAAGTTAAACCAAATACAAAATGAGGCATGAGGCCAGATCATCACAACCCGAAGTTTAGTTCTAAAGTTCTATTTCTGACAAAAACAATAGTTCTTATCCCTTGATTTCCTCCTTGATTTTTGGAGAAGCCTTTGCCACCTTTATTTTTCTTGTTTGAACCATTCCACCCCTTGGCCTTTTTGGTTAGACTTTTTTTATACACCTTGTCCATGACCATCACCAATGCTCAAGCTAGCTAGCTTTTATATATATATATGCTTTGCCATTCCATAGGCATAGAATAAAAAATGCAATCCTAGGTCTATTAGCAACAATGTCAAAAATATCTCTAGGGAATCCTTATGCATCACAAAATACTCAACAATTGCGATCTAGTTAATCAAATATTACTATATAAAATAAAGTAAAAACAAATCATAAGCTAAAAAATATATCAAAACCAACAAACCATAAATTACATATATTATAAACACTCACAATGATGACCCACAAAGATAACCATTCTACCTAACCAACCGGAAAGAATCAGACTTTTTCGTTTAGCGCTTGGCAGAGAAATTAGTATCAGTCATCGAGTAAAAGTCAATAAGGAGCAAGTAATGAGGTAGTAGCGTACAGAGTGGTAGCAGTGTGTTCTTGACAATGCATGCAATGCCTTCACAGGAAAATGTTTTTCGTACACGTACACTATAAGAAAAACATGATTAGAAAACACCTGGAACACAACGTCCGAAAAAAAAACCATTGTCCCAAAAAATCTTACAACTATTTTTTTTTCAAAATATCATTGTCTAACTGTATTAAGTATAAGTGTTACTGAACCTTTTCTAAAATAGTCCATATGGTGCCCTCGTACTCAAATTAGACAATAGTATTCATGTGGTCATTGTGTAATATCCTTTCAGCCAAGTATTTTTTAATTGATACTAAGTTGTTGTCACTAAGGTTCCGGTGGGGGTTTCAGACAATGGTTACTCACCAACTGTAACATCCCTAATTTTCGGGATATTAATTCTAAATACGAAACTTGAATAAAAGGAAATCTTTATTCAAATAAACCAAATTAACGATAGTCAAAGCAGCGGTAAAAATTCAATATTCTAAAGTCATAAATTCGGAGACGCAGCCCCATAAATCCAATCATAAATTGTCTAACAGATAATCAAATATCCAAATTTATTCTACTAATTCGACAAGTCTTTTCAATAAATGCATCCAAAACAACAAGCAATAAATCCACAAGGTTCACATCCTTATTCTTATTAAGCTCCCAAAATCAGAACCTGAAATATTAGAACGAATGAGCTACACAGCTCAGCAAGTAACAATTTGACTAACAGATTATCTCAAAAAATCAATGGGCATTTTAATAAAAAAAAATTCAAAACAATAATAAATTTGTAAAAAATTTGCGAAAGCAATTCCAACCAAAAATTTTATATTTTCAAAAATATAGAATTCAAAACAGAACAGAAACAGAAAAATTGAAACAAAACGAAAAATCGAAAATACCACAGTCTTGCTCTACGGCCACACTTTGCCAGTGACCCGCATCTTTTTCTTATTCTTATTCTTTTGTCACACTTTGCCAGTGACCGGCATCTAAAAGTTCAATAATCACGCGCCCTTAATAGGTATCTAAAGTTGCATACTTGTGCGCCTACTAAGGGTATCTAAGGCTAGTTCCGGAACTATAGCGTAAATTACGAACGGGTTCGAAACGTAGAGACTGGGTTCTAAAATCAAATACTTACATAAGTCGAAACAAAATTCTTATATCTTATAAAGCAAAATTTTGTATCTTATATGAAAATTGGAAATCAAAATATGTAAATTTCTTTTGCGAAATTAAAAGTAAGTCAAAAAGTACTTACCTTGAAGTCAACACTAAATACCGAAAATAATTGCACGAACAATCCTATAAATTTAATAAACCAAACAAAATTAATTATTTACTATTATAGCCATATTTTAAACATGCATTACGAATAAATGATACCTTAAATCAAGTACAGATTGGACAGTTAATAGATACATGAGCTGGACAGAGACTTTGACTTTAAAATCATGTACTAAGATTGTTTAATGAATAGATATAAAAAGAGATATAAATGGGCCTTATGGCCCAACAACAATACCTACGGCCTAGTCCAGGATCAAAGACAAATTGCAAAAAGGCCACCAATGTTTCTAGCTTTAACATATGAGTTTTATATTAATTTAAACACTTTTTGCACTTAACAGATACATCACACATCATGCACATGCATGGTTACCACTAACAGAGTCAACTAGTCTAATGTACATGGAACATGAATTCTGGCCATTAATATTTCATACCAGTACATGAAGAAGATAAGACATTAAAACTAGAAAATGGTCACGTTTTTAATCTTAAAATATTTTAATCATACTTCTATCAAAATCAAACATATTAAGTAATTTAAATACCAAACTTACAAAACATTTTCCACTTAGTAATTAAACAGAACAACATTAAGATTATATAAAAAAATACAAATTCTTTTTATACACAATATATCAAATTTTAATTTAAAACAATGTAACAGAACATCATTTATCATCCTAAACTAACTATATGCACCCAAATTCAATTCATCACAGTAGATAGCTATAATGTCCTCCGATTAATAATAGAAATCATACACATAAACCACTGAATCGATGTTTATAATCTTAAAATTTAACTAAATTGGCAAGGGCATGACATGAATCTTTATTGGTGTGTACACAATTACAATTATTAATATAAACACATCAGGCAGTTAATAATACATGATTCACTTTAAAACTTTAACTCGCATAAAGAAATAAAACATGACCAATGATACACAAGGATTATATGTCACTCGAAACACAGCTACAAACAAATAAGAATATCATAATATGTATAGAACCCCTATGTTGTAAAAGCATAAAACGTACCTTGATAAATGTGATGAACTCTGTACGATTTTATTTGTATACCAAACGGGTTCTTATATAAGCACGTGAAAACCTAATTTCAATTAAGTAATTCTAAATCTTACTAATAAAATATCTATAACCTCTCCAAGTAATACCAAAATTAACACATTCTAATCCACACAAATATTTTAAATTAAATGATACCGATTTTCTAAAATCTTTTCACACTTCTTTCCTTTAATAACAAATATCATGCTTATTCAGAATATCTTGCATAAAAAGAATTCTAAAAAATTTACTAATTAACATAATTATCTAAATAAAAATGACTTAAAATTTATTATCTAATAATAAAATAAAATAAAAATTAACGGGGTTTTACATTCTTCCCTCCTTAAAAGAATTTGGTCCCCAAATTCACAATTCACAATAATAAAATAAAAACAAGTCGCGCATAAAAGAAATAATACCTCAATAGTTGGTGCGACTTCCAGTGAGCTGAAACACACGTCCATTTCCGATCTTCTTATCAGCTTCCTTCCTTGGTGGTGGGTTATGTGGGCACTCCGAAATCTTGTGTCCTACTTCCCCATAGTGAAAATGACTTAAAATTTATTATCTAATAATTAAATAAAATAAAAATTAACGGGGTTTTACATTCTTCCCTCCTTAAAAGAATTTGGTCCCCAAATTCACAATTCAAAATAATAAAATAAAAACAAGTCGCGCATAAAAGAAATCATACCTCAATAGTTGGTGCGACTTCCAGTGAGCTGAAACACACGTCCATTTCCGATCTTCTTATCAGCTTCCTTCCTTGGTGGTGGGTTATGTGGGCACTCCGAAATCTTGTGTCCAACTTCCCCATAGTGAAAACAGGCACCCGTGTTCCATCGGCAATCTTTATCTGGATGATTCTTACCACAACTTGAACACTTCTCTCGATCACCCTGTCCTCCGATATTATCGTACACATGTGGCTTCTTAAAGGATCCCATTTGAGATGAAAATCTACCAGTTGGAGCGAACCGCTTCTTGTTCCAGTTGCTTGTTGCCTTTTCAGATTCTGTTAAGCCTCTCTCGATCACCAAAGCCTTGTTGAGCACAGCCTCGTACGTCTGAAGTTCAAACGATGCCACAGAATTCCTGATGTCACTTCGAAGTCCCTCTTCCAATCTTTTTGCTCGGCTAGTCTCATCAGCAACTAATGTCGGCGCATATTTTTCAAGTCCACAACGGACTTTCCTCCCTACTCGAGCCGAATAAAGTCCCTTTCCTTTTGCAGACGATATGTTCTCGGAAAGTACTTATCTTTTAGAGCCTTCTTGAACTTTGCCCATGTATATGGTTCAGGATCTCCCTCAGTAATTGCAGTCTCGTTCTTTCTTTGTTCCATGAGCCACCAATCGTAAGAACTTCCTTGCAGTTGATACACAGCTAAAGTAACCTTCTGTTCTTTACTGCTCCCTAGCAGTCCGAAAGCTTTCTCCATCTCTTGTATCCACATCTCGACTATGGCCGGATCATTTGTCCCATCGAAAGTTGGTGGGTTCAAACGCTTAAACTGAGAGATGACATTCTGATGTCTGGGTTGCTGATTTACGAGCGTAACTAGAGTCTCAACTAGCAAGTCGACTACATTTCCTCCTCCATTATTGTTGCCATTCTGATTATCGTTGCCCGGATTATTATTGTTGTTGCCATTCAAATTGTTGTTGCCCTGATTGCCATTGTTGTTGTCTTCTCCGTCCATCTTTTCTAAAAACAATAAACTTTCAAAATGATCAAAAGCACAAAAATCAAACATATTAGATAATCACACAAACAATGCCTTAAATTCAAAATAATTTACTATATAACTTAATGGACAAAATCTATACGATAGGCTACAGGATCGCATCCTAGGGAATGTACTAGTCCCATACCTAATACACTCCGAAAGATGACCTGATTTGATACCAACTGTAACATCCTTAATTTTCGGAATATTAATTCAAAATACGAAACTTAAATAAAAGGAACCCTTTATTCAAATAAACCAAATTAACGATAGTCAAAGCAGCGGTCAAAATTCAATATTCTAAAGTCATAAATTCGAAGACGCAGCTCCAATCATAAATTGTCTAACAGATAATAAAATATCCAAATTTATTCTAATAATTAGACAAGTCTTTTCAATAAATACATCCAAAACAGCAAGCAATAAATCCACAAGATTCACATCCTTATTCTTATTAAGCTCCCAATAACAGAACCTGAAATATTAGAAATGAATGAGCTACACAGCTCAGCAAGTAACAATTTGACTAACAGATTATCTCAAAAATTAATGGGCGTTTTAATAAAACAATTTTCAAAACAATAACAAATTTGTAAAACATTTTCGAAAACAATTCCAAACCAAAGTTTATATTTTCAAAAATATAGAATTCAAAACAGAACAGAAACAGAAAAACTGAAAAAAAATGAAAAATCAAAAATACCACAGTCTTGCTCTACGACCACACTTTGATAGTGACCGGCATCTTATTCTTATTCTTATTCTTTTATCACACTTTACCAGTGACCGGCATGTAAAAGTTCAATAATTACGCACCCTTAATAGGTATCTAAAGTTGCACACTTGTGCGCCTACTAAGGGTATCTAAGGCTAGTTCCGGAACTATAACGTAAATTACGAACGGGTTCGAAACCTAGAGACTGGGTTCTAAAATCAAATACTTACATAAGTCAAAACAAAATTCTTATACCTTATAGAGCAAAATCTTATATCTTATACGAAAATTGGAAATCAAAATATGTAAATTTCTTTTGCGAAATTAAAAGTAAGTCAAAATGTACTTACCATGAAGTCGACACTAAATACCAAAAATAATTGCCCGAACAATCCTATAAATTTAATAAACCAAACATAATTAATTATTTTATTATAGCCACATTTTGTACATGCATTACGAATAAATGATACCTTAAATCATGTACAGATTGGACAGTTAATAGATACATTGGCTGGACAGAGACTATGACTTTAAAATCATATACTAAGACTGTTTAATGAATAGATATAGAAAGTGATATAAATGGGCCTTATGGCCCAACAACAATACCTACGGCCTAGTCCAGGATCAAGTACAAATTGCAAAGAGACCACCAATGTTTCTAGCTTTAATATATGAGTTTTATATTAATTTAAACACTTTTTGCACTTAACAAATACATCACACATCATGCACATGCATGGTTACCACTAACAGAGTCAATTAGTCTAATGTACATGGAACATGAATTCTGGCCATTAGTATTTCATACCGGTACATGAAGAAGATAAGACATTAAAACTAGAAAATGGTCACGTTTTTAATCTTAAAATATTTTAATCATACTTCTATCAAAATCAAACATATTAAGTAATTTAAATACCAAACTTACAAAACATTTTCCACTTAGTAATTAAACAGAACAACATTTAGATTATATAAAAAAAATACAAATTCTTTTTATACACAATATATCAAATTTTAATTTAAAACAATGTAACAGAACATCATTTATCATCCTAAACTAACTATATGCACCCAAATTCAATTCATCACAGTAGATAGCTATAATGTCCTCCGATTAATAATAGAAATCATACACATAAACCACTGAATCGATGTTTATATTTTTAAAATTTAACTAAATTGGCAAGGGCATGACATGAATCTTTATTGGTGTGTACACAATTACAATTATTAATATAAACACATCAGGCAGTTAATAATACATGATTCACTTCAAAACTTTAACTCGCATAAAGAAATAAAACATGACCAATGATACACAAGGATTATATGTCACTCGAAACACACCTACAAACAAATAAGAATATCATAATATGTATAGAACCCCTAAGTTGTAAAATCACAAAACGTACCTTCATAAATGTGATGAACTCTGTACGATTCTATTTGTATACCAAACGGGTTCTTATATAAGCACGTGAAAACCTAATTTCAATTAAGTAATTCTAAATCTTACCAATAAAATTTCTATAACCTCTCCAAGTAATACCAAAATTAACACATTCTAATCCACACAAATATTCTAAATTAATTGATACCGATTTTCTAAAATCTTTTCACGCTTCTTTCCTTTAATAACAACTATCATCCATATTCTGAATATCTTGCACAAAAAGAATTCTAAAAAAAATTATTAATTAAAATAATTATCTAAATAAAAATGACTTAAAATTTATTATCTAATAATAAAATAAAATAAAAATTAACAGGGTTTTACACCAACGTTTTGCAATTGAGACAACCGATTTTACCATAGCATGTGTTAAGGTATAGGAAACAATGGTTTAGGGAAATCATTGTTACAAGGCAAAGCATATAGGCAAGTGTTTAACAAGTCTGTTGAGTAGAGGAGTCTCACACAAGGGTCGCGAATCGTTGTCTAAATCAACTTAAATTTATTATTTGTATCTCCCTTTCCTTAAAATTAAATAAAGCAAGAATCCAATACTTTTTCTCCGCCAGCCAAATCGGGAACAGGACACTATCAACTAGGTACTAAGTACTAAAAAGGCAGGTCAAATCAATTTATAACATCCAGAATGCTTTGTACTGATTTTATATTCAATATGTCAAACTCTTAAAAATCCGTAAATATAGAAATAATTTTTTTTCTAGAACTTGCAGTGAGGTGAAGTAAAATCTCATCTGACAATCTGGACTGTACTTCGAATACTTCCTCGGATAATAGATAAATTTATCAACATGCTACAAAATGAAAATTAAATTAATCATTCACAAGAACAATTTTACAGTCACAAAATTTACAACCTAAATCAACTACTTATGATTACCATCTGAACAACGATAATACTTACCGAGTTTGATGGATTAGTGCTACCCTACTCCATGGTGTGAAACCACGTCTTCTTATAAATTAATTCAGAACCCAGCTTTAACGGAGGACTTTTAAATTGTAGTAAAAAGCATGAAAGTATTTAAACACATTAAAATAGACATGTTATACAAAAAAAGAAACAATGCAGGGCACTAAAAACAAGTTTACATATAGGGCCAGAAATCAATGAAATTGAAAAATGAAGTAAAAGGTTAACACTCAAGCATCTTTCATCTCAACATCCTTTGATTTCTGGAAGGTATTTTCCATTCATCAGTTGTGTCATCAGGAAGATTCGCCTTGCCAATCTAACGTGCCACCTACAACACAAAATCTTCAGAACTTTCTGTAACTGCTAAATCAAAACCTGGTGCAATGACTTCTTTAATCATAAAACTTGATTTTTTAACTTCTGGTCCACACAATTTTATACTACTAACAACTAGCTCAACCTCCTCTGTAGATGCTATAACTTCTTTTCCAATTTCTGCAACAGCTTCTAAACCCTTTTCAACATCATCTTCAAGTACTTTTGCAACCTTCTATGCAGGTTGCACAACATATTTGCCAACTTCTACATCCAAAACAACATCAGCTTCATCGTCCCTAGCAACTCTTTGCAACTCTGCTGCAACATCTTCAAATTGTAACATATGAGTACATATAAAGGCTTCTGAAGCAGATCGAGAAACAGAAAACAATCTCGTATGAACCATGTCGAGTCTAAACAGGATACATAATTAAAAAAAAATATTACAAAGAAAAACAATTCAATTAAGTACACATAAATTGTTAGTATTTGTGCCCTAGAGACAATACTTTTATGTTTTAGGGAAAACATTTTATTATTATGAATTATGTTTTGTTGATTATTATTAATTTATTTATTATGTCTTTATTACTAAGTTATAAATATTAGCATAATAAATAACCTTAAAATTATGATACGCACTATATATCTATAAGTATGTGACTTAAAAATGAGATTGTATGAGTAGTACCTTTATTCCTAAATATCTTTAGTCGAATATATATTATTATTTAATGAAAATAATAATGCATAGAGACTAGTATGTTTGTTGATTGATGACCAAATCTCATTGGTCATATGTATGGTAATACTAAAGTCAAAACATAGGTGCATGTAAGAATATATATATGGCACTAGATTGACCCACCATGAGATTCTATATGTTAATAGTGTCATAAGTAATTCTCAAAATGATATTGGTGTACTGATCCTGCTTAAATCTGAAATCATTATATTTCTATATGAAATTAACATACTTTGATTACATTAAAAGTTACCTTTAATCAGTTGATGATAAAAGTGGGCACTGGGAATCGTATATGAAATTTGAAAGATCTAGATGGGATTTAACCCTCCTAGTTAAAGGAGTTATATTATTTGACTCTTGTTTGAGTGAGATTATGAAATGCATGGCGTGCTCAAATGTTGATTTGATTTAATAGTTTACTCATCGATCAAGAAAATTTAGATTAAATTATGAAGAGAATGACACATTACATGCCTCGAGTTTAATCTATAATATCAAGGTTAAAGGGATTACATGACATGGAATATTTTTCACGAAAGGCTTAATCGAATCACCGATTTAATTATTATTACTTGGGTAGCAATGATGTATTACTAGATGACGCTCATTGTTTACAATTTTCATTAGATTATAAAATTGTTGCCAACGTAATAATAACCTACGGGATCACACACAAAAAATGCTTGAAGGAGAAATAATTTAAATAACGTATTTAAGTTAATTAAATAATTTATTCTATTTAGAATATTAATTAAGTATGACTTAATTTTTAAACAAATAGAAAAATTGAATTACTTAAACTAATTCTGAAATTACTTATTAATTAATTAAGCGCGAATTAATTAAATAATAAATTGGAATTTTAGATTAGTATTAATTATAATTGGATTATAATTAGAAAATTGATTTTTTTTCTCTATATATATATATATATATATATATATATATCTCATTATGGCTAATTTTATTAAGTGATATAACTTTTACAAAACCCTAGCCATTTGGACAGAAAAAGACAGAGAGGGAGAGAGAGAGGGGGGGGAGTAGGTTTTGGGTGCTAATGCATCAATTCTTCGAGACAAAACCACAATCCACATAGCGCGTAGATCGTGAGAGCGGGATATGTGGTGATTGAACAAGCTTTGGATCTCCATTAATAAACTGTTAAAGCTTCTTAAGGTATTTATTCTTAATTTCCGAATTAAAACTTTTGTTTTTGCATGGATCCTGCATAGGGTTTCGATTTTGGTTTGTTTTACGCATTTTTCCACTATGTTTATGTGCACAAAACCCTTTATAAATGACAACCAAAATACAATACACCACAAAACTTATATAAATTGCATGAAATACAAAAAAAACAAATTCGAATTTTAGGGCATCTGTATGTATACATAACCATATCTATATATATCTTAATCAAAAATTTCAAATTAGATAAGATGAAAATCACCTGTATAAATCGAAATTTGAAGATTACGATGATAATGAGTAGGAAAGAGATGAGAGAATGCTTGAGAAATAGATCGGAGAATGCTAACAACACAGCTAAGAGGGAGAGAGTGAAAAAATGTAGATAAGAGTGAAAGAGTGTGTGAGAAGGCGAAAGAGAAGAGAATAGTGTGGGTGGGTAGTTGGCTGTTCGTATTATTACAAATTAACTTCTTTTAGTTTTAAAAAACTGTAAATTTGCAATAAAAACACAAAGTTAGTATTTTTGCAAAAAGATACACTAATCATGGTAATTTTGACAAATACTCTTGAAATTATTCAAAGACCGAACAAAACTAATAAATTGGCTATTTTTACAAAAATAAAAATAAAAATTTAAAAAGTTCATTATACAACGAAAAACAATATACCTAAAAATATTACTATATATACCTGTCCGTAAATTAAAATAAATAATATGTACATCCAATAGAAAAAGAAATAAAGTTTTCTAATCACATTATATGACGATATTTGATCCTCTTGAGTCTTGATGTAAGAACTCCAATAGTGAAGCTAGTTATATGCATAAAAACATTTGTGTATAATGTAAAAACACCTATCATAATTTAATCAACTACTAGTACGCTGCTGTGCCTGTATTTTATGGTTTACAGGCTACAATTAGTAACGATTTGCAGAGTAGTCTTTCCAAGTAAGTATAAATATAGGTGTAGTGTTTCTCCGCAATGGCGTTGCAGCTGGACCCATCAATCCGAATAAAAAGTGATCTAAATACATGACAGATCAAGCAAACCACGATAAGCATGCATAGTCGGCAAATGGATTTCTCGGCCTTTAATTCGTGTGTCAATTTTCCCAAGTATAAACCAACATATGTGTGATATTGCGTGTACCATTTATCCAAATTAAGACCGAATCAAACATATTAAGATGTTTAAAGGGATTTGTACGGCGCCGATCAGGTTCCTTCCCGGTATACAATGATGGAAATTTAAAATAAAATCCATGGAGTTACATGAGCGTCGGTAGAGGCACATGTGTGGGTGGGTATTCATATTTCTTAACCAGACCTAGCACTAAGATTAAATGACCAATTTACTATTCTATGGGACATCACCACAAAAGTAAGGGGGGGATGAGAGGAGCAGAACCACTTCAACCATGAAAGAAATTTAAAAATTAATATAACTACAAATTAATCAAATTTACTATCCGAATCACAAAAAAGTTAAGGGAAAAGCAAAAATGTAATAATCAGCTTATGCCTAAATACAAAACTAGTACCAAACTAACAATATTCGTAAACAGCACGGGAACATATATGGACAGAGGGCTGAGTTCATTACTATAAACATGCAAAGTAATTAGCAACTAGATTGCCATTCCAACGAACAAATTACCCCTCGAAACAACTGTATGTTATTTTAAGCCTGAGAGTTACATAAAACTGTAGAGTATAGAGTTTGCAAATATTCAGCTCCAAGCTATTGCATTTTGTAAAGGAAGAACTGATCTGCAGTATACTGTAAGCTATGGACAATCCAGGTTGCTAATAAAGGGGGGCGTGGTAATTGGGGAACAGTTGGAAGAAGCACGGATTTTGTAGCCTGATCCCTAGTAAATTCTACTGGAGTAGAATCAAAAATTTTCCCAGAAATGCAATCTCTGACCAGTTGATATTCACCCTACACAGAAACAAACTATTAATGAATGATCAACTCCTCTGTCTGAAAACGTTCATGATAATTACCAGTTTCAGTATATATAACACTTTATCACAAAATTCTCCATCTTATTGTAAATGCAGAAGGTTGACCTCCTTGAGCAGAATTATTTAAAAGCAACTAACCAGTAGAAAAAATGATTGTCCCAATACATGGGCACAAGTATTTGTGGGAAGGAGGATATCTATGCAAGGAAAAGAAAATTAAAGTGGTGATTGGCCTGTTCTGCACAGTCCTCCGCGATCATCTATGAACTAAAAGGAAAATATAACGATAGCCTTAACTAAAAGCAAGCTCAGACATGCTAAGCTCCTCTATTTAAGGATAACTGATGGAGTTACAATTCACCACCACGCGGCAAATGACTTGAAGGACTTTACACATGAATGCTTTGGGTCCACGAGAAACCGATACAAACACCACAGGGCATGGCCGTACTATACATTCCTTCATGTACAAAATAAAAATAGAGTCAAATTAAGTTTAACGGATTACTTTCTGCCTATTTAATATTGGGTATGATTATGAGGCAACCAAATTAGAACAAAAATTTGAACCAAAAGGCAATCATTAAGTATATACACGGATCAGATTTTTCATTGGCTCGATGCGCTAGGGACAACGACTCCTTACAAGGCTGGTTACAAGCAGTGATGGCAGACCTGAAGTAATATGCGAGGAGGGTCCAAAACTTTTTACTTTTATTCAGGCAAACAATTTGGTTGAATTTCATGAAATTTTTTTTTTTTAAAGAAAATTATGAGACAAAACTAATTGTTATCCACAAGTTTTAAGTGTTAAACTGTAGTTCATTAACGGTTTATAGAGCTCTTGCATACTTTGTAAATTGTAATTCATGATGTTCTTCACGCCATTGAAGCCACGGGTTGTAGGATCAGTTCCGTACAAAAACAAAAAAAAAACGGAACTGACCAACTGTGCTGCGAACGACATTACTTCATACATCACATCAACTAGGCCTGTGTTGCAAACCAAATATGTGCTCGTAGGCGGCTATCATGAATTAAATGACAAGGGTAACAAATCAGAGCAGTAAGTTGAACGAAAAAAGCAGGGGGGGTGGGGGAGTGTGGGACGAGGTGGACACATGAGGCGGATTAGCATCACAACTCTCATGTGATACACTTCCTCTATCTCACACTCCCCCAATTATATGTAATTTGTAACACTTAATTTAAACACGAATCAGATTTGCTGTTTGCTCGATGTGGTACCGACTACTAATGAATTGAGGTTTATATATTCAAAAACAAAACAAGCAGAATTAGCTTATAACCTCATCACAAAAAAATTAGAACAAAAATTTGAACCAAAAAAGCAGGGGGGTGGGGGAGTGTGGGACGAGGTGGACACATGAGGCGGATTAGCATCACAACTCTCATGTAATACGCTTCCTCTATCTCACACTCCCCCAATTGTATATAATTTGTAACACTTAATTTAAATACGAATCAGATTTCCTGTTTGCTCGATGTGGTACCTACTACTAATCAATTAATTGAGGCTTTTATATCCAAAAACAAAACAAGCAGAATTAGCTTATAACCTCTCATCATCGTAAATCTGCCTTCCATGGAATTATATTTATATATAGTTAAACATAGGATATAATCTAAATAGATATTCACATACCTGGCATCATCGCGGAGAGGAGGAAGAGATTGTGACGAGAGGAAGAGATTGTGACGAGACCAAAAGAAGAAGGGAGAAGGCCAGAAGGGTTAGATTTTTAGATTTTTCACTAACGTAAAATATTTTCTTATTTACTTATATGAATATTATCAATCATCAATCAATTAATCAATATTTCTATTATTATTACTAGCCTATAACCCGTGCAAAATACGAGCTATCATATATATTATTATTAATTAATATATTAATTATACCTTGTTTTGCTTATAATAATATAGTATAAATTTCAATTTTTCTAAATTAAATACCGGATTAGAAATTGATATTTGAATATTCTCACATTTAACAAAACTCATCGATAACACGCAGGTAATGTAACTTATATATTCGAAATTTTATCAATTAATCAGGTTGGTTACCTACCTTCAATCTTTCTGTTTTTCCATGTTAGTTATTTGTCCATAATCTTTTAGTTGTTTAACCTTTTTTTATCTATGAGTATCCATGATATGTGTATGGTTTTATCATCAAGCAATAGTTAACCACAATTGTATTACTAACCATGGCTTTCTTGTAAATTTTATCCTTTTGGAAAATACAAACACCAAAGCAGAGATTACGAATACGATTAGAACGGGGTACAAATATGATTTAAACTTTTAGATCATTACTAATATTTTGAAAGTTAACGTATAAATATTAAAATTAAATATGTTGCTAATGAGTTTCGAACTCTTGACCTTTGATAGTACTATCTTGTTACGTACTTTTGTGTTTTATTGGTAAATTTTGTTGTTTATAATAAATAAAATGATTTTTTTTAAATGATTTTTTTAACTTGTTATGTTTAGGATGGTGTTAACAATTTTTTTGGAAGGTGTTAACCAACTAACCAAATATACCTTGTTTTGCTTATAACTGTAACCCGTGCAAAACAGGGGCTATTATCTATTATAATTATAATTATTATTATTATTATTATTATTATTATTATTATTATTACTATTATCTAATATATTAATTATTTGATTTAATAGAAAATTTGAATTCAATTTAATAAATTTTATTAATACTTTTAAATTTATATATGTTTCATACTTAATTTCATGACATAAATAAATATCATTAATTTAACGTTATTTTTAAATTTATTGTTAAATATCTTAAAAATTCAATAGATATAGCCCGCAAGGGTTGTCTCAGGTGGTTAAAGAGAGGTCATCTCACCTCTTGGTCACAGGTTCGACTCCCATGGGAGGCGGATTTGTGATTATGCCATCCTGGGGCAGAGCCTGTCGCACTTGTGCGGTTTGCCTTGGATCACGTGGTTTGCAGGCTATTGCGTGAGCCCATGCGTTTACCCAGAGCGCACCCGAAGGGTAGCGGCTGCGGGTTCCCATGTTAAAAAAAAATTCAATAGATATATTTAAAAAAATTATTTAGTGTTAACTAAATTAATAGAAGAAAGAATCATAGAAATAAGTGTGTGCGGAATATGATTCTAATCGAGATATAATTGAAAACGTTTATAATTCTATAAAACATGTGATTTTTTACTTTTTAATAAATTACATACTTTCTCCGTCCCATTTATATTTGCCATAATTTCTTTTTTGTCTGTCCCAAAAGTATTGACCATATTTCCTTAATGAAACAAATTAAACTTTAAATATGTTAAGTTTTTCTAAATATATAAGCAATTGAGAGTAAGTTTGACAGTTTTTACTTGATTGCTAAATACTTGTTTTTTGATTGATGACCAATATAAACAGGATGGAGTAAGTATAATTTAACTGAATTTGGACTTTGTTACACATTTTTTTAAATTTTTTAAAAGTGTACTTTTGTGCCTTATTTGTAAATTTTGTTGTTTATAATAAATAAATTAATATTTTTAATATAATTTTTTAATTTGTTATTTTTAGGAAGGTGTTAATAACCTTACTATAAATTTTGTTGTTTATAATAAGTAAATTAATATTTTAATATAATATTTTTAACTAATAAATTTTAGTAAGATGTTAATAATTTTTTTGGAAGCTGTTAACCAATCAATCAACTAACCAAATATACATTATTTTGCGTATAATAGTATAGTATATATAGATAATAGATTTTAACCCGTGCGATGCACGGCTTTCTTAAATTTAAATAATATTTATTTATATTTTAACTATTATATATCTCATATATATTATTTAATATAATATTGGCATAATACATATTATTAAATAATAATCGTTTAATTATCTGATAGATTATTCGAATTATGACTATATTTTATTATAATAATATAAATATAAATGGAAGTATCGTATATACTTATATTCAAATTTTTGTTGATATTATCATATCCAAATTATTATTCTATAATAGTCCATAATGTAATCTTTGTCTAAAATATAATTTAATATTAATTTGTAATTGTGTGAAAATTTAATTATTTATTATATAGTTTAAGATTGTTTTCACTTTGGGAAGGTGTTAATCGAGCAACCAACCAATTATACCCTATTTATCTTTCGCTTATAATAGTATAGTATAGATTTATAATTTTTATAAATTTGTTAATAAATATGCGATTTTAATTAAATATAACTGAAAGAATATGTAATTGAATATTAGTTGCATTATAATTAAAAGAGTTCAGTATTAAGTAAAATGTGTAGTTTATTTTTTGCAAAATAAAATTTTATATGCATTTTAGTTTTTTTTTAATTTTTTGGAAGGTGTTAACAAACTTTTTGGGAAGGTGTTAATCGACCGACCAACCAACCAGTTATACCCTGTTTCGCTTATAATAGTATAGTATAGATTACTAGCTTATACCCTGTGCAAAGCACGGTTACTTTTAAATACTTTAAAAACTATATGATTAAATAAAATAGAGTATAATAATTTATTATGGATATAATTTAACTTTATAATTAATTAATAAAATTATTAGTAATAATAATAGTTATTTAATAAATGATATGTATTGATTAGAACTAATAATATAAATTCTAAATATAAATTTATAGTTGATGGGATTCGAACCTTGGATCTTCAGAAGAGGGATTTAAATATAGAATATTCCTTATTATTAGATCTAACGGCTATTATTTATTTACTAAATATCTAACGGTCACTATTCTTTTAGATGATTGAACCAAGTTGAACCAAACAACCAAATTATACCCATGTTTGGTTATTATATAATAATAGTATAGATATAGATATAGATATATATAAAGGAGAACCCCTAGGAGCTTTAGAATCGCTTGAATCATATTTATCTATTTTTCTAGAGCTCCTCTATTTTAAATAATTAAAATCAAAACTTCCTTCTTTAGGCCCTATTTTTTAAAAAAGAAATCAGAACTTCTCTTTTTAACATTAACATTAACATCTTCGAAATAGAAAAGTTTTTCGAATTTGTAGGAAAGAACAAGTCAAATTTATATATTCGAAATAAAAAAGAAGAATTCAAATTTACATTTACATATTCGAAATTGAAAAGAAATTTTATAAATTGAGTAAAGTGCACTTTGTGTACGTGCAGTTTACCTGTCAGACCACTTTGGATACTAGACTTTAGAAAGTACCACGGGTTATACTGCACTTCACTTTTTGTTACGAGATGCCCCTTTCCGTTAAATGCCTCTAACGCCGTCTACCAGGTTGGGGGTAAAAATGACATTTCAGTTATATGTATCGGTTATGCAGTACATGTATCGCTACTTTACCCAAACGATAGCCCAGTTCAATTAGGTTTTAGTCTATGTGCGATTTGAAGAATTCGATCGGACTAAACAATGGTGTGGGTGTTACGAGATCGTGCGGACAAAGATGCCTACGCTCCGAGAGAACATCCAGATTATTCAGGTAACCTATCTATCTATCGATGTTAATTTACACTGCAAAAACTAGGGTTCTAAGTTTTTTGTTTGGGGTGTTGTTGTAAAAGAACCGTGCTTGATTATTTACACTGCAAAAACTAGGGTTCTAGGAATATTGCTTGGATTTTGCTTTATATAGTCTCGTCTTTATATATATATAGTGAAGAGTGGACCCTTGCTGTTTGTTTAAAGTAGCAGTTGCAGTGAATATAGTGTCACTGTGGTCCCTTGTGTCTCTAATCTCGTTAAATTGCCATGTGAAGTGCAATATTTTCTGGATGGCTGTTAGTGTGTTAACATGTGTTCGAGTACTTTATTCATGTGTTTCACTTGTTTATTTCAGCTGCCCCAGATCTGTTTACTATTAAATTACATCATGGAGGCAAGTTTATGGAGAATCCTAAAAGATATGTTGGAGGCTGTGTAAATTATGTAGACTTATGTGATGCTGATACTATGAGCTTAATTGAGTTGATGACAATGTCGAAGGAATGTGGGGATTTGGGTGCTGTCATCACTCATTACTACAAGCATCCTAATACTGATATGGAAAGAGGATTGTGGATGTTAGAATCAGATTCTGATGTTGTAGACATGTGTGATATGATGCCAGCATCGAGGATAGTTTTCATCTACTCAGTCACTCATAATCCATTAGCCAGCCTAACACCTGAAGGGGCACCTACTCAGGAGTATGCACCATCTCAAGATCCCAATTTGGAATTTGTAGACAATCCCATCTCTGAACATGAAGATGATGAAGACCAAGATGATCCTGACTGGGAAGACAAGGGATATGATGAACTGAGTAATGATAGCTGGGATTCAGATTCCTCTAATATGGATTCAACCGATGAAGAAGTGTGTGAATACAAGACTGAAAGGGTACTGAAGAGGAAGAATAAAGAAATTTCTAAACAAAAGGAGAAAGGTAAGGACAAGGATAAAGCTAAACAGAAGCAGAAAGCAAATGATGCAGGTCATGCTGAAAAAGAACCAGAGAAGGACATTGTCAGTGATGATGAATGGGGCTTTGCTTCTGATGTGTCAAGTCATTATGCTGGCAGTGATGAAGAAAGGATGGCTGGTAACTCTACAGATGAGGATGAAGTCTCATATCCAGCTTTTGATCACAACACAGAAATGGGTGATCCTAAGTTTCAGCTAGGCCTAGTGTTTGCAACTGCAAAAATATTCAGGAGTGCAGTCAAGAAACATGCCATTCTACATAGAAGGCCTATAAAACAGTGCAGAAATTATGGTTCCAGAGTGAAGTTTGTTTGTGAAGCACCATGTGAATGGAAGATATATGCCTCTAAAATGCAAAGGACTGACACATATCAAGTCAAGGTTTACAAGCCTAAGCATACATGTACACCAACCTTTGAACAAAAGCAGATTAACTCTACCTGGATTGCAGAACAGTATGAAGATGATATAAGAATGAATCCAACATGGCCTTTGGCATCATTCCTGCAGAAAGTTGTAAATGACTGGCATTGCCATGTTTCTATATATGCTGTTGCTAGGGCTAAGAGGAAGGCACTGAAAAAGATTAATGGAAGACATGTAGATCAGTATGGGAAGGTTTGGGAATATGGGAATGAATTGTTGAAGGTTATACCAGATAGTACAATCTAAGTTATGACTGAAGATCAAGAATTTGAAACTGGGAGAAAGAGATTCAAGAGATTCTACACATGTTTTGGTCCACTTAAAAGAGGCTTTAGAAGTGGGTGCAGACCTTTGGTGGGATTAGATGGGTGCCACTTGAAAGGACCTTATGGGGGACAACTACTAGCTGCTGTGGGTACTGATGCCAATGATGGCATGTACCCCATAGCATGGGCTGTAGTTGAGGCTGAGAACACTGAAAGTTGGAGCTGGTTTTTGATCAACCTTAAAAGTGATCTAGGCATTGAAAATGATGGGGCATTCACTTTTATATCAGACAGGCAAAAGGTACCACATTGTTCCAATTGACAACTTTATCACAGTCCTTACCTACACTCATTTATGCATACCTAACTTTATCTACTTGACAGAGTCTAATCAATGCATTAGAAGCTGTGTTCCCTGCAGCAGAACACAGATTCTGTGTGATGCACCTCTATAGGAATATGTGGAAGGACCACAAGGGGATAGGAGTGAGGATGCTGTTATGGTTGGGAGCAAGGGCCACCACTGAATACACCTTTAATAAACACATGCTCGAGCTTAAGCAGGTTAGTACATACTCCCATTTATTTATGCATGCATGCATGCATATTTTAGATAATTATGACTGGCTTTTAATACATATTTTTTTGTCACTTTGATAGTTGTCAAGGAAGTGTCATGACTGGCTTATTGAGAAGCCTAGAACACAGTGGAGCAGGAGTGCATTTAGAACCCAATGTAAGTCTGACATGTTTGTTAATAACCACTGTGAGGTTTTCAAAAATAGCATAAGAAAGTATAGGGATCTTCCTATAATATCTATGTTCAAAGCTATTCATAAAGATGTGATGAGAAGAATACAACAAAGGAGGGATAAAATGCAAAATAGCTATGCACTTAACCCTATCTGCCCTAATGCCATGAGGAGACTTCACAAGTGAGTTAAATCTTTAATTTGACTTATTGTTCCTTCACATGTGAGTTAGATTTTTAACAAATAGAATGGTTTTATTATGTTGCTAGGGCAATTGAACAAAGTAGGGGATGTCATGTTGTATGGAGTGGAGGGGCAAGATATTTGGTGACAATGACAACAGGGGGGGTATGAGATGGTTATGGATCTTGAAGCAAAGAAGTGTGCTTGCAGAAAATGGGAGTTGTTAGGCATCCCTTGCTACCATGCATGTGCTTGCATTGCTTGGAGTAAGAAGGCATATGAACCATTTATCCACCAGTGTTACAGAAAGGACATGTTTTTGGAGTGCTATCAGTACATTGTAGAGCCAATATGTAGTGAAGAAGAATGGGAGGAAACAAGCTATCCCAAACCATTGCCTCCTGAGATTAAGGTCCAGACTGGCAGACCTAAGAAGAAGAGGAATAAGGTTAATGATGTTGTTAATGCTGATCCAACAAGATTGAAAAGACAGAATACAAAAGTGAAATGTAGCTATTGCACTGAGTATGGTCATAATATGAGGACTTGTCCAGAAAGGGTGAGCTTATATTTGTCCTCTAATGTTTTTGTGTTCACCCTAGTCATATTTGTTTTTATAATTTTGTTGTACTAATTAGGTAATTTGAAACAGGTTGCTGATAGAGCCAATGGGTGTGAGAGAGAAGTGAAGACCAGGCCTAAACCAAAACCCAAGGCAGCTCCTGTAGAGAAGCCAAGTGGAGACAATCCTGCAGGAGACAATCCAGGATCTGAGGCTACAAGTGATGCACACAATGACAGAGGTGATGTTCACAATCCCACACCTTCTGTAGAGAAGCCAAGTGGTACAGCTAAGAGAGCTTCTAACCCAAATGAAGGTACAAATGCTGGGGTTTTGAAGAAGAAAGCAGATCATGTAAAGGTTAACAACACTCCACTTGGTATTCAACCACAACAAGGGGGGAGTGGTTCTAAAACTAGCAGGGAAAACATTGAGGCAAAAAGGAGGGAAATGCAGGCTAAACTGAAGAAAAATCCTGTTTGGAAAATTTAAGAACTTTACAAGTTAACATGTTTTTTGCCTTTTGGCTTATGTATTACACCTGAATTATTGTCCACTGTGGGACTAGTACTCTATTTACTTTTGTTATGTTGTCATGAAGACAATTAGGTTTGTTGGTTTGTGAAAACTCTATGTCCTTTTGTTATGTTGTGGTTAATGAAAACTCTATCTACTTTTGTTATGTTGTGGTTAATGAAAACTCTATTCCACACAATGTTATCTTAAGTACTTATTTGCCTTTGCTTCTTATTTCTGTTCGTTAGTTGCCATTGATATCATGTCCTTTGCAATCACCGATAAAGAGTAATAAAAAAGTTCTCATTGATTAGAATTGCACTGATACAATAACACAGCTACTGATTGCTTTATATGTTAGAACCCTAGAATTGTTGAAGAGCAGCACAACAACAATGACCCAGAAATCAAGTTTGTTACAAGTTTCTCATTGATATTACAATTGCACTGATACAATAACATACCTAAACTGCCTTAAACATGCCAAACCACAACTTGTAACTAAGACAATTTAAACAACATCATCAGTATCATAGCCCTGCTCAACATCATCAGGAGTAACTGAACTAAGTGCCCTACCCATCATCACAGCAAAAACCATAAACATTGACACCACCATAAATCCTTGCTTGGTTTTCAGAGACCTCATTTCAGCTTCATGTTTCTCTGCCATTCGATCCAACCTGCGCATGTGCCTCCCATCCGTCTCAACTATCCATCCTTACAACTCTGCTATGGCCTCAACAGCACGAGGTCCAAGAGGTGGGTCGACCCACCTATGGTATGCACACAGCGACTGAGAACATACCCTATATCTTCGACCCGCATTTTCCCCATACCAGTGCGTCTTCACAACGCTCATTTCATCGCAGTGACACAGGAGCTCGAACACAGCATCAACTTCAGCCTCGCTATATTTGTGCTCCATTCTGTGTTTTGGGAGAAGGAGAGGAGATGAAGAAATTTAGGGAGTGGAGAAGGAGAGGAGATAAGAAATTAGGGATTGATTGTATAATTGGGGATGAAGGTAGGTTATACATACGGTAAAGAGCCGTTGCAGAACTGAAATGTCGTTTTTACCCCCAACCTAGCAGACGGCGTTAGAGACATTTAACGGAAAGGGGCATCTCGTAACAAAAAGTGAAGTGCAGTATAACCCGTGGTACTTTCTAAAGTCTAGTATCCAAAGTGGTCTGACAGGTAAACTGCACGTACACAAAGTGCACTCTACTCTATTCTTATATATATACACTTCCAACCATCAAATTTTATCACCATGTTTGTAACCTTTTTCCTTGCTTATTTTTACTTTTGTCTTCGTCTTTATTCATTCTTATTTTGTTTAATTTTCAATGTACATTGCTATTGCTATGATATATAAAGAAAAACCCCCGGGAGTTCTAGAATTGCTCGATTCATATTTATCTATTTTTCTAGAGCTCCTCTATTTTAAATAAGTAAAATTAAAATTTCCTTCTTTAGACCCTATTTTTTAGAAAAGAAATCAAAACTTTCTTTTTTTAACATTAATATCAACGTTAAAATAAACATCTTTGAAATAGAAAAGAAATCTAAACTTCGAAATCTTTTTTAAACTAGATAGATTTTAAATAACCTTTTTGATTTACTCATGCAATAACCTTCTCTATATAATGTGTTCTCTCAGACCATAATTTTTTTGAGTTCTCTATGATTATCTTACACACCCCAATTCTTTTAACTTCTTTACGATATGATTATATTAAGATGTTTATACATAATCTTTTTGAATGTGTATACGATATTAAGATAAATAGTCTCAATCGTGTATATATATTTATTTTTTGTCAGGTCAATCTTATATATTTTAGTTGATCGACAACTATGTTTTTGGCTTTATGAATGCCTATTTTGATTGATTCAATGAGTACTAGTTAAACTATTTTTAATTATTACAGGTTTGGATATTGAGAATTTTCTTTGAACAAGTGTCTTTTGCTACAAACATGGCACAACCCATTAGCACCCTCCTCGCACCACTCTATCAAGCGACAAGCAAGAGGTGTGATCTTTCACTAAGATTTGAAACTTTCAATATTGTCATTTTAATAATCAAGTTTAGCCTTGCTAAATATTGAAAACTATAATTTTATAATGATTTATGTGACACATGTAAAAAAATGGGGAATTTAGAACACTACAAGAGGTGATTATTTTTTTTTTGTAGATTTTTGCAGCAGATTTTTGTAGATGATAACAACGGCTTTCTACAGATTTTAACATATTTTCACAACAGTTTTCTACAGATTTTTATAGCAGATTTTTGCAACATTGTTTTGCAGATTTTTGTATATTTCTGTAGCAGATTGTTGCAACATTATTTTGCACATTTCGTATACTTCTGCAGCAGTTTTTTGTAGTTCGATTAAGAAATTATATCCATGGTTTTGTTTTAGATTCACAGAGTACTTGATGTTAGAATACATTATAAGATCTTGGTAAGGCCTCTCTCTAGACCTTAAGGTTTTAGATGAGTTGCTTACTTAACATGGTATCGGAGCTCAGGCACGCAGAGGTCCCAGGTTCGACTCTCTGCGACCCCCAATATTCTCAATATTTATAATGGACACGAAAGACAATTTATGCCCCAAAAATGGGCGCCCATGATACACTCTTCGACCCATAAATGGGCTTCCGAGTGAGGAGGAGTGTTAGAATACATTATAAGATCATCTTATAGACCTTAAGGTTTTAGATGAGTTGGTTACTTAACACTTGATGCTCTGAGTTGGGAATATATTTCTAGTTGGAATTATAATTGCTAGGTATATAAGCACTTTTCCGTCAGCAGATACAGCATGATTTTATCTTCATGTATAATGCTTGGTATCAACCTATGTTGTTGGGGCTGCTACAAGAGGTTTTGATTTTTAGATCTAGAGAAGTATATCAGATGATGGTCTATTATTTAGATTCTCTCGCATTAAAGCAAAATCCAGCTATACGAAGAAATACATGTGATCAACCCGATCTAAATATAAATTTAAGAAAGGCTATCTAAATATATATATATATCTGTATACACGTTTTGTAAGGTTGGGAAAGGTGGTAAGTGAAGCCGTGTTAGATAGATAGTATGGAGAATCATAAATTTTGAGGAAGATGTGAAGAGAACAAGGAAAAGGTGAAAGCATTTTGAGTATCCAAGACGACATGTGTCAGAAGAGAGACAAGTGCCAAAACTCTAATAATTTTCAGCCGAAACTCTTATAGTTTTCAGTCGAAAGTTGGATAAATGGAGATAACATTGTTGTTGAAACTTGGAGGACTATAAGTTAAGTGTCTGTTTTTTATGCATTTTCTTATTTTTTAAGTTCCCAAAAATACTATTATTTTCAGTGAATTAATTGATAGATAATCATTGTTATTCTCTATTATAAATACCAAATGTTTTATTTTGATAAAATTAAGGGGATACTTTATTTACACATGTTTGATTTTTTTAAAACATCTACAATTTACTATAACTTTAATTTCGATGTTGGCTCATCTTTGCTACAACTGAGAGCTAAAGATGCAAGGAGCAGTGGCATAAACCTGAGTTGAATTGGATTAGTTGATGCAACACTCTTTGATCACGAGCAAAGGTTTGGCTTTGGGGCAGTTTTGCCTGGCTATTCTGGTAGCCAAATATGGTACTTGCATGGGTTTTGTGAGACCTTTACCAGCTGAAGCAATGGCATTAAAAGAAGCAATGAGTTCGATTAAGGAGAGGAGCTGGCAAAAAGAAAGTGAAAGTTAAGCTGGATTAATTGTTTGATCGTTGTGGAAGCAATTACAAGTGGAAGAGGGTGTTCGCCCAATATTTAGACGTCTAACAAAATTGGTTTTGGTGATAAAAATATGCAAGTATTTTTATTTTAGTGATCATGAAACATTGAAACTTTAATTTGTTCATTAAAAAAGGGAGGGAAAAGGGTGTCGGCCTAATAAAATGATGAAGTTGGCGTTAATGTGAAAAATTTATAACTATTTTATTTTAATGATTATGAAAGTTAAAATTAAAAAATAAATAATTTGTGCAGTTATATGGTGGAAAATGAGAAACATGGTGTATTTTAATATATATATATATATATATATATATATATATATATATATATATTAAAATTTTTACAATATTGTGTTCACTAATTTATTTAGAGATAATTTTTTTTATTTCTTTCTTAAATAGTCTATATTTTGAAAACTTTTAAAAAATATTAAAAGTCCGCCGCAACATGTGGCTTATATGTATTTATTACAACGGGTGTCGGCCTAAGAAAACGCGAACAAAATCGACAAAGAAAATAATTATATAGTTTATTTAGTCGTCTCTATACATTAAATTTTGTATAATATTGTGTTCATTAATTTATCTATGTATATTTTTTTTTCGATTTCTTTCTTAAATTTATATTTTGATTTTTTTTTAAAAAATATTACAAGGACGCCGTGAAGCGCGACTTAGTCATCTATCTAGTATATAATATAAAGGAGGATATGCGGGAGCTTAGGTGGCACTCTAAGAACGTTTTAATCTATTTTTCTAATTTTTTTAGAGTTTTAGAATTTTAAATAAGAAAATCAATATATATCATATTAGAAGTAGAATAGGTGATATAGGAGTTTAAGTTAATGAAGGAGAAGAGTTCGAGTTTATAAAGACATATCAATTAACATATTCAAAGTAGAAAAGACCTACAATTTACAAATCAACTCGAACTATAATTTACAGGGATTAGAAAATGAATCCAAATGTATCTCTCTCTCTATATATATATAGTTGAAGAGAAAACTGGGCCTGAGGTTGTCCTCAGGGAATAACTCTGAGGTTAAAAGATTTTGTTTCTATAAAACAAGTGGCCCCGTAGGGGCAATTTTGTAAAAATAATTTTTTTTACAGTAATTTACATATATACCCTTAAATTTATACTGAAAATCTTTTAACCTCAGGGGAGAACCCTGAGGCCAACCTCAGGCACATCAAGCCCTATAGTCAAATTCACAATTCTTATTTGCAATTTTGCATGATTGAGTAAGTTTTTTATTTTTAGATTTAGTTGTGTTTACACTATTTTCTTATGTGTAATGGAAATTTATTTTGTGCACATGAACCCATCGAATTTATGTCTTGGTAAGGTATATCCTCTTCGGTATTTTTATTATAAGATGTTTTTCGGTGACAACATTGGTAGAGCTTAGTACACTAACAATGATTTAATATTATGATTTATTCATATGTCATTATATGCATATTGTGATTGTATTATTCTTTGTTATACTTGGTTTATATATCATGGTCATTACCATTATTAATTCATTGTGTTATTAAGTTTAATTATTTTCTATAAATTTAACATGATTATGTGGTTGATTCTTGAGAGAATATTAATGTAGAATGTAAAAGGACAAACACCAGCGATTCCAGGTGGAGTGTTCGCTCTTGCAAAACCAAAATTGAGATGAAAGATTATAAGGTTTAAGCTATTAAATTTGTATTATTGAAAAAGTATTAGAATTCTTTGTAATCGCGACTGCTGCTTCATCAACTTCATCTTTGTTATAATTTATTTCATATTTTTATTTATTATTTTTTTCGAATATAAAAAAACCGTTTGCATATCATCATTAATCATTGATATCAATCGGAGGATACGCGAAACGTTATGTGACGCCTTTAAGATCGTCTCGGTTTATTTTTTAATTATTTAGAATTTTTGAATTTTAAATACTAATAAGTAAAAAAATATCCTTAACATATTGTACTAGAAGTAGAATAGTTAATTGAATTTATAAAGGAGAACACATGTAATTAAAAATTTTATTGTAAGTAAAATATGTGTTCGAATTTAAAATAAAGAATGGTTCGAATTTATAGTTAAGACAAAAAACTAAAAATTCTATTGGAAGTAGCATAGTTATCGAATTTATAAAGTATAAGAGTTCGAATTTATAAGAAACACATATAATTAACGTTCTATTAGATGTATAACATGTTTTTGTAAGACATATAATTTATTGAAATATAATAGATGTTCGAATTTATATAGGGGAAGAGTTCAAATTTATTGAAAAGACATATAATTTAAAAGTTCTATTGGAAGTAGAATACGAGGGCAAGTTCTATTGAAAATAGAATAGATGTTTGAATATATAGGGAAGAAGAAATCAAATTTATAGAGAGGACATTTAATTAAAAGTTCGTTTGGAAATAGAATACGAGTGCAAGTTTTTTTGAAAATAGAATAAGTGTCTGTGAGACATATAATTAAAAGTTATATTTAAAGTAGAATAGGTGTTCGAATTTATAGAGGAGAAGAGTTCCAATTTATAGAAAATACATGTATTTAAAAGTTATATTCGAAGTAGACTAGATGTTTAAATATTAAGATGAGAAGAGTTCAAATTTATAGATAATACATATAATTAAAAGTTCTTTTGGAATTAGGATACGAGGGTTTTATTGAAATTAGATTAGGTGTTTGAATATATAGAGGAGAAGAGCTTGAATTATAGAGAAGACATGTGATTAAAAGTTCCTTTGGAAATAGAATACGAGCCAATAGCATATGAGGGCAAAATTTATTGAAGTAGAATAGGTGTGTGTGACAAATATAATTAGAAGTTATGATAAAAGTAGAATATGTGTTCGAATTTATAGAAAAAAAATGTTCGAATTTATAGAAAAGACATGTGATTGAAAGGTTTATTGGAAGTAGAATAGGTGTTTAAATATATAGAGGAGAAGAGTTCGAATTTACATAGAATACATATAATTAAAAGTTCTATTAAAAGTACAATACAAGGGCAAGTTTTATTGAAAGTGGAATAGGTGTTTGAATATATAAAGGAGAAGAACTCGAATTTATAATGAAGACATATAATTAAAAGTTCGTTTGGAAATAGAACATGAGAATAAGTTTTACTGAAAGTAGAATAAGTGTTTGTAAGACATATAATTAAAAAATCTATTAAAAGTAGAATATGTGTTTGAAGTTATAGAAGAGAAACTTTCGAATTTATAGAAAACACATATAATTAAAAGGTCCATTGTATGTAGAAATGGTGTTTAAATATATAAAGAAAAATAGTTCGAATTTATAGAGAATACATGTAATTAAAAGTTCTATTGGAAGTAGAATACGAGGGTGGTGATGTAATATCTTTTAGGATTTTCTAAACTTATTATAATATTCAATAATAATATTGTATGCATAATATTTGTTGAAGTTGAGTTTTGGTTTTAACGAGAGAACGGCTCTACAAGAAGAATCGTGTTTAAATAATGAGCGATTCATTAGAGAAAGGATTGTGTTAGCTGTTAAAATATAAAATTAATGATATATTATAAAATACATATACATTTAAAAATGGTATAATGCCGCCGAGAAACGCGGCTTTATCAACTAGTTTAAAAAAATAGTACAAAATTTGCAGATACTTTAGATAAATTTTAAACATTATCGGAGATTTTTGATCCTTTGTAACTAAATCGATTTATGAAAATATATTTTCGATCTACCCTAAAAGCGTTAGTATACATTTTAATTTTTATCTTTTCGGCCCCAAAGTCAAAATTTTGAATTAACTTTGTCAGTTAATTTTACAAGAAATTTTGTAAATTAGGACATAATTATGCTAGAACTTTTTCGTTCATAAACAATTATAAGGTTAATTTTTTGTAAAACTAATATACGATTAAACAAATATAATGCAATTTTTTTGTAAAACCAGTATACGATTGAAATTATTTTAAGACCGAACAAAACTAATAAATTGGCTACCTGTATAATAAATAAATAATTGAAGAAGTTCATTATACAACGAAAAACCTGCCTATAAATGTTTCTATATGTACCTTAATTGTTTCTTTAAAATTAAATATATGGAGTAATCTCGAACTTACCTGTAAATTAAAACAAATAATATGTACTTTCTATAGAAAAAGAAATAACATTTTCTAATAACAATATATGACAACTAGTACATAATATTTTATTCTCTAATGTAAAAACACTTATGACAATTTATTCAAATATTAGTACATTGCTGTATTTTATGGTTTACTTGTCAGATCAAGCAAACCACGATAAATAACTTTTGCATGCATAATTGGCAAATGGATTTCTCCGCCTTTAATTCATGTGTCAATTTTCCCAAGTATGAAGCAGTGTGTGTGTGACATTGCGCATACAATAAATCCAAATTAAGACCGAAGCAAACATATCATAGTCTGTTAATTACAAATAGGATCTTTAAAGGGTTTTGTACGAATGCCGAATCAGGTTGTTCCCAAGTACACAATGTTGGGGATTTAAAATAAAATCCATGAAGTAAGCATAAGTGTTGGTAGAGGTAGGCGTGTGGGTGGGTATTCAAATTTCAACACCACAAAGGTAAGGGGATGAGAGGAGCAGAACCAATTCAACCATGAAAGAAATTTTAATAATAATATAATTACAAATTAATCAAATTTACTACCTGAATCAATAAAATATAAGGGAAAAGCAAAAAATATAATAATCACTCTATTCCAAAATACAAAATAGTGCCAAACTAACAATACTCGTAATCAGAACGGGAACATATATGGACAGAGGGCTGGGCTCATTACTTCAAACGTGCAAAGTAATTAGGAACTAGATTGCCATTCCAACGAACAAATTATGCCTCGATAATTTGTTTAAACAACTTGGAGCAATAAAGTTACACAGAGCAAAAGGTCTTGGGAGGCCTAACGACATGAGTAGAGCTACTCCACTAAACTAGTTTAACATCATCCCGACGACTTTTAATCTTTGAGCAAAATTACATATGATTTGAAAAGGTCATCATTCTCTGAGCACAAAATAAGATATGGATCCCCCATTTGCTGCACTATATTAATAATAATACTAATAATATGAAGGCTACAAAGGCTTGTAATATGTTATTTTAAGCCTGAGAGTTACATACAACTGTAGAGTATAGAGCTAGTTTGCAAATATTCAGCACAAAGCGATTATATTTTGTAAAGGAAGAACTGATCTGCAGTATACCCTAAGCTATGGACAATCCAGGATGCTAATAAAGGGGGGCGTGATCTTTTCGGAACAGTTTGAAGAAGCACGGATTTTGTAGCCTGATCACTAGTGAATTCTACAGGAGTAGAATCAAAAATATTCCCAGAAATGCAATCTCTGACCAGTTGATTTTCATCGTACACAGAAACAAACTATTAATGAGTATATATATAACACTTTATCACAAATGTCTCCATCTTATTGTAAATGCAGAAGGTTGAGCTCCTTGAGCAGAAGTATTTAAAAGCAACTAACCAGTAGGAAAAGCTGATTGTCCAAATACATGGGCACAAGTATTTGTGCGAAGGTGGATATGAATGTAAGGAAAAGAAAAGTACAGTAGGCATACCAAATTGGCCTGTTCTGCACAGTCCTCCTCGACCATCTATGAACTGAAAGGAAAATATAACGATAGCCTCAACTAAAAGTAGCTCAGACATGCTAAGCTCCTCTCTTTAAGGATAACTGATGGAGTTACAATACACCACCACGCGACAAATCACTTTAAGGACTTTACACATGAATGCTTTGGGTCCACGAGAAAACCATACAAACATCACAGGGCTTGGCCGTACTATACATTCCTTCATGTATAAAATAAAAATAGAGTCAAATTAAGTTTAACCGATTAATTCAATATTGGGTATGATTATGAGGCAAACAAATCAGAACAAAAATTTGAACCAAAAAAGCAAGGGGGTGGGGGAGTGTGAGACGAGGTGGACACATGAGGCGGATTAGCATCACAACTCTCATGTGGTACGCTTCCTCCATCCCACACTCCCCCAATTATATATTATTTCAATCACTTAATATATACACGGATCAGATTTTTCATTGGCACGATGCGGTAGGGACAACGGCTCCTTACAAGGATGGTTACAAGCAGTGACGACGGACCTAGAGCAATATGCAAGGGGGGTCCAAAATTTTTTACTTCTATTCGTGGAAACAATTTAGTTGAATTTCATACAAATTTACAATTAAAAAAATTATGAGACAAAACTAATTGTTATCCACATGTTATATATAAGTGTTAAACTATAGTTAATTAACTGTTTATAGAGCTCTCGCATACTTCGTTATTCATGATATTTTTCACGCCATTGGAGCCACAGGTTGTAGGATCAGTTCCGTACAAAAAACAAGGGAACTGACCAACTATGCTGGGAACGACAGTACTTCATACATGACATCAACAAGGCCTATGTTGCAAACCAAATATGTGCTCGTAGGCGGCTATCATGAATTCAATGACAAGGGTAACAAATCAGAGCAGTAAGTTGAACTAAAAAGGGGGTGGGGGAGTGTGGGATGAGGTGGACACATGAGGCGGATTAGCATCACAACTCTCATGTAATACACTTCCTCTATCTCACACTCCCCCAATTATATGTAATTTGTAACACTTAATTTAAACACGAATCAGATTTGCTGTTTGCTCGATGTGGTACCGACTACTAATGAATTGAGGTTTATATATTCAAAAACAAAACAAGCAGAATTAGATTATAACCTCATCACAAAAAAATTAGAACAAAAATTTGAACCAAAAAAGCAGGGGGGTGGGGGAGTGTGGGACGAGGTGGACACATGAGGCGGATTAGCATCACAACTCTCATGTGATACACTTCCTCTATCTCACACTCCCCCAATTATATGTAATTTGTAACACTTAATTTAAACACGAATCAGATTTGCTGTTTGCTCGATGTGGTACCGACTACTAATGAATTGAGGTTTATATATTCAAAAACAAAACAAGCAGAATTAGCTTATAACCTCATCACAAAAAAATTAGAACAAAAATTTGAACCAAAAAAGCAGGGGGGTGGGGGAGTGTGGGACGAGGTGGACACATGAGGCGGATTAGCATCACAACTCTCATGTGATACACTTCCTCTATCTCACACTCCCCCAATTATATGTAATTTGTAACACTTAATTTAAACACGAATCAGATTTGCTGTTTGCTCGATGTGGTACCGACTACTAATGAATTGAGGTTTATATATCCAAAAACAAAACAAGCAGAATTAGCTTATAACCTCATCACAAAAAAATTAGAACAAAAATTTGAACCAAAAAAGCAGGGGGGTGGGGGAGTGTGGGACGAGGTGGACACATGAGGCGGATTAGCATCACAACTCTCATGTGATACACTTCCTCTATCTCACACTCCCCCAATTATATGTAATTTGTAACACTTAATTTAAACACGAATCAGATTTGCTGTTTGCTCGATGTGGTACCGACTACTAATGAATTGAGGTTTATATATTCAAAAACAAAACAAGCAGAATTAGCTTATAACCTCATCACAAAAAAATTAGAACAAAAATTTGAACCAAAAAAGCAGGGGGGTGGGGGAGTGTGGGACGAGGTGGACACATGAGGCGGATTAGCATCACAACTCTCATGTAATACGCTTCCTCTATCTCACACTCCCCCAATTGTATATAATTTGTAACACTTAATTTAAATACGAATCAGATTTCCTGTTTGCTCGATGTGGTACCTACTACTAATCAATTAATTGAGGCTTTTATATTCAAAAACAAAACAAGCAGAATTAGCTTATAACCTCTCATCATCGTAAATCTGCCTTCCATGGAATTATATTTATATATAGTTAAACATAGGATATAATCTAAATAGATATTCACATACCTGGCATCATCGCGGAGAGGAGGAAGAGATTGTGACGAGAGGAAGAGATTGTGACGAGACCAAAAGAAGAAGGGAGAAGGCCAGAAGGGTTAGATTTTTAGATTTTTCGCTAACTTAAAATATTTTCTTATTTACTTATATGAATATGGGTAGGGTAAAAAGTTTCTACATGATATTGCAGAAAACTTTTCTACTAAAATTACGATGTTGCTGCACATATGATATGCAAACTGATCGTTGAGGGATGGAGAAAAATACAGTGAAGTCGGATTTCAAAAAAAAATTACTAATTGACGGGAAAAATCAAATTAAAAATGGAGGAAATTAGGTGGCATTGTGTGTGAGGGTGTATTCGATTTGTGTGTGGTGCTCCTAGCGGGGCTATTGGATTAGATTAATCTATGGTCCAGATTTAATTTAGGACGAGTAGAAACTCTTTTTCCATATGGGTAATATGTTCCTATAGTTAACTTTAGGAAATTCTCCTAAAGTTAACCATTAAGATTGTGACACATATGCATAATCAATAATGTCCCTGTGGGGCCCTTCTAAATAAATAAAAAAATTCATCAAAACTATGTAGTTTTGATAGGTTAACTTTAGGAAATTCGCTATAGTTAACTGTAGGACTATTTTTCTCTATGAATATTATCAATCATCAATCAATCAATCAATATTTCTATTATTATTATTACTAGCTTATACCATGTGCAGAACACGGTTACTTTTAAATACTTTAAAAACTATATGATTAAATAAAATAGAGTATAATAATTTATTATGGATATAATTTAACTTTGTAATTAATTAATAAAATTATTAGTAATAATAATAGTTATTTAATAAATGATATGTATTGATTAGAACTAATAATATAAAATCTAAATATAAATTTATAGTTGATGAGATTCGAACCTTGGATCTTCAGAAGAGGGATTTAAATATAGAATATTCCTTATTATTAGATCTAACGGCTATTATTTATTTACTAAATATCTAACGGTCACTATTCTTTTAGATGATTGAACCAAGTTGAATCAAACAACCAAATTATACCCATGTTTGGTTATTATATAATAGTATAGATATAGATATAGATATAGATATATCAATATCTATCTATCTATCTATCTATCTATCTATCTATCTATTATTATATATATAAAGGAAAACCCTCGAGAGTTTGGTGGAGCTCTAGAATCGCTCGATTCATATTTATCTATTTTTCTAGAGCTCCTCTATTTTAAATATGTAAAATTGAAATTTCCTTCTTTAAATCCTATTTTTTAGAAAAGAAATCAAAACTTCCTTTTTTAACATTAATATAAACGTTAACATAAACATCTTTGAAATAGAAAAGGTTCTCGAATTCAAAGATTAAATAACTAAAATTAAAAGATTTGTTTGTCCATGAACGTGATTCTTCTTTTTTTTTTTTTGATTAATGACCTTATTTTACTTTTTAGGGAGTTTTCATATTTATCGATTTCATTATCACTATTTTAGGATAGTTTAGGATTTTAAATATCGGATGAATTTGAGTTTTATATTCTACACTAATATTATTTTTGTACAACGATCGTTATTTGTATATCTTCTGTCATAGACGAGACAATAATAAATTTTAAAAAATAGGAAATAATGAATTTTTTGAGAGCTTACTTTTTATTTTTTTTAATATGGCGTAAGTGCCTCCACAAACGCTCCCCGGTAAGTTTTTAATGGTATAAATTGCCCAGTTAAAAAGAGATTTTGCTGCAGCTTGGCTTGGAACAGGGGTTGATGAAGCTCGGTTACACACGACAGAGTGATATTCATATCATGGTAATTTTTCTTAGTACACCATAATTTTTTTTTCAAAAAGGGTTACAATACTTGACGTGATAAATCCAACTGGTCAAGTACCGTACAATTTCCAAAACATAAATATTTATTTCACGTTTCAGTTGGGTCTATATACAACTAATATTATTCTTTAACCTAACTCAATAATTTTTTTTTTAAAATCATTTATTATATGTTATTTAATTGTTATCGTAACCTAGCGAGTACACAATCAAAATTATATAAATTATATATTTATATATATAATATCGTCTTTACTAATTTATATGATATTATAAAAGTTTATTTTTCAAATTTACTATTATATAATTTATATTTAAAATCATATTTATTTTAGGGTTTAAGAAAATGTAATATAAGGTCATCTCCCACGATAGACATTATAAATTATTATGATAAATATGTGTATCTAAGTCCTTAATAATTATCTTAATTATCAGAGTGGTCGAATCCTATTTATCTATTTTTCTAGAGCTCCTCTATTTTAAATAACTAAAATCAAAACTTCCTTCTTTAGGTCTAATTTTTTAGAAAAAAAAAAATCAAAACTTCCTTTTTTAACATTAAAATTTTCGAAATATAAAAGGTTTTCGAATTTGTAATGTAGAAGAAGTCAAATAATATATTCGAAATAGAAAAAAAAAATTATATTTCAGAACTTTCTTTTTAACATTAACATCTTCAAAATAGAAAAGTTTTGAATTTGTATGAAAGAAGAATTCAAATTTACATTTTCGAAATAGAATAGAAATTTTGTATATATATATATATACATATATATATATATATACAATCATTGCTTCTAACTTTAAAATTTTATCACCGTGTTTATAACTCTTTTCTTGCTTCCATTTGTTTTTGACTTCGTCTATTTTTTTCAAATTTTTAATTTATACTTATTTTGTGTGTTTTTTTGCCGCGAAACGCGGCTTATATGTTTTTATTACAACGGGTGTCAGCCTAAGAAAATTTGATACAAAATCGACATAAAAAATAATTATATAGTTTATTTATATATTTATATATAATAAAATTTGTACATTATTGTGTTTATTAATTTATTTATAAAAAATTTCTTTTCGATTTTTTTCTTAAATCATTTTTAAAAAAAATTAAAAAAGAGATCGTGCGAGGCGATCATGATCAATTGATATCTGTAAAATTTTATGTTTGCTTTTTGTCTTTCCTTTTAACCACTCTTCGTTTCTTTGTCTATTTTGACCATAAACTTGATTTATATGTATACGTTTGTGGAAAGAATTTTGGTGATACAAGCATCGAAATATTTGTTATAATATGAGTATTTTTCTTTAAACACTGTTAGCATCATACTTTATTATGATTTTGCTTTCAAATTCTAATTACACTGATTCTTTTATAGTTTTTTTACGTTTTTTAAACCAAAATTAAAGTAAAAAAGTATTTTAATATTTAAATTTTTATTATTGTATATATTTGGTATTTGTAAAATATATGCAACGGGCGTCGGCCTAGAAATTGTGAGACAAAATCGATAAATCAAAGTCAAAAAGTATTTTAATATTCAAATTTTTATTATTGTGGATGCTTAGTATTTTTATAATATATACAAACGGATGTCGGACTAAACAATTGTGAGGAAAAATTGGTATAAAAAATATATGAATAATTTATCTTATTATCTATGTATATTTAATTTATATAATATTGTGTTAACCAAATTATATTGATATTTTAGATATATTTAAAATTTTAAAAAATAATTGTGAGGCAAAATCGGTAAATCAAAGTCAAAGAGCATTTTTGTATTTAAATTTTTATTATTGTGTAAACTTAGTATTTTTATAATAAATACAATGGGTGTCGGCCTAAAAAATCGTAACATCAAATCGGTATAGAAAAATATATGAATAATATATCTTATCATCTATGTATATTTAATTTATACAATATTGTGTTCACCAATTTATATTTATATTATAAAAATGTTTTTGTCGGTTTTTTTTTCCTTAAATGATCTTTATTTAATTTTTTTTAAAAAAAATAATAAGGCCGCCGCGAAGCGCGGCTTAGTCGACTAGTCTATCTATCTATCTATCTATCTATCTATCTATTATATATATAAAGGAAAACCCAAGGAGTTTGGTGGAGCTCTAGAATCGCTCGATTTATATTTATCTATTTTTCTAGAGCTCCTCTATTTTAAATACTTAAAATTAAACTTCCTTCTTTAAGTCCTATTTTTTAGAAAAGAAAGTCAAAACCTTATAAAAGATAAATTTAGAAAAGAAATCAAAACTTCCTTTTTTAACATTAATATAAACATATTCGAAATAGAAAAGTTTTCGAATTTGTATAGAATAAGAAGTCAAATTAACATATTCGAAATAGAAAAAACATTTAAATTCATAAGGAATAAAAAGTCAAATTTAATTATTTTTCTGGGGCTCCTTTATTTTAATATGCAAAAATTAAAACTTGCTTATTTACATTTCAATAAATAGAAAAATCAATAATTGTAAGAAATTTCTTATTTACATTCGTATTTTTAGAATCAGAATTATAAACCAAATCGGGTTCAGTAATTTAATTGATCTACTATAATCTTATATAAAGCCAATATCACCCCCCAAATCCAAAACATCAGCTTATGCTTTATGCTTTTTAATTTTTTATGAGTACTATTGGTATAGGATTTTTTTTCGTAACTGACAATATTATTGTCGTGATGTTCAATGAAAAGGTCAGGATCATTCTCAATCACATTATCTGCACATAAAATCCAGCGTGGTCATGCAGAACATAAGGTTAGATTTTTACATCTTTTTCAATTTTACATGAAAAACTATCTTCTAATGCGTTTCATCTTCAAATTACCATGTCATGACTGATATTTGTAAATTTTTAATGCAGAATATAAAATTGATAAAAGTTTTGGGATAGATTGTTAAACTGATTTGAAAATCAGGAATTTCCTCTAATCATGGTAAATATATCTCTGCCTATTTTAACATTAATATCTTCGAAATAAAAAAGGTTTACGAATTTGTAGGAAAGAAAAAATCAAATTTATATATTCGAAATAAAAAAGAAATTTAATATTTTAAAATTGTCTTTTTTAACATTAACATTTTCAAAATAGTAAAGATATTTGAATTTGTATGGGAAAAAAAAATTCAAATTTACATATTCGAAAATGAAAAAAAATTACTTCTAACGATAAAATTTTATCACAATGTTTGTAACCTTTTTTCTTGCTTCTTTTTGTTTTTTTCTTCGTCTATTTTTTTATTCATTCTTATTTTGTTTAATTTTCAATACACATAGCTATGTTTGTGCTCCATTGATTTTTTGGGATTTTCAGGTTGCTTTTTTTGTTGGTTTTTAAGGTTTGAATTTAGATTTAACATTTGCTTTCTTTGTTTTTAATATTAAATTTATGATTTGTAATGATTTTAGTTATAATTATGGATCATTCGAAATCATTGGTTTTTCTTTACTTTGGATTTTGAATTTTTTTTTTTTGTTAGTGATCTTGGTACAGAAACACCTAATGGTGTGAACAAGAATTAGCATATCTTTCTATGTTTGAGAAGTAGAAGCACTTGAGAAACTTGACACAGGTTTGAACTTTTAAAATTCCCTCTTATTTATTTATTGTTAATTGTTATTTTGTCGTTATTATCTTCTCATTGTTCTTGATCATAATATTCCATGTTTTCTTTTAATTAATTCAATCAAATCTGCTTTTTTATCTATATTTATTAAAACGGGTGTCGGCAAAAAAAACTTGATACAAAATCGACGTAAAAGATAAGTATATGATTTATTTTGTTTATATATATATATATTTGTACAATATTGTGTTCACTAATTTATTTATAGATTTTTTTTGATTTCTTTATTAAATAGTCTATATTTTGAAAAAATTTAAAACCTATTATAAGATCGCCGAGAAACGTGTCTTATATGTATTTATTACAACTGGTGTCGGCCTAAAAAAACGTTATACAAAATCAACATAAAAAATAAGTATATAGTTTATTCAGTTGTCTATATATATATATATTAAAATTTGTAAAACATTGTGTTCATTAATTTATTTCTGAATATTTTCTTTTCGATTTATTTCTTAAATTTATATTTTGATTTTTTAAAAAAAATATTAAAAGGCCGCCGCGAAGCGCGGCTTAGTCAACTAGTATATATCAATATAAAGGAAAACCCCCTGGAGTTCTAAAATCGCTCGATTCATATTTTTCTAATTTTCTAGAGCTCTTCAATTTTAAATAATTAAAATTAAACTTCCTTCTTTTAACCCTATTTTTTAGAAAAGAAAGTCAAAACCTTTTTTAAGTTGTATATAATAAACCATTATATAAAAGGAAAGTTAAAACCTTTTTTAAGTTGATCGCTCGATTCATATTTTTCTAATTTTCTAGAGCTCTTCAATTTTAAATAATTAAAATTAAACTTCCTTCTTTTAGCCCTATTTTTTAGAAAAGAAAGTCAAAACCTTTTTTAAGTTGTATATAATGAACCATTATATAAAAGAAAAGTCAAAACCTTTTTTAAGTTGTATAATAAATTGATATCATAAATAAATACCATAATTACATAATAATTGAAGTCAAATCGAAATTGAAATAAAAGTAATACCATAAATAAGGACTACCCTCTAACAATTGTAATCTCATCTTAACACTATATATATTGAAATCACAATACGGTTTTTTATTATTATAGATTTTGTTTTGCACGATTATTAAATTTTCTTTCATGTTTGTCGTTCAGGTTTCCAGTGCGGTTTGTGGTTTCATTTTCATGACAACATACATGAGTTGCAGGTAATGTATATATGAGGTGCAAGTAATGTCTTCTGTCAACGTATATATTTTATCTTCTAATAATAAGTTTGCTATTCTCCTGCAGGATTATATAAAGGATTATTCAAAGATAAACAGAGAACATACGAAGATGGAAGATTATTGATTTCCTCACATCATTCTTCCTTATTATATAGGCACACAACCTTAGAGGTCAAGGCTTGCTTTGTATATATTGAATTCGTATTAATTTGAGTATAATCATGATGTATGTTACACTTATTTTGTCCACATCATTACTACCAAGGAATGTGATCATTATTAATTATAGTTTTATAATTACAGTAGTTCATTACCCACAAGACAATCCCCAAACTCCCACAAAATCAAAGTATAAGAAAATTGCATCATAATCAATTGAACTAGGCAGGAAAACTACTTTAAATTGCTTAATGATAATTATCCTTTTGTAATTTGTAGACAATGATTTTAGTTTCTAGCTCTGCTTAGCATGTTTTAGTTGCCAAATTCAGATAGGCAAGAATTATTATTTAGGAATGAATTATCTTATTGTTGATGCTTCTTTTGCTAAAAAAAACCTTTTTTTAATGTTTGTTGCAAGGAATTAATAGGTTGGAAAAAAGCTAAGGAAGCACCTACAATTCTTTTACATGAAAAAGAAAAAAGAGTCAAAGACTCCATCTTACGGGGATGTACTTTACAATTGTACCCGTAGATTTAAAGGATAGGTTTCAACAGGTGTGCTATAATGTTCGATCTTTTCTTTTTCCTAATTTAAATTTGTTGCCAAAAATGTGTGTATAAATAATAATTTATTGCAACGGCTCAAGCAAATGTGACACAAATTAATATAAAAAATACATGTAAATAATTTATTTAATCTTCTACGCATAATTAATTTATGCAATACATATTGTGTCGACAAATCTTCTCTTTATATTATATAAGGGGGATTCCCCGGTCATTTGGTGGAGTTTTGTAATTACTCGAATATTTATCTAATTTTCTAAATTATTTCAAATTTTAAATATGAAATAGGCAAACAATGAAATAATTGTTGTTATTAAAGGCAAGTCTCACCTCTAAATTATATTATAGTTATGATACAAAAAACAAGTTCAAACCTTTTTATACAACAAAATCTCCCGATTAGAATTGAATCATAAGTAAATTTCACCGGCCTGCAAACCGAAATCAAAGACAAAAGGGATTTTAATATAAATTTTTATTATTGTGTATGTTTAGTAATTTTATAATATATAAAACGAGTGTCGGCCAAGAAAATAATTAGACAAAAACGGTATAAAAAATATATGAATAATCTTATTATCATGTATATTTAATTTATACAATATTTTGTTCACCAATCTATATTGATATTATAGATATTCTTTTGTAGATTTTTTAAAAACTCGAAAGATATATATCTAATTTTATAAATTATCTCAATTTTCAAATTAAAATATGCAGAGAAGGAAATAATTGATTTATATAAAATATGCAATCAAGGAAATAATTGATATTAATAAAGGTAAGTCTCACCGCTAAATGATATTATAGTTAGGATATACAAGTTCTAACCTTTTGTTTAGAATAGTATCTTCCAATTTTAATTGAATTCTAAATCAAAATCAAAGTCAAAGAGAATTTTAGTATTTAAATTTTTGTTAGTGTGTACGCTTTTTATAATATATACAACGGGTGTCGGCCTAAAAAATCGTGAGCCAAAATCAGTGTAGAAAAATATTTGAATAATACATAGATCAATGTATATTAAATTTATATAATTTTATTCACCAATCTTTATTGATATCACACATATATATTTGTCGATTTTTTCTTAAATAATTTTTATTTATAATTAAAAAAAATGTTAAAAGGCCGCCGCGAATAATCTTCATTTATCTTTATCTATTATATAAAGGAAATTTCCCGGACGTTTGATGGAACTCTGAAATCACTCGAAAGCTATTTATCTAATTTTCTAAACTATCTCAACTTTCAAACATAATATGCAATCAAGGAAATAATTGATGTTATTAAAGGCAAGTCTCACCTCAAAATTATATTATAGTTAGGATATAATTTTCAAACATAAAATATGTAATCAAGGAAATAGTTGATGTTATTAAAGGTAAGTCTCACCTCAAAATTATATTATAGTAAGGATATAAAAAACAAGTTCTAACTTTTTTTTTAGAACGGTAACTCCCAATTCTAATTGAATCCTAAGAAAATTTAACCGACATGCAAACCGAAATCAAAATCAAAAATAATTTTAGTATTTAATTTTTTATTATTGTGTACGCTTAGTATTTTTATACTATATACAACGGGTGTCGATATAAAAAATCTTGAGACAAAATTGGTATAAAAAATATATGAATAATATATTTAATTTGGTGGAGCTCTGAAATCATTCGAAAGCTATTTTTCTAATTTTCTAAATTATCTCAATTTTCAAACATAGAATATGCAATCAAGGGAATAATTGATATTATTAAAGTAAAGTCTCACCTCTAAATTATATTATAGTTAGGATATAAAAGGCAAGTTCTAACCTTTTTTTACAATAATATTAAATAAATTTTTGAATATCTGAATATATTATCAAAAGATTATAATTCATAACTTTTCATTTGGTTACAGTATCATTCTAGGAAATTGTGTAGAACTCAATTAAAAATTATTTTTACTTCATATATAGAGGTATTTATTTGATATTTATTATGATTTTAATGATTCAAATAATACTCCATTGAGATCTCCGAAATCAAAATCAAAGATGATTTTGGTATTTAATTTTTTATTATTTTGTACGCTTAGTATTTTTATATTATATACAACGGGTGTCGGCCTAAAAAATTGTGAGACAAAATCAGTGCAAAATTAACAATTTATCTTATTATCTATGTATATTTAAATTTATACAATATTGTACTCGCTTTATTGATATTTATAGATATATTTTTATCAATTTTTTTTATTAAATAATATTTATTTAAAATTTTAAAAAAATTGTTATATGGCCGCCACGAAGCGCGGCTTAGTCGACTAGTCTATTATATATATAAAGGAAAACCCCCGGGAGTTTGGTGGAGCTCTAGAATCGCTCGATTCATATTTATCTATTTTTCTAGAGCTCCTCTATTTTAAATATGTAAAATTGAAATTTCCTTCTTTAAATCCTATTTTTTAGAAAAGAAATCAAAACTTCCTTTTTTAACATTAATATAAACGTTAACATAAACATAAACATCTTTGAAATAGAAAAGGTTCTCGAATTCGAATTTGTAGGGAAGAAGAACTCAAATTACATATTCAAAATTGAAAAGGTTTTCGAATTTGTTGGGAAGAAAAAATTATATATTCGAAATAGAAAAAAAAATATTATATTCGAAATAGTATATATTCGAAATAGGAAAGAAATTTTATATTCTTATATATATACAATCATTACTTCTAATAATCAAATTTCATCACCATGTTTGTAATTATATTTACTCGATTTATATTGTATATAATTAGTATTTTTAAAATATATACAACGGGCGTCGGTCTAAAAATTGTTAGGCAAAATCGATAAGTCAAAGTCAAAGAGCATTTTAATATTTAAATTTTTATTATTGTGTATGCTAAGTATTTTTATAATATATACAAATGGGTGTCGGCCTAAAAAATTGTGAGACAAAATCGGTATAGAAAATATATGGATATTTTATCTTATTATCTATGTATATTTAATTTATACAATATTGTGTTCACCAATTTATATTGATATTTTAGATATATTTAAAATTTTAAAAAAAGAATTGTGAGGTAAAATCGGTAAATCAAAGTCAAAGAGTATTTTAGTATTTAAATTTTTATTATTGTGTATGCTGAGTATTTTTATAATATATACAACGGGTGTCGGCCTAAAAAATCGTAAGACAAAATCGGTATAGAAAAATATATGAATAATTTATCTTATTATATATGTATATTTAATTTATACAATATTGTGTTCACCAATTTATATTGATATTATAAAAATATTTTTGTCGTTTTTTTTCTTAAAATGATCTTTATTTAAAATTTAAAAAAAAATTATAAAGCCGCCGCGAAGCGCGGCTTATTCGACCAGTATCTATTATATAAAGGAGGATAGCGGGAGTTTAGGTGGCGCTCTAATACCGTCTCAATCGATTTTTCTAATTTTCTAGAATTTTAAACACTAATAAATATAAAAATATCAATTAGCATATTAGAAGTAGAAATAGAATAGGTGTTCAAATATATAAAGGATAAGAGTTTGAATTTATAGGGAAGACATATGATTAGAAGTTCTATTGGAAGTATAGTAAGTATTTATAAGGCATACGATTAAAAGTTCTATTGAAAGTAGAATAGGAGTTCGAATTTATAGAGAATAAGAGTTCGAATTTAAAGAAAAAATATATAAATAAAAGTTCTACTAGAACTAAAATAGGTATTTGAATATATAGAGCAGACATATAATTAAATATTTTATAGAAAGTACGATCTTCTTAAATTATATATTTTTTATATAAGTTAATTATACTTATATTAGGAAAATTTATTCATAAATCCAATACTATTGTCATGAAAAAAGTAACCGTATTTAAAAAGAAAAGAATTGATGTGTTAACATAATAAAATAACAATGAGTTAAAGAACAATCTCATGCAGGAATCCTAAATAAATACATGAGTATCTATAATATAAAGAGAAAATAATATGTGTTTTCATTTTCTAAAACGTATTTAACGGGAAGACGGCTCGCTAGAAAATATTGTATTAGCTATTAGAATATGATACTGAAGCCATAATTTTTTTTTTATTTTTACGGTTCGATTTTATAGATAAAAAATATTATATAAGTCTTTATAATATATGTTAAAAAGTTTGAATTTCGGTTTAAACGAGAGAGCGGCTCAATCGAAAGAATCGTATTTAACAAGAAATTGATTCATTAGAGAAGATTATTTAATTATTAAAATTTAATATTAATATTATAATATAACATAAATGTATTGAATTTTTTTAAAAATATTGTAACGCCGCCGCGAAGCGCGGCTTTATCAACTAGTAGATATATAAAGGAGAACCCCTAGAAGCTTTAAAATCGCTTGAATCATATTTATCTATTTTTCTAAGTTACTAATATGAATATTACTTTAAAAAAAAATCAATTAATTGAGGCTTTTATATTCAAAAATAAAACATGCCGAATTAGCTTTTAACCTCTCATCATAGTAAGAGATTGTGATGAGAGGAAGAGATTGTGACGAGACCAAAAGAAGAAGGGAAAAGGCCAGAAGAGCTGGATTTTTAGATTTTTTTTCACTAACGTAAAATACTTTAAAAAAATACTTTCTTAATTACTCAGATGAATATTATTTAATAAAATAGTGCAATATGTACAAGTATTTTAGATAAATTTTAAACATTATCGGAGATTTTTGGTCGGTTGTAACTACTCATAATTAAAAAATACTAGCTTTATACCCGTGCGATGCACGGGTAACTTTGTTATTATTTTATTATACAATTTTGAATTTAAATTTTTTCTTGAAAAATTAGTTTATAATATTTTAAGTAATTTATTTTTATTTTAATGATAACAATACATATATTATATGGTTTGTAAGTATACATTTGTTTTTTCTTCTTGTAAATGGTTTTTCTATAATTTATATTTCAAAATTTAGACTAACATATTTTTTAGTATTTCATAATTATTTTTGGTTTTTTTATTTATTAGATTACGTGCACATATAGGTACTATATTCGTATAGCAATTTATTTATTTATTTTTTATCTTTTTGATTATGTAATTTATTGGTTATCTTAAAAATTTTAGATCTTTTGTTACAGTATTTTTAAAGTTTTTAAAGGCATTTTTTAACTTTTTTAAAAATATTAAAAAAAATGTATTCGTTTGAATATTGATTATTTTTTTAATGTTAATTTTATATTTTTGTCATGTGTGGTGTTTATTATGTGTTTTTGTTTAGAGTAATTTTAGGGATTTTTATGTTGTATTAAATTTAGATATTAATATAAATTTATTTTGTGGGTGTTTAGATTGCTTTCTAATTTAAAATATGTTCATTTATTGATTGGTGTTAATGTTTTTTAATTTAAATTTTTTCTTTGTAAAGTAAGAATTTGTTTATTTGTTGATTTGTGCTCACATTTTTTTTAATTTAAATATTAGAAACATATTTGTTGACAAATCTAAAAATAGAATCTTTAATGATTTTTATTAAAATAATTTTTTCTTGAAGCACTTTTATTTGATAAACGATTTCTTTTGTAAATTATATTTTAAAATTTAGCATAACATATTATTTATTATTTTATATTTTTTGGGGACTTTTCATCAATTTTATTAGAATATAAATAATATATTTTAGACATGTGGGAACTTATTGGTTTAACTATGTATATGTGACTATGTAATTGTATAACATGTTTTTTGATTACTTTTTTAATATCTTGTTTTACCATATATTTCCTTTTAAAAAATATTGGTTTAGTAATTAAATGTAAATTTTGTTTTTTAAAAAATTATTTTTTGAATTGAAATTCGGATGATAAGCTTTGTATACTTGTTTATTTTATATAAAGAATGAATTTGTGATTTATTTTTTATTATGGATTTTTGCTATTTTATCCTTATTTGTTGATTGTGCGTAAGTTTTGTGGTATCACAACTCTTTTTCCTATAATAATAATAATAATTAATTAAGTTGATGATGATGAATATTTTATTAGTTTTATTCTTTATTAATTTACTTTAAATTTCATTTTTAATGAAATTTAATATTTTTGTAACTTTTAAATTATTAAATTTTTATTGAATTTTGTGTACTTATTTTATTTAGATTCTCTATTAATTATTTAATTTTAAATTTTTGGATTGTTTTTTAATTTATTTACAACTTTGGTACCGAATCTAGAATCTTTGCAAATTAATAAAATGTTAATTTAATGATTTGTGTTGATTTTTGTTAGTATAAATTTTAAAAACATGTTTGTTGTAAAAATCTAAAACTAAAATTTTTTTTATGACTTTTTTTAAAAATTAGGTTTTCTTGAAACTCTTTTTTGTGGTACGGTTTTTTTAAATTATATTTTAAACTTTGATCTAAATTATCTTTATATTAATTTTGATTAATAATAATTTTCTCAGTTTTAATTTTTTTCTTTTTCATCATGTGTTATTTATTTTAGTGCATTCTTTTTTTTATCTTGTTTGCTAAATTAAAAATACCATTACTGACTTGGTAGCATAGTTTTAGCTTTTAAATCACTAGCCCAACCTGTTTTCTAGCCCATTTCTAATTCCTAATGAAGTTACCTTTTAACCCCTAACGACCAGACCACCACTCAAACCTCCTTACGCTAATTAAATATAGGATATAATATAGTATCTTAACATGAGATTTAAAAAGTTAAAAAAAATAATTTAATAATAAAAATATATATACAACTTAAAACTTTAACAATAAAATATAATTTAAAAAATTTACAAGCAACCGTGCATCACACGGGTTATAGGCTAGTAAATGTAAAAATTATAATGGATGACCCATTGGCCATTGGGCTTCGTTTAGTCCTCTAATAAAAATCGATACCCAATGGATAGATGGTTGGGTTTCTTAAATTCGCTAGAGTAGTTTATAAAATAATATGTATGTTTAATAGAGATATGTTTTTGGTGGGATTCGAACTTGGAAACTATAAAAGTATTTTAAATAGTAGAAAATAAATATTTTTTTAGCATTAGATCCAACAGTTCTCATTTATTTATCTTAAAATCTAACGGTTGTTATTTAGTGTACCAAATAAAGTGACAAACTACCAACCAACCAAATATACCCTATTTCGCTTGTAATAGTATAGTAAAGATAGATAGGTGACTTGCTTCTAAAGAACAGGAGTATGGGTACGTGTGCTTGATTCCTTATAAAAGGATATGTATTCTCTCACTCTCTCTCAAGCTCAGTTCAAAATTACATAAACCCTAATTCTTCGCGTAAATTTCCATGGATATTAAATCCTCCTAATTTTTTAGCTCTATACAAATACCCAATTATAAATCTAGGGTGTGTTTGGCATTGATCTTTTTTCTGAAAAACAATTGAAAAAGTGTTTGGTAAAATTTAAAAGCTGTTTTTCTGAAAAGCATTTATGGCCTAAAAGCTACTTTTAGAGAAAGCAGGTCCCCCTTGCTTTTGAAAAAAAAACTATTTTTCAGCTTTTGCGGGAAGCAGTTGCTGCACAACAATTTTAACAGCAAAGACCTTAGTCCGTGACGAAAATTGGCTAGGCACCTTGAGAAGGGATCCCGAAATTCTATTCTCTCTTAGAATTAACTCTCTCTCAAGGTTAGTCCAAAATTACGTAAATCCTAATTCTTCCCTTAAATTGTCATGGATATTAAATCCATAATTTTATAGCTCTATATGAACATTTGGTGGCGTCGTTTGTGGAATCGTATAGAGAATAAAATTACTATTACAGAATTACAAAAAAAATTACGATGGCAAAAAATATTCAGGGTTAAGAGAAAGTTCTGATGAACAAATTTTCAAGGGAACAACTCCTGAAACCTAAACCAGCCAATGTAGATATATATTCATCAATTATCTATCCTTATTACCTGTGATTCACAAAAGTGCTGCAACGTCGGGAAACTTGCACAGACTTCTTGCCTTACAACATGGTGGAAAAAAAAGACTCATGCTCAACTACTAGCAGCTATATTTGGTTCGAGTCAACGCATGTGAACATGTTCGTGCAATCAACTTATATACAATAAACTTCTCCAGGATTTCAGCCACATGCTCACGTAGCAAACACAAGAGGCTGTAAAATGCAATTCAAAGAAAAAAATTGTTGTAGCAAGGAGTCAAATTTTAGAATGAGGAAAATGAAGTCCTTATCAATTACTTATCGCCAAAAAATAAGGCGGCTGAAATTAATCAATCACGATGAAGCAAACGTAACGTAGGTAATAGAATCTTACACTGCAGAATGTCTAACTTCCGAGAATAAACTGCTTTGATCTAGGAAGTTTGGGACATTGAATTATATGCCATTTGAAAGGTCTTGGAGTCTAGTTTTTAATGCAACAAAATATTGAACATACTAACAATACAAACACAGAGTGGTGTAGTTAGTCTACAAAGTAGTGTAGTTAGTTCACTTAGCTGCCATGTCAGCAGTTAGTTAGTTATTTCCCGCCAACATCAACTTGTATATATATTTGTAAAGAGAGAACATTCTGTAACTTTTCCCCAAATATTGTTAATACATTTTCTCTTTCACAGAAGTTTTCATGGTATCAGAGCTAGCCGGAGTTCGCCGGAGCTCGTCGTTCGTCGTTATCTTCCGCACATCGATATAAAGATTCTCCGTTTTATCTTCTCTCAAAAAATTTCTTCGTCATTCAGGTTACATCTTTGTAATTCTTCGATTAATTACAGAATTTGTGTAGTTTCTTGTTCTGATTCGTCATTTGCTCCGATTACTTGTTCATTTGCTCCGATCGATTGTTTAGAGTATTGATCTATTCATCGTTGATCTTCTAGTTTGTGTATCTGATTGATCTGTACTGGTTTATTTTTTGGAGATTTATTCAATTCTAGCGATTCTTAATCTGCACAATCTGTTTGTGTTTTTGCTTGATCTGTTTTTTCATCAAATTTCTGCAAATTTCTGCAAATCTTCTTGATCTCATGGCTACGCAAACTAATCAAACTACTCAAACTAATCATGATCCTTCTAGTCCTTATTATATACATCCTTCCGATGCTTCGTCTACTCAATTAGTTTCTACGAAATTTAGTGGATCTGGTTTTACTAATTGGAAGCGTTCAATGATGTTGACTTTATCTGCTAAGAACAAGATCGGTTTTGTTGACGGTTCTATCACAAAGCCTGTTTCAACTGATCCTGAATACAAAGCATGGGAACGTTGCAACAATTTGGTCATTTCTTGGTTATTGTTCAACCTAGATACTACTATTGCAAGAAGCATTTTATTTCTGCAAACTGCTGCAGAAATCTGGAATGATCTTGAAGAGAGATTTGGTTTTGCTTCTATGACTCAAGTCTTTACTTTAGAACAGCAATTATCTAATGTATCTCAAGGATCTTCAACTGTTTCTGAATTTTATACTCAGATTAAAACTATTTGGGATGGTATAAATGATGCAAATCCTTTACCACATTGTACTTGTCATAATTGTACTTGCAATCTTACTCAGAGGATTCAACAAAGGCAACAAGAACAGAGATTGATACAATTTATGATGAAATTGAATGAGTCATTTGCTGCAGTTAGAGGACATGTTTTGATGATGCATCATCTACCTAATGTTTCTCAAGCTTTTAGATTATTTGCTCAGGAGGAAAATCATAAGGAAATTGGATTAGGCAATCAGTCTGATTCCATGGCTTTTTTTGGCAAATAGGAGGTATAATAATGGTGGTAATACTAAATTCAGACCACAAGTATTTGGAAATTCACAGAAATTTGGTAATTCTGGAAACTTTGGACAAAACTCTGGAAATTCTTGAAATTCTGGAAATTTTGGAAACTATAGTTCTTTTGCTAACTCTGGAAGTTTTGACAAGAAAAAAGGATCAAAACCTGGTGCAAATTATTTCTATACACACTGTCAAGTTCCTGGTCACAACATTGATAGGTGTTTTCAAATTCATGGTTTTCCTTCAGGTTTTCAAGGAAACAGAGACAAGAAATTTGCTGCTTTAGTTCAACACAATTCAGAAGATACAACTACTAACTCTGAAAATACAAATAATGGCTCAGCTATGTCTTCTGAACAATATAATCAATTGCTGGAGGTTCTTAAAACTCAGCACATTTCAGGAAATTCTGTCCCAACAGTTGACTCAGGCACACAAGCTACAAACTCAAGTTCTTATACTGGACATGCACTCTTGACAGGTAATATATGTCTTGCTTCTACTTATAATAGTACCTGGTTGATAGATAGTGGGGCTACAGACCATATCTGCCCTACATTAAAAAGTTTTAAGTCTTATACAAAAGTCTCTGATAACTGTATCACTATACCTGATGGTAGATCAGTTCAAGTCTTACATGTTGGTTCTGTGTGTTTAACAGACACAATCATTCTACATAATGTGCTACATGTACCAGATTTTCACTTTAGGTTGATATCTGTACAGAAATTTTGCTAGGATTTAGATTGTGACATGGTTTTTACTGATAGTAAATGTTATATTCAGGACCATTCTCAGAAAGGGTCTCTGATTCTTCTTGGTGATTTGAGAAATGGTCTTTACAACTTAAAATCTAAAGCAATGGATCAGGATGTTGAAGTTTCTCAGGGAAGTTGTTTTGCTGCTATTCAAGATGCTCAGTTATGGCACATGAGACTAGGTCACTTGCCATTTTCTCAAATAAAACTTGTTAAACCAGATTGTGATGTAAATAGTTGTCTTGACAATTATGTCTGTCAAGTTTGTCCAGCTGCTAGACAAACCAGAAAACCTTTTGTTCACAGTTGTATCAAAACTAGTTAACCGTTTGAACTTGTACATTTAGATCTCTGGGGTCCTTACAAAACAAAGACTCCATCTGGTTGTACTCAGTTTGTTACTCTTGTGGATGATTTTACCAGATATACATGGATTCATTTACTTAAGTTTAAATCTGATGTGTGTCATGTGATGCGAAATTTTATTCAATATGTTGAAAATTAGTTTAATACCAAGCTGTTGACTATTAGATCTGATAATGCCTTGGAACTCATTGAGGGTAATCTTAAGGCCTTACTTCTTAGTAAAGGTATTTGTCATCAAACTAGCTGTCCTTATACTCCCCAATAAAATGGGGTAGTAGAAAGGAAGCATAGACACCTCTTAGAAACTGCTAGAGCTTTAATGATTCGGTCTAAACTTCCTGATCAATTTTGGGGGGACTCTATTCTTTGTGCTGCTTATCTCATTAATATAATGCCTTTAACCAGCTTAAATCTTGATACCCCTTATCACAAATTGTTTACTGAACAAGCTTCTTTAACCAATCTTAGAATTTTTGGATGCTTATGTTTCATTACTACTTCTAAAGTTAATAGAACAAAGTTTTATTCTAGAGCATCCCCTTGTATTTTTCTTAGCTATCCTCCTCACACAAAAGGATATAAGGTTCTAGATCTAGACACTGGCTGCACTCTAATTTCAAGAGATGTAGTTTTTCATGAATTACATTTTCCTTTCCATATGATTTCTAAGGATTTTCCTAAAAAGGATTATCTTCATTCTACATTCTTTCCTTTTTTTCACTAAGGTTTCTGATGATTCAGATTATATTACTCCTCAATCTATTGTTTCTTCACATTCACAGACCTCTACTTTACCTGTCAGACTGTCTAGTAGAATAAGGTCTGCACCAGCCTACTTACAAGATTATCAATGTCATCTGAATAAACTTACACCCTTACCTCCTCAATCTCATCAATGGTGTAACCTAGTTTCAACTCAGATATTTGATTCTCAAGTTATTTCTTAACCTCTTAATTACCTGGAAGCTTCAAAACATCCTTTGTGGATTGAAGCAATGCAAAAAGAACTTAAAGCTTTACAGGATAATAAAACCTGGGAAATTGTTGATCTACCAGTTGGAAAGAAAGCAATTGGTTATCGATGGGTTTTTAAGGTCAAATTAAAGGCTGATGGGACACTGGACATGTGTAAGGCTAGATTAGTAGCCAAAGGTTATAATCAAAAGTATGGTGTGGATTTTTTGGAAACTTTTTCTCCAATATTGAAAATGGCAACTGTTAGGTGTTTGATTGTTATAGCTGCTAGCAGAAAATGGCCAATTTATCAAATTGACATCAACAATGCATTTTTGCATGGAGATCTTGATGAAGAAGTTTATATGCAAATTCCTGAAGGTATTCCTCATTCTGGTAGACAAGTTTGTTGATTGAGAAAGTCATTATATGGTTTGAGACAAGCCTCTAGACAGTGGTCTTCTAAACTAGTCAGTGAATTGATAACTCAAGGATTTACACAGTCTAAGCATGACTACAGTTTGTTTCTTAAGAAATATGATAACCATATTATCTTGGTTGCTGTCTATGTAGATGACATTATAGTAATAGGAACTGATTTAAGTGCCATTGATGCTTTGAAACTACATTTGGATAATGTTTTTAGCATCAAGGACTTGGGGATTCTTAATTACTTCCTGGGATTTGAAGTATTATATTTTTCAGAAGGCACAGTTCTCAGTCAAAGGAAATTCACAAAGGAATTACTTGGTGAATGTGGTTTTGATTTCTCTAAGAAAGCAACTACTCCTTTACCTCTGAATCTAAAGTTGACTGCAGGTGATGGGGATTTTATTTCTAATCCAGAGTTTTATAGGTATATGGTTGGTAAACTTAATTTCCTAACAAATACCAGACCAGACCTTTCATACACTGTTCAAGTTTTAAGTCAGTTCATGTAGTCACCCAGGAGTTCTCATTTAGCTGCTTTAGAACATACCTTATGCTATGTTTCTCACACTGCAACTCAAGGTATCTTGCTTAAGGCTATGGAACAGTTAACTTTGCAGGCATTTACAGATTCTGATTGGGCTGCTTGCCCAGATTCCAGGAGGTCTATTATTGGTTATCTACTATTACTAGGACAGTCACCTATAACTTGGAAATCAAAGAAACAAAGTACTGTTTCTAGATCTTCTTCAGAGTCGGAATACAGGGCTATGGCTGCTGCTTCAGCCGAAGTCACTTGGTTAGTCAATCTACTTCAAGAAATGGGACTAACTTCTTTAGCTCCTTTCCAGTTACATTGTGATAATATGTCTGCAATACACATTGCGAAGAATCCAGTTTTCCACGAACGGACAAAGCATATAGAAATAGATTGTCATTTTACAAGGGATAAGGTTTTGGAGGGTCTTATTCAGCTTTCTTATCTTCCTACTCAACAACAATTGGCTGATGTATTTACTAAAATTCTACCTTCTACACAGTTTCAGTTTCTGTTGTCCAAGATGGGATTGATTGATACTTTGCCTCACTCAATGCCCATCTTGCGGGGGGCTATTGAACATACTAACAATAAAAACACAGAGTAGTGTAGTTAGTCTACAAAGTAGTGTAGTTAGTTCATTTAGCTGCCATGTCAGCAGTTAGTTATTTCCCGCCAACATCAACTTGTATATATATTTGTAAAGAGAGAACATTCTGTAACTTTCCCCCAAATATTGTTAACACGTTTTCTCTTTCACAGAAGTTTTCAGGTTCGTGAAAAGAAATTGCAGAAATTTGAAAAAAAAATGCAAGTTTGTTCTACATTAATGCCATGCGAATGACAAAATAATTCAGTACATGAGTGTATGAGTTTGTTTGCGAAAATAATAATATTTTTACAGAGAGTTATAGCCGTTATAGTGAGCAGTGGTCTAGCTGTCCAACTTTGTAACGAATTTGAAAATTTCTTCTAGTTTAAGGCCGGCTGCAGCAAGAGAAGACACCAGTGAGTGATGCCATGGAAAAGATAGCAAAAAATGCACCTTGAAGCCTTGAAGGGTATTATTGTTAAAGGCATTAATGAATGGTATTATGTTCAATTTGCAGAGTGCACCGGAGAAAATCAGCATTACAACACAAGGAGACATGCACATATAACCTGAAAGTGAAGTAGCAACAACCACAATTGAGTTCATATGAGCAAGAATAAAAAAGATCTGCTCACTGAATGAATAAAAGAAGAGAAGTCCTCGAATTATCTATGGAGCCATGAGGACCAGATTAAAACATTGTGTGGCTCTTTTAGAAAACTGGACAGAATCTGTTAGAATTATATCCTTATATATAATAAGCTCAAAATTTTATTTATTTAGGCTCTATATTTAATTTAGTGATGATTTAACAATTACTATCCAAATGAAAACACTTAGAATCTCAAGAGAAAATATAATTTCGAATTTTTACATTAATCCTATTTAGTGTAGAATACCTACATTAATAATCCTATTCAAGATAGAAAACCTAATTATATATGATTTAAATCATTGACAAGCACTTTTTCGTATTTCAATATAAATACACTTTTTAGTTTACATGTTAAAATATTAAATATTTTTTATGCTAGATTCCAACGTTTTTTATCTATTTATTTTAAAATCTAACAGTTCTTATTTATTTTATACTGAGGACCAGACTACCAACTACCAAAGTTTTGGAAAAAATCCCTCCTACACTTATTATTGAAACTGTATTTGGTTGTTTGTACAACTATCTTCAAATAATAAGAAGGTTATTTTGATAATTAAAACAAAATAGAAGTAGTAATAGAATAGAATTTTCAACATAAAAAATCGTCAACTTCATCTCTCTTTTGTTTCTTGGTAGTTTTAATTAGAGAAAATTGTTAAATCATCACTAAATTAAAGATTATTTTGTTAATTTCACGTAGGCTGTAAAATCATCCAAATCAAGTTTTAAGAATTCAAGATAAAACAAAAAAATAAATTGAACGTGTAAAATCTTATATATATATATATATATATATATATATATATATATATATATCAATTTCATAACAACAATTTGATATTTAAACTAATAACAAATAAATAATAAAAAAATATATAATAAATATTAGAAAAAGAGCCGTGTGTTGCACGGGTTATAAGCTAGTATAATATAAGATCCATATAAGGTCTCCCTCTAACACCTTAAGATTTTAGATGAGTTAGTTACTTAACATGGTATCAGAGCTCAGGCACGCAGAGGTCTCAGGTTCGACTCTCTACTCTACGACCAGCAATATTCTCAATATTTAATATGGACATGAAGGCAAGTTATGCTCAAAAGATGAGCGCCCGTGATCCCCTCTTCGACCCAAAAATGGGCCTTCGAGTGAGGGGGAGTGTTAGAATAGAATATAAGATCCATATAAGGCCTCCTTCTAACATCTAAAGGTTTTAGATGAGTTGGTTACTTAACAGAATCAAAACTAATTGCAGAGAAATCTCAACGCTTTGGGAAGAATGTCAAAACTAATTGTAGAGAAATCTCAATGCTTTGGGAAGACTGAAAAAGTGGCACCTGGAAATGCCAAAAATTTATAAAAACTGAACAAATTAACAGATGTACTACAAGTTGCTAATTCATGCTCATGCAAGTCGAGGAACTTGTTGATACTTTTCTCCCACATGTTTGGTCCTGTAGCATCAGTGAATGAGAAGTAAACATGTTGCATGTAGAAATTACAGTAGAAAACTAAAACCTCTTTACTGTTTTCCGATGCGGTATATTTTTAAGTTCGTTCGCAGGGAGACAGGTTTTATCAAATTCAATTTAATTGTCACTAATTTTATATTAAAAACAATTATTAAGAATTTTAATATAACTAAATAACGCAAATAAATGTGTTTTAAAAACGATTAACTAAAAGTCTAGGGCGATCGGGTTCACCATGTTTACACCGAACGATTTATATGGATGTAGTAATTTAACGGATTTAAATAATTAGAGCATGTGTTAATCTCTCTCAAGCATTAACGTTCTCGGAAATCCAATTATGCTCTCGCACTAAAATTCAATTCTGCTAATCGTATGTATGCCTCTAGTGAATAAAATCTCTCGATCTATTATTCCTATTTGCAAATAATTAATTAATGATACCAGCCGATAACACAAGTTAAATTTTATAACATATCGATTAGAATTATTTTATATCCGTTAAACAACTAATAAGATTAAAACATTATCGTGGTGTAAACATGGTTCCCCCTTACACCCTAGAAATAAACTACTCACTCATGCTATTAATAGAATTGATAAAAATAATAAAACAAGACATGAAAAACATATATTAACAAACAATATAAAATTAAAGAGTACCTTAAATTTGCAATAAAATGGAGAATTAAGCCAAAGTGTACATAAAAGAGAAGAAAACCAAGCCCCTAATTCTAGCTCTTGCAATAGACTTGCCGAATGAAAGAAATGATGTGTTGAAGAAGTGTAGAAGCCCTCCTATGCAGTAGCCGAATACATGGGTATATGTCTATGGTAATGTGTGAATAATCTAGTGTAGAAAAAAAATCTTCCCCTTTGCCCTCTTGCAAGCTTCTATTTTTAAAGCCTTGAATCATGCCTTTCATGATTAAAATTTCTCCACCATCCTTCTTCATCATTAGCCCACCATTTAGGAATTCTTTTTCTTCTCTTTGCCTACCACTTTCGGCTGAATTATTTTCTACAAAAGCTAATCAATCAATACACATGTTTTACACTTTGAATAAACAACAAGAAAATTCCAAATCTAAAAAGATTATCACTAAAATTCGGAACTGATTTTGCTCCTCAAATTTCGAGTTGCTCCAATCGGATTTTTGCTTATTTAATCCCTCTGAATTGTAGATAATTTTCTAAGCTTCGCGTGGACTGTAAGATCGTCCAAATCCGACCTCTACAACTCCGGATATGAAATAAATACCGCAGAAAGCGGGTATAGCTCAATAAATCCGAATTTTCTTCATTTTTAGCTCCAAAATAGCTCTTTAATTCCAAATTCAGGAATTCTTATTTTCTACAATAAAACATTAAGATTTATTAAATAAATGTCCAAATTAATGCAAAATGCAATTAACTATGGGAATAAAATTATCTAAAATATATATAAAAATATATCTTATCAAACATCCCCACACTAAGCATTTGCACGTTCTCGGGCAAATAAGCGAAATAAAAACTAAATCCTAACTAATATCACTTTCGTAGATGACACGATTGCATTGAGCACATGCAACAAGCCGTTGAACCCCCAGGCAGCCCTAGTAGGACGAGTGTTGTCTCGTGAGGGTTTATAGTGAATTTACCCACAAAATCCATTTTTTTTCTCTGCCAAGTCTCAAGTATGCAACCTATCATAGTACTCCACACATGCAAAACTTAATTACACAATACAGAAAAGACAAGTCTTTCAATTTACGCATCATTTGTACAAGACTATCCAAGTAAGCACACAGTTTAGATAGACAAAAAGATCATGAAATATATATCAATGCCGCATTCAGTGAGTAACATGCTATGGATATAAATGAAGCTCACAAAACTCTCAAATCACACAAGTGTATAGGTGAAGTGTATTCGCTCAAGTTCAATCAATAAAGTCATGTGCTACCATAGGCTTGGTTGTCCACCAAATCTCCACTACTTTGAATACATGCATGCACAAATCAAAAGGTCTTTGTTAAAGGTTGTAACGTGGCTAAGGTGAAGGGTAGGGAATCAAGAAAAAGGCTAACAAGTGGCTAACTCGACAAACTAATAGAGCACAATGTTCATCTCTAATTAAAACACTCAACATGAAATTTCGATCATGTAAAAGCTGATCAGACTCTCACAAGCATTAAACCCTAAGCACATATTACCATGTACTTTTTCACTTTCATATTGCACAAACCAATGAACACAACTCTATTCGATCTTTTATTTTATTTTTTTATTTTTTTATTTTTTATTTTTTTTTCTTTTTTTAGAAATTCCCACCAAATTTTCACACTTTAACAAAGAAATCCCCACACTATGCACTCACCAACCTCCAAATGAATCAAAATGCTCTACTAGTAAATCAAGAGAAGAATAAACAAGTAGGCTCAAGAATTTAGATTGGTGATATACGAAAAGAACGGATAAAAGTTCAAAGGGGTTCACTAAGGATATATGCTTCAAGGGTACTGTTTGGATAAATACGGTTAATCCTAGTGCCTTTATCATTTTCATGCATACAGATATCATGTAATCTCAAAATGGTTTGGAACAAGTTCTAGAGCGACATACTTAATGATGAACAACACACAACAATAAAAACTTGATCGATATAAAATGTACCAATCACAAATTAGGCTCAAGATCTCACAAGGTGAAAGCATGCTTCAGTACTCACTAAATTTGACAATGATGTATCTCAAGTTTTAAAATTTTCGCAAGTACGTACAAGGAATCATCAAGTAACAAATGATTTTCTAGAGATATGACATGTCAAATAATCATGCAAAATAAGCTCACAAGATGTGTACCTATCCTTGATAACAAACTACGAGACGAGGCAATTAATTTTCTAATTTTCTGATTTTTTTGGAATTTTTAAATTTTAAATTTTTTTTTTTGGTTTTTTTTTAATCATCGAGAACTCATCCCCACACTTAAGTGGTTCATTGTCCCCAATGAACAATTATATATAAAGAAAAGTAAGAAATACTCCCCTAAAAGCCTGCTCAAACCATTGGGTTGCCTCCCAATAAGCGCTCTTTTACCGTCATTAGCTTGACTTCTGCCTTCGAATCAAGGTTCCATGGAGAGATTGTCGAGCCGAATCGTCTCCATTTTTCCAACAAATGCACCGTCCACATATAATTTAAGGCGTTGACCATTTACCTTAAATTTTGCTCCATCTTGCCCCCATGATCTCAATAGCACCATGAAATTTAACTCCAGTTACAGTGAAAGGTCCGGACCATCTAGATTTGAGTTTCCCAGGAAAGAGTCGAAGCCTTGAGTTAAATAACAATACCTTGTCACCAACTTGAAAATCTCTTCGCTGGATCATCTTATCATGCATTTCCTTCGTTCTCTCTTTGTAAATCCGGGAATTATCATAAGCATCAAATCGAAGCTCATCTAATTCATTTAATTGAAGAAGTCTTGCTTGTCCCGCAGCCTTTAAATCCATGTTGAGTTCTTTTATAGCCCAAAAAGCACGATGTTCCAACTCAACTGGCAAGTGACATGCCTTGCCATATACTAATCGATATGGGGTAGTTCCAATAGGGGTCTTATATGCTGTCCGATAAGCCCACAAAGCATCATCTAGCTTCAAGTACCAATCTTTTCTAGATTTTGCAACCACCTTCTCTAGAATGCTTTTAATTTGACGATTTGAAACCTCCACTTGGCCACTTGTTTGAGGATGATAAGCAAGACCAACCTTGTGAGTGACACCATACTTCTTCAACAAAGTTTCAAATTGTCGGTGGTGAAAATGAGAACCACCATCACTTATCACGGTTCTTGGAACTCCAAAGCGCGGGAAGATGATTTTCTTGAAGAGATTCATAACAACTTTAGAATCATTGGTGCGTGATCCAATTGCTTCAACCCATTTGGAAACATAATCAACTGCAACTAAGATGTATTTCATCCTACAAGAAGTTGGGAACGGTCCCATAAAATCAATACCCCATACATCAAATATTTCGACCTCAAGAATATCGGTCTGAGGCATCTCATTGCGTTTAGAAATATTACCCGTTCTTTGACATGCATCACAAGCCAAACAGAAAGCACGAGCATCTTTGAATAGAGAAGGCCAAAAGAAACCGGATTGAAGTACCTTAGCAGCAGTTTTGGAAGGACCATGGTGGCCTCCACATGCGAGAGAATGACAATGCTTGAGAATGTCATTAACTTCAAACTCAGGGACACATTTACGAAAGATCCCATCAGCACACTTTCGATACAGGAAAGGGTCATCCCAAAAATATTGTTTAGCATCATGATGGAACCGCTTTCGTTGTTGATATGTCAAGTCTGGAGGATGAGAGCCACTCACACAAAAATTTGCAAAATCTGCATACCATGGAGTTTTAGTGGCAACAGCAAATAAATGATCATCAGGAAAAGAGTCGTCAATAGGAGTATCAGATGCAACATCTGATGTAAAACGCAGTCGTGAAAGATGATCTGCAACCACATTCTCAGCACCCTTCTTGTCTTTGATTTCCAAGTCAAATTCCTGGAGTAACAAAATCCAACGAATAAGCCTTGGTTTTGCTTCTTTCTTGGCCAACAGGTATTTCAGTGCTGAATGATCTGTGTGAACAATGACTTTGGAGCCAATGAGATATGCCCGAAACTTGTCAAGAGCATAGACCACAGCTAGAAGCTCATTCTCAGTCGTAGCATAATTGACTTGAGCTTCATCCAAGGTTTTACTTGCGTAGTAGATAGCGTGCAATACCTTGTCTTTCCTTTGACCGAGAACGGCTCCCACAGCATAGTCACTTGCATCACACATGATTTCGAATGGAAGGCTCCAATCTGGAGGTTGTATGATTGGTGCACTGATCAAAGCTTCCTTGATCCTATTAAAAGACTCCAAACAAGCGTCAGTAAACACAAAGGTGGCATCCTTAAGCAACAATTGAGTGAGGGGTTTTGCAATTTTTGAAAAATCTTTTATAAAATGACGATAAAAACCCGCATGACCAAGGAAACTCCTCACTCCCTTGACATTAACAGGAGGAGGAAGCTTCTCAATCACCTCAATTTTTGCTTTGTCAACCTAGATGCCACATTCAGAAATCAAGTGACCAAGTACCACTCCTTCATTTACCATGAAGTGGCACTTTTCCCAATTCAAAACCAAATTCACCTCTTCACAACGTTTAAGCACTTTAGAAAGATTATGCAGACATACATCAAAATCAGACCCATAAACACTGAAATCATCCATAAATACTTCCATGATAGACTCTATGAAATCAGAAAATATGGCAGTCATGCAACGCTGAAAAGTAGCAGGGGCATTACATAATCCAAAAGGCACTCTACGATATGCAAAAGTACCATATGGGCAAGTAAATGTAGTCTTTTCTTGGTCATCAGGATGTATAGGGATCTGAAAGAACCCTGAATATCCATCTAAATAGCAAAAGTACTTATGCTTAGCAAGTCTTTCAAGCATCTGATCAATGAATGGGAGAGGGTAATGATCTTTTCTAGTAGCAGTGTTTAACTTACGGTAATCAATGCACATTCGCCAATCGGTGACAATTCGAGTGGGAATTAATTCATTTTTATCATTCTTAATTACCGTTGTTCCTCCTTTCTTAGGAACTACCTGAACTGGGCTTACCCATTTAGAATCGGAAATCGGGTAAATGATGCCAGCATCTAACAACTTCAAAACTTCTTTTTTAACAACCTCTTGCATGTTAGGGTTCAAGCGACGTTGTCCCTGTATGCAAGGCTTATGGTCATCATCTAAGTGAATTCTATGCATGCAAAAGTCTGGGCTAATACCTGTAAGATCATCAATAATATACCCAATAGCTTTTCTATGCACACGCAAACAGTAAGAAGCTTAAAAACCTGGTTATCATCAAGACTAGAGCTAACAATCACAGGACAAGTCTTTTTATCATCAAGAAACACATATTTAAGATTAGATGGCAAAGGCTTTAACTCAAACTTTTTTACCTGAGGTTGACCACAAGGAGTGACAGTGTTGGTTACCTCACAATTCGGATCAGCTACACCATCCAACTCAAGAATCAATGAATCGACTTCGGCATGTCCTTCTCCTTCGTATGCTTCAAGCATTAGCACTGCTTCCAATGCATCATTCAATAGAATCTGAGGCGTCTCATCTTGGACAATTTCATCTATAACATCAATCCTGCAGCAAGTATTCTCAAGCAAAGGGGATTTAAGAGCAGAGGTTAGAGTAAAAGTAATTTTATCATCACCAACGCTCAATGTGAGAGTCTCACTTTTAACATCAATTACAGCACCTGCAGTACAGAGAAATGGTCTACCTAAAATAATAGGTATTTGGCTATCCTCTTCCATATCTAGAACTACAAAGTCTACAGGAATATAGAATTTTCCAACCCTAACATGCACATCCTCTAAAATTCCAAGAGGATATTTTATCGAACGGTCTGCCATTTGCAAAGTCATCTGTGTGCATTTTAATTCTCCCATGTTTAATTTTTGAAAAATCGAGAGAGGCATGACTGAGACGCTAGCGCCTAAATCACATAAAGCTTTATCAATAAACAATGCACCTAAATGACACGTGATCGAAAAACTACCAGGATCTTTAAGCTTAGGTGGAGACTTATTCTGTAAAATAGCACTACACTCCTCAGTAAAAGCTACTGTCTCTACCTCACCAAAGGACCTTTTCTTAGTGAGAATATCCTTGAGAAACTTTGCATATGATGGAACTTGAGAAATTAAATCAGTGAAAGGAACTGTCACCTCAAGGTTCTTGACAAGTGTCATGAACTTACCAAACTGCCGGTCCACCTTAGTTCTGTTCATCCTGCTAGGGAATGGGAGCTTTGGCACAAATGGTGGAGGGGTGACTGCAGTCTTTTCTTTGTCCTTTTCCTTGCTTTCCTCAGTTTCACCTTCGTTTGTGTCTTTAACAACTTTCTCTACCTTGTCTTCCTCAGAATTCTCTTTTTCTTTCTTAGTAGGAACATCATCGGTAGGCATTGGAGGAGCATCATATGTATGACCACTCCTAAGAGTAATGGCATTCACATTTTCCTTTGGCTGAGTTGGTTGTGCTGGTAGAGAGCCTTGTTGCCTTGTAGACGAAGAACTAGCCATTTGAGCAATCTGATGTTCTAGCATCTTATTATGAATCTCCATCTGGTTCATCTTTCTATTGGTATCCTCCATATTCTTTTGCATTTGCAACAATATCTTCATCATATCACCTTGATTATCAGCCTGTGCAGCTTGATTGGCTTGAGGAGCATAATTCTGATAGGGCTTCTGAAATCCAGGGGGATTCATAGGTCCTTGCGGGGGCCTATACTGCTGCTGTGGAGGAGGCTGATACGACTGCTGATATTGATGCTGCTGATTAGGAACATTTGAATTCTGAGCGTTATTGTTCCTATATGAGAAGTTCGGATGATCTTTCCAACCAGGATTGTAAGTGTTGGAATACGGATTGTACTGCTGCCTCTGTTGGAAAACATTTGCTTGCTCCATCTGGAAATTTTGTGAATTTTGAGCATTGTATTGGCAATCGTTACCATAGTGGCCTTGGATGCCACAGACTTCACAAACAGGATAATTCATAGGAGCCACGGATGACAATGCATTATACTCATAGGTGGAGTAGAGGGCTGAGATGTCTTCAATGAGTGGATCTCCTGAGTCAATGCAGCGAGTTGAGATGATAATAGAGAATATGCATCTACTTCAAGTTTACCCCTTTCTTGGCTGCTCTCGGGTTACTGAAGTGATTGGCAGCCAAATTTGAAAGAAAAGCATGTGCATCATCAACTCCTTTGTCTAGAAACACGCCACCTGCAGCGTTATCAACTGTACCTTTTGTTTCAGGATCAAGACCATTGTAGAAGCGTTTAAGCGGAAACCACTTCTCATGACCATGGTGAGGGCATGCACGTTGATAATCCTTGAATCTATCCTAAGCATCCCGAAGAGATTCGCCATAATCTTGCTTAAAACCCATCATCTTGTCTATCAAATCGTCGGTTCTGTTAGGAGGGAAGAACTCAGTTAAGAAAGCCTGAGCAATCTCATCCCACTCGGTCAAGTCAATATCATTCAACCATTTTTGAGCTTTGTCACGAAGAGAGAAACCGAACAACATGACTTTCAACTGGTCTGGAGTGACTCCCTGATGTTTAATGGTAGAACAGAGCTGTTGACACCTTTGCAGATGAAGTGTAGGGTCTTCGGATGGAAGACCAGCAAACTGATTATGTTGGATCATACTGAGCAACGCCGGTTTGATCTCAAAGTTTGCTGCTTGAATAGCTGGCATAGCGAGGCCAACTGGTACCCCACTCGGAGAAGGCTGTGAATAGTTCTTCAAAGATTTAACAGGAGGGTTGGCCATTTTAATCTCTGAGAAATGGATCTTTCGCTGCGTTTTATTTCTCTGTTTATCGATATATTGTTGCAGAGGTTCTCCGGAATCAAGATTCCGAGTAGAATCAGGAGTTAAAAATGCGTCTTCTGTAGACATGTGCATCAACAACAAAAACAAGAAAAGCAGTAAAACCGGTCTCAATTGGAATTTTAGTTCCAATGAGACAATGGAAAAAAACTAACTAATTAAAAATTTAACAATTTAAACAAAATATGTATTTTTTATTTTTTTATTTTTTATTATTATTTTTTAAGGGTCTATTTCTAAACTAATTAAAAAAATGAAAAAAATCAAATTATTTTAAAAATTCAAAATTCGAATTAACAACTAGATTTTATTCTAATTTTTTTTTTAATAAAAAAACGAAATTAACTAATTTTATTAACAGAAAATTTTAAGAAAATTTGACATGATTTATTCGTAAAATTAACGAACCAACTAACATAATTCGAAACTCAAAGATTCAATTCGAACAAAGCTAAACCCAGACACACAAACAGCACTTCTAAACTAAACTTGAACTACAAATCTCAAAAAACAAAAGCAAAACTCAGCTGCGTAACAAGAACTCGCAAAACGAAGAACTCAGAATTTTCATAACAAACAACTCGAAAAACCCAGTATTACACAAACACTACGACTTAGCCAAACTCGACATAAAATAAAACCGCAGCAAACTCGATAATGATTTGGCAATGACTCGGCTAAACATCAATCTAAGGTCCTCCAACAAGAACAACGAAAGTCAGAAGACTCAACACTCCAACTCGATAACTCGGAAAAACTGGACTCAACGACTCGAATTTGCGAAACAAAACTCAGCGATTCAGGGGAAATGAAGGCAGAGGTGGGCTGCGGGTTTTGTTCGAGGAGGAAGGGGATGAGGGAGGTTATGAATGGAGTTGTTGGGTTTGAAAGGGAGGCTGGAAGGTTGAAGGAGATGTGGGTGGAGGTGCATGGAGGCGTTGAAGGAGGTGGTTGGAGGCGTTCGTTGTGGGCGACGGGTGATTGGCGGAAAAGGAGGGAAAGGGTGGAGTGTAGCGGGGATTGCGATTGGTGGTAGGTGAATTGCTCGATCGTGGGAGAAGGGATGCAGGCGGAGTAGCAGAGAGTGGTGCGATGGTAGAACAAGAGTGGGTCGGACAGTGGTGATTGGGAAGGGGTCTGTTGTAACGAAGAAGAGAGGGGAGATTGTTGTGTGGGGCTTGATTTAGGCGAGGAGGCTGGAGAGATTGTGCTGCAGCAGTCGTGAGGCGTCAGAAGAGAGGGAGGAGAGATAGGGGAAGCTGGAATGGAGGTTACGGGAAAGAGAATTGTGGACAGAAAAGATGGCGTGGATAGTGGTGGTGAGTTTGCAGTCGGACAGTGGTGGTGACTGGAAGAGGTGAGAAGTAACAGGGGAGGGGATGGGTTTTGAAAAAAAAACAAATGAACTGGGTTTGTAAATTTAATGAAAAACAGAGTAAAAGACTACTGACTACTGGGTATTCGAATAAAAACTGGAAAGGATATTTAATTTGCTTCGAATTAAACAGAAAACGCGAGTAATTACGTACTGAAATTTAACATTAATATTTTTGTTTTTGTTTTTTTATATTACTCTAACACATAAAACATAATAATTAAATCTACAACTAAAAATTATAAAACCCGGACAATTAAACTAAAATTTATAAAAACTAACCGCCTCCCCGGCAGCGGCGCCAAAATTGATGCGGTATATTTTTAAGTTCGTTCGCAGGGAGACAGGTTTTATCAAATTCAATTTAATTGTCACGAATTTTATATTAAAAACAATTATTAAGAATTTTAATATAACTAAATAACGCAAATAAATGTGTTTTAAAAACGATTAACTAAAAGTCTAGGCGATCGGGTTCACCATGTTTACACCGAACGATTTATATGGATGTAGTAATTTAACGGATTTAAATAATTAGAGCATGTGTTAATCTCTCTCAAGCATTAACGTTCTCGGAAATCCAATTATGCTCTCGCACTAAAATTCAATTCCGCTAATCGTATGTATGCCTCTAGTGAATAAAATCTCTCGATCTATTATTCCTATTTGCAAATAATTAATTAATGATACCGGCCGATAACACAAGTTAAATTTCATAACATATCGATTAGAATTATTTTATATCCGTTAAACAACTAATAAGATTAAAACATTATCGTGGTGTAAACATGGTTCCCCCTTACACCCTAGAAATAAACTACTCACTCATGCTATTAATAGAATTGATAAAAATAATAAAACAAGACATGAAAAACATATATTAACAAACAATATAAAATTAAAGAGTACCTTAAATTTGCAATAAAATGGAGAATTAAGCCAAAGTGTACATAAAAGAGAAGAAAACCAAGCCCCTAATTCTAGCTCTTGCAATAGACTTGCCGAATGAAAGAAATGATGTGTTGAAGAAGTGTAGAAGCCCTCCTATGCAGTAGCCGAATACATGGGTATATGTCTATGGTAATGTGTGAATAATCTAGTGTAGAAAAAAAATCTTCCCCTTTGCCCTCTTGCAAGCTTCTATTTTTAAAGCCTTGAATCATGCCTTTCATGATTAAAATTTCTCCACCATCCTTCTTCATCATTAGCCCACCATTTAGGAATTCTTTTTCTTCTCTTTGCCTACCACTTTCGGCTGAATTATTTTCTACAAAAGCTAATCAATCAATACACATGTTTTACACTTTGAATAAACAACAAGAAAATTCCAAATCTAAAAAGATTATCACTAAAATTCGGAACTGATTTTGCTCCTCAAATTTCGAGCTGCTCCAATCGGATTTTTGCTTATTTAATCCCTCTGAATTGTAGATAATTTTCTAAGCTTCGCGTGGACTGTAAGATCGTCCAAATCCGACTTCTACAACTCCGGATATGAAATAAATACCGCCGAAAGCGGGTATAGCTCAATAAATCCGAATTTTCTTCATTTTTAGCTCCAAAATAGCTCTTTAATTCCAAATTCAGGAATTCTTATTTTCTACAATAAAACATTAAGATTTATTAAATAAATGTCCAAATTAATGCAAAATGCAATTAAATATGTGAATAAAATTATCTAAAATATATATAAAAATATATCTTATCATTTTCAGCTTCTCTTCACTGCACATTTGCAGCCCTAGTACAACATGTGGAAGCTGGTCCAGTCTATTGACTAGATTTTAGTTGATAACTGACTACCAGGAAGAAACTTTTTGCAGATTCTTAAAAATCAAATCAAAGCATGATCATGAAGGTACGGAAAAAAAAAACAAAACAACTTGAGTGCGGAAGGGAGAGGATCATGCTTTTGAGAGTCAACAAACTAGCCATTAAATTTAAACCGGAATCTCCTCATCACAACAATCGGAACAGTTTGACTTGTACGAATCATCTCAAGACGGAACTCAATATTCAAATCTGAAATTAGGAGGCGACATGAAAAGCTTTAGAATTTGTAAGTATGATGACCCGATCTGATCAAGAGCAACCAAGTGAACAACAAGCAGAATTAACAAGCATCTTCTCTTGCAAAAACTTGGCTCATTATTTTAGATAAGGAGGCAGGAATCACATGAAGGCGAACTTAGCTGCTAGCTGTCTGCATAAAAAAGCAAACTGGGGAAAACAGAGAACTATACGTGAGCCACATAAAAAAAGAATGAAAGAAAATAAAAGAAACTGAATGATAAAAGGTTGCTGGTTGTCAGACTTTAGATAGTACTGTGTTGTTTGAGGTGTGCGAAAGCACAATTGCCAATGAACCACCAGAAAATAAATAAAAAGGATGCTCCGGTATACAAAACAAGGGAGATGAAGCCTGGACATGCTCTTTACAAAAGCAAATTGTTAAATATATTGTACAGATAATAATATATTGTACAGATAATTGTCAAAGTAGATAATTAGCTTTCCTAGTTTATAGCAGATAATTAGCTTCCTGATTTATAGCTTTCTGTTAATGGTTTGTAGCCGAAAGTCAAGCCTTCTGTTAGGCATATACGTTGTATATATTTTGAGGAAAGGAATGAGAATGACCAAGGAAAACATTCCATAATCTTTCATGGTATAAGAGCTATAAGGTTTTTTCTGTCTTCCGCTGGCCCTAGCTCTGTCATCCATGCCCATCGTCTTCCTCTCTCTCTCTCTCTCTCTCTCTCTCTCTCTCTCTCTCTCTCTCTCTCTCTCTCTCTCTCTCTCTCTCTCTCTCTCTCTCTCTCTCTCTCTCTCTCAATGGCTTCAAACAAATCTTCTTTCCATCTGGCTCTTACCGTATCGAACATCAAAAATCATGTTTCCATTATTCTTGAAATGGAAAACGTTCAATATTCAACGTGGGCGGAACTCTTCAAGATTCACGCACGTTCAACCAAGGTTCTTGAACATATTATACCTCGCAAAGGTAAGGCGACGGTTCCTTCTACCTCGGAAGAGAAGGAGCTATGGTCCACTTTGGATGCCACGGTTCTTTTGTGGATTTATGCTACCATCTCTAATGACTTATTGCACACCATTATTGAGCCTGACTCAACAGCTATGGAGGCTTGGGATAGATTGCGTGATATATTCCAAGATGATCAGCATTCTCGAGCTTTTGCCTTGGAACAAGAATTCTCCACCTCTTCTATGGAGAATTTCCCAAATGTTTCATCCTATTGTCAACGTCTCAAATCTCTAGCAGATCAACTGAAGAACGTTGGGGCTCCGGTGTCCGATAGTAGAATGGTATTGCAATTGGTTGGGGGTCTTACACAACCGTACCGTGGAGTGGGTACGTTGATCCGTCAAAGCAACCCCATCCCTCCTTTTTACAAGGCTCGTTCCATGCTTACTCTTGAGGAAGCTGGCATGGCAAAAGAGGTAGCCACTGAGTCTGCCATGATAGCTGCTTCAATTAATGATGGGTCCACACACTCTGAGAAACCAGGAAATTCGAAGGGAAAATCTGGTGCACAGAATTCTAGTAGTGGACGGCGCAACAATGGGGGTGGTCGGAAGAATGCAGGTTCAGGTAGTGGCAGGAACTCAACCGGCAGTAAAGGCAGTGGTCGGGGGCAGCAGTGATAGTGTTAGTGCCCTAGAGACAATGTAGTTGTGCTTCTAGGAAATACTATTTTGTTATAACATGATCATGTTCTACTGATTATTCTACATTAATTTGTTATGTCTTAATTTACTGCGATATAAATGTTAGAGTAATAAATGTCCTTGGATTATAGAACATGAATTCTATATCTTAAGTATGTGACTTAAAAATGAGATTATATGAATATTGTTTATATTCCAAAATATCCCTAATCGAGCATTATTATTAAGGGACAATTATAATGCATAAAGATTAGTATGTTGGTTGACAGATGACCACATCTCATTGGTTATAGGTATAGTGATACTAAAGTCAAGAACATAAGTGCATGTAATTCCATACATGGCACTGTATTAACCCGTTGTGAGATTCTACATGTTAATAAGGTCATTAGAAAGACTCACACTGATAATGGTGTAATGATCCTTAGACTTGATATCATTATATTTCTATATGAGGATTAATATACTTTGACTACATTAAAAGTTACCTTTGACCGGGTGATGATAAAAGTGGACATCGGGTATAATATGAGTCGTATGAGAAATATGAATGATAGATATAGGATTTAACCCTCCTATGATTAGGAGAGATATTATTGGCCTATTGATTGAGTGAGACTATGAAAATGCATGGCCATGCTTAAATATTGATTTGTTTTAATAGTCTACTCATGGATCAAGTAAACCCGGATTAAATGTTGAAGAGGATGACTAAATACATGCCTCGAGTTTAATCTATAATATATATGGTTAAAGGGATTATATTACACGGAAACATTAATCATAAAAGGTTTAATTGGATCACCAATTATTATTATTACTTGGGTAGCAATGATGTATTACTAGATGCCGCTCATTGTTTATAATTTTATTATTGGATATTAAAATTATTGCCAACGTAATAATAACCTAAAGGGTTACACAATAAGAACGTTTAAAAGGAGTTTTAATTTAAATTAAAAATTTAAATTAAATTATTAAATTCGAAATTGGATATTTAATTAATTGAGCTAGTCTTAATTATAATTAAATAGAATTCGAATTTAATATTAAAACCAAATAAGAATGGGTTTGGAGAAGCCCAATTCGATTTAGGGTTTAGCCCAATCTCTCTTCCCTATAAATACATTATGATGTATTTTTTAGGGTGAGACTTTTGCAATTCGTTTTTATAGAAAAACGTGTGAGAGACTAGAAAGAGAGAGAGAGAGAGAGAGAGAGAGAGAGAGAGAGAGAGAGAGAGAGAGAGAGAGAGAGAGGGGCAGGTTCTTCGGCTAGTACCGACTCCGATGATCGTTGGACGATCAAGCGTTCGTGTGGACTACTTTGGCAACGTAGATCTCGAAGAGGGATGCGTGGTGATTGTTTTGAACCTCCATCTGCCATCAATTTGTAATGCTTCTTTAAGGTAATCATCTATCTCCGAATTAAATATCATGTTTTTGCATGGATCCTGCGGTGGGGTTTCGATTTTTTATTGTTTTAATTATTGCTTTCCGCTGTGTTTATGCCTCGGAACCCAACAATGGCATCGGAGCTACTTGCAAAAACGTTTTAATTCGGTTATATGTTACAGTTTTGATATATATACGAGCATGTTTGATGATTGTCATGTATGATGTGTTGATTTTGATATATATGTATAAACTGTATGTTGATGATGATTGAGATGATCATATGATGATTATATAATTTGTATATATACTGATATATATATATATATATATATATATATATATATATGATTTATGTTTGTTCTGGATATGGGGATTGTATACGATACGATTTATGTATACGCTGCGCAGATTTGGTGAAATCTATGTCCAGTGTCCAATTTGCGCAAACGATATGTGTTTTCTGACTGGAAACGACCGTCTGAACAAAACTGATAGCATAGCTATCATCGACTCGTCTGTAAGGCGTTTGACGCCATTTAATGCCTGAAAACGGTAATTTATTATTATCATAATTTGATTCTGATTTTCTGATTTTTTGTGTTATATGATTCCTTTAATTGGATCATCTGAAATATGATATGGTTACATGTTCTTAATTGTTATATGAGCATGGTGATTGGTTATGGCCCTAAGACCAATTGGATAGTGGTTTTGATTTTATGGTTTGGTTTCTAAATACGACTTGCATGTCGTTGTTTCTTGTAATTAATAAATCTCAAATGTAACTCGAGTTCATCTTGTAAGTTTATTAGTGTAGCATGTTTTTCAAGAATTCAATGTAACTTTTAAAGACGACAAGAAGAACAAGGAAGCAAGGAGGCGATTCTCCACGAAGATGCAATGGAGAAGACATGTATGTAATTGTATTTTGTTAACCACCATAGATTGACCTTGATCTTTTCATTAGCTTGAAAAGATCACATAGGATGAACCATAACCAAACACGTTTAATTTATGCACTTTATATATATATGAATGTATGCGATACAATGTATGTGTAGAGATAAAGATGCATGTTTAATTAGATTAATCATGTATGTATTAGATACGACACCCATGCCATGCCTGCTAAACAAGATAAAATCGGTAACGATTCAAGATTTTAAAATTAACAAACGATCATGAGATTCTTGTGTTCATGAAATATGGATTTTTAAAACACGGAATTAAATATGGGTTTTTGATATCTAAAATTGGGATTTTCTGACAAAAGCGGATATACGTATTCGTAAGGTTAATGGGTATTAAGTGTGACCATTGGGATCCTTCATCTACCTGGGAAATGAACAATTTAAGATGTCAATTTGAAATATTTGGTTCAAGGAAAAATTGAGGATCTCTTTATGATGTGATCATGATCATTATAATTTTTCTAAACCCCTTAACAAAATATTAAGTTTTAATCAGATGTTTTCCAATGAATGAACACTCATCGAATCCTAGATCGATAAGGGGAAGGGCTGTCAGTGGCAGGGGACTCCTATCTATCGTGGTGAGATGCGACGAATATAAACGATTATATTCGGCCATTGTATCATTGGGTCTAACTTAACCGAGTCGTCATAATAAGGTGAAAATAAACGGTTATATTCAACAATTATGAACTTAGAAGCATAGAGTTTGGTAAGATTTATTGGATAAATAGGAACAAATGTTGTTATGTGAACAAATGTTGTTCTACCAAACTATCCAAGAGTTATATGTGATATAATTGACAAATGTTGTCTACCTAAATAATCATGTTTTAAGGACTACCAGTGGTTGACTTAGGACATGACGAAATATGGACCTTGGCTCACTAGAAAGATTTATGGTATATACTTTCCGAATTAATAGTAAGGGCTATTATATAAAAATAGTGGGAGATATATATTTTGAATATATATGAATAATCACTTGAACATAACTTAATAATACCGCAGACTAATTATTTTATGCATTTTAACATTGTGGATATTCAAATGGCAAACAACTCAAATAAACTTCTCTGTACGATCAGTCCTTGAGAAGGACAAGTTGACAGGAACTAACTTCATAGATTAGCAAAGGAATTTGAGGATTGTCCTCAAGCAAGAGCGAAAGCTCTATGTCATATATATTCCACGCCCTGGATCTCTCTCTGAAGGTGCAACGGAGGCTCAACGAAATGCTTATCAGAAGCATTTGGATGATAACACCGATGTCACTTGTTTGATACTTGCGACTATGAGTCCTGAGCTATAGAAACAGCATGAGAATTTTGATTCTTATATCATGATCGAGCACCTTAAATGTATGTTTGAAGGACAAGCTCGTCAAGAGAGATTTTGTACAAGCAAGGCCTTGTATGCGTGTAAACAGGGTGAAAGGAAGAAAAAATGTCAAAATTATTTGGAGGATCTAAAGAAACTGAATGTTGTTCAGATTTCTGATTCAGGTATTTATGTTATAGAAGTCAATTTGTCTACTTCTACATCATGGGTATTAGATACTGGATGTGGTTCCCACATTTGTAAGAATGTGCAAGAACTTCGAAGGAGTAGAACTTTAACAAAAGGAGAAGTCGACCTACATGTTGGCAATGGAGCAAAGGTTGCTGCCTTAGCTGTAGGGACTTATTACTTATCGTTGCCTATCGGGCTTATTTTAGAACTTGAGAACTATTTTACGTGCCTGCGACTTGCAGAAACATTATTTCCGTTTCTTGTTTAGACAAGATTGGTTTTTCGTTTTTGATTCAGAACAATGGTTGTTCGTTTTCATTGAATGATGTTACCTATGGGGTTGCACGTCTGTTTAATGGTTTATATGTTCTTGATCTTGATACTCCTGTCTATAATATAAATAATAAATAGTTAAATATAATTGATATGGTTAATATCAGTGTTTAAGTTTTGCAGGGAAAAACAGAGTTTAAACAGGAAGCAGTCAGAGTTTAGTTAAACTCTGACAGTTAGAAGCTGAACAGAGTTTGCTATACGCTGACAGTTGGAAGCTCGACAGAGTTTGTTAAACTCTGTCTGGAGGAAGCGTCTACTTGTCAACAGTGTTTGAAGAATTATTGAAGATAATTATGGAAGCAATATCTTTGAAGATTGGATAGCTGTCAAAGAGATTGAGTTGAGTAAGGAGACGAGTAGCAATCGTGATTGATATAAATTGTATAACTAATTTATAGGAGTATCAATTATCGATTGTATATCAGTTGTATATTTTATAAATACAGTTAGGTTAACCCTAGAAGGGTATCGGTCGTGTAATACAATATCTTTCATTGTAACCTAAGCAGCTCTCTGTGATAATTTACATCACTGAGAGAGAAGTTAATTCAAACAGTTTTTAAAGCTTTTAAAGAACTTATTGTTATTCTCTTATACTTAGTTGATTATAAGTGTGTATTCGGCCTAACAATTGGTATCAGAGCTTGATCTGTTAATTTAATATAGTTTAAGATCCACAAACACACACAACTATAATCAATGGCAGAAATTCCTCCTCCTACATCAGGCTCTAGTGCTGAGAAGGCTCAACCTGCAACTGTGAGTCGATATGAAACAATCAGGGTTCCTATTCTTAAGCCAGCAGAATACTCAACCTGGAAGGTGAAAATGGCTATGTTTCTGGAAGCTACAGATCCAGAATATCTTGACAGAATTTATGAAGGCCCTCATAAGCCTACAAAATTATCTGTTGTTGCTGCTGGACAGGAAGCTAAGTCTATTCCAAAGGAGGAGAAAGATTTGACTCCTGAGGATATTTCATCCATTGGAAAGGATGCAAAGGTTAGACATCTCCTTCATAGTTCTTTGGATAATGTTATGTCTAACAAAGTGATCAATTGTAAAACTACAAAAGAGATTTGGGATGCTCTAGAGGTTAGATGTCAGGGAACTGCTGCAATTAAGAAGAATAGAAGGAACATACTCACACAGGAGTATGAACACTTTGAGGCTAAATCTGAAGAATCAATGACAGAAACCTTTGACAGATTCTGTAAGCTTCTTAATGATCTGTCACTAGTTAATAAAGAATATGATCTAGAAGATTCAAATCTCAATTTTCTTCTTTCTCTACCTGAAAAGTGGGATGTTAAGACAACCACTATTAGAGACAACTATGATCTGGCTGATACTGATATTGATGAGATCTATGGGCTGCTCAAAACCCATAAACTAGAAATGGAACAGAGAAGCAGAAGATCAGGTAGAAAGTCAAAATTTGTTGCTCTAAGAGTTGAAGAAAGACCCTCAAAGAAGGAAGCATCAAGGAAGAAGGCAAAAGGAAAAGCCTTGGTCATTCATTCTGAAAGTGAGTCATCTAACTCTGATGTTGACTCAAATGCAGATGAATCATCTGATTCTGAAGATGATGAGGAAATGATGGAAATGGCTGCTTTGATGGTAAAGACTTTCAAGAAGATGGGTTTCAAGGACTTCAAGAAAGGAAAGAGATTCTCCAAGAATGATTCAAAGTTTGACAGGAAGAATTTCAGAAAATCTGAGAGAAAGGATACCAAATCTGGGAAAAGAGACAAGTCTGAGATTCAATGCTACAAGTGTAAGGAGATGGGTCATTATGCTCCTGAGTGCAAGAAGGGTAAAACTGAGAAGGCACTCTTCACTAAAGGCAGAGATTGGGCAGACACCTCTGACTCAGATGAGGATGTAAACTATGTTCTCATGGCTACTACTGTTAATGAAGCTGAGGATTCTGAAAACAAGGTACCTCTAACTACCTATGCTTATAATACTGATGATATAACTGAATTAAGAATATATCTTAAGGCTTTGCATATCAGTTATAGGGATCAGACTTAAGAAAATGAGAGAATTAAAACTGAGAATTCTGAACTCAAAGAGAAAAATAAGGTTGTAGAAGAGAAACTTGCTAACATGCAGCAAGTTCAAAAGGAGAGAGATGATGCTGTCTATCTTGAACAAGAGTTGTTAAGTCAGTATAAACAACTAGAATCTGAGTTGGAAAGGCAAATCACATTATTAAAACTTGGACTCACTCAGGAAAAGACACTCAAGAAGTTTTTCAATCTGACACTGTAGGTCTAGGTTATTCTGAGAAAGATGAACTTAGATTTCAGAATACAGTCAAGATTAGACCACCTCTTCCACCTAAGAAATTTGGAACATTTGTTAATGGAATAAATGAACCTAGATTTGAAGGTGGAAAAGAAGCTGTTAAGAAAGAACCAGTAAAAACTAGTGTTAAACAGGTTAATATTGGTTTAATGACAGATAAATAACTTAAGCATAAGCTTAAGGAGTTAAAATCTGTTAAGAAACAGAAAGTGTCTAGAAAGAACAGAAATGGTAAAGTAGGCATTACTCAAGGCAATTATCCAATGCTTGCTACTTTAGCTCCAAGAAAGACATGTCATAACTATGGTAGTACTAACCATCTTGCTAGTTTTTGCAGGAAGAACAAAGACATTAATTCTTTACCTTCCAAGTCAGAAGTAAAGAAAGATAATGTTAGAACTAGGCCACAGACTTTATGCAAACACTATGGAAGCACTTGGCATTCTATTTATACTTGCAGAGATTATCATGCTATTTATCATAATTACTATGAACTGAAACCTAATCTGAAATGGGTTAGAGTTAATTCTGCAAGTGTAAACTCTGATAAAGTTAGCTTAAACTCTGATAATGAAAATTCCGCTGCTAAAGCTAATAAAATTAAGAAAGCCAAAGGATCCAAGCAAGTCTGGATCCTTAAATCTAATCCTCAGTAATTGTTTGTGATTGCAGGGCATCAGGGAAAGCATCCTAGTAGTGGACAGTGGATGTTCAGGACACATGACTGGAAATAAAGCCCTGCTATCAGAGTACGTGGAGAAGGCTGGCCCAAAAGTTTCCTATGGAGATGGCAACATAGGACATACTCTGGGATATGGCAATATTAATCTTGGAAGTGTCATCATCACAAATGTAGCTCTGGTTCCAGGACTCAAGCATGATCTGTTATCTGTGAGTCAAATCTGTGACAGAGGTTTTCATGTAGATTTTCAACCTGAATACTGTGAAGTTATCTACAAAACCACAGGGAAAGTTGTTTTAGTTGGACAAAGGCACAACAATATCTATGAAGCAAGCTTGTTGACAAACTCTGATGGAAAAACAATGTTCCTGTCAACAAGAATGTCCAATGAGGAGAGTTGGAAGTAGCATAAGAAACTCTCTCATTTGAATCTGAACAACATCAATGAGCTGATAAGAAAGGATCTTGTTAGAGGACTTCCAAAGTCTTTACTAAATATTGATGGTCTGTGTGATTCATGTCAAAAGGCCAAACAGAGGAAGACCTCTTTCAAGAGCAAGTCTGAATCTTCAATTGTTGATCCATATCATCTGTTACATGTTGATCTTTTTGGACCAGTAAATGTCCTGTCAATTGGAAGAAAGAAATATGCTCTAGTTATTGTTGATGAATATACCAGATACACTTGGCTGTATTTTCTAGCAAAAAAGGATGAAACTGCATTAACTCTGATGGAGCATGTGAAGCTACTGGACAAAGGATCAAAACACAAAGTCAAAATAATCAGAAGTGATAATGGAACTGAATTCAGAAATGCAACAATGGAAGAATTCTGAAAGAACAGAGGAGTAAAGCAAGAATTTTCTGCACCGGGTACACCACAGCAAAATGGTGTAGTTGAGAGGAAGAACAGAACCTTGATAGAAGCTGCCAGAACTATGCTTGATAAAGCAAAATTGCCAACCTATTTCTGGGCAGAAGCAGTTCAAACTGCATGTTTTACTCAAAATGCAACACTGGTCAACAAGCATGGAAAAACACCATATGAGATGGTGAGGGAAAAGAAGCCAAACCTGAAATATTTTCATATTTTTGGGTGCAAATGCTTTGTGTTGAAAACTCATCCTGAACAGTTGACCAAATTTTAGTTGAAAGCAGATGAAGGAATTTTTGTTGGCTATCCAGTGTCAACCAAGGTATTCAGAGTTTATAATCTGGGAACAAGGGTGATTATGGAATCTATTCATGTGTCATTTGATGACAGGAAAATCACTGGACTTGAAGATGTTGATGAACATGATCAGTTGCATTTCGAAAATGAATATCTAATCTCTGATGAAATAAACTCTGATGACATTAGTCCAACAAACTCTGTGGATGCAAACTCTGAACCTCTACTGGTTCACACAGAAGAAATAGTACAGTCTGAACAAAGAGGAGAACCAGTTGAGGGGGAGCATGATCATAGTGATGACTCAAATTCTGATAGTGAGTCAACTGAAAATTCTGGATCAAATTCAAACTCTGATGACTCAAACTCTGAGAGATCAAATTCAGGGGGAGTCTCAGAGAATGAAGAAAGGCATCAATATAATCAGGAGAACATTGATCAAGGGGGAGGATCAACTGTTGACAGAAGTCATTTACCTACAGCTAGGAAATGGACAAAATCACATACACCTGATTTAATCATTAGAGATCCAGATGCAAAAGTTAGAACAAGAAGTGCTACAACAAATGAATGTCTGTTCCATGCATTTCTATCCAAATCTGAACCAAAGAAAGTGGAAGAAGCTCTTCAAGATGCTAACTGGATAACAGCAATGTAGGAGGAGTTAAATGAATTTGAGAGAAATAAAGTATGGACCCTTGTACCTAGACCAAAGAATAGATCTGTTGTTGGTACTAGATGGGTTTTCAGAAACAAAACAGACAGTGATGGGGTTGTTACAAGAAACAAGGCCAGACTTGTGGCCAAAGGCTATTCACAGCAAGAAGGCATAGACTATGATGAAACTTTTGCTCCAGTTGCAAGGTTGGAGGCAATAAGAATCTTCCTAGCATATGCTTCTCACAAGAAATTCAAGGTTTTTCAGATGGATGTGAAAAGTGCTTTTCTGAATGGAAAACTTGAAGAAGAAGTGTTTGTTGAACAACCACCAGGATTTGTAGATCCCAAGTATCCAGATTATGTCTACAGGCTTGACAAGGCACTCTATGGACTTAAACAGGCACCAAGAGCATGGTATGAAACTCTGGCTCAGTTTCTTTTAGAAAGTGGGTTCCACAGAGGTACAATAGATAAAACCTTGTTCTATTTCAATCTTGGTAGTGATCTTTTATTAGTTCAAATATATGTAGATGACATAATCTTTGGATCTACTAATGATAAACTCTATAAGAAGTTTGCCAAGCTCATGCAGTCTAGGTATCAAATGAGCATGATGGGAGAGCTCAGTTATTTTCTAGGGCTACAGGTGAAGCAAACAGATGATGGAATTTTTATCAATCAAGCAAAATATACCAGAAATCTTCTTAAGAAATTTGGCATGCTTGACTGCTCATCTGCAACAACTCCTATGGCAACAGCAACAAAGTTGGATAGAGACACAGGTTCACCAGTGGATATGACAAACTATAAAGGAATGATTGGGTCACTTCTTTATCTAACAGCTAGCAGACCTGACATCATGTATGCAACATGTCTTTGTGCAAGATTTCAGGCAGATCCAAGAGAACCACATCTAACAGCTGTGAAGAGAATCTTCAAATATCTTAAGGGAACCATAACTTTAGGTTTGTGGTATCCAAGAGAATCAGACTTCAAGCTTCTTGGTTACTCTGATGCAGACTTTGCAGGCTGTAAGATAGACAGAAAAAGTACTAATGGAAGTTGTCAATTTCTTGGTGATAGAATTGTTTCTTGGTACAGCAAGAGACAGAAATCATTCTCTACATCTACAGCTGAAGCTGAGTATATTGCTGCTGGTAGCTGTTGTGCACAGATTCTGTGGATGAAGAATCAATTACTGGATTATGGATTGAGGTACAGTAAAATACCTATTTACTGTGATAATCAAAGTGCTATTGCTATGACAGGTAATCCAGTACAGCATTCAATGACCAAGCACATCAGCATAAGGTACCATTTTATCAGAGAACATGTAGAAGAAGGGAATATTGAGCTTCATTTTGTGTCTACAGAACAACAGCTTGCAGATATCTTCACCAAGCCATTGAGTGAAGCTGTATTTACAAGGATGGTAAATGAACTAGGAATGGTCTCTAGTTTTGACTAGAGATATTGGTTAGACTCAAAACTCTACTTATGTACTGTGTTGCTCATATTTCTGTGGCATGTTAAACTCTGATATGCAAACTCTGCTCAATGACTGTTAAACTCTGTTGGCATGCTTTTTAAGTCATACACTGTCAACTGTTAAATAAACTCTGAGAAACTCTGATAATGTTTCTTTCTGAACATAAACACCGATGAAGATACATGTATGAAACATTATTCTCAGTAATTAGTCATGAATCTTTCTAAGTTATCTGTGATCTAATCTTAAACTGTGCAGAAAGTTAACACAGCATGACACTGTTCTATATTTATAGCATCTCTTACTTTATTTATCCTAAACTCTGAGTCTGTAAATACTGTGTGCATTGCCTCTCATAAATAATTTCTGATGTTGATGAGCTCTAAACTCTGTTAGTTATACACTGTTGAATTAGATTCTGTTATTAGAATAACCCCAAAGCTAAAATATATAGACTGTTAGAACTCCTTTGAGATCATGTTTATGACTAGGACGACCCAGGAACTTACTGGTATATAGTAAGGGCTAAAATTCTCTAATTTTTGGTGACTAGTCGAAAGCTAGGAAGATCCAAGAACTTATCAAATTGATAAGGGCTAAAATTATAGGATTTTTGGTGACTAGTTTTAATCTCTGGTTACTGGAGAAAACCAAAAAAGAAAAAAAGAAAAGAAAAAGGGTTATAGATTAGTTAAATATTACTGTATATAAACTGGTTACTACAGAGTTTAGCATTCATCATATATTCAGTGTTTACTATGAGAGTTTGTGCATCCAGTGCTTACTGATTTACTTTATGGATTTTATGAAATAATAGATGCTCTAAATACTGATCTAGTAAACTCTGCTCTACACACACGTATATTCACAACTGTGCAGTATTTGAAAGGATAACAGTAATTAAGTTGGACAATTGATAAACACTGTTGGATTTTGTTGAGTACTCTAAGGTAATATTTTATTTCAGACAAAACATATACTTGGAGTACACAAAGAATTTTTGAAATTTGCATGTAATATGTGCCAGTTGTTTTATTGTGTCAGACAGTTAAAGCATATTGGAAATAGGAGAAAGAACAACAGTAATAATAGGCATTATTACTGCGCGTGTAAATAACTGTTCCACTGTTTGTGTGACACGTGTCCCACTCACACACTTAACAAGAAATTGGTTGCATTTTTAATGTCTAAAACGATTGGGTTTTGATTTTCAATTACAGATCTAATCAAAATCATTTCATTATTCACTTTTTCATCTTTACATTCACAAACACACATCATCACACACAATTTCTCTGTTACTTTCACTTAAGCATTTTCACAAACACTTTTCCACACACTCTCTTCTCTATTATACTGTTCTAATGGCAACCAAGAATTTTGTGGCTCAGGGATTAACTTTTGTTACAAACAACTATGCTGCAATCCTAGACACTGCTAAAGCCCCAGAATCATTTCATCTGATTCAAAACTTCTTAAGAGACTCTGAAATTGGTAAGGCTCTTGTCCAACCAGAGAAACTCTCGGCCACACAAATCTCTACCTTCTGGGGAAACTCGGTTTATGATGATGGTGAAGAGAATGGGACTCCATCAATTGTGTTTACCTATGAAGATCAAGAGTTTGTTATAACTCCTGCAACTGTTCGTGAGGTTTTGGATTTTGACACTCACACTTCATACTCTGTGGCCGTTGAGGGTTAATTAAAAGAAATGTTACAGCAAATAAGGTTTTCTGCTCCTTTGGATAAGATTGGGAATGTCAAAAGGCCAGGGCTCAGGAAGGAGTGGAGCTTCTTCTTTGATTGCATTACTCGAGCATTTGGCAAGAAGGTCACCAACTGGGATGCAATTCCTGGTGAAAGTCTTCAAATCAGGTATTCTCTTCTTAATGGGAGTAACTTCGATTTTGGTCGTCTTGTACTTATGAATTTAGGTGAAAAACTTGCAGAGTCTAATACAACTGTTTATTTCTCACATTTCTATCAATGTTTATTCTCTGCTTGTTTACCTAATTTGGCAATTGCTGATGAGGATGTTATACAACCTTTCCAATGTCATAAGAGAATGTTTTCTGATTTGACAAATAAGGATGCTAACAAAGAGCAAGTACCAGAGTTTATCTATCCTCTTGCCCTCAGAAACTTTCTCAACCAACCACAAGAACAACAAGAACCACAACCCGAACCAATCATTGAACCTCCACAGTCACCACCTCAACCCACAAACACTGAACCTTCTCAACCCATAAACACTGACCCACCTCAAACCATAAACACTGAACCAATCAATAAACCTACATCTCCACCCACAATTACTACTACTTCACAACCACAATCTTCATCACACCCTCAACCTCAACCACAATCAAAACCAAAGAAACCAAAGAAAAGCAAGGCTATAAGGCCATCAAGAAAACAGAGGATTGCTGAAGCTTCTAAGCCAAAGAGGGCTAGAAAGGAAATGGCTAACAAACCTAAGTCTCCTTCTATACTTGATGATTCTGTCTCAGAAGAAGAGAGAGCAGAAGTGAATCCTCTAGCTAAGAGAAGGAGATTAATTCTTGAAGAATCTGATGAAGATGTGAATGTTGAAGCTCCAGAGGATATTTCTAAGGAAATACCTGCTGTTGAGATAGAAAGAGATGGAAATGCTGATGCTCAAATGGATGAAATTCTTGAACCATTGTTCCCATTCTCTGAGAATATGGACATTCCAATCTCTTCACCTGCTGTATTCTCTGAGGCAACTGATGCAGTAAATCAAACCACCTTGGTACATGAAGAAACAGTGGCTTCTCATACTGAGTTAATCTCTGATGCTCATCAATCTGTTGAACAGGGTGAGGAAATTGATCAACCACCTAAGGAGATAAACTCTGAGCCTATTGTGCAATCTGCAGAGGATATTGTACAGCCTGTTATACAGCCTATTGTTGAACATACTGTTGAAACTGTTGCAGAGGATGTTGTTGAGACTGTTGAAACTGTTGATGCATCTATTCCAATTCTTGAATCCACTCATCATGTTGAAGCTGAGATTGAAGATGAAACTGAAGGGAATACTGAGTCAAGCTCTTCTCAGAGTTTACCAGTCCAGACTGATGCTAAGGTTAAGGATTTTGCTGGTCCTTCAAATCAAGCAGATGTTGAAGAAGAACACTATGAACAATTTTTAAATGACTGGTACAAGGACACTTGTATCTTTCCTGTTGCAGGAGCATCTGAATTTGTCAAGAGAACCTCCAGAACAATTACAAATCCAGAGATTTTATCTTGTCTCAAGGCTACAGTTGTACAAGTGAAGACTCTCAATTCTAGGTTTAATCTGTGTCAAAAGGGAATTTCTGATGTTCGAGGTGATGTTGTTAGAGGAGATGATATGATTAAACTTGACAAAAAGAAAAAATTTCAATATCTTTCTCAGAATCAAGAAACTTTGTCTCACAGGCTGAGCAAAGTTGAAGAAAATCAAAATGCTATGTCTTTAAAGATTGATTCTATTGCTACCTCCCTGGAGTTAATCACATCTATTCTTATGCCTGATGATGTCAAAAAGGGGGAGAGAGTTGCTAAAGACAAATGCAAGCAATCTCAAACTCTGATCAGAAAGGATAATGCTGGAGATGGAGGAGCAAGTAATAAAGGCAGGGGCAAAACTGAAGAACTTCAAACTCTGAAAACTAGCAAGTCTTCTAAATCACAGTTTGCTGGGATAAACACTGATACTCAAGGTACTTCAAAGACCAAGAGTTTTGTATTCTCTTCTAATCCACAGACTGATGAGGAGTTGGCTGCTAAGTTGTTCATTGAAGAAAATGAGGAAGGAGCTACAATCGAAGATATTAAAGTTGAAGAAAAGAGTTTACAAGAACAACATTTCAAAGCTTTAAAGTCTGGAAAGTTAAAGAAAGGAAAAGCTCCTAGTACTGTTCTTAAAGGGATTGTGATCAAGGAAAATGTTGGTCAAAGATCACAGTTATCAAAGAAATCAACAGAAGCAGAAGCTAAACTCAAGCTGAAAGGCATTGAAGGAGAAATTTCACAGAAGAAAGTTACAACCTCTGTTTCTACACAAGTTGTACAGAAGAAAGAAAACACAACCTCTATTGCTACACAAGTTGTGTCTAGACCTTTATCTTCTCAGTTGCAATCAGTTTTTGGTAAAGGAACACTTCATGATCCAAATCTATTATCTGGAGCCTCTATGGATTTTTCTGATGGAAGAGCTTTGTCTGGTAAGGTTGGAAACAATAAGGCTGGTCTAGGCTCACATAAAGACAGAAGGCAATATACTGGTCCCAGAGATCCTTCTTCGCTGGCTGTTCCAGTCGTGGTGTCACTCAAGAGAGTTTGGACAGACTGGAATCAGTACAGTTGGTTTATCAGAAGAGTTTAAAGAAGGATTTTCTCTTGTACTTCATGGCTGATGGGACAGTATTTAGAATTGGTGAGAATGATATTGGCTTGAAATATTGGGAAGAATTAGAATATGTTCTATATCTTTTCAAGGTGAATAGTCAAAGGACTCAATCAGTTGCAAATGTGCTTAGACAGAAAATGCTCCAAAATTTGGCAATCAGAGGGATGAAGTGCAATAGCAGATATGTTCCTAAGTATAGAGACTGGAATGGAAATCTTATTGAAATGAAGAAGGGTACTGCAAAATTAAAGACTGATTTGGGAATCACAGTACTTGACTTCAATTCACAGTGAGAGGAAGTCAAATTTATTAGGCTGGGAAATGAGATGAGGAGAAACAAAATCTATGATCTTAGATCTGCTATCTATCAGACAGATGAGAGTGATCCTCAGTTAAGAGAAATTAAGGAAGCTATGAAGATTGAGCTTGAAAATGCGGAGAGAAGATTGCTTATAGATTATCTCAGAACAACACCAGATCTTGAGGAGATTAGAGATTAAAGTCTGTAAGAATTTTCTTGTTATCTGTAGATTTTTGTTAAGTCAAGTTTAAACTCTGCTTATTTTAGTAAACACTGTGTTTGTATGAAATTGTTTTGACATCATCAATTATTGTTAACTTGTGCATTTTTACTAATGAACAAGTTGGGGGAGATTGTTAAATATAATTGATATGGTTAATATCAGTGTTTAAGTTTTGCAGGGAAAAACAGAGTTTAAACAGGAAGCAGTCAGAGTTTAGTTAAACTCTGACAGTTAGAAGTTGAACAGAGTTTGCTATACGCTGACAGTTGGAAGCTCGACAGAGTTTGTTAAACTCTGTCTGGAGGAAGCGTCTACTTGTCAACAGTGTTTGAAGAATTATTGAAGATAATTATAGAAGCAATATCTTTGAAGATTGGATAGCTGTCAAAGAGATTGAGTTGACTAAGGAGACGAGTAGCAATCGTGATTGATATCAATTGTATAGCTAATTTATAGGAGTATCAATTATCGATTGTATAGCAGCTGTATATTTTATAAATACAGTTAGGTTAACCCTAGAAGGGTATCGGTCGTGTAATACAATATCTTTCATTGTAACCTAAGCAGCTCTCTGTGATAATTTACATCACTGAGAGAGAAGTTAATTCAAACAGTTTTTAAAACTTTTAACGAACTTATTGTTATTCTCTTATACTTAGTTGATTATAAGTGTGTATTCGGCCTAACATAAATGTCTTAAGACAAATGACTCAAATCAAACATACCTCTGGCACTGTCGTTTAGGCCATATAAATGAGAATCTTCGCATTTCCAAATTACATAGGGATGGATACTTGGATAAGTTTGATTTTGAATCATACGAAGTATGCGAACCGTGTCTCATTGGCAAAATGACTAAAGCTCCTTTACCGGACAAGGTGAGAGGGCCACCAAGTGATTGGACCTGGTACATAGTGATGTATGTGGTCCAATGCGTACGATGGCAAGAGGTGGTTTTTATTATTTCATAACCTTTACTGATGATTTTAGTAGATACAGATATGTGTATCTTTTGAAGAACAAATCTAATCATTTGAAAAATTCAAAGAGTATAAGGCTGAAGTTGAAAAGAAATTAGGTGACAGTATAAAAATCCACGATCTGATCATGGGGGTGAATACCTAAGCTTGGAATTTATGAATTTCATAAAAGAGTGTGGTATCGTATCACAACTCACTCCTCCTGGAACACCACAATGGAATGGGGTGTCTGAAAGTGTGACGCCCCCAGATCCGGGGTCGGAGATCTAGGCGCTCACGGTCCATTTTCCATTAATAACATACATGTTCTTGCACATAATATATATAACGCAGCCATCGACCCCACAATGAACTCACACCGCACACACACACAGAGGTTAGAGCCTCAGAAACGTCACAACATTGATTAAGCAGAAATAAAATTATCAGAGTTATTACAGACCGAATTAAATAGTATTTATGCTACCAGCAACACTTCGATATGAAGCGAAGTTGGCGGCTTGAAAGTTTGTTATGATACACTGCCTTGCACATGTCATACTGATAAATAAAACGAACTAACAAAAGCTGCCAACCAATCCGGCTAATGGGGCCTACCGGTGGAATCTCAACTGCTAGCTCGGGTCTAGTCACCTGCTTTCGAGCAGTCTGTCTGGGTCTTGCCATTTCGCTTAGCTGTTGTGGTTGTAAAATTTGAAAACAAGCAAGAGTGAGCAACTATAGCTCAGCAAGAAATATATGTATAAGGTAAGCAATATAACATTTCATATGATTGGCAGTTATTAAACTTGTTTGTATCAATCAGATATAAAATCACTTGTCATAGTTGATAAATTTCGAAGGTGCAACAATATGTGCCCTTGTTTTCAAAATAAACTTGCAGTTCTAGATACTGCATTGAGTCAACATCTTTCTCATCAAAATAGAACACTATCAGCAACTTGGCACAAAAGCCTAAGAAGCAGTGTCAAAGCATTTTTCCAAAATGGAGGAATGGGACTTAAAGAAAACATAAAAACCTGACAAGGATTGACGATGATCAGTCGCCACATCCAAGTCCAGTAATCCGCGGGTCTTCTCTACCGGTAGAAGGATAGAAACTACATCCGTAACTATCCCCGGGTGAAAACTACATCCGTAATCACCCTCGATGAAAACTACATCCGTAATCATCCTTCGGCAACACCTGGGCCGGAATAATAATTGATGGACCGCCTGGCTCACGGCCGCTTACACATCCCGGGAATCGTTCGTCAACGGTTCCCACACCTGCCAGAGTCCCTTTTTCTTTTTCTTTTGAAAACTTGATTTTGATTGAAAATAGAGTAATTGAGGTTCGACATCAGTCGACCGATGATTCTTGAAATCATACAAGAAGCAGAACCTGACCGGGGGTTTTCGAAAATGTTTTGAGTTCGAAAGAGTTCGAGTTTGAAAGTATTAAATGTATCTTGGATTAACTTTGTCTTTAAATAATGAACAATAATTAATAAATAATATTTTAAGATTTAATATTAATAATTAATAAAATAATTATTCGATAAAATAAACTTTTAATCCAAGATAGGGTTTCGAGTATTTACGAAGATATAACAATAGTTACTTGAGTATACGATACTACCCGAATGACCCTTCGGGTTTTCGCAAACTAGTTACGATATAATAATATACCGCTCCCCGGTCAATAGTATATACGGACCGCTACGACCTCTATTGCTAGAGTCGTTGTCCGAAGAAAACATTTCAATCTAAGTTCAAGGGGTACAAGCATATTCGTACTTATACAATCTCAATTGCATCAATACTTCGATAAACATAGCATTTGATATGGTTGAAAACTACAAACACAACAGTGAAAGTCCTTGTACATGTATAAGTTTTGAAAAGTAAACTTGCCTTGGTTTGGTTGGGGTGGTCGAGCGTGCGGAGTCGAACGATCTATACATAAGCAATAACCGCTCGTTAGTACCTTAACAATATCTCTTTAATTACGGGGTTTTAGGGGGGTACGAAATTAACTTAACGACTTCGTCTTATGACACTCTAGCCCCACTATAGGTTCATGTCATCACTCGATTACGCTCGTCACTTATTCGACTTAATTTAGTTACCACATTCGAATCATAACCATTACCCCTAGAATTATGCTCCACTAACGACTTTTTCCTTTGCGCGAAATTTACTCTAGCATTTTTATAAAATTCAAAAATTCATATTTTAATCCAATTCTTTTTTGGTGGTCTTCAACACTGCATTCCCTAACTTATCAAATTTTCCCATGATCCCACATATATTTTTAGGGGTTTAAACAAGGTTCACAAGGGGGTCACTTACTGCAGTCCGGAATCCAGAAACACAATTTACTTCTCCTGCCATAACGTAAAATCTATACATCACCTAGCCATGAACCTTACATTTCCAGAAACTACATTCAATTATCTTTCCAACAATATATGGTAGGACATCAGGGGACAACATTTGGGGGTCCAAAACCGTGTTACAAGACAGGTCAATGTTCCTGGAAAAACTCAGCAAGCATATACTACTTAGATCAACCATTTTTCACAATTCCTCAACACAACCAACACTTAATTCACTTAGTTCATGGTTTATAACACTCATGGAGATACATATACTATCCACAATCATAAAAGTCACAATCACAACATCAAAACTCAAGATCCATGTCATCCATTACTTATACAACCAAGATTAACTCATATATGCATGGATCTACTACCAAACATTATAAACACTACATAACCAAAAAGGTTTGTGATTTTTATACCTTCTTGAGCACCTAGGAGCCTTGGATAAGCCTTACACAACTCAATAACACCTTGAATACTCTCCTATAACCCTTACAATCCAAGATCTAAAAGAAAATCAAACATGGTTACTATTCACCAAATCTTTAACAATTTATAACTTGAATTTGGATGGATGAAATGGCTTGAAACTCTTAACATACCTTGTCTAGATGATGGAGAGGGCCTAGGATTTATGTTTTGATTTATGAGTGATGGGAAAGGGGGGAAGAAGAATTTTTCTTCTCCTTTTTTTTTCTTCTTGGCCGAGAGCACCTTGGAAGGGGGGGGAGAGTGTTTTTGATTTTTGTGTTTTGTTTGTTTGGTGAATAATTGATAAAGTTAGGGTTGGGTGATACATAATGTGTATGTATAGGCAAGGTACTAGCAAGGTATGGTTCCTTGTACTTCTTGTCTCCCCTTTTTAAAAAGCAAGTAACTAGTTACTATTCCTCTTCCATTTTGTTAACTAGTTTGCTTACTCCTAACCACTTGGTTGCATGGGACTTGCATGCAATACTACTCCTTGTATCATTATTCTTCCACCAATGCTTGTCATTTAATCTTTAATTCGTATCGTATCTTAATTAATCTCTCGTAATAATATTTTGTCGCGTAGAGATTTCCCCTATAATTCCTTAAGTACTTAATTGTGTAAATTCCTTGAATGTCCATAATTCCTCGTCATAATTCTTAATAAATCTTTTAATACTCTAACCATTCTCAAATCCCAAGTTTTATAAATCTTACTAACAATAAGACTCCTGCCTTCACAATCTTCCTTTTTATCTTACATAATGAATGCAACAACGCAGTTTCGCAGACAATCAATTCTATTAATCAACAGGGATGACTAGAAAGGTTCTATATTGACAATGCCACAAGATATTAAATAAAAGGAAATATTACCAAAAATTAGGGTTCTTACAGAAAGGAGAAATCGCACCTTGTTGGACATGGTACGGTCAATGATGAGTCATGCAGATCTTCCAATCAGTTTCTGGGGTTATGCCCTAGAGACGACTACACAAACACTAAATCGAGTTCCTTAAAAAATGGTTCAAAAGACACCATATGTGATATGGACTGATAAACGTAATAGCGTGTTATTTATGAAAATTTGGGGATGTGAAGCGTTTGTGAAACGTTTGGTCTCTGATAAGCTAGGACCGAAATTAGATAAATGTAATTTTGTAGGATACCCATTAGAAACTAAAGGGTATTATTTCTATAAACCTTCGGAGAACAAAGTGTTTGTTGCTCGAATGGCTGTGTTTTTAGAGAAAGAACTGCTTTCTAAGAAAAATAGTGGGAGGACAATAGATCTCGATGAGGATCGAGAACTACAAAATAATGTCGAACTAGAGTTGGAACATGAACAGAATGAGACTCAAGATGTTGAGAACAATACTTCTCAAGAAACACAGGTCATTCGTGGATCTAGTAGGATTCACCATGAGCCAGAGAGATATTATGGATTTCTCCTGACTCAAAGTGGCGATGTGATGCTTGTAGATAATGATGAGCCTCTCACCTACAAAGATGCTATGAATAGTTCAGATTCTGAGAGATGGCTGGAGGCCATGAAATCTGAGATGGATTCCATGTATGAAAACCAAGTATGGACTTTGGTTGAACCACCTAATGGGGTAAAACCCATAGAGTGCAATTGGGTTTTCAAGAAGAAAATTGACATGGATGGAAATTTACAGACCTACAAAGCAAGACTAGTGATGAAAGGTTTCAAGCAAATTCATGGTATTGACTATGATGAAACTTTCTCACCAGTAGCTATGGTCAAATCCATCAGGATTTTGCTTGCTATAACAGCTTATTATGACTATGAGATCTGGCAAATGGATGTCAAGACCGCTTTCTTAAATTGGAGTTTAGAAAAGGATGTGTACATGACTCAACCCGAGGGTTTTGTCGATTCAAGGTTTGCTAGAATGGTTTATAAGTTGCGACGATCCATTTATGGATTAAAGCAGGCCTCTAGGAGATGGAACATCCATTTTGATGAAACAGTCAAAGAATTTGGCTTCATACAAAATGAGGATGAGCCGTGTGTTTACAAGAAGGTTAGTGGGAGCCATGTGGCATTCCTAGTATTATATGTAGATGACATATTACTATTAGGGAATGACTCCTTCTCTACAGGCTGTGAAGACTTGGTTGGGAAAAAGTTTCTCGATGAAAGACTTAGGCGATGCTACCTACATCTTTGGGATCAGGATCTATAGAGATAGATCTAAAAGATTAATCGGCTTAAGTTAGAATACATACATTGATAAAGTATTGCATCGTTTTGGGATGTAAGAGGCAAAGAGGGGCTATGTCCCAATGTCTCCTGGGATAGGAACTCTGTCCTATATCATCAGATGATAAAGACCGTATGAGTAAAGTACCATATGCTTCGGTAATTGGTTCTATAATGTATGCAATGATATGTACTCGTCCAGATGTCTCGTATGTTTTAAGCATGATGAGCACATACCAGTCTAATCCAGGTGAGGGTCACTGGACAGCTATCAAGAATATTCTTAAGTACCTTAAACGGACTAAAGATTCGTTCTTGATATACGGAGGAGGTGAGAAGCTAGTTGTAAGAGGTTACACTAATGCTAGTTTCCAGACAGGTAGGGACGATTCTGTGTCCTAGTCTGGATTCGTGTTTTGTCTAAATGGAGGTGCTGTAAGCTAGAAAGTTCTAAGCAAGAGACAGTAGCTGATTCTACAATGGAAGCTAAGTATATTGCTGCAAGTGAAGCAGCCAAAGAGGCTGTTTGGATTTGGAAGTTTATTACAGGACTTGGTGTGGTTCCACCGATCGCAGATCTAGTTGATCTGTATTGCGATACCAATGGAGCCATTGTGCAGGCTAATGAACCAAGGTCCCATTCCAAGGCAAAGCATATACTTAGGAGATATCACCTTCTTTTAGAGATAAACGAGAGAGGAGATATAGACATATGTAAAATGCATACTAATGATAATGTTGCGGACCCACTGACTAAGGCTTTGTCGCAGCAGAAGCACGAAGGTCACACTAGTTCCATGGGTATTAAATACATGGGCGATTGGCTCTAGTGCAAGTGGGAGATTGATAGTGTTAGTGCCCTAGAGACAATGTAGTTGTGCTTCTAGGAAATACTATTTTGTTATAACATGATCATGTTCTACTGATTATTCTACATTAATTTGTTATGTCTTAATTTACTGCGATATAAATGTTAGAGTAATAAATGTCCTTGGAATATAGAACATGAATTCTATATCTTTAAGTATGTGACTTAAAAATGAGATTATATGAATAGTGTTTATATTCCAAAATATCCCTAATCGAGCATTATTATTAAGGGACAATTATAATGCATAAAGATTAGTATGTTGGTTGACAGATGACCACATCTCATTGGTCATAGGTATAGTGATACTAAAGTCAAGAACATAGGTGCATGTAATTCCATACATGGCACTGGATTAACCCGTTGTGAGATTTTACATGTTAATAAGGTCATTAGAAAGACTCACACTGATAATGGTGTAATGATCCTTAGACTTGACATCATTATATTTCTATATGAGGATTAATATACTTTGACTACATTAAAAGTTACCTTTGACCGGGTGATGATAAAAGTGGACATCGGGGATATTATGAGTCGTATAAGAAATATGAATGATAGATATAGGATTTAACCCTCCTATGATTAGGAGAGATATTATTGGCCTATTGATTGAGTGAGACTATGAAAATGCATGGTCATGCTCAAATATTGATTTGTTTTAATAGTCTACTCATGGATCAAGTAAACCCGGATTAAATGTTGAAGAGGATGACTAAATACATGCCTCGAGTTTAATCTATAATATATATGGTTAAAGGGATTATATTACACGGAAACATTAATCATAAAAGGTTTAATTGGATCACCAATTATTATTATTATAATAACCCAAAGGGTTACACAATAAGAACGTTTAAAAGGAGTTTTAATTTAAATTAAGAATTTAAATTAAATTATTAAATTCGAAATTGGATATTTAATTAATTGAACTAGTCTTAATTATAATTAAATATAATTCGAATTTAATATTAAAACCAAATAAGAATGGGTTTGGAGAAGCCCAATTCGATTTAGGGTTTAGCCCAATCTCTCTTCCCTATAAATACATTATGATGTATTGTTTAGGGTGAGACTTTTACAATTCGTTTTTATAGAAAAATGAGTGAGAGACTAGAGAGAGAGAGAGAGAGAGAGAGAGAGAGAGAGAGAGAGAGAGAGGCAGGTTCTTCGGCTAGTACCAACTCCGATGATCGTTGGACGATCAAGCGTTCGTGTGGACTACTTTGGCAACGTAGATCTCGAAGAGGGATGCGTGGTGATTGTTTTGGACCTCCATCTGCCATCAATTTGTAAAGCTTCTTTAAGGTAATCATCTATCTCCGAATTAAATATCATGTTTTTGCATGGATCCTGCGGTAGGGTTTCGATTTTTTGTTGTTTTAATTATTGCTTTCCGCTGTGTTTATGCCTCGGAACCCAACAAGCAGTACTCTAATGGCCCCTATCATAGCCAAGGTGGAACCACTCCTTCCCAATGGCAACAGCAGCAGCAACCTTTTCCTTGGGGATGGCATAATCCGGCCTGGCCTATTCCTCCTTGTCCATTCCCAAATCAAGGATGGACCATGACCAATCCTCCTCAGCAGCGCCAGGCAGGATTGCTCGGTTCAAGACCACCTCAGCAGGCCTATGTACATCAAGCAGCACCACTTACTCCTCATGGGCAGTCTGGTTCGTATGCTCCTACTGATATTGAGGCAGCGATGCACACCATGTCTATTAACCAACCTGACCCATCATGGTACATGGACACCGGTGCTACATCTCACATGACTTCTTCTATTGGTAATCTTACGTCTTATTTTAATTTGAGCAATCATCCTAATAATAATATTATTGTTGGTAATGGTCACATGATTCCAATTCTTGGCTATGGTCATACGAATTTATCTTCCCCAGGTCAATCCCTCTACCTTAAAAGTGTTCTTCATGCTCCTAAACTGATTAAAAATCTCATATCTGTTAGAAAGTTTACAAAAGATAATTCAGTATCTGTTGAGTTTGATCCGTTTGGTTTTTCTGTGAAGGATTATCGGACGGGGATGTCCATAATGAGATGTGATAGCCGAGGTGACCTTTATCCAATTTCCAATTCTCTCAACAATCAAGCTTCCTCTTCTACCTTTTCCGCTATTTCTCCTAAGCTTTGGCATGATCGTTTGGGTCACCCTGGGTCTTCTATCCTTCATGAGCTTAGGAAGAATAAAAGCATTGATTGTAATAAACTTTCTAGTTCTAGTATTTGTGGTTCCTGTGTTTTTGGTAAACATATTAAGTTGCCATTTGTTTCTTCTTCTTCGAATACTACTTTGCCATTTGATATTTTATATAGTGATCTTTGGACCTCTCCAGTTTTGAGTTCTTCGGGACATAGATATTACGTTTTATTTCTTGATGATTTTTCGAATTATTTATGGACTTTTCCTATAGGTCGGAAATCTGATGTGTATGACATTTTTTTGGCCTTTAAAGCCCATATTTTAACTCAATTCGAGCGTACTATCAAAAATGTGCAGTGTGATAATGGTAGAGTGTTTAATAACAATTCCTTTTCGAATTTTTGTAAAACTCATGGCATGTCATTCCGTCTTTCTTGTCCACACACATCTTCTCAAAATGGGAAAGCCGAACGCAAAATTCGGACTATAAACAATATGTCTCGTACTCTTCTGGCTCATGCCTCTCTTCCTCCATCATTTTGGCATCATGCCCTTCAAATGGCAACCTATCTTCTTAATGTGCTTCCAAGTAAATTGTTGGGAACTAAGTCTCCGCTTGAGGTGCTTTACAAAAAGGTCCCGTCTTATGGTCATATCCGGGTTTTTGGGTTTTTGTGTAACCCTCTTATTCCGTCTACAACTATTAATAAGTTGCAGCCAAGGTCTACTCCCTGTGTCTTCCTAGGGTATCCAACTAACCATCGTGGCTACAAGTGTTATGATTTATCATCTCACAAAATTATTGTTTGTCGCCATGTATTATTTGATGAGCATCAGTTTCCTTTTGCTGGGTTGCATTCTCCAAAATCCCATACGCATGGTTTCCTTGACGATGGCTTATCACCTTATGTCATTCAACATCTTTCCCACCCTATTCCAACTTCTTCTGATCACCCAGACGTGCCAAGTGCGCCCCCTTCACCTGACAGGTCCAACTCATCCCCTCCTGTCCAAGTCCATACACCTCTGGTCTCTCCTATTCACCCAGTTTCTTCACCAGGCATCACTCCTACCCAAACACCAATCGATCCATCTCCTTCTAATATTCCTGTCCAACAGCCTAGGGTCGTGACTCGTAGCCAGCATGGGATATATAAACCCAATACAAAATATTCCATGCATACTGCGGTTGAGAGGTCACCATTGCCTCGAAATCCTATCGCAGCTCTTCGTGATCCTAATTGGAAAATGGCCATGGATGATGAATATGATGCTCTTATTAAAAATAAGACGTGGGTGTTGGTGCCTCATCCTAAGAATGCTAATATAATTCGTTCTATGTGGATTTTCACTCATAAATTTAAATCTAATGGTGTTTTTAAGAGGTATAAAGCCCGTCTTGTAGGTGATGGGAAAACACAACAGGTTGGCATTGATTGTGGTGACACTTTTAGTCCGATTGTATCCGCACTGTTCTCAGTCTTTCTCTTTCGAAAGCATGGCCCATTCATCAATTGGATGTAAAAAATGCTTTCCTTCACGGGGAGTTAAAGGAAACAGTTTATATGCATCAACCATTGGGGTACAGGGACCGTGATTATCCTGATTATGTTTGTCTCTTACTGAAGTCATTATATGGCCTCAAGCAGGCACCTCGGGCTTGGTATAAGCGTTTTGCTGATTATGTTTTGTCTCTTGGTTTCGTTAATAGCAAATGTGATACTTCCTTATTCATTTTCAGAAAAGGGTCAGATATGGCTTATATTTTATTATACGTTGATGACATTATACTCACTGCTTCTTCTGATGCTCTACGGTGTTCTATAATGGATCTTCTCAGCAGTGAATTTGCTATGAAGGATCTTGGCCCTCTGAATTATTCTCTTGGTATTGCGGTGACTCGACATAAGGGTGGTATGTTTTTGTCCCAGCGCAAGTATGCTGATGAAATCATAGAGCGGGCAGGAATGGCTTCGTGTAAGCCATCTAATACTCCAGTTGACACGAAATCAAAGGTTAGTGCCAAATCTGGTGCTCTAGTTGATAATCCTAGTTTATATCGAAGTCTGGCAGGGGCTCTGCAATATCTCACCTTTACACGGCCAGACATATCTTATGCCGTGCAACAGGTGTGTCTTTATATGCACGATCCGGGGGTTGATCATATGTCTGCTCTCAAAAGGATTATTCGATATGTTCAGGGTACGTTGGATTTTGGCCTTCACTTGTATTCCTCTTCTCCTTCTACTCTGGTCTCATACACAGATGCAGATTGGGGTGGGTACCCGGACACGAGACGGTCTACTTCCGGTTACTGTGTATTTTTGGGCGATAACTTGATATCTTGTTCATCAAAACGCCAACCTACGTTATCTCGTTCTAGTGCCGAAGCCGAGTATCGTGGTGTGGCCAATGTGGTATCTGAATCATGTTGGATTCGAAACTTACTCTTGGAGTTACAGTGTCCAGTCTCAAAAGCTACTCTTGTGTATTGCGACAATGTTAGTGCTATTTATTTATCAGGGAATCCGGTTCAGTATCAACGTACTAAGCATGTTGAAATGGATATCCATTTTGTCCGGGAGAAGGTTGCACGCGGACAAGTACGATTTCTTCATGTGCCATCACGATATCAGATAGCGGATATTTTTACTAAAGGACTTCCACTTGTTTTATTTGAAGATTTTCGGGACAGTCTCAGCGTCCGAAAGCCTCCCGCTAAGACTGCGGGGGTGTGTTAAATATATTGTACAGATAATAATATATTGTACAGATAATTGTCAAAGTAGATAATTAGCTTTCCTAGTTTATAGCAGATAATTAGCTTCCTGATTTATAGCTTTCTGTTAATGGTTTGTAGAAAGTCAAGCCTTCTGTTAGGCATATACGTTGTATATATTTTGAGGAAAGGAATGACAATGACCAAGGAAAACATTCCATAATCTTTCACAAATGACAAATAAAAAGAACTAATCAGCGAAAGGTAAACCCAGAAGCATACAATAGAGGTCAATCAGCGAAAAAGAAACTAAGCCTTGGCCATGGAAAATCTGTTGCTGGTATTTTTTTACAAAGAAAAAGAAGGAAAAAAGGAGGATCATGTATCTGTTTTTTCCAAAGTTTACACACCATTCATCAGAATCAGCCATCGGAACCTGCTCTTTATCATATGCATGAAGAGAGCAAACAGTGAAAAGAATAAAAGAAACAGAAAAATAGCACACACACAAAGAAAAATTGGAAGTTATAGGATGCCTAACTTTAAAGAATAAACTGCTTTGATTGAGAAAGTTCTGGGAAATGAACTATATACCAATAAAAGATCTTGTAGTCTAGTTTTTTATGCAATAAACGGTTCGTGAAAAGGAACTTTTTACAGAAACTTATGACCTTATTAGTAAAGGGGTATCAAGCAGTCCAGACTTGCCGGAATTTGCCAAAAAATGCAAATTTGTTCTACATAAATGCCATGCAAACGACAAAATAATTCAGTACATGAGTGTATGATTGGCTGAAAATAAAATATAGAGGAAACCAACATACAATGGAATGGTACCAGCTTGTACAAGAAAAGAAAGAACGTAGAAGTGCATGACTCTGCAAGTCTAGGTTGAAAGATGCTACTGGTGTGTAAGAATTCATTTTTTGAAAAAGAAAACAAGAAAAAACATTCTCGACGATGGAGCTCATTTGTGAGGATGTTTGAAGTTCATTATTTCACTGAAAGGCAGAAGAATAATGAAATCAAACAAATCGAAGAAAGCAGCACTAACTCTCTACCTCTACATAATTTTTCTGATCCAGTTGCACACTGTTTGAAAATTATTACCAGCAGGTAGTGAAAGAAAAAAAGAAAACTCGGCATTCAAAAGGGGAGTATCCGTACAACACTTGGTTGAAAACAGCTTCAAAGGAATTTCACTTGCAAGAAGGTAAAGTCTTACAATCGAATGAAATAGTAGTAAACTGTATACAGAGAAAGCTAATGAGACTGCAGAAAAGACAAAGGTTGCAGATAATAAGATGTCCAGCTGAAAATAACAGGGCCGCACAAACGAATTTTATAAATGACAATGCAACAACCTGTGAGTCGTATAATGATGCGCGTTTGTTTCTGCACATCACCTTGATTAAGCAGCACTATAATCGACAAGGCAGGTTAGAAATCTACAAGAAATATAATTGCTTCAAAAAGTGGACACAAGCAGCTGAAGCAACAGCACAAGAAGGGTCTAGCTATCCATATGTCTGATATGTTAATCTCCAATTTTCTTCTGACGCTCTTACTGCCAGGGATCGTAAGTACATGGACACAGGTACTGACTGAGGAAAACTAACAACAAAGGTTGTGATCAAAAAATGTAAATACCCAAGAGTCTCAGAGGCAGTGATGAGAATCGAAGCAATACAAGCTGAAATCAGCAAAGCTTTTATATAGCCCTACCGTGTTTTCAATAAGAGCTCTATGTCTAATCAAGATTAGTGCTATTTTTCTTTAGCATTCACATATTTTTTCATGTCAGGCAAGTATCAATTTTTTTCCGAGCTTTATGCATATTTATTATGCAAGAAAAATTAATCTGACCCAAACAAGTGTTCATCGAAGGTCACTTGGGGGCAACAAATTCGGTAAAGTCCTGAACTAGTGACCCAACATCAAACATTTGAGAGGAAATCAAATTTTAATCCTAGACTTGTGATCAATCGACAATCACTTGAGGATAACAAATTGATCAAGTCCCGGACTTGTGATTTATTGAAGATCACTTTGGGGCAACAAATCGATCAAATCATAGACTTCTATCAATACTCATATGAGGATACAAATATATATATCCATCCTAGACCAGTGACATACCACTTCTTCAATGAAGCAATAAATCACTTGGGGGCAGAGGATGTATCGGGCTGGATATACGCTTCAGTGCAAAGCTATGATGGTCTGACCGAGATGAGAAAGTGGTGATCTACAGTTTTTTAGATTTAACATTTTTATAGATCATAGAGTATATCTCATCGATGCGTAATCCATATCAAATCTACATATGTAAACTTTGAGGATTCAAAGCACAAAAAGAACCGAAAAACAGCGTTTGATGCTATGATGGTTCATATATCGGGGACTTTGTATCGGGATATGAGAAATTAGAGAGCAGAGTCTTTTGACAATTTTGTGACTTACTGATGACCTCCCATTAATGCGCAATCAGAGTCGAATATGATTGATAAAATCGAAATATATGAAGCTTGGAAGCATACAATGTGCAAGCACATTCAAACATGATTTGGGCCCGAATCGAATTGTTTGAGGATTGTAAGCAAGGGCTTATACATAAAACCTCTCACGGAAGTTAACTTGTGGAAAGGCTTGTAGAAGACACATCTCAAAAAGATATATCCAAACATTTACGTGCATGAAACGGGTATGTGCTTAGTAACTGGGGACTATAACCTAGAGAAACTAAGAGAATTATTCGTGAGCATGGAACATAAACTTAATCAACTGTAAGGTAAGGTTAGAGGCCCTTATACTGGTCGACCTTTCGTAGAGGGAATGTAGCACCTTCGGATACCTAGCTACCATGATGAGTTAAAAATTATGTTAACTTAAATACATGGGAAAGTAAAACTAAAATAAGTATCTATAGGAGGAAACCTTTAGTAAATACTAGGAACTTGTTGATACGAAATATAAACCCATCACTACTAGAAAAATCCCCTACGACATCGGTTAAAAACCGATGTCTTTTCTGAAATTGAACCAATGTCTTCGCGTGTGATGTTAAAAGTCTAAAGTTTAGACATCAGTTTTTAACCGATGTCTCATACATATTTACACATCGCTTTTCATCAGTTATATTATAGAACCGATGTTAAAAATACTCCAAGACATCGGTTTCACTAGTTCATTTTCGTACTTTTCACATCGGTTTATTATCAATACCTGTTGTTGAATTTTGTATTAACAACGGTTTTCAAAATTAAGCAATGTTGTATGCCCTTATTAACATCGGTTTTAGACATTGGTTATTTTCAATATGATGTTATTTCTGCTTTTTTACATCGTTTTTCACTTATATGTGTTGTTAATTTTGCTTGATTGCATGTATTATTCCTCCTGTATTCAACAGCTAGAACCAAAACAACAACAAAAAAAGTAAACAAACGGAACTTGGATGGCATTTCTCAACTATTCATTACCAAATACAACAGGCAATTTACATTGGTGAGACACAGGTTAATCAGCTCTTTTTGCGTCCTGGTTCGAGCCTCTTTAAACAACATTGTACAAAAATATTTCTTTCTACATATCTCATGGATAACAAAACCATGAATGAAAAGATGAAAAAAAATATAACCCTGATGCAGCAAATTGAATTATTAGATTAAGAGAACTTCCTTGAAAGCATTTTCAACATTAGTGGCCTCTAGTGCAGAAGTCTCCATGAAGTAAAGAGATTCCCTATCTGCAAACGCTTTTGCATCCTCAGTTGAAACAGCAGAAAGGTGCTGAAGATCTGATTTATTTCCAATCAGCATTACAATATAACTGGGGTTACTTGAACATAATACACATCATAACACGGAAAACAATATAACTGTATGGCATTTACAAAACACCAGATCTTGTGGAGACAAGGATACTCACACAACCTGCTAAATACCTGTTAGCTATATAAATATCACGATGTTTGTTATAGACTACAGACACTCCAACATTGTGCACACTCCAACATTGTGCACACTTCAATTCCCCAAAAACGCTTTTCCAGGCGGACGATTCATTTTCTCCTTCTTGGACCACTGCTTATATCTTCCTTCTCACAAAGATGCATCACTTGTACGAAATTCACCTATTAGAGACATGATCGAAGCAAACAAACGACTGAATGAAACGTTATTTCGCATAGGCATTTTCTCAAACAGTTGGTGTGCATAAACAAAACAACCCAGTTTTTGAGAACAAGACACCAAACTAATGACACTATCAGCAAGTTATTATTCATTATATTTTGCAAAGATTTACAAAGCAAAAAAACAACTATTAATTTCAAGTTGAAATTAATCATAAGCATCGATCTAATTAAAGTAATTCATAAGTTAGACAAATTCCAGACATAAATTGGAGCAGATATATAAGTAAGTACACACAGGAGATGGAGAGGGAGAGAGAGAGAGAGATGGAGAGAGAGAGAGAGAGAGAGAGAGAGAGAGAGAGAGGAACGGACCTTTGTGTTGAACGGACTGGCACTGAGAAGGAGTACGACTAGCGACAGTACTACCGACTAGCTGCTGTGCTTCACGATTCTGTTGAAGGAAAATTGAAAGAAAAGAAAGTTAATTGAAAGAAAACGAAGTTCAATCAGAGTTTTAATTGAAAGGAAAGCTAGGGTTACATTTAATTGAAAGAAAAGCTAGGGTTACCAGAGAGAGAGACGAGAGATAGGTTGTTTTGATTTGGGGATCGATTGTTTTTTTTAATGATTTTTGTTTTAATGAATTTGGTTATGTTTTAAGATGGGCGGGAGGGGAAATTATGTTTTTAAGGGGGGAAAATTTGTTTAAGGGGGGAAGCTAATTGTAGAAAAAGTTCTAAGGGGGGGAAGAAAGATGGGGGGAAACTAATTGTAGAAAAAGTTCTAAGGGGGGAAACTAATTCAGAATTTTTTAAAAAGAGTTTTAACATCGCTTTAAATGACAACCAATGTCTAAGTCGTTAGATAGATTTTTTTTTTAAAAGTTTTAGACATCGCTTTCAAAGTAAAACTGATGTCTGATTTATAAAAGACATCGGTTTTAAAATTACCGATGTAAGAAAGGTTTTTAACATCAGTGGCATTTTGAACCGTTGTCTTAAGTGCGATGTCTAATCCAGTTTTTTAGTAGTGCATCCATCTAATGGGTATCTATCTTTATTAGAGGACTGAACGAGACCCAATGGATCATCCAATATAATTGGATATAAGAAGAAATTTACTTATATAGGTGACTTGCTGCTAAATGATAGGAGTATGTGCCTAAAAGAACTACGTGGGTTTGATTCCTTATAAAAATATACGTAGGCACCTTGAGAAGGGATCCCGAGATTCTTTTCTCTTTTAGAATTAATTCTCTCTCAAGCTCATCCCAAAAACCCTAATTCTTCTCGTAAATTGCCATGGATATTAAATCCCTAATTTTATATTTAGCTCAATACGAATACCCGATTATAAATCTAATCTTGAAACTTAGTCCGTGACGAAAATTGCCTTCAACACCCGAACAACGCATGACTCCTTTTTTAATATCTATGATTATATTAACTTTTTTAATATTTACATGTTATTAATTTACATATCAAATTATTGTAAAAAAAAAAAGATATATGTATAAGATTTTACAAGTTTAATTTAATTTTTGTGTTCTGTCTTGAATTCTTGAAATTTGATTTGGATTTTACAGTCTACGTGAAATTAACAAAATAATCTTTAATTTAGTGATGGTTTACATTATTTTCCAAGTAAAAGTACGAAGAAACAAAAAAGGGAAGAAGTTGATGATTCTTTACGTAAAAAATTCTATTCGGTTTATGAAATCTACCTATGTTTCGTTTTGATTATCAAAATATCCTTCTTATTATTTGAAGATAAATTCTATTAGCAACCAAACACAGTTTTAATAATAAGTGTAATAGGTATTTGTCCAAACCTTTGGAAATTGGTAGTCTGATCATCAGTACGACAAAATAAATAAGAACCTTTAGATCTTAAAATAAATAGATGAAAACTTTTAGATATAACATAAAAAAGATATTTTATATTTTAATATGTAAACTAAAAGTGTTTTTATGTTGAAATACGAAAAAGTGTTTATCAATGATTTAAATCGTATATAATTAGATTTTCTGCATTGAATAGGATTATCTATGTAGGTCTTCTACATTGACTAAGATTAAAGTAAAAATATTAATTATATTTTTTCTTCAGATTCTGAGTATTTTCATTTGGATACTAATTATTAATAAATAAATTAAAGATAATTTTATTAGTTTAGCGTGGGATGTCAAGTCTTCCAAATCTGATTTATAGATCTCAAGATATATCCCAATTAGTAAATTTAATATGTTTTTAATATTAATAAAACATAAATAAAACTCAATGGGATATTTACCAAAATAACTACCTTTTTTAAGTTTTTTTACGATTTACCATCTTTTCAAAATATTTGCAAAAATATCAATTTATTTACAAAAATACCTAGGTTGCATATGCAACCTTATATGCAACCTATGCAATTGAATGCAACTGAAAACTGAAAGTTAAATTTCCTTCTTTTTTTTTGCCAACTTCCAGACTCCAGTTGTATATAAGGACTACACAACAGCAAAAAATAAAAATTTAACTTCCAGTTTTCAGTTGCACATGCAACTGAATGCAAATGAAAACTGAAAGTTGAATTTTCATTTTTTACCAACTTCTAGTTGTATATAAGGGCTGCGCAGCAACAAAAATTGAAAATTAAACTTCCAGTTTTCAGTTTTCAGTTGAATATGCAACCTATGAAATCTATGCAACTCAAAACTGAAATTGAATTTTTATTTTTTGCCGCTGCGCAGCCCTTATATACAATTGGAAGTTGGCAAGAAAAATGAAAATTCAACTTGTAATTTTCAGTTGCATTCAGTTGCATAAGAGGTTGCATATGCAACTACATATGCAACTGAATGCAACCTGCTGCGCAACCATTACAAATAAGATGATATTTTTGCAAATAAGATGGTATTTTTGCAAATAAAATAGTATTTTTGCAAATTATTTTTTTAAAAAAATTATTTTCGCAAAAGAATTTCTAGGCATGGGTATTTATGGAAAAAGCCCAACTCAATTCTAATATAACCTTTTCAAGTTATATCCTTTTAAAATTATAATTTTCTTTTTAAAATTCAATTCTAATACAACCTATAAGATTTTACACGTTCAATTTAATATTGATGTTCAATCTTGAAATCTTAAAATTGAGTTGGATGATTTTAAATCCCATGTAAAATAATCATTAATTTAGTGATGGTTTAACAACTATTTTCGAATTAAAACTACGCAAAAATAAAAGAGAGAAGAAATTGATGATTTTTTACATTGGAAATTCTACTCGATTTATGAAATCTACTTATATTTTGTTTTAATTTTCAAAATACCATAATTTTAATTTGAAGATAGTTCTATTACAACCAAAAAAGTTTTAGTATATATTAAGTGTAGGAGGGATTTTAACTAAAATTTTGGTAATCAATAGTACGGTCCTGAGTATGACAAAATAAAAAAGAACCGTTAGATCTTAAAATAAATAAATGAAATTTTTTGGATATAGAATAAAAAAATATTTTATATTTCAATATGTAAACTAAAAAGTGTATTTATATTGAAATGCAGAAAAGTTTATATCATTGATTTAAATCATATATAATTAGGTTTTCTACACTAAATCGAATTTTCAATGTAGGTCTTCTACATTGAATAGGATTAATGTAAAAATCCGTAATTATAATTTTTCTCGAGATTCTGTATGTTTCCATTTGGATAATAATTATCAAATCATCACTAAATTAAAGATAATTTTATGAGTTCGAAGATAATTTTATGAGTTCGCATGGCCTATAAAATCATCTAAATCGGATTTATAGATCTCAAGATAGAACCTAAAGAGTAAATATGATTTTTTTTAATATTAATAAATAAATTACAAAAATTCAATTTTAATACAACCCTTTCTAATTATATGCTTTTTTAATTCAATTTCAACACAATCTTTTTTAATTATATACATTTTAGATTATAAGTTTTCTTTTTAATATGATACAATTTTGATCGTTTATTTTTAAAAATATTAGATTCGACGGTTGAGATTATTTTGGTGATACAGGGACCAAAATTATGGATAAAATTCCTTTTGTGCTTATTATATGTAAGTATATAATATTTTCAATCTACGCCCTAGGAAGGTAATAGTACATATTTTAATTATTATTTTTTTGTTTAGCCACAAAGTCAAAATTTTAACCTAATTTTAGTTACTTTTACTAGGAATTTTGTAGATTAGGACAGAATTATGCAATAACTTCTTTGTTCATAAACAATAATAAGGAAAATTGTTTGTAAAACTAGTATATGATTAAACAAATATAATGTAAAATATTTTGTAAAATCAGTATACGATTAAGGCCGAACAAAACTAATAAATTGGGTATCTTTAAAAAAAATTAATTAAGAAGTTCATTATACAACGAAAAACGTACCTAAAAATGTTTCTATATATTCCTTAATTGTTTCCTAAAGATTAAATATGACAACTGTTACATAATGTTTGATCCTCTAATGTAAAAACAGCTATGACAAACCACTATAAATAACTTTTGTATCCATAACTGGCAAATGGATTTCTCCATCTTCAATTCATGTGTCAATTTTCCCAAAGTATGAACCAATGTATATGTGTGATATTGGGTGTCCAATAAATCAAAATTAAGACCGAATCAAAAATATCATAATCAGTTTGCAAATAGGATCTTTAAAGGGTTTTTGTACGAATGCCGAATCAAGTTGCTCCCCAATTATACAATGTTGGAGATTTAAAATAATTCATGAAGTAAGCATAAGCGTCAGTAGAGGTAGGTGTGTGGGTGGGTATTCAAAATTCAACACCACAAAAATCTGGGGGTATGAGAGGAGAAGAACCATTTCAAACATGAAAGAAATTTAAGTAATAAAATAACTACAAATTAATCAATTTACTACCTGAATCACAAAAATATTCAGGGAAAAGCAAAAATATAATAATCACTCTATACTAAAAAACAAAACTAACAATATTCGTAATCGGCACGGGAACATATATGGACAGAGAATGGGCTCATTAATACAAACGTGCCTCGAAATTTTTTTATAATTAGAAACTCTTTTAAGAAGTAAATCAACTTGGAGCAATAAAGTTACACAGAGCAAAAAGTAAGTCTTCGGAAGCCTACCGACATGAGTAGAGCTACTCCACTAAACCAGTTCAACATCATCCGGACGACTTTTGATCTTTGAGCAAAACTAGCATGATAGGCACCATTTAAATTTGTATAATTCAGTTGTTTTGATTTTCGAAGTAGATGATTCGTAATTTTTAAAATTTTGTACATTATTAGGGTGATACATTTGACAAAATATATCTTTTATGAATATTGATAATAACTTGAACTTCTTAGTTGAATTACATATATGATCGTAACAATTTACTCACATTTAAGAACACATATGAATTTTTATAAATAATTTTATAAAAATAACTTAGAAAGACTAAACAATACATACATTGAAAAATCTACCCTTAAGGTAATAGACTCACATGTAGACATATATAGGCAATTACTCAAATGATAACTTTTAATATTATAATGAGAACCGGGAACTAACCTCACGCTCTTTTGTTTATACATATATTTATATATAGCTGCACATTTTTATATCTCCATCTTTACCCTCCCGTCTCTTACATTTCTAGAAACATTTTACACCATTTTTAGCAATACACCCACGTTATCACCATCTATCCTCCACTTGTACATCTCCTTCATCATCATCGTTCATGATACATACATGCACAAATGTGTGTGTGTGCGCGCGCATATATACACCATCATCACTCAGTCATTTCTTCGTGTCACCAAATCGACCATCATTATAGCAATAACTTACAAACACTTTTGTCACCAAGTTCCAGCCACATTCCCGGCCACACCTTCGATAGCTTATTCATCTTCTTGTTCTTCCTCTCATAATAGAAATGAGTATATAAATCCCCACTAATGTCGTTTTCACCCACTCTACCACCGTCAACGCCATCACTGACACCTTAAAGCACCATCAAAATTTTAGATATGGAAATATTTAGTAATTTTTGTATAATTTTTTTGTATAATTTGGATTCAAATTTTGGTGATTCAATTTGAATTTTTGGTGATTGTATTTTTATTTTCGTGGTGTAAGTGGTGGTGCACATTCAAATATAATCTACATCTCTACCTTTACACTCCTACCTCTACTATTTTCGGTGCTATTTACAAAATCTTCAACAATACACCAACGTTATTGATATGGGCTGAAAATAAGCCCTAAAGGCACATTTAATGTGGCATTAATTAGGCCAAGAATGGTCCAAACGTGGGGCCCACCAGCTGGGCCCAAAACCCCAATTATAATATTAATTTCGTAATTAATATTGGGGATAATAAACAACTCAGCAATAAGAATTAGATAAGGATATTATCTCCACCAGACTTAGCCACCAAGGCATCCAATTCAATATGGAAACTGATTCCTACAAGGAATAGATCTAGAACCTTCCCCAAAGACTTGCCCACCAAGTCTCCGAATTCTACCATAATTCTAAGGCTTCTCAGCCTATATAAAGGGCCTGACCCCTCATTCTCAGAACTACGTTGGCTTGATTCTCAATACGAGATACGTAGGCACTCTGTGAGGACCGATTAAAGTCTCGAACGCAGAAACAGCCATAAAAGCTCGAAGCTCAACCACCCTAGCATTAATTACAAATCGTAACCTAATTTTTGATCCACAACATTTGGCGCCGTCTGTGGGAAGACAACATCAACCATGGTTCAAACACGAAGAACAACATCAACCGAGGCCGTGCCCCTTAACTCTGCTCCACCAGCCACTTCTAATCCGCTTATCGTCACTGAAGAAGGACAAATACTTCCATCAACAGGGGCGGTCATTCAACCTCTGCCCACTCAGCCCCCAGGGACGACTCCCCATGTAGAAGGGACCCACTCTGTGATTGTCCAGCAAAGCCAAGAAACTAACCCTCTCCAGATGGTGGTTTCTCCTCTTGGTAACGATGATCGCACAGGGGTACAGATCCATACTACGGATCTCCCTTTGAACACCAACCCTATGTATGGGCTGCCTAATTATCCCCCTCGACGAAGGGAACCTGGACCAAGCGGTCACGCCTTACAGATCCGGGATCGAGAATATGATGACTACTCTTGTCCCTATACTGATGATTCAGCATCATCTGAGGATGATGATCGAGATGAAGCCCCGAGGAGGCGACGTGCTAGCAAAGAACCTCAAAGAAGGACACGAAGAATCCATGATGGACTCCCCTTGACAACTGCTGAGAAAATCAAGGCTTATGAGGCAGAGATCTTAAAATTGAAGGACGATATTGCAAGAGAACAAGACAGATTGAATCAAGCTCAGCCTCCTCCAACTGCAGAGAGGATTCCAATTATAAATTTGGAGAGGCCTTCAAGAAGGCAAAGAAGGGCCGAAGCCCCAACTGAAAAGTCAACAAGGGTGGAAACCCCCAGAAGCAACCCTAAGGATCTGATGCCACTCGGGGATCGTGATGATCCCACACCCCCGTTTACTGAGGAGGTGATGAATGCTCGCATCTCAAAGAAGTTCAAGATGCCGACAATCAAGGCCTATGATGGAACGGGCGATCCCGCAAACCATGTTAGAACGTTCTCCAATGCACTGCTGTTGCAGCCTGCGAGCGACGCCTCAAAGTGTAGGGCGTTCCCTCAAACCTTGTCTGGCATGGCTCAAAGGTGGTATAGCCGCTTACCTGCAAACTCAATTGGCTCATTCAAAGAACTAAGTGCCGCCTTTGTCAGCCAGTTCATTAGTGGGAGAGTTCATGAAAAAAGTTCTGCATCCCTTATGTATGTGGTGCAGGGGAAGAACGAGAATCTGAGAGATTACCTCAAGCGGTTCACCAAGGAGACGCTGAATATCACTGATCTGGAAAATAAGGTGGCCATGGTAGCCCTGGAACATGGAACCACTGATCTCTTCTTTAAAAGGTCTTTGGCAAAACATCCTCCTGAAAATATGGCCGAGCTCCAACGGAGGGCCGACAAATATATCAAGGCTGAGGACAGCATGAAGAATGAAACCACAGGAGGCAATGGCAAGGGTTCTAATGATTCGAAGAAACGAAAGCAAGAGCAAGAGTACGATGCTAGGGACAAGTATCCCCGGACTAGCAAGGATTCCGATTCACCGCCAAAGAAGGGTTTGGGACCGAGGTTTTCTGATTATGCAAGGCTGAACGCTCCTAGGAGCCAGATCTTGCTAGATATTTAGAAGGATAAAGACTTCCGATGGCCGAATCCACTTAGGGGTGATCCCACGAAAAGAAACAAGGATCAGTACTGTAGGTACCACCGTGATGTAGGTCATGATACAGATGATTGTAGACAGTTGAAAGATGAGATTGAGTTCTTGATCCGGAAAGGAAAGCTAAGCAGGTTCACGAAGAATGATGATCGTGGAACCCAAAGAAGGGACTATGACAGGAGAGACAATGACAAAAGAGACAGCGATCGTGATCGTGATCGTAATCCACAGCCCCGAGGGCCAGTAATCAATATGATTTGGGGAGGACCAACAGCAGCTGGCACTACCCGAAACTCCCGAAAGGCCTATGCCAGAGAAGTGATGCACATCGTAGGAGAAGCCCCGAAGCGTGCTAAGACTGAGATAGTGATTGGTTTTGATGATTCAGACCTTGAGGGGGTGAAATTCCCCCATGACGACCCGTTGGTCATAACTCCTGTAATTGGAAACTCGGAGGTGAAACGAGTCTTGATAGACAATGGAGCTTCTGTTGATATCTTGTTTCACGATACGTTTGTGAAAATGGGGTACACCGATTCTCAGTTAACCTCCACCAACATGCCAATCTATGGATTTAATGGAGTTGAGTCCAAGGTCGAAGGTACTATTCAATTGCCCATGACCATTGGACAGGAACCTAAGGAAGCTACTCAGATGCTGAATTTCCTTGTGATCAAGGCATCCTCGACTTATAACGCAATCCTAGGAAGGGCTGGACTTCATGCCTTCAAGGCTGTGGCCTCCACATATCATATGAAGATTAAGTTTCCAACCCGGAATGGTGTTGGAGAACAAAAGGGTGATCAGAAGATGGCAAGAAGTTGTTACGTATCCGCGCTAAGGGCTGATGGAATCGGGGGGCAGGTACTTCTGATCGAAGACATGGATGTCCGTGGTGATGATGAACACCGAGGAAAGCCAGCAGAGGACTTAATACCTATTCCTCTGGAGCTAGGTGACCCTGAGAAGGTGACTTATATAGGAGCCTCTTTGAAGGAACCCCTGAAGGGCAAGTTGATAGCATTCTTGCAAGAAAATGGCGATGTGTTTGCTTGGACAGCAGCTGATATGCCAGGGATTGATCCCCAACTCATAACTCACAGATTGAATGTCGATCCTAATCGGAAGATAATACAGCAGAAGAAGAGGAACTTTGCACCTGAAAGGCAAGAAGCCATAAAGCAAGAAGTGGAAAAGCTCTTAGAATCTGGGTTTATCGAAGAGATTCAGTTTCCAGAATGGTTGGCTAACCCTGTGATGGTCAAGAAAGCCAACGGTAAGTGGAGGATGTGTATAGACTTCACCGACTTGAATGACGCATGCCATAAGGATTGCTTCCCTTTACCAAGGATAGACATGTTGATAGATGCCACAGCTGGACATGAGATGCTTAGCTTCATGGATGGTTTCAGCGGCTACAATCAGATTAAGATGCACAAGGATGACGTCCCTAAGGTATCTTTCATAACTGACTTCGGTGTTTTCTGCTATCTTGTTATGGCTTTCGGTCTAAAAAATGCAGGAGCTACTTACCAACGACTGGTGAATAAGATATTCGCCCATCTGATTGGAAAAACCATGGAGGTCTATGTTGATGACATGCTAGTCAAGAGCCTGTTCAAGGCAGACCACATTAAGCACCTCAGAGAGGCATTCGAAGTGCTGAGGCACCACAAAATGTTGTTGAATCCAGCCAAGTGTGCCTTTGGCGTTGGATCAGGCAAATTTTTGGGTCTTATGGTTTCAAAGCGAGGCATAGAGGCCAATCCTGACAAGATCAATGCGATCTTAGACATGGAGCCACCACGCTCTATAAGAGATGTGCAGAAGTTGATAGGCCGGGTAGCGGCTTTAGGAAGATTCATCTCCAAGTCTGGTGACAAATGCTTGCCTTTCTTTCAAGCATTAAAGAAGGTTAATAATTTTGAGTGGACCCCTGAGAGCCAAGAGGCCTTTGAACGACTGAAGAAGTATATGGTTGAAGCCCCGTTGCTGGCCAAACCTAGTCCCGGAGAGACTCTTTATATATACCTGGCGGTATCTGAGCAAGCGTTGAGCGCCGTTCTCATTCGAGAAGAGAAGAAGGTCCAGAAACCTATCTATTATGTGAGCAAGGTGTTGCACGGGGCGGAGCTGAATTACTCTCCCATTGAGAAGTTCGCCTTGGCATTGATAACAGCCTCGAGGAAGTTACACCCGTACTTCCAGGCACATAAGATTGAGGTCCTGACGGACCAATAGTTGAGAAACATTTTGCATAGCCCGAAGGCTAGTGGGAGGCTAATCAAGTGGGCGATTGAACTTGGAGAATTTGACATCACGTATAAGCCTCGAACAGCCATTAAGGCTCAGGCATTGGCTGACTTCGTGGTTGAATGCACCATTAGCAACTAAGAAGTCGGGGGGCAGGAAATGATAACAACCCCTGAGAAGCAAGATAAAGATGGAGAACTTGAACCTGATCGGAAGGAATATTAGGTGCTCTATTTTGATGGAGCATCAAAAACAAAATCTAGTGGCGCAGGCTTAGTATTGCAAAGCCCCGATGGGTTCACAGTCCAATATGCTTTGAAGTTGGATTTCCAGACAACCAACAATGAAGCTGAATATGAGGCCTTGATAGCTGGTTTAGGCTTGGCCAGAATCATGAGAGTCAAGAATCTCAAAGTTTGTGGAGATTCAAGATTAGTAGTCTCTCAAGTAAATGGTGAATTTGAGGCCAAGGATGAAACTATGGCAAAGTATCTGCGAGTTGTGAAAGCTGTCATGACTCAGTTTGATGAGTGTTATGTAGAACACATCCCGAGAGAAGAGAACGTTAAGGCCGATGCCCTGTCTAAGTTCGCTTCTTCCGAGATAGAAAACTATGCAGGGAGTGTTTACTTCCAGGCCTTGAAGGCCCCGACCATCGACTCGAAATTATTGGCACCAATTGATGTGGGAAGCTCTTGGATAGATCCTATCAAGGCACACCTTGAGACCGGGTGGCTCCCAGACGATGCCTTGGAGGCACGAAAACTTTCAGTAAGAGCATTGAGATACACTTTGATTGAGGGCATTATGTACAAGAGATCATTTGTCATCCCGTACTTGAAGTGCTTGAGGCCCCAAGAGGCAAGGGAAGCTTTGGAAGAAGTTCATGAAGGGATCTGTGGGCAGCACCTGGGGGGCAGGGCCCTGGCTCACAAAATAACTCGTTTGGGATTCTACTGGCCAGAGATGCTGGCTGATGCACAGGATTATGTCAAGAGGTGTGACAGGTGCCAGAAGCATGCTCCGATTGTCAGGCAGCCGCTTGAGATGTTAACATCAGTCAGTTCCCCCATTCCATTTGCAATGTGGGGGATGGACATTCTTGGTCCTTTCCCTATGGCATCAGCACAGAGGAAGTTTTTGATTGTCGCCATTGACTACTTCACCAAGTGGATTGAGGCTAAGCCTTTAGCCAAAATAACCACCAAGCAAGTTTCCCAGTTCTTTTGGGAGAACATAATCTGCAGATATGGCATCCCACGAATCCTTGTGACGGATAATGGGACACAGTTCAATAATGAAGAATTTAAGAAGTACTGTGAGGAAAATGCTATTGAGCTTCGTTTTACCTCAGTAGCACATCCGCAAGCAAATGGACAGGCCGAGGTGGCCAATCGGATCATCCTTGATGGACTTAAGAAAAGGGTTGAACGCTCAAGGAGCACTTGGGTAGACGAGTTACTGCCTATACTCTGGGCTTATCGCACTACTTGCAAGGTGACCACAGGAGCAACCCTGTTTCTGCTAGCTTATGGAGCTGAGGCAGTTGTGCCACTGGAGATCATGCATGCATCACCTCGAGTGGAGGCATTTGAACCTGAGACAAATGAAGAAGGTATGAAGCTCGCCCTAGATCTGATTGATGAAGTCAGGGACGAGGCAAACGCCAGAAATGTGGAGCATCAAAAGAAAGCATCCTTCTATTACAACCACAGGGTTAAGGAGTGGTTCTTTCAGCAAGGTGATTTAGTTCTGAGGAAGATCGAGGCTTCTGGAGTTGGCCAGAAAGGAAAACTAGCCCCAAACTGGGAAGGGCCGTATCGGGTTAGGAAGACATTGGGACGAGGATCATATAAGTTGGAGACCTTGGACGGGGTTGAGGTGCCCCGTACTTGGCATGCCTTGAACCTCAAGATTTATTATGTTTAAGCTGCCTCTGCGAGGATGTAGTTTTTTATTAATCTAGTAGGAGAAGTAGAAATAAGGTTCGATGAAACCATCCCAGGGTTTTGATGCCCCGAGTAGGACAATAATGAGCTGTGTAAGGGTTGAACCCTTTTTTGAGTTATTAATGCAAACTTGTTTTCCATTTCATGATTCTATGTTTTGTTTATGTACCAAGCACCTATCGAGTGTGAGTCTAGGAAGACCAAGTACCGAAAATAAATGAACATACGAATAAAACAAACAAGTGCATAAATAAAGACCCCGAAGGGCCAACAGTTAGGGTTACATCATTTAAGCCAAATAAAAGTTTAATCACGAAGGACCGTGATTGAAAGACTAGAAATAAAAGCCACATACGGCTAAGCTAGGCCATGCAAGGCCCGAAACGATCCCAACTACTCATCCGAGGAATCCTCCTCGCCATTCTCCTCCTCATCAGTCTCTTCCTCGCTACTCTCCTCCTCGTCACTCTCTTCCTCAGAGCTTTCCTCAGCATGGTCCTTACCCGGTTCGGCTACCGCCACCGGTGGAGCTGTCACTTCCATCGCCTCAACCTCTTCCTCCCCGGAAGATGAGCTATCTTCAACTACCTTGTTTGAGGGGACTGCTTGATGAACTACTCTCCTCTTCTGCACAGTCATAGGCCGTTTCCCTCGAGGATCCGAGGAAACTAAGCCATCCATAGTTGCTCGGACACCCCTCGAACTAGAGCCGGAATGGCGATGACTTCCCCTAGAGCCGGAGCCCGAAGCCTGAGCTACTGGGTTGGCCCCGGCGCCCGAAGAAACTTGACAGTAAGGACTTGGAAAGTCCCTCGGGAAAACTACAGTAGGGTGCCTCTTACTCACAGCATTGATGGCTCGATCCCAGCCAACAGACATGATACCCGGGCGTACTTCATCGTCATGCTTATCTATAAGCTGAAAGAAATCCTCAGACTCCTGGTAAGCTTTCACCACTAGCTTGCAGTCTACTGCCCTCTTGTTATACAAGGAGTCATACTGTCTCTGGAGAGAATGAGCATCAGCTTCAGCCCGGATGGCCCTGGACTCCAAGTCTTGGTATTTCTCATCAAGAGTTGCTTTCTCCTTCTTCAAGGCCACATTCTCATCTCGGTATGCACGACCTAGCCGAGTGCTAGCCTGGAACTGGGCATTTGCCTGGAACAAAGAAGCAATGAGACAATTATAATCACAAGTTAAGTGAAAACACTACTTCTAGGATGAAAGATTGGAAACCTGATATAGGGCTTGATCTCCGAGTTTCTCCGCTTCATCAAATTTGTCCCCGGCAGTTACTGTCAAAAGGTCGGGGGGAGTGATGCTGAATTTGGACCAATCCAAGGCTGACTCTGGGCATCCCAAGACAGAATCTTGCTCACAAATCCCCCAACCAGGGATGAAGGGGGTCTTGACTCTCCCGTCAGCATTCCGCGATCTCTTTGAAGAGCATCCCGACAGGAACTGAGGGATCTTCGGCCCAGGTTGAACGCAAGCCGCCTCGGCTTTCTTGATCATCCTTCTAGTAACTTTCGGCTGATTCTCGGGCCGACTGTCGATCTCCTCAGCAACTGAAATGACAACAGAAAAGATATCGGAATAAGAACAAACAGAGTTCATAATATGAAGGTAAAAAAATACCATCAGCAGAAAGTAAGCTAAGGCCAGCTTCTACAAGTCTTTTCTCGGTTAAGAAAACTTTGTAGTGAGTACGGCCATCGTCAGCAAGTAGTCTATCACGATCAAGAAGCTCCTTCTCGTCAAGATCACATACAAAGTGCGTAGCATCATGCACTTCCCCAAACTTAGACATAAAGAATTGGCCCCAGTCGCCACCACGCCATACCAGAATCACGAACTCTCTGTCCCAGTAGTGATGGGAATCTGGGAATGAAAAGGCATTCACAATATGTGGAACATTGGATCTATTCTGAATAGTGACCCATCCCTTCTGAATCTCAGAAGAATTCTTGGTGGCGAATATACTCTGGAACATTGTAGTAGTTAGTTCGATACCTAGATCTCGGCATCTCAGCATGAAGATGATGATCAACCACCATGCATTGGGATACAATTGGCAGGGGTGAACCTGAAGCTCCGCTAGAAGCCTTATGATGAACTGGTCTACCGGGAATCTCAGGCCTGCTTCAAGGGCACCCTTGTAGACACATAACCTTTCTGAGTGCCAATTATAGGTTCTATCGGCTAAGCCAGGAAGGCGAACCTTGATCGCGTCCGGGAAGCCATATAACTCCTTAATCTTTTCGACATCTTGCTTGTCGAACTTGCACGGACTATGATACGCAGCTAATTCAGAGTTGTTGGGAAATGCATCCCTCATGGTACTCAACAAGTCGATTAAAGAATCAAATCGACGATCAATATATCTAGGGGGATTCAGTCGAAGATTACCTCGCAATGTTTTGGCCAAAGTTCTCTTGGCCATCGCCTCGGACATAGAGAATGACGAAGCTGGAGCGCGGTCGCCATCTGCCATCTTGAGCTCGAACTTGAAGCTAGAACTTGAGAGCTTCAGAGAGAATTTTAGAAGTAAGAAGAAGTGAAGTGAATGAAAATGAAGGCTCCTCCCACTCTTTTATAGAAGATGGATGACCTTCTATATCAGGTTGAAACACAGCATGGTTCGTGTTTGCAGGTCATCTATCGTTCATATACAAAAAAAATGGATTTCATCTGCTATATCCGGCAATAATTATACCGGTATGTATGGTTCCGGGAAAGAAAAGAAGGATTTACGTGAAGATATAGTAATAAGCTGTGCCAAGGCACTCATCTGAGCTTAAGGAGCTAATTACGTTTAAGGAAGATAGAATACAATCAATTAGTCTTTGCTAATAAAAAGACTGATTATGCTCTGAAAGGAGGTATACAACATCCATGATCAAGGACGTGATTCTAGAACGAGACTCCAGGCATTGCGAAAAGCTCCGAGAGGCACGACACAGCAACCATGGAGCACCTGTCGGGCGATCAAGAAGCACCCGGCAGGCAACCAGAAGCACCTGGCAGGCAACCAGGATCTCCTGACAGCCGACCAGGTGCCATGGAGAGGGTCTGGCCGACCAGGGGCAGCCGACCAGGTGCCATGGAGAGGGTCTGGCCGACCAGGATCTCCTGGCAGCCGACCTCCTGGCACCTCCCGTCAGTTGTTCGGATCGTTTGATGGTTCTGTTGAAGATTTCTTACTTTCTGAAACGAACATCGACCTCCAACTACACATCGTTCAAGCATCGATTAGCACCATGTAGTGCCGTCAAATGCCATTCAACGTCATTTAACATAGATTGAAACGTCGTTTAAACACTTCCAGACAACTTGGGGTACCTGTCGGGCGATCAAGAAGCACCCGGCAGGCAACCAGAAGCACCTGGCAGGCAACCAGGATCTCCTGGCAGCCGACCAGGTGCCACAGAGATGGTCTGGCCGACCAGGATCTCCTGGCAGCCGACCAGGAGCACCTGGCAGCCGACCAGGAGCCACGGAGAGGCTCCATCTGACTTTCCGATACTCATCTTGGCACCCCCCATCGTTTGATTGAATCGTTTGATGGTTTTGTTGAAGGTTTCTCACTTTCCGTGACAAACATCGACCTTCGAATTAGCACCATTCAGTGCCGTTTTATGCCATTTAACGTCATTTACACGAACATTGAAACGTCGTTTAAGCATCGTGTGACATCATTAATGTCAACCTGGATCTCCCGTCAACATGTCAGACGATCGAGAAGCACATGTCAGACGATCGAGAAGCACATGTCTGACGATCGAGAAGCACATGTCAGACGATCGAGAAGCACATGTCTGGCGATCGAGAAGCACACGTCAGGCGATCAAGAAGCACCCGGCAGGCAACCAGGATCTCCTGGCAGCCGACCAGGTGCCTCAAGGAGGGTCAGCCGACCAGGATCTCCTGGCAGCCGACCAGGATCTCCTGGCAGCCGACCAGGAGCACCTGGCAGCTGACCAGGACCCTTGTCGGCTGACTCGCTGCCCGGAAGAGGTTACAATTGTCCCGAATCTCCTCCGTTTAGCACCATTTATCGCCGTTTAGCGTCATTTAACATTGTTTAAACGTCGTTTAAGGCTGATTAGCACCGATTAGTGTCGTTTATGCACCGTTTAGTGCCGATTAGCACCGATTAGTGTCGTTTAAGCACCGTTTAGTGCCAATTAGCACCGGGTAGTGTCGTTTAGCACCGTAAGTGCCAGTTTACCCTTTCAACATTGTTTAACACTGTTTAAGCATTGTTTAAGGCCGTTTAGCAATGTTTAGTGCCGTTTTATGCCGTTTAACGTTGTTTAAACATTGTTTAAGCATCGTTAAGGCTGATTAGTGCCGATTAGCATCGAATTAACATTGTCGTGAACGCGTCGGTCGCTCCACGCTTCACATAAAGACAATAATCGTGAAACACTAGTGTACAAAGATAAACCCTGACCCGAGTCTCGAGTTAGACAAGTAAAACTTCAAGGAAAGCCTGATCAGCTTTCCTAGAAGTTGGGGGGCAAATGATATGGGCTGAAAATAAGCCCTAAAGGCACATTTAATGTGGCATTAATTAGGCCAAGAATGATCCAAACGTGGGGCCCACCAGCTGGGCCCAAAACCCCAATTATAATATTAATTTCGTAATTAATATTGGGGATAATAAATAACTCAGCAATAAGAATTAGATAAGGATATTATCTCCACCAGACTTAGCCACCAAGGCATCCAATTCAATATGGAAACTGATTCCTACAAGGAATAAATCTAGAACCTTCCCCAAAGACTTGCCCACCAAGTCTCCGAATCCTACCATAATTCTAACGCTTCTCAGCCTATATAAAGGGCCTGACCCCTCATTCTCAGAACTATGTTGGCTTGATTCTCAATACGAGATACGTAGGCACTCTGTGAGGACCGATTAAAGTCTCGAACGCAGAAACAGCCATAAAAGCTCGAAGCTCAACCACCCTAGCATTATTTACAAATCGTAACCTAGTTTTTGATCCACAATAGTTATCAGTCACACAGTCCTTCCTTCATGTCACCAAATCGATCAGTACTCTAAAAATAACTTGCGAACACGTTTGTCACCGAATTCCAATCACATATCTTAGCACACCTTCGATAGCACATTCATCTCATTTTTTGTTCTCTCACAATAGATCCAACTTTCGAGTAACTGCTAAAATATCTATATTTCATCAACATAGCTATACATCTTAATCTTATAATTATTTGTATTACATCTAAATATAATTTATAATATCGTGTTCTAACCCAACAACGCTTTTTTTATTTAATTGGTAATCAATACAATATTTATATCTCATATGTAATAATTTAATTGATCGCAAAACCATGTTTTAAATTAGTATAAAGGATGCATTAGTCTTTTTATAATTGGTCAAAAAATCATGTTGGCCTATATTAAACATAATAGATAAACAGCATATTTTTTTCGAATAAAATTTTTAATTATTAGCAAGGGAGTAATATTTGATAATTTTAACTTAATTAAATATTAAAATAAATATTAAGTAGAATAAAGCATGTGAGTTCTTTGTATGTAGTTAATGATTTTTAGAATGTCATCATAAATCTCTTTGGTATAGTGGTTGGAGGTTGGTACATACTTCATTTCTAAAACTTGAAGGACATGGTTCAATTCTCATGACCAACATTTTTTTCAAACATTAATATAATAGGGGTAAATGTGTAATTTACTAAATAGCTTGAAAAGGCTTGTTGGCCTATAATAAGTATAATGGATTACATATGATTGAAAAGGTCATCATTCTCTGACCACAAAATAAGATATGGATCCCCACATTCGTTGCACTACATTAATAATAAAAGTGGAATAAAAACTAGGTTACGAATATTGCAGCTAGGGTTTGTGTGTATTTAATGCAAAGGGGTTGGTGAGCTTCAAGATTTAATGGCTGTTTCCGTGTTCGAGACTGATCGGCCCTCACAGAATGCCTACGTATTTCGTTATTGAGAATCAAGCCAAAAATGTAGTTCTGAGAATGAGGGGTCAAGCCCTTTATATAGGCTGAGAAGCCTTAGAATTATGGTAGGATTCGGATACTTGGTGGGCAAGCCACCGTCTTGAGGAAGGTTCTAGACTCCTTCCTTGTAGGAGTCTGTTTCCTTATCGAATTGGGTGCCTTGGAGGTTAAGTCTAGTAGGAGTAGTATCCTTATCTGATTCTTATTGCTGAGATATTTATATCCCTTAATATTAATTACGAAATTAATATTGAAAATATGGGTTTGGGCCCCACCAATGGCCCCCACGTTTGGACCATGCTGGGTCTAATTAATGCAACATTAAATGTGTCTTTAGGGCTTACTTTTAGCCCATATCATTTGCCCCCCAACTTCCAGGAAAACTGATCAGGTTTTCCTTGAAGATTTTAATGGTCTTTTTCGAGACTCGGGTCAGGGTTCATCTTTGTACACTAGTGTTTCACGAGTATTGTCTTGATGTAAAGCGTGGAGCGACCAACGCATTTACGACAATGTTAATTCGATGCTAACCGGCACTAATCAGCCTTAACGATGTTTAAACCATGTTAAACAACGTAAAATGGCATAAAACGGCACTATCCTGTGCTTATCGGCACTAATCGGTGCTAATCGGCACTTAATCGAAGCTTATTGGCAATAATCTATGCTTATCGGCACTAATCGGTGCTAATCGGCACTTAATCAGTGCTTATCGGCACTAAACGGTGTTTAAACGGTCAGCTGAAAAGGGGACCCGGGACAGTTGCAACCACCCCCTGGTCAGCTGGTCGGCTGACAGGTGCTCCTGGTCGGCTGACAGGTGCACCTTGACGGCTGACAGGTGCACCTTGACGGATGACAGGTGCACCTTGACGGCTGACAGGTGCACCTGGTCGGCCGCACCCCTTCCCTGGCAGCTGGGCGGCTGACAGGTGCTCCTGGTCAGCTGACAGGTGCACCTTGAAGCCTGACAGGTGCACCTTGACGGCTGACATCTTGACAGGGGCTCCATGTTGACCAAAACGGTGCTTAAACGATGTTTAACCAATGCTAAACGACGTTAAATGGCGCAAAACGGCACTAAACGGTGCTAATCAGTCCTAGACGTCATTTAATTTATGACGTTAAATGATATAAGATGGCACTAAAGGGTGCTAATCGACGCTACACTGCGCTGAATTTAAGAATCAGAACCATCAATCGGCCCAACCAACTGACGGGAAGTGCCAGGAGGTCGGCCAGACCCCTTCAATGGCACCTGGTCGGCTGACAGGAGGTCCTGGTCGCCTGCCAGGTGCTCCTGGTCGGCTGGGACCTTCCAAGGTTGTAGAAAACTTCGTGAGCTTTGCGTGGACTGTAAGATCGTCCAAATCTGATACCCGGAGCTCAAGATATGGCCCAAACAGCGTTGAGAGGTCCGGTGTCGGCTTGCCAGGTGCTCCTGGTCGGCTGAGGCTGCCAAGAGGTCAGCCAGACCCCTCCTCGAGTAGCTGGTCAGCTGACAGGAGGCCCTGGTCTTATGCCAGGTGCTCCTGGTCAGCTGAGGCTGCCAAGAGGTCGGCCAGACCCCTCCTGGGGCAGCTGGTCGGCTGACAGGAGGTCCTGGTCTTATGCCAGGTGCTCCTGGTTGGCTGAGGCTGCAAAGAGGTCGGCCAGACCCCTCCTCGGGCAGCTGGTCGGCTTCTAGGAGGTCCTGGTCTTTCCTCGGGCGCCTTGCCGTGCCTCTCGGAGCTTTTTCGCAATATCTGAATCCTCGTTCTTGAATCATGACCTTAATCGTGGGTTGTAGAATACCACTTTTCGTCGGCTGGAGCCTCCCTCGGAGCTCGGTCGGTCGTTGCTCGGTCCTTGAACCTCAATGTCAGTATATGAACGTCAATATTTGGACATCAATGTCAGTATTCAAATGTCGATATTTGGACCTCAATGTCTGTATTCAAACAGACATCCTTCAATTCAAATTGGCTTTCATAGCTTTCGTGACCTTCTAGGCCTTAACTTGCTTGTTGACTCCTTGGTTTTAAACCTGGAATCCGTTCATGGTTATCGGTTGTAACCAACCCTTCATTCTCGTTCTAAGATGTGGAACTTGTGATGAAGCTTTAGTTCTTGCCCCCATTGGTACATATGGTGGAGGTCTTGCTTCTCGGTTGATCGTTCAAGAAGTTCCCTTGCCACTCAGCACTTGACTTCAAGTCTGCTGTGCCTTGGTTGGTTGTCAACCTTTTATCTTGATTCTAGGTTTCCAACCTTCTTCTTATGCTCACAGGACCTTGCCTTGGTTTGAATTCGATTGACGGCTCTTGATTCAAGTCCTTAACTCAAACGACAAACTTGATTGGAGGCAGACAGCCTTTTTGGCCATCAAGGCTAAAATTTTGTGTCGGGATTTGAGATTCAAGATTTTAAGTATGGAATGACAAAGGACCTCTTATCTTAACACTCTCACTGACAGTTTCTTTGCCTTTAAGGCATTATCAGGGAGCCAACCAGTCCCAAGATGAGCTTTAAGAGGGTCTATCCTTCAGCTTAGATCAACTGGTGCTACCAATTTCGCATTGATAGTGGGGTCTTCAGGACCTGGAAGTAAAAACTCTTGGCATAATTCTCTATCTCAGAAGATGCAAACTTAGATTGGGCATCAACCTTAACGTTCTCTTCTCTCGAAATGTGCTCCTCGTAGCACTCATCAAACTAAGTCATCATGGCCTTCACGACTCTCAAGTACTTTGCCATAGTTTCGTCCTTGGCTTCAAATTCACCATTCATTTACGAGACTACTAGTCTTGAATCCCCACATACTTTGAGATTCTTGACTCTCATAATTCTGGCCAAGCCCAATCCGGCTATCAAGGCTTCATAATCAGCTTCGTTATTGATTGTTAGGAAATCCAACTTCAAGGCATGCTCAACTGTGAACCTATCGGGGCTTTGCAAGACTAAACCTACACCACTAGATTTTGTTTTTGATGCTCCATCAAAATAAAACGCCCAGTATTCCTTCTGATCAGGTACAAGCTCTTCATCTTTTTCTTTACTTCCGGGGGTGGTTACTACCTTCTTCCCCCCCCCCCAATTCTTGGTTGTCAATGGTATATTCAACCACGAAGTCAGCCAACGCCTGAGCCTTGATGGCTGTTCGAGGCTTATACGTGATGTCAAATTCTCCAAATTCAATCGCCCACTTAATCAACCTTCCACCGGCTTTCGGGTTATGCAATATGTTTCTCAACTGCTGGTCCATCAGGACTTCAATCTTGTATGCCTGAAAGTACGGTCGTAGCTTCCTCTAGCCTGTTATCAATGCCAAAGCAAACTTCTCAATGGTTGAGTAATTCAACTCAGCCGCATGCAACACCTTGCTTATGTAGTAGATGGGTTTCTGAATCTTTTTCTCTTCACGAATGAGTACGGCGCTCAGCGGTTGTTCGGATAACGCTAGGTATAGATAAAGAGTCTCTCCAGGACTAGGTTTGGCCAACAATGGGGCTTTGACCATGTATTTCTTCAACTGTTCGAAGGCCTCTTGGCTCTCGGGAGTCAACTCAAAAATTTTCACCTTCTTCAGTGCTTGAAAGAAAGGCAAGCATTTGTCACCAGACTTGGAGATAAATCTTCCCAGGGCTGCAACTCGGCCCCTCAACTTTTGTACATCCCGTATAGAACGGGGTGGCTCCATGTGCAAGATCGCTTTGATCTTATCAGGGTTGGCCTCTATGCCTCTTTTTGAAACCATCAGACCCAAAAATTTTCCTGATCCAATGCCAAAAGCACACTTGGCCGGATTTAACATCATCTTGTGGTGCCTCAGCACCGCAAATGGCTCTCTGAGGTGCTCAATGTGGTCAGCCGTGAATAGGCACTTGACTAACATGTCATCAATATAGACCTCCATGGTTTTTCCAATTAGATGGGCAAATATCTTATTCACCAGTCGTTGGTATGTAGCTCCCGCATTCTTTAGACCAAAAGCCATAATAAGATAACAGAAAACACCAAAGTCAGTTATGAAAGATACCTTTGGGATGTCATCCTTGTGCATCTTAATCTGATTATAGCCACTGAATCCATCCATGAAGCTCAGCATCTCATGTCCAGTTGTGGCATCTATCAACGTATCAATCCTTGGTAGAGGAAAACAATCCTTTGGGCATGCATCATTTAAATCAGTGAAGTCTATACACATCCTCCACTTTCCATTTGCTTTCTTGACCATCACAGAGTTAGCCAACCATTCGGGGAACTGAATCTCCTCAATAAAACCAGCTTTTAAGAGCTTGTCAACCTCTTGCTTGATGGCATCTTGCCTTTCAGGAGCAAAATTTCTCTTCTTCTGCTTTATTGTCTTTCGCTCAGGATCGACATTCAACCTGTGAGTTATAAGTTGGGGATCAATCCCTGGCATATCGGATGCTGTTCAAGAAAACACGTCACTATTCTCTTGCATAAATGCTATCAACTTGCCCTTCAAGGGTTCCTTCAGAGAAGCTCTTATGTAAGTAACTTTCTCAGGATCGCTTGGCCGTCATGGCTTCAATGTTTTCTTTTATCCCAGGTCCTTCAAGGACTTAAACTCTTATTTGGTTGTGTTGTAACCTAACTCTCGATCCTTCAGGGTTTTACTTATGCGTTTGTTTGTTTCCATTCGTGTATTCTTTTATTTTCGGTACTTGGTCATCTTTGACTTACACACATCAGGTGCTTGGCACATAAATAGAATCACACAATCAATGAATGGAAATCAAACTTGCATTAATAACTTGAAATGGGTTCAACCCTTACATAGAGTACTACTGTCCTACTCGGAGCAATATGCTATGCAATGGTTTCAATGAACCTTATTTCTACTACTATTAGATAAATATGAAGCTAAGTCCTACTAGGATAACTTGAGCCCATCGGGGCTGTGGGTTGCGATCTTGATCGTCATCCCTTCTATTATAATCTCTTCTTTGATCACCACGATCTTCACCCTTAGTGAAGTGGCTCAGTTTTCCTCTACGGATCAAAAACTCGATCTAATCTTTGAGTTACTTATAGTCATCAGTGTCATGCCCTACATCCTTATGGAATCTGCAATACTGATTCTTGTTTCTCCTTGCGGGATCACCCCTAAGTGGCTTCGGCCATCGGAAATCCTTATCCTTCTCAATGTCCAACAAGATTCGACTCCTAGGAGTATTCAACCTTGCATACTCATTGAACCTTGATCCTTGGCTCTTCTTAGGGGCAGAGTCAGAGTCCTCGCTAGTTCGGAAATACTTGTCCCTAGCATCATACTCCTGGTCATCAAACTCCTGGTCTTGCTTTCGTTTCTTGGAGTTGCCATTGCCTCCACCTACGGTGGCCTCTTTCTTTATGCTATCCTCAGCCTTGATATAGTTGTCAGCCCTTCGTTGGAGCTCGGCCATGTTTTCAGGAGGATGTTTCGCCAACGACCTTTTAAAGAATAGATCAGTAGTTCCGTGTTCCAGGGCTACCATGGCCACCTTATTCTTCAAGTCAGTGATGTTCAACGTCTCCTTAGTGAACCTCTTGAGGTAATCTCTCAGATTTTCGTTCTTCCCATGTACCACATACATAAGGGATGCAGAACTTTTCTCATCAACTCTTCCGCTGATAAACTGACTAACGAAAGCAGCACTCAACTCTTTAAAAGAGCCAATTGAGTTCGCAGGCAGCCGGCTATACCATCTTTGAGCTATGCCCGACAAGGTTTGAGAGAACGCCCTACACTTCAAGGCATCACTTACAGGCTGTAGCAACAGTGCGTTCGAGAACGTCCTAACGTGGTTTGCGCAATCACCCGTTCCATCATAAGCCTTGATTGTCGGCATCTTAAACTTCTTTGAGATACGAGCATTCATTACCTCATCAATAAATGGAGGTGTGGGATCATCAGGATCTCCTAGCTGCATCAACTCTTTGGGGTCACCCTTGGGGGCCTCTGCCCTTGTAGTTCCACCTCTTGGAGCCTCAACCCTTCTCTTCCTCCTTGAAGGCCTTTCCAAATCAATAAAGGGAATCTCTCCTCCTGACCTCGGAGGGGGTCGATTTTGATTCTGTCTTTGCTGTCCCTTTCTATATCGTCCTTTAGCTTCTGGATCTCGGCTTCATAAGCCTTGATTTTCTCAGCGGCTGTCATAGGGGGTCCATCATGGATTCGTCGAGTATGCCTTATAGGTTCCTTGCTTGGATGTCGCCTCCTCGGGGCTTGATCACGATCGTCATCCTCAGATGAAGAATCATCAGTATAAGGACCGGAGTAGTCATAATATCCTTGATCAGGGCCCAAGTCTCTAATGTAAGGAGGGTGATATGGCTCATGTATCTGCAGGGCATGGCCGCTTGGCCCAATACCTCGAGTATTCGGGGGGTATTTGGGCAAACCATATGTCGGATTCGTACTTCTATGGAGAACCGTAGTAGAGATCCGCACCCCCGGAGGTAGTGGATGATTGATAAGGGGAGAGACCACCATCTGAAGAGGGTTGGTCTCCTAGCTTGGATGGAAAACCATGGGTAAAGTTCTTTCAACATGGGGAATCATCCCTGGAGGTTGAGAAACTTGAGGTTGGGTGATCGCCCCTATTGATGGGGGTACATACCCTTGTTCAGGCGGAGCAGAGGTGACGGTGGTCGCCTCGGTTGTGACTGGTGTCCTTCGTGTTTGCACCATGGTTGATGTTGTCTTCCCACAGACGGCGCCAAATGTTGTGGAATATTAACTAGGTTACGAATATTGCGGCTAGGGTTTCTGTGTATTTAGTGCAAAGGGGTTGGTGAGCTTCAAGCTTTAATGGTTGTTTCCGTGTTCGAGACTGATCGGTCTCACAGAATGCCTACGTATCTCGTTATTGAGAATCAAGCCAAAAACGTAGTTCTGAGAATGAGGGGTCAGGCCCTTTATATAGGCTGAGAAGCCTTAGAATTATGGTAGGATTCGGATACTTGGTGGGCAAGCCACCGTCTTGAGGAAGGTTCTAGACTCCTTCCTTGTAGGAGTCTGTTTCCTTATCGAATTGGGTGCCTTGGAGGCTAAGTCTAGTAGGAGTAGTATCCTTATCTGATTCTTATTGCTGAGCTATTTATATCCCTTAATATTAATTATGAAATTAATATTGAAAATATGGGTTTGGGCCCCACCAATGGCCCCCACGTTTGGACCATGCTGGGTCTAATTAATGCAACATTAAATGTGTCTTTAGGGCTTACTTTTAGCCCATATCACTAATAATATGAAGGCTACATAGGCAAAAAAAGTTGCAACGACTATAAGTTATTTTATGCCTGAGACTTACATGCAACTGTACAGTATAGAGTTTGCAAATATTTAGCACGAAGCGATGGCATTTTGTAACGGAAGAACTGATCTGCAGTATACTGTAAGCTATGGACAATCGAGGATGCTAATTAAGGGGGGGAGCGTGATCTTTTCGGAACATTTGGAAGAAGCACGGATTTTGTAGCCTGAACACTAGTGAATTCTACTGGAGTAGAATCAAAATTTTGCCCAGAAATGCAATCTCTGACCAGTTGATATTCACCCTACACAGAAACAAACTATTAATGAATGATCAACTCCTCTATCTGAAAACGTCCATGATAATTACCAGTTTCAGTATATATTACACTTTATCACAAAAGTCTCCATCTTATTGTAAATGCAGAAGGCTGAGCTCCATGAGCAGAATTATTGAAAAGCAACTAACTAGTAGAACATGATGATTGTCCAAATACATGGGCACAAGTATTTGTGGGAAGTTGGATATGTACGCACGGAAAAGGGATTAAATGGGGGGGACCAGTGTTGTAAAATCGTGATTAATCGCGCTTCGCGATTAGATGAAGGTTCTGCGAGTTGCGTATGAGCGATTTAGTGCGATTATGAAATTGAATAAAAATCGCGGTTGACTCGCGATTACTCGCAAAAAATCGCATAAAATCGCAAAAAAAACGCAAAAAAAACTCGCACTTTGCTTGAAAGACTGAAATACCCTTAGTTAAAAAAAACCCTACTTATATCTTTATAAGTAGAGTTTTGCACAACCGCTCAAACTCATAACTCTCTCTCATTCCTTTCATCTCTCATTCTCTCTACCCCTCTTTCTCTTCATCTCTCGTTCTCTCTTCTCTCTGCCTCTCTTTCTCTTCATCTCTCTCTCTGAGCTTATATATTCTCAAAGCTGATCATAGATATATAGTATACTGTATATATACTATATATCAAGTACTTTCTTTTATGCCAGTTAGGTGTTTGATGAAATTCCCCTTAGAAAAATTTTCAAGTTCTTACTGATTACTCTAAAAATAGTTAGAAAATGACTCGTACTGCTGATATTGGGTGAAAATATGAGAGTCCTGTACAGAATGACAAGTCAAAAGTTCAGTGCTCATTTTGCAAGCACATCTACAGTGGTGGAATTAATCGTTTCAAGAAGCATCTAGCTGGTGGATACAATAGAGATGCTACACCATGTGATAAAGTACCGGTTCATGTTAAAGATGAAATTATAGAGTTCCTGGGGAAGAAAAAAGAATTGAAACAGAATCGAAATTTGGAGCAGGTAAACATAGAGGGTTAAGATTCTATGGATGGAACTAGTGCTCACATACCTCAGTTAAATTCAAGCATTGGAAGTAACCAACAAAGACACACCAGAGGCCCAATAGATGCTTTTTTCATGCCTGATCCTGAAGCAATATCACGTCAGGCAAAAAGAAAACTGATCACAAACGAAGATTCAAAAAAATCATGGAACATTTCAGAAATCAAGCTTGCAAGATGTTCGCGAGGTGGATGTATGATGCAGGGATTACGTTTAATGTTGTTAATTATGACAGCTTTGGTCCTGCAATTGAAGCTATTGGTCAACATGGTCCAGGAATGAAACCACCAACCTACCACGAGGTTCGAGTCCCATTACTTAACAAGGAGGTGGAGGAAACAAATAAAATTGTGGAAGAGCATAGAAAAGAATGGGAAAACGTTGGTTGTTCAATTATGTGTGATGGTTGGAAAGACAAGAGAGAAAGAACACCGATCAATTTTTTGGTAAAATGTCCGAAAGGAAGCATATTTCTTGAATCAATTGATGATTCTGATTACTCAAAGACAGGTGATAAAATGTTTGAGTTGATAGAAAAGTGTGTCAAAGCTGTTGGAGAAGATAAAGTTATACAAGTTGTAATTGATAGTGCTTCAAATAATGTGAAGGCTGGCAAGTTGTTGATGAGAATGTATCCTCACATATACTGGACTCCTTGTGCGGCACATTGTATTGATCTTATGTTAGAAGATATTTTCAAGATCACTAAATTGAAAAAATCCTGCTCAAGTGCCATGGCTTTGTGTGGATTCATCTATTCAAGGCCTGGAATCGTGAATATGCTTCGATATTTCACTAAATTAAAGGAGTTGATTAGGCCAGCCAAAACTCGATTTGCAACATCTTGCATTATGTTGGGAAGGCTGCACTTGCTTAGAAGTTCACTGCAAAAAATGTTTACTTCCGATGAATGGAATGCAAGCAAGTGCTCGAAGGAGAATTCTGGAAAGAGAGCTCAAGCTACTATTTTGCAATCATCGTTTTGGAAAAATATTCTTTTTGCACTTAAGGTGTGTGGTCCTCTGGTTAAAGTTTTACGTTTGGTTGATGGTGAAAAGAAGCCTCCAATGGGATATATCTATGGAGCCATGGAGAAGGCCAAATTTACTATTGAGAGTTCATTTAGCAATGCAGATGAATACAAGAAAGTCTTTGAAATAATTGATAACAGGTGGGCGGTTCAACTTCATCAGCCTTTGCATGCGGCAGGCCACTTCTTGAATCCAGATTTCTTTTATGGTCAAAAAGGCATGTCTTTAGATCCAAATATAAGAAAAGGGCTGCACGAGTGTATTTACAAATTGGTTCCTGATACAGATATACAAGATGCAATTATCGATGAAATTTCTGTATACAAATATGCTCAAGATAGCTTTTCATCAGACATGGCAAAGAGAGCTAGAAAACGGCATGCTCCAGGTAATTAAAATTAAATAAAGTAGTCTATTTAATTAGTAAATTTAAAAAAATTAAGGTATACATATATATTAAATTAATCTAAATGTTTGTGTAGCAACATGGTGGAAAAATTTTGGAAGTTCAGCTCCAAATTTACAAAGGTTTGCGATCAAAGTTTTGAGCCTCACATGTAGTGCATCAGGTTGTGAGCGCAACTGGAGTGCTTTTGAACATGTAAGTTATACCTCAAAATCAATCTTTTAGGTACATGTATTTGCCTCACACCATCTTGATAAACCAGATGTCCTAATGTTCGTTAGGGAACTATTATTGTTTTGTAGATACATACAAAAAAAAGGAATAGGCTGACTCAAAAGAGGCTCAACGACTTGGTATATGTTAAGTATAATAGAGCACTGAAGCGTAGGTCTGATGCACGTGATGTCCAGGACCCGATTGCTTTAGATGTAATTGACGATTGTAATGAGTGGTTGCTTGGAAAAAGCCTTGATGATGATGATGTGGATCCAAATTATGTGCATGAAGGAGAAGATCTTAGTTGGGACGATGTTTGCATTGCTTCTGGAGTTGAAGAACCATTATATCGTACTAGGCGCTTGACAAGAAACATGAACACCTCAAAATCAAGTGAAAGAGCTTCTTCTTCAACTCTTCAAGACGAAGATGATGAGGAGGAAGAAAGAAAATTCGAGGGACCCGAGATTGAGTTAAATGATTTGGAAGCATTTGACTTGCTAAACATCATAGATTGATATTTCCACTAAGCTTGGGACTTTTTATTATGTTCATTTCCACTAAGTTGGAGACTTATTATTATGTTTTAATATGTTTTAATTTTTAACTTTTACTTAACGTACCATTCTAGTGTTAAAAATGATAACTAACATTTTTAGAAGTAATTATGTATAAATATAAATAATTACGTAAATAATTTCACTTTTGACAAAAAATCGTACGAGTAATCACGCTTCGCGAGTCACGATTCAAAATTGGAGCTTGTGCTTTTTTTATTTTGCGCATTTCACAACACTGGGGGGACGAGGTGGACACATGAGGTGGATTAGCATCACAATTATCATGTGGTACGCTTCCTCCATCCCAAACTCGCCCAATTATATATTACTAGCTTTATAAATGAGAAAATAACAAAAATACCTCAAAATGAGGTACCCATGGAACAAAATACTGATTTTCAAAAGGATTGGCCCTCACTACTCACGGGACACGCCACTCACAGTAGCGCATCCCAGTACTGTAGCATCTCCTTTTTCTCTCGATTTCTCTCCCATCTCTCTTGTTTCTCACGAATCTCTCCGCCTCTCCCGAACTCTTTTCGCCTCTCTCCGCTCTCTCCGGCCACCCCCACTCCTTGTGAGCACACCAAAACAATTAGCGCACCTTGCTCTCCATTTTTCCCAATCGATTTAACGGAATCTGGCCCCCCAGGGGCTTGTACGAACTCGCTAGAAAATCGAGGAAAGAGGTTTGGGTTCGATTTAGGGGTTGAAAATCTAGCAAAACAAATGGTTTGAAATGGGTATGGATGTGTAGATCGTCGAAAGACGATTCGATTGGTGTATAATACGTTATGGGAAGATGTCTGGAGGTGTGAACGGAGGATTTTTCTTTTTCCGGCGAAAATCGCCTCAAAATCGCCATTGGGAGAGGTCGCGTAAAATTGAGGAAATGTAACGTCATCACGCATGTCACAGATGCGTGACATGGAATGCGCCATATGGAAATGCGTCATACACTACTTCCCCAGTAGCGTGTCTGGGTGTTGCTCTATACTCACTAACGTGTCTGCTGGACACTCCTTCACTAGTGGCGTGTCTCCATGTCGCTCCACCACCGGTAGCGTGTCAAAAGGGTATTTAGGGCCTCCCGAATTAGCGGTAGGTATTTTGGTCATGAATATTTAATTTATGGGTATTCTGGGCCTTCACCCTTTATAAATTTTGTAAAAAAACATAATTAGAAATAATTTTTAAAAAAAAAATTCTCCTATTTTTTAAATTGTATTTTTCTCTTTTAATCAAAATTAATATATATTTTGTAACTATATATATACTAAAATAATAACAGAAATACGTTAATTTATAATGTTAATTAAATAATTAATTCTTTGATTGGTATTTTATTAGATTGAATTTGTATTAATTTAGTTTAAACTTTTTTGTTGATGAAATATATTCTTTTGTAACTTTTAATTTATTGATTTTAAATTTTTGTTATTGCATAATATTTTAATTCAACATATATTATATTTTTGTTTCTTGAAAATTTCTTTAAATTTATTTACAGATGTAGCATTTCATCTACAATTTCCGTAAAAAAAGATATATGACCAAATGATTTTCTTTATGTGATAGTTGTCATTTTTATATATTATATTATAAAGTTTAGCCTAAAACATTTTTTTAAATTTCCTTATTTTGGGGCATCTAATTTTTAAATTATTTGATTATATAAGATATATTTCAAATATGTGAGGTATTATATTCGTATAACCTTTCTTTTTTGTTTTTGTATTAAGAATATTAACTTATGTGTGATTAACTAAAAAACATTTAGAATTTTTGCTATGGTGAGGTGTTTTTCTTAAGTATCATGAACTTTTTTGAAATATTTCATTGACAATATTATTTTTGTTGTTTAAATTAATTAGAGCAATAAGTTGAACTTAAAAGGGGGTGGGGGCAGTGTTGTGAAAAGCGCAAATCGAACCTAATCGGCGGGATGACCTTCTAGCGCTTAAGCGGTTAAGCGGACGCTTAAGCGGTTTCAAAAGCGGATCATTAATCAGATTATAAATAATTATATATTTATAGAAATAAATATAATATTATTTTTTAAAAAAAAAGCTAACATTCACATATGATATGACATATTATGATAAAAATTAAAACTAGTAATCTCTACATTCACAAAGTCATACTTAGTCATAATGAACTTAGAAAATACAAACATAATATTTATCATAATACCAGATCCGAAAGACAGATTGTAGCATTCTTTCAGAAAGACGGAAACATATGCATTCTTTCACCATCCTTTATAATTTTTTATAATTTTAATAATTTTTTATATTTTTTATAATTTTTTTATAATTTTTTTTAATTCATCCGCTTAATCGGTCTTCGACCCGCTTAATCCGTCTTTGACCCGCTTAATCCGTCTTTAACCCGCTTAAACCCAAAAAATGCTTAAAACCCCGATTTTGCTATAAGCTAGTCGTTTTACCCCCATTCCGCTTAAGCAACCGCTTAATGCGTTTTTCACAACACTGGGTGCGGGAGTGTGGGACGAGGTGGGCACAAAATAAGATATGGATCCCTCATTCGCTACACTATATTAATAAAAATACCAATAATATGAAGGTTACAAAGGCGGAAAAAGTTGTAACAACTATTTTGTATTTTAAGCCTGAGAGTTACATACACAACTGTAGAGTATAGAGTTTGAAAATATTCAGCACAAAGCGATTGCATTTTGTAGAGGAAGAACTGATCTGCAGAATACTGTAAGCTATGGGCATTCCAGGTTGCAAATAAAGGGGGTGTGATCTTTTCGGAACAGTTGGAAGAAGCACAAATTTTGTAGCCTGATAACTAGTAAATTCTACTGGAGTAGAATCAAAACTTTGCCCAGAAATGCAATCTCTGACCAGTTGATATTCACCCTACACAGAAACAAACTACTAATGAATGATCAACTCTTCTGTCTGGAAACGTTTAGTTATAAGGGGGTCCAAAATTTTTTACATCTATTCGTGCAAACAATTTTGTTGAATTTCATACAAATTTAAAATTAAAAAAATTATGAGACAAAACTAATTGTTATCCACAAGTTATATATAAGTGTTTATGGGCTTAGGAAGGTAATATAGTACAAAGTTTAATTTTTATATATTTGGCCACAAAGTCAAAATTTTAACCTAATTTTGTTAGTTATTTTTACGAGGATATTTTAGATCAGGATGTAATAGCATCTTCAATGGTTAGCTAAAATGATATAAGGCATTGATTATGTAATATTTGTTGAATCTGTAAGATATTTTATTCTAACGCTCTTGCTGCCCAGGAATCATAAGTACATGGACATAAGTACTGATTGAGGAAAACTAACAACAAAAGATGTAATTTTCATGTAAATCACAAGAATCTCAAAGGCAGTGATGAGAATCGAAGCAATACAAGCTGAAATCAGCAAAGCTTTTACAGAGCCCTACCGTGTTTTCGTTAAGAGCTCTATGTCTTGAATCAAAATCAGCTCATCAAAATCAAGATGAGTGCTATTTTTCCTTAGCATTCACATATTTCATGTCGGGCAAATATCAAAAAAAAAAAAAAAAAATCTGAGCTTTAAGCAGATTTATTATGCAAGAAAAATTAATCCGACCTAAAAAAGTTTTCACCGAGGATCACTTGGGGCAACGAATTCTTTAAACTCCTGGACTAGTGACCCAATATCAAACACTGAGGGGAAATCAAATTTTATTCCTAGACTTGTGATCAATCGACAATCATTTGAGGATAACAAATTGATCAATTCCCGGATTTATGATTTATTAATGAACACTTGGGGGCAACAAATCTACATATGTAAACTTTGAGGATTCAAAGCACAAAAAGAACCGAAAAACTGCATTTGATGCTGTGATGGTTCACAAACCAGGGACTTTGTACTGGGAGATGAGAAATTAGTAATCAGAGTCTTTTGACAATTTTGTGACTTACTGATGACCTCTCATCGTTGCACAAGCAGAGTCGAGTATGATTGATAAAATTGAAATACATGACACTTGAAAGCATACAATGTGCAAGCACACGAAAGACCCTTGTGGAAAGACTGTAGGAGAAATATCACAAAAAGATATATCCAAACATTTACGTGCGTGAAACAGGTATGTGCTTAGTAACCGGGGACTATAACCTAGAGGAACTAAGATAATTATTCGTGAGCACGAACCATAAACTTAATCAATTGTAAGGTCGGAGGCCCTTATACTGGTCGACCTTAATCTATTGGTAGAAGGAATGTAGGACCTTCAGATACCTAGCTGCCATGATGACTTAAAAATTATGTTAACTTAAATACATGGGGAGGCAAAATTAAAATAAGTATCTAGATAAAGAAACATTTGGGGACTTGTTGATACGAAATATAAACCCAACCATCTAATGGGTATCGATCTTTATTAGAGGACAAAACGAGGCCCAATGGGTCATCCAGTATAATTGGAAATACGAAGAAATTTAATTAGGTGACTTGCTCCTAAAAAAATAGGAGTATGGTCCTAAAAGAACTACGTGGGCTTGATTTTTACTAACAAAATAATCTTTAATTTAGTGATGGTTTACAATTATTTTTCAATTAAAACTACGCAGAAACAAAAGAGGGAAGAAATTGTTTTTACGTTGAAAATTCTATTCGATTTATGAAATCTACTTCAAAATACCCTTCTTATTATTTGAAGATAATTCTCTAACAACCAAATACAGTTTTAATAATAGGTGTAAGAGGGATTTTGTCCAAAACTTTAGTAATCGGTAGTCTGGTCCTCAGTACGATAAAATAAATAAGAACTGTTAGATCTTAAAATAAATTGATGAAAACCTTTAGATATAACATAGAAAAGATATTTTATATTTTAATATGTAAACTAAAAGTGTATTTATATTAAAATACAAAAAATTGTATATCAATGATTTAAATCATATATAATTAGGTTTTCTACATTGAATAGAATTATCATTGTAGGTCTTCTACATTGAATAGTATTAATGTATAAAATCATAATTATATTCTCTCTTGAGAATCTAAGTATTTTCATTTGGATAATAATTATTAAATCATAACTAAATTAAAGATAATTTTATTTACTTCACGTGAGATGTAAAATTATCCAAATCTCATTTATATAAATCTCAAGATATAGCTCAAATAGTAAATATAATTTTTTTAATATTAATTAAAAAAATAAATAAATTCAATTCTAATACAACCTATAAGATTTACATGTTCAATTTAATATTTGTGTTCAATCCTGATTTCTTAAAATTTGAGTTGGACGATTTTACAGCCCACTTGAAATTAATAAAATAAATTTTAATTTAGCGATGATTTAACAATTATTTTTGAATTAAAACTATGCAAAAAAAAGAGGGAAGAAATTGACGATTTTTTACAGTGAAAATTTTACTCGATTTATGAAATCTACTTATATTTCGTTTGATTTTCAAAATACTCTAATTATAAGTTGAAGATAGTTATACTAATAACCAAATAAGGTTTTAATAATAAATGTAAGAGAGATTGTATCCAAAACTTTGGTAATCGGTAGTCTTGTTCTAAGTACGATAAAATAAATAAGAACTGTTAAATCTTAAAATAAATAAATGAAAATAGTTGGATATAGCAAAAAAACAGATATTTTTTATTTCAATATGTAAACTAAAAAGTGTATTTTTATTGAAATGCAGAAAAGTGTATATCAATGATTGAAATGATATATAATATGATTTTCTACATTAAATGGGATTATCAATGTTGGTCTTCCACATTGTATAGGATTAATGTAAAAATTCGTAATTATATTTTCTCTTGAGATTCTGAGTGTTTCCATTTGGATAATAATTATTAAATCATAACTAAATAAAGATAATTTTATGAGCATCGTAATGCCTGTAAAATCATCCAAATCTAATTTATAGATATCAAGATAAAACCTAAAGAGTCAATATGATTTTTTTTTTACTATTAATAAATTAAAAAATTCAATTTTAATACAACCCTTTCTAATTACATCATTTTTAGATTATAATTTTTAAAAAAAATTCAATTCCAATACAACCTTTTTAAATTATATTCTTTTTAGATTATAATTTTCTTTTTAATATGATATAATCTTGACCGTCTATTTTTAAAAATATTAGATTCGACGATTGAGATTATTTTTGCTATACAAGGACCAAAATTATGGATAATATTCCTCTTATGATTGTCATATATAAGAATATAATATTTTCGATCTACCTAGAAAGGTAATAGTACAAATTTTATTTTTTACCAGTTTAGCCACAAAGTCAAATTTTTGACATATTTTTGTTAGTTACTTTAATTTACTAAGAATTTTATAGACTTGACATAATTATGCTAGAGCTTCTTCGTTGATAAACAACTATAAGGTAAATTGTTTGTAAAACCAGTATATGATTAAACAAATATAATGAAAAACTTTTTGTTAAATCAATATACGATTGAAATTATTTAAAGACCGAACAAAACTAATAAATTGACTATCTTTAAAAAAAAATTAAGAAGTTCATTATACAACAAAAAACGTACCTAAAAATGTTTTTACAAATTAATATAATAATAATAATAATAATAATAATAATAATAATAATAATAATAATAATAATAATAAACAAATTAATCAAATTTAATACCTGAATCACAAAAATATTAAGGGACAAGAAAAATATAATTATCACTCTATACCTAAATACAAAACTAGTACCAAACTAACAATATTTGTAATCAGCACGGGAACTTTTATGGACAGAGGACTGGGCTCATTACTACAAACGTGCAAAGTAATTAGCAACTAGATTGCCATTCCAACGAACAAATTATGCCTCGAAAATTTGTTTATAATGAGAAACTCTTTTAAGAAGTTAAACAACTTGGAGCAATAAAGTTACACGGAGCTAGAGGTGCACAAAAAGCCCTTCGGACCGGACTTTATCCGGGCTTTAAAAAGCCCGGGCTTTTTAACAATCGGACCGGGCCGGGCTTTTTCAAAAATCGGGCCGGGCCGGGCTTTCTCTAAAATATGAGGCCCATTTTAGGACTTCGGGCCGGGCCGGGCCGGGCCGGGCTTTTTTCGGGCTTTTTAAAAAAAAAATTATATATATGTAATTTCTATATTTTTACAAATATTTCTCGATGATCCAACCGTACGGATGATAAGATATATCTAATTAAATGATATAACCAAATTTTCAAAAAATAAAAAATTAATTTGGTTGGAGATCATAATAGAACATTACTATATTGTCTAGTACTCGTAACTAATGCTCATCCCAGATTATTGTTTCTATATTTTTAAAAATATTTCTCGACGATCCAATCGTACGGATGTCAAGATATATCTAATTAAATGATATTCCCAAATTTTCAAAAAATAAAAAATTAATCTGGTTGGAGATCTTAATAGAACACTACTATATTGTCTAGTACTCATAACTAGTGCTTCATCCCAGATTATTGTTTCTATATTTTTAAAAATATTTCTCGACGATCCAACCGTACGGATGTCAAGATATATCTAATTAAATGATATTCCCAAATTTTCAAAAAATAAAAAATTAATTTGGTTGAAGATCTTAATAGAACACTACTATATTGTCTAGTACTCGTAACTAGTGCTTCATCCCAGATTATTGTTTCTATATTTTTAAAAATATTTCTCGACGATCCAACCGTACGGATGTCAAGATATATCTAATTAAATGATATTCCCAAATTTTCAAAAAATAAAAAATTAATTTGGTTGAAGATCTTAATAGAACACTACTATATTGTCTAGTACTCGTAACTAGTGCTTCATCCCAGATTATTGTTTCTATATTTTTAAAAATATTTCTCGACGATCCAACCGTACGGATGATAAGATATATCTAATTAAATGATATAACCAAATTTTCAAAAAATAAAAAATTAATTTGGTTGGAGATCTTAATAGAACATTACTATATTGTCAAGTACTCCTAACTAGTGCTTCATCCCAGATTATTGTTTCTATATTTTTAAAAATATTTCTCGACGATCCAACCGTACGGATGTCAAGATATATCTAATTAAATGATATTCCCATATTTTCAAAAAATAAAAAATTAATTTGGTTGAAGATTATAAGTTAAATTAATAAAATAAAAATTTTATCCGGGATTTATCCGGGCTTTATCCGGGCTTTATCCGGGCTTCGGGCCGGGGCTTTATCCGGGCTTCGGGCCGGGCTTTATCCGGGCTTCGGACCGGGCTTTATCCGGGCTTTTTAAAAGCCCGGGCTTTATCCGGGCTTTTTAAAAGCCCGGGCTTTTAACCGGGCTTTTCGGGCCGGGCCGGGCTTCGTGGAAAATAGAGGGCCCATTTTAGGCCTCCGGGCCGGGCCGAACCGGGCCGGACTTTTTTCGGGTCGGGCTTTTCGGGCTTTTTTTCGGGCCGGGCTTCGGGCTTCAGGCTTTTTGAACATCTCTACACGGAGCAAAAGGCCTTGGGAGGCCTACCGACATGAGTAGAGCTACTCCACTAAACCAGTTTAATTAACATCATCCCGACGTATTTTAATCTTTGAGCAAAATTACATATGATTTGAAAAGGTCATCATTCTCTGGGCACAAAATAAGATATGGATCCCCCATTCACTACACTATGTTAATAATAATACTAATAATATGAAGGCTACCAAGGCGGAAAAGGTTGTAACAGCTATATGTTATTTTAAGCCTGAGAGATACATCCAACTGTAGAGTATAGAGTTTGGAAATATTCAGCACCAACCAATTGCATTTTATAGCCTGAACACTAGTGAATTCTACTGGAGTAGAATCAAAAATTTGCCCAGAAATGCAATCTCTGACCAGTTGATATTCACCCTACACAGAAACAAACTATTAATGAATGATCAACTCCTCTGTCTGAAAATGTTCATGATAATTACCAGTTTCAGTATATATATAACACTTTATCACAAAAGTCTCCATCTTATTGTGAATGCAGAAGGTTGACCTCCTTGAGCAGAATTATTTAAAAGCAACTAACTAGCAGAAAAAGATGATTGTCCAAATACATGGGCACAAGTAACTGTGGGAAGGTGGATATGTATGCAAGGAAAAGAAAAATAAAGTGGTGATTGGCCTGTTCTGCACAGTCCTCCACGATCATCTATGAACTAAAAGGAAAATATTATGATAGCCTCAACTAAAGCAAGTTCAGACATGCTAAGCTCCTCTATTTAAGGATAACTGATGGAGTTACAATTCACCACCACTCGCAAATCACTTGAAGGACTTTACACATGAAAGCTTTGGGTCCACGAGAAAACGATACAAACACCACAGGGCTTGGCCGTACTATACATTCCTTCATGTACAAAATAAAAATAGAGTCAAATTAAGTTTAACCGATTACTTTCTGCCTATTTAATATTTGGTGTGATTATGAGGCAACCAAATTAGAACAAATATTTGAACCAAAAAGCAGGGGGGTGGGGGAGTGTGGGACAAGGTGGACACATGAGGCGGATTAGCATCACAACTCTCATGTGGTACGCTTCCTCCATCCCACACTCCCCCAATTATATATTATTTCAATCACTTAATATATACACGGATCAGATTTTTCATTGGCACGATGCGGTAGGGACAACGGCTCCTTACAAGGATGGTTACAAGCAGTGACGACGGACCTAGAGCAATATGCAAGGGGGGTCCAAAATTTTTTACTTCTATTCGTGGAAACAATTTAGTTGAATTTCATACAAATTTACAATTAAAAAAATTATGAGACAAAACTAATTGTTATCCACATGTTATATATAAGTGTTAAACTATAGTTAATTAACTGTTTATAGAGCTCTTGCATACTTCGTTATTCATGATGTTTTTCACGCCATTGGAGCCACAGGTTGTAGGATCAGTTCCGTACAAAAAACAAGGGAACTGACCAACTATGCTGGGAACGACAGTACTTCATACATGACATCAACAAGGCCTATGTTGCAAACCAAATATGTGCTCGTAGGCGGCTATCATGAATTCAATGACAAGGGTAACAAATCAGAGCAGTAAGTTGAACTAAAAAGGGGGGTGGGGGAGTGTGGGACGAGGTGGACACATGAGGCGGATTAGCATCACAACTCTCATGTGATACACTTCCTCTATCTCACACTCCCCCAATTATATGTAATTTGTAACACTTAATTTAAACACGAATCAGATTTGCTGTTTGCTCGATGTGGTACCGACTACTAATGAATTGAGGTTTATATATTCAAAAACAAAACAAGCAGAATTAGCTTATAACCTCATCACAAAAAAATTAGAACAAAAATTTGAACCAAAAAAGCAGGGGGGTGGGGGAGTGTGGGACGAGGTGGACACATGAGGCGGATTAGCATCACAACTCTCATGTAATACGCTTCCTCTATCTCACACTCCCCCAATTGTATATAATTTGTAACACTTAATTTAAATACGAATCAGATTTCCTGTTTGCTCGATGTGGTACCTACTACTAATCAATTAATTGAGGCTTTTATATTCAAAAACAAAACAAGCAGAATTAGCTTATAACCTCTCATCATCGTAAATCTGCCTTCCATGGAATTATATTTATATATAGTTAAACATAGGATATAATCTAAATAGATATTCACATACCTGGCATCATCGCGGAGAGGAGGAAGAGATTGTGACGAGAGGAAGAGATTGTGACGAGACCAAAAGAAGAAGGGAGAAGGCCAGAAGGGTTAGATTTTTAGATTTTTCGCTAACTTAAAATATTTTCTTATTTACTTATATGAATATGGGTAGGGTAAAAAGTTTGTACATGATATTGCAGGAAACTTTTCTACTAAAATCACGATTTTGCTGCACATATGATATGCAAATTGATCGTTGAGGGATGGAGAAAAATACAGTGAAGTCAGATTTAAAAAAAAAATTACTAATTGACGGGAAAAATCAAATTAAAAATGGAGGAAATTAGGTTGGATTGTGTGTGAGGGTGTATTCGATTTGTGTGTGGTGCTCCTAGCGGGGCTATTGGATTAGATTAATCTATGGCCCAGATTTAATTTAGGACGAGTAGAAACTCTTTTTCCATATGGGTAATATGTTCCTATAGTTAACTTTAGGAAATTCTCCTAAAGTTAACCATTAAGATTGTGACACATATGCACAATCAATAATGTCCCTGTGGAGTCCTTCTAAATAAATAAAAAAATTCATCAAAACTACGTAGTTTTGATAGGTTAAATTTAGGAAATTCGCTATAGTTAACTGTAGGACCATTTTTCTCTATGAATATTATCAATCATCAATCAATCAATCAATATTTCTATTATTATTATTACTAGCTTATACCATGTGCAGAACACGGTTACTTTTAAATACTTTAAAAACTATATGATTAAATAAAATAGAGTATAATAATTTATTATGGATATAATTTAAATTTGTAATTAATTAATAAAATTATTAGTAATAATAATAGTTATTTAATAAATGATATGTATTGATTAGAACTAATAATATAAAATCTAAATATAAATTTATAGTTGATGAGATTCGAACCTTGGATCTTCAGAAGAGGGATTTAAATATAGAATATTACTTATTATTAGATCTAACGGCTATTATTTATTTACTAAATATCTAACAGTCACTATTCTTTTAGATGATTGAACCAAGTTGAATCAAACAACCAAATTATACCCATGTTTGGTTATTATATAATAGTATACATATAGATATAGATATAGATATAGATATATCTATCTATCTATCTATCTATCTATCTATCTATTATCTATTATTATATATATAAAGGAAAACCCTCAAGAGTTTGGTGGAGCTCTAGAATCGCTCGATTCATATTTATCTATTTTTCTAGAGCTCCTCTATTTTAAATATGTAAAATTGAAATTTCCTTCTTTAAATCCTATTTTTTAGAAAAGAAATCAAAACTTCCTTTTTTAACATTAATATAAACGTTAACATAAACATCTTTGAAATAGAAAAGGTTCTCGAATTCAAAGATTAAATAACTAAAATTAAAAGATTTGTTTGTCCATGAACGTGATTCTTTTTTTTTTTTTTTGATTAATGACCTTATTTTACTTTTTAGGGAGTTTTCATATTTATCGATTTCATTATCACTATTTTAGGATAGTTTAGGATTTTAAATATCGGATGAATTTGAGTTTTATATTCTACACTAATATTATTTTTGTACAACGATCGTTATTTGTATATCTTCTGTCATAGACGAGACAATAATAAATTTTAAAAAATAGGAAATAATGAATTTTTTGAGAGCTTACTTTTTATTTTTTTTAATATGGCGTAAGTGCCTCCACAAACGCTCCCCGGTAAGTTTTTAATATCTTCTGCACGATTGAGTAAGTTTTTTATTTTTAGATTTAGTTGTGTTTACACTATTTTCTTATGTGTAATGGAAATTTATTTTGTGCAGAGGAACCCGTCGAATTTATGTCTTTGTAAGGTATATCCTCTTTGGTATTTTTTTTATAAGATGTTTTTCGGTGACAACATTGGTAGAGCTTAGTACACTTACAATGATTTAATATTATAATTTATTCATCTGTCATTATATGCATATTGTGATTGTATTAATCTTTGTTATACTTGGTTTATATATCATGGTCATTACCAATATTAATTCATTATGTTATTAAGTTTAATTTTTTTCTATAAATTTAACATGATTATGTGGTTGATTCTTGAGAGAATATTAATGTAGAAGGTAAAAGGACAAACACCAGCGGTCTTAGGTGGAGTGTTCGCTCCTGCAAAACCAAAATCGAGATGAAAGATAATAAGGTTTAAGCTATTAAATTTGTATTATTGAAAAAGTATTAGATTTCTTTGTAATCGCGACTGCTACTTCATCAACTTCATCTTTGTTATAATTTATTTCATATTTTTATTTATTATTCTTTTTCAAATATAAAAAAACCGTTGGCATATCATCATTAATCATTGATATCAATCGGAGGATACGTGAAACATTATGTGACGCCTTTAAGAACATCTCGGTTTATTTTTTAATTATTTAGAATTTTTGAATTTTAAATACTAGTAAGTAAAAAAAATATCCTTCAACATACACTAGAATAGTTATTTGAATTTATAAAGGAGAACACATGTAATTAAATTTTTTATTGTAAGTAAAATATGTGTTCGAATTTAAAATAAAGAATGGTTCGAATTTGTAGTTAAGACATAAAATTAAAAATTTTATTGGAAGTAGCATAGTTGTTCGAATTTATAAAGTATAAGAGTTCGAATTTATTAGAAATACATATAATTAACGTTCTATTAGATGTAGAACATGTTTTTGTAAGACATATAATTGAAGGTTCTATTATAATATAATATGTGTTCAAATTTATATAGGGGAAGAGTTCAGATTTATTGAAAAGACATATAATTTAAAAGTTTTATTGGAAGTAGAATACAAGGGCAAATTCTATTGAAAATAGAATATATGTTTGAATATATAGGGAAGAATAAATCAAATTTATAGAGAGAACATTTAATTAAAAGTTCGTTTGGAAATAGAATACGAGTGCAAGTTTTTTTGAAAATAGAATAAGTGTCTGTGAGACATATAATTAAAAGTTATATTTAAAGTAGAATAAGTGTTCGAATTTATAGAGGAGAAGAGTTCCAATTTATAGAAAATACATGTATTTAAAAGTTCTATTTGAAGTAGACTAGGTGTTTAAATATTAAGATGAGAATAGTTAAAATTTATAGATAATACATATAATTAAAAGTTCTTTTGGAATAAGGATACGAGGTCAAGTTTTATTGGAATTAGATTAGATGTTTGAATATATAGAGGAGAAGAGCTTGAATTATAGAGAAGACATGTGATTTAAAGTTCCTTTGGAAATAGAATACGAGCCAATAGGCAAAATTTATTGAAGTAGAATAAGTGTGTGTGATAAATATAATTAAAAGTTATGTTAAAAGTAGAATATGTGTTCGAATTGATAGAAAAGAAATGTTTGAATTTATAGAAAAGACATGTGATTGAAAGGTTTATTGGAAGTAGAATAGGTGTTTAAATATATAGAGGAGAAGAGTTCGATTTTACAGAGAATATACATAATTAAAAGTTCTATTAAAAGTACAATACGAGGGCAAGTTTTATTGAAAGTGGAATAGGTGTTTGAAAACATTCCCTTGTACTTTTATTGTATTTCGATACAATTCATGAATGAGAAATTCACCTTAAAAAAAAAAAAAAAAAAGTAAACCAACCTGAAGCAATAAAATTACACAGAGCAAAAAGTCTTGGACCAAAAAATCTGGGACCGCCTCGAGTAGAACTAGTCCACTGAACTACATCATCCCGAGGGCTCTTAATCTTTGACCAAAATTATATATGGTTTGAAAAGGTCATCGTTCTTTGAGCACAAAATTTGCACCATATACGGTGCCGGTTTGGCTCACCTTTTTTAAGGGCTTATGGACTTATTTTCGGGTAAAAATTTTATATTTTGATAATTTTTTTATACAAGTATTTAATGTATGTTTGAGATTCAATAAGTTGCAAAAATAAGTTGAAAAATAAGGAATCTCTAACTTTGTCTTAGAATAAGTTGACTTATTCTGGAAAAAAGTTCCCCCAAACACCCCCACAATAACAATATAGCTATTTTTTAGTTATTTTTGGTTGCAAATCATATTTTCGTAAATATTTTACAAAGATAGTAATCGCAAATAAATTTAAAAAAATATTTCGGTAATTTCTCAAAAATTTATATATGTGTAATGTGGTCTCTAAGAGCAAGTCCAATATGAATGTTACACCCTCCGTCCCATTTTGTTTGACCCACTTCTTTTTGCATGTATTTCAATGTGCTTGGACAGGGTACTTTTAAATAATATTTTTAAAACTTTTTTGTTTTTTATGCAAATCGAAAAAAGTTAAAAATAAATAAATTAATTCACAAGTACCTGGTCCGAACACATTGAAATGCATGAAAAAAAATCAAAGAACCATACTTTATGGGAAGGTGGTAGTATAAAATAAGGAGGAATTCTCGTGATTTAGGACATTATTCTCTATCAACCCAAACAACAATCCCAATACTCATCCTTAATCATTTTATATTAATTAATAACAATTGAAAAAAGAGAGAAAAGAGGGAAAAGAGAGAAAGAGAAAGGAAATGGAAAAAGGAGAGAAATGAATATATATATATATATATATATATATATATATATTGGTGTAGCCTAAAGCCTCCTGCGGGCTTCGTTTGAGGGTGGCTGGACGGTCAAGCCACGAGTGTCAGGAGCGTTTTGCGCCGATCTAGCTCCTTTTTCGTTCTTAACAAACACTGCCGGTTGGCGGAGTTAGCATTATGACGCAATTTCTACTCGGGTCCTTAGTATGCTGAGCCTAGTGCCTCCTGGTAGCCTTCGGGTGACGGTGGCCGAACGGCAAGGCTGAAAGGGTCTTGGGGTGCCGAGTGCCAGCTCTTTGTTTGTTCTGAACGGATGTGCCGGTGGGCGGAGCTAGCTCGGGGCAATCGTTCCTATTACTCAGTATCCATATTTAGGTTTGGACAAAATTTTTAATTTTATTTTGATTCATGAATTATCCATTTTTCATGTTTAATACCCATATTTATGTTTGTATAAGATCCATAGTCTTGACCCGCTTTTAATTATATATATCCATATATAAATTTTAATATCATTAATGTCATTTAAATTTTTACGGTAATCTTATTAATAAAAATTGAACCAATTATATATTTGATAAATTTATTAGTGCAAATTATCGTATAATCTATACAATAAAATATTAATTAAATTAATATTTGAGCACGATAAGATAACTGATAAGTGGATTTTATATCCACTTGGAACGCTTCGGATCGGCTTAAATTGATTAACTTGGCCTCAAGTATGTCGTGTTTTTGATTCGTGTTTAGTAAGAATGGTGCAGGGTTACTATCTTGAAGTGGGGAGATACATTTGCATGTTTCATGGTGGATTCACGCTCAAGAATTGAAGAACGGGAAGTGGTAAAAAAATCGGAAGAGAAAACGGAGGAGCAATGAGCAAATTGTGGAAAATTCGGATTTCCGGGTAGGTTGCGCAGTCTGCACTGTTTTGGCCATATCTGGAGTTCTAGAAGTCCGATTTTAGCGATCTTACAGTCCACCCGAAGCTTGGAAATTTTCTTGAAGAATAAAGCAAAATCGAAAATTTGGCATAAACTTGGAGCGCAGCTGCGCTGCTGGAGAGCGCAGGGGCGCCAGGGGCGCTACCTGTCACTGGAAAAATCCTGAAAAAGACTTCTATTTCGATTCTAATTGGAATTTTTGGTAATTTCTTGCTGGAAAAGACGCCCGGGGCCTATATAAACACGTGCTACCATCCTTAAACAAACCACTACTTAGAATAACACAGAGAGAGCCGAAGATAGAGATTCAGACTTGGAGACGGATTCCTGGAAGGACTTGATAGCATTGGGAGATCTAGATCTACTTTTTGTTTTCTTCTATTTAGGCGATACTCTGGATTTCGGATTTGTTTTCTTAACTCTTTTACTTTAGTACTATTATTTTTATTCAAACTTTGTTTATTACCATTGTTTCATCAGATCCCATGGTGACGAACGGTTTGATCATGAACTAATCGTTGTCATGGGATTCTAACGGATTTATTTATGGAGCTTTAGTATCTTGATGCTTTAAAGATCTGTGTGTTATGTATATTGATATCCTCGTATGGTTATGCTTAATTGTTAGATGCGTAGGTAACATCGAATCTGTTAATCTCTTGTGAAGCGAGAGTGGATCTTGAGATTTAGAACTTGCCATGCTAGCATAGGTTCATGATTGTTATCAACATGATTCGTGGTGTAATTTGAACTATTTTATACTGCCCTATGTGATCAATATGGATAACTTGTTCTTCAACCGTTATGTTTTCAAATTCTATAGACATATAGGGTCTAAGCATAATTGGTGTCTATTCATCTTCTATCTCTTTTGTGGATGTATGAGTAGTTTGGTATACGTATACTGAGAGGTATCGTGTACTTGTTCCGTGTTGTCCGATCAGTTATCATAACCATCACATACTTTGATTAAAGGCATCAACTCTAAGCGAAGTATTTAATGAAGTTAGGATCCCATGTTTTAATTCTCATTAGTTAAGTAATTCTTAGTTTTTCTAATTTGCATCTTAGTTAATTTAGATAATCAAAACCTATCTTTGATATTGTCTTAGCAGTGAATAATAATCATACATTGTTGCATAGGTCCATAAATCTGTATTGAACCTAAACCAGTCTCAGTGGGAATGAATTTGGACTTAACCTTATATATTACTTGTGACCGCGTACGCTTGCGTGAATTATTGTAAAAAATAACTCAAGTGGTAAGAGTTTATCTCTCGTCGTCCCATGTCATAGGTTCGATTCTCGCTCACCCCGAGTTTTGTGAGAGCAGATACTCATTGTAAGGCATATAAGCCTACTTATTTAAAAAAATGTGTTTACAATTATATATATCAACACTTTATTTTATTAATTTTATTTCTCTTGCATTTGTATTTTTCGATTACAAATATACAATATTTGATTAATTTCATTTATCATTACTATTATCATATGCTAGCGTAAAAGCTCGTGCGAGACACGGATACTGAACTAATTTCTCGTTTATATATATATATATATATATATATATATATATATATATATATATATATATATATTGAAATAATTTTGTAATTAAAAAGATGAAAAATGATAAGATTTCGATTTATCTGATATTTTTATAGTTAATTTATAAAATTGCATACCAATTTCTTGAACCAAATATTTTATAATTTGATTAGATTTCATAAAACTAGCTTAAAACCTGTGCGATGCACGGATTTTTTTTAATATTTTATGAATTTTTTTCATTAATTTGAATTATTTTTTTAAAACCTGAATTTTGGAGGCTTAAATTTTTAAATGAGATGATTTAATCATAATTACATAAATGTTATCCGTGATATTTCTAGAAAATGAGGGATTTTAGTTAGATAATACAGAAAAGATGATAGGTTTTAGTTGAAAAAGATAATCAGTTAATTATTAGTAATTATAAAATTATTATTTTATTTTTAAATAGAATGCCCGTGATATAATTGGAAAAAGAGAGATATTAGTTAGAGAAAATTAAAAAGGTAACATGTTTTAGGTGAAAGGGGTAATTAATTAGTTTACAGTAATTATAATTTAATTATGTTATTTTATTAAATAAAATTGCTCGTAATGTTTTTAGAAAAGGAGAAATTAATGTTGCCCGTGATATTTCTGAAAAAAGGTCATCGATTAATTATTAGTATTATATTATTATTTTAATTTATTAAATAAAACCACCTGTGATATAATTGGAAAAAAGAGATTTCGTGATAAAAAAAGGGAGAGATTTTAGTTTGAGAAAATAGAAAAGGTAACGTGAAAATTAAAAAGGTGACATGTTTTAGGTGAAAAAGGTAATTGATTAGTTTATAGTAATTATAATTTAATTATCTTATTTTACTAAATAAAATTACTCGTTGTTGTGGAATAAAAAGTAGGGTTATCGAATTGATTAGTTTGATGATCCTTGGTCTCAAACAACCTACTTCTTGGTTTTCAGGACCTTTCGGGTCTAAACCTTTCTTTAACTCTTGATATCAAATAACCTTTGGTTAAACTATTGCCCTTGGCTTCCAGGCATTCTTCTGTACCTATAATAGGGTGTTTTAAACAACCTTAACCTTGCCCCCCTTGTCTTGGGGGTCTTCACTTCTTTACTTGGTGGTGTAGGGACTTTCCTTGTTTTCAACACCTGACTTCGAGTCTAGGATATCGTGGTTAGTTTTTCATCCTTGGTTTTAAACTTAAGGACTTCAAACCTCCTTCCTTGTTTGTAGGATCATGTCCTAGATTGATTTTACTCAATGGTTTCTGAATCTCAGGCCTTGAACTCAAGCAATCAGCTTGATTCGGGACAATCAACCTCGTTGGCCATCTAGGCTTATATTTTGTGCTGGGATTCAAAACCCATACTCTATATTCTAGAGTATGTCTTTCCATATCCTTCCCTCCTCATAGTAGGATGTAGAATTTGTGACAAAGTTTCTCTGGCCTTGCCCCCCTTATCAAAGAGGTCTTTGCTTCTCGAACAACTTGTATTTTGTCGAAAAAGAATGGTACGTGCTAAAACGTCCGTAACTTTTGACTCGTTACTCCAAATGAGACCCACGATATATCAAATCGAAAATATTTCAGAGCTCTAGGTCTTGCAAATACGATTCATCCTATTTGCCCTACTTTTCGATCCCAAAAAACGTCATTTAGGGCACTTTTGGAGCCAAAATAGTTTTTCATGGGTATTTCTAGTATCCGTACATATGTTTGAGTGACCATCAGGGCTTAATTCTTGACTCGAAACCTTGAATCCATTCATGGTTGTTGGTTATCAACAACCTTTCATTCGAGGATGAGGATTTGTGATGACGTTCTTTTATTCTTGCCCCCCTTGTTTCTAATCAAGGAGGTCTTGCCTCTTAGTTTTTCTATTCAAGGAATTCCCTCATTTTTCAACACATGGCTTCAAGTCTAGGATACTTTGGCTGGTTTTTGATCCCTGATTTTGACTCAAGGACCTTAAAACTCCTACCTTGTTTGTAAGACTGTGCCTTTGCTTGATTTTATTCAATGTTTCTTGACTTTCAGGTCTTGAATTCAATCAACCAGCTTAATTCAGGGCATACAACCTCGTTGGCCATCTGGGCTTATATTTTGTGCAGAGTTTCAAAACTCCCATCATATTTCTTAGAGTATTTTGATCACAAACAACCTTTTTCTTAGTTTTCAGGACCTTCCGGGTCTTAACTTTTTCTTGAACTCGAGGACCTTAAACCTCCTACCTTGTTTATAGAACCTTGCCTCAATTTGAATTTAGCCAATGGTTCCTGATTTTCAGGCCTTGAACTCAAACACCCAACTTGATTTGAGGCAACAGCCTTATTGGCCATCAAGGCTTAGATTTTGTGTTAAGATTTTGAAATTCATGACATTAGTATGGAATTAAAAAGGACCTTGTATAAAGAAGATCTTCGATCAACGCATATTTCAATGCTCTTACTGATAGTTTTCGTGCCTCCAAGGCATTATCAGGGAGCCAATCACTACAACTTCCAATATCGATGGGCGTCAACAACTTGTGCTCTATAGTGGGGGTCTCCAAGACCTGATAGTAAACACTTCTAGTGCAACTCTCGATTTTAGACGAGGAAAATTTAGACAGGGCATCAGCCATCACATTCTCTTCTCTAGAGATGAATTCAAGGTGACATTCCTTGAACCATACCAATTGTGATTTTACCATCCTCATGTATTTCACCATCATTTTATCTTTGGCTTCAAAATCTTCATTCACTTATCTCCATTTACTTGGGCTATCACCGGCCTTGAGTCTCCACAGACTTTAAGATTTTTGGCCCTCATGGCTATAGTCGAGCCTAGTTCGGCTATCAAGTCTTTATGCCCAGCTTCGTTATTGGTCATTGAAAACTTCAACCTCAAGGCATATTCAATTGTGAGTTCCACTTATTTTCATTTTTGTTGACCCATCAAAATAGGGCACCCAATATTCCTTCTAAACTTCATCCTTCTCTCCCTCTTGGGGTGTCTCATCTTGCCCTTGCTGGGGTGTTGTGCCTTCCTGCCCCCCTGACTTCTTGGTTGTTAGTGGTACATTCAACCACGAAGTCAGCGAGTGCCTGTGCCTTGATGTCCATTCGAGGCTTGTACGTAATATCAAACTCCCCAAGTTCGATCGCCCACTTAATTATCCTTCCATTGGCCTTCGGGCTATGCAATATGCTTCTTAACTACTGGTCCATCAGGACTTCAATTTTGTGTGCCTGGAAGTACGGTGTAGCTTCCTTGGGGCTGTTACCAGTGCCAAAGCAAAATTTTCAATGGGAGAGTAATTCAACTAAGCTCCGTGTAATATCTTGCTCACATAGTAGATAGGCTTTTGAACCTTGTTTTCCTCTCGAATGAGAATGACACTCAATGCTTGTTCGGATATCGCTAGATATAAATATAGGGTCTCTCCAGGACTAGGTTTGGCCAATAACAGGTCTTTAGCCATGTACTTTTTCAACTGTTCAAAGGCCTCTTGGCTTTCTGAAGTCCATTAAAAAATTTTCACCTTCTTCAAAGCCTGAACGAAAGGCAATCACTTGTTTCCAAACTTGGAGATGAATCTACCTAAGGCTGTAATTCTTCCAGTCAATTTCTCTACGTCCTTTATGGAACGTGGTGATTCCATATCCAGGATTTCCTTGATCTTATTAGGGTTGGCTTCTGTGCCTTGCTTTGAAACCATCAGACCCATAAATTTTCCAGATCTCATGCCAAAGGCACACTTGGCTGGATTCAACATCATCTTGTGGTGCCTCAGCACTTCAAATGCCTCTCTGAGGTTCTTAATATGGCATGCCTTGAATAGGCTCTTGACTAACATGTCATCCTCGTAGACCTCCTTGGTATTCCCGGTGAAGGGTGCAAAAATCTTGCTTGTTTATTAGCCTATGGTAAGTGGCTCCTGTAGACTCCTCATATTGGGTTGACATCAACCTAGAGTTTTTAAAACAACCTTTCTTGGCTCGATTGGCCATCATGGCTTCAATGTTTGTCTTGGTTCCTGGGGCTTCTCTAGCGGCCTCTCGGCTGGCATGTGCTCGGCCTTAGGGCTATTCGAGTGTTGAACGTCGACACTCGAATGTCGATGTTCGAAATTAAGGATTTTCAACCTCAAGTAAGTTCTTTAAACTCTAACATTGAAGTTTGGATTTTAATGAAAGAGAGCATATCGGACTACCGTCACATGGTTTCAAGCCAATTTTTGGGTGTTTTAAACCACCAAAACATCTATTAGAGCTGCCGGTCCAAGACCAGAAGGTTTCTGGTTGGATGAATCCCCTCTAGAGCCTCTGGTCGGTTCCTTAAGGTCGGCTGAAGGCCTTCTTGGCTTCTGGTCGGCCTGATGAGGTCTTGAACCTTCCCTAGGAAGTTTTCAATCTCCATTTCAGGGTTGATATTCAAGTGTTCAACGCTGGTTTTCATATGTTCAATGTTGGCATTCTTAATCGAGAATCCAGAACTTTAGATTGGTTTTCAAACTTTGGATCTTGATTGGAGGTTCATGACCCCCTCAAGTTTGGCCCTTATAGCTAACCTTGGCCTTCATGGCTAATATCTCTTGTTTTCTCCACCTAGGATTTGATGTTGATATTCACATGTTCAGCGTTGGTGTTCATATGTCGACTACCAAGTATTCACGACCTTTCTTTTGGATTGATGTCAAACTAAAGTTCTCTAGGATCCCTTACTTGACTTCATGTCTTTCATGTCTTGTCTCAAACCTTTGATTTAAGGTTTTCAAACCTATATTTGCTTCTCATTTTTCTTGATTCTAGGTCAAGGATTTAAGGTTGATCCTCGATTTAGATTTCGAAAAATGCTATCCCTTGGGCTTCTTGCCTTTTAAACTTCTGAGATGAAAACTTGCTTGAACTTCTTAATCCTTGTTCAAGGATATTCTTATATCCCTTGACCTTAGGACTATAATTCAAGGTTCTTTATTTGCTTCATCCTTGTACCCTCACTCCAGGTACTTAAAAAATATTGAAGAGTAGTTAGTCCTTAGCCTCCACAGCCTTGCATGGCTTTGATTGCCAGATGGGGCTTTTTAATCAGCTTGTCTTTTATCCAGGGTCCTTCAAGGACTTAAACTCTTATTTGGTTGTATTATAACCTAACTCTCGACCCTTCAGGGTTTTATTTATACGTTTGTTTGTTTCCATTCGTTTATTCTTTTATTTTCGGTACTTGGTCATCTTTGACTTACACACATCAGGTGCTTGGCACATAAATAAAATCACAGAATAGAGAACGAAAAACAAACTTACATTAATAACTTGAAATGGGTTCAACCCTTACATAGAGTACTACTGTCCTACTCGGAGCAATATGCTCTGCAATGGTTTCATCGAACCTTATTTCTACTTCTACTAGATAAATATGAAGCTAAGTCCCACTAGGATAGTTTGAACCCATCGGGGATTTGCAAGACTAGACCTGTATTGCTCGATTTTGTTTTTGATGCTCCATCAAAATAGAGCACCCATTACTCCTTCTGGTCTCCTCATTCTTATTCTGAAGTTCACTTCCTGCTTGGGGTATTATATCCTGCCCCCCGACTTCTTGGTTGCCAATGATACATTCAACCACAAAGTCAGTTGATGCCTTAGCCTTAATGGCTGTCCGAGGCTTTTGTGTGATGTCCTTTGCCGACCTTTCTTGGTGTTCTTTATCACTGTGGACATCCATGTCTTCAATCGGAAGGACCTGCCCCCCGACTCCATCAGGCTTTAACGCAGCTACATAACAGCTCCTAGCCATTTTCTGGTCACCTTTTTGTTCTCCTACACCATTCCTGGTTGGAAACTTGATCTTCATGTGATAAGTTTAGGCAACAGCCTTGAATTCATGAAGTCCAGTCCTTCCGAGGATAGCGTTGTATGTTGAAACCGCCTTGATTACCAAGAAGTTCAATATCTGAGTGGCCTCCTTGGGCTCCTGTCCAATAGTTACTGGCAACTGAATAGTCCCTTCAACTTTGAATTCTACTCCATTAAATCCATATATAGGCATGTTAGATGGGGTCAACTGAGAATCATTGTATCCCATCCTTACAAATGCATCATGAAACAGAATATTGACAGAAGCACCATTGTCTATCAAGACTCGCTTCACCTCCGAATTTCCAATTACAGGAGTTATGACCAACGGGTCGTCATGGGGGAACTTTACCCCCTCCAAGTCTGAGTCTTCAAAACCGATCACTACTTCAGTTTTTGCACGTTTCGGGGCCTCTCCTACGATGTGCATCACTTCTCTAGCATAAGCCTTCCGAGAACTCCTAGTTGTCCCGGCCGCAGTCGGGCCTCCTGAGATCATGTTGATTACTGGCCCTCGGGGTTGTGGGTTGCGATCTTGGTCGTCACCCCTTCTATTATAGTCTCTTCTCTGATTACCACAGTCTTCATCCTTAGTGAAGTGGCTCAGTTTCCCTCTTCGAATCAAAAATTCAATCTCGTCCTTGAGTTGTCTGCAATCATCAGTGTCATGTCCCACGTCCTTATGGAACCTGCAGTATTGATCCTTGTTTATTCTTGCGGGATCACCCCTGAGTGGCTTCGGCCATCGAAAATCCTTGTCTTTTTCAATATCCATCAGGATTTGACTCCTGGGGGTATTCAACCTTGCATACTCAGGGAACCTTGGTCCTTGGTTCTTAGAGGCAGAGTCGGAGTCCTTGCTAGTTCGGGGATACTTGTCCCTAGCGTCATACTCCTGGTCATCATACTCTTGATCTTGCTTTCGCTTCATGGAGTTCCTGTTTCCCCCACCGTGGGTGGAGACCTCTATTTTCCTCATACTTTCTTCAGCTTTTATATACTTGCTTGCTCTTCTTTGGAGCTCAGTCATGCTTTCAGGGGGATGCTTTACCAACGACATCTGAAAGAAGGTGTTCGTTGTTCCATTCTCCAAGGCTATCATAGCTACTTTGTTCTCCAGATCCGGGACATTCAACGTCTCCTTGGTGAAACGCTTGAGGTAATCCCTCAGGTTCTCATTCTTTCCTTGTTTTACTTGCATGAGAGATGCAGAGCTTTTTTCGTGGACCTTCCCACTAACAAATTGATTGATAAAGGCAGTACTCAACTCCTTAAACGAACCAATCGAGTTTGCGGGCAATCGGCTGTACCATCTTTGAGCCATGCCTGCCAAGGTTTGAGGAAACGCCCTACACTTAAGAGCGTCGCTTGCGGGTTGTAGCAGCAGAGCGTTCGAGAATGTCCTGACATGATTCGAAGGATCGCCCGTCCCATCATATGCTTTTATCGTGGGCATCTTGAATTTTCGGGAAACATGAGCGTTCATCACTTCGTCAGTGAATGGAGGTGTGAGATCGTCAGGGTCCCCAAGCGGCATCAGGTCTTTGGGATCACTCCTGGGGGTTTCTACCCTCGTAATTCCTCCAGTTGGGGCATCAGCCCTTCTCGGTCTCCTTGAGGACCCTTCCAAATCAATGAAGGGGATCTCCCTTGAGATTGGAGGAGGCCTATTCTGATTTTGCCTTACTTGTTCTCTGGTTATATCATCCTTCAGCTTTTGGATCTCAGCTTCAAAAGCCTTGATTCTCTCAGCAGCTGTCTGAACGGGTCTATCGTAGATCCTTTGAGTCCTCCTCATGGGTTCTTTGCTTGTACGTCGCCTCCTCGGGGCTATATCTCGATCATCATCCTCGGATGATGAATCATCGGAGTAAGGTCCAGAGTAATCGTAATATCCTTGCTCAGGGGGGGCTAGACCCCTAATATAGGGTGGTTGATACGACTCAGGTATCTGTAAAGCGTGTCCGCTTGGTCTAGGATCCCTTCGATTTGGGGGATAGTTTGGCAACCCGTATAACGGATCAGTCCTCACGGGGAGTGTAGTGGTGGAGATCTGAACTCCTGAGAGCGGGGGACGGCTAGTCAATGGAGCAACCACCATCTGAAGTTGATTAGTCTCTTGTCTCGGGTGATCAATCACCGGTAAGGTTCTCTAAGCATGGGGATTCATCCCTGTGGTCTGAGAAACTTGAGGTTGTATGATAGTCTCAGTTGATGGGGGTACAAGCCCTTGCTCCGTAACAACGGGCGGTGTAGAGGAGACGATCGGTGGATCAGATGTAATAGGAACGTTCTCGGTCGATGTTCTTCGTGTGTTAACCATGGTTGATATCCTCTTCCCACAGACGGCGCCAAATGTTGTGGAATAAAAAGTAGGGTTATCGAATTGCGGCTAGGGTTCGTGAGCTTCGTGCTTTAATGGCTGCGCTTGCGTTATCATGACCTAATTCGGGTCCTCACAAGATGCCTACGTATCTCAGAGTTGAGAATCAAGCCAAAAACGTAGTTCTAGGATGAGGGGTCTGGCCCTTTATAGAGGCTGTGGGAGCCTTAGAATTATAGTAGGTTTTGGAGACTTGGTGGATAAGTCACCGTAATTGAGGAAGGTTCTGACTCCTTCCTTTTAGGAATTAGTTTCCATGTCGAATTAGGTGCCTTGGAGGCTACACAATATCCTGGGGATATTCTAGGACGTTCTTGGTTTCTAGAATGTTCCTGGTTTGTGGATCAGACCCATGTTAGAGATAGGCTTTTACCGGGCGTCCCCGGTTTGGGCCGTTCTTTTGGGCCTGACCATTAATTACGAATTTAGTGCCCAACTAGGGTTTTGGGCCATATTTACGGGCCAATAAATGTCACATTAGTTATGCCTTTAAGGGTTATTTTTTACCCATATCACTCGTATTGTTTTTATAAAATGAGAAATTAATGTTGTCCATGATATTTCTAGAAAAAAAGGGAATTTAATTTAAAAAGATGGAAAAAATGTTACGTTTTAGCTGAAAAGGTAATTAGTTAATTATTAATATTATAATATTATTATTTTATTTTTATTAAATAGAACCGTCAGTGATATAATTGGAAAGAGAGAGATTTTACTTAGAGAAAAGAGAAAAGGTAACATGTTTTGACTGAAAAAAGGTAATTGCCCGTGATATAATTGGAAAAAAAGAGATTTTAGTTAGAGAGAAGAAAAAAGGTAAGTCCTCAGTTTGTAAAATAAAAAAAAAGGAATTTAATTAGAGAAGATGGAAAAAAATGATACGTTTTAGCTGAAAAGGTAATCAGTAATTACTAATATTATAATATTATTATTCTATTTTAATTAAATAGAACCGCCCGTGATATAATTGGAGAGAGAGAGAGAGAGAGAGATTTTAGTTAAAGAAAAGAGAAAAGGTAACGTGTTTTGGATGAAAAAGGTAATTGCCCGTGATATAATTGGAAAAAAATAAATTTTAGTTTAGAGAAAAGAGAAAAGATAATGTGTTTTGGCTGAAAAAGGTAATTAATTAGTTAATAGTAATTATAATATAATTATTTTATTTTATTAAACAAAATTGCTCGTAATGTTTTTCAAAAGGAGAAATTTTAATTAGATAAAATATAAAAATATTGTACTTTACTTGAAAAATGAAATTATTTAGTTTTGAAAAATATAAAAGGTAATATGTTAACCTGAAAAAGAAAATTGATTAGTATAAAGGAGAAATTTTAGTTAGATAAAATATAAAATATATTGCATTCACCTGAAAAAGAAAATTATTTAGTTATTGAAAAATAGAATAGATGATATGTTTAACCTGAAAAATGAAATTGATTAGTTAGTAGGATGGATTTTATTTGTAATTAAGTAAGGGTAAATTAGTAAAATCAACATGTACCATACCGACCAACCAAATTTTTAATGTTTCGGCTTTTATATAATAGTATATATTTAAATAAATATCCATACTATAATAATCACATGAATACTAATAATTGCTAAATTATTAATTTAGTTTTCAATTGTGTGAAATGAACTTTAGCAAATTGAACATTTAAGTATAACATAAATAATTATCTTAGTAAAATTGTCTGTGTATAATAGAGTCGTATGTATTTGGTTTTGTTGTAAAAAATTGATCGTATCTGTAACATTATATTTTGATAAATATTATAAAATCTCTTAATATTAAGTAAATGCCATTTTTATGATTGTTTCAATCATTTTTTTATACATATACATTTATACACTTTAAAACTCAAATGTTTGGTTTTAGTCTAATGTTTTTTTACACAATATCGAAGTTGAATAAAAAATTGGGTAAATTGAAATATTTTTTATATTGTAATTTTGATTTTTTTTAACTCAATTTTAAATTTTTGTAAATATTTCAATCGATGTAAAATATAACAAAATGACCTTAATGACCCGTGCATGTATATAAAACCTAAATCATATTTTTTGATTTTATAATATTTTGATCTAAGTATTGTTATAACTCAACCATGATATAATATATTGATCAATTTATTATATTATATAATAATTCATATGTACCATACTTTATGGTCGAGTTATAGTCTAACTGATCATTGTAATTAATTATTGTAACTTTGTAATATTAATTTATGATTCAAAAATTTATCTATTTTTTATTTAATTTGAATGTTAATTATGTTATTTTTATATATAACATAGATCATATTTTTAGAGTTCTCATCTTTGTAACATAATTTCAATTATATTTTGTATATGTTTAAATATTTATGTGTTAAGACCAATTATATATTTAAATTGTTGACAGTCGATCAAAACCCTCTAATATGACTCACAAATTTGAAAATTTTATATACCTGAATATGTGATACAATTATTAATTATGTATGATTTGATAACTAAAATTTACACATTTCTAAAAACCAAATCTTATTTTTTATTCCAATAATTTAATTTCTACATGGAGACGCGTGTAAATAAATACTTTTTTTGACTCAGTTACATTATGTATAATCTTAAATTTTATTTCTTATATCAATTATAGACATATAGTATTTAAAATAATATAATTTTATCGAACCAAAAGATAATTGTAGAGTATGCTTAATCAATTTGAATATTTATTATAATTTTATCTATCCAAAATTTCGAAATAATATAAACCAACATTTCATTTACTCAAATATAATAAAAATAAAAGAGGATGAGACAAGAATAGAAGATGTAATCTATCTCATTGGATTTTTCAAAAAAATCAAGATTAAGTATAGCACGGTTGGTTATGGCATGAGTTTGATAAGAGAAGTTTAGTGGTTCAATTCCTAATACTAACATAATTTCACTATTTTTTACTTAATTATTAAAATTGACTTTTTTGTAATTTTTGAAAATATAGGGGTAAAATCGTAACTTCACAACCATTAAAATGACAGTATTTGCACTTGTGTTGAAGTTTAATATATAGTAATAGATTATAATGTTAATAAATAATAAATTTTTAACACGGGTTATAATCTAGTTTTTTTTTTTTTTTTTGAAGAATATGCCATTCATAAAATATTCGAAAAATCCGATAATAGTGTCTCCAAGAAAAACGGAGGAGGAGACAAAATAACGTTAAAGCTACTTAGCACACAAGGTAATCTAGCCAATTTATGGGCTACCTTATTTGCCTACTTTCTAACAAAAACAAGTGAAGTATCAACCCTGCTACCAAGAATTTCTCAGCACTACTCAGTAATATTTCCCAGCTCCAGGTGGCTCTGCATGGATTTGATCACTACACTCACACAAAGCAAAGAATCACTTTCGATAATAATGGGTTGGTCTGGTACTTCCTTCATCCACAGCAGTGATAAGAGACAATGTAATTGTGCTTCTAGGAAAGACTATTTTGTTACTTATTGATTATGTTCCATCGATTATTTCAATGTTGATTTATTATGTCTTTATTTACTGCGAAATAAATGTCCTTGGAATATGTAACATGTATTCTATATCTTTAAGTATGTGACTTAAAATGAGATTATATGAATATTGCTAATATTCCTAAATATCCCTAATCGAGCATTAACAAAAAAAAATAATATGGGACAATTATAATGCATAAAGATTAGTATGTTTGTTGACTGATGACCACATCTCATTGGTAATAGGTATAGTGATACTAAAGTCAAGAACATAGGTGCATGTAATATTCTACATGGCACTGGATAAACCCACAGTGAGATTCTACATGTTAATAATGTCATTAGAAAGACTCATAGTGATGATGGTGTAATGATCCTTAGACTTGAGATAATTATATTTCTGTACGATGATTAATATACTTTGACTACATTAAAAGTTACCTTTGACCGGGTGATGATAAAAGTGGACATCGGGTATATTATGAGACGTATGAGAAATATGAATGATATATATATGATTTAACCCTCCTATTTGTAGGAGACATATTATTGGCCTCTTGATTGAATGAAACTATAAAATGCATGGCCATGCTCAAATATTGATTTGTTTTAATAGTCTACTCATTGATCAAGGAAACCCGAATTAAATGTTGAAGAGGATGACTGATGACATGCCTCGAGTTTAATCTATAATATTTGGTTAAAGGGATTATATTACACGGAAACATTAATCACGAAAGGTTTAATTGGATAACCAATTATTATTACTTGGGTAGCAATGATGTATTACTAGATGCCGCTCATTGTTTATAATTTTATTATTGGATATTAAAATTATTGCCAACGTAATAATAACCTAAAGGGTTACACAATAAGAACATATAGAACAGAGCTTTATTTAATTTATGAATTTAAATAGTTATTAATTCCAATTATTGAATTAATTAAGTATGACTTGATTAATTGCAAAGTATAATTTGAATTTAATAATAATAAGATTAAAACCAAAACAAATTGGGTTTAGTGAAGCCAAAAACGTTTTAGGGTTTTAAGCCCAAATCTCTTCTTATAAATACATTAAGATGTGTTGATTTAGGGTAAGCTTTTGCAAAATTCGTTTTCACCTAAACCCTAGCTGCTCTACATCTTAGAGAGGCTAGAGAGAGAGAGAGAGAGAGAGAGAGAGAGAGAGAGAGAGAGAGAGAGAGAGAGAGAGAGAGAGAGAGAGAGAGAGAGAGAGAGAGGCGTTTTCTTGGCTAGTACCATCTCTGTTGGTCGTTGGACGATCATTGTGTTCGTGTGGACTTCTTTGGAGAAGCATATCTTGATAAGAGGGCTGTGTGGTGATTGCATCGTTGGACCTCCATCTATCATACGTTTTAAAGCTTCTTAAAAGGTATTGATTCTGTTCTCCATAATCTGCTCGTCTTATACATGGATCCTGAGTTAGGGTTTCGAATTTTATTGTTTTAAGCACTGTTTTTGCTGCGTTTTATGCCTTGAAACCCAATAATGGTATCAAAGCTACGTGTATAAGGGGTTGATTTGGTTACGTGTTTACTGTATTCGATGCATGTATGCATGTTTTATGAATCTGCCTTGAGACAGTTATGAGATATGTCGATTATAATATGTTATGTCGCTCATATATGATTCTGTTATGTTGTATATTATGATATAATGATACAAGCATGTTTACGATCTACCATGACTAATTAGTATGCGATTTTGTATGTTATACATGTTGTCTGGTTTATATATTGATATAAACTGTTGGACAGATTTTGTTTAGACACGATCTGTTAATTGGGATATGATCTGTATGTATATGATACATGCTTCCGGAACTGTATATGATGCAGTGGCGGCAGAGACTAAAAGATATGATCTTTTGTTCAGAAATTGATGATTTCTTAATACGACTAGTCTTCTGGAATTCAAAAATTCCCGAGTTCGAGCTCGACTCCAGCCCGGGGTTGCCGCCCCCGGACCCCGCCCGAGGCTGCCACCCCCCGGACCCCCGCAATGTGTTGCATATATGTTTTACATGTTCTTAATTGTTTACTTGAACATGGTGCTGGTTATGGCCTTAAGACCATTAGATATTTGGTTTATGGTTTTTGGTTTTATAAATACGACTTGCATGTCATTTTCTTCATTCTTGTAATTGTTTTACCTCGAATGTAACTCGAGTTTTATTATGTAAGTACTTTAGTATAGGTTGTATTCAATTATTCAATGTAATGTACTTGAAGATTGAAGGATGATCCAATAGGAGGAGCAAACAAGAAGACAAGAAGAACGAAGACTTGTAATTGTATTTATATTTATTCCACCATAGATTGACCTTGATCCTTTCATTAACTTGAAAGGATCATTTAGGATAAAGGCCATAACCAAGCACGTTTAGATACTGCACTTTACATATATATATGAATGTATGTGATATAATGTATATGTAGAGATAAAGATGCATGTTTAATTAGATTAATCATGTATGTATTAGATACATCACCCATGCCATGCCTGCTTTAACAAGATAAAATCTGTAACAACTTGAGATTTTAAAATTAACATAACGATTATGAGATTTCTGTGTTTATGAAACACGGAATTAAATACAAATTTTCAATTATTTCGATATGGGGAGATTTTGTCAAAAATGGGTCATACCTGTAAGGAAGTTGGTTATTAAGTGAGACCGCTTGTGTCTCCTCTAACAACCTGGAAATCAAACCATTGGTGAATATTGGTTTGAAGTATTTAATTCAAGGAAAAAATTGGGAATCTCTTTATGATGGGATCATGGTCGTTTTAATTAACAAACCCCTAAAGAATAAATATTATGTTTAAGATTCCTTCCAAATGGGAAACACTCGTCAAGACCTAGATCGACAAAGGGTGGGTTCGCCAAAGCGGAGTACCCTAGTCTATCGTGGTAAGGCGCGATGGAGTAAATTAGTGATACTTAAATGTTAGACCATTGGGTTCGACTTAACTAAGTGACCACAATAGGATTGTGAACTTAGAGGCATAGAGTTTGGAAAGATTTATTGGATAAATGTGAACAAATGTTGTTATGTGAACAATTGTTGTTCTACCAAACTATCCAAGAGTTATATATGATATAATTGATAAATGTTGTCTACCTAAATAATTATTTTAAGGAGAAAAGCGAAAGCTGACCTTAAAAGTGATGAAATATGGATCTTGGCTCACTAGAAAGGTTTAGAGAAACTTTTCCGAATTGATAGGCAGGGCTATTAATTTGATGAAAATAGTGGGAGATATATATTGTGAATATATATGAATAATCACTTGAACATAATTTAACATTTCCGTAGACTAATTATTTTATGCATTTTAACATTGTAGATATTCGAAATGGAAAACAACTCAAATACTTCTCTGTACGATCAGTCCTTGAGAAGGACAAGTTGACAGGAACTAACTTCCTAGACTGGCAAAGGAATTTGAGGATTGTCCTTAGGCAAGAGCGAAAGCTCTATGTCATACATATTCCTCGCCCTAGACCTCTCCCTGAAGGTGCAACGGAGGGTCAACGAAATGCTTATCAGAAGAATTTGGATGATGACATTGATGTCACATGTTTGATGCTTGCGTCCTGAGCTTCAGAAACATCATGAGCTAATGGATGCTTATGACATGATTGAGCACCTTAAACGTATGTTTGAAGGACAGGCTCGTCAAGAGAGGTTTGATACAAGCAAAGCCTTGTATGCATGCAAACAGGGTGAACGTGATATGGTAGCACCGCATGTTCTAAAGATGACTGGATATATGGAGTACCTTGCTACTCTGGGTTCCACAATTAGTCAGGAAGCTCAGATAGATCTGATCTTGCAATCTTTGAACAGCAACTGTGCTCAGTTTGTAATGAAGTACAACATGAATGAGGTAGACAAGAACCCCACAGAATAGTTGGTTATGTTGAAAAATGCTGAGACCAACATTCAGAAGGCATCCTCTGCATCCATAATGATGGTAAACAAGGGGAATGCCAAAGGAAATGGTAAATGGAAAGGCAAGAAGAAGATTGGATCTAAATCTGCTAGTCCAAAACCCGCGAATAAGAAGGCTTTAAAGCCTAAAGATGGTGTTCAAAAGGCAAAGGGTGGTTGTCACTATTGCAAGAAATCGGGTCATTGGAAGAGAAACTGTCAAGCTAATTTGGAGGATCTGAAGAAACTGAAGGCTGTTCAGATTTCTGATTCAGGTTTTTATGTTATAGAAGTCAATTTATCTCCTTCTACATCATGGGTATTAGATACTGGATGTGGTTCTCACATTTGTATAAATGTGCAGGAACTACGAAGGAGTAGAGCTTTGGCAAAAGGAGAAGTCGACCTACGTGTTGGCAATAGAGCAAAGGTTGTTGCTTTAGCTGTAGGGACTTATCATTTATCGTTGCCCACTTGGCTCATTTTAGAACTTCAGAACTGTTTTTACGTGCCTGCAATTTGCAGAAACATTATTTCCGTTTCTTGTATGGACAAGATTGGCTTTTCCTTTTTGATTCAGAACAATAGTTGTTCCTTTTCATTGTATAATGTTACCTATGGGGTTGCACGTTTGTTTAATGGTTTATATGCTTTTGATACTCCTGTCTATAATATAAATAACAAACATCTTAAGACAAATGACTCAAATCTTACATACCTCTGGCACTATCGTTTAGGCCATATAAATGAGAATCGCATTTCTAAGTTACATAAAGATGGATACTTGGATAAGTTTGATTTCGAATCATACGAGGAATGTGAACCATGTCTCATTGACAAGATGACTAAAGCTCCTTTCACCAGACAAGGTGAGAGGGCCACCAAACGATTGGAATTGATACATAGTGATGTATGTGGTCCAATGCGTACGATGGCAAGAGGTGGCTTTTATTATTTCATAACCTTTACTGATGATTTTAGTAGATACGGATATGTGTATCTTTTGAAGAACAAATCCGAATCGTTTGAAAAATTCAAAGAGTATAATGCTAAAGTAGAAACGCAATTAGGCGAAAGTATTAAAACTCTACGATCTGATCGTGGGAGAGAATACTTAAGCATGGAATTTAAGAATTTCCTTAAGGAGTGTGGTATCGTATCACAACTCACTCCTCCTGGAACACCACAATCGAATGGGGTGTCTGAAAGGAGAAATCGTACCTTGTTGGACATGGTGCGATCGATGATGAGTCATGCGGATCTTCCAATCAGTTTCTGGGGTTATGCCCTAGAGACAGCTGCACAAACACTAAACTGAGTTACTTCAAAATTGGTTCAAAAGACACCACATGAGATATGGACTGATAAACGTAATACCTTTGTCGTTTATGAAAGTTTGGGGATGTGAAGCGTTTGTGAAATGTTTGGTCTCCGATAAGCTAGGACCGAAATTAGATAAATGTAATTTGTAGGATACCCGCTAGAAACTCAAAGGTATTATTTCTATAAACCTTCTGAGAACAATAGATCTCGATGAGGATCGAGAATTGCAAGATTATGTTGAACCAGAGTTGGAACATGAGTAGAATCAGACTCAAGATGTTGAGAACAATACTGCTCAAGAAACACAGGTCGTTCGTAGATCTAGTAGGATTCGCCATGAGCCAGAGAGATATTATGGATTTCTCCTGACTCAAAGTGGTGATGTGATGCTTGTAGATAATAATGAGGCTCTCACCTACAAGGATGCTATGAATAGTCCAGATTCTGAGAGATGGCAGGAAGCCATGAAATCTGAGATGGATTCCATGTATGAAAACCAAGTATGGACTTTGGTTAAACCACCTGATGGGGTAAAACCCATAGAGTGCTAGTGGGTTTTCAAGAAGAAAACTGACATGGATGGAAATTTATAGACCTACAAAGCAAGACTAGTGGCGAAAGGTTTCAAGCAAATTCATGGTATTGACTATGATGAAACTTTCTCACCGATAGCTATGGTCAAATCCATCAGGATTTTGATTGCGATAGCAGCTTATTATGACTATGAAATCTGGCAAATGGATGTCAAGACCGCTTTCTCCAATGGGAGCTTAGAAGAGGATGTGTACATGACACAACCTGAGGGTTTTATCGATTCAAGGTTTGCTAGAATGGTTTGTAAGTTGCGACGATCGATTTATGGATTGAAGCAGGCCTTAAGGAGATGGAACATCCATTTTGATGAAACAGTCAAAGAGTTTGGCTTCATACAAAATGAGGATGAGCCGTGTGTCTACAAAAAGGTTAGTGGGAGCCATGTGGTATTCCTAGTATTATATGTAGATGACATATTACTAATAAGGAATGACATTCCTTCTCTACAGGCTATGAAGACTTGGTTGGGAAAAATTTTCTCAATGAAAGACTTAGGCGATGCTACCTATATCTTAGGGATCAGGATCTATAGAGATAGATCTAAAAATTAATCGGCTTAAGTCAGAGTACATACATTGACAAGGTGTTACATCGTTTTGGCATGCAAGAGGCAAAAAGGGACTATGTCCCGATGTCTCATGGGATATCGATCTCAAAGGAAAACTGTCCTAAATCATCAGATGATAAGGACCATATGAGTAAAGTACCATATGCTTCGTCAATTGGTTCTATTATGTATGCAATGATATGTACTCGTCCTGATGTCTCGTATGCTTTAAGCATGATGAGCAGATACCAGTCTAATCAAGGTGAGGGTCACTGGACAACTGTCAAGAATATTCTTAAGTACCTTAAACGGACTAAAGATTCATTCTTGATGTATGGAGGTGATGAGAAGCTGGTTGTAAGAAATTACACTGATGCTAGTTTCCAGACAGATAGGGACGATCTGTGTCCCATTCTGGATTCGTGTTTTGTCTAAATGGAGGTGTTGTAAGCTGGAAAAGTTCGAAGCAAGAGACAGTAGCTGATTCTACAATGGAAGCTGAGTATATTGCTGCCAGTGAAGCAGCCAAAGAGGCTGTTTGGATACAGAAGTTTATTACAGGACTTGGTGTGGTTCCATCGATCGCAGATCCAGTTCATCTGTATTGCGATAAAATGGAGCCATTGCGCAGGCTAAGGAACCAAGGTCCCATTCCAAGGCAAAGCATATACTTAGGAGATATCACCTTCTTCGAGAGATAAACGAGAGAGGAGATATACATATATGTAAAGTGCATACTAATGATAATGTTGCGGACCCACTGACAAAGGCTTTGTCGCAGCAGAAGCACGATGGTCACACTAGTTCCATGGGTATTAGATACATGGGCGATTGGCTCTAGTGCAAGTGGGAGATTGGTAGTGTTAGTGCCCTAGAGACAATGTAATTGTGCTTCTAGGAAAGACTATTTTGTTACTTAATGATTATGTTCCATCGATTATTTCAATGTTGATTTATTATGTCTTTATTTACTGCGAAATAAATGTTAGAATAATAAATGTCCTTGGAATATGTAACATGTATTCTATATCTTTAGTATGTCACTTAAAAATGAGATTATATGAATATTGCTAATATTCCTAAATATCCCTAATCGAGCTTTAATAATATGGGACAATTATAATGCATAAAGATTAGTATGTTTGTTGACTGATGACCACATCTCATTGGTCAGGTATAATGATACTAAAGACAAGAACATAGGTGCATGTAATATTCTACATGGCACTGGATAAACCCACAGTGAGATTCTACATGTTAATAATGTCATTAGAAAGACTCACAGTGATGATGGTGTAATGATCCTTAGACTTGAGATCATTATATTTCTGTACGAGGATTAATATACTTTGACTACACTAAAAGTTATCTTTGACCGGGTGATGATAAAAGTGGACATCGGGTATATTATGAGACGTATGAGAAATATGAATGATAGATATAGGATTTAATACTCATATTTGTAGGAGAGATATTATTGGCCTCTTGATTGAGTGAGACTATAAAATGCATGGCCATGCTCAAATATTGATTTGTTTTAATAGTCTACTCATTGATCAAGGAAACTCGGATTAAATGTTGAAGAGGATGACTGATGACATGCCTCGAGTTTAATCTATAATATTTAGTTAAAGGGATTATATTACAGGGAAACATTAATCACGAAAGGTTTAATTGGATCACCAATTATTATTATTACTTGGGTAGCAATGATGTATTACTAGATGCCGCTCATTGTTTATAATTTTATTATTGGATATTAAAATTATTGCCAACGTAATAATAACCTAAAGGGTTACACAATCAGAACATATAGAACAGAGCTTTATTTAATTTATGAATTTAAATAGTTATTAATTCCAATTATTGAATTAATTAAGTATGACTTGATTAATTGCAAAGTATAATTTGAATTTAATAATAATAAGATTAAAACCAAAACAAATTGGGTTTAGTGAAGCCCAAAACGTTTTAGGGTTTTAAGCCCAAATCTCTTCTTATAAATACAATAAGATGTGTTGGTTTTATTTAACTAAATTAAACTAAAAGCAAATATTAAACTAAGAATTAAATTAACTAATGAGAATTGAAATCGAATTACTTATAAGAGAATAAGCATGGGATCCTAACTTCATTAAATACTTCCCTTAGATCTGACGTCTTTAATCACTATATGCAATGGTTATGATATCTGATCGAATAACACGAAACAAGTACACGCTACCTGTCAGCATACGCATATCAAACTAAACATACATCCACAAAAGAGATAGAAAATGAATAGACACCAATTATGCTTAGACCCTATATGTCTATAGAATTTGAAAACATAACGGTTGAAGAACAGGTTATCCATTAAGATCACATAGGGTAGTATAAGTATTTTCATCTCACACCATGAATCATATTGATAAACAATTATGAACCTATGCTAGCATGGCAAGTTCTAAATCTCAAGATCCACTTTCACTTCACAAGAGATTAACAATTTAGATGTTCGCGACGCATCTATCTATTAAGCATAACCATACGAGGATATCACATATACACCATACACAGATCTTTAAAGCATCAAGATACTAAGTTCCATGACAACGATTAGCCCATAATTGAACCGTTCATCGTCATGGGATTTGATGAAACATAATAATTAACAAGATATGAAAGAAAAGAACAATAATATTAATAAAGCGAAGAGTTGAGAAAACAAATCTATGTTTCAACGTATACAAAAGATGAAGTAGATCTAGATCCGTGCTTGTCACCGAGCGTTGAATCCTTTTCCACTCTCTCCCTTGCAATTCTAAGTTACAATGAATAACGATATAATTTACAAGGCTAAGATGTGTTTTTATAGGCCTAAATATCTTGCCCAACAAGAAAATCAACCTACAATACAATTACAAATAGGTTTGGGTACCAAAAATACAACTAGAATTCGAAATAAGGGCAAAACGGACATTTCAGGATTTTTTTCAGCGAATTTATGCGCCCCTAGCGCGTGGTACGCGCTCCTAGTGCACGTCTCTACTGTTCTAGGCGCGCGTTTATGTGCTCCAGGCGCATGGTCTTCCTGCCGAACTGATTTTTCTTCCATTTTCTTCGTTTCTGAGCCGATTTCTTCCGTTCTTCTTACACGAACTTCCCGTCTTCAATTCCTTGGATCATAACCCTCTTGGTAGTTGATATTAAGACGCCGTTCTTCATTCCATATCATAAATCAACTCCAAACAACGGAAAATTCATCATTAATCGACATTCTTGCAAACCTGCACATTTAAGCAAAACACATCAAAAATACCACAAACTTGAGTCCAAGTACACCAATTTAAGCCGATGTGGAATGCTCCAAGTGGATATAAAATCCACTTATCAGCTGGGCTCGTATAGCTCATTACTTACAAATTTTCAGGTGCTTAGCTTTGGAAACTGGGAGAAAAAGGACTTTATATGAGCAAGTATTTTGGAATAATGTTTTAGTGATAATGTTTTGCTTTTGGAGTTGTGTTTCCTTTTATTGGAATTTGTATCAGACTATTTAATCTACAATTATTAATGCAAAATGTCGGGTCGTCACAGTTGGTATTCAGAGCCTAGGTTAGCTTCCTGTAGACTGCCTTTTAGGCGTGACCCGTAAGGTGAGGGTTTTTAAAAAAATATTAATATCTTGTGGTGGCACTTCTAGATGGCAGGTAATGATGATGTTTGGGGTATGGGAGGTGAGTTTATGGAGGAGTTTGAGGATGATGATCCCGAGATGAAGGAGGTTGAGGAGCAAGTGCAAGAGCCAGAGGTAACGGCCTCTACTACCATGGATGTATCGGAGTCGGCACCAATATCCGATGATGATAGTGGTTCTGGTACTGAAGTGGTGGTACCTCCGGGAGGAATCCTTGGGGAATTGTTAGCGATGGATAACGACACTGTTGTTTGGCTTGAGGAACAAGTGGACGAATTAAAAGTAGAAAATGGAAAGTTGATGTCACAGCGAAATGCTTTGGTAAAGAGGTTGAGGGATGAGAAGAAGAAGACCAAGCGTGTCGAGGAAATTTATAAAAGGGAGATAGAAGATATTGTTGAGTTCACCAATTCCTATGATCCTAAGACTTTAGAGAAATTGTGTACTGCATCAGGAGTGGAGGAGATGAGTAATTTCATAGCGGACATAAGGCGCCAAATGAGAATCATTAAGCGTCAAATTGAGGATGTCTATAAGAAAGAATGAGCCTATGTCTAGATTTTAGTTTTCTACTTTGATATTTGTATTCATGTTAAGATATTTGTATTGCTTTTGAAACTTTAATGAATGAAATTTGAGCATTGATTTTAATTTAGTTGCACATATTTCCTAGCATATTTTGTTATTGTATTGGTATTAAGTTCTAAATATATTATGTAAGAAATATGCCTCGAAGATCTAGCAATAATGATGGTACGAACATTGTGAATCAGTTGGCACAAACACTTGCAACGTTGGTGGGAAATCAGCAAAATGGATAGCGAAGCGTCGTGGCAGAGTTCAAAAAGTTGAGTCCTCCAATTTTTGAAGGAGCTATAAATCCTTCGGAAGTTGACAAATGGTTGCAGGAGATGGAAAAGGTTTTCGAGCTGTTAGGAAGCAATGATGAGGAGAAGGTTAATTTGGCAAGCTATCAACTTCAGGGAAGCGCGTATGATTGGTGGCTAATGGAGAAGAGGAGAATGGAAGGCAATGAAGAAGCGGCTGCTCAACCGTACACATGGAACACTTTTAAGGAATTGTTTAAGGACAAGTACTTTCCTAGGACTATAAGAGCTAAGTTGGAGCGGGATTTCATAATATTGGAACAAGGAGAGAAACAAACTGTTGCTGAATATGAAGCTGAATTTGCCCGATTAGCTAAGTATGCGCCAACCTTGGTTGCAGATTAGATTAGTAAGGCACGTAGGTTTGAGGAAGGATTACGGAGTGAGATTAAGAGGCATGTGGCAGCATTTGAACTAGATAGCTACAAGATGGTTTTGAACAAGGCATTGGTAGTTGAGAGGGGGCTTGTCGGAGAGGAAGGAAAGAAGGACTCTGAGGCTAAGAAGAGGAGTGAGCATGCAAGTGGATTTAACGAGAATGGACCACCGAGAAAGTTCAACAATTGAGGAAATGGTGGAAATTCTTATCGAGGCGGTTCAGGAAATAGGCTCTCATGCTCGAGGTGTGGAAGAAATCATTTGGATAAAGATTGTCGCTGGGACACATGTGCTTGTTTCAGTTGTGGAGAGATGGGACATAAGGTTTCTGAATGTCCAAAACGCAATCCAAATCGTAACAAAGACAATGCAACTAAGGGCACTTTGGCATCTCTTCTCGGACCGAGTTACGGACGGGTATATCAGCACCAGCCTAATGAAGATTAAGGTATGCAATCAATTATTTTAAAATATTATGTGTTGCACCTTGCACATATGTTAGTGTTTAAATTTGGGGACCAAATTTTTTTTAAGGAGGGTAGAATGTGATAACCTGTATTTTTCGTAAAAAAAAAAAAAGAAAAAAAACTTTACGTTTTGTGTGCATAATACTCCCTCCGTCCCAAATTGTTTGATAATCTTTGCTTTCACGGAGATTAAGAAAATGTAGTAAAAAGGAGTAAAGTTAGTTGAAAAGTGAATAAAGTAGTGGGACCTATTAATATTTAATAATAGATGTGAGATAGTGGAGGATAGTAGTGGGTGTAATAGTGTAAAAAAGAGTATAAAATGGAGAAGTAGTGGGTGTAATAATGAAAAGTAGTGTTCAAAAATAGTAAGTATAATAGGTTCATTAGTTTTGGGACTTCCCAAAAAGGAAAGTGTGTCAATCTTTTTGGGACAGAGGGAGTATTAGTTTAGAATACATTTCTTTTGTAAACATTATTTCTAAAATACTTATAGCTGTGTTTTTTACATTTCTTTTGTAAACATTATTTCTAAAATACTTATAGCTGTGTTTTTTTTATATACAAGTAAGTGTCATAATAAAATGTACATGTCTAACTTTATTTTAGATATATAAATATATGTCATTTTAAATACATATAGATGTGTCATTTCATTTATGATTAAACCGAGGTTTTACTGGTCAAACACAACGTTTTTTTTTCAAATAGTGGATTGACACAGGTTTGAAATAGTGGGGATAGTGCAGCTAATAAATCAGGAGTACGTTACATAAGTTTATTATATATTCCCTCCGTCACTCAAGGTTCTTTACGTTGCCTTTTTGCACAGAGACCAAGGAATATTGTTAAGATAAATAAAGTAGTAGGTGTAATAGTGATTTTATTGTTAAAATAAGTGAAATAGTGGGTGTAATAATGTATTTTATTGTTAAAAATTAGTATTTATGATATGTAAAGAAATAAGAGGAACGTCCCAAAATAGAAACTGTAAATAAATGAGAGGGACGGAGGGAGTAATAATATTATGGGTCTATTTGTTTCTTTGTACAGCTTTCTTCTTTTCAAGATCAGTTACAATCTACGTCTTCTTAATTTATATGTTATTCTACCATGTTTTTATGTATGATTTTCTTATGAGTGTTTTTTATTAATTAATTTATATTCTTTGGAACAACATGTATATGAGATATTATTATCATTTAAATCTAATTTTGATGCAGATTACTATGTTTAGTTGTATTGAACAAGATTATGTGTTTTCATTATTATAATTATTTGCTAGTTTAATAACATATTAAAGGACTACCTATACATTTATGTGAGTAAATGTTATAGATATTATGTTGTTGAATGAAGCGTTGTTGTTATTTGTATCATTTTGATGTTTTGTTTCTTATCTGTAATTAAATTATTACACTTAGATTTGTGATTTAATGAAATGGAGGTGTTGTCAAATAGATCTATTAATTGTTTGTATGTATTTTATAATAGTAGTAATTACATTTTTTTTAATGTGTTTTTACATTGTACTTATGAGTTAAACATAAAATGATTTCAGAATTTATAGTCAAGTTTTGCATGTATTTAATGGTATTGAATCCTTTTGTTATTGACATTATAATTTGTGACATTGGTATAATAATGATTGGATGTAGAGAGAATTAGAGTATTCATTTCAAGTGATATTATATATATATATATATATATATATATATATAGTTGCACTCCATGAAGAACACCTTATATAAAGAACACCTCATATTTAATTCAATATAAGAGTTCCGTCATGACACCCAATACAAAAAGTTCTTATTTTTTATCTTCTATCCATTTAGCAAAAAAAAAAAAATTAAAATAATTTTTTTTGGAAAAATCACTGTTCGTGATGACATCAGCAGTGACGTCATCATGAATAGTGATTTTTTCAAAAAAAAAATTTTTTAATTTTTTTTGCTGGATGAATAGAAAATAAAAAAATAAGAACTTTTTGTATTGGGTGCCCCTGGCGGGGCCAATGGATCTATTGGAATAATTGATTTTATAGTGTTCTTTATTGTTTGTTATATAAGAGTGTTCTGTATGGAACAAAGGCCTATATATATATATATACATTTAATTTAATAAAAATTTATTAAACAAGGTTTTAATGATTCTATGTTATTAAAATTGTTATATTGATTTCCTTTGTTTTGTAATTAACAGGAGAAGTATAATTATTGTCCAGGTTGTTTAGCCATGCATTAATGATTTGTTACAGCTATATATAATGAATAGTGGTTAATGACTTCTGTGACATCATGTTAATTACTGCTTAATACAGGACATGTAAAATGCATTACATAGGCTTAGTGACTTGAGTTTGATTTGTGGTCGAGAATTAATATGGTATTTCTTTTATATTTAACATATGTTTATGTGTTATTTGCTCTCGTGAAATCGTGATCGTTTTATCTAAGTTAACTTTTTGGACTTTTATTTTTGTTTTGAAATCTTTTAAATATTTTTGCATTGTTTTCATTTTTAAATTATGAATCAAGCATGTGTTTTAGATATAAGAATTTCCAGTGAGCTCTGATTTTATAAAATCGTTAGTAATTGCGTATAGTTCTGGAACTAGCGTATGATACCTTACTAGGGGGTGCCATTTATGATGCCTTCGGGAGTGCACAATTTATGATACCTTAGTAAGAGGCGCATTATTGACAAACTATGAACTTATGATACTGTGTCATCGGGTATTCGTGACCTTAGCGAGCTGTGGAATTAATGTATGTGATTTGAACTTTGGATTTTTTAATAATGTTTTGGCTCTATGAAAAATTTGATACTTGATCCACTAGTCCTCGAATTGTTATCTTGCTGGGCTCGTATAGCTCATTCCTTACAAATTTTCAGATGCTTAGCTTTGGAAACTGGGAGAAAAAGGACTTTGAGCAAGTATTTTGGAATAATGCTTTAGTGATAATGTTTTGCTTTTGGAGTTGTGTTTCCTTTTATTGGAATTTGTATCAGACTATTTATTCTAGCTCCGTTTCAATGTTACATTTGGATATTATGTTCGATATTCTATGACATTCGAGACTTGTTTTTACTTTTTAATCTACAATTATTAGTGCAAAATGTCGGGTCGTCACATTCTAACACTCCCCCTCACTCGGAAGCCCATTTTTTAGTTCGAAGAGTGGATCTTGGGCGCTCATCTTTGGAGCATAACTTGCTTTCGTATCCATATTAAATATTGAGAATATTGGGAGTTGCAGAGAATCGAACCTGGGACCTCTGCGTGTCTGAGCTCTGATACAATGTTAAGTAACTAACTCATTTAAAACCTTAAGATTTTAGAGGAAGACCCAACTAGATCTTTATATTATACTAGCTTATAGCCCGTGCAAAGCACGAGTTACTTTTAAATATTTTTAAAATTATATGATTAAATAAAATAGAGTATAATAATTTATTATGGATATAATTTAACTTTGTAATTAATTAATAAAATTATTAGTAATAATAATAGTTATTTAATAAATGACATGTATTGATTAGAACTAATAATATAAAATCTTAATGTAAATTTGTTGTTGACGGGATTCGAACCTTGGATCTTTAGAAAAGAGATTTAAATATAGAATATTCCTTATTATTAGATCTAACGGCTGTTATCTACTTACTAAATATCTAACGGTCACTATTCTTTTAGATGGTTGAACCAAGTTGAACCAAACAACCAAATTATACCCATGTTTGCTTATTATATAATACTAGCCTATAACCCGTGCAAAGCACGGGCTATCATATAGTATTATTATTTATTAATATATTAATTATTTGATTTAATATAAAATTTTATTTATTTTATAAATTTTATTATTAATTTTAATTTTACATATATTTCATACTTAATTTTATGACATGAATAAATATCAATAATTTAACGTTATTTTAAATTTACTGTTAAATATTTTAAGAATTCAATATATATTTTTAAAAATTATTTATTGTAACCTAAAATCGTAGAATAAAAAATCGTAGGAAGAAGTGTGTACGGACAATGATTCTAATTAGGATATAATTGAAACCATTTATAATTCTATAAAACTTGTTGTTTTTCATTTTTAATAAATTTTATACTTCCTCCGTCCCGTTTATATTGGTCACAATTCCTTTTTTGCATGTTCCAAAAGTATTGGTCATGTTTTCTTCGTTAAGGGATAAATATGTTAAGGTTTTCTAAATACGTAAAGAATTGAGAGCAAGTTTGACAGTTTTTACATGATTGCTCAATACGTGTTTTTTGATTGATGATCAATATAAATGGGACAAGTGAGTATAATTTAACTGAATTTGAAATTTTTAACACGTTTTTTAATTTTTTTTAAAAATTTACTTTTAAAAAAATTTACTTTTGTGCCTTATTGGTAAACTTTGTTGTTTATAATAAATAAAGTAATATTTTTAATATAATTTTTTTAATTTGTTATTTTTAAGAAGGCGTTAACAATTTTTTTAGAAGGTTTTAACCAACCAAATATACTTTATTATGCTTATAATAGAACGTTTATAATTTTATAAAACATATGATTTTTTATTTTTAATAAATTATATACTCCCTCTGTCCCGTTTATATTGGCAACAATTCCATTTTTGCATGTCCCACAAGTATTGGTCATGTTTTTTAATGAAACAAATTAAAGTTTAAATGTGTTAAATTTTTCTAAATATTGTTTATAATAAAGAAATTAATATTTTTAAAATAATTTTTTTAACTTATTATTTTTAGAAAGATGTTAACAATTATTTTGGAAGGTGTTACAAACCAACCAACTATGCGATGCACGGTTTTTTTTAAATTAAATAATATTTTATTATATTTTAATAATCATATATCTCATATATATTACTTAATAAAATATTGGCATAATATATATTATTAAATAATAATCGTTTAATTATATGATATACTGTTCGAATTATGACTACATTTTGTCATAATAATATAAATATAAATGGAAGTATCGTATATACTTACATTCAAATTTTTGTTGATAAATAGAATTTTATATTAATTTGTAATCCTGTGAATTTTTTATTGTTTATTATATAGTTTTAGTTTGTTTTCACTTTGTTGATTTATAATATGTTGTAAATTTGTTAATAAATATGTGATATTAAAATTATTTAAATTGATTTGGAAAATATTTGATTTCCAAGTAATTTAAAGGGTCTAAAAAAGTTGTGTGTAGGTGAAGAATTTTAATTTAAATATAACTAAAATAGTATGTCATTGAATATTAATTGGAGTGTAATTAAAATAGTTTGTTAGTAAGTAAAATAAAATTTTATATGTATTTTAATTTATTTTTTCATTTTTGGAAGGTGTTAACAAACTTTTTGGGAAGGTGTTAACCAACCGACCAACCAACTAATTATACCCTGTTTCGCTTATAATAGTAAGACTAGCTTATTGCCCGTGCAAAGCACGGGTTATTTTTAATTTTTTTAAATTTGTTTATAGTTTAGTATATATAATATTTTAAATATTATTTTTAGTTTAGTATTAAATCTAAATTAATATGTTGTTGGTGGGAATCGAACCTTCAACCTTTCTATATAACATAATTTAGTATTAATTTTATATTAAAATGTTGTTGGCGGGATTCGAACCTTAGACCTTCAACTTTTAGTATTATTGTATTTAACGGTCATGATCTATTTGAATTGAAGATCTAACGGTTGTGAATGAGGATAACCAAAAATAAGGGGATAACTCCTTTCACTTATTATAATATAGTATAGATAGTATAAATTCTAACAGTGCCATTTGAAAAGAAAAAGAACAAACTCTCACGAATTCTTACCTCCCAATTAAGAGATTAGAAATGGAGAGAAACTCAAAACCCCTCACTCATGTTGGAGAGAAAAGCAGACTTTATCTTGGACACATATTCTTGGTTATAATCTAGTTTTAATATTTTAGGTAACTACTGGTACACTCTTTGTGCTAAATCCCCTAAATCTTTGACTTAGGGCACTCTTTTGAGCTAAATTTCTAGTAAGGGTAAGCCGTTCGACTTGCTCAAAGTCTCCGACCCGATGTTGGTGTCTTCATATATCTTTTCCTAGGCTAGGCATTACCAAAAACTTATTTTTTGAACTCGGTAAAACAAACTGGATAGTAGTTATGTTTCAGATTCAATAGTATGGAATTAGTAAAATTATCAATTGATTGACATTAAAAACTTCTTGGAAGAAATTACAAGACGAAAGAGTTCTGCAAGCCCTTTTTTTACCGGCTTTAGTTTGAGAAAATATTCTTGGTGCTTAAGAATACTGAATGACAAACACAATACTGAATGACAAACACCTCCATAAGAAGATAAATCAAAATAAACAACCTTCACCCTGTTGCAAAAAGATAATAGATCACCTAGAAACAGCCAAACAGGCATCAATTTTCCAAGACGGGGAGAGATTCAAGACTGGGGCAAAATAGAATTCATACCTATTTTGTTTTGACAAAAGTAACAAAGCAAGAAAAGGTAGTTAGATCCAAACAAACAAATATAAAGGAAGAGGAGTTTAAAATGAACTCCAGGTAGTTTTACAATAAATACTGTTAATGACACTGCCAGACACCTTAATGGAGGCTAAGCTCTTCGACAAGCTCTTATCAAGTTGCTACTGCCTTCCCTTCTTCATACTGCAAGAGGGGCACTTGTATTGCTTGATATTTTCTGCCTTAGCAGGTGTTATCTTCACACACTTTCCATGGTACCACCTCTCACAAATGTCACATCCAATCCAAAACTCATCTGCACTGTAATTGCCTGCGCAGCTCCCACAAAGTGTTTCCCCGTGCTCATCTTCATCCTCCATGTGACCCTCATCGTACGGTCTTGGATTGCTTTTTGCCTGCCCATCACTTGAAATCTGAAAGTAGATAACATAAATTAAAAAATCAATCAATCATATTTTTTGCTAGTGTACAAAACTACAAATCACAAATGGTGGCAAAAGAAACCCAGTAATAGTTGAGACTAATATCACCTTTGTGCTGATTCTGGATTTGCTTCCCGTATCAACACCAACCTTGTCTTTAATTGCCTTTCTCTGTGTTACAACTTCAAAGACCGTTGGCTGGTCATTTATTAGGCTGAATAAGCGTTTCCTGTTCAAGTACATGCTCACTTTATTAAAACTTCTGGACATATTAATTAGCGATGCAGGTCACTAGATCAATATTACACTGTTGTAACCGAATCATAGATCTTTTGTAGTTCGCCATCTAGTTTTACTTTTAAGTTTTAACACAATATCTAATAATAATTTTTATATAATATCAGTATTATTTATAGTACTAGTATGAAGTAATATATACAATATATTGATTTCTAGTTAACCTGCAAATCTCTAAGAATTTTCATCACTGCAAATATAAACTCCACCTTCAAAAATGTATCCGCTTGAAAACTCCATCTATACTGTTGTATGACTTATGCTATAACAAAATGTATATATTGATTTCCATATAAAATTTAGTTTCAGTCCTGTTACATTTTATATTAAATATATGTTAATTTATATTTATGATACTTTTAATTTGAAAAATGTTTAAATCCTATTAAAATTATACTTACCATTGTTATATTTTTACTTCTAATTCAATAGTTACTTTAAGTTCTATTACAAGATTAATTTTTTATATTAATTTTGATTTAAAATTTATTTATTTTATTGATATAAGTATGTGTGTCGCAGCTCTATGTGTACTTGTGTACGTACAAAGGAGGGATGTAAAGGAATAACACTACAAAATCGCAACTAGTCGAAGTAGACGGTAAAGCTATTTCAACTGTGATGTTGACAGAAGAAGAAAAGGATGTCGAGAAAGGGGCTGAGGTAGGGAGTAAGAACATAAACATGACATTAAATCTATACTATTATATAAAAGCCGAAACATTAAAAGTTTGGTTGGTCGGTTGGTTGGTCGGTCGGTCGGTCGGTACGGTACATGTTGATTTTACTTATTTACCCTTACTCAATTGCGGATAAAATCCATTACTAACTAATCAATTTCCTTTTTCAGTTTAAATATGTTATCTTTTCTATTTTTCAATAACTAAATAATTTCCTTTTTCAGGTAAAATACAATATCTTTTATATTTTATCAAACTAAAATTTCTCCTTTCTTAATGAATTTTCATTTTCAGGTTAAACATATTACCTTTTCTATTTTTCAAAAACTTAATAATTTCCTTTTTCAGGTAAAATACAATATCTTTTACATTTTATCTAACTAAAATTTCTCATTTTTTAAAAACACAACTAACAATTATTTATTATAAAATAACATAATTACATTATAATTACTATTAACTAATCAATTACCTTTTTCAGCCAACACACGTTACCTTTTCTCTTTTCTCTAACTAAAATCTCTCTTTTTCCAATTATATCGTTACCTTTTTTCTTTTCTCATACTAAAACTTCTCTTTTTCCAATTATATCACGGACGTTTCTATTTAATAAAAAGAAAATAATAATATTATAATACTAATAATTAACTGATTACCTGTCAGCTAAAACGTATCATCTTTTTAATTTTTTATAATTAAATTCCTTTTTTTTAGAAATATCACCGGCAACATTAATTTCTCATTTTCTAAAAACACTATAAGCAATTTTATTTAGTAAAATAACATAATTAAATTATAATTACTATAAACTAATCAATTACCATTTTGACATTTTCACATTAATCATGTCACCTTTTTAAGTTTTACTTTACCTTTCTATTTTCTCTGACTAAAATCTCCCTTTTTTCCGATTATATCATGGGCGGTTCTATTTAATACAATAAACTAATAATATTATAATATTAATAATTAACCGATTACCTTTTTCAGCTAAAACGTATCATCTTTTCTATATTATCTAACTAAAATTCCTCTTTTAATAGAAATATCACGGACAATATTAATTTATTATTTTCTAAAAACATTGCGAGCAATTGTATTTAGTAAAATAACGTAATTAAATTATAATTACCATAAAACTAACTTTTCACCTAGAACATGTTACCTTTTTAATTTTCTCTAACTGAATCCTCTCTTTTTCCAATCATATCACGGGCATTCTATTTAATACAATAAAAATAAAATAATAATTTTATAATTACTAACAATTAACCGATTACCTTTTTCAACTAAAACCTATCATCTTTTTATATATTTTCTAACTAAAATCCCAAATCATCTCATATAAAAATTTAAGCCTCCAAAATTCATGTTTACATAAATTAATTTAAATTAATGAAAAAAAATCATATAATATTAAAAAAAATCCGTGCATCGCACGGGTTTTAAACTAGTTTTCATTAAATTCAATTACTCAAGAATAATAATTACACTAGCTGGGAACACTACTCAGGCATCCTCTTACCTTATCCATGGGAATTACCATATCCATAGGAAAACACAATGGCCTAGTGATGAGCTATGTGATCGCCTGGTCGGTACCATTATGTCTTATTATTACAGATATTTCATTAGCTTGTTTTAAATATTGTCAAGCATAATGTGATCTAGCAACTTAAATTCTTCAGTACTTCATCGAGACAGCTATCATTTTGGAGTAAGAAATGTGTCGGCGGCTTGGGATTGAATGATCAATGAATTAGCCTTGCTCACTGAGGTTGTAGAAGGAAATTACAAATTTTAATCACGTTAGTTTTTACTGTTTCAAAAGCCTTCCAATCCCAAACATACTGACCTCCTTGTACTATAAACCACGAGTTCTGCATTGCTTCTAGATAGACAAATAAGCTCTAAGGTAAATTTTTAGGATTGATTGTGCCATTCACATGAAATTGTGAAAGAAGCTATACTAACTGACAAATTAAAAGTAACTCTAGAAGATTGACCACCTAAGATTTATTAAATACTTTGATTGCTACACACTTTGATGTAGGACAATATGTAACAAACACTTGTATTAAGAGAAGATTACAATTACAGAAAATCAAGCAAAGAGTAATACAATATCCCAAGAATAATGTTAATATTATTCTCAAGAATTTATGTATATCAAGTCCCCTACAATGGTTGATAAAACTCAGCATATATAGCTGAATTAATCAGCTATAGTGGGCTACACACAAAGCTGGAAAGTAAACTAATAATGCCTTAAAACAAGGGCACCACTCAATACAATAATTACACACAATACAATAATTAAAGATTCAATAATTGACACACAATACAATAATAAAAAAGATAATGACAGCTGATCCCTATCAACTCTCTCCGGCTAAGAAAAGTTTGGCTCTGTCGAACTGAACTCCGTATAACTCGCAAAAAGATCAGGGGCGAGTCGGCGAAACTCTGAGGTGCTGATCCAAGTACGCTCATCCTCCGATCTACCACTCCAATGAACCAAGTACTGTCGATAACCACCACCACGTCGAGTTGGCACAATCCTCTCATCCAGAACGTCAATAGGCACATCAACTGGCTGCGGTGAAGAAACATAAGGGGGTATAGGAGGCACCAGTACCGGTGGGGTAGATATAGGCTCAATGGGGTCAGAAGGAACTGATGTAGTGACAGGTGGTAAAGATGAAGGTATATCATGTGAAGAAAGTGAAGAAGATGTATAAATATCAGTTGGTTCATGAAAAGGAGTAAGATCTTCTACATTAAATACAGGGCCAATAGACATACCACTAGGAAGATCCAACTCATAAGCATTAGTACCAATTCTTTTTCGAATTCGAAATGGTCCCGTCCTCTTAGCATGCACTTTCTTCCAAGCACCAGGAGGTAACCTCTCAGTGCGGTGTCGCAACATAACCTGATCACCTTCATTATATTCCCGAAACCTGCGATGAACATCTGCAGCAGACTTATAATTTTCATTGCTTAAATTAATTTTCTGTCGTATCTCAGCATGCAAATCATGAATGTGACGTGCAAAAGACTCGGCAGACTCGCTAGATCTATAAGCAGGTGGAAGAGGAACCAAATCTATGGGTTTCCTAGGCTGATGACCAATGTAAGCCTCAAAAGGACTGACTCCTCAAGGTGTATAGGTACAAGACATCTGTGAGTCACAGGAATAGATGTCTTATTGACCCAAGCGACACTATAGGGATGTGGATGTGGCTCAGTTTTTAGCTTCAACCGTGCAACTGCGATCTCAGCCACCACATTCAAACAACTCCCCCCGTCAATAATGACCTTAGAGGACACTCCTCCAACTCTGCTGTAGATATGGAAGATAGAAGTCCTCCTCCAATCGTCCTCCCTCACTTGAGTATACATGCATCGCATGACACCCAATTGACGGTCTACCTGCTGCAGGCTTTGCTCAGCCTCATCGTCCAATGGGTCATGAGGATTATACAACTCATCATCTATAGGGATGTCATCCTCTACCTCTCCTTCTATAACTCCACCAATAAAGTTCATGCTCTTCTTCTTCGGGCACTCAAATGACCTATGCCCTGGTTCATGACAGTAAAAACACTTCATGGTGGAAGTACCTACGGATTGTTTCGTGGAGGTACTCACAGTGTTACTAGCCCTAGAAGTCCCCTGAGAGGCAGGAACTGTCCGACTCTGGGGTATAACTCGACTCAATGGCTGACTCTGATATGAAGAACTCCTCCGCTGAAAGTTGTCCTTCAACCGATACTCATGCTCTAGTGCAACTTGAAAAATGTCCTCTAAGGTGTTCATCTGATTAATAAGCACATGTTGCTTGATCTCTGGACGCAGTTTGTTGTGAAACTTAATGAGGGTCATACGAGCCTCCTCCTTAAGATCGCATTTGTGGACAAGCTCCCTAAATTTGCTGATGTACTCAGCAACAGGCATGGTACCCTGATAGAGGTTATCAAACTGCTCCATCAATCTATCCTTATGCCCCCTCGGTAGGTAGTATCGAGACAGGCGCATCTTCATCTCGGTCCAATGCCTAATAGGCGGTTCTCCCACACGCTCTAGATCTCTCTCAACACTACTCCAGAAAATGTTAGCTTGCTTCACAAGCTTCATCTTCGCGAATCTAACCCTACGCCCATCATCCATATCATGCCAATCAAAGAACTTCTCCATGCTGGCTAACCAGTCAGAGAACGCATTAGGGTCAAATCTCCCGTCAAACTCTGGGGCATCTACCTTAATCTTCGACACATCGTTTTGCCTCTGGTCAAACCTATTATGGTCCCTGTAATTACGGTAACCCTCCTCCTCGTAATCATACAAGTCTACCCTAGGTTCTCCACCACGTCCTCCCCTTGCCCCTCGCTCTTGACGTTGAGGTTGAACGACAGCCTCTTCGTCTCTATCCTCCACATTGATGACAGGCCTCCTAACCTCTAAAGCGTCTATCCTCTCATGTACCTCACCCAACTTAGTGTTCATTACCCGAGTAAGATTATTAATGCTCTCCATAAGCTGAGCCATAGTCGGCTCAGTAGGTGGGTCAGGGGTAGTGTTGGTACCGCTACGTGTTCCTACCATGATTATTTTAAATGCAAAGCCGAGATATGATAGAAATTAATTAACTAAATCATGATTCGACTACAGATATTATCACTAATCTCGAGAGAAAATAATAAAAATGACAGATAATATGCAACTAAGATGGAATAATAATGCAACTAAGAAAACTCCACACGAATTAGCTAAGAGAATTAATTACTTCTACTACGAATTAAATACTCTAATAATATGGGGAATGGTCCTAATATTTAAAATAGAATTTTTTTTTTTTTAATAATGAACCAAACTAATACTTAAGTAAAACAGATGGGGCTCAAAAGTATTACTCGAGGCTGATTAAAATGTGGGATCTGGTGTAAAATGAAATAAAACGTGGAACCTGATGTATATATATGAATGGATGTATATATATGAGATAGAGATAGATACGGGTTACCCTTTTGTTTCTTACGCACAAACCAGAAGGATGCACAAACTGATGTTTGGAGAAGAGGCAGTGAAGAACTCGTCGGACTGAGATGGTGCCAGCAGTAGCTTCGGTAGCGGCAGCGAACTCCGGTGACGTCTCTGAACTCCGGCGAACCTGTCCAAGCGCGAATTCTGCTCTTCCCTCGATCTGATCTTCTTCCTTTTCCTCCTTTGGATTTCCTGATTGTTGGGTCTTGGGTTATTAGGAATCTGATTTGGGAATTAGGATTTACAGCGGGGTTTTGGTGGGTGAACAGCGGCGATATTGGGACTGTAGGCTGCTGGTTTTATAAGCAGTAAAACCAGTGATGAACAGTAACAGTGAACAGTACTGGAGGCTGTGAACAGTAAAACAGTGAGCAGCAGTAGCAGTTCCTGCAGCGGTGTTGGGTTGGTTCTGGTGGCAGTGGTGTGTATGGTGATGGTGTGTTGGTTTGGAGATGAAAGCTGTGGTGAACAACTCCGTTGGATGAACAGTGAATATGATTCTTAACAGCAAAACCAAGAATTTTGGCTTTGATACCAATTTGATGTAGGACAATATGTAACAAACACTTGTATTAAGAGAAGATTACAATTACAGAAAATCAAGCAAAGAGTAATACAATATCCCAAGAATAATGTTAATATTATTCTCAAGAATTTATGTATATCAAGTCCCCTACAATGGTTGATAAAACTCAGCATATATAGCTGAATTAATCAGCTATAGTGGGCTACACACAAAGCTGGAAAGTAAACTAATAATGCCTTAAAACAAGGGCACCACTCAATACAATAATTACACACAATACAATAATTAAAGATTCAATAATTGACACACAATACAATAATAAAAAAGATAATGACAGCTGATCCCTATCACACTTGAAGTAACAAAAGAAGCAGCCGGAACTGTAGACTGGACCAAAAACTACATTAAAAACAGCAAAACCTGGGAGGAAGAAGATTGCAGAATAAGTGTCGTTCCTCCATAATATTCTTATGGGAAAACCGGAAAAAATTTCATCAATAGTTCAAAACTAAAAGCTTGTGACATATTCATTATGTACCTCAAAAATATCTATATAATAAAACAACTGAACAAACAATTGATGCCTGCAGGTTGATAATGTGAACAAGTAACCCCAGAAACATATTATAACACCGGCATTTATATGCAAATTCTAGTGACATTTAGTCTGAACAGATGTTGAAGATGGTCAAACAGTCCAACTAGATAGCCAGTAGCCAAAAACCAAAAACAAAAAAGGCAGGATGCAAGTATTAATAATGATGATATATCAATTATTAGGCCGAAGAAGTTAACTGGGATAATACGCTTTCCCACTGAGGAAGCAGTGTTGGAACTTTGAGGATTCAACTATTTTCACAAGCACCTAGTGGAATTTTACGTAGTACAAAAGGATAGGACCGAGTGACTGACAATAGGTACACATAAAACAGAGACAAATATATTCTGTTTCATATTCATAAAGATGAAAGTTTCATTGGATGGGGCTGTGGTACCTATCAGAGAGGGCAATTAGGAGACAGGGACATTCATCATAAAACTCGTGATATATTAATATCATATTTCAAGAGGTACGCTCAATGTTAAATAATAGGAGGAACTAACGGTTCTTACCTTGGGATGAATAGGGTCCATTTGAGAGAAAATGATTTACAAAGACCTTAATAATAATGATGTCCAACATATGTATGTTAGACTTAGGGTCAAAAGGGAGAGAGGCTGTGTCTTTTTATAGTTTAAGGAGCGTGACACAATTCAGTGTTACACGGAACGGAAAGCAAGTCATTTTGGTACATACTAAGTGTTAGAGCATGAACATGTTATTCAGTCAATAAAAGTAGGCTGGGAGATTGTCAAAGAAGATAGGCTGGGTTGGTGTGCAGCAGCTATGTCAAAGAAGATGGCTATTACATAGCTGCAACAACAAGAGTTGGTGTGCAGCAGCCATGTAATTTGAAGGCTATAAATAGAGCCAGTTTGTAGCTTGAGAATAACAGCATTCACAATGTAATCCCTTTAGTCTTTCTCTCCCTCTGTACTCTGTTTATACAGTTTGTAGACTTTGTTTATCAATATAAGAAAAGGAGCTTTCTCCACCAAACAGTTTTGTTCTTCACTTGTTTGTCTTATGAGTTTCATATCAATTCCGCTGAATATTATATATTCCAACATGGTATCAGAGCCTCCGATCTCTGAGGCGTCATTCTTCCGCGTTTTTTTAATTTGTTCAGTTTTGCATAAACTCAGCTTTGTCGCTATAATGTTCAGTTTAGTCGAATTTACCACTGCAAACTCTTCCCTTTTCCTTGGTTTTCTGCATCGAACCCAGCAGCTTACTTTGTTTCTTCGTTGAGAACACAAACGAAACTCATTTCCTTTACTTTCTTCTTCTTCGAATAAATCACGAGTCCCCTGTTCTTCTGCCTTCTTGTTCGAGCCAATCCCCTAAACCCAGCTTATCTTCTTGCTTTGTTCATCTGACTCTCTTCACTCATCTTCAGTCATAAACATCATCATCATCATCACAAATCTCTACTCGTGATGTTCAGTTTATATCATTTTGTCACTTGCTCGTGATGTTCAGTTTGGCAACAGAAGTTCTAAGCCTCTTTGTAGGTTCAAAATTGTTTTCCTGAAAGCTCCTTAGTGAGTTCTGATTGTTGGTTTTTCTAGCCCCATTGTGGGATCATTTTAACACTTTTTCTGCGTTGGTTAGTTGCTTACGGCAAGTCTATAGCTGTGTTATGGCAAGTAGATAGCTGGGGTACTCTCCTTCGTTCTTCTCGGCATGTCCATAGCTGTTGAACGGCATGTGGATAGCTGTGTTATGTTTGATTTCATCACTTCTTTGTGAGTTCAAATTCTCTCTTCATCTCCTAATAAACTGTCTAATTCTCTCTACTAGCAGTTCTGTCTGCCTGGCCCATCTCTTATCGCAGTTCCGTCTGCTCCTGGTTCATCTCTTATCGCAGTTCCGTCTGCTTCATCTCTTAGGCCTTGCGAGGCATTTTCAAGTGTTACTTCCAAGTGCTGTGGTGTTCTTCTCCCTGCTGTTCTACATGACAAAATTGTTCAGTTGCCTGTTCTTCCTGAAGTCTTTTCTGTACGCTTTGCTGTTCTGTATTCTTCCTGCCATGGTTCCAGATTGTCCAAGTTGAAGTTGGGAGAGTCTTGGACTCCAAGTTGCATGTTTGCCGTTTTCTCTCCCACATCCAACTTGAGGGAGGGTGTTAGAGTATGAACATGTTATTCAGTCAATAAAAGTAGGCTGGGAGATTGTCAAAGAAGATAGGCTGGGTTGGTGTGCAGCAGCTATGTCAAAGAAGATGGCTATTACATAGCTGCAACAACAAGAGTTGGTGTGCAGCAGCCATGTAATTTGAAGGCTATAAATAGAGCCAGTTTGTAGCTTGAGAATAACAGCATTCACAATGTAATCCCTTTAGTCTTTCTCTCCCTCTGTACTCTGTTTATACAGTTTGTAGACTTTGTTTATCAATATAAGAAAAGGAGCTTTCTCCACCAAACAGTTTTGTTCTTCACTTGTTTGTCTTATGAGTTTCATATCAATTCCGCTGAATATTATATATTCTAGCACTAAGAGTCTGGTTATATTATCTCCCTTAAATTGGATATGAGGGTCGATACAAAAATCTAGCTAATAGTAAATTAAAAAATATTTAAACAAAATCAGGACGCCGTGTTGTTGCCTCGGTGGCACCATTATAACAATTGATCCAATTTCTTCCTTCTGCAATTTTCAAAGTTATTAGAGAGCAGAGAGCTATCTCCAAATTTCAGGTTGCTGGCCTCAACTCTTTGATTTAGAACTTTTTTCTTTGGGTCGTGATTTCGAGTGTTCTTGTTTTCTTTCTTTGTTTTTCTTCAAGATTTTTTATCATTATTCAGAATTTACACCAATATTGTTATTTAGTACAACTAATTACACCAATATGCTAGAAACTTATTAGTACAACAATTTTGTATGGACCAGAAAGTATCAATTTGTTGTTTCACATTACATTGACATAGCAGTTAAGACCTGTAACTTCTAAAGTTCTATGTTTTGCCAGATTTGTGAAGCTCCCTATCCCTAATTCATCAACCAAAGATATTTCTCTAATTTTCTCTATTATAAGATGATGTGGCAAGTATGTATGGCTATACCCATCTTTGGTTCAGGTTCTAATACAACCACTTATCCATTTATGCATTTTTGCCTATTAACTATAGTTATGCATCATTATAGTGGTTATTTTGAAGATTTGGTTCTATATTTTAGCTATTGAACCAAATATAGCCAAGCACTGGACTTGCTCTAACCAACTGAATTGTATTAGCTTGTGTGAAACAAGTTGCATCCCAATGTATTTTCTCAGACAAAATGTCCAACAAAACTTATAATTTCAAAACACAATATTCTACGCCAAACAAACGGAGCCTAACTAACACAAAGAAACAAAGGGGGCATACCTATCATTTCGATTAAGACGAGCACCGAAATAGTAAGCAACAGAAAGCAACCAAGAATCAGTATGCACAGCTACCAAAGACAACCAATCTCGCTTGTTCATCCCATCCCTAGCAAAATTAATCCCTAATGCGGGTTCCGGAAGCTCCGGAGGCACTTCCTCAGCAGGTAAAGAAACTTCCCAAGACTCATTAGGATGCCCATATAAACATAAATTCTCCTTGTCTACATAAACACATTACACTTATCAAACACAAAAATTTATAAATTATAACCCAACATATAAAAACCCACAAAAAGAAATAAATAAACACACAGTTGACACACACACAAACCTGGGTCACAGAGGGAGTAAAATTCATCAACATCTGAGAAATGAAAGTGGGAAAATAGATTAATGTTTGTGAGTGTTTGATAAGATGAAATGAGAAGAGAGAAGGAAAGGGGGGGTTACCGTAGGTGAGAGCGCGCACGACGGCGTTTCGACGGCAAGTGAAATCTTTGAAGATATCTTCGACGGTACGAGGATTGGAAGATATGTCCATGGCTTGGCTACACCAACGGCTTAGATCTGACTATTGAGTGAGTATGTTGTTCAATAGAGTTAGAGTGAACTAACTACAAAAACATACTTGTACTTGCCAGCTTTTAGGCCCAGTTTAGAAACGATGGTACTATTTCTGCCAAATTTTAAATTTTTGCACATTTTCATAAAAATCAACAAAAAAATTTGAAAGATTGGTAGTAACTTTCTTTTATTTCTAAAAAAAAATCTAAAAGTATTTTTGAATTTTAAAGCATTTACATGGTATTTTGGGTAAATATTTGTCTAAAATATATTTTAGCGAATTGAAATCTATTATTTCTTCCGTTCCTGTTGATGGTTTACATTGAGTTTTTTCACGAAGATCAAGGATTATGATTAAAATAATTGAAGTAGTGGGTGTAATAGTGATTTTATTGTTAAAATAAGTAAAGTAATGGATGTAATAGTGTAAAGTGTTGAAAAAGTGGAGTAAAATAGTGAATGTAATAATGTATTTTATTGTTAAAAATTACTATTTATAATATGTAAAGAAATGAGAGGGACGTCTAAAAATATAAATCGTAAATAAATGAGAAGGTACAGAGGGAGTAGGTCACAGTCACACAATGCATCAAATTAAAATAATAAACAATGGTACTTCATTACCGCATCGAAAAGATTAGAAAAAACCATCTTGAGCGTAACTACATAATAGCCAGTCGCCCAGTCATATGAAAAACGCGTGAATTTATCATTTGGGCCAGAACCACAATCGTGGCCCGATAGGTAAAAGTTAGACTGTAAAACAAGAAAACAATATTTTACATTGATTCTTAACGAAGAAAAGGAGGGATATACCCAATAAATAGTAGCCCATTGGGCTGCCACGATAGATTGTGTAAACCAAGATCATTGACAGTTTGACAGTACTACTTAACTAACCAAGATAAAACATTGAATATCAAATTGGTCATTGAACTTGTGGTCATATATCACTTTACTCATAACGGGGGCTCATTTGAATCACTTAAGTCATAATAAATATCAAACAAATACCTATAAATATGTGATCGAGAATTAAAATATTAAGTTCTATACATTTTTCTTCAATGCCACCATAACCAAATGAAAAGTCATGGGTTCTAATATTTTAGATAATATATTTAAAAATTTTAAAATTTATTTACTATTTATATTTAATTTTCTAGTTATTTTCTTTGATTTAATTATTAAATCAAAATCAAACTACAACTCAAATATTTTCATAATATTTTCGGAGATTGAGTTCATTATTAAAACTACAACTCAAACTAGTCATCAACTACATTATTTTCTCGATACACGTAATATATAATATTCTTCAAATAATCTTCAAAATTATATATCTTTTGATTCGTTCATTAAAAAATTAATATGCATATTTCAATTTTCTCTACTCATCGATATCTATCAATTAACATCCATTGATATATATTAAAAAAACAAATATTTTAAAAAGAGAAAAAGGCATTTTGGCTGGCTATCTTTTTTGTTTTTGACACTTGGATGGCTGAGAATAATATTTAACATTATGTCTGGCTATAATAAATTTTTTAAGCACTTGAGGGGCTGCCGTCAAAACGCTAGTAACGGCGTCTAAACATCAGGGGTAAATTAGACTTTTCAGCATGGAATTTACCATATATATCGGCTAATATCATCACCTCCCAACAGCCGTCCATATCATCACCTCTTTCATCCATTTACTTCACTCAACCTCCATTCCAGTCCGACACCACCCAACTTCTTCAGCAACACCACCCATCTTCTTCAGCAGCCTCCTCCTTTCAATTCAACCCATCACAACTTTCGCAAGCCCAAATATCACTTCCATTCTCTGTGCACACCATCTCCTCCCTTCGTCCCCAACATATCACCACTTCAACACCTCTTAACCGCTGCCATTCAACTCCGTTCAACCGCCCCAACAGCCTACAATCCCCAACTCCCCTGCATCACCTTCCCGCCCACCTGCAATCAACTCCACCACATATTTCCTCCCTCCGTTCGGTCATCTCCCTCCTTCTCCACCAATCGCCAATTTCAAACCCTTTCCCGCCTACCACCTCTACTCCTAATGCAGTTCCCCAAGGCTCTGAAGTTCCAAATTGCTGTTGAAATTTCAACTCTGTAAATTGTCTGGTCTCGATGTTGAACAACATAAACTCATTTGTATAGTAGATACTTACCATTAATTTATTATCATCAATGAATCCCAGTGGGTACTTATTTTCTAAAGGAACACTGAAAATCTTCCCCCAAGTAAATTTGCCACTGCAACTACGGCTCAATATCCACATGACCAGATCAGTACTAACTGCAGTCTTACAATATTCTAGAAGGGCTATTGATTTTCCATTTGCTTTCATAAAAAAACTCGAATCTGCCTTAGAATGTTCTGGAAAATCAACTGCCTGGATTCTCTTATAACTGATGTCAAAACATACAACTTGACAAGGTTCTTCTTTTAGAAAATATGCAACACCGTTCACTAACATGGTGGCATTTGGATATTGCATGTATTTATCATAATATATATCATCGTGAATGTTATCCAGAAGATTAAAAGTTAAAAATTCCCATGCATTAGTGCTCAAACTATAAATACAGACACGATATATATCTCCATAACGAGCAATCTTTATTACCTTATAATCATCATCGTGATAACCAAAATCCAAACTATGTGCAGCTCCAAGGCTAGTTTTATTCATATGCAAGTCCGGAATTTTTTTTCCTCTTCTGGCAATAGGATTCCATAGATATATGGTACTTTTCAAACGCAATTCTCCATCAGCTAAACATAACAACCCATTACATATTCCATAAATCTTTAAATAACAGCTTTCGTATTGTTCAAGACCCGTCTCTGATAAATTTTGTCTGTAACACCCCATATGATTCGTAGTTTGAATATCATAACATGATTCAGTACCGTCAATCATATGTGCTGAGTATAAAACTCTTCGTGCTCAAATAATAGGTATTTTTTTGTGTTTGAGGAGCTTTTCTTATTAGCGAGATAGGAATAAGAGAAAGACTTGCTACTGAAGATTTTATTCCATAATTTGCATACACACTTAAATCGCAATATGGACTTGACCGGTAGGTTTAAGAAAATTTGTAAACATAATTCTTCGGGCACATATTTCTCCATCGATGGAGTGAGAATAGTTGAGTTATGGTTTTTGAGGGTTGCGATTTATGAGGTTGAATGTGTTTATGTAGGATCCATTATTAAGAGAAAGAGCTTGAGAAATGTTTTTGTGTATTATTTCTTCTCAATGTAGCAGATATATTTATACAATTGTTGAGCTATAAACAAGGCCTAAATCTGGAAATTTACAGAAACAAAGATCCCATAACTATTTCTTCCCCTCTCTGTTTTTTAGCCCCCCATGTTTTCTAACAGAGCCCCTTCAAATTAAAGCGATAATTTGTTACTTTATTTTGTTAATACCGGAAATACCCCTGCTAATTTCAAGTTTTGGGGTTATATCCTAACGGCACTTGACGGTAGCCCCTCAAGTGCTTAAAAAATTTATTATAGCCAGCCATAATGTCAATTATTATTCTCAGCCATCTGATTAGTGCATAATTTTGCATCTTTTTATTGCTTGTGTTCGTATTTTAATAAATTATTTTGTTGCATTTCAGGAAAATTCGAGAAAACTGAAGAAATTGCAAAATAAAGAAAATAAAGGTCAAGAAAGAGAAAAAGAAGAAGAAGAAGGACCAAAACAAAAAGAAAATGAAAAGCTAGGGGTGGTGGTGCATTTTGTTATCAAAGAAAATGGATGGCCAAGATTTAGCCAACACTAAACTAAATCAATGGTCAAGATTCAACCTTACCAACCAAAAACCCTAAAATTTTCCTATAAATAGCCTTCATTTCTTCACTTGTAAATCACCAATTACCTTACATACTAGAATTATGTTGTAGTAGTTCATCTCCAAAAATTTTAGTTGTAATATTTTTCTTCTTGTAAACACTCTTTATTTTTATTCAATTTCAAGTTTCATTTTAATTCTTGCAACCCTCTTTCATTTTATTTTCCTTGTTCTTCATTTCGTTACTTTCGTAAATTCTCGGGTGGACAAAGTAGCGACGCTAACCACACGGGATTGAAAGTATTGATTTGAAGAATTTGTTTTCGTAATTTTAATTCTCGTTTTAATATTAATTACGCCCCTTTAAATCTCAATTTTATTGTGGGTTTTAATATTATTACTCATTGCAGGTTTAAACTTCCTTGTTTTATGAGTTAGTATAAATAAAAAAAAAATAGTTTTTATAAAATTTCGTTACGAAATTTCAGTTTTAATATCTTTGTTTTAAGTTTTTATTCGAATGCTTTCTCCCCTGTTTTACAAACCCAATTGTTTTTGCTTCCAGTTCATAAAATTACTTATCCTTGTTTGCTTTGTTTCAAGCACAAACCCAGCTATAACATCCCCATTTCTCTATCCTGTTCTTCCCAGCAAGCCCATCATTCCTTTCTCTCGGTTTCATCTTTCCATAATCGTTACTGCAAAACACGAATCAATCTCTCTTCCTCCCTCTCCTCTTTCAATTTAAGCTCGTAAACCTCCATTTCCCCATTTCTTTCCACTGCAATCCTCCTCCCTCACCTATTTTCGATTCCGGCTTGTTAAATAGGAGTTAGATTTCGCGTGCCCCTTGGCTGAGTTAACTCGGTTTTCCCCTTTCCCGTTTAAATTTCTTCTTTCTATTAGTTAAAACACGTAGTGTAAGCATCCGTAATTGTTTACCGCTTTCGTATATATCTCATTGTTTGTTGCATTCATTCTAATAAATTTTAAGGGCAAAACCCATCAAAAGATAAGGGAAGGGATTTCATCACTCTTTCCTTGGCCCAAAAACAATTTAATCCATCATTTTGCATACCAAGCCTTTAATAAAATTAATTAGACGTTGGCCCCTAGAAATTTCGCGCTCAATTAGGAAGGTACCTAAGAAACGAAGTAATCATTAATTATTCCGACTCTTTGGTGTCGAGGCAAGCGAAAGCTTACCTGGCCAATTAAGATTTGGTGTCTAAGTGACGAGTTTGGCCTCTTGGCAATGCCTGCTCTAATCTGGCCAAATCGGTCCGAATAAATTCTGATTTACCGAGTTTTTGGTGGTCCTTACAGTTAGGAGCAAGCTCTAGTTATTTTATTAGGGAACCTAGGTTTAGAATTTTTCTTTTGATTTTACACCCTTATTTTTTGTGTGTTTTAATCTTTCGTACTTACTTGCTACGTGTTTCCTTTCGTGGTTCATGCGCACTACTTGGGTTAGAGATAATTCTTCTAGGTTAGTGAGACCAATTGAGTGTTCATCCTCTTCGGAATCCGAACCCGTCGAAATTCTTGACCCCGTAGTAACCATGGCAATTTCGTTAAAGGATCGTTGTTACCCCACCAGATCAGCCCAACCCTCTTGCATCACCCTACCTCCCGTAAGTGCTAACAATTTCGAAATCAAAGGTCATCAAATTAGCATGTTACCTACTTTTCGCGGGAGTGACGGTGAGGATCCTTATCTTTTTCTACATGAATTCGAGGAAGTTTGCGCTTTACAAAAACTCCAACAACTTTCCGAGGACTCCATACGACTTAGACTAATCAACTTCGCTCTAAAAGATAATGCAAAAAAATGGTTGTATAGTCTACCTGTCAATTCGATTTCCACGTGGGAGGGTTTCGTAGTCATTTTTTTAAAAAAATTCTTTCCAAGCCATAAGACTACGAAACTCACTAATGAGATTAATCAATTCCGTCAAAAACTCAACGAACCATTTTGGACGTGTTTTGACCGCTTTAAAAATCTTTTATCCCAATGTCCCCACCACGGAATCGAAAAATGGAGGCTCTGTAAGATTGTGTACGAGGCCTTAGATGGTTCAACAACCGCATTGTTGGAATCTATGTGCCAGGGGAAATTCATGGAAAAAGACGAGGACGAGGGATGGGAATTCTTCGAAGAGTTCGCGGAAAAGACTATGCTGTGGGAATCAACTAGGGAGCCCACTCGAGAGCCCGAGAAATCAAACGATTCAATAGCTACCATGCATCAAAGAGGGCTACATCAAGTTGGTAACTATATCGCGACCGAGGCTAAATTAGCCACTCTTACTCGGCGTTTAGAAGCCTTAGAAACCAACGGGTCCCCTTCCCAAGTATCCATGTGCTCAAATTTTAACTCGACCAATCAAGGGATACAAAATCCTCAAGACTTTCAACAAGTCAATGCGATGTTCCAATCGGGTCCTCGAAATGATCCTTATGCTCCTACTTATAACCCCGGTTGGAAAAATCACCCGAACTTTTCTTGGAATCAAGGTCAACAATCTCACCCCGCACAATTCCAAAATCAACCTCCTTCATTCCAAAACTTCCATTCTCAACCACCTGTTTTTCATAAACCTCACGCGAATTCTTTCTCCCCTCAAAATTATGCTCCTTATCCGACTCAAGCTCCTTCCCACCCTCCCGGTTTTTCTGAGTCAGATTAACGACTTACATCGTTGGAGAAAAGTCTCGATGCGCTTCTCAAAACCACCACTAATTTGGCTCAATCGCGACAAACCTTCATGCAAACCATGACTCAAGATAGGCAGATCTTAAATGCTAGCACCCAAGCCATATCTAAGTTAGAGGTACAAGTGAGCCAATTAGCTAGCGCCATCCACGAGCGTGAGAAGAATAAGTTTCCAAGTCAGGCTGAGGTCAACCCTAAGTTTCCTATTAATCAAAGACCTCCTGACAATGTGCATGCTGTCATTTCCCTGAGATCCGGAAAGCACGTTGATAATCGAGTAGGAGTCGAGTCCCCCGAAGAGGAAGAAGAAGAATCAAACGTTGCACCGACACCTATTCTCGATCATTCGGATCAAACTCCGATTCCTGTCTCTTCACCTCTTTCTAGTCAGCCATCTTCTTCGAGTGGAACAACCTCGGAGCCCGTTCCCGAAGAACAAGTCTATAAACCAAAGGCTCCTTACCCACAACGCCTCGTCTCTAATAAGCAAACTGCTCAATTAGACAAGATCTTAGAGGTGTTCAAGCAAGTTAAAGTCAATATTCCTCTTTTAGACGCGATTCAAAAAATTCCTTCGTATGCGAAATGTCTAAAAGATTTGTGCACACATAAGCGAACTACTCACGTCCCTAAGAAGGCCTTTTTGACCTCTCAAGTGAGCTCAATTCTTTCTAACCAGATTCTCGTGAAATATAAGGACCCCGGTTGTCCCACAATTTCATGTGTCATAGGTAATTCTTTTGTGGACAAGGTGTTACTCGATTTAGGCGCCAGCGTGAACTTGCTTCCATTTTCTGTCTACCAAACCCTAGGGTTAGGAGAACTTCAAAAGACGAACGTTACCCTCCAATTGGCAGATAGATCAATCAAAATTCCTAAGGGGATCATCGAGGACGTGCTAATTAAAGTTGGAGATTTCGTCTTTCCTGTTGACTTTGTGGTACTAGAAACCGAACCGGTTAGGAATCCGACATATCAAATTCCCGTCATTCTAGGACGTCCGTTTCTAGCCACTTCGAATGCTTTGATTAATTGCAGAAATGGATTAATGAAACTAACATTTGGGAACATGACCATTGACCTCAATATCTTTCATGTTGGAAAACAACCCGATGATTTTCATGATCAACCTATGGATGTTAATTTAATTGATGAAATAGTTGATCAAAATTTCATGAACCCTAATGATGCTCTTGATTTTTGTTTAAACCACTTTGGTCAAAACTGGGATGTTTCCGAATATACAAATGAGGTCAACCAAATGTTAGAATCCACCATTCCTACAAATAATCATGATGTTGAACCATCTCCCCTGTCTCTTTTCGAAACTAGTGAACCCGTTGAGTCGACGCCGCCCGATCTAGAACTCAAACCTCTCCCCGACACTCTTAAGTATGCCTTTTTAGGTCCTAACGAGTCTCTTCCCGTTATTATCGCCTCTGATTTGACCGAGTCACAAGAGGATGAGCTTGTTAGGGTACTTAGAGAACATAAGGAGGCCATAGGTTGGAGTATCTCTGATATAAAAGGAATTAGCCCGGCCATTGTCCAACATCGAATTCACCTAGTTGATGATGCAAAACCCGTTCGAGATCCTCAACGACGTTTGAACCCCACCATGATGGAAGTCGTTCGCAAAGAAATTCTTAAGTGTCTCGATAATGGGATCATTTATCCCATTTCTGATAGCTCTTGGGTCAGCCCCATTCAAGTAGTTCCGAAGAAGTCTGGCATTACCGTTGTCACCAACGAGAATGATGAGCAAGTGCCCACCCGTGTTCAGAATGGGTGGAGGGTATGCATAGACTATAGGAAACTCAATTCTGCCACTAGAAAAGACCACTTTCCCTTGCCTTTTATCGATCAAATGTTGGAAAGGTTAGCCGGCCATTCGTTCTATTGTTTTTTAGATGGTTATTCTGGCTATTTTCAAATTCCCATTGCTCCCGAAGACCAAGAAAAGACCACTTTCACATGTCCCTTTGGAACCTTTGCCTATCGATGTTTAGCCTTTGGTCTAACCACTGCTCCAGCCACTTTCCAAAGGTGTATGATGAGCATCTTTTCTGACATGGTAGGAGATTTTCTCGAGATCTTTATCGATGACTTTTCCATCTTTGGTTCGTCTTTTCACCAGTGCCTAAACCATCTTGAGTTAGTTTTAAAACGGTGTAAAGAAACCAACCTCGTTCTCAACTGGGAGAAATGTCATTTCATGGTTAAGGAAGGGATCGTTCTTGGTCATAAAATTTCTGAAAAGGGGATAGAAGTCGATAAATCCAAAGTTGACCTCATTGCAAATCTTCCCCCACCCAAGACGGTCAAAGCCATTCGTTCTTTCCTAGGCCATGCGGGTTTTTATAGGCGTTTCATTAAGGATTTTAGCAAGAAGGCTAGACCCTTAACCAATCTTCTCGGGAAGGATGTCAAATTCGATTTCAATAGCGATTGTTTACAATCTTTTGAGCATCTTAAGAAAGAATTGACTTCTGCCCCAATCATTCGATCTCCCGATTGGAATCTTCCCTTCGAGTTGATGTGTGACGCTTCTGATTATGCGGTAGGAGCCGTTTTAGGGCAACGAATCGATAAGATGCCCCATGTCATTTACTACGCTAGCAAGACTTTGAATGATTCCCAACTTAACTATTCTACCACCGAAAAGGAACTTCTAGCCGTAGTCTTTGCTCTCGACAAGTTTCGGTCCTATCTTATCGGTTCGAAAATCATTATCTACACCGATCATGCCACTCTTCGTTATCTATTCTCTAAGAAAGACTCTAAAGCCCGATTGATTAGGTGGATTCTCTTACTCCAAGAGTTTGACCTAGAAATTAGGGATAAGAAGGGTTCTGAGAATATTGTCGCCGATCATCTTTCCCGCTTGATAGTGGAGTCAACCATCGACTCTCCCGTAAACGAATCTTTTCCGGACGAGCAACTACTGTCCATTTCCACTCCCCCTTGGTTCGCCGATATTGTCAACTATCTTGCAACCGGTGACATTCCCTCTCATTGGTCCTCTCAAGATAGATCGAAATTTTTCTCACGGGTCAAACACTTCTTTTGGGATGACCCGTATCTCTTTAAATACTGTCCCGATCAAATCATTCGGAGGTGCGTCCCAAATCATGAATTCAAGAATATCCTTTCTTTCTGCCATGACCAAGCCTGTGGAGGGCATTTTAGTGCTAAGAAAACAGCCGTTAAAATCCTCCAAAGCGGTTTTTATTGGCCCACTTTGTTCAAAAATGCTGCTGAATACTGTGCCGCGTGTAATAGGTGTCAACACTTAGGAAAAATCACTAGGATAAATATGATGCCAATGAACCCCATCTTAATCATTGAGATTTTCGATGTATGGGGTATCGATTTTATGGGCCCCTTTCCTAGTTCCTTTGGCAACCTTTACATTCTGTTAGCGGTCGATTACGTGTCTAAGTGGGTGGAAGCCATTGCTACTAAGTCCAATGATAACAAGGTCGTTCTTAAATTCCTCAAAGAGAATATCTTTTCTCGTTTCGGTACACCTAGGGCTATCATTAGTGACCAAGGCAAGCACTTCAAGAATCGTCAATTTGAGTCTCTTTTGAAAAAGTACTCAATAACTCATCGGCTAGCCACCCCTTACCATCCTCAAACTAGTGGGCAAGTTGAAGTCTCGAATCGTCAAATTAAGCAAATTTTAGAAAAGACTGTCAACTCGAATAGGAAGGATTGGTCAACTAAGTTGATAGATGCCTTGTGGGCCTATCGGACCGCTTTCAAAACCATTTTAGGCATGTCCCCTTATCGGATTGTCTTTGGCAAAGCCTGTCACTTGCCCGTTGAGCTCGAACATAGGGCCATGTGGGCCATTCGAGAGTTGAATTTTGACTTACCAACCGCTGGTAGTCATAGGAAGTTGCAATTGTCTGAACTCGAGGAGTTGAGAAATGAAGCCTACGAGAACGCTAAAATCTATAAACAAAGAACTAAGCTTTTTCATGATAAATCTATTTTGAGAAAATCTTTTTCTCCCGGTCAAAAAGTTCTTTTGTAAAATTCTAGGCTTCATTTGTTTCCTGGGAAATTGAGATCCCGGTGGGAAGGTCCTTATGTTGTTAGGGTCGTTTTTCCTCACGGTGCTATTGAAATTGAAAATCCTAAAAATGGTGATATATTTAAAGTTAATGGACAAAGACTCAAACCATTTTTAGAGCTGCCAATTGATCCCGAGGAAGAGGTTATCTACCTCATCGATCCATGAATCAAGTAAGTTTCTTCAGTAGGTAATTATAAACTCTCTTTCATCCTTATCAGGTATTTTCTCACCATTCTCCCTTGTCATTTATCCTGCATTTTGCATACATTGAGGACAATGCATGATTTAGGTATGGGGGAGGGTTTTAGTGTAAATACATAAAATTGAAAAATCCAAAAAAATTGAAAAATTTTAAAAATCCAAAAGTAGAGTTATTTTAGCTTAGTTGTCCTTCCCACTCTTTAAATTCTAGAACTAGTTGGTGTTGACAATTTTTTCGAAAATTATATGTATAATGCCTTTAGATAATTTGAACGTAGTCAGGTAAGGTTTTTCCTCATGAAACTTGTGTCGAACAAATTTTTGCTTAAAAGTCCAAGACGACACATTTGCACAAGACTCTTAATGGAAGAATTGTATAGGAATGTTATTCGATACCTGAGAGAGAACCCACATGTTAGAACAATGTCGAATCAAACCTTTGCGAGAATTTGGTTCGTACAGTGTCAAAAAAAAAAAGTCAATAAATGTTTGTAATTGTTGAGTTCTAGTTTCATTTTGTAATAATAAATTCTTAGTAGGGAAATCGGCTAGGTTGGGCTCATTAATAACCCGAGTAAGTAAGTCCGAGGGGACTTTGTGCCTAGCAACCTAAGGTCCCGTGTGATCTGGGATTGTTGACCTAAAACTCGCTAAATGGGTATTGATGCATAAGTCTTTTGGGACCTCAACCATTGCACGGTCGGTCTAACTACTAAGAACGTGAAGTTTGGCTAGAACCTTGTTTTGATAGAGATTGGGTCAGTTCAATATTGGTTGAAAAAGAGAAAATGTTCGTATGCAGTTAATCCATCGAAGGCCTTAAATTCACTACACACCTTGGGATTTTTTGAAAAATTTTTAGTCTAATCAAGTGGATTGTGGGAACCTATAACTTGGCTATTATTAGAATAATCTTTAAGGCATGTATTTTCCTATAAAATTGTTTTGTTGACACCAATGAAAGCTAGAGTAAAAGAGGAAAGTTGGATACTTGCTGATTTATCTCAAAGATTTTATGGGTATATCTTCTGTAAACCCTTAGGAGACAACACTCCTCCTGTAGAGATCGTCTATAGGTTTAACGGGTTGGTAAACCTAAAATTACCCGTCACACCTACGAAAAGGAGTATAGGACTTTTTATCTAGATTTTCTTTTTGTTTTACTCGAGGACGAGCAAAAGATAGGTATGGGGGCATTTGATTAGTGCATAATTTTGCATATTTTTATTGCCTTTTTATTGCTTGTGTTCGTATTTTAATAAATTATTTTGTTGCATTTCAGGAAAATTCGAGAAAACTGAAGAAATTGCAAAATAAAGAAAATAAAGGTCAAGAAAGAGAAAAAGAAGAAGAAGAAGGACCAAAACAAAAAGAAAATGAAAAGCTGGGGGTGGTGGTGCATTTTGTTATCAAAGAAAATGGATGGCCAAGATTTAGCCAACACTAAACTAAATCAATGGTCAAGATTCAACCTTACCAACCAAAAACCCTAAAATTTTCCTATAAATAGCCTTCATTTCTTCACTTGTAAATCACCAATTACCTTACATACTAGAATTATGTTGTAGTAGTTCATCTCCAAAAATTTTAGTTGTAATATTTTTCTTCTTGTAAACACTCTTTATTTTTATTCAATTTCAAGTTTCATTTTAATTCTTGCAACCCTCTTTCATTTTATTTTCCTTGTTCTTCATTTCGTTACTTTCGTAAATTCTCGGGTGGACAAAGTAGCGACGCTAACCACACGGGATTGAAAGTATTGATTTGAAGAATTTGTTTTCGTAATTTTAATTCTCGTTTTAATATTAATTACGCCCCTTTAAATCTCAATTTTATTGTGGGTTTTAATATTATTACTCATTGCAGGTTTAAACTTCCTTGTTTTATGAGTTAGTATAAATAAAAAAAAATAGATTTTATAAAATTTCATTACGAAATTTCAGTTTTAATATCTTTGTTTTAAGTTTTTATTCGAATGCTTTCTCCCCTGTTTTACAAACCCAATTTTTTTTGCTTCCAGTTCATAAAATTACTTATCCTTGTTTGCTTTGTTTCAAGCACAAACCCAGCTATAACATCCCCATTTCTCTATCCTGTTCTTCCCAGCAAGCCCATCATTCCTTTCTCTCGGTTTCATCTCTCCATAATCGTTACTGCAAAACACGAATCAATCTCTCTTCCTCCCTCTCCTCTTTCAATTTAAGCTCGTAAACCTCCATTTCCCCATTTCTTTCCACTGCAATCCTCCTCCCTCACCTATTTTCGATTCCGGCTTGTTAAATAGGAGTTAGATTTCGCGTGCCCCTTGGCTGAGTTAACTCGGTTTTCCCCTTTCCCGTTTTGATGTTCGTGTTCTACGAGTTCTAAGTCCTTGATTGAGCCTTGTATTCTTCGGTTTGCTGGTCGACTGATTCCTTGTAGCGATTGAACAGTTGTGGTTAATGTTGTGTTCATCAAATTAATGGACTGAGTTCGTGCCTTGTGTTGTTCGAATTTTAGTTCTAATTGCCGAGCCTCCAAGTCTGCGCATTTCTGTTTATCAATGCTAAGTTTTCTTGTTGTATTTTGTTGCCGATTTTGTCTGTTGATTTTGTGTTTGTGTACTCTTTGTAATAAGTCGACTGGTATTGTTGAGTTGTAGAATCGAGTTAATAAGTTGCAAGTTTTTATTAAGTCGAGTATTGCTTCCATTGCTCGAATTGCTAGAGTTTTCTGCGCTTCCAGTTTTTGTCGCTGCTCTCTGCTTTGTTCCGGTTCTGGGCAGTTGTTGTTCACTGAATAATTAGATCAGAAGTTTTGTTTTCTTGAATGTACTAAGTTGCCGAGTTACGTTCTTGTGTTCACTGTTTTTGTTGCGTTTCTTTTTGTATTGAGCTGAGTTGTGTTGTTGCCGTGAATGGACTGGGTTTTGATTGTTTTTACTGTTGCTATTTTTCGAGATATCATTGAGTCAATTTAGTTACCAAGTCGTTTAGTTGAGTCGAATCTGCTTTTGTGACGTCCGAGTCGAGTTGTAATGTCTGATGGTTTAGTTAACATTTGTGAGTTCTGATTTCGTGAGTTTAATCAGTGTTTAATCAAGTAGATCTTGCCCTAGCTCAGATAGAGAAGCTACAAAAATCTTCTAACACCATTAAAGAAAATTGCTTCTAGTTAAAACAACTTTATGGGTTTGTAGAATAATTACCTTTTGCTCTTTTTTTTTGTAATTAATTAATTAGTAAAATCAACATTTTCTAAAATTCATGTAATTAATTTCTTAGAAAAAAATCTAGCTTTAATTCAAATTCGGAATTTTTAGAATAATTTAATTTTTATTCTTTTCACATTTAATTAGTTAGAATAATTAGTTGTAAATAATTCAAATTTTCATTTAGGAATTAAATAGCATAAATCCAAATTTACAAAAATCCCAATTTGTTCTAATTCGCCTAAATTAGAAATTAAGGATTGCGAAAATATTATTCCCTGTGGATCGAATCTCAAATTACTAAAACGATGATCGTGCGCTTGCGATTTTAATTGTATCATTTCCGCCTCATCACCATCCAAGTGTCAAAAACAAAAAAGATATCCAGTCAAAATGCCTTTTTCTCTTTTAAAAATAATAAAAAAAGTTAACTTATAAGTTCTGATTTACCAAACAATCTACTGATTTATAAGTTTTGATTTACCAAACACTCTACTGATTTATAATTTCTGATCTACTTATCACTTATTAGGGGTGGCAATTTCGGGTAACAGGTCGGGTTCGTGTCGGGTTTGTTGTACCTGGTCCTGTTTTTGGGTCAACCCGAACCCGAAACGGGTTGAAATTTTCAACCCGAACCCGACCTGTTATGTACCCGATCAACCCGAAAATGACATGTTTTGACCCGAAAATTATTAAAAATTAATTATTATAATTTTATTAAATTATTTTCTTTATAATACATTAAAAAAATCTATAATAATAACTTTATGAGATGATATTTGAATAAAATTATTTAAATAATATATAAATAGATGACAAATGTAAATATTTTGTAATATAAATATATATTTATATATAATATATTATATATAAAAAATTTTCGGGTCGGGTTCGGGTACACTGGGTTAACCCGAACCCGACCCGAACCCAACTGGTAAAAATTTACCCAACCCGAAACGTAAAAACCCCGACCCTAATTCGTATTTTTCCGTGTCGGGTTCGTGTCGGGTTTCGGGTCGTGTCAGATTTTGCCACCCCTATCACTTATATGATACTTATGCTTATAAGTCCCTTATAATTTCTGATCTACTTATCAATACTTATGCTTATAAGTCATAAGCTACTCATTTTAAGGTAAGCCAAACGATCCCTTAATCTCTAGTTCAAAACCAAAACGGATGGTCGATTGGTAAAACTTGGATTTTAAAATCATGATTCTAAAAATCCTCGATTTAATTTCTGATTAATTCTTTATAAGATAAGATTCGATTTTTGAAATTCGATTAATCCTGTAAATTTATTTAAAATAATATATTTAACTATAAATTTGACTAATATATTAAATATTATTATTATACTGGATTAATACTTTAATTAATTTCCGATTATCCCATTAATCTTAAATCAATAACTCAACCAATTTATATCAATTACCGATTTTTACAACCATATTTAAAAGTGAACAAAGATTTACCCTTCTTTAATAATTGATTCTTAACGAAGAAAAAAGAATATACCTGTTGGCTGCTACCTTACGTAAGGCGTAACTAGGCGACTAGTAGACTCTAGTAGGACAAGTACACAGTTATCCTCCTATTTTTCTTCTCCGCGTACTTGAAATCTTTGCTTACACGTACACACATGCAACTGTTCTTGTATTAATCTCCGCTCTTGACTATTAAACACACCCTTAATTCACTTCAATATCTTACACCAACAGATCATAAACACCCATGTCTGTGTCAAGCATACAAGTTGTTTTACAATTCTTAAGACAAAATGGTCTCACAAATTCTGAATCTTCTCTTTTGGAGGATATTCGTGAGAAATCCAACTTGGGTTCTTCTGATTTTTTCTCACCACCGCCCCTGAGAGAAAATCCGGTCACGGGGGATAAAGGGCCCCCTGAATTTGGTTCTGATGATGGTGATGAGTTTGTGAGCTTGGCTTCTTCTACTACTGATTTGTGCTCCTCAGGTATATCTTCTTTTAACAAATTTTATATGTTTAGGTAAATTTTACTCATTAGTGTACAGCAATTTGATATAAAGTGCTTATGATAATTTGTGGGTGAAAATTACTGAAAAGTATTATTTGATGATTCACAATTAATGAACTAAGGTCGAAGGAAGAAGTTGTATACAACATAAGTTCCAAAGTAACTAATGAAGCTGATCTTTACAAGTTTTGCACTTAATTACATTGTTGGATGCCAATTGCTATTGAGTCTATCTCAGCTTTATGACATTGGCCCTACTGCGTTCTGTTAGACACTCTGGCTTAACATATTGAGGCTCACAGACCCAATAGTTTCTTCCCTAGGCCCCTCAGGAGCCAATGAGCTCCAATACCTCTTAGGCATGTCTTATCCCAAAAGTTAGCCTGTAGCCTGTAGGGCAAGCAAGGACTTCTTCTCTCACACTTATTTAACTATTTCCTCCGCCGATTTGAGATGACCCAGCACGTTGTTCACTTGATCCCTTTATATATGATTCACAAAGTTCTAACTATTACGCAAATCTGAAAAGTCTAGTGTGTCTCGATTAGTTTATTGTCTCCCTGCCATTCACTCTTCCCATAGTTGAATTTCAACATGAACGGATCTTTTTAATTGAATATCTCTGATTATTCTTTTTGCTTGTTATTTGATTGTTTTGTAGCAAAACATGCGAGTCTACTATTTCCATCTAAGAGCAAATATTAATAGGCGTTGATCCTATTAAACAAATGTAATATTTAATTTTGTGATATTGCATACTCCTATATAAGCATAATAAGTCCTTAAGCAGATTTCACCAATCCGTATGGCATCCGTACTGTGGCTCGGGGAACCAGCTGTTACGCGTCATCTGATACAATGTCTCAATTTGGCACGGCACGTGATTACTATGAATTTGATATGCAAAATGAACTATATTGCTACAACGAGAGGGATGATGGCTATATACCTCACGGCTCAGGCAATCCAGACTCTATGGCCTGCCTAACTGAAGACAAGTTTGTAATGACTTCAGAAATGCAGAATCACGGTGAAAACGAAATGTATGCAACACATATGTCAGAATATGTTCAACCAATGCAGAAGGCCAATTATTCGGATAACTTGTGGCCTTTGGACTCGACGGACACTGTAACAGATGGGATTATAGGAAAAGATTGCAATTATCTAGTTGAAAGCTTATATCTTGAAGGTAGTGATAATTATGACAGCGGTTCTGATGATAAATATTATCGCGATGATCCTGCAGTTCGCAGTGTAACGAATGTTGAGCAAAATGATGTTAACCCTTTTCACTTTGAGAAAACAGAAAATGAAGATTTTAGTAGAGAATGTTGTGAAGATGGTACTGGCAGGGAGGAGAATGGTGCCACTGACGATAAGCTCATCTCCAGCATCAATATGGAGGAATATGAAGTATTTAACCTAAGGATTATACACCGAAAAAATAGGTGTTTGTGCCTAATTTTTTTTGAAAGAGTTTACCATTTTCCATTGGTTGTCGAATATTTGAACTCTGAACAGACAAGTCACAATGTCTTAAAACTCACTGATTCCAGTGTTTTAACTTCTACACAAATGATTTCTATATCCTTTTGAGGGGATCCTAAGTCTGTCATCTAATTTGTATCTGCAGGACTGGATTTGAAGAACTCAAAAATCCTCCAATTATGACAAATAGTGTTATTGCAGGAAGATATTATGTTACCGAATACATAGGTTCAGCCACTTTCAGTGAAGTTGTTCAGGCACACGATCTTATTACAGGAGTGGATGTTTGTTTGAAGATCATAAAAAATAATAAGGATTTCTTTGATCAGAGCTTAGATGAAATCAAACTACTGAAATTTGTGAACAAGCATGATCCTGCTGATCAATGCCACATCCTACGTCTTTATGATTATTTCTATTATAAGGTGTGCAAAACAACCTCTGCTGTATGAACTTAAAATCTTACACTTGACTGTTGTTCTGTTTCTTTATCTGTTAAGGTTTTCATTTTATATACAACCTCAACACTGTGGCATTTCTCCCAACATATAGACGTGCTGTAGCCAGCGAGCTTGTGTGTCTGTTGACTGCCATACTAATCCCACATTAACCCCTTATTTCGGGCCATGTAGATGTATGCATTGCATCTTGATAAATGATAAGTATAATGACTGAAATTTACAGTATGCTGTCTACCTAATTCAGTCTTATACTCCGCATCAAATCATCTCCGGTGTTCCTAATAAACCTACTATTGTCAGCATGTATAAAACAATACAATGGATACACAAGCTTCAAGCACACCCTCAATTTGTTTATATACGCTCTTCAGCTGTGTTTATATCCTCACTTAAAAGCTAAAACTCTCTGTTTTCATCTAGGTAGATAATGGTCTGGTTCAAGTTCTAATTTGATAAATATATTAAAGTGGCATACCTAAAAGTCATTATCTTTTACTGGAAACGATGCAAAAATCATTTACTGTGGATATTGCAGACTATCATTCATAGATACTCATTATTTCCTTTGGCAACAGTCACATTACTTTTATAGCTCAGAGCATAACTAATTTGTAACGTGAGTAATGTACTAATGTGTGCGTATTCTGTGAAACTTGGTACTTGACCCACTTGGGAAAGAACAATATTTTCTTATGATTAATGCATGTCATTACTTTCATCTTAAACTTTTCAGGAGCATCTCATCATTGTTTCTGAGCTTCTACGAGCAAACTTGTATGAATGTCAGAAATGCAACAGACAATCTGGCGAAGAGCCTTATTTCAATAAGAACAGGTTGCAGGTTTGTCCCGGGCTAAAATCACTGATATAGTGATATGTCTATGCTAGCTATGTGCAAGTATTCGTGATAAATAAATAATATTATGGTAGGCTCGTAGAACTGTAAGAAATAACAAGGGCATAAACTCCTTCGAAAGTTCCACGCACAATATCAAGATAGAAATAACAGTATTCAGGAATGGGTCTGACTCTTTTGTTGATGGGCCAGCTTCAATTAGTGAACTAATGCAGAAATTTAAGTGTGTAACAATTATCAACATGAACGCAGAACCATGTAGAATTTCACCTGGTTCGGTTCCTATCGTCAAAGTCCCTAACCCAACTTGTATGGAGAATTTTTATTTTAAGCAACTTAAATATACACGAAAGTTGTTCACCTTGTAGCACAATTGGTACTATGTCCACTTGCTCGTAAAACCATTCCACAACTCGGAAGAGCTTTACATAAAAGAGAATGAATAATGAACAGTAAGGAGTTATGTGAATGTATAAGCTTGTAGGATTCTAGTTCTTAATCTGCCTTCAAAGGATCAGACTATCTATAAAGAATTTAACTTTTTTGGGTAAATAATATATTGAAAACTTTTAGCTTGAAGAAGGCAATGACTTCAAAAGTACACATCTCAGCTTGCATATGATTTCATTTATTAGTTATCTTTTAACACTTGTGGTTAATCTCTTAAATGATGTTGCTTTTCCTTGCTTCTGCTGATCTTCAAGATCCAGTCAAATAGGAATGGTGTTAGTTTAATCTTAATTTTACAAGCTTCAGTTTTGTATTCATTGTGAAGGCTTTGCCGGATTGTGGCAAAGGGTTGAGTACAAGTAACTGGCCAAGGTTGCAAGTGTTCTAGAGGTCAATGGATTCTTTCGAGAGACCGAAATGTAACTAATTAAATAGTGTAAGTTGAATTGTTAAGTTGCTTAACTGATATTTTCTCTATATCAGTTGGTATGAGTGCTTGAATGTAGGCCATCGACTAGGTATAGGGGACAAACCAAATGAAACTTTCTTGGTGTTTTGCATTTATATTGATAATTCCTGCAAAGTTTATCAACTCTGCTGACTTATTCGACTCTCATTAATTAAAGAGACAGACTCATTCATTTTGCCAGATCAAGATCTTTATTCTTGTACCTAGAGTTTCATCCTTAACATGGTGTTTTTTGCGCTTCTATGCAGGATATAGCCCGACAGTGTTTGGAGGCATTAGATTACTTGCATGGTCTAGGAATCATACATTGTGATCTAAAGCCCGAGAATATACTTATCAAGAATCATCAGAGATGTGAAATAAAGGTTATTGATCTTGGAAGTAGTTGCTTTCTGACTGATAACTTGTCCCTACATGTACCGTCTCAATCCTACAGGGCACCTGAAGTCATCCTTGGGAATTCATATAACCAGAAAATCGACATCTGGTCTCTTGGTTGTATCCTAGCTGAGCTTTATTCTGGCAGAGTATGTGCTAAGTTTCTTATATATATTGCAATGATTTTGATCAACAATAATGGGTAGCTGCATTAGATATTGAAGTACATTTTCTTCAGAAATTGACAATTTGTAATGATTTTTTTATAACTTCAGTAGCAGTTACATATGTTTTATCGGCATCATCTATGATTCCACCAGGTTCTTTTTCCAGATGATGCAATCACGATGCTGCTAGCACGCATGATATGCTTACTGGGGCCTTTTGATGTGGAGATGTTGGAAACAGGGCTGGAGACAGACAAGTATTTCACAAACGACTATGATCTTTATCATCTAATTGAGGTTTGTATAATTGTAGATTTATCACTTTGTCATTATTAGGAAAAGAAAACTGCAAAAATCCACTGACGTCATACATCTTGTGTTAACCTAAGCTCCTAGAAAGCTTGACCGACAGTAATTGTTCATGTTCTTTTTACTTGTATTCTGCATTATGTAATATAGGAGACAAATCAACTGGAATGCATAATCCCTGAGGAGTCAACACTTGAGCATCATCTGCAGATTACCGATGCTGGATTTGGAAATTTCTTGCGGGACTTGCTTGAGATAAATCCCCTAAAGCGTCTTACCGCACGGGAGGCACTACAACATCCATGGCTTTCTTATCCATATGATTTGAATTCCTCATGAGTTTATCAGAGAGAGAAGCATAAATCACCTATTCATCTCACAGAGTGAAGCATCCAGTCATCTACAGAATCAGTTGTGACTAGCGAGGCAGCTTGTAGTTTCTTCCAGGCATGAACCACCAGAACACGTAAACACAAGTAGCATGATAACCAGGGTAAACACGCTGGCTTTTCTTGTAAATCTCTTATAACACTTTTTGTTAATAGAATCTGTAAGGGTTTTCCATATCTTCAAAAATAGGAAGGAGTTAAGTAGCATAGTTTCTGTTTTCCCCATTCCCCGGATTCTAGTTATTTATTTTCGGGGGTGTGCAAATCTGGATTCGGATATAATCAGATGCAATAACATGCTTATTTTGGTAACACACAAATGTCTATAATCTTTAAAGCAGCTTCTAACAAAACATGCGGCTCATTGTCTATCAAATATTTACTTTGGTGTTCTGATGTCTTCATACGGCTGAAGATGCCATAATATTGTACATTTACATACTGGAAATTCCAAAACTTGTGCATAGTCAAATAAAAAATGAGCTTTAACAGCATCATCCACATTCCCTTGTTTCATTTGTAATTTGTAAGATTCTGAAAGGCACGTTCTTAAAGTTGGCACTCCATGTCTCTCCACCTGACTCTCTTTTCAGCTTTAATTTCTTTACTTGTAATTCTGGTGAGTGGTGTCACAGACTGTGATGATGAATTGCTGAGCTGAGTTAGCAAAGTCTTGGTACAACAAATAATTAATTCTTTTAATGCCAATGTATATGAGAAATAAAATCACTTCTAACCACCTTGTGTCTATATTACTCCCCAAACGAAATGTGCTAACTGTAGCTATCTGATTTTCAGATTGCTTTACTGCTATGAATTGCGTAATTGCTAGTATAGCTATTTAATTATTACTGTATTTCGTGCAAATTCGTAAAGCTTCGAAGGATAGCTAAACATAATGGATAGCCTACTTGATGATTATTCCCACCATCATTGTCCTGTTTTGATTTTAAGTGATCAAATTATCAATTTTTGATCATTCGAAAAACTGAAAAATTATATTTTAAAATAACTTAGATGCACTTTTTAATAAAACATTTTTCTTTTACTTTTTTAATTATATAATAGATATAAATTTTAGTTAATTTGATCATGTAAAAATTAAATAGAACAACTAACTAGGGATGATGGGGAAGTGTTACGTTACATAATGAAATAATATAATTGCAATCGTGTATGAGTTTGTTTAAATTGGACTTCAGTCTAGATGCATATTTTGTTCAATTCTTATTAAACAAGTTAAAATTAAATTGAAATCAAAAAAATGAGCATGCTTAAATTAAACAAATAACGCAAATGACAACCCTCCCACATCAAGAATTACATATATTCTTTATTATTTTCTTTATACATACTTTGTACCACATTTAGAAGAAAAATAAATATTTTTAAATATTGCTTTATAAAAAAAATAGAGAATTTGACAAATATACTAGATTTTTAATTTGTTATTGTAAAGATACTATCTTTATAATTAAATTACATTTATACTGTATTTTTAAAAAAAAGGTTAATTTATTTGCAAAAATACTATCTTATTTATAAGGGTTGCGTAGCAGGTTGCATTCAGCTACATATGAGGTTGCATATGCAACCTGATATGCAACTGAATGCAACTAAAAACTGAAAGTGAAATTTTCAATTTTTGCCAACTTCCAGTTGTATATAAGGATTGTGCAGCAGCAAAAAATGAAAATTAAACTTTCAATTTTTAGTTGCATTCAGTTGCATATGCAACCTATGCAACTGAATGCAACTAAAAACTAAAAAATCAATTTCCATTTTTTGTTGTTGCGCATCCCTTATATAGAACTGGAAATTGGTAAAAGATGAAAATTCAAATTACAATTTTTAGTTGCATTCAGTTGCATATGCAACCTATACAACTGAATGCAACTGAAAACTAAAAGTTCAATTTTGATTTTTTGTTGTAGCGTAGCCCTTATATAGAACTAGAAGTTGGTAAAAAAATGAAAATTCAAATTACAATTTTTAGTTGCATTCAGTTGCATGCAACTAAATGCAACCGAATGCAAGTAGGGGTGGCAATTTCGGGTTCTGGATCGTGTTCGTGTCGGGTCAGATTATACCTGGTTATTTCGAGTTGATTTTTTCCTAACCCTAACCCGTACCTACCGGGTTCATGTCGGGTTTCGGGTCATTTCGGGTTTCACCACCTCAACTTTTTTTAGAGTGACTGAAAATATACTCTCATATTATATACTCCCTCTCTCCCGATTTATATGGAACGACTACTTTTACAGAAATTTTAAGAAAAAACAGTTCATTTATCTTTTAATGCACGTGAAAGTTACAATTCAAATGTATAATATGTATTGTACCCACTTTGTGAGGTGTAAAAAATGGCATGATAGATAGAAATTATTGTTATTACTATTAAATAATTATAAATCAACTTGTGAGTCTCTATCATTACACGTGAAAGTTAATTTATTGTACTCAAATTTTGTTATTTTAAACATAAAGTATTTCAAAAGCAGGGTTATAAATAGAGGGTTCATTAATTTTCGGGTCATTTTCGGATTTCGGGTTCGTGGCTGATTGTACCTGGTAGTTTCAGGTTGAATATTTGTTGACCCAAATTCGTATTTTCTCGGGTTGAGTTCGTGTTGAGTTTCGGGTTGGGTCGGAAATTGCCACTCCTAAATGCAACATGTTGCGCAGCCATTACAAATAAGCAGTGTTCCAGAAATCGCTAGGCGGCCCAGGGCGGTTGGGGTACCGCCTAGCGCCTAATCGGGTAGGCGGGGATTAATCGGACGGATTAATCGAAGCATTAATCGGTTGTATTTAAATATTATTTTTAATATTTTTATTTATTAAATATTTTTACTGTCGATTTTTGAATTTTTCAACATATGTTGCTAATTTTTGCCGATTTTTGACCGCTTAGACCGATTTTTGACTGTCTTTTGACCGCCTAGGCCGATTTTTGACCGCCTAGATCGATTTTTTGCCGATTTTTGACCGATTTACACAAAAAACGTTTTTTTAACCGTCTAGGCCCGAGTCGGGGCGTTTTGGGGGCGCCTAGGCGCCGCCTACGGCTGCCTAGGCCGATTTTTACAACACTGCAAATAAGATGGTATTTTTACAAATAAGATTTTATATTTGTAAATTATTCTTTTTAAACAATGTATTTTTGAAAAAAACATTTATAGACAAAAATATTTATGAAAAAAGCCCAAAAAAAATAATATCTCAATCATAGACGTATTTATTAACATTAACAGATTAGAATCAGAAAATTCTAATAATATAATAGGAATGTTATGTTACTACTTGTTTTTCTTTTCAAAAATATTATTACTTGTTTAATAAGTTAAGGTTAACAAGTGTAAAGGAAGCAAGAGATTAACCATAAATATAATCAAAGTGAAAAGAAAGTAAGTGAGTAACTTCCTAAATTAGTATTTAGTACTCAATTAATTAATTATCTCTTTAAATTAATAACTTTCTTCAATCTAATTTAGGATTAGTTCAAAAAATGACCAATTTCAATAATATAATAAAATAATGATTTTTTCAAAAAATCTTATATACAATTATGATTTCAAAAATATTATAAATTAATAATTTCATAATCATAAAAATATATGTATTACACTTTTGTAAAATATGATTCTAACATTTTAAAATTTAAATTTATATGAAATTCATACCAAATCTTTTTATGTTACATCCATGACAACATTATTAGTTAATGTTTTTAATGTCTCTAGTGCTTACTTACGTGCAACAAATTCCAAAAATGTTTTATTATTTTTGATATCATCAATGTATGCATGAATTTTTCTTGTTAATACACGATGAAATTGTAAACTAATGTACATTGAATTAATTAAATTAAATATAAAACATAAATTGTACGATTCATTTTATTTAAATTTATATAAAAAATCTTAATTTTATTTGATGTTGAAAATCTTCTATAAATTAATAATTAATTAATTAATTAATTAATAACATTCTAAATTAACATAATTTTTTGACCCTCAACAACAACATAAGAAAGCTGGCATATCATAACCGAAGGGGACCGGGATCTGAAGTCAACGTTGGTGGACTAACGAGTTTTGTTCCTTGTCCTATCTGTCCAAGCATATTTTACCTGTTTAATCCGTGTCAGTTATAGGCTTATATATATATAGCTCTCCCTCTATTGTTTACAGTGTGCCCCGGAACTAATACTCCTACGTTATAATTCGATAAGATTCGAGTTCAACTGTAAAATTCAACGCATATCATTCAATTTTATTGAATTCAAGTAGCTATTATTCTATTGAGTGAAACACAAGAAAAATATAGAAGGCTAAAACGAGATTTATAGAGGAGATTAATAGTAGATATTTTGACCTTCATGAATTAGGGACCAAACTGATTTGATGCAAGCTTTTGATTCACGGTTATGCATTTATAAAATGACTTGACTTGCTTGCCATGGGAGATTATCAATCGCTACAAGATTTTATAGAAATAATATGGATGAACAATGTTTACTCTGTACAACTGAAAACGAGATTATGGATCACCTGTATTTGAAAGAGCTATTATCATAAGTGGTATTATCATAACTGGAGATCGCCAATGAAATGTTGTAGTTCAACACGAATGAGAATGTTACCATAATATGCTGAACTACAACATTTCATTGGAAAAAATCTATACTATTATATAAATTCCGAAACATTGAAAGTTTTGGTACCTGTTTTTTGGTACTTAGTGAATTTACTTATTTACCCTTCATTATAAAAAAACATAAATACATCTAAAATAAATAATAACATAATATAATTAATGGTAATTAATCGAGATAATACCTTTTATAAGCACCTAAAAACATCAATCGTATCATATCTTTCCATCATTAATATTTTTCTTTTCAATTAAAACACGTTATAATTAATGATAATTAATCGATTAAAATAATAAAATTAATGGTAATTAGTCGATTGCCTTTTTCACATTAATATAATAAAATTAATGATAATTAGTCGATTGCCTTTTTCACATTTACTTTTAGTTGAACATATTACCTTTTATAAACACATAAAAACATCAATCGTATCATATCTTTTGATCATTAATATTTTATTTTGAATTAAAACACATTACCTTTTTAATTTAAAACAAATCTAAATTAATGGTAATTAATCGATTACCTTTTTCACATTTACTTTTAGTTGAACATATTACCTTTTATAAACACCTAAAAACATCAAGCGTATCATATATTTCGATCATTAATATTTTCTTTATAATTAAAACACGTTACCTTTTTAATTTACAACAAATCTTACAATCATTAAAATATACCCGAAAATATCACATCATATTTCTCAATTATTAATAAAATATATTAAAAATCGTATACATTGTTTATAATAAGGAAACATTAATATAATTTGTAAACATGAGTATATTAAATTATATTAAATAAAAATTTAAAAAAATAATTAAAAATAATGATTTTACAAAAAAATAATTATAATATTAAATAAAATTTATAATATAATACAAGAAACCCGTGCATTGCACGGGTTATAAGCTAGTATTAGTAATTATTTGATGTCCTTTTAGTAGTAATTCGTTTCCAACTCGTACTAAGAAATTTTTTCATTTAGAATAAGATAACAATATTATATGGGATTCATTTGCCTGAGGATGACCTCTGGATTCTCCCTGAGATTAAAAGGATTTCAATACAAATTTAAGGATATTTTACTCAGAAAAAATTAAAAACAAAAAAGCCCTGTGGGGCCACTCAATTTATAGGCTATTTGTATTATAAGCTTAGGAGAAATTCCTGAGGACCCATTTTTCTCTTATTTGTTGTTCGTTATCACTAGGGCTGTTAACAAAACGAATTCGAAACGAATACTTTAATTTTCATATTTGTATTCGTTTTAAATATATATATTCGGATTCGTATTCGTTTATTACCCGAATAATTATTTGTATTCGTATTCGGATTCGATTAAATTCGCGAACTATTCATATTCGTTTAAGGTACTCATTTAAAAGAAAATGAAACTAAATAACTAAACTGCTGGCCCGTGACAAAAGTTATGAACTCCCATAGTCCCATACTTCACCAGTTCAAGCAAATTATAAAGTACTAATATTACAGTCATCCAACTCAAAGAAAATAAAATTCAAATTACAACCAAAATGTAAAAGTTTAATATGCCTATATAATATAAAATAATATATATATATATATAATATTTAATTTCCGAATAATTAAGCGAATAGCGAATACGAATATTCATCTATTCGAATTTGTATTTGTTAACAAACCGAATATTTTTTTAAGATTTGAATTCGTATTTGTATTTATTAATAAACGAACACGAATAATGTTAAACGAATTCGAATACCAAATATTTCATTAAATATTCGTTTCGTTAACAGCCCTAGTTATCACCGTGATTACCAAAAGAAATGTACTTGGTATTTGATGATAAACTTGTCCCATCTTTTGAGGCTATTTTTTAATATTCGATAAAAAATGAACTTTTATTTTTATTATATACAATGAAATGATTAGATAGAAAATGACTAACAAGCGAGATAACCGTGAAATTAATCATTTCAAAAGTCAAAATTAATGCAACACAAAGTGTACAATTCGATGCTGAAATTTAGTTTTTCTCTCTGTTTTTTCAGAGTCTGTCTTGCTTATATGGAAAGTTTATAAGTTTTAACCTTTTGGCGGTCTTTTTTTCATTCAAAGTTTTTTCTTAATCGTTTCGAAGCATTTCATCTACAAACATTTTCGTTCTGTATTTTTTCTAAGAGATAACGATGGAGAGAGCTAATCAATCACTGGAATCGCTGTATTCGAATATGACGCTGGAGGATGAGGAGGAGGGGGGTGTACTAGCTGGAAAGGAAGTGGTAGCAGATAAGGCCCAAACATATGTCTTGGTTGGGAGGTTTTTAACAGAAAAGAATATAAACTTCAATGCAATGCAAAATGTTATGGCATCATTGTGGAGGCCGAAGGAGGGGATGGAGGTTCATGATTTGGGCAATTTCCGGTACTCCTTTGTGTTTTATCATGTGCTGGATATGCAAAAGGTTTTGGATGGTGGTCCGTGGTCCTTTGAACAGAGTATGCTGGTATTTCATCGATTGATGGACAATGAAGATCCACTTTTGTTTACTTTGTAGGAGGTGGATATGTGGGTTCAGATATATGACATCCCGAAAGGATTTATATCTGAGACTGTTCTTCAGAATATAGGGGATTCTTTTGTTCGTTATGTCAAGTCTGATCCTGCAAATTTTAAAAGTATGTGGAAAGATCATGTTCGTATTAGGGTGACTATGAATGTCGATAAGCCAATCAAAAGGAGAATGAAACTCAAGAGGGACGGCACCAACTGGAATTGGATCAACTTCAAATATGAGAGATTGCCTTCTTTTTGTTTCGTTTGTGGTATAATAGGGCATTCGGATAGAGATTGTAGTGTGGTTTATGCAAATCCGGAAAAGGCTGTTGAGCGTGCTTACGGTGTGTGGTTGAGAGCTCCAACACGTAGTACAAAACCTGGTGTAGGTGCTAGGTGGTTACGTAATACAAACACGGGGGAAAACCAGTGGGAGGCACATACTGCTCACGGTGGCGATAAGACGGAGACGAGATTCATGGAGGTGGATGGTATTCTGCGCGAAACTAGTGGGAATAATGAGGCTGTTAGGGTTGTTACGCGAGATCAGGGGGAGAGTGAAAATTTGAATTCAATCCAAAATCAAGGGGATATGACAGATAACAATATTTCGAATTTAAATGAAAAGATTGTTTTAGACCCAAAAAGAAGGCGTGTGGAAGCTGATTTACAGGGAGAGGTTGTTGGACAAGATAGTGTTTATGCTGATGGGCTGGAAATTGATAATGGGCCAAAAAACGTGATTGTGGCGGGTTCTGGACTCCAGGCCCGCCAGACATTATGAGTTTACTATGCTGGAACTGTCGTGGTTTGGGCAAGTCACGAACAGTTAAGTTTCTAAAGGAAATCATAAATTATTATAGGCCCAATATTATATTCTTGTCTGAAACGTTGGTGAAAAATAAAAGGGTTGCTGAGGTTTGTAAAAAGATAGGTTTTGCTGATTTTTTTGTTGTCGATGCTCAAGGCCATGGAGGGGGGCTAGCTCTCTTCTGGAAGAATGAAGGGGGTGTCAAAATAAATGATAGTTGCAGTAGTTATATAGATTTTGAAGTTTCAAATGATCAGGTGGGTAGATGGCGCTATACGGGTGTTTACGGTTACCCTGAAAGAAGAAGGAGGTTGGAGGCTTGGGAAATGATTAGAGGATTGGCTCAGAGGTCAACTTATCCATGGTGTATTATCGGTGATTTTAATGACCTTATGTTTGATTCGGAAAAGAGAGGAGGTAATAGACATCCCTGGTCTTTACTTCAAGGTTTCTCAGATACGGTTGCTGAATGTGGCTTAATGGACTTAGGTTTTGAAGGGGAATGTTTCACTTGGGAGAGATGTCGGGGTACTGAGTTGTGGATTCAGGAACGGCTTGATAGGGGTTTGGCCAATCGAGAGTGGATGGATTTGTTTCCGAATGCAAAAGTTAAAGTGGTAGATGTGTCCACTTCAGACCATCTTCCTCTTTTTCTTGATCTTAATAAAAGAGTTTATGTTCCAAAGGAGAAGCGATTTAGATTTGAGAACATTTGGATCCGAGAGAAAGATTGTTTTAATGTTGTTAATAATTGTTGGATGGATATGGAGAGGGGGGATATAATGCAGAAATTGACTCAGTGTTGTGTGAAGCTTGAAGAGTGGGGTGGGGGTCTAGTTAAAGAAATGCGAGAGGATTTGAAGTTGTATAGAAATCAGATGAGACGATATCGAGCGAGAAGGGATGGTGTGGGTCTTAAGTTATACACGGAGGCTAGATGGAATTTTCTTCGATTACTTGAAAAGCAGGAAGTTTTTTGGCAACAAAGAGCAAAACAGTTCTGGCTCGCTGAGGGAGATGAAAATTCACGATTCTTTCATAGCTATGCCTCGAAACGAAAGAAGAATAATAGTATTACAGGCCTGATGGACTCAAATGGAGAATGGAAGGAGGACAAGGATGATGTGCAGAAAATAATTGTTGATTATTTCTCGACATTGTTTCAATCTTCATTGACAGATGGGAGATTGTCGAATGGGGAGAAGTTGTTGTCTGTTTCAGCAGAGCAAAATCACGATTTAATGGTGCCAGTGAACGAAGAGGAAGTGAAAGCAGCAGTCTTTGCTATGCACCCAAGTAAGTCGCCTGGTTTAGATGGTCTCAACCCTGCGTTTTTCCAGACTTACTGGAGTATTGTGGGAAAAGATATTGTGGAGTTTTGTAAGTCTTTTTTTCAAACTGGAGAATTGCCAAGGGGTGTGAATGCTACTCTTGTTTGTTTGATTTCGAAAGTGCAACAACCGCAATATATGACTGAACTGAGGCCTATATCGTTGAGCAATGTGCTTATGCGAATTTTGTTGAAAGTTATGACAAACCGGTTGAAACCTTGTTTAAATTCTATTATTTCGGATAAACAGAGTGCTTTTGTGGAAGGGCGTCTGCTTACAGACAATGCACTGGTTGCTTATGAAGTAAACCATTACATTCGGAAAAAAACTCAAGGAAAAGATGGGATTGCAGGGCTTAAGATTGATATTTCGAAGGCTTATGATCGACTTGAGTGGAGTTTCATTGAAAATATGTTTATCAAATTTGGTTTTCATACTTCCTGGATTGAACGGGTGATGGTATGTATTAAAACTGTCTCTTATAGTTTTTTGCATAACGGAGAAGTCTTTGGAGAGATTATTCCACAGCGTGGGATACGTCAGGGAGATCCTATTTCTCCTTACATATACATTATCTGTGCGGAAGGTCTGAGTGCGATTATTAATCACAATGAGAGTGTTGGGCTAGTCCATGGCTGTAAGATAGCTCGAGGTGCGCCTTCTATATCGCATCTTTTATTTGCGGATGATTGTTATCTGTTTTTTCGAGCTACGAAGGTGGAAGCAAGAATTATGAAAGGTATCCTATCTAGATATGAAGCTTTGTCTGGTCAATCTGTCAATTATGCTAAGTCGAATGTCACGTTTAGTCCAAACACACTTCGTGTGAACAGAATGAAAGTTTGTGAGGTGCTCTCAGTTAATGAAGTTGAAGTGCCTGGTAAGTATTTAGGCATGCCTATGTTTGTAGGAAGAAAGAAAAATGGAGTGTTTGGTTTCTTGGTCGATCGGGTAGCGAAAAAATTGCAAGGGTGGACTAATGTGTCGATGTCTAAGGGTGGAAAATTGACTCTTTTGAAAACTGCAGCCCAGGCCATTCCAAACTTTTGGATGAGCCTTTTTTTAATTCCTGCTAGTATATGTGAGTCGATAGAGAAGAAAATGAATGGGTTTTGGTGGGGGCAAGGTGCAAGTAATCGAGGGATAAGGTGGATGTCATGGGATAGACTTTGTGTTTCGAAATTTGGTGGAGGGTTGGGGGTGAGAAACTTAAGTCAGTTTAATACAGCAATGTTATCGAAGCAAGGATGGCGACTGTTAACATATGCAAACCCTTTGGTCTCTAAATTAATGAAAGCGAGGTATTTTCCAAACACAGTTTTTTTGAATGCGGAGTTGGGGGGAAATCCAAGCTATATGTGGCGGAGTATTTTATCTGCTAAAGACGCAATTAAACAGGGTTGTCAAAGAAGAATTGGGGATGGAGCTAGTACTAAAGTTTGGAAGGTTCCCTGGTTACCATGTGAGGTTAATGGGTGTATTACTACGGAGCTGATACCTGAACTTTGTGATGCTAATGTTCAGAATTTAATGGATATTAATAAGGTTGCTTGGGACGATGATGTGTTGAACGATTTGTTTAACGAGCATGATAGACAGTTGATTCGTCGAATACCAATACTAGGAAGGAGTAGGTGTGATTCTTGGTTTTGGATGCCTGATGCTAATGGTCAATTTACAGTTCGAAGTGTGTATAAACAGTTGCAGGGGTCGTTTGATATGCAAGATAAGAGCTTTTGGCATCGTTTGTGGTATTTAAAAATACCAAGTAAGGTTGCTTGTTTTTTGTGGCGTGTTTGCAGGGGTGTCTTGCCAACGTTAATGGCATTATTGGCAAAACATGTTCAGGTTAATGTGGTTTGCCCATGGTGTTATATGGATAGTGAAAGTGATGTGCACATTCTATTTGAGTGCGACTTTGCCAGGACTGTTTGGGCCATGACTGGTTTACAAGATCATGTGCTAAGACGTGTTAATGAGTCTTGTTTTGATGTCCTTGTTCGAGTTTTCCAGGAGGTTACTAGAGATCAATGTGCCATGATTGGGATGGTATGTTGGAGTTTGTGGAATCGAAGGAACAAGTGGGTGTGGGAGAGAGTTAATGGGTCAGCTTTTGGTACTAAAGCTGCAGCTGTGAACTTGTTGGTGGAATGGAGAAGAGCTCGTGAGGTCGAGGTTAGTCGAAGGCCTCGGCTGGAGAGTGAAAGTATGGGTTGGAACAAGCCTCCTGGACAGTGGATTAAAGTTAATGTGGATGCTGCTCTTTCTCGAGATGGTTTCGTCGGCACTGGAGCAGTTATCAGGGATTCAGCTGGTCATTTTCTTCGTGCGAGAGTAAGCCGTGTAGCTGGGAATTGGCAACCTCGTGAGGCTGAAGCCTTGAGTTTGAAGGAGGCGTTGTCGTGGGTCAAAGAGCTTAATTATGATTACTGTGTCTTTGAGTCTGATTCGAAGCAGTTAGTTGATGCGTGTAATGGCCAAGAAGGAGAAAGCTATTTTCATACAATTGTGTCGGATTGTGTTGAGTTATGTAAGCACTTTAACCATGTGCTAGTTCAGTTTGTTCGTAGGTCTACGAATGGCGTAGCACACTTATTAGCTACTCATTCTATGTCTGACCCGAGGGAGTGGGATGTTCACCCTCCCGAGTTTATTCATCATGTACTGAGTTCTGATATTATTTAAGAAATGCAAGTACGTTTTTCTCAAAAAAAAAAGTGTACAATTCGATACAATTTGAACTCGATTTTCAAACTCAACTTATATCATGTATACTATTATGGAAAATTTGCTGAAAATACCGATTTTTTCAGGAAAAAAAATGAAAATAACAATCTGGGAGAGGGGGTGTAAAAAATACCGGATTTGTGACCCAATTACCATATGCGTACTTGAGATACGCATGTGTATGATGCGTATCAGGTGTAACGCATTCCTAGAATGCGTAATGACGTCATTCGACGTCACTTTCACAGAACACGCCGGTGGCGAAAAGTCGCCTCTCCGGTCGCCATACCTCGATCTCGACCATCTCTCAACCATTCTTTCATCTGAGCACATGAATAACATCTCCACACCTCACTCTACCTTTCTAACCGATCTGTTTTAGCGATATTTGGCCCCGCAGGGGCGTACGAAGATTACCGGAGCTTTCAATCGGAAAAATAGAGGTGATTTGGGCGTTTTCAATCGTGCATTAGAAGTGTAATAAAAGTGGTATAGGTTTGTAGAGCTTCGAACGACGATTGTAATGGTATATGGTATGTGTCCGGAAAGTTCCGGATGGGGACGAACGAATTGATTGAAAAACCTTGCCGGAATCACCACCGGAGCGCTCGTCTGTGGTAAAAACGACGATGACGTCATCAGACGTCATCACGCATTTCAGCAATGCGTGTCACCGGATACGTCGGTAGAAAATGCGTATCTCGGCTTTTCCCAGTGTTGCTGTACATGTTTTACCCGAATGACTCATGCGTAACCCCTATTACCCCAACCCCAAATGCGTAACCCATGTTACCCCAATCACAAATGCGTATCCAAATGGGTATTTTCAGCATCCCTCCCGAAAAACATCATTTTCATTTTTTTTTTTCAGAAAAATCGGTATTTTTAATATTCACCCCCTATTATGTAAAAATATAATTTCACCGAAATCAATTTTATTTCCCCATCTAACCATTACGAACCAACCTAGTGCTGAATAGTTTTTTTCAAACACAAGACTTCTTCGTCGTTTTCCAACTAGCATTTGGCAAAACATTAATAATTACATAATCATCTTTAATTGTTTTTATGGCTACTTACAACTCGGATTAATTAACTTAACTGCGGTTTTGAAGAATTCACATACACAACTGCACAATCATAGCAGCCAAACGTAAATCAACACTTATGTACAGACACAGTACGTGTAATATTCTCCAACCAATTAAAATTTTCCATTAAACTAATTACAAAAGCCAAAAACAGAAAATAAAAAAAATAATGACAATAAATATACATATTTGTACGCATTAGTGCATTACTACCATATTCAATTCCGTGCACGAGGTCAGAAAATGTGGTTGACATAGACAATTATAGAAAATATTAAATATATAATAAATATTCTTCTTTTTATATTTTATTTTGATTTAAAATAATAATTTATTACCTTACAAGATGTTTGAGTGTATTTTTTTTCATCTATACGTACACGTACACTATATACATTCTCTCTACAAGTCCACTGGTTGTCCACAAATGAAGAGCACGGACCCAATTTCAAACCTCACCGCCGGCCGTTCTTAAATGTCGCCGTCGTTCATCACCGCCGTGATTTCCGGCGTAATTCTCCTATTCTCCGTCATCTCTCCTGTCAATTCACTCGGCGGCGCCGCCTCAACACTCGCCGTCAGCTACGGCGACACCAACACAGTCTGCGGCATCGTCGCCGAGCAACAGAAGCAGCGAATACAATGCTGGCGAAGAAACCGGATGGTGAACATCTTGCCGGAAACTTCGTTCGAGTCGATCGCCGGCGGCCGGAATATTTTCTGCGGATTACGGTCCGGCGGGTACAGTTTGATTTGTTGGAATTCGACTTTTGTGCCCAAGAGAATTTACTACAGTAAAAATGTGCTGTTAAAAAATTTAACCGTCGGTGATGATCAGATTTGTGCTCTGAGTGATGATGGAGCTCCGAATTTAAATTGTTGGCGAGACGACGACGTTTTGGCCAAGTTGCCTGATAAAGCCGCGAAATTCTCGGGGATTTCGGCTGGGCTAGGGTTTTCGTGTGGCGTGTTGGTGAATAATAATTCAGTGACTTGCTGGGGAGGTAATGATGAAAATGTTTCGATTTCTAATTTTATTGAAAATGAATTTGTTGGTTTGAAAATGTTGAGTATTGTTGTTGGTGGTGAATTTGCTTGCGGGTTTAATTTATCTGGTTTTTTAGTTTGTAAAGGGAGGAATGATTCGGGGCAATTGAATGTTCCTTTGTCGAATTTAGGGTATGAGTATGAGTACAATGCGGTTGCGTTAGGGTTTAATCATGGTTGTGGTATTACGAGAATGAATAGTTCTGTTGTTTGTTGGGGTGGGATTGGGGGATTTAGTGGGAATGTTACGGCTGGGGTTTCGTTTGTGTCCATTGTTGCTGGATTTAATTTTACGTGTGGATTGACTGCTGGTAATTTTTCGGTTATTTGTTGGGGCGCGGGGTGGGATAATAGTTCGTATTCGTTAGGGGTTGAGTTGAAGTTGCCAAAGATTCTTCCGGGGGCTTGTGTTGAGGCGAAATGTGAGTGTGGTTTGTATCCTCAGTCTGAGACGCTTTGTTCGGGGAATGGGAATATATGTAGGAGTTGTGACTTCTTGGAGTCGTTTCCTCCTGTTTCGTCTCCGGTGGTGTATGTTCCGTCACCATCTTCGCCTTCTAAAGATTTGAAAAAGGGGTTCTTGGTATTGGCTATTGTTGGATGTGCTGGTGGCTTATTGGCTATTTGTACAGTAATTTATTTGTTGTGGACTGGTGCTTGTTTCGGTCACAAGAAAGTTCATAGTTCGGTGCAACCAACTATTACTAGGAATAGTTCCAATGCTCACCAGTCGAGTAACAACAGTCCACCTTCGAGATCATCTACTATTAGACGACAGGGTTCAAGAGTATGGGGCCGTCAAAGGAGTGGAACCTCGGGAATGTTTAGTCGTCAGAGGAGTGGAACCTCGGCAAAGCACACAGATAGAGCAGAAGAATTCACGTTTGCAGATCTTGTAGCTGCCACAAATAATTTCTCCCTAGAGAATAAGATTGGTTCAGGGAGCTTTGGTATTGTCTACAAAGGTAAATTAGCGGATGGTCGTGAAGTTGCCATTAAAAGGGGAGAAACTGGTACGAAATTGAAGAAGTTTCAAGAGAAAGAGAGTGCTTTTGATTCAGAATTGTCATTTTTGTCTAGGCTTCACCACAAACACTTGGTTAGGCTTGTTGGGTACTGTGAAGAGGGAGATGAGAGGCTCTTGGTGTATGATTACATGAAAAATGGAGCACTTTATAATCATTTACACGACAAGAACAATGTGGAGAAAAGTAGCAGCTTACTAAATTCTTGGAAAATGAGGATCAAAATTGCATTGGATGCTGCACGGGGTATCGAATATCTCCATAATTATGCTGTTCCTCCTATAATTCATCGGGATATTAAGTCATCTAACATACTCCTCGATGCTAATTGGACTGCAAGAGTTTCTGATTTTGGATTGTCATTACATGGTCCGCAGCCTGATCGTGACTATAAACCGATGAAGGCAGCTGGAACTGTTGGCTACATTGATCCAGAATATTATGGTCTAAACGTTTTAACAGCAAAAAGCGATGTTTATGGTCTTGGAATTGTATTGCTAGAGCTTTTAACCGGCAAGAGGGCTATATTCAAGAGCGAAGAGAACGAGGGTACACCAATAAGCGTGGTGGACTTCGCGGTGCCAGTTATTATGGCTGGTGAATTGATGAAAATTCTGGACCCTCGGGTCGGGCAGCCGGAGTTGAACGAAGCAGAGGCAGTAGAGCTTGTGGCATACACAGCAATGCATTGTGTTAATTTAGAAGGTAAAGACAGGCCAACCATGACTGACATTGTTTCTAATTTGGAGCGTGCATTGGCTTTATGTGATGATAGTTATGGAAGCATTTCTAGTGGGCCTATATCCATTATTTCACAGTAAAATCCAGAATTTCTTTGGGTTAAAAACTTAAAATTGAACATTTTTTAGTGGTTTTGGTCCATAAATTTCTTCGATGATTATCTGTATATAGCTCTTGACTGTATAGTATAGGATGCTAAAACTAACATGTTCTTAATTGTAGAATGTCATACTGATTTTTTAGAAATGATAGCCATGATTCACATAATCAGTTGAAAGTGGCTACTTTCATCTTCATAAGATGTTTCTATGTTTCTATGTTTCTGCAACTTCTTGTTCACTAATCTATACTATTATATACTATTATATAAAAGTCAAAACATTAAAAGTTTGTCGGTACGGTAAATGTTAATTTTACTTATTTATCCTTATTTAATTACAGATAAAATCCATTCTACTAACTAATTAATTTCTTTTTTCTGATTAAACATATTACCTTTTCTATTTTTCACTAACTAATTAATTTTCCTTTTAAGGTAAAACACAATATTTTTTAAATTGTATCTAACTAAAATTTTTCCTTTCTTATAAACACTACGAGCAATTTTATTTAATAAAATAACACAATTATATTATAATTACTATTAACTAATCAATTACGTTTTCGACCAAAACATGTTACATTTTCTCTATTATGTAATTAAAATATCCCTTTTTCCAATTATATCACCGATTACCGATTACCTTTTCTCTATTGTAACTAAAGATTATTACATTTTTCCAATTTTTCCAATTCCAATTTGTTGTATAGTTTGATTTGTAAATAAAATAATAATAATTATTGATTACCTTTTTTAGCTAAAATGTATTATCTTTTCCATATTTCATAATTAAATTCCTTTTTTTTCTAGAAATATCACGGGCAACATTAATTTCACACTATCTAAATACATTACGGTAATTTAATTTAGTAAAATAACATAAATTAAATTATAATTACTATAAACTAATCAATTACATTTTTCACCTAAACATGTCACCTATTTAATTTTCACATTACCTTTTTATTTCTCTAACTAAAATCTGTCTTTTTTCAATTATATCACGGACAGTTCTATTTAATAAAATAAAATAACAATTTTATAATATTAATAATTAACCGATTAAGTTTTTCAGCTAAAATGTATCATCTTTTCTATATATTTTCTAATTAAAGTCCTTCTTTTTCTAAAAATATCTCGGACAACATTAATTTTTCTTTTCTTAAAACATTACGAGCAATTTTATTTAGTAAAATAACGTAACTGAATTATAATTACTATAAACTAATCAATTACCTTTTTCACCTAAAACATGTTTCCTTTCTAATTTTCTCTAACTAAGACCTCTCTTTTTTCAGTAAAATCACGACATTCTATTTAACAAAATTAAATAGTAATTTTATAAGTACTGTAGAACCTCGATAAATGAATAACCTCAACAAATGAATATTTTTTCCCGGTCCCGACTTGGGCAAATGGCTTAATGAATAACCTCGCTAAATGCATTAACGAATAAAAAAAATCTCTATAGGCCCTATTTAAATATAAATGAATAATCACTATATTTCGAATAATATATTTAAATTTATATAACTATCTGAATACATTTAATTCAATTAATACTTTTCATACACATTAATAAATCATGTCTTCTCGAAAAGCCGAAACATTAAAAGTTTGGTTGGTCGGTACGGTACCTGTTGATTTTACTTATTTACCCTTACTTATTTATTCTTTATCTATTCTATTTAAGAATAAATAAATAATTTCTTTTTTCAGGCAAAATACAATATCTTTTACATTTTCTAACTAAAATTTCTACTTTACTGATCAATTTCCTTTTTAAGATTAAATACCTTTTCTATTTTTCAATAACTAAATGATTTTTTTCAGGTAAAATACCCTATCATCTAAAACATATCATTTTTTCTATTATTTTTAACTAAAATTTCTAGAAATATCTTGGGCAACATTGATTATTACGAGAAATTTATTTAGTATAATAACATAATTAAATTATAATTACTATAAACTAATCAATTACCGTTTTCACCTAAAATTTGTTGTCTTTTTAATTTTTTCTAACTAAGATCTCTCTTTTTCCAATTATATCACGGGCATTCTATTTAATAAAATAAAATGATAATTTTATAATTACTAATAATTAACCGATTACCTTTTTCAACTAAAACCTATCATCTTTTCTATATTTTCTAACTAAAATCCCTCATTTTCTAGAAATATCACGGATGACATTTATATAATTGTTATCAAATCATCTCATTTAAAAATTAATGTCTCCAAAATTCATGTTCAAAACAATTAATTCAAATTAATGAAAATATTTATATAATATTAAAAAAATCCGTGCATCGCACGAGTTTTAAGCTAGTACTACATAATTTCTGGTGCCAGTAGTGCTGCAGCTCACTGGTATACTTCACATAATTAGTTTAATAGAAAAATACTAAAATAGAGGTTGAAGATTCGGTCTTCCAATGAAAGTATCATGCGCATGAGTATTTTATTACGTCGATAACTTTTTTTATAATTTAAAAAGCAACAGTACTAAAATAGGAGTATATTTTTAAAACATTAAAAATGCTTTTGCTTTAATTCCATATATATAATAATAGTATACTCGTATATGTCAGCTACTCATCATGTGTATCCTCTGTATGAATGTGATACAATACCAACCTGTTGAAACTTACTATGGGGGTGTGAGGGGAAATTTTTTCCCAGAACAAGTCAATTTATTTTAACATAAAGTTAGAGATTCATAATTTTTTTTTGAAAAAAGTTAACTTTTTTTTTTTCAGAATCTCAAACATAAATAAATACTTGTATAAAAAGAATTTATCAAAATATGAAATTTTTACAAAAAAATAAGTTCATAAGAACTTAAATTAAGTTTATAACTAAAAATTAGCAGAACTTTGATCTTACTTACAGTACAGGTGTGCTAAAAGACAAATCAGAAACTTGACTTTGAAATTTCAAGGATAGCAATAAATAGAATTTATGAATGGCGAACTTTATAAATGTCGTGTTTAAAAGACTCAGACGGTGGTCTCGAAAAATTTGAACATTTAGATATGAAATATTGAAATCAAAGACTGGTTCCACTGTCCTAACTCATAAAAGCATAGATAGCAACAATACTCCTACTCAAAGCCAAAATGGTATTGGAGATTAATTTCATGAATAAATACTTTAAAATTTCCCTATTTATTTAAAAATCTTCGTTTATTTCTGATTATTTCTTAAATAATATTTTTTTGATTCAATTTTCAAAATTTGATTAATCATTATAAATAATTTTTGAATGACATATTTTATTAAAATACATCCAATTAGTATCCGATTAATTCTTTTGATTAGTATTCAATATATCAGTTTTTTTTTTGAAGAAAGTATTCAATATATCAGTTAATCCTTAATCGTCTAGTTCCAATTTTCAATTTATATAATAATAACAGAAAGAATTAACTGTATATTTACAAATCTGTCTATATTAACCAAATATATCTGTTTACAGAGCTGTGTTTTGGTACCAAAATCCGACTTTCGAGAAAATCTTGAAATCTTAATATATATTGAAAGTTTTTTTTTTTTTTTGAAACAATATTGAAAGTTTTCTTAAAACCAATTTGGGGAGGTGAGGGAAAAAGTATTGTTTTGCTTTCGGTGAAAAAGATGTGTCTTCCAAGAAAGATTAAGAAATAGATAATGTTGGCTGGTTAGTATTTGTAGTTGTTTGCAATATATTTGGGTATCCAATATATTTGCAATAAACTTGATTAATTTATGGCCATTCAGAGAGTGAGTTTGAGGGACTACGCTCGAAAATGTACCTTTTTTATTTTAGGCCACCAAGATACCACTTAATTTTCTTGGATCCTGGCAATACAGTACAGTATATGAGATTAGGGAATCTAAGATATGTTTTAATTAAGTTTCCCGAGATACACAAATTTTATATGTAAATATGGGATGAGCATTTTTATAAAATTAGGATTTTTTAAAATTTTACAATATTATTAATTAACCCTACGAATCTAGTAAATTTTAAAATTTTCTTTTTAAAGTATTTTAGAGAACTTTCCTAAGGTTAATCTCATGTTCTTTTTCTCTATTGATATTATTCACTGTCTTATTTTATATTATTCACTCTGTTCTTTTACATGTAATCCAGATTGGATAGAATTTGTTAGATTCCTTACAAAACTGTATCTCACTTATTCACACTCATCAGATTTAGTAAATATACTGTCATGTCATATGTAAAGAATACTTTTATCAACTCTGTGACAAAAACATAAGATAAATAATCAAAGAATGATTAGTTGTGAAAGAATAACAACAAAAAACAATGTTATGCAAGTAACATGCTTATTTAGTATACAAATATGGAATAATTAAACTCATTGAAAAATAATGTGATATTTGTGGATGACATAGTGTACACATAAGCAGTAGCAGCCTATGTTGAAAAAATAAACCTTTCCTTAAAAAAAATAGTTAATTGCATATTGTATTTCCGTGATTTTTGCCAATTGCAATTTTGAATCAAATTTCATATAATTTCAATTTGCATCCCACGACATGTTTTGGCGATTTACTTTATATCTTTTTCACCGCCTTCCGTCAAATTAGTCCCGTTAACATTAAAATGACAATAAGGCTCTTTGTTCTTGTTTGGCAAAGATGATTCTTGCTATGTGTGTTCCCGGTAAGGCTCCCCACTTATTGCCTCAATAATGTCGCTATAGTCCTGCAAGTATTTCCTTGCTCCATTTTTGTTTTTTTCTCCTGAACTCTCTGCATGCAAGCTTTGTGAATGTTCTTAAACATGCAACTGCAATTTCGTATATGTATATAAACATTTTATCATGAGAAAGACGATTACCCTCATAGTCGGGAAATTCTCTGCCATTGGGTAGACCATAGTCAATAACTTCGCCTCCTTTTACTCCGGCTTCAAGCTTCGATTTTTCATCCCTTAATCGCCCTCTCATTGCAGAGATTTAAATCGGGTTTGGTAGATGTAACAGCCTGACTTTTCGGACTATTAATTCTAAATACGAAACTCAATAAAAACGAAATTCTTTATTCAAATACTCCAAAATTAACGAAAGTCAAAGCAGCGGTCAAACTCAAATAATTCAAGAACATAAAATTGGAGACGCAGCTCCACAAATCCAATATTCAATATCTAATAAAGTACTGAAAATTTATTCAATAATCCGATAAGTCCTTTCCAATAATAGCATCTAATCAAGTAGCACGAAATCCACACAGTTCAAATCCTTAATCTTAATAAGCTTCCAAAAGTCCGAACCTGAAACATAAAACAATGAGCTGCGAAGCCCAGCAAGTAACTATCGTCCAACGGCTCAAAAATAATATTTTCAAAAGTGAACAAAATTTCTGAAACTTTAAATCGATAAAAGAATCTAAACAATAAAATCATATTTTATTCCCACAGTTCTAAATTACGGTCACACTAAACCAGTGACACGGTTCTATGTTCGATGGGGCCAGTTTACGTATCTATGTGTTCCGGAACGCGCGTAAACTAGTTCTATGATTCTATATGCCACACTATCCAGTGACCGTATTCTATGATTCGATACGCAACTAAAACCGGGGAATTCTAAAATAATTCTTTTTCTAAAATCAATTTTCGATATCACAAATTTCGATAATTAAATTAAACAGATATTTTAAAACAGAATAAAACAGAATTTATAACAAGCAACGAAAAGTCACTTACCTCGAACGCGAATACTAAACACTGAAAATTAATGCACGAGCTGATCCTATAATTTTATTAACAAAAATCAAGACACGATTAATTTATCATCCTTAATCCATTTAAACATAATTAATTACCTATTTCTAACCATTTCCATTGTTTGCACTAAATCACGCAAGCGTACGTGGTCACAAGTAATATATGAATAAGTCGAGTTCGTTCCCACAGAGATCTGGTTATGGTTTTAATTCAGTTATTGTACCTATGCAACAATGTATGGTTACTACTCACTGCTAAGACAAATAACAAATTGGGTTTAATTAACTAAATTAACTAAGAAGTAAATTAACAACTAGAATTATCTAACTAACAAGAATTGAAATTGAATTATGTCTACAAGAGTAACATGGGATCCTAACTTCATTAAATACTTCGCTTAGATCTGACGCCTTTAATCACTATATGCAATGGTTATGATATCTGATCGGACAACACGAAACAAGTATACGCTACTTCTCAGTATACGAATACCAAACTAAACATACATCCACAAAAGAGATAGAAGATGAATAGACACCAATTATGCTTAGACCCTATATCTCTATAGAATTTGAAAACATAACGGTTGAAGAACAAGTCATCCATATTGATCACATAGGGCAGCATAATATCTCTATTTACGCCACAAATCATGATGTTAAAACATCAACCTATCCTATGCTAGCATGGCAAGTTCTAAATCTCAAGATCCACTCTCGCTTCACAAAAGATTAACAGATTAGATGTTAGCTACGCATCTAACAATTAAGCACAACCATACGAGGATATCAGATATACATCACACATAAATCTTTAAAGCAATCAAGATACTAAAGCTCCATAAATAAATCCGTTAGAATCCCATGACAACGATTAGTTCATAATCGAACCTCTCGTCATCATGGGATCTGATGAAACCATGATAAAAACAAAGTATGAAAAGATACAAATAAATCTAAGTAACTGATATATAATGGTTCTCTCCTAATGATACAAATTACAAGGGTTGGATGTGTTTATATAGGCTCTAGAAGTCTTGCCCACCAAGCAATTGCCGTTTCAGAGTTGGAATAGAAGATTGGCAATTTCCGTTCTTGAATGAGAATAGAATTGCAAATTCCATGTATAGATCTGATTCAGGAATGTTCTAGCCGCCCAGAGAAATTACCATACTTATTAGAAGTAGGAATTATAGCAATTTCCTTGTCAAAGTTGAATTTCTGCAGCTCGGCACATAATACGTTTCCTAAACTGATTCGGTTTTTAAGGAAAATTCGTAGCTGACTTTTCTTCAATATTTCTGGAACGTTCCAATCATAGTTGGACCTCTGGACCACCTTAGAATGATAGAGAATCTCGTTATCTTCGCGTGGACTGCTTACGGGCCTCAAACGGACTTCTAGAACTCAAGATATGGCCAAAACAGTAATTTTCAAGATTTTCCACGCGCAACCTGCGCCCAGCAGTCTGTTTGTCACGCAGCCTGCGCCAACCACGCGCAACCTGCCCGTGCAACACCTGTCCCATATTGTAGAAAATCTCCCAAGCTTCGCGTGGGCAGTAAGATCGCTGAAAACGGACTTCTAGAACTCCAGATATGTCAAAAACAGTGTAGACTGCGCAACTGTCTCAGAAATCCGAATTTCAATCAATTAATTCTCCAAAAACGATAGAAGCATCCACCTTAATCAACATTCTCGTAAATCTGCACAACTAAGCAAAACACATCAAAATTACAACAAACTTGAGCCCAAGACAATCAATTTAAGCCGATATGGAACGCTCCAAGTGGATATAAATCCACTTATCACACCCCCAAACTTAAACCGATGCTTGTCCTCAAGCATAAACAATTACAACTAACTAATTAGTACCACTTCCGTAGGTGATCACGGTTGCATTTGGCATATGCAACAAGCCCTTTAAACCCCTAGGCAGCCCTAGTGGACGAGTTAGGTCTCGTGAGGGCCTATAGCGAATGTACCCACAAAATCCATCTAACTAAACAATGCAAAAACAATGCAATGCATGAATGCAACTAATATGAAAATGCAACGATCCCCTTTAAACTAACCAAAACCAACTAGCAAGCAAATACCTCAAAGAATGCAACTAAATCCAAATAGAGCTCGACTAAGTCCCCGTATACTAACAATACATGAACAGAAACGTGCGTGTGTGCGATGCTCATCAGAAATACTCCCAACACTAGGTCAAAAATCATACATATTCTTCGCCAAGACAATCACAGGTTTATAAATAGAATAGACTGTAGACACTTCATAACCTAGGAACACCTCCATCCTTATCCAAGGTAGACAGAAATTCATGCTTTATTACTAACTACTACGACACATATATACAATCATGCTTATTTAACCGTGCAATGGATGAGACCCCAAAAGGCTTATACAATAATACCCATGTAGCGAGCGTTGGGTTAGTGGATCCCAGACTATAAAAGCCTTAGGTCACTAGGCACAAAGGCCCCGCGAACTTAATAGCTCGAGTATTAAAGAGCTCACCCTGGTTAATTTTGCATATAAACAATTGACACTTTTGACTTTTTTTTTTTCTCTTTTTTTTTTTCTAATTTTTTTCTCTTTTCTCTTTTTTTTTTTATGTATGCAATCTGGAATGAGAATTCTCAATTCCAACCCTAGACTACTCATAAAAATATGAGCCGGCTACTAGCCATTTGACACCTAGCCATTATTAATAACAATTAGCATGAAATTCCTGGTTTCCCCCAAACTTAGACTTTAGTGCTCCTACGCCATCAAGGGAATAACGAAAATTCTAATTATAATCAAGTGATTAAATCTAAAACAACCAAACAAGCATGACCTCAACCTAGCCCAAAAGCACCCAATGAGACTGTGTAATTAGTTTTGTTTCTGAAGCATGCAAGTCAATTTCATAAGAACTATAAATCAACCCTCTATTCATCATTACCACACTCAATTAGACATCTACCTACCAATCAGAATTAGGTCGTTCTAAGGAATCATGAAAAATGCATACCATGAAAATGCAACTAAAATGAACTCACATGATATACGAACAAAAAAACAGAATGTCCTATATGAAACAAACGTAGATAACACGAACATAAATGCATAATTTATTAATACTAATATGCAAGCATGAAATCCTACATGAACACAATGACTAACAATCACATATTTATACCCTACTTATCCCTCAAACCACCCCCAAACTTAGAATATTCAATGTCCTCATTGAATGGAAGTAAATACGAGGGAAAGTAGAAAACATACCAGTATACAACAATGCTTGGGTTGCCTCCCAAGAAGCGCTTCTTTAACGTCAATAGCTTGACGTTACTTCCAAACCTCCATTAAGGATGATAATAGTTTGCCTGGTCCTCTCTTCGTGAGACTTCATCGTCATCACGGCGACACACTTTCTGCCCCTTCTCCTCGCTTGGGCTATTCGTATAACAACTATGTCCTATTCCAATGCCTTCATCTGTTGACCCAAAATCTGTCAATTTGTAGAACAACATACCTTCGCGGGCTTCGGTTGAATATAATGGAGGAGGATAAATGTAAGTTTCTGAAGCCTTTGGTTCCTCAAAGAGAACTTCCTCCATTGGCTCTAATGCGCTACCTCCATCTTTGAATTCTGAGACAAGTAGAAGATCTGCATCTTTCCCAAGTTCTTCAGCCTCTCGGTACGCACATACCAATTCTTGAAATTTGTGCAGCTCATCAGTGTCTGTCCCAAATAGTGCCCTTTCCAAATCATCCACCATCTTAACATGATCAAATTCCTCACATGGCTTGCGAATGCTCACCTCGTCTTGGAATTTGTCTTCTTCAATTATGCATGCAGTACCTTGCTCCAAGTCATCATTATTTTCTGGTATTGCCTCTCGTATGGATTGTTGTTTCTCTTGTTCCAAGACACTCAAAACTTGAGCAACAAGCGTCTCCATAGATTTGAGATTCTTCTCATGACCCTCTACAAGCATCCTAATCTCCTTCCTAATCTCCTTCAAATCATCAACCTCATCTGACTGACAAGTAGGAGTAGGTTGCTGATGTTGAAACTCTTCACTTCCCAAGAAATATGACCTATCTGGAATATCTTGCTGGTACTGTTGAGGATGGTATTGAAAATATGGTTGTTCCTCATAAGTGACATATGGATCAACTCCTTCGTAGTAACAATATTGTGATGGATCATGAACGCCCAAACACTGCTCACATTGATAAGGCATGGATGTACTCGAATATGCCCACCATGGCAACTCCTGACCTGCCATCTTCAACTACTCAAGTACCTGAAACACACCGAACTAAACAAGATAGGTAAGAACTAATCCGAGTCAGTGAACTCTAACGACCACTATTGACAAGCACATAAACCAAAAATAAAACACCGATGATCCCCGGCAGCGGCGCCAAAAACTTGTTTGCACTAAATCACGCAAACGTACGTGGTCACAAGTAATATATGAATAAGTCGAGTTCGTTCCCACAGAGATCTGGTTATGGTTTTAATTCAGTTATTGTACCTATGCAACAATGTATGGTTACTACTCACTGCTAAGACAAATAACAAATTGGGTTTAATTAACTAAATTAACTAAGAAGTAAATTAACAACTAGAATTATCTAACTAACAAGAATTGAAATTGAATTATGTCTACAAGAGTAACATGGGATCCTAACTTCATTAAATACTTCGCTTAGATCTGACGCCTTTAATCACTATATGCAATGGTTATGATATCTGATCGGACAACACGAAACAAGTATACGCTACTTCTCAGTATACGAATACCAAACTAAACATACATCCACAAAAGAGATAGAAGATGAATAGACATCAATTATGCTTAGACCCTATATCTCTATAGAATTTGAAAACATAACGGTTGAAGAACAAGTCATCCATATTGATCACATAGGGCAACATAATATCTCTATTTACGCCACAAATCATGATGTTAAAACATCAACCTATCCTATGCTAGCATGGCAAGTTCTAAATCTCAAGATCCACTCTCGCTTCACAAAAGATTAACAGATTAGATGTTAGCTACGCATCTAACAATTAAGCACAACCATACGAGGATATCAGATATACATCACACATAAATCTTTAAAGCAATCAAGATACTAAAGCTCCATAAATAAATCCGTTAGAATCCCATGACAACGATTAGTTCATAATCGAACCTCTCGTCATCATGGGATCTGATGAAACCATGATAAAAACAAAGTATGAAAAGATACAAATAAATCTAAGTAACTGATATATAATGGTTCTCTCCTAATGATACAAATTACAAGGGTTGGATGTGTTTATATAGGCTCTAGAAGTCTTGCCCACCAAGCAATTGCCGTTTCAAAGTTGGAATAGAAGATTGGCAATTTCCGTTCTTGAATGAGAATAGAATTGCAAATTCCATGTATAGATCTGATTCAGGAATGTTCTAGCCGCCCAGAGAAATTACCATACTTATTAGAAGTAGGAATTATAGCAATTTCCTTGTCAAAGTTGAATTTCTGCAGCTCGGCACATAATACGTTTCCTAAACTGATTCGGTTTTTAAGGAAAATTCGTAGCTGACTTTTCTTCAATATTTCTGGAACGTTCCAATCATAGTTGGACCTCTGGACCACCTTAGAATGATAGAGAATCTCGTTATCTTCGCGTGGACTTCTTACGGGCCTCAAACGGACTTCTAGAACTCAAGATATGGCCAAAACAGTAATTTTCAAGATTTTCCACGCGCAACCTGCGCCCAGCAGTCTGTTTGTCGCGCAGCCTGCGCCAACCACGCGCAACCTGCCCATGCAACACCTGTCCCATATTGTAGAAAATCTCCCAAGCTTCGCGTGGGCAGTAAGATCGCTGAAAACGGACTTCTAGAACTCCAGATATGTCAAAAACAGTGTAGACTGCGCAACTGTCTCAGAAATCCGAATTTCAATCAATTAATTCTCCAAAAACGATAGAAGCATCCACCTTAATCAACATTCTCGTAAATCTGCACAACTAAGCAAAACACATCAAAATTACAACAAACTTGAGCCCAAGACAATCAATTTAAGCCGATATGGAACGCTCCAAGTGGATATAAATCCACTTATCATCCATTCACACAGGGACCGGACAGAAGACTACATAAATAAACAAATGCAAGTAAATGGGCCTTAAGCCCAACATGTTATACACACGGCCTGTCCAGATGAATACTCAAAATTGCAAAACGACCACCATTCTTTCTAGTTTCTAGCATATAATTGTGCACATAATTAAAACACCCGAAAACATATATTAATATTTAATTAAGTACATGTAGCCAGCAACCAAGTAATTACTTTAATAAATGAAGTGTATACATTTTAATAATTAACATGTTAAGTAACGGACATTTAAATTAACTAATATGCATTATAAATTCAGATATTAAAGATTAAATTCAATTAATGCACGCAAACAATCTTTTAATAAAATAATATATTACCTACACTTGATACCATTACCATGCATAATTATGAAACGCATAGTTTTGAGAGAGCATAATGTCCACAATAATTAATTATTAATTAATTAATTTACTGTAGCACATATGCATAATAATCAAATATATTAATTAATAATTAGGCTAAACAGAAAAGCATGCTACGAATAATCACAATTTAAATAAATTAATCATTCTAAGCAAACACACCCCACCTATTACATTCCCATATTTTCAATTTTAATTTAATGATCAACAATGATTAAATCAAACAAGAATTTATTTTGAAAACAAAACATGTTATGTAATTAAAACTTAAAAGTGTATTAACAGAGGCTATTCAAACATATCTACAGTATATCTCACATGGAAGCCAAAATACATGCTTATTACCACAAGATCAAGACATACATGACTCGTCATATAGGAGTAACTCTCATACAAATCATGATCATGTATTACACTAAATAACCCGTACATGTCATGTGAAGCAGGTAAGATGAAACAATATTTTAATTGACATATAATAGCATGTACGGTTCAGGAAAGAAAATGTACCCTTTCGATGAATATTACAAAGCTGTATGACTCTTTCCTATGTTTTAACGAGTTTTTATATAGCCACTCATAACCCTAAATTAATTAATTAAGGTAATTCTAAAACTTACTCCTAATATTTACAACTCCTCCAAGTAATTTCCTAAAATTAAAATATTCTATCACATACAATTAACATAATTAAAAAAGATATCGATTCACTAAATTATTTTCACGCTCCTTCCCAAATATAACGTAACTTATCCTTTAGAATTCTAGAATTTTCTAAATGAAATAAATATCTAACCAGAAATTATTTTAAAATCTAATATCTAATTTTAAAAATGAAAATAAAAATTACGGATTTTACAGTAGATTTGGGAATTAGGGTTTTACAGAGAAATGATCGGTTTTACATAGTGTTTAGTTTGTTTATCTTTTTTTTTTTAACTTAAGTACTAACATAAAAGTACTAAAGACGGTTTTACCCTTGTCATTTTAACGTGAACGAGACTAATTTGACGGAAGGCGGTGAAAGGGGTATAAAGTGAACAGCCAAAACATGTTGTGGGATTCAAACTGAAATTATATGAAGTTTGAGTCAAAATTGCAGTTGGCCAAAATCAAGGGATGCAATATGCAATTAACTAAAAAAAAAAAAAAGGAAAACAAACATGTATCATGTATGGGGTTCGGTCAGGAACATATCTATCACGAAAAAAATTTCGATATGAATTTTCTCATCTTATTATGGCATATGTTTGCTTTGAAACATCTGCCATGATGTATATTGTCTGGACTAGCTAGCCAATTCGAGGCTTAAAATGCTCTTCTCAAATTGGACCATGTCCAAGTTTAAAAGGCTTGTTTGCCAAACTCATAAACTGAAACTCTTTTTGGAACATTCTTGTTTCCCGGTCACAGTATTACCAGGTGGTTCTAACCAAAAGGTTAACCCGTTATGAACATGCATGAGGACTATTTATGAAAACGTTAGGTAATGCACTACCCTTTAAGTAGTAAACATGGCGGCACGAATCACGGAGGACATGGATCGTGTTTGCTGATTCTAAACTGTTCAGTTCTTCCTCTTCTATGGCTTTGATACAAAAAGAGTTGGGACTTGCAAATAGTGTACGTCCACTTAAGTTGTTTAGAGGAAGTCAACAATTATCATTCCAATCGAACTTAGTTACACTATAAATGAAGTGGACACAATGATGATGTATGAGCAATTGAGCATCAGTTCACCATTTATTTCAAAAGCATACCTCGTCCAACTTTTAGAAATAGCCTTGTTGCTTAAAACACACTCCGGCTTCCAGGTTCCACTAGTAATGTTATATGATGCCATACATCCAGACTCCAGAGGCATCAATGAAGACAAAGAGTTCCCTTGTGGACACAACAATTGTATCCGGACCCAAACAATATAAATCGTCAAGTTTCTTTGTATTCCATTCTCCTTCTCCATGGCAATACGTGTTAACGGTATATAAATCCGAACAGTATAAATCGTCAAGTTTCTTAAGTTATGGTACCTTAAGGTTTTAGATGAATTGGTTACTTAACGCTTAGAGCATCTCTTTTTTAACTTCTCTCACATGTTATCTACTCATCATTGTTAAATCAGGTACCTAAAGGTTTAGAAATGGGAATAGTAACAATGTACTAAAATTTTTCGGACTGTGATGGACATAATCAGTGGTGTCTATTACACTCCTAGATTATCAATTTTTTAAGGTTTTCTGTATATAGTCATGATAAATCTAAATTTTCATCCAGATAATGCATATGTACTTTTAGTTTATAAAGATATTTGATAGGGATACTTTGTTCAGAATAAATTTTTTTCATACGCAATGGCCAGTATGTATGTATGATGATGTTTCCTTGTGATTTTAGACAATTATAGCTTACCAAGATAGCCCTTACAAGTACATTGTATTTTTTAGGTCAATGATTGTTTCACATTCACTTTGTGAGGACCATTTCTTCAATATCAAATTTGTAATGCAAACATTTTGTGCACTTAACCACTTATACTGAATTTTACCACAATTTGCGAATGTTTTTTAGAAACCACCTGACGGTACGAATATTACTTCCGACTTAGCAACATGGGAAGAGTATGGAACTCTGATGTGGGAAAACTCAGTAGTGGGATCGATTGCTGACCTTATGGTAGGGAATTTGATTTATTTTTGTGCTTTTAGCGTTATCTTATGTGTAGTTTATCATAGGGAGCTCCTATTACACGATGGTGATGATTCTTGCTTTTTATATAGGTTCAAAACTCAGATTATAGTAAATGTTATTACCTCCATCCTAGAGGTTGTCCGATTGCCAAGAATTATTGTAAGTCTTAGTTAACAGAATCTTGTTCATGCTTAGACAAATTTCAGGAAATATGCTTGGATATACTCGGCAACCTAGCATCTCATGATAATTTGCTGGATCTAGTAGCATCTGTAACGGGATTGGTTATGCATGTTGTACCAGCACTGTCTTCGGACCACGGGGGACATTGAACTATATTATCCTGCTGCTCCCCCTTATTACCATATTCTTTCCAAGCATTGTGAATCGTCTTCATCTTCTTGTTCCCATACGTTTTATTCCCAACACGATAGTCTTTACAACGGGGAAATCTTTCTTAGCTCTTGCTTAGACATGTAAAGTAAAACTACAAATCTCGTCTAATTTATATATTTTCTATATACACCGTCAAACTTGGAGAAAATGATCAAAATAACACAAAAACACAACCCAGCTGCCCAAAATAACGATTCGCGCCAACAGTGCCCAAAATAACCATTGGAGTACGCATTGGCGGTCTGCGTATCCTATGATACGCATGTTGAATATGCGAATCTGGGGTCACGCATCTCCCAGATGCGTGATGACGTCATATGACGTCATTATTACCAAAATCGCTCCGGCATGCTCTGAAGCTCAAAATCGCCACACAAATCGCCTCAACCCATTCTTAACAATCCGGCAACCTCCACAGAAACCGAGGACATCAAAATGATGCCCACAAATCCCTCTACATCTTGCCATATTTGTTTGTTGATTTCTGGTCCCGCAGGGGTGTGAACGAGCAAGTCGAAAAACCAAATCGGAAAATGGAGTTTGATTTGGCTCTTTTTAATCCGGCGAAACAAACGAAAATTGATTGGTACAGGCATGTAGAGGGTGAGAAGACGATTGTTTTGGTATATAGAACGTGAGTGCTGGAATCTTGTAGGGAGAGAACGAATCGATCGAAGTTTTGTCGAAAAAACGACACCGGTGAGGGCTGGAAGACGATGAACAGTGACTGCATATACGCATGTTGGACATGTGTGTCTTTGGTAATGCATGCTCAACATGCGTAACCCTGTTCAAGAGCCGAGAATTGATTTTAACAAAATCCACGCAGTGTGCATATGCATGGTCGCCCTCGCACCCCGCAAATGCGTAGTTACCTGGTCAATTTGGGCAGTCTTTCCGACAAATGTCATTTTAGGCATTGTTTTTTAAATTTTGGTTATTGGGGACTTTCACCCGTCAAACTTGGGAAGTGGGAATTTACTAAACTTAATAGAAATTGTGAATTTCTTTGAATTTCAAAATACAGGTGTATTTTTTAACTTCAAAAATATCCTACGGCAATACAGAAAGTTTTACTTAAATTACATCAAGCAAGTTGTCCTACTACTGTTTCATAAGTGCTGTGAATTCCATTTGATCAAGTTCTCGACCTCTGCATTAACTAGGCATCTTCCAAACATAATAGCATATGCCTCATTGTGTCAAAGAGAACATTTTCTAGATTATAAATGCATATCATCTACCTCTTATTTTTTCAGGGTATGGTCAATATAAATTTACAATTATATACTTACAGATACATTTAATGACATTTGAACATCTTACTGAGGTCTAAACGATATCTTGTAACCAAAAGAAAACAATGTCTTGTTATCTGTAGTACCAAGAGAGAGATAGTATTATCTATTCGACTACATATATAATATCTTGTGTTCACGACTGATTTAAAATAAACAGCGACTTCGATTTACTGCTACAAATACTACGAAAATTTAATATGAGACTTGGGCAACATTTCTGGAAAACAAATTAATTTCTTTGGACAGGAAAACTCAAGTTCCATGCATGTTCATGTGCAAAATGGCTTCAACTTGATCAAATTCGTGGATATCTTTTTCTCTGTCTTTGGACTTCCACTTCATTCATCCAGTCAGAGAGCCTCAAGAGGCCTTTGTAACCAAAATATACTATAGCAATCAGCGAAATGATAATGATGACTAGCAGAAATAGCCGCTTTATAGTGGCAAACATATTCTGTTTAAAACAAAAGCTACTGTTAGTAAGCAAGCAAACATAGACTGTTATTGCCAATTAATATTTCTTGCAAGTAAGACGAACTGCAATGCAAGTGAGACGAACCTGCAGTCTTGAAACTTGCTGGCCTTCCTGTACTCGTGCACGCCGCCTTTTACGTTTTGGCACATTCTTCTCGGGTTCTTCCTTCTGGCAAATTATTGACACGGTTAGATCAGAGCTCAATTACATTCACATTTCACGCATCATCATGATATGCATATACAAGTTCTCACTCTCACCTTTCTACTTTTTATACACGAGTTAACAATCCCTATTAACAAACAGCACTTTTATACCGTACAGGTACATAAAGGTTCAAAGTAATCTATGTACCACACCCACACCTTTCTGAGTAGGATGGAAGACAAGTAGGGAGATGTACATATCATAATGATTATTCAATTCCTATTTGTATATCAAACTATGTTTAGTAAATACCCAAATTACGAGAAGCCTCGACATCCATTCATATTTTAGTACACTATGAATTACATTCTTCTTTTGGAATTAATAAAACAGAATCTTAAGCACGTATATACTATCAAATATCAAGGCATCACTAATATTTTAAGTAATCCCGAGTTAGTTATCTAAACATTGGATTAAAAGTTTTATTTAATATGAATTTTGAGCAAGTATAGACAATCACAGATCACTAATGAACAGGGACAACCGCGGAATTTACATATTTAATACTACACTTACACTTACAATTATATTGTATGGCATACCCTAGGACAAAGCAGCGAGGGATGCAATTAGTTAGACGTCAGCGGAATTGGTCAGTTGGTTACGAAGAGCATGTACAAAAGTGCTTACCTCGGGAACATTATATTTACGGAATTGTAGTTCTGAATCAGCAGGAGTTACTTTTTTTCTGCAATCTGAATTGCAAAGAAGGAGTCCCAATCCATACTGAGTTTTAGGAATTTCTTTTGGATCACGATTATCACTGCAATAGGCCATTTGTACATCCTTGCACAACCACTCCTTTTTCAAGGTCTGACACCCACAACGAACAGTAACCTTGCAAGTAACAATGATAATTAGAGAACTTTTAGACTGACTTAATTCACGAAAGACCTTCAGCCAAATAAGTGTACCAGTTCTATGATTTTATAGGATCTTTCTAGGATTATATTCTGTCTTAATATTCCAAAGTTGCTACACATGCAAAAAACCCCAGGATGCATGAACAAAACCTTCACTATTCTACTTATATATTAACCCTGTTTCTTTCCTCCAGTGACTTTCGCCATCTCTTTTTGCATATTTTTGGTGCAATCTGATCTTTACTTTACGGAATTTCCAAAATGCATAGACCCCAATAGACCAATATGAAGTTCCAGAGCATCCAATACATTTAAAAAACACATTGAGTACGAATTTGTGACAGATTCTTCCTATAGTATGAGGTAGTCCCGTTGATTTAGAACATTGGTCCCATACTGTGTTCTTTTTGAAAGGCAGAGTGTGTAAACTTGTAACACTATAACTAACGTAACTCAAACTAAAGGAAAAGATACTTAACCAGAAGACAATCAAGAACAAGAGGTCACAAGAAATCAACACTAAATGAAGACAAGGTAATTGATACAATTCAACATGTTAACTATGATCAATCCAAGAAGAAATCATTGAGAGAAGTTCAAGTCAAAGTTGTTCATGCCTCAGTGATTTGGAAAGCCAAGAATCAAGATCATAACTATCAGTATCAATAAGACCAATTGATTTCAAGTGAACAAGAAGGAAAGCAAATATTGGAAAGCCACATTTGTAATTGGATATGGTAATTTATTCAAGAAGCAAAAACCCTATCAAGACTAGTCACTTATGAACCAGACCGTTGCATCAAGTGTCAGGACGTTGATAGCAAGTTTATGTCAGTAATAAAGATCCATATTCAAGAGCTTGGTGAAGAATAAAGAAGACATGAAGATATCACAAGTTCAAGATGTGCATTGAAGTTTCAAGTTGAAGACCAGAATATTTTCTAAGTACTAAATATTCTAGATGGCCAAGTAGAAGTTTCTAAGTAGAAGTTCTACTTAGAACTTCGAGATGGCTAAGTAGAAATTCTCAAGTAGAAGTTCTACTTAGAGTGCAGCTTCAACATGACACATGGCATCTTCTGATTGGCAGATTTCCAAGCTTTCAAGATAAGGCAAGATTTATGTGGACATCATTGGGCCACGTACATCTTAGTCCTTGAAGACTACAGGACATAGATTACATGTAGTATAAATAGAAGTACTTGTGTAATGTTTTAGTGTGTGAGCAATTCTTGAGAAAAACACAAGAGAAAGAGAGAGAGTGCATTCACAGAGCTTAGTATCATTCACTTCTCTCTGAACTTCTGTTATACTTTGTAATGAATGTTGTAGCAACCCTTTCAAGTTATATATAAGAAATATATTCCTTGAATCTGTGTGTTCATTTATTGCATCGTATTTATTGCTTCTCATATTCGAAAAGTTGTATTCACCCCCCCTCTACAACACATTTGGACCTAACAATTGGTATCAGAGCTATATGTTTAACATACAAAACATAGATCCTTGTGTTGAGTAGAAGAATCGTGAGTTTTCATTTTCTAGATCTACTTTTCATTTTCTCGAAAAGTGTGTTTTAATTCGTTGGTAGTGAAAACTCATCTGAAAAATTATTTAAATACTCCAGGTGTGATTATTTAGCTTGGGTGTATTTTAACTAATTTTTGTGAATTTATCTGGGTTCGTTCATATTTGGTGTTCTTGAGTGTTCATCATCTGTTCTTATCAAAGAAGACAACCCAACAACTTTTTGATCTCCTTTTCAAAAGTAAAAGAATAAAAAGGTGGTTTTGGACTTTTTAATTTGCTTTATTCGGCCGAAAGTATACAGACATACTCAGTACCTAGCATGTGGGTTAGGTGGGTTAGGTGAGTAGGGCATTCAAAGTCAAAAGGTGTTAAAGAGATAATATTGTTTATTCAATATTAAAGTAATCTGCAGAAAAATTATTCTAAGGACAAAAGTTCTACATAGAATTTCTACTTGAGAATTTCTACATAGAATTTCTACTTGAGAATTTCTACATAGAATTTCGACTTGGACAATTTCTACTTGGTGATTTCGACTTGAGCAAAATTTCTACTTAGAGAAATTTCGACTTAGGCAAAAGTTCTACATAAATATTCTACATAGCCTAGTCTTGGGTACTTAGAAACTTTTAGTGACCAGAATTGAGATGGCTCCTAAAAATGCATTCAAGATCCCAATGTTCAACAAAGATCACTATGAAGAATGGGTTTTCAGAATGAGACTATATCTAGAGACTGTTAACCCTGAATATCTGGAAGTCCTTGACAAGGGTAAATTTGTCCCAATGGTGGTTATTCCTGCACATACGGAAGGAGGAGTGGTTATACCACCTCGGTCTGAGCCTAAAAAGGTCTCGGAATTTTCGGATGCTGACAAGGAACAAATAGCTTATGATACTGCCATACGACAAACCTTGATGGAATCTCTTAATCATGAAATGTTCAACATAGTCAAAGGTCTGACTACAGCGAAGAAGATTTGGGACAAGATAGAAGTTGTCATGGAAGGATCTGCAGAGGTCAGAAGCAACAAGACACTCATACTCAAGATGGAGTATGACACCTTTAGAATAAGGAAAGGAGAAGGCATAACAGATGTCTACCTACGATTCAGTCAGTTGGTATTGGATTTGAATCTGAGAGGTGTAACTCTCCCCATGGTTGAGACTAATACGAGATATCTGAGGAACCAGCCAAAAAGCATTGAACATAGGGTCTACGCAATAAGAGAAACCAGAGATTTGCATACAACTTCTCTGGAAGAATATTATGGAATATTAAAGACCTATGAGCTGGAAACACTTCAAGATCAAGCATGGGACAATGATTCAAAGGGAAAAGAAAGTGCATCAGGATTAGTTGCTGATGAGGAAGAGTCTAAGAAGGCAATGGTTGCAGCAAAGCCTAAATCATCACTTGCACCACATCAAGTTGATAATGATGACGAGTGCGCATCTGACAGTGATGATGACTACTACACCCAAGAAGAGCTGGACAACATGGACGATAGTGTCGTGGCATACATGGCAAGGAAGTTCAGCAACATGAGATTTAGAAAGAGCAACCGACCACAGAGAAAATCTTCATCTTATTATCGGGCTACTAGGGGTGGTGGTAGTTCGTCAGGCTACAAAGGAAAAGGCAAGAATACCAGCTACAAATCTCCTTTGGATTTCAAAATGAAGTTCAAATGCTATAATTGTGGTGAAGCTGGACACTTTGCCTCGGACTGCAAAAAGCCTAAACAGACTTATCCAAAAGAGACATTTGAAGCCCTCAAAAGCAACTATGAAGCACTGTTGAAGGAAAGACATGGAAAACGAGCTTTATTAGTGACAGAAGGAAGAGCTTGGGATGATTCAGATGAGGAAGATGTTACTCATGTAGCAAATTTTGCCCTCATGGCTGAGACATCAGAGGAACCAGAGGTACCAGTTCTGACTCTTAAAGTAGAAATGTCTATTGATGATTATAAGGAACAGAACGGGGCTCTTAGTGAAGAGATCTATATGTTGTGCAAAAGCCTAGACTCTTCTCAAAAGGAACAGAAAACACTTGTTGCCAAATGCAGAATGCTTGAGGCAAAGTGGAAGAGCTAGAGGCTGCTTGCACTGTAGATACTTCTCTAAGAGATTTTATTAAATCTCTGGAACACAAGCTCGTCCTTAAGGAAGAAGTAGAAGCATGTCTTAGGAACAATCTAGCTGAGTTAGAAACTAAATGCGAAGCTTACAAACTAGCTGCTAGTAAAGTGTATGTAGATAATGACACATTTAAGAAAATAACTGGAGTAGGTATAGGACTTGATTATTCTGACCTTCCTAAGAAAGAAGGAAAGAGACCTATTGACCCTAGTTCCAGTGACGGGAAACACCTAGAATTCTTAAATCGGCTGTCAAACCTATCTACAAACATCTTGTTCCTAGAATAGAAGAAGAAGAGACTGAATTGATAGCTAGATATGAGATTGAGATGGAAGATCGCCAGAAAGAACAACCTATAACTCCTATTAAACAAGTGAAAATCAATTTCCCTAGAGATGAATCTAGACTGGGATTAGGAGCTAAGGCTGTTAAACAACAAGGAAAGAGAGAGAAAGGCATAAAAGAGGTTAAGGCTGAACGAATAAAGAAAGCATGTTATCATTGTAAATCTACTGAACATCTTTCTTATGCATGCAAAGCTAACATGAATGTTCCTGCTGCACATGCCATGCCTACCACACATACAATGAATAATCTGCAACAGAATCATGCACAGTGTGGTCAACCTAATTGTATGCCATGCACTTTTAATATCATGCAAACTTTTGTGCATTTAATGAATGCATCTAGCCAGTCATGCTCAAATACTGTTGCTAGTTCTAACATCAAGAAAAAGTATGGGAGAGCCAAGACTGTCAGTCCTCCTAAAGCTAGGAGTGACAAACCTTCTCCTAAGACTGACAAATCTGTCAAGTCTGAGAAAGGAAAGGAAATAGTCGAAAGCTCTAGTAATGTGAAGAAAAGTGCATCTCCTGTTGTTAAATCTGTTGATTTTCGATCTTATCGAAAAGCCGGGCCCAATCAAAGTTGGGTTCCGAAGAATGTCTAACCAATCTGTCATTGCAGGGCATTAAGCAGAATAGAAATAAAGTTATATGGGTGCTAGACAGTGGAGCATCGAGGCATATGACTGGAAACAAGTCCCTGTTTACAGAGTTGGTTATGAAAGCTGGCCCTTATGTTACCTTTGGAGATGACAGCATAGGTGTGACTAAGGAATATGGCAAACTGAAGACTGGCAATGTCATCATTGAAGATATTTCCTATGTTGAGGGACTAAAGCACAATCTGTTGAGTATAAGTCAATTCTGTGACAAAGGTTACGAAATTGTCTTCAACAAGAAAGGTGTATCAATCACTCACATTAAGGAAGGCTCACTGGCTTTGAGAGGAGTTCGAAAGGCAGATCTTTTTGTTGCAGATATGGATTCAGCAAATCAGGATGAGGTCACCTGTTTCTACAGCAAAGCCTCGGATGATGAAAGCTGGTTATGGCACAAAAAGTTATCTCACTTAAACTTCAAAACGATGAATGCTCTCGCGAGGCGAGAATTGGTGAGAGATCTACCTCAAATGGAGTTCGCTCCGAAAGGACTCTGTGAAGCTTGTGAAATGGGAAAGTCGAAGCGAGCATCGCATAAAAGCAAAGAAATTTCTAGTATTACTGAGCCTTTACAACTTCTTCATATGGATTTGTTTGGCCCAGTGAATGTCCTATCTTTGTCTAGGAAAAGATATGCTTTGGTAATCGTGGATGACTTCTCCAAGTATACATGGGTATTGTTCGCAATGACGAAAGACGAAGTACCTTTCTTAATCATTGATCATATCACTCAAATTGAGAATGTTTCAACACTTACTGTGAAGACGATTAGATCAGACAATGGCACTGAATTCAAAAACGCAGTGCTAAATGACTTCTGTGTATCTAAGGGAATACGTCGTCAGTATTCAGCCCCGAGAACTCCACAGCAAAATGGAGTAGTTGAAAGGAAGAATAGAACTCTGGTTGAAGCAGCAAGAACTTTGTTGTATGATTCAAAACTTCCTTTGTATTTCTGGGCCGAAGCAGTGAGTACCGCTTGTTACACTCAAAATAGAACCTTGATCATAAAAGATAAAGAAAAGACACCATGTGAGCTAATGAACAACAGAAGACCAACAATCAAATACTTTCATGTCTTCGGAGCAAAATGCTATGTGCTTATAGATGATGAAAATCTAGGCAAGTTTGCAGCAAAAGATCGTGAAGGAATCTTTGTTGGTTACTCTACAGACGTGGTGGCAGCTTATAGAGTGTTCATGGTGAATGATCGAAAAGTGACTGAAAGTTACAACGTCAGATTCGACGATACCAAACTCTCATCAATTTCAAGAGATTCTAGTGAACCTGAGTCCCTAAAATTTCAGAATCTGGACTTAGAAGATCTTGAAGATGAACCTGAGTTGGTTGTTCCATTAAATGTTCCAAGCGTACATGAAGAATCTGAGTCTAGTGAACAAGCTAATTCTACAAGATCAGGAGAGACTTCTTCAGTACGAACCGGCAACAACTCAGGGGGAGTAAATAGCAGCTCAAGGACTACTGTTCAAGGCTCGAGTCGAGTTGACTCTAGTTCTGTAGGAGCTGGCACTAACTCAGGGGGAGTTAGTGAAAATAATCAAAGTAGTCAGCACCCCAACTCAGAAAGTCAAGCTGAATCATCAAGACAATTTCCAGGTGAACGAGTATGGAATAGAGACCATCCGTTTGAGTTAATTATTGGTGATCCAGATGCTGGTGTGACTACTAGAAGAACTGCAAGAGCTGACATGGCTAATATCTCCTTATATTCTGGGTTCTTATCCAAGCTTGAACCTAAAGAAATAGAAGAAGCTCTTGGCGATGCTGATTGGGTGATTGCAATGCAAGAGGAACTCAATCAGTTTGAAAGGCAGAAAGTTTGGAAACTGGTACCCCGACCAAAGAACAAATCCGTAATTGGAGCTAGATGGGTATTCAGAAATAAACTGGATGAAAACGGACTTGTAACACGAAACAAGGCTCGTTTGGTTGCAAAAGGTTATTCTCAGCGAGAAGGAATTGATTATGATGAAACCTATGCACCGGTTGCAAGACTTGAGGCAGTCAGGATGTTCTTGGCATTTGCAGCACATAAGAACTTCAAAGTTTTCCAGATGAACGTGAAAAGTGCCTTCCTGAACGGAGAGTTAGAAGAAGAAGTGTATCTGGAACAGCCGCCTGGCTTCGTTGATCCAGAACATGCAGATTTTGTGTATCTACTCTTCAAATCTGTCTATGGCCTCAGGCAATCCCCAAGGCGATGGTATGAAACCCTATCCTTATTCTTAATTGAAAATGGTTTTGTTAGGGGAGTAATTGATAAAACATTGTTCTATAAAGTTGTGAGAAATGACTTAATACTTGTTCAAGTATATGTGGACGATATTATTTTTGGGTCATCAAATGAGCGCTTGTGCGAGAAATTTGCCAAGCTAATGCAGGAAAAATATGAGATGAGCATGATGGGAGAGCTGTCCTTCTTCCTTGGATTACAGATCAGTCAGAGAAAAGATGGTATCTTTATCTGTCAATCTAAGTACGTCAGAGATTTACTCAAGAAGTATAATCTAGAAGATGCATCAGCAGCTAAGACTCCCATGGCAACAGCCACGAAGCTTGATGAAGACAAATCAGGTAAATCAGTTGACATCACAAGCTATCGAGGTATGATTGGCTCACTCCTCTATTTAACTGCAAGTAGACCAGATATAATGTTCGCAACTTGTTTATGTGCAAGGTTCCAAGCGGATCCTAGAGAATCACATCTCGTAGCCGTCAAAAGAATTTTTAGGTATCTCAAGGGCACACCAAATCTAGGGATTTGGTACCCAAGAGATACAGGTTTTAATCTTATTGGCTATTCGGATTCAGACTATGCAGGTTGCAGGATTGATAAGAAAAGCACATCTGGTGCTTGCCAATTTCTTGGCAGAAGATTGGTGTCCTGGCAAAGCAAAAAGCAACATACAGTATCTACTTCTACTGCTGAAGCTGAGTACATTGCTGCTGGAAGCTGTGTAGCTCAAATACTGTGGATGAGGAACCAATTGAAGGATTATGGCATGGAGCACAAGAAAATTCCAATCATGTGTGACAACACAAGTGCCATTGCCATAACCAACAATCCTGTAGATCACTCAAGAACCAAGCATATTGACATCAGGTATCATTTCATAAGAGAACATGTCGAGGAGGAGACTGTGGAGCTACATTTTGTGCCCACAATGCAACAAATTGCAGATATATTCACCAAACCTCTTGATGAAGTAACATTCAATAGGTTGGTTGGTGAATTGGGAATGCTTAACACAAGTTAGTAAAGACTTCTGTCTGTAAAATCCATGTTTATGTTTGTATGTGCAAGCTAATCAATCATTATGTGCTTAGACTTTAATATGCCTAATTAATGATTGTTATAGGTTGCATATAGTGTGATTTTGCATGAATTCATTGTGTTTTAAGTGTCTTTTATAGCACAAATCTGTGAATTTATGCTTGTTAGATTGCATGATCATAGGGGGAGTTAAATTCATAATATTCTAAATATTGCATGATTTTTAGATGAATTTACCTTTGATTTTCATGTAATTAGAGGCCTTAGAATTGAAAAACTTCAAAATTTCGAGTTAGGTTCTATCTCGAAACTCATCTAGAAATTCGACTTGAATTTCGACTTAAGCTGTCAGAGTGAAGTTTTGAAAATTCTAAGTCTAGGAAGAATTTCGAGTTGGCTATCTCGAAATTCATCTCGAAATTCGACTTCGAGTTCGAGTTCGAGTTACCAGTGCCTAGTTCTATCTTCAAAATATTCGAGATAAATTCTATCTCGAATCTTATCTCAAAGGTTGAGATGAGGTTTCCATTAAGGGAATATTTTGAAAAGAACTGAGAATTAACTTCGAGTTAGTCTATCTCGAAACTTAACTCGAATTTCGACTTGATGTTCGAGATAGAGTTCTTAGTCTATCTCGAAACTCAACTCGAATTTCGACTTGGTGTTCGAGATAGAGTTCTCAGTTAAGCTAAGGGGAATTTTTCGAGTTACACTCTTAACTCGAAACATATCTTGAATTACCCTGTACTTTTTGATTCAAGGGGGTATTTTGGAAAGAATTTGAGATTAACTTCGAGTTAGTCTATCTCGAAACTCAACTCGAATTTCGACTTGATGTTCGAGATAGAGCTCTTAGTCTATCTCGAAACTCAACTCGAATTTCGACTTGATGTTCGAGATAGACTTCTAACTCGAAAAGTATCTTGAATTTTCTTTTTTTCCAAGTTTACTACAATTCAATAATGTTCAAGATAGGATTTCCCTATAGTTTCTGCTGTAAAATTGGTTAAAGTGCTTCTTTGTGCATAACTGTTCGAGTTAACCTCTATCTCGAACTTTATCTCGAAGTTCGACTTGATGTTCGAGATAGAGTTCGACTTAGATGTCCCCTGTATGGACTTAGTACTTTTCACATTTTTTAACAGGGACATTTTTGTCATTCCACATTCAACTATATATACATCTCTAACTCGATGCCCAATTCACTTTACCTAATTTCTTTTTCACAACAGCCGTTTCACAAGAACAGTGCGATTTCATAGACTTCATACTATTAACCCGTGTTTTTGTGATTAAACTCATACTAATCACGAATTACTGCCAAATTTTTGACTGAGATTCACTGTGTAATCATTAACCTTTGTGTTGGTGTGTTTTGTAACCGCATATACACGCGCATATACATACACACAAACATCAAGTTTTGTGTATCTGTTCCAAAACGCGATTTCATATTCTCCACATATACACACGATTTCACTGATAAACACACGAATATTCATCTTTGTTGAATATTCAGATCCAGTAATTGGCAACTGTTCATATTCCGTAGTTTAAATTTTCGGATTATCTTTGATATTCTCGAAAAATTAAAAGGAATAAAACTGATTAATTCGTAATTTATTTGTTTTTCTCAATTAAAATAAAAATTCACATCTTTTAAAGAAAAACATTTAATCAAAATGGCTCACCAATTTTCCCTTGCTAAAAACAATTTTTATAATATTTCTACGGAAATTGGTGATCAACTCCCGCGGTTTAAGTTTTGGATACGATTTCTCAATTTGTACTCCAAAGCTAGCCATGCTTTTACTGCTAAACCTACACTAGTACATGATGCTTTACAGCAATTATGGACTAGTGCGGTTACTTTTGGGAGTAAATCAACCCCCTACGATTTCAGGTTTACCTTAGCGGGTCAGGAATATGAGGTGACCGAAGAAATTGTCAACAGGGTTCTGGGATTTCCAATTAAAGATGCCTATGATCCAGAACCTACTGCTGCAGAACGCCTCAGATTCTTTGAAGAAATTGGATGTTATCCTCCAAAAGGCCCAATCACGGGAAATATCCAAAAACAATTCTTCCATGTGGAATGGAATTACTTTTTCGAGGCCATCACACGATGTTTTCGGGCACGCGAAAAAGACTTTCATCAAATTCCAATTCCAATGCAAACCTTTGCAGTTGCCCTAGCAAGAGAACTGGATATAAACTATGGACGCATAGTTCTCTCTGAAATAGTGGGCTCAATGGGATCTCCTGAAAGCAGAGACCTCTCTACAACTGATGTTGTCTGCTGGTTTCCTCGGTTTCTTCAAATGCTGATCAATGACTTGATACCGAAGGATGCTCTTGCTGTTAGACAGGGATTTGCCAGAAGCCCCACATCTGAATCGCTAGGGATGGGCACTAAGTCACTTTCAACCATTGCTAATCAGGATAAACATCAAGGTAAACCAATGTCTACTCCTGAAAATTTACAAATGTGGCTTAGATATGATGCAGGAGTTACCAATTTGGAGGCATCATCACAAGTTTCATCACATGCTCAAAATCCATCTGTTCATGCTGAGGCATTTGATGAGATTCCTGATGAGGAAAGCGATGATGCACAAGGTAATCAATCAGGTAATCTCTCCCTGCATACTATTCATTCCTCCTCCTATATTTCTGATTCCGCGACCCAAGAGACTGCTAACCCGCAGGATCTATCCCAGGGTAAGAGCCATATTTCTGACTCTGAGTCTGATACACATTCCTATTCTCTATCACCCCTGTTAACGGAAGTCAGAAAACCAGCACGTGTATATATACAAGATGATGAGGAGAGTGAAACCGAAGAGCAGCAACTTATTCGAAAGAAAGCCAAACTTTTCCACGCTGCTACTTCACAACCACAGTCAAACCCTAGCGTGTCACACGCAACCACTCCACCTCACGCGAGTGGTTCACCCCTTGAACAATCTGCACATAGGGATTTTGATTTTGGTGAGGATGATGTACCTCTTGAAGATACTGTTGCTTCAAGAGGACATGAAGTCTTAAGAACTTCAGCCGTACCTTCACCGGTACGTACTGATGCTGCAAAGAGGATCGGTTTTGATGTCGTACAAGGACACTTTGCAGCCTCTCAGCCTGAGATTCCAACTCAGGAACAAACAGAATTTGATCCCATAACTGTCAACAACATTTCTTATCAATTTTCTGCAGGTACTGCTTCATTATTTGGATCAATCATTGAAGACATACACGAGCGTGAGACAGGGAGTGTGTGTGAGAGGTTAGGGAGAGAGGGACCTTCATTTTCAAGGCCCGAAACCGAGCGTCAAATACCAACAGAACGAGTATTAGAGCGAGGTCACCTAAACCAAACACCGTCCCTTAACACTGAAAATCTTGATACGCGTATGACTTCTATGGAAAATCAGATGAGGCAGTTCGGACAGACGATGGGGCAGTTTGGGATGAACATTGGAAACAACCAAAGGGCTCTAGACGACTACGCAGCTAGAATGGCAAGTCAAGCTACAACTTTTGATGATTTGACAAATAAGGTCAATGACTTGGGCCATGCTGGTGGTGTCTTAGGAAGCACTCTCAATGAGAGGATGGGGGCATTGGAGTCTACAATGCATACAATGGCTGTGGAGATCAGTAGAATGATGTTCGCAGTCAGGAGTTTTGTGCCCCCGGAGTGTTTCGAGTCGCAACAACCTCCCCCCGATGCTGGTGCAGGTGGTGCAGGTGGTGCTAGTGGAGCGGGAGCCTCTGGTTCTGGTTTTGGAGGTTCCTATGCAGCTGGTGGATCTGAAGACCAAGGTGGAGCTCAGGATAACTCACCTAAGGGGGAGAGTGGAAAGGAGACGAGACAGCAGGCAGTTCACATCGAAGAAATTGAAGAACCCGCTGATCTTGTCAAGGAACCAGAAGTTGAGCCGTCTGTTGATGAAGAGGCTCTGAGGATGAGGAAGGGTAAGGCAGTAATGGTTGATGAACCATTTATTGACCTGAGTCATCAGGAAACAGTACAGGAGGTACTTGACTCAGATTCTGACATGGAAGACGTACCGTTGGCACACGCTATAAAAAGATCTTTGAAGGAACAAGGTGGAGGTGCTGGGATGTCTTCCGGAATGCCTGAAGAATTTCCTGTTGATGAGGAAACCATTAAAGCTCAACAGTTAGCCTTGGAACAAGCTCAGTTCCATAAAATGAAGATGATGCAAGAACATGCTGCATTCCTAGAGAAGAAGGGGGAGCTACAAGGGAAGCAGTATGAGTATGAGCTTGCAAGGCTAGCTAATCCTCAAGTTGATCTGGACAAACGAAGGATAGGGCAGAAATGGGATGAAGCAAGGAAGATAATGATGGGACCCTGTGCGAAAGGAGTTCATAACAAGGATGCAGATGATCTGTTCTACAACTTGAATTTGCAGAATCCAATGACTGGGGACTATATAAATGCTTTGAAGAGACTAATTTCTAAAGTCAGGGTTGGATACAATGCAAATCTTAAGGAGTGGCAGGTTATCTTGTCTTTGGTAGAAGGAGTCCCAACATCTTTCTTATATGTGGATGACCAATTCATTATGAGAAGATCTGCGTCAGAGTTGTTCTTGCTAGCGACTAAAATTCAATACTCTCAATCTGAGGAGCTAAGCATTCTGTACAAGGATCAGTTAATGCAGCTAGCAGAGGACAAGGGTCCAGAATTCTCAGCTTATCCAAATTTTGTCCGGATGGTAGTTGATGGAAAGATGAAGAGGGTTAGCATGGAGGAAAATGATCTAATGGAGCTTTCAGTAGAATCTCTCAAAGCTGTCTGTAGACAAATGATGAGCAAGGGATTCGCTTCTGAGCTTAAAGATAAATCCGTGAAGATCATTGAAAGAGCAATATTCAAGAAGAGCAATGAGGTGTGGAAGTGTGATGTCATTGCTCCAAACCCTCTTGATGACGTGAAGATTGAGCCGGAGCTGATAGAGAAGAAATGGAATATTCTTCAAGCCATGAAGAATGTAGATGAAGCTCTGACTCTTCCTTCTGGAGCACTAGAACAAGGAGAAATAAGGGAGGCTATTGGTGTTCCAGGAAGTGAAAGTGTATACTGGATACATGCTTATGTTGAAGATACAGCTGATGCCTTAGTATTCATAGATGCAGACCAGAATCAAACAATCTTGCATATGAGTAGACAATGGCTGCTACGGACTCAAGATGCTGCATTTCTGGAGAGAGTATTATATGTATTCAAATGGGGCGAAGTGGAAGATAAGTTTGTTGAAGAAAAGCAGAGACTCATGAGTTACCTGTCTGAAGTAGTGGTGGAAAAGAAGAGAATGGAGCGAGATGCGGCCAGTGTCCACAATACTGACCGTGTCAAGGGCTACCCCAAGATGATCTATTGTCAGTTCAAATCTGATAAATCTCACTGGAAACCTCAGCTCATCATGAAGAACTTCGAGGATATTCCAAAGATCAGAACTACTCAGGAGGTGGACAAACTCAGAAGGCTTTTCAAACATCCTTATCCAGAGCCCAAGAACCCTCTAGAAATGGAAGCTGTAAGTCTATTGAATGCTAGGTGGAAGCAGCTTAAAGATCCAGTATACAAGAAAGAAAAGCAGCAGAAGGAGAAGCGCAAAAGGCAGAAAGAAGAGAGAGACCAAGCTGCTGAAGCTAGAAAGAGGAAACGGAATTAGGGTTAAAGGTCAGAGTGGTGTGAACTTGAAGTTGGAAAAACTTCATGTCTTTCGGTTGCTTTAACTCACTTGAGGAAAATTCACCTTAGAGTGAATCCAATAAGGTGATACAAGTTTGACTAAAAGATATGAAATAATCCAGGTGATAGGAATCACTCAAATGATCTTTAATTCGAAGTTCGAATTCTGTTTCTAGTTTAAGTTCTTTGTATTGTTTTCATGTAAATTTCAATTGTAAATTATTCAAGACTGTAATGTCAATTATCTTTTCTCGTCTCATTGTTTAGTTGAGTTATCCTTCATTAATTTGAATGTCATTGTTAGACAATCAAATTGGGGGAGATTGAAAGGCAGAGTGTGTAAACTTGTAACACTATAACTAACGTAACTCAAACTAAAGGAAAAGATACTTAACCAGAAGACAATCAAGAACAAGAGGTCACAAGAAATCAACACTAAATGAAGACAAGGTAATTGATACAATTCAACATGTTAACTATGATCAATCCAAGAAGAAATCATTGAGAGAAGTTCAAGTCAAAGTTGTTCATGCCTCAGTGATTTGGAAAGCCAAGAATCAAGATCATAACTATCAGTATCAATAAGACCAATTGATTTCAAGTGAACAAGAAGGAAAGCAAATATTGGAAAGCCACATTTGTAATTGGATATGGTAATTTATTCAAGAAGCAAAAACCCTATCAAGACTAGTCACTTATGAACCAGACCGTTGCATCAAGTGTCAGGACGTTGATAGCAAGTTTATGTCAGTAATAAAGATCCATATTCAAGAGCTTGGTGAAGAATAAAGAAGACATGAAGATATCACAAGTTCAAGATGTGCATTGAAGTTTCAAGTTGAAGACCAGAATATTTTCTAAGTACTAAATATTCTAGATGGCCAAGTAGAAGTTTCTAAGTAGAAGTTCTACTTAGAACTTCGAGATGGCTAAGTAGAAATTCTCAAGTAGAAGTTCTACTTAGAGTGCAGCTTCAACATGACACATGGCATCTTCTGATTGGCAGATTTCCAAGCTTTCAAGATAAGGCAAGATTTATGTGGACATCATTGGGCCACGTACATCTTAGTCCTTGAAGACTACAGGACATAGATTACATGTAGTATAAATAGAAGTACTTGTGTAATGTTTTAGTGTGTGAGCAATTCTTGAGAAAAACACAAGAGAAAGAGAGAGAGTGCATTCACAGAGCTTAGTATCATTCACTTCTCTCTGAACTTCTGTTATACTTTGTAATGAATGTTGTAGCAACCCTTTCAAGTTATATATAAGAAATATATTCCTTGAATCTGTGTGTTCATTTATTGCATCGTATTTATTGCTTCTCATATTCGAAAAGTTGTATTCACCCCCCCTCTACAACACATTTGGACCTAACACTTTTGAATTAAAATTAGATAAGATTTTGAATATTTATCTAGTACCAATGCAAAAGCTTTGGATGGAAATATACAGAGACAGTGGAGCACTCTGTAACTATCTAGGAAGTTCTATTCCAGAACATTGAAAGCACAATCCATCATGTAAGCTAAATACTGAATGTGGTTTAATCGAACAAAACATTTGTACTGTATGAAAACAGAAAATTGATTATTGGTTTTATTCTCTAAGTATCTATTTACTACATTCAAATTAATATACAATGTAGTAAGTATGAATATTCAGCAATTCAAGACAAGCACAAAAAAAAAAAAAAATTAATAATAATAATAATAATAATAATAATACCTTTTTCAAGCACTTATCAGGTGATGGGCATTGACCAGGATGACAGGTCTCTGGGCACAGATGCGTACAATTAGGTAATTTTCTGCATAACATATGAAAGTGTGGATTTGTTAGTCTGTAAACAAATACTCCTGGAATGTACTTTCAAAATGAATAGTGGCACTTTATTATATACCAGACGGTAGCAAATTGATTATCCGTAACATAGAGTCAAAGGGGTTAGGGGCAGGGGATAACTAGTTCATTTTTTTTATTGATGGATAATAGGGACAGATTAAAAAGACTAAATAATGGTGTGATGATACAGTTCTCCATGTAGTTCTTAGCAACATGTACCATAAAAACTAGAACTGGGCATCTCTGATGGTCAGCACTTGCAACCTAAAAGCCCAGTAAAACTATCCATGGGACCACGGACATCATATACTGATAGGAAGAAAGAGAACAACTTTAATAAAATCTATGTTACCTTGACTTGCCTGCAAGAGTCAGACAAGGGTATGAATTTAGGGGAAGGATTCTCAATATTGAAATCATTAGCTTATGATTCTTGGATACAAGATCCAGAACTGGAAATGGATGCAGGGATTCACCACACAATTGCAACATTGAATTTTAATGTTTTTCATTTTTAACATAGTATGTATTCCTCGAGTCGGTTGCAATCAACTTTATATGATTATTCACAACAAGAAATTAAAAGGTTTATATGTAAACAAGTCCTCTAGAGGTCTTGCTCCTAAAATTAGTTGCCTAGAGGCTTTACTATATCCTACTTTGGAATGAAATACTAGAGGGTAACAAAACTGTTGCAAAATGAACGATCAGACTGAAATCCATGCCAACACCCATGTCATGTTGGCATCAAAAGTGAAGAGTCTAGGTTACAGGAAATAAAACAAAAGTCGGAAGATTACGGATAGGCAGTATTCAAGTACCCTACACTCGACATCTGTCCTTGTAATTCATCAATAATCTCATCATATCTCATCTTTATGTATATATATATATATATATATATATATATATATATATATATATATATATATATATAAAGAAAAACAGGAGTCTCTACAAAAATAAAAAGCTCTTAAGATTACCAATCAGAGTGAAACTCAATTACCTGTGGCAGGGTCCACCACATGAACGAACTTTAAGTTGTTCCCTTTCAGACAAGCTATTGTAGTATATGCACTCAAATACATGGACCATAGACCCACAGTGACATGAACGCTTGATTAGCACTTTGCACGGAGGACAATCTTCTCCGTGACATTTTAATGGGCAAGAATGTGAGCATGCAGGAATCCTATCCTGAATAAAGGAAGCCAGGAAGAGAAATGGCAGTGAGTTCGTGAATCTATAATTCAAGCTATGTTACTCGGACTCTTCATTTTCCCTAGGAGTACCCGTGTCGGACACTCGACACTCGGACACGGACACTTGGGCTTGGACACTTATTTTAGGCCAAAAACATGCACGTTTTTCAAAATATTGCCGAGTCCGACACATGGACACGTATCCATGTCGGACACTTCTAGCCGAGTCCGAGTAACATAGAATTCAAGTATAACTAAGTTATGACTGAAGCACTTCAAATTCTCAGCTGAAGAGAGTAAGGCCACAAACTAAACCAGTATTATATAATAAAATATTTGATTAATATAGAAACGAAAGGACATTAGTAGAGCAAGTGGCTGGCTAGCTATGCTGAGTTATTTTGAAATACAAAAAGCATGATTGTTTATATTCTTTTAGCAGGAAAATGATACATTCTCTTGATATAAAGTTTTTAGGTGCATTTAGGTATCGCATTTGCATAAATTACTTAATTTGTGCTCTCTCTCTCTCTCCCCTCCCTCTCACTATCTCTAATATTTTCAGTGATTAATAGGTGACACTATCAACAGAAGCGTTCCAGAGTTAAATTGGATATTAGCCGGTCAAATTGAAATGTTAAAGTACATTTGTGGAATGTTGTAGCAGTGCATGCTTTTGGCTCATGAAGTAATTATATACGAATGATGAGTAATAGATGAAGAGATCGATTTACACCTAGCAAAATCAATATAAGTTCAAGAGGATTTCTAAAAGAGACTAAACACTTGACCAATTGAATTGCTTGAATTGCTATTATTCAAAAGTGTTCCATAATAGCGTAAGCATGGCAGATAAGAGTGGCCTACATTTTCACTTATCTAATATTATATCATTCAATTCACATAAGTTTAATTCCTGTAAAACAGTTTATGATATTTCTATCAAAACTAAAAGAACCCTCTTCCGTATCCTTATGGATTTAACTCGTATTTGCTAGCAACAGACACTGTGCACTTATGGTTATATATTTAAAACAATCATCAGCGAACCTAATAGAACTAGGTAGATTGAAAAAACCATAACTAGCTAGGTAGTTTCAGGGGAATATATGCAGCAAAAACACAAAGAAATGGCAGTGCACACCCTAATTAAACCTCCCTGATAAGAAGTACTTACATTTTACGGCCACTAGAGATTGTAAGAAAAAACCTTTTCTCAAAATTTCTAAAACCTGGGTGTATCACCTCCTTTAATATAATAACCATTATTGTACAACAATGTAAGCAGGATACAAATATCTAACCTTTTGGCAAGGAAGATCACAATCTTCACAAGGCTCGCCTCTTTCCGGTACAGAAGATTGGTTCTTTAAGGCATGGCAGGTTTTAGTACAATAATGATTGCCGCAGGGAAGAAGATTTCCACACAGATTATCACAACGGAATTCTCTTCTATCTGAGCATATTATCTGTGTAGATAGATAGCACAAAGTTAATATCTATATATATTTTATCTGTATATGTATTAAAATAGTTCAGCAAGTTCAATCAATATACTGACTGAGAGAACGCAAGACTAATAACATCCATCTATATCATTTGACGGTGCACACATATATATATGGGGTTGCTCAAATGAGACCCCTCTTATAATGAGACCCTCTCTTATAATGAGTCCCCTCATATTTCTTTTATTCTAAAGGGTCCTGCCAGGGGCACCCAATACGAAAAAGGCTTATAATTATACTCTCTATCCATTCATCAAAGAAAAATTAAAAAAAAAATAAAAAAACTGCTGCCACGTCATCATTTTTTTTTGAAAAAAAAATATTTTTTTTAATTTTTTTTTTTGATGAATGAATAGAGGGTAGAATTATAAGACTTTTTCGTATTGGGTGCCCCTGGCGGGGCCCTTTAAAATAGATGAAATATGAGGGGGACTCATTCTAAGAGAGGGTCTCATTATAAGAGGGGTCTCATTTGAGCACCTCCCTATATATATATATACTATACTATTATAATATATTTGGTTGGTAGTTTGTACACTTTTTTTGGTACACTTAAAAGCAACCGTTGGATTTTGAGATATATTAATGTGAATCGTTGGATGTAATGCTAAAAGAATATTCTTTTTATAATATATAAAATACTCTTATAGGTTCAAGATTCGAATCCCGTCAACAACATATTATTATTAAACATTTATATTATCTTATAAACTACTCCTAAAAGTTCAAGGTTCGATTCCCCTCAACAACTTATTTTAGTTAAAAATTTATATTATCTATTTTCACCATATTGTTATTAAACATTTATATTACTCCCTCTGTCCCACTTATCGTGTCCCATTTTGACTTTTCAAAGTCAAACTCATCGAAATTTAACTGTAAATTATAATTTATTGTTTTATATTTTTACAAATTTAAAAATAAATTTTAATAATACTTTACATAAATTTTCTTATGATCATTTTTTTGGAATTTATATGTTAATCAATATTTATTGTTTATTAGTCAAAACACGATCAGTTTGACTTTGAAAAGTCAAAATAGGGGAAGAGTTAGTATATTATAAACTACTCCAAAAATTTCAATATATAAAACAATAAAATTTAAAAAGTTATTTATCTATTTTCAATATATAAGCAAAACACTATCATTTATAATACTATCAAATACGTATTATTATATTTTATTATCTTCTATAATTTATTTTCTTACTAATTAAAAAGCAAAAATACGTATTATTATATTTTATTATCTTCTATAATTTATTTTCTTACTAATTAAAAAGCAAATATTAAAATTATGAATAATAAGATTAAAATATTAAATATTAAGATAAAAATATTTAAAATCTTCCGTGCATCGCACGTTACAAGCTAGTATATATATATGAGTAAAGTTCTATGGAGTACTCATTTAATTGGAGTACATACATATTTTGCATTCAAAATTTTGCAAACTTTATTATTTTGCAAAGCTTATTACATGAATATCACTATTTCATCGAAAATCTTAAAAATTTTGTATGTGTTCTGCGAAACACATTTGGGTTGCAAAACATATATGTTCTGATTGCAAAACATAAAGAATTTCAAGATGAACATATTGCAAAACATACATGATTTTCAAGATTATCAATGAAATTATGATATTAATATAACAAGGTTTGCAAAATAATAAATTTTAAAATATTTTGAATGCAGAACGTATATGTACTCCAAGTACTCCAATTAAATAAGTACTCCATAGAACTTTTCACTATATATATATATATATTTATTTATATTTATATATATATATATATAGAAAACGGAACCTGAGATGCATCTCAGGCTCTTTCCCTGAGAATTTATTTAAACGACGTCGTTTTACTCTTCAAGCTGAAATTGACTACATTTAATAAACTATCTTCCCCAAACTTTAACCTTCTTTGCAGATCGGTGCATCGCCGTCCTGTACAATCTCACCACCATTCTCTGTATAATCACCTTCACTATTCATTCAATCATCCCTCTTCCTCCATTCATACAATCATCCCTCTTCCTTTACAATTCTGATACATCCCCATTCACATCCAATTCCCACAACCTTCACATCACTATGAATTTGTACCTTATACTGATGATTTCCTGTTGCTCTTAAAACTCAAATTTACTATGTTTTAATCACCCATCTCGCTGAGGGCTTGCTTTGTTTAAAGTTTTAAATCTTAAAATCTCTGAAACAAACAACTTGTTGCACCAGGGAGGAATTTGTTTCTTCAGCTTATTTTTAGTATAAAGCAGAGAATAAAAAAGTCAGATATGAAAGAGAGAGAAGATATGAATTGGCAAGAAAAGAAAAGATTATATACAGTATTGACTACAAGTATAAAACGACGTAGTTTCAATAAAATCTCGGGAAAGGAGTCGGAGATGTGTATATATATATATATAGAGAGAGAGAGAGTTGCACTCTAGGAAGAACACTTTATATAAAGAACAATAAAAAACACCATCATAAGAGCTTTATTTTTCATAAAAATTGATTTGTTATGTTAAGAATCACAAATTTTAACAACAATTAAACTTAACATATTCCAACGTAGAATCTCATCTAAATTTAAAAATCAAATGTTACATAGAATCCACTATAAAATCTTATATATACTTTTGTAAAAACAAAATTATGTGTAAAATAGATCCAATGGCCCCGCCAGGGGCACCCAATACAAAAAATTCTTTTTTTATCCTCTTTCCATTCAGCAAAAAAAAATCACTGTTCACTGATGACGTCAACAGTAACGCCATCATGAACAGTGATTTTTTTTTTGCTGAATGGATAGAGGGTAAAAAAATAAGAACTTTTTGTATTGGGTGTCATGACGAAACTCTTAGATTCGATTAAATATGAGTGTTATAATGGTGTTCTTTATTGTTCTTTATATAAGGTGTTCTTCATGGAGTGCAACTATATATATACATATATATATATATATAGGCTTGGGTTCAATTAGGAACTAAGCTATTTTGAGTAACTTAGTAACTCTTTCTAATTGGCCAGTAGTTACACGTTCATTGTCAACCCTCCCTAGCACGTAGCAAAACTTAATTAATATTTTTATATTTTATCTACTTTAACATTTTGTTTTTTTATAAAGTATTTTATCCATTTTTCAATCATATTTTTTTTACATAATGTATTACAATTTATATATTTTTTATACAAAAAATTTTAATAAATTATTTTATAGTACACAAAAAGATAATAATTTTGTATATTTTTTGTTTTCTACAATTTTTATATTATTTAATGCTCCAAAAATTTTTTTGCATTTTTTTTGTGTTCTGTATTTTATGGGTTCTGTATTTTTTTTATATTATGTATTATGCATGTTTTGTATTTTACAGAATTATTTTTAAAAACATAAATTTTATTCATTGGATTATTTGTTTTACATAATATAAATATAGGATCAACAAAAATACAAAATATTTATAGTTAATCATTTGTACATCACACAAGTTCTGTATTTGTTTTTTTACAGAACATAAGAACACACAACTACATATTTAAAAAATAATAATTAATCAACTATACAACACATATAAGAAAATACAGAACAAGAACAAATACAAAATATAAAAGTACAGAACATCTAAAAATTAGAAAAATACACATTAAAATAAAAACACCAATATAAATTAAAAGTGCATAATATAAATTATAAATAATGAAAACAATCTTAACAAAAAAATACATAAGAAAAAATTAATAGAGAACATGCAAAGATATGAAAATGTAAAAACTTATAATACAAAAAAAATGACAAAATATTTTGATTAAAAAAATCATAAAATGAATAGCAAAATAAATAGTTTTTAGTTTATTTGAAGTGAGGGCTTTTATGATGTAACTGTCCACTTTGTCACTTAGTGCGTGTACTAAATCTGATCCGTCACTTTATTCACTTTTTAAGGGTTAAGATTTTAGTTCCTAAGAGCATCTCCAAGAGACTCTCTATTGTAGCTCTTAACTCAAAAAATGAGGAGAGAGAATAAAAATTAAGCTCCAAGAGACTTTAGAGGCTCTTTAAAAAGTTAAGAGCTTCTTTTCTCTCCTCTATTTTAGGAGCAACTAGTAGCTCTTAACTTAATATTTTATTAGTAAAATAGTGGTTCTTCTCTCTCATCTATTGATTGTTTGTCCAAGTGGAATTAAAATATGAATAAAATATAAAATAAAGAGCCATAATAGAGAGCATTGTTGGAGTTGACACACAAATCAATGTAATAACTTGCTAAGAGCTTAATTGTTTATAATATATTTAAGAGTGAGCTAAGAGACTCTTGGAGATGCTCTAAGTTAGCCAATTTATGAGTTACTCATAGAGTATTCCCCTATATATATATATATCCTAGTATATATAATGGATTACAGGGAGTCAAACATATATATCTCAGGTTATCTTTGACTACAGGTTAAAGAGCAGCTTAGGTTTCAAACATAGACAGCATGTGGTACAAAATGGATTACACGGAGTCAAAATGCAAGCCAGATGTAGAAGTTATCGAATTTTTATATGAACAAGTGGTTCAATGGTGAAGTTCAACAGATAATCATGCAAATCATCATAAATGTTGATAAATACCATCCTTTCGGCTCCAACATGATGGCCACGACATGACCGCCAAACAAGTTCAGGGCATGGAGGGCAGGGCACCCCAGGTGTGCTTGCACTAGGACGATTATGCTTCTTTGTTTTTGGCTTCAATGTAAATTCAGGATTTGGAGGTGGTTTAGGGCCATGACAGCTACACAGAAAATTAAGAAACGACAGCACAACATCAGATGACAACATAAAAACACCAAGTGGTAGAACAAAGTAAACAAACACGCGAACCTTAAATTGCACTTGTGGCCGCATGGGTATTCTTCGTCACAGATCAAACGACAAGGAGGGCAGGCCCCATAATGGCATCTGTGCGGCTGGAAAATAATTCACGTTAGTAAAATATGTAACTTGCCTTATGGAAAGCATGAGATTGAAAACTTGATAATATAGGAAAAAGTGTGATGTGTAAAACCAAAAATAAGAAATACAAAAACAATATAAAGATAAACTTGGGCGGATTCAACCGCAAACTCACTATACCAACGATAAAAACTAAGGAAATTCAACTGCATAAGAAGTACTGCCCCTAGAATTTTTGAATGAGAAAACGAGAACATAGGACAATCGCAACCCACAAAAAAGAATCTGACTCGATTATTCAAATTAGCAAGATAGCATATAAAATAAAAGATTACACTTATCCTAATATCAAGGAAACTACTCATAATTCATCTCCTCTTCTTAAAAGCAATCCACTAACAAACTACCATAAGTAAATAAAGAAACCGTTCAATTTGTACTCTACTGCCATTTCTAATATTATCATTAAAATTCAAGATTAAGATCAATTAGCTTTACACTAAAACAATAATACAAATAAATCCATACATCTCTTTTAATTTCATTATTCGACATCAAAGTGCAAGCTAGTATATATCTACTGATTACAGGATATACTGAGCACTAAGTAATATCAATGTACTGTAACAGCATTACTTAGTAAACAAATAAAATTACGAAATAGAAAAAACCATATAATTGCCAACTAATTTCAAAGTCTTAGTGACATATTAATAAAACAAAGAGTTGAGAAAACAAATCTAGAATCCAGAATAGAGCCTAAGAAAAGACTACAAAAGATGAAGTAGATCTAGATCCGTTGCTTGTCACGAGCGTTGAATCTTTCTCCCCTTTTCTCCCTTGCAATTCTAAGTTATGATATGTAACTCTCTAAATTACAATGGTAGGATGTGTTTAAATAGGCCCTAGACATCTTGCCCAGCAAGAAAATACCCTATAATACAATTATAATCCAATTTAGGTGCAAGAAACTAAATAAAATTCAACTAGAATTCGAAAAAGGGCAAAACTGAAATTTTTCAGCACTGGCGTGCGCTGCCTGCGCGTGGGAGACTTGTCTGGCGCGCTTCGTCTTTTCCTTCCGTTCTTTTTGCACCTGCTTCCGTCTTCAATTTCCTTGACTTAGAATCTTCATGAGAGCTTAATGACAACTCCATTCTTCATCCCATTGCACAAATCGACTCCAAAAACGATGGAAGCATCAACCCCTAATCGACATTTCTACAACCCTGCACACTTAAACAAAACACATCAAAACTACAACAAACTTGATAAGTGAATTTTATATCCACTTGGATCGCTTCATTTCGGCTTAAATTGATTGACTTGGTCTCAAGTTTGTTGTAGTTTTGATGTGTTTTGTTTAAGTGTGCAGGGTTGTAGAAATGTCGATTAGGGGTTGATGCTTCCATCGTTTTTGGAGTCGATTTGTGCAATGGGATGAAGAATGGAGTTGTCATTAAGCTCTCATGAAGATTCTAAGTCAAGGAAATTGAAGACGGAAGCAGGTGCAAAAAGAACGGAAGGAAAAGACGAAGAAACAAAGGAAATAGAGCAGAAAAACGACACGAACAGCGGCCCACGCGCAGGCAGCGCGCGCCAATGCTGAAAAATTCCAATTTTGCTCTTTTTCGAATTCTAGTTGAATTTTAGGCAGTTTCTTGCACCTAAATTGAATTATAATTGTATTATAGGGTATTTTCTTGCTGGGCAAGATGTCTAGGGCCTATTTAAACACATCCTACCATTGTAATTTATAGAGTTACATATCATAGCTTAGAATTGCAAGGGAGAAAAGGGGAGAAAGATTCAACGCTCGTGACAAGCAACGGATCTAGATCTACTTCATCTTTTGTATTCTTTTCTTAGGCGCTATCCTGGATTCTAGATTTGTTTTCTCAACTCTTTGTTTTATTAATATTACTTCTTCTTCCATTCATACTTTGTTTAATATCATTTTTGATCAAATCCCATGGTAACGAACGGTTCGATTATGAACTAATCGTTTTCATGGGATTCTAATGGATTTATCTATGTAGCTTAGTAGTTTGATTGCTTTAAAGATTTATGTGTGGTGAATTCTTGATATCCTCGTATGGTTGTGATTCATGTATTTAGATGCGTCGCGAACATCTAATCTGTTAATCTTTTGTGAAGCGAGAGTGGATCTTAAGATTTATAACTTGTCATGCTAGCATAGGTTCATGATTGTTATCAACATGATTTGTAGTATAAGATAAGAATACTTATATTGCCCTATGTGATCTATATGGATGACTTGTGCTTAAACCGTTATGTTTTCAAATCTTATAGAGATATAGGGTCTAAACATAATTGGTGTCTATTCATCTTTTATCTTTTTTGTGGATGTATGATTAGTTTGGTGTTCGTATACCGAGAGGTAACCTATACTTGTTTCGTGTTCTCTGATCAGATATCAAAACCATCACATGTATTGATTAAAGGCATCAACTCTAAGTGAAGTAGATAATGAAGTTAGAGTCTCATGTTTATTCTCATATAAGTAATTCAGTTTAATTCTCGTTAGTTGTTCATTCTTAGTTGATAATTTGCATCTTAATTAGTTTATTTAATTAAAACCCCAATCTGTTATTTGTCTTAGCAGTGAATTAAAACCATACATTGTTGAATAGGTGCATTAACTGAATAGAAACTTAACCAGATCTCTGTGGAACAAACTTGAATTATATTACTTGTGACCACGTATACTTGCATGATATTGTGCTAACAAATACTACCTTGCAATTCAATCCATGCCTACACAAAGAAGCAATCCGACATAGTTTACGACATTTAGGAGGCTTTTGTTCTTTTTCAGTGCCACAAGGAACCTGATACAAAATCAAGGAGGATGTGAAATTATTTTATTTAAAAATTAAAGATAGTGTGATAAATTAACACAAATCTTCAGCTTGGCTCGCCACACCGCATGTATAATAAAACAGAATCACATCATTAGCTACAGGAAAATATGGACAATATTTTTTTATAGGCAGCTCCTACATGTATATGTTTCATGCAAATAGATAGTATGACTCTACCTCTTATAGTATTTTTTTTAATTTATATACTTTCAACTGCTGGTCTCTACTTGGCCTCAAGATAATAGACATTTGTGTCTGCTGCATGGAGAAACTAATTACTTTGTAAGCTTTTAGTCAAATAAGCAAGGACGGGTGCAAGGGTGCAGATGCATACTGCATAGTGTGAGGATTAAGGGATTCAATGAGACCGGGTGTGGGGAAGAAGTGGGGGACGGGATACAACAAAATTTTTATAAATACATATTCGATAATTTATATTACAAATCCAATAAAAAATTTATGCAAATTGATTTTAATACATAAGCTCAATATCTTAATCTTAAGATTTAATACAAAAAAATACCACCTACATAAATTTATAATTTTGTCAATTATAAAATATATGTGATGATTAAAAACTAGAATTTCTATTCCGTAAAAGTGCATATCACATGTTTCATGAAAATTTATACCTTTTTCTAATTAAAATCAATACTTTGGGTTTTTCTAAGTCGTAACTTAACACCAATTCCAAGCAGGAGTCGTAGGTCAAAATACTAAAGGTGGGAATTTTGCACAGAAATTGCATATAAATTACATACTGAAAGATAAGAGAAAAAAAAAACTTATAATTATTACATGTTTTGCTTGTGAAATTATGAGCGCAATCACATAAGAATTATATTTGGAAACTTTTGGAGGAGATAAAAAATAATTAATAAATTCCAAATTTTACAAATTATGTGACTGCCACGCCCCCACACACCCTCTACTCTAACTACGGGTACACCGCCATACATGCAACATGGCACACCCTATTTTGCACCTCCGTCAAATCTGATATGTGGTGTGAAAGTAACCCATAGATGCCTGCTTCCTAGCTTTGAGTTTAATTTTCTTTTATATTCAACATAATCAATTATAAGCATACAACTAACATACCTCAAAGTGCGTCTCACCACAGAAACACGAAATCTTCACCATCACAGGGCAAGGTGCACATGAACCTCTACAAAAGTAAATAGCAATCATCTAAGTCTTAGGTTGGGTTTAATAATAAATATCTAGGTAATTAAATTCCATTACACAGAAAAGTTATTGCCCTCTCTCTAATTCATCTGTGCAATGTTTGTGATGAATTGACAAATCCCCGACACTAAAACTAAGTAAAACTGTTCAATGTTTATATCTCCTTTCTATAAATATCACAAAACAAGTTATAATCAATATAATATAAATGATAAGACGAGAGAGATCATGATATAATTTTTAAATTTATTTTTCAAGATGCTTAACAAGGTAAAATATTAATTTCATGTAGTTTCAGTTTATCTTGATACTTGTTTTATTAATATGCCTATAGTTAAACTCTTCAGTTATTGTTTAGTAAAGTTAGAATTTCAGCATCATTTTTCATCACACTTTTACGTACAACAAGTCTTTTTTGTATATGACGATATGTATTTAATTATTTAAATATGTAGTGTATATAGTTTCCGGAATGTACAAGTGGAATTTGATTCTAGTTTTTATCAAGTAAATGTCTGTCTTTCTTTATCAAAACAATATGACAATCTTGCAACCGAGCACCGTGTGAGAATTCGTACCAGATGTGATTTTATTAAGATAAAAGATTTGGTTTTTAATCTTTGATAAGCAACTCCTGCCATTTTTTTTAATTGTATAGTTGAATGTATATCTGGGGTTTGTCATTTGGAATCTAAGCATATGTAGTTAATATATCCAATTGGCCATGTTTGTTATTGGAACATATCCAATACGGGTTGCCAAGAGGATTGTCATACATTGCTAAATCCTCACATATGTTAAAATTACCAATACAGTAGAAATACCAATAAAAATATAAAATAGTCCAAGGCTCATATAATGGATGGCCATGATAAATTTACCAAAGCATTTAATAACTTGAAGCAAATGCATGTAAGTAGTATAGGGTGAAGATAAATGGTACTTGAGCAACGACAGAATACCTGTGACATGGAGAAGGACATTTGTGGTTCCTACAACGAAGCTTCCTATCACAAATCTGAAACTTCTCAATTAATATGCATATTTCAACTAACTAAAACTGTAATACATTATATAAGTACACATTCTGACCACAATAATGACACACCTCTGAACATGGTGGGCAATCCCCGTCACAGCAACGTCGCTTGCAAGCATGGCGTCCACAATCCCTTAGACTCTGACACTTTCTTTCACAAGCCAAATCTTGATAACAAGGAACCTATTCTAAATTCAGTCTATATACAGTATTTCAAAATATTTATAAATAAGATTCAAAAAAACAAAACAAAATCTACACAAGTATGCACGAAAAGGACAAACTGTTACATGCACACATCAAAACTACCTGTTTTCTCAGGCTCCCACACCTGCATGACTTTGTAACGACAGTCCTACAAGTCTCCGCACAGGATCCTCTATGACATCGCTCGGGACACCTATGTAAACCACAACTCAACATCTTCTCACAAGTTGCTCCACACAATGGCACAACCACATCACAAACCATTCCTTGATAAACCCTCTTACCACACGGGCACACCCTTCTACCCTGAAATGGACATTCTCCACATTCCTCCATATGACACCCTTTCTCACAAACATGCTTCCCACACCGAAGCAACTTCCCACAAGGAACCTCACACCTAAAACTCCTCTCATAACACTCCCTCTCCTCCTCCACCTTCCCACATTGACACTTATAAACCCCACGCTCCCGACACGGTGGACACTCCCCCTCATGACAAATCTCCCCACACTTATGTCTCCCACAATCCAATCTCTTCGAACAAACACCCTCACACGAAAAATCCTTAGCACCGCAACGCCTAACATCCCGAATTGCCCCACAAAAACACACACTCTTCACCAATTGAGGACACGAAGGACACGGGCCGGGATGACACAACAACAAACAACAATGCCCACATTTATCAAACAAATCCCTCCCACAAACCTCCCCACAAGAATGTGGCAAGACCCACGGATCACGAACCGGATTTTCGACTTTCCCACAAAAACAATAATAAATTTTAGGAATATTACTCTTGGAGTACTCACTTCTACATTTGGGGCAATTCCAAATAGCATGAGCATCAGACGCAGCCACAGAGGGAGAAATAGGGAGGCGCGTGGAAGCGCGTGCGGAAGCAAGATCAGAACTTTGACGAGCCCAGCTTTGAATGCAAACCAAATGAAACACATCGAAGCAACGGGAAGTGCAAGACCAAGTGGGGTCAGTGGGTTTGATCCGTTCGAGGCAAATAAGACAAGAGAGTGCGCCGGCGCGTGAGGAAGTTAAGAAAGATTGGATCTTTGTAAGGTCCGGCGATGAGTTGCCGGAGATTTCGATGTATGATCGGAAAATGGTGGAGGAGAGGTCGGCGTGACGGAGGGGATTGGTGGAGGTGGTGGTGGAAGAGTCGTGATCGCTGTCGTCGGAATCGGAGGGTGATGGTGGAGGGAGAGGTGATCGGAGGGGAGTGGGTGACGTCATTTGCCGATAAGAAGTGGTCATAGTTTTCGATCGGAGGTGCTACTCTGGTAGTCGCTGTATGTGCAAGTAAAGTACAAGTGTTGTTTTGTAAACTGCGACTCCGTGACTGTGAGTGAGTGACTAGGATTATTGCCCGCTTCGCATGGGTGCCGAATTTATTTTTTTTTTATTAACAAAAAATATAATGGGTAAAGAGTTTCGATGGAGAAAAATACAGTGAAGTCATATTTCAAAAAAAAATTCACTAATTGACGGGAAAAATCAAATTAAAAATGGAGGAAATTAGGTGGGATTGTGTGTGTGAGGGTGTAATCGATTTGTGTGTGGTGCCCCTAGCGGAGCCATTGGATTAGATTAATCTATGGCCCAGATTTAATTTAAGGCGATACTGTAGAAAAGTTTCCTACAGTGTCAGGTAGAAACTCTTTTGCCAAATATAATATTTTTGTTTAAAGATAATATCTTTTGTTGGTTTTAAAAAAAGTTACTTTTGTATAATGTTCTAAGTTGACTTATGCAACTCCTCTTAAATACTTTGGGCAGAGCAATTTTATTTTGACCTTTTATTACTTTATTATTTATAAAAATTATTTATAAAATATTACTTTCCATTGATGTAAAAAAAATATGTCATACAAAAATTATTTTAAGTTAATAACATAGCTGATAAAACGATATTATGAATTAGATGGTTTATATGCTCGTAAATTGAGTCACGAATATCAAATACTTTCATATTTTTGTTACTCTATCCAGTGCCAATGGTATTAACAACTGAATTACCACAATTACTATTCCATGATGTCCGTAATGTATTTGTATATTTATAATGTTATAATGGTTGGCTAGATGATAAAAAATGTATTTACCAAAATTATAACATAGATGAGTTCATCCAACTTTTTTATATTATTTAGTTCTTCATTTTTATTTATTATTTTGTTTCTCTTAAGGAAGTAGCTAGATAATATTTTCTTTTTCATCTATCATTTTGTCTCTGAGGTTAATTTTGTTTGTTTATATATAATAAGATTATGAGTACTGCTAGGGGTACCAAAATAGGTACCAAAACGACATGGCATTGGTAACATGATAAATTGATTTATTTTAATTGGTTCTATTAATGTGAATACAGGGGGTCCATAATGCCACATCAATTTTGAGAGCTATTTTGGGTGATATTTTCGGAGCTATAGCATTTTCCTAAGATTATTATCCATTTTGCATGCTGAAAATTTAAAAAATGAAATTTTATTTTTAGTTCAAAAAATAAAACATTTTGTTACAGAAAATTTCTCGGCATCGTCTCCGGCGATATCTCGATTTTTAAATAAAATATTTAACTATTAAAAATTATAATATATTAGTTTTTGTGACTTATTCTTTTTTTTGTGCAAATAATTTAACGTGCATAAAAATGATAATCTTGTCTGCTTCACACTATTGATAGTTTAAGATTTGTTTTCTAATTTTTTAAATAGCTTTTTTCAATAACTCCTCCCGACTAATTTTATTTACATATATAGTTAAGTTTTATAGTATTAATAATTTCATTTTTATTCATAAGTACTAATTATTTTATACTATATAGCTAAAACGTATATAGTTTGAAGAGAAAAAATATTAGTATTATTGACTAAAAGCAAGTTTAAACATGAAAGGTTTGTATTTAGTCATATAGACATTGATATTGTACTACACCATCGTTTTTTATGTCAAACTACATCTTAATAATGTGTAAAATTTCAATGTAATGGAGCTTCACAGAAGAGTTCTGCATTGTTACTCGTTTATATTTAGAGTGAACTATTGACCAAAAACATGCAACTTTATTGAAACTTAGATTAGCTGGCCAATTTTATTTGAGCAAAATCATATTATAACAAATTGATGGAGAATAACCTTAAATTACGAAAGTCTAGTACTAATTTATCAATGATCGGTTCAAACAGAAAAAATACAATTCTTAATATATCATACTCTGCCGGACTAAATAGTATATGAAAAATTATTACGCCAACTCATTTACAATTAGAAACGTTGAACACTAAATTTCCACTCCCGCTGCGCGTAGGATTACATGATATTTGACACAAATTTTGCACCTTGTTCTTATACTTCACATGGTTGCAACCCTGATTTGTAGGTTCATAATAACTTTCTTTAACTAGCAATTCCTCCACTTGTGACCAAAGAAGTAGTCAGTCTGTTTGAACTTTGACATCAGCTCATAAACCTTAAAGACAATAGATGATCGTCATGAATGGATCACTCTTAACATACAACAGTACTATACAAACAAATAAATTGGTGCCAAAGCATAATTTGATCATTTAAGGTATTCAAATCAGATTGTTCTGGAACCAAGAAACATAATAACCAAACAAATTGTAGTGCAATACTAACATTCACGGAACTTGAGTGCACATCATTGTAGACGGAACATAAAAAAAATAACACATCACCGTAATATTTCTATAGCAAAAAGAAATAACACCAAAAAGTACATAAACCTTACTTGAAATTTAACAAAATTTACAAAACAAACTTCTCTACCACATAAACAATTGGATGCTACAGGCAACATACTTTACTCTCCAAGTAATCTAAAATAGTCATAAAATTTTCCAGAATCTCAGAATTTGAAAATCCTTGAATATGGTAAAATATAAATTTGCTTACATAGCAACTGTGCAGAACAGAAAATGACACTACTCTACACTATAAAAATTAAACTTATCCAAAAAATTGTGGTTATTACATTTAAATATTGTATTGCATGTTGTACTTTTATCAAATGATGATCCCGTGCGGATAATGAACCTATTACTGGTGTTCTGCACTTCTCACAGTTTATGGTACATCTTACCCAGCAAGTAAATCGATAGTTAGGGGTTAGTGGAGAAGCAAAATCATATGATAGAGCCAATACATAATGGTCAGCGTGATCGTTTTAGGTAAACATTAAGTTTATGACATATTTTAGTTCAACTGTGAGAAGTTAAAACGCACCTTGATAAGCTCAATGTGTTCTGCCCCTGACCCAACCTCGTCAATTAAGTTTTTATACTCGTCATCAGTCAAGTTCTTTGGACATTACCAATAAACAATCTGTATTTACTTTCAGACAGCGAGCACCTCAAGGTTCTACCCTGCAGTAGAAGTGTATAAAAGCACTAAATTTCAGTAAGCATGCATGAAAGCAAGGAGCATTCGAAGTTTGCATAAAACATAGATAACATTTAAAGATTAGACGTATATACCATATATTCTATTCTATGCAACTGTTCAATTTCCTTCTGTGAAACATCCTTTGTCTTAAATGGTACAAAAGCAAAACCTTTACTTGTGTCAGTATCTTTATTCTTTATCAACCTAGCGTATCTATAAAAAATACGCAGAAACTAATAACTATAAAAGAAGGTTAATCACCTTAAAAGTGACATTAGTAAAAGAGAATAACTCATTGTCACTCTTTCATATTTATCCTATAATCTAATCTTGTCCTTGGAAGAAAACTAACCTCAACGATATCACCCACAGAGTTGCAGAGATCTATAAGTCTTCTTTCGTAATATCTCTTGGAAGAGCACCAATAAAAACCTCAGAACCATGAGGAGGAAGAGCACCAATAAAAACCTCAGAACTATGAGATGGATCATGTTTCATGCTACAGGTCAGTACAATCTGAATTTGGCCAAACCTTGATACATAGATTTGCCTGCCTTGTCACCTGACAGAGATTAAGAGACCATCTTAGTGGCATAATGGATGAAGCAAATCAATTATGCTATATGACTTAAATACAGATGCAGAAAAACAAAAATAAATTGCAATTATGAATTTACAACACAACAGAATTGGGCCTATATGCTTATAAACACACCACAATTCTCCATATGGACCAAGGCACTTGCTCATAAGCAAATTATTGATTTTATATCTTATGAGTACACTGTTGCTTTATAAAATTAAAAAACTTATAATCACAACAGAATAGAGATAATTACATTTCTGGGATGATGGTGGATCATGTTTCATTCTACAGGTCAGTACAATCTGAATTTGGCCAAACCTTGATACATAGAAGTGCACATGGCATTTATTTCTATGACATTGCCTGCTTTTTGATTCACTGCTACAGAATATTGCAATTCACAAAACCTTTTAGACTTGCAATTTATACTACAACTTTGGAAAAGAAGACTTATTTGAATAAAGGTAAAATAAAGGAGCAATAGTATAACCTCAACCAACGCCTCAAAGCCATGTAGCTTGATTATGTATAAGCCTTTGAAAAATCTTCGTACTTATGTCTTTATTTAAGAATTGCTACATCACCAAATACCATAGCAAACTTCTATTAAAATTAATGACAAATTAGATCCCAATACATATATTAGGAAGTAGCTTCTTACCAAAACACATAACTTATTCAGGCTACTATCCCAAGGCAAAAGATAAATATCGAATACATTAACTTCTGGATATCAATATCAAACATAATTACAACTACTTGATGTCAATATCAAAAGAACAATGTAAGATCAATATCAAATAATGTCATCTAACTTATTTACACAAAACATATGATCTATCATCGGTTTAAAAACTTAAAAAAATAAATAAAAATTCTCTCAAGAATATAAACAAACATGTGATATACATAAATTTATATCAAATCGGATATTACCCAACACTTGCAAAACTTAGCTACTAAATTTTGAACATAATCATAATCATCTAAAAATACGGACACAACTTTAATCAAATAATCATACTACAACAAACTAAAATCATACCAACAATGACACAATATAAATTCTGTACCTCTTCATTGTTCAAAAATCTCAAATCTACACATCGTACTTGATATCACCAAAAATATATTCACACAACCTGTAAATCAAATCAAATTCTAATTTTACATTTTTGATTGAAAAGATAAACATGATAAAACATATAGACATAAAATTCATATAGAAAAAAGAGGAAGGTAATTCATATAGAAAGATAAACCGATATATGAAAGAAAAGAATGAGCATAATTAGATTTGGGAATGAGAGAACTATCCTATGAAAAGGTAAAAATGAATATGTACATACCTTTACGTTAGAGCAAATTGTGCTATCTTTTATAACCAAAATTGTCTAAGCCTCAAATATGCTAGGAATCTGAAACATAAGGGCTCGTCACTTTCTTATCAATAGTTAACATACACAAAACATAAGGGCTCATCATGTAAAACTAAAGTTGAAAATACATTCTTGCTATAATTTTGGAAATAGGGTATTTGACATGACATGAAATTTGTAAAAGCAAAAAAAAATGACATTCATCTTATAAACATTCAAGTTGTGTACTTGGAAGGTCAAACCAATAGTAGGTGCAACCAATCCTATAAACACAAAATATCTTAGCATTCAACAAAAAAAGATAACCAAAGGATTTATATCAACATTCTCATTAACTCTAATTTGGGTTGAAACCCATAATCACATTCTCATGAAATAGAGCACAATGTGTGCAAATATTTTAAAAATGTGTTAGAGTCTGAATAGTCAAATTTTGTAATAATAGGAATGCAGAATCAAGTTACAAATGGTACACCTGAACACTCAGAATCCCAAATTCTAGCAAATGTAAAATCTATGAAAACATATAATTCATTATAGGTTTAAATACTAAAAATTGAGTAAAAATTCTCTTAGAACAATAATCAAACACTTCATATGCAAACATTTAAAAACTGGTTATTACATAGAAACTACAAAAATTAGCTACTAACTTTTGAAATAAGTAAGCACCAACATAATCGTATCACAATTTACACACAACTCAAATCTAATAGTAGTACAATAGCAAATTGAAACCGTAACAACAATGATACAATAAAAGAACAACCCATAACTCTATTTAGGAATCGCATACCTTATTTCGTCGTAATAAAAATTCAAATTTGAAAAACGAACTTGATCTCGAACAACATGAGTCACATAACCTGCAAATCAAATGAAATCATAGTTATACATCTACATTAAAAAAAGCAGTAGGAAACAAATAATGATACACTTGATATATGAAAAAGAGAAAGAAGTACTATTAGTTGTGAAAACTTAATTAAATTTGATGCATGTAAGATAAGAGGGAGATATTTGAAATTCAAAATTCAGATTCAAGGAACGGGGGAAGTTTTGATACAGATGAAGATTTTGAATTCTTGAGAGTTGTGTATAGGCTGATGTATGTATGTATGTAATGAGAGTGAAAAGGTAACTGATACATGTATAATAGTATAATATACATACATTAAATGTATAATACATAAAAGTAATGACAATTTGAAGTGAATATGAAAAATTCAGGAGGGTAATATGGTAAAAAGGCAGTCAAAAATCCTTCAGGCTTTATAAATGAAATAGATATTCTTTTCCCTCTTTTCTATTTATGGATCCGACAACGTAAGTAGAGCCGGCTGATAAGTGGATTTTATATCCACTTATTTTCTGTTAATTGGACCTAAATTGGTGGTTTTTCCTTAAGTATGTTGTGTCTTTTAATTCATTTTTTGTTAATTAAGTTTTTGTTGTGCAGAACTCGTAACTTTAGGTATTGTGGCGATAAAAGGCTAAAAACGGTGGATTTCTGTCTCAATTTTATCAAGTGGACTGGCTACAAGGAAAAAGAATTATCATAAAGAAATTCTGAGTGATATATTCTTAAATCTGGAATCCCGGTTGGAATTGATATATTTTTCGTTTCGCAAAATGAATCCAGTTTCAGATCCTCAAGAGACCGTAATTTACACCTGGACGAGCAATGAGAAAATAGAATTATCACAAAAAGATGGAAAGTGATATATTCTTAAAGAGAAAATCCCGGTTGGAATTGATATATTTTTTTCCAAGCAAAAAGAGTCTGGTTTCAGATCCTCAAGAGACCGTAATTTACACCTGGATGAGCAAAGAGAAAATAGAATTATCACAAAAAGATGGAAAGTGATATATTCTTAAAAAGAAAACCCCGGTTGGAATTGATATATTTTTCGTTAAGCAAAAGGAGTCTGGTTTCCGACCTTCAAAATACCGCAACTTAGGATTTAAGGATTTATTTATATTAATAAATATTTTATTTAATTAGAAAATTATATTTTTAAATATCTAATAATGTTAGATATTTATTTTTATAATTTTTCAATTAAATTAATTATTTATTAATTAAAAACAGGACCCGAATTGATTTTGTATTGTATCAGGGCTGTATTATTTGTATGGACGGCAGTATGGCATTTATTTAATGAATGATAAAAGAGAGATATTGCAAATCATTCAAGGCTGTCGGCAGCATAGTAAGTCGATCCACTCTCCCAGAATTAAGTGTGGAGCACGCGCCAGGTTAATAGGCCGCGCGTGTGTGTCACTCGTTGTGGGTGAGACTGGGGAAATTCTGGAGAAAGCATACAGCAGGGTTGAGTGTTTTTGGGTGGAAGCTTTCGGCCTGTTTAAATTAAAAGTGTGGGCTGCTGTATTATATTTTTGTAATTCTTTTTAATTTTTTTATTTCTTTTTAATTTTATTTTATTAATTGGTGTGCTAATTTTTTGCTATAAATAGGTGAGTTCTCAAGCTCAAAAATCACACAACATTTTGGAGAGCAATAAATTCTCTCTTGTATTCTCTCTATTTTTCTTGTAATTTTAAGTTTCATTTTTATACACTTTAAATTTTTGCAAATTTAGTATAATTGTTATTTTGGTTGAAGAATTTACGGGGATTATTTGGAGCGCTCTTTTCTTTCATTGGAAGCTATTTCGGTTCTACTTTCTAACTCTTGTAATTTTCATATTTAATTTATCGTAATTTTTAATTTAGTTTTATTATTGTTGTTATTATTATTATTATTATTATTATTATTATTATTATTACTATTATTATTATAATTATTATTATTATTATTATTATTATTATGATTTCAATTAATCCCATGATGACGATTCGTTTAATTATGAACTAATCGCCGTCATGGGATTCTAATGGATTTATTTACGTAATTTAGTAATTCGATGCCTTAATAATTTGTATTATGATAAAAATTCAGATTGCCTAATGTGGTTGCGCTTAATTTATTAGATGCGTAGCTAACGTCTAAATTATTAATTCCTAATGAATGCGAAAGTGGATTTAGGAATTTAGAATTTGCCATGTTAGCATAGGTTCGTAATTGTCATGTGCATTTACGATAAGTGATATGATTTTTTCACATCACCCTATGTAGTCATAATAACGGAATTTATTCGTAAACCAATTATGTTTTCAAATCTTATAGACATATAGGGTCTAAACATAAAAGGTGTCCTCGCGACTTCTATCTTTTTAAGTGGATGTTTGTGTGGTTTGATATAAGTTAAGACTGAAAGGCGCTTATGTTATTTTCGTGTTCCCGACTAGCTTTCGTAAATTATCAAAATTACTTTGAAATTAAGGCATCAATTCTAAATGAAATAAATAATGAAATTAGAATCCCATGTTTTTCTCACATATAAATTTTCATTTAATTAAATTAATTAGTTCGAATTATTTAATATTAAAAATTTAATTAATCAATTAGAATAATACAAAAATACCCCCTTTTGATATTTATTCAAGCAGTTTGTTGTTTAATAATACGTCGTTGCTTAAATATTATTTCTGAACAAACACCAAGTCTCTGTAGGAACGAATTTATTATATTACTTGTGTCCGCGTACACTTGCACAGTTAGCTTTCGAACCAACAAGTTTTTGGCGCCGCTGCCGGGGACTTCGGTGTTATTTTCAGAATTTGTGTTTAACATCAACGGAGGTTAAACTTAACTGACTTGGATAGTTGTTTTTCTCACGTCGTGTTTTCTTGCTCTACCAGTAAAAGGATCTTAAGTTGTTTATGCGAACACGTTCTCAAACTTTGAAAGCTAAGCTGGAAGAAGAAGAGCTTGAAGCAACAAAAGAGCCTGAAGTAATAGTAGAAGCAACACTGGGCGACAGAGTAGCAGCAGCGACCAAGGCTTTGAAGGACTATTCTCAACCAAAGATCAGTGACATCCAATCTAGTATTGTCAGGAATGCCATTGCAGCTAATTCTTTTGAGATCAAGCCAAGCATAATTCAGATGGTGCAGAACTCAGTACAGTTTGGGGGAGCTTCAACGGAGGATCCTAATACGCACATCAGGGACTTTATCGAGATTTGTGATACTTTCAAATTCAATGGTGTGCCAGATGATGCTATCAAATTGAGACTTTTCCTATTCTCTTTAAGGGACAAGGCAAAGGGCTGGTTGCATTCTCTACCAGCCGGTTCCATCACTACTTGGGAGGATCTTGCTCAGAAGTTTCTTACAAAATTCTTCCCCATGGCTAAAACTGCAGCAATAAGGAACGCGTTAACTCAATTTGCACAACAATCTGGCGAATCTTTGTGTGAGGCTTGGGAACGCTACAAGGAGATGCTGCGAAAGTGTCCTCATCATGGGATGCCTGATTGGATGGTTATTAATGGTTTCTACAATGGGTTAGGAGCACAGTCAAGACCAATGTTGGATGCAGCATCAGGCGGAGCTCTGTGGGCTAAGAGCTATGATGAAGCTTATGAGCTTATTGAGATAAACCAAACCAAACCAAACATACCCAGTATATCCCGCTCAGAGCAGGGTCTGGGGAGGGTAAGTTGTACGCAGACCATGCCCCCACTTTTTAGGGTGGGGAGGCTGTTTCCGTGAAGACCCTCAGCTATGTGCACGACATATACGGTGAGTGATAAATACAGAGGAATCTAAAAGATATGTGACAAAGTTCACAGCAATACCTTAGCTCATGGCTTTCTCCACACGGGACTTACCTACCATGCCCCTAGATACCACCAAGCGAAGCTCCCTACACCTGCACAATCGGGAAACATATGATAATAGAAATGAAAAATGAAAATGGAAAAAGATAGCGGAAAAAGCCGAACTCCTATGATAAGGCCATCCGAGACAACCCAACTCTGAGGTTCTCTACTACAGAGCCGTCCCTTAGAAGAGAGTCCACCACTCTGATCTATCGCCTCCACGAACACCTATCAGCGGTCATGGTCTCACTTAGATTCATAGCCTTCAAATCCAACCTAAGCTGCTCTTCCCATGACCTCCTCGGTCTGCCTCTCCTCCTCACCCCAACAACCGAAAGACTCTCGACCCTTCTCACTGGGGCTTCCGGCCGCCTCCTACGGACGTGGCCGAACCATCTCAACCTCCCTTCCCTAACTTTCACAGAAAGTGGCGCCACTTCGAGCTCGGTCCTAAAATCCAACCCAGAGACTATCACACGGCAAAATAGCAGGTATTCTGGAAGTTGATACAGCCACAGCTATAGCAGCTTAATTAAAGGCATTGACTATGAAGGTGGACTCATTGACTAACTATGGAGTTCAACAAGTGGCAAGTGTTTGTGAGCTTTGTGCAGGTGAACATGATACAAATCAATGTGCCATATCTAGTGAATCAGTGCAGTTTGTGAGCAATTTTCAGAGATCGCAGCAACCAGCTCCAGCAACATATCATCCTAATAACGGAAACCATCCTAATTTCAGTTGGAGCAACAATCAAGGTGGTATTCAACAACCACAACAGCCGTACCAGCAGTTTCAGGGTCAACAATACGGATCGAAGCCATATAATCCTTCCGGTTTTCAGCAGCAGTTTGCTCCAAGGCAACAATTTCAACCTCCGGGATTTCAACAACAGTCTCATGCAGGTGTTGGGCAATATTCTTCTGAAAAATCTGAATTGGAAGAGTTGCGGATGATGTGCAAAAGCCAAGCAATTTCTATCAAGACCTTAGAAAACCAGATTGGTCAGATTGCTAATGCCTTCTTGAATAGGCCACAAGGAACGCTTCCTAGTGACACTGAGGCCAATCCAGGCAAGAGGGAGGTCAAAGAACAAGTGAAAGCAGTCACTTTGAGATCTGGAAAGGTTACAAGCAATCAGAATTCAATAGTCGCAGAGGAAGTTCTTGAACAGCAAGCTGAAGAATCTACAGTACCAGAAGTTGAAACAACTGATGTGGCAGCAGACCTATTGGTCGATGATGCGGAGAAGAGTAACAGTTCTGCTGAAAAATCTACTCTTAAACAGAATACAATGAGCAATCAAATTTACCCACCTCCGCCATATCCCAGAAGACTCCAGAAGCAGAAATTAGACAAGCATTTTGCCAAATTCCTTGAGGTGTTCAAGAAGTTGCAAATCAACATACCTTTTGCTGAAGCCCTTGAACAGATGCCGAGCTATGCAAAGTTCATGAAGGGTATTCTATCTCGGAAGCTCAAACTTGATGATCTGGAAACCGTGGCTTTGACGGAAGAATGCAGTGCTGTTCTGCAACAAAAATTGCCTCCGAAGCTAAAGGATCCTGGTAGCTTCACTATTCCATGCACTATTGGTAATCTGTCTTTTGAAAAGTGCTTGTGTGACTTGGGAGCTAGCATCAATCTGATGCCATTGTCGGTTTTTATGCAACTTGGCCTGCCGGATCCGAAGCCTACCAACATCTCTTTACAGTTGGCTGATCGATCAATCACATATCCTAGAGGCATAGTGGAGGATGTTTTGGTGAAAGTGGATAAGATCATCTTCCCAGCTGACTTTGTTATTCTAGATTTTGAGGAGGATAAGAAGATTCCCATTATCTTGGGAAGACCATTCTTAGCTACAGGTCGGACGTTGATTGATGTCCAGAAAGGTGAACTCACAATGAGGGTGCAAGACCAAAACATCACTTTTAATGTGTTCAAAGCAATGAAGCTTCCATCTGAGGAGGAGTGTTTCAAAGTTGACTTGGTCGAATCTACAGTTAGAACGGAGCTCGGGCATATGTTATTAACAGACCCCTTGGAGAGAGCATTGATAGGAGATTCTGAGGTGGAAGATGAAGAAGGAGCAGAACAACTTCAGCAATTAAATTCATCTCCTTGGAAGAGAAGATTTGATATGCCATTTGAGTCTCTTGGATTAGCAGAACTAAAAAATTCTCAGGAGCGTCTAAAGCCATCTATTGAAGAAGCTCCTATACTTGAACTCAAACCATTGCCGGACCACTTGCGGTATGCGTTTCTGGGTGATGCATCTACATTACCTGTTATTATTGCTTCTAATCTATCAGGGAGTAAGGAAGATAAGCTTCTGCGAATTCTGAGAGAATTCAAATCAGCCATTGGATGGACCATAGCAGATATCAAGGGAATCAGCCCTTCGTATTGCATGCACAAAATTCTGCTAGAGGAAGGAAGTAAACCTATTGTTGAGCATCAGCGAAGACTTAATCCTATTATGAAGGAGGTGGTGAAGAAAGAGATTCTTAAGTGGTTGGATGCTGGTATCATCTACCCTATTTCAGACAGTTCTTGGGTGAGTCCAGTTCAGTGTGTGCCCAAGAAAGGAGGCATGACAGTTGTAACCAATGAGAAGAATGAGCTCATTCCTACTCGGACAGTCACAGGATGGAGAATATGCATGGACTATCGCAAGTTGAACAAGGCCACCAGAAAAGATCATTTTCCTCTTCCATTCATCGATCAAATGCTGGATAGGTTGGCTGGCCATGAATATTATTGCCTTCTCGATGGATATTCAGGCTACAATCAGATTTGTATCGCCCCAGAAGATCAGGAGAAGACCACATTCACTTGTCCTTTTGGCACTTTTGCTTTTCATCGAGTTTCTTTCGGGCTCTGTGGTGCACCTGCGACATTTCAGAGATGCATGATGGCCATATTCTCTGACATGATTGGAATAAATGTGGAAGTTTTCATGGATGACTTTTTAGTTTTTGGAACTTCGTACGATGAGTGCTTGCACAACCTGAGTCTAGTGCTGAAAAGATGTGTTGAGACTAATCTGGTGCTCAATTGGGAGAAATGTCACTTCATGGTGCAAGAAGGAATCATTCTTGGGCACAAGGTGTCCAGTAAGGGTCTCGAAGTGGATAAGGCGAAAGTGGAGACTATTGAAAATCTTCCTCCACCAATCTCAGTCAAGGGAATCCGAAGTTTTCTTGGTCATGCAGGTTTCTATCAGCGGTTCATTCAAGATTTCTCCAAAATCTCTAAACCTTTATGCAGTTTGTTGGAGAAGGATGTTCCCTTCTGGTTTGATCAAGATTGTTTAGTTGCCTTTGAGCTATTGAAAAAGAAGTTGACAACAGCGCCTGTTATCACAGCACCTGATTGGGGTGAACCTTTCGAGATGATGTGCGACGCTAGTGATTTTGCAGTGGGAGCTATGCTTGGTCAGCGGAAGAAGAATATTTTTCATGTGGTTTACTATGCTAGTAAAACACTCAGCGATGCACAGCTAAATTACACCACTACGGAGAAAGAGCTTTTGGCAGTTGTCTATGGTTTTGAGAAATTCAGGTCATATTTGCTTGGGACAAAGGTGACAGTCTACACTGATCATGCAGCCATTAGATATCTGTTTTCAAAGAAGGATTCAAAGTCGCGATTGATTCGTTGGATTCTTCTGCTGCAAGAGTTTGAGCTTGAAATAAAAGATAGGAATGGGACAGAAAATCAGGTAACCGATCATCTATCTCGTTTGGAAGACCACGGTAAGGATTCAAGGGATAAAACTTTAATCAACGAATCTTTTCCAGATGAACAGCTTTTTGGGGTGCAAGAGGAAGAACCATGGTTTGCAGATATTGTGAACTATCTGGTGAGTAATGTCATTCCCTCAGGATTCTCTTACGCTCAAAGGAAGAAATTTCTGCATGACGTGAAGTGGTATCGTTGGGATGAGCCATTCTTATTTAGACAGGGAGCAGATCAGATAATCAGGAGATGTATTCCATATAGTGAGACTGAAGGTGTTCTACAAGATTGTCATTCTACCACGTATGGGGGTCACTATGGTGGAGAGAAGACAGCTGCCAGAGTACTACAAGCAGGGTTCTTCTGGCCAACATTGTTCAAAGATGCGCATCACTTTGTGTTGAGATGTGATCGATGTCAACGGGTTGGAAATATCTCCAGGAGGAACGAGATGCCGCTCAACATGCTTCTTGAAGTTGAGATATTCGATGTTTGGGGAGTAGACTTTATGGGGCCATTTGTATCATCTTGCAATAATCAGTACATTCTGTTAGTAGTGGATTATGTGTCTAAATGGGTCGAGGTGAAAGCTCTACCGACCAATGATGCTAAGGTAGTGCTGAATTTTTGGCATAAGAACATTTTCACACGTTTCGGCACTCCGCGGGTAATAATCAGTGATGAGGGAACGCACTTTTGTAATCGCAAATTCACTGCATTAATGGAAAAGTATCATGTGACGCATCGGGTTGCAACAGCTTACCATCCTCAAACTAATGGTCAGGCAGAAGTCTCCAACAGGGAAATCAAGAGGATTTTGGAAAAGGTGGTGAATCCTTCAAGGAAGGATTGGTCATTGAAGCAAGATGAAGCTGTGTGGGCCTACAGAACAGTGTACAAGACACCATTGGGTATGTCACCTTTTCAACTTGTGTATGGTAAGGCTTGTCATCTGCCTGCTGAACTAGAACACAAGGCGTATTGGGCTTTGAAGAAATTGAACCTCGACATATCGACTGCTGGTGAAAAATGAATGCTTCAACTTAATGAACTTGAGGAGTTTCGTCTACAGGCTTATGAGAATAATAAGTTATACAAGGAGAAGGTCAAGAGATGGCATGATAGAAGGTTGGTACATAAGACATTTGTACCGGGTCAAATGGTTCTACTCTTCAACTCTTGGCTCAGACTTTTTCCTGGAAAGCTCAAGTCAAGGTGGTCAGGTCCATTCACGATTAAAACAGCGTTTTCGCACGGAGCAGTGGAAATTTTTGATAAGTCGCCTGATCAGTCTTTTAAGGTGAATGGGCAGAGGCTTAAGCATTATTTTGGGGGAACAGTGAACCGTGAGGCAGATACCAGCGTGTTGGCCACCACATGATCAAGCAGCAGAATCGTCAAGCTAGCGACAATAAACAAGCGCTTCATGGGAGGCAACCCATAGGTTTGGTGTTTTTATGTGTGGTTTGATTTTGTGTGATTTTGTTCAGTTTGCAGGCCATTGGCGAGTTGCAAGATTAGCCTCAGGTTGGAGCTCATTTCCACCTCCTGATTCACTGCCCGAGGAGGGCAGCGATGCCGATATTTAGGGGAGTTCTCTTTTATCCTTTATCTATACCTTCAATGAGGACATTGAATAATTTAAGTTTGGGGGTGATTTATGATATTTCATTAATCGAGTCATAACATTGCATATAGTTTTATGTAGTTCATAATACATCATTCTAGTTTAATTTCATATAATTCATATTTTGCAAAAAACAAAAAAAAAATTGATTAGTTGCATATCATATTTTCCTTGATCCCGTAACGCTTGGTGGTTCCGTTTAGTAGTCAATGATGAATTTGAGTGTGATAATGATGGATAGAGGACTGATTTAAATACTTTTGAATTGACGTGCATGTTGCAGAAGCACAATCTTACACAATTCATCGGTTGCTTTTGGGCTAGGTTAAGGTCATGCTTGTTTGGTTGTTGAAATTTAATCACCTGATTATATTTAGAATTTTCTTTATTCCCTTGATAGCGTAGAATCACTAAATATAAGTTTGGGGGAAACCAGGGTTCATGCTAGTTTGTGTGTAGTTGTTAATAATTGATAGGTGTCAATTGGCTAGTAGCCAGCTCATATTTATATGAGTAGTCTAGGGTTTGAATTGAGAATTCTCATTACAGATTGCATATAAAAAAAACAAAAGAAAAAAATGAAAAAAAAAGAGTGTTTGTGAGTATGTGTGTGTATGCAAAATTGATCAGGGTGAGCTCTTTAATACTCGAGCAATTAAGTTCTAGGGGACTCAAGCCTAGTGACCTAAGAATTTTCTGGTCTGGGATCCACTAACCTAACGCTCGCTACATGGGTATTATTGTATAAGCCTTTTGGGGTCTCATCCATTGTACGGTCAAATAAGCATGTGTGTTGTGTATAGTATTATGCGTCATAGTTGTTAATAAAGCATGAATTCCTGTCTAACTCAAATGATGATGGAGGTGTTTCTAGGTTATGAAGTGTCTAGCGTCCATTATATTTATAAACTTGTGATTGTTATGACGAAGAATATGTATGGTTTTGATCTAGTGCTAAGAGTAATTCTGATGAGTATTGCACGCACGCACGTTTCTGTATTTGTAAATGTTAATATGCTGATATTTAGTCGATCTCTATTTGGAGTTATCACATTCTCTGAGACACTCTGCTAAATTGGTTATTGCTTTGCTTATGGGATCCTTGCATCAGTTGCATTCATGCATTTAGAGGTAGTCGAGCCTGTTTTCGCTTGAGGATAAGCTTCAGTTTAAGTTTGGGGGTGTGATAAGTGGATTTTATATCCACTTATTTTCCGCTAATTGGACCTAAATTGGTGGTTTTTCCTTAAGTATGTTGTGTCTTTTAATTCATTTTTTGTTAATTAAGTTTTTGTTGTGCAGAACTCGTAACTTTAGGTATTGTGGTGATAAAAGGCTAAAAACGGTGGATTTATGTCTCAATTTTATCAAGTGGACTGGCTACAAGGAAAAAGAATTATCATAAAGAAATTCTGAGTGATATATTCTTAAATCTGGAACCCCGGTTGATATGGGCTGAAAATAAGCCCTAAAGACACATTTAATACGGCATTAATTAGACCCTGAATGGTCCAAACGTGGGGCCCACCAGATGGGCCCAAAACCCCTATTATAATATTAATTTCGTAATTAATATTGGGGGAAATAAACAGCTCAGCAAATAAGAGTTGGATAAGGATAATATCCCCTTCAGACTTATCCTATAAGGCATCCAATTCAATATGGAAACTGATTCCTACAAGGAATAGATCTAGAAATTTCCTCAAAGACTTTTCTACCAAGTCTCTAACTCCTACCATAATTCTAAAGGCTTCTCAGCCTATATAAAGGGCCTGACCCCTCATCTCAGAACTACGTTTTCTTGGCTTGATTCTCTAATACGGAGATACGTAGGCATTCTGTGAGGACCGTTTAGTCTCGAACACAGAAGCAGCCATTAAAGCTCGAAGCTCAACTACCCTAGCATTAATTACAAATCGTAGACTAGTTTTTATTCCACAACATTTGGCGCCGTCTGTGGGAAGAAGACATCAACCATGGTTCAAACACGAAGAACAACATCAACTGAGGCCATACCCCTTAGCACTGCTCCACCTGCTGTCTCTGATCCGCTCGTCACCGTTGAGGGAGGACAATTACCCCCACCAACAGGGACGGTCATTCAACCTTTAACCTCTCAACCCTCAGGGACGATTCCCCATGTTGAGGAAACAGTGGCTATTCCTCAAAACCGAGAAACTAACCCTCTTCAGATGGTGGTTTCTCCTCTTGACAGCGCTGGTCGTACGCTACCTCCGGGGGTACAGATCCACACCACGGATCTCCCTTTGAACACCAACCCGATGTATGGGCTGCCTAATTATCCCCCTCAACGTAGGGAACCTGGACCGAGCGGTCATGCCTTACAGATCCGAGATCGGGAGTACGATGATTACTCTGGTCCCTATTCTGATGATTCAACTTCTGAGGATGACAATGATGATCGTGATGAAGCCCCGAGGAGGCGAAGTGCTAGTAAAGAACCTCGAAGGAGGTCCCAAAGAATCCAGGATGAACCTCCACAAACGGCCGAGGAAAGGATTAAGGCTCATGAGGCAGAGATCCAAAGGCTGAAGGACGATATTGCTAGAGAGCAAGCAAGGCGAAGTCTGATTCAACCTCCTCCAGTTACAGGGAGGATTCCCATTATAAATCTGGAGAGGCCCTCAAGGAGGCAACGAAGGGCCGATGCCCCGATTGAAAAATCAACAAGGGTGGAGACCCCCAAAAGTAACCCTAGGGATCTGATGCCCCTTGGGGATCCTGATGATCCTACACCTCCGTTCACTGAGGAGGTAATGAATGCTCGCATCTCAAGGAAGTTCAAGATGCCGACAATTAAGGCCTATGATGGAACGGGCGATCCCGCAAACCATGTTAGGACGTTCTCAAACGCACTGCTGTTGCAGCCTGCAAGCGATGCCTTAAAGTGTAGGGCGTTCCCTCAAACCTTGTCTGGCATGGCTCAAAGGTGGTATAGCCGCTTACCTGCAAACTCAATCGGCTCGTTCAAAGAGCTGAGCACCGCCTTTGTCAGCCAGTTCATTAGTGGGAGAGTTCATGAAAAAAGTTCTGCATCCCTTATGTATGTGGTACAGGGGAAGAACGAGAATCTGAGAGATTACCTCAAGCGGTTCACCAAGGAGACGCTGAATATTACTGATCTGGAAAATAAGGTGGCCATGGTAGCCTTGGAACACGGAACCACAGATCTCTTCTTTAAAAGGTCTTTGGCAAAACACCCTCCTGAAAATATGGCCGAGCTCCAACGGAGGGCCGATAAATATATCAAGGCCGAGGACAGCATGAAGAAGGATACCACAGGAAGCAATGGTAAGGGTTCTAACGATTCGAAGAAACGAAAGCAAGAGCAAGAGTACGATGCTAGGGACAAGTATCCCCGGACTAGCAAGGATTCTGATTCACCCCCGAAGAAGAGTTTGGGATCAAGATTCAACGACTATGCGAGACTGAATGCTCCTAGGAGTCAGATATTGCTAGACATTGAGAAGGATAAAGATTTCCGATGGCCGAAGCCACTTAGGGGTGATCCCACAAAAAGAAACAAGGATCAATACTGTAGGTACCACCGTGATGTGGGTCATGATACAGATAATTGTAGACAGTTGAAAGATGAGATTGAGTTCTTGATCCGAAAAGGAAAGCTGAGCAGGTTCACGAAGAATGATGATCGTGGAACCCAAAGAAGGGATAATGACAGAAGAGATAACGATCGTGATCGTGACCGTGATCGTAACCCACAGCCCCGAGGGCCAGTTGTTAATATGATTTGGGGAGGCCCGACAGCGGCCGGCACGACTCGAAACTCTCGAAAAGCGTATGCCAGAGAAGTAATGCACATCGTGGGGGAAGCCCCAAAACGTGCCAAGACTGAAATAGTTATTGGGTTTGATGATTCAGATCTCGAAGGGGTAAAGTTCCCCCATGACGACCCGTTGGTCATAACTCCTGTGATTGGAAACTCGGAGGTAAAACGAGTCTTGATCGACAATGGAGCTTCTGTTGATATCTTGTTTCACGATGCGTTTATGAAAATGGGGTACACCGATTCTCAGTTGACCCCCACCAACATGCCAATCTACGGATTTAATGGAGTTGAGTCCAAGGTTGAAGGGACTATTCAGTTACCCATGACGATTGGACAGGAACCTAAAGAAGCTACTCAGATGCTGAATTTTCTTGTGATCAAGGCATCCTCGACCTACAACGCGATCCTAGGAAGGACTGGACTTCATGCATTCAAGGCTGTGGCCTCCACATATCACATGAAGATTAAGTTTCCAACCAGGAATGGTGTTGGAGAACAAAAGGGCGATCAGAAGATGGCAAGAAGTTGTTATGTATCCGCGTTAAGGGCTGATGGAATCGGGGGGCAGGTACTTCCGATCGAAGACATGGATGTCCGCGGTGATGATGAACATAGAGGAAAGCCAACGGAGGACTTAATACCTATTCCTCTGGAGCTGGGCGACCCTGAGAAGGTGACTTATATAGGAGCCTCTCTGAAGGAACCCCTGAAGGGCAAATTGATAGCATTCTTGCAAGAAAATAGCGATGTGTTTGCCTGGACAGCAGCTGATATGCCAGGGATTGATCCCCAACTCATAACTCACAGATTGAATGTCGATCCTAATCGAAAGATAATACAGCAGAAGAAGAGGAACTTTGCACCTGAAAGGCAAGAGGCCATAAAGCAAGAAGTGGAAAAGCTCTTAGAAGCTGGGTTTATTGAAGAGATTCAGTTTCCAGAATGGTTGGCTAACCCTGTGATGGTCAAGAAAGCCAACGGTAAGTGGAGGATGTGTATAGACTTCACCGACTTGAATGATGCATGCCCTAAGGATTGCTTCCCTTTACCTAGGATAGACATGTTAATAGATGCCACGGCTGGACATGAGATGCTGAGCTTCATGGATGGGTTCAGCGGCTACAATCAGATTAAGATGCACAAGGATGACGTCCCTAAGGTATCTTTCATAACTGACTTTGGTGTTTTCTGCTATCTTGTTATGGCTTTCGGTCTAAAAAATGCAGGAGCTACTTACCAGCGACTAGTGAATAAGATATTCGCCCATCTAATTGGAAAAACCATGGAGGTCTATGTTGATGACATGCTAGTCAAGAGCCTGTTCAAGGCAGACCACATTAAGCACCTCAGAGAGGCATTCGAAGTGCTGAGGCACCACAAAATGATGTTGAATCCAGCCAAGTGTGCCTTTGGCGTTGGATCAGGAAAATTTTTGGGTCTAATGGTTTCAAAGAGAGGCATAGAGGCCAACCCTGACAAGATTAAGGCAATCTTAGACATGGAGCCACCACGCTCTATAAGAGATGTGCAGAAGTTGACAGGCCGTGTAGCGGCTTTAGGAAGATTCATCTCCAAGTCTGGTGATAAATGCTTGCCGTTCTTTCAAGCATTGAAGAAAGTGAAAAATTTTGAATGGACCCCTGAGAGCCAAGAGGCCTTTGAACAATTGAAGAAGTACATGGTTGAAGCCCCGTTGCTGGCCAAACCTAGTCCTGGGGAGACTCTTTATATATACCTGGCGGTATCTGAGCAAGCGTTGAGCGCCGTTCTCATCCGAGAAGAGAAAAAGGTCCAGAAACCTATCTATTATGTGAGCAAGGTGTTGCACGGAGCGGAGCTGAATTACTCTCCCATTGAGAAGTTCGCTTTGGCATTGATAACAGCCTCGAGGAAGCTACGCCCATACTTCCAGGCACACAAGATTGAGGTCCTGACGGACCAACAGTTGAGAAACATTTTGCATAGCCCAAAGGCTAGTGGAAGGCTAATCAAGTGGGCGATTGAACTTGGAGAATTTGACATCACATATAAGCCTCGAACAGCCATTAAGGCTCAGGCATTGGCTGACTTCGTGGTTGAATGCACCATTAGCAACCAAGAAGTCGGGGGGCAGGAGACAATAACAACCCCTGAGAAGCAAGATAAAGATGGAGAACTTGAACCTGATCAGAAGGAATATTGGGTGCTCTATTTTGATGGAGCATCAAAAACAAAATCTAGTGGCGCAGGCTTAGTGTTGCAAAGCCCCGATGGGTTCACAGTCGAATATGCTTTGAAGTTGGATTTCCAGACAACTAACAATGAAGCTGAGTATGAGGCCTTGATAGCTGGTTTAGGCTTGGCCAGAATCATGAGAGTCAAGAACCTCAAAGTTTGTGGAGACTCAAGATTAGTAGTCTCTCAAGTGAATGGTGAATTTGAAGCCAAGGATGAAACTATGGCAAAATATCTGCGAGTTGTGAAAGCTGTCATGACTCAGTTTGATGAGTGTTATGTGGAACACATTCCGAGAGAAGAGAACGTTAAGGCCGATGCCCTATCCCAGTTCGCTTCTTCCGAAATAGAAAACTATGCAGGGAGTGTTTACTTCCAGGTCTTGAAGGCCCCGACTATTAACTCAAAATTAGTGGCACCAATTGATGTGGGAAGCTGTTGGATAGATCCTATCAAAGCTCACCTAGAAACTGGTTGGCTCCCCGGCAATGCCTTGGAGGCACGAAAGCTGTCCGTGAGAGCGTTAAGATATGCCTTGATCGAGGGCGTTCTTTACAAAAGATCTTTCGTTATCCCGTACTTGAAATGTTTGAGGCCCCAAGAGGCAAGGGAAGCTTTGGAAGAAGTTCATGAAGGAATTTGTGGGCAGCACTTGGGGGGCAGAGCCCTAGCTCACAAAATAACTCGTTTGGGATTCTACTGGCCAGAAATGCTGGCCGATGCACAGAGCTATGTCAAGCGGTGCGATCGATGCCAGAAGCATGCTCCGATAGTAAGGCAGCCGCCCGAGATGTTAACATCGGTTAACTCCCCTATTCCATTCGCGATGTGGGGAATGGATATACTTGGTCCCTTCCCCGTAGCTTCAGCACAAAGGAAGTTTCTGATAGTGGCCATTGATTATTTCACTAAGTGGATTGAGGCTAAACCTCTAGCCAAGATAACCACCAAACAAGTTGCCCAGTTCTTTTGGGAGAATATAATTTGCAGGTATGGAATCCCTCGAATTTTGGTGACAGACAATGGGACACAATTCAATAATGAAGAGTTCAAGAAATATTGTGAGGAGAATGCAATTGAGCTTCGTTTTACCTCCGTGGCTCATCCACAAGCCAACGGGCAAGCTGAGGTAGCTAATCGAATTATCCTTGATGGACTGAAGAAGAGGGTTGAACGCTCTAGAAACACTTGGGTAGATGAGTTGCTGCCCATACTATGGGCATACCGTACCACTTGTAAAGTGACCACTGGAGCAACCCCGTTCCTGCTGGCTTACGGAGCTGAGGCAGTTGTGCCTTTGGAGATCATGCAAGCGTCACCTCGAGTTGAGGCTTTTGAACCAGAAACTAACGAAGAGGGCATGAGACTCGCCCTAGATCTGAATCCTTGAAAGTCACGGATGACCAAAAAAAACCAACCTAGGATCGAGATTCAGCTTCTGAATCCCTAGGATCGAGATTCAGCTTCTGAATCCTTGAAAGTCACGGATGACCAAAAAAAAAAAACCAACCTAGAATCGAGATTCAGCTTCTGAATCCCTAGGATCGAGATTCAGCTTCTGAATCCTTGAAAGTCACGAATGACCAAAAAACCAACCTAGGATCGAGATTCAGCTTCTGAATCCCTAGGATCGAGATTCAGCTTCTGAATCCCTAGGATCTAGATTCAGCTTCTGAATCCCTAGGATCGAGATTCAGCTTCTGAATCCTTCGAAATGGTCGACCACGACACCCGAAGGAGCCATGGCCGACCACCTTGCAGCCGACCAAGGCACATGAAGATGCCCCGGCCGACCACCTTGCAGCCGACCAAGGCACATGAAGATGCCCCGGCCGACCACCTTGCAGCCGACCAAGGCAAAATCAAGAGCCCCGGCCGACCACCTTGCAGCCGACCAAGGCAAAAGCAGGAGCCCCGGCCGACCACGAGCCATCCGACCAGGTGCCGGCCGACCACCTGGGGTCGAGGCCCTCCAGCCGACCAGGTGTCAGCCGACCACCTTGGTTGGAGGCCCTTCGGCCGACCAGGAGCTAGCCGACCACAAGCTAGCCCTCGATCCGGCCGATCGCGGGTCAGCTTGTGGTCCTGAATCTTGGTTTTTCAGCAATTCTCGGGCAGCTTCTGAACCTGAATCTTGAATTTTTCGTATGATTTCAGGAGCGTCGTTTAGTGCCGTTTAGCACCGTTTATCGCCGTTTAGCGTCGTTTAACATCGTTTAAACGTCGTTTAAGGCTGTTTAGCACCGTTTAGTGCCGTTTAGTGCCGTTTAGCACCGTTTATCGCCGTTTAGCGTCGTTTAACATCGTTTAAACGTCGTTTAAGGCTGTTTAGCACCGTTTAGTGTCGTTTAGTGCCGTTTAGCACCGTTTATCGCCGTTTAGCGTCGTTTTACATCGTTTAAACGTCGTTTAAGGCTGTTTAGCACCGTTTAGTGTCGTTTAGTGCCGTTTATCGCCGTTTAGCGTCGTTTAACATCGTTTAAACGTCGTTTAAGGCTGTTTAGCACCGTTTAGTGTCGTTTAGTGCCGTTTAGCACCGTTTATCACCGTTTATCGCCGTTTAGCATCGTTTAAACGTCGTTTAAGGCTGTTTAGCACCGTTTAGTGCCGTTTAGCACCGTTTATCGCCGTTTAGCGTCGTTTAACATCGTTTATACGTCGTTTAAGGCTGTTTAGCACCGTTTAGTGTCGTTTAGTGCCGTTTAGCACCGTTTATCGCCGTTTAGCGTCGTTTAACATCGTTTATACGTCGTTTAAAGCTGTTTAGCACCGTTTAGTGTCGTTTAGTGCCGTTTAGCACCGTTTATCGCCGTTTAGCGTCGTTTAACATCGTTTATACGTCGTTTAAGGCTGTTTAGCACCGTTTAGTGTCGTTTAGTGCCGTTTAGCACCGTTTATCGCCGTTTAGCGTCGTTTAACATCGTTTATACGTCGTTTAAGGCTGTTTAGCACCGTTTAGTGTCGTTTAGTGCCGTTTAGCACCGTTTATCGCCGTTTAGCATCGTTTAACATCATTTAAACGTCGTTTAAGGCTGTTTAGCACCGTTTAGTGTCGTTTAGTGTCGTTTAGCACCGTTCAATGCTACTGGCACAATCTAGCGTCGTTGTAAACGCGTCGGTCGCTCCACGCTTTACGACAAAACGATATCAAAGATAAACCCCGACCCGAGTCTCGAAAAAAGGCCGTTAAAACTTCAAGGAAAACCTGATCAGTTTTCCTAGAAGTTGGGGGGCAAATGATATGGGCTGAAAATAAGCCCTAAAGACACATTTAATACGGCATTAATTAGACCCTGAATGGTCCAAACGTGGGGCCCACCAGAAGGGCCCAAAACCCCTATTATAATATTAATTTCGTAATTAATATTGGGGGAAATAAACAGCTCAGCAAATAAGAGTTGGATAAGGATAATATCCCCTTCAGACTTATCCTATAAGGCATCCAATTCAATATGGAAACTGATTCCTACAAGGAATAGATCTAGAAATTTCCTCAAAGACTTTTCTACCAAGTCTCTAACTCCTACCATAATTCTAAAGGCTTCTCAGCCTATATAAAGGGCCTGACCCCTCATCTCAGAACTACGTTTTCTTGGCTTGATTCTCTAATACGGAGATACGTAGGCATTCTGTGAGGACCGTTTAGTCTCGAACGCAGAAGCAGCCATTAAAGCTCGAAGCTCAACTACCCTAGCATTAATTACAAATCGTAGACTAGTTTTTATTCCACAACACCGGTTGGAATTGATATATTTTTCGTTTCGCAAAAGTAATCCAGTTTCAGATCCTCAAGAGACCGTAATTTACACCTGGACGAGCAATGAGAAAATAGAATTATCACAAAAAGATGGAAAGTGATATATTCTTAAAGAGAAAATCCCGGTTGGAATTGATATATTTTTTTCCAAGCAAAAAGAGTCTGGTTTCAGATCCTCAAGAGACCGTAATTTACACCTGGACGAGCAAAGAGAAAATAGAATTATCACAAAAAGATGGAAAGTGATATATTCTTAAAAAGAAAACCCCGGTTGGAATTGATATATTTTTCGTTAAGAAAAAGGAGTCCGGTTTCCGACCCTCAAAATACCGCAACTTAGGATTTAAGGATTTATTTATATTAATAAATATTTTATTTAATTAGAAAATTATATTTTTAAATATCTAATAATATTAGATATTTATTTTTATAATTTCTCAATTAAATTAATTATTTATTAATTAAAAACAGGACCCGAATTGATTTTATATTGTATCAGGGCTGTATTATTTGTATGGACGGCAGTATGGCATTTATTTAATGAATGATAAAAGAGAGATATTGCAAATCATTCAAGGCTGTCGGCAGCATAGTAAGTCGATCCACTCTCCCAGAATTAAGTGTGGAGCACGCTGTCACGTACCGCTTATTTTGGGGCCCGATTATGCCATTTTTCGTTGCGGAACTTTCTAGAGTGACCTAGAATATTGTAGTGGCTACTTGATGTATGGGGAACACTCTAGAAGCCTCTTATACATACTTGTAAAATATCTTAGATGGATATTTAAGTAGGAGATTCTAGAGCCTTCCTTAGTGGAAGAATACTTTAGTAGAAATCTAGAACCTTCCTTGGAGTAGTATAAATAGAGGGAGTCCTCTCATTTGGAGGATCATCCAAGAAGTTGTAAACTATCACACTTGTAAACACTTGTGCTAATAAAAGCTCTCTTTTCTCTAAGTGTTCTTGTGAAGCTCACTTAGTAGGTTGAAAGGCTGACTTAGTAGTTCTCAAGGGGAGACAAGAGCTAAGTGCCGGCACGGTTGAACTAAGGGAGTTCTGAGTCCGTGACAACTTGGTATCAGAGCCAAAGGTTGCGAAGGGCGTGACTTTGAAGGAAGGCAACAATGGGAAGCAAAGGAGATGAAACCATCACTGATGCTAGCAACGAGGGCGATCGAGGGAGGGAGGCCATTCCTCGCAATGACAAGGATAAGAGAACTCGTGCCTCAAGTAAGTCCCGTCAAAACTTTGATTTACTTGAAGAAAAAGTTACTACTCTTGAAAAAACTATAAGTGAACTAATCCCACGCTTTGAGCGGATGACACATAATTTCGAAACTCTTGAGCATCATATGCTTGGAGAAGTGGAAGAAGCCAAGTCCGACATCGAAGGGATAAGGAATGATGTCCTAGAGCTCCAAGATAAAGATAAGGCTAAAGAAGAACGTTTGCATGTTGTGGACACCAAAATAGAGGAGGCAATCAAGGAGCTCAAGGATCAACTTTCAAGGATCGAAGCCGGAATTGGAAATGGAGGGCTGGTGATTCGGGAGACACCGAGGCTCGAGATTCCTAAGCCTAAGTCGTTCGATGGGAAAAGAGATGCGAAGGAAGTTGAAAATTTCTTGTGGGATCTCGAACAATACTTCGATGTGATGAGAATTGTGGATGAACAAGCCAAGGTACGCACTGCTACTTGTTATCTCTCTGATATTGCAACTTTATGGTGGCGTAGGAAACGGGCAGACATTGAGAAAGGCCTATGCACCATCGACACTTATGAAACCTTCAAGAAAGAGCTTAAGCGCCAATTCTATCCAGAAAACGTGGTGTATGAGGCACGAAAGAAGCTCAGAGAACTCCGTCATAAAGGCTCCATTCGTGAATATGTTAAGGAATTCACAACTCTCATGTTACAAATTCCAAGCATGACGAGTGAAGACTTACTTTTCTACTTCACGGATGGGCTTCAAAATTGGGCTAAACAAGAGTTGCAACGTCGAGAGATCAAGAATGTGGATGAAGCTATTGTAGTAGCTGAATCCCTGACAGAGTTCCAAAGGGGTGAATCTTCAAAGTCCAGGCCATATGTTAGGCCTACTAATCCCGCCAAAGGTGGGGGAGAAAAAGGGCCCAAGGAATATAAGGACAAACGGAATGCTAACAAGACATCCTCCACACGGGAAGCCTATGAGGAGAAGAAGAAAGCTTTTGTGCCCAAGGGAGGTTGTTTCGTTTGCAAAGGGCCACATTCTATGAAGGATTGTCCAAAACTTGGTTCGCTGTCAGCTATGGTGGAGCAACCTAAGTTGGGGGATCAAGCACCCGAGATAGAACACATGGGTTCGCTTCAAATTCTCAACGCTATTAAGGCCAAGCCAAAACCAGAACCACAAGGGAGCAAGGGGCTCATGTATGTGGAAGCCATGGTGAATGGGAGGACGGTCCAAGCGTTGGTGGACACAGGCGCTACCCACAACTTTATTACTATGGAGGAGGCCAAAAGGGTTGGCTTGCAAGTGGCAAAAGGTGAAGGGGTGTTAAAAACGGTGAACACTAAGGCTAAGCCTTTGGAGGGAGTAGCTCGTGAAGTAGAGCTGAGACTCGGCACTTGGAAGGGCCAAGTGAACTTTTCGGTGGTACCCATGGATGACTTCGAAGTGGTGTTAGGCATGGATTTCTTGAGGTATGTAAATGCCATCCCTATGCCTTACTATAATACTATGTGCATCATGGAAGCAGGTTCTTCTTGCATGGTCCCAACAATAGAAGGTACCAAGGAGGTGAAAACTTTGTCAGCCATGCAACTTGAGAAGGGTCTCAAGAAAGGGGAAGAAACCTACTTGGCGGTTGTCCAGAAGATAGATGGCACTGAAGGGGATGCCAATAAGGAGATTCCTCAAGAGATCAAAGAGGTATTGGAGGCAAATAAAGATGTAATGCCACCCAAGCTACCTAAGAAATTACCACCGAGGAGGGAAGTGGATCATAAAATTGAGCTAGAACCGGGTGCCAAGCCACCATCCATGGCACCTTATCGGATGGCCCCTCCAGAGTTGGAGGAACTTCGAAAACAATTGAAGTCTTTACTTGATGCGGGACAGATTCGGCCATCTAAAGCACCTTATGGAGCACCGGTCTTGTTTCAAAAGAAAGCGGACGGGTCCTTACGACTTTGCATAGACTATCGTGCTCTAAATAAGGTAACTATCAAAAACAAGTATCCTATTCCTTTGATAGCTGACTTGTTTGATAGGTTGGGGACCGCCAAGTACTTCACAAAGATGGATCTAAGGTCGGGCTACTATCAAGTAAGGATTGCCGAGGGAGACGAGCCAAAGACCGCTTGTGTAACAAGATATGGAGCTTATGAGTGGCTCGTGATGCCGTTTGGGCTAACAAATGCGCCAGCCACGTTTTGCACATTAATGAACGAGATCTTTCATCCTTACTTGGACAAGTTTGTGGTGGTGTACCTTGATGACATTGTCATCTATAGCCACACCTTAGAAGAACATGCTGAGCACTTGAAGACGGTTTTCAAGCTCTTGAGGGAGAATGAGCTATATGTCAAGAGGGAGAAGTGCTCATTTGCTAAAAATGATGTGGAGTTCTTGGGGCATGTTATCAAGGAGGGAACTCTACGGATGGATGATAAGAAGATCAGGGCTATCAAGGAATGGGAGCCACCGACTAAGGTCACAGAGGTGAGATCCTTCCTTGGTCTTGTCAACTATTATAGACGGTTTATTAAGGGGTACTCTATGAGGGCGGCACCACTCACGGACCTACTCAAGAAAGCCAAAACATGGGAGTGGTCCAAGACATGCCAGGATAGCTTTGAAGACTTAAAGAGTGCAGTGACGGAGGAGCCGGTCCTAGCACTTCCTGATTGCACCAAGAACTTTGAGGTGCATACTGATGCTTCAGATTTTGCTATTGGAGGAGTCTTAATGCAAGAAGGGCACCCTATAGCTTATGAGAGTCGCAAACTGAACGAGACAGAAAGGCGCTATACGGTGCAAGAGAAGGAGATGACAGCCGTAGTGCATTGCTTGCGCACTTGGAGGCATTATTTGTTGGGGTCTCACTTCTCTATCAAAACGGACAATGTAGCCACTAGCTACTTCCAGACACAAAAGAAACTAACCCCCAAGCAAGCTAGGTGGCAAGACTTCTTAGCAGAATTTGACTTCACCATGGAGTACAAACCAGGCAAGGCAAACGTTGTGGCGGATGCTTTGAGTAGAAAGGCCGAACTCGCCGCCATCACCCAAACCCGAAGTAATATGTTGGAGCGTATTAAAGAAGGAATGTCTTTAGACCCTATGGCAGCTCAACTCATGAACTTGGCTAAAGAGGGCAAGACAAAAAGGTTTTGGGTAGAGGACGGCCTACTTTATGCCAAGGGGGCTAAAGTGTTTGTGCCTAAGTGGGGGAATCTGAGGAGGACTCTCATCAAGGAGTGTCACGATACTAAGTGGGCTGGCCACCCAGGGCAACGGAGGACTTATGCACTCCTTGAAGCTAATTATTTCTGGCCCCAAATGAAGGATGATGTGGAGGCCTATGTAAAGACTTGCCTTGTATGCCAACAAGACAAGGTGGAGAATAAGCAGCCAGCCGGACTCTTGGAGCCGCTCCCCATCCCTACTCGACCTTGGGAGAGCGTCTCACTAGATTTCATCTCGGCCTTGCCTAAGTCCGAGGGATGTGGATCAATTATGGTGGTAGTGGACCGATTTTCGAAGTATGGGACTTTCATTGCAGCCACTACCGATTGCACAGCTGAGGAAGCAGCCCGGCTCTTCTTTAAGAATGTAGTCAAGTATTGGGGGCTGCCTAAAACCATTATTAGCGACCGAGACCCCCGTTTCACAGGCAAGCTATGGAAGGAACTCTTTAAATACTTGGGGTCCGAGTTGCACTTCTCTACAAGCTTTCACCCATAAACGGATGGGCAAACGGAAAGGGTGAATGCTTTACTACAGTGCTACCTAAGGCACTTTGTGGGTGCCAATCAAAAAGATTGGGCCAAGTTACTAGATGTGGCTCAATTTTCATACAACTTGCAAAGGAGTGAGGCCACGAACAAGAGCCCTTTCGAGCTCACATCGGGACAACAACCTCTGACGCCTCACTCTATTAGTTGCCAACCGGAGGGACGAAGTCCAGGGGCCTTTCACATGGCGAAGTCTTGGGAGGAACAAGCAGATATGGCACGTTCATTCTTGACCAAGGCTGCCAAGAGGATGAAGAAGTGGGCGGACACGAAGCGAAGGCCAAAGGAATACCAAGTGGGAGACAAGGTTATGGTCAAGCTTCTACCCCAACAACATAAGGTTTTTCGGAAAGTGCATAAGGGACTGATTCGCAAGTACGAAGGACCATTCGAGGTGATTGGCAAAGTGGGGAAGGTATCCTATCGGCTAGACATACCCATGAAGATACATCCTGTTTTCCACGTGAGTATGCTCAAGCCTTATCATGAGGACGTGGAAGACCCGTCGAGGAGTACTTCTAAGCGAGCCCCACCGTTGATGACAACCTCCTTTGAACGAGAGGTTGAAGAGGTGCTAGCTGAACGAACGATGCGCCGAAGAGGAGTTCCACCAAGTACTCAATACTTGGTGAGATGGAAAGGATTGCCAGCAAGCGATGCTACGTGGGAGAATGATCAAGACTTGTGGCAATTTCGTAATGCAATTGAAGACTACAAGGAGTCGACGAGGACGTCTCCGGATTAGGTGGGGGAGAGTGTCACGTACCGCTTATTTTGGGGCCCGATTATGCCATTTTTCGTTGCGGAACTTTCTAGAGTGACCTAGAATATTGTAGTGGCTACTTGATGTATGGGGAACACTCTAGAAGCCTCTTGTACATACTTGTAAAATATCTTAGATGGATATTTAAGTAGGAGATTCTAGAGCCTTCCTTAGTGGAAGAATACTTTAGTAGAAATCTAGAACCTTCCTTGGAGTAGTATAAATAGAGGGAGTCCTCTCATTTGGAGGATCATCCAAGAAGTTGTAAACTATCACACTTGTAAACACTTGTGCTAATAAAAGCACTCTTTTCTCTAAGTGTTCTTGTGAAGCTCACTTAGTAGGTTGAAAGGCTGACTTAGTAGTTCTCAAGGGGAGACAAGAGCTAAGTGCCGGCACGGTTGAACTAAGGGAGTTCTGAGTCCGTGACAACGCGCCAGGTTAATAGGCCGCGCGTGTGTGTCACTCGTTGGGGGTGAGACTGGGGAAATTCTGGAGAAAGCATACAGCAGGGTTGAGTGTTTTTGGGTGGAAGCTTTCGGCCTGTTTAAATTAAAAGTGTGGGCTGCTGTATTATATTTTTGTAATTCTTTTTAATTTTTTTTATTTCTTTTTAATTTTATTTTATTAATTGGTGTGCTAATTTTTTGCTATAAATAGGTGAGTTCTCAAGCTCAAAAATCACACAACATTTTGGAGAGCAATAAATTCTCTCTTGTATTCTCTCTATTTTTCTTGTAATTTTAAGTTTCATTTTTATACACTTTAAATTTTTGCAAATTTAGTATAATTGTTATTTTGGTTGAAGAATTTACGGGGATTATTTGGAGCGCTCTTTTCTTTCATTGGAAGCTATTTCGGTTCTACTTTCTAACTCTTGTAATTTTCATATTTAATTTATCGTAATTTTTAATTTAGTTTTATTATTGTTGTTATTATTATTATTATTATTATTATTATTATTATTATTATTATTATTATTATTATTATTATTATTATTACTATTATTATAATTATTATTATTATTATTATGATTTCAATTAATCCCATGATGACGATTCGTTTAATTATGAACTAATCGCCGTCATGGGATTCTAATGGATTTATTTACGTAATTTAGTAATTCGATGCCTTAATAATTTTTATTATGATAAAAATTCAGATTGCCTAATGTGGTTGCGCTTAATTTATTAGATGCGTAGCTAACGTCTAAATTATTAATTCCTAATGAATGCGAAAGTGGATTTAGGAATTTAGAATTTGCCATGTTAGCATAGGTTCGTAATTGTCATGTGCATTTACGATAAGTGATAGGATTTTTTCACATCACCCTATGTAGTCATAATAACGGAATTTATTCGTAAACCAATTATGTTTTCAAATCTTATAGACATATAGGGTCTAAACATAAAAGGTGTCCTCGCGACTTCTATCTTTTTAAGTGGATGTTTGTGTGGTTTGATATAAGTTAAGACTGAAAGGCGCTTATGTTATTTTCGTGTTCCCGACTAGCTTTCGTAAATTATCAAAATTACTTTGAAATTAAGGCATCAATTCTAAATGAAATAAATAATGAAATTAGAATCCCATGTTTTTCTCACATATAAATTTTCATTTAATTAAATTAATTAGTTCGAATTATTTAATATTAAAAATTTAATTAATCAATTAGAATAATACAAAAATACCCCCTTTTGATATTTATTCAAGCAGTTTGTTGTTTAATCATACGTCGTTGCTTAAATATTATTTCTGAACAAACACCAAGTCTCTGTGGGAACGAATTTATTATATTACTTGTGTCCGCGTACACTTGCGCATTTAGTTTTCGAACCAACAAGTTTTTGGCGCCGCTACCGGGGACTTCGGTGTTATTTTCAGAATTTGTGTTTAACATCAACGGAGGTTAAACTTAACTGACTTGGATAGTTGTTTTTCTCACGTCGTGTTTTCTTGCTCTACCAGTATAAGGATCTTAAGTTATTTATGCGAACACGTTCTCAAACTTTGAAAGCTAAGCTGGAAGAAGAAGAGCTTGAAGCAACAAAAGAGCCTGAAGTAATTGTAGAAGCAACAATGGGCGACAGAGTAGCAGCAGCGACCAAGGCTTTGAAGGACTATTCTCAACCAAAGATCAATGACATCCAATCTAGTATTGTCAGGCCTGCCATTGCAGCTAATTCTTTTGAGATCAAGCCAAGCACAATTCAGATGGTGCAGAACTCAGTACAGTTTGGGGGAGCTTCAACGGAGGATCCTAATACGCACATCAGGGACTTTATCGAGATTTGTGATACTTTCAAATTCAATGGTGTGCCAGATGATGCTATCAAATTGAGACTTTTCCTATTCTCTTTAAGGGACAAGGCAAAGGGCTGGTTGCATTCTCTACCAGCCGGTTCCATCACTACTTGGGAGGATCTTGCTCAGAAGTTTCTTACAAAATTCTTCCCCATGGCTAAAACTGCGGCAATAAGGAACGCGCTAACTCAATTTGCACAACAATCTGGCGAATCTTTGTGTGAGGCTTGGGAACGCTACAAGGAGATGCTGCGAAAGTGTCCTCATCATGGGATGTCTGATTGGATGGTTATTAATGGTTTCTACAATGGGTTAGGAGCACAGTCAAGACCAATGTTGGATGCAGCATCAGGCGGAGCTCTGTGGGCTAGGAGCTATGATGAAGCTTATGAGCTTATTGAGATAAACCAAACCAAACCAAACATACCCAGTATATCCCGCTCAGAGCAGGGTCTGGGGAGGGTAAGTTGTACGCAGACCATGCCCCCACTTTTTAGGGTGGGGAGGCTGTTTCCGTGAAGACCCTCGGCTATGTGCACGACATATACGGTGAGTGATAAATACAGAGGAATCTAAAAGATATGTGACAAAGTTCACAGCAATACCTTAGCCCATGGCTTTCTCCACACGGGACTTACCTACCATGCCCCTAGATACCACCAAGCGAAGCTCCCTACACCTGCACAATCGGGAAACATATGATAATATAAATAAAAAATGAAAATGGAAAAAGATAGCGGAAAAAGCCGAACTCCTATGATAAGGCCATCCGAGACAACCCAACTCTGAGGTTCTCTACTACAGAGCCGTCCCTTAGAAGAGAGTCCACCACTCTGATCTGTCGCCTCCACGAACACCTGTCAGCGGTCATGGTCTCACTTAGATTCATAGCCTTCAAATCCAACCTAAGCTGCTCTTCCCATGACCTCCTCGGTCTGCCTCTCCTCCTCACCCCAACAACCGAAAGACTCTCGACCCTTCTCACTGGGGCTTCCGGCCGCCTCCTATGGACGTGGCCGAACCATCTCAACCTCCCTTCCCTAACTTTCGCAGAAAGTGGCACCACTTCGAGCTCGGTCCTAAAATCCAACCCATAGACTATCACACGGCAAAATAGCGGGTATTCTGGAAGTTGATACAGCCACAGCTATAGCAGCTCAATTAAAGGCATTGACTATGAAGGTGGACTCATTGACTAACTATGGAGTTCAACAAGTGGCAAGTGTTTGTGAGCTTTGTACAGGTGCACATGATACAAATCAATGTACCATATCTAGTGAATCAGTGCAGTTTGTGAGCAATTTTCAGAGATCGCAGCAACCAGCTCCAGCAACATATCATCCTAATAACAGAAACCATCCTAATTTCAGCTGGAGCAACAATCAAGGTGGTATTCAACAACCACAACAGCCGTACCAGCAGTTTCAGGGTCAACAATACGGATCGAAGCCATACAATCCTTCCGGTTTTCTACAGCAGTTTGCTCCAAGGCAACAATTTCAACCTCCGGGATTTTAACAACAGTCTCATGCAGGTGTTGGGCAATATTCTTCTGAAAAATATGAATTGGAAGAGTTGCGGATGATGTGCAAAAGCCAAGCAATTTCTATCAAGACCTTAGAAAACCAGATTGGTCAGATTGCTAATGCCTTGTTGAATAGGCCACAAGGAACGCTTCCTAGTGACACTGAGGCCAATCCAGGCAAGAGGGAGGTCAAAGAACAGGTGAAAGCAGTCACTTTGAGATCTGGAAAGGTTACAAGCAATCAGAATTCAATAATCGCAGAGGAAGTTCTTGAACAGCAAGCTGAAGAATCTACAGTACCAGAAGTTGAAACAACTGATGTGGCAGCTGACCTATTGGTCGATGATGCGGAGAAGAGTAACAGTTCTGCTGAAAAATCTACTCTTAAACATAATACAATGAGCAATCAAATTTACCCACCTCCGCCATATCCCAGAAGACTCTAGAAGCAGAAATTAGACAAGCAGTTTGCCAAATTCCTTGAGGTGTTCAAGAAGTTGCAAATCAACATACCTTTTGCTGAAGCCCTTGAACAGATGCCGAGCTATGAAAAGTTCATGAAGGGTATTCTATCTCGGAAGCTCAAACTCGATGATCTGGAAACCGTGGCATTGACGGAAGAATGCAGTGCTGTTCTGCAACAAAAATTGCCTCCGAAGCTAAAGGATCCTGGTAGCTTCACTATTCCATGCACTATTGGTAATCTGTCTTTTGAAAAGTGCTTGCATGACTTGGGAGCTAGCATCAATCTGATGCCATTGTCGGTTTTTATGCAACTTGGCCTGCCGGATCCGAAGCCTACCAACATCTCTTTACAGTTGGCTGATCGATCAATCACATATCCTAGAGGCATAGTGGAGGATGTTTTGGTGAAAGTGGATAAGCTCATCTTCCCAGCTGACTTTGTTATTCTAGATTTTGAGGAGGATAAGAAGATTCCCATTATCTTGGGAAGACCATTCTTAGCTACAGGTCGGACGTTGATTGATGTCCAGAAAGGTGAACTCACAATGAGGGTGCAAGACCAAAACATCACTTTTAATGTGTTCAAAGCAATGAAGCTTCCATCTGAGGAGGAGTGTTTCAAAGTTGACTTGGTCGAATCTACAGTTAGAACGGAGCTCGGGCATATGTTATTAACAGACCCCTTGGAGAGAGCATTGATAGGAGATTCTGAGGTGGAAGATGAAGAAGGAGCAGAACAACATCAGCAATTAAATTCATCTCCTTGGAAGAGAAGATTTGATATGCCATTTGAGTCTCTTGGATTAGCAGAACTAAAAAATTATCAGGAGCGTCTAAAGCCATCTATTGAAGAAGCTCCTATACTTGAACTCAAACCATTGCCGGACCACTTGCGGTATGCGTTTCTGGGTGATGCATCTACATTACCTGTTATTATTGCTTCTAATCTATCAGGGAGTAAGGAAGATAAGCTTCTGCGAATTCTGAGAGAATTCAAATCAGCCATTGGATGGACCATAGCAGATATCAAGGGAATCAGCCCTTCGTATTGCATGCACAAAATTCTGCTAGAGGAAGGAAGTAAACCTATTGTTGAGCATCAGCGAAGACTTAATCCTATTATGAAGGAGGTGGTGAAGAAAGAGATTCTTAAGTGGTTGGATGCTGGTATCATCTACCCTATTTCAGACAGTTCTTGGGTGAGTCCAGTTCAGTGTGTGCCCAAGAAAGGAGGCATGACAGTTGTAACCAATGAGAAGAATGAGCTCATTCCTACTCGGACAGTCACAGGATGGAGAATATGCATGGACTATCGCAAGTTGAACAAGGCCACCAGAAAAGATCATTTTCCTCTTCCATTCATCGATCAAATGCTGGATAGGTTGGCTGGCCATGAATATTATTGCCTTCTCGATGGATATTCAGGCTACAATCAGATTTGTATCGCCCCAGAAGATCAGGAGAAGACCACATTCATTTGTCCTTTTGGCACTTTTGCTTTTCATCGAGTTTCTTTCGGGCTCTGTGGTGCACCTACGACATTTCAGAGATGCATGATGGCCATATTCTCTGACATGATTGGAATAAATGTGGAAATTTTCATGGATGACTTTTCAGTTTTTGGAACTTCGTACGATGAGTTCTTGCACAACCTGAGTCTAGTGCTGAAAAGATGTGTTGAGACTAATCTGGTGCTCAATTGGGAGAAATGTCACTTCATGGTGCAAGAAGGAATCATTCTTGGGCACAAGGTGTCCAGTAAGGGTCTCGAAGTGGATAAGGCGAAAGTGGAGACTATTGAAAATCTTCCTCCACCAATCTCAGTCAAGGGAATCCGAAGTTTTCTTGGTCATGCAGGTTTCTATCGGCGGTTCATTCAAGATTTCTCCAAAATCTCTAAACCTTTATGCAGTTTGTTGGAGAAGGATGTTCCCTTCCGGTTTGATCAAGATTGTTTAGTTGCCTTTGAGCTATTGAAAAAGAAGTTGACAACAGCGCCTGTTATCACAGCACCTGATTGGGGTGAACCTTTCGAGATGATGTGCGACGCTAGTGATTTTGCAGTGGGAGCTATGCTTGGTCAGCGGAAGAAGAATATTTTTCATGTGGTTTACTATGCTAGTAAAACACTCAGCGATGCACAACTAAATTACACCACTACGGAGAAAGAGCTTTTGGCAGTTGTCTATGGTTTTGAGAAATTCAGGTCATATTTGCTTGGGACAAAGGTGACAGTCTACACTGATCATGCAGCCATTAGATATCTGTTTTCAAAGAAGGATTCAAAGTCGCGATTGATTCGTTGGATTCTTCTGCTGCAAGAGTTTGAGCTTGAAATAAAAGACAGGAAGGGGACAGAAAATTAGGTAGCCGATCATCTATCTCGTTTGGAAGACCACGGTAAGGATTCAAGGGATAAAACTTTAATCAACGAATCTTTTCCAGATGAACAGCTTTTTGGGGTGCAAGAGGAAGAACCATGGTTTGCAGATATTGTGAACTATCTGGTGAGTAATGTCATTCCCTCAGGATTCTCTTACGCTCAAAGGAAGAAATTTCTGCATGACGTGAAGTGGTATCGTTGGGATGAGCCATTCTTATTTAGACAGGGAGCAGATCAGATAATCAGGAGATGTATTCCATATAGTGAGACTGAAGGTGTTCTACAAGATTGTCATTCTACCACGTATGGGGGTCACTATGGTGGAGAGAAGACAGCTGCCAGAGTACTACAAGCAGGGTTCTTCTGGCCAACATTGTTCAAAGATGCGCATCACTTTGTGTTGAGATGTGATCGATGTCAACGGGTTGGAAATATCTCCAGGAGGAACGAGATGCCGCTCAACATGCTTCTTGAAGTTGAGATATTCGATGTTTGGGGAGTAGACTTTATGGGGCCATTTGTATCATCTTGCAATAATCAGTACATTCTGTTAGCAGTGGATTATGTGTCTAAATGGGTCGAGGTGAAAGCTCTACCGACCAATGATGCTAAGGTAGTGCTGAATTTTTTGCATAAGAACATTTTCACACGTTTCGGCACTCCGCGGGTAATAATCAGTGATGAGGGAACGCACTTTTGTAATCGCAAATTCACTGCATTAATGGAAAAGTATCATGTGACGCATCGGGTTGCAACAGCTTACCATCCTCAAACTAATGGTCAGGCAGAAGTCTCCAACAGGGAAATCAAGAGGATTTTGGAAAAGGTGGTGAATCCTTCAAGGAAGGATTGGTCATTGAAGCAAGATGAAGCTGTGTGGGCCTACAGAACAGCGTACAAGACACCATTGGGTATGTCACCTTTTCAACTTGTGTATGGTAAGGCTTGTCATCTGCCTGCTGAACTAGAACACAAGGCGTATTGGGCTTTGAAGAAATTGAACCTCGACATATCGGCTGCTGGTGAAAAATGAATGCTTCAACTTAATGAACTTGAGGAGTTTCGTCTACAGGCTTATGAGAATAATAAGTTATACAAGGAGAAGGTCAAGAGATGGCATGATAGAAGGTTGGTACATAAGACATTTGTACCGGGTCAAATGGTTCTACTCTTCAACTCTTGGCTCAGACTTTTTCCTGGAAAGCTCAAGTCAAGGTGGTCAGGTCCATTCACGATTAAAACAGCGTTTTCGCACGGAGCAGTGGAAATTTTTGATAAGTCGCCTGATCAATCTTTTAAGGTGAACGGGCAGAGGCTTAAGCATTATTTTTGGGGAACAGTGAACCGTGAGGCAGATACCACCGTGTTGGCCACCACATGATCAAGCAGCAGAATCGTCAAGCTAGCGACAATAAACAAGCGCTTCATGGGAGGCAACCCATAGGTTTGGTGTTTTTATGTGTGGTTTGATTTTGTGTGATTTTGTTCAGTTTGCAGGCCATTGGCGAGTTGCAGGATTAGCCTCAGGTTGGAGCTCATTTCCACCTCCTGATTCACTGCCCGAGGAGGGCAGCGATGCCGATAGTTAGGGGAGTTCTCTTTTATCCTTTATCTATACCTTCAATGAGGACATTGAATAATTTAAGTTTGGGGGTGATTTAGGATATTTCATTAATCGAGTCATAGCATTGCATATAGTTTTATGTAGTTCATAATACATCATGCTAGTTTAATTTCATATAATTCATATTTTGCAAAAAAAAAAAAAAAGGATTAGTTGCATATCATATTTTCCTTGATCCCGTAGCGCTTGGTGGTTCCGTTTAGTAGTCAATGATGAATTTGAGTGTGATAATGATGGATAGAGGGCTGATTTAAATACTTTTGAATTGACGTGCATGTTGCAGAAGCACAATCTTACACAACTCATCGGTTGCTTTTGGGCTAGGTTAAGGTCATGCTTGTTTGGTTGTTGAAATTTAATCACCTGATTATATTTGGAATTTTCTTTATTCCCTTGATAGCGTAGAATCACTAAATATAAGTTTGTGTGTAGTTGTTAATAATTGATAGGTGTCAATTGGCTAGTAGCCAGCTCATATTTATATGAGTAGTCTAGGGTTGGAATTGAGAATTCTCATTACAGATTGCATATAAAAAAAACAAAAGAAAAAAATGAAAAAAAAGGAGTGTTTGTGAGTATGTGTGTGTATGCAAAATTGATCAGGGTGAGCTCTTTAATACTCGAGCAATTAAGTTCTAAGGGACTCAAGCCTAGTGACCTAAGAATTTTCTGGTCTGGGATCCACTAACTTAACGCTCGCTACATGGGTATTATTGTATAAGCCTTTTGGGGTCTCATCCATTGCACGGTCAAATAAGCATGTGTGTTGTGTATAGTATTATGCGTCATAGTTGTTAATAAAGCATGAATTCCTGTCTAACTCAAATGATGATGGAGGTGTTTCTAGGTTATGAAGTGTCTAGCGTCCATTATATTTATAAACTTGTGATTGTTATGACGAAGAATATGTATGGTTTTGATCTAGTGCTAAGAGTAATTCTGATGAGTATTGCACGCACGCACGTTTCTGTATTTGTAAATGTTAATATGCTGATATTTAGTCGATCTCTATTTGGAGTTATCACATTCTCTGAGACACTCTGCTAAATTGATTATTGATTTGCTTATGGGATCCTTGCATCAGTTGCATTCATGCATTTAGAGGTAGTCGAGTCTGTTTTCGCTTGAGGACAAGCTTCAGTTTAAGTTTGGGGGTGTGATAAGTGGATTTTATATCCACTTATTTTCCGCTAATTGGACCTAAATTGATGGTTTTTCCTTAAGTATGTTGTGTCTTTTAATTCATTTTTTGTTAATTAAGTTTTTGTTGTGCAGAACTCGTAACTTTAGGTATTGTGGCGATAAAAGGCTAAAAACGATGGATTTCTGTCTCAATTTTATCAAGTGGACTGGCTACAAGGAAAAAGAATTATCATAAAGAAATTCTGAGTGATATATTCTTAAATCTGGAACCCCGGTTGGAATTGATATATTTTTCGTTTCGCAAAAGGAATCCAGTTTCAGATCCTCAAGAGACCGTGATTTACACCTGGACGAGCAATGAGAAAATAGAATTATCACAAAAAGATGGAAAGTGATATATTCTTAAAGAGAAAATCCCGGTTGGAATTGATATATTTTTTTTCAAGCAAAAAGAGTCTGGTTTCAGATCCTCAAGAGACCGTAATTTACACCTGGACGAGCAAAGAGAAAATAGAATTATCACAAAAAGATGGAAAGTGATATATTCTTAAAAAGAAAACCCCGGTTGGAATAGATATGTTTTTCGTTAAGCAAAAGGAGTCCGGTTTCCGACCCTCAAAATACCGCAACTTAGGATTTAAGGATTTATGTATATTAATAAATATTTTATTTAATTACAAAATTATATTTTTAAATATCTAATAATATTAGATATTTATTTTTATAATTTCTCAATTAAATTAATTATTTATTAATTAAAAACAGGACCCGAATTGATTTTATATTGTATCAGGGCTGTATTATTTGTATGTACGGCAGTATGGCATTTATTTAATGAATGATAAAAGAGAGATATTGCAAATCATTCAAGGCTGTCGGCAGCATAGTAAGTCGGTCCACTCTCCCAGAATTAAGTGTGGAGCACGCGCCAGGTTAATAGGCCGCGCGTGTGTGTCACTCGTTGGGGGTGAGACTGGGGAAATTCTGGAGAAAGCATACAACAGGGTTGAGTGTTTTTGGGTGGAAGCTTTCGGCCTGTTTAAATTAAAAGTGTGGGCTGCTGTATTATATTTTTGTAATTCTTTTTAATTTTTTTATTTCTTTTTAATTTTATTTTATTAATTGGTGTGCTAATTTTTTGCTATAAATAGGTGAGTTCTCAAGCTCACCCTATGTAAACCAATTTTTTGATAGGATTTTTTCACATCACCCTATGTAGTCATAATAACGGAATTTATTCGTAAACCAATTATGTTTTCAAATCTTATAGACATATAGGGTCTAAACATAAAAGGTGTCCTCGCGACTTCTATCTTTTTAAGTGGAAGTTTGTGTGGTTTGATATAAGTTAAGACTGAAAGGCGCTTATGTTATTTTCGTGTTCCCGACTAGCTTTCGTAAATTATCAAAATTACTTTGAAATTAAGGCATCAATTCTAAATGAAATATATAATGAAATTAGAATCCCATGTTTTTCTCACATATAAATTTTCATTTAATTAAATTAATTAGTTCGAATTATTTAATATTAAAAATTTAATTAATCAATTAGAATAATACAAAAATACCCCCTTTTGATATTTATTCAAGCAGTTTTTTGTTTAATCATACGTCATTGCTTAAATATTATTTCTGAACAAACACCAAGTCTCTGTGGGAACGAATTTATTATATTACTTGTGTCCGCGTACACTTGCGCAGTTAGTTTTCGAACCAACACCGGCCATTCGAGCGGGTCGTGCGAGCCGGGTCTGCGTGCGGTCTTATTTGCCGGGCCGGTCCGGGCCGGTCCCGGTTTTCCATATTCCAACCCGTACTCGGCACTGATTTTGTAGCGGTTGGAGTGGGCTTGAACCGGCCCGTTCCGTGCAGAATATATACGAATAAAGTAACGAGCCGGTTACTAGCGGGTCGTGCCTAACCGCACCACTGGCCACCTCTAAACGTAAGATTAAAACAAATTTGCATGGTTGTAAAAATCGGTAATCAGGATAAATCGGTTGAGGTATCGATTTAAGATTAATCGGATGGATTAATCGTAGTATTAATCGGGTATTATAATAATATTTAATATATTAATCTAATTTACAATTAAACATATTATTTTAAATAAGTTCACAGGATTAATCGGATTTCAAAAATCGAATCGGTTGGTTACCTTACAGAGGATTAATCGGGGATTAATCGGTTAAATCGAGGATTTTTAGAGTACTGATAATTTGTCAAATTCACCAAATTTAAGTTTTCTTTTTATTAAAAAGTTAAAAATTTTATTATTAAAAAATATTTTTTATTTATTTTTAAAATGTGTTATAAATTTTTTTAGATTTAAAATGAGTAATCCATAATTTATCAAAACTGATTAATTTGATCAATGATAAAATCAAACACGAGAGCTAAACACATGTATATCGTAAAATAATCAATCATTCTCAAGATGTCCTTTGAAATTATAAAACTTAAATTTATGTAAATTATATTTTTGTTTTTCATTATTTATACTCACAATTTTGTCAAAAAAAAAAAGATTTGTCGAAACAATAAAATCATTTTGATATTAATTTTTTTTTTCATGTGGGGCGAATGTTGATCCACTTTATCACAATTTTAACAAATAATACCTCACATATAACATTTTGAAAAAATGTTTATTAATATCACGTCAAAACATAATTTTGAGTTGTGTTTACAGAAACGCTACATTGTATAATGTTTTGGATAATTTTTTTTTTTAAAGTTCAAAACGCTACTTAAAATGATTTTTTGGGTTCAAAATGTTATTTTAACTTATGCTATTTTATTTTATTTTTGCTTAGAGAACTTATAATCAATACGTCAATGAAAATTGTGTTTTTTTTACCAATTTCGATGGCCGATTCTTTTAAAAATCAGGTTAAGTTAGTAGGATTTAGGATTTATGATTTAGGATTTATATGTCAGTAGAATCCAAAATATAACTGTTGAACCCCAAAATTTATCGGTTAAAACAATCCTAGACCCTAGATCCTAAATCGTAAGTTTGTATACAATTTATCCGTTATTTTGAATATTTCTAAAATTTAAAATGAAATTGTTAAACCCTAAAGGCTAACCGTTAAACCCCTAAGAGAATATAGATAAATTTAAAAGTTATAAAAAATTAAATATTTCTAAAAAAATAAAAAAGATAACACAATTTAAATTAGCATCTTAAGCCCACCAAAAATAATACTTTAAACAGCCTTTTAAATTTAAAATTGAAAATGTTATACTATACATTTCCAATGCGCTCCCAATTCTTTATATTTAGATAATAGGATTTAACACGTATTTTAAGATTCATATAAAATATAATTCTATAAATTATTTTAATATTTTTTTCTAAATAATTTTATTTAAAAAAAGAAAATTTTAAAATAAATTATAAAACTATATTTTATAAAAATCTTAAGTACCAACTAATAAAAAAAATTATAAACAAAGTGAGAGAGAGGGACTACACGATTTTTCTCACGTATCTCATTTTATTTTTCACATAGAACACGACCTCATCTTTCATATGTTCTTTCAAACAATTTATCTGAGAAATGGGTTATCATATAGATAAGTGGATCACTAGGTTTTTTTCGGTCTCTTTTAAACCACTCAATACAAGAAATGTTACACCCCATTAATTTTTGAAAAATAAATGTAATTTTTTATTGATTCTGCATTTTTTTTTTGAATGCTACCGCAACAAAATGAATAATTGTTAAATTCTAGTATTTCAGATAATATATTTAGAATTTAAAAAGTTCATTTAATATTATTTTTAATTAAAATACGGAAAATAATTATAAAATTAAAAATAAATAGTAAATGAATTTTTAAAAATCTAAATATATTATCTAAAATACTAGAATTTAACAATTATTCATTTGGTTACGTTAGCATTCAAGAAAAATGTGCAGAATCAACAAAAGATTACTTTTATTTTTCGAAAGTTAACGGAGTATAACATTTTTTGTATTGAATGGTTTAAAAAAGATCGAAAAAAAAATCCAATAATCCGTTTATTTAGTGCCCAAATTGCAAGTTTTAATTTATTAAGTTATGTAATTGCAAAATTTTTTAGTTCAATTACCCAATTACAACTTAGAACTTAGTTCAATTATGATTAAACCATTTTACCAATTTTATATCTATTCAACCTGTAAAGTGAAGGAGTACGAATCTCAGTAGAATCTCAGTAGAATCTCAGTATTCAACTTAATCTCAGTATTAAGTTGCAAACTTTCCAGATTTAAACAACAAGGATGGCAACAGGGAAGAAGCTGTTCACTGCAGTAGTTATCTGGATTCTTGTTCTTTTTGGAACCTTAGCCCTTATTCTGGTATTTCTTCCTATTTATATTCAATTCCTATAAATTTTTCAATCTTTTAGTACATATTTACACGCACTTTATTTATATACAATTTGGATCAAGTTTGTTACGGTAATTTGATTGATTTTGTGGTCAGAACCGATTAAATGATCCCGGGGTCTCTTCTGATCGCATAGTTATTACTTCTGAGCTCCCTAATAAGGTAAACACAATTGAGCAATTTCTTCCCTCTTTTTTTTTTTTTTTTTTTCTTTTTCCTTCCTTCCATTTAAAAAATGATAAATTTGTTTATTATGAACTTGGATTTTGTACTTGTACAAGAATGCTATACATTGTTTTGTAAAATACGGAACATTCATGTCTCTTTTTTTTAACAATCTTGTGTTAGTATCATTGTTACGTATGTGTGAATGATCAATTGCACACGGAAAATTAAAATTGTTTTTGCTATATTTGTGATTATTAAACTATTGACAGAGTTTCATAAATATGTTGTCCATTTGGCGCTGATCATTGCATACTTGAATGTATTTCATCTAGGCCAAGGTATTGGATGGGGGTATGGAAGGGGTGACCAACAAAGTTTACTTTGACATAGAGATTGGTGGAAAGCCTATGGGTATGTTTCGATTCGTGTTTGTACTGATGCTAGGTTCATTTTGTATTTGCTATTTCTTTCTCAAATATTGACTGCATTAGAGTGGGAACATTAAGATTGAAATATGTAATTGCAAGTCATACCCGTTATTTCTGATGCTTGCTCTCCTGATCCATTATTGAATTGCTCTCAGGTATGGTAAATATACATAGAATATTATATGCCGCTAACTCAAACCTTCATTTATTTACATGTAATTAGGATATTTAGCTGAATTTACTTTGTAAAAATTACAAGATAATAGTTAAACGAATGTATAAGTTATTTATATAATTCAAGCTGTAGAAATGATACAATTGGCACCAACTGCATATACTATAGATATCTGCATAGTCTCCCTATCCATCAATTTTGGTGATTACCATAGTCATCTGTCAAAACAATCAAATGAATGCTTTTATACCCAACCACAACACTAGATGTGCATTTCCATAATTATTTTCTTATTAAACTTAAAACCATGCAGACTTGGCTTTAAACCCAACCAGAACATTATACATGCATTTAATTTATTTTTTTTATTTTTAATTCGATTAAAACCATATAGACTTTCCTAGTGTACTCAGCACAGGGAAAAATAAGTTTCTTGTGAAATTTGTGTATTTTATGTGATGAAATATACAATTTCTATATCCGCTTGTTTGTTTTAGATGATCTTCTGCTGCCCATTATGCTGTTATGTAACATTAATAAAATGTGCATCTTATTATATGATTTGTTATTATGGACTGTATGCCTTTATATTAAGATACATTTTTTCTTCAGGTCGTATTGTCATGGGCCTCTTTGGGAGAACAGTTCCATTGACAGCAGGTACGGTGGTCCAGTCCTATAGAAACAAGCCCTTATTAATTTTTGTCACCCCAAAGATAGTCTAACTATTTAATCTTATGTTTATTCTGCAGAAAACTTTCGAGCTCTTTGCACGGGTAGCCAAGTAACTTTTGCTCCCTTTCATACCTTTATCTAACTAGCTTAAAACCCGTGCGATGCACGGATTTTCTAATAATTATATGAATTTTTTAACTTGAATTAAATTTTTTTAATACATGAATATTGTAGACTTTAAGTTTTAATAATATGATTTGATAATAATCATATATATGTTGTCCGTGAAATTTTTAGAAAATGATGAATTTTAGTTAGAAAATATAGAAAAGATTATACGTTAATCGGTTAATTATTATTTTATTTTATTAAGTAGAACCACCCGTGATATTATTGGAAAAGAAGAGGTTTTAGTTAGATGCGATGCACGGATTTTCTAATAATTACATGATTTTTTTTAATTTGAATTGAATTTTTTAAGAAATGAATATTGTAGGCTTGAAATTTTTTAAATAATATGATTTGATAATAATCATATATATGTTGCCCATGATATTTTTAGAAAATGATGAATTTTAGTTAGAAGATATAGAAAAGATGATATGTTTTAACTAAAAAATGTAATCGATTAAATATTTTTTTATTTTTATTAAGTAGAACCGCCCATGATATTATTGGAAAAGAAGAGGTTTTAGGTAGATGCGATGCACAGATTTTCTAATAATTACATGATATTTTTTAATTTGAATTAAATTTTTTAAGAAATGAAACTTGTAGGCTTGAATTTTTAAATAATATGATTTGATAATAATCATATATAAGTTGTCCGTGAAATGATGAATTTATTTAGAAAATATAGAAAAGATGATTCGTTTTAACTAAAAAAAGGTTATCGGTTAATTATTATTTTATTAAATTGAATTGTCGTGATATTATTGAAAAGAAGAGGTTTTAGTTAGAGAAAATAGAAAAGGTAACATGTTTTAGATGCGAAAGTTAATTAGTTAGGTATTAGTAATTATAAGATTATTATTTAATTTTGTTAAATAGAATTACTCGTAGTGTTTCTAAAAAAGGAGAAATTTTAGTTAGATAAACTATTAAGGATAATGTGTTTTACCTGAAAAAGTAAATTTGATTATTTATTAAAAAAAAATAGAAAAGGTAATATGTTTCACATGAAAAAGGAAATTGATTAGTTATTGGTAACCAAAAATTATTATTTAATTTTAATAATTATGATTACCTACAAAAAACCAAATCGACAAATTTTCGATGTTTCGGCTTTAATTGCGATGCACGGATTTTCTTTAATATTATATGTTTTTCTAATTTGAATTGAATTTTTTAAGACATGAATTTTGTAGAAATGATATGATTTGATAATATTATATATATGTTGCCCGTGATATTTAAGGAGGGATTTTAGTTAGAAAATATAGAAAAGATGATACATTTTAGCTGAAAAAGGTTACTAGTTAATTATTAGTAATTATATTATTATTATTATTTTATTCTATTAAATAGAATTGGTTGTGATATGATTGGAAAAAGAAAGATTTTAGTTAGAGAAAATGTAAAAGGTAACATATTTTAGCTGGAAAAGGTAATTGGTTAGTTAATAGTAATTATAATATAATTATTTTATTTTATTAGATCGAATTGCCCGTAATGCTTTTAGAAACGGGAAATTTTAGTTAGATATAATATAAAAGATATTGTATTTTAACTTTTACCTGAAAAAAGAAATTGATTAGATATTAAAAAAATAGAAAAGGTAATATGTTTTACGTGATAAAAGGAAATTGATTAATTATTAGGAAATATTTTATCCATATTAAGTAAGGGCAATTAAGTAAAAACAATAGGTACCGTACCGACCGATTGTCCGACCAAACTTTAAATGTTTCGGCTATTATAATATAGTATAGATTGTTTGGTTACTTTGCAAAATTAATTTTATGCTTACCTATATTTTGGTGAAAGGACAGCTTGTTCTCTGCAACATGTTATCAGTTTATAAGCATAATACAGAACCTGGTCAAAGATTATCCTTTCAAAGTGATCAGCCTTGCAAGTGTCTTGATGGTGGAATGTTATGCAGTCTTCTATAAGATGTTAAGCAGTTTAATTGACCTCGTAAAGCTTTATTCTTATAACATTCTGTCAGTTGAGAACCTTCTGGTAAATTAACAGAGTCTAAATGAAGATTTTATAGCAGTAATGGTATGTACTCTCTCCTTCCCCTTTTACGTGTCCAATTTTAAATAAAATTTTATCCCTAAATACATGTCCATTTTCACTTTCCAAAGCAAATTTACAGGTAATTTTTCAAAATTATCCCTATGATTACTATTTTCAAGGTTTGACTCTTTTGAACTTAGTTGGATTCTCATTTTCTCCAAGGTAATAATTAGGGGTATTCATGGGAAAAACTAAAATATGGCATAAAACTATATTTGCGGAGTGAGATGGACTCTTTTATATAAGACAACATCTTTGGCCTGAAAAGTTGTCAATACATTATTAAATGCTTTATAATTTGAGTAAAATGTTGTTTCCACCTTTAGTGATTTTAACAATACATTAAGGTTATCCACGAGTGAATCGGATGTTATCAAACAAACTATTGGGAGAATGTAATTTTTTTTTTGTGCCTATCTTATCCATTTCCTTTTGTCGTTGGAGAAGGTTATTGATGTGCACAGTTATGAAGTGGATACATGGGCTGTTTTTTTTTTTTTTTTTTTTTCTGTTTTAATAGTAAAAGGTTGCACGAGGAGTGAAGAATTTAAACTCACTGCTCTTATTGTCAAGTCAGCTGAAATTGAAATGGAAGTAAGGATAGTATGATAGTAAGTGATCCTCCCATTGCAGGGGAGAAAGGTAAAGGAAAGAATAGGAAGCCTCTCCATTACAAAGGAAGCAAATTCCATAGAATTATACCCAGCTTTATGATCCAGGGTGGTGATTTTACTCTTGGTGATGGCCGAGGTGGGGAGTCGATCTATGGTGATAAGTTTGCTGATGAAAACTTTAAGCTGAAGCACACGGCTCCAGGTAAATCTTCGATGCCATTCTAATATATTCCTGAATCTACAATGAATAACATGGGCCAACTTCTGGAAGATCCTTACATACTTTTCCCTCTTTTGATTGTAGGTTTTTTGTCAATGGCAAATGCTGGACCAGATACTAATGGTTCACAGTTCTTCATTACTACTGTAATAACCAAATGGTAATTTTCTGTTCTCCTTTTTGTTATTTCATTTATTAATTTGTATAATATTTTGGTTTCCTTAAGAAACAATAGGAACATTTTGGGGAAAACTAGTATTCTAGATAGTGTTGGACTATCAAACTGCATAATTAATAATTTTTTATGTCACGGATTTTATTGATAAGTTTCATAAGTTCACTTAAAATGATAGTTTTGACTTCCCGAATTTTATTTTTAAGTTTCGTCCACTAGGAATCTGTTATTAATTGATATAACTCAATAAGTAAGCTTGATATCAGATATGGAAACGAGTTTAACAACAGTGATTTTAACAACAGTAATTTTATACCGAAATTAGTAATTTTGAATTAATTTGAGCATGCATTTTGTGGTTTATTCAGTATTCTATAAGTGATCTGTATATTGTTGGCCTCTTGTAAAGGTTGGATGGCCATCATGTTGTGTTTGGCAAAGTGCTTTCTGGGATGGATGTAATTTACAAGATTGAAGCAGAAGGAAGGCCAGATGGGGCACCCAGAAGCAAAGTTGTTATTTCAGACAGTGGAGAACTAGCCATGTAATCTTTAGGAATCTCGGATTTATGTGGATCATATGGGTTTCTTAAAGAATCATGTCCATGCCAGTGGGATTATACGGGTTGTCATTATGTAGCACTTCTTAAGATGCATTGAACAAATTTACTTCATCCACCCCGTTTTAGAAATACCCTTATTCTTAAGCAAAGTATTCATGTGGTTACACATCCGGTTCATTTATTGTTACGACACAAACTTTTTAATCAATAGTAGGACATGCGTTGAGAACATGTCATTTACAAACCAAAGTTGTGTAGATTTAGGATTTGGTGACCGGAAATCTGAATTAGTCATCCGTGGATTATGAAGAACATGTCATTTACGAACAAAAGTTTGAAGTCTATTAACCCATCATCCACTTTCATTACACATCTCTCGTGATTGTAAACATTTGAACATTTTTTTGGGATCAACTCTGGAGAAATATATTGTTGAATATTCGCATAGGCTTGTACGTGTATGCTGTCTTCTTCTTTGTCAACCAAATACAAAATTTTCTGCATCAATATGACTTGAACTAGTTGCACTTTAACATTACTCATCTTTCTTTTTTTAAAAAAATAAGGTGTCAATTTGCTTGGAGGGGTAGCATGATGTTCACCTAAACTTACTATGACTATGCTGTTTATCCCTTACTCCCATGGTCAGGGTTCAGGGGCTCAGTTAAATTCTTTTTACAAATGTGATTCTGAAAGTTGATCAAGTATAGAACTTAATTAACCTGATCCCTTCATTAAGCATGAAATTATAATCTGGCTGAGCCGGTAACATAAAAAAGATAAATCCGCTTTTAATAAATTGGAAGATGACTATGTCAACATTGTAGCCTAACGAATCATCATATATATAATAACCATGTCCATATTGTAGCCCAACGAATGACATATAATATCTGTAATTGTCATTTGCGGAAATTTCCCATTTTAAGTCCCTCAGTACTTGTTCTTAGGCCCTTTCTTTAGCTTCTGGTGGTAGGTTCTTCATTTAGTCCCACTTGATTTCTCTATAGAAAGTCCAGTCGGATGGATCTAGGGTGCTCTTTCCATCTGCAGCTACAAGATTGTAAGGTGAATCCCCTGCAAATTCTGTTGGCATGGATTTCCAGTGTAAGGAAGGCGTCCAATCAGCTTCTTTGAGCACCTTTAATATCTCCTGCACAACTATCTTGCTTCCTTCAGCTGATAAATGAACTCCATCTCTAAATAAGAGAAAACATCAAAACAAGTTATAAAAGTGCTCTCGTATTTCAACAATAAGAATTCATATTACAGATGAAAAATATATTTAAATAACAAGAAACAAAGTGTTAAACCACCTCTTAGAAAGTTCCAGAAAGAAACAAAACTAGAATTTGCTTCACATTACTGGTTGACAGAATGATAGATAATTATAGCAGCTGCTCCATAAAACATGTTCATGAATTATAAAAGTTACACAGTCAGGTTATGTAAGCAGTTTCAAAATGTGACAATGGATACAAATAATGAACATAAAATGCTCGAGTATTGTCCCTTTGCATTTGAAGGCAGATAGTAACCCTGGACAAAGTGAAGAACAATTTGGTTGTAACCTACATGTTCACTTCGCAAGTCTGCACCTGATTAATGTATATATGAAAAATAGTCGATTTTTTGGCAACAAATGGATTGTTAAGACATACAAGAGCATATACGAAACAAAAGTACATACGTGAAGCAACATAGCTTCCTTGTGCCTTTTACCGAGATGAGACAAAAGTCTACTTCAAAAACACAGATATTCATTAACATAAAAATCCTTCTTTGCAAGATTACAAGAATTCTGTGGTCTTAAATTACAAGAATGGGGTGGTGGAATTAGTAGTGATTACAAAAAACAAGGCCAGGAGTATAGACATAATCTGAGACGACTTCGATCTAGGAGGGACTTACAGGGTATCAATGAGTATAACAAAGTCCGGTGGGAATACATGAACTTGTTGGAAAAACAAGAGATATACTGGAAACAACGGGCAAAAAAATTTTGGCCAAGAGAAGGGGATTGTAACACGAGATTTTTTCACAAATTTGCATCAGGAAGGAAGAAAAATAATGGGTTTCAACGGATTAAGGATGCGAATGGAGTGTGGCAAGATACAACGGAGGAGATTCATGGAATAATTGAAGCATATTTTGCTAAGTTATTTGAGTCATCGAATGTTGATGGTAATTTATCAGATAGAGAGTGTAAAGCAGATTTCTGATCACGAAAATGAGGACTTGATAGCTCTTGTACATGCTGATGAAGTTAAGGATGCAGTATTCTCTATGCACCCGGACAAATCTTCTGGTCCGGACGGCTTCAATCCAGCGTTCTTTTAGTCATTTTGGAATGTGGGGGGGGGGGGGACGTGGTTCGTTTCTGCCAAAATTACATGAGTACAGGTAGACTGCCAGAAGGAATAAATCATTCACTTGTTTGCTTGATACCGAAGGTCAAAATTCCTCAGACTGATGCTGGACAAAATATTAAATATGCAGGACAAAATATTAAATCGAAGATTTATTGAACAAAAACAAATAAAGCAATGAATCATACGAATCCCAAGAATAATCAATAATATTATTCCCAAGGAAAAAGTGTATAATCAAAGCTTTTCTAGAAATGTATCATGTTCGGTCTATATATACCGAATATCAAACCCAAAGTCAAAAAAAAAATCCCTAAACATATGGGATCATATAAAATCAAATCACAAGTAATAAAGTAAATTCCTAAACATATGAGATAATATCAAATCAAATCTCTAGAGATAATATGATGAGCTGGTCCCTATTAGCTTTATTTAGTAAACTACTTAAATAATAAGCTCCTAGCCCCACATATAAAATACATAGATAAATACATTATTTATCTCTACACTAAACAAATATAAACTAATTATTAATTCTTTATTCCTGTTCCTCATCATTCTCCCTTGTTGGAGAAAACTCGACCACGAGTTTTGTAAAAGTCAAGAATCACGCAAGGATGAGATGGAACCAGGATGAACTTTGTGCTCTTCTTTAGAAACGGTTGAGGTGCAAAGAACTCTAAAAACGGACTACCACGCAAAGGAGGCTCAAACGAATATTCTGGAATGATGAAGTCAATATGTTCAACCTCAATAATATCAACTACTTTATAATCATCGACAATTTTAAAGCAGTCAGGTTGTGGCAAAATTTCTTCTACTTGTTCCTCAATAGCAATCTTTGTATCCTCAACTTGTTTAACCTCCTCAAATGGATCTTCCGGATTTGTGTCTTTACCACGCTGAATTTCCATATTAGTTTCATGTTCTATGGCATTTTTTGCATTCTCCAAACCCACAAGACATTGAACTTGAGATGTGAGAGTTGCAAGAGCCCTTTTGACTTCCCCGGTTGCACTTTTTAGTTCCTCACTTGCACGTGCGTCCCTTTCTTTACTTAACTCAATTTTATACCTCTTTTGTAAGCTTCTAAGTTCATCATATTGATTTTCTAACTCCTTCAACGTAAGTTTATATTGATGTAACCAACGTTCACGATGACAAACATAGACTTCGTAATGCAACTCATCACGCTCACGCTCAAGGAAATAAATATTATCCTCCACGCCATCGATTTGACGCTTGATGTAAGAAGACATGATTAAACAAAGATAAGAGGGCTGATCTTGATGAATTCTGGAATACAAGGGACTAAAACATCAAAATTCAGAAGTAGCAATGGCTGGAATGTCAAAGATCAGAAACTTCAGTGGTTAAACTGTCAAACTTTTGAAGTTCAGGACTGATTTGAAAGTTTCTGCAAAGCTCAGGAACTGTGTTGTAATTCTGAAAACTTCAGGGACTGGTTTAAACTTTACTGAATCTCCAGGGACTAGTTTGCAATTTTCAAAAATTTTAAGGTCCCTAACAGCAGTTTCACACAAGATATAAAGAATAGAATTAGGGTTACCCTTCTTTTTTCCAGCAGCCGTCTCTTTATTTTTTTCCCTTCTTCTCCAGATTTGTCTTTTACCTCTGCTGTGAACAGTAACTTCAGGGATGAACAGTACTCAGAAATGAACAGTATTCCGGTGATGAACAGTACTTTCCCGGCAGTGAACATTAACTCCGGCAGTGAATAGTGCCCTGATGAACAGTTTTCCCCCTCTCTAAAAAAACCCAGATCTCCCAACAATTCAGAAATCGATGGAGAAACCTAAGCTCTTGATACCATTTGATGCAGGACAAAATATTAAATCGAAGATTTATTGAACAAAAACAAATAAAGCAATGAATTATACGAATCCCAAGAATAATCAATAATATTATTCCCAAGAAAAAAGTGTATAATCAAAGCTTTTCTAGAAATGTATCATGTTCATATATACCGAATATCAAACCCAAAGTCAAAAAACAAATCCCTAAACATATGGGATCATATAAAATCAAATCACAAGTAATAAAGTAAATCCCTAAACAAATGGGATAATATCAAATCAAATCTCTAGAGATAATATGATGAGCTGGTCCCTATCAGCTTTATTTAGTAAACTACTTAAATAATAAGCTCCTAGCCCCACATATAAAATACATAGATAAATACATTATTTATCTCTACACTAAACAAATATAAACTAATTATTAATTCTTTATTCCCGTTCTTCATCACAGACGGTAGCTGATCTTCGACCTATTTCACTCTGTAACGTGTTGGTAAGAATATTGTCTAAAGTAATGTCAAATAGGCTGAAAGTATGCCTAAATTCTATTGTTTCAGACAAGCAGAGTTCGTTCATAGAGGGACGACTTCTTACAGATAATGCATTGCTGGCATTCGAAATAAACCACTACTTGAAGAGACGTACACAAGGTGAGAATGGACTAGCTGCTCTGAAAATAGACATCTCGAAGGCCTATGATAGATTGGAATGGCGTTTTATTCATAATATGATGAGGAGGTTCGGTTTTCATGAGACATGGATGGATCGAGTTATGACATTTATACGGTCAGTTTCGTATAGTTTCTCACACAACGGGGAAGAGTTTGGACGGATTGTGCCTTAACGTGGTCTACGTCAAGGAGACCGTATATCCCCATACATTTATATCATGTGTGCGGAAGGTTTAAGTGCTATAATTAGGAGAAATGAGCAAGCTGGAATTTTGCATGGTTGTACAGTAGCAAGACGGGCACCAACAATATCTCATCTTTTATTTGCCGATGATTGCTATTTTTTCTTCCGGGAAAATGCAACAAAGGCAGGGGTAATGAGACGGATCTTGGATCGTTATGAACACATATCTGGGCAGATGGTGAATTTTTCACCAAATACTATGGCGGCTTGTAGACAGGATGTGTGTCAAGAGTTGGGAGTGAGGGAAGCTGCGTTACCAGGAAAATACTTAGGTCTCCCAATGCGTATTGGAAGAAATAAGGTGGCTGATTTTAGTTTCTTAGTGGATTGAGTGGATCAAAAATTACAGAGTTGGAGTAAGCAAGCAATTTCAAGAGCAGGTAAGGTAATTCTTCTTAAAACGGCAGCTCAATCTATACCAAATTTCTGGATGAACTTGTTACTAATTCCGAATGAGATTTGTGATCGAATCGAAAAAAAGATGAATGCTTTCTGGTGGGGTAGAAATGGAACGAATGGGGGAATCAAATGGCTTTCCTGGGACAGATTATGCACAGTTAAAGAAGAGTGTGGGTTGGGGTTTAAGAAGTTGAAGGATTTTAACATAGCCATGTTGGCAAAACAGGCGTGGCGATTGATTTAATGGGAGTAATTCTTTGGTTAGTAAGTTTATGCAGGCTCGCTATTATCCGGACTCAGATTTTCTAAATGCAACAGTTGGGTCGAATCCAAGTTATCTCTGGAGGAGTATAATTGCAGCTCAAGAAGTTGTTAAGCAAGGGGATCGTAAAAGAATTGGCAATGGTGAGACAACGAGAGTCTGGAAAATTCCGTGGCTACCAGACCCAGATAATGGTTACCTCACGACTGCAACAAATAAACAGCTTCAAGATATACATGTGCAGAGTTTATTCGATGAAACTCAGAAACAAATAAGAAGTTGAAGGATTTTAACATAGCCATGTTGGCAAAACAGGCGTGGCGATTGATTAATGGGAGTAATTCTTTGGTTAGTAAGTTTATGCAGGCTCGCTATTATCCGGACTCAGATTTTCTAAATGCAACAGTTGGGTCGAATCCAAGTTATCTCTGGAGGAGTATAATTGCATCTCAAGAAGTTGTTAAGCGTTAAGCAAGGGGCTCGTAAAAGAATTGGCAATGGTGAGACAACGAGAGTCTGGAAAATTCCGTGGCTACCAGACCCAGATAATGGTTACCTCACGACTGCAACAAATAAACAGCTTCAAGATATACATGTGCAGAGTTTATTCGATGAAACTCAGAAATAAATGGGTATGGGAGAAGGTGAATACTTCTGCTTTTGGAATTAAAGCCATGGCTCTCAACTTGGTTGCAGACTGGAGGCGAGTTAGGCAGGTAGACAAGGTGACTCGCAGGGATGGGCAAGGGCAAGCAAAGACATGGAGTAAGCCTCTGGAAGGTTGGATTAAAATTAATGTTGATGTTGCTTATCGACAAGGAGGGGAGCAGATTGGTGTTGGATGTGTAGTAAGGGATGATCGTGGTCAGTTCCTTCGAGCTCGAACAAACATACTTCATGGCACGAGACAAGTAAGAGAAGCAGAAGCATGGAGTTTGTGAGAGGCCTTAGAATGGGTGCGTCCATGGAGGGGAACAAAGTGTATTTTCGAATCGGACGCCAAGTTGTTGGTGGATGCATTCAACAATGATAGGGGTAATTCTAATTTTGATACCATTGTGGAAGAATGTAGTCATATTATTAGACACTTTGAGGATGTGTCAATTAGTTTTGCGAATCGATCTGCGAATATGGTAGCCCACTTGTTAGCACATGCTTCATGTTCTATGACAGGTCCTATGGAGTGGTATCATACTACTCCAGATTTTATCTCATGTAATCTTGTTTTGGAAGAAATTTAATATATGCAAGTACGTTTTATTCAAAAAAAAAAATCCTTCTTTGCACCATGCAAATGCCAAATAAACTTGTACAAGAAGCTCAAACTAGGTTTCGTTTGGGACGCAAGAGATGAAGGAGTTGCTTGCATACAATTGTCTATTCACGGAGTACTAACATGGAAGGAAAAGTTCAGAACAACGTAATCCCTTGTTATAGAAAGGTAACCTATCAGAGTTTAGAGGATTCGCCATCTAACATAATGTTTAGCTACCAGCTCCATACACTATGAGTATGTACATATTATTAAAGCTCTTACCAGAATTATGTAGAAGAAAAAATAATAATGTCAAGGAACTTACGTAAAGCAAGCAGTCAACCAATCATCTTTTTTCTGAATTGCAGTCCAAAGATCAATGACTTTCACTCCCACCTCATGGCACAAGTCTATACAAGCTTCTGAATATGCTCGGCACAGCTCATTTGTTCGAACTAGCGCACTTAATGCTGCACTGATTTCAGAAAATAATTCATTAATTCAAGATAATATTAATAACATATATACACATAGCATATTAGCGAAGGTACCTTTGGTTCTCACGTAGATGGACCTCGTTGAGAGGTGGAGAACTAAGAAAAATGATGCGAGTTGTATCTGAAAGGCTCTGGTCATTCGGAAGTATGTTAGACTACAAATCACTATAAGCTCTCAGTAGAAAACAATTGACTCATGACTTCAGTATATGTTGCCGTTTTTGTGAGAAAAATCTGCATAATTATATACTTTAACAAGTCTCTCACTTAATCAGAGCAGTACTTGTAATCATCTTTCAAATTCATTAATCAATAAAAATGTGGGTCAATTTAGTGTTGATGATTTAACCTTAGACTTCCCTGTACAGATTAAAAGTGTTCTCCTCCGTTACTTATCTAAATAATCAGACACTGATTTCTCAGTGCTACATGATTCACTCCTGTCAAATATGCAATTACCACATGAGCCTTTCGATCGACCATGCTAATGCTAAGAAAATGAAAAACTGTGTGCTTATTTCATAAATACTTATGTTCAGACACCATGCCGAAATTATGTTAGTGTTGCAATGGACCTTTTTAATCGTATCACATAGCAACTTCCATTTAGGTTTTCCAAAAAGAGCTATACTTAAAAGGAAACTACACTTGATTAGGTACCTTGAGATGAATTGCGATTTTCCTCATGTTTTCAACATATTCAGGAAGTGGTACATGAGGACCAAGACCAGATGAATGAGGCCCCATTGAATCATTACCCCCAAAGTAGACGATCACCAAGGAAGGCTGAATGACAGCATCCTGAAATGAAGTAAGCACCATTTTAGATCAACAAATCTCCTTGGCCCAAAAATTAGAGATCTTAGAAATTAGAATTACATGAAGATAGATGATTTGACATATTAATATCATCGGACTATAAATGTAAATGCTAAAGAAATTATATAATTAGTAATAAAATTTGTAAATTGATATGTACTTTAATACACAAGTATTATAAGTTATAAGTTATAACAATACTTAGCTAAGTTGGATAGCCTTTTTTGCATACTGAATTATTTTCAAATTTAAGATCAATGTTATTTATGCAATTTATACTTATATTTGCAAATAGTAGTAGAGAGTAAAGACCCTTGGGATTATGGATGTCCATCCCAAGTTCCAACATACAAGTTACAGAATTCACTTGTAACATTTGAGATCTGCCAGAATGGAAGAGTAGCAACCACTAGAACTCCACTTGTAACATTTAAGATCTTATCTTGATCTATACAAGTTTTAATGCTAATTATACCTCCAGGCCAAACTACATCACCTTAGGAAAAATTTGATCAAGCACTTCGATAGCACGCCGGGAGTTCCAACCATAGTATCCTCGCAATATTACGTCTGCCTGCAATAGACATAAAAGAAAATATAACTGGCCATACAAGCATCAGGAAAAATGTATTTTTAGTTATGTGTCAATTTCAGAGTGGTCAAAGGTCTTCCTGCTTACCAGGATATAACTTCATGTATTAAGTGTGCAGTATAGTAAATTAATATGTAACGAAATGGGCTGCCTTTATGATCGTATATCAAAAATTTCCAACAAAGGAGCTCAGAAATTTGTAGTTTGATACAAAGTTCCAACCCATAGCCACATTTGCTAAATCATCTGTGAAAATCAATCCAAGTTCGAGTCTGAAGATCCTCAGGTCCGATGAAATTTATATCCAATCTCCCAAAGGATATAGGGATGAACAATCATGAGACATAAGATGCTTAGTACGTCAAAATAACGAATGATCAGAATTTTCCCTCAAGAAAAAATCTTAGCTTGTGGGTAGAATCACAGAAACTTAATAATCTGACAATTAGAGTAAAGAACACTTTACCAATTTTATCCGATGATGCAGATTTATTCATCACATATTGGTGGAAGATTTTGTAAAATTCAGATGATATTGAACCTCACATTTTGCACTGACCTATGTTACTATGACTTGGGTACGGGGTATAAAAGGAAAAGAAGAATGCCAGAGTGGACAGGTACAGAGTATAGGGCATAACATATGTCAGAGTGTTGGACTTGGGATTCTGGAAATTGGGGGCACAGGGACTATCTCCTATTTTTTGGACACTATTATGAAGCCACGTCATGATTTATTAGTATTAGTCAATTAGATAATATCTCATAAATATACTGACAACTAAACACGATTTTGTAAGAGACTTTGCAAATTAGTTTTCTTACTTCCCCTTCTTTCTTTTTATCCTATTTTTCTTTTTGCATCCTAGTTCATCTTCTATGTGGCTTTTCGGATGGTCAAAGTGTCCACATTTCACTCAAAGGATCTGAAACGGAACAAGAGTTGTGTGACTTGTGTTGGAGTGTCAGACGAGTAAGGCTGAAGAAACTGAAGAGTCGAGTAACATCGATTCACACAATAACATCAACAACAGTAAATTAGACGATTTTCCAAGTTCATATTTATCACTTGCATTTCCTTCCAATAAAGAAACACCATACAAATTTGTCCCACCAAATGAGGCTGTAATCAAGCAAGGCTCCAAATCAGTCTACCTTTCTAATTTTTTTCCGAGGCCTCACACACACACTTTTCTGAATTGACAAACCATAGTATGAAGAAAGTAAACAATACACTATTACTACTAAACCAAATAGTACTATTTGATAATACTGTTAAAATATATAAAAAAGAAAGAATCTTGATGTAGAGATCTTTTATCTTTTTTCGCTAACATAAAGGTGCAATCTTTATTATCAGGAACACACACATAAACTTTTCTGAATTGCCAAGCAAGGTATAAGGAAAGTAATCAATACATTTTTACTACTGAACTAAAGAGTACTATTCAATGATACTAACAAAAAAATGAAAGAATCTTGATGAAAAGGTACAATCTTTATTATCAAGAACATGAATTTCCCACATACAATAAACCAATTTAACACAAATTCCTTAAATAAATTAAGGAGAGGGGGGGGGGGATTATACCTTACGAGAGTAGATATCAGAAAGAATGGATCCCCAACCACCATGGCTGTAACTCATCTGAACAATGGAGGATCCAAATAACACTATCTGAGGCCTGTTTGGACCCACCATCCCCCCCTCTCTCCTTTCTCTCTTTCTCTGTTAAAGATCTCTCTCCTTTCTCTCTTCTCTCTTTCTCTCTGGGAGCAAAAAAAAAAAATTAGGAACCCCAAGAAGTATTATGGGAGGTGAGTTATATATATGTGTGTGTCCGTCCTCTGTATATCTGGTATGGTTTTAGGTGGTTAGTTGAACCACATTAACTATGTTCTACTAATATTTACTGGTCACCGAAACAACAGCTTTTATATCATCATCATTCATGTGGTCAAACTCTACATATTTAACTTTTAACTTTTATGTTTATAAATTAAATCTTGATATACACAATATATAAAATTCTTCAAATTTTCATGATCATATATTTTTTTATCCGTTCATTAAAAAATTGATATGTATATATCAAAGTTCTCTACTCATCGAGATCTATCCATTGATATATACTAAAAAATAAATATTTTGAAAAATAATAAAAAAAGTTAACTTATAAGTTCTGATTTACCAACACTCTACTAATGGGGTGTTTGGGAGAATTTTTTTCCAGAATAGGTTAACTTATTTTAAGACAAAGTTAGAGATTTCTGACTTTCCAACTTATTTTCCAGCTTATTTTTGCAACTTATTGAATCTCAAGCATACATTAAATACTTATATAAAAAAAATTATTAAGATATAAAATTTTTACCCGAAAATAAGTCAATAAGTCCTTAATAAAAGATAAGTCAAACAGGCCCTAACTTATAATTTCTGATCTACTTATTACTTATGTGACACTTATACTTATAAGCTATAAGCTAAACGACCCTCAATATAGAGTCCAGACTAGATGACCTAAAAGTTTTCATAGTCCTTATTCCTTCCTCGCCCAAAAATTAAACTAGAAAAAATACAATTTACAATTTTATTCCCCATCCCCTAATTTTAGTTGCATATAACTTTTTAGGAAAAAAGAATTTTTTTTATCACCAAATTATTTGTACTTTTACAAACATACCATTAAATTAAGAAATTTACTCTTTTAATCACTAACATTACATTTACATTCAATTATTAACATCTTCACTACAAATTCCAATCAATACTTCCTGAAACCACCACAACCGCTAGAAGCATCCTAAAGCATAGAAAAAAACTTGATATGATAACACAAATTTGAACAAAAAAAATCTGATAACACAAACTTGAACAAAAAAATTGAGAATTAATTGAAGAAAAGGACATTATAGAAGCCATTCAATTTAAGAAGAAATTAGAAACTTTCCTAGTTTCTACATATCTCCCTAATTTGAAATAAAGAAGATGAAATACCCGTTAGTAATATATAACAATTAGATTATATATAAAAAAAATTATAAAAACACATGTTAGCTTAGCACATCATCCATGCTAGCGAGTTTTTTTAACGAAAATATAATGAAATGCTTACTTTCAAATTTTCATGTAATATTAGTGACTAAAAAAATGTAGTTTGTAGTTGAGTGGTAAGTTTTCAAAAGTATATAAAGTTTAATGATAAGAAAATTCAATTTCCCAACTTTTTTAAGATTAACGTGATTAGTTTTGATCAATAAATATACTTTAAATTTTAGAGCAAGTTTAATGGATAGATTCTTAGGTAAAATATTCACGTGGCATCTTAAAAATAAAATTAATAAATAATTTATAAAAAAAATTGTCTTCGAACATTTTCTTGACTAAAATTTTAGCCAACTAATTAATGCGTCAACTGTTGTCAAATTAAAATATTATAATTTATTTATGACAGTTAAAATAATAATAAAATGTTATTTTTAAAATAGAGATTGAGATTCTTGATATCGACCTCACTTAAGTTACCATAGATCATGCTGAAATCTCATATTTACAATAAATTATATTAATCAACTTATCAAAATATAAAGATCATTCAAATCATTTTTAATAGACTTATCATAAATATTATAAATAACATTAGTGATAAATAAATAGTTAAGGTAAAATATGTCCCACATGTATAATGAACTTATGCAATGTCCTTGCTCCATACATAATTTTGTGATTTTGTTTTTGTGGTTATAATTTATGCAAGCTTATAACATGTGCAATGTACAATTTCCTTTCACGTTTTTTATTATTTATTTTCAAATTTCTATTTTGATATTATATAATCTTGATTCTCTATTTTTAAAAAATAGGGAAACATGCCCGCTATACACTTAAGGTTCATAAATGAATACTAAAATTTAAGTTTTTTTAATTAAAAGTTTGCTAAATTAAATCATAAATCGATTTGTACATAGTTTAAATTTTATAAATAGGAAATGCTAATTACTCCAAATTGGTACTTAAAATAATTCCTAAATGCCAAGTATATAATTGTAATTTGTTATGATGAAATGGACCCTCCTGCATTCACACCAACCTCCTTAATCAAAATTTTCCAATCTGCCATGTCATCTATGCCACATCATACGGGAGTAATTTTTGGGTACCAATTTGGGTAACCAACATTATCATTTATAATTATTTTTAATTTCTAATCATATACAAAATAAATATTTGTAGGATAAGAGTGTTTTGGATTAGATCATTATTACGCTTATTATATAAAAGTGATATTATTATGATCCCTTAACATTTGGTACTACACTCTTATCTTTCCCACTTTTATTATATAATAGGCATTACGTCATATTTTCGGTTCCCTCTAATATCTCCCAAATTTTCAAATACGAATTTAATAATAATTAATTTAATCCCCAAGCTAATGATTTTCTCTCTCTGAAACGAGGAATAATCTCCAATTTATGATAGAAAATATCTCCAAACGATATCCTTCAAATTATGAAGGTATCCCAACGCGAATATAATTTAAATAGATAAAATCTATTAATTCCTGATATACATCCCTTAACAATCATAGGGATTAAAAACGAATTCTTAACAGAACTGCGTTGGCTTGATCTTTATAAATATAGATTACGCAGGCATCTTGAAAGAGGATCCGACATATCTAACAAGTCGAGACACCTCTCAAGTCCAGCCCCAAACATCCAAAATCCCAAATCCCCCTATTTTCATGATTTCGTTATTCCAGCAACCTCCGAAATTTGTTATCACCAAATTCCTCCGTTAACAATTGGCGCTAGAAGGAGAGCATTATTTTTTGATTGTGGAGGACAATCAAATCATCTATATACATGGGGGGTTATTATGGATCTGGAATTGCTTTAATGGATGAGCTAAACGAGGAAGATGGTGTTCTGAATTAAGATAAGTTTTCTTATGATTCTATCTATACAAGTTAGCTATCTTATAAAATTCGTAGTAAATTCAATACATGTTGGATTTTGATCATTTTTTTATGATTCAGAAAGATTTTTAAATTGCCTATAACTTTCGTTCTTTGAGTTTTCTCAGATTATATCTCAATCTATTCTCGAAATCACAAAAAAAAAAAAAAAATCAGATCTCGTTTTTCAGCATCAAGAAATCAATCAGCAGACGTTTTATTTGATTCTCGATTCGTTATAAGTCCGTTTTTTATGAGCCATATATTGTCGGAAATATCTTTTCGTTATCTACAACTTTCGTGTTTTGTGTTTTCCAAGAAAAAATCGTTTAGATGGTCAAAAAGGCTAAAAACTGATCTGGGCATAATCTGAATCCTGAAGATGCTCCAAATTTGATATGCAATTTCGTGGTACATGAAGAACAAATAAAAGCTTGAAAAATTCTGAATTTATCAGAAACAAAAATCGAGTTTTTGTTAAGATTACACAAGAAGACCCTTTGAGTGTTGTTGATATTTTTTAGAATACCATTTGGGTGTTGCTGATATTTTTTAGAAGACCCTTTGGGCGTTGCTTATATTTTTTAGAAGATCCTTGAAGTGTTGCTGATATTTTTTCGGAAGACCCTTCGGGTATTGCTTATATTTTTGAAACACCCTTCAAGTGTTGTTGATATCTTTTTTGGAAGAATTTTGGGATATTGATATGGCTTTGGGAAGATGACCTCTTCTAAGGAGGGTTTCCCTTATTTTTTGTGATAAATGACCTCCTCTAAGGAGGGTCTTCGTGATTTATTTAAAAGATGATCTCCTCTAAGGAGAGTCTTAGTAAAAAAAATATATCTGGGAATATGACCTCCCGAGAGGAGGATATTTCTGGAATGGGGAACGACCTCATGTGAGGAGGGTATCCCAAATTATTAAATCCTTGCAAAAACCGTACTTTCGGGGGAGGGATGTCCGTACTTCCGGCGCCTCATCAAGGTACGATCTTTGAAAAATTGACCTCCTCAGAGGAGGATATTTCTGGAATGTGGAAATCCCCAAGTTAATGATTTTCTCTCTCTGAAACGAGGAATAATCTCCAATTAATGATAGAAAATATCTCCAAACCATATCCTTCAAATCAGGAAGGTATCCCAACGTGAATATAATTTAAATAGATAAAATCTATTAATTCCTGATATACATCCCTTAACAATCATAGGGATTAAAAACCAATCCTTAACAGAACTGCGTTGGCTTGATCTCTATAAATATAGAGTACACAGGCATCTTGAAAGAGGATCCGACATATCTAACAAGTCGAGACACCTCTCAAGTCCAGTCCCAAACATCCAAAATCCCAAATCCCCCTATTTTCATGATTTCGTTATTCCAGCAACCTCCGAAATTTGTTATCACCAAATTCCTCCGTTAACAATATGATATAATTCGTAAACGAAAAAATGAAAATCGAAATACTTTTTTCTAAATTTATAAAACAAACCAAAATATTTGTTAAATTTGAAAATATTTTATAAGCGAACATGTCTATAATTTTTTTTCAATTATTTAACCCACAAGCGTAGCACGAGCAAATCCCTAGTTTATTTAATACATGTAATCCACAAAAACCAATTTGACAAAAAAAAAAAACTAATAGTAACAAATCATATTTACAATAAATAATATTAATCAACTTACCAAAATATAATGATCATTCAAATCACTTTTAATAGACTTACCATAAATATTATAAATAACATCACTGATAAATAAAATAGAAATTCAAATCTACTATAATTAAATATGGATCATGGATTATAAATGGTTCATCAATCATATATGAACCTATATATAGATACATAATCTGGATTCTGGAAAACGGATTATTCAGCGGGAAACACTTTATAATATATATATATATATATATATATATATATATATATATATATATATATATATATATATATATATAGGCAAATGGTCAAATAGAAACCAAAATTAAAATAGAAACTAGAAACCAAGCCCCAACCCAATCTTAGCCCAGCAGAAATCACTAAAATCTAAAAAAGTAATCACTAACATTTTAATTAATTTATGCAACCCACTGCCTTTTCTACCAATAACCCCGACTCCCCACCCCCACTGCCTTCTCCACCAACAAACCCCACCCCCACGACCACACCACCACCAGCCACTACCGTCCCATCACCTGCACTCCATCACCACCACCTTCCGACGAGCTCGAATCACCACTATCTTTTCCGGCAACAATCCGGCGAGCCTCTCTTGCCACCACCTCCTTCCTTTCTGACCTCTGGCCCCGAAGGGGACACCATTAAGCTCAGGCGATCTGCTAATACACACCATCAATTTTATTACTTTTTGCTTGGTGTATGATTCTGAGATTAAATTTATAGATATATGTAGGTGTATGTATAATTGTATGTGTCTATTCAAGTACAATCAGAAATGACGATTGCCGCACAATGCTTGACTTGCTTTGTATTCGAGGAGGCAATGATGGTGTAGGGGGGTCTCATTTGAGAACTTGCATATATATATATATATATATATATATATATATATGCAGGTGCTCAAATGAGACCCCCTTATAGTGAGAACTGAGACCTTTTCATTTTATACTATACTACCCCCACAATCTAATCTAATTATAGTACGTATTGTGTCAATTTCCTACCCCCTGAGGCAGTGGGGTGGGGGTGGGGTTGGGGTTGGGGTTGGGGTTGGGGTTGGGGTGGGGTGGGGTGGGGTGGGGTGGGGTGGGGTGGGGTTGGGGGGTCGGGGTTGTTGGTGGAGAAGGTAGTGGTGGTGTCGTGGTGGTGGCAGTGGCTGGTGGTGGTGGTGGGAAGGGGTTGGGATATATACATATATATATATATATATATATGTCATTGCTCCATAAAGAACACCCTTATATAAAAACACAATAAAGAACACTAGAGAATCAATCTAAACCATTGAATCAATTATGATCTAATGGCCCCGCCTGGGGTACCCACACAATTAAAATGCACCCTCACATACTTAGATTTTCAAAAAAAAAATCTGGATGAACAGTGCTACTGACGTGGCATGACACGTCAGTAAAATGGGGTCCACCTGCTGACGCGGCAGTGCCACATGGCATGCCACGTCAGCAGGCACTGTTCATCCAGATTATAAAAAAAAATAAAAATGGGTTGGATTAGTGTGTGTGAAGTTGCATTTTAATTGTGTGTGGGTGCATTAAATGTGTGGTTTAGAAGTATTTTTCATTGTTTTTTATATAAGGTGTTCTTCATGGAGTGCAACTATATATATATATATATTGATGTATAACTTTTTACAAATGGGAAAATGAATTTTTTTGTCACTCAACTATTGACCATTTTAGAAATCTATCACTTAACTATGAATTTTTTTTTTAGTCACTAAATTTAGGTTCGAATTTTGTTTTACTCACTAAACTTAGGTTCGGATTTGGTTATTACCATTTTGTTAATTATTAGCATAAATTAATAATTCCTTTATAATCATAAAAATATTTATTACACTTTATAAAAAATTCTAATAAATTTAAAATTTAAATTTATATGAAACTCATCCTTAATTTTTTTTATTACATCCAAAAATTCGAATACGTTATTTTTGTACTCCATCAAAAAATTAGTAATTAATGTTTTCAATGTCTTGAGTACTTTTTACGTACAACATATCTAAAAATGTTGTATTATCTTTAATATAATCTCTATATACATTAATTTTTTAATTGTATTCTTGAACTTGTAAACTAATGTACATTGAATTAAGTGTAAAATATATTTAGCAAAAAAAAAAAATAAGTGTAAAATATAAAATTTTATGATTCATTCTATTTAAATTTATATAAGTAAAACTTAATTATGTTTGATGCCGAATTTTTTAATAAATTAATAATTATTAATTTATTGATTAATTAATACATTTTTAACTTAATACAATTCTCTGATCATAATTATATTAAAGGGAATCATCCCTAATAACCTTATACGAAGATAAAGGGTCGTGCCCTCTATTGATGAAGGGGGATTTCCCCCAGGAAATCCCCGAATTTATTTTTGCAAATTCCTCCGTTAACAGCTGTAAACGAATCGAGTCGAGTTGGGTTTATATCTTATTAAATTTAATCGATTTATTTTCAAGATAAAATTTAATGCATTATTTTCAAGTATTAAAGTTTAACAAATTATCCTTTATAATGCATCATTTTTAAGTATTAAAGTATCAACTGATTCTTTCACTCTGAACCTGAGGTTAGGGAGTAAAAAAAATTAACATAATGCTCATAATGCTAATAATCAAATCCGAACCTAAGTTTAGTGAGTAAAATAAGATCTGAACCTAAGTTTAGTAACTAAAAAAAACAAAATCATAGTTGAGTGGTAAAAATCTAAAAAGGTCAATAGTTCAATGACAAAAAAATTCATTTTCCCTTTACAAATTTAACAAATATTGCATGATCACTATTTTATATTAATTTAGGTAATAATTAAAGTACGGCTTCTGTGATTATAGGGCTACATCATTGATGATATATGAAGTAATCTTACTTAACAATTGCGACTGACGTCCAGTCAAGACGACCCCTAACCATGCACATAATTTACGCTTAGAATGAAGGAAGGCCCCATTCTTTTTGTGGAAACATTCAACTCAGCTATTCCCCCACTCCATTCCCAGCATTCAATCTCCCCACCTATAAGTCCCTGCCACATTTATTCACACACAAAGTATTCTGTTGTTTCTACTACTACCACACGTCCATTGCCTATATTTACTTTTCAATTATGTACCATGATTTTAAATTTCAAAAAAAATATTATGCATCCTTTATAAAGTTGTTAAAAAGTTACTAAAAGATTTGTGATGTTCACGAGAGTAATTTCTTCACTTTAAAAAAAAAACAGAAAAAACATGTTTTTTACATTTATGAGCAGCGCGACGGACCTACCTTAGGCTTAGGCCGAACATTAGTCTCGGCTCACCCTAAAATTTGAATTTTTGCGAGACAACAATGTCAAAGTGATCTACAATGAAATTCAAGCATATCGACATTTCGATTTGAATTGATTTTGTTACATGATTTCAGTTTTGACTATTAGTTATATATCACATGATTCTTCACCATTGATTTCGACAAACAAATCAATACGGTGTCATATGTCCTGTCTAACCAATCTTCATAGTTAATAGAGGAGGCCAGTACTTGCACATTACCTTCAGTTCCATCTTTTTTAGTTCGCGTGAAAATCATGAGGTCGTGCCGTTATGCTTATTGTAACATCTTATACGTTCAACTCTGTAAGGAATCCAAAGCTAAAGATTACTGGTTACATAAAAAGTGACATCTTGCTTGTATTTCATTACAGAATACATATAAATAACAATCTACTTGTAATCTGCAAACATCAAAACTTATTCATGTAATAAATCTGATGTTTCCTCATCTATTTGATCCGCTGTAAAAACGGCGCAGGGAACATCCAGATTAAATCTGAAGCTCCAAAGGATGTCCTTGTATATTCCCGATGAGTAACATTTTACAACAAAAATATGGCAGAACTATGAATGTTGCCATCTTTTTAATTTTTTTTGAGAAGGGAAAAATCATGGACCGGGGACTAAAAAATTGGTTAAGTGAAATGTTCATAAAATAATCCCATATTTAATCGGGGGATTAGATATATGAGCCATTCAGACAAAGAATGCCGTAAGCCAACTTCAAAGAGGGGTCTGCTTAAATTTTATAATGAGCCACATACATTGTCTTTCACAAGGCCAAAGTTCTGCGGAGTTGAAAAATCCACAAGGCTATCCGCATCACCAACATTCGCGCCTCTAATGACAAATCTTCTAGCCAAGCACTTATATACCGCAAGAAAGACTTATTTTGTAATAATTTTGCCTCAATAACTGCCTCGGAAGAAACTCTTCCAATGATCAAAAATGACTCGAGTGAAGATCTCTGTAGCTGTTGAAGAAAACGTAAACAAAACTCAGAAGAAAAGCTCGATAAAACTACAAAAGGATTAAACTACAAGCAACTCATCGCCAACACAGTTTTACCAAAGATAGTTCATGATTCAAATTTCCCTATTTTAGCTTGTGCAAAAACTAAACTGATAGATATGCAAGAACTTCCAATGAAGGTATAGCTTGAATAACAAACAATTTAGAGTTTATTACGTACTTGATATTCATAATTTTTGAATTAATTTTATGAATTTCAACATCTTCCTTCTCATAGATATTTGCTCACAAGTCATCTCTATGAGTAAAGACTCTCTATTTCCCGACTTAAGTCAGAGGGGTAAGGTCTGTGTATGTCTCACCCTCCAGGGACCTCACAATGAGTGGGATATACTGGTTGTGGTTGATTTATTGACAAAATATGAAAAGGTATACAACAGTAGTGCCAGTGTTGTATACCTCCTGCAGTTCTACCTCTTTGTTGTATACCTCCTGCAGTTCTACCTCTCAAGACCCAGGTCTACCATCTCTCTCATTCCAATTCTCTAATGGCATGTAGTTTTACTACTCTATTCTCCACCAGTATGTATTTTTGCTACTCTATTCTCCACATCTCTAGCCTCCATATCTCTGTTACACTGCCCAGAACTGATTTTGAAGCATTTGGTTTGTTGAACTTCGTTGGTTAATGTTGTGAGTTATTCTTTAATGTTCTGTAACTATGCCACATATGATTATATTGTTAAGTATTTAAACCAACAACAAATGTGATTCAGTATGTAAATATACTATTTTCATTATTTCTCTTTTACTGCAAAAAAAAAATAAAAAAATAAGCATTTTTAATTGATCTTCACAATTAGCACTATAGTATCGAATCTTCTTGGTTTTTTTTTAATGAAATTGAGCCTTTTCTAACATTTTCTAACTATGCCTATGTTCATCCATTGGCTAATAAACAACAGTTACTATTTACATTCAACCTCTGAATTCAGACACCTTTCCACATCACTGCTAGGCAAAATCTTTAAAGTAAGAACTTAAAAACAACAGCAAGCAATTCTTCTTTACTTTTGCATTTGAAACAGGTTTGTATACAATTGTCAATTTGTCATTATCTTGGACGATATGAATGGATAGGTGGAAGACAGACACACAGATGAGAAAATTAATGAGATACATAGTTTAGTACATAAAACAGAGAGAGAGGTAAATCTTTTTGGCAAGAACACGTTACGAAGTAGAGGAGATATCTCTCAAGCAAAATGTAGACAGAGGCAGAAGGAAGGACAGGAAGCAAATAGCAAGATGAGAAAGTGGCAGAGGAAATGCCAGAAGATACTTAAAGTATTAAGTACTAATCACACAACCTTGCACATGTAACACTCTTACATTCATATCATGTGAACACTGCAGAAGTCTATGAAAGTTAGAAATGTTGTACCAGTGAATTATTAACTGCTCGTAAACAGTCATTGGTCTTCAGCATTAAAAGAATCACACGAGGCAGCCTCCGCAGGAGCTCTGTGATTTCGGGGAAATATTGTGAAGCATACATCTGCAAAACTAAAGTTGTACATCAAAAAAAAAAAAAACAAGCAAAGATGAGATCTAACACAGCTTCTTACCCACATTAATATGAATTGATATTGCAACATTAACAATCAAATTAAAGGATATCTCGCTAATATTCAACGAATCTGATTGTGTTATTTATCCTCATTGTCTGCTGCCCAGCAAATGCTAAAGTTTGATTTCACTATAGTTCAAGCTTTTAATAGTGCATCCAAATCTAAGATTTAGACAAGATATCATTCCATGTGGGAACTGTTCCTTTTGTATTCTTTTATATCACTAGTACTGACTTGATGCGATTAACTTCAAGGCCACCTTATGCATCAGATTTGATATTTACTATGCCATGAATCATGGTACCCAACTCCCTAACAACACACAGCAAGTGACTAGGATACGATTAAATACACACACTTTAATTGACAATCACCTGCAGTTCGGAATGATCACCCTCATTGCCTCGCAAGACTAGATGATCAACAGCTGGATCAATGACCCTCTGCCAAGGTCTCATGGTAAGAATCCCAGCAAAGAGTGGGTACAGGTCATCTCCAGCACCTAACTTCACACAATTTTCCTTAATGGCATTGGCATCTGCGAATACTAGTGCCTGTACAAAAAGTCTCGAATCAAGATAATCATAACCGGAAATGGACAAAGCTACTGTGTCGGTAAAAATATATAGAGTAAAAACTGTAAACCTTCCACAGTGCAGCGTAGTTGGTTCTGGTTGACACATCAAGTTCCTTGTACAGGCCATGGTCTAGCAGTACTAACTGTGGTTTCCTTTTTCCTGTATAAATGATATATTATAAACATATTTTATGTGACCATCCTTCAAAAGAAAAGGCTTAAATTTTATATGCATCACAAAACAGATAGAAAGAAAATGCAGAACTCGTAGGAGGACAAAAAAGAAAAAGTCGAGGTACATTGGCATTCACCATTTAACTCTGAGGAATAAAGCAAAAGAATATGTTGTATGAATGCATTCCAGTGACCATACAGCTGAGGGTCATCTTCAAAATTTCTTCTTACACCTAAAGATAGAGCATTCTACCAGAAACATCTATCCCAAAAGAATTTAAACAATTCCAATAAATTGTTGCAAGATTATAAGTTATACGGAAACGTTCTTTTTCCCCTAAAAAACTATCAAGCACAAGAAATTATAACCAACATCCGACTACGTGCAAACCCTAGATCCATATATCTCTTCCCATCAGACTACAAGAGCACCTCATTCAGCATGGATATTCTTCTACGGCCAAATCTCAAATTGTGGAAAGCCTTCGATGGCTTCCTTACGAAAACATTCATTTTTATTTGGGTAAAGACGGTATCTCTTTATTCTTCGTGATATTGACCACATTTCTGATCCCTATTTGCATTTTAGTGGGTTGGTCTGGTATGAGAAGTTATGGGAAAGAGTATACAACAACATCTCTAATTCGTGAATTTCTAATGATCGCCGTGTTCCGCATGCTGGATCCTCTAGTATGTTACTCAGACTCGGGTACGGAGTATCGGACACGACACATATCCGAGTGTCGAACATGAAAAATCTGAAAATTGGGGACACGGGGACACTGTCCTATTTTTGGACACGGGTACGGGGACACACCATATTATATTAATAAAGAATTATGATTAGTAAGACATCTTATCAAAAAGTAACGAAAAGTAACAATAAAACTTAGATTATACATGATTTTTAAAGGACTTTGCAATTTAGGTGTCTTCTCTACTTTTAATCTCAATCTTGCTTCTTTATTTCTTCTCACGCATTTATTCTGAATCGTAAATTTAACTCTTAATTGATCTTTAAATTGGTCAAAGTGTCCACATTTTAGTCGAGGTGTCCGACACGGAATAAGTGTCGTGTCCGAGTGTCCGACACGGGTACGGTAACCAACACAGAAGAGTCAGAGTAACATATACTATTCTATGTTTTTCCCGAAAGCGTGCCAATCAAGTAACATGAAAACTTAATAGTACTTCTCTTTAGTCTATTTAAGATATGGACCGCTACTCGCTAAGTGTATCAAGGAAAAACTGCAAAACAACTGAATTAAAAAGAGAAGACATTGGTGGACTTACCAAAAATGCCCCTCTGCGACGAAGGATGAGGACGAACTAGCAAATTGGCTTCATGCGGATCACAATGCACAAATCCATGTCTGAACATCATTTCAGCAAAGGTTCTACTGAGCTGCATAAATTAAACAAACAAAACCCCGATGTTTGAAACTTATAACACAGTACCTGTAAAAAATTAAACACATTTTACAGCTACAAAAATTTAATTATTTAGTGCTATACAACCAAAAGATTACAGGCACACTGGAAAAAACATGCATCTGAGAACTTGGTATAGTTTATGCTAACTGAGTGGAACTTTACCAAGACCTTGAAATCAGTAATGTTATGCAGCAACAGCACTAAATAAGAACAACTGCATGTAATAAAACATTTCGAACATACAAAGCCTGATCTGGACCGATTTCCACAACTCCACCACATAATCTAAAAGGTGGAGTAAACAACTAATGGTTCCACATATGCCTTTTTAAATCCTTATCAACTCTAATCCACAATGATTATTATTGGTATAAACTGTATAAAAAATAGTACTTACTAAGTTTGCAACGTCAACAGGTCGAAGTCCAAGACCTCGAATACCTTTTAGGTCATTTATTTGTGCTCCTTCAATATATTCCATGGTTAACAACTTTGAAGTACTCAAGTTCCAGTATACCCTCGGAGCATAGACATAATTTGCAATGCGGGGAGATAACTTCCGAAAATTTTCCATACACTTTACACTGTTCTTCGCCTCAACTAAGAAATCTAGTTCCTGATAGTCATCACCAAGATTATTTCGCATTAGAAGAAAACATCCACACACACAAAAACATCTACAACATGGCATGCTATTGTTCTATGATTCAGCTGTGCATTCTAGTAGACTTGGAAACTAACCTTGGGTAAGCTATCGCGTACTTCATCTATCAACCATCTGCATTGAAGTTCAATAAATATCATTTAGGAATTCACCTTGTCAGATTTATAAGAAACAACCCCGTCATGTATGTAGGCAATCCTTAAAAAACAGCATTGAAAAAGCGGGAGACATTATATATAGTGCAGTAAACTTATTATTTAAAGCAAATAGGCCCGTTCTACTTAATCATATGACTACGCTTGAATGTGCAACATTGCCATAAGATTAGGGGTGCTGATGCATCGGGTTGGCCGGGTTGGAGCCGATTTTACAACCCGATCTAATAAAATCTGTTGATTCATTTTAAACCCAACCCATAAAAAATAAATTATTGAACAAGACTAGCAACTTAAATCGGGTTGGGTTGGATTGGCCGAAAAAACATAAAACCCGTACCCAACCCATTATTAATTTCATTTGAATTTTTTTTAACCCAACCAAGTCTCGGATTTTTTTATCGATTTAATCAGCTGAAAAGAGGGTCGGGTTAGTTCGGTTTGGTCGGGTTGATGAACCCACAAATACCCTAAGATAAAAACTGAACTATTAACAGTTCTTAAACCAAAAAACAATGTTTGATAACTGAAAAGATTACTGACTTGAGAGTTAAGACCTGTAATCAAATGAAGGAAAGAACTGATGCAAGGTGTTCACGATTAACTCCACAGTTGCATAATCTGCAGCTGCACTATCTGTCATGTGAATATGCTGAACCTGAAATTAAATAGAGAATAAAGAGAGGAGGAAGTGATGTAACAATTACTATTTTATCTACCCCTAAAAGCTACCCTAAAAAAAAGCAGGAGAGAACACATTAACAGCAATTATGAAACCTTCACTGCAAGTTTTTTTCCATCATGGTCATGCGCAATATGAACTTGTGCAAGAGAAGCACTTGCTATTGGGACAGGATCAAAATCTTTGAAAATCTGTACATGGGAAGGAAATTGAAATAAACTCAAAAACTTGAAGTACGTTGTAAGTAGACGAGTTAAATGCAAAATGCAGCTAGTTTGAGCAGCAAATATCTATTGATCGCCATGATATTTAAATGAAATAAAAAATGCGATGTACTTTATCAGGTAATTCTCCAAGCTCATTCTTGACAACTTCGCACACTTGCTCGTACGAAGAAACTGGACATTTATTTAACATGGACTCCCGCAGTATTTCTACATACTCCTGAGGGACCAAGTACTCCTGCAAAGACAGTTTAATCATAATATGTACAGATCATGATTACAGATCATTTTATTATATACTAAAGTATGCCAACGTCATCTTTGACGTTCAATTTCCTTCACAGGTAACAGATTTAATAATCGAACCATACCAGTTGCCCAAGATGCTGACCAAGCTTGATATATATCCCACCATTTTTAAAACACAGTTCTTCAAGCTTACGAGCACCCCTAATGTGAACTTCGTGTTTAACTTTAGACCTCTCGCTGCTACCTTCCGGCAATCCCATTAATGAATATTCATAATCTAATACCATAACAAATTATACATTTGTTAACATCACTTAAATAATCTTCATATTAAAAAGCTTTCATCACATTCCATTACATATCAATCTACATTTTGTTTCAACAGTTTGTTATTCCATTACATACACCAAAAATCACTACATCCCTTGAAAGAGATTTTATTTTCCCAAGCAAAGCAACGGCTTTATCACATAATAAGTAAAAATAGATTCGAAAATGTATTCCACAAATTACAATTACTATAAAATACATCAATAACCAAGACAAGTGAACTAATTGATAAACTTCCTAGCTAAAACTGTTCATAAGTAAAACTCAAATGACAATGGAGAATTCATGTGTACTATACATCAATATTGAAGGAGAGGGGGGAGAGATAGAGAGAGAGAGAGGGAGGGAGGGCGAGAGAGAGAGAGAGAGAGAGAGAGAGAGAGAGGGAAGGGGAGGGAGGGAGGGCGAGAGAGAGAGAGAGAGGGGGGGTACCGAAGGCAATGGAGGCAGCAGCCACGGAGACGCGAAAAAGGCGAAGAGGAACACTAGTGCAGAGCTTTAAGGCGGTGGGTGGGTCATCGGAAGATGCGATGACGGCGGCACCAGTGCCGCCGGCCATGGCGGTGGAGGCCAGACCCAGGCGAAACAGAGATCGTAAAGCCATTTTAATTTTAATTAATTAATTGGGTTCTCCGAACCTGCTGGGGCTGCTATATTCGAGGCGAGGCGAGGCTCAACTGGGTCCGATTACTTTGGATTATTTCACATTATTATTAATTTTACAATCAGAAAAATGGGTCTCAGGTTGTACTCAAGAATTTCTCGTGAGGTTATAATACAAATAGTTTATAAATTAAGTGGCCCTGTAAGGGCATTTTTGTAAATTTAAATTTTTTCTTAGTAAATTTACCTAAACACCCTTAAATTTGTATTGAAAAACTTTAAACCTTAGGGAGAACCTTGAGGTACACATGAATCTCTTTTACAATAAACATATTCTTAACGCATGGTATTGTCCATTTAGCATTTTACCCAATGGGTAAATTTTTTTACCCAACTTCTATTTTTTATACTATACTCCTATTGTTTTCTAAATAACCCATGGATCATCTGTATTATAACCTAAATTACCCAATGGATTAATTACCTTTCATTTGGTTTCAAAAAAAAAAAAAACTACCTTTCCTTAATTACATTATTGTTTCCAAATTTAAATTCTTGCATATTCATATCACTTTTAAAACTAACGCATCAGTTACTAACTACCTTTCCTCGATTATAGCATTTTTTAAATTTAAATTTGTGCATTTGTTATATCACTGTAAATCAAGATGGAAAGTATATAATTGTATTTATTATTATATGTATAACCATTTATTATCATTTCCTCAATTTTGACATCTTATTTAAAATATTATATTTCAAATTATCATGATTGATTACACATTTATACGTATATCCATATTAGTTATTTTCAAAATTCAAATTCATAATTGATTATATATAATTGATTATATGTATCTTCATCATTCCAAAATTCACATCTACAATGGATTCAATTTCTTCTTCTTATTATTTTTCTTCTTCTATTTTTTGCTATTTCTTTCTTTGTCACATATCTATCTCCTTTTCCATACTTTTCCATTGATATTTGTGTTAATTGTATATGTTTGTATATACGTGTTTAATATGTTTGTTCTTTAGGTTGATTTTTTTGATGTTCTTATACATGTTTTATATGTATGTCCTTTATGTTGTTTTTTTTTTCATTTGTGCAGAAGATGAAGGAATGATGAATATTAAAACTTTTTTCTTTATCAAGTTTTACCCAGGTATGATTATTTATTATTGAAACATATATGTATATACACACACGTTTGTATAAAGTTTGATGTGTATTTCTGTTATATGCCCAGATTAGGGATTTACAGGTTTATCAATCTGGATAATCCAAGTGAAAATGGATATGACCCATGTTTCATTTAACTATTTTTATTCTTTATAGATCTGGATCCCCCTCTAAAATGGGTTATACCTACCCGATCAATTTTTTAAATTTCTGCTGTAGTTTAAGCCACCTTCACAATATATTCTCCTCCATTCTTCTCACTCTTCATTCTTGATCCAACAATCTGCCAAAGAATATTGTTCGGACAAAAGTTGTGATCTACACTCTGTATTCTTCTAACTCTTTTATGATCTGTATTCATATCCAACAATCTGTGGACAAGAAAGGTTAGTGTTTCAGTTATCGGAAGATTTTCTTTGTAGAATATCACACTTTTAACTTCATTTTATTCACACACGTGCATGCCTTTGGGTCCTCTATCTCCTTCTTCATTTTATATCATTACTAATATATGGGTGATTCTTCTCTAATTTTTTGATTCAAAGCTTCGTTTTGATTTTGCATTCCTACTGTTTGATATAAGTTCTGAGAGAATTTTCTATTTTTTTCGTGCTTGACCTCATCGCTTCGATTGTTTGAATACAAATGGGTTGTATTTATATTATATTTGGCTGATTTTAATTTTTTTGGTTGAATGGATGAAGGATTTGTAGGTATTGATGGAGGTTATGCACAATTGTTAGATTTGTAGGTATGGATGTTTTGTACCGGATGATTGAAGCAGCTGCAGCTTTTGTTCCATACCGGTTGCAAAGAGGCCACGAATTATCCAGGTAAATACATATCAACTGAACCTAACCATAGTTATATGCAAGTGAGGCATGTATATTTTGTGGGTTCTATCAATGAAAAGGAGTTTGCAATGAAAAACAACACCTCGAGGGGGGTGAATAGGTGTTTATGGCTAACAATGCTTATTTATGACCTGTTTTAAATTTTACCAGAAACAGCTTGCTGTTTGTGATAGTGCAGTTTATAAGTAGCGTGCTGTTCGTGCAGTGCAGTATGAAAAATGCAGAAAATTAAATATGACACAAGATCTTTTAGACAGGTTCGACCCCTAATCCCCTATGGTCTACGTCCTGGTCTCTTACCGAACTTGGTAAGAGAATATATTATTGATCAACTATAAAACCAATTACAAGATCAACCAATATATCTCCCTTATACCCTGCTGCTTACAAATGGCTTGCTGTTTGTTGTGCAAAACTAGCTCTCTAAGCAATACTTTCTAAGTATCATTCTCTAGCCTAGTTCAACCCACCCTAAACCTTAAGCCAACCTTGTACAGCAACAAATCAATTACAAATTGAACAATACAAAGATTTAAATAGATACAACTCAACCTATGAACCCTCTGAATATATATATATATATATATATATATATATATATATATATATATATATATATATATATATATGCGTGTATATAGGGTTTGTGAGGTTTGAAGAATTTAGCAATGAAAAGCTTTTGTAGTTGTGAATGTATATCTTGTTTTTGCACTTCTGTTCGGTACATAAGAACTGTATACACCAGCTCTTAAATAGATGAATATGAGGGTGTTGAAAACAAGAGCCAAATAGCTCCAACGGTTTGAAATAAATCCGTTGATGGATTTTCTTGAAATAAAATTGAAGGAGCTGTAAGAGAGAGAGGGGGCTGCGTGTATGTATGAGAGGAAGAAGAAGAATATTTGTTACAATTGCTCTCATGTGTTTTTGTTAGAGTGGGAGAAATGATGAAGCATTAAAATAAGAAAAAGTGGATCTTACTTTTCTTATTTTAAGACAAAGAATATTTTTGTCTCCCATTCTTTATATGGTATGAGTATAGGCGTGTATATATGAAATTCAGAGGGTCCTACATGTGTCTAAGAATATTTTCTACTTGAACCTCTTTGAAAAGCTGAACGGCTTCATTTCTGTAAGGTGCAATCAGCACGCTGTTTGTGAGAATAGCATGTTGTTTGTGAAACTGGCATGCAGTTTGCCTTGCTGTTTGAGTCCGATGCTTACAAATGGTAAGCTGCCACTTGATACTATAGTCCAACATTGGTTTGCTGTTTGATATACTGGTTAAGCATTCAATGAGCTAATGTAACCTGCAAAACCGAGTTAGAACAATGCAAATAGCCTGCTGTTTTATATCTGTTAGAAAGGCAAATGGCTTACTGTTTGTGATCATCAAAACTCAGGAGTTTCAATCTCCCCCTTTTTGATGATTACAACTAATTTAGGAGAATTTCAAAGCTCCCCCTAAATCCCTGCATCTCATTATTAGATATAAAACAATAACAGTTTAAACATCAAATTATCACATTAATGGAACCAATTTAAGCCCTTAAATCCAGTCAACAAACAATCCACTTAAATAAGGTTCAGATAAAATACTTAAACAAGTTCACAGAGCCCAGCTACACGAATTTAAGACATAAGACCAAGTTCCAAGATCAGATAGACAGACATACCATAAAACCAAGTTCTTCAGATAGACAGACATAAATAATAAACATAAATTCTCTAAATTTTCCTCCCCTCTTAATTCATCAAAAAATTAAGAGTTCGTAGGAGTGTTGTCCTCAGCATCCCCAACTGTTTTGGTGGCTTCAGTGTCACCATCCTGATCATTTCCATGTTGCTCTGCTGCATTTGCCAAGCCTTCTAATCCCAATTCATCCTCCATTGCAGAATGAGTAGCAGAATGAGTAGAAGACGACTTAAGTACTAATTCCTTCCCAGTTTTTATTTCCGAAAGAAAGCTCTTCATGACACTCTGCCTTCACAGACATCATCTCATTTCGAATTGCTTGAGTATCACTTCGAAGGGACACAAGCTCACTAGACATTATTGAAACATCTGCTTGGAGATTACGCATAAACAAGCTAGGAGCAACTGAAATCGGCTCAGCAAAAGAAGGGGGTTCACTTAGTGGAACCGACCCAGGAGACGGTGGAGGTGGTGTGATACGAGTTACTTTCCCATCTTCAACTTGCAAATTATTCATAGTCAGAAACTTGAGATAAAAAAACATCCTTAACAGTAATCTTAGTTGTAGTCTTAACATCCACTTTGAAAAATTCGAACACTCTCGTAAGAAGCAATCCATAAGGGAGACCACTGACAGACTTGTCTAGAATGGCCATCATTTTATTTAAAATCAATGAAGATAAATCAAAGGGCCTGCCTGACATAAGCATAGCTACCAGTACAACATCTTGACAAGTGAAGTTTGATTTATTCCCTAACCTCTGACAAATATGAGACCTACAGAGCTTGAACAAGAGATGAGCTAATGGTGAAACCATAGTGATGGTTGGAAGCTTAGTGTTCTCACAGTTTTCATCACCAATTATGACCTTTAATTGATCAAGAAATGAAAAATCAGGAAAAGAAACTTCACCCTGAGCCGTATAAATCTCAATATCACTCTGATTTTCACACTTCAAAATAGAGTTCAACACAGGGGGGTTTAATTTGATCTTTTTCCCACCCACAACAGTCATACAGTTTCCAAATTTATCAGTACACAGATTGGCATAGTACTCACGAATTAAATCAGGGTAATAGACTTTAGGAAAATCTAACATAAACGATTCCATTCCTATATCTTGGAAAATCTTAATAATTCCACACTGAGTAAGAAGAGGTACACACTTACTTGCAATCAGCTGTCCAGGCATGATTGCTCGTGTGCCTAACTCCAATTCTTGATATCTAGTCTCAAACTCTGATGAAGCAAATGATGGAGTCGACAGTTTCGCCTTCTTCGAATCTGGGGTTTGAGAGATTTCATTTCCACTTTCAGAGGCATTTTCACCCAAATCTGTAGTCGATGATTGATTGACTTGGAGGTTTGATTTGCGAGACCGAGTGCGAGTCATCGTGAGGAAATTTGGTAAAAACCTAGATTGTCACCGCTTGAGTGAGAATGAGAGGAAAACCCTAATTTCTTGTTGAGGCGATTTTGATTTGGGAAATAAGACTGAATACCCCGTCTCTTTGTTTTGATAAAAATTAGGGGAGAAATTCTAGGAATAATACAAACTGAATATTCTAATTAAGACATATTTAAAGAAATAATAGAACATGATTTAATTAATCAATTAAGCATATACCATTTAACATAGATAGATGTACCAAATAATTCACAACACGTATAAACATGAATTATTTAATTTCACACAAATGGTAAGCTAGAAGCGATGACAAACAATATGCTATTTGCAGTATGTTACCTGCACAGATAGCTTGCTGTTTGTGGTATTTTACCTGTACAAATGGTAAGCTAACCTGTCCTGCAAATTCAGCATGCTGTTTTAAATAGAACACATACCAAGTTGCATTCGAATGACTGAAAATCTTTCTTCAGCAAGAGGCTTTGTGAAAATATCAGCAAGTTGAAACTCTGTTGGAACAAAGACCAACTCTATCTTGCCTTTAGCAACATTATCTCTCAAGAAATGGTGTCGAACATCGATGTGCTTCGTTCTTGAGTGATTCACCGGATTCTTTGAAATATTAATGGTGCTAGTGTTGTCACAATTTATTGGAACCTTTTCACACTTAATGTCAAAGTCCCTTATTGTTTGAATCATCCATAGAAGTTGAGAAAAACAGCTCCCAGCTGCTAGATACTCTCCTTCGGCCGTGGATAACGCTACAGAAGTTTGTTTCTTGCATTGCCATGAAACCAAGCTTTGTCCAAGGAATGTACAAACACCACTAGTACTTTTTCTATCAACTTGACAACCTGCATAATCTGCATCACTATACCCAACAAGATCAAAAGTATTTGTGATAGGATAAAACAAACCAAGAGTAATGGTACCACTTAAATATCGAAAAATTCTTTTAATAGCATTTAAGTGAGACTCCTTAGGATTGGATTGAAACCTTGCACAAACACACACACACACACACACACACACTATACATAATGTCAGGTCTAGATGCAGTTAAATATAGTAAGCTTCCAATCATACCTCGATACCTTTTGATATCAACTGCTTTACCATTTTCGTCTGCAAACAGCTTGCTGTTTTGGATCATAGGAGTTGATTTTGGTTTAACATCTTCATAACCAAATCTTTTTAGCAGACTTTTTGTATATTTAGATTGGTGCACAAATATTCCATCCTTAGATTGCTTAATTTGAAGACCCAAGAAATAATTGAGCTCACCCATCATGCTCATTTCGAACTCACTATGCATAAACTTTGAATACCACTTGCACATAGATTCATTAGTAGCTCCAAAAATAATATCATCCACATATATTTGTACAATGAGAATATCTTTACCATTTTGCTTAATAAATAATGTGGGATCGATTTTACCTCTAGTAAATCCTTTCTGGATTAGATACTTACTAAGTATTTTGTACCAAGCTCTAGGGGCCTGCTTTAAACCATAAAGAGCCTTCTTTAGCTTGAATGCATAGTTTGGATATTGATCATTTTCGAATCCAGGAGGCTGTTTGACAAAAACTTCCTCTTCCAGTACGCCATTTAGGAATGCACTCTTCACGTCCATTTGATATAGCTTGATTTTCTTGAAACATGCTTAGGCTAGAAGCATTCTTATTGATTCCAAGCGAGCAACATGAGCATAGGTTTGATCAAAGTCAATGCCTTCTTGTTGGTTATATCCTTGAGCTACAAGTCTTGCTTTATTTCGAGTAACGATGCCAAATTCATCAATTTTATTTTTGAACACCCACTTTGTTCCTATAATTGAAGCATCCTCTGGAGGCTTAACAAGTTCCCAAACATCACATCTCTCAAATTGATTTAATTCTTCTTGCATAGGCATGATCCAATTTTCATCTTCTAGTGCTTCATTGATATTTTTGGGTTCTTCTTGAGCTAGAAAGGCAGCATGAGCATAATAATTTGCCTTTCCTCTTCTTGTTGTAATTCCATCAGTAATATCACCAATGACAAGCTCTGGAGGGTGATTCTTCACTACTCTTGTTGACCTTGGTAAAGAATGTTGAGATATTTCTTCATGAGTAGTCTTTCTCATCTTTGGTGGTGGTAACTGATCTTCCCCATCATAGAGAGATAGTTTCTCAGTAGCCCTAGAACCTCTAGGACCTTCCAAAGTCATTTTTGCCACTTTAGAAATCGTATCTTCCATTTCAGCTTGCTGTCTTGAACTTCCAGCTTGCTGTTTGTCAGAATCTGCATCCTTCTTGGCTTGCTGACTTCCAGTTTCAGTCTCAACTTCAGCTTGCTGATTTGAACTTTCAGCTTGCTGTTTTGAACCTCCATCTTGCTGATTTGAGCTTCCAGCTTGTTGATTTGAACTTCCAACTTGCTGTTTGTCAAAAATTTGAGGTTGCGTACTTTCTCTTTCACCTGCGAATTCTTCCTCATCTCTTGGTAGATCATTGTTAGGTTCTTGAAATGTAACATCAATAGATTCTTCAACAATATGTTTATTTATATTATAAACTCTATAAGCCCTACTTGTTAAAGAATAACCAAGAAATATAGCTTCGTAGGATTTTGCATCGAATTTACCATCTTTACCAATTGTCTTGAGCACAAAATAATTAGAGCCAAAAATCTTGAAGTAGCTGATATTTGGCTTCTTGTTTCTCAACAATTGATATGGAGTTTTGTCCAAAATAGGCCTGATAATGATTCGATTCAACAAATAGCAAGCTGTATTCACAACTTCGGCCCAAAAACTCCTAGGCAGCTTGCTTTCTTGCAATAGTGTCCTTGCTGTTTCTTGAAGTGACCTATTCTTTCTTTCTACCACTCCATTTTATTGTGGAGTCCTTGGGGCAGAAAATTCATGGGAGATTGCTCTTTCTTCACAATATGCAATAAAGTTCTCATTGATAAATTCACCTCCTCTATCACTTCTTATACCTACAAGTCTTGTATCAAGCTTATTCTTAAGTAATTTAATCAGCTTCTCAAACTCATTATAAGCACAATCTTTAGTACGAAGAAACAATACCCAAGTAAATCTAGAATAATCATCTACAATTACAAAACCATATTGTTTACCTCCAATACTCTTATAAGATTCTGGACCAAATAAGTCCAAGTACTGAAGCTCTAAAGGTTTAAAAGTAGATACCATTTTCTTTGCTTTGTGTGTACTTCGAATTTGTTTGCCCAATTGGCATGCTGAACACACTTCAGTCTTGGTATACTTCAGTTTGGGTAGTCCTCTGACCAATTTCTTGCTTGATAATTTATTAAGCAAGTCCATGTGTGCATGTCCCAACCTTCTATGCCAAATATATGGATCATTATCCATTGCAGCCAAACAGCACGCTGTTTCCTACATTTCGAAGTCTAATACATATATATTTCCTTCCCTTCTAGCAACTAGGGGGACTTTGTTAGAACCAATAGTAATAATAGTTTTGTCAATGCCAAAGTAAAAATTATGTCCATCATCAAATAATTGAGTGACACTAAGCAAATTATAAGAAAGATCGTTGACATATTGAACTTTATCAATCGAAATCTTACTATTACCAATAGAACCGATACCAAGGATTCGAAGAGTCTTGCTATTTCCAATGGTAACTCTTCCTTCCTTCTTCATTTTGAGACTTATAAACTGAGACTTGTCTCCACACATATGTCTAGTGCATCCGCTATCCAATATCCATTGCTTTGACCTTCCTTTAGCCGCAAGACATATCTACAAAACAAACAAACACCAACTCAATGTTTTGGCACCCATATAGGTTTGGGTCCAAATTGGTTAGTAGCAATAGTATATAAAACATTTAAATCAGTTTTCTTGATCCACATTTGGACCACTTTCGGTGAATGGTAAGCTGTTTTCCTTCTGACAGAAGCATTCTGGCATGCTGTTTGTTGCCTGACTGGTTCTTTCTGGCAAGCTGTTTGTCGACTAGCTATTCCATTCTGGTAAGCTATTTTCGCTATGTGATTGACTTAAGCCACACAATATTTTTCCAGATGGCCTTTTTCACCACATTTGTTGCATGTTTTCCAAGGCATAGCATAGTTGTATGGTATGCCATTTCTTCCATCGTATTTGTGTGTACCATGCTTCTTGTTGAGGTTCATGCCAACTCCTTCTCTTACCAATGGAACATTTGCCTTTTTCATGATTGTTTTTAGACTGTCTTCTCCTTGAACAAATGTTTCCAACCCTTTTTCAAGATCTTTGACCTCTTTTTCCAGAAGATAAATCAGTTCAGCTTGCTGTTTGATAAGAATAGTGTGCTGTTTGTCTGTACATTCAGCTTGCTGAAGTCTCTTCTCAGCAGATTTTGAAGATTCAGCTTGGCTAGATTCCTTAATCTTGTATGATTCTATACACTCATCTCTAGCTTTAATCTTTGACCTCAATTCCCTGAGTTCTTTCATAAGAACCTCATTCCTTTGTATAATTACTTGATTAACTCCTTCAAATTGAATGAGTTTCTCCTTTAGATCAGCAATAAGATCATCATGATTGATTTTAGGAGCCTTTTCAACCATTAAATCAGAAATGATTTTCTTCAAATGAGTATTCTTCTTTTCAAGCTCATTATTTTTATTTTTCAATTCCATGAACTCAATGATAGATACATTACTTGGCACCTGTATGGTTAGTTCATCTAGCATAGTAGAAGTAGAGGGTAGATTAGAGTTAATTGAGTTTACCTCACTTGCATCATCTTCTGAATCCGTATAATCACTATCCACAAAAGCTTCCTTCATGGATCCTTGTGAACTATCTTCATCATTTAGACCTACAAGTGCTAAATTCACCATGTCTTCATTTGAGTCATCACTGGATTCTGTGTAAGAACCCCAAATTTTGGATATAATTAAAACTTTTATTAAGTAATGATAAAATGAGGAACAATGATTCCAACAACAAGGTCACCAGCTCTAATGAATGGTGGTTTCAAAGAACAATGATTGTAATGAATGGATATTGCTTTGGACAATGATCCTGATGCATTGGTATATTGTCAGAATAGAGTAATTCGATGGTTGAGGACCTAGATAAGAATAATCTACCATCCAGGAAGGAGCTAATGGATCCTTGAAGAGAAATGAATACGTGCATAGTATTTCCCATACGTGCATAGTATTTCCCATACGTGCATAGTATTTCCCGTACGTGCATAGTATTTCCCGTACGTGCATAGTGTTTTCTGTACGTGCATAGTAATTTGGTGGATGAATAGTGACTTTGTAAGTTGGAAAACTTTTCACGCCACCCTATGTACGGGACGTGTTATGGATGTTTCGAAGTCATATTAGTAATACGCGGAGGAAATAAGTGAATGCAGAGACGATCGGAATTCAGAAATTCCAAATTCTTTTTCGGTACAATATTTGACCGAACCGTAAAGAGCCTATCAATACGATCAAGACAAGAGTATTATAATGTTAAGGATTCAAGGATTTTATTTATTAAGTATGATTTGAGGATTTAGAATGAAAACCTTTGAGTTAGAATAACAAGTGTTCTAGAAATCGCTAGAACTATATAACAAGATTAAGCGATCAAGCAAACGCGAAAGAAATTACGGATTAAATATGTAACGAGATAAAAAAAAAAAACCCTACTTGATCAGCTGGGGTTATATATAAGAATATTTGGTGGAAATGAAATGAAGAAAAGAAATGAAAAAGGAAGTAATGAGGTGGATGGACAAGAAGAAAACAACAAGGCTTCACATCATCAATTTTTCTAACACACCATAAACCTTTGACACTTGTATTAAGAGGAGTATTAGCAGCTATACCCACTTATACATATCACAAATATCATTTGACAACTAGCCAAGCAAACACCACCTCTCCCCCATTTTTCCAGCAGTTGCATTTTCCAGGGCAGGGGTCTTTGCCATTTTTTTTCACCTAGATCTACTCATCTAAAAATCATGAAAAAATTCATGGAGCTTCTACACATCAAGGTGAAGTTGGGGATTTAATTTCATAATTTTTGAAGATCGTTTGGATGGGTAAATAAATTCGAGAAGTTCACTGTTTTTCCCCCAAAACCAAGGCACTTCGAATTTTGGAGTTTTAAGATTTCAAAATCCACCTTCCAACCATTGTTTGATCTCCAAATTTTTATGGTGAGTCCTATATTTCATAAAAATGATCTCCTAGAAATCTTAGCTTCAAACTCCATGTTTTCCATTTTCAAATAAATCCTCAAAGATGAGGGTAAATAGTGTTTTCAAGAAACTAACTTTGATTTCTTGGTTTCTTTGGATGATTTAAGCTTTGTTAAAGCCATACAAGGACTATATAAGGGTTATTATAGCTTGTACACTCTCCAAGGAAGGTATAATTCTTAAGAACCCAAGATCTTACTTTGAGTTTTATATATGTTCTTGATGGTTTTAGATTAGTTAAGATTATGGTGTTGTTATATGCATAAAAGCATGATTATGTAGTTAGTAGTGATGATTTAAGAGTTTTGATGATTATGATGGTTAATTGAAACCTTCTTGGACTGGTTAAGATGAAAACCATGTATAGTATGCCCGGTGTGGCTTGGATTGATTGTTATGAATTTTAGAACGTTCGATTTATAGCCGTCGTAATGCCGAATTTTCGTTAGACTATTAAACACCGAGCATCACAGTAGCTATAACTCACTGTACAGCTTCATTTTCTGCCATGATAGGATAGATTATGTTTCAAGCTTCGTTTTGATATAAAGATCGCATGAAACGGACTTACGGTTTAGGATTTATGACCAAATTACTAAAAGTAGTTCGAATCCGTAAACGAAAGTTCGTAACTGTAATTGAACCCTCGTAAACTATGTAACGTCATGGCGAATCTTGGTAAATAAATACTAGAGGTAAAAAGGAAGGCGTGAAAGAAAACCGTATGTCAAAAAGATCATTTTTCGATTTATTAAAAATGTTCGAGTCGAGGTTAAATGCGAACGAACCCCTAAAAGACGACTCTTTTATAACTTCGGTAAAACACTTAGAAAACGGGCGATAAAACTCGGAGTATAATATTGGTTCGTAACGATCAACCTTAGAACTCATATGACTTAAGTATGTCCCAAGTATAAATGCAATGACATGTCGTATTAACGAACGAATGTCGGGTCGGATCAGTGATAAAAGTAATCCACAAAAAGGGGTATAACGAGATAACTCGAGAACGTGTTTCGAATTAAGTATAACTTAACTTTTAATATGTTAAGTGATTAATCCCGAATGCCTTGGCTATTTATAGATCACCAAGCTGAACCGGGACCCGCTACCACTACCCCTTACCGTACTCGACTACCAGGCAAGTTCCAATTCCCTTCTTTTAGGCTGTTGTTGTGATTGAATAAATATATATATATATGCTGATATACATATGCCATTGCATGCATGCCTACTTTCAAGTTGAAGTGATATACTTGTTCTCTGAATGTTATTGTTGGCTTATAAGCTAGATAGTTATATATCAGTTATAAGCCGATTATTGTAAGACCCTCATAGAAGGGCGTATACATCTTATTAATCAAAAATAGACCGGGAGTCAATATTCCTTGATATATCGAGATTACCTCGGAGGAAAATATTTAAGTAAATATTTTCTATTATTTGGGCGACGAATATTATTTGAATATTCGTTCGAGACTAATTATTTTAACGATCCTTACTTCAAATAATTATTTGAACGTAATCATTCGACGAATAATATTCGTCAATATTCATTCGGAGTCGAATTGATTATCGATTATTATTTCGAATACTCTTCTAAAGATGAGACTACTAAATGAATATTATGTGGACATTCATTTAGAATATTATTTCATTAAATAAATATTACTTTTGAAAATTCATTTAAGGTATTAAGTACTTGATGAATATTATCTTCAATATTCATCTGAAGCTTGATTTACTTATCGAATATTATATCGAATATTCCTTTAAAGCTTGGATTACTAAATGAATATTACTTGATATTCATTTAGGATATTATTTATTAAATGAATATTACTTTATTGATATTCATTTAAATTCCTAATTAATTATGAATATTATTTTGAATATTCATCCAGGGTTCTATTTAATCATCGAATATTATTTTAAATATTTTAAATATTCCTTTCAGGTCTTATTGATTAATGAATATTATTTGGAATATTCATTTGAATATTTAATTATGCAATAAATATTCTCTCGATATTTCTTCAAGAATTATTTGAAAAATACTCTGATTAAAGATATTCTTTCATATTCCTGAATATTCTTTAAATATTTTTAATTCAATAAATATTCTCTGAATATTTATTCCATACTTAGAATAATCTCGATAAGGTTTATCTTCTTCGATTATTACAGAAAATATTTCGGAGTCATATTATTATTAATCCTATATCAAGGAAGGTTCTCAGACATCATTCTTCTTTGAGTCTATCTCCTTAATAATAAGGGAACCTTACTTGGAAAAATGTTATTTATCTTGTCGACTTCCCGGTCATAAAGTATTCCCTTCACTCGCAACTCGGGTGCTGTTGACTTATTAAGTCGTTGCTTACCTTCTCATCTTTCGAGGGGTAAGATCACTGGAACAAGTTGATATCCGTTACCAAGTAATAGCTTGGGAGTTATTGGTAAATTTTCCTTTCCAACTAGATACGACTACTTTGTGGAGTCTTATCAACAAGTATTATACTTGGGGAAAGGGGGACGAACGTTACATTCAGAATCATGAATTCTATTTGAACTAGGAGTCGTGTAAGAGGCCGAGTAGCACCGGTCCATCCCCTTTGGCCCAACCGTTGGCCGGGGAGAGCTAGTAAGGCGGTACACAAGTAAAGCCGTCAGTTCTTCCTTCTACCGGTAGTAAATCTAAATTGAGCTGTACGATCTCGACTGATCATCAAGATTGGAACAGCGGGCGCGGTGAATACTCCATCATTGGTTCATCATCCAAATTTATTTATTTCCTGCAACATGATTACTGTTGGCAGAGTTGGAAAAGTGTCATAACTGGAATTGCAACCTTTTCTTGCAAGTTCCTCTTCTTAATAACAATAAGAATATCTCGCTTACTTGATGTAGCAGATATTTCTTCAAACAAATATTTTAAGTTACCTTGTAACTTCATCGTTCATATTATACTGGCATCATTTCCGTAAAGGCATGGCATATGGTTTGAAAGATACTTTTGAACTGTTATACATTATCGTTCAGTCATATATTATTGTTGGTGGGCTATTGCTCACCCTTGCTTTATTATTATATCACAACAACAGCTAGACCAGATGACTCGCACAAGGCGCACTCGATGCGGGCGAGGACGATGAGACTACCAGAGCTGGAGAAGAAGCTATTGGTAGGGTATATTTATTCTTTCAGTACCAAGAATATGGTCTAGTATGCCTTATGTAAATGGATGGCAAAGAGTATGTATTTATATTGAAATTCTTTTGGATTGTAAGAACTCATAATGTGATTAATAAAAATTTGAGTGTTACTCTGATTTCATCTCTGGGACTATAACGGGTGTGTTTTATATTATTGTGTTGGGTTATAGAGACGTAATTTATTTTATGTTAAGGAAAGTTCAAGTGTTGTGGACAGAATTGGAAACCGTAACCACCGGATCCCGGACCCCGGATCTGGGGGTGTTACAGAAGTGGTATCAGAGCGTACGTTATAAACCCCAGAGATGAGGTGACGTTAAAACAATAAATTCAATAAGATAATAAGAACTCTTGCCAAGTTCATAGTCGGACTACTTAATGTAGTGATGACATATAAAACCCTTATGGGAACTCGTAAGTATAATGATAGTAACTTAGCTCGATATCGTATCGACGAGTAAGGTGACTGACCTTGAGGCATACGAGCAACAGCGCGATGATGCTTTATATACTGAAGATCAGCGGGTAATTCGATGGAGTACACTACTGGAGACCCGGAAGAGGTTCCAGCAGATAAGGAAAATCCTGTTAGGATGAGGAGCTTACCCATGGGTAATGAGGGTCGCAGCCAGAATGACTGTGATGATTAAGATATGGTGCTCAGAAAAGTGAGTATAAAGAACTGATATATTATTAAGAGATCTGAAGATGCATGTTGAATTCATAGCCGGACTACCAGACGTAGTACCAGCAAGAAAGAAGGATTGGAAGAATTACTTGAGATCTTATACGGAAATAGATGAGAATCCTTAGAGATTTTCATCTTAACAAAGAAAGAGCTAGAGGGATGTATGATTATCAAAGACAGTGATATAGGGCGAGGAGCAGAGTCCCTAGGAATAGTTGAGAAGGAGGCAGTAAGTGCCATATCATTTGATAAATGAATTAGTATGAATATGGTCAGTAATAATTCGCCATGAGAAGGCAGGTGTCGTAGGTTGTAAATTATGGAACCAAATTGAGGTTAATAAGGTGGTTTTATTAAGGAAAATGTTCATTTTATGAATGAATCATTTAGAAAGTAAAGACATTGGGAAGTAATAGAATGATTGGGAAAAAGTTATATAAGGAAGTAGTAAGCAAGACAATGATCTCAGAACCTACCGGAAGATAAGACCAGTGAGTCAAGATGAACTCGTAATGAGACTACTGCCAGAGACTGAGTATAGAGTTAATTCAACTCAGTTAAATGATGAACCAGAAACGTTAGATGCATGTGATTCAGAGGAATATTAAATTCCTTCTTCTCTTTGAATGGATTTTAGTAGTTACCTTAAGTTTACTCCGACACGGAATTATAATAGATCAAGTAATACGATCAGCAGTTAAAGAGAAAAATGTGAGAAAATCTTCCTGGAGCTAAAAGGTGAAATTGGTAATGACCAAGAGCTGGCATTGCTTAATGGAAAAAGGAGACTTTGTGCTTCCAATGACGCTTCGCATAAAGGGTTAGGTAGACCGACATTTGGTAGTATTGAATATCAGGACGTTGTGACAGGTTTCAGTTTGAAATTATTGATTCCCTTCTAAGGGATGGATATAATTGATTCCTCTCCAGTGGGTAAACTTCCAATCCGATGATGATTATTTCGTTAACTATGACTGCTTATGATTCCACCTGCTTGGAGGTTCATAGAACTATTCTTCAGGTTTCGAAACTGGTCTCCTTGATGTTACCAGTAGGTGGGTAGATTGATCAAAATTTCCCTGAGTCTGGAAAGGAATTCGGTGAATTTTGGCAAACCTTGTCTTTCTGATAATCAGAGAATGTCATGGAAGAGAGTAGAAACTGGAGCAAACCCTGTGATTTGGGTAAGGTTGCTATAAAATGGGTTAGTAAACGGACCCTGAGCATTACAATCGACGGTAGTGATAATATGATGAAGTGAGATTGGACGAAAACAGGAAATGTAAGTAAGAAACTAGCCGGACGGAGAAACTCCGGGATTGACTTAAGTGAAAAGGCTGTTATGCCAGGAATGGTAAGCTTGCGTGGCACGCGGGATTGATAAGAATAGTTGAAAAGATAAAAGTGGAGGAAAGGTGACCGGAGACGGTGCCGAGTAGTCGATTAAGACTTATATGGAGTAAAGTTTTGGAAAAGTAGAAAGGTATCAAAGAAGAAGGCACTATGCCGGAAATTGCTAGAAAAGTAATGCTATTAGCCAACCCCTAAAATCATATATTTTTATTTTAGTGTGGCCCGTTGAGGCCAAGTCACAACGGACTATAAAGTGACTAGACCAGCAATGAAAAGACAAAGCAGGGTTGCTTCTAAGTAAGCACCGACTGCAAGGGCTTCTGATATAAAGGAAATATTAATGAGATTGTAGGAGTCTTCTACTAAACCCTTTGCAACCCATGTTTTGATGGGGAATTTACTAGACCTTTTTGGGATGGGGTAACCCGTACTAAAGTGACTCATGTGTATATGGTTGTCCAAGATTTTGAGTAAAATGGGAGTATAGTGACTTGAGATGCATGATGTTAGGGTATCATGAATACCATGAACATATTACGACTAAGGGAAGTAAACAACGAAGGTTTATGAAGAGAGTATAGAAATGGTCAGAGATGGATCAGTATGCTGTAGAAATTTTGTCTAAGGCAAGTACATTTGAGAAGAACGATAAGTACTAATAGATTCACGTTGAACTCGACCAATATTTTCCAAAACATCCTTGCTGCCATTACCAAGTTCTGTAAGAGAGGAGATAGGCATACGTTGCCTTTTTGGAAGGCCAAATAGGCTGACAACTATCTGAAAGAAGAGGGTGGCATTAAGCCACCGATCGATTATCAAATGAGAATGATTGAAAAGAGACCTTTATTAAGGATGCATGATCTGATTGCCAATTATAAGATGCAAGAATTCATTGATAGTTGAATTAAGGATAGGATATCAATGAATTAAGACAAACCCTGGGGAATGCACAAGGGGTGGCATTAACCCTAATAACGACATTATGACTTCAGATGATATGAGCTGGACTTGCTAAGGCTACAATGACCGGTAAGGATTATTAGAAAAAAAAAAAAAAAGAGTTCTGGAAAGAACATAGATAGAATTATTGGAGTATTGATCAATGACATTTTGATATACCCTGTACCCAGAAAATACAGGAGGAAGGGTGAGGATGACCTATGAAACCTTACAAGGAAAAAGGTAATATTCCGAACTTCAAAATGGAAGTTTGGTAAGGAATGTATGACATAGTAACAGTAATGCCAGATGAGGCATGTATGAGACCATGAGGAAGTATGGATTGAACCTATAAAGGTTGAGATTATCCTAAGATAAGGAAAGAACTAAGAAGAGAAGTATCCTAAGTAGGATGGGGAATAAACGTGATAAAGTTCCCACGAGTAGGTGGAAGCAATGACTTATGGAGAAAGACTGTTAAATATATTTTTCTTCATCAGCAGAGCTTAAGGGAGAATGCTTTCACCCAAAAATGATGGGAATGAGGTAGAAATGTTTGAATTGGAATATATCCAAGGAACAAGGATTACCAGAAATTATTATTATCAGGAAAGGCCAATGAGGTGGCCGACAGTTTAAGTATAAAGGAATAATTATAAAGGTTCATACCGAAGAAACAAAATGATATTTGGAAAGACCTTGAAGGTCATATTGGAGTGGAGGAAGTTACATTCCTTTTGATGATTGTGCAAGAATCGAAGGTAATAATAGTTTAAGTAAAGATTCGATTCCTGATGGAGTCTTAAGCATATTACGTACCTTAGAAGGTCCCGTTTTGAGGCAAACCAGGACCATGGTACAAAATTGATGAAGTAAACCGTTAAGTTTCCAGTCTTTTATGGAAGATGCATAAGTGATAGTTTCATCAACCGGACCTAGCTGCGATACTTGAAACTCTTCTGCAATTCTATCTACTTCATGTTATATCTACATCAAGTTCAGGAAGTGTTTCGTATGGATAAGGAATAGTGATCACTTTGTCTCCCTAAGGGATTTGAAACCCGTAGGGTTAGCTATTAATGCACTACGTAAACAACAAGCGATGGTGATTCTTCTAAGAAAGTAGATGACAATGTAAAGATAAAGACAGTGCTGCCATTGATTAACTAAATGGCATGTTGATGAATGACAAACAAGTTTATGTTAGTGTACTTCTGCGCAAACAAGATAGAGAATATGAGGTTGATGATTCATGATGTTAAAGATATTCCCATGGAAAGAATTAATGAGTTTTGGAGGGAAGGGCGGTTGAGCCCGAGACTTATTGGGCCACCTGAGAGTTTAAAATGTTCGGACGGTGGTATTCGAGCCAGCCTTACCCCCAAAATTATAGCACGGTCATAACGGGTTTTCATGTGGCCAGGCTACGCCAGTAAAATGCAAATGTTCAACAGATGATAGGAGTACAAGAATGTAGATATACGACCTGGTCCGACTTACGAAAGACAACCTGTGGAAAACCATGGATAGAAAAGAACAAGTAATGAGAAACAAGGTTGGCAGAAGTAGATTATATGAATCTAAGTTAAAGGAATCGGGCCAGATTCATTTCGGAAAGTTTAAATTGAAATAACGTGATGATTATAGAGTAAATGAGACGGAATACCGATAAGGAGGTACCAAGTGCAAAAAGGTGTCTCAATAAAGAGGTGAAGGTGAAAGTAAATAACAGAAGTAAATAAGAATCAGATAATGAGAAGGATGTGATTGATAAAGAAAAGGCTGGGGAAGCAACTATGGAATGAGAAGCAAGGAGTGTTATGAATGGGTTTTCTAATGAATTCTCAGGATGACAACCTGATAGTGTCAATACTATAGTTATGAAAAAGCTAGTAACATGATATGGGATGTCAGTAATAATGATGCCAAGTGAGAAACCTAAGATTTAACCTGAAAGGTTGAAGGATTTCCCGAATGTGAGTATCGCTAAGATTGAACAAGAGTATTTGTCCATAGAATAATGGACAAAGCAGCAAGATATGTTGACACGTGAGATTGCGATCAAATAGTGTTGGATATAATTATGATTAATTTCTTCTTTGATAAACCTCTATAGTTCAGAGGTAAATTCTGAGTATGATATTCTACAATCATGGAAGCTTTCTATAATCCTTTAGAACTCTTTTCTCTTCTTCTCTCTTATTCATCTTCTTTATGAATTGAGAAGAACAACCCTTTTTGGAGGGGAGGTACTGCTACGTGACTATCTGTCTATGTGATAGAAGTCTAAGTGGAATGCTATGACTTGTTTAATTGCTTGTCAAGTACTAAAGGCTGGCCCCCTTCTGTACTAACTATGCAATATAACAAATGTTCAATTGATCATAGTGATCTCTCAACAAATCTTTCCACTTCTCTATATTGATCTAGATTGCGAAGATTAAAGCGATCAGGAAATGCACAGTACGAGCGAGGTTACCTCCGAATCGTAGGGTGATAGTGATACCAATGTTACTGCAGGTATCAATAAGGATAAGACTGAGTAAAAGTATAACCCGGATAGTGAGTTGTACGAAAAGTAGCAACGTTGATGGAAAAAGGATAAAGTATGAATTGTAGCACTAGAAGATGTGCTGAGGAAGGGTAGAACGAATAAGAATTGACCGGGAAGCTAAAGAGTGAACGACAGGCAAACGACTCTTTGCTTCCTACCTGATTCCGGGACGGAATCCTTTTAAGGAGGGGAGACTGTAAGAACCCCAAATTTTGGATATAATTAAAACTTTTATTAAGTAATGATAAAATGAGGAACAATGATTCCAACAACAAGGTCACCAGCTCTAATGAATGGTGGTTTCAAAGAACAATGATTGTAATGAATGGATATTGCTTTGGACAATGATCCTGATGCATTGGTATATTGTCAGAATAGAGTAATTCGATGGTTGAGGACCTAGATAAGAATAATCTACCATCCAGGAAGGAGCTAATGGATCCTTGAAGAGAAATGAATACGTGCATAGTATTTCCCATACGTGCATAGTATTTCCCATACGTGCATAGTATTTCCCGTACGTGCATAGTATTTCCCGTACGTGCATAGTGTTTCCTGTACGTGCATAGTAATTTGGTGGATGAATAGTGACTTTGTAAGTTGGAAAACTTTTCACGCCACCCTATGTACGGGACGTGTTATGGATGTTTCGAAGTCATATTAGTAATACGCGGAGGAAATAAGTGAATGCAGAGACGATCGGAATTCAGAAATTCCAAATTCTTTTTCGGTACAATATTTGACCGAACCGTAAAGAGCCTATCAATACGATCAAGACAAGAGTATTATAATGTTAAGGATTCAAGGATTTTATTTATTAAGTATGATTTGAGGATTTAGAATGAAAACCTTTGAGTTAGAATAACAAGTGTTCTAGAAATCGCTAGAACTTTATAACAAGATTAAGCGATCAAGCAAACGCGAAAGAAATTACGGATTAAATATGTAACGAGATAAAAAAAAAAACCCTACTTGATCAGCTGGGGTTATATATAAGAATATTTGGTGGAAATGAAATGAAGAAAAGAAATGAAAAAGGAAGTAATGAGGTGGATGGACAAGAAGAAAACAACAAGGCTTCACATCATCAATTTTTCTAACACACCATAAACCTTTGACACTTGTATTAAGAGGAGTATTAGCAGCTATACCCACTTATACATATCACAAATATCATTTGACAACTAGCCAAGCAAACACCACCTCTCCCCCATTTTTCCAGCAGTTGCATTTTCCAGGGCAGGGGTCTTTGCCATTTTTTTTCACCTAGATCTACTCATCTAAAAATCATGAAAAAATTCATGGAGCTTCTACACATCAAGGTGAAGTTGGGGATTTAATTTCATAATTTTTGAAGATCGTTTGGATGGGTAAATAAATTCGAGAAGTTCACTGTTTTTCCCCCAAAACCAAGGCACTTCGAATTTTGGAGTTTTAAGATTTCAAAATCCACCTTCCAACCATTGTTTGATCTCCAAATTTTTATGGTGAGTCCTATATTTCATAAAAATGATCTCCTAGAAATCTTAGCTTCAAACTCCATGTTTTCCATTTTCAAATAAATCCTCAAAGATGAGGGTGAATAGTGTTTTCAAGAAACTAACTTTGATTTCTTGGTTTCTTTGGATGATTTAAGCTTTGTTAAAGCCATACAAGGACTATATAAGGGTTATTATAGCTTGTACACTCTCCAAGGAAGGTATAATTCTTAAGAACCCAAGATCTTACTTTGAGTTTTATATATGTTCTTGATGGTTTTAGATTAGTTAAGATTATGGTGTTGTTATATGCATAAAAGCATGATTATGTAGTTAGTAGTGATGATTTAAGAGTTTTGATGATTATGATGGTTAATTGAAACCTTCTTGGACTGGTTAAGATGAAAACCATGTATAGTATGCCCGGTGTGGCTTGGATTGATTGTTATGAATTTTAGAACGTTCGATTTATAGCCGTCGTAATGCCGAATTTTCGTTAGACTATTAAACACCGAGCATCACAGTAGCTATAACTCACTGTACAGCTTCATTGTCTGCCATGATAGGATAGATTATGTTTCAAGCTTCGTTTTGATATAAAGATCGCATGAAACGGACTTACGGTTTAGGATTTATGACCAAATTACTAAAAGTAGTTCGAATCCGTAAACGAAAGTTCGTAACTGTAATTGAACCCTCGTAAACTATGTAACGTCATGGCGAATCTTGGTAAATAAATACTAGAGGTAAAAAGGAAGGCGTGAAAGAAAACCGTATGTCAAAAAGATCATTTTTCGATTTATTAAAAATGTTCGAGTCGAGGTTAAACGCGAACGAACCCCTAAAAGACGACTCTTTTATAACTTCGGTAAAACACTTAGAAAACGGGCGATAAAACTCGGAGTATAATATTGGTTCGTAACGATCAACCTTAGAACTCATATGACTTAAGTATGTCCCAAGTATAAATGCAATGACATGTCGTATTAACGAACGAATGTCGGGTCGGATCAGTGATAAAAGTAATCCACAAAAAGGGGTATAACGAGATAACTCGAGAACGTGTTTCGAATTAAGTATAACTTAACTTTTAATATGTTAAGTGATTAATCCCGAATGCCTTGGCTATTTATAGATCACCAAGCTGAACCGGGACCCGCTACCACTACCCCTTACCGTACTCGACTACCAGGCAAGTTCCAATTCCCTTCTTTTAGGCTGTTGTTGTGATTGAATAAATATATATATATATGCTGATATACATATGCCATTGCATGCATGCCTACTTTCAAGTTGAAGTGATATACTTGTTCCCTGAATGTTATTGTTGGCTTATAAGCTAGATAGTTATATATCAGTTATAAGCCGATTATTGTAAGACCCTCATAGAAGGGCGTATACATCTTATTAATCAAAAATAGACCGGGAGTCAATATTCCTTGATATATCGAGATTACCTCGGAGGAAAATATTTAAGTAAATATTTTCTATTATTTGGGCGACGAATATTATTTGAATATTCGTTCGAGACTAATTATTTTAACGATCCTTACTTCAAATAATTATTTGAACGTAATCATTCGACGAATAATATTCGTCAATATTCATTCGGAGTCGAATTGATTATCGATTATTATTTCGAATACTCTTCTAAAGATGAGACTACTAAATGAATATTATGTGGACATTCATTTAGAATATTATTTCATTAAATAAATATTACTTTTGAAAATTCATTTAAGGTATTAAGTACTTGATGAATATTATCTTCAATATTCATCTGAAGCTTGATTTACTTATCGAATATTATATCGAATATTCCTTTAAAGCTTGGATTACTAAATGAATATTACTTGATATTCATTTAGGATATTATTTATTAAATGAATATTACTTTATTGATATTCATTTAAATTCCTAATTAATTATGAATATTATTTTGAATATTCATCCAGGGTTCTATTTAATCATCGAATATTATTTTAAATATTTTAAATATTCCTTTCAGGTCTTATTGATTAATGAATATTATTTGGAATATTCATTTGAATATTTAATTATGCAATAAATATTCTCTCGATATTTCTTCAAGAATTATTTGAAAAATACTCTGATTAAAGATATTCTTTCATATTCCTGAATATTCTTTAAATATTTTTAATTCAATAAATATTCTCTGAATATTTATTCCATACTTAGAATAATCTCGATAAGGTTTATCTTCTTCGATTATTACAGAAAATATTTCGGAGTCATATTATTATTAATCCTATATCAAGGAAGGTTCTCAGACATCATTCTTCTTTGAGTCTATCTCCTTAATAATAAGGGAACCTTACTTGGAAAAATGTTATTTATCTTGTCGACTTCCCGGTCATAAAGTATTCCATTCACTCGCAACTCGGGTGCTGTTGACTTATTAAGTCGTTGCTTACCTTCTCATCTTTCGAGGGGTAAGATCACTGGAACAAGTTGATATCCGTTACCAAGTAATAGCTTGGGAGTTATTGGTAAATTTTTCTTTCCAACTAGATACGACTACTTTGTGGAGTCTTATCAACAAGTATTATACTTGGGGAAAGGGGGACGAACGTTACATTCAGAATCATGAATTCTATTTGAACTAGGAGTCGTGTAAGAGGCCGAGTAGCGCCGGTCCATCCCCTTTGGCCCAACCGTTGGCCGGGGAGAGCTAGTAAGGCGGTACACAAGTAAAGCCGTCAGTTCTTCCTTCTACCGGTAGTAAATCTAAATTGAGCTGTACGATCTCGACTGATCATCAAGATTGGAACAGCGGGCGCGGTGAATACTCCATCATTGGTTCATCATCCAAATTTATTTATTTCCTGCAACATGATTACTGTTGGCAGAGTTGGAAAAGTGTCATAACTGGAATTGCAACCTTTTCTTGCAAGTTCCTCTTCTTAATAACAATAAGAATATCTCGCTTACTTGATGTAGCAGATATTTCTTCAAACAAATATTTTAAGTTACCTTGTAACTTCATCGTTCATATTATACTGGCATCATTTCCGTAAAGGCATGGCATATGGTTTGAAAGATACTTTTGAACTGTTATACATTATCGTTCAGTCATATATTATTGTTGGTGGGCTATTGCTCACCCTTGCTTTATTATTATATCACAACAACAGCTAGACCAGATGACTCGCACAAGGCGCACTCGACGCGGGCGAGGACGATGAGACTACCAGAGCTGAAGAAGAAGCTATTGGTAGGGTATATTTATTCTTTCAGTACCAAGAATATGGTCTAGTATGCCTTATGTAAATGGATGGCAAAGAGTATGTATTTATATTGAAATTCTTTTGGATTGAAAGAACTCATAATGTGATTAATAAAAATTTGAGTGTTACTCTGATTTCATCTCTGGGACTATAACGGGTGTGTTTTATATTATTGTGTTGGGTTATAGAGACGTAATTTATTTTATGTTAAGGAAAGTTCAAGTGTTGTGGACAGAATTGGAAACCGTAACCACCGGATCCCGGACCCCGGATCTGGGGGTGTTACATTCTGAATCATCATCACTCCAAGTCAGTAAAGCCTTTGATTTTCTCTTGTCTTTGAAAATAGCTTGCTGTTTTGACTTTAGCTTGTAGCAGTCCTTCTTAAAATGGCCTGGCTTGCCACATTCGAAACAAGTTTGCTCCTTGGCTTTCTTTTTGTGTCTATCTCTTTTCATTCTGTTCTTCTTTTCAATCAGCCTCTTGATCTTCTTTGAAATGAGTGCAAGTTCTTCATCTGATTCTTCATCAAATTCAATCAGCTTGCTGTTTGCACATTCGGCTGGCTTGCTGTTTGTAGAATGAAGAGCCAAATTCTTCATTTTGGCTAGAGGAGTTCGAACACCTTCAACCTGACTATTATTTATCTTATTTTCAAACTGTTCTAGCTCAGCAAATACAGCTAGGTGATCCATGGTGTCAATATTTGAAGATGATTCCAAAGCCATGACTTTAGCTTCATAAATGAATGGTACGGAACTTAACACTTTCATGTTAATTTCATCTTGTGGAATATCCTTTCCAAGTCTCTTTAAAGAGTTTATAGTGACTTGGAACCTTGCTTGTCCTTCTTTGATTATTTCACCATCTTTGAGCTTGAAGTTTCCAAAATCGTTCATTAGCTTGCTAAGCTTCACCTTTCTCAAAGTGGTCGATCCTTCATGATAAGTTTCTAAGGCATCCCACATTTCCTTTGCCGTTTTTAGAGAAGAGACCTTGTCATATTCAACTTGATCTAATGCATTCATTAGAGAGTTTCTAGCTTCTCCATTATAACCACATTTAATAATCTCCTCGGGAGTGAGATCATCAACATCTTTTGGTTTGCCTTTATCATCCAAAAATTCAAAGTTTCCTTTCTGCATAACTCTTAACACCAGTGGCCTTTTGGACAAGAATGTTTACATTCTACATTTCCACCAGTTGTAATTTTCTGATCCAGTGAGGAGAGGAGCTCTATAATCAGATTTAGCTTCGAGATAATGTTCAGCCATGATCGATACCTTCCTGTTACAGAAATATTAGTATACCAAGCTCTGATACCAAATGAAAAACAACACCTAGAGGGGGGTGAATAGGTGTTTATGGTTAACAATGCTTATTTATAAACCTGTTTTAAATTTTACCAGAAACAACTTGTTGTTTGTGATAGTGCAGTTTATAAGTAGCGTGTTATTTGTGCAGTGCAGTATGAAAAATGCAGAAAATTAAATATGACACAAGATCTTTTAGCCAGGTTCGACCCCTAATCCCCTATGGTCTACGTCCTGGTCTCTTACCGAACTTGGTAAGAGAATATATTATTAATCAACTATAAAACCAATTACAAGATCAACCAATATATCTCCCTTATACCCTGCTGCTTACAAATGGCTTGCTGTTTGTTGTGCAGAACTAGCTCTCTAAGCAATACTTCCCAAGTATCATTCTCTAGCCTAGTTCAACCCACCCTAAACCTTACGCCAACCTTGTACAGCAACAAATCAATTACAAATTGAACAATACAAAGATTTAAATAGATACAACTCAACCTATGAACCCTCTGAATATATATATATATATGCGTGTATATAGGGTTTGTGAGGTTTGAAGAATTTAGCAATGAAAAGCTTTTGTAGTTGTGAATGTATATCTTGTTTTTGCACTTCTGTTCGGTACATAAGAACTGAATACACCAGCTCTTAAATAGATGAATATGAGGGTGTTGAAAACAAGAGCCAAATAGCTCCAACGGTTTGAAATAAATCCGTTGATGGATTTTCTTGAAAAAAAATTGAAGGATCTGTTAGAGAGAGAGAGGGTTGCGTGTATGTATGAGAGGAAGAAGAAGAATATTTGTTATAATTGCTCTCATGTGTTTTTCTTAGAGTTGGAGAAATGATGAAGCATCAAAATAAGGAAAAATGGATCTTACTTTTCTTATTTTAAGACAAGGAATATTTTTGTCTCCCATTCTTTATATGGTATGAGTATAGGCGTGTATATATGAAATTCAGAAGGTCCTACATGTGTCTAAGAATATTTTCTACTTGAACCTCTTTGAAAAGCTGAACGGCTTCATTTCTGTCAGGTGCAATCAGCACGCTGTTTGTGAGAATAGCATGCTGTTTGTGAAACTGGCATGCAGTTTGCCTTGCTGTTTGAGTCCGATGCCTACAAATGGTAAGCTGCCACTTGATACTATAGTCCAACATTGGTTTGCTGTTTGACAGACTGGTTAAGCATTCAGTATAATGACCTAGAATTTTTCGCGATTTATAAATATTTATTTAATTGTTAGATGTGGAAAGTATATGATTTATATGATGAATATATTTTTTGTGAAATCAAGATATGTGTGAAATCATGTTTATGTGATTATTTGATGAATGGTATGTGTCGTATATGTTCGTGGAATTTAATTTATATTTTTAGAGCATTAAAAGTATTTTTAAAGTGCATTTTTTATCTTTTGAAAATTATGTAAAATCATTGGAGCCGTTTTAAATCATGAAATCTTTTGCAATATCATCTTTGTGATGTGATTTAGTTTTTAAAATTAGTATGGATATTTAATTGTGAGTTTGGATATTTTAGAATGATTTAAAAAGTTTTATTTCTTTTAAAGAGTCTTTATTTTGAAAATTCATATAAAATTCATTTTTGAGCATAAAATTATTTTAAAAATATGGGGAGCCTTGTAATTTCATAAACTTTATGTTAAAGTTTTAAATTTATATTTTCCCTTAATTTCCTATTTATTTCGATTTAAAAATGATTAAAATCATTTTTCTAAGAATAAAGTAGATTTTTCAGCTTTGGTAATTTACTATAATACCCCTCAGGGTATTATCAACACCACGCCACCTGCTTCACTTCATTTCTTCCTGCTTGTTCATGTTTTTCTTTTGCAGAGCTCTTAAAACACTCTCTCTCCTCTCGGTACTGTCTCTCTCCTCACTTTCCGATCGGTTTCTGGCCGGATTAAATGATCCGAGGCCGGATTTGTGTTCGGTTTTCAGTCCTCTATTTATTGGTGTACCTGCATGTCAATTTTATGACCAAAATTTAGAAACGCATTTCGGGTTTTGCTCTAATCCGACTTGTTTACTCCGATTTGTTCATATTTATTAGGCCCATGATGATTACTAGCTGTTCTGTGCTTGTTTCATGTTGGTATTGGGTTGGACAGTGTTCGTATGTATATGCCGCGGGTATATGCTTGATTTTTTGAAGAATTTCTCTGAATCCTTGCTTTAGATGATGATTAATTCGTTTATAAATTACTAGTGGTAGAGATTTTGTGTTGGAAGCTCTAATTTGAGTGCCACCAAGATTTTTGCCCATCGGCAATGATCTTTATTGAGCTGGTGAATCGACAATGATGAAATTGAGTCGACTTATTGTATAAATTATTGTTTCGTGGATTTAAATATTTGTTTTCTGAATTTTTCCGAAGTTGCATGTGTATTAGTTAATTTTGTTAAATTTTTTGAATATATAAACATGAATTTATTTGGATTAAATTCGATTATATATGAATAAATATGTGAATAGTTGTAATTGATTCTTGTTAGAGTGGAATTGTCAATAATAATTAGAGATTATGTGATTTGGGATTTATTAATATTATTGGGACTTATAGGTGAATTTTAAATCCATCGGATTGAATTGTGAATTTGAGTCGGATGTTTTCCGACGGGATAGTCAAATTTACAAAGGAAACTCTGCCCGATTTTTATTAGAATTATAAGTCGTAAAGTCTATAATATAAGACTACAAGATAATTAACGGTAAAAAATGATATAATGTGATAAGTGTTCAAATGACATACATGGATTGCACGTTCTAATTGCTAAGTGTTTAACTGATTACTTGATTGTATAACGTCACTTGGTGAATATGATTAGTATAGTCATTGTGTGTATAAGTACTAAGTGATAGAGCGTTATAGGAGTCGTTGGGTAGAATAGAGTTAAATGATTAAGGGTAAAAGTATACTGAAGCAATACTTTACCTTTCTATAGGTACGAGTAGGAGGCCAGGTTAAGAACCAGTACGTGTGTAAGTGGAATCTTAGAAGCGAGATGTTATCAGAATTAGCAAGCGTATTGGTATCAATATTGACGAATTATGGAGGAAAGACGGATGTATAGTCGATTAGAGATCAACGTGCAAAGAAGTAGAGACTAACATATAGTGAGTAGCGAATCTATGTGTTGGGAACAGAACTACGTATGCTGAGGCAAGCGTTTCTATTCCTCACTTATTGTTCAAGTGAAGTATATCTGCTTCTGTTGTACATAACATGTTTCTTTCAAATCGGTTTACAAGTAATTTGTACCTTGTTGTACCCTTCTATTGAGTTATCCTGTGAACTGTCTTTTGAAATACATTGATTGCTATGCACCCTGTCATTTCCCTTCTGTTGATTAACAATGAAGTTTGGTTCTATAACATGTCCCTTCCTTTAGACTAAGACCCTTATTGTGTCTATCACCTTATATCTTATAAATCCAAGCAGACATCCAAGTCTTAAATACAATTTCTAAAATTTAACACTTGTTTTACAAGCTATTGATTGAAAACTTTCTTTCAGTTACCGAACCATGTTTTATTAATTCCAGTATTACTTACTCATGTTTTCTCAAATTCTATCTTACCGAACATTGTTTTAAAGAACCAAGTTTTACTAAACCTCTGTTTCAAATAACCAGGTTTTAACAAACCATGTTTTAAAGAATCATATTCTTATTGAACTTGACTTTCAATGAACCTCATTTCAACAAGACCTTGATTTAAAGAAGCTATATGCTACTAAAACCTGTTTTGAAATTCGTATTCAAATGAACCTTGATTTAGAAAGTGAGACTTATTTACAATGCCCTATCTAACCACTGTTTCATTAATGCAAGACTTTTATCACTACAAATTGATTTGTTGCCCTGCTTTAAAACTCTATATATTACAATATTGATCAAACCACTAACCTAAAGACTTGATTACCATTCTTGATATTCCTTACTTTTTAAACTGAGTTAATTGCCCTAAAACTAGTCATGATACACATCTTTGACCTTTGACTTGGATTTCCTTCCTTGTACTCTGATCAAAGCCTTGATTTCATTTGAGTCTATATCTTCTTGATTCAGACTTGTAACCCTATTCTCTTGATGTCAGAGAACTTAGTCAAACCTTTGACTTTCATCATTGCAAATCAAAATGAGTAGTTTTCTTAAAATACTTTGAAGTTACTTAGACTGGGCTGATTTGTTATCAGAGAGTCGAAGGTACTTCGAAGTAAAGATTTTTGAAAAGATTAAGTATTAAAACGTTTTATGAAGTTAAAAAGAGTTTTGTAAATTTTAACAGTTTTAAAATGAGATTTTTATAAAATGTTAGGAACTCTGTCTAAATGGTTTCCACGGATTCCTGACGATTGGAGAGACGGGGTGAACGGGTAATGCTGGTTCCGTCAGTTTTTAAGATGTAGTATTGTGTAGTTCTGGTCTGTCCAGTTCAACACCTTTATAGGCCAATGTGTTGCCTCTTGGGAACCCAAGCTATCCTAATGAAAGGAAATGATGGCCAGAGGGACTTTGTGTCCGGTATGGGGACCTTATGGGCTGATCACCCGTATTGTCTGTTATGGAATAAAAACCTCCAATCAGTTTTCTTAAAGTGATGACTACTTTTAATTTACCATGAAATGAAATTGGTTTACCGATTGAAATGTCAATTACTTTATATAGTTTTGAAATATCTATTGCTATCCTGTTTATCAGTTGATGCCCTGTCATTATCAAATGCCAGTATTGCTTTTACTGTTTCCAGTATATCTATTTCTATCTTGTTATCAGTTGATTCCCTGTCATATTCAGGTGTCAGTATCATTTATGTTTTGAAGAAAGAAAAGTTTAATACCCTAATAGGAGTTGAATTATTCTCTTCAATTAAATTGATCATTGATATTGTTCATCAATGAATTATAGAGATATTATTGTTTCACTTTATTAATAGGTTGCTGAGCATTGTTGGCTCATTCTTGCTTTATTTTCCCTTCCCTTTCAATTAGGGTTAAGGATTGACTATCTACGAATGACAATTCGAATTGAGAGCGATGATCTCTAAAGAATAGATTACAGAGTCAGCATGGACCGCGCTTCAGGTAAGAAGGTATAGTAGTTATAATAGTTGTTGTAATTTAGATTCTTGTTTCATACTATAACTTGAGATCGATCCTCGTTGAGGGGTCGTCTGTATGATTAAGTTATACTTAATTGTATTGGTTGTGGCACCAAATCCTGACCCCGGATTTGGGGGCATCACATTCAGTGAGCTAATGTAACCTGTAAAACCGAGTTAGAACAATGCAAATAACCTGCTGTTTTATTTCTGTTAGAAAGCCAAATGGCTTACAGTTTGTGATCATCAAAACTCAGGAGTTTCATGCAAGTGTCACTCACTCTAATCTTATAAACAGTATGGAAGCTATCTTTACGTGTATCTTATATCCACTGTTTTATTTAAATTTGATGCACATTTTAACGCCTCTGATTATAATTAGTAGCTGCAGTACAAAAGAAGCTACTGCGGGGCATTACAAACCTAATAGAGGAGTGAATTATCAAACCCTGGAGAATGACAAGGTACCGACTACATTTCTATTTTTTTTATTTAATGCATATATTGTTGTTCACTCTTTTTAAATCTATTCCAATTTCTTCACTTCTAACAATTTATAATAAATTAAATGATTATCAACAAAGTGGTAATAATTTGTGTTCATTTATTCTCACTGAGATGCATAATTCAGGTTTAGATTGTTGGGTTATCTAATGTTCTGCTAAATATAAATTACTTATTATACAAGATTTACGACACACCGTATTCTCAATCCATGTTGGCGATGAAATAGATCCAATTATTGTACAGGACACCTTACATCCATGCATGATTGAGCAACACAATCACTTTTTTTATCGCCAACATGAATTTGAGTTCACAATTGAGTTGGTGATGACACAAGCTGGAGTGACAAGATGAAAAGCGGTAAAAGCTCTTAAATCCACTGATTGGGATATTGTTTCTTCCATTTTGGATCTTAAAAATTAGATTGTTGCTCAAGTGATGTTTTCTAAGGGTATTATCAGATGCTCCGTATCATTTCTATGTTTGATTTACTTTCTTTTCCTTTTTGATGTGTTGTACATTAGCATATTTTGTTTTTTTTAAGGCTCATAATCACTTCCTTTTTTTATTGATTGGTCATGGGAACTAAATATAGTACCTAATATATAGATCAGTCTGGAAATTGTTTTGAGAATATGAGCCTTTTTGAGAAGGTATTAATTGCTCTCTTACTATTTCATCTATTTAGAGTTTTTTTTATAAAGATTTGTCAACTTGATCTTAATGTATTTCTGTTTTTTTATTTCTAATTTGGGTTTATGATTGTGTTGGTTAAGAAAATTGATTCAAGAGAAGTAGACAGTGGAAAATCAAAGGTCCCATTGTCTCTCTGTTGTACAACTTTATAATCACGATCATGTATTACAGATTCATGTATGCATCAAAATACAAGCTGAGACAAGCCAAATGCAGCAAACACCTCTTTTAGTGCAATATGCAACAAGAATTCTCGCCTTTATCATTATGATGATGGTATTGTAAAATATGAGAATATTTTTAAAGAGTCTAAATGTTTTAATTTTTAAGCATATACAAACATGTTTATACATGTCATATTTTATTACTACTTACATTGATAACAATTGATATTTGATTTTTATTAGGAGAAGAAACAATGACGAATGTGATAAAGTACAATTTTAATTTGACAAAGTATAGGAAGAAGTGGACTCTGATATGCGTATCTTTGCTGCACACCTGGTAAAAACTCTCGATAAGAATGCTCTACCTCCAAGCTTAAGTATTATGGATTATCTCCATTATATATATTGCCAAGACAATAAGTCATAAATAATGTTCTACCTCCAACTTTTCAGATCATTGCCATCCGATTAAAACATTTTAGTTGAAAGAAGCTATCGAAAATTTTGGTGTTGTTCTGTTTTTGGTTAGTCTGATCCCGAGCAATTGAAAGTAGGTTGTTTACATGTATATTTTATGAATAATTTTATTTTTTATTGCATCTATATTTAATGTACTTGCCTTGATGATTTACTTGATTCGATCGAATGCTCATCATTTCATTTTGGATGCACTGTTCTCATTATATTGTATAGTTTATACTATTTTTTTAGTCACCCTATTGTACCTTCCCTTGGTCTATTAAAGGCTGATGGAAAGCTTACTATAATTGGTTTTTCAGATAAATCTTTGGTGGTGCTAAACTTTTAAAATGATGTTAAATTATTGTTTACATGAATGAGATTGTAAAAACTTAAAAAGTGATTTTGTGAATGAAACAAATTATACAAATGAGATTGTAAAAAATGAATAAGTGATTTTGTGTATGAAAATTGCTGGGTTGTACAGGTAATACATGGTCCTAAAATTTTGCGCTATTGCATAGTAGTAGGTATTAATTTGTTGTTTAATTGATAACCATTTTGTGGAACCTGCACTACGTACAGGAACCACTGGAAGCCCAAAAAGAGTTACTATAGGCCATTGAGCTTTCATTGTACAATCCCTAGCAAAGATAGCAGCGGTTGGTTACGGTGAGAATGATGCATGCCTATTATCATAAATGTTACATTTTCAAAATAAAATTAGAAAAGTAGTAAATCATTATGCCGTAAGTGAAGATTGATCAAATCTGAGAGAATATAGTGAATTTGGTAAATGTTGCTCACTTAATAAAGGTAAAGAAAAATGAGACTATTATTTACTCTGCACACATTTTGCAGGTATATCTCCATACTACTCCATTGTGCCACGTTGGTGGATTATCATCAGCCATGTCCATGCTAATGGTAGGTGGCTGTCATGTTCTGATGCCCAAGTTTGAAGCCAGGTTGGCTCTTGAAGCAAGCGACCAACATGAAATGACTTCCCTTATAACTGTCCCTGCAATGCTGGCTGACATGGTCTCTGTAATCAGATATGCAGATAATAAGGCCTTTTTTGGGAAGCTAATGTTTTATACATGATTTTTAACTTGAATATTTTCATATTTAAATCACATTTTGTTACAGCCTCTGGCTTAAGGTAAAACATGGTTATGTAGCCCTTTTTTTTGTAGTGATTCTTTCTTCTCCTAATCGGCCAATTCAGTTTCCACACTTGTGTTGATTGTATATAATTATATATGGTCATATCGGAAGCTTCTGGCATGACTACAGAAATATGGGACAGATTATTATCTGTAAATAAAATCTTAAATGGAGGTGGGAGCCTTTCAGTTGAACTACTCAAAGATGCAATCCAAGTTTTTCCAAGATCAAATCTGCTTGTGGTGAGATTTCTTCCAATTCTCCAGTTTATATATATATTAATCAGATGTCTCACCAATATAAGGTTGCATGCGATGAGAGACTTGATTGTAAGATATACAGCTTATCAAATCAGAATGTCATATTCCTTGCAACTATAAATATTATTATTTAGATATATAGTTTAGATTCTATGACTTTTATTAAACGTGTATCCAATAAATAAAACCTATAAATATAGAAATGCTATATTTTGGGTGTTGTGAATTGTGATTTTTTTTTTCTAATTTATAGTAATTAATTTACACGGATGGGATTGTGGGAAATACACCATAAGATGAGGAGTGCATTTTAGAATCAAATGAGAAGATGGCATTAATGAATATAAGATTTATATGTGAGGGACATGGTCAGATTTCTAAGTGTCTTGCAACTACTCTATAACTGCAAATTTTGCTCTTGGATTGGTTTTGTTCTCAGCTTAATAATAATTAATGTGTTTTGTTTGTCGTGGAAGGTCGTTAGGAACACCAACTGAGAAGCAATGGCCACGACCACGAGTTGGTTTTCTACGAGACTGGCATGTGTATCATAGATGGGAACCACAATACTAATCCTGATGGCATGAGTTGGCACTGTGGTGATGTGGCAGGTTGTGTTTTATGGATTGTGTTTAAATCTTCTTATTTCATATCTAGAGCATTATGGATTGTATTTTATGATCGCGTCATTGTTCCACAAGCATCAAGAATAATGGGAAAACCTATTTATCTCACCTCCAAACTGAAAATGGGGATTAGTATACTTTTCTCCATCTTAAATATGGTTGTCTTCACATTCATAGAATATATCAGAAGAGGAATTGCAAATAAATAGGGGATTTCGGAAATTCAGAAGCAACTGCTTAATTTCTGCAGGAGGCTTGGTAGCAACTTTAATGTTGAATATCGTCGATCAGGTTACGAGTAAAGGAAGGAAGCCAAGTTGGATATGAAGCAATATAAACCAGGGTTATTACGATTACTTTTATTTAGTCGACGCATGGAATGTGTGTTGTCAACGTGTTATATTATATTATATTCTTTGTAGTTGGGCTTATGGTAAACTCATTCAACATTTTCCAAGTGGTTCTGCAAATCTTATTCTCTAAATATGTTTGTATATTAATTAATTAGAAGTGATAACATTTGCAGTAACTGGCCAAAGAATCTGGGCTTAGTACTAGGTTGCAAAAGGGTTGATTCCTTTTCAAGCGGTTTTATCTCTTTGTTTTTATCAGGTTAGTCTGTGACTTTAGTTGATACATGTTTTTTTCTTACTTTCTAAAATCCCGTAGGTTTAAGTTTGGGTATTGGTTTTAACTATGTTTTTTTTTCAATTTTATGATTATTCATTTACCAAAGAAAATTCATTAAATTTTTAAAGATTGTGATACATATCAGCGATTTTGTAAGGTGTCATGTGCATATTCGGAGAGAAAAATTGCAAGGTACGTTAGGTTTAATGGTTATAGTAACTATCGTGGTATTAAACTAATCAGCCATACTATGAAACTTTGGGAGAGGGTGATTGAGTGTAGGGTGAGAAGAGAAGTTGAGGTCTCTGAGAACCAATTCGGATTCACGCCTGGGAGGTCAACGATTGAGGCAATTCACCTTATCAGACGCCTTATGGAGAAATATATAGAGCGTCGTAAAGACCTTCATATGGTGTTCATAGATATAGAAAAGGCGTATGACAATGTTTCGCGTAATGTTATTTGGAGGTGCCTAGAAGAGAGAAGGGTGTTGCCGTTTGTACGTGAGGGCGATACAAGACATGTACTTCCAAGCAAGGACTTTCGTTAGGACCCCAGTTGGTGACACCCATTATTTCCATGTAGAAATAGGGTTGCACCAGGGGTCGGCTCTAAGCCCGTTTCTTTTTGCTATTATTGTAGATGTTATTTCGAGAGGGATTCAAGATAGCGTACCATGGTGTATGCTTTTTGCTGATGATATTGTGTTAGTGGCTGAGACGAGGGGGGAGGTGAACGCGAAGTTGGAAAATTGGAGATCGACTTTGGAATCTCAAGGTTTGCGGGTGAGTAGGTCTAAAACAGAATATCTCTGGTGCAACTTCAGTGGAGAGACCAACGAGGGAGGGGTGGAGATAAGGATTGAAGATTAAGGTGTACCCCGTACAGATAGATTCAAGTATTTGGGTTCTATCATCCAAAAGGAAGGAGAGATTGAGGATGATGTCATTCACCGTATCAAGGCTGGGTGGCTAAAGTGGAGAGCAGCGTCAGGAGTGTTGTGCGATAAGAAAGTCCCCTTAAAGTTGAAGGGTAAATTCTACAGAGCGGCCATTAGACCTGCGATGTTGTATGGTTCCAAATGTTGGGCTGTAAAGAAGGTACATCAGAGCCAATTGGAAGCGGCTGAAATGAGAATGTTGCGTTGGACGTGTGGGCGCACTATGTTGGATAAAATCCCGAATGAGGTTTTTCGGAATGAGTTAGAAGTCGCACCCATTTCAGCGAAAGTGAGGGAAGAGAGATTGAGGTGGTTTGGCCACGTTCGTAGGAGGCAGCTACAGTCCCGGTTAGGAGACTCGAGAGTATTGGATATGAAGGCCTTAAACCTAGATGAGGACATGACCTTAGATAGGAGTTCTTGGAGACGTCAGATCAGAGTTGGGGAGCCTCCGTTAAGGAGTGCTGCAGTAGTAGAGAGTCTCAGGGTAGGATTTTCTAGATTAGTTTTGTCGTGGTACTTTTTGCTTTGTATAGTTGTCCTTTTGTGTGTGTGGTTTATCTTTTACAGGGGGTTTGTGCGGAAACATCATTTTATTTTGGCAGAGTAGAGTGCATCAAGATTGGAGTAATGTAAAAGCATCTAAGGTAAGTCCCATGTGGAGTAACCCTTGGGCTCAGGTATGGTTGCCCATTTTTGTTACCAGCTTTCTAAAAATTTCTTGCTTATTTATCTTTCACTATTCATCGTGCACTAAGTCGGGGGTCTTCACGGAAATAGCCTCCCCACTCTTAGAAGTAGGAGCATGGTCTGCGTACATCTAACCCTCCCCAGACCCTGTTCTGAACGGGATTTACTGGGTTTGTTTGGTTTGGTTAGGTTTAATGGTTATAAGCAGTGCAAGGCTTCCATTTTCATATTTAAATTATAATTGTTTCATTATTGTATGCTATATATAAGTAAATCATAAAACGTGTTTTGTTTAAATTAATTTATAATTTTTAAATTTTAGTGAACTTTATACTTTTAAAATGATTATTCAGATCACATTTCATTTAAAATAAGTAAATCTAACAAGTTTTTGAATTAATTAAATTTTGCATTGATTAGTAAAGAAAAAATATTGAATTATTCTACCACTGAATATTCTATACTTGATAAAGATGTGATCAAATAATTTTGATCAAATATTAATAATAATTTACATATGACAAAATGCATAATGACATTTAATTAAGATAACATGAGTAATAGCCACTCAATAAATTTCCCTTCATTGATAATTAAGTTATTACATATGGAAATATGTGAGACGACATAGTGGGCGATATCGAGTAATCTTCTATTAAATAATTAAATTTTATCATACTAAATGAAAATTTTCAAAATTGTGAAAATTTTTTAACTTTAATCTTTGAATCCCCTTTCAATTAAAATTAAATAACTAAATTAAGTACACAAAGTTGATAATTAATTAATGCAATAAATATTAATAAATAAAAATGTACATATTATTTAGTATTTCATATTTGATGAATATTGTGGTCAATTTTTTAAAAAACTCTTTTCTTAATAATTTAAAATGTCTTTAATTTAAATTTTTCGTTAATGATAATAATAATTTTAATATAATAAAATGCAAGACATCGTCTCACGACGATGTCGAGTAACATTTAGAATATAAATAAGTAAATCTAACAATTTTTTGAATTAATTAAATTTTACATAGATTAGTAAAGAAAAAATATTGAATTATTCTACCACTTAATATTCTATACTTAATAAAGATGTGATCAAATAATTTTGATCAAATATTAATAATAATTTACATATGACAAAATGCATAATGACATCTATAGTAGAACCTCAATAAATGAATATTCGATAAACGAATAATCTCATTAAATTAATAATTTTTTCCGGTCCCGACATAATAGAGACATTGTATTTTTGACCTCGATAAATGAATAATCTCGATTATCGAATAAAATTTTTCGGTCCTGAGTGTATTCATTTATCGAGGTTTAACTATAATAAAGATAACATGAGTAATATTCACTATTTCACTCAATATAATTAAGTTATTACATATGGAAAAATGTGAGACGACACAGTGGGCGATATCGAGTAATCTTCTACTAAATAATTAAATTTTATCATAGTAAATGAAATTTTTCAAAATTGTGAAAATATTTTAAGAATCCCCTTTCAATTAAAGTTGAAATAACTAAATTAAGTACACAAAGTTGATATTTAATTAATGTAATAAATATTAATAATTAAAAATGTACATATCATTTAGTATTTCATATTTGATGAATATTCTGGTCAATTTTTTAAAAACTGTTTTCTTAATAATTTAAAATATCTTTAATTTAAATTTTTTGTTAGTGATAATAATAATTTTAATATAATAAAATGCGAGACATCTTCGTGAGACGATGTCGAGTAACATTTCAAATATAAATAAGTAAATCTAACAAGTTTTTGAATTAATTAAATTTTACATAGATTAGTAAAGAAAAAATATTGAATTATTCTACCAGTTAATATTCTATACTTGATAAATATGTGATCAAATATTAATAATAATTTACATAAGTGACATGTAATTAAGATAACATGAGTAATATTCACTCAATAAATTTCCCTTCATTAATAATTAAGTTATTACATATGGAAAAATGTGAGACGACACAGTGGGCGATATCGAGTAATCTTCTACTAAATAATTAAAATTTATCATACTAAAAGAAAATTTTCGAAATTGTGAAAATATTTTAACTATAATCTTTGAATCCCCTTTCAATTAAAGTTGAAATAACTAAATTAAGTACAAAAAGTTGATATCTGGAGTAATTAATGCAATAAATATTAATAAATAAAAATGTACATATTATTTAGTATTTCATAGTTGATGAAAATTGTTGTCAAGTTTTTTAAAAACTGTTTTCTTAATAATTTAAAATATCTTTTGATATGGGCTAAAAGTAAGCCCTAAAGACACATATAAGAGTCAAACAAGAGTCAAACAAGGATATTACTCTTGCCTGACTTAGCCTCCAAGATACATATTTCAACATGGAAACTGATTCCTATAAGGAATAGATCTAGAACCTTCCTCAAGGAAGACTTGTCCACCAAGTCTCTGACTCCTACCATAATTCTAGGGCTTCTCAGCCTATATAAAGGGTCTAACCCCTCATCTCAGAACTACGTTTTTGGGCACAGCTCCATACGTCACCCACTACGTTTTGGATTAATCCTCGAATAAGGACATGCAAGCCACTGTGTCCTAGGTGAGCTCTCGCCTCTATAGCCTCGAGGGCACCATCACCTAGAACTACGTCCTGGCTTGATTCTCAATAACGAGATACGTAGGCACTCTGTGAGGACCGATCAGTCTCGTAACACGGAAACAGCCATTAAAGCTCGAAGCTCAACCACCCTTTCATTAATTACAAATCGTAACCTAGTTTTTATTCCACAACATTTGGCGCCGTCTGTGGGAAGAAGACATCAACCATGGTTAGCACACGAAGAACTGCACTAGGCTCTACCGAAGCTTTACCAATCAGCTCCGCTCCGCCTCTTACCTCTAGGACAACCACGTTTGAACAAGGGACGATCCCCCAAACTCAAGTTTCTCAGCCTCCAGGGACGAATCCCCCTGCTGGGAGTACGCTACCTATGGTTGTCCATCCAGATCAGGGAACCAACTCTCTTCAGATGGTGGTCTCTCCCCTGGTCGATCCTAACCGCCCTCCATCTGGGGTACAGATCCATACTACGGATCTCCCCGTGAATACTAACCCCATGTACGGGCTACCAAACTATCCCCCTGTTCGAGAACCTGGACCGAGTGGTCATGCATTGCAGATCCGAGATCGCGAGTATCTAGATTACTTCGGTCCCTATACTACTGATTCGACATCTGAGGATGACGATGATGACCGTGACGAAGCCCCAAGGAGGCGACGTGCTAGTAGAGAGCCCCGAAGAATCCATGATGGACCTCCGCAAACAACTGAGGAAAGGATCAAGGCTCATGAGGCTGAGATCCAGAGGCTGAAAGATGACACCGCTAGGGATCAAGCAAGGCAGAATCAAAGTCTGCATCGACCTCCTCCAATCCCAAGAAGTGTTCCTGTTATAGATCTGGAGAGGTCGACTAGGAGACGAAGAAGGGCCGATGCCTCAACTGAAGGAGCGACAAGGACGGAAGTCCTTTGAAACAACCCCAAGGATCTGATGCCGCTAGATATTGATGATCCAACACCTCCGTTCACTGAAGAGGTGATGAACCCCCGCATCTCAAAGAAGTTCAAGATGCCGACGATCAAGGCCTATGATGGAACAGGCGATCCTGAAACCCATGTCAGGACATTCACCGCTGCACTACTACTACAACCTGCTAGTGACGCCTTAAAGTGTAGGGCGTTCCCTCAAACCCTGTCGGGTATGGCTCAGAGGTGGTATAGCAGGCTACCTGCAAATTCGATTGGATCTTTCAAAGAGTTGAAGAATGCCTTTGTTAGCCAATTCATTAGTGGAAGAGTTCATGAAAAGAGTTCTGCATCCCTCATGTATGTGGTGCAGGGAAAGAACGAGAATCTAAGGGATTATCTCAAGTGATTCACCAAGGAGACATTGAATATTACAGATCTGGAGAACAAAGTGGCCATGGTAGCCTTGGAACACGGAACCACTGATCCTTTCTTCAAAAGGTATTTGGCAAAACATCCTCCTGAGAACATGGCCGAGCTCCAAAGAAGGGCCGACAAGTATATCAAGGCAGAGGATAGCATGAAAAAAGAAGCTGCTGGAGGCAATGGCAAGGGCTCCAATGACTTTAAGAAACGGAAGAAAGAACAAGAGTATGATGCTAGGGACAAGTATCCCCGGACTAGCAAGGATTCTGAATCACCACCGAAGAAGAGTTTGGGACTAAGATTCAACGACTATGCAAGACTGAATGCTCCTAGGAGTCAGATCTTGTTAGATATTGAGAAAGACAAAGATTTTCGATGGCCGAAGCCACTTAGGGGTGATCCCGCAAAGAGAAACAAGGATCAGTATTGTAGATTCCACCGCGATGTGGGGCATGATACAGATGATTGTAGGTAGTTGAAGGATGAGATTGAATTCTTGATCCGAAAAGGAAAGCTGAACAAATTCACTAAGGGTGATGATCGTGGAACTCAAAGGAGGGAATATGATAGAAGAGACAATGATATAAGGGATGATGATCGAGGTCGGGATCGTAACCCACAACCCCGAGGGCCAGTTATTAACATGATTTGGGGAGGCCCGACAGCGGCCGGTACAACCTGAAACTCTCGAAAGGCGTATGCCAGAGAAGTGATGCACATCGTGGGAGAAGCCCCGAAGCGTGCCAGGACTGAGATAGCAATTGGTTTTGATGACTCAGACCTCGAAGGGGTGAAGTTTCCCCATGACGACCCGTTGGTCATAACCCCTGTGATTGGGAACTCGGAAGTGAAGCGAGTCTTGACAAACAATGGAGCTTCCGTTGACATTCTGTTTCATGATACATTTGTGAAGATGGGGTACAATGATTTTCAATTGACCCCCAATAACATGCCTATATATGGATTTAATGGAGTAGAATCCAAAGTTGAAGGGACTATTCAGTTGCCTATAACTACTGGACAGGAGCCCAAGGAGGCCATTCAGATGTTGAACTTCTTGGTAATCAAGGCGGTTTCAACATACAACGCTATTCTCGGAAGGACTGAACTTCATGCATTCAAGGCTGTTGCCTCAACGTATCATATGAAGACCAAGTTCCCAACCAGGAATGGTGTTAGAGAACATAAAGGTGATCAAAAGATGGCACAAAGCTGTTATGTACCCTCGTTAAGGCCTAATAGAGTCGGGGGGCAAGTCCTTCCAATTGAAGACATGGATGTCCGCAGAAGAAAGGAACACCAAAAAAGCCAGCAGAGGACATCACACAGAAGCCTTGGACAGCCATTGAGGCTAAGGCGTTAACTGACTTCGTGGTTGAATGTACCATTGGCAACCAAGAAGTCGGGGGGCAGGAGGTAGTACCCCAAGCAGGAAGTGAACTTCAGAATGAGAATGATGATACCAGAAGGAATGGTGGACGCTCTATTTTGATGGAGCATCAAAAACAAAATCAAGTGATGCTGACCTAGTCTTGTAATGCCCTGATGGGCTCAAGTTATCCTAATAGGACTTAGCTTCATCTAGTAGAAGCAGAAATAAGGTTCATTGAAACCATTGCAGAGCATGTTGCTCCGAGTAGGAAAATAGTACTCTATCACCCGATGAGTGCAAGTCAAGGATGAACGAGTACCGAAAATAAAAGAATAACGAATGGAAAACAAACAAATGCATAGGTGAAGATCCTGAAGGGTCAAAGCCATGAAAGGCCGAGGATGTTAAGGACTAGCTACTCTTCAATACTTATTAAGGACCTGGATTAAGGATCCAAGGATGAAGGCCAATAGATAACCTTAAGCAAGGATTAAGAAGTTCAAGCAAGCTCTCGTCTCAGAAGTTTAAAAGGCAAGAAGCCAACGGGATTGCATTTATCAAAATCTATATCGAGGAATCAATCCCGAATCCTAGGTTGAAGAACAGAAGCTGTTAGCCATGAAGGCCAAGGTTAGTTATGAAGGCCAAACTTGAGGGGGGGTCATGAACCTCCAATTATGATCCAAAGGTTGAAACTTCTTGTTGACTTGAAAAACAATATGTAACTTTGAAAACCTCTTAGAGAAGGTTCAAGACCTCGTGGGGCTAACCAGAAACCCCCTGGCCTTGGACCAGCAGCTCTGATAGATATTTCGGTGATTGAGATTGAAAACCTTTGATTTCAAACTTTGGCGACCAAGACAAACATTGAAGCCATGACGGTCAAGCGAGCTGAGAAGTTACTTATATGGGAGCATCTTTGAAAGAACCCCTGAAGGGCAAGTTGATAGCATTCTTGCAAGAAAATAGCGATGTGTTTGCTTGGACTGTAGCTGATATGCCAGGGATTGATCCCCAACTCATAACTCACAAGTTGAATGTTGATCCGGGGTGGAAGATAATAAAACAGAAAAGAGAAATTTTGCTCCTGAAAGGCAGACGGCCATTAAACAAGAAGTTGACAAGCTCTTAGAGGCTGGGTTTGTTGAAGAGCTTCAGTTTCCCGAATGGTTAGCTAACCCAGTGATGGTCAAGAAAACGAATGGAAAGTGGAGGATGTGTATAGACTTCACTGATTAGAATGATTCATGTCCAAAGGATTGTTTTCCCCTGCCAATGATAGACATGTTGATAGACGCCACAGCTGGACATGAGATGTTGAGCTTCATGGATGGGTTCAACGGCTACAATCAGATTAAGATGCACGAGGATGACATCCCTAAGGTATCTTTCATAACTGACTTTGGTGTTTTCTGCTATATTGGTCTAAAGAATGCAGGAGCTACTTACCAACGATTGGTGAATAAGATATTCGCCCATCTGATTGGAAAAACCATGGAGGTCTATGTTGATGACATGTTAGTCAAGAGCCTACTCAAGGCAGATCACATTAAGCACCTCAGAGAGGCATTCAAAGTGCTGAGGCACCACAAGATGATGTTGAATCCAGCCAAGTGTGCTTTTGGCATTGGGTCTGGAAAGTTCTTGGGTTTGATGGTTTCGAAAAGAGGCATAGAGGCCAATCCCGACAAGATCAAAGCAATCTTAGACATGGAACCACCCCGTTCTGTGAGGGACGTACAGAAGTTAACCGGTAGAGTGGCCGCTCTAGGGAGATTCATCTCCAAGTCTGGTGATAAGTGCTTGCCTTTCTTTCAAGCATTGAAGAAGGTGAAAAATTTTGAATGGACTAATAAAAGCCAAGAGGCCTTTGAACAGTTGAAGAAGTACATGGCCGAAGCCCCGTTGTTGGCCAAGCCAAGTCCCGGAGAGACACTTTATCTGTATCTAGCATTGTCTGAACAGGCATTGAGTATCGTCCTCATTAAAGAAGAGAACAAGGTTCAGAGGCCTATCTACTATGTAAGCAAGGTGCTCCACGGAGCCGAGTTAAATTACTCATCCATCGAGAAATTTCTTTGGCATTGATAACAACTTCAAGGAAACTACGACCGTACTTTCAGTCACATAAAATCGAAGTCCTGACGGACCAGCAATTGAGGAACATATTGCACAGCCCGAAAGCAAGCCTAAGATTGATTAAGTGGGCAATCGAACTTGGAGAGTTTGACATCACGTATAAGCCTCGAACGGCCATTAAGGCTCAGGCATTGGCTGACTTCGTGGTTGAATGTACCATTAGCAACCAAGAAGTCGGGGGGCAGGAGATAGTAACTACCCCTAAAAGTGGAGATAAAGATGAAGAACTCGTACCTGAATCAGAAGGAATATTGGGTGCTCTATTTTGATGGAGCATCAAAAACAAAATCTAGTGGCGCAGGTTTAGTGTTGCAAAGCCCCGATGGGTTCATAGTTGAATATGCTTTGAAGTTGGACTTTCCTACTACCAACAATGAAGCTGAATATGAGGCATTGATAGCTGGCTTAGGCTAGGCAAGAATCATGAGGGTCAAGAATCTCAAGGTCTGTGGAGACTCAAGGCATGTACTATCACAAGTGAATGGCGAGTTTGAGGCCAAGGATGAAACCATGGCAAAATATCTAAGGATCGTGAAGGGTGTTATGACCAAATTTGAGGAATGCTATGTGGAGCACATCCCAAGAGAGGAAAACGTTAAGGCTGATGCCTTGTCCAAATTCGCTTCCTCTGAAATAAAGAATTACGCAGGGAGTGTTTACTTCCAGGTCTTGAAGGCCCCGTCCATCAACTCTAAGTTGATAGCACCAATTAATCCAGGAAGCTGTTGGATGGATCCCATCAAAGCTCACCTTGAAACTGAATGGCTTCCTGACGATGCCTTGGAGGCACGAAAGTTGTCAGTAAGAGCATTGAGATACGCCCTGATCGAAGGCATTCTCTACAAGAGATCGTTTGTCATCCCATACCTGAAGTGTTTAAGGCCCCATGAGGCAAGAGAAGCGCTGGAAGAAGTTCATGGAGGGATCTGTGGACAACACTTGGGGGGCAGAGCCCTAGCTCACAAGATCACTCGTCTAGGATTCTATTAGCCAGAGATGTTGGCTGATGCAAAAGATTATGTTAAGAGGTGTGAGAGGTGCCAAAAGCATGCTCCGATTGTAAGGCAGCCGCCTGAGATGTTGACCTCGATCAGCTCCCCTATTCCGTTTGCAATGTGGGGAATGGATATACTTGTTCCCTTTCCCGTAGCATCTGCACAAAGAAAGTTTTTGATAGTAGCCATCGACTACTTCACTAGGTGAATTGGGGATAAACCCCTAGCCAAGATAACCACCAAGCAAGTTGCCCAGTTCTTTTGGGAGAACGTGATCTGTAGATATGGAATCCCGCGAATCCTTGTGACGGATAATGGGACGAAATTCAACAATGAAGAATTCAAGAAGTATTGTGAGGAAAATGCTATTTATCTTCGTTTTACTTCAGTAACACACCCGCAAGCTAATGGACAGGCAGAGATAGCCAATCGGATAATCCTTGATGGACTGGAGAAAAAGGTCGAACGCTCAAGAAACGCTTGGGTGGATGAGTTACTGCCTATACTTTGGGCATATCGAACCACTTGCATAGTGACAACTGGAGCGACCCCGTTTTTTGTTGGCTTATAGAGCCGAGGCAGTTGTGCCCCTAGAGAACATGCATGCATCACCTCGAGTTGAGGCATATGAGCAAAAGACTAATGAAGAAGGCATGAGGCTTGCGCTAGACCTAATTGATGATGTTAGGGATGAAGCAAATGCCCGGAATGCAGAGCATCAGAAGAGAGCATCCTTCCACTACAACCGAAGGGTTAAGGAGAGGTTCTTTCGGCAAGGCGAACTGGTTCTAAGGAAGATAGAAGCTTCTGGAGTTGGTTTGAAGGGAAAGCTATCCCCTAATTGGGAAGGGCCGTATCGAGTCAAGAAGACGCTAGGACGAAGATCCTACAAGTTGGAGACCTTGGATGGGAACGAGGCCATCCATCGTTTATAGATGAAAAAAAAGAATAGAAGTTATCCGCGTTATACAGAAAGAATTGTTATAATTCATACAAGCCGGAGAAGAAACAGCTGATATATTTGCTGAAGTCACAAAACGGACGACCTTCGAAAGGATGATTGCGCTTAAGAAGTTAAGTAACGAGTTTAGCCTTAAGCACAAGATTAGCAGTGCTAATCGTAAATGAATGAGTAATATCGTTTGAAGTCACGAATGACCAAACTGATGACTTGAGATCAAGATCAAGGTTCTTGATCCTTGAAGACAACGAAGTCACGGATGACCAAGATAGTGACTTGAGATCAAGATCAAGATTCTTGATCCTCAAGGCCACGGATGGTTTTCAAGTCCAGATTTCCTAGCCTACCACGAAGTGGCCGACCACAGTGCACGAGGGGCCGCAGCCGACCACCTCCCGGCCGACCACCTACCGGCCGACCACGAAGGTTTCGGGCCTTTCGGCCGACCACCTTCCACCCGACCATGGTGTGGCCGACCATGGTGGCTTGCAACCAACTGGCCGATCACCTCTCGGCCGACCACGAGCTATCCCGTGGTCCGGCCGATCGCGGGTTAGTTCGTGGTCCTGAATCTCGATTTTTTTAGCAAACCTCAGATAGTTTCTGATCCTGAATCTCGATTTTTCAACGAATCTCGGATGATTTTCGATGGTTTGAAATCAAGATCAAAATTCTTGACCCTTAAGATCACGGATGGTTTTAGATCCTAGACCCGAGGTCCATAACTTTCTAAGACCACGGATGGTTTTAGATCCTAGACCCGAGGTCCATAACTTTCTAAGACCACGGATGGTTTTAGATCCTAGACCCGAGGTCCATAACTTTTTTAGACCACGGATGGTTTTAGATCCTAGACCCGAGGTCCATAACTTTCTAAGACCACGGATGGTTTTAGATCCTAGACCCGAGGTCCATAACTTTCTAAGACCACGGATGGTTTTAGATTCTAGACCCGAGGTCCATAACTCTCTAAGACCACGGATGGTTTTAGGTCCGGGCACATTAGCCAACCACGAAGTGGCCGACCACCATGCCCGAAGGAGCAGCAGCCGACCACGAGGTCTAAGACCACGGATGATTTTTGATCCTAGATCCGAGGTCCATAACTTTCTAAGACCACGGATGATTTTTGATCCTAGATCCGAGGTCCATAACTTTCTAAGACCATGGATGATTTTAGATCCTAGATCCTATATCCGAGATCCATGATTCTTTTTAAGACCACGGATGGTTTTAGGTCCGGGCACCTTAGCCAACCACGAAGTGGCCGACCACCGTGCCCGAAGGAGCAGCAACCGACCACGAAGTGGCCGACCACCGCACCCGGGAAACGTCAGCCGACCACCAGCTGGCCGACCACCATGATTTGAAGGCCTTCGGCCATCACCAGCTGGCCGATCACGGATTGCCCATAGATCCGGCCGATCACGGGTAGTCTGTGGTCCTGGTCCTCGATTTTTCGGTCGACTAAATTGATTTTCAGTCCTACACGGACTGTTGACGCTGTTTGGGCCATATCTTGAGCTCCGGGTATCAGATTTGGATGATCTTACAGTCCACACAAAGATCTCTGAGTTTTCTATAGTCTTGGAGACCACTACCCGACCATCTCTTGGCCGACCAAGCTCCAAGGAGGGCGTCAGCCAACCAAGACTGATTTTCAGTCCTACACGGACTGTTGACGCTGTTTGGGCCATATCTTGAGCTCCGGGTATCAGATTTGGATGATCTTACAGTCCACGCGAAGATCTCTGAGTTTTCTATAGTCTTGGAGACCACTAGCCGACCATCTCTTGGCCCACCAAGCTCCAAGGAGGGCTTCAGCCGACCAAGACTGATTTTCAGTCCTACACGGACTGTTGACGCTGTTTGGGCCATATCTTGAGCTCCCGATGTCAGATTTGGACGATCTTACTGTCCACGCGAAGCTCTATGAATTTTCTACAGTCTTGTAGACTCTTGTCCGACTGGGTACTGGCGGACCGAGGCATTTTAAAGCCCTTAGGCCGACCGGGAACTCAATGTGATCCTTCAACGCTGTTTGGGCCATATCTTGAGCTCCGGATGTCAGATTTGGATGATCTTACAGTCCACGCGAAGCTAATTGAATTTTCTATAGTCTAGGACCATCCTTTGCTGAACCCCTCATTTTTTGAGGGCCTTAGCCAACTGGAAGTGGATGCTGATGGTCCGTCAACCTTGAAAAATCACTTTGATATTCAGAACACCCCTGACTCGCTTCATACCTCACTAAAGTGGTTCAGAACATTGAAACACGTTAGTGATGATTCAAACATGACAATGATGATTCAACGTTTTAAGAAAACGTCAGCTGATCACCATTTAGCGCCATTAGTGCCGATAACACCGTTGGTGGCGATAGCACCGTTAGTGCTGTAAGCACCGTTAGTGCCGATAGCACCGTTAGTGCTGTAAGCACCGTTAGTGTCGATGGCACCATTAGTGCCGATAACACCGTTAGTGCCGATATCACTGATAATGTCGTTAGCACCGTTTAGTGCCGATTAGCACCGATTAGTGTCGTTTAAGCACTGTTTAGTGCCGATTAGCACCGATTAGTGTCGTTTAAGCTCCGTTTAGTGCCGATTAGCACCGAGTAGTGTTGTTTAGCACCGTGAGTGCCATTTTATCCTTTTAACATTGTTTAACACTATTTAAACATTGTTTAAGGCTGTTTGGCGTCGTTTAGTGCCGTTTAGCACCGTTTATTGCCGTTTTATGCCGCTTAACGTCGTTTAAACATTGTTTAAGCATCGTTAAGGCTAATTAGTGCCGATTAGCATCGAATTAACATTGTCGTGAATGCGTCGGTCGCTCTACGCTTTACAGAAAGACAATACTCGTGAAAGACTAGTGTACAAAGATGAACCCTGACCCAAGTCTCGAAAAAGGTCGTAAAACATCAAGGAAAACCTGATCAGTTTTTCTAGAAGTTGGGGGGCAAATGATATGGGCTAAAAGTAAGCCCTAAAGACACATTTAATGTGGCATTAATTAGACCCGGAATGGTCCAAACGTGGGGCCCACCAGATGGGCCCAAACCCTATTTATAATATTAATTTCGTAATTAATATTATGGGTAATAAACAGCTCAGCAAATAAGTGTCAAACAAGGATATTACTCTTGCCTGACTTAGCCTCCAAGATACATATTTCAACATGGAAACTGATTCCTATAAGGAATAGATCTAGAACCTTCCTCAAGGAAGACTTGTCCACCAAGTCTCTGACTCCTACCATAATTCTAGGGCTTCTCAGCCTATATAAATGGTCTAACCCCTCATCTCAGAACTACGTTTTTGGGCACAGCTCCATACGTCACCCACTACGTTTTGGATTAATCCTCGAATAAGGACATGCAAGCCACTACGTCCTAGGTGAGCTCTCGCCTCTATAGCCTCGAGGGCACCATCACCTAGAACTACGTCCTGGCTTGATTCTCAATAACGAGATACGTAGGCACTCTGTGAGGACCGATCAGTCTCGTAACACGGAAACAGCCATTAAAGCTCGAAGCTCAACCACCTTTGCATTAATTACAAATCGTAACCTAGTTTTTATTCCACAACATCTTTAATTTAAATTTTTCGTTAATGATAATAATACTTTTAATATAATAAAAGGCGAGACATCGTCGTGAGACGATGTCGAGTAACATTCTACTATATAATTATATAAACTAAAATTATATAAACTATATAATTCTACTATGTTATAATTTGTTGTAACTGGCTTTAGTAAAAAAAAAGTCAACTTAACCAATTTAGTGGAATGCTATTAAAATGTATATTGTAAATTTAAAATATATGTAAATTTAATCTTTTATGTCCAAAAACATGTATTAATTCTTTTAAATTAAATAAAAAATAAAATATTACTGATTATTATAAATCATGACTATAAATATTAATATGGAATATTTATTAAAAAATTCATAGTAGCACAATTTATATGTTAAATTAGTCTGAATTAATTTAATAAAATATAAAAAAATAATAAAATTATAAATAGCTCGCGTAGTGCGGGCAAAGTACCCTAGTTTCTTAAATACCTTAAAATTAATTTATTTTTTAATTAAGAAAAAAACAAAGGGAATTACCAAAAAAGAAAAATAGTTTTCTAAGTCTTTTTGTAATTTTACTATCTTTCGAAAATATTTGCGAAAATATGATCTGTAGCTACAGTAAAACCTCGATAAATTAATAATTTCTCTAATTTAATAATTTTCTTCAGTCCCGATTTAGATAAGTTCAAAAAATGATCGATTTCGATAATATAGTAAGATAATAATTTCTTTAGAAAATCCTATATAAATATATGATTTCAATAATATAATAAATTAATAATTTACTTATAATCATAAAAATATATTTGTTACATCGTTGTAAAATAAGATTCTAGTTTTGTATGCTTTTTCTTGACATTTAAATCTACATGAAACTAATTCCTAAATCCAGAAGCTCGGGTGTGATGTTTTCGTATTGCATCAAAAAATTATAAGATATTTTTATGCATTGAGTGTTTCTACGGATAACAACTTCAAAGATGTTGTACCATCTTCGATTTCATTCAACATTATTTTCAAGAATGGTGTTTGCAATCTCTTATATACTCTAGACATATGAACATGATTCAGTTTCGTCTAAATGATTTAACAAGCTATTGGCATCCATTTTATTACGATAATCTTGATCATAAATCATCACTGATAGAATATATATATATATATATATATATATATATATATATATATATATACTTTTATAGGATTTTATTATCATATTTATAGGATTTTGTAAATAACTGGGTAATTACTAATTATATTTTAGTGTTTAATGGCAGGAAATAAATATTCCTAAAGTTGGAAGGAATTTAGCTTAATTTGGGATTATTCAGAAGGAAATTCGGATTTTATTAACAGCTTGCGCAACAAATCTTGTTTGGGCCATAACTTGAGTTCTGGATATCAGAATTGAGTGATCTTACAGCCCACGCGAAGATAACAGAATTTTCTACAAGTCAGAGTGGTCCAACACTTATATTCCAACTGGAGCAGCCCAAAAACAGGTCTGGATAGCAGAATACGATTTTTATTGTAGAATCCTATTTGTTTTAGGAAAGTAGTTTTATTTTCCAAGGAAACCATTAAAAACACTTATATATTAGGTTTTGTATTATTCAGAGGGTATGCATGTATTATTTACGAGAGAAGAAGAAAGAGAACAGAAAAGAAAGAACGAGAGCAGGAATTGAAGGGATTCCATCCAAATTTTACGAGATTCTTCAAGTTGTATTTTCTTTACTCTAAACTCTTGTAATCATGGTTTTGGCTATTAATATATGTTTGATTGTTTCATTCATTATGAGTAACTAATTCCTAATCCGGGAATTAGGTAGTATTCAATGGTTAATATGCTTGTGTAGTTATATTATGATTGCTCTGCCTTGCTAATATGTTGTTGAGTGCGTAACACAATTGAGGGAGTCGCGAACCTTTAATTGTATCTTAGGAATTGTAATGAATCGGGAGAGGATTTATAGTTCTAGTTTATGATACAACAGACGTAATTCAAGTATTTAATTGGGAGATTAATGCGCGAGTTATGAAACAGAAATTCCTTGGGCTTAAATAGTTTATAATTTTGCATTGATTGATCATGGGAGTGACTTCAATATATTGTTGTGAACATTGTATTGTATCTTGGGAGAGAACAATATAATCATTAGAGGGATGTTTTTAGCAAGAGCATGAGATTTGAATATAACATAATGATACACATTCATTAATACCGTTGAAGAACCCTAGTTTCTGGATTTCTTTTTAATATCGTTAAATCGTAATCTTTATTTGCTCTTTAGTTTAAGTTAGGTAATAAACAAACACCCATTATTCTTCTCACTTCTAGATTTTAAGAAGTAACACCTTCTCTATAAATCAATAATTATCAATTATCGATTAATTTATGTCTCTCTAAATTAATAAAAAAAATTTGGTCTCAACTATATTAATTTATAGAGGTTTTACTGCAGAGCACTCAAATACAACTTACTTTTACAAATTTTTTAAAAAATAATTGAAGTTATTTTTGTGGTTGATTTTGATTGCATTTGATTCAATCAATACAATTTATTAAGCAATCTAACAAATGGGTTGATTTATAAACATAATCCAATTTATTTGCCACGTTGAAGTATGGGATTGAGTTGAAGGCAAGAGTGATAACGATCCAAAACCCAACGCATGTGGCCCATAATTAAAATGACCTACATCGCCTTTAAATTTAGATATAAAAATCATGAGTTGAAGGCAAAGAGACGAGTAATAACATTCCAAAACCCAACGCAAGTGGCCCATAATTAAAATGTTCTACATCGCCTTTAAATTTAGGTATAAAAGTCACTACCTGAAGATGTGTAAATTGTAAAGTGGTGGTTGAATTTTATCTGTTATAACATTTTAATGGTCGAAATTTCAAATTTGTAATATGATGGCTTGATACTATTTTTATTCTTCGTAAAGGTGGCTAAGCGCTACTTTTTAAGAAAAAATATTGGTTTTTTTTTCCGTAAAAAAGCTCGACATTTATTTAATTTTTCGAAAATATGATTAAGGAACACTTTTTAAAGAAAAAATAATAATTTTTTTCCTCAGAAATGTGGCATGAAACCACCTCTTCAAAATATAAAAATAATATTTAGTCATCATATAGTAAATTTAAAATAATGGTTGGTGATGTGTATATGGAAAGGGTATGTCAGGTGATCGGAGCCATCGTGGATGTGAGATTTGATAACGGTTTGCCGCCCGAATTCGAGAGATTGTGATTCTGTCGTGTTCTCGATTTAGTTTCGTTCAAGTTTTGTTCTGTTTTTTGTTTGAGTCGCTGAGTTGCTGTTAATCAGGTCGTAGTTGACTTTTTGTTGGAGTTTTTTTGTTTGGTTTTTGTTTGTTAAATTGTTGTAGGGTGGTGTCTTGATTTTTTCTGGTAAAGTATCCGTTTTATCAGTGTTTTTCGATGAATTTTGATTTACTGGCCTGGCGTTTGTTTATTGTTTATGTGCTTACATGATTATAGATTTGTTTCTGATATAATGTAAATACCTTATTATTATATGATTGATTTTGCTATATTGATCTTACATGTTCCTTTGTAACCGATTTAGTAATTATGTATATTGTTTGAAATCAGTTATTATTATATTAAATGCTAATTGATTCTTGTTTTTTGATTGAGGTTTTTGACTAATTAGTGATTTATTGATTAGGTTTAGGATTTTACTTATTTTGTATTTATTAAATTGATTTCCTGTTTAATTGATTTCCTTATTAAATGTTAATTGATTTTTGAGTATTTGATTAGTTGACCTCCTAATTAATTGTTGCCCTGTTTAAATGTTTTTTTGATTAATTGATTCTCTTAGGAAATAATAATTGGTTAAGTGTTTCTTTTATTAATTATACTGCTGTTGAATAATTATTTGACTACTGTACCATTATTGGGTGTAACGAAATTGTCGATTTTGGACCTTACATAAATGGCTACTAGTTGTCGCCAGTTTGGCGAATTATATCTATCGTCAGTGGATGAATCAGTGTTTTGTGGATTAAGGTATCTAGCCAAAGGGATACTCCTTTTGGCTAGAATAATGTTTTTTCGTTTTTTGTTTTAAATTTCAGGAAGCAGTTTATATGTGAAGAAATGATGGACAGAGAAAGGAGCGAAAATTTATAAAATGTCTTTATCTAAGGAGCCTTCTGTGTTTCTTTGATTTTGGGTTTCATGGAGGGAACTCTTTTCCCACTTGAGTTTTTTTCCCAAAGGGTTTTGCTCTTGTGGGTTTATAACGAGGCCCTTCTTTGTTTCCCTTCGTGTCCCTATTGTTTTGATTGGGAATTTTGAAGATAGGCCATGATATTTCTATGGAGTGATAGTTTCTTTGAAGCAAAGCTGGTGACAAACTGTGATTAAGGAGAACTGGTGGACAGGCGGTTTTGAGACAACTGAAGATTGGATCAACACTCTTTTTTGGAGTGTTGATTATTTTTTTAGTTGTTTTCTATTGTCGTGCCTTACTTAGTGTATTTTTAGTTTTTGGGTGTTTTTCTTTTCGGACTTAAAGGTTCTATTGTCTAATTGTCCCGGGCAACGTGCGTGCCTTTCAGTTAGATAATAAACTTTTTTGTATGAAAGAAAACCCTTTTTCTGGTTTTACCGGTTATTGTATTTCGATACAATTCATATACGTGAATGTATATTCTTGACAAAAAAAAATTCCGACTTAAAGGAGATTTACTTCCCAAATATTAAGTCGTTATCATAGGATAAATAAAGACGATTCTCTACATTGAATCATTGATTATCGGATGACAACGAATTAAACAATGCTAACACATTGTTACAAGTCTTAAATTTATATTTAATGGATCGAATTTAAATAGATTGGCCTAAGATTCATATTCATGTCAATTGTTCTTATTGGATTTAAACTAATTCGATTTTGATCAAGTAGGCCATCCTATTGAATACGTTAAGTAACCAACTCATCTAAAATCCTAAGATATTAGAGAAAGACCTTATATAATTATATTAATTTTTTAAATATCTATATATTATAATTTAATATATAAGATTTTACACTTTCAATTTAATATTTGTGTTATATCTTGAATTCTTAAAATTTGATTTGGACGATTTTATAGCCCATATTAAATTAACAAAATTATCTTTAATTTAGTGATGGTTTAACAATTACTTTCTGTTGTTGGAGGAATTTCGTAACAACACGAAATTGGAGGTTTGTGCTGGAATAATAGAGTGATAATATGAATATGTGGTTGTTTTAGGGGATTAGGGTTTATGAAAAAGAGGGGGCTGGACTTGGCAGGTGTCTCGATTTGTCTCGTGTATCGATCCTATCTTCCGCCAAGATGCCTACGTACCTATGTTTATATAGGATCAAGCCCACGTAGTTCTGCGCAATTGTGTCTATCCCTAAGAGACTTTAGGGATAAACTTCGTTAATGTGGTAATTACTGATTTTATCTGATTTAATCTTATCGTTGTGATATCTTCCTGATTTGAAGAATATCGTTTGGAGATATTTTCCGTTATTGATTGATTGAGATTGATTCTTTCCTCATTTCAGAGAGAGGATAAAACTTAGGCATTAAGTAATTATTCATCTGAATTAATAATTATTAGAAATTTGGGAGATTATTAGACATGCCAAAAATATGGCATAACAACTAGCCCCCAGTTCTTCAGTGTAGCTTGCTGCAGTGGAGAACTAAAAATTCTTCAAGCTTCCAAATTTCGCGAGTCAACTGAAACAACTGAAAATAGATGATTAGAAAAACACCTAGAGCACCACTGTGCTCGTTAGGCGTATGCGGATGCAAGTGTGATAGCATGCGATAACCATTATAGGATAGATATATTTTTGCCAAGGTTTCAAATGTGCGAGCATTAGTAATAATTTTGAAATCCTTTGCGATCCATATTGTCTAGTTAGGACCTTGGTGTTTGTATATATCTCGAATTGGCGTACACGCTTTTCAAGTGTCTGTTGCAACCACATAAGGATGTGTCTTCGTTTCTGGCGGGACTGTTAATAAGAGATGTAAATTTAGATGTAGTTCTGGCGAACTTCGCACGCGTCCCTTGTTGGGTTAGCTGTGCTATGAAGTCTTAAAGATAGTTTGCATAGGGATTCCTCCACCCATTCGATATAGAGAGATCTCATGGGCCTTCAATAATCCAGAGGGTGCTGCACTTTACTAAGCATGTAGCCCTGCGAAATTTATAGCTTGTCTAGGCTACCCTACTTGACAATTTAGTTCGCAAGTTTGAAAATATTTTTGACATATATGTACTATCGCGACGATATATGAAAAATATTTTACAAATTAAAATTTAATAATAAATATGCTCTTTTAAGAATGTCGCGATTTATTTGTTCGAAAATGATGCTCCTTTTCTTTGTAGAAAATCTTTTACAAAATTATGCATTTCGCATATGTATTTTTGTTCATAATATGCAGCTCGTACGAGATTGTAAAATAAACTCGAAATCAATCAGCATAAATATCCGCAATTCATCAACACAAATATCTCATACGATATTTTTCAAATCGCAATAATTTTACAAGTATAAAAATATGTTACTCGCACGAATTTTTAAATAATAATTTTTTTTGAAAATATTTAAAAACACAATTCTATGCATGCATGGCATTTAATTAATTAATTTACAGGAAAATTAAAGCAAGAATAGAAAACTTATCTTTGTATAATAAAATGAAGCCACTTGAAAGTACTTCGACCCTTCTTTTTTTTTGCTACTGGCTTCCGTAGTCGCGTGCTCCACAAATTTCCACTTTGTACTTTTTTTTTCTTCTTCTCGCAAGTCACCTGCTTCTTTTGCTGTTGCTATTTTTTTCCTTTTTTTCTTTAATTCAACGGGTCCCATCCTCTTGTATCTTGATTGTGGAGGCTCTGTTTGTTTGCTTGGGCGTTGTATTTAACATCACCATTTGTTTCACCTGTTGGTTCATGTTGGTTCATGTTGCTCCGAGTTTTTTTAATTTTTGGCCAATTCCTTTAATTTGTGTGAACTCCATGCAGGTCCCGCAAGAATTACATTCCCTGTAGCCCCCGCCATTTCTTTAAGCCTAGCCACCACGGATATTCTTCCTCTGCTGCGTGTATGTTCCTTGTTGGATATTTTTTTTACCTTCTTTGCAGGCTGTTGTGCTGATCCGTTGCTTTGATTTTAAACCATATTTTGGATTTTGTGCTCCAAAATTGCATTCGCTATTTTTTTTACCACTGCCTGATCCAATCCCGGTGTGTATTGATAAAACCCAAAATCCCAATTATGTATTGAAAAAATTATCTGTCCTCCACAGATAATAATAAACCCCTCCTTCTAGCGCCAAATGTTGTTGGAGGAATTTCGTAACAACACGAAATCAGAGGTTTGTGCTGGAATAATAGAGTGATAATATGAATATGTGGTTGTTTTAGGGGATTAGGGTTTATGAAAAAGAGGGGGTTGGACTTGGCAGGTGTCTCGATTTGTCTCGTGTATCGATCCTATCTTTCGCCAAGATGCCTACGTACCTATGTTTATATAGGATCAAGCCCACGTAGTTCTGCGCAATTTTGTCTATCCCTAAGAGACTTTAGGGATAAACTTCGTTAATGTGGTAATTGCTGATTTTATCTGATTTAATCTTATCGTTGTGATATCTTCCTGATTTGAAGAATATCGTTTGGAGATATTTTACGTTATTGATTGATTGAGATTGATTCTTTCCTCATTTCAGAGAGAGGATAAAACTTAGGCATTAAGTAATTATTCATCTGAATTAATAATTAATAATTATTAGAAATTTGGGAGATTATTAGACATGCAAAAAATATGGCATAACACTTTCCAATTAAAACTACGTAGAAACAAAAGAGAGAAAAAATTGACGATTTCTTACGTTGAAAATTTTATTCGATTTATGAAATCTACTTATATTTCATTTTAATTATTAAAATACCATTCATATTATTTAAAGATAGCTATACTAACAACAAAATACAGTTTTAATAATAAGTGTAAGAGTGATTTTGTCCAAAATTTTGGTAGTCGGTAATTTGGTATTTAGTACGACAAAATAAATAAGAACTGTTAGATCATAAAATATATAAATGAGAAACGGTGGATCTAGCAAAAAAAATATTTTACTTTTTAACATGTAAACTAAAAAATGTATTTATACTCAAAACAAAAAAGTATATGTCAATGATTTAAATCACATATAATTTGGTATTCTACATTGAATATGATTATCAATTTAGGTCTTTTACATTGAATAAGATTAATGTAAAAATTCGTAATTATATTTTCTATTGAGATTTTGAGTATTTACATTTCGATAATAATTGTTAAATCATCACTAAAGTAAAGATAATTTTATGACCTTCGCGTGGGCTGTAAAATCATCAAAAATCTGATTTCTAAATCTTGAGATAGAGCCCAAATAGTAAATATGAACTTTTTTTAATATTAATAAAAAAAATAAAATTCAATTTTATCCTTTTTAAATTATATTCTTTTTATAGTATAATTTTCCTTTTAAAATTCAATTCTAATACAACCTTTTTTTTGTTAATATCATTTCTAGATTATAATTTTCTTTTTAATATGATATAATTTTAATCGTCTATTTTTAAAAAAATTAGATTCGACGGTTGAGATTAATTTGGTAGTATAGTGATCAAAATTATAGATAATATCCCTCTTTTGCTTATTATAAGGATATATAATTCTAACACTCCAAATCACTCGAAAGCATATTTTTATGTCAAAAAATGGATCACTAAAGATCTTATGGTATGTGGATCACTAAAGATTTTATATTATATTCTAATAGAATATGTTAGAAACTTTAAATATCTAATGAATAATTTTAATTTTAAACATGATGTGAATACTTTAAAGGAAAATACATATTAATATTAAGAAGAATTATAATCATTCATGGAAGATATTGATATCAACAGGATTAGGTATGTGCTTGTAATGAGTACTAATTCTGAAGTTGTGATAAAATAAAATACATGAACAACGATGAAGAGGTTGATGAGAGTAAATTTCGAGAAAAGAGTGGCGAATTAGAGGTCGAAGAAAAGATGCCATTGTTGGAGTGGTTTGCAAATGAATATAAAAGGTAATTGGGTGTATTTTAGAGTTTGTTGGTAATAAAACAGAAGAGGGCATTCTAGAGTTTGAAGAGGTTGATGAAAGTAAATTTCGAGAAAAGAGTGGCGAATTAGAGGTCGAAGAAAAGATGCCATTGTTGGAGTGGTTTGCAAATGAATATAAAAGGTAATTGGGTGCATTTTAGAGTTTGTTGGTAATAAAATAGAAGAGGGCATTCTAGAGTTTGAAGAGGTTGATGAGAGTAAATTTTGAGAAAAGAGTGGTGAATTAGAGGTCGAAGAAGAGATGCCATTGTTGGAGTGGTTTGCAAATGAATATAAAAGGTAATTTGGTGCATTCTAGAGTTTGTTGGTGATAAAACAGAAGAGGGGTCACAATTTTTCAAAAGGTTTAATGGAATTGGAGGCATCCTACAATACCAGATTAATATGCGATCATTCGATGACAATAATGGTGACCATGAAAATGATGGTGACGATGAAGATGGAGTATTTTATGATTCCAGAGTTGAATAAATCTTTCTACTACAGGGCAAAGGCTGCGATCCGACTCCAGTTTGGAATTCTAGTTTTTTTCCTTGGTTGTTAATATTTTTATTACTCTTCTTTGATTCTTATAATTTAGTTTGCTTTAGTTGTAATTCGTTTTGTATATCATATAGTATCATGTTTTCTAATTAGATTAGAGGATAAAGAAACATTATTCTCGATGAGGTAGAGCCCGAAATTATAGTTTATATTGGGTAACAAAAATTAAACACGGTCACTTATCCCACATAATTGTAGGTTCCAAGATAAAAGTTCCTTTCAAACATAAATATAAACTTTAATCATAGACTGAATACACGTCGACGGGCGGTGTTAGAGACGTCAATAGACGCATGAGTTAATTTTATTAAAGTTATAGATATCTTGTTCACAATGAATGCGATTATCTTTGCTAAGTTTATTGTTTTATGATTCTGCTCCGAATCAAAATGGCCTAAAAAATTCCAAAAAAGAAGAACCCGACTGTGATTAGTGAGCTCAGACCTATAGCTTTATGTAATGTCTTGATGAAAGTTATCACCAAGGTGCTGGCTAATCGAATGAAAGAATTGTTGGGGGAGTGTGGTGTCTGATATGCAGAGTGCATTTGTTCGGGAAGGCTAATATCTGACAATATCATGATCTCTTACGAGGTTATTCATTATTTGAAGCGAAAGAAGGTTGGAAAAGATGGGTATATGGCTCTAAAGCTAGACATGAGCAAGGCGTATGACCGCATTGAATGGGAGTTCTTACGAGAAAGTTTGTGTAAAATGGGTTTTTCTCAATGGTGGGTTCAGTTGGTGTTAAAGTGTGTAACTACAGTCTCCTATTCTATAACTCATGGTGATCATGAAATGGGCCCGATATATCCAAGTAGAGGGATTAGACAAGGAGACCCCCTGTCCCCTTATCTTTTTATCATCTGTGCTGAAGGCCTGTCATCAATGATAAGGAGGTACGAGGCTAAGCAATGGCTGCATGTAATAAAAATTTGTAGAAAGGTGCCCATTATATCTCACATGTTATTCGCCGATGACAGCTATTTCTATTGCAAGGCAGATGTAATCGAGGCTAAAAAAGTGTTGGAACTGCTTGAAACTTATGAGAAAGCATCAGGACAAAAAGTGAACAAAAGCAGGTCTTCTATCTTTTTTAGTGCCAATGTGATTCAATATAATAGACAACTGGTCTGCCAGGAACTGCAAATAGAGGAAGTTGATGAACATAGTACGTATCTAGGACTTCCTAATGTTATTGGCAGGAATAAAACAGCTATTCTGGGCTTCTTAAAAGAAAAGGATAATAATCGAATCAGAAGCTGGGATGGAAAGCATATTTCAAGAGCAGGAAAGGAATTGTTGGTTAAATCTGTTGCTCAATCATTACCGACATATGCAATGAATGTGTTTTTGCTCCCTCTGGAGATCACAAGAGAAATAGAGAAATGTTTAACTAAGTTTTGGTGGGGTTCGACTCAGTCTCACAGTGGGAATAAGTCTTATCTTAGCTGGATGGCATGGGATCATATGACCAAACATAAGTCTGCAGGTGGACTGGGCTTCAAAAATTTCAGAGATTACAACATAGCGATGTTGGGCAAACAAGGATGGAGATTTATTGTGAACCTAAATAGTCTGGTCTCGAGACTATATAAGGCTAAGTATTTTAAGGGAACTGATTTTATACATTCTGCATTGGGTCATAATCCAAGTTTTATATGGAGGAGTATATTTGAAGCAAAACAATTGTTGCTTGATGGTGTTCGTTGGAGAATAGGAAGTGGGGAAAATATTCAGGTTCTGGGACAACCTTGGCTGATGGGGGATGATAATCCGTATATTACTACAACTTCTCAAGCCATCGAAAATGCAACAGTTGCATCATTATTCAATGAGAGGGATATTCAAAGACATATTCAATGAGAGGGATCAAGATTGTATTGCTAAGACCTTTCTTCAAGGAACAAATGCAGAGGATACAATGTTTTGGAGGCTGGAGGAGTCAGGTGTTTATTCGGTCAAGAGTGCCTATAAACTATTACAATCTCAAAGAGGGGAGTGGAGTTCAGTTGATGCTGATAGCATTTGGTGCTCTTTATGGCGCGTTAAAGCACCTCCAAAATGTCTTAATCTGGTTTGGCGTGCCCTGGCAAATTGTTTGCCAACATTATCTCAGCTACATATAAAGCATGTTCAGGTTCAAGTGGTGTGTCCGGTTTGTAACACTGAAATAGAAACAATAGTACATTGTTTAGTATCGTGCCCATTTGCTAAACAATGCTGGTACCTGTTAATGCCTAAGTTTCAGTGGGATGCAGAGGTGGACTTTATGATATGGTTTAAATTGCTGTTGTCAGTTGCAAGCGGAAATAAGCAAGCAGAGCCTATTACACTTTGCTGGAGTATATGGAGATCGAGAAATGATAAAGTCTGGAATAAGAAATCAATAACGGTCAACAGAGTGGTTGCTACAACAAGGCAGTATCTTACATAATGGATGAATGCCCAAAGTAGATTTTATACGGTTCCTCTCTAACCACATATTGAGGAAGATGGAGCACCGGTTTGGGTTAAACCTTCAACAAATGAAGTTAAGATATCGGTTGATGCAGCTGTCTTTGAGGATCATGATGGTGTTGGTTTTGGGTTAGTTTCTCGGGATTCTGATGGGTGTTTAGTTGAAGCCAGAACAGTCGTGTATCCCCAGTTGGTCCGTCCAGTGCTTGCAGAGGCGATGGCGGTAAAGGAAGCATTAAGTTGGAGCGATTTTGTGCAAGGTGAGAGGATCATAGTGGAAACAGATTGTTTGAATGTGGTACAGGCAATCAGAAGTTCTACACCAATGAGGTCACATTTTGGCATAATTATCGAGGAGTGTCGTAGCTTGTTGAAGCGTCTTAACAAAGTTTCTTTGTATTTTGTTAAACGGTCTGTGAATATGGTTGCCCATAGGCTTGCTAGGGCTGCATATATACCCAGGTCGTATTTTTAATAGGAGTTCTGTTCTTATTGAAATCCAAAAGTGTATTGAGGATGATTTAAGTTATTAATAAAATTACCAGCTTCCCGTCAAAAAAAAAATGGCCTGAAAAAATTAATTTCGCTCCGAATCAAAATTGGCCTAAAATATGATTCCACTTGGCCTAAAAACATGATTCCACTCCGAATCAAGGCGGCCTAAAAGATTCTGCTTAGAATCAAGGTAGCCTAAAATCTATATTCAAATTTTTTAAATAATTTTATCATGTATTGGTATATTCAAATTCATTACTTATACTAAATTTGGTGCTGAGACTTTGATCTGTTTCTTTTCTTGGTGGATAATATTTAGCTTAGCTATTTCCTTCTACATGTATTTAAGATTAGGAGTTATCTACAGTAATACCTAGAATCGTTGTATTCTGTTCTTTGGTTAGAATTCGTTTCAGATATTAAGACACCAAGGATCAATTTTAGTTGTGAAAGTATTCATCATTTGTCCAACTCAATAATGGTTCTATTTGGTCATAATTCTATGCAACTACATTATTCTGATTTATCCATTCATGAATGTAGTAAGAAAATATAATATTTACTTGTATCGTCAAGAAACATAAGTTAAGGCATTTACATAGGGTGCTTAGGCTCTCAACTTTGTCACCGCAAACAACTCTGTTATAGGGAGAAATTGGTATAACAATATTTATGGAAATTGCTGGAATCACGGAGCAAAATACGGATATTTTGATAAGAACACAAAGAACACGGAAGGAGATTAATGATTTTTTGTGGCTGATCTTGCTCATTGATTCGTTGAATGTTAGAAAAAAACTGCTTATTCTCTCTTGCCGCCTGATAATGTGTATTTTATACACATTTTGTCCTTTATTCTCTTGCATTTTTGTTAGTTCTGAATGTTGTTTTATCGATATTAATTATGTTTTTCATCTTTCAGTGCATCATGCTTAATGGTTGAAAAGATGGATTATTTTGGGCTTGAAAGCGAAGATTATTCAAGAGGGAAGTTAGAAGATGCAAGCTCGCGTTTCCGGGAGGTTTTTATTGTATAATCTTGAAGATTTTGTCTCGCACGGGCTGCTGCACAGCCGTTCAACATGCCGTGCAGAGTTTTCCAAGTAGTGCAGAATGGGCAGAATTTCTCACGGGCTGCTGCACGGCAGTGCAGCAGGCCGTGCAACCCCTGCTGTGTACTAAAAGAAGCCAAACCCTACTTCTTATAACATCTCTTAACCTACATTTTATTTTCATCTCTTCTTTGTCTCTTCAAGAACAAAATTAGGGTTAGTAGAATTGAGAGAGAAACATCAATTACTCATAATCTAGCATTGATTATGAGTAACTAACTCCATATATTTGGCTCAAGGAAGCATTTCTTGTACTAAACCCACTCCATTTTAAGTAAGATCTATTTCACTCTATCTTGAATATTTGTGTTGTATTGCCTATGATTTTGCTTGAAGATTTGTAAGTTGCTTCACCTTACTCTTCTTGTATCTTCAATTGCTAATTGTTTGTTCTAATACGTAATCGTTAGTTCATTCATTATAGTAGCACAAGATTTAGTGTACCTAAATCCACAAAATTCAAGTGCAAATACCTAGGTTGAGCTTCTCATCCTTGGGTTTGTCCTAGCCTCTCTTTGTTTAATTCCTTAACTTGGTTAAATTGATAGTGCTTCATTATTGGTTGCTATTGTCAAGAGAGCTAATTTATGTGCTTCACTAAATTAGTGTTTTAGAAGAGAAATAAGTGATTGTGTGCTTCACCAATTATCTTGGTTAGGTAGAGTTGGATATATTTTGCTTGTTTGTTGGGTTGAAGTGCTTGATTTGCATTAATCCTTGGGTCAAATATCTCTTATTCTTGCTAATTCACTTATTGTGCCTAGTTGTGTTGGTAAAATTGGATGATTGTAAATTCATTTGGTTATAGTTCTCTAGCAATTTATTTCTTGTAGGCAAGGTGTTTGATAAAACACCACAATCAACTTAAAACCCCCCCACCATTTTACATTACACTAGTTTTGAACGTTATTCCCTTGGGTTCGATCCCTACTTGCCCCATTTACTACATTTGTAGTTAAGTGCGAACATAGTAGAGCATAAACATTTATCTTTCAATTTGGCGCGTCGACGACGGGCGTGGCCAAATTTTGGCGCCGCTGCCGGGGAGCTAGTTTTAGTTCAATATTAGTGCGCGTATAAAATTGTGAATATTTTAGTTCCATTGTGCATATTTATCTATTTTTCTTGATTTTAGAAATTTTTGCTATGTATGACTCGATCCTCTTGTTTAGGTGATCTTGCGTATTCATCCAATCCCGAGAGACTCTTGCGAAGGAATCAAAGGAATTCAAGTGTCAATATAGATTCATCAAGTCAATTTATTTCTACTTCACCTTCGGAAGAGGAAGAGGAGTGGAACGAGGGTCCTCCCCTTGTTATTCTTATCTCATCACCGGACGACAACATTGATCAAGTCATGGAAAATCCTAATCAACGTACACTCAAGGAGATTGCTTCTCCTAGCTCCGTTCAACTACCATTGTGCATGGTATTTCCGGGAGGACAACCATTTGAGCTAAAGGGTGGTCTTATTGCCCTCCTTCCCAAGTTTGGAGGTGAAGGCACGGAAGATCCTTTTAGGCATCTTCAAGAATTTGAAATGGTATGTTCTTTAATGAGACCAAACAATGCTACGGAAGAACAAGTGAAGTTGAAAGCATTTCTTTTTTCCTTGAGAGACAATGCCAAGGCATGGATATTTTACCTTCTTCCAAACTCAATCACTACATGGGAGCAAATGCGAAGTGCTTTCTTGGGGAAATTCTTCCCTACCTCAAACACTACGGGCATCTCCAAAGAAATTTGTGGCATTCGACAATACTCTGGAGAAACATTGTATGAGTATTGGGAAAGGTTTCAAAAGCTTTGTCAAAGTTGTCCCCCACACTTGATATCGGAAGAGTTGCTCATTCACTACTTCTATGGAGGCTTGGAATATAGTGCTAAATTGCACCTTGATGCTTCAAGTGGTGGAGTTCTTGTGGATAAAACGCCGGAGGAGGCTAGGAAGTTGATAACCAAGATTGCCGAAAATTCCCGCCAATTTGGGGATCATCAAGTGCATGTCAAGAATCCTTCCGTGAATGAGGTGTCAACTCAAAGGTTAGAGGGCCAAATCTCGGATCTTACATCATTGGTTCGTCAATTAGCCGTTGGGAATCTCCAACAACAACAAAAGTATTGTGGTGTTTGCAATATGTCGGATCATGCTACCAATGAATGCCTATCATTTCAACAACCCGAAGAGCAAATTAATGCTATTGGAGGTTTTTCGGGACAACCACCTCAAAGGAAGTATGACCCCTATAGTAACACCTACAATCCCGGTTGGAGAGACCATCCAAATTTTCGATATAGAAACCCCAACACACCAAACTCTAACCAATACCAATCCCAAAATCCAAACACTTTCAACACCCAACATCAACAAAACCTTCATCCATACCCACAAAAACGTCCCAATCAAAATTTCCAAGCACCCGCACCTCCACCTCAATATAATCCCCAAGACCATCAAGGGTCTTCTTCATCTACATTGTCATCACTTGAAGAAATGATGAAGCAATTGGCGACGAATAGCATCCAATTTCAAAATAACACTTCTCAAAATATATCCAACTTGGAGAAGCAAATGAGCCAACTAGCCACAACCGTGAATCGATTGCAAAGCCAAGGCTCTAGGCAACTTCCTTCTCAAACGGAGGTGAACCCCAAAGAAAATGCTTGTGCCATGACCTTGAGGTGTGGGAAAGAATTGGAGGACCTTCATGCTAACGCCAAGGGTAAGATGGTGAATGATAATGAAAATGGAAAGGTTGAAAATGATGACATCTTGGGGGCTAATGATGAAAACCTTGAAGATGAGATGGAAATTGAGGAAGAGAAAGTTGATAAGGGTAAGAAGGAAAGTTTTCAAGAAGACGTTCTAAAAGCAAAGAAGCCAAGGTTTATTGATGAGGATGTAGTTATTCGACCTCCATTTCCTTCCAAATTTTCTAAGCCAAAGAAAGACATTGTTGACAAAGAAATGCTTGAGACATTCCGAAAAGTGGAAATCACTCTCCCGTTACTAGATGCCATAAACCAAGTTCCAAGGCATGCAAAGTTTCTCAAAGATTTGTGTACTAACAAAAGGAAGTTAAGAGGTGATGAAACTATAGTGGTGGATGAGAATGTCTCGGCCGTGATTCAAAGGAGGTTACCTAAAAAATGTTCGGATCCGGGCACATTCACTATTCCTTGCAAGATTGGAGGTAAATTCTTTGAAAGAGCTATACTTGATTTAGGTGCCTCGATCAATGTGATACCCCTTTCCATATTCCAAACTTTAAATTTGGGGGCACTTGAGAATACGAATGTGATCATTCAACTCGCGGATAGATCTAATGCCTATCCCGAAGGGGTAATTGAAGATGTGTTGGTTCATGTTGATCAAATGGTTTTCCCCACCGACTTTTACATCTTGAAAATGGAAGATGGTCCATCAAACATCAAGTCCGCACCAATTCTCTTTGGACGTCCATTTCTTAAAACGGCGAAGACCAAGATAATATGGATGACGGATCTCTCACTATGGAGTTTGGCGATGAGGTTGTCAAGTTCAATATCTATGATGCCATGAAATTTCCTAGTGAGTCACACTCACTTTGCTCCATTGATGTCATTGATGATTTGGCCCAACAAGCTTTTGACATGGGCAATAAAGAAGCTCTCCAAGTGGTTATTGAGGGATGTGCAATTGAAGATGATGGATTCCCTATTTCAGAAGAGGCCAATGAGGCAATTATGGAGCTCAATGCATTACAACCCGTACCTCAAAGGTGTGAACTTGCAAAAATTGATCTTCCCTTGTCTTATTCCAAATTACTCCCTTCTATTGAGAATCCTCCTACTTTGGAATTGAAAGTATTGCCTAACCATCTCAAGTATGCTTATCTTGGGGACAATGAGACTCTTCCCGTAATCATAGCTTCTAATTTGAGTAATGTGCAAGAAGAATGCCTCTTGCGGGTTCTTAAGGATCATAAGAGTGCTATTGGGTGGACCATTGCCGATATTAAGGGAATTAGCCCTTCTACATGCATGCATCACATACTCTTTGAAGATGGAGCTAAGCCTACTAGGGACCCTCAAAGAAGACTTAATCCGGCAATGATGGAAGTTGTTAAAAAAGAGATTCTCAAGCTGCTTGATGTGGGAATCATTTTTCCAATTTCGGATAGCGAATGGGTGAGTCCGGTGCATTGTGTTCCTAAGAAGGCGGGTGTCACTCTTGAGGAGAATCTTAAAGGTGAGCTTGTGTCTACTCGAGTCCAAAATGTGTGGCGAATGTGCATTGATTATCGCAAGTTGAACGCGGTAACTCGGAAAGACCATTTCCCTCTTCCTTTCATTGATCAAATGTTAGAGAGGTTAGCCGGGAAAGAATTCTATTGCTTTCTAGATGGATTTAGCGGATATCATCAAATTGTCATTGCTCCCGAAGATCAAGACAAAACCACATTCACTTGCCCGTTTGGCACGTTTGCATTTCGTAAACTCTCATTTGGCATATGTGTTGCTCCCGCAACTTTTCAAAGGTGTATGGTGAGTATTTTCTCCGATATGATAGAGAATGGTATTGAAGTCTTTATGGATGATTTCTCTATTTCGGGTGATTCTTTTGATGAATGTCTTCAAATTCTTACACATGCTTTGGATCGATGCTTGGAGACTAATCTAGTGCTCAATTATGAAAAATGTCATTTCATGGTCCAAGAAGGTATTGTATTAGGGCATATTGTGTCCAGGAAGGGCATTGAGGTGGACAAAGCAAAAGTTGACATTATTGCAAGTCTTCCATACCCTTCAAATGTCAAGGATGTGCGATCTTTTCTGGGTCATGCCGGATTCTATAGGAGATTTATCAAAGATTTCTCCAAAGTTGCTCTTCCCCTATCATCTCTTCTACAAAAGGACGTGGAGTTTAAAATTGATGAAAAATGCAAGGTGGCATTTGACCATCTAAAGGAGGCTTTAACTTCGACCCCTATCATTAAAGCTCCGGATTGGTCTCTTCCTTTTGAGATTATGTGTGATGCTAGCAATTATGCGGTTGGTGCGGTGTTAGGGCAAAAGGTTGACAAATGCTCTCATGTGATTTATTATGCCTCTCGCACACTCAACTCCACCCAAGTGAACTATACCACCACCGAGAAGGAATTGCTTGCTATTGTCTTTGCTCTTGACAAGTTTCGTTCATATCTTCTTGGTTACAAAGTCATCATATACACGGATCATGCCGCCTTAAGACATCTCTTGGCGAAGAAAGAGTCAAAGCCTAAGTTGATTCAGTGGATTCTTCTCCTTTAAGAATTTGACTTAGAAATCAAAGATAAAATAGGTGCCGAGAACTTAGTGGCGGACCACTTGAGTCGACTTGTGAGGGAGGAAGATGCTTCTCCTCTTCAAGAATTATTTCCAGATGAGCACTTATTTGGAATTCAAAGCGAGGTACCATGGTATGCGGATCTTGTGAACTACCTTGTATGCAAAACTTTCCCTAATGGCATGCCTAAGTATCAAAGGGAGAAGTTAAGAAGTGAAGCCAAGCACTACATTTGGGATGATCCTTATCTTTGGAAACATTGTGCGGATCAAGTCTTGAGAAGGTGTCATTCTTATGCTTGTGGAGGTCATTTTGGGAAAGATTGAATGGCAAGAAAGGTGCTTGAATGTGGATTTACATGGCCAACACTTTTTCGTGACTCTCACGATTTTTGTAAGCAATGTGAACCTTGTCAAAGAACCAAAAATATTTCAAAAAGGAATGAAATGCCCCAAACTCCAATTATTGTGGTAGAAATCTTTGATGTTTGGGGAATTGATTTTATGGGGCCATTTCCATCTTCTTCTAATGGAAATCTCTATATTCTCTTGGCTGTTGATTATGTCTCTAAGTGGGTGGAGGCCAAGGCAACAAAATCGGATGATGGTAAGGCGGTTGTTGCATTTCTCAAGTCTCAAATTTTCAACCGATTTGGTGTCCCCAAAGTTATCATAAGTGATCAAGGTACCCACTTTTGTAACAAATTGGTGGGGAATCTTTTTAAATCCTATGGGGTCTATCATTGAATGGCCATGGCTTATCGTCCTCAATCTAATGGTCAAGCCGAAGTTTCTAATCGGGAGATTAAGTCTATTCTTGAGAAGGTGGTGAAACCCTCGAGGAAAGATTGGTGTGTTCGTCTTGAAGATGCTTTATGGGCCTATAGAACGGCATTCAAAACTCCTATCGGCATGTCTCCTTACAAGTTAGTTTTTGGTAAATCTTGCCATCTTCCCGTTGAGTTAGAGCACAAAGCTTATTGGGCAATCAAAACTTGCAATATGGATCTTAATATTGCCGGGGCTCATCGAAAACTTAACTTGCTTGAATTGGAGGAAATTCGTAACAATGCCTATGAAAATGCTCAATCATATAAGGCTAGAGTGAAAGACTTTCATGATCGTTCGCTCGTTCCTAAATCATTTCATGTTGGATAAAAGGTTATCCTCTACAACTCTTGTCTATAGTTAATGTCCGGGAAGCTTCGATCTCGTTGGTTGGGTCCATTTGTTGTTGTAAAAATCTACCCTCATGGAGCGGTGAATTTGCGAAGTTTATCTACCGACAAAGAATTCAAGGTGAATGGTCACCGTCTTAAGCCTTTCTATGAAGGATTTCAAAAATCTACCGTTGATGTCATCTCATTAGCGGAACCCCTTCATGGATAAGCTCTCGTTAGTTTGTGTGTTGGTGCTACGAGACACATCCGGGAAGTCGAGCCACCGACATTAAACAAAGGCGCTAATTGGGAGGCAACCCAAGGTACGCATATATTTATATATTATGCGTGTCAAATTTTGTTCCTCACTTTCATATATGTAGGGTGTTATGCATATTGTAGGTTTGAGGATGGATCTAAATATTAGTGAGTGGGGAATCCTTTTTCATCTATTTTAATTCATAAGAAAAAAAATATATATATATATATATATAACAATAATAATTAATTATTATGTATTTTTGTGGTGTGACTAATGAATTTTATAATAGAGTTAAAAAAAAAGAAAAAAAATTGTGACCCGCTCAGTAAAATTTAGTGTCATTAATTCTAATTTTTATATTTATTACACACTTGCCTTGATGTGTTTGCTCATGTTTTCAGGATTTAATATTGTATTCAAGCATTCAAGGATTTATGTGAGGGTTGTTTAAAAAAAAAAGTTTGTATAATTTTTTTTGCAATTTTGGAACTGCACAGGCGTTCAGTAGGCCGTGCAGCAGGCCGTGAATTTTTACAACCATTCTGCATTAAAAAATCAAAGCCATTCAGAAGTGTACGGGCGTGCACTAGCCTGTGCAAAAGGCCGTGAGATTTTAGTGTCATTCTGTCTAAAACTTCCAGCTCCCACTCTCCTTGTACATCTATTTGCACGGCTGTGCATTAAAAAAAAAGAGCAAGGCATAACCAATCCCTAAAATCTCAAAACAGCATCTCCTCATTTTCTTCCGCCTCCAAATTTCAACACCCATCACCTATTTCAAACCAAATCGTACCGACCATCCCCTCCACCTCGCCCGTACTCCTTCTCTCCCACCATACCCTCCATTTTCATTCAAACATCACAGCAGCAACCCATCGCGATTCCTCAAACAACAGCCTTCTTCTCCTCCTTCTTCCAAAACCACGCCTTTCTTCCCCTCTTCACCATCGCACTGCGCCGCTGCCATCTACTTCTACTATCCCTCACACTCGATTCCCTTCCCCTGTTCTTCCCAGCCCCGTTTTTCTCCTTCTCCGTTCACTTCTCCTTCCCGTACTTCCGCCTACACCCATTTTCAATTCAACACAAACACCGGTAACATGTGATGAGTGCTAGAAGCATTATTAGCTTGTCCAGCTAATTCTAGTATTAGCATCCAATTACGCAACCACAAAAAACATTGAAGACCTACAATACGACTACCGGAAAGCAAAACTATGTTTATCCTCGGAGATAAAACATATTGTACCGAATTAAGGAAACACAGGTTGTTTTAAGCATTTAGTCCCCTTTCCCTCTGTTCCGCCACTCCTTCCAGGCATCTGTTCTCCGTTCATCACCTCCCCCAATTCGCATCTTCACCCACATCCGTTCTTCTCGACACCCACCTGCAATTCCCTTTTCTTCATCTCCTTTCTTCTCCAACAGTCTCCGTTACCACTCCCTCCTTTATCCAGCCTCATTCCGCACCAATTCTCCTGCTGCGACCCATCAAATCCGCACATCTTCAACCCCCCCTCCCATCCTTTTCTTCTCCACCACCACTGCAACCTTCAGTACACCGTTCGTCTCCTTCGTTCTTTCTGACCAACAGCCCCACCCTTCATATCTCACTCCTTCTCCGTTCAACTTCAAACCCAGCACCAACTCACTATTCCGCCCTGCCCCTTTCTTTCTCCCCCGCTTTATTCCAACCCCCCTTTCCCTTATTTTCTTTTTATTGTTTTGTTTTATTTTGTTTTGTTATGTTATTTTGATTTTATTTTCTTTTGATTTGATTTATTTTATTTCTCTTTTTATCCATTTATTTGATTTTGATTTTCTGTTTTAATTTCTAAACTAAATAATTTTTATAATTTCTGAAATCAAATTAAATTTACTTTAAATTTGTTTTTTTATTATTATTAATTTTTGATTTTATCATTATTTTAGTTTTAAATTTGATTTTTTCTTTTATTATTATTTCAGTTTTAAATTTGATTTGATTTTTATTTGATTTTTGTATTTTATTATTAATTGGTTAGTTAATTTATTTTATTTTAAATAAAAAACAAAAACAAAAACAAATATTTTTATTATTTCTATCTCCTTAATTAGTGTATTGCAGGGCTTTGAGGGGTGTTGGATTTTGGCTTGTTGATCATTATAGTGGAATTGGTTGTGGTATGTGACGGTAATTCACTTCGGGGTTTGCACTTTTGGTGTTAAATTGGTTACGGATTGATTGGTTGTGATTTTATTGTTGGATTGTTGGTTATCTTTGTGGTTGTCTTCGGTGCTTATATTGGGAGGTTATTTGGCTTGTTATTTGAAGTTGGGATTTGCTAATCATGAGTGGTGTTGCTTCTAAGCGTGGTAAAAACAAGGGAAAGGTTCAATCTAAGCGTCAAAAGACCACTTCTTCAGCTTCGGAGCCTCACATTTTTCTAACTCGCAAGGATGTGAAGAGTCGGGTCTACCATTGCCTCCTTCCAACTATGGGATTGATTTGCACTCCGCTAAGCCTAGCTTGTCCTTCTCCGGTGATGCCCTTGAGAGGTATAATTCCATTACCTCGCTTAAGGTTTTACCATTTCGTTATTTTGATAAACATGTTATGGAAAAGCTTGGTATTTGGGATGAGGATAAGAATATCTTGACTACTTCCGGTTGGCCTTCATGGTTAGATATGGATGAGCCTACTTGTCCGGCTTTGGTTTATGAATTCTTTACTACCGTGAAGTGTGATGTGGACGTCGGGAAGGATTTAAGCTTAACCTCTCGAATCAATTTTTGGATGATGGGTTTATGGTTTAGTGTTCGGTTGAAGAGCTTTGTGATTGGTTTGGATGGGAACACAAGTGTGGTACTCATAAGCCTCCCCGCCAATTCCAAAATTATATTTGGCCCGCCATTTCTACGGACTCCGAATGGTCTTCAAGTCGGAGTAAGTCCACCAAAATCAAGAACCCTAGTTTGAGTTACATTCATCGTGTGATGACAAATTCCTTATATGGTAATGAAGGGTCCAATATCGCCGTTTCAATGGTCGAACTTGGGGTCCTTTATTTTTTGCATGAGGGGTACCGTGTTGATTGGGTTTATTTATTTGTTGCACGCATGTTGGAGCTTTTGAGGCGAAAAACGGGTTCCCTTGTCTTTGGCGGGTTTATCACCCGTATTGCCTCTAGCTTGGGAGTTCTTGACCGGGGTTGTTCTCATATTCCATGGTTAGAAGGTCGAGATCCCGTTGCTACTAACTACATGGTTTTAAAGAATATGGGTGTTATATCCAGGACTTTTGAGAATTTTCGATGGACGGGCCACAAAGCATCTCAGCTCACTTGTCCTGCATCTTCTCTTCTCACTGAGAAGGAACCGGTTTCCGAGCCATTGCCTTTAACGATTGATCGAGGGGGTTCTTTCTATCATGGTTCCACTGTGGAGTTCTCTGCGCCTCAACAGGCCTACTTACAGCGCATGGAACAGTCCATTAAGGACCATGTGGATAAGCGGTTTTCTGAGCATCGAGTGTGGATGGAGCAGTTTTGTGCCTCGATGACGGCTCAGTGTCAGACCAGTTCTAGGGATCCAACCTTGGATCCTCCTCATGATGCTTGAGTGTCTTGGTTTCGCTCCCGGTCCTTATTGCTTATTTTTAGGGGAGTTTTCTTTCACTTTTATTTCTACCTCATTTTTATTTGTCATGCATGAGGACATGCCATGTTTTAAGTGGGGGAAGGATTGTTTATTTTGATGTCCGTTTCGTTTGCATTTGGGAACAAGTTTACTTGTTTGTAAAATTTAAGACATTGCGAGCTTGTAGCCTTGTTTTCTCCTATTACGTGTCTAGTATTACCAATTTGTTGTGAATCTATAAGTTTGATGCACCTTATTGCACACACACACTTAAATTGGCATGAAGAGTCTAGATGTTTGTAATTAAATTATGAGCATGACGATTATCTCTTAGCATGCATGGAATCAAATCAAGAAAATGTTATTACAATTTAAACCTTGTGAGGCCTTGAACGATGATTCTTTTGCTTGTGTGTTGCTCCCTCTTTATGTGTGTTTGTTGCTCTAGGGCTTGCATTAAACCTTCATTCTTGGATGCACCATAATAAGGAAATTCTATTTAGGATAATTTTTTTTGATGCCTTTTTAGCTTGTGAACCATGAAAATAATCCCTAGTTACCCCTTTGAAGCTTATATCCATATTTTTCTTCGTCACTTTCCCCTTTTATACATGAGTCATAGCCAAATACTTCACTCTCGACCTAGTTGAGCTAGTTGAGTCTTGGAAAGAATTGATTGATGAGCATGAGAATTTGGAGATGTTGTGAAGAGGAAGAATGCTATTTATTGTAAGTGGGAACTAGTTTGATATGCATGTTTAGATGTTGCTCAAGGTTCATTGTAATATTTATATATGTAATGCATCCCCTTTGCTAAAAAAAACAATAATTAAAGGGGATGTTAAAAAAAAAAGAAAAAAAAAAGAGAAATAAAAAAAGCAATAAATCTTTGTACTTTATTTTGTTTCTATTTTCTTGGTAAATGTGGTTGTGTTTTGTAATTGTAAATGAGTGAAGACATTCTTTAGTTTGAGAATTTGGTGGATGAAGTGAGCAAGCGTCATTTTGACTCAACTAGCGAGACTTTTACACCTTCCTTGAACTTAAATTTTCACACCTTCACCCAAGCTTCGTTACAACCCATTTTATGAATTCCTTGTTTTTGGTGCAATCCGGAATTTAGGTGGACATGCAAGGTCAAGAAGAGCGCATGCATTTAGACTTGGAGTTGAGTGAAATCTCTAGCCCATACTTGTGTGATGCATAATTGAGAGATGTGAGATTTTTCACCATATAATTTCATCTTCTTAATGCGAAGCCGTGTATGCTTTGTGATCATCTTGTCTAGTGTTCATGATTGAAGTGCATTCATTCTATATTTAATGTCATGGTTACATTTTGCACAAGGTGTGTTATCTTGATTCTTGAATTGGTTGTTAACTCGTTATAGTGGATGACAAGGTGAATAGCTCTATATGTTTGATTTTAGTTACAAGTAGACGACTCGGATATGTGAGTGTAATAGTTAGATTAATTAGTTGGTATTGTTAATTTCTTGTTTATTAGTGGTTTTTGTGATTTTGTGGGTACATCATCTATAAACCCTCACGAGACCTCACTCGTCCACTAGGGCTACCTAGGGGTTCTAAGGGCTTGTTGCATATGCCAAATGCAACCGTGATCACCTACGGAAGTGGTACTAGTTAGGAGTATATGGTTATGTTAATTTTAGTTTGCTCGGGACTAGCAAAGTTCAAGTGGGGGAAGATTTGATAATGTGTATTTTATACACATTTTGTCCTTTATTCTCTTGCATTTTTGTTAGTTCCGAATGTTGTTTTATCGATATTAATTATGTTTTTCATCTTTCAGTGCATCATGCTTAATGGTTCAAAAGATGGATTATTTTGGGCTTGAAAGCGAAGATTATTCAAGAGGGAAGTTAGAAGATTCAAGCTCGCGTTTCCGGGAGGTTTTTATTGTATAATATTGAAGATTTTGTCTCGCACGGGCTGCTGCAGAGCCGTTCAACAGACCGTGCAGAGTTTTCCAAGTAGTGCAGAATGGGCAGAATTTCTCACGGGCTGCTGCACGGCCGTGCAGCAGGCCGTGCAACCCCTGCTGTGTAATAAAAGAAGCCAAACCCTACTTCTTATACATCTCTTAACCTACATTTTATTTTCATCTCTTCTTTGCCTCTTCAAGAACAAAATTAGGGTTAGTAGAATTGAGAGAGAAACATCAATTACTCATAATCTAGCATTGATTATGAGTAACTAACTCCATATATTTGGCTCAAGGAAGCATTTCTTGTACTAAAATTCATTTTAAGTAAGATCTATTTCACTCTATCTTGAATATTTGTGTTGTATTGCCTATGATTTTGCTTGAAGATTTGTAAGTTGCTTCACCTTACTCTTCTTGTATCTTCAACTGCTAATTGTTTGTTCTAATACGTAATCGTTAGTTCATTCATTATAGTAGCACAAGATTTAGTGTACCTAAATCCACAAAATTCAAGTGCAAATACCTAGGTTGAGCTTCTCATCCTTGGGTTTGTCCTAGCCTCTCTTTGTTTAATTCCTTAACTTGGTTAAATTGATAGTGCTTCATTATTGGTTGCTATTGTCAAGAGAGCTAATTTACGTGCTTCACTAAATTAGTGTTTTAGAAGAGAAATAAGTGATTGTGTGCTTCACCAATTATCTTGGTTAGGCAGAGTTGGATATATTTTGCTTGTTTGTTGGGTTGAAGTGCTTGATTTGCATTAATCCTTGGGTCAAATATCTCTTATTCTTGCTAATTCACTTATTGTGCCTAGTTGTGTTGGTAAAATTGGATGATTGTAAATTCATTTGGTTATAGTTCTCTAGCAATTTATTTCTTGTAGGCAAGGTGTTTGATAAAACACCACAATCAACTTAAACCCCCCCCACCATTTTACATTACACTAGTTTTGAACGCTATTCCATTGGGTTCGATCCCTACTTGCCCCATTTACTACATTTGTAGTTAAGTGCAAACATAGTAGAGCATAAACATTTATCTTTCAATTTGGTGCGTCGACGACGGGCGTGGCCACTACCAACTGTCAATCAATCCTAACAAGAGGCCTACGTACCCTATTTATAGGGAGTCAAGCCACACGTAGTTCTTGGAGAAGAAGTTACCTAGACCAGCTAGGTTTTCTGGAGATCCATCTTGGCCCAAGTCCATTAGACGTTTATGGGCTGATGCTAATAGTCCATTAATTATGCTCACAACCCATGGCCCAATAAAGATTACCTACGGCTAACATGATGCTAGAGTCACGAGAGAAGCTTACGAGGGCCTCGCATGCGACCTCACTGGGCTTAGTCATGCGAGGTGGCCCCAAGTATGGAGATAATTATACTCATGCGACCACACTAGGCTTAACTATGAGCCTTCATATCTACTCATGCGACCTCACTGGGCTTAGTCATGAGCCTTCACAATAAGAATATCCTAGGCCACTCTGGACCCCTTTTATGGAGAGATAAATCAAGTGCAATCACACACTGGGGATCATGTGCGAGTTCGATCCCTGATGGCTTAGTATGAGACTCTTGGAGGCCTAGCATAAGACCCAAGCATGAGATTTCTTTTCCTTTATCATTGGCATGAGAGCATGTCTTGAGTATTAGCAGAAGGTCATATTGAGGCGACCCCTGGGGTGGGTTAGCGTCTTCAAGAGATTTATCTTCAAATCATATTATGAGATAGAGGTAAGGCGATCCCTAATCAGGCCTCATGCCTTATTGATCCATCTTCAATATTTGAGCCCATTAAGAGAGGTGGACCCCTAATATAGTCCATTTGACCTGTTTAGGTTCAATGCCGAGATTCGGGCATAACAACTACCCCCGATTCCATGTCGCCATTATGAATGCAATGTGGAATCAAGTAAAGTGGTATCTTCCATTTAATGCGAAGCGAAGTCTATATAAGTGATGGTGACCTCGAAGGGTCCTTCCAAGCACAATGTGGTCCTGCAGGGACCTTGAGAGGCGACCCTATAGGGCCTTGCAGTCATAAGTTGTTATAATTATATCTTCTGTACAGCTGATATGTGAGCTGGGGCTCTCAAATATCTCTTCATGTCTTCTTATATGATGAGAGGACTCTCCTCTGCTCCTTGTTATTATGATGAGAGGACTCCTCATAAGTTGTGAGGACCCCCTTTGTTGAGAGGACTCCTCATAAGTTGAGAGGACTCCTCATGGCCTCATATGTTGAGAGGACTCCTCTTGTTGATATAATGAGAGGACTCCTCATAGCCTCATATGTTGAGAGGCCTCATCTTATTGATATAATGATAGGACTCCTCATCATAGTGGTACATGGTCCTGATCAAAATATAATGGGTCTATTTAGAGCCCATATTAATTTTCGAGCATAACAACTACCTCCAGTTCTTCAGTGCAGGTAGTTGTAGCGGAGAACTCTTTTTTTCTGGTCTTCAAAATTATTCTGAATTCTTCAAAAAATAAAAATAAAATATTTTATTATTATTTTGATTTACTCCTTGCTTCTTTTTGTTAATATGCTGAGGCCTCGTCTCCAATTTCTCCTATTTAGCCAGGACAGCATGCCAATTTCGTTTGAGAATTGCAAATACACACATGCCTTCAATTTAAGACGTGTGTTGTTTTAAATAATGGGCCCCACGCTAATTTGTACCTACTTTTGTCCACGTAGCTAGGCCATTTTCTACTATTTTAACTCCACCAAAGACAACATGGCATCTTCTTAATTCTTTTGTTTTATAGTCCTCGTGCGGGCCCTGCTGCTTTTAATTGATTTTGTAAATCAATTCGCACCATCTTTAATTTCAAGGACATGTTTTAGCTTGCCATTTGAAAACCACAGGCGGGTCCCACGAACTAACCCTTTACGTGCGTCTTTGTTATTTACTTTCTTTTAGTTTAATCCTTATACTGGTCCCTTATCAAGCTATTTACAAGGCTCTCGTAGTGCTTTTATTTTTTTTTAATCCTCGCGCTTGTCCAGTGCCTTGTTGACATCCACGCGGGCCCTCCCATAATTCGCCATCCAGGTGACTTAGTTACTTTTCACGCCAAATTTTGGTGGTCACCTCTTTTTTGTTTTGAATTTTCTTGTGTAAATATATTGTAGTGCGGGTCCTGCCACTGCCATCAATTTAAATGCAGCCTCCGGGTTTGTACACACGCGAGCCCGCCTTCACATGTTGCCATGGTTGTAACCCTGAGCTCGCACCTCTTCTCCTTGCGAGGACTCCTCATTAATTTTTTTTCTTTGAGCATGCCTCCATCTTTCCAAGTAGATTTTAATTTTAAAAAATCCAACCTTATTTCAAATATATATCCGACTTGTATTTGTAATGTGAGCCCGTAGATCCACTTTTACAAATCCAACTCCAAATCAAATATTCCGGCTCGTAGAATTTTTAAAATTTCAAATCGTATATTATATTAGGCCTCTTCATACCATGCCTATAAATACCCTTCATGGGTTCATTATTCACTTCTCTTCAAGAACACAAAAAACTTAACACCAAGCTTGCTCCAAGATCTACGGTGCTCTTCGTAAGCGAATTACTTATTGCATACGCATAAAAGTTCTTCGCGTTCATCCGGATTTACATCTTCCGAATAAGGATTGATACTCCAATCCTTTAAATTGCTTTTGTTTCTCCTCTTTACTTGTATAATCACCATGATTGCCCATGCTTGTCACATACACGCATCATATATACACATACACTCATGCTTTTTGCTTAATTGAATCGTCCACCCCCCATATATCAATCTTGATTTTGAAGAGAAGTGACAATGAACAGGCTCATTCACATATGCAACATAAAATGACTAAAATCATTGTAGGTCCTAACGAAAGATTTAATAGAGAGACTCGTTCATATGCTTGGAGACTGAAGAAGATGACTCTCCCTAGTTTCAACTCCTCCCGCGTTCCCTTATCAGTGAGGCGGCCTCTAAGTAAAGAAAAGGCTCTAGAGGGCTCATGCTAAAAAGAATGCTCATCCTTCCCAGGCCTCCCCATCATCGTCTAAAGAGGTACAAGCTAAGGTACCTAGTGATTCAAACTCATGTTCACTAGAAGGCATCGTCAATGCTCATGGCCCAACTGAAGGGGTCCTTCCTCATACCAATATCACTGAAGAAAACTTTGAGAAGGAGGAGACAAATGAAGAGGAGTCCCTTGCCATAAAAGAGTTGGAGGATGTCACCCATACAGTTAATCTTTGTAATTATGATTACGTTCCAAAGCTCTCTGATGGTGAAGTTAATGAACCTCCCAGTCAACCAATACTTGAAGGTACTATGTACCCCAAGGGAAAAAAAGAAGGTAGGGCACATTCTTTCTTGTAGAGATCTTCTAACCAGCCTTAAATAGGACGCCCTAGCAAAGGCTATTGAAAAGTATCAAGTAGAAGGCCGCTTATCCTTCCTCAAGAGCATATGCGATGTTACCGCTTCAATCATAAAGAGAATTACTGCTTCAATCATAAAGAGAATGGGGGCAGGCCACCCCACATGGTTTTAACTACTACACTCCTTGAACTTGGGGTTTCTTCACCTCTTCATCCATTCATTCATGAGGTGTGCGAGTATTTTAAGGTTGCTCCCATCCAGATCAATCCAAATGGATATAAAGTTATGATTGGTCTCTACATCATGTATGACATTGAGGGATACCCTAAACTGACTGCTGAGCAACTCAACTACTTCATCACTAAAAAGAATTGTGGAGCTATGGAATTTGGCTATGTTTACTTCTCTGTGTGCCCAAGCAGTTCTGGAAACAAGAAAAGGCCGTACTTCTATATCTATGATGTGCCTCGCGTGACGACCGCCTTTAACATCAACCAAGGTAAGTTTCTCTGACTTAGCACCCTTTCTTCCTACAAAATTCATTACTATCGTGGGTTGTGGCACTAACCATATTTACACTTATTTGTTTCATTATAGATGCACCACGACGTCCCATGCTCCAAGGCGAACACAAGGAGAGAGTAGACAACATTCTTAAACTTCATGCTGAGAAGAAAACCCTTCAACTCTTGCTTACCAAAAAGAATTTAGTTCGGTGCAGGTTTCTATGGCAAAAGGTGAGAATAACCCCGAAAAAGAATATTGTCAATCCTCGTGAGGAACTAGACAATATAGGTGTCGTTAATAAATGTAATATGAGGCCATGACCTCTACTCCATATGCATTGCATTGTAGCTCATACTGACCTGCTTCATCACATACCACTTACATTGAACCAATTTGTTGTTGCATGTTTGGCTTACTCACATTGCCTTGTATTGATGTATTTTCTTCTGTATATTTATAGGCATGGCTTCCAAGAAATATTTCAGGATCCCTTTCATGAAGAAGGACAAAGCTGCGAGTACTTCTCTTAAACCTTCAGGTGATCTAGCTCACCATTCCTCCCTTATTGAGGGTTTAGCTACTAAGTCTGACGTTGTCATGCCTCCTCCAAGGCAGACAACTCTCACAAAGCCTCTTCGACAACCATCTTCTTCCCTCTATTCTAGTAGGAAAAAGCCAACTGAGATAACGACTCTTCATGAAGAACCACCACTGAGGAAGAACAAGGACGACAAGAGTCTCTCGTCCATTCATCCTCCTCCTGGACTGGTCCGTCAGACATATGGCAAATTGGCACATGCCCATATTTCTGAAGTTGACATGTATGCTTGCTCCAAATAATCTCTGGAGGAGTCCAATGCTTCCAAGACTAGAACTATAGCTGAGCTTTTCTTTTATCAGTTGAGTCATCATAAGGAGATTCGAGCCTTGGCTTCTTCCAATAGTAAGATGAGCGAAGAGATAATGACTCTCAAATCCATGCTTTTACAGGTTCAGGCCGATGCAGAGGACGCAAAGGTCAGTTAGAGGAAAAAATTTGAAGACGCGACTGAGAAGCTTAAGTGAGAGCTTCAGGAGGAGAAGTCAGCTACAAAGAAGCTTAAGCTGGATCAATATGTTGAGGAGCAGTCAGACTCCCAGATCAAGGAGCTTACAGACTGCATCTCTGAGCTAGAGAAGGAAGCTAAAGATGCTGCTGATGCTCTCCCCACCATCATTGAGGAGGCTGAGATCAAAGGATCTGTTAACTTCATGAAAAAGTTCCTTGAAAAGGTTGACGACTTTGATTTGTACCGGTTGGATGAAGAAACCGAGAAGTTTGCTGATAACCTCAAGATGGAGATGAATGGGGAAGCAACAAATGGATCCCCATGACTTCCTTTTTATTGCTTTTAAACTTTATCTACTAGACTCAATGTGGATGCGGACACTCCCTTTTTTTGCCTCACACTTGTAGACTTAATTTCTTTTACTTATTTGGATGCTCCTTGAAATTGGATTGGCTTGCTTTATTGATGCTCCTTTATTTGATGCTTATAATATTGCAAAGTACTTTAGGCCTCGCATTTGCTTGCATAAGGGACTCATGTTGCATGATGCTAGCATGTATAGATTCTTCCATAACTCCTTTCTATATCTGTTAAGTTTTCCCAAGTGCTTTAGAGTAACCGAGAGAAGCTTCACATAATTCCTTAACTCATTCCAGATAATTTCCAAGCGTTGAAGTAAAGAGAGCTCCCATCTTATGTCTTTGACAAGTGAGTTTGAATTAAATAGACTTATGGACGGTCCCTTAGTCACGGAGAGAGCCTTTTTTGGCCTCCTTCGCATTGACCCAGGGGGTTCGACCTCGCATCAATGTGTTGGCCTAGTCCTTGAAATTTCAAATGTTAGCAAAGAAGACGTACAATTACTTGGATAATAATCTTTCCAATATTGAAGAAGAACCATGCATAGATAGTAGTAGGGGCAAAGCCCAAAGTCATTACATCATGCAGGAGAGGTGTCTATATGATATCACTACCCCCTAGACTGAGGATGAATTTATTCGTACTTATTTTATATATACATAAAGCTACAAGGACCAATGGCTTTACTGATAGGCCTCCTTCAAGTGCTCTACATTCATTCTCTCCGCATAGCATAGGGCCTTGTTATAACATTTTCGAGACTCAAATTGGACCCCTCTGACACATCCAACCCCCTGAGGGGTAGGGAACTTCATAGAGAGGTGGTAGATAGAGGTCACTACCCACATTTCTTTGAGAATGGGCCTCCCCACTATAACATTGTAAGTGGAGGGCTGATCAACAACCATGAAGTCGGCAACCTGTGTAGTGATGCAAGGCTCGTCACCCAAGGTGATGATGAGCCTTATGAGGCCCTTAACACTAACCGAGGCCCCGATGAACCCATAGAGGTGTCCAACGGTTGGAATAAGATCCTTGTCCACAAATCCCATCTTCTTATAGACTTCATATGTAAGGACATTGACTGTGCTCCCATTATCCACGAGGACCCTGTAGATATTTGAGATCCTATGCGAACCCGAACAACCAGAGCATTAGAGTGGGGATAATGAACCCACTTCGCATCCTCCTCAGTGAACATGATATTTGTACCCTCATATTTGGAGAACTTTGGGGGTCTCTCCTGAAGGTGATGTACATTGGTAAGGGGCCGCTTTTTGGCCTCACGAGCATACCTCTCCCTAGTCTTATTGCTATCTCCTCCAATATGGGGTCCCTCATAATGACATTAATACTCCTAACATGCTCAGTCCTATCCCTGTGGGGTTGCTCCTTTTGCCCAAGTGGTGGCACATCATTATAACCGAGACCTTGCTTAGTGTCAAGCTTCTTTACCTCATGAACTACCAACTTAGTTAGCTGTTCATTGCAAATTAGCTCTTCAATTTGCTCCTTGAGCTGCCTACAATCTGCAGTATCATGCCCTGTCTGTTCATGAAAAGCACAATATTTACGAGTATCCTTGGTTGCCCGGCTATTCATAGGTGAGGGCTTATTAAACATCCCCTTGTCAGCATTAACTACATAGATCTGAACAATGGAGGCCACTAAAGGTGTGGACTGACCTTCATTCCTTCCACTTTGAGCTCGCGGTGGTGACCTCCTTGGCAGATTGCGACCCCTCCTCTTTGGGCTCTCATTGCGATCCCGTCTTTGCCTAAGGCTCTGAGAGTCCTTCCTCTTCACTCCCTTGCCCTTACTTCCACTGTTGCTAGCCACATTATTCTTCTTGAGTTCCTCCATTGACTTTTTAATCCATTTGTAAGGCTCAGCCTCCTTGTAGAACTCAAAGAGAGTACTGGGTGTCTATGCCTGCAACTTCTTCCAGAACTTAGTGCCCTCTCTCAGCCCAGCAATAAGAAAATTTTTAATGGCCTCGTCATTCGCTCCTCGTACCCTAGGGTCCTCGGCGTTAAACCTCTTGAAGTAGTCCTGTAGGGTCTCACCCTCCTTCTGCTTTATGTTCACCAAGGTGGATACATGAGGTGCATAGAGCATGGAGTCTATAGTAATGTGAGCCCCTAGCTTAGAGAACCACTACTAGGCACCACCCCTCAACGAGGCTACAAACAACCTGCACCTAGCCTATAGCGGGACCTGGTACACATCTATATCATTGTTGAATCAAAAACTCTGCAGGGTCAGTGTCCCCATTATAAGTCATGTCTGGGTTACTACTCCGGAATATAGTGGGAAGTGGGGTGGTCCTGATCTTTTGTGTGAAAGGCGAGGCGCAACCCATGGGGTTGAGGGTCCTTATCTGCATTCATCTTATCCAAGGCCTTCTTTAGCTCTTATAGCTAGTAGTCTCCGACCTTGGTCTCCTTATCTTCAACTTTTTCTTATCCCTCTCCAATGCTGTCATGGTGGAACTGGGTCTTCTTGGGAGCACTAGACTCTTCTTGATCCTCCTTGCGATCCTTCTTTCTGCAATTCAAGGGGTCAGGTTTGTACTTATGGGACCGCTCGCGCTCTCCTTCTAGCGCCAAATGTTATAGGGAGAAATTGGTATAACAATAATTATGGAGGTTGCTAGAATCACGGAGCAAAATACGGATATTTTGCTAAGAACACGGAAAGAGATTGCTGATTTTTGTGGCTGATCTTGCTCGTTGATTCGTTGAATGTCAGAGAAAAATTGCTTATTCTCTCTTGCTGCCAACAGCCAATCAATCCTAACAAGAGGCCAACGTACCCTATTTATAGGGAATCAAGCCACACGTAGTTCTTGGAGAAGAAGTTGCCTAGACGGGCTAGGTTTTCTAGAGATCCATCTTGGCCCAAGTCCACTAGACGTTTATGGGCTGATGCTAATAGTCCATTAATTCTGCTCATGATCCATGGCCCAATAAAGGTTACCTATGGCTAACATGATGTTAGAATCACGAGAGAAGCTTACGAGGGCCTCGCATGCGACCTCACTGGGCTTAGTCATGCGAGGTGGTCCCAAGTATGGTGATAATTACACTCATGCGACCACACTAGGCTTAACTATGAGCCTTCATATCTACTCATGCGACCTCACTGGACTTAGTCATGAGCCTTCACAATAAGAATATCCTAGGCTGGACCCCTTTTATGGAGAGATAAATCAAGTGCAATCCCACACTGGGGATCATGTGCGAGTGCGATCCCTGATGGCTTAGTATGAGACTCTTGGAGGCCTAGCAAAATACCCCAAGCGTGAGATTCCTTTTCCTTTGTCATTGGCATGAGAGCACGTCTTGAGTATTAGCAGGAGGTCATAGTGAGACGACCCTTGGGGTGGCTTAGCGTCTTCAAGAGATTTATCTTCAAAACATATTATGAAATAGAGGTGAGGCGATCCCTAATCAGGTCTCATTCCTTGTTGATCCATCTTCAATAATTGAGCCCATTAAGAGAGGTGGACCCCTAATATTTTCCATTTGACCTGTTTAGGTTCAATGCCGAGATTTGGACATAACAAACTTCAATCCAGATTGCAATCCGTGGTGGTTTGTGTACGTCTGAACAAACTGTCAGGGAACTCATATCTTGGATACCAAGCTATAAAAGACTACCTTGACTTTCACTACTTTGTTAATTACTAATATTTGTGTTTCGTGTGACTTGAATGTTTATACTGATGTTCATTTTTTCTGCAAATGTTTGTAAACGATTTAATACCAGCCCTCTTTGTAACAGAGCTAATGAATCTGTGGACCACATATTTTTCACTTCTCCATTTGTTTGTATGATTTTGTTATTTAGTCCTTCTCTCTTCCATTTTCTTAAAATGCAATTCTCAATGGTTAGTTCCCTTTTACTTGCTATAACGTTCTTTCTTGTCTGGCTACTGTTAGTTCTGCTGCTCACGTCGAAATTGGGAATCTTAGAAAAATAGATGCTCTGCAAAAAACTTCCATTTTCTTCATATTTTCAGAAGCATGCTATTAAAACACAGGAATAGCTATATTAATTTGCCGAAGTTCATATTTACGTAAAGAATTTTCATCAAATCCCGACTCATAGTCAAAATCTGCTGAGAAAATGTTTTAAACCTAGGTTAGCATCGAAATTTTTTAACCCTTTCATATCAGAATTTTAGGTTAGTCAATTGGATTTTTGGGGCCTTTACGGTTTAATTTGTAAAATTTTCTGAATCTAACTACTTTTACGTGAAACAAATACTATATATTAGAAAATTTGCTTGTGGGGAGTAAGAAAACAAAAGCGAAAGTTCACTATTTTTGGGATGTTTTTTTTAAAATAGCAAAAAATGAACACTGATATCTATCTATACTATATTATTATAAAGGAAATAGGATATATTTAGTTGTCGGTTTGCTATTTTTTTTATCACTCCTTCTTGGTCATACAACACAAACCAAAATATGATTGTTAGTCATAGTCGAATTAGGCCTACTAAATCAGAGTCCGACTAGATGTGCAAGACCTTCAAGGCCCAATTATATCTTTTTATTTTCCAAGCCCAATTCTTTTAAATTTTTTTAAGTTGTTTATCTAACAAAATTATTAAATCTTAAACCCCATCTTCTTTTTTATTTAAATTTTAAACTCACGTAAATTCATGCAATGCAAAGTATGCCAAATTTTCTAGCCATATTCACAAATTTTATTAGCATTCTGATAAAACTTGCATTTGTAATAAAAGTTTATCAGTTTTGTTTTCGGTTTGGTTATTCTAATTACTAAAATAAATAATAACAAAATATAATTAATGATAATTAACTGATTGCCTTTTTTACGTTTACTTTCAGTTGCAATCATTAATATATATTCAAAAATATCACACTATATCTTTCAATCATCAATAAAATATATTAAAAATCAATATACGTTGTTTATAATAAGAAAACATAAGTATAATCCTTAAACATGAATATATCAAATTATATTAAATTAAAATTAAAAAAATTATTGAAAATAATGTTTATATAAAAATATAATATAAATTTCAACAAAATTATTTTAAATTTAAAAATTATAATATATATTTTTAATATAGAAAAAAAACAATATCATTTTTTGTCACTTTTTTTTTGGTCATACAACACACACCAAAACACGACTGTTAGTCATAATCGAATTAGGCCTGCTAAATTAGAGTCCGACTAGATGTCCAAGACCTTCAAGGCCCAATTATAACTTTTTATTTTTCAAGCCCAGTTCTTTTTAAATTTTTTTAAAGTGGTTTATTTAACAAAATTATTGAATCTTAAACCCCATCTTCTTTTTTATTTAAAAATTTTAAATTCGCGTATAATTCATGCAGTGCAAAGTACACCAAGTTTTCTAGTCATATTCACAAATTTTATTATCATTCTGATAAAACTTGCATTTGTAACGAAAGTTTGTCGGTTTGGTTTTCGATTTTCGTTTTGGTTATCCTAATTATTAAAATATATAATAACATAATATTGTTAATGATAATTAACCGATTGTCTTTTTCACCTTTTTACTTTTAGTTACAATCATTAATATAAATTCAAAAATATCACCCCATATCTTTCGATCATTAATAAAATATATTAAAAATCAATATACATTGTGATATGGGTGAAAAATAATCCCTAAAGACCTAATTAATATAATATTTATTGGCTCATAAATAAGGCCCGAAACGCTAGTTGGGCATTAAATTCGTAATTAATGATTAAGCCCAAAAGAACAGCCAAAACCGGGGACGCCTGGTATAAGCTTGTTTCTAACATGGGCCTGATCCACAAACCGGGAACATTCTAGAAACAAGGAACGTTCTAGAATATCCTTGGGATATTATGTAGCCTCCAAGGCACCTAATTCGACATAGAAACTAAATCCCTTAAGGAAGGAGTCAGAACCTTCCTCAATGACGGTGACTTGTCCACCAAGTCTCCAAACCCTATTACGATTCTAAGGCTCCCACAACCTATATAAAGGGCCAGACCCATCATCTCAGAACTACGTCTTGGCTTGATTCTCAACTCTGAGATACGTAGGCATCTTGTTATGTCACGAAAACGCAAGCGCAGCCATTAAAGCACGAAGCTCACGAACCCTAGCCGCAATTTGATAACCCTACTTTTTATTCCACAACATTTGGCGCCGTCTGTGGGAAGACAATATCAACCATGGTTAACACACAAAGAACAACAACCGAGAACGTTCCTATTACTTCCGATCCACCGGTCATCTCCTCCGCTCCACCCGTTGTTACGGAGCAAGGGTATGTACCCCCATCAACAGAGACAACCACTCAACCTCAAGTTTCTCAACCTATAGGAACGAATCTCCATGTTCAGAGAACCTTACCAGTGGACGTCCACCCGGGACGGGAGACTAATCAGCTCCAGATGGTGGTCTCACCATTAACTAGCCATCCCCCGCTCTCAGGAGTTCAGATCTCCACCACTACGCTCCCCGTAAGTACCAATTCGGTATACGGGTTGCCTAACTATCCCCCAAATCGAAGGGATCCCGGACCAAGCGGTCACGCTCTGCAGATACCTGAGTCGTATCAACCACCCTATATTAGGGGTTTAGCCCCCCTTGAGCAAGGATATGATGATTACTCCGGACCTTACAATGATGATTCATCGTCTGAGGATGACGATCGCGATGAAGCCCCGAGGAGGCGACGTGCAAGCAAGGAGCCTATGAGAAGGACTCAAAGGATCCATGATGGACCCCCTCCAACAGCTGCTGAGAGAATCAAGGCTTATGAGGCCGAGATCCAAAAGCTGAAGGACGACATAGCTAGAGAGCAAACAAGGCAGAACCAGAATAGGCCTCCTCCAACTTCAAGGGAGATTTCCTTCATTGATTTGGAAAGGTCTTCAAGGAGACAGAGAAGGGCTGATGCCCCAACTAGAAGAGTCACGAGGGTGGAAACCCCCAGGGGTGATCCCAAAGACCTGATGCCACTTGGAGACCCTGACGATCCCACACCCCCATTCACTGAGGAGGTGATGAACGCTCATGTTTCTCGAAAGTTTAAGATGCCCACGTTAAAAGCATACGATGGAACGGGTGATCCTTCGAATCACGTCAGGACATTCTCAAACGCACTGCTGTTACAACCCGCTAGTAACACTATTAAGTGTAGGGCGTTCCCTCAAACCCTGGCAGGCATGGCTTAAAGATGGTATAGCCGATTGCCCGCAAACTCGATTGGTTCTTTCAAGGAATTGAGCACAACTTTCATTAACCAATTTGTTAGTGGAAAAGTCCACGAAAAAAGCTCTGCATATCTCATGCAAGTGAAACAAGGAAAGAATGAAAACCTAAGGGATTATCTCAAGCGCTTCACCAAGGAGACTTTGAATGTCCCCGATCTGGAAAATAAAGTAGCTATGATAGCCTTGGAGAATGGAACAACGAACACCTTCTTTCAGATGTCATTGGCAAAGCATCCCCCTGAAAGCATGACTGAGCTCCAAAGGAGAGCAAGCAAGTATATAAAAGCTGAAGAAAGTATGAGGAAAACAGAGGTGTCCACCCACGATGGAGGAAACGGGAACTCCAATAATCGAAAGCGAGACCAAGAGTACGATGACCAGGAGTATGATGCTAGGGACAAGTATCCCCGAACTAGCGAGGACTTCGACTCTGCCTCTAAGAACCAAGGACCAAGGTTCACTGAGTATGCAAGGTTGAATACTCCTAGGAGTCGAATCTTGTTGGACATTGAGAATGATAAGGATTTCCGATGGCCGAAGCCACTCAGGGGTGATCCCGCAAAGAGAAACAAGAATCAGTATTGAAGATTCCACAGAGATGTGAGGCATGACACTAATAATTGTAAGAAACTCAAAGATGAGATCAAGTTTTTGATTCGTAGAGGGAAACTGAACCACTTCACTAAGGGTGAAGGTCGTGGTAATCAAAGAAAAGATTATAATAGAAGGGATGACGATCAAGATCGCAACCTACAGCCCCGAGGGCCAGTAATCAACATGATCTCAGGAGGACCGACTACGACCGGGGCAATAAAGAACTCTCGGAAGGTTTATTCCCGAGAGGTGATGCATATTGTCGGAGAGGCACCAAAGCGTACAAGAACCGAGGTAACAATCGAATTTGATGATTCAGACCTTGAAGGGGTGAAGTTTCCCCCCGATGACCCGCTGGTCATACTATGATTGGAAACTCAGAGGTGAAGCGAGTCTTGATAGACAATGGAGCTTCCGTCGACATTCTGTTTCATGATGCGTTTGTGAAGATGGGGTACAATGATTCTCAGTTGACCCCCAATAACATGCCTATATATGGATTTAATGGAGTAGAATCCAAAATTGAGGGAACTATTCAGTTGCCCATCACGATTGGACAGAAGCCAATGGAGGCCACGCATATGCTGAATAATTTGGTTATCAAAGCATCTGCTACTTACAATGTCATCCTTGGGAGGACTGGACTTCACACTTTTAAGGTTGTGGCCTCAACCTATCACATGAAGATCAAGTTTCCAACCAAAAATGGTGTAGGAGAACAAAAACGTGATCGGAAAATGACTAGGAGCTGCTATGTAGCTGCGTTAAGGCCTGATGAAGTCGGGGGGCAGGTCCTTCTGATTGAAGACGTGGATGTCCACAATGATAAGGAAGATCGAGAAAGGCCAGCAGAGGACACCACACATAACCCTCGGACACCACACATAAGCCTCGGACAGCCATTATGGCTAAGGCGTCAACTGACTTCATGGTTGAATGTACCATTGGCAACCAAGAAGTCGGGGGGCAGGAGATAGTACCCCAAGCAGGAAGTGAACTTCATAATAAGAATGAGGAGACCAGAAGGAGTAATGGGTGCTCTATTTTGATGGAGCATCAAAAACAAAATCAAGCAATGCATGCCTAGTCTTGCAAAGCCCCGATGGGTTCAAACTATCTTAGTAGGACTTAGCTTCATATTTATCTAGTAGAAGTAGAAATAAGGTTCGATAAAGTAGAAGTAGAATTAAGGTTCGATGAAACCATTGCAGAGCATGTTGCTCCGAATAGGACAGTAGTACTCTATGTACGGGTTGAACCCATTTCAAGTTATTAATGCAAGTTTGTTTTTCGTTCTCTATTCTGTGTTTTTATTTATGTGCCAAGCACTTGATGTGTGTAAGTCAAAGATGACCAAGTACCGAAAATAAAAGAATACACGAATGGAAACAAACAAATGCATAAATAAAACCCTGAAGGGTTGAGAGTTAGGTTATAATACAACCAAACAAGAGTTTAAGTCCTTGAAGGACCCTGGATAAAAGACAAGCTGATTAAAAAGCCACATCTGGATATCAAAGCCATGCAAGGCTGTGGAGGCTAAGGACTAGCTACTCTTTAATATTTTTTAAGTACCTGGAGTGAGGATACAAGGATGAAGCAAATAAAGAACCTTGAATTATAGTCCTAAGGTAAAGGGATATAAGAATATCCTTGAACAAGGATTAAGAAGTTCAAGCAAGTTTTCATCTCGGAAGTTTAAAAGGCAAGAAGCCCACGGGATTGTATTTCTCGAAATCTAAATCGAGGATCAACCTTACCTAGAATCAAGAAAAACGAGAAGCAAAGATAGGTTTGAAAACCCTGAAATCAGAGCAAAGGTTTGAGACAAGCCATGAAAGACATGAAGTCAAGTAAGGGATCCTAGAGAACTTTAGTTTGGCATCAATCCAAAAGAAAGGTCGTGAATACTTGGTAGTCGACATATGAACACCAACGTTGAACATGTGAATATCAACCTCGAATCCTAGGTGGAGAAACACGAGATATTAGCCATGAAGGCCAAGAAGGTCAAACTTGAGGGGGTCATGAACCTCCAATCAAGATCCAAAGGTTGAAGCTTCAAGTCAAAACTTGAAAACTAATAAGAAATTTTGGATTCTCGATCCAGAACGCCAACGTTGAACATCTAACACCAGCGTTGAACACTTGAGTATCAACCCTGAAATGGAGATTGAAAAACTCCTAGGGAAGGTTCAAGACCTCATGGGGTCGACCAGAAGCCAAGGAGGCCTTCAGCCGACCTTAAGGAGCCGATCACAGGCTCTGATGTTATGGTGATTTAAAACACTCAAAACTTGGCTTGAAACCATGTGAAAGTATTCCAATATGCACTCTTTCATCCAAACTTCAAGGTTAGAGTTTAAAGAACTTCCTTGAGGTTGAAAACCCTTAATTTCGAACATCAACATTCGACATTCGAACATCGACATTCGAGCATCGACGTTCAACACTCGAACAGCCCTAAGGCTGAGCACATGCCAGCCGAGAGGCCGCTAGAGAAGCCCCAAGAACCAAGACAAACATTGAAGCCATGATGGCCAATCGAGCCAAGAAAGGTTGTTATAAAAACTCTAGGTTGATGTCAACCCAATATGAGGAGTCTGCATGAGCCACTTACCATAGGCTAATAAACAAGCAAGATTTTTGCACCCTTGACCGGGAAGACCAAGGAGGTCTACGGGGATGACATGTTAGTCAAGAGCCTAATCAAGGCATGCCATATTAAGAACCTCAGAGAGGCATTTGAAGTGCTGAGGCACCACAAGATGATGTTGAATCCAGCCAAGTGTGCCTTTGGCGTGAGATTTGGAAAATTTTTGGGTCTGATGGTTTCAAAGCGAGGCACAAAAGCCAACCCTAATAAGATCAAGGCAATCCTAGATATGGAATCACCACGTTCCATAAAGGACGTACAAAAATTGACTGGAAGAATTACAGCCTTAGGGAGATTCATCTCCAAGTCTGGAAACAAGTGTTTGCCTTTCTTTCAGGCTTTGAAGAAGGTGAAAATTTTTTAATGGACTTCAGAAAGCCAAGAGGCCTTTGAACAGTTGAAAAAGTACATGGATGAAGCCCCGTTGTTGGCCAAACCTAGTTTCGGAGAGACCCTATATCTATATCTAGCGATATCCGAACAAGCACTGAGTGTCGTTCTCATTCGAGAAGAAAACAATGTTCAAAAGCCTATCTACTACGTGAGCAAGATGTTGCACGAAGCTGAGTTGAATTACTCTCCCATTGAAAATTTTGCTTTGGCACTGGTAACAACCCCAAGGAAGTTACGATTGTACTTCCAGGCATACAAAATTGAAGTCCTGATGGACCAACAATTAAGAAGCATATTGCATAGCCCGAAGGCCAATGGAAGGTTAATTAAGTGGGTGATCGAACTTGGGGAGTTTGATATTACGTACAAGCCTCGAACGGCCATCAAGGCACAGGCACAACCACGAAGTCATGGGGGTAGGAAGGCACAACACCCCAGCAAGGGCAAGATGAGACACCCCAAGAGGGAGAGAAGGATGGAGTTCAGAAGGAATATTGGGTGCCCTATTTTGATGGGTCATCAAAAACAAAAATAAGTAGGGCTCACGATTGAATATGCCTTGAGGTTGAGGTTTTCGACGACCAATAACGAGGCAGAGTATGAAGACTTGATAGCCGGACTAGGCTTGACTATAGCCATGAGGGCCAAAAATCTTAAAGTCTGTGGAGATTCAAGACTGGTGATAGCCCAAGTGAATGGAGATAAGTGAATGAAGATTTTGAAGCCAAAGATAAAATGATGGTGAAATACCTGAGGATTGTAAAAATACAGTTGGTATGATTCTAGGAATGCTTCCTTGTATAACGGTCAATGCCTTGTCTAAGTTCGCCTCGTTTGAATTCGAGAATTACACTAGAAGTGTTTACTATCAGGTCTTGGAGACCCCCCACTATAGGGCGCAAGTTGTTGGAACCTATCGGTGTTGGAAGTTGCTGGATAGATCCCCATCAAAGCTCATCTTAAGACAGGTTGGCTCCCTGATAATGCCTTGGAGGCACGGAAACTGTCAGTGAGACATTGAAATATGCATTGATCTAAGCCTTGATGGTCACCAAGGTTGTAGGCCTCCACTCGAGCTAGTCGTTTGAATTCAAGGTCTCGAATCAAGGATTCAGCAAATGGGTCAAAGCCCTAATGGTCTCTCAAACATACACACGAATGCTAGAAATACCCATGAAAAAACTATTTTTGCTCCAAAAGTGCCTTAAACGACGTTTTTGCAGGACCTAGAGCTCTGAAATACCTTCGATTTGATATATCGTGGGTCTCCATCGGAGTAACGAGTCAAAAGTTACGGATGATTTTGTGCGTACAATACTTTTTCGACAAAATTCTAACCAAGGCAAGGTCCTATGAACATAAGAAGAAGGTTGGAATCAAAATCAAGGGTAAAAAACCAACCAAAATATCCTAGACTTGAAGTCAGGTGTTGAAAACAAGGGAATTCCTTGAATAAGCAACTAAAAAGCAAGACCTCCTTGTTTAAGGATAAGGGGGGCAAGGCCAAAGATACTTCATCACAAATTCTACATCCCATTATGAGGATGTAAGGGTGTTTGGAAACCAAAGGTCATAGTTGAATCCAAGGTTTTTTGAAACCAAGAGTTCAAGAACAAGTTAAGACCCGGAAGGTCCTGAAAACTAAGAAGTAGGTTGTTTGAGATCAAGGATTACAAAACCAACCATGGTGTTGTAAACTCACTCTAAAAACAAGGGGGGGAGTTCAAAACAAGATTTGGCTTTGGTCAAAATCAAGGTCAAAAGTCAAAGGTCAAACGTCAAAGTCAAATAGTCAAAATTTGGCCAAAATTCAAAAAAAAAATTGGGGAGGGCCCAGCCGACCAGGCATGGCCGACTAGAAAGAGGGGAGAAAAAATGGTCCAGGTGTTTCGAACACCTGGACCCCTGAACGACTTCGTTTGGCCCCCGAACGCTAAAAAATGCTCCGTTTGTTCCCAAATTTGAGATTTGAGACCCTTACAAGGTCCTTTACAAGCCTATGCAGGTTCCTTAGTTATTCCAAGAAGTTGAAAACTGACCTTGTTTGAAACAAGGTCTGGTTTGAAAACCAGCCTAAAATGAGGTATTTCGCCTCCAAAACGTTCAAAAATGCATATTTTCGTGTGATTCTTCTTCATACCAGGAGATTATAAGAATCTCTATCATATAAACTCAACTTCAAAATTTGGGTTTAGAAATTTCAGGGGTGTTCAGAAACCGTGAGGGTGTTGAAAGACCCTGAAGGTGTTTGAAACACCTAGTCTAGGGGACCGTATTCCTTGCCTAAACAACTCAAAAAATGAGAATTTTCACGTGATTCTTTCTACAACCATGAGGTTATAAGAATCTCTACTAGATTGGTTTGACTCCAAAATTTGGGGTTAGGGTTTCACTAATCGCAATTAGGGGGTGATTAACCTCGATTATCGACGTTTAAGGACTTCCACTCTAAAATTAACCTATCTCAAGGTTAAGAGTGGATATCCTAGTAGTAATTACATTAAGTACGAATTAGTTAGCCTCGATTAAGGCCTTTATAGCCCCGTTTAGGGTTGTTTAGTCCCGATTAGGGCTGAATTAGTGTCTTTTGCTCAAAAATTATCCCTTATTAAGGCTTGTGATCAATGACCACCTGATATTAACCCTAACTTAGATAAGTTGAGGGAAATAAAGCGCTAATGAATTTATGATAGAGGATCCTATGCACAAATTGCACTTGGATTAGTGTCTACGAGCTCGAAACGGCACTAATCCTATTCCCGAAAAGCCCAGAAATCTTAAGAAAAATGTTCGAGAGGCCAAGGAACGTTTAACTTTCTTAAGTATTAACTTGGGAGAGAATTTTAGTCATTGTGAATGTGTAGGTCGCTCCACACTTCACTGTAAGACGATACCCTGGTAGGGCCGGTGTGACCTTAAACTTCTACGAATTCAATCTTTCCTAGAAGTTGGGGGGCAAATGATATGGGTGAAAAATAATCCCTAAAGACCTAATTAATATAATATTTATTGGCTCATAAATAAGGCCCAAAACCCTAGTTGGGCATTAAATTTTTAATTAATGATTAAGCCCAAAAGAACAGCCTAAACCGGGGATGCCCGGTATAAGCTTGTTTCTAACATGGGCCTGATCCACAAACCGGGAACGTTCTAGAAACAAGGAACGTTCTAGAATATCCCTGGGATATTATGTAGCCTCCAAGCCACCTAATTCGACATGGAAACTAACTCCCATAAGGAAGGAGTCAGAACCTTCCTCAATGACGGTGACTTGTCCACCAAGTCTCCAAACCCTATTACGATTCTAAGGCTCCCACGGCCTATATAAAGGGCCAGACCCCTCATCTCAGAACTACGTCTTGGCTTTATTCTCAACTCTGAGATACGTAGGCATCTTGTGAGGACCCGAATTAGGTCACGAAAACGCAATCGCAACCATTAAAGCACGAAGCTCACGAACCCTAGCCGCAATTTGATAACCCTACTTTTTATTCCACAACACATTGTTTATTATATCCTTATATATAATAAGCGTAAGATGGATCTTATCCATAATTTTGGTTTAGTCACTGTACTATCAAAATAATCTCAATCGTCGAATCTAATATTGTTAAAAATAGACGATCAAGATTATATCATATTAAAAAAAATTATATTCTAAAAAGAATATAATTAAAAAAGTTTGTATTAGAATTGAATTTAAAAAGAAAATTATAATATGAAAAGGATATAACTAAAAAATGATATAATTGAATTTTATTTTTTTATTAATATTAAAAAAAAGATCATCTTTACTATTTGGGCTCTATCTTGAGATCTAGAAATCAGATTTGGATGATTTTAAGGCCCACACGAAGCTCGCAAAATTATCTTTAATTTAGTGATGATTTAACAATTATTATTGAAATGGAAACACTCATAATCTCAACAGAAAATATAAGTACTGATTTTTACATTTATCCTATTCAATGTAGAAGACCTACCTTGATAATCCTATTCAATATAGAAAACCTAATTATATATGATTTAAATCATTGACAAGCACTTTTCGTATTTCAATATAAATACATATTTTAGTTTACATGTTAAAAAATAAAATATTTTTTATGCTAGATCCATCATTTTTCATCTATTTATTTTATGATCTAACGGTTCTTATTTATTTTGTCGTACTGATGACCAGACTATCGACTACCAAAGTTTTGGACAAAATCACTCTTACACTTATTATTAAAACTATATTTGGTTGTTAGTAGAACTATCTCCAAATAATAAGAAGGGTATTTTGATAATCAAAACGAAATATAAGTAGATTTCATAAATCGAACACAATTTTCAATGTAAAAAATCGTCAATTTCTTATCTTTTTTGTTTTTGCGTAGTTTAAATTGGAAAATAATTGTAACTCATCACTAAATTAAAGATTATTTTTTTAATTTGATACGGGTCGTAAAATCGTCCAAATCAAATTTTAAGAATTCAAAATAGAGTACAAATATTAAATTGAACGTGTAAAATTATTTATATAAATATATATATATATATATATATGTATATATATATATATATATCAATTTTTTAACAACAATTTGATATGAAATTAATAACATATAAATATTAAAAGAGTTAATATAATTATAGATATTAGATAAGGAACCGTGCGTTGCACGGGTTATAAGCTAGTATATAATAAGCGTAAGAGGGATCTTCATAATTCTGGTTTGGTCACTTTGGTTTGGACAATGTACCGCCAAAATAATCTCAATCGTCGAATATAATATTTTTAAAAATAGACGATCAAGATTATATCATATTAAAATGAAAATTATAATCTAAAAAGGATATAATTAAAAAGGTTATATTAGAACTGAATTTGAAAAAGAAGTTATAATCTGAAAAGGATATAAAAGATTGTATTAGAACTGAATTTTATTTATTTATTTATTAATATTAAAAAAGGTTCATATTTAATATTTAGGTTTTACTTGAGATATAGAAGTCAGATTTGGATGATTTTACAATTCACGCGAAACTCATAAAATTATCTTTAATTTAGTGATGATTTAACAATTATTATCCAAATGAAAACACTCAGAATCTCAAGATAAAATATAATTACGAATTTTTACATTAATCCTATTTAGTGTAGAATACCTACATTAATAATCCTATTCAATATAGAAAACCTAATTATATATGATTTAAATCATTGACAAGCACTTTTCGTATTTCAATATAAATACATATTTTAGTTTACATGTTAAAATATAAAATATTTTTTATGCTAGATCCAACATTTTTTATCTATTTATTTTAAGATCTAACAGTTCTTATTTATTTTATCGTACTGAGGACAAGACTACCAACTACCAAAGTTTTGGACAAAATCCCTCATACACTTATTATTAAAACTGTATTTGGTTGTTAGTACAACTATCTTCAAATAATAAGAAGGTTATTTTGATAATCAAAACAAAATATAAGTAGATTTCCTAAATAGAATAGAATTTTCAATATAAAAAATCGTCAATTTCATCTCTCTTTTGTTCCTTGGTAGTTTTAATTGGAGAAAATTGTTAAGTCATCACTAAATTAAAGATTATTTTGTTAATTTCACGTAGACTGTAAAATCATCCAAATCAAGTTTTAAGAATTCAAGATAAAACACATAATAAATTGAACGTGTAAAATCTTTATATATATATATATATATATATATATATATATATATATATATATATATATATCAATTTCATAACAACAATTTGATATGTAAACTAATAACAAATAAATAAGAAAATAAATAATATAATAAATATTAGAAAAAGTGTCGTGCGTTGCACGGGTTATAAGCTAGTAATAAGAACATAAGTATAATCCTTAAATATGAATATATCAAATTATATTAAAATAAAATTAAAAAAATATTGAAAATAATGTTCATATAAAAATATAATATAAATTTCAATAATATTATATTAAATTTAAAAAGTTATATAATCTATTTTTAATATAGAAGAAAAACACTATCAATTAGAATACTATCAAATATGTATTATTATATTTTAGTATCTTCAATAATTTACTTTTCTATTAATTGAAAAAAAACATATATTAAAATTATGAATAATAATATAAAAATATTAAAAAATAAGATAAAAATATTAAAAATCATCCGTGTTATAGGCTACTACTATACTATTATAAGCAAACATGGGTATATTTGGTTGGTTAGTTGGTTAACACCTTCCTAAAATAATTTTAGCACTTTCCTAAAAAAACCAATTTAAAATTTAAAAATATAAAGTAGTATATTAATATATACATATTGAGTACAACACGACTACAACTACAAGTTCCATTCACAAGGATTCATTAAGTTGTCAAGGAGTCTATTCTAAGTATAAAGAAGAAATTAAAATTAAATAAACTAAAAATTTTAAAAAAATATTTACTATAATAACCTATGTTATGTTTGCCATTGTTACAAGTTAATGTGATTCCTTCAATAACATCTTCCCAAGAAGATTTTAACAATTTCCTAAAAGAACCATTTCAAAAATAAAAAAAGCATAAAAAAAAAAAACTGTTAAAATAATCTAATAATATCTACACATTGAATTAAGCCCATGTATCATAATATTTGAAATATACAAATAAAATTATTTTATTATTATTTATATAAATACTTTAATTCAAAAAAACTTAATCATCACAGAATTCAAATTGTATCAAATGTATCATATATACATATATGTATAATTTGTTTTAAAAAAACGAAACATTAAAATTTGAAAGTCGATCAATCAATAATGTATTTCTTTTTGGTACTCGAACTTTATTACTTAATTGTTGCTACTTTCATCCAAAATAAAATTTAAACACATCTTTAAAACCTATTTTTTTTTACTTATTTAAGCAATTTATAAATTAAAATTTACTATAATGATTCTAAGTATTTATTTTACAGACATATTTTTTACTAAAATACAAATTTTTAACACCTAATTATTTTAATACTCACATTATTATGTTTAATTATTATATAAATCAATTATATTTGGAATATTTATAGCAAATATTAATAGAGAAAAATAAGAAAAAAATAATATAAAATGATAAATAATAAAAAATTCTGTGCATCGCATGGTTAACACATCCCAAATAAAAATGTAAAACTTTACTATTTAGTCATTAAATTAAATTAAAAATATGAATATATATATATATATATATATATATATATATATATATATATATAGGGTCTTGCTCAGGTGAGAACCCACAATTATGGTGAGATATGAGATCTAATCCTAACCACTCATTTAAATACATTATATTAATCCCTTACCATTCATTTTATATTTTAATATTTTATTTTTGGGATTTCATCATTTTCATTCTAATTCAACCACCCACCACCACCGGCAACCACCACCGGCAACCACCACCACCTCCGACGACCACCAGAAAATCACCATCGGCAAACATAAAATCACCACCGCCAAACCAAAAAATCACCAACGGAAACACAAAAATCACCACTCCGACCACCTGGAAATAAAAAATCACCACCGAAAAACGAAAAATCACCACCAAAAAATGAAAAACCGCCATTAACAAGATCACTACACCACCAACAAATCACCAATTACAGTCCGAAAATCATCATAAAACCACCGCCACGCCACCGCTTATCACCACCTTCACCAGCACGTCTCCACCATCATCACACTGCCATGACAAATACCACTACCAAAAACAAAATCACCATATTCTAACACCCACTTTACTGCTGCCACCATTAATCACCACCGTCACCACTGCTCAAATTAAAGTTCGGATCAGGTGGTCGCCGGAGTTTGAATATGGATTCAAAAACTGTTCGAAAATCACCACAAAACATCTAATCGCCGGCGGTAATTTGAATCAAATATACTACTTACATAATTACATTTACAAAACACCTAATCGCCGGCGACAATCTCTGATTATCGTTTACTCCGATCATATCTCTCATATATTTCTATTTCTGGATCTTATAATTCAATCGAAGTATTCTTCGATGATTGGGAATTTGCGGAAGAGAAGTGATGAGTGACGTGGATGAATCAATGGTGGTGGCTGGTGGTATTAGTACTCACCAGAAATCGCTACCAGTGTTAGTAATCACCGGAAATCGGAAATCGATGCAAGATCTGTGTTCTTCACAGTTAGAGCTCGCCGGAAATGGATGGATAGACACGAGAGGTGTATGTATATGTATATCGTGCGTGTATTTATGTGTGAGAATGGGCGGCGGCGATGACGGTGGTGGGTGGGGGAACGAGGCAGAGGGAGTGGAGTTGTTGAAGGAAATGATTTTGGGGGTGAGGGGGGCAGGCGTGAGGTGTCTGTTTGTGTACGTGCGTGTGTATATAGGTATAAAAATTGTAGGGCTGAGATTAGATCTCAGTTCTCACAATAAGATGGGGTTCTCATTTGAACAAAACCCTATATATATATATATATATACAAAGTCGTTATGCGTATTAATAGCAAATGGTATTGTATTACACTTCAAATTCTCAATATTAGCCCTCTACTGCCAATTTTCTACTCTGCTTAGAATTATCTACTCTGCCAATTTTACGGAATTGTAAATTTTTTAATTATATCCCAATTAGAATTATCGCCTGCACACACTTCTTCCTACGATTCTTTCTTCTTCGATTTTAGGTTATACTAAATAACTTTTTAAAAATATCTATGAATTTTTAAGATATTTAATAATAAATTTAAAAATAACGCTAAATCAATGATATTTATTTATGTCATGAAATTAAATATGAAACATATGTAAATTTAAAATTAATAATAGAATTTATTAAAATAAATTTAAATTTTATATTAAATCAAATAATTAAGATTAATTCATAATAATAATATATGATAGCCGTGCTTTGCACGGGTAGAAATATGCTGAAGAATAAAAAAGCTGCCACTAAAATTTTATGCAAGGAAATTAAATTTAATTATCTGGAAAGACGATTATTCCTATCTAAAAATATTATTCTTATTAGGTTTACTGGAGGATGGAGCAGTTTTATTAACATAAATAAGCTTGTTAATTAGGTATTAGGATATTGTAGTTTAAACAACATTCGAATGGGAATTAATTACTTCAAGCAAGCGAGTTATATCTGAATACTCTGTATGAATTTTCTTGCTCCTTACTCATAGAAATTTACCTGGAAGTTTCCTCATATTATTACTACTTCTCAACATGCACTCGCGGTTTCCTTATAGAACTATATATACTTGCCTATATACCCCCCCCCCCCCCCCCCCTCTCCTAAATTCATCACGAAGTAAAAGAACCAACCACATCATATATACTCTGTTTTCGTCTAAAAGTTGTTACAATGTATGAGACTGATAAAACCATTGAATTGTGGAAGATGAAGAAGCGTATCAAGGAACTTGAAGCTGCTAGAGGAAGTGGAACTAGCATGGTGTCTCTACTTGTGCCTCCTCGCGCTCATATATCTGATGTTGCAAAGATGCTCATGCATGAACTTGGTACTGCGAAAAATATAAAAAGTAGGGTTAATCGTCGGTCTGTTTTATCTGCAATTACGTCTACTCAACAACGACTAAAGCTCTACAACAAGGTTCCTCCAAATGGTCTTGTGCTTTACGTCGGAACTATTGTTGGTGATAATGGCAAAGAAGAGAAGGTAGTAATTGATTTCGAGCCCTTTAAGGCGATAAATACATCCGTTTATTTATGTGATAATAAGTTCCATACTGAAGTTTTGCACGAACTCGTGGAATCTGATGATAAGTTTGGATTTATTGTCATCGATGGGAGCGGCACACTTTACGGGACATTGAGTGGCAACAGTAGAGAGATTGTTCATAAATTTAATGTTAATCTTCCTAATAAACAAGGAAAAGGAGGGCAATCAGCACAGAGATTTGGTCGTATACGAGTCGAGAAACGCCACAATTATGTCATGAAGTCAGCTGAACTTGCTACACAGTTTTTTATTAATCCTGCTACTAGTCAGCCCAATGTGGCGGGATTGATACTTGCAGGATCTGCAGACTTGAAGGCGGAATTGAATCATTATGTTTGACACACGTCTCCGTGTATTAAAACTTGTTGATGTTTCTCATGGAGGAGAGAATGGTTTTAACAAGGCCATTGAGCTTTCTTCTGAATTCCTATCCGGTGTCAAACTTAAAGAGGAAAAGCGCCTGTTAAGCAAATACTTCGAGGAAATAAGGCAGGATAGTGGCAAGTATGTTTGCGGTGTAGATGACACTTTAAAAGCTCTTGAGATGGGGGTTATTGATATTATCATTGTTTGGGAAGATATTGATATCAACAGGTATGTGCTTATAAATAGTACCACATCTGAGGTTGTGATAAAATACATGAACAAAGATCAAGACGCTGATGAGAGCAATTTTCGAGACATGAATGGTGAACTAGAGATTGATGAAAAGATCCCATTGTTGGAGTGGTTTGTGAATGAATATAAAAGGTTTGGGTGCATGCTAGAGTTCGTTACAAATAAAACAGAAGAGGGGTCACGGTTCTGCAAAGGGTTTGGTGGAATTGGAGGCATCCTACGGTACCAGCTTGATATGCGATCATTTGACTACGATAATGGTGATGATGATGAAGGTGGAGTGTTTTAAGATTCCAGAGCTGATCAGATTTTTTTACTGCATGCAGAGTGAAATTCTAGTTTCTTTTCTTGGTGGTTTCATATTAGTAGTATTTAGTTATTTCCTACTATTCAAGAATTAGGAGTTGTCTACAGTACTACCTTCAAATCCGCAATTGTGGTTTTCTCTTCTTTATTAGTATAATATTTAGTTTGCTTTGGTTGTAATTCGTTTCCAAATTATGGTATCTTGTATCTAATCAGATTAGGTGATTGGTTTGGGCTGTTCTGTTGAGGACTTCAGGCAGAGCCAGAAATTATAGTGCATTGAGTAACAATAAATTAAACATGATTACTTATCCCACATCGTGTAGTTTCCGGGATAAAAATTTCTTTTCAAACATATATACCAACTTTAACCACTAATTGATTAACAGTTTAGAGATGTCCACAGACGTTTCCGGAGATGTCAGTGGACGTCCGAGTTAAAGTTTTAAAGCTGTAGATGTCTTGTTCGTGTTGAACGAGGATGTCTTGGCTAAGTTCATTGTTTGTATCTAAGCCTATCAATGATTCTTCTCAGAATCAGGGTAATATATGATTCTGCCCGAATCAATGTGGTATAAAAATAATGATTCTGCCCGAGTCAATGTGGTACAAAAATAATGATTCTGCTCCGAATCAAGGCAGCCTTTACGATTCTGCTCTGAATCAAGGCAGCCTAAAATCTATATTCAATTTATCAGGATTCGGTCTAACTCCATTAATTGTGTTTTCTGTTCTTTTACAATTCGATTCAGGTAATTACACATCCGTGACTATTTGAAGTTGTGAAAGCACTGTGCTCACTTTTTGTCTAACTCACTAATGATTTTATTTGGTCATAATTATATGCAACTACATTATTCTGATTTATCCATTCAAGAATGAAAATTTATTATGTACTTGTATTGTCAAGAAACAGAAGTTAAGGCGTTTACGTAGGCTCCTAAGTATGTCGCTACAAACTCCAGATTGCAATCCTCGGTTACTGTTTAAGTCTGAGGAAACTGTCAGGGAAATCATATTTTGGATACCAAGTTGTAAAGGACTGCCTGGACTTTGGTTACACTTGGTTGATACTGATATTCATGTTTTAGACTGATATTCGTATCATCTGCAAATGTGTCTAAACGATTTAATATCGGCCCTCTTTGTTACAGAGCTAATGACTCTGTGGACTACATGTTTTTCACCTGTCCGTTTGTTTTTGTTATTTTGCAATCTAGTCCTCGCTTCCATCTTCTTCGAATAATATTCTGAATGGTCAGTTCCCTTTTTACTTGCCAGTTGCCACAACCATCTTTCTTGTTAGGTGAGAGTGTAATGCTCCTGTGCACAATTGCTCTAAGCTCCTCAGGTGGGAAGCTTATAAATGCAGATGCTTTGCTAAAAACTTTCTTCTTCTTCGCATTTTCAGAAGCATATCAAATACATGACTTTCGTTCCATTGCTATATTAATTTGTAATTTATCTTTAGATTTATGTGTAGTCTGGTGTAACTAAGGAAGCTACGAGGAAGTTCAAGTTTTAGTAGAGAACTTTACAAATTTAGACATTTAGCTAAAAGCACTAGAGAAAATATGTTGGCATCCAATTTTTTATTCTTAGTCCCATATTTTGGAATTTTTATTTCCCATAGGCCATAGCTCTTCTTGTACTTTTCGGCTTTGAGCCCAGACTGTCTGGGCCCTTTACTCATATTGTAATAAGCATTCGATTTTAAGTTCAGTGACGAACTAAAAATTTTGAAATATTTATAACGTTCAATACATGTAACATTTATACTCAATTTACCGTAAAATTTATCTTTTTTACTATATTTATAATTTTATTTATTCGAATTAGTATTATACAATTTTGTAATTAACACACATTCTGGCATCGCACGTGTTTAAAAATTAGGTTTAATGGCCTTTGAAACCTTAAAGTTTAGTACAATATACCAATTAGTCATCCATGTTTCAAAACGTATTTTTTAGCCCCTAAACTAACCGTAAAGGTCCTATTCGTCCTTATACCGGTATAGATATAAAAAATGTTTGTTTTGCCCCTTCGATTTATACCAATTTCATATTTTTTTTTATATCTGTACCGGTATAAGAGCTAATAGAACCTTTACGGGTAGTTCAGGGACTAAAAGGTACATTTTGAAATATGGATGATTGATGGGTATATCGTACTAACTTTAAGGGTTCAAAGGCCACTAAGCCTAAAAACAAAATTCTTAAGGTACTTTAAGGTATGTTAAATTCTTTTTTTAATTTTATATGGCGTCGTCACTATTGATGTGGCACTGCCACACCAACAGACATTTTTTTTAATTCTTTTTTAAAAATTAAAAATAAAATGAAAAAAAAAATTAACGTTTGGTTCTACTACAGAATCAGGAAATTGGTTTTTTTTATAGAACCAAAAAAAATTGGTGTTTTTTTATAGAACCAAAAAATTAGAACTTTGATTCTACTATAAAATCAAAAATTAGTGATTCTCTACTGTTCTCCATATAAAATGCTTCTCCATAGAATAATGCTTGCATGTAATTGGTTTAATAGTTTTTAATATTTTATTGTAGCAAGCATGTAAATCCTAAACTGGAAAGATTGGAGAAAAAAGAATTTAATTTGGATATTTATTAGAAGGAAATTTGGATTTTGTTGGACTGTACGCGTACATCATAGTTTGGGTCCTATTTCGAGTTCTAAAAGTGAGAATTGGACGATTCAATAGACCGTTCGAAGATAACGAAATTTTATTTCATTATAAAATGGTCCAAGTATCAAATAATAGATGGAGCGACCCAAAATTATTAAAGAAAAGTCAATTACGAATTTTACTCGGAGAAAGCCAGTCAATTTTCCTCGATCTATTAAAATTCTTTTGAAAATAGATGGATAGACATTAGATGTTTAGAGAGATACACATATATACATACATAGAGAGAGAAGAGCGAAACTAATTTTACTTTTCTTTTTTGTCGCAAATTGAAGGTTTTCTTATCTATTCTCGTTAACATTATTTGTTATTATTATATTATGTGTTTTGTTAGTTAATCCTGAGTGAGTAGATTTTATTTTAGAGTTAAGTTGAACCATATTTATGATTGATGTATGATTTTCCCAAACTCCCCTAATTTAGTTATGTTTTATACTCTTGTTTATTGAGTTATACTTAATTAATAATATAACATGCCAGACGTGATTATGTGTATTATTTGAGCCAAAAACCTATTTATCAATGAAAGTTGGACTTAGATGGTTATGATTTATCCAATAAGGACATGAACTTCTTTATATATGAAAATAGATTGGACGGATTGTTAGGAAGTTAGGATGTTGTGTTTAATGTTTCTGAATTGCATGATACCATGAAAATAGGCTTGAGTGTATTTTATAAAGCCATTAATACTCGAGAGAGGTTATTGGTATTTTATAGAGCATATATTTCCTCTTGAGTAGTACATAATTAATTTGGACAGGAAATTATAATTCCATTTATTCATGCTAGCGGGAATACTTAATTCTAAATGTTTTTTATTAATTGATAATACAACAAATTTCCTTAGCATAATAATAAATTAATAATCTCTCAAAACTTTATTATATTACTCTCTTAGTTAGTTGAATCGAGTCAAAATTAACTAGTGATTAAAACGTTTATCTCTGTAGGGTCGATTTTCACTTATCTTAATACATGGTTAGAAGGATTGATTAAATATTATTTTTTGATAGACATAGGACAGTCATATCAATGTACGTAAAGAAAATTCTATGTAAATATATGTGTCTTTTATTTTTTTTCTTAGATCAAAGTTAAAATATCAAAAAGTTTGTCTTAGAAAAGAGAATTAAAGAAATAAATTCAATCTAACTTTTATACACTTAACATGAAAAGAAAATCAACAAACAAGCTAACGTGGGACACCTTAAATTTCAAAAAAAATTTAATGAAAAATTGTCCAAAATACCCACTTTTTTTTGCCCCCAACTGCCCAAAATATCCGTTTTTCAAAACATCGCCGTAAATACCCATGGGTGAGGCGTAATCGTTATATTGTAGCAACCTCCGTTAGCGTCAAAAACTCGATTTGGGCATTTCCAATATGGCGAATCAAACGCTACGAAACTGGTATGGATGTGTAGAGAGTGAAGAGACGATTCCAATGGTGTGTATAACAAGTCTGAAAAAACACGGGAAGGGGGTGAACGGCGGGAGAGAAAAATGAATTCCCGGAATCGCGATTTTGAATGTAAGTCGCGAGATCTCGAATTCTGGCAAATGAAATGGTATGAAACTTGTATAGGATTGTAGATGAGATGAAGGCGATTCATTTGATGTGTAGGTAGTGACTGGACCACGGGAGAGGGGTAAACGAAGAGAGGGAAAAAATTCGTCGGCGAGAGCAAAATCGCCAAAGCTCTGCAAATGAAGAAGACGACGGATGCGCATTCGCAAGATGCGTGTCATCAGATGCGCCTTCCTGAACGGCGCATCCCATCTCAACTGCGTCTATGTTGTTGGCGTATCCACTCAATACTCCGACCCCATAGGCGTGACTTATGAAATACTCCGACCCCATAGGCATATCCGAGGATACTCCTCTGTCATGGGCGTATCACGTGGGCATTTTGGGCGCGCAGTGCAGAATTTGGGCATTTTAGTTATGAAAAATAAAAAGTGGTTATTTATGGCACTCACCCATTTTTAATCTTGTGGTTAAAATTAAAGTATTCAATTTTTATTCTTATAAAATAAAAGTATATAATAAATATTATAATTCATAAAGAAAATTAAAAATATTGGTTAAAATTCAACCCTCATATCTATACTATTTATTAAAAGCAAAAATCCTCTGAATGGTATGCCAGTATGGTATGTATGCTATGAATACCGCGGTATGCCACTAAATATTAAACCAATTTAATTAATTAGTTTAACAATATTATATATTAATTTAATTCAGTAGTGAAATTATATACTAGGAGTCTATTAATTAAAAATCAAAATAAAAGTCGAGAATATAGTATTATATACAACTTAGGACTCCATTAATTAATATTTAAAAATTATCAATTATAGATTAATAAAAAATGCATTTAATTAATTAATTTAACAATATTATATATTAATTTAATTTAATAGTGAAGTGATATATTAGAAATTTATTAACTTAAAATCGAAATAAAAGTCGAGAATATCTTTTATATACAAATTAGTACTTCATTAATTAATATTTAAAAAGTATCTATAATAGATTAATAATAAATGCAATTAATAATATAGCTACTCTTATATTAACAAAGTAAAGTTATATAAATTTAATTAATTAAAATAATAATATTAAATATTAATTTAATTTAATAGTGAAGTTTTATACTACGAGTCTATTAATTAACAATTGAAATAAAAGTCGAGAATATAGTATTATATACAACTTCAGGTTCCATTAATTAATATTTAAAAAGTATCTATAATAGATTAATAATAAATACAATTAATAATATATCTACTCATACATTACCGGACCTTTATACTTTTATGATGATTAACATATATTATAATGAATTATAAATATTGGATCATGTTCCTTGCAGATTCCTTAAACGGAGAAACTGAGAACATTTATATAAATTTCATAATAATATATATTATTATATATATTGGGGGCAAAGTTGTCCAGAAATACAAAATATATAATTTAGAGACAATTCATATTTGATTGATAATTATATTGATTTATAAGTAATCCAATGACTAATAATGGTTCTTCGGTTCTCTTTTAGTGTTTGCTTCTCTCTTGATCCAGATTTTATAAATATTATTGATAATTATAAGGTCTACTGAAAAATAAGTTTTTTTAAAAATATTAATATCAAAGTAAGTAATTGTCATTAAATTATTTAATCGAATAATTTAATAAATGATTTTATTTAAAAAAAAATTCAAAAAATAAAAATTTAAGATAATTGATCACGGATTATCCGCTAGTATTTGTAAGTAGTGGGAGACTGGTAACACGTGGAAGAAAAACCAACACTGATTAACAACCCCAGACTCCCAACGTACAGAGCCCTTCTTAAGAACGCTAAGGACGAAACGAAAGTGTCCTTCAAAAGAATAAAAGGACGAAAGTGTCCCACATCGGCTAAGCCACAAACATTTTCCGAGTTATTAACAGCCGAATCATAAAACATTAGATGATTAATTAATGATAACTAGCTTATAATCGGTGCAAAGTACGGGTTACTTTTAAATATTTTTAAAATTATATGATTAAATAAAATAGAGTATAATAATTTATTATGGATATAATTTAACTTTGTAATTAATTAATAAAAGACAAAATGAAAGTTTGTACCCCTCATGGGGTTTTGTCAAGTTGGTCCATTTTTACGTTTTGTAGCATTTTACAACCCCTATCTTTAAATATCGCTTCTAATTGAACCCATTTACTAACATTTTTACTTTTTGTAGAACTTTACAACCCCTATATTTAAATCTCGCTTCTATTTTTACTATTTATTATTTCGGTTCGATTATTTTTACTCGACGTATGCTATTCCAAAAATTATGAAACTTTGGGGAATGTCTTAAAAAATATTTAGAAAGCTCTAGTAATATTTTCAGAATTTTCGGAAAATATTTTTTCGTACGAATTTATTCGTCGATCAACTAAAATTAGACGTGGAGTTAGTGAAGTGAAAGAGAAGTGTCCTAAATCCAATCATGGATGATAAGTTAGGATAAACTTTCTTGTAATCTTAGTAGGTTTTATGATTGTTAGTGAAAGACATTTTGTCTTTATACGGGCTTTATCTATTTAAAGTGTATTAAATCAGATGTTCCATAGTTTAGAGTAAAGCTTCTAGAATTATAATGAGATTATAATAGTGAGATGTAGAAGATGATAACACTAGACTTAAAACTGTTCCTGATCATAGGATAACTGATTGGAAGTTAGTTAATCCATAAAGATCAGTATATACTATGCTAGCTTCCTAGGAAGGATGTCTTTTCTCATAGGCATTTGTGTGCTGACACTATAGCTAGTTTGTAGGTGCTTATTAGGGAATAAGTTCACTGAACATGACTCGATCAGTGGAGCAACTAATGGAGTTTACTCACGTCTCGATAGTTGTTCACTAAGTGATAGTTGTACAAGTGTCCTTAGACTTGAGATCGTTAGAGTAATCTTGTATATGATGAACTATGCTTTGGTTTAGTCCTTAGTCTCAAGGACACCTATTAGGTCTATTCTGGGCATAGGGATTTGTGTATGGAGATAGTTAACGGTCAATAAATGATCTACCCCTTCCAGTAAAGGAAGAGAATATCCTATGCTATTCTTATTATGCTAGTTCTGGAATCTTTGGCTAGAGTGAATGAGATTAGAAAGGAGTTTCTAATTTGCATCAACATGAACTATGCATTTTGAATAAGGAATCATATGATTAAATTTGATAGGCTTGACACGAGTTCCATGCCTTGTATTTAATCGGGATATTGTAGGGTGGAAGGAATTAAATTGTACGGTAACTATTCACTGACTAGGTTCTAGGTATTCTAAGTAGTGAATTCATATTATCCGGATAGTCGTGATATGCTGAGAAGTATCCCTCACGATGTAGAATAAATATGATTAATTATTTAATGAATTATATTTAATGAATTAGAAGAATTCATATAAATAATAATAAAATAGTTTTATTATTATTTATTTCTACTACCGGCTTAATATTGAACATACAGGGTCACACAATAAAAGAGACTGATTTATTGATGGAGGAATTAATTAATAATGGCTAGTAATTATTTATTTGTGAAATAAATAATTAATTATCAATTTTATAATTGATTAAATGAGATTTAATTGATTATAAATTAATTAAGAAGAGTTCTTAATATTATTAATTAAGGATTTAATTTAAGAAATTAAATCAAGTGAGAGAATTATTTTCTAAAGAGTTTAGAAAAAGAATTAATGATTTTTAGAGTTTTAATTATTAATTAATTGATTAATGAGATTAATTAATTAAGACAAAATGACAGTTTGTAACCCCTATGTATATGGGTTTTGTCAAATTGGTCCAGATTTACGTTTTTTAGCACTTTGCAACCCCTATCTTCAAATCTCGCTTCATATTACAACCCATATCTTCAAAAATGACAGTTTGTACCCCTTATGTATAGAAGTTTTTGACTCATTTTTGCTTGTAAAATAGGTAAATTAGACGGGAGGGGTTGTAATATGAAGCGAAATTTGAAGATAGGGGTTGCAAAGTGCTAAAAAACGTAAATCTGGACCAATTTGACAAAACCCATATACATAGGGGTTACAAACTGTCATTTTGTCATTAATTAAAAAGGGTTAATAATTATAAGGAAAATATCAGCTGAGATATTTCCTTATAAATATACTATTATAAACCCTATGAGCCGCTAATCCTTTTTACGTAAGATTTAGAGAGGCAACCCTATTTTTCTCTCAAACCTTCTTCCTCCCTCAATCACATCTCATCTCTTGGTGGATACTTGTGGAGTGCTTCAGATACTGAGGAGCAACTGCTAGGAGCCTCTCTACGCCTCCTTGGATCATTTTTAAAGGTTAGAAATCGATTCTACGTTTTTATCAATAAATCGTATGCGTATATCTGCGATATATATGCTTCAATTTATGTTTTACGCTTCCGTATATGCATAAAAAATCCTTCATGAAGGGATTCAAGTTGAAGCGAGATTTGAAGATAGGGGTTGTAAAGTGTCACAAAACGTAAAAATGAACCAAATTGACAAAACCCCTATACATGAGGGGTACAAACTGTCATTTTGTCTTAATAAAATTATTAGTAATAATAATAGTTATTTAATAAATGATATGTATTGATTAGAACTAATAATATGCATTCTTAATGTAAATTTGTTGTTGACGGAATTCAAACCTTGGATCTTTAGAAGAGGGATTTAAATATAAAATATTCTTTATTATTAGATCTAACGGCTATCATCTATTTACTAAATATCTAACGGTCACTATTCTTTTAGATGGTTGAACCAAGTTGAATCAAACAACCAAATTATACCCCTGTTTGCTTATTATATAATAGTATAGATATAGTATAGTTGTTGTTAACGGGATTCGAACCTTGGATCTTTAGAAGAGGGATTTAAATATAGAATATTCTTTATTATTAGATCTAACGGCTATCATCTATTTACTAAATATCTAACGGTCACTATTCTTTTAGATGTTTGAACCAAGTTGAATCAAACAACCAAATTATACCCCTGTTTGCTTATTATATAATAGTATAGATATGGTATTTTTTAAAAAAAAATGATAATATGGTTGTATTCAGCGGGAACTTTAGTACTCCTTGCGGTAACAGAGAATTAAACATCAGTACGTGTACCACATCGTTGACACTTGACAACGATTCGTTGCAAGCTGCCTTGGATTTTAAATACTTCTCCATTGTCTGAAATTTGTTGGTGAAGTATTTCCAATTTTAATTGAAATTCGTATACTAGTGCCCTCCACTGTTATGGCATAATATTTTTTATATATAGGTATTTTTAAATTTATTATATTATTAATACATATCTGTCATATTATAAGTTTTTTTAATCTACGTTATTTGTTGAGTTATCTACTTTTTTATAACACCTAAAATAAGTCGTGCAAAAAAGTATGTGCCAACTACAATTCTAACTGAAGTATAATGAATTTTTTTTTAATTAATAGAATATGTTGATGATATCCGTATTTTTACAAATATTTTAAAATTTATTAAATTATTAACTTATGTGTTATGTAATATTTTTTTTAGATTAACTTATTTGTTGAGTTATTTAATTTTCGTATATCTAAAATGACAGAAAAAAGAGCGATGGAAAAGTGTGTGCTGCCACTTATATATGGAATTTCCCCCCTAATATATTTACTTTCCTGCATGCACTCGGTTTCCTTACAGAACTATTTGCCTATATAAAGCCCCCCAAGTATCCTCTAAATTTCATCATGAAGCATTAGAACCAACCATATTATATATACTCTGTCTTCATCTAAAAGTTGTTACAATGTTTGAGACTGATAAAAAAAATGAATTGTGGAAGATGAAGAAACGTATCAAGGCACTTGAAGCCAGGGCCGGTCGTAGAGATTTGGATGCCCTAGGCGAAGTTATAAACTGGTGCCCCTTATACATTTATGTTAAATATTATAAGATCGTAACAACACGTGTCTTCACTCAATAAAATAGTTATCATAGCATTGTTTATGAGTAGTAATCTCTAGAAATAATAGTGATAAAATAAAACCTTGAACTTAAAGTTAAGAATATAACATCGTAAAAAAGTGACACACTTCTGTCAATAATTCCTTCGCCTGGTCATCATTATAAACTAAACTGGGCACAATAATACATTTTTCTAGCTTGTATCTTCTTTGATAGCCAAAGAAAATATATGCAAACATACCACATTTATATTATAATCACCTACGACCGAATGTGGCTAACTATAATAACCAACTTAAAGTACAGAACATATCACTTGCAACATTTCATTGTAAATGATGTTGCAAAACTTCTCATTTCCCTTTTTTCTTTCTAGCAGCAAATTCAAAAAAATTGATAAGCAACCCAAAATCATGAAATATGCTTGTTCCCTAATATTGTCAACATCAATTCCAAGATCAATAAGAACCGCTTCAAACTTGCTAAAGAGTTCAAATCCTTTTGTATCCTTAACTATCACAAATTATGTTTTTTGGTATCCTTACCTATCACAAATTGTATATAAAACTCTTCAACTTTTATTTGGAATTTCCATAAAATTCTAAATTATTGCAAGAAAGGGTTTACAATTGCAATTACTATGACCAGGACCTTTACCAACTTTTATTTCTTATTTGATATGTTGTTCAACTGTATTAATTGTTTCATGTTTCTCCATATGCACTTCTAACTCAAACTAAACACTCATATTACTTACAAAGTGATCATTATTCCTTTTCATGAGATTTCAAATTAAAATCTAAAATATATATAAAGAATTTGGTGCCCTCCAAGTCTTTAAAATTTTTAATTTCACTATATATATATGTTTACATAAAAATTTTGGTGCCCCTCGTTTGGGTGATGCCCTAGGCATTCGCCTTGGTCGCCTTAGCCTAGAGCCAGCCCTGTTTGAAGCTGCTACAGTAACTAGAACTAGCATGGTGTCTCTGCTTGTGCCTCCTCGTGCTTATCTATCTGATGTTACAAAGGTGCTCATGCATGAACATGGTACTGCAAAAAATATAAAAGAAAGGTTAATTGCCGGTCTGTTTTATGTGCAATTACGTGTACTCAACAACGGTTCCTCCAAATGGTCTTGTGCTTTACGTCGGAACTCTTGTTGGTGATAATGAAAAAGAAGAGAAGGTAATACAGTAAAACCTCTATAAATTAATATAGTCGAGACCGGAGATTTTTATTAATTTAGAGAGGTATTAATTAATCGATAAATTAATAATTATTAATTTATAGAAATTTTTTGACATCAAAGAAAATTAATTTCCTATTATATACATTTAAATAGAATGAATTGTACAATTTATGTTTGAGATTAGGGAGCCTGAGATATATCTCAGGTAAGTTCACTGAGATACCTATCTTTTATATGTAAAAATGGGGTTGGCATTTTAGTAAATTCAGAATTTTTTAATTAGCCCTGCGGGCCCAGTAAAATTTAAATTTATTTTGTATGTATCCCATGAAAAGTTCCCTGAGATCTATTCTCAGGGTCCTTTTTCTCTTTATGTATTATACTTAATTTAATTAATTCAATGAGTATCAGCGAGATTCAAAGTAATGATTCATGTATATTTAGATGATATCAAAGTTAAAATAACATTTTTGGAATTTTTTCACGTAAAGAAACACTCAAGACATAAAAAATATTGATTAATTACTTTTTAATCCTTTACGAAAACATCACATTCGAACTTTTGGATGCAACAAAGAGGGTTACTGATGAGTTTCATATAGATTCAAATTTTAAGAACCCTAGAATCATATTTTACAAAAGGGTAATACATATATTTTTATGATTATAAAGAATTTATTAATTTATAATATTATTGGGACCATATATTTGTATAGGGTTTTCAAAAAAAAAATATTATCTTATTATCTTATCGAAATTGATCATTTTTTGACGATGATGATGATGAAGGTGGTGTTTTTTAAGATTCCAGAGCTGATCAGATTTTTTACTGCATGCAGAGTGAAATTCTAGTTTCTTTTCTAGGTGGTTCATATTAGTAGTATTTAGTTATTTCCTACTATTCAAGAATTAGGAGTTGTCTACAGTACTACCTGCAAATCCGCAATTGTGGTTTTCTCTTCTTTATTATATTATTTAGTTTGCTTTGGTTGTAATTCGTTTCCAAATTATAGTATCATGTATCTAATCAAATTAGGTGATTGATTTGGGCTGTTCTGTTGAGGAATTGAGGCAGAGCCAGAAATTATAGTGCATTGAGTAACAATAAATTAAATGGCCACGCCCGTCGTCGACGCGCCAAATTGATAATAAATGTTTTATGCTCTACTATGTTCGCACTTAACTATAAAATATAGCAAATGTGGTAAGTAGGGATCGAGCCCAAGGGAATAGCGTTCAATACTAGAGTAATGTAAAATGGTGGGGGGGGGGGTTTGAGTTGGTTGTGGTATTTTATCAAACACCTTGAATACAAGAAATAATGTGCTAGAGAAATATAACTAAGTAAATTTGCTATCAACAAATTTTACCAATACAACAAACACAATGAGTAATTTAGCAAGAATAAGAGTTATTTGACCCAAGGATTAATGCAAATCAAGTACTTCAACCCAACAAACAAGCAAAATATATCCAACTCTACCTAACCAAGATAATCGGTGAAGCACATAATTACTTATTTCTCTTCAAAAAACATTAATTTAGTGAAGCACTTAAATTAGCTCTCTTGACACTAGCAACCAATAATGAAGCACTATCAATTTAACCAAGTCAAGGAATTAAACAAAGAGAGGCTAGGACAAACCCAAGGATGAGAAGCTCAACCTAGGTATTTGCACTTGAATTTTGTGGATTTAGGTACACTAAATCTTGTGCTACTATAATGAATGAACTAACGATTACGTATTAGAACAAACAATTAGCAATTGAAGATACAAGAAGAGTAAGGTGAAGCAACTTACAAATCTTCAAGCAAAATCATAAGCAATACAACGCAAATATTCAAGATAGAGTGAAATAGATCTTACTTAAAATGGAGTGGGTTTAGTACAAGAATTGCTTCCTTGAGCAAAATATATAGATTTAGTTACTCATAATCAATGATAGATTATGAGTAATTGATGTTTCTCTCTCAATTCTACTAACCCTAATTTTGTTCTTGAAGAGGCAAAGAAGAGATGAAAAATAAGATGTGAAGATAAGGTGTTATAAGATGTAGGGTTTGGCTTCTTTTAATACACAGCAGGTGTTGTATGGCCTGTTGCACGGCCGTACAGCAGCCCGTACAAAATTCTGCCCAATCTGCACTACTTGGAACACTCTGCACAGCCTGTTGCACGGCCGTACAGTAGCCCGTGCAGCAGACTGCTCCTTTTAAAACTCATTGAACGACTTTACGAACGGCCGTGCAAGACAAAATCTTCAAGACTATACAATAAAAATCTACCAGCAACACAAGCTTGCATCTTCTAAATTCTATCTTGCATAATCTTTGCTTTCAAGGCCAAAATAATCCATCTTTTCAACAATTAAGCATGAGACACTGAAAGATGAAAAAAACATAATTAATTTCGATAAAACAACATTCGGAACTAACAAATATGCAAGAGAATGAAAGACAAAACGTGTATAAAATACACGTCCCGAGCAAACTAATAGTAACAACGAGATAATTAAACTAAATTTATTATTCCAAATGATAAAATGGTTGAACAAAAGCATTCAAACCATCGTTTAAACCCCCAAGTAGCCTTGGAGGACGAGTTTCGTCTCGTGAGGGTTTATAGATTATGTACCCACAAAATCACAAAAACCAATAATAAACAAGAAACTAACAATTCCTACTAATTAAACTAACCACTGCACTCACATGTCCGAATCGTCATACAAATAGGAAACAAACCAAGCATGCCGCTATATTTACTTGTAACTAAAATCAAACATATAGAGTCATTCACCTTGTCATCTACTATAACGAGTTAACAATCAATTCAAGAATCAAGATAACACACCTTGTGCAAAATGTAAGCATGACATTAAAGCTAGAATGAATGCACTTCAATCATGAACACTAGACAAAATTATCACAAAGCATACACGGCTTCGCATTAAGAAGATGAAATTTTATGGTGAAAAATCTCACATCTCTCAATTATGTATCACACAAGTATGGGCTAGAGATTTCACTCAACTCCAAGTCTAAATGCATGCGCTCCACTTGACCTTGCACGTCCACCTAAATTCCGGATTGCACCAAAAACAAGGAATTCATAAAATGGGTTGCAACGAGGCTTGAGTGAAGGCGTGAAAATTTAAGTTCAAGGAAGGTGTAAAAGTCTCACTAGTTGAGTCAAAATGACGTTTGCTCACTACATGCACCAAACTCTCAAACTAAAGTAGATCTCCACTCATTTACAATTACAAAACACAACCACATTTACCAAGAAAATTGAATCAAAATAATGTACAAAGATTTATTCCTTTTTTCTCTTATTTTTTTTTGAACACCCCCTTTATTTTTTCTTCTTTTTTTTAGAGTAAAGGGGATGCTTTACATATATAAATACTACAACGAACTTTGAACCACATCTAAATATACACATCACACTAGTTCCCACTTGCAATAATTAGAATTTTTCTTCTTCACAATTTCTCCAAATTCTCATGCTCATCAATCGATTCTTTCCAAGACTCAACTAGCTCAACTAGGTCGAGAGTGAAGTATTTGGCTATAACTCATGTACAAAAGGGGAGTGACGAAGAAAATATGGATATAAGCTTCAAAGGGGGTAACTAGGCATTATTTTCATGGTTCACAAGCTAAAAAGGCAAAAAGGGTTATCCTAAAAAGAATTTCCTTATTATGGTGCATTCATGAATTAAGGTTTAATGCAAGCCCTAGAGCAAAAACACACATAAAGAGGGAGCAACACACAAGCAAAAGAAATCATCGTTCAAGGCCTCACAAAGTTTAAGTTTTAATAACATCTTCTCGATTTGATTCCATGCATCTCGATTTGATTCCATGCATGCTAAGAGATAAATGTCATGTTCACAATTTAATTACAACAATCTAGACTTTTCATGCCATTTTAAGTGAGTGTGTGCAAAAAGGTGCATTAAACTTATAGATTCACATCAAATTGATAATGCTAGACACGAAATAGAAGAAAACAAGGCTACAAGCTCACAATGCCATAAATTTTACCAACAAGTAAACAAGCTTTATGACTAAACTTATTTCTAAATGTAAACGAGACGGATATCAAAATAAACAAACCAAATGAACAAACCTTCCCCCACTTAAAACATGGCATGTCCTCATGCAAGACAAATAAAAAATGAAGGAGAAACAAACGTGAAAGAAAACTCCCCTGAAAATAATCAACAAGGACCGGGAGCAAAGCCAAGAAGCTCAAGCATCATGAGGAGGATCCGAGGGTGGATCCCGAGAACTAGTGCGACATTGAGCCATCATCGAGGCACAAAACTACTCCATCCACATCCGATGCTCAGAAAACCGCATATCAACATGGTCCTTAATGGATTGCTCCATGCGCTGCAAGTAGGCCTGTTGAGGTGCAGAGAACTCCTCAGTATGAGCATGATAGAACGAACCCTCTTGATCAATCGCCAAAGGCAATGGCTCAGAAAATGATTCCTCCTCGGTCCGAAGAAGAGATGAGGAACAAGGGAGATGAGATGATTTGTGGCCCGTCCATCGAAAATTCTCAAAAGTCCCTGAGATAACACCCATATTCTTTAAAACCATGAAGTCAATTGTTGCAACGGGATCTTGACCCTCTAACCATGGAATATTAGAACAACTCCGGTCAAGAACCCCCAATCGAGAGGCAATACGGGTGATAAACCCTCCAAAGACAAGGGCCCCCGTTTTCTGCCTTGAAAGCTCCATCATCCTTGCAACAAACAAATAACCCCAATCGACGTGATATCCCTCATGCAAGAATTAAAGGATCCCAAGTTCGGTCATTGAAACGACGCTATTGGACCCTTCATTACCATATAAGGAATTTGTCATCACACGATGAATGTAACTAAAACTAGGGCTCTTAATCTTGGTGGACTTAATCCGACTTGAAACCCATTGAGAATCCGAAGAAATTTCGGGCCAAATATAAGTTTGGAATTGGCGAGGTGGCTTTTGATGACCACACTTGTATCCCCAACCAAACCAATCACAAAGCTCCTCCAACCGAACACTAAACCATAAACCCATCATCCTAAAAGTGATTCGAGAGGCTAAGCTTAAATCACTCCCGACTTCAACATCACACTTCACGGTAGTAAAGAATTCAAATACCAAACCCGGACAAGTAGGCTCATCCATATCTAACTATATATGCCAACCGAAAGTAGTCAAAGTGTTCTTAACATTATCCCAAATACCAAGCTTTTCCTTAACATGCTTATCAAAATAACGAAATGGTAAAACCTTAAGCGCGGAAATGGAATTATACCTCTCGAGGGCATCCCCGGAGAATGACAAGCTTGGCGTAGCGGAGTGCAAGTCAAGCCCATAATTAGAAGGAGGTAATGGTTGCCCCTTGTCCTCGCATTCCTTACGAGTTAGAAAAATATAGGCTCCGAAGAGGAAGAAGTGGTCTTTTGACGCTGTTGTGGTGGTGAACGGAGGGGTAAATGGTGGTGGGAGGTGTTGGTGAGGATGGGAGGTTGGAGGAGGTACGGGTGAGAAGGAGAAGTGAACGGAGAAGGAGATGAGAGAAGGTGTGGGTGGGTGAAGTGGAAAAAGGGAAAGATGTGGCGGAGTGAAGAAGAACGGAGGGGAAGTGAGTGTTAACGGGATTGTAAGGTGGAGGCTGGCAGAAGAGAAGAGAGGGAGCTGGTCGGAGGTTGACGGAGGCTGGTAGAGACGGATGTGGTGAATGGCGATGAAGAAGAAGACGGGGAGAATGGAGTTCGGAGGTGAAGTAGGTGGTGTTGCGAGTTAGTTGAACGAAAGAGGAGGACGAAGAGGGGGTGCTGGTGTTTGTGCTATGGGGGTTGAGCGATGGTGCGAGTTGGTGATAATGGTGTTCGAAAGAAAGAAAGAGGAAGGAGATGGGTTACTGCTGGTGGTGTCGTGCTGTTTGTGATGTTGTAAGGTGGGTAGAGATGCAGTGCAGAGCTGAAGTATGGGGTTGAATAAATGGAGATGGAGAGGTGGCTGTGTTGTGCTGGTGAGATGCTGAGAATAGGAAGGGACTTTAGGGATATGTATTATTTTTTTTTTCAAGGGTGAAAGTTTGTACAGTCGTGCAAAGAGGGAGATTGCCTAAGTTTAATGCAGAATGCTCATTAAAACTCACGGCCTAGTGCACAAGCTGGTGCACGCCCGTACATTTCTGGATGAGTTTGATTGTTCAATGCAGAATGTTTGTAAAAACTCACGGTCTGTTGCACGATCCACTGAACGCCCGTACAATTCCAAAATTGCAACAAAAATTTATACAACCCCCCCTTTTTTCTTCCTTTTTGTTTTCTTTCCCTTTTTTTTTTTCAAATAACACTCACATAAATTCTTGAACGCTTGAATAAAATATTAATTCCTGAAAACATGAACAAACACATCAAGGTACGAGTGGAATAAATATATAAAATCGTAAAAATTAGAATTAACGATACTAAATATTATTGAGCGGGGAATTATTATTATATATATATTTTAATTTAAATCTATTATAAAATACATAATAATAATTAATTATTATTATTTTTTTTGGGTGTGACTAATGAATTAAAATAGATGAAAAAGAAAATCTCCACTCACTAATATTTAGATCAATCCTCAAACTCACCATAAGCATAACACCCTACATAAATGCAAGTGAGGACCAAAATTTGATACACATAATATATAAATACATGTGTACCTTGGGTTGCCTCCCAAAAAGCGCATTTGTTTACTGTCGTTGGCTCGACTTCCCGGATGTGCCTCGTAGCACCAACACACAAACTAATAAAAGTGAAGCTCATCCATGGAGGGAATCCGCTAATGGGATGACATCAACGGTGGATTCTTGAAATCCCTCATAGAAAGGTTTGAGACGGTGACCATTCACCTTGAATTCTTTATCGGTAGATAAACTTCGCAAATCCACCGCTCCACGAGGGTAGATTTTCACAACAACAAATGGACCCAACCAACAAGATCGAAGTTTCCCGGGCATTAACTTGAGACGAGAGTTGTAGAGAAGAACCTTTTGCCCAACATAAAATGATTTAGGAACAAGAGAACGATCATGGAAGTCCTTCACTCTAGCCTTATACGATTGAGCATCCTCATAGGCATTATTACGAATTTCCTCCAATTCAAGCAAGTTAAGTTTTCGATGAGCCCCGACAACATTAAGATCCATATTGCAAGCTTTGATTGCCCAATAAGCTTTGTGCTCTAACTCAATGGGAAGATGGCAAGATTTACCAAAAACCAACTTGTAAGAAGACATGCCGATAGGAGTTTTGAATGCCGTTCTATAGGCCCATAAAGCATCTTCAAGATGAACACACCAATCTTTCCTAGAGGGTTTACCACCTTCTCAAGAATAGACTTAATCTCCCGATTAGAAACTTCGGCTTGACCATTAAATTGAGGATGATAAGCCGTGGCCATTCGATAATAAACCCCATAGGATTTAAGAAGATTCCCCACCAATTTGTTACAAAAGTGGGTACCTTGATCACTTATGATAGCTTTGGGGACACCAAATCAGTTGAAAATTTGAGACTTGAGAAATGCAACAACCGCCTTACCATCATCCGATTTTGTTGCCTTGGCCTCCACCCACTTAGATACATAATCAACGGCCAAGAGAATATAGAGATTTCCATTAGAAGAAGATGAAAATGGCCCCATAAAATCAATTCCCCAAACATCAAAGATTTCTACCACAATAATTGGAGTTTGGGGCATTTCATTCCTTTTTTCAATATTTCCGGTTCTTTGACAAGGTTCACATTGCTTACAAAAATTGTGAGAGTCACGAAAAAGTGTTGGCCATGTAAATCCACATTCAAGCACCTTTCTTGCCGTTCGATCTTTCCCAAAATGACCTCCACAAGCATAAGAATGACAAAATTGAAGAATTGAAGAAATTTTTGACTCGGGAACACACCTTCTCAAGACTTGATCCACACAATGTTTCCAAAGATAAGGATCATCCCAAATGTAGTGTTTGGCTTCACTCCTTAATTTCTCCCTTTGATACTTAGGCATGGCATTATGAAAAGTTTTGCACACAAGGTCCGCATACCATGGCACCTCGGTTTGAATTCCAAATAAGTGCTCATCCGAAAATAATTCTTGAAGAGGAGAAGCATCTTCCTCCCTCACAAGTCGACTCAAGTGGTTCGCCACTAAGTTCTCGGCACCTATTTTATCTTTGATTTCTAAGTCAAAGTCTTGAAGGAGAAGAATCCACCGAATCAACCTAGGCTTTGACTCTTTCTTCGCCAAGAGATGTCTTAAGGCGGCATGATCTGTGTACACAATGACTTTGTAACCAAGGAGATATGAACGAAACTTGTCAAGAGCAAAGACAATAGCAAGCAATTCCTTCTTGGTGGTGGAATAGTTCACTTGGGCGGGATTAAGTGTCCGTGAGGCATAATAAATTACATGAGATCATTTTTCAACCTTTTGCCCTAACACCGCACCAACCGCATAATTGCTAGCATCACACATAATCTCAAAAGGAAGAGACCAATCCGGAGCTTTAATTATAGGAGCCGAAGTTAAAGCTTCATTGAGATGGTCAAAATCCACCTTGGATTTCTCATCAATTTTAAACTCCACGTCCTTTTGTAGAAGAGATGATAGGGGAAGAGCAACTTTGGAGAAATCTTTGATAAATCTCCTATAGAATCCGGCATGACCCAGAAAAGATCGCACATCCTTGACATTTGAAGGGTATGGAAGACTTGCAATAATGTCAACTTTTGCTTTGTCCACCTCAATGCCCTTCCTAGACACGATATGCCCCAATACAATACCTTCTTGGACCATGAAATGACATTTTTCATAATTGAGCACTAGATTAGTCTCCAAGCATCGATCCAAAGAATGCGTAAGGATTTGAAGACATTCATCAAAAGAATCACCCGAAATAGAGAAATCATCCATAAAAACTTCAATACCATTCTCTATCATATCAGAGAAAATACTCACCATACACCTTTGAAAAGTTGCGGGAGCACCTCATAAGCCAAATGAGAGTTTACGAAATGCAAACGTACCAAAAGGACAAGTGAATGTGGTTTTGTATTGATCTTTGGGAGCAATGACAATTTGATGATATCCACTAAATCCATCTAGAAAGCAATAGAATTCCTTCCTGGCTAACCTCTCTAACATTTGATCAATGAAATGAAGAGGAAAATGGTCTTTCCGAGTTACCGCATTCAACTTACGATAATCTATGCACATTCGCCACCCATTTTGGACTCGGGTAGACACAAGCTCACCTTTAAGAATCTCCTCAAGAGTGATACCCGCCTTTTTAGGAACACAATGTACCGGACTCACCCATTCGCTATCCGAGATTAGAAAAATGATACCCACATCAAGTAGCTTGAGAATCTCTTTTTTAACAACTTCCATCATTGCTGGGTTAAGTCTTCTTTGAGGGTCTCTAGTAGGTTTAGCTCCGTCTTCGAAGAGTATACGATGCATGCAAGTGGAGGGACTAATACCCTTAATATTGGCAATGGTCCACCCAATAGCACTTTTATGATCCTTAAGAACCCGCAAGAGGCGTTCTTCTTGTACATTACTCAAATTAGAAGCTATGAATACAGGAAGAGTCTCATTGTCCCCAAGATAAGCATATTTGAGATGATTAGGCAATACTTTCAATTCCAAAGTAGGAGGATTCTCAATATAAGGGAGTAATTTGGAATAAGACAAGGGAAGATCAATTTTTGCAAGTTCACACCTTTGAGGTAATGGTTGCAATGCATTGAGCTCCATAATTGCCTCATTGGCCTCTTCCAAAATAGGGAATCCATCATCTTCAATTGCACACCCCTCAATAACTACTTGGAGAGCTTCTTTATTTCCCATGTCAAAAGCTTGTTGGGCCAAACCATCAATGACATCAATGGAGCAAATTGAGTGTGACTCACTAGGAAATTTCATGGCATCATAGATATTGAATTTGACAACTTCATCACCAAACTCCATAGTGAGAGAACGATCATCCATATTAATCTTGGTCTTCGCCGTTTTTAAGAATAGACGCCCAAAAAGAATTGGTGCCGACTTGATGTTAAATGGACCATCTTCCATTTTCAAGATGTAAAAGTCAGCGGGGAAATCCATTTGATCAACATGAACAAGCACATCTTTAATTACCCCCTCGGGATAGGCATTAGATCTATCCTCAAGTTGAATAATCACATTGGTACTCTCAAGTGCCCTCAAATTCAAAGTTTGGAATATGGAAAGAGGCATCACATTGATAGAGGCACCTAAATCGAGCATAGCTCTTTCAAAGAATTTACCTCCAATGTTGCAAGGAATAGTGAATGTGCCCGGATCCGAACATTTTTGAGGTAACCTCCTTTGAATCACGGCCGAGACATTCTCATCCACCACTATAGTTTCATCACCTCTTAACTTCCTCTTGTTAGTACACAAGTCTTTGAGAAACTTTGCATACTTCAGAACTTGGTTTATGGCATCTAGAAGCGGAAGAGTGATTTCTACTTTTCGGAATGTCTAAAGCATTTCCTTGTCAACAATGTCTTTCTTTGGCTTAGAAAATTTGGAAGGAAATTGAGGTCGAATAACCACCTCCTCATCAATGAACCTTGCCTTATTTGCTTGAGGAACATCTTCTTGAACACTTGTCTTCTTACCCTTATCAACTTTCTTTTCCTCAATTTTCATCTTATCTTCAAGGTTTTCATCATTAGCCTCCAAGGTGTCATCCTTTTCAACCTTCTCACCATCATCATCATTCACAATCTTACCTTTGGTCTTAGCATGATGGTCCTCCAATTCTTTCCCACTCCTTAAGGTCATGGCACTAGCATTTTCTTTGGGGTTTACCTCTGCTTGAGAAGGAAGTTGCCTAGAACCTTGGCTTTGCAATCGATTCACGGTTGTGGTTAGTTGGCTCATTTGCTTCTCCAAGTTGGATATACTTTGAGAAGTGCTATTTTGAAATTGGAGGCTATTTGTCGCCAATTGTTTCATCATTTCTTCAAGTGATGATAATGAAGATGTAGAAGACCCTTGATGCTCTTGGGGATTATATTGAGGTGGCGGTGGAATTGCTTGAAAATTTTGATTGGGACGCTTTTGCGGGTATGGATGAAGGTTTTGTTGATTTTGGGTGTTGTAAGTGTTTGGATTTTGGGATTGGTATTGGTTAGAGTTTGGTGCGTTGGGGTTTCCATATCGAAAATTTGGATGGTCTCTCCAACCGGGATTGTAGGTGTTACTATAGGGGTCGTACTTCCTTTGAGGTGGTTGTCCCGAAAAACCTTCAATAGCATTAATTTGTTCTTCGGGTTGCTGGAATGATAGGCATTCGTTAGTAGCATGATCTGACATATTGCAAACACCACAATATTTTTGTTGTTGAAGATTCCCAATGGCTAATTGACGAACCAATGATGTGAGGTCCGAGATTTGGCCCTCTAACCTTTGAGTTGACACCTCATTCACGGAAGTGTTATTGACATGCACTTGGCGATCCCCAAATTGGCGGGAATTCTCGGCAATCTTGGTTATCAACTTTCTTGCTTCCTCCGGCGTTTTATCCACAAGAACTCCACCACTTGAAGCATCAGGTGCAATTTAGCACTATATTCCAAGCCTCCATAGAAGTAGTGAATGAGCAACTCTTCCGATATCAAGTGTGGAGGACAACTTTGACAAAGCTTTTGAAACCTTTCCCAATACTCATACAATGTTTCTCCGGAGTATTGCCGAATGCCGCAAATTTCTTTGGAGATGCCCGTAGCCTTTGATGTAGGGAATAATTTCCCCAAGAAAGCACTTCGCATTTGCTCCCATGTAGTGATTGAATTTGGAAGAAGGTAAAATAACCATGCCTTGGCATTGTCTCTCAAAGAAAAGGGAAATGCTTTCAACTTAACTTGTTCTTCCGTAGCATTGCTTGGCCTCATTGAAGAACACACCATTTCAAATTCTTGAAGATGCCTAAAAGGGTCTTCCGTACCTTTACCTCCGAACTTTGGAAGGAGAGCAATAAGTCCACCCTTTAGCTCAAATGGTTGTCCTCCCGGAAATACAATGCACAATGGTAGTTAAACGGAGCTCGGAGAAGCAATCTCCTTGAGTGTACATTGAGGAGGATTTTCCATGGCTTGATCAATGTTTTCGTCCGGTGATGAGATAGGAATAACAAGGGGAGAACCCTCGTTCAACTCCTCTTCCTCTTCCGAAGGTGAACTAGAAATAAATTGACTTGATGAATCTATATTTGCACTTAAATTCCTTAGATTCCTTCGCAAGAGTCTTTCGGGATTAGATGAATATGCAAGATGACCTAAAGAAGAGGATCGAGTCATACATAGCAAAAATATCTAAAATAAAAGGAAAAAGATAAATATGCACAATGAAACTAAAATATTAACAATTTTATACGCGCATTAATATTGAACTAAAACTAGTTCCCCGGCAGCGGTGCCAAAATTTGGCCACGCCCGTCGTCGATGCGCCAAATTGATAATAAATGTTTTATGCTCTACTATGTTCGCACTCAACTATAAAATATAGCAAATGTGGCAAGTAGGGATCGAGCCCAAGGGAATAGCGTTCAATACTAGAGTAATGTAAAATGGTGGGGGGGTTTTGAGTTGGTTTTGGTATTTTATCAAACACCTTGAATACAAGAAATAATGTGCTAGAGAAATATAACTAAGTAAATTTGCTATCAACCAATTTTACCAATACAACAAACACAATGAGTAATTTAGCAAGAATAAAAGTTATTTGACCCAAGGATTAATGCAAATCAAGTACTTCAACCGAACAATCAAGCAAAATATATCCAACTCTACCTAACCAAGATAATCGGTGTAGCACATAATTACTTATTTCTCTTCTAAAAACATTAATTTAGTGAAGCACTTAAATTAGCTCTCTTGACACTAGCAACCAATAATGAAGCACTATCAATTTAACCAAGTCAAGGAATTAAACAAAGAGAGGCTAGGACAAACCCAAGGATGAGAAGCTCAACCTAGGTATTTGCACTTGAATTTTGTGGATTTAGGTACACTAAATCTTGTGCTACTATAATGAATGAACTAACGATTACGTATTAGAACAAACAATTAGCAATTGAAGATACAAGAAGAGTAAGGTGAAGCAACTTACAAATCTTCAAGCAAAATCATAAGCAATACAAAACAAATATTCAAGATAGAGTGAAATAGATCTTACTTAAAATGGAGTGGGTTTAATACAAGAATTGCTTCCTTGAGCCAAATATATAGAGTTAGTTACTTATAATCAATGCTAGATTATGAGTAATTGATGTTTCTCTCTCAATTCTACTGACCCTAATTTTGTTCTTGAAGAGGCAAAGAAGAGATGAAAAATAAGATGTGAAGATAAGGTGTTATAAGATGTAGGGTTTGGCTTCTTTTAATACACAGCAGGTGCTGTACGGCCTGTTGCACAGCCGTACAGCAGCCCGTACAAAATTCTACCCAATCTGCACTACTTGGAACACTCTGCACAGCCTGTTGTACGGTCGTACAGCAGCCCGTTCAGCAGACTGCTCCTTTTAAAACTCATTGAACGACCTTACGAACGGCCGTGCAAGACAAAATCTTCAAGACTATACAATAAAAATCTCCCGGCAACACAAGCTTGCATCTTCTAAATTCCATCTTGCATAATCTTTGCTTTCAAGGCCAAAATAATCCATCTTTTCAACAATTAAGCACGAGACACTGAAAGATGAAAAAAACATAATTAATTTCGATAAAACAACATTCGAAAATAACAAATATGCAAGAGAATGAAAGACAAAACGTGTATAAAATACACGTTATCATTAAACATGATTACTTATCCCACATCGTGTAGGTTCCAGGATAAAATTTCTTTTCAAACATATATACCAACTTTAATCATTAATTTAATATCATTAGAAATGACCACAGACATTTCCGGAGATGTTAGTGGACGTCCGATTTAACGTTTTAAAGCTGTAGATATCTTGTTCATGTTGAACGATGTTGGGCCGAATACACAAATAATAATCAACTTTGTATGAGAGATTAACAAGTAAAAGCGTTTATGCACTTAAAAACTTCTTGTATTTCAAACCCTCTTCGTGATGTAAAATATCACAAAGAGCTGCTAGGTTACAAAAATGATAATTCGTTATCGATACCCTTCTAGGGTTAACCTATCTGTATTTATATAACATACAGCTACGATACAATCTCTAATTGATATTCCTAATAATCAGCTATACAATGATATCAATTACAGATTGTCACACGTCTCCTATGTCAACTCGATCTCTTTGATAGCTATCCAATCTTCAAAGATATCGCTTCCATAATTAATCTTTAATCACTGTTGAACAGTAGACGTGCTTCCTCCAGACAGAGTTTAACAAACTCTGTCGAGCTTCCAACTGTCAGAGTTTACGCAAACTCTGACTGCTTCCAGCTAAACTCTGATAACTCCTTGTAACACTTAAACACTGATTAAAACACATCAATTATATTTAACAATCTCCCCCAACTTGTTCATTAGCAAAAATGTACAAGTTAATGACAATAATTGATGATGTCAAAACAAATAGATAAATACAGTGTTTATACAGATTCAGAGTTTAAGCTTAAAAACTATAGAGAATAAGAAAATTCTTACAGAACTTAATCTCTAATCATTTCAAGATCTGGCATGGTTCTGAGATAATCAATCAGCAATCTTCTTTCTGCATTTTCAAGTTCAATCTTCATTGCTTCTTTGATTTCTCTGAGATGAGGATCACTTTCATCTGTTTGGTAAATAGCAGCCCTAAGATCATAAATCTTGTTTCTTCTCATTTCATTACCCAGTCTGATAAATCTGTCTTTTTCTGCCTGTGTATTGAAGTCAAGTACTGTGATTCCCAAATCAGTTTTTAACTTTGCAGTACCTTTCTTCATTTCAATGAGATTGCCTTGATAATCCCTGTACTTAGGAATATATCTGCTGTTGTATTTCTGTCCTCTAATTGCCAGATTCTGAGTCATCTTCTGTCTGAGTACATTGGCAACTGATTGAGTCCTTCGACTATTCACCTTGAGAAGATATAGAACATACTCTAGTTCTTCCCAACATTTCAAGCCGATATCATCCTCACCAACTTTGAATACTGTCCCATCAGCCATGAAGTATAGAAGAAAATCTTTGTCTAAACTCTTCTGATGAACCAACTGCACTGATTCTAGTCTATCCAGACTCTCTTGAGGAACACCACGACCTGGAACAGCCAGTGAAGAAGGATCTCTAGGACCAGTATATTGCCTTCTGTCTCTATGTGAACCTAGTCCAGCCTTATTATTTCCAATCTTGCCAGATAAAGCTTTTCCATCAGAAATATTCATTGAGACTCCAGATAACACATTTGGATCAGAAATTGTTCCTTTACCAAAAACAGATTTCAACTGTGAAGAGTGTAAAGGTGTGATCATTGCTTGAGATGCAACAGAAGTTGTAACTTTCTTCTGTGAACTTTCACCTTCAATGCCTTTTAGCTTGAGTTTAGCCTCTGCTGCAATTGCTTCCTTTGAGAACCGAGAACTTTGACTAACATCAGTCCTCTCTCTGATCACAACACCTTTAACAACAGGTCTAGGAGCTTTTCCTCTTTGTACCTTATCAGACTTTAAAGCTTTAAGATGTTCTTCTTGTAAACTCTTTTCCTCAGCTTCAATGTCCTCAATCGTTACTCCTTCCTCATTCTCTTCAATGAACAACTTAGCAGCCAATTCTTCATCAGTTTGTGGATTTGAAGATAACAGTAAACTCTTGGTCCTTGAAGTTCCTTGAGTATCAGTATTTCTCCCAACAGACTGTGATTTGGATGACTTACTAGTTCTCAGAGTTTGAACCTCTTCAGCCTTTTTCTTTCCTTTGTTACTTGCCCCTCCATCTCCAGCACTATCCCTTCTGACAACTCTCTCCCCCTTTTTGACATCATCAGGCATAAGGATAGAAGTAATTAACTCCAGGGAGGTAGCAATAGAATCAATTTTAGCAGATAAATCCGACTGATTCTCTTCAACTTTAGCCAGCCTGGCAAAGAGATTATCTTGAGATTTAGAGAATTTTGTAGTCAGTAGTTTCGAATCTCTTTCCATCTTCATCTCTCTAGCTACAACTTCAGTTCGCAAAGCAGTAATTGCCAAATTAGTATCATCAAATCGTCTATCCAGAGTTTTAACTTGAACTATAGTTGATTTCAAGCAAGAAAGAATCTCTGGATTTGAGATAGTATCAGCACTTTGCTTAACAAACTTAGCTGCTCTTCCTGGTGGAAAAATACAATCTTCTTTGTACCATTCAGCAGCACTCTTGGCAAATTGTGCTCTCTCAACTTCATGAGAAGTACAAGGTTGAGTAAAAGGTGTATGTTTATCATCAGTTTGTACTGGTGCACTCAGAGAAGTATCAGAGTTTGCACTACTGTAACCTTCAGCTTCAACACTTGTAGCTTTAACTGGTTCATCTTCAGCCATAGGTTTAGCAATATCTTCTGTAGGTTTAGGATTTTCTTCATGTTGCTCAGGCTCAGCAATAGGCATTGACTGAGAAGTTACTTTGGTTGCCTGATCAATTTCTTCACCTTCTTCAACAGTGTGGTGAGCATCAGATATTATCTCAGTATGAGATGCCACAACTTCAGAAGGAACAGACGTAGGTTGATCAGCTACACCAATATTAGAGATAGGATCATAGAATGGCATAAGTGAATCAGGAACATCATTTATTGGAGAAACACCATCTCTTGCATCCTCTTCTGCAGGCATTTTATCCTCTGCAGGTATTACATCCTCTGCAGGTATTGCATCTTTCTCAACCTCAACAGGAGGTGTTTGCTGTGAAACAACCTCTGGAGCTTCAATATCTTCATCTACAGAATCAGAGAATATCACTTTTCTTCGTTTTGCTAGAGGTACATTATCTGAATCCTCTTCACTAGTTGGTGGAGTTTGTTCTACCACTGAGAGTGACTTAGATATGTTTGCCCGAGCTTTCATTCTTTTCCCCCTTCTAGTGTAAACAGCTTCAGGAGATTTCCGTTTTGATTTGCTTTGTGTTTCTTCTGCCTGCTTTAAACTTGCACGTCGTTTAGTAACTGCCTTCTTAACTCTTTGCATTCTAGACTGTGATGCTGGTGGAGATTGTGACGAATCAGAGTTTGTGTTTGAAGTGGGTGAAGGTTGCTTTGCAGGTGATTCAGTGTTTGGTTCTGGTTGAGGTTTAGGTTGTTGTGGTTCTTGTTCAGGTTCATCTTGTTGTGGTGCATCATGTTGTGGTTCCTGTTGGTCTTGTTGTGGTTCATGTGGTTGATTTAGAAAATTTCGTAGAGCAAGAGGCATGACAAACTCAGGAAGATTTTCTTTACCAACATCCTTGTTAGTCATATCAGAGAATATGCGCTTATTGACTCTAAACGGATCAATTTCATCAGTTTCATCAATTTCAAGACCAGGTACACATGCATTGAACAACATTTGACAGAAACGAGCATAATAGACAGTGGTAGACTCTGACAATTTATCACCTAAGCTCATCAAAACATGTCGACCAAAATCAAAATTAGAACCATAGAGCAGAGAATACCCGATTTGAAGACTGTCTATTGGAATGGCATCCCAGTTTGTGACTTTCTTCTGGAACGTCCTCGTTATGCAATCAAAGAAGAAATTCCATTCTTTTCTGAGATTTGGCCTTTTTATACTGCCGAGCTTGTCAAGAGATTCCATGTAACCTATCTCTTGTAGCATCTCTCTCAAATAAGTTTCATTTACAAGAGTATAAGAAGTATGTGTATCAAATCCCATTGTATCTCGTACAATCTGTGGAGTAATCACATGATCTTGGTCTTCGTAAGTGAAGATAATGGTAGGAGTTCCACTTTCTCCTCCATCCACATAAACTGAATTCTGCCAGAATGAAACAATTTGCGACGCAGAAAGAGTAGCAGGTCCAGTCAGAGCTTGTCCAATCTCTGAATCCCTCAAAAAGTTCTGCATGAGATGAAACGATTCTGGAACGCGTTGATGATAGAGTGGAGCTTCATAGTTATTAGGAACAAGCCGTAAGCCAAGAGCAGTGAATGCTTTAGATGCCATTGAGTTAAGAATTTCCGAGAATTTCCAAGAGATGTGTATGTAGAAAAGGTGTTTGCGTGAGTGCCCAAGAGAAAAATAAGAAAACTGTGAGAGTAAGAGTAAAGCAAACTCGTTTGGACACAAAAGTGATTAAATTAATGAAAAACTCAATCTCTTATGTAACAAACACTCAATCAGTTCCTTGATTAATGTGTAGTGGGACACGATAATAGGTAAGTGGGACACATTAAAGGCGAGTGGGTCATGTGCGCCTATTTTTAAAAAGAGTATATTAAAAATTAAAACATTAAAATATTTGATTTTAACAAAAATCAAATATTACTCTTTTAAAAATATCTGGACCCAAGTAAAATCAGAATTTGAAACGTTTACCTGTTGCCTTTAAAAACCAGAATACGAAGCGATTAAGGACTTCGTTCTTACCCATCTCTATTTAAGGCCTAGAGACTTGCTCAGATTATTCATTAAACCTTTAACCTTTCAGTTTCCCCTGTAAAATCACAAATCCTTCAAACCAAATACCCTTGAAAAACAATGGCCAACCTTACCATCAAAGAGAAAAACCTTCATCTTGTCGAGAATAGGGACATCTTCAGCTATACGCGTGAAGAATTTGAAGCGTTTGAGTGGGAAAGGCAGCTTGAGACGTTGTGGCTGCAAATGGATGCTGGTCTGGAAGAGCTCGAGAGAGAAAAACCTGCAAGGGTGATCGACATCGATGCTGCCCTCCAAGCAACATTGGCATGGCTCTCCTCGAAGGCATCCTCATCCACCACCACCAACCATTGTTAATGAATATGTCAGCAAAAATAACCTTATCCCTTCAACTTCCACCCAAACAAAGTGGCAAAGATGGGATCTGGGAATTTTTGCTAACAATGGAGTGGTGTGAACGGATCTTTTACTTTCCTGTTGAATAGATTAGCAGATAGAGAGAACAAAAAGATGTAATATTTGCTTGTAATCTCTTTCTTATTATCAATGAAAATTTTGTTTTTCTAATCATATTCATTGTGTTCTGCAACTGTTATTTGTGTTATATGAACTGTTTTTCAAGAAAATGCATCAAGAAGAGAATATGAAAACTAATTAAAGTAATCATATAAAGAACACATTCATCAACTATCCACTGATTAACAGTTGTCAAAAACCCTACTTACTCCAAGACTTTCAAATTGTCCAAGTGAAAATTTACCTTAGAGTACAAATCACGAATCAACAGCGTTTGTCAATTCTCCAACTTTATCACCGAAACCCTTTCATAAATTGCACAGTTGTGGGTATTTGTGTGTGTGAAGCAGAGTTTACTAAGTCAATTTTTAGAGCATCTAATTTTTCATAAAATCCATAAAGTAAATCAATAAACACTGGATGCACAAACTGTCATAGTAAACACTGACTGTATGATGAAAGCTAAACTCTGAAGTAATCGAACTTTATACAGTAATTTTTTTTTATTTTATACCCCCTTTATATACACAATTTTTTTCATTCATTTTTTTTTATTTTCATTTTTTTTTATTTTTTTATTTTTCATTCCAGTAATCAGAGGTTGGAACCAGTCACCAAAAATTCAAAAATTTTAGCCCTTATCATTTTGATAAGTTCCTGGGTCATCCTAGTATTTAACTAGTCACCAAAAATCAGAGAATTTTAGCACATATTATATACCAATAGGTTCCTGGGTCATCCTAGTATCCAACATAATCTCAAAGGAGTATAATAACCTATATACTTTTTCTTTGGGGTATTGCAGTAAACATTTTATTTTATCAGAGTATAACTAACAGAGTTTAGAGTTCATCAACATCAGTAGTTCTTCATGAAAGGTAATGCACACAGTATTTATAGACTCAGAGTTTAGGACAAAATAAACTAAGAGATGCTATAAATATGAGCCAGTATCATGCTGTGTTAACTTTCTGCACAATCTAAGATTAGATCTCAATAACTCAGAAAGATTCATGATTAATTGCTGAGAATCATGCTTCATACATATTTCTTCATTGGTGTTTTCATTCAGACAAAAATCAACTCAAAGTTCACAGAGTTTATCAAACTTATTAACAGTGTATGACATACAGACATGCTGACAGAGTTTAGCAGAGTATGCATAACAGAGTTTAATCAACAGAGCTCACTCAATATTTAACCAATCAGGAAATATGATTAATACATCACATAAGTAAAGTTTGAATCTAACCAACATTTCTAGTCAGAACCAGAGATCATTCCTAGTTCATTAACCAGCCTTGTAAATGTAGCTTCACTCAATGGTTTATTGAAGATATCTGCAAGCTGTTGTTCTGTAGAGACAAAATGTAGTTCAATATTTCCTTCTTCCACATGTTCTCTGATGAAGTGGTACCTTATGCTGATGTGCTTGGTCATTGAATGCTGTACTGGATTACCTGTCATAGCAATAGCACTTTGATTATCACAGTAAATAGGTATATTACTGTACCTCAATCCATAATCCAGCAATTGATTCTTCATCCATAAGATCTGTGCACAACAGCTACCAGCTGCAATATACTCTGCTTCAGCTGTTGATGTGGAGATTGATTTCTGTTTCTTGCTGTACCAGGAAACAAGTCTGTCACCAAGAAATTGACAACTTCCACTAGTGCTCTTTCTGTCTACCTTACAGCCTGCAAAGTCTGCATCAGAATACCCAAGTAGTTTAAAATCTGATTCTCTGGGGTACCACAGACCTAATGATATGGTGCCCTTGAGATACTTGAAGATTCTTTTCACAGCTGTCAGATGTGGCTCTCTAGGATCTGCCTGAAACATTGCACAAAGACAGGTTGCATACATGATGTCAAGCCTACTAGCTGTCAAGTATAGAAGAGATCCTATCATGCCCCTGTAGTTTGTCATATCCACTGAAACTCCTGTGTCTTTGTCCAGTTTAGTTGCTGTTGCCATGGGAGTTGATGCAGATGAACAGTCAAGCATACCAAATTTCTTGAGAAGATTTCTGGTGTATTTTTCTTGATTAATGAAAATTCCATCTTCTGTTTGTTTCACCTGTAGGCCTAGAAAGTAACTAAGCTCTCCCATCATGCTCATTTGATATCTGGACTGCATGAGCTTGGCAAACTTCTTACAGAGTTTATCATTAGTAGACCCAAAGATGATGTCATCAACATAAATTTGAACTAAAAGAAGGTCACTTCCTTGATTGAAATAAAACAGAGTTTTGTCAATTGTTCCTCTGTTGAATCCACTTTCTAGAAGAAACTGAGCAAGTGTCTCATACCATGCTCTTGGTGCCTGCTTAAGTCCATATAGTGCCTTGTCTAGCCTGTAGACATAATCTGGATATTTGGGGTCCACAAATCCTGGTGGTTGTTCAACAAACACTTCTTCTTCAAGCTTTCCATTCAGAAAAGCACTTTTCACATCCATCTGGAACACTTTGAATTTCTTGTGAGAGGCATATGCTAGAAAAATTCTGATTGCCTCCAATCTTGCTACTGGAGCAAATGTTTCATCATAATCTATTCCTTCCTGCTGTGAATAACCTTTTGCTACCAGTCTAGCCTTGTTCCTCGTGATAACACCTTCACTGTCAGTCTTGTTTCTGAAAACCCATTTAGTACCAACAATAGATCTGTTCTTTGGTCTTGGTACAAGGGTCCAAACTTCATTCCTTTCAAATTCATTTAACTCTTCCTGCATTGCTGTTATCCAGTCTGCATCTTGAAGAGCTTCTTCCACTTTCTTTGGTTCATTTTTGGACAAGAATGCATGAAATAGACATTCACTTGCAGTAGCACTTCTTGTCTTTACTTTTGCATCTAGATCACCAATTATCAAATCAGGTGTATGTGATTTAGTCCATTTCCTAGCAGAAGGCAAATGACTTCTATCAGCATGTGATCCTCCCCCTTGATCCATGCTCCCCTGATTCTGTTGTGATCTATCTTCGTTTTCTGAGACTCCCCCTGAACTTGACTGTCCAGAGTCAGAATTTGAATTTTCACAGTTTGAAGCATCAGAGTTTGATCCAGATTTTTCAGTTGACTCAGTATCAGTGTTTGAGTCTTCATCTTGATCATGCTCCCCCTCAACTGGTTCTCCTCTTTGTTGTGACTGAGAAGTTTCTCCAGAATTTACCAGTAGAGGTTCAGAGTTTGTTTCAACAGAGTCTGTCAGAATTGTTTCATCAGAGTTTCCTTCATCATAGTTTAAAACTTCATTTTCAAAGTTCAGTTGATCATATTCGTCTTTGTCTTCAAGTCCAGTTATCTTCTTATCATCAAAAGAAACATGTATAGATTCCATGATCACTTTAGTTCTCAGATTGTAAACTCTGAATGCCTTTGTTGACAGTGGATAGCCAACAAAAATTCCTTCATCTGCCTTTAACTCAAACTTGGTCAACTGTTCTGGATGAGTCTTCAAAACGAAACATTTGCACCCGAAAATATGAAAGTATATCAGGTTAGGCTTCTTTTTCTTCACCATCTCATATGGTGTCTTTCCATGCTTATTGATCAGTGTTGCATTTTGAGTAAAACAAGCAGTTTGAACAGCTTCTGCCCAGAAATAAGTTGGCAATTTTGCTTCATCAAGCATAGTTCTGGCAGCTTCAATTAAGGTTCTATTTTTCCTTTCAACTACACCATTTTGTTGTGGTGTACCAGGTGCTGAAAATTCTTGTTTCACTCCATTGTCCTTGCAGAATTCTTCCATTGTTGCATCTGAACTCAGTTCCATTATCACTTCTGATGATTCTGACTTTGTTGCTTGATCCTTTGTCCAGAAGCTTCACATGCTCCATCAGAGTCGATGTAGTTTCATCCTTCTTTGCTAGAAAATACACCCAGGTGAATCTAGTGTATTCATCAACAATGACTAAAGCATATTTCTTCCTTGCAATAGACATAACATTTACTGGACCAAAGAGATCAACATGCAGAAGATGATAGGGATCAGTGATAGAAAATTCTGTCTTGCTCTTGAAAGATGACTTCCTTTGTTTAGCCTTCTGACATGAGTCACATAGGCCATCAACTTTTAACAGGGTCTTTGGGAGTCCTCTTACAAGATCCTTTCTGATCAATTCATTGATGTTGTTCAAGTTCAAATGTGAGAGTTTCTTGTGCCACTTCCAACTCTCTTCACTAGACATTCTTGTAGACAGGCAAACAGCTTTTCCAACAGAGTCTATCAAAAGCTTGATTTCATAAATGTTGTTTTGCCTGTGACCAACTAGAACAACCTTTCCTGTAGATTTGCTGATAACTTCACAATATTCAGGTTGGAAATCTACATGATATCCCTTGTCACAGATTTGACTCACAGATAGCAAGTCATGCTTGAGTCCTGGGACATGAGCTACATTGTTGATGATGACATTTCCAAGATTGATATTGCCATATCCCAATGTTCTTCCTATATTGCCATCACCATAGGAAACTTTTGGGCCAGCCTTCTCCTCATATTCTGATAGCAGGGCTTTATTTCCAGTCATGTGTCCTGAACATCCACTGTCCACGACTAGGGTTGCCTCCCTGTTACCCTGCAATCACAAACAATTACTGAGGATTAGTTTTAAGGATCCAGACTTGCTTGGATCCTTTGGCATTCTTAACTTGGTTAGCTTTTGCAGCGGAATTAACATTATCAGAGTTTGAGCTAACAGTATCAGTGTTTACACTTGCAGTATCAACTTTAACCCATTTTAGATTGGGTTTCAGTTCATAGTAATTATGATAGACAGCATGATATTTTCTACAAGTATAGATGGAATGCCAAGTGCTTCCACAGTGTGTGCATAGAGTCCGTGGCTTAGTTCTAGCAAAATCCTTCTTTACCTCAGACTTTGTAGGTAAAGAATTTATATTTTTATTTTTCTTGCAGAAATTTGCAAGATGCTTAGTACTACCACAGTTATGACATGTCTTTCTTGGAGCATAACTAGCAAGCATTGGTTTATTTCCTGAAGTAATGCCTACTTTTCCATTTCTGTTCTTGTTTGACACTTTCTTTTTCTCAACAGATTTTAACTCCTTCAGTTTATGTTTGAGTTGTTTATCTGTCATTGAACCAATATTAACCTGTTTAACACTAGTTTTTACTGGTTTTCTTTGGACAGCTTCTTTTTCATTCTCAGACAAAAATTTACTGGTTCCATGAACAAATTTAGTTCTGACTTTAACTTGATTTTGAAATCTAAGTTCATCTCCCTCATTATAACCTAGACCAACAGTGTCTGTTTGAAAAATCTGTTGAGTGTCCTTTCCAGAATTAGTCCAAGTCCTAATTTTCTTATTTGCTTCCTCCAACTCAGATTCTTGTTGTTTATACTTTTGAAGCAAAATCTGTTCTTTGCAAACAGCATCATCTCTCTCTTTCTGAACTTGTTGCATGTTTTCAAGTTTCTCTTCAACAAGTTTATTTCTCTCTTTAAGTTCAGAATTTTCAGCTTTTATCCTCTCATTTTCTAAAGTCTGATCCCTATAACTTATATGCAATGACTTAAGAAAAATTCTTAATTGAGCAATGTCATCAATATTATAAGCATAGGTAGTTAAAGGTACCTGATTTTCAGAGGATTCTGATTCAGTAGTGGCCATGAGAGCATAGTTCACTTTTTCATCAGAATCTGAAGTATCTGCCCAATCTCTGCCTTTAGTGTAGAGTACCTTTCCAGTTTTACCCTTCTTGCACTCAGGAGCATAGTGACCCATCTCCTTACACTTGTAGCATTGAATTTCAGACTTATCCTTCTTCCCTTTAGAATCTCTCTTATCAGACTTCCTGTAGCTTTTCCTGTCTTCATTTGAATCCCTAGAAAACCTTTTTCCTTTCTTGAAATTCTTGAAGCCCATTTTCTTGAAAGTCTTCACCATCAGCACAACCATTTTTCTCATTTCTTCTTCATCATCCTCAGAGTCAGATGATTCAGAAGAATTTGAATCATAATCAGAGTTTGGTGAATCACTTTCTGAATGTATGACCAAAGCTTTTCCCTTCATTTTCCTTCTTGTTACCTCTTTCTTCTGAGGCTTCTCTTCAACATTAAGAGCAACATACTTTCCTTTTCTGCTTGATCTCCTGTTTCTCTGCTCCATTTCCAATTCATAAGTTTTGAGCAGTCCATAAATTTCATCAATCTCTGTTTCAGCAAGATCATAGTTGTCTCTAATAGTGGTTGTTTTCACATCCCACTTTTCAGGTAGAGAAAGAAGAAACTTGAGATTCGAGTCTTCTAGATCATACTCTTTGTTGACCAATGACAGATCATTAATCAGTTTACAGAATCTATCAAATGTTTCTGTCATGGTCTCTTCAGGTTTAGCCTCAAAATGCTCATACTCTTGTGTGAGTATGTTTCTCCTATTCTTCTTAATAGCTGCAGTTCCTTGACACCTGACTTCAAGTGCATCCCATATCTCTTTTGCAGTGGTGCAGTTAATGACTTTGTTAGACATAACATTGTCTAAGGCACTATGCAGTAAATGCCTAACTTTTGCATCCTTAGCAATTGATGATAGATCTTCAGGAGTCATGTCCTTCTTTTCCTTTGGAACCATTTTTGCTGCTTCACCAGCAACTGCAACAGATAGCTTTGTAGGATTGTGAGGGCCTTCATAAATCCTATCAAGATATTCTGGATCTGTAGCCTCCAGAAACATAGTCATCTTGACCTTCCACATAGCATACTCTAATGGCCTCAGAATAGGAACCCTGATTGGTTCATAACGACTCACAGTAGTAGGAGCCTTTTCAGAAACAGTAGGTGTTGGTGGAGGAATTTCTGACATGATTATTGTTGTGTTTGGATCTTAACCTGTAATAAAGTAACAGATTGGCTCTGATACCACTTGTTGGGCCGAATACACAAACAATAATCAACTTTGTATGAGAGATTAACAAGTAAAAGCGTTTATGCACTTAAAAACTTCTTGTATTTCAAACCCTCTTCGTGATGTAAAATATCACAAAGAGCTGCTAGGTTACAAAAATGATAATTCGTTATCGATACCCTTCTAGGGTTAACCTATCTGTATTTATATAACATACAGCTACGATACAATCTCTAATTGATATTCCTAATAATCAGCTATACAATGATATCAATTACAGATTGTCACACGTCTCCTATGTCAACTCGATCTCTTTGATAGCTATCCAATCTTCAAAGATATCGCTTCCATAATTAATCTTTAATCACTGTTGAACAGTAGACGCGCTTCCTCCAGAAAGAGTTTAACAAACTCTGTCGAGCTTCCAACTGTCAGAGTTTACGCAAACTCTGACTGCTTCCAGCTAAACTCTGATAACTCCCTGTAACACTTAAACACTGATTAAAACACATCAATTATATTTAACAAACGAGATTGTCTAAGTTAATTGTTTGTATCTAGCCTATCAATGGTTCTACTCAGAATCAGGTTAATATATGACTCTGCCCGAATCAACGAGGTATAAAAAAAATTCCCGATTCAATGTGGTATAAAAAAAATGATTTCGCTCCGAATCAAGGTTGCCTTCACGATTCTGAATCAAGGCAGCCAAAATCTATATTCCAAAGTTTGCAATAATTTTATAAGGAATCGATCTAATTTATCGACTCCATCAATAGTTTTCTGTTATTTTACAATTCTATTCAGATAATTAGACATCCGTGACTATTTGAATTTTTTTTTTTTTGAATATTTTGGCTTATAGCCTTTTATAATGAGTATATGTTCATTGACAAATCTCGTGATAAGCGAGTATCGAACCCAGAACCTTTGGATCGACTAGAGGTAACCTCAACCAACTGAGATGCCTCAACTTGCTATTTGAAGTTGTGAAAGCACTGTACTCACTATTTGTGTAACTAATGATTTTATTTGGTCGTAATTCTATGCAACTACTACATTATTGTGATTTATCCATTCATGAATTCAGTTAAGAAAATTTATTATGTACTTGTATTGTCAAGAAACAGAAGTCAAGGCGTTTACGTAGGCTCGTAAGTATGTCACTACTGAAACATGAGTTTTTTTTAAAAAGAATATTGATATTAAAGTAAGTAATTGTCATTAAATTATTTAATCGAAAGAATATAATAAATGGTTTTATTTAAAAAATTCAAAAAATTAAAATTTAAGATAATTGATTACGAATCGTGTTTCGCACGGGTTATCAGCTAGTATTCTTAAGTAGTGGGAGTACGTGGAAGAAAAACAAACACCGATTAAGAGCATCTCCAAGAGACTCCTACATTCACTCTTAAAAATAATATAAATAAATGGCTCTTAACAAGTTATTGCATTGCTTTATGCAGAGCCGGCTCTAGGGGGAGTATAGCCACACTCTTGCCTAGGGCCACAAACTTTTTAGGGGCCTCATATTTTAATCATTATGTATAAACATTATATATATATATATATATAATTGTTAATAATTTTTGTTGTTAAAATAAAAAGGAAAAAAAATCTAAATGTCATTATAAAAAACTTATCTATTAGTTCTCCTTTAGATTTCAATATTTGAGTACTTAATTAAAAATTCAACCGTACGGAAATAAATATGAGAAGATGCCATAATGCCCAGTTGCCCACCATTCAAACTCCATGGCCCGGAATACCCACGCGCGGAAGTGTTGGCCATATTTACCCACGGGTTACGCATTCGGTGGATGCGTGTGCTGGGATGTGCATGTTGAACATGCGTGTCACGGGTCACGCATCTCCCACATGCGTGATGATGTCATATGACGTCATTCTCACAATTGCAGCTCCGGTATTGCTCTGGAACTTTAAATCGCTTGAAAATCACCTTTCTTCGTCCATCACATTCCGGCTACCTCCATCACATCCAAGGACATCAAAACGAAGCCCAGACGTGCCTCTCCAATTTGACCCATCATTTTGTTGATTTTCTGGCCCCGCAAGGGCTTGCACGAACACATCGGAAAACGAAATCGGAAAAAAGCTTCGAATTGGGTCTTTCGAATCCGGCGAAACAAACCAAAAACGATGTGTATAGGATTGTAGAGGGTGGATAGGCGATCAGTTTGGTATATAGAATGGTAGTGAACGGTTGCTAGAAAGGGGTGAACGAATGGCCCGAAGGTTTGGTCGAAAAAATGATGCCGATGCGAGCTTGAGGACGATCAACAATAACTGCACACACGCATGTTGGACATGCGCATCTGAAGACACGCATTCTCAACATGCGTGTCCCAGCTACTGTTCACGAGTGCAGAATTCAGTTTTACGAAGGATGCTCATGTGACACATGCGTGTCCGGACATGCATCTCCCAGATGCGTGTCCCGTTGGTAAATAGGGCCATCCCTTCCGCCGGGGGTATTTCGGACCATCGGTTTTGGAAGGTGGGTATTTAGGGCCTTCATCCAATAAATAGCTAGTAAAAATAAATAAATATGTAAATTTTCAAATGATTTAGTGATTTGGATATTTTATTTTCTAACAAAAAATAATCGATTAATCTCTACCATTAACATTATATAAGAAAATAATATCATTATAAAACCAATACTTTACAACTTAAATTTTCATAAAAATTTTCTACGATAATATTTTGACATAATATTCACATCCGTACGGTCAGATTGTTCAAAAATATTCATTAAATATGACATAAGGACGTACTAGTAGATTTTTTTTATTATAACCTTCATAAATTCTAAGCTCGGAAAGAAATTAAATAATAATGAGAAGAAGATGTTAATTAAACTAAATTATAGTGATTTTATTAGAAATTTTGCACATTGAAAAATGAGAATGATAATAAATTCTTAGCTTCAATTAATACAAAAAACAGAAATTTGGATTAATAAATGATTTCAATTTCTTATGTAAATTGATTTATAAAATTTGTAATTTTCATATATATTGTTTGAAAAAAATTTGGGCTCCAAATATTAAAAAATTAGGGCCTCCAAATTGCTGGAGACGGCCCTGGCTTTATGTGTCAAACTCCAACAATACTCTTTATATTAGCTTTTAACATATAATCTATCTATAAATCAACCACACTATAACCAAAAGTTGTGTAAGGATTGGTGAACATGAATATTTTTATATTAAAACATAAGTTAAGAGCTACTAGTGGCTCTTAGTAATGAGGAGAGGGAAGAAGCTCTTAGTATTTTTAAGGGTCACTAAGAGTCTTTTGAAGCAATATTTTTATTCTCTCTCTCCATTTTTTGAGTTAAGAACTAGAATAAAGAACCTCTTAGAGATGCTCTAACAACCCCAGACTCTCAACATATAGAGCCCTTCTTAAGAACGCTAATGACGAAAGTGAGAGCCCTTCTTAAGAACATTAATGACGAAAGTGAGCCACAAACCTTTTCTGAGTTATTAACAGTCGAATCACAAAACATTAGATGATTAATTAGTGATAATATGGTATTTTTTAAAAAAAAATGATAATATGGTTGTATTCAGCTGGAACTTTAGTACGTCATGCGGTAACAGAGAATTAAACATCAGTACGTGTACCACATCGTTGACACTTGACAACGATTCGTTGCAAGCTGCCTTGGATCTTAAATACTTCTCCATGTCTGAAATTTGTTGGTGGAGTATTTCGATTTTTAATAGAAAATTATTATTTGTGTACTAGGGCCCTCCACTGTTATGGTATAATATTTTTTTATAGATATTTTCAAATTTATTATATTGTTAATACATATGTGTCATATAAATTATCTAGTTTTTGTACACCTAAAATAAGTTGTGCAAAAAATATGTGCCAACTACAATTCTTACTAAAGTATAATGAAATTTTTTTAATTAATAGAATATGTTGATGATATCCGTATTTTTACAAATATTTTAAAATTTATTAAATTATTAACTTATGTGTTATGTAATATTTTTTTTAGATTAACTTATTTTTAGTTATTTAGTTTTTGTATATCTAAAATTTTAGAAAAAAGAAAAGAAAAAAGACCAAGAAGAGTAGTCGCATGAGAGTCGACTTCTACCCTAGCAGCCGCCTCCCCTTTTCTCCGATCTAACCTCCTCTCTCTCCATTTCAGCCTTCTGCCCCCTCACAAATCCACTTCCATCTTCCATTCTCTCTCCTATTCACCTCCCTTCCGTTTTTTTCTTTCAATAATCGAGTTTTAGTTGAAAATTCATTCGAGTTACAATTAAAATTCATTCTTAGAGTCAAAATCTCCTACTTAACATCATATCAAAACTTGGTGTTGTTTCGAGATCTTTGATTTTTCAAATTTTTGTTTGGTTGTCTCCCTTTTTGGGTGTTTGTGTTGTCTCTCCTTTTGGGGTGTTGGTTATGTTTGTTATCTTTTAGTCCGTTGTATGATTGCATGGAGTATGATTCCTATGGTGTTTTTGGGGAATCTGGAAAGCCCGTATCGAGGCTGTGTCGGTAGTGGCTTTCGCAAACGCTCACCTTTCACAACAAAAGAAGATTGTTCATATTTTGAGGACTTTGGTTCCTCCTATTTCAATTCTTGAAATTGAAAGTTTTGAACATTGGACTACAGCTGTCATTAGTGTGAAGGTCAATTGTGTTACTACTGCTTTCAGGGTTGGTGTAGGTTGGATTGTTCGGAATGTCATTGTAATCTATATTAGTTCAAAGAATATTGTTATTATGTTTGTTAAGCGATCTGGAAACAAAATGGCTATTTATTTAGTTCATTTTTTTGTTTTTAAACCAGATTGTATTGCCAATTTGGGGGTTTGTCCCGGCTGTGTTCTAGTTATTTTTTTAATGAAATGCTATCTACTTTGAGTCAAAAAAAAGTGATAGAAAAAAGAGCAATAGAAAAAGTGTGTGCCGCCACTTATATATGGAATTTCCCCCTCATATATTTACTTTCCTGCATGCACTCGGTTTCCTTACAGAACTATTTGCCTATATAAAGCCCCCAAGTATCCCCTAAATTTCATCATGAAGCATTAGAACCAACCATATTATATATACTATGTCTTCATCTAAAAGTTGTTACAATGTTTGAGACTGATAAAACCAATGAATTGTGGAAGATGAAGAAGCGTATCAAGGCACTTGAAGCTGCTAGAGTAAGTGGAACTAGCATGGTATCTCTGCTTGTGCCTCCTCGTGCTCATCTATCTGAAGTTACAAAGGTGCTCATGCATGAACATGCTACTGCGAAAAATATAAAAAGAAAGGTTAAATGCCGGTCTGCTTTATGTGCAATTACGTGTACTCAACAACGGTTCCTTCAAATGGTCTTGTGCTTTACGTCGGAACTATTGTTGGTGATAATGAAAAAGAAGAGAAGGTAATAATTGATTTTGAGCCCTTTAAACCGATAAATACATCCGTTTATTTATGTGACAATAAGTTCCATACTGAAGTTTTGCATGAACTTGTGGAATCTGATGATAAGTTTATTAAAGCTTGTATCAAAATTATCTTATAACACATAGCTCACTACTTATCACAACCAACACTGCTTATCACCTTACTTGCTTATCATAACCATTTCTGTTATTTCAATATAAAGTCTCCTCCATGTACTCATTTCCATTTACTTACTCTGTAATACATTTTCTTAATCAATAAGAAACACATCTTCTTCCCCAATATGTAGTTACATCTTCTTCCCCAATATGTAGTTACATTCTCTGTTCCATGGATGATGAGTTTTCAGAAATCTTTAGATAGTATCAGAGCTCTATCTTCCGCAATCTCTCTATTTCTCGGCGAGATCTGTGATTTCTCATCGTCTTTCATCAAGTTTTGTGAGTTTTCTCGTCGTTTTTCATCACGATTTGTGATATTCTGTTATCTGATTGTTTTTCTGTGAGTTTTTGTGTGTTTTTTTGTCGATCGTCAAAAAAACACATAAAAGAACACACAAAAACTCACAAACAGATTGGAACACAAACAGATCGATCAAGAAATCCTAGGCAGACTGCGCCCCTGCTAGGCAGTCTACGCAGCAAACAGATTGGAGGTGCGCAGTCTGCGCCCTTGCTAGGCAGACTGCGCCCTGGCCGGCCAGAAATCCTGAAAAATTACTGTTTTGCCCTAATTCGATCTGAAATTGTATTTTCGGTAGTTCCTTCGAATTCTAATTGTAATATATGGTATTTTCTTGTTGGGCAAGACTTGTAGGGCCTATTTAAACACCTTGTATCATTGTAATTTGTATTATTACTTAGAATTACTTATCAATAACTTAGAATCACAAGGGAGAAAAGGGGAGGAAGATTCAACGCTCGTGACAAGCAACGGATCTAGATCTACTTCATCTGTTGTATTCTTTTCTTAGGCGATATTCTGGATTCTAGATTTGTTTTCTCAACTCTTTGTTCTATTAATATTATTACTACTTTTATTCATATCATGTTTTCATCAGATCCCATGATGACGAGCGATTCGATTATGAACTAATCGTTGTCATGGGATTCTAACGGATTTATCTATGTAGCTTAGTAGTTTGATTGCTTTAAAGATTTGTGTGTGATGAATTCTTGATATCCTCGTATGGTTAATCTTAATGCTTTTAGATGCGTAGCTAACATCTAAATTGAATTGTTAATCTCTTGCGAAACGAGAGTGGATTTTGAGATTTAGAACTTGCCATGCTAGCATAGGATAGGTTGATGTTTTAACATCATGATTTGTAGCGTAAATAGAGATATTATGCTGCCCTATGTGATCAATATGGATAACTTGTTCTTCACCGTTATGTTTTCAAATATTATAGAGATATAGGGTCTAAGCATAATTGGTATCTATTCATCTTCCATCTCTTTTGTGGATGTATGAGTAGTTTGGTAATCGTATACTGAAAAGTAGCCTATACTTGTTTCGTGTTGTCCGATCAGATATCATAACCATCACATGCATTGATTAAAGGCATCAACTCTAAGCGAAGTATTTAATGAAGTTAGGATCCCATGTTTATTCTCATATAAGTTATTCGATTTTAATTCTCATTAGTTAAGTAATTCTTAGTTTTGTTAATTTTCTTCTTAGTTAATTTAGATAATCAAAACCCAAATTTGTTAATTGTCTTAGCAGTGAATAAAAACCATACATTGTTGCATATGTGCATTAACTGAATTGAAACATAAACCAGATCTCTAAGGGAACGAACTTGACTTATTCATATATTACTTGTGACCACGTACGCTTACGTGATTTAGTGCAAACATGGGAATTCTCAAACTATGGTTTCTCCTACTTCTGAGCAGTTCAGTCTTGCTTCTCACATTGCAGGTACTACTTTTTCTTTGTCTGCTTCTACAAAATTATCTGCCATGGTTTGGATTCTTGACACTGGGGCCACCAATCACATGTGTTGTAGTCTTGATTCTATGACTAATGTTCAGACTTTATCAGCACCTCTAACTGTTAAGTTTCCTAATAGAGATAGTGCCACAGTCACACATATAGGCTCTGTCTATTTGTTTCCTATTTCTACTATGATCAAAGATGTTCTTTATATACCTACTTTTACTTTTAATCTTCTTTCTGTCAGTAAACTATCTTCTCAACTTCATTCCACCATCCATTTCACTTCTAATAATTGCTATCTACAGGACCAATACCAGAAGACGGAATTAGTTCTTGGTAGCATTGTTGGAGGCCTCTATCAGCTGACAAATCTATCAACTCATTTGTCTTCTCCTTCAGCGTTCACTGTTTCTCAGACCACTCCTTCATCTTTCTGGCACAAACGCCTTGGCCATGTGCCCACTAAGATTTTGTCCAAAATTCCTGTAATAAATGTTTCAAATACTCTTTGTAATAGAAGTGACAATGGTTGTTTACCTTGTCCTGTTTGCCCTCTTGCTAAGCAATGTAAACTTTCATTTCCTATTAGTCAATCAAATGCTCTGTTTCTTTTGAACTTGTGCACTGTGATCTTTGGGACCTTATAGGATCCCAACTTACAATGGTTGTAAATATTTTATTACTCTTATTGATGATTGCACTCGTGGTATTTGGACTATTCTCTTGCCTACTAAACAACATGCTACACAATCTCTTAAAGATTTTTTCGTCTATGTCACCACACAATTTGGTACCACTATCAAATGCCTTCGGACAGATAATGGTGGTGAGTTTGTTAACAATGATTTGGCTCAATTTTTGTCATCTCAAGGCACCATTCATCACACTTCTTGCCCATACACTCCCCAACAAAATGGGAGAGTGGAACGAAAGCATCGTAATTTACTTGAAATGTCAAGGGCTCTCATGTTTCAAGCACACTTACCTTCCTCTTTTTGGGGTGATTGCATACTTACCTCTACCTATCTTATTAATCGAATCCCTACTACTGTTTTTGGTTACATTTCACCCTATGAAAAACTTTTTAACACCCCTCCTTCCTATGATCATCTCAAAGTTTTCGACTGTGTTGCTCATATGTCTGTTCACTGTTTGGACAAATTTTCTCTCGTGCTATAAAAACAGTCTTTCTTGGCTACTCTATGACACAAAAGGGATATAGACTTTATGATCCAATTACACATCAGTTTCATGTTTCTAGGCATGTTACTTTTGTTGAACATTGTTTCCCTTTTTCTTCTACTTTGTCACAAACTGATAGACCTTTGTTTATTCCACCAGATCAAACCTGTGATGTAGACACTCCACCTATTCCTTTGACAGTTCTTCAAGACGACACACCTTTATCTTTGTCTCATTCACCAACTGTGTCTCATTCACCAACTGTGTTACCTACTCCTGTTTCTTCACCAACTGTGTTACCTACTCCTATTTCTTCGCCCACTGATTCATCAACCACTGTTTCACCATCACCTTTACCTCCTCCACAACGAGTTTCACTTAGACATAAGGTTCAACCTACATGGCTGAAGGATTATGTCACTTCAAAACCACAAAAAACTTCTGTTTCTTCAAATGTCACAGCTAATACTATTTTATTGAATTGTCCCATTGACCAAAAATATAATCTTTCCCATTATACACCTTCTACCTCGATTTTCGCTTGTGCTGTTAGTCCACAAACAGCAATTTCTGAACCTTTTACATATAATCAAGCCAAGACAGATCATAGGTGGATTGATGCTATGGACAAAGAATTAACTGCTTTAGAAACAAACAATACTTAGACCATAGTTCCCAAGCCACATAACAAAAAGGTTTTGGACTGCAAATGGGTTTATAAAGTAAAGTATTTAGCAGATGGTTCTATAGATAAATTCAAAACTCGTCTTGTCGCCAAAGGGTATACTCAGGTTGAAGGCCAGGATTATCACAACACATTTTCTCCCTTTGAAAAGATGGCTATAGTTCGAACTATATTAGCTTTAGCAGCTGTACAACGTTGGGATATTCATCAATTGGATATCAAAAACGCTTTTCTACATGGTGAGTTATCTGAAGAAGTTTACATGGAGCTTCATAAAGGTCATCCTCTTTATGGAACTGGAGTTGTATGCAAATTGAATAAGTCAATCTATGGCTTGAAGCAAGCTTCTCGTGTATGGTTTGAAAAACTAGCACCTGTTTTACTTGAACTTGGTTTCACTCAAACAGTTGCTGACTATTCTCTGTTCGTATATAAAAATCAAGATGTTTTTGTTACTGAATTGGTCTATGTGGACGACATCCTTCTCACAGGCAACAGTACTGAGTTTATTACACATGTTAAAGCTGTGATGCATTCCATTTTTACCATTAAAGACTTAGGTTTGGCTAAGTATTATCTTGGGTTGGAAATACATCAGACTTCAGTTGGGATTTATTTGCATCAACACAACTTTGTTCATGATTTACGCATTGAAGCAGGTTTGGAGAACTCAAAACCTTTGTCTCTTCCTGTGGATTCCAATGTTAAGTTTTCACCTACTGATGGTGAACTTCTTGAGGATCCTACACCTTATAGGAAGTTTGTTGGGAAATTATTATACCTTACTGTATCTCGACCTGATATCACTTACGTTGTCCATCACTTAAGCCAATTTTTGCAGAGTCCACGAGTACCTCACATGCTTGCTGTACAACGTGTGTTACGAATCAACTCATTTCCAAGGCTTGTTCTATTCTTCTGAGTCTTCTCTGCAACTTGAAGCCTATTGTGACAGTGATTGGGATTCTACTCTTGATTCTTCTGGAATGTTAAAAAGTATCACAGGAATGTGCTTACTACTTGGCTCTTCTTTGATTGTCTGGCATTCTACTAAACAGAAAGTTGTGTCACGATCGACTGCTGAAGCTGAATTACGTGCAATTGCTGACACTGCTTGTGAAGTCTCTTGGCTCACTCTTTTACTTTCTGAACTAGATCTTCCACAGTCTCTCCCAGTTACCATTCATATTGATAATCAAGCTGCTTTGGACATCACAGCTGATCTTGTTTTTTACCCCAAGACAAAACACTTTGCTTTAGATTATCATTTTGTTCGTGAACATGTGCAATCACAGTTAATACAGCCACGCTATTTGCCTAGTTCTTCTCAGCTGGCTGACATCTTTACTAAGGGACTTGGTCGATAAGCTCACTGGAATTTGTTATCCAGATTGAATGTTATGCAACCACATTCAATCTGAGGGGGACTATTAAAGCTTGTATCAAAATTATCTTATCACACATAGCTCACTACTTATCACAACCAACACTGCTTATCACCTTACTTGCTTATCATAACCGTTTCTGTTATTTCAATATAAAGTCTCCTCCATGTACTCATTTCCATTTACTTACTCTGTAATACATTTTCTTAATCAATAAGAAACACATCTTCTTCCCCAATATGTAGTTACATTCTCTGTTCCATGGATGATGAGTTTTCAGAAATCTTTAGAAAGTTTGGATTTATCATGGATGGGAACGACGCACTTTACGGGACATTGAGTGGCAATAGTAGAGAGATTTTTCATAAGTTTAATGTTAATCTTCCTAATAAACAAGGAAAAGGAGGGCAATCAGCATAGAGATTTGGTCGTATACGAGTCGAGAAACGCCACAATTATGTCATGAAGTCAGTTGAACTTGCTACACAGTTTTTTTATTAATCCTGCTACTAGTCAGCCCAATGTGGCGGGATTGATACTTGTAGGATCTGCATACTTGAAGGCGGAATTGAATCAGTATGTTTGACACACGTCTCCGTGTATTAAAACTTGTTGATGTTTCTCATGGAGGAGAGAATGGTTTTGACAAGGCCATTGAGCTTCCTATCCGGTGTCAAACTTAAAGAGGAAAAGCGACTGTTAAGCAAATACTTCGAGGAAATAAGGCGGGATAGTGGCAAGTATGTTTGCGGTGTAGAAGACACTTTAAAAGCTCTTGAGATGGGGGTTATTGATAATATCATTGTTTGGGAAGATATTGGTATCAACTATCAACAGATATGTGCTTATAAATAGCACCACATCTGAGGTTGTGATAAAATACATGAACAAAGATCAGGAGGCTGGTGAGAGTAATTTTCGAGACACGAATGGTGAACTAGAGATTGAAGAAAAGATCCCATTGTTGGAGTGGTTTGCGAATGAATATAAAAGGTTTGGGTGCATGCTAGAGTTATCTGCAGTCCTACATGCATATCCACAATTGTGGTTTTCTTTTCTTTTTTATATTATTTAGTTTGATTTGGTTATAACTCGTTTCCAAATTATAGTAACTTGTATCTAATCAGATTAGCTGATTGATTAGGGTTGTTCTGTTGAGGCAGAGCCAGAAATTATAGTGCATTGAGTAACAATAAATTAAACATGATTACTTATCCCACATCGTGTAGTTTCCGGGATAAAAATTTCTTTTCAAACATATATACCAACTTTAACCACTAATTGAATAACAGTTTAGAGATGTCCACAGACGTTTCCGGAGATGTCAGTGGACGTCCGAGTTAAAGTTTTAAAGCTGTAGATGTCTTGTTCGTGTTGAACGAGGATGTCTTGGCTAAGTTCATTGTTTGTATCTAAGCCTATCAATGATTCTTCTCAGAATCAGGGTAATATATGATTCTGCCCGAATCAATGTGGTATAAAAATAATGATTCTGCCCGAGTCAATGTGGTACAAAAATAATGATTCTGCTCCGAATCAAGGCAGCCTTTACGATTCTGCTCTGAATCAAGGGAGGCAGCCTAAAGTCTATAGTCAAAAGTTTGCAACAATTTTATCAGGAATCGGTCTAAACTATTGACTCCATCAATGGTTTTCTGTTCATTGTTTCACATATTTAGACATGAGTGTGACAATTTGAAGTTGTGAAAGTATTGCACTCACTCTTTGTTCAACTCACTAATAATTCTCTAGAAAAATGCTAGGTGTACCCCACGTGATAAGTGTAGCAAAATGCTAGGTATACCCCACGTGATAAGTGTAGCAAAATGCTAGGTATACCCCACGTGATAAGTGTAGCAATTCAATTAGTTACCCCTCCTGCATTCGCACCAACCACCCAATCAAAAAATTTCCATCACCCAATCAAAAAATTTCCATGTAAGCTTTTGCCACAGAGCAATATTTGGGTACCAATTTGGGGTACCTAGCATTACTCTTAATTCTATTTTGTCGTAATTCTAAGCAACCACATTCTGATTTATCCATTCATGAATTCAGTTTAAAAATTTATATAATTATGTACTTGTACTGTCAAGAAACATAAGTCAAGGAATTTGCATAGGGTGGTCAGGCTTGTAAGTATGTCACCGCAAACAACTGCAATCCAGACTGCAATCTTCGGTTCCTGTATAAGTCTGAGGAAACTGTTAGGGAAGTCATATTTAGGATACCAAGTTGTAAAGGACTGGCTCGACTTTGGTTATTTGTTTAATACTGACTGCTGAATTTGCGAATTAAATGTTTAGACTGATGTTCGTATCATGTGCAAATGTTTCTAAACGATTTAATATCAGCTCTCTTTGTAACAGAGCTAATGACTCTGTGGACTACATGTTTTTTACCTGTCCGTTTGTTTTTGTGATTTTGCAATTTTGTCCTTCTCGCTTCCGTCTTCTTGGAATACTATTCTGAATGGCGAGTTCCCTTTTACTTGCCACAAGTGCTCCTGTGGGAAGTAATGCTCTAAGCTCTAAGCTGTGAGAGTGTAAAGCTCCTGTGCACAATTGCTCTAAGCTCCTCATGCAGATGCTTTGCTAAAAACTTGCGTCTTCTTCGCATTTTCAGAAGCATACACATGACTCTCGTTCCATAGCTATCATTAATTTGTAATTTATCTTTACATTCATTTATCGTCTGGTGTAAACTAAGGGAGCCATGAGGAAGTTCAAAGATCTATGTAAATTTATATGGTTTTTGTTTTTTTCTTTAAGATTAAAGTTAAAATATCAAAATTTCGTTTTCAAAAAAATTAATAAAACAAATTCTAAGCTATTTTTATACACTTGTATAAACATGAAAAGAAAAATAGAAATTAACAAAAAAAAGTAACGCGGGACACGATTATTTCAAAATTCTTCAAGCGGGTGGTTGGTATTATAGTAATAATTTTTTGTCGTATGGAGAAAAATATAGGTATATAATAAATATTAAAATTCATTGAAAAGTAAAAAATACAGGTTAAAATTCAGCCCTCGTATATGGAAAAGTAGAGGGAATACGTGGAACAGTCCCAGGGCATATAGCATGTAACTAGGGCGGTTAACAAAACGAATTTGAAACGAATACTTTAATTTTCATATTTGTATTCGTTTTAAATATATATATATTCGGATTCTTATTCGTTTATTACATGAATAATTATTTGTATTCGTATTCGGATTCGGTTAAATTCATGAACTATTCAAATTCGTTTAAGGTAATCATTTAAAAGAAAATGAAACTAAATAACTAAACTGCTGGCCCGTGACAAAAGTTATGAAATCCCATAGTCCCATACTTCACCAGTTCAAGCAAATTATAAAGTACTAATATTACAGTCATCCAACTCAAAGAAAATAAAATTCAAATTACAACCAAAATGTAAAAGTTTAATATGCCTTAATTTATTTCAAGCTCATGCAACAAAACCCGCACTGGCTCTTCATCCTCCTAGAAAAAACATTATGACAAGTGAGAATTTTTGTTATTAAAACTAAAAGTAGTTAACTTCTTTGACAATATATCTGAAAGTATAAAAAATAGAGAAATCTTACATGAGTTTTTGGTTGCTTCTTTATTCCATGAAGACGACGAACCCAATCTCCTCCACAGATTAGTACCTGTACCATTTCTCTTTCTTCGTTGAAAAACATTTGACTCCTTGTTAACTTCTTTGACATCTTCACTCTCATGTTCTTTTGATTTTTCATCCCCGTCATTTGGATTTTGATTCACAACTTCTTCTGCTACATCTTTATTTCGTATATCTTCATTAAATTCTTCACCTTCTAACTCAATAACATCATCCAAGGCAAACGAAGAAGAAGGGCAAGTCATTTGAAAAAAAGAAAAAAAAGCTTGAGTTGAGAATTAGGGATACAAAGAATAGAGTGAGAGGAGGCGACTTGACGAAAGAGGGTTGTGAAACAATTAGGGATTTAGGGTTGTATTTTACTGGGTTCTAAATTTTAGTATATGGATTGGACTGGGCTGGTTTGTGATATGGGCTGAAAATAAGCCCTAAAGACACATTTAATGTGGCATTAACTAGGCCGAGAATGGTCCAAACGTGGGGCCCACCAGCTGGGCCCAAAACCCTAAATATAATATTAATTTCGTAATTAATATTAAGGGTAATAAACAGCTCAGCAAATAAGAGTTGGATAAGGATAATATCCCCTTCAGACTTATCCAATAAGGCATCCAATTCAATATGGAAACTGATTCCTACAAGGAATAGATCTAGAACATTCCTCAAAGACTTGCCCACCAAGTCTCCAAATCCTACCATAATTCTAAGGCTTCTCAGCCTATATAAAGGGCCTGACCCCTCATCTCAGAACTACGTTTTATTGGCTTGATTCTCTAATTACAGAGATACGTAGGCATTCTGTGAGGACCGTTTAAGTCTCGAACGCAGAAGCAGCCATTAAAGCACGAAGCTCACGAACCCTAGCATTAAATACACAAACCCTAGCCGCAATAATTTCAACCTAGTTTTTATTCCACAACATTTGGCGCCGTCTGTGGGAAGAAGACATCAACCATGGTTACCACTCGAAGAACAACACCAGTCTCAACCGAGGCTACCTCTGGAACCATCGTTCCACCAATCACTGCTCCTCCTGTTGGTACAGAGCCAGGGTCCGTACCCCCATTGACGGAAACTGTTGGGACAATCAGATCTTGGCACTGCGAATTTCGATACAATAAATTAACGAGTACGAATAGAAAAATCACCTTGTTAACGGTTGATTCCACGCTCTTCTATTGTATTCCCAAATTCCCTTGAGCGAAGTGTGGCCTTCGTCTTCTCAAGTTAACCTCTCTTCTTGCTCCTGGGTGGCTACAAAATTTTTTCGACCAGCCCCCAGCAAGAAGAGAATAGGAATATATATAGGCTACAATAGGGATCATGGATAATTAGGTTGGGCCTTCTAATTACATCTTGAGCCTAGCCCAATTTAATTAAATATTAATTCAATCCACTAAAGAATTAATATTTGCACTACCTTTCCTAATACCGTAATTTAATTAATTAATTCGGTTCCAATATTATTTGCTTATTAAATTCCCCATGTTTAAAATATCGTATGTCCATTAATTAAATAAATTACTGATAATTCATTTAATTAATATATTTCATTCTTGATTATCCACTCAACCTTTATTTAATTATGCCGGAATAAATCCACCTGCAGGGTTTCACATAATTAAATCTTTTTGAGCTTTCAAGGGGACATCATTAACCCGAATATTATCAGGACATGGATTCCTTCAATAAATAATATCCCACCATATATATTATTTCATCACCCAAAATATAATGAAATAAATCAAAAGAATTATTTCATATATAAATCAAAGCATGTAAATAATATATACGTGTCAATTATTATTTCCGGATTAAGAACCTAAGCATTAATAATAACATAGAATCTTAGTTCACCTTCTTAATCAGTATAAGGGAACAATTCTAAATTTGATCCTGTTCAATATACACAAAGTATACTAGTATTATTTATTAGTCAATATAAACTAATCTAAATAATACTACAGCCATTCCAGTGGATTGTCTAACTCCACCTGTGCTGTGAACCTTATTATATTATATAAACCGTATTTAATAATCTAATATTCTGTATCCCATTTGATACTAGATTATTCACAATATATAATATTTAGACAACATGTAAACATTTAAATGATTCTCAATTAAACCGGCCAGAAATAAATGTAAATACTTCAAATAAATATTTTCAGTATACACCAACAATCTCCCACTTATACTCAAAATATTCTATGAGTATATCAGTGTTTATTTAATCCACTATTACAAAAAACTATGTGTCCATCCATCTGACTCCTATCGCTTCCACATGCCTGTCAAAAACCTTGGCTGGCAAACTCTTTGTGAAAGGATCTGCCCGGTTGTCTTCTGATGATATGTGAGCCACAACTATATCTCCTCGCTTTACGATTCCTCGTATGAGATGATACTTACGTTCAATATGTTTAGCTGCCTTGTGATCTCGCGGTTCCTTCGAATTTGCCACAGCACCAGTGTTATCACAATACACTGTGAAGCTCCTAGGCAAATTAGGTACCACATCCAAGTCCAAAAGGAAGTTCCTGAACCATACAGCCTCCTTTGCAGCCTCAGAGGCCGCCACGTACTCGGCTTCCATGGTAGAGTCTGCAATGCATTTCTGCTTTACACTCCTCCATATAACAGCTCCACCTCCCAAAGTAAAAACATATCCCGAGGTCGATTTCCTCTTATCCCTATCTGATTGGAAATCTGAATCAGTATATCCCAAAGGAAATAGATCTGAGGCCTTGTAAATTAACATATACTCCTTAGTCCTTCTCAGGTACTTGAGTATAGTTTTTACTGCACTCCAATGTTCCTGACCTGGGTTCGACTGATATCTACTAACCATGCCTACAGCAAAGCAGATGTCAGGCCTCGTACATAACATAGCATACATTAAGCTTCCACATGCCGAAGCATAAGGAACTGCTTTCATGCTCTCTATATCCTTAGGTGTCGAAGGACACTGCTCCTTGGATAGAGCCACTCCATGCTTAAAAGGTAGAAAACCTTTCTTAGAGTTCTGCATGTTAAAACGAGCTAATACTTCATCAATGTAGGGCTCTTGAGATAAAGCCAACATCCTTTTCTTGCGATCCCTTATTACTTTGATCCCAAGGATGTATGCCGCTTCACCTAAGTCCTTCATTTCAAATTGTTTGAACAACCATGCCTTTATTGATGACAACATCTTAACATTGTTTCCAATGAGTAAAATGTCATCTACATACAGTACTAGAAAAACCACTGCATTACCCTCACTTCTCTTATACACACATGATTCGCTTGGACTTTGATCAAATCCATATGACTGGACTGCCTGATCAAAACGAATATTCCAGTCCCTAGAAGCTTGTTTTAGTCCATAAATAGACCTCTTAAGCTTACAAACAAGATGCTCTTGGCCTTCCTTAATGAATCCTTTTGGTTGTTGCATATAGATGGTTTCCTCAAGACTTTCATTAAGGAAAGCTGTCTTGACATCCATTTGCCAAATCTCATAATCGAGATGAGCTGCTATAGATAAAAGAATCCGGATCGACTTAAGCATAACAACTGGCGAAAAAGTTTCCTCATAATCGATCCCTTCTTTCTGAGTATACCCTTTCGCAACAAGTCGTGCTTTCCAGGCTTTCACCTTTTTGTCAGATCCTCTTTTCTTCTTGTAGATCCACATACATCCAATGGGTTTTACACCTTTGGGTGGTTCCACGAGCTCCCAAACTTGATTAGAATACATAGATTCCATCTCAGATTCCATTGCCTTTTGCCAAAGATCTGCATCTTTATCTAGAATTGCTTGTTCGTATGTCCTGGGATCCTCATCATGTTCACCAGAGACCAAGTCCGAGGACTCTCCCAAAAACATGAATCTATCAGGTTGTTGAACAACCCTCCCACTACGACGAAGCACCGGTGTGGTATTAGTGACAGGTTGTGCATTTTCTTGTGGTTGATCTACTTGTACTATTGGCACTTGGGGATTGTTTGTCCCTCCCACTAGTTCCTCTAAAACGATACTACTCATGGGTTTTTGTTTCATTATATAGTCTTCTTCTAAGAATCTAGCATTGGTGCTAACAATGATATCTCGATCCCTAGGACTATAAAATGAATAACCTTTCGTTCCCATGGGATAGCCTACAAACAACCTTACTTCTGTACGAGATTCTAACTTGGTCGCGTTCTTGTTCAGCACATGTGCTGGACAACCCCAAATCCGAATATGTCTTAGACTTGGTTTGCTACCAGTCCACAATTCTATTGGAGTCTTGGGAACCGACTTAGAAGGTACCAAGTTTAGAAGGTAAGCCGCTGTTTCTATAGCATATCCCCAGAACGACTTGGGTAAATCTGAATAACTCATCATCGATCTAACACTCTCTAAAAGAGTCCGATTCCTTCTCTCTGCTACACCATTCTGCTGAGGTGTGCCAGGTGCAGACAACTGGGATGCAATCCCATTTTCTGATAAATATTCCCTAAATTCTCCAAGCAAGTATTCGCCACCACGATCTGATCGTAGTGACTTGATACATTTTCCAAGATGTCGCTTCTCCGCACTTGCTTTGTACTCTTTGAATTTTTCAAAGCACTCAGACTTACGGCGCAACAAATAAATGTACCCATATCTAGAATAATCGTCAATGAAAGTGACAAAATACTCATAACCTCCTCTTGCTTGGATACTCATAGGTCCACATAAATCAGTATGAACCAATTCTAACACTTCTTTAGCTCTATTCCCCTTTGCTTTAAAAGGCCTATTAGTCATCTTACCTTCCAAGCAGGATTCACAAACTGGAAATGGCTCCACTGCCAACGAGCCTAATGGCCCATCTACTACCAGTCTTTGAATCCTCCTCAAGTTAATATGACCTAATCTTAAGTGCCAAAGATATGTTTGGTTCAATTCAGAAGGTTTCTTTCTTTTATTTGAGCTAGAAAGAATGTTATTAGTTTCCTTATGTTGCAGCATTGGTTGGATAGGATTAATAATATATAAATTGTCTTGCAATGTACCAGAACATATAACTCGTTTATTCATCATAATAGAAACATTACGATCCAAACAAACATTATAACCATCCATGGCAAGTTTAGAAACCGAAATTAAATTCCTTCTAAACGAAGGTACATAAAGACAATTGTTCAAAACCAAAATCCTATCATCGCCAAAAGACAATGTAATTATTCCAACTGCAACTACTGCTACTTTCGTAGCATCTCCCATGAACACATATATCTCGCCATCTCTAAGCATTCTGGATTGCTGGAACCCCTGCATAGAGTTACAAACATGGTCAGTGGCTCCTGTATCTACACACCAAGTGCTCGTAGATATAGCCGCTATATATGTTTCTGTAACTAGAGAAAGAGACATACCAGTATTGTTTGTCTTCTTAGGAAGAGGACAATCCTGTTTCCAGTGACCTGACTGCTTGCACCTGAAGCACTTGCCCTTAGGCTTTTTCACACCACCTTGAACTCCCACTGCATTAGCAATCTTTCCAGCTTTCTGTGTCTGAGTCTTTTTCTTCTTCTTACCTTTCGGTTTAGATGAAGAAGCTTTCTTGGCCACATTCACTTGAACATTCTGCTTAAAGAGTCCTTCAGCTGCCTGAAGTTCTGTCAGAAGTTCCGCGAGACTATACATCCTTTTGTTCATGGTGTAATTCAAGCGGAACTGCTCAAAACTTTTGGGCAAGCTCATAAGGATGATATCGATCTGGGTTTCCCCATCAATATCAGCACCAAGGATCTCCATCTCATTCAGATGAGACATCATTCTGAGAACATGATCCCTTACAGGTGTTCCTTCAACCATCTGAATGTTCATTAAAGCCTTCATTGCTACTTGCCTAGCAGCCCTATTCTGTTCTCCAAAAAGTTCCTTGAGATTAAAGAGCATATCTGAAGCAGTGGGCATAGCCTGATGCTGATGCTGCAAAACACCCGACATTGCTGCCAGAATGTAACATCGCGACATCTCATCAGCCTTAATCCACCGCTTATAATACTCCTTCTCACTTTCAGGAGCATCTTCAGCAGGCTAGTCTGGCTTGGGTTCATAAGTACAAAATTTGTACTCCTCAGCAGTCAACACTATGTCCAAATTACGTTTCCATTCAATATAGTTCGGTCCAGTAAGTTTGTTATCCTTAAGTATGGTGAATAGTGGATTAAAGCCCATAGTGATCTAATCCTGAGAATCATACATGTAACACATAATCAGATAGTTGCATAAATCTTAAATCCTATTGGTTTCCTCTAACAATTAATTAAAATTAATGCACTAATATTTAAACACCATAAGTATCTGGTACGCCACGATGGATGACATATATACCACTTAAATTCGTTTAAATATTACTTCGGTCCTATTACTAAATAATACGCCACGTTAGGGTGGACTATATATTATTTTTCATAGCTAAGTGTATACCATTATTAAATCTTAAATTAATAAAAAGACTGGATACCACCATTAAATATTTCAAATCAATAATCGATAATAGGATAATTCCCAGATCGGGGGGAGCATTGTCAAGAGGCATCACTTAAGACCCCTTTCTAGACAGAATCATCCTTTCTCTCTATATTGAAATCTATATTCAATCAGTGGTACCAATCTAATTAATTGAATTCTATGAAACTTGGTATGCCACGATGGGTGGCATGTATACCTTTCAATATTCGTAATTAATTTAGGAAGTTTGTTCTAGTAATATCCATAACACTACCTGACACCATAAATCATACGCCACGATGGGTGGCATGTATATAATTTATATTCGTCTCGGTGTTAAATTACATACAAACAATAATGGAGACCATGGGATTTAATTCCTAATTAATTCCCTCACCCACTTAGAATTTTTATTTAAAATTGAGGAATTTTATCTAGATGCATCGCCCTATGTTATTTTTTCGAGGTCCGCATGTTATAAAAATAACAAAACAAAGAACACATAACATAGCAGCATGCATCATAAAATTAAAGCAATAAATAAAATTAATGTCCATGTCGTCCTAATTATGTTAAACATGCAATTAAAAATTACACACATAATTAACAACACACATAATAATTATTTAAAGCAATAATTAAAAAATTAAATAGCGGAATCAAAATTAAAAAACATAATTTAAATCCACTATTATGGCCCCTTAAAAAAAAAAAATTTCCAGCACCATTCTGCTGAAAAAAAAATCATTTTCTGCCAAAAATTTGCTGTGGCGCATTCACGGCCTGCGTTACAGCCCTGGAACTGCTGTCACGCATGTGCGTCATGCGTTACAGCCTGAACAGACCTGTAACGCAGTCTGCACATGCGTTACAGGCTTCAGATCAGAATTTCTCACGCGCGCCGCCTGCTCTGTTCCACCAGATCTGTTCCTTGCTTTTGGACACGAACAGATACACAACAGCAGCCCCATCATGATTTCGCAGCGGAACAAAAACAACTCCGATTTGATTTCCGATCGCACATAATTGTTACAAAATACCCGGATTTTTACATAATCCATCAAACAATTACATACAAAAAAGATCTAATACAAAACTAATTTTGTAAATCTATTCTAACACGATCAACCCTCGTGTTTTACAACCACGATAAACCACGTGGAAACCAAATAAAATAACCACGATTAAACCACGTGGGATCCAAACACATAATTAAAATTACATGGCCATAATAGTGGATACTAAACAACCTGCAAAAGATTATTATCCAAGCACACCACTATACACATGCATATATAATTACGACATGGACATCGTATCAAAATTCGCAGAACCAATGAACCAGGCTCTTGATACCAATTGTTGGGACAATCAGATCTTGGCACTGCGAATTTCGATACAATAAATTAACGAGTACGAATAGAAAAATCACCTTGTTAACGGTTGATTCCACGCTCTTCTATTGTATTCCCAAATTCCCTTGAGCGAAGTGTGGCCTTCGTCTTCTCAAGTTAACCTCTCTTCTTGCTCCTGGGTGGCTACAAAATTTTTTCGACCAGCCCCCAGCAAGAAGAGAATAGGAATATATATAGGCTACAATAGGGATCATGGATAATTAGGTTGGGCCTTCTAATTACATCTTGAGCCTAGCCCAATGTAATTAAATATTAATTCAATCCACTAAAGAATTAATATTTGCACTACCTTTCCTAATACCGTAATTTAATTAATTAATTCGGTTCCAATATTATTTGCTTATTAAATTCCCCATGTTTAAAATATCGCATGTCCATTAATTAAATAAATTACTGATAATTCATTTAATTAATATCTTTTATCCTTGATTATCCACTCAACCTTTATTTAATTATGCCGGAATAAATCCACCTGCAGGGTTTCACATAATTAAATCTTTTTGAGCTTTCAAGGGGACATCATTAACCCGAATATTATCAGGACATGGATTCCTTCAATAAATAATATCCCACCATATATATTATTTCATCACCCAAAATATAATGAAATAAATCAAAAGAATTATTTCATATATAAATCAAAGCATGTAAATAATATATACGTGTCAATTATTATTTCCGGATTAAGAACCTAAGCATTAATAATAACATAGAATCTTAGTTCACCTTCTTAATCAGTATAAGGGAACAATTCTAAATTTGATCCTGTTCAATATACACAAAGTATACTAGTATTATTTATTAGTCAATATAAACTAATCTAAATAATACTACAGCCATTCCAGTGGATTGTCTAACTCCACCTGTGCTGTGAACCTTATTATATTATATAAACCGTATTTAATAATCTAATATTCTGTATCCCATTTGATACTAGATTATTCACAATATATAATATTTAGACAACATGTAAACATTTAAATGATTCTCAATTAAACCGGCCAGAAATAAATGTAAATACTTCAAATAAATATTTTCAGTATACACCAACAGAAACAAACCCTCATACTCAGACCTCTCAACCACAAGGGACGGATCCCCCCGCTGAAGGGTCTCAACCTGTAATCGTCCCTCTAGGACAGGAGACTAACCCGCTCCAGATGGTGGTCTCTCCTCTCCCTCTGAGTAGCCGCCCGCCGCTTCACAGTCTCTCCACTTCTTCGCTCCCTGTCAACACCAACCCACTGTATGGGCTGCCTAATTACCCCCAAGATCCAAGGGATCCAGGACCAAGCGGTCATGCTCGGCTGATCCATGGGCAACAACAATCCCCTTATCTTAGAGGCCCGGCCCCTCCTGAACCAGGATACTATGATTACTCTGGTCCTTATACTGGAGACTCGTCATCTGAAGACGATGATCGAGACGAAGCCCCAAGGAGGCGACGTGCTAGTAAGGAACCTCTGAGGAGGAATCCATCAAACCGTGATGGTCCTTTAACAATTGCAGAGAAAATTAAGGCTTATGAAGCCGAGATTCAGAAGCTGAAGGACGACCAAGCAAGGGATCTAGAGAGACAGAACCCTAATCAGACTCAACCTCCTCCGACTTCAGGAGGGATTCCCTTCATAGATCTGGAGAGGTCTTCAAGGAGACACCGAAGGGCTGAAGCCCCAACTAGAGGAACTACCAGGGTGGAACTCCCCAAGAATAATCCTAAAGATCTGATGCTACAAGGAGATCTTGATGATCCGACCCCTCCATTCACTGAGGAGGTGATGAACGCACATATCTCCCGAAAGTTTAAGATGCCCACAATCAAAGCTTACGATGGAACGGGGGATCCTGCAACTCATGTGAGAACGTTTACAAGTGCATTGTTACTGCAGCCTGCTAACGATGCCCTTAAGTGTAGGGCGTTCCCCCAAACCCTGACGGGCATGGCGCAACGTTGGTATAGTCGTTTACCTCCAAACTCGATTAGCTCTTTCAAGGAGTTGAGTACTGCTTTTGTCAGTCAATTCATTAGCGGAAGAATTCATGAGAAAAGCTCCGCATCCCTTATGTATGTAACACAGGGAAAGAATGAGAACTTAAGAGATTATATCAAGTGATTCACTAAGGAGACCCTGAATATCACTGATTTGGAAAATAAGGTGGCCATGGTAGCCTTGCAGCATGGAACCACGGATCTCTTTTTTAAGAGGTCGTTGGCAAAACACCCCCTGAAAGCATGGATGAACTTCAACGAAGGGCGGACAAGTATATAAAAGCTGAGGACAGCATCAAGAAAGAAGCCGCATTAGGCAATGGAGGGAACAACAAGCGGAAACAAGAACAAGAGTACGATGCTAGGGACAAGTATCCCCGAGCTAGCAGAGACTCTGAATCTGCTCCAAAAAAGAACTCGGGTCCAAGGTTTTCCGAGTATGCCAGACTTAATGCTCCAAGAAGCCAGATCCTGTTGGACATTGAAAAGGAAAAGGACTTCCGATGGCCGAAGCCACTTAGAGGAGACCCGGCTAAGCGAAATAAGGAGCAATACTGCAGGTTCCACAAAGATGTGGGACATGACACCGACGATTTTAGGCAACTCAAGGATGAGATTGAGTTCTTGATACGAAGAGGAAAACTAAGTCAGTTCACCAAGGGTGATGACCGTGGGAACCAAAGAAGGGACAATGAAAGGAGAGATAATAACAGGAGGGATGACAACCATGATCGCAATCCACAGCCCCGAAGGGCAGTTATCAACATGATCTGGGGAGGCCCGACAGCAGCTGGTACGACTAAGAATTCTCGAAAGGCTTATGCTAGAGAAGTAATGCACATTGTGGGAGAAGCCCCAAAGCGTGCTAAAACCGAGATGGTAATTGGTTTCGATGATTTAGACTTGGAAGGGGTGAAATTCCCCCATGACGACCCGCTGGTCATAACTCCCGTGATTGGAAACTCAGAAGTAAAACGAGTCTTGATAGACAATGGGGCTTCTGTAGATATTTTATTTCATGATGCATTTGTGAAGATGGGATACAACGACTCTCAGTTAACCCCTACAAACATGCCTATATATGGGTTTAACGGAGTGGAGTCCAACGTTGAAGGGACTATTCAGTTACCCGTGACTATTGGGCAAGAGCCTAAAGAAGCGACTCAGATGCTGAACTTTTTGGTGATCAAGGCAGCCTCAACATACAACGCAATCCTTGGAAGGACTGGACATTATGCGTTTAAGGCTGTGGCCTCTTCCTATCATATGAAGATTAAGTTTCCAACACGGAATGGTGTCGGAGAACAAAAGGGTGATCAGAAGATAGCAAGAAGTTACTATGTAGCCGCATTGAGGGCCGATGGAGTCGGGGGGCAGGTCCTTCCGATTGAAGACATGGATGTCCGCGATGATGAAGAGCATAGAGGGAAGCCAGCAGAGGATTTGATTCCCGTACCTCTAGAGCCTAATGATCCTGAAAAAGTTACTTATGTTGGAGCATCTCTGAAAGAACCCCTGAAGGGCAAGTTAATAGAATTCTTACAGAAGAATAGCGACGTGTTCGCTTGGACAGCAGCTGATATGCCAGGGATTGACCCCCAACTCATAACTCACAAGTTAAATGTTGATCCCAAAAGGAAGGCAATAAAGCAGAAGAAGAGAAACTTTGCTCCGGAAAGGCAAGAGGCCATTAGGCAAGAAGTGGATAAGCTCTTGGAAGCTGGTTTTATTGAATAGATTCAGTTTCCCGAATGGTTAGCAAACCCAGTCAAGGTCAAGAAAGCAAATGGGAAGTGGAGAATGTGTATAGACTTCACTGACCTGAATGATGCATGCCCAAAAGATTATTTTCCCCTGCCGAGGATTGATATGTTGATAGATGCCACAGCTGGACATGAGATGTTAAGCTTCATGGATGGATTCAGCGGCTATAATCAGATTAAGATGTACAAGGATGACATACCTAAGGTATCTTTCATAACTGACTTTGGTGTCTTCTGTTATCTTGTCATGGCTTTTGGTCTAAAGAATGCAGGAGCTACTTACCAACGATTGGTGAATAAGATATTCGCCCATCTGATTGGAAAAACCATGGAGGTATATGTTGATGACATGTTAGTCAAGAGCCTACTTAAGGCTGATCATATCAAGCACCTCAGAGAGGCATTTGAAGTTCTGAGGCAGCATAAGATGATGTTGAATCCCGCCAAGTGTGCCTTTGGCGTTGGATCTGGAAAGTTTTTAGGGCTGATGGTTTCAAAGAGAGGCATTGAGGCCAATCCTGACAAGATCAAGGCGATTTTAGACATGGAGCCACCACGCTCTATAAAAGATGTGCAGAGGTTGACAGGTCGAGTTGCAGCTTTAGGAAGATTCATCTCCAAGTCTGGAGATAAATGCTTGCCTTTCTTCCAAGCGTTAAAAAAGGTGAAAAATTTCGAGTGGACACCTTAGAGCCAAGAGGCCTTTGAGCAATTGAAGAAGTACATGGCTGAAGCCCCGTTGTTGACCAAACCAAGTCCTGGGGAGATTCTTTGTTTATACCTGGCGGTATCCGAACAAGCCCTGAGTGTTGTCCTTATTCGGGAAGAGGAGAAAGTCCAGAAACCTATCTACTATGTGAGCAAAGTGTTGCATGGGGCTGAGTTGAATTACTCACCCATAGAAAAGTTTGCTTTGGCATTAGTAACTGCCTCAAGGAAGCTGCGGCCTTACTTTCAGGCACATAAGATTCAAGTTCTGACAAACCAGCAGTTGAGGAACATATTGCATAGCCCTAAGGCCAGTGGAAGGCTAATTAAATGGGCGATTGAGTTAGGAGAGTTTGATATCACATACAAGCCTCGGACAGCTATCAAAGCTCAGGCATTAGCTGACTTCGTGGTTGAATGCACTATTAACAACCAAGAAGTCGGGGGGCAAGAGATAATGACTACCCCTGGGCAAGAGGAAAAAGAGGAAGAACTTACACCAGATCTGAAGGAATATTGGGTGCTCTATTTTGATGGAGCATCAAAAACAAAATCTAGTGGTGTAGGTTTGGTTTTGCAAAGCCCCGATGGGTTCACAGTTGAGTACGCTTTAAAGTTGGATTTCCCTACTACCAACAATGAGGCGGAGTATGAGGCATTAATAGCTGGTTTGGGTTTGGCCAGAATCATGAGGGTCAAAAATCTCAAAGTTTGTGGAGATTCAAGGCTTGTAGTATCACAAGTAAATGGTGAGTTCGAGGCTAAGGATGAGACTATGGCAAAATACCTGAGAGTAGTAAAGGCTGTTATGTCCCAGTTTGAGGAGTGCTATGTTGAGCACATTCCAAGAGAGGAAAACATTAAGGCCGATGCCCTATCTAAATTTGCTTCTTCCGAGATAGAAAATTATGCTGGGAGTGTCTATTTTCAGGTCTTGAAGGCCCCGACCGTTAACTCAAAGTTATTGGCACCAATCGATGTAGGAGGCTCTTGGATAGACCCTATCAAGGCACACCTTGAGACCGGATGGCTCCCAGACAATGCCTTGGAGGCACGAAAACTTTCAGTAAGAGCATTGAGATACACTTTGATTGAAGGCATTTTGTACAAGAGGTCGTTTGTCATCCCATACTTGAAATGTTTAAGGCCTCAAGAGGCAAGAGAAGCATTGGAAGAAGTTCATGAAGGGATCTGTGGGCAACACTTGGGGGGCAGAGCCCTAGCTCACAAGATAACTCGTTTAGGGTTCTATTGGCCGGAGATGTTGGCTGACGCACAAAACTATGTCAAGAGATGCGAGAGATGCCAGAAGCATGCCCCAATTGTGAGGCAACCGCCTGAGATCTTAACTTCAATTAACTCTCCCATTCCATTTGCAATGTGGGGGATGGATATACTTGGGCCTTTTCCCATGGCTTCGGCGCAAAGGAAATTCCTAATAGTGGCCATTGATTACTTCACTAAGTGAATTGAGGCTAAACCTCTGGCCAAGATAACCACCAAGCAAGTTTCCCAGTTCTTTTGGGAGAACATAATTTGCAGATACGGAATCCCACGAATCCTTGTGACAGACAATGGGACACAGTTCAATAATGAAGAGTTCAAGAAGTATTGTGAAGAGAATGCGATTGAGCTCCGTTTTACCTCGGTGGCACACCCTCAAGCCAATGGGCAAGCTGAGGTAGCTAATCGAATTATCCTTGATGGACTGAAAAAGAGGGTCGAACGCTCTAGGAACACTTGGGTAGATGAATTGTTGCCCATACTTTGGGCATATCATACCACTTGTAAGGTAACAACTGGAGCAACCCCATTTTTGCTGGCTTATGGAGCCGAGGCAGTTGTGCCTTTAGAGATCATGCAAGCATCACCTCGAGTTGAGGCATATGAGCCAGAAACTAATGACGAAGGAATGAGACTTGCCCTTGACTTAATTGATGAAGTTAGAGATGAAGCTAATGCAAAGAATACTGAATATCAGAAGAGAGCCTCTTTTCACTACAACCAGAGAGTTAAGGAAAGATTCTTTCGACAAGGAGACATGGTTTTAAGAAAGATTGAAGCATCAGGAGTTGGCCAGAAAGGAAAGTTAGCACCAAATTGGGAAGGACCATATCTAGTCAGAAAGGTGTTAGGACGAGGATCCTACAAGTTAGAAACCTTGGACGGGGTTGAGGTGCCCCGAACTTGGCATGCTGTGAACCTCAAAGTTTATTATGTTTAAGTTCTTTTGACAAAGGCTTGGACTTTTATCTATTTATTAGGAATAAGGTTCGAATGAAACCATTTTAGAGCATGTTGCTCCCAGTAGAAGATAGAGTATTTATGTAAGGGTTGAACCCATTCTATTGATATCCTTTGACAGCATAATGGAATTTATACTGTTTTCTCTATGAGTTATTTCTCTTCGTTAAAACAAACACGAAAGGCAAACGTTGAACTAGCTTGTGAGTTTAGTACCAGCCAGGAGGCCAAGTACTTGAGAAATTCTGAAGTTTAACGAACTATAAGCCAAAAATGAGAACATGGAAACAAAAGAAACTACAACATAGATAAGTTAAGTCATAAGCCCCGAAGGGCAAAAGTTCAGGATAAATAAAGACAAAAAACAGAAATAAGCCACGCAGGGCCATCTATGCATCTAAGTCCTCAACAACAACATCTCCCTGGGTAGAAGAAGGATCTGCTGTCTCTATCCCGGGAGAAGAAGGTGGATCCTGAGTGGGCTGAGAGTCCCCATCCACAGCTGCCTCTGTAGCAACCTCCATAGCCTCTGTCACTCCAGGGATAGCAGGAACCGGGAACCTCTCCAGGGATACCCCCTCAATCTTCCCACTCAGCTCCTCGATGATCCCCTCCCAACACTCCTTGAAGGTACCAGGAAAGTTGGCATCATACTCGGTATTCAGGACATCTTGAAAGTCCTTAGAAGCCTTGTAATCAGCAATGATGTGTTCTCTGTTCTGCTGCACCTCCAGCTGTAGCTTCCTGTTCTTCTCCTTCTCAGCAGCCAGCTCCTTCTCCACCTCCCTAAAACGGGCAAAATTTGCCTCAGAAGAGTCAAAGTATCTGTCTCTGTCCCTCTCAGCAATAGTCTTATCAGCACGCACCTCCTTCAGGTTATGAACAGCTGCCTGAAGGTAGGCGTTCATCTGCAAAGATAACAAGTGAATAAGGGAAACGAAAATACAATTAAATTAAAGAAGTTGAACAAGAAATTACCGAAGCAACAGCTTGAGCCCCAAGAAGCTCAATCTGCAAGTCGTCAGAGGACTCCACAATGTGGACCCTATCTCGTGGAGTAACCACGCTCCTGGACCACTCAGCTGCAGCCCTAGAATCACCTACAGCTGTGTCCCTATTGCATAAACCCCATCCCACAGTGAAGGGAGTGAGGTCTTCCTCAATAGGAACTGGCTTTTCTTGAAGAAAAGCAGGAACACGCTCCACCGCGGGAGGAGCTTCATCTGTCCTGGCCCTTTTGGCCCTAGGGTTCTCCGTTACCACCCTAGCAGTAGCAGCAGTCTCCCTCTGCTTAAAAATTGCTCCCAGAGCAGCTTTAGCTGCAAAATGATTACAAGAAAGTTAGAAAGTTATATCTAGCATAAAATGTTAACAAAGCAAGAGGTGAGAATTACCCTCAGGGCCCAAATCGCTTAGCCCATGGGCCTGCAACGAATCTTCAGAAATCAAATTTGCACATTGATGCAAATTATCAGATGTTAACAAAGTTATGGCCGCCTCTTCTTCCACGCCCAATTTTAAACCCCTGACAGGCCCATCAACGGCTCTGCAGAAGTTGGGCCGAAAATAGTTGTCTCAGTCATCCCCATCCAAAAAGATATAAAACCATTCCCTCTTCCAATTAGGAAGGGAATCAGGAGCAGAATCCGAAACAAAACAAGAACGGGCTAAAAAACGATGTTGGATTTTGACCCAGCCCGAATTGTCAGAAGAATTGACAAATTTGAATAAATATCGAAAAACAGAAATACTGGGCTCAAGCCCATGTTTCTTACATTGGACCAAGAAACAATAGATAAAACGCCACGCATTTGGCATAAGTTGGGTTGGACAAACTCGGGCTTCGGCCAAAAGACGATAAACAAAAGGAGGAGGAGGAAGGCGAAAACCAGCATAAAAAGTCTCTTTATAAATCCTAATGGCCCCAGGCTTTGGGTGACAAGCCCTTTCATTTGAGGCCGGAACAACGGCCCTATAAGGCCCATTAATATGAAAAAGTTGGGCTAGAATATCTACCCTATGTTGTTTGTATTTCGATTTATACTCACAAGCATCTAAATGAAGCATATTTGGAAAAGCTTGACCAAACTCATTTAAAAGATCTCTAAGGGAAAAAACACTGGCATGGACAAGAGATGTTTTAGGGTTCTTACCCCTTGTAAGCCGTGGAGCGGTGGTAGAAGTGTTAGCGAGTTGAGACTGGCCTGAAGAGCTAGAATCCTCCATTGAAATGCTTCCCTTGAAGGCTTGAAACCCAGAAATGTTAAAAAAAAGAAGTTGGAGAAGATGAAGATTCAACGATCTTCAAACAGAAACTGGAAAACAGGGCGGAGGAAAGACGCCGGAAATCGCCTCGCGACAGAACCCTAGCAGAGCTTTTTGAAAAGTATTTGTGGTAAAGGAGAGATAATTTTTGCTGAATAGTGAGATGAGAAATGAGGGATACACACTACTCTTTTATAGAGTTCATGGTTGGTCACTCAACCGGCTATATCAAGTAAGTGGGCTGTCAACAGGTGACTGGGCCTTTGAATAGGCGAGAAGCCCATGAAATTCAAATTTTGAATTAATTCTAGAATGTTCTACGACATTTTTAGAAAATAGGGTAAAAGCCCATCAGAATTTAAAGGCAGGAGGCCCAATTAAAAGGGCATACCCACGCCCAGGAGACCAAACCTCCTAGGCGTGCCTAAGGAAGGTGTCTCCTTGGCGGGGGTACCCACGCCCAACTTGACTTTCCTTAAAGAAGGCTATACCCACGCCCAGGAGACCAAATTTCCTAGGCGTGCCTAAGGAAGGTGTCTCCTTGGCGGGGGTACCCACGCCCAACTTGACTTTCCTTAAAGAAGGCTATACCCACGCCCAGGAGACCAAATTTCCTAGGCGTGCCTAAGGAAGGTGTCTCCTTGGCGGGGGTACCCACGCCTAACTTGACTTTTCTTAGAGAAGGGCATACCCACGCCCAGGAGACCAAACTTCCTAGGCGTGCCTAAGGAAAGTGTCTCCTAGGCGGGGGTACCCACGCCCAGGAAGCACTTCAAGGAACGAAGGTACACCCACGCCCAGGAGACCAAACCCCCTAGGCGTGCCTAAGGAGGGTGTCTCCTTGGCGGGGGTACCCACGCCCAGGATGAATTTCCAAGAACGAAGGTATACCCACGCCCAGGAGACCAAATTTCCTAGGCGTGCCTAAGGAAAGTGTCTACTTGGCGGGGGTACCCACGCTCAGGAAGCATTTTTTGCCAGGATGACTTTTTTAAAGTTAATCCTTTAAAAATTCTGAAAATAATGTTGGGAAATTGAAAAATAATTTCCAAAAATAATTAAAATACTTGTTGGTACATAAAAATTCCTAAATTATTAGGAAAAATTACGAAAAATACCTGTTGGTACATAAAAATTCCTAAATTATTAGGAAAAATTACGAAATATACCTGTTGGTACATAAAAATTCCTAAATTATTAGGAAAAATTACGAAAAATACCTGTGAGTACATAAAAATTCCTAAAATATTAGGAAAAGTACAGAAAAATACGAGAAAAATTATAGAAATATTTTCTTGACAAATTGAGCAATAATTTATGCTAATAATGCATAAAAACTCTATGAAAGTGCCGAAATTGCTAAAAGCAAGCACAAATTAAAGCCTCGAATAAGGCAAATCGTCGTAAATGTGTAGGTCGCTCCACACTTTACAATCAAAACGATACTCGTGAAATACTAGTGTAAACCAAAACTCCCATATAAGGGTAGGAAAATTAAGAAGTCCCAGGTAAGGGATAAAAACGACCCCGAGTCTCGATTAAGGCAAATATAACTTCTACGAAAACCTGATCAGTTTTCCTAAGAAGTTGGGGGGCAAATGATATGGGCTGAAAATAAGCCCTAAAGACACATTTAATGTGGCATTAACTAGGCCGAGAATGGTCCAAACGTGGGGCCCACCAGCTGGGCCCAAAACCCTAAATATAATATTAATTTCGTAATTAATAGTAAGGGTAATAAACAGCTCAGCAAATAAGAGTTGGATAAGGATAATATCCCCTTCAGAGTTATCCAATAAGGCATCCAATTCAATATGGAAACTGATTCCTACAAGGAATAGATCTAGAACATTCCTCAAAGACTTGCCCACCAAGTCTCCAAATCCTACCATAATTCTAAGGCTTCTCAGCCTATATAAAGGGCCTGACCCCTCATCTCAGAACTACGTTTTATTGGCTTGATTCTCTAATTACTGAGATACGTAGGCATTCTGTGAGGACCGTTTAAGTCTCGAACGCAGAAGCAGCCATTAAAGCACGAAGCTCACGAACCCTAGCATTAAATACACAAACCCTAGCCGCAATAATTTCAACCTAGTTTTTATTCCACAACAGTTTGATTTTAATATATGGTCCCAAAAGAGAATATGGAACAAGTGTTAAGTGCCTACTGCCTATGTTTATACAACTCGTAATCCATAATCCTATTAAATAAAAAATATAATATTTTTCTATATAATATAAAATAATATATATATACATATATAATATTTAATTTCCGAATAATTAAGCGAATAGCGAATACGAATATATATCTATTCGAATTTGTATTTGTTAACAAACCGAATATTTTTTAAGATTTGAATTCGTATTTATATTTATTAATAAACGAACACAAATAATGTTAAACGAATTCGAATATCGAATATTTCGTTAAATATTTGTTTCGTTAACAGCCCTACATGTAACTAAGAACTAAAGTGTTCCACATCGACATAAATAACCACAACCTTTTTCACAATATTTAAAAAGAAACGGAACCACCTAGCATCCATCGTTTACGGTAATCACAAGATAATTAATTAATAATGCGGTTAAATTCGGTAACAAGGAATTAAAACATCAGTGTGTACCACATCGTTTAGCTAAGATTCTTCGTAAGCTGCGTTGGGACTTAAATACTCATCGGTCCTAAATACTCCTCCATTATTTAAAACTAGTCGATAGAGCCGCGCTTCGCGGTGGCGTTACAATATTTTTAAAAAAATTCAATACACTTACGTTATATTATAATATTAATATTAAATTTTAATAATTAAATAATCTTCTCTAATGAATCAATTTTTTGTTAAACACGATTTTTCGATTGAGCCACTCACTCGTTAAAATCGAAATCCCAACTTTAACATATATTATAAAGACTTATATAATAATCTTTATCCATAAAATCGAACTGTAAAAATAAAAAAATTTATGACATCAGTATCAAATTCTAATAGCTAATACAATCTTTTCTAATAAGTCGTCTTCCCGTTAAATAACTTCATTATATAAATAGAGTAAATTCCAATTTTTACATTCTTTAAATTTTCTAATATTTATGGAGTTTTAAATGATGAAAATAGATTTTATATTTTCTGTATATTATAGATATTCATGTATTTATTTACAGCTTCCGCATGTGAATGTCTTTCTGTTATGTTAACATATAAAAAAAAATTAAATACGAAGACTTTTCGATACTGGAATAATATTAAATTTACGGATATATTTTTCTAATGCAAGTATAATTAACTTGTATAAAAAGTTAAAATAAAGTATTTATAGGAAAAAATATATATAGTTTTAAAAAATTAAATAAGACGTCTCCACCGTACTCATATTCTACTTCCAATAAAATATTTTATTATATATATTCCGTATATATTCAAAAAAAAATTATACGATCTTCTCTAATAAACCGTTTTCTCGTTAAACACAGTTATTACTATTGATCCGCTCTCTCGTTATGACCAAAAATCTAACTTTTACATATATCACTTGTATGATAATGTTTATCCATAAAAATCAAATCCTAAAAATAAAATAAAATTATAACATCAATATGATATTTTAATAGCTAATACAATCTTTTATAGTGAGCCGTCTTTCCGTTAAATACGTTTCGAGTCGCTCTCGTTTGGGATCGAAATTCCAACTTCATACATATTATTGATGATACATATCTTACACAACAATTTTTTTCTTTAAAATGAAAACCTAAAAAATAGAGTGAATTCCAATATATAATTTCTCTAGAGTTTTTAAAATTTATGGAGTTTTAGAAAATGAAAACACATCTTATTTTCTCTTTATATTATAGATAATCCTGTATTTATTTTATTCAAACATCTTTTATACGGTCTTCTCTAATGAACCGCTTTCTCGTGAAATACAGTTATTACTATTGATCCGCTTTCTCGTTAAGACCAAAAAACCTAACTTTTACATATATCACTTGTATATAATGTTTACCATAAGAATCAAATCCTAAAAATAAAATAAAATTTATAACATCAATATGATATTTTAATAATTAATACAATCTTTTATTGTGAACCGTCATCCCGTTAAACACGTTTCGAGTCGTTCTCGTTTGAGATCGAAATTCAAACTTCATTACATATTATTGATGATACTTATCTTACACAACAATTTTTTCCTTAAAATCAAAACCTTAAAAATAGAGAGAATTCTAATTTATACTTTTCTAGACTTTCTAAAATTTATGGAGCTTTAAAAAATGAAAACACATCTTATTTTCTCTTTATATTATAGATACTCATGTATTTATTTAGGATTTCTGCATGAGAATGTTCTTATATTATGTTAACACATCAATTGTTTTCTTTATAAATACGATGACTTTTTTTATGACAATAGTATTGAATTTATGAATAAGTATTCCTAATATAAGTATAATTAACTTAGAGCAACTCCAATGCTCTTCCCTTTCCTTAACCCTTAAAATAGGGAAATGAAAATTATGTTTCACTCCAATCATATACCCTATATTCATACCCTATATTTTAAAAGCAATTTTTAGTGTAATTTTTTGAAATTTAAATTTTGAACATTCTTATAAATTAACCAATGAGGTGGAGGATAGATGAGGTGGAGGATATAGGGGATCTAATTTTGATCCCTCAAATAAGGGGTTATATTTTCTCTCCCCTAAAAAATAAAGGGGATGAGGGGTATGGTTGGAGCTTTATTTTTAAACTAAAATCCCTATATTTGTCCACCTAGACACATTATAGGTAAGGAACATGTATGGTTGGAGTTGCTCTTATATAAAAAAATATAATGTAAGAAGATCGTTCTCTCTATTAAAATTTAATTATATGTCTGCTCTATATATTCAATCACCTTTTCTACTTCTAATAAAACTTTTATTTATAAATTTTTTCTATAAATTCAAACTTTTATTCTCTATAAATTCGAACTCATATTATACTACAATAGAACTTATACTATTAGCCCTTGGATACTTGATTTTCTAGCGTCTATCTGAATGCTAACAAACATTATATTTACATTTTATTATCCTACTAACAATCCGACTCCTAAATCGTGTATATTGAAAACTATACTATTAAGAAAAATAATTTATGTTCTACAATTAAGATTTTTTTTTAATTTAGAAAAACTGAAAAATGCATATTAAACTAAATTAAATGTTCTTTTTAAAAATATATATTTTATCCTATTTTACTTCTAATATGTTAAAAGATTTTTTTTTATATTTATTAGTGTTTATTCGAACTCCTATTCTAATTCCAGTAGAACTTTTAATCATATGCCTTATAATTAAATACATATTCTACTTCCAATCGAATTTCTATTTATATGTAATCCCTACAAATTCGAACTCTTCTGATCTATAAATTTGAACACATATTCTACTTCTAACATATTAAAAGATATTTTTATATTTATTAGTCTTTAATATCTTAAAATTTAAAAAATTAGAAAAATAGATTGAGACGATCTTAGAGCGCTACCTAAACTTCCGCGTATCCTCCTTTATATATATATATTAAGATTTTTTTTTAATTTAGAAAAACTGAAAAATGCATTTTAAACTAAATTAAATTTTCTTTTTAAAAATATATATTTTATCCTATTCTACTTCTAATATGTTAAAAGATTTTGTTTTATATTTATTAGTGTTTATTCGAACTCCTATTCTAATTCCAGTAGAACTTTTAATCATATGCCTTATAATTAAATACATATTATACTTCCAATCGAATTTCTATTTATATGTAATCCCTACAAATTCGAACTCTTTTCATCTATAAATTTGAACACATATTCTACTTCTAACATATTAAAAGATATTTTTTATATTTATTAGTGTTTAAAATCTTAAAATTTTAAAAAATTAGAAAAATAGATTGAGACGATCTTAGAACGCCACCTAACCTCCCGCATATCCTCCTTTATATATATATATTGACTAGCCAATTTATCTGGTTTATAAATTCTTATTTTAAAATATTAAAAATAGATAAATTAATTTTTATTATTCTTAAAAATTGATTTCTCTTATGAATTTTAAAAAAAAATATTTTAAAAATAATTTACATGAATTATTAGTTAGAAAAATACTTTCATTATATATCTAAAATTTTGATAATCTTAAAAATATTATAAACATATAAAACTAAAAATTACAATATAAACGTAATATTTACGATCAAAAGTTACAAATATTAAATATAATTTAATAACGTTTTTAAAGACGACGCCCCTCTCATAATATACATGTTCAATAATAGTGTAAAAATTTATTTAATTTGAATATTTATTTTGACACAATATAACGAAACAACGGGTATATAAGTTTTTATCAATTCAATCTTTCGATAAAATGGTAGGATTTGTTCAATTTAATTAGTTTGGTCATAACTCATGTGTAATTTGTTCATGTGCTAAAATAAAAATTGTCAGTATACTTTGTTTACAAATTTCAGATATTAAGTAAAGTTTCGTGTACTTCCATAATTTATTACGACTCCACATTATTTGATAATAAAGATTGCTTGAAAAGTTCAGGTTAATAATATTTTCTAAAGTCGACAGCCCCCTAATATACATATTCAATAATAGTGTAAGAATTTGTTTAATTAAAATAAAAATTCATTTCGTCATAATATAATGAAACAATGGGTGTGTACTAATATACATATTCAATAATAGTGTAAGAATTTGTTTAATTAAAATAAAAATTTATTTCGTCATAATATAATGAAACAATGGGTGTGTAGCTTTCTTATCGATTTTATCTTTCGATAAATGGCAGGGTTTGTTAAATTTATTCGATTTGATCATAACTCATGCATAATTTATTCATGTGCAAAATTAAAAATTTATCTATATTATTTATATATAACATACTTTAGACATGTGGGAACTTATTGTAATTTAATATACGTGTGAACACACATAAATTTGTACTTTTTTTAAAGAAAGTTTGTACAATCTTTTTTATTTTTGTGTTGGTTTTTATTTATTTTAAGTGCATTATATTAAATTTTGTTGTTGATTTTAATTTTCTAAATTTAGAATTTTTTTAAATTAGCGTTTGTTTTGTAAATTATATTTTGTTGAATTTATGTGTCATTTCCAATTATAAAATAGTTTTTATTATTGTTTTAATATCTTGTTTTAGCATATATTTTCTTTTTAAAAAAATTTAGTTTTGTAATTAAATGTAAATTCTTGTTTATTTAAAAATTAATTTTAAAATTGAAATTCGGATGGTATGCTTTGTATACTTGTTTATTTTACATTAAGAATGAATTTGTGATTTATTTCATTATGGATTTTTGCTGTTTTATCCTTATTTGCTAATTGTGTGTAAATTTTGTGGTATTACAACTCTTTTTCCTATAATAATAATAATTAATTAAGTTGATGATTAATATTTTATTAGTTTTATTCTTTATTAATATACTTTAAATTTCATTTTTGATGAAATTTATTATTTTTGTAACTTATAAATCATTATAGAATTTTTTGTACTTATTATATTTAGATTCTGTATTAATTATTTTATTTTGGATTTTTGAATTGTTTTTTAATTTATTTACAACTTTAGTACCGAATCTAGAATATTTCCAAACTAATAAAATGTTAATTTAATGATTTGTGTTGACTTTTGTTAGTATAAATTTTAAAAAAATGTTTGTTGTAAAATCTAAAATTAAATATTTTTTTAACTTTTAAAAATTAGGTTTTCTTGAAACTCTTCTATGTGGTAAGGTTTTTTTTTAAATTATATTTTAAACTTTAGTCTAAATTATCTTATATTAAATTTAGTTGACAATGATTTTCTAAGGTTTAATTTTTTCTGTTTTATCATGTGTTATTTATTTTAGTGCATTCTTTTTTATCTTGTTTGCTAAGCATAGTTTTAGCTTTTAAACCGAGGCCCAACTTGTTTTCTAGCCCATTTCTAATTTTTAATGAAATTACCTTTTAATCCCTGACGACCAGACAATCACTCAAGCCTTCTTACGCCAATCAATATATATATATAAAGGAGGATAGCGGGAGTTTAGGTGGCGCTCTAATATCGTCTCAATCGATTTTTTTAATTTTCTAGAATTTTAAACACTAATAAATATAAAAATATCAATTTGCATATTAGAAGTAGAATAGGTGTTCGAATTTATAAAGGAGAGAGTTCGAATTTATAGGGAAGTCATATGATTAGAAGTTTTATTGGAAGTATAATAAGTATTTATAAGGCATACGATTAAAAATTCTATTGGAAGTAGAATAGGAGTTCGAATTTATAGAGGATAAGAGTTCAAATTGATAGAAAAGATATATAAATAAAAGTTCTACTAGAACTAATAGGTGTTCTAATTTATAAAGGAGAAGAGTTCGAATTTATAGGAAAGACATATGATTAGAAGTTCTATTGGAAGTATAATAAGTATATATAAGGCATACGATTAAAAGTTCTATTGGAAGTAGAATAGGAGTTCGAATTTATATAGAATAAGAGTTCGAATTTATAGAAAAAATATATAAATAAAAGTTCTACTAGAATTAGAATAGGTGTTTGAATATATAGAGCAGACATATAATTAAATATTTTATAGAAAGTACGATCTTCTTAAAATATATTTTTTATATAAGTTAATTATATTTATATTAGGAAAATTTATTCATAAATCCAATACTATTGTCATGAAAAAAGTCACCGTATTTAAAAAGAAAAGAATTGATGTGTTAACATAATAAAAGAACAATGAGTAAAAGAACAATCTCATGCAGCAATCCTAAATAAATACAGGAGTATCTATAAAATAAAGAGAAAATAAAATATGTTTTCATTTTCTAAAACTCCAAAAATTTTAGAAAATCTGAAGAAAGTATAAATTGGAATTCACTCTATTTTTTAGGTTTTGATTTCAAGGAAAAAAATTGTTGTGTAAGATAAGTATCATCAATAATATGTAATGAAGTTAGAATTTAGATCTCAAACGAGAGCGGCTCGAAACGTGTTTAACGGGAAGACGGCTCACTATAAAAAATTGTACTAGCTATTAAAATATCATATGATGTTATAAATTATATTTTATTTTTAGGATTTGATTTTTATGGATAAACATTATTATACAAGTAATATGTGTAAAAGTTAGGTTTTTGGTGTTAACGAGAGAGCGAATCAATAGTAATAACTGTGTTTAACAAGAAAACGGTTCATTAGATAAGACCGTATAAAAGATGTTTAAATATATAATTAATACAAAAAATAAAATGTTTTATTGGAAGTAGAATACGAGGACGGTGGAGACGTCTTATACGATTTTTTAAAACTATACATCTTTTTTCCTAGAAATCCTTTATTTTAACTTTTTTTGTTTTATTGGAAGTAGAATACGAGGACGGTGGAGACGTCTTATACGATTTTTTAAAACTATACATCTTTTTTCCTAGAAATCCTTTATTTTAACTTTTTTATACAATTTAATTATACTTGCATTACAAAAATATATCCATAAATGTAATATTATTCCCGTAACGAAAAATCTTAGTATTTTAACTTTTTTTTGATATGTTAACATAACAGAAAGACATTCCCATGCGAAAACTGTAAATAAATACAAGAATATCTATAATATACAGAAAATATAAGATGTATTTTCATCTTTTAAAACTCCATAAATATTAGAAAGTTTAAAGAATATAAAAATTGGAATTTACTCTCTTTATATAATGAAGTCAGAATTTCGGTTTCAAATAAGAGCGGCTCGAAACGTATTTAACGAGAAGACGGCTCGCTAGAAAAGATTGTATTAGCTTTAAGAATTTGATACTGAAGTCATATTTTTTTTTATTTTTACGGTTTGTTTTTATAGATAAAAAATATTATATAAGTCATTATAATATATGTTAAAAAGTTGGGATTTCCGTTTTAACGAGAGAGCGGCTCAATCGAAAGAATCGTATTTAATAAGAAATTGATTCATTAGAGAAGATTATTTAATTATAAAAATTTAATATTAATATTATAATATAACGTAAATGTATTGAATTTTTTTAAAAATATTATAACGCCGCCGCGAAGCGCGGCTTTATCAACTAGTTATATATAGGATATAATACGAAGAGCTAACCCTCTTCTTGTTATTCCTTCCCTAAACCCTCATTCTTTCAACATTTTTTCTCTGAATTACAAAAAGTGGATGAAGAAACTGGTGACGAAGTTTTAGCAGATCTAAATGATATAATCGAACTTCTTCGAACGAAAGATGTGGAAAAACTCTATGAATCATATGAGTTGGGGCAAAGTAATCAGACAATTGAAAAAGGTAATTCTATGATTTGATTTTAACTTTAAAGTGTGCTTATTGATATATTTTTAAAATTTTACTACGCAAGACTGAGATTTGTTCTTAGTTTATGTATTTTTTGTAATATGTATGTTTGCCATTGAACTTTTTTATCATTGTCATTTGTATATAGATGATTCTACGGTTGAGAATCAAGCACAAATGTGTGTGATATGCTATTGTCTATTTCAACAAAAAAAATTTCAACTCGTGAGGAACTTCTCAATAATGTTCAGGAAATTGTTTTAAAGTAAGGATTTGTGACAAAGATTAAAAAATCAAAGACGAATTGTTACGTCATAATTAACTGCGATAGGGAAGGTAAATAGTAATTTTTGGAGCTTATTTATCAATTCCCTATAATTATATTTAATAAAGAAAAAGAAAGATGCCTACATTTTAAGGCTGTGTACAAGTACAACCATCTCATTTTTTATTTATTTAAACAGAACATAAAAAGGGTATCAAAAGTCATTTGCAAGGAGAGCACTTGAGAATTTCAGAAGTGAGAGAAAAGCAATAGAAGTGTAGATGTGAAAAAGCAAAAGAGACCAAATTAATTGTTCAGGTTTAAACACAAAATTAGGAACAACATTAATGATAATTGGTCTAAAATCTATATTTAATTATTATTATTATCAAAAACGGACAAATTAAATTGAATCAAAAAATTAATTTGACTTTAGATATTGATTTAATAATAGTATTATTATTTGTCAAAAAAAATAGTATTATCTTTTATTTAATGATTATAAAGATCACATATGTCCGAATGAAATGATAAAGTAACGTGTTTCAAATGCCAATCATGGCGAGAAGTTTTGTTTTTCCCATGTAATTGCAGATTGAATTTCGATTATGAACCTGTTTGGCTTTCCATGGAGCCAAGATATTAAAGTTGTTTTTGATTTTATGTTAAAAAAATTTATGTAATAAATTAAAAAATGATTTAAAATTGTAAAATTAATTTAAAATCAAAAATTGGCAGGATATATTTTTTTTGAATTATTTATATTTTTGAAATTGTATTTAATAAAAATTAATATCATCATTCACATATCAACTTAATAATTATATTTTTATTTTTATAATTTTAATTATTCATAAAGTATGTATATTATTAAATTATCCAAATACATATTAACTTAAATTTTTCACTAGTAATTTATAATTTTAAATAATTTTAAACTATAAGTAATAATTTTAAATTAATTGAGTATAACGTTTTGATATCAGGTAATTAAAAAAGTCAGATACATCATTTTGACCCCTGAAAATAGTACTATTGATAAGAAGTGTGAAAGATTTTTATTCGGTTAGAGGACCTGAGGCTTAAGTGTTCCACCGTCCACGAATCATCATTTTACATGACATATGTATGTTTTTAACGTGTTCTTTCTTACTTGTTATTTTCAACCTATATTATTACATAAATGTAACTCCTGTAAGCATCTAGAATGAACAGGAAAGAGATGATGCAAGCATCTAGAATGAACAGGAAAGAGATGAAGCAATTACAATTGAGCATTCAGTCGGTTCGATCCAGAACTGAATAGATCGAAAATCGAAATGTTATTTTTTTTGGATCGAATCGGACCGAAATTTAGTTATGGACCGAACCGAACCGAACTAAAATAATTCGGTTCGATTCGGTTCGGACTGAAAAAAAGAATTAATGTCTTTAGTTAAAAATTAATGTCTTTTAATTAAAAATGCAATCAGCTAATTAACATTAATTATATTATTTTATTATTTATTTATTTTAATAATTAGAATAATTATACTGAAAATTAAATAATAAAATTCTTTAATATTTCAATTTTAATATAATACTAAAACTTGAAGAAAGAAAGCTGAATAGTATGACTGGTATCTAATAGACTAATATTTTGAATTCATCAACTTTAAATAATATTTTAACAAAAAGTAATAGATTGAAAGATTACTTAACACAAATTCTGCTTTTAAGAAAAAAAGTATCTGCATGACTAGCCAAAGAGAAAACCAAACCAAACCAAACATACCCAGTATATCCCGCTCAGAACAGGGTCTGGGGAGGGTAGGTTGTACGCAGACCATGCCCCCACTTTTTAGGATAGGGAGGCTGTTTCCGTGAAGACCCTCGGCTATGTGCACGACATATACGGTGAGTGATATATACAAAGGAATCTAAAAGATATGTGACAAAGTTCACAGCAATACCCGCGCCCATGGCGATCTCCACACGGGACTTACCTACCATGCCCCTAGATACAACCAAGCGAAGCTCCCTGCACCTGCACAACCGGGAAACATATGATAATAAAAATGAAAAAATGAAACTGGAAAAAGATAGCGAAAAAAGCCGAACTTCTAAGATAAGGCCATCCGAGACAACCCAACTCTGAGGTTCTCCACTACAGAGCCGTCCACTAGAAGAGAGTCCACCACTCTGATCTGCCGCCTCCACGAACACCTGTCAGCGGTCATGGTCTCACTTAGGTTCATAGCCTTCAAATCCAACCTAAGCTGCTCTTCCCATGACCTCCTCGGTCTGCCTCTCCTCCTCACCCCAACAACCGAAAGACTCTCGACCCTTCTCACTGGGGCTTCCGGCCGCCTCCTACGGACGTGGCCGAACCATCTCAACCTCCCTTCCCTAACTTTCGCAGAAAGAGGCGCCACTTCGAGCTCGGTCCTAAACACCCTATTAGGGATTCTATCTAGCATCGTGCGGCCACACGACCACTGCAACATCCGCATTTCAGCTGCTTCCAACTTGATTTCGTGGGTCTTCCTCGCTGCCCAGCACTCAGAACCATATAACAACGCAGGCCGGATTGTCGCTCTATAGAATCTCCCTTTCAACTTTAAAGGAACCTTCTTGTCGCACATCACCCCTGACGCTGCCCTCCACCTTAGCCACCCAGCATTGATACGATGCTTGACATCGTCTTCCACCTCACCTTCCTTCTGGATGATCGACCCTAGATACTTGAACTTATCCGTACGCGGGACGATCTGATCTTCGATCTTAACCTCCACCCCTTCGTCGATGGCCTCGCCACTGAAGTTGCACCAGAGATACTCGGTTTTAGTTCTACTCACCCGCAAGCCTTGTGACTCCAAAGTAGATCTCCATAGTTCCAACTTCTCGTTGACCTCCCCCCTTGACTCCGCCACTAGCACGATATCGTCAGCGAAGAGCATGCACCACGGGACGGCGTCTTGGATCCCGCGTGACATGACATCAAGAATAAGTGCGAACAGAAGAGGACTTAGGGCCGATCCCTGATGAAGCCCAATCTCAACAGGGAAGAAACGAGAGTCACCCACTGGGGTCCGGACGCAAGAACTAGCTTGGGAGTACATGTCTTGAATCACTCTTACGTATGACGGCGATACACTCCGCTCTACAAGGGTCTTCCAAATCGCTTCACGGGGGATACTATCATAAGCCTTCTCCATAAGGCGTCTGACGAGATGGATGGCCTCGGTCGTCGATCTTCCCGGCATAAAACCAAATTGATTCTCTGAGATATCAACTTCTCTTCTAAGCCGGGATTCTACCACTCTCTCCCAGAGTTTCATAGTATGGCTGAGCAATTTAATACCGCGATAGTTACTACAACTCTGAGCATCGCCTTTGTTCTTGAAAAAAGGAACTACAACACTACACCTCCATTCTGCTGGTATCTTAGCACCCAAGAGGAGATCATTGAACAGATTTACTAGCCAATGAACGCCAACTTCGCCAAGACAAATCCACACCTCGATTGGGATCTGATCCGGACCAACCGCCTTCCCTTTCGCCATCTTACGAATGGCCCCCTTGACCTCGTCCTCGCTGATACGCTCACATGGAGACGAAGGGGGGATCTCTAGTTCCCCACCGGCCCAACTCCTCCTATTCTCATTGAAAAGGTTATGAAAGTACGAACTCCACCTCTCCTTAATAGCGTCTTCATTTAGTAACACTCGGTCTGAATCATCCTTTATAAACTTAAGAGAACCCAGGTCGCGCCGCCCTCTCTCCCTAGCTTTAGCTAGTTTAAAGATAGCATTCATTCCTTCCTTGGTATCCAGGCGCTTGTATAACCCCTCATAGGTTTCCCCTTTGGCTTTCGCCACGGCCTTATTTGCCTCCCGTCTCGCCACCTTGTACGCTTCCATCTTCCGACTCTTCTCCGCCCCTGCACTCATCGACAAAAGCTCTTTAAAGAGCGCACGTTTAGCCTTAACTTTCGTTTGAACCTCCACGTTCCACCACCATGACTCCTTATGGCTCCTGAACCTACCCGAGGAAATCCCCACCACTTTCTCGGCCACACACCGAATGTCCTTCGCCATGCTGGTCCACCTACAGTTAGCATCTCCATCACGAGCAAAACTACCTCCGCTGACCAGAGACTCCCTGAATTCGACCGCCTTCTCGCCCTTCAGATCTTTCCACATGATTCTCGGTCTGAACTCTCTCGACCTGCGGATAACTCGACCCCCCATGGTTAGATCCATGGCCAACAGCCGGTGCTGGGATGCACACGCCTCACTCCGGAACACCTTGCAATCCCTGCACGACTTGACATCCCGACTGCGCATAAGTAGGTAGTCAATCTGAGTGAAGTTACCCCCGCTACTAAAGGTGATGAGGTGCTCTTCCCTCTTCTGAAAAACCGAATTCACGATTACCAACTCCTGGGCAGTAGCAAAGTCCAACAAGGCGGACCCACCGACATTCCTGGTTCCGAAGCCAAAACTGCCATGAGCGCTGGTGTAGCTATCTGCCCTCTCACCAATGTGACCATTGAAATCGCCACCCAGCACTAAGAATTGGTCGTTAGGAATACTGCCAACCAACTCATCTAAACAGACCCAGAACGCCTCCTTCTCAGAATCGCTCAAACCGACTTGAGGTGCATACGCACACACCACGTTCACCACCTTCTCCCCAACCACAACCCTGACGGACATGATCCTGTCGTTGCACCTCTTCACTTCCACGACGTTGTCTTTTAGATCCTCCGCCAAAAGAATACCCACTCCGTTCTTCGAGTTGGCAAGACCTGAGTACCACAATTTATACCCGTTCGCTACTCTGGAATTGGCCCCCTTCCACCTAGTCTCTTGGATACAAGCCACATCCACTCTCCGCTTCTTCAGCACGTCCACTAGCTCCAACAGTTTACCTGACAAGGTACCTAAATTCAAACTGCCAACACGCATGCTACGAGACATCGACGAACAAGTCCAGAACAGAACAAAAACAACACAAAAAAGAGATATAATAAAAAATATAAAAACATATAATAGTTGGACAACACAACAAAGAGGGGAACAAGGAGAGGGGGCGACTGAGAAATACCGCGGGGGGGGGGGGGGGGGGGGGAGGAAAAAAACAGGGGGGCACGGACACAAACAAAACCAGGTTAGACGGAAAGACAAAAACAGGAGCGTACAAAAGAGAAAGGAAATAAATAAAAGACAAAGAAAGTTATTATTATTGAAAAAAGATAATAAAAAAAATGACAATTGAAGCCTCGGACAGTCTTGGTTGAACAGAAGGCAAGACGGTTGGAGGACAATAACAAGAGAAATTAGGTTGGGAGAAATAGAAAGCTGGTGGAGGGGGAGGTGTATTACGGTGGTTGAGGTGGGGAAGGGAAGAAGGGGAAAAAGGGCGGAGAGAAGAAGGTGAACAGGGGAACGAAAGGAAGGAGCGTGGGACGAAAAGGGGGGGTGCTGCGAGGGCGGGGACGAGGGGTGTAGGAGAAGGAGGTGGTGAGGAGAGAAGACGAGGTGGAGTTGACGATAGACGGGGGCGGCTGGTGTTAGAGAGGATGATGGAGAGGGAGTTGGAGAGATGCAAAGTATTAGGTGTTAAAGATGACAAGTAGGAACGAAGGAGAGAAACAAAGTGTGGGTAAGAGTGTGTGTTTGTGTAAGAATAAGAAAATGAGATTAAGCTAAACTCAAATGAGGATTAATGGTTTGAAGATTCCGGGGAACCGCCGGCCAGTTTACTCAGGGCAGTATAAGAATATGACCGTTAGCAGAGAGAGTTTCACTTTTTTTTTTTTTTTATCTAAATGAAATGCAATAAAGAAGCAGCCAAACAATTTTGGAAAAACAAAAAAGATAAAGACTAACTTATTCTCCAATTTTTTTTAAGAAATCATCATGAATGAATTCTTTCGAAACAAATACAGCAATCAATCAATCCAAGATATATTACAATAAAGGGCAAGAATTTACATTAGGACGCAAATTTTCATAAAAACAAACACAAAAGAGCACTAGAAAATATTGAAACTTTGCAAAGTTGTGAAATACTCCCTTCTACTACATAGTTAAAATTATTATTTTTTAAAATTTCTTTTCCTAAATAAAAATTAAAATATTATAGTTTTATTCAAAAAAATAAAATTAAAAGATAATAATTCTTAATATATAGTCAGAGCATCTAAAGTTACGTGTGAAAAGTCAAATGCTTTATATAATGGACCGGAGGAAGTTAGGGATGACAATTTGTACCGACCCGTTTCGATCCGAATAGACCTGACCGAACCCAAAATTTTGGATTTGGATCTGGGTTTGGTTTTTATATATAGACCCGAATAAATTTTGGGTCGGGTCTGGATATTCCCCTAACCGAACCGAACCCGAAACCCGAACCCAACTCGTATTGAATCCGGACCCGATTCGAAACCCTAATACAATGTACTTAATTTTATATATATATATATATATAGGCCATTGCTCCATACAGAACATTCTTATATAACAAACAATAAAGAACACCTTAGATCTAATAGATCCAATGGCCCCGCCAGGGGCACCCAATACAAAAAATTGTTATTTTTTTACCCTCTATCCATCCAGCAAAAAACAATAAAAAAATTTTTAAAAAAAAATTTACTGTTCATGATGATGTCATGCTGACGTTATCAGTGACGTCATCATGAACAGTAATTTTTTTAAAATTTTTATTATTATTATTTTTTTTGCTGGATAGATAGAAGGTAAAAAAATAACAACTTTTTGTATTGGGTGCAATGACGGAACTCTTATATTAGATTAGATATGAGTTGTTCTTTATTGTTTGTTATATAAAGTGTTTGTTATGGAGTGCAACTCATATATATATATATATATATATATATATAGGTAAGTGCTCAAATACAAACCACTTTTAAAATACAAACCTACAAATCAACACTAAATTAATTATATTTCATCTATTCTAAGGTTCCCGCCTAGGGTACCTTCATAAAAAATGCTTAAAATAATTGGCTCTATCCAACAAAAAAAAAAAATCTTGCCGTGGAAATGCGAAGCATTTAAGACAGTAAACGGATGAGTTAGGTAGTCATGAGGGCCGAAGGCTCTCGACACACCCGTCAATCGTCTATTGCCTTTACCATTGATTGCCATTCCTTACAACTTTAGAATGATAAAAGCGCGAAGCGCCGTACAAGAAGGTGCGAAGCACCGTTAACCAGTGAAATCCACTGCCACATCATCACGTGAATAGTGATTTTTTTTTTTTTTTGTTGGATAGAGCCAAGTATTTTAAACGTTTTTTTTATTGGGGTACCCCTAGTTTGGTCATTAGATTAGCTTGAAATATTAGATTATGCTTGGTTTGTAGGTTTGTATTTTAAGGAGGTTTGTATTGGAGTAACCCTATATATATATATATATATATATATATATATATATATATATATATATATATATATGTTAGTGTGTAAATAATATAGTACATATTTAATAGATCTTAATTATTAAATCAATAATATTCTAATAATCCTAATTTAACCTCCTAGCTATAGTCATTGCATAATAGTGTAGTCAAAATAAATATTTTTTATTTTATTTTTGAAAATGAAATTATTATATTGATTTCTTTTTTGTATCTCTTTGCAGATTGGAAAATTGAAATTATTATAATACTTGATTTTAGTCACATAAAATTGCTATAAATTTAATCTTAAGTTGACAAATAATTGCATTGATAAATAGGGACCCGATAAAAACCTGAACCGAACCGAGACCCAATGAATCGGGTCTGAATATATGTATTTGGATATTAATTGGATTTGGGTCCGGATCTGGGTCCAATATATATGTTTGGATCTGGGTCTAGTTTTCACCAAACCCGAACCGACCGACCCGATTGCCAGAGGAAGTAGAACCGACCGACCCGATTGCCAGAGGAAGTAGAGTTTATGTCTTCTCAATTCAATTTTCACTTAAACCAAAATTTATTAAAAAATATCATTTTTCGAAACTCAAACATGAATATATTAAAAAAACTATTTGTGTACAAACAATTACAGATTACTCCATTTTTTCTATAACTAATCCATCTCTTTAGTATGCAAATTAGAAAATGAATTCCACTTGATTTTTTAAAGAGAGAGAGAAGCAAGAAAAGGCAGCTACGACACGAGTACCTACCTGGTGTAAGCAACAACGTCAGTTGTTGTTACCCTATACAAGTCCAGTCAAAACCTTCTATATCTATTCTTCCTCCCACCACCTTCTCTCTCTCTCTCTCTCCCACGAACTTTCCCCCCCTCTCTCTAACTTATATAACCTTCCCAACCTTTTTAATTTCCTTCCATTAATCTTTCCCAAATGGGCTTCCTTTCTAAAGATGAAAAATCTAAGATCATAGTCCTTCGAGGAATAAAGACATTTTTCTTCTTGATTTACATGCTTTTTTCTTTTCTCTTATTCTCCGCCCCTGTTCTTTTAGTTATTGCCGACACTCTTATTCCGTCTGCTTTTTTCTCCGCTTCTCTTGCTCCTACTTCATTTTCGTTGCACACCCTTTACTCTTTTCTCGATAACTACGATTTTCGGTACTCTTTGATCGATATTCCACTCATTTCTATCATTCGATCAGCTATTATTCTATGTAAGTGCCCGTATGTGTTTTTTTTTACAAATGTTTTTTTCGTAACGATTACTTACAAAAATTCAAATATGTCATGCAGCACGACGTTGTCTCCACTGAAATTTGAACTCTCGATTTATTGTTGTTGGTTGATTGATGATTTTGTGTTTTCTTTTAGGTGTTTATAGTTTATGCGACGGACCTAGGCTTTCAAGAGGACCGTATTTGACAACCGCTACAATTTGCTCTGTTTCGTCGATTTTGTTTGTGTCGCTAAAGGCTTCGTACGTGTTTGATGGTTTGACTTACAGTAATTATGAACAAGGTTATGCTCGAGCTATGGAGATAGGTTTGTTTATGTGCTCTTGGATATTGGCAATTGGACATATTGTTGTAGCGTATAGAACTAGTTGCAGAGAAAGAAGGAAGCTTCTTGTTTACAAGATTGACATTGAAGCTGTAAGTCTCTCTCACACACGTTCTTGTGATCAATTTGACATTCTTTTGAATATTTAGCAAATCCAAAAAAAGGCTAGAAATTTCCAACTATTCGCGAAAATGATTTACATATACGTTACCTAGTCCGTCTATCACATTATCATTCGGTGTGCTAATTATTTTGGAATCTTGAGAATTAATTTTCTCAAAAATATCAGCGGAATAATTTAGTCAAAGATTATTTTTTGTGGTGGAAAAATTTAGATGTGGAAGTTGGTGGTGCCCATGGTCGTTTACAAAAATGACCAAGGCAATAAGCCAAAAACCATTTTGATTGCTGACTGTTGGCTAGTGCAACTGATACAGTGATACTGATTCTTCTTCTAGAACGAAATTTTAAACTTAGAAGTACTTTTCCCTTATACTTTATGCTCATTTTACACATTCTCTTTTGTTGCTTGAAATACAAATTTAACAGTTAATCACTTTATGTCCTGCCACAAAGCTTATGTTGAAACTTTCTAATTACCTTTAATCAGTTTTGTCTTTTTATTAATTTTCTGATATTGTATCTGTTAGTATATCTTTTAGGATTTGCATAGAGTTTCGTTGTAAATTCAAGCTTATATACGATTATTCAGCATATTTGTGCTTAGAGGTTGCTACTCTTTACGTAAAACTTGGATTGAACCACTTTGTTTCACGGTAAACATAGAACTGAACTGCCCAAACAGATAACTGTATAATGTGGAAAGAGTTATAATAAAATCGGAAGACTAGGGGATACCGTAATGTGATTGGTAATGTGCTACTATGGTCGTCATCATGTTTCTGTCTCAATTAGGAGATTGAGATAAACGATTTCCTTGAAATACATGAGCGAAACTGCAAAAGACTTTGCACAAAGAAGTCATTTATATCATATACAAAGTTGAAGCTGAAAAAGTAGTTTTTTTTTTTTTTTTTTAATGTTTGTCAATGTTTTTTACAGTGAAAATTCTTAATCTTATGTTAGACGATGAAACCTAGAAGCATAAACATATAGTGGCTGAAGAGCATAAACAAATAGAGGTTAAACAAGTCTTAAAATTTAAAATGGTTTTTGGCATGTGTGCAGGTCTCCTTGTGCAAGAAAGGGTATCCAAGGTATCAAAAGATTCTGCAGGAGGAAAGGGTGAAGTAATATCATGGCATTAAAAGACCACCATGACACTATCTTCATCTTTTCTTCTAGATGACTATTTTTCCCCAGAAGCTGCAGGTATAGATTTATATTCAATAGTCTCCATCATCTATCTTCTCCACAAGAACGGCATGCAATGTTCAACATTTACTACTAGGCCTTTTCCAACTATTTTATAAAACATTTTGACGGACACAGTTCACATAAGGGCATCCTAGTACGTAGCGAATAGATTTTACTATGTTATTAGTTAGTTTGATCAGATCCTGAAGCTAACTCGACCTTATTCAATGCCTGTGCTTTAACAGATTCCATCCAGGGGAAGAGGATCTGAAGGCAGTGAACGGAGAAAAAGCAGAATCACTTGTAGATACAAGTCCATAAAAGAATTAGACTGATAGAGTAGCCCTAGGAAATGCATATACTAGTGACTAGTGATTGTACATCAGCATAGAAAAAGGCAGTGGGAGGACTAGCATCAATTGATCCGTCCTCCAGTTGTACAGATTCTTTTCTTTTAATTTAGATGTATAGATTGAAATTTTACACTTACAGAGGCTTTCCTTAATTCCTCTATGAGGCCGTCTGGGATTACTAAAATAAGTTACTTTTTACTTAAAATAGGAACATAACCGATCTTTCGATATTATTATAGAATTTTGTTTACTAAATGAGTTTTATCCTACATTATAGGAATGCTTAGCATCCATATAATTTGCATCCAGACTAACGGATTGACAATTAACAAGAGAAAAATGAACCACGTAATACACAGATTTTTCATCTAGGGCACATTTTTTAATGCTCGAGAATGTAACATCTGGACTTACATTGATTTTACCAGAACAACTAGTATGTTCCAAGGATAGTTGGCTCAAGTTCATCATATTTACAACTTTCTTTATCCGACAATAATGGTGAGTAATTTTTGAATTATTAAAAATGTTAAAAAAATAAATTTGATAAATTATTCATTTGAATGACGATATTAACTTTTATCAAACAAAATCATCAAAATAAAAAGTCGTTCGAAAAAGTATTTCATACCAACTTCTGCAACTTCCGACTTTAAGCTAGTTTTTTACCTTTAAATTATTTTCAAATTTATTACAAAAACAAACATTTTTCGACTTAAAGTCAAAAATCACTTTAAACCGGGGTTAAGCCCCGGCCAAACAGTCTCTATATTATACTACTTGAGACAAGAAGATTAGGCCTCTCCCAAGAAATATCTGGTTGGCTGGCACCAAGTGGCAAAAAATTGGTCATCATTTCCTGTAAACAAAGTTGTAGAATAAATAAAACTGGATAATGGAAGAAACCAACTAATTTAGAGATAACATTTGATTGCACAATACATGATAAAGAAGCACTTTGGGATCATAGTGCAGTGACCTAAGCTACAGATAAGGGAATATATACAAGGACAGGTCACAGGTCCCCAATTACACGATTTATTGGAGTTGCTTAGTAGAGGACCATTGGTTTAAATGACACAGCACGCACATGTTTGAGGAACAAATCAATTCTAACAGCCTAGATTATATGGACTCTATATCAGCAAAGCACTTTGTGCTTGTTCAGATGTTTCAAATAATATGAAAATGCAGACAGCAAAGGGGTCTTTTAGGTCCTGCTTATCCGAATTTCAGCAATGTCTTCCTTTGCGGATGCACGCATATGTCATAATAAACTAGAGAAACTATACAGTTCAGAAATACGTATACAGTCAGTACACAATAAGATTATTGTGCAATACGTGACATATAAAAGACTCTCAAGGTGTTAGCTGAGCCCAGCATTGCCAAATTTGAAATTTGAGCTAGGCTCGACTAAAAGATCCTGGAAAAAACTATAAGTGAACACAGCCATTGCTATATGTGACATTTCATGATAGAAGTCGAAACTCTTTCTTTCTTTCTTTCTTTCTTTCTGATTACAAGGGTTAATAGGGCAAACCCAATATAGGTCACGCAGAAACAAGCTGCACTTTTACAGAAACTATGGCTAAACAAACCGATATTCAAATCATGTATATATTTTAAATAATGGGGTACTTTCCCAAACAAGCTTTTACATTAACAATTTGCTCAAATTTACAATTCCAACATTTGATCAAGGAAAAGTATGTCAAGAGATTCATTGCAGAATCACTACACCAGGATAAAAACATGTTAATCAACTCCAAATTCCACCCCACCCCCTATGTCTTATTGGTACAAATAGATATCAGGAGTGTGAGCAGTCAATATCACCCAAGCGACAAAACCATTTCCTGTGAGAGTTCTTCACCCACAACCCTCTTGTATTTATGCAACTTCGATTCCAGGAAACTCCTTTGATTAGGACTAAGAGCTTGATGTATATCCTTCAACAACGAAAAAAACAACAAAAACAATCAGACCTGACATCTGGATATTACTGCATGTATTGTGGAGTGAAGTGGATAAAATGAAGAAAACATAGAAGATCCTTGATTCCAGGAAAAAAGATTAAGCCACATAAGAAACTGTTAAAACATATAAGATTACGTTAGTATTGGTGCCCTAGAGTCAATACAATCAATTGTATTTGTGTTTGAGTGATTTTATATATTTGATATATATATTTATTATTGGCTTTATTTACTGCGAAATAAATAAAGTATAATAAATGTCCTTGGAATCTTGATACAAATTATGTAGTTGCAAGTATGTGACTTGAACATGAGATTATATAATGACTGTATCATATTCTTAAATGTCCCTAGCCGAGTATTATTATTACTTAGGACAATAATAATACATTAAGGCTAGTATGTTTATTGACAAGATGACCACATCTCATTGGTCATAAGTATGCAGATACTAAAAGCAATGCATAGGTAACTGTACGAGTACAGGGTACTGGACAGACCCACCGTGAGATACATCATGGTAAATAATAATAATAAATGTGTCATATGTATTCTCACAGTGATAATGGTGTAATGATCCTTAGACCTGAAGTCGTTATAATTCTACATGAGAATTAATATATTTTGAATTCGTCAAAAGTTATCTTTAGCCGGATAATGATAAAGGTGAATATCGGATATATTATGAATCATGTGAGAAATATGAACGATCTAAATGGGATTTAAATCTCCTGATAAAGGAGTGATATTATCGGCCTCTTGTTTGAGCGAGACTATGAAATGCATGGCCATGCTCAAATGTTGATTTGATTAAATAGTCTACTCATCGATCAAGAAAATGAAGATTAAATTATGAAGAGGATGACACGTTACATGCCTCGAGTTTAATCTATAATATCATGATTTAAAGGGATTATATTACATGGAACATTAGTCATAAAAGGTTGATTGAATCGTTGATTTAATTATTGTTTAATTGGGTAGCAATAATGTGTTACTAGACGCCGCTTATTGTTTGTAATTTTATTAGAGAATAAAATTATTGCCAATTAAATAATAACCTACAGGGTCACACACATAGAATGTTTAAAAGGGAAATTAATTTATTTTATGAATTTAAATTAATAATAATTTAAATTATGAATTTAAATTAATAATAAATAATAATTCGAATTTTATAAAATTAATTAAGTGAGACTTGATTAGTTAAAGATAAAATTTGAAGATGTATTTTCTTGACTTATTTGATTAATTAAGTATGACTTAATTAATTTATTTAAATAAATAAGATTTGTTTAAATAAAAATGGCCTAATTGTTTAAGGCCTCATTTTGCTTTATTTTTCTTTATAAGCCAAGAGTTGGCAAGTCATTTGAGACACAACATAGCTGCAATTTCAGTTGTAAAAACACAAGGGAGAAATCAAGATTTGTCAAGAACACATCGATTATTTATTTTTGGCTAGTACCTCGTCCCGTGGCGAAAATCGTTCGACGATTCAAGCAAGCATTCAAGTGTGGATACCGGTGGAGGAGTTATAATTTTAGCTCTCAAATCAACAAGCTAGGATCTCCATTTGTCATCCATTGAAAAGCTTAAACAAGGTACAATCTTGTTCTTGAGAATTTTTTATACCATGATCATCATTTTATACATGGATCCGGGCTTTGGAATTCGTTTTTAATTGTTATTTACGTTATTTCCGTTGCGTTATTATGCCCGAATTCCAACAATGGTATCAGAGCTACATGTATAAAAGGATGATTTGGTATTGTGTTCTTGAAAATGAATCATACATGAATTTTATGAATTTTTGTCATGCTTCATTTTAACATACAAAAGATTTTATAAATTGTTATGATTGTTTGTATGATGTTATAAATTGTTATAACATGTTTTGGATGATGTATTATATGTTAGATATGTTAATCACATCATTGGCATAATTTTAGAATTGATTAAAACTGAAAAATAAATTTTCTGCACTGTTCTGGAGCTTTCTGCAATTTCTGTGGAAAACTGGTATAATAGGTAAAACGCATTTCAGGAATGCGTGTTAACAGGAATATTCATGGGTTGCGCATTACTGTAATGCGCATCAGCAGAATATTACATGTCTTGCGCATTACAGGAATGCGCATTATCAGTAGCAGCAGGTGGGACGCATGTTTCACATGCGCGTCTGAGTCGTTTCAGTAGTGGAGCAGACTGGCGTGCTGTGATATATCAGTTTTATTTAATTCTAATTTTTTTATTTTAGCTTTTGCTTTAATAATACAATTAGTTGCCATGTTAGATTTATTGGTATTAATCATTTCTCTCTTAATGCTTGTCATGATTAAAGTTTTAATAATTGAATATTTAAATCATGGATTTAAAAATTATTATTAATTCAAAATTTTATTAATTAATTTAATTTCGAATTTTAATAATATATTTAAATTATGAATTTGAATATTATTATTAAATTCGAATTTTGATTAATTAATTTCGATTTAATTTTTTTTATTCGGATCAAAATTTTAATTAGTTAATTATATTAATTCGAATTTAATTAATTAAATTTGATTTATTTATTTACTTCCCTTTTTAAATAATTAGGTATTTAAATTGAGGAGTTAAATATTAATCGATGTGATCATGATTAATTTGATGTCTATAATTGTTATATGAGCATGGTGCATTGGTTATGGCCTAAAGACCCGTAGAATAAATGTTGTAATTTTATTTATGGTCTGTAATAATTAAATACGACTTGCATGTCGTTATTCTTGTAATTATTATTTCTCGAATGCAACTCAAGTTCTTTTGTAATGTATTTCAAAACGAGCTTGGAGGCAATCAATGGAGGCTTTGGAAGCAATGAAGAATTTTGTAATAATTAGTTATTACAACCATAGATTGACCTTGATCTTTTCATTAGCTCGAAAAGATCGCATAGGATCGGGCCATAACCATTGCACGTTTAATTTTGCGTAACTGCACTTTACATATGATGCATGGATATATTAGATATATGAATGGATGCATGGATGTATGGATATTTTAGAATGTATGTATTAGATACGACACATATGCCATGTTTAAACAAGATAAAATCTGTAACGATTTAAGATTTAAACAGACGATCAAGATCGTTAAATTTTTCTAAAAATCCCTTAAGAAATATTAAGTTAAACAGATGCTTTCCAACAAATAACACTCATTAAATCCTAGATCATTGAGGAGTGGATTTGCCAAAGCAAGGGCTTCTCTTTTATCGTGGTGAGATGTGATTAAGTAAACAAGCTTACTTAAATTGTTATTGTTGGGTTCAACTTAAATAAGTCGTCATAATAGGATTATGAACTTATAAGCATAGAGTTTAGTGAAATCTATTAGATAGATCGGAGCAATATGTTGTTCACTAAGCTATCCAAGAGTTATATACGATATAATTGACATAACGGTCTACCTAAATAATCATATTTAAGAGGAAAGCCAAAGCTGACTTAAAATATGATGAAATATGGATCTTGGCTCACTAAGAAAGGTTTTATGGGAACCATTTTCCGAATTGATAGTAAGGGCTATTAATTTGATAAAAATAGTGGGAGGTATATTACGAATATGCTATAAATTAACTTGAACATAATTGGTTTTACGAAACATGCAAGCTAACTCATTTTATGCGCTTTTACAAAATTGTAGATAATAAATGGCAAACAACACAAACCACTTTTCGATACGATCAGTCCTAGAAAAGGAAAAGCTGACAGGGACAAACTTCCTAGATTGGTTTAGGAACTTGAGGATTGTCCTCAGGCAGGAGCGAAAGCTGTATGTCATTGAAGTTCCTCACCCAAATCCTCTTCCTGCTGGAGCCACACGTGCCGAGCAAAATGCTTATCAGAAGCATGTGGATGACTCAAATGATGTGTCATGCCTTATGCTTGCATGCATGGCTCCTGAGATTCAAAAGCAACATGAGTTGATGAATGCTTTTGAAATAATTGAGCACCTCAAAAGCATGTTTGAGGGACAAGCTCGCCAGGAGAGATATGATACGAGCAAGGCTTTGTATGCTTGCAAACAGGGAGAGCGAGACCCGGTTGGACCACACGTTCTTAAGATGATTGGGTACATTGAACAACTAAGTACCTTGGGCTTCCCGATTGGTCCGGAGGCTCAAATAGATTTGATCTTACAATCACTTAACAAGAACTTTTCTCAATTCGTTATGAACTACAACATGAATGAGATAGATAAGACACCCACTGAATTGTTGGGCATGTTAAGAACTGCTGAAACCAACATTCAGAAGGAATCTCCTACTCCCATGCTGATGGTGAACAAAGGAGGTGCCAAGGGGAAAAGAAAGTGGAAGGGTAATAAGAAGAGGAATGTGTCCAAATCTGCTGCCAATCCTAATTCTGCTCCCAAGAAGGCTACCAAGCCTAAAGGAGGTGTTGAAAAGGGTGATTGTCACCACTGTGGTAAACCGGGACATTGGAGGAGAAACTGTCATGCATATTTGGAAGAACTTAAGAAGAAGAAGGCTGCTGGCCAGACTTCTGCTTCAGGTATTTATGTAATAGAAGTCAATTTGTCTACTTCTACATCTTGGGTATTGGATACCGGATGTGGTTCTCACATTTGTATAAATGTGCAGGAACTGCAAAGGAGTAGAACACTGGCTAAGGGAGAGGTAGACCTACGAGTTGGAAATGGAGCAAAGGTTGCTGCTTTGGCTGTAGGGACTTACCATTTATCGTTGCCCACTGGGCTTATATTAGAACTTGAAAACTGTTTGTATGTGCCTTCTATTTGTAGAAACATTATTTCTGTTTCTTGTTTGGACAAGAAAGGTTTTTCATTTACCTTTAAAGACAATGGTTGCTCTTTTGGTTTGAATGACATTACCTATGGTGTTGCACAATTATTTAACGGTTTGTATGTTCTTAATTTAGATACTCCTATCTTGAATGTAAATAAAAAAGGACTTAAGACTAATGACTCAAATCAAACATACCTTTGGCACTGTCGTCTAGGCCATATAAACGAGAAACGCATTTCCAAGTTACATCAAGATGGTTTCTTGGATCAGTTTGATTTTGAATCATATGATGAATGCGAGGCTTGTTTACTAGGCAAGATGACTAAAGCTCCTTTTACCGGACAGGGTAAGAGGGCCACCGTACGACTAGAACTAATACATAGCGATGTATGTGGTCCTATGAGATCGATGGCAAGGGGTGGCTATTTCTACTTCATTACGTTTACTGATGATTTCAGTAGATATGGATATGTGTATCTTTTGAAGAACAAATCCGAAGCATTTGAAAAGTTCAAAGAGTATAAGGCAGAGGCAGAAAAGCAAACTGGCGAAAGCATAAAAACTCTAAGATCTGATCGAGGAGGTGAATACTTAATCCATGAGTTTAAGAACTATTTGAGGGAGTGTGGTATTGTATCACAACTAACTCCTCCTGGAACACCACAATGGAATGGGGTTTCTGAAAGGAGGAATCGTACCTTGTTGGACATGGTGCGATCTATGATGAGTCAAGCAGATCTTCCAATTAGTTTCTGGGGTTATGCCCTGGAAACGGCTGCATATACACTAAACCGTGTTCCTACTAAAACGGTTCAACAAACTCCATATGAGATATGGACAGAGAAACGGCAAAGCATGTGCTTTATGAAAGTATGGGGATGTGAAGCATCTGTGAAACGCCTAACATTAGACAAGCTTGGACCGAAATCTGAAAAATGTAATTTTGTGGGATACCCAAAGGAAACAAAGGGTTATTCTTTCTATAGTCCCTCGGAGAACAAAGTAATTGTTGCTCGAACTGCTGTATTCTTGGAAAGAGAGCTAGTCTCTAGAAAAGACAGTGGGAGGAAAATAGATCTCAATGAAGATCGAGAACCACTTGATAACATTGAACCAGAAGGGGAGCATGAGCAAGAAATACAAGATAACATTGCCCAAGAAACACAGGTTGTTCGTAGATCTAGTAGGATTCGCCATGAGTCAAAGAGGAATTATGGATTTCTCTTAACTCAAAATGACGATGTGATGTTCATAGACCAAGATGAGCCTCTCACCTACCAAGATGCTATGAACTCACCAGACTCTGAGAGATGGCAAGAAGCCATGAATTCTGAGATGGATTCCATGTATGAAAACCAAGTATGGACTTTGGTTGATCCACCTGAAGGGGTAAAACCTATAGAGTGCAAATGGATTTTCAAGAAGAAAATCGACATGGAAGGTAAATTACAGACCTATAAAGCTCGACTGGTTGCAAAAGGCTTCAAACAAATTCATGGTATTGACTATGATGAAACCTTTTCACCAGTGGCAATGATAAAATCCATCAGAATTTTGCTTGCAATAGCGGCTTACTATGATTACGAAATATGGCAGATGGATGTCAAAACAGCCTTCCTTAACGGGAGCCTTGAAGAGGATGTGTACATGACACAACCTGAAGGTTTTGGAAATCCAAAGGATGCCGGAAAGGTATGTAAGCTGCATAGATCCATTTATGGATTGAAGCAGGCCTCTCGGAGATGGAACATCCGGTTTGATGAAATAGTCAAAGGTTTTGGCTTTATTCAGAACGTGGATGAACCATGTGTTTACAAAAGGGTTAGTGGGAGCCATGTGGCATTCCTAGTATTATATGTCGATGATATATTATTAATAGGGAATGACATTCCTTCTCTACAGGCTGTAAAGACTTGGTTAGGACAAAGTTTTTCTATGAAAGACTTGGGCGAGGCTACCTATATATTAGGGATCAGGATCTATAGAGATAGATCAAGAAGATTAATCGGCTTAAGCCAGAGTACATATATTGACAAGATTTTGCATCGTTTTGGAATGCAATATGCAAAAAAGGGATATGTCCCCATATCTCATGGGATAACGATCTCAAAAGAGAATGGTCCTAAATCATTGGATGATAAGGACCGCATGAGTAAGATTCCATATGCTTCAGCAATTGGATCTATCATGTATGCAATGATATGTACTCGTCCGGATGTCTCGTATGCTTTGAGCATGACGAGCAGATACCAGTCTAATCCAGGTGAAGGTCACTGGACGGCGGTCAAGAATATTCTTAAGTACTTGAAAAGGACTAAAGATTCATTCTTGGTGTATGGAGGAGAGGAGAAGCTAACGGTAAAGGGTTACACGGATGCTAGTTTCCAGACTGACAGAGATGACTCTGTGTCTCAGTCTGGATTTGTGTTTTGCCTAAATGGAGGTGCTGTAAGCTGGAAAAGTTCGAAGCAAGACACAGTAGCTGATTCTACAATGGAATCCGAGTATATTGCGGCATGTGAAGCAGCCAAGGAGGCTGTATGGATACGGAAGTTCATTACAGTACTTGGTGTAGTTCCATCGATCGCAGATCCCATAGATCTTTACTGCGATAATAATGGAGCTATAACACAAGCCAAGGAGCCGAGAGCTCACAGCAGAACAAAGCATATACTTCGGAGATATCACCTTATTCGAGAGATAAATGATAGAGGAGATATTCACATATGTAAAGTGCATACTGATGATAATATTGCAGACCCGCTGACTAAGGCTCTGTCGCAGCAGAAGCATGAATGTAACACTAGTAGCATGGGTATTCGATACATGGGTGATTGGCTCTAGTGCAAGTGGGAGATTGTTAGTATTGGTGCCCTAGAGTCAATACAATCAATTGTATTTGTGTTTGAGTGATTTTATATATTTGATATATATATATTTATTATTGGCTTTATTTACTGCGAAATAAATAAAGTATAATAAATGTCCTTGGAATCTTGATACAAATTATGTAGTTGCAAGTATGTGACTTGAACATGAGATTATATAATGACTGTATCATATTCTTAAATGTCCCTAGCCGAGTATTATTATTACTTAGGACAATAATAATACATTAAGGCTAGTATGTTTATTGACAAGATGACCACATCTCATTGGTCATAAGTATGCAGATACTAAAAGTAATGCATAGGTAACTGTACGAGTACAGGGTACTGGACAGACCCACCGTGAGATACATCATGGTAAATTATAATAATAAATGTGTCATATGTATTCTCACAGTGATAATGGTGTAATGATCCTTAGACCTGAAGTCGTTATAATTCTACATGAGAATTAATATATTTTGAATTCGTCAAAAGTTATCTTTAGCCGGATAATGATAAAGGTGAATATCAGATATATTATGAATCATGTGAGAAATATGAACGATCTAAATGGGATTTAAATCTCCTGATAAAGGAGTGATATTATCGGCCTCTTGTTTGAGTGAGACTATGAAATGCATGGTCATGCTCAAATGTTGATTTGATTAAATAGTCTACTCATCGATCAAGAAAATGAAGATTAAATTATGAAGAGGATGACACGTTACATGCCTCGAGTTTAATCTATAATATCATGATTTAAAGGGATTATATTACATGGAACATTAGTCATAAAAGGTTGATTGAATCGTTGATTTAATTATTGTTTAATTGGGTAGCAATAATGTGTTACTAGACGCCGCTTATTGTTTGTAATTTTATTAGAGAATAAAATTATTGCCAATTAAATAATAACCTACAGGGTCACACACATAGAATGTTTAAAAGGGAAATTAATTTATTTTATGAATTTAAATTAATAATAATTTAAATTATGAATTTAAATTAATAATAAATAATAATTCGAATTTTATAAAATTAATTAAGTGAGATTTGATTAGTTAAAGATAAAATTTGAAGATGTATTTTCTTGACTTATTTGATTAATTAAGTATGACTTAATTAATTTATTTAAATAAATAAGATTTTTTTAAATAAAAAAGGGCCTAATTGTTTAAGGCCTCATTTTGCTTTATTTCTCTTTATAAGCCAAGAGTTGGCAAGTCATTTGAGACACAACATAGCTGAAATTTCAGTTGTAAAAACACAAGGGAGAAATCAAGATTTGTCAAGAACACATCGATTATTTATTTTTGGCTAGTACCTCGTCCCGTGGCGAAAATCGTTCGACGATTCAAGCAAGCATTCAAGTGTGGATACCGGCGGAGGAGTTATAATTTTAGCTCTCAAATCAACAAGCTAGGATCTCCATTTGTCATCCATTGGAAAGCTTAAACAAGGTACAATCTTGTTCTTGAGAATTTTTTATACCATGATCATCATTTTATACATGGATCCGGGCTTTGGAATTCGTTTTTAATTGTTATTTACGTTATTTCCGTTGCGTTATTATGCCCGAATTCCAACAGATTACTCATCTAATGATGTCACACATGGGATGAAGAATCAGTTTTACAGAAACACTAAAGGGTCTTATTAATTTTCTGTATCGACTATTCCTTTTGGACTATTGAAGTATATTAATTTTGCATTCAATGATAAAAAATTAATAGATAATACGGAATACATATAGTTTGACCAGTCTCAAGGAAATGGACACCAAATTCTTGTCAAAAAAGCTAGAATTCAATAGGGAAAATGTATTGAATTGACAGGATATATGTAGCCCACCAATATGTAAATACTACTATCTCTGTTCCGAATTACTTTTCTGGGTTTGACTTTGGACACTATTCGGTATAAGCAATTGACTACTAATTTACGCATAATTTATAAGATAAAATATAGTCATGAGTGATCTTGTTGGATTCGTATTTTTTAGTACTTTAATACAGTGAAGTTTTTATATTTAGTACTAATACAAAATTAAAGATATTAACAATTAAAAGTATGCGTTGGCAAACGTGTCCAAAGTAAACAGGAAACGTTTTTAGGAACGGAGGGAGTACTTAAGCTTGTACACATTTAGCTTTATTATATATTTTGCATGCATGTGATATGCTCTTATTTGGTGTACAATATCTTCCAAACAGGCATGACCTATTTACGCTGACTAGATTTTCAAGAATGAAAAATATATTTGCCTAAATCCAAGCCAACAAGGAACACTTGCAATTATCAAGAATTTGAAGCAAGTAGGTACTGGACCCTGCAACAGTAATAAGTCTCTGTGTACTCCTCTCAATTTCCTTTGTATCACAATAAGCAGCCAAAAAATTACATACAAGTCTAGGAGAGTCAAAAAAAAAAAAAAAAAAAAAGCAACTGCAAATGCAAATGCAGCAGTACTAAGCATTTACCCATTCAATATATAAATCACTTGATGGAGTAAGGAATCAGAGTGGAATGTGGATTATACACCCAGGCACCGAGTCACGTACCTTGTATCTCAGACGACACTACTACACATTTCAACTTAGGATACAGCACTTACATAGCGTTTTTTTTAAAACGCTGTGCAAGTATGTTACTTAAATAGCGTTTTCAGAAAAAGTGTTATGCAAATGATTATATATCATAATAAAATAAAAGTAAAATAAAATAAAAAAACTTACATAACGTTTATTTAGGAAGCGCTATGTAAGAGTAAACTTACAAAGCATTACATAACGTTTATTTAGGAAGCGCTATGTAAGAGTAAACTTACAAAGCATTTATGAAAAACGTTATCTTAGATTCCATATTTTAAGTAATTTTTATTTATTTTAATTATATTCACGGTACAAATTATACATAACCTAATTATTTTCACTTCAGCCGCACTCTACTTATTCTCTCCTTCTCCCTCAACCGCTCTGATTAATTTCAAATCTCTCGGCAACTCCGATCTTTTTCATAAAAAACGACCTCATATTCACGTTCTCTGGGGTCGATTTCATATATCATACTGAAAATCCCTTTGTTTCTAATACCATATTGTTCAAACCACAAAGCCATAGTCTCGCCTCATCTAGATAAAGTTCAATTCGATGTTTTTATGATCGATTTATTGTGACACTTGCATCTTCAAATTCAGATCCTCCCAACCCAATCAATACATTACCAACACTTGCATCTTCAAATTCAGATGACATCAAAACACTAGTCTCCGGGCCAGATTCATTCGTGGAATCTTTAGAATCAATTTCCAAAATTTCTTCATCCTTGTCAAAAGGAAGGTCACTAAATTCCTCTTGATGGGAATCATCATGCTGCAGATCAAATTGGCTTTCACTCAGCTTCGAAGTTAATGACTCTACTACTTGAAAGTTGTGGAAATCAGATAAGATGACATATCTTTCTCAATCAAGCAACGGCTTTGCAGTCTCGAAGGGAACCCACCTAAGGTTAATGATGTTAAAGTCAGAAAATAAATCAAAGTTACCAGCTAATAGTGTCACTCATAAAACACGAATATCAGTAACAGGCAACTAGCATTTGCACCTTGCAGTAAGATAGTTACTAAGTAAGGAGTATCATGTCTGAAAAAGAATCGAGCGACTGACAATAACAGCCTGAGCACAAGTGAGGCGGGTGAAGAAAAAACCCATCTTACAAGCTAATTGTAGAAGCATAGTAATGGTGGAATACAGAGAAGCAGATATGAAAATGTGTTGTGCAGTAATTTTTAAGAATTATCAAAGGACCCTAAAGCAAATATCCAAAGAGAAGTGAGCGATAGAAAGAGGAACAAGGAGGCAACCTCTCAGTGTTGTCAGTTTAAGCGGCATCATGTATATCCGATGTTTATTAGAGTGAAAACTATTTAACTCGTCTTGTGAAAGGTGGGTAGAGACCATGTCAGAAAGTAGCCTAGCCAAAACATCCATTTGGGGGGGGGGGGGGGGGGAGAGTTATACGAGGTTGAACAAAATAATAATAGTCTTGATGCTTCTTTCCAAGCCCTCTGATAGGACATTGACACAGAGACTTTTTTCAGTCTGCTCTACTCCCAAGTTCAAATGAGTGAAACTTGCAGATGTCATTTTAAACGACAAGATCGAACTCTACACAGAGTATGATGTCTGGACATCTCAGTGATTTGCATGTTATTCAAATCCGTTACATGATTGTTTGATTAACTAGCCAAATGCCTACACACAACATATTATGTTGCAAGACTGCTGATCCATATCTTATCAGTCATGCCATGAGATTATCTACTATAATAGCCTGCTTGATATCGTCTATGAAGAATCAGGAAAAACAATGTAAGAGAAACTAAAAACTCTTGTATTGATTTGTATGAAGCTTGAGATATTACATACGGGATGCAACTAATTTATACAAGAAAGAAGAACAAGAAGTCTATGCTATTAATTACAAAGTTGCAGAAAGTCTAAGGTTGGTGCCGAAAGTAAGGAAGTCTAAGGTTGGTGCCGAAAGTAAGGTTGGTGCCGAAAGTCTATATAGCCTAAAGTCTATATAGTAGCTGTATTTTAACACCCCCCCAAACTTAAGATGGTTGAAAAACCAATTTGAGTTTGCAATCACGAAATGAACTAGGAGGAAGAGATTTCGTGAAAATATCTGCAACATTATCTGCACTAGAGATAGCATGAAGACGAACCGTTCCTTGTGCAACCTGTTGACGGGTAAAATGACAATCAATCTCTATATGTTTAGTGCGTTCATGAAAGACATCATTGTGAGCAATGTCCCTGGCACTTTTGCTATCACAGTAGATAATAGTGGCTGGAGAATGAGTTACGGTCATTTCTTCAAGTAACCATCGTAGCCAAATTAATTCCTGCGTGGTGTCAGCCAGAGCTCGATATTCTGACTCGGCACTGGATTTTGAGGCAAGAGATTGTTTCTTACTGCGCCAAGAGATAAGAGAGTCACCCAGAAAGAAGCAAAATCCTGTAGTGGAACATCTGGTAGTGGGATCACCACCCCAATCAGCATCAGAATAGGCATGTAACTCAAGTGATGAGTTGTATGCATAATGTAATCCGTGAAAGATGGTGCCTTTGACATAACGAAGTATGTGAAGGACAGCTGTATAGTGAGGAGTGCGAGGAGCTGCCATAAATTGACTAACAATATGAACAGCATGAGCAATGTCAGGACGAGTGACAGTAAGGTAGATCAGACTTCCTACCAACTGACGATACAATGTAGGGTTGTCAAGTAGGTCACCATCTTTGGAGTTAAGTTTGACCCCATATTCCAAAGGTGTAGTTGTGATCTTAGTGTCGCTAATTCCAGATTTCAACAAAAGATCAGATGCATACTTGACTTGAGAAAGGGTGTAACCAGTAGGTACAGAAGAAACCTCAAGACCCAAGAAGTAGCTTAATGAACCAAGATCTTTCATTTCAAATTGCTGACTGAGAAACTGTTTGAGTTCAGAGATACCTGCACTATCATCTCCGGTGATAATCATATCATCTACATAGAGGAGGAGAAGAACAACACCTCGATTTGTCCGTCGAATGAAGAGAGCATGATCATATGGACTAGAAGAAAATCCTATCTCACTAATGACTTTGCTAAATTTCTCGAACCAAGCTCGAGGTGCTTGTTTTAGGCCATAAAGTGCCTTGTTAAGCTTGAGCACTTGACCTGGAGAGAGATCAAAACCGGGAGGAGGTTTGAGATAAACTTCTTCATCTAAGTCTCCATTAAGGAAAGCATTTTGACATCCATTTGCCACATATCCCACTGTTTTGATGCTCCAACAGCGAGTAAACTTCGAACCGAAGTAAGACGAGCAACTGGTGCAAAAGTCTCCTCATAATCAATGCCATATTCCTGGGTAAAGCCTCTAGCAACTAGACGAGCTTTATATCTCTCAATAGAGCCATCAGCATTTGTCTTAATTTTATAGATCCATCGACAACCCACAGCTGTTTTGCCAGGAGGCAAGGTAACCACATCCCAAGTGTGATTTTTGTCTAATGCCTGAAGTTCTTTTGCCATAGCCTCCTGCCAAAGAGGGTTAACACTTGCCTCTCTATATGTTTGAGGCTCGTGCAATGATTCTATAGCAGAATATACATGATAATCAGTAAGACGAACAGAAGGTTTTCTTACCCGAGTAGATCGATGAGCATGTTCATCTGAAAGAGATGGTGGAGTGGGAGAGACATCACTAGAATCCTCAGACTGAACTTCTGTTGGAGGAACATTCGTAGCTGGGGATGGTTGTATGAGCTCAATTGGAGAATTTGTAGGAACTGTGTTAGAAGATGTTGACGAGTCGACATAGTCATCACTGGGATATAGATCAACAAAAGGATCTGTAAAGTGAGAGATGCTAGAAGAAGTGTCGATTTTAAAATCTGACATAGATGAGAACATTTTGTGTTCCCAAAATGTCACATTACGAGAGACTCGAAGTCGTTGAGAGATAGGATCCCAACAACGGTATCCTTTTTTACCACTACCATACCCAATAAAACAACAAAGACGGGCACGAGGTTCTAGTTTTGTTCTTTCATGTGGAGGAAGAAGAACAAAACATGCTGAACCGAAAACCTTAAGGGTATCATATGAAGGTGGTTTTGCATACAATTTTTCATAAGGAGACACATTATCTATGACTGGAGAAGGAATCATGTTTATTGTATGAACAGCAGTTAATGCAGCTTCCCCCCAAAAGAATTCCGGACAAGAAGAAGAAATGAGAAGAGCTCGAATTGTATCAAGAATGTGTCTATGTTTGCGTTCGGCACGACCATTTTGTTGTGATGTGTAAGGACAAGAACTTTGTGCAAGTGTACCATAAGATGCCAAAAATTTTGTAAGTTCTGATTCTTTGTATTCTTTAGCATTGTCGGCACGAAAAAGTTTGATTTCTTTTTGAATTGAGTATCAATCATAGTGGCAAAGTTTTTATATGTTTCTCCTAATTCAGATCGATTTTTCAAAATGTATATCCAAGTGTATCGAGAGAAATCATCAACAAATATCACATAGTACCTAGACCCCCCCATAGTTGGAGTTGGAGAGGGACCCCAAATATCAGAGTGTATAAGATCAAAAGTAGCTGATGATTTTTCATAATGAATAGGAAATGGAAGTACATGTTGTTTTGCCAGTTTACATGATACACAATCAATAGTGTCTGCATTTACGCTACCTAGATGACCACTAGAAACTAGAGTACGTAAACGAGAAGGTGAAGGATGACCTAACCGAGAGTGCCAGATGCTGGTTGTAAATGAAGCAGAACCAACTAGATTAGTTGATGGAGATATTGATGTAGGAAGATGAAGGGAAGTGAGCTCAAACAACCTTCCGCATCTACGTCCTGTCCCAAGAGTTTGTCCTGTCTGAGGATCCTGTACATGACAACCAGAAGAGGTAAACATAATGTTAAGACCGAGATCACATAATTGGCCAATGGAAACAAGATTAAGTGAGAGATTAGGAACAAAATATGTGTTAGGAAGAGAAAGATCTTCTGTGGATATAGTTCCAATATGTCCCACTTTCATTGTAGAGCCATCGGCAGTTTGAATATTTGGGAGGCATAAACTCTGTGTTTTTGTGGTAAATATAGATGGATCATTGGTCATGTGATTGCAACATGCAGAATCAAAATACCAAGAAGTACCTGAAGTGATAGAGAATGCAGTGGAAGGAGAACTGGTTTTAAACAAAACCTGTCGAAGCAAAGCTTCAAGCTCGCCTGTGGATGTATTTGGTGCAGTTTCTGATGTAGATTCAGCGGTTGCAGCAACGGAAGACTGGGAGAATTTATTTGGCCGAAAAGATGGCCTTTTCTTGCAGAATTGCATTGAGTAGTGACCCTTTTGGTGGCAATGCTGGCATGTGTGATTGCGAAGAGCTGCACAATCCTTAGTTACATGTCCATTTTGATGACAAAACCTACAGAAAGGTTTGTCATAAGTGGGTACTGGAGGTACAGCTAGGACAGTATCAGTCGTGGGAATAATCTTGCCGATGCCAAGTCGAGTTTCTTCAGAAATAAGTTCGGTTAAAGCACTCTCCAAAGAGGGTAGCGGAATGCGATGGAGAAGAGCAGCTCTTACTGGTTCAAAATCCTGAGTAAGAGCCATCAAAAACTGGATGAGTCGTTGATCACGATATGTGTGATAAAGTGCAGCATCCTCTGTGTTTTTCCACTTTGGTTCAGACAAAGTCAGTTGATCCCAAAGTGCTTGTATTTGAGATAGAAAATCAGCGACAGATTGACCAGGTGCTTGTATCTGCTTACTGAGAGAGTGTATAATCTGATATTGATGAGAAAGATCGGATGTAGTGTACCGAGATTGCAAAAGATCCCATATTTCTTTTGCGGTGTCAAAATTTCCAAATTGTAGATTAATTTTAGAGACGGAAGAGTTTCTAAAATATGTAATAACTTGATGATTTTTGACATCCCATTCTTCGATGCGATCTTTCAGTTGTGAATCAGTTTCATCCTTTTCCTTGGTAGGAATAGTGAAATCCCCGTTAACGTACCTCCAAAGACGTTTTCCTTTGAGAAAGCTACGCATGGCTTGAGACCAAGATAAATAGTTTGAGCCGCTCAAAATTGTTTGAATCGGTGAACTACTTTCTCTTTCCATCGAAGTGAAACTTTTGAAAACTTTGGAAACTGTAATGTAGAAATTAAACAGTCCAGGGGCTAAAGTGTAATATTCAAAATTATATTTAAAACAAAACCAATGGGTTTATGATGTGGATCAGTTGGGCTAGTTTTAAGACAGGCCGAACAAGAGAAATTAGTGGCCCGTTAATAGGTTGGCCCGTTAAAGAAATGGACCAAAGAATTTGCTGGGCTGGTGGTTTAACAAAGTAAAAGAAAAAGAGGAAGGGAAACTGTCGGCATCAGCAAGGAATAAACAAAAAGAAAGAGAAAAAAACTGTTGTCGACAGAAATAAACAAATGAGTAGAAAAACAGGTTGCAGGAGTACGGAGATCTTTGTTTCTATCTAATTAAGCGTTGGATGATTGCTGAGTTGATTGTGGGCACTCGAATATATACGAGTGTGTGGACTCAGTGTGATTTTGTGGGTGAGATGAGTGAACGGGTGGAGCCGATATTTTGATTTAGCGACAGTTTGGAGATGATTGACCCAGAAGTGTGTTGATGTAGGAGGTGTTTGTGATATACGAGTGTGTTGATGCAGTTTGTTTAACACAAGAAGTGGACACGCAAGGTGTTTGTGAAAATGTTACAAAGAAAAGGCTTGGAAGAGATGAAGCTACCGGAAACAATGGTTGCCACCGGAATAACTCAGGTAAGGATCTTAATGCTCTGATACCATGAAGAATCAGGAAAAACAATGTAAGAGAAACTAAAAACTATTGTATTGATTTGTATGAAGCTTGAGATATTACATACGGGATGCAACTAATTTATACAAGAAAGAAGAACAAGAAGTCTATGCTATTAATTACAAAGTTGCAGAAAGTCTAAGGTTGGTGCCGAAAGTAAGGAAGTCTAAGGTTGGTGCCGAAAGTAAGGTTGGTGCCGAAAGTCTATATAGCCTAAAGTCTATATAGTAGCTGTATTTTAACAGTCTAAAACCCATGAGTGACATACACTTGTACACCAATATATATAAGTTTGATTGGAAATTTTACTTAATAATTTAACCACATGGTCAGCTATATACTCAGTTCAATGTTCATACTTTAGATGACAGCATTTAGCATTCAGATGAAAGCCACTTACTATATAAGAGTGATAAAAGATGTCCATAGTCCATATGACGGCCTACCACTAGACACTTCAATATTGAAAGATCAAGTTTAGAGTTCCTTGAACCATCCCATCTTCTTTGCGAAGAAACTGATAGGAGATATGGGTGATCACTGAACTTTAACTTTACAAGAAGTAAACATGTGCTCTTGTAAAAAAAATATCAAAATCGCCAAAGCATTTGAACAATAATGAACATACTAACAACAGTAAGGATCTATATTTCACAATTTAGATACTATACTATATCATTATCAAAACCGCAGATCTTTCGAGTTATTTGAAAAAAAAAGGGTACTTGCTGGTAACCAAGGGGGCAGAGAAGCTCAGATGGACCATAAGCTGATTTATATCTCATCTTGTTACAAGAATGGATATAGTAGCCCATGTAATAATACTGAAGACTAGGACAATGAGATTGATTCTTCCTGACGCAACTAATTTCCTGCAGGGCTGAGTACTTTCCCAACGATAAAAATGCAAAGTCTGGGTCCCAGAAAAGATATTTACTCGACAAACATCTAGGGAGGATATCTATCACCCCAACTGCAACAAGCCGGCCATCAATAAGATATTGCTGATGAAAAGAACCAAATCCAAAATGGGGAACAGTGTCATCAACTTCTGATGGAACAAATACTAATGGAGTGTCAACCAGAAATCTCCTGTAAGCATGGTTATCACGGCGCCAAGTCGAGCCTCGGCGCCCGAGTACCTTCGAGAAGACTAGTCGACAAGTCGCCCTACTAGTCGTAAAAAGTCGACATAGTGTTCATTATACATATACTTACTAGATTACACAAATAATATAGCGAAATACATCAGTGCCATAATTTAAATCAAAAGAACGAGAATAATATATTCTAAATAAGCATAGTTTCTGCATAATAACATCCATATTCCAAATATCAAAGATATCCAAGCAAATAAAAACATAAGTTTGATGAAATGAAGCAAAGTCATCCATCTTAATATCATATTCATCTCCATCTCTTTCTAGTGTACTGTCATTTGGTTGGATCGGGTCATTGGTTTGATCAGGTCTAGGTATACCACATGATAATCATGGTTATCACGGTCCAAGTCGGGCTTCAAGACTCTCGGGCGAACCCTCGCATCAACTAGTCGACAACAAGTCGGGCTTCGAGATTCTCGGCGCCCGAGTACCTTCGCATCGACTAGTCGTTTACTAGTCGTCGACTAGTCGTCTTCGTGATAACAATGCCTGTAAGAACTTTCTGAGACATGATCTGGTGCATCATTGTGCACAGCAATCTGGTATGGCCTGTACAAGTCATATTCTTCAGGATCAAAAATAGATATTTTCATAATAATCTCAAGCCTCTTTCTTTTGCCCGACGTACACCCAGAACTCTTCTTTAAAGAACTTTCTTGTACTATTTTTTCAGTGGGGCACTCTTTCTGGACCTTATTAATCTCTGCCACTTTATCTGAACGAACTTGTTTTGTGGTAGAATAGAAATTAATGTGTCCATTTCAAGCTTTAACTGACAAATAAGATATATCGGACAGATTATTTGGATAAATTACCATCTTATCAGCAATTGCATGTGGAGTAAGTTCTGCCAACTGGTCATTTCTTCCTTGTTACCTCCAGATCCTATCAAGTTGTGCTTTGTACCGCCTCACATCAGAGCAGCTTTAATCTGAAATGAAATGTTGCTAGAGTAGAGAAGATCTTCTGATCCACCAGTTAGTAACTTTCTTTTGCCTCGTGAAACCTTTTTAACAGAAGGCTTTAACAGTTGGATATCGATAGAGAATTCCCCATGTTCGATGCATGTACATGCAGCACTATCAATCTGATCAGACAAATAACTTATGAGTTGTTCATCTTCGTTTTTCTCAACAGTAGTTAACACTAGGGGTTCCTGTACTGCTGAACCTGTTGCTAAACTATCGACAAAGCTGCTCGAGTCCTTTGAAGTATTCTTTCGTGATTCTTTGACCTCCAATGTCCCATCTAAAAATGTTAGAATCTCTAAATATGCGGAAATTATAGAGATAGTACTTCTCCAAATATTACAATAAGGCAATGCCTCTATTTATAGACTGAAATGGTGTGCTACTTAACCCACCAACTAAGACTATTCTGCTGTTACAGTAGTCAACTAGCTACAGTAATTACTATTCACCATGATGTCATGGATGATGATATAGCTGCTGATATATTTGACCATTTATTTTTGACAATATTTGACACGTCCCCTCACTCGAAATCCCATCTTCGAATGAAATACCTATCTTGGGATTGAAGAGTGGACACTAGTAGCTCTTGAGCTTAATCTGAGCGTCCAACTAGACCCATTTTATGATTGATCAATCTTGATATTATTAAGAATATAGGGATACCGGGACTCGAACTGGCGACCACGCGATATATTTTAGGCCATGTCAAGAATACAAGAAAATGTGCTACTGTCAGCACTTTAGGTGGATGGCCACCAATCTGTTCTTGAACTGATTATTGAAGAAACCGAGACTCGACTTTGTGATCACTCGGTATAAAGAAGCCTATGTATGAACACAGGAAGAATCTGCATCTGTCATACCTTGAACTATAAGCAACTGGAACCGTATTTGGTAGACTGCATCCCTTAAGATCGTCCATGAACTGGTCCTTCTGCTTCTTTTACAAGAATGAAATGCAAGATATAGCAGTGAACTGTGTGTATGTATTTGTATACATACTACTACTTCTGCTGCTTTGTAATTTGTGGCAGTGAACTGTGTGTACATCTGTATTCTATATATACACTACTTCTACTACTTTGTTATTTGTGGCAGTGAACTGTGTGTACATCCATATATACACTACTTCTGCTGCTTCGTCGAAATAACGCCCCCTGAACTATTTAATTTGCAGCATCGTAATAAATTGGAGAGATATCGTAATATCAACAACCACTTGAATACTACAACTAAATCTATAACCGGGGCAAACTCTTAAACTAAAATGACATGCTTGTATTTAAAGATCCAGACAGAATTTCCCCTTAGGAAAATAACTGTCAAATATTTTAAAAGGATCTAAATACATATAATCATTTTATTCAAGAAAAAATAATAAACTGAGACAAGTAAATTAACCCCAAATTTGAGGTTGTCTTTGTCTCCTGTTGCAACTGTTCACCGGCTTCAACCTTCGTTAGAATAGTAACTTCCCTGGAATAGTACCTTGCCAGAAAAATTTGACGAATTTTCAGATTTGAACCTGCTTTGATACCATGTTAGTATCTCTAAATATGCGGAAATTATGGAGATAGAAGAGGGAGATCAGTTGGGGTAGAAGTTTATAGATATGAATTAAATTCATACTTCTCCAAATATTACAATGAGGAAATGCCTCTATTTATAGACTGAAATGGTGTGCTACTTAACCCACCAACTAAGACTACTCTGCTGTTACAGTAGTCAACTAGCTACAATAATTACTATTCACCATGATGTCATGGATGATGATATAGCTGCTGATATATTTGACCCTTTATTTTTGACAATATTTGACAAAAAATCTGTTAGTAATGTAATATTGTTGTCAGTAAACTGCTTGAATTACACTAAGAGACAAGCTTAATTGTATTCAAGAAAGAATTTAAAAATTGTTTATAATTACAAGGAAAACATCATTCATAAGCTGATCTAGTAAACAAGCATATTGGAACAACACAAGTTCCATCACATTTATAAAGGAAAAAATCCAAAAGTATGATTGAATACCTTGCATTTTGAAGTGTTTAAACTTTTTCTTCCTATTATAGGGAGAAATTGGTATAACAATGTTTTGGAGGTTTTCCTGGAATCACGGATCAAAATACAGAGATTTTACTAAGAACACGAAGAACATGAAGGTGATTTGTAACTGTGTGTGGCTGGTCTTGCTTGTTGATTCATAGAATACGAGAGAAAATATGTTAGTACTCTCTCGGGGTAAACTGTTTCTCAATCCTAAGAGGCCTACGTACCCTATTTATATAGGGAATCAAGCCACACGTAGTTCTTGGAGAATAAGTTACCCAGACGGGCTAGGGTTTTCGGAGATCTATCCTGGCCCAAGTCCACTAAACTCTTATGGGCTGATGCAAATAGTCTGTTAACTCTGCTCATGGCCCATGGCTCAATGAAGACTACCAATGGCTGCCACAATGCTAGAATGGCGAGGCCTCATCTGCGAGGCTACTGGTGAACTGATAAGCGAGGCTACTGGTAAACTGATAAGGGCCTCGCACGCGACCCCATAGGGCTTAGTCATGCGGTCCCATGTATGGAGATGCTTTTACTCATGCGACCCCGTAGGGCTTAGCCATGAGCCTTCATAATGGAGATACAGACAGAATATGATTATCTAATGTCGAAGCTGCTTTAACATGGAGATGCGACCTCGAGGCTGAGCTCGCATAACACTGGACCCCTAATATGGAGAGACAAAACAAGTGCGATCTCTCACTGCGAACCATATGCGAGTGCAATCCCAAGATAGTGGTCGCAGTCTTCTACAACTGGAGAGAGCATTATTTTGATAATATATTAGACTAGCTCCAGGTAGTGGGCTTGTGGTGAACCAATTATCATCTTTGGGTCCATTATAAGCTATGGACCGCTATCTCAGCCTATTTGGCCCATTGAGGATCTATGCCCAGATTCGAGCATAACAACTATCCCCCGATTCCATATTGTCATTGAAGATGCGATGTAGAATCAAGGGTCACTTGCTCACATGCGATGCGAGGCCTGGGCTCGCTATAGATAAAAAAGCGATCGCGTCCCTTCGAGGCTTGGGATCGCGTCGCTTGGCATTAAACTAGCCGTTTGAATTTGAAAGGTTGTGACAGCTATCGTACCTCGAGATTGGTTCCAAAGGCTGAGATTGTGACACCTGTCACGTGCCTCTTCTCTCTCTTGATGCCTATATATACCCCAACATCAAATCATTTCCTTCTATTCTCAAAAACACTTTGCTGAATTGCTGTCGAATTGCTCAAGGATCAAACACGACGAGAATTTGAATTACAACCGGAACCACCTACGCTCTTGCCCCAGATCCTTCATCAAGTTCCTCAGATTCTTCACCAATTCCTCAAAAAAGTAAGTTCTTGATCTTATTTTTTCAATTTTCTTCAATGTTTTATGTTTCTTACGCATTTGCATGCGATGCGATCCCAAGGGTCGCATCCCCACACACAATAAGCACATATCAATTGCGATTACGATCCCTCTTAGAATACAAGCACAACCTTCTTAGAATTAGTAATGTGATCCCAAATAGAACTAGGAATGCGATCATAAATAGATCTAGGAATGCGATCCCAAAGTTTCCTTCGTGAGCGAAGTGAGGACACTAGTACCTTTTATTTTTTTCTTCTTTTCTTTCTTAATTTCCTTTTGCTTTTTGTAAGTACACACTTAATTTCTTCACCATCTTTTCAGATGTTTGAAGAAGCAAGCTCAAATACATCTTCGCCGATGTGCCATTTCCCTCCCGAGCAACGAGGCTTGGCGGAGTTTCAAAAAGAGCTTTGCGAAATGTCCGGGTCATCAAAGCACCCCCTATACCCCAGTGCACTTATCAGCGAGGAGGCCGCTGTCAATATTGCTAAGGTCACGAGCACGAGCGATAGTTGGTTCCAGTTATTCTTAGACCCTTTATGGTCAAATGAAGGATACACTAGGGAGACCCCGTTAGAATCTTGGAGAGCAAAGCGTCCGTCAAGCTCGCGAATTCAAACACTTGACATTCCTTCAATCGAAAATCAGCCTAAGATCACTGCTGAGGAGACCCAAAAGACAGGCCGCTGAGTTAGTGAGGAAGGGGAAGAAAATTTTCTCAAGTGTTCTCGCGACCTGCTCTCCTATTCAAATAGCCAGCGATTCCCATGTGGATTCGCTTGGCAACGCCTACTACGACCTTGAAGGCGGAGCTGACAACGAGGCCAATTCTGATGACTTTGATTATGAGGAACCCTCCTTTGTTACGGCAATATCGAGGAGGTGTCACGGGTCATTAATGTTGTGGATTACGACTACGTGCCCGAGGCTTCACCCAATGCTTACATTCCAACCCCTCAGCCTGAATTAGAGGGAATTATTTATGTGGGAGGGCCCCCTCCTAGTGAAATTGAAGAGGGTTCAAGTGTGAAGGCTGGGCAACCCTGTGTGCTAGCTTGCAAGCATAAATCCATGACCCTGTCAGTGGATTCATTAACTAAAGCTATTGAAAAGTTTAGGCTAAAGGGTAAAATCATTCTCCCTAAGCCGCACATGCGATGCTATCACTTCAATCACGAAGAAAATGGTGGGAGAGTGCCCAGGATGGTTTTAACGGTCTCATTGCTGCGAGTAGGCATCTCCTCTCCTATCCACCCTTTCATTGAAGATGTCTGTAGAACTTACCATTTAGCCCCTATCCAAATAAATCCAAATGGCTACAGGTCTATGATCTCACCTTACATCCTTTATCACAAACTTGGATATCCGAAAATGGATGCGAGGACGATGGGATACTTCCTCCAACTGAAACGATGCGGAAGCAAAGATTTTAGCTTCGTATACTTTTTAGTGTGACCTGAGTACAACAAGAAGGACCTGATCTTTGGTGGCCCAAGCAACGCGGGCTCGTGGCAAGAACCCTACTTCTATGTCCACGAGGTCCCTAGAATAAAGACTTCTTTCAACTACAACCCAGGTGAGCATCTGTACCCTACAACTACCTTTCTTTTCTTGTACTTTTTGAATTATGAATTAACCCAACTTTTGTGGGATCGCAGCTGGTCAGGTTCGCACAGTCTTAAAGGGCGAAGAGAAAAAACGAGTAGATGATATTTTGAAGACTCCTTGCGAGCAAAGAAAATTTGATCCCTCTTATCCCTCGAAAACCTAATTGAGTGCGGTTTTCTTAAGGAAGGGGTGGGGCTATCTCCGCAAGCTAGGCCTTCAAGTGCGAGGAAGGCCTCGCGAAAAAGGAAAAAAGAGAAGACACCTCATCCTCTCGAATTGAGATTACTGAAGACGAGGGTACTTTCCCAAATGCGATGCGACCCTAGCCTCGCACTCGCTATTTATGCATCAATTTTTACCTTGTGACTTCACATTCGCATCATATTACGCATGCCACTGTACTATATCCTGTCATTTAATTTTTATTGCCTCTATCTGTTACTTGTTTAATTTTTAGGCATGTCTCAAAGAAGCCATAAAAGCCAACTCCCTCCATTCCTTCGTGGAGGTGATAACGTCGCTGTGATCCCCACTTCTAAAGCTGGGGCAAATACTGAAAAACCCAAGGATATCCAGGCCGAATGCGATGCCAGGATCATCAATGAGCGAACCCAGGATGCACCTCACGAAGATCACGCTTCCAAGAAAGCCAGGATAACAAAGGATGGGAAAGAATTAACCAAGGATGGAGAGAACTGCAAATCCCAAAACCTCCTGCTACTGCGAACGTGGTCCATATGTTTGCCAAACTGGGAAATCAATATGCCTCCAAGGCCGAGGTCCATGACTGGTGTAATGCGGACCTAGATGAGAATGCCACCGTTCTGACCAAGTGCCTAGCCGAAGCTTTCGCCTGCCAGGCCTCGCATGTCAAGGACTTTAAGCATGTTGTTTCCATAAATGCTAAGCTGGAGAAGGAGAACACCATTCTTAAGTTCAAGATGAGCCCTGAACGAGGCCCACAAGCTAGCCCTGAGAAATGAGACTGCGAAGCTGAGGCAGGACTTGAAGAATGCTCTAGTGAAGGTTAACAGCTTTAAGAAATCTTAGAAAGAAGCAGCAAAGCTCGCCAGCGAAGTGAAGAGAAGCACGAGAAGGAGATCGCTGAGCTCAACAACCAGCTTGAAATAGCCAAGTTTGATCACAATGCAGTTGTAGAGGAATATCTGGCTAAGGGACAAGTTGTCTTCATGAAGCAATTCATCAAAAAGTTCCCGAATTCGATAGGGACAAACTTGGCCCCGGGAATGCTGACTTCGCAGAAACGCTCCGCCACGAGATAGTGGATGAAGTTCGCCAGCTAGCCGAAGAGCTTGAAGCCAGGAAAGCTGAGGAAGCCAGGCTCGCTAGCGAGGCTGAGAAATTAAACTCGGACGGGACCGCTTCTTGATTTCTATAACTCACTTTGATTGCGAACTTGATTTGGACTAGGGGGTGGGCACCCTTGAATGCTTCACGTATGTAATATTATTTGTTTCTGATAACTTGTTAGGGATCGCATTGCGACCCTAGAATGCTTTAATCCGCTTTCATATGCTATTTAATACCCGTTCCTTTATTTTCTATTCTGTTTATGCCTTTATCTTCCCTACATGCTTTAGAAATGTTGATAAGTAGCTTAGCTTGGCTTCGCATCTTCTCCGTAATCGCTAAATTTTATTTTGATAATTTCTCCTTTTGCATGTAATTTCTTTGAAGTAATTTGGCCTAGCAGATGCGAAGCAATCTCCTTGTCTTTAATTCTCCCACTTATATATTCCATTTGTGTTGATAGAAGTGACTTGGCTTCGCTATCATGCTTTCGCCCAGTAACTATGTTGTGATTGCAACTTTAGCCCAGTAACTATGTTGTGAAAAATCTTTTCATCTTCGTAGAATATTGTCATGCTAAACTGTAGCTTTAAGTCTTCATTAAAATTTAGAGATGCGATCCTGCCCCCTAGGACTGCAACACGCGATGCCTTCGATGCCTTCCTTGTGAGGTCGCGAGTGCGATCCCATGGCTAAGGTCGCACCTTGAAGTTTGCTTTTTGATTCAATTCTTTAAGTAGTTTGGAGTCACAATTCAGATTATAGATATCATTCACATGATCTTCGCATTAAGTAAACTTGGGGACATTCCCCCAGGTCGCAGTGAGAGCTGCCATTGGCCTCGCATCGCCTTTGACCTAAGGGGGTTCGGCCTCGCATCACTATGCTTGCGTAATCCTGCAAATTCTTAAATGCTAGAATAAAACAACTTAAAATAAACTTGCAAAATTGGAGAACGAGTTCATATATAGATACTAGGGACGAGGCCCAATAATCATTACATCATAAAGGGAGGTGTCTATATGATCACTTCCCTAAATAAATTTTTGATGGATATTCACCAATTGACAACATAAAACAATAAACATTACAGAAAGAATAGATGTTGATGAGGTTGTATGTAGTACGTAAAATCTAGAAGTGAAATGAAAGAGCACCTTAGAAATACCTTTGCATCTGCTTGGACACTCTTTGTTGCTCTATGGAAGGAATAAATTCACTAGCTTTTAATCAGATAGTATACTGAGGGCAGCATGTCTTATCCATCTCAGGTTTGTAAAGATAACAGCCAGCTCTCCTCCAACCTCTGTCAAGAAGAGCTACATATAGATACATCCAGTAGTAAGTCTAAGTAGAGTTGCAGTCCTTGCGGATAATAATTTAAACAAATGGGAAGTTACCAGAGTTACAACATAAAGAATGATACACAATTCATTATGAATTGCATAAAAATGATAAAGAATCCGTTTGAAATGAATTAGGAAATGATAAAAAGCTGGTCTAGAGAAAATAATGGTAATGATCCTTAGCAATTCGCAGTTAAAAATCTATATATTAATCACATCAAACAAAACAACTACCTATGGGAAAATGTAGTGAGTAATATCTTGGTGATGGAATGGTGTTCTGTAGGAATGCAATTAAAGCACATTTAATTTTTTTTGAACTATTCTATAGGCAACAACTTAGCAGTGGCTTCTGACTACTACACTGCATTCACCAATACATAAGCATAAACTTTCCTGAAAGCATACATCATAAACACACAAATTTAGTGCTTTCAGATTACACCTGAACAGTGGACCATAACTACACCATTATCCATTTAAAACTCAACGTGCATCAGAGTCCGAATTTGAGGTAGGAAATTTTGATAAAATACAAACTAGTTACCATATTAAATTATAACATGCCAATTTCTATATATATATGTGCAAGATTTACCACCTTGATAGTCGTCAACTGTCAGACTGTATGCCGACAACCCTGTAAAGCAAAAATATAAAATATCAATAGTATAAACTAAACAATATCTGTTTTGTCTTACCACAGGTAGATTTGAGTTGCAATTTAACTAAAAAAATTATCAAACATATTTGTAGAAGCTTAGGCGTCGTTTGCAAAGTGGCCTAGGCACAAGTCATGTTCACCTATGGCCAGGGCCACCCCTGCTTCTCTTTCATGTATTTTAGTGAAACACTATAATGGAAGCATCCTAGATCAAGGGTGGTTCAATGGCTATTAAAGTGGGAAAAGAATATTGTATAGTAGTAGACACAATTGAAACATGTTCATCACCTAAATTTGAACAAATTATTGTTCAAGGGTTATGTAATTAATTGCATTGAGAAAAATGTCACTAAAATCATGAAGTCAATTATGAATTGGATGAAGCCTCAAATCATACTTACAAAAAGACTTTGACATACATTGGTAAAATTGTACTATCATCGTGCAAGATCAAATCAATTCATTTACTACACGATATAAGTGTAATAAAACTTGTGCACGACGAATTTAAGATGATCGCTAATCAATAACGGGACACATTAGGAGTTAGCAAATCAATAAAAGATATCGCCTGGGGAAATAGTAAAAATATCAACATTTTAACTTAAGTGAAGCAAGACAACAAAGAGAAATGGCACCTCACTTGGTAAAACTAAACTAAAACCTTGATGATTCCTGAACATATATGACTATAAATTCATAAAATCTAAACTTACAATCAGAGCCAGCAGGGGGAGTTGCCCTAGGCAATGTGCCTAGGGCCTCCAAAACTATAGAGGCCTAATTTTCCTCCCATAATATATACATTATTTAATTTAATATTAATAAAGTCTTAGTAAAACTATTATCACACTTTTTTATTTTTCATTCAATATCATTATTGTTTAAAATTTCATAAAGTATAAACTCTGAGGTCCAGAAAAGTTCGTTTAATTTTGATATTTTATTCCAAATATTGAATATTTTAGGTCTTAGTTGTTTTTGATTGCTGCCCCTTTTTCAAATATTTTTATTAATAAAAGCATTTTTTAGAGAAAATAAGTATTTTTGCAAAAATAATTTTAAAAAATTAAATAAAAATTCTCTAAAATATTGCAGTTGAATTTCACTTACGAGCTCTGAATCGACTATTCGACCGAGAAAAAGTTCCACAAAGAGGTTTTGTCAATCCAACTCCCGGCCAAAATGCGTCAACCCGCTATTATCGCATTAGCAATTCAAACAATCAATCTAACATTCGAAATATTCGGGACCAAAATTTATGTTTGGTTCTTAGACCAATCCAAACTAGGGCCTCCAAATTACTAGAGACGGCCCTGCTTACAATAATGATGATGATAATCATACAAACAGATAAAACAAACAGTGGTTGATCATGAAATCACAAATTTATATAATCACAAACAATTATAGTAAAATGAAAAACAACAAGGAGGGGAGCTGACCATGAGTAAATGTAGAAGGAGCAGATGAAGAAGAAGAAGAAGAAGAAGAAGAAGAAGAAGAAGAAGAAGAAGAAGAATATTTACAATAGCCGCAGGAGCTTCGACGTGGACCCATATCTAGTACCTCACTTTTGACCAACTTATTGTTCTCACTTCCAACACTACTAGTGCCACCTTCGCCCATCATCTTCTTCTGGCTCCGGCTCTCACAGATTTTCTCCGGAAAAAAAAATTAATTATACAGGAATCTAATCCCAGCCTCCCCTCCGCCCCCTTCCCCTTCCCCTTCCCCTTCCCCTTCCCCCTCCCCCTCTCCGCCCCTGCAATCCATTCTTCCACCTTCGTCCCATTTCCCCTTTTTTTTCAATTTTCACAGTTTTTTAATTCAATAAAGCTCCGAAAATTCCTTCGAATTTTCTCAGATCTGTTCCGATCTTGAGCTAGTTTGTGAATCCGGCAAAGCTTAAATCATCAGAGCTTCCGTTGTCCTTCTTCTTAGGTTCAAGCGGGTGGATATTCGGTTCCTCTTGTTTTTGTGATTTCGCTCCGGATCTAAGGATTGCTTGTTTTAGTTGATCTAAGTTTAATTTGGATCTAAGGTTTCTAAGCCTTTTCCGATTGTAAGATCGATTTGTTTTGTTGTCTGTGTGTGAGTTTGATATTGTCTCACCGCTTGAATATTGTAGCTCATTGCTTAGCGAGGGCGACATATTCTATGTCAGGTCTTTCGGAGTGGAATGTTTCTACTCGAGATTGTATCATCTGTAACCTTGAGATATTTTAATGCAAGTACGATTTTATCAAAAAAAAATATATGATTTCAAAATAATTTTCAAATAAATTATAAAATATAATTTCTTGAAGATAAAAATTCATTTAATTTTTATTGTGATATTCTTTTCTGAAGTGAATTTGTTATAGGGCTTTTTTCATAAATATATATAAAAAAATAAAGTTTTGCAATTTTAGTTTTGTTAAGAAAGCTATTTGTAATTTTATCAACGTAAGTTTCAAAATTGCAAAAATACTACGTGATTAGGGCAACAGTCCTTCCCCTGCCCGCCTAATTCAACCACATTCAACACTTTTTTTTAAGGAGGGATTCTATTTTGGTTTGGGCTGCATGGCCCCGCAGGGGCAACCACATTCAACCGAATGCAACCACATGCAACTAAATTTCTGATTTCTAACTTCCATTTTTCAATTGTCATTGGCTAGCGTTCAAATAGAAACCAACCTTAGAATAGAAACTAGAAACCTACACTAAATAAATTATATTTCATTTATTTTAATGGCCCCGCTAGGGGCACCTTCACAAAAAACGTTTAAAATTCTTGGCTCTATTCAACAAAAATATAAAAAATAAAATAAAAAAAATTTTAAAAAAAAGTTACTGTTCACGTGCCACGTCATCACGTGAACAGTAACTTTTTTTTTAAATTTTTTTATATTTTTGTTGAATAAAGACAATAATTTTAAACGTTTTTTGTATTGGAGTACCCCTAATTTGGTCATTATATTAGCTTGAAATATTTAATTTAGGTTTAGTTTCTAGTTTCTATTCTAAGTTAGTTTCTATTAGAACAAGACCCTATATATATATATATATATATATATATATAGGGGGCTGCTCAAATTAGAGATCCCTTTTATAATGAGACCCTCTCTTATAATGAGTTCCCCTCATATTTCTTTTATTCTAAAGGGCCCCACCAGGGGCACCAAATACGAAAAAGTCTTATAATTCTACCCTCTATCCATTCATCAAAAAAAACATTTTTTAAAAAAAATGTAAAAAAATAAAAAAACTGCTGCCACGTCTTGATTTTTTTTAAAAAAAAATTTTTTTTTACTTTTTTTTATGAATGAATAGAGGGTAGAATTATAAAACTTTTTCGTATTGGATGCCCCTGGTGGGGCCCTTTAAAATAGATGAAATATGAGAGGGACTCATTATAAGAGAGGGACTCATTATAAGAGAGGGTCTCATTATTAGAGGGGTCTCATTTGAGCACCTCCCTATATATATATACTAGCTCATAACCCGTGCGGAGCACGGGTTTCTTTTGATAGGTTATAAAATGTATTTAACATTATAATTATGTTTTTATATAATCCTTATTTTTAATAATTTTTTAATTTTAATTTAATATAAATTTATATAATGAAATGCATGGTTTAAATTTTATTTTGTAAAATTCTAAATTAAAAATGTCGTTGACGGGTTCAAACTTTGAATTTTTAGTAAATTAATTTAATCATATAATATATCTTATTATTAGATCTAACGATTGTTATTTATTAATAAAAATAATGATTTGTATATATGGTTAGATATTTTTGGGTGTATATTAGTGATCGCAAGATTAATTTTAAATTAAAAAGTACTCCATGTTTTAATTACAAAAATTACTACTAAAAATAATTACGGAAAGATATGGTGTGATATTTTGGATATATATTAATTATTGTAATATTAGTTTTAAATTAAATGGTAAAGTGTTTTAATTAGAAGTAAAATCTTTAGAAAAAATGAATAATTGAGTTGTTGGAGCAGAAAAAAGAGTCTAAGTAGAAGTGGATAAAGGAATTTTAATCAGAATATAATTACGTTAACATTAGTAATTAGCTTTTTGAGTTGTTTTTGTAATTTAATTATTTATTTTAATAATTAGGATAACCAAACCGAAAACCAAAACTTAGGATAACCAAACCGAAAACCAAAACTTTTAATGTTTCGGCTTTAATATAATAGTATAGATAATAGTATAGATATGGTGTGATATTTTGGATATATATTAATTATTGTAATATTAGTTTTAAATTAAATGGTAAAGTGTTTTAATTAGAAGTAAAATCTTTAGAAAAAATGAATAATTGAGTTTTTGGAGCAGAAAAAAGAGTCCAAGTAGAAGTGGATGAAGGAATTTTAATCAGAATATAATTACGTTAACATTAGTAATTTGCTTTTTAAGTTGTTTTTGTAATTTAATTATTTATTTTAATAATTAGGATAACCAAACCGAAAACCAAAACTTAGGATAACCAAACCGAAAACCAAAACTTTCAATGTTTCGGCTTTAATATAATCCCGTGCGAAGCACGGGTTTCTTTTGATAGGTTATAAAATTTATTTAACATTATAATTATGTTTTTATATAATCTTTATTTTTAATAATTTTTTAATTTTAATTTAATATAAATTTATATAATGAAATGCATGGTTTAAATTTTATTTTATAAAATTCTAAATTAAAATGTCGTTGACGGGTTCGAACTTTGAATTTTTAGTAAATTAATTTAATCATATAATATATCTTATTATTAGATCTAACGATTGTTATTTATTAATAAAAATAATGATTTGTATATATGGTGTGATATTTTTGGGTGTATATTAGTGATCGTAAGATTAGTTTTAAATTAAAAAGTACTCCATGTTTTAATTACAAAAATTACTACTAAAAATAATTACGGAAAGATATGGTGTGATATTTTGGACGTATATTAATTATTGTAATATTAGTTTTAAATTAAATGGTAAAGTGTTTTAATTAGAAGTAAAATCTTTAGAAAAAATGAATAATTGAGTTTTTGGAGCAGAAAAAAGAGTCCAAGTAGAAGTGGATGAAGGAATTTTAATCAGAATATAATTACGTTAACATTAGTAATTTGCTTTTTATGTTGTTTTTGTAATTTAATTATTTATTTTAATAATTAGGATAACCAAACCGAAAACCAAAACTTAGGATAACCAAACCGAAAACCAAAACTTTCAATATTTCAGCTTTAATATAATAGTATAGATATATAGGTCATTGCTCCATACAGAACACCCTTATATAACAAACAATAAAGAACACCTTAGATCTAATAGATCCAATGGCCCCGCCAGGGGCACCCAATACAAAAAGTTATTATTTTTTTACCCTCTATCCATTAAGCAAAAAAAATAAAAAATAAAAAAATTTACTGTTCATGATGACGTCACGCAGACGTCAGCAGTGACGTCATCATGAACAGTAAAATTTTTTTATTTTGTATTTTTTTATTTTTTTGCTGGATGGATAGAGGGTAAAAAAATAACAACTTTTTGTATTGGGTGGCATGACAGAACTCTTATATTAGATTAGATATGAGGTGTTCTTTATTGTTTGTTATATAATGTGTTTGTTATGGAGTGCAACTCAATATATATATAGAGTTTGAAAAAGAGGTCGAAAATGACAACTGAAAAATGGAACTTGAAATCAGTAATTGAATGCAAACACATTCAACTGAATGCAAACACATCCAACTTTTTTTTAAGGTGGGTTGATTATGGGTTCTAAGGCCCCGCAGGGGCATATTCAACTGAATGCAACCACATTCAACTGAATGCGACCTCATGCAACTAAATTTCTGAATTCAAGTTCCATTTTTCAGTTATCATTTTCGACCTCTTTTTTGGAATATATATATATATATATATAGTCCAAAAAAGAGTCGAAAATGACAACTGAAAAATTGAACTTGAAATCGGCAACTGAATGCAACCACATGCAACTGAATGCAACCACATTCAACCACATGCAGCTGAATGCAACCACATTCAGTTGAATATTGCCCCTAGCGGGGCCTTGCAACCCAAATCCACCAAAATCTCCCCACCTTAAAAAAAAGTTGAATGTGGTTGAATGTGGTTGCATTCAGTTGAATGTGGTTGCTTTCAGTTGAATATTACCCCTGGAGGGGCCTTGCAACCCAAATCCACCAAAATCTCCCCACCTTAAAAAATAAATTGCCCCTGGCGGGGCCTTGCAACCCAAATCCACCAAAGGCTGGGCACATGAGGGAGGGGGGGGGAAGGGTTGACCTAATTTGTAGTATTTTTGCAATTTTGAAACTTAATGTAGTAAAATTGCAATTAATTAAAGAAGATGGTATTTTTGCAAATAGAAACTTCGAATGTAGTATTTTTGGTAAATTCCCTTTGTTATATTCATTATACAAACTATTTATTTATGATACAAAAACATAATTTAATTTAAGCCAGAAAAAATTCATTATTAATGCTTCCTCCATTCCATAATAAATGTCCTTTTTGAAGAAAAAAATTGTTCCAATTACAGGTCCCTCCCTTCATTACATAAAAAATTAAGGTTAATTTTTCAAAACTATCCCCACATTTATTGCTTCCAATATTTAACTTCTTTAAAACTAACTCTATTTTCATTTTTCAATGCATTAATTATGGATATTTGTTGGAAAATTTTGTCCAAATAACATTATCCTTAAAATGCGTAATTTTTTCAAAAGGGACATGTAAAATGCGATGGAAGGAGTATTAAATTTAAATTAATATGTTGTTGGCGGGAATCGAAGCTTCAACCTTTTTATATAACATTTTTTAGTATTAATGTTAAATAAAAATATTATTAGCGGGTTTCAAACTTTAAACCTCTCTATATAACAACTTTTAATACTGTATGGGATAACAAAATATAGGAGATAACAAAAAATAAGGGGTTTACCAAATTACAAAATACTAGCTTGTAACCCATGCGATGCACGGAATATTTTAAATATTTTTTCTTAATATTTAATATTTTTTATTATTCATAATCTTAATATTTGCTTTTTAATTAGTAAGAAAATAAATTATAGAAGATAATAAATTATAATAATATGTATTTGATAGTATTCTAAATGATAGTGTTTTGCTTGTATATTGAAAATAGATAAATAATTTTTAAATTTAATATGTTGTTGACGGGAATTGAATATTGAAATTTTTGGAGTAGTTTATAATATACTTCCTCTCCCCCTATTTTGACTTTTCAAAGTCAAACTGATCGTGTTTTGACTAATAATCAATAAATATTGATTAACATATAAATTACCAAAAAATGATCATAAGAAAATTTATGTAAAGTATTATTAAAATTGATTTGAAAATTTGTAAAAATATAAAACAATAAATTATAATTTACAGTTAAATTTCGATGAATTTGACTTTGAAAAGCCAAAATGGGACACAATAAGGACGGAGGGAGTAATATAAATTTTTAATAACAATAGGGTGAAAATAGATAATATAAGTTTTTTAACTAAAATAAGTTATTGAGGGGAATCGAACCTTGAAATTCTAGGAGTAGTTTATAAGATGATATAAATGTTTAATAATAATATGTAGTTGACGGGATTCGAACCTTGAACCTATAAGAGTATTTTATATATTATAAAAAGAATATTTTTTTAGCATTACATCCAACGGTTCTCATTAATCTATCTCAAAATTCATCGGTTGCTATTGAGTGTACCAAAATGTAACGTCCCCAAATCAGATATACTCTAATTTGAGTCGTCACGCCATCTCACAATCACACCTGTCACATAATACAATAATATACAAAATTTGCTCCATAATATTACAACTTAGCCCAAAATAATATTACGAACTATTCCTCATATTCATTTACTTCATTACAACACAAAATATAATATAAGGTCCTTAACAAAAGTTGTTACACAATACTAAGGCATTATAGCTATGCCAGCAAAACTCTCAATCTGGTAAATACTACTAAGACTTCTTCTCTTTCCCTTTTCCTGCAGAGGGGTGGATCTCCTGATTTTCTTCCTTAACTGTAAAATATAAACAAGTAATATCATGAGCAATAAAAGCGCTCAGCAAGACTACTACTAGAGTAGCAAGATACACCAGATAACTCCCATTTATAAATGATATATTTATTGATGAAGTAACCATAAAAGAATGGAAAGGGTTTGATTAAGAAAAAAATTCCACTTACTCGGTTACTCACAACTCAAGAACGCTAATGATCTCTGATATATGAAACTCATTTATTAAAGATGGAAAGAACTCAAGGAGCACTGGTCTAGGTCACCTTTTTCCCATAGTCGATGATCAGCCGATCTATGGCACCTACTTTACTGCTAGCAGATGGATGCACTTGTCACCCACACCACACATGAGATATATTTCACATTTGTTCAAGTATTCTGAATTCTTGAACAAAATCATTACCGGGACTCGATTTCTCGAATACTCCCATTGACCGGTATCAGATGAAAATATGCATTTGATAAGTTACAACCCAACCTCATTTATAAGAATAAAAGTATTCAAATATAATCATGATTAGCTAACTCGAACAATTGAGGTTAGCTTATGTCTCCAAACATTTGTTTGTAGTCCAGAACAATAGAGACCACAATGTAATAACTTTTCAAGATTCATCATAAGATGTTGAAGTCACATTCATCATCCACTTGGTTCGATTCAATGAACCCGCTCAATAGAATTAAATGGAATTATACTAATCTGAATCAATAGATTAGTATGTTGCTTCTCATACAAGTTGTAATATAAGATAGCTCTCAGATAGAATCATGCTTAGCTAACTCGAACAAATGATGTTAGCTCGTTATGATTGATTGAGGTCAACAGTGTTGTGAAACACGCAAAATCATAAAAAACGCAAGATCTAATTTTAAAGCGCGATTAATCGCGCGAAGCGCGATTAATCGCGCGATTTTTAGTCAAAAATGAAAATATTTACATAATTATCTATATTTATACTTATATACTTTTAAGGATGCTTGTTCTAATATTAAACAATAGAATAGTACTTGAAATAGTTTCAAAATAAATAAAAGTCTTAATAAACACGGTGGATAACACACAAAAGTATCAAACTATCAATCGATAACATTTAGTAAGTCAAAGGCTTCCAAATCTTATAGCTCTATCTTAGTTTCCTCAATTCTCTCTCTTCCTCGTCATCATTTTCGTCTATGAGATTTGAAGAAGAAGCTCTTTCACTTGCTTTTGAGGTGGTCATATTTCTTGTCAAGCGTCTTGTGCTAAGATTTTTAAGAATATAAGACATACCACTTTATAGAGACAAGTGACGGCTGATGTGAAAATTTTGAGGTTGTAAAGGGTTATAAAGATAAGTAGGGTTTTTTTTAACATAAGGGTATTTTTGTCTTTCTGTACAGTTTGCGATTTTTAGTGATTTTTGCGATTTTTTGCGTTTTTTTGCGAGTAATCGCGAGTCAAGCGCGATTTTTAGCCAATTTGATAACCGCAATAAATCGCTCATACGCAGCTCGCATTAATCGCGCAACACGATTAATCGTGATTTTAACAACACTAATGAGGTGCTGTCTTGAATGAATAGGATCAGCAAAATATACCAAGAATCTTAGATATTTGAATAATTTATCTTTCTTGGAAAATGCTCACATAAGAGTAATTTAAATGAAGTCTTTATTTTTGAAAGTTTATGAATATAAAAGAGTATAGGAGCACAGTCATCTTGAAGAAAGTTGGATAAATAACTAATCAGCTCAAGAGTGTTCAATTGCATAATTAAATATAACAATAATAAATAAAAAGAACATTCTCCCAGTAGAAAGAGAATAGTAGACTTCCCTGGAGTCCTTAGCTATTAAATAAAAGAAAGCAACAAAGAGTAAGTATATTTCGCATTTCAGTGTGAAAGTCCTCCAAATAGATTAGGCTCTAGAAGCACAGAACAATATATCTCACGTTTGCAATATATTTAATCTCAACCCAAGTTTAACTCAAGTAAAGTTCTAAGTCGAACAATTACTTTCGCAATTCTATTTAACAACTTTATCTCTAATTCACTTCTTAATTTTTTAATCTCAAAGTTAACTACTTAGCCCTTCTTATAACAACAACCCTTATATATTATGCCACGCAACTTCCTTTTAAACTTGATCTTAATAACAGCTCTTATTTATATATTTGTTTCTAACGAAAATTCGGCATGACCTATTCGTTTCACGGATTATCCAAAAATACCAAACAATCACATTAGGCCCATGCCAGTCTCCAAACATCAAACACAACCACCAATCAATCAAGCCAAGGAAACTATCAAGTTTCCGACTAGCTCACACATTTTCCATTTAGTTCATCAAGTCACAAATATACTTATAACACACTTACCAATCATAAAAAATAACCAACTTTATCAGCAACCAATATCAGAAATTTAAAATGCCACTGCACACACTCTACTCTAACATTTTTAATAAATTGAAAAATCCATATTTTCACACAAATATTTTTCTGGAATCTCTATAATTCCTTCATTTATCCTCAATAAAAGTTTGAATCCAATTTATAGAGTTTAACTAGGTGAAACATAGCTCCAAAGTTGGAATCCCGAGAGATTACTCAGTTCTGCGTAGGTTCTACTAAAACGTCATTTTCTCCTAGATCGTTAACTCAAACGACGCACCGTTTTCTCCTACACAAAATAGACTCCAAATAAAACAACTTTCATTAAATGATCACTGCCCAGAACAGAGATTAACCTGTTCGAATTCCTCTTGCAAAAACAGTTCAGGCCCTGAAATTTTCTGGACGAATTCATACTAGACTCTACACATAATGAACTACAAATTCCACAAATTAAAAATGAAATTCAAGAACCCAAATTGTACATAAACCCTAATTATATAATTAAACACAATCAAGCATCTTTAACCTTAAAGAATCAAGAATCATACATTTTTCAAGCTTAAAACCAACAACCAAATTTCAATCAAATAAAGCTTCCACTTTTTCCATCAAATTTACTCTAATTCATGTTTTATGCACTAAGCTACACTTAAAACACATTAAGGAACTAAGAGATCATTTATTCATCCTCTACAAGCTTACTTTAAACATCCACTTTCATACTTATTCACTAATTCACTTAGTCTCTTCATGAAAAGTGCTTAACCTCATTACTAAAGTTCAATTCCAAGTCTAAAACACACCAAACAGACACTAATTCAAAACCCCCAATTCTACTAACAAAATCCTAATTTAAAATAAACAAGATACTTCATAATTTAGACTTAAAAAAGCAAGAATTATACCTTCCACAAGTTTACAAGCAAAAACAAGATTCCAATTAACCAAGCTAGCACCTTCCACCAAAAACACTATTCATCATCTTCCTCTTTCCAATCCACCACCAATACAAATTAAAGCTCCAAGACAAGCTTTACCCACTATTAATATATACTTATTGTTAGGTCCGATAAGATTGTAGAAGGGGGGTTGAATACAATCTTTACCTTTTTATCGAAATTTATCCTTTAAATTAAATTTGATAAAGACAAATTTATGTGCGGAATTATTTAACACAATTTTTCAAGTTGAATATAATTGTATATTAACTTGATGTGGTGTTACAAAATCAGTATAACAACTTATCAAGATGTTAATAACTAATTAGAAAATTCGACATGAACTTTTCTAATTTAGTTAATAATAATCAAGATAAGAACTAGGAAACTTAATTCGCTAGTAGTACAAGAATCACAAATAAACAAGTTCTATCGGATAGAATATCACAAAGATGAAGAACTTGAATTTCTGGGAATTGTTTAAGCTTTGGTGTTCTTGAGAGAGAGAAATATGTTCTTGATGAAATGTTTCTACTGTGTTTTCTCCGTTATGACTTAATCTGGTCTGTTATGTTCTTTTATATCAGTAACAGGTCTTGCTGGCTTTCTGTAGGATATTTAACTGCTCTAGCATGACTTAAACTGCTTCCAAGACTTGATTTTCCTTCATTAAGACTTACAAAAACCTCCATTAAGACATAAAATGTGTCGGTAAGACTTAACAGAAGTTCGGTAAGACTTACAACAGCTGGCAGAGGTCGGTAAGACTTAATCCAGGTCGGTAAGACTTAATCCTGAACTTCAATGCTCGGTATGACTTAATCAACAGCTGTGTTCGGTATAACTTAACTAATTAGGTCATACCGAATTTAACCAATAAGACATAATCCTTCCAGCTTTATTTAAGTCATTTCTTTAAGTCATATTGATCCAATTAATTAGTTAATGATTAACTAATTCACATTTAATTGATACAATAATTAATTTAAATAAATAAATTAATTCTTCCAGAATTAATTCATTTAATTAAATCAACTAAATGATTTATATCAATTACAAATGAATTTAATTAAATCAATAAATAATTAATTTAATTCTTACAAACCACTAAAGGTAGTAAAGAATTACCACTGATTTGTGTTGACGTTCGATGTACTGTCTGGTTCATGAACGACTAACTTCAACGATGCTTCTTCACTTTTGACTTTAGATTGTGGTTTGTTTCTTCTCTCAATTCTCTTGTACTGTAACTGATCTTCAAACTATCACTCGAAAAATCTCTGTCACTGTTCAAATGAATCCATTCACTTCAATGTTGTACTGGGGCTTGATCAGATAACTGAATCGTCTTCGACCTCTTTTTCAAACTACAAATAGGCTGAGTCATATGCCTTTCAATCTCCCCCTATTTGTTTGTTAGACAATAACAAGCAAATTCCTAGAGGATACCTCAACTAATCCAACTTAACCAAATGAAAGATAAAACTTTAAATGCTAAGTAAATATGAAAAAAAGTTCTGGTTTATATTTAACATTTGCCAGATTCAAACATGAAAGATAAATACAAGATAGATGATCCTCTAGACTGATCATATGTACAAATTCCTATCAAGATTTATCCAAGCTCTAAAGATATAACATGTAGAGCAATTCTTTTTCTTCAGTTGTCTTCCCTTCTGAATTCTCCTTCTTCTGGCTCATCTGTGACTTGAAGTTTCATGTGTAGGTCAGAATCAACAAGACGTTCTCTTCTAGATGACAATCCTTGAGGTAAGACTAAAGGAATTCCAAGCTTCTTTCTCAGTTCACCTTGAAATTTCTTGTAATCTTTTATGTTCGTTTGTGCATAGGAACGAATGTGATCTGCAGCTATTACCTTTTCTTCAGACAAGAATCCATGATTTCTGAGAGCATATTCAGCATATACCAAGTGCTTTGCATGATATTCGTATAACTCATCTGTCTGAAGATTGATTGAGTGAAGTACCTCTCCCTTAAGAAATTTTACTTGTGGAGGTTCCTTAATCACTTCTGGTCCAGCTCTTTCAGCAAATTCTTTGAACTTTTCATGTAACAATACACCTAGCTCAGAAGATGTTCTTACCTTAGGCCTAAGTACCCAAATCTCTGTCAATGATCTGTCATAAAAGAACTGAATAGATACTCTGAAAGTTCCAACTTTATGACAATCTACAAATATTACCAGCTCATCAGATTTGGGTTCAAATGCAGTAGTTATCCTGATGACTTCTACCTGTAAGGCCTTTATATACATTTCATGAATTGGATTTGCCAGTTTGAATTCCTCGAGAATTTGTCCAAGACGACGATCTTCATAATCAGAACTCTGAGGTGAATCAATTGCTCTTTGAGCACGTTCCCATTTGTCACCGCTCTTTAGTCTGATATATGTTTTTCTCTTCTCAACATTTATAGCATGTAGTCGTTGTAATGCTTGCTGTTCAGCTTTCTGAAGTTCTTCATTTCATGCAATTTGCTCTAAAGATTTTTGAAGTTTTTCTTCTCTCATTTGCAAATTAGCTTCCCTTTGAGCAAATAATTCTTCAGATTCTTTCTCAGCTTGTTGAGCTTCAAATTCAGATATCACTGGTCCTTCATCTTCCCAGTGACTAAGATCAGGTTCAGGAAGTTCTTCACCTTGATCAGGGATTTCAAGATCAGCAAAAACATCGAAGTTATCCGGTTCACCCGTGTAATAATAACCTGTGTTCTTGTCTTGAATATCTTCTTCAGTTTCTTCAACTACTTTCTTCCTCTTATCTTCACCTTGGTCAGATTTACCAGATTTTCCTTCTCCTTCCTCTCTTTCTTTAGTTTTATCTTGTGACCCCTTTGATTTCTCCCCCTTAGTTGAGGAATCCTCTACAGATTTATCAGTTGCCCCAGCTTCAGGATCTTGTTCATCATCATCACCATCCTTGCTTGTAAAGAATTCAATTTCTTCATTCGTAGGTTTGCGACTTTGACTTACAAGATTAAACAAATGTCTTAACCCTTTAGCCTGGTGTGCATTTTGCTTTTCGATCTGGTCCAGACGAGAATCAGTAGATTCCTGATTGTGCTGTACCTCTGACTGTAGATTATCAACTTTCAAGGAAATCTCAGAAATTAACATGTCTTGAGCAACAGTAATATCTCCAGAGTCATCAAGTGCCTTTTCATGAGAGAGTTCGAGAGATTCTATCTTCTTGGTGAAAGATGTCTTTAAGTAATTAATGTCCTTCTTGATTACAGCAAGCTGACTGTTGACAGCGGTGGATGAAGAAGATCGCTCACCCACTTGTGCTCTAAGGATTTCTGTTTCAGCCTTACTGACTGCAAGTTCTTTCTCTAAAGCAGTTATCTTTTCTAATAATGAGAGAGTGTATGTGTCAGTGTGTGCGCTCACCTGACGTTCACTTTGAGATCCACTCACCTGAAGTGCATGTGTTTCACTCAATTTTATGGTATTCCTCACATCACTCCTCTAAGATTCCTTAGCTGCTTCCAGATTTGTACCTGCATGTAAAATCACCCTAGCCTCCTCTGGGAAGGTCAGTGGTGGTGCAATGGGAGTTCGCAAATCCCTGTCCTAAATCAAATCTACTTGAACATTTGAAATTGTTGACTGAATTGCTTCAGTAGTAGATTGATCAAGTTGCCTTCCACCTTCTCCAGTCGTAACTGCGAGTGGAAAATCCCTTGTGGGAGCCAGGAGTGTTTATTCTGGGAGGGGAGATGATGGTTCTATTAAAGTTGGCTGAGAACCAAGATTTCCCTCTAAAGCCTGTGAAGACTCTTCTACCGTAACTATGGTAGGCACTGTCACATTTTCTACGTGCTCTCCTTGCAGTGTGTCCTGAGACTCATCTAAAGGTATGTCTTCCCCCATTGTGAGTAATAGGGGAGGTGTGCTTGACTCACTACAAGATGCCGCGGCCCTATGGCGAATTTCAATAGAATCACCCTGTTGAGAAGATGATTCTAGTAACTGTGTAACGGCCATATCAACTTCCATATCCTGTTGGGAGGATACAGACGGGCTTACAGTTGCCTCAGTTTGAGTTCTACTTTCTTTTCTAGAGGCAGAGCTGTGGGTTCACTCATACTACCACTACTGATTCGACTTCTTTTGACTTGCAATTTCTTTCTGGAGTGAAAAGATATGAGTTTTGTTGGTTGAGTGTTTGGCTCTACGACCTTGGTTAGAGGTGGTGGTATTACAACCCCTTGGTCAGACCTACCAATCACTTGGGTTCCAGAAATAGATTGAGAAGTAGTAGTTTGAGGAACAGAAGGCAATACCTGGTCAGCTGATTCCGCAAGAGTCTCTGATAAGATGGGTTGATCTGATTCAGGTTCAGGGACAGATGCAGTTTCTTGCACTGGATGATCAACAGCAAGTGCAGCTGGCTGAGGAACAATTTGCTGAGCAGGTTCAACTTGTTGATTGCCTTGATTTTCATTATCAACAAGTATGTTTTCCACTGGTGGTTCAGGGTTTTGTTCTGGTTGTTCAGGTTCTGGTACAGGTTCAATAACAGGTAGTTGTATATAGTTTGACATGTATTGGGTGACAACTACAGGTATGTTTGTGAATTTAGGCTTGTTGCTGTACTCAGTGAACAATCTGGTAGTAGGTTTACCTGACGCAGTGATTCTCCATTCAGGAATTGGGCTTGGTTTTCTAGTTCCACAAGATGATTAAAAATCAATGACAAGAATCTTGGATAATAACATGATACTTTATGTCCATTATCAAAATTCTTCTTTGCATTAATGATTCTTCTAACCATCGGAACACACAGTAGTCTGCCAATATTAATTCTTCGGTTGTGTGCAACTGCATATCCAATATGCTGCAAGAAAGATGGTAATACCCCGAAGTTCCCTTCAGTAGAATTGGCAAAGACTCTACCTAATGTGTCAAACAGATAATCCCATTCCTGAACGAAGTTCTTTTTATTCCAGACAGTTTGATCAGGACTGTCTTGATAGAATACACCATTTAAAAAATTTATCAATTCTTGATCTGATGGTAATTCTTCGAAATTTTCAGTTGGAAAATTTAAGACCGTCTTTATTGTATTTTCATTCACTGTGTACTGATTGTCTCCTACAGAGAAGACAAAAGATCTGTTATCATTAGAAATGACAGCAGTAGTACACATGATTCGCAAAGGTTCAATCTTTAATGGAGCATCCAATCTCAAAGCATTGCGAACCAGTGAATTTTTATTTAAAAACCGAATCCACGGTCGAAAACGTTCAACTGAACATTTTTCTGGATCAAAATAACCGATTAAATTATGTTTAATAATTTCAAATCGATCAGCCATTTTAATCAAGATTTAATTTCTTTGAAAATTTCAGATTTTACAAAATAATGATTTAAAAATTAAATTTTCGAATTAATAATAAATTAAAAATTTGAAATAATTAAAAGTTCTTCAAAAATTCTGAAAATTTCACTCAATAATCTCCTTACACACACGAACACACATATATTTTTAGTTTTGCATGAATCAAAACCAATTAATCAGAAAATCAAATCGAATTTTCGATTTTTTTCGAACAAAACTTCTTCAAAATCGAACCAAAACACGATTCCAAGTACTCAACACGTAGATAATCAGACCAGGAGTTGAGTTATGTAATTAATTCGTGATTAACAGCAAGATTTGAGACGAAAATTGGGCATGAACGATCGTGTATATGCGTGTATATATGTGTGTATCTACTTGGTACTCTAAGACTTAACTTGAGAGTATAACTTAAAATGAAAATATGACTTAACATTACTTAGCTTCTATCTATATACTAGCTTAACCGAATAAGACTTAAAAAGATAACTATTAAGACTTAACTATATTAAGACATAACTGATATGTATATCGAATATGACTTAAAAAAAATATTCTATTATGACTTAATTAAAACTAAGACTAAATTAAGACTTAAATTGGAATAAGACTTAAATTTAAAACTAAAAAGACTTAACAAATAAGTAATTAAGACTTAATTAAATACTGGTGATTAAGACTTAATATATACTGACTAACGAATATGACTTAGATTTAAAATCTCGGTAAGACTTAACCTATTTAAGTCATACCGATTTTAAATTAAGTCATATTGACTGTTTTTCCTAATTTTAAGTCATATTAACTTTAAACAAACATTAAAAACACTATAAAATATACAATTATCTTATAAAAATAATAAAAATATTATATAAAATTAAACAAATAATAAAAATAATTATACATACCATATGCTAACCTATTAATGAAAACAAAGCAATAATAACAGGACAAACATTACAAAACATCTGATAAATTAATTAATAAAATAGAAATTAATATCTACAAATATTCTAAAAATACAGAAGTATGAAGTATTAAATAATATGAATAAACAAAGTGAAAAATAACTAAACAAACAAGAAAATCAGATGGTAAAATAATTATACAAGTAATTTCAAACAACAAATATTCACAGAATGATCACTTGCAAAATTATTAAAGATCAAATTTCAGATATTTACAGTATTAATTACTAGGACTGTTTAACATACCCAATTCACTAACAATTCTAGTGAATGAGGATTCATTAAGCGACTTAGTAAAAATATCTGCAGTTTGATCTCCAGAGCCTACAAATAGTAGTTCCACTGTACCATTCATTACATGCTCTCTTATAAAATGATACCTTATGTCAATGTGCTTTGTCCTTGAGTGCTGCACAGGATTGCTTGCGATTGCTATGGCACTTGTATTATCACATAAAATAGGAATATTTTCCAATACAATGCCATAGTCCATTAATTGATTCCTTATCCATAAGATCTGAGCACAACAGCTTCCAGCAGCTATATATTCAGCTTCGGCTGTAGAGTTGGAAACTGTTTGCTGTTTCTTACTGAACCAGGATACCAATCTTCCACCTAGGTATTGACAACTCCCAGATGTACTTTTCCTGTCTACAACACTTCCTGCATAGTCAGAATCTGTATATCCAATTAAAGTAAAACCAGATTCATTAGGGTACCAGATGCCTAAATTAGGTGTACCCTTTAGATATCTTAAGATTCTTTTGACAGCAGTGAGATGGATTTCTTTAGGGTTCGCTTGGAACCTTGCACACAAGCATGTGGCAAACATTATATCTGGTCTACTAGCAGTTAAGTAAAGCAATGAGCCAATCATACCTCTATAGCCTGTAATATCTACATTAGCAGAACTTTCACATAAACCAATTTTGACAGCTATAGTTGATGGTGTCTTTGCTGATGAGCACTCCTCCATGTGATATTTCTTGAGGAGCTCCTTAATGTACTTAGATTGACAAATAAATATTCCATCTTGTCTTTGACTTATTTGTAATCCAAGAAAGAATTTCAGTTCTCCCATCATGCTCATTTCAAACCTACCCTGCATTAACTTAGAAAACTTCTTGCACAGAAGCTCATTAGTAGACCCAAATATAATATCGTCCACACAGACTTGGACTAGTATTAAATCATTCTTATGTCTTTTAGTGAAGAGAGTTTTGTCTATGACACCTCTAATAAAACCATTTTCTAATAGAAATTCAGAAAGAGTGTCATACCATTTTCTTGGGGCTTGCTTAAGACCATAGATAGCTTTGTAAAGAAAGTAAACATAGTCCAGATGATCTTGATCTTCAAAACCAGGGGCTGTTCTACATACACTTCTTCATCTAGCTTACCATTCAGAAAGGCACTCTTGACATCCATTTGATAAACTTTGAATCTTGAATAGGATGCAAATGCCAAGAATATTCTGATGGCCTCAAGTCTTGCCACTGGAGCATAGGTCTCGTCATAATCAATGCCTTCAGCTTGAGAATAACCTTTAGCTACCAGTCTTGCTTTGTTTCTTATCACAGTGCCATCTTCATCTAGTTTGTTTCTGAATACCCATCTTGTGTCTACCACTTTTCTATCTTTAGGTCTGGGTACCAGCTTCCATACTTCTAGTTGCTTAAATTGATTGAGTTCATCTTGCATAGCAATCACCCAATCAGGATCAGATAGAGCTTCTTCTACTTTCTTAGGTTCCATGACAGACAGGAACCCAGAATAGTTACATTGATTCTGATAAGCTCTTCTTGTTTTCACACCAACATCTGGATCACCAAGAATCAGCTCAAAAGGATGAGCTCTATTCCAAACAGTTTGTCTGGGAAGAATTGATCTTGACGATTTGCCTTGTTCTTCAGTATGATGTTGAGTATGACTTGTTGACCCTTCATTATCTCCCCCTGAGTTATTGCCAGTTTGACTTGTTGATGGTTCAAGAGTATCAGTGGTGTCTTGAAAATTATTATTGTTTTCACCAGCATCACCTTGATCATTACCACCAACATTTGGATTATTATTATCAGCAACAACGTCAGGTTGATTGTCATCATCTGAATCTGAGTCTAACATATCATCAAACTTAATCTTTTCAGATGGATCTTCATTTTGGATATTTGGGAGTTTTGTGTCATCAAATGTAACATTGACACTTTCCAAAGTTTTCTGTTGATCAATAAGATACACCTTGTAGGCTCTTCTAGTATAACCAATAAATATTACTTCATGTGCTTTTTCTTCAAATTTACCACCTTGATCATCTCCTTCTTTCAGCACAAAGCATTTTGTCCCAAATACATGGAAGTACTTGAGAGTTGGTTTCTTGTCATGTAGAGCTTCATATGGTGTCTTCATTAAGTCTTTATTAATAAGTGTTCGATTCTGTGTATAGCATGCAGTGTTGACAGCTTCAGCCCAAAAGCTCAATGGAAGCCTTGATTCACTTAGCATTGTACGTGCAGTTTCAATCAAGGTTCTATTCTTTCTTTCAACTACCCCATTTTGTTGAGGAGTTCTGGGAGCCGAGTACTGTCTAGTTATACCCTTTTCAGTGCAAAAGTCATTCAGAACTACATTCTTGAATTCAGTTCCATTGTCTGACCTTATAGCTCTAACTGGACGATTAGAATCCAGCTCAATTAACTTAATGTGATCAACTACCAGTTGTGGAGTTTCATCTTTTGTGTTCAGAAATAGTACCCATGTGAATTTTGAGAAATCATCAACAATCACTAGAGCATATCTTTTCCTTGACATAGACATCACACTAACTGGACCAAACAAATCCATATGGAGAAGTTGTAATGGTTCAGTTATTGATGATATGTTAGTGCTCCTATGAGTTGCCCTTTTTAACTTCCCTTTTTGACAAGCATCACATAGACCTTCCTGAGTAAATTCAATCGAAGGTAAACCTCTCACCAACTCTTTTTTCACTAGAGAATTCATTGTTTTGAAGTTTAGGTGAGAAAGTCTCTTGTGCCATAACCAACTTTCATCAGTGGATGCCTTTGAATAAAAACATCTAATTTCTTCTGTGCTTCCAGAATTCATATTGGCTTTGTACAAGTTTCCTTTTCTTACTCCAGTCAACTGTGTCCTTTCATTTCTCTTGTGTGATATTAGACAATTCTTTTTGTTGAAACGAACTTCATAACCTTTGTCACAGAATTGACTAATACTGAGCAAATTGTGCTCAAGGCCGTTCACAAAAGAGACATCTTCAACGATAACATTTCCAGCTTCTAATCTGCCATATCCATCAGTTTTACCTTTGCTGTTATCTCCAAAGGTAACGACCGGGCCGGCCTTCTCCACCACATTTGTCAGCAGGGCTCTATCTCCGGTCATATGCCTTGAACATCCACTGTCCAGAATCCACATGACTCGTTCAACCTGTTTCAAACCCTGCAATGACAAATTGGTTAGACTTTCTTCGGAACCCAAATTTGATTGGGTCCGGAGTACTTAAAGAATTGACCTTTATCAGGTAAAGCAACACTTTTTATCTTAACAACATTTTCTTCAGGTACTGGACATTTAACCCTGTAAACAGCTTTAACTTGTTTTGGTTTTAGCTTGGGTAACCATGTCTTCACCATATCCTGAGAAGGACTTGGAGTCCTAATCTTAGAATTAGGTGATTTTACAGTCCTGGATCTAACATGTTCATTTCTGCTCATATGCTGTCTAGGAACATTCTTATCAACACATGCATGATTACCGTTAAAGTAAGCAGACATTATATTAAAAGCACAAGACATGCAATTAACAGCATCACACTTTTTATGAGCAGTATCAATAACAGGAATAGCATGCATGGTAGATATGTTGTTGCATTTATTCATGTTATTACTTCTACTACTAGTTTTCAAGGAACTAGTAGACTCACCAACTCTTTCTGCTTTCTTAAACACAGTCTTTCTATCTTCATCATTTTTAACAACTTGATTACTTTCTAAGACTACGCCATTAGCTAAATCCTCAATGCGCATCTCTTCCTTAATGATTAAAGATGTTGTATCCAAAGGTTCTGCTATGGATGTCTTAAAGAGTGGGTTACTAACACCCTTAAGCACTATTGGGATACCCCTTTCTACAGCACTGACACAATTAGGGGTAATAATGCTTTTTCGACCAATAGCTTCATTATAATCAAACCCAATTCCTACGGTTTGATTAATATCTTGTTGATTAAACAACTCTTTAGCCACTTTACAAGAATTAGAAGTAGCACTAACCCTTATTTCTAGTTCAGCTATTGTTTCACGTTGTTGAACCACTATCACTGCTAGAGACCTCTCAAGTTCTTTTAGAATTCTTATTTCTGATTTTTGTATAACATGGCAATTTTGTACATCGTGTAATTCTGATAATTGATTACTAAGATCTGTATTTAACAAGTTTAGCCTTTCAATCTCTCTATTAGCATTACCTAGTGTATCACTAAATTGATAGATATATTGACTTTCAGTACATGATACCTCAGATGAAGTACCACTGGAGTTATCAGATTTTGCCATCAGGGCAAGATTGCCATACTCTTCATCTTCAGAGTCTGTATCATCCCAACTCTTTCCAGCAGCCACATAGGCTTTACCTGTCTTCTTCTTCTCAGATCCAAAGTCTTTTCTTTGGTTTTGTTTTGGCTTCTGACATTCAGTAGCGAAATGTCCAAGTTCATTACAGTTGTAGCATCTAATTTTACTTCTTTCAACTGTTCCAGTTTTGTAACCTCCTCTGTTACTTGAGGATGAAGAACCTCCTCTCTGGAACCTGTTATAGTTAGATTTGTACCTGAACTTGGGATTCTTCCTGAATCTGAAGTTGCTGAATTACCTTACCAACAAAGCCATGGACTCATCTTCCAACTGATCTAGCTCTTCTAACGAATAGAAGTCTCCTTCATCTGGACTAGCATTCGTTTGACCAACTTCAACTTCAAGCTTACCACTGTCAACATTACAAGCTTGAATAACCTTATCTTCCACTTCCTGTTTGTTCTCAACAATAAGAGCTGTAGAAGTATTAGCAACTCTTCCTTTTCCATAAATCTCCTTTTGTTGAGATTGTTCCAGTTCATAGGTTTTTAAAACACCAAAGAGTCTTTCTACAGTTATTTCACTTAGATTCCTCGACTCTCTGATAGCTGTAATTCTATGTTCTAGATGAACAGGCATTGACAGTAGAAATTTTCTGTTGATCTCTTTCTGAGTGTAATACTTGCCATGCATCTGTAAATTGTTGAAAAGTTTGTTATATCTTTCAAACACATCTTGAATACTTTCATTGTATGCTGATCGAAAGTGTTCATACTCAGATGTCAGAATTTCTAGTCGATTTTCCCTAACTTCCTCTGTTCCTTCATTCACAGTTTCAATGGTTTCCCACATTTGCTTTGCAGTCTTGCAGTTAATCACATGACTGTACATTACAGAGTCTAGAGAATCTATTAAGATCAGTCTTAAATTAATGTCAAGTCCAGCTTCCTCTCTTTCAGCAAGAGTGTATTCAGAAGAATCTTTGTGTACATACCTTGCAGGGGAAATAACTTTTCCATCAGTAACAACTTCAGGAATTATTCCAAAAGGTATTATAGGTCCTTCTGACAAGACTTTCATGTATTTAGGATTTGCAACCTCGAGGAACATTAACATTTTGTTCTTCCACATATCATAACTATTTTTGTCATATATGGGAATTTTCACAATTCCAACTTTAGAAGACATGATGAATTTTTTAAGAGAGTTAAAAAATTCGGGGATGATTTTTAATCGAGTAAAATGGGATCTTTGATTTGTGTATCAATCAATCGGCTCTGATACCAATTGTTAGGTCCGATAAGATTGTAGAAGGGGGGTTGAATACAATCTTTACCTTTTTATCGAAATTTGTCCTTTAAATTAAATTTGATAAAGACAAATTTATGTGCGGAATTATTTAACACAATTTTTCAAGTTGAATATAATTGTATATTAACTTGATGTGGTGTTACAAAATCAGTATAACAACTTATCAAGATGTTAATAACTAATTAGAAAATTCGACATGAACTTTTCTAATTTAGTTAATAATAATCAAGATAAGAACTAGGAAACTTAATTCGCTAGTAGTACAAGAATCACAAATAAACAAGTTCTATCGGATAGAATATCACAAAGATGAAGAACTTAAATTTCTGGGAATTGTTTAAGCTTTGGTGTTCTTGAGAGAGAGAAATCTGTTCTTGATGAAATGTTTCTGCTGTGTTTTCTCCGTTATGACTTAATCTGGTCTGTTCTGTTCTTTTATATCAGTAACAGGTCTTGCTAGCTTTCTGTAGGATATTTAACTGCTCCAGCATGACTTAAACTGCTTCCAAGACTTGATTTTCCTTCATTAAGACTTACACAAACCTCCATTAAGACATAAAATGTGTCGGTAAGACTTAACAGAAGTTCGGTAAGACTTACAACAGCTGGCAGAGGTCAGTAAGACTTAATCTAGGTCGGTAAGACTTAATCCTGAACTTCAATGCTCGGTATGACTTAATCAACAGCTGTGTTCGGTATGACTTAACTAATTAGGTCATACCGAATTTAACCAATAAGACATAATCCTTCCAGCTTTATTTAAGTCATTTCTTTAAGTCATATTGATCCAATTAATTAGTTAATGATTAACTAATTCACATTTAATTGATACAATAATTAATTTAAATAAATAAATTAATTCTTCCAGAATTAATTCATTTAATTAAATCAACTAAATGATTTATATCAATTACAAATGAATTTAATTAAATCAATAAATAATTAATTTAATTCTTACAAACCACTAAAGGTAGTAAAGAATTACCACTGATTTGTGTTGACGTTCGATGTACTGTCTGGTTCATGAACGACTAACTTCAACGATGCTTCTTCACTTTTGACTTTAGATTGTGGTTTGTTTCTTCTCTCAATTCTCTTGTACTGTAACTGATCTTCAAACTATCACTCGAAAAATCTCTGTCACTGTTCAAATGAATCCATTCACTTCAATGCTGTACTGGGGCTTGATCAGATAACTGAATCGTCTTCCAGTGTATGACATCAAAACTATAGATTGACTTTTCTTCTTTCTTCTGACAGATAATACTTCTTGAGATTCCTGTGACAGTTCATATGTATATTTACTTATTACAATTTGGTTTAAGTTGATTAGGATCCTCTAACTACAAATAGGCTGAGTCATATGCCTTTCACTTATACTTTGATTCCAAGCACACACAAGAAAATTTCAAGCCTTTTCTTCTCTCTTTTTCTCTCTTCTCTCTTTCTCTCTTTTTCTTTTCTCTTTTTTTCCTTCTTTTCCTATTTTGGCCGACTATATGCTTCAATGGGGGTTTAAGGACACTTGTCACCTCCTTATACAAGAAAGAATACCCTAAATACCCACTATTTTGGTACCCACTTACCAAAATACCCACATTTCAAAATACCGACCGAAATACCCACGGGATACGCCGTTCGGTGTGGCGTATCCGCGTCTACTGTTCATCGCCAGAAACACCAGAACTCGCCAGAAATTTAGAGGTGCGATTGTCCGGCGACTTCGACGAAAAACTGAGATTTCTTAGTCTACCAACCTTTCATCGTCTACCGCCCTCCAAATCATCACCACAGCACAAGCAAATCGTCTCCGTCCTCATGCCCATATCCGTTTATCTCCTCCGGCCCTGCAGGGGCATGAACAAGCTCAACGGAAATTCGAATCGGGAAAATATGGTTGAATTGGGGATTTCAAATTGGGCGATTTAAACGTAATAAACTTGGTATGGATGTGTAGAGAATCGAATCACGATTCTATTGGTATATATAATGTAATGGGAAAGCATGTGGTATCGACGAACGAAGAGAAAAGAAAAACATGTCGGAATCGCTATTTCTGGGGAGCTCTGAAGACGACGATATGACGTTAGGTGCGCCGTTTGAACATGCGTATCTCCTGATACGCATGTGTGAGAGGCGTATGCGGTATCAAATACGATGATGGTAGAGTCGTATGTAGAGGAAATTCGTTTCTGTCAGAGGCGTATCTGCTTTTATACGTCGTTGGTGTTGGCGTGAGACCACATACGCCCATGGTGTAGGCGTATGTGGTGGGCATTTAGGGCGGTACTTCCCAGATCTGGGCATTTTGGTGAGAGAAACTAAAATTTTGGGTAAAAAGGGCACTCACCCCTTATACAATGCTTCTCTTTTCTTCACTTTTCTAGAATTTTCTATACTTTTGTTTTATTTCCTTATTTCTACTTCTTAAAACTAATGACATTTAAAGATGTTAAAATCTATAAATAATCTCAAAGCTCCAAAATAAATTACTAGAATTTAATCATAGTTAAACTCTAGTTCTTTCGGGTCTAAAATAATATTCTCATGCTCTAAAACTCATTCTCATAATTAAATCTCTAATTAAACTCATTTTTCTTAAAAATTGAAATAATGGAAACAATTCTCAAATTAATTCTCAGTATTCTCAAAATCTATACTATTATATAAAAGCAGAAACATTAAAAGTTTGGTTGGTTGGTTGGTTGGTCGGTCGGTCGGTCGGTACGGTACCTGTTGATTTTACTTATTTACCCTTATTCAAATAAAATCCATCATACTAACTAATCAATTTCCTTTTTTAGGTTAAACATATTATATTTTCTATTTTTCAATAACTAAATAATTTCCTTTTCATGTAAAATATAATATCTTTTATATTTTATTTAACTAAAAGTTCTCCATTATTAATCAATTTTCTTTTTCTGGTTAAACATATTACCTTTTCTATTTTTCAATAACCTGAAAATATAATATCTCTTACATTTTATCTAATTAAAATTTCTCCTTTTTTAAAAACACTACAAACAATTTTGTTTAATAAAAAAACATAATTACATTATAATTAATATTAACTAATCAATTACCCTTTTCAGCCAAAACACATTACCTTTTCTATTTTCTCTAACTAAAATATCTCTTTTTCCAATTATATCGTGGGCGGTTACCTTTTTCAGCAAATACACGTTACCTTTTTTCTTTTCTTTTACTAAAACCTCTCTTTTCTAGTTATATCACGGGAGTTTCTATTTAATAAAAATAAAATAATAATATTATAATACTAATAATTAACCGATTACCTTTTTCAACCAAAACCTATCATCTTTTCTATATTTTCTAACTAAAATCCCTCTTTTTCTAAAATACCACTGATAACATTTATATAATTATTATCAAATCATTTAATATAAAAATTTAAGCCTTCAGAATTCATGTTTTAAAAAATTAAATTAAACTAATAAAAAATATTTATATAATATTAAAAAAATCCGTGCATCGCACGGGTTTTAAGCTAGTTGTATCTAAATTCTAAAATACACTAATCCATCAAGATCTCATAGCCCCATATGCTCTCCATAATTTATAACCATTTTCCGGGTACTTAAAATAATTAATACTAGCATTACTCGAACAAATCTCCTAGATATTGGTTCGAATTTTCTCAAGATAAAAAAATCCAAATTGATGTTTTAAAGTCTCAATGTTTAATTCCTCAATCTCATGGTCTCAATAATTTCCCAAATAAATCTCCAAATATTAATACGACTTATATTATAAAAGAAAACTTACAGAATATATTCTGAGAATCTTGGTTATTACAGAAAAAGTGTACCAAAATACCAACCAAATATACCCTATTCCGTTTATAATAGCATAGTATAGAAAGATAGATACCCCATTTTGCTTATTAGAGTACAGATAAATAGATAGATACAATAAAACCTTTATAAATTAATATATCTGGGACCGATAAAATTTATTAATTATCGAAATTATTAATTAATCAAGATTAAATTTATATTATTCCTATTATGTTTGGACCAAAATTCTGCGTTTAAAATATTAATATATCGTCGTTTCGAATATTAAATGAATGAGGTTTTACTGTAGATAAGTACAAGATGTATGAAATATTTCTCATTAAAAATTTATAAAAATGCGGTTATATATAAAGGAGTTAAGAAGACGAGGGAAAACTTTCTGTTATAAAAAGACGGGAAGAACAGCAACGCGCCGGGAAGAACAGCAACGCGCCTCTCGATCATCTTTCATTTTCTCTGAATCTAAAATCACAGGCACACACAAATAATAAAAATGCTAATCGGAACCGAAGACAGGCAGGATCTAGAGTTATATCTTGATGCCTTGAAAACTTTATACAGTCTTCTTGTAATCAATGATGATCGAAATGATATTGTAAGTTTCTTTGTTCAATTTTTTCGATTATTTGGTCATAAATATTTGTCAGATTTTCTGTACTGCTTTGCATATAGTTTTTAGTTAGGTTATACATGTATAAATCTGGTACAACATTGAAGTAGTTTTTGTTATTCTACTTCATACATTTTGGTTTTTTAGTATGTGTACTGTTGATATATTAAAGCCATTTTTAGTCCTACTTGATCGAAACTAGGGTTCTGGAAATACATTGTGGAATACATTAAAATTAATATTCGATACCACGATAAATTAATATTTTGAATGCAGATTTTTGGTCCCAACATAATAACGACAATATAAATTTAATCTCGATAAATTAATAAAATTTGTCGGTCCCAACGTATTAATTTATAGAGGTTTTACTGTAGTGTGTAGGACAACAGCCGCAGATTATTTCCTACAAATATACAAGGTCGGTTTTTCAACACCCCGAGTTTCCAGGAGAATGTATGACTTAAAATGGTATTAGAGTCTTGGTATACCAGAGATTTACTCTTTTTTATTAAAATTTTAATTTTCGAGGACGGGGAGTATTAATTTATGAGAATATTTTGGTGATTATTTTTTAACCACTGTTTTTTTTTATAATGATGATTGATGAGTGGACGTTTGAATAAACAGGAATGTAATCTGCATTCTGTGAAAATCAACACACGATTCTATTGTAATTATAAAATATGATCAGTAGATTACTCTGTACATTTAGATCACAAAATTATACTCATTAAGGACATTTGTGGCTAGAAGTTGAAGGTCTAGCGAATTACTTTCTTAATACCCACACATGAAGACATGAACATGTAACTGTTATCCATTTTGCACCTATTCAGTCTGTCAATAGCCGGACAAAGACTTGACTCCAGTCGATGTTCATTTAAGCAATATAAGTTGTCGTTTATGGAATAATATTTAGAATTATTTTTAGTGAGGTATCTATTTGACTATTTCTTTTTAAGTTCCGACTATAAACAGAAGTTGTCATAAATCATTTGGAATCTAGTATTTCTTTTGTATATAAGCCTGTTTTGGAATCTCGTTTTGTTGGGTGAAGACCGTCTTCATCAAAGCCTAGTCATTTCCAAATTGTATATAGAGGTGGTTTGATTGATGCATGAATACCCAGGAAGTTCAACTTCCATGGGAAGTATGCAAAAACAAAGTTGTGCATTTGAGAAGAGGATGGGAAGTACAACTTTCTTCGAAGTGTGAATTATTATTAAATATGGGAAGTTGCGTATCTACTCTTGATAAATATGCTCTCATGGTTATCTTTTCATTCACTCACAACGGAGGCATAAGCCTCAAATTTATTACAATACATCACAATTATTTAGATAGCAAATCCCTAATTCTCAATAACGGAAATTAACATATTAAGGGAACTCTCCCTATTTACTAGTAATACAATAAAGGCAATTCTCCCTATTTTCTCACAATAATATATATTAACATATATGGCAACATCCCCCGTCGAGAGTTTGCCAAAATTAAAAAAAAATTGAATCATCCAGTCCAATCAACATAATCACCCACTTGAATCAGCTTTCCCGTTGCGATCAATTTTTCATCCTCGTCTTCATCATCTTTGTCATCATCGCCATCTTTGTTTACGCTGTCACAATTCTTTTCAAAGTTTTTCTTGTCGTTTAGGACAGTCTTTTCCACAAATCCATCATCATCGTCGTTGTGCTTTTGCCAAATCGTCATATTCGTTTACATGATTTTTCTTTCTTTCATACCCAAAAATTCTTGCATTTTTTCCCCACGATCTCTTATAGTTTTTTAATCTCACCCCCATGACCTTTCGTAGAATTCTCGCAGATTTTTTTTCTTCCCCGTGATCTCTCATAAGTTTTTTTTTGTTCGCCCCCACGACCTCTCGTAGGAATTTTTTTTTTTCCTCAGGTCCACGAACCCTCGTAGATTTTTTTTTTCTCCTTTCACCGACGAACTCTCGCAGGATCTTTTTTTCTCTCACCCATGAACTCTCGCAGGATTTTCTCACACCCACGAACTCTCGTAGGATTTTCTCACACCCACGAGCTCTCGTAGGTTTTTTTTCTCACCGGACTCTGATACCATGATAAATATGCTCTCAAGGTTATCTTTTCATTCACTCACAACGGAGGCATAAGCCTCAAATTTATTACAATACATCACAATTATTTATATAGCAAATCCCTAATTCTCAATAATGGAAATTAACATATTAAGGGTCTCAAGGTTATCTTTTCATTCACTCTAAACGGAGGAGGTCTTTCTTTCTGGTTATGAAATCGCTTAGATTGAAAAGCAAGTCGATGATGCCATAAGTAAACCGGGCGGGTAGCCCTTCACTGCACTCACTGGAGCCTCAAATTTATTACAATACATCACAATTATTTATATAGCAAATCCCTAATTCTCAATAATGGAAATTAACATATTAAGGGAACTTTCCCTATTTACTAGTAATACAATAAAAGCAATTCTCCATATTTTCTCACAATAATATATATTAACATATATGTCAACAACTCTCCTTTTGGTTACTTGCACTTTTCAGGTAGTTGACTTCCTACCCCAGCCAAGTAATTATTTTCTTTTTTAAAAGTTTTTAGGAATTTAATGTAGAAATTATATACCAAGGAAGTACAACTTCCTATAGAAAGTTGATACCTATGTGCAACCGAACAAGCACATAGTTTCTGTGGACAAACTAATGATCAAATTTAGCCAATGCTGATTTTTTTTTCAAGTTTTCTGTAAATATTCATCGAACACGTGGTCCAACGGTTACTAAAATAGAGAGGCAATCTCATTCTTATATGGCTTTTACCGTGTACTAGCGGGTGCTTGATAAGCAATTTAAAAGGTGTACATTTTAATGGAATTAGCAAGATACGTACACTTGCCTTCTGTAGTTCTCATATTCAGAATTTATTTGTTCAATTTTCTAAAGGATTTGGATGATAACGCTCGGGTTCTGTTGAAGGATCTGCTGGATGGTGTTGCCAAAAAGGTTCTAAAAAATGCCTCAGAGGTACATGATGTCATATATCAAATTTCTTTGAACTTCCTGCTTTCGTATTAAACATAAAAAGGGTGAAAGTGGGAACGAGTTAAAGATGGGTCTAAAATTGTTTCAAAGAAACTAATTATTAGTCATAATTTGATTTCTTTTAATTTGCTCAATTTGTTCCGCAGGTCATAGTATCTATCTTTGGTTTATCTAATAAAAGCAGTTCGACTGAACAACTGAAGTCCCAAGATTCACCAGATCAGGCAACGTTTTTGACTAGGGCACAAAATACTATTAAAGATGTTAATAAACAATCTGACAAGGTCCTACAAGGCCAGCCAATAAACAAGTGGGTGCCTGATGATGAAACGGTTCAATCAGTTGCTTCAGAGCAGTCAGAAATGCGCATGTATGCAGCTGATCTTCAGAAAAGAAAAAAGCGCTGTCGGATTTGCAGGAGAAGCAGCGCAAAGCAGCTGAAGTTTGAAAGTGAAAAAAGTTTAAATAACAGAGATGCATCTGGAATTGTAACGTCAGAAGAAGGTTTACAAAACTTTTCCAGGGAAACAGAGAAGAAACATAAGGACATCGATTGCATATCCAAGGATGCTTCTGATGCAATCAAAACAATTGAGTCTCGCATATCAGCTCTGAAAGTAGGTAGCAATCATGTGAGCTCACGTGCGAAGCAGACTGAGCCTCAAGAAGGAGAAGTTCTTAAATTTGCTGCTGGCTCTGTTTCTGGTCTAGGAACAAGTAGTCCAAATATAGGAAAGAATGCAGGTTTAGTGTCACAAGGCGATCAAACTCAGTTTGGCCACTTTGTGTTGGGTAGAAATGACCCGCATAGTCTATTGCTTAGAAGAAAGGCTTGGGAAACCAAGGGCCGGACTCGATGGCGCCAATTGTCGAGGTATGTAATGAATCCGATGAATGAACTGAAAATGCCAAATCAGTCAGTAAGAAGTTCTGCTTTACTTTCTCCTTGGAATGTAGAGCCAATCAGGTCAATGAGTGAAAATATTGGAAAAAACAATGCGATTAATTTAAGAGGTAATACAAGTCAGGAAGAGAATCTTGAAGTTCAAAATTATGGATTGCACAAATCTAGTCTGGTTCATGTTCAGAATGTCAAGGCCAGTGTAGAAAAAGTCGAGCCAGTGACTAGAAGCACAAATAGTCCAAGTCGGACTGATTCTGTTCAGGGTCTTAGGATCCCACTTAATTCAGACAAAAAGAGTAGGAAGAATAGTTTGCTGCATAAGTTGCCAAAGAAGACTAATAAATCTATTGTTGATGGAAATAAACTGGCTCAAATGAGCAAACTCAGAAAGGTAGGAAAAACAAAACCATCAGTTTCATCAGCCGAGTTAATTGATACCAGGAAACCAGACAGAAAGTTGTTAGCATATAGGGCTGGTAATAAACAAAAGCAGACTCGAAACAAGACGGCTGCAACTAGCAAGTGTCTGATTCATCAGACAACCATGAGGCAAACTCTGCTGGATAATAAGTGCAATCAGCTTCTGGATTCTGCTGTTATGTATAGAGATCAGGAAGAAAGATATAAAGGTAAAGTAAATAAGAAAATCAACCAAAAGGGCCAACAGAAAATGAGTTGGTCAGATCAGCAAGATTCAAATGGTACAAATTCGAATGGAAACTCATCCTCTAGCTGGACGACTCAGAATGGTAGTAATAGTAACTATGATAGCGAAGAATATTCAGTGACAGATCAGAGTCAAGTCAAGCAACGTTCTTCTACCATGGAGAGGGAGCGAGACTATGTTTCTGGTAGTACTCAGGGCCGAAGCTTAAGTTATACAAGCTATAGCGAAAGTGAGTCGTCCTCTGTACCTAGTAGTAATCAGTCCCTAGAGGACTCCAATAGTAGCAGTGAGAAAGTGAGCTATTTGCCTTCTGATCAGATCTCGAGCCTTCGTTCCAGTGACCCTTCATACCGACAGGGGGGATTTTCGAGGAGGTACAGACCAACAGATAGGAGAAGGACTAAAATACAAAAAGGCAGATTGAAGAAACTTAAGGATAAACTAGCCATCATCTTTCACCATCATCATCACCACCATCACCACCATTATGATGATGACAGTACTCAAAGTGATGATCAATCGCATGAATACCATGGGACGCCCTTATCAAAACATGCAGCAAGGATGTTTAAGAAAAGGAACCAAGCTCAAACATATGGAGAGAAAGCTGCAGAGAAGCTTAGTAAGTCCATGGTGCGCCATGTACCTAATAAGAAACGAGGGGCCAACTTCAATAAACTTGTAGATGGCCTTGTGAGGCATGTTCGACACTCAAAAAAATCCAAGAAGTGTAAAGGTGACATGAAACATCAAGCAAAGGACCAACATGTTGGCAAGAAACTAGCAAAGAAAGTGCATTGGTGGCAATATTTACATCGTCGTCCTCGAAGAATGAAGATGCCTAAAAAACCGCATGTGAAGCTTGGGTTTGGCTTTAAAAAGTCAAAATTGAAAGCTGTGCCAACTATAAAATGGCGCTAGGGTAGGTTTTTTCAATAAAAGTGATGGGGAAAGTCTATCTATATTTAGCTATTTTTGGTGCAAAGATAAATAGTACATTTATCGGTATGTTTTATATGTGGGGCTAGTAGTTATGAAACATGGGTTATTTATAATAGCCTAAGTGTTAACGGGCCTTAGTTCATTAGGTTATGTCACTAGAATTGATTCCCTTTATAAGCAATGCAATTCCCACATATTATCTTAGACTTGATTAATATACAATGATTTGATATCAATATTGATTTGAGTCTTGTATTAGTGGTTTTCCTATGGCTAGTCCACCAACTTCATTTCTTAGTTGTTTTTATTTCATATATCCGTCCTTTATGACCTATTCTGCATTATACGGTATCAAGATTTTAGGTTTCTCCATTAATTCCCTGGGGGATGTTGGAGTTAAACAAATAAAAAGTGATTGGTTATCAATTGTTGTTCACTACCGGAAAAGTCATCGTTCAGTGACGGAAAAACACTTTCCACCGAGAAAAAAACTAGAAGAAGCAAAGTCAACAAACATACCTGGGGTAGTAGAAGAGAGAAGAAAATAACAGGGAATGCAGGTTAGGATAGAAACAGAAGGTAACCCTGAATTTTTTTTTTTTGATAGTCAATTAATTCATTAATAAAAAGTTATACGACATCTAAAAAAAGAATCAAAATTGAACAAACATGTATTAAAATAGATAAAATCAAAAATTTCTTCATCAAACCAACTATCGTTGATCAGATATTCCTATGTGACACATCACTCGCTTGTAACCCTGATTTTTATTTTTATATATTCTTCAAAACCATAGTTAGCTATTTAAAATTTTTGAAAATTGCAAACCAATCCCTAAAGTATCGGAAAATTTTAAATCAGTCCCTGAAGCTTTCAAAAATTAAATTCTAGCCTCTGAAGTTTCCAAAAATTATATAACAGTCCCTGGAATTTGTAGAATTTTCAGATCACTCCCTGTACTTCAGAACTTTAGCAGATTAATCTCTGCAACTTCCGAATTTTGACAATTTGGACCCTTCAACTTCTGAATTTGAGAAAATCAGCCCCTATTTCATGTACTAAACTATGTCCAAATAAATAAAATATGCAATTTAAATAGTGGAATTTAATAATCGTTTCCTTGAGGATGTACGTGATTTTTTGCAATACAAAGTTTAAAAAAAAAGTCTATGTTTGCTATCATTGAAACAAGTTATTTGAATACGAGCTTATGTTGGAACAGTTGGATAAACCATATTATGAACTTGAAAACTTGAGACAGAGGTACAAAGTTGAACTGGGAAAAGAGCAAGAGGACAGGCGTGAAAGTAAAGACAAGAGAGGTTTTTCAAAAATTTATATCTCAGCTTATAAGTGAGAATGATAAATCATATTTGGAGATTGCAAAAATAGTTAAGGGAGATGAAATCGCAAGGGAAATTAAGCTTGTTGGAGACACACATATAGGAAATCAGTTGAACGAGGATAATGTGGTCATATCGGATTCCCTTGAGTTACAGGAAGCATGCTAATGAAGATAGCCATGATTTAGTTGGAACGTCTAATGCAAAGCTAGTTTCGCTTATTAAAAAAAAATTAAGTAGTTCATGATATTATTGAGGTTGATCATACTAAGTTCATCATTCTATAAAATTTGTTTGAGCCTCCTTCGCTTGCAAGTCAATTTACAGAGTTCTTTATATCTCAGTCATTTTTTAAGAATTGCAAATAGATTTTCATCGTTCAAGTATAGTCTTTGCATGTTTCATGTCTTCTTCAAAACTCATGGCCAAGTTTTCTTTGACAAGGGGAGAATGATGAGAAAAAGAAGTTTTTATATATATTTTTAATTAATGTATTTGTATTTAGTGTAAAAATAGGAAATATTTTTATCTATATGTTTTATATGTGGGGTGTACTTATGATTTTTGAAGCTTTCCATTAGACATTTCTGTCAAAATTGTCAGCTTATGTTAGGCACCGTCCTTGAATATATACACTCTAGTATAGACTTATAACACCCTAGTATAGACTTTGGTGTCTTAGTTCTTCTATATATATAGGATCTTCTCCTCATGTAATAATCATCTGAATATATACAAATTCTTCTCAATCTCTTTTCTCCTAACTTATAACATGGTATCAAAGCGGAAGAAATCCTAGGGAAACACTACATTTGCAGAAAGAAAAAAAAACGAAGTTACAGAGAAAGAAAAAAACTGTCAGTTTTATGTGTTTTCTATCCAAATCAGAATCAAACCAAACCTACATACCTGTAAAGAAGAGCTGTAGACGATACAAACACAGAAGTTCGGAAGCAAACTGACGAAACACGCGCCCACACGCGCCACCAGACGCCGCCAGGTGCCGTCCCACGCGCCCACGCGTCGGCGCGTGTGGTGTCCTACGGTCGTTTTTCGGCGAAGTTGCAGAAGGCATTCTTGTTCACCCTGTCCTTCCGATTCCAACAGTGGTATCATCTTTCAGTTTTGTTTTTTCTGATATATAGTTGTATGTATATTTACGTATATATATTGGTTTGTTAATATCTGACTAATCCCTTTGTCTCATATATATATATATATATATATATATATATATATATATATATCTTGGTTAGTTACGACTTACTAAGATTTAAGGGGGAAAAGGGAGGAATTGTTATTTGAGTATTATCGTTATTTGATTATTATTTTATAATGACGGTTACTGGTCACTCCACAATTTCAAGCAGAAGTACTGCTGTAAGTAGCAGTAAATCAGGGTTCCTTAGTACTCCATTTGTGAGTCCTAAATTCGATGGAAAAAATTTCCTTGAATGGTTAAAAGCCTGCACGATGGCCCTTAAATCCCATAAATTAATGAAATATATTACTGGGAAAGTCAAGCAACCCAACGAGAAAGATGCAGACTTTGATGATTGGGATTCAGACAATGCCATGGTGTGTTCTTGGTTGTCCAACTCTATGGAGGTGCATATTCGCAAAAGCTACATCTTTATTGACACAGCAGAAGAAGTGTGGAAATCTCTTACCCGGACATATTCTTTTTCCAGAAATGTAGCAAAGCGATTTGAAATAAATCGGAAAATATGGCCATTGGCTCAAGAAGGTAGAACTCTTGCTCAGTATTACTCAGAGCTGACATCCCTATGGAGTGAATTAGCTCATTACACTATTTTTGAATGCAAAAATGCCGAAGATCAAGAAAAATATCAAAAAATTATGACTGAAGAACGGGTGATGAAATTTCTGGATGGTCTGTCTAATGAGTATGACTCAATCAAAAATCAACTTATCGGACAGGTTCCCTTTCCGACTGTAGAGGATGCATATGGCCGTGTTCAATTAGAGGAAAGTCGGAAGCAAAGCATGGCTCCTACGACTCCCTCTGATAGATCTGCACTTATAACTGGAAAAATTCCGCAACTTGAGCTGGAAAAAGAAGAGCAGTTTCCAGTGGCTCTTATGGGTGAAAAATCTACTCTTCAGTGTGATTATTGCAACAAGATGAATCACACCCGTGAGAATTGCTTTATCTTACACCCTCAACTAAAAAACAGAGGACGTGGAGGACGCAGCCGAGGTGTATCATCCAGAGGTACAGGCAGAAATACAGGCAGGGGCAATTCTTTTAATGCTCATTATGCAGCATCAGAATATGAGGTGCCTCCTTCAACAGGAACAATGACCCCTTCAGAACTCAACAACTTTCGACAGTTAATGTTCCAATTGAACACTACTCCATCAACACCCACTGCTAATTCTTCTCATGCAGGTATATCTTGCCACTTTACCTCCGATAAATGTTCTAATTCATGGATTATTGATTCCGGAGCATCAGCACATATGACTGGAAATTCTAGTTTCCTAGAAACATATAATGGTGAAATAGACAATATTCGTGTTGCCAATGGAGCTATTGTACCTATTCATGGACAAGGCACTTCTCACTGCCTCTCATCATCATTGTTGTTATCTGATGTGTTACATGTTCCCTCCTTAACAGCAAACTTATTATCTGTTCAGCGTATTACTGAAAATCGTAATTGTTCAGTAACCTTTTTTTCTTCACACTGTGTGTTTCAGGATCTGGCGACAGGCAAGGTCCTTGGCAGTGGTAAAGTGGTAGATGGACTATATATTATGGAAGGTAATTCTGTTATGCCTTCAACAAGTTATCATGTGTCATCTACATCTAATCCTACATCTATTCCTGTTTTAGAGTCCTTGTACCAATGGCATAGACGGTTAGGTCATCCATCTTTTGGTGTCTTATCGCATCTTTTTCCTACTTTAGCATCAAAATGTAAAAAGGAGGAATTTTTCTGTGAACCGTGTCAATTGGCCAAACATAAAAGGTCATCTTATCCATCAAAAAATAAAAGAAGTCCTACTCTTTTTTCTACTATTCATACACTACGCCATAAATGACTTTACACAACACTTTTGCAAGGTGTTGCCGTCTGAAAAAGTGATGCCCTATTTTCATCCTTACCTATTACAACACCAAGTATTTGTGTTAGCTTAGACATGAAAAGTGTTGGCGTAGATGTTTTATAATGTATTACACTATCATGTATTTATTTTTCTTTTATATTATAATGCTGACTGGGCAATGCTGACTATGCGCTGACGTGGCAGTGGGCCCCACACTATTGACTAGACTTTGCTGACGTGGCATGCTGAAGTGGCAGTGGGCCCTGCCCTGTTGACGTGGCAGGTGGGGCCTGGCAGGTGGGCCCCAACCTTACTGACGTGGCAGGTGGGACCCACCCAGCTGACGTGGCAGCTGTTGTGCCAGTGGGTCCCACCCCTTGCTGACATGGCAGCTGATGTGGCAGTGGGGCCCGAAGGACTAATTTTTTATTTGTTTTTAAAATTAAAAATAATTCACACAATAAATAATATTTTACATAAAACATTAAAAAAATTGTGAAATGAATTTATTTGTTATATCAAAAATATTAATAGGAATGAAAATGATGATTTTTTTGAATAATATGAAATTGAAATATTTTGTTAAAAAAAGTTTTCAAACATAAAATTTTATGAAATTTTAATTTGGACAAAACTTGCGTACAAAAGAAAAGAAAAAAAAGTGCCTGATGAAAATTAAGTGAGCGGCAATTATACCGCCTAAAATTTGGACAATAATTGTCTTAAGTCAAAGAAAAGGAAACTCGGGATATACACTTATGCTCAGCCGCACTCACAAACACACTCTCAAACACTCTCGGCGATTTAGGGTTTCAGTTAGGGGAGGTTCAAATTAGGGCTTCAAGACCTAATTACGTTCGATTAGATATTCAAGACCTCATACCGGAGTCGGATTAGAGCTTCAAGACCTCATACCTGAGTCGGATTAGGGCTTGCGAATTTAGGTATCCTTCTTCCCAACTTTATTTTGCTGTTAGTTTTGTTAATTTCTGTTGTTAATTTTGTGTATATGTATATGCATGTGATTCTTGTGCTGATTCTTGTGTTTCTCTTTCACTCTCTCTCCCTCTCTGCATCTCTCTCCCTATCTCTCTCCCCCCTCCATCTCTTTCTCTATCTTTATGTCTCTTTCCATTTTACTCTCTCTCTCTCTCTCTCTCTCTCTCTCTCTCTCTCTCTCTCTCTTTCCGTCTCTCTCCATTTCACACACTCTCTCTGTCTCTCTCTCACTGTAACTCTCTCCCTCTCTCTCTCACTGTAACTCACTGTAAGGCATTGTAATTTTGTGTACTTGATAAATATTGTGTATGTAAGGCATTGTACACTTGATTAATCTACTTGTACATCTCTTGTGTTTGTATATATATCAATTATTTGTATGAAGTGAGCTTTGCCATGATTGCCCCTCTCTTATGTTTGTATGTGTTTATTTAAATTTATATATATTTAAATATGTGTATCATGTTAGTAGTATAATCACCTTGCTTAGTTTGTATAAATAGGAATTATATTTTCGTCTTGTAGCGAGACGACATAAAACCATATTTTTACAACTTATAGTTAGCAGGACTTATAATATGTTTATAGGAATTATAATATGTTTAGTTTGCAGGGGCATTAGTAATTAGAACCAAAACAGGACAAAACAGGTTTTTAATATTTTTCACCACTAGTAGTTAGCTTTTGAATACAACCACTAGTAGTTATACATCGACTTGTTTCCATCTAGCTCACTGAGTTGGGTGCTCCTGAATCGTTCATTAAGTTAAATTTTTTTGCTTCATAAATGTAGAGATGGATGGCGAGGAAATGATATGGATAGAACTTCCGAAGTTTAGTGACAAATATATGAGTGGGGTACGAGATTTTATTCGAAATACATTTTCTAGATTCAGTGTAGGTGATGAAATTACATGCCCTTGCAAAAATTGTAAAAATCGCAAGTGGCATCGTCAAGATATTATATACGATCATCTCATCTATCATGGTCCATCTCCACTGCACGTGAAATGGATTTATGAGGTTTCCTGCCCAAATTTAGAAAGGACTACTGAATATATGGATTACGAAACTGGTAACGATTTTGGTGATAATCTCGAAGAGATGTTTCAACGTACTCAAGGAAATATGCAGAATTATGGAGATGGACATTCTGATAGAACAACTGTTGGTGCTGAGAAAATGTATCGCCGTGTTGAAGAGGGTAAATAGCCCTTATATCCGGGTTGTACAACATTTTCGAGCTTAAGTTTTATCATCCGACTTTATTCTTTAAAGTGCATACATGGAATTACCGAGTCCGCGCTTGGGGATCTTTTAGAGCTGTTAAGAGAGGCTTTCCCATAGGCCCACATACCTTTATCTTTCAATGCCGCGAAAAATGTCATTAAAGATATAGGTCTCGATTACCAAAGGATACACGCATGTCCAAACGATTGCATGTTGTATTGGGGAGAAGATGAGAAGGAAAATAACTGCAAAACTTGTGGTGTCTCGAGGTGGATTATAGTGGAAAAAAAGGGAGCTGGTGACGATGAATCGGAGATGTTGATTTTTAAAGTACCAGCAAAAGTGATGCGTTATTTTCCACTAAAACCAAGGCTGAAAAGGATGTTTATGTCGAAGGAATATTCAGAACTTATGATATGGCATGCAGTAGGACAAAACACTAATGGTAAACTTAGACATCCAGCTGATGCCGAGGCCTAGAAGGTGATGGATGCTAAGTATCCACATTTTTCATCCGAGAAAAGAAATATTAGATTAGGTCTAGCAGCTGATGCCTTTAGTCCGTTTCGTACAATGAGTACACTTCACAGCACATGGCCAATTGTATCAGTGAACTATAACCTTCCACCTTGGCTATGCATGAAGCCAGAAAATTTGATACTTTCAACAATTATCCCTGGTCCAGAATCTCCGAAGAATAACATCGATATATATATATATATGCAGCCTCTTATCGCAGTGTTGAAAGAGTTATGGGATGTAGGCATACAAACTTATGATGCCTTGGCGGTTGAAAGTTTCAATTTACGTACTAGTGTGTTATGGACCATTAGCGATTTTCCGGGATATGGGATGCTATCCGGTTGGAGCACAAAGGGTAAATTAGGTTGTCCCGTATCCAATTATGAGACTTCTTCAATGTACTTGAAACATAGTAAAAAAATGTGCTATATGAATCATAGGAAATTTTTGGATCCGGAACACAAGTGGAGGTTTGATAAGAAAAGGTTCAATGGTGAATTGAATTGGGGACAAGTCCGGATATTTTATCGGGGACAGACAATGAAGAATTATTGGCTGGCTATAAGAATAATTTTGGGCAGAAAAAGATCAAGGTAAAAAATGATTCCCCTTTAAAAAAAGTCAATTTTTTTCGATTTACCGTATTGGAGTCATAATCCATTGCGACATAACCTTGATGTTATGCACATAGAGAAAAATATTTGTGACAACATACTCGGTACTTTGTTAAATATTGGTGGGAAATCAAAAGACCACTTGAGTGCTCGAAAGGATTTAGAGGAAATAGGCATTAGGAAATCCCTACATCCAGTTTTATCAGCTGATGGGGAACACTTTGAGATTAGGGCTGCCATATTTGACATGATGAAAAAGGAGAAAGAAATATTCTGCTCAGTATTTGAGAATGCAAAATTGCCCTACAGTTGTGCAGCTAACATCAGACGGTATGTGCACATGAAGGAGAGGAAAATCGCAGGGTATAAGAGCCATGATGCTCATTTTATACTCCAGTATTTGTTGCAGTTTGCTGCGAAGAAAGCATTGAAACCTGAGGTAGCAGTACCTTTAATAAGATTAGGTGCATTCTTTAGAGGTATTTGGAGCAAAGTAATCGATTTGGACGACTTGAAGAGGCTACAACAGGAAATTGTGGAAATTCTTTGCCAATTTGAGATGATTTTTCCACAAGCTTTCTTCGACATTATGGTGCACTTGCCGGTTCATTTATGCAGGGAAATTGAACTTGGTGGACCGGCATACCATCGATCCATGTTTCCTATCGAGCGTTATTTATGTAAACTAAAATCGTATGTTCGCAACAAAAGCAAACCTGAGGCATCCATTGCCGAAGGTTATCTGGCAGAAGAATGCTTGATTTTCTGTTCAAGATTCTTGGGTAGTGAAAGAGCAGGAAAAACTACCAAGTATTATGCTAAGCCTGAAAGTTGTCGGCAAAATATTTCATATCCTATTGGTACAAGGAGAAATAAAGATGGAAAAGCTATTACTCTTAAGGATTCTCAATAGCTGACTTGTCATTGGTACATCCTATTCAACTGCGGTAACAAGGAAATTGAGAGTTTAATTGAGTAAGTGTTCAAGTTCCATTTTGACTTTAGTCAGTATTTAAGATTAGAAAAATTCTTTCCTGGCCTCTATCTATTGCAGGGAACATCGAGTTTTAATTGAAGGTCATGCAATATCAAAAAGATATAAACGAGAGAGAGCGCATACTGAAGAATTTTGGAAGTGGTTAAAAGGAGAGGTCGGGAAAAAGGAAGGCATTTCAAGAGAATTAGAAGTTCTTGCACAAGGCCCTAATCCAGTAGCTAAGAGGTTTACAGGATATGTTATAAATGGATACCGATTCTATACAAGGTTTAGAGACGCTAAGTGTACAACACAAAACAGCGATGTATATATTAGTTCCTTGACTACTAGCTTTTCTAGTTCGAAAGATCAGAATCCTTTGGTTGGTGAAGTCAATTACTACGGAGCAATCGAACAAATACTAGAAGTTGATTACTGGGGAGAATTTACGGTGGTTTTATTTAAGTGTTGTTGGTACCATGAAGAGAAATATCTGTATGGCCTGACTCGGGTTAATTTTAATAGATTGTGCCAGAAATCTGATCCCTATGTGGCTTCCCAAGTACAACAAGTGTTTTATGTAGAAGATCCAACTGAGAAGGGGTACTACAATGTGATCAAGAAATTGCCAGGGGACTGGTGTGATGTCGAAAGTGTACCTTTGAATGAAGAAATTGTGAAAGATCCAGTTTTAGATGATATTCAGCGTGGTTATGGAATAGGAAATCAAGTTACCAATTTTCGTTGGTGTAGAGATGATGTCCCAATTAGAAAAATTCGAATTCCTGACAAAGTTAAAAAGGATGCTTAAATTTTATGTATCAAATATGTCTAAGTAACTGCTTAATGTATTGCAATTGTTAAAGGAATTTTTTGAGTTACCAAATTTGTTTAACTGCTTAGTACTGTCTGCCTTTTAATAATTTTTATTGCATTCTGCCTTTTAATCAAATGTATTGCATTATGATTATCATTTTAATTATTGTATGCTTCTCTGCCTTGTAAGCATTTTTATTCCATTATGATAATCATTTTAATTATATGCTTTATTGTGCATAACTGCTTTGTGTCGTATTCTGATGTTAATTTCTTTGTTTTATCCAGGATGGAAAATAAAATCATGAATGTCAGATTTCACCACAAGGGAAAATTTCAAGATACTGGATATGTTGGTGGAGAAGAGAATGTTGTAACCGCCGATCCCGACTTGTTCTCCTTCCCAGTAGTGATGGAGCATGTGAAGGATCATCTTGCATGCACTGAAATCGGAGGAATATATATAAAAAATGATGAGACAGGTGAGTGGAAATTACTGTCTACTGATGCTGAACTGACCAAACTGGTTAACGGAGCAAGCAATGGTGACCACCTGAATTTTTATATCGACCATGTGATCGATAAGAGAATTGAGCCACTGAAGATGCTACCACATGTGCTAGTAAGGCCTAGGCAAAATCTATTTGCAGGTACGATATTGTAATCTATTTTATGTTTGAAATTAATTTCTGAACCTCGTTTGTAGCTTGTTTAGTTTGTTATGTAATTACTACATTTGGTACCATTAAAAAACATTATGTTTGGTTGTAATTGTTTTAGCTGTTTCACAACCAAAGCAGAAGTATATGACCACTCATGAACTACAACAGCAACAAAGAAACAGGAAATCAAATCTAGTCTGTGGTCCTAGAAAGTCGCCACGGTTGTCCACACGTGAGCAATTCGACTGTGAATCGGAAGTCACCTGAAGTCACCAGTCGTAGGAAGTCAGCACCATTGAAAAATCAGCAAGAAGTCAAAGATGCATCCGTGAATATGAACTCTGGAACTGCTAAAAGGAGATTAGATTTACATGATCCACCATGTGAAGATGAAGTTACGGATGAAAATGAAATTCCGGTTAGAAGTTTGCTTTTGATCTTATCTTGATGTAATCTTTAAAAAAATTAGCCTAAACTTACTATGATGTTTTTGTTGGTTATTTGCAGGAGCTTCATTTACCACCTCCACCACCACTAACACCGTCTGATAAGAGGGTGGCTATGAATATCAATAACCTGACTCAGTATGAAAGGAACAAAATTCTAAATGTCATGCATAATAATGAAGTTTGTAGAGCCATGAAAATTCCTACACTAGCAATTGGTGTGAGAAATGCATTCAAGAAATGTAAAGGAATAGAAAAAGAAAATGGGCAAGTGGACAGTGAGGAATATGTTCTAGAGCAAGAGGAGCAGAGTGAAGAAGAAACATTGAAAATTCCAAAAAAGGTGTGTCGTGGCTAAAATTTAGTTTTTTTCTACTTATTTGCATCGTAAATGCAAAATTTTGATTTTATATCCTAATTGTATATTTGTATGTGCACTTTAGAGAACCAAGAAAGCTAAGAAAGCTGAGAAGACAAATCTAAATACTGGCCCAACGACTCGTTCGAGGGCCAATATTTTTAATGCAACCAATAAGAATGCAACTGAGAAGGAAGCAAATGATGCACCTGCAGCACCAACATCACCTGCACCAACTTGTAGCCTTCAATTGCCAAGTAATGAAGGAATGGGAACAATGATTGCTTATTTGGCTATGCGGAACCGCCAAAAGAATAATCTTGGAAATGGTGGTGCAAGTGGAAGTGGAACGGCAAATGAGAAGTCTGTTGCAGAAAATGACTTGCCTGAGCCTCACATCAAAAATGAAGAAGTTGAAGGTATTTAATTCATATTAATGGACAAAAACATTATGAAAAAGATGACATAGAATTTCTTACATTATGCATGTTAGGTCCAATATGTTTGTAGAAGGGGGGGTAGAATACAAACAGTACTGTTTTATCGAAATTTGTCCGGATAATTTAATTTATATTTTGACAAATTTGAGCGGAATTAAATGAAACAAAATTCAAGTTGAATATAAAATTATATTAACTTGAGGGGTTTGTTACAAATACAGTACAGAATTTATATCTAGTTAATAAAAACAAATTAGAAAATTCAACATGAATTTTTCTAGATTTGTTAATAAAAATAAAAATATAGATTAGGAGTAAAAACTCGCTAATAGTACAAGAGTATCAAGTAAACCAGTTCTATCGGATCAAATATTAAAAATAAGATGAACTTGATTTTCTATATATTTTTCTGCTTCTTGTGCTGTGTTCTTGATGAGAGAGAAGAGAGAAATCTGCTTTGAATGTTATATTTTTTTCTTTATTTGTCTTCTGTCGTCTGTCTTCATTTATATCATTTACTGCCTCTTTATCTTCAAATATAACTGTCAAGACAATCGGCAATACAATTTATTCTTCCAAGACAACCAATTTTGTACTGCAAAGACAATAGGCAATACAATCGTCAAGACAATTAGGTTCTTCCAAGACAATCGGCAAGACAATCAAATTCTGAGATCTTTGTCTTGCTTTATCAAAAATTATCATTCTGTCTGAAGCTTTTTCTTTTTGATCATTATCAAGACAATCTAATTTGAACTGTCAAGACAATCGTCAAGACAATCAAATCAGATTTTTATTCTACTTTTTAAAAGCTTTTCAGAATTTATCACTACCAAGACAGTCGGCAAGACAATCAGAGATTGTCTTGCTTTACTGATTTCTTCTTCAAGACAATCGGCAAGACAATCAGGGATTGTCTTGCTAGTTCATTTTTCAGAATTAAATTAAAATTGATTAACAAATAATCATTTTAATTTATTCTTACTTAAATAATTAATCAGATTTAATTAATCTAATAATTAATTTAATTAAAGAATTAATTCAAGATGAATTAATTAATTAATTAAATTGACTACTTGATTTAAATTAATTAAAGAAGAATAATTATATATCCTTGGATTGTCTTAATTCTTTTCTGAATCACTGAAAGTAATAAAGGAATACCACTGAATATTTTGTTGACGTTCCATGCACGGTCTGGTTCATGAACGACTAACTTCAATGACTGTCCTTTAATTTTCACATTAAAAATGTGATTCATCTTTCTTCTCATTTCTTTCTCCTTCTTGTACTTCACTGTATACTGTCTGAACCTGTCACTCTAGAAATCTCTGTCTTAGAAATAAATCCACTTCTTTGATGCTATACTGAGGCTTGATCAGCAATCTGAACTTCTTCCAGTGTAAAACATCAAAACTATAGATTGACTTTAGGGTTTTTCTTCTGACAGATAGTACCTCCTGAGATTCCTGTGACAGTTAAAATTATTTACTTATTACAAACTAAGCTTAAGTTGAGTTGAGTCCTCGAACTACAAATAGGCTTTGTCATATGCCTTTCAATCTCCCCCTATTTGTTTGTTAGACGATAACAAGCAAATACCTAGAGGATTACTCAACTAACTCAACTTAACTTAGTAAAAGATAAAACTTTAAACACAAAGTAAATAAAAGAAAAGTTCTGGTTTATATTTAACATTGTCCAGATTCAAACATAAAAGATAAATACAAGATAGATGATCATCTAGACTGATCATATAATACAATTTTCTATCTTGACCTATCTAAGCTCTAAAGATATCACATGTAGAGCTGATCTTCACTTTGAAGTTTCTTCTTCCCTTATCTCTCCAGGTTCAACTTCATCTTCTTGCTCTAGAAATCTTCTGATATTCTCTGTGTCAAATCGTTCTTGATCATCCAAGGTTTTGATCAAATCCTTGTCAAGTACACGTTCATAATCTGACACAAGACCTTTAGGTTTCTTAGGCAAGATTCCAAGGTTACCCCATAGCCGATTCCGAAGTATGTAATATTTCTTTTCAAAGCCAGTTAAAGCATATGATCGAATAATGTTAGCAACAAAGATACTTTCTTTATCTTCGAATCCTGTTGTCCTCAGCATATGTTCTAACCAGACCAGATGAGATGCAGTGTATAATTTCATCGACTTAGAATCAAGGAAACAAGAGTGTAGTGTATTACCCTTGAGAAACTTAACATGATGTGGAGTTTGAATAACTTGTGGACTATTCCTTTGAGCAAACTCCAAAAGTCTTTCATGAAGTAAAATATTCAGTTCAGAAAACCTTTTTACCTTTAGGGACATAATCCACAGTTCAATCAAGCTTCTCTGTTGAAAGATTTGAAGTGACACATAGAGAGAACCCATTGTACGAGAGTCAATCTGAATTATCAGTTGATCTGCACATCTGTCAAACCCAGCTACTATCCTTGAGATTTCCAGCATCAATGCATCCATATATTGCAAGTAATCTGGATTGGTCTCTTGAAACTGTTGAAGTAGTTGGAGAAAACGTTCATCATTATTAGCAGTGTTCTGAATAGAATCAAAAATTTCTCTTGCTCTATCCCACTTTGGACCAATCTTCAACTGAATATCTCTTTTCCTTTCCTGTACACTGATTGCATGTAGCTTTTGTTTCTCTGCATCTTCAGCTTGCTTCAGCTTCAATCTCTCATTCACTACCTGTCTGGTCTTCTCAAGCTTAGCTTGTCTCATCTGACGATCAGCTTTCTCCTCTTGAAGTTCCTTCTCAAATTCAGGATCATCTTGCCAGTTTGAAAGATCTTCTTCGATATCATTTAATTGTTGTACTTCAAACTTACTATTCTTGAGATCGAAATCAAACTCGAATACATCCTGATCTTTTTCTTTTCCCTTGGTAGACTTCTCAGACTTCTCCTTATGCCTCCCTTGACTTCCTGACTTACTTCCTCCTGCTTCTCCAGACTTACCTGCTCCTCCATCTCCAGACTTCTCCCCCTTAGTTGAGGAATCCTCTACAGACTTTCGTTGACTGTCAAGCTCCCTATTTGCATCATTATCCCCTTCATTATCATCATCATAGTCTTCAAAATATGCTCTTTGTTCTGGAGTGATATTATGAGTAGGTTTAACAATGTTGTATAGATGATCAAGTCCTTCAAACATGTAATCATACTTTTCTTCAAGCTTCGCAAAGGTTGTTGAGTATGATTGAGCAGATTCATGCATTTCCACTTGAAGTTCATCCACCCTATTAGAGAGTCTGTCAATAGTATTTAGAATATCTGTTCTTTCTGTAGATGCCTGAGAGTTGGATTGTATCAATGTATTGATCGCTGGAGTGAGTGTAGTCTTTATGTTGTGGACATCGTCACGAATAATCATGAGCTGATTGTTGACAGAGGTGGAAGAAGAAGACCGTTCATCCACTTGTGCTTTTAAAACTTGTTTTTCAGCCTCAGTTTCCATTAATTTCTTTTGCAGATCTTTGATTTGAGCCATGAGAGACAAAGTGTTTGTGTCAGTGTGTGCGCTCACCTGATGTTCACTCAAGGATATGTCACTCTCCTTTCGTGCATGTGTTTCACTCATATTTAAGGTGGTCCTCACATCACTCAACACTAGCTCCTTTCCTTGAGCTGTACCTGCATAAGAAATCACCCTAGCCTCTTCTGGAGAGGTCAGTGGTGGTGCAATGGGAGTTCGCAATTCCCAATCCTCAGTCATCTCTATCAATTCATTTGGATTTGATAACTGAATTTCTTCAGTAATAGGATGACCAAGTTGCCTTTCACTTTCTCCAGATAAATCTGCGAGTGAAGAATCCCTTGAGGGAGCCAGGAATGTTCCTCCTGGGAGGGGAGATGATGACTCTATTATAACTGGCAGAGAGTCAACATTTCCCTCTGAAGCCTGTGAAGGCTCTTCTACCGTAACAATGGTAGGCACTGTAACAATCCTATCGTGCACTCCTTGCTCAGTGTCCTTAACAACATCAGATTCTACGTTAATGTTTTCCCCCATTGTGAGTAATAGAGGTGTGCTTGACTCTGTACAAGGTGCCACGGCCCTTTGGCGAATTTCAATAATTTCATCCTGTTGAGAAGATGAAATTAGTAACAGTTCATCGGCCATTTCAATGTCCAAGTCCTGTTGGGAGGAAATGGATGGGCTAACAGATGCCTCAAATAGTAGGTTTCTTCTCTTCTTTGGTGGAGGCAGAGCTGTGGTATCACTCACATTATCACTTCTTCTATCAGCTCTTTTTGTCAACAACTTGCTTCTAGCTTTAGGTTTAGAGATTTGGTTAGACACAGTGTTTGGCTCTAAGACCTGGGATAGAGGCTGTGGTTCTATAACCTCTTGGTCTGACCTATCAGCCACTTGGGCTCCAGAAACAGTTTGAGAGATAGAAGGCAATACCTGCTCCATTGATGCAGTAGCTGTACCTGAAGGAATAGATTGTTCCATTTGATGTTGATGTTCAGGGACAGGTACATTTTGAGGTTCAGGTTCAGGTGCATTCACAAGTCGAGGAATGACAGGTAGATTTATGAAGTTAGACAAATATGGTGTAATATACACTGGCACATTTATCAACTTTCTATGTGTATCAAGGCTAGTGAATATTTTCTTGGTTTGCCTGCCTGATACCATAGGGTTGTCATTCCTAAAAATTGTTTGTTGACCAACAGGAACAAGATGATTAAATAACAAAGTTAAAAATCTAGGATAATAACATAGAACTTTCTTACCCTCATCAAAATCCCTTCTGGCCTTAACAATCCTGTTAATAATAGTATTCCAAAGTAGGTTACCAATATTGATTCTACGGTTGTTAGCAACAGCACAACCAATAGTTTGTAACATAGAGGTGAGTAAGTGAAAGTTACCTCTGGCTGAATTAGCAAATACCTTGGAGATCGTGTCGAAGAATGCATCCCATTGTTTAACCAGATTCCTTTTGCTCAGATTGTTCATATCAATTACTCCATGATAATTAATATCAATGAAGAATTGATAGAGTTGTTCACTGGTTGGAAATGGATCAAAATTATCCGTAGGAAGGCCCAATACAGTAGTAAGGGTTGATTCTGTCACGACGTGGTGTGTACCATCAAAATCAAAAGAGAATGAGGTCAAGTCTTCAGACACCACAGCTTCTGTGCAAATCAATCTCAGTGGTCCTATCTTAATTGGGGCTTCGATCGAAATGGCAGTTCGGATAATTGAATCGTCATTTAAAAACCGTATCCAAGGCCTAAATCGATCGTAGGGACAATCGTTCGGATTAAAATAGCCAACCAAATTATGTTTCATTATCTCAAAATTATCAGCCATTTTTAAACACAAAAACACACTTCAATTTTAGGAAAATTAAAACAATTCGAAAATTTTCAGAATTAATAATTAATTAAAATTAATTAAAAATTCGAATTATTTCAAAGTTGTCAGAAAAATCCCAAAAATTTATATGATGTTCTCCTGATTACAGGGAGTCTCAATCTATTTTTAGATTTCAAAGAAAAAATCTAAAACTCTCAAAATAATGAAAACCCGATTCAACTTTTGAAAAAATTGATTTTCAAAAACTTAACAAAATTCGAAAATGATCGGTTCAAAAGAAGGGAAATTGGACGATCTACTTGAATCTGTTCTTGGTTTTCAGTTTTGTTGAGGAAAATCGAGCAGCGTTTTAGTTCAAAATTGTGTGTATCGTAAGTATATGTATCGAGTCTCTGTGTAAAAACACGAGAGAGAAAGATTGTATTGGCTGTGTTTGTGATCTCTGTTTTTTTTTTAAGTACAAAACAACACTACAAGACAATCGGCTGATTGTCTTGCCGATTGTCTTGGTAGTATAAATACTATCAAGACAATCGTCTATTAAATAAAAACAAAGAAAAACACATTTTTTTAATTATTATAAGTACAAATAAACATTACAAGACAATCGGTTGATTGTCTTGCCGATTGTCTTGGTAGTATAAATACTATCAAGACAATCATGTATTTAACTGATTAAAATAAAATAGACACACACACATATATATATATATTTTTTTTTAATTTTTAAAATACTGAAAAGACACTCCAAGACAATCAAGTGATTGTCTTGTCGATTGTCTTGGTAGTTCAAAACTATCAAGACAATCGTTTGTCTTGAACTAAAATAAAGTAAACAAAATAAAACAAAAATAAAATTGAAAAATATTTTATTATTTAGCAAAATAACCTGCCAAGACAATCTGTGGATTGTATTGGCGATTGTCTTGATACTACAAAGACAAACAAGACAATCTATTAATCTGCTAATATTATGCTAATAAAATGCAAATAAATGTTCATAATTAATCCAATTAAAATACACTCTAATATATTATTAAAAATACTATAAATAAATATTTTGCATACACATGGATTAATCTTTTTACGAAAACAAATATAAACAACAAAAGGACAAACACTACAAAACATTTAATAAAATAATTATTAAAATAGAAATAAATATCTACAAATATTCTAAAAATACATAAATATGAAGTATTAAATAATATGAATAAACAAAGTGAAAAATAACTAAACAAGCAAGAAAATCAGTTGGTAAAATAATTATACAAGTGATTTCAAACAACAAATATTCACAGAATAATCACTTACAAAATTATTAAAGATCAAATTTCAGAAATTAACAGTATTAATTACTAGGACTGTTTAACATACCCAATTCACTAACAATTTTAGTGAATGAGGATTCATTAAGCGACTTAGTAAAAATATCTGCAGTTTGATCTCCAGAACCTACAAATAGTAGTTCCACTGTACCATTCATTACATGCTCTCTTATAAAATGATACCTTACGTCAATGTGCTTTGTCCTTGAGTGCTGCACAGGATTGCTGGCGATTGTTATGGCACTTGTATTATCACATAAAATAGGGATATTTTCCAATACAATGCCATAGTCCATTAATTGATTCCTAATCCATAAGATCTGAGCACAACAGCTTCCAGCAGCTATATATTCAGCTTCGGCTGTAGAGTTGGAAACTGTTTGCTGTTTCTTACTGAACCAGGATACCAATCTTCCACCTAGGTATTGACAGCTCCCAGATGTACTTTTCCTGTCTACAACACTTCCTGCATAGTCAGAATCTGTATATCCAATTAAAGTAAAACCAGATTCATTAGGGTACCAGATGCCTAAATTAGGCGTACCCTTTAGATATCTTAAGATTCTTTTGACAGCAGTGAGATGGATTTCTTTAGGGTTCGCTTGGAACCTTGCACACAAGCATGTGGCAAACATTATATCTGGTCTACTAGCAGTTAGGTAAAGCAATGAGCCAATCATACCTCTATAGCCTGTGATATCTACCTTGGCAGAACTTTCACATAAACCAATTTTGACAGCTATAGTTGATGGTGTCTTTGCTGATGAGCACTCCTCCATGTGATATTTCTTGAGGAGCTCCTTAATGTACTTGGATTAACAAATAAATATTCCATCTTGTCTCTGACTTATTTGTAATCCAAGAAAGAATTTCAGTTCTCCCATCATGCTCATTTCAAACCTACCCTGCATTAACTTAGAAAACTTCTTGCATAGAAGCTCATTAGTAGACCCAAATATAATATCGTCCACATAGACTTGGACTAGTATTATATCATTCTTATGTCTTTTAGTGAAGAGCGTTTTGTCTATGACACCTCTAATAAAACCATTTTCTAATAGAAATTCAGAGAGAGTGTCATACCATTTTCTTGGGGCTTGCTTAAGACCATAGATAGCTTTGTAAAGAAAGTAGACATAGTCCAAATGATCTTGATCTTCAAAACCAGGGGGCTGTTCTACATACACTTCTTCATCTAGCTTACCATTCAGAAAGGCACTCTTGACATCCATTTGATAAACTTTGAATCTTGAATAGGATGCAAATGCCAAGAATATTCTGATGGCCTCAAGTCTTGCCACTGGAGCATAGGTCTCGTCATAATCAATGCCTTCAGCTTGAGAATAACCTTTAGCTACCAGTCTTGCTTTGTTTCTTATCACAATGCCATCTTCATCTAGTTTGTTTCTGAATACCCATCTTGTGTCCACCACTTTTCTATCTTTAGGTCTGGGTACCAGCTTCCATACTTCTAGTTGCTTAAATTGATTGAGTTCATCTTGCATAGCAATCACCCAATCAGGATCAGATAGAGCTTCTTCTACTTTCTTAGGTTCCATGACAGACAGGAACCCAGAATAGTTACATTGATTCTGATAAGCTCTTCTTTTTTTCACACCAACATCTGGATCACCAAGAATCAGCTCAAAAGGATGAGATCTATTCCAAACAGTTTGTCTAGGAAGAATTGATCTTGATGATTCGCCTTGATCTTCAGTATGATGTTGAGTATGACTTGTTGACCCTTCATTATCTCCCCCTGAGTTGTTGCCAGTTTGACTTATTGATGGTTCAAGAGTATCAGTGGTGTCTTGAAAATTATCATTGTTTTCACCAGCATCACCTTGATCATTACCACCAACATTTGGATTATTATTATCAGCAACAACGTCAGGTTGATTGTCATCATCTGAATCTGAGTCTGACATGTCATCAAACTTAAGCTTTTCAGATGGATCTTCATTTTGGATACTTGGGAGTTTTGTGTCATCAAATGTAACATTGACACTTTCCATAGATTTCTGTTTATCAATAAGATACACCTTGTAGGCTCTTCTAGTATAACCAATAAATATTGCTTCATGTGCTTTTTCTTCAAATTTACCACCTTGATCATCTCCTTCTTTCAGCACAAAGCATTTTGTCCCAAATACATGGAAGTACTTGAGAGTTGGTTTCTTGTCATGTAGAGCTTCATATGGTGTCTTCATTAAGTCTTTATTGATAAGTGTTCGATTCTGGGTATAGCATGGAGTGTTGACAGCTTCAGCCCAAAAGCTCAATGGAAGCCTTGATTCACTTAGCATAGTACGTGCAGCTTCAATCAAGGTTTCATTCTTTCTTTCAACTACCCCATTTTGTTGAGGAGTTCTGGGAGCCGAGTACTGTCTAGTTATACCCTTTTCAGTGCAAAAGTCATTCAGAACTGCATTCTTAAATTCAGTTCCGCTGTCTGACCTTATAGCTCTTACTGGACAATTAGAGTCCAGCTCAATTAACTTAATGTGATCAACTACCAGTTGTGGAGTTTCATCTTTTGAGTTCAGAAATAGTACCCATGTGAATTTTGAGAAATCATCAACAATCACTAGAGCATATCTTTTTCTTGACATGGACATCACACTAACTGGACCAAACAAATCCATATGGAGAAGTTGTAATGGTTCAGTTATTGATGATGTGTTATTGCTCCTATGAGTTGCCCTTTTTAACTTTCCTTTTTGACAAGCATCACATAGACCTTCCTGAGTAAATTCAATCGAAGGTAAACCTCTCACCAATCCTCTTTTAACTAGAGAATTCATTGTTTTGAAGTTTAGGTGAGAAAGTTTCTTGTGCCATAACCAACTTTCATCAGTGGATGCCTTTGAATAAAAACATCTAATTTCTTCTGTGCTTCCAGAGTTCATATTGGCTATGTACAAGTTTCCTTTTCTTACTCCAGTCAACTGCGGCCTTTCATTTCTCTTGTGTGATATTAGACAATTCTTCTTGTTGAAATGAACTTCATAACCTTTGTCACAGAATTGACTAATACTGAGCAAATTGTGCTCAAGGCCGTTCACAAAAGAGACATCTTCAACGATAACATTTCCAACTTCTAATCTGCCATATCCATCAGTTTTACCTTTGCTGTTATCTCCAAAGGTAACGACTGGGCCGGCCTTCTCCACCATATTTGTCAGCAGGGCTCTATCTCCGGTCATATGCCTTGAACATCCACTGTCCAGAATCCACATGACTCGTTCAACCTGTTTCAAACCCTGCAATGACAAATTGGTTAGACTTTCTTCGGAACCCAAATTTGATTGGGTCCGGAGTACTTAAAGAATTGGCCTTTATCAGGTAAAGCAACACTTTTTATTTTAACAACATTTTCTTCAGGTACTGGACATTTAACCCTGTAAACAGCTTTAACTTGTTTTGGTTTCAGCTTGGGAAACCATGTCTTCACCATATCCTTAGGAGGACTTGGAGTCCTAGTCTTAGGATTAGGTGGGTTTACAGTCCTGGATCTAACATGTTTATTTCTGCTCATATACTGTCTTGGAACATTCTTATCAACACATGCATGATTACCGTTAAAGTAAGCAGACATTATATTAAAAGCACAAGACATGCAATTAACAGCATTGCATTTCTTATGAGCAGTATCAATAACAGGAATAGCATTCATGGTAGATATGTTGTTGTATTTATTCATGTTGTTACTTCTACTACTAGTTTTAAAGGAACTAGTAGACTCACCAACTCTTTCTGTTTTCTTAAACACAGACTTTCTATCTTCATCATTTTTAACAACTTGATTACTTTCTAAGACTACGCCATTAGCTAAATCCTCAATGCGCATCTCTTCCTTAATGATTAAAGATGTTGTATCCAAAGGTTCTGCTATGGATGTCTTAAAGAGTGGATTACTAACACCCTTAAGCACTATTGGTATACCCCTTTCTACAGCACTGACACGATTAGGGGTAATAATGCTTTTTCATCCAATAGCTTCATTATAATCAAACCCAATTCCTACGGTTTGATTAATAGCTTGTTGGTTAAACAACTCTTTAGCCACTTTACATGAATTAGAAGTAGCACTAACCTTTATTTCTAGTTCAGCTATTGTCTCGCGTTGTTGAACCACTATCAACGCTAGAGACCTCTCAAGTTCTTTTAGAATTCTTATTTCTGATTTTTGTTTATCATGGCAATTTTGTACATCGTGTAATTCTGATAATTGATTACTAAGATCTGTATTTAACAAATTGATCCTTTCAATCTCTCTATTAGCATTACCTAGTGAATCACTAAGTTGATAAATATATTGACTTTCAGTACATGATACCTCAGATGAAGTACCACTGGAGTTATCAGATTTTGCCATCAAGGCAAGATTGCCATACTCTTCATCTTCAGAGTCTGTATCATCCCAACTCTTTCCAGCAGCCACATAGGCTTTACCTGTCTTCTTCTTCTCAGATCCAAAGTCTTTTCTTTGGTTTAGTTTTGGCTTCTTTGGTTTAATCCAAAAGGTATTATTGGTCCTTCTGATAAGACTTTCATGTATTTAGGATTTGCAACCTCGAGGAACATTAACATTTTGTTCTTCCACATATCATAACTGTTTTTGTCATATATGGGAATTTTCACAGTTCCAACTTTAGAAGACATGATGAATTTTTTAAGATAGTTAAAAAATTCGGGGATGATTTTTAATCAAGTAAAATGGGATCTTTGATTTGTGTATCAATCAATCAGCTCTAATACCAATTGTTAGGTCCAATATGTTTGTAGAAGGGGGGGTTGAATACAAACAGTACTGTTTTATCGAAATTTGTCCGGATAATTTAATTTATATTTTGACAAATTTGAGCGGAATTAAATGAAACAAAATTCAAGTTGAATATAAAATTATATTAACTTGAGGGGTTTGTTACAAATACAGTACAAAATTTATATCAAGTTAATAAAAACAAATTAGAAAATTCGACATGAATTTTTCTAGATTTGTTAATAAAAATAAAGATATAGATTAGGAGTAAAAACTTGCTAATAGTACAAGAGTATCAAGTAAACCAGTTCTATCGGATCAGATATTAAAAATAAGATGAACTTGATTTTCTATATATTTTTCTGCTTCTTGTGCTGTGTTCTTGATGAGAGAGAAGAGAGAAATCTGCTTTGAATGTTATATTTTTTTCTTTATTTGTCTTCTGTCGTCTGTCTTCATTTATATCATTTACTGCCTCTTTATCTTCAAATATAACTGTCAAGACAATCGGCAATACAATTTATTCTTCCAAGACAACCAATTTTGTACTGCCAAGACAATAGGCAATACAATCGTCAAGACAATCAGGTTCTTCCAAGACAATCGGCAAGACAATCAAATTCTGAGATCTTTGTCTTGCTTTATCAAAAATTATCATTCTGTCTGAAGCTTTTTTGTTAGGAATATGTTGTACTTGATGATAACTTCACAATCAATCAAATTGTTTAAGGTTTTGTAGCTGTCAACGGATGAGGATTTATAACTCTATCCGTTGACAGGTAGCTCATCAACGGATGAGGTTTTGTAGCACACTGCAGTATCTCTATGTTATCAGTCGATAGTGTTTTTATCCACAGTCATGTTGACTATCAACGGATAGGCAGAATAGGGTAGCCAATTGTAAATAAGCTATGCTATGTAATTCTGTCTAAGTGAAAGTGTATCAACGGATGAAGACTAAACTCTATCAACGGATACAACTCAAATCCACTCTATCAACGGATACAGCTCAAGTCCCAATATCAACGGATACTGCTCTATACATCATCAACGGATGTCAGTATACATCATCAACGGATGTCAGTGTACATCATCAACGGATAATCATTGACACTGATTTCTATGATTAGCTGGAGATTAGCAGTTGATAAGGACATGTTTGACTGACAGATCACATGAGTTGAAAGTAGATACAAAAAGCAGTATGGCAGCCATACTTTGGAAACACAGAAGAAAGAAGCATTCCATTTACACTATGAATACAAGAAAGGTGCAGGAGACATGTCTGAACACAAGGACAACCTTTCGGCTACATGTGTATTTGGAGTGTAGTAGCAAGTCAACTAGAATTAGATTAGTATTATCTTATTCCAGTAGTACTTGTAAAACTTGGGATATATAACCAAGTGTAGCAACTCTTTGTAGGTTAAGAAAACAGACATATTTGCTTAGGGTTTCTTGAATATCTTTAGAAGCAAAGAGTTGTAAAACGGCAGCTGTGTACATTTTGTATCACAGAGTTTTCTTCAAATAAAATCTTCAGGTGGTGCATATTAACCACCTGATTTTATATGTGTTTGTGTTTAATTCTTACATTGCAATTATCTCTTCATAAGTTTCTGAAGTTCTTATCAGAAATTTATAAATATCAAGAATTGTATTCAACCCCCCCTTCTACAATTATACAAGTGTGTAATCTGGGAATAACAATTGGTATCAGAGCAAGCTTCTAACATATTTGAAGTTTAAAGATCAACACACTTCCAACATGTCTAAGAAGGATTATGGAGTGAAGATTCCAGTTCTTGATAGAGAAAATTACTTTCACTGGAAAGTAAAAATGCGTCTACATCTCTCGTCTATTGATGAGGGTTTTGTGGATTGCATTGACAAGGGTCCTCACGTTCCAATGAAGACGGCAACAAGAGTTGGCCTGGCTGATGATGTGCCTGACACTTTCATTCCCAAACCTGTTTCTGAGTGGAGTCTTGAAGATATTGCAGAAGTCCACAAAGACAAAAAGGCCATGAATATTCTGTTCAATGGTCTAGAAACAGACATGGTTGACAATGTTATTAACTGCACTACCGCCAAGGAAGTATGGGACATTGTTCAAACCCTGTGTGAAGGAACAGAACAGGTAAGGGAAAACAAGATGCAACTACTAATCCAACAGTATGAACATTTTCACTTTAAGAGTGGAGAAACATTGAATGATACATTTAGTAGATTTCAAAAGCTACTAAATGGTTTGAAACTGTATGGAAGAGTCTATCAAGTTAAAGACTCTAATCTCAAATTTCTGAGATCACTGCCCAAGGAATGGAAGCCAATGACTGTTTCTCTAAGAAACACTCAAGAGTACAAGACATTTACTCTTGAAAGGCTCTATGGAACTTTAAAGACCTATGAGCTGGAAATGGAGCAGGATGAAGAGATTGAGAAGTCTCAAAAGAAAAGTGGGTCAGTTGCACTCGTTGCCAATTTGGAGCAAAAGGAGGAAAGGACAGAAACTGCTAGTTCTACACCAAACAGGGAGGTTTGTAAAGGTAGAGCAGAATCAAGCAGGAGCAAGGAAAAGGTGTCTGAGGAATTGAATGCCCTTCAGCAGGATGAATTGGATGAGATAGATGAGCACTTAGCTTTTCTATCTAGGAGATTCTCTAAGCTGAAATTCAAGAGAAACTCTGGGATGGCCAAGCCATTTAACAAGGATTTTTCCACAAACAACTATGTGGATAAATCCAAAATTAAATGCTACAATTGTGGGATTGCTGGTCATATGATAAGTGAATGCAGGAAACCTAGATCTGAGAACAAGGGAAAGCCAACTGAGGTTGTTGACTATAAGAAGAAATATTTTGATCTTCTCAGGCAGAAAGGAAAGGCATTCTTGACCCAAGAGTATGACTGGGCTGTTGATGACAATCATTCTGATGATGATGCTGAGTTAGTCAACCTTGCTTTAATGGCTGATTCTGGAGAGCAGGAAGCAAGTTCAGCTAGCAATCAGGTATTTTCTACTAATCTCTCTGAGCTCACTAAAGAGGAATGCAATAGAGTTATAGATGAAATGTCTACTGAACTATATCACTTAAGTGTTACTCTTAAATCACTTACTAAAGAGAACAATAGAATTAAAGAGTCTAATCTGTTTTTAAGTGATAGAAATGCTGCTCTAGAATCTCAATTTCTAGAATTTGAGAAAATGAAAGTTGATTGCAATAATGCTAAAATTGAACTTGAAGCTGTGTTAAAAAGAGAACTGATTCTAAAAGACCAGCTTGAAAAAGAACAAGGGATAATTGCCAAATTTCAAAGTTGTAGGAATATTTCTCAAAACATAATAGAAGTTCAGGGAATAGAATCATTTGTGAAGGATACCTGGACTCAAAGGAAAAAGGAGCTAGAACCTGGCCTTGAGGATCTAGAGACTATTTGTGAATCAACGGATAGTGATCATCCGTTGACAGATGAACCGTCAACGGATGAGAGGTATCCGTCGACTAACAAAAGGTCTGTTAGTAAGAAGGAACTTAGGAAACTGGATATCAAGTATGGTCCAGTAAACAAGAATTTTGTTAGTGGTGAGTGCAGCAAAACCAAATCCAGTGGGAAGGCTAAGACAGGTGATTTACACAACAAAAAGGCTGTTGGTAAATCAGACAATGAAAAGGTAGAAATTGAGGGCAAAAAGAAAAAGAACAGAAATGGTAAGATAGGCATCAACAAGAAAAACAATTACTCTCCTGACAAGTTTGCTCCTAGGAAAACTTGTAGTAATTGTAATAGTGTCAATCATTTATCTTCTAATTGCAAGATTGTCAACAAGGCTCCTGTTCATGTACCTCAACCAATGCCATGTATGCCTGCAATGCCTGTTATGCCTGGTTTGTATCAAAATGCTAGTTTTTCAAATCCATATGTGAACATGCCATATGTGTCTAATCCATACTTTCAATCTATGAATGTGCCACAAATGTCATGGAACCTACCTAACATGAATAATATGTATGCTAATTTTCCACACATGCATGCATCCAATATTCATGCAAATGAGCATTTGTCAAACCCCATTACTCAAGCATCTACACCTAAGATGAAGAATGCTAAGAGTGCAAAGTCAAAGGCTAACAAGAAAGGACCCAAGGAAGCTTGGGTACCAAAATCAACTTGATTTGTTTTTGAAATGTGTGCAGGGAAACAGAAGGAATCTATGGTACCTAGACAGTGGATGTTCTAGGCACATGACAGGAGATTCAACCCTGCTCACAGAGTTCAAGGAAGGAGCTGGCCCTAGAATTACCTTTGGAGATGACAGCAAAGGATATACTAAGGGATATGGCCTGATTTCAAAAGACAATGTCATCATTGAAGAAGTGGCTTTAGTTGAAGGTTTAAAGCACAATTTGCTGAGTATCAGTCAGATTTGTGACAAAGACTATGAAGTAAAGTTCACAAAAGAAGCCTGTGTTGTTTCTGCCAAGGAAGACAACAATGTGGTATTGACAGGCTTTAGAAAAGGAAATGTTTACATAGCTGACTTCAATTCAGCATGCTCAGAATCCATTACTTGTCTCTTCAGCAAAGCAAGTAAGGATGAGAGTTGGCTATGGCATAAGAAGCTGTCACATTTGAATTTTAAAGTTATGAATGATTTGGTAAGAAAGGATCTTGCTAGAGGAATCCCTCATTTGGAGTTTGTCAAAGATGGGCTATGTGATGCCTGCCAATTAGGGAAACAAAAGAAATCATCTTTCAAAAGCAAGACAGAGTCATCCATTGTTAAGCCTCTTCAATTGCTGCATATGGATTTATTTGGTCCAGTAAATGTCATGTCTATTTCAAAGAAGAAATACTGTCTGGTGATTGTAGATGATTTTTCTAAGTTCACATGGACTTTCTTCCTGCACTCCAAGGATTGTGCAAGTGAAATCATTATCAATCACCTCAGAATGCTAAACAATGGTTCTGAAGATAGAGTACAAAGGATCAGGAGTGACGATGGTACTGAATTCAAGAATTCCACAATGAAGATTTTCTGTGAAGAGAATGGAATTGTCCATGAGTTTTCTGCTGCCAGAACACCTCAACAAAATGGGGTTGTTGAAAGGAAAAACAGAACTCTCATTGAAGCAGCTAGAACAATGTTAAGTGAATCAAGATTACCAACATATTTCTGGGCTGAAGCTGTCAACACTGCATGCTTTACTCAGAATATTTCCTTGGTCAATCAAGCTAGAGGAATGACTCCTTATCAGTTATTAACCAACAAGAAACCAACTTTAGCTTTTCTACATGTCTTTGGATGTAAGTGTTTTGTGCTAAGGAATCATGGAGATAATTTAGGCAAATTTGAAGCAAAGGCAGATGAAGCTATTTTCGTTGGATATGCAGCAGGGAAAGCCTACAAGGTCTACAATCTAAGAACCAACATTGTTATGGAATCTGTACATGTTGTGTTTGATGATCAAAAGATTCTAGGCCTAAATGATGAAGGCTACCATGAAAAGTTGGAATTTGAGAATGAAGGTGAAGGAAGAATGTACTATGATGATGATGAGGAGAATGAAGATCATGACCACAGAGATCCACCTAGAGCTGTTATACCAACTAGAAGTGATGCTTACACTGAAAATGAAGCATCCGTTGATAGTCATTCTGGAGCATCCGTTGACAGTCATTCTGCAACATCCGTTGACACTATTAGAGATGCATCCGTTGACAGAAATTCTCAAGCATCCGTCGACAGGCAAAATGATGCATCCATTGACAGTCAACTTCATAACTCAGCAAGGACAACAAACTCAGGGGGAGTTTCTCATGGTCAAAGTTCAATGCTAAATCAACATGATCATGGAAATGAAGCAACCTCATCAAGATCAAATCTTCCACCTGCAAGAAAATGGACTAGAAATCATCCATTTGAGTTAATCATTGGTGAATCAAATTCAAGAGTCCAAACTAGAAGGGCCACTCAAGCAGAATGTCTATACAGTAGCTTCCTGTCTCAAGAGGAACCTAAGAAAGTGGAAGATGCCCTTCTAGATCCAGATTGGGTGTTAGCAATGCAAGAAGAGCTAAACCAATTTGAAAGAAATAAAGTATGGAAACTTGTGCCCAAACCTGATGATAGAAGTGTCATAGGTACTAAATGGGTTCTCAAGAATAAGACAGATGAAAATGGCATAATTGTGAGGAATAAAGCTAGATTAGTGGCAAAGGGCTATTCTCAAGAAGAAGGAATAGATTTTAATGAAACTTTTGCTCCAGTAGCAAGACTTGAGGCAATAAGAATCTTTCTAGCCTATGCAGCACATGCCAATTTCAAAGTCTATCAGATGGATGTCAAAAGTGCCTTTCTAAATGGGGAACTGGAAGAAGAGGTCTACGTCCATCAACCTCCTGGTTTTGAGGATCCAGAATTTCCAGAATATGTATATCTTCTCATGAAAGCACTTTATGGTTTGAAGCAAGCACCAAGAGCCTGGTATGACACTTTATCTCAATTTCTTTTGGAGAACCACTTCACTAGAGGTACAGTAGATAAAACCTTATTTCATAGGGATATTAATGGCTCTTCAATACTTGTTCAAATCTATGTAGATGATATTATTTTTGGGTCTACAGATGAGAAGCTTTGCAAAAAGTTTGCCAAACTTATGCAAAGTAGGTATGAAATGAGTATGATGGGTGAATTAACTTACTTTCTTGGCCTACAAGTAAAGCAAGTTAATGAGGGCATTTTCATAAGTCAAACAAAATATATTTATGATCTCTTAAAGAAATTTGACTTAATGGATTGTACATCTGCTAAAACACCTATGGCCACTGCAACTAAGCTTGAGTTGAATACTAAGGAAAAGTCTGTGGACATCTCAAGTTATAGAGGCATGGTAGGTTCACTTTTATACCTAACAGCTAGTAGACCTGATATAATGTTTTCTACTTGTCTTTGTGCTAGATTTCAAGCTGATCCTAGAGAGTCTCACTTAATAGCTATTAAAAGAATTTTCAGGTATCTCAAGGGAACACCAAACCTTGGCATTTGGTACCCAAGAGAATCTGGTTTTGATCTAACTGGCTATTCAGATGCAGATTATGCAGGTTGCAGAGTTGATAGGAAAAGTACTACAGGTTCCTGTCAATTTCTAGGAAACAGGCTTGTGTCATGGTTCAGTAAGAAACAAAACTCAGTCTCCACTTCTACAGCTGAAGCTGAGTACATTGCGGCTGGAAGCTGTTGTGCACAGATTCTATGGATGAGAAACCAACTCATTGACTATGGTCTAAAAGTTGAGAAGATTCCAATTTTCTGTGACAACACAAGTGCTATTGCCATCACAGGGAATCCAGTGCAACATTCGAGAACCAAGCACATTGACATCAAATACCACTTCATTAGAGAACATGTGATGAATGGTACAGTAGAAATGCACTTTGTGCCAAGTGAAATGCAGCTTGCAGATATCTTCACCAAGCCTCTTGATGAATCCACATTCACAAGATTGGTAGGTGAGCTAGGTATGCTTAACTTGTCATAATTTCTAGTGATATTTGATTTCAATGAATTGAAGCTGGAAATGTGTTTTGATTTACTTGAAAGTTAAAACTTTCAGAAAAATTTTCTGCAGAAATTTTGCCTAAGGCAAAATTAGCTTATCAACGGATATCCTTTTATCCGTTGATAGTATAAACACATTACTAGATTTTTGCATGTCAACGGATAACAGACTATCCACGTCATCAACGGATAAACTGTATCTCAACCGTTCATTCTATATCCGTTGACATACATTTTTTTTTAACCGTTGGTAACCGTGTATATCTAATCATGGCTGTACTTATTCTCTTTTTATTTATTATCTGATAGTTACTTTTGACCAATGGAGTAATTACTTTTAATTATTCCATTTTTAATTCTTGAAAAATATAAAAGGTGAACTTGTACTCTCACATCTCACTTTTATTCATTTTCAAGCATATCAAAAGTTAACTGCATCTTCTTCCCTAAAACTCTCTGTAACCAAAGTTCAATCACTTCAATGGCGCCTATTGTTAAGATGATGTCCTCCACTGGGTTTACCTATGAGAAGAACAATTTCGCGGCCTTTGTTGACACAGTGAATGCTCCAGAAGCTTACCACACTTTGATGAGTTTCGTGAAGAAATGCAAACTGTCATATGCTATGACGGCTACCACTCCCTTAATCCACGAGGTAATTGAAGAAATGTGGACATCTGCTGAGTACAATGGCACAGACGGTACAATTGCTTTTTCTTTAAAGGGTAAAAACTATGTGGTTAATTCTGATGTAATAACTGCTTGTTTAAAATTGCCTGAGAATAACTGTCTGAAAGTACCTACTGATGCTGAAATTGTTGCCATGCTTAATTCTATTAATTATGCCCTTAGTACTGAAAACTTAGTGAAAATTGCTAGAAAAGGAATGGTTAAAGAATGGAGCTACTTCTGTGATGCCTTCATTAAAACTTTTTCAGGAAAAATTAGTAATTTTGATGCTGTTACCCAGTCCATGCTAACAATGATGTGTATGCTTTTAAATGATAAATTCTATAATTTTGGCACATTAGTTATGTATGAGATAGCTGCAAAGTTGGGTAAAAAGGAAACTAGGAGCAAGAATATCTACTTTGCTAGATTTTTAATGCTCTTAGCACTGCATGTGTCTGAGAATAAGCTATCCATTGCTAACCCGGATAGCAAGTTCCAATGTTTTGTTCAGGAGAAGAGAGTCTTAAGTGACCTGATTCGAATGAACCTCAATGCAGGAGTACAGTTGGTATATCTACCAATTGTTCAGGTAACTATCTCTAACTCTGAAACCCCTATCTCCAACCCCCAAATTTGTTTGCCTTCTAGTGTCACAATGGAGTCTGTAGTTGTGACCAAACAGGCTCCTACCAAAGTGACCAAATCCAAAGTTCCAAAACCACATTCTAAAAGGCAAACCTCAAGTGTCTCTCAAAAGACACCTGTTGTAAAAACTACCAAACCTCTTGAGGGGAGTGTGAAGGTGGTAGTGAGTGGTGAGGGACAGGGTGAACATCAAAGAAGCCCCAAGGATAAGGAAGGAGAGATGAGTGCAACCACCATTTCAGTCTCTCAAAAGACTGCTAATGTAACTACAGGCCAAATTCTAGTTACACTCTCCCAAAAGAGTGTGACTACTGAATCAAGTTCCCCACAAGGAACACTGCACAAGAGGGTTAGGGACACATATAGCCCAATCTCAAAAACCTATGGAAGAAGAGTGAAATCTAAAACCACAGGGGAATCACAGGGTGCACACACTGTACAGGAAACTGTACCTTCTCAAACTCAGTTTGATGTGGCTTCAATAAATGTGGAGTCACAGCCCCTTGATCTTAATCTTCAAATCGACACACATTACAATCCACCATCACCAACTCCTTCTCTGGATGTGGATATGATATCTACATCAATTCCTGATTCTCCATCTTTAAGATTCTTGGAGAAGCCCCACTCTGTAATTGTTGGTCATCATCTTTTAGATGATTTGTTGGACCATCGATCTTCCCTTCCAGAATTCTCAACACAGACTGTGGCCTCGAACTTAAAATCAATCTCCACAGATTCAGTGTTGGTTTTCTCTTCAACGGATAGAATTATTCCTTCCTCAACGGATATCCTTCATCCGTTGACAAGTGTTTCTCCATCAACGGATGCGCCTCTATCTAGCCATCCGTTGACAGCTATAACTACTCCATCAACGGATATTCCTTATCCGTTGATAACTCACTCTACCACTGCTATATCTGACATTCCAGTGTCAAGTGTAGAGGAGTTCTCAGTAGTTGAAACACTTTTAGGTTTGAGGGAAGGGAGTGAGAGGCTGCCTTGTGAGCAGGCAAAAGGAGAGATAAATAATGAGACGCTGGCCATTTCTTCCGGTCAGGCAAAAGGAGAGTTTGAGAGTTCCACCTTAGTAGGTGAAGGTGAGGGTGTGAGAGGTGTGAGCCAAGGGGAGCCCTTGATGCAAGAAAAGAGAGATGAGGGGAGAGAAGGGACTACAGGAGAGATAAGGATGGAAGAAGCAGCCATTGCTAGTGAGTCAATGGGGGTTGAGGATGCATCCAAGGAAATGGAATTTCAAAGAGAATATCAGTCCATGATTGACTCCATTTCTTTGGATGCTGAAACCTTTACTCACCCTGTTCCTGCCTATCAAATTCTGGCACAACAGGGCAATGTGGAAGCAGAGGAGGCAATGCACCTAGTGCACACCTCACAATCTCTACTTAGAGCTAAGGAATCTATTGCAGCTCTGCCAACCACTGCTGAGAGTGATGAATTTGACAATTCTGAAGATGAAGACAGCCAGAGCTCTGAAGATGAAGGTGGTAGCAGTATTCATGATTTTGCATTTGCTCAAAACTACACCTATCATCAACTTGATATGGAAATCATAAGGCAATATAAATCTGCCCTGGCTTAGCACCCAGAAGCAGATCCACAGAGAAAGGTTGTTCTTCAACAGGCAATTGACTCCCTAAAGTTACAAAAGATGCAAATGGTGATTCAGAGATCCAATTTAGAGGAGGTCAAACAAGAAATCAAGGATGTGAAGATCTCTGTGGATTCCAAGCTAGAGCAACTAGCTCCTACAGCCACTCAGAGGGTGTTGCAACAAAGGTTTCTCAAAGAAGACAACCTGGCTAAATCTGTGCAACTTCTCACTTCAAGAGTGGAAAAGATGGAATCCCAGATGGAGCAATTTCTTCAACACCAGAAACTGCAAACCCAACTGCTAGAAAGGTTAGTTGCAGCCCCAACTTCTAGTCAAACCCTTGATGCTAACAAAAAGGGGGAGAAAGTGGAAGAGGCTGTGGCAACTACAAGTCAAATCTTAATTTCTGAAAGAAGGGAAGCAGCAAGTGAGGGGGAGCAGCAGCCTACCATAGTGGTCAATCCACAAGAATTCATTGTCACAGCTTCCCCCAGTAAATCCAAACCTCTACCTGAAGAGTTTGATCTTTCAAACTTGACAGAAGAAGAAAAGCTAGCCAAAATTGAAGCTCTCCAAAAGATGAAAGAAGAAAACTATAAAAGGATAATGAGGACAGAAAGATTGATCAATCAATCTATTGCATCAAATCTGTTCTCTAGCCAAACCTCAGCTCCAACAATATCTACAACAATTCTGAAGGTGCTCACTCCAGCAATTGTGGCTCCTACATTCTATGATGCTGAGCCTTCTCATGTTAAGGAATTTGAACCCTACATCAAATCAAGACCCTTCTCACCACCAAAAGAAAATGGGAAGAACAAGTTACAACTGGACTTTCCATTTCCCAAGGATGATGAAGAGAAGTTGATGGGTAAGGCAATCAAGGAATTCAAGGAGAAGACTAACAGTTGTGTAAGAGAATGGATGGCTGTAATCATAAGGAATGGAAAAGTTCTAAACATATCCAACAGCCATCCTAGATTTGTTGAAGCCAAGAGAGAAGAGACTTCAAGGCTGCTAAGAGAATCTCAACCAAGCACTGAATATCAATATGAAAACTCAGATGAGAAGCAAGCAAGGCTGGCTCAAGAGTTATTGGATGAGGTAGAGGATGAATTGAGGGAACCTGAGGAAGTCCCCAAATTCAAAAAGAAAGGGAAATCAGTCCCCAAATCCAAGAGATTAAAATCACATGCAAGGAGGCCTGTCTCTCCAGAAACTGAAAACAAAGAGACAGTTGGTTTATCACAACCTATTGATGTGAAAGTATTCAACCCAGATGTAAATTTCCATGGTGAGCCTATAGTACCTAAAGAGGAACCAATGAATCTTGACTCCATTGAGGTTCCTTCATTCTTGCTGAAGCCTCAACAGAAGCCTACACAGAAGAAAAGGAAACCAAGGAAGCAACCTTCAAAGGAACCAATTCAAGTTGCTAGAGTACCTGCAATTGTCAGGCAGCCAATCTTGGAAAACAAGGATGATTTTATCTATCAGGCAGATATTGAAGAATACTCTGACATGAATCTTTATCTGGATGAATTGTCAGAAGTAAGAGGAATTGACAAATATAAACATTTGCCTGAAAGATTGGTCTTTGTATACAAGGGAGGAACGGAAAGGACATGGCCACTACAAAAGGTTCTTGGAGAAAATTATCATACCTTAACCAAAGTGTTCTCTGCAATAAAGAGATACACAGGGTTCTCCAAGATAGCAAAAGGGGAGATACTGGACAAAATAGAACAAATAAGGAGGGATTGGAACTCACCATCAAGTCTACCAAGGAAAATGAAGATCCCATACAATGGACAGAAAATCCACCTCCAACCTTTCTGGATGATGGAGTTCAGGGATGAAGATGGTAACAGGAGATTCTTCAGGTTAGAAGACCAACTACCAAAGGCTAGTTCTCAATACCTGAGATGGCTACAACAGAAGCTAAATCCAAAGGTAGATGAAGAAGATGCCTTCTATAGGCAACTCCAAATACAGATTGAGTCCAACTCTGCCAAGGAAGGAAAATCAAGGGTGATGCCAACAAGAGGAAAGAAACAGTCCTAATCTGCTCAGTCTAGAGGAGCACTTCTCTGTAAATTTCTCAAACTTTTAGTTTTTAATTATTGTAGCTTAATACAATTTATGTATTGTTCTTTATATATCTTTAGGAATGTTTTGTTATCATCAAGGTCCTGAATTTATGCTTTATTGCCATCAAGTATAAATTGGGGGAGATTGTTAGGAATATGTTGTACTTGATGATAACTTCACAATCAATCAAATTGTTTAAGGTTTTGTAGCTGTCAACGGATGAGGATTTATAACTCTATCCGTTGACAGGTAGCTCATCAACGGATGAGGTTTTGTAGCACACTGCAGTATCTCTATGTTATCAGTCGATAGTGTTTTTATCCACAGTCATGTTGACTATCAACGGATAGGCAGAATAGGGTAGCCAATTGTAAATAAGCTATGCTATGTAATTCTGTCTAAGTGAAAGTGTATCAACGGATGAAGACTAAACTCTATCAACGGATACAACTCAAATCCACTCTATCAACGGATACAGCTCAAGTCCCAATATCAACGGATACTGCTCTATACATCATCAACGGATGTCAGTATACATCATCAACGGATGTCAGTGTACATCATCAACGGATAATCATTGACACTGATTTCTATGATTAGCTGGAGATTAGCAGTTGATAAGGACATGTTTGACTGACAGATCACATGAGTTGAAAGTAGATACAAAAAGCAGTATGGCAGCCATACTTTGGAAACACAGAAGAAAGAAGCATTCCATTTACACTATGAATACAAGAAAGGTGCAGGAGACATGTCTGAACACAAGGACAACCTTTCGGCTACATGTGTATTTGGAGTGTAGTAGCAAGTCAACTAGAATTAGATTAGTATTATCTTATTCCAGTAGTACTTGTAAAACTTGGGATATATAACCAAGTGTAGCAACTCTTTGTAGGTTAAGAAAACAGACATATTTGCTTAGGGTTTCTTGAATATCTTTAGAAGCAAAGAGTTGTAAAACGGCAGCTGTGTACATTTTGTATCACAGAGTTTTCTTCAAATAAAAGCTTCAGGTGGTGCATATTAACCACCTGATTTTATATGTGTTTGTGTTTAATTCTTACATTGCAATTATCTCTTCATAAGTTTCTGAAGTTCTTATCAGAAATTTATAAATATCAAGAATTGTATTCAACCCCCCCTTCTACAATTATACAAGTGTGTAATCTGGGAATAACATTTTTCTTTTTGATCATTATCAAGACAATCTAATTTGAACTGTCAAGACAATCGTCAAGACAATCAAATCAGATTTTTATTCTACTTTTTAAAAGCTTTTCAGAATTTATCATTACCAAGACAGTCGGCAAGACAATCAGAGATTGTCTTGCTTTACTGATTTCTTCTTCAAGACAATCGGCAAGACAATCAGGGATTGTCTTGCTAGTTCATTTTTCAGAATTAAATTAAAATTGATTAACAAATAATCATTTTAATTTATTCTTACTTAAATAATTAATCAGATTTAATTAATCTAATAATTAATTTAATTAAAGAATTAATTCAAGATGAATTAATTAATTAATTAAATTGACTACTTGATTTAAATTAATTAAAGAAGAATAATTATATATCCTTGGATTGTCTTAATTCTTTTCTGAATCACTGAAAGTAATAAAGGAATACCACTGAATATTTTGTTGACGTTCCATGCACGGTCTGGTTCATGAACGACTAACTTCAATGACTGTCCTTTAATTTTCACATTAAAAATGTGATTCATCTTTCTTCTCATTTCTTTCTCCTTCTTGTACTTCACTGTATACTGTCTGAACCTGTCACTCTAGAAATCTCTGTCTTAGAAATAAATCCACTTCTTTGATGCTATACTGAGGCTTGATCAGCAATCTGAACTTCTTCCAGTGTAAAACATCAAAACTATAGATTGACTTTAGGGTTTTTCTTCTGACAGATAGTACCTCCTGAGATTCATGTGATAGTTAAAATTATTTACTTATTAGAAACTAAGCTTAAGTTGAGTTGAGTCCTCGAACTACAAATAGGCTTTGTCATATGCCTTTCAATGCATGACTTGTGATTTTACTAAATTAAAAAACTAATAATAATAAATAGATGACATAGAATTCTGTTAACTTAAAATTCTAGTGTATAATCACCTTGTTAATCTGGTGTCTTGTTTTAATCATGACATAGACAAACTAGAATAATGTTAATAAAGAGACATAAATATCTTATCTGTACACACTACTAGGTTGAGTAAAAATCTTAATTAAAGAAAGTCCACCTGAATTTGTGATATTTTTTGACTGGCTTTTTTGTTGGTATTTTATGTATTCCATAATCATAGATCAAGCTCCTAAAAGACTCAGGGGAAAAACTAGGATGGATAGAGTTCATACCAGGCCACTTGACAAAAGACCTGTCATTTGGATGAATAATCTGAAGCAACCCATTTCTGATGATGACCAAAATGTATGTGAACTCGGTAGTTTTCTGGGAACACTAAGGAGGTCTGTGTCATTTACTTATAAAAATTGGTCTCATGTTCCTAGTAGCTGGAAGAAAACTATGTGGAATTATGTCAAGGTACTTCATTAATTAGATGTTTGTTTACTTTAAATAAATGAAATTTGTCAAACAGTGCCCTGATATATTATTTCATTTTCTTGTTTGATTTATATTTAAGCAGCGGTATATAATCCCTGATGAGTTGGAAAAGTATTGTATCAAGTCAATTCGTGATTCTTGGAGAGGGTTGAAGAGTCGCACTAAAAAGAATCATTACCTGGCATATGAAACTGATGAGGAGAGGCTGGCAAATAGGCCAGAGGAAATTCCACTTGAGGATTTTAAAATGCTCATGATGTATTGGGCAGATCAGGATGTCCAGGTAGAATTTTACAATTAATTGACATAAATTTGTCCAGTGTTATGTATGAATTTAATGTGAGATAAACAACTGTCTTCCTTTCTTGTTTTTCTAGGAGAAGGCCAAGAAAAATGATGTAAATCGTAGATCGTATACGGACACACACACTGTTAGTCCAAAAACTTTTGCTCAAATCAAAACCAAATTGGTACGTAAAACTTTTTGTTTGTTAATAATTAATGTCATATGAAGTTTGGTTATTTTATTAGTTTTATCCATCGAAGGCCCTGCCCTAAAAAAAATCCATCAAAGGCCCTAAATTATTCCAAATGTACTGTAATTGTCTCTATTTGTGTAATAAAATTCTTGGACTCTTAGAATTTATTTTTGAATGAGTTTATAAAATCCTGGACTTTTCGAATTGGTTGATTAAATTTGGAACCTTTTGTAGTTCTTGTACTATTGACCATGTTCATTCTAGTAACAAGTGTTAATTTCTCCAATTATTAAATAAATTTGAAATTGAGTTAAGAAAAATTCTTAATTATATCAATGTACGTTTAACTTTTATTAGATCAGTGTATTATGTTCATTAATAGTTCTTTCAATAGGGTCAACAGCTATATATACCCATATTTTTGGAGTTCTAATGTGAAAAATATGCAACATAAGTCGGAATTTGTTTTTGTATCAGCCCGTACCATCAGATGCAGCGGTCTTTGTGAAAACTCGTAAAAGGAAACCAGGACGCGAGTACAAGTCTGACACTGCTGTAATGAATTACAGACTTGTAAGTATTTTATTTTTTAGTCAATCCAGTGGCAATCAATTACTTCAATTAATTTCCAGTGTCACAATTTTATTTGACTTTATTTTGTAGGAAAAGATTGAAAAAGCAATGGCTACACCAGGAGACAGTAATGCTCTTGATGATCTTGTTGTGATGGTAAATCACATGGTCCTTGGCTTAAAGGGCGACATGTAAAGTCTGCACAAGTTTCAACCAATGCTTCGACAAGCACATACGTACAGGAGTTGACAGCCCAGATAAAGCAAAATCTTGTTGATGAAATGGAAGTCAAGGTCAATAAAAGCTCCAGGAAGAAGTAGATTCACAGGTGAATCGAAAGGTACAAGAGAATTTGACGTGGGTGTTCAAGAAGTTAGGTGAAGCAAATCCTGGTATGAAAATTGATTTGGGAGAACTTTGTGTGACCATTTCTACTGACAATGAAAATGGTACTCCGGTGACTGGAGGTACTAGTAGTTAGGCAGATGTTGCAGTTATGATGACCGTACGTTATGTGGTCTTGCTTTTGGTACTTAGTACGTATTATTTCTCGACGTCTATTAAGAACTTAAGATGTTTGTTTACTTTGGAAAATGGCACTCCGATGATCGGAGGTGTTAGCTCTTAGGCTGATATTTATGTAGTAGATTATGCCATCTTTTGGTTTCCTAGTATCCGGATGTTTGTCATCAAGTACTTTACAAGATTTGCGATGTGGTTGCTTCACTAGGAAGTTGATGTTTATTTCATTTTGGATTGATGTAATGTAGCTCTGATGTCTTATTTTGGAGTTGATTGTGAAATGGAAAAACAGGTTTTAAGTACTTTTGTACTGGAAATTGTATTTATCAGCAGTGTATTTTTAATTTCCCATTACAAAGGTGTTGCAATAGCTATGACAAAATGTTACCCATATTGTTCAAAAAATGTTGTATTAGATTAATTTGGTGTTGCCATATGTTCATAAAATGTTGTAATAGGTTAATTTGGTGTTGCAATAGCTAAGACAAGGTGTTGCAATAGCTATGACAAGGTGTTGCCACCTGTCAGTGGGCCCCACCTATCAGTGGGCCCAGACACTTGTCAATGGGGTCCAGCCACGTGTCAGTGGGGGGTCCAGCCACGTGGCAGTGGGGTCCTGCCACGTGTCAGTCATATTTACAGCAAATGTGTATCCTACGGCAACACCTTTTATCATGTTGCTGTAGGTCTAAAAGTGTTGCGGTTGACCCTACGCCAACATCGAAAAAGCTAACACCCAAAAAGTGTTGCCGTAGATATTTTTGTTGCTACGGCAACAGTTTTTCGGCCTTTGGCAACAGATTTGAAGTGTTGCCGAAGGCCATCTATGGCGTAGTGATACTGATGTTTGGGGTCCATTTAGACATCCTACATATGATGGGTATAGGTGGTTTGTTGTCTTTGTTGATTGTCATTCACGACTTACTTTTGTATATCTTCTTAAACACAAAAGTGAAGTATTTGGATGTTTTAAATCCTTTCACCACATGATACAAGCACAGTTCAATGCCTCTGTTAAGATTCTTCGGAGCGATAATGGTACTGAGCATGATGGGCCATTTACGTCTTATTTAGACACATATGGGATTTTTCACCAAACTACATGTGTTGAAACTTCTCAGCAAAATGGGGTTGCTGAAAGAAAAATTGGTCACTTACAACAGGTAGCACGGTCCCTCATGTTAACTATGCATGTACCTAAATATTTTTGGGGCGAGGCAGTCATGACTGCCGCATATCTGATCAACTGTCTCCCTTCATGTGTTCTACAATTCAGAACACCATTGTCTTTTGTTCCTGCACCTTCCTCTCATCCATTACCTCTTCAGTTATTTGGAAGTGTTTGCTTTGTTCATAATCATTCTCCCTCACGGGATAAACTCGATTCCCGTGCTCTCAGATGTGTTTTCATTGGTTATACACCAACTAAAAAGGGATATAAGTGTTATCATCCTCCCTCACATCGCACTTTTGTCAATCATGACGTTACTTTTTGGGAGTCAATCTCATATTTCTCTCCTGGCTCCTCTTCGCTTCAGGGGGAGATTAATCAACAAAGTCTTGATAATAGTGAAACAACAGAGGAGACCACAGAACAAACACTTCCATTCATAAATGTGCCTAGTAAGGAACCTAGTCCAAACACATCATCTAGTGAACCAAATGATATGGACAGATTTAACAGGCCATATTTGATCACATATTCCAGACGAAGAAATGATGATATCACCACTTTACCACATCCAGAGACTTCTGACCTTGAGGCAGATCCTACAGCTGAATCTTCCTATTGCTGTTAGAAAGGGTAAACGCTCTTGTACTAACCATCCTATTTCGAACTTTGTTTCTTATAATGCATTATCTCCTTCTTCACTTGCTTTTGTGTCATCCTTGTCTAGTGTTTCTATTCCACATACTTGGCAGGATGCCTTTTGTGAACCTAAACGGAAAGATGCCATGATAGAGGAGATGAATGCATTGAAACATAATGGCACTTGGGAGTTAACTCATCTTCCCGCTGGAAGGAAGGTAGTAGGATGCAGATGGGTGTTCGCTGTGAAACAGAAACCTAATGGGCTGATTGATAGGTACAAAGCAAGACTTGTGGCAAAGGGCTATACTCAAACCTACGGGATTGATTATCAGAAAACTTTTGCTCCAGTAGCAAAGATGACTTCTATTCGAATCTTGATATCATGTGCAGCAAATCTTGGATGGGAACTTCAGCAATTGGATGTAAAAAATGCATTCTTACATGGAGACCTGAAAGAAGAAGTCTACATGGATATTCCACCAGGTTTTTCTACAACTGCGACCATTGGGAAAATATGCAAGCTAAAGAAGACTATTTATGGGTTGAAACAGTCTCCAAGGGATTGGTTTGGCAAATTTCAGAGAGCAATGATTAAATTTGACTACAAACAGAGCAACTCGGATAACACCATGTTCGTGAAAAGACGAGATGAAAAAATCACAGTACTAATTGTTTATGTCGATGATATTGTGATCACCGGCAACGACACATGTGAAATTGCTAATGTTAAACGCAAGCTTTCCTCTGAATTCGAAATGAAGGACTTAGGAAAACTACGGTATTTCCTTGGAATTGAGGTATCTAGAAGTCCGGGTGGTATCTTCATCTCACAACGGAAGTATACCCTTGATCTTCTGAAAGAAATAGGGATGTTGGGATGTAGACCTGCAGATTCTCCAATAGAAGCAAATCATAAGCTTTGTGGAGATGCTGGTGAAATTGTCAATAAATCTCAATATCAAAGGTTAGTTGGACAACTAATCTACCTTGCACATGCAAGGCCAGACATAGCATATGCAGTAGGGATTGTTAGCAGGTACATGCATGATCCTCGCCAACCTCATTTGGATGCAGTTTATATGATATTAAGGTATCTCAAAGCTGCTCCTGGAAAAGGAGTAATGTTTACTAAAAACAATCATCTTGGGGTTGAGAGCTATCCAGATGCAGATTGGGCTGGATGTCTAGATGATAGACGTTCCACTTCAGGATACTGTACATTTGTGGGAGGTAACCTAGTTACTTGGCGAAGTAAGAAGCAACCAGTAGTTGCATTATCTAGTGCTGAAGCAGAATACAGAGCTATGACTCGAGGAGTGCGGGAACTACTATGGGTTAGATTGCTGCTTATAGAATTAGGACTTGCATTACCCACTCCGATGAAGCTGCATTGTGATAATAAAGCAGCAATTGCCATTGCACATGATCCAGTTCAACATGATCGAACCAAACATATCGAGATTGATCGGCACTTTATTAAAGAGAAGATCAATAATGATATCATTAGTATTCAATTTGTAAGATCAGAAGATCAAGTTGCTGATGTGTTAACCAAGGGATTTGGAAGAAAAATGCTACATCCACTTATTGGCAAATTGGGCATGAGTGATATATATGCATCAACTTGAGGGGGAGTGTCAAAATTGTCAGCTTAAGTTAGGCACCGTCCTTGAATATATACACTCTAGTATAGACTTATAACACCCTAGTATAGACTTTGGTGTCTTAGTTCTTCTATACATAGGATCTTCTCCTCATGTAATAATCATCTAAATATATACAAATTCTTCTCAATCTCTTTTCTCCCAACTTATAACAAGTTCTGATGTAGTTGAAAACCAAATAAGAAAACACCAGGTTCTAATTATTTCCCAGAGTATCTTCAAAATATACGTGTGCAATGCATCTATATGGTAATCTCTATATGTATATTGAATTAATACTACACAATATTTTAAAACAATCGTACAAAATGCTACCAGTACTTTTTTACATTCACTGCAAAACCTAGAGGATTCATATTATTCCACTGGAGAAAGTGGTACGGTTGTTTCGGCTGAAATTTCCACCAGTTTGTTCTAAACTTCACCAGCACCTGCTGATTCAATGGTTAATGAATTCTTCAAGCTGTACTTGACGAAGAATGTCAAGAATGTAGCAATGTTGTTTGCATGGTTTCCACTCGTCCAAATTTAAAACCAATCGACATGTTCTGTTGAAACCTTGCCTTTCCTTTTTGGTTTCTGGTAACGATTGTTCTCAAACTTGGCTTTAACAATGAGTGAATAAAGCAACTCTGCCTCAGCCGAACAGTCGAAAGGCATGTTCAGGATGCTGCAAAACAATAAAATAACAACTCTATTAATTATACAAACAACCCGATCTCAGAACTGTCGGCTATGATGCCCTCATGCCCACAATATATGAGGAAGTATGAAGAAAGGAAACAAATTGTTGTCGATTATCATCATTTTCAGATATATAGCTGATTTTGACCTGACTTCATTTTCTTAACTGCTCAGACTAAAATTAAATATCCTCGAGGTTGAATCTAAATACCATATGGTTTCTGATTGGAACTCAATAACTCTAGACTCTTCTATAATCAAAAGTATCAGTATAAAAAATCAGATACATCGTACTATTTACGAATATAAACAACTTACTAGTTTCATTGTCCTATTATGCTATTGATTATCTACCTGTTGAGCAGCTCCTCCAAAATGATTCTTTGTGAAGGTGTAACATAATGAATACAATTTCTTGGGCACTGGCCAACAGCAAGCTGAACTTGGTAGTCTTCTACATGTCCTGATGCAAAGTTACACCAGGCAGCATAAAGTTAAGGCATGTAATGACTTACTTTTTCTCTATTTTAGGTATAATAAAACTATATGCACGACCAATGTGCATCCAGAGGTCGATTAAAGCAAGTATGTGGCATACGCCGAATTCCTTTGCTTACTCCTGAAGCAATTTCTGATTATGCCTGTCTTTGAAGATAATAGAGATTCAAATATTTGTGTTTTAAAACTTCTAATGCTTTAGTGTCTTTCATCACAGCAAATATAGAAGGAACAGAAACCAACCTTGAGAGGATGCGCGTGCAGTTCCTGTTGTTGAGTCAAATTTAAAGGCATTTGGAGCTCTCATTACGCAGGAATAAGGACATCCTGCATATATATTACGACATCAAAGGATCTCATAGTACATTTAACTTTATCAGGCTCATCCTTGACATATAATATAAATTGAGGAATATCACATTATTTTTTGGTAAGTGGAATACTGAAATATAACATGGGTGGGAGACCAAATTTTTAGGTCAAATATCAAGAAAAGAATTTGTATCCTATTACCAAAATGAATACTGAGTACTGAGTTAAAACATTCCTATACAAGATAAAGAATCATTAGAAAATTCAGTCACGTAGAAATGGCAGTGGAATTTAGTAGGGCAATCATATCCTAAAGTTAATAACATAACCAAACTAATCTTCTTCTGAGAGTAGTTCATCCTTTACATGATTCCATTTGCAAAGACTGGCGGAGAGGAGAATACAAAGGTTTACTTTTAGTCATTCTTCAAGTCAACACTATTCTATTTTTACTTCTAGAAATTCAAATGGCAGTGGAATTTAGTAGGGCAATCATATCCTAAAGTTAATAACATAACCAAACTAATCTTCTTCTGAGAGTAGTTCATCCTTTACATGATTCCATTTGCAAAGACTGGCGGAGAGGAGAATACAAAGGTTTACTTTTAGTCATTCTTCAAGTCAACACTATTCTATTTTTACTTCTAGAAATTCTTCAAGTCAACACTATTCTATAACATCACAAATTTAAGTGGAAATACCTTTGCCAGCACAAAGAATCCCATTGACAAAGAGATCAAATGCCTCACATTCTGGTGTGTCAAAGGGATCTAAACATTCACTACAAAATCACATTTTAGGTCAACATGGTACTCAAGTAAATAGGAGAAATTACTATCCATTAGTTCGCAAAAAAAAAAAATTACTATTCATTATTTTTCATACGGGGTAACAAAGCTATCTTACATAACATTTACCTCTCTATGATATCTGATTTGCTTAATTTGGATAAAATCTGCGCATCCAAACATTGTCTGTAGTCAATAAGCAGGTCATAACTAGGCAAAGAGCTGATATTCGGTGCAATCGAAAGTACCGAAAAAATATTACTACTACGAAAAACAGGGTCTCCCAATATATTACTCCCGCCACAAACTACTTACGTTTAATGGTTTTATGGGATAGCTAGACGACACTTTAACAGTATAACATGGCTATCCTTCTGTAACTCCTTCCCACTCCATGAATTAAAGCATATTAGCCAATGTAAATTTATACCAATGGTATGATACAGAAATCATAATGCACATATAATTTCAAAGAAAAAGTTTTGAGGAAACAACTGCATATTGTAACTTCAACCTACATTGAAGTTATTCATATGACAAGTATTTTAATAATTTAGTTAACCAATAACAGTCATTATGATCATCTTCCTTAACCTTCCTAGATCACTTTACATATGCTACAATCCTAATTCTTAAAAAACTTTTTTAGTAGGAAAGCAGAATTTTAGCAAAGCCCTTACTCTAATGCTCAAGTCCATGCCTCCACTGAGGCTCGAACAGTCAAACGTTCAACCTCTTGCTACAAAGAAAAGAGAGGTATCCACTACGCTGGGGAACTAGGGACTATTCTAACAGCAAGATTAAAAATTCTATACAAAAATACTGTGTATTCAATGAAATTCTAGAAATAGTATAACCTCATAAGCTTGAATCACACGACGTATCATCACATCCGAATCTTCCCCATCTCTCCTTACATCAGGATGAAACTGCTTAACCTGCATAAAATTTTCATTTTCACCCAAACAACTAATAATTAAACAGAGTACTAAAATACCATATGGTCCATATCCAACTTCTTAAGAATATTAAAAATTTCCTGATTTCGTACAGCCAACAACAAAGATAACTTTTATCACACACATAGCACACAACAACAGAATAAGGGGTTGAAGCAAGAAGTAATCAAGGGTACGAACTTTAGTTCGAAAAGCAGCTTTAAGATCATTAAGAGAGCAGTTTGGAGGAACCCCAAGAACAGAATAAGCTGAAGAAGTGGAAAGGGTTTCATCTCCAGTGCAATTAAGTGCTTTAAATCTACAATTTCTTGTTGAAGGAGAAAGATTGTTGTTATATGATTTTCGGGGTTCTTGAAAATGGGTTTTGTAAAATAAAATTGATTTGTTGGTGAGGAAGAACATATTTAGTTTTCACTCTTGTGTTCTTCGATCACCTGATTTTCTGGAGGGAAAATTGTGGCTGTTATCATTCTGTTTTGTTTTGATATGTACTACTCCCTCCGTCCCAACCATCAGTTAACATATGGGTTTGGGCATGGAGACCAAGGAAATATATAAAAAAAATGGGTGAAAAGTGAGAAAATTGAGTAAAGTGGTGGGACCCATAAATATATAATGTATAAAGTGGGTATAGTGGAGGAGAAAAGTGAGTAAAGTGATGGGACCCATAAATATATAATGTATAAAGTGGGTATAGTGGAGGAAAGTAGTGGATGTAGTTGATTTTTATATATATATAATTTTACTATTTTAGGAAAGTTTTGAAATGTGAAGAATTGGATGGGACATCCCAAAAAGGAAAGTGTGAAGAAATGGATGGGACAGAGGGAGTATCCTATAACCGCTGATGCACGGTTGATAGTAAAGTTTTTAATTATATTTTATTAAATTAAATTTGAAGTTGTACGTACATTTTTATTATTAAGATAATTTTTAACTTTATGAATTTCACGGGGAAATAATAATAAGTCCAGCCTTCTCTTTCTCTCTTCTGAAAAGCCGCTTCCTTCCATCTTCCCCTCCTCCGGTCGGTGGAGGCGGTGGCTTCTCCACCGATCGGAGGCTCGATTTCCTTGTTTCCGTTTGTATTTTCTCTTTTTACCTGTTTTCTTCAATAATTAAATCTTCTTGTGAGATTTGTTTGATCCCTTCCCAATTCTTAGATCTGAATCATCGGAGTTTCCGGATTTTTCTTCTCTGATTTATGGTGATCTTCGGTTTTCTTCCCCGATTCCTGGTGGATCTTCGCTCTCAGGAGGGATCCGGTTTCTCTTATTTTTGAGGTTTCGTTTTCTAGATCTAAGACTTATTTTAGTTTGGTATTTTTTTTTGTGTAATTTCAATCTTATTTTGTAAGTTCAGTTTGATTTCTCTCCTTGGTGAGAGGTGTGGATTTCTTTCCTTTGTGAGAGTTGGTTCTGATTCAACGATAAGAGCTTGTTCGGAAGTGCATTTGTGGTCGTTAGCTCAAACGGATTTTGGCGAAAATATTGAGCGTAGAACAAATATCTATAGATATATCATTTTTTTCAGACAGTTGCTTATTTGTCTCATTTTGATTATGAAGACGAGCGTGTCATCCTATTCTATGTTTGATCGATTCGATCATTCTTGTAGATGCCGAATGGCTTTTATGTATTGAATTATCACCTTTCATCAAAAAAAAAATTATGAATTTCATAAATATAAATATTATTTTAATTACTTATTTTAATTGTTAATTTAAATACATATATATAAATACCACTTTGTGAAAACGTGAAATTTATCTAATCATGTAGATCTTTTTTCAATTTTTATACAAATTTTTCTATATTGTAAGTGTTTTACAGATTTTATGTAATTTTACTATATAATTTATGGATATTCCATTTGATACATTGTACAATTGGCTTTTTAATTTGGTACCATTCAAAGTTTTTGACTTCCAAGTAATACCATTATATTTTTGGATTCATCCATATAATATCACTTTGTTAACTAAATGTTAGTCGACCGTTATAAAATTATGGGATTTTCCATTTGGTATCACTCGAAATTTTTGACTTCTAAGTGGTACAATTATATTTTGGGATTTAGCTCCATAATACCCCTATATTAATGAAAATGATGATTCTGATCAGTCTGATCAAACTCTTTGGCTTTTGATGGGCAAAGGGATGTCTAACACTATTTTGAGGGGCATAAAACCAAGGAATTCTAATATATTCATCAGATTCATTAAAAAAGTGGTATTTTGGAGTTGAAGCCAAAACTAAAATGGTGTCATTTAAAAGTTAAAAATTTCATATTGGTGTCATATGGAAAATCCCATAACTTTATAACGATTGGCTAACGTCTGGTTAACGGAATGGTATTATGTGGATAAAACCAAAAATATAATAGTACCACTTGGAAGTCATAAACTTTACGTAGTACCAAATGGAAAAGCCAATTGTTTTTTTTATAGGAAAAGATTTTATTAGAATAAGCCATAAGGCCAGGCATGATACAACTACTGAATCAAATTCCCACTAAACTACCATTCATACAGATTTCCACTCAACATACTACCACTGAAATATGGTCTTCAAAATAACTACCGCTGAACATACTTCCACTGAATTTGGTCTTCAATTTTAGTAATTTCAAACACCGAATGAGCAATTCTAGGATCACTGTTCAGAACATGTGATTTAGTTATAGTTGGTTACTAGACCGCATCTATCACAATTACGATCTAAAGATACTATAAGAAAATTATTCAGCCTTAGTTGTAATTATTGTTGGTTTAAAGATCGTATCAATAACGATAAACTATGTGAAAACACTATAAAGAAACTATAGAAACCAAGTTCTATATATAGTTGGTTTCCAGATCACTTCAATCACGATTAATGATCTATAGACACTATACTAACTAGCTTATAACCCGTGCAACGCACGACTCTTTTTCTAATATTTATTATATTATTTTTTATTATTTATTTGTTATTATTTTACATATCAAATTGTTGTTATAAAATTGATATATATAGGGTCTTGTTCTAATATAAACTAACTTAGAATAGAAACTAGAAACTAAACCTAAATTAAATATTTCAAGCTAATCTAATGACCAAATTAGGGGTACTCCAATACAAAAAACGTTTAAAATTATTGTTTCTATTCAACAAAAATATAAAAAAATAAAAAAATTTAAAAAAAGGTTACTGTTCACGTGATGACGTGGCACGTGAACAGTACTTTTTTTAAAAATTTTTTTATTTTTTTTATATTTTTGTTGAATAGAGCCAAGAATTTTAAACGTTTTTTGTGAAGGTGCCCCTAGCGGGGCCATTAAAATAAATGAAATATAATTTATTTAGTGTAGGTTTCTAGTTTCTATTCTAAGGTTGGTTTCTATTTGAACGCTAGCCTATATATATATATATATATATATATATATATATATATATATATATATATATATATATATATATATAAGATTTTACACGTTAAATTTATTATGTGTTTTATCTTGAATTCTTAAAACTTGATTTGGATGATTTTACGGCCTACGTAAAATTAACAAAATAATATTTAATTTAGTGATGATTTAACAATTTTCTCCAATTAAAACTACTAAGAAACAAAAGAGAGAAGAAATTGATGATTTTTTATATTGAAAATTCTACTTTATTTAGGAAATCTACTTATATTTTATTTTGATTATCAAAATAACCTTCTTATTATTTGAAAATAGTTGTACTAACAACCAAATACCTTTTTAATAATAAGTGTAGGAGAGATTTTATCCAAAACTTTGGTAGTTGGTAATCTGGTTCTCAGTACGATAAAATAAATAAGAACTGTTAGATTTTAAAATAAATAGATAAAAACGTTGGATATAGCATAAAAAATATTTAATATTTTAACATGTAAACTAAAAGTGTACTTATACTAAAATACGAAAGAGTGTTTGTCAATGATTTAAATAATATATAATTAGGTTTTCTATATTGAATAGGATTATTAATGTAGGTATTCTACACTAAATATGATTAATATAAAAATTCGTAATTATATTTTCTCTTGAGATTCTGAGTGTTTTCATTTGGATAATAATTGTTAAATCATCAAATTAAAGATAATTTTATGAGTTTCGCGTGGACTGTAAAATCATCCAAATCTGATTTCTATATCTCGAGATAGAGCCTAAATAATAAATATGAACCTTTTTTAATTTTAATAAATAAAATTCAGTTCTAATACAATCTTTTATATCCTTTTCAGATTATGACTTCTTTTTAAAATTCAATTTTAATACAACATTTTTAATTATAGGGAAATTCCAAATGGTACCACTGTACAATTGGCTTTTCCATTTGGTACCATCCAACATTTTTGACTTCCAAGTGGCACCACTGTACTTTTGGCTTTTCCATATGGTACCATTCAACATTTTTGACTTTCAAATGGTACCACTATACAATTGGCTTTTCCTTATGGTACCATTCAATATTTTTGACTTCTGCGTGGTACCATTTTTCTCTGATTTGATTTTAGTGAAAGGAAAATGGTACCACGTAGAAGTCAAAAATATTGAATGGTACCATATGGAAGAGCATCCCGACAGGAACTGAGGGATCTTCAGCCCAGGTTGAACGCAAGCCGCCTCGGCTTTCTTGATCATCCTTCTAGTAAATTTTGGCTGGTTCTCGGGCCGACTGTCTATCTCCTCAGCAACTGAAATGACAACAGAAAAGATATCGGAATAAGAACAAACAGGAACTGATGAACTGATCTACCGGGAATCTCAGGCCTGCTTCAAGGGCGCCCTTGTAGACACATAGCCTCTCTGGGTGCCAATTACAGGTTCTATCAGCTAAGCCAGGAAGGCGAACCTTGATCGCGTCTGGGAAGCCATATAAATCCTTAATCTTTTCGACATCTTCCTTGTCGAACTTGCACGGACTATGATACGCAGCTAATTCAGAGTTGTTGGGAAATGCATCCCTCATGGTACTCAACAAGTCAATTAAAGAATCAAATCGACGATCAATATATTTAGGGGGATTCAGTCGAAGATTACCTCGCAATGTTTTGGCCAAAGTTCTCTTGGCCATCGCCTCGGACATAGAGAATGACGAAGCTGGAGCGCGGTCGCCATCTGCCATCTTGGGCTCGAACTTGAAGCTAGAACTTGAGAGTTTTAGAGCTTGAGAGCTTTAGAGAGAATTTTAGAGGTAAGAAGAAGTGAAGTGAATGAAAATGAAGGCTCCTCCCACTCTTTTATAGAAGATGGATGACCTCCTATATCAGGTTGAAACACAGCCTGGTTCGTGTTTGCAGGTCATCTATCGTTCATATACAAAAAAAATGGAGTTCATCTGCTATATCAGGTAATAATTATACCGGTATGTATGATTCCGGGAAAGAAAAGAAGGATTTACGTGAAGATATAGTAATAAGCTGTGCCAAGGCACTCATCTAAGCTTAAGGAGCTAATTATGTTTAAGGAAGATAAAACAATATCAATTAGTCTTTGCTAATAAAGAGACTGATTATGCTCTGAAAGGAGGTATACAACATCCAAATGTCAAGGACGTGATTCAAGAACGAGACTCCAGGCATTGCGAAAAGCTCCGAGAGGCACGACAAAGCAACCATGGAGCACCTGTCAGGCAACCAGGATCTCCTGGCAGCCGACCAGGTGCCATGAAGAAGCTCTGGCCGACCAGGATCTCCTGGCAGCCGACCAGGTGCCATGGAGAGGGTCTGGCCGACCAGGATCACTTGGCAGCCGACCTCCTGGCACCTCCCGTCAGTTGGTCGGATCGTTTGATGGTTCTGTCGAAGGTTTCTTACTTTCTGAAACGAACATCGACCTCCAATTAGACATCGTTCAAGCATCGATTAGCACCGTGTAGTGCCGTCAAATGCCATTCAATGTCGTTTAACATAGATTGAAACGTCGTTTAAACACTTCCAGGCAACTTGGAGCACCTGGCAAGCGAACAAGGAGCACCTGGCAGGCAACCAGGATCTCCTGGCAGCCGACCAGGTGCCATAGAGAGGGTCTAGCCGACCAGGATCTCCTAGCAGCCGACCAGGATCTCCTGGCAGCCGACCAGGATCTCCTGGCGGCCGACCAGGAGTACCTGGCAGCCGACCAGGAGCCACGGAGAGGCTCCAGCCGACTTCTCGGTACCCATCTTGGCACCCCCCATCGTTTGATTGGATCGTTTGATGGTTCTGTTGAAGGTTTCTCACTTTCCGTGACAAACATCGACCTTCGAATTAGCACCATATAGTGCCATTTTATGCCATTTAACGTCGTTTACACAAACATTGAAACGTCGTTTAAGCATCGTGTGACATCATTAAAGTCAACCTGGATCTCCCGTCAATCTGCCGGCGATCAAGAAGCACCTGGCAGGCAACCAGAAGCACCTGGCAGGCAACCAGGATCTCCTGGCAGCCGACCAGGTGCCACAGAGGGGGTCTGGCCGACCAGGATCTCCTGGCAGCCGACCAGGATCTCCTGGCAGCCGACCTGGAGCACCTGGCAGCTGGACAGGACCCTTGTCGGCTGACTCCCTGCCCGAAAGAGGTTACAATTGTCCCGAATCTCCTCCGTTTATCTCCGTTTAATGTCGTTTAGTGCCGTTCAGCACCGTTTATCACCGTTTAGCGTCGTTTAACATCGTTTAAACGTCGTTTAAGGCTGTTTAGCACCGTTTAGTGTCGTTTAGTGCCGTCCAGCACCGTTTATCATCGTTTAGCGTCGTTTAACATCGTTTAAACGTCGTTTAAGGCTGTTTAGCACCGTTTAGTGTCATTTAGTGCCGTTCAGCACCGTTTATCACCGTTTAGCGTCGTTTAACATCGTTTAAATGTCGTTTAAGGCTGTTTAGCACCGTTTAGTGTCGTTTAGTGCCGTTTAGCACCGTTTAGTGCCGTTTAGCACCGTTTATCGTCGTTTAGCGTCGTTTAACATCGTTTAAACGTCGTTTAAGGCTGTTTAGCACCGTTTAGTGTCGTTTAGTGCCGTTCAGCACCGTTTATCGCCGTTTAGCGTCGTTTAAGGATGTTTAGCACCGTTTAGTGTCGTTTAGTGCCGTTTAGCACCGTTTATCGCCGTTTAGCGTCGTTTAACATCGCTTAAACGTCATTTAAGGCTGTTTAGCACATTTTAGGGCCGTTCAGCACCGTTTAGTGTCGTTTAGCACCGTTCAATGCTATTGGCACAATCTAACATCGTTGTAAACGCGTCGGTCGCTCCACGCTTTACATCAAAACGATATAAAAGATAAATCCTGACCCGAGTCTCGAGTTAGACAAGTAAAACTTCAAGGAAAGCCTGATCAGCTTTCCTAGAAGTTGGGGGGCAAATGATATGGGCTGAAAATAAGCACTAAAGACACATTTAATGTGGCATTAATTAGGCCAAGAATGGTCCAAACGTGGGGCCCACCAGATGGGCCCAAACCCTAATTATAATATTAATTTCGTAATTAATATTTGGGGTAATAAACAGCTCAGCAATAAAAATTGGATAAGGATATTATTTCCACCAGACTTAGCCACCAAGGCATCCAATTCAATATGGAAACTGATTCCTACAAGGAATAGATCTAGAACTTTCCCCAAAGACTTGTCTACCAAGTCTCCTATTCCTACCATAATTCTAAGGCTTCTCAGCCTATATAAGGACCTGCTCATTCACCCTCAGAACTACGTTGGCTTGATTCTCAATACGAGATACGTAGGCACTCTGTGAGGACCGATTAAGTCTCGAACGCAGAAACAACCATTAAAGCTCGAAGCTCAACCACCCTAGCATTAATTACAAATCGTAACCTAGTTTTTATTCCACAACAAAATGACACCAAAATTCAACAAAATATAATCTACAAAAAAAGCACCAATTCAAAAAATATCTAATTTTAGAAAACTAAAATCAATAATAAACTTTAATATAATGCACTTAAAACAAATATAAATCTACACAAAAATATAAAAATATAGTACAAATTTGTGTGTTCACAATTATATAATCACACACACACACACACACACACACATATATATATATATATATATATATATATATATATATTAGTTAAACCAATACGTTTATACATGTCTAAAGTATATTGTATATATTGTAATAGAATAGAACCACACTATTAAATTAACCTGGTTCTTTTATTATACTCCATCCTCCTTTTCTCCGATGAGAGTCGACTCTCATATTTAGCCGCCGCCCACTACCCCCCTTTTCTCCATTTTCCTCCATCAAACCACCCTCCAATCCTCCATTCAACCATCTATGTCCTTCCTTTGTCTTTTTATTCCAGCCTTCTTAAATAAAAATCGAACCAAAGCCAAACATCAAGAATTTATTTCTCAGATCTATCTTGGTTTTTAGTCCGATTCCGAAAATAAAAAAATACTTTGAGATTCAGATTCTCCTCCTTAACATCATACCAAAATTTGGTGTTATTCGGAGATCTTTGAATTTCGGTTTTTTGTCTCGTCTTTTGGCGTGTTTTCGTCTCGTCTTTTGGCGTGTGATTGTTTTTATGTTGGTTTGGGTTTTGGTCCTAACTACTTTGAAAAGGATTTTTGTGGTTTGGTGGGAGATCTGTAATTCATGCATTGAATTTGGGCTGGTGTCGGATATTGCAAGAGCTTACTTTTCACAACTAAAATGTGCTCATCTTATGAGATATTTCACTTGCGGCATGTCTATAGCTGGTTTTCGGCATGTAGATAACTGGGGTGTTTCTGAACATTGGGCTACAGGTGGTGCGTATGTGAAGGTCATTTGCGATATTACTGGTTCTAGGATTGGTGCAGGTTGGATTGATCGAGAAGTCACTCTAATCTTTTTTATTTCGAAGAATTTAAAAATTCATGTTGTAAAACAGTCTGCAAACATAAACGGCTATTTGGTTAGCTCGTTTAATTGTTTCTTTTCAGATTGTAGTGTCAGTTCAGGGATTTGTCCTAGCTGTGATTGGGTTGTTTCAAGTTAATACAATTACTTGTTCGTCAAAAAAAAAAAATAGAATAGAAGAAAACACCCTAAAAATATGAAATATTAAAATATATATCAAGCTAAACCTTAAAATATAATTTACAAAAAAAAATCGTTTACCAAATAAAAGTGGTTTAAGAAAAAATTATTTTAGTAAAACTCATTAAATATTCTATTTTTAGGTTTGACAACAAATATGTTTATAAAATTTAAATTAAAAAAATGTGAGAACAAATCAACATATAAACAAATTCTTATTTTGCAAAGAAAAAATTTAAATAAAAAAAGTGAACTCAAATCAATAAATGAACATATTTTAAATTAGAAAGCAATTCAAACACACATAAAATAAATTTATATTAATATCTAAATATAATACAACATAAAAACCCCTAAGATTACTCTAAACAAAAACACATAATAAACACCACACATGACAAAAATATAAAATTAACATGAAAAAATAACAATATTCAAACAAATAAAAAAATTTAATACCACACATATTTTAAAAAAAGTTAAAAAAAATGTCTTGAAAAACTATAAGAAACACTGTAACAAAAGATCTAAAAATTTTAAGATAATCATTAAATAACATAATCAAAAAGATTTAAAAAAATTTGTTAGACGAATATAGTACCTATATGTTTTAAGTATATCATATGTAATCTAATAAAATAAAAAATCAAAAATAATTATGAAATACTAAAAAATATGTTAGCCTAATTAATTTTGAAATATAAATTATAGAAAAGCCATTTACAAGGAAAAAAAATGTATACTACAAACCATATAACATATATATTATTATCAATAAAGTAAAAGCAAACTATTAAAAATGCTATAAAGCTAATTTTACAAGAAAAAATTATAATCAAAATTATATTAAAAAATATTAATAAACTTATCCGTGCATGGCACGGGTATAAAACTAGTAATATGTAATTCACACACAGATTTGTACTACTCTCTCTTTATTTGCTAAATAAAGTGTATTAAAAAAAAACTTATATTTTACCCACTTATAATGGTTTATAACTGAAAAAAATTATTGTTCTAGAAACTAATTACATGAGCCAACCCAGAATTTATATACTTTTAAAAAAATTGGCATAATTTTCCAATTTATAAAATTTTGATTTGACTAAGGTTTACGGGTCATCTTATATATAAAAAAAATACTTTAACATTAGTTATTGTTTTAAAAAATACCGAAGTCAAATTAATAAATTTCAACCTAACATTACTCATAATTGAAACTAAAATAATCTTTCAATAAGTGTGGTGGTTAAGTTAACTTAATTAAAAAAAACAAGTTATATTTTAAAGGCTGTGGTGGCCATTTTAACATAATTATCCCACCGGAGTGGCATCCTCAGCTTTGAACTCTTAACTTATATGCAACTCTTAACTTATTCGGCCGACAGCGAGCTTATTAATCCAACTAACCTTCAAGGCCGTTCCATAATAAATGGAGTTCAAGGGCGAAATCAAAAAAATGGGTTCTTATTTTCTTCCTTCCCGAAAACAAACATACTAATAAAAATTATGATTCAAGTAAATTTTAAATATAAACTATACCATTTAAACATCAAAGTACTAACAATAGTTTCAATACCAATATGCCATACACAAGTGATTAATCATGAAAAACAACTTCGTCGAGCACTTCTTGATGCAAAATCATTGATTATGGCATCACCATCAATATTCTCCAACATATCTCTCTCCATGCATATAATTGCGAGACCATTTAATCTTTCTTGTGACATCGATGAACGCAAATAGTTTTTCAACAATTTCAACTTGGAAAAACTTCTTTCGACTGATGCTACACTCACGGGTATAGATAATAAGATTCGATAAGCAATAGAAACATTCGGAAGACAATATTTTCCCAATTTCTAGGATCATAAATATCCTTAAAAGGAGGACTTGGCTCATCTTCAACCCTCACATTTTCAATATTAGACAAATTGGGCACATGGTCATCCTCATTTAAAATCTCATTTTCTACATTTAAATCCTCTAAATTTTCATTACCTACTTTCAAATCCTCCAAATTTTCATTCGCTTCTTGTTTCGAAGTATCTACCTTTTTTATAACAAAATTCTCAATAGCTCCTCTTTGTGACTCTACTAACTCATTTGCTCGTTTTCTTTTTTTTCCTCTTTTCATTTGCGGATAGATGTTTTTTAGGTAACATTGTACTCCACAATAATAAAACAACTATTTGAGGCAAAGGAAGAATAACACCTTGAATGATATTGTTCAAAATCCAAACTCCAAAACACCCAAAATTCTGAAATCCCAAGTATGATGATTGCTTGGTCCCTGATTGCTTAAGTCTTGATAATTACCCCTGTTAAATGAAAATAGAAAGCAAATTAAGACAAGAAAAGCCTAAAATTGAACAAGATTACATATTACATATTACATATATGATATATATATATATATATATATATATATATATATATATATATATATATATTATAATAATAGGGAATTAGGGATGAGGGCGTTTACCTCTAAACTTAAAGAAGAAGACACAAGTGGTGGTCAATGTCTCTCTTGTATTCTAAAACAAGTAAAACTGGAAGGAAGCAAATAAAACTTATGTATACTAAATCTAATATAAAACTGATGTATATACTAAAACTAATGTAAAGGCCTTAGATGTATACTAACACTACTACAGGGTTTTTAAAATTTTTGGGCCCCCAAACTTTTTGGGCCCAGTGCAGGTGACCTGGATGCCCTCCCCTCTAGCACGGCCCTGCTAACCTTTGTAATAATAGCATCGAGATCTATTTCTTTTTTGGTTTGGTTTGTGTCTATACTATACTATTATAAGCGAAATAGAATATATTTGATTGTCGGTTAGTACTCTTTCTTTAAACAATTTTCTAGCATACAGTGAGAAACTTAATCGGAAAGATTCATCACAATTCACAAATATAAAGAAAAATCGGAAGGTACAACTTATACATAAATTTATATAATAGTAAAAGTTTAGAATTTTTAAAGATGACACTAATAATTTTTTTATTTGTGTAACCTGTAATCAAATTTAATTATATTTTTTGACGATTCGACCATAATGTCAAATATTGTTGTTACATAATTAATAATGACATTATTTTCTTATATAATGTTAATGTTAGAGATTGATAGATTATTTTTTGTTAAAAAATGATTAATTTAAATCACTAAATTATTTCGAAATTTGCATACTTATTCATTTTTATTAGATATTTAAATATGTACGATTGGATTGAATTAAGACGTATTAATAAAAAAAGTTTCTTATAATAACCTTTGGATTTTCTTTACTTTATAAAAATAAAACTATCTGCATATAAATTTGAATTATTTGATAAATTGATGTTAGTGCATCAACTCATATTAATGTAATATTATTTGGTTTGAACTAATATCTAAATAGTATTTGAATTTAATTTAATTAACATTAAAAAATGAGACATTTTTAATGTTATTTTTCTGCTATTTTTTAAACTTTCTTAAAGAATGGTTTTGTATTACCAGATAACGGGTAATATATACCAAAAAACAAGTATCAAAACTTTTAATGTTTCGACTATTATATTATAGTATAAATTTTTAAATTTCACATATATTGTGTCATTTCATGTAAATAAAAAGAGTTTTATTTAATGAGAATTAACAAAATTATACAATAAAAATATATACTTTATTCTCGTCATCATTTTCATCCTCATTTTTAATGATCGAGATTAAATTCCATATAGTTAACAAAAACTGTAATAAATTAATGGAGCAAAGTCCATTTATTACAAATTACAAGTACAATTAAAGATGAAAGCAACATGATATCCCTTAAATAGGATATGATTTCCTCATCAATAACATCACTAATAACATCACTAGAGCACAAAAATTGAAATATTACCTCAGTGGATCACATATTTGGGTTGTGTTAGTTTCTCATTAAGAGAGTTTGAGTTTTTGTTTTAATTGGATTTTGGTATTTTTCATGGTCGGAGGTTATAGATTGGCAATTTAGAGATGATGGTCCTTATGAAATCGCATCTATAATCGATAGTTAGATGGTGGTCATAACAAAGCAAGTATATATAAATGTTCAGATGGATGCACTAAAGAAAGTACTTGTAAATATATCATCTTCAATAAATCGCGTGATTATATCTCGAAGAATGAATTAATCAATTATTATTTTTATTTAAGTTTGATTCGACTCGACTATATTTACAAATACAATTAAAGATGAAAGCAACATGATATCCTGAAATAGGATATGATTTCCTCATCAATAACATCACTAGAGCACAAAAGTTGAAATATTACCTCACTAGATCACATATTCACATGTATCTGAAGACTGAAAACGAAATTTCTTATGAATCTTACAAAATACACCTTACTATCATAGTTTATTACCATCCTGCCACTCCCCCTCTTCTTCCTTTGATCATTCAAATAAGAAACTCCTCTCACTCTCTCCTCTACATTTAAAACAACACAAACACAGACATTTATATCTACATAACCATCTATATTTTGATTTTGTTTCTGGGTATTAAGACATTCCATCATCCACTCTCTCTCTTAAATCAAAAACCCATTTGTTCTCTCTGTCTCTCTCTCTCTCTCTCTCTCACTCTCTCTCTCTGCTAGCTGTATTTAATGCTTATTTAAGTCTGTACTAATATTTGAATATTAAAACTGAGTTCTTTTTGCTACTGATTTGAATTTTGAGCTTAATTTGAGATCTGGGGCTTATTTGTTTTGGTTCTTGAGAGATTCAAGTGATGCTTTTGAGTGAAAAGTTAGGGTTTTGAGGTGTTTTGTAGTGGTGGGCTTGAAATTAAGTCTGAATCTGGGGGTTTTAGGGGATAAAGTTTGGAACTTTAGCAATGAATAGGAGTTTTAGGGCTCCAGAGAGAGGAATGCAAGCTGCTGTTGTGAAGCAGAGGCAGCATATGAGGGAATCTGTAATGAGGGAAAAGGATGAAGAGCTTGCTTTGTTTCTCGAGATGCGAAAACGAGAGAAGGAGAGGGATAGTCTTCTTATTCAGAATGTGGATGAGTTTCATGCTCCAGTGGGTATGTTTACTACACTCTATTTTTTGGAGATTTTATGTTTTGAATTGTAAAGTTTGAAATTTTTTATGGTTTATTGTTGTTTGGTGTATTTTTGCTGTTTGATTTGGCTTGCTTAATGTTTTTGGACCCATCTGAATGTAGATTGCAATTTACGTATTTTGATTGGAAATTGTGCAAAAGACATGTGGAGCTATGGTGCTGTTTTTAATAATTTTGAAATTTGGGAAGTAAAGGATTTTGGTTTTAGGTTGATAATTGAGCTGAATTTTAGAGGCGGAAAGTTCATCAAAGTTGTTGTCTTATGGTCGTTGAGTTTGAATAACACTAAAGTTGATTGTTGTCGTGTATGGTTGTTGAGTTTGAATAACTTTACGAGTAATTATTGTTATCTGCCTTTTGTTTTGAGTTTGAATAACATTCAAGATTTCATTTACTTTCCAGGATTAACGACGGGAAGTTCTCCTATATTTAATATTGCATCAGCTACACCTGCGCCAGCGAGAAAGACAGCTGCTGATGAGTTTCTGAATTCTGACAATGATAAAAATGATTATGACTGGTAATCCTTGAAAATTTTCCGAGCTATGATGTGAAAACTGGGTGGTTTCGGGTGTTATATTTTATCTGTCTACTAATATTTTCTATAATGGTATTCTGATAGATCCTTAGAAGAATGTAATATTAACAGGTTACAAATTCTTGTCTGTAGATAATTATATTGATTTGCAAATATATACTCCCTCCTTTTTAATGGAATTTAATGGGCTAGAATCAGTGATTTTAAGACCTCTCAAAGATATATGATGTTTTAATAGCAATGTTTGTGATCTGAATCAACTATATGACACAATTATGTGAAGACATTCGGAGTGGAATGGATGTAAGGGAGTACTAAGTCCACTCCTCATACGAGGACACTATTTTTGCACTCCTCAAATTTTAACTTAGGAGCACAAAGAGCTAGTCTCCCGGACTTGCTCTAATATCAAGTAGTGTCCTTGCTTAAGAAGTGATGATTTCCTAACAAGTGTCTGTAACTTCCAAGTAGAGAAGCTTCCTGTTTATGCTCCACTCTCGAACCCGGTTCTGCTCACCTCCTCTCTCTTTTTGTTTAGCATTCCCTTAGTATGTTGCTTTATTCACTGAGCGTAATATTGCATCCTCACTTTTTTGAATTTATGTAGAGTCGCTATGTGATGATATCTTAACAAGTTTCTGTGCTGTATTGCTGGTACATAAGTAAACTTCGTCATTAAAGCTGCACTCTCAAGACCAGAGTGGTCTCTAAATTTAGTACCTCACACCCCTCATTTTAAATATTTGCTTAATATCCCCAATTATGTTGCTTTCCAGCGAGCTTGATGGTGCGTCCTCACTTTTGTCCCATTTGTTTATATCCTCTTTTCGTTTTCTGGAAAGCTTTGTAATTACCTCATTTGAAACCATTAACAACCCTCATGGATGAGCCACGGTGATAATGGAGACATGAACATATAATGCAACATAAGACACTAAAAGAATCCCGAGGGGGCATTTTTTAGAGGATTCTGTTCGGACAAATCAGAAAATCGAGAGTTGGGCTGGGTGTTTATGACTATTATCACATGATATCTTATGTGATTATCAAATATAAAAGTTGAGAAATATGTATATGCATTTGTTTTAAACTAGCAGCCTGTTTGGACACTGTGCACACCAACACAATGCATGCCAGATATTATTGTTCAAATTCATTTATTTTTACATATCTGGACTAAATTGGATAGTCCAAATAGCACATGATTCTATGGCAATATCTCTCTCTCTCTCTCTTGCTGCATGTCTATGGGTGGATTTAAAACTAAATTTTATTATTTCTTAACTACATATATTTGATCTAATTTAATTACTAGGATATTTTTGATTACAGGCTGATGACACCTCCTGGTACTCCTCTTTTTCCATCACTGGAGATGGAATCACAGAGAACCAGTACAAATGAGATTGAAACTCCTAAAGCTCGACCAACTGCATTGAAATCTAGAGTATGTACACTTGTGGTTTTCTTGTATTTAAATTATTGCATGATATTACATATTCAGCGTTTGATGGTTGAAATTCATTGCATAGGATTTATATAAACGAATCATATAAGTTGTTAGTTAACTAGTTGAAAGAATTGATGAGACAGCTTATTAACATGTTTATGTATAAATTTACAAACGCCGAGTCACTGGCACATGACATGATATTTGAATCTTTCATCGCAATCTTAGCCTAGATATATATGCTAACTTACAGTGCCAAGACTTCCTGGTTTAGATTTCTTAAGAGTCCAATAAGTGCATGTTACTCCCATAATTTTCTTCAATATTATCTAAGCTTGCATACGCCAAACTAACAGTTATAACTTCTTGCTGTACTTTTTATTGTTACCTGTGCTTCTAGCTAGCAAATTCCGAGCTGGAGCCTACTACAAGAAGTAACCTTGCATCTAGACAGTCAGTTTTGGCTCCTGGTTTAAATTCATCCAGTGCAGGAGTTCGAAGGCCCTCTTCCTCTGGCGGTCTAGGATCAAGACCTGCTACACCAACTGGACGCCCTACTTTGGCCTCAGCCTCTAAACCCTCGTCTATTACTGCATCTAAACCATCAGCTACCATGGCATCTAGACCTTCACGGTCTTCAACACCCACCAGATCCACCGTGCCTTCAGCTAAGCCAACAGCCCCTGCAAGATCTGCTACACCTACATCGAGGTCTACTGCAAGATCTTCTACACCCACATCGAGGTCTACTGCAAGATCTTCTACTCTTACAATGATGTCTTCTACTGCAAGATCTTCTACTCCTACATCGAGGTCTACTGCAAGATCCTCAACACCCACTAGACCTGCTGCACCTGTGACTAAACCCACATCCAGGGCCACGACACCAACTCGTAGACCACCTACTCTCTCAGCCGCATCAAATGCATCTGCACCTCCAGTTAAATCTCCATCTTCTGTAGTTACCAAGGCAGCTTCTACTACAATAAGAAATTCAGCACCTCCGCGTGCTAGCTCCCCTACAGTGAAACCAAGACCATGGAACCCGTTGGACATGCCTGGTTTCTCCCATGACGTGCCACCAAATTTACGTACCTCACTTTCTGATCGCCCTCCTTCAGCTACTAGGGGCAGGCCTGGTGTGCCAGGTGTTCGATCATCATCAATTGATCCTGCTCCCAGTGGAAGAAATAGACGGCAATCTTGTTCGCCATCAAGAGGACGCCCTCCAAATGGCATGAGTCATAACACCGGAAGCTCTGTTCCTGCTTTAAATCGTGCATATGCTAAAGCTCACGATAGTGTGAGTCCTGTTATGTATGGAACCAAGATGGTTGAGAGGGTTATGAACATGCGTAAATTGGTGCCGCCTAAGCAGGATGACAAGCACTCACCTCGTAGTAACTTATCTGGAAAATCTTCATCTCCAGACAGCTCGGGGTTTGGAAGAAATTTATCTAAGTCGTCCATGGACATGGCTATAAGGCATATGGTACAGTTCTTCCCTATCATGTTTGCATAGTTAATTTCTTTTTCTTTTTTTTTTTTTTGACAAGATGTTTGCATAGTTAATTTCTGATTACATACAAGAGAAATTTTTATCGCATGTGATCTGACTTGGTTTGGATTGAGTTTTGAGATGTGTCTGCATTTTCTAACCTGCTTTGTTGGATCTAATTCTGTTCTGTTTCTTCTTTCTTGTTTGTTGCCATATTGATTTCACTTTATTGTGATAACTTACTGCAAATCATCTGGTAAAATAACTTATTAATATTGTTTCTGAATCCTCTTTGGAGCAGGATATAAGGCGGAACATTCCCGGAAACCTACGACCATTAATGATGAATATTCCTGCTTCCTCCATGTATAGTGTAAGATCAGGGCCTGCACCAAGAAACAGAACTGGTAATGTTTTAGACTCGCCTCTTGCAACAAGCAGTAATGCAAGTTCCGAAGTGAGTGTCAATAACTATGCTTTTCGTGTGGATGCAAGAGAGTTAGATGGCGATATTAGCAGTGAAAGGGGTGTTCCATCCCCTGCCAGTGTAGGGGAGAGGTGATGGTTCCTTATTATGAAGTTAGAAACTAGTTCTTCAATCTATTTGTAGTTGGTGGTGTTGTTCATTGGCATTAGAGGAATCTGTAATAACTAGGAAGGGATGACAGGACATGTGGCTTGTATTTCGACATGGTTTCATGTAAAGTTAGATGGATTAATTAGCTTTGTCAGTTGTAGCCTTTGTATCATAAAAACATTCGTGGTTACGGGGGATTTTCTATCAAATATTGACTACCTGCTTTTCTGGAATAAAAGACTACTGTATTTGCAAAGAGTTGAAGAAACTATAGTGTCTAGAGTATTTCTTTTGTGCTTCAATGCTCTAAAACATTCAAGAAGTTAATTAGACAACTAAGGCTTTTAATTTGAAGTTGCTGTTACCAAGACCTATACGAGACCTAAGACTAGATCTGGCGTCGGTGGTTTAAGTTCACATTAGTGACCTTGTCAACTTTAATATTGTAACTAAATGCTATAACGGAAGCAAGAAATATGATAAACGTAAGGAGAAAATATATATGCAGAAGAGAAATAATTATATTGATCTTGAGGATGATTACAGATTTTTTTCAGATGATTTACAATCCTTACATGCATATCTATTTATAGACAAAATATAAGGGGTTAGGTGTGGTGGGTGAGTCAAATCCGGCGGCTACAGTGGCGCCGGCGGCGGCACAGTCAACAGTCAAGTCCGGTGGTTATTTTTGGCATTCCAAAAAATCTCCACCTTGACTTGAAGCCTCTCACAAAAAACAGATAACAGATGTACTAGATGCATCATAATAATGCCAGATGTACCAGATAAAACTCTTCTGCCTCGACTTGAATCCTCTCACAAATAACAGATAACAGATGTATCAGACGCATCATAATAATGCCAGATGTACCAGATAAAACTCTTCTGGTTCAGATTTTGCCCTCAAAAGGGTAGTCAGCAACTCCGAACATTTAGCAAGTTCAAACAATGTTGAAACTTGCTATGTGGAACCGGTTTGGTGAGCATATCAGCTGGGTTATCAGCAGTACCCACTTTTCTCACCTTAATTCTCGTCTCACTTCATAGAAAATGATATCTTATATCTATGTGCTTAGTCCCGCTCATGATGGACTTGATCCTTGGCTAAATAGATTGCACTGAGACTATCACAAAATACTGTAGCCTGATCATGATGTAGACTCAGATCGCTGACCAATCCTTTCAACCAGATTCCTTCTTTTGCGGCTTCTGTCAATGCCATGTACTCTGCTTCTGTAGTAGACAAAGTCACTGTAGGTTGCAGAGTAGCTTTCCAACTGACAATCGAACCACCCAGAGTGAAAGCATAACCAGTCATAGACCTTCTACTGTCAACATCTCCAGCATAATCAGAGTCTGAAAACCCTGTCATCAAACACTCAGTATCACCTCCATAAATGAGACCAACATCAGATGTACCTTTTAAGTACCGAAAAACCATCTTCACAGCTTGCCAATGCTCCTTGCCTGGATCACCCATGAACCTACTAACAACACTGACAGACTGTACAAGATCAGGTCTAGTGCAGACCATTGCATACATCAAGCTTCCTACTGCACTAGCATAGGGAACTCGAGACATGTACTCTGATTCCTCAGCAGACTTAGGTGCAAAAGCGACGGACAAACGTGCATTTGAAGCACTAGGAGTATCTATGGGCTTTGCTGTAGACATACCAAACCTTTTTGTAGATTCAGTACATGTCACCGCTTCTTTGTAAGTGGATGGCTCATGAGAGCTAGGATCCACTTCTTCAGCTACCTGTAGTTCATATGCCACCATATCTTCAAAACCATATTTCTTTGGAGGCACTCCATACTTAGCTCTCCTCGATCGATCAAGAGCAAAACTGTGCTGATTTACTACTGGTACTGATGATTCTGATTCTGACTGTGGTTGTTGAACTTCTTGTTGTGGTCCCTATCATCTTGAGTGACTTCCTGCTCCACCTGTTTCTCAACACCACCACTTTCTGTGTGAGGTCCACGATTTATCAGATAACATGCTGTACTAACTGCTTCTGCCTAGAATCTTCTAGTTAGTCCAGCATTAGAGAGCATGCACCTAGCTCTCTCCAGAAGTGTCTGATTCATACGCTCTGCTACACCATTCTGCTGCGGTGTATCCCTGACTGTATGATGCCTAGAAATCCCTTCTCTCTCCAGAAGTGTCTGATTCATACGCTCTGCTACACCATTCTGCTGCGGTGTATCCCTGACTGTATGATGCCTAGAAATCCCTTCTCTCTCCAGAAGTGTCTGATTCATACGCTCTGCTACACCATTCTGCTGCGGTGTATCCCTGACTGTATGATGCCTAGAAATCCCCTCATTCTTGCAGAAATCTGCAAACTCGGACGAGCAAAATTCCAGGCCATTATCTGTTCAAAGTCTCTTAATCTTCTTCCCTATTTGATTCTCCACAAGCGTCTTCCACTGCTTGAAAATCTTAAAGGCTTCACTTTTGTGCTTTATGATGAACAGCCAAGTCATTCTTGAGAAATCATCGATCATTGACACAAAATATCTGTGACCTCCTAAAGACTCCATCCGGGAAGGACCCCAACAATCAGAATGGATGTAATCAAGCGTGCCTTTTGTTCTGTGGGTTGCTTTAGGAAACTTGCTGCGATGTAGCTTTCCAAAAACATAATGTTCAAAAAACTCGAGACCTGTGACCTTATGACCACAAAGAAGATCAGCTTTTGACAGAATCTGCATCCCCCTTTCACTCATGTGACCAAGCCTCATGTACCACAACTTGGTCATATTTTCCTTTTCAATTTCTGAAGACGTAAAAGCAACAGAACCTGTTAACGTAGAACCTTGAAGAAGATACAAGGTACCACGTTTAACACCTTTCAGAACCACATCAGAACCCTTGCGGACATGTAAAACTCCACCTTCACCTTTAAAACTGAAATCCTTATTGTCTAACATACTTAGAGATATCAGATTCTTTGTCATAAGTGGAACATGCCTAACATCATTCAATGTGTAAAAATTACCATCATGTGTCCGAAGTTTAATCGAGCCTATTCCAACAGTCTCACAAACAAAACTGTTAGCCATAGAAATTTTTCCACCGTCTACTTTTTCGTAGGTTGTGAACCACTCCCTGCGCGGACATATATGGTAAGACGCTCCAGAGTCAAGGATCCACACATCAGAGTGATGTGTGTCCTTGATAGCAACTAGAGCAATATCTTCTTCGGAATTGGCATCAGCTACAGCAGCAGTTCCTGCAGCAGTATCCACCAATTTATCCTGTTGCTTCCTTTTCTTGGGACAGTCAGATTTCCAGTGTCCCTTTTCTTTACAGTAATTGCAGACATCATTAGCTCTCGAACCCTTAGACGCTGGTTTCTTGGATTTATACTTCCCCGACTTTCCATGTCCGGTACTCCCGCTAGCTACCAACCCAGCAGCATGATTATCTGCACCTGTACCAGCCGCCTTATGGCGCAGCTCTCTAGAATGAAGAGAAGATCTAACCTCCTCTAGAGAAATAGTATCTTTACCAACAATAAACGATTGCACAAAGTTCTTATACGATAATGGTAAAGAAACTAACAGAATCAAAACAACATCCTCATCTTCAACTTTAACATCAATATTACGCAATTCTAATAAAATTGTGTTTAATTGATCTAAGTGATCTCGAAGAGGCATACCTTCCTGCATTCGCAGAATGAACAGACGTTGCTTCAGAAGTAACTTATTTGTTAAAGATTTTGTCATGTAGAGACTTTCAAGCTTTGACCATAAACCAGATGCGGTATCCTCCTCCGCAATTTCAGTAATAATATCATCTTCAAGGCACAACAGAATTGTTTAGTGTGCCTTTTCTTCGAGATTGGTCATCTCAGCGCTTCCAGAAGCAGCCGTTTTTGTGTTCAACGGCACCGAGAGCCCCTGTTGCTTTAACAAGGCACGCATCTTGATTTGCCATAGACTGAAACTATTTCTCCCAATAAATTTGTCGACCTTAACGTTAATACCACCAGACATCTTTCTCCCAGAACCGTATACGTGAACAGTACCGTATGAACAGTGCCGTACAGTGTCGTATGAACAGTACCATATGAGCAGTGTCGTCTTCTCCCGCGATGAATAGTGTTGTATTCTTCCGGCGATGACCAGTAACTCCACCTGAACAGTGTCGTCTTCTCCGGCGAGCTTGAAAAAATTCCGGCGAAAATTATCGCAAAAAACACAACAGCTTCAACCAAAAGCTCTGATACCAATTTGTTATAGCGGAAGCAATATAGATGATAAACGTAAGGAGAAAATATATATGCAGAAGAGAAATAATTATATTGATCTTGAGGATGATTACAGATTTTTTTCAGATGATTTATAATCCTTACATGCATATCTATTTATAGACAAAATATAAGGGGTTAGGTGTGGTAGGTGAGTCAAATTCGGCGACTACAGTGGCGCCGGTGGCGGCACAGTCAACAGTCAAGTCCGGCGGCTATTCAAGGCATTCCAACAACATTAATAGACAATTTCGATTTCAGAATTTGGAGATGATTTATGCGATCAGGTATAAATTTTCATCCCCAATTTTTACATAGAGCATTAGAAGATTGTGATTTATTATCACCGGAAATATTTGCCACAATAATGCGAAATATTTTTGCATTTGTATGACAAGTATTTTCTTGTAAAATGTAACGTATAAATCATAAGAGTAATGCTACGTACTCAAAAAAAAAATCCCAAAAATGTTTCTGAATGACACATGGCATCATTTCATTTGTGGGATTCATATTAATACATGAGGGGTCCATCTCATTTATAAAAACATAACTAATCATGTAACAACTCATCATTCGAAAACCGTTTTGAAAACGATTTTGGGAACTGTAACATTGCAGGAGCGTTCGCTGCACATTAAGAGCATGTTAATGACTTCTATGGTGATAAAACCGATGCTTTCAAGTACAATGTGTGTTTATAAAATGCATTTATTATTCATCGCATCTCACTGATTTTACTAGTAAAATTGAATGTACTTCATTTTATATATATTTTTTATTGTCATTACAATCATAACACTAGCTAGTAAAAAATTTACAGAGACCAACATAAGCATTTGCGAAAGATCTGCATAAATCATTGAGAGATATTGAAGTGAACCAAATATTATATAACAAAACAAAATTGCATAATGGTTCGGTTTATTTGTGCACTGATATGATCTAAATGAATATTATTTACTTTTACTTGAAAAATCACTATAGAGAGGGGAAACTTGATGAAATAAATATGTTAGACAAACTGATGATGCTGATGCTGATGGCTGTACTCAAACTGATGGTTGTACTCAAAGTGATGCCCTTGTATCAAAACATTGAAGTCTAAAAACCAAGATCAAGCATGGAAAGAAAGCCAGAGACAAGTTTAGTAAGTCCATGGTGCGCAATGTGTTGGGTATAATTAAACTACAGTAATAATGAGGCAGTGATATATATTAAAACAAGAACAGGCATATAATCAATTAACAAAACAAATCACGAAGGTATTAACAAGAATATAATCAGTGACTGAAATATAACCAGAAAGGAAGAAATAACTTATCTCTTACAGTAACTTTCGTAAAGACAACAAGAGAGAAATAGACAGCTGAGTCACCAAGCCCTTCAAGAAGACTTGGTTGTTCTTGAAGAGATTATTGCCTCACTTACGTTGTGATGGGTTGCAGCAATATCGCTCCCAGGATAAAACAGCAACAGATCAATGTGTTCACAAATACACCAAAGATCAATAGCGACTAACACTTCAGTTCGCCCAAGAATTATGTATATAATCTGTATGTGTATTGAGAGAGAGTAGAGAAAAAAAAAAGATAGCTAGGTTTTCTTTTCCTTAGTACCTATCTCACCACGTTAACGTTCTATTCTGTATTGTATATAATACCAAAAATAAATGTAACTGATACTCCATAAAAGGAAATTAAATATTCTTATTTAATTTCATTAACTGCATCACTATTTATTTTTCAGTTACAGCAGCAAATAAAGTCTGATTTTCTGTTAAAATAAATCAATAATTCAGGTAATAAAATTCCTCGCCAAGGTCGCCTCGCGTACGCGAGACGCCGAGACATTCGCCCTTCGACCCGACCCGAGTCGTGTCGTGGCGAGGCGGGCGGCGGCGACACGCATGTGTGTGTGTGCGCGAGGCCCACACTACAACAATGCACACCCACATGCCTTAGTAGTTGTGCACTACACTTGCACATGGAGCTATATAAAGCCAACAACCTTTCATTACCAATTCAATGTGGGACTCAAGTTATTTCAACTAAATAACCCACATAACCCATTTAAAAAATCCTTCTTTCAACTTAATTTATTTGTGGATTACCCTAAGAAAATGTCTTAGATCCAAACATGAAAGTTTAAGTCCTCATTACAATGAACAACCTCCACTTGTCAGTTTCCAGAAATTACATCAAGAACATATTATAAATATGCCTCAAACTTTCCATTTTCTAACAATCCCCCACAAATCCATACAGAAATGCATATCGATTCTCATCATTACTTGGTTTTTAGAGTCGGTACCCTCCCGGGTTTGAACCCTCCTAAGTCCTCTACTTCGATGACTATCGGATATAGATGGAATGTTTCACCTTGAATCTTTATCCATTTGGTGTAACCACACTCCATAGACGACGACAATTCAAAGGCTATGGTACTAATCTACGGCTTTGAGACGTTAATGGTCATGTCTCGATCCTGTTCGTCGAATGCTTCAAGGAATAACCCTTTCCTCTAATTGCGACCACACAATTACATTCGTTTAGCTGGACATCTCCAGAGATGTACTGCTAGCATCTCGTCATATGACTTGACCCCATTCAGAGTTCAAAATAACTCTTGCTATTCTGGCAGTTACAGTACCTTTTAGGTTTACAGGGGATAGACTCCAGATACGTGTGTATCAATCTATGTAGTTAAAGGTACAACCAATTCACCCTTACAACTGGTTATTACCACATTGAATACACTTTTGAGGGATCTCCTCTCATGTGTATTGGGTTCTCGTTGTAGATGAATCATTACGGGCTATCAGTCCCATCCCCAACCTAGACTTAAGGACAACAGCATGCTCAAGTCCCTTAGTCGAAGGATCAGCTAGGTTATCTTGAATTCCAACAAACTCAATAGCAATAATCCTTTCAGACATTAGACCCCTTATAGACTTCAGTCTAACTTGGATATGTCTCTTTGTTTTCACATTATACTTCTTGCTGTTAATCTTGTCAATAGTTGTACCGCTATCACAATGAACAGCAAAAGCAGGAAGTGGATGACTTACTACAGGTAACATCGACATCAGTCCATGTAACCATTCAGCCTCAGTCCCCGTGGCATCTGATGCACATAACTCAACCTCAAAAGTAGACCGAGTTATAACAGTCTGTCTAGAAGACTTCCAAGACACTGCTCCACCCACAAGGGTAAACAGGTATCCAGTCACTCCATTGGAACCAGACTTCTTAGCTATCCAACTTGCATCACTATATCCCTCTAGCACTCCAGGACAAGATAGATGGTGCCTTTCAGATATCTAAGTACTCTATCTAGAGCATCCTAATGAGTCTTGTTTGGACAGCTTGTATATCTTGCTAACTTAGACACTGAATATGAAATATCCGACCTAGTACCATTAGCAAGATACTGCAAACTCCCAATAATCTGAGAGTACCTTAATTGAGACACAGAAATTCTTGAACTATTCTTGACAAGGGCAACTTTAGGATCATACGGAGTACTCCCGATTCTACAATTTGAATAACCATACTTCTCAAGTATAGATTTCTCTATATAATGAGATTGTGACAAGGTTATTCCATCAGTTGACTGAGTCAACTTGATACCAAGAATCACACTAGCCTCTCCCATATCCTTCATATCAAAGTGCCTTTTCAAGAACACTTTTGTCTCGTTAATAATCTCAATATTGGTTTCGAACAATAAAATGTCATCCATATATAGGCACACAATAATACATTCACTTCCTTTAACCATGTAATAGACACACTTGTCACTTTCATTAACTACAAATTCTGATTCTAAAACAGTTTCATCAAACTTTTTATGCCAGTCTCTTGGAGCTTGTTTTAAGCCATATATAGACTTGATTAACTTACATACTTTCCTTTCATTTCCAGAAGCCACAAATCCCTCAGGATGATCCATATGAATTTTTTCTTCAAGTCCATTTGATGGATGATAAGACCATGTACGGAAGTCAATGCTATAAGCATTCGATTGTTGTCATTATAGCAACAGGAGAGTATGCATCAAAGTAATCAATGCCTTCCTTTTGCTTAAAACCCTTAGCTACTAGCCTAGCCTTAGACTTATCTATTGAGCCATCCGGGTTCATCTTCCTTTTGAAGACCCATTTACATCCTACAGTAGAATACCCAGGAGGTAGATCAACCAACTCCCATGTTTCATTAGAAACAATAGAGTCAATTTCACTTTTTATAGCACCTTTCTAGTACCTAGATTCCGAAGAATCCATGGCCTGCCGAAAAGTTAAAGGTTCATCCTCGATATTGTAAGTGATAAAATCACTTCCAAAATCCTTGACTACCTTTGCACGCTTACTCCTTCTAGGTTCCTCTGCTTCATCAGGAGTAGAGCTACTACTAGGATCCGCCCCCACATTTGTCATCCTTTTCACATGATCAGGAATTGAACTCGATGTGCGAGTGGGATCATCATCAGAAATACCCTGAGGTATACCAGTCTTTATAGGGAACACATTCTCAAAGAATGTTGCATCTCGAAATTCAACTATAGTAGTGTTAGCCACTATTCCATCTATGTCAGATTTTAACACTAAAAATCTCATAGCCGTAGTGGTTTCAATATAGCCCAGACAGATGCAATCAATAGTTTTCGGCCCTAGTTTCTTTCTCTTGTGTTCAGGGACAAGTACCTTTGCAAGGCACCCCCACACACGAAGATACTTTAGACTAGTCCTTTTCTCTGTCCATAATTCATAAGGTGTCATGTCCATATGTTTCAGAGGAACTCTATTCAGAATATGGCAAGCCGTATTCAGAGCCTCACCCCACATGTACTTAGGCAACCCTGAATTAATCAACATACTATTGATCATATTTTTAAAAGTTCTGTTCATTCATTCTGCCACCCCATTAGACTCAGGTTTGTATGGTGGAGTTACCTCATGAACTATACCATTGCTTTTGCAAAATTCATTAAACGAGGTACTCGTATACTCACCACCTCTATCTGATCTCAAACGTTTAATTACTTTACCAGTTTGTGTTTCAGCTTCAGTTTTGAACATAATGAATTTTTATAGTGCTTCATCTTTATGCTTAAGCAAATAAACATAACAATATCTACTACAATCATCTATAAAGGTAATGAAATATCTATTATGTTCCTTGGTCAAAACACCACCAAATTCACATATGTCAGTGTGCACTAAATCTAACACATTAGAATCCTTAACCACATTATGAAAGGGTTTCCTAGTTTGTTTAGCTGTCACACATACTTGACATTCAGATATTATCAATGGCATATTTTGGAATCAACTCTAAATTCATTACATTCTTTAGAGCACCAAAATTCAAATGACCAAGACGTGTGTGACACAAATCAGATGATTCAACACAATTAATAGAAGGAGCAACATTATCATTAACAAAACTGCCCAAAACAGGCTCAATATTTATTAAAAAAATCCATCAAATAAGTAACCTTTGCCAAAAAATACACCAGTATGTGTAATAACTACTTTATTACATTTCAAAGAAAGTTCAAAATCGTTCTTCACTAAACAACTTCCACTTATTATATTTCTACGAATATCAGGAACATGATACACTCTAGTGAGGGATAGAACATGCCCAGAAGTAAACATCAGGTCCACGTTTCTTATTTCAAGAACTTGATGCACTTGCATTCCCCATTGTCACAGTCATTCCATGAGTCTGTTGATAAGATACAAACAGAGTAATATCAGTACAAATATGTACATTAGCTCCAGTATCAATCAACCATTCATGAGACGAATAAGTAAAAAGAAGTACAGGGTTGTAGGTCACATACCCGTTGTCAGTTTCAGAAGCAACAACCTCACTAACAACCATGTTAACCATAGGCCCACCAGTGGTTCCAAGCACAGTGTTAGCTTGTGCTCCCACAAAAGATTTCTTAGCTTTCTTTACAGGACAGTCCTTGCTCCAATGACCAACCTTTCCACAAGACCAACATGGTTTGTTTGCCTTTGGTTTCTTAGCCTTGTTCTTGTCCTTATTAGACTTAGTGTTTTCCTTCTTAGTGACATTCTTTCTTTTCTGTCCTACAGTCACTACATTCACCTTCGAACTCCCAGCATGTTCAACAGGCATCACATGTCCCTGTTTGGACTTGTGTTGTTCCTGCACAGAGATGTCCAACATCAGGTTTGTCCAAGTGATCTCTCCTTTCTGTCTTTTCAGGGAGAGTGCAAAATCTTCCCAAGACTTAGGGAGCTTTTCAATCACAGACATAACCTGAAACTTTTCAGGTAGGTCCATTCCGGACTCCTTCAAAGCAGGCACTAACATCTCAAACTCATGCACCTGCTCAGTCATGGATTTAGTATCCACCAGTTTAAAGTCTAGGAATCTGGCCACAGAATACTTTTCCAACCCTTGCGAGTCAGTATTATGTGTCTGGTCAAGCTTCTCCCATAAGAGCTTAGCGGTATAAGAGTCAGATGAATAAACATCAAATAGAGTGTTCGCTAAAGCTGCCAGAATTGCAGCCCTAGCCACCCCATCCTTCTCCTCCCACATAGCATAAGCCTTAATAGTTTCAGCTTTTTCCTTAGCCACAATAGGTTTCTCATACTGCACCACCGGCCATAGACCCTTTACCGTTAACCACAGTTTCATTTTTTTCTGCCAACGAGAAAAACCAACACCCCCATTGAATTTATCAGGCATTCCTAATAAATCAATAGGCTGTGGGAAACGGTACATGCTCCAGTCAATGGTAGGTGCAGTAACACCAGACCCAGAGCCAATCACAACAACAGGAGTTTTAGTTTCGTTAACCATCTTGTTAAATAACAATATATAACACAGATAATCTCTTCAAGACTGTTGGGTATAATTAAACTACAACAACATGAGGTAGTGATATATACTAAAACAAGAAAATGCATATAACCAATTAACAAAATAAATCACGAAGGCATTAACAAGAATATAATCAATGACTGAAATATAACAAGAAAAGAAGAAATAACTTATCTCTCACAGTAGCTTTCGTAAAGACAACAAGAGAGAAATAGACAGCTGAGTCACCAAGACCTTCGAGAAGACTTGGTTGTTCTTGAAGAGATTAGTGCCCCACTTATGTTGTGATGGGTTGCAGTAATATCGCTCTCAGGATAAAACAGCAACAGATCAATGTGTTCACAAATACACCAAAGATCAACAGTGACTAGCACCTCAGTTCGTCTGAGAATTATGTATATAATCTGTATATATTGAGAGAGAGCAGAGAAAAACAAAGATAGCTAGGATTTTTTTTTCCTTAGTACGTATCTCACCACATTAACGTTCTATTCTGTATTGTATATAATACCAAAAATAAACGTAACTGATACTCCATAAAAGGAAATTAAATATTCTAATTTAATTTCATTAACTGCATCAGTATTTATTTTTTCTGATCCATCAGGATTTATGTTCAGGATCTGTCCATCAGGATTTGATGTCTGATCTGGCCCAATAAACCAAGTACTGATCCAACAGCAGTAATAAATAAAGTCTTATTTTCTGTTAAAATAAATCAATAATTCAGGTAATAAAATTCCTCGCCAAGGTCGCCTCGCGTACGCGAGACGCCGAGACATTCGCCCAAATCGCCCTTCGATTCGATTCGATTCGACCCGACCCGAGTCGTGTCGTGGCGAGGCGGGTGGCAGCGGCGCGTGTGTGTGTATGTGCGCGAGGCCCACACTATAACCATGCACACCCACATGCCTTAGTAGTTGTGCACTACACTTGCACATGGAGCTATATAAAGCCACCAACCTTTCATTACCAATTCAATGTGGGACTTAAGTTATTTCAACTAATAACCCACATAACCCATTTCAAAAATCCTTCTTTCAACTCAATTTATTTATGGATTACACTAAAAAATGCCTTAGATCCAAACATGAAAGTTTAAGTCCTCATTACAAGTAACAACCTCCACTTTTTATTTTTTGGAAATTACATCAAGAACATATTATAAATATGCCTCAAACTTTCCATTTTCTAACACAATGTACCTAGTATGAAACAAGCTTTGATTTAGCTTTAAAAAGTTTAGGCTACAGTATCAAAAGAGCATGGGTTTTGGTTTGGTACTAAAAAGTTTAAGGTTTTTCTTCTGTTGCGCATTTGTTTAATTATCTTTTTTTTTTGTGTTGTGACATGTTTCAGCTTTCAAGGCTTGCCTGCTCAGTCTTTTTTCCGGTAAATGGATATTTGATTGAAATATAATATTTGTACTTTTGTGATTGGCTGATCTGCAACATGTTTTTCAGTTTAAATCATCAGAAATCTGCAACTTGTTCAGATTATTAGATGTTGGAATATGTACAATAGGTTGTCTCTGATGTCTAAGATAATTTATTTCATCGAATTTTCAAAATGTTAATCTGCAGATAATATTAAGAGATGTGGAAGAGAAGTCGGAGGAAGGGCTTTCGTGAAGCAGCAAACAGATTTTCATCAATGAATAGATCTATGACATTGATTTCAAAGTAAAAGATCATGTATTAGCTTTGAATGATATGTTACTTATCACTGGATTGTATTGTGGGTCCGAGGAAGTAGTGGTAAACTGGTCTAGCTAGCTTGAGACGACAAAACTTATTATTTGTGAATCCATCAGTGAAAATGATGCCGTCGAGGATGTAAAAGATAAATCAATTTCACATTATATCATTTTTTTTTCAAAATTTTACCTGGACGTGAATCCATCATTTTTCTGGCTCTTAGTATTATGATTTTTCACATTATATCATTTTTTTTTCAAATTTTACCTCCAACTTCCATTATTTTCCTTTAAACTTCCATTATTTTCCTTTAATTTCATCCATTCCATTCCGGCAGGCATTCATCCCAACCGCAACTAAACACAACATTAGGATACAAAATCACTTTTTCCCTCTAACAACTCTCCTCAAATTCAATCTTATCTGTTCTTTTATCTATCTATATATATATCTTTATAAAGTAGAATCTCGGGAGTATGATGTGGCAGGCTTAAGCTTCCTTCGTACCAATTTCTCTCCTTTCAAAGCATTCCTCTATTTTAGAGTAATTTGTTAAAAATAAACGATTTTAGGTTTTTATCTCTCAAATCCAATCAATTTCAGACTTTTGGCTTTCTATCTCCCAAACCCAATCAGTTTTAGCCTTTCTGCATACCGAATCTGATCGAGTGGTGAACTTATTTATTGTTGTATGTATAGTCAAGCAGCTACAAAAGCCAGGCTCTGAGGAGAAAGAATTCACGATAAGTCGCCTCTTATGGGAAAATTTTCCGTTCAATCAGGTTTGTTTCTGCTCAATTTCGATTCGCACTAACAGAGTTATGTATATATGTTCTATTATGTATATACATACATGGATTAGTAATTTTAAAATATCGAATGTTTTTTCTTTAGTTTTTCGTCCTCGAAATTATGCAGGTAGGTGTCTATTTTCAGATATTTTCTGATTAAAAATATCCCTCTGAACATCTCTTTCCTGCTTACAATTCAGGCCAGTAAAACTGGACACAATGTATTGTGCTTTTTCTGTTGGTTTAATGCATGTCATCAAATTCAAGGGCCACATATAATTTATACAGTTCACACTTCTAATTTTTTCAGTCTTGCTATCAACCCCTCGGATTTTTGTAATGTTGTATTGTTAAAAAATACAAGGGTTGGGGAAGAACTGAATTACAACACCCTTTGTGTTGGTTTTACAAAGGTATAAATATTTTGTATGATTTTTATGACCTTTTTTGCTACAGTTTTGCAGAGTGAATTTGCCAACAATCAAGGTAACATGTATTTTCAAGGTATCTGTTTTTTATGTGTCAATCTAAGCTATATCAAAGTGTCGAGCAATGGTTCTGGAATTGAATTAGAAGATCCTCGTTCTCATCCTTTTTTCTATATATGCTCACTATCTTAAGTGTTATTTGGTGTTTCTATGGTTCTATTAAGTTATTTCAGGACACTACATCAAAATTGTTCCGGTCTCTATGGGTGACAGGCAGATTGTTGTCTAGCAACTAAATTTGTATCCACTTAGGCCGCTTACTTTTGCATGGTAAAGAGTCTTACTTAAACTTAAATTAAAAGACATTGTAGATCAGTCTTACAGATTGTTGCATTCCTGAATTACTTGGGCTATGACCACCTGTTTGCACCTCTCTACTTGGGCGAATGACCTGACCGCCTCTTTGCACCATGAAAAAACTGCAAATATATGCCAGTATAACTACATCTTTAAAGAGTTTATCTACATCTTTGTGGCTGTGTTGTCTTACTAGAATGCTACGTGTAATGGTTAGGCAAGTTAAGGATGTGTCACAGCTGACATAGGTCCTGTATAAAAATGAAATGTCAATAGCTGGGTTTTAAGTACTACATCTCTCTTCACTGGTTTCTTTAGCCTCCGGGCTACGAGGTTAGTTAGTAGCTCTCTTTATTCCTTCTAGCTTTAATTTTCATACTATCTTGTTTTAAACTTACCATACTATCATTTGATGAGCTGCTTAGTCTGTGTTTTGTTGGTGTTTTGCATGTTAAGTCAATATTGGGATTTTGTAATGCACTGTTACACTTGCCGGGGGGGGGGGGGGGGGAGGAGGAATCCAGGGGCTATCCTAGGCTCCAACTTCGATTAACCTCCGAAAATCATTAATTATTTTTAGTTCCATCTTTATAAGTCAAATAATTTTTTTTAGGCTGGGCTTGCCAAATTTTTTAGCCCCGAATATCTTCAAATCCTCTTTGGCAAATGCACGTATGCTGCTTAAGTATAACATTATTTTGCGCTGTTTCTGCTATATACGAACAAAACCTCTTCTTTATAGCCCAACATATGGCGGTAGACTTGTGGGATTTTACAGAATTCTGTCTTAGATGCAATTGGTTGTTGGCCTACGTTTTTGTTTATCAAAAAATCTGAATTTGTGATATTGGAACTTCATTGAGGAATAAATTATTTTTATTTATCATCATAAAAACACATGTACTTGCTACCCCTCGAGTCAGTTGCAGTGCCACACGGGCACCGGGCAGTCCCATGTATATCTATTAGTAGTAGTACAATTTTAAGTCCCAAGATATTAGTTTGTGATAAGAACACGAGTTGGGCTTTAAAATTAATTTCAGGGACAAACCACAAGATCAACAACTACTGATATGGAGGTCATTAATGTCACTGAGTAAGACGCCATTGCTAAACAAAAATTACCGAAAATGGTGTACGACTACAATACGTCTGGCGCACAGGACCAGTGGACTCTACAAGAGAACAGAAATGCTTTTCCAAGAATGTTTTAAGCTTTTTCTATTTATTTTGTTGAAATTACCTTAATACGTGGCAGCCTAAAAATATTTTTTTACTGTCTTAATGTTCAAGACCCTGAACAGAATTTTTGGTTGAAAACAGGTTTAGACCTCGTATTCTCATCGATGTCACCAATATAGACATGACTACAACTATGTTGGGGTTCAAGATATCTATGCTAATCATGATTGCCCCAACATCCATGTAGAAAATGGCTCACCCTGATGGTATATGCAACTATAACAATAAGATTTAGAGCTTCTACAGTCATTGTTCCCCTCCCCCCTTCTGTTTAAGTATAACATTAACAATACAAATCCAGGGGCTATCCTAGGCTCCAACTTCGATTAACCTCCGAAAATCATTAATTATTTTTAGGTCTTGACTAATCTTTATAAGTCAAAACAATTTTTCGGATTAGCATACTGCCCAGTACAACAATATTTAGGAGATCCCACGGCAAACCAATTTTAGAGGTTCTAATTGCAGGCATTATTTTTCATGTTCCGTTAAGAATGAATAACAGTTTATAGCCTTGTAATTATTTAGTGATAGTTTTGAAAATTGTTGTATGAATACTTTTGGATGATTTATGTTTTTATGGTAGAACTACTTTTTTTAATTAATTTGTAATACTTTCTTATTTTTATTTTATTCGGTTTTAAAACGAAACCGAACCGATAAAAACCGAATCGGGGTTCTAAAACCGAAACCGATGGTTCGGTTGCGCTTCCGGTTTTTGATTTTTAAAATCGAGGACTTCCGGTTTCGGTTCCGATTTTGCCCAAAACCGAACCGGGATTTGCTCTCCCCTAATTCCAAAAATATGAAACATGACTTACAAAATGCATTTGAATTATATTTTGTTTGTCATACAATCAAATTTATCAACAAGTTAAATCAGTCACACCTCTCATCACATTTACATTTTGCTTCTTTCCTAGGGATGGACATCGAGTCACTTTGGGATCGAGGAGTGCCCCCGACCCTATCCCTGAACTCGCCCCTAATCCCCGAACAAGGATTATCTTTCTCCCAGATTAGATCCCCACTACGAACGGGGAACGGGGATCTCCGTGAGGAATCGGAGATTTCTTCTTTAAAAAAAACATTATATGTTGTATAATAAATTTTTTAGCAAAATTAATTTCATAAATAATGATGTATAACATATAATCTAAATTTAATTAAACATTCAAATTTAATTATCTTGTACACAAATTTTAATTTATCATATCAACTTCCAAATAATAAAACTCATCGAATAATAATATTATGCATACAATTTTTAATATTATTTTCGTGTTGCGTATAACGTAACTTTATTTTCTAGTTTAACTAAAGAGGATGTGTAGATCAAAACAAAATTGTAATGATAAGTAATGATCATGTAATTCATGCACAAAATTAAATACTTTAACTTGAAGGACATGTTTTCATCAGGATAATATGTTTTGTTTTCATGAAATAGTTACCGCCTTTTAAGATAGGATGTTTATTTTAAGATAGGATGTTTATTTTAAATAGTTACCGCCTTTTAAGATAGGATGTTTATTACTGTCTTGCAGAGTTGCAAGGTTTTTGTCTTGTTCATGTGACAAGGTTATTTGGTTTGTTTTAAGTTTTAAGTTCTGTTTTATGTTCTCTTCTGAAAGTGGAAATGGCATCATCATCGACAAGTCTAGAGGACCTATATTCGCGATTGGCATTGGAGGAGGAGGGGGAAGAAGGGGTGATTGTTGCGAAAGGAGATGTAAGTAATCAGAAGGAGACATATGTACTGGTGGGGCGATTTCTTACAGAAAAAAACATTAACTTTCAGGCCATGCAAAATGTTCTTGCCTCGTTATGGCGTCCGAAACAAGGAATGGAAATTCATGATCTGGGGGGGCATCGGTATTCATTCATTTTCTACCACATTCTGGATTTGCAAAAGGTTTTAGATGGAGGGCCATGGACGTTCGAGCAAAGCCTGTTAGTGTATCATAAACTCGAAGGGAATGAAGATCCACATCTGGTAAGTTTGAAAACAAACGACATCTGGGTCCAAGTGTATGACCTTCTTAAAGGTCTCGGTTCAGAGAATATCTTTATGAGCATTGGAAATTTTGTGGGCAAATATGTGAAATCTGACCCAGCAAATTTTACTGGGGGATGGCGGATGTATGTGCGCTTAAGGATTAAAATGGACCTGGATAAACCTATTAAGAGACGTATGAAAATAAAACGGGAGGGAGGAGAATGGAGTTGGGTGAACTTCAAGTATGAACGGTTAAGTACGTTCTGCTTTGTATGTGGTTTATTGGGGCATTCGGAGCGAGATTGCAATCTGGTATATGACAATCCTGGTAAAGAAATAAATCGGGCATATGGGCGTGGCTAAGAGCTCCTGCCAGGAACTCGAATAATCAAAACCTTGGGGCAAAGTGGTTGCGGAACGGACCAGATGGTGGGAAGGCCTGGGAAGAAGCAAGGATGAAATCAATGGTGGAAACCACCGTACATGGCAGGGATAAGGTGGATGCAAGATTCATGGAGGTTGATGGGACTGTTACCGAGATTGGTGGGGATTCTGGTGGAATTAAATTTGTTCAGAAGAATCAGGGGAGTGATAGTGGGGATAAGGTTTTTCAAATTCAAAATGCTAGTAATCCGGGGCAAATAACAGTTGTGCTAGATCAGAAACGTAGGCGGGTTGAAAATGAGGAGATTACGGATGAAAATGTTGAGGAAATAAACTCTGGGCCTTTTATTAATAATGGGCCAAAAAACTTATTAGAGGCGGGACCTGTTGATCAGGCCCGCCTAAAGCAATGAGTGTTATAGCTTGGAACTGTCGTGGGCTGGGCAACCCACGGACAGTTAGGTTTCTGAGTGAAATATCTCAACAGCTTAAGCCCAGTTTTATTTTTCTTTCTGAAACGTTAACTACAAAAAAAAAAAAGTTGAAGCCGTCTGTAAAAAGATGAACTTTGCAGGGTGTTTAGTGGTAGATGCAGTAGGCCATAGTGGGGGATTAGCCTTATTATGGAAGAATGAAGGCGGGTGTAGAGTTAATGAAGTAAACAAGCATTTTATTGATTTCGAAGTTGAGAACGAGCAAGTGGGTCGGTGGCGTTATACCGGGTTTTACGGATGTCCGGAACGAGGGAGGCGAGTTGAGTCGTGGAATTTAATCCGGTATTTAGCAGGTAAATCAGTTCTTCCATGGTGCATAATATGTGATTTTAATGATTTATTATTTGCGGATGAGAAGAGAGGAGGTAGAGATCATTCAAGGAGATGTTTAAATGGGTTTGGGGACATGATGTGTCAAATTATACCTAACCGCAAGTGCACGGTGTCTATTGCTAGTACAGATGGCAAGCGGGTCGAATCCACAAGGAGACAGGTTCTACTAATTCCTTTTCAGTTATCGTTAATTGTTTCAAGGGTCAGACGAATATCGGAGAATATTAATTAACTAATTAAACAAGATTAACACTAATTAAACAGATGATAAACAAATTATTTAAAACCTAGGGCAATCAGGTCCACCATGCTTACACAATTGGCTCTTAAGCTAAAGCAATCAATGTGATCCTATAACTAGAGTATGTTAATCTCTTTCAAGCATTAACACTCTCGAAACATTCAACACAATTAACCACTTTTAGTAATTCAATCAATCAGGTAATTAGAGTCAAGTTAATCTCTTCCAAGCATTAACGCTCTCAGAAATCCAATGATGCTTCCGCACTCAAATTCAATTCTGCTAATCGTATGTGTGCCTCTAGTAAGTAAATCTCTCGATCCATACCCCTATTTGCATATAATTAATCCATGATATCGGCCGATTACACAAATTAATGATTAAAACATATCAATCAGAATTAACCATAACCAATCAAACCACTATGGAAATCATGCCAATATTAGTGCAAACATGGCTTCCCTTTAAGCCCTAGAAATAACTACTCGCTAATAATTAAATAAGTAAAACAACTAGTAAAACAAGAAAACATAATTAAACTAATAAGAACAAGGAAAAGATTAAGAGAACAAAACCTTCAAACTTCAATGTTGTCACCCAAAAGAAGAGTCATGGTGTTTCTCTACATCTCCAACTAATAATAATAATCTACTCTAAACTATATTATCTGATCTAATATTACATCCTCAATAATGTGTCCCAAGATGTGTTTATATAGCTACTAGATGTATTAGCCTCCAAGTCCTTTCCATAATAGAATTGCATTCCAAGGAAGTTGCCACAAATAGAGTTGGATTAGGAGATGGCAAGTTTCCAAGCTTGAATAGAAGTAAGAATTGCAAGTTTCCACGCTTAACACAGCCCTCTAGAATGTTCCTAGCGCCCCTAGTGTTTCCATGTTGATTAGGATTGGATTTATGGAAGTTTCCGACTTCAAATCGAATTTCTGGAAGCTGCTGGATTTTTTGGCCTGTTTCTGGGTTGATCCCGTTGGAATACTGATATTGGACCACTTTTGAATTGTAGATAATTCCGTTGTCTTCGCGTGAGCTGTAAGATCGTCCAAAACGGACTTGTAGAACTCAAGATATGGTCAAAACAGTAATTTTCAGGATTTTACTCGCGCAACCTGCGCCAAGCAGTCTGTTTGTCGCGCTGTCTCCGCCCACCACGCGCAACTTGCTCTTGTAAAACCTGTTCCATGTTGTAGAAAATCTCCCAAACTTCGCGTGGGTAGTAAGATCGCTGAAAACGGACTTCTAGAACTCCAGATATGGCCAAAACAGTGTAACAGCCCATCTAGTCCAATAATTCCGAAATTTCGTCTATTTTATCTCCAAATTTGCTCTTTTTGCTCCAAATCCTTCCAAGTTATGAATTCTTTATTTCCTACAATAAAACAATCAAATCTATTAAATAAAAATCCAAATCAATGCAAAACACAATAAATATGAGAATAAAATCATCTAAAATATATATAAAAATATATTCTATCAAACATCCCCACACTAAGCATTTGCACGTCCTCGGGCAAATAAGTGAAATAAAAACTAAGTCCTAACAAACATCACTTTCGTAGATGACACGATTGCATTGAGCATATGCAACAAGCCGTTAAACCCCTAGGCAGCCCTAGTAGGACGAGTGTTGTCTCGTGAGGGTTTATAATGAATATACCCACAAAATTCATCTAACCATGCAAAAGATCAATGCTAACACAACACCACACACACCCGTCCTCTCATGCCACTTCGACTTAAGAATCAAAATGAACATACGATGTCTTGGTGTCGAAAGTGCAAGTATCCACATAGTCTATTCAAAGAAGATGCATAAGATCATAGAAATTCATGTCAAATGTAAGAATAGGTTGGTAAACATGCTAAGCACACAAGAGCACATCTTTGAGACACAACCTGGGATATCCTATGCAAAAGCAGCAACTCACCGTTCACTCACAAAAATATTCACTCAAAACAAAGGGTAAGTGTTTCACTCAACTCCAACAATATCATAAACATGCTTCGTCCTTGTTATCAATCTAACCTTTAACGCAACATACATCATCAATGACAATCAAAAGGTCTTTGTTAAGGTTGTAACGGGGCTAGGGATAAGGTATGTCAAGTAAAGCTAAAACAGGTTAATATGCTAAAAGCTAGTACCCAACAATACAATTCATTCCATTCCCTTTCTATTAAAACCACAAATACTTCCCCACACTTGGATTTTTCAATATCCCTTACATAAATAACTTGACTAGTCGAATGAAGAAGGATCATACAAACATAAAAATGCTCTCAAATTTATTTATTTTTTTTCTGTTTTTTTTCTTTTTTTCTGTTTTTTTTAGAGCTAAGGAATAAGCACAATGATCCATAGATATTATTATGAATTTCGACTAACAAGCAACAACCAAAATCAATATTCCCCAATGGTATGATCATCAATAAAACCCCTCTTTTATGCACGCCTTATCACTCTCTTACGAACAATACTAGCCTTTGACAATTAGGTTCAAATTTAATGTAAGACTAATACAATAAAAAGGATAATGGCAAGTAACTTGGTGTGTCACCGAAAGAATAAGATTAGGCTCAAAGGGTTAACTAATGGATCATGTATAAATGGTTTGGATATATAGGAAATATGAGGTTATACCTAATTGCCTTTATCATGTTATCATCAATTAATGTCATGCATTTCAAGAAAGATCTCAAGCAAGTGCTAGCAATGCAAACGACAAGTGGACACTCAAGCAAACGAAAAATCATGCAAAAGATATGCATATAGGCTCAAAACTCACTTGGTGTGACAAAACATAATCAATCCCAAGTAACAAGACTCTCTAACGCACCTACTTGTACTCAAAGCATATAGACCAAATTACCTTGCACATATTCATGTCATTCTAATCACTTACCACATTCAATTAAGTCTACTAGCTTCAACTTACTAGTGTACGTGTGTGCACAAGAACAAAGCACGTCACTTCTCATAAAAAAGCGTCAAGAACACAAGAATTCTACGCATGCATGGGTGTATCAAGCAAAATACAACAACTAATCAAATTGCATGGCTAGAATTATTTTTGGTATTTTTCAATTTTTTTAATTTTTTTGAATTTTATAATATATAATTGTTTTTTGGATTTTTTATCATTGAGAACTCATCCCCACACTTAAGCGAGTCAATGTCCTCAATGACTCATTAACTAAACAAAGAAATCTACAATATATAAAACAGAAGGAAAGAAAAACTCCCCTTTGCAGAAGCATGATCCATGGGTTGCCTCCCAAGAAGCGCTTTTTTTTAGAGTCATTAGCTTGACCTCCTCAAAAATACTCCGATGGAAACGGAATATCCAATTTCTCGATCATAAACTCGTCACCATAAAAAGTATCAAGAGTGTTAGTGGTTGTCTTTATCCTGAAGAAAGTCTCTAAACAAGCATCAGTAAAATAAAATATGTCATTAATAAGCAATAGAGAGAATGCTTGTGCAATTTTGGAAAACTTTGTGATAAAACAGCGATAAAATTCGACACCATGAAAATATTGAACTCCCTGGACATAAGGTGGAGGTTCTGGTGGTGGCTTTTCTTCACTCCTCACTTTCACTGGAGCCATTCGGACATCTTGGCTTATCACATCATTGGCTAATAAGACACTTCCATCTTCTCCCTCTTCTCGAGCTTGAAACGTAGGAGCCACTTTGTATGGATCCTCAACCAGAATTTGAGAAATATCATCTTGGACAATATTTGTTATCACATCAACCTTGAAATAAGTGTTCTTGAGCAAAGAAGCCTTGTAAGCAGAGGCTAGATCGAGAGCAAATTTATCAATACATGGTAGCTTAGGCACAGATTGCGGAAGAGAAACAACAACCATCTCTGTATTGCTTTCCTTTGTAGCCTCATCATCAGTCACATTGTTCTCGGTAGCAGCAACATCATTGATCTCATCATCGGTGGCATGCTCCTTCTCTTTATCAATGGCCTCATCATCAACATACATGGAGAAACTATCATATTCCTGATCGCTTGTGAGATTAATAGCAGTCAGGTCCTCTTCGGATTGGATAGATGATGATGGTAAATAGTCGAGATGCCCTATAGTAGAAGAGTTAGCCAACTGTGCAATTTGAGATTCAATCGCCAAACTTTGAGTTTCTAATTCTTCATAACGTTTTAGCAGTTTACTCAAGATATCCCACATCTCATTTGTCTGATCAGCTTGCACATCTACGCTGGGTTGAGAAACATGTAGATCTTCTTGTAGAGGAGGATATTGATATTCTTGATGTGGCGGCTGCTCATATGACTGATAATATTGTTGCTCAAACTGTTGTTGATTATGATATGAGAAATTTTGAACACCATTGTCCTGGTAGTAGAAATCTGGTTGATTCACGCATTCTTGATCAAAAGTGTTTGAATATTGATTGTACCCATATCCTTCTTCAAAAGAATTCATTTGTCCCCACTGAGCACTCTGAGAATTATAGACATTGTAAGAGCATTCAAAACCAAAGTGACCCTGCACACCGCAAATTTGACAGAAGTTGTAAGTTTTAGGGGCCACTTGTGACATCTCATTGATACTCATTGGACGCATAGTGGGCTCTGTAGTCTTCGACATGGCAATCTCTCGAGTATGTGCCTCTACTAGGGAAGATAAGAGTGCAAAAGTATCAACTTCACCCATTGCAAACCTGTAGACACTCAACAAAGCCAAGAAAACGCAGTAAAATCTGCCTCAATTGGAACAAAGGTTCCAACGAGACAATGGAAACAATCTAAACAACTAAATTAAAATTAACAGAAACTCGCTGTCTCCCCGGCAGCGGCGCCAAAAACTTTATGTGTCAAATTATACCTAACCGCAAGTGCACGGTGTCTATTGCTAGTACAGATGGCAAGCGGGTCGAATCCACAAGGAGACAGGTTCTACTAATTCCTTTTCAGTTATCGTTAATTGTTTCAAGGGTCAGACGAATATCGGAGAATATTAATTAACTAATTAAACAAGATTAACACTAATTAAATAGATGATAAACAAATTATTTAAAACCTAGGGCAATCAGGTCCACCATGCTTACACAATTGGCTCTTAAGCTAAAGCAATCAATGTGATCCTATAACTAGAGTATGTTAATCTCTTTCAAGCATTAACACTCTCGAAACATTCAACACAATTAACCACTTTTAGTAATTCAATCAATCAGGTAATTAGAGTCAAGTTAATCTTTTCCAAGCATTAACGCTCTCAGAAATCCAATGATGCTTCCGCACTCAAATTCAATTCTGCTAATCGTATGTGTGCCTCTAGTAAGTAAATCTCTCGATCCATACCCCTATTTGCATATAATTAATCCATGATATCGGCCGATTACACAAATTAATGATTAAAACATATCAATCAGAATTAACCATAACCAATCAAACCACTATGGAAATCATGCCAATATTAGTGCAAACATGGCTTCCCTTTAAGCCCTAGAAATAACTACTCGCTAATAATTAAATAAGTAAAACAACTAGTAAAACAAGAAAACATAATTAAACTAATAAGAACAAAGAAAAGATTAAGAGAACAAAACCTTCAAACTTCAATGTTGTCACCCAAAAGAAGAGTCATGGTGTTTCTCTACATCTCCAACTAATAATAATAATCTACTCTAAACTATATTATCTGATCTAATATTACATCCTCAATAATGTGTCCCAAGATGTGTTTATATAGCTACTAGATGTATTAGCCTCCAAGTCCTTTCCATAATAGAATTGCATTCCAAGGAAGTTGCCACAAATAGAGTTGGATTAGGAGATGGCAAGTTTCCAAGCTTGAATAGAAGTAAGAATTGCAAGTTTCCACGCTTAACACAGCCCTCTAGAATGTTCCTAGCGCCCCTAGTGTTTCCATGTTGATTAGGATTGGATTTATGGAAGTTTCCGACTTCAAATCGAATTTCTGGAAGCTGCTGGATTTTTTGGCCTGTTTCTGGGTTGATCCCGTTGGAATACTGATATTGGACCACTTTTGAATTGTAGATAATTCCGTTGTCTTCGCGTGAGCTGTAAGATCGTCCAAAACGGACTTGTAGAACTCAAGATATGGTCAAAACAGTAATTTTCAGGATTTTACTCGCGCAACCTGCGCCAAGCAGTCTGTTTGTCGCGCTGTCTCCGCCCACCACGCGCAACTTGCTCTTGTAAAACCTGTTCCATGTTGTAGAAAATCTCCCAAACTTCGCGTGGGCAGTAAGATCGCTGAAAACGGACTTCTAGAACTCCAGATATGGCCAAAACAGTGTAACAACCCATTTAGTCCAATAATTCCGAAATTTCGTCTATTTTATCTCCAAATTTGCTCTTTTTGCTCCAAATCCTTCCAAGTTATGAATTCTTTATTTCCTACAATAAAACAATCAAATCTATTAAATAAAAATCCAAATCAATGCAAAACACAATAAATATGAGAATAAAATCATCTAAAATATATATAAAAATATATTCTATCAGGACACTATAAGGGATTGTGATCTGATGGATTTGGGTTTTGTTGGGGAAAAATATACATGGGAAAAATCACGGGGAGGTCCTAATTGGGTGCAGGAACGTCTAGATCGGGGTTTTGCAACGGTGGGATGGAGAAATATGTTTCCTCTTGCTGAAGTTAGAGTTCTTGAGGTTGCCACTTCAGGCCACTTGCCCTTGTATCTACATTTGAATAATAAAGTGTATATGCCTAGGGGTAAAAGATTCAAATTTGAGAATGTTTGGGTGAAGGAACAGGATTGCTTTAATCTGGTAAAAAATAGCTGGGAACAAACTGAAGGGATGAATCTTGTGGAGAAAATCAATTTTTGTTGTCTTATGCTTGAGGAATGGGGAGGGGGCCAAAGCCAGGAGTTCAAACGAAAATTACTGGAATGTCGATTAAAGCTTCGGAAATTTAGAGCTCGAAGAGATGTAACTGGAATTCAGACTTATAACGCTGTTAGGTGGGAATTTCTTAATTTATTGGAGAAGAGAGAGGTGTACTGGAAACAACGGGCCAAAACCTTTTGGTTACAAAATGGTGACCAGAACACTAGGTTTTTTCACAGATTTGCTACAGCTCGACGGCAGAAAAATGTGTTTCAGCGAATAAAAAATGAAGATGGAGTGTGGATGGAGAATGATGAGGATATTCAAGGTGTGATTACTAATTATTTCTCTCACCTATTCAAGTCATCATGTTCGAATGGTAGTTTATCAGTCAGAGAGAGTGTTAATGCAGTGTCTGAGGAGGAAAATCAATGGTTAGTTGCTGAAGTTTCATCTGAGGAAGTTAAGAACGCAGTGTTCTCTATGTATGCAGAGAAATCTCCGGGTTTAGATGGTCTAAATCCAGCCTTCTTTCAAACTTATTGGGGCATTGTAGGGGGAGATGTGATAAGGTTTTGTCAAAGTTATATGAGCACAGGGGAACTTCCGAGTGACATAAACAAGACTCTGGTATGCCTAATCCCGAAAGTAAAGAATCCAGAAGCTATGACTGACCTGCGGCCTATCTCATTATGTAATGTGCTTATTCGTATTTTGTCAAAAGTTCTTGCGAATAGATTAAAGCCTTGCTTAAATAATCTGATTTCTGACAAACAGAGTGCTTTCATTGAGGGGCGTATGCTTGTTGATAATGCGTTAATAGCATTTGAGGTTAATCATCACATGAGGAGGCTAAATCAAGGAAAGAATGGCATAACTGGTTTTAAAATAGATGTTTCGAAGGCCTATGACAGATTGGAGTGGGATTTTGTTCGAAATATGATGTGTAAGTTTGGCTTTTCAGAGATGTGGATTACAAGAATTATGAAGCTTATTACCTCAGTTTCATATAGTTTCGTTCGTAACAATACTGTTTTTGGAGATGTCTTACCGCATCGAGGTATTCGGCAAGGGGATCCTATATCTCCTTACATTTATATTATGTGTGCGGAGGGTCTAAGTTCTATAATTAGACGAAATGAAGAGATGGGATTGTTACATGGCTGCTCTATTGCTCGGGGTGCTCCATCTATCTCTCATTTACTGTTTGCGGATGATTGTTATTTTTTCTTCCGAGCAAACAAGTCAGAGGCTAATGTTATGAAACGAATTCTGGATAGATATGCGAGGATATCGGGGCAAATGATTAATTTTGGAAAGTCATCAATTACCTTTTCATCAAATACTACTGAGGATAATAAGAAAGAAGTTTGTGAGCAATTGGGAGTAACTTCTATGCAAAATCCGGGGAAATATTTGGGTATGCCGATGTTTGTAGGGAGAAGAAAGGTTGCAACTTTTTCTTTCCTATCCGAGAAGGTTGATCAGAAGTTACAAGGGTGGCAAAATCAGACTTTGTCTAAGGCAGGAAAGGTGACACTATTAAAAACGGCAGCCCAGGTAGTACCAAACTTTTGGATGAGTATGTTGTTGATCCCGATGGAGGTGTGTAATACAATTGAGAGGAAGATGAATGCCTTCTGGTGGGGGAGTGGTGATTCAGGGAAGGGAATTAAATGGTTATCGTGGGAAAGGTTATGCTCGGTAAAGGAGGATGGGGGACTGGGTTTTAAAAGACTTGGGGAGTTTAATATTGCAATGTTAGCTAAACAGGCCTGGCGTATCGTGAATAATACAAACCCGTTGGTGACAAGTCTTTTGCGTGCCCGTTACTTCCCTAAGACCACATTTTTGGAGGCTAAGATTGGGACAAACCCTAGCTATGTGTGGAGGAGCCTGATGGAAACTCAAGAAGTGCTTAAACAGGGGTGTAGGCGTCGTATTGGAGATGGTAAGTCTACGAAAATCTGGCAGGTGCCTTGGCTGCCGTGTTCAGTGAATGGCTTCCTGACGACTGATATGCCTGAGGAATTAAAAGATGCTAAGGTTGAAAACTTGTTCGCGGAAAATCAAAGAGAATGGGATGATGAAGTTCTGCAAGACATTTGTAATGAACGTGACTGTGCATTAATAAAACAGATTCCAATTCCAAGGACGAGTAAGGAGGATTCGTGGTGTTGGATTGATGATGATAAGGGAGAATTTTCAGTAAAAAGTTGTTATAGGCGTTTACGAGGGGAGATGGAATGTCCTAACAGAATTTTTTGGAAACAGTTATGGGGGTTAAATCTTCCTGGTAAGGTTATTAACCTTCTTTGGAGAGCGTGTCGTAGAGTTCTTCCTACTGCTGCTGCCTTGGTAAGTAAATCAATAAATATCAGTTCTTTATGTTCATGGTGCCAGACCTTTGTGGAAGATGATATGCATGTCTTGTTCGAGTGCTGTTTTGCTGTTGAGGTTTGGAGATGCGTAGGCCTGGCAGGTGTAATCCAAGTGTCGCATAATGATTCTGTTATGTCCTTGTTAAAACGAGTTTTTCATAGTGGTAGCAGCGAGCAGAATGGGATGGTGGGACTGGTGTGTTGGAATTTGTGGCATAGAAGAAACAATTGGGTTTGGAATCGAGTGAGTAATTCAGTGTTTGGAATTCAGTCTAGGGCTGCTAGTATGTTGGTAGAATGGAAGAGAGCTAAGGAGGATTTGGCCAAGCAGATTAGCCAGCAGAATATGGTCAGTAAGAAGTGGTGTAAGCCCCCGGATGGTTGGATAAAAATTAATGTAGATGCGGCGTGTCTTCTCAGAACTGGGCACATGGGGATGGGTTGTGTGATTCGGGATGATCAGGGGAGGTTTCTTCGAGCTTATAGTAAGGTTATTCAGGGGCGAGTGCAGCCTAGGGAAGCCGAAGCAATAGGGCTTCGTGAAGCTATGTCATGGATAAAGGAATGGCGGAGGAATAAGTGTATATTTGAGTGTGATGCGAAAGCTGTGGTAAGGGCTGTTAATGGAGAGAATGGGCGTTCTTACTTTGATACAATCATTGACGATTGTAAGGAGATTCTTAAACACTTCGACGAAGTGTTAATTGTGTTTTGTCCTAGGTCTGCGAATATGGTAGCGCACTTGTTAGCAAAAGCTACATATTCTATGTCAGGCTCTCAAGAGTGGTTAACTACTGCTCCTGAGTTTATCGTTTGTAACATTGATTCTGAGAAAGTTTAATATATGCAAGTACGTTTATTTCAAAAAAAAAAAAAAAAAAAGATAGGATGTTTATTTTAAGATAGGATGTTTAAGTGGGGTATGTTTGGTTTGGTTTTTTTATTTTAAGTAATGGATCTGGAATTGTAATGTCCCCTCAGTAAAAGAAAGACATAACATTTGCTTGCATTTTGTATGAACATCTTCGTCCTTAATATAATTACAAAATTGAGACGTTGGAGATAATTTTGAGACATTGGAGATAATTAAATATAATCGCATAATTCTTTTTAAGTTCAGATAATAATGAAGGGTGTGTGGCTTTTGCAAGTCATAAATTTTTAATTTTCAATTATTAAAGCACTTTTTTTTAGTTCTCTATGTATCAAATGTATTTTTACTGTTTTAATTTTTTTATTCTACATAAATGACTTAAATTTTTAAAGTAATGAGGATGATAATGATTGTATAATATAATTACTTTTAGTATCATTATCTTAAAAAAGACGTGAATAATGAAATGATAAGTTTGGTATATTTTGTACAATTTTTGTTCATTTAAACAATTCTCATTTTTCTTGTTTAAAGAAACATTTCTCATTTTTAAAAGAGAAATCAATCTCTTTATATTCCATTGTTTTTAAATCTATATCTATATCTATATATATTATAATGCCAGTAGATCGAAAAGTTACCAGATTTGTTTAAGATAGTTTTCTTGAATTTTCGTAGTTTTGATTTTTTATTAATTTTTTTTTGTTTGCATTAAATAGCTCTTGATGATATATTAATTAATCATTAATTACACCTATTAAATAGATATTAATTTTATTTTATTTAATTTATTTAAAAATTAGCAAACTTTGCAAAAAAATTAGTAAACATTATTTGTGTACTATAATTATTATAGGTAATTACCTAAAAATGCATAATTATTAAAAATGCATATAACTATAGGTAATTACCTATAGTTAACCATAGGAACATTTTTCTCTTATTTCAATATATAATTATATATATATATATATTTATTTATTTATTTTAAGGTAAAATGACGACTTAATTTTTTTTACATTTTTTCCTTTTTATTCCATATTCAAGATCACTGATTCTCTGCAATTTCTTTTCGGGCGACTATAGCAAGACGACCTTAAGTTCTTAAACAATCTTTATTATTAATGTGGAAATCGTAAAAAATTATAAAAGTATATAGATCTTCGCTTAACATTTGAAATTTGTATACAAATAATACATATTAATTTTTACCTCCACACATGATTAAATTGCACATGGATTATGACCAAGCCGGTTAAATTGAATAAATCCAACTATTTTTATCGGTAATTAAATCAATAAAAAAGTTATATACCCTTCGTTTTATTAAATTGTCTCGACACAAATTAATATTCTAATTAAATAATTTTTTTACACTATTATTAAACATGTATGTTTTGAAAGGGGTCTCGACTTTAAAAAACGTTATTGATTTAAATTTAATATTTATAACCTTTGATAGTAAAGATTGCGTTCGTATTGTAATTACTATTTTTTATGTTTATGATTTTTTAAAATTATCAAAACTTTAGATATATAATGAGAGTTTTTTTTTAAAGAATGCCCTAAATACCCACTATTTTGGTACCCACTTACCAAAATACCCACATTTCAAAATACCGACCAAAATACCCACGGGATACGCCGTTCGGTGTGGCGTATCCGGAGGCACTGTTTATCGCCAGAAACCCAGCAATTCACCAGAAATTGAGAGCGGTGATTTGCCGGCGACTTCGACGGAAAATGCCTATTTCTTAGTGTACCAACCTTTCATCGTCTACCACCCTCCAAATCATCACCACAACACAAGCAACACGTCTCCATCCTGATGCCCATATCCATTTATCTCTTCCGGCCCCGCAGGGGCACGAACAAGCTCAACGAAAATTCGAATCGGAAAAATATTGTCGAATTGGGGATTTCAAATCGGGCGATTAAAACGTGATAAACTTGGTATGGATGTGTAGATAAGCGGATTACGATTCTATTGGTATATATAATGTAATGGGAAAGCTTGTGGTTTGGATGAATGAATAGAAAGAAAAAACACGCCGGAATCGCCTATGCGGTACCAAATACGTTGATGGAAGAGGCATGTGTGGACCAGTGATGTCGTTGGTGTTGGCGTATCTACCAGTGACGTCGTTGGTGTTGGCGTGAGACCACATACGCCCATGCCAGTGGCGTATGTGGTGGGCATTTTGGGCGGTACTTCCAGAATCTGGGCATTTTGGTGAGAGAAAGTAAAAATTTGGGTATTTAGGGCACTCACCTGTCTTTTTTCAACTAATAATTCATGTGAATTGTTTTAAATCAATTTATTTACGAAATTCTTAAAAACCGATCAGTTTTTAAAACGACCAAGAATTGTATACATTAAGTCCTTTTTTATTCCCTATTCAAGATCGCTCATTCACTGCAATTTCTTTTTAGACGACTGTAGCATAGACGATCTTAATTTCTCAAACAATCTAATCTTTATTATCAGTGATTGTGAAAATCGTAATAAATTATAGAAATATATAAACCTTCGCATAACATTCGAAATTTGTATACGAATAATACAAACAGATTTGTACCTTTGCACATGAATAAATTACACATGAATTATGATAAACTGATTAAATTAAATAAACTTAACCATTTCTATCGGCAGATTAAATCGATTAAAAGTTATACACCCATTATTTCATTATATTGTGTTGACATACATTAATATTTTAATTACATAATTTTTACACTATTATTGAACATGTATGTTTAAAATGGGTGTCGGCTTTAAAAAACGTTATTAAGTAATATATAATATTTTATCGTAAAGATTACGTTCCTATTGTAATTTGTACTTTTTATGTTATCAATATTTTTAAGATAATCAAAATTTTAGATATGTAATTAAAGCACTTTTTTAAACTAATTATTTATGTATAGTGTTTTAGATCTTTTTATTTTAGGAAATTCTTAAAAAATAAGTCAATTTTTAAAAATAATAAAATTAAAAATCTATTTTTAAAATTTAAAATAAAAATTTATAAACCGCGCGAAGCGCGGATAAATTGCCTAGTATATTATAATGCCAGGAGATTGGAAATGCACCAAAAACGTTTAAAATATTTTTCTTAAATTTTCACATTTTTGATTTTTTGATTTAATTTTTTCTTACATTAAGTAGCATCTTAATGACGTCTTAATAATCATTAATTACAATTATATATATATATATATATATATTATAAATTTACTTCATGTTATTTATATAAAAAATTACTTTATTTGAGCATTATAATTATTATTCAAATTTAAAATATTAGTTATATGTATATGTTAGGCCGAATACACACTAATAATCAATATTAGATGAGAGAATAAAAATTAAGATGATTATGCACTTTAAATCTTCTGGTATTAAAAACCCTCTTCGTGATGTAAACTATCACAAAGAGCTGCTAGGTTACAATAAAGATAATTCGATACACACCCTTCTAGGGTTAACCTAACTGTATTTATAAAACATACAGCTTCGATACAATCTCTAATTGATATTCCTAATAATCAGCTATACAATGATATCAATTACAGATTGTCACACGTCTCCTAAGTCAACTCAATCTCTTTGATAGCTATCCAGTCTCCAAAGATCTCGCTTCCATATCAATCTTCAATTGATCTCTAATATCTTCTGTTGACTTCGTACGCGCTGCTTCCAGACAGACTTTACTAAACTCTGTCCAGCTTCTGTAGTCAGTGTTTAACTAAACTCTGACTGCTTCCACCTAAACTCTGATTTGTCGCTGTAGCTCCTAAACACTGTTTTCATCAATCATTTCTAACAATCTCCCCCAACTTATTCATTAGCAAGAATGTACAAGTTAACAGTAAATGATGATGTCAAAACTGTAAGATCCCGGATTATTGTAGGATTTATTATTATTATTATTACTTTTATTGTTTTAATTATGTTAATTAGTATTTAAAGTATGGAATTGGATTTGAGAATATCGTTGTGGAATTCAACGATATTTAGTATTGAGTTTATATGAGTATATATTGAGTTATGTGTGCCAATGTGTGCTCCAGTATTTTATTGGTATTTTTAGTGATTTAAAAATATTTAAAACAAGTATTATTGATCTTCAAAAATCTTTATTTATTTATCGGAGTTGGATTAAATCATGAAATCTTTTGTAAAATTATCTTTATATATTGATTGAGTTTTTAAAATTGTTGGGTGGATTAATTTGGGTGGTCGAGTATTTTAAAATGATTTTAAGAGTTTTATTGTATTTAAAGGATCAAAACTTTGAAAATTCATATTTAATTCATTTTTGATCCGAAAAATATTTCGAAAATATGTGGGTGTCCATAATTTTATATTCTTTATTTTAGAAATGGGAAAGTTTTATTTTTATTATTTTCCCTTAACTTTGATTTTTAAAAGGTATTTAAATTGTTTTAAAATTGTTTTTATGCCCTTTTCCCCAAATGTTTCTTTGAAATCTTTAATAATTCCATTTCCCCCAATTTTGAGTTCTTGGGCTCTGTTTTTTTTTTCTTTTACTCGGGAACTCTCTCGATGCTTCTCTTCCCCCTCTCCCGTCAAATCTCTCTCGATATCTCCCTCCCTACATTTAATCTCTCTCCATTTTTTATATCGCATAACTTAATTCACCCCGATTTTTGACACAACTCAGGTTCTTAAAGCTTTTTCCGAACAGATTATTGGTGTGCAGCAGTGTATTCCATCGACGGCGTGTGTGTGAGTCTGGGTATGCAATTGTAGCTGATGTGCTGGGTGTTCTCATGTGTTCGTGGGTCTGTATGTGTGTAAGGTGAACGTGTGTGTGGGTGATGCAGCTGGGTGCGTGTGTGAGTCTCCTTGCGGTTCTAGCGTAACCACCGTGATTCTTTGGTTCCTCCTGGTATGAGTTCAATTCGAGCTTAGTCCTGTAGTTGTGTTGTTGTGTGTGCGGCTTGGTAGTTGCATGTATGTATATTTCTGTTTATGCAGTGATTTCCAAAAAGAAGAAGGGGGCTTTGCATTCTTTCGATCTCTGAGCTTAATTAATTTGTTTGGATGATGTGAACCGTGGGTATATGTGTAACTCGAATATTGGTGGAATCCGTGATTGGAAACCCGAAATTATGGGTACCTCCGGATTTTGCCGCCATTGGCGATGAGCTTCGGTGAGCTGACGGTGGACAATGATGATTATTCTGAGTCCTAATTAAATTATATAATATATCGTTTCTAGTTATAAATTTTATTGTATGTCAGAAAGCTTTAATTATAAATTATTAGTGTTAATTGTAATTGTGTTATTGATTTGGATTATTAAGGAGTAATAAGTAGTTGTATGATGTGCGGATAATTATTGTTGTGATTTAATTAGTTAAATTGCGAATTGTTGTATGTTTTAGCATATTAATTCGGGATACCATTATGGGTAATTAATTGTTGGGTTTATTTGTGAGTCCCCTAATATGTTCGGATTTAGTGATAGTTGTTAAATGCCTTAATTGACAATTGCTTGGTGATGGAATGTGTGTGGCTAATTGGCTATGTGCTAAATGATATAAATCAGGTTGTAGTATATGTTGAAAGTATAAGTGCCAACTACGTGGTGTTGGCTTAAATGTGGATAAATGTAGTTTACTTTTCTTACGTGTTGAGGTGCCGCATGTCTGGGCGGGTAAATTTCTTTATGTGATTAGTTGCCGCATGTCTGGGCGGATACTTTCATTATTTGTTTACCTTTATGTTGCTGCAATTGAGGCGGCTTTTATTTTATCAAAAGCAGGGTTTGAATTGTATTTGAGGGGCTGTGCCCATAGTCCGATAAACGAATACTACATGCCGAAATTTTCTAAAAATCCCCTGCGTTTTAAAGTTATTTAAATTATTTGATTTAAAGATTTAAAGGCATATATGTGTATAAGTGTTTAAGTACATATGTGATGATTAATGAGGTGTGGATATATATATATATATATTTATGTATGTATTGCTTTGTGAGTTATAAGTAATTAGTTATCGATTGGATTGTTTATGTACTAAATAGTACTTTACTATTATTTCAAGTATGATTAGGGATTCGATATAGAGCCAGTGCACATGTTGACGGTTTATTGAAGAAAATGTATGCGTGATCGAATAAAGACCGAGATTAAGTATCGAATCGACGCGTGGAAACGAGGCAAGTGTACTAACCCTCGCTTATCGTTCAAGCGAGATACATATGTTTTTATTCAATATAATTATTCCCTTCAAATTATTGATAAGGATATATTTTATTCATATATCATGTGAAAAGTAGAAATACAGTTTTATTGCCAGTATTATTCTTTCTTAAGTTTTGTCGCTCATTAAAATGGCTTAAGTAATCAAAGATGTTTTTTTAAAATTTCCTTATACTGGGCTGGTCTTTTGCCAGTGAGTATAAAGGACTGAAAAGTGTAATGTTTTAAGTATTAATAAGATTGTTTAAAGAATGGAGAAGCGTAAGAGGCTAGGGTGGTCCTAGTCCAGCACCTTTGTTTAGCGTAAGAGGCTAGGGTGGTCCTAGTCCAGCACCTTTGTTTAGCGTAAGAGGCTAGGGTGGTCCTAGTCCAGCATTAAAGGCCAATGTGTTGCCTAATTGAGAACCTAATTTCAAAGAAAGGAAGACTTTACGTGGCTGATCACCCGTATTGTCCGTAATCAGAAGAATAATAAAATCAATTTAAATGTTTCAAAAAGTTTTACGGAAAGTATGTTTTATTTGTGGAATAGTTTTAAAGAGATGAATGTTTTGATGTTTTATTGATGGAATAGTTCTAATGAGAGGAATGTTTTAATAAGATATACCTGTTTTACTGTAAATGATTGTCGGTTTAGAAATTGTGTATTTCAGATTAAATTGTTGTCTATATGATAAAAGTTGAAACCTCAGTAAAATAATGAGATTAAGGATAGATAGAAGTTTTTCAGTTATTCCCTTCGCAAGTAACATTGTACGTGAAAGTGGAGTAAGAATGATTGGAAAAATTCTTGATATTCTTTCTCTCAAAGTTTTATCTGGGGCAGAGATGGTTAGTAGTAAATAGAAGTGTTATGTTAGAATATTAAAGGGGGGTGTTTATGTTATGTAAAGGGTATGAGTAACGACGATAGATAATGTTATTTTATAGAGTAGTTGTATATTCTTGTTGACTGTTATAAAATAATTCACGGTTATTACGGTCACTGTGGCATGCGTTGCGCAGTGATAGTGAGAACCGAGAATGATTTGAGATCTTCTTAGTAATTCAAACTCATGATTGTCAGGCCGGTTAGGCAGCTAGGAATGCAAATGCTTAGCGACATGAATGAGATTTGAGTAACTGAGAATTTCTTGGAGATTTCGTTAAAGTGTTAGATAAAGTATTTTTGCAAGTATTAAAAGTATTGAATCTAGTTTTTCGAACCTTTGCAGTTATTAAATTCTGATTTCGAGTTATAAATGTTTTAAATAATATTAATCTTTTGTTAAAGTTAAGAATCCGGATTTCAAGTATAGTATTGATTATAAATTGGTGAGCATTCATTCGCTCATATCTATTGTTCTTTTTCCTTTTTAAGTTAATCCTTCTTGAATTGCAGTTATTGCATTTAATTATTCAGTTCTATATATATAACTTGCTGAGCATTTCTTTCGCTCACCCTTGCTGTTTTTAAATCTAATATTTCAGTAAGCTAAGCATTGACGAGAAGTACCTGCGCAGTTCAGAAAGAGGAAGCAAGACGATGTGAAGAAAGCTGACGTGGATCAGGGTATTTAGATTTATAGTTTGATTTGTTGTATGTATATATATCGTTTTAGTAGTTATAGTATGTATTTGATTAGTTGGCCTGGTATACTTCTATCCGAAGTTATACCAGTGATTTAAGTTTGTATAAGTTTTGTAAATAGATTTGTATTTAAGTTGGTTATGGGTTTTTCTTGTTTCTAGAACTGTAACCTAAGATCCTGAGTTAGGAGTTGGGGTCAAAGAGCTGTTGATTGAGTTTTTATTTTTATTTCAGTTTTATTTTGATTTTCAGATTTTTAGTTTAGTATCCAGCAGGTTTATGTTGTATTTACGAATACATCATGGCCAATTTTTGTTAGAATTATTGAGTTTGTTAGCGTGACGCCCAAATCTACTGACCCCGGATTTGGGGGCGTTACAAGTTGGTATCAGAGCGTAGGTTATAGTAAACTAGAAACGAGAGTGTGTAGGAGTGTGTATAGTTAAGTAAGGAACGTCAGAGTTCATATAGGACTCGTGTTGGACTATTGGATATAGTACCAGTTAGTGAGTTAAGATGTGAGTGGTGGCAGATAGTTGAGCGGAGTTGGGTAGAAACCCTTGAACCTGTAGGTAGTGGAACCTTCAGAGTCTAGATCGAATGACGAGTCAGCGAAGGAGTCGACAAAGAAGATGTACGTGGAGACCCTGGCAATACCTTTCTTCTTGATAAATATTCCTTTGTTGAGTTATTTTGACAATTGTCTTTCCCCCGAATTTGGGATTCCAGTTATGACAGAGGTTGTTTTAATGCCTATTTCTTTTATTTCTAAACCCTGTCAAGTTTGATACATGAGTTTCGAAATTTCTTCATCAGTGAATAATCCTATTGTTGATAGATCATCATTTCTTAGTATTGTGCCAGTCATTTCTTTCCTGATTATCCTATTCTTCTGAAGTAGTACCCATGGAATCCGTTTAGTTATAATCCAGGGGTATGTCTGAGAATTTCTCATCAATTGATTGTTAATTCGATGTTCGAATCTTTTTGTGTTTCTTTACTCCAACTGAGGTGAACAACCCTATTTATAGGGGACACAAGGACTGTTTGTCTGTGTGATAGCAGTCTGATGGGACGCCATCACTTGTGTGTTGTGAAGTACAAGAAGGTTAATTACCTTTAGTCATGTCTTGAATAAGGCACGCAACAAGGTTCATTTGATCATGTTGATCACTCAGTAATCTCTCATTTCAAAGAATATTTGTTTGAAAACTCATTGATTCCACAATTGTAGAAACCTTTGCTACGATGTGAAATCGTTCTTTTCAAATATCATGAATCATAAGATCTCGAGTAGTCTTGAACGTATGTCAATCGAGTTTAGAATACTAGTAACGCGTGACGTATAGTACTACGATTAGAGTTGTTCTATATAGAGAGATCAGTAGAGATCCCAGTAGAGTAAATAAGTATCCAGAGTACAGATTAGTAGAGCTGCGGATGCAACCCGAGTTGGTAGAGTAAACCCCAGTAACCCTTCTTTACCTGATTCCGAGGACGGAATCCTTTTAAGGTGGGTAGAATGTAAGATCCCGGATTATTGTAGGATTTATTATTATTATTATTACTTTTATTGTTTTAATTATGTTAATTAGTATTTAAAGTATGGAATTGGATTTGAGAATATCGTTGTGGAATTCAACGATATTTAGTATTGAGTTTATATGAGTATATATTGAGTTATGTGTGCCAATGTGTGCTCCAGTATTTTATTGGTATTTTTAGTGATTTAAAAATATTTAAAACAAGTATTATTGATCTTCAAAAATCTTTATTTATTTATCGGAGTTGGATTAAATCATGAAATCTTTTGTAAAATTATCTTTATATATTGATTGAGTTTTTAAAATTGTTGGGTGGATTAATTTGGGTGGTCGAGTATTTTAAAATGATTTTAAGAGTTTTATTGTATTTAAAGGATCAAAACTTTGAAAATTCATATTTAATTCATTTTTGATCCGAAAAATATTTCGAAAATATGTGGGTGTCCATAATTTTATATTCTTTATTTTAGAAATGGGAAAGTTTTATTTTTATTATTTTCCCTTAACTTTGATTTTTAAAAGGTATTTAAATTGTTTTAAAATTGTTTTTATGCCCTTTTCCCCAAATGTTTCTTTGAAATCTTTAATAATTCCATTTCCCCCAATTTTGAGTTCTTGGGCTCTGTTTTTTTTTTCTTTTACTCGGGAACTCTCTCGATGCTTCTCTTCCCCCTCTCCCGTCAAATCTCTCTCGATATCTCCCTCCCTACATTTAATCTCTCTCCATTTTTTATATCGCATAACTTAATTCACCCCGATTTTTGACACAACTCAGGTTCTTAAAGCTTTTTCCGAACAGATTATTGGTGTGCAGCAGTGTATTCCATCGACGGCGTGTGTGTGAGTCTGGGTATGCAATTGTAGCTGATGTGCTGGGTGTTCTCATGTGTTCGTGGGTCTGTATGTGTGTAAGGTGAACGTGTGTGTGGGTGATGCAGCTGGGTGCGTGTGTGAGTCTCCTTGCGGTTCTAGCGTAACCACCGTGATTCTTTGGTTCCTCCTGGTATGAGTTCAATTCGAGCTTAGTCCTGTAGTTGTGTTGTTGTGTGTGCGGCTTGGTAGTTGCATGTATGTATATTTCTGTTTATGCAGTGATTTCCAAAAAGAAGAAGGGGGCTTTGCATTCTTTCGATCTCTGAGCTTAATTAATTTGTTTGGATGATGTGAACCGTGGGTATATGTGTAACTCGAATATTGGTGGAATCCGTGATTGGAAACCCGAAATTATGGGTACCTCCGGATTTTGCCGCCATTGGCGATGAGCTTCGGTGAGCTGACGGTGGGCAATGATGATTATTCTGAGTCCTAATTAAATTATATAATATATCGTTTCTAGTTATAAATTTTATTGTATGTCAGAAAGCTTTAATTATAAATTATTAGTGTTAATTGTAATTGTGTTATTGATTTGGATTATTAAGGAGTAATAAGTAGTTGTATGATGTGCGGATAATTATTGTTGTGATTTAATTAGTTAAATTGCGAATTGTTGTATGTTTTAGCATATTAATTCGGGATACCATTATGGGTAATTAATTGTTGGGTTTATTTGTGAGTCCCCTAATATGTTCGGATTTAGTGATAGTTGTTAAATGCCTTAATTGACAATTGCTTGGTGATGGAATGTGTGTGGCTAATTGGCTATGTGCTAAATGATATAAATCATGTTGTAGTATATGTTGAAAGTATAAGTGCCAACTACGTGGTGTTGGCTTAAATGTGGATAAATGTAGTTTACTTTTCTTACGTGTTGAGGTGCCGCATGTCTGGGCGGGTAAATTTCTTTATGTGATTAGTTGCCGCATGTCTGGGCGGATACTTTCATTATTTGTTTACCTTTATGTTGCTGCAATTGAGGCGGCTTTTATTTTATCAAAAGCAGGGTTTGAATTGTATTTGAGGGGCTGTGCCCATAGTCCGATAAACGAATACTACATGCCGAAATTTTCTAAAAATCCCCTGCGTTTTAAAGTTATTTAAATTATTTGATTTAAAGATTTAAAGGCATATATGTGTATAAGTGTTTAAGTACATATGTGATGATTAATGAGGTGTGGATATATATATATATTTATGTATGTATTGCTTTGTGAGTTATAAGTAATTAGTTATCGATTGGATTGTTTATGTACTAAATAGTACTTTACTATTATTTCAAGTATGATTAGGGATTCGATATAGAGCCAGTGCACATGTTGACGGTTTATTGAAGAAAATGTATGCGTGATCGAATAAAGACCGAGATTAAGTATCGAATCGACGCGTGGAAACGAGGCAAGTGTACTAACCCTCGCTTATCGTTCAAGCGAGATACATATGTTTTTATTCAATATAATTATTCCCTTCAAATTATTGATAAGGATATATTTTATTCATATATCATGTGAAAAGTAGAAATACAGTTTTATTGCCAGTATTATTCTTTCTTAAGTTTTGTCGCTCATTAAAATGGCTTAAGTAATCAAAGATGTTTTTTTAAAATTTCCTTATACTGGGCTGGTCTTTTGCCAGTGAGTATAAAGGACTGAAAAGTGTAATGTTTTAAGTATTAATAAGATTGTTTAAAGAATGGAGAAGCGTAAGAGGCTAGGGTGGTCCTAGTCCAGCACCTTTGTTTAGCGTAAGAGGCTAGGGTGGTCCTAGTCCAGCACCTTTGTTTAGCGTAAGAGGCTAGGGTGGTCCTAGTCCAGCATTAAAGGCCAATGTGTTGCCTAATTGAGAACCTAATTTCAAAGAAAGGAAGACTTTACGTGGCTGATCACCCGTATTGTCCGTAATCAGAAGAATAATAAAATCAATTTAAATGTTTCAAAAAGTTTTACGGAAAGTATGTTTTATTTGTGGAATAGTTTTAAAGAGATGAATGTTTTGATGTTTTATTGATGGAATAGTTCTAATGAGAGGAATGTTTTAATAAGATATACCTGTTTTACTGTAAATGATTGTCGGTTTAGAAATTGTGTATTTCAGATTAAATTGTTGTCTATATGATAAAAGTTGAAACCTCAGTAAAATAATGAGATTAAGGATAGATAGAAGTTTTTCAGTTATTCCCTTCGCAAGTAACATTGTACGTGAAAGTGGAGTAAGAATGATTGGAAAAATTCTTGATATTCTTTCTCTCAAAGTTTTATCTGGGGCAGAGATGGTTAGTAGTAAATAGAAGTGTTATGTTAGAATATTAAAGGGGGGTGTTTATGTTATGTAAAGGGTATGAGTAACGACGATAGATAATGTTATTTTATAGAGTAGTTGTATATTCTTGTTGACTGTTATAAAATAATTCACGGTTATTACGGTCACTGTGGCATGCGTTGCGCAGTGATAGTGAGAACCGAGAATGATTTGAGATCTTCTTAGTAATTCAAACTCATGATTGTCAGGCCGGTTAGGCAGCTAGGAATGCAAATGCTTAGCGACATGAATGAGATTTGAGTAACTGAGAATTTCTTGGAGATTTCGTTAAAGTGTTAGATAAAGTATTTTTGCAAGTATTAAAAGTATTGAATCTAGTTTTTCGAACCTTTGCAGTTATTAAATTCTGATTTCGAGTTATAAATGTTTTAAATAATATTAATCTTTTGTTAAAGTTAAGAATCCGGATTTCAAGTATAGTATTGATTATAAATTGGTGAGCATTCATTCGCTCATATCTATTGTTCTTTTTCCTTTTTAAGTTAATCCTTCTTGAATTGCAGTTATTGCATTTAATTATTCAGTTCTATATATATAACTTGCTGAGCATTTCTTTCGCTCACCCTTGCTGTTTTTAAATCTAATATTTCAGTAAGCTAAGCATTGACGAGAAGTACCTGCGCAGTTCAGAAAGAGGAAGCAAGACGATGTGAAGAAAGCTGACGTGGATCAGGGTATTTAGATTTATAGTTTGATTTGTTGTATGTATATATATCGTTTTAGTAGTTATAGTATGTATTTGATTAGTTGGCCTGGTATACTTCTATCCGAAGTTATACCAGTGATTTAAGTTTGTATAAGTTTTGTAAATAGATTTGTATTTAAGTTGGTTATGGGTTTTTCTTGTTTCTAGAACTGTAACCTAAGATCCTGAGTTAGGAGTTGGGGTCAAAGAGCTGTTGATTGAGTTTTTATTTTTATTTCAGTTTTATTTTGATTTTCAGATTTTTAGTTTAGTATCCAGCAGGTTTATGTTGTATTTACGAATACATCATGGCCAATTTTTGTTAGAATTATTGAGTTTGTTAGCGTGACGCCCAAATCTACTGACCCCGGATTTGGGGGCGTTACAAAAACAAATACAAAATTACAGTGATTAATATACAAACAGAGTTTAAGCTTCTACTTAACAAAAATCTACAGAAATAAGAAAACTCTTACAGACTTTAACCTCTAATCTCTTCAAGATCTGGTGTAGCTCTGAGATAGTCTATAAGCAATCTTCTTTCAGCATTTTCAAGTTCATTCTCCATAGCTTCCTTGATCTCTCTCAACTGAGGATCATTCTCATCAGTCTGATAGATAGCAGCTCTGAGATCGTAGATTTTGTTTCTTCTCATTTCATTTCCCAATCTGATATACTTCACCTCTTCAGACTTCACATTAAAATCAAGAACAGTGATTCCAAGATCAGTCTTTAGCTTTGTAGTTCCCTTTTCCATCTCTATCAGCTTTCCATTCCAGTCTCTGTACTTAGGAACATATTTACTGTTATACTTCATGCCTCTTCTTGCCAGATTCTGAAGCATCTTCTGTCTAAGCACATTGGCAACAGATTGAGTCCTTTGATTTGTTACCTTGAAAGGATACAGAACATGTTCTAGTTCTTCCCAATATTTCAAACCAATATCATTCTCCCCAATTTTAAAAACTTTTCCATCTACCATGAAGTATAATAGAAAATCTTTCTTTAGGCTCTTCTGATAGACCAACTGTATTGATTCCAGTCTGTCTAAACTCTCTTGAGTGACAACACATTGACCTGGAACAGCCAGTGAAGATGGATCTCTAGGACTAACATTCTGCCTTTTATCCCTGTGTTATCCTATACCACCCTTGTTGTTTCCAATTTTCCCAGAAAATGCTCTTCCATCAGTGAAATTCATAGAACCTTTAAGTGCTTGATTTGGATCATGAAGAGTTCCCTTTCCAAAAATTGATTTCAACTGAGAAGATTGTAAAGGTGTGGTCACAACTTGTGTAGCAACAGAGGTTGTGTTTTCATTCTTCTTTAAAATTTGTGTAGAAACAGAGGTTGTATTTTCTCTAGCAATGCCTTTCAGCTTTTGCTTAAAGTCTGCATCTGTTGGTTTTCTGGATACTTGCATCCTTTGTTCAGTACCAACTTTTTCTTTGATTTGAATGCCTTTAAGAACAGGCTTTGCAGCTTTCACATTCTTCTTAGAATTGCCAGATTTCATAGCTTTCTTATGTTCTGCTAGAAATATCTTCTCTTGAGCTTAAACATCTGCAATTGTAACTCCCTCTTCATTTTCTTCTAAGAATAACTTAGCAGCCAATTCCTCAGCAGTCTGAGGATCAGAGGATAGTACCAAACTCTTAGTCTTTGAAGAACCTCGAGTATCAGTGTTTAACCTAGCAGACTGTGATTTAAGAGACTTGCTGCTAGTTTTCAGAGTTTGAGTTTCTACAGCCTTGCCCTTGCTTTTATTATTTGCTCCTCCATCTCCAGCATTATCCTTCTGAGTCAGAGTTTGAAATTTCTTACATTTTGACTTTGCAACTCTCTCCCCCTTTTTGACATCATCAGGCATGAGTATAGATGTAATCAACTCCAAAGAGGTAGCAATAGAATCAATTTTAACAGACAAGGCAGACTGATTCTCTTCAACTTTACCCAGCCTGGCAAAGAGATTGTCTTGAGCTTTAGAAAATTTTGTAGTCATGAGTTTAGACTCTCTTTCCATTTTCATTTCTGTAGTTAGAATCTCAGTCCTCAAGTCAGTGATTGCCTTCGTAGTTTCATCAAATCTACCATCCAGAGTCTTGACTTGTACTACAGTTGCTTTTAAGCAAGAAAGAATCTCTGGATTGGATATAGTGTTGGCAGTTTGCTTAACAAAATTAGCTGCTCTCCCTCTTGGAAAAATGCAATCCTCTTTGTACCAGTCAGCAGCAAATTTTGCAAGTTGTGCTTTTTTAATTTCATGAGACTTACATGGTTGATCGAAAGAGGTATGTTTATTGTCTATTTGCACTGGTGCACTCAGAAAAGAATCAGAGTTTGCACTGCTTTCACCTTCAAGATCAACACTTGCAGGTTTAGCATGTTCATCTTCAAGTGAAAAACTGTGCTGAGTATTATCAGCCACAGTTTCTGCAATTTCTTCTGCAGCCTTGTCAAGATTTTCTTCATGTTGCCCAGGCTTAGCAACAGAGTTTGCATTTGTGTCATCAACAGGCATAGGCTGAGAAGTAGCCTTGGTTGCTTGATCAACCTCATCACCTCCTTCAACAGTCTGGTGAGCATCTGAGAGTAACTCTGTATGTGATGCTACAGTTTCAGAAATGACAACTGTAGGTTGATCAGCTGCACCAGTTGCTTCAAATTGAGCAAAAATAGATGAGATAGGATCAGAGAATGGCATGAATAAATCAAGAGTATCATCCATTGGAGAAAAGCCATCTCTTTTATCCTCTTCTGCAGGCATTTTATCCTCTGCAGGCATTTCAACCTCTGCAGGCATATCAACCTCTGCAGGTATATCTTTTTCAGCCTCAACAATAGGTATTTGCTGTGAAACCACCTCTGGAGCTTCAACATTTTCACCATCAGAATCAGAGATTACTAGTTTTCTCCTCTTAGCTAGAGGCACTTCATCTGAATCCTCTTGACTAGATTCTGCCACCACAGAGGGTGATTTAGGTCTTTTTGCTCTTTGAATCTTTCTTGTAGCATAAACAGCTCCAGGAGATGCCTGTTTTGCTTTGGTTTGTTTCTCTATTGGCTTCTTAGCTCTTGCATGTCTTTCAGTAGTTGCTGCTGATTGCTTTACTCTGCCTCTTTTTGTTTTAGGCTGTGGTTGTGGTTGAGATTGTAATGGTTCAGTGTTTAGTTGTTGAGTGTGTGAATATTGTTTTGTGATTGGAGACTGAGGATTGTGAGTGGATGCAGGTTGTGGTTCAGGGATAGAGGTTTGGTTTGAGGTTGCAGGTTGTTGAGTAAGTACAGTGTGGATAGGTGATGTAGGTGGTTCAGTGTTTAAGGTTTGAGTATGATCAGTATTTAGTGGTTCAGGTTGTGGTTCTGGTTCTGGTTGTGGTTGGTCTTGAGGTTGGTTGAGAAAATTCTGCAAAGCAAGTGGCAGAACAAAGACATGTAGATTTTCTTTACCAGCATCTTTATTAGTCATATCAGAGAATATTCTCTTGTTGACTCTAAAAGGCTGAATCACATCAGCTTCAACAATCTCTAAACCAGATACACAAGCAGTGAATAGCATTTGACAAAATCGAGCAAAATAAACTGTAGTAGACTCTGACAGTTTATCACCTAGATTCATTAGAACATATCTACCAAAATCAAAATTACTACCATAAAGTAGAGAATACCCGATTTGTAGACTGTCCATTGGAATAGCATCCCAGTTAGTTACCTTCTTCTGGAATGTTCTTGTGATGTAGTCGAAGAAAAAATTCCATTCCTTCCTGAGATTAGGCCTCTTTACACTGCCAAGCTTGTCAAGAGAATCCATGTAGCCTATCTCCTGTAGCATCTGTCTCAATTGAGGTTCACCATCATAAGCATAAGAGGTGTGTGTATCAAAACCCATCGTTTCTCTGACAGTTTGTGGAGTAATCACAAACTCTTGTTCATCATGAGTGAAGATGATGTTTGGAGTCCCATTCTCTCCTCCATCCACATAGACTGAGTTTTGCCAAAAAGTGGCAATTTGAGATGCAGAGAGAGTACTAGGTTCAACCAGAGCTTGTCCAATCTCTGAGTCCCTTAAGAAATTCTGCATAAGATGAAACGCTTCTGGAACACGTTCATGATTGAGTGGGGCTGCATAATTGTTAGGGACAAAACGTAGACCAAAAACAGTGAATGATTTAGAAGCCATTTAATCAAGAAACAGGCAAGAAATCACAATGAAAAGTGTATGTAGGAAAAGTGTTTGCGAAAATGTGCAAGTGAAAACTTAGAGAACTTTGAGATGTAAAAGTGAGTGGGTGAAAGTAAAACTCAATCGTTTGTACACAAAAGTAATTAGAGTTGTAATTAAAAATTAAAACTCAATCGTTTGTGTATTCAAACACTCAACAGGTCCTAGATTAATGTGTGAGTGGGACACAATAATGAGTGAGTGGGACACGTGTCATACATGCAGTGGATCAGTTAATCATGCGCAGTAAAAATAGCAATTATCACCGCTGTATTCTCTTTCCTATTTCCAAGACACTTTAACACAATACACTTAATAACAGTTGTCAAAAGCACTGTTTACTCCAAAATTTTCAAATTATCCAAATGAAAATTTACCTTAGAGTACTAACCACAAATCAACAGCGTTTGTCAATTCTCCAACTTTATCACCGAAACCCTTTCAAAAATTGCACAGTTGTGAAAATATGTGTGTGTGTAGCAGAGTTTACCAAATCAATTTTTAGAGCATCTAATTTTTCATAAAATCCATAAAGTAAATCAATAAACACTGGATGCACAAACTCCATAGTAAACACTGACTATATGATGAAAGCTAAACTCTGTAGTGATCAATCTATATACAGTTACATTTAATTTATTTTATACCCCCTTTATTGCTAATATATATATATATATATATATATATATATATATTTATATTTATTATTCTATTCCTTCCAGTAATTAGAGGTTGGAGCCAGTCACCAAAAATTCAAAAATTTTAGCCCTTATCATTTTGATAAGTTCCTGGGTCATCCTAGTCTTTGACTAGTCACCAAAAATCAGAGAATTTTAGCACATATTATATACCAATAAGTTCCTGGGTCATCCTAGTCACCAACATAATCTCAAAGGAGTATAGCAACCTATATACATTTTCTTTAGGGGTATTGCAGTAAGCATTTTAATCTACCAGAGTATAACTAACAGAGTTTAGAGTTCATCAACATCAGTAGTTATTCATGAGAGGCAATGCACACAGTATTTATAGACTCAGAGTTTAGGACAAAATAAACTAAGAGATGCTATAAATATGAACTAGTATCATGCTGTGTTAACTTTCTGCACAATCTAAGATTAGATCATAATAACTCAGAAAGATTCATGATTAATTGCTGAGAATCATGCTTCATACATATTTCTTCATTGGTGTTTTCATTCAGACAATAATCAACTCAGAATTCACAGAGTTTAGCAAACTTATTAACAGTGTATGACATACAGGCATGCTGATAGAATTTAACAGAGTTTGACAGTGTTTAAAACAAACATGTTAACAGAGTATGCATAACAGAGTTTAATCAACATAGTTCACTTAGCACTTAACAAATCAAGGAAATATCAGCAACACATTACATACGTAAAATTTGAATCTAACCAACATTCTTAGTCAAAACCAGAGACCATTCCTAGTTCATTGACCAGTCTTGTAAATGTAGCTTCACTCAATGGTTTGGTGAAGATATCTGCAAGCTGTTGTTCTGTAGACACAAAATGTAATTCAATATTCCCTTCTTCCACATGTTCTCTGATGAAATGGTACCTTATGCTGATGTGCTTGGTCATTGAATACTGTACTGGATTACCTGTCATAGCAATAGCACTTTGATTATCACAGTAAATAGGAATCTTACTGTACCTCAATCCATAATCCAGCAATTGATTCTTCATCCACAAGATCTGTGCACAACAGCTACCAGCTGCAATATACTCTGCTTCAGCTGTAGATGTAGAAATTGATTTCTGTTTCTTGCTGTACCAAGAGACAAGTCTGTCACCAAGAAATTGACAACTTCCACTAGTGCTCTTTCTGTCTATCTTGCAGCCTGCAAAGTCTGCATCAGAATACCCAAGTAGCTTGAAATCTGATTCTCTGGGGTACCACAGACCTAATGATATGGTGCCCTTGAGATACTTGAAGATTCTTTTCACAGCTGTCAGATGTGGCTCTCTAGGATCTGCCTGAAATCTTGCACAAAGACAGGTTGCATACATGATGTCAGGCCTACTAGCTGTTAAGTAAAGAAGAGATCCTATCATGCCCCTGTAGTTTGTCATACCACTGAAACTCCTGTGTCTTTGTCCAATTTAGTTGCTGTTGCCATGGGAGTTGATGCAGATGAACAGTCAGGCATACCAAATTTCTTGAGAAGATTTCTGGTATATTTTGCTTGATTAATGAAGATACCATCATCTGTTTGTATCACCTGTAGGCCTAGAAAATAAATAAGCTCTCCCATCATGCTCATTTGATATCTGGACTGCATGAGCTTGGCAAACTTCTTACAGAGTTTATCATTAGTAGACCCAAAGATAATGTCATCAACATATATCTGAACTAAAAGCAAGTCACTCCCAGATTTGAAATAAAACAGAGTTTTGTCAATAGTTCCTCTGTTGAATCCACTTTCTAAGATAAATTGAGCCAGAGTTTCATACCAAGCCCTTGGTGCTTGCTTAAGTCCATAGAGTGCTTTATCCAGCCTGTAGACATGGTCTGGATATTTTGGGTCCACAAATCCTGGTGGTTGTTCAACAAACACTTCTTCTTCAAGCTTCCCATTCAGAAAAGCACTTTTCACATCCATCTAGAACACTTTGAATTTCTTGTGAGAGGCATATGCTAGAAAAATTCTGATTGCCTCTAATCTTGCAACTGGAGCAAATGTTTCATCATAGTCTATTCCTTCCTGCTGTGAATAGCCTTTTGCTACCAGTCTAGCCTTGTTCCTTGTGATAACACCTTCACTGTCAGTCTTGTTTCTGAAAATCCATTTAGTACCAACAATAGATCTGTTCTTTGGCCTTGGTACAAGGGTCCAAACTTCATTCCTTTCAAATTCATTCAACTCTTCCTGCATTGCTGTTATCCAGTCAGCATCTTGAAGAGCTTCTTCCACTTTCTTTGGTTCATTCTTAGACAAGAATGCATGAAACAAACATTCACTTGCAGTGGCACTTCTTGTTCTCACTTTTGCATCTGGATCACCAATTATCAAATCAGGTGTATGTGATTTAGTCCATTTCCTAGCAGAAGGCAAATGACTTCTGTCAGCATGTGATCCTCCCCCTTGATCCATGCTCTCCTGATTTTGTTGTGGGCTTTCTTCATTTTCTGAGACTCCCCCTGAACTTGACTGCCCAGAGTCAGAATTTGAATTTTCAGAGTTTGAATCATCAGAGTTTGATCCAGATTTTTCAGTTGACTCAGTATCAATGTTTGAGTCTTCATCTTGATCATGCTCCCCCTCAACTGGTTCTTCCCTTTGTTGTGGATGAGAAGTTTCTCCAGTGTTTACCAGTAGAGGTTCAGAGTCTGTTTCAACAGAGTCTGTCAGAATAGTTTGATCAGAGTTTACTTCAACAGAGTTTAAATCTTCATTTTCAAAGTTCAGTTGATCATATTCATCTGTGTCTTCAAGTCCAGTTATTTTCTTGTCATCAAAAGACACATGATCACTCTTGTTCTCAGATTATAAACTCTGTATGCCTTTGTTGACAGTGGATAGCCAACAAAAATCCCTTCATCTGCTTTTAACTCGAATTTATTCAGTTGTTCAGGATGAGTCTTCAAAACAAATTATTTGCACCCGAAAATATGAAAGTATTTCAGATTAGGCTTCTTTTTCTTCACCATCTCATATGGTGTCTTTCCATGCTTATTGATCAGTGTAGCATTTTGAGTAAAACAGGCAGTTTGAACAGCTTCTGCCCAGAAATAAGTTGGCAATTTTGCTTCATCAAGCATAGTTCTGGCAGCTTCTATCAAGGTTCTATTTTTCCTTTCAACTACACCATTTTGTTGTGGTGTACCAGGTTGTTAGGTCCGATAAGATTGTAGAAGGGGGGTTGAATACAATCTTTACCTTTTTATCGAAATTTGTCCGTTAGATAATATTTTAGCAAAGACAAATTTGTGCGGAATTACTTAACACAATTTTTCAAGTTGAATATAACTGTATATTAACTTGATGTGGTGTTACAAAATCAGTATAACAACTTATCAAGATGTTAATAACTAATTAAAAAAATTCGACATGAACTTTTCTAATTTAGTTAATAATGATCAAGATAAGAACTAGGAAACTTAATTCGCTAGTAGTACAAGAATCACAAGTAATCAAGTTCTATCGGATAGAATATTACAAAGATGAAGAACTTGAATTTCTAGGAATTGTTTAGGCTTTGGTGTTCTTGAGTTTCTTGAGAGAAAATTTGCTGGATAGAATTATATTCTGCTGTGTTTTTCAGTTATGACATAATCTGCTGTCTTTGGTTCTTTTATATCAGCAACAAGTCTTGCTAGCTTTTTGTAGGATATTTAATTGCTCCAGTATGACTTAATCTGCTTCCAAGACTTAATTTTTCTTCATTAAGACTTACACAAACCTCCATTAAGACAAAAACCTGGTCGGTATGACTTCATAAAAATTCGGTATGACCTAAAACAGCTGGCAGGTGGTCGGTATGACTTAATCAGGATATTTTGGCTCGGTATGACATAATCTGAAATTGCTCGGTATGACATAATTTAGGTCATACTGATTTTGTCTTCACCAAGACATAATCCAATCCTTTTCCTTTTAAGTCATATTGATCCATTTAATTAATTAATGATTATCCAATTCACATTTAATTGATACAATAATTAATTTAATAAATAAATTAATTCTTCTAGAATTAATTCATTTAATTAAATCAACTAAATGATTTATATCAATTATAAATGAATTTAATTAAATCAATAAATAATTAATTTAATTCTTACAAACCACTGAAGGTAGTAAAGAATTACCACTGACTTGTGTTGACGTTCGATGTACTGTCTGGTTCATGAACGACTAACTTCAATGATGCTTCTTCACTTTTGACTTTAGGTTGTGGTTTATTTCTTCTCTCAATTCTCTTGTACTGTAACTGACATTCAAACTATCACTCGAAAAATCTCTGTCACTGTTCAAATGAATCCATTCGCTTCAATGCTATACTGGGGCTTGATCAGATAACTGAATCGTCTTCCAGTGTACGACATCAAAACTATAGATTGACTTTCTTCTTTCTTCTGACAGATAATACTTCTTGAGATTCCTGTGACAGTTCATATGTATATTTAATTATTACAATTTGGTTTAAGTTGATTAGGATCCTATAACTACAAATAGGCTGAGTCATATGCCTTTCAATCTCCCCCTATTTGTTTGTTAGACAATAACAAGCAAATTCCTAGAGGATACCTCAACTAATCCAACTTAACCAAATGAAAGATAAAACTTTAAATATGAAGTAAATATGAAAAAAAGTTCTGGTTTATATTAAACATTTCCAGATTCAAACAAAATGATAAATACAAGATAGATGATCCTTTAGCCTGATCATATTTAACATATTCCTATCTTGACCTATCTAGCTCTAAAGATAATACACGTAGAGCTGATCTTCAAATACTGTCTTCTCGTCTAAATTCTCCTTCTTCTGGCTCATCTATGACTTGAAGTTTCATGTGTAAATCAGAATCAACAAGACGGTCTCTTCTTGATGACAATCCTTGAGGTAAGATTAAAGGAATTCCAAGCTTCTTTCTCAGTTCACCTTGAAATTTCTTGTAATCTTTTATATTCGTTTGTGCATAGGATCGAATGTGATCTGCAGCTATTACCTTTTCTTCAGTCAAGAATCCATGATTTCTGAGAGCATATTCAGCATATACCAAGTGTTTTGCATGATGTTCATATAACTCATCTGTCTGAAGATTGATTGAATGAAGTACCTCTCCCTTAAGAAATTTTACTTGTGGAGAATCATTAATCACTTCTGGTCCAGCTCTTTCAGCAAATTCTTTGAACTTCTCATGTAACAACACACCTAGCTCAGAAGATGTTCTCACCTTAGGCCTAAGTACCCAAATCTCTGTCAGCGATCTGTCATAAAAGAACTGAATAGATACTCTGAAAGTTCCAATATTATGACAATCCACAAATATTACCAGCTCATCAGATTTGGGTTCAAATGCAGTAGTTATCCTGATGACTTCTACCTTTAAGGCCTTTATATACATATCATGAATTGGATTTGCCAGTTTGAATTCCTCGAGAATTTCTCCAAGACGACGATCTTCATAATCAGAACTCTGAGGTGAATCAATTGCTTTTTGAGCACGTTCCCATTTGTCACCGCTCTTTAGTCTGATATATGTCTTTCTCTTCTCAACATTTATAGCATGTAATCGTTGTAATGCTTGCTGTTCAGCTTTCTGAAGTTCTTCATTTCGTGCAATTTGCTCTAATGACTTTTGAAGCTTTTCTTCTCTCATCATCAAATTAGCTTCCCTCTGAGCAAATAATTCTTCAGATTCTTTCTCTGCTTGTTGAGCTTCATATTTAGATATCACTGGTTCTTCTTCTTCTTCCCAGTGACTTAAATCTGGTTCAGGTAATTTCTCACCTTCATCAGAAAAATCAAAGTCATAAAAAACATCAAGATTACCCGGTTCACCCGTGACTTGATCATCTGCAACAACTTTCTTCTCCCCCTTATTCCTCCTGTCTTCACTGTCTGTATCAGATTTATCAGATTTACCTCCTTTCTCTCCTTGTCCTTTCTCACCACCTTGTGATTTCTGTGCCTGTTGTGATTTCTCCCCCTTAGTTGAGGAATCCTATACAGATTTATCAGTTGCACCAGCTTCAGGATCTCGTTCATCATCATCACCACCTGTTCTTGCAAAGAATTCTCTTTCTTCAGTAGTTGGTGTGCGATTTTGACTGATCAGATGAAATAAATGCCTTAATCCTTTAGCTTGATGTGCATTTTGCTTCTCAATTTGATCTAGTCGAAAATCAGTAGAACGCTGATTTTCATGCACTTCTTCCTGTAGATTATCAACCTTGTTGGAGATTTCAGCAATAATTTTGTCTTGTGCCACAGTGACCTCACCAGAATCATCAAGAGCCTTTTCATGAGAAAGTTCGAGAGTTTTGATTTTATTAGTGAAGAATGTCTTCAAGTTGTTGATGTCACCCTTTATCGAAGTAAGCTGATTATCAACAGAGGTGGATGGAGAAGACTGTTTATCCACTTGTGCTCGAAGTAATCTAGCTTCAGCTTTACTTGCTTCTAGTTCCCTTTCCAGATCTTGTATTTTTTGTAACAATGAGAGAGTGTATGTGTCTGTGTGTGCACTCACCTGAGTTTCACTCTGAATTTCACTCACCTGATGTGCATGTGTATCACTCAATTTTGTGGTAATCCTCACATCACATCCTCTCAATTTCCTTAGCTTTTCCAGAAGCGGTACCTGCAGTTAAAATCACCCTAGCCTCCTCTGGGAAGGTCAGTGGTGGTGCAATGGGAGTTCGCAAATCCCTGTCCTCAATCAATTCCACTTGTACATTTGGATTTGTAATCTGAATTTCTTCAGTAGTAGACTGATCAAGTTGCCTTCAACTTTCTTCAGTCGAAACTGCGAGGGGAAACTCCCTTGAGGGATCTAGGAATGTTTCTCCTAGGAGGGGAGATGATGGTTCTATTAAAGTTGGCAAGGAACCATGATTTCCCTCAGAAGTCTGTGAAAACTCTTCTACCGTAACTATGGTAGGCACTGTTTCAGACTCAATGTGCTCCCCTGTCAATGTGTCCCTATTTTCATCATAATCTATCTGTTCTCCCATTATTAGTAATAACAAAGGGGTTGTGCCTGACACATTACAAGATGCCATGGCCCTATGGCGAATTTCAATAGTATCATCCTGTTGAGAGAATGATCCTAGTAACTGTTGCATGGCCATATCAACGTCCATATCTTGTTGGGAAGATACGGATGGGCTTACAGTTGCCTCTGAATCAGTTCTACTTTTCTTTTGTAGAGGCAGAGCTGTGGGTTCACTCATTATATTTCTTCTTTTCTTTGCTCTTTGAAAGGGAATTTTCTTTCTGGAGTGAAAGGTTTTAAGTGATGTAGATTCAGTGTTTGGCTCTATGACCGGGGTTAGAGATTGCGGTCTTACAATCCCTTGGTCAGCCCTATCAACCACTTGGGTTCCAGAAATAGATTGAGAAGTAGAAATAGTTTGAGGAACAAAAGACATTACCTGGTCAGCTGATTCTGCGATAGTCTCTGATAAGATTGGTTGATTTAATTCAGGTTCAGGGACAGATGCAGTTTCTTCCACTGGATGTTCAACAGCAAGTGCAGGTTGCTGAGAAACAATTTGTTGAGCAGGTTCAACTTGTTGATTGCCTTGATCGTCATGTTCAACAAGTATGTTTTCCACTGGTGGTTCAGGGTTTTGTTCAGGTTGTTCAGGTTCTGGTACAGGTTCAATGACAGGTAGTTGTATATAGTTTGACATGTATTGGGTGACAACTATAGGTATATTTGTGAATTTAGGTTTGTTGCTGTACTCAGTGAACAATCTGGTAGAAGGTTTACCTGACGCCAGTGATTCTCCATTCAGGAATTGGGCTTGGTTTTCTAGTTCCACTAGATGATTAAAAATCAATGACAGGAATCTTGGATAATAGCATGATACTTTTTCTCCATGATCAAAATTCCTCTTTGCATTAATGATTCTTCTAACCATTGGAACACACAGTAGTCTACCAATATTAATTCTTCGGTTGTGTACAACTGCATATCCAATATGCTGCATGAAGGATGGTAATACCCCGAAGTTCCCTTTAGTAGAATTGGCAAAGACTTTAGCTAAGGTGTCAAACAGATAGTCCCATTCCTGAACGAGGTGCTTTTTATTCTAGACAGTTTGATCAGGTCTGTATTGGTAGAATATACCATTCAAAAAATTTATCAATTCTTGTTCTGATGGTAATTCTTCGAAATTGTCACTAGGAAAGTTTAAGACCGTATTTATAACATTTTCATCCACTGTGTACTGATTGTCTCCGACAGAGAAGACAAACGATCTGTTGTCATTGGAAATGACCGCAGTAGTACACATGATTCGCAAAGGTTCAATTTTTAAGGGAGCATCTAAGCTCAGAGCAGTGCGAACTAGTGAATTATCGTTTAAAAATCGAATCCACGGTCGAAAACGTTCAAGTGAACATTTTTCTGGATCAAAATAACCGATTAAATTATGTTTAATAATTTCAAATCGATCAGCCATTTTAATCAAGATTTAATTTCTTTGAAAATTTCAGATTTTATAAAATAATGAATTAAAAATTAATTTTTCGAATTAATAAATAATTAAAAATTCGAGAAAATTAAAAGTTGTTAAAAAATTCTGAAAAATTCACACAACAATCTCCTTACACACACGAACACATGTATATTTTTAGATTTCTAAGATTCGAACCTAGTTTTTCTGAAAAACAAATCGTATTTTGCGATTTTCCGAAATAAAAAAATCTTCAAATCGGAACAAGATTGAGATTTTAAATAATCAAAATGAAGATAATCACACCAGGAATCGATGGTTGTATTTGGTTTGTGATTTCAGTCAAGATTTGTGTTGAAAAATGGGCATGAACGATCGGTGGTTTATGCGTGTATATGTATGTATATCCAATAGTTCTCAAAGACTTAACTTTGGAGAATGACTTAAAATGAAATAAGACTTAACAATACCCTAACTGCTCTATATATATAACTAGCTGAATATGACTTATTTAAGTATTCAGTGGATAAGACTTAATCTATCTAACAAGACATAACTAATAATACTTAAAACAGATGAATAAGACTTAATAATTATATACCTCGTTAAGACTTAAATATTTACTAAGTCGGTTATGTCATACTGAATATTTATTTTTAAAAAAAAAAAAAAACTAATAAGACCTAAACTAATTAAGACTTAAGCTTAATATTCTAATAAGACTTAGAATTATATATAAACAAGACTTAACTAAAAATTCGAATAAGACCAAAAATTAAAAACAGAATTATTCTAATAAGACTTAACATAATTAAGACTTATTAAATATAATAGACTTATTAATAAGACCTATTATTATTCTGATTTAATTTAAGACATATCCTTATTAAAATAAATTAAAATATATAAATAATTCAAATAAACACACAAAAATATACAATTAACTTATAAAAATAATAAAAATATTATAGAAAATTAAACAAATAATAAAAATAATTATAAATACCATATGCTAACCTATTAACGAAAACAAAGCAATATTAACAGGACAAACACTACAAAACATATGATAAATTAATTATTAAAATAGAAATAAATATCTACAAATATTCTAAAAATACAGAAATATGAAGTATTAAATAATATGAATATAGAGAGTGAAAAATAACTAAACAAGCAAGAAAATCAGTAGGTAAAATAATTATACAAGTGATTTCAAACAACAAATATTCACAGAATAATCACTTGCAAAATTATTAAAGATCAAGTTTCAGATATTAACAGTATTAATTACTAGGACTGTTTAACATACCCAATTCACTAACAATATTAGTGAATGAGGATTCATTAAGCGACTTAGTAAAAATATCTGCAGTTTGATCTCCAGAGCCTACAAATAGTAGTTGCACTGTACCATTCATTACATGCTCTCTTATAAAATGATACCTTATGTCAATGTGCTTTGTCCTTGAGTGCTGCACAGGATTGCTGGCGATTGCTATGGCACTTGTATTATCACACAAAATAGGGATATTTTCCAATACAATGCCATAGTCCATTAATTGATTCCTAATCCATAAGATTTGAGCACAACAGCTTCCAGCAGCTATATATTCAGCTTCGGCTGTAGAGTTGGAAACTGTTTGCTGTTTCTTACTGAACCAGGAAACCAATCTTCCACCTAGGTATTGACAACTCCCAGATGTACTTTTCCTGTCTACAACACTTCCTGCATAGTCAGAATCTGTATATCCAATTAAAGTAAAACCAGATTCATTAGGGTACCAGATGCCTAAATTAGGCGTACCCTTTAGATATCTTAAGATTCTTTTGACAGCAGTGAGATGGATTTCTCTAGGGTCCGCTTGGAACCTTGCACACAAGCATGTGGCAAACATTATATCTGGTCTACTAGCAGTTAAGTAAAGCAATGAACCAATCATACCTCTATAGCCTGTGATATCTACCTTGGCAGAACTTTCACATAAACCAATTTTGACAGCTATAGTTGATGGTGTCTTTGCTGATGAGCACTCCTCCATGTGATATTTCTTGAGGAGTTCCTTGATGTACTTGGATTGACAAATAAATATTCCATCTTGTCTCTGACTTATTTGTAATCCAAGAAAGAATTTCAGTTCTCCCATCATGCTCATTTCAAACCTACCCTGCATTAACTTAGAAAACTTCTTGCATAGAAGCTCATTAGTAGACCCAAATATAATATCGTCCACATAGACTTGGACTAGTATTATATCATTCTTATGTCTTTTAGTGAAGAGCATTTTGTCTATGACACCTCTTATAAAATCATTTTCTAATAGAAATTCAGAGAGAGTGTCATACCATTTTCTTGGTGCTTGCTTAAGACCATAGATAGCTTTGTAAAGAAAGTAGACATAGTCCAGATGATCTTGATCTTCAAAACCAGGGGGCTATTCTACATACACTTCTTCATCTAGCTTACCATTCAGAAAGGCACTCTTGACATCCATTTGATAAACTTTGAATCTTGAAAAGGATGCAAATGCCAAGAATATTTTGATGGCCTCAAGTCTTGCCACTGGAGCATAGGTCTCATCATAATCAATGCCTTCAGCTTGAGAATAACCTTTAGCTACCAGTCTTGCTTTGTTTCTTATCACAGTGCCATCTTCATCTAGTTTGTTTCTGAATACCCATCTTGTGTCCACCACTTTTCTATCTTTAGGTCTGGGTACCAGCTTTCATACTTCTAGTTGCTTAAATTGATTGAGTTCATCTTGCATAGCAATCACCCAATCAGGATCAGATAGAGCTTCTTCTATCTTCTTAGGTTCCATGACAGACAGGAACCCGGAATAATTACATTGATTCTGATAAGCTCTTCTTGTTTTCACACCAACATCTGGATCACCAAGGATCAGCTCAAAAGGATGAGCTCTATTCCAAACAGTTTGTCTGGGAAGAATTGATCTTGATGATTCGCCTTGATCTTCAGTATGATGTTGAGTATGACTTGTTGACCCTTCATTATCTCCCCCTGAGTTGTTGCCAGTTTGACTTGTTGATGGTTCAAGAGTATCAGTGGTGTCTTGAAAATTATCATTGTTTTCACCAGAATCACCTTGATCATTACCACCAACATTTGGATTATTATTATCAGCAACAACGTCAGGTTGATTGTCATCATCTGAATCTGAGTCTGACATGTCGTCAAACTTAAGCTTTTCAGATGGATCTTCATTTTGGATACTTGGGAGTTTTGTGTCATCAAATGTAACATTGACACTTTCCATAGTTTTCTGTTGATCAATAAGATACACCTTGTAGGCTCTTCTAGTATAACCAATAAATATTGCTTCATGTGCTTTTTCTTCAAATTTACCACCTTGATCATCTCCTTCTTTCAGCACAAAGCATTTTGTCCCAAATACATGGAAGTACTTGAGAGTTGGTTTCTTGTCATGTAGAGCTTCATATGGTGTCTTCATTAAGTCTTTATTGATAAGTGTTCGATTCTGGGTATAGCATGCAGTGTTGACAGCTTCAGCCCAAAAGCTCAATGGAAGCCTTGATTCACTTAGCATAGTACGTGCAGCTTCAATCAAGGTTCTATTCTTTCTTTCAACTACTTCATTTTGCTGAGGAGTTCTGGGAGCCGAGTACTGTCTGGTTATACCTTTTTCAGTGCAAAAGTCATTCAGAACTGCATTCTTGAATTCAGTTCCGTTGTCTAACCTTATAGCTCTTACTAGACGATTAGAGTCCAGCTCAATTAACTTAATGTGATCAACTACCAGTTGTGGAGTTTCATCTTTTGAGTTCAGAAATAGTACCCATGTGAATTTTGAGAAATCATCAACAATCACTAGAGCATATCTTTTTCTTGACATGGACATCACACTAACTGGACCAAACAAATCCATATGGAGAAGTTGTAATGGTTCAGTTATTGATGATGTGTTAATACTCCTGTGAGTTGCCCTTTTTAACTTTCCTTTTTGACAAGCATCACATAGACCTTCCTGAGTAAATTCATTCGAAGGTAAACCTCTCACCAATTCTCTTTTAACTAGAGAATTCATTGTTTTGAAGTTTAGGTGAGAAAGTTACTTGTGCTATAACCAACTTTCATCAGTGGATGCCTTTGAATAAAAACATCTAATTTCTTCTGTGCTTCCAGAGTTCATATTGGCTATGTACAAGTTTCCTTTTCTTACTCCAATCAACTGCGGCCGTTCATTTCTCTTGTGTGATATTAGACAATTCTTCTTGTTGAAATGAACTTCATAACCTTTGTCACAGAATTGACTAATACTGAGCAAATTGTGCTCAAGGCCGTTCACAAAAGAGACATCTTCAACGATAACATTTCCAGCTTCTAATCTGCCATATCCATCAGTTTTACCTTTGCTGTTATCTCCAAAGGTAACTACTGGGCCGGCCTTCTCCACCACATTTGTCAGCAGGGCTCTATCTCCGGTCATATGCCTTGAACATCCACTGTCCAGAATCCACATGACTCGTTCAACCTGTTTTAAACCCTGCAATGACAAATTGGTTAGACTTTCTTCGGAACCCAAATTTGATTGGGTCCAGAGTACATAAAGAATTGGCCTTTATCAGGCAAAGCAACACTTTTTATTTTAACAGTATTTTCTTCAGGTACTGGACATTTAACCCTGTAAACAGCTTTAACTTGTTTTGGTTTCAGCTTGGGTAACCATGTCTTCACCATATCCTTAGGAGGACTTGGAGTCCTAGTCTTAGGATTAGGTGGGTTTACAGTCCTGGATCTAACATGATTATTTCTGCTCATATGCTGTCTAGGAACATTCTTATCAACACATGCATGATTACCGTTAAAGTAAGCAAACATTATATTAAAAGCACAAGACATGCAATTAACAGCATTGTATTTCTTATGAGCAGTATCAATAACAGGAATAGCATGCATGGTAGATATGTTGTTGCATTTATTCATGTTGTTACTTCTACTACTAGTTTTCAAGGAACTAGTAGACTCACCAACTCTTTCTGTTTTCTTAAACACAGACTTTCTATCTTCATCATTTTTAACAACTTGATTACTTTCTAAGACTACGCCATTAGCTACATCCTCAATGCGCATCTCTTCCTTAATGATTAAAGATGTTGTATCCAAAGGTTCTGCTATGGATGTCTTAAAGAGTGGGTTACTAACACCCTTAAGCACTATTGGTATACCCCTTTCTATAGCACTGACACGATTAGGGGTAATAATGCTTGTTCGTCCAATAGCTTCATTATAATCAAACCCAATTCCTACGGTTTGATTAATAGCTTGTTGGTTAAACAACTCTTTAGCCACTTTACATGAATTAGAAGTATCAATAACCTTTATTTCTAGTTCAGCTATTGTCTCACGTTGTTGAACCACTATCAACGCTAGAGACCTCTCAAGTTCTTTTAGAATTCTTATTTCTGATTTTTGTTTTTCATGGCAATTTTGTACATCGTGTAATTCTGATAATTGATTTCTAAGATCTGTATTTAACAAATTGATCCTTTCAATCTCTCTATTAGTATAACCTAGTGAATCACTAAGTTGATAAATATATTGACTTTCAGAACATGATACCTCAGATGAAGTACCACTGGAGTTATCAGATTTTGCCATCAGGGCAAGATTGCCATACTCTTCTTCTTCAGAGTCTGTATCATCCCAACTCTTTCCAGCAGCCACATAGGCTTTACCTGTCTTCTTCTTCTCAGATCCAAAGTCTTTTCTTTGGTTTTGTTTTGGCTTCTGACATTCAGTAGCGAAATGTCTAAGTTCATTACAGTTGTAGCATCTAATTTTACTTCTTTCAACTGTTCCAGTTTTGTAACCTCCTCTGTTACTTGAGGATGAAGAACCTCCTCTCTGGAACCTATTATAGTTAGATTTGTACCTGAACTTGGGATTCTTCCTGAATCTGAAGTTACTGAATTTCCTTACCAACAAAGCCATGGACTCATCTTCCAACTGATCTAGCTCTTCTAACGAATAGAAGTCTCCTTCATCTGGACTAGCATTCGTTTGACCAACTTCAACTTCAAGCTTACCACTGTCAACACTATAAGATTGAATAACCTTATCTTCCACTTCCTGTTTGTTCTCAACAATAAGAGCTGTAGAAGTATTAGCAACTCTTCCTTTTCCATAAATCTCCTTTTGTTGAGATTGTTCCAGTTCATAGGTTTTTAAAACGCCAAAGAGTCTTTCTACAGTAATTTCACTTAGATTCCTCGACTCTCTGATAACTGTAATCCTATGTTCTAGATGAACAGGCATTGACAGTAGAAATTTTCTGTTGATCTCTTTCTGAGTGTAGTACTTGCCATGCATCTGTAAATTGTTGACAAGTTTGTTATATCTTTCAAACACATCTTGAATACTTTCATTGGATGGTGATCGAAAGTGTTCATACTCAGATGTCAGAATTTCTAGACGATTCTCCCTAACTTCCTCTGTTCCTTCATTCACAGTTTCAATGGTTTCCCACATGTGCTTTGCAGTCTTGCAGTTAATCACATGACTGTACATTACAGAGTCTAGAGAATCTATTAAGATCAGTCTTAAATTAATGTCAAGTCCAGCTTCCTCTCTTTCAACAAGAGTGTATTCAGAAGAATCTTTGTGTACAAACCTTGCAGGGGCAACAACTTTTCCATCAGTAACAACTTCAGGAATTAATCCAAAAGGTATTATTGGTCCTTCTGATAAGACTTTCATGTATTTAGGATTTGCAACCTCGAGGAACATTAACATTTTGTTCTTCCACATATCATAACTGTTTTTGTCATATATGGTAATTTTCACAGTTCCAACTTTAGAAGACATGATGAATTTTTTAAGAGAGTTAAAAAATTCGGGGATGATTTTTAATCGAGTAAAATGGGATCTTTGATTTGTGTATCAATCAATCTGCTCTGATACCAATTGTTAGGTCCGATAAGATTGTAGAAGGGGGGGTTGAATACAATCTTTACCTTTTTATTGAAATTTGTCCGTTAGATAATATTTTAGCAAAGACAAATTTGTGCGGAATTACTTAACACAATTTTTCAAGTTGAATATAACTGTATATTAACTTGATGTGGTGTTACAAAATCAGTATAACAACTTATCAAGATGTTAATAACTAATTAAAAAAATTCGACATGAACTTTTGTAATTTAGTTAATAATGATCAAGATAAGAACTAGGAAACTTAATTCGCTAGTAGTACAAGAATCACAAGTAATCAAGTTCTATCGGATAGAATATTACAAAGATGAAGAACTTGAATTTCTAGGAATTGTTTAGGCTTTGGTGTTCTTGAGTTTCTTGAGAGAAAATTTGCTGGATAGAATTATATTCTGCTGTGTTTTTCAGTTATAACATAATCTGCTGTCTTTGGTTCTTTTATATCAGCAACAAGTCTTGCTAGCTTTTTGTAGGATATTTAATTGCTCCAGTATGACTTAATTTGCTTCCAAGACTTAATTTTTCTTCATTAAGACTTACACAAACCTCCATTAAGATATAAACCTGGTCGGTATGACTTAATAAAAATTCGGTATGACCTAAAACATCTGGCAGGTGGTCGGTATGACTTAATCAGGATATTTTGGCTCGGTATGACATAATCTGAAATTGCTCGGTATGACATAATTTAGGTCATACCGATTTTGTCTTCACCAAGACATAATCCAATCCTTTTCCTTTTAAGTCATATTGATCCATTTAATTAATTAATGATTATCCAATTCACATTTAATTGATACAATAATTAATTTAATAAATAAATTAATTCTTCTAGAATTAATTCACTTAATTAAATCAACTAAATGATTTATATCAATTATAAATGAATTTAATTAAATCAATAAATAATTAATTTAATTCTTACAAACCACTGAAGGTAGTAAAGAATTACCACTGACTTGTGTTGACGTTCGATGTACTGTCTGGTTCATGAACGACTAACTTCAATGATGCTTCTTCACTTTTGACTTTAGGTTGTGGTTTATTTCTTCTCTCAATTCTCTTGTATTGTAACTGACATTCAAACTATCACTCGAAAAATCTCTGTCACTATTCAAATGAATCCATTCGCTTCAATGCTATACTGGGGGCTTGATCAGATAACTGAATCGTCTTCCAGTGTACGACATCAAAACTATAGATTGACTTTTCTTCTTTCTTCTGATAGATAATACTTCTTGAGATTCCTGTGACAGTTCATATGTATATTTACTTATTACAATTTGGTTTAAGTTGATTAGGATCCTCTAACTACAAATAGGGTGAGTCATATGCCTTTCACAGGTGCTGAAAATTCTTGCTTCGCTCCATTGTCCTTGCAGAATTCTTCCATTGTTGCATTCCTGAACTCAGTTCCATTATCACTTCTGATGATTCTGACTTTGTTACTTGATCCTTTGTCCAGAAGCTTCACATGCTCCATCAGAGTTAATGTAGTTTCATCCTTCTTTGGTAGAAAATACACCCAAGTGAATCTAGTGTATTCATCAACAATGACTAAAGCATATTTCTTCCTTGCTATAGACATAACATTTACTGGACCAAAGAGATCAACATGCAGGAGATGATAAGGATCAGTGATTGAAAATTCTGTCTTGCTCTTGAAAGATGACTTCCTTTGCTTGGCCTTTTGACATGAATCACATAGGCCATCAACATTTAACAGAGTCTTTGGGAGTCCTCTTACAAGATTCTTTCTGATCAATTCATTGATGTTGTTCAAGTTCAAATGTGAGAGTTTCTTGTGCCACTTCCAACTCTCTTCACTAGACATTCTTGTAGTCAGGCAAACAGCTTTTCCAATAGAGTTTATTAAGAGCTTGATTTCATAAATGTTGTTTTGCCTATGACCAACTAGAACAACCTTTCCTGTAGATTTGCTGATAACTTCACAATATTCAGGTTGAAAATATACATGATATCCCTTGTCACAGATTTGACTCACAGATAGCAAGTGATGAGTGGGTATTTTATTCACTTAAAACGTTTCCGTTTGGCTTAAAACGAATGTTTGTACTTAAGTTATGGTATTTTTGATCTCTTTTAAGGGTATTGTGCAGGACTGTTAATCACAGGTGTTCAAGGAATGCAGCGAAGCAATTGGATAGTAATTCGGAGTTGTAATGAAGAAATAAGAAAAAAGTCCAGTGCTGAGCAGAAGGGAAGGCGCGGCAGCGCCGCATTTGTACTGAAGGACGGCGCGGCAGCGCTGTGATTTCTGGAGGACGGCGCGGCAGCGCCGTGTTGTAACTATGGGATGGTGCGGCAGCATCGGTGCTTCTGACGAGAATTTTCTGTTTTTGCTGTTTTTCGAGATAAAGTCAAAATAGAATTTCTTTTCGAATTTCTTGCATCTGGAGCCTATGTAAAGAAGGAAAAAAAACCCTAGAAGGAGAGATCGGACCACATATTTTATTTACAGAGTTTTGAAGCACGAAGAAGCGAGGAAGAAGATAGTTTTCAAATTATTCTTGTATTCTTCCTAGTTTGTGGATGCTTGGTTTTGGTGTATTCTTTAAAACCCTTGATATTTATTCAAATCATAATTCATTTTCTGCTATCATGTTTACATTGGAACCCATGGTGACGATTAGTTTAATTATGAACTAATTCGTTGTCATGGGGTTTTAGCGGATTTATTCATGAAATTTATTTGTTGAATCTTCTCGATGCCTATAGTGTGATTGATGTGATATCCTATCATGGTTGCTTTAATTCGTTATAGGAGAGTAGCTAACTCCTGTAATTGTGTGTTAATTCTTATTGAAGCGAAAGTGAATCTAAGAGTTTAGAACTTGCCATGTTAGCATAGGTTTATGCGTGAAAATATCATTCATAATTAGTGTCGTAACTCTAACCGTTTTATGACGACTATGTGATCAATTGAATGCTTGTACTTCAATCATTATGTTTCAATCTTTATAGACATATGGAGATTAGGCATAATTGGGAGACTAAGTGATTTCTATCTATTGTGGATATTATTTAGGATGGTATTTGTGCAACGAAAGTTGGCTTATATCAGTTTTGTGTATTCGATCAGGTATTCACAAATCCCATGAAAAGGCTAGAGAAATGGAGTGTTAGGTCCGATAAGATTGTAGAAGGGGGGGGTTGAATACAATCTTTACCTTTTTTTATCGAAATTTGTCCTTTAAATAAAATTTGATAAAGACAAATTTATGTGCGGAATTATTTAACACAATTTTTCAAGTTGAATATAACTGTATATTAACTTGATGTGGTGTTACAAAATCAGTATAACAACTTATCAAGATGTTAATAACTAATTAGAAAATTCAACATGAACTTTTCTAATTTAGTTAATAATAATCAAGATAAGAACTAGGAAACTTAATTCGCTAGTAGTACAAGAATCACAAATAAACAAGTTCTAGCGGATAGAATATTACAAAGATGAAGAACTTGAAGTTCTGGGAATTGTTTAAGCTTTTGTGTTCTTGATATTCTTGAGAGAGAAATCTGTTCTGGATATGATGTTTTCTGCTGTGTTTTTCCGTTATGACCTAATCTGCTCTGTTCTGTTCTTTTATATCAGTAACAGGTCTTGCTGACTTTCTGTAAGATATTTAACTGCTCCAGCATGACTTAAACTGCTTCCAAGACTTAGTTTTCCTTCATTAAGACTTACACAAACCTCCATTAAGACATAAAACTTGTCGGTATGACTAATCAGAAGTTCGGTAAGACTTACAACAGCTGGCAGAGGTCGGTATGACTTAATCAGGTCGGTAAGACATAATCCTGAAAAGCTACTGTCGGTATGACTTAAAATTAGGTCATACCGAATTTTTCTTCTCCAAGACATAATCCTATCTTCTTTCTTTAAGTCATATTGATCCATTTAATTAATTAATGATTAACTAATTCATATTTAATTGATACAATAATTAATTTATAAATAAATTAATTCTTCCAGAATTAATTCATTTAATTAAATCAACTAAATGATTTATATCAATTATAAATGAATTTAATTAAATCAATAAATAATTAATTTAATTCTTACAAACCACTTAAGGTAGTAAAGAATTACCACTGATTTGTGTTGACGTTCGATGTACTGTCTGGTTCATGAACGACTAACTTCAACGATGCTTCTTCACTTTTGACTTTAGGTTGTGGTTTGTTTCTTCTCTCAATTCTCTTGTACTGTAACTAACCTTCAAACTATCACTCGAAAAATCTCTGTCACTGTTCAAATGAATCCATTCACTTCAATGCTATACTGGGGCTTGATCAGATAACTGAATTGTCTTCCAGTGCATGACATCAAAACTATAGATTGACTTTTCTTCTTTCTTCTGACAGATAATACTTCTTGAGATTCCTGTGACAGTTCATATGTATATTTACTTATTACAATTTGGTTTAAGTTGATTAGGATCCTCTAACTACAAATAGGCTGAGTCATATGCCTTTCATGGAGACTATAGATGAATTGTTTAATGAAGTTAAAATCCCATGTTTTATCTCGCATAAGTAATTCGACATAATTCTTATTTCAAGTAGTTGATAATAGTTATAATCCTTAGAGTAATTGTAGTGATAAACGAAAATCCAATTATTAATTTGTCGTAGCATCGAATAATAATCATACATTGGTGAGTGAATTAACTAGACAATACAACGAGTCCCTGTAGGAACGAATCTTATTTGCTATCTATATTACTTGAGATCACGTGCACTTGCGTGTTGAGTTTGGTCGTAACAAGTTTTTGGCGCCGCTGCCGGGGACGCGGTTTTAATTGTTTAGTTTCAGTATTTGCCATCTGTGGTCATTAAAGTTCGGTGACTAAGACGTTTCTCACCAATTTTCTTGTTGGTGAATTTCTGGTACTTTTTGAGAGTGTATGCGTACACGAGCTCAAGCACGTAGAGAAGAACTAGCAAGAAGAAAACTTGATTTTGATAACATCGGGTTAGAAGACGATCTTGAATCAATAGAAGAAATGGCAGATCAAGCACAGCCAGCGAAGGCTTTGAGTGAATTCTCTCAGCCAAAAGTGGAGGATATTCATACCAGTATTGTTCGCCCAGCTATTGGGGCTAATAATTTCGAGCTTAAGCCAAACATCATTCAGATGATTCAGAACACATTACAGTTTGGGGGTAGTCCTGCTGAAGATCCCAATGCTCATATTAGGGACTTCCTTGAGATTTGTGACACCTTCAAATTCAATGGAGTTACAGATGACGCAATCAGATTGAGACTGTTTCCCTTCTCTCTTAGGGATAAAGCCAAGAGTTGGTTACATTCTATGCCATCTGGCTCTATTAAAACATGGGCAGACTGTGCTCAAAAGTTCTTGACGAAGTATTTCTCCATGGCGAAGACAGCAGCTTATCGAAATTCTATTTCTCAGTTCGCTCAGCAACCTCAGGAATCTCTGGGGGAAGCCTGGGAAAGGTACAAGGAGATATTGGCACGTTGTCCTCATCATGGGATGCCGGATTGGATGATAATCAGCAATTTCTATAACGGGTTGGGAACTCAGTCCAGGCCAATGTTAGATGCAGCTTCTGGAGGTGCGCTATGGGCTAAGAGCTATGAGGATGCTTATAATCTTATTGAGATGATGGCGGCCAATGAGTTTCAGAATCCTACTCAACGCTTGCCACCTGCTAAAGTGGCCGGAGTTCTGGACTTGGATGCAGCTACTGCTATTGCTGCTCAACTCAAGGCGTTGACAATGAAGGTAGATTCCTTTTCTAATCATGGGACTAACCAGGTTGCTATGGTGTGTGAATTGTGTGCAGGGGCTCATGACACGAATCAATGTGCTATCTCATCTGAATCCGCACAATTTTTCCGTAATTTTCAAAGAACTCAGCAACCAGTGCCTAATGTTTATCATCCCAACAATCGGAATCATCCTAATTTCAGTTAGAGCAACAATCAGGGCGGTGTTCAGTAACCCCAGAATCAGCAGTTCAATGCAAGGCCATATAATCAGAACTATCAACCACCACCTTATGCTGCAAGGCAACCATTCAATCCACCGGGATTTCAACCATCTCAAGGGAATTCATTGAATCAGTCTGAGAAGTCTGAATTGGAAGAGCTTCGAATGATGTACAAGAGTCAGGCAGTGTCATTGAAAACTTTAGAGAATCAAATTGGTCAACTGGCCAATGCATTGTTGAACCGTCAACCAGGAACACTTCCGAGTGACACAGAGATGAATCCAGGCAAGAATGATCACAAGGAACAGGTCCAGGCAGTAACATTTCGATCAGGAAGAATTCTACAAGGTCAGAACAAAGAAAAATCAACTGAGGAAGAAAATGAAAATTCTGAGCAGTTAGCACGGCGCGGCAGCGCCGTGTCCCAGTACAATACTGGCGCGGCAGCGCCACCACTTCCGGAAGGAAAAGTTGATTTTGATGCTGGGGTCGAATATGGTCCTAAATTGCTACCTAATGCTACTCCCTCGACTCCTATAACTTGTAAGAATGATAATGCTCAGAAAGGAGAAGAAGATAAGGTGTTTCCACCTCCTCCATACCCAAAACGAATTCAAAGGCAAAAGTTCGACAAGCAATTTGCTAAGTTCTTGGATGTCTTCAAGAAGCTTCAGATTAATATACCATTTGCGGAGGCTCTTGAGCAAATGCCGAGCTATGCGAAGTTTATGAAGGGCATTCTATCGAAGAAATTGAAACTTGAGGAGCTAGAGACCGTTGCCTTGACGGAGGAATGTAGTGCCATCTTGCAACAAAAGTTGCCGCCTAAGTTGAAGGAACCTGGAAGCTTTACCATTCCATGTACTATCGGAGATCTCTCATTCAACAAATGCTTGTGTGATTTGGGTGCAAGTATTAATCTCATGCCATTATCAGTTTTCATGCAACTGGGTCTTCCAGAACCAAAGCCAACTGCCATGACTCTACAACTTGCGGACCGTTCAGTTACTTATCCTCGAGGGATAGTTGAGGATGTTTTGGTGAAGGTCGACAAGCTTATCTTTCCAGTCGACTTTGTTATTCTTGACTTCGAGGAAGACAAGAAGATTCCTATTATCTTGGGACGACCATTCTTGGCTATGGGTCGAACTCTTATTGATGTCCAAAAGGGAGAACTCACCATGAGGGTGCACGATCAAAACGTTACTTTTAATGTTTTCAACGCAATGAAGCTTCCTACTGACTATGAAGAGTGTCTCAAAATTGATATGGCCGACAAGGTGGTTAACGCGGCTACTCAACATTTGATGAAAGAGGATGTGTTGGAAAGAGTTCTTGCTAATGACTCGGAGATTGAGAACGAAGAGGATAAGGAACACCTGCAATACCTTAATGCATCTCCATGGAAGAAGTTTGGGATTCCATTTGAATCATTGGGTTTGTCGGAATTGAAGAAGTCTCATGTTAGACTCAAGCCATCCATTGAGGAAGCACCTACCTTGGAACTTAAGCCATTGCCTGAACATCTAAGGTATGCCTATCTGGGTGATTCTTCTACCTTACCTGTTATTATATCATCTAAGCTTTCAGGCACAGAAGAGGAAAAACTTTTGAGAATCTTAAAGGAATTCAAATCAACCATTGGGTGGACTATAGCAGATATCAAGGGTATCAGTCCTTCGTATTGCATGCACAAAATTCCTTTGGAAGAGGGAGCTAAACCTATAGTCGATAATCAAAGGAGGCTGAATCTTGTCATGAAAGAAGTTGTGAAGAAGGAAATTCTTAAATGGCTTGACGCGGGCATTATCTATCCGATTTCTGATAGTTCTTGGGTGAGCCCAGTGCAATGTGTGCCTAAGAAAGGGGGCATGACAGTGGTTACTAATGAGAAGAACGAGCTCATTCCGACGCGAACAGTTGCTGGTTGGAGAATTTGCATGGATTATCGAAAGTTGAACAAGGCCACTCGGAAAGATCATTTTCCACTCCCGTTCATTGACCAGATGCTCGACAGATTGGCTGGACGTCAGTACTATTGTTTGCTTGATGGGTATTCGGGATACAATCAGATTTGCATAGCACCCGAGGATCAGGAGAAGACTACTTTCACTTGTCCATTTGGTACATTTGCATTTAGACGTGTTTCTTTTGGGTTGTGTGGTGCACCAGCTACTTTTCAGAGGTGTATGATGGCCATTTTCTCTAATATGATTGGAATTAATATGGAAGTATTCATGGACGATTTCTCAGTCTTTGGGGATTCTTTTGTTGAGTGCTTGGAAAACTTGAGTTTGGTTTTAAAACGTTGTGTGGAGACCAATCTTGTTCTTAATTGGGAAAAGTGCCACTTCATGGTACAAGAAGGTGTCATTCTGGGACACAAGGTTTCGAGTAAGGGTTTGGAAGTTGACAAGGCAAAAGTGGAAACTATTGAGAATCTTCCGGCACCTATCTCAGTCAAAGGTATTCGTAGCTTTCTTGGTCATGCAGGGTTCTACAGGCGCTTCATAAAGGATTTCTCAAAAATTTCTAAGCCGCTTTGCAATCTCTTGGAAAAGGAGGTGCCATTTAATTTTGACGAGGCTTGTTTACATGCATTCGAGATTTTGAAGAAGAAACTAATTTCTGCTCCAGTTATTACAGCTCCTGATTGGAGCCAACCATTTGCTTTGATGTGCGATGCTAGTGATTATGCAGTTGGGGCCGTTCTAGGCCAAAGGAAGGAAAAAATGTTCCATGTTATTTATTATGTGAGCAAAACTCTCAATGATGCTCAGTTGAATTACACCACCACTGAGAAGGAACTACTTGCTATTGTCTATGGGTTTGAAAAGTTTCGCTCTTATCTGCTCGGTACTAAGGTGACAGTTTACACGGATCATGCTGCTATTCACTACCTCCTTGCAAAGAAAGATGCTAAGCCGCGGTTGATTCGTTGGGTTCTTTTGTTGCAAGAATTTGATGTGGAAATCAAGGATAGAAAGGGGACGGAGAATCAGGTAGCTGATCATCTCTCTAGATTGGAAGATCATGGAAAGTCACCTAAGGACAACACAGTTATTAATGAGTTTTTTCCTGATGAGCAACTATTCAGAGTGCAAGATGATGAACCATGGTTCGCCGACATTGTGAATTATCTAGTAAGCAACATCATTCCACCTGAGCTCTCTTATGCTCAAAGGAAGAAATTCTTGCACGATGTCAAGCAGTATATTTGGGATGAACCGTTTTTATTCAAGTAAGGAGCGGATCAGATTATTAGGCGTTGTGTTCCTTACAGTGAGACCGAGGCTATTCTTAGTGATTTTCATGCTACAGCTTATGGAGGCCACTATGCGGGTGAAAAGACAGCCACACGTATTCTTCAAGGGGGTTTCTATTGGCCGACTCTATTCAAGCATGCTCATCAGTTTGTGTTGAGATGTGATCGATGTCAACGGGTCGGTAATATTTCTCGTAGGGACGAGATGCCTCTTAATGTCATGTTGGAGGTAGAGATATTTGACGTGGGGAATCGATTTCATGGGACCGTTCATTCCATCATGTGGTAATCAGTATATTCTTGTAGCTGTGGACTATGTGTCTAAGTGGGTGGAGGTAAAAGCACTTCCCACGAATGATGCTAAGGTAGTACTTAATTTTCTTCACAAGAATATTTTTACTCGGTTTGGCACTCCACGGGTGATCATCAGTGATGAAGGTACGCATTTTTGCAATCGAAAGTTTACATCTCTTATGGCACGCTACAACATCAATCATCGAGTTGCTACGGCTTATCATCCTCAGACCAATGGGCAAGCCGAAGTATCTAATCGGGAAATTAACCGGATTCTAGAGAAGGTAATTAGTCCTTCCAGGAAGGATTGGGCGTTAAAGCTTGATGAAGCGGTGTGGGCTTATCGGACAGCCTATAAAACATCATTGGGAATGTCACCATTTCAGCTAGTGTATGGTAAAGCATGCCACCTTCCAGCTGAGTTAGAACACAAGGCTTATTGGGCATTGAAGAAGCTGAATTTTGATCTTACAGCAGCAGGTGAAAAGCGGATGGTTCAGTTGAACGAATTGGACGAGTTTCGATTGCAGGTTTTTGAGAACAACAAGCTATACAAAGAGAAAGTAAAAAGGTGGCATGATCGTAGGTTGGTTCTTAAGACGTTTGTGCCCGGGCAATTGGTGTTGTTGTTCAACTCTCGACTTCGGTTATTTCCTGGGAAGTTGAAGTCACGTTGGTCTGGACCTTTCACAGTCAAAACAGTTTTTCCACATGGGGCGGTGGAGATTTTTGACAAGTTACCGGAACAATCATTCATGGTCAATGGTCAGCGGTTAAAGCCATATTTTTGAGAGAAATTGAATCGCGAAGTTGAGACGACGGTTCTAATTTGCACAACGTAAGGAGATGGAGCTACGTCAAGCTAATGACGTGAAAAGAGCGCTTCGTGGGAGGCAACCCACGTGAGTTGTTGTTCGTTTTCTAAAAAAAAAAAATATATTTGTGAACAGAAGTCCTGGTGCGGCAGCGCCGTCCCACAAGGCATTCCTGGCGCGGCAGCGCCGTGTCGACTGTACAGAAAAAAAAAAAAATTCAGCGGATTTTGAAAAAAAAAATTTATTTTGTTGTTAGTTGTTATTATAGTGACCCACGACCCAAGCCCACAATTTAACCCCACTAACCCTACTTCTCCTATATATACACCATTACACAACCCTACCTATACATACACACCTACAGATCTCAAAAATTCTCTAAACACTTTAAACACTCGAAACACTATTCTAATCAATTCCATTGCTTCCAAGCGACAGAGGGTTGTTGGTGGTGGTAGTGCAGGTGCCGGTGGTAGTGGGACTGGTAGGAGGAACCCTCGTTCTTCATCTTCATCAGATTCTGAGGGAGGTAATGGTGGACCGCAGTTTATTAATAATGGGGCTCGTGATGAGTATAATCGGTTGTTGGGGCGCCCTATTGCTCGTGAGAGGGGGTTTTTTCCTAATGCGGCGGATGGATATATGTTGGAGAATATCCTGGAGAGACATTGGGAGCAGATCTTTGAGGTTCCGGAGCCTGTTCCGATGACTGTGGTTCGCGAGTTCTATGCGAACGCTAGTGTGGAAAGGAATGGGATTAGCCAGGTTCGTGGCTTTCGTGTGGATTATCAGCCGCCTGCTATTCGGCGTGTTCTTGGGCTTCCGGCTCCTAGGAGGGGTCAAGATGATTGGTCGGGGAGGACTCGGGATAATGTGGATCTTCAGATGGTTATCCAGCGATTGTGTGTGCCTGGTACAGAGTGGCGTTTGAGGAGAGGCACGACTGAGCCTACTTCACGACTGAGCCTACTTCGTTTCTGTCGACGGCTTTGAACAGATATGGGCGTACTTGGCACCTGTTTATTTGTGCCAATCTCATTCCTACGAGGCACTCGAATGAGGTTACAGTTGAGAGGGCTATCCTATTGTATGCTATCTGCAGCAGAGAGTATGTGGATGTGGGTAATTTGATCCATCAGGGGATGATGCGGTTTATGCAAGGTAGTACCACTGCAGCGATGCCTTACGGTTCGATCATTGCTAGGTTGGCTAGAGATTATGGTGCTCGTTGGTCAGCAGATGAGGTTGTACAGCAGCCACAGGAGGCGCTAGATCATCAGAGTATTGGGAGGTTGGTTGAGTGGAACGGTGGTGAGCCGGACTGGTGGGGTCTTGGTTTTGTAGAAGAGCAGTAGCAGGAGGAGCCTCAGGGAGGAGGTTCTTTTATTACTCAAAGACAGTATAGGCGGTTGTCGAGGCATATCGATGCGGTGCACGATATGCAAGCAGGTTTTGCAGCGGATTTTACTCAGTTTGCGCAAGCGTTGGGCACGGCTTTTCGTGCGAGTGGAGTGGACGTGACTTTTCCGTCCTTTGGAGCTGGCGCTGTCTATCCGCCACCGGACACTCCCGATGGGAGTGGTTCGGACGACGAGTAGGTATGCCTTGTACACTTGTTATTCTCACTTTCAATGAGGGCATTGAAAATTTTTATGTTTGGGGGTGGGGATGCAAGGTGCATTTGTATTTGTATTTGTATTTGTATGTGTGCAAGTTAGCATGTTTGCATGTTAGTTAGAGCATTAGAGCATTTTGTTTTTGCATGCTAAGTTTGAGCATTTTGTTTTTTTTAATGTATGACATATAGGACATTCTGTTATTATGGTATTTAGGTGCATTCTAGTTACATTACATGCATTTATTCATGATCCCTTAGACTGAGCTGATGCCATGAGGTAGGTAGATGTTGATGTGGGTGTGAAAAGGATGAACAGAGGGCTGATTTTAAATTTTGATGAAATTGACGTGCATGTTTCATGAACAAAAAAAAAAAAATTTACACGGTCTCGTCGTTTGCTCTTGGGCTAGATTGAGTTATGCTTGTTTGGATTTAGGATTTAATCACTTGTTTATCGATAGAATTTGCTTTATTCCCTTGATGATTAAGGAACACTAAAATATAAGTTTGGGGGAAAGCAGAAATTTCATGCTATTGTGTTTGTGTTTATGTTTGTTGGCTAGGTGTCAAATGGCTAGTAGCCGCTCATGTTTATGAGTAGTCTAGGGTTGGAATTGAGAATTCTCATTCCAGATTCCATGTGTGAAAAAAAATCAGAAAAAAAGCAAAAAAAAATAGAAAAAAGAAAAAAAAAAGAAAAAATGAGTGTTGTGAGAGTGTGAGTATGCAGAATTGATCAGGGTGAGCTCTTTAATACTCGAGCAATTAAGTTCTTGGGGACTTTGTGCCTAGTGACCTAAGGATTTTATCGTCTGGGATCCACTAACCCAACGCTCGCTACATGGGTATTATTGTATAAGCCTTTAGGGGTCTCATCCATTGCACGGTCAAATAAGCATGTGTGTTGTGTATATATTGTGTTTGTGTCGTAATAAAGCATGAATTTTTGTCTACCTTAGAGGAGTATGGAGGTGTATCTGAAGTGATCTTGAGTTTAACGTTCATTCTATTTATAAACCTCTGATTGTCTTGGAAAAGAATATGTATGATTTTGATCCGGTTTGGGAGTATATCTGTCGAGAATCGCACACACGCACGTTCTGATCATGTATTGTTAGTATACCGGAATTTAGTCGAGCTCTGTTTGGATTGATTACATTCGTTGAGATGTTTGCTTGCTAAGTGGTGTTGGTTAGTTTGAGGGGGTCCTTTGCATTCATGTTTAGTAGCATTCATGCATTGCATTGTTTGTGTCGTTTGTGTCAGTTGGATTTTGTGGGTACATTCACTATAGGCCCTCACGAGACCTTACTCGTCCAATAGGGCTGCCTAGGGGTTTAAAGGGCTTGTTGCATATGCCAAATGCAACCGTGATCACCTACGAAAGTGGTATTAGTTAGTTGTATATAATTTGTCTGTTTATGCTTGAGGACAAGCATCGGTTTAAGTTTGGGGGTGTGATGAGTGGGTATTTTATTCACTTAAAACGTTTCCGTTTGGCTTAAAACGAATGTTTGTACTTAAGTTGTGGTATTTTTTATCTCTTTTAAGGGTATTGTGCAGGACTGTTAATCACAGGTGTTCAAGGAATGCAGCGAAGCAATTGGATAGTAATTCGGAGTTGTAATGAAGAAACAAGAAAAAAGTCCAGTGCTGAGCAGAAGGGAAGGCGCGGCAGCGCCGCATTTGTACTGAAGGACGGCGCGGCAGCGCTGTGATTTCTGGAGGATGGCGCGGCAGCGCCGTGTTGTAACTATGGGATGGCGCGGCAGTGCCGGTGTTTCTGACGGGAATTTTCTGTTTTTGCTGTTTTTCGAGATAAAGTCAAAATAGAATTTCTTTTCGAATTTCTTGCATCTGGAGCCTATATAAAGAAGGAAAAAAAACCCTAGAAGGAGATATCGGACCACATATTTTATTTACAGAGTTTTGAAGCATGAAGAAGCGAGGAAGAAGATAGTTTTCAAATTATTCTTGTATTCTTCCTAGTTTGTGGATGCTTGGTTTTGGTGTATTCTTTAAAACCCTTGATATTTATTCAAATCATTATTCGTTTTCTTCTATCATGTTTACATTGGAACCCATGGTGACGATTAGCTTAATTATGAACTAATTCGTTGTCATGGGGTTTTAGCGGATTTATTCATGAAGTTTATTTGTTGAATCTTCTCGATGCCTATAGTGTGATTGATGTGATATCCTATCATGGTTGCTTTAATTCGTTATAGGAGAGTAGCTAACTCCTGTAATTGTGTGTTAATTCTTATTGAAGCGAAAGTGAATCTAAGAGTTTAGAACTTGCCATGTTAGCATAGGTTTATGCGTGAAAATATCATTCATAATTAGTGTCGTAACTCTAACCGTTTTATGACGACTATGTGATCAATTGAATGCTTGTACTTCAATCATTATGTTTCAATCTTTATAGACATATGGAGATTAGGCATAATTGGGAGACTAAGTGATTTCTATCTATTGTGGATATTATTTAGGATGGTATTTGTGCAACGAAAGTTGGCTTATATCAGTTTTGTGTATTCGATCAGGTATTCACAAATCCCATGAAAAGGCTAGAGAAGTGGAGACTATAGATGAATTGTTTAATGAAGTTAAAATCCCATGTTTTATCTCGCATAAGTAATTCGACATAATTCTTATTTCAAGTAGTTGATAATAGTTATAATCCTTAGAGTAATTGTAGTGATAAACAAAAATCCAATTATTAATTTGTCGTAGCATCGAATAATAATCATACATTGGTGAGTGAATTAACTAGACAATACAACGAGTCCCTGTAGGAACGAATCTTATTTGCTATCTATATTACTTGAGATCACGTGCACTTGCGTGTTGAGTTTGGTCGTAACAGCAAGTCATGCTTGAGTCCTGGGACATGAGCTACATTGTTGATGATGACATTTCCAAGATTAATATTGCCATATCCCAATGTTCTTCCTACATTGCCATCACCATAGGAAACTTTTGGGCCAGCCTTCTCCTCATAGTCTGATAGCAGGGCTTTATTTCCAGTCATGTGTCCTGAGCATCCACTGTCCACGACTAGGATTGCCTCCCTGTTGCCCTGCAATCATAAGCAATTACTGAGAGTTAGATTTAAGGATCCAGACTTGCTTGGATCCTTTGACATTCTTAACTTTGTTAGCTTTAGCAGCGGAATTAACATTATCAGAGTTTGAGCTAACAGTATCAGAGTTTACACTTGCAGTATTAACTTTAACCCATTTCAGATTGGGTTTCAGTTCATAGTAATTATGATAGATAGCATGATACTCTCTGCAAGTATAAATGGAATGCCAAGTGCTTCCACAGTGTGTGCATAAAGTCTGTGGCTTAGTTCTAGCAAAATCCTTTTTTACCTCAGACTTGGAAGGTAAAGAATTTATATTTTTGTTTTTCTTGCAGAAATTTGCAAGATGCTTAGTACTACCACAGTTATGACATGTCTTTCTTGGAGCATAACTAGCAAGCATTGGTTTATTTCCTGAAGTGATGCCTACTTTTCCATTTCTGTTCTTATTTGACACTCCCTGTTTCTTAACAGATTTTAACTCCTTCAGTTTATGTTTGAGTTGTTTATCTGTCATCAAACCAATATTAACCTGTTTAGCACAAGTTTTTACTGGTTTGACCTTAACAGTTTCTTTTTCATTATCAGACAAAAATTTACTGGCTCCATGTACAAAAATGAGGTCTGATTTTAACTTGACTTTGAAATCTTAGTTCATCTCCCTCATTATAACCTAGACCAACAGTGTCTCTTTGAAAAATCTGTTGAGTGTCCTTTCCAGAATTAGTCCAAGTCCTAATTTTCTTATTTGCTTCCTCCAACTCAGATTCTAGTTGTTTATATTTCTGAAGCAAATCATGTTCTATAGAAACAGCATCATATCTCTCTTTCTGAACTTGTTGCATATCTTTTAGCTTTTCTTCAACAATTTTATTTCTCTCTTTGAGTTCAGAATTCTCAAATTTAATCCTCTCATTCTCTAAAGTCTGATCCCTATAACTTATATGCAATGACTTAAGATAAATTCTTAATTGAGAAATGTCATCAATATTATAAGCATAGGTAGTTAGAGGTACCTGATTTTCATAAGTTTCTGATTCAGTAGTAGCCATGAGAGCATAGTTAATTTCTTCATCAGAATCTGAAGTGTCTTCCCAATCTCTACCTTTTGTGATGAGTACTTTTTCAGTTTTACCCTTCTTGCACTCAGGAGCATAATGACCCATCTCCTTGCACTTGTAGCATTGAATTTCAGACTTATCCTTCTTCCCAGACTTGGTCTCTTTTCTTTCAGACCTCCTGAAACTTTTTCTGTCTTCATTTGAATCTCTAGAAAACCTTTTCCCTTTCTTGAAATTCTTGAAACCCATTTTCTTGAAGGTCTTCACCATCAACACAACCATTTTTCTCATTTCTTCTTCATCATCCTCAGAGTCGGATGATTCAGAAGAGTTTGAATCACAATCAGAGTTTGATGATTCACTTTCTGAGTGTATGACCAAAGCTTTTCCCTTCATTTTCCTTCTTGATGCCTATTTCTTCTGAGGCTTCTCTTCAACCTTAAGAGCAACAGATTTTGCCTTCATGCTTGATCTCCTATTTCTCTGCTCCATTTCCAATTCATGAGTTTTGAGCAGCCCATAGATTTCATCAATCTCTGTTTCAGCATGTTCATAGTTGTCTCTAATAGTGGTTGTTTTCACATCCCACTTTCCAAGTAGAGAAAGAAGAAACTTGAGATTTGAGTCTTCTAGATCATACTCTTTGCTGACCAATGACAGATCATTGAGCAGTTTACAGAATCTATCAAATGTTTCTGTCATGGTCTCTTCAGGTTTAGCCTCAAAATGCTCATACTCTTGTGTGAGTATGTTTCTCCCATTCTTCTTAATAGCAGCAGTTCCTTGACATCTGACTTCAAGAGCATCCCAGATCTCTTTTGCAGTGGTGCAGTTAATCACTTTGTTAGACATAACATTGTCTAAAGCACTATGCAGTAAATGCCTAACCTTCGCATCCTTAGCAATTGATGATAGATCTTCAGGAGTCATGTCCTTCTTTTCCTTTGGAACTATTTTAGCTTCTTCACCAGCAGTTGCAACAGATAGCTTTGTAGGATTGTGAGGGCCTTCATTAATCCTGTCAAGATATTCTGGATCTGTAGCCTCCAGAAACATAGTCATCTTGACCTTCCACATGGCATACTTTGATGGCCTGAGAATAGGAACCCTGATTGGTTCATAACGACTCACAGTAGTAGGAGCCTTTTCAGAACTAGTAGATGTTGGTGGAGGAATTGCTGACATGATTATTGTTGTGTTTGGATCTTAAACTGTAATAAAGTAACAGATTGGCTCTGATACCACTTGTTAGGCCGAATACACACTAATAATCAATATTAGATGAGAGAATAACAATTAAGATGATTATGCACTTTAAATCTTCTGGTATTAAAAACCCTCTTCGTGATGTAAACTATCACAAAGAGCTGCTAGGTTACAATAAAGATAATTCGATACACGACACCCTTCTAGGGTTAACCTAACTGTATTTATAAAACATACAGCTTCGATACAATCTCTAATTGATATTCCTAATAATCAGCTATACAATGATATCAATTACAGATTGTCACACGTCTCCTAAGTCAACTCAATCTCTTTGATAGCTATCCAGTCTCCAAAGATCTCGCTTCTATATCAATCTTCAATTTATCTCTAATATCTTCTGTTGACTTCGTACGCGCTGCTTCCAGACAGACTTTACTAAACTATGTCCAGCTTCTGTAGTCAGTGTTTAACTAAACTCTGACTGCTTCCAGCTAAACTCTGATTTGTCGCTGTAGCTCCTAAACACTGTTTTCATCAATCATTTCTAACAGTATAAAACTAAGATTATTTTCATGTAAATTAACGACTTAAAATTGTTCACATTGCGTCATTTTTTATTACATACGGAAGATTTTTGCAAACTTTTTTCGAACAATTGTAGGACAAACGATATTAACTTCTCAAACAATATTTTATCAATAATTGTGGAAACCGTTATAAGTTATAGAAGTATACTCTTTTGGTTAAAATCTAGAATTTGTACAAAATAATATTGATAGATTTTTTATTTTTTATATAATAAACTCAACCATTTTATTGACCGATTAAGTCGATAAAAATGTTATACACATATTGTTTCATTATATTGTGTCAAAAAAAATAATATTCTAATTATATAAATTCTTATTGTATTATTGAGCATGTATGTTATGAAAGGGGTGTCGGCTTTCAGAACGTTATTTAGTTATATTTAATATTGTATTTGCTCCTTTTCATATTTATGATATTTCTAAGATTATTAAACTTTTTGATATATAATTAGAGTATTATTTCAACTAATAATTCATAGAAACTATTTTAAATCAATTTTTTAGGAAAATTTTAAAATACCAATCTACATATATTATAATAGTCGGAGATTGAAGAGGCTTTCACTCTGAGCTTCAAATTTTTTTTTGATTTTTCACATTTTTGATTTTTTTATTAAAAAATTTCCTTCATTTAATAGGATTATAATTAGTCATTAATTGTACCTATTAAACTTATATTAAATAAACTTTATTTTATACTTAAAACAATTTTTAGATAATAATTATTATAATTATCTATACAAAATATTTTAGTTGTTATTATTTCTTTATTAGAACATTTTAATTATTATATTAATATAAAATATTAATTATCCATATAAAAGTACAATTATTTCAAGTTAAAATGATAAAATAAAATTATTTATATAGTTCATTTATAATCCTCTTTTAAAATCACTGCAATTTTTTTCGGCAATAATAAATACAATTTTAACTTTTCGATAAATTCATAATTATTGACCGTGAGAATCTTGATAAGTTACGGAATTATATAAATTTTCCAATTAACATCTATAATTTAAATTACAAGTAATATTATATAATTTACTTTTATACATGAACAAATTACACATGGGGTGTGATCAACTCGATTAAATTGAACCAATTCAATCTTTTTCTTTACCAATTAAATCATTGAAAAAGTTATATATTCGTTGTTTCATTATATTGTGTTAGAATAAATTAATATTCTAATTAAACACACTTTTTTACTATTACTAATCAATTAATCGCGCATGTATGTTATGAGATGGGTGTCGGCTTTGAATAACATTTTATTTGATTTTTATAAATTTTTATTATAAAAACTATGTTGACATTGTAATTTGGTAGGAAAAAAAATAAGAGGCCTTTATGGAGTTTATGAAGTTGATAATATGTTAGAGGATCTTCATTTTGCTTAAAAAATTAATTTTAAACAATTTATTGTTTATTCAGAATCCAATAATTTTTAAATTCATTTTTATTGGAGATAGAATATAATTACATGTAAATATTTATTATAAGATTTGATATAAAAGTATTAAAATATGTGAGTACCATTTTGAACATGTGTCCATGAATTTAAATTTAATATTACATAAAAATAAAGTTCTTACAAATGCTCAAAAAAATTAATCAAATTAATAGTTACAAAAGTCGGATCACCCTAAAAAATATAAGCATGACTTACAAATGCATTTGAATTCTTTTTTGTTTGTCATACAACCAAATTTATCGACAAATTAGGTCAAACACACTTCTTATCACATTTACATTCTGCTTCTTTTCTTTGTCATACAAACAAATTTATCAACAAACTAAGCAATCACGTTTTTTATAATGGCATCGACAACAAAAATATTTCAACAATGTTACTTTTACTTATCCATTGTCAAACTTTACAAATGTTTATCAATATTGAATTTCAAAAGCATTTTTTATGAACAAAATAGATGTCATCAATATTTTCGAAAATATTATTATTAACACTTAAGAGTTTAACTAAAACTTGTTTTCTTTTCTTTTCTCTATAATTCTTAAACATTCAAATTTAATTACATTTTACATAAATTTCAATTTATCATATCAACTTTCAAATAATAAAACTCAACGAACAATGATGTTATATATACATTTTGACCGATTAAGTCGATAAAAATGTTATACACAAGTTGTTTCATTATATTGTGTCAAAATAAATTAATATTCTAATTATATAAATTCTTATACTTTTACTGAGCATGTATATTATGATATGAGAGGGGTGTCGACTTTAAAAACGTTATTTAGTTAAATTTAATATTGCAATTGCTATTTTTCATGTCAATAATATTTTTAAGATTATTAAAACTATTGATATATAACGAGAGTGTTATTACAACTAATAATTCATACAAACGGTTTTAAATCATTTTTTTTAGAAATTTTTTTAAATACCTATTAATTTATTTTATTAATTTATCTATTTTTAATAGTTAAAAATAAAATTTTATTAACTGCGCGAAGCGCGGCTAAGTTGTCTAGTATGTTATAATGGCAGGAGATCGAATATGCACCAGGACAGTTTAAGGTATTTTTCTTGAATTTTCGTTTTTTTGATTTTTCTTATTAAAATTCTTTTCTTGCATTAAATAACTATTAATGACAATTTAATTACTCATTAATTACACCTATTAAACATCAATTCAATTTATTCAATTTAATTTGTTTAAAAATTAGCAAACTTTATTTGTACATTATAGTTATTATTTCAATATTAAATATTAATTATATACAGTTAAGTTTATTTTTAGGTAAAATGACGACTAATAATTGTTTATATTGCGTTATTTTTTATTTTCTATTCAAGATCATTATATTTTCTTTTCCGATGATTATAGGATAGGCAGCCTTAACTTCTCAAGCAATTTTTATTATTAACGATTTTGAAAGTCGTAATAAATTATGGAAGTACAAGATATTTACTTAATTTTTGGAATTGTACACAAACAATACATACAAATTTTTAATTTTGCGCATGAATAAATTATACATGAGTTATGATCAAATCAATTAAATTTAAAAAATCCAGCTATTTATCGGAAGAAAAATCGATAAAAAGCTATACACCCATTGTTTCATTACATTGTGTCGAAATAAAATTTTATTCTAATTAAACAAATTTTTACACTATTATTGAATATGTATATAATGAGAGGGGTGTCGGCTTTAAAAAAATGTTATTAACTTGAACTTCTCAAGGATTCTTTATTATCAATGATTGTGGAGTCGTAATAAACCAGGAGATCGGAGAGGCTTTCACTCAGAAGTTTCAAAATATTTTTCTTTATTTTCACATTTTTGTTTTTTTATTAAAATAATTTTCTTGCATTTAATAGCATTTTAATTAGTCATTAATTGTACATATTAAACTTATATTAAATACACTTTATATTATACTTAATATAATTTTTTTGCAATATTTAAAAGAACATTATAATTATTATATTAATATAAAATATTAATTATCTATCTAAAAGTACAATTATTTCAAGGTAAAACGATAAAATAAACTTATTTATATCGTCCATTTCTAATCCTTATTCAAAATTGATGCAATTTTTTTGGCAATAATATATAGACGATTTGAACTTTTCGATTAATTCGTAATCAGTGATCGTGAGAATCATGATAAGATACGGAAGCATATAAATTTTCCAATTAATATCCACAATTTAAATACAAGCAATACTGTATAATTTACTTTTACACATGAACAATTTACACATGGGGTGTGATCAACTCGATTAAATTGAACCAATCAAACCTTTTTCTTTACTGATTAAATCAATGAAAAAGTTATACATTCGGTGTTTCATTATATCGTGTTAGATTAAATTAATATTCTAACTACACAAATTCTTATACCATTACTAATCAATTAATCATGCATGTATGTTATGAGACGGGAATTAATTATGCATGTATGTCATTAGACGGGCGTAAGTCAATTAAATCTCTTATCACATTTACATTTTGCTTCTTTTTTCATCATACAAACAAATTTATCAAAAACTAAGCAATCACGTCTCTCATAATGCCACTGACAGCAAAAATGATACAAAAATGTTACTTTTAGTTATCCATTGTTGAACTTTACAAATGTTTATCAATATTGGATTTCAAAAGCATTTTTTTATGTAACAAAATAACTGTCGTCAATATCTTCGAAAACATTATTATTAATACTAAAGAATATAACTGAAACATGTTTTGTTTTTGCTAATTCTTTCTCTATAATTCTTTAACATTCAAATTTAGTTACATTTTACACAAGTTTCAATTCATCATATCAAATTTCAAATAGTAAAACTCAACAAATAATGATGTTATATATATAATTTTTAAAATCTTTTCATGCCGCGCGTAGTGCGACTTTGTTACCTATCTATATATATTATAATGCCAGGAGATCGAAAAGTTACCAGATTCGTTTAAGATAGTTTTCTTGAATTTTCGTAGTTTTGATTTTTTATTAATTTTTTTTTTTTGCATTAAATAGCTCTTGATGATATATTAATTAATCATTAATTACACCTATTAAATAGATATTAATTTTAATTTATTTAATTTATTTAAAAATTAGCAAACTTTGTAAAAAAATTAGTAAACATTATTTGTGTACTATAATTATTATTTAAAGGGCTTAATGATCCTTGTTAATAGTATTTTTGTTGTTCGTTCGCAGGGAAGGACTGAATGTAATATCAAAGTTCAGGTTTCTTATCTCTTTACGTCTAGAAGTGTGTAAGAAGAATTTTTGAGTTTGTGTTTTAGCTAAATTAACCAAGAACTAATTATAAGCACTAAGAATTGATTTTAAACTGAGATTCAAATATATGGAAAACAATCTAAGAACTGGGGTTCTTCACTTGGTCTCAATACATGCTCAATATTAATGTGATATCTGTGTTCCTACCTTGCTGAAAACAATTCTTCTAAAGTTATACTGCACCCTCCCAGGCTACAATATAGTGCTTACAGCTACACCTTAATTGACACTCCCGTGATACAATCAAAGTATATCTATAAACTGTTAATTACCAAGAATTATATGTCTCACAATTCTCCTATTAATCTCCCGATCTAATATTCAAATTATGTCTGTTAAATCATGTACTAAGATTGCAACTTCTCTCCCAAGCTTATTACAATCCCTAGAATACAATCAAAGGTTCATGACTCCCCTAATTGTGTTAAGATCTCATTAACAAATCAGCCAGGCAGAAAATCACATAATCAAGCATGCATGAATACCAAGGAATACTACCCAATCCTCAGATTAGAGAATTAGTTACGCATATTTAATAAAGAAAACATAATAATAATAATAATGAATGAAAACATAATATTGAAGAAAGAATTGAAGATCGAAAGTACCTTGATATGATTTACAGCTCTCAATTGTTATGATTTACAATGGTAAGATGTGTTTAAATAGGCTCTACAAATCTTGCCCAGCAAGATATTACCTTCTATTACAATTAGAATTCAATTCAGGTAATAAAACTTGCCTAAAATACAATTAGAACTAGAAAAGGGCAAAACAGTAAATTTTCTGCTTCCATCTATCTGCTGGTCGTGCTTCCTGCGCCCACCACACGCGGCCTGGTCGTGCGAAACCTATCCCATATTGTAGAAAATCTCTCAAGCTTCGCGTGGGCAGTAAGATCGCTGAAAACGGACTTCTAGAACTCCAGATATGGCCAAAACAGTATAAGCTGCGCAGCCCTTCTCAAAAATCCGAATTTTAATTAATTAATTCTCCAAGAACGATAAAAGCATCAACTTTAATCAACATTCTCGTAAATCTGCACAACTCAGCAAAACACATCAAAACTACAACAACTTGAGTCCAAAACAATCAATTTAAGCCAAACGGAGGGATTCCCAGTGGATATAAAATCCACTTATCAAACCCCCAAACTTAAACTGATGCTTGTCCTCAAGCATAAACAATTACAACTAACTAACTAACTAGTACCACTTCCGTAGGTGATCACGGTTGCATTTGGCATATGCAACAAGCCCTTTAAACCCCTAGGCAGCCCTAGTGGACGAGTAAGGTCTCGTGAGGGCCTATAGCGAATGTACCCACAAAATCCATTTAATCTAATGCAATGCATTGCATGAATGCAACTAATATGAAATATGCAACGATCCCCTTCAAACTAACCAAAACCAATGAACAAGCAGATATCTCAAAGAATGCAACTAAATCCAAATAGAGCTCGACCAAGTTCCCGTATACTAACATTACATGAACAGAAACGTGCGTGTGTGCAATGCTCATCAGAAATACTTCCAAAACTAGGTCAAAAATCATACAAATTCTTCGCCAAGACAATCACAAGTTTATAAATAGAATAGACTGTAGACACTTCATAACCTAGAAACACCTCCATCCTTATCCAAGGTAGACAGAAATTCATGCTTTATTACTAACTACTACGACACATATATACAAACATGCTTATTTAACCGTGCAATGGATGAGACCCCAAAAGGCTTATACAATAATACCCATGTAGCGAGTGTTAGGTCAGTGGATCCCAGACTATAAAAGCCTTAGGTCACTAGGACTAAGTCCCCTCAGACTTAATTACTCGAGTATTAAAGAGCTCACCCTGGTTAATTTTGCATATAACAATTGAAACACATTTTTTTTTCTTTTTTTTTTTTTCTTTTTCTGCTTTTTTTTTTTTTCTTTTTTTTCTGCTATCTCTTTTTTTTTTTTTTCTGCGATCTGGAATGAGCCTTTCTCATTTCCAACCCTAGACTACTCATATAAATATGAGCCGGCTACTAGCCATTTGACACCTAGCCATTATTCACAATTATTTACAATTAAGCATGAAATCCCTGTTTTCCCCCAAACTTAGACTTTAGTGCTATTACGCCATCAAGGGAATAACGAAAATTCTAAATATAATCAAGTGATTAAATCTCAAAACATCCAAACAAGCATGACCTCAACCTAGCCCAAAAGCACCCAATGAGACTGTGTAAAAATTTTGTTTCCGAAACACATAAGTCAATTTCATAGAAACTATAAATCAACCCTCTATTCATCATTACCACACTCAATTAAACATCTACCTATCAATCAGAATTAGCTCGTCTTAAGGGATCATGAAATATGCATGCCATGAAAATGCAACTAGAATGAACTCACATGGTATACATAAATAAAAACAGAATGTCCTACATGAAACAAACGTAGATAACACGAACATATATGCATGAACTATCACTAATATGCAAAACATGAAATCCTACATGAACACATATATACAACAACAACTACTAATCCCTCAAAACACCCCCAAACTTGAAAGATTCAATGTCCGCATTGAATGGAAGTAAATACGAGGAATAGCAGAAACATACCTACTCGTCCTCATCCTCGGATGAATCAGTATCTGGCGGTGGATAAGGTGTACGAGCTCCATAGACAGGCCACCGGGCCTGAATACCCGCATCTCTCAAAGCTGTAGCCATATCCTCAGCATACGCTCGGTTACTAGCATGAATAGCATCCATCCGCCTGTACAAACGTCTAAAGTGAGCATCTAAAACTCTTGGAACTCTCTTAGCACGTGGCGGAGCGCCCGCTCCCTGACCACTAATACCACCACTACGAACATCATACCCAAGCCCCCTAGGATGCGGGATTCCGCCTTGCCATTCCGGCATTCGATCAATAGACACATCAACAATGGACGGCAAAGGTGACTGCAACTCCTCATCCGCACCCCAGGTAACGCCACTAACCATACACAACCCAACTATGATAGAAGCATGGGGCATCGATGACAGTGCACTAGACTTTAAACACCTGCGAATATTCTGCTGAACAATGTGGGCGACATCAATGTATTTTCCCTTTAGAATGCCCCAAAGAATAATCGCTCTATCAGCTGTGACCTCACCCGTATGAGAAGTAGGCATAATATTGGCACAGAGAAATAGATACCATGCTCGTGCAAATTTATTCATAGCAGAAGACAGAAAAGAAAGAGGCTCATTAGTTCCCAATTTATACTTCCAACTTGTACCGGGAACACAAAGTTCACGAACAATCGCCTCCATATCCACATCATCACTAGTCTTCAGCGCCCAATTTTCATCCCCCACAAGCTTAGGTGGTTGTCCCAAAATTGGACGAATAGAATCTGATCTGTAATCCACCCGTTGACCACGAACCATACACACACCATTCTGCTCATCTTTAGCATTAGCATAGAACTCCCTAACCAAATTCACCGGAACCGGAGTAGGTGCCTTACAAATCTCTCCCCAACGTAGTTCACTAATCACCTCCACCAACCCATAATGACGAGATGGCAAAAACCCCCTTTCCTTCGCCACCGGCTTTGACAACAACCGATTATACTCTACCTCCACCTCCGGAGAAGAAAATCTCTCCACCCTACTAGAACTACCCCTCATTCGTTTAGGAGCCATACTAACCAAAACCCCACTCAACAATAGCACCACCAACACCCACCAAGAAATATCCCACCAAAAACCACCAAGAAAAATCACACCACAAATACCCAAGTAACAAGAATAATACAAAAACCCCAATTGACAAGAACACAAATTCGTAACAAAATAAAATAGAGAAAAGAAATCCCACTACGAATCAAAGAGGTGAACTTGTACTAATTTTCCCCCAAACTTGAATTTTTAAGAGATGTAGAGGAAGAAGATAATGAATTGGGTGTGTATGTATGGGTATATATAGGCATGGAGTGATAAGATGAATATAAGAATTTGAATGTGAAAAGGAAAAATTTTGGTAGAATTTGGAATTTGATGTAGGATAGAATTAGGAATTAATAGAAAAAGAATTAGAAAAGAATTGGGTGTAGAAATTTAGGAGAAATTTGGAGGTTTTGGAATTGGAATTGGTTTAGGATTGATTAAAGATGATGTTATAAAAAGGGAGGAAGGAGAATGATTTTTGGGGAGAGAAAATATTTTTTTTTTTTTTTTATAAGTACAACAGCCAACAGGGAATTACAAAAAAAAAAAAAAAAAATCGAAGAAAACTGTTCTGAACAGCAATCTGCGCGCGTGCAGGGCAGACTGCGCCCAATGCAGTAACGCAGGCGCAGCCTGCGTCACGCAGGCGCAGTCTGCGTGTCTTACAGAAACGCAGGCGCAGCCTGCGTTACGCAGGTGCAGCCTGCGTTACACCTCTATTTTTTTTTTTTTTTTTTTTTTTTTTTTTCTCTCTTTTTTTTTTTTTTACACTCACAACACTAACAACACTCTTTCTTTTTTTTTTTTTTCTTTTTTCTTTCTTTTTCACACACTAACAACACTCATTTTTTTTTCTTTTTCTTTTTCACACACTAACAACACTCATTTTTTTTTTTCTTTCACAAAAATACTACATCACTTGGGTTGCCTCCCAAGAAGCGCTCGTTTAACGTCAATAGCTTGACGTACTTCCTCAACTCATGGCGGTTTCAAAAGAATAGCTGAACCGTCCTCAACAGATAGACCATTCATACGAACGTTGACATCTTGGTTGCTTGCTTTCCACAATTCTTTTCCAACAGACTTCAACCTGATTTTACTACCAAATGACCAAATCTTCTTCTTTTTCTTCTTCACACCTCTAAGGTGCTTCTCCGACTCAACCGGTTGAACAAAAATTTCTTCTTCCTTATCATCTAACACCCGTTCTGCTCCCACGAAGTGTTCATTTTCAAGCTGCTCAATTTCATCAACTATGTCAACGGTAAAACCAGTTGCTCCAAAAGGAGGTATCTTCATTGCTTTGTTCAGATCAAATTCCACTTTGTCCTCGCCAACATTCAATGTCAATTTTCCAGCTTTAACATCGATTGTAGTGCCAGCAGTAGCCAAGAATGGCCGTCCCAAGATAATGGGTATCTCGACATCTTCATCCATCTCTAACACCACAAAATCACAAGGTATGACAAATTTATCCACTTTAACAACCACATCTTCAATAACTCCCAATGGATACTTAACAGAACGATCCGCCAACTGAAGTGAAATCCGTGTCTTTTTAAGTTCTCCAAGACCAAGCCTTTTGCAGATTGAATATGGCATCAAACTCACACTTGCACCTAAGTCACACAAGGCTTTCATGTTTTCCATCTTCCCAATAGTGCAAGGCAAAGAGAAACTTCCCGGATCTTTCAATTTCTGAGGAATGGCTTTTTGGATGACTGCACTGCATTCAGCATTAAGAGTAATAGTTTCGGCATCTTCAAGTTTCCTCTTCTTTGTCAACATCTCCTTAAGAAATTTAGCATAAAGTGGCATCTGATTCAAAGCTTCAGCCAACGGAATATTAACATGCAACTGCCGGAACATAGTCAAGAACTTCTCGTACTGCTTCTCTAAATGCCTGTTGTGAAGTCTCTGTGGAAATGGAATAGGAGGAACATAAGGTGGTGGAGGAACATACGGCTTTTCTGAATCTTCTTCCTTCTTCTTTGCATCTTCTTTTTCTGACGTGTCTGCAGCAATCTCCACTGGCTTATCCTCTTTCTCAGTATCACTCTCCTTAGGCTTAAGAATCTCAACCTCGGGCAACTCTCTTCCGCTCCTCAAAGTAATTGCCTTGCATTGCTCTTTACCAGTCTGGTCTGGTTGACTAGGAAGTGATCCTTGCTCACGAACACCCATCTTTGAGGCAATCTGTCCAATCTGTGTTTCTAGCATCTTTTGAGATGATGCCATCTGATCTATTCTTGATTCCATATTAGCCAATGCCCCAGAAGTCCCTTGCATAATCTTATTTAGTGCAACCTCCCACTCAGCTGGTTCTTTCTTTGGCGGAGGTTGATACTGCTGCTGTGCTTGATACGGTGGTCGTGACTGAAAACCAGGAGGTTGATTCTGCCTTGGAAATGCATAGGAAGGATTAGCTGCATGATTATTGCTGTAAGAAAGATTATTGTTTGGCCTTTGATTTGGATTGTAGTAAGAATTATTCTGCACAGGCCAAGGCTGTCTTCCTTGAATAAAAGATGCTTCTTCTGGGAATTGTGGAGCATACGAGTTCTGACTAGCACCATAATCATGATACCCTTCCATAGGTGAAGAAATAGCATTCACATTTACCTTTTGTCCTCGCACCTCCTGAGTTAGAGTATCCAACTTTTGAGCCAGCATGTTGATCATCTCAGATTCTTGTGCTGCTTTTGCTGAGCTCGTCCCACTAGGTGCCCATGAATAATTATTAGATGCTAATTCCTCAAGAAGTGCTTTAGCCTGTGTAGTTGGTGCCTTCTTGAAATTTCCACCAGCAGCCACATCCAAACTCAAACGAATATCTGCATTCATGGCCCCATAAAAAGTACTAATGACCTGCCAATCTTCTAAGCCATGATGTGGACACTTCCTCAACAGTGCCTTGAATCTCTCCCATGCCTGATATAGACCTTCACCCGGTTGTGCTTTAAAACTCATAATCATAGTCCTCAACTGTTGCGTCTTGTCAGAGGGATAGTATTTGGACAAGAATGCCGTAGAAAGACTCTCCCATGTAGCAACCGAAGTGTTTGGAAGTTGTTGAAACCACTCCAAAGCTCTTCCCTTAATAGAGTAGGGAAACATATGGAGACGAATCTGATCACTCGTAACACCAGTGATTCTGAATGAGCCACACATCTGCACAAAACGCTCTAGATGTCTGTGTGGGTCTTCTAATTCAATGTCTCCTTCAAAAGCTTGATTGCTGATCATCTGAATTAAGCTCGGATTAATATGGAACTGAGCTGCACCAATCTCTGGAGTTTTGTACATGCAATTGGCTGGATTCGGTGTCTCATGGTCCCAAATAGAAGACTGATCAACATTAACAGCTGGTCGAGGTTCTGGATCTCCCATCTTAGCTTTATCTTTTCTTCGCTTTCTCAAAGTACGCTCGATTTCAGGGTCAAATTCCAATTTTTTAGCGCAAGATGAACGTAGCATACACCTGAAAATCACCAACAAAACAACTTGTGGAACCAATTAAAATCTAAACAATAAGAAACAATTAACCAAAACTCAACTATACTGCCTTCCCCGGCAGCGGCGCCAATTTGTTAGTAGTATTTTTGTTGTTCGTTCGCAGGGAAGGACTGAATGTAATATCAAAGTTCAGGTTTCTTATCTCTTTACGTCTAGAAGTGTGTAAGAAGAATTTTTGAGTTTGTGTTTTAGCTAAATTAACCAAGAACTAATTATAAGCACTAAGAATTGATTTTAAACTGAGATTCAAATATATGGAAAACAATCTAAGAACTGGGGTTCTTCACTTGGTCTCAATACATGCTCAATATTAATGTGATATCTGTGTTCCTACCTTGCTGAAAACAATTCTTCTAAAGTTATACTGCACCCTCCCAGGCTACAATATAGTGCTTACAGCTACACCTTAATTGACACTCCCGTGATACAATCAAAGTATATCTATAAACTGTTAATTACCAAGAATTATATGTCTCACAATTCTCCTATTAATCTCCCGATCTAATATTCAAATTATGTCTGTTAAATCATGTACTAAGATTGCAACTTCTCTCCCAAGCTTATTACAATCCCTAGAATACAATCAAAGGTTCATGACTCCCCTAATTGTGTTAAGATCTCATTAACAAATCAGCCAGGCAGAAAATCACATAATCAAGCATGCATGAATACCAAGGAATACTACCCAATCCTCAGATTAGAGAATTAGTTACGCATATTTAATAAAGAAAACATAATAATAATAATAATGAATGAAAACATAATATTGAAGAAAGAATTGAAGATCGAAAGTACCTTGATATGATTTACAGCTCTCAATTGTTATGATTTACAATGGTAAGATGTGTTTAAATAGGCTCTACAAATCTTGCCCAGCAAGATATTACCTTCTATTACAATTAGAATTCAATTCAGGTAATAAAACTTGCCTAAAATACAATTAGAACTAGAAAAGGGCAAAACAGTAAATTTTCTGCTTCCATCTATCTGCTGGTCGTGCTTCCTGCGCCCACCACACGCGGCCTGGTCGTGCGAAACCTATCCCATATTGTAGAAAATCTCTCAAGCTTCGCGTGGGCAGTAAGATCGCTGAAAACGGACTTCTAGAACTCCAGATATGGCCAAAACAGTATAAGCTGCGCAGCCCTTCTCAAAAATCCGAATTTTAATTAATTAATTCTCCAAGAACGATAAAAGCATCAACTTTAATCAACATTCTCGTAAATCTGCACAACTCAGCAAAACACATCAAAACTACAACAACTTGAGTCCAAAACAATCAATTTAAGCCAAACGGAGGGATTCCCAGTGGATATAAAATCCACTTATCAATCCTATAGTTAACTATAGGTAATTACCTATAGTTAACACATATTATAATACAATTGGAAGGTTATTTTTGTAAATACATGGGGTTGGATTTCATTATTAAAAAAAATGCCATTAAATTTTAATACTAAAAATGCATATAACTATAGGTAATTACCTATAGTTAACCATAGGAACATTTTTCTCTTATTTCAATATATAATTATATATATATATATATATATATATATATATATATATATATATATATATATATATATATATTTTTAAGGTAAAATGACGACTTAAAATTGTTTACATTTTTTCCTTTTTATTCCATATTCAAGATCACTGATTCTCTGCAATTTCTTTTCGGGCGACTATAGCAAGACGACCTTAAGTTCTTAAACAATCTTTATTATTAATGTGGAAATCGTAAAAAATTATAAAAGTATATAGATCTTCGCTTAACATTTGAAATTTGTATACAAATAATACATATTAATTTTTACCTCCACACATGATTAAATTGCACATGGATTATGACCAAGCCGGTTAAATTGAATAAATCCAACTATTTTTATCGGTAATTAAATCAATAAAAAAGTTATATACCCTTCGTTTTATTAAATTGTCTCGACACAAATTAATATTCTAATTAAATAATTTTTTTACACTATTATTAAACATGTATGTTTTGAAAGGGGTCTCGACTTTAAAAAACGTTATTAATTTAAATTTAATATTTATAACCTTTGATAGTAAAGATTGCGTTCGTATTGTAATTACTATTTTTTATGTTTATGATTTTTTAAGATTATCAAAACTTTAGATATATAATGAGAGTCTTTTTTGAAAGAATGCCCTAAATACCCACTATTTTGGTACCCACTTACCAAAAAACCCACATTTCAAAATACCGACCAAAATACCCACGGGATACGCCATTCGGTGTGGCGTATCCGGAGGCACTGTTTATCGCCAGAAACCCAGCAATTCACCAGAAATTGAGAGCGGTGATTTGCCGGCGACTTCGACGGAAAATGCCTATTTCTTAGTGTACCAACCTTTCATCGTCTACCACCCTCCAAATCATCACCACAACACAAGCAACACGTCTCCGTCCTGATGCCCATATCCATTTATCTCTTCCGGCCCCGCAGGGGCAAGAACAAGCTCAACAAAAATTCGAATCGGAAAAATATTGTCGAATTGGGGATTTCAAATTGGGGATTTCAAATCGGGCGATTAAAACGTGATAAACTTGGTAAGGATGTGTAGAGAAGCGGATTACGATTCTATTGGTATATATAATGTAATGGGAAAGCTTGTGGTTTGGATGAATGAATAGAAAGAAAAAACACGCCGGAATCGCCTATTCTGGGGAGCTCTGAAGACGACGAGATGACGTAAGATACGCCAGATGAACATGCGTATCGTCTGATACGCCAGTGCCAAAGGCGTATGCGGTACCAAATGCGTTGATGGAAGAGGCGTGTGTGGACCAGTGACGTCGTTGGTGTTGGCGTATCTACCAGTGACGTCGTTGGTGTTGGCGTGAGACCACATACGCCCATTCCAGTGGCGTATGTGGTGGGCATTTTTGGCGGTACTTCCAGAATCTGGGCATTTTGGTGAGAGAAAGTAAAAATTTGGGTATTTAGGGCACTCACCCGTCTTTTTTCAACTAATAATTCATGTGAATTGTTTTAAATCAATTTATTTACGAAATTCTTAAAAACCGATCAGTTTTTAAAACGACCAAGAATTGTATACATTAAGTCCTTTTTTATTCCCTATTCAAGATTGCTCATTCACTGCAATTTCTTTTTAGACGACTGTAGCATAGACGATCTTAATTTCTCAAACAATCTAATCTTTATTATCAGTGATTGTGAAAATCGTAATAAATTATAGAAATATATAAACCTTCGCATAACATTCGAAATTTGTATACAAATAATACAAACATATTTGTACCTTTGCACATGAATAAATTACACATGAATTATGATAAACTTATTAAATTAAATAAACTCAACCATTTCTATCGGCTGATTAAATCGATTAAAAGTTATACACCCATTATTTCATTATATTGTGTTGACATACATTAATATTTTAATTACATAATTTTTACACTATTATTGAACATGTATGTTTAAAATGGGTGTCGGCTTTAAAAAACGTTATTAAGTAATATATAATATTTATAATTTTTTATCGTAAAGATTACGTTCCTATTGTAATTTGTACTTTTTATGTTATCAATATTTTTAAGATAATCAAAATTTTAGATATGTAATTAAAGCACTTTTTTAACTAATTATTCATGTATAGTGTTTTAGATATTTTTATTTTAGGAAATTCTTAAAAAATAAGTCAATTTTTAAAAATAATAAAATTAAAAAATCTATTTTTAAAATTTAAAATAAAAATTTATAAACCGCGCGAAGCGCGGATAAATTGCTTAGTATATTATAATGCCAGGAGATTGGAAATGCACCAAAAACGTTTAAAATATTTTTCTTAAATTTTCACTTTTTTGATTTTTTTATTTAATTTTTTCTTACATTAAGTAGCATTTTAATGACATCTTAATAACGTCTTAATAATCATTAATTACACTTATGAATATATATATATATATATATATATATATATATATATATATATTAAATTTACTTCATGTTATTTATATAAAAAATTACTTTATTTGAGCATTATAATTATTATTCAAATTTAAAATATTAGTTATATGTATAAAACTAAGATTATTTTCATGTAAATTAACGACTTAAAATTGTTCACATTGCGTCATTTTTTATTACATACAGAAGATTTTTGCAAACTTTTTTCGAACAATTGTAGGACAAACGATATTAACTTATCAAACAATATTTTATCAATAATTGTGGAAACCGTTATAAGTTATGGAAGTATACTCTTTTGGTTAAAATCTAGAATTTGCACAAAATAATATTGATAGATTTTTTATATAATAAACTCAACCATTTTATTGACCGATTAAGTCGATAAAAATGTTATACATATGTTGTTTCATTATATTGTGTCAAAAAAATTAATATTCTAATTATATAAATTCTTACGGTATTATTGAGCATGTATGTTATGAAAGGGGAGTTGGCTTTCAGAACGTTATTTAGTTATATTCAATATTGTATTTGCTCCTTTTCATATTTATGATATTTCTAAGATTATTAAACTTTTTGATATATAATTAGAGTATTATTTCAACTAATAATTCATGGAAACTATTTTAATCAATTTTTTAGGAAAAATTTAAAATACCAATCTACATATATTATAATAGTCGGAGATTGAAGAGGCTTTCACTCTGAGCTTCAAATTTTTTTTTTTGATTTTTCACATTTTTGATTTTTTTATTAAAAAATTTCCTTCATTTAATAGGATTATAATTAGTCATTAATTGTACCTAATAAACTTATATTAAATACACTTTATTTTGTACTTAAAACAATTTTTAGATAATAATTATTATAATTATCTATACAAAATATTTTAGTTATTATTTCTTTATTAGAACATTTTAATTATTATATTAATATAAAATATTAATTATCCATATAAAAGTACAATTATTTCAAGTTAAAATGATAAAATAAAATTATTTATATAGTTCATTTATAATCCTCTTTCAAAATCACTGCAATTTTTTTCGGCAATAATAAATACGATTTTAACTTTTCGATAAATTCATAATTAGTGACCGTGAGAATCTTGTTAAGTTACGGAATTATATAAATTTTCCAATTAACATCTACAATTTAAATTACAAGTAATATTATATAATTTACTTTTATACATGAACAAATTACACATGGGGTGTGATCAACTCGATTAAATTGAACCTATCCAATCTTTTTCTTTACCGATTAAATCATTAAAAAAGTTATATATTCGTTGTTTCATTATATTGTGTTGGAATGAATTAATATTCTAATTAATTACTAATCAATTAATCGCGCATGTATGTTATGAGATGGGTGTCGGCTTTGAATAACATTTTATTTGATTTTTATAAATTTTTATTATAAAAACTATGTTGACATTGTAATTTGGTAGGAAAAAAAATAAGAGGCATTTATGGAGTTTATGAAGTTGATAATATGTTAGAGGATCTTCATTTTGCTTAAATAATTAATTTTAAACAATTTAGTGTTTATTCAGAATCCAATAATTTTTAAATTCATTTTTATTGGAGATAGAATATAATTACATGTAAATATTTATTATAAGATTTGATATAAAAGTATTAAAATATGTGAGTACCATTTTGAACATGTGTCCATGAATTTAAATTTAATATTACATAAAAATAAAGTTCTTACAAATGCTCAAAAAAATTAATCAAATTAATAGTTACAAGTGTCGGATCACCCCAAAAAATATGAAGCATGACTTACAAATGCATTTGAATTCTTTTTTGTTTGTCATACAACCAAATTTATCGACAAATTAGGTCAAACACACTTCTTATCACATTTACATTCTGCTTCTTTTCTTTGTCATACAAACAAATTTATCAACAAACTAAGCAATCACGTTTTTCATAATGGCAGCGACAACAAAAATATTTCAACAATGTTACTTTTACTTATCCATTGTCAAACTTTTCAAATGTTTATCAATATTGAATTTCAAAAGCATTTTTTATGAACAAAATAGATGTCATCAATATTTTCGAAAATATTATTATTAACACTTAAGAGTTTAACTAAAACATGTTTTTTTTTCTTTTCTCTATAATTCTTAAACATTCAAATTTAATTACATTTTACATAAATTTCAATTTATCATATCAACTTTCAAATAATAAAACTCAACGAACAATGATGTTATATATACATTTTGACCGATTAAGTCGATAAAAATGTTATACACAAGTTGTTTCATTATATTGTGTCAAAATAAATTAATATTCTAATTATATAAATTCTTATACTTTTACTGAGCATGTATATTATGATATGAGAGGGGTGTCGACTTTAAAAACGTTATTTAGTTACATTTAATATTGCAATTGCTATTTTTCATGTCAATAATATTTTTAAGATTATTAAAACTATTGATATATAATGAGAGTGTTATTCCAACTAATAATTCATACAAACGGTTTTAAATTATTTTTTTTAGAATTTTTTTTAAATACCTATTAATTTTTTTTATTAATTTATCTATTTTTAATAGTTAAAAATAAAATTTTATTAACCACGCGAAGCGCGGCTAAGTTGTCTAGTATGTTATAATGGCAGGAGATCGAAAATGCACCAGGACAATTTAAGGTATTTTTCTTGAATTTTCTTTTTTTTGATTTTTCTTATTAAAATTCTTTTCTTGCATTAAATAACTATTAATGACAATTTAATTACTCATTAATTACACCTATTAAACAACAACAATTTATTCAATTTAATTTGTTTAAAAATTAGCAAACTTTATTTGAACATTACAGTTATTATTTCAATATTAAATAAGAATTATATACAGTTAAGTTTATTTTTAGGTAAAATGACGACTAATAATTATTTATATTGCGTTATTTTTTATTTCCTATTCAAGATCATTATATTTTCTTTTCCGATGATTATAGGATAGGCAGCCTTAACTTCTCAAGCAATTTTTATTATTAACGATTTTGAAAGTCGTAATAAATTATGGAAGTACAAGATATTTACTTAATTTTTGGAATTGTACACAAACAATACATACAAATTTTTAATTTTGCACATGAATAAATTATACATGAGTTATGATCAAATCAATTAAATTTAAAAAATCCAGCCATTTATCGGAAGAAAAATCGATAAAAAAGCTATACACCCATTGTTTCATTTCATTGTGTCGAAACAAAATTTTATTCTAATTAAACAAATTTTTACACTATTATTGAATATGTATATTATGAGAGGGGTGTCGGCTTTAAAAAAATGTTATTAACTTGAATTTCTCAAGCATTCTTTATTATCAATGATTGTGGAGTAGTAATAAACCAGGAGACGGAGAGGCTTTCACTCAGAAGTTTCAAAATATTTTTCTTTATTTTCACATTTTTGTTTTTTTTATTAAAATAATTTTCTTGCATTTAATAGCATTTTAATTAGTCATTAATTGTACATATTAAACTTATATTAAATACACTTTATATTATACTTAATATAATTTTTTTGCAATATTTACTAGAACATTATAATTATTATATTAATATAAAATATTAATTATCTATCTAAAAGTACAATTATTTCAAGGTAAAACGATAAAATAAACTTATTTACGTCGTCCATTTCTAATCCTTATTCAAAATTGATGCAATTTTTTTTGGCAATAATATATAGACGATTTGAACTTTTCAATTAATTTGTAATCAGTGATCGTGAGAATCATGATAAGATACGGAAGCATATAAATTTTCCAATTAATATCCACAATTTAAATACAAGCAATATTGTATAATTTACTTTTACACATGAACAATTTACACATGGGGTGTGATTAAAGGTTATTTCGATTTGAATTATAAAAGTCAATTCAACCACGTCCTAGGTCAACCCACAATTTTTTTGATAAATGGAGTATTTACCAATCTGATTTAACTTCGAAACTCATAACGTTATTATATACTAAAACTCAAAGATCATATAGATAGATAGATAGATAGATAGAAGGCAAACCATGGGGAGAGCAGAGGAGAGAGAGGAGAGAGAAAGCAAAAGATCCGTTAGAAATTTTGAATCTAGATCAAAGATTCAATCTAGGGCAGCATCGCCGGTGAATGGAAAAGGAGGAGCAACCCAAGAGGAGTGGAAAGAAGTAGTCTACATTTCGGATAGTCTCTTCGAAGAAACAAAGAGGGAAGCACTAAAGATAAAGAAGCTCTTGGATAAGGAAACCATTGCGGCGCTGGAAAGTAATAACTTGGGTATTCTAAGATACTCAATTAATCGTCTTCATAGAATCAGAAGAAGTGTGAGCACAAAGAATCTTCAAGGAGTGATGGATGGAGACTCAATGGCTTTAGAAAGGGCACTAAAGGAATTGTTGCTCTGTTCTTGGGAGGGTCCAATAGTTAAGTTCCTAGATGAAGAAAAGCAAGAAAAGGTTGAAAGAGGGGAAAAAGAACATGTTAAATTTTTGAAAAATAACCATACTTGGATGGACAAAAACACAAGAGCTATGATTGAAGAAGGAGATGGAGAAGGCATTAGAATGGCTTCTAATCAAGTCCATTTTAAGAGTTTTAGGAATCTGAAAGAGGTAGAATATCAGCCAAGTGTCCACACAAAAACTTATGTTCAAGCAGTAAAGAACGAAAGTTTAAATGAAGAAATGCCGGAAAGAGAATGGACAATAGTGGAGAACAGAAAGAAAAGGAAGAAGAATTATAGCAAAGAGGTTAATAGAGGTACCATCTTCGTTGCAAAAATACCATTATTGGCAAAAGCAAAGGAAGTTTGGGATTTTTTCAAACAGGCGGGTCAAGTGTTAGACATCATTCTACCCAGGAAGAGAGACAAAAACAATAACAGGATAGGTTTTGTGAAGATTCAGAGCGAAAAAGAGGTTGATGCATTCATTAATCTCTTGGGAAGACGTAAGTTTCAAGGAGTACATCTTTCAATGAGTAAAGCAGGATCTAAGAGTATCAAAGCAACTACATCTGAAGGTTTAGGTAATACCAACAATGGAGCCTCTCGAGGAAATCAGATGGATGACTTCACTAAAAGGACAACACAACAGAAAGAGAAAGAGAAAGTCTCTGCAGAACCAAAGCACAAGACACCACTAATGAACAAGCAAGAGAAGATCAATAACATAAAATCAGAGAAAGTCTACATTCCGGTGGTGAACAGTGTTCAAGGCATGGAGAAGAATCTATCTTTGAGTTTAATTGGATTCTCATTATTCTCAATGAAAGGAACCATTATGCAGGAGGTTCTTAGAGAACTGGGAGTCAAATTTGACAGAATAATAGAACAATCTTGTTGGAAGTTCATCATTCAATTTGATAGTATTGAAAGCAAAAAAATCTTTTAAGAAAGACTCAGTAAAGGAATGGCTACATAATCTGAGGCCATTCGAAGAAGAAGACTTTACTGTCAAAAGGAAAGTTGCAGTAGAAGTAAGAGGGCTTCCTTTTAATGCTTGGTCAGAACAGAATCTTACCGCCATCACTAAAGAAATTGGATCCTGGGGGTGGTGGATTAACAGAGAAATGGAAGAAACAGATTGGATTTTCCAAGAGTTTGTTTGTACACAAATGTAATGGATAAAATCTCATCTAAAAAATGTATGAAGGTGAAGGAGGTATGCTTTGAGATAAGTGTGCTAGAAATCCAACATGATTTTCAGAAAGAAGATACACTCCCCAAGGAAACATCTTTCAAAAAACCATCAGAGAAGGTAGTCAAAGGAGTTAGCTCATCACTCAATAGCAAAGTTTGGAATGGAGGTGAGTATTGTGATCCAATCAATCAATATTCCCCCCCCCCAATATCTGAAGTTCCTAATTCTATTGAAGATGAAGATTCGATCAATAGTGTCATAGTTGAAACTTTAGTGACAGCTAATGATGAAGAGGAGATCGAGGGAGTCAATATTCATAAACCCATGAAGGATTTATTTTGGGACTATCCTAGATCATTAGATAGAGGAGAATCTGTTGTTTCTATAGGAAATACAGAGGGGGATCTTGGGAGTTCTCAGACATCCCTGTGCAATATGATCCAGAAGTTTAAAATCAAAGGTGTAGGGAGACCTAAAAAGAGGAAATTCAAGAAAAGGCCTTTTGAGATTGGTAGATGCAAATTGAGGACCATGAATCATAACTGGAAAAAGGTTGGGTCAAAAAACTCAGCACCTTTGAAGATGATCTCTCACGAGAATTTTCCTGTCTTGCCAAAAGAGATTCACTCATCTCAAAGAAACATGGAAGAAGCATATGAAATTTTGGAGGTAGCAGAACAAATGGGATTAATTGCAGATGCAAACAGAGATGACACAGCAAAGGTCATCAAGGAACAACTAGACCAAGGTGACATCTAGATATCCCTTGTCAAAAGTAATTTTAAGTCTCTTACTTATTCACGGATAGTATCAAACTATTGAATTGGAACATTAGAGGATTGGGGAAGCAGAAAAATAAGGAAAATTTAAGAGAACTTATAAGGAAATGGGAACCTAATGTGATTTGTATTCAAGAAGTAAAACAACAAGTATTTGACCCAAGCACTCTGGTAGAAATGTGGCCAAATGTCAAAGCTCAAGGACTATTTCAACAGGCACTAGGACAATCTGGTGGGCTTTTTTCTGCATGGGATAATGATTTGTTCATATTATTAAATTGTGAGAACTCCTGGAATTGGTTGGGATTTACACTAAAGTGTGTCAAGAGTGATAGTATTTTCAGCATTTTCAACATATATGCTCCCCAACAAGACAGGTTAAAGGACGACTTATGGAAAACATTGGGAAGAATAGCTGATTGCGTTGAAAGTCATCCTGCCATTTTTGTAGGGGATTTTAATAGCATCAGAGATATCAAAGAAAAAGTGGGTGTAACTGAAGATAGAAGAGGCATAAGATCTTTCAACAGATGGATAAAAGAGGCCAATCTATTTGAAATTCCATTGTTAAATACTGAATTCACATGGATTGGACCAGCAGGGAAAAGGAGTAGGATTGATAGAGCATTTTGTAATAGTGCATGGTTTCAGCAAGGAGAGTGGATCTTGAAGGCTATGCCAAGAAAGAACTCTGATCATAAACCATTAGGAATCTCTGTTCAAGAATCAGATTGGGGGCCAAAACCATTCAGATTCTTCAACATATGGCTATCAAATCAGAAGTCAAAAGATACACTCAAAAGCTTGTTATCTAAGGTCAAATCTCTAGGACAACAAGATATTCAACAAGTCCTTAGATCTTTCAAGAAGGAAGTTAAAGAGTGGAATCTTACTCAGAATGGCAACATTCATAAGAAAATAGAAGCAGCAGAGGAAGCCTTGAGTAAAGCGGAAGATGATCACAGATCAGTAAAACTAATTGAAGCCTACAGGCAAGAATTAGAAGAATTGTTTTTGATCAAGAACAGCATGCTTAAGCAGAAGGCTAGAATCAAATGGTTGAAGGAAGGTGACAGGAATACAAGGTTTTTCCACAAAGCAATATCTAAAAGGAGAGCAAAAAACCAAATAAAAAAATTGCTCTGGGAAGGGAGAATTTTAACCAAGCCTTCAGAAATTAAAGCAGCTTTCAAATTGCATTTTGAAAGAATGTTCAATAAAAGGAAAGGTTGCAACCTCTTCGACGTGCAGAATCTGTTCTCGCAGAGGATCAATAATGAAGAAGCCTTCAATCTAGAAAGACCAATAGTAATGGAGGAAGTTGAACTAGCTTTGCATCAGAGTGATTCTGATAAGGCCCCAGGTCCAGATGGGATAAATACATGAGTGTTAAAATCATTTTGGGAAGACTTGAAACATGACATGTTGGATTTTATCTTTGAGTTTATGAACAAAGGTCTTATGCCTAAAGGTATGAATTCTTCTTTCATAACTCTTATTCCAAAAATTCCTCAGCCCAAGCTAGCCACAGACTTTAGACCTATCAGTCTCATTAATTGTTCCCTTAAAATCTTGACAAAAGTCTTGGCAAATAGATTATCAACAGTGATTGGGAAAATCATAGGAGAGAATCAATCTGGTTTCATTAAAGGAAGGAACATCTCAGAGGGCATCATGATCACTAATGAAATTGCACACTCACTCAAAAGCGGTTTATCAAGTGGAATAATGATTAAGTTGGATTTTGAAAAGGCATTTGACTCGGTGGATTGGGATTGCTTACGAAGGGTTCTGAACATATTAGGCTTCGGAGATAAATGGTGTAGCTGGATAAAAAACATCTTCATCTCAATGAGAGCATCAGTCCTAGTAAATGGTTCTCCCTCAGATGAATTCAAGTTTGGAAGAGGTTTGAGACAGGGGGATCCATTATCTCCATCACTGTTCAACATAATTGGAGAAGTGTTCAGTGCTATGATGAAAAAAGCAGAATCATTAGGCATGCTGAAAGGGATCAAGATAGGACATAAAGAAAAGAACCTCTCACATCTGCAATTTGCAGATGATACCATTATATTCCTCCAACCAAGTGTTGTAAGTATCCTAAATCTCAGAAGAATCTTAAATTGTTTTCAATTGACAACAGGACTGAAGATAAATTTCAATAAAAGTTTCTTGTATTCATGGGAAAAGGATGCAGTAGAGAAAGCACATTGGGCAAATTTATTGGGTTGTAAAGTATGAGAAACTCCCTTCACTTATCTGGGTGCACCTATAGGCTCAGATCCAAAGAAAGAGGAATTCTGGTCTCCTCTATTGCAGAAAATGGATCTCAAATTAGCCTCCTGGAAATGCAAATCTCTTAATGAAGCAAGAAGAAGCACCTTGATCAAAGATACTTTAAACTCTTTACCAGTTTACTGGTTTAGCTTATTCAAAATCCCCAAAGGCATTTGCATGAAATTAGAGAAGAAGAGAAGAGCTTTCTACTGGAAGGAATTAATAGAAGACAATGGAGGAAACAGAAGACTCCATTCATTAAACTGGAAAACCCTTTGTCAACCCAAAACAAAAGGGGGTTTAGGGTTAGGAATCCTACAAGCAAAAAACTCGGCTATGTTGAGTAAATGGTGGTGGAGGTGGTTGGTGGAAAGAAACAAACCATGGTGGAAGGTGATCAGAGATAAATATAATCTAAAAGAATACCTCAATCTTGATCAGTGTAGAAATTTGAGGGAAGTTTCTTCAGTTTTAAAGAGCATTTCACAACCACGTGGAGATTATGATTGGAGTGTACTATTTAGCAGGAATAATTATTACTGGAAAATTGGTGATGGAAAGGATGTTTTATTCTGGGAAGATATTTGGCATGGTGAATCCTCATTGACAGATTCATATGGTAGACTGTACTCTCTTTCAAATTACAAATCTCTCTCCATTGAAACAGTTAAAGAAATTTGGTTGGGGCACAGGGGAAATTTTTCATGGTGGAAAAGACAATTGAGATCATGGGAACTAACTCAAGCAGAAGAGGTTCTTCAATTACTTAATGATCTGCAACTAAATTCCTCAAGAGATTCAGTCATTTGGAAAATAAATAGAGGTATTTTTTCATCTAAATCCTGCTACAATTCCATATTACATCTAAATGATAGATCTGAAGGGAATTGGAACAGAATTTGGAAAATCAAAGTTCAACCAAAAATACAATTTTTTATTTGGAAAGTGGAACATGGAATTATACCATCATCTTCCTTTCTGCACAATAGATTGGGTAGCATCATCAACCCAAATTGTAAAAAATGCAGAGCAGTCATTGAAAACCAGCAACATATCTTCTGGGAATGCTCAATAGCTAAACAAGTGTGGAAGTTGGTTATAGATTGGTGGAGTTTGAGCAGGAGTCAAGCAAATATGTTAAGCACATCCTTCTGGCAAACTCTAAAAATATTCACAGGGTGCAAAATCAGTGCAGTATGGGCTCAGGTGGTTTGTTCAACTCTTTGGTCTCTCTGGCTAAGTAGAAATAATTCAACCTTTAACAATGTTTTGGACAGTCCCCAAGAGATTACAAACCTCCTTGTCTTTAGAGCTTATAAGTGGTGCCTAGCTACAGATTGGATAAGTAAAGATTTATTTGATCTGTGGAAAGTTAATCCAGTAGGGGCAATACTTCTATGCAGCAAATTTCCACATGAAAAGGAAGGGCTAGGGTGGAATCCGGAATACTTTGCATATACAGATGGATCTTGGGTGGAACTTAAAAGTGGTGCTATCTGCAGTGGCATTGGTGGCCTTATGTTAGATATGGAAAAAAGAACAAAATTCTTGTTCTCAGGTCCTATTTTTGCTAACACTCCTATGGAAGCAGAAAAGTTGGCAATCCTATTCCTTTATGATAAAGTTAAGAATCTACTCTCTATCAATAGCAGACTGCTGATTTATACAGATAGTTTGACCCTAGTAAATCAATTTCAACAAGTCAGAGCTGGTAATTGTGGAATAGAAGGGGATGAAGATTGGAAAGAGTTGATAGATTCACCTTTTGTCAAACTGCATTTTACTCAAAGAGAAGATCTACTAGGAGCAGATGAGCTGGCAAAAAAGGGAAAGAAAGAAGTTTTATTCATTTTTCTTGGACTTAATTAAAGTGCAGGTAATTGGTCTTTGTGAGTTAAGTGGGCTAGCCCAAACACTTGTCTTTGATCCCAGGTCTCATTAAACCACTGTCAGATATTAATTCTCTTATATTCTCCTACTAAGAGTAATTAATTTAGTTAGTGGGATTTTATGGGAAAATAACCAAAAGCCACCATAGTATTGGTGTTGGAAATACCAATGCATTGGAAAGGATGGTAGATGGTTCAGCTGTTCAGTTGGGAAGATGAACAATCAATAAGCCTGTTTAAATACAATGATCTACTAGAGTCCTTCTCATCTCACATCTCATCTATCAAGTTTCTAATGGAGCGAACATGGGTCTTTCCTAAACGTTCCTTCATCAAAATCAACACTCATGCAGTCCATTACCCTAAACGCTTTCCAAATGGCAATAACTCAGGTCTGGGGATAGTGATTAGAGATCATAGGGGCACGGTAATCTTAATGGTATCTGGCACCATTAGAGGCGTCACAGCCAGGGCAAATGAACTTTGGGCCATGCTTATCGGTCTGCGTGCTGCTTTTTATGAGCAAGAATACAAGGTGCAGATAGAAACAGATAATGAGGAGGCGGTAAGAGAATGGAAAGACTGGAGATGGTGGATAGACCCGAATCATGCAGGGGTTATTCAACAACTCTTGCAGAGGTGCTCAGACCCAAATCTAACTCTAGACGAGGCTGAGGTAATAAGGGGCAGTCAAAATATGTTGGCAAGGTTCTTAGCAGAGGATGGTGCTCGTAATCGAAACAGACTGGTTGCGTTTCGGAGACCTTTTGGCAGAGTCAGGGAACTCTGGCGCCTTGACATGGGGTTAGGTCTAGTGGAAGCTCGTTTCATGATCGTTGATGAGGAACAGTACTCGGGAGAGATTGCTGATGAAGAGGAAGTTGAAGGTTTGGGTGATCTGCTGGTGGAAGATGCTGCATCAGCTAGCATGGGAATCCAGAACGACGTGGATTAAGTTCTCCAGGATCTAAGAAACAAGAAGCCGTTAGGGCATGTTTTCATATCATTTAAGTTTAAGTTATTTAAGTATTAAGTATTATGTTTGGTCCGTTGCTATTCCTTTCATGGATTTTCCAATGTCCATGTCTGGTCTCAATTTTTCAGGATTCTTCTCTGGATAGTAATGGTTAAGGTGTTAACCTTATTTTACTATCAACAATTGTATTGGCCTTCGGGCTTTTATGGTAATGAATACTAAATGCTTACAAAAAAACACATGGGGTGTGATCAACTCGATTAAATTGAACCAATCCAACCTTTTTCTTTACTGATTAAATCAATGAAAAAGTTATACATTCGGTGTTTCATTATATTGTGTTAGATTAAATTAATATTCTAACTACACAAATTCTTATACCATTACTAATCAATTAATCATGCATGTATGTTATGAGACGGGAATTAATTATGCATGTATGTCATGAGACAGGCGTAAATCAATTAAATCTCTTATCACATTTACATTTTGCTACTTTTTTCATCATACAAACAAATTTATCAAAAACTAAGCAATCACGTCTCTCATAATGCCACTGACAGCAAAAATGATACAAAAATGTTACTTTTAGTTATCCATTGTTGAACTTTACAAATGTTTATCAATATTGGATTTCAAAAGCATTTTTTTATGTAACAAAATAATTGTCGTCAATATCTTCGAAAACATTATTATTAATACTTAAGAATATAACTGAAACATGTTTTGTTTTTGCTAATTCTTTCTCTATAATTCTTTAACATTCAAATTTAGTTACATTTTACACAAGTTTCAATTCATCATATCAAATTTCAAATAGTAAAACTCAACAAATAATGATGTTATATATATAATTTTTAAAATGTTTTCATGCCGCGCGTAGCGTGACTTTGTTATGTAGTTTTTGTAAAACTAATGTCCTAATATTTTAATTTCCTTTTTTATAAATTTTTTTAAAATAATTATTGGTTCAGATTAAAAAATAATAATAATAATACAACAAGCTAAGAGGGGTGTATTCATTTGAGAATCTATTGGATTTTAATGGATTCTCAAAATCAGCAGGTATTCATTTGAGATTTTAAACAATCTTTTAAAATCTGCAGGTATTCAATTCGGATTTCAAATAATCTTTCTAAATCTGTGGGTATTCAATTGAGATTTTAAAAAATCTTCTAAAATCTGTAGGTATTCAATCCAGATTTTAAACAATCAATCAAAATCTCAAGGTATTGAACTTTCCATTGATTTGCTAAAGTCATGGATTTTGAAATATTTGTGGGAGATTTTATATGTAAAATTATCAACGTGAAATTTGTAGTTACTAGGCAATATTTTGATGGATTTCAAAATGTATAACATTTGTAATAAAATAAAATAAAAGATATGTAAAGATACGTTATGCAAGTATTTAACCCTACATACATCTTTTATCTTTCACTGCTTCTTCTTGGCTACCTATGAAGGTACGTAGGTTTTTTCTTCATCATTTCCAATCTTGTTTTTTTTGCATCAATTGTGGTAAAGTTATATGAGCATGTGTATGTTTTTGTTATATAATACATATTTATATAACATGTTTTTTGTTACATATGATATTATATTGTCGATCTTATGAATCATTATGATATGTATGTTTTTGAAATGATTAGCACTATAATGGTCGATTCGCAAAATGCAAAAAAAAGAAGTGGTTATGATCAATGGTCGAAAGACGAGAGTGATGGATTGTTAGAACTTATGGTTGATGCTGCAAATCGAGGATGGCGTGATAATAGTGGTGTCCTTCCTAAACAAATAGTGATCGATCGAATTCTTCCCCCTCTTAATGAAAAATTTCAATGCAATAAAACTTATGGCAATTATCAAAGTCAACTGAAATGGTTCAAAAGTCGATATACTTTTTACTCAACTCTTTTAGGTTTTAGCTCTGGTTTTGGATACGACTCTGTGTCAAAAAAGTTCACTGCTCCAAATGAAGTATGGGATGAGTACATTAAGGTATATCTAACTCTTTATGCTATTATTCATCTAAGCACAAAAATATTTTTTCTCTGTTAAAATTCGTTGTGCTAACAATGTAACATTCGTAATATTAGAAGCGGATATATTAGTAGAATAAGAAGTTATTATAATAATAGGTTCCAGTTTGATGCATTTCCATCGTTAAATTAGAAATTATGTGTAATATTAAATGTTATGTGTTTAATTGTTTAATTGTACGTATTATTAAAATTATTGTAGATACGATTTCTTTTCAAAGAGGTATGATTTGATTACTATTTTAATATAATATTATTATTTTAATAAATAAACGATACGTGCTAGTATGTTTCATTCGTTTCTTAAAATTTTTGAGTTACAAAGTATCGAATTTCAAAATTCTTTTAAACGACACGAAAGATTCGTTATAGATATATTTTTCTATCGTATAAATAGATTTTACGAAACAAATATATAAATTTCGGGTATTAATTTTAAAAAGTATAAATAGCTAAAATTGATTCGTTAATTAGTAACCAAGGTACGTTTTTCCTTCTTTTTTAGCAATTATTTTCTTAATTCTCTCAAAAAAACACACACACTAACACACGCACACACGCACGCACACACACATACACACACTGTAATTTTTTTTAAAATTTTGATTTCTAGAACTTAGTCTAATCTTGCATGCAATTCCATATTCGAATTCCTGGTAATCACAGCAACGATTTGAGCTATCAAACATATAAAACCATGATCGAATGGTGTGGATTTTTAAAAACCCATTTTTAAAATTTTTAATCGAATTTCTGTTTGGGTGATTATTTGATTGTATGAATGTTAGAATCATGCTTAGGACATTGTTTAGAGTCGATTCATGTATATAAATGTTAGAATTGTTCACGATTTGGATCGCCGGAAAATTTCGGTCGATTTTTGTGAATTTTATTTCCGGCAAGTTCTTGGTTGTTTTATGATTCTGAATTGATTACTGTGTTGCTAGATGTTTGTAGTATGATATATATTTTATTTGGAATTTTCTGTGAAGTTTGATTTTTCGTCGTAAAATTTAGTTTTGGCCGGAATCTTGTTCGGTACGTTTTTGGTAAAAACTGAGATTGCCATTGTGTTTAAAACGTAAATTAGAGTCGAAATAGGTTTTTCTGGGAATTTTCTGGGCTACGTAGTGTTGCCGGAAAATTGGCCGGCGGCGGCGGCGGGCGGCGGAAACCGCCATTGCCGGCGTGGAGCATTCATCGTGTTCTTCGTGTTCTTCATGAGGAAGACGATGAACAGTAGTGCTTTGATCTTCTTTCCCAGGTGGGGAAGAAGATGAATAGTGTTTTTGGGTTAAAAATTTTATTTTTTTATTTTATTTTTCTAAAAATCAGAAAAATACTTTTATTTAATTATTATTTGAGTTATTTAATTAATTAAAAGGTTAATAATTGTTATTTATTTAATTCAAAATTTTATTTATTTATTATTTATTTATTTCGAAAAATATTTATTTAATTAATAAGTTATTTAAATTTAATTTCAAAAATAATTTTTAATTATTTATTTATTTAAAGTAAATATTTTACTTTACTTTAAATAAAATTTACGAAAAATTATTTGTTTTATTTTAAGTTAGTTTAAATAGGAATTGATTTATTTATTGATTAATTTAAATGAAAATTAATTAGAATTTGAATTAAAATTCAGATTTTAATCATTTTATTTATCTTAAGTAATATTTAAAATTTATTTATAAATTAGATAAAAATTTACTTTATCTTAAATAAAAATTTCATAATTTATGAATAATTATTTATAATTATTTATATTAGGAGATTAATCCTAAAATCTAAATTTCAGTTAAAAATGGGAGAAAATTTATTTACAGCCCTAATAAAATTCAAAAATTTTCTTAAAAAAATTATTCTATCAATTAGACACGTATTATAGTACGTTGATAATATTTGTTAATTATTTTTATTAAAGACATTTATAAATGTCGAACCAATTATTGTTTTTCGAGTCAAATAACTGTTTATAGTTGAGTTAAATTATTTTAATTGATACCTGCTATGTGTTATTATGATTAAATCGAGTCAATTAAATTTGTATAACATTATATGATATGTGTTAGGATAATAAATTTTTTTTGTATGTCAACTTTAGTGACCTAAACGTTATATTCTTTACTGATAGGATCTAGTAGACACGAAGGGTAGCTAGCTTTGGATCTCCCTGAGTTATACGTCTAGATTCTACTCTTAAGGCAAGTTTCCCTATCCATACTCCTTTATTCAGAATATGTCTTTACTTTAAATTTTTTTTAAGCGGAATGTTTTATTTAAACAACTCAAAATTTTTACGAAAACCTGTTAAGTAATTCAATCGATTTTTTTTACTACTTCCATTTCTGTTAGAGCATGTGAAATTTATTATTGAGCATGTGTTTAACTTGTTTAAAAGATTACATTGATTTGGTGGTGTTACTACCCAATTATTTTGAAATGTTGTTCCTACGATATATGTTAGGAATGAAATTATAGAGATGCTTATCCCTTGATCTCTAGACAAAATGTTTTGTTTTAATATGTGAATATGTTTAGCGTAAGAGGCCGGTTGCAGGTCCAGCTTTTATTTGAGATGTACCAATGCCAATCAGTGTCATCTTAAGGCCAATAGCAATAAGTGCCATCAGGATCCATATTTTTTTTTTATAGCCTGTACATCATGTGTGCATGGTTTTTGGGTTAAGCAGGACTGATCATCGGCTTAACTCTTGCAACTGTTGATATTCCACATATTACTTAAGGGAAAAATTTAAGTTTTGGCAGGAAATATTGTTGTTTTAATAAAAGATACTGTTACAAAAAAATTTACACTCTATTGCTATGGATATATCATTTCTTTTACAGGAATTGGTGTATATATATAGTGCTAAATATTTTCATATACTTGCTGAGCGTCTTCGCTCACTCTTGCAAAACTACTTTACTTTTCAGATGGCTCGTACTTACCAAACCACCCGTAAGCAGACTTCAGGACGGTATAGATACCCTGTGTTTCCCATCCAGGTGTGCCGTACTTTTAGTTGTTAAGTTATGTAATAACTAGTTGAAGAATTTAAGTCCGAATTCACGTTGTAATATCATCTAGACATTTGGTTATCAGAAATCCTCTTCTCGAAGATGTACTGATAACATAAGATATTGTAATAACTTTTGTTTAAGTAGTATTGTTTTGATGCCATGAACTGTTGACGGTCCTACCTTGTGGGGTCGAGTTAGTCTTTATTTATTATTCTATTATTTTTAGTGGCACCGGGTTTCCGGGGCGTCACAAGTTGGTATCAGAGCAACAGTTTTGGCAAATAAAAACAATAATAGGAAAATTGAATATAAGATAAGGATAGACAGATATAGATAGGGTAGTCACGATTAATCAAACTCACAACGGGTTTGAGTTGAGATCGCTGGAGTCAATCTTAACTAATTAATATTATTATGATAAGCTACTAATTAGAACTTATGGATATTATGTAATTGCAGTTTCCTGAGACACCTAGTGGCAGTTCGAGTTCTGGTGGATCGACAGAGTCTTTATCAAGTGTTGAGATTATTGAGATATCGAGTGACTCTGAGGGAGAGATTGAGATCATTGATGTTGAGAGTGATACTGAGTTGGAGATGGAGACCCCTGGAGAGGAGGATGATCCTTCCATGGAGATTAGTGATGAGTCTGAGCACCCAGTGTTAGTTCCAGTTGAGCCAGAGTACCCAGTTCCAGTTTCTCCTGAGATAGATACCACTTATGGACCTTTAGCTATCATACCAGCTCCTGTTCCTATGCCAGTACCCTTGAGGGCGATTCCCACATCTTTTGTATCGCCAGTTGCTTCAGCCCCCTCTGCTTGTTCTGTGTCACCTCCTGAGATGAGAGGACCCGCTCCTGTTCCATATCATGTTTTTGCTGATATGGCTAAGGAAAGAGATTTCCTGCTTGGTCAGAATAGAGAGTTGATGCAGATGTTGGACCCTGCTGAGGCCAGTTCCCGTGCTCCCCAGGAGTGATTACTTAGATCCTGATCTTTTGGACTTAGATGTTTCTCTAGTATATGTATAGGCAGTATGTTGTATTTTGGTGTAGTTGATGCCATGTTATATAGTTAGACCTTACGGGTCAGTCTTTTGGATTGTATATCAGATGTTTGTATCTGCTGTTGGTTGGGCCATCTTGTTGACTTAGATGTTGTTTTGTGGAAACCATGGATTATCGAGAATGTTCTTATGTTATATAAGCTTTTGGTTTAGTGGATATACTTTCTCAGTTATGGATTAGTTTTATTTCTAGTTTCAGTATCTAGATTTTTCCTTGTTTGCAAATCTTATAATAACAAACAAAATTTACAAAAATAAATAAAAATTTGTTTGTTTATTATCAGAACAATGCCTCTAAAGAAAAATACTACTACTGCTGGAAATAGCAATAGTCAGATGGATCCAGTTTTAGCTCGGATGATGGATATGATGCAGCAGCAGAATGATACAATTGCTCAGCAGCAGCAGCAAATGCAATTACAACTTCAGCAACAACAACATCATGTAAATCCCGCTGTTACCTTCAAATCATTTCAATCTGTTAAGCCGCCAGAGTTCAAGGGTTCAGATGATCCGATTGAGGCCATGACTTGGCTGAAAGAGATAGAGAAAGCATTTGAGCTAGTAAAGGTAGAAGAAAATCAGAAGACAGTTTTTGCCAGTTACTTTTTGAAGAATGAAGCAAATTACTGGTGGGATTCAGTTAAGGCTTTGGAAGAAGAGGAGAATATTACGTGGGAAAGATTCACAGAGTTGTTTTTGGAGAAATACTATCCTCGTTATATGAAAAGTAGGATGGAGTTGGAGTTCATAGAATTGAAGCAAGGTGATAAGAGTGTAGCAGAGTATGAGACCAGATTCACTGAATTATCCAGATTTGTGCCAGAGTATGTGAATACGGATGAAAAGAGGGCAATGAGATTCCAGCAAGGACTGAAAGCTTGGATAAGAGGAAAATTGGCGATATTGGAACTGACTACTTATGCAGGAATAGTACAGAAGGCCATGATCGCCGAAGGAGAAAGTAATGCACAACAGAGAGAGAAGGATGGGCTTAAGAGGAAGTTTGAGGTTACTGAGACTACAAGTCATTATGCAAGAAATCATCAGACAGCTCCTAATAGGAAACCAGGATTTCAGCAAGGAAGGAATATGAATTATAAGAAGCCAGAAACAAGGAATGTTCCCCAGAATACTCAAGGAAGTCGTTTCCAGAATAATAATCAGCAGAGACCACCATTATCAAGATGCAGGGATTGTAATCAGAATCATGCTCCAGGAAAGTGCAAGGTCAACATTACATGTTATAAGTGTGGAGATAAGGGACATTTTGCAAATGAGTGCAGTGGTCAGAAGGTGGGAAATAAGTGCTTTAAGTGTGGAAAGACTGGACATATTACAAAGGATTGCAAGGTTCCTGTGGCAGCAAACAATATGATGAAAGCAAACCAACAGCGGACTGCAAGGACATACAACATGTCAAGGAAAGATGCCGGTAAAAGCAAGGATGTAGTCACAGGTACATTTCCTGTCAATACAGTGGATGCTAAAGTTTTATTTGATTCTGGTGCAAGTAAATCTTTTGTGTCTAAGGAATTTTTGTTTAAAACGAAATGGAAAGTTGAATTTTTGGATGAGATTTTAATGATAGAAACAGCTGATCAACATAAAGTGTTAGTAAATCAAGTTTGTCCTCGATGCGCCATAGATATACTAGGATATTCATTTTCTGCCGATTTAATACCTTTTGAGTTAGGAGAATTTGACGTAATCCTAGGAATGGACTGGCTAGCATCTTATAATGCCCAGATAGATTGTAAGAAGAAGAGAGTAACGTTGCAAACCCCAGAGGGCGTAGAAGTTATTTTCCAAGGAAAATTACAACACAAGGAATTTTTAACTATAATGCAAGCTAAGAAACTGATGCGTAAAGGATGTGAGGCTTATTTGGCTCACATAAGAGACTTGGAGAAGGAAGCTCCTAAGATAGAGGAAATTCAAGTGGTGAACGAATTCCAAGATGTGTTTCCAGATGAACTTCCAGGATTGCCTCCAGATAGAGAAATAGAGTTCAGCATTGATTTAGCTCCTGGCACAGAACCAGTTTCGAAAGCTCCGTATCGGATGGCACCAGTAGAACTTAAAGAGTTGGCCATACAACTGTCAGATCTGTTGGAGAAAGGAGTAATCAGACCCAGTACATCCCCGTGGGGTGCACCAGTGTTGTTCGTAAAGAAGAAGGATGGTAGCATGAGGCTATGCATTGATTATAGGGAATTGAACAAGTTAACTATCAAGAATAGATATCCTTTACCGAGGATTGATGATTTGTTTGATCAATTGAAGGGTGCCAAGTATTTTTCAAAGGTTGATTTACGTTCAGGCTACCACCAATTAAAAGTGAAGACGGAAGATATTCCTAAGACGGCATTTAGAACCAGATATGGACATTATGAGTTTCTAGTAATGGCTTTTGGTTTAACAAATGCGCCCGCAGCTTTTATGGATTTGATGAATAGAGTGTTCAAGAAATATTTGGACAAATGCGTGATAGTATTTATTGATGACATCTTGATCTATTCACGGACAGCAGAAGATCACGCACAACATTTAAGGATTGCACTAGAGATTCTAAGGAAAGAAAGATTATATGCAAAGTTTTCGAAATGCGAATTTTGGTTAAGAGAAGTACAGTTTCTTGGACATGTAGTTGGTAAAGATGGAATTAAAGTAGATCCAACTAAGATTGAAGCAGTAACGAATTGGGAGAGACCAAGGACACCAACTGAGGTAAGAAGTTTCATGGGATTGGCAGGTTATTATAGAAGATTTGTGAAAGATTTTGCTAAGATAGCTACTCCTTTGACTAAACTTACCCGAAAGAATCAGAAGTTTGAATGGAATGAGAAATGTGAAGAAAGTTTTCAGGAACTGAAAAAGAGATTGGTAACTGCTCCAGTTTTAGCATTACCAGATGAACAAGGGAATTTTGTGATCTACAGTGACGCATCTCAACGAGGATTGGGGTGTGTATTAATGCAACATGGGAAGGTGATTGCGTATGCTTCAAGGCAGTTGAAAGAACACGAGCAAAAATACCCAACACATGATTTGGAGTTAGCTGCGATAGTTTTTGCACTCAAGCTTTGGAGACATTATTTATATGGAGAGAAGTGCGAGATTTTCACAGACCACAAGAGCTTAAAATATATATTTACTCAGAAAGAGTTAAACATGAGACAACGAAGATGGCTAGAATTGATCAAAGATTATGATTGCAGTATCAACTATCATCCAGGGAAGGCTAATGTTGTAGCGGATGCATTGAGCCGGAAGGAAAGACTGAATTTGCTAACGATACAAGAAAAGTTACAAGTGGAATTTGAGAAAATGGAAATTGATATACGAATGCCTGATTCAGCCAATGAGATGTTATATACGATGATGTTTCAACCAGAGTTGTTGGAAAAGATTAGGAAATGTCAAGAAGAAGTGATGAATCAGAATACTGAAAGTCTAACAGGCGAGGAATTGAGTAGCCAAAAGGATGATAAAGGAATCTTACGTTTTTCCTCGAGGATTTGGGTGCCAAACGTACAGGAATTGAAAGATGAGATTTTACATGAAGCACATAATTCAAAGTTTTCAATTCACCCCGGAAGTACGAAGATGTATCGAGATTTAAAAGAAAATTATTGGTGGCCGGATATGAAAAGGGAAGTAGCAGAATGGGTCAGTAAGTGTTATACATGTCAAAGAGTAAAAGCAGAACATCAGAGACCCAGTGGGTTGTTACAACCATTGGAAATTCCCGAATGGAAATGGGAACAGATTGCCATGGATTTTGTAGTAGGTCTACCAAAGACAAGAGCAAACCACGATGCAATTTGGGTTGTCGTAGATCGATTAACGAAATCAGCGCATTTTCTTCCAATCAATGAAAGGTTTTCAATGGATAAATTGGTCAAACTTTATCTCAAAGAAATTGTAATGCGTCATGGAGTTCCAGTATCAATCGTGTCAGATCGAGACCCAAGGTTTAACTCAAGATTTTGGAGAAAATTTCAAGAAAGTTTAGGAACCAAGTTAAACATGAGCACTGCGTATCATCCTCAGACAGATGGACAGAGCGAAAGAACCATTCAAACAATTGAAGATATGCTTCGGGTGTGTGCAGTGGATTTTGAAGGAAATTGGGATGATCATTTACCTTTGGTAGAATTCTCGTACAATAATAGTTATCACGCAAGTATTGGCATGCCTCCCTATGAAGCTTTGTATGGAAGACGTTGTCGATCTCCGGTATATTGGGATGAAGTTGGTGAACGAAAAATTTTGGGTCCGGAGATAATTCAGCAAACTAAAGAATCAATAGAGCTTATTCGAAAAAGGATCCAAGCTGCTCAGAACAGACAAAGAAAATATGCAGATTTAAAAAGGAAGGATATAGAATTTCAGATAGGAGAGCCAGTGCTGCTGAAAGTATCACCTTGGAAAGGTTTATCCAGATTCGGGAAAAAAGGAAAACTTAGCCCCAGATTTGTTGGACCATTTGAGATTTTAGGACGCGTGGGAAGAGTTGCTTATGAGTTGGCATTACCCCCATCCATGCGCCATATCCACAACATTTTCCATGTATCTTTGCTTAAGAGATATACACCTGATTCTAGGCATGTTATAGAGCACGAGTCGGTAGAGATTCAGCAAGATTTATCCTATGTCGAGATGCCAGTGCGTATATTAGATCGCCGAGAGAAGATTCTAAGAAATAAGACAGTGGCGTTAGTAAGGATTTTGTGGAGGAATCCCAAGGTCGAAGAGTCAACTTGGGAGCTTGAAAGCGAAATGCTGGAAAAGTATCCTCATTTATTTTCTTAAGGTAAATTCTGAGGTCAGAATTCTATTAAGGGGGGGAGGATGTAACATTCGTAATATTAGAAGCGGATATATTAGTAGAATAAGAAGTTATTATAATAATAGGTTCCAGTTTGATGCATTTCCATCGTTAAATTAGAAATTATGTGTAATATTAAATGTTATGTGTTTAATTGTTTAATTGTACGTATTATTAAAATTATTGTAGATACGATTTCTTTTCAAAGAGGTATGATTTGATTACTATTTTAATATAATATTATTATTTTAATAAATAAACGATACGTGCTAGTATGTTTCATTCGTTTCTTAAAATTTTTGAGTTACAAAGTATCGAATTTCAAAATTCTTTTAAACGACACGAAAGATTCGTTATAGATATATTTTTCTATCGTATAAATAGATTTTACGAAACAAATATATAAATTTCGGGTATTAATTTTAAAAAGTATAAATAGCTAAAATTGATTCGTTAATTAGTAACCAAGGTACGTTTTTCCTTCTTTTTTAGCAATTATTTTCTTAATTCTCTCAAAAAAACACACACACTAACACACGCACACACGCACGCACACACACATACACACACTGTAATTTTTTTTAAAATTTTGATTTCTAGAACTTAGTCTAATCTTGCATGCAATTCCATATTCGAATTCCTGGTAATCACAGCAACGATTTGAGCTATCAAACATATAAAACCATGATCGAATGGTGTGGATTTTTAAAAACCCATTTTTAAAATTTTTAATCGAATTTCTGTTTGGGTGATTATTTGATTGTATGAATGTTAGAATCATGCTTAGGACATTGTTTAGAGTCGATTCATGTATATAAATGTTAGAATTGTTCACGATTTGGATCGCCGGAAAATTTCGGTCGATTTTTGTGAATTTTATTTCCGGCAAGTTCTTGGTTGTTTTATGATTCTGAATTGATTACTGTGTTGCTAGATGTTTGTAGTATGATATATATTTTATTTGGAATTTTCTGTGAAGTTTGATTTTTCGTCGTAAAATTTAGTTTTGGCCGGAATCTTGTTCGGTACGTTTTTGGTAAAAACTGAGATTGCCATTGTGTTTAAAACGTAAATTAGAGTCAAAATAGGTTTTTCTGGGAATTTTCTGGGCTACGTAGTGTTGCCGGAAAATTGGCCGGCGGCGGCGGCGGGCGGCGGAAACCGCCATTGCCGGCGTGGAGCATTCATCGTGTTCTTCGTGTTCTTCATGAGGAAGACGATGAACAGTAGTGCTTTGATCTTCTTTCCCAGGTGGGGAAGAAGATGAATAGTGTTTTTGGGTTAAAAATTTTATTTTTTTATTTTATTTTTCTAAAAATCAGAAAAATACTTTTATTTAATTATTATTTGAGTTATTTAATTAATTAAAAGGTTAATAATTGTTATTTATTTAATTCAAAATTTTATTTATTTATTATTTATTTATTTCGAAAAATATTTATTTAATTAATAAGTTATTTAAATTTAATTTCAAAAATAATTTTTAATTATTTATTTATTTAAAGTAAATATTTTACTTTACTTTAAATAAAATTTACGAAAAATTATTTGTTTTATTTTAAGTTAGTTTAAATAGGAATTGATTTATTTATTGATTAATTTAAATGAAAATTAATTAGAATTTGAATTAAAATTCAGATTTTAATCATTTTATTTATCTTAAGTAATATTTAAAATTTATTTATAAATTAGATAAAAATTTACTTTATCTTAAATAAAAATTTCATAATTTATGAATAATTATTTATAATTATTTATATTAGGAGATTAATCCTAAAATCTAAATTTCAGTTAAAAATGGGAGAAAATTTATTTACAGCCCTAATAAAATTCAAAAATTTTCTTAAAAAAATTATTCTATCAATTAGACACGTATTATAGTACGTTGATAATATTTGTTAATTATTTTTATTAAAGACATTTATAAATGTCGAACCAATTATTGTTTTTCGAGTCAAATAACTGTTTATAGTTGAGTTAAATTATTTTAATTGATACCTGCTATGTGTTATTATGATTAAATCGAGTCAATTAAATTTGTATAACATTATATGATATGTGTTAGGATAATAAATTTTTTTTGTATGTCAACTTTAGTGACCTAAACGTTATATTCTTTACTGATAGGATCTAGTAGACACGAAGGGTAGCTAGCTTTGGATCTCCCTGAGTTATACGTCTAGATTCTACTCTTAAGGCAAGTTTCCCTATCCATACTCCTTTATTCAGAATATGTCTTTACTTTAAATTTTTTTTAAGCGGAATGTTTTATTTAAACAACTCAAAATTTTTACGAAAACCTGTTAAGTAATTCAATCGATTTTTTTTACTACTTCCATTTCTGTTAGAGCATGTGAAATTTATTATTGAGCATGTGTTTAACTTGTTTAAAAGATTACATTGATTTGGTGGTGTTACTACCCAATTATTTTGAAATGTTGTTCCTACGATATATGTTAGGAATGAAATTATAGAGATGCTTATCCCTTGATCTCTAGACAAAATGTTTTGTTTTAATATGTGAATATGTTTAGCGTAAGAGGCCGGTTGCAGGTCCAGCTTTTATTTGAGATGTACCAATGCCAATCAGTGTCATCTTAAGGCCAATAGCAATAAGTGCCATCAGGATCCATATTTTTTTTTTATAGCCTGTACATCATGTGTGCATGGTTTTTGGGTTAAGCAGGACTGATCATCGGCTTAACTCTTGCAACTGTTGATATTCCACATATTACTTAAGGGAAAAATTTAAGTTTTGGCAGGAAATATTGTTGTTTTAATAAAAGATACTGTTACAAAAAAATTTACACTCTATTGCTATGGATATATCATTTCTTTTACAGGAATTGGTGTATATATATAGTGCTAAATATTTTCATATACTTGCTGAGCGTCTTCGCTCACTCTTGCAAAACTACTTTACTTTTCAGATGGCTCGTACTTACCAAACCACCCGTAAGCAGACTTCAGGACGGTATAGATACCCTGTGTTTCCCATCCAGGTGTGCCGTACTTTTAGTTGTTAAGTTATGTAATAACTAGTTGAAGAATTTAAGTCCGAATTCACGTTGTAATATCATCTAGACATTTGGTTATCAGAAATCCTCTTCTCGAAGATGTACTGATAACATAAGATATTGTAATAACTTTTGTTTAAGTAGTATTGTTTTGATGCCATGAACTGTTGACGGTCCTACCTTGTGGGGTCGAGTTAGTCTTTATTTATTATTCTATTATTTTTAGTGGCACCGGGTTTCCGGGGCGTCACAAACAATTTAAAACAATATTTATTGTGACAGGCTCACCCAAAGGATAGCTACTTGCGTTATGAGGCATTTGACGATTACGAGGACATAAAAATTGCTGTTGGAAATGGTGTTGCAGTTGGAAAAAACTCTATTGGATTGGGTAGTGTTACTGAAGCAAGAACATTAGAAGCTGGTGAAGTGAGGGACTTGCGCATTGAAGACTTGAATTATGATGTTGATAGTGAGGGATTTGTGCTCGAGCAAAACGACACATCACCATTAGGTTCTCCGGAAGGTTTTGATGTTAATAGAACAGGAAATGATGCTCCGATCAGGAAGCCAAATAAAACTCCTACAAAAGTTGTTACCATCAGCCTAGTAGTGTCACTCGCTTTTTTGACAAAGGCACTGAAATGCAACAGAAAAAATGGTATTGGATGATATATGTTATCAAAATTATAAGGTCATCCAGACAATAATCTTATCACAAAATCAGAAACCTGCGACCAATTTGTCCCATTTTAGCTAGAGTCTTCGAATATTATTATTGTGTACTTAATATTGTGTTTTACTACTACATTACTACAATTGCCATTTGCTTTCTTAGCTGTTTTCTGCCATTTGTAGACTTGAAAGAATCAAATCTTCACACCTCTGAGAATACTGAACTTACCATATTAAGTAGGCTACAGCACACTTTAGGTAAAAATAGATTGCATTTTATCAGTCCACCCAATTTTAATACCAGGTATTTGACAACATTACAGAAAGTATATAAAATTTAAGTGAAAACTTTTGCAGTACTACTTCTACTCTCAGGTATTTGAAATTACTGCATAGGAAGGCTTTTTTCGTTTATTTTGTTTCTTCTAATGAAACTGTGTGCAGTACTACTATCGTGAGGGGAATGATGTACTACAATCTGCAAAAAGCCTTAGTAAGGCAGATCGTATAGTTAACTTAAGCCTTCCTATGCAGCCAACCTGTTTTCCAGAAGAGATGCTTACAGTGTTACACACCACCAATAGTTTAATCAGTTATTTTTCTAGGTTCAGGTGTCAAAATAATATTTGATCTCTGAATGTCATTTCCATATTAATATATACGTACTCCATTTGGTTTTTATTTAATTGCAGGTTTTAGTTCAATGGATAATGAAAGAGTACTTGAGAACAAAATAGATGAAGAAGAAATTGAAGAAGAAACAGAAAATGAATTTTATGATACAGTGCAGATTTTATTGTTGATAATTGAGGCGATAATGAATGTGTTGAAAGAAAACTTAACTATGATGCATCAATCTATTAATCGTTCTCTAACACGACGACCAATAACGAGAAGGGGGTACTCTTTTATAAATAAGACGATGAAAGAAGATCCTGAAAATTTTCGTGAATTACATAGAATGTATCCAAATGTGTTTCTCAAGTTGTGCGGTATTATAAGAGAGGGAACTTATTCGGAAGATACAAGATATTTGTCCATTGAAGAAATGGTAGCTATGTTTCTACTAATTGTGGGACACAATGATCGTTACTGTAATGTTCGGGAGAGGTTTGGTCGTTCACACTTCACCGCTAGTAGAAATTTTAATAAGGTTATGAAGGCTTTGTATACTATAGCACCAAAATTAATGGTAAAGCCCGGGGGGATTTCCCCTAAAATTTCTGAAAGTACAAGATTTTATCCTTACTTTAAGGTAATTTTCTGAATTAAAAATATAATAATTTGACTAGAGTCTAGTTTAATTCTTTAATTCTAATGTTATCTTTCTATGAATCAACAGGATTGTGTTGGTGCTATCGATGGAACTCATGTTCCAGCTACGGTTAAAGGTCGAGATGTAAGCAGCTACCGTAATCGTCATGGAATTAATTCTCAAAATGTTTTGGCTGCTTGCAACTTTGATTTGGAATTCATTTATGTGCTTAGTGGGTGGGAAGGTTCAGCACATGACTCAAAATTGTTAAATGATGCATTATCAAGGAGAAATGGATTGGAAGTTCCTCAAGGTAATATTTCTTTTATACTTGTATTTTATTTTTTCGCTTTATGTATAATCTTGTAAATTCTCATTTTATTACTCAAAGAAATATTTTAAAATGTTTTTATTTTCAGGAAAATATTATCTTGTAGATTGTGGATTTGCCAATCGTCGTCAATTTGTAGCTCCTTTTCGTAAGGTACGATACCATCTAAAAGATTTTATTGGTCAAGGTCGTCACCCAAGAAATGCAAATGAGCTATTTAATCTCCGTCATTCGTCTTTGAGAAATGTGGTCGAGAGAATTTTTGGTATCTTCAAATCTCGATTTACGATATTTAAAGTTGCACATCCATTTTCACTTCAAATACAAGCAGAGTTGGTACTAGCTTGTGCTGGCCTCCACAATTTTCTTAGAAAAGAGTGTCGTTCTGATGAATTTCCAATCGAAGTAGAAGATAACCAAACTACCAACACGGAGGATGGTGGTAATGATGGATCGAATTTTTCAAGTCAACAACAACAAAGGACCGAAGCTAATACTTGGAGAGCTAACATTACTAATGACATGTGGAATGATAGGCCTCGCAACGCAACAAATGAAGAAGAAGGTGATGATCAATACGATGAGAACGAGGAACAAATGAATGACGAGGACTAGATGAATAAGCATATTTTTTTATATTGTTCTTGAATCTTTAGTTTTTTTTTTAAAATATTGTCATTCAATATTTTAAAATTTTCGGACTATATTGATTTTGGACTATTTATATATTGTTATCTTTAATTGATATATAGATATTATAAAATAAAAAAATGAAAGAAATCAATCTCGTAGAAACTGTGGAATTTTGTAATTCTACAAAAATCCATCAAAATCAATCCATCAAAATCTATCAAAATATGCAGGGAATTAAAATAATCTATGTAGAGATTTTAAACAATCCAGAGATTTAGAAATTCCATTAAATCCATGAATTAACAATCCAACATATTGTCAAATGAATATATAAGATGAGAAACAATCGATATGTATCGAAAAAGTCCAATTACATACAACAATCACTAACCTCACTCTCCCCCCACCCACCATGTTAAGCCTCTGGCAATCCGTCACCGGCGCCGCCCAAACCTCCGGCGACTACGACGGCGTTGAGTTCTGGTCTAACCCCGAACGCTCCGGCTGGCTCACAAAACAAGGCGAGTACATCAAAACGTGGCGTCGCCGTTGGTTCATTCTCAAACAAGGCAAGCTTTTCTGGTTCAAAGACTCGGTCATCACTCGTGGCTCCGTGCCACGTGGCGTTATTCCGGTCGCCACGTGTCTGACTGTGAAAGGTGCGGAAGATGTGATTCACAAAGAGTTTGCTTTTCAGTTGTCGACTAAGTCGGAGACTATGTATTTTATTGCTGATTCGGATAAGGAGAAGGAGGATTGGATTAGTTCGATTGGAAGGTCGATTGTTCAGCATTCCAGATCGGTTGTGGATTATGATAATGATCATAGTTGATTCCAGCTTCCAGTTTTGGGAATTAGGTATAGTTTCTTTTTTATCTGGATTTCGGTTTATTTTGTTGTGTGTATGAAATTATTATATATGTTGTGGAATTTGAATTGGAAAGGCAGATAGTAATATTTGTTTTATCATAAATTTTTGGATTGATGCGACTGTTGTTCATGTTTGATTGTTGCAAGTGTTCGGTTTATGTAATATTCTTTCATAGGGAGATGGTGTATTATAGACATTGCTATAGTTGGTGATTTGATCGCTCCAATTTTAGTAAATATTTGAGCTCATATACATGATTACTTTTTGTTGGGTTCCGTAGGTGAGGTTTATACAACTGATTGAGGAATTTGGATAACGTTAGCACGAAATGGTAAAATGTTTAGGTTTTGACTTTCGGTACATGAGATTTGTATATTTAAAACTCTAAATTGTTGTTATTATGTAATTGTTCGAAGATGTATTATACAGTAGTTGTTTCTCTTGTTTGCTATAGTTGAATCCTTGTGTTGTTGGTCAACTTCTTAAATTGTTACTCCCTCTGTCCCATTATTTATATGTTAACTAATAATCGTCATTCTGACACTGTGACACGCATATTAAGGTTTAAAAAGGTACTCCCTCCGTCCCAATTTGTTTGAGCTGATTTGACTTTCACGGAGATTAATAAAGCTACAGTTGACTTGTTAAAAAATAAGTAAAGTTAGATGAAAAGTGGTTTAAGTGGTGGGACCTATGAATATTTAATAGGAGTAACAGATTTGAGATAGTGGGAGTAAAGTAGTGGGTGTAATAGTGTTTTATATTATAGATTTGAGATAGTGGGAGTAAAGTAGTGGGTATAATAGTGTTTATAGTATTTGTGTAATAGTTAAAAGTAATGTTCAAAAATAATAAGTATAGTAGGTTCATTAATTTTGGGACTTCCCAAAAAGGAAAGTGTATCAATCTTTTTGGGACGGAGGGAGTAATAGTTATACTTATCTAATGTTTTGATTTTTATATCAAATAAAAGATTGAATTCTAATCTTTTTGGACACATCTTTCAATATTCATAGACTGCAATCCTATTTCCATTACATGTTTTTCAATTTGAGTCTCCAGTTTGCAGCAATATTCATCGACTGAAATCGGTCAACTTATTGTGTAAACCAGATAACAGTTTGGGGTGTCAACATAGAGTGTGGTTACGGAACCAACTCAATGCTGCAAACACGATAAGGCTTTGAGCCCCATAGAAGTGTTAAGTTGTCGAACTCTATGGTTCTGGCTTCTTTTTCTCATTTAGGGAATGATTTATGTACTGCGGTAGAACTTCAAATTACCTCTTTGTCTATTATGATTGTCCGACACAAAAGTTCTTTTCTCAAGGAAAAATACCTTCATGTTACCTCGTGGATCGCATATATTAGGTCTAATCTGCATATGTTAAGTTCAAGCAACTGTTTTCTATCTTTGATTGTGCCGAATGTTATGTTCGATTCATATAATGTTGGAAGATTCTATTGTGAAACAATGACAGTTACATTGATTTATTTGGAGTCAAACACTAAATTTTGGTATTTACAATAATTTTGCTAGTTAGTGTTTGGATCACTCTGATTTGTTTAAGTTTCTGGACCTGAAAAATTTGATTACATTTTCATGTTTTGCAGGGGAGGTTTATTAAATAAATTAAGATATTATGTTGACTTGTACAGGGAAATGGTGTATCTAGGTTTTGAAATTTGTTATATGGGATTTATACATCTGAATTTTGAAATTGTTGCTACTGTTTAATTGCTTGCAAATGTATTTGTAGTTGAAGTGAACCATTATAGTGATAGTCAATTTTTTAGAATTTTCAATAAGATTGAATACATGAATGGAAGAGTTATTTCTGTAAGTATAACGATTTTTTTTTTTTTTTGGTCTCTACAAATGTAATGTTGATGGGAGGCAGGGGTTAAATTAGGGTTTCACAAAGAACTCTTGCAAGAGAACTTTAAGAGAACGTCAAAACAATCTCAATAATAATATTCTCTGAATAGATTACAAGCTAATAGTCCTATATATAATAACCTAAAGTAGTTTCCTATTACAAATAAAACTCTATTATAATAAAAGAGTAAAACCAAACCAAACATACCCAGTATATCCCGCTCAGAGCAGGGTCTGGGGAGGGTAGGATGTACGCAGACCATACCCCCACTTTTAGAGCGGGGAGGCTGTTTTCGTGTAGACCCTCAGCTAAGTGCACGACATACAAAGAGTGTGATAAATACAAAGGGAACCAGCTGGTACAGAAATGAACAATGTCATACCTGAGCCCATGGCGTTCTCCACATGGGGCATACCTTTCTGCGCGGATTTATGATACTCATAACTTGAAGCGCTCCACTCACACGCACAATCCTGCAGTGAGACAGCACCGAGCCAGCATCCCTGTAACTGCAAAACCAGCAAACAGAAGACACTACAAACGCAAAGTAAGAACGCTAAAGTCGAACTACTACAAAATCGCTAGCCGAGACAACCCAATTCTGAGGTTCTCGACAACCGATCCGCACCCTAAAAGAGAATCCACCACTCTGATGCGCCGCCTCCAAGCAGACCTATCCGCAAACATGGTCTCATTTAAGTCTAAGGCCTTCAAATCCATCCTGAGCTGCTCTTCCCACGACCTCCTCGGTCTGCCTCTCCTCCTCGCCCCATCAACCGAAAGACTCTCGACCCTCCTCACTGGGGCTTCAACCGGCCTCCTACGGACGTGGCCGAACCATCTCAACTTTCCTTCCCTAAGTTTCGCAGAAAAAGGCGCCACTTCAAGCTCGCTCCTAAACACCGAATTAGGGATTCTGTCCAACATCGTGCGCCCACAAGACCACCGCAACATCCTCATTTCATCCGCTTCCAACTTCTTTACTAGGGCCTTCTTCTCCGCCCAACACTCCGAACCATATAACAGCGCAGGACGGATAGCCGCTCTATAGAATTTCCCTTTCAACTTTAAAGGGACTTTCTTAACACACATCACCCCTGACGCTGCCCTCCACCTTAACCACCCCGCCTTGATACGATGCGTGACCTCGGCTTCAATCTCACCTTCCTTCTGGATGATCGAACCTAAATACTTGAACTTGTCCGTCTGTGGGACGATCTGGTCTTCAATCCTAACCTCCACCCCTTCTTCGCTGGCCTCACCACTGAAGTTACACCAGCGATACTCGGTTTTAGAACGGCTCATACGTAACCCTTGGGACTCCAAAGTAGATCTCCAAAGTTCCAATTTGTCGTTCACCTCCCTCCTCGATTCCGCCACTAGCACGATATCATCCGCGAAGAGCATGCACCAAGGGACTGCATCTTGAATCCCCCGCGACATGACATCAAGGATAAGGGCGAAAAGAAAAGGACTCAGGGCGGACCCCTGATGAAGCCCCATCTCAACAGGGAAAAACCGGGAGTCCCCCACTGGGGTCCGAACGCACGCACTAGCTTGGGTAGCTTGGGAGTATTCTCCTAAATTAAATTATAACCAATAAAAACTAATCTAATGGGCTTCCCAAGCCTATCATAGTGCTCCCAAATACTTTCTTTGGGCTTTTTGGCCCGCTGTCCTGCATCAGAAGTTCAGCTTGTGTCTTTGTGGCTTCTATTGTAAAATTTAGATGGTATAAATATTGAGATTTATTTTTATTACCCTTGTGCGTATATTAGGTGATTCTAAACATTACATAGTAGTTTGGGTCTTGGGGTGTCAAGATAAAGTATTGTTGCTGAACTAACTGTATCTTGCAGACATATACTGGCTCGAACCCTGCTAAAATAATTAACCCGTTAATCCTCAAAGCGTTGGGTGCTTTTCTTGTAATATCTGCTTAGCACTTGGTATTTCAGTTTCTTAATCTTATCTAGGGAGATTTTTATCTCATCATTGTTCGACACAGTGGTTCTTCATTTCTCAAGGAACACCACGGTAATCTTACCTCATGAATTAGTTCTCATATAAATATAAATTACACTTAACTTACCTCATGATGGCTCCTATACATTTCATTGATGAATATGCATGCCAACTCGTATAAAATTGACTTTTACTTGGGGCTCATTTGTTAATAGTTGAACGAACGAATATGAACCTAACCATTCATGTGATTGCCGTTCAAATTGTTTGGTAATTAATTAGAAATCTGGACGGTGCTGGACGACACCATCCTTAGAATTCCAACTGAACCATTCAAATCTCTTTGTTTCAGTGTTCTATGGTTTCAATAATTATTTAATATTATGAATGTATATTATATCTTTATTCAATATGAGTAACTGATTTTAAAATAATACTATAATTTATGTCAAGCAATCTTTTTGTAAATCTTACTTTGTACACACGTTTTTTCTAACATGAGAAAATTGAAAAAAGCTCAAAAAATATATAACAAAAGAATAATGAATATTTATAAAAAAAATATCACTTTTTTCAATTTTTTTTCCCGATTTTAGCATCTTCCCAAAATATCTGCAAAAAATAAATTTTTCAAAAAAAATCTTGCAAAATATTTTTTTGGAAAAAGTACTTTTGCAAAAAAAAATTATATTTAGATATTTATCAATAAAGTCAAAAAATAATTCATCTTACTTTTAAAATTTATTATCTACTTAAATATCTTAATTATTCGGAAAATATGTTTAACAAAAACTCCTAACATATATTAAAACTTAAAAACTCAAATATTTTGTCATTTAGAAACTTTTTTATTTTATCAAATAATAACTTTCGTTGAGGATTCAGATTATTCAACCGTTTAGATAATCAGTGGTTCAGAAAATGCTCTTCAGATTTAACAAATGACCCCTTAATGAAATGCTTATTAGGCTGGTCATTGATCTGTTGACTAACATGTCCACAAATTTTCTGTACCAAGAGAAAGGTAAACATATTTGGGACTGAAAATAAAATTGTTGAGTTTTCAAGAATTAGGATCTTGGATTTGAAATCCTAGGGGGATTTTTTGAAATTTGATATATATTTCATGGCAAGTTCTCTCTTGTATGTTTATACAGTCATAACTGGGTCTGGGTGAAGTATGGATCATAGTGATCCCTGAACCATGTGCCTCATTATTGATTGAATTATAAACTTTGACATTAATAAACGTAGTAACTCCAGATCAAACATGAGCTCTCTTGTATTGGTGTATAAAGGAAAGAAAATCGTTCGTCATGCTGACTACTACAGAGATATGTGGTATTTGTCTATTTGCATATGAAATTCGGAGTACAAAACTGTACTTCAGGAGTAATATGATTTTCTCAACTACTATTAGTGTTGTAAGCAACTATACTGATTAGGTGTCATTGTGCACTTAACCAGGGTTCAGGCTAGAAGCTGAAGTTTACAGGAGTGAAACTTGAGAGTGATCCTCAATAATAAATAGTAATTCTAATTTGGGAATTGCTATTTGGAATCATGTGAGCTTAGAAACTTGATGCATATCCCAGGATATCTTTCTGGGGTTTGTTAGTCCTCTTTTCCCTGCTAGATCAAGTTGGATGCAATTTGCATTAGGTTTCATTAAAATCCATATTAACCATTCATTTGATTGTGCATTAGGATGGTCTTTGTTTATCTTCTGATAGGGATATTGATAACTGAAAGAACCCGTGCGATCTTTTTTTTTTCTGGAGACAGAAATAATGTAGTGATGAAGTAATATTGGTACTAGATGAAAAATACCTATTTACTGATTAGATCACCTCGATCTTTATTAGTTCCCGGTCATTGGGACTGTGATTTCATTTCAAACATTATATAACTGTGAATAACAGTAGCAGCAGAGAACCATAGTACAAAGTTTTTGACATTTGGTATAATGAGATTATATATTTAAATTTCCATATTGTTGATGACAAATCATTGCTTAAAACTGTACTTATAGATGTTCTCTAGAATGGAATCCTTACATCAACGATATCTTAAAATTTCAATAATACAATGTAAAAGTTATGTAATTATAAAATTGTCATGATCACAACTAGTCATGTAATTTATGGTGAAAATAATTGTTGAGTATTGAATATACCGAAGAGAATACAGAGGGGGGTGAATGGATTCTAAAACTTTTATTCTGATAAGTGTTTTAGGTGAAGGTTGTTTGAAGGGTTTGAATCTGGTTGTGTAACAAAGTCTGTGTTTGTGTTTAACAGATTATGTAAGTGCGGAATATAAACACAAGAACACGATCACTCACTTTAATCTAATATTGTATTAGATAAAGATTTGCTACAATCTGTGAATACAAATGTTAGTATTCTCAGCTTCTTTCTCAGAGAGATATTACTTGTAAAACTATTGATCACTCTGTTTTATGTTTGCTAAAGAAGTAGGGTTGTTCACTTATATCATGTGAACAACTTGCTTACAACAAATAAGGTAGCAAACAAATTTGCTTTCTAATGTGTCTATCCTATTTGAGTAAACATCCAAACTGCTACAGATTTGACTTCTTAGAACTCTGTTCAGATCCACTTCTTTAGCTCTTTGTCTCTTGTACTATCTCTCCAAGCTTCTTTGTAGGCTTTCCAACGTGCTTTACATTATATGGTCCATAAAGCGTCTTGGCTTGTTGCAGGTTTCTGACTTGTACAATTCCTTCAGTATTTTATCTCCAAGATTGTATTCGAGAAGTGGCTAAGTGTTTGATTCGAGAACTAGAATTGACTTGATCGGTAACTCTTAGTTCTCGAATACTGTAAAGTTGACATATTGAATCACTTACATAAAGATAAAATACATAAAGATAACAAGCCTAACATACATAAAGATAAAACTTAAAAGTACAGGTGTGGCGCCCCCAAATCCGAGGTCAAAGATTCAGGTCGTTACATCACCATCCAACCATATCATACCTGTATTAACTTTACAACTCAACAATACATCCATCCAGACCTCAATCTTACGCACAAACAAGTTAGAGCCTCAGAAACGATAATCAAAAGTAAAACTAAATATTACAATTCATCTGTACAATCCAGAATTAGTTGACTTGTTGACTTCTTAAGTTCTCGAATAGAGTATTAGACATGTCGAATCTCTGAGTTGTCGAATGAGGCCTTGACTAGTTGACTTCCAAAGATATCGAAGAGTGTCCTTGTAGATATCGAATCCTTGACTTGTCGAATGCTAGACTTCTCGAATAGATCAAAACACTTCTCGAATTGGTACTTAGGCAAATCTTCATTCTCCAAATTCCAACTGTGTTTATTTTGACAGTCTTGGTCTTCAATCTTGAGGCATGATCCTTGGAACTTCTTTCAAGCATTATTCTCTGACTTAAATTACAGTTACACAGGTAGAATTTGATGCCTGTTATAAGTACTACAACAAGTAGAAACTCTACAACTAGAGGTTCCCTCAGTTAAGAGGTCATGTAGGTAATGCAAAGCATTACAGATAATTAGGCTTGTTATTACATGTATACAGGCATGCCTCTATGACTAACAATCTTCCCCAAATTGTGAGTAAGACCCTTAGTCACAATTTCATGTCTGATAACAAGCCTATCATACATAAAGATAAAACTTGAAAAGTACAGGTATGTAACTTGATTGAAAATACAAAGAGGCATCCTTACAAGTTATAAAGAATTACTAGCCATATCCTTTTGGATTCATCTCTTGAGCTTTGGCTTGCAGATTCTCATTTTTCCTCTTTTCTTCAGCTTCTTTAGCTTTCTTCTTTGCATTTTCTTCCATAGCAAGAATAATGTCTTCTTTATCATTGAGTTCCTCAATTAGAGGAGAGCCTGATAGATCATTAAGAACTTCATTCAACTGTTTCTCAGAGTAGGAACTGATGTAGTCCATTCTAATCTTCATAGTTCTTCCATATTTCTTGTATTCAATAATGTAAGGATTATACTTGACTCTACACAGACCCATGGCTCTTAACTCATCAGCCTTAGCTTCCATAGCAGCAAACTCCTCCTCTCTTTTCTTTAACAGCTCCTCACTTTTCTTTTTTTGTTCTGCCTGGTGATCTCTTTTCATCTTGACAAAGTCAATCAACTCCAGCTTCCATACTCTTTCCACTCTATCTTTAGACTCCAACATAGCAATAATTCTTTCTATATCATCTAGCTTGCCCCAATGCTGACATGTCCCTTGCCTGAATTTCTTCTATCTTCCATCAGTATATTTAATTTCAAGGCAGTCATCAATCTAATACGAATATTCAATGAAGAATATTCTAACAAATTAAAAAGTGATAATCTTAAAATTTCATAGAAATTTCAAGCTAATAGAATATGATTTTCAACATATGCAACAGATTTGAAATATTTATAAATCATATTTCAGCCAACACTTACTTCAAAAATATTGAGAATTTATATAAAGTAAGTGTTTACTGCTGCAACAATCTAGTTGATATTTTCACTTAGCCAGATTCTGAAGAACTCAGCATTCCAATCTCACTAACCAACATTGTGAAGGTGGCTTCATCCAATGGCTTAGTGAATATATCAGCTAACTGTTTATCTGTAGGGACATAATGCAACTCAATGGTTCCATTAGTTGCATGCTCCCTAATGAAATGATATCTGATGTCAATGTGCTTTGTCCTAGAATGATTGACAAGATTGGCAACTATAGATATTGCGCTTGTGTTGTCACACATGATTGGAATTCTTTCCAACACAAGTCCATAATCTCTAAGCTGATTTCTAATCCAAAGCACTTGAGCACATCAACTTCCAACAACTATGTATTCAGCCTCAGCTGTGGAAGTTGACACAGATTGTTGTTTCTTGTTGTACCAAGAGACTAACCTTTGTCCAAGAAACTGGCAGCTACCTGAGGTGCTTTTCCTATCCACTCTGCATCCAGCATAATCAGCATCAGAATAACCAACCAGATTGAACCCTGTGTCCTTGGGATAGCATAAACCCAAGTTTGGAGTGCCCTTCAGATATCTAAAGATCCTCTTTATAGCAATCAAATGTGACTCTTTTGGATTTGATTGAAACCTTGCACACAGACATGTAGCAAACATGATGTCTGGCCTACTTGCAGTGAGATAGAGTAGAGAACCAACCATGCCTCTGTAGACTGAGATATCTACTCTCTTGCCTTTGACATCATCATCCAATTTGGTGGCAGTGGCCATGGGTGTCTTTGCAGGTGAGCAGTCTTCTAAGTCAAACTTCTTTAATAAATCTTTGATGTACTTGGTTTGACTGATGAAGATACCATCCTTCCTCTGACTAACTTGCAATCCAAGAAAGAATGTTAACTCTCCCATCATACTCATCTCATATCTGCTTTGCATGAGCTTAGAAAATTTCTCACATAGCTTCTCAGTTATAGAGCCAAATATGATATCATCCACATGGATCTGAACTAGAATAATATCATTACCATGCTTCTTGTAAAACAGTGTCTTGTCCAATGTGCCTCTAGTGAATTGATTTTCAAGAAGAAACTGTGATAAAGTGTCATACCATGCCCTTGGAGCCTGCTAAAGTCCATACAATGCCTTAAGCAATCTGTAGACAAATTCTGGGAAATGTGGATCCTCAAAGCCAGGTGGTTGTTGCACATAAACTTCTTCTTCCTACTCCCCATTCAGAAATGCACTCTTGACATCCATTTGATAGACTTTAAAGTTTGAATGAGCAGCAAATGCCAAGAAGATTCTGATGGCTTCCAGTCTAGCAACAGGAGCAAATGTCTCATCATAGTCAATGCCTTCCTGTTGAGAGTATCCTTTTGCAACCAACCTTGCTTTGTTTCTTACTATTACACCATCTTCATCCATCTTATTCTTCAGAACCCATTTTGTTCCAACAATGGTTCTGTTCTTTGGTGTAGACACAAGTTCCCATACTTTGTTTCTTTCAAATTGATTCAGCTCCTCTTGCATAGCAATAATCCAATCTGGATCCAACAGTGCATCATCAAGTTTCTTAGGCTCAATCTGAGATAGAAAGCAACCACAGAGGCACTCATTTTGAGTTGCTCTCCTAGTTCTCACTCATGCATTTGGATCTCCAATAATTTACTCTGCACTGTGTGACCTATCCCATTTCCTTGAGTGCTCAGTTTGATTTCTCAACTGTTAGTCACAGAGGCATGCCTGAATACATCTAATAACAAGCCTAAGTATGTGTAATGCTATGCATTACCTACATGACCTCTTAACTGAGGGAATCTCTAGTTGTAGAGTTTCTATTTGTTCTGTACTTGTAATAGGCATCAAATTCTAGTTGTGTTACTGTAATTATAAAGTCAAGAATAATGCTTGAAAGAAGTTCCAAGGTTCATGCCTCAAGCAAGGAGATAAAGACTGCCAAATAATCACAGTTGGGATTTGAAGAAATGAAGAATTTGCCTAAGTACCAATTCGAGAAGTACATTTGTCTATTCGAGAAGTCTAGCATTCGAGAAGTCAGAGATTCGATATCTCAGAAGACACTATTCGATATCTCTGAATACACTGTTCGATATCTCAGGGATTCGATATGTCAAAATGCTCTATTCGATATCTCAGGGATTCGATATGTCAAAATGCTCTATTCGATATCTCAGGGATTCGATATGTCAAAATGCTCTATTCGATATCTCAAGGAGTCCCAGAGAAAAGAGCTATTCGAGAAGTGATTCGATATGTCAAGATAACACTATTCGAGAACTCAGAGTTATCGATCAAGTCAACTCCAGTTCTCGAATCACTCACTTAGTCACTTCTCGAATACATTCTTGAGGACAAAATACTGAAGAATTGTACAAGTCAGAAACCTGCAACAAGCCAGGATACTTTATTTGACTCTGTCCTATAAAGCATGCTGGAAAGCCTACAAAGAAGCTTGGAGAGATAAGACAAGGGACAAGGAGCTGAAGAAGTGGATCTAAACAGGCTTTTCAAAGTCAAATCTGTAGCCGTTTGGACTCTTACTAAAATGAGATAGACAGACTGGAAAGTGCTTTTGTTTTACCTACCTCATTTGTAGTAAGTGGGTGTATCCATGTCTATAAGGATACAGCCTCACTTCCTTAGCTGTTAAGGTTTTGAAGTTTCTCAAAAATATCCAGAAAATATCTCTCTGAGAAAAACGAAGCTGAGAATACTATCATTTGTATTCACAGATTGTAGCAAAATCTTTATCTAATAAAATATTAGATTAAAGTGATATTGTGTTGTGTTTGTCTTTAATTATCCGCATCTTCATATCTCACACACTCATCACTTATCTTGTTACAAAGATTCAAGAACGAAGAAAAATTCAAGAATCCATTCACCCCCCCTCTGTATTCTTTTACTGTATTCAATACTCAACAAGTGGTATCAGAGCAGGCTGTTTAATCTAAACAGAAAACGATCATGAGTTCGAATACACCAAAGACTACAGGTACGGTAAAGGTCCCTAAGTTCGACAAAGAGAATTACAACCTCTGGAAAATAAAAATGCTGTTGTTCATCAAAGCTGCCAATCCTCTCTACCCTGACATTCTCAAGAATGGTCCATTCATACCACAACAAGAAGTTGCTGAATCCACAGTGGGCGCAGTAGTCATTCCTAGATCATACGTTCCAAAAGAGCCATCCAAATGGACGGACTCAGAGAAGGAAAAGATTGCCCTAGACAGCCACCTCATGTTGTTAATCATAGACTCCTTGGATATGTCGATGTTTGCCAACGTAGCATCATGCAGATCAGCCAAGGACATGTGGAATCACATCGAGGTGTTATGTGAAGGTACAGAGGAGGTAAGAGAAAATAAGAAACAGATACTGGTCACACAGTATGAGGCGTTCATGGCACAGCCCAAGGAAAGTATCACTGATGTGTTTGAAAGATTTCACAAGCTGGTGACTGAGCTCCAAATGAATGGGAAGGTTTACAGCACTAAGGAATTAAATATGAAGTTTCTACTATCGTCACCAAACCATCTAGAGCAAAGGGTCATATCCCTAAGAGAAAGAGATTTGAACAAAGTCACGTATGATGTGCTCTATGGGGTTTTAAAGACACACGAGCTTGAGTTGCTTCAAAAGAGGGCTATCCAAGCTAACCAAGGCAGAATGATAAACACATCCTGTGCCTTGATTGTCAACAAATCTATTCAAGACCTGGAAGCATCTGCAAGTCAGCTGAGAATAGAAGAGATAGTAGATGATGAAGAAACTGAGGAAGTAGTGACTGAACCTGCTGATGACAAGGAAGAAGATGAGTTCTACACTCTTGAAGAGCTGGATGGCATGGAAAATACATCATATGCTTTTATGGCTAGAAAATTCCCAAACATCAGATTCAAGAGGAATCAGCCCTTCAAGCCTAGACCTCAAAATCATTCATTCAACAAGAGCAAGGCACCTATGAAAACAAACAAGAACAGATTCAAAACCAGCTATGTGGATAGGTCATCTGTAAGATGTTATAGATGCAATGACCTAGGGCATTTTGCCAGTGAATGCAAGAAGCCTAAAAAGAAGGATAAGGAGTTTCTTGAGCTTGAAGCTAAGTATGAGGCCCTTCTAAAGAAGCAGACACCAGGTAAGGCTTACATAGCTGAAGGGAAGTGTTGGGATGATTCTGACAGTGATGGGGAAGAACAAGAATTCTGCAACTATGCCTTGATGGCCAATTCCAAGGAAGAACCATCTGCATCAGACTCACAGGTACCATCTCTCACTACCATAGACATGTCTGTTTCTGAATATAAATCTTTGGTTGAACAACTATCCGTTGAGATGTTTAACATTCATACTAGTATGACTGCTGCTAATGAAGAAATTGCTAAACTGTCTACTAGGAATGAATTGTTAAATAAGAGAAATGAGGAACTAGAGCTAACTACTGTGCAAATAGAAAATCTTAAACAAGAGATTGAGTATCTAAAGAATAAAGTTCTATGTGCTAGTCAAGTTGAGAAGGCTCTTAGGGATGAATTAGCTGAAAATGAATTTAAGTTGAAGACATTTAAGAATTCCTCTAGTCTATTGCAGTCTTATCATGAGAAAAATCTAGCTAGACCTAAGGCTGCCATTGGACTTGATTATGACACTCTTAAACAGAGGAAAGGCTATGCAGTCATTGAAGATGACATTGTTGTTCAAGAGGAGGTGCCTCAGGTTTTGAAAAAGACTGAGAATCCAATATTTAAAACACCAACACTTGAGATTGATGAGGATGCCTTACTCATCAAGCAAATGTTGGAGGATGAAGATGAGGCACAATCAAATGAACAACAAGCATCCTCTGAGAGTAAGAATGTCAAAACCAAAGCCAAGGAGCCAGTAGGAGGTAGACCTAGACTTGAGAAATCTGTAAATTTTGTTTCAGCTGGAAATTATGAGACTAAGAAGAAAGTGACTAATAAGAGACCAAACAGGAATGGCAAATTAGGGATTAACAAAGATAACAACTATGCTTATGTGCCAAATGCCCCTAGGAAAGTTTGTCAAAACTGTTTTAGCTCTAATCATTTGACTCATGCTTGCAAGAAACCATCTGGTAGTGTTGCTAAACCATTCTATGAGTGCTCTGTGCCTTTAAGACATAGAGACTCTCCTTTCTGTGATAAACTTGATTGTATGCCATGTAACATGAATGTGATGACTAGTTGTTTTAATTTGAGAAGACAATTCATGGAGGGCTGTATCAATCATAATGTTCACACACACTACACAAGGACAAAGTCTTCAAGTCCTCCTAAAGTTAGGAAGGTACCTCTGTCACCTAAGTCTAAGAACCCTGATTCTAAGACTCCCAACAGTGACAAGAAGACCAACATCAAGAAAACTGATAAGCATGCTGATTTTGATAAAACTGTCACTAAGTCACATGGACCCAAACTCGTTTGGGTACCAAAGGAGAAGTAATACTTTTGTGTTTGCAGGGCAAAGAAAGTAAAAAGAAGGTCATGTGGATTTTGGACAGTGGATGCTCAAATCATATGACTGGTGATATGGCCCTGCTATCACAGTATGAGGAAAAGGCTGGCCCAATGGTTGCTTTTGGAGATGACAGCATTGGCAACACACTGGGATATGGCAAGTTGGAAATTGGAAATGTCATCATTGAGAATGTAGCACTGGTCAAGGGGCTCAAGCATAATCTACTGAGTGTTGGTCAATTCACTGACAGAGGCTTCAAAGTGAACTTTGACAAAGATGAATGTTTGATCACCCACAAGAAGACTGGTGATTTTGCTCTATCTGGAGTAAGGAAGGGAAGCCTGTTTGTAGCCAATATGGACTCTGCAAGCAAGGACACAATTTGTTGCTTCTACTCAAAAGCATCAAATGAAGACAGTTGGCTGTGGCACAAGAAGCTATCACACCTGAACTTCAAAGCCATTAATTCCCTAGTCAAAAGGGAGTTAGTGAGAGGCATGCCCACACTTGAATTCTGTCAAGAAGGAGTGTGTGAGGCGTGTCAAAAGGGAAAAATGAAAAGATCAAGCCACAAGTCAAAAACAGTGACATCTATAACCAAGCCCCTGCAACTGATTCATATGGATTTGTTTGGGCCTGTCAATATTATGTCACTAGGAAGGAAGAAGTATGCTCTAGTGATGGTTGATGATTTTACAAGGTATACATGGGTAGAATTTCTGGCATCAAAGGATGAGGCTCCACAAGTAATCATTGAGCACATAAAGAAAGTTGACAAAGAAGCAAAGGCCATAAATGCAAGTGTGATTGCATTAAGAAGTGATAATGGAACAGAATTCAGAAATGCCATGCTTGGAGCATTCTGCAAAGAAAATGGTATTTCTCAACAATTCTCAGCTCCAAGGACCCCACAACAAAATGGAGTTGTTGAAAGAAAGAATAGGACTCTGATAGAGGCTGCTAGAACAATGCTACTTGATGCAAAGATGCCTACATGTTTTTGGGCTGAGGCTGTGAGCACTGCATGCTACATCCAAAACAGAACCCTCATCAACAAAAACACTGGAAAGACACCTTACAACTTGATGACTGGAAAGAAGCCTACTCTAAAGTATGTTCATACTTTTGGAAGCAAGTGCTTTGTGCTAAAAGATAATTCAGAATATGTTGGAAAGTTTGATGCAAAGGCATTTGAAGGAATCTTTCTTGGCTATTCTATGGAAAGAATTGCATACAAAGTTTATGTCATTTGTCAAAAGAAAGTAATGGAGAGCACAGATGTAACATTTGATGACAGCAAACTACCTGGATTAGAAGAAGCCAATGATGAAGATAAAGATCCCTTGAAGTTTGACAATCTAGATGATTCTGATGAGGAGATTGAAAGTGAATCTGAACTCATAATCCAACAAACTCAAGTGAATGAAGAACCTGTGTCAACCAACAATGAAGAAACAAGCATCCAAGATACACCTGTGAGGAGTGACAACTTCACAGGGGGAGGAAATGTAGATGATCATGATCTAAATGATGAAGCAACATCAAGGATGAGAAATCAATCTGAACATACAAGGAAATGGGATAGATCACACACTGCAGATCAGATAATTGGAAATCCAAATGCAGGAGTAAGGACAAGGAGAGCAACTATAAATGAATGTCTCTATGGCTGCTTTCTATCCCAAGTTGAGCCTAAGAAACTTGATGATGCATTGTTGGATCCTGACTGGATAATTGCTATGCAAGAGGAGCTAAATCAATTTGAAAGGAGCAAAGTATGGGAACTAGTGCCTGCACCAAAGGATAGAACCGTTGTTGGAACTAAATGGGTTCTAAGGAATAAGATGGATGAAAATGGTGTAGTCATAAGGAACAAAGCAAGGTTGGTTGCAAAAGGATACTCTCAACAGGAAGGTATTGACTATGATGAGACCTTTGCCCCTGTTGCTAGACTAGAAGCCATCAGAATTTTCTTGGCATTTGCTGCACATTCTAATTTCAAGGTCTATCAAATGGATGTCAAGAGTGCATTCCTGAATGGGGAGTTGGAAGAAGAAGTATATGTGCAACAACCACCTGGCTTTGAGGATCCACAGTTTCCCCACTTTGTCTACAGATTACTTAAAGCATTGTATGGACTCAAGCAAGCTCCCAGGGCATGGTATGACACACTATCACAATTTCTACTGGAGAATCAATTCACTAGAGGCACACTGGACAAGACACTGTTCTACAAGAAACATGATGATGATATTATCCTAGTTCAAATCTATGTGGATGATATCATATTTGGCTCTACAAATGAGAAGCTGTGTGAAAAATTCTCTAAGCTCATGCAAAGCAGATATGAGATGAGTATGATGGGAGAATTAACATTCTTTCTTGGACTGCAAGTTAGTCAAAGGAAGGATGGCATTTTTATAAGTCAAACCAAATACATTAAAGATTTACTGAAGAAATTTGATTTGGAAGAATGTTCACCTGCAAAGACACCCATGGCCACTGTCACCAAGTTAGATGATGACGCTAAGGGCAAAAAGGTAGATATCTCAATCTACAGAGGCATGGTTGGTTCTCTACTCTACCTCACTGCTAGTAGGCCAGATATCATGTTTGCTACATGCTTATGTGCAAGGTTTCAATCAAACCCAAAGGAATCACACATGATAGCAATAAAAAGGATCTTCAAATATCTGAAAGGCACACCAAACTTGGGGTTATGGTATCCTAAGGACACAGGGTTCAATCTGGTTGGTTATTCTGATGCTGATTATGCTGGATGCAGAGTGGATAGGAAAAGCACATCAGGTAGCTGCCAGTTTCTTGGACAAAGGTTAGTCTCTTGGTACAGCAAGAAACAACAATCTGTGTCAACTTCCACAACTGAAGCTGAATACATAGCTGCTGGAAGTTGCTGTGCTCAAGTGCTTTGGATTAGAAACCAACTTAGAGATTATGGACTTGTGTTGGAAAGAATTCCTATCATGTGTGACAACACAAGTGCAATCTCTATAGTTGCCAATCCTGTCAATCATTCTAGGACAAAGCACATTGACATCAGATATCATTTCATTAGGGAGCATGCAACTAATGGAACCATTGAGTTACATTATGTTCCCACAGAAAAACAACTAGCTGACATATTCACTAAGCCACTAGATGAAGCCACCTTCACAAGGTTGGTTAGTGAGATTGGAATGCTGAATTCTTCAAATTCTGGCTAAGTGAATATATCAACTAGATTGTTGTAGCAGTAAATACTTACCTTATCAAATGCTCAATATTTTTAAAGTAAGTATTGGCTGGAGTATGATGTATAAATATTCCAATGCTGCACATGTTGAAAATCATACATATGTAGCTTGAAATTTCTGTAAAAAATTTTGAGTAAACCACTATTTAATTTGGTAGAATATTCGTCAATGAATATTTCTAGTAAATTTTAAAGGATAGTGGAAATTGAATTTTATGAGTGAAAAGTACAGTTCGATAAGTCAGACTTCTCGAATGGTTCATTGTTATGTCTTGGCTCGAGTTCTCGAATAGGCCTATCTAGAACCCTCTTGAGTTCTCGAATAGTGTCTTTTAGAGAAATCGAATAGCACACTTTGAGTTCTCGAATAGAGTATTTTAGTTCTCTAATGATAGAGTTCTCGAATACTGCATTTGAGTTATCGAATCATTTGAAAAGGCTGATTTTTCGCTGACACTTAATCGCTTTTTGGATTTATATTCAAACTTTCATTTCACTCATAAAAATATATTCTTAACTTTGAATTATTTTCTGAGTTAAATCACTGCCAGCTGTGAGTTAAAAACTGCCTGAGATATCGAATAAGCCTTTCTTGACTTCTCGAATAGTTGTTTCATACTTCTCGAATGACTTGTCGCTACAGAACACTTATCTATCGACAACTCAAGACATTCATATATATATATATACAACTTCACAACTATTCAATTCATTTCGTTCGATTTCTCAAGCACCTCAACTCCTGAAACCTCTGAAAAACCCTAACTGCGAATTTCTTCTTCAATCCTAATTCTCTTTTCTTCTCTACCCAAATGGCAAACACTCAACTCACCATACCATCCCAAACTAATTTCATCGCAATCTCCAGTGATGTGGAAGCACCGAATGCCAATTTCAAGTGCTTTGTTCGGTGGTTGTCTGAATCATACATCAAGAGTGCGCTCTCAGCCAACCCAACTCTGTACATAGATCTATTGGAACAATTCTGGAGGACTGCTACTGTGGAGGTCATCGCTCTTGAGAATGCTATCACCTCTTATATTGTTCACTGCAAGATTCAAAGAGAGGATATCACTATCACCACTGCAGACATGAATCAAGCCTTGGATATGCAGCAAGAGACGTATGATGCTCTGGCCTCCAATGATGAGTTGGAAGAATTCTTTGACTTCATCAACTACTCTGATACTATCAAGCTGGGAAAGTTGAATAGGAAGTTCTTAAGGAAAGAATGGAGCTTTGTATTTGCTACACTCCTTCATGTATTCACTGCACGGAAATCAAGCTTTGATCAGATTAGTACACCCGTGCAGCAGCTTGCCTATGCCTTGGCTCATGGGAGAAAGATAGATGTTGGACTTCTCATCCTACAGGAACTCTATGGGAGACTTGGTCAGACCACAGCCAAGAGAGGTAATGAAATTTTCTTTCCTCGCTTTATTCAATCAGTACTTAACTTTAAAAATGCTTCATTGATTGAATTGCCTGGAGCAGATAAGAGTAAAATAGGCTATCCTAGGTCCATGACCAAACTCATTTTTGGTAATTTGGAGACTAGGAATGATGTGGATGTAAGACTTAGCATAACTCCCCACATGGAGGGTTTGTTTAGGTCTTACCCCCACAACATGCCAATATTTGATTCAAAATCTCAGTTAGCACAGCCTAAGCAAGGAGAACAAAGTGCTAACCCAAGGCCTGCTAACCAACCCCCTCAGCCAAACACTCTATCCAGCAAAGAGCCAACTGCATCATCCTCTCAAAAGGGTGATGTTAGTAAAAAGAAGAGAAAACAGGTTGCTTCTGAACCTTTAGAAATCTTAACTGAAGCAGCCTTGGCTGTAGAACTAGGGTTAGCAAGTGAGAAACCTGAGTCACCTATCATAAGCCTAAAGAAGAAGAAGAAGTCTAAAACCACCTCTTCAGTCACTCAAATGGCTGAAGTTGTAAAATCAGGGGCACACAGCTCACTAGATGTATCCTCTCAACAGGATGCATCTATAGAATCAAGCATCCTCCCCAATGCACCTATCTGTAAAGAGTCAGCACAAGGGAGTGATAAGGCTGGCACAACACTGAGTGGAGAGCACATCATAACTGAAACTCCCTCTATTTCTCAGGGGGAGTTGCCAAAATCTTGTCTACAACACACTTCTCTTTCAGAATCTACCACTCATATTTCTTTGAAGCCTGCAACTCAAGCAATTGAGGAGCAAGGCATTGATCATCAAGAATTCTTTTCCTTTGATGAGCCAATGAATTCAAGTGACTTGGTGCATGACACCTTGCTCACCACCCAGGTACCACATTTGGATGGTCAGGGAATGCATGCTGGGGCATATCCTAATGACACCATCACAAACACAGAGGCTTCACTAGTTCTTACTAGAGACTCTGTGCCTGTGTCAACTACTGTTGTAACTCATCCCACTTCTGTGGAGACAGCAGTAGTAGAGTCTGTTCATCCGGTTGCAGAAGTTGCATCTGTAACTGAGGAGCCTAGCAAGCCTAGCTCTAGCTCTAACTTTTTGTCTCAATGGCTGAAGCCTGTGCAACATGACAGTGCTTCAGGATCAGGGTCTGTTCCACCACAATTGACGGTTGAAGCACTTCAAAGCTTAGTTGTGGATCAGATCCCTGAGTTCACAAAAATTGCTCAGCACCTTCTCACTGCAAACATGCCCAATCCGGACTATGAAGCTATTCTCCTATGTCACAAAGAGGATGTAGAGATACAGAAGGAGAAGATCATAGATGAAACTGAGAGAGATGGGAATATCGATGCTTGGCTGCAAGGAACCAATTCAATCCCTCTCTCAGAAGGTCTCCAGTATCTCAGAGAAGAGTACATCACTTCACTAGGGTCCAATGCCAAATCTCTCAACCCTACTGATGTGTTTGAAGCAGTGAATGACAGTTATAAAGGCATTCTCAAGGCTGCACACTATCTTGGTAAAGGCTTAAAGACAGAAATTAATGAAGTGTGTTCAGCTACAACCAAGGAGGTGCATGAGATCAAGAGGACTTTTGATGCTAAATTCCCTCAATTGGAGACTGTTCTCAAGGACATTCGAACCTGCAATGCTACTTGCACCAGGATGGACAATGGTTTGGCTATTCTCAAGGATGCTGTCACAGGTCTGGGGCACAAATTTCAATCCTTATCAGATCAGACAACTGATGCCAATGCCATGCTCAGGACCCTCTTTGCAAATCAATATGGAGACAAGCTGGTCACTGAGGTTCCTGTGCATGAGATGTCAAGGTTCGAAGTGCAGAGACTGAAGGATCAATCCCTATCTAGTTTTAAGGCCAATGAACTCTTCACTAAAGTGGATACTCTTGAAAAGGAGGTAGTCTCTCTCCACAAGTCCAATGCTCATCTTACAGACACTGTGACAACTCTGACTGAGCAGTTGAACACTCAAGCCACCACCACAGCTGATGTTCTTCTGCATCAACAATCAATGTTGTCTACAATGATGAAGCACATGGGTCTCCCTCTACCTGATGAATCTTCAACTCCAAAGGTGCCTCTTACAGTCCCTGTGTCTGTCAACAAGCCTAAGGGGGAGAAGAGGATATCAAAGAACTCAAATCCAAAGGGGGAGAGACCACTAGAAAAGGGCATCAAGATCACTGAGGGTGGCCATCAGAGAACTTTGAAATCTACTACTCATGTGCCTGGAAAAGGAAAGGACAAAGTTGATGAGCCTCCCACTTCTCTGCCAGTTGTCACTCTACCAACTGTGCACATCACTACTCCTGATGGTCAAAGGCAGTCTATCACAACCACAGTGGTTGCAGGGAGTATGCCATCTGACAAGCCTCAAATCTCAATATCTAAGAGTGCCAAGCCAGTAGAAGTGAAGGTGGTCACTGAGGCCAAGCTACAAGAAATTGCAAACTCAAATGTCTATCATGATGATGCATTCTTGGAGCTTCTGAAAGTCTCTAGAGAACAGGCTGGTGATGCTCTGCTATATCATGAGAGTTTGAAGAGTCAGATTGACTGTCTCACTGTAGTACCAAGGAGGCTTAATGATCTATGGCTCAAGGAGATATTGATGGTAGGAAAGAACAAGATATGGCACTTAACCATCAATACTCTACAGAGTCTAAAGCACTCAGAAGTGAATGTGCTCCTTGGACTAATTGAGAAGGGAAATGAGAACAACAAGAGTCTTCATGATGAATTGAGGAATGGTCAACCTTCAAGGCTACCTGAAGTTTTCACTGATCCTAGAACTATTATCTACCAGGCTGGAACAAGAATTGAAGATATCAAGCAGCTGGTCATTCCTAAGCATCTAACTCCTCAAAATAAAAATCTCATCATAGCCATCATTGAGAAACTGATCAAGAAGAAGGGATCAAGAACAGCAGAAGAATTAGAAGCTATATCTTATCTCAGGTCATATATTGCAACTGGCATTGTATCTGAGACTGCTAAGTTCAACCCAAGCAAAGATCAAGACAAGGATGAAGATAAAAGTGATGGAAGGAGAAGACATCACAGGAGTAATAAGGGTGATGAAGACAAGAAGAAGAAGAAGGATGATGAGAAGAGGAAGAATGATGATGATCAAGGTAAAGGCTCTGAGAGGAAAAGTGGAAGACAGCAAGCCTCAGGCATTGCTGACAGTAACCTCACCACAACACAAGACTCTAAGTCTAGGGTGAATGCTGCCAGTAGTGACCTTTCAAAATTTGCATCTATGGCTTCTGCAACTGTCTTGCCACCTCAAGAAGAGAAGAAGATTCAAGTCAAGAAACCATCTGTATGTTTCAAAAAGCAAACTGCTAATGGAATACTACAATGGTCTACAAACAAAGGTCACATACTGCTGCCAAGTAATCATGTAAAAAGAATCAAGTTCAAGCAAGCTGCAAGGAAATCAAAGCCAACCACATCAAAAACCCTGACAATCTATCCAGGCCTAAAACTCCAACCACTAGATGAAGATTATGATGTAGACCAACTGCAATTCTTGCAAGCTCAAAGAATCTATCATGTTGCCATTGTTGATAATTGCCTTGAGATTAAATATTCTGATGGAAGGGAGGAGAAATTCAAACAAGGAGGATGTCAACACTGGGGCAAGCTATATGACATAGAGAGAATCATTGCACTGTTGAGCTCTGAAGATAAAGTGGAGAGAGTATGGAAACTGGAGCTAATTGATTTTGTGAAAATGAAGAAAGATCACGAAGAAAAAGTCAGAAAAGAGTGTTTTGAGAAATGGCTGGCAAGGGAGAGAGAAATTGAGAGACTGGAAAGTGAAGCAGAAAAGCTGAGGAAAAAGGGTTTGTGTAGAGTTCAGTTCAACCCCTACATGGTAAAGTATAGGAGGAGGAATGGAAATCAAGTCAACATCAGAATGAATCTACTCAACCACTATCCTGCAAATATTCTGGAACCAGTACTTGAAGATTTCAAAGACTCAATTTTGCTTGAAGAATTGGATGCTATGGCAGAAATAATAAAAGCTATGGATGAGAATACAAGGAAGGAGAAAGAAAGAAGAGAGAAAGAATATGATGAATTTCAAGCCAAAGCTATGGAAAGGGAATCAAAAGACAATGGCTAGTTCTTCATCATAGGCTGTAAGATTACTCACTCTGGAGTTCTATCCAAATTGCTAATGGAAATTCATACCTGTACTGTCAAGTTTTATCTTTATGTATGATAGGCTTGTTATCAGACATGAAATTGTGACTAAGGGTCTTACTCACAATTTGGGGGAGATTGTTAGTCACAGAGGCATGCCTGAATACATCTAATAACAAGCCTAAGTATGTGTAATGCTATGCATTACCTACATGACCTCTTAACTGAGGGAACCTCTAGTTGTAGAGTTTCTATTTGTTCTGTACTTGTAATAGGCATCAAATTCTAGTTGTGTTACTGTAATTATAAAGTCAAGAATAATGCTTGAAAGAAGTTCCAAGGTTCATGCCTCAAGCAAGGAGATAAAGGCTGCCAAATAATCACAGTTGGGATTTGAAGAAATGAAGAATTTGCCTAAGTACCAATTCGAGAAGTACATTTGTCTATTCGAGAAGTCTAGCATTCGAGAAGTCAGAGATTCGATATCTCAGAAGACACTATTCGATATCTCTCAATATGCTATTCGATATCTCAGGGATTCGATATGTCAAAATGCTCTGTTCGATATCTCAGGGATTCGATATGTCAAAATGCTCTGTTCGATATCTCAGGGATTCGATATGTCAAAATGCTCTATTCGATATCTCAAGGAGTCCCAGAGAAAAGAGCTATTCGAGAAGTGATTCGATATGTCAAGATAACACTATTCGAGAACTCAGAGTTATCGATCAAGTCAACTCCAGTTCTCGAATCACTCACTTAGTCACTTCTCGAATACATTCTTGAGGACAAAATACTGAAGAATTGTACAAGTCAGAAACCTGCAACAAGCCAGCACACTTTATTTGACTCTGTCCTATAAAGCATGCTGGAAAGCCTACAAAGAAGCTTGGAGAGATAAGACAAGGGACAAGGAGCTGAAGAAGTGGATCTAAACAGGCTTTTCAAAGTCAAATCTGTAGCCGTTTGGACTCTTACTAAAATGAGATAGACAGACTGGAAAGTGCTTTTGTTTTACCTACCTCATTTGTAGCAAGTGGGTGTATCCATGTCTATAAGGATACAGCCTCACTTCCTTAGCTGTTAAGGTTTTGAAGTTTCTCAAAAATATCCAGAAAATATCTCTCTGAGAAAAACGAAGCTGAGAATACTATCATTTGTATTCACAGATTGTAGCAAGATCTTTATCTAATAAAATATTAGATTAAAGTGATATTGTGTTGTGTTTGTGTTTAATTTTCCGCATCTTCATATCTCACACACTCATCACTTATCTTGCTGCAAAGATTCAAGACCGAAGAAAAATTCAAGAATCCATTCACCCCCCCCTCTGTATTCTTTTACTGTATTCAATACTCAACAAGGCTTAATGATCTATGGCTCAAGGAGATATTGATGGTAGGAAAGAACAAGATATGGCACTTAACCATCAATACTCTACAGAGTCTAAAGCACTCAGAAGTGAATGTGCTCCTTGGACTAATTGAGAAGGGAAATGAGAACAACAAGAGTCTTCATGATGAATTGAGGAATGGTCAACCTTCAAGGCTACCTGAAGTTTTCACTGATCCTAGAACTATTATCTACCAGGCTGGAACAAGAATTGAAGATATCAAGCAGCTGGTCATTCCTAAGCATCTAACTCCTCAAAATAAAAATCTCATCATAGCCATCATTGAGAAACTGATCAAGAAGAAGGGATCAAGAACAGCAGAAGAATTAGAAGCTATATCTTATCTCAGGTCATATATTGCAACTGGCATTGTATCTGAGACTGCTAAGTTCAACCCAAGCAAAGATCAAGACAAGGATGAAGATAAAAGTGATGGAAGGAGAAGACATCACAGGAGTAATAAGGGTGATGAAGACAAGAAGAAGAAGAAGGATGATGAGAAGAGGAAGAATGATGATGATCAAGGTAAAGGCTCTGAGAGGAAAAGTGGAAGACAGCAAGCCTCAGGCATTGCTGACAGTAACCTCACCACAACACAAGACTCTAAGTCTAGGGTGAATGCTGCCAGTAGTGACCTTTCAAAATTTGCATCTATGGCTTCTGCAACTGTCTTGCCACCTCAAGAAGAGAAGAAGATTCAAGTCAAGAAACCATCTGTATGTTTCAAAAAGCAAACTGCTAATGGAATACTACAATGGTCTACAATCAAAGGTCACATACTGCTGCCAAGTAATCATGTAAGAAGAATCAAGTTCAAGCAAGCTGCAAGGAAATCAAAGCCAACCACATCAAAAACCCTGACAATCTATCCAGGCCTAAAACTCCAACCACTAGATGAAGATTATGATGTAGACCAACTGCAATTTTTGCAAGCTCAAAGAATCTATCATGTTGCCATTATTGATAATTGCCTTGAGATTAAATATTCTGATGGAAGGGAGGAGAAATTCAAACAAGGAGGATGTCAACACTGGGGCAAGCTATATGACATAGAGAGAATCATTGCACTGTTGAGTTTAGAAGATAAAGTGGAGAGAGTATGGAAACTGGAGCTAATTGATTTTGTGAAAATGAAGAGAGATCATGAAGAAAAAGTCAGAAAAGAGTGTTTTGAGAAATGGCTGGCAAGGGAGAGAGAAATTGAGAGACTGGAAAGTGAAGCAGAAAAGCTGAGGAAAAAGGGTTTGTGTAGAGTTCAGTTCAACCCCTACATGGTAAAGTATAGGAGGAGGAATGGAAATCAAGTCAACATCAGAATGAATCTACTCAACCACTATCCTGCAAATATTCTGGAACCAGTACTTGAAGATTTCAAAGACTCAATTTTGCTTGAAGAATTGGATGCTATGGCAGAAATAATAAAAGCTATGGATGAGAATACAAGGAAGGAGAAAGAAAGAAGAGAGAAAGAATATGATGAATTTCAAGCCAAAGCTATGGAAAGGGAATCAAAAGACAATGGCTAGTTCTTCATCATAGGCTGTAAGATTACTCACTCTGTAGTTCTATCCAAATTGCTAATGGAAATTCATACCTGTACTGTCAAGTTTTATCTTTATGTATGATAGGCTTGTTATCAGACATGAAATTGTGACTAAGGGTCTTACTCACAATTTGGGGGAGATTGTTAGTCACAGAGGCATGCCTGAATACATCTAATAACAAGCCTAAGTATGTGTAATGCTATGCATTACCTACATGACCTCTTAACTGAGGGAATCTCTAGTTGTAGAGTTTCTATTTGTTCTGTACTTGTAATAGGCATCAAATTCTAGTTGTGTTACTGTAATTATAAAGTCAAGAATAATGCTTGAAAGAAGTTCCAAGGTTCATGCCTCAAGCAAGGAGATAAAGACTGCCAAATAATCACAGTTGGGATTTGAAGAAATGAAGAATTTGCCTAAGTACCAATTCGAGAAGTACATTTGTCTATTCGAGAAGTCTAGCATTCGAGAAGTCAGAGATTCGATATCTCAGAAGACACTATTCGATATCTCTGAATACACTGTTCGATATCTCAGGGATTCGATATGTCAAAATGCTCTATTCGATATCTCAGGGATTCGATATGTCAAAATGCTCTATTCGATATCTCAGGGATTCGATATGTCAAAATGCTCTATTCGATATCTCAAGGAGTCCCAGAGAAAAGAGCTATTCGAGAAGTGATTCGATATGTCAAGATAACACTATTCGAGAACTCAGAGTTATCGATCAAGTCAACTCCAGTTCTCGAATCACTCACTTAGTCACTTCTCGAATACATTCTTGAGGACAAAATACTGAAGAATTGTACAAGTCAGAAACCTGCAACAAGCCAGGATACTTTATTTGACTCTGTCCTATAAAGCATGCTGGAAAGCCTACAAAGAAGCTTGGAGAGATAAGACAAGGGACAAGGAGCTGAAGAAGTGGATCTAAACAGGCTTTTCAAAGTCAAATCTGTAGCCGTTTGGACTCTTACTAAAATGAGATAGACAGACTGGAAAGTGCTTTTGTTTTACCTACCTCATTTGTAGTAAGTGGGTGTATCCATGTCTATAAGGATACAGCCTCACTTCCTTAGCTGTTAAGGTTTTGAAGTTTCTCAAAAATATCCAGAAAATATCTCTCTGAGAAAAACGAAGCTGAGAATACTATCATTTGTATTCACAGATTGTAGCAAAATCTTTATCTAATAAAATATTAGATTAAAGTGATATTGTGTTGTGTTTGTCTTTAATTATCCGCATCTTCATATCTCACACACTCATCACTTATCTTGTTACAAAGATTCAAGAACGAAGAAAAATTCAAGAATCCATTCACCCCCCCTCTGTATTCTTTTACTGTATTCAATACTCAACATCAACCTTGATGTTGCTTCATCATCCAAGTCATGATCATTTTCATTTCCTCCCCCTATGAAGTTGCTACTATTCATAGGTGTGTCTTGGATGCTAGTCTCTTCACTGTTGATTGGATCAGATTCTTCTCTTGTTTTATCATTCACTTGAGTTTGTTGAACTAGAGTTTTAACTTCAGTTTCAATCTCTTCATCAGAATCATCTAGATTTTCAAACTTTAATGGATCTCTATCTTCATCATTGGCTTCTTCTAATCCAGGTAGTTTGCTGTCATCAAATGTCACATCTGTGCATTCCATAACTTTCTTTTGACTGATGACATAAACTTTGTATGCAATTATCTCCATAGAATAGCCAATAAAAATTCCTTCAAATGCCTTTGCATCAAACTTCCCAACATATTCTGAATTGTCTTTCAACACAAAGAATTTGCTTCCAAAAGTATGAACATACTTTAGAGTAGGCTTCTTTCCAGTCATCAAATTGTAAGGTGTCTTTCCAGTGTTTTTGTTGATGAGGGTTCTGTTCTGGATATAGCATGCAGTGCTCACAGCCTCAGCCCAAAAACATGTAGGCATCCTTGCATCAAGCAACATTATTCTAGCAGCCTCAATTAGAGTTCTATTCTTTCTCTCAACTACTCCATTTTGTTGTGGAGTCCTTGGAGCTGAGAATTGTTGAGAAATGCCATTCTCTTTGAAAAATGCTTCAAGTAAGGCATTTCTGAACTCTGTTCCATTATCACTTCTCAATGCAATCACACTTGCATTGTTGGCTTTTGCTTCCTTATCAACTTTCTTTATGTGCTCAATGATTACTTGTGGAGCCTCATCCTTTGATGCTAGAAATTCCACCCATGTATACCTTGTGTAGTCATCAACCATAACTAGGGCATACTTCTTTCTTGAGAGTGACATAATATTGACAGGCCCAAACAAATCCATATGAATTAATTGCAGGGGCTTGGTGATTGATGTCACTGCCTTTGACTTGTGGCTTGACCTTTTCATCTTTCCTTTTTGGCAAGCCTCACACACTACTTCTTGACAAAATTCAAGTGTGGGCATGCCTCTCACTAACTCTCTTTTGACTAGAGAATTAATGTCCTTAAAGTTCAGGTGTGATAACTTCTTATGCCATAGCCAACAATCTTCATTTGATGCTTTTGAGTAGAAGCAACAAACTTCGTCCTTGTTTGCAGAGTCCATATTGGCTACAAATAGGCTTCCTTTTCTTACTCCAAATAGAGCAAAATCACCAGTCTTCTTGTGGGTGATCAAACATTCATCTTTGTCAAAATTTACCTTGAATCCTCTATCAGTAAACTGACCAACACTTAACAGATTATGCTTGAGACCCTTGACTAGTGCTACATCTTCAATGATGACATTACCAACTTTTAACTTGCCATATCCCAATGTGTTACCCATGCTGTCATCTCCAAAAGCAATCATTGGGCCAGCCTTCTCCTCATATTGTGATAGCAGGGCCATATCACCAGTCATGTGATTTGAGCATCCACTATCCAAAATCCATATGACCTTCTTTTCACTTTCTTTGCCCTGCAAGCATAAAGGTATTACTTCTTCTTTGGTACCCAAACAAGTTTGGGTCCACTTGGCTTAGAAACAGATTTATCAAAAATAGCATGCTTATCAACTTTCTTATGACTAGTCTTCTTGTCACTGTTAGAAGTCTTAGAATCTGAATTCTTAGACTTTGGTGACAGAGGTACCTTCCTAACTCTAAGAGGACTTGAAGACTCTGGCCTTGTGTAGTGTGTGTAAATGTTGTGACTGATGCAACCATCCATGAATTGTCTTCTCAAATTAAAACAGCTAGTTATAACATTCATGTTGCATGGCATACAGTCAAGTTTATCATAGAAAGGTGAATCTCTATGTCTTAAAGGCACAGAGCAATCATAGAAAGGCTTAGCTACACTACTAGTTGGTTTCTTGCATGCATGAGTTAAGTTATTAGTGCTAAAACAGTTTTGACAAACTTTCCTAGGGGAATTATTCTTCTTATTTATCCCTAGCTTGCCATTCCTGTTTTGTTTCTTATTAGCCACTTTCTTCTCAGATTCATTTTTCCCAGCTGAAACAAATTTCACAAGCTTCTCAGGTCTAGGTCTACCTCCTACTGGCTTCTTGGCTTTTGCCTTGACACTCTCATTCTTAGAGGATGCTGGTTGTTCACTAGACTGTGCCTCATCCTCATCATTCAACATTTGCTTAATGAGTAAGGCATCCTCATCAATTTCAAATGTTGGTTCTTTAAAAATTGGAGACTCAATTTTTTTCAAAATGTGAGGCACTTCATCCTGAACAACTATGTCATCTTCAATGACAACATAGCCTTTCTTCTATTTAAGAGTGCCATAGTCAAGTCCAATGGCAGCCTTGGGTTTAGCTTGGTTTTTCTCATGGTAGGACTGCAATAGACTAGAGGAGTTCTTAAAGGTTTTCAGTTTGAATTCATTTTCAGCTAGTTCATCCCTAAGAGCCTTCTCAACCTGACTAGCATATAGAACCTTATTCTGCAGATATTCAACTTCTTTCTTAAGGTTATCTACTTGCATATCAGTTAGCTCAAGTTCCTCATTCTTCTTGTTTAACAATTCATTCTTAGCAGACAGTTTGGCAATCTCTTCATTAGCAGCAATCATACTAGTATGAATATTAAACATTTCAATAGATAGTTGTTCAACCATGCATTTATACTCAGAAATAGACATATCTATGGTAGTGAAAGATGGTACCTGAGAGTCAGACAGAGATTGTTCATCCTTGGAATCAGCCACATGGCTGGTTTTGAATTTATTCTTGTTTGCTTTCACGGGTGCCTTGCTCTTGTTGAATGAAGCAAGAGATTGTTCATCCTTGGAATCTTGTGACTTTGTTCAAATCTCTTTCTCTTCGAGAAATGACCCTTTGCTCTAGATGGTTTGATGAAGATAATAGAAACTTCATGTTCTACTCCTTGGTGCTGTAAACCTTCCCATTCATCTGTAGCTCAGTCACCAGCTTGTGAAACCTTTCAAACATGTCAGTAATGCTTTCCTTGGTCTGAGCCATGAAAGCTTCATACTGTGTGACCAGTATCTGTTTCTTGTTTTCTCTAACCTCCTCTGTTCCTTCACATAACACCTCAATATGATCCCACATCTCCTTTGCTGTTTTGCAAGAGGCTCTGTTAGCAAACATTGACATTTCCACAGAATCTATGATTAATAACATGAGATGACTGTCAGGAGCAACCATCTGTTTTTCTGTCTCTGTCCATTTGGATGGTTCTTTAGCCACATAGGATCTTGGAATGATTACAGTTCCAATAGTCTTTTCAGGAATCTCCTGTTGTGGAACAAATGGACCATTCTTGAGTATCTCAGGATATAGAGGGTTAGCAGCTTTGATGAACAACAACATTTTAATCTTCCAGAGGTTGTAATTCTCTTTGTCGAGCTTAGGGACCTTCACTGTTCCTGTAGTCTTTGGTGTATTCATGATCTTTTTCTATTTTTAAATAAACAGCCTGCTTTAATACCACTTGTTGAGTATTGGATATACCGAAGAGAATACAGAGGGTGGGTGAATGGATTTGCAAACTTTTCTTCTGATAAGTTATTTAGGTGAAGGTTGTTTGAAGGGTTTGAATCTGGTTGTGTAACAAAGTGTGTGTTTGTGTTTAACAGATTATGTAAGTGCGGAATATAAACACAAGAACACGATCACTCACCTTAATCTAATATTGTATTAGATAAAGATTTGCTACAATCTGTGAATACAAATGTTAGTATTCTCAGCTTCTTTCTCAAAGAGATATTACTTGTAAAACTATTGATCACTCTATTTGATGTTTGCTAAAGAAGTAGGGTTGTTCAATTATATCATGTGAACAATTTGCTTACAACAAATAAGATAGCAAACTAATTTGCTTTCTAATGTATCTATCCTATTTGAGTAAACATCCAAACTGCTACAGATTTGACTTCTTAGAACTCTATTCAGATCCACTTCTTTAGTTCTTTGTCTCTTATACTATCTCTCCAAGCTTCTTTGTAGGCTTTTCAACGTGCCTTACAGTATGTGGTCCATAAAACGTCTTGGCTTGTTGCAGGTTTCTGACTTGTACAATTCCTTCAGTATTTTGTCTCCAAGATTGTATTCGAGAAGTGGCTAAGTGTTTGATTCGAGAACTAGAATTGACTTGATCGATAACTCTGAGTTCTCGAATATTGTAAAGTTAACATATTGAATCACTTCTCGAATAGCTCTTTTCTTCAGGAATCCTTGAGTTGTCGAATGGAGCATTTAACTTATCGAATCCCTGAGATATCGAATATCTTTCTGAGTCTTTGAGATATCGAATGAGCTTTGACTTGTTGACTTCTGGAGAACTCGAATGGTGCTTTGACTTGTTGACTTCCTGAGTTCTCGAATAGAGTAAAAGACATATCGATTCTCTGATATATCGAATGTGATATCGAATAGTGTCTTTTGAGATATCGAATCCCTGACTTCTCGAATGCTGGACTTCTCGAATATAACAAACATACTTATCGAATTTGTACTTAGGCAAATCTTCATTCTCCAAATTCCAACTGTGTTTATTTTGACAGTCTTGGTCTTCAAGCTTGAGGCATGATCCTTGGAACTTCTTTCAAGCATTATTCTCTGACTTTAATTACAGTTACACAAGTAGAATTTGATGCCTGTTATAAGTACTACAACAAGTAGAAACTCTACAACTAGAGATTCCCTCAGTTAAGAGGTCATGTAGGTAATGCAAAGCATTACTGACAATTAGGCTTGTTATTAGATGTAAACAGGCATGCCTCTGTGACTAACAATAATTAATTTCAACTTGCATGAGTTTGTTTGTTGCATTGTGATAGCATGTTATATTTCTACTGAAAGAATCAATGCTTTTTCTCAAGTATGATGTTTGTTTATACAATTGACTTATGTTGTTACTTAGCAATTGCCATTTTTTTTAATATATGTTGATATAACAAATATAAACTTTTTTATTATTTTAATATAAGAAAAATTGAGATGTTGGAGAGAATTAAATAGTGTAAAACCTGTTAAAAACTTGAATAACTTTACACCTCATCTGTTTTATTGAAAGTTTGATAGCGAAAAATAATAGGGTATGTTGTAGTAGGTGGGAAGAACTAGCTTACATTGTAATACTAAAGTTTAAAGATTTGATGTTAGTAAAAGTGTACTACGTATATCTTGATTTAGAGCTAATGCATCGTGTAAAGACATTCTATTAAATTTTTATTCAAAAAAAAAAAAAATTTATGAAATTATACTTTATAGGAGTGTATCAAATTCTTTGTGCCAAATGTAAAGAATTTAATGGGACAAAGGGAATAGTATTTATATCTTAATTTAGATCTAATGTGTGGTTTGAAGACATCCCTTGTCAGGCTATTGTCTAACTAATTGATCATTCAATATCCCTGTAAAATATGTTGATCATTGTTAAAACTACATTAGGTTCACGAAATGACATACGAAATGGAATTATAATCATAGTTCATCATTTCTCTAGGAATACCACACATATGATATCTCATGAAATTGCCTTATAAGTAACTACTAGATGAATATCAATGCAACTTGCATAAGGTTTTTAAGTGCCCATCAGTACACTTCATGGATTGCTTAGTAGGTCGGTATTCACCAGCAACAAGAAGGAAGGTGAACAATTAACAGTTCAGGTACTGAAAACAAAATTGCGGAGCATGATAGCAAAAATTATAAACTTTGATTTTGGAATTTTTGTGAACGCTATACGCGATTTTATATCTGTGTTTGTGTTATCTGCAGGATTTCTTCCTTGCATGTCTATAAGATCATAACTGTGTGAAATGTGGACCATGTGCAGTGTTACATGAGTCATGCTCTAGAATCGCTAACCAGATTCATCTCGGATCGTGATTTTATCTTGTCCTGATTTAATAAGCAATGCTGTGTGGTTCCCCAAATCAGGCAACTCCCAAATCTTAAAGAAATAATAAAATAACGTAAAAAATTGCAATCTAAAAGAAAATTAGAGACCAACATTTTGAACTTAAAAACAACTCTTTAAAAAAAAGGACATGTTTGTTTGTGGAGAATAATAGAATAGAATATAATGGACTGAATGAAACTCAAGTAAACAATGAGGTTGGCGGAATGATTTGAAAAAAAATATGAGTATTATTTTTTTTAGGATGATAACTATGATATATTAAGAAAATGGTATGGTGAAGAATTGAGCCTTTCTTCTTCTTTTTTTTCCCAAATTTTGGAGCTCTAATTTAGGTTGTTAGAGATGTAGTGAAGAAAATGAAGATTTTGAATATCTATCTACTTATGTTATAGTTCAAATTCCATATCATTCACTCCAGTTTCATTTATCCCGACTGAACACAACAAAAATGACCAATTTAAGCAACAAAAAGGGGAAAAAAATAATTGTCATCTTGATGTCCCATAATGTTTAAAAACAAAAAAAATCGTAACTATTAGAAAAAATGCCCAAAATACCCACCTTTTGCCTACCCACCTCTAAAAATACCCACGCGCGGGAACAGGTGCCCAAAATAACCACCACAGACTCTAGTGCGTGAGGCGCATCCTGGATCACGCATGTCTGAAATGCGTATCATCGGTCACGCATTCTTGAGTTGCGTGATGACGTCATCTGACGTCATTCTTCACAGAACAAGCCGGTCGTCTCTCTCGGCTGAAAATTGCCGGCCCCGTCGCTCTTCATCGATCCCAGCCATCTCTCAACCATCGTTTAATATGAGCACAGAAAAATCATCCCCACACCTCATTCTATCTTTCTCCCTATCTATTTTAGTCGTATCTGGCCCCGTAGGGGTGTGTTGAAGGTCACCGGAGAATCGAAATCAGAAAATTATGGTCGATTTGGGCATTTTCAATCGTGCATAATAAATGTAATGAAAATGGTACAGATGTGTAGAGATTGAAACGACGATTCTAATGGTATGTATTACGTTATTGGAAAACTTAAGGTTTGGATGGACGGAATCGATAAAAAATCCGACAAAACTCGCTGCCTTCGTCGCTCCTGGGTGTTGTAAATCCGAAGAAACAACTGCTTTAAAATTGGTGTAGTCATGTAGATCGTCGAAAGATGATTCGATTGGTATATCACACGTTATGGGAAGATGTCTGGATGCTGTTAACGGAGTATTTTTGTTTTTCCGGCGAAAATCGCCTCAAATTGCTATTGGAGAGAAGCTCGCGTAGATCTGAGGGAAAGTGAAAGATGACATCAGATGACGTCATAACGCATATTACAGATGCGTGACATGGGATGCGCCTAACGGAAATGCGTATCTCAGATACATACTACTATGACATAGGCGTAACCCACTGTTTACTCCTCAGTCATAGGCGTATCCCATTATTTACTCCTATGTCATTGGCGTATCTGGTGGGCATTTTGGACGGCTGTTCGCGAATCTGGGCATTTTAGACAAGAAATAATAAAAAATGGGTATTTAGGGCACTCACCCTAACTATTAACAGAATTTTCCCGACTAAGCACAACATAAATGATAATTGTTATGTACAAATAAACTGTGAATTGCAACACTCCGCTACAGTATTAGTAATCATTTCTTACCTACGGCCTACAAATAGTGTTGTAAGAAACCACACTCTTTAGGTGTTTCTGTGCAACTAAACAGGGCTCTGTATAGAAGCGGCTACGGAATACATTCTTTATATTTCGACTTGAGTGATCCTTAGTAGTGATCAGTACATATCTGAAAATTGTTGTCTGAAAAATTTTCTCTCTAGAAGCAATGCTGTGTGGTTGAAGGAAGGGAGAAAAGAGAATAAGGGAGATGGGGAGTATATTTGCAATTAAGATAGTATGTTTGCAATGAATTTGAAAAGATAGTATATTTGCAAAACAAAGTAGAAAATGTAGTATTTTTTATAAGAGCAATGTTAATGTTTCATTTTTTATAGATAGTATAAATAGATTTCATAGAATTTAATGATCCCGTTAATATATATTTGTTTAAATATTCCTTAACCTTTATTATGTAATTATTAGTAATTTTTTTATTTCAATAATACATTACAAATACGAAGCGTGCAACGCACCTTCACATTTTTTAATTCAATTCAACGTTTTTGAAAAATATATGTTGAAATTTGAGTCGATGCAAGGATGTGTCTCGTCATAAGGAAACAAAAAGCGCATGATAATTTTTTATTTTTTGCTAACTAGGTGGGTAAAACCGCGCTTCGCGCGGTTCAAAATTAATATTAAAAAATTGAAAATTAAATAAATATTTTCCTATGAACAAATAAAAAATAAAAATGAATTTTTAAAATATATTAGTAAAAATGAACCAAAGGATGGAGCTTAGTGGCAAAACTGTTAGCCATTTTCGAAGCTCTCAAAATTTGGAAATAGAGCATGGAAAAGTTTTCTTCTAAAATAGCAAGGAAGAGTGTTACAATTCAGAACTCAGACATCAAAGCAATTAAGTAATCGACAATGCATCATCTAGCCAGGCACATGTATTCAACTCGGATGATCTGTCGTGAAATTTTTAACATAAGTTCTGTATTAACCATGATATTCCAGATACAAATAGTCATGAAATGTTGCAGAAAAGCATTATCACTTGTTGAACTATACTCTTGATATGTGCTAAAAATAAGCCCTAAAGACACATTTAGTGTTGCATTAATTAGACCCGGTATGGTCCGAACGTGGGGCCCACCAACAGGGTCCAAAGTCCTATTTTTAATATTAATTTCGTAATTAATATTATGGGTAATAAACAGCTCAGCAATAAGTGTCAGATAAGGACATTATCTCTACAAGACTTAGCCTCCAAGGTATCCAATTCGATATGGCAACAGACTCCTACAAGGAAGGAGTCTAGAACTTTCCTCAAGGGGTGACTTATCTATTAAGTCTCCAACTCCTACCTTAATTCTAAGGCTTCTCAGCCTATATAAAGGGTCTGACCCCTCATTCTCAGAACTACGTTGGCTTGATTCTCTAGCAATACAGAGATACGTAGGCATCTTGTGAGGACCGTTTAGTCTCGAACGCAAGAACAACCATTAAAGCTCGAAGCTCACCATCCCTTGTATTTAATACATACAAACCCTCGTTTTTATTCCACAACATTTGGCGCCGTCTGTGGGACGACAACATCAACCATGGTTCAAACACGAAGAACAACACCAGTTGCAACTGAGGCCATACCTCTCAGATCTGCTCCACCCATCACCGAACAGGTTCCCCCAGCATCAGGGGCGATTGCCCAACAAGCTCCGCCAGCATCAGGGGCGATCACCCAATCTCAAGTTTCTCAACAATCAGGGGCGATCCCCCACGTTGAGAGTACATTATCTCCGATTACCCATACAAGACGAGAAACCAATCCTCTTCAGATGGTGGTCTCTCCCCTGATTGATCCGAACAACCCATCGCATGGGGTCCAGATCCACACTACAGATCTCCCTGTGAGTACTAACCCGACATACGGGCTGCCTAATTATCCTCCTATCCAAGGGACAGGCCCAAGTGGTCACGCTTTGCAGATCCGAGATCGAGAGTATCACGATTATTCGGGTCCTTATACTAATGAAACCTCCTCCGACGATGAGGATGATGACCGTGATGAAGCCCCGAGGAGGCGACGTGCTAGTAGAGAACCTCGAAGGAGGACTCAAGACATCCGTGATGGACAATCTTTGACAACTGCTGAAAGGATAAAGGCTTATGAGGTCGAGATCTTAAAATTGAAGGAAGATATGGCAAGAGAACAAGCTAGGCTAAATCAAACTCAGCCTCCTCCAACTGCAGGAAGGATTCCCATCATTGATTTGGAGAGGTCTTCAAGGAGACAAAGAAGGGCTGATGCCTCATTCGGAAGAACAACCACAAGGATGGAAATTCCCAAGGGAAACCTTAAAGATCTGATGCCTCTCGGAGATCCTGATGATCCAACACCCCCGTTCACCGAGGAAGTGATGAATGCTCACATCTCTAGGAAGTTTAAGATGCCTACAATAAAGGCTTATGATGGAACGGGTGATCCCGCAAACCATGTGAGAACATTCTCGAACGCACTGCTGCTGCAGCCTGCAAGTGATGCCCTAAAGTGCAGAGCGTTCCCCCAAACCCTATCGGGCATGGCTCAGAGATGGTATAGCCGATTGCCTGCGAACTCTATTGGCTCTTTTAAGGAGTTGAGTGCCGCCTTCATTAGCCAATTCATTAGCGGAAGGGTGCATGAGAAGAGCTCCGCATCTCTTATGTATGTGGTGCAAGGAAAGAATGAAAATCTGAGGGATTACCTCAAGCGATTCACTAAGGAGACCCTGAATATCACTGATTTGGAAAATAAGGTGGCAATGGTAGCCCTGGAGCACGGAACCACTGACCTCTTCTTCAAGAGATCATTGGCGAAGCATCCCCCTGAGGACATGGCTGAGCTCCAACGAACGGATAATAAGTATATTAAAGCTGAGGATAGCTTGAAGAAAGAAACCACCGTAGGTGGAGGAGGAGGTAACAATGACTCCAAGAAGCGAAAGCAAGACCAGGACTATAATGATCAAGAGTATGATGCTAGGGACAAATATCCCCGAACTAGCGAGGACTCCGACTCTGCCCCTAAGAAGAACCAAGGGTCAAGGTTCACTGAGTATGCAAGGTTGAATACTCCTAGGAGTCGAATCTTGTTAGACATTGAGAATGATAAGGATTTCAGATGGCCGAAGCCACTCAGGGGTGATCCCGCAAAGAGAAACCAGAATCAGTATTGCAGATTCCATAGAGATGTGGGGCATGACACTGACGATTGCAAGCAACTCAAAGATGAGATCGAGTTTTTGATCCGTAGAGGGAAGCTGAGGCACTTCACTAAGGGTGAAGACCGTGGTAACCAGAGAAGAGACTATAATAGAAGGGATGACGATCAAGATCGCAACCTACAGCCCCGAGGGCCAGTAATCAACATGATCTCAGGAGGCCCGACTGCGGCCGGGACAACTAGGAACTCTCAAAAGGCTTATGCTCGAGAGGTGTTGCACATCGTGGGAGAGGCCCCGAAGCGTGCAAAAACTGAGGTAGCGATTAGCTTTGATGACTCAGACTTGAAAGGGGTGAAGTTCCCCCATGATGACCCGTTGGTTATAACTCCTGTGATTGGAAACTCGGAGGTGAAGCGAGTCTTGATAGACAATGGAGCTTCCGTTGACATTCTGTTTCATGATGCGTTTGTGAAGATGGGATACACTGATTCTCAGTTGACCCCCAATAACATGCCTATATACGGATTTAATGGAGTAAAATCCAAAGTTGAAGGGACTATTCAGCTGCCTGTAACTATTGGGCAAGAGCCCAAGGAGGCCACTCGGATGTTGAATTTCCTGGTAATCAAGGCGGATTCAACGTACAACGCTATCCTTGGAAGGACTGGACTTCATGCATTCAAGGCTGTTGCCTCAACCTATCATGTGAAGATCAAGTTCCCTACCAGGAATGGTGTTGGAGAACATAAAGGTGATCAGAAGATGGCACGAAGCTGTTATGTAGCCTCGTTAAGGCCTGATGGAGTCGGGGGGCAGGTCCTTCCGATTGAAGACATGGAAGTCCACAGTGGTAAGGAACACAAAGAAAGGTCAGCAGAGGACATCACACAGAAGCCTCGGACAGCCATTGAGGCTAAGGCGTTAACTGACTTTGTGGTTGAGTGTACCATTGGCAACCAAGAAGTCGGGGGGCAGGAGGTAGTACCCCAAGCAGGAAGTGAACTTCAGAATAAGAATGAGGAGACCAGAAGGAGTGGTGGGTGCCCTATTTTGATGGAGCATCAAAAACAAAATTAAGTGGTGCATACCTAGTCTTGGAAAACCCCGATTGGGCTTAAGTTATCCTAGTAGGACTTAGCTTCATATTTATATAGTAGAAGTAGAAATAAGGTTCATTAAAACCATTGCAGAGCATGTTGCTCCGAGTAGGACAGTAGTACTCTATGTAAGGGTTGAACCCATTTCAAGTTATTAATGCATGTTTGTTTTCCATTCATTGATTGTGATTTTATTTATGTGCCAAGCACCTAATGTGTGAGTCAAAGATGACCAAGTACCGAAAATAAAAGAATACACGAATGAAAACAAACGAATGCATTCCCCGAATGGTAGAGTTAGGTTACAGCAGATAAGAGTTTAAGTCCTTGAAGGACCCTGGATAAAGACAAACGTTGAAGTCCTGATGGAACACCCGCTGAAGAAACATATTGCATAACACGAAAGCAAATGGAAGGCTCATCAGGTGGGCAATCTAACTTGGAGAATTCAATGTTAAGTACAAGCCTAGGATGGCCATCAATGCCCAGGCTCTAGCTGACTTCGTGGTTGAATATATCATTGACAACCAAGAAGTCCGGGGGGCAGGAGGTAATAGACCAGGAAAATCAGCAAGGTGAGAAACCCCTGGAAGAGAAGAAGGAATATTGGATGCTATATTTTGATGATGCTATATTTTGATGGGGCATCAAAAACAAAAAGCTCTTTTTTCATGGGGCATCAAAAGCAAAAACCAGTGGTGCAGGTTTAGTTCTGCAAAGCCATGATGGGTTCACACTTGAGTATGCCTTAAAGTTGGACTTCCAAACAACCTACAATAAGGCGGAGTATGAAGCTCTGATGGCCAGCCTTGGATTGACGAGAGCCCTGAGGGTGAAGAACCTGAAAGTTTGTGGAGACTCAAATCTGGTAGTCTCACAAGTCAATGGAGAGTTTGAGGCTAGAGAAAAGAATATGGCCAAATACTTGAGGATTGTGAAAGCTGTGATAGCCCCGCTCGATAAATGCCATGTTGAGTATATCCCAAGGGAGAAAAGAACATTAAGGCCGAAGCCCAGTCTAAGTATGGCTCTTCTGAGATAAAGAATTATGCAGAGAGCTTTTGCTTCCAGGTCCTGAAGACCCCACCATCGAATAAAAATTGGTAGCACCAGTTGATGTAAGCTGAAGGATAGACCCTCTTCGAGCTCATCTTGAGACTAGTTGGCTCCCTGATAATGCCTTGAAGGCACAGAAAAAGTTAGTGAGAGTGATGGGATTCATATCGATGATCGATATCGGTATGCGAAAATAAATAACTTTAGCCATGAATGGCCAATATTGATTCTATATCGATGATCGATATCGGTATGCGAAAGTAAGTAACTCGAGCCATGAATGGCCACATTCATTCCATATCGATGATCGATATCGGTATGCGAAAGTCAGTAACTCGAGCCATGAATGGCCAATATTGATTCCATATCGATGATCGATATCGGTATGCGAAAGTAAGTAACTCGAGCCATGAATGGCCACATTGAGTCCATATCGATGATCGATAGCGGTATGCGAAAGTCAGTAACTCGAGCCATGAATGGCCACATTGATTCCATATCGATGATCGATATCGGTATGCGAAAGTCAGTAACTCGAGCCATGAATGGCCACATTGATTCCATATCGATGGTCGAAGCCGGTATGCAAAAATTGAAAATCACTAATAGTGACCAAGTTGGTTCCAGGTCGATGGTTGATCAATATCGCTGATAGAGATCGAGCCAACCACTGTAACAAAGAAACAAAAAAAATTTCCGGCCGACCGAAGTCCCGGCCGACCGGCCTTCCGGGAAGCCCTCCGGCCGACCAGAATCGACCGCCGGCACGGATATGAAACCGGCCGACCGGTGTCCCAGCCGACCGGCCTTCCGGGCACACGTCGGCCGACCGACGTCGACGATCGGTATGGGTTCGACAAAAAAAAAAAAAAAAAAAAAAACCGGCCAACCGAAGAAAACCGGCCGACCGGAAAAAAACCAGCCGACCGGGTCACCGGCCGACCGGCCCCTTGTAACACCCTCCAGCCGACCGGGAGTGATGGTCGGTACGGGTTTTTACCCGGCCGACCGACAGCGATGCTCGAGTTGGGTATGCAAAATTTCGTTTTTTCTTGTTTTTGGTTTTTTTGATTTGGTAATCAAGAGAAGTGAAATATGAGTTTGAAATTAGTGTCTGTTAGCACCGATTAGTGCTGATTAGCACAGGTTAGTGCCGTTTAAACACGGATTAGTGCCGATTAGCACTGTTTAGCGCCGATTAGTGCCATTAGTGCCGTCGAAAAATGTGAAGTTTCCTGATCGAAATTTGTGATTAAAATTCAGAAATTTGAGTCGAAATGATTATTTCTGACCTGGCAGCTCGACCCCAGCCAGGGGCTCTGCCCCTTGGACCCCGCAAGGGGCTGCCGCCCCTTGGACCCCGCCCGGGGGCTGCTGCCCCCGGACCCCCGCTAGTGCCGCTTAGCACCGTTTAGCGCCGTTTAGAATCGCTTAACATATAAGCACCGATTAAGTGCCGATTAGCACCGTTAGTGCCGATAAGCACCGATTAAGTGCCGATAGCACCGTTAGTGCCGATAAGCACCGATTAAGTGCCGATTAGCACCGTTAGTGCCGATAGCACCGTTAGTGCCGATAAGCACCGATTAAGTGCGATTAGCACCATTAGTGCTGATAAGCACCGTTCAGTGTCGTTTAATGCCGGTTGGCGTCACTTAAACGTTGTTTAAGTGTCGTTTAAGGCTAGTTAGTACCGTTTAGTGCCGTTTTATGCCGTTCAACGTCGTTTAAACATTGTTTAAATGTCGTTAAGGCTGATTAGTGCCGATTAGCATCGAATTAACATTGTCGTAAATGCGTCGGTCGCTCCACGCTTTACATAAAGACAATACTCGTGAAACACTAGTGTATAAAGATGAACCCTGACCCAAGTCTTGGAAAGGACCGTTAAAACTTCAAGGAAAACCTGATCAGTTTTCCTAGAAGTTGGGGGGCAAATGATATGGGCTAAAAATAAGCCCTAAAGACACATTTAGTGTTGCATTAATTAGACCCGGTATGGTCCGAACGTGGGGCCCACCAACAGGGTCCAAAGTCCTATTTTTAATATTAATTTCGTAATTAATATTATGGGTAATAAACAGCTCAGCAATAAGTGTCAGATAAGGACATTATCTCTACAAGACTTAGCCTCCAAGGCATCCAATTCGATATGGCAACAGACTCCTACAAGGAAGGAGTCTAGAACTTTCCTCAAGGGGTGACTTATCTATTAAGTCTCCAACTCCTACCTTAATTCTAAGGCTTCTCAGCCTATATAAAGGGTCTGACCCCTCATTCTCAGAACTACGTTGGCTTGATTCTCTAGCAATACAGAGATACGTAGGCATCTTGTGAGGACCGTTTAGTCTCGAACGCAAGAACAGCCATTAAAGCTCGAAGCTCACCATCCCTTGTATTTAATACATACAAACCCTCGTTTTTATTCCACAACAACTCTCAAGAGAAAACTTCAAGGAAGAAAATATGTATCAAGCTTGTCATTGCAGTTAAAAGAAACATTGGTATTAAGACTTGCCATGTATCAAGGGCCAGGAAAAATATCTACCGTCCTGTAAGTAACATAAATATAAATGAATTAAGAGAATTGAACCAAACTGAAACGGTGTACGACAATAAAGAACACCAAGCAACAGAACATTGCCATTATGTAGGTTTAATACTTGTGCAGATGCTATTGAGATTTCTTGTCACCATTGAAGATAAGAGGGTTCTGAAGAGCAACACAATACAGGAAAAGTCTCATTATAGTTGCACCTTCAATATAGTCAACTGGCCGAACCGCAGGTATGGACGCCATCCTTGCAGTCCTTAGTTAAGATCATTGAAAGTCTCAATCTGCTTTTTGCCTCTCAAGAAAATTTCTATATCAACAGAGGCCCTCATATAACCATCAAATTCAACATGAACACCGTTGTTGAGCTTGGTAGTCATAGAATACCACTCGTTGTTTTCATCCCAAAGATCTCTGTAGTCATCAAGAGAATGAGTTGTATACCTGTCTTTTAAAGGATCAACGAAGGTTTTGTCTGGTTCATCTGATGCAATATATAAGTGCCTCCCGTCATCAATTTTGTCCTGCAAGGTCAATAAGAGAGCTTCAGGTGAAGTATCTAATGCAAGATTAGGCCAACGATCCCTGTCTCTTGCTTTCTCCCCTCTGACAACATGAACATAGTCAAAATCCCAATGTAACTTTGTTGCAATGGTTGATACTATGTCCATCAGCCGTTTGGATTTCCATATCAAATGCCAAGGATGTTGGACGACAGACTCCGTGTCCTCTTCACATACCCTGTACCAGTAATTATCCGGCTCCACCGAGCCAAACTTCCTCATGACTAAAGTATCCCTTACACGAGCTAACTTTTCCGGCATGACCCTATAATCCTCTACAAGGTAGAGGCCTAATCTATTTTTCTGGTGCCATTTATTCCAGTTCGCCCAAAACTGAGTCTGGTCTAGCACAGAAGCCGACTCTTTGAGGTGCTCAAAATCAAAGTAAAATCTGAAATCTCTCCCTTCTTCATCGAGACTCGAGGCAGTGTAAATTGAAGACAAACAAAGACTCATCCATCACCAATGTCCTTTTTAGATACTGAGCCTCGCCCAATGCACACATGAAACTCCATAGATAATGATCCATACTCTTGCATCTATCACCACCCCCAGAGTAAAACCTAAACGATTCCTCAGATTCAACCGGGAGTGTGTCATTTACACTTTCCCCCAAAATAGGAACAACACTACCCTGCTGTTCTCCCTCTCCCCGTTTCTTTTCAAAACCATCTTTTTTATTCTTCTTCTTCTTTCTTGCATTCCCTCCTGAATGATACTCCCCAATCCCCACCACGCTCAAACTACAATTCTCCGACCTATGAATCACAAATTGCCGATAATCCATAGAAAATCCAGTAACCTTCCCTTCATTTGGCCTAAATCTCCAAGCCATATGACAAGAACTATCGTTCGTACCACGAACCGCCTTCCCAAACCTATAAAAATGTATATCCTTAAAACGCTCTATAGCTGCTGCCATCAACAAATGAAAAACTTCTGGATCCCTACAATCTATCGGCTTCCCTGTCTCCGCCCTACAATCAAACTCAGTCACATCATTACCATTTGCATCCACTTTTATCTCCCCTAAATCAACATCACTTACATTAATAAAATCCACAAAAGCAGGTTGATGCAAAGGCATAAAATCCTAACCAGTCCTAACATTAGTATTATCCTTCGTAATTGTAGCATTCGATTCTGACGTTAGAAATTTCGTGATTTTCCTAGGGGTATTAAACAATGGATCTTCAGGCTCATAAGTTGTAGCAATTATAGGGAAAATCAAAACACCAAGAACAATTAAACTGAAATAAAGATTCCAAATCAAAGCTAGAACATTCTGTCCAACATTATCCACCCGGAAACTCCCAGTCCTATATAATGAAGATCTTCCGTACATTTCCAATCACAGTCACACACCTTAACCTATGATTCATCATCACAACATAATAAAAAAAATTTAAGTGATTTAAATAAACATTTACAGATCACATAGCAAAATCTTTCTAAACATATGGAGTCATGCATGTAGCAAACTCAATAAACCCCATACAAATCACCAGTCACGTTAGTACAAATTATCGTTACCGTACTACAAAATCCGAAATAAATCATCAGTCACGTTGGTACAACGTTGGTTATTGATGGTTATTGATTATGACAACTAGGAGACCAGATTACAGGACCTATCAATTAGTGTTCTGGATGATTTCTGCACCTTCAAGAGTATTAATGCTGAAGCAGTCAATAGTTTGCTACTTACATGATTAAACCCTGATCAGTAAGGAATATAGGAAGACCCCACAAGTATGAAGAAAATTGTTTTGCAATGATAAATGAAAGTGAGCATTCTAGCAATCTGCTAATGCTCAATAGGATAATTTCCTTGGTTACTTGGTGGAGTCAACAGCCTACAGGGTGATTGTTATTAATCAACAGAAGGTGATTGAAAGTCTTAGTGATGTTCATCGACTTCTAGCTCCCAGTTGTCAATGGTAATGATGATTCAGATCCAAGCAATGTCAACATTGAGAATCATCATGTAAACCCAGCAACAGCTTAGGGGGAGCAAAAGAAGGATCATCTGGTCAACTCAACACCACACTGAAAGTCAAAGGACACTATGAGAACATGTCTGCCAAGACAAAGAGTGTTGACTCAATTAACTCTTTGTTCTAGTTCTTAGTGTTTCTAATAGTGGAAGTAAAAGACTAACAGAGCTTCAAGTACTAATGATTATTTCTTTAGTCTTCTTTTAGAAGAAACTAAGAAAGCTACAAAAGCTCTGAAAGATCCAGGTTGAGTGATTGCAATGCAAGATGATCTCAATCAGTACAAAAGGCAGATTGAAGGGAAGCTGGTATCTAGACCAAACAACAAGGCTGTATTTGGTACAAGGATAACCAGAAGTCTACCTGGATGATGTCAAGGCATTGTTATGAGGGACAAAGCAAAACTGGATGCTAGGTTACAATTTGATCGAACAGTATATTTGACAAGAAGCACCAGTGACAAGACTTGAGGATATCAGGCATATGCTGCACATTCAAGATTATAATGGACATCTAGACCTACTGAATCTGGATGCTAGAGGAATGTGAACAAGTGCGCTCCTGGTTGGTGAGATAATTGAAGATCTCTACAGGTTAATATAAACTTGTATCATCACTCAAGCAAGCATGGAAGACATGGTATGACACCCTAACTATAATTTAATATTTGGTATCAATCTTTTACAGTTGGTATCTTTTAACATTTGGTGTCATATTTATAGAACTCTCTACATCTTTAGGCACAAACATAAATGATATATATGTGCAATGATATCTTGATTATATTATATGTTGGTCTACTAGCTATAAATTGGTATCAAGATATTTGCTGTTTTGATGTTGGTAAAGTTGCAATTCTTTTGATTTACTTCAGTAAGACAAAAGAATGATGACAATAAAAATAAGTGAAGGATCTTTTGTTTCTATTCAGAAGATTCTAGACCTGTTAAGACTACATGCCAACACCTCACTATAGCTGGCTTTTGACCTGTTAGTTTGGATCTAACAAGTTGGTTATCAAAAATCTTAAGATGGACCCAGATATGAGGAAATGGTACTCTAGAGATATTTGACCCAACAAGTTCAGGATCTACTAATTAGGACCTAATCAGGCTATAGAGGAATCATCAGCTCATTATCTTATTCAATTGCTAATAGATCACTTACACACATATTTTATTCTCAATTATGCAAATGTGCATGGTCCCAAGTGGATTCTTGAGAATCTATTCTTGTAGTTATTACACTTGATTTTCAGATGTCTTAAGTTGGACCCAAATCTAAGGAGATGGTACCCTAGAGACATCAGTTCTGACATGTTTTGCTGCATAGAGACAGATCAAATGAGTTATACGAAAGCAGGAGAACACAAGGAATCAATTTCATCTCCAACAACTCTGTGAAACACTCAAGGACTAAGCAACTTGCATAAGGTATCAATTCTTTCGAGAGCATGTTTTTGATTAAGATTAACTTGCAGATATGTTTACTAAATCACTTGATGAAATTAATTTTTCAAGATTGGTTTGTAAACTTGGGATTTTATTAATGCTATATGATTTGTATATCCCATCTGTTAAGTAATTCTTGAATAAGTTCACAAGTATTTAATTGTCTATATTGAAAGGACATGTGAACTTATTTACATCCAGACCTCACGCTGAGAATTATCTGTTGAATGATTGCCATGTGTATAATTGCAATATATTTTAGTGGTGATTATTTAAGGATAATTTAAATACTTAAATGCTAAAATCTAACTCATAGAGATTTAGTATTTAATTATTTAATTATTTATTTTGATTTATATGGGTTACGGACTTGAATCAATTCAATTTAGTATTTGCTCCGTCCTTTATATTTATTAAAATAAATAAACAACATAACTAATTTGGACCTAATCTGTATTTGTCTTCAATTAGTTGTGAGATGTTAATTCTAGTGAATTTTATCAATGCTCCATTTTCAGAAATTCACTATAATTAATATCATGGTTCTAACAATTGGTTGTATTAAAATTTTGACTTATATCAGTTAATGATATTTAGTTAGAATTCTATTTACTAACTAATTGTGAGATGTATTGGTATGTGTGAAATTACTTAGAACTCCTCTAAGTAATCATTGTTATATCTTTTACAATTCACTTTATACATGGTATAAAAATTCTCTAAGTAGAACTATGGATATTGAAATATCTAAAGTTACCATAGTTCAATTACTTTGAATTATCTTTATGCTTATTTGCAAGATTCTAATCACTTTGATAATAAATGTTATATACTATGGATCAAGGTGTATTGGACTTAGAAAATTATTTCTAAGATTGCAGACAAGACAGTCTTGGTAATCAAGTTTTATTTTTAGAACCAAGATTGTCTATCAACAAACAGTTGTTAGGAGTTAACAATTGTTGTTATCGAGGAGTTGCCTTGAAGTCATAAGTTTAAAATGTTAATGATGATAATTATCCAAGTGATAGTGGTAGAAACAATTTTGTTATTGGCAATACCAATGTCACTGGAAAATAATCATCAAGTCATTCTCGTAATAACTCGAGGAAAGTAAACAAAGGATTCACTAGTCAAACACAACATCACAATGAAGAACAAGGCGATTCATCAAGATCCAACCTTCTCAAACAGTCTGTTTGGAATAGAGCTGATCATTGGTGATCCAGATGTTGGAGTAAGAACAAAAAGGGCCTCTCAGAATCAAGGTATAGAATCTAAGGAATCTGAGAAAGCAGTTGTGAATCTGGAACAACAAGAAACGTGGAAGTTGGTGCCAAAGGTTGAGCGCCAAGTAACTGGTATGACATTCTTTTCGAATTCTATCTTGTCATCTTTCTATAAGAATTGTCATAATCATTCTAATGCGTTAATCCATGTTTCTTTATTTTAGAATAATAATTTTCTCTAAAAATATTTTTCTCTAATTCTCTAGTTAGAATTTTTGAGGAAGCTATTTTTGTTGAAAATTTTATTATTTTAAAATAGCTGCCATATTTATGATAGTTTATTAAATCATATTTTCTCTCTAAATAATTTTCTAGTAGAAAGTTGTTTTGTCAGAAAATATATGATTTGATAACCTATTATAAATACTCTTGTATATACTTAATGTTTTTGTACATGTATTGTAATTTTTAAATGTTAATCTTATTTAACATGTTTTATAGTGTTTGTCTTTTTATTATAGTCGTATGTTCGTTTATAGTTTAAAGTTTGTAAATTATTAAGTTATGTTTAGTTTTACTATTTTTATTTGTTTCTATACTAATTCGAATTTGAATTTTTCTTTTCTTATAGTTTTTATTTTTTATAATTATTATATATATTATTTCCTATTTTTGTATATTCTTTTTCATGTGTATATAAATAGTTTGTATAGTTTTTACAGTTTAGTCGCTATACTTTCAAAACTAAAAAACAGGTCCCTATACTTGGTTCTTTTGTTGTTCTTCTTATTAACACACACAAAATATGCAGTTTAAGTATAAATCTTTGTTCTGTGATTGCTGTTAACAGATCTTCGTGTTAAGGACTTAACAATTGACCAATGTTGGTATCAAATTGGTATGTGTCTATACAATTGGTTAGGAACTAATGTTTGATTTTCAGGATCAAACAATTGGAAGACAAGACCTATCAAGTGCTAACAATTTCTAATAGTTGGTATCTACCTAAAGCATGATAAAATAGTTTTGTTTGTATTGGTTTAAACATTAACATACATTGATTCGATTAATATTTATTAATTGGATTTTTGCCTATGTTCTTGTTTTGTAAAACCAGCTCAGGATCTTTATATTCCTAACTCAAAATCTCTTTCTACAGCCGTGATTGCTTATATTGTAAATCTTTTGAAATCACAACTGTATATCATTTCTCTTAAGATAAAATGCAATATTTTCTTAGAAAATTTTTCAATGTTAAAAATGCATTCTATCTATGTTGCTCATATTCTGTGATGCAGGTTCATCTACATGAAATTTTGTATTCTCACATGTTTAGTCATATGGTTGTAAACCCAACAACTTTTATCCCAGACTACAGTCAAGCTCAAACACATTCTATCTTACACCCTAAATGGAAGTAACCTATCAGACTAGAGGTCACCAGGGAGTAACTGCACTTGATGCATCAAACAAGGATGTGTGGGATATTCAGTTGGAGAGTCACTACCTTATACACTATCCAAAATATTTCATATGCATAAGTGAGATTGCACACACTAAGGATGAATTGACGGAAACCTGTAATCCAACCATTTTACGGTTAGGATTATAAGTTAAAGGTTCTTTAATGAACTAAGAGTCTTCACAGACCTTGAGAGAAGGTATTGATCTCAAATGCAAAATTCAACAAGATCATTATCTAACTCCCCAGATGGAACATATCTGGATCCTGCGGGTATCGGATCCGACATAGGTGCGGATCGGCAACTTGTAAACTATGATTCAGATTTTACCTGATGAGTTTAACAAGGTGATGTCTTCATAGACATTAGATGAAAACCTTGATCTCAATGCTAAATTTATAGATCATTGTTTACTTTCTCAGAATTCAAATCTGAAAACCCTTAAAAGGGAAATTAGCAACTTGTAGATTATGACTCAGATTCGTCTGACGAGTCCAACGAGGATTTGGGATTTGCGAACTCCCATTGCACCACCAGTGACCTCTCTAGAAGGGGCTATGGTGATTTTTCCTTGCAGGTACAGTAACGGATGTTGGAGCTATGAGTGATATGAGTGAAACACCAGTGAGCAAGAGTGTAAACACAGAGAGAAGTGAGACACTCAACACAAATGAGTGGAGAGAAGAGTGAAACACTTGTGAGGTACACTAAACACTATCACACACTCACAGTGAGGAAGAAAATGAAACTTCCTTTCTAACAAAGCTTTATCAATTTATTTCAATGTACTCTAACGATTGGTATAAATTGGTAACAATTTGGTATCAACTACTTTGTCAATTATTTGAATGGAGGATTCCTCAACTAAGGGGGAGAGATATATTGAAAAAGATATATTCAAGCTTAAAGCTTACCTTAGTAGGATATACTCAACTAAGGGGGAGAAGTATGGGGTACAAGTAAAAGAAGAGTGAGTTAGAAGGGGGAGCAGTAAAGACTGTGCTTAGAATGAGAAGCAAGTCTAGTAACTAAGGGGGAGCCTTAGATACTGTGCTTAGAATGAGAAACAAGTCTAGTAACTAAGGGGGAGCCTTAGATACTGTGCTTAGAATGAGAAGCAACTTTCATTTGTTATGAAAGTGGAGATAGAAGGAGAATTACATCACAATACTATTCCATTAGTCGTTCAATGTACTATGTATAAAGGCTAAGTGGAAGAGTAGTAAATTCACCAGAAGTTATAGAAATGGTATTGATTCACCATTGTCTATATAGTAGGAACAACTGTTTTTCTTTAGTGAGAAAAGCTGTGTCAGAAATGGGAAGTGGTTGTAAATCAAGAACTGCTGATAATCACCAATGTAAGATGTGAAGGATTATCAGGCAGAGATATGAAGAATCAGAAATGAAGATGAGTTATCTATTGAAGATCAGGTCAGTGCTAGAGGAACAATCATCTATAATTTCATCAACTGAAGATTCTGGAATTGTTAAATCTAAACCAGAGAAATTTTTTTTTTTGTATTATTTACTTAATTCTTAAAAGTTTTATCTTTTTCTTGTTTAAGTGAGGTAGTTTAGTTATCCTCTAGGTATTTGCTTGTTATTGTCTAACAAACAAATAGGGGGAGATTGAAAGGCATATGATGTAGCCTATTTGTATTTCGAGGATACAACTCAACTTAAACAAAATTGTAATAGTAAATAGTATATAGACTGTCACAAGCAATCTCAGATTGTATTATCTGTCAGAAGAAAAAGATCAAGGTCAATCTACAGACTTGAGGAATTACTACATTGAAAGAAGTTCAGACATCTGATCAAGCCTCAGTGAAGTATTCGTTAAAGAAGTAAATTCATTTAAAGTGACTGAGATTTCAACAGTGACAGAGACAGTACAGAAGAATTAATGGAGAGAGAAGAAAAAGAAAAGAAAAGGAACCAGATTTTAAAGTCAATATATGAAGAACAGTCATTGCGGTTAGTCACTCATGAACCAGACAGTACATCGAGTGTCAACATTAAACAGTGGTTGTTTATCATTAACTTCAGTGGTTCAAGCTGTCAAGACTGGTATGTTGAGAGAAGAAATAAACCACAGCTTAGAGTCAAAAATAAAGAAAAGCCGTTGGAGTTAGTCGCTCATGAACCAGACCGTGCATCGAGCGTCAACAAAAATTCGGTGGTAATTCTTTATTACTTTCAGTGGTTCAAGCTATCATGACTGGTATGGGAAGAAATCATTGTGCAAGCAACAGAGGTACTAAATTAATTAACCACAATGGTTTTGCAATCAAGACTGGCTAAGGAATAATCTTTGTGGAGGATTAGATATCAAAACATGGAAGATCACAAGGGTTATGCTATCAAGGAGGTATATTAATTTTATCTTAATTAATTAAGTCATTTGAATTATTTATTTGATAAATTAATTCTATCCGAATTAATTTATTCAGTAAATTATTTAAAAGATTAATTAAGTTAGAATTAATATAATTATGCTGTCAAGGAGGTATATTAATTTTCTCTTAATTAATTAAGTCATTTGATTTATTTATTTGATAAATTAATTCTATTGGAATTAATTTATTCAACAAATTAATTAAGTTGGAATTAATATAATTATAAAAAGACTTCATATTAATTGTCTTTTAATTAAATTAAATTAGTTGGCTAATTTATTTTATAAATTAATTCAATCAGAATTAATTTATTCTTTAAATTAATCAATCAATTAATTAAATCAGAATTAATATGAAAAAGAAATAGTTATTTAAATGATTTTTATAAATCATTTGATTAATTATAAGCTGAAAAATATGATAATATAACTATCAAATGATAGTTATACCGATAGTCATATTTAGTTCAAAGTGTGACAGTCATATTTAGTTCAAAGTGTGACAGTCATATTCAGTTCAAAAGAAGACAGTCATATTCAGTTCAAAAGAAGACAGTCATATCCAGTTCAAAAGAAGACAGTCATATTCAGTTCAAAAGGTGACAGTCATATTCAGTTCAAACTGGATAGTCATATTTCATTCAAGAGGACAGGCTGGATAGTTATACCGATAGTTATATTGGACTGGATAGTCATACCGAAAGTTATATTTAAAGAGACAGTCATATTACATTCATTCGATAGTCATACCGAATGTCATATTAGTGTTAAATGATTGTTATATCAGTTAAAACAAAGCAATATGACTATGGCTGTGTTATATAAGGCAGCAGAATGCAGAAGGAAATCAATCAGTCGATCATAACAGAAGAAAAACACATAGCAGCCTCCATCTTTCTCTCTCAAGCTCAAGAACACACCAAGAACAAATTAATTTCTGAAAAATCAAGTTCATCTCCTTTGTAATATTTTATCCGGTGGAACTTGATTATTTGTGATTCTTGTACTACTAGAGAATTAAGTTTCCTAGTTCTAATCTTGATTTTTATTAACTAAATTAGAAAAGTTCATGTCGAATTTTCTAGATTAGTTTTTATCAACTTGATTAATTTCTGTACTGAAATTGTAACACCCATCAAGTTAATATATTGTTATATTCAACTTGAAATTTGTTTCAATTTATTCCGCTCAAATTTGTTTAAAATAAAATATTATTTGAAGAACAAATTTCGATAAATTGGTATAGATTGTATTCAACCCCCCCTTCTACAATCTTATTGGACCTAACAGATAGTTCTTGCTCGTCTCAAGCTCGCTGAGAGTGACGCTCGTCTGTTGCCTCACTGCAATCCGTTTTATCCTAGGAGGCGTTTCGCTCGCACATACGGTGAGGGCTAATATGCTTTAAGGAGACAGTCACGCACTGGACTCGAATTTTTCGTTCCTTGTCTCCTCTTTTATCTGTTTTAATTATACACATAACTGTTACTCACACACGCACAAATATTATACTGTTTGTATTTATCACAGATTGTCTAAAAATCTTAAAGCGTAATATTATATATCTGTGATCTGTACTTACGTAGTTGCTTGATTGTTTGAGTGACAGATTTAATGAAGAATCAAACTGTAGACAACACGATTACGATGGTTTACCCCAACGCACAGATTGTAACATCTGATGGGGGTCATCAGCTGCTGCCTAACCCTAATGCACAGGTTACACCACCTGATGTGGGTTTGTCGATGGCTGGACATGTGCTTTCCGGACATGTGCCTTTGGGACATACTGTCGTTGGATAGAATAATGTTCCGTTTGGATCGACTATGACAGGTTTCGTTTCTACGAACGGGCATGCGATGCCTACTAGTGTACAAACATTGGTAGTACAGACGCCTGTTATGCATGTGGTGCCTAGTGCACATATTGCACCTGTTCCTGCTGTGCCTGCTGCACTTGCTGAGAAATCTGAGAAGTTCAATGGAACGAACTTCAAACGTTGGCAACAAAAGATGTTGTTCTGGATCGCTACCTCAAAGAGGATCCACCGTTGCTCACTGTTGAGAGTAACACGCAAACAGTTTATGCTGTTGATGCTTGGAAGCACGCCGACTATATTTGTTGGAATTATGTGCTGAATTGTTTTGCTGACTCGTTGTATAACGTGTTTAGTACGAAGCCAACGGCTAAGGTCTTATGGGAGTCTCTTGACCATAAGTATAAAATCGAGGACGCTGCGGCTAAGAAGTGGATTGTTGGCCGCTTTTTTGATTATAAGATGGCAGATTCTAAGACTGTGGTCAGTCGGGTGTAAGAACTGCAAGTGATCATCCATGATATTCATGCTGAAGGGATGATCATAAGTGAGTCTTTCCAAGTTGCTGCTGTAATTGAAAAGCTGCCACCTGGATGGAAAGATTTCAAGGACTATCTTAAGCACAAGTGCAAGGAAATTTCTATTGAAATATCAATCTTGGTCGGATGTTTCAAGATGTTGAAAAACCTAACAGACCTGTTACTTATTAAGTATAGGATGAGGGTCGGCACGAGATTTATAATTTTCTAGTTGGATTCGTTCCTCTGGTTATATTATATAATCTCTTGTTGGTGTCGATTTGCTACGGCAGTTACACACGAGCCTACTATGGTGATCCATGTGATACCTAATACGGCATTGCGATCAGCTCTGTATGCTGAAAGTTTAGAGAAATCCAGAATGTTGTTAACCCTAACGCATCAGTTGATCAAAGATCACTGAAGGTGGGTTTATTGGAAGTTTATGTTCTTCTTCGGACCTCTTCTGGTTGTACCAGTGATGAGCCCGAAAATTAGGTTCTCTTGTGAACCAAATTGAAATTTGAGAGAAATTCAATAGTTGAATTTTTCAGTGACAAGAACAGGAAAGTTCTTTGAACATGATATTAAAATTTGAGATGTTTTAATGAACGACGTGAAACCTGCTCTAGTGATAGGTGGTAACCAGTTGTGTAATTACTTTATAGTAATACATTGATTATGTGTACTTGTTAAAGAGTAAAAATGAAGCTAGATAGAGATATTTACACTCTATATGCTAGAGATAGAAAACCAACTTGATACGAAAGTTAAAATGGTAATGATTGACTTTGATACTGAATAACCTCTCGTTGATTTTGTTCACAATGTGGATATATTCATGTGGTCACTGCACATTACTTGCATTAATTTATTGGAGTAGGTGCATGTTGAATTGCTCTCTAATGGAGATGAAAAATTGATGTTCATCAATTCAGACTATCACTGAATATGAGGATGTTAGTCGTGTAAAGACTAATTATTTTTTAAACAAGACAAGATACCATGAAAGGAAATAATTGAATTTCCTAATATTACAGGAATGTAGTGAAACATTCTTAGAAATATTAAAAATGTGGGGGTATCTTGAAGAGAAAATAAAAGAATTTTCTATGAATGAACTCTAGAATGTAACGAAGCATTTCTAGAAATAATTGAATTGTGGGGGTATCTTGGAGATATGTTGATACTGATACCTATAAAGGTTAAAAGTGATCCAAAATAATCTAGGTATTTTGGATGGATATAGACAACGATTGTGTCTAATGATATCCTATACATGAATTGAAATAATGAGATTCTAATTTGTATACAACTACGGAATCTGGGAATGCTTATTTATTAGGCTAAGTTGTTCCACATGAATCCGTAAGTGATCCAAATGAACTCCTAAGTTATTGGATTAATGTGAGAATGAACCTAAACAGAGCAAAGGACATAGGATAAGAAATTCGATAGTCCCGGAATGTCTTAACGATTTGCTTAGTGGTGAACCTCAAAGCTTAAAAAAGCTACATGTTCCTCTAATAATTCTTTGATGAAAGAAGATATTAAGAGGGAAATTGGCCAAAGTTAAGAAGTCAACAAGTCAAGATTTTCTAACATGTGTGCTGGAAAATGGACTATAGCGTTATATGAACTCTTTATATCCCTTGTGGGGGAAAAGGTGTTAAGGAATAGAAAGAGTGGTTCTATTAAGTAGAATAATGTTTGAAATTATATGGATCTTCTTGCGAGATAGATACCATTAGGACCCAAACGGATTTTTCAAATTGAAAAATAGATACATGGGTAAAGAAAAAGTATAAGGTCAGGTTGATAATTAGAAATTACAATCAAAGTGAAGACCCGATATATTTTGAGATAGTATTTCTCGATTTACGAGAATGAGGTTCATTAAGATGATACTTAAAATTATCGTGTTGCGAAATTGAGAAGTATATCAAATGAACATTGAGATAGTCTTTCTAAATAGAGATTTAATAGAAATCGACGTGAGATAACCTGAGGGTTTGTTGCTAAGGCAAGTGTAAAAAGACTATGACCAGGTGGAACATTTTGTGAATCAAAATAGACATCAAAACAGTGGCATATAAAGTTTGATATTGCTATGATAAGCAACGGCTTCGAAATTAATGACTTAGTTTTTCATTTTGAGGATGCTCAAACGTGAAAACTGTATAATGCGTATTGCCAGTTTAGGGATGCTTAAACTTGGTAATAAGGTGAATTGAAATCGCTAATTTTGGGACGCTAAAAATTGGTAATTTCAATATAACGAATTGAAGCCTCAACTAATAATTGGTAAAGTGATTACCAAAATGTGAAATATGCCTATGTTGAGATGCTAAAGTGATAGACAATCAATGGATTGGCATGTGGGTTTGCATTACTTATGAATGAAATGGTGGTCATATGTAATTGCACGCAAGTGATCTGATCATTACTAAAAGCAATGAAGAGAGGATCATCTCTAGCAATTTTGATGAGACTTGAAGTTGTGATTTTGATATTTAAAATCTTAATAACTTTGAAGGTCTTAGAGGATACATGTCACACATTGGTGATGTGAATCTTGAAGAGATCAACGTAACTTAATCTAGTATATCTAGAATGAATTCGTATCTATCCAAGTGTTGATTAACAAGGATCTCTCAAGAATGATTGGAAATATGTTGTACATTTTAAAATTGTACAAAATCAGGCATAGGCTACACAATCAATAAACTGAGTAGATGCACGAGTCAAATCGAAATTGGTCTATTGAATGTGATTGCAATGAGACTAAGGTGTTTGAGATGTACTCGTGAGTTTGGGCTGTATTGTCAAAGACATCTAATTTCACTATGTGGAAATAGTATGGATGTTAGATGTGTGACTTTAAGAACTTAAAAGTCATTAGTGAATTTAGCTCACATTAACGAAAGCAGCCATGTCATGGGAATCCTAGATAGATGATTAAACATAGCCCGATTCACGATGGAATACGAGTCTATTTCATAATATGTATGCATGTTAGAGTGAATTAGTGAGAGGCTGAATGTAGTCACTTTGTAATGGATATTCCTAAATGACAAGAAAATTTGTTTTCAATATGCATATTTTATGTGAATAATTTGCAAATTGGGAGATCACATTGTTGTGTATGTAATGGTATGTCTCGCCTCTATGACGAGGACATAATGCCATTAAAACAATTACTCTCAACGAGAATTATCAAGATTGACTCGGTAAAGTAAAGTCAAATGATAATGTTGTGGATCCACTAACCAGATGGTTAAACTTAGATAATCTGGTTAAACCAAGAGAATCTGGTTATACTGAGAGATAGTTGTAAAATCATCGAGAGGGATGGGCCTTAAGCCTATGGCTTAACGGCGTCATGGTGGACACCCAACCATTGCTAACTAGAGATCCCAAGAACTTGGTTCAATGGGCCAACTAAATCATGATGTCCAAATCACTGTGGGGGTAACCCCTGGTCTGTTCCTATGATGAGGAAACCGTGAGACCCGTAAGGTACGAGGGTAAGCTATTAAGCTTTTAATGATCTTTCGCTGAATACTTGGAGTTCAAGATTTGAACGCATGGAATTTAGTTGAGTAAATGCGGGTTACTCTATAAGATAAAGATCACCTATGTGGGAGAGAAGTAAGGCCGCTTCAAAGGAGAATTGCGAGGCACAATTCTTTAGAAACTTCTACAGAACCAGGATGATGTTCCATGGCGAAAATGGACATAATCATGAGAGCTGAACGAGTCAGAAAGGATATAGTGATAAGTATATCATCATTTACATAAACGGTCGAACAGTTCAAGGACAAGCACGTCTACTGTCTACCAGTAAAGTCGGTATGCTTACTCAAGCGAAGGTTCAAGGAGCATTCTGTACCTATCGTATGCTATATCTGATCGAAGAATCTATCACCAAATCAAATTCTGTGTCTGTCTGGTGTATGCTTCTACGATATCAATCTCATCCATGTGGGGGATTGTTGGAATATGGATTCGATTATAATTTGAATTCATTGATTCGGTAAAATCAATTCCGTTTTTATTACAGATTTTTTGCCACCACCTTAACATAATTAATTAACACGGTTAATTAATTAAGGAAATTGCCACCGATTTAATTGATTAGCGCGGCTAATTAATTAAGGCAATTGTGTTAAGGAAATTACCACCGATTTAAATTATTAACGCGGCTAATTAATTAATGAAATTGTGTAACGCACAAGTCTTCTTATCCTATAAATACTCATCTAGAGCTTTAGGATTACTTACTCGAAAACACACATCCTCCTCTTTTATACAGCCTCTTCTCTTCCTCTGGTGATAGTTCTTGCTCGTCTCAAGCTCGCTGAGAGTGATGCTCGTCTGTAGCCTCACTGCAATCCGTTTTATCCTGGGAGGCGTTTCGCTCGCACATACTGTGAGGGCTAATACGCTTTAAGGAGACAGTCATGACTGGACTTGGGTTTTTCATTCCTTCTCTCGTCTTTTTTCTGTTTTAATTATACACATAACTGTTACTCACACACGCACAAATATTATATTTTTTGCATTTATCGCAGATTTTCTAACATACTAAACCAAGTATAAACTCCTCTAGCCTAATGTCCCTCAAACCCTTGCTTCACAAGCTTAACAATCCAGCAACTAACAACCTTACAAGTTGAACAATACAAAGATAGAAAGAATTACAAATCAAACTATGAACTCTAATAAAAAATCTAAATCATATTAGTATATAGAGCTCAAGTGTTTAAAGATATATCAAATTAGCTTGGTGAAAATACTTTTGTTTTTCGAATGATGTTCAACAACTTTTGTAAGGAAAACTCACAAGTCTTTTATAGTAAACGAATAATCTGAATTAAACCCACAACAACACAACGGTCTTGACTACCAAGTCTCACGAGTTTGTTGAAAGGTTAATTCAAATCTAACATTCAAAATCTCAACGTTTAGAAAAGAAAAATAGAATAAAAGAATGAACGTTAACAAAGCAACGTTCTACAGTTTTGAAAACCTAGGAAGAAGATGTTTGTTTTGATGAAGAATCGTTTAGAAACAAACTCCTATAATATAGGGTTTTGAAATATATATATATATATATATATATATATATATATATATATATATATATATATATATATATATATATATAATATATATATAGATAAAGATGTTTAAAAACATTTTTGAGCCCATATATATTTATACGATCTATTTTTCTAATTAGAGTCCTCACAGAAGTTTAATCCTATCAAACTCCATGAAACTCGGACTCCCAGTAATTCTGGACTCTGTCTGCCAGCTTGCTGCATTATAGTAAATCTTGTACTGCCAGCTAGCTGAGATACCCTGTTTTGCTAAGAAATAATATAAGTAATAATCCTGCAAAACAATATTAGTCCAGTACACATATCATGCTTGCTTACTATGTATGATCATCAAAATCATGAGAGTTTCAATCTCCCCCTTTTTGATGATTATACACCAATTTTAGGAGAAATACAAAACCCCCCTAAATCTAGCAATCCTACTATAAATATGCACCATAAAATCAATCATATAGATATAAATGTAACACACTTAACAAATATCAAATAAACATCACATTGCCAAACAACTAGTTCAGAATTCCATAAAATAACCAAGTACCAAGTTCTGAAACACAAACATAGATCTTAAAACAAGTTTAGCAACATTAACATCATAAAAACAAACCCCCAAATCCTAAAATTTTTCTCCCCCTTAATCATTAAAAAGAAGAAAATTAAGACTCATTATTATCTTCATCGTCCTTAGCATCATCAAACCTTGCAGCAACATGGAAATCTTCAGAAGCATCCACATCTGGATCAACAACAGTGTCCTTGAGCACATCCCCAACAACCACTTTAGCAAGATCATGAAGTTCTCGAGCAGCAGATACATTAGCAGAATGAGCACCAGTATGAGCCGAAACAGGAGTACGTGGACCAGCTAAAAATTTCACGCAGAAAAACCAATTCTTCAGCCATCCCATCTAACCTAGCATTTATCTTCTTAACGGCATCCTTGATTTCCTTAATATTCTCAGAATGATCGAGCTCAGCAACAACCGAATTAACAGGTGGAGGAGTAGGAGTATGAGGTGGAGGAGCTTCCACACGAACAACTTTACCATCAGATTCAACCCTTAAATGAGACTGCTGTAAACTCTTTAAATCTAAAAATTCCTTAGAAATGTCACAATCCTCTTCCTTGAGATCAACTCCATAACATTCAAACACCTTAGTCAACACACATCCATAAGGTAAACTAGGCGAAGTATGATTATCATACACATCCATCATATTTTTCAAAATCAATCCAGCCAAATTAAAAGGCTTCTCAGACAACAACATAGAAACAAAAGTGATATCCTGACCCGCAAAATTAGAACGACTTCCCGTACGAGGATTCACATTATCAATGCATATCTTAAACAACACATGAGCAATAGGAGAAACAATAGCAGTAGTTGGAGGAGCATATTCTATTAACCCATCCATATCGCGAAGTACCCTTAATTGATCAAGTTTAGTAAAATTCTCTAACTCAGTGGGACCTTTCTTAGTAGTTATGGAAACAGTTGAAGGATTTTCAATACCAAGAATAAAACTCAAAATAGGAACAGTTAAAGAAATCTTTTGATCCCGAACATAAGACACAAAGAGACCAGGTTTAACAATAACGAGATTGGCATAAAACTCATAAACATATGAGGGATAACAGTGACGAGGCAAATCCTTTAAAAATGACTCAAACCCTAGCTTAGTAAAATATCCAAGAGCACCACACTTAACATAGGAATTACCTGCCAACGGACAACCAAAAACAATGCGACGATTGCCTAAATCAAGTTGTTTGAAGCGAGTCTCAAGGTCCTCAGACGCGAACACAATCCCATTTTTGCTACGCTTCACAGACAAACCATCACGAGTCCCCGACCGTTGAACCTCAGAAATAGCATCACCACTTTCCACATGAACCGAAGAAAGATCGATATCATCGTCCTCATCGTGCAACCTCTTGTTCTTTCCTTTCTGTGATTTGGAACCAGCAATTGGAGTCTTCTTGGATCCTCGAGTGTTCCTCATGATTCGAAACAGCAAAAGAAAAGCATCGAGAGATATTATATATCGATTGAAGAATGATGGAAAAACCCTAATTGAATTTTGGGATTGAGTAAAGAGTGAACTAAAGAGTCGGAGTAAGAGAGTCTCTATAAAACCTCTTTTTACGAATAAGGGGAAAAAACAATTTTTAGGATAAAATCTAATAACCCACCCCGAATAAAACTAGTCATGACAAAGCAAAAAAAAAATAACCACAAAAGGTAATGGACATTATCACGGTAACACATTTAAATATTAGAAAGCAGAAAATTTAAATTTCAAATAAATTGAATTAATTAACCCACCTAGAAACTATAAACAATCAGCACATAAAACAAGTAAGTGGACTAGATTTCACAAAACAATAAATTACATAAAAAATACATATGAGGAAAAAATTGTAACATAGAAAAATGTACCAGGCATCCATAGCAGCTAGCTTGCTAGACATTACACATGCCTAATTCTCGACTAAGAACAGTAAAATGCTCCTCGGCTAGCGGCTTTGTGAAGATGTCAGCTAGCTGGTACTCTGTACTTACAAAGATCAGCTCAATTTTTCCCTTTGCAACATTGTCCCTCGAGAAATGATGTCGAACGTCGATATGCTTTGTTCTTGACTGATTCACTTTTGAAATGTTGATAGTGCTTGTATTGTCAAAATAAATAGAAACTTTACCACATTTAATTCCAAAGTCTCAAAGTGTTTGTATCATCCATAGTATTTGTGAGCAACAGCTACCAGCTGCTAAATACTCCCCCTCAGCCGTGGATAATGCAACAGAAGTTTGCTTCTTACTTTGCCAAGCTACCAAACTTTGTCCTAAAAATGCACAAACACCACTTGTACTCTTGCGATCAGTTTGAAAACCTGCATAATCTGCATCACTATACCCAACAAGATCAAATGCATTTGTGATGGGATAGAATAATCCAAGAGTAATAGTTCCACTTAAATATTTAAATATTCTTTTAATAGCATTCAAGTGAGACTCTTTAGGTTTAGCTTGAAACCTAGCACAAACACATACACTATACATAATGTCTGGTCTAGAGGCTGTAAGATATAATAAGCTACCAATCATACCTCGATACTTTCGAACATCTACATCTTTACCTTGTTCATCTGCTGTCAGCTTGCTGGTAGAACTCATAGGTGTAGATTTTACCTTGATATTCTCATAACCAAACTTCTTGAGCAAATTCTTGATGTACTTGGACTGATGCACATATATTCCATCTAGTGTTTGCTTGATTTGGAGCCCCAAGAAGTAATTGAGCTCACCCATCATACTCATGTCAAACTCACTATGCATACACTTAGAAAATCACTTGCACATATCATCATTAGTAGATCCAAATATAATATCATCCACATATATTTGCACAACTAAAATACCATTATCATTAAATTGAGTCAATAATGTAGGATTGATTTTACCTCGAATGAAGCCATTCTTTATCAAAAATTTATTTAGCCTTTCATACCATGATCTAGGAGCTTTCCGAAGTCCATATAATGCCTTCTTCAACTTGAAAACATAATTAGGAAATTGCTCACTCTCAAAACCAGGAGGTTGCTTGACATATACCTCTTCTTTCAAGTAGGCATTAAGAAATGCACTTTTCACGTCCATTTGATGTAGCTTGATCTTCTTGAAGTATGCAAATGAAAGTAACATCCTTATTGACTCTAGCCTTGCAAGCGGGGCATAAGTTTCATCAAAATCAATTCCTTCTTATTGATTGTATCCTTGTGCAACAAGCCTTGCTTTGTTTCTGGTAACCGTACCAAATTCATCAACTTTGTTCTTGAAAACCCATTTAGTACCAATGATTGAAGCATCCTTAGGTGGCTCTACAGGTTCCCAAACATCACATCTTTCAAATTGATTAAGTTCCTCTTGCATTTCCATGATCAAACTCTCACCTTGTAGTGCTTCATTGACATTCTTTGGTTTCTCTTGAGCTAGAAAAGCAGCAAATGCAAAAAAGTTAGCTTGACCTTTCCTTGTCTTGATGCCTTCTGATTTATCAATAATAATCAATTCTGGAGGGTGATTCTTCACTGTCCTTGTTGACTTTGGTAGAGAATGTTGAGCTATGACTTCCTCATGTACTCTAATTCTCTTAGATGGTGGGGATACTTCATCTCCATCATAGAGTGGCAACTTTTCTTGTGATCTCTGACCTCTAGGACCTTCCAAGGTAAGCCTTGATAACTTATCAATTGTTTCATCTACTGGAAAAGAGGTTTCAGGTGGTTTATCAGTAGCTGAAGTTGACTCAGGTTCCTTGGCAGCTTTTTGAGTTGCTTGCTGAGTTGTTGTATTTGTCTTTAGCATCTCGCTGGCAGTACCTGTTTCTACAATTTCTTCCTCATCTCTTGACAGATCAACATTAGATTCTTTAAATGAAACATCAATTGACTCTTCAACAATACGTTTAGATATATTATAAACTCTATAAGCACGACTTGTTAAAGAATAACCCAAAAATATTGCTTCATAAGATTTAGCATTAAATTTACCATTTCTATCAATAGTTTTGAGTACAAAGCACCTTGATCCAAAGGCCTTGAAGTAGCCTATGTTTGGCTTCTTGTTCCTTAGTAATTCATATGGTGTCTTGTTGAGAATAGGTCTGATCAGTACTCTGTTAAGAACATAGCTAGCCGTGTTGACTACTTCTGCCCAGAAACTCCTTGGCAGCTTGCTCTCTTGCAACAAAGTCCTAGCTGTTTCCTGTAAAGACCCATTCTTTCTTTCCACAACTCGGTTTTGCTGTAGGGTTCTTGGAGTAGAGAATTCATGAGAAATGCCTCTATCCTCACAATATGAGATAAAGTCTTTTTGGAATTAACCACCTCGATCACTCCTTATACCTACAAGTCTTGTCTTAAGCTTGTTCTCAAGCAACTTAATTAGCTTCTCAAATTCAATAAAAGCATAATCTTTAGTACAAAGAAACAATACCCATGTATATCTAGAATAATCATCTACGATGATAAATGCATATTGTTTACCTCCATTGCTCTCATATGCTTCCGGACCAAATAAATCTAAAAGAAGAAGCTCTAAAGGTTTAGAAGTTGATACCACATTCTTTGACTTATGTGGAGTCCTGATTTGTTTGCTTAATTGACAAGCCGAACAGGTTTCCTTCTTGACATACTTCAATTTGGGCAATCCTCTAACTAGCTCCTTTGCAGATAGCTTGCTGCGTAAGTCCATATGAGCATGTCCAAGCCTTCTATGCCAAATTTCTAGATTTGTATCAACTGCAGCTAAACAACAAGATTACTCCTGCATCTCAAAGTCCAGTATATATATATTTTCTTCCCTTCTAGCAACTAAGGGGACTTTGTTAGTGCCAACATTAATAGTACACTTCTCTTTATCAAAATGAACAGTATGCCCATCATCATATAACTGACTTACACTAAGCAAATTGTACTTAAGACCTTTAACATATTGTACTTTATCAATATAAATGATACTATTACCAATTGTTCCTTTACAAAGAATTTGGAGTGTTTTGATATCATCAATTGTGACACTACCACCCTTTTTCTTCTTGAGAGTAAGGAACTTTGATTTATCACCACACATATGTCTTGTGCATCCACTATCCAAAATCCATTGATTTGATTTCACCTTGACAACAAGACATACCTACAAAATAAATGAAAAACAACTCAACATTTTGGTACCCATATTTTTTTGGGTCCAGCAAGGTTAGTTGATAGAATATAGAAAACATTCAAATCAGACTTCTTGTTCCACATTTGGACCACTTCAGGAGCTTGATTTCTATTTCTTGCAGTTCTGTCAGCTTGCTGCCTCTGAATTGTCTGTCTGTTCCAGCTTGTTGGCTTAGCATTCTGTACTGTGCAGTTGTTTCCTAAATGACCTTTATTTCCACATTTGTAGCAACTTCTCCATAGCATATCATAGTCATAAGAAATACCATGTTTGCCATCATATTTAAGACCTGAAGTTGAAGCCCCTCCAAGTCCTTCTCTTTCTAGTGGAACTTTTGTTTACTTCATCATGGATTTGAGTGTTTCTTCTCCTTGAACAAACTTTCCCATTCCTTTCTGAAGGTTCTTGATCTCAGCTTCCAACTCTTTGATCCTTTTAGCCTGTTGAGACACTTCCAATGAACATGAATCTTTTGGATTGAAAGTCTCCAAGCATGCATTTTGAGCATCAATCTTTGTTTTCAGCTCGCTGAGTTCCTTCATTAGAGCATCATTTCTCTTGAGAAGTACTTTGTTGATCCCTTCAAACTGAGATAATTTATCCTTAAGATTAGCAAGAATTTGAGCATGATTACTAGAAGGTGTCTTTTTAGCCATTCGATCAGCAATGATTTTTCTAAGTTGAGCATTCTCCTTCTCAAGTTCATTGTTCTCATTCTTTAACTCCATGAACTCCACGATAGATATATTACTATGATCCGGCATGGTTAGTTCATCTAGTACAGAAGTATGAGAAGGTATATCAGAACTAAAAGAATTTACCTCACTATTATTGTCATCTGAATCTGAGATGTCGCTTTCCACAAGGCCATCTTGGTTAATTCCCTAAGCATCATTCTCATCATCAAGACCAACCAGAGCTAAATTCACCATCTCATCACATGATTCATCATTAGAAGCTGAATCCTCATCATCACTCCATGTCGAAAGTGCCTTAGCTTTCTTTCTATCCTTTGAGGTAGCTTGCTGCTTCTGCTTATTCTTCAGCTTGTAGCAATCCCTTTTGTAATGTCCTTTCTTGCCACATTCAAAACATGTTTGCTCTTTGACATCCTTCTTTATTCCAGAAGCCTTATGTTTGCACTAATACACGCAAGCGTACGTGGTCACAAGTAATATAGATATAAGTCAAGTTCGTTCCCACAGAGATCTGGTTAAGGTTTCAATTCAGTTAATGTACCTATGCAACAGTGTATGGTTTTTATTCACTGCTAAGACAATTAACAAATTTGGGTTTTTGATTAACTAAAATTAACTAAGAAGCAGTTTAACAACCTAAAATTTAATTAACTAATGAGAATTAAAATAGAATTACTTATGCGAGATAAAACATGGGATCCTAACTTCATTAAATACTTCACTTAGAGATGATGCCTCTAATCAATGCATGTGATGGTTATGATATCTGTTCGGACAACACGAAACAAGTACACGCTACTTCTCAGTATACGAATACCAAACTAAACATACATCCACAAAAGAGATAGAAGATGAATAGACACCAATTATGCTTAGACCCTATATCTCTATAGAAGTTGAAAACATAACGGTTGAAGAACAAGTTGCCCATTAAGATCACATAGGGCAGCATAAAATTTCTCAATTTACGCTACAAATCATGATGTCACTCATACATCAACTTATCCTATGCTAGCATGGTAAGTTCTAAATCTCAAGATCCACTCTTGCTTCACGTGAGATTAACAATCTAGACGTTAGCTATGCAGCTAACAATTAAGCATAACCATACAAGGATATCACTAATTCATCACACACAAATCTTTAAAGCAATCAAACTACTAAACTACATAGATAAATCCGTTAGAATCCCATGACAACGATTATTTTATAATCGAGCTACTCGTCACCATGGGATCAAAGGAAAACATGATAATTAAACAAGATCTGAATAAGAAACTAAAGTAATCGAGTTAAGAAAACAAATCCCAAAAACATCCAAGAGTTTCGCCTTAATAGAAGAATACAAAGAGAAGTAGATCTTAGAACTCCGTTGATTGTCACGAGCGTTGGAATCCTTCTCCAAGTCTGAATCTCCGTCTCTCGGCTCTCTCTCTCTATGTTATGAAGGGTGCTAGTCTGTTCAATGATGATAGAGTGTGTTTATATAGGTCATAGGAGTCTTTTCCAGCAAGAAAAGTCCCAAAATAAAACTTAATTTCGAAATAGGATAGAAAACAGGAAAATTCCAGGAAGTCTCCCTGATGCCAGCGCCCGTGCACGCTGGCAGCGCCCGTGCGTGCTGCCAGCACCCATCAAATCTCCCCGCGTGCTGCCAGCCCCCCTGCGCGCTACCAGCGCTTAGCAACTCTGTCGGATTTTGATTTTGTGCTAATTTCTTCATTTTGCTTCCGTTCTCTCCCGTTCCTTTTGCGGTATTCACGTCTTCAACTCTTTTGACTCATGAATCTTCAAGTAGCATAGAAATATACTCCTCTCTTCATTCAAAGGCTAAATTTCAACTCCAAAATCGATGAGAAACACCAACCCTAGCCGACATTTCACAAACCTGCACAACTAGACGAAAACACATTAAAAACACAACATACTTGAGACCAAGTCACCAATTTAAGCCGAAATGAAGCGTTCCAGGTAGATATGAAATCTACTTATCACCCTGCTTTTCTCTTTCTTTAGATTGTTTCTTTTGTCCAGCATCATCTTGATTTTTCTAGACAAAAGTGCCAATTCTTCATCAGAGTCAGATTCTGCCTCAGAGTCCAGCTTGCTGTTACTGGAGTGTAAAGCCAGATTCTTCATCTTTTCAACAGGATCCTTGACTGATTCCACCTTGCTGTCATTGATCTTTCTTTCAAATTGTTCTAACTCAGCAAACACAACCAAATGATCCATAGTATCAATGGTGGGAGATGATTCCAATGCAGTGACTTTAGCTTCGAAAGTGAATGGAACTGTACTTAGAACTTTCATATTGATTTCATCTTGAGGAATAGTCTTTCCAAGTCTCTTAAGTGTGTTTATAGTGACCTGGAACCTTGCTTGACTTTCCTCGATAGTTTCACCATCCTTGAGCTTGAAATTTCAGAAGTCATTCATCAGCTTGCTGAGTTTCACCTTTCTCAAAGATTTCGAACTTTCATGATAAGTTTCCAAAGCATCCCACATTTCCTTTGCTGACTTGAAAGAGGAAACTTTGTCATACTCTGCTTGATCCAAGGCATTCATTAGAGAATTTCTTGCTTCACCATTGTAACCAAATTTGATAACCTCCTCGGGAGTGAGATCATCAATATCTTTTGGTTTGCCATCTTTATCCAGAAATTCAAAATTTCTTTTCCGCACAACTCTCAAGACCAGTGGCTTCTTGGACAGGTATGTTTCCATTATGCCTTTCCACCAGTTGTAGTTCTCCGAGCCAGTGAGGAGAGGAGCCCTATAATTAGATTTTGCTTCAAGATAATATTCAGCCATTTTGATCGATACTTTCCTGTTACAGAAGTGTTAGTATACCAAAGCTCTAATACCAAATGAAAATACACACCTAGAGGGGAGGGGTGAATAGGTGTTATGACTAACAATGATCAAATAAAATTCTGCCTGAAAAATTATTCTGGCAGCTAACTGGATGCAGCAAATTAACAAATAAGCAGCTAGCTAAGTTATGAAGTGCAGTAAGATAAAGTGAGGAAAGTGAAGCACACACAGAAATTTTAACCAGGTTCGACCCCTATAGCCTAATGGTCTATGTCCTGGTCCTCTACCAAATTGGTAAAGGAATATATTATTGATCACAAATGATTACAATTACACGGTACAATAATATATCTTCCTGATTCTCCCAGTCACTGGCTGTAGCTTGCTGAAACACCCTGTTCCCTGAACACAGCTCTCTAAGTACTATACTAAACCGAGTATAAACTCCTCTAGCCTAATGTCCCTCGAAGCCTTGCTTCACAAACTTAACAATCCAGCAACTAACAACCTTACAAGTTGAACAATACAAAGATAGAAAGAATTACAAATCAAACGATGAACTCTAATAAGAAATCTAAATCATATTAGTATATAGAGCTCAAGTATTTAAAGATATATCAAATCAGCTTGGTGAAAATACTTGTGTTTTTCGAATGATGTTCAACAACTTTTTAAAGGAAAACTCACAAGTCTTTTATAGTAAACGAATAATCTGAATTAAACCCACAATAACACAACGGTCTTGACTACCAAGTCTCACGAGTTTGTTGAAAGGTTAATTCAAATATAACGTTCAAAATCTCAACGTTTAGAAAAGAAAAACAGAATAAAAGAATGAACGTTAAGAAAACAACGTTCTACAATTTTGAAAACCTAATATATATATAGATAAAGATGTTTAAAAACATTTTTGAGCCCATATATATTTATACGATCTATTTTTCTAATTAGAGTCCTCAAAGAAGTTTAATCCTATCAAACTCCATGAAACTCGGACTCCCAGTAATTCTGGACTCTGTCTGCCAGCTTGCTGCATTATAATAAATCTTGTACTGCCAGGTAGCTGAGATACCCTGTTTTGCTAAGAAATGATATAATTAATAATCCTGCAAAAAAATATTAGTCCAGTACACATATCCAGCTTGCTTACTATGTATGATCATCAAAATCATGAGAGTTTCAAAGGATTTTACAGTTTGTACCGAGAAACCAAGTATAGAACTCAACGTATATGTAGGTGTGTACCAAACTATTGATATAATATTTCTTTTATTTTTATTAAATAATAGGACATAATTAATATTTTTTATTACGATATTGATAAGAATCGAACCCTTGACCTACGGTAATACTGGTTGATTATCCCTCTTACTTTTATTATATAATAGGATATAATTCTGGTGTTATTATAATTTTGTTATTAACATAATTTCTTTTTATACTTTTATTATTTTATAAAGTATTTTTTAAATAATAAAATAACCATTATAAAAAAATAATAAATAAATTATCTTGACCCCTACTTAGCACGAGTTATCATCTAATATAACTAATAAGTGGATTATATTATACGATTTAATTGTTTCACTAATGGCAAGTTCAATCGTGTAAAAGTATTTTCTACATACGCAGTTAACAAATTAGACAAATATAGATCTTGTGTCTCTATACTCTAGTTGAACAATTATACGAGTAACGTGCAAAAATCAAATTAAAGACAACTTGACTAACTTAAATTGGAAACTGTACATATTTTCTCAAACATAAACAATATTTGGTTAGTGTTCCCATTTTTTATATCTCAAACCAATCTTGATCACTACCCTTTTTTAAAGTTTAATTAATTTTTGTTCCTTTAAACAAAAATATCATCATAATAATTATATTTGAAGGTTATTTTGGCTTGTTTAACATATAATTTGTATATATTTATAAATTTCATTCCCGTCAGATAAGAGATATGTAACTCGATTTTTTAAAGTTTTGTTGTGTTCTTTCACGGTAAATTACTCAATTATCTTAATATTTTCCATCCAGTTATTTTATTTTAGTTTTTTATTGGAATCATCCCGTTAATTTTGTATAACCAAAGAGTCAGGAATAACATACGAACAATGTTACATACTCGGGAATTAACTTCAAACAGTACAATTAAAACATTCAAACAATACAATTAGCTTTAATCTTGAGTAATAAGGCAGAAGCTGTGAAAGAAAATAAGTGATATGGACAAGTATTTGATCAAACTTGGTCCTCCTATAGAACCAGCAACTGATCATACAAGGGGAAATCAGGATACCAAAGTGGAATCAAGCTCCACGAGTGAATATGTTGTACCTGACTTAAATAATCTTCCTGCAGATCCTGGGTGCAGATTAAAAATTACAAGATATCATCCGAATGACAGAGACAAAGTAAGAAGGGCATATTTACAAAAACGGCCTTGTCAGCCAAGTGAGCATAATTTTAAGAAATGAAAGATTGGAAATTCGTTGCGTCATTTTAATCCTGCCTGGTATGAAGATCACAAATATTGGTTGGAGTATAGTATAAAAAGAGGCTATTTTTTGTTTGTGTTATTACTTGTTTAAAACTGATGTTGGCAAGCAAGCAGGGGGAGACAATTTTGTCATAGAAGGATTTGATTATTGGAATAAAAAAGATAGATTAGATGATCATGTTCAAGGTCCTAATAGTGCACACCATCTGGCTTGGAAAAGATGTCAAGATTTGATGAAGCAGGCTCAACATGGTGATGTAGTTATTAATAAGCATTCTGAGTTAATGAAAAAAGAATATCGAACTCGATTAACTACATCTGTTCATTGTCTACGTTTTCTATTGAGGCAAGGCTTAGCTTTTTGTGGGCACAATGAGTAAGACAATCTGAAAAATCAAGGTAATTTTCTAGAGCTTTTAAAGTTCTTAGCGATGCATAGTGAGGTGATTAATGCTTGAAAGAATATCATCGATATATTATTTATTTTGGTATTTGTACGATTTAACATAAAATTTAATTACACTTAGTTATCCTCTCCACTAGGTCATTAATTTAATTGATTCCGTCAAAAGTCAATTCTAGCAATATTCTTCTATCTATTTATAAAAGATATTCCACTGTTGCGAAAAATCAAATTATCTATTTTTATGGAATATATCTCGCAAGGCAATAAGATCGAAAAAAATATCGAGGTGTGATATTTTTTAGATCTCCGTTGCAACATTGATAAGGCGACATGCTCGAACAAAGAATATTCGAGGATTAATATTTTTTAGAGAACTCGTGCTATATTTAAAAATGATCAGTTTTTATTCAAAAATTCTCTTCCTTCGCACTAAAAATATTTTTATCCTCAAGAATATTATTATTCAGTGGTAGAATATTAATACACATTTTTATCTCGTGCTAGAAATATTTAAAGTAATTTTTCTCCCACGTCTTAAATTTATTCAATTATCGGAGAAAATTATTTTAAATACTCAAAAATATTTCCTACATTCTCAATATATTTTATATATTAGGAAATATATTATAAGTATTTATTCTAGTCAAAACATTAGTCAAAAGATGTCTCTATTTCAAAGAAAGACCAATCGTATTTTATTCGGAATAGAAACCTGATTTAATCGTATTAAATCCAAATAAAATACTTCCACTTGCTAGAATGACTTGAAACTTGAGATGGGTCACTTAAATGTTATTTTCTACGCATGGTAGAAGTTTCGTAATTTTCTGAGAATTTTGGTCCGGGCTCGAAAATCGAGACAGTGGGTCCACAGTTGACCACGTTTGACCAAGTCAACTTTGACCAAAATTGACCAAACTTTCCAGAATATTATTTTATAATATTCCTAAGTGCTCCATATTTTTAGAATTATTTATTGGGTAGTTTCTTATTTTTTGGGTATTTAATTAACGATACATGTTATGTATTTAATCGTTAATTGATACGAGTCAGATACAATATAAAACACAGCTGGTTTCTAATACCAAAACCACCTCAAAAAAAATACAAAACTACTCTCAACTAACACAAACCACTTTCCACCTCATCAATCCAAGTGCTTTCAATCCTAACCACTCATTTTTCCTTCAATCATCACCCTTCTTTCCACCCAACTGCTCCTATAAATAAACACCTTCCAACACCCATTTCCACCAAGCTAAAGAGCCAAAGAATTTCTGGGATTTTAGAAGTATAATCTCTCTCCATCTATCCAAACAGTATAAACACATCTTCTCAAAAACCTTCTCCTTCTTATATATACTTACAATATGTTCAAGGTTTTTGTTATATAAGCTTAGTTCCTCCAACCAAGCTCTCTCCCACCAAGCAAGCTCCTCTACCACTTCCTTCGGGCCTCCCGAAGGGCTGCCCAAGTTCGACCAACGTGATTAAATCCGGCCGAATCTCCGGCGAATTTTTCTGGCAAACTTTCCGATCATCTTCAAAAGTGGTAATATTTTAGCTTCATATCCGAGTCTTAACCGACCATATTTTGTTAGAATATAAGAGCTCTTAACTAACCTCTATTCATATTATTAAGCTCTTATATCAAAATATTATTATTAATACTTTAACGCACTCATTTTGGCCATTTATTGTCTTTATATATATATTTGTGCTAACGCTTGATTTAATTCCCATCTATCACCTCTAGTGTTCCGTGGGAAGAAGATCTTTAAAGCTTATATTATTTATATACATATATATATATATATATATATATATATATATATATATATATATATATATATATATATATATGTATGTATATATATATATATACTTATGATATAACTATTATATATCTTAAACGCGTAATAGCGTGGCGAAAGCCTTTTTATATTTCTGCACCTTTTTGTTCTCGTCCTCACACTTGTGAGTGATTTTACTTTCGGTACTATTTTAATGCATAATAGCTGCCCTCGTTTTATCCTATAGATAAACGAGAAACTTTTCTGTACGTGTGCGTTTATTTGTGTGTTGTGTTAAATTGGCCAAATTATATTAAAGTGCAAAACGTTAAAGTTGCTCATCAAACCTCGTTAAGCTACAATAGCCCAACGAAGGATTTGATTTATACATTACTTCGAATATATATATATATATATATATATATATATATATATATATTCAATAACGAAGTAATATTAAGGTATACACCGACGTTTACAAACATCGAACAAAAATATACGATTATAAACCTTATAAGCCTACGAGCTTAAAGGGCATAATCAATATTTACAAACTCCGAGATATATTTAAATCTTACTTAAACGGAGTATTGTATTAAAAGTATTCTTCGATCTACAAGTCATATCGAATAAAAGAATACGAATAAAGTCGTAAGCAAATAAATCTTATCGAACTTATTTCACTTAATATTCGTGTAAGAATATTATAGTCACTCTCGGACATATTAGTCCAAAACCTCTTTTTATATTACTGTTTGTTTCGTAGATATTGTTTTCTAAGTTTTGCAGTGAGGTGAAATTAAAGTGAGGTGATTCTCGTTCTAAGACCAAAGTCCTAGGCACTAGCAGGGAGTTAGTGGCCTTTGCACCATGAAGAAGAGAAAAGACCCAAGACCTTTCATCTAAGATCCAAGACCGACAAAAGCTAAGGATTCAAAGACTACATCAAGGGTTCTTCATCAACTTTGAAGTAGCGGGAAGTTGCTGTCTAAGATAAGTTGTGTAGGTTTTCACAACGACTTTGAGGGTGTAACGGGGAGTTATGGCCCAAAACAAGTCTTGTGGTTTTTATTTTTATTGTGAGGTAGTGTCGGGGAGATATTTACCAAGACCAATATTTATAAGGTTGTAAAGGCTTCTCCGCCTACTAAAGGAGCAAGTTATTTTTAAGGGAAAATCTCGAGTCCGGAGAGGAGCTCGGGGACTGGAGTAGGGGTGAGCGAATCCATTAGGGGTTGCGCCATCGTGAACCAGGATAAAATCTCCTGTGTGGTATTTTCTTTCCTTGTCTTTTATTTTCTGCACTTATATACTGCATAACGACTCGGTAAAAGTTTTAAAAAAAAGGGAAAATTATTTTAAAATGCCATAATAATTTTTAAATTGGATATTAAGCTATTCAACCCCCCTTCTAGCTAAAAATAGCCCTCTTACGGGACCTAACAATTGGTATCAAAGAGGTGCTTTTTAACGTGTTTGTTGAGTGATTTGTAGATTTACAGGCACAACAAAAAGTGATCCTACATGGCGTATCTAAATACCATCGGTTGCGGTGAAGGCCTATCTAGCTCTCGCCCTCCTCTATTTGATGGCACCAACTTTGCAACATGGAAAACGAGGTTTCGCATCTATGCTAGATCTCAAGGAGTCAAAGTTTGGATGGCCATAGAAGACGGAGTTGTTATTCCTACCGAAAGAGTTGACGGTGTCATTGTTGAAAAGAAAGTTAGTGAATACACTCTCGCCGAAGAAAATATGATGAATATTGCCGCTAAAGCAGAAATGGTTCTCACAAGTACACTTGCAGAAAAAGAATATAAAAGAGTAAACAATTGCAAGTCTGCACAAGAAATATGGAACAAATTAGTGGTTACCTACGAAGGAACCATTGATATAAAAGATTCTCAAATGGAAACTTTAATCCCTGAATACGAGAACTTTAAACTCCAAGAGGGAGAAAATATCATCGATATGGAAACAAGATTTACTCGGATAATCGATGAATTATCTCAACTCGGAAAGAGTTATTCTCGAAATGAAAAGAACCAAAGAGTTCTTAATTCTTTACCTCCTAGTTGGAAGGTTAAAGTAACTACCATAAAAGAAATGCATAATCTAAATGATTATGACATCGATAGTTTATTCAGGAATCTTCGTGCATACGAAGAAGAAGGTCATTCCTAAAGTGGAAGACAAAAAGAAAAATATGGCTTTAAAAGCTATATTAATCGATGTAAATGAAAACGACGAGGAGTTAAACGAAGAACTCCAATGTAACACCCTAAATCATGGGTCAGGGATTTGGTCGTCACGTGGAAATCCTCAATAACAAATCACCTGTTTATCAATATTAAACCATTTGTAGTCACTTACTAACAGAAACACAACAATTGAGACCCCAACTACCAAGCATCTTTTGGGTTATAGGGCTAGAAACAAGAACTAAAATCCTTACATTACTCGATTCATTACAGCCATTCAATTACATCACCTCGTGTATTACAAATCCTATACTACTAGTATAGCTTCGATGAGAAGTACACCAGCAACTAGTGCTATCCTATACAAAGTATTATAATTATTACACATCAATATGATTACATACAACTTACTCCAGCTATAGATTTTCTGGATCATATCGACTTCATAAGGGCATACTACCTGCTTCTTCCGAGCTATGCATATAAGCATCATCCGCCTACCTTTCTCTGAAAGGTTAATATTTAAAACAAACAAGTATGAGCGGAAGAATTGCCCAGCAAGTATTAATAGAGGTTAACAATATATAATCCAATATACACAGGGGTTTTAAAATCCAACAAAACTTAACATCATTTCCGAAACATTTATAACTATGAAGCTTCAATAAGGAAAATATGACGTTTAACGCAACATCCAATGAGCAGATAAGTTTATAATAACCATAGTAATCCTCATATCTTAGCGAAATAGTATACACTACAGTATTTCTAATCTTTTTAGAAAGCTTTTCAAAATACGCAATTCAATATGCTGCTAAGACAGTTGTTTATCATCGTATACAAACCAAACCATTAGAAGGTTTCATTTTTAGTATTTCTCAAGTCTGAAAGTATATACATATAAGTATGTCATTTCCATTAAACACCTTACAGATCAACATCATGTACCGGGTATAAGTTCTTTAACCACTTGATAAATCTAAACTCAGAAATAACTGATAGGAAGCGAGTCAAAGCTCTTGAATCAAAACATTTGAGACTTGACATCAATAACCGATGAACCATCTTTCATCTTTTGAATAATTGCAAAGGTTCACAAACACGTGCCATTATTGTTAGAATATTCTTGCAGTTCTAGATACTGCATGAATTCATCATCATCTTTCATAATTGAAAACAACACTTTCGGCTACTTGGCACTTCGGCCTAAGAAGTAGTTTTTGAGTATTTTTCCAAAGTGGAGGATGGGACTTAAAGAAACATAAAAACTTGACAAGGATTGATGATGATCAGTCGCCACATCCAAGTCCAGTAATCCGCGGGTCTTCTCTACCGGTAGAAGGATAGAAACTACATCCGTAACTATCCCCGGGTGAAAACTACATCCGTAATCACCCTCGATGAAAACTACATCCGTAATCATCCTTCGGCAACACCTGGGCCGGAATAATAATTGATGGACCGCCTGGCTCACGGCCGCTTACACATCCCGGGAATCGTTCATCAACGAGTCCCACACCTGCCAGAGTCCCCTTTTTCTTTTTCTTTCAAAACTTGTTTTGATTGAAAATCGAGTAGTTGAGGTCCGACATCAGTCGACCGATAATTCTTGAAAAATGTGCAAGGAAGTAAAACCAGACTGGGGGTTTTCGAAAATATTTTGAGTTCGAAAGAGTTCGAGTATAGATATACACTTATACCTATATCAATCCTGACACAGGGTTTTGTGTTCACATATGGAAAATGGTACGCATAAAGCTTGTAACACAACAGGGTAATTCCATATATATATAAGTTCTTGAAAAGTAACTTACCTAGATAGAATCAAAATATAATATTTTAAATGACTATGAAAGTCCTTAGACATCCTTCGAATAGTGTTTTATAATCTTCAGACACTCAAAGTATTTAATAAATATTTGACTAATATGTAACAAATAATAAATATTCAATAATCCCTTTTTAAAAGAATACTCAAATTAATATTCATTTATTAAATAATATTCAAATAATATTTACTAATAATACCGAAATATTTAATAACCTCAAAACACCCAAATACAACTCTTGGAATGTTTCAAAAAAAATCAAGACACGATCTCTCCGGCAGTCTCCAAACTTTAGCCACTTCATCAAATAACTACTACTGACTCTCGGTCAGTAAGAAATAATTAATAAGCCTGAAAATCCTTTTTCTCTTTCTCCCTTTTTGTTAATGAATATTATAATTAATATTCATCAATTTAAATAATCATTCAAATAACATATATCGATATCAATCTAGCTGTTTTAAGCTGAAAATAACCAATTTATAACCATTGGAATATCTTTAATCCGTATTGAAAATAAACTATCTCCGATAAATAATATACTAGATAGAATCACTCCATTAAATTATTTTATTATTTCTCCGGGACAAAGTGATTTTAAGAAAGCGTTTTGAAAACGATATTCATCTAATTAAATAAATTTAATTAGGCGAATGAGGTTTATTTAATTAGTGAATGCTTTCAGAAGCATCTATTAATTAAATAAACACTGGTTTATTGGTAATGTTGCCTTTAGGTTAATTATTGCGAAATTCTTTTTAAAAGCTTTGCCCGGGTTTTCGATAACATACAATACAAAATAGCCCCGACACGCGGCTAAGTTCTAAAACTCAATACATGCTCTACCCTTTGAGCCTCTCTATTCCGATACATAAATACATACCTCATAACATATAGTCCACTACCATAGTACGAAAAGTTTATAGATATATAGATATATATATATATATATATATATATATACCGTATAAATCAAGATATAGAGCCATAAAAATATCACTGCCCGTCAACAGTATTATGAGCCATGGGGTTTTGGTTATTACACGAGCAGAATTTAATATTGTTGGCAAAGCCAGGAATACAATGATTTGGAAGAAGAAGTACAAGGTTGGAAAACTCGCGAATACGGATTGAAAACTTATTTAACACATTTCATATATTTAAAATAAATATACTCTGAACAATAGAGTATGCATAGTAAACTTGCCTCTGGTCCTTAGCAGAAAATAGAAACCACGGACAAATCCTTCGCACCTCGTCCGAGCAATCCCATGGACCTTACCTGACGTCTCGATCTTCCTTTTTGGATGCACGTCGCTCCAATTTGATTACGCCCTAATAGTACTGAAATGGTTACGAGTACGTGTCAGTCCTCCCTCGTATCTCGAGTAGTCCCGACTCAGAGTTACTACTAAGAGCATTCACATCCCATCCCCCATCCCCAACCCCATCCTTATAATTTGAGGATTTGTCCAACTTTTCTTCTAAAACACTCCTCCATCCCATTCCCCATTTTGGGGTTTGATTTAGGGACCAAAGTTTGAGTCCCCATATTTATGGACCAAAGTTGATGCCTCATCCCATCCTCATACACTCTCTCTCCTCATATAATAATATTAAATTGTATTTATAATAGTGGGTGAGTTTTGGTAGTTAAAATTGTAAGTGAAAGAGAGAGAAAGAAATAATATAAAAAAGAATATAGGGATAGGGAATGGAAAATGGGGGATGAGATGTAGAAACTTTTTGATAATTTTGGGGATTTACTATTTTTATTTGGGGATTTACTATTTTTAGTAAGTTTTTGGGGAATGGGATGTGAATGCTCTAAGTCACTTAAAGAAAAACTATAGGCGTCTTCCCCATAGTTAACTATTCTAATACCACTTAATGCACATAACACATTTATATCCATTTAATAGACTTAAACCAATTTAATATATAATTAATCCTCAAAGCATCATTGATCCTCAATACCATTTTTAATACTTAACTTAGCACATAAATCCTCGAGACAACAATTAATCCTCAAATCAACCACTTAACACATATACACCTAATCAGTTAACATCCACTTCATGCCTCTAGACCACGAAAATTTAATAAATTAAATATAATTAATCGCAGGGGATTTTCAGAAAATTTCGGCATGAAGTATTCGTTTATCGGACTATGGGCACAGCCCCTCAAATACAATACAACCCTGTTTTAGCAAAAATAAAGCTGCCTCAACTTGCAGCAACATAAAATAAACACATAAGAAAGTATCCGCCCTGACATGCGGCACATAGAACATAATGATTTATATTACACTACTACTTACGTTACACCAATGATCGTATTTCTCACGTATTTTAATGATACACGTGACAATCAATCATTGATGTTCGTAAGCCCTAGGGAACAACCCCTAGCACTAACTATTACTTACGCTATATCGATTATCACACCACTCAAGTATATTAATTATACCCGTGGTAGCTAATCATGGATATTCGTAAGCCCTAGGGATTAGTCGAAAAGAATTACACAAGTCCTTTAAATATTGACATTTAAAAACTTGTGATCTTCTCATAACCACTAGCACAGTTCTAATTATTATAAAATTCTAACATTTAACATATAACATTCATAATTAGTAAGGCCATCAAATACCACGACTCGACTTATAGCACTTAGCACGTAAACATTTATTGATGACCATATGTTACAAGTAAGTCACATAAACCTTAATTATCGACTCGATTAAATCTAATTCTCGCATATAAGACATTTATCAAATACTATGGTCAAACTCGATTGTTGACTAACTCGATTATCATTTAGTCAATTAAGCATAGCAATTCCATATAACCACTTAATCATTTTATTCATTTAAAACGAATCATAATAATCTTTAAATCTACCATCCACTCCGACTATTAAACTCGAATATTAACGAGACCACAATTAATCTCACAATTTCAATTAGCAACTAACAATTTAACAATTACCAATTATTAACTCGAACATTTAATCGGACTCCTAATTAAACTCAACAATTATAATTACCAACATACTTTCCGAATTAAATTTCGGAAATACAAACAATATTCATAATTTACCACATTAATCTAACTACTACAATTACCCCATTAAACTCAAAATTTAAATCTAATTAAATTTACAACACTAAACTAATTAAGTTATTACAATTAATCTCTATTGAAATTTACAATTAATTTAATACGAAAATTAAATAAATAAAACACGAAATTATACCATTTCGATTTCGACCCACCAAAGCTCGAACCATTGGAACCAATCTCCATCTCCCTCATCTCTCTCTCTCTCTCTCTCTCTCTCTCTCTCTCTCTCTCTCTCTCTCTCTCTCTCTCTCTCTCTCTCTCTCTCTCTCTCTCTCTCTCTCTCTCTCTCTGCTGCGCACACCAGCTGTTCCTTCCCTCCCCGCCGCTCCAACCACGCGCGACTGCCACTGCCACCCGCGGCTGCGCCGCCCGGTCGCCGGCCAGACCCCCCTGCACGCGACCTCCATTTGCAGCAGCTTGATTACACACACATACACACATGTGATATACACACACTTACCCACACATATACATACATATATAGGTAGCCCAATTGATAAAAATCAAAACCCCAATTTCTCTCCTTCCCCCGCTGTTTTCTTCCCCTCCCCCGACTGATTTTCTTCGTGCGGCTGTGTGTATATGTTTGCAGACGTGTGTGTATTTATCTGATATGTTTAACCTAATGGGCCTAAGCCCAATAACAATTAAAAGCAATACTAATAAATACTACATGTCTTTAAATAATATTAATTCTAAACTAATAAATTTAATTTGTAAAAATAAAATTTCTAGCATAATTAAATACTAGAATATTTTTAAAGATTTTCGGAGAAAGAAATAGAATTAAATCTGCATTTTCTAAATTGATATGCATTTTACAAATTTTTAATCATTTATCAAAACAATACTTAAAAATAATAATTGTGATTCATAAATCACAATTTACAGGACTTTATAAAATTCCACAAACGTTATTGTTTTAGTAAAATCTCGAATTCTTGATATTATACAATAATCGAGTAAAATTTTCAAATCCTCAAATAATTAAATAATCCTTTTCTAAAGATTTTAAAATCTCCAAATTATTCAATTATTTAAAATAAAATCCCTTACTGAATAATTCCACACTTTGAAAATTAAACCTTGCCCAAATAAACCATTAACTCGATATATCCACTCGGTCCATAAAATTTTAAAAAGGGTCCCGGTTCCAATTAATCGAAAATAATTAAATAATAAAATCAAATAAAATAAAATAAAAATTCCTCCTCATTTTAGGAAAAACATTATTATTATTGAAATAATAATAAATCATTTCTTGAAAAAAAAAATCCGGGTTATTACAGTCTACCCTCCTTAAAAGGATTCCGTCCACGGAATCAGCTAAGGCCACTACTGGGATTCCTTAACTCTTTCATCATCAACATTTATTCTGCCAAACAAGAAAGTGTCCATTCGTAAACAACTTCTCCGAAACCTCAATCCAACCATAGGATCTCTATTTGACACAGTTATCACTTGAGTCTTACCACGTTATTCCTTTCACACATATATCTCGACCAACTTTCCATTATCGTACTATCCTTGAGAGAGAGTTCACTGATTTCATTAACATAACATCCTTGAGAGAGAGACTAAACTAATACCATTGATATGTCACTGATATTCTATTCGTTTTGGGATCCGCTCTTGTTATAGGCGATTCCATTCGAATCTTAATTCTATCAGCGAATTTATGACTTGGCCGACCTGGTTGACATCCCCTTGAAATTCGTTAGAGATAACAAGAATCATGGAGCTTTAAAAAGATAGCTGCCATATCATGGAAATTGTCACACACTGGTGATCATAAGGTTATGAGTGTTAAGGTCAACCTTATTTGAGATAAGGGAATTTACCGAGAGATCAATATGATCAAAAGAACTCACGTTGCGTGTCTCAGTTGAGACATTACTAAAGGTAATTAGCCTTCTTGTATTTCACAACTCACAAGTGATGGCGTCCCATCAGACTTCTATCACACAGACAGATAGTCCTTGTGACCCCTATAAGTATAGGGTTGTTCGTCTCAGTGGTAGTTGTTTAGTATGAAAGCAATTCGAAATCAAGTTAATGATTATCATCTTTTGATAATTAATTCATAAAAGGGTCACCTTGGGCCAAAATTGAACAGATTCCAAGGTGAGATGTCAAAAAGAAAGGATAACCAAAAAGATACTAGTATACAACAGACAAGTGGTGTTACTTCACCATAGGATTATCCACTATTGAAGGAGAGTGGATGTTTTAAAATAACATCATTTGACAGGGCTTCGAAAACCTGAAAGTTGGTATAATGACAGCCTCTGGTACAATTAGAACTAAATATGATTTGGCACAAGTGTCATTAAAATAACTTCGAAGAGAGAGTTTATCTTATATCAAAATTCTCTCTTAGAGAGATGTCAAGATAGATCATAGACTGGGAAGGTAATCAAAATAATTTGCAAACGGGGAGACATCAAATAATTCACAGATTGGGGAGGTAATCCAAATGATTCACGAATGGGGAGGGTATTGCCAAGGTCGCCACGGATGCCTTTTATATCGGCTCCTCTGATAGATAATCGTTCGATTTTAAAGCTTTTCTTTTCCATGCACACCCTAAGGTGCTTGATAATTGACATAATTGTCGACTCGTAATAGTCGCTAAGGATTCAGTCATCGACATTTATAATCGCATGGAGTTCTAATCAACTCAGCGCAAGCATCTCGAGCAAGCGTTCTATTCTTTAAGTAGGCTTCGATACCGGTGTCGCCCCTAGCAATGACGAATTCCTCGTTTCGACTAGGCGATACTCCGGAACATCGTTAGAAAATACGTACTTAAATCCGACTACTAGTATTACCGTCTTCATACCAAACATTCCTTTTTCTAATATCAATCATATGTGCTACATAAGCTAACACCTTTGGCATAACAGCCTTCTTATTTAAGTCTTTCTCTGACTTTCTCAGTCCATCTTGGTTCTTAAAACACATTTCATCTTTATTGACCAATCTCATCTTAACCACTCTACCTCTATCATTAATTGAAATAGCCGGTGTCTGCCCACCACTCCATTCATAATATTACTTAAGTTCTCATAAACTCGAGAAGATTTAAATACCCGCAACTTCGACCAATGATCTTTCATAGTGATCTTGTTTTGCTTCCCTTTTTGGAATTTAACAGTACGAGTACAATCTCCGCACATCCTTGCCACCATACTAGATGTCATCTTTCCATCCTTTACCGTCATGTTGAAATTTCCTATAATTCGGGGAATACATACTATATACATGAATCCCCTAAAATCATCTTACTCTTAGGTCTCGGGCGATTCATGTCCCTTCGACCAGTACTTGTCTCTGAGAATTCTTTAGTAGACATCCATCATCACAAGAAGTAAAGTCAATCTCAACATTTCCTCATCATGGAATTCCAATCTTAACTTAATCATTGGCACTACGTCTAGTAGTCCAACATGAACTCTACATGAGTTCTGACGTTCTCACATAACTATACACACTCCTACTCACTCTCGTTTCTAGTTTACTATAACCTCAGCTTTGATACCATTTCTGTAACACCCCAAATCCTTGGTCAGGGATTTGGTCGTCACGCGGAAATCCTCAATAACAAATCACATGTTTATCAATATTAAACCATTTGTAGTCACTTACTAATAGAAACACAACAATTGAGACCCCAACTACCAAGCATCTTTTGGGTTATAGGGCTAGAAACAAGAACTAAAATCCTTACATTACTCGATTCATTACAGCCATTCAATTACATCACCTCGTGTATTACAAATCCTATACTACTAGTATAGCTTCGATGAGAAGTACACCAGCAACTAGTGCTATCCTATACAAAGTAATATAATTATTACACATCAATATGATTACATACAACTTACTCCAGCTATAGATTTTCTGGATCATATCGACTTCATAAGGGCATACTACCTGCTTCTTCCGAGCTATGCATATAAGCATCATCCGCCTACCTTTCTCTGAAAGGTTAATATTTAAAACAAACAAGTATGAGCGGAAGAATTGACCAGCAAGTATTAATAGAGGTTAACAATATATAATCCAATATACACAAGGGTTTTAAAATCCAACAATACTTAACATCATTTCCGAAACATTTATAACTATGAAACTTCAATAAGGAAAATATGACATTTAACGCAACATCCAATGAACAGATAAGTTTATAATAACCATAGTAATCCTCATATCTTAGCGAAATAGTATACACTACAGTATTGCTAATCTTTTTAGAAAGCTTTTCAAAATACGCAGTTCAATATGCTGCTAAGACAGTTGTTTATCATCGTATACAAACCAAACCATTAGAAGGTTTCATTTTTAGTATTTCTCAAGTCTGAAAGTATATACATATAAGTATGTCATTTCCATCAAACATCTTACAGATAAAAATCATGTACCGGGTATAAGTTCTTTAACCACTTGATAAATCTAAACTCATAAATAACTGATAGGAAGCGAGTCAAAGCTCTTGAAGCAAAACATTTGAGACTTGACATCAATAACCGATGAACCATCTTTCATCTTTTGAATAATTGCAAAGGTGCACAAACACGTGCCATTATTGTTAGAATATTCTTGCAGTTCTAGATACTGCATGAATTCATCATCATCTTTCATAATTGAAAACAACACTTTCGGCTACTTGGCACTTCGGCCTAAGAAGTAGTTTTTGAGTATTTTTCCAAAGTGGAGGATGGGACTTAAAGAAACATAAAAACCTGACAAGGATTGATGATGATCAGTCGCCACATCCAAGTCCAGTAATCCGCGGGTCTTCTCTACCGGTAGAAGGATAGAAACTACATCCGTAACTATCCCCGGGTGAAAACTACATCCGTAATCACCCTCGATGAAAACTACATCCGTAATCATCCTTCGGCAACACCTGGGCCGGAATAATAATTGATGGACCGCCTGGCTCACGGCCGCTTACACATCCCGGGAATCGTTCGTCAACGAGTCCCACACCTGCCAGAGTCCCCTTTTTCTTTTTCTTTCAAAACTTGTTTTGATTGAAAATCGAGTAGTTGAGGTCCGACATCAGTCGACCGATAATTCTTGAAAAATGTACAAGGAAGTAAAACCAGACCGGGGGTTTTCGAAAATATTTTGAGTTCGAAAGAGTTCGAGTATAGATATACACTTATACCTATATCAATCCCGACACAGGGTTTTGTGTTCACATATGGAAAATGGTACGCATAAAGCTTGTAACACAACAGGGTAATTCCATATATATATATATAATTTCTTGAAAAGTAACTTACCTAGATAGAATCAAAATATAATATTTTAAATGACTATGAAAGTCCTTAGACATCCTTCGAATAGTGTTTTATAATCTTCACACACTCAAAGTATTTAATAAATATTTGACTAATATGTAACAAATAATAAATATTCAATAATCCCTTTTTAAAAGAATACTCAAATTAATATTCATTTATTAAATAATATTCAAATAATATTTACTAATAATACTGAAATATTTAATAACCTCAAAACACCCAAATACAACTCTTGGAATGTTTCAAAAAAAATCAAGACACAATCTCTCCGGCAGTCTCCAAACTTTAGCCACTTCATCAAATAACTACTACTGACTCTCGGTCAGTAAGAAATAATTAATAAGCCTGAAAATCCTTTTTCTCTTTCTCCCTTTTTGTTAATGAATATTATAATTAATATTCATCAATTTAAATAATCATTCAAATAACATATATCGATATCAATCTAGCTATTTTAAGCTGAAAATAACCAATTTATAACCATTGGAATATCTTTAATCCGTATTGAAAATAAACTATCTCCGATAAATAATATACTAGATAGAATCACTCCATTAAATTATTTTATTATTTCTCCGGGAAAAAGTGATTTTAAGAAAGCGTTTTGAAAACGATATTCATCTAATTAAAAAAATTTAATTAGGCGAATGAGGTTTATTTAATTAGTGAATGCTTTCAGAAGCATCTATTAATTAAATAAACACTGGTTTATTGGTGATGTTGCCTTTATGTTAATTATTGCGAAATTCTTTTTAAAAGCTTTGCCCGGGTTTTGAAAACATACAATACAAAATAGCCCCAACACGCGGCTAAGTTCTAAAACTCAATACATGCTCTACCCTCTGAGCCTCTCTATTCCGATATATAAATACATACCTCATAACATATAGTCCACTACCATAGTACGAAAAGTTTATAGATATATATATATACCGTATAAATCATGATATAGAGCCATAAAAATATCACTGCCCGTCAACAGTATTATGAGCCATGGGGTTTTGGTTATTACACGAGCAGAATTTAATATTGTTGGCAAAGCCAGGAATACAATGATTTGGAAGAAGAAGTACAAGGTTGGAAAACTCGCGAATACGGATTGAAAACTTATTTAAAATAAATATACTCTGAACAATAGAGTATGCATAGTAAACTTGCCTCTGGTCCTTAGCAGAAAATAGAAACCACGGACAAATCCTTCGCACCTCGTCCGAGAAATCCCATGGACCTTACATGACGTCTCGATCTTCCTTTTTGGATGCACGTCGCTCCAATTTGATTACGCCCTAATAGTACTGAAATGGTTACGAGTACGTGTCAGTCCTCCCTCGTATCTCGAGTAGTCCCGACTCAGAGTTACTACTAAGTCACTTAAAGAAAAACTATAGGCGTCTTCCCCATAGTTAACTATTCTAATACCACTTAATGCACATAACACATTTATATCCATTTAATAGACTTAAACCAATTTAATATATAATTAATCCTCAAAGCATCATTGATCCTCAATACCATTTTTAATACTTAACTTAGCACATAAATCCTCGAGACAACAATTAATCCTCAAATCAACCACTTAACACATATACACCTAATCAGTTAACATCCACTTCATGCCTCTAGACCACGAAAATTTAATAAATTAAATATAATTAATCGCAGGGGATTTTCAGAAAATTTGGGCATGAAGTATTCGTTTATCGGACTATGGGCACAGCCCCTCAAATACAATACAACCCTGTTTTAGCAAAAATAAAGCTGCCTCAACTTGCAGCAACATAAAATAAACACATAAGAAAGTATCCGCCCTGACATGCGGCACATAGCACATAATGATTTATATTACACTACTACTTACGCTACACCAATGATCGTATTTCTCACGTATTTTAATGATACACGTGACAATCAATCATTGATGTTCGTAAGCCCTAGGGAACAACCCCTAGCACTAACTATTACTTACGCTATATCGATTATCACACCACTCAAGTATATTAATTATACCCGTGATAGCTAATCATGGATATTCGTAAGCCCTAGGGATTACTCGAAAAGAATTACACAAGTCCTTTAAATATTGACATTTAAAAACTTGTGATCTTCTCATAACCCCTAGCACAGTTCTAATTATTATAAAATTCTAACATTTAACATATAACATTCATAATTAGTAAGGCCATCAAATACCACGACTCGACTTATAGCACTTAGCACGTAAACATTTATTGATGACCATATGTTACAAGTAAGTCACATAAACCTTAATTATCGACTCGATTAAATCTAATTCTCGCATATAAGACATTTATCAAATACTATGGTCAAACTCGATTGTTGACTAACTCGATTATCATTTAGTCAATTAAGCATAGCAATTCCATATAACCACTTAATCATTTTATTCATTTAAAACGAATCATAATAATCTTTAAATCTACCTTCCACTCCGACTATTAAACTCGAATATTAACGAGACCACAATTAATCTCACAATTTCAATTAGCAACTAACAATTTAACAATTACCAATTATTAACTCGAACATTTAATCGGACTCCTAATTAAACTCAACAATTATAATTACCAACATACTTTCCGAATTAAATTTCGGAAATACAAACAATATTCATAATTTACCACATTAATCTAACTACTACAATTACCCCATTAAACTCAAAATTTAAATCTAATTAAATTTACAACACTAAACTAATTAAGTTATTACAATTAATCTCTATTGAAATTTACAATTAATTTAATACGAAAATTAAATAAATAAAACACGAAATTATACCATTTCGATTTCGACCCACCAAAGCTCGAACCATTGGAACCAATCTCCATCTCCCTCCCCCCCCTCTCTCTCTCTCTCTCTCTCTCTCTCTCTCTCTCTCTCTCTCTCTCTCTCTCTCTCTCTCTCTCTCTCTCTCTCTCTCTCTCTGCTGCGCACGCCAGCTGTTCCTTCCCTCCCCGCCGCTGCAACCACGTGCGACTACCACTTCCACCCGCGGCTGCGCCGCCCGGTCGCCGGCCAGACCCCCCTGCACGCGACCTCCATTTGCAGCAGCTTGATTACACACACATACACACATGTGATATACACACACTTATCCACACATATACATACATATATAGGTAGCCCAATTGATAAAAATCAAAACCCCAATTTCATCCTCTCCCAATTTCTCTCCTTCCCCCGCTGTTTTCTTCCCATCCCCCGCCGACTGATTTTCTTCGTGCAGCTGTGTGTATATGTTTGCAGTCGTGTGTGTATTTTTCTGCTATGTTTAACCTAATGGGCCTAAGCCCAATAACAATTAAAAGCAATACTAATAAATAATACATGTCTTTAAATAATATTAATTCTAAACTAATAAATCTAATTTGTAAAAATAAAATTTCTAGCATAATTAAATACTAGAATATTTTAAAAGATTTTCGGAGAAAGAAATAGAATTAAATCTACATTTTCTAAATTGATATGCATTTTACAAATTATTAATCATTTATCAAGACAATACTTAAAAATAATAATTGTGATTCATAAATCACAATTTACAGGACTTTATAAAATTCCACAAACGTTATTGTTTTAGTAAAATCTCGAATTCTTGATATTATACAATAATCGAGTAAATTTTGCAAATCCTCAAATAATTAAATAATCCTTTTCTAAAGATTTTAAAATCTCCAAATTATTCAATTATTTAAAATAAAATCCTTTACTGAATAATTCCACACTTTGAAAATTAAACCTTGCCCAATTAAACCATTAACTCGAGATATCCACTCGGTCCATAAAATTTTAAAAAGGGTCCCGGTTCCAATTAACCGAAAATAATTAAATAATAAAATCAAATCAAATAAAAATTCCTCCTCATTTTAGGAAAAACATTATTATTATTGAAATAATAATAAATCATTTCTTGAAAAAAAAATCCGGGTTATTACATCAAGATCTCGATGAAAGCGAAATTGCTTTACTAACGAGACAACTTCGTCGTATGCTACAAAGCAAAGCTCAAAGATATGGAAAAGGCTTCCTAAAATCCAATAATCAAGAAAGAGTTTTTAACTTTAAAGGAAGGCCTAATTACTCCCAAAATTATAGTCCTAACTATTAGAGTAATTTTCCCACAACGAGCTACAATAAAGGCAAAGGTACTCAAAATACAAATACCTATAATAATGCCAATAACAATAATAATCCTCCTTACACTCCCCCAAAACATAAAGAGCAAAATTCGGAAGAAACACAAGAAGTATGTTTCGAGTGTAAGCAACCGGGTCACTTTAAAATAGAATGTCCTAAGCTAGCTAAAGGAAGAATTCTTGTGGCGAAAAACGGTTGGGATTTGAGTGAAGATGAAGAAGCTCCGGAAGCTAGTGAAGAAGTGTCAACTTGTGCCAAATGGCTATCGGGGATGAAGCTACTTCAACGGGTGCCTCCACTTCTCATCAAGAGGTAATTCTAATCTCAACTACATCTCAAATAAATTGAAATTAGATGAATCTAACTTGAATCTAGTTGATATGAGTAATTATGATTTAATTGAGCTTGTAGTAGGTATCAACAATAAATATAAAGATGTTGATAAAAGACTTCATCTATTATGGTTCAAGAAAATGAAACTCAAATGTTGAGTATTGAATATACGAAAGAGAATACGGAGGGGGGTGAATGGATTCTCAAACTTTTCTTCTGATAAGTGTTTTAGGTGAAGGTTGTTTGAAGGGTTTGAATCTGGATGTGTAACAAAGTGTGTGTTTGTGTTTAACAGATTATGTAAGTGCGGAATATAAACACAAGAACACGATCACTCACTTTAATCTAATAATGTATTAGATAAAGATTTGCTACAAACTGTGAATACAAATGTTAGTATTCTCAGCTTCACTTTTCTCAGAGATATATATATCTAATTGTTCTTGAAAAGCTTAACTACTAGAGAAGTGAGGTTGTACTCTTATAGAACAGAAGTACAGCTACTTACTACAAACAGGGTGACATACAAAATTACTTTCTAATATGTCTGTAAGAACCTAGATTTTTGGGAGAATTAAAACTTTTATTATGTAATGGAGTATAATTGTAACGGTGGTTATAATGAATGATTATGGAATGGATTTGGATTTAATTGCTTATATGCCATGAACCATGCAACTGACTGACAACTTAGATAAGAATAATCTATCTCCCAGGGAAGTAAGATATGGTAATTCCAAGGAGGAAGAATATTCTCATGTCATCCAAATCAATATCTATTATTAGTTCAGTGGTTCCGAGAAAGAGTTAAGGAACGCTCGAAAGGGGACAAGGACATTTTTACAATATATAAGGAATAAAAAGAGAATAGAGTGTGAATAGTGTTTTCGGTGGAAATGAGAATATTATTAGACGACATTATATAGAAGTACCCGGAACGGATTTCTAAGTTCGCATTGATTTTATTAACGAGTTACAAAGAGAATCAAATTGGTGGAAAAAGGAAAAATCAAGTGACTTAAGTGCAAGTCAACTACTAAAGGAATGATGAAGTTGCATTTTTACAAAAATGGACTTGTTTAACATGGTGATGACAAGTGGCACTAATGGATGCTTGACAACAATTAAAAACAAGATGAAGCTAAAGTAATATAGATATAATGCATGTAATTAAGAGATATTAGTTGATTAAAAAAAAAGAGAAAACAAACACCACCACCATTAGTGCTCTCGGCCAAGGAAGAAAAAGGAGGGGGCAGAGGGAGATTTCACCAACCACTTTCTACAACCTATAGCTTAAATCAAAGGGGGAGAAACCAAAATCTTATGATTATCCAATAAGTATTTCATGTCCAAAAAGCTTGAAGAAAGTGATGATGAATAGTGTTTTACTAACTTGTTTTGTTTTTGATCTTTGATGTATGACTTCTAAAGGATATTATAAGCAAGGTTCAAGGATTGTAAGAGTATATTAGCCTTATAAAGCTTCAAACAAAGGTATAACACTAGAGCCCTTTTGATGGATCATGAGTTTTAAGTGAGTTTTAGTGGTATTATGCATTTATAAAGCATGAGAACTATGATTGGGTATTGATAATTGTTAAAGTAGTTTATATGAATGAAAAGGCAGTGCTTGGCCTTAGTTCAGAGGTAAATAACATGTATGTGTGATTTGGATTGGAAACCATGGTTATTGGAAAGATTTGATTTTGGAAATATCCGATTTACAACCATTGTAATGCCAAAATTTCATTAACCTTTAAAACAGAGCATACCCAAGATAAATAACCTCTGACCTTAACAAGAACCTGACCTATCCTTGTAGTTCTCGAGTCATAGATCGTTTTTGCGAAAGAATCGAAACAAACGGACTTACGGTTTAGGAGTTATGACCGATTTACTAAAAGTGGTTCAAAATCGTAAGTACGAGTTCCTAACCGGAATTGAACCCCCTTAATATGAATAATTTGGTTGCGAATCATGGTAATTAAATACTAGATATCATAAGGAAGGTGTGAGAGAAACCTCATGTCAATCGGATCGTTTTTCAATTTTATAAAAATGTTCGAATCTAAGTTAAGTGCGAACGGATCCTTTAGGAGCGTACTTAGTAATAACATTGGGAAACCACTTAGAAAACGGTCAATAACTCGCGAGGTGTAATCTTTTATAGTAAATGATCGACACTAGGACTTATATGACTTAAGTACCCCAAGCATAAGACCATGCATTGCCTTGATACTGAGCCAGTGTTGATTATATGATGATAATAAAGAGTTATGTTAGGGGGATGTCCAATGAGTTAACTTGAAAATGAGTTTAACCTAAGTAAAGTATATATTTAGCTTTTCAAAAATGTTAAGTGATTAACCTTGAATGATTTTGGGATTGTTTATAGATCACTGGACTGATCAGAGACACGTTACCCCTACGACCCTTCCAGGCAAGAGTTTTTTTTATCTTTACTTTATTAAATTATAAAAATTCCAGGAAAATGATTTTGTTGAAAATGTATATATGTATACATGATTACATAGTATTGCATTGCGGTGGGTATGTTTCTGATTTTTGAAATTATTTATGAATACAAATAATGCAAGGTACTTTGTGGATAAAAAAGGGGTAATTTGGTAAATGGAATTATGAAAAGGAAATTTTCGGAATAAATGGAATAAGAACTTCGATAATGGGGATTCTATCTTTGGGCTGAGTTCAATGCAGTCCAGCTTGCAATATTTTATTCCGGCCCATGTGTTGCCAAGGGGGGATTATGGAGAACTTTCCTCCAGGGATGATTACCGGACAGGGTCATTCCTTCTACTAGTAGTAAACAGGAACAAGTACGTATAGGGCGACTAATCATCTTCCTGTCGTACCTGGTTATGATGAAGATTCCATAAATTCTTAAATAATTGTTGAAAAATTTCATTGCACTAGTACGTTGGAAAAGAATGAAATGGTATGAAACAATGAATGGTTTCAAGGAATTAGAAGAGAAACTGATATTATATCTTTATAATGAATAACAAGCAAGTTTATGTTGGTGTATTGCTGCGCAAATAAAATACAGATATTTATGAAAATGTTTTCCTTACTTTACTTTGTAACTTCATCGTTTATACTTTATTGAAACAACTTTGTTAAATGAACAACCAACACTTCCAAAGCTTTTATAAATTGTTCTACTTCAAACAGGATTTAAAACTTTATCTTGCTGAGCTATTTTAGCTCACTCTTGCCTATGTTTATATAACAGCTATAGCAGATGCCGCCGATACGTTGCACCACACCCCGGAAGCGGGTAAGGGCGGGGATATATGATAGGGATCTGTCGCCTATTCCTCCGGTAGCCTATATATATATATATATATATATCCAGGGTATGAGTAGACGTGTGTAAATTAATCAAAAGTCTGTTGTAATATATTTTGGTTGTTGATATGCTTCATGTAGAAGTATTTTCAACAATGCTACTTAAATATTCTGGGTTTGTAATAATAACTTTACGTTAACTGTTTTTATTGATGGATGCTGTTCTCTGAGCTTATGACTGGTGTGTGTTATTATAAGTGTGGGGTCAATAGTGTGCGTATATAATGTCATTAAATTATTTAAGTATCAAGAGTGTAATATGTTTAAATGGAAATTGGACCGTGATGACCTGGATCCCTGACCCCGGATCTAGGGGTGTCACAGTCTATCCCTTTTTGAGTAATATCCAAATGGCTTGATATTTGACTTTCTTTAACTCTGTTCAGATCCACTTCTTTAGCAGCTTGTCTCCTGAGACATCTCTCTAAGCTTCTTGTAGTCTTTCCAAAATTACTTTACAGTACTGTGGTTCTGAAATTGTTTTGGCTTGCTGCAGGTTTCTGACTTGTACAATTCTCCAGTATTTTGTCTCCAAGACTGCATTCGAGAAGTAACTAAGTGGTTGATTCGAGAACTAGAATTGACTTGATAGATAACTCTGAGTTCTCGAATACTGTATAATTGACATATTGAGTCACTTCTCGAATTAGTCTTTTCTTCAGGAATCCTTGACTTGTCGAATAGAGCTTTTAGTTTATGGAGTCCTTGAGATGTCGAATAGCTTCTTTAGTCCTTGAGATATCGAATGTAGCTTTAACTTGTTGACTCTTAGAGAACTCGAATGATGCTTTGACTTGTTGACTTCTTGAGTTCTCGAATAGAGTATTAGACATGTCGAATCTCTGAGTTGTCGAATGAGGCTTTGACTAGTTGACTTCTAGAGATATCGCGCGAACAGTGTCCTTGTAGATATCGAATCCTTGACTTGTCGAATGCTAGACTTCTCGAGTAGATCAAAACACTTCTCGAATTGGTACTTAGGCAAATCTTCATTCTCCAATTTCAGCTGTGTTTATTTTGACAGTCTTGGTCTTCAAGCTTGAGGCATGATCCTTGGAACTTCTTTCAAGCATTATTCTCTGACTTTTAATTACAGTTACACAGATAGAAATTGATGCCTATTATGAGTACTACAACAAGTAGGAACTCTACAACTAGAGATTCCCTCAGGTAAGAGGTCATGTAAGTAATGCAAAGCATTATAGACAATTATGCTTGTTATTAGATGTATACAGGCATGCCTCTGTGATTAACAATCTCCCCCAAATTGTGAGTAAGACCCTTAGTCAAAATTTCATGTCTGATAACAAGCCTAACATACATAAAGATTAAACTTGAAAAGTACAGGTATGTAATTTGATTGAAAATACAAAGAGGCATCCTTACAAGTTATGAAGACTAGCCATATCCTTTTGGATTCATCTCTTGAGCTTTGGCTTGCAGATTCTTATTTTTCTTCTTTTCTTCAGCTTCTTCAGCTTTCTTCTTTGCATTTTCTTTCATAGCAAGAACAATGTCTTCTATAGCAGTGAGTTCCTCAATTAGAGGAGAGCCTGATAGATCTTTAAGAACTTCATTCAGCTGTTTCTCAGAGTAGGAACTGATGTAGTCCATTCTAATCTTCACAGTTCTTCCATATTTCTTGTATTCAATAATGTAAGGATTATACTTGACTCTACACAGACCCATGGCTCTTAACTCATCAGCCTTAGCTTCCTTAGCAACAAACTCCTCCTCTCTTTTCTTTAACAGCTCCTCACTTTTCTTTTTCTGTTCTGCCTGGTGATCTCTCTTCATCTTGACAAAGTCAATCAACTCCAGCGTCCATACTCTTTCCACTCTATCTTTTGAATCCAACATAGCAATAATCCTTTCTATATCATCTATCTTGCCCCAATGCTGACATGTCCCTTGCCTGAATTTCTTCTATCTTCCATCAGTATTTTTAATTTAAAGGCAGTCATCAACAATGGCAACATGATAGATTCTTTGAGCCCATAGGAAATGTAGTTAGTCTTCATCAAAGTCTTCATCTAGTGGTTGGAGTTTTAATCCTGGAATGATAGTTAGGGCCCTTGATTTAGATGTCTTTACTCTTCTTGCAACTTGTTTAAATTTAATCTTTTTCACTTGGTTGCTTGGCAGAAACTTGTGACCTTTGCTGGTAGACCATTGTAGTACACCATTAAGAGTTTGCTTTTAGAAACATACAGATGGTTTCTTGAGTTGAATGTCCTTCTCTTTTTGAGGTAGCAAAACAGTTGCAGAAGCCATATATGTAGATTTTGGTAGGTCATTACTAACAGTATTCACCCTAGACTTAGAGTCTTGTGTTGTGGTGAGATTACTTTTAGTAATGCCTAAGGCTTGCCGTTTTCCACTTTTCCTCTCATAGACTTTGCCTTGGTCATCATCATCCTTCTTGTCCTTGCTGTCCTTCTTCTTCTTCTTCTTCTTCTTCTTCTTCTTCTTCATCTTCTTCTTCTTCTTCTTCTTCTTCTTCTTCTTCTTCTTCTTCTTCTTCTTCTTCTTCTTCTTCTTCTTCTTCTTCTTCTTCTTCTTGTCTTCATCACCCTTATCACTCCTGTGATGTTTTCCTCTCCCATCACTTTTGTCTTCATCTTCATCATCCTTATTTCTCCTGAATTTGGCTATTTCTGGAATCACACCTGTTGCAATGAAGGTTCTGAGAATATGCAATGCCTCCACTTCTTCAGCGATTCTTATCCCATTCTTCTTTTGCAGTTGTTCAGTGACAGCAATGATAAGTCTATGGTTCTGAGGGGTGAGATCACTGGGAATAACCAGCTGCTTGACATCTTGAATTTTATGACTATACTGATAGAAGATGGTTCTTGGTTTGATGCATACTTCAGGAAGTCTAGCTTGTTGACCATTTCTCAGTTCAGTATACAGACTCTTGTTGTTCTCCCCTTTTTGCTCAATTTGTTCCAAGATAGCATCAATCTCAGTGAATTTTAGGACTTTCAAGGTGTCATAAGATAGATGCACTACGCCATAAACAGCCTACGGTAACACCACGACTGTATTACCTTAGACCCTAAAAAATGTTACCAAAGGCCAAAAAAAGGCTCAGGTAACACTTTAGCTGTGATAGTTTTGTTCTATGTAACCTTTGGGGTCTAAGGTAACACTTCGACATGCCTAAGCTAACATAGCAAAATTCGTTACCATAGACCTATACAGTAACACACTAAGCATTCTATAGCAACACCAAATCTATGTTACCTTAGATGTTTTAATTTTGCAAAATTATTAATCAATTATGTGGGTCCCACATGTGGGACCCACCAAACTCTTTTTTTAATTATATTTATTTAAGCATGTCAATACTAGCAAGTGACAAATATACAATACCTCTATATCCAAGCTTTAATGCAATATTGTCAAAGTAAATACAAATATTAAATAACTTGAAAATTTTGAGTATTACATTGGTCAAAACAAAGTTACATATATAATCACAAAATCCTCAATTTGTTGTCTTCAAGAAATTTGTGTTTGCTGGATGGAGTAGCATCTGTCAAATTTCGCGAAATGTTCCTCCAGTCTCCTTTGCCATGCTTTCGAAGTCCTATAAAAAACTGCCTATAGTGGTATGATCAGTTACTCACTTGTGTTCATCTTCTGTCCAAGGCACACCTTTCCTTTTCTCATGATCAGAAGATTTACAAGCAATCAGAAGGTTTCCTGGAAGTGAAAACATACCAGCTTCAATATTACTAATGTTATCCTCCAATTTTTAAGCACCTGCATGCACAAATGGTCGTAAAAGATCATTTCAAAGCATTGCAAAAGGGAAAAATAGACAAAACAATGAAGTAGGGGAAGTATATATACAAAGCATTTCAAAGAGGTTTCTTAGGCAATTTACTGCATATGAAAATCACACAACAATTGAGTTGAATTTATTTCCCTATACTGTATTAGCACAAGTTACACCTCTTTCTTACGTCCTTAATTTTGTAATATAGGCCAATCTAAATTGTACACCACTGCCCAATCACAATTATGATCTACAAACTGAAATGTGAGCTGATAGGTTAGTATTTCATGATATTGAAAGTAAATTGTGTTGTAACATAATAATATAGACGTCAAACTGCAAAGAAAGTACTTTGATATTGTTTTTCTCGTAATTAAGCCTTGTATAGATTAATATAATACTGAAAGAGCATCCTACCTAGCCACATACAGTAATTAGCAATTTACCGATACTAAAGTCAGATGCTAAACTGAATAAACATCAGAAACGATTAATCCTAAAATAACATACCCTATTAGCAAAAAGATTGTCGCTTTTCTTGTTCTTGAATGTAGCCAACTGAAACTCCTCCTGCATTAACAACATGAATATTAGATACACTACGCCATAGATGGCCTATTTCAACCTTTTGGCATGGGTGTTACCATCTTGGATGTTACCATAGCTATGAAAATTTTGAGCTATCGCAACCTTTTGATTGTGGTGTTACGATAGCCACAAAAGTATGTTACTATAGTTATAAAAGGTGTTACATTGGGTAACACCATGAGCTATGTTACCATAGAGTATTCATGAACACAATTTTTATTTTATTTAAATAATGATTTAATAATTATTTGACTTTAAAAATAATTAAGTTTAGCAAAATCGTTGAAGTAATCATTTTAAAACGTAATATTCCATCAAATAATTAAATTATTGATTTTTCATAAATATTAAATTTTGTTTATAAATTTCAAATAAAAAGGTTTTAAAATAAAGTAATACCCAAACATTATTAAATTTTAACTAAATTCATTAAAAAATGAAAATAGAGAAAATAATAATTTGTAGTAACTATGAATTATTTCAAAATAATGAAAATAATAAATTGAAAAATTATAATTTAACACCAAAAAATTAAGATAAATTTAAAATACTTTTAAAAAAATAAAAATGAAAAGTACACTTCATTATTTAGCTGGGCTACAAACAAAAAAAAAAGATGGGCTAAGCGGTAAACAAAAAAGAGAGCGGCAAAATGAAAATTTAGAATCAATTTAGTCAAACACAAATAGGGGGAAAAAATTGAGGAAAAAATACAACCCTGTCTCACTTCTCTCGCCCCTCTCACCTTGTTCTCTGTATCTCTTCCTCTCTCTTTCTCTCTCTGTGTGTGTGTGTGTGTGTGTGTGTGTGTGTGTGTGTCTACCCCTCTCTCGCTTTCTCTTTGTCTTTATCTCTCTTTCTCTGTTTTGTTTGAACTAATTAGGTTAATTGAAGCTTGGGTCAACTGGTCAAGGATTCAATTATGGTTCCAGCTGGATTAATTGAAGTTTGTGTTCGAAGGTGTTTGATTAATTGAAGGTATAAATTTCTTGTTTATGCTGTTTTGTGGATTAATTTTTTCTGATTTATATATATATATATATGTATGCTGTTTTCTTCTATTAACTTGTGGTTATTTTGTTTTAATTACTTCCGGCAGTGTGTTTAATTGATAAAGGGATTGGAATTGTGTTTTTTACTTGTTTGTTATTAGTATGGCTCAGGAGTTCTTATTAATTGTACCCTTGTGAATCAATATGTATCCGAGAAATACACAATCTGTTACAACACATGTGCTGTTTCGGATGGTAAAGTATGTATTTGGATATGTTTGGTGTTTTAGGTATAAAAATTAGTAACTGTATGCATAGACTGGAAGTGAGAGTTCTATGTTGGTGATATTAGAACTGGTTCATTTTTGTTGCGCACTCTCCAGAAGTATGGCCTTGTTTGGTGGGAAGTTTATAATATAAGATTCTGATTTGTAATGTTTATAATGAAAATTGAACCCTCAAAGTTGTGATATTTTTCCCAAGAGATGCCAGGCCAAAGCATCAGTAGTCCATTTTGATATATAAGTTCTATACGTTCTGACTTCTTTATAACCTATAAATTCAGTACAGGCTAACTCCCTGAACATTATCTTTTCTCTTGTAGATCATGGTGTAAATCAATACATGACAGACTTGAAAACGTTTTCACCACATTTACAAGTTTTGCAAATGGAGATCATAAAGGCTATTTGGTTCCTTAACAGGAGGGTGAGGCTTCCGGAACTTGAGAAACTGAAACTTTTGCTAGATCTAGGGATGAAATTATCAAAAAAGAGTTGCGGAGCTCATTAATAAAGTTATTAACTTAATATCTGTTTGAATGCAGTGATATGGACAGTATTCCAGGATGGTTACTTAAAGCTCTTGCTGGTTTGACCCTGGCATATCTCCATGGAATTAATTTGAACAAGCGATGTCCATCATTTTGGTATATAGACTGTATCCCCTCCGATTGGTGGACTTGTAGTGATGAACAGATGCACTGTGAGGTACTTTTGTTTCATAACTGTTGTGATAACTAAAAAGCTGCTTTATGGATACTTTGTCCGATTCTTTGAAATGCTTGGGAGTTATTAGTTATATATAAGTATAGTTTCAGCTAGACTATATTTAGTACTGCTTCTGCCCTTAAATTGTGTCTGTAGCGTACATTTAATTGTATTTTTTTCATCTAAATAGAGTGCTGAAAGATACAGTAGTTGCTAAATAGTTAACAATTGTTGACCTTTTTTGGTTTCAAGCAACAGTGCACTTTGTTTTTTATATTACTTTGTAATTAGTCTACATTTTCTTGGGTTCACTATTAATAGACACTTTGTTATTAGTCTCGCAGATTGTGTGGGATTTATCTGTTAAACATGAGTTTGACTATGATTTTGCGGATTTATATATGATGGATGATTCGGAAGGAATCGATGATGATGAATACTATGTTAATGATTATATGAAAAATGAACCTTCAGATAATAGCAGGTTTGGTTCTGGTAGCAACACGACCCATCGGAAAGTATGACAGAGAGCATTTCAACCAATTTCACCAGAGAACCTCATAATGCTCAGGATTTCTGTTCTCCTCCTAATGCACAAAAAAGAACTTATAAAGTTGAACCAGATTATATGCAGTTGTCCTATATTAGTAAAGTCGATTCATCAGGTGCTTTCTCCTTGTCTAGTCTGAAAATGAAATCGTTGTTTGTGGTGCTTGTGTAACACATCGTTGTTTGTGGTGCTTGTGTAGCACCTCTGTAACCACTTGTTTCTCGTTTTAGGATGTTTAAGGATTTACTTCCCGGTGATGAGGTTAGCGTGGCTGATGCTGCAATATTAAAGGCCCTTCCTGTAAGTCTGTAATTGACATTGATAGGTAAAGGTTACTGCATTTATTATGACTATATCCTTCCTCACATGATAACTTAGCTTCCAATCATTGTCACAACACCTTTGGATTGCCTTCTCTATGATCTTCTTCACTGCTGCAACCATTAGACAAGGTTAAGAGTCCAAAAATGAAGAGGAGCCTCAACAGTAATAATTCCCAGGCAATAAAGAGCCATCTGCTTGTACCAATGAAAGGGCGCATATAGGTGAAAATTACCATGTTATTAGCTTTAGTACTTGTACGTTTTTAAATTTTGTTCATTAGCTAGTGTTGGTAGATATTTTTGGATGATTTTGTTGGTTTTGTACTAGATGATGTTATTAAAATGATGTTGGATGATATTAAAATGTAATTAATTTGGTTCTTGATTCTTTTACTTGAAAATGTAATATTTAAATGTCATAATTTTTTTGCTATTAAAATTAGTTATAAATGATTTTAATTATGTAACACTCAATGTGTTACAATTAGTAAAAGAGGGTGTTACAATAGATTTTGGACCCCACCTAGATGTGGGTCCCATAGGTGTACTTGTGCAAAATTGTATCATCTATTGTAACACAAAAACTATGTTGCTGTAGAGTGTTTAAGATGTTGCTATAGAGGTCTTTAGTAACCGCATTTGCCATGTTACCATAGGTTGTTTTTTATGTTACCTTTGATACCTGTAGTTACTGCTGAGAACCTAACACGGCTGAAGTGTTACCATAGCCCGATTTTGGCCTATAGCAACTTCAAACAGGGGTCTATGGTAACATAGTTTTAGGGTGGCTATAAGCAATCTATGGCGTAGTGATATGTTGTCATAGGACTCAGATTATGTGTTCTAAACAAATGAAAAACTCCTCCAGCATATTCCTAAAAACAAATGTGAGAAAATCAGCTAATCACTCAGATTGTCTCTTTTCCATTTTTGATACCAATCTGTATATCCCTGCATATTCATCGAGGGCTCTATACAATCCTCGTGAATCATGATTTTGGCCGCCTCTCAAGTTTCAAACTAGTTACTAAATATAATTCTTAGTATTAAAATTTAGAAGTTTAGGTGGATTTCTTTTTTATATTAATCCGTGGTAATTCAAAATAAGATTATAAGATAAAAGTCACACCTCACAGCTTGAGTCGAGAGCATTTATGTGCCATGCATACAAATCGATCTGCTTTTACCAAGTTCCCTCGCTCTTTGTCAATGACAAGACCTCTAATTACTTAGCAGAATTACAAAGCAAGATAGTATTACCTAGTGAAGAATTAATCAAAGCTGCTTTATAAACGTTTAAACTCAGTGCACATTAACAATAAAACTCACCAAGTCGGGATCAAAATCAAGTCCATCAACAGGATATCCCATGCCTTTTAGATTTTCCATGCAATAATCAGAGAAAAATAAGTAGCAACACAGAAGATACTATATTCATTGTTGTTCAGCCCTGTAACTGGAGCTGTAAAATAGTCAGAAAATAGACCACATAAAGTAAAAGATACAAGCATATAATACTATATTACTAAAAGAGCTATTAATACAAAGAAAAATCAGTAAGTAACATTCGGAGTCTGGACTCTTCTTACCTGCACTCTCTGCTTTCTCTGTGCTTTTAACCTCGAAAACAAGCCACTCTATACTGCTACCTTTCTGTCATTCGTATATGCATTTGGTCATTTCTTGATAGAGTATCTGATATATCAAACAATGGCCATTGGAAATCTTACAACAGTCAGCGTCTTTGCAATGTACTGTAGTACTTTACCCCAATACCCAAATTTAGTCCAATACAAGGGAATCTGCAATAAAACATGGCATTTTTGGGTGCCATTGTGTAGTGCCAACTAATCTAAAAGCTTAAGTGAAGTCGATGCAGAATGAGCCTTGGACAATAACCTAATGTTGAGAAGGAGAGGACATCTGACAGTGGTAATGCAGAATCATTTTATGGGACTTACGGGATTCTAAAGCTCTAAAGCGTGCTCTCCCTCTCTCATATTATATAGAAGCTATGAGTTTATGTAACGAGCAAGGGAGAGAGTAACAAAAGAAAGTATAAAATCCAATTAAGACAAGGAAACTCCTATATCAATACTAGCCAATATAAACTATCTGACAAAATACACATCATATGAGCCTGTCTTGTAAACCCAAAAATAGTCACTAACTTGAATTAAGAATTTCAGATTATCTATAAGAAGATTTAAACATTTAAACAATAGCAGTACATCTAACAACTAACCTGTCGTGCTGGTTTTTGGTGTATCAGGACAACTTGGTGAAGCGATATACTTGGTGAAGCGGGATTGTAATACAACTTTGCTGTCTATCAACGTTACAAGTTATGCCTAGTACACTAAGGGATACACTACTCTGTTGCTTAGTACAAAACTCAGAAAATTATTAATAATAAGATAATATATATATATATTTGACTCTGTTAATTATTTTATAAATCAAAAACTCCAAAATGTAATAGCATTTTAAATAAAAGAGATAACAAGTTCATTTTTCAACTAAAACGTAAACCTATAACAAATTAAAATCGACTAACCTCTGATAATTTTCTACGATGGACTAAGATTCTTCGACGATCCTCTAACGCCTAAATCAGTTTTACTTCCTACGAGAAAAAAACAATATCCGAACAGTAAACAACATAATACTACAAAAACAACTGAAACTAAAAACAATCAACTAGAATTTTCAGAAATATACCGGCAGAACTTGATTTAACCTTGAACTTTGGTCGGTACATTTTCCCACTTCTATCAATAATCTTTTCGTAATCTCCTTACGGAATTTGAAATTTAGATCTATATTTGTAAATCAGCTAAACGAATCTGTTACACAAAAGCTATAAATTATCGGAGAACATTTAAGCAAAAATCTACTCGAGTACTCATTCGAGTAACTAACTAAGTAATGTATCTAAACAGTAAATTAACGAGGAGGCGATTAAATTGTGTTTAAATCAAAAGCAAAAATAATTGATTATTCATCTAATTAAGGTGATTTATGAATTGAGTGATATTTACCTAGTTTCAAGTCCAATACAAAGCATCGTAAGTATATTATTATATAAGTAAACAGAAATTTAAACATATCGAGCTGAAATTAGAGAAGTACCTCGATTACGGAACAATGAAGTTGAATAAAAGTGTGAATTTAAACCTTATCTGAGGAATAGTGTGTGTGTGTGGGGGATGGAGAGAGAGAGAGAAGAGGGGGAGAGAGAGAGAGAGAGAGAGAGAGAGAGAGAGAGACCAGTTATTGAGGGCTCGAATTAGGGCTTGTATCGTCTTTCAAAGTATCATCTAGTAGAGAATCGAGCTAATTGCAGAGTATTGAGGGCTCGAATTAGGGCTTGTATAGTCTGCTCGATTTAGGGCTCTTATTGTGTTCGTATGTTTTTCAATGGGTGTGTGTAACTGAGAAGAACGAAAGAGATAGATAGTACAACAGAGACTAAAGAGAGAGATAGTACGGAGGGAGATGAGGGAGATGAGATGAGAGAGAGATAGTGAATTTGCCGCTCCCCCAATTTAGTTTTGACGCTCAGTCAGCTCAAATATTTCATCCACCGCCCACACAATTCACAGAATTCACAGATATTTGTGCCATTATCAATCCTTTTAATTTTTCTATTTTAATAATATTATAAATTTATTTTAATTTTTTGATATTAATATTATTACAAAAATTATTATTTAATTAATTTATAATAATCCATAGTTGTTATAAGCTATTATTTTGTACGATAAATTTTTTAATAATTATAATCAAAATTTATTAATTTCTATATATTATTTTATTTTAAAACCTATTTATTTTAAATTTATGAAATTTTTTTTAAATTTTTTTACAATATATTGCTATTGTAAAAATATAAATAATTCAATTATGTGATAGAATATTAATTTTATAATAATAATTTTAATGACTGAATTAAAATTTTTGAATTTTAAAATTTAATAATTATTAAATCGTTAATTATAAATAAAATTCAAAAATACTTTAATTATACTCTAAGGTAACACAGCCCATGGAGTTACTAAGTTTAACACCTTCCACGGCTATAATAACATACCTTTAAGGATATGGTAACACCAAAACTAGAGTGTTGTGGTAGGTCCAAAATTTCATAGCTAAGGTAACACCCAAGAAGGTAACACCCCCCCTTAAGTGTTGTATAAAGCCATCTATGGCGTAGTGATGCCATATTTTGCCATTTGTCACCATCATAATTTCCTTGAGAAAGATTTGATTTAGCTTTCTTGGAATCACTGTTAGATATTTGATTTGATCTTTGAGGCTCCTTTTGTACAGCAGTGTATCTCCTCCAACCTTTGCCTTTGAGGCTTGCAGAAACTTCAAGAATATAGCATCATGATAAATCTTTGAATTTGCTACTTCTATCAGTTTGGCCTCTATAACCATATTAACTTCAACTGGATCATCTTCATATATGGAGGCTTGTGTTTGATCAATTGGCATGGAACCTGCCACCACTGTGGATGTAATTGATTGCTTTAAACCACTTGGGGTAGTGATATGCACAGCTGGTAGGGTGACAGATGGTAGAGAGGTGATAGGTAGAGAGGTGATTGGCGCATTGACCTCGGATTTGCCTTTTCCTTGAACTTGAGGTGTAGATCTTGTTCTTGGATGACCACCCTTAGAAATGGTTATGCCTTTCTCCTTAGGTCTCTCATCTTTAGGTTTCTCCCCCTTAGGTTTTGAGTTCCTTAAGGTCCTCTTCTCCCCCTTAGGCTTGTTGTCAGGCACAGAGGCTGTAGTAGTGGCCTTTGGGTTGGAAGAGGTGGGAAGAGAGAGCCCCATGTGCTTCATCATAGTAGACAGCATCAGTTGTTGGTGAAGAAGAACATTAGCTGTGGTGGTTGCTTGAGTGTCCAACTGCTCAGAGAGGGTTGCAACTTTGTCTGTAAGATGAGCATTTGACTGTTTGAGGGAGGTCACTTCTTTCTCCAGAGCATCCACATTGTTGAATAACTCACACTAGTACATAACTGTCTTTTAGCATCGCACTTTTAGCGTCGGTTATATAAAGAGCCGTGGCATATACATACTTTAGGCGTCGGTTCCTAGCTTAACCGACGCTTAATGTCATTTATGTTGGACCTTTTGCGTCGGTCATGAAACAACCGACGCCTAAAACTGATCTTTTAGCGTCGGTCTTTACTCAACCGATGCCTAAAATCGACCTTTAGCGTCGGTCATAAACAACCGACGCCAAAAACTGACCCTTTAGCGTCGGTCTTTACTCAACCGACGCCTAAAAGAAACCCTTTAGCATCGGTTTTTAATCAACCGACGCCTAAAACGGACCATTTAGCGTCGGCCATAAACAACCGACGCTAAAACTGACCCTTTATCGTCGGCCTTTACTCAACCGACGCCTAAACTGACCCTTTTGTACTTTATGTGTCGCCTTACATTTAACCGACGCTAAAAGTATTATAATTTTTAAAAAAACTGATTTATATACAAATAATATGTTATTTTATATTATACCAATCTAATTTAAAAAAATTAAATTGAAGAATATTATTCAAATAAGATTTATACAAATCAAACAACATTTTATAAAAAGTTACATTTAAATATTTTCATTACACATATAAATAATATTTATTCATTTCTACTTATATATTTTGAACCATTATTATAACGTCTTAGAAAAACACGTATTATATACATTTATTCATAACAAAATGTTAGATTTTTGTGTGTGATCATTATTGAGTGAGTATAATTTCATTAAGATCTTGATTAAATGTTATATGTTGGTCTAGATGTGTGATCGGTGGATTGTATATTTTTTAAGAGAATTTATAAAAAAAACACTATGTTTTCTACTTTGTTTTGCAAATATACTATCTTTTCAAATTTATTGCAATTACACTATATTAATTGTAAATATACTATTATACTATTATGTATTTTTATTTTTTTATTTAATAATTATACTACGCTGACTGTGCGCTGACTGCACCTATATATGCTGATTGTGCACCACGTGGAATGTGGGTTTCACCCCTACTAACGTGGCAGGTGGGTCCCACCCCCATATTGACGTGGTAGTTGACGTGGTAGCTGGGGGCCACCCCTATTGACGTGGTAGTTGACTGGTAAGGTGATGTGTCAGCCGATGTGGCAGTGGGCCCCGCATGGGCAATTTTTTATTTATTTATTAAGAAATTGTTATTTTTACAAAAAATAGGTAGTTTTGCAATTAAGATGGTAAATTTGCAAATAGTTATTCTTAACAAAAGTAAAATTCCAAAAAATTACTTTGATCAATTTATTTATCAAAAAACCTCTTTTTAATTTCATTTTCTTCTTAAGTGCAGAATACATGTTTTAATCGCATTCATGAAATTTTATAAAATCATCGGAGTCGTTAAAAATCACGAAATCTATGATAATATTATCTTTGTATATTTATCTAGTTTTTAAATTTGTTTGGAAAATTATTCTTAGTATTTAAGGATTTTAAAATGATTTTATGAATTATTTTGCATTTTAGGGATTTATATCTATAAAATTTATATTTAATTCATTTTTGAGCCTAAAAATATTTTAAAAATTTGGGGAGATAGCTAATTTCATTTTCTACATTTTAAAAATGATATTGAGATTTTTATAAAATATTACCTATATATTTTCTATTTTACAAGTGGTTTTAAATTATTTTAATCAGAAATTTAATTGTACAATTACAGAAATATTCCTTATTCCTTTTAATCTCAAAACCGCAGCTTCTTCACTCCTCGTCCTCTTGACTCTGTTTTTCTCTTGACTCCCTAATTCTTTCTCTCAAACACTCTCTCAATCTCTCTTTCTCTCTCTCGAACACTCTCTCAATCTCTCTCTCGTTCTTATTCTATGTAACAAATTAGCATGTGAGTAATCGAATTAGATTTTGATTCCCCATATCACTATCTGGTTAATTTTGAATTCTGCAAATTCGTAAAAATTAGGGTTAAATTAGGGGTTTTCGATTTCTTGATTTAATTGTTAGTTTTTGATGTTGGAAGCATAGAGTTGATGATTATAAAGATTACGGGGTTGATTTTCTAGCTGAATCGAGAAAAGGGTTTTGTTATCTTCTCCCCCAGCTCTCATTTTCAACATCACTTCAGTTCTTTGCCTTCAGGTACCCTCTCTCTCTCTCTCTCTCTCTCTCTCTCTCTCTCTCTCTCTCTCTCTCTCTCTCTCTCTCTCTCTCTCTCTCTCCCCAATGTAATACCATAACTTGAAGTTTGATTATACGGTGGACATTATGTGTATATTCTATTGATTTTACTTATGCACTTGTGTCTATGTTTTATGTATTTTAAAGTTTGAATTTTCTTTTTTGGTGGACATTACATTCATTTATTGTTTTCTCGATCTAATGTGTACTGAATCTAATATTTTCTTAATTGACATGAAGCGTCTAATTGCTCTTAATCATTAATGTTTCTGTTGTGTTTTTATGTATTGATTCTTTTTCTAGACATTTTATTCTTTTCTGGTCATTTATGTGTATGTTCTGATTGGTATTTTAATATGTTAATACACTTCCCTTAAGCCATTGGGTGATAGAGTGCTTATTAAAATCAAGACTGTTGAGGAGAAGACCATTGGTGGCATCTTACTACCATCACAGCACAATCAAAACCTCAAGGTCAGGTTGTTGCTATTGGAGAGGGTAGGACTGTTGGACCGAACAAAGTTGTTGTGTCTGTGAAGGTTATTGGTGGATTTTCTTATTGTGCTTGTTATTTCTCTGGTCAATTTACATGCTAACTGAAGGTACTTTTTTAGACTGGTGCCCAGGTTGTGTATTCCAAGTATGCTGGCACTAAAGTGGAGTTTGGCGGTTCCAATCATCTTATTTTGAAGGAGGATGACATTGTTGGATTTCTTGATACTGATGATGTCAAGGATTTGAAACCCTTAAATGACAGATTTCTCATTAAGGTTTGACCACCTTCATCTCAACATACACAAGGATATTGTTGTTATTTTTTTTTATAGTTGTTGCTACTCATGAGATTTTAAAGGAACTAAACATAATGTCATTGATTATTTTGAAAGCAGGCTAGATACATCATTTTTTAGAGAATATTCATCTTGATTCTAGCTTAACTTTGTTGAATTATAGATATGCACAGTGTTATATCTAATTTGTGACCTTCACCCAAGCTGCCAATATCACTTTCTTTGATTGTTCTACTCTCAATGCTGCTAGTGAAAAACTTTAAAATGAATGATGATGTTCTAGTAGTTGTTAGTCCAGATACTAAACATATTGCCGTTGCTCTTCTGGATTGCACGGTGAAGGTAAGATCATCTTTGTTTGGATGATTTCTTTCTGTTTTCCCCTACTGTACTTTGTTTATACCGTCTTCTTGATTCTCTTGTTTATAAACACCAACAAATTTAGCTTGCGATGTATGTCCGCAATATATACCCATGGATCTTATAGTTGCTACTAAAGCATTTAAGATACAAATCTGATTACTGCTCAGGGAAGGTTGTCTCATTCTCTTTGTGTATGTCATGATACAGATATCATAAATCAAAATGACTAAGAAGTAACATGGTCCCAAACTGCGGCTTATTGCATCTTTACTTTCTTTTTTTTTGATAACTATGGGGTCACTTTATTGTAAGATATATTACCAGCTAATTTTTTATTTAAATATCAAAAATGAATTCTTAGTTTATAGGTCTGAGATATCTACAGTCTACTACTTCAAGCATTTTAGCATAGCACTACAAACTGATTTTGTATATTTATGTTTTTTCGCCTACTTTAAGGTCTACTGGTGTATACTCAAAATTTTTATTTCACAATGATAATATATTAAAATTGATTTCATTTTTCATATTTTTTAAAGTATATCCTCAGTTTTTACCTTACCTTTATCCAACGAGAACACTTTAGAAACAAGTGATATAATATTGCAAAGACTCATTATAGGTTGGTGCCTGTGGTGTATGAACGTATGATTAAGTCGAATATGGTTTTGTAGCTTCACATTGCATTTCCTGTTGATTCTCAAGTAGCCTTTAGTGGACATGTTAGTTATGATATCTTTATAGTTATCTATCAAGTTTTTTGATTCATTTTTATCATATTAATTTCAGGAAGAGACAAGACAGGGAAAGGCTGCTGAATTCCGACCAAATATTCTTATGCTCGGTCACTCTACATCTGATTTTATTTTCCGTGCACTTTCGATCACACTAATGATTTGGAGCAGACGTTACTGGTACATTAGCATTCCTTCGGTGTTCAGTGAATATTATGTCAAAGCTGCATCTTTAGTCTTTCCTTGTCATGTTTTTTAAAGTCATTTAGCTGTCGTCTCATCATGATTTTTAATGTCATTTATTCTTTCATAAATTTAAACTGTTCATTTTAGGCACTGCCATTGTCCGATGCTTTAAAGCTCTTGTCGTTCTTGAAGGATTGGCCCTTAAAACCTGACAAGATTAGAGACTATGTTATTCGCTATTTATGCATTCTAGGACTTAATACAGTGTCATTAACTTTTTTTATATCATTGTTTACTTTATATTTGCAGATTGAGCTTGTCTGCAGGGTAGCTACGGTGCTATTGCAGTTGCACCACAATCAGTTGATTGCAACTGCTTCTGCCAGACCGGTCTTGACTGTTCTTAAAGATATTCTTCATTCAAGAGTTAAGGTATCTCCGTAATGTTTTGTTTGCATACCAACATTCTACCAAGATATTCTTAAATTAGTAGAATTGTGAAATTTATTTGGTACCTCTACCAATCGAGAGGCAAGAACAGTGTTGGGAAAAAGTTTGTGACCTTCAGCAAAACTGCCAATATCACTTTTTGACTGTTCTACTCTCAATAATGCTGGTAGAGAGGATTGGTTTAGATCGACTAACATATCCTGTCTATGTATTCCAGGTAGTCAGTTCTTCCAATTTGGTATATACGTGGATGCATTAACTTTTGAAATCACCAGCACGGACTTCTTTAGCAAGTACTTTTATTGTCTCTGGTGGGCATTGAGAAACTTAAGGTATATATCACAAAGTTTCATTTTGTTATACAAACTAGCTTTACCACAAGTAACGAGTTCAAGTGTCTAGACCTGATAACACCTATAAATACTCCACCCTTAGCAGTAAAACTTCTTATGATGAATTGGTAAACATAATGAACTTTTTGTGCTACTTATTGCACAAGAGAATGTTATCTTTTCAACTCGATGTTCACCTTCCACTCTATTTACCATAAAATTTCAATTGCAATTCAAATTGTGTAATTCACATTCTGATATCTGATTCTTGTGCAGACAAGACCTCTCTGCCAGCACATATATTGGAGAAATAAACTTTTCTATTATCATTGCAAAGGTTACTTTATGGGAACTGCCATGGGAACTGCCTGAATGGAATGCTTGTAGTCAATTGATTCAAAGTCTGTATGGGAAAGATTTAATGCTTTATAGTATAAATTTTTGAAGTCATTTGAATGTGGTCACTTCCTTTTTGAAGTTTGAGATTAGTTCTTTAGATGATAAATCTCATGTTTGTTGGCAGGGTATACTTATAATTGTCATATACTATATGGTATTTGTTGGTGTAAATTAAAGGTTATTGAAATTGAAATTGCAATTTTAATTTTTTTTTTAAAAAAAATTGACTTTAAGCGTCGGTTTTTTAAGCAACCGACGCTAGTAGTAGGATCATAAGCGTCGGTTCTTTAAGCAACCGACGCTAATAGTAGGACCGTAAGCGTCGGTTCTTTAAGTAATCGACGCTAATAGTAGGACTATAAGCGTCGATTTTTTAAGCAATCGACGCCAATAGCAAGAACATAAGCGTCGGTTCTTTAAACAACCGACGCCTTTAGAAGTTGATATGCGTCGCTTCTTTAAACAATCGACGCTAATACTGCTGATATGCGTCGCATATTTAACCGACGCTAAAAATACATACCTATAGCGTCGCTTACATATACTACGCCCAAAAACCGACGCTAAAAGCCTTTTTTGACCGACGCTAAAAGTCATTTTTGTAGTAGTGTCAGTAGATTTAAAACCAGACAGTGATTATTCCTTGAGCCTCAACACCTCAAATTTGGTCATTTCATGAACAGGGACTTTAGTCACCAACTTATCTCTATATTGATTTGCAAATAGAGTCCTCAGCATGGCATTGGCATCAGTTGTCTGACCAGCTAGATTTTGAAATTGAGTTGCTAGATTACTGATAGTTCCATGAAGTAAATTCAAGCCATTGTCCATCTTGGTGCAGGTAGATTTACAGTCTTGTATAGTTTTGAGGACAGGATCTAGAGTGGGAAACTTGGCGGAAAAATTCCCTTTTTATTTCACTTACTTCCTTGGCTGTTGCATCACATACTTTATTGACTTCTATTTTAACTCCCTTTCCAAGATAGTGAGCAGCCTTGAGGAATCCCTTGTAAGAGTCATTCATAGCCTCATACACTTCACCAGGAGTCAGAGATTTGGCATTAGAGCCCAGTGAAGTGATGTATTCCTCTCTTATGTGTTGAAGAGCTTCATTGAGAGTAATGTCATATTTTCCTTACACCCAGGCATCTACATTGCCATCTCTCTCAGCTTTATTTGTAATTTTCTCCCTTTGATCCTCTACATCTGCTTTATGACATAGGAGAATAGCCTCATAGTCTAGATCTGGCATGTCTGCATTGAGTAGGTGTTGAGCAATCTTTGTGAACTCAGGAATATGATCCACAATTAAGTTTTGAAGAGCTTCAACCGTCAATTGTTGTGGAACAGACCCTAATCCTGAAGCATTGTCATGTTGCATAGGCTTCAGCCATTGAGACATGAAGTTAGAGCTAGAGCTAGGCATGCTAGACTCCTCAGTTACAGATGCAACTTCTGCAACCGGATGGATTGACTCTACTACTGTTGTCTCCACAAGAGTGGGATGAGTTACAACAGTAGTTGACACAGGCACAGAGTCTCTAGTGAAAACTAGTGAATCCTCTGTGTTTGTGATGGTGTCATTAGGATATGCCCCAGCTTGCATTCTCTCGCCATCTATATGTGGTTCTTGGGTGGTGAGCAAAGTGTCATGCACTAAGTCACTTGAATCCATTGGCTCACCAAGAGAAGAAAATTCTTGGTGATCAATGCCTTGCTCCTCAATTGCTTGAGTTGCAGGCTCCAAAGAAATTTCAGTGTTAGATTCTGGAAGAGAAGTGTCTTTTAGAGTATATTTTTGCAACTCCCCGTGAGAAATAGAGGGAGTTTCAAGTGTGATGTGCTCTCTACTCAGTGTAGTGCCACCCTTATCACTTCTTAGTACTGACTCTTTACAAGAAGGTGCATTGGGGAGGATGCTTGATTCTATAGATGCACCCTGTTGAGAGAGTACATCTAGTGAGCTGTTTGCCCCTGATTTTACAACTTCAGCCATTTGTGTGACTAAAGAGGTGGTTTGTGATTTCTTCTTCTTTGGTCTCTGTAAGGGTGACTCAGGTTCCTTACTTTCTAGACCTAATTCTACAGCCAATGCTGCTTCTATCAAGATATTCAAGGGCTCAGATTCAATCTGTTTTCTCTTCTTCTTCTCCTTTTTGCTAACACCACCCTGTTGAGAGAATGATGCAGGTGGCTCTGTGTTTGGTATACTGTTTTGTTGAGGGGGTTGATTAGCAGGCCTTGGGTTAGCCTTTTGTTCAACTTGCTTGGGCCTAGCTAACTCAGATTTGGAGGCAAATATTGGCATGTTGTGGGGGTAAGACTCAAATAGCCTCTGCATATGAGGGGTTATTACAAGTCTCACATCCACATCATTCCTAGTGTCCAAATTACCAAAAATGAGTTTGTTCATGGACCTAGGGTAGCCTATTCTAGTTTTATCTAAACCAGGTAAATCAGCCAAATTCTTATCTAAATAATTAAGTACAGACTGAATGAATCTGGGAAAAAAGATATCATTACCCCTCTTGGTTGTGTTCTTACCAAGTTTTCAATAGAGCTCCTGCATTATGAGCTTTCCAACATCTATCTTTCTGTCATAGGCAAGTAAGTAGCCTATCTGTTAAACAGGTGCACTTCATTGATCATAGCTAGATTTCCTTCCACTGAATACTTGCAGAAGTGTGGCAAACACATAACTCCACTCTTTTCTCAAATGCACCCGTTTCAGGTTACCAACCTTGATAGTGTCTGAGGACCTTATTAGTTCAAAGAACTCCACCAACTGATCATCTATGTTATTCATTCTGGTGAAGACCCAAGGCTTTACTCATGTCCTCAGAGGTGATGTTAAGCTCTTTACCCAGAACTTTGCAGTTTATGACATAGCCCAGACTGCCATCTTCAAGAGCAACAGTTTCAGTAATTGCAGTGCTCCAAAATTGTTCTAGAATGTCTAGATACAGATTTAGGTTGACCGTAAGTGCTCTTTTGATATATGATTCAGACATCCATTTCACAAAGCACTTATAGTTAGCATTTGGGGCTTCGACATCACTTGAGAGAGTGATGAAGTTGGTGTTGACACTACACCATAAAAGGCCTACGGCAACACCAAAAAAGTGTTGGAGTAGGACCGAAATATGTTGCTGTAGGGCCAAAAAACCCCTAAGGCAACATTTTGCTGATGTTGCCATTTTTTCCGTTGCCTTTGGGGGTCAATGGCAACATTTTTATTCTCTATGGCAACATCAAGTTTAATGTTGGCATAGACTTCTTTTAGCAACATTACTAGTAGTCTTTAGTAACATAATATTACGTTGCCTTTGTGTAATATTCATGAATTTCACGGTTGCCATTGATACAGAGAAAAGAGAGAAGAGAATGAAGGTTGAAGAAGAAATTTAGCTTTTGAAGTTAGGGTTTTCAGAGGTTTTGGAACTTTAGATGTTTGAGAAATCGAATGAAATGAATCGAATAGATGTATAATTGTATAAGTATGAAGTACTTGAATTGTCGATTAGATATATGTTTTGTATCAACAACTCAGACATTCAAGAAGTAGAAATCAACTATTCGATAAGTCAAGAAAGGCTTAATCGATATCTCAAGCAGTTTGTAACTCACAGCTGGCGGTTATCTAACTTAGAAATAATTTTAAATTAAATAGAATATGCTTTTATGAGTGAATTAAAATTTTGAATAAAAATCCAAAAACGGTTAAGATTCAGCGAGAATTCAGTCTTTTCAAATTATTCGAGAACTCAAGTACAGTATTCGAGAACTCAGTCACTAGAGAACTCAATTACCATATTCCAGAAGTCAATCATACCTCTATTCGATATCTCTAAAAGGCTCTATTCGAGAACTCGAGTGTTCCAAAGAGACTTGTTAGAGAAGTCGAGTAGTGAATCATTAGAAAAGTCTGACTTATCGAAATGTTCTTTTCACTCATAAAAATTCAATTTTCACTATCTTTTAAAATTTACCAGACATATTCAATGAAGAATATTCTAACAAATTAAATAGTGATTATCTTAAAATTTCATAGAAATTTCAAGCTAACTGAATATGATTTTCAACATATGCAACAAATCTAAAATATTTATAAATCATATTCCAGCCAACACTTACTTCAAAAATATTGAGCATTTAGATAAAGTAAGTGCTTACTGCGGCAACAATCTAGTTGATACTTTCACTTAGCCAGATTATGAAGAATTCAACATTCCAATCTCACTAACCAACCTTGTGAAGGTGGCTTCATCCAATGGCTTAGTGAATATATCAGCTAATTGTTTATCCGTGGAGACATAATGCAACTCAATGGTTCCATTAGTTGCATGCTCCCTAATAAAATGATATCTGATGTCAATGTGCTTTGTCCTAGAATAATTGACAGGATTGGCAACTATAGAGATTGCACTTGTGTTGTCACGCATGATCGGAATTCTTTCCAACACAAGTCCATAATCTCTAAGCTGATTTCTAATCCAAAGCACTTGAGCATAGCAACTTCCAGCAGCTATGTATTCAACCTCAGCTGTGGAAGTTGACACAGATTGTTGTTTCTTGCTATACCAAGAGACTAACCTTTGTCCAAGGAACTGGCAGCCACCTGAGGTGTTTTTCCTATCCACTCTGCATCCAACATAATCAGCATTAGAATAACCAACCGAATTGAACCCTGTGTCCTTAGGATACCATAAACCCAAGTTTGAAGTGCCCTTCAGATATCTAAAGATCCTCTTGATAGCAATCATATGAGATTCCTTTGGATTTAATTGAAACCTTGCACACAGACATGTACCAAACATGATGTCTGGCCTACTTGCAGTGAGATAGAGTAGAGAACCAACCATGCCTCTGTAGACTGAGATATCTACTCTCTTGCCTTTGACATCTTCATCCAATTTGGTGGCAGTGGCCATGGGTGTCTTTGCAGGTGAGCAGTCTTCTAAGTCAAACTTCTTCAATAAATCCTTGATGTACTTGGTTTGACTAATGAAGATACCATCCTTCCTCTGACTAACTTGCAATCCAAGAAAGAATGTTAACTCTCCCATCATACTAATCTCATATCTGCTTTGCATGAGCTTAGAGAATTTCTCACACAGCTTCTCATTTGTAGATCCAAATATGATATCATCCACATAGATCTAAACTAGGATAATATCATTACCATGCTTCTTGTAAAATAGTGTCTTGTCCAATGTGCCTCTAGTGAATTGATTTTCAAGAAGAAATTGTGATAAAGTATCATACCATGCCCTTGGAGCCTGCTTAAGTCCATACAATGCCTTAAGAAATCTGTAGACAAATTCTGGGAAATGTGGATCCTCAAAGCTAGGTGGTTGTTGCACATAAACTTCTTCTTCCAACTTCCCATTCAGAAATGCACTCTTGACATCCATTTGATAGACTTTAAAGTTTGAATGAGCAGCAAATGCCAAGAAGATTCTGATGGCTTCCAATCTAGCAACAGGGGCAAATGTCTCATCATAGTCAATGCCTTCCTGTTGAGAGTATCCTTTTGCAACCAACCTTGCTTTGTTTCTTACTACTACACAATCTTCATCCATCTTATTCTTCAGAACCCATTTTGTTCCAACAATGGTTTTGTTCTTTGGTGCAGGGACAAGTTCCCATACTTTGTTTCTTTCAAATTGATTCAGCTCCTCTTGAATAGCAATAATCCAATCTGGATCCAACAGTGCATCATCAAGTTTCTTAGGTTCAATCTGAGATAGAAAGCAACCATAGAGACACTCATTTTGAGTTACTCTCCTAGTTCCTCACTCCTGCATTTGGATCTCCAATAATTTGCTCTGCAGTGTGTGATCTATCCCATATCCTTGAATGCTCAGTTTGATTTCTCAACCTCGATGTTGCTTCATCATCCAAGTCATGATCATTTTCATTTCCTCCCAATGTGAAGTTGCCACTATTCACAGGTGTGTCTTGGATGCTTGTCTCTTCACTGTTGATTGGCACAAATTCTTCTCTTGCTTCATCATTCACTTGATCGTTGAACTACGGGTTCAATCTCTTCATCAGAATCATCTAGATTTTCAAACTTTAATGGATCTCTATCTTCATCATTGGCTTCTTCTAATCCAGGTAGTTTGCTGTGGTCAAATGTCACATATGTACTTTCCATAACTTTCTTTTGACTAATGACATAAACTTTGTATGCAATTCTCTCCATAGAATAGCAAAGAAAAATTCCTTCAAATGCCTTTGCATCAAACTTTCCAACATATTCTGAATTATCCTTCAACACAAAGAATTTGCTTCCAAAAGTATGAATATACTTTAGAGTAGGCTTCTTTCCAGTCATCAAATTGTAAGGTGTCTTTCCAATGTTTCTGTTGATGAGAGTTCGGTTCTGGATATAGCATGCAGTGCTCACAGCCTCATCCCAAAAACATGTAGGCATCCTTGCATCAAGCAGCATTGTTCTAGCAGCCTCAATCAGAGTTCTATTCTTTCTCTCAACAACTCCATTTTGTTGTGGAGTCCTTGGAGCTGAGAATTGTTGAGAAATGCCATTCTCTTTGCAAAATTCTTCAAGTAAGGCGTTTCTGAACTCTGTTCCATTATCACTTTTCAATGCAATCACACTTGCATTGTTGGCCTTTGCTTCCTTATCAACTTTCGTTATGTGCTCAATGATCACTTGTGGAGCCTCATCCTTTGATGCTAGAAATTCCACCCATGTATATCTTGTGTAGTCATCAACCATCACCAGGGCATACTTATTTCTTGAGAGTGACATAATATTGACAGGCCCAAACAGGTCCATATGAATTAGTTGCAGGGGCTTGGTTATTGATGTCACTGTCTTTGGCTTGTGGCTTGACCTTTTCATCTTTCCTTTTTGACAAGCCTCACACACTCCTTCTTGACAGAACTCAAGTGTGGGCATGCCTCTTACTAACTCTCTTTTAACTAGAGAATTAATGGCCTCGAAGTTCAGGTATGACAACTTCTTGTGCCACAACCAACAGTCTTTATTTGATGCTTTTGAGTAGAAGCAACAAACTTTGTCCTTGATTACAGAATCCATATTGAATACAAATAGGCTTCCTTTCCTTACTCCAGATAGAGCAAAGTCACCAGTCTTCTTATATAACAACCCGAATTTTCAAAATAAATTTATTATTTTGCATTGACCGATAGATTTGACGAGAATATAATATTTAAATATTAGTTATAATATTTATTCGTATGTGATACAATTATGTGATTAAATGTTACGTGTTTAAATGTTTATCTGTATGTTCTATTAATTGTTGTAGATACGGTTTTTCAAAATATTCGATTCAGTAATTATTTTAGTTCAAGGTTATTATTTTAATTAAATAAACGATACGTGTATGTGTATTTTATTCGTTTCTTAAAATTTTTGGATTTTAATGTATCGTGTTTTAAAATTTTTAGACGATACGAAAATTTCGTTATGGATATACTTTTATCGTCTAAATAATTTTAACGAAACAAAAATAGAAATTACGGGTATTAGAAATGTATCGGTGTGTATATTATGTGTTCCATGTTAATTGCTAATGTTCGGGGTTTTTCTCGTAAAACGAATCAATTAAAATATCTTTTACTCTATACCCCGTAATTGCTATTTATAGGGGCTTTACTTAAAAGACTTGGTTCTTTTACTAGTACTTTATGTTCTTATAATTATTTTCTCGTTTTTTTTCGTGTCCGTTTCATTGTTGATATCTTTCTTTTGGATAAACATCTGTTTTGGTTCGTCTATTTCTTAATTATTCGTATGTATTGGTACATCGTTCGTACCAATGTTTTATCCGTTGAGCCAAAAATATCTTTAAAATGCGAGATAAATACATTTTTTATTCGTATTTATTGTTTATCAGTCCAGAGTATAATTATTGTAATTATCCGTACATCTTTGATATTTATCTTTTTAAACGATTAGTTTTTTTTTTTCGATTTTAACGATTCATCGATTCATTATCGAACCAAAAATAGTTTTCGATGTATTAATATTCGTTAAATATAAATAGCCTAAAATTATTTTTATTTATTTACAAAAATCATAAAAATCAGATTTTTACAAAAGTTAAATAGTAAAGTAGATTTTCTCTCTCTTGTTCTTCAAGATCAAACTTAATTTGGAGGTGATGCCGATCTCGGATTTTGGCGTTCAACCACTCAAATCGAAGCTCTTGGAATCTACTTTCCAAATCCTTTAACAAATATCAGTTTTGGTAAATTTTCGATTTTATATTAATTTATCTGAAAAACTAGGGTTCATGTTAGAATTTGGGGCTTTTTGATTCTTTGATTTTCCGGTTGAATTGATGGTTTGTATAGCTTCATATTGATTCCAGGAGTCCAATTATATGTTCAATTTCATTGTTATATTGCTAGTTTGGTCAATTCGAATTCTAGGGTTCATGAGCAAATTGGGGCTTTTCATATGGTTGATTGTTTGCTTGTTTTGATGGTTCCATTAGCTTCCTATAATGATTTACAATCAATTTGAGTATCTAATTGCTATGTTTATGTACGAATAAGTGTAAAACGAGTTAATGGGTTTTGTTAGTTTATAAAATCAATTGTATCTTAAGTATGTGTTATTGTTCATGTAATTGGTTGTTGGTATTAGATTTGTTGTTGTTTAAGCTTCGTTTTGCCATAAGAATCATCAAGTTTGGTGCCCGTTTTGTGAAATTTGAATTTCACCGGAATCTTAGTTTGAAGATCGCCGGATTTTGTGATTTGTGGTTTGTTTTGGTCGGATTTTGTGATGTAGTTATTGCCCGGTTGATGGGCAACGATTTTGTGTTGTATTGGTGTAGAAAACGGAGTCACCGGAGTGTTTTTGGTTGCCGGAAAATTTCCGGATTCCGGCAAACCTCCATTAATGGTGGTTGAGTGTTCTTGGTGTTCTTGGTGATGAATGTGTGGTGATGATGATGAATAGTGTAGTTTGATTCAAAATTTTTCTAAATTTTTCAGAAAAATGTTTTTGGGTCAAATTTTTATAAAAATTTTCTAAAATTCAAATTTCTTTTATGTATTATTATTTTAATTTCTAAAAATTAAATTTAATTAGTTAATTATTTTTAAATAATAATTTAATTGATTTAATTAATTGATTAATTCATTTTAATTGATTAATTATATTAATTAATTATTAGTTAAATATATGATTGACTTAATTAAATTTAAATCTTTTTATGATAAAATACTTGTTTATTTTATGGGTTGATTAATAAATAATTAATTTGAATAATTAATTAATTTAATTATTAATTGAATTATTCTTATTAATTGCGTATTAATTAAACCGCTTGTCCGTTTTAAACGAGACAAGTATTTCTGGAATTAGAAAAATGGCTCGGTTCTTATAAAAATGTTTTTAAGTTAAAATTCAACTTTTAAATTTGGGTCAACTTTTTACCAAACCTTTTTATTGAGTCGGTTATATCCGATAATCAGGGTTTTGACCCGTTTTATAATTTTAAATACAACACGATAAAATCTTTTCATGATCTGACGTGCTATGTGATTATATGATTTACTTATCGAGTCCTTTTATGTGCAATATGAATTATTTAGGTATTGTGTATCGAGGGTTAGAACATAAATCGAGTATGCTTATGTGATTAACCCTATGTGTTATTTGATTTAATTTAAACGTGATTAGAGTATGCATACAAACGTCGGTAGGCCGTAGATTTATTCCGAAGACTAAAATGTCGTCTTGTATTTAATTGTAGAATTGACGCGCGGGCTCGATCGAGGTAGTTCGGACTCGTGGCAATCGTAGGAGCAAATAAGATCGATCGGGAAGAAGATCGTTGTGTTATTTCGGATCTACGTCATAGCTAGCGACTAAGGATCAAATAGACATAAAGTGTGGGGTAGCTAGCAGTCAGAATATTAGTCAGCTTCTAGTAGAGTTTAAGCTCCGAATAAAGCAAGTTACCTAACCGTACTCTTTTATTCAGAGTATGTTTAATTTTCCTTAAATTTTATGCCGAATGTTTTATTTAAAAACTCGTAATCATCGAGAACCCGTTTAAATTAATCAAATCAGTTCTTATCACTTCCAACTTATGATCGAGCATGTGTGTATCATGTTTTAAAAGTTTATGATTGTTTTTAATAAAAGATCTTTACATCTTCAAATTTAACTCTGTTATATAAATATTCAGTGAGAAACTGTTATTTAAGAATTTCACTGATTTGGTAGTTTTACTGCCCAATTGTTTTAAAATGTTATTCCTACAATATAAGTTAGGAATAAAACTTTAGAGATGCTTATCCCTTGATCTCTAGACAAAAATGTTTTGTTTTGATATGTGAATATGTTTAGCGTAAGAGGCCGGTTGCAGGTCCAGCTTTAAAAGAGACTAGTGACGGTCTTCTTTAGGCCAATAACAATAAGTGCCATCAGGATCCATATTTTTATAGCCTGTACATCATGTGTGCTTGGTTTTTGGGTTAAGCGGGACTGATCATCAGCTTAACTCTTGCAACTGTTGATATTCCACATATCACTTAAGGGAAAAAAATTCATATTTGACTGGAAATAATGTTGTTAGATAAAAGATACTTTTATTAAACTGTAGTCTGTTTGAAATTTCCTTTCATACAATCTTTACTCGTGTTACAAAATTTCGACCCTGGTTCTATAAATTGTATCGGTTCTTTTTCAAAAGAGATACTTCATTGAACTGTTGCTTGTTTTCAAATATACTCTTGTGTTATACAAAGAAATGTTTTCTTATTTACTTCTATTTCTTTCACAAAAGTTTTGAAATATATCAATTCGCTATCGGATTTGAAAATTCCCTTTTTAACTTATGTTGAAAAGTATTTTAGTATATTCTATTATATACTTGCTGAGCATTTCTTTCGCTCATTCTTGCTTTTGTTTTAAATCTTGTTTTCCAGAGATAGATAGTTGATGCGGTTGACTTAGTTTAGCTCGAAGCAGGGCAAATCTTGGATTGAGTTGATGTTTGGCTCAAAGCGATTCTGTCTTTTGAGTTATTCTACTAGATGTTTAGTTAGACTGGTATGGTATTCATATTCTTGTATTGTATTATTTGTTGTATTAGATTATTGTGGCCGTTGTATACCTTTTATCAAGGTGATACAAACAGCATAAGATTGTATAAGAGATTGTTGTGTTTAGAGATTTGAGTTGTAATAAGAGAAGTTATTATTATAAGTGTTTTTGGATTTCTTGTTTCCAAGTCTATAACCTGAAAAGATCTTGTTAGGTTGGGGGTCGGATGTCATGTTTTAGATTAAATATTAGCAGGTGATTGTTTGATTATTAAGGTTTTACGCAGTAGCGACCCATATCCCTGACCCCGGATTTGGGGGCGTTACATCTTATGGGTGATCAAAAATTCATCTTTGTCAAAATTTACCTTGAACCCTCTATCTGTAAATTGACCAACACTTAGCAGATTATGCTTGAGTCCCTTGACTAGTGCTATATCTTCAATGATGACATTTCCATCTTTCAACTTTCCATATCCCAATGTGTTACCCATGCTGTCATCTCCAAAGGCAACCATTGGGCCAACCTTCTCCTCATACTGTGATAGCAGGGCCATATCACCAATCATATGATTTGAGCATCCACTGTCCAAAATCCACATGACTTTCTTTTCTTTTTCTTTGCCCTGCAAACACAAATTACTTCTCCTTTGGTACCCAAACAAGTTTGGGTCCACTTGACAGTTTTATCAAAAATAGCATGCTTATTAGTTTTCTTAGGACTAGTATTCTTGTCACTGTTTGAAGTCTTAGAAACTGAGTTCTCAGACTTAGGTGACAGCAGTACCTTCCTAGCTCTAGGAGGACTTGAAGACTCTGGCCTTGTGTAGTGTGTGTGAATGTTATGACTGATGCAACCATTCATGAATTGTCTTCTCAAATTAAAACAGCTAGTCATAACATTCATATTGCATGGCATAAAGTCAAGTTTATCACAAAATGGTGAATCTCTATGTCTTAAAGGCACAGAGCAATCATAGAATGGTTTAGCTACACTATCAGTTGGTTTCTTGCATGCATGAGTTAAGTGATTGGTGCTAAAATAGTTTTGACAAACTTTCCTTGGAGCATTTGGAACATAAGCATAATTGTTATTCTTGTTTATCCCTAGTTTGCCAATCTTGTTATATTTCTTATTAGCCACTTTCTTCTCAGATTCATTTTTCCCAGCTGAAACAAACTTCACAAACTTCTCAGGTCTAGGTTTACCTCCTACTGGCTTCTTGGCTTTTGCCTTGACACTCTCACTCTTAGAGGATGCTGGTTGTTCAATAGACTGTGCCTCATCCTCATCATTCATCATTTGCTTAATGAGTAAGGCATCCTCATCAATTTTAAATGTTGGTTCTTTAAAAATTTGAGACTCAGTCTTTTTCAAAATGTGAGGCACTTCCTCTTGAACAACTATGTCATCTTCAATGACAGCATAGCATTTCTTCTGTTTAAGAGTGTCATAGTCAAGCCCACTGGCAGCCTTAGGTTTAGCTTGATTTCTCACATGGTAGGACTACAATAGACTAGACGAGTTCTTTAAAGATTTCAGTTTGAATTCATTTTCAGCTAGTTCATCCCTAAGAGTCTTCTCAACCTGACTAGCACAAAGAACCTTATTCTGCAGATATTCAACTTCTTTCTTAAGGTTATCTACTTGCATAGCAGTTAGCTCAAGTTCCTCATTTTTCTTGTTTAACAATTCATTTCTAGTAGACAGTTTAGCAATCTCTTCATTAGCATCAGTCATACTAGTATGAATATTAAACATTTCAATAGACAGTTGTTTAACCATACATTTATATTCAGAAACAGACATATCTATGGTAGTGAGAGATGGTACCTGAGAGTCAGATGGAGATTATTCATCCTTGGAATCAGCCATCAAGATATAGTTGCAGAATTCTTGCTCTTCTCCATCACTATCAGAGTCATCCCAACACTTCCCTTCAGCTATGTAGGCCTTGCCTTGTGTTTTCTTTTTCAGAAGGGCCTCATACTTAGCTTCAAGCTCTAGAAACTCCTTATCCTTCTTTTTAGGCTTCTTGCATTCACTGGCAAAATGCCCTAGTTCATTGCATCTATAACACCTTATAGATGACCTATCCACATGGCTGGTTTTGAATTTATTCTTGTTTGCTTTCACAGGTGTCTTGCTCTTGTTGAATGAATGGTTTTGGGGTCTAGGTTTAAAGGGTTGGTTTCTCTTGAATCTGATGTTTGGAAATTTTCTGGCCATGAAAGCATATGAAGTGTTTTCCATGCCATCTAGCTCTTCAAGGGTATAGAACTCTTCTCCTTCCTTTTCCTCAATAGGTTCAGTCACTTCACCTTCATTTTCTTCATTATCTACTATCTCCTCTATCCTTAGCTGACTTGTAGATGCTTCTAGGTCTTGAACAGATTTGCTGCCAATCAAGGCACATGATGTGTTTATCATTCTGCCTTGGTTGGCTTGGATAGCCCTCTTCTGAAGCAACTCAAGCTCATGAGTCTTTAAAACCCAATAGAGCACATCATATGTGACTTTGTTCAAATCTCTTTCTCTTAGAGAAATGACCCTTTGCTCTAGATGGTTTGGTGAAGACAATAGAAACTTCATGTTCAACTCCTTGGTGCTGTAAACCTTCCCATTCATCTGTAGCTCAGTCACCAGCTTATGAAACCTTTTAAACATGTTAGTAATGCTTTCCTTGGTCTGAGCCATGAAAGCTTCATACTGTGTGACCAGTATCTGTTTCTTATTTTCTCTAACTTCCTCTGTTCCTTCACATAGCACCTCAATATGATCCCACGTCTCCTTTGCTGTTTTTCAAGAGTCTATGTTAGCAAACATTGACAGTTCCATAGAATCTATGATTAATAACATGAGTTGACTGTCAAGAGCAACCATCTCCTTCTCCGTCTATGTCCATTTGGATGGTTCTTTAGCCACATAGGATCTTGGAATGGTTACAGTTCCAACAGTCTTTTCAGGAATCTCATGTTGTGGAACAAATGGACCATTCTTGAGTATCTCAGGATACAGAGGGTTAGCAGCTTTGATGAACAACAACATTTTAATCTTCGAGAGGTTGTAATTCTCTTTGTAGAACTTAGGGACCTTCACTGTTCCTGTAGTCTTTGGTGTATTCATGATCTTCTTCTGTTTTTAAATAAATAGCCTGCTTTGATACCACTTGTTGAGTATTGAATATACCGAAGAGAATACACAGGGGGGTGAATGGATTCTCAAACTTTTCTTCTGATAAGTGTTTTAGGTGAAGGTTGTTTGAAGGGTTTGAATTTGGTTGTGTAACAAAGTGTGTGTTTGTGTTTAACAGATTATGTAAGTGCGGAATATAAACACAAGAACACGATCACTCACTTTAATCTAATAATGTATTAGATAAAGATTTGCTACAAACTGTGAATACAAATGTTAGTATTCTCAGCTTCACTTTTCTCAGAGAGATGTATATATCTAAATGTTCTTGAAAAGCTTAACTACTAGAGAAGTGAGGTTGTACTCTTATAGAACATGAGTACAGCTACTTACTACAAACAGGGTGATATACAAAATTACTTTCTAATATGTCTATCCCTTTTTGAGTAATATCCAAACGGCTTGAGATTTGACTTTCTTTAACTCTGTTCAGATCCACTTCTTTAGCGGCTTGTCTCCTGAGACATCTCTCTAAGCTTCTTGTAGTCTTTCCAAAATTACTTTACAGTACCGTGGTTCTGAAAGTGTTTTGGCTTGCTGCAGGTTTCTGACTTGTACAATTCTCCAGTATTTTGTCTCCAAGACTACATTCGAGAAGTAACTAAGTGGTTGATTCGAGAACTAGAATTGACTTGATAGATAACTCTGAGTTCTCGAATACTGTATAATTGACATATTGAGTCACTTCTCGAATTAGTCTTTTCTTCAGGAATCCTTGACTTGTCGAATAGAGCTTTTAGTTTATGGAGTCCTTGAGATGTCGAATAGCTTCTTTAGTCCTTGAGATATCGAATATAGCTTTAACTTGTTGACTCTTAGAGAACTCGAATGATGCTTTGACTTGTTGACTTCTTGAGTTCTCGAATAGAGTATTAGACATGTCGAATCTCTGAGTTGTCGAATGAGGCTTTGACTAGTTGACTTCTAGAGATATCGCGCGAACAGTGTCCTTGTAGATATCGAATCCTTGACTTGTCGAATGCTAGACTTCTCGAATAGATCAAAACACTTCTCGAATTGGTATTTAGGCAAATCTTCATTCTCCAAATTTCAGCTGTGTTTATTTTGACAGTCTTGGTCTTCAAGCTTGAGGCATGATCCTTGGAACTTCTTTCAAGCATTATTCTCTGACTTTTAATTACAGTTACACAGATAGAAATTGATGCCTATTATGAGTACTACTAAAGTAGAAACTCTACAACTAGAGATTCCCTCAGTTAAGAGGTCATGTAAGTAATGCAAAGCATTATAGACAATTAGGCTTGTTATTAGATGTATACAGGCATGCCTCTGTGACTAACATGGAAGAAATGTATCATAATCAAAGTAAAGAGTTTACTCGGATGATGGACATACAAGCCTAAAATGAGAATGAAATGACATTTTTAAATGATCAAAATCATCTCTTAAAAGGTGAGGTCAATCAATTCAAAGACAATGCTATCAATCTTAAAGTAGAAAATGTGGCCTTAGTACTTCAAGTTGAAGAGTTGGAAAATGAGAAGTTACAACTCAATGACAACATTAGTAAACTTAATGTTGATCTTTTGAACTTAAAGATTCAAAATGAATCAATGGTTCGAAATAATGTAACGTCTCAATCTCATGTAAACAATCTTGAAAAAGAGAATGAGCTATCACAAATCTTTGAGTTAAAAGAAAAGAAATTACAAGAAGAAACTCAAGGATTAAAAGAAGAAAATTTCAAGCTCATATCTCAAGTTATGGATCAAGCAAGATTCTTTAACAAAAAGATTGATGCCTTAAAAGAAGAAAAAGAAAATATTGAAACTGTTGTACAAAGATTTATTAAATGCAATGAGATGTTAGATAAAATGGTACACTCAAAGGTCTCCTATAACCGTGAAAGTCTAGGATACGATAAGAACACTCCTCCTAGAGAAAAGGTTCAACCAAGAGTGCAACCTATAATAGCTCCTCCTAAACCACAAACTTTAAAATGTACTTATTGCAACAAAGATGGACATTCGGTCCTATATTGCAAATTCAAGAGTGGTGAATTTAAGGGGAAGCATGTATGGATTCGTAAAGGATCAAGACCATACAAGAAGGTTGAAAAACAAGTACCATTCAACAAAGTTGCGTACAATGGTCAAAGGCAACGAAGGTTTCAACAACCTACTATGTTTCAAAATAGAAACACAATGTATTATAACAATGGTAGTAGGTATGCATTGAGATATCAACATACTCATATTCGTAGTGCTCCCTATTTTGCAAATGCTAGAAATAATATGCATCATGTTAACTCTAGATCTTATGATAATGCTAGATATCCACAACATCATTTTAAACATCATGCACCTAGAAATATCTACATGCCTAATAATGATTATTCTATGCCTAGGTTTTATCATGCAAACTCAAATATTATTTATGATGGACTAACCCCAGGACCCTCAAGAAAAAAGGGTACCTATAAATTTAATTGATCTATTTTGTAGGTTTATCTTGCCGTCAAGCAAGACATGTAGTACCTTGATAGTGGTTGTTCAAGACACATGACCAAGTCACTGTTGAATAACATTAAAAAGGTCAATGTGGGAAGTGTCACATTTGGAGATAGTAGTAAAGGCATCATTATCGGTATCGGAGACATCGGGAATAGTCGATTCAAGATTTCAAATGTTCAACTAGTCACGGGACTAAAGTACAATCTTCTCTCGATAAGTCAACTTTGCGATAATGAATACAAGGTAATTTTCTATACTACTCATTGTTGTATTTTAGATAAATATTGGAAATTGATTCTCACTTGCCCTCGAAACAAAAATGTCTATACATGTGACATGAGCAAGAATGAGAATGTATGCCTAATCACAAGAAACGATGAACCTTTGCTATGGCATCGAAGATTAGGACATGTAAACATGAAATTGATTAAAAACATATCAACTAAAGATCATGTACGAGGTATACCAAAATTGAATTATCAAAAAGATCATACTTGTGAAGCTTGCGAAATTGGAAAAAAAAATTCAAGCCTCTCACAAAGCTAAATTCATGGTGTCAACCTCAAGACCTCTCGAGCTTTTACATATGGATCTTATTGGTCTGGTTCCTATACAAAGTCTCGGAGGTTGTTCATACACGTTAGTAAACGTTGATGATTATTCACGATTCACATGGATGGAATTTCTCAAATCAAAAAGTGATGTTTTTGAATCTTTCTCTTCTCCATGTAAAAAGATTCAAAATCAACAAAATAGTACCATCGTCTATATACGAGTTACACTCCACAATCAAATGGAGTAGTTGAAAGGAAGAACAGAACTTTACAAGAAATGGCTAGCACAATGCTAAATGAATATCGTCGACCTAAATATTTTTGGCCGAAGCAATGTCTACTTCTTGCCATATTCTTAATCGGGTTTTGCTACGTCCAATAACTCAAAAGACTCCTTACGAGCTTTATTTTGGTAAAACACCGAAACTAAGTTACTTTTGAGTAATCGGATGCAAATGCTTCAGATTAAACTCGAAAGACTATCTTACCAAATTTGATCCCAAATCAAATGAAGGTATATTTCTTGGATACTCCACAAATAGCAAAGCCTATCGAGTATTCAACCTAAAAACACTTGTGGTGGAAGAATCAATGAATGTAGCATTTGTTGAAAGCCAACCACCATCAAAATACAAAGATCTTGTTAAGAACGAAAATGTTGAACAAGATGATGTAGAAAATATTATTCGATAATTTGAAAATATGGATCTCGGAACCCCGATTCCAAGAAATCCATTGGAATTAGCCGAAACGGAAGTAGAACTTCCAAAAGAAATTCCTATTATTAAAAGTCATCCACTAGATAATGTTCTTGGAGATTTAAATAAAGGAGTTCAAACGCGGTCACAAGTACAAAACGTTGTGAATCATCTTAGTTTTCTATCACAAATGGAACCTAAGACCACTAAAGAAGCTTTGCTAGACGAGGATTGGATCTCGGCCATGCAAGATGAATTACTACAATTCACTTGTAGCAAAGTTTGGGAACTTGTTCCAAAATCCAAAGACACTACCATAATTGGAACCAAATGGGTATTTAGAAACAAGTTAGATGAAAACGCAACGGTAATAAGAAATAAATCGAGATTAATCACTCAAGGCTATACCCAAATGGAAGGGATAGACTTTGATGAAACTTATGCACCCGTAGCACGAATCGAATCAATTCGAATGCTATTAGCTTACGCATGTCATAAAGATTTCAAAGTATACCAAATGGATGTCAAATCAGCTTTTCTAAACGGGATATTAGAAGAAGAAGTCTATGTCAAACAGGCTCCCGGTTTTGAAGATGCCACACATCCGGAGTATGTATACAAATTATACAAAGCTCTATACGGCTTAAAACAAGCTCCAAGAGCTTGGTACGAAAGGTTGAGCAAGTTCCTATTAGAAAACAATTTTAAAATGGGAACTGCCGATAAAACCTTATTTACAAGATAAGAAAAAGATGATATCTTGCTTGTACAAATATACGTAGATGACATCATATTTGGTTCAACCAATAATGCACTATGTAAAGAATTCTCTGACAATATGAGAAAAGAATTCGAGATGAGTATGATGGGTGAATTAAATTTCTTTTTAGGATTGCAAATTAAGAAATCTGATGAAGGCATACATATTTCACAATCGAAATATTATAAAGAGATGCTAAAGAAATTTGAAATGGAAAATTCAAAACCCGTATCTACTCCTATGTCGGCTTCTGATAAAGTAACAGAAGATCCCAACGGAATACCCGTTGACACTAAGAAATACCGAGGCATGATTGGTAGTTTGCTATACATTACCGCAAGTCGTCCCGATATTCAATATAGTGTTTGTAAGTGTGCTAGATTCCAAGTAGCACCAAAAGAGTCTCACCTATCCATGGTAAAACGGATATTAAGATATTTAAAAGGAACCACTAACGTAGGTCTTTGGTATCCTGAAGGAGTACCATTCGATTTAGTATGTTTTTCTGATTCGGACTATGCCGGACATTTAGTCTACAGAAAAAGTACAAGTGGTACATGTCAGTTTCTAGGAGGATGCCTAGTATCTTGGTTTTCCAAGAAACAGAATTCGATATCTATTTCCACAACGGAAGCTGAATATATAGCGGCCGCAAAATGTTGTGCTCAAATTTTGTGGATGAAGCAAACATTAGCTGACTATAATACTAAATTTGATGTAATCTCAATCGTATGCGATAACACGAGTGCTATTGATCTTAGCAAAAATCCCATGTTACATTCAAGATCTAAGCATATAGATGTGAGACATCACTTTTTACGTGACCATGTCAATAAAGGCGATATTAAAATGACTCATATCAAAACTGAGTACAATCTCGCAGATATTTTCATGAAACCATTGAATTCCGAAAGATTCACTAAACTCCATTTGGATTTAGGAATGTTGGAAATTCCCAAATAATGGTTTATATATTTATATAAATATTATATATATTTTATGAGATTATTTATCATAATTTATAGTCATCTCACGAAAAAGACATCTTTTCAGGATTTACCAATTTCTAAAACTCAGATTCATCGATAATGATAACATATGAAACTTTATCAATCGGGTTTTTGATTTTCATTCGAAAAGATAAAACTAGTCGAGCGAATGTTTTTCGGAATTTATTTCGGAAATATTTTTGAGATACTAGAAATATGATATTTAATCTTAAATACAAAGAATCAAAATATTATTATATTTTTTGATATTTATGATATATATATATATATATATATATTAATTTTACAAAAATATTTTCAGACATAAAAATATATTATTTTATAAGTATTTTATCCTATTTGACCCAGTCCAATTGGTCAAATCCGACCCAATATTGAGCCCAACCCTAAGCTGAAACCCTAATTATTTTCATCCGTTGGATCTATATTAGGGATTTAATCCTAGCCATCCAACATAGAAAATATATATACTCTACTATTACTGTTTGCGCGTGAGACACAGCCGCATACACCATTCGCTCTCGAGTTCTCTCTGTGTTCTCTCTCTCGCCGCTTCTATCTTTCTCGATTCAAAACCCTAAATTTTCAAATCGATCTAAATGTTCTATACACTAAATCGAGTCTCTCTTCAATTCTTTTGTTTGATTAATCCAAGAATCATTCTAATAAGGCTAAGGGTTGGTTAAATCGAATGATTTTGATGAATTACTCATTTTCGCCTCAGTCGATCTTGAGTTACAAGTCGAAATCAACATATATATATATATATATATACATATATTACACATATATACACACACACTCACAGTCATTTCAATTTTGTGCTTGATTTTTCAAAACCCTAAACTCGATGTTGAGTAATTTATGCAGGTTTAATGAAGAGTGTTCTAATCAAAGGCCACACGGTGTTCATTTCGCTCAAATCAAGTCTGATTGTGCTTTAACTCGGTCGAATCAGCGCTTAACTCGGTGAGTCAACTCGGGATTCGTGTAAGTTCGAGCTTATATGGAATTGGTAAGTCCCAAGAAGATGACGAAGCCTTGGGCACAAGTATAAGTCTCTAATAGCTTCTGTATTATGATTATTCTCTGTGAAAGTATATTTATTCTTGAGTTTTGATGATTCACTTGATTATTCGAATCATCTATGTGATTGAAACTGAAAGATTATGTGTATGTGGTGTGAATCTCTGCTTAATTTCTTAAAAATTCGAGTTTCTGGTATGATACTTGGTTGATTAAATACGTGAAGATTATTCTAAAATTTGTGGTTCGAATTTGAGGAATAAATTTAATTTATTTGAGATATCGTTTATGTCTGGCCGATGTGAAATTCATTTTTCACTAGTAATGATAAATTAGTACTACTATATGTGTAAAATATCATTTTGGTTGGCTTATTAAATGTACAAACTGTGATGTACGATTTATGTGTTGAAAATACTATATGTTATGTAGTGCCTCTGTGCTATTTGACTTAGTCAACGGTATAAGGTGGAGACTTTACAAGTTGGGTAATGACTTTACTTTACTGAGACTGATAATCCTTGAAGTTGTTAAATCTTATATATGTCAAATTTGAAGATATGGAAATATAAGTGACTAAGTTTATGTTTGATGACTGTTTGTGTTTACATAATATGACTCTACTTGTATTTGTAGTCAAGGAAATTAGATTTGGTAGATAATGATGTTTCATCACATTTTAATCTATGAAATGTTTGTGTGACTTATCAGTGTAATAATTACATGATATAAGTAGAACTGCTAATAAATTAATACACTGCACACACTTGCCCTCATCGAAAGACCTGGCTGGGAATCCCTTTGAGAACCCCAGTATCTGGACACTGGGATGATAACGGCCACATATAATATTAGGAGAGCAAATCTTATAATTGGTGATTTTTTATTTTCATGTGGTATTCAGTCCATAAATGGATCTGTGTAACAATTGGATGTGTTATTTGTCCTGTGCTCTACTTATATGTTAAATGTTACAATTATTTGCAATGTAGACATATTGCATGTAACCTTTGTCTTGAGTATGACTTGGTCAAACCACATCCACAAGCATGCACATGTTTTCACATTAAAAATTGTTTTATTGACTTTCCAGGCATTAGAAAATTTGTGCACATCTGTCAGTGTCAAATCAATCATTTGTATTACATCAAATGACTGAGCATAAGTGTGCATTCTAGCTGAATATATCTTGACATTTAGTGACATCATAGTGGGTCCATATGTTCCCCTTTGACATCTTGCAGCCTCCTTTTCAAAGAATATGCTTCCATCATTAAATGCATCAGTTTTATAATGGCTTGTCATAATAGAACTGCATACACTTAAGCATATTATATGTCTCTTATTTGCAAACCACTTCCTTGAGCATGCAATACTCGGATTGACAAAATCTGTACTTGTCCTTTGCATTGGTTTTCAAAAACAACCTTGAGTTTTAAAATGAAAAATGTGCTCTCAGATTTCAAAAAATTCATGTATCTAATCCATGCGAAACACTATTCTTGCATTCATATGACTTGTATGTCCTCTATATGACAAGCATCTTTGTTGTTTAGTGCTTACTTTGTGACACTTAGTGATCTCAAAACTCTATGGCATGACTAAAAACAGAATATCTAGGAAAGATTCATGAACTGACCTGGTTTAGTATATCTGTGTACACATTTTACCAAGTAAATTACTATGTCTTGCATCATCAGTACTTACTTTTTGAATGCTATGTGATGTTAATCCATATCTGTGTATATGTGATAATAGTCTATAAATACTTTCATAACCTGCATGCATTAACACACTCACACACACATTCACAAACTCCACTTAACCATGGAATTCACTCTGTTACCCTCAAAACCCCAAACCAAAGTCAGAAACCTCCTCACCTTACCTCTCCTTGGAAACCTCAACCATAACCCACAACCCCAACCTGTGTTTGAAGCTTTTGACACCCAGTGTCACCCAAACAGCAACAAATATCACTATCACAAGAAACACTACAAAAAAAGTGGTTTTATGCGACGAGTTTATACGGCGGTTTATTTTGACTGTCGTATAAGTCGTCATATATAATGTTTTATACGACGGATTATTTTGACTGTCGTATCTGTGTAAAATATATACAACGCAATAATTTTAACGTCGTATATTTGTAAATATTAAAATACATAAATTATATTTACGACGGTACTTTAAATTCCGTCGTATATACTTTTATTACTTAGCGCCAAAATGTTTCGCCAAAAATTAATCTTCGCGGTCTCTACTTTTAATTTCCCCCAAATTAAAACAGTATACCAAAAATTAATCTTCGCGGGTCTCTACTTTTTATTTCCCCCAAATTAAAACAGTTTACCCTAATTTCACTTACGCCTCCATCTCTCGTCTCTCTCGTCTCTCGTCTCTCTCATCTCTTTATCATCTCTCGTCTCTCTATCATCTCTGGTCGCAGCATCTCTCTGTCATCTCTCAGCTTCTCTTTTATCTTAACAGGTTATTGTCTTCTCTATCATCTCTCGTCATTTACCCTAAATTCAATTTACCCTAAATTGAATGGTCTATGTTCTATAATGCTCTATGTTTGCTCTGAATGTTTGAATGTTAACCATATATCAAACATATGTTTGTATCTGTATCAAATAAATATATCAAACATAATCGTATGTATGTATACCATTGTGTCTGTGTGTGTCAGTTCAAGTAATTTGTATATATAATCGTAGGAGTTGAAGTAAAAATGCCTCTACCTTTTGCTTATAAAGTGCAATATGCGCCTCTTTTTTTGTATATATAATCACAATAGCCCTGTTGAAATTAGTATATATTTTTTGTACCTGCCCCTATTTTTGTGTAATATGTGGTATCTGCCTCTGCCTTTTACTTGTAAAGTGTAATTAAATTGCTAGTTTAAATTTTTGACGTTTTGGTTCCTCGTAGGTTAATAATGTCTAATATAGATAAGAGTTGGATTAATAGTAATAATAGAGCATCACATGAGTATATCTCCGGGGTAGAATTGTTTTTGGAATTCGCATATTCAAGTAAGTCTCCTGGAGATAAAATTCTATGTCCATGTCGAGATTGTTCTAATCGGTATTATCAAGATCAAGAAACTGTAAGAACACATTGTGTTGTGGTTGGGTTTGAGAAATGCTACACAAATTGGACCTCTCACGGCGGAGAAGCACACAAAAACGTGCACATATCACATGGTCAAAATAATATGTCTGAACATGAAGACATTCACGGAGATGCAAATGATAACATTAGAAGAATGGTTTATGAAGGTTTAGGCATTCCAAGCATGAACGAGCGACGACCCGAGATCAGTGAGGTGGTACAATGTGATGAAACAACGACCACGTTTTTAAAACTTCTGAAAGCTGCTGAAACAGAATTATGGGAAGGATGTGAGGAGTTTACGACTCTCTCCTTTATTGTCGAGCTGTTGCACCTAAAGGCCATTTGTAGATGGTCAAATTCATCCTTCACTGGTTTACTAAAGCTATTAAACCGTGCAATGCCAAAATCTTCTAAGTTACCAAGTTCATTTAATGATGCCTTTAAAATGACTAGAGACTTGGGATTCAGTTACCAGACATGGGATGTATGCATTAATCATTGCATGTTGTACCACAATGAAAATGAAAAGCTTGATAAATGTAAGATCTGCGATGAGTCAAGATATAAACATGGCGATGGTGAAAAGAAGAGCAACCGAATAGCTGCGAAAAAGATGTGGTATTTTCCTCTTAAACCAAGATTGCAAAGAAAATTCTGGTCTTCTAAAACAGCAGATCTAATGCGATGGCATTTTGATGATAGAGTGGATGACGGTGTTTTAAGGCATCCTGCTGATTCACGTGCTTGGAAACATTTTGATGAAAGATTTCCGGATTTTGCAAGTGATGCTCGTAACGTAAGGTTGGGGTTAGCATCTGATGGATTTAATCCATTTAGGACTATGTCAATTTCTCACAGTACATGGCCTATCGTACTCATTCCATACAATCTGCCACCTTGGTTGTGCATGAAACAAGGTAATTTCATTTTATCTGTACTCACCCAAGGCCCGAAGGAACCAGGTAACAAAATTGATGTATATCTACAGCCTTTAATCGAAGAGTTGAAAGAATTATGGGAAGATGGTGTTCAGACTTATGATGCATCAAAAAATGAGATGTTTACTTTACGAGCGGCTTTAATGTGGACAATAAACGATTTCCCTGGATATGCAAACTTGTCTGGATGGAGTACAAAAGGGGAATATGCATGTCCGACATGCAACAAGAGACCACAAGGCCAATGGTTGAAACATAGTCGTAAATGGTGTTATATTGGACATAGGAGATTCTTACCTTATAATCACAAGTTTCGCAGGGACAAGAAAGCATTTGATGGATCACGTGAAGTTAGAACAAAACCAAAATATCTTTCGGGTGTTGAAATACTACAACAGGTGGAGAATATTGAAACTGAGTACAAAATACAAGACGTGCTAGGGAAGAGAACCAGATTACAAAGGGAAAAGCATCAAGCCAGAGCCGAGAAAAGAAAGATCTGTAAGCTGCCTCATAATTGGAAGAAAAAAAAGCATTTTTTTTGAATTACCTTATTGGCAGCATAATCTTGTTCGCCATAATCTTGATGTTATGCATATTGAGAAGAATGTATGTGACAATTTGTTATATACATTCTTGAATACATCAAAATCAAAGGACAATCTGAGGTCCAGGTTGGACCTTCAAGAAATGAATATTCGGACATCATTGCAGCCACAACCCAAGGGATCTTCTAAAAGTGTCTTACCTCCGACTCAGTTCACATTGAGTAAAGAGCAGAAAGAGACGTTTCTTAAGGTGTTGAAGCAAGTCAAAGTCCCCGATGGATATTCTTCGAACATATCAAGATGTGTGCACTTGGATGAAAGTGCTATGTAGGGTTTAAAAAGTCACGATAGCCACATTTTACTACAGCAACTCCTTCCATTGGCTGCTCGAAAAACATTGCCACCTGATGTTGTTAAGACTTTAATTGAGTTGGCAAATTTTTTCAGACAACTATGCTCAAAAACTAATACAGTAGCTGAATTGGAAGATATAAATGGTCGTATACCTCTTACACTTTGTCAACTTGAAAAGATATTTATACCTTCTTTTGTTGATGTCATGGAACACCTTCCCGTGCATCTAGCCGAAGAGGCGCTCTTGTGTGGCATCGTACTTTTTCGTTGGATGTATCCAATTGAAAGATATTTGCTCACATTAAAACTTTATGTGCGTAATCGTACCCATCCAGAGGCGTCAATTGCTGATGGATATATTGCAGAAGAATGCATGACCTTTTGTTCTCGATATCTAAAGGATGTTGAGACAAAACTGAATTGTCCTGGAAGAAATGATGATAGAGGCAATATTAGTGGCCTTTCTGTGGGAAAAGTTGAAGATATATCTCTAGACTACGTCACAAGAACACAAGCTCACAGATATATCTTATTTAACACGGAAGCAATAGCGCCATACATAGAGTAAGTTGAATCATCTCGTAATTAAGTCCTGTTTTTGTAGAGCTAAGCCAGTGTATGTAGTAGATTTAAGTTAGTGTATATACATTCTGATAATTATTTGTTGATTTACAGAATGCATTTAGCACACCTAAAGAGGACAGTCCCTCGTAATCAGTCACATCGAATTCAGATAGAGCATAATCTGAATTTTGATACATGGTTCAAAGACTATGTAAGTAAATATTTCTTATGATAATTTATAAATTGTGTATACAAGCCAATCAAACTGATCATACATCGTCTTCTATATTTTTTCCAAGGTATGCATGACAAAAGATGCAATACCAGATGATGTCAAGTTGTTGGCATTAGGACCGCACATGGATGCCAGGAGGTGTAAAGGATATATAATAAATGGTTTTCGTTTCAGAATCAAAGAGGTCGATTTAAAAAGAAAATGCCAAAATAGTGGTGTTATGCTAAGTGCAAGTGTCACTAGCTTTGCGAGTCGGAAAGATATTAATCCTGTTACCGGTGACATGAACTTTTACGGGGAGTTGACTAATATTATTGAGATACGCTATAGTAATTCGGTCAGGTTTACCTTATTCAAATGTAACTGGGTGGACCATCGCACCGGTTTAGTGAAAGATCCATTTAAGTTTACTCTAGTAAATTTTAAACATGTGCTTAAGGAAAATCGGGTTAGTGATGAACCTTTTATATTAGCAACTCAAGCCGAGCAAGTGTGGTATGTTCAGGATCCTATAGAAACTGATTGGAGTGTTGTAATGAGGATGATAGTCAGGGATAATTTTGATATTTATATGATTGAAGATTCTGCAGATTCGGCACCTATATCTCAAATTCAACCATTTAATGTGCAGGACTTTGATGATAATGTTATAGACACCGAATATTCATGGGTGCGTGAGGGAGTAGAAGGGATGGAGGTTGATTCTGAATATCAAGGAGATAACGACACTGAGATTGTTGAAGAGGATGAGGATGATCTTGAAATCTGACAAATAGAGAATTTATAGTGCTATTTACTTGTTTTTCTTGTATTTGTTCATTTTGCTTTAGGTTATAATGCTAAGCATGCTTAACATTCTGTTAGACCCACCAAATCTGTATCATTCTCAATTTTCCCTTTGGGGTCATGATATATACAATCGGCTTATATAAAAAAATGAAATATTTTCTTGTATTAGTTCATTATGTCTTAAAGTTGTGGCCAATATTAGCTGACTTTGTTTTTTATATTATTCTCTGCTTTCTAATTAGTTTTCTATCGACTAGTCAAATGTGTGTATATTCCATTGCTAACTATTTTTCTTTTGTTTTTTATGTTTTTTTCAAGATGGAGGATATAGACTATATTCTCAGTTTCCACCACAAGGGAGAGTTCACGAAAACAATGTATGTAGGTGGGACATGTACTGTAATTCCAGAGCTTGTTGAAGCTGATAGGTTCTCGTACACGGTTTTGATGGAGTATGTGAAGGGAAATCTGAATTACACGGAAAGTGACACTATCTTTTTTCACTCCAAGTTGTTTACATAAAGTTAAGAGTTAATGTGTTTAACAGAACTTTAAGCGTTAGAACGTAAGTGACACTATCTTTTTTCACTCCAAGTTGTTTACATAAAGTTCTTTTGGCATTTTAGGAAATGCCATTGGTTGTGCATGTATGTTTCTATATAGAGGCCGTTGCATTTAGGTGGCTGAACTTTACACTGAGTTTCAAAATGGTGGTTAGACTTTTAAAATTACATTTTGGTGATTCGACTTACATTTTAAAAGACAGTAAGGTTTCTCTCCATTAAATCATCTAACAGAGATACGGAGTAACATCAAACAGGATGTTTTGGACATATAAATTGTACAATGATTAACTACCTTACAACATATACATGAACCATGTACACTACACTAATATCTAATCACCCTTTTGTATGTCAAGCAGGAAGAACAGACCAAGAAGTGTCCGATTTGCAAACAACCAATCCAGAGGCAGAGGCTACTGGCGCATTCAGAGGCAAAGGCAAAGGCAACCTATAAAAGTTGATGAACTATATTTTGGCGCATTCCAGAGGCAAAAGCAGTTGGTGCATTCAGAGGCTTTTGTTTCATTAAACTTGATGATATTTTGGTCGTTTTTCTATATTTCAGTAAAGTACTATGCCAATGAACAAGGCTTTTGTTTCAGTGAAGTACTAAGTTTTTCTATATTTTGTTTAAGTGAAGAACTATGATATTACTAGCTAGCTACTTGAAATGTAGTTCTACTCGTAAACTTAATTAATGAAGATATTAGTTTTTATATTTTTGTTGGGCTTGAATATAATATATGTTATGGTTATTAGCAGAATTTAATATCAATAATTAGATTTCTAAAAAAAATCTATATAACCTGGACATGTTATTAAGGTACTAACAGGCCGCATATATTATATTGTTTGCAACAAAGTTTTCTGTCGAATAAATATATATGCAACGAATATCCGATCGTCGTAAATTATAATTGCAACAACTACCAAATACCGTTGTATATTCTACATAAGACACAACAATCTGTGGCATATCTTATATACGACAGATGGTCAAACTCGTAATATAAAGTATATACGACGGGTTTTTCCTTCATAAATACTATATACCACAAGATTTTATCCGACGAACAAATTCCGTCGTATATGGCGTCGTAAATAATATATGCGACGAGTTTAGGTCTATTTGCGGCACATATTTCCGCCGCATAAAACAACAGATTTTGTAGTGAAACAAAAACAGATGCACTCCACTCAACAAGGCCACCTCTACCAAAACTCAACCAGAAAACTTCCCATATACAGAAACCCTAACTCACACACAACTGATTCCACTAAGTTTGTCAACTTTAGACCACCTAGAACCCTTGTCATGCATCCTTCACCCACTCTAGTCAAACTCACCAACACTGGTAAGTTAAATAGGATGATGAGAAACAATCAACCTGGCATGATGATTTATATTCCACAAAAAGATGATGTGCATTGCATGTTAATGGCTGCTAAATGGGATAATCATGTTTTCTATAGGGGTCCTAATTACTACACACATCTATTTGCTGAGTTTTATGCTAACATGGATATTAAACATAGAGATGGTGTGTTTTACTTTAGCTCCTTTGTCAATGGTAAGAATGTGTATGTTGATCAATATGTGCTAAATAAATCTCTTAGGCTAGATAATAAGCCTTCTAATCTGTCTTGCATCAACATATATGAGAAATTTGTGTTTAATCAAAGAGAGTTTGAATTGTATCTTGGGTTATTCTGTGATGAAGATGTTCCTCTAGGTCTATGTGCTAAAAATTGTGGTATAAATTTTAGGCCCTTTACTCCTAAGTTTCAACAATTAGCAATCATCCTTAGGTCAAACATACTTCCAAAACCTAAAAATGATAAATCTTTTGACTTTTTAACCTCAAGGTTATGTTTCAACTTGTGACTAATTATGTTGAATTCAATCTCAACTATGTTTTTGTTCTTAATATGATATATGCACACATTGCTAAGTATATGCCATATTGTCTTCTCTTGACTTCCATCTTTGAGACTTATTATGTTCAAATTCCTATATTCTAGCAAGATAGAACCCTGTCTAGTTGAAGGTTTGACTCAAGCTAAGATTCCCTTAAGTGAATGTAAACCATGTGTTGTAACTTCTGTCTCTATCCCTCCCTTAAACTCAGAATTAGATAATCTTAAAAGTGAAAACATTAAGATGTTGGCTTGGTTAGATGAGCTTGAGAGTAAAATGGAGCAGAAAAAGGGAATGAAAATTGTTGGTATTGATAATGAAACTTCTAAGAAATATGAGGTTCAAGTGGTCAAGGAATTGGTCTTTGTTGGTATTAGTGATGACAATGACAAAGTATTCTCTAATCTGCTTGATCTTGATGTGAATCTTGATATTTATGTGGTTTCACCAGCTACTTGAGTAGTCTGTTGTGGATGGTTGGCTTCTGTGACTGTTTGTCTGTTTGGTTATATTCGTGACAAGCTTTTGTTGTTTTTGCTTATTTCTAGTTGCAATGTTATGTTGTTTTCTATTACTTTAGGAAGTTGGGAAGCTTGCATGCTTCATGTTGCTTATGTTGGTTAAGTTGCAGATTATAGTTCATAATAATCAGTGAACCACATTGATTACTTTGAAATCTTTTGATTGTATATATAAATCTGCATTTCTTAACATTATATCTTTGCTTACTTGGTATATCTGCACACCTTACCACACATACTGCACAAGTATGATAATAAGTAACAATTCTGTGGTAAAATCTTCATTCTAATGATCATCGATGATATATTGAATGTATCAAATCCCAAACTCTAAAGATGCATAATGCACTGATATAGAAATTTACCTTATGTACTGAAATTACATGTGGTTGTCTTTGCTGTTGCTGTGATCTACAAGATTGAATATAGAGTGATCTAAGTTAAACCTGCTCTATTCTAATAGTTACTATCATAGTACAGATACTTTCTTGTTAGGTCCCGAAGTACCGTAGAAGGGGGGGTTGAATACGATACTACCAAAAAAATAATTTCGAGAATATATCTTTATTGATAATAAACTCGAAGGGGTGTTACAACTTCTAATCCAAAGGATTAGCTTCAAAACCAGAACACTCCTAAGGATAGTTTAGGCACGAGCACCTTCTACCCGACACTTCCTGAAAGCGGGCTAAGCCGGCTTACATACCAGATGGACTGTCTAGCAGCTTACACAGAGAAGATATAAGAGGGAGAAGAGAGGGTTGTGTGTTGAGGTGTGTTTTGAAATGAAATACAATAGGCCTATTTATAGGTTTTAGAAAGTCACTATGCTGTACTATTCCAGTGGGCCCCACCTGCATAGTAACATTATTCCACCAACCAAACCGCGTCAGCCGAAAATTTTCATTTCACGTGGGCCCCACCAGCCACTATTTGCACAGTACCAGTATTTGCACAGTAATCACTATTTGCACAGTAACCACTATTTGCACAGTCCCTGCATAGTAATCGCGCATAGTAACCTTGCATAGTAATCGTGTATAGTAACTTTGCATAGTATTACTATTTTCGGCTGCTTCTTTTGGGCTTCTCTCTTCTGTTTCAAATATTCTGCTGAATTAATTCATCTCAGAAAATAGTTCAAGTACCAGATTAATTTAATTATTTATTTTAAATAATTAATTTAATTTGTCACTTAGTTAATTTTCATAGTAAATTAATTTTTGACAATACCTTGAGATATTATGTCTGTCCTTGATCGTCAATAGGCTTTGGCAATTCTTTCTATGAATTAATGTGTTGATCCTTCTCGTATGTGCTGACACTTAGTGCACTGGTCTGGTTCACAAGTGACTAGCACTGATCTTGATTTTCACACATTCGTTACATTCTAATTGATTAGCCTGCAGCAGTATCTTCAAATAATATAAATACATTGAATCTTTTTGGCCCTTCAACTGAATCATCTGTAAATCTTATTCTGTCACTGAGGCTTGATCATGTTAATGAACTTCTTTCAGCGACTTGATCCTTGTTGATGCCTGTTCTTCAAATTTCACGTTCCCTGTATAGAGTTAATATTATTTATCTTTTATCCTAGTTGAGTTATATATGTCTTCTATTACATATTACATTATATTATGCTTTACAATCTCCCCCTATTTGATTGTTAGGGTTTGACAAGCAAATTCCTAGAGGATAACTCAACTGATACAAAAAAAAAAGTTCAAAGATAAATAATATTAAAGTGCATTCTGGATCATATATATACATTTTCCAGATTTCTAAAATTAACCAAGTGAAAGACAATTGTTCCTTTAGACTGAACAAATCTTCAAGTTTGTCTTTGCTTTCTTTCCACATAGCACTAATACTCCCATTAGCTTTTACTTTCCCAAAATAAAGTTAATTCCATGTGAACAACCTTTTCCTTGCCCTTACGCCTAGTAGATTTTTCTTGGTCATCCACCTTCTCCCCCTCAGTTGGGTTATCCTCCAGAGTAGTAGGATGTGGAGTTGGTAAATTAGACGAAGATAGCTTTACCAAGGAGTTGATTGCATCATTTAACTGGGTTGCCATGGTATTCAATTGAACCTGGAATACATCATGTTGAATAAGTTATAAATTTTTGATTTTGCAATGGACTTACAGATATTTGGCAACTCTTTCTCCATTGTTTGGACCCGTGTAAGGAGTCTGTTGTATTCCTTCCTGGTTACAGGTGCATGTGGTTGAGTAGGGTGCTCACTCGTACGTTCTGCAGGTGTTTCACTTAACACTCTATATTCACTCGGTTGGTGGTTTAGGTTACACTTACATGTTCTGTTCGTGTTTCCCTCAACTCTCCTCCAGAGCTTCCACCAATATGTGTACCTGCAAATGAAATCATCCTAGCCCCTTTTTCAGAGGTCACGGATGGTCCAATGAAAGTTCGTGAGCTACCATCCTCGCGTGAAGCGAGTTGCCGACCACTGGTAAAGAGTGGTAAATCTCGAAAGAGATCCAGAGATTTTCCCTCTGGGAGGTTAAACTTGAATCGATTAAATGGCACAAAACCCAAGTTTCCCTCGTATGTCTATGAAGACACTTGGTTCATAAAAGAACCACCTACCGATGGATCTTTCCGTAAAATGGAAGATTCACCAGCAGTTATTGAGGTAGGTAATTCCACCTCAGATGCCTGTGAAGGCATTTGATCTTTAGAAAGATCATCAACCACTCTTATGTTCTGTGAAATGGAACTCAAGATAGTTGCTCCCGTCAATTCAACCTTATTTATATTTTCACTCATTTGACAAGGAAGAATTGTTTCAATAACAGTTGCAGTTACCTCAGGTTTATTTGGTTTACTTCTTTTAGAATAAGGTAGAGCTGCTAATGTAACTAACTCCTTATGTGGTGCTACTGTGGCACTATCTCCCTCAAAAGTGTTGATGGCTAGTCGTTTAAGTGACAACTGAAGTGTAGGAGTTTGTTGTGTTTGTGTTTGCATTTGTAGAATGGGCTCTTCGACCTGTGTTAGAGTCGGTGGGATTTCCTGCTCTTGGTCGGGCAAGATGGCCACTAGGGGCTTTAGAAACTGTATTTCATGCGACATAAAGGGAATACAGAGGTTGGAATAGCAGGGATTGAAATATTTCCTTGTCGTATACCTGCTCTCACTGGTCTTGGTAACAACGGAAGTGGGACAGTCTTTAGATATTCAGTTAGGACTGTAGGCACATCCGTATAGTTCTTTTTGCTTATGTAATTAATTACATTCATCTTCATGTAAGAACATTCCACCTTTCGACCATTTTCCAAGCGTACCCTGTCTTCATCATTCAAAAAATCATTTAATATTAGCTGTAGAAACCTTGGATATAGACATTTGACATTTTGAGTCCGAACATCTCTTCTTCCCAAGTGTTTCATCTTTAAAATGATTTGACCAAGCACTATTTTTCCAAAATTAATCCTCAAATTATTGGCGACCGCATACCCTATTTTTTAAATAAATTCAGGTATTCGATCTTGATTTGTTCTATCTGAGGAAAAAACATGATTAATAGTGTGAAAGAAGAAACTCCAATACTGGGTTGGAAACGTTCTAGAAAGATTACCAGTATTGAAATTGCCATCTTGGTACCTTATAAAACGAAAGAACATTTCAATCTGTTCAGGTGTAGGATCAGAAACAAGATTTTTCATAGGAAAATGAAGAATTCGATTAACATCTGGTTCAGTGGCCCTAATTGACCTACTAAACAGTTGATATGTGATTGCACACCCGTCCTATCCAGAAGTGTTAACCGCACTGCAATATAGTTCACGCAATGCATCATGTTTAAGCTGCACTGGTGTCACTAAAGCATAGCGAATTAATAATTGTTCATTCAGAAATTGTGTCCAAGCCCGAAATTGCTCATCCAGAATGGTTTCGATTTGCTGAATGGAAATAGGATTAACTTTAGTAATTAAAAAGCTTCCCTGCAATGCCATTTTCAAAACTTTGAGGAAATTCAAAAACAAGGGTTAGTTTTTGTAAGAACCCCGATTTTTGGTAGGAATTAAAACTTTTATTATGGAATGGATATGGATTCAATACTTATATGTCATGAAGAATGCTATTAGTTGACAACCTAGATAAGAATTATCTATCTCCTAGGAAATTAAAATTTGATAATTCCAAGGGGGAAGGTTATTCTTATGTCATCCAAATCGATATCTGTTATCAGTCCAGTGGTTCCGTAAAAAGGGTTAAGGAACGATCGAAAGAGAACCAGGACATCTATATAACCCTAAAAGACTAAGTAAAGAATAAGTGGTGAATAGTGATTTTTGTGAATTTAGGAATATTATTAGACGACGCTATATAGAAGTACCCGGAACGAAATTCTGAGTTCGTATTATTGATCCAGGGGGAAAAAGATTGTATGTAAAAGCTGTCGGATTCTGAAAAATAGCACTTTTATTTTCCCCGAGATTTCCCTGAACACTGAAAGACTTAAAGAATTATTGAAGGGATTTAAGAAAAATAGGTTCAAGAATTATTAAAGAGAATGGAGGATGATAGTATAAATATTAAGACGGATTCCGGTAAAACCCTAACTAGAAACGAATGAGTTATTCCTCAGAACGATCAATGAATTGAGCAATAACTGGACAAAGGAACGAGCAGTGGATTAAGATGCATGCATGTGCAAGTGGATAGGATCAAGTAACCAAGCTAGTTACAATGCTAACTAGCAAGATTATAAACAAACCAAATGACACAAGATTTTATCACTTAAACCACCACTTGCCCACTTGATTCTTGCATCATGGATGACCACACTACTTTATTAAAGTAGCTTTATGGTTAGATATTATCACAAGACAATCCAATAATGCAAGAGGAGCAAAGAACCAAGCAACCAACCCATTCTCTCTCAAGAACAAGCCATTCGGCTATTTCCTAAATTCCAAATTCAAAGTCCAAGCTCCCACCATCAATTGATCTTGTAATTTTTAAGGTGAGTCCTATATTTCAAGAAACTAATCTCCTAGAAATTTCAAGTCCAAACTCCTTTGTTTCCATTTTCAAATAAATCATTTACAAGGAGGGTGAATAGTGTTCTTCAAGAACTAACCTTGTTTTCTTTGATTCTTATGGTTGATCTAGCTACTATAAGGCCACACAATGATAGATCAAGGCTTGTTAGGCTCATATACAAACCAAGGAAGGTATAACACTCTTGAAACCCTAGCTCTTACTTTAAGCTTATGCATGTTCTTGATGGATTTAAGAATAGTTATGATGTTAAGTGATCTAGTGATTTTGGTAACATGATGATTAATATGATGAAGTGATATGTTCTTGGACATTTTGAGATGTGAAATCATGTGTATAAATTGTGTTGATGCCCGGTGTGGCTTGGTTGTGTTGTTATGATTTTTAGGACGTTCGATTTATAGCCGTTGTAATGCCGAATTTTTGTTAACACTTAGAAACCGAGATGGCAGTTAATATAATTTCCTGATCTTGGTAATGTTATGACTTGTCCTCGTAGATCTCGACCCATAGATCGTTTTGACACGAGAATCGAAACATTCCGACTTACGGTTTAGGAGTTATGGTCAAATTACTAAAACTGGTTCGAACCCGTAAATAAAAGTTCATAACTTCGATTGAACCCTCGTAAAACATGTTACTCAGTGGTGAATCTTGGTAAAAAAATACTAGAGGTCATAAAGAAGGTATGAGAGAAAACCACATGTCAAACGGATCATTTTCCGATTTTATAAAAATGTTTGAATCAACATTAAACGCGAACGAACCCCTAAAAACCCGCTTGGTTATAACTTTGGTAAAACACTTAGAAAACGGACGATAAGACTCGAGGTATAATCTCGATCCGTAAACAACCTACTTTAGCACTTACATGGATTAAGTAATACCAAGTGTAAGTTTGATGACATGTCTTAATAACGAACAAATGTCGGACCATATCGGTGACAAAAAGAGTTACAAAAAAAGGGTGCATAACGAGATAACTTGAAGCTGTGTTTCGACTTAAGTGAAGTTTATACTTAGACTTTTAAAAAGTGTTAAGTGGTTAATCTCGAATGTTCTAATTGTTTATAGATCATCGAGCAGACCCAGGACACGCTATCTCTACCCACACCCGATTACCAGGCAAGTTTCCAATACCTTGGAACTGTTGTTGTGATAATATGTAAATCTGTTGTTTCTGATACATATGCCATAGCATGCATGCCTATTGTCAAATTATATTATGATACTTGTGTTAGATATAATTGATGTGATTTAATGTCAGTGTTTAAGTGTTACAGGTAAAGAGAGTTTAACTTGTTATTGAAAGCAGTTGTAACAGAGTTTGAGTATACGCTGATTGCTGGAAGCGCAAACGCTGACAGAGGAAAGCGTAAACACTGATAGCTGAATACATGGAAGCGCAAACACTGTTAGCATGGAGAGAACAGAGTTTGCTAAAGTTTGTCTACTGGGAGCGTCTACAAGTCAACAGAGTTTGAAGATTAATTTAATATTAATATGGAAGCGATATCTTTGAAGATTGGATAGCTATCAAAGAGATTGAGTTGACTTAGAAGACGTGTAGCAATCGTAATTGATATCAATTGTATAGCTTAATTTTAGGAGAATCAATTTACGATTGTACGTAGCTGTATATCTTATAAATACAGTTAGGTTAACCCTAGAAGGGTATCTATCGTGAACGAATAACATTCTTGTAACCTAAGCAGCTCTCTGTGATACTTTACATCACCGAGAGAGGAATTATTTATTCCAAACAGTTTTAAGAGTTAAAACGTGTGTTCTTGTTACTTATTCATACAGTACTTGATTATATATTGTGTATTCGACCTAACAAGTGGTATCAGAGCCAAATCTGTTACTTTATTACAGTTAAAGATCCAAACGCAATATTAATCAATGGCAGAGATACCTCCACCATCTGAGAAAGCTCCTACTACTGTAAGTAGGTATGAAACAATTAGGGTTCCTATACTAAGGCCATTAGAGTATGCAATTTGGAAGGTTAAGATGACCATGTTTCTGGAGGCTACAGATCCAGAATATCTGGACAGAATTTATGAAGGTCCTCACAAACCTACAAAGTTATCTACTGCTGCTGCCGGTGAGGAATCAAAAGTTATTCCAAAAGAGAAGAAAGATCTAACTGCTGAGGATCTTTCATCTATTGCAAAGGATGCGAAAGTAAGGCATTTACTTCACAGTGCGTTAGACAATGTTATGTCTAATAAAGTGATAAACTGCACAACTGCAAAGGAGATATGGGATGCACTTGAGGTTAGATGTCAAGGAACTCCTGCAATTAAGAAGAACAGAAGGAACATACTCACTCAGGAGTATGAGCATTTTGAGGCAAGATCTGATGAAACCATGACAGAAACATTTGACAGATTCTGTAAACTGCTCAATGATTTGTCATTGGTGGACAAAGAATATGATTTAGAAGATTCAAATCTCAAGTTTCTTCTCTCTTTACCTGAAAAGTGGGATGTGAAAACAACCACTATAAGAGATAATTATGAACTTGGTGAAACAGAAATTGATGAAATTTATGGACTACTCAAAACCCATGAATTGGAATTGGAGCAAAGAAACAAAAGATCTAGTAGAAAGTCAAAGTCTGTTGCTCTTAAGGCTGAAGAGAAACCATCAAAGAAGGAAGCATCAAGAAGAAAGGCAAAAGGAAAAGCTTTAGTCATTCATTCAGAGAATGAGTCATCAAACACTGATGTTGACTCAAACACAGATGAATCATCTGATTCTGAAGATGATGAGGAGATGATGCAAATGGCTGCATTGATGGTAAAGACCTTCAAGAAGATGGGATACAAGAACTTCAAGAAGGGAAAGAGATTCTCCAAGGACTACTCAAAGTTTGACAAGAAGAATTTCAAGAAAGCAGAGGGAAAGGACTTCAAATCTGGTAAGAAAGATAAGTCTGAGATTCAATGCTACAAATGTAAGGAGATGGGTCACTATGCTCCTGAGTGCAAGAAGGGTAAAACTGAAAAGGCACTCTACACCAAAGGCAGAGATTGGGCAAACACTTCAGATTCAGATGAGGAAGTCAACTATGCTCTCATGGCTACTACTAAGACTGAAAATGATGATCTCAAGGTACCTCCAACTACCTATGCTTATAACACTGATGATATAACTGAATTGAGAATTTATCTTAAAGCATTGCATATCAGTTATAGGGATCAGACTTTAGAAAATGAGAGGATAAAGTCTGAGTGTTCTCAACTCAAAGAAAGAAATAAACTTGTTGAGGAACAGCTAGAGAACATGAATAAAATTCAAAAAGAGAGAGATGATGCAGTGTTTATTGAACAGGAGTTGCTAGGTAAGTATAAGCAACTAGAATCTGAATTGGAGGATACTAAACACATCATTAAAACATGGACACACTCTGGTAAAGACACTCAAGAAGTGTTTCAGTCAGATACAGTAGGTCTAGGTTACTCTGTAGGAGATGAACTTAGATTTGAAAATCAGGTAAAGGTTAGACCACATTGTTCATCTGAGGGTAATGTCATGGGAACAGGTGGACCTAAGACTGAAGCACAGAAAAAGGCTGTTAAAGAGTCATATGCTAAAACTTTTGTTAAAGAGGCTAACATTGGTTTAATGACAGATAAACAACTAAAGCATAAGCTTAAGGAGATAAAATCTGTCAACAAACAGAGAATGCCTAAGAAAAACAGAAATGGTAAGGTAGGCATAACATCAGGAATAAAGCCAATGCTTGCTTCATTAGCTCCTAGGAAAACATGCTTTAACTGTGGTAGCACTAATCATCTTGCTAATTTCTGCAGTAAGAATAAAAACATTAATTCTTTGCCCTCTAAAACTGCAGTAAAGAGTGATTATGTGAGAACAAGACCACAGACTTTATGCAAACACTGTGGAAGTACTTGGCACTCTATTTACACTTGCAGAGATTATCATGCTATTTACTATAATTACTATGAACCCAAACCAAATTTGAAATGGGTTAAAGTAAACTCTGCAAATGTAAACTCTGAAAAAGTTAGCTTAAACTCTGTTAATGTGAATTCCGCTGCAAAAGCTAACAGAATTAAGAAAGCCAAAGGATCCAAGCAAGTCTGGATCCTTAAAACTAATAATCAGTGATTGTTTGTGATTGCAGGGCACCAGGGTCAGTACCCTAGTCGTGGACAGTGGATGTTCAGGACACATGACTGGAAATAAAGCCCTGCTATCAGAGTATGAGGAGAAGGCTGGCCCAGAAGTTTCCTATGGAGATGGCAACATAGGACAAACACTGGGATATGGCAATATTAATCTTGGAAATGTCATCATCACAAATGTAGCTCTGGTTCCAGGACTCAAGCATGATTTGCTATCTGTGAGTCAAATCTGTGACAGAGGATATCATGTAGATTTTCAGCCTGAATATTGTCAAGTGATCAGTAAATCTACAGGGAAAGTTGCTCTAGTTGGAAACAGACACAACAACATCTATGAAATAAAATTGTCAACCAACTCAGATGGAAAAGCAGTGTGTCTGTCTACAAGAATGTCCAGTGAAGAGAGTTGGAAATGGCACAAGAAACTCTCTCATTTGAACCTGAACAACATCAATGAGCTAATCAAGAATGATCTTGTAAGAGGTCTACCAAAGTCCTTGTTGAATGTAGAAGGACTGTGTGATTCTTGTCAAAAGGCTAAATAGAGAAAAGTCTCTTTCAAAAGCAAATCTGAGTCTTCAATTGTTGATCCTTATCATCTACTACATGTTGATCTTTTTGGTCCAGTGAATGTGATGTCTCTTGGAAAGAAGAAATATGCATTAGTCATTGTTGATGAATATACCAGATTCACATGGGTATATTTTCTTGCAAAGAAGGATGAAACATCATTAACACTGACAGAACATATAATCCAACTGGACAAAGGGTCAGAGCATCAAGTGAAGATAATCAGAAGTGACAATGGAACTGAGTTCAGAAATTCATCTATGGAAGAATTTTGCAAGAGTAAAGGGATCAAACAAGAGTTTTCTGCACCTGGCACTCCACAACAAAATGGTGTAGTAGAGAGGAAGAACAGAACTTTGATAGAAGCTGCTAGAACCATGCTAGATGAAGCAAAGATGCCAACTTATTTCTGGGCAGAAGCAGTTCAAACTGCTTGTTTTACTCAAAATGCAACACTGATCAACAAGCATGGTAAAACACCATATGAAATGGTGAAGAAGAAGAAGCCAAATCTAAAATACTTTCATATTTTTGGATGCAAGTGCTTTGTGTTGAAGACTCATCCTGAACAGTTGACCAAATTTGACCTAAAGGCAGATGAAGGAATTTTTGTTGGCTATCCACTGTCAACAAAGGCATTCAGAGTTTATAATCTGAGAACCAGAGTGATCATGGAGTCTATTCATGTGTCATTTGATGACAAGAAAATAACTGGACTTGAAGATGTTAATGAGCATGATCAACTGCACTTTGAAAATGAAGATTTATTAAACTCGGATGATATAGATCTGACAAACACTGTTGAGGTCAATTCTGAACCTCTTCTGGTAAAAATTGAAGAAACTTTTCAATCAGAAACAAGGGAAGAACCAGTTGAGGGGGAGCATGAAGAATCACATCAAATTGATAATTCAAACACTGATAGTGACTCAATTGATAACTCTGAATCAAACACTATTGATTCAAACTCTGAACATTCAAATTCTGAGCAGTCACATTCAGGGGGAGCATCAGAAAGTGAAGAAAGGCACCAAGAAAATCAGGAGAGCATGGATCAAGGGGGAGGATCACATGATGACAGAAGCAATCTGCCTTCTGCAAGAAAATGGACTAAGTCACATACACCTGATTTAATTATTGGTGATCCAGATGCAAGAGTAAGGACAAGAATTGCAACAACAAATGAATGTCTGTTTCATGCATTCTTGTCACAAACTGAGCCAAAGAAAGTAGAAGAAGCTCTGAAAGATGCTGACTGGATAACAGCAATGCAAGAAGAGCTAAATGAATTTGAGAGAAATGAGGTGTGGACCCTTGTACCAAGGCCAAAGAACAGATCTATTGTTGGTACTAAATGGGTTTTCAGAAATAAAACTGACAGTGATGGTGTGATCACAAGGAACAAAGCAAGACTGGTAGCTAAAGGCTATTCACAGCAGGAAGGAATAGATTATGATGAGACTTTTGCACCAGTTGCCAGATTGGAGGCAATAAGGATGTTTCTTGCCTATGCTTCTCACAAGAAATTCAAGGTTTTTCAAATGGATGTGAAAAGTGCTTTTCTGAATGGAAAACTTGAAGAAGAAGTATTTGTTGAACAACCACCTGGTTTTGTAGATCCAAAATATCCAGATCATGTCTACAGGTTAGACAAAGCACTCTATGGACTCAAACAGGCACCTAGGGCATGGTACGAAACACTTGCTAAATTTCTACTAGAAAGTGGGTTTCACAGAGGTACTATTGACAAAACTCTGTTTTACTTTCAATCTGGTAATGACCTGCTCTTAGTTCAGATATATGTAGATGATATCATTTTTGGATCTACTAATGATAAACTCTGTAAGAAATTTGCCAAGCTCATGCAGTCTAGATATCAAATGAGTATGATGGGAGAGTTAAGCTATTTTCTAGGCTTACAGGTGAAGCAAACAGATGATGGAATTTTCATTAATCAAGCAAAATATACCAGAAATCTTCTCAAGAAATTTGGTATGCTTGACTGTTCATCTGCAACAACTCCCATGGCAACTGCAACAAAACTGGACAAAGATACAGGTTCATCAGTGGATATGACAAGTTACAGAGGGATGATTGGTTCTCTACTCTATTTAACAGCTAGTAGACCTGATATCATGTATGCCACCTGTCTGTGTGCAAGGTTTCAGGCAGATCCAAGGGAACCACATTTAACAGCTGTGAAGAGGATTTTCAAATATCTCAAGGGAACTGTAACCTTAGGACTGTGGTACCCAAGAGAATCAGATTTTAAGCTACTTGGTTACTCTGATGCAGATTTTGCTGGCTGTAAGATTGACAGAAAAAGCACAAGTGGAAGTTGTCAATTTCTTGGTGACAGACTAGTGTCTTGGTACAGCAAGAAACAGAAGTCAATATCTACATCTACAGCTGAAGCAGAGTATATTGCTGCTGGTAGCTGTTGTGCACAGATTTTATGGATGAAGAATCAACTACTGGATTATGGGTTGAGGTATAGTAAAATACCTATTTTCTGTGATAATCAAAGTGCTATTGCAATGACAGGTAATCCAGTACAACACTCAATGACCAAGCACATCAGCATAAGGTATCACTTTATCAGAGAGCATGTAGAGGAAGGCAATATTGAGCTTCACTTTGTGCCTACAGATCAACAACTTGCAGATGTTTTCACAAAGCCTCTAAGTGAAGCAACATTTACAAGATTGGTCAATGAACTAGGGATGGTATCTGGTTTTGACTAAACATGTTGGTTAGACTCAAACTCTTTCAAATAAAATGTGTTGCTCATATCTCTGTAAATTGCTAAAGTGCTATGTGAACCTTATTAATTAAATTCTGTCAGCATGATTGTTGGTCATACACTGTTAATACGTTTGTTAAACTCTGTGAATTCTGAGTTGATTTTTGTCTGAATGAAAATACCGATGAAGAAAAATGTATAGAGCATGATTTTCAGTGAATCTAGATTCTTTTTGAGTCACTGTAATCTAATCAGAAACTGCATAGTAAGTTAACACAGCATGATACTGTTTCATATTTAGAGCATCTCTTAGTTTATTTGATCCTAAACTCTGAATCTATGAATACTGCATGCATTGCCTCTCATGAATAACTCTGATATTGATGAACTCTAAACTCTGATTAGTGACACTCTGTTTTCAAGTCATACTTGATTCTTGATGATTCTTTGTTTGCACTTGTGAAAATTTTAAAACTTGAGATGTGTCATTGTTTATTTTGGTGAGAAACAGTTCATGTCTGAACCCTGTGAGATTTTGAGCTGAATAAGTGATTGATACATTTTATATCAATCAGACTTTATTGTTGTGTGATGTTCATCAGTAAGTATGTTGCTCTAGAACTTGCATTAAACCATTTTGGGACTACATGATATATGTGTGCATGAAGATGATAAAGGCATTAGGATTAACCATCTTTCTTCAAACATTGAACAGTGATCATAAACACTGTTCATAAAACACAACCCTTAGTAAACCCCTTTGAGCCAAATTAACTGCTCATTTTTCTTGAATACTGAAGTATTGAGAGCAGTTATATTCGTTTGTTAAATTAAATTCAAGCAGGTGAGTATTTCTTAAGAAAAGATATCTTACTCAGTGTATATATATATATAAAAAAAAAAGGGGTATATATACTGATCATCTTGTACAAATATGTATTAATCATTTGACTGAATATTTTGATCAAATAAATTGTTCAGTTAGAAATTCTCATCTCTTCTCATCTGTTTGATTTCACTCAATTATAACCCTGAACAAAGTCCTTTTGATTTGTGCATAAATATAATCGAAGTGGTGTAGATTTGGTGGACATTCAAGCTTATGGTAGCATCTGCTTCTACTGAATGAATCTGAGAGTAAACACTTCACCTAAACACTTGTGTGATGTGAGAGCTTGTGAGACAATCCTTGACATGTAACTCACTGAATGATGCTTTGATGTTTATCTCTTGTTATTTTTGTTTATAATGACTGTGTGCTTACTTGGATAATCATGAACATAAACTGGAACAGGGATATTCAGATTTCTGTAATTAAGGAACTACAGAGTTTAGCATTCATCATATACTCTGTGTTTAATATGAGAGTTCGTGCATTCAGTGTTTATTGTTTTGATTTATGGATTTTATGAAATATTAGATGCTATAAAAATTGATTTGGTAAACTCTGCTACTCACACACGAAAATCACGACTGTGCATTTTTGAAAGGGTATTTGTGATAAAGATTGAATATTGGACAAACACTGATTGATTGTGTTATGTACTCTAAGGTGAATTTTCATTAAGATAAATTGAAAATTTTGGAGTAAATGGAGTAAGTGACAACTGTTAATTGGTGTAATCAGTGGTAACGTGTCTTGATAAACGGAACGACAGCGGTAATAATGGCTTTTACTGCGCCTGTATTAAGTGAACCGTTGCATGTGTGACACGTGTCCCACTCACTCATCAATGTGTCTCATTTTTTACACTTTTCAAGGGAACAGTTGTGTGTTTTCAAGTAAAATCTTTTGAGTTTAGTTTTTAATTAAAACTCAAATTATTTTTTTTTCTCACAATCACTTTTACCCACTCGTATTCACTTTACCAAAACAGAAAACATCTTTGTTCTTCACTGTGGCATTTTCACAAACACCTTTCTTGCAAAACATTTTCACAGTTGCTTCTTGCTTATTTCTTGATTCAATGGCAACTAAACCTTTCACTGTCTTCGGTCTACGTTTTTTGCCTAACAATTATGCAGCTTTACTCGAGAACGGCCGGGCTCCAGAGGCATTCCATCTAATGCAAAATTTTCTTCGAAATTCTGAGATTGGGCAAGCGCTGGTTGAACCTGCTACTCTATCTGCTTCCCAAGTTGTTAGTTTCTGGCAAAATTCAAGATATATAGAAGGAGGAGCGAGTGAAACTCCGTCTATCATCTTCTCTCATGAAGACCAAGAGTTTGTGATTACTCCACAAACTGTTCGTGATGTCATGGATTTCGACATACACACTTCATATGAAATTGTCTCTGACGAAAATCTGAGGGAAATGCTAACAGAGATTGGGTACATGGAATCACTTGCCAAGCTGGGCAGTGTGAAGAGGCCAAACTTGAGAAAAGAGTGGAATTTTTTCTTTGATTGTATCACCAGGACATTCCAAAAGAAGATCACCAACTGGGATTCTATTCCAATGGACAGTCTGCAAATTGGGTATTCTCTACTCTATGGCAGTAATTTTGATTTTGGTAGATATGTTTTAATGAATTTGGGTGATAAGTTGTCAGAGTCTACTACAGTTTACTTTGCTAGATTTTGTCAACTTCTGTTCAATGCATGTGTTTCTGGGTTAACTACTGATGAAGCTGATAAAATTCAACCTTTTCGAGTCACTAAGAGAATATTCTCTGATATGACTAACAAAGATGTTGGAAAAGACATACCTCCTTTAGTATTGCCACTTGCTTTACAGAACTTTGTCAATCAACCACAAGATTCTTCATCATCAAACCATGACTCACATGAACCACATCAACCAGAACCACAATCTATGCCTGAAACTTTAGCCACTGATCGTACAGAAAACATCCCATCTCCTACTCAATCACCTGAGCCGATACCAACAACCACTGATCAACCTATATCACCTCAAACACAAACAGAACCTCAACAACAATCTGACCACATGACTACTGAACCAACAAACCCTGTCACTACCACTCATCCACAATCATCACAAAAGCCAAAAAGAAAGATACATACTGCAATCAACACCAAACATGCTAGAAGATTCAAACAAAGGGCAAACAAAGCTAAGAGGAGAAGGCTTATTTTAACTAATTCTGATGATGAGCATGTTGAAGAGGCTCAAGAGAAAATCTCTGTTGATATTCCTACTGGTGAGCCAGAGGTTATCATAGAATCTATAATACCAGAATCTGAAGTCAAGCTTTCTGAACCAGAAGTTGTTAAGGTTCAAGAAAATGAAGCTGTTAGAGATGTTTTGTCTCCAATGGAAGAGTTTGCTGAAACTCCACTTTCTTTTAATCATGAAGCATCTACTCCACCACTCAAGGAGGTTACACTTTCTATTGATACTGGTGTTGCTGATGGGCCTACTATTGTTCTTGAAGACACTGTGGTTGCATCACACACTGAGTTGAACTCTGATGCTAATCATGGTTCTGCTCATAATGAGGAGGTTGATAAACCAGAAAAGGTTCTCTCTTCAGAGCAAATTCCAGTTGATAAAGGAAAACAGGTTGCTCAAGAACCTATTTCTGCTCAAGAACCTATTGCTTCTGTTGCCTCTGCTAGTGAGTCAATCAGTGATTCAGTTGAAGCTAAGAGTACAGGAGTTGCACAACCACAAAATCAGACTGATGGTCAGAAAACAGGAGAAAAACCAGATTTTGCCGGTCCTTCTAATAATGAAATTGATGCTGGTTATTTGGCCAAGCAAACTGTTGATTGGTACAAGTCAGAGTGTATTTTTCCTCCTGGAAGGGCAGAAAAGTTTCTAGAAGTCAATTCTAAGAAGATTAAAAATCCAGAAATTTTCACTTGTTTGCAAGGCACAGTGATTCAAATCAAAACTTTGAATAATAGATTTGATGATACTCAGAAATCTATTGTTGATCTTCGAACAGAAGTTGCTACTCATGAAGAGAAAGCTCAACTAGCTAATGCTAAACTCTTTCAACAATTTGCCAAAGCTCAAGCAACTATAAATGACAGATTGAGCACAGTTGAAAAGAATCAGATTTTACTAAATGAGAAGGTTGATTCAATTGCAAACTCTCTTGAATTAATCACCTCAATTCTGATTCAAGATGATGATGATGATGTCAAAAAGGGGGAGAGAATTGCTAAAACCAAGTGTAAGCAAACTCAAACTCTGCCAAAGAAAGATCATCTTGATGATGAAGGTACCAATGCTGAGAAGGGCTTAAGAAATGCACATTCTAGACAAGGACATGGGAGGTCTACAAGGTCAAAGCCTAATTTGGTGATAGATACAAATGCTCAGAGTACTTCTGGTTCAAAGCCAAAGGATTTGTCATTCTCTGACAATCCACAAACAGATGAAGAATTGGCTGTGAAACTATTTCGTGAAGAGAATGCTGAAGCTACACTTGAGGATATTCAAGCTGAAGAAAAGCTGTTGCAGAAAGAACATTTAAAAGCTCAAAAGTCCAAGAAAGTGAATAAAGTTGTCAAAGCTTCAAAGTCTTCAAGGCATGAAATGAAAGGAATTGAGATCAGAGAGAGATTATCTGATAGTCAAGAAGAAGAAGAAGAAGAAGAGGATAAAGGAAAGCTGATTAGAAAGTCTTCTATTGATGCCAAGCTGAAGTTAAAAGGAGTGATGGGTGAAGAGAGCAGGAATAAAATGATAATTACAACCTCTGTTGGTACACATGTTGTACAGAAGAATAAAGACACAACCTCTGTTGCTACACAAGTTGTGACTACACCGATATTGTCTTCTCAGTTGAAATCAAGATTTCGAAAAGGTGCTCTTCATGATTCGAGTCTTGCAGCTACAGCTCCAGCTACAGTTTCAATGGATTTTACTGATGGTAGAGCTTTATCTGGTAAAATTGCATATAACAAAGGAGGCATTGGCTCACATAGAGATAAAAGACAGAATGTTGCTCCCAGAGATCCTTCTTCATTGTCTGTTCCAGGTCGTGGTGTCACTCAAGAGAGTTTAGACAGACTGGAGTCAGTACAGCTTGTTCATCAGAAAAGTTTAGGGAAGGATTTCTTGTTATACTTCATGGCTGATGGAACGGTGTTCAAGATTGCTGAGAATGATATTGATTTAAAATTCTGGGAAGAACTAGAGTATGTTCTGTACATTTTCAGAGTAAGAAATCAAAGAGCTCAATCAGTTGCAAATGTGCTCAGACAAAAGATGATACAGAATCTTGCAAATAGACATATGAAATACAGCAAGTATGTTCCAAAGTACAGAGACTGGAATGGGAATTTGATTGAAATGCAGAAGGGAACTACGAAGCTGAAGACTGATCTTGGGATTACTGTTCTAGATTTTAATGTAAAGTCTGAAGAAATGAAGTTTATCAGATTGGGAAATGAAATGAGAAGAAACAAGATCTATGATCTCAGAGCTGCTATTTTTCAAACTGATGAGAATGATTCAGATTTAAGAGAGATCAAGGTAGCTATGGAGATTGAACTTGAGAATGCTGAGAGGAGGTTGTTGATTGATTATCTCAGAACAACTCCAGATCTTGAGGAGGTTAGGTAGACAGAATCTGTAAGTAATTCAAATTTTCTGTAAATTTTGCTAAGTCAAGTTTAAACTCTGATTATATGTTAAACACTGTATTTTTATTTGTTAGTTTTGACATCATCAATTATTATGAACTTGTACATTTTTCTAATGAACAAGTTGGGGGAGATTGTTAGATATAATTGATGTGATTTAATGTCAGTGTTTAAGTGTTACAGGTAAAGAGAGTTTAACTTGTTATTGAAAGCAGTTGTAACAGAGTTTGAGTATACGCTGATTGCTGGAAGCGCAAACGTTGACAGAGGAAAGCGTAAACACTGATAGCTGAATACATGGAAGCGCAAACACTGTTAGCATGGAGAGAACAGAGTTTGCTAAAGTCTGTCTACTGGGAGCGTCTACAAGTCAACAGAGTTTGAAGATTAATTTAATATTAATATGGAAGCGATATCTTTGAAGATTGGATAGCTATCAAAGAGATTGAGTTGACTTAGAAGACGTGTAGCAATCGTAATTGATATCAATTGTATAGCTTAATTTTAGGAGAATCAATTTACGATTGTACGTAGCTGTATATCTTATAAATACAGTTAGGTTAACCCTAGAAGGGTATCTATCGTGAACGAATAACATTCTTGTAACCTAAGCAGCTCTCTGTGATACTTTACATCACCGAGAGAGGAATTATTTATTCCAAACAGTTTTAAGAGTTAAAACGTGTGTTCTTGTTACTTATTCATACAGTACTTGATTATATATTGTGTATTCGACCTAACAACTTGTTTCCTGAATTGATATTGGCTTATAGACTAGATACGAATTATCAGTTATAAGCCGGATTATTTTGGTAAGACCCTTAGCGAAGGGCATATGATATTCATTCTTAAATATAGACCGGGAGTCGGTGTTTTGTTATATAGATACCAAGTATATAGGCTGGTATGACTTATGTAAATGGATGGAAAAGAGTATGTATTCATATTGAAATTCTTTTGGGTTGTAAGAACTCATAATGTGATTAATAAAATTTGATTGTTACTCTGATTTCATCTCTGGGACTATAACAAGTGTGTTTTATATTATTGTGTTGGGTCATAAAGATGTAATTTATTTTATGTTGAAGTATGTTCAAGTATTGTGGACAGAAATGGAGACCGTAACGACCGGATCCCGGACCCCGGATCTGGGGTGTTACAGTTTTTATAAAGGATGATGTATAAAGCAAGAATATGAAATCCGATCTAAAAACCACCAGCTAGATTGAGAGATCTTTCCAATCAAAGCTCGAAATATTCAACAATTGTGTGTATATGCTCTGTATATCTGAAAAATGATGATATTAAACACAAACAAAAACTCATCATTTATAAGGTTTCAAAGTTTAGTGGGTTAGGTGTGATAGTGACAGGTTATGTTGAAAAAAATAACACCGCTCAATAATTTCTCACCTAACAACCTAATTAGCCAAAAAACATCTTATCACCGAAACCTATCAGCCTATACACATATACACATATTTAATACTTCTAATTATTATGGATTTAAAAATAATCATGCAGTAAATCAAGAATTAATCCACAATAATCAGATAAACTCACAATTAAATAGACATAAAATTAAGAAAATATCATTAATTGATATATGTCAATAAAATATTTATTTAATTATGCTACAATGATATCTCCAGAATAATCATGCAGATAAGCAAATAAAATAAACAAAATTCAGAGAATGAAATTCACTGGCTGCAACCAATTGAACAGACATTTTAAAAGATCATGAGAAATTTAACATACTAAGCTCATTTACCAACCTCGAAAAGGTTGCTTCATCCAATGCTTTAGTAAAAATGTCTGCCAACTGTTTTTCACTAGGAACAAAATGCAGTTCCACAGTGCCTTCCATCACATGCTCCCTGATGAAATGGTATCTGATGTCTATGTGCTTGGTTCTAAAATGCTGCACTGGATTCTGTGATATTGCAATTGCACTAGTGTTGTCACAGAAAATTGGGATCTTTTCAACTTTAACTCCATAGTCAAGTAGTTGATTTCTCATCCATAGAATATGTGCACAACAACTCCCAGCTGCTATGTATTCAGCCTCTGCAGTTGAGGTAGATACTTAGTTCTGCTTCTTACTGAACCATGAGACCAGCTTGTTTCCCAAGAATTGACAGGTTCCTGTGGTACTTTTTCTATCCATTTTGCAACCTGCATAATCTGCATCTGAGTAACCAATTAGATCAAAACCAGAATCTCTAGGGTACCAAATGCCAAGGTTTGGTGTTCCCTTGAGATATCTGAAAATCCTTTTAATAGCTACTAAGTGAGATTCCTAGGATCAGCTTGAAATCTTGCACATGAACATGTAGCAAAAATAATATAAGGTCTACTAGTTGTTAAGTATAAAAGAGATCCAACCATGCCCCTATAGCTTGTCATGTCCACCTTCTTTTCCTTAGTATTCAGTTCAAGCTTAGTGGTAGTGGCCATGGGTGTTTTTGTAGAAGAGCAATCTGCTAAATCAAACCTTTTTAAAAGATCATAAATGTATTTTGTTTGACTTATAAAAATTCCCTCATTCACTTGCTTAACTTGTAAACCAAGAAAATAAGTTAATTCACCCATCATACTCATTTCATATCTACTTTGCATGAGTTTGGCAAATCTCTTGCAAAGTTTCTCATCTGTAGACCCAAATATTATATCATCTACATAAATTTGGACAAGTATCATAGAGCCATTAACATTTCTATAAAAGAGATTTTTATCAACAGTACCTCGAATGAAGTGATTCTCTATAAGGAACTGTGAGTGTGTGTCATACTAGGCTCTAGGTGTTTGCTTCAGGCCATAGAGTGCTTTGAGTAGAAAGAACACATATTCTGGAAAGTCTGGATCTTCAAAACCAGGCGGTTGACTAACATACACCTCCTCCTCCAGAATACCATTCAGAAATGCACTCTTGACATCCATTTGATAGACTTTGAAATTGGTATGCGCTGCATAGGTTTCTTCAAAGTCAATTCCTTCCTCTTGACAGTAGCCTTTAGCCACTAATCTAGCTTTATTCCTTGTGACTATGCCATTCTCATCCATCTTGTTCTTGAATACCCACTTAGTGCCAATCATTGATTTAACTTTATTTTTGGGTACAAGTTTCCATACTTCATTTCTTTCAAACTGGTTTAGCTCTTCTTGCATTGTTAAAACCCAGTCTGGATCTAGAAGAGCATCTTCAACTCTCTTAGGTTCCTCTTTGGATAGAAAACTGCTATACAAGCATTCTTCTTGAGTTGCTCTTCTGGTTTGGACCTTTGCATTAGGATCTCCAATGATAAGCTCAAATGGATGATCCCTGGTCCATTTTCTTTGTGGTGGTAAGTTTAACATTGATGAAGTGGTTTTATTTTCTCTGTGTTGATCATTGTGGCTTGTTATTGAGTTTTGACTGTGAGAAACTCCCCCTGAGTGTATGGCCCTCGAGATTGATGGATTTCTTGCAGATTCATCAACAGATGCTTCTCTTTGATTTTCTACAGATGCTTCAAACTGATTTCCAATTGATGATGTAAGTTGCTCTTCAACAGATGGTTCATTCTACACTTCAAGTGATGATCCATGTCTGTTTCTCACACCATCTGATCTCAATTTTTCATCATCATCTTCACTTTCTTCACCACTTCTCTCATTCTCAAATGAGAGAGACTCATGAAAACCTTCATCTACTAGACCAGATATTTTCTTGTCATCAAAGACAATATGTATGGACTTCATTACAATGTTTAGTCTTAGGTTGTAGACTCTGTAGGATTTTCTAGCTGAGTATCCTACAAAGATAGCTTCATCTGCCTTTGAATCAAATTTTCCAAGATGCTCACCATGATTTTTCAGTACAAAGTATTTGCATCCAAAGACATACAGAAAGTTGATGGTTGGTTTCTTGCCTTTGAAAAGTTGATAAGGTGTCATGCCTTTTGCTTGATTGACCAAAGAAATATTCTGAGTGTAGCATGCAGTGTTTATAGCTTTTGCCCAGAAGTATGTTGGTAGCTTAGACTCTTCAAGCATTGTTCTTGCAGCTTTAATTAGAGTTCTGTTCTTTCTTTACACTACACCATTTTGTTGAGGAGTTCTTGGTGCAGAGAATTCTTGGATAATTCCTTATTCTTCACAAAACTCTCTTATTACAGAATTCTTGAACTCAGTTCCATTGTCACTTCTGATTCTCCTTACTTTGAGTAAAGGATTGTTGTTGACTATCTTGATGTGATTTATAATGACTTCACCTGCCTCATCCTTAGAGTGCAGAAAGAATATCCAAGAGAATTTTGAGAAATCATCAATAATCACAAGACAATATTTCTTCTTTGAGATTGATAACACATTGACTGGTCCAAAGAAATCCATGTGAAGTAGTTGCAAGGGTTGATCAATTCATGACATTGACTTTGATTTGAAAGAGGCCTTCTTTTGCTTCCCTTTCTGGCATGCATCACACAATCCATCCTTGGAGTAATCCAATTTTGGAATACATCTAACCAAATCCTTCTTTACCAACTCATTCATTGCTTTAAAACTCAAGTGTGACAATCTTTTGTTCCAAAGCCAACCTTCATCTACACTTGCATTGCTGAGAAGACATGTAGTCATGTTTGCATTTGTTGAATTGAAGTCAGCAATGTACACATTTCCTCTTCTATCTCTTGTCATCACTACCTTGTTGTCACTTTTCTTGAAAATGACACAAGCTTCAGATGTGAACCAGACATTCTGGCCTTTATCACACAGTTGACTGACACTTAGCAAGTTATGCTTAAGTCCATCAACCAGTGCTACTTCTTCAATGACAACATTCCCTTGTGAAATCAAGCCATATCCTCTAGTATATCCTTTGTTGTTGTCCCCAAAAGTAATGCTAGGGCCAGCTCTCTCCTCAAACTTAGTGAGCAGGGTAGAATCTCCAGTCATATGCCTAGAACAACCACTGTCCAGATACCAAAGATTCTTTCTGCTTCCCTGCACACATCAAAACAAAATCAAGTTGATTTGGTACCCAAGTTTTCTTGGGTCCTGCCTTGTTAGCCTTTTTCTTATTTTTCAAGCCCTTACTACCCAGGGGTTCTGATTGAGTTAAATCAACCTTAACTCTTGGTGTAGGTTTCTGAAAAATAGGTTGTTTCACTTGCTCACATGCATTAAAACTAGATGTATAATTTGACATAGTCTGTGCAAACATGTTATTCATCATCCATGGCAACTGAGGCATCTAAAAAGTATTGTAATATGGATTATGCATGTGGCATGTTAGCATACTGACTAGATGCATGGGCAGGTTGGACAAACATGTTAGGTGTAATATTCATAGCAAGCATAGGCACAGATATAGGCATACTAGGCACAGAAGCATCTTTAACAGTTTTACAGTTGACAGACAAATGATTAACACTACCACATTTTACACATTCTTTCCTAGGAGCATACTTATCAGGTGTGTAATTGCTGTGTTTGTTAATTTCTACTTTGCCATTTCTATTCTTCTTTTTAGTCTTAGCCTAAGGTTCTGTCTTTTCTAATTTATCCTTCAATTTCTTGATGGATAAATGGCCTATGTTTCCTTGTTCAGTAGATTTGGTTTTGCTGCACTCTCCAACTACAAAGTTTTTGCTGATAGGTCCATATTGGTTATTTAGTTTAATCAAGGTTGCTTTGCTGACAGGTTCCAACTTCAATAGGCATACCACATCCATTGAGTCACTGTCTGAAGCAGTCTCCCCATCAACTCCTAACTTTACTTCTGCTAATTTGTGAAAAGAATCAACTCCTTGTATATTATAAATTTTTAAATTTTAGCCTTTGATCCCTTCCACTTAGCAATTAAGTCTTGTTCCTCTTTTAACTGTTTTATTAAACACTCTTCTCTTTTCAGAGCCTCAAGTAACTCATTCTTAGCATCCTGTCACTCTCTTTTCATTGTTTCAAACTCAATTAGTTGAGTCTCTAACAGAGTATTCCTATCACCTATCTTAGCATTAAGATCTTTAATCTTTTTGTTCTCCTTGTTAAGCGATTTTAATGTGAATGCATGTTATACAATTCATTAGAATATTTCATTAACAACATTATCATATTCATCTTTGGAAAGTTCAGTTAGGTTTGTAGAGTATACCTGGTTTCTTGCTGAACTGGCCTCTTCATCAATTTCGTTTGCCGTGAGTGCAAGATTGACAAACTCCTCTTCTGCATCTGAGTCTCCTCCAGCTGCCCAATCATCATCTCTAGATACAAATGCTCTTTCCTTTTGCTTGAGAAGATCAAAATATTTCTTTTTGTAATCAACAGTCTCGAACTGTTTCTTCTCTTTCTCAGCTTTGGATATTCTACATTCATTGGCAAAGTGACCAGCAATTCCACAGCTATAGCATTTGATCTTAGATCTTTCAACCACATCTTTGTTCGGTTGATAGCTTTTCTTGAATTTCCCGGCTCCTGCCGGATTCTTCTTGAATCTTAGCTTCGAAAATCTCTTTGACAGAAATGCCAAATACTCATCTAGATCTTCAGCTTCATCCTCACTTAATGCATCAGGTTCTTCAATCATCTTGCTTTTACCATTGCTAGTTACAGCTCCACCTTCACAAGTTCTTTGACTTGGCATGGCTTCCACATTCTTCATCTTCTCTCCATTTTGGTTTGTTGGAATATTGGCCACCAAAGCTACACTTCCACTTTTCTTCTGGCTCTTCTCAACTTCTTAATCTTGTTTCAACTCGTGCTCATAGGTCTTTAAAATTCCATACAGTCTCTCAAGTGTAAAATCTTTGTAATCTTGAGAATTTCTCAATGAGACTGTCACTGGCTTCCATTCTTTAAGTAAAGACCTCAGAAATTTTAGGTTGGAATCTTTGGTTTCATATACTCTCCCATACAGCTTTAGCCGATTTAACAGTTTCTGAAATCTGCTAAATATATCAGTTAAACTTTCACCTGAATTAAAGTGAAAATATTCATACTGCTGTATGAGGAGTTGCATCTTATTCTCTCTAACTTGCTCAGTCCCTTCACAGAGTGTTCGTATTGTGTCTTACACTTGCTTGGCAGTGGTGCAGTTTATGACATTATCGAACATGTCTTGATCAATTCCTGTTAACTCGAATAACTTATAGAAGGGGGGTTGAATACAAGTTATATAATCGTGTCTGATTTTTGCTTGATTAGATGAACAAGAACAAACGAATGAATCAAACTTCGTTTGTATTAAATAAATCAAATACAAACTCTACCAAAGGTGTACAATACCTTTAGCAGCTGCTAACAATACAAATCTCTCTCTCTGTTTGTTTCGAACTCTCGAATACAAACCTTATACAGAGCTTCACACAATATGCACTCTAAAATTCTCAATTCGCTCTTTTTACAATGATATAGAGAGAGTATTTATAATGCTACCTATCAAATAATAACAGAATTATAATCTATCTATGACAATGTTCTGCCATCCAATTGATAGTTTCCATCAATAGAGAATTCGTTTCCTTCACGATATCTTCTTGCTTGTTCTCCAAAGAAAAGTTCCTGTTTTATAGCACTTGCCAGTTTCTGTAGCATCCATAATGACATCATCAGTAACACGACTGATATCAGGATTTCCCATTGCATCAGGATCTGATCATCCCGTCAGTATTTGATCAGGATCTGACTTGCTGTATCAGGATCTGATCTTAGTTCCTGAAATGTAGTCTTTGATGCACTGTTCCTGACTAACCTCTACAGATTACTGTCTAACACATATATCCTATACAAAGTGCTAAATCCTTTATAAGATCAGGATTTACAAGAAGTATAAGCAAAATTCTATTCTCAACATCACAACTTATGAATTATTCCTAACAATCTCCCCATATTTATGCTTCAGAATCTGAAACATAAATCTAAGTTGTAGATGTCAAAACATATAACAATACAACCAGAATAGAATTTATGAATTTAAGATCATGAAGTTAAGTACCTCCTTCTTCAGATGTAGACATGTATCTAGTACTTAGAAGAAAGAATTCAACTATTTGATTCTTCTTTTCCTTTACCACTTCCATGATGAAATTTACCAATTCTGTCACCCTTAGTTCTGCTCCCAGTCTGTTGTTGTTGTTTCTGAATTGTCTTTATCTTCCCCTTTTTGAAATCAGCAACATTAATTCCAAGAGATTCAGTAATAGAACAAATAAGATTCATCAGAACTGCTTGATTGTCCATAATAGTGACTTGGTTATCTTCAAGAATTTGAAGTCTCGATTGAATATCACTTTGAGATTTATGAATGTCCTTAAGAAGTTCAGAATTGACTTCAATATTGGAAGTGCTTGTTGTATCTTCAGATTCAGATGCAGAAAGAACCTTATCTTCAAGTCTTGTAGAAGAAGTTGCCTGTATAGAATGATATTCAAGTAATAATATTTGAGTAGAGGTACAAACATCTTCATCTTTCTGATATGGAGCTGAAGTATGATCATCCTGTCCTTCACCAGTATTCTGTGTACTAACATCTACAAATCCTGACTCCTCCTTAGATTGATCAGATACTGTTGATGTCTCAGTTCTATCTGATATTGGAAGTACAAAGAAAGGAATACTAGGATCATTAGGAATATCTTCTGGTACTGGTTGAGTAGAAGTTTGTCTTAGCCTTTCACCTCTTCTGTTTATGATTCCTGCAAGCCTTTCTTTCTGTTTCTGAGCTTTAACTTCTGGCTTTGCATTGTGATGTGCTAAGTCATTCTTCTCATACATCTTGATAAAATAATAAGTACTAGCATCCATACCAAGATTTTCAAGCCAAGATTCAGGAAAAACTTGATCCCGGAAATCAAACGATGGTGGTTTCCTAATTTTCTCTCCCTCACTATGGAGTTGGTCATCCATACCCTCATTCTCACTTTGACTATCTAAAGTCAACGCTCTTTCTACCTCTCCTTTTGCCTGGTCAGGAGCCAGCCTCTCTGTGTGTAGATCTATGTCCATCTTTTCAAGTGTATCACTCAAATTTGGATAAGTGCTCTCATGACCTACAGAAAAATAGGGGTTAGAAGAAGTTTTTATGCCTGAACTCACATGGAGAGAGGCTTCCTCATATGGCATGGGGTTTGAGGTTTTCTCCAAGGAGTGAGATGCTATAGTCTCTGAACCCTTACAAACATTTACTTTCTTTCCAGAGACTACAGGCTCCAATATACCACTTTCAGGTTTTACACTAGACTCTGATGTCTTCAGTAATACTTCATTAGACACCATAGCTAGTATGCCACCGTCTTTAAGTGTTGGTTGCTGAGACATACCCTCAAGGTGGATAGACTCTAAAAGAACAATATTGGTTTGATCTTCAAGAAAATCAATCAAAGTCATTCCTCCCATATCATAGGGTTTCTCACTTGCAATTTCAGTCATCACAGAAGACCTTTCAGCATCAGCAATCACAGTTCCTGAGTCATCCAACCTCTGACTAGATGGTTCTTGTGTTGCAGTGACTGTGATCTGATATATCCTACTATTCACCACTGGTGCAATAATATCTTCTATTGACTGCTTCCCTCTATCAACTACCTCCTCTTGTTCACCTTGAGCTGAAGCATCTTCAACAATGACATCCTTGTCAAATAGATATGCATGAAGTGATTGAATTGCAACATGCTTAGGAAGTCCAAATTTCTTGTGCAATTCCTTTCTGACTGATACATAGAAGTACATCTTCATTAAATCAAGTCTTTGATGTTGCAGTCCATATTCTTCAGGAAATGAAAGTTTGGGAACACTTTCAATTAGAAAATCTAGAACAGGCCTGGAAAGCTTCACTTTTAGAGAAATAAGTTCCATAGCCAGTCTGTATGTTAATGTAGTTTCCCATGAAGAATCAAGATCCAGATCTCTCTTGTCAGATACTGACGTGGATATAGCCTTATTTGTAGAGACCTGCATAATGTTAGTTGGACTAGACACTGTGTGTGTAGGTGACAAATGAATCTTTCTCCTTGTTCTTCTAGTATAGTGAGCAACAGATTTGTCTTGAGAAGACTCAAGAGGTGTAGACACAGAAGTGATCTTGGGATGAGATCCTTTTTCAATAGACACAGTCTTTTGAGAGATAGTATCCAGTAACTGTTTTCCCTTTTTAAGAACTACAGCCTTTTGGGAGACTGCAGCCTAGTTGTGACTAGGTGTTCCATCCCTTTGTCCTAGCTTAGAAAGTTGAATTGCAACCTTCAATTCTGCTCCCTCAGCAAGAAATATATTATCATCATCTTCACTAGAACTACTACTTGAAATGACAAATCTTCTCTTCCTTACAACTGATGTCTTTTGAGAAACACCAGAGGTTGGCTTCTTTGAAACAATAGGTTGTGGATCAAATTTTGGTTCTAGAATTGTTTCAGAGACTGTAATGTTTTTGGCTACTTGGGTAGACACAGGGGGGTTCTCCTCCAATTGAGATTCCTGAGTCATTTCACCACCAAAGAAAGAAGAATTATAGATAGTAGGAAGATGAGTTCTTAGAAGTACCTGAACATGATTTGGATAGTGTAATGCAGGTATTTCATCTAGATTCTTTTCACTGTCCTTCTTCGTAATGTCAGAGAAAATTCTCTTTTGCTGTACATAAGAAGAAACACAATATTCTCTACCAAATCTAGCTTCAACATCAGGAATGAAATGGTTAATTAACAGTTGCATGAATCTGTGATAATAAACCATATTCTTGTCATGATCTCTTGACTCAAGTTTAATACACATCTGACTTAAGATAATGTGACCAAAATTAATTACTCTGTTATAAAGCAAACCATATGCAATATGTGATGTAACAGCAGTAATTTGTTGAAAAGAACTACATTTACCAGTAAAACATTTAGCAATTTGGTCAAAAAAGAAAGACCATTCTTTCCTAAGAAAGGATCTATTTAACTGGCTCATGTTATCTAGAGATCCATTATAACCTAATACAGATAACATAGTTCTAACATCGTCATCAGATGGTACATTCTTAAAATTCGTACTAACAGGTAAGTGAAGTACTGAATTAACAACCGATTTACTAATATCAAATGAGTCTTGTCCTAAGTGTAGAACAATCTTACCTGATTGACTCTGAGTAGAATCAATTACCTCAGCATTCTCCCAAGCTTGTGAAACAGCTACTTGATTAATTTGTGGAGATGCTGTCAAGGCATAGCTTAATGGTCCTTTCGTCATAAAGTCCATAATTGGGTGAAAATCAGTTGACACCCCTTCCTTGTTGGTGATAGCTGTAACATGATTGTTCATTATAAAATCAAAGTCACCAAACTTGAAAGCTACTGATTTGGGTAGTCTTCTTTGAGTTGCCATTTTGATCTTAAAAGAACTTAAGAAATCTTTGAAATTGATTATTGATTTTGAAAACTCAAGAGTGTTTTTGCTTTAGAAAATGAAATTAGAGAAAGCAATTACACGATTAGAGTGTCAAAATAATTATATTTCAAAAATCCTTCAGACCCATTATCCCACGTTGACACGTAGATGACATGTGTCAGTCCTTGAAAAATACAGTTACCCACGACTTTTGGAAAATAAAATCCAAAATTAATTTCAAGTAAATAAGTCAAGGTAAAAATCAATACTGATAAGCTTCCTTTTCCTTATGTGATCTTCTCATCAAGATAATCACACGATTCAATGTAATTTCCAAATAGAAAAACAATTACTAATCCTGATGTGAACACACTTGTATTCCTGATCAATATCATCCTGATTCCAGAGACTAAATGGAGTTTCCACGTGGCATTTTCTTTTACCTGTAAAAGAAATAAATAAAATCTGAACAAAATCAATTGGTTAAATTCGTTCAATATTTCTTGAAAATACAAGAAATACAGTCACACATAATTATGACTGTCTGCATTGATATCCCCCAAACGAGTGTTCAGCTTCTCACGTCTTTCTATAAAAGAAACCAACGTTTTATGCCATTCTCTAAAACCTTTTTTTTATTCTTTTCTCTTTTCAACATGGCTTTCAACCCAAATCTTCATATGAACCCTAGCTTTTGGTTCATTACCACTGAGAAGTTCTTTACTCTTGATGATCAGGAGCAAGTAAACTATCTCTTAGAAGAGATGACTTTTCTCATCGAGTCAGATATGATTGGTCTTAACCCAGATAATTTCCACGAATCTCCTCTAAAACATCTACCAGTTGGATACAATCCTCCTCTAATCTCTTCAAACCTTGAGGATGAAGAATTTGGCGAAGAGTCTGAGGTTGATCTTGATGGAGATGCTATTCATCTTCTTCAATAAGCATGAAGATGAGTCAGCTGCTTTCATTCAAGTCGCCCAGACAAGGAATCCAATCTTGAGATGCTCCTTTTCCTAAAGTCGATCGTTGAGGATTGAAGCAGCAACAACTTTAGACAAGAATAGAATTATCAGTAGTAGTTAGACAAAAAGAAGAATTGTATTTCATTTCCATGTATGTAATGCTTTTGATTAATGAAAATACAAGTTTTCTTATTGTCTACTTGTCTATTGTTGATTATTGACTGATCTGAATAATGATATAAATTATCAGTATGCATATGATAAAACTTGATAACATAGACTTTAACAAAACTCAGAATTGAACCACTAAATAACATGAACTTCAGAATTTGAAACAGTAAGACACACAAATTTCACAATCCTGATACTGACGATACAATCCTGATGTCAATACTGATGACGTCAGCATACTGATAGCAATCCTGATCCTGATGTTTATTAATAAGTCTATCATACTGAAATTTATCAAGATAAAATGTTACAGCTTAAGCATTAACAATCAAGTATAGATCCTGACAAAATATCAAGTCTATAAACTGAAATAACATACCTTGCTGCTCGTGCAGATGTTAAAGATCTAAAAATTTAACATTCCTAACTCACTAACCAATCTAATGAATGTAGCCTCATCAAGTGGTTTAGTTAGAATATCTGCAAGCTGTTTGTCAGTAGGAACAAAATGAAGTTCCACAGTACCATTTTCAATATGTTCTCTAATAAAATGATACCTGACATCAATGTCATTAGTCCTTGAGTGTTGAACTGGATTTTCTGCAATTTTGATAGCACTAGTATTATCACAAAACATTGGAATATTACTAAGTGTCATACCATAATCCATCAACTGATTTCTTATCTAAAGTAGTTGAGCACAACAACTTCCTGCTGCAATGTATTCAGCTTCTGCAGTTGAGGTTAAAACTGATTGCTGCTTCTTGCTTGCCCAAGAAATCAATCTGTTTCCCAAGAATTGACATATACCTGTAGTGCTTTTCCTATCTATTTTACACCCTGCTATTTTACACCCTGCATAATCAGAGTCTGAATAGCCAATTAGGGAGAAATCAGATTCTCTTGGATACCACAAACCAAGATTTGGAGTTCCCTTGAGATATCTAAAAATTCTCTTCACAGCAATTAAATGAGATTCCTTAGGATCACTTTGGAATCTAGCACATAAACAGGTAGAGAACATTATATCTGGTCTACTTGCAGTTAGATATAACAGTGAACCTATCATGCCTCTATAGCTAGTGTTATCAACACTCTTTCCCTTAGGATCAGAGTCTAGCTTAGTGGCTGTTGCCATGGGTGTCTTTGCAATTGCACTATTTTGAAAGTCAAACCTTTTTAAAAGATCTTTGATATACTTTGACTGATTAATAAAAATACCATTCTCAGTCTGTTTGACCTGCAAGCCTAAAAAGTAATTTAGTTCACCCATCATGCTCATCTGATACTTAGACTGCATAAGCTTGCTAAACTTAGAACATAACTTTTCATTAGTAGAACAAAATATAACATCATCAACATAAACTTGAACTAAAAGCAAATCACCTTTTATCTTTCTAAAGAATAGAGTTTTGTCAATTGTACCTCTTGTGAAGCCATTTTCAAGAAGAAATTTAGACAAAGTCTCATACCATGCTCTTGGTGCCTGCTTTAGTCCATAGAGTGCCTTGTCAAGTTTGTAGACATGATTTGGAAACTTTGGATCAACAAAACTAGGTGGTTGTTCCACATACACTTCCTCATCAAGTTTGCCATTAAGAAAAGTACTCTTTACATCCATCTGGTATAACTTGAATTTTGAATGAGCTGCAAATGTAAGAAACATTCTAATTGCTTCCAATCTTGCTACAGGTGCAAAGGTTTCATCATAGTCAATTCCTTCTTCCTGAGAATAACCCTTGGCCACCAATCTTGCTTTGTTTCTTACAATCATACCAGATTCATCTATCTTGTTTCTGAAAACCTATTTAGCACCAATAATAGATCTATCTTTAGGTCTTAGTACCAGTTTCCAAACTTTGTTCCTCTCAAACTCATTCAATTCTTCCTGCATTGCTATTACCAAATCAGGATCCTGTAAGGCTTCTTCAACCTTCTTAGGTTCATTCTTTGAGAGAAAACAACTGTACAAGCATTCATTTTGAATTGATCTTCTAGTTCGAACACCACTATTTGGATCACCAATAATCAAATCTTCAGTATGATCCCTTGTCCATTTTCTAACAGGTGGTAGATTACTCCTGCTAGACTCTCCCCCTAAGTTAGTGGAATCTCTTGTAGAAGAGTGTTCATTTCCTTCAATAGCTTCCCCTTGATCAATAGAATTAGTGGATTCAATACTGCTGCTAGTTTCTGATCTTCCTTCATTAGACTCTGAAGGATCAATTCCTGATGAAGTAGACTCTGAAAGACTAGTCTGATCCTGACCAGTACTATGTTCTCCTTGATTGAATTGCTCCCCCTCAACAGTAGCATTCCTTTGAGAAGCAATAGGATAACCTTCATCATCACTGGAGAGAATCTCAGAATACTTAAGATTTTCAAATTCCAGATTGTCATGGCTTTCATCAGTTTGCAAAATTCCAAACTTCTTAATATCAAATGCAACATGAATTGATTCCATAACAATGTGAGTTCTGAGATTGTATACTTTGAAGGCCTTTGATACTGAATATCCTAGAAAGATTGCTTCATCCGATTTGGCTTCAAATTTTCCAAGTTATTCTGGATGAACTTTCAGGACATAGCATTTGCATCCAAAGATGTGAAAGTATTTCACACTTGGTTTGTTTCCTTTGATCATCTCATTGGGAGTCTTACCATGAGCATTTACCAAGGTACAATTTTGAGTGAAACATGCAGTGTTGATAGCTTCTGCCCAGAAATAGGTTGGAAGCTTTGCATCTGCAAGCATGGTTCTTGCTGCCTCTATGAGAGTTCTGTTCTTTCTTTCTACTACACCATTCTGCTGAGGTGTTCCAGGTGCAGAAAACTGTTGAGTAATTCCATTGTCTGCATAATACTCCTCCACTGTAGAATTCTTAAATTCTGTACCATTGTCACTTCTGAGCACTTTGACCTTGTACTCAAAGCTATTTTGAATATTCTTGAGAAGTTCAATGATTTGCTGAGGAGCTTCATCCTTGTTGTGTAGAAAGAATACCCATGTGAACCTTGTGTAATCATCCACTATAACTAGAGCATATCTTTTCTTGCTGATAGACATAATGTTTACTAGACCAAATAAATCAAGATGCAGCATGTGAAATGGTTCAGTAATTGAATTTTCTGTCTTGCTCTTGAAAGTGGTTCTTCTTTGTTTTCCAAGTTGACAAGCATCACAAAGTCCATTTTGCACATAATTTGCCTGAGGTAGGCCTCTCACCAGATGGTGCTTAACAAGTTGATTAAGCTTCTTGAAATTGAGATGTGAGAGCTTCTTGTGCCAGTTCCAGCTTTCATCATTTGATGCCTTGCTATAAAGACATCTGATAGTTCCTTTAGATGTGTCACTCAAGCTGGCTTCATATATGTTACCATGTCTCTGACCAGTCAGAACAATGTTTCCATTTTTCATATTCAAGATTTTGCATCCTTCACTGTCAAAGATTGATTGGTAACCCTTATCACCCAGTTGACTTATGCTTAAAAGTGTGTGTTTCAAGCCTTCAACCAGTTCAACGTTTTCTATTATGACATTTCCCAAAACAGTTAAGCCATATCCCAGAGTTTCTCCTTTGTTGCCATCTCCAAAGGATATTACTGGGCCAGCTTTCCTCTCAAACTTTGTAAGCAGGGACTTCTTTCCAGTCATATGTCCAGAGCATCCACTGTCCAAGATAATTGAATGCTTCTTTCCAGTGCCCTGCAAACAAAAAGTAGCTAGTTAGAATTTTTTAGGACCCAACTTTGATTGGATCCCTTCTTACTAACTTTTGAACCAACAGGCTTTGAAGATTTTGCTTTTAATTTACCTGTTGCAAAGTCAACCTTAGACTTTGATTTCACAAACTGTTTGTGACTAGGAGTTTCATATTTCAGAGAATAATAGTCATAATACAGTTCATGATATCCCTTACACATATAAATGGAATGAAGTAAACTACCACAATGATAACAGGGTTCTTGTGGTTGGTATTGAATTCTCTAAGTCTTGGGGAATCTGGACTCAGTTTTCCAAGAAGGTTTTTGATTGCAGTCTAGGGCCAAATGATTATGATATTTCCACATTTATAGCATTTCTTCTTAGGTGCATCATGTACATTCTTGTAATTATTCTCTTTGTTAATACCTTCTTTTCCATTCCTATTTCTTCTGATCTTGCTAGACTCTGAAATACCTTCTAGTCTCTATTTCAACTGGGACTTAGACAGAAAGCCTATGTTGACATTCTTAGGTTTTTCTAACACTCTCTCATCTGAATTGCTATTGTTAATTCTTTTGTGCACAACTGGGGTACCTTTAGAATCAACAAATTCAACATGTTTATGTTCATAAACTATCTTCTTACCTTCAGACTTAGATGTACTAGCTTCAATTTTACAATCATCATTGACAATAGCTACAGTATTTTCTTGCCTAGCCTTATCAAAACCTAAACCATTAACTTTACCAAGAATTTGATTTTCAATGATTTCTTGAGTCTTTTTACCAGAATTGTTAATGGTTTTAATCACATCTCTCTCTTCCTCTAGTTCTTTTCTGACATAGTCATAAGCCTCAAGAATAACACTATAATCATGCTTAGCTTTATCAGAACTTAATCTATATTCTTCCATTTGAATTAACTCAGATTCAAGAAAATTATTTCTACTAACTAATTCATCATTCTTAGCCTTAAGTTCATCTTTTTCACTAGCAAGAATTTTGAAATTAGTCATAAGATTCTTAAACTCAACATGAATAGATCTAATATCATCAGAATCTAAGCTATCAAATGAATCAAGAGAGTGAAGTGATACCTTAACAGAAGATGAAGAAGTTTTCGTTGGAGATCCAGGCTTGTCTGAAGCACTTGCCATCAATGCAATGTTGTCATAATCCAATTCATCTTCAGAATCATTGGAGTCTGCCCAATCATTCTGTGTGACCATGAGTGCATTACCCTTCCCTGAATTCCTAGGCTTCTTGCACTCACTAGCAAACTGTCCAAGCTCACTGCAGTTAAAGCACTTGATCTTGGCTTTATCAAGCTTGATAATTATACTCTTGCCTTTGTCACTCTTCTTCTCCTCTTTCTTCTGAAAAGATCCTTTGCTAAATCTTCTCCTGTTGAATCTTCCTTTCTTGAAAGCTTAAGCAAACATAGCAAAGAGTTCTTGCATCTCTGATTCAGAATCATTATCTTCAGAGTCTATATCTGTAGTCTCTGACTCAGAACTTTCTTTGCTCTTCTTCTTCCTCAAGTCTCTTTCAGTAGATTCAGACTTTTCTTCTGGAAGCTTATTTGATTCAGATTGAGCAGTGAGTGCAACAGTTTTCATCTTTCCTTCACTCCTGCTCTTTTTTTGCTGCCTATCAAGTTCATAAGCTCTCAATTTTCCATAAACTGCTTCTAATGATATTTCATCCAGATCATTAGCTTCCTCAATTGCAGATATCTTCTCATTGTAGAAATCAGGAAGAGCTTTCATGAACTTAGTATTCATATCCTCCAAGTCATAATATTTACCATGCATGGCCATCTCATTGATGAGTTTAGTAAACCTATCAAAGGTGTCAGTAAGTGACTCACCAGACTTAGATTCAAAGTACTCATACCGTTGTATGAGAAGTGTCCTCATATTCTTCCTGACAGGTTTTGTTCCTTCACAGTGAACCTTTAGATTGTCCCATATCTCCTTAGCAGTTTTACAAGAGAGAACATAGTTAGTGAGAACAGAATCAAGACTGTTGAATAGTATGTTTCTCACTTTAGCATCCTTAAGAACGTTCTCCTTTTCCTTATCTGTCCATTCAGATTTAGGCTTCTCTGTTGTATGTTCTGGAACAACTTTTCCTTCGACAGTTGCTTGAGGAACAAGACTTGTTGGAACGAAAGGCCCATCTCTGATTTTGTCAAGATAATCAGGACCTGTTGCTTCCAGGTGATGCAACATCTTCACTTCCCATAGAGTATATTCGTTTCTCTTGAGCATAGGGATCTTAGTATTACCATCCTTATAACCAGACATGATTGCAGATCTTTATGATTATTTGAAATCAACCTGCTCTGATACCAATTGTTAACTCGAATAACTTGTAGAAGGGGGGTTGAATACAAGTTATATAATCGTTCTGATTTTTGCTTGATTAGATGAACAAGAACAAACGAATGAATCAAACTTTGTTTGTATTAAATAAATCAAATACAAACTCTACCAAAGGTGTACAATACCTTTAGCAGCTGCTGACAATACAAATCTCTCTCTCTCTCTCTCTCTCTCTCTCTCTCTGTTTGTTTCGAACTCTCGAATACAAACCTTAAACAGAGCTTCACACAATACGCACTCTAAAATTCTCAATTCGCTCTTTTTACAATGATATAGAGAGAGTATTTATAATGCTACCTATCAACTAATAACAGAATTATAATCTATCTATGACAATGTTCTACCATCCAGTTGATAGTTTCCATCAATAGAGAATTCGTTTCCTTCACGATATCTTCTTGCTTGTTCTCCAAAATAAAGTTCTTGTTTTATAGCACTTTCCAGTTTCTGTAGCATCCATAATGACATCATCAGCAACATGACTAATATCAGGATTTCCCATTGCATCAGGATCTGATCATCCCATCAGTATTTGATCAGGATCTGACTTGCTGTATTAGGATCTGCTCTTAGTTCCTGAAATGTAATCTTTGATGCACTGTTCCTGACTAACCTCTACAGATTACTGTCTAACACATATATCCTATACAAAGTGCTAAATCCTGTATAGGATCAGGATTTACAAGAAGTATAAGCAAAATTCTATTCTCAACATCACAACTTATGAATTATTCCTAATAATTCCATTGAACAAAATGTTCATGGTCATCCTATCTTTGTGAATCTCCTCCAAGTCTTCATCTATGTACTTAGCTTGATTCTTTGGAATAAGACTTCCAGCAGCTACACTGCCAGCATCTTGACCAATCCCAGAGTTGGCCTTCATTGGAACATGAGGTCCTTTCTCTATGCAATCTACATAGCCTTCATCGATGGCTGAGAGATAAAGGTGCATTTTTACTTTCCAGTGAAAGTAATTATCTTTATCAAGCATTGGAATCTTCACACCTATATCTTTCCTTCCCATGGTTTTGATCTTTAGACTTCTTGTATACTAGAAGTTTGCTCTGATACCAATTGTTAGGTCCCGGAGTATCGTAGAAGGTGGGGTTGAATACGATACTACCAAAAAAAATTCCGAGAATATATCTTTATTGATAATAAACTCGAAGGTGTGTTTCAACTTCTAATCCAATGGATTAGCTTCAAAACCACAACACTCCTAAGGATAGTTTAGGCACGAGAACCTTCTACCCGACACTTCCTGAAAGCGGGCTAAGCCGGCTTCCCTACTAGATGGACTATCTAGCAGCTTACACAGAGAAGATATAAGAGAGAGAAGAGAGAGTTGTGTGTTGAGGTGTGTTTGGAAATGAAATACAACAGGCCTATTTATAGGTTTTAGAAAGTCACTATGCTGTACTATTCCAGTTGGCCCCACATGCATAGTAACACTATTCTACCAACCAAACCGCATCTGCTAAAAATTTTCATTTCACGTGGGCCCCACCAGCCACTATTTGCACAGTACCACTATTTGCACAGTAATCACTATTTGCACAATAACCACTATTTGCACAGTACCTGCATAGTAACCGCGCATAGTAACCTTGCATAGTAATCATGCATAGTAACTTTGCATAGTATTACTATTTTTGGTTGCTTCTTTTGGGCTTCTCTCTTCTGTTTCAAATATTCTGCTGAATTAATTCATCTCAGAAAATAGTTCAAGTACCAGATTAATTTAATTATTTATTATAAATAATTAATTAATCTGTTACTTAGTTAATTTTCAGAGTAAATTAATTTTTGACAATACCATGAGATATTATGTCTGTCCTTGATCGTCAATAGGCTTTGGCAATTCTTTCTATAAATTAATGTGTTGATCCTTCTCGTATGTGCTGACACTTAGTGCACTGGTCTGGTTCACAAGTGACTAACACTGATCTTGATTTTCACACCTTCGTTACATTCCAATTGATTAGCCTGCAGCAGTATCATCAAATAATATAAATACATGGAATCTTTTTTGCCCTTCAACTGAATCATCTGTACATCTTATTCTGTCACTGAGGCTTGATCATGTTAATGAACTTCTTTCAGCGACTTCATCCTTGTTGATGCCTGTTCTTCAAATTTCATGATCCCTGTATAGAGTTAATATTATTTATTATTTATCCTAGTTGAGTTATATATGTCCTCTATTACATATTACATTAAATTATGCTTTACATTTCTCTATCTCATTACCTATCTATATTATGATCTATATATTTAAATGAGTTAGAAGACCTGTTGTATTATGCAACCTGTAGTTTCATTACACCTGTAGTTTGATTTTTGTACCATTATAACAGCATTATACACTGCAAATTCTGTGTTGAAGAACAGAATATTAATATTCCTCAAAGTTATGTATGTCTGATTCAGATTCTGTTAGAAGGTTGATTCAAACAAAATGTATTCCGCAAACAGTCACTGTGTTGACTATGCACGAAACATTTGTATGATTTTAATTCTTATATACTCAGCTCTTTATCGATTCTGTGATATATTGTATCAAAAACTTTGTAATTATATATTACTTACTACTTAATGAGATTAATGTATTATTTTTTATAAAGTCAGAATAAACAGCTGTTTATTATGTTATTGTGCGAATCAAGATTGCCAAATAAGACCAACTCAGATCGATAAAAATACCTAAAACAGAATCTCATAATTATTTGGTAAAATAGCAAATAAAAATGAGCTAACTCTTTCGGTACCATACCAAAGAGAAAAGGAAAATACTTGCAATTGGTTATAAAGGAGAAGAGAAAAGAAAAATTTGGCATTACACCAAATTAAAAAGGGAAAGAAATTGGGAAGTTCTTGATAAAAAGGGAAGACAGAAATAAAAATGAGCTAACTCTTTCGGTACCATACCAAAGAGAAAAGGAAAATACTTGCAATTGGTTATAAAGGAGAAGAGAAAAGAAAAATTTGGCATTACACCAAATTAAAAAGGGAAAGAAATTGGGAAGTTCTTGATAAAAAGGGAAGACAGAAATTAATTTGATTCAAAATGAATCATCTTTCAAGGGGAAGTAAACATTTTTTTTCAAAAACACAAATGATTAAGGAGAAAAAGAAGTTCGAATTTTTGGTAATATACCAAACAAAAAGGGGAAAAGAAAATTAGATCCCCCCCAATTCAAAATTTAAAGTCCTTTTCTAATGCATCTCATAAGTTGTTTTGCAGGGAATCAATTAGTGGAATTAGGCCGCGTGCTTCGAATCGAGTCTAAAAGATTTTTCAAACATTCATGCATATACTAAGGGGAAGCACACACGGGTAAATTTTTAAATTTTATGTTTTGTTTGGCAAATACCAAAACGGGGAAGATTGAAAGGATATCTTCGATATATTATTCATTTTGGTATTTATATGATTTAACATAAAATTTAATTACACTTAGTTATCCTCTCCACTAGGTCATTAATTTAATTGATTCCGTCAAAAGTCAAAAGTCAATTCTAGCAATATTTTTCTATCTACTTATAAAAGATATTCCATTGTTGCAAAAAATCAGATTATCTATTTTTATGGAATATATCTCTAAAGGCAATAAGATTGAAAAAAATATTGAGGTGTGATATTTTTTAGATCTCGTTGCAACATTGATAAGGCGACAGGCTTGAACAAAGAATATTCGAGGATTAATATTCTTTAGAGAACTCGTACTATATTTAAAAATGATCAGTTTTTATTCAAAAATTCTCTGCCTTCGTACTCAAAATATTTTTATCCTCAAGAATATTAATATTCAGTGGTAGAATATTAATACTCATTTTTATCTCGTGCCAGAAATATTTAAAGTAATTTTTCTCCCACGTCTTAAATTTATTCCATTATCGGACAAAATTATTTTAAATACTGAAAAATATTTCCTACACTCTCAATATATTTTATATATTAGAAAATATATTCTAAGTATTTATTCAAGTCAAAACATTGATCAAATGATGTATCTATTTTAAAGAAAGACCAATCGTATTTTATTCAAAACCGAAACCTGATTTAATCGTATTAAATCCAAATAAAATACTTCCAGTTGCTAGAATGACTTGAAACTGGAGATGGGTAACTTAAATGTTATTTTCTACGCATGGTAAAAGTTTTGTAATTTTCTGAGAATTTTTTTCCGGGCACGAAAATTGAGACAGTGGGTCCACAATTGAGCACGTTTGACCAAATCAACTTTGACCAAAATTGACCAAACTTTTCAGAATATTATTTTATAATATTCCTAAGTGCTCCATATTTTTAGAATTATTTATTGGGTAGTTTTGTATTTTTCGGATATTTAATTAACGATACATGTTACGTATTTAATCGTTAATCGATACGAGTCCGATACAATATAAAACACAACTGGTTTCTAATACCAAAACCACCTCAAAGAAACTCAAAACTACTCCCAATTAACACAAACCACTTTTCACCTCATCAATCCAAGTGCTTTCAATCCTAACCACTAAGTTTTCCTTCAATCCTCACCCTTCCTTCCACCCAACTCCTCCTATAAATAAACCCCTTCCCACACCCATTTCCACCAAGCTAAAGAGCCAAAGAATTGCTGGGTTTTTAGAAGTATAATCTCTCTCCATCTATCCAAACACTCTAAACACATATTTCTTCTTAAAAACCTTCTCCTTCTTATATATACTTACAATATACTCAAGGTTTTTGTTATATAAGCTTAGTTCCTCCAACCAAGCTCTCTCCCACCAAGCAAGATCCTCTACCACTTCCTTCCGGCCTCCCGAAGGGCTGCCCAAGTTCGACCAACGTGCTTAAATCCGGCCGAACCTCCGGCGAATTTTTCCGGCGAACTTTTCCGGCAAACTTTCCTATCATCTTCAAAAGTGGTAATATTTTAGCTTTCGATCCGAGTCTTAACCAACCATATTTTGTTAGAATATAAGAGCTTTTAACTAACCTCTCTTCATCTTATTAAGCTCTTATATCAAAACATTGTTATTAATACTTTAACGCACTCATTTTGGCCATTTATTGTCTTTATATATATATTTATGCTAAGGCTTGATTTAATTCCCATCTATCACCTCTAGTGTTCCGTGGGAAGAAGATCTTTAAAGCTTATATTATTTATATTATATTTTCCGCACCTTTTTATTCTCGTCCTCACACTTGTGAGTGATTTTACTTTCTGCAATATTTTAACGCATAATAGCGACCCTCGTTTTATCCTATAGATAAGCGAGCTACTTTTCTGTACGTGTGCGTTTATTTGTGTGTTGTGTTAAATTGGCCAAATTATATTAAAGTGCAAAACGTTAAAGTTGCTCATCAAACATCGTTAAGCTACAAGAGCCTAACGAAGGATTTGATTTATACATTACTTCGAATATATATATATATATATATATATATATATATATATATATATATATATATATATATATATATATATATTCAATAACAAAGTAATCTTAAGGTCTTAAGGTATACACCGACGTTTCCAAACATCGAACAAAAGTATACGATTATAAACCTTATAAGCCTACGAGTTTAAAGGGCATAATCAATATTTACAAACTCCGAGATATATTTAAATTTCACTTAAACGGAGTATTGTATTAAAAGTATTCTTCGATCTACAAGTCATATCGAATAAAAGAATACGTATAAAGTCGTAAGAAAATAAAGCTTATCGAACTTATTTCACTTAATATTCGTGGAAGAATATTATAGTCACTCTCGGACATATTAGTCCAAAACCTCTCTTTATATTATTGTTTGTTTCATATATATTGTTTTCTAAGTTTTGCAGTGAGGTGAAGTTAAAGTGAGGTGATTCTCGTTGTAAGACCCAAGTCCTAGGCACTAGCGGGGAGTTAGTGGCTTTTGCACCGTGAAGAAAAGAAAAGACCCAAGACCTTTCATCTAATATCCAAGACTGACAAAAGCTAAGGATTCAAAGACTACATCAAGGGTTCTACATCAACTTTGAAGAAGTAACGGGAAGTTTCTGTCTAAGATAAGTTGTGTAGGTTTTCACAACGACTTTGAGAGTGTAACGGGGAGTTATGGCCCAAGAAAAGTCTTGTGATTTTTATTTTTATTGTGAGGTAGTGTCGGGGAGATACTTACCAAGACCAATATTTATAAGGTTGTAAAGGCTTCTCCGCCTACTAAATGAGCGAGTTATTTTTAAGGAAAAATCTCGAGTCCGGAGAGGAACTCGGGGACTGGAGTAGGGGTGAGCGAATCCATTAGGGGTTGCGCCATCGCGAACCAGGACAAAATCTCCTGTGTGGTATTTTGTTTCCTTTTCTTTTATTTTCTGCACTTATATACTGCATAACGACTCGGTAAAAGTTTTTAAAAAAGGGAAAATTATTTTAAAACGCCATAATAATTTTTAAATTGGATATTAAGCTATTCAACCCCCCCCCCCTTCTAGCTTAAAATAGCCCTCTTACGGGACCTAACAATGCTGCGGTTGGACAGAATGCTCCTGGTAATCTAAAAGTAACATCCCCCGATGTTCAACATGATATTATAAATGCTTTTTCCACGGAGACAGTTAATGGTATTATTCATGAATTAGGAGATAATGTGTTCACAATATTGGTTGATGAATCCCGTGATGTATCTATCAAAGAACAGATGATTGTTGTGTTACGATTTGTTAATAAAAATGGATGTTTTGTGGAGAGATTTATGGGTATTGTTCATGTTCAAGATACAAGTGCTTCTTCAATTAAGTTATATATTGATTCTTTGTTTGCTAAGCATGGGTTAAGTATCTCAAAAATCAGAGGACAAGGCTACGATGGAGCTAGTAACATGAGCGGACAATTCAATGGATTAAAAAGTTTGATAATGAAGGAAAATAAATCTACATATTACATTCACTGTTTTGCACATCAGCTTCAACTTACACTTATTGCTATTGCAAAACATAGAGTTCATGTTGGTAGTCTTTTTAATATGGTGTCAAATTTAGTAAATGTGGTTGGTGCTTCTTGTAAACGAAGAGATGCACTTTGAGAACGACAAGTTGTTCACATATCTCAAGCATTGGAAAATGGTGAAATTACAAGTGGGTGATAAGTGGATTTTATATCTACTTGGAACATTCCATATCGGCTTAAATTGGTGTACTTGGACTCAAGTTTGTGGTATTTTTGATGTGTTTTGCTTAAATGTGCAGGTTTGCAAGAATGTCGATTAGGGATGAATTTTTCGTTATTTGGAGTTGATTTATGATATGGAATGAAGAACGGCGTCTTAATATCAACTACCAAGAGGGTTATGATTCAAGGAATTGAAGACGGGAAGTTCGTGCAAAAAGAACGGAAGAAAATGGCTCAAAAACGAAGAAAATGGAGAAAAATCAGTTTCGGGCAGGAAGTTTACGCGCCTGGAGCGCGTAAAACAGCAGGAGTGTGCGCCTGGAGCGCGTAGCACGTGCCTGGGGCGCGTAGGTCCGACAGAAAATCCTGAAAATGTTCGTTTTGACCCTATTTCGAATTCTAGTTATATTTTTGGTATCCAAACCTATTTCTAATTGTATTGTAGGTTGTTTTTCTTACTGGGCAAGACTTCTAGAGCCTATTTAAACACATCCTACCATTGTAATTTGTAACACCATTACATATCAATTACTTAGGTTTATTTGTATCTTTTCATACTTTGTTTTTATCATGGTTTCATCAGATCCCATGATGACGAGAGGTTCGATTATGAACTAATCGTTGTCATGGGATTCTAACGAATTTATTTATGGAGCTTTAGTATCTTGATTACTTTAAAGATCTGTGTGTGATGTATATCTGATATCCTTGTATGGTTATGCTTAATTGATAGATGCGTCGCGAACATCTAATTTGTTAATCTCTTATGAAGTGAAAGTGGATCATGAGATTTATAACTTGCCATGCTAGCATAGGTTCATGATTGTTTATCAACATGATTCGTACTATGAGATGAAAATACTTATATTGCCCTGTGTGATCAATATGGATAACTTGTTCTTCAACCGTTATGTTTTCAAATTCTATAGACATATAGGGTCGAAGCATAATTGGTGTCTATTCATCTTCTATCTCATTTGTGGATGTATGTTTAGTTTGGTATACGTATGCTGACAGGTAGCGTGTACTTGTTTCGTGTTATCCGATCAGATATCATAACCATTGCATATAGTATTTAATGAAGTTAGGATTCCATGGTTCATCTTACGTAAGTAATTCGATTTTAATTATCATTATTTAAGTAATTCTTAGTTTAGTAGTTTGTATCTTAGTTTAATTTAGATAATCAAACCCCAATATTGTTAATTGTCTTAGTAGTGCATAATAACCATACATTGTTGCATAGGTACAAAACTGAATTAAAACCATAACCAGATCTCTGTGGGAATGAACTCAACTTTATTCTATATTACTTGTGACCACGTACGCTTGCGTGATTTAGTGCAAACAAGTTTTTGGCGCCGCTGCCGGGGATCATCGGTGTTTTATTTTTAGTTTATGTGCTTGTCATCAGTGGTCGTTAGAGTTCACTAACTCGGATTGTTTTTCTAACCTATCTTGTGTAGTTCGTTGGTGTTTCAGGTACGTGTACAGCTATAGCTATAGCAGCTCAGTTGAAGGCATTAAATTTGAAGATGGATTTTCTAACTTACTATGGAGTTCAGCAGGTGGCTAGTGTTTGTGAGCTATGTATGGGCGCACATGAGACGAATCCGTGTGCCATCTGTAGTGCATCAGTGAGCTGGAGCAACAATCAAGGTGGCATGCTGCAACCACAACAGCCTTATCATCAGTTTCAAGGTCAACAATATGGAGCACAACCTTACAATCACCAAAATTTTCAGCAGCAGCAAGGGTAGAATTTTCAGCAACAGTATGCCCCGTGGCAATTTCAACCTTCGGGTTTTCAGCAACAACAGTCCTATGCTAGTTCTGGGTATTCCACTTATGACAAATCTGAATTCGAATAATTGCGGTTGATGCTTAAAAGCAACGCTGAATCGTTTAAGACCTTTGAAAATCAGATTGGGCAGATTACTAATGCCTTGTTGAGTATACCACAAGGGACTCTTCCTAGCGACACGGAGGCTAATCCAGGCAAGAAGGAAGTCGAAGAGCAGGTGAAAGCAGTTACCTTGAGATCTGGAAAGGCTACAAATGATCCGAATTCAGCAATTGAGGATGAAGAAGAAATTCATGATCAGGATCCTACAGAAAAAGAAGAAAATTCTGTTTTGTCAGAACCTGTGGTGGATAGTGATGTGGAGGAAGAGTGTGAGTCACTAGGCTTGGCTGATCTCTGGGATTCTAAGGTGCTGGTTGATGAGGTGGTTTCATGGTCAAATCTTGAGGATAGTGCAATTGAGTCTTATCTTGAGGAAGATGTTTTGATTGAGGGTAATGAGGATCTTCATGAGTTGTATAGGAATTTTACTTCTGATGAGATGTTAGAGGAATTGAATGCTATTTGTTCTAAGCATGACATTCAACTTGAGGAGAGTTCTTCTGATCCTAAGTCTGATGATAAGACTTCTGTTAGTAAACAACCCACTTTCGTTCCTAATTCGTCCATTACCACTCTTGATCAGTCTTTGGTAGTTAATAATAAAACTCATCACGTTGAAGAAGTTTCCAAACTCGAGCTTAAACCACCAGATCACTTGAGGTATGTATATTTGGGTCAATCATCTGCTTTGCTTATTATTATTGTTGCTAACTTGTCAGGTAGTGGAGTGAACATTGTTACTGAGACTTTTGAGGAGCAAAGAAGGCTAAAAATTTTCATCGAGGATGTAGCCCCGGAAAAGATAATTAAATGGCCATATAGAGATACGGTGTAGAAATTTTCAAGAGAAAAAGCCATTGCCAGGTCTAGCTAAAGACTTTAAACAAAGGCGCTTCGTGGGAGGCAACCCACGTGTTTCGGTATTTTTAGGTATGTTTCCTGCTATCCCTTGTATTTACTTCCATTCAATGCGGACATTGAATCTTTTAAGTTTGGGGTGGTTTGGAGGATAAGTAGTGTATATGTAGTTATTTGTGATTGTGAGTCATTGTGTTCATATAGATATCATGTTTGCATAATAGTAGTAATTCATGCATATATGTTCGTATTAATTATGTTTGTTTCATGTAGGGCATTCTGTTTTTGTTTCTTATACCATGTGAGTTCATTTTAGTTGCATTTTCATGGCATGCATATTTCATGATCCCTTAGGACGAGCTAATTCTGATTGATAGGTAGGTGTCTAATTGAGTGTGGTAATGATGAATAGATGGTTGATTTATAGTTTCTAGGAATTGACTTGCATGTTTCAGAAACAAATTATTTTCACAGTCTCATTAGTTTGCTTTTGGGCTAGGTTGAGGTCATGCTTGTTTGTTAGTTTTAAGATTTAATCACTTGATTATATTTAGAATTTTCATTATTCCATTGATAAAATTGGAGCATTAAAATCTAAGTTTGGGGTAAACTAGGGATTTCATGCTAGTTGTTATGTGTCAAAATGGCTAGTAGCCGGCTCATATTCATATGAGTAGTCTAGGGTTGGAGATGAGAATTCTCACTCCAGATTGTATATAGAAGAAAAAAAAGGAAAAAAAAAGAGAAAAAAAAAAGAGTTGTGTGAATTGTTATATGCAAAATTAGTCAGGGTGAGCTCTTTAATACTCGAGCTATTAAGTACGAGGGGACTTTGTGCCTAGTGACCTAAGGCTTTTATAGTCTGGGATCCACTGACCTAACGCTCGCTACATGGGTATTATTGTATAAGCCTTTTGGGGTCTCATCCATTGCACGGTTAAATAAGCATGCGTTGTTGTGTATATTATTATGTGTCGTAGTAATAAATCATGAATTCTTGTCTAACTTGAATGATGATGGAGGTGTTCTTAAGTTATGAAGTGTTTACAGTCTATTCTATTTATAAACCTTTGATTGTCTTGACGAATAATAGGTATGGTTTTGATCTAGTTTTTGGAGTATTTCTGATGAGCATCGCACACACGCACGTTTTTGTCATGTATTGTTAGTATACGGGGACTTAGTCGAGCTCTATTTGGATTTAGTTGCATTCTTTGAGATATTTGCTTGCTAGTTGGTTTTGGTTAGTTTGAAGGGGATTATTGCATTTTCATATTAGTTGCATTCATGCATTGCATTGTTATTGCATTGTTTAGTTAGATGGATTTTGTGGGTACATTCGCTATAGGCCCTCACTAGACCTTACTCATCCACTAGGGCTGCCTAGGGGTTTAAAGGGCTTGTTGCATATGCCAAATCCAACTGTGATCACCTACGGAAGTGGTACTAGTTAGTTAGTTAGTTGTAATTGTTTATGCTTGAGGACAAGCATCGGTTTAAGTTTGGGGGTGTGATAAGTGGATTTTATATCCACTTGAAACATTCCATATCGGCTTAAATTGGTGTACTTGAACTCAAGTTTGTGGTATTTTTGATGTGTTTTGCTTAAATGTGCAGGTTTGCAAGAATGTCGATTAGGGATGAATTTTCCGTTGTTTGGAGTTGATTTATGATATGGAATGAAGAACGGCGTCTTAATATCAACTACCAAGAGGGTTATGATTCAAGGAATTGAAGACGGGAAGTTCGTGCAAAAAGAACGGAAGAAAACGGCTCAAAAATGAAGAAAATGGAGGAAAATCAGTTTCGGGCAGGAAGTTTACGCGCCTGGAGCGCGTAAACGTGCGCCTGGAGTGCGTGAAACGGCAGGAGTGTGCGCCTGGAGTGCGTAGCACGCGCCTGGGGCGCGTAGGTCCGACAGAAAATCCTGAAAATGTCCGTTTTGATCCTATTTCGAATTCTAGTTGTATTTTTGGTATCCAATCCTATTTTTAATTGTATTGTAGGTTGTTTTTCTTGCTGGGCAAGACTTCTAGAGCCTATTTAAACACATCCTACCATTGTAATTTGTAACACCATTACATATCAATTACTTAGGTTTATTTGTATCTTTTCATACTTTGTTTTTATCATGGTTTCATCAGATCCCATGATGACGAGAGGTTCGATTATGAACTAATTGTTGTCATGGAATTCTAATGGATTTATTTATGGAGCTTTAGTATCTTGATTGCTTTAAAGATCTGTGTGTGATGTATTTCTGATATCCTAGTATGGTTATGCTTAATTGATAGATGCATCGCGAACATCTAATTTGTTAATCTCTTGTGGAGTGAAAGTGGATCTTGAGATTTAGAACTTGCCATGCTAGCATAGGTTCATGATTGTTTATCAACATGATTCGTAGTATGAGATGAAAATACTTATATTGCCCTGTGTGATCAATATGGATAACTTGTTCTTCAACCGTTATGTTTTCAAATTCTATAGACATATAGGGTCTAAGCATAATTGGTGTCTATTCATCTTCTATCTCCTTTGTGTATGTATGTTTAGTTTGGTATACGTATGCTGACAGGTAGCGTGTACTTGTTTCGTGTTATCCGATCAGATATCATAACCATTGCATATAGTGATTAAAGGCGTCAGATCTAAGCGAAGTATTTAATGAAGTTAGGATTCCATGGTTCATCTTGCGTAAGTAATTCGATTTTAATTATCATTAGTTAAGTAATTCTTAGTTTAATAGTTTGCATCTTAGTTTAATTTAGATAATCAAACCCCAATATTGTTAATTGTCTTAGCAAGGCATAATAACCATACATTGTTGCATAGGTACAAAACTGAATTAAAACCATAACCAGATCTCTGTGGGAACGAACTCAACTTTATTCTATATTACTTGTGACCACGTACGCTTGCGTGATTTAGTATAAACAATGGACATGGATTGAATCAGGAAACAGCTCGTAAAAGACCAGGAGATACTCGTTGGGGATCGCACTATGGTACACTTATTTCCTTGATTGTTATGTTTGAGTCTGTAGTAGATGTGCTTGATAATATAGTTGTTGATGGCCTAAATCTTGATCAAAGAGTTGAAGCTTCAACCTTGCTCGAATTTATACAAACTTTTGACTTTATATTTAGCTTGTTTTTCATGAAAACAGTGCTAGGCATTACAAATGAATTATCATTTTCTTTATAAAGAAAAGATCAGGATATTATAAATTCTATGAGATTAGTGACCTTGTCAAAGCAAAGGCTACAGATTCTGAGGGATGTTGGTTGGGATGATTTGCTAGGTGAAATTTGTTCATTTTGTAAGAAGCATAGTATTCACATTTTGAGTATGGATGAAGGTTTTCAAATGAAAGGAAGGTCACGCCGCAAAACTCATCAGGTTACAAATATGCATCATTACGAAGTTGAATTATTCTATACCACCACAGATTCACAATTGTGGGAGCTTAATAATCATTTCAGTGAGGCCAATATAGAATTGTTACTTTGTGTGGTCTGTTTAAATCCAAATGATTTATTTGCTGCTTATGACAAGGAAAAATTAATCCGTCTTGCTTAATTTTATCCACAAGACTTCTCAATAACCGATCTTGCTTTATTAGGCAATCAACTGGAAACCTATATTCTTGATGTGCGTTCTGCCAAAGAATTTTCATCATTAAATGGAATTGGTTCTCTTGCTGAGAAGTTGGTTCAAACCCGAAGAAGTGTTGTATATCGTTTGGTATATTTACTTGTCAATTTAACACTGACCATACCTATTACTACTGCAAGTGTTGAAAGAGCCTTTTCTACAATGAAAATTGTGAAGAATCGACTAAGGAACCGTATGGAGATCAATTTTTGAATGATTTTCTTATTACTTATATTGAGAAAGATGTCTTTGATGAGGTAGCTAATGAAGCAGTTTTACAACGATTTCAGAATATAAAAAAGCGTCGAGGACAATTGAGCAAGCAGTGATATTATGAAGGTACCTTTACATAATTACATTTTAACTTATGTACTTTCATTTTTATTGGCAATTTTTTATGTTGATAAATTTTTGACCCCAGTCACTAGAAATCCTGGCTACGCCCTAATCGTATGGTGATATGTATGAGGTGTACATATGAAATTATGCAAACCTCATAACATGTGAGGAACATGGGCATATTCGTGAGTGGAAGTAAATAGCAAGAGGTGGAGTTGGCCTTTTGAATTCCTGGATATCATTAATGGAGCCGTTCATTTTTTGTCCATGTGATGTAGTTTGCATGCCATTTCTTGTGCTTTAAAATGGTACGGAGCCTTGAATATAAAGGAAAACAAAATTAAAAATCTTGTAAATTACCCAAGATAATTTATGAGAGTTACAGTACTCCATATCAAACAGTACCTATATATATATATATATATATATATATATATATATAGGCAAGTGCTCAAATACAAACCACTTTTAAAATACAAACCTACAAACCAACACTAAATTAATTATATTTCATTTATTCTAAGGTTCCCGCCAAGGGTACCTTCACAAAAAATGCTTAAAATAATTGGCTCTATCCATAAAAAAAAAAAAAAAAAAAAAACTTGTCGTGGAAATGCGAAGCATTTAAGACAGTAAACGGATGAGTTAGGTAGTCATGAGGGCCGAAGGCTCTCGACACACCCGTCAATCGTCTATTGCCTTTACCATTGATTGCCATTCCTTACAACTTTAGAATGATAAAGGCGCGAAGCGCCGTACAAAAAGGTGCGAAGCACCGTTAACCAGTGAAATCCACTGCCACGTTATCACGTGAACAGTGAATTTTTTTTTTATTTTTATTTTTTTTTTATTTTTTTTGTTGGATAGAGCCAATTATTTTAAGCATTTTTTGTATAGGGGTACCCCTAGTTTGGTCATTAGATTAGCTTGAAATATTAGATTATGCTTGGTTTGTAGGTTTATATTTTAAGGAGGTTTGTATTGGAGTAGCCCCCTATATATATATATATATATATATATATATATATATATATATATATATATATATATATATATATATATATATATATATATATATATATATATTCGTAACTTATAAATTCTGAGAGCTTAAATTAAGATTTTAAAAGATAAAGGAAACCATGAAATAACATGGATACTCCAGTAAAACTCAGAATAGTCAATAACATTATAAATTAAGTTTTATCAAACAACACATAGTACAACGCCAATACAGATGAATACAAACCATGGCTTTGCAGCATATGCTGATGTGCCAAACACGAGATATTTTGTTATCAAAATCAGCATATCCTGGAAGATAGCGACTACAAATTTTAGAAGCTTAATTATATTTAGCAATAGTAGTATATCAAATATACAATTTGAGTTAGATAAATAGAATAAAAAATTGATTCAAATCCTAATAATATAAAGTAGACATAATCAAAACATCCATGTTTAACAATGATAGAAGAAAAATCTACTCTATAGGCAGGCGGAGGCAGGGGCGGAGGCGGGGGCCCTGTTTCATATGAAACAACAATTATCCAGACCAAAAAATAAATGACGATCGATTCAAACATTACTATGCACATGATAAAATGTACTTATATATACATTCTAAGTCCAAATTAAAGGAGATAAAGAGTCTAAAATCAAATTAAAAACATTGCCGGTTGATTTTCTCTGGAATAATTGCCTTGCAGTTACAAAAAGACAATGAGAGAGAATAGAAAAATGGAAGAGGGCATAAGAATCCTGAGAAAATAGTTTTAACACATTTGAGACATGCCACATCAACCACCCAAGATTTTACTATATAGATACATTGATAATGATTGATATTATAAGCAAAATAGGCTCTATTTGATTGGAAGTTTGGTACACTTTTTTAGTGTATTTTGGTGCACTTTTTTTGGTACACCTTTTATGGGATATAAAATACTTTTATTGGTTTAAGGTTGGAATTCCGTCAACAACATATTATTATTAAACATTTATATCATGTTATAGACTTTTACTCTTAGAACTTCAAGATTCGATTCCTCTCAACAACATTTTTTAGTTAAAAATTTGTATTATCTATTTTCACCATATTATTATCAAACATTTATATTATATTATAAACTACTCCAAACAATTCAAGGTTTAATTTCCGTCAACAACATATTAAATTTAAAAAGTTATTTATCAATTTTTAATATACAAGCAAAAAATTATCATTTAGAATACTATCAAATATGTATTATCATATTTTATTATCTTTTATAATTTATTTTCTTTCTAATTAAAAAGCAAATATTAAAATTATGAATAATAAGATAAATATATTAAATATTAAGATTAAAATATTTAAAATCTTCCGTGCATCGCACGGTTTATAAGCTAGCATGTATAATAAGCATAAGAGAGATCTTATCCAAAATCTTGGTATAAATGTTTTGGTATTGTACCGCCAAAATAATCTCAACCGTTAGATCTAATATTTTTAAAAATAGATGATCAAGATTACTATTACAATTGAAGTTTTTATAAATATAAAAAAGGTCCATATTTACTATTCAGACTCTATCTTATCTAAAAATCATATTTTAATGATTTTACAGCTCACCCAAAACTCAAAAAATTATTTTTAATTTAGTGATGATCTAACACATACTATCCAAATGTAAACATTCAGAATATGAAGAGAAAATACAATTATGAATTTTTACAATAATAATCTTATTCAATGTTGAAAACCTACATTAGTCTTCCATTCAATTTCGAAAATTCGATTATAATTGGTTTAAATCATTGACATGCACTTTTTCGTATTTCAATATAAATGCAAAAAAGGATGTAAGTTAAACTAGGTTGTAATACAACTGTTTTTTTATTTTTTATTAATATAAAAAAGTTCATATTTACTATTCGCACTCTATCTTGGGATCTAGAAATCAGATTTGGATGATTTTACAACCCACGCAAAGCTCACAAAATTATCTTTAATTTGGTGATGATTTAACAATATTATCCAAATGAAAATACTCAAGATATGAAGAAAGAATACAATTATGAATTTTTACATTGATAATCCTAGTTAATGTAGAAAACTTACATTGATAATCTTATTCGATGTAAAAAAACCCAGTTATAGTTGGTTTAAATCATTAACATACATTTTTTTGTATTTCAATATAAATACAATGTTAAGTTTATATATTAAAATATAGAATATTCATTTGTGTTATATTCATCGGTTTCCATCTATTTATTTATTTGGTCGTATTGCCGACTACCAAATTTTTGGATAAGTACGCTTATTATATACAAGGATATAATTAGGGAATTGACAAATAAGCTCCTCATTTTACTATTTAAGCTCTAACTTTTGTTTTCATACATTTTAATTACACAATTACCCATTAATTCCTTATGATGAAATTAATTGACTACATTTTATAATGGGCAATTGGTCATTCCCATCTCATCTGGAGCTTAAATAGTAAATTTAGGAGCTTATTTATTAATTTTTATAAATATATAGAACTATATTATAAGGATACTATTTTAATAAAAACGTAAATTGTATTCAATTTTTATTAAAATAATTAGGATCGTTAGATCTTAAAATAGATAGATAAGAACCGTTGGATCTTATATTAAAAGTATAATTTATTGTTGGTATACTAAAAAGGGTATTTGGATACTATAAATCAAACATAAGTAGATTTCCTAAATCAAATAATATTCTCAACCTAAAAATTCGTCAATTTCTTTTACTTTTTTTGTTTCTGAGTAGTTTTAATTAGAAAATAATTGTTAAACCATCACTAAATTAAAGATTCTTTTGTGAATTTCACAAGGTCGGTAAAATCGTCCAAAACAAATTTTTAGAACTCAAAATAGAGTATAAATTGTAAATCGAACGTGTGAAATCTGATGTATAGCAAATTTTAATAACAATTTGATCACGTATGTAACAGCCCCAGATCCGGGGTCGGGGATCCGGTCGTTACGGACTCAATATCCATCCACAAAACCAACATAAACTAAATTACAACCTTGTGACCCAAAAAATAATATACAACACACCCGTTATAGTCCCAGAGATTAAATCAGAGTAATTACCAAATATTATTAATCACAAGTTTGAGTTCTTACAACCCAAACGAATTACAATTTAACTATTACACACTCTTTGTTATCCATTTACATATGTTATATGGATAAATATATCCGATGCTCAAAAGCTGAAAGCTAGCCTACCAATAGTTTCCTCCTCAGCAATGGTAGCTACATCAGTGGGTAACTTTCTGACGGCTCCCACGCTCTTGCGCCAAGTGCGCCTTGGACGGGCCACCTGCTCTAGCTGTTGTTGTGATATAATGAATAAAGCAAGGGTGAGCAATAGCCCACCAACAATAATGTATACTGAACAATAATATATATAACAGTTCAAAAGTATTTTTGAAACCATATGCCGTGCATTAACGAACATAGTGCTAGTATAATATAAACGATGAAGTTACGAGGTATTACAGAGTACTTTTAGTTCTGAACAGTTTTCAAACCCTGTCAACACGAGTGATATGTTGTGCTAAAAATAATTAAGACATTTGAATCGCAAGCGCTCGCAAGCGCATAATTCGTTTCGTTGTAAAATTTATTGATTCGTTCCACAGGGACTATTTTTATTCGCGATCCTTAATTTTTTAATTTAATTGAATTATAACAAGTTTGGTTTTGGAAAATTTTTTATTTTAACCAATTAATTCCTAATTTTAAACTCTAATTTATTCAAATTAATCTAAAAAGTCTAAATTATTTTAAAACTAAATTAATCTAAAAATTATTCTAAACAATGCTAAATTCAAATTAAACTAGATTTTATTTTTAAAAATTATTTACAGAAAACTAATTTTAAATTATCACTAATTAAAATTTAAAAACGATTTTTATGAACAAAAAAAATATTTAATAAAATTTTTGGCATAGATGCAACCCGTTAACTCAGTACCACAGCTAAATGACTCAGTAAGAAATCGACTCAGCAATAACTCAGAAAATAGTAGAACCTTACAATAACTCAGAAAAAAAACTTGCAATGACTCGGAATTCGTAGTCATCACAATTAAACATCATTTTGGCGTCAAACAAAAATACAACAGTGATTAAACAAACTTCCACAACTCAGATAACAACTCGGAAACCAGAAACATAGCAACTAAACTCAGCTGCAAATTGAGAAAATATGAAGACAGCAACTCGAGATTAAAAAAGCTCATAATGCACGAACTTATCAAATCAAATACACGAGACAACTGCTAAACAGAGAAATTATGAAACAATTCGATCAACACCAACACGGACTACTAGTGAAAACAAAAAAAACGGAAATTAAACACTGCGACTCAGCATAGCAATTACTGTCTACTCGAGAACTAAAACGGAAATTGAATCTTAAAAAAACACGCAGTACAGCAACTCAGCGATTCTAGTAACTCAGAGACAAACTACACATAACAATTCGTGAACATTAACAAATTGCAATGGAAATTGAAAACTCAACAAACAGCCACTTAAACTTAACTCGACGAACTCAAAACTGTGCTGGAAACGCAGCGAACAAATCTATAACAATGATTAGAAGAGCAATTTAAATCACATACAAAAACTCGGACATACAAAAAGCTCGACTCTGCGGTAAAACAGAAATTCGGAACACCAAAGAAGAAAACGAAATTATGAATTAAGAAAGGGGAAGAGGGGTTTAGGGGCTGGTGGGTTTGGTGTTTGCAGAACGAAAAGAAGAAGTGAAGAAAAAGCTAGGTTCAATGATTTAAAAAAAGAAAATAGGGGAGATGTGTTTATGAAAGTTTGAGAAGGAAAAAAAAAAGATTGCTGGGTTTAAAACAAAAAGAACAGGGCTCTGTGTATTATTCGAAAGGTAAGGAAGAAAACGGAGTGGCTTTGTTCTGTTTGAGAAAAAACAGGGGAGGTAAAAAAAAAACTGATTCGAATAAAAAAATAAAAAAATAATATTAACAAACAGAAAATTTAAATGCTAAAATTTTATAAAACTAATATTTTTGTATTTTTAATTTTTTATTTTTGAAAATTAACTACTATAAAAGAAAAGAAATTAACTACGAAACGAAAAGAAATTAAAACGATGTTTTGGAATTAATGGCCCACAATAAAATTGAGATTTAAAGGGGCATAATTAAAATTAGCAACTAAGAACACGAAATTAAATTTCGTTACTTTCAACCCCAAGTGGTTAGCAACGGGAATTACGAAAATAACGAAATAAGGCAACAATAACGAAAGAGCAAGACAAGAAGTAAAGAAAATAAAAATTGCATTAATTATAGTAGGAGTGTTTACAAGATTTGAAACTAAGAAAAGAAATACAAGAAATTAAAACTACCCTAAAATCTAAGTTACTAAATACAAGGGGGGTGAGAGGGTATTTATAGGATAGGAATTAGGGTTAAGGGGGGTGTTGGGTAAATCCCCACCATACATTTGTGGTGTTTGGTGGTGGTATCCTAGCCATCTAATTGTTTCCTTCCCCCTTAAGCTTTGAAGAGTAGATCTTGGCCATACACTTCTCTAATGTGTTGGGATGATCTCCACCTTCCACTTGTCTTGAAATATTCCTTTTGCTCCAAGCTCCTAATTCTTTTCCTTCTTTCATTTTTGGTCCTTTTTCTTCCTCTTTTTCCCTTCCTTGCAATTTATTAATTTATTTTGCCATTTCTTTATTTATTTATGAATTTCCTGAAATGCAACAAAATAAATTATTAAAATACGAATTCAAGCAAATAATAGGTAATAAAAATATGCGAAAATATGCACTTATCAAATGCCCCCATACCTATCTTTTGCTCGTCTTCGAGTAAAACAAAAACAAAATGAAAATCTAGATGAAAAGTCCTATACTCCTTTTCGTAGGTGTGACGGTTGCATTTGGCATATGCAACAAGCCTTTTAAACCCCTAGGCAGCCCTAGTCGACGAGTGAGGTCTCGTGAGGGCCTATAGTGAATGTACCCACAAAATCCATCTAGCTTGAATAAAAGATCACATGGCAATGCACACCACACATACATGTCCTCTCATGATACATCAACTTAAGAATCAAAATGAAGTTGCAAAGTCTTGGTGTGGAAAGTGCAAGTATTCACATAGTCTACTTAAAGAACCATGCAAGAGTGATTATAAGTTCATGTCAAGTGCAAAATTTATTGGTAACCATGCTAAGTCTACAAGGGCACACCTCAGAGTCAAAACTTGAGATCTCTTATGCAAAAAACTAATAAGCAATACCTCACCTTTCACTCACAAAAGAATATTCACTCAAGAACAAGGGTAAGTGTATCACTCAATTCCAACAAAATCAAATGAATGCTTGACACTTGGTATCATTCCAACTTAAATCACAACATACATTAATAATGACAATCAAAAGGTCTTTATTAGGGTTGTAATGGGGCTAGGGACAAGGTATGTCAAGAAAGGCCAAAGCAAGGTGAAGTGTCAAAAGCTAGTAGTAACCATGAATATCATGCCCAACACCAAACTTCTTCCCCATACAATTTATTTTCATTTTCAACAAAAAGCCTTGAATAGTCGCAATGAAGGAGGATTACAAAAAACATAAGTATGCTCTCATGTATATATATTCTTTTTTTTTCATTTCTTTTTTTTTCAATTTTTTTTTTCAATTTTTTTTTTTCAATTTTTTTTTCAAAGGAAAATGATAAATGTAACAATAATCCTCCTTTAGATTTAACTTTGAACATCGACTAGCAAGGTAACAACAAATATTTCCTCGAAAGTTATAAACAATAGTAAACCCTATTTCACACGCCTTATTGCTCCCTCAAGTTCCTACTAGCCTTTGACAAAATGGGATCAAGAATACGTAAGGCTAAACAAGAAAAAGGTCTTAGGCGAGTAATGTGGTGTGTCAACGAAAGAATATGATTAAGCTCAAAGGGTTAACTAATTGATCATATAAGCATGGTGTGGATATTTTTGGAAATATAGGTTATTCCTAAATGCCTTTATCATTTTGTCATCAATCAATGTCATGTGTTCCAAGAGAGAATTCAAACAAGTGCTAGCAATGCAAATGACAAGTGGACACTCAAGCAAAAGAATATAAACGAAAAAGATATGCATATAGGCTCAAAATCTCACTTGGTGTAGTAAAACATAATCAATCTCAAGAAATTGTATCCTCAATGCACCTACTTGTACTCAAAGCATGAAGACCAAATCATCTTACACCTAATCATGACCTTCTAATTTCTTGCACAAATCAAATAAGTCTACTAGTTTCACCTTGCTAGTGTAAGTGTGTGAACAAGAACTTTAGCAAATCACTTCTCAAGCAAAAGCTGATGGATCATAAGATTATCATAGCATGCAAGGGTGCATCAAGCAACAAGCAATCAAATAACAAGACTAGAATAAGAAAAGAACTCTTTTTGTGATTTTTTCATTTTTTAATTTTTTTGGATTTTTCAATTTTTATATTTACACTAAAAACCCTCCCCCATACCTAGATCATGCATTGTCCTCAATGTATGCAATTGCAAGATAAATGAGTAAATGAGAACGAGGAAATACCTGATAAGGGATGACGGAGAATGAAAACTTCTAAAAATTACGAAAGAAAACAACTCACACACTATAACACCCCCAGATCCGGGGTCAGGGATCTGGTGGTTACGGTCTTACATCCATTCATAATACTTGACTTGAGTCCACAATAAATAAATCACATGCTGTGACCCCACAATAATTACCACTCACACACACAACAGTTATAGTCCCAGAGATGAAATTGAAATAAGTCTTACATTAAAGGGTTTACGAATAAAAGTTATTACAATCCCAACAGGATAACATCATAGGTTTAAAAGTTTTGCCGTTAATTACATTAATTATACATATAGTTAAACAGGAAACAAAAGCTGTCTAACTATGCTACCTCAGCAATGGCGGCCAGCATCTCAGCGGGTAGTCCGGTGGGTCGGGTAACCTGCTTGCGCCGAGTGCGCCTGACGCGAGCCATCTGTCCTAGCTGTTGTTGTGACATAATATAAACAAAGCAAGGGTGAGCGAAAGCCCACCAACAAATATATAACTGAACGATAATTTAGAACAGTTCAAAGCTATCTTTCAAACCATATGCCATGCATTTACGGAAATGATGCCAGTATAATATGAACGATGAAGTTACAAGGTAACTGAAAGTATTTGTTTGAAGAAATATCTGCTACATCAAAGTAAGCGAGATATTCTTATTGTTATTAAGAAGAGGAACTTGCAAGAAAAGGTTGCAATTCCAGTTATGACACTTTTCCAACTCTGCCAACAGTAATCATGTTGCAGGAAATAAATAAATTTGGATGATGAACCAATGATGGAGTATTCACCGCGCCCGCTGTTCCAATCTTGATGATCAGTCGAGATCGTACAGCTCAATTTAGATTTACTACCGGTAGAAGGAAGAACTGACGGCTTTACTTGTATACCGCCTTGCTAGCTCTCCCCGGCCAACGGTTGGGCCAAGGGGATGGACCGGCGCTACTCGGCCTCTTACACGACTCCTAGTTCAAATAGAATTCATGATTCTGAATGTAACGTTCGTCCCCCTTTCCCCAAGTATAATACTTGTTGATAAGACTCCACAAAGTAGTCGTATCTAGTTGGAAAGGAAAATTTACCAATATCTCCCAAGCTATTACTTGGTAACGGATATCAACTTGTTCCAGTAATCTTACCCCTCGAAAGATGAGAAGGTAAGCAACGACTTAATAAGTCAACAGCACCCGAGTTGCGGGTGAAGGGAATACTTTATGACCGGGAAGTCGACAAGATAAATAACATTTTCCAAGTAAGGTTCCCTTATTATTAAGGAGATAGACTCAAAGAGGAATGATGTCTGGGAACCTTTCTTGATATAAGATTAATAATAATATGACTTCGAAATATTTTCTGTAATAATCGAAGAAGATAAACCTTATCGAGATTATTCTAAGTATGGAATAAATATTAAGAGAATATTTATTGAGTTAAAACATTTAAAGAATATTTTGGGAATATGAAAGAATATCTTTAATCAGAGTATTTCTCAAAATAATCCCTGAAGAAATATCAGGAGAATATTTATTGAATAAATAAATATTTAAATGAATATTCAAAACAATATTCATTAATTAATAAGACCTGAAAAGAATATTTAAGGTAATATTCATAATTAATTAGGAATTTAAATGAATATTCAAAAGTAATATTCATTTAATGAATAATATCCTAAATGAATATCAAGTAATATTCATTTAGTAATCCAAGCCTTAAGGAATATTCGAGATAATATTCGATAATTAAATCAAGCTTCAGATGAATATTAAAATAATATTCATCAAGTATTTAATATCTTAAATGAATATTCAAAAGTAATATTTATTTAATAAAATAATAATCTAAAAGAATATCCAAATAATATTCATTTAATAGTCTAATCTTTAGAAGAATATTCGAAATAATAGTCGATAATCAATTCGACTCTGAATATATATTGAGAAATATTATTCGTTGAATAGTTACGTTCAAATAATTATTTGAAGTAAGGATCGTTAAAATAATTAGTCTCGAACGAATATTCAAATAATATTCGTCGCCCAAATAATAGAAAATATTTACTTACATATTTTCTTCCGAGGTAATCTCGATATATCAAGGAATATTGACTCCCGGTCTAAATTTGATTAATAAGATGTATACGCCCTTCTATGAGGGTCTTACAATAACCGGCTTATAACTGATATATAACTATCTAGCTTATAGGACAATAATAACATTCAGGGAACAAGTATATCAATTCAACTTGAAAGTAGGCATGCATGCAATGGCATATGTATATCAGCAATCATATATATATATTTATCCAATCACAACAACAGCCTAAAATAAGGGAATTGAAACTTGCCTGGTAGTCGAGTACGGTAAGGGGTAGTGGTAGCGGGTCCCGGTTCAGCTTGGTGATCTATAAATAGCCAAGGCATTCGGGATTAATCACTTAACATATTAAAAGTTAAGTTATACTTAAATCGAAACACGTTTTCGAGTCATCTCGTTATACCCCTTTTAGTGGATTACTTATTATCACTGATCCGACCCGACATTCGTTCGTTAATACGACATGTCACTGCACTTATACTTGGGACATACTTAAGTCATATGAGTTCTAAGGTTGATCGTTAGGAACCAATATTTTACTCCGAGTTTTATCGCCCGTTTTCTAAGTGTTTTACCAAAGTTATAAAAGAGTCGTCTTTTAGGGGTTCGTTCGCGTTTAACCTTGACTCGAACATTTTTAATAAATCGAAAAATGCTCTTTTTGACATACGGTTTTCTTTCACACCTTCCTTCTTACCCCTAGTATTTATTTACCAAGATTCTCCATGACGTTACATAGCTTACGAGGGTTCAATTTCAGTTACGAACTTTCATTTACGGATTCGAACTACTTTTAGTAATTTGGTCATAAATCCTAAACCATAAGTCCGTTTCACGTGATCTTTATATCAAAGCGAAGCTTAGAACATTACCTATCCTATCATGGCAGATAAGTTCTCTGGACAGTAGGGGTTTGACATGGAAAATGGCATACAAAACATGGTATTGTAAAATCGGGCATTATAACGGCTGTAAATCGAATATCTATCAATTTCGAATCTTCCCATAAACATAGCATCCAACCCAAACAACATATACATGAATTATATACATGAACTGAGGCCAAGCAATGCCTTTCCGTTCATCTAGCTATTTACATCATTAATCCAAAATCCATACATAATCATGCTTATAACTTTAACATAACCATAACTAAGTTATAACTATCATAAACATGCTTAAATCTTAAACAAGGGTTAGGGTTTCAAGAGCTTTATACCTTCCTTAGATAGTGATATAGCCTTACTAAGCCTTGTATGGTCCTTAGGAGTGATTATGCTTGCTAGATTAACCATGGAAAATCAAGAAAACAAAGTTAGTATATGATGAACACTATTCACCCTCCTCTTGTTTGATTTTTTTGAAAATGGAAATGGATGAGTTTGAAGCTAAGATTTTGAGGAGATAAGTTTTATGAAATGTAAGACTCACCTTAATTATTTCAAGAACAAACAATGGTGGGAAGGTTGAGTTTGGATTTGGAATTAATGGATATAGCCGAATGGTTTCTTTGCAAGGGGGGGGAGAGAGTTGCTTGGTTCCTTTGATTTTTTTTGTGTTTTAATCTCCTTCACTCTCATCCACTTACAACATAATATCTTGTAAAAGTCACTTTAATAAAGTGATGAGGTGTTGGATGATCAAATGGCAAGACATGTGTTGGTTTTGTGGTGGTTAAAGCTTAACTAGGTAGTTACTTGCTAAGTACTTAGTTCTTCCTCTAAGGTGCTAGTTCCTTGCTTCTAGTTTAGTTACTAGATATTTATACTAGTAGCTTGCACAAGACTCTTGCTTCCTCTGCTTGTTTCTGTGTCCGGTTATTACCCGTTTCGATTGATCGTTCGTGAGAATATTTCACGGATTTCTAATTAGGGTTTACCGGGAATCCTCTTTAATATTAATACTTTCATTCTCCATCTTTCATTATAACTTTCCATTTTATATTCCTTTAATCCATTCGTTAAATACTTAAGGCTATCAGTGTCCAGGGAACTTTCGGAGAAAATAAAAGTGCGGTTTTTCAGAATCCGACAGCTTTTACATACACTTATTTTCCCCCTGGATCACTAATACGAACTCGGAAATCCGTTCCGAATACTTCTATATAGTGTCGTCTCATATTATTATATACTCCCACCAAAACACTATTCATTCTGTACTCTTTACTTGTTCTCTTAGGGTTGTATAATTGTCCGTATTCTCTTTCGATAGTTCCTTAACCTTTTTACGGAACTACTGGATTAATCGTTATCGATCTGGATGACATGAGAGTATTCTCTTGCTTGAAGTTGCCATATCTTATTCCTTTAGAAGATAGATTATTCTTACCTATGTTGTCACCCTTTAGCATTCTTCAAGACATAAACATAATAAAGTCGAATTCTATTCATTCTTTCCCAATTATCAATTATTACACTGTAGCCATATCCACTATTCATTCTTACATCATTAAATACATAAAAGTTTTAATTCCACCCAAAATCTGGGTTCTTACAGTCTCCCCTCCTTAAAAGGATTCCGTCCCGGAATCAGTTTGAAAACAAGTGGGGGTACTTTTCTTGCATTGCGCTTTCAAGTTCCCAGGTGGATTCTTCTACATTGTGGTTCTGCCACAAAACTCTGACTAGCTGAATCACCTTGTTTCGGAGCACTTGTTCTTTCCGGTCTATGATTTCCACAGGTTGCTCCACATAGGTCAGGTCTGGTTGCATGTCCACTTGCTCATACTCTACAATATGCTTAGCATCCGGATTATACTTCCTCAGCATCGAAACATGGAACACATTGTGCACCTGTTGTAGATTCGGGGGCAATGCGAGCTCATAAGCTAGTTCCCCAATCCGTCTCAAGATCTCAAATGGTCCAATGTACCTGGGACTCAGCTTTCCTTTCTTCCCAAATCTCATTAAACCTTTCCAAGGTGACACTTTCAAGAACACTAGGTCCCCTACTTCGTATTCCTTGCCTTTCCGAGCTAAATCGGCATATTTCTTTTGTCGATCTTGGGCTGCTACCAACCGTCCTCTGATTAGATCTACTGCATCTTTAGTTCGTTGGACCACTTCGGGCCCGAGCATCTTTCGCTCTCCAACTTCATCCCAATACAAGGGAGATCGACATTTTCTTCCATAAAGGGCCTCATAAGGTGGCATCCCAATGCTTGAATGATAACTGTTATTATAGGAGAACTCAACCAATGGCAAGTGATCATCCCAACTTCCCTTGAAGTCTATCGCGCAGACTCTCAACATATCCTCTAGCGTTTGGATGGTCCTTTCACTTTGCCCATCTGTCTGGGGGTGGTAGGCTGTGCTCATGTTCAGCCGGGTCCCTACACATTCTTGGAAACTTCTCCAAAACCTGGAGTTAAATCTAGGATCTCGATCGGATACTATTGCGACTGGGACTCCATGTCGCGCCACTATCTCTTTTAAGTAGATGTCCACTAGTCTGTCGACCGTGTACCTTTCGTTGATCGGGAGAAAGTGAGCCGATTTCGTCAGTCGATCTACAATTACCCATATGGCGTCATGATTAGCCTTGGTCCTTGGTAAACCTACTACGAAATCCATGGCTATATGTTCCCATTTCCATTCTGGAATCTCTAAGGGATGTAGAAGTCCGCTGGGTTTCTGGTGCTCTGCCTTCACTCGTTGGCAGGTCAAGCATCTGCTTACCCACTCTGCTACGTCCTTTTTCATATTGGGCCACCAGTAATACTCCTTCAAATCCCTATACATTTTAGTGCTACCGGGGTGCACTGAGTACCTTGAGTTGTGTGCCTCATTTAAAATCTCATCCTTGAGCTCCTGAACATTTGGGATCCATATCCTGTATGTGTACCTCATGATCCCTTCCTTGTCTCTTTCGCACTTAATTTCCTCCCCGGTCATTAGCTCTTCTGTAGAGTTCTTTTCTTCCTCCATCATCCGTTCCTGGCACAGTCTAATCTTTTCTAGCAATGGAGGTTGGATTCTAATTTCCATTAACTTTTCTTGGCCCTCTCCAGGTAACTTAACCTCGATTTCCAACTTCTCAAAATCCTTCACTAGCTCTTTCTCTGAAGTTATCATCTTGAGCTTCTCTTTCCGACTAAGGGCGTCAGCCACCACATTGGCTTTGCCCGGGTGATAGCGAATTTCACAGTCGTAATCCTTGATTAACTCTAACCATCTCCTCTGGCGCATGTTAAGCTCTTTCTGAGTGAAAATGTATTTGAGGCTCTTATGGTCTGTGTAAATCTCGCATTTTTCCCCATACAGGTAGTGTCTCCAAATCTTTAAAGCGAAGACTATGGCTGCTAGTTCTAGATCATGCGTGGGATATCTGACTTCATAATCCTTCAATTGCCTAGACGCATACGCTATTACCTTGCCGTGCTGCATAAGCACGCATCCTAGTCCTTTATGCGAAGCATCACTGTAAATCACGAAATCTCCTTTTCCATCAGGTAATGCCAGCACTGGGGCTGTCACCAGCCTCTTCTTTAACTCTTGGAAACTCTTCTCGCATTTCTCAGTCCATTCAAATTTCTCGGTTTTACGGGTAAGTCGAGTTAATGGAGCTGCGAGTTTCGCAAAGTCTTGGACAAATCTCCTGTAATATCCGGCCAGTCCAATGAAACTCCTCACCTCGGTTGGAGTAGTTGGCCGTTCCCAGTTTGAAACTGCTTCTATCTTGGAGGGGTCAACCAACACTCCTTCTCTATTGATCACGTGCCCTAAGAATTGTACCTCATTTTTCCAAAACTCACACTTGGAGAACTTGGCATATAACTGCTCTTTCCTGAGTATTTCTAAGGTTATCCTTAAATGTTCAGCGTGTTCTGCCTCTGTCTTTGAGTAGATGAGAATATCATCAATGAAAACTATCACGAATTTGTCCAAATATTCCTTGAACACTCTATTCATTAGGTCCATGAAGGCTGCTGGGGCGTTGGTCAATCCAAATGACATAACTAAGAACTCATAATGTCCATATCTGGTGCGGAATGCAGTCTTCGGGATATCTTCAGGTTTGATCTTCAGTTGGTGATATCCCGTTCTCAAATCAATCTTAGAGAAGTATTCAGCTCCTCTTAGCTGGTCAAACAAATCGTCTATCCTGGGCAATGGATACTTATTCTTTATGGTTAGCTTGTTCAATTCTCTGTAGTCGATGCATAACCTCATACTTCCATCCTTTTTCTTAACAAACAACACTGGTGCGCCCCAAGGCGACACACTGGGCCTTATCATGCCCTTATCCAACAATTCCTGTAATTGATTAGCTAACTCCTTCATTTCTACTGGGGCTAGTCGGTACGGGGCCTTCGAAACCGGCACCGTCCCCGGGGCTAATTCGATGGCAAACTCAATTACCCTATCAGGTGGTAATCCGGGAAGATCTTGTGGGAACACGTCCTCGAACTCATTAACTACCAGAATGTCTTGCAATCTTAGCACTTCCTTCTGAGTATCTATAACGTAGGCTAAATAAGCCTCGTTCCCTTTTCGTAACAATCTCTTGGTTTGCGCCATGGTCAGAATTTTCTGGGTCTGTCGCATCCCCTTAAACACTATTTCTTTCTTCCCTGGGGTTTTCAACTTAACCTTTTTCCTTTTACAATCTATCCGCGCATCATTGCGAGACAACCAATCCATACCCAAAATGACATCGAATTCCCCTAGCTTAAAAGGAATTAAATCGACATAGAAGGATCGTCCTCCTATTTCTAGCTTACAATCGGGGTGAATTTGATTAACCGGTACGATTTCCTGATTAGCTATTTCTACTTGTAAGGAATCTCTTAGTTGCTGGGTTTTAAGTTTCAACTTATGCGCAAAATCTCTAGATATAAAAGACTTAGTTGCTCCTGAATCAAATAAGACATTTGCACTGATTGAATTGAGAGAAAAAGTACCTGTTATCACATCTGTGTCCCTCACGGCATCTTGTACTGACATATTGAAAGTCCTAGCAGTCGGTGGCCTATTTGAGGCAACCTTGCTTGCTCCTGATGCTGCTGGTTTGCTCTTTGGGCAATCCTTCCTCATGTGCCCTCGCTGTCCACACTGGAAACAGGTTGTGCTGTTAGGGATGACCGTGGTGCAAGAGGTGGCATAATGCCCAGCTCGCCCACACTTATAACAGTTTATCTGCTTCAGGTTGCACACCCCGGAGTGCCTCTTCCCACAAGTAGCACACAATGGCAATGGAGGTCGAGAAGGGTTGGAACGGGACATTCCTGATTGGTGGCCGCCCTGGCTCACACTCACACTCGCAGGTGGTTTAAACCCTACATTCCTCCCTGGTAGGGAAACCGCTCCTCGATTAAACTTGGTTGGGGGTTTTCCTCCAGCGGATCTTCCGCCCATTCTAACATGCTTTCTCTTTAACCCCCTTTCTCTCTCTCTCTCTGCATCTGATCACTACCAGCCTCCACAATGGTTGCCTTCTGCACCAAGGTGGCATAATCTGTAATCTCTAAAACAGCCACCCTATTCTGGATCCACTGTTTCAGCCCTTGTTGAAACCTGTTAGCTTTCTTCTCTTCTGTGTCTACAAACTCCGACACAAATCTCGATAGCTCAGTAAATTTAGCCTCATAGTCAGCCACTGACATATTGTTCTGTTTCAGTTCCAAGAACTTAAGTTCCATCTGGGTTTTCATGAACTTCGGGAAGTACTTCTCCAGGAATAATTGTTTGAACCTTTCCCAGGCTACGACAGCATCAGTCTCCATGTTTTTCTTTGCTTCCCACCAATAATTGGCCTCTCCCTTTAGTAGGTAAGTAGCAAAAACAGTCTTCTGAGCCTCATTGATACTCAGAATCTCAAAAGACTTTTCCATTTCCTTGATCCAGGCCCTCGCCTCAACGGGATCAGCCGATCCGTGGAACTCTGGGGGCTTAAGGGACTTAAAGGCCCTAAAGGAATTTGCCACTGAAGTGTTGTTGCCTGGTGGTGGTTGGGGGTATTGGTTCAAATTCTGCCTAAGTAGATCCATAAACTGGCCCATGGGGTTTCCGCCCTGGTTCTCCCCTTCCTGTTCTACTTCAGTTTCTCCACCCTCTATTTCCCTTTCAAATTCTTCAGAGTACAGGGGTTCATCCTCTGCTCTATACTAGGAATCTTCTTGCTCATTATAGTCCTGATCTTGTTCCTCACTACTTTCACAGTTTTCCTCGTGTTGGTTGTGACTCTCTTGGTCAGTAGATTCTCGGGGGTTAGCCCTAGTGCCCATTCGTCTTGGAGGCATTTTACTGAAAATTTGGAAAATTATACATTAGGTTCACTTACCTGTTTTAAAGGATTTTTCCTTGCACATTTCTTTACATGATTGGGTTTAAAATCCCACAGTTTTATATCTCATGGCAACTTAATCGAAAAGTAATACATATGCTAATAACTCGTGATCACATCCCAACAAAATTGTAATGACCGAAATGGAAACAAATATATACCAGGTACCGAAAAGGTACAACATCCGAGTTACAACGATAGTTTAAAGTACAGCCATCCTAACAACAACAACAAGTCAAAAGTGAAATATGCTGTCTATCTGTCTAGTCTGCAAAAGGGAAAACAAGTACAAGAAAACCATCCCTACAAAAGCCGGCACTACTATGTCCGTACATGACTAGACAACTAGACCACTGCATCACTGCATCTGAAATCATCCGCCACGACGAAACATCCTCCGAACCCTCCCCATGGCGATGCGGAAAACCTCCTCAGCCTCTGCTCTGTCTACCCTACCATGCCCATCAGTAGGCAACTGTCGCACCCTCACCCGAGCCCTCAGCTCGATGCGGGTCACAGCCCTATACCCAACTCTGTCACTGATAGTCCTCCTGCCCTGCACCCTCATCCGGGCGGCTCTCTCTGCTGCTAACTCACTCCTAGACTCTGCCAACCTGGCATCTGCCACAGACAACTCTCTATAAAGCCCGTTCACAATCAAGTTGTGAACACATACTGGGACTCCTCCTATCGGGGCATGAGGTGGGGTGGATGGCTCAGCTGGAGCGGCAGTCTCTGTCTGCTGGGGCTCTGGGGTAAGCTCCTCAAACTCGTCGGGGTACGGGCTCACAGGTAGTGGTGGTGGGGTAGGGGCTCTCTCAACAGGGAGGAGTGGCACAAAAAGTCCAGAACTCCCTACAGCACCAACTACTGGCTCATCTATATCTCCCTCAACACCCTCATCTACCGGCACCACCTGATCCGTGGTCATGTCAGTGTCACCTCCCAAAGTCCTGATCTCAGTCACAACCCAATAATCATCATCCTCAACCACTAACTCAGCATCCTGTCCTGTCTGGATCCCCTCCGGGTCCTCCTCCCCCTCAGTCTCAACAACATCTGTGTCACCATCATCCTGGACCTCCTCAGGGTCCTCCTCCTCAGACTCGATCACATCAGTATCAGCATCAACCTGGACCTCCTCAGCGTCCTCCTCCTCAGGCTCAGTATCCTCCTCAGGCAAGTGCTCATAGTATGGGTCCCTAGTCCGGAACATGTCCTCATCATGCTGTCTCGCAGCTGCCTCCTGGGCCGACAAGTCGCTCGCCTACACAAGACGAACTATGTTACTATCATGATGCTTAAAAAGTTCCCGTAAGGGTTTTAGGTGAACCTGGCAAGGGTTCTTATTATATTATTGAATTTATTATTATATAACGTCGTATCATCTCTTGGGATATATAACTCTCGCTCTGATACCATCTCTATAACACCCCCAGATCCGGGGTCAGGGATCTGGTGGTTACGGTCTTACATCCATTCATAATACTTGACTTGAGTCCACAATAAATAAATCACATGCTGTGACCCCACAATAATTACCACTCACACACACAACAGTTATAGTCCCAGAGATGAAATTGAAATAAGTCTTACATTAAAGGGTTTACGAATAAAAGTTATTACAATCCCAACAGGATAACATCATAGGTTTAAAAGTTTTTCCGTTAATTACATTAATTATACATATAGTTAAACAGGAAACAAAAGCTGTCTAACTATGCTACCTCAGCAATGGCGGCCAGCATCTCAGCGGGTAGTCTGGTGGGTCGGGTAACCTGCTTGCGCCGAGTGCGCCTGACGCGAGCCATCTGTCCTAGTTGTTGTTGTGACATAATATAAACAAAGCAAGGGTGAGCGAAAGCCCACCAACAAATATATAACTGAACGATAATTTAGAACAGTTCAAAGCTATCTTTCAAACCATATGCCATGCATTTACGGAAATGATGCCAGTATAATATGAACGATGAAGTTACAAGGTAACTGAAAGTATTTGTTTGAAGAAATATCTGCTACATCAAAGTAAGCGAGATATTCTTATTGTTATTAAGAAGAGGAACTTGCAAGAAAAGGTTGCAATTCCAGTTATGACACTTTTCCAACTCTGCCAACAGTAATCATGTTGCAGGAAATAAATAAATTTGGATGATGAACCAATGATGGAGTATTCACCGCGCCCGCTGTTCCAATCTTGATGATCAGTCGAGATCGTACAGCTCAATTTAGATTTACTACCGGTAGAAGGAAGAACTGACGGCTTTACTTGTATACCGCCTTGCTAGCTCTCCCCGGCCAACGGTTGGGCCAAGGGGATGGACCGGCGCTACTCGGCCTCTTACACGACTCCTAGTTCAAATAGAATTCATGATTCTGAATGTAACGTTCGTCCCCCTTTCCCCAAGTATAATACTTGTTGATAAGACTCCACAAAGTAGTCGTATCTAGTTGGAAAGGAAAATTTACCAATATCTCCCAAGCTATTACTTGGTAACGGATATCAACTTGTTCCAGTAATCTTACCCCTCGAAAGATGAGAAGGTAAGCAACGACTTAATAAGTCAACAGCACCCGAGTTGCGGGTGAAGGGAATACTTTATGACCGGGAAGTCGACAAGATAAATAACATTTTCCAAGTAAGGTTCCCTTATTATTAAGGAGATAGACTCAAAGAGGAATGATGTCTGGGAACCTTTCTTGATATAAGATTAATAATAATATGACTTCGAAATATTTTCTGTAATAATCGAAGAAGATAAACCTTATCGAGATTATTCTAAGTATGGAATAAATATTAAGAGAATATTTATTGAGTTAAAACATTTAAAGAATATTTGGGAATATGAAAGAATATCTTTAATCAGAGTATTTCTCAAAATAATCCCTGAAGAAATATCAGGAGAATATTTATTGAATAAATAAATATTTAAATGAATATTCAAAACAATATTCATTAATTAATAAGACCTGAAAAGAATATTTAAGGTAATATTCATAATTAATTAGAAATTTAAATGAATATTCAAAAGTAATATTCATTTAATGAATAATATCCTAAATGAATATCAAGTAATATTCATTTAGTAATCCAAGCCTTAAGGAATATTCGAGATAATATTCGATAATTAAATCAAGCTTCAGATGAATATTAAAATAATATTCATCAAGTATTTAATATCTTAAATGAATATTCAAAAGTAATATTTATTTAATAAAATAATAATCTAAAAGAATATCCAAATAATATTCATTTAATAGTCTCATCTTTAGAAGAATATTCGAAATAATAGTCGATAATCAATTCGACTCTGAATGAATATTGAGAAATATTATTCGTTGAATAGTTACGTTCAAATAATTATTTGAAGTAAGGATCGTTAAAATAATTAGTCTCGAACGAATATTCAAATAATATTCGTCGCCCAAATAATAGAAAATATTTACTTAAATATTTTCTTCCGAGGTAATCTCGATATATCAAGGAATATTGACTCCCGGTCTAAATTTGATTAATAAGATGTATACGCCCTTCTATGAGGGTCTTACAATAACCGGCTTATAACTGATATATAACTATCTAGCTTATAGGCCAACAATAACATTCAGGGAACAAGTATATCAATTCAACTTGAAAGTAGGCATGCATGCAATGGCATATGTATATCAGCAATCATATATATATATTTATCCAATCACAACAACAGCCTAAAAGAAGGGAATTGAAACTTGCCTGGTAGTCGAGTACGGTAAGGGGTAGTGGTAGCGGGTCCCGGTTCAGCTTGGTGATCTATAAATAGCCAAGGCATTCGGGATTAATCACTTAACATATTAAAAGTTAAGTTATACTTAAATCGAAACACGTTCTCGAGTCATCTCGTTATACCCCTTTTAGTGGATTACTTATTATCACTGATCCGACCCGACATTCGTTCGTTAATACGACATGTCACTGCACTTATACTTGGGACATACTTAAGTCATATGAGTTCTAAGGTTGATCGTTACGAACCAATATTTTACTCCGAGTTTTATCGCCCGTTTTCTAAGTGTTTTACCAAAGTTATAAAAGAGTCGTCTTTTAGGGGTTCGTTCGCGTTTAACCTTGACTCGAACATTTTTAATAAATCAAAAAATGCTCTTTTTGACATACGGTTTTCTTTCACACCTTCCTTCTTACCCCTAGTGTTTATTTACCAATATTCGCCATGACGTTACATAGCTTACGAGGGTTCAATTTCAGTTACGAACTTTCATTTACGGATTCGAACTACTTTTAGTAATTTGGTCATAAATCCTAAACCGTAAGTCCGTTTCACGTGATCTTTATATCAAAGCGAAGCTTAGAACATTACCTATCCTATCATGGCAGATAAGGTCTCTGGACAGTAGGGGTTTGACATGGAAAATGGCATACAAAACATGGTATTGTAAAATCGGGCATTATAACGGTTGTAAATCGAATATCTATCAATTTCGAATCTTCCCATAAACATAGCATCCAACCCAAACAACATATACATGAATTATATACATGAACTGAGGCCAAGCAATGCCTTTCCATTCATCTAGCTATTTACATCATTAATCCAAAATCCATACATAATCATGCTTATAACTTTAACATAACCATAACTAAGTTATAACTATCATAAACATGCTTAAATCTTAAACAAGGGTTAGGGTTTCAAGAGCTTTATACCTTCCTTAGATAGTGATATAGCCTTACTAAGCCTTGTATGGTCCTTAGGAGTGATTATGCTTGCTAGATTAACCATGGAAAATCAAGAAAACAAAGTTAGTATATGATGAACACTATTCACCCTCCTCTTGTTTGATATTTTTGAAAATGGAAATGGATGAGTTTGAAGCTAAGATTTTGAGGAGATAAGTTTTATGAAATGTAAGACTCACCTTAATTATTTCAAGAACAAACAATGGTGGGAAGGTTGAGTTTGGATTTGGAATTAATGGATATAGCCGAATGGTTTCTTTGCAAGGGGGGGGAGAGAGTTGCTTGGTTCCTTTGATTTTTTTTGTGTTTTAATCTCCTTCACTCTCATCCACTTACAACATAATATCTTGTAAAAGTCACTTTAATAAAGTGATGAGGTGTTGGATGATCAAATGGCAAGACATGTGTTGGTTTTGTGGTGGTTAAAGCTTAACTAGGTAGTTACTTGCTAAGTACTTAGTTCTTCCTCTAAGGTGCTAGTTCCTTGCTTCTAGTTTAGTTACTAGATATTTATACTAGTAGCTTGCACAAGACTCTTGCTTCCTCTGCTTGTTTCTGTGTCCGGTTATTACCCGTTTCGATTGATCGTTCGTGAGAATATTTCACGGATTTCTAATTAGGGTTTACCGGGAATCCTCTTTAATATTAATACTTTCATTCTCCATCTTTCATTATAACTTTCCATTTTATATTCCTTTAATCCATTCGTTAAATACTTAAGGCTATCAGTGTCCAGGGAACTTTCGGAGAAAATAAAAGTGCGGTTTTTCAGAATCCGACAGCTTTTACATACACTTATTTTCCCCCTGGATCACTAATACGAACTCGGAAATCCGTTCCGAATACTTCTATATAGTGTCGTCTCATATTATTATATACTCCCACCAAAACACTATTCATTCTGTACTCTTTACTTGTTCTCTTAGGGTTGTATAATTGTCCGTATTCTCTTTCGATCGTTCCTTAACCTTTTTACGGAACTACTGGATTAATCGTTATCGATCTGGATGACATGAGAGTATTCTCTTGCTTGAAGTTGCCATATCTTATTCCTTTAGAAGATAGATTATTCTTACCTATGTTGTCACCCTTTAGCATTCTTCAAGACATAAACATAATAAAGTCGAATTCTATTCATTCTTTCCCAATTATCAATTATTACACTGTAGTCATATCCACTATTCATTCTTACATCATTAAATACATAAAAGTTTTAATTCCACCCAAAATCTGGGTTCTTACACACACGCACACAATTCCTCCCCCATACCTGAATTTCACGAGGGGAGGCAAAGGAATAAAACCGAATTAGCCGATGCCGGTAGGAAACAAGGAATGAATTTTCGAGAAGAGCTCAAGATGTCGTTGAAGCTCTAACACCTTAGTGACTTTTGCAAGAAGATAAAAATATTCTTTCAGAGTAAAAGCATTGTAACCACTAGTGTTTTCCACAGACCAAAGTAAGGCTTCATTATGTTGTTAAAGCAGATTAATTAATTGGATTTCTTGGTCCGGGTTTAAATCACTATTGATAACAACAACGAGAAGTTTATCTTTTTGCAAGAAAATGTGATTGAAGGTGGAGGGGTGTGTTAATAAATCAAGTGGAGGTGGCTCACCAACGGGAGTTGTAACAATGGTACTAGAGTTGACATGGTCAGTATTTGGTTCAGCTTCCCATTTAGAACAAATGTGATTTAAAGCCCCTAACAACTCATCGAAAGTAGGTGGTTCACCGACGGGATTTTTAACAATGGTCTCAACATGAACATCCTCGGGTGGTGTCTCCCACGGGGAACAAATGTCGTCCAACTCCCTCAACATCTCTTCCGAGGTCATATCTCTTAGCGAATCAACATACTCTTGGTTAGACTCATGGTTGACTTTGAAATCCTCTTTGAGAAGAGACTCAATCTCACTATCCTCGAAGCTAGACCATGTGACAAACTTGTTAACCACATTGACTCCTATTGGTTGCTCAAAAAGGTCGTTGGGTTCTTTGCCGACGTTGAAAATGTTAAGGTCAATGGTCATGTTACCGAAAGTGAGTTTCATCGAACCATTCCTACAATTAATCAGGGCATTCGATGTAGCAAGAAAAGGTCGTCCTAGAATGATAGGAATTTGGTTCTTAGGATTTGTGACGGGTTGAGTCTCGAGGACAACAAAGTCAATCGGAAAGATAAAATCACCAATTTTAATCAAGACATCTTCAATTAATCCCTTGGGCATTTTTATAGAACGGTCGGCAAGTTGAAGTGTCATATTGATCTTTTTGAGCTCGCCTAAACCTAGGGCTTGATAAACAAAAAATGGAAGCAAGTTCACACTAGCACCTAAGTCAAGTAAAGCCTTGTCCACGAAAGTATTACATATGACACATGAAATAGTTGGACAACCGGGGTCCTTGTACTTCACGGGAATTTGGTTAGAAAGAATTGAGCTCACTTGGGACGTTAAGAAGGCTTTCTTAGGGACTTGGGTGGTTCGTTTATGAGTACACAACTCTTTAAGACATTTCGCATAGGAGGGAACTTGTTGAATCACGTCTAAAAGAGGAATGTTGATCTCGACTTGTTTGAAAACTTCCAAAATCTTTTCCACTTGAGGCGATTGTTTATTAGGAAGGAGTCTTTGAGGATAAGGAGCTTTAGGTTTAAAGACTCGTTCGCTAGACACATCGGGAATGGAATTGGAAAGTGGAACAACAAACGAAGACTTGTTAGGTGATGATGATTTGAGAGGAGATTTTGATGACTCGGGAGGGGATTTTGAAGATGAGGGTTCATGTTGTGAAATTGTGGGACTAGATGATTCAAAAGTCTCGGGATTTGAAGGATTGAGTTTAGGGTTTTGTTCAACATTTGACTCGTCTTCTTCGTCGGGGGACTCGACTCCAACTTGATTATCAACTTTGTTTCCCGACCTTAAAGAAATGATGGCATTAACATTTTCAGGTGGTCTTTGGTTGAGAGGAAATTTAGGATTGACCTCAGTTTGACTCGGGAACTTGTTCTTCTCTCGCTCACACATGGCGTTGGCTAATTGACTCACTTGAACCTCTAACTTAGATATGGCTTGAGTACTAGCATTCAAAAGTTGCCTATCTTGAGTCATGGTTTGCATGAAGGTTTGTTGAGATTGAGCCAAATTAGTTGTTGATTTCAAAAGCGCATCAAGAGTCTTTTCCAAAGAATTAATTCTCTTATCCGACTCGTGAAAGCCGGGAGGGTGGGCGGGTGCTTGATTTGGGGCTTGAATCGAGTTTGGATAAGGAATTTGATTTTGAATCGAGTACGAGTTTTGATTGGGCTTTTGAAAACAAGGAGTTTGAAAAGAAGGTGGCGGAGATTGATAGTTTTGGCCTTGGTTCCACGAGAAATTAGGGTGATTCCTCCAACCGGGATTATAAGTAGGTGCAACCGGATCATTCCTAGGGGTTGGTTGAAACACCGCATTAATTTGATCATAGCCGGGAGAGTTCGAAAAACCTTGATTAAAATTAGAGCACATAGACATATTTGAGGGGGCGTTACTAGTTTCTAAGGCTTCGAGTCTTCTAGTAAGGGTGGCTAACTTGGCATCAGTAGCAATATTGTTTCCAATTGAATGCATACCCCTAAAAGAACTAGATGACTCGTTGGACTTTTGAGGTTCCCTAGTAGACTCCCACAACATAGTCTTCTCGGCTAATTCCTCGAAAAAGGCCCACCCCTCGTCCTCATCTTTCTCCATGAATTTTCCTTGGCACATAGATTCCAACAACGCGGTTGTTGGTCCATCTAAGGCCTCATAAACGATCTTACAAAGCCTCCATTTTTCTATTCCGTGGTGGGGGCATTGTGATAGAAGATTTTTAAAACGATCAAAATATTTCCAAAAAGACTCGTTTTCCTTTTGATGAAATTGATTTATTTAATTTGTAATTCTCGTAGTCTTATGGTTTGGAAAATATTTTTTTAGAAAAATAATCGCAAATCCCTCCCACGTGGAAATAGAATTAACGGGTAGACTATACAACCATTTTTTTGCATTTTCTTTTAAAGCGAAGTTGATAAGTCTTAGCCTAATGGAGTCCTCGGAAAGATGTTGGAGTTTTTGCAATGCGCAAACCTCCTCAAATTCATGAAGAAAGAGATACGGGTCCTCACCCTCGCTCCCGTTAAATTTATGTAACATACTGATGTGGTGAGCTTTAATTTCGAAATTATTACCATTAACGGGAGGAAGGGTGATACACGAAGGTTGGGCGGAACGAGTAGGATAGCAACGGTCCCTAAGAGACATGGCCATGTTTACTACGGGTTCGGAATAATCTAAAGACTCAGAATTAGACGATGAAGAAATCTCAAATGATCTCACTAGTCTAGAAGAATTATCCCTAATCCACGTAGTTCGCATAAACCACAAAACGAAACACGTAGCAAGAAAGTGCGATAAAATAAACACACAAAAAGAAAGGGTGTAAAATTAAAAGAAAAATCCTAAACCTAGGGTTCCCTAATAAAATAACTAGACCTTGCTCCTAACTGTAAGGACTACCAAAAACTAGGTAAATCAATAATTATTCGAACCGGCTTGGCCAGGTAGGTGCAAGCATTGCCAAGAGGCTAAACACCAGCCTAGACACCAAAACCTTAATTGGCCAGGTCAGCTTTCGCTTTCCTAGACACCAAAAAGTCGGAATAATTAAAGATTACTTCGTTTCTTAAGCACCTTCCTAATTGAGCGCGAAATTCCTAGAGGCAAACGTCTAATTAATTTTATTAAAGGCTAGGTATGCAAAATGAGGGATTAAATTGTTTTTGGGCTAAGGAAAGAGTGATGAAATCCCTTCCCTTATCTTTTGAGAGGTTTTGCCCTTAATGTTTATTTACAAAATGATGCAACAAATAATGATATATACAAAAATTATAAACAAATATGGATGCTTACACTACGTGATCTAACTAAAGAAAAGAAAGAATTTAACGTACCTTGGGGTCCTCCAGCGATCACCACAATTATAGGTACGAAAAATTAAAAACAAAAAATAAAATCTAGCATGATGTGCACCTACGTGATGAATGCATGATGCAACAATTATGTATTTACAACCAATTTTTTTGGATTTTTGATTTTTCAATTTTTTTGTGATTTTTTTGAATTTTTTTTGATATTTTTGTATTTTTCTAAAAAAAAAGGCGAAAAGAGTGAGATACGGTTACCGAAGCAAGCTTTCCTAAATTCCAATTTTTCCACGCTTCGTTGAGAAGAGTTCCTAAATCTCAAGCTTTCCTAAAAAGAACGAAATAAAAATAAGACAAGAAATAAAACTAACTCGAAAAATTAAAAATTAAGGCGCGAAAAATAATTAGTCCCCGGCAGCGGCGCCAAAAACTTGTTGTGCTAAAAATAATTAAGACATTTGAATCGCAAGCGCACAATTCGTTTCATTGTAAAATTTATTGATTCGTTCCACAGGGACTATTTTTATTCGCGATCCTTATTTTTTTTAATTTAATCGAATTAGAACAAGTTTGGTTTTGGAAAATTTTTTATTTTAACCAATTAATTCCTAATTTTAAACTCTTATTTATTCAATTTAATCTAAAAAGTCTAAATTATTTTAAAACTAAATTAATCTAAAAATTATTCTAAACAGTGCTAAATTCAAATTAAACTAGATTTCATTTTAAGAAATTATTTACAGAAAATTAATTTTAAATTATCACTAATTAAAATTTAAAAACGATTTTTATGAACAAAAAAAAATATTTAATAAAATTTTTGGCATAGATGCAACCCGTTAACTCAGTAACACAGCTAAATGACTCAGTAAGAAATCGACTCAGCAATAACTCAGAAAACAGTAGAACATTACAATAACTCAGAAAAAAAAAACTTGCAATGACTCGGAATTCGTAGTCAGCACAATTAAACATCATTTTGGCGTCAAACAAAAATACAACAGTGATTAAACAAACTGCCACAACTCAGATAACAACTCGGAAACCGGAAACATAGCAACTAAACTCAGAAAAACTCAGCTGCGAATTGAGAAAATATGAAGACAGCAACTCGAGATTAAAAAAGCTCATAATGCACGAACTTATCAAATCAAATACACGAGACAACTGCTAAACAGAGAAATTATGAAACAATTCGATCAACACCAACACGGACTACTAGTGAAAACAAAAAAAAACGGAAATTAAACACTACGACTCAGCATAGCAATTACTGTCTACTCGAGAACTAAAACGGAAATTGAATTTTAAAAAAAACACGCAGTACAGCAACTCAGCGATTCTAGTAACTCAGAGACAAACTACACATAACAATTCGTGAACATTAACAAATTGCAATGGAAATTGAAAACTCAACAAACAGCCACTTAAACTTAACTCGACGAACTCAAAACTGTGCTGGAAACGCAGCGAACAAATATATAACAATGATTAGAACAGCAATTTAAATCACATACAAAAACTCGAACATACAAAAAGCTCGACTCTGCGGTAAAACAGAAATTTGGAACACCAAAGAAGAAAACGAAATTATGAATTAAGAAAGGGGAAGAGGGGTTTAGGGTCTGGTGGGTTTGGTGTTTGCAGAACGAAAAGAAGAAGTGAAGAAAAAGCTAGGTTCAATGATTTGAAAAGAAAATAGGGGAGATGAGTTTATGAAAGTTTGAGAAGGAAAAAAAAGATTGCTGGGTTTAAAACAAAAAGAACAGGGCTCTGTGTATTATTCGAAAGGTAAGGAAGAAAACGGAGTGGCTTTGTTTTGTTTGAGAAAAACAGGGGAGGTAAAAAAAAAACTGATTCGAATAAAAAAAAGTATATTAACAAACAGAAAATTTAAATGCTAAAATTTTATAAAACTAATATTTTTGTATTTTTTATTTTTTATTTTTGAAAATTAACTACTATAAAAGAAAAGAAATTAACTACGAAACGAAAAGAAATTAAAACGATGTTTTGGAATTAATGGCCCACAATAAAATTGAGATTTAAAGGGGCATAACTAAAATTAGCAACTAAGAACACGAAATTAAATTTCGTTACTTTCAACCCCAAGTGGTTAGCAACGGGAATTACGAAAATAACGAAACAAGGCAACAATAACGAAAGAGCAAGACAAGAAGTAAAGAAAATAAAAATTGCATTAATTATAGTAGGAGTGTTTACAAGATTTGAAACTAAGAAAAGAAATACAAGAAATTAAAACTACCCTAAAATCTAAGTTACTAAATACAAGGGGGGTGAGAGGGTATTTATAGGATAGGAATTAGGGTTAAGGGGGGTGTTGGGTAAATCCCCACCATACATTTGTGGTGTGTGGTGGTGGTATCCTAGCCATCTATTTGTTTCCTTCCCCCTTAAGCTTTGAAGAGTAGATCTTGGCCATACACTTCTCTAATGTGTTGGGATGATCTCCACCTTCCACTTGTCTTGAAATATTCCTTTTGCTCCAAGCTCCTAATTCTTTTCCTTCTTTCATTTTTGGTCCTTTTTCTTCCTCTTTTTCCCTTCCTTGCAATTTATTAATTTATTTTGCCATTTCTTTATTTATTTATGAATTTCCTGAAATGCAACAAAATAAATTATTAAAATACGAATTCAAGCAAATAATAGGTAATAAAAATATGCAAAAATATGCACTTATCATGATACTTCATGTTGCAAAAAATAAATATATTTGGATGATGTACCAATGTTGGAGTATGTCGCGCCGGATGACACCACCTTACGATGATCAGTCGCAGGTTGTGCATCTCAAAACTTGTTTCTTTACATGTAGAAGGTAGAACATATGGACACCACCATACGCCGGATCTCCCTAGCCATCTTTGGGCTTAGTCGGTGCCGGCGCCACTTGGACCCTATTTCCAGGATGGACTGTCCCATAGCCTCTTATACCAGTTTCAAAGATGGACTGTCCCACAGCCTCTTACACATTATACAAATACTCCTAGTTTGAATAAATCCATGACTCTGAAACGTAAAGCTCATCCCCCTTTTCCCAAGTGTAATACTTGTTGATAGGACTCCACAAAGTAGTCGTATCTAGTTGGAAAGGAGAATTCACCAATATTTCCCAAGCAGTTGCTTGTTAATGGATATCGACTTGTTCCAACAATCTTACCCCTCGAATAATGAGGAAGTAGCACAGAGACTCGTCTTGATAAATAGCAACCATGTTGCGAGTGAAAAGAATAGTTTTAAAATATTTATGACCGGGCAGTCAAACAAGATAAATAACAGCTCTCAAGTAAGGTTCCGTTATATTTTGAAAGATAGCTTTAAATGAAGAAAATGGAGTTTTGGGAACCTTTCCTTGATAAAATGATCACAATAAGGCTCAGAAATATTTTACGTAATATTTGAAGGTCGAGGATAATTTTTGAATAAGGTGAATTATTTTTAAAACTAGTTAAAATAATTAAATAAATATTCAAGGAATATTTATTACATAAATATTTTCAGAATATTCCTAATATAAACTATTACTCATAATTAACCCTCGAATGAATATATAAAATATTCACGAAATAAATAATTCCTCGAATGAATATTCTAAATAATATTCAATAAATAAGCAAGACCTCAAATGGGTTTTCAGAATAATATACCTTACAGAAATAAAGCTCAAATGAATATTCCAAATAATATTCATTAAATAAATAAACTCAAATGAATATTCCAAAATAATATTCATCTAAATCAATAACCTCAAATGAATATTCATTAAATAAATCAAGTCTTAAATGAATATTCAAAAATAATATTCAAATAGTATTTCTCGACTGAGATTATACTCAAATAACATTTCTCGAATAATTTCCAAGTAATTAATACTTATGGAAATATAAATAATGTTCATAAATAACATTTCTCAAATAATATGTCGTTGGAATCCCTCCGGGTTTCCACGACTATCTCTATATTACAAAATACCGACTCTAGATCTATATTTAATGAAGGAAGATCATATGCCCTTCACTAAGGGTCTTAGCAATATCCGGCTTATAACTAGTATATCTCGTATCTAACTTATAAGCCAACATCAATCAGGGAACAAGTATCACAATATAATTTGAAAGCAGGCATACATGCTATGGCATATGTTTAACAACAATCAATCATATATATTATCACAACAACAGCTCCAAAGTATTGGAAACTTGCCTGGTACTCTGGTGGGGGGTAGTGTGTCTCAAATCGGTCCGGTGATCTATAAATAACCAAAATTTATTCAAGGTTAATCACCTATCACTTTGAAAAGCTAAGTACATACTTTGCTTAAGCTAAAACACGCTTTCAAGTTAACTTTTATTAACACCGTTGTGATCCGACACTTGCTCATTACCAAAGCATGTCATTACACTTACACTTGGTAGGTTCTTAAGTCATGTAAGTTCTAAGGTCGGTCGTTTACCAACAAAGATTATATCTCGAGATTTATTATCCGTTTTCTAAGTTATAACCAAGTGTTCTTTTAAGGGGTTCATTCGTACTTAACCTCGATTCGAACATTTTTAAAAAATCGAAAAATGATCTATTTTACATGAGGTTTTCTCTCGTACCTTCCTTATGATCTCTAATATTTAATTACCAAGATTCGCCACTGAATTAATCATACTAAGGGGGTTCAATTTCAGTTACGAACTCGCACTTACGGTTTCGAACCATTTTTACTAATTTGACCATAACTCATAAAACGACCTATGACTCGAGATCTACAAGGGTAGGTCATATATTCATCAAGGTCAGAAACTTAACCCAACTGTTATGCACGAATTTATAAGGGTTAACGAAATTTCGGCATTACGACGACTATGTTTACACGTTTTCCCAAATTTATAACAACAACCAAGCCACACCGGGCATACCAAGAACTCAAGATTCTCATCAATTATAACTCATCATATGTCAAGAATACCTCAACTAATCAAGAACTTGAATCATGACTTAATAACTAATAAGAATAACTACATAATCATGTAAACATGCTTATAACAACATCATCCCCAAAACTCATCCAAAACTTCATTAATACTCAAAACAAAGACTAGGGTTCTTGAAGTTTATACCTTCCTTGGAGTGTGTACTAGCTTTAATAAACCTTGTATAGTCCTTGTATATGCTTAAGCTACCTTAGATCATCCAAAGAAACCAAGAATCAAATATTAGTTTCTTGAAAGTACTATTCATCATGATTTTATTAAATATGCTAGACATGAAATTTAAGGCTCAAATTCATAGGATAACTATGATATGAAATGTATAGTACTTACCATAAAAATCTAGAGATCAAACAATGGTTGGAGGTTGGATTTTGATTTTGGAATTAAGGTGAAGGCCGAATGGAAATAAAGAGAGAGAGAGAGAGAGAGAGATGGTGTTTGCTTGCTTTGTTCTCTTGCTTGGTGATGCTAGAATGAATTATTGTTATGTCTTGATAATATCTTGGCATAAAGCTAATTTATTAAAGGGATTAGGTCATGGATGATGCATTCAAGTGGACAAGTGTTGATGTTTAGTGGTAATGTGATGAGATGAAGCTAAGTACTTGGTTTATTTGCTAAGTATGCTAGTTACCTTAATAACTACTTAGTTCCTTGATCTTATCCTCTTGCACATGCATGCATCTTGGCTTTCTGCTTGCTCTTTTGTCCGGTTATTGCTCAATTTCATTGATCGTTCGGAGGAATATCTCGAGTATTTCTTGTTAGGGTTTTACCGAAAACCTTCTCGATATTTTTGCTAACATCTTTAATCCTCCTTTATAATTCTTGAATTTAAATTCCTCAAATCTCTATATTAAATCCTTAAATCCTTCAGTGTCGAGAAAAATCTCGGAGAATATAAAAGTGCTACTTTTCTGAATCTGATATAATTTACATACACTTATATTGCCTATCGGTCATTAATACGAACTAAGAAATCCATTCTGAATACTTCTATATAGCGTCGTCTAATAATATTCCAATTTCCACCAAAAACACTATTCATTGCTTATTTTCTCTTTAATTCTTATACTTTAGAAAAATGGTCTCGCGCTTTCCCGATCGTTCCTTAACCCTTTTTCGGAACCACTGGACTTATAACAGATATCGATTTGGATGACATGAAAATAACCTTCCTTTTTGGAATTTACCATGTCTTACTTTCCAGGAGATAGATTATTCTTATCTAAGTTGTCAACCAATTGCATTGTTCATGGCATATAAACATTTGAATCCAAATTTCTTAAGTATTCATTCACTAGAACCATTGTTACACTTATACTATATTACATAATAAAAATTTTAATTTCTACCAAAAATCTGGATTCTTACAACATAAACTAATAACGTATTAATATTAAAAATTTGTAAATTATATAATTATAGATATTAAAAAAGTTGATCTTATAACTCAATATCAACGTCTAACCCATAAGAACAGTTCATCATTTGCCTTTACAATTCAATATCAACATCTCAAAAGTTATTATAATTTTCACTCAATAAAAAGTATAAAAGAAAATTGGATAAGAAAAAAATTATTTTTTTTTATAAGATGATAAGTGAAGTATAAGTTATAACTGGGTGTTTGGCCCTTCAGATAATCTACTTATATGGGTTTATAGACCGTTTATATGAACTTGAGTAACTTGTATGTTAGAAAGTAACTAGTAAAGTTTAACGTACTTTCCCCTAAAATCTTACAACTTATCTCATTTAACTACAAAGACGACATCTAAACAACAAAATCATTTCAACTAAACAAAATTATTTTGAGGTCCTTCAAATTTGAACCATTTTAATATACTTGTACTAATAAGTTGCACAACATAAATGAACAAATCATACGACACATTGGATTGTAATAATTATTAAATGAATTAAAATAGTATCCAATTTTCTGACAAAAAAAATAGTATCTAATTTCGTAATGAGTAATGATAAAATTCGGTCTCTAATTATGACGATAACTAATTTAATATTTTTTATTCATTTAAATAATTTGGAGTAACTTCATAATACTAAAATATAGACTAATTGAATGTATTGTGTAATTTCCCGTAATTTTTAGAATAATAATAATAACAGAATAATAGAATAAAATGGATTAAAATTGGATAATAATTAGGAATTGAAAATTGAAATAGAATAATGGGCCTAAAATATGGATCAGATTTTAAAATGGATATTAGTAGGTTTGGGTTTATGATTTTGTACCGCTATATAAACATCTAATTCTTCTTCCTCATCTCTATTAATAAAATTTGTAGGGCTTTTCTACACACAAATTAGCTGTCTTGTAAAATTTATAGTTTATTCATAGTAAGTCGAAATTCGTTGATTCTTGATTTGTCAGAAAGATATTTTCGTGCTCTACAACTTTCAATCTTTGAGTTTTTCAAGAAAACATCGTTTAGAGGGTCAAAAAGGCAAAATACATGTCTGGTCAGAAATGAATACATGATCTAGGATGATTTGATTCTTGGATTTCCGCGTAGAGGTAAGTTTCTAATTGATCTTGCTATTGTTTGAAAAATTATGTGTCATGTGTATATTTAATTATTAAACTTGGGCCAAGTGATTATCTATTTTGAATTGTTATATTATTGTATACTGGCTTATAGCCCGTGCAAAGTACGGGTTACTTTTATTTTTTTTTAATTTGTTTATAGTATAGTATAATATTATAAATATTAATTTTAATATGTTATTGGAAGAATTCGAACCTTACATCTTTGTATATAATAACTTTTAATATTAAATATAAATTAATATGTTGTTGGAGGAAATCGAACCTTAGACCTCTATATATAACACTTTAGTAATATTGTATCTAACAGTCATGATCTATTTGAGCTAAAGATCTAACGGTTGTGAATGAGCGATAACCAAAAATAAGGGGATAACCAAAAATAAGGGGTAATAAAAATACAAATTATACCCTCTTTCGCTTATTATAGTATAGTATAGATGTATTATAACTTGGGCTAAGTAATTATCTATTCTGATTTTTGTCATGGTTTGTGAAAATAAAGACTTAGGACCGAGTCACCGGGTTGTAGTGACAGTTTTCTAAAATTTAGGACCTTTATCACCGGGTTGTAGTGGTCTTGGTATGAATTGTGGGTTTCAAGTTATTGTTGTTATGTGGTATCTTATCGTATCGAATAAGAATATGTGTATCGAAAGTTATTGATTCGTGTATCTTATTATATCATATTGATTATCTTGTTTTATATGTGTTACTTGGCCTTACTAGTTGGATCGATTGATTACTTGTTGGGCTGTATAGCTCATTACTTATAATTTTCAGGGTTCGATGTAAGATCGAGTGGGATAGCATTGGAGTTCAAGGATCTTAGGTTCGGAGTACATTGTCATCGTTAGCTGTGCTTTTGTAATAGTTACCATTGTAATAGATTTTTTGATTAATAAATTGTATTTTCCTTTTAGTTTTGTTTTAGAATTAAAAGTCCGAAAAGTCGGGCTGTTACATATTGTACTTAAACATTTGAATCAATAATTGGTATTATTCAAAAAAAAAAATTCAACATTAAGAATGCTACACTTTAAGTACATTCTTTGTTTAATAATCACGTTCGACTTATTGGGTAAAAAATGGACGTGAACTTAAGGGACATGCTCGTCATTGCCAAATAATTAAACTATACAATACCAAAAAATTGTTATCAAATGAAAGAAAAAAAATGATAAAATGATTAATGACAATGCAATTTAAATTTAATGAACACCAATCAACATCGCCACATTGTTCAGATAGTACGTCTGATACAGAACGTGATGTTATCATAATAATATGTTAGTCACAGAGGCATGCCTGTATACATCTAATAACAAGCCTAATTGTTTGTAATGCTTTGCATTACCTACATGACCTCTTAACTGAGGGAACCTCTAGTTGTAGAGTTCTACTTGTTGTAGTACTTATAACAGGCATCAAATTATACCTGTGTAACTGTAATTAAAGTCAGAGAATAATGCTTGAAAGAAGTTCCAAGGATCATGCCTCAAGCTTGAAGACCAAGACTATCAAAATAAACACAGTAGGAATTTGGAGAATGAAGATTTGCCTAAGTACCAATTCGAGAAGTATGTTTGTTATATTCGAGAAGTCTAGCATTCGAGAAGTCAGGAATTCGATATCTCAAAAGACATTGTTCAATATCTCTGGAGGTCAACTAGTCAAAGCCTCATTCGAGAACTCAGAGATTCGACATGTCTAATACTCTATTCGAGAACTCAAGAAGTCAACAAGTCAAAGCATCATTCGAGTTCTCTAAGAGTCAACAAGTCAAAGCTACATTCGATATCTCAAGGGCTAAAGAAGCTATTCGATATCTCAGGGATTCGATAAGTAAAATGCTCTATTCGATATCTCAAGGATTCCTGGAGAAAAGACTTATTCGAGAAGTGATTCGATATGTCAACTCAACAGTATTCGAGAACTCAGAGTTATCGATTAAGCCAATTCTAGTTCTCGAATCACCAACAGAGTTACTTCTCGAATACAATCTTGGAGACAAAATACTGAAGAATTGTACAAGTCAGAAACCTGCAACAATCCAAGATGCTTTATGGACCACATATTGTAAAGCACGTTGGAAAGCCTACAAAGAATCTTGGAGAGATAGTACAAGAGACAAAGAGCTAAAGAAGTGGATCTGAACAGAGTTCTAAGAAGTCAAATCTATATCAGTTTGGATGTTTACTCAAATAGGATAGACACATTAAAAAGCGAATTTGTTTGCTACCTATTTGTTGTAAGCAAGTTGTTCACGTGATATAAGTGAACAACCCTACTTCTTGAGCATGTATCAAACAGAGTGATCTATAGTTCTTACAAGTAATATCTCTCTGAGAAAGAAGCTGAGAATACTAACATTTGTATTCATAGATTGTAGCAAATCTTTACCTAATACAATATTAGATTAAAGTGATATCGTGTTCTTGTGTTTATATTCCGCACTTACATAATCTGTTAAGCACAAACACACACTCTGTTACACAACCAGATTCAAACCCTTAAAACAACCTTCACCTAAAACACTTATCAGAAGAAAAGTTTGAGAATACATTCACCCCCCCCCCTCTGTATTCTCGTGTGTGTTCAATACTCAACAAGTGGTATTAGAGCAGGCTATTTATTTAAAAACAGAAAAAGATCATGAATACACCAAAGACTACAGGAACAGTGAAGGTCCCTAAGTTCGACAAAGAGAATTACAACCTCTGGAAGATTAAAATGATGTTGTTCATCAAAGCTGCTAACCCTCTATATCCTGAGATACTCAAGAATGGTCCCTGTTAGTCACAGAGGCATGCCTGAATACATCTAATAACAAGCCTAAGTATGTGTAATGCTATGCATTACCTACATGACCTCTTAACTGAGGAAACCTCTAGTTGTAGAGTTTCTATTTGTTCTGTACTTGTAGTAGGCATCAAATTCTAGTTGTGTAATTGTACTTATAAAGTCAAGAATAATGCTTGAAAGAAGTTCCAAGGTTCATGCCTCAAGCAAGGAGATAAAGACTGCCAAATAATCACAGTTGGGATTTGAAGAAATGAAGAATTTGCCTAAGTACCAATTCGAGAAGTACATTTGTCTATTCGAGAAGTCTAGCATTCGAGAAGTCAGAGATTCGATATCTCAGAAGACACTATTCGATATCTCTGAATACACTGTTCGATATCTCAGAGATTCGATATGTCTATTACTCTATTCGTGAACTCATGGAGTCAACAAGTCAAAGCATCATTCGAGTTCTCTAAGAGTCAACAAGTCAATGCTCTATTCGATATCTCAAGGACTAAAGAAGCTATTCGACATCTCAGGGATTCGATATGTCAAAATGCTCTATTCGATATCTCAAGGAGTCCCAGAGAAAAGAGCTATTCGAGAAGTGATTCGATATGTCAATATAACACTATTCGAGAACTCAGAGTTATCGATTAAGTCAATTCGAGTTCTCGAATCAATCACTTAGCCACTTCTCGAATACATTCTTGGAGACAAAATACTGAAGAATTCTACAAGTCAGAAACCTGCAACAAGCCAAGACGCTTTATTTGACTATGTACTGTAAAGCACATTGGAAAGCCTACAAAGAAACTTGGAGAGATAAGACAAAGGGACAAGGAGCTAAAGAAGTGGATCTGAACAGGCTTTGCAAAGTCAAATCTGTAACCGTTTGGACTCTTACTCAAATGAGATAGACAGACTGGAAAGTAGTTTGTTTACCTACCTTATTTGTGGTAAGTAGGTGTATCCATGTCTATAAGGATACAGCCTCACTTCCTTAGAAGAGAAGTTTTTAGAGATAAGATTTTCATATACATTAGAAGAAATATCTCTCTGAGAAAAACAAAGCTGAGAATACTATCATTTGTATTCACAGATTGTAGCAAAATCTTTATCTAATAAAATATTAGATTAAAGTGATATTGTGTGGTGTTTTGTATTTGTTATTTGCACTTACATATCTCACACACTCAACACATATCTTGCTGCAAAGATTCTAGAACAAAGAAAAGTTCAAGAATCCATTCACCCCCCCTCTGTATTCTTTTACTGTATTCAATACTCAACAAGTGGTATAAGAGCAGGTTGTTTAATCTAAACAAAAAACGATCATGAGTTCGAATACACCAAAGACTACAGGTGCGGTGAAAGTCCCTAAGTTCGACAAAGAGAATTACAACCTCTGGAAAATAAAAATGCTGTTGTTCATCAAAGCTGCCAATCCTCTCTACCTTGACATCCTTAAGAATGGTCCATTTGTACCACAACAAGAAATTGCTGAATCTACAGTGAGCACAATAGTCATTCCTAGATCATATGTGGCAAAAGAGCCATCCAAATGGACGGGCTCAGAGAAGGAAAAGGTTGCCCTAGACAGTCATCTCATGTTGCTGATCATAGACTCAATGGATATGTCGATGTTTGCCAACATAGCATCATGCACATCAGCCAAGGACATGTGGAACCACATCGAGGTGTTATGTGAAGGGACAGAGGAGGTAAGAGAGAATAGGAAACAGATACTGGTCACACAGTATGAGGCTTTCATGGCACAGTCCAAAGAAAGTATTACTGATATATTTGAGAGATTTCACAAGCTGGTGACTGAGCTTCAAATGAATGGGAAGGTTTACAGCACTAAGGAATTAAACATGAAGTTTCTACTATCTGCACCAAACTATCTAGAGCAAAGGGCCATATCTCTAAGAGAAAGAGATTTGAACAAAGTCACATATGATGTGCTCTATGGGGTTTTAAAAACTCATGAACTTGAGTTGCTTCAGAAGAGGGCTATCCAAGCCAACCGAGGCAGAATGATAAACACATCATGTGCCTTGATTGTCAACAAATCCGTTCAAGACCTGGAAGCATCTACAAGTCAACTGAGAATAGAAGAGATAGTAGATGATGAAGAAACTGAAGAAGAAGTGACTGAACCTGTTGATGAAAAGGAAGAAGATGAGTTCTATACTCTTGAAGAGTTGGATGCCATGGAAAACACTTCATATGCTTTTATGGCTAGAAAATTCCCAAACATCAGATTTAAGAGGAATCAGCCCTTCAAGTCTAGATCTCAAAATCATTCATTCAACAAGAGCAAGGCACCTGTGAAAGCAAACAAAAACAAATTCAAAACCAGCTATGTGGATAGGTCATCTGTGAGATGTTATAGATGCAATGACCTAGGGCATTTTGCCAGTGAATGTAAGAAGCCTAAAAAGAAGGATAAGGAGTTTCTTGAGCTTGAAGCTAAGTATGAGGCTCTGCTAAAGAAGCATACACCAGGTAAGGCCTACATAGTTGAAGGGAAGTGTTGGGATGATTCTGATAGTGATGGAGAAGAACAAGAATTCTGCAACTTTGCCTTGATGGCCAACTCCAAGGAAGAACCATCTGAATCAGACTCTCAGGTACCATCCCTCACTACTATAGACATGTCTGTTTCTGAATACAAATCTATGGTTGAACAACTATCTGTTGAGATGTTTAATATTCATACTAGTATGACTGCTGCTAATGAAGAAATTGATAAAATGTCTACTAAGAATGAACTGTTGAACAAAAGAAATGAGGAAATAAAACTAACTGCTATGCAAGTAGAAAACCTTAAACAAGAAATCGAATATCTAAAGAATAAGGTTCTATGTGCTAGTCAAGTTGAGAAAGCTCTTAGGGATGAGCTAGCTGAAAATGAATTTAAATTGAAAACATTTAAGAATTCCTCTAGTCTATTGCAGTCCTACCATGAGAAAAATCTAGCTAGACCTAAGGCTGCTATTGGACTTGATTATGACACTCTCAAACAGAGGAAAGGCTATGCAGTCTTTGAAGATGACATTGTTGTTCAAGAGGAAGTGCCTCAGGTTTTGAAAAAGGCTGAGACCCCAATATTTAAAACACCAACACTTGAGATTGATGAGGATGCCTTACTCATTAAGCAAATGTTGGATGATGAAGATAAGGCACAATCAAATGAACAACAAGCATCCTCTAAGAGTGAGAATGTCAAAACCAAAGCCAAGGAGCCAGTAGGAGGTAGACCTAGACTTGAGAAATTTGTGAAGTTTGTTTCAGCTGGGAATAATGAGTTTGAGAAGAAAGTGGCTAAAAAGAAACAAAACAGGAATGGCAAATTAGGGATTAACAAGAACAACAATTATATTTATGTGCCAAATGCCCCTAGGAAAGTTTGTCAAAATTGTTTTAACACTAATCATTTAACTCATGCATGCAAGAAACCATCTGGTAGTGTTGCTAAACCATTCTATGATTGCTCTGTGCCGTTAAGACATAAAGACTCTCCTTTCTGTGATAAATTTGATTGCATGCCATGTAACATGAATGTAATGACTAGTTGCTTTAATTTGAGAAGACAATTCATGGAAGGTTGCATCAGTCACAATGTTCACACACACTACACAAGAACAAAGTCTTCGAGTCCTCCTAAAGTTAGGAAGGTACCTCCGTCACCTAAGTCTAAGAACCCTGATTCTAAGACTTCTAACAGTGACAAGAATACTAACATCAAGAAAATTGATAAGCATGCTGTTTATGATAAAACTGTTGCTAAGCCACATGGACCCAAACTTGTTTGGGTACCAAAGGAGAAGTAATACCTTTGTTCTTGCAGGGCAAAGAAAGTGAAAGGAAGGTCATGTGGATTTTGGACAGTGGATGCTCAAACCATATGACTGGTGATATGGGCATGCTATCACAGTATGAGGAGAAGGTTGGCCCAATGGTTGATTTTGGAGATGACAGCATTGGCAACACACTGGGATATGGCAAGTTGGAAATTGGAAATGTCATCATTGAAAATGTAGCACTGGTCAAGGGGCTCAAGCACAATCTACTGGGTGTTGGTCAATTTACTGATAGAGGCTTCAAAGTGAATTTTGACAAAGATGAATGTTTGATCACCCACAAGAAGACTGGTGACTTTGCTCTATCTGGAGTAAGGAAAGGAAGCCTGTTTGTAGCCAATATGAACTCTGCAAACAAGGACAAAATTTGTTGCTTTTACTCAAAAGCATCAAATGAAGATAGTTGGTTGTGGCATAAGAAGCTATCACACTCAAACTTCAAAGGCATTAATTCTCTAGTAAAAAGGGAGTTAGTGAGAGGCATGCCCACACTTGAATTCTGTCAAGAAGGAGTGTGTGAGGCTTGTCAAAAGGGAAAAATGAAAAGATCAAGCCACAAGTCAAAGACAGTGACATCAATAACCAAGCCCCTACAACTAATTCATATGGACTTGTTTGGGCCTGTCAATATTATGTCACTAGGAAGGAAAAAGTATGCTCTGGTGATGGTTGATGATTTCACAAGGTATACATGGGTAGAATTTCTAGCATCAAAGGATGAGGCTCCACAAGTAATCATTAAGCATATAAAGAAAATTGACAAGGAAGCAAAGGCCAACAATGCAAGTGTGATTGCATTAAGAAGTGATAATGGAACAGAGTTCAGAAATGCCATGCTTGAAGCATTCTGCAAAGAGAATGGTATTTCTCAACAATTCTCAGCTCCAAGGACTCCACAACAAAATGGAGTTGTTGAGAGAAAGAATAGAACTCTGATTGAGGCTGCTAGAACAATGTTACTTGATGCAAAGATGCCTACATGTTTTTGGGCTGAGGCTGTGAGCACTGCATGCTATATCCAAAACAGAACCCTCATCAACAAAAACACTGGAAAGACACCTTACAACTTGATGACTGGAAAGAAGCCCACTCTAAAGTATGTTCATACTTTTGGAAGCAAATGCTTTGTGTTAAAAGACAATTCAGAATATGTTGGAAAGTTTGATGCAAAAGCATTTGAAGGAATTTTTCTTGGCTACTCTATGGAAAGAATTGCATACAAAGTTTATGTCATCACTCAAAAGAAAGTTATGGAAAGCACAGATGTGACATTTGATGACAGCAAACTACCTGGATTAGAAGAAGCCAATGATGAAGATAAAGATCCTTTGAAGTTTGACAATCTAGATGATTCTGATGAGGAGATTGAAACTCAATTTGAGTCCACAATCCAACAAACTCAAGTGAATGAAGAACCTGTGTCAACCAACAATGAAGAAACAAGCATCCAAGACACACCTGTGATTAGTGGCAACTTCACAGAAGGGAAATGTAAATGATCATGATCTGGATGATGAAGCAACATCAAGGCTGAGAAATCAATCTGAACATACAAGGAAATGGGATAGAGCACATACTGTAGATAAGATAATTGGAGATCCAAATACAGGAGTGAGGACAAGGAGAGCAACTCTAAATGAATGTCTCTATGGTTGCTTTCTATCTCAAGTTGAGCCTAAGAAACTTGATGATGCATTGTTGGATCCTGATTGGATAATTGCTATGGAAGAGTAGCTAAACCAATTTGAAAGGAGCAAAGTATGGGAACTTCTGCCTGCACCAAAGGATAGAACCATTGTTGGAACAAAATGGGTTCTAAGGAATAAGATGGATGAAAATGGTGTAGTCATAAGAAACAAAGCAAGGTTGGTTGCAAAAGGATACTCTCAACAGGAAAGCATTGACTATGATGAGAGTTTTGCCCCTGTTGCTAGACTAAAGGCCATCAGAATTTTCTTGGCATTTGCTGCACATTCTAATTTAAAGGTTAATCAAATGGATGTCAAGAGTGCATTTCTGAATGGGGAGTTGGAAGAAGAAGTATATGTGCAACAGCCACCTGGCTTTGAGGATCCACAATTCCCTCACTTTGTCTATAGATTGCTTAAAGCATTGTATGGACTTAAGCAAGCTCCTAAGGCATGGTATGACACATTGTCACAATTTCTACTGGAGAATCAATTCACCAGAGGCACACTGGACAAGACACTGTTTTACAAGAAACATGGTGATGATATTATCTTAGTTCAAATCTATGTGGATGATATCATATTTGGCTCTACAAATGAGAAGCTGTGTGAGAAATTCTCTAAGCTCATGCAGAGCAGATATGAGATGAGTATGATGGGAGAATTAACATTCTTTCTCGGGCTGCAAGTGAGTCAAAGGAAGGATGACATTTTTATAAGTCAAACGAAATACATCAAGGATCTATTGAAAAAATTTGACTTAGAAGAATGCTCGCCTGTAAAGACACCCATGGCCACTGCCACCAAGTTAGATGAAGATGTTAAGGGCAAGAAGGTAGATATCTAAATCTACAGAGGCATGGTTGGTTCTCTACTCTACCTCACTGCTAGTAGGCCAGACATCATGTTTGCAACATGCTTGTGTGCAAGGTTTCAATCAAATCCAAAGGAATCACATATGATAGCAATAAAGAGGATTTTCAGATATCTGAAGGGCACACCAAACTTGGGGTTATGGTATCCTAAGGACACAGGGTTCAATCTGGTTGGTTATTCTGATGCTGATTATGCTGGATGCAGAGTGCATAGGAAAAGCACCTCAGGTAGCTGCCAGTTTCTTGGACAAAGGTTAGTCTCTTGGTACAGCAAGAAACAACAATCTGTGTCAACTTCCACAGCTGAAGCTGAGTACATAGCTGCTGGAAGTTGCTGTGCTCAAGTGCTTTGGATCAGAAACCAACTTAGAGATTATGGACTTGTGTTGGAAAGAATTCCAATCATGTGTGACAACACAAGTGCAATCTTTATAGTTTCCAATCCTGTCAATCATTCTAGGACAAAGCACATTGACATCAGATATCACTTCATAAGGGAGCATGCAACTAATGGAACCACTGAGTTACATTATGCTCCCACAGAGAAACACTAGCTGACATATTCACTAAGCCATTAGATGAAGCCACCTTCACAAGGTTGGTTAGTGAGATTGGAATGCTGAATTCTTCAAATTCTGGCTAAGTGAATATATCAACTAGATTGTTGCAGCAGTAAATACTTACTTTAGCAAATGCTCAATATTTTTGAAGTAAGTATTGGCTGGAGTATGATTTATAAATATTCCACAATGCTACATATGTTGAAAATCATACATCTTTAGCTTGAAATTTCTGTAAAATTTTGAGAGAATCACTATTTAATTTGGTAGAATATTCTTCAGTGAATATTTCTGGTAAATTTTAAAAGATAGTGAAAATTGAATTTTATGAGTGAAAAGTATAGTTCGATAAGTCAGAATTCTCGAATGATTCATTGTTTTGTCATGGCTCGAGTTCTCGAATAGGCCTATCTAGAACCCTCTTGAGTTCTCGAATAGTGTCTTTTGGAGAAATCGAATAGCACACTCTGAGTTCTCGAATAGAGTATTTTAGTTCTCTAGTGATGGAGTTCTCGAATACTGTATTTGAGTTATCGAATCATTTGAAAAGGCTGATTTTTCGCTGACACTTAATCGCTTTTTGGATTTATATTCAAAATTTCATTTCGCTCATAAAAACACATTTTATTTAGCTTAGAATTATTTTCTGAGTTAAATAACTGCCAGCTATGAGTTACAAACTGCTTGAGATATCGAATAAGCCTTTCTTGACTTATCGAATATTTGTTTTATACTTCTTGAATGACTGTCTTGTCGATACAAAACTTATATCTAATCGACAACTCAAGTTATTCATATATATACAATTTCACAACTGTTCAACTCATTTCGTTCGATTTCTCAAGCATCTAAACTCTTAAAACCTCTAAAAACCCTAACTGCGAATTTCTTCTTCAACCTTAATTCTCTTTTCTTCTCTACCCAAATGGCAAACACTCAACTCACCATACCATCCCAAACTAAATTCATCGCAATTACCAGTGATGTGGAAGCACCAAATGCTAATTTCAAGTGCTTTGTTCGATGGTTGTCTGAGTCTTACATCAAGGGTGCACTATCAGCCAACCCAACCCTGTACATAGACTTATTAGAACAATTCTGGAGGACAGCTACAGTGGAGGTCATCGCCCTTAAGAATGTTATTACCTCATATGTTGTCTACTGCAAGATTCAAGGCGAGGATATTACTATCACTACCGCAAACATGAATCAAGCCTTGGATTTGCAGCAAGAGGAATATGACTCCCTGGCCGCAGATGCTGAGTTGGAAGAATTCTTTGAATTTATCAACTACTCAGAGGCTATTAAACTTGGAAAGCTGAATAGGAAGTACTTGAGAAAGGAATGGAGTTATTTTTTTGCTACACTCCTTCATGTATTCACTGCCATGAAATCGAGCTTTGATCAGATTAGTACACCTGTGCAGCAGCTTGCCTATGCCTTGGCTCATGGGAGAAAGATAGATGTTGGACATCTCATCATACAAGAGCTATATGGGAGACTTGGTAAGAACACAGCCAAGAGAGGTACTGAAATTTTCTTTCCCCGCTTTATTCAATCAGTACTTAATTTCAAAAATGCTTCATTGATTGAATTGCCTGGATTAGATAAAAGTAAAATAGGCTATCCTAGGTCCATGACTAAACTTATTTTTGGAAACTTGGAGACTAGGAATGATGTGGATGTAAGGCTTAAGATAACTCCCCACATGGAGGGTTTGTTTAGGTCTTACCCCCACAACATGCCAATATTTGAGTCTAAGTCTCAGTTAGCTAAGCCTAAGAAAGAAGAACATAATGCTAACCCAAGGCTTGCTAACCAACCCTCTCAGACAAACACTCTACCAAACACAGAGCCAACTGCATCACCCTCTCAAAAGGGTGATGTTAGTAAAAAGAAGAGAAAACAAGTTGCTTTTGAAGCTTTAACCATCTTAACTAAAGCAGCCTTGGCTGTAGAACTAGGTTTAGGAGGTGAGGAACCTGAGTCACCTATCATTAGCCTAAAGAAGAAGAAGAAATCTAAAACCACCTCTTCAGTCACCCAAATGGCTGAAGTTGTAAAATCAGGGGCACACAGCTCACTAGATGTATCCTCTCAACAGGGTGCATCTATAGAATCAAGCATCCTCCCCAATGCACCTATCTGTAAAGAGTCAGCACAAGGGAGTGATAAGGCTGGCACAACACTGAGTGGAGAGCACATCACAATTGAAACTCCCTCTATCTCTCAGGGGGATTTGCCAAAATCTAATCTACAACACACTTCTCTTCCAGAATCTACCACTCATATTTCTTTGGAGCCTGCAACTCAAGCAATTAAGGAGCAAGGCATTGATCATCAAGAATTCTTTTCTCTTGATGAGCCAATGGATTCAAGTGACTTGGTGCATGACACCTTGCTCACCACCCAGGTACCACATTTAGATGGTCAGGGAATGCATGCTGGGGCATCTCCTAATGACACCATCACAAACACAGAGGATTCACTAGTTTTAACTAGAGACTCTGTGCCTGTGTCAACTACTGTTGTAACTCATCCCACTCCTGTGGAGACAACAGCAGCATAGTCTTTCCATCCGGTTACAGAAGTTGCATCTGTAACTGAGGAGTCTAGCTTGCCTAGCTCTAGCTCTAACTATATGTCTCAATGGCTGAAGCCTGTGCAACATGACAGTGCTTCAGGATCAGGGTCTGTTCCACCACAATTGACGGTTGAAGCACTCCAAAGCTTAATTCTGGATCAAATCCCCGAGTTCACAAAGATTGCTCAACACCTTCTCACTGCAGACATGCCCAATCCAGACTATGAAGCTATCCTCTTATGCCACAGAGATGATGTAGAAATACAGAAGGCTAAGATCATAGATGAAACTTAGAGGGATGGAAACGTAGATGCTTGGCTACAAGGAAAGAATGACATCTCTCTCTCAGAAGGTCTCCAGTACCTCAGAGAAGAATACATCACTTCACTAGGGTCCAATGCCAAATCTCTCACCCCTACTGATGTGTATGAAGCAGTGAATGACAGCTACAAGGGCATTCTGAAGGCTGCACACTACCTTGGCAAAGGTCTAAAGACAGAAGTTAATGAAGTGTGTTCAGCCACAACCAAGGAGGTGCATGAGATAAAGAGGACTTTTGATTCCAAATTCCCTCAATTGGAGACTGTAGTCAAGGACATTCTAGCCTGTAAGTCTACCTGCACCAAGATGGACAATGGTTTGGCTATTCTCAAGGATGCTGTCACAGGCCTAGGGCACAAATTCCAAAATCTCACTGATCAGACAACTGAAGCCAATGCCATGCTCAGGACCCTCTTTGTAAATCAATATGGAGACAAGCTGGTCACTGAGGTTCCTGTGCATGAGATGTCTAGGTTTGAAGTGTAGAGACTCAAAGAACAATCCCTGTCTGGCTTCAAATCCACTGCATTGTTCAGCAATGTAGATGCACTTGAACAGGAGGTAGCTACTCTCACTCAATCTAATGCTCATCTTACAGACAAGGTACAAACTCTTACTGAGCAGTTGTACACTCAAGCCACCACCACAGCTGATGTTCTTCTGCATCAACAATCAATGTTGTCTGCAATGATGAAGCACATGGGTCTCCCTCTACCTGACGAATCTTCAACCCCAAAGGTCACTCCTACAGCCTCTGTGCCTGACAACAAGCCTAAGGGGGAGAAGAGGACATCAAGAAACTCAAATACAAAGGGGGAGAAACCACCAGTAAAGGGCATCAAAATCATTGAAGGTGGTCATCAAAGAACTTCAAAATCTCTAACTCATGTGCCTGGCAAAGGAAAAGACAAAGTTGATGAACCTCCTATTTTTCTTCCAGTTGTCACTCCACCAACTGTGCACATCACTACTTCCAGTGGTCAAAAGCAATCTATTACAACCACTGTAGTACCAAGGAGAGTTGACGGCCTATAGCTCAAAGAGATAATGATGGTAGGAAAGAATAAGATATGGCACTTAACCATCAACACTCTACAGGGTCTAAAGCACTCAGAAGTGGATGTGTTCCTTGGAATGATTGAAAAGAAGGATGAAAACTGCAAGAGTCTCTTTGAAGAGTTAAGGGATGGTCAACCAGCAAGGCTACCTGAAGTATTCATAAATCCTAGAACCATCATCTATTAGGCTGCAACAAGAATTGATGATATCAAGCAGCTGGTCATCCCTAAGCATCTAATTCCTCAGAACAAATCTCTCATTATTGCCATCATTGAGCAGATGAACAAGAAGAAGGTTTTAAGAACAGCAGAAGAATTGGAAGCTATATCTTATCTCAGTTCATACATTGCAACTAGCATTGTACCTGAATCTGCTAAGTTCAACCCTAGCAAGGATGGTGATCAAGACAAGGATGGAGACAAAAGTGATGGAAGGAGAAGGCATCACAGGAGTGATAAGGGTGATAAAGATAAAAAGAAGAAGAAGGATGGTAAGGAGAAGAAGAATGATGATGACCAAGGTAAAGTCTCTGAGAGGAAGAGTGGAAGACAGCAAGCCTTAGGCATTGCTGACAGTAACCTCACCACATCACAAGACTCTAAGTCTAGGGTGAATACTATTAGTAGTGACCTACCAAAATCTACATCTATGGCTTCTGCAACTGTCTTGCCACCTCAAGAAGAGAAGAAGATTCAAGTCAAGAAACCATCTGTATATTTCAAAAAGCAAACTGCTAATGGAATACTACAATGGTCCACAAATAAAGGTCACATGCTACTGCCAGGCAACCATGTTAAAAGGATTAAAATCAAACAAGCTGCAAGGAAACCAAAGCTATCCAAATCAAGGACTCTGACAATATATCCAGGCTTAAAACTCCAACTACTAGATGAAGATTTTGATGAAGACCAACTGCAATTCTTACAAGCTCAAAGAATCTACCATGTTGCCATTGCTGATAACTGCCTTGAGATCAAATATACTGATGGAAGGGAGGAGAAATTCAAACAAGGAGGATGTCAACACTGGGGCAAGCTACATGACATAGAAAGAATCATTGCATTGTTGAGCTCAGAAGATAAAGTGGAAAGAGTATGGAAGCTGGAGCTAATTGATTTTGTGAAGATGAAGAGAGATCATGAGGAGAGAATCAGAAAAGAGTGTCTTGAGAAATGGCTAGCAAGGGAGAAAGAAATTGAGAGACTGGAGATTGAATCAGAAAAGCTAAGGGCAAAGGGATTGTGTAGAGTTCAGTTTAACCCCTATGTAGTGAAGTATAGGAGGAGAAATGGGGATCAGGTCCACATCAGAATGAATCTACTCAACCACTATCCTGCAAACATTCTGAAACTAGTACTTGAAGATTTCAAAGACTCAATTTTGCTTGAAGAATTGGATGCTATGGCAGAAATAATAAAAGCTATGGATGAGAATACAAGTAAGGAGAAAGAAAGAAGACAGAAAGCATATGATGATTTGCAAGCCAAGGCTATGGAAAGGGAAACAAATGACAATGGCTAGTACTTCATCATAGGTTGTAAGATTACTCACCCTGTAGTTCTATCCACATTGCTAATCGAAATTCATACATGTACTGTCAAGTTTTATCTTTATGTATGTTAGGCTTGTTATCAGACATGAAATTGTGACTAAGGGTCTTACTCACAATTTGCGGGAGATTGTTAGTCACAGAGGCATGCCTGAATACATCTAATAATAAGCCTAAGTATGTGTAATGCTATGCATTACCTACATGACCTCTTAACTGAGGAAACCTCTAGTTGTAGAGTTTCTATTTGTTCTGTACTTGGAGTAGTCATCAAATTCTAGTTGTGTAATTGTACTTATAAAGTCAAGAATAATGCTTGAAAGAAGTTCCAAGGTTCATGCCTCAAGCAAGGAGATAAAGACTGCCAAATAATCACAGTTGGGATTTGAAGAAATGAAGAATTTGCCTAAGTGCCAATTCGAGAAGTACATTTGTCTATTCGAGAAGTCTAGCATTCGAGAAGTCAGAGATTCGATATCTCAGAAGACTCTATTCGATATCTCTGAATACACTGTTCGATATCTCATTCGATATCTCAGAGATTCGATATGTCTATTACTCTATTCGTGAACTCATGGAGTCAACAAGTCAAAGCATCATTCGAGTTCTCTAAGAGTCAACAAGTCAATGCTCTATTCGATATCTCAAGGACTAAAGAAGCTATTCGACATCTCAGGGATTCGATATGTCAAAATGCTCTATTCGATATCTCAAAGAGTCCCAGAGAAAAGAGCTATTAGAGAAGTGATTCGATATGTCAATATAACACTATTCGAGAACTCCGAGTTATCGATTAAGTCAATTCGAGTTCTCGAATCAATCACTTAGCCACTTCTCGAATACATTCTTGGAGACAAAATACTGAAGAATTCTACAAGTCAGAAACCTGCAACAAGCCAAGACGCTTTATTTGACTATGTACTATAAAGCACATTGGAAAGCCTACAAAGAAGCTTGGAGAGATAAGACAAAGGGATAAGGAGCTAAAGAAGTGGATCTGAACAGGCTTTGCAAAGTCAAATCTGTAGCCGTTTGGACTCTTACTCAAATGAGATAGACAAACTGGAAAGTAGTTTGTTTACCTACCTTATTTGTAGTAAGTAGGTGTATCCATGTCTATAAGGATACAGCCTCACTTCCTTAGAAGAGAAGTTTTTAGAGATAAGATTTTCATATACATCAGAAGAAATATCTCTCTGAGAAAAACAAAGCTGAGAATACTATCATTTGTATTCACAGATTGTAGCAAAATCTTTATCTAATAAAATATTAGATTAAAGTGATATTGTGTGGTGTTTTGTATTTGTTATCTGCACTTACATATCTCACGTACTCAACACATATCTTGCTGCAAAGATTCAAGAACAAAGAAAAGTTCAAGAATCCATTCACCCCCCCTCTGTATTCTTTTACTGTATTCAATACTCAACAGTCCCTTTGTTCCACAACAAGAAATTCCTGAAAAGACTGTTGGAACTATAACCATTTCAAGATCTTATGTGGCTAAAGAACCATCCAAATGGACAGAGATAGAAAAGGAGATGGTTGCTCTCGACAGTCATCTCATGTTATTAATCATAGATTCTATGGAACTATCAATGTTTGCTAACATAGCCTCTTGCAAAACAGCAAAGGAGATGTGGGATCATATTGAGGTGTTATCCGAAGGAACAGAGGAGGTTAGAGAAAACAAGAAACAGATACTTGTCAAACAGTATGAAGCTTTCATGGCTCAGACCAAGGAAAGCATTACTGACATGTTTGAAAGGTTTCACAAGCTGGTGACTGAGCTACAGATGAATGGGAAGGTGTACAGCACCAAGGAGTTGAACATGAAGTTTCTATTGTCTTCACCAAACCATCTAGAGCAAAGGGTCATTTCTCTAAGAGAAAGAGATTTGAACAAAGTCACATATGATGTGCTCTATGGGGTTTTAAAGACTCATGAGCTTGAGTTGCTTCAGAAGAGGGCTATCCAAGCCAACCAAGGCAAAATGGTAAACACATCATGTGCCTTGATTGTCAGCAAATCTGTTCAAGACCTAGAAGCATCTACAAGTCAGCTGAGGATAGAAGAGATAGTAGATGATGAAGAAAATGAAGGTGAAGTGACTGAACCTGTTGAGGAGAAGGAAGAAGAAGAGTTCTATACTCTTGAAGAGCTAGATGGCATGGAAAACACTTCATATGCTTTCATGGCCAGAAAGTTTCCAAACATCAGATTCAAGAGGAACCAACCCTTCAAACCTAGACCCCAAAACCATTCATTCAACAAGAGCAAGGCACCCGTGAAAGCAAACAAGAATAAATTCAAAACCAGCCATGTGGATAGGTCATCTGTAAGGTGTTATAGATGCAATGACCTAGGGCATTTTGCCAGTGAATGCAAGAAGCTTAAAAAGAAGGATAAGGAGTTTCTAGAGCTTGAAGCCAAGTATGAGGCCCTTCTGAAAAAGCAAACACAAGGCAAGGCCTACATAGCTGAAGGGAAGTGTTGGGATGACTCTGATAGTGATGGAGAGGAGCAAAAATTCTGAAACTATGCCTTGATGGCTGATTCCAAGGATGAACAATCTCTGTCTGACTCTCAGGTACCATCTCTCACTACCATAGATATGTCTGTTTCTGAGTATAAATGCATGGTTGAACAACTATCTATTGAAATGTTTAATATTCATACTAGTATGACTGCTGCTAATGAAGAGATTGTCAAACTGTAAGCTAAGAATGAATTGTTAAACAAGAAGAATGAGGAACTTGAGCTAACTGCTATGCAAGTAGATAACCTTAAGAAAGAAGTTGAATATTTGCAGAATAAGGTTCTATGTGCTAGTCAGGTTGAGAAGGCTCTTAGGGATGAACTAGCTGAGAATGAATTCAAACTGAAAACCTTTAAGAACTCCTATAGTCTACTGCAGTCCTACCATGAGAACAACCAAGCTAAACCCAAGGCTGCCATTGGACTTGACTATGGCACTCTTAAACAGAGGAAAGGCTATGCTGTCATTGAAGATGAGATAGTTGTTCAGGATGAAGTGCTTCACATTTTGAAAAAGACTGAGTCTCCAATTTTTAAAGAACCAACATTTGAAATTGATGAGGATGCCTTACTCATTAAGCAAATGTTGAATGATGAGGATGAGGCACAGTCTAGTGAGCAACCAGCATCCTCTAAGAGTGAGAGTGTCAAGGCAAAAGCCAAGAAGCCAGTAGGAGGTAGACCTAGACCTGAGAAGTTTGTTTCAGCTGGGAAAAATGAATTTGAGAAGAAAGTGGCTAATAAGAAACAAAACAGAAATGGCAAGCTAGGGATAAACAAGAATAATAATTATGCTTATGTGCCAAATGCTCCTAGGAAAGTTTGTCAAAACTGTTTTAGCACTAATCACTTAACTTATGCATGCAAGAAACCAAATGGTAGTGTAGCTAAACCTTTCTATGATTGTTCTGTGCCTTTAAGACATAGAGATTCACCTTTCTATGATAAACTTGACTATATGCCATGCAACATGAATGTTATGACTAGCTGTTTTAATTCGAGAAAACAATTCATGGATGGTTGCATCAGTCACAACATCCACACACACTACACAAGGCCAGAGTCTTCAAGTCCTCCTCGAGTTAGGAAGGTACCTCTGTCACCAAAGTCTAAGAATTTAGATTCTAAGACTTCTAACAGTGACAAGAAGACCAGCCCTAAGAAAGATGATAAGCATGCTATTTTTGATAAATCTGTTTCTAAGCCAAGTGGACCCAAACTTGTTTGGGTACCAAAGAAGAAGTAATACCTTTGTGCTTGCAGGGCAAAGAAAGTGAAAAGAAGGTCATGTGGATTTTGGACAGTGGATGCTCAAATCACATGACTGGTGATATGGCCCTGCTATCACAATATGAGGAGAAGGCTGGCCCAATGGTTGCTTTTGGAGATGATAGCATGGGTAACACATTGGGATATGGCAAGTTAAAAGTTGGAAATGTCACCATTGAAGATGTAGCACTAGTCAAGGGTCTCAAGCATAATCTGCTAAGTGTTGGTCAGTTTACTGATAGGGGATTCAAGGTAAATTTTGACAAAGATGAATGTTTGATCACCCACAAGAAGACTGGTGATTTTGCTCTATCTGGAGTAAGAAAAGGAAGCCTGTTTGTAGCCCATATGGACTCTGCAAACAAGGACAAAGTTTGTTGCTTCTACTCAAAAGCATCAAATGAAGATTGTTGGCTATGGCACAAGAAGTTATCACACCTGGACTTCAAGGCCATTAATTCTCTAGTCAAAAGAGAGTTAGTGAGAGGCATGTCCACACTTGAATTCTGTCAAGAAGGAGTGTGTGAGGCTTACCAAAAAGGAAAGATGAAAAGGTCAAGCCACAAGTCAAAGATAGTGATATCAATCACCAAGCCCCTGCAATTAATTCATATGGATTTGTTTGGGCCTGTCAATATTATGTCACTCTCAAGAAAGAAGTATGCCCTAGTGATGGTTGATGACTACACAAGGTATACATGGGTGGAATTTCTAGCATCAAAGGATGAGACTCCTCAAGTAATCATTGAGCACATAAAGAAAGTTGATAAGGCTGCAAAAGTCAACAATGCAAGTGTGATTGCATTGAGAAGTGATAATGGAACAGAGTTCAGAAATGCCTTACTTGAAGCATTTTGCGAAGAGAATGGCGTTTCTCAACAATTCACAGCTCCAAGGACTCCACAACAAAATGGAGTAGTTGAGAGAAAGAACAGAACTCTAATTGAGGCTGCTAGAACAATGTTGCTTGATGCAAAGATGCCTACATGTTTTTGGGCTGAGGCTGTGAGCACTGCATGCTACATCCAGAACAGAACCCTCATCAACAAAAACACTGGAAAGACACCTTACAATTTGATGACTGGAAAGAAGCCTACTCTAAACTATGTTCATACTTTTGGAAGCAAATGTTTTGTGTTGAAAGACAATTCAGAATATGTTGAGAAGTTTGATGCAAAGGCATTTGAAGGAATTTTTCTTGGCTATTCTATGGAGATAATTGCATACAAAGTTTATGTCATCAATCAAAAGAAAGTTATGGAAAGCACAGATGTGACATTTGATGACAGCAAACTACATAGATTAGAAGAAGCCATTGATGAAGATAGAGATCCATTAAAGTTTGAAAATCTAGATGATTCTGATGAAGAGATTGAAACTGAAGTTGAAACTCTAGTTCAACAAACTCAAGTGAATGATGAAGCAAGAGAAGAATCTGATCCAACCAACAGTGAAGAAACTAGAATCCAAAACAGACTTGTGAATAGTAGCAACTTCACAGGGGGAGGAAATGAAAATGATCATGTCTTGGATGATGAAGCAACATCAAGGTTGAGAAATCGAACTGAGCACTCAAGGAAATGGGATAGGTCACACACTGTAGAGCAAATTATTGGAGATCCAAATGCAGGAGTGAGAACTAGGAGAGCAACTCAAAATGAGTGTCTCTATGGTTGCTTTCTATCTCAGATTGAGCCTAAAAAACTTGATGATCCACTGTTGGACCCAGATTGGATTATTGCTATGCAAGAGGAGATGAGTCAATTTGAAAGAAACAAAGTATGGGACCTTGTGCCTGCACCAAAGAACAGAACCATTGTTGGAACAAAATGGGTTCTGAAGAATAAGATGATGAAGATGGTGTAATAGTAAGAAATAAAGCAAGGTTGGTTGCAAAAGGATACTCTCAACAGGAAGGCATTGACTATGATGAGACATTTGCTCCTGTTGCTAGATTGGAAGCCATCAGAATCTTCTTGGCATTTTCTGCTCATTCAAACTTTAAAGTCTATCAAATGGATGTCAAGAGTGCATTTATGAATGGGGAGTTGGAAGAAGAAGTTTATGTGCAACAACCACCTGGCTTTGAGGACCCACATTTCCCAGAAATTGTCTACAGATTGCTTAAGGCATTGAATGGACTTAAGCAGGCTCCAAGGGCATGGTATGACACTTTATCACAGTTCCTTCTTGAAAATCAATTCACTAGATGTGACGCCCCCAGATCCGGGGTCGGAGATCTAGGCGCTCACGATCCATTTTCCATTAATAACATACCTGTTCTTGCACATAATATATAACACAGCTATCGACCCCACAATAAACTCACACCGCACACACACACATAGGTTAGAGTCTCAGAAACGTCACACAATTGATTAGGTAGAAATAAAAGTATCAGAGTTATTACAGACCGAATTAAATAGTATTTATGCTACCAGCAACACTTCGATATGAAGCGAAGTTGGCGGCTTGAAAGTTTGTTTCGGTACACTGCTTTGCACAGGTCATACTTATAAATAAAACGTACTAACAAAAGTTGCCAACCAATCCAGCTAATGGGGCCTACCGGTGGAATCTCAACTGCTGCCTCGGGTCTAGTCACCTGCTTTCGGGCAGTCTGTCTCGGTCTTGCCATTTCTCTTAGCTGTTGTGTTTGTAAAATTTGAAAACAAGCAAGAGTGAGCAACTATAGCTCAGCAAGAAATATATGTATAAGGTAAGCAATATAACATTACATATGTTTAGCAGTTATTAAACTCGTTTGTATTAATCAGTTATAAAATCACTTGTCATTGTTGATAAATTTCGAAGGTGCAACAATACGTGCCCTTGTTGTCAAAATAAACTTGCAGTTCTAGATACTGCATAGAGTCAACATCTTTCTCATCAAAATAGAACACTATCAGTAACTTGGCACATAAGCCTAAGAAGCAGTGTCAGAGCATTTTCCAAAATGGAGGAATGGGACTTAAAGAAAACATAAAACCTGACAAGGATTGACGATGATCAGTCGTCACATCCAAGTCCAATAATCTGCGGGTCTTCTCTACCGGTAGAAGGATAGGAACTACATCCGTAACTATCCCCGGGTGAAAACTACATCCGTAATCACCCTCGATGAAAACTACATCTGTAATCATCCTTCGGCAACCCCTGGGCCGGAATAATAATTGATGGACCGCCTGGCTCACGGCCGCTTACACATCCCGGGAATCGTTCGTCAACGGTTCCCACACCTGCCAGAGTCCATTTTTCTTTTTCTTTTAAAAACTTGATTTTGATTGAAAACTGAGTAATTGAGGTCCGACATCAGTCGACCGATGATTCTTGAAATCACACATAAAGCAAACCTGACCGGGGGTTTTCGAAAATGTTTTGAGTTCGAGTTTGAAAGTATTAAAGGTATCTTGGATTGACTTTGTCTTTAAAATAATGAACAATAATCAATAATTAATATTTTAAGATTTAATATTAATATTTAATAAAATAAACTTTTAATCCAAGATAGGGTTTCGAGTATTTACGAAGATATAAAAATAATTACTTGAGTATACGATACTCCCCGAATGACCCTTCGGGTTTTCGCAATCTAGTTACGATATAATAGTATACCGCTCCCCGGTCAATAGTATATACGGACCGCTACGACCTCTATTGCTAGAGTCGTTGTCCGAAGAAAATATTTCATTCTAAGTTCAAGGGGTGCAAACATATATGTACTTATACATTTCAATTTCATCGATACTTCGATAAACATAAACATTTGATATGATTGAAAACTACAAACACAACAGTGAAAGTCCTTGTATATATAAGTTTTGAAAAGTAAACTTGCCTTGGTGAGGTTGGGGTGGTCGAGCGTGCGGAGTGGAACGATCTATACATAATCAATAACCGATCGTTAGTACCTTAACAATATCTCTTTTAATTGCGGGGTTTTAGGGGGTACAAAATTAACTTAATGACTTCGTCTTATAACACTCTAGCCCCACTATAGGTTCATGTCACCACTCGATTACGCTCGTCACTTATTCGACTTAATTTGGTTACCATATCCGAGTCATATCCATTACCCCTAAAATTACACTCCACTTACGACTTTTTCCCTTGCGCGAATTTTACTCTAGCATTTTTATAAAATTGAAAAATACATATTTTAATCAAATTATTTTTGGGTAGCCTTCACCACTGCATTTACTAGCTTCTCTAATTTTTCCATGATCCTACATAAATTTTTAGGGGTTTAAACAAGGTTCACAAGGGGACCATTTAGTGCAGTCCGGAATCCAGAAACACATTTCACTTCTCCGGCCATAACTCAAAATATATACATCACCTAGTCATGAACCTTATATTTCTGGAAACTACATTCAAATACCTTTCCAACAATATATATTAGGACCTCAGGGGACAAGATTTGGGGGTTCAAACCCCTCTTACAAGACAGTTCAAGTTCCTGGAAAAATCTCAGCATGCTTATATCACTAAACCAACCAAGAATCTTACATCCACATCACAACCAACATCTAAATCACCAAGATCATACTTTATAACATACATGGAGTTACATATACTAACCACAAGCTCAAAATCACAACCATAACACTTAAACTCAAGATCTACATCATCCACCACTTATATGTCCAAGATTCATACAAACAATCATGGATCTAACATTAACCATCACAAATACTACATGGCCAAGAGGGGTTAGGGTTTTTATACCTTCTTGAGTATCTAGGAACCTTGGGTATGCCTTACAATTCTCAAGAACACCTTGGATGAGCTCCTACACTCCTTATAATCCAAGATCTAAAAGAAAACTTAACATTGTTACTATTCATCAAAACTTTAACAATTTATAACTTGAAAATTAATGGATGAAAAGGGTTGGAATTCTTAGTATACCTTCCTTATATGATGTAGAGTGCCTAGGAATTTTGCCTTGAATTAAGAATGAAGAGAAGTGGAAGAAGGAAATTTTTTCGTCCTTGTTTTTCTTGTTGGCCGAGAGCAATAAGCTAGGGGGGAGAGAGTGTTTCTTGCTTTGCTTTTTGTGTTGGTTGATTAAAGTAAAAGGGGTTGGGTGATATATATTAAGTGTGTGTATATGTAATACATGGTACAAGCCTAGACCTAGACCACCATACCCTCATGTCTCCTTGGAAAAAGGTACCAACTAGTTACTATTCCTCTTGTCCACTTTGTATAACTAGTTTGCTTTCCTAATTACTTAGTTGCATGGGACTTGCATGCAATATCATTACTTGTATCATTATTCTTCCACCAATGCTTGTCACTTAATCTTTAATTCGTATCGTATCTTAATTAATTTCTCGTTATAATATTTTGTCGCGTAGAGATTTCCCTTGTAATTCCTTAAGTACTTAATTGTGTAAATTCCTCGAATATCCATAATTCCACGTCATAATTCCTAATAAATCTTTTAATACTCTAATCACTCTCAAATCCCAAGTTTTATTATTCTTACTAACACTAAGATTCTTGTCTTCAACAATCTTCCCTTTATCTTTCATAGTGAATGTAACAACATAGTTTCTCAGACAATCAATTCCATTAAACAACAGGGATGACTAGAAAGGTTCCAAATTGACACTGTCATGTGATATTATATAAAAGAAAATATTACAAAAATTAGGGTTCTTACAGCCTCCCCTCCTTAAAAGGATTCCGTCCCGGAATCAGGTTTAAAACAGTTGGGGGTTCTTTTCACGCATCGCGCTCTCTAGCTCCCATGTTGATTCTTCGACATTCTGGTTCCTCCACAAAACTCTCACTAGTTTGACAACCTTGTTCCTCAGCACCTGTTCTTTTCTATCCATGATTTCTACGGGTTGCTCTACATAGGTTAAGTCTGGTTGCAGATCCACTTGGTCATATTCTATCACGTGTCGGAAGTCGGTATGGTAGGGTCGTAGCATGGACACATGGAACACATTATGTACTTGCTGCAAGCTTGGGGGTAAAACCAATTCATAGGCTAACTTTCCAACTCGTCTCAAGATCTCAAAAGGTATAATAAATCTTTGGCTTAGCTTCCCCTTCTTACCAAATCTCATCAATCCCTTCCACGGTGATACCTTTAACATCACAAACTCTCCTACCTCATATTCTTTGTCCTTGCGGGTCTGGTCCGCATACTTCTTCTGTCTGTCTTGGGCCGTTACCAGCCATCCTCTTATGAGCTCGATAGTTTCTCTTGTCTGTTGGACCAGTTCAGGCCCTAATATCTTCCGCTCTCCAACCTCTTCTCAACACAAGGGAGACCGACATCTTCGTCCATATAAAGCTTCATATGGGGGCATTCCTATACTCGCATGGTAACTGTGGTTGTAGGAAAATTCGATCAACGGCAAGTGGTCATCCCAACTTCCCTTAAAATCGATGGCACATACTCTCAACATGTCCTCTATGGTCTGGATGGTTCTCTCGCTCTGTCCGTCTGATTGGGGGTGGTATGCAGTACTCATGTTCAACTTGGTCCCCACACAATCCTGAAAACTTCTCCAGAACCTGGAGTTGAATCTTGGGTCTCTATCTGATACAATGCTCACAAGAACCCCATGCCTAATCACAATCTCCTTTAAGTAAATATCCGCCAGCTTATCGACAGTGTATCTCTCGTTGATTGGAAGAAAATGTGCTGACTCGGTCAATCTATCGATAATTACCCAAATGGCGTCATGATTAGTCTTGGTCCTTGGTAGTCCGACCACAAAGTCCATCGCAATATGCTCCCACTTCCACTCGGTTATCTCTAAGGGTTGCAATAATCCACTGGGCCTCTGGTGTTCGGCTTTTACTCTTTGACATGTCAAGCATTTACTTACCCACTCTGCCACGTCCTTCTTCATATTTGGCCACCAATAGTATTCTCTCAGATCTCTATACATCTTAGTGCCTCCAGGGTGAATTGAGTACCTTGAACTATGAGCCTCTTGCAAAATCTCATCTTTTAATTCCTGAACGCTCGGGATCCATATCCTAGATGCGTATCTCATAATTCCATTCCCGTCCTTTTCACACTTAATTTCCTCGCCAGTCAAAATTTTCTCCATCGAATTCTTTTCTTCTTCTATCTTCTTTTCCTGGCATAACTTAATCTTTTCCAATAGCGGTGGTTGGACTCTTATTTCAATTAGACTCTCTTGTCCAATTCCTGGTAACCTCACTTCAATCTCCAGTTTCTCAAGGTCCTTGATCAATTCGTCCACTGACGTTATCATCTTGAGCTTCTCCTTTCAGCTAAGTGCATCGGCCACTACGTTGGCCTTCCCTGGGTGATAATGAATCTCACAATCATAATCCTTGATTAGCTCTAACCATCTTCTTTGCCTCATGTTTAACTCTTTCTGAGTGAATATGTACTTTAAGCTCTTGTGATCCGTGTAGATTTCACACTTTTCTCCGTAAAGATAATGTCTCCAGATCTTCAAAGCGAAAACTATCGCCGCTAATTCCAAATCATGGGTGGGGTATCTTATCTCGTACTCCTTAAGTTGTCTGGACGCATACGCAATCACTTTACCGTGCTGCATAAGCACACACCCTAAACCTTTATGGGATGCGTCGCTATAAATCATAAAATCTTCCTTATCATCAGGTAGGGATAGTACTGGTGCTGTCACCAACCTCTTTTTCAACTCTTGGAAGCTCTCTTCGTATTTTTCAGTCCACACAAACTTCTCGGTCTTGCGAGTTAGTCGGGTCAAAGGGGCTGCTATCTTGGCAAAGTCTTGGACAAATCTCCTATAGTAGCCAGCCAACCCTATAAAACTTCTCACCTCTGTCGGAGTGGTTGGTCTCTCTCAATTTGATACAGCCTCTATTTTGGATGGGTCCACTAGAATGCCTTGTTCGCTAATCACATGCCCTAAAAACTGAACTTCCTTCAACCAAAATTCACACTTCGAGAACTTAGCGTACAACTTTTTTTCTCTCAATGCTCCCAATACAATCCTCAAGTGCTCTGCATGTTCCTCCTTCGTCTTGGAATAAATCAAGATGTCATCGATGAAGACTATAACACACTTGTCCAAGTACTTCTTGAAGACTCGATTCATTAAATCCATGAAAGCTGCAGGGGCATTCGTTAACCCAAATGACATCACTAGGAACTCATAGTGTCCGTACCGGGTGCGAAAGGCCGTCTTTGGTATATCTTCTGGTTTAATCTTTAACTGGTGATACCCGGTCCTCAAATCAATTTTAGAAAAATAAACTGCGTCCTTTAATTGATCAAATAGGTCATCTATCCTGGGCAAGGGATATTTATTCTTTATAGTCACTTTGTTCAACTCCCTGTAGTCTATACATAATCTCATACTACCATCCTTCTTTTTCACGAATAACACCGGGGCTCCCCACGGTGACACACTAGGTCTTATCATCCCTTTATCCAACAACTCTTGTAACTGAGTGGCTAGCTCTTTCATCTCCACTGGGGCTAGCCGATATGGGGCTTTTGAAATTGGGGCCGTACCCGGAACTAAATCTATAGCGAACTCGATGTCTCTATCAGGTGGTAGTCTCGGAAGATCATCCAGAAATACGTCCGCGAACTCATTAACGACAGGGATTTCCTGTAGGTTTGGTGCCTCCTTCTTGGTATCCTTCACATAGGCTAAATAGGCTTCGCATCCTTTACGTAACAGCTTCATAGCTTGAATCATAGTCAGGAACTTTTGGTTTTTCCGTTTTCCACTAAACACTACTTCCCCGTCCCCTGGCAGTTTCAAGCTTACTTTCTTCTTTACACAATCAATCTGGGCTCCGTGGGTTGTTAACCAATCCATACCTACTATTACGTCAAACTCTCCTAGTTTAAAAGGTATTAAATCTACCCGAAAGTGTCTCCCTTCTATTTCTAGGTCACAACCTGGACATACTTGGCTAACAGGGATAATTTCATGATTATCTATCTCTACTTGCAGTCTGTCCTTCAATGGTTCAGCCTTAAGGCCTAACTGACATACAAAATCTAGAGATATGAAAGACTTGGTAGCTCCCGAATCAAATAAAACATTTGCCTTAACTGAGTTGAGTAGTAGGGTACCTGCAATCACATCCGTGTTCCTCACGGCATCTTGCACCGTCATGTTAAAAGTTCTTGCAGTAGGAGCCTTGTTAGAAGCAGTTCCACTCACTCTTGATGCCGCTGGCCCAGAGGACATACATTCCCTCATTCGGTGCCCTGGTTTGCCACACTTGAAGCAATTACCTCCGACACTGGTGTTGTTACTAGTTCCTCGACAAGCGTTAGCATAATGTCCTGTCAGCCCACACTTGAAGCACTTCACATCCTGTAGGTTACACACGCTCGGATGTTTCCTTCCACACTTATTGCAATCCGGGGGTAGGGCTCGGGATGGGGTAGAGTAGGACGATCCCTGTGGTCGACCGCCCTGGCCCACGCTCCAACTTTCAGCTCTCTTGGTTTCAAAGTTTCCGCTGGGTTGGGACGTCGTCCCTCGCTTAAATTTGCTCGGAAAGCTCCCACCCGCAGAATTTCCCTTCCGACTATCAAACTTCCTCTTCTTTCCTTCCCTCTCCTTTTGCATCCGTTCACTCCCAGCCTCAACAATTGATGCCTTCTGTACCAGGGTGGCATAGTCTGTCAGCTCAAGAACCGCCACACGATTCCGAATCCATTGCTTTAGCCCCAATTGAAACCTTTGGGCCCTCTTTGCCTCAGAGTTCACATATTCCGGCACAAACCTCGACAGCTCAGTAAATTTGGCCTCATACTCGGCCACCGTCATGTTACCTTGCTTTAGTTCCAAAAACTTCAGCTCCATTTCTGTCTCCATGAACCTAGGAAAGTACTTCTCCAAGAACAACTCGCTAAACCTCTCCCAAGTCACCACACCTCTTCCTTCCAAATTCCTCTTAGCTTCCCACCAATAGTTTGCCTCACCCTTCAGGAGGTAGGTGGCGAAAACAGTCTTCTGCTCCTCAGCGACACCTAGTATCTCGAAAGATTTTTCCATTTCCTTCAGTCAGGCTCTTGCCTCAACCGGATCTGCAGTTCCTTTAAATTCTGGGGGTTTCAGGGATTTGAAGTTCCGAAAAGCATTTGCATTAGCATTGTGGGGTGGTTGCTGAACCGGGGGACGGTCTAAGTTCTGCCTAAGTAGTTCCATGAACTGTTCCATAGGGCCTCCCCTTGGATGTTCCACCTCTCGGGTGTCATCACCAGCTTCTTCTTCGTCATACTCAAAGTCATCAAACAGGTTATGATCGTTGCCCTCATCCTCACTCAGGTTCACATTCTCCCCTTCATGGTTCTGGTGGCCTCCGGTCCCATGGTGGCTACCCTAGCCTTCAGAACTGACCGGGTGAGCTCGAGTGTTCATTCTTCTGGGTGGCATGATTCTGATAATGAAACAAGTAATGGGTTAGGGTTTTCTAATTACCTGACAACGTTTACACGGGTCAGGAACGTATCGTTCCTCCTCATAAGGGTGGAAGTTGCAAACGTTTTAATAACCCGATGCTGGAGATAAAACGTCAAAACATTTTTGGGGAAAAAATCTCTATGGGGTGCGAAAACATTTGCAGGAGTTTTCAAGATTTCGAAACCTCAAAAATTTTTTTTTTTTTTTGAAAAATTTTATTTTAAAAATTTGTAGGAACATTTTGGGAATTTGTAGAGAACAATTTGAAATCGCATGTCGAAATTTGAAACAGCATGGTTGTATTTGTGGTTTGTAGCAATTGTATATTCACAGTTGTATATCAAAACAGTAAAGCATGGCATCGGAAAGTAAGGCAGTTGAGACAATATCAAGGAAACTGAAACTAAATAAGTACGGTACAAGAGTTATCACAAAGTTTGAATGTTAGAGCCAAATACATAGTTCCGATGTCAAAGTCTAGCAAAAGTGGAACAATAACAAGTACATCATCTGAATAGTCAGGGCTACACAAAAGTAGGGCTACATCCGTACATACTGTAAGAACCCTAATTTTTGGTAATATTTTCTTTTATTTAATATCATGTGGCATTGTCAATTTGGAACCTTTCTAGTCATCCCTGTTGATTAATAGAATTGATTGTCTGAGAAACTATGTTGTTGCATTCACTATGTAAGATAAAAGAGAATATTGTTGAGGGCAAGAGTCTTATTGTTAGTAAGATTTATAAAACTTGGGATTTGAGAATGATTAGAGTATTAAAAGATTTATTAAGGATTATGACGAGGAATTATGGACATTCGAGGAATTTACACAATTAAGTACTTAAGGAATTATAATTAAGGAATTATAGGGGAAATCTCTATGCGACAAAATATTATTACGAGAGATTAATTAAGATACGATACGAATTAAAGATTAAATGTCAAGAATTGGTGGAAGAATAATGATACAAGGAGTAGTATTGCATGCAAGTCCCATGCAACCAAGTGGTTAGGAATAAGCAAACTAGTTAACCAAATGGAAGGGGAATAGTAACTAGTTACATTGCTTTTTCAAAAGAGGAGACAAGAAGTACATGTGGCCATACCCTAGGTTTGTACCATGCATATACTTACAACATTATGTGTCACCCAACCATCACTTTATCAATTATTCACCAAACAACACAAAAATCAAAAAAACCAAAAGCTCTCCCCCCCCCTTGGAAGAAAAAGCTCTCGGCCAAGCATAGAAAAGGAAGAAAAAATTTCTTCCTCCTCCATTTCTCATCACTCATAAATCAAGGCATAAATACTATGCCCTCTCCATCATCTTAGCAAGGTATATTAAGAGTTTCAAGCCATTTCATCCATTCAATTTCAAGTTATAAATTGTTAAAGATATTGTGAATAGTAACCATGTTAGTTTTTCTTTTAGATCTTGGATTATAAGGGTTGTAGGAGATCATTCAAGGTGTTCTTAAGTTTTGTAAGGCTTACCCAAGGCTCCTAGGTGCTCAAGAAGGTATAAAAATCATAAACCCTTTTGGTCATGTAGTGTTTATGATGTTTGGTGATAGATCCATGTGTTATAGTGTTAATCTTAGTTGTATAAGTAATGGATGACATGGATCTTGAGTTTTGATGTTGTGATTGTGATTTTTATGATTGTGGATAGTATATGTATCTCCATGAGTGTTATAAAGCATGAACTAAGTGAATTAGGTGTTGGTTGTGTTGTGGAATTGAGAAAATTGGTTGATCTAAGTGATACATGCTTGCTGAGTTTTTCCAGGAACATTGACCTGTCTTGTAACATGGTTTTGAACCCCCAAATATTGTCCCCTGAGGTTCTACCATATATTGTTGGAAAGATAATTGAATTTAGTTTCTGGAAATGTAAGGTTCATGACTAGGTGATGTATAGATTTTAAGTTATGGCCGGAGAAGTAAATTGTGTTTCTGGATTCCGGACTGCACTAAGTGACCCCCTTGTGAACCTTGTTTAAACCCCTAAAAATATATGTGGGATCATGGAAAATTTTGAGAAGTTAGGGAATGCAGTGGTGAAGGCTACCCAAAAAGAATTGGATTAAAATATGAATTTTTGAATTTTATAAAAATGCTAGAGTAAATTTCGCGCAAGGGAAAAAGTCGTTAATGGAGCATAATTCTATGGGTAATGGTTATGATTCGAATGTGGTAACTAAATTAAGTCGAATAAGTGACGAGCGTAATCAAGTGATGACATGAACCTATAGTGGGGCTAGAGAGTCATAATACGAAGTCGTTAAGTTAATTTCGTACCCCCTAAAACCCCGTAATTAAAGAGATATTGATTAAAGTACTAACGAGCGGTTATTGCTTATGTATAGATCGTTCCACTCCGCACGCCCGACCACCCCAACCAAACCAAGGCAAGTTTACTTTTCAAAACTTATACATATACAAGGACTTTCACTGTTGTGTTTGTAGTTTTCAATTATATCAAATGTTATGTTTATCGAAGTATTGATGCAATTGAGATTGTATAAGTACATATATGTTTGTACCCCTTGAACTTAGATTGAAATGTTTTCTTCGGACAACGACTCTAGCAATAAAGGTCGTAGCGGTCCGTATATAATATTGACCGGGGAGCGGTATATTATTATATCGTATCTAGATTGCGAAAACCCGAAGGGTCATTCGGGGAGTATCGTATACCCAAGTAATTATGTTCATATCTTCGTAAATACTCGAAACCCTATCTTGGATTAAAAGTTTATTTTATCGAATAATTATTTTATTAATTATTAATATTAAATCTTAAAATATTATTTATTAATTATCGTTCATTATTTTAAAGATGAAGTCAATCCAAAATACATTTAATACTTTCAAACTCGAACTCTTTCGAACTCAAAACATTTTCGAAAACCCCCGGTCAGGTTCTGCTTCTTGTATGATTTCAAGAATCATCGGTCGACTGATGTCGGACCTCAATTACTCTGTTTTCAATCAAAATCAAGTTTTCAAAAGAAAAGGAAAAATGGACTCTGGCAGGTGTGGGAACCTTTGACGAACGATTCCCGGGATGTGTAAGCGGCCGTGAGCCAGGCGGTCCATCAATTATTATTCCGGCCCAGGCGTTGCCGAAGGATGATTGCGGATGTAGTTTTCATCGAGGGTGATTACGGATGTAGTTTTCACCCACGGATAGTTACGGATGTAGTTTCTATCCTTCTACCGGTAGAGAAGACCCGCGGATTATTGGACTTGGATGTTGCGACTGATCATCGTCAATCCTTGTCAGGTTTTATGTTTTCTTTAAGTCCCATTCCTCCATTTTGGAAAAATGCTTTGACACTGCTTCTTAGGCTTTTGTGCCAAGTTGCTGATAGTGTTCTATTTTGATGAGAAAGATGTTGACTCTGTGCAGTATCTAGAACTGCAAGTTTATTTTGAAAACGAGGGCGAGTATTAGTGCACCTTCGAGATTTATCAGCAATGACAAGTGATTTTATATTTGATTGATACAAACAAGTTTAATAACTGCTAATCATATGAAATGTTATAATGCTTACCTTATACGTATATTTCTTGCTGAGCTATAGTTGCTCACTCTTGCTTGTTTTCAAATTTACAAACACAACAGCTAAGCGAAATGGCAAGACCCAAACAGACTGCTCGAAAGCAGGTGACTAGACCCGAGCCAGCAGTTGAGATTCCACTGGTAGGCCCCATTAGCCGGATTGGTTGGCAGCTTTTGGTAGTTCGTTTTATTTATCAGTATGACCTGTGCAAGGCAGTGTACCGTAACAAACTTTCAAGCCGCCAACTTCGCTTCATATCGAAGTGTTGCTGGTAGCATAAATACTATTTAATTCGGTCTGTAATAACTCTGATACTTTTATTTCCGCTTAATCAATGTTGTGACGTTTCTGAGGCTCTAACCTGTGTTTGTGTGTGCGGTGTGAGTTTATTGTGGGGTCGATGGCTGTTTCATATATATTATGTGCAAGAACAGGTATGTTATTAATGGAAAATGGACCGTGAGCGCCTAGATCTCCGACCCCGGATCTGGGGGCATCACAGAAATGGTATCAGAGCGAGGTTACAGTTCTCAGAAACGATAGTAATTTAAGAAAGCAACCCTAATAATAATAACAATATTAATAACCCTAATAACAACCTTAATAATACCTAGAACTCTCATCGAGTTTGTAGTCGGGTTATCGGATATAGCCCTGACTTTAAGGCCCGTGAGGGAACTACTCCTAAACCTTTCTTTTTTTGGTTAGTGACCCTCCTTATTTCCCTTGTGTAGATGGAGGAGATACCAGACCCTAAGGCTTTCGAGAGAGAGCATGATGAGGCACTGATGCGAGATACCGAGGATCCTGAGGAGGATATGGGTGCTGACTCTGAGCTCGGCCCCTGGATTACGCTGATAGGAGATACTAATGATGAGGATCCCGTTGAGGAGCCCTTTGAGCCTCAGCCAGAGCCTGTTACCCCATCTCCTATAGCTACTGATGAGGAGAGTGTGAGATCCGGTGAGGGTCGTGTTGTGTCACCCCCACCTTCTCCACAGACATCTAGCCCTGTTTCATCGGACGGTGACTCCGAGGATGATACTTCTGGCGAGGAGGAGCTTGACCCTACCCCTGCCACTGCTCCTGCTCCTGCTACTGCTGCTGCACCTGCTCCTGTTCCTGTCATACTACCTCCACCGATGGACCTACCCCCAGTGTCGGGTACTGAGCACGCTTACGTGGTGCGGTTCCTGACCTGAGACTTACTATCTGCAGAGGCCCGACTTAACGAGGCGAGGCGGGATCTAGTGGAGGAGCGCGAGCCGCGCTTGAGGATCCAGGCTGAGATGAGGACCGCTGTTGCTAGGAGGACTAGGGCTCGACTCCATAGGATTGAGAGGAGGAGTCGCGAGAGGATTCTTGGATTAGGGATCCGCGGGGGCGGAGTGATCCAGGCTAGGGATGCTAGGCGTGTTGTGCGTCGTGCATTTGCCCGAGTAAGGACCTTGCTCCGCCGCGGTGCGGCCCCGTGATGTGTTACTGATAGCTCAGTCCCCTAGGTTCAGATGACATTAGCGTGTCGATTTTGCGGGATAGTTGACTTGTGCAGTGGTATCCTTTCTGACCAGTGGATGAGTATACTGACCTACAGATATGTAGATGTGAATTCGGGCAGTATGTACGGGTGTAGCCCTACTTTTGTGTAGCCCTGACTATTCAGATGATGTACTTGTATTTGTTCCACTTTTGCTAGACTTTGACATCGGAACTGTGTATTTGGCTCTAACATCAAAACTTTGTGATAACCCTTGTACCGTACTTATTTAGTTTCAGTTTCCTTGATATTGTCTCAACTGCCTTACTTTCCGATGCCATGCTTTACTGTTTTGATATACAACTGTGATTATACAATTGCTACAAGCCACAAATACAACCATGCTGTTTCAAATTTACGATATGCGATTTCAAACTGTTCTCTACAATTTCCAAAAATGTTCCTACATTTTTTTTAAAATAAATTTTTCAAAAAAAAAAAATTTGAGGTTTCGAAATTTTGAAAAACTCTTGCAAATGTTTTCGCATCCCATAGAGATTTTTCCCAAAAATGTTTTGACGTTTTATCTCCAGCATCGGATTATTAAAACTTTTGCAACTTCCACCTTTTTGAGGAGGAACGATACGTTCCTGACCCGTGCAAACGCTGTCAGGTAATTGGAAAACCCTAACCCATTTCTTGTTTTATTATCAGAATCATGCCACCCAGAAGAATGAACACTCGAGCTCACCCTATCAGTTCTGAGGGCCAGGGTAGCCACCATGGGACCGGAGGCCACCAGAACCATGAAGGGGAGAATGTGAACCTGAGTGAGAATGAGGGCAACGATCATAACTTGTTTGATGACTCTAAGTATGACGAAGAAGAAGCTGGTGATGACACCCGAGAGGTCGAACACCCTAGGGGAGGCCCTATGGAACAGTTCATGGAACTACTTAGGCAGAATTTGGACCGTCCCCCAGTTCAGCAACCACCCCAAAATGCTAATGCAAATGCTTTCCGAAACTTCAAATCCCTGAAACCCCCAGAATTTAAAGGGACTGCCGACCCGGTCGAGGCAAGGGCCTGGCTGAAGGAAATGGAAAAATCTTTCGAGATACTGGGTGTCGCTGAAGAGCAGAAGACTGTTTTCGCCACTTACCTTCTGAAGGGTGAGGCGAACTATTGGTGGGAAGCTAAGAAGAATTTGGAAGGAAGAGGTGTGGTGACCTGGGAGAGGTTTAGCGAGCTGTTCTTGGAGAAGTACTTTCCTAGGTTCATGGAGACATAAATGGAGCTGAAGTTTTTGGAACTAAAGCAAGGTAACATGATGGTGGCTGAGTATGAGGCCAAATTTACTGAGTTATCGAGGTTTGTGCCGAAATATGTGAACTCTGAGGCAAAGAGGGCCCGAAGTTTTCAATTAGGGCTAAAACAATGGATTCAGAATCGTGTGGCGGTGCTTGAGCTGACAGACTATGCCACCCTGGTACAGAAAGCATCAATTGTTGAGGCTGGGAGTGAATAGATGCAGAAGGAGAGGGAAGGAAAGAAGAGGAAGTTTGATAGTAGGAAGGGAAATTCTGCGGGTGGGAGCTTTCCGAGCAAGTTTAAGCGAGGAACGGTGTCCCAACCCAGTGGAAACTTTGGAACCAAGAGAGCTGAAAGTTGGAGTGTGGGCCAGAGCGGCCGACCACAGAGATCGTCTTACTCTACCCCATCCCGAGCCCTACCCCCAGAATGCAATAAATGTGGAAGGAAACATGCGGGCGTGTGTAACCTGCAGGATGTGAAGTGCTTCAAGTGCGGGCTGACAGGACATTATGCTAACGCCTGTCGAGGAACTAGTAACAACACCAGTGCCGGAGGCAATTGCTTCAAGTGTGGGAAACCAGGGCACCGAATGAGGGAATGTATGTCCTCTGGGCCAGCGGCATCAAGAGTGAGTGGAACTGCTTCTAACAAGGCCCCTACTGCAATACTACCAAATGTCGGTCTACCTAACCCTTTAGGCGAAGCGTCGTTGGAAGCACAAAGTCTCCTTTTTTCATTAAGCAATGCCAGCTCTTGGTCATTACCAATTTCACCTTTTAGCTCCAGGAAGATTTTCTCACATTTTTCTCTTTAACTGCTGATCGTATTACTTGATCTATCATAATTCCATGTCGGAGTAAACTTAAGGTAACTACTATAATCCATTCAAAGAGAAGAAGGAATTTAATATTCCTCTGAATCACATGCATCTAACGTTTCTGGTTCATCATTTAACTGAGTTGAATTAACTCTATACTCAGTCTCTGGCAGTAGTCTCATTACGAGTTCATCTTGACTCACTGGTCTTATCTTCCGGTAGGTTCTGAGATCCTTGTCTTGCTTACTACTTCCTTATATAACTTTACCCAATCATGCTGTCACTTCCCAATGTCTTTATTTTCTACTGATTCATTCATGAACATTTCCCTGAATAAAACCACCTCATTAACCTCACTTTGGTTTCGTAAATTATAACCTATGACATCTGCCTTCTCGTGGCGAATTATTACTGACAATATTCATACTGATTCATTTATCAAATGATATGGCACTTACTGCCTCATTCTCAACTATTCCTAGGGACTCTGCTCCTTGTCCTATATCGCTGTCTTTGATAATCATACATCCCTCTAGCTCTTTCTTTGTTAAGATGAAAATCTCTAAGGATTCTCATCTATTTCCGTATAAGATCTCAAGTAATTCTTCCAATCCTTCTTTCTTGCTGGTACTACATCTGGTAGTCCGGCTATGAATTCAACATGCATCTTCAGATCTCTTAATAATATCTCGGTTCTTTATACTCACTTTTCTGAGCACCATATCTTAATCATCACAGTCATTCTGGCTGCGACCCTCATTACCCATGGGTAAGCTCCTTATCCTAAATGGATTTTCCTTATCTGCTGGAACCTCTTCCGGGTCTCCAGTAGGGTACTCCATCGAATTACCCGCTGATCTTCAGCATATAAAGCATCATCGTGCTGCTGTTCGTATGCCTCAAGGTCTGTCGCCTTACTCGTCGATACGATATCGAGCTAAGTTACTATCATGATACTTACGAGTTCCCATAAGGGATTTATATGTCATCACTACATTAAGTAGTCCGACTATGAACTTGGCAAGAGTTCTTATTATCTTATTGAATTTATTGTTTTAACGTTACCTCATCTCTGGGGTTTATAACGTACGCTCTGATACCACTTCTGTAACACCCCCAGATCCGGGGTCCGGGATCCGATGGTTACGGTTTCCAATTCTGTCCACAACAATTGAACTTTCCTTAACATAAAATAAATTACGTCTCTATGACCCCACACAACAATATAAAACACACCCGTTATAGTCCCAGAGATGAAATCAGAGTAACAATCAAATTTTTATTAATCACATTATGAGTTCTTACAATCCAAAAGAATTTCAATATAAATACATACTCTTTGCCATCCATTTACATAAGTCATACTAGACCATATTCTTGGTACTGAAAGAATAAATATATCCTACCAATAGCTTCTTCTTCAGCTCTGGTAGTCTCATCGTCCTCGCCCGCGTCGAGTGCGCCTTGTGCGAGTCATCTGGTCTAGCTGTTGTTGTGATATAATAATAAAGCAAGGGTGAGCAATAGCCCACCAACAATAATATATAACTGAACGATAATGTATAACAGTTCAAAAGTATCTTTCAAACCATATGCCATGCATTTACGGAAATGATGCCAGTATAATATGAACGATGAAGTTACAAGGTAACTTAAAGTATTTGTTTGTAGAAATATCTGCTACATCAAAAGTAAGCGAGATATTCTCATTGTTATTAAGAAGAGGAACTTGCATAAAAAGGTTGCAATTCCAGTTATGAACACTTTTCCAGCTCTGCCAACAGTAATCATGTTGCAGGAAATAAATAAGTTTGGATGATGAACCAATGATGGAGTATTCACCGCGCCCGTTGTTCCAATCTTGATGATCAGTCGAGATCGTACAGCTCAATTTAGATTTACTACCGGTAGAAGGAAGAACTGACGGCTTTACTTGTATACCGCCTTACTAGCTCTCCCCGGCCAACGGTTGGGCCAAAGGGGATGGACCGGCGCTACTCGGCCTCTTACACGACTCCTAGTTCAAATAGAATTCATGATTCTGAATGTAACGTTCGTCCCCCTTTCCCCAAGTATAATATTTGTTGATAAGACTCCACAAGGTAGTCGTATCTAGTTGGAAAGGAAAATTTACCAATAACTCCCAAGCTATTACTTGGTAACGGATATCAACTTGTTCCAACAACTTACCCCTCGAAAGATGAGAAGGTAAACAATGACTTAATAAGTCAATAGCACCCGAGTTGCGAGTGAAGAGAATACTTTATGACCGGGAAGTCAACAAGATAAATAACATTTTCCAAGTAAGGTTCCCTTATTTTTAGGGAGATAGACTCAAGAAGAATGATGTCTGAGAACCTTTCTTGATATAAGATTAATAATAATATGTCTCCGAAATATTTTCCGTAATAATCGAAGAAGATAAACCTTATCGAGGTTATTCTAAGTATGGAATAAATATTCAGAGAATATTTATTGAATTAAAATATTTTACAGAATATTTAGGAATATGAAAGAATATCTTTAATCAGAGTATTTCTCAAATAATCCTTGAAGAAATATCGAGAGAATATTTATTGCATAATTAAATATTCAAATGAATATTCAAAATAATATCCATTAATTATTAAGACCTGAAAGGAATATTTAAAATATTTAAAATAATATTCGATGATTAAATAGAACCCTGGATGAATATTCAAAATAATATTCATAATTAATTAGGAATTTAAATGAATATTGAAAAAGTAATATTCATTTAATGAATAATATTCTAAATGAATATCAAGTAATATTCATTTAGTAATCCAAGCTTTAAAGGAATATTCGAGATAAGACTCGATAAATAAATCAAGTTTCAGATGAACATTAAAATAATATTCGTCAGGTAATTACTATCTTAAATGAATATTCAAAAGTAATATTCATTTAATGAATAATATTCTAAATGAATATCCAAATAATATTCATTTAGTAGTCCAACCTTTAGAAGAATATTCGAAATAATAATCGATAAATAATTCGACTCTGAATGAATATTAAAAATATTATTCGTCGAATAGTTACTCAAATAATTATTTGAAGTAAGGATCGTTAAATAAATAATCTCGAACGAATAGTCAAATAATATTCGTCGCCCGAAAAATGGAAAATATTTACTTAAATATTTTCCTCCGAGGTAATCTCGATATGTCAAGAAATATTGACTCCCGGTCTATATTTGATGAATAAGATGTATACACCCTTCTCTGAGGGTCTTACAATAACCGGCTTATAATTGATACGATAGCTATCTAATTTATAAGCCAATAACAATCAGGGAACAAGCATAATGATATAACTTGAAAGTAGGCATGCATGCTATGGCATATGTATAACAGAAAACATTTTTATATATATTCAATCACAACAACAGCCTAAAAGAAGGGAATTGAAACTTGCCTGGTAGTCGAGTACGGTAAGGGGTAGTGGTAGCGGGTCCCGGTTCAGCTTGGTGATCTATGAATAGCCAAGGCATTCGGGATTAATCACTTAACATCTTAAAAGTTAAGTTATACTTAAATCGAAACACGTTCTCGAGTTATCTCGTTATACCCCTTTTAGTGGATTCCTTTTATCATCGATCCGACCCGACATTCGTTCGTTAATACGACATGTCATTGTACTTAACTTGGGACATACTTAAGTCATACAAGTTCTAAAGTCGATCGTTACAAATCAATATTATGCTCCGAGTTTTATCGCCCGTTTTCTAAGTGTTTTACCGAAGTTATAATCAAGCGGGTTTTTAGGGGTTCGTTTGCGATTAACTTTGATTCGAACATTTTTATAAAATCGGAAAACGATCCATTTCACATGAGGTTTTCTCTCACACCTTCCTTTTTACCTCTAGTATTTAATTACCAAGATTCGCCACTGACTTACGTATTTTACGAGGGTTCAATTTTAATAACGAACTCGTACTTACGGTTTCGAACGTCTTTTAGTGAATCGGCCATAATTCCTAAACCGTAAGTCCGTTTCACATGATCTTTATATCAAAACGAAGCTTATAACATGATCTATCTTTCCATGGCAGAACATGATACTGGACAGTGACTTATGGCTACTATCAAACACGATTTCTTAAGGTTAACAAAAATCGGGCATTACGACGGCTATAAATCGGACGTTCCATAAATCGTAATCAACAACCCAAGCCACACCGGGCATCTAAACAGCTTATACACATAATAAGCATCTCAACAAGTCCAGAATCCACTGATCTTAGTATCAAAATCATCATGTTAATCAAATCACTAAATCACTAACTCAACATGCTTATAGCATGAACATAATCATAACTAAGCTAGATCCATCAAGAACATGCTTAAAACTCAAAGTAGGTCTAGGGTTTTCAAGTATTATACCTTCCTTGTAGTATGTACTAGCCTCACAAAGCTTGGTATTGCCCTTGGATAGCTTTAACTTAGCTAGGATCAACCATGAAAACAAGAAAAACAAGGATTAGTTCTTGAAAACACTATTCATCATCACCTTTGATGATTTATTTGAAAATGAAAGAAAGTGAATTTGAGGCTGAAATTTTTAGGGGATCTAAGTTATGATATGAAGTACTCACCATAAATATTTCAAGATCAAATGATGGTTGGAAGCCTTACTTCTAGCACCTTGGCAGAATTTTTCAAGGAAGAAAGGAAAATGGAGAGTTCTTTGTGTTTGCTTGGTTGTTTTGATAATAATTCATAAAGTGATGAGCCTTGGATGATATCTCATCTCTTTTTACTTTATTAAAGTGCTTTTGGAATGAATGGTGAGATTTGAAAGCATGTGTAGCACTTGGATTGATTTATGGCTAACTAGAGTTTGATTTGGCTAACTACTAGTTCAATCCTTAACATGCTAGTTACTTAGCCCACTCGGTTGCTAGATATTTATCTAGTAGCTTATGCATGACTCTTGCTTCCACTGCTTGTTTCTTTTGTCCGGTTATTGCTCGTTTCGATTGATCGTTCGGGCGAATAACTAAGTAGTTTCACCTCTAGGGTTTACCGGGAAATTTCTCGATATTCATAATACCTTCCCCAATCCTTAATATAATCCTCGTGATGACCATGTAGGATATTTAATCTCGATACGAACTTAATCCGTAATCTAGGATTCGTTCGCTTTATTGATTAATCACGTTATAACGTTTTAGCGGTTTCTAGAACGCTTGTTTCACTGCCTCAGTGGTTTCCTACCTTCATTCTTAAATCAAATATAATAACATCCCAAAATATCAAATCCTCAAAGTAATATCTCAATTCTTGGATTATAATAATATTTAATCCACTGTCCGGTCAAATATTATACCGAAAAAGAATTTGGAATTTCTGAATTCCGATCGTCTCTGCATTCACTTATTTCCTCCGCGTATTACTAATATGACTTCGAAACATCCATATCACATCCCGTACATAGGGTGGCGTGAAAAGTTTTCCAACTTACAAAATCACTATTCATCCACCAAATTACTATGCACGTACAGGAAACACTATGCACGTACGGGAAATACTATGCACGTATGGGAAACACTATGCACGTACGGGAAACACTATGCACGTACTCATTTCCCTTCAAGGATCCATTAGCTCCTTCCTGGATGGTAGATTATTCTTATCTAGGTCCTCAACCATCGAATTACTCTATTCTGACAATATACCAATGCATCAGGATCATTGTCCAAAGCAATATCCATTCATTACAATCATTGTTCTTTGAAACCACCATTCATTAGAGCTGGTGACCTTGTTGTCGGAATCATTGTTCCTCATTTTATCATTACTTAATAAAAAGTTTTAATTATATCCAAAATTTTGGGGTTCTTACAGTCTCCCCTCCTTAAAAGGATTCCGTCCCCGAATCAGGTAGGAAGCAAAGAGTCGTTTGCCTGTCGTTCACTTTTTAGCTTCCCGGTCAATTCTTAGTCGTTCTACCCTTCCTCAGCACATCTTCTAGTGCTACAATCCATACTGTATCCTTTTTCCATCAACGTTGCTACTTTTCGTACAACTCACTATCCGGGTTATACTCTTACTCAGTCTTATCCTTATTGATACCTGCAGTAACATTGGTATCACTATCACCCTACGAATTCGGAGGTAACCTCGCTCGTACTGTGCATTTCCTGATCGCTTTAATCTTCGCAATCTCGATCAATATAGAGAAGTGGAAAGATTTATTGAGAGATCACTATGATCAATTGAACATTTGTTATATTGCATAGTTGTACAGAAGGGGCCAGCCTTTAGTACTTGACAAGCAATTAAACAAGTTATGGTATTCCACTTAGACTTCTATCACATAGACAGATAGTCACGTAGCAGTACCTCCCCTCCTAAAAGGGTTGTTTTTCTCAATTCATAAAGAAGATGAATAAGAGAGAAGAAGAGAACAGAGTTCTAAAGGATTATAGAAAGCTTTCATGATTGTAGAATATCATACTCAGAATTTACCTCTGAACTATAGAGGTTTATCAAAGAAAAAATTAATCATAATTATATCCAATACTATTTGATCGCAATCTCACGTGACAACATATCTTGCTGCTTTGTCCATTATTCTATGGACAAATACTCTTGTTCAATCTTAGCGATACTCACATTCGGGAAATCCTTCAACCTTTCAGGTTAAATCTTATATTTCTCACTTGACATCATTATTACTGACATCCCATATCATGTTACTAGCTTTTTCATAACTATAATATTGACACTATCAGGTTGTCATCCTGAGAATTCATTAGAAAACCCATTCATAACATTCCTTGCTTCTCATTCCATAGTTGCTTTCCCAGCCTTTTCTTTATCAATCACATCCTTCTTATTATCTGATTCTTACTCATTTCTATTATTTACTTTCACCTTCACCTCTTTATTGAGACACCTTTTTGCACTTGGTACCTCCTTATCGGTATTCCGTCACATTTATTCTATAATCATCATGTTATTCCAATTTAAACTTTTCGAAATGAATCTGGCCCGATCCCTTTAACTTAGATTCATATAATCTACTTCTGCCAACCTTGTTTCTCATCACTTGTTCTTTTCTATCCGTGGTTTTCCACAAGTTGTCTTTCGTAAGTCAGACCAGGTCGTATATCTACATGCTCGTACTCCTATCATCTGTTGAACATCTGCATTTTACTGGCGTAGCCTTGCCACATGAAAACCCGTTATGACCGTGCTATAAGTTTTGGGGGTAAGGCTGGCTCGAGAACACTTTTGAACTCTCAAATGGCCCAATAAGTCTCGGGCTCAACTGCCCTTCCCTCCAAGTCTCATTAATTCTTTCTACGGGAATACATTTGGCATCATGAATCATCAACCTCATATTCTCTATCTGGTTTGCGCAGAAATACACTAACACAAACTTGCTTGTCATTCATCAACATGCCATTTAGTTTATCAATAGCAGCACTTTCTTTATCTTTACGTTGTCATCTACTTTCTTAGAAGAATCACCATCGCTTGTTGTTTACGTAGTGCGTTAATAGCTAACCCTACGGGTTTCAAATCCCTTAGGGAGACAAAGTAATCACTATTCCTTATCCATAAGGAACACTTCCTGAACTTTATGTAGATATAACATGAAGTAGATAGAATTGCAGAAGAGTTTCAAGCATCGCAGCTAGGTCCGGTTGATGAAACTATCACTTATGCATCTTCCATAAAAGACTGGAAACCTAACGGTTTACTTCATCAATTTTTTGTACCATGGTCCTGGTTTGCCTCAAAACGGGACCTTCTAAGGTACGTAATATGCTTAAGACTCCATCAGGAATCGAATCTTTACTTAAACTATTATTACCGTCAATTCTTGCACAGTCATCAGAAGGAATGTAAATTCCTCCATTCCGATATGACCTTCAAGGTCCTTCCAAATATCATTGTGTTTCTTCGGTATGAACATTTGTAATTATTCCTTTATACTTAGATTGTCGGCCACCTCATTGGCCTTTCCTGATACTAACAATTTCTTGTAATCCATGTTCTCTGGATACATTCCAACTCAAACTTTTCTACCTCATTCCCATCACAGTTGGGTTAAAGCATTCTCCATTAAGCTCTGCTGAAGGAGAAAATATAACTATCAGTCTTTTTTTTCCATAAGTCATTGCTTCCACCTTCCCGTGGGAACTTTATCAAAGTTACTCTCGATCATACCTAGGATATTTGTTCTCTTAGTTCTTTCTTGTTCTAGGATAATCTCAACCTTTGTTGGTTAAATCCATACTTTCCCATGGTTTCACACATGCCTCGTCTGGCATAATTATTTCTATGTCATATATTCCCTACCAAGCTTCCATTTTGAACTTCAGAATATTACCTTTTTCCTTGTAAGGTTTCTTAGGTAATCCTCATCATTCTTCCTGTATTTTCTGGGTACAGGGCACATCAAAATATCAGTAATTAATCATATAATAATTCTGTCTATATACCTTTCAAAACTACTTATTTTTTTTATAAATCCTCAAAGTTTGATGTCGCCTTAATCAATTCAATTTATATCATCCAAATTCACAATGTCCTTTATTAGGGGTAATGCCATCCCTTGTCCATTCCCCAGGGTTTGCATTACTCTATGGATATCTTATCCTTAATTCAACTGCCAAGGAATTCCTGCATCCTATAATTGGCAATCAAATCATGTATCCTTAATAAGGGTCTCTTTTCAATCATTCTTATTTGATAATCGATCGGTAGCTTACTGCTAATTTCTTCTTTCAGATAGTGGTCAACCTATTTGACCTTCCAAAAGACAACGTATGTCTATCTGCTCTCTTACAGAACTTGTTAATGGTAGCAAGGATGTTCTGAAAGATATTGGTCGAGTTCAACGTGAATTTCCTAGTGCTTATCGTTCTTCGCAAAGGTACTTGCCTCAGAGAAAATTCCTACAGCATATTGTTCAATTTCTGACCATTTCTATACTCTCTTCATATACCTTCATTGTTTACTTTCCTCCGTCATAATATATTCATGGTATTCATGATACCCTAACATCATACATCTCAAGTCATTATACTCCCATTTTACTCGTAATCTTGGACAACCATATACACATGAGTCACTTTAGTACGGGTGACCCCATCCCAAAAAGGTCTAGTGAATTCCCAATCAAAACATGGGTTGTTCAGCAGAAGATTCCTACGATCTCATTAATGTTTCCTTTATATCAGAAGGCCTTGCAGTCGGTGCTTTCTTAGAAGCAACCCTGCTTTGTCCTTTCATTGCTGGTCTAGTCACTTGATAATCCTTTGTGACTTGGCCTCAACTGGCCACAAAAAAAAAAAAATATATATATATATATATATATATATATATATATATATATATATATATATATATATATGACTTTAGGGGTTGGCTAATAGCATTACTTTTCTAGCAATTGCCGGCATAGTGCCTTCTTCTTTGATACCTTTCTACCTTTCCAAAACTTTACTCCATATAAGTCTTAATCGACTACTCGGCACCGTCTCCGGTCACCTTTCCTCCACTCTTATCTTTTCAACTATTCTTATCAATCCCGCGTGCCACACAAGCTTACCATTCCTGGCATAACAGCCTTTTCATTTAAGTCAATCCTGGAATTTCTCAGTCCGGCTGGTTTCTTACTTACATTTCCTGTTTTCGTCCAATCTCACTTCATCATTTTATCACTACCGTCGATTGTAATGCTCAGGGTCCGTTTACTAACCCATTTTACAGCATCCTTACCCAAATCACAGGGTTTGCTCCAGTTTCTACTCTCTTCCATGACATTCTCTGATAATCAGAAAGACAAGGTTTGCCAAAATTCACCGAATTCCTTTCCAGACTCAGGGAAATTTTGATCAATCTACCCACCTACTGGTAACATTAAGGAGACCAGTTTCGAAACCTGAAGAATAGTTTTATGAACCTCCAAGCAGGTGGAATCATAAGCAGTCATAGTTAACGAAATAATCATCATCAGATTGGAAGTTTACCCACTGGAGAGGAATCAATTATATCCATCCCTTAGAAGGGAATCAATAGTTTCAAACTGAAACCTGTCACAACGTCCTGATATTCAATACTACCAAATGTCGGTCTACCTAACCCTTTAGGCGAAGCGTCGTTGGAAGCACAAAGTCTCCTTTTTTCATTAAGCAATGCCAGCTCTTGGTCATTACCAATTTCACCTTTTAGCTCCAGGAAGATTTTCTCACATTTTTCTCTTTAACTGCTGATCGTATTACTTGATCTATCATAATTCCGTGTCGGAGTAAACTTAAGGTAACTACTATAATCCATTCAAAGAGAAGAAGGAATTTAATATTCCTCTGAATCACATGCATCTAACGTTTCTGGTTCATCATTTAACTGAGTTGAATTAACTCTATACTCAGTCTCTGGCAGTAGTCTCATTACGAGTTCATCTTGACTCACTGGTCTTATCTTCCGGTAGGTTCTGAGATCCTTGTCTTGCTTACTACTTCCTTATATAATTTTACCCAATCATGCTGTCACTTCCCAATGTCTTTATTTTCTACTGATTCATTCATGAACATTTCCCTGAATAAAACCACCTCATTAACCTCACTTTGGTTTCGTAAATTATAACCTATGACATCTGCCTTCTCGTGGCGAATTATTACTGACAATATTCATACTGATTCATTTATCAAATGATATGGCACTTACTGCCTCATTCTCAACTATTCCTAGGGACTCTGCTCCTTGTCCTATATCGCTGTCTTTGATAATCATACATCCCTCTAGCTCTTTCTTTGTTAAGATGAAAATCTCTAAGGATTCTCATCTATTTCCGTATAAGATCTCAAGTAATTCTTCCAATCCTTCTTTCTTGCTGGTACTACATCTGGTAGTCCGGCTATGAATTCAACATGCATCTTCAGATCTCTTAATAATATCTCGGTTCTTTATACTCACTTTTCTGAGCACCATATCTTAATCATCACAGTCATTCTGGCTGCGACCCTCATTACCCATGGGTAAGCTCCTTATCCTAAATGGATTTTCCTTATCTGCTGGAACCTCTTCCGGGTCTCCAGTAGGGTACTCCATCGAATTACCCGCTGATCTTCAGCATATAAAGCATCATCGTGCTGCTGCTCGTATGCCTCAAGGTCTGTCGCCTTACTCGTCGATACGATATCGAGCTAAGTTACTATCATGATACTTACGAGTTCCCATAAGGGATTTATATGTCATCACTACATTAAGTAGTCCGACTATGAACTTGGCAAGAGTTCTTATTATCTTATTGAATTTATTGTTTTAACGTTACCTCATCTCTGGGGTTTATAACGTACGCTCTGATACCACTTCTGTAACACCCCCAGATCCGGGGTCCGGGATCCGATGGTTACGGTTTCCAATTCTGTCCACAACAATTGAACTTTCCTTAACATAAAATAAATTACGTCTCTATGACCCCACACAACAATATAAAACACACCCGTTATAGTCCCAGAGATGAAATCAGAGTAACAATCAAATTTTTATTAATCACATTATGAGTTCTTACAATCCAAAAGAATTTCAATATAAATACATACTCTTTGCCATCCATTTACATAAGTCATACTAGACCATATTCTTGGTACTGAAAGAATAAATATATCCTACCAATAGCTTCTTCTTCAGCTCTGGTAGTCTCATCGTCCTCGCCCGCGTCGAGTGCGCCTTGTGCGAGTCATCTGGTCTAGCTGTTGTTGTGATATAATAATAAAGCAAGGGTGAGCAATAGCCCACCAACAATAATATATAACTGAACGATAATGTATAACAGTTCAAAAGTATCTTTCAAACCATATGCCATGCATTTACGGAAATGATGCCAGTATAATATGAACGATGAAGTTACAAGGTAACTTAAAGTATTTGTTTGTAGAAATATCTGCTACATCAAAAGTAAGCGAGATATTCTCATTGTTATTAAGAAGAGGAACTTGCATAAAAAGGTTGCAATTCCAGTTATGAACACTTTTCCAGCTCTGCCAACAGTAATCATGTTGCAGGAAATAAATAAGTTTGGATGATGAACCAATGATGGAGTATTCACCGCGCCCGTTGTTCCAATCTTGATGATCAGTCGAGATCGTACAGCTCAATTTAGATTTACTACCGGTAGAAGGAAGAACTGACGGCTTTACTTGTATACCGCCTTACTAGCTCTCCCCGGCCAACGGTTGGGCCAAAGGGGATGGACCGGCGCTACTCGGCCTCTTACACGACTCCTAGTTCAAATAGAATTCATGATTCTGAATGTAACGTTCGTCCCCCTTTCCCCAAGTATAATATTTGTTGATAAGACTCCACAAGGTAGTCGTATCTAGTTGGAAAGGAAAATTTACCAATAACTCCCAAGCTATTACTTGGTAACGGATATCAACTTGTTCCAACAACTTACCCCTCGAAAGATGAGAAGGTAAACAATGACTTAATAAGTCAATAGCACCCGAGTTGCGAGTGAAGAGAATACTTTATGACCGGGAAGTCAACAAGATAAATAACATTTTCCAAGTAAGGTTCCCTTATTTTTAGGGAGATAGACTCAAGAAGAATGATGTCTGAGAACCTTTCTTGATATAAGATTAATAATAATATGTCTCCGAAATATTTTCCGTAATAATCGAAGAAGATAAACCTTATCGAGGTTATTCTAAGTATGGAATAAATATTCAGAGAATATTTATTGAATTAAAATATTTTACAGAATATTTAGGAATATGAAAGAATATCTTTAATCAGAGTATTTCTCAAATAATCCTTGAAGAAATATCGAGAGAATATTTATTGCATAATTAAATATTCAAATGAATATTCAAAATAATATCCATTAATTATTAAGACCTGAAAGGAATATTTAAAATATTTAAAATAATATTCGATGATTAAATAGAACCCTGGATGAATATTCAAAATAATATTCATAATTAATTAGGAATTTAAATGAATATTGAAAAAGTAATATTCATTTAATGAATAATATTCTAAATGAATATCAAGTAATATTCATTTAGTAATCCAAGCTTTAAAGGAATATTCGAGATAAGACTCGATAAATAAATCAAGTTTCAGATGAACATTAAAATAATATTCGTCAGGTAATTACTATCTTAAATGAATATTCAAAAGTAATATTCATTTAATGAATAATATTCTAAATGAATATCCAAATAATATTCATTTAGTAGTCCAACCTTTAGAAGAATATTCGAAATAATAATCGATAAATAATTCGACTCTGAATGAATATTAAAAATATTATTCGTCGAATAGTTACTCAAATAATTATTTGAAGTAAGGATCGTTAAATAAATAATCTCGAACGAATAGTCAAATAATATTCGTCGCCCGAAAAATGGAAAATATTTACTTAAATATTTTCCTCCGAGGTAATCTCGATATGTCAAGAAATATTGACTCTCGGTCTATATTTGATGAATAAGATGTATACACCCTTCTCTGAGGGTCTTACAATAACCGGTTTATAATTGATACGATAGCTATCTAATTTATAAGCCAATAACAATCAGGGAACAAGCATAATGATATAACTTGAAAGTAGGCATGCATGCTATGGCATATGTATAACAGAAAACATTTTTATATATATTCAATCACAACAACAGCCTAAAAGAAGGGAATTGAAACTTGCCTGGTAGTCGAGTACGGTAAGGGGTAGTGGTAGCGGGTCCCGGTTCAGCTTGGTGATCTATGAATAGCCAAGGCATTCGGGATTAATCACTTAACATCTTAAAAGTTAAGTTATACTTAAATCGAAACACGTTCTCGAGTTATCTCGTTATACCCCTTTTAGTGGATTCCTTTTATCATCGATCCGACCCGACATTCGTTCGTTAATACGACATGTCATTGTACTTACACTTGGGACATACTTAAGTCATACAAGTTCTAAAGTCGATCGTTACAAATCAATATTATGCTCCGAGTTTTATCGCCCGTTTTCTAAGTGTTTTACCGAAGTTATAATCAAGCGGGTTTTTAGGGGTTCGTTTGCGATTAACTTTGATTCGAACATTTTTATAAAATCGGAAAACGATCCATTTCACATGAGGTTTTCTCTCACACCTTCCTTTTTACCTCTAGTATTTAATTACCAAGATTCGCCACTGACTTACGTATTTTACGAGGGTTCAATTTTAATAACAAACTCGTACTTACGGTTTCGAACGTCTTTTAGTGAATCGGCCATAATTCCTAAACCGTAAGTCCGTTTCACATGATCTTTATATCAAAACGAAGCTTATAACATGATCTATCTTTCCATGGCAGAACATGATACTGGACAGTGACTTATGGCTACTATCAAACACGATTTCTTAAGGTTAACAAAAATCGGGCATTACGACGGCTATAAATCGGACGTTCCATAAATCGTAATCAACAACCCAAGCCACACCGGGCATCTAAACAGCTTATACACATAATAAGCATCTCAACAAGTCCAGAAGCCACTGATCTTAGTATCAAAATCATCATGTTAATCAAATCACTAAATCACTAACTAAACATGCTTATAGCATGAACATAATCATAACTAAGCTAGATCCATCAAGAACATGCTTAAAACTCAAAGTAGGTCTAGGGTTTTCAAGTATTATACCTTCCTTGTAGTATGTACTAGCCTCACAAATCTTGGTATTGCCCTTGGATAGCCTTAACTTAGCTAGGATCAACCATGAAAACAAGAAAAACAAGGATTAGTTCTTGAAAACACTATTCATCATCACCTTTGATGATTTATTTGAAAATGAAAGAAAGTGAATTTGAGGCTGAAATTTTTAGGGGATCTAAGTTATGATATGAAGTACTCACCATAAATATTTCAAGATCAAATGATGGTTGGAAGCCTTACTTCTAGCACCTTGGCAGAATTTTTCAAGGAAGAAAGGAAAATGGAGAGTTCTTTGTGTTTGCTTGGTTGTTTTGATAATAATTCATAAAGTGATGAGCCTTGGATGATATCTCATCTCTTTTTACTTTATTAAAGTGCTTTTGGAATGAATGGTGAGATTTGAAAGCATGTGTAGCACTTGGATTGATTTATGGCTAACTAGAGTTTGATTTGGCTAACTACTAGTTCAATCCTTAACATGCTAGTTACTTAGCCCACTTGGTTGCTAGATATTTATCTAGTAGCTTATGCATGACTCTTGCTTCCACTGCTTGTTTCTTTTGTCCGGTTATTGCTCATTTCGATTGATCGTTCGGGCGAATAACTAAGTAGTTTCACCTCTAGGGTTTACCGGGAAATTTCTCGATATTCATAATACCTTCCCCAATCCTTAATATAATCCTCGTGATGACCATGTAGGATATTTAATCTCGATACGAACTTAATCCGTAATCTAGGATTCGTTCGCTTTATTGATTAATCACGTTATAACGTTTTAGCGGTTTCTAGAACGCTTGTTTCACTGCCTCAGTGGTTTCCTACCTTCATTCTTAAATCAAATATAATAACATCCCAAAATATCAAATCCTCAAAGTTAATATCTCAATTCTTGGATTATAATAATATTTAATCCACTGTCCGGTCAAATATTATACCGAAAAAGAATTTGGAATTTCTGAATTCCGATCGTCTCTGCATTCACTTATTTCCTCCTCGTATTACTAATATGACTTCGAAACATCCATATCACGTCCCGTACATAGGGTGGCGTGAAAAGTTTTCCAACTTACAAAATCACTATTCATCCACCAAATTACTATGCACGTACAGGAAACACTATGCACGTACGGGAAATACTATGCACGTATGGGAAACACTATGCACGTACGGGAAACACTATGCACGTACTCATTTCCCTTCAAGGATCCATTAGCTCCTTCCTGGATGGTAGATTATTCTTATCTAGGTCCTCAACCATCGAATTACTCTATTCTGACAATATACCAATGCATCAGGATCATTGTCCAAAGCAATATCCATTCATTACAATCATTGTTCTTTGAAACCACCATTCATTAGAGCTGGTGACCTTGTTGTCGGAATCATTGTTCCTCATTTTATCATTACTTAATAAAAAGTTTTAATTATATCCAAAATTTTGGGGTTCTTACAGTCTCCCCTCCTTAAAAGGATTCCGTCCCCGAATCAGGTAGGAAGCAAAGAGTCGTTTGCCTGTCGTTCACTTTTTAGCTTCCCGGTCAATTCTTAGTCGTTCTACCCTTCCTCAGCACATCTTCTAGTGCTACAATCCATACTGTATCCTTTTTCCATCAACGTTGCTACTTTTCGTACAACTCACTATCCGGGTTATACTCTTACTCAGTCTTATCCTTATTGATACCTGCAGTAACATTGGTATCACTATCACCCTACGAATTCGGAGGTAACCTCGCTCGTACTGTGCATTTCCTGATCGCTTTAATCTTCGCAATCTCGATCAATATAGAGAAGTGGAAAGATTTATTGAGAGATCACTATGATCAATTGAACATTTGTTATATTGCATAGTTGTACAGAAGGGGCCAGCCTTTAGTACTTGACAAGCAATTAAACAAGTTATGATATTCCACTTAGACTTCTATCACATAGACAGATAGTCACGTAGCAGTACCTCCCCTCCTAAAAGGGTTGTTCTTCTCAATTCATAAAGAAGATGAATAAGAGAGAAGAAGAGAACAGAGTTCTAAAGGATTATAGAAAGCTTTCATGATTGTAGAATATCATACTCAGAATTTACCTCTGAACTATAGAGGTTTATCAAAGAAAAAATTAATCATAATTATATCCAATACTATTTGATCGCAATCTCACGTGACAACATATCTTGCTGCTTTGTCCATTATTCTATGGACAAATACTCTTGTTCAATCTTAGCGATACTCACATTCGGGAAATCCTTCAACCTTTCAGGTTAAATCTTAGATTTCTCACTTGACATCATTATTACTGACATCCCATATCATGTTACTAGCTTTTTCATAACTATAATATTGACACTATCAGATTGTCATCCTGAGAATTCATTAGAAAACACATTCATAACATTCCTTGCTTCTCATTCCATAGTTGCTTTCCCAGCCTTTTCTTTATCAATCACATCCTTCTTATTATCTGATTCTTACTCATTTCTATTATTTACTTTCACCTTCACCTCTTTATTGAGACACCTTTTTGCACTTGGTACCTCCTTATCGGTATTCCGTCACATTTATTCTATAATCATCACGTTATTCCAATTTAAACTTTTCGAAATGAATCTGGCCCGATCCCTTTAACTTAGATTCATATAATCTACTTCCGCCAACCTTGTTTCTCATCACTTGTTCTTTTCTATCCGTGGTTTTCCACAAGTTGTCTTTCGTAAGTCAGACCAGGTCGTATATCTACATGCTCGTACTCCTATCATCTGTTGAACATCTGCATTTTACTGGCGTAGCCTTGCCACATGAAAACCCGTTATGACCGTGCTATAAGTTTTGGGGGAAGGCTGGCTCGAGAACACTTTTGAACTCTCAAATGGCCCAATAAGTCTCGGGCTCAACTGCCCTTCCCTCCAAGTCTCATTAATTCTTTCTACGGGAATACATTTGGCATCATGAATCATCAACCTCATATTCTCTATCTGGTTTGCGCAGAAATACACTAACACAAACTTGCTTGTCATTCATCAACATGCCATTTAGTTTATCAATAGCAGCACTTTCTTTATCTTTACGTTGTCATCTACTTTCTTAGAAGAATCACCATCGCTTGTTGTTTACGTAGTGCGTTAATAGCTAACCCTACGGGTTTCAAATCCCTTAGGGAGACAAAGTAATCACTATTCCTTATCCATAAGGAACACTTCCTGAACTTTATGTAGATATAACATGAAGTAGATAGAATTGCAGAAGAGTTTCAAGCATCGCAGCTAGGTCCGGTTGATGAAACTATCACTTATGCATCTTCCATAAAAGACTGGAAACCTAACGGTTTACTTCATCAATTTTTTGTACCATGGTCCTGGTTTGCCTCAAAACGGGACCTTCTAAGGTACGTAATATGCTTAAGACTCCATCAGGAATCGAATCTTTACTTAAACTATTATTACCGTCAATTCTTGCACAGTCATCAGAAGGAATGTAAATTCCTCCATTCCGATATGACCTTCAAGGTCCTTCCAAATATCATTGTGTTTCTTCGGTATGAACATTTGTAATTATTCCTTTATACTTAGATTGTCGGCCACCTCATTGGCCTTTCCTGATACTAACAATTTCTTGTAATCCATGTTCTCTGGATACATTCCAACTCAAACTTTTCTACCTCATTCCCATCACAGTTGGGTTAAAGCATTCTCCATTAAGCTCTGCTGAAGGAGAAAATATAACTATCAGTCTTTTTTTTTCCATAAGTCATTGCTTCCACCTTCCCGTGGGAACTTTATCAAAGTTACTCTCGATCATACCTAGGATATTTGTTCTCTTAGTTCTTTCTTGTTCTAGGATAATCTCAACCTTTGTTGGTTAAATCCATACTTTCCCATGGTTTCACACATGCCTCGTCTGGCATAATTATTTCTATGTCATATATTCCCTACCAAGCTTCCATTTTGAACTTCAGAATATTACCTTTTTCCTTGTAAGGTTTCTTAGGTAATCCTCATCATTCTTCCTGTATTTTCTGGGTACAGGGCACATCAAAATATCAGTAATTAATCATATAATAATTCTGTCTATATACCTTTCAAAACTACTTATTTTTTTTATAAATCCTCAAAGTTTGATGTCGCCTTAATCAATTCAATTTATATCATCCAAATTCACAATGTCCTTTATTAGGGGTAATGCCATCCCTTGTCCATTCCCCAGGGTTTGCCTTACTCTATGGATATCTTATCCTTAATTCAACTGCCAAGGAATTCCTGCATCCTATAATTGGCAATCAAATCATGTATCCTTAATAAGGGTCTCTTTTCAATCATTCTTATTTGATAATCGATCGGTAGCTTACTGCTAATTTCTTCTTTCAGATAGTGGTCAACCTATTTGACCTTCCAAAAGACAACGTATGTCTATCTGCTCTCTTACAGAACTTGTTAATGGTAGCAAGGATGTTCTGAAAGATATTGGTCGAGTTCAACGTGAATTTCCTAGTGCTTATCGTTCTTCGCAAAGGTACTTGCCTCAGAGAAAATTCCTACAGCATATAGTTCAATTTCTGACCATTTCTATACTCTCTTCATATACCTTCATTGTTTACTTTCCTCCGTCATAATATATTCATGGTATTCATGATACCCTAACATCATACATCTCAAGTCATTATACTCCCATTTTACTCGTAATCTTGGACAACCATATACACATGAGTCACTTTAGTACGGGTGACCCCATCCCAAAAAGGTCTAGTGAATTCCCAATCAAAACATGGGCTGTTCAGCAGAAGATTCCTACGATCTCATTAATGTTTCCTTTATATCAGAAGGCCTTGCAGTCGGTGCTTTCTTAGAAGCAACCCTGCTTTGTCCTTTCATTGCTGGTCTAGTCACTTGATAATCCTTTGTGACTTGGCCTCAACTGGCCACAAAAAAAATATATATATATATATATATATATATATATATATATATATATATATATGATTTTAGGGGTTGGCTAATAGCATTACTTTTCTAGCAATTGCCGGCATAGTGCCTTCTTCTTTGATACCTTTCTACCTTTCCAAAACTTTACTCCATATAAGTCTTAATCGACTACTCGGCACCGTCTCCGGTCACCTTTCCTCCACTCTTATCTTTTCAACTATTCTTATCAATCCCGCGTGCCACACAAGCTTACCATTCCTGGCATAACAGCCTTTTCATTTAAGTCAATCCTGGAATTTCTCAGTCCGGCTGGTTTCTTACTTACATTTCCTGTTTTCGTCCAATCTCACTTCATCATTTTATCACTACCGTCGATTGTAATGCTCAGGGTCCGTTTACTAACCCATTTTACAGCATCCTTACCCAAATCACAGGGTTTGCTCCAGTTTCAACTCTCTTCCATGACATTCTCTGATAATCAGAAAGACAAGGTTTGCCAAAATTCACCGAATTCCTTTCCAGACTCAGGGAAATTTTGATCAATCTACCCACCTACTGGTAACATTAAGGAGACCAGTTTCGAAACCTGAAGAATAGTTCTATGAACCTCCAAGCAGGTGGAATCATAAGCAGTCATAGTTAACGAAATAATCATCATCAGATTGGAAGTTTACCCACTGGAGAGGAATCAATTATATCCATCCCTTAGAAGGGAATCAATAGTTTCAAACTGAAACCTGTCACAACGTCCTGATATTCAATACTACCAAATGTCGGTCTACCTAACCCTTTAGGCGAAGCGTCGTTGGAAGCACAAAGTCTCCTTTTTTCATTAAGCAATGCCAGCTCTTGGTCATTACCAATTTCACCTTTTAGCTCCAGGAAGATTTTCTCACATTTTTCTCTTTAACTGCTGATCGTATTACTTGATCTATCATAATTCCGTGTCGGAGTAAACTTAAGGTAACTACTATAATCCATTCAAAGAGAAGAAGGAATATAATATTCCTCTGAATCACATGCATCTAACGTTTCTGGTTCATCATTTAACTGAGTTGAATTAACTCTATACTCAGTCTCTGGCAGTAGTCTCATTACGAGTTCATCTTGACTCACTGGTCTTATCTTCCGGTAGGTTCTGAGATCCTTGTCTTGCTTACTACTTCCTTATATAACTTTACCCAATCATGCTGTCACTTCCCAATGTCTTTATTTTCTACTGATTCATTCATGAACATTTCCCTGAATAAAACCACCTCATTAACCTCACTTTGGTTTCGTAAATTATAACCTATGACATCTGCCTTCTCGTGGCGAATTATTACTGACAATATTCATACTGATTCATTTATCAAATGATATGGCACTTACTGCCTCATTCTCAACTATTCCTAGGGACTCTGCTCCTTGTCCTATATTGCTGTCTTTGATAATCATACATCCCTCTAGCTCTTTCTTTGTTAAGATGAAAATCTCTAAGGATTCTCATCTATTTCTGTATAAGATCTCAAGTAATTCTTCCAATCCTTCTTTCTTGCTGGTACTACATCTGGTAGTCCGGCTATGAATTCAACATGCATCTTCAGATCTCTTAATAATATCTCGGTTCTTTATACTCACTTTTCTGAGCACCATATCTTAATCATCACAGTCATTCTGGCTGCGACCCTCATTACCCATGGGTAAGCTCCTTATCCTAAATGGATTTTCCTTATCTGCTGGAACCTCTTCCGGGTCTCCAGTAGGGTACTCCATCGAATTACCCGCTGATCTTCAGCATATAAAGCATCATCGTGCTGCTGCTCGTATGCCTCAAGGTCTGTCGCCTTACTCGTCGATACGATATCGAGCTAAGTTACTATCATGATACTTACGAGTTCCCATAAGGGATTTATATGTCATCACTACATTAAGTAGTCCGACTATGAACTTGGCAAGAGTTCTTATTATCTTATTGAATTTATTGTTTTAACGTTACCTCATCTCTGGGGTTTATAACGTACGCTCTGATACCACTTCTGTAACACCCCCAGATCCGGGGTCCGGGATCCGATGGTTACGGTTTCCAATTCTGTCCACAACAATTGAACTTTCCTTAACATAAAATAAATTACGTCTCTATGACCCCACACAACAATATAAAACACACCCGTTATAGTCCCAGAGATGAAATCAGAGTAACAATCAAATTTTTATTAATCACATTATGAGTTCTTACAATCCAAAAGAATTTCAATATAAATACATACTCTTTGCCATCCATTTACATAAGTCATACTAGACCATATTCTTGGTACTGAAAGAATAAATATATCCTACCAATAGCTTCTTCTTCAGCTCTGGTAGTCTCATCGTCCTCGCCCGCGTCGAGTGCGCCTTGTGCGAGTCATCTGGTCTAGCTGTTGTTGTGATATAATAATAAAGCAAGGGTGAGCAATAGCCCACCAACAATAATATATAACTGAACGATAATGTATAACAGTTCAAAAGTATCTTTCAAACCATATGCCATGCATTTACGGAAATGATGCCAGTATAATATGAACGATGAAGTTACAAGGTAACTTAAAGTATTTGTTTGTAGAAATATCTGCTACATCAAAAGTAAGCGAGATATTCTCATTGTTATTAAGAAGAGGAACTTGCATAAAAAGGTTGCAATTCCAGTTATGAACACTTTTCCAGCTCTGCCAACAGTAATCATGTTGCAGGAAATAAATAAGTTTGGATGATGAACCAATGATGGAGTATTCACCGCGCCCGCTGTTCCAATCTTGATGATCAGTCGAGATCGTACAGCTCAATTTAGATTTACTACCGGTAGAAGGAAGAACTGACGGCTTTACTTGTATACCGCCTTACTAGCTCTCCCCGGCCAACGGTTGGGCCAAAGGGGATGGACCGGCGCTACTCGGCCTCTTACACGACTCCTAGTTCAAATAGAATTCATGATTCTGAATGTAACGTTCGTCCCCCTTTCCCCAAGTATAATACTTGTTGATAAGACTCCACAAGGTAGTCGTATCTAGTTGGAAAGGAAAATTTACCAATAACTCCCAAGCTATTACTTGGTAACGGATATCAACTTGTTCCAACAACTTACCCCTCGAAAGATGAGAAGGTAAACAATGACTTAATAAGTCAATAGCACCCGAGTTGCGAGTGAAGAGAATACTTTATGACCGGGAAGTCAACAAGATAAATAACATTTTCCAAGTAAGGTTCCCTTATTTTTAGGGAGATAGACTCAAGAAGAATGATGTCTGAGAACCTTTCTTGATATAAGATTAATAATAATATGTCTCCGAAATATTTTCCGTAATAATCGAAGAAGATAAACCTTATCGAGGTTATTCTAAGTATGGAATAAATATTCAGAGAATATTTATTGAATTAAAATATTTTACAGAATATTTAGGAATATGAAAGAATATCTTTAATCAGAGTATTTCTCAAATAATCCTTGAAGAAATATCGAGAGAATATTTATTGCATAATTAAATATTCAAATGAATATTCAAAATAATATCCATTAATTATTAAGACCTGAAAGGAATATTTAAAATATTTAAAATAATATTCGATGATTAAATAGAACCCTGGATGAATATTCAAAATAATATTCATAATTAATTAGGAATTTAAATGAATATTGAAAAAGTAATATTCATTTAATGAATAATATTCTAAATGAATATCAAGTAATATTCATTTAGTAATCCAAGCTTTAAAGGAATATTCGAGATAAGACTCGATAAATAAATCAAGTTTCAGATGAACATTAAAATAATATTCGTCAGGTAATTACTATCTTAAATGAATATTCAAAAGTAATATTCATTTAATGAATAATATTCTAAATGAATATCCAAATAATATTCATTTAGTAGTCCAACCTTTAGAAGAATATTCGAAATAATAATCGATAAATAATTCGACTCTGAATGAATATTAAAAATATTATTCGTCGAATAGTTACTCAAATAATTATTTGAAGTAAGGATCGTTAAATAAATAATCTCGAACGAATAGTCAAATAATATTCGTCGCCCGAAAAATGGAAAATATTTACTTAAATATTTTCCTCCGAGGTAATCTCGATATGTCAAGAAATATTGACTCCCGGTCTATATTTGATGAATAAGATGTATACACCCTTCTCTGAGGGTCTTACAATAACCGGCTTATAACTGATACGATAGCTATCTAATTTATAAGCCAATAACAATCAGGGAACAAGCATAATGATATAACTTGAAAGTAGGCATGCATGCTATGGCATATGTATAACAGAAAACATTTTTATATATATTCAATCACAACAACAGCCTAAAAGAAGGGAATTGAAACTTGCCTGGTAGTCGAGTACGGTAAGGGGTAGTGGTAGCGGGTCCCGGTTCAGCTTGGTGATCTATGAATAGCCAAGGCATTCGGGATTAATCACTTAACATCTTAAAAGTTAAGTTATACTTAAATCGAAACACGTTCTCGAGTTATCTCGTTATACCCCTTTTAGTGGATTCCTTTTATCATCGATCCAACCCGACATTCGTTCGTTAATACGACATGTCATTGTACTTACACTTGGGACATACTTAAGTCATACAAGTTCTAAAGTCGATCGTTACAAATCAATATTATGCTCCGAGTTTTATCTCCCGTTTTCTAAGTGTTTTACCGAAGTTATAATCAAGCGGGTTTTTAGGGGTTCGTTTGCGATTAACTTTGATTCGAACATTTTTATAAAATCGGAAAACGATCCATTTCACATGAGGTTTTCTCTCACACCTTCCTTTTTACCTCTAGTATTTAATTACCAAGATTTGCCACTGACTTACGTATTTTACGAGGGTTCAATTTTAATAACGAATTCGTACTTACGGTTTCGAACGTCTTTTAGTGAATCGGCCATAATTCCTAAACCGTAAGTCCGTTTCACATGATCTTTATATCAAAACGAAGCTTATAACATGATCTATCTTGCCATGGCAGAACATGATACTGGACAGTGACTTATGTCTACTATCAAACACGATTTCTTAAGGTTAACAAAAATCGGGCATTACGACGGCTATAAATCGGACGTTCCATAAATCGTAATCAACAACCCAAGCCACACCGGGCATCTAAACAGCTTATACACATAATAAGCATCTCAACAAGTCCAGAAGCCACTGATCTTAGTATCAAAATCATCATGTTAATCAAATCACTAAATCACTAACTAAACATGCTTATAGCATGAACATAATCATAACTAAACTAGATCCATCAAGAACATGCTTAAAACTCAAAGTAGGTCTAGGGTTTTCAAGTATTATACCTTCCTTGTAGTATGTACTAGCCTCACAAAGCTTGGTATTGCCCTTGGATAGCCTTAACTTAGCTAGGATCAACCATGAAAACAAGAAAAACAAGGATTAGTTCTTGAAAACACTATTCATCATCACCTTTGATGATTTATTTGAAAATGAAAGAAAGTGAATTTGAGGCTGAAATTTTTAGGGGATCTAAGTTATGATATGAAGTACTCACCATAAATATTTCAAGATCAAATGATGGTTGGAAGCCTTACTTCTAGCACCTTGGCAGAATTTTTCAAGGAAGAAAGGAAAATGGAGAGTTCTTTGTGTTTGCTTGGTTGTTTTGATAATAATTCATAAAGTGATGAGCCTTGGATGATATCTCATCTCTTTTTACTTTATTAAAGTGCTTTTGGAATGAATGGTGAGATTTGAAAGCATGTGTAGCACTTGGATTGATTTATGGCTAACTAGAGTTTGATTTGGCTAACTACTAGTTCAATCCTTAACATGCTAGTTACTTAGCCCACTTGGTTGCTAGATATTTATCTAGTACCTTATGCATGACTCTTGCTTCCACTGCTTGTTTCTTTTGTCCGGTTATTGCTCGTTTCGATTGATCGTTCGGGCGAATAACTAAGTAGTTTCACCTCTAGGGTTTACCGGGAAATTTCTCGATATTCATAATACCTTCCCCAATCCTTAATATAATCCTCGTGATGACCATGTAGGATATTTAATCTCGATACGAACTTAATCCGTAATCTAGGATTCGTTCGCTTTATTGATTAATCACGTTATAACGTTTTAGCGGTTTCTAGAACGCTTGTTTCACTGCCTCAGTGGTTTCCTACCTTCATTCTTAAATCAAATATAATAACATCCCAAAATATCAAATCCTCAAAGTTAATATCTCAATTCTTGGATTATAATAATATTTAATCCATTGTCCGGTCAAATATTATACCGAAAAAGAATTTGGAATTTCTGAATTCCGATCGTCTCTGCATTCACTTATTTCCTCCGCGTATTACTAATATGACTTCGAAACATCCATATCACGTCCCGTACATAGGGTGGCGTGAAAAGTTTTCCAACTTACAAAATCACTATTCATCCACCAAATTACTATGCACGTACAGGAAACACTATGCACGTACGGGAAATACTATGCACGTATGGGAAACACTATGCACGTACGGGAAACACTATGCACGTACTCATTTCCCTTCAAGGATCCATTAGCTCCTTCCTGGATGGTAGATTATTCTTATCTAGGTCCTCAACCATCGAATTACTCTATTCTGACAATATACCAATGCATCAGGATCATTGTCCAAAGCAATATCCATTCATTACAATCATTGTTCTTTGAAACCACCATTCATTAGAGCTGGTGACCTTGTTGTCGGAATCATTGTTCCTCATTTTATCATTACTTAATAAAAAGTTTTAATTATATCCAAAATTTTGGGGTTCTTACACTAATCATGAAATTATTCCTGTTAACCAAGTATGTACAGGTTGTGACCTAGAACTAGAAGGGCGACACTTTCGGGTAGACTTAATACCTTTTAAACTAGGAGAGTTTGACGTAATAATAGGTATGGATTGGTTAACAACCCACGGAGCCCAGATTGATTGTGTAAAGAAAAAGTAAGTTTGAGACTGCCAGGGGACAAGGAAGTAGTATTTAGTGGGAAACGGCAAAACCAAAAGTTCCTGACTATGGTTCAAGCTAAGAAGCTGTTGCGTAAAGGATGCGAAGCCTACTTAGCCTATGTGAAGGATACCAAGAAAGAGGCACCAAACCTACAGGAAATCCCTGTCGTTAACGAGTTCGCGGACGTATTTCCGGATGATCTTCCAGGACTACCACCTGATAGAGACATCGAGTTCGCTATAGACTTAGTTCCGGGTACGGCCCCAATTTCGAAAGCCCCAATTTCGAAAGCCCCATATCGGCTAGCCCCAGTGGAGATAAAAGAGCTAGCCACTCAGTTACAAGAGTTGTTGGATAAAGGGATGATAAGACCTAGTGTGTCACCGTGGGGAGCCCCGGTGTTATTCGTGAAAAAGAAGGATGGTAGTATGAGGTTATGTATAGACTACAGAGAGCTGAACAAGATGACTATAAAGAATAAGTATCCCTTGCCCAGGATAGATGACCTGTTTGATCAATTGAAAGACGCAGTTTATTTTTCCAAAATTGATTTGAGGACCGGGTATCACCAGTTAAAGATTAAACCAGAAGATATACCAAAGATGGCCTTTCACACCCGGTACGGACACTATGAGTTCCCAGTGATGTCATTTGGGTTAACGAATACCCCTGCAGCTTTCATGGACTTAATGAATCGAGTCTTCAAGAAATACTTGGACAAGTGTGTTATAGTCTTCATCGATGACATCTTAATTTATTCCAAGACGAAGGAGGAACATGCAGAGCACTTGAGGATTGTATTGGGAGCATTGAGAGAAGAAAAGTTGTACGCTAAGTTCTCGAAGTGCGAATTTTGGTTGAAGGAAGTTCAGTTTTTAGGGCATGTGATTAGCGAACAAGGCATTCTAGTGGACCCAGCCAAAATAGAGGCTGTATCAAATTAGGAGAGACCAACCACTCCGACAGAGGTGAGAAGTTTTATAGGGTTGGCTGGCTACTATAGGAGATTTGTCCAAGACTTTGCCAAGATAGCAGCCCCTTTGACCCGACTAACTCGCAAGACCGAGAAGTTTGTGTGGACTGAAAAATGCGAAGAGAGCTTCCAAGAGTTGAAAAAGAGGTTGGTGACAGCACCCGTACTAGCCCTACCTGATGATAAGGGAGATTTTGTGAAAGGTTTAGGGTGTGTGCTTATGCAGCATGGTAAAGTGATTGCTTATGCGTCCAGACAACTTAAGGAGTACGAGATAAGATACCCCACCCATGATTTGGAATTAGCAGCCATAGTTTTCGCTTTGAAGATCTGGAGACATTATCTTTACGGAGAAAAGTGTGAAATCTACACGGATCACAAGATCTTAAAGTACATATTCACTCAGAAAGAGTTAAACATGAGGCAGAGGAGATAGCTAGAGCTAATTAAAGATTATGATTGTGAGATTCATTATCACCCAGGAAAGGCCAACGTGGTGGCCGATGCACTTAGCCACAAGGAGAAACTCAAGATGATAACGTCAGTGGACGAGTTGATCAAGGACCTTGAGAAACTGGAGATTGAAGTGAGGTTACCAGGAATTGGACAAGAGAGTTTAATGGAGATAAGAGTCCAACCACCGCTATTGGAAAAGATTAAGTTATGCCAGGAAAAGAAGATAGAAGAAGAAAAGAATTCGATGGAGAAAATTTTGATTGGCGAGGAAATTAAGTGTGAGAAGGACGGGAATGGAATTATGAGGTACGCATCTAGGATATGGATCCCGAACGTTCAAGAATTAAAAGACGAGATTTTGCAAGAGGCACATAGTTCGAGGTACTCAATTCACCCTGGAGGCACTAAGATGTATAGAGATTTGAGAGAATACTATTGGTGGCCAAATATGAAGAAGGACGTGGCAGAGTGGGTAAGTAAATGCTTGACATGTCAAAGAGTAAAGTCCGAACACCAGAGGCCCAGTGGATTGTTGCAACCCTTAGAGATACCCGAGTGGAAGTGGGAACATATTGCGATGGACTTTGTGGTCGGACTACCAAGGACCAAGACTAATCATGACGCCATTTGGGTAATCATCGATAGATTGACCAAGTCGGCACATTTTCTTCCAATCAATGAAAGATACACTGTCGACAAGCTGGCAGATATTTACTTAAAGGAGATTGTGGTTAGGCATGGGGTTCCTGTGAACATTGTATCAGATAGAGACCCAAGATTCAACTCCAGGTTCTGGAGAAGTTTTCAGGATTGTGTGGGGACCAAGTTAAACATGAGTACTGCCTACCATCCCCAAACAGACGAACAGAGTGAGAGAACCATTCAGACCATCGAGGACATGTTGAGGGTATGTGCCATTGATTTTAAGGGAAGTTGGGATGACCACTTGCCGTTGATCGAATTTTCCTACAACAACAGTTACCATGCGAGTATAGGCATGCCCCCATATGAAGCTTTGTACGGACGAAGATGTCGGTCTCCCTTGTGTTGGGAAGAGGTAGGAGAGCGGAAGATTTTAGGGCCTGAACTGGTCCAACAGACAAGAGAAACTATCGAACTCATAAGAGGACGGCTGGTAGCGGCCCAAGACAGACAGAAGAAGTATGCGGACCAGACCCGCAAGGACAAAGAATATGAGGTAGGAGAGTTTGTGATGTTGAAGGTATCACCGTGGAAAGGATTGATGAGATTTGGTAAGAAAAGGAAACTAAGCCCAAGATTTATTGGACCTTTTGAGATCTTGTAACGAGTTGGAAAGTTAGCCTATGAATTGGCTTTACCCCCGAGCTTACAGCAAGTACATAATGTGTTCCACGTGTCCATGCTACGACCCTACCATACCGACTTCCGACATGTGATAGAACATGATCAAGTGGATCTGCAACCAGACTTAACATATGTGGAGCAACCCATAGAAATCATGGATAGAAAAGAACAGGTGCTGAGGAACAAGGTTGTCAAACTAGTGAGAGTTTTGTGGAGGAACCAGAATGTCGAAGAATCAACATGGGAACTAGAGAGCGCGATGCGTGAAAAGCACCCCCAACTGTTTTCAACCTGATTCCGGGACGGAATCCTTTTAAGGAGGGGAGGCTGTAAGAACCCTAATTTTTGGTAATATTTTCTTTTATTTAATATCATGTGGCATTGTCAATTTGGAACCTTTCTAGTCATCCCTGTTGATTAATAGAATTGATTGTCTGAGAAACTATGTTGTTGCATTCACTATGTAAGATAAAAGAGAAGATTGTTGAGGGCAAGAGTCTTATTGTTAGTAAGATTTATAAAACTTGGGATTTGAGAATGATTAGAGTATTAAAAGATTTATTAAGGATTATGACGAGGAATTATGGACATTCGAGGAATTTACACAATTAAGTACTTAAGGAATTATAGGGGAAATCTCTACGCGACAAAATATTATCACGAGATATTAATTAAGATACGATACGAATTAAAGATTAAATGTCAAGAATTGGTGGAAGAATAATGATACAAGGAGTAGTATTGCATGCAAGTCCCATGCAACCAAGTGGTTAGGAATAAGCAAACTAGTTAACCAAATGGAAGGGGAATAGTAACTAGTTACATTGCTTTTTCAAAAGAGGAGACAAGAAGTACAAGAGGCCATACCCTAGGTTTGTACCATGCATATACTTACAACATTATGTATCACCCAACCATCACTTTATCAATTATTCACCAAACAACACAAAAATCAAAAAAAACCAAAAGCTCTCCCCCCCCCTGGAAGAAAAAGCTCTCGGCCAAGCATAGAAAAGGAAGAAAAAAAATCTTCCTCCTCCATTTCTCATCACTCATAAATCAAGGCATAAATACTAGGCCCTCTCCATCATCTAAGCAAGGTATATTAAGAGTTTCAAGCCATTTCATCCATTCAATTTCAAGTTATAAATTGTTAAAGATATTGTGAATAGTAACCATGTTAGTTTTTCTTTTAGATCTTGGATTATAAGGGTTGTAGTAGATCATTCAAGGTGTTCTTGAGTTTTTTAAGGCTTACCCAAGGCTCCTAGGTGCTCAAGAAGGTATAAAAATCATAAACCCTTTTGGTCATGTAGTGTTTATGATGTTTGGTGATAGATCCATGTGTTATAGTGTTAATCTTGGTTGTATAAGTAATGGATGACATGGATCTTGAGTTTTGATGTTGTGATTGTGATTTTTATGATTGTGGATAGTATATGTATCTCCATGAGTGTTATAAAGCATGAACTAAGTGAATTAGGTGTTGGTTGTGTTGTGGAATTGAGAAAATTGGTTGATCTAAGTGATACATGCTTGCTGAGTTTTTCCAGGAACATTGACCTGTCTTGTAACAGGTTTTGAACCCCCAAATATTGTCCCCTGAGGTCCTACCATATATTGTTGGAAAGATAATTGAATGTAGTTTCTGGAAATGTAAGGTTCATGATTAGGTGATGTATAGATTTTAAGTTATTTCCGGAGAAGTAAATTGTGTTTCTGGATTCCGGACTGCACTAAGTGACCCCATTGTGAACCTTGTTTAAACCCCTAAAAATATATGTGGGATCATGGAAAATTTGAGAAGTTAGGGAATGTAGTGGTGAAGGCTACCCAAAAAGAATTGGATTAAAATATGAATTTTTGAATTTTATAAAAATGCTAGAGTAAATTTCGCGCAAGGGAAAAAGTCGTTAGTGGAGCATAATTCTAGGGGTAATGGTTATGATTCAAATGTGGTAACTAAATTAAGTCGAATAAGTGACAAGCATAATCAAGTGATGACATGAACCTATAGTGGGGCTAGAGAGTCATAAGACGAAGTCGTTAAGTTAATTTCATACCCCCTAAAACCCCGTAATTAAAGAGATATTGATTAAGGTACTAACGAGCGGTTATTGCTTATGTATAGATCGTTCCACTCCGCACGCTCGACCACCCCAACCAAACCAAGGCAAGTTTACTTTTCAAAACTTATACATATACAAGGACTTTCACTGTTGTGTTTGTAGTTTTCAATTATATCAAATGTTATGTTTATCGAAGTATTGATGCAATTGAGATTGTATAAGTACATATATGTTTGTACCCCTTGAACTTAGATTGAAATGTTTTCTTCGGACAACGACTCTAGCAATAGAGGTCGTAGCGGTCCGTATATACTATTGACCGGGGAGCGGTATATTATTATATCGTATCTAGATTGCGAAAACCCGAAGGGTCATTCGGGGAGTATCGTATACCCAAGTAATTATGTTCATATCTTCGTAAATACTCGAAACCCTATCTTGGATTAAAATTTTATTTTATCGAATAATTATTTTATTAATTATTAATATTAAATCTTAAAATATTATTTATTAATTATCGTTCATTATTTTAAAGACGAAGTCAATCCAAGATACATTTAATACTTTCAAACTCGAACTCAAAACATTTTCGAAAACCCCCGGTCAGGTTCTGCTTCTTGTATGATTTCAAGAATCATCGGTCGACTGATGTCGGACCTCAATTACTCTGTTTTCAATCAAAATCAAGTTTTCAAAAGAAAAAGAAAAATGGACTCTGGCAGGTGTGGGAACCTTTGACGAACGATTCCCGGGATGTGTAAGCGGCCGTGAGCCAGGCGGTCCATCAATTATTATTCCGGCCCAGGCGTTGCCGAAGGATGATTGCGGATGTAGTTTTCATCGAGGGTGATTACGGATGTAGTTTTCACCCAGGGATAGTTACGGATGTAGTTTCTATCCTTCTACCGGTAGAGAAGACCCGCAGATTATTGGACTTGGATGTGGCGACTGATCATCGTCAATCCTTGTCAGGTTTTATGTTTTCTTTAAGTCCCATTCCTCCATTTTGGAAAAATGCTTTGACACTGCTTCTTAGGCTTTTGTGCCAAGTTGCTGATAGTGTTCTATTTTAATGAGAAAGATGTTGACTCTGTGCAGTATCTAGAACTGCAAGTTTATTTTGAAAACGAGGGCACGTATTAGTGCACCTTCGAGATTTATCAGCAATGACAAGTGATTTTATATTTGATTGATACAAACAAGTTTAATAACTGCTAATCATATGAAATGTTATAATGCTTACCTTATACGTATATTTCTTGCTGAGCTATAGTTGCTCACTCTTGCTTGTTTTCAAATTTACAAACACAACAGCTAAGCGAAATGGCAAGACCCAAACAGACTGCTCGAAAGCAGGTGACTAGACCCGAGCCAGCAGTTGAAATTCCACCGGTAGGCCCCATTAGCCGGATTGGTTGGCAGCTTTTGGTAGTTCGTTTTATTTATCAGTATGACCTGTGCAAGGCAGTGTACCGTAACAAACTTTCAAGCCGCCAACTTCGCTTCATATCGAAGTGTTGCTGGTAGCATAAATACTATTTAATTCGGTCTGTAATAACTCTGATACTTTTATTTCCGCTTAATCAATGTTGTGACGTTTCTGAGGCTCTAACCTGTGTGTGTGTGTGTGCGGTGTGAGTTTATTGTGGGGTCGATGGCTGTTTCATATATATTATGTGCAAGAACAGGTATGTTATTAATGGAAAATGGACCGTGAGCGCCTAGATCTCCGACCCCGGATCTGGGGGCGTCACACATACTATCCGAAGTCACATCTACATATCTATAGGTCAGTCTACTCATCCACTGGTCAGAAAGGATACCACTGCACAAGTCAACTATCCCGCAAAATCGACACACTAATGTTATCTGAACCTAGGGGACTGAGCTATCCGTAACACATCATGGGGCCGCGCCGCGACGGAGCAAGGTCCTCACTCGGGAAAATGCACGACGCACAACACGCCTAGCATCCCTAGCCTGAATCACTCCGCCCCCGCGGATCCCTAATCCAAGAATCCTCTCGCGACTCCTCCTCTCAATCCTATGGAGTCGAGCCCAAGTCCTCCTAGCAACAGCGGTCCTCATCTCAGCCTGGATCCTCAAGCGCGCCTCGCGCTCCTCCACTAGCGCCCGCCTCGCCTCGTTAAGTCGGGCCTCCGCAGAAAGTAAGTCTCGGGTCAGGAACTGTACCACGTAAGCATGCTCAGTACCCGACACTGGGGGAAGGTCCATCGGTGGAGGTGGTATGACAGGAACAGGAGCAGGTGTAGTAGCAGGAGCAGGAGCAGGAGCAGGGGTAGGGTCAAGCTCCTACTCTCCAGAAGTATCATCCTCGGAGTCACCGTCCGATGAAACAGGGCTCGATGACTGCGGAGAAGGTGGGGGTGACACAACACGACCCTCACCGGATCTCACACTCTCCTCATCAGTAGCTACAGGAGATGGGGTAACAGGCTCTGGCTCAGGCTCAATGGGCTCCTCAACGGGATCCTCATCATCAGTATCTCCTATCAGCGTAATCCAGGGGCCGAGCTCGGAGTCAGCACCCATATCCTCCTCAGGATCCTCGGTATCTCGCATCAGTGCCTCATCATGCTCTCTCTCGAAAGTCTCAGGGTCTGGTATCTCCTCCATCTACACAAGGGATATAAGGAGGGTCACTAACCAAAAAGAAAGGTTTAGGAGTAGTTCCCTCATGGGCCTTAAAGTCAGGGCTATATCCGATAACCCGACTGCAAACTCGATGAGAGTTCTAAGTATTATTAGGGTTGTTATTAGGGTTATTATTATTGTTCTTATTATTAGGGTTGCTTTCTTAAATTACTATCGTTTCTGAGAACTGTAACCTCGCTCTGATACCATTTCTGTGATGCCCCCAGATCCGGGGTCGGAGATCTAGGCGCTCACGGTCCATTTTCCATTAATAACATACCTGTTCTTGCACATAATATATAACACAACTATCGACCCCACAATAAACTCACACCGCACACACACACACAGGTTAGAGTCTCAGAAATGTCACACAATTGATTAGGTAGAAATAAAAGTATCAGAGTTATTACAGACTGAATTAAATAGTATTTATGCTACCAGCAACACTTCGATATGAAGCGAAGTTGGCGGCTTGAAAGTTTGTTTCGGTACACTGCTTTGCGCAGGTCATACTTATAAATAAAACGTACTAACAAAAGTTGCCAACCAATCCGGCTAATGGGGCCTACCGATGGAATCTCAACTGCTGCCTCGGGTCTAGTCACCTACTTTCGGGCAGTCTGTCTAGGTCTTGCCATTTCTCTTAGCTGTTGTGTTTGTAAAATTTGAAAACAAGCAAGAGTGAGCAACTATAGCTCAGCAAGAAATATATGTATAAGGTAAGCAATATAACATTACATATGTTTAGTAGTTATTAAACTCGTTCGTATCAATCAGTTATAAAATCACTTGTCATTGTTGATAAATTTCGAAGGTGCAACAATACGTGCCCTTGTTGTCAAAATAAACTTGCAGTTCTAGATACTGCATAGAGTCAACATCTTTCTCATCAAAATAGAACACTATCAGCAACTTGGCACATAAGCCTAAGAAGCATTGTCAGAGCATTTCCAAAATGGAGGAATGGGACTTAAAGAAAACATAAAACCTGACAAGGATTGACGATGATCAGTCGCCACATCCAAGTCCAATAATCTGCGGGTCTTCTCTACCGGTAGAAGGATAGGAACTACATTCGTAACTATCCCCGGGTGAAAACTACATCCGTAATCACCCTCGATGAAAACTACATCCGTAATCATCCTTCGGCAACACCTGGGCCGGAATAATAATTGATGGACCGCCTGGCTCACGGCCGCTTACACATCCTGGGAATCGTTCGTCAACGGTTCCTACACCTGCCAGAGTCCCTTTTTCTTTTTCTTTTAAAAACTTGATTTTGATTGAAAACTGAGTAATTGAGGTCCGACATCAGTCGACCGATGATTCTTGAAATAACACAAGAAGCAAACCTGACCGGGGGTTTTCGAAAATGTTTGGAGTTCGAGTTTGAAAGTATTAAAGGTATCTTGGATTGACTTTGTCTTTAAAATAATGAACAATAATCAATAATTAATATTTTAAGATTTAATATTAATATTTAATAAAATAAACTTTTAATCCAAGATAGGGTTTCGAGTATTTACGAAGATATAAAAATAATTACTTGAGTATACGATACTCCCCGAATGACCCTTCGGGTTTTCGCAATCTAATTACGATATAATAATATACCGCTCCCCGGTCAATAGTATATACGGACCGCTACGACCTCTATTGCTAGAGTCGTTGTCCGAAAAAAACATTTCATTCTAAGTTCAAGGGGTGCAAACATATATGTACTTATACATTTCAATTTCATCGATACTTCGATAAACATAAACATTTGATATGATTGAAAACTACAAACACAACAGTGAAAGTCCTTGTATATATAAATTTTGAAAAGTAAACTTGCCTTGGTGAGGTTGGGGTGGTCGAGCGTGCGGAGTGGAACGATCTATACATAATCAATAACCGATCGTTAGTACCTTAACAATATCTCTTTTAATTGCGGGGTTTTAGGGGGTACAAAATTAACTTAATGACTTCGTCTTATGACACTCTAGCCCTACTATAGGTTAATGTCACCACTCGATTACGCTCGTCACTTATTCGACTTAATTTGGTTACCATATCCGAGTCATATCCATTACCCCTAAAATTACACTCCACTTACGACTTTTTCCCTTGCGCGAATTTTACTCTAACATTTTTATAAAATTGAAAAATACATATTTTAATCCAATTCTTTTTGGGTAGCCTTCACCACTGCATTTACTAGCTTATCTAATTTTTTCATGATCCTACATAAATTTTTAGGGGTTTAAACAAGGTTCACAAGGGGACCATTTAGTGCAGTCCGGAATCCAGAAACACATTTCCCTTCTCCGGCCATAACTCAAAATCTATACATCACCTAGTCATGAACCTTATATTTCTGGAAACTACATTTAAATACCTTTCCAACAATATATATTAGGACCTCAGGAGACAAGATTTGGGGGTTTAAACCCCTCTTACAAGACAGTTCAAGTTCCTGGAAAAATCTCAGCATGCTTATATCACTAAACCAACCAAGAATCTTACATCCACATCACAACCAACATCTAAATCACCAAGATCATACTTTATAACATACATGGAGTTACATATACTAACCACAAGCTCAAAATCACAACCACAACACTTAAACTCAAGATCTACATCATACACCACTTATATGTCCAAGATTCATACAAACAATCATGGATCTAACATTAACCATCACAAATACTACATGGCCAAGAGGGGTTAGGGTTTTTATACCTTCTTGAGTATCTAGGAACCTTGGGTATGCCTTACAATTCTCAAGAACACCTTGGATGAGCTCCTACACTCCTTATAATCCAAGATCTAAAAGAAAACTTAACATTGTTACTATTCATCAAAACTTTAACAATTTATAACTTGAAAATTAATGGATGAAAAGGGTTGGAATTCTTAGTATACCTTCCTTATATGATGTAGAGTGCCTAGGAATTTTGCCTTGAATTAAGAATGAAGAGAAGTGGAAAAAGGGAAATTTTTTCTTCCTGGTTTTTCTTGTTGGCCGAGAGCAATAAGGTAGGGGGAGAGAGTGTTTCTTGCTTTGCTTTTTGTGTTGGTTGATTAAAGTAAAAGGGGTTGGGTGATATATATTAAGTGTGTGTATATGTAATACATGGTACAAGCCTAGACCTAGACCACCATACCCTCTTGTCTCCTTGGAAAAAGGTACCAACTAGTTACTATTCCTCTTGTCCACTTTGTATAACTAGTTTGCTTTCCTAATTACTTAGTTGCATGGGACTTGCATGCAATATCATTCCTTGTATCATTATTCTTCCACCAATGCTTGTCACTTAATCTTTAATTCGTATCGTATCTTAATTAATTTCTCGTAATAATATTTTGTCGCGTAGAGATTTCCCTTGTAATTCCTTAAGTACTTAATTGTGTAAATTCCTCGAATATCCATAATTCCTCGTCATAATTCCTAATAAATCTTTTAATACTCTAATCACTCTCAAATCCCAAGTTTTATAATTCTTACTAACAATAAGATTCTTGCCTTCAACAATCTTCCCTTTATCTTTCATAGTTAATGTAACAACATAGTTTCTCAGACAATCAATTCCATTAAACAACAGGGATGACTAGAAAGGTTCCAAATTGACACTGTCACATGATATTATATAAAAGAAAATATTACAAAAATTAGGGTTCTTACACTAGAGGCACATTGGACAAGACACTGTTTTACAAGAAGCATGGTAATGATATTATCCTAGTTCAGATCTATGTGGATGATATCATATTTGGCTCTACAAATGAGAAGTTGTGTGAGAAATTATCTAAACTCATGCAAAGCAGATATGATATGAGTATGATGGGAGAGTTAACATTCTTTCTTGGATTTCAAGTTAGTCAAAGGAAGGATGGTATCTTCATCAGTCAAACCAAGTACATCAAGGATTTATTAAAGAAGTTTGACTTAGAAGACTGCTCACCTGCAAAGACACCCATGGCCACTGCCACCAAATTGGATGAAGATTTCAAAGGCAAGAGAGTAGATATCTCAGTCTACAGAGGCATGGTTGGTTCTCTACTCTATCTCACTGCAAGTAGGCCAGACATCATGTTTGCTACATGTCTGTGTGCAAGGTTTCAATCAAATCCAAAAGAGTCACATTTGATTGCTATAAAAAGGATCTTCAGATATCTGAAGGGCACTCCAAACTTGGGTTTATGGTATCCTAAGGACACGGGATTCAATCTGGTTAGTTACTCTGATGCTGATTATCCTGGATGCAGAGTGGATAGTAAGAGCACCTCAGGTAGCTGCCAGTTTCTTGGACAAAGGCTAGTCTCTTGGTACAGCAAGAAACAACAATCTGTGTCAACTTCCACAACTGAGGCGGAATACATAGCTGCTGGAAGTTCCTGTGCTCAAGTGCTTTGGATTAGAAATCAGCTGAGAGATTATGGACTTGTGTTGGAAAGAATTCCAATCATGTGTGACAACACAAGTGCAATCTCTATAGTTGCCAATCTTGTAAATCATTCTAGGACAAAGTACATTGACATCAGATATCATTTCATTAGGGAGCATGCAACTAATGGAACCATTGAGTTGCATTATGTCCCTACAGATAAACAATTAGCTGATATATTCACTAAGTCATTGGATGAAGCCACATTCACAAGGTTGGTTAGTGAAATTAGAATGCCGAATTCTTCAGAATCTGGCTAAGTGAAAATATCAACTAGATTGTTGCAGCAGTAAACACTTACTTTATCTAAATTCTCAATATTTTTGAAGTAAGTGTTGGCTGAAATATGATTTATAAATATTTCAAATCTGTTGCATATGTTTAACATCATATTCGAATTAGCTTGAAATTTCTATGAAATTTTAAGACTATCACTATTTAATTTGTTAGAATATTCTTCATTTGAATAATTCTGGTGAATTTTGAAAAGGTAGTGAAAATTAACTTTTATGAGTGGAAAGTGTAGCTCGATAAGTCAGACTTCTTTAATGACTTTCATGTCTATGGTCGACTTCTCTAACAAGTCTATTTGGAACACTCTTGAGTTCTTGAATAGTGCATTTTGGAGAAATCGAACAGAGACTTGCTTGACTTCTCGAATAGGACATTTGAGTTCTCTAATGACTGAGTTCTCGAATAGAACATTTGAGTTGTCAAATCATTTGAAAAGGCTGAATTTTCGCTGAATCTCAACCGTTTTTGGATTTTTATTCAGAATTTTAAATCACTCATAAAAACATATTTTATTTAATTTGGAATTATTTCTAAGTTAGATAATAGCCAGCTGTGAGTTACAAACTGCTTGAGATATCGATTAAGCCTTTCTTGACTTATCGAATAGTTGATTTCTACTTCTCGAATGATTGACTTGTCGATACAAAACATATATCTAATTGACAATTCAAGTACTTCATACTTATACAGCTTTACATCTATTCGTCTCATTTCACTCAATTTCTCAAGCATCTAAAGTTCCAAAACCTCTGAAAACCCTAACTTCAAAAGCTAAATTTCTTCTTCAACCTTCATTCTCTTCTCTCGTCTCTCTGTGTAACAATGGCAAATACCCAACTCACAATTCCTAACCACACCAACTTCATTGCTATTACTAATGATGTGGAAGCACGCAATGATAATTTCAAGTGCTTTGTTCGATGGATGTCTGAGTCCTACATCAAGGATGCACTTTTAGCCAACCCAACACTGTATCTAGATTTGCTAGAACAATTTTGGAGGACTGCTACTGTGGAGGTCATTGCTCTTAAGAATGCTATAACCTCATATGTAGTCTATTGCAAGATTCTGGACAAGGAGATCACCATCACTACTGCAGACATGAATCAAGCACTGGGGCTACAACAAGGAGTGTATGACCCACTAGCCACTAATGTTGAATTAGAGGACTTCTTTGATTTTATCAACTACTCAGATAAAATCAAACTTGGAAATTTGAATAGGAAGTTCTTGAGAAAAGAATGGAGCTATGTCTTTGCCACTCTTCTCCAAGTCTTCATAGCAAGGAAGTCTAGCTTTGACCAAATCAGTACACCTGTTCAACAAATAGGCTATGCCCTAGCTTATGGGAAAAAGATTGATGTTGGACTAATCATAATGCAGGAGCTGCATGGGAGACTTGGTAAGAACTCAACCAAGAGAGGTAGTGAAATTTTCTTCCCTCATTTTATTCAATCTGCTCTTAATTTTGTAGATAATAAATTGATTGAATTGCTTGGGATGAATAGAAATAGAATAGGCTATCCGAAATCCATGACCAAACTCATTTTTGGTAGCTTGGAGACTAGGAATGATGTGGATGTAAGACTTAAAATAACTCCCCATATGGAGAGTTTATTTAGGACTTACCCCCACAACATGCCAATATTTGCCTCTAAATCTGAGTTAGCTAGGCCTAAGCAACTAGAACAAGATGCTAACCCAGGGCCTGCTAACCAACCCCATCAACCAAACACTCTACCAAACACAGAGCCACCTGCATCATCCTCTCAACAGGGTGGTGTTAGTAAAAAGGAAAAGAAGAGAAAACAGATTGTTTCTGAACCATTAAAAATCATAACTGAAGTAGCATTTGTTGTAGAATTAGGTTTAGAAAGTGAGGAACCTGAGGTACCCTTACTAAGGCCAAAGAAGAAGAAGAAGAAGAGATCTAAAACCACCTCTTCATTCATACAAATGGCTGATGTTGTAAAATCAGGGGCACAAAGTTTACTAGATGTATCCTCTCAACAGGGTGCATCTATAGAATCAAGCATCCTCCCCAATGTACTATCTTGTAAAGAGTCAGCACATGGGAGTGATAAGGCTGGCACAACACAGAGTGGAGAGCACATCATACTTGAAACTCCCTCTATTTCTCAGGGGGAGTTGCCAAAATCTACTCTAAAAGACACCACTCTTCCAGAATCTGACACTCAAATTTCTTTGGAGCCTGCAACTCAAGCAATTGAGGAGCAAGACATTGATCACCAAGAATTTTCTTCTCTTGGTGAGCCAATGGACTCAAGTGACTTAGTGCATGACACTTTGCTCACCACCCAGGAACCACATTTAGATGGTAAGGGAATGCTAGCTGGGGCATATCCTAATGACACCATCACAAACACAGAGGATTCACTAGTTTTCACTAGAGACTCTGTGCCTGTGTCAACTACTGGTATAACTCATCCCACTTCTGTGGAGACACCAGTAGTAGAGTCATTCCATTCGGTTACTGAAGTTGCATCTGTAACTGAGGAGTCTAGATTGCCTAGCTCTAGCTCTGACTTTCTGTCACAATGGCTGAAGCCTGTGCAACATGACAGTGCTTCAGGATCAGGATCTGTTCCACCACAATTGACGGTTGAAGCACTTCAAAACTTAGTTGTGGATCACATCCCTGAGTTTGTAAAAATTGCCCAACACCTTGTCACCTCAAATTTGTCAAATCTAGATTATGAAGCCATTCTGCTATGTCATAAAGAAGATGTGGAGATGCAGAATGAGAAAATAGCAGATGAAGCTGAGAGAGATAGCAATGTGGATGCTTGGTTGCAAGGCAGGAATGACATTGGTCTATCAGAGGGTCTTCAATTTCTCAGAAAAGAGTACATCATTTCATTAGGGTCAAATGCCAAATCTTTAACCCCTAGTGAAGTGTATGAAGCTGTGAATGATACCTACAAGGGAACTCTGAAGGCTGCTCACTATCTAGGCAAGGGCCTTAAAACTGAAATTAATGAGGTATGTGCAGCCACAGTCAAGGAAGCAAATGAAATTAAGAGAGATTTTAACTCCAAGTTCCCTTCACTCAACTCAGTTATCAAGACCATTCAAGAATGCAAGGCTACCTACACCAAGATAGACAATGGATTGGTCTTAGCTCAAAGTGCTATCAAGAATATGGCCACTCAAATGGAGAAATTGACAAATCAGACAACAGATGCAAATGCCATGCTGAAAACTCTCTTTGCAAATCAATATGGAGATAAGCTGGCGACTGAAGTCCATGTTCATGAAATGACCAAATTTGAAGTGCAGAGACTCAAGGACCAATCTCTTTCTGGATTTAAAGCCTCTGAGCTATTCACCAAAGTGGATACTCTTGAAAACGAAGTGAGGTCACTCAAGCAGTCAAATGCTCATCTTACAGACACAGTTGCAACTCTTACTGATGATAAGTGGATTTTATATCCACTGGGAATGCCTCCGTTTGGCTTAAATTGATTGTTTTGGACTCAAGTTGTTGTAGTTTTGATGTGTTTTGCTGAGTTGTGCAGATTTACGAGAATGTTGATTAAAGTTGATGCTTTTATCGTTCTTGGAGAATTAATTAATTAAAATTCGGATTTTTGAGAAGGGCTGCGCAGCTTATACTGTTTGGGCCATATCTGGAGTTCTAGAAGTCCGTTTTCAGCCCATTTACAGTCCACGCGAAGCTTGAGAGATTTTCTACAATATGGGATAGGTTTCACACGACCAGGCCGCGTGTGGTGGGCCCAGGAAGCACGACCAGCAGATAGATGGAAGCAGAAAAATTACTGTTTTGCCCTTTTCTAGTTCTAATTGTATTTTGGGCAATTTTTAATACCTGAATTGAATTCTAATTGTAATAGAAGGTAATATCTTGCTGGGCAAGATTTGTAGAGCCTATTTAAACACATCTTACCATTGTAAATTATAACAATTCATAGATAACAATTCATAGCTAACAATTCATAGCTGTAAATCGTATCAAGGTACTTTCGATATTCAATTCTTTCTTCAATATTATGTTTTCATTCATTATCATTATTATTATGTTTTCTTTATTAAATATGCGTAACTAATTCTCTAATCTGAGGATTGGGTAGTATTCCTTGGTATTCATGCATGCTTGATTATGTGATTTTCTGCCTGGCTGATTTGTTAATGAGATCTTAACACAATTAGGGGAGTCATGAACCTTTGATTGTATTCTAGGGATTGTAATAAGCTTGGGAGAGAAGTTGCAATCTTAGTACATGATTTAACAGACATAATTTGAATATTAGATCGGGAGATTAATAGGAGAATTGTGAGACATATAATTCTTGGTAATTAACAGTTTATAGATATACTCTGATTGTATCACGGGAGTGTCAATTAAGGTGTAGCTGTAAGCACTATATTGTATCTTGGAAAAGAACATTATAACTTTAGAAGAATTGTTTTCAGCAAGGTAGGAACACAGATATCACATTAATATTGAGCATGTATTGAAACCAGGTGAAGAACCCCAGTTCTTAGATTGTTTTCCAACATATTTGAATCTCAGTTTAAAATCAATTCTTAGCGTTTATAATTAGTTCTTGGTTAATTTAGTTAAAATACAAACCCAAAGATTTTTCTCACACACTTCTAGACGTAAAGAGATAAGATACTTGAACTTGATATTACATTCAGTCCTTCCCTGCGAACGAACAACAAAAAATACTACTAACAAATTGGCGCCGCTGCCGGGGAAGGCAGTATAGTTGAGTTTAGGTTAATTGTTTCTTATTGTTTAGATTTTAATTGGTTCCACAAGTTGTTTTGTTGGTGATTTTCAGGTGTATGCTACGTTCATCTTGCGCTAGAAAATTGGAATTTGACCCCGAAATCGAGCGTACTTTGAGAAAGCGAAGAAAAGATAAAGCTAAGATGGGAGATCCAGAACCTCGACCAGCTGTTAATGTTGATCAGTCTTCTATTTGGGACCATGAGACACCGAATCCAGCCAATTGCATGTACAAAACTCCAGAGATTGGTGCAGCTCAGTTCCATATTAATCCGAGCTTAATTCAGATGATCAGCAATCAAGCTTTTGAAGGAGACATTGAATTAGAAGACCCACACAGACATCTAGAGCGTTTTGTGCAGATGTGTGGCTCATTCAGAATCACTGGTGTCACGAGTGATCAGATTCGTCTCCATATGTTTCCCTACTCTATTAAGGGAAGAGCTTTGGAGTGGTTTCAACAACTTCCAAACACTTCGGTTGCTACATAGGAGAGTCTTTCTACGGCATTCTTGTCCAAATACTATCCCTCTGACAAGACGCAACAGTTGAGGACTATGATTATGAGTTTTAAAGCACAACCGGGTGAAGGTCTATATCAGGCATGGGAGAGATTCAAGGCACTGTTGAGGAAGTGTCCACATCATGGCTTGGAAGATTGGCAGATCATCAGTACTTTTTATGGGGCCATGAATGCAGATATTCGTTTGAGTTTGGATGTGGCTGCTGGTGGAAATTTCAAAAAGGCACCAACTACACAGGCTAAAGCACTTCTTGAGGAATTAGCATCTAATAATTATTCATGGGCACCTAGTGGAACGAGCTCAGCAAAAGCAGCACAAGAATCTGAGATGATCAACATGCTGGCTCAAAAGTTGGATACTCTAACTCAGGAGGTGCGAGGACAAAAGGTAAATGTGAATGCTATTTCTTCACCTATGGAAGGGTATCATGATTATGGTGCTAGTCAGAACTCGTATGTTCAACAATTTCCAGAAGAAGCATCTTTTATTCAAGGAAGACAGCCTTGGCCTGTGCAGAATAATTCTTACTACAATCCAAATCAAAGGCCAAACAATAATCTTTCTTATAGTAACAATCATGTGGCTAATCCTTCATATTCATTTCCAAGGCAGAATCAACCTCCTGGTTTTCAGTCACGACCACCGTATCAACCACAGCAGCAGTATCAACCTCCGCCAAAGAAAGAACCAGCTGAGTGGGAGGTTGCATTAAATAAGATTATGCAAGGGACTTCTGGGGCATTGGCTAATATGGAATCAAGAATAGATCAGATGGCATCATCTCAAAAGATGCTAGAAACACAGATTGGACAGATTGCCTCAAAGATGGGTGTTCGTGAGCAAGGATCACTTCCTAGTCAACCCGACCAGACTGGTAAAGAGCAATGCAAAGCAATTACTTTGAGGAGCGGAAGAGAGTTGCCCGAGGTTGAGATTCTTAAGCCTAAGGATAGTGATACTGAGAAAGAGGATAAGCCAGTGGAGATTGCTGCAGACACGTCAGAAAAAGAAGATGCGAAGAAGAAGGAAGAAAATTTAGAAAAGCCATATGTTCCTCCACCACCTTATGTTCCTCCTATTCCATTTCCACAGAGACTTCACAACAGGCATTTAGAGAAGCAGTACGAGAAGTTCTTGACTATGTTCCGGCAGTTGCATGTTAATATTCCGTTGGCTGAAGCTTTGAATCAGATGCCACTTTATGCTAAATTTCTTAAGGAGATGTTGACAAAGAAGAGGAAACTTGAAGATGCAGAGACTATTACTCTTAATGCTGAATGCAGTGCAGTCATCCAAAAGGCCATTCCTCAGAAATTGAAAGATCCGGGAAGCTTCTCTTTGCCTTGCACTATTGGGAAGATGGAAAACATGAAAGCCTTGTGTGATTTAGGGGCAAGTGTGAGTTTGATGCCATATTCAATCTGCAAAAGGCTTGGTCTTGGAGAACTTAAAAAGACACGGATTTCACTTCAGTTGGCGGATCGTTCTGTTAAGTATCCATTGGGAGTTATTGAAGACGTGGTTGTTAAAGTGGATAAATTTGTCATACCTTGTGATTTTGTGGTGTTAGAGATGGATGAAGATGTCGAGATACCCATTATCTTGGGACGGCCATTCTTGGCTACTGCTGGCACTACAATCGATGTTAAAGCTGGAAAATTGACATTGAATGTTGGCGAGGACAAAGTGGAATTTGATCTGAACAAAGCAATGAAGATGCCCCCTTTTGGAGCAACTTGTTTTACCATTGACATAGTGGATGACATTGTGCAGCTCGAGAATGAACACTTCGTGGGAGCAGATCGGGTGTTGGATGATGTAGTCGAAGAAGAAGCACTGGTTGTACGAGACACAGAAGTTGAGATGGCTTTTACACTTTCAGAGGCACCACAGGTGGAACTTAAACCTCTACCTGATAATTTGAGGTATGCCTTTCTTGGTCCTAATGATACATATCCTGTGGTAGTTTCTGCTTTGCTCATTGATGATGAAAGAGAAAAGTTATTACATGTTCTTCGGCAATATAAATCAGCTATTGGTTGGACAATTCAAGATATCAAGGGAATTAGCCCTGCTCTTTGCATGCATAGAATTGCCTTAGAAGATGATCATAAGCCTGTGATTGAGGGACAAAGAAGATTGAATCCGAATTTGCAAGAGGTGGTGAAGAAAGAAATCACAAAGTTGCTTGATGCTGGTATCATATATTCGGTTCCACACAGTAAATGGGTTAGTCCTATTCATGTTGTGCCTAAGAAAGGTGGGATGACTGTTGTTCACAATGAGAAGAATGAATTAATTCCCACGAGAACAGTAACAGGTTGGAGAGTTTGCATTGATTATAGGAAGTTGAATAATGCTACTCGCAAAGATCACTTTCCCCTCCCATTCATTGATCAAATGCTCGAAAGGTTGGCGGGTAATGAGTATTACAACTTTCTGGATGGATTCTCGGGTTACTTTCAGATTCCTATTGCACCCGAAGATCAAGAGAAGACCACCTTTACTTGTCCTTATGGCACTTTTGCTTATCGTAGGCTTCCTTTTGGTTTGTGTAATGGTCCTTCAACTTTTCAACGGCTCATGAACCACATTTTCTCAGATTTTATAGGGAGAGACATGGAGGTCTTTATGGATGACTTCACGGTTTATGGTTCTTCTTTTGAATCATGTCTAGCCAGTTTATCAAAGGTGTTGCAGAGATGTACTGAAACGAATCTTGTTCTTAATTGGGAAAAATGTCACTTCATGGTGAAGGAAGGCATTGTGCTTGGGCATAAAATCTCTAACAAAGGCATTGAGGTCGATAGAGCAAAAATTGAAGTTATTGAAAAATTGCCACCACCTTCATCTGTGAAAGGAATTCGAAGCTTTCTTGGGCATGCTGGTTTTTATCGACGGTTCATAAAGGATTTTTCCAAGTTAGCTCGGCCACTCTGCAATCTTCTTGAAAAGGATCGTGTTTTTGACTTTGATGAAAGTTGTCTTGATGCTTTTAACAGGCTGAAAAAGGAACTTACTTCTGCACCCATAGTTACATCTCCCGATTGGAGCTTGCCATTTGAGCTTATGTGTGATGCTAGTGACTATGCTGTGGGTGTTGTTCTTGGGCAAAAGAAGGATAAGCGGATGCACGTGATAGCTTATGCAAGCAAGACTCTTGATGACGCGCAAATCAACTATTCCACTACGGAGAAAGAGCTACTTGCAGTGGTGTTTGCACTTGATAAATTCAGATCCTATCTTGTTGGGTCTAAGGTGATTGTCTATTCGGATCATGCTGCTATTCGTTTCTTGATGACAAAGAAGGATGCCAAACCTCGTCTAGTTCGTTGGATTCTTTTACTTCAGGAATTTGATCTTGAGATTCGAGATAAGAAGGGGTCTGAGAATTTGGTAGCTGATCATTTATCTAGGTTGGACCAAGGAGATGGAGAGGTAGGAGGTGAAATACCTATCAATGATAAATTTCCGGAAGAGCAGCTTCTAGGTGTGTCCTTGTCTACACCATGGTATGCAGATTTTGTGAATTACATTGTGGGAGGAGTTGTGCCAGATAATCTTTCTTATAATCAGAAGAAGAAGTTCTTTTATGATGTGAAGCATTACTATTGGGAAGAACCGCTGCTTTACAAAGAGTGTGCTGATGGAATGTTTCGTAGATGTGTACCTCATGATGAAGTTCCTCATATTTCCAGGCATTGTCATTCTCTAGAGTGTGGAGGTCATAACAGTAGCATGAAGACAGTTGCTAAGATTTTGCAGTCAGGATTCTATTGGCCAACCATGCATCAGGATGCTAGAGACTTTGTAGCTAAATGTGATAGATGTCAACGAGTTGGGAATATTTCGAGGAGGAACGAGATGCCTTTACAATCTATTCTTGAGGTGGAGATTTTCGATGTGTGGGGGATGGACTTCATGGGTCCATTTCCATCTTCTTATGGAAATCAGTATATTTTGGTGGGAGTTGATTATGTCTCTAAATGGGTTGAAGCAATTGCGTCTCCTACTAATGATGCTAGAGTGGTGAAGAAGTTCTTGAAGAAGAATGTGTTCACTAGATTTGGAGTGCCAAGGGCTATTATCAATGATGGAGGTTCGCACTTTTGCAATAAACAGGTGGCTGATCTCTTGAAAAAGTATGGTGTGACACAAAAGGTGGCAACTCCTTATCATCCGCAAACAAGTGGACAAGTTGAGATTTCGAATCGTGAGCTGAAGTCAATTTTGGAGAAGACAGTGGCAAGTTCGAGAAAAGATTGGTCAACAAAGCTTGATGATGCACTTTGGGCATATAGAACGGCATTTAAAACACCTATTGGAATGTCTCCATATAGGTTGATCTTTGGGAAGCCTTGTCATTTGCCGGTGGAACTTCAGCATAAGGCATTTTGGGCGACAAGAGAGTTGAATTTTAATCTTAAATCTGCGGGAGAGAAGCGTTTGCTTCAACTTGGAGAGCTTGAGGAGATTAGGCTCCAATCTTATGAAAATGCTAGTATCTACAAGGAGAAGACCAAATTGTGGCATGACAAGCACATTCAGAAGAAGGAATTTGAGGTTGGGCAACATGTTCTATTGTTTAATTCAAGACTCCGTTTATTCCCTGGAAAGCTTAGATCAAGATGGTCTGGTCCTTTTGAGATTGTGAAGGTTTATCCTAATGGGGTTTGTGAGATTATTAGAGAAGGGTCGGATGTATTTAAGGTGAATGGGCAGAGACTTAAGCCATACCTGCTTGGAGAAACAGTGGAGCAAGGAATGAGCATTCTCCACCTTCAAGATCCTACTATGAATTGAGGAAGTACGTCAAGCTATTGACGTTAAACGAGCGCTTCTTGGGAGGCAACCCAAGTGATGTAGTATTTTTGTGAAAAAAAAAATAAAAAATAAAAAAAAAATAAAAAAAAAAAAATATAGCAACAGCATGGTACCAAGCTGCCTGCGCCACAAGGCTTCCAGCACCGAGTAACGCAGGACAGGACCGCGCCAACAGCCCCGCGGCGCTGTCAGCGCCCTGTAACGCAGCAAGGGACTGCGCAACAAGCCTCTCCGCGCAGCCAGCGCCTGTCACGCAGCTTCAACCCGCGCAACAAGCGCCTCAGCGCAGTCAGCGCGGCTGTCCCCTGCATTGTGCACGATTTTTTGCCTATAAACCTAAAAATTTTCACTCTTTTCACCTAATTTTTTTTCCTATATCCTCATTCATCTCCTAAATCCCATACATACTTTAATTTCAATTCATCTCCTAAACACTATCATTCCTAAATCCCATTCTATTTTAAATTCAAATCCAAAACAACCCCAATCCTATACTACATATAATTTCATCTTTATTACTTACATCTCCTATATATATATACATACACCCATACACCCACAAACACTTCTATATTATCCCAAATTCTTAACTTTCATCCATTCAAAGTTCAAGGGGGAATTAAATTCGAATTTTTTTTTTGGGATTCATCTAGCAAGTTCACCTCTTTGATTCAATTGGGTAATATTCTATCTCATCTTTTATTTGAATTTGTGAATTTTGCAAGCTAGGGTTCTTGGTGTGTAATTTGGGGGTTCTTTATTTGGTGAATTGTTTGGAGATTATTGTGCCTTGTTTGATATTTGTTGATTATGGCTCCTAAAAGGCAACGATTAATGGGTGGTAGTAGTAGTGCTCGTCCATCTTCGGATGAGAATGATGTTGTGGGAGATGGAGTGGAAAAATTTGTCAATGAGAATGCCAAGGCGGAGTATGGTAGGTTAGTTTCGAAGGGGGTTATTCATGAAAGGAGGCTTGTGCCGTATAAGTATGAGGAGATGGTGGCGATGATTAGTGAGCGGGGTTGGACGTTATTTTGTGAATTTGCTAATGATGGCTCGTTGGATGTGGTTAGGGAATTCTATGCTAATGCCTCGATAGCAAGGAATAATGCCACGGTTGTGAGGGGTCAGAAGGTGGATTATTCGCCTCGTGCGATTCGTACGTTGATTAGGCAACCGCCTAAACCTAAAGGTGCTACTGATTGGGGGAAGAAGACTAGGGATGATGTTGTTCTTGATGCAATCATTGGTGAGCTTTGTATTCCGGGTACGGAGTGGAAGTGTAGAGTGGGTACCACCGAGAAGAGGACTTTTCCGGCGGCATCATTGTCTAAGTTCGCACGGGCATGGTTCTACTTCATCAGTTCTAATATTCTTCCATCAACCCATGTGACCGATGTTACTGTTGAGAGAGCTATTCTGCTATGGGGTATTCTCAGGGGTGAGTATGTTGACCTTGGGTACCTTATTAATCAAAACATTCTTCGGTATGTGGGAAGTAATTCATCGGCAAGTATTCCTTATGCTTCTATCATTGCGTATTTGTGTGATACTTCGAAAGTGAAATGCTACGAAGGTGAGCCGGTGTATAAGCCTATGTCTTCCATTAATGATGTTACTATTGACCGGATGGGGGAGTGGTCGGGCGGCATTCCTCATCTTAGGGGTCTCGGTTTTATAGTTGGTGGTGCTGGTGGTCAAGGAGCGGCCGCTCCGCCACATGTTCCTAGGGCAACGGGAGTGGCAATTGCAGAACCTCAGCGACGTATGGTGGATATGTCCGTTTTTGAATCTTATTTTCGTCGAATGACTAGGCGGTTGGATGCTATGCATGCGAGCAGTCGCCAGTATTCTGAGGACATGGGCATAGCTTTGGAGGCAAAGTTTCAGTCACCTAGTACTCCTGTTCAGTGGCCTATATTTGGAGCTCGGACTCCGTATCCTCCACCGGATTCTTCTGATGAAGATGATGAGGATGACGAGGGTGACGACAGCGAGGACGAGTAGGTATGTTTTCTACTATCCCTTGTATTTACTTCCATTCAATGCGGACATTGAATCTTTCAAGTTTGGGGGTGTTTTGAGGGATTAGTAGTTGTTGTTGTATATATGTGTTCATGTAGGATTTTATGTTTTGCATATTAGTAGTAGTAATTCATGCATGTATGTTCGTGTTATCTACGTTTGTTTCATATAGGACATTCTATTTTTATTTCTGTATACCATGTGAGTTCATTTTAGTTGCATTTTCATGGCATGCATTTTTCATGATCCCTTAGAACGAGCTGATTCTAATTGATAGGTAGATGTCTAATTGAGTGTGGTAATGATGAATAGAGGGTTGATTTATAGTTTTTATTAAATTGACTTATGTGTTTCGGGAACAAAATTTTTACACAGTCTCATTGGGTGCTTTTGGGCTAGGTTGAGGTCATGCTTGTTTGGATGCTTTGAGATTTAATCACCTGATTATATTTAGAATTTTCGTTATTCCCTTGATGGCGTAGGAGCACTAAAGTCTAAGTTTGGGGGAAACCAGGAATTTCATGCTAGTTGTTTAGTGTTAATGGCTAGGTATCAAATGGCTAGTAGCCGGCTCATATTTATATGAGTAGTCTAGGGTTGGAAATGAGAAAGGCTCATTCCAGATAGCAGAAAAAAAAAAGAAAAAAAAAGAAAAAAAAAATCAATAAATTGTTTATATGCAAAATTAACCAGGGTGAGCTCTTTAATACTCGAGTAATTAAGTCTGAGGGGACTTAGTCCTAGTGACCTAAGGCTTTTATAGTCTGGGATCCACTGACCTAACACTCGCTACATGGGTATTATTGTATAAGCCTTTCGGGGTCTCATCCATTGCACGGTTAAATAAGCATGATTGTATATATGTGTTGTAGTAGTTAGTAATAAAGCATGAATTTCTGTCTACCTTGGATAAGGATGGAGGTGTTTCGAGGTTATGAAGTGTCTACAGTCTATTCTATTTATAAACCTGTGATTGTCTTGGCGAAGGATTTGTATGATTTTTGACTTAGTTTTGGGAGTATTTCTGATGAGCATTGCACACACGCACGTTTCTGTCATGTATTGTTAGTATACGAGAACTTGGTCGAGCTCTATTTGGATTTAGTTGCATTCTTTGAGATATTTGCTTGTTAGTTGGTTTTGGTTAGTTTGAAGGGGATCGTTGCATATTTCATATTAGTTGCATTCATGCATTGCATTGCATTAGGTTAAATGGATTTTGTGGGTACATTCGCTATAGGCCCTCACGAGACCTTACTCGTCCACTGGGGCTGCCTAGGGGTTTAAAGGGCTTGTTGCATATGCCAAATGCAACCGTGATCACCTACGGAAATGGTACTAGTTAGTTAGTTAGTTGTAATTGTTTATGCTTGAGGACAAGCATCAGTTTAAGTTTGGGGGTTTGATAAGTGGATTTTATATCCACTGGGAATGCCTCCGTTTGGCTTAAATTGATTGTTTTGGACTCAAGTTGTTGTAGTTTTGATGTGTTTTGCTGAGTTGTGCAGATTTACGAGAATGTTGATTAAAGTTGATGCTTTTATCGTTCTTGGAGAATTAATTAATTAAAATTCGGATTTTTGAGAAGGGCTGCGCAGCTTATACTGTTTGGGCCATATCTGGAGTTCTAGAAGTCCGTTTTCAGCCCATTTACAGTCCACGCGAAGCTTGAGAGATTTTCTACAATATGGGATAGGTTTCACACGACCAGGCCGCGTGTGGTGGGCCCAGGAAGCACGACCAGCAGATAGATGGAAGCAGAAAAATTACTGTTTTGCCCTTTTCTAGTTCTAATTGTATTTTGGGCAATTTTTAATACCTGAATTGAATTCTAATTGTAATAGAAGGTAATATCTTGCTGGGCAAGATTTGTAGAGCCTATTTAAACACATCTTACCATTGTAAATTATAACAATTCATAGATAACAATTCATAGCTAACAATTCATAGCTGTAAATCGTATCAAGGTACTTTCGATATTCAATTCTTTCTTCAATATTATGTTTTCATTCATTATCATTATTATTATGTTTTCTTTATTAAATATGCGTAACTAATTCTCTAATCTGAGGATTGGGTAGTATTCCTTGGTATTCATGCATGCTTGATTATGTGATTTTCTGCCTGGCTGATTTGTTAATGAGATCTTAACACAATTAGGGGAGTCATGAACCTTTGATTGTATTCTAGGGATTGTAATAAGCTTGGGAGAGAAGTTGCAATCTTAGTACATGATTTAACAGACATAATTTGAATATTAGATCGGGAGATTAATAGGAGAATTGTGAGACATATAATTCTTGGTAATTAACAGTTTATAGATATACTCTGATTGTATCACGGGAGTGTCAATTAAGGTGTAGCTGTAAGCACTATATTGTATCTTGGAAAAGAACATTATAACTTTAGAAGAATTGTTTTCAGCAAGGTAGGAACACAGATATCACATTAATATTGAGCATGTATTGAAACCAGGTGAAGAACCCCAGTTCTTAGATTGTTTTCCAACATATTTGAATCTCAGTTTAAAATCAATTCTTAGCGTTTATAATTAGTTCTTGGTTAATTTAGTTAAAACACAAACCCAAAGATTTTTCTCACACACTTCTAGACGTAAAGAGATAAGATACTTGAACTTGATATTACATTCAGTCCTTCCCTGCGAACGAACAACAAAAAATACTACTAACAACTGAGAAGTTGGACACTCAAGCTACCACCACAGCTGATGTTCTTCTTCATCAACAATTGATGTTGTCTGCTATGATGAAGCACATGGGACTCCCTCTACCTGAAGAATCTGTCAATCCCATCTCTTCCTACCAAGCCTAAGGGGGAGAAGAGGACCTTAAGGAGCTCAAAACCTAAGGGGGGGAATAAAGAGGAGAGACCTAGGGAGAAAGGTATAATCATCTCTGAGGGTGGTCATTCAAAAATCTCAAAACCTACAACCTCTCATGTTCAAGGCAAGGGCAAAGCCAAATTCAATGCTCCTCTACCTTGTCTACCAACTGTCACCCTACCTCCTGTACACATCACTACCCCAAGTGGCCAAAAACAAACCATCACCTCTACAGTGGTCGCAGGATTTATGCCAACTGAGCAAGCTAAAACCTCCAGAAATGAAGAAGATCAACCAGTTGAAGTGGATGTAGTTACTGAGGCCAAGCTGATAGAAGTAGCAAATTCAGAAACTTATCATGATGCTACCTTCTTGAAGTTTCTGTAAGTCTCACAAGCAAAGGTTGGAGGGGATACACTGGAGTACAGAAGGAGTCTGAAAGAGCAAATCAATTATCTGACAGTGATTCCAAGGAAGCTAAATCAAATCTATCTCAAGGAGATTATGATGGTGACCAGTAATAAAATATGGCATCTATCTTATGATACCTTGAAGGCTCTAAAATTCACAGAGATTGATGTTATCCTATATACTGATCTGAGGAATGGCCAACAAGCTAGGTTGCCTGAAGTTTGCACTTATCCAAGAACAATTATCTATCAATCTGGCACAAGGATTGAGGATATCAAACAACTGGTCATTCCTAAGGATCTCACTCTCCAGAATCACAGACTTATCATTGACATTATTGATAAATTACAAAAGAAGAATGGGATAAGAACTGGTGAAGAAGTAGAGGCATTGCACATTCTCAGAACCTTCATTGCCACAGGTGAGATTCTAGAAATAGCAAAAGGAAGAAGAAATAAGAATGATGAAGATGAAGACAAAAGTGGTGGGAGAAGAAGACATCACAGGAGTGATAAGGGTGATGAAGACAAGAAGAAGAAGGATAGCAAAGACAAGAAAGATGATGATGGCCAAGGCAAAGTCTATGAGAGGAAAAGTGGAAAACAGCAAGCCCTAGGCATCACTAGCTGTAACCTCACTACAACACAAGACTCTAAGTCTAGGGTGAATACAGTTAGTAGTGACCTACTAAAATCTACACCCATGGCCTCTGTAACTGTTTTGCCACCTCAAGGAGAGAAGAAGATGCAAATCAAAAAACCATCTGTATGTTTCCAAAAGCAAACTGCTAATGGTGTACTACAATGGTCTACCAGCAAAGGTCACAAGTTTCTGCCAAGCAACCAAGTGAAAAAGATCAGATTCAAACATGCTGCAAGAAGAGTGAAGCCATCTAAATCAAGGGCCCTAACTATCATTCCAGGATTAAAACTCCAACCACTAGATGATGACTTTGATGAAGACCAACTGCAATTCCTATGGGATCAAAGAATCTACCATGTTGCCATTGTTGATAACTGCCTTGAAGTTAAATACACTGATGGAAGACAGAAGAAATTCAAGCAAGGGACATGTCAGCATTGGGGTAAGCTAGATGATATAGAAAGGATTATTGCTATGTTGGATTCTAAAAATAGAGTGGAAAGAGTATAGAAGCTGGAGTTGATTGACTTTGTCAAGATGAAGAGAGATCACCTGGTAGAATGGAAAAAGAAAAGTGAGGAGCTGTTAAATAAAAAAGAGGAGGAGTTTGCTGCTATGGAAGCTAAGGCTGATGAGTTAAGAGCCATGGGTCTGTGTAGAGTCAAGTATAATCCTTACATTATTGAATACAAGAAATATGGAAGAACTGTGAAGATTAGAATGGACTACATCAGTTCCTACTCTGAGAAATAGCTGAATGAAGTTCTTAAAGATCTATCAGGCTCTCCTCTAATTGAGGAACTCACTGCTATAGAAGACATTGTTCTTGCTATGGAAGAAAATGCAAAGAAGAAAGATAAAGAAGCTGAAGAAAAGAAGAAAAATGAGAATCTGCAAGCCAAAGCTCAAGAGATGAATCCAAAAGGATATGGCTAGTAATTCTTCATAACTTGTAAGGATGCCTCTTTGTATTTTCAATCAAGTTACATACCTGTAATTTTCAAGTTTTATCTTTATGTATGATAGGCTTGTTATCAGATAGGAAATTGTGACTAGGGGTCTTACTCACAATTTGGGGGAGATTGTGCATCACAGAGGCATGCCTGTATACATCTAATAACAAGCCTAATTGTTTGTAATGCTTTGCATTACCTACATGACCTCTTAACTGAGGGAACCACTAGTTGTAGAGTTCTACTTGTTGTAGTACTTATAACAGGCATCAAATTCTACCTGTGTAACTGTAATTAAAGTCAGAGAATAATGCTTGAAAGAAGTTCCAAGGATCATGCCTCAAGCTTGAAGACCAAGACTGTCAAAATAAACACAGTTGGAATTTGGAGAACGAAGATTTGCCTAAGTACCAATTCGAGAAGTATGTTTGTTATATTCGAGAAGTCTAGCATTAGAGAAATCAGGAATTCGATATCTCAAAAGACACTATTCGATATCTCTGGAGGTCAACTAGTCAAAGCCTCATTCGAGAACTCAGAGATTCGACATGTCTAATACTCTATTCGAGAACTCAAGAAGTCAACAAGTCAAAGCATCATTCGAGTTCTCTAAGAGTCAATAAGTCAAAGCTACATTCGATATCTCAAGGACTAAAGAAGCTATTCGATATCTCAGGGATTCGATAAGTAAAATGCTCTATTCGATATCTCAAGGATTCCTGGAGAAAAGACTTATTCGAGAAGTGATTCGATATGTCAGCTCAACAGTATTCGAGAACTCAGAGTTATCAATTAAGCCAATTCTAGTTCTCGAATCACCAATAGAGTTACTTCTCGAATACAATCTTGGAGACAAAATACTGAAGAATTGTACAAGTCAGAAACCTGCAACAAGCCAAGACGCTTTATGGACCACATACTGTAAAGCACGTTGGAAAGCCTACAAAGAAGCTTGGAGAGATAGTACAAGAGACAAAGAGCTAAAGAAGTGGATCTGAACAGAGTTCTAAGAAGTCAAATTTGTAGCAGTTTGGATGTTTACTCAAATAGGATAGACACATTAAAAAGTGAATTTGTTTGCTACCTTATTTGTTGTAAGCAAGTTGTTCACGTGATATAAGTGAACAACCCTACTTATTGAGCAAGTATCAAACAGAGTGATCTATAGTTCTTACAAGTAATATCTCTCTGAGAAAGAAGCTGAGAATACTAACATTTGTATTCACAGATTGTAGCAAATCTTTATCTAATATAATATTAGATTAAAGTGATATCGTGTTCTTGTGTTTATATTCCGCACTTACATAATCTGTTAAGCACAAACACACACTCTGTTACACAACCAGATTCAAACCTTTAAAACAACCTTCACCTAAAACACTTATCAGAAGAAAAGTTTGAGAATACATTCACCCCCCCTCTGTATTCTCGTGTGTGTTCAATACTCAACATAATATGTAGTAAAGATGAATATAAAGTAAACTCTGTATCTCCGAAGAAGGAGAAACAAAACTCTAACTCTGAATCTCCGAATGGAGAAACAAAACTCAAACTCTGAATTCACTCCTGAATTCGATTCTCAAAGCTATCGAATATCCAAAATTATAGTATCAATATCGTCCCCCAAAAGATTACAAGACAAGAGTATTTATAGGCTACATAAATAACCTTATTCAACCCTTATTCAGATAGGAATCTAAAAGAAATTCAATATCAGCTAGGAATTTAGCTAATAACTGAACCCAACTAGGAAACCCATCAAAATCCTGATCCAACTTGAAAAATAAAATCCTAAGTTCTTAAAGCAAGAAAAACCCTTTCAAGTGAAAGGTAAAAACTTGTAAGTCAAATATATAATTATATAATAAGTAACAATTCTATTTTGTATCGTACCACATGACACAGGAAACAGAATATGACTTCCCACCAGAATCAAATTCAAATCCCAAAGCATCAATCATGATCTCCACAGGCTCATATGATGGCACAAGATCAACCACCATGGTCACGTAAACACTCCCAGACCTTGTTCTTTTAAGAGACTTATCAACGTCATAAATTGGAAATATGAATTTCATTATTACCGCCATTTACGGTAACAAACCCAAATTACAGTACACCACTTCGTTTTACTTATATATTGGAACTTATGATACTAATCAAGGTTTGCATAGACATCCGAAAGTAATTGCACTACAGAAGTCATTGGTTAGATCTCTCCAAAATGACAAGCTCGTCATCTTCGCCATCACTGATCCAACCAAAACATGGTTTACGTCTTGGAATGTCAGATGCAAGTTCACCATCTTCAGCTGGTAGCACTTGCTCTTGCATTTCTTGAACGGATACAACCTCTGACTCAGTGATATGTTGTGTGTCTTCCTGATTTTCTAGATGATTAGTTATCGTATGGTCGGTCTGAAGATCTGTGAAATTTTCTTGATCTGGAATTTCGATGACACTGTTGTCATCCGAGTAATGCCGATTTTCAATATCATTCCCAAGGTTTCGTTCAGGTTCTTCCAAATCATTTAACTCAAGCATAGTCTCGATCAAGATCTTATAACCATCTGCCTCGATAAAGGCCCAATTGTCTCTACCATAAACCTAACCCAAAAAAGTAAATCAACACATAAGAAATTCAAACATTCATATGCTCCGAAAAGTAAATCAACACATAAGAAATTCATAAACTTTCATATGTACTAATCAAAAACATTAAAAATTACACATTTGTAGTGCAACATTTACCTTTTTAAAGATCAATCTATGGTTCCTACTTATAAAATAAGATTATATTATATTGCCACAAAAGGCAATCGGCCCTCAAAGTGCCGCCCTTTATAATTGGAAAAAACAAGTGTAACAAAGATCAAATGTAAGAACACTAAAATTAATCAATTTAAATGACCAAGAGAATGTGCTACTAGCCATTTTTCGATCAAAATTCAATTATATTGAAAAAACACTACAAGTGCATAAATAAATCAATCAAGCATTCAACAAACTCCGATGGTAGCCCCTTTAGGAAAATAGATCAAGTATTCAAATTTTGTATCTATTAAAATAAAAATAAATAAAACAAGAATACAACAAAGTTCATTACCAAAAAAGGCATAAACAGTTCTCTAAGATATTGAATCTATAAACACTCGTATTAATCAATCCAGAAGCCAACATAGTGCACCGTCAGCCTTTTTGGATAACAAAATTAATAACCAAAAAAAGTACAATGACAATAAAGCAAAGAAGCTACCAAAAAATGTGTTGTCAACCGTATCGGGATGACAAAATCAATTAATTTGCAAATCGCAACCACAACACTACAAAAATATTTTTGTTAAAAAATAACTAAGAATGAAAACCTTGAGTAGCTCATTAATTTTTCTTCTAATTAGACTATCCTTAAATCCAATTAAACGCATAGCATCCATTGCAGCGTCCCTCCTCATTTGACCGGCCTGTAAAAACCTTACATTAGTATTAAAATTTACAAACAAGAAATTCGAAGAAAACGAATCAGAAATCGAAATCCGATTACTCTTTTTGGTGCCATTAATTTTTGTTAGTTGATGAAGAAATTTGGTAACAACAAAGATTTTATTATTTTTGCCTGAAATAAGAACAGAGAGGCTAGTTTTTTATTGAGAAAGTCACTGGAATATGATGGAGCGGTTGAGATTCTATGATGGTGTGTGGCTACTTATCCTATTTACAAGAAATAAAAAAATGTATTCACGGTATCTTTTTATCAAAAAGAAATTATATTATATTACAGATAACATAGCATAATAATTTTTTAAAAAGATTATCATTATCGTGTTTGCTCTATATATTCTGTTTAAGTGTTACATGGGCCTTCTTAATAAAAAAAGATGATTTTGACCCAACATTTAAAAATAAATAATGAAGCCCAAATTACAAATGGGCCTAAATCATATGAAAACTAGAAAACATGTCATCTTAGAACTTTCATCATTTGTATAATTTCGTTGCTCAGTTTTTCAATTGTTTCTTGCAAATGTTGTTGGATTTGCTCTACATTTTAAGTTAGATGGATAGAACATTAAATTCAATATTCAGGATTCTATATAATATTTAAAGTTTGATGACTTTGGCCTTATTCTTATGTATTATGTTTGATTCTAGAAGTTCTTCATTTATCATGACGTAAAATATGACCTAAAATTGTAATCTAATCATTCTGATGTAATTTTAAGTTGAAAGTTCAGTCCATAATCCGCTCTAGAAACCAAACTAACTTAATCGTTTTCAAATCCATTTTCAAGTCATCCCCTTAAGGGTTTCTACTTGCGCAACCTCGGCTTACACATTTTTATAAAATCGGAAATTAATCATTTTAACACAAAACCTTTTTGTAAGACTTCCTTACTGTCTATTCCTCATAGGCTCATAATTTATTATGGTTTTTACATGGTCCGATCATAGTCTCAAAGTTGGTACAATGGTGCAGTTTGGTTTTTTCCGAACCACTTTCACTAAAATGCTCATAACTCTTAAATCGTAAATCGGATCGACACGATTTTCGCGTCGAAACGAACTACGAATCGAGCTCTGTGTAAACATGGTCAGTGGTTACGTCTTACAGTTGGTTTTATCCAGATTTGCTGCTTAAAACCGTGTCAACAATATGTCGCCATTACTACGGCTATAAACAAGAGATTTCCATTTCTTGACCACACCCAAACAACATCCAATCCAACCAATCCATCATCATAACCTACTTAACATCTCAACCAAACCATCACCTTCACAACCAAAGTCAAATCCAACATCTACTCATATAATCCACTAAAACACAACCAAACCCTTGGACATGGGTTAATTATTTAAGTGATTAAGAAAGGATAAGGTGTTAAACCACATGTGATTTCTTGCTTTGCATTCACATGGATGCTATTAAGTTGTTACCTTGGTCACCAAGCTTGTCCCATGCGTTTATTTATTTGTTTAATCACGATTTGTTACGTATTCGGTCTACCACTTAATCTCGTTGTAATGTCCGAACGATTCCTAAAACGTTTTGTTGCACAAAGTTTATGATGGATGTCCTTGATCTCTTAGTACTTCAGTTTAATGCATATTCGTGGAATTTCTAATTTATTGAACCTCCGAGTCTTGGTCAAATTAACGTATTCCTTAATTCTCTTTAAATTCATAATAAAAGTAAAAATGGAATCTTCGAAATCCGATAGTGCTTACACACACTCATTTATATAGTACAACAATATTACAATTCTGAAATATCCATTTCCCGACCAGTGTATAGGGTGATTTGAAAATTTTTCTAAAACAGCAAAGTTACTATTCATTAGGGGTGTTCGCGGTGCGGGCGGTGCGGTTTTTTCCTCAAACCGCAAACCAAACCGCGCATGCGGTTTGAACAAAATTCCAAACCGCGACCGCACCACGTAATACAAAAACCGCAAAAACCACACCACGAAAACGCGGTGCGGTGCGGTGCGGTTTATACATTTAAAAATTGATAATATTAATTATTAAATGAAATAAATAATTTTTTTGATAATATGAATTAAATTCTCAGTAATTTGATTTTCTTCACTCATTTTTATGTAATTTATACCTACATATGATTTTGTTATTTTATTTTGCAGTTGGTGCCTCAAACTCTTAGGACGTACTAACATAATAACTCGAACATCAAAGCATATCTTGAGAATTTAATGTACATTGCTTGTTTATTTAGTTAATCTTCAGCCAATCATATCAGCCTATAATTAAAAATAAAAACATGCTGGTAATCTATATTACTAAATTTATAATAATTAAGCTAGTTTTTTGTATAATATGAAAGTAAATAAAGGATGAATTAATATATATAATGTAATAAATACTTCACCGTGACGTATTAACATATTTAGCTTTTTAGTATTATTAATAAGTTTGGACTTGACCTGTTAATTTAAATAGACTCACCACTGATAGACTTATAACATATATATATATATATATATATATACATATATATTATTAAATATTGCGGTGCGGTGCGGTTTGAACCGCGTGACTGAAATTCCAAACCGCAACCCACACCGCACCGCGCGGTTTGTCAAGATTTTAAACCGCAACCGCACCACGAAAAATAAAAATCACGCTTCGCGGTGCGGTGTGGTGCGGTGCGGGCGGTTTTCGCGGTATGTGCGGTTTGATGAACACCCCTACTATTCATTTAGGTATTTTTTTTAGTACAAAAATTGGGGATATTACAACCGACTTCAATAAGTGCAGATTCTTTCCCCCGATCTCCTCTGGGACATCATCACTCATGTTCACCACTAAGCTTTCCCCCATCTTGGTTCTCGCCTATTTTCGACGATTCTCATCTTTCTCCTCAAACACCATCGCCAGGATGGCAAGGATCTCCTTCAATCTGTTCCTTGACCTTTCGTTTCTACATAAAATTTGCCTTTGTGCCATGTCTTCTGAGAGTATAACTGCATCAAAAATCAAGAAAGTCCATTTAACACATAGACCGAGAAACCAAACCATAGGAATAAACCACAAACAAGTAAAGCACGGGTCAAAACATGAAAGAACACAAGCCAAGTTAAAACTCGACTTACTATTCTTCCGGTACAGCCTATCCCTCTTCATGAAATGATTCCCGGTCCGGGGCCCAAATGCCCACCTGATAAAGCTTTTTCCCTACGAGCTTATAACCCCGGTACTTACAGGGATTCTCTACTTTATATACTGGCATCTAAGCAAAATCTCCACCCCAAATGAACACGAACTCTCTATGCCATCCCTTGTTGGAATCGGGTTGAATCACCGAAAGCTTTTTCTTCGGACCATATCCGAGCTTCTTGTTAGGTTAGGGGACTTACACAATCCGAGATTCACAAACTCCAATGCAAAGCACACACATAACCAATCGATTAGTTGACAAGATTCACCAAAGCGCGAAACAAAAACACACAAATACTTGACGGGGAAACACCCACGTCCCAAACTTGTATTATTAATCCAATCAATAATCAATAATACATCAAAACAATAACACCTTAACGGTGTTCCAACCCCGATACTTTAGCCAACAATGCTCAAGCATCTCCTAAACAATACTTAAGACTACATCTCTTAAACGTTCACACATCAAACAAATACAATATGACTATGTATATATAGCCATCAAAAACTTAGCCACCAAGTTACCATACAAGCATAATCATATTTGGTTTCTAATTACCTACCAAAATTCTAATCATACTTGGTATCTAATTATCTACCCAAACCCATAACATCATATTGGGTTGAAACCCAACAATCCTCCCCTTCAACCCAATACCCATATCGGATTGAACAGTACCCATCAAACCATTGACGTCCATTCGCCAACGCCTCCCCTCGAACAAGAATCTACTCATCTTGCTCTTCCGATCATTGAGTGTCGCTAAAATCCGTTTAGTGGCCCTCCAAACCCATCGTTCTTCACCGTAACGATGTTTCCATCTACAAAATCACGTGCATCAACCACTACGAGTGCTCTTCCACATGTTGAGTCACCCGATCCTTGCTTTCACAATCCTTCGATCTCCTGAAGAAAATCACTAGTATCATCAAAATAGTTCACCTGGTTGATTAAGCCATTGAAACAATTTCAATGACCTCTTCCATCTTCTTCCATATCGAGTCCGAACACAGGATTGATCCACGGTGCAAGCCAACCGTCAAACCGCACGTAACTTTGTCTCTTCCCGCTTTAGCAGCAATCTCCTTGTTAGCAAATCCTTCATTGTACTCTACCAGATCAATTGAACCTCGAACTTTCCCTTAACCTCATCCATCACGAACCCGAACCTTGACTCTTGATACCACTTGTTAGGTTAGGGGACTTACGCAATCCGTGATTCACAAACTCCAATGCAAAAGCACACACATAACCAATCGATTAGTTGACAAGATTCACCAAAGCGCGAAACAAAAACACACAAATACTTGACGGGGAAACACCCACATCCCAAACTTGTATTATTAATCCAATCAATAATCAATAGTACATGAAAACAATAACACCTAAACGGTGTCCCAACCCCGATACTTGAGCCAACAATGCTTAAGCATCTCCCAAACAATACTTAAGACTACATCTCTTAAGCTTTCACACATCAAACAAATACAATATGACTATTTATATATAGTCATCACAAACTTAGACACCAAGTTACCATACAAGCATAATCATATTTGGTTTCTAATTACCTACCAAATTCTAATCATACTTGGTATCTAATTATCTACCCAAACCCATAACATCATATTGGGTTGAAATCCAACACTTCTTTATTTAGAAATGGAGTTCGTAGTGAGGAGTCTCATTAGACGGACTAAGTTTAAAGATGATGAAAAAGGAACGTCAGGTCGGTTTGATTCCGTTATGCGAACAATTCTGATGTATCAATTCATCAATCGAACCGAGTTTGGGATCAACTATGAGATCAGAATCTGAAAACATCCCGAAAAAGATAACATATGAACCGATTGCTCAAACATTGGAAAAGTAGCTCGAAGATGTTCTACATGCTCAAATAAAAAGTTTCTCTAAACTTTTCAACATTTCTGACTGCGTATTTTTCCGTATATATTTTTAAAATAAAGTGGGAAATTCTTATCAAAACCATTAATTATATTTTGAAAAAGTTAGAATTTAAATTCATTTCTTGTTCTAGCTAGCTAAGCTGTCCCAATCATGTTACCAACTCTCTAGGCCCGCACACCATCATCCTTTCTCTTTGTTTTTCAAGTGGACGGTGGACCTATCAACATCATCTCAAACTACACGGCCTAGATTTCGCCACCTCAACCACACCCATTTAACAATTGCAAACCAGCCTATCAACGTCCTTCTCAATTACTTATGCAGTGCCGTTTTTATCTACATATTCTAACGGGTCGGTCACCTCCACTTTAGATAACGGACATTGACAACGCATCATCTGGGACCACCCAACCTCCCCTGCTTCCTCTGTCCACAGTAGCTGCATGTGTTTAAATAACACATGTGTCTATGAATAAATTACAAATCCTCGAAACACAACACAAATACAGCATTTGGTAAAGAGTTAAAGAAGTTTAGGGAGTGTACTAGTGTGAGAAAAGATGGAGGGTAAGGAAGAAGATGTGAAGCTAGGAGCTAACAAGTTTAACGAAAGGCAGCCGATTGGAACAGCAGCTCAAAGCCAAGATAAAGATTACAAGGAGCCACCTCCTTCGCCGTTGTTCGAGGCATCTGAGCTCAGCTCCTGGTCCTTTTATAGAGCTGGTATAGCTGAGTTTATTGCAACTTTTCTGTTTTTGTACATAACTGTTTTGACTGTCATGGGCGTCTCCAAGGCTCCCAACAAGTGCGCTTCCGTCGGTATTCAAGGCATTGCATGGGCTTTCGGTGGCATGATCTTTGCCCTTGTTTACTGCACCGCGGGCATCTCAGGTAAATCTCATTTTTTTCTTAATCTATTTTGTTTGTTAGCTTTTTTCGCAAAGAGCTTCCTAGTTTTTTTTAAAATTTGTTCGCAAGCTGTTTATGAGCAAGTCGTTTCTTATGTTCAGAAGTTCATTCTATAAAAGTAATATATAACATAAATGTTTGAAACATAAAATGAAATAATATATGTTTGAATTGTAGGTGGGCACATTAACCCGGCGGTAACATTTGGATTGTTTCTGGGAAGGAAGTTGACGCTGACTAGGGCTGTGTACTACATGGTGATGCAATGTTTGGGTGCCATCTGTGGGGCTGGAGTGGTGAAAGGGTTTGAGGGGAAGCGAGTGTTTACTGATAAGGGTGGTGGTGCTAATGTTGTTGCTCATGGTTACACCAAGGGTGATGGTCTTGGTGCAGAGATTGTTGGAACTTTTGTGCTTGTTTACACCGTCTTCTCTGCCACTGATGCCAAGCGCAGCGCCAGAGATTCTCACGTCCCTGTAAGTCAAAACTTAAGCCTCAAATTATGTGTCACTGATCTTGCAGATCAATGTTAAGATGTGTAATTTAGTACGAGAAATATATTATAGGCCAATTTTTTGCTATTAATCTTTAATTGTGAAGGTGACATGAGGTTTTATATGATTAGATTTTGGCACCGTTACCTATTGGCTTCGCGGTGTTTTTGGTACACTTGGCCACTATTCCTATTACTGGCACCGGAATCAATCCTGCAAGGAGTTTGGGTGCTGCCATCGTCTACAACAAGGACCAGGCGTGGCACGACCATGTAAGAATCTACTCCCTCTTTCTCATTCATTTCTATACGTTTCTTTTATAGTGTCTGACACGCATTTTAAGGTGCATAACTAGTATAGTTCCATAACTTATTTTTGCAATTTTCTTTTTTGTATAAAAATAGGATTGTTCTATTTTTATACAAAAAAAGAAAATTGTAAAAATAAGTTATCTAACTATAGTAGTTTGGAGCCTTAAAATGCGTGTCATGCCTCCGTCTCCCAATGTATACAATTCATTGGGACGGAGGGAGTAATTACTTAAATTGAGGTTCACAATCATTATTGTTGAAATAAAAGGAACTCTGTTTGTAATACTTGGTATATTCTAATTTAATGGAATGCCAATTTTATTATGTTGGCAGTGGATCTACTGGGTAGGACCATTCGTCGGAGCAGCACTTGCAGCATTGTACCACGTAGTAGTAATCAGAGCAATTCCATTCAAGTCCAAGTGAATCAATTACTACATGGATGCACCCAAATTAAGCTGGATCATGAGTCTGTGTAGTTTATTTCTGTTTGTGTCTTTATGTTTGTATCTTTTTGGAAGTTAATTAGTGTGGGAATCCAGGCCAGGAAAGAAACTATGGAAAAGTGACATGCTTCTGTTTTTTAAGTTGTGCCCTTTGGTGTTCATTCAAGGCCAGGATAAAGAAAAGAAAGATAAAGGGTGGACTCAAAGTTGTCATAATCATTGTATTTTTTTTGTGGGTGGATATTGTAGGCAAGAATGTAACTACAAATAATGCAACTTATCATACCCTTACCTGCTATTCATTTCTTTATCTTATCATGATTTTATTATATTTATATCTTTAGTAATATTATATCGGTAATATTTTATTGTTGAAATGAAAAGTTATTTTAATTTTATTCTCTGTAATATTGTATTATTTGATTTAATATAAATTTTAATTTATTTTAACAAATTTTTTTACTAATTTTAAATTTATATATGTTCCATACTTAATTTCATGACATAAATAAATATCATTAATTTAACATTTTTTCAAATTTATTGTTAAATATCTTAAGAATTCAATAGATATTTTTAAAATAAATATTTAGTGTAACCTAAAATTGTAGAGAAAGAATCGTAGAAAGAAGTGTGTACGGTTGATGATTTTAATCGGGATATAATTGAAAATGTTTATAATGAAAACGTTTAACACGTTCTTTAATTTTTAAAAAATATATTTTTGTGTAATATTGGTAAATTTTGTTGTTTATAATAAATAAATTAGTATTTTTAATATAATTTTTTTAACTTGTTATTTTTAAGAAGGTGTTAACAATTTTTTTTAACCAACCAACCAACAAATCTACTTTGTTTTGCTTATAATAGTGTAGTATAGAATCCTTGTGAATAGAACTCGTAGTCGTGTAAGACTCAATGTATATATATTATTATACTAATTAATATTTTTTAATTTTAAATTAATTTTTTTAGCAAAGTGCTAAAATTATTTTGGAAAGAGGTTAACCAACCAAATATACAATGTTTGTTTATAATAGTATAGTATAGATTAGCTTTTATCATGCAAAGCACATGCTACTTTTTTTATCTTTTAATATATATACCTATAATGTTGCATCTATAATAATATTATAAGATATTATAAATATTATTTTTAATATGTTGTTGGGAGGATTCTAAAATTAGACCTTTGCATATAATAATTTTTAGTTTTAAATCTAAATTAATATGTTGTTGGCGGGAATCGAACCTTCAACCTTTCTAGATAACATATTTCAGTATTAATTTTAAATTAAAATATTATTGGCGGATTCGAACCATATTTCAGTATTAATTTTAAGTTAAAATGTTATTGGCGGATTCAAACCGCAGACCTCTATATGAAACAACTTTTAGTATTACATCTAACGATTATTATTAATTTGAGTTGCAACCTCTATATAAAACAATTTTTAGTATTGCATCTAACGATTATTATTTATTTGAGTTACAAATCTAAATATTGTAAATAAAAAGGATAACCTAAAATGAGGGTTAACCAAACTACAAAATATACACGTTTATTATATAGTATAGTATAAATTAAATAATTTAAGTAAAACAATTAAATAAGCATTCTAACAAAGAACATACATGTGACTATCAAATTTTTAATATTTAAACTTTAATAACATACTACTCTATAAATTTCAAAAAATCATAAAAAGATAACATAAATTTAATTTTTTTTTATTAATTTTTGTGAAATAGCCTATGATTAAAGGATAGAAATGAATTATGAACTTGGCAAATATAAAGAGAGGCAAGAAGATGCGATAAATGTGACTATACTTTTGGTAAACAAAAATAAGAGTATGAAAACCTAACACATGTTAATAAAAACTAATATCTAAATATATTATTCTAAAGTTCAATTCCATACAGTTATTTTTGGTTTTATAAAATTGATTTAGATGAATTAAAAATCGATAAATTTCAGTCAATTTGGAGAATTCTTGCGCATTTCTCTCCAGTGATGTAACTAGAATTATAAAATAACCGGGACTAAAACGAACGATCGCTAAATTTCAGATGTTAGTTGAGGTTTAAAATAAAATTTCTACTGAATTTTAATTTAAAATCGAGGTTTTGCTTGTAATTTTTTTTAAAAAAATTTCAGTTAAAATTTCAACCGAAATTAGTCCCTTTTATTCCACTGGTACCGATCATAGTTCCACTCCTGCCAACCTATATAATACAACATAAACACAAGGTTTTACAATCAAATTTATTTAATTTTATGATAATGTCAACATAAAGACAGCTTAGTAATTATTAAGGTTTATATTATTTGTAATCTATTAGCTACCATAAATTGTTTTTTATATCTTTTTTTTTTTGCTAAATGTTTTTATATCTTTTCTAATTAAAGTCACGCGTTTATAAAAAAAAAAAACTACGCGTAATTCTAATAACTAACTAGGTAACTTGTGTGTACTTCTTTCCTTAATTATTTATCCTTTTTAGCTTATATTAATTAACTTTTTGTATTTTTAAAATTAAAAACTGTCATTTTCTAAAATATTATGATCAATTCTAATAATTAAACAATTAATTTTTGTAGTTCAAACACATATTCTTTTTTTTATTTTTTAACTAAAATATTTTATTTTCTAAAAAATATCACCAACAACAAATTTATCCATCTAATGTATCAACCTTTTTATTTATCAATATTAATAATGTTTATAACAAAGACCGTAGTTACTGCTGCTCGCTCTTTCTCTCTCTTCACCTCTCCCAAAATATGCTAAACTAAAGTTTAGGAGCTAATATCAGCTTTTTGGTTTTTTATATTTTTTGATAATTTTGAATTTATTTTTCAATAAATAAATCTCTTTATTGAGAGTCTAGTACCTCGTTGCCCGTTGGTGGATTTTATCTATCGAAATATTAGATTTTGTACTATCTCCTTGTGAATGATAAGCCTCATTTTCTTTTCCTTTACTTTGGCTTTCAATAAATATCTCTCTTTGTTAAGAGCCTAATATCATATTCGTGGATTTTGTATACCCATATATTAGATTTTGTTATATTAGTTCATTGATTTGGATAGTGTAGAATCACAGTTTTCGTCGGTAGTTTGAATACGTTCTGACAAATCAGATATACATATCCTCACGTTTATAACAAATTGTTAGATTATCTCGCCGAAATGGTTGCATAATTTAGAGATATAGATGATGGATGTACTGACCAGTTCAGTGATTGGATAAAGAAAATTAGTGATCTATTTTACTATGTATTTGTCCAATTTTAATTATTTTTGTAGATGTTGTATGCCCTTTTATTGATGATTTTGCAAGTTTGATTATTTTTGTGGATAATATATGCCCTTTTATAGATGAATTAATTATCTATAAATAAATAGTGATATATAAAAAAAATTGTGCTAAATTGACCAATTTATTATGGAAATATTCACTAACAATATTTTCTTTAACCCTGTAAATTTTATTTTTTGATTGATAATTTATACACCAAATAATGTATAGTACTATTTAAGAGTATATATATTTAATATTTGAATAATTCACATATATTGGAAGATCAAATTGTTTTTCCATTAATTATTGCATAGTTTAAAAAAATTCGTAATTAAAATGTGAAAGATGATTGGTTTAAAATTCATTATAATGTTTCAATTGGTTGATGCTAGCTTCTTTTTTTTTTTACCAAATTATTTAATACTTTACATAACTTAAATTTTGAATATGTATTTAGAATAATGTGTTAAATAGTTTTATATTGTTAACAATTTTTAATTCATGATTTTGATTGTACATTATGACTTTGAATTGAGAGATGAGATATAAAAATTTATATTATAGATTTATAGACTCATATATTAGTGTATTATTTTTAAATTAAATAATTATCGTATTCAGAATAAAATTGTTATGTAATCACTGAATAACATCGACAACCCAACACTGTAAAAAACATTTTTCTATAGGAACGCCTAATAATGTAAAAAATCAGTGTAATGTGGTAAGGATTGATGCCTACAATTCAGTAAGTCGTAGAATTATTGGAGTTCGCCACTGAATATTCTAATGGGAATTAACTCTGGGATAATTTGGACTGGGAATGATGATAACCTAAATCGTTTTCTATTTTTTTTATTAGAATTTTTTTTGTTGATTTTATTGCAAAATTAAAACACAAAACATACGATACATAAATATAATCAAAATAAAAAAATAATCTATCTAAGTATAGTATGTCATATAATAAAAAGATATAAAGTAGTATCTTGTTAGGTCCGGAATAACGTAGAAGGGGGGTTGAATACGTTATTTAGCAATATTTCGATTTTTGATGTGAATATGAAATCAAAAATACTGAATCGAAATAACACAATTGTTTGGGAAATATCTTTGAATAGATAAAACCCAGAGGTTTGCTACACAATCTAATCTTATGGATCAGCTACAAAATCAAACACTTCTAAGGATAGTTTAGGCACGAGGACCTTCTACCCGACACTTCCTGAAAGTGGGCTAAGCCGACTTTCCTACTAGATGGTCTGTCTAGCAGTTCACACAGAGAAGATATAAGAGAGAGAAGAGAGAGTTGTGTGTTGAGGTGTGTTTTGAAATAAATACAACAAGCCTATTTATAGATTTTAGAAAGTTACTATGTTGTACTATTCCAGTGGGCCCCAGCTACATAGTTACCACTATTACACCAACCAAACCGTGTCTGCTTAAAAAAAGTTTCTTCCGTGGGCCCCACACGTGGGCCCATCTGCATAGTAATCACTATTTGCATAGTAACTACTATTTGCACATTAACCACTATTTGCACAGTACCACTATTTGCACAGTACCCGTGAATAGTAAATGCGCATAGTAATCTTGCATAGTAATTTTGCATAGTATTACTATTTTTTTGGCTGTTTCTTTTGGGCTTCTCTCTTCTATTTATTCTGCTGTTTTAATTTACCTCAGAAAATAATCCAAGTACCAGATTAATTTAATTATTTTCCTATAAATAATTAATTAATCTGTTACTTATTTAATTTTCAGAGTAAATTAACTTTTGACAATACCTTGAGATATTATGTCTGTCTTTGATCGTCAATAGGCTTTGGCAATTCTTTCTATGAATTAATGTGTTGATCCTTCTCGTATGTGCTGACACTTAGTGCACTGGTCTGGTTCACAAGTGACTAGCACTGATCTTGATCTTCACACCTTCGTTACATTCCAATTGATTAACCTGCAGTAGTATCTTCAAATAATATAAATACATGGAATCTTTTGGCCCTTCAACTGAAACATCTGTACATCTTATTTTGTCACTGATGCTTGATCATGTTAATGAACTTCTTTCAACGACTTGATCCTTGTTGATGCCCGTTCTTCAAATTTCATGATCCCTGTATAGATTTAATATTATTTATCTTTTATCCTAGTTGAGTTATATATGTCCTCTATTACATATTACATTACATTAAACTTTACAATCTCCCCCTATTTGATTGTTATGATTTGACAAGCAAATTCCTAGAGGATAACTCAACTGATACAGATAAAATACAAAGATAAATAATATTAAAGTGCATTCTGGATCATATATATACATTTTCCAGATTTCTAAAATTAACCAAGTGTAAGACAATTGTTCCTTTAGACTGAACATATCTTCAAGTTTGCCTTTGCTTTCTTTCCACATAGCACTAATACTCCCATTAGCTTTTCCTTTCCCAAAATAAAGTTAATTCTGTGTCAACAATCTTTTCCTTGCCCTTACGCCTAGTAGATTTTTCTTGGTCATCCACCTTCCCCCCTCAGTTGGGTTATCCTCCAGAGTAGTAGGATGTGGAGTTGGTAAATTAGACGAAGATGACTTTACCAAGGAGATGATTGCATCATTAAACTGGGCTATCATGGAACTTAATTGAACCTGGAATGCATCATGTTGAATAAGTTGCAAATTTTTTATTTCTGCAATGGACTTACAGATATTTGGCAACTCTTTCTCTATTGTTTGGACCCGTGTAAGGAGTCTGTTGTATTCCTTTCTGGTTACAGATGCATGTGGTTGAGTAGATTGCTCACTCGTACGTTCTGCAGGTGTTTCACTCAACACTCTATATTCACTCGATTTAGTGGTTTGGGTTACACTTACATGTTCTGTTCGTGTTTCCCTCAACTCTCCTCCAGAGCTTCCACCGATATGTGTACCTACAAATGAAATCATCCTAGCCCCTTTTTCAAAGGTCACAGATATTGCAATGAAAGTTCGTGAGCTTCCGTCCTCGCGTGAAGCGAGTTGCCGACCACTGGTAAAGAGTGGTAAATATCGAAAGAGATCCAGAGATTTTCCCTCTGGGAGGTTAAACTTCAATCGATTAAATGGTACAAAACCCAAGTTTCCCTCGTATGTCTGTGAAGACACTTGGTTCATAAAAGAACCACCTACTGATGGATCTTTCCGTAAAATGGAAGATTCACCAGTAGTTATAGAGTGTTCCTTGAAATGGAACTCAAGATAGTTGCTTGGCATTTGATCTTTAGAAAGATCATCAACCACTCTTATGTTCCTTGAAATGGAACTCAAGATAGTTGCTCTCGTCAATTCAACCTCATTTACATTTTCACTCATTGGATAAGGAAGAATTGTTTCACTAACAGTTGTCGTTACCTCAGGTTCATTGGGTTTACTCCGTTTAGAATGAGATAGAGCGGTTGATGTAACTAACTCCTTATGTGGTGCTGCTGAGGCACTATCTCCCTCAAAAGTGTTGATGGATGGTCGTTTAAGTGACAATTGAGGTGTAGGAGTTTGTTGTGTTTGTGTTTGCATTTGTAGAATGGGCTCTTCGACCTGTGTTAGAGTCAGTGGGATTTCCTGCTCTTGGTCGGGTAAGATGGCCACTAGGGGCTTGAAATATTACCTTGTCGTATACCTGCTCTCACTGGTCTTGGTAACAACGGAAGTGGGATAGTCTTTAGATATTCAGTTAGGACTGTAGGCACATCCGTATATTTCTTTTTGCTTATGTAATTAATTACATTCGTCTTCATGTAAGAACATTCCACCTTTTGACCATTTTCCAAGCGTGCCCTGTCTTCATTATTCAAAAAATCATTTAATATTAGCTGTAGAAACCTTGGATATAGACATTTGAGATTTTGAGTCTGAACATCTCTTGTTCCCAAGTGTTTCATCTTTAAAATGATTTGACCAAGCACTATTTTTTCAAAATTAATCCTCAAATTATTGGCGACCGCATACCCTATTTTTTGAATAAATTCAAGTATTCGATCTTAATTTGTTCTATCTGAGAAAAAAACATGGTTAAGAGTGTGAAAGAAGAAATTCCAGTACTGGGTTAGAAATGTTCTAGAAAGATTACCAGTATTGAAATTGCCATCTTGGTACCTTATAAAACGAAAGAACATTTCAATCTATTCAGGTGTAGGATCAGAAACAAAATTTTCCATAGGAAAATGAAGAATTCGATTAACATCTCGTTCAGTGACCCTAATCGACCTACCAAATAGTCGATATATGATTGCACACTCGTCCTGTCCAGAAGTGTTAACCGCACTGCAATATAGTTCACGCAATGCATCATGGTTAAGTTGCACTGGTGTAACTAAAGCATAGCGAATTAATGAATGTTCATTCAGAAATTGTGTCCAAGCCCGAAATTGCTCATCCAGAATGATTTCGATTTGCTGAATGGAAATAGGATTAACTTTATCAATTAAAAAGCTTCCCTGCAATGCCATTTCCAAAACTTTGAGGAAATTCAAAAACAAGGGTTAGTTTTTATAAAGGATGATGTATAAAGCAAGAATATGAAATCTGATCTAAAAACCACCAGCTAGATTTGAGAGATCTTTCCGATCAAAGCTCGAAATATTCAGCAATCGTGTGTATATACTCTGTATATTTGAAAAATGATGATGTTAAACAAAAACAAAAACTCATCATTTATAAGGTTTCGAGGACTAGTGGGTTAGGTGAGAGCGTGACAGGTTAAGTTAGAAAAGAAATTAAATGCATTTATCACCACTCAATAATTCTAACCAAACAACCTAACCAGCCGAAAAATATCTTATCACCGAGACCTATCAGCCTATATACACACACATACACACTTATTATTTCTAATTATTGTGGATTTAAAATAATCAATCAATAATTCAAGAATTATTCCACAATAATAAGACAAACTCACAATTAAATAGACATAAAATTAACAAAATATTATTAATTGATATATGTCAATAAAATATTTATTTAATTATGCTACAATTAACACAATTATTTACTAACTAATTACCATAAAAGATAGAATTTATAAGCATGGCAATTGATAAAGAGATAACTGTAAGATGAGGACTGGATGCAAAGTAAATTCACAAGTCCTAAAAATATGGACATTTAAAATACCTGTGAATTTATCACAAATTGCAGTTATTGATTATCCAAAATTAATTAGACAGATTTAACATCCCAAGTTCACCAACTAACCTGGAGAAAGTGGATTCATCCAGTGGTTTAGTAAAGATGTCTGCAATTTGTTGATCTGTGGGAACAAAATATAATACCACAGTTCCATTCATGACATGCTCTCGTAAGAAATGATACCTGATATCAATGTGCTTAGTCCTGGTATGTTGAACTGGATTGTTAGCAATGGCAATGGCACTCGTGTTGTCGCATAGAATTGGAATTTTGTCCAACATGAGTCCATAGTCCTGAAGTTGATTCCTCATCCACAGGATCTGAGCACAACAACTACATGCCGCAATGTATTCTGCCTCGGCTGTCGAGGTAGATACTGAGTGTTGCTTCTTGCTGTACCAAGATATCAATCTCCTTCCAAGAAACTGACAGCTTCCAGAAGTACTCTTGCGATCAATCTTGAAACCAGCATAATCAGAGTCTGTATAGCCAACCAGGTCAAAACCCGTATCCTTAGGATACCAAATTCCAAGATTCGGAGTACCCTTAAGATATCTCAAGATACGCTTCACGGCTATCAAATGTGATTCTTTAGGATCATCCTGGAATCTAGCACATAAACAAGTTGCGAACATAATATTTGGTCTACTAGCAGTTAAGTATAAGAGAGAGCCGATCATACCTCGATACTTCGTGATGTCAACTGACTTACCAGATTTGTCTTGATCAAGCTTGATAGCAGTTGGCATCGGGGTCTTGGCAGTAGCTGCTTCTTCCATCCCATACTTCTTCAGAAGATCCTTTATGTATTTTGACTGGCAGATGAAAATACCATCAGGCTTCTGAACAACTTGAAGTCCAAGGAAGAAGGACAGCTCACCCATCATGCTCATCTCGTACTTGCTCTGCATTAGCTTAGCAAATCTCTTGCATAACGAATCATTAGTAGAACCAAATATTATATCATCCACATATACTTGCACCAGAATTATATCATTTTTATGCTTTTTATGAAAGAGAGTTTTGTCGATGATACCTCTTATAAAACCATTTTTAAGTAAGAACTTGGAGAGAGTATCATACCATGTTCGAGGAGCTTGCTTGAGACCATAGAGAGCTTTGAAGAGAAAGTATACAAAACCTTCAAATTCCTTGTCTTCGAACCCAGGGGGTTGTTCAACATAGACTTCTTCTTCTAGATCTTCGTTCAAAAATGCACTCTTCACATCCATCTGAAAAACCTTAAAGTTGGAGTGTGCATCAAATGCTAAGAACATCCTGATTGCTTCAAGCCTTGCAACTGGAGCATAGGTTTCATCATAATAAATTCCCTCTTTTTGAGAGTAACCCTTTGCTACCAATCAAGCCTTATTCCTCGTAACAATACCATTTTCATCCAGTTTATTCATAAACACCCATCTAGTACCAATTACAGATGTATCTTTTGGCCTTGGCACTAGCTTCCAAACTTTCTGCCTTTCGAACTGATTGAGTTCTTCCTACATTGCAGTTACTCAATTTGGATCATCAAGAGCTTCATCAACCTTTTTAGGTTCAATTTGAGATAGAAATCCTGCAAAATTGCATTCATTCTGTGTTGCTCTTCTAGTCTGTACACCCGTGTCCGGTTCATCAATGATCTGTTCAAAGGGATGCGCTTTACTCCATACCCTTTGTCTCGGCAGATTTGATCTTGATGATTCCCCAAGTTCATAATTGTGTTGAGTGTGGTGACTAGTAGATCCAAAAACATTGTTTGCTCCCCCTGAGCTGTTGCTTTCAGAGTTTAAAGAATCATTAGTAGTAAATATTTCTTCACTTGATTGGGGTTCATGGTTCACTTGCTCCCCCTCAACATGTGCTGCTGTCTGATCTACTGGTATAGATTGAACAAAAGAGTCTGAACGAGTATCAGAATTTTGTAGATCAGCATTTATTTCTTCATTCTCAAATCTCAGCTGGTCATGTTCATCAAAATCTTCAAGTCATGTTATCTTCTTATCATCGAAAGACACATGGATAGATTTCATGACCACTTTTGTTCTTAGATTGTAGACTCTGAATGTTTTTGTGGATAGTGGGTATCCAACAAAGATTCCTTCATCATCTTTTAAATCAAATTTGGAAAGCTGTTCTGGATGAGTCTTAAGAACAAAACACTTACATCCAAACACATGAAAGTATTTCAGGTTCGGCTTCTTATTTTTCACCATATCATATGGTGTTTTACTATGCTTGTTTATGAGTGTAGCATTCTGTGTGAAACAAGCAGCTTGCACAGCTTCAGCCCAGAAGTAAGTTGGCAGCTTTGCTTCATCAAACATGGTCCTTGCAGCTTCTATGAGAGTCCTGTTTTTTCTCTCTACTACTCCATGTTGTTGTGGAGTTCCAGGTGCAGAGAATTCTTGCTTTATTCCATTTTCTTTACAAAACTCTTCCATGACTGCATTCTTGAACTCAGTGCCATTATCACTCCTTATGATTTTCACTGTATGCTTAGATCCTTTGTCCAGTTGTCTGACATGCTCTGTTAAGATTGATGCAGTTTCTTCTTTCTTGTGCATGAAATATACCCATGTATATCTGGTGTATTCATCAACAATAACCAAAACATATCTTTTCTTTCCAATAGACATTATATTTACTGGACCAAATAAATCAACATGCAATAAGTGATATGGCTCAAGAATTGAGGATCCAGTCTTACTTTTGAATGAAGTTTTCCTTTGTTTTGCCTTTTGACATGAGTCACATAGGCCATTTGGAGTAAAAACTGATTTGGGCAATCCTCTCACAAGATCTTTCTTCACTAGCTCATTAATGCTGTTTCAGATGAGAAAGTCTCTTGTGCCAATCCCAGCTTTCTTCAATTGATGCTCTACTCAGTAGACAGATTGTAGAGCCATCAGAGTTTATTGAAAGCTTGGCTTCGTAAATGTTACCATGCCTGTATCCCTTCAGAACAACTTTTCCTGTAGATTTGCTTATAATTTCACCGTGTTCTTCAAAGAAATCCACATGATAACCTCTGTCACATATTTGACTCATACTTAGTAGATTATGTTTGAGTCCTGAGACTAGAGCTACAGTTTCAATGATGACATTCCCAAGATTGATATTGCCATATACCAGAGTCCTTCCTATGTTGCCATCTCCATAAGAAACACTTGGGCCAGCTTTCTCCACAAATTCTGATAGCAGGGCTTTATTTCCAGTCATGTGTCCTGAGCATTCACTGTCCAGAACAAGGATATTTTTCCTGTTACCCTGCAATTAAAAAGACCACTAATGATTAGTTTTAAGGACCCATACTTGCTTGGATCCTTTGACCTTATTAAGTTTATTAGCTTTTGCAGCAGAAGTCTTATCAGAGTTTGTGCTAACATTCTTTTTATCAGAATTTATACATGTAGAATCAATCTTGAATTTATTCAAAGAGGGTTTAAGTTCATAATAATCATAATACAAATTATGATACTCTTTGCATGTATAAATAGAATGCCAAATACTGCCACAGTGAAAACAAGGATTCTGTGGCTTAAACCTAACTGAACCACTCTTAACTCCTAACTTATGAGGTATAGAGTTTATATTCTTCCTGCAAAAAGTAGCAACATGGTTATGATTTCCATAGTTATGACATTTCTTCCTAGGAGCATTGGGAATAGGCATATAGTTATTGCTTTTACTGATGCCTACCTTTCCATTTCTGTTTTTCCTAGGTTCTTTTACCTTGTTCACTCTTTTTAACTCCTTCAGCTTGTGTTTAAGCTATTTCTGAGACATTAAACTAATATTTACTGATTTGACTTCATCCTGTTTTGGTTTGTCAGATTTTGGTACAAACCTCATATGATTAAGTTTGGGTTTTGCAGCCTTTTTAGTAAATACGGGTTTAGAGGTCTCGGCTTCTAGGTTGGAAGTTTTCTTTTTATCAGTGTAACCTAGACCTTCTTTCCAACAATCATTCTCTATGATAATCTGAGTAGTTTTACCAGAGTTAGTCCAAGTTTTAATAATGTTTCTTTCTTTAGCAAGTTCAGATTCAAGATAAGCATGCTTTTTCAATAATTCACTTTTAACAATAATAGCATCATCTCTCTCTTTCTGAATTTTTAACATCTGGACTAATTCTAATTCTAGATAGTCATTTCTCTTTCTAAGGTCTAGACTTCCAGATTTTATTCTTTCATTTTCTAAAGTCTGATCTCTGTAACTAACATGCAAGTTTTTAAGAAAAAGCCTTAACTCAGATATATCAGTAGTATCAAAAGCTAGAGTAGAGTGAGGTACCTTGGTCTTAGTAGCTTCAGAGATACTATCAGCATTTGCCATCAAGGCATAGTTCACCTCATCTTCAGAGTCTGAAGTGTCAGCCCAGTCCTTTTTCCTTGTGATGTAAGCTTGACTTTTATCAGCTTTGGCTTTCTTGCACTCAGGTGCAAAATGTCCTTTCTCACCACAATTATAGCATCTGATCTTGGACTTGTCCACTTTCCCAGACCTGCCTTCCTTTTCCTCAGCTTTTCTGAAATTCTTCTTTTCGAAATTTGAATCTCTTCGTAAGAACTTCCTTCCCTTCCTGAAGTTCTTGTAAGCCATATTCTTGAAGCTTTTTACCATCAGGGCTGCAAGTTGTATCATCTCAGCATCCCTGCCATCATCATCAGGGTCCGTGAGATTGTCAGAGTTTGAGTCATCATCAGAGTTTGATGACTCAGTATCAGACTTTGTAATAAGAACCTTTCCATTAGATTGACTCTTTTTCACAGCAACTTCTTTAGAAGCTTTCTCCTCAGCTTTAAGAGCAATTGACTTGGACTTGCCTCCATGCCTCTTGCTTCTTTGTTCCATCTCAAGCTCATGTGTCTTGAGCATTCCATAGATTTCATCAAGAGACATGTCTTCCAGATCATAATTGTCTCTGATGGTAGTGACCTTTAAATCCCACTTCTCAAGAAGAGCCAACAAGAATTTCAGATTGAAGTCTTCAAGATCATACTCCTTATCTACCAGTGACAAGTCATTCAGCAATTTCAGGAATCTGTCATATAGATCTGTTAATGACTCATCAGACTTTGAGTCAAAGTGCTTGTACTCCTGTGTGAGTATTGTTCTCCTGTTTTTCTTGATGGCTTTGGTTCCTTGACATCTGACTTCCAAAGCATCCCAAATCTCTTTAGCAGTTTTGCATCCAATGACTCTATTAGACATAACATTGTCAAGAGTGCTATGTAATAAATGCCTTACCTTGGCATCCTTGCTAATAGAGGAGATATCTTCAGGAGTGTAGTCTTTCTTCTCCTTTGGAATCATTTTCTGTTCCTCTTCATCAACTGCAACAGACAATTTGGTCGGCTTATGTGGACCATCATGGATTATGTCTAAGTACTCTGGATATGTAGCCTCTAGAAACATTTCCATCTTCACCTTCCATATGGGATACTCTGATGCCCTGAGTATTGGAACTCTGATTGATTCATACCTGCTTGTTGTTGGGGTTTGTGTTTTCTCTGTCATGATTGTATAGCTTTTTGGATCTTAACTGTTGTATAATAACATAGTGGCTCTGATGCCAATTTTTAGGTCCAAAATAACGTAGAAGAGGGATTGAATACGTTATTTAACAATATTTCGATTTTTGATGTGAATATGAAATCAAAAATACTGAATCGAAATAACACAATTGTTTGGGAAATATCTTTGAATAGATAAAACCCGGAGGTTTGCTACACAATCTAATCTTATGGATCAGCTACAAAATCAAACACTCCTAAGGATAGTTTAGGCACGAGGACCTTCTACCCGACACTTCCTGAAAGTGGGCTAAGCCGACTTTCCTACTAGATGGACTGTCTAGCAGCTTACACAGAGAAGATATAAGAGAGAGAATAGAGAGTTGTGTGTTGAGGTGTGTTTTGAAATGAAATACAACAGGCCTATTTATAGATTTTAGAAAGTTACTATGATGTACTATGTTGTACTATTCCAGTGGGCCCCACCTGCATAGTAACCACTATTACACCTACCAAACCGTGTCTGCTTAAAAAAATTTCTTCCGTGGGCCCCACCTGTGGGCCCCACCTGCATAGTAACCATTATTTGCATAGTAACTACTATTTGCACAGTAACCACTATTTGCACAGTACCCGTGAATAGTAATTGCGTATAGTAATTTTGCATAGTATTACTATTTTTTTGGCTGTTTCTTTTGGGCTTCTCTCTTCTATTTATTCTGCGGTTTTAATTCACCTCAGAAAATAATTCAAGTACCAGATTAATTTAATTATTTTGTTATAAATAATTAATTAATCTGTTACTTATTTAATTTTCAGAGTAAATTAACTTTTGACAATACCTTGAGATATTATGTCTGTCTTTGATCATCAATAGGCTTTGGCAATTCTTTCTATGAATTAATGTGTTGATCCTTCTCGTATGTGCTGACACTTAGTGCACTGGTCTGGTTCACAAGTGACTAGCACTGATCTTGATCTTCATACATTCGTTGCATTCCAATTGATTAACCTGCAGCAGTATCTTCAAATAATATAAATACATGGAATCTTTTGGCCCTTCAACTGAATCATCTGTACATCTTATTTTTTCACTGAGGCTTGATCATGTTAATGAACTTCTTTCAGCGACTTGATCCTTGTTGATGCCTGTTCTTCAAATTTCATGATCCCTGTATAGATTTAATATTATTTATCTTTTATCCTAGTTGAGTTATATATATCCTCTATTACATATTACATTACATTAAACTTTACATATCTTAACCGAAAGTGATATGATTTAGGCATGAGGAGAATTGATGCATACACTTAGTTTATCAAAGTTGGCTAAGTCTGATGGAGAATAGGGAATAAGCAGCTTAAATTCCCTTAATGTTTAAATTGATATAATAATTATATTTTGTAGTTTGTAAGAATTTTTTTATATATAAATTGTTTATTAGTTAATCGCTTAAATAGAAATTAGTAGTTATTATGTTTAGTTAATCGATATGAAAAAATAAAAATCAACTGTTATTGAGTGTAACTTGAGTTGAGTTTAATCTTGACTGAAACGTAAAATCTAGATCCAATAGAGAAACATGTTACATTAAGTTTAATTGGTCTAAAATTTAGTAGATTTTGATAGATGTTAAAATAATTCACAATTTTGTGATTAGTTAACTAATATATGGTAGATTAGTGTATCCTTCATTACAATAAAGGATGTTAAAAAACTATTCATAGCTAAAATATGTATAAACATATGTAATATGTTGTTATGTGGATTTATAAAAAATAATATTTACGATTATCAGAAATTTTATAAAATTAAAAATCTTGTAATATACGAAGTTATTAAATCAAGATATCATTATATTTAAATTTAAATTAATCGCGATTAGTAAATTATAATAAGTATGGTAAATAATTAAAAAAATTGTACAATGATTGATTGATTTAAAGTTTAGAAGTAAATTCTGATTACCTCTAAAATAATTTTAATTTTTTGATTAGTAATTTAGTCACCAATCAATAATAATACTTACGATTAGTAATTAAAATGTATGTAGTATTCGTTTATGTGAATTTACTAATTTTTTTATTAAAAAATTGTGAATAAATATATTTTTATGTGTTTAAAAAAATCGAGTCTTTGAAAATGTGGATTTTATCCAAGCTATTTAAAATTTTATTCAAATCCGATTTTGTAGAGTTGGCTTATATGCATTTATTAATTAATATTATTAAAAAATTATGAATATATATATTTTTGAACTTTTAAAAAAATCAAATTTTTGAAAATATGGATTTTATCCAAGTTATTTAAAATCTGATTTCAAATCCGATTTTTTCAGTATGGTTGTTCTAATTAATGAAATAAACTAATAATATAATAATCACAAATAACTTACTCATTCCCTTTTCCAGCTAAAAGGTATATATTTTCTAACTAAAATATCTCATTTTCTCATAAATAATAACTAACCAATTACCTTTTTCAGCTATTACCTTTTCTAACTTTTTTAACTAAAATATCTTTTTTCGAAAACTATCGTCGTTCTAATTAATCTGATCTTGTAGTATTGGCTTATATGCATTTATTAATTAATTTTATTAACAAATTATTAATAAATATTTTTTTGAACTTTTAAAAAAATCAAAAGTTTGAAGGTATGGATTTTATCCAAATTATTTAAAATCTGATTTTAAATTCGATTTTTTCAGATTTCAAGAGTTAGATTATAATTTTTTAAAATCGATTACAATTGTAAAATATATATTATGAAAATCAATTTATAATGTATGATAATATTATTGTGATTGACTTTATATTAAAAGAATGGTTTTTTTTTTAAATCAACGAAAATTCCATTAAGAATAAGCATCATACAAAATAGTCTCCAACAAATGTGTAGGAGGAGACGTAAAAATATTAAAGCAATTGACCATGCAAGGTAATCTAGCTAGACCATGAGCCACCTTGTTGGATTGCTTACAAATATGAATGACACTAAGCCCCGGCAATACTCCTAGCATAGCTTTACATTGATCGATAACATGACCAACTTCCAGCAAGTTTCCATTTGAGCACTGTAATGCCTTAGCAGTGAGTAGGTAATCTGTTTCCACTACCACTATTCGTTCTTGTCGACTCATCACCCATGACAATGCCTCCCTAACCCCGATACACTCTGCTTCAAATACTGACGAAGGACAAGGTAGAGCTAGATTTCTCCCTTCCAAAAACACACCCCTGTGATCACGAATGACCATGCCAATGGTGAAGATTGAAGCTCCTGGAAAGACTGACGCATCTACATTAACCTTATACGAGTTCTCAGCTGGTGGATTCCACTTCTTTCTACTACTCATGTCACCCTGTTGTAGAACTGAACCTTTAACCTCATTCATCGCTCTAGCTTCCTGCCAATCTTTCACATGACTAAAGCTATTATCCATAGCAGCTTTTGTAGTGATTGTTTTCTCGTCCCAAACTTTCCTATTCCTCCGGTACCAGATGCCAAAAAGAATTGTACAGATTTTATGCACCTCATCCCGCGTTCCCACTTCCAACTTACCAAGGAGCCAATCAGGAGCATAATACACTGCACTCATGTCGTAGTCAAGTTCCATATACCTCCAACAAGCCTGAGCGAATTGACAGTCAAAGAAGAGATGAAGCAGATGTTCAACATCTGTAACACACATAGGACACAAAATAGGTAAAGAAACCCCTTTTGCTTTAAGTCTGTTCCTGACTGGTAGGTTATTTTGACAAAAAAGCCAGAGGAAAATTTTCATCTTGTGTGGCAAAGATAGCTTCCATAACTTGCTCCAACCCCTCGACTGAGTGACTACAGTACTTCTTGTAGAATTTTGTAATAAATTCATAGATGAGTAACTAAATAATCAAACAAAGAATAAAAGATTAACAGAGATATGTACAAACTGAAAGTTTGTTTAAGGACTACATTGTATTGTTTTTGGTTCTGGTTAATTTTCTAATGATGATTTACAAGCAATTTAAATAGACTAACATCACGTAAGTGATAGCTAAAAATCAGGAACTAGCTAATGGGCTAAATTACTTCCCTAAAATATCTCTACTAACAGCATGACCAAGTCAATCAATAATTTCCTTGACGTAAATAAAGCAACTAATACCGAGTTTAAGATTAATCCCAACATTCTCCCCCTTAATCTTAAACTCGTTTGGACTTAGCAGTCAACACATGTGTTGCTTCACATGGTTGCCATAACTAATTATATTCTCCATGTCCCTCCACAACAAGCACCCGTGAACACCACTTCACATACATACCTCATTTTAGAAAGAACTAGTCAACCTGACATTTGCGTCAAATCGAAACCAAGATAAACACCCTCAGGTGATTGAGTTCCAACTCAAATCACTACCCCGAGTCAGTATCGGGTGATTAAATCACAATCTAATCACTACCCCGATATACTAAAGTCGCAAACACTCCACGAGTCGATTTAGAAAAGATGATGGGAAACCCTACAGAAACCCAACAATCCCTTCCCCAGCATTTACAAATGCCTTACCTTGGTAACTCCAGCATTTACAGATGCCTTACCTTGGTAACTCGAAACCGTGGCTTTGCAAACTTCAAATTTCATAGCCCGTATGGCTTTCATCCTGCTTGCACTGAGACAGGGATCAACTCATTAGCCCGTATGGCTAGCTACATTCAGCAACACCCATGTTGCTACCACTTTCATTCAAGCAATTCGATTAGGTAAACCACCCCCCCAGCATATTTACAGATGCCTTACATTGGGTCTAGGCAGGATCACAATCCTCCCCCCAACATCTGCCAGAGTCAGTCCTGTCCAAATATGCCTTCACTAGGACTCGAACTTTGCTATTATCATTCGTTTGCACACAGCGGACACTTCTTCTCTTGACCATAACACCATTTCTTCTTTCTGCCACCACCTTGCAATTCCTTCCTCTAGCGTTTGAAAGCTTCACTTGCTAAACATGAGGTACTGGGACAATGTACTCTCCAACATCTGTGTCACCAATTGACCTGGAAAGGCACAAACCACCAGGCCAGCAGCGAAGTGGACCAATCTCATTACATCTGTGTCACCAATTGACCTGGAAAGGCACAAACCACCAGGCCAGCAGCGAAGTGGACCAATCTCATTTCCGTCGTAAAGATTAAGTCTCCGTACTTCACCTTCGCTTGCAGTGACATGCTCCCTCTCTTCTAAATTCTCCTCCAGCCTATGGTCAACTGTCAAGAGAGAAACTACACCACCTTGCATATCTAATATACATCTAGAATCACCGACAGATACATAGTTACAGTCCACCCATCAATTACCACAAAAGTAATCGTTGTACCAGATGTCTCTCCTTTCTGCTGAAATTCTATATCTGCTCTCATAAATCCTTGCAACCACCCTTCTCTAGCAGCTCCTTTAGGAATCTCACTCAAAACATTATTCAATAAATTCTCCTTTGTAAATATAGCAGCTGATATACCATTATGCCCATCAAACATCCCAAAAACAGAAAAAAAAAATGTCGACTGATCCCCCCGGAATCCTCTCGCAATCCGTCTTTATCAAGAAATAATCTTCTCCTGTCCATACTTGATAGTAGGCTTCCTCACATTATCTTCATTCCTTAGCTCACGACCAATCAAAGTCCCCAGCGGAACAAGTTGCGGCTTAGTTCTCATATTCAAATCCTTCATCTGGCTCATTCTACTCTTTGATGTCTCATCATCTCCTGCACTTCCATCGCATCTTTCTTTTTCTGACAGTTTGTGCACCAAAAACAGAATTGCTCATTTAACCAGAACTGCTCATTTTGCCACCATTCATGCAGAGTGATTTCGTGACCACCTCTAAATGCGTCTCGTCTCGTGACACAATAAACTGATCTCCATCCTTTGTTGTGCCTTCGATAACCTATCACAACGTCTTCACTTATCAAACCATGAATCCACCCCACACTTGAATGAACATACCCATCTCTTTTTCGTTCACAGCACCTGCACAAAACCAGTCACACACCAATAATACAGCCCCATTCAACCTAGGCCGCCAAAACAACACCCCAATGCCATAAACAGAGGGTGGATCCTTAAATCGTCCACATTTCCAAACAAACTTACCAACAAATTCATAATACAATCAAAAACGAACTTCATAATACTACCTCAAAGCACTTCACACAAAGATAAAACATCCCCACAAACAATCAAGCCAACAATAATAAAACTTAACGTAGTCAAGTCTCACCCACAACCGCTTCGAAGATATGAAACCAAAGCTCCATCACTCGACACCGCAACATCAGAAAGTAAACGCTTTATGTTTTTCCTCCTTTTACAGTACTCAGCATTTCTTGAAAATATGATGCTATAATCCTTTTACCAGCGACCACATTTCCAATTACTTCTATTGACCTTGAAAATCCTCTCATGACTCTGATCATCAACTCTGTTCTCAACATTCATAAATTGAAAACTGCAAATAATGATGTCCAACAAAGTCAAAACTGTCCAATCTCAGTCTGTGAAAGCCCACCATTCAACAAAATTGCACATTTCAAAGATTAAATCTTATTAAATGCAACAATGCCACAGTTCTGGATGTACTCAAATAATGGCTCAACAGTAAGATAATCCTCGATATGATCGTCAATGCACACCAAGAAATTGCATCTCGAATCCCTCCATATCTTGACATATGAACTCAACATAATTCATGTCGAACAATTCTGCATCCTCGACTTTCAGCATTACATTTGATATAACAATTCTCTACACATATCTGCATTTTCAAGCACTTACAAACTCTGATAAAACTCACCCCATCAAGCATTTACGGAGCCCATTTAGACCCAACTCTCTCAATAGGTCCATGAAATTGCCTGCCTCCATTGACACAATAACAACACACCTACAACATAACCATCAAATACTCTGCTTTCGAGATGTCACCAAACTTTCCTATTACTCCTATATACATATCATTACGAAAACAACCTTCCTCGTGACAGCAATTTCCAGATCGTGACAGCAACCTTCAAGTCACTTGCTGTCAAAGTTAGGTCTTCTATTAAACACATCCTGTGCATAAAACCTTATGTGTTATCACAAAGCTCAGAAAATTTCACAATAAAACAGCAACAATTCTTCTATTTTGGCACAACCCCACATCAACAAACCAATCAAAAACTTGGCTGCAAACAATAGACTGCTATTTTTCCTTGGTGGTATTCATCAAACATCTTGTGCGCATCACATACAAACTCCCTTTCAGTCTCTACTGCATTCACAACAATCCCCTTTACCTTTTCCTCACTTGGCTTCATCCTCAACAAAGGGACTGAGAGTAAAAAAAAGGTCGGAAAAATACGAAATTTTTATTTTTCGAGGCCTCAAGAATCTAAAGCTCTGATACCAAATGTAGAATTTTGTAATAAATTCATAGAAGTAACTAAATAATCGAACAAAGAAGAAAAGATTAACAGAGATATGTACAAACTGAAAGTTTGTTTTAGGACTACATTGTATTGTTTTTGGTTCTGGTTAATTTACTAATGATGATTTACAAGCAATTTAAATAGACTAACATCACGTAAGTGATAGCTAAAAATCAGGAACTAGCTAATGGGCTAAACCACTTCCCTAAAATATCTCTACTAACAGCATGACCAAGTCAATCAATAATTTCCTTGACGTAAATAAAGCAACTAATACCGAGTTTAAGATTAATCCCAACACTTCTCACATTTTGATCACTCCATAATCTGTATCCAGACTTAACATTATACTTACCATCGTTTGAACTGGACCATGCTATTCTATCACGAGCTACGTGTTGAGGCACCCTAGTTGCCAGAATAGCCGAAGCATCAACTGTTGTGAAAAGTTCACGTACTCTCCTAATATCCCACACCTTAGTACCCGTGTAGAATAAAGAAGAAACACTCTCATCTCTCCCTGCATACCTATGAGAATTTTCAACCGTGAACCCCTGTTTACTTGATAACCATTGATCCCTTATTGCAACAATATCCTTTCCATCACCTACCACCCACCGAAAGCCCCCCTTCAAAATTTCTTTGGCCTGCCAAATACTTTGCCATAAAAAACTGGCCCCTTGCCCCTTATTAGCATTCAAAATATGAGACCCAGGGAAATATCTAGCTCTGAGAATACGAGATGACAACGCTGTAGGCTCCTGAATGCACTTCCAAACATGTTTCCCTAACAGAGCAATGTATAAATTTTTAAACCCCATACCTCCTCTTCCTTTAGACATACTCATTGCTTCCCACGAATGCCATCTAACCCCTTTCTTACAATCTGAACCTGATTGCCACCAATAGCTATTAAAAGCACATTCAATGTCTTGAATTAAGGATTTAGGTAGCAAAAAACACGACATGGTGTACGAGGGAATTGCTTGAGCCACATTCCTAATTAGAACTGATTTCCCAGCTCGCGATATAGGATTATTGCTCCAGGCCTGGATACGCTTTGTGACAAGCTCCTTCAAAAATCCAAAAACTCTTTTCTTTGACCTCCCCACCAAGGAGGGAAGCCCTAAATAGTTACTACTTTCAATCCCATTATACACTCCTAGAATATTAGACAGCTCAACTTGTTTATCTCGTCTAATATTAGAGCTGAACATAATTCCGGATTTCTAAAAATTAACAGCCTGACCTGAACTAGCTGCATAAGAATCCAAAATGCCTTTGACTTGAGTAGCCTCTTCAATCGTTGCATTAAAAAAACATGAAACTATCATCTGCAAACAAGAGATGGGTAACGTCTGGAGCTGAAGGACTGATTCTGCATCCATGAATTAGATTACTCTGCTTCGCATTATCCAATAAATTTGACAAAACCTTCAACACAAAAGAGAAACAAATATGGTGAAAGAGGGTCTCCTTGCCTGAGACCTCTCTTTGGAATAATAGGACCAATAAGCGACCCATTTACACATACCTCGTAAGAAATTGTAGTAACACATCTCATAACCCAGTTAATCCATTCACTACAAAAACCCAAAGATTGCATACGACACCTTAAATAACTCCAATCAACCCGATCGTATGCTTTGCTAATATCTAGCTTCAACGCAACCTCCCCCTCTCTACCACCAGTTTTCCTCCTCATATGATGAATGATCTCAAAAGCAACCACAACATTATCCGTTATGCTCCTATTAGGGACAAAAGCAGACTGATTTTCTGAAATTAAGTTCGGCAGAATCACCTTCAATCTGTTCGAGAGAACCTTTGCCATGATTTTATACAACACATTACACAAAGCAATCGGCCTAAAATCCTTCATGTTACACGCACCTTCTTTCTTCGAAATTAGCACAATATTAGTGCTATTTAACTCAGCTGGGAACGGGTTGCCATTTAACCAATCTCTACAACATTCAAAGACTTCTCTTCCCATGATTTTCTAAAAACTCTGATAGAAGGCAGGATTCAACCCATCCGGGCCAGAAGCCTTGTCAGGGTGCATCTGTTTTATTGCCATGGTGAATTCCTCGAACGATACTTCCTTTGTTAAATTCTTGTTTTGCTCCACATACACTGTTCTTGGACTTACAATGCCATCAAAGCTTAGATTATTCTCCGGTTCTGCAAACAATTTCAGGAAATACTCCTTCACAATATCACACATTCCCTCCTTACTATCCACTCGACCACCTATTTCATCCTCAAGAAAACTGATGTGATTGCTTTTCCTTCTCGCAGACGTACTGGCATGAAAAAACTTTGTGTTCTCGTCCCCCTCTTTCAACCAAAACAACTTTGCCCTTTGCTTCCAGTAACAGTCTTCTTGCAACAATAAATCATTGAGCTTATTTCTCTCCACTATGAACTCTTTTATACCTTGCTCATCTGTTTTATCCTTCAATGAATCAATGAGCTATTTTTGCCCCTTTAATTTCTCCTTGAACTTATTGAAAAAAACATGACCCCATTTCTGCATAAACTTTGACACTTCCATCAGCTTAGGAATCAAATGAGAAACATGAATACTCTCCCAAAACTCTGTAACTTCTTTCACAAACTTTGGTTCTTTGAGCCATGTGTTTTCAAAACGGAAACGAAACACTTTCTTAGAGACTGCAATACTTAACAGTTCCAACTGCAACGCCTCATGATCAGAAATTGGTGTCGACACCATCTTTAGCTTAAATAATGGAAACTTAGCCCACCAATCAGTAGATGTAAAAACCTTGCCCAACTTTTCCTGAACCCAGTCCTTCGAACCACGACCTTTTTCCCAGGTGAACATCCCTCCCTCAAGATGCAACTCCGATAGTAAACTGTCCTCAATGGCCAAACCTAAACTGTCCTCAATGGCCAAACCAAAACCCTCCATTAAAGACCTAGGATGAGGGTGATTTCCCCTTTTATCAGAATTGTAGAGCAAGTCGTTGAAATCTCCCCAAATACACCAGGAAGATTCGAAAGATTAGCCAATCTCCTTATAAGATCCCACGATTCCTTTCTTCTACTACATTCGGGATAACAATAAAAGCACGTTAATCTCCATACAGCTGCATTATTCTCCCTATACTCCAAGTCTATATGGTTCTGAGAGTAACTAGAAATGACACAGTCCACATTATGCTTCTAAAAAACTGTAAGCCCCCCACTTCTACCTACACGATCCACCGAAAAATAGTTTGCAAACCCCATCTTAACTCGAAGCTTTTCTATCATACTTCCATTAGCAATTGTTTCTATCAAAAACACTACATCAGGTTTACAATCTCGAATAAGATCGTGTAAAGCTCGAACTGTGCGAGAGCTCCCCAGCCCTCGACAGTTCCAACAAAGGTGATTCCTTATTGTTGGCTCGCTTGCCTAGCAAGCTGAACCAAATAAGAAGCGGAGGTCTCTGTACAATCAGTATGAGAAAGCACAGAGTCCATGTTATTTATATTAACCTCATTCTCACAAATCATATTATCCAATGGGTCAATCCTCTTTCTTTTTCTTTCCTCCAGATCAAGCCTAGAGAATTCATCTTGATCCGGCCCAATAACAAATTTTGAAGAGCTGTTTCCCTCCATTCCCTTCCCAAATCTTATCCCCTTATTCAAATTTCCCGTGACAATAGCTCTATCATCAATATTACCCTTATTTGAAACTGACATATCCCTTCCTGGCGCAAAACCGTGTTTTGAAAATCTTGATTGCCATTCATCCCGTATTTTCCGCCCCAATCCTCGTCCCTATCATCTCGCAACTACCTGCTACGCTCCTGTGCCACCATCCTCCGTGGTGGTGCTCTCAACCATCCTCCCTATTCTCGAACCACCCCAGATGAATCACCTTCCAATATTTTCTTACAGAAATGTTCCGTATGAGACAACATTCCACACAGAAAGCAAAAATCACCAAGTTTCTCATACTTACAATTAACCACAAACTCTGCTTTATTCCTCCTGCTGATCTTCTTCTTTCGTTTTAGTGGATACCTAACATATAACTTAATTCGAATACGCATGTACTCACGCCAAATGCTGGAATTATTACTTGAATCATACAGCAAGAAGGAACCAAAGAAGTTTCCCAATTGTTTCCCCACAGACTCTGCCATATAACCACTTGGTAAATCATAAATTTGAATCCAAAACTCTATCTCATTCAACACCACATTTGTTGGATCCACACCCAGTGGAATAGTGTTTGTTACCAGCATCGCGCCATCAAAAGACCACAACCCGTTACTCATCATCCACTTCATGTCATCTTTATGGTAGAACTGAAAAAGGAATATCCCTGGTTTCAGTGCTTTTATATTGATCCCCATTGCTGGTTTCCACAGATCGACCAATTTCGATTTCATTGCTCGCACATTAATACTTTTCTCAGTAAGAAATCTTCCCACAAGACACAACTCGAACCTATTCCCTGCCTCATCCAAATCTTCATCAAAAATTAACTCTTCATTTTTCTCATTCGTGACATCCAGATCCTTCATACTAGCATCAATATCATATACAGTCGCCATTAAAACAACGGCCTCTCACACTACCTCTGTAGGGGAAATGGAGAAAAAAAAACTCACACTCTCACATAGGAGAGAAAATCAATTACATATTAAAAGAATGGTTGATTAATGAATGATTAATTATGAAATTTAATTTTAAATATATAATAGTATATCGTGATTGATTTCAAATTAAAATTGTGATTTTCTAGTAAATATTTTTTGATTTTAAAAATATGTATTTATGGATATGTTTAATAAAACCATTATTGTATTTAAATTAGAAGTGTTAACTAACCATGGTTAAAAAGGTAGGTTGATATTGTAAATAAGGAAAATTTTTAATATAACATAATTGGTCTAAAATTTAGGAATTAGCTCTGATTGGTTCTAAAATAATTCCTAATTTCTGATTGGCTAACTATACATTGGTAGTCTCAGGTATTATAATAAAGGATATGATTTGTTAGTGCTCATTTTTCTTTTTGTCAAATTTGTTGATACTAGCTTATGACCCGTGCGATGCACGGATTTTTTTGATATGTACTAAATTTTACTTTATATTATAATTATATTTTTATATAATCATTATTTACAATATTTTATTTTTATTTTAATTTAAATTTTTTAATAAAAATTTAATTAATGATATACATGGTTTAAAACTTATATTATAAAATTTAAAATAAATATGTTGTTGATGTGGTTCAACCTTAAAATTTTAGTAAATTAATTTAATTTACTAAATTAATCATTAGAACTAATGGTTCTGATATTTTACTAAAAATCTAAGGGTTATTATTCGTAATATACGGATTTCTATTATATTTTGTTAGTGATTAAAAAATATGGTGTGATATCTTTGGGTATATATTAATTATTACAAAATTATGTTTTAAATTATAAGACGTGTTTTAATTAGAAAAGAAATATTACAGATTGAAAGGTATGATAGGTGTATAAAAAGTAATATCATTAATAAAAAAATAAACATTTTTTAATTAAAAAAGGTAATCAATTAATTATCATTTATTATATTATTTTATTATTTATTTTAATATTTAGGATGACCGTGCCGAAAATCGAAATGACAAACTTTCAATACCCGTACAATGCACGAATTTCTTTTATTATGTTATAAATTAAAGATATAATTAGAGCTAACAATTAGTTTGGTGTTGTTAATTAAAGATATTTTTATTGTTTTTTAATATATTGAAAATTTTGGTGTTTTTATCTAACAATTAGAGCTACAATTATGTTTTTATATAATCATTATTTTTAATAATTTTTTATTATAATTTAATATAATTTAATATACACATTTTTATGGAATATACCAATGTTTCCTTATTATAAACAACGTCTACAAATTTTAATACATTTTTTTAATAATTGAAAAATATGGTGTGATATTCTCGGGTATATATTAATGATTGTTAGATTTGTTTTAAATCAAAACGTTAACGTGTTTTAATTCGAAAGGAAATATTAATGATTAAAAGATATGATATAATTGATGTTTTTAGGTTTTTATAAACGGTAATATCTTTAACTAAAAGTAAATGTGAAAAAGGCGATCGGTTAATTACCATTAATTTTTATTTAATATTACAATTATATTTTTACATAATCATTATTTTTAATTTTAATATAATTTAATATACTCATATTTATGGATTATACTGATATTTCCTAATTATAAACAACGTATATGAATTTTTAATATATTTTATTAATAATTGAAAAATGTGGTGTGATATTTTCGGGTATACATATTAGTAAATTAATTTAACCATATATTATATCTAATCATTAGATCTAACGGTTCTGATTTTTAACTAAAAATCTAACGGTCATTATTCGTAGTATACGGATTTCTATTATATTTTGTTAGTGATTAGAAGATATGGTGTGATATTTTTGGTTATATATTAGTTATTTCAAGATTATGTTTTAAATTAAAAGTTAACTTGTTTTAATTGGAAAAAAAATATATTATTGATTGGAAGATATGATATTTTAAGTGTTTATAAAAAGTAATATATCATCAATTAAAAGTAAATAGTTTTTAATTAAAAAGGAAATCAACTAATTACCATTCAATATATTATTTCATTATTTATTTTAATAATTTGGATGATCGTGCCGAAATATGATGTGATATTTTCGGGTACATATTAATGATTGTAAAATTAGTCTTAAATCAAAAAGTTAACGTGTTTTAATTTGAAAGGAAATATTAATGTTTGGAAGATATGATGATTGGTGTTTTTAGGTCTTTATAAAAGGTAATAGCTTTAACTAAAAGTAAAAGTAAAAAAGACAATCGACTTATTACTATTAATTATATCACAGATATCATATATATTTTTCTTTATAATGAAGGGTAAATAATTAAATTCACGACGTACCAAAAAATAGGTACCAAAACACGGGTACCAAAACTTTTAATGTTTCGGCTTTTATATAATAGTATAGAAGATTTTAATTGTGTTTTTATATAATCATTATTTTTAATATTTTTTTAATTTTAATTTGATATAATTTAATATACTCATATTTATGGATTATACTTATGTTTCCATATTATAAAAAACGTATACGATTTTTAATATATTTTTATTAATAACTGAAAAATATAGTGTGATTTTTTTGGGTATATTTAATGATTGTAAGATTTGTTGTAAATTAAAAAGGTAACGTGTGTTAATTTGAAAGAAAATATTAATAATTGAAAGACATGATATGATTGATCTTTTTAGGTGTTTATAAAAGGTAATATCTTCAACTAAGAGTAAATGTGAAAAAGACAATCGATTAATTACCATTAATTATATTATGTTTTTATTTATTTTAGGTGTTATATTTTTCTTGAAAATTATGGTGTGATATTTTAATATATTAGTGATTGTAATATTTGTTTTAAATTAAAAAGATAATGTATTTTAATTCGAAAGGAAATATTAATGATCGAAAGATATGATACGATTAATCTTTTTAGGTGTTTATAAAAGGTAATATCTTCAACTAAAAATAAATGTGAAAAAGGCAATCGATTAATTACCAATAATTTTATTATGTTATTATTTAATTTTGGTGTTATATTTGATTGATCTTTTTAGATGTTTATAAAAGTTAATATTTTCAACTAAAAGTAAATGTGAAAAAGGCAATCGACTAATTACCATTAATTATATTATGTTATTATTTATTTTAGGTGTTATATTTTCCTTGGAAAGTATGGTGTGATATTTTCGAGTATATATTAATGATTGTAAGATTTATTTTAAATTAAAAAGGTAACGTGTTTTTATTCGAAAGAAAATATTAATGTTGGAAGATATGATACGATTGATGTTTTTAGGTGTTTATAAAAGTTAATATCCTCAACTAAAAGTAAATATGAAAAAGTCAATCGACTAATTACCATTAATTATGTATCTTCAACTAAAAGTAAATGTGTAAAAAGCAATTGACTAATTACCATTAATTATATTATATTATTATTTATTTTAGGTGTATTTATTTTTCTTTATAATGAAGGGTAAATAAGTAAATTTACGAAGTACCAAGAAATTGGTACCAAAACTTTTAATGTTTCGGCTTTTATATAATAGTATAGCACGAAATACCAAAAAACTGGTACCAAAACTTTTAATGTTTCGGCTTTTATATAATAGTATAGATGGGTTAAGTACTTAAATGTATTAAATAATTGAAATTAACTAAAAATATTGGTTTTTTTACAACTATATTATTACTTAAGAATCAAAATAATCAAATAATTATAATATTATTATTGGGCTTAATGATCCTATAGTTAACTATATATAATTACCTATAGTTAAGTCATATTATAATACAATTGGAAGGTTATTTTTGTAAATACATGGGGATGGATTTCATTATTACAAAAATGCCATCAACTTTTTATACTCAAAATGCATATAACTATAGGTAATTACCTATAGTTAACTATAGGAACATTTTTCTCAATTATTATTATATATTATTTTATTATTATTAAAACAAATCCTTTATATATATTATAGGCCAACAAGTCCTTTTCACCCATTTAGTAATTTACTAAACTATCCCTGTATCATGTTAATGTTAAAAAAAACTAGGCAATTTAGCCGCGTTTCGCGCGGTTAATAAATTTTTATTGTTAGGTACTGAAAATAGATAAATTAATTTTTATTGTTTATAAAAGGAGAAATATATTCCTAAATTAATTTTATAAAAATTTCTAAAAATTAACCTTTAAAATTATTTGATTTTAATTATTTGTTACATTTCATTTATAAGAGCCCGCAGGGGCATTAATGATTGATTTTATTGGTTAATTTTAGGAAATTCTCCTAAGATTAACTTTAAAATTAATTGGTATTTTAAAAATTTCCTGAAAAGTAATTTAAAACAGTTTGTATTAATTATTGGGAATAATACTCTCATTATACATCAAAAAAATTTATAATCTTAAAAATATCATAAATATGAAAAGTAGCAATTATAATATTAAATACAACTAAATAACATTTTGAAAGCCGACACCCCTCTCATAACATACATGCTCAATAATAGCATAAGAGTTTATATAATTAGAAGATTAATTTATTTTGACACAATATAATGAAACAACATGTGTATAACATTTTTATCGACTTAATCGGTCAATAAAATGGTTGAGTTTATTATGTAAAAAAAAAATCCGTCAATATTATATTATACAAATTCTACATTTTAACCATATACTTCCATAACTTATAACGATTTCCACAATTATAGATAAAACATTGTTTGAGAAGTTAAGATCGTTTGTCCTGCAATCTTCTAAAAAACGTTTTCAAAAATCTTGAATATGTAATAAAAAATAACGCAATGTGAACAATTTTAAGTCATTAATTTACATGAAAATAATCTTAGTTTTATACATATTATTAACTTTTTAAATTTGAATAATAATTATAATGTTCAAATAAAATTTATTAATCTTTTATATAATAATATGAAATAAATATAATATATATATATATATATATATATATATATTCATAAGTGTAATTAATGATTATTAAAATGCCATTAGGATGTCATTAAGATGCTACTTAATGCAAGAAAAAATTAAATAAAAAAATAAAAAAAAATGAAAATTTAAGAAAAATATTTTAAACGCTTCTGGTGCATTTCCGATCTCCTGGCATTATAATATATATAGATGGATTTCAGTGGATTTGAACCCATGACCTCCATATACCAATTTTCTTTTGTCCACATTATTACCACTACACTAGAACACTTTAGTATACATTTTTTAAAATCATTAATTGCATGCACAAACAATCCACTTGCTACATTTCCTTTAATAATATAACAATATTCTTATGTTTGCATATATTAATACCGCTACGCTAGAATACTTAATGATACACTTTTTAAAATTAATAATTGCATACGCAAGCAATCCACTTGCTACATTCGCTTTAATATCTATTTTCAAATTTATTCAGGATAAAAGTTATTAAAATGATAAGAACATGTAAGATATTTTTGACTGAATGAATAACCGACTGAATGTACGTGTATTTAATATAGATGAGCATTTCTCCCGATCTGCCCGACCCCGATTTAATACCTTTCCCGTTTGGAGATTCGGAAAATAATTCGGGTTTGGAACGGGAAACATGAAATGTTATAAATAAAAACTTGGGGATGGGAACTAGCCGAGGGATTAAAACATCTCGGCTAAGGGGTCATTTGTTAAATCTGAATATCACTTTCTGAACCATTGATTATCTGAATGGTTGAATAATCTGAATTCTGAACGAAAGTTGTTGTTTGATAAAATAAAAAAGATTCCGAATGACTAAATATTTTGAGTTTTTTGTTAAACATATTTTCCGAATAATTAAAATATTTAGCCAATAATAAATTTTAAAAGTAAGATGAATTATTTTTTCAAGCTTTTTCGATAAATACCCAAGTTCAGATTTTTTTTGCAAAGGTATTTTTTTAAAAAAAAATATATTGTGAAAATACCAACTTATTTGCAAAAATACAGTCTGCAACCAAATCAACTAAATACAATTGTTTGCAACCACATATGCAACTCTATGAAAATTTTACGCAGCTGCATATGCAACCTGATAAGATTATATTTTTGTAAAATGTTTTTCCTGAAAAATGTATTTTTGTAAATATTTTAAGAATATGGTAAAAGTATAAAAAAATTAGAAAAAATGGTATTTTTGGTAAATATTCATTATTTTTTTATTATATATTTTTTGAGTTTTTTTAATATCTTTATGTTAGAAAAAACGTGTGTACGAAATACGATTGCCAAAAAGTTAGCTTGGCATAAATTATATAATTTTAAAATCAGTTAATCATATTGAATAGAATAGAGATATAATATACATACCTAATATTCAATAATTATTGATGCATACAACAAAGAGATTTGAATGGTTCAGTTGGAATTCTAAGGGTGGTGTCGTCCACAGGAATGTGGGAGTCATCCAGCACCATCCAGATTTCTAAATAATTAACAAACAATTTGAACGACAATCACATGAATGGTTCGGTTCATCTTCTTTAATTCAGCCATTAACAAATGAACCCTAAATCCCCAATTTCCGTTCCCCAATCGATTATCATATTTAAGAAAAAATAATTTTTAAAATATATATATTGTGTATTTTTGTAAATATTTTAAGAGTATGGTAAAAGTATAAAAAATTTAGAAAAAATGGTATTTTTGGTAAATTTTCATTATTTTTTATTATATATTTTTGAGTTTTTTTAATATCTTTATGTTAGAAAAAACGTGTGTACGAAATACGATTGCCAAAAAGTTAGCTTGGCATAAATTATATAATTTTAAAATCAGTTGATCATATTGAATAGAATAGAGATATAATATACATACCTAATATTCAATAATTATTGATGCATACAACAAAGAGATTTGAATGGTTCAGTTGGAATTCTAAGGGTGGTGTCGTCCACAGGAATGTGGGAGTCATCCAGCACCATCCAGATTTCTAAATAATTAACAAACAATTTGAACGACAATCACATGAATGGTTCCGTTCATCTTCTTTAATTCAGCCATTAACAAATGAACCCTAAATCCCCAATTCCCGTTCCCCAATCGATTATCATATTTAAGAAAAAATAATTTTTAAAATATATATATTGTGTATTTTTGTAAATATTTTAAGAATATGGTAAAAGTATAAAAAATTTAGAAAAAAAATGGTATTTTTGGTAAATTTTCATTATTTTTTATTATATATTTTTGAGTTTTTTAAATATCTTTATGTTAAAAAAAACGTGTGTACGAAATACGATTGCCAAAAAGTTAGCTTGGCATAAATTATATAATTTTAAAATCAGTTAATCATATTGAATAGAATAGAGATATAATATACATACCTAATATTCAATAATTATTGATGCATACAACAAAGAGATTTGAATGGTTCAGTTGGAATTCTAAGGGTGGTGTCGTCCACAGGAATGTGGGAGTCGTCCAGCACCATCCAGATTTCTAAATAATTAACAAACAATTTGAACGACAATCACATCAATGGTTCCGTTCATCTTCTTTAATTCAACCATTAACAAATGAACCCTAAATCCCCAATTCCCGTTCCCCAATCGATTATCATATTTAAGAAAAAATAATTTTTTAAATATATATTGTAGATTATTAAAAATAAATGTAATTCAAAGATTCATTTTTTTTTATAAATTTAACATTTCATAACATTAGAAATGGTATGGAAATAACTTACAACCAGTTCGACATGCCAAAAGATGGCAAATGTCACAATTGTTGGACAGAACCCATTCATCAATGGGCTTAAAAGCTTGTTTGCGCAGGCAAGTAACACCATTTGTTGCATCGAATTTAACATTTCATAAATATAATTTAATTTTAATAATATTTTTCATCTTTTATTAAAATTGCTATTTATAATATAATAATAAATTTATCATGATTCATCAAAATAATTTGATTATCCAATATATTAGAGAATATATAAATTTTAATTAAAAAAATAAGAATCTCCAAATTTTCATAGGGATCCTCGTTCCCCGTTCGAGGTAGGAATCATGGAGGAAAATAATCCCCATTTTGGGATCGATACGGGTTCAACGATTAGGTTCAAAATTTTAATTAAAAATAAGTTCGAAATTTTAATTAAAAATATTAAAATTCATGATTTCTCGCGGGGATACGTATTTTCCTTTCGGGGCAGGAATCGGGAGCGAAATAATTCTCTTTCAAGAACCGAAACAGGTTCATCGATTTTGTTCGATCGAATTCGGAGATCGGGATGGATATAGCACTCCCTGACCTTGAATTGACCCGATGCCCATTTCCAACCAACATGAATTCATTTAGTGTCAGATTTGGACATTTAGATACAACTAAATACCAACAAAAGAATAGGTACATCAATTTTTTAGCAACTTAAGAACAAACGGTAATACAACTAAATATTTGATAATAATATGTTAATCCAATTTGTTGACAAATGTTAGATGAGTTTGATTGAAATTCAAAAGATATAGTGTGATCACAATAACATTTGAAAAACGTATACATGTTTAATGTGTGAGAGGTATGACAATTAACTATTTTATTATCATAATACCTATTTAGCTCGTAACCACAACAATAATTTTATATAAATATGAAAATGGAGGTCGCTGAGAGGTTGTAAAGAAGAATGAGAGATGATCGAAGAGAGAGGAAGTATAAACAAACTTGAGATTGTTAAAGACGAAAGATAGGTGATTTGGCAAAAAGTATGTGCATATATGATGTGGTTGAAGGAAGGAACGGATCTGAGAGGTATAGCGAGGTGGCATGGTAGTGGTTGGAAAGAGGCCGAAGTAAGAAGGTACCTGATCAGTAATAAATTGGAGGAGATGTGAGATAGGCTACTTGATCAGTAAAAAGAGAAATAGATATTTAAAATATGTTGTGGCTAAGATTGAAAGTAGTTAAAAAATTGTTGTCGTGGTGATCCTTTTAGGATTTCTACTGAAAAATATTGTTATCGTGGAAATATTTGATAGCTGACAATTAACTCTAATATACCACTTTTGTCAGTTATTCTTCTCGCATTAAACAAGTACCACTATAAATATGAATCTCGAAATTTAGAGTGTACTAATAATTTGAATTTAGAATGATTATAACTACTGAATCGGTAGACCGTTGCAGTGAAACGTAAAATAAACTAACAAGAGGATACAATGGATTTTATCGCAAAATTAAACAAATGTTATATGAATTAGAATGTGGCAAGGCACGGACTTTCATGCTAGTTATATAAAGTACGTTAACACGGACACCTAGTTGATATATAAAATGGAGATCCGAACCCGAAATGAATAGAAGCGGAGTACCCACCATACCCTCTAAAACCCTAAAACGCTTCTCTGTCGTCCCCCCAATATCTAACCTTCCTCTCCTCAGATTCAATTAAAAACCACAAAACCATGGCGTCCAGTAAGCTAACGGTGCTTCAATTCACCCCATCCCCAACAAGCCTATCGGCGAAAGTTCACCCACTGGTGATATTTAACATATGTGATTGCTTTGTTAGAAGACCTGACCAAGCTGAGCGAGTCATCGGTACTCTTCTCGGCTCTGTTTTGCCTGATGGTACTGTTGACATTCGTAACTCTTATGCTGTTCCTCACAACGAATCGCTGGATCAGGTTTCCCCCTTCCCTTTTCTTTTGTTTATTTTTCGGAGTTTTTCGTGCTTTTTTTTGTTTGAGGTATTTCGATAAAAATTGAAGCAGAAACTGTGAACTTATGTTGTTTTAAGTGATTTGGGAAGGCACTGTGAGATTTTGAACTGCTAGGAAGTAAATGTTAGGACGAAGTAATATAGATTCGGATATATAATTCTGTTATATTGCGTTGTTGGATTTAGGACTTGATGGTGTTGTGCAAAATATTAGGGTGTTGTGTCCATTGGTAATGATCACGGCGGCTAAGATTTGAATTTAGCAATGTTGTTGAATCCGAATTGTTATTTTCGTGGTATTTTATGTTGAGATAATGCGGTATAAGTTTGTATATTATTGCTTTACTTTGTACATTTTTGTTATTTATTGTTTCGGCTTTCTCTTTAGGTTGCGTTGGACATTGATTACCATCACAATATGTTAGCTTCTCACCAGAAGGTCAATCCCAAGGAAGTCATTGTTGGATGGTAATTCTGACCCCTGTAATGAGAGATGTTGTTTGTTCCTCATTCCTTTTGTTGTAAAAGGCATCTCGAGTTGAGATGTCTTATATGGTGCTTAAGTGTTTAGACTGGCCACATTGCATATTGTTCTATGTGTCTTTGTATCTGCGTACTCCGTAGTTTTTTCAGTTATTAGATTACTGGGTAAGCTGTTTGCTTGATTAATTTCTGTGATGATTGTACAGGTTCTCAACAGGATTTGGAGTCACAGGTGGCAGTGCTTTAATTCATGAATTCTATTCTCGAGAAGCAACAAACCCTGTACATTTGACTGTAGATACAGGTTTCACAAATGGAGATGCTACCATTAAGGGTTTCGTTTCTGTTAACTTGTCTCTCGGGGATCATCAACTAGCTTCACAGTTTCAAGAAATTCCATTAGATCTAAGGATGGTTGAAGCTGAGCGTATCGGATGTATGTAACTGCTGAAACTTACTTATCTTCTTTTATTAGTATTTTCACCTAAAATGTGAAAATATTAGAGGCTATAGTGAAAACTGAAAACTGTGTCTAGGTTTCTAAAATTTCAGTTATCCTTTCCGTGATTACTATTGTTGCATAAATTGTGAAACTGTTTTAGGCTATAGTGAAACTGTGTCTAGGTTTCTAAATGTGAATTCTGATGAATGTTTGGGAAAGAAAGTATTAAAGCGTAGTATCCTACATCTCATCTACAAGTATACATGGTAGCCGCGTTTAATCATATGAAGTTCTCTTAATATAGTTGATGTCCTAAAGAAGACGGCAGTAGACAAACTCCCGAATGATTTGGAAGGAATGGAAGATTCAATGAAAAAGCTACTAGCTTTGATTGATGATGTCTACAAATATGTTGATGATGTTGTGGTAAGCGAACTATATACATTACATTCTTAACTTATCTTGACATGCATAGTCTTCAACTTGTTTGTAAGTATTTTAATACCGATTGCATTTCAAATTATTAAATTTAGGAAGGGCGTGTTGCTCCTGATAATAACATTGGAAGATTTATCTCGGATACTGTAGCCGCTATTCCCAAATTATCTTCCTCCGCCTTTGAGAAGCTTGTGAATGACAGTCTTCAGGTAAGATCAGTTCTCTTTCTATCTTCTGCATCTCTGGGTCTTTGTCTTTTACTTGAACAGAACTGTGGTGATTTTTTTTTTTTTTCCTTTATCCTTTTCTGGGTGGCGGAGTCCCCTTCTCTGACATGGCTTGCAACATTCTAATAAAAAAACATGTCGTTAGTAAGCCCCTTATATGTACCACACAATGATGATTGCTTATGCTCTGAACCAAAGACCATGTTTACTTTATAATATCTTAGCCTTGCCTTGCTCCTACCTCCCTGTATGGCATTGTGTTGCACCTAGATGGAGCGCTAGTTCCTCGACCTGTTCTATACTTGCAAGTTGCGAGCTTCTTAAATTAGGCTTGATGCTAAGGTGTTGTCCAAGCATCAAAAGCGTTAGGCATTGTAAGCTGCTTATTGCTTTACGTGATCTTCAATGAGAGTCTTCTACTGAAGTGGGCACCTAGGTGCCTACGCTCTTAATTAGTGCCTCACATGAACTTAATGCGGTAATAAGTATGAAACTGCTCTACTAACGGTTACAGTGCTGGCAGCGAGATAGAATAGTTCTGGACTATATAGATGGAATACAGGCTCTCGAGGGACCTGATCAAGAACTCTAAAATACGTAAATGCAGATCACGAGTTATACCAGTAGTGTAAATTTGTTTGATGGGGAAAAACAAACTGAATGAAAAAATAAGTATGGAAAAAGTGACCCTTATACAGCATCAGGACATCATAGGGAAGTTTGAGCGAACTGGGTTGACTAATAGCTTACAAAACCTCTGATTGTTTTTTTTGACGAACAAGCAATATATTACTCAAACAAATCATCCAAACAAATAGATTGAAGATCAATAGGGACAGACCCCCCATCGAAAACTCGACCTGGGAAAAAACATGACTCCCTCGCTATAAAGTGAGCGGCCTTGTTGGCAGATCGTTTGACAAAAAACAACTCTATGTTTAAATCTGCGAGTAATCTACGACACTCCGCAACTATGCAACCAAACGGAGACCTCATTGCAACTTTGCTACGGATAGCCTGAATTACTCCCAAGCAATCAGATTCAATCACAGCTTCCCTCCAACCAACCTCCTTAGCCCAACTTAGAGCCTCTTTTACCGCCATAATCTCTGCAAGCTCCGGTTGAACTCGACCCTCAAACACCTCAGAGCGCCCCACAATGACTCTCCCCTCATCATTTCTAGCTAGAAATCCAATCCCATATTTATGGCTCTCCTCAAACAAGGCTGCGTCGACCGATATCTTAACTGAATTCTGTTTTGGTTTCACCCAAGAAGAAGCTCCGTCACCTGGGATGGTGTCCCTGTACAGAGTCCTAGTTGAACACACTTGGGCTGCTTTCCATTCTGTAAGGTATTGTCTAGCCGAAAACACAACATTGATTATAGAATGCTTCTTGTTATCCCACACCTTTTGATTCCTGCACTGCCAAATGCTCCAGCACATAGTGGCAATTTCTCCATGCTTCTCTGGTCTCGAGGTATCCAACATATAATTTAACCAACCATCGAACGATTCCTGAACTGCATTCTGGATTGACATACCTCCCATTCTCCAGCAGCTTGCAGCGAACGAACACGTAACCAAAGCATGCATTATTGTCTCCTCGTTACAAATTGGACATGTTGAAGAGACTTGCACTCGTTTCATCCTCAAATTCACGCACGTTGGTAAGCATTGATTTAAAGCACGCCACATGAGGTTCAACACCTTTGAGGGTGCCTTGATCCTCCATAGTCGCTTCCATAACATGTCGCTTGCACCTGAAAAACCTTCTTCTTTCTGGGCTCGAAGTAAACGATAAGCACTCCGAACTGTGAACACACCTGTCATCTCCTCGTTCCAAAACAAGGTGTCTTCTTCCCTGTCTCCACCATAGTGGGTATTATAGATACAATTTTGGTCTCTGTGGTTGAATAAATCCTGCAGAATTTCCACATCCCATTGCTGACCATCCTCCGTTCGAAGCGAATGCACAGAAGCATTCTCTAACCCCTGTAATTCAGTCGTGATGTACGGATTTGTCTCACCTTGAAGCCATGGTTGGTTCATGATAGTGATATCTTTTCCGTTCCCAACTTTCCAACGCGCACCTGCGCTAACAACATGTCTAGCCTCCCAAACGCTCCTCCAAATGAAACTAGGATTATTTCCTAACTTTGATTGAAGAAATTCACAGTCTGAGAAATATCTTGCTTTGTAAAGTTTGCTAGATAGTCTATTAGGCTCAGTCAAGAAGCGCCAACCTTGTTTACCAAGCAATGCACGATTGAAACTATTAAAATCTCTAAAGCTTAAACCACCGTTTCTCTTATGGTTAGACAACCTCTCCCAATTCATCCAGTGGATGCTAGTTTTGCCAGAAACTTTTGACCCCCACCAGTATCTTGATATGCTACGCTCAAACTCTTTTATTAGCACCGATGGTAGTAAAAATAAATTCATGGCATAAATGGGAATAGCTTGCGCAACACTTTTAATCAACACCTCCTTGCCGGCTTGGTTTATCCATCTGTCCTTCCAAGAGTACATACGCTGCTGCATCTTATCTTTAAGGTACGCAAACACACTTCTTTTTTTTCTCCCTAACATATTCGGCAATCCCAGGTACTTGGCTCCCTCCTCCGTCTCTTTCATTTGAAGCACCTGACAAACAGTATCTCTACACCCTCGATCCACATTTGTACTGAAACAATAGAGGATTTATCCATGTTAACTTGCTGGCCCGAAGCCTCCTCATAAGTTTGCAGTAAATCCAACATGTTCAAAGCCACCGTTTATGAGGCAACAGTGAAAAAATAACTATCATCTGCGAATAACAGATGATTTATAGTAGGGGCTTTACGACAAATCTGGACACCTTGAATCTGATGGTTTTGCTCGTATTTTCTCAACAAAGATGAAAGGCCCTCCGTGCAAAGAATAAACAGATAAGGGGATAAGGGATCCCCTTGTCTAAGCCCTCGAGAAGGAATAACAGGTCCCATTGTGTATTCTCCATGAACAATGTGATACCTGACTGAAGTAACACACCTAAGAATAAGATGCACCCACCAATCTGCAAAACCTAATCTACATAAAAGAGCTCACAAAAAATCCCACTCTATTCTATCATAAGCCTTACTCATGTCAATTTTAAGAGCCATAAAACCTTTCTTTCCCCTTCTCTTTCGCTTTAAGTAATGCAACATTTCATATCCAACCATGATATTGTCCGTAATTAGCCTCCCCGGTATAAAAGCGCTTTGATTCTCAGCCACTACGTTATCCAACAAATACTTCATCCGGTTAGCCAACACTTTAGTGACAATTCTAACCAAAACATTACATAAAGATATAGGTCTTAAATCGCCTATATAAGTCGGGGTTATTTTTTTCGGAATGAGAACCACATTAGTTTCATTTAAATCATCCGACAGAGTGCCTTCTTGGAAGAATTTCCTGACCATAGCCACTACATCTTTACCAACAATCGACCAGTGTTTTTGATAAAACGCTGGTGTCATGCCGTCCGGACCCGGAGCCTTATCTGGGTCCATTTGAAAAAGAGCTATCTTAATTTCCTCTTCCGTCACTTCAAGCAATTCCACATTCTGGGTAGCCGATATCTTTGGCTCAATGCTCTCTACTACCTCTTGCCAGTTCGTACGAGTCGCTGTGAATAAATGTTTAAATTGGTCCGTAATAAGCTCTTCCAAGCCATCATCCCAATTTACCCACTGGCCTTGACTGTTTTTTAACCGAGTGATCCTATTTGTTCTTCTTCTAGCTGAAGCATAAGCGTGGAAGTATCTACTATTCTTGTCACCCGAGTGTAACCACAGTTGCTTCGATCTTTGTCTCCAAAAGATCTCTCTTTGGTTCAGAATACGATGCAACAAATTCTTTAACTCCCTATATTTCTGAACTGCATTTTCATCTCTACGATTTCTCAAAGTTTTCAGCTCCATCTTGCACTCTTTGATTCGCGAACTAAATCTCTCAGTTATCTCCTTTCCCCATTGTTGCAGATTCTCACCACAAATTCTAATTTTCGACTGAATATCGGTATTTGCCATCGACTCCCAACTATCCAACACCACTTGATGACACATGGGTTCCGTTAGCCACGCGTTTTCGAACCTGAACTTTCGATGAACCCTCTTCTTTTTGCCAACTTCAGGCACCAGTAAAATAGGATTATGGTCTGAAGTCGACCCCTCTAAATTGTATAACTTGACCTCTGGAAACAGCTGCAACCACTCAGTCGTGGGAAGCGCTCTATCCAACCTGACTTCCGTCCAAGCATTCGTTCCTCTTCCCCTTTCCCAGGTAAATTGGTGTCCCACTAAGTCGAGATCAGACAGACCTAGCTCAGACACTACCTCGTTAAATCCTTCGACCAACCAATTCGGGTATAGAGGTCCACCTATCTTATCTTGCTGAGATAACACGTTATTTAAGTCCCCTATGACGCACCAAGGAAGGTTTGAATCCCTCGCTAAAGTTCTTAATAAATTCCATGTTTTCCTTCTTTGTTGTCTGTCTGGCTCGCCCCTCTGATAGGTAAGAGTATGAATGTTTAAGTCTGCCCTTCCCTTCTTTCAAGCGTTACACACTTGTGACTGAAAAACGGAGTCCAAACTGTGTTCATACTATTAGAGTTTACATTTCAGTGCTGCACCACATTGCTGTTGGTACCTTTCCTCCACGGGTAAGCAATGTTCTAATGACTAAGTAATAGGTGTCGTACTGTCATTTCATAGAAAACATAAATTTTATAGATGCTTGATATCAAGTCCTGGAAGGCTTTAATGGGTAAAAGTAAACTTAAATGTTTCGTATTACCACGTGCAAAGTGTTCCTAAATCATAATGGAGTCTATGATTACACTGTTTTAGAATGGAGATGATTACATGTTTGTTAATGTTTTAATGTATCATCAAAGCTGCCCAATTGTTTTAGTTGCTCATCTTTTCCTGCAGCAACCTTCTAATTACTATCATTTTAAGTATAATGCTGATGTAATTTAGAGGTCAGTTTTTCTAATCATGTATTATCCTTATCTTTTTGTTTGTGTGCTGCTGTAGGACCAATTAGTACTGCTGTATTTGTCGAGCATAACAAGAACACAACTCAGTCTGGCAGAAAAGTTGAATACAGCTGCCCAAATTCTTTGATGCTCGGAAGTGGTTCTTGTTCTCAATTTCTCAAATCCTTAGAAACTCGAGTCTTCTTTTCAGGCTAGGGCAAGGCAAATTAGTCTTTTGATTTGTTGGATTATTGAAACGAATTACATGTTATTCCTATTTTCTCTGTCTGCCTTGGAAAAATGTTTACCTGGAGTTTTTTTGCTTGCTAATTTGTACCTGGAGTTCTCTGGATGCACAAAATTTTCTTAATATTGCTGATGAAATGCAGGACACCACTTTATTTATGTTTAATTGAAATTTCAATGGCTGTTTTGGTGTAGTTTAAGGGATAATCTTGCAAATTTAGGCCACAAGTGAATTCAATTCCCTGTTTTTTTGTTATAACAGTGATTAATTATTATTATACATACATTTAATTCAAGATCACATCCAAAAGGTTGTTTATTATCCAACAAGTGAATTGAATTCACTATGAAAACATTAGGCAGCATTCTATATAACCAAGCATTCTACTATTGACTAGCTGTGTTGTAAGCTGAATGTATTCTTGGCCACAACTGTATTTTTAGCTACAATCGTGTGCCGTGTTAACGTAAAGTATTCAGAGTATTGATGCAGGAAGCTGAATGCTTTCTTATCAGCAGATAATTATTAAGTGAGAAATGATGCAGGAAGCTGAATGTATTCTTACAACCTCGTGTCGTCCATCAAGTAGTATATGATTTGAGTAAATATGCCAGAAATCTGAATATATTTTGGAGGTACAACCTCGTGTCATATCAACTAATACTATTAGTTGAGTCTTGATGCAGGGGACAAAAACTTTATTTCAAACTTGGCGACTGTGGAACTAAGAAAAATTAAAATTAAATAATTATACTCACAAGTCATAACATCATATACTATAGTAGTATACTATACGTCTGTACAATATTTTCTCATTTGGCCTGCTTGTATTGTTTTTCACGGCTCTTCCTTCAAAGAAGTATTAATAAAAGCGTAGCAAGAATATCCCGATCATATACTCCTTTTGTTTTTTCATTACAAAGTTTTTGGTTAATGATTAACCAAAAACTTTTTAACCGTTAATCGGAACAAATTATGCATGTTTTAGATTACATATTTTTTCAACGATAGGGTGCCATCCTAAGATTAGATAAATATTTCATTTTTCAGTTCAACACCATCGTATGTCCTTTGTAACGAGCAACTCCAATGAACGAACCAGTACATTGGGTCTTGCAATCCTTGCATAGATTTACTCCATCATCCTCTTAGAATAAGTCTATCTTTTGGGATAAATCTATCCCAACAATTTATGTGTTAAGAGGACAATTGAATTCTTAACCCTTTGCTACACAAGACAAAATCCATATCAATTGAGTTAGAGCTTGTTATAAATAATATTAAAATGTGCTCTTTCTTTGGTAATAAAATAATTTATGAAATAATAGTTGCTATTTATACTATGCTAAATCTTTTTGTAATTTGCACGCCCGCCTTTCATGAATGTCAAAAATAATAAAAATAAAACTTAAAAAGTACTATTGGTATGTTTATTTATTTAATATTTTAAAATTTAGAGTGGATATTTGAAGGGGGTATAACAGTAAATAAAAGGATATTGTACATTGGGATACTAAACCAAAACTAGTCGAGGATGACATAGGCAGATAACGCAAATAATTACTATTTTGGGGTGTCTCATCATTTCTGTACATTCCAAAAATAATAAAGTTTTAATAATAAAAAATACTATTACATCCACTAACTTTTCTCCATTATCTCAAATCTATAATATAAAATACTATTACATCCACTACTTAGTATTTTCCTCCACTATCTCAAATTTATTATTAAATATTGATAGGTCCAATTACTTTATCCACTTTTCATCCAACTTTACTCATTATTTATACATTTTCTTGGTCTCTGTATCCAAACCCAATGTATATTATTCAGTGGGACAGAGGGAGTAATAAGACAAGGGCCCTGTTTCTTAATTAGCAGTTAGTTGTTAGTTGAAGCGGATTGAATTAATTGTTTTAACTAACTAATTTAAATAGTTGTTTTGACTAATGAATTGAATCAACTATTTAAAAAAAATTATTTGATAATAAATTGTTTATAATAATTGTTTGTATTTAAATTAGATATAGAACAAATCTCTAATTCAAAAAGATAAAAGTAGTTTTTTTAAAATTAATTTATTCACCTCAATAAGTTATTTCAATCAACTAAATATCAAATGGGTTTTATCTGTCTAAGGATAAAGTTCTACATGTGGTGAAAACATTTTTAATACACATTTAAAGGTATTTATGTAAAATCACTGAAAATAATTTATTTACAAAAATACACCTTCAAAGCCCCTTACTTTATAAGTACAAATCACTTAGGTTGTGTTCAATTGGGGAGAATGGAATGAGGTAGGAATGGAATGAAAATTGTAAACAAAATTTTTGAATAAAGAAGAGATGTTGGGGGAAATAATGAGCAAATATGAGAGAGAAGAAGTTTCTTATGATGAAAATTGTAAGGAAAATTATGATGATGGAGAATGGAGTATTCCTTCCAAAACATATGGGTTAGAAATTTAGTTTAAATTATGTGGAAAGGAATGAAGTAAAGAATGAAAATTAACATTTTCCCAATTTTCTCGAATATAATTTTTATTCCATTCTTCCCCCATTCCATTAAAATGAAGTGAACTTATTACAAGGAGACAGATTGTCCTCCGCCCAATTTTCTCATATCAAATACATTTATTAAATAATTCATTCTGTAATCAAATTTCTAAATTATTTTAACCATCTAATATTTATTCAAACCTCTAACTTCCTAATCAAATTTTTAAGTTACCTTAATCATCTACTCCCTCCGTCCCAACGATTTGTTATCGTTTGCTTTTAACACGGAGACCAAGAATTAAGATTAAAATAAGTGAAGTAGTGGGTATAATAGTGATTTTATTGTTAAAATAAGTGAAGTAGTGGGTGTAATAGTGATTTTATTGTTAAAATAAGTGAAGTAGTGGGTGTAATAGTGTAAAGTATTATTAAAATAAATGAAGTAGTGAGTGTAATAGTGTTAAAACTTACTATTTTAGGAAACGTAAAGAATTGGTTGGGACGTACCAAAAAGGAAAGTGTAAACAATTGGTTGGGATAGAGGGAGTAATTTTTATTCAAACATGTAACTTCCAAATTCTAGTACTGACACATACTAGTCTACAAAGTCAACATTTCAACACTCTTTCGCTACACCCCAATTTATTAGATACACATTACTTTCTCCTCTGTAACTATCTTTCCTCCTACTTCTCCGCTCGGTAATTTTAATTTATTCGCCGGACAAGTATGTCGGACGCTTTAATAAACGGACTGGCCGGAGCTGGCGGTGGGATCATAGCTCAGCTTATCACCTATCCTCTCCAAACTGTATGTATCTCTCTACTTCTCCCGGATCACACCACATCATGTGTATGTAACTATGTATAATTGTATATTTGCCTAATATTTCTCATGAATTTGAGTAGGTTAATACTCGCCAACAAACGGAGAGAGACCAAAAGAAAAGGGATGAAAACACTGGGCCTATAGACCAAATGTATCAGGTCTCTCCTCTCTCTCTCTCTCTCTCTCTCTCTCTCTCTCTCTCTCTCTCTCTCTCTCTCTCTCTCTCTCTCTCTCTCTCTCTCTCTCTCTCTCTCTCTCTCTCTCATTTTGTTTTCATCACAAAATTATAAACCCTGTTAAATTTGTGTTTGTGTTATGAAAATCTTGCAAGGAAAATGCCTATTTTATGGTGTTCAAGGGAGCTTGTTTTCACTTGTTTTACGATTTATGTTCACAATGCATATTTTACCTTCTAAAAAAAATGTGTGTGCATACAAGTTAATACAGTGGTATACATTTGTATGTATAGGCTGTGAAACAATGGAGTTGTATGATGTATGTATGTATGTATGTATGTATGTAGGTTGTGAAACAAGAGGGATGGACTCGTTTGTATGGCGGCTTAACACCGTCACTTGTTGGAACCGCTGCCTCTCAGGTGATCCAACCTGTCTCTTACTTGTTGCATTTTATATTAACTTGGTGCTTCTCCACTTCCTTTTTTCCCTATTGTCCCTTGGAACTTGTGGAAGAGTGTATCTTCTAAAAATTCTTATATTTAAAAGGCTTGTGTTATTAACTGAAAGTTAAATTCGTATGTTGCACAAGCAAACTGTAAGATGTTATTGCAACTGATTTTTATTTAACAAGGCATTGCTTAGAGAGACAAAAGTTTATTCTTAATGCTTTTGATCAGGACATGGTTCGGTTTTATATGTGAAAAACTACTACCATCGTTCTTCGTTATTATGAAGTGGTTGCACAAGGTTGCATCTCTACGTAGGGAAACCAAAAATTGATGCCTTGTTATAACAGTAGGATGATGTATTGATATTAGTACTGTTCACTTTGATTTGGTAAATGTGCATTTTTATGAATTTGTACTTTTGTAGTATTTTAAGTTCTATGTACTTCTTATCAAGACAATGATCATCTCTGGTTCATGGGTAACGGAAGCTTAAGCCTTTGGAAAACTCGCTTTCTCTTACCTTCCTCCAAAATGTGAGGTCAAACAATTGACACCTTGAACGTCTTAGTGAGGACTTGCTATAGCGTTAACTATGCTCAGTACTCAGCCCTTTGACTCTCTTAACATCTACTGTATGATATTATCTCATACACATGCACATTATTTGCCCCAATCCCTTTGGTAATGATTTATAGAGGAAACAGAAAATTGCAGTACTAAGTGAAATTACTGTCAGGATAAAATCTTCAATTTACTGTATTTTTTCCCAGCAACGTTAGCCAAAAACCAGAACAAAAAATTTATGTGCAATATTAAAAGTTCAAAATTTAGAAAAGAAGATGTTGAGTATACACATTAATATTGTATGTAGCCTACTAATTCTCGCTCACAATTCTTTGTGTTACAGGGTGTTTACTATTATTTCTACCAAATATTTAGGACTAAGGCTGAAATTACTGCTCTTGAACGTCGAAAAAGAGGGCTTGGAGATGGTACAGTTGGGATGTTTTCATCTCTTATGGTTGCTGCTTTGTCTGGGTAACTTATCTTTCTTAGTCGGTATCCCAACCATTAGCTTCAACTTGTTATCAGCCACTGCACTCCAAGTCCAACTTGTTATCAGCCACTGCACTCCAAGTCCATAACTGTTTGGGTCATTGCAACATTTAATGCCTTTAATTCACTGTGGATATTTAGATGTTTTCATGAGCACCAAATAAATTATTTCTGTGCTGTCATCTTACCAAGTACATTGCTTTTTACTGTTGAATGATGGACCATGAAGAGTTATTCAAATTTCGATTCCGTTAATATATCTTATCTATTCCAGATACAGGCTTGTAGCCATTTGTAGGCATATATTTAGGATCCAGTTTAGTTGGTAACCTGTTACCATGACCATATCCGGTATGATTATCAAAATCTGTTAGTGAATCTAATATTTGTTTTCATAACCTGTATTGAGATATATTCTTATTTTCTTTTATTTTTAGATTATATATTGCATTTTCACTACTGACTTAGTTGACTTAAATCAGATGTTAAACTCTATTAAGATTATAATAATCTGTATTTTCCTTCACTATCTCCTGACTTTTCTACAACTGAACAGAATTGACTGTATAATTGTTGTGGTATGGCATAATGCGTTGACTTTTCCCTGTTATAATAAGCATGCATCAATCTATTGTTTAAGTATTGTAAGACTTGTGCATTTTGGCAGCAGGATACAAAACTTTACTTGATTCCCGTTTCAGAAAGTTCATTTTTCCATACATATCTTTTATATATCAGGAAAGTTTCTGACATTATTCTTTGCACAGGTGTGTGAATGTGCTACTTACTAATCCTATATGGGTGGTTGTTACACGCATGCAGGTAAATATATTTGTCCTCTTGGTCTTTGTAGAGTTGGTCTAGTAAGCTATATAATTAGTGTGATCTTAACTTTTGACAAAATATATCTGCATTAGTAAAATTGAAAATGGAAGTCTAGTATTTCAGGTCAATCATTACTGTTATTCTTCGAAACTTTTACCTTCTTTTCATCTAGTTAATAAGTATGTATATATTCAAAACATAAGAAATTACTGAATCAAAGAGGCATAAACCCAAAGCCTCTTTTAGGAATATTTTTTTATTTAAAATTTTTTGAAATTGCAAGTTCTGTACATAAAATCTAGGTAGTATTTCTTATCTTTTCTTTTCAAATCCATCTGCTAGTTTTGTGAAGGCAAAACTGGAGGAACCAGACTCATTTGAATAAAGAATATGATTCTTTTTGAGATTGTTTTGTTTAGTTCTGTTCAAGGAAGACTCCTCCCACATTGTTCTTTTTACCACACAATTCTTTCTCTTTCCTATTCTATTTTGCATTAGTTAGTTGAGTTACTGGAACAAGACTTCTTTAAACTTCTCCAGTGTTATATAACACATGTTTATCTTTTCCCAAAACAATACATAGATTATAAATTGAGAAAAAGAAAAGAAATAAAGAAGACTTCTACATGTTTAATATTTGTTCTTAGTGATAATAGTAACTATCATCATGGTTTTCGGGATCTGATATCATTGCACATATAATTGTGTTCTAGCTACATGCTTGACCTTTTATATTGTTTTTATCAACCGCAGACTCACAGAAAGAAATCCCAACCTCAACAAACTGATTCCATATCTTCGGATGATAAAGTAATTGCTGACGTAGAAGCACCTCCATTTGGAACCAACCTTGCGGTATGTGTATTTATGCGTCAACTTGATACTTGTGCTTGCACTTGATTAGTAGTTGGAAATGCAGATATCATACCCTGCAGTGTGCAGCAGAATTTCTAGCAACATTTTGTTGGTATACAAGGAATCCAGTGCTACCTTTCTGTGCCGCTTAATTAACCTGCAAACAAAATAATACTCGTTAAGTACTGTTAAGGCTTTGACTGTATCTAGCCTGTATTACCTGTACTGCCGATAATAATCATCCAATCATTATTTTCAACTTACTTTTGTATCAAACACACCACTCTACAGTTGCCCGAGTTTGATGCAAGTTGTAATTGTTCCAGTGTCAAGATATAGAAGGATGAGTAGCGGGGAGAAGATGGACGCTTCATTACATATATGATATACCCTAGAAAGCAGGGTGTGGCATGTAGGGTTCAGAGGTTTTAGATAATGGATGGAGATATATAGGAGATTCTTAGGTTGAGGAAAAGTCTTGGGACAGAATGAGCAGTCATGTATTGACAACAATGAGACTTAACTTTAGAAAAAGACAACTGCTATGGTGTACGAAATTGTTAGGTTAGGGGACTTACACAATCCGAGATTCACAAACACCAATACAGAGCACACATAACCAATCGATTAGTTGACAAGATCTACCAAAGCGCAAAACAAGAACACACACAATATTTGACGTGGAAAAACCCACATCCCAAACTTGTATTATTAATCTTAACAATATCAATAATACATCAAGACAATAACACCTTAACGGTGTCCCAACCCGATACTTGAGCCAACAATGCTCAAGCATCCCCAAACAATACTTAAGACTACATCTCTTAAGCTTTCACCTCCCTACAGACAAATACGATATGACTATGTATATATAGCCATCACAAACTTAGCCACCAAGATATCCTTTTCATACTTGGTTTCCAATTACAATCCTTATCATACTTGGTATCTAAATATACCATCTATAATAATAATCTAAACACATAATTATTACCCAATCCATATATGTTTTGGATCACCAAAACCCATACTATTCGTATTGGGTTTAAACCCAACAATCCTCCCCTTCAACCCAATACCCACATCGGATTGAACGGTAACCATCAAAGCCATTGACGTCCATCTGCCAACGCCTCCCCTCGAACAAGAATCTCCTCATCTTGCTCCTCCAATCTTGAGTGTCGCCAAAACCCGTATAGTGACCCTCCAAACCATCCAAACCATCGTTCTTCACCATAACGATGTATCCATCTACAAAATCACGTGCATCAACCACCACGAGTGCTCTTCCACATGTTGAGTCACCCGATCCTTGCTTTCACAATCCTTCGGTCTCCTGAAGAAAATCACTAGTATCATCCAAATAGTTCACCTGGTTGATCAAGCCATTGAAATAGTTGCGATGACCTCTTCCATCTTCTTCCATCTTGAGTCCGCACAGGATTGATCCACGGTGCAAGGCCAACCGAATAATCCATACCGCACGTAACTTTGTCTCTACCTGCTTTAGTAGCAATCTTCTTATCAGCAAATCATTCATCATGCTCTGCCATACCAATTGAACCTCGAACTTTCCCTCAACCTCATCCATCACGAACCCGAACCTTGGCTCTTGATGTACTAAAAAAAATTTCGGCTAAGAAGTAGCTACTGGGGCGTGGGGATTGTTTGCATGTATCTTTCGCATTGTAACTTTGTAATATTTTCGTGCCTATTTGGCGGCACATACATCCTTCTTAATTCCTTCTACTCTTTGATCTCTCTATGTCCTCTTACTACACACCACGACTATACATAGGGAAGTACTCTTTGTCATTAGTACATTCATAATAACTCATTACTGCTTACCTCGAGTATGTCAATATGTTTCATATCCAAAGTTGAGCCACAAACGTAGGTCATTGTTCACGTAAATACAGTTTCATGCACATCTTTATAACTGAATAAAAATTATGCGGAGCTTCTGATGGAGTTCCACATTTATAAAAGTGAAAGGATGAAGCATTCATTAGGCAAATTATGATATCTACTATAAATTTCTTAATGGTCTGTTTGGGAACTTAGATTTCATTTGAAGTTCTGGATTTAATCAAATGACATGTTTGAATTACTAAAAGAATTCCAAGACATTCAACTATTAGTATAAATTTGAGAATTGAAATAACAACTCAACTCATGTCATTTGAAATGTATCATTGAAATGAATTCAATGTTCCCAAACGTAATCTAAGTGTATTTGTTTATTTATTTAATGCTAAGAAGTGGTTACATTGCAAACCTAAAGAGGTGGTCTTGGAAATAATTCACCCCGCTTCCTTCGATGAAAACTGTAGTTTGGAAGTTCTTCATCTTCTTCTTCTTTTTTTTTTTTTTTGTGAAAAAGTAAAGACATTTAGTCGGCCTAGTTCTTCTTATACTAGAACACTTTAACAAATAGTTACTGTGTTATATACACAGTTTATCCGCTGGTGATCTAACTTAGCTAGATTATAGGTTTTGTGATCTGTACGCCATGACCTTAACTAAAATGTTCAATTTTTACAGATTCAGGAACTTTATGACGAATCTGGAGTTTGGGGATTCTGGAAAGGTGTTTTACCAACATTGATCATGGTAGGTAAAAAAGTATAACTAATACCTGCTGCAGAATGATTGCTGATTGCTCTCACTGTTACATGCAGGTGAGCAATCCTTCCTTGCAGTTTATGCTTTATGAAACCTTATTGAAGAAGTTAAAGCAAAAGCGTGCTTTGAGCAAAAATGCTAAAAAAGGAGTAACTGCTTTGGAGGCAAGTTATATTTCTGGTTGTTGAAGTCCTAGTACTAGCCTCTAGCTGATAAAGTTCTGTTACGACTTTTTATCATTTTAATGTACATCGGTTAATCCACCATATTAATTGATTGCAATTATTGAACATGTTGCTATTTTGCTAGATATTTTTGCTTGGGGCTTTGGCTAAGCTTGGAGCTACAGTTGTCACTTATCCTCTTCTGGTTGTGAAGGTTAGTGACATTAAATAATTGAAATGAACTTACTTGTTTGTGTCCGTCAAGTTTCGGCAAGTTTCTCAAGTGCTATTTATGCACTTACTTACTGTCCAGATGATAGTACAGTCACATTCAATATGTTTCAGTATGTTATATGTAGTACATATAACTATGTCAAGAATCACTCCGTTTTTCGAACACGATGTAGCTGCAGCATTGGTGTTTTGAACATATTAACGTCAGTTAACTTGTAGAAAAGCTCTAAAGTAATAGATTGTCGGGCTCAAATTGTGTGAATGTAGTTCGATGGTAATGAAACACATTCTAAACTGAAATGATCTTTACTATTGTTAGTGTTGCCCCCCCCCCCTTCTAGCTCTAGGTTTCTACTTTTACCCCGCATCCCTCCCCCAATGAAATTTAAAGGAAGGAACCTCCCAAAATCTGAGTGAGTTCTCAGTGGTCACTAATCTATGCTCTTTGGTAAAATTTATTGTTAGCCTGCACATATGCAGTTTTAAGAATATTATTGGTTACATCATACATGAGATGGAGGATGGATGTTTGCAATATCAAGAATATTTAAGGTTACATATGTGGAGGATGGATTATTGCAATCTACGTCTGAGAGCATATTTTATTTTATGATTTTAAATAAAATAAATGTATTCTGATGTGTAAATGAGCCCTGGAATATGGCAAGGGGTGTTCGCCGGGGCCCCGACTTTCATAGGGCCTAATCTCTGTTTTTTAATCACTTTATAAATATAAATAAATTAATACGTACTGCTGGGTATTGTCCTACTGTTCATAATGATTAGTACAGCTAAATTTTGTTTCCATCATATGTATGTTCTTCGGTATACTATCATAATTGTGTTGATTTTATTGACCTCTACTTTAGGTGATTGATATGTTTTATCATTTATGAATTTTGTTGAAAACAATTATCGATCGTCACTTTTAGGGTCCCCCATTTCCTGTTTTCTTCCCTAGGCCTCCAAAAGCCCCTGAATACAACCGATTCTCCGTGCACTGGGCATACCTTTGCTGGCTTTTCTTTTATTTCTGTTGTTTGCCCAAGTTCCTTACTAATTATTTCTTTGCAGGCAAGGTTACAAGTAAAGCAAGTTATTGACGGAGACAAGAAGCGTCAATATAAAGGTTTGTGAATTTTGATACGCTGTAAAGTAGGAAAATATATTCAAATGCAACATTGAAGGGGAAAAAAAAAAGCGAACTATGCCAACATGTTGAAATGGCATTGAATTATAACTCTGTAACTTTTTCTCCCATCCTGTATGCAAGGAGGGTTGCAGTTTGTCAATACGATAATATGGTACAACCATCACAGATAGATATGAAAAAGTAGCAAAAAAAACTTGGGTAGGTCTTAGAAGTTTGTATCAACTTAAAAGATGATGTGGCTGAGCATTAGTTGGTATATTCAGAAAAATCTACCCAAATTATGAATGGGGTTAAATGGAAAAAGTTAACAGGGGAAGTATTCAGATGTTATAGCACTCAAGAGTGATCGTCTTGTACGATTGTTGCAATTGGGGACAAGCGCATTGGCATTTTATGCATTGATAAGATTAACTTCATTCCTTTTACCTTCTTTCCCTGTTTTGTGCTTAAATTTTCCAGTTCTTGCTCTTTATGATTTAACCGGAATTAATTTTCTTTTTTTCCAATATAGGTACTATGGATGCCATCATGAAGATGATTAGGTACGAAGGGATTAGTGGTTGTTATAAAGGGATGAGCACAAAAATAGTACAAAGTGTTCTCGCCGCTGCAGTTCTATTCATGATCAAGGAAGAACTTGTTAATGGAGCTAGGTGGTTACTAACAAAGGATGCTATCAATAAGGCAAGATTAAAGGCTTCATAATTCTCCCTTTGATCGTGATAACAATTTGAGTAGGGTGTTGGTTAGCAGTTTGTACTTCTACACTTCTACTGGATATATGAATTATTTTATATTAAAGAGAAGCAAAAAAGTGTTCTTCTGAGTCCAAGGGAAGCAGTAGTTTACCTGAACTCGAGAGGGTCCTTGGACCCTGATTGATCCTCCGTACCTGTCCCTGTAGCAGAGATGGCAGTGGAGAAACTCAAATCACAGAATGTATGTCATAGGAAGAAATATACAACTATAAGTTGTGAAATGGTGCTCTTTATGGGTAAACTAGATTTCATGAACCCCATTGAAGTTCCTCTATTTTATTTTCTAATTGTTAGAAAGCTGGTGTAGGTTTTAAATTTGTTGCAAGTGTTGCAAAATAATTTATGGAACAAAATAAAGTGTTTTTTTCTTTAATCATTTCTATTAACTTCTTGTATTTGCTTCTTTCCTGCAACATGTCTCAATGTCAGCATGCGAACTTATCTTGTGAAATTATGAAATTGCTGAACACAAACAATTAACATGGTTTATGTTCTAATTAAATATCTGGTTGTATCATGTTTAATGTAAAGAAATAAATATCTAAAGACATGGATTTGTGTATATCAGTGATAGTCTGCCATTTTTTTAACTGTGGCGTGGTATTCACAATTTTTGAGATATAAATATTAAAAAATTGACAAAACATAATTTTGATGAAAATCTGATGTTAAATTTACAAAATACTTATATATATAGGGTCTTGTTCTAATAGAAACTAACTTAGAATAGAAACTAGAAACTAAACCTAAATTAAATATTTCAAGCTAATCTAATGACCAAATTAGGGGTACTTCAATACAAAAAACGTTTAAAATTATTGTCTATATTCAACAAAAATATAAAAAAATTAAAAAAATTAAAAAAAAGTTACTGTTCACGTGATGACGTGGCACGTGAACAGTAACTTTTTTTTAATTTTTTTTTTTTTATATTTTTGTTGAATAGAGCCAAGAATTTTAAACGTTTTTTGTGAAGGTGCCCCTAGCGGGGCCATTAAAATAAATGAAATATAATTTATTTAGTGTAGGTTTCTAGTTTCTATTCTAAGGTTGGTTTCTATTTGAACGCTAGCCTATATATATATAGGGTCTTGTTCTAATAGAAACTAACTTAGAATAGAAACTAGAAACTAAACCTAAATTAAATATTTCAAGCTAATCTAATGACCAAATTAGGGGTACTCCAATACAAAAAAACGTTTAAAATTATTGTCTCTATTCAACAAAAATATAAAAAAATAAAAAAAATTTAAAAAAAGTTACTGTTCACGTGATGACGTGGCACGTGAACAGTACTTTTTTTAAATTTTTTTTTTTATATTTTTGTTGAATAGAGCCACGAATTTTAAACGTTTTTTGTGAAGGTGCCCCTAGCGGGGCCATTAAAATAAATGAAATATAATTTATTTAGTGTAGGTTTCTAGTTTCTATTCTAAGGTTGGTTTCTATTTGAACGCTAGCCTATATATATATAGGGCATGGAGTTTCTAAAGCACACTATATAGAAGTTCTCTATTAGTGCACCTTAAATCTTGTATTTTATTATTATTTTTGATAATCCAACCGTACGGATGAAAAGTTTATGTCAAAATAACATTGTATACAAATTTTTATTATATTTGAAATAGTGGAGCATCACTTTTATAATAATACTATTTTCTATATATATTCAACGACACAGATTTATCATAATCTTATTGCTATAAATTTATAGTTCCAAATAATTAAATTACACGAAAATTTGTACATTCACATATTTTTGTATGAATTTAACATCCGTACGGTTGGATTGTTCAAATAATAACTAATTTATCATAATTTAAACCGCACTAATAGAGAACTTCTCTATTGTGTGCTTTAGATACTCTTTTCCCATATATATATATATATATATATATATATATATATATATATAGGCCTTTGCTCCATACAGAACACTCATATATAACAAACAACAAAGAACACCTTAGATCTATTAGATCCTTTGGCCCCGCCAGGGGCACCCAATACAAAAAGTTATTATTTTTTTACCCTCTATCAAGTCTGCAAAAAAAAAAAAAAATTAAAAATTACTGATGACGTCATCACGTGAACAGTAATTTTCAAAAATTTTTTTTTTTTTTTTTTTTTGCTAGATGGATGGAGCCTAAAAAAATAAGAACTTTTGTATTGGGTGGCCCCGCCAGGGGCAATGGATCTATGAGATATGAGGTGTTCTTTATTGTTTGTTATATAAGGTGTTTGCCATGGAGTGCAACTCTATATATATATATATATTTTTTTTTTTTACTTTTTTTTGAAGAATAATGATTATCATTAATCAAAAAATCAAATACAATGGTCTCCAACACATGAGTAGGAGCAGACGTAAACACATTGATGCAATTAATCAAACAAGGGGAGCACCCCTATTTGCTTGCTTTCGAATAAAGTTAACACAGACATCTGGCAGTGCTTGCAGACTATTGCGACATCTCTCAAGTACGTGACCAACGTCAAACCGATAGTCATTTCTTCCATTTACTGCGTTCACTGTAAGCAGAGAATCAGACTCAATAATCGCTCGAGAAATTCGACTTTGCCTTTACCAATGATAAAACCTCTTTAACACCTATAGCTTCTGCCTCAAACACCGAAACTGGACCTGGCAAGCACATATTCATTCCTTCCACAAACCTATCCAAGTGATCTCAAAGCACCATTCCAATAAAGAATGTATCTGCACCCTAAAAAATAGATGCATTGACATTGATTTTTAAAAACCTAGTTTCAGGTGGCTTCCATCTGTAACATATTACAAGTATTCATTACAGCTAAAGTTGTTGTATTAATTTGCTTCGCTTTCTTCCAATCTGGTACAGAATTAAAACTCCCCTTCATACTAGTGCTGGTGACAAGAACTTGTTATCCCGGACTGTCTTGTTTCGCCAGTACCATATACCCCACACACCATACAAATTGTTTTTATTTTATCAACAGTTCCACTGTAAATTTTTTCAAAAAGCCATTCTGGTGCCGAGTTAACAGCACTCATGTCATACAACAACCCAGGCAGCGTGTCTCCAACAGTCATTAGCAAATTAGCAATAAAAAAAATAAACACAGCATGTGTTCAATATCAGCTAGGCACATGGGACATGTGATATGAAGAATGATACCTTTTGAGATTAGTCTCTGAACATTATTACGACAAAACCGCCAAACAAAAATTTTCATTTTATGAAAGAGAAGTGTTAGATCTAAATAAATAACCACGGATCATCTTATGCGATATTATCAAGGTTACACGATAAAGCTGTAGTACGGAAGCGTACCTGATTCCATGACGGTAGATATAAATACGGATTATGGGACTTGATCTTCCACAGACTTGATTCGCCTCTAGCCGTATCTCACTCTGACTTATGGGAATAGAGGAGTAGAGGTTGTGAATTAGCCTTGGGAACCAAGACCCTATTATGTTCTTTATATAGTAGTCTAATTAGACCCCATTAACCCTAAGTATTACACATTACAAAGCCCATACCGAATAAGATGTTATTGGACTCTTTATTTAAGACCACTTAATTAGTCCAAATATAGAATAAACATTAAATATAATTGTCTTTAATTTGTAAGCCCATAATTATTATTAGATTATAAAATATAATCTAACAATCTCCCACTTGGGCTACAAATTGTTCCAAACAACAATTACATTGAATAACCATAAGTGCGCACAAAATTGTTTATTCTTTAGAAAACATCTTCCTTAGTCAGTCTGGTCCATCTCATATATAAACATGAAACCAAAGCGACCTTCGTCACATTGTCGTAACTCGATCCTCAATGATCACCACATAAATATATTCAATGACATAGATCAAGTATGGATGTGTAACTGGAAATTACATGCAATGTGATCTCAATCATGCCTATTTCCAATTGGTCCTTAATACCTTAGTGAGATCAAACTTTATTCTTTCAAACTTTATGTCAAAACCACAATTGAAAGAGATAGCTCATATAGAGCAATAGAGAGATATAAATAAAATAACTTTATTCTGCAGAATACTCAAAAACATAATGTATCACCATAGTGTCAATATCAAAACTGAGTACCGAATATAAGAACAAAACAAAAAAAAAACTCCAACTAAAACTGAATATTCTCCAATGAGACAACACCCATATGAGCAGTATGCCCAAAAAAAAACTTTATGGTGTCAAAAACTTTAGTAAGTAAGTGAATTTGTTCTTATATACTCAATAGACACTAATTGATATTGCATTCTCTCTACAATGACTTGATATTTAATGTCTATCTGTTTAGACATAAAAAAAACTTAACCAGAAGTAGATTTTCTTGTATCTACACAACCAACATAATCAGAATCAAAATACATAATGATCTCCAAATTTTTCGATTTCTGATAAACGAGCATGTAATATTTTGTTCCTTGCAAGTACCTCATAACCCATTCAATTACAATCCAATGATCCATTTCAGGGTTTACTCGAATATCTGCTTAACATACCCACAATGAATGCCAAAACCGGCAGGGTACTAAACCTTGACCATATATAAAACTCCCACTGAACTTATGACATAGCCACAAGTGCCATTATTGTCTCTAGTGGATCTACTAAGTGGCACTTCCTCTTGAGTTTGTTGAGTTTGCTCTTCTTGAGCATCATCTTGATTTTGAGTAGGAAACTTTATAGGTATATCCACATTGTTATCTTGAACTACACGAGGCAAAGAAACCAATTCTTCCTCAAAGACAACATTCCTGACTTTATATCTTCCCCCTCAAACTCAACATCCTCAGGAAATCTAGAGCAATAAGCGATTAGAACGCTCCCACTTCTCAAAGTTCAATTTCTCAGTATTAGAACTTTCATCCGTAAGAGAAGGAGGTTGTTCTTTCCTTATAGCATAGTCTAAATCCATGCAGCCGAGAACTAACAGAACGTTCTCTTTCCAGCTCTTAAAGTTTGTGTCGTTAAGCACATGAATGGAGTTCATGTTGGCAGTTATATTAGCAGTAGATGTATTAACTAGTAATTTAGAACAAAAAAAAAAATATAAGCTCGCATAATGGAAAAATCATGTCATATGCATACATAATAGCACACAAAAAAAAACATGAATTTAAAATACTATAGTGTGTGTGGGCCCATTCAAACAAGATACCTAGCACAACATTAATATTTAGTCTTTGGACAGAAATATTAACTTGCAAGTGGTACTCTCCACGCAGAAATCAAATATTAATAATAAATTCGGTCAAGCAATAACCTTCCTTTGGGCCGGTTTATTACTCACATGAAAAATTTATAATTATTACATATTTCTTTCCGCACGTACATTTATTATTTGGCCATTAAATAACCTTCCTTTGGGCCGATTATTTTAACGCATAAATAATAAACATACACATCCTATTATTTCAAAATAAATAAATCTACACATAAATATCACTTTGGCAATATTTTGCTTCAACTTACTTATTCGCGAAATAAAAGGACAAGAAAAAAAAATATTTTTTTCTTTCTTAAAAAAAATGTGCCCAAATCTGTATCATTGTAAATATTAAAATAAATCAGCAAAATATTTTAATGTTATTTACAACAACGAAAAATAACATGCATTCTATACAGAACAGAGGTGGGAAAAAAAAACTTTCATGGCAGTAAAGAAAAAAAATAGCTAACTGACCAAATTCGTATATGTAGCCACAAACGAAAAACTGACTACAGGACTAATTCCATTATAACATCCGGTGATATCATGTTAATAAAAGAAAAATTAACACAACCTGATTCTGAGAACATATTACATGTGGTTTCATTCAAGCATAATACATGGTTATGGTACATAATCCACAAATTGATAAAAAAACAGGAAAATCACATATACACATGCTGGTCAGGTTATGAACCAGCTATATGTCATTAAAAAATAAAATTTATTCCATGTATTATGGACAAGCCAAAAAACGTTACCACCAAACTCATGTTTACTAAAACATGCACATGATTTCATGGATTATCTAGCACACTAAACGCATCATCGCATAAGTCAAGTAATCCTGTTATAGCCGTCATTTTGAGTAGCAGTAGAAGTGACACAATTTTGTTCATGCCACAGCTGGTAGTCCATCTTCACATTATATATTCCATCTATAGAACGGTCCCAAGCTACTCGATCTCGTGCATTACCTTGAGGCACATATATAGCTAAAATTGCTTTAGCATATCCTCGTAAAATGTTCTCGGATTTGACTGATGTCCCATTGTTTAGAACTTTGCAGGAACAAACTAGAAACTAGCGCATTCCTTCCTTCATAAATATGGTTATTGTCCACCCTGAAATCTTTTTTATTCCTTAACCAAGGGTCCTTAACTGCTGTAATGTCTGCCCCAACCCCTAAAACCCATCTAAATTCCCGACATAACGTTTCTTTAACTGTCCAAATCCTCATCCAGATAAAACTCGCAGCTTGACCTTAGCTGCTTTCAACATAAAATTTACAAATTTTCATAAAAAAAACATTAAATTTACAAAATACGTATTAGAATCTAGAAATAAATCAAGAATCTGTGTACATATTTAATTTTTGAAAAAATCGTTTTGTATCTAAACTAGCGTTCTACCCGTGCTACGCACCGAACGGTAAAATTCCTTAATTAATTAATATAAATAAATTATTTTAATTACTATTTAGAAAGAAAAAATTCATTAGAATGTAATTAATTTAAGTATAAAATTATTTATTCGTCATATATATACCAATTGCATTAATTTTAATATTATCAAACAATTATTATAACATTCACATTCCCCACTGCAACATTCTAAGCCCCACTTTATTATTTTTTCTTAATTTTGCTTTTCACTTGATTTCTCTAATTTTTTAGAATCTTTCTACCAATTTTGTAAGTTTTTTAACCATATTTTAAGTTTTGTTCTTTTGAAAATTTGGTATAATTTAAATGTACAATATCTTGAGTTTCTAAAATTTTTATCATAATCATTCAGTCAAAAAAATTGTATGGGTCACGATCAAATTTTCGAGTACATATCGAAAGTTCATAAATACTTATTTCTCACAACCATTATAAATTATTAGATCGTCTCTAAAAAAAAAGTTGCATATTTTAACAATTTGAGAAAGGATCTCAATTGTGCAATCCATTAAACGAACGTAGTTATGACAAAAGAAATTTTCGTCTAATCTAGTTTCTTACGTGTTCGTTCAATATCATTTTTACAAAATTCTTTTATTAGTGAATTGATTTACTACAGAAAAATAAACATTATCAATCAACCAAACATATCCAATATATATTACGTTCTTGAAGTAAGATACGACTGTTAGAGTGCGCTCAGCTTGTTTTTAAAAGACAACTTAAAATGTGTATAATCAGTTTGGAAGTTTGTAGGTTGAATTTTTTATTCTTTTATATTAAAAAATGGTATATTATATATTAGTTTTTTTAATCATAAATAGGGATGGCAAATCAATTCGATCTGATAATACCCGATCAGAAACTTGAAATTTTGGATATACTGAACCCGAATTTTCAGATTTTTTTAAGATTTAAATTTTAAACCCAAATTAGTTTCGATTTTGATTTGGATTTTAGTTGTACCGAACCGATATCCTATCCGAAATCTGAAACCCTATACAAAAATAATATAATACCATAATTTGAGATTATATATGTATAGGCTTTTGCTCAAATACAAACCAATCCTTAAATACAAACTACAAACTAACACTAGATTAATTATATTTCATTTATTCTAAGGTTCCCGCCAAGGGTACCTTCACAAAAAATGCTTAAAATAATTGGCTCTATCCACCAAAAAAAAAAAAAACTTGCCGTGGAAATGCGAAGCATTTAAGACAGTAAACGGATGAGTTAGGTAGTCATGAGGGCCGCAGGCCCTCGACACACCCGTCAATCGTCTATTGCCTTTACCATTGATTGCCATTCCTTACAACTTTAGAATGATAAAGGCGCGAAGCGTCGTACAAGAAGGTGCGAAGCACCGTTAACCAGTGAAATCCACTGCCACGTCATCACGTGAACAGTGAATTTTTTTTTGGTGGATAGAGCCAATTATTTTAAGCATTTTTTGTATTGGGGTACCTCTAGTTTGATCATTAGATTAGCATGAAATATTGAATTAGTGTTTAGTTTGTAGTTTGTAGTTAATTTTAGTTTGTAGTAGAGTAGGACCCTATATATATACATATATATATATATATATATATATATATAATATTTTAGATGTAAGACATATAATATATTTATTTTTATTCAAATATTTCATTGGAAATAGTCAATACTAATTTAGTAATTAGAACTTTTATTTCTCAATCTTAAATTTTATTCAAATATTTAAAATGTACTTTTCTTTGTGTTACATAAAATTTTTATTTGTGTTATATACGAAGAATTTTTTTTAAAAAAAATATTAGTTTTCTTTACCCATAAATAGGGATGACAAATTAATTTGATCTGATGATACCTGTTCCGATGTAACGCCCCCAAACCCACTACAAGTGGCTTCGGGTCATTACATCACCAATCCATCACCTGTATTATGAAACATACTTATAAACCTTCTTAAATCGCCCCACAGGTTCAAGGTCGAGTATTCGTCACACAAGTCTACCATTATTATTACATACCTTACCATTTCTTTAGTACAACATACTTTAACCATTACAAAAGATGCTCTAAGCATACATTAAGAAAGGCAACTTTTCTATTCCTTGTTCTGGACATGCTCCTTCCCCTTGTTCTTGAGATGATCCGTTTTCTGGTTGTCCGCCTGGTACGAGCCATATTCGCCTTTGACTGTTAAAAGATTAAGATTTATAGCAAAAGTGAGCAATGATTGCTCAGCAAGTTCACTACTCAAGAACAATAAAGCAACACAATAATAACTTCACCGAATATAGCCACCAAACAACAGAGATTAGAAAAGGATCAAGAAATCACTTCAATGGAAAGAACTTAAGATAATTTTATTAACTCCAACACTCCAGCTTCGGATAAAGATTACTGGTCTTTCCACCGCTCGGTACCCCATGGTGCGATCAACTACCATGTCTCAAGTACCGTTCTCCTGTAATGCCACACACAGCCCGATCACGACTATAATGTGGTACCACCAAAATTCTCTATTTGCTAGCATAAAATGGGTTATCATTTTCAACCCTGGCAACATTAGTGCCATTATTATCCAAATTTTTCTTGGATAATATACCACGCCGAAACCACGGGTAATTGCCCGCGTTGACCAGTCTCTACAAGATTTTCCCCGAGTACAATTAAATTTCTTTAGTGGTACGAATGATGCACCACTTCTGATTGACAAGAAGGTGGCTATCTTGAAAGAATGAGAATAGCTCTAATTTAATCTTAAAGATTTATTGATGGACATAATTAATCTTATTTAGCAATAATGATTCGAACTAATGAACCGCTGATTTGAATAAAAGTAGTCGAGATTTGAAAGATAAATCTGACTGATAGATAATAAGCTTCTAGCTATCTTGATCAATAAGACTAGCTTAATTGGGAGAAAAAATTACTTTATATAATAGAGTTGACAGAGATTTTAAAGAAGTTCGGGTTCAATATAGTTAAAGATACTACTATAATGTAACAAATAATTGATGCAGAGATATTATCGCTAACGTGAAAATAAATGGGTAATAAGATTATTTAAGAGATAATCAAAATCACATGAGAAATAAACTCACAAACAATTTCATACAATTCTCAAAGAGCAGGGAAAAGAGTGAACTTGCCTCAGTTCTGGTGCTCGCTTAAATCCACTTACGAATTAATCTCTGAGATTCGCAAATCCCGAGCTATTTAGACTTCAAATAAAATATTAATTAAAAGAAATAATTTAGTATCATTTACAAATAAAATGTCACTCCAAATTTGCGCTATATTGATTACTATTATTAATTTAATATTTACTCGGTTTATAAAATCTTTAATAATTATGTGTATTTAAATATTCACAACTCCTAAAATTCTCGAAATAATATGGTTCTCAATCCTCGAATATTCAATCATTTCTTTATTGCTAAATCCACTTAATAAATAATATAATTAATTAATAAAATAATTATTAAACACCCGATTAATCCTCATTTTAATATTTTACTCATAATCCAATTTCATTATGATACAAATCTCAATCTCCAATATTCACCCATGATTAAATATTAAACTCAAAACCTTTTATAATTACCACTTATAATCAAATTAAAATCTAATAAAATCACACCCATTTACATGTATATATTCTAATTATAATTATTATTATCCTTATTATTATCCTTATTATTATTATTATTATTATTATTATTATTATTATTATTATTATTATTATTATTATTATTATTATTATTATTATTATTATTATTATTTACCAAACTGCCCTCTCCTCCTTCCTTCACCCACCTGCACGCATCACCCTTCCTATTTCCAGCGAACCACCGGCCGGAAGTACTCCGGCAGCCATCTCTACTCTCACCCAACTCTCTCTCTCTCTCTCTCTCTCTCTCTCTCTCTCTCTCTCTCTCTCTCAGCCACCACCACCACGATTCGGTGGTTCCTTCCTTTACACTACACACACATGGCAGCACCTCCCAACACACACTCAGCACATACACAACTTATACATACACGCACCCGACTCACTTCTCTCCCCCAGTCTTCCAACCGACGCTCGCCACCACCATCGCCGGCGACATCTGCCGCGGCGGCTCCCCCCGACTCCAACCTCCAATCGTAACAAAACCATTCTAATACTTCTTATGCCACACCCACTAATCATATTTCATCAACAATTTTGTTCAATTAGTCAAAAATTAAAAAGCCCCAAATTTTATGAAACTCTAATTTTATTTTGGGGTTTGGGTGTATTTTTCTTCTATCTTGGTCCCAGTTATTACTTCTCCCTAATTTAATCCCCTCACCCAATTACTCATAAAATTCATACTCGTTTAAATCACTTTACACATGGATGTTTATATATATATATATATATATATATATATATATATATATATAGGGGACTACTTCAATACAAACCTCCTTAAAATACAAACCTACAAACCAAGCATAATCTAATATTTCATGCTAATCTAATGACCAAACTAGGGGTACCCCAATACAAAAAATGCTTAAAATAATTGGGTCTATCCAACAAAAAAAATAAAAAAAATAAAAAAAATAAAAAAAATTCACTGTTCACGTGATGACGTGGCAGTGGATTTCACTGGTTAACGGTGCTTCGCACCTTCTTGTACGGCGCTTCGCGCCTTTATCATTCTAAAGTTGTAAGGAATGACAATCAATGGTAAAGGCAATAGACGATTGACGGGTGTGTCGAGAGCCTTCGGCCCTCATGACTACCTAACTCATCCGTTTACTGTCTTAAATGGTTCGCATTTCCACGGCAAGTTTTTTTTTTTTTTTTTTATAGATAGAGCCAATTATTTTAAGCATTTTTTGTGTAGGTACCCTTGGCGGGAACCTTAGAATAAATGAAATATAATTAATTTAGTGTTGGTTTGTAGGTTTGTATTTTAAAAGTGGTTTGTATTTGAGCACTTGCCTATATATATATATATATATATATATATATATATATATATATATATATATATATATATATATATATATATATATATATATATATAGGCAAGTGCTCAAATACAAACCACTTTTAGAATACAAACTTACAAATCAACACTAAATTAATTATATTTCATTTATTCTAAGATTTCCGCCAAGGGTACCTTCACAAAAAATGTTTAAAATAATTGGCTCTATCCATTAAAAAAAAAAAAAAAAAAAAACTTGCCGTGGAAATGCAAAGCATTTAAGACAGTAAACGGATGAGTTAGGTAGTCATGAGGGCCGCAGGCCCTCGACACACCCGTCAATCGTCTATTGCCTTTACCATTGATTGCCATTCCTTACAACTTTAGAATGATAAAGGCGCGAAGCGCCGTACAAAAAGGTGCGAAGCACCATTAACCAGTGAAATCCACTGCCACGTCATCACGTGAACAGTGATTTTTTTTTTTAATTTTTTTTTTAATTTTTTATTTTTTTTGTTGGATAGAGCCAATTATTTTAAGCATTTTTTGTATTGGGGTACCCCTAGTTTGGTCATTAGATTAGCTTGAAATATTAGATTATGCTTGGTTTGTAGGTTTGTATTTTAAGGAGGTTTGTATTGGAGTAGCCCCTATATATATATGGTTGGTCCCTAACTAACTATCAACAAAAATTGTGGAACCAATCAACGTGATGTAACAGATACTACACACACTCAATCAATATTGTAAATAGAAAGTGAGGATTTATTACCTTAATTTTAGCAAACAAAAACAGAGCCACCAACTGTATTCCCAAGTCCACACAAAGCTACCTAATTAGTAAAGTTAACGGGGATAATTAACTTAAGCTTATAGCTTGCTTCTATCATTTTCTAGAATAATGTATATAATTATAAAATTGCTAATTTAATAATGACCAAATCTCATTCTTATCCATAATACTACCCCTTCTTTTTATTATTATTATTATTATTATTATTATTATTATTATTATTATTATTATTATTATTATTATTATTATTATTATTATTATTATTATTATTATTATTTATACTAATAACCATTATTTTGTTAATAATATAATTAAAATGTAATTAATACGGCTACCTTGAAAATCTATAACGAGATCAAATTATCCACTACTAAGATCACTCGCTTTCTAAGGAAATCAAATGATTAAAATAGTAGTTGACTAAATTCCGAAAAATTTCGGTACACCCATTCGCGATTTAACTATTTAATCCGATAAATAATAAAATACCGAAATATCTTACAATTTTTTTTTACGATCGTTACAATCCTTCCCCCTTAAAGGATTCCGTCCTCGGAATCAACGTTGTCATCAAATAGTGCGGGGTAATTCTTGCGCATTTCTTCCTCCAATTCCCATGTTGCTTCTTCCACTGCGTGATTTTTCCAAACGACCTTAACCAAGTTGTTAGGTCCAAATGTGTTGTAGAGGGGGGGTGAATACAACTTTTCGAATATGAGAAGCAATAAATACGATGCAATAAACGAACACACAGATTCAAGGAATATATGTCTTATATATAACTTGAAATGGTTGCTACAACATTCATTACAAAGTATAACAGAAGTTCAGAGAGAAGTGAATGATACTAAGCTCTGTGAATGCACTCTCTCTCTTTTTCTTGTGTTTTTCTTAAGAATTGCTCACTCACTAAAACATTACACAAGTACTTCTATTTATACTACATGTAATCTATGTCCTGTAGTCTTCAAAGACTAAGATATACGTGGCCCAATGATGTCCACATAAATCTTGCCTTATCTTGAAAGCTTGGAAATCTTCCAATCAGAAGATGCCATGTGTCATGTTGAAGCTGCACTCTAAGTAAAACTTCTACTTGAGAATTTCTACTTAGCCATCTCGAATTTCTAAGTAGAACTTCTACTTAGAAACTACTACTTGGTCATCTAGAATATTTAGTACTTAGAAAATATTCTAGCCTTCAACTTGAAACTTCAATGCACATCTTGAACTTGTGATATCTTCATGTCTTCTTTATTCTTCACCAAGCTCTTGAACATGGATCTTTATTACTGACATAAACTTGCTATCAATGTCCTGACACTTGATGCAACGGTCTGGTTCATAAGTGACTAGTCTTGATAGTGTTTTTGCTTCTTGAATAAATTACCATATCCAATTAGTAATGTGGCTTTCCAATATTTGCTTTCCTTCTTGTTCACTTGAAATCAATTAGTCTTATTGATACTGATAGTTATGATCTTGATTCTTGGCTTTTCAAATCACTGAGGCATGAACAACTTTGACTTGAACTTCTCTCAATGATTTCTTCTTGGCTTGATCATAGTTAACATGTTGAATTGTATCAATTACCTTGTCTTCATTTAGTGTTGATTTCTTTGTGACTTCTTGTTCTTGATTGTCTTCTGGTTAAGTATCTTTTCCTTTAGTTGAGTTACATTAGTTATAGTGTTACAAGTTTACACACTCTTCCTTTCACAAGTTAATCTTTTTGTTTCTCAATTCATGGACTTTCCTATCTACAATCTTCACAGGATATTCCTTGTACGTCAGATCAGGCTGTACTTCTATAGGTTCATAGTCGAGAACATGTCGATTATCAGCATTGTACGGTTTCAATAATGAGATATGAAAAACATCATGAATGTACTGAAGATCTGGTGGTAGAGCCAATTGATACGACACCGTTCCTACTTTTCTCAAGATTTCAAATGGTCCAATATACCTAGGACTTAATTTACCTTTCTTCCCAAATCGCATCACTCCTTTCCAAGGTGAAACCTTTAACAACACTTTCTCTCCAACTTCAAGCGTTCGATCCTTTCTTCCTTGATCAGTATATTTCTTTTGACGATCTTGAGCCGCCACCAATCTTTTCCTTATAGTTTCTACGGATTGCTTGGTTTGCTGGACCAATTGTGGCCTTAAGATCTTCCTTTCTCCGACTTCATCCCAACAGAGAGGAGACCTACATTTTCTTCCATATAAGGCTTCGTAAGGGGCCATGCCAATGCTGGAATGATAACTATTATTATAAGCAAATTCCACAAGAGGTAAATTTTCCTTCTATCACCTGGATTATTTCATACCTTTTAGTCAAACTTATATCACCTTATTGGATTCACTCTAAGGTGAATTTTCCTCAAGTGAGTTAAAGCAACCGAAAGACATGAAGTTTTTCCAACTTCAAGTTCACACCACTCTGACCTTTAACCCTAATTCCGTTTCCTCTTTCTAGCTTCAGCAGCTTGGTCTTTCTCTTCTTTCTACCTTTTGCGCTTCTCCTTCTGCTGCTGTTCTTTCTTGTACACTGGATCTCTAAGCTGCTTCCACCTAGCATTCAACAGACTTACAGCTTCCATTTCTAGAGGATTCTTGGGCTCTGGATAAGGATGTTTGAAAAGCCTTCTGAGTTTATCCACCTCCTGAGTAGTCCTGATCTTTGGAATATCCTCAAAGTTCTTCATTATGAGCTGAGGTTTCCAGTGAGATTTATCAGATTTAAACTGACAATAGATCATCTTGGGGTAGCCCTTGACACGGTCAGTATTGTGGACACTGGCCGCATCTCGCTCCATCCGCTTCTTTTCCACCACTATCTCAGACAGGTAACTCATGAGTCTCTGCTTTTCTTCCACATGCATATCTTCCACTTCACCCCATTTGAATACATATAATACTTTCTCCAGAAATGCAGCATCGTGAGTCTGTAGCAGCCATTTTCTACTCATATGCAAGAATGTTTGATTCTGGTCTGCATCTATGAATACTAAGGCATCAGCTGTATCTTCAGCATAAGCGTGTATCCAGTATACACTATCACTTCCTGGAACACCAATAGCCTCCCTTATTTCTCCTTGTTCTAGTGCTCCAGAAGGAAGAGTCAGAGCTTCATCTACATTCTTCATTGCTTGAAGAATATTCCATTTCTTCTCCATCAGCTCCGGCTCAATCTTCACGTTATCAAGAGGGTTTGGAGCAATGACATCACACTTCCACACCTCATTGCTCTTCTTGAATATGACTCTTTCAATGATCTTCACGGATTTATCTTTAAGCTCAGAAGCGAATCCCTTACTCATCATTTGTCTACAGACAGCTTTGAGAGATTCCACTGAAAGCTCCATTAGATCATTTTCCTCCATGCTAACCCTCTTCATCTTTCCGTCAACTACCATCCGGACAAAATTTGGATATGCTGAGAATTCTGGACCCTTGTCCTCTGCTAGCTGCATTAACTGATCCCTATACAGAATGCTTAGCTCCTCAGAATGAGAGTATTGAATTTTTGTCGCTAGCAAGAACAACTCTGACGCAGATCTTCTCGTTATGAATTGGTCATCCACATATAGGAAAGATGTTGGGACTCCTTCTACCAAAGACAAAATAACCTGCCACTCCTTAATTGTTGCATTATATCCAACCCCGACTTTAGAAATTAATCTCTTCAAAGCACTTATATAGTCCCCAGTCATTGGATTCTGCAAATTCAAGTTGTAGAACAGATCATCTGCATCCTTGTTATGAACTCCTTTCGCACAGGGTCCCATCATTATCTTCCTTGCTTCATCCCACTTCTGCCCTATCCTTCGTTTGTCCAGATCAACTTGAGGATCAGCTAGCCTTGCAAGCTCATGATCATACTGCTTCCCTTGTAACTCCACTTTCTTTTCTAGGAAGGCAGCACGTTCTTGCATCATCTTCATTTTATGGAACTGAGCTTGTTCCAAGGCTAACTGTTGAGCTTTAAGGGTTTCCTCATCAACAGGAAATTCTTCAGGCATTCCGGAAGACATCCCAGCACCTCCACCTTGTTCCTTCAAAGATCTTTTTATAGCATGTGCCAACGGTACGTCTTCCATATCAGAATCTGAGTCAAGTACCTCCTGTACTGTTTCCTGATGACTCAGGTCAACGAATGGTTCATCAACCATTATTGCCTTACCCTTTCTCATCCTCAGAGCCTCTTCATCAACAGAAGGCTCAACTTCTGGTTCCTTGACAAGATCAGCGGGTTCTTCAATTTCTTCGATGTGAACTGCCTGCTGTCTCGTCTCCTTTCCACTCTCCCCCTTAGGTGAGTTATCCTGAGCTCCACCTTGGTATTCAGATCCACCAGCTGCATAAGAACCTCCAAAACCAGAACCAGAGGCCCCCGCTCCACTAGCACCACCTGCACCAGCATCGGGGGGAGGTTGTTGCGACTCGAAACACTCCGGGGGCACAAAACTCCTGACTGCGAACATCATTCTACTGATCTCCACAGCCATTGTATGCATTGTAGACTCCAATGCCCCCATCCTCTCATTGAGAGTGCTTCCCAAGACACCACCAGCATGGCCCAAGTCATTGACCTTATTTTTCAAAGCATCAAAAGCTGTAGCTTGACTTGCCATTCTTGCTGCGTAGTCGTCTAGAGCCCTTTGATTGTTTCCAATGTTAATCCCGAACTGCCCCATCGTCTGTCCGAACTGCCTCATCTGATTTTCTATAGAAGTCATACGCGTATCAAGATTTTCAATGTTAAGGGACGGTGTTTGGTTTAGGTGACCTCGCTCTAATACTCGTTCTGTTGGTATTTGGCGCTCGGTTTCGGGCCTTAAAAATGAAGGTCCCTCTCTCCCTTGTTGGGACAATCAGATCTTGGCACTGCGAATTTCGATACAATAAATTAACGAGTACGAATAGAAAAATCACCTTGTTAACGGTTGATTCCACGCTCTTCTATTGTATTCCCAAATTCCCTTGAGCGAAGTGTGGCCTTCGTCTTCTCAAGTTAACCTTTCTTCTTGCTCCTGGGTGGCTACCAATTTTTTTCGACCAGCCCCCAGCAAGAAGAGAATAGGAATATATATAGGCTACAATAGGGATCATGGATAATTAGGTTGGGCCTTCTAATTACATCTTGAGCCTAGCCCAATGTAATTAAATATTAATTCAATCCACTAAAGAATTAATATTTGCACTACCTTTCCTAATACCGTAATTTAATTAATTAATTCGGTTCCAATACTATTTGCTTATTAAATTCCCCATGTTTAAAATATCGCATGTCCATTAATTAAATAAATTACTGATAATTCATTTAATTAATATCTTTTATCCTTGATTATCCACTCAACCTTTATTTAATTATGTCGGAATAAATCCACCTGCAGGGTTTCACATAATTAAATCTTTTTGAGCTTTTAAGGGGACATCATTAACCCGAATATTATCAGGACATGGATTCCTTCAATAAATAATATCCCACCATATATATTATTTCATCACCCAAAATATAATGAAATAAATCAAAAGAATTATTTCATATATAAATCAAAGCATGTAAATAATATATACGTGTCAATTATTATTTCCGGATTAAGAACCTAAGCATTAATAATAACATAGAATCTTAGTTCACCTCCTTAATCAGTATAAGGGAACAATTCTAAATTTGATCCTGTTCAATATACACAAAGTATACTAGTATTATTTATTAGTCAATATAAACTAATCTAAATAATACTACAGCCATTCCAGTGGATTGTCTAACTCCACCTGTGCTGTGAAGCTTATTATATTATATAAACCGTATTTAATAATCTAATATTCTGTATCCCATTTGATACTAGATTATTCACAATATATAATATTTAGACAACATGTAAACATTTAAATGATTCTCAATTAAACCGGCCAGAAATAAATGTAAATACTTCAAATAAATATTTTCAGTATACACCAACAATCTCCCACTTATACTCAAAATATTCTATGAGTATATCAGTGTTTATTTAATCCACTATTACACAGAAAACTATGTGTCCAACCATCTGACTCCTATCGCTTCCACATGCCTGTCAAAAACCTTGGCTGGCAAACTCTTTGTGAAAGGATCTGCCCGGTTGTCTTCTGATGATATGTGAGCCACAACTATATCTCCTCGCTTTACGATTCCTCGTATGAGATGATACTTACGTTCAATATGTTTAGCTGCCTTGTGATCTCGCGGTTCCTTCGAATTTGCCACAGCACCAGTGTTATCACAATACACTGTGAAGCTCCTAGGCAAATTAGGTACCACATCCAAGTCCAAAAGGAAGTTCCTGAACCATACAGCCTCCTTTGCAGCCTCAGAGGCCGCCACGTACTCGGCTTCCATGGTAGAGTCTGCAATGCATTTCTGCTTTACACTCCTCCATATAACAGCTCCACCTCCCAAAGTAAAAACATATCCCGAGGTCGATTTCCTCTTATCCCTATCTGATTGGAAATCTGAATCAGTATATCCCAAAGGAAATAGATCTGAGGCCTTGTAAATTAACATATACTCCTTAGTCCTTCTCAGGTACTTGAGTATAGTTTTTACTGCACTCCAATGTTCCTGACCTGGGTTCGACTGATATCTACTAACCATGCCTACAACAAAGCAGATGTCAGGCCTCGTACATAACATAGCATACATTAAGCTTCCACATGCCGAAACATAAGGAACTGCTTTCATGCTCTCTATATCCTTAGGTGTCGAAGGACACTGCTCCTTGGATAGAGCCACTCCATGCTTAAAAGGTAGAAAACCTTTCTTAGAGTTCTGCATGTTAAAACGAGCTAATACTTCATCAATGTAGGGCTCTTGAGATAAAGCCAACATCCTTTTCTTGCGATCCCTTATTACTTTGATCCCAAGGATGTATGCCGCTTCACCTAAGTCCTTCATTTCAAATTGTTTGAACAACCATGCCTTTATTGATGACAACATCTTAACATTGTTTCCAATGAGTAAAATGTCATCTACATACAGTACTAGAAAAACCACTGCATTACCCTCACTTCTCTTATACACACATGATTCGCTTGGACTTTGATCAAATCCATATGACTAGACTGCCTGATCAAAACGAATATTCCAGTCCCTAGAAGCTTGTTTTAGTCCATAAATAGACCTCTTAAGCTTACAAACAAGATGCTCTTGGCCTTCCTTAATGAATCCTTTTGGTTGTTGCATATAGATGGTTTCCTCAAGACTTCCATTAAGGAAAGCTGTCTTGACATCCATTTGCCAAATCTCATAATCGAGATGAGCTGCTATAGATAAAAGAATCCGGATCGACTTAAGCATAACAACCGGTGAAAAGGTTTCCTCATAATCGATCCCTTCTTTCTGAGTATACCCTTTCGCAACAAGTCGTGCTTTCCAGGCTTTCACCTTTTTGTCAGATCCTCTTTTCTTCTTGTAGATCCACATACATCCAATGGGTTTTACACCTTTGGGTGGTACCACGAGCTCCCAAACTTGATTAGAATACATAGATTCCATCTCAGATTCCATTGCCTTTTGCCAAAGATCTGCATCTTTATCTAGAATTGCTTGTTCGTATGTCCTGGGATCCTCATCATGTTCACCAGAGACCAAGTCCGAGGACTCTCCCAAAAACATGAATCTATCAGGTTGTTGAACAACCCTCCCACTACGACGAAGCACCGGTGTGGTATTAGTGACAGGTTGTGCATTTTCTTGTGGTTGATCTACTTGTACTATTGGCACTTGGGGATTATCTGTCCCTCCCACTAGTTCCTCTAAAACGATACTACTCATGGGTTTGTGTTTCATTATATAGTCTTCTTCTAAGAATCTAGCATTGGTACTAACAATGATATCTCGATCCCTAGGACTATAAAATGAATAACCTTTCGTTCCCATGGGATAGCCTACAAACAGCCTTACTTCTGTACGAGATTCTAACTTGGTCGCGTTCTTGTTCAGCACATGTGCTGGACAACCCCAAATCCGAATATGTCTTAGACTTGGTTTGCTACCAGTCCACAATTCTATTGGAGTCTTGGGAACCGACTTAGAAGGTACCAAGTTCAGAAGGTAAGCCGCTGTTTCTATAGCATATCCCCAAAACGACTTGGGTAAATCTGAATAACTCATCATCGATCTAACACTCTCTAAAAGAGTCCGATTCCTTCTCTCTGCTATGTTATTAGTATTTTTGTTGTTCGTTCGCAGGGAAGGACTGAATGTAACTCAAAGTTCAGGTTTCTTATCTCTTTACGTCTAGAAGTGTGTGAGAAGAATTTTTGGGTTTGTGTATTAACTAAATTAACCAAGAACTAATTATAAGCACTAAGAATTGATTTTAAACTGATATTCAAATATGTTGGAAAACAATCTAAGAACTGGGGTTCTTCACCTGGTTTCAATACATACTCAATATTAATGTGATATCTGTGTTCCTACCTTGCTGAAAACAATTCTTCTAAAGTTATACTGCACCCTCCCAGGCTACAATATATTGCTTACAGCTACACCTTAATTGACACTCCCGTGATACAATCAGATTATATCTATAAACTGTTAATTACCAAGAATTATATGTCTCACAATTCTCCTATTAATCTCCCGATCTAATATTCAAATTATGTCTGTTAAATCATGTACTAAGATTGCAACTTCTCTCCCAAGCTTATTACAATCCCTAGAATACAATCAAAGGTTCATGACTCCCCTAATTGTGTTAAGATCTCATTAACAAATCAGCCAGGCAGAAAATCACATAATCAAGCATGCATGAATACCAAGGAATACTACCCAATTCTCAGATTAGAGAATTAGTTATGCATATTTAATAAAGAAAACATAATAATAATGATAATGAATGAAAACATAATATTGAAGAAAGAATTGAAGATCGAAAGTACCTTGATACGATTTACAGCTATGAATTGTTTTGATTTACAATGGTAAGATGTGTTTAAATAGGCTCTACAAATCTTGCCCAGCAAGATATTACCTTCTATTACAATTAGAATTCAATTCAGGTAATAAAACTTGCCTAAAATACAATTAGAACTAGAAAAGGGCAAAACAGTAAATTTTCTGCTTCCATCTATCTGCTGGTCGTGCTTCCTGGGCCCACCACACGCGGCCTGGTCGTGCGAAACCTATCCCATATTGTAGAAAATCTCTCAAGCTTCGCGTGGGCAGTAAGATCGCTGAAAACGGACTTCTAGAACTCCAGATATGGCCAAAACAGTATAAGCTGCGCAGCCCTTCTCAAAAATCCGAATTTTAATTAATTAATTCTCCAAGAACGATAAAAGCATCAACTTTAATCAACATTCTCGTAAATCTGCACAACTCAGCAAAACACATCAAAACTACAACAACTTGAGTCCAAAACAATCAATTTAAGCCAAACGGAGGGATTCCCAGTGGATATAAAATCCACTTATCAAACCCCCAAACTTAAACTGATGCTTGTCCTCAAGCATAAACAATTACAACTAACTAACTAACTAGTACCACTTCCGTAGGTGATCACGGTTGCATTTGGCATATGCAACAAGCCCTTTAAACCCCTAGGCAGCCCTAGTGGACGAGTAAGGTCTCGTGAGGGCCTATAGTGAATGTACCCACAAAATCCATTTAACCTAATGCAATGCAATGCATGAATGCAACTAATATGAAATATGCAACGATCCCCTTCAAACTAACCAAAACCAACTAACAAGCAAATATCTCAAAGAATGCAACTAAATCCAAATAGAGCTCAACCAAGTTCCCGTATACTAACATTACATGAACAGAAACGTGCGTGTGTGCAATGCTCATCAGAAATACTTCCAAAACTAGGTCAAAAATCATGCAAATTCTTCGCCAAGACAATCACAGGTTTATAAATAGAATAGACTGTAGACACTTCATAACCTAGAAACACCTCCATCCTTATCCAAGGTAGACAGAAATTCATGCTTTATTACTAACTACTACAACACATATATACAATCATGCTTATTTAACCGTGCAATGGATGAGACCCCAAAAGGCTTATACAATAATACCCATGTAGCGAGTATTAGGTCAGTGGATCCCAGACTATAAAAGCCTTAGGTCACTAGGACTAAGTCCCCTCAGACTTAATTACTCGAGTATTAAAGAACTCACCCTAGTTAATTTTGCATATAAACAATTTATTGACTTTTTTTTTCTTTTTTTCCTTTTTTTTTTTTCTTTTTCTGCTTTTTTTTCTTTTTGCTTTTCTTTTTTTTCTCTTTTTTTTTTTCTGCGATCTGGAATGAGCCTTTCTCATTTCCAACCCTAGACTACTCATATAAATATGAGCCGGCTACTAGCCATTTGACACCTAGCCACAAGTATGAACAACTAGCATGAAATTCCTGGTTTCCCCCAAACTTAGACTTTAGTGTCCCTACACTATCAAGGGAATAACGAAAATTCTAAATATAATCAAGTGATTAAATCTCAAAACATCCAAACAAGCATGACCTTAACCTAGCCCAAAAGTACCCAATGAGTCTGTGTAATTAGTTTTGTTTCCGAAACACATAAGTCAATTTCATAAAAACTATAAATCAACCCTCTATTCATCATTACCACACTCAATTAGACATCTACCTATCAATCAGAATTAGCTCGTCTTAAGGGATCATGAAATATGCATGCCATGAAAATGCAACTAGAATGAACTCACATGGTATACATAAATAAAAACAGAATGTCCTACATGAAACAAACGTAGATAACACAAACATACATGCATGAACTATCACTAATATGCAAAACATGAAATCCTACATGAACACATATATACAACAACAACTACTAATCCCTCAAAACACCCCCAAACTTGAAAGATTCAATGTCCGCATTGAATGGAAGTAAATACGAGGAATAGTAGAAAACATACCTACTCGTCCTCATCCTCGGATGAATCAGTATCTGGCGGTGGATAAGGTGTACGAGCTCCATAGACAGGCCACCGGGCCTGAATACCCGCATCTCTCAAAGCTGTAGCCATATCCTCAGCATACGCTCGGTTACTAGCATGAATAGCATCCATCCGCCTGTACAAACGTCTAAAGTGAGCATCTAAAACTCTTGGAACTCTCTTAGCACGTGGCGGAGCGCCCGCTCCCTGACCACTAATACCACCACTACGAACATCATACCCAAGCCCCCTAGGATGCGGGATTCCGCCTTGCCATTCCGGCATTCGATCAATAGACACATCAACAATGGACGGCAAAGGTGACTGCAACTCCTCATCCGCACCCCAGGTAACGCCACTAACCATACACAACCCAACTATGATAGAAGCATGGGGCATCGATGACAGTGCACTAGACTTTAAACACCTGCGAATATTCTGCTGAACAATGTGGGCGACATCAATGTATTTTCCCTTTAGAATGCCCCAAAGAATAATCGCTCTATCAGCTGTGACCTCACCCGTATGAGAAGTAGGCATAATATTGGCACAGAGAAATAGATACCATGCTCGTGCAAACTTATTCATAGCAGAAGACAGAAAAGAAAGAGGCTCATTAGTTCCCAATTTATACTTCCAACTTGTACCGGGAACACAAAGTTCACGAACAATCGCCTCCATATCCACATCATCACTAGTCTTCAGCGCCCAATTTTCATCCCCCACAAGCTTAGGTGGTTGTCCCAAAATTGGACGAATAGAATCTGATCTGTAATCCACCCGTTGACCACGAACCATACACACACCATTCTGCTCATCTTTAGCATTAGCATAGAACTCCCTAACCAAATTCACCGGAACCGGAGTAGGTGCCTTACAAATCTCTCCCCAACGTAATTCACTAATCACCTCCACCAACCCATAATGACGAGATGGCAAAAACCCCCTTTCCTTCGCCACCGGCTTTGACAACAACCGATTATACTCTACCTCCACCTCCGGAGAAGAAAATCTCTCCACCCTACTAGAACTACCCCTCATTCGTTTAGGAGCCATACTAACCAAAACCCCACTCAACAATAGCACCACCAACACCCACCAAGAAATATCCCACCAAAAACCACCAAGAAAAATCACACCACAAATACCCAAGTAACAAGAATAATACAAAAACCCCAATTGACAAGAACACAAATTCGTAACAAAATAAAATAGAGAAGAGAAATCCCACTACGAATCAAAGAGGTGAACTTGTACTAATTTTCCCCCAAACTTGAATTTTTAAGAGATGTAGAGGAAGAAAATAATGAATTGGGTGTGTATGTATGGGTATATATAGGCATGGAGTGATAAGATGAATATAAGAATTTGAATGTGAAAAGGAAAAATTTTGGTAGAATTTGGAATTTGATGTAGGATAGAATTAGGAATTAATAGAAAAAGAATTAGAAAAGAATTGGGTGTAGAATTTTAGGAGAAATTTGGAGGTTTTGGAATTGGAATTGGTTTAGGATTGATTAAAGATGATGTTATAAAAAGGGAGGAAGGAGAAAGATTTTTGGGGAGAGAAAATATATTTTTTTTTTTTTATATAAGTGTGCAACAGCCAACAGCACAAAAAATTTCGTCCAAAACTGTTTCAGCAATCTGCGCGGGTGAAGAGCAGACTGCGCCCAATGCAGTAACGCAGGCGCAGCCTGCGTCACGCAGGCGCAGTCTGCGTGTCTTGCAGAAACGCAGGCGCAGCCTGCGTTACGCAGGTGCAGCCTGCGTTACACCTTTTTTTTTTTTTTTTTTTTTTTTTTTTTTTTTTTTCACACTCACAACACTAACAACACTCAATTTTTTTTTTTTTTTTTTTTTTTTTTCTTCACACACTAACAACACTCATTTTTTTTTCTTTTTCTTTTTCACACACTAACAACACTCATTTTTTTTTTTTTTTTTACAAAAATACTACATCACTTGGGTTGCCTCCCAAGAAGCGCTCGTTTAACGTCAATAGCTTGACGTACTTCCTCAACTCATGGCGGTTTCAAAAGAATAGCTGAACCGTCCTCAACAGATAGACCATTCATACGAACGTTGACATCTTGGTTGCTTGCTTTCCACAATTCTTTTCCAACAGACTTCAACCTGATTTTACTACCAAATGACCAAATCTTCTTCTTTTTCTTCTTCACACCTCTAAGGTGCTTCTCCGACTCAACCGGTTGAACAAAAATTTCTTCTTCCTTATCATCTAACACTCGTTCTGCTCCCACGAAGTGTTCATTTTCAAGCTGCACAATTTCATCAACTATGTCAACGGTAAAACCAGTTGCTCCAAAAGGAGGTATCTTCATTGCTTTGTTCAGATCAAATTCCACTTTGTCCTCGCCAACATTCAATGTCAATTTTCCAGCTTTAACATCGATTGTAGTGCCAGCAGTAGCCAAGAATGGCCGTCCCAAGATAATTGGTATCTCGACATCTTCATCCATCTCTAACACCACAAAATCACAAGGTATGACAAATTTATCCACTTTAACCACCACGTCTTCAATAACTCCCAATGGATACTTAACAGAACGATCCGCCAACTGAAGTGAAATCCGTGTCTTTTTAAGTTCTCCAAGACCAAGCCTTTTGCAGATTGAATATGGCATCAAACTCACACTTGCACCTAAGTCACACAAGGCTTTCATGTTTTCCATCTTCCCAATAGTGCAAGGCAAAGAGAAACTTCCCGGATCTTTCAATTTCTGAGGAATGGCTTTTTGGATGACTGCACTGCATTCAGCATTAAGAGTAATAGTTTCGGCATCTTCAAGTTTCCTCTTCTTTGTCAACATCTCCTTAAGAAATTTAGCATAAAGTGGCATCTGATTCAAAGCTTCAGCCAACGGAATATTAACATGCAACTGCCGGAACATAGTCAAGAACTTCTCGTACTGCTTCTCTAAATGCCTGTTGTGAAGTCTCTGTGGAAATGGAATAGGAGGAACATAAGGTGGTGGAGGAACATACGGCTTTTCTGAATCTTCTTCCTTCTTCTTTACATCTTCTTTTTCTGACGTGTCTGCAGCAATCTCCACTGGCTTATCCTCTTTCTCAGTATCACTCTCCTTAGGCTTAAGAATCTCAACCTCGGGCAACTCTCTTCCGCTCCTCAAAGTAATTGCTTTGCATTGCTCTTTACCAGTCTGGTCTGGTTGACTAGGAAGTGATCCTTGCTCACGAACACCCATCTTTGAGGCAATCTGTCCAATCTGTGTTTCTAGCATCTTTTGAGATGATGCCATCTGATCTATTCTTGATTCCATATTAGCCAATGCCCCAGAAGTCCCTTGCATAATCTTATTTAGTGCAACCTCCCACTCAGCTGGTTCTTTCTTTGGTGGAGGTTGATACTGCTGCTGTGCTTGATACGGTGGTCGTGACTGAAAACCAGGAGGTTGATTCTGCCTTGGAAATGCATAGGAAGGATTAGCTGCATGATTATTGCTGTAAGAAAGATTATTGTTTGGCCTTTGATTCGGATTGTAGTAAGAATTATTCTGCACAGGCCAAGGCTGTCTTCCTTGAATAAAAGATGCTTCTTCTGGGAATTGTGGAACATACGAGTTCTGACTAGCACCATAATCATGATACCCTTCCATAGGTGAAGAAATAGCATTCACATTTACCTTTTGTCCTCGCACCTCCTGAGTTAGAGTATCCAACTTTTGAGCCAGCATGTTGATCATCTCAGATTCTTGTGCTGCTTTTGCTGAGCTCGTCCCACTAGGTGCCCATGAATAATTATTAGATGCTAATTCCTCAAGAAGTGCTTTAGCCTGTGTAGTTGGTGCCTTCTTGAAATTTCCACCAGCAGCCACATCCAAACTCAAACGAATATCTGCATTCATGGCCCCATAAAAAGTACTAATGACCTGCCAATCTTCTAAGCCATGATGTGGACACTTCCTCAATAGTGCCTTGAATCTCTCCCATGCCTGATATAGACCTTCACCCGGTTGTGCTTTAAAACTCATAATCATAGTCCTCAACTGTTGCGTCTTGTCAGAGGGATAGTATTTGGACAAGAATGCCGTAGAAAGACTCTCCCATGTAGCAACCGAAGTGTTTGGAAGTTGTTGAAACCACTCCAAAGCTCTTCCCTTAATAGAGTAGGGAAACATATGGAGACGAATCTGATCACTCGTAACACCAGTGATTCTGAATGAGCCACACATCTGCACAAAACGCTCTAGATGTCTGTGTGGGTCTTCTAATTCAATGTCTCCTTCAAAAGCTTGATTGCTGATCATCTGAATTAAGCTCGGATTAATATGGAACTGAGCTGCACCAATCTCTGGAGTTTTGTACATGCAATTGGCTGGATTCGGTGTCTCATGGTCCCAAATAGAAGACTGATCAACATTAACAGCTTGTCGAGGTTCTGGATCTCCCATCTTAGCTTTATCTTTTCTTCGCTTTCTCAAAGTACGCTCGATTTCAGGGTCAAATTCCAATTTTTTAGCGCAAGATGAACGTAGCATACACCTGAAAATCACCAACAAAACAACTTGTGGAACCAATTAAAATCTAAACAATAAGAAACAATTAACCTAAACTCAACTATACTGCCTTCCCCGGCAGCGGCGCCAATTTGTTATTAGTATTTTTGTTGTTCGTTCGCAGGGAAGGACTGAATGTAACTCAAAGTTCAGGTTTCTTATCTCTTTACGTCTAGAAGTGTGTGAGAAGAATTTTTGGGTTTGTGTATTAACTAAATTAACCAAGAACTAATTATAAGCACTAAGAATTGATTTTAAACTGATATTCAAATATGTTGGAAAACAATCTAAGAACTGGGGTTCTTCACCTGGTTTCAATACATACTCAATATTAATGTGATATCTGTGTTCCTACCTTGCTGAAAACAATTCTTCTAAAGTTATACTGCACCCTCCCAGGCTACAATATATTGCTTACAGCTACACCTTAATTGACACTCCCGTGATACAATCAGATTATATCTATAAACTGTTAATTACCAAGAATTATATGTCTCACAATTCTCCTATTAATCTCCCGATCTAATATTCAAATTATGTCTGTTAAATCATGTACTAAGATTGCAACTTCTCTCCCAAGCTTATTACAATCCCTAGAATACAATCAAAGGTTCATGACTCCCCTAATTGTGTTAAGATCTCATTAACAAATCAGCCAGGCAGAAAATCACATAATCAAGCATGCATGAATACCAAGGAATACTACCCAATTCTCAGATTAGAGAATTAGTTATGCATATTTAATAAAGAAAACATAATAATAATGATAATGAATGAAAACATAATATTGAAGAAAGAATTGAAGATCGAAAGTACCTTGATACGATTTACAGCTATGAATTGTTTTGATTTACAATGGTAAGATGTGTTTAAATAGGCTCTACAAATCTTGCCCAGCAAGATATTACCTTCTATTACAATTAGAATTCAATTCAGGTAATAAAACTTGCCTAAAATACAATTAGAACTAGAAAAGGGCAAAACAGTAAATTTTCTGCTTCCATCTATCTGCTGGTCGTGCTTCCTGGGCCCACCACACGCGGCCTGGTCGTGCGAAACCTATCCCATATTGTAGAAAATCTCTCAAGCTTCGCGTGGGCAGTAAGATCGCTGAAAACGGACTTCTAGAACTCCAGATATGGCCAAAACAGTATAAGCTGCGCAGCCCTTCTCAAAAATCCGAATTTTAATTAATTAATTCTCCAAGAACGATAAAAGCATCAACTTTAATCAACATTCTCGTAAATCTGCACAACTCAGCAAAACACATCAAAACTACAACAACTTGAGTCCAAAACAATCAATTTAAGCCAAACGGAGGGATTCCCAGTGGATATAAAATCCACTTATCATGCTACACCATTCTGCTGAGGTGTGCCAGGTGCAGATAACTGGGATGCAATCCCATTTTCTGATAAATATTCCCTAAATTCTCCAAGCAAGTATTCGCCACCACGATCTGATCGTAGTGACTTGATACATTTTCCAAGATGTCGCTTCTCCGCACTTGCTTTGTACTCTTTGAATTTTTCAAAGCACTCAGACTTACGGCGCAACAAATAAATGTACCCATATCTAGAATAATCGTCAATGAAAGTGACAAAATACTCATAACCTCCTCTTGCTTGGATACTCATAGGTCCACATAAATCAGTATGAACCAATTCTAACACTTCTTTAGCTCTATTCCCCTTTGCTTTAAAAGGCCTATTAGTCATCTTACCTTCCAAGCAGGATTCACAAACTGGAAATGGCTCCACTGCCAACGAGCCTAATGGCCCATCTACTTCTAGTCTTTGAATCCTCCTCAAGTTAATATGACCTAATCTTAAGTGCCAAAGATATGTTTGGTTCAATTCAGAAGGTTTCTTTCTTTTATTTGAGCTAGAAAGAATGTTATTAGTTTCCTTATGTTGCAGCATTGGTTGGATAGGATTAATAATATATAAATTGTCTTGCAATGTACCAGAACATATAACTCGTTTATTCATCATAATAGAAACATTACGATCCAAACAAACATTATAACCATCCATGGCAAGTTTAGAAACCGAAATTAAATTCCTTCTAAACGAAGGTACATAAAGACAATTGTTCAAAACCAAAATCCTATCATCGCCAAAAGATAATGTAATTATTCCAACTGCAACTACTACTACTTTCGTAGCATCTCCCATGAACACATATATCTCGCCATCTCTAAGCATTCTGGATTGCTGGAACCCCTGCATAGAGTTACAAACATGGTCAGTGGCTCCTGTATCTACACACCAAGTGCTCGTAGATATAGCCGCTATATATGTTTCTGTAACTAGAGAAAGAGACATACCAGTATTGTTTGTCTTCTTAGGAAGAGGACAATCCTGTTTCCAGTGACCTGACTGCTTGCACCTGAAGCACTTGCCCTTAGGCTTTTTCACACCACCTTGAACTCCCACTGCATTAGCAATCTTTCCAGCTTTCTGTGTCTGAGTCTTTTTCTTCTTCTTACCTTTCGGCTTAGATGAAGAAACTTTCTCGGCCACATTCACTTGAACATTCTGCTTAAAAAGTCCTTCAGCTGCCTGAAGTTCTGTCAGAAGTTCCGCAAGACTATACATCCTTTTGTTCATGGTGTAATTCAAGCGGAACTGCTCAAAACTTTTGGGCAAGCTCATAAGGATGATATCGATCTGGGTTTCCCCATCAATATCAGCACCAAGGATCTCCATCTCATTGAGATGAGACATCATTCTGAGAACATGATCCCTTACAGGTGTTCCTTCAACCATCTGAGTGTTCATTAAAGCCTTCATTGCTACTTGCCTAGCAGCCCTATTCTGTTCTCCAAAAAGTTCCTTGAGATTAAAGAGCATATCTGAAGCAGTGGGCATAGCCTGATGCTGATGCTGCAAAACACCCGACATTGCTGCCAGAATGTAACATCGCGACATCTCATCAGCCTTAATCCACCGCTTATAATACTCCTTCTCACTTTCAGGAGCATCTTCAGCAGGCTGGTCTGGCTTGGGTTCATAAGTACAAAATTTGTACTCCTCAGCAGTCAACACTATGTCCAAATTACGTTTCCATTCAATATAGTTCGGTCCAGTAAGTTTGTTATCCTTAAGTATGGTGAATAGTGGATTAAAGCCCATAGTGATCTAATCCTGAGAATCATACATGTAACACATAATCAGATAGTTGCATAAATCTTAAATCCTATTGGTTTCCTCTAACAATTAATTAAAATTAATGCACTAATATTTAAGCACCATAAGTATCTGGTACGCCACGATGGATGACATATATACCACTTAAATTCGTTTAAATATTACTTCGGTCCTATTACTAAATAATACGCCACGTTAGGGTGGACTATATATTATTTTTCATAGCTAAGTGTATACCATTATTAAATCTTAAATTAATAAAAAGACTGGATACCACCATTAAATATTTCAAATCAATAATCGATAATAGGATAATTCCCAGATCGGGGGGAGCATTGTCAAGAGGCATCACTTAAGACCCCTTTCTAGACAGAATCATCCTTTCTCTCAATATCAAAATCTATATTCAATCAGTGGTACCCTTCTAATTAATTGAATTCTATGAAACTTGGTACGCTACGATGGGTGGCTTGTATACCTTTCAATATTCGTAATTAATTTAGGAAGTTTGTTCTAGTAATATCCATAACACTACCTGACACCATAAATCATACGCCCCGATGGGTGGCATGTATATAATTTATATTCGTCTCGGTGTTAAATTACATACAAACAATAATGGAGACCATGGGATTTAATTCCTAATTAATTCCCTCACCCACTTAGAATTTTTATTTAAAATTGAGGAATTTTATCTAGATGCATCGCCCTATGTTATTTTTTCGAGGTCCACATGTTATAAAAATAACAAAACAAAGAACACATAACATAGCAGCATGCATCATAAAATTAAAGCAATAAATAAAATTAATGTCCATGTCGTCCTAATTATGTTAAACATGCAATTAAAAAATTACACACATAATTAACAACACACATAATAATTATTTAAAGCAATAATTAAAAAATTAAATAGCGGAATCAAAATTAAAAAATATAATTTAAAACCACTATTATGGCCCCTTGAAAAAAAAAAAATTTCCAGCCCTTTATTTTGCTGAAAAAAAACATTTTTCTGCCAAAAATCTTCTGGTTCGCAGGTTGCACTGGAGTTACTGCCTGTTTTGCCCTGTAACGCATTCGGACACTGCGTTACACACCTTTTTCATCCTGTAACGCATGCCTGTCCTGCGTTACAGACCCTTTTCTTCTTGTAACGCAGGTCAGACCTGCGTTACACACGTTGTCCAGAATTCCACGCGCTTTTCTTCTTCTCTGTCGCCAGAATTGTTTTGTTTTCCTTATTCGAACAGCAGCAGTTCTGTCGACTACTTAATTAAAAACAAATCGAACCAGCAGCTACGCAGCGGATGAAATTTTTTCTCCGATTTGATTTCCGATCGCACATAATTGTTACAAAATACCCGGATTTTTACATAATCCATCAAACAATTACATACAAAACAGATCTAATACAAAACTAATTTTGTAAATCTATTCTAACACGATCAACCCTCGTGTTTTACAACCACGATAAACCACGTGGAAACCAAACAAAATAACCACGATTAAACCACGTGGGATCCAAACACATAATTAAAATTACATGGCCATAATAGTGGATACTAAACAACCTGCAAAAGATTATTATCCAAGCACACCACTATACACATGCATATATAATTACGACATGGACATCGTATCAAAATTCGCAGAACCAATGAACCAGGCTCTTGATACCAATTGTTGGGACAATCAGATCTTGGCACTGCGAATTTCGATACAATAAATTAACGAGTACGAATAGAAAAATCACCTTGTTAACGGTTGATTCCACGCTCTTCTATTGTATTCCCAAATTCCCTTGAGCGAAGTGTGGCCTTCGTCTTCTCAAGTTAACCTCTCTTCTTGCTCCTGGGTGGCTACCAATTTTTTTCGACCAGCCCCCAGCAAGAAGAGAATAGGAATATATATAGGCTACAATAGGGATCATGGATAATTAGGTTGGGCCTTCTAATTACATCTTGAGCCTAGCCCAATGTAATTAAATATTAATTCAATCCACTAAAGAATTAATATTTGCACTACCTTTCCTAATACCGTAATTTAATTAATTAATTCGGTTCCAATATTATTTGCTTATTAAATTCCCCATGTTTAAAATATCGCATGTCCATTAATTAAATAAATTACTGATAATTCATTTAATTAATATCTTTTATCCTTGATTATCCACTCAACCTTTATTTAATTATGCCGGAATAAATCCACCTGCAGGGTTTCACATAATTAAATCTTTTTGAGCTTTCAAGGGGACATCATTAACCCGAATATTATCAGGACATGGATTCCTTCAATAAATAATATCCCACCATATATATTATTTCATCACCCAAAATATAATGAAATAAATCAAAAGAATTATTTCATATATAAATCAAAGCATGTAAATAATATATACGTGTCAATTATTATTTCCGGATTAAGAACCTAAGCATTAATAATAACATAGAATCTTAGTTCACCTCCTTAATCAGTATAAGGGAACAATTCTAAATTTGATCCTGTTCAATATACACAAAGTATACTAGTATTATTTATTAGTCAATATAAACTAATCTAAATAATACTACAGCCATTCCAGTGGATTGTCTAACTCCACCTGTGCTGTGAACCTTATTATATTATATAAACCGTATTTAATAATCTAATATTCTGTATCCCATTTGATACTAGATTATTCACAATATATAATATTTAGACAACATGTAAACATTTAAATGATTCTCAATTAAACCGGCCAGAAATAAATGTAAATACTTCAAATAAATATTTTCAGTATACACCAACATCCCTAACCTCTCACACACACTCCCTGTCTCACGCTCGTGTATGTCTTCAATGATTGATCCAAAGTATGAAGCAGTACCTGCAGAAATTTGATAAGCAAAATAATTGGCAGTTATGGGATCTATGTCTGTTATGTCCTGAGTTGGAATCTCAGGCTGAGTGGCTGCAAAGTGTCCTTGTACGACATCAGAACCGATCCTCTTTGCAGCATCAGTACGTACCGGTGAAGGTACGGCTGAAGTTGTTAAAACTCCATGTCCTTTTGAAGCAACATGATCTTCAAAAGGTACATAATTGTCATCAAAATCCCTATGTGTAGATTGTTTAAAGGGAGAACCACTCTCGTGAGGTGGAGTGGTTGCGTGTGACACACTAGGGTTTGACTGGATTTTTGAAGTAGCAGCATGAAAAAGTTTGGCTTTCTTTCGAATAAGTTGCTGCTCTTCGGGTTCACTCTCCTCATCATTTTCTACATATACATGTGCTGGCTTTCTGACTTCCGTTAACAAGGGTGAAAGAGAATAAGAATGTGTATCAGGCTCAGAAATATAGCTCTCACCCTGGGATAGATCCTGCGGGTTAGCAGTCTCTTGGGTCTCGGAATCAGATACATAGGAGGAGGAATGAATAGTATGCAGGGAGAGATTACCTGATTGATTACCTTGTGCATCATCGCTTTGCTCATCAGGAATCTCATCAAATGCCTCAGCATGAACAGATGGATTCTGAGCATGTGATGAAACTTGTGATGATGCCTCCAAATTGGTAACTCCTGCATCATATGTAAGCCACATTTGTATATTTTCAGGAATTGACATCGGTTTACCTTGATGTTTATCCTGATTAGCAATGGTTGAAAGTGACTTAGTGCCCATCCCTAGCGATGCAGATGTTTGGCTTCCGGCAAATCCCTGTCTAACAGCAAGAGCATCCTTCGGTATTAAGTCATTAATCAGCATTTGTAGGAACCGAGGAAACCAGCAGACAACATCAGTTGTAGTGAGGTCTCTGCTTACAGGAGATCCCATTGAGGCCACTATCTCAGAGAGAACTATGCGTCCATAATTTATATCCAGTTCTCTTGCTAGGGCAACTGCAAAGGTTTGCATTGGAATTGGAATTTGATGAAAATCTTTTTCGCGTGCCCGAAAACATCTTGTGATGGCCTCGAAAAAGTAATTCCATTCCACATGGAAGAATTGTTTTTGGATATTTCCTCTGATTGGGCCTTTCGGAGGATAACATCCAATTTCTTCAAAGAATCTGAGGCGTTCTGCAGCTGTAGGTTCTGGATCATAAGCATCTTTGATTGGGAATCCCAGAACCCTGTTGACAATTTCTTCAGTCACCTCATATTCCTGACCCGCTAAGGTAAACCTGAAACCAAAGGGGGTTGATTTGCTCCCAAAAGTAACCGCACTAGTCCATAATTGCTGTAAAGCATCATGTACTAGTGTAGGTTTAGCAGTAAAAGCATGGCTAGCTTTGGAGTACAAATTAAGAAATCGTATCCAAAACTTAAACCGCGGGAGTTGATCACCAATTTCCGTAGAAATATTATAAAAATTGTTTTTAGCAAGTGAAAATTGGTGAGCCATTTTAATTAAATGTTTTTCTTTAAAAGATGTGAATTTTTTTTTTTAATTTTGAAAAACAAATAATTTACGAATTAACAGTTTTATCCCTTTTAATTTTTCGAGAATATCAAAAGACAATCTGAAAAGTTAAACTACGGGATATGAACAGTTGCCAATTACTAAATCTGAATATTCAAAGAAGATGAATATTCGTGTGTATACCAGTGAAATCGTGTGTGTATATGGATGAAGAAAGTGAAATCGTGTTTTGAACAGATAAACAAACACTTGATGTTTGTGTGTATGTATATGCGCGTGTATATGCGGTTACAAAACACACCAACACAAAGATTAATGATAACACAGTGAATAGCAGTCAAAAATTGGCAGTAATTCGTGATTAGTATGAATTTAATCACAAAAACACGGATTAATGGTATGAAGTTTGTGAAATCGCCTTGTTTTTGTGAAACGGCTGCTGTGAAAATGAAATTAGGTAAAGTGAATGATGCATCGAGTTAGAGATGTATATATAGATGATTGTGAAATGACAAAAGTATCCCTGTTAAAAAGAGTGTTAAAGTCTAAGTACATACAGGGAGGACTTAAGTCGAACTCTATCTCGAACATCTCTATCTCGAACATCAAGTCCAACTTCGAGATGAAGTTCGAGATAGAGGTTAACTCGAACAATTAAGCACAAATAAGCACTTTAACCAATTTTACAGCAAAAACTATAGGGAAATCCTATCTCGAACATTATTGATTTGTAGTAAACTTGGAAAATTCCCCTCTAGAAAAATAGGGAAATTCGAGATACTTTTCGAGTTAGAAGTTTAACTCTATCTCGAACATCAAGTCGAAATTCGAGTTGAGTTTCGAGATAGACTAAGAACTCTATCTCGAACATCAAGTCGAAATTCGAGTTGAGTTTCGAGATAGACTAACTCGAAGTTAATCTCAAATTCTTTCCAAAATACCCCCTTGAAGCAAAAGTACAGGGTAATTCAAGATATGTTTCGAGTTAGGAGTGTAACTCGAAAAATTCCCTTTAGCTTAACTGAGAACTCCATCTCGAACATCAAGTCGAAATTCGAGTTGAGTTTCGAGATAGACTAACTCGAAGTTAATTCTCAGTTCTTTTCAAAATATTCCCTTAATGGAAACCTCATCTCAACCTTTGAGATAAAATTCGAGATAGACTTTATCTCGAATATTTTGAAGATAGAACTAGGCACACTGGTAACTCGAACTCGAAGTCGAATTTTGAGATGAATTTCGAGATAGCCAACTCGAAATTCTTCCCAGACTTAGAATTTTCAAAACTTCACTTGACAGCTTAAGTCGAAATTCAAGTCGAATTTCTAGATGAGTTTCGAGATAGAACCTAACTCGAAATTTTGAAGTTTTTTTAATTCTAAGGCCTCTAATTACATGAAACTCATAGGTAAATTCATCTAAAAATCATGCAATATTTAGAATATTATGAATTTAACTCCCCCTATGATCATGCAATCTAACAAGCATAAATTCATAGATTTGTGCTATAAAAGGCACTTAAAACACAATGAATTCATGCAAAATCACACTATATGCAAACTATAACAATCATTAATTAGGCATTTTAAAGTCTAAGCACATAATGATTGAGTAGCTTGCACATACAAACATAAACATGGATTTTACAGATAGAAGGCTTTACTAACTTGTGTTAAGCATTCCCAATTCACCAACCAATCTATTGAATGTTACTTCATCAAGAGGTTTGGTGAATATATCTGCAATTTGTTGCATTGTGGGCACAAAATGTAGCTCCACAGTCCCTTCCTCGACATGTTCTCTTATGAAATGATACCTGATGTCGATGTGCTTGGTTCTTGAGTGATCTACAGGATTGTTGGTTATGGCAATGGCACTTGTGTTATCACACATAATTGGAATTTTCTTGTGCTCCATGCCATAATCCTTCAATTGGTTCCTCATCCACAGTATTTGAGCTACACAGCTTCCAGCAGCAATGTACTCAGCTTCAGCAGTAGAAGTAGATACTGTATGTTGCTTTTTACTTTGCCAGGACACCAACCTTCTGCCAAGAAATTGGCAAGCACCAGATGTGCTTTTCCTATCAATCCTGCAACCTGCATAGTCTGAATCCGAATAGCCAATAAGATTAAAACCTGTATCTCTTGGGTACCAAATCCCTAGATTTGGTGTGCCCTTGAGATACCTAAAAATTCTTTTGACGGCTACGAGATGTGATTCTCTAGGATCCGCTTGGAACCTTGCACATAAACAAGTTGCGAACATTATATCGGGTCTACTTGCAGTTAAATAGAGGAGTGAGCCAATCATACCTCGATAGCTTGTGATGTCAACTGATTTACCTGATTTGTCTTCATCAAGCTTCGTGGCTGTTGCCATGGGAGTCTTAGCTGCTGATGCATCTTATAGATTGTACTTTTTGAGTAAATCTCTGACGTACTTGGATTGAAAGATAAAGATACCATCTTTTCTCTGACTGATCTGTAATCCAAGGAAGAAGGACAGCTCTCCCATCATGCTCATCTCATATTTTTCTTGCATTAGCTTGGCAAATTTCTCGCACAAGCACTCATTTGATGACCCAAAAATAATATCGTCCACATAGACTTGAACAAGTATTAAGTCATTTCTCACATTTTTGTAGAACAATGTTTTATCAATTACTCCCCTAACAAAACCATTTTCAATTAAGAATAAGGATAGGGTTTCATACCATCGTCTTGGGGATTGCTTGAGGCCATAGACAGATTTGAAGAGTAGATACACAAAATCTACATGTTCTGGATCAATGAAGCCGGGCGGCTGTTTCAGATACACTTCTTCTTCTAACTCTCCGTTCAAGAAGGCACTTTTCACGTCCATCTGGAAAACTTTGAAGTTCTTATGTGCTGCAAATGCCAAGAACATCCTGACTGCCTCAAGTCTTGCAACCGGTGCATAGGTTTCATCATAATCAATTCCTTCTCGCTGAGAATAACCTTTTGCAACCAAACGAGCCTTGTTTCGTGTTACAAGTCCGTTTTCATCCAGTTTATTTCTGAATACCCACCTAGCTCCAATTACTGATATGTTCTTTGGTCGGGGTACCAGTTTCCAAACTTTCTGCCTTTCAAACTGATTGAGTTCCTCTTGCATTGCAATCACCCAATCAGCATCACCAAGAGCTTCTTCTATTTCTTTAGGTTCAAGCTTGGATAAGAACCCAGAATATAAGGAGATATTAGCCATGTCAGCTCTTGCAGTTCTTCTAGTAGTCACACCAGCATCTGGATCACCAATAATTAACTCAAACGGATGGTCTCTATTCCATACCCGTTCACCTGGAAATTGTCTTGATGATTCAGCTTGACTTTCTGAGTTGGGGTGCTGACTACTTTGATTATTTTCACTAACTCCCCCTGAGTTAGTGCCAGCTCCTACAGAACTAGAGTCAACTCGACTCGAGCCTTGAACAGTAGTCCTTGAGCTGCTATTTACTCCCCCTGAGTTGTTGCCGGTTCGTACTGAAGAAGTCTCTCCTGATCTTGTAGAATTAGCTTGTTCACTAGACTCAGGTTCTTCGTGTACACTTGGAACATTTAATGGAACAACCAACTCAGGTTCATCTTCAAGATCTTCTAAGTCCAGATTCTGAAATTTTAGGGACTCAGGTTCACTAGAATCTCTTGAAATTGATGAGAGTTTGGTATCGTCGAATCTGACGTTGTAACTTTCAGTCACTTTTCGATCATTCACTAAGAACACTCTATAAGCTGCCACCACATCTGTAGAGTAACCAACAAAGATTCCTTCACGAGCTTTTGCTGCAAACTTGCCTAGATTTTCATCATCTATAAGCACATAGCATTTTGCTCCGAAGACATGAAAGTATTTGATTGTTGGTCTTCTGTTGTTCATTAGCTCACATGGTGTCTTTTCTTTATCTTTTATGATCAAGGTTCTATTTTGAGTGTAACAAGCGGTACTCACTGCTTCGGCCCAGAAGTACAAAGGAAGTTTTGAATCATACAACAAAGTTCTTGCTGCTTCAACCAAAGTTCTATTCTTCCTTTCAACTACTCCATTTTGCTGTGGAGTTCTCGGAGCTGAATACTGACGACGTATTTCTTTAGATACACAGAAGTCATTCAGTACTGCGTTTTTGAATTCAATGCCATTGTCTGATCTAATCGTCTTCACAGTAAGTGTTGAAACATTCTCAATTTGAGTGATGTGATCAATGATTAAGAAAGGTACTTCATCTTTCGTCATTGCGAACAATACCCATGTATACTTGGAGAAGTCATCCACGATTACCAAAGCATATCTTTTCCTAGACAAAGATAGGACATTCACTGGGCCAAACAAATCCATATGAAGAAGTTGCAGAGGCTCAGTAATACTAGAAACTTCTTTGCTTTTATGCGATGCTCGTTTCGACTTTCCCATTTCACAAGCTTCACAGAGTCCTTTCGGAGCGAACTCCATTTGAGGTAGATCTCTCACCAATTCTTGCCTCGCGAGAGCATTCATCGTTTTGAAGTTTAAGTGAGATAGCTTTTTGTGCCATAACCAGCTTTCATCATCCGAGGCTTTGCTGTAGAAACAGGTGACCTCATTCTGATTTGCTGAATCCATGTCTGCAACAAAAAGATCTGCCTTTCGAACTCCTCTCAAAGCTAGTGAGCCTTCCTTGATGTGAGTGATTGATACACCTTTCCTGTTGAAGACAATTACGTAACCTTTGTCACAGAATTGACTGATACTCAACAGATTGTGCTTCAATCCCTCAACATAGGAAATATCTTCTATGATGACATTGCCAGTTTTCAGTTTGCCATATCCCTTTGTCACACCTATGCTGTCATCTCCAAAGGTAACATAAGGGCCAGCCTTCATAACCAACTCTGTAAGCAGGGACTTGTTTCCAGTCATATGCCTAGATGCTCCACTGTCTAGCACCCATATAACTTTATTTCTATTCTGCTTAACGCCCTGCAATGACAGATTGGTTAGATATTCTTCGGAACCCAACTTTGATTGGGCCCGGCTTTTCGATTAGATCGAGAATCAACAGTTTTAACAACAGGAGATGCACTTTTCTTAACATTACTAGAGCTTTCGACTATCTCCTTTCCTTTCTCAGACTTGACAGATTTGTCAGTCTTAGGAGAAGGTTTGTCACTCCTAACTTTAGGAGGACTGACAGTCTTGGCTCTCACATGCTTTTTCTTGATGTTTGAACTAGCAACAGTATTTGAGCATGACTGGCTAGATGCATTCATTAAATGCACAAAAGTTTGCATGATGTTAAAAGTGCATGGCATACAATTAGGTTGACCACACTGTGCATGATTCTGATGCAAATTATTCATTGTATGTGTGGTAGGCATGGCATGTGCAGCAGGAACATTTATGTTAGCTTTACATGCATAAGAAAGATGTTCAGTAGATTTACAGTGATAACATGCTTTCTTTATTCGTTCAGCCTTAACCTCTTTTATGCCTTTTTCTTTCTTTCCTTGTTGTTTAACAGCCTTAGCTCCTAATCCTAGTCTAGATTCATCTCTAGGAAAATTGATTTTAACATGTTTGATAGGAGTTATAGGTTGTGCTTTCTGGCGATCTTCCATCTCAATCTCATATCTAGCTATCAATTCAGTCTCTTCTTCTTCTATTCTAGGAACAAGGTGTTTGTACATAGGTTTGACAGCTGATTTAAGAATGCTAGGTGTTTCCTTTTTAAGGTCACTGGAACTAGGGTCAATAGGTCTCTTTCCTTCTTTCTTAGGAAGGTCAGAATAATCAAGTCCTACACCTACTCCAGTTATCCTCTTAAATGTGTCATTATCTACATACACTTTACTAGCAGCTAGTTTGTAAGCTTCGCATTTAGTTTCTAACTCAGCTAGATTGTTCCTAAGACATGCTTCTACTTCTTCCTTAAGGACGAGCTTGTGTTCTAGAGATTTAATAAAGTCTCTTAGGGAAGTATCTACAGTGCAAGCAGCCTCTAGCTCTTCCACTTTTGCCTCAAGCATTCTGCATTTGGCAACAAGTGTTTTCTGTTCCTTTTGAGAAGAGTCTAGGCTTTTGCACAACATATAGATCTCTTCACTAAGAGCCCCGTTCTGTTCCTTACAATCATCAATAGACATTTCTACTTTAAGAGTCAGAACTGGTACCTCTGGTTCCTCTGATGTCTCAGCCATGAGGGCAAAGTTTGCTACATGAGTAACATCTTCCTCATCTGAATCATCCCAAGCTCTTCCTTCTGTCACCAATAAAGCTCGTTTTCCATGTCTTTCCTTCACCAGCGATTCATACTTGCTTTTGAGGGCTTCATATGTCTCTTTTGGATAAGTCTGTTTAGGCTTTTTGCAGTCCGAGGCAAAATGTCCAGCTTCACCACAGTTATAGCATTTGAACTTCATTTTGAAATCCAAAGGAGATTTGTAGCTGGTATTCTTGCCTTTACCTTGGTAGCCTGACGAACTACCACCACCCATAGCAGCCCGATAGAAAGATGAAGAATTTCTCTGTGGTCGGTTGCTCTTTCTGAATCTCATGTTGCTGAACTTCCTTGCCATGTATGCCACGACACTATCATCCATGTTGTCCAGCTCTTCTTGGGTGTAGTAGTCATCATCACTGTTTGATGTGCACTCGTCATCATTATCAACTTGATGTGGTGCAAGTGATGATTTAGGCTTTGCTGCAACCATTGCCTTCTTAGACTCTTCCTCATCAGCAACTAATCCTGATGCAGTTTCTTTTCCTTTTGAATCATTGTCCCATGCTTGATCTTGAAGTGTTTCCAGCTCATAGGTCTTTAATATTCCATAATATTCTTCCAGAGAAGTTGTATGCAAATCTCTGGTTTCTCTTATTGCGTAGACCCTATGTTCAATGCTTTTTGGCTGGTTCCTCAGATATCTCGTATTAGTCTCAATCATGGGGAGAGTTACACCTCTCAGATTCAAATCCAATACCAACTGACTGAATCGTAGATAGACATCTGTTATGCCTTCTCCTTTCCTTATTCTAAAGGTGTCATACTCCATCTTGAGTATGAGTGTCTTGTTGCTTCTGACCTCTGCTGATCCTTCCATGACAACTTCTATCTTGTCCCAAATCTTCTTCGCTGTAGTCAGACCTTTGACTATGTTAAACATTACATGATCAAGAGATTCCATCAAGGTTTGTCGTACGGCAGTATCACAAGCTATTTGTTCCTTGTCAGCATCCGAAAACTCCGAGGCCTTTTTAGGCTCAGACCGAGGTGCTATAACCACCCCTCCTTCCGTATGTGCAGGAATAACCACCATAAGAACAAATTTACCCTTGTCAAGGACTTCCAGATATTCAGGGTTAACAGTCTCTAAATATAGTCTCATTCTGAAAACCCATTCTTCATAGTGATCTCGGTTGAACATTGGGATCTTGAATGCATTTTTAGGAGCCATCTCAATTCTGGTCACTAAAAGTTTCTAAGTACCCAAGACTAGGCTATGTGGAATATTTATGTAGAACTTTTGCCTAAGTCGAAATTTCACTAAGTAGAAATTTTGCTCAAGTCGAAATTCACTAAGTAGAAATTGTCCAAGTCGAAATTCTATGTAGAAAATCTCAAGTAGAAATTATATGTAGAACTTTTGTCCTTAGAATAAATTTTCTGCAGATTACTTTAATATTGAATAAACAATATTATCTCTTCAACACCTTTTGACTTTGAATGCTTTACTCACCTAACCCACCTAACCCACTTGCTAGGTACTGAGTATGTCTTGTTTCACTTTCGGCCGTGAATAATGCAAATCACAAAGTCCAAAAACACCTTTTTATTCTTTTACTATTTATCTGATTGAAAAGGAGATCAAAAAGTTGTTGGGTTGTCTTCTTTGATAAGAACAGATGATGAACACTCAAGAACACCAAATATGAAAGTACCCAGATTAATTCACAAAAATTAATTAAAATACATCCAAGCTAAATAATCACACCTGGAGTATTTAAATAATTTTTCAGATGAGTTTTCAATACAAACGATTTAAAGCACACTTTTCAAGAAAATGAAAAGTAGATCTAGAAAATGAAAACTCACGATTCTTCTACTCAACACAAGGATCTATGTTTCGTATGTTAAACATATAGCTCTGATACCAATTGTTAGGTCCAAATGTGTTGTAGAGGGGGGGTGAATACAACTTTTCGAATATGAGAAGCAATAAATACGATGCAATAAACGAACACACAGATTCAAGGAATATATGTCTTATATATAACTTGAAATGGTTGCTACAACATTCATTACAAAGTATAACAGAAGTTCAGAGAGAAGTGAATGATACTAAGCTCTGTGAATGCACTCTCTCTCTTTTTCTTGTGTTTTTCTTAAGAATTGCTCACTCACTAAAACATTACACAAGTACTTCTATTTATACTACATGTAATCTATGTCCTGTAGTCTTCAAAGACTAAGATATACGTGGCCCAATGATGTCCACATAAATCTTGCCTTATCTTGAAAGCTTGGAAATCTTCCAATCAGAAGATGCCATGTGTCATGTTGAAGCTGCACTCTAAGTAGAACTTCTACTTGAGAATTTCTACTTAGCCATCTCGAATTTCTAAGTAGAACTTCTACTTGGTCATCTAGAATATTTAGTACTTAGAAAATATTCTGGCCTTCAACTTGAAACTTCAATGCACATCTTGAACTTGTGATATCTTCACGTCTTCTTTATTCTTCACCAAGCTCTTGAACATGGATCTTTATTACTGACATAAACTTGCTATCAATGTCCTGACACTTGATGCAACGGTCTGGTTCATAAGTGACTAGTCTTGATAGTGTTTTTGCTTCTTGAATAAATTACCATATCCAATTAGTAATGTGGCTTTCCAATATTTGCTTTCCTTCTTGTTCACTTGAAATCAATTAGTCTTATTGATACTGATAGTTATGATCTTGATTCTTGGCTTTTCAAATCACTGAGGCATGAACAACTTTGACTTGAACTTCTCTCAATGATTTCTTCTTGGCTTGATCATAGTTAACATGTTGAATTGTATCAATTACCTTGTCTTCATTTAGTGTTGATTTCTTTGTGACTTCTTGTTCTTGATTGTCTTCTGGTTAAGTATCTTTTCCTTTAGTTGAGTTACATTAGTTATAGTGTTACAAGTTTACACACTCTTCCTTTCACAAGTTAATCTTTTTGTTTCTCAATTCATGGACTTTCCTATCTACAATCTTCACAGGATATTCCTTGTACGTCAGATCAGGCTGTACTTCTATAGGTTCATAGTCGAGAACATGTCGATTATCAGCATTGTACGGTTTCAATAATGAGATATGAAAAACATCATGAATGTACTGAAGATCTGGTGGTAGAGCCAATTGATACGACACCGTTCCTACTTTTCTCAAGATTTCAAATGGTCCAATATACCTAGGACTTAATTTACCTTTCTTCCCAAATCGCATCACTCCTTTCCAAGGTGAAACCTTTAACAACACTTTCTCTCCAACTTCAAGCGTTCGATCCTTTCTTCCTTGATCAGTATATTTCTTTTGACGATCTTGAGCCGCCACCAATCTTTTCCTTATAGTTTCTACGGATTGCTTGGTTTGCTGGACCAATTCTGGCCCTAAGATCTTCCTTTCTCCGACTTCATCCCAACAGAGAGGAGACCTACATTTTCTTCCATATAAGGCTTCGTAAGGGGCCATGCCAATGCTGGAATGATAACTATTATTATAAGCAAATTCCACAAGAGATAAATGACCATCCCAGCTTCCTTTAAAATCTAATGCACACGCTCTTAACATGTCCTCAATGGTCTGAATTGTCCTGTCACTTTGTCCGTCAATTTGTGGATGGTATGCGGTGCTTAAATTTAACTTTGTTCCTAAACAATCCTGAAAACTCTTCCAAAATCTTGATGTGAATCGGGCATCCCTATCTGATACAATGGATACGGGTACTCCATGCCTAGTTACAATTTCTTTTAAATACAGGCTCACTAACCTCTCAATAGTGTATCTTTCATTAATTGGAAGGAAATGTGCTGATTTGGTAAGACTATCTACTATGACCCATATCGCATCATGATTTGCTCGAGTTCGTGGTAATCCAACAATGAAATCCATGGTGATGTGTTCCCACTTCCATTCTGGAATCTCTAAGGGTTGTAACAGTCCACTAGGTCTCTGGTGTTCGGCCTTTACTTTTTGACAAGTTAGACATTTACTTACCCATTCCGCAATCTCTCTCTTCATATTTGGCCACCAATAATTCTTTTTAACATCTTGATACATTTTCGTACTCCCTGGGTGAATGGAATATCTTGAGTTATGCGCCTCACTCAAAATCTCATCCTTTAACTCAGCAACATCTGGAATCCAAATCCTTGCAGCAAACATTTTAATTCCTTTATCATCTTTTGGGCTCAAATACTCTTCACCCGTTAGTTCAGATCTGTGCTCTTCCATCATCTTCTCTTGACAACGTCTAATCTTTTCCAGTAGCTCCGGTTGCACCAAGATCTCAAAATTTTTCTCATCGACTTGAACTGGAATCTTTATTTCCAACTCCATTCTCTCAATTTATTGAATTAATTCTTTCGACGAAACCTGCATCTTAAGTCTCCCTTTCCGGCTTAAAGCATCGGCTACCACATTAGCTTTACTGTTAGGTCCAATATGTTTGTAGAAGGGGGGGTTGAATACAAACGGTACTGTTTAATTGAAATTTGTCCGGATGAATTTAATTTATATTTTGAAAAATTTGAGCGGAATTAAATGAAACAAAATTCAAGTTGAATATAAAATTATATTAACTTGAGGGGTTTGTTACAAATACAGTACAGAATTTATATCTAGTTAATAAAAACAAATTAGAAAATTCGACATGAATTTTTCTAGATTTGTTAATAAAAATCGAGATATAGATTAGGAGTAAAAACTCGCTAATATTACAAGAGACTGAAGTAAACAAGTTCTATCGGATCAGATTTAAAAATAAGATGAACTTGATTTTCTATGAATTTTTACAGCTCCTGCAGTTTGAGTTCTTGTTGAGAGAGAATGGCAGTTCTTGATGAAAGATGATATATTCTGTGTGTTGTGTTGATCTGGCCGCCTGTCTTGAAATATTATAGTCCTCTGTCTCTTTTCATTTTCATTTGTACTGCCAAGACAATCGGCAAGACAATCTGCTCTTCCAAGACAATCAATTTTGTACTGCCAAGACAATCGGCAAGACAATCCAAAACCTCCAAGACAATCAATTTGTATTACCAAGACAATAGGCAATACAATAGGCAAGACAATCAAGCTTACCAATACAATCGGCAAGACAATTGAAATTGTCTTGTTAACATTAAAAATAACCCACTTGGCTGTAATGATTTGAATTGAATCAAATACTTGAACTGCTGTAAACGAAGCATACTCGCAGGGATGGAGAGTGAGCGACACACGCAACTTTTACTGCTTTGTTCCTGGCGCGTGAAAGACACTCGCTGCAAAGCGCGTTGGTGCCTTTTGCCGACAGGAATTTCCTTTGTGCATGCATGTGTGAAATTTGACAGACTTGAGTTTCCTTTTGTTTTCTCTTTCTTTTACTTTTGTCGACAAGCCTGCAACTCTTTTTTTTTTATTTTTCTTTTGTAGACCAGCAAGTACAAGCAGCTTCGTTTCATGTACAATTTATTTTGTCTTGCTAAGCACTGTCGACTTCTTCTTCATTATTTCATTTTTATTTTAATTTAATTACATAACTTAATTAAATAATCATTTAGAAAGTAATGATTAAATAACTAAATTAATAATTAAATTAAATAAAATTAATACATTAATTCAAACTTAATTAATATGATAATTAATTTAATAAATAAATAAATTCAGAATGAATTAATTTATTAATTAAATCAATTACATAATTATATTAATTAAATGAGAATTAATATAAATCAATTTTGATTGAACCATTAATTCAAAGTTAATTAATATGATAATTAATTTAACAAATAAATTAATTCAGAATTAATTTATTAATTAAATCAATTACATAGTAATATTAATTAAATGAGAATTAATATAAATCTTTTGACAGCTCAAATCTTTTTCTTGAACCACTGAAAGTAATAAAGAATTACCACCGAATTTTCGTTGACGCTCGATGCACGGTCTGGTTCATGAGCGACTAACTCCAACGGCTTTTCTTTATTTTTGACTTTATGGCTGTGGTTATTGTCTTCTCTTAATATACCTGTCTTGATAGCTTGAACCGCTGAAGTTAATGATAAACAACCAGTTTAATGTTGACACTCGATGTACTGTCTGGTTCATGAGTGACTAACCGCAATGACTGTTCTTCATATATTGACTTTAAAATCTGGTTCCTTTTCTTTTCTTTTTCTTCTCTCTCTACTAATTCTTTTGTACTGTCTCTGTCACTGTCGAAATCTCTGTCACTTTAAATGAATCCACTTCTTTAACGAATACTTCACTGAGGCTTGATCAGATGTCTGAACTTCTTTCAATGCAGTAATTCCTCAAGTCTGTAGATTGACCTTGATCTTTTTCTTCTGACAGATAATACAATCTGAGATTCCTTGTGACAGTCTATATACTATTTACTATTACAATCTTGTTTAAGTTGAGTTGTATCCTCGAAATACAAATAGGCTACATCATATGCCTTTCAATCTCCCCCTATTTGTTTGTTAGACAATAACAAGCAAATACCTAGAGGATAACTCAACTACCTCTCTTAAACAAGAAAAAGATAAAACTTTTAAGAATTAAGTAAATAATACAAAAAAAATTTTCTCTGGTTTAGATTTAACAATTCCAGAATCTTCAGTTGATGAAATGATAGATGATTGTTCCTCTAGCACTGAACTGATCTTCAATAGATAACTCATCTTCATTTCTGATTCTTCATATCTCTGCCTGATAATCCTTCACATCTTACATTGGTGATTATCAGCAGTTTCAGTTCTTGATTTACAACCACTTCCCATTTCTGACACAGCTTTTCTCACTAAAGAAAAACAGCTGTTCCTACTATATAGACAATGGTGAATCAATACCATTTCTATAACTTCTGGTGAATTTACTACTCTTCCACTTAGCCTTTATACATAGTACATTGAAAGACTAATAGAATAGTATTGTGATGTAATTCTCCTTATATCTCCACTTTCATAAAAAAAATGAAAGTTCTTTTACTTCTTCATCTAAGGCTCCCCCTTAGTAACTAGACTAGACTTGCTTCTCATTCTTAGCACAGTCTTAGTAACTAGACTTGCTTCTCATTCTAAGCACAGTCTTTAATGCTCCCCCTTTCTAACTCACTCTTCTTTTACTTGTACCCCATACTTCTCCCCCTTAGTTGAGTATATCCTACTAAGGTAAGATTTAAGCTTGAATATATCTTTTTCAATATATCTCTCCCCCTTAGTTGAGGAATCCTCCTTTCAACTAATTGACAAAGTAGTTGATACCAAATTGTTACCAATTTATACCAATCGTTAGAGTACATTGAAATCAATTGATAAAGCTTTGTTAGAAAGGAAGTTTCATTTTCTTCCTCACTGTGAGTGTGTGATAGTGTTTAGTGTACCTCACAAGTGTTTCACTATTCTCTCCACTCATTTGTGTTGAGTGTCTCACTTCTCTCTGTGTTTACACTCTTGCTCACTAGTGTTTCACTCATTGCTCACTAGTGTTTCACTCAGTGCTCCAACATCCTTTAGTGTACCTGCAAAGAAAAATCACCCTAGCCCCTTCAAGAGAGGTCAATGGTGGTGCAATGGGAGTTCGCAAATCCCAAATCCTCGTTGGACTCGTCAGATGAATCTGAGTAATAATCTACAAGTTGCTAATTTCCCTTTTTAGGGTTTTCAGATTTGAATTTTGAGAAGGTAGACAATGATCTATAAAATTTAGCATTGAGATTAAAGTTCCCTTCAAATGTCTGTGAAGACATCACCTTGTTAAACTCATCAGGTAAAATCTGAGTCATAGTTCACAAGTTACCGATCCGCACCTATGTCAGATCCGTTACCCGCAGGATCCAGAGATGTTCCCTCTGGGGAGATAGATAATGATCTTGATGAATTTTGCATTTGAGATCAATACCTTCTCTCGAGGTCTGTGAAGACTCTTAGTTCATTAAAGAACCTTTAACTTGTAATCCTAACCGTAAAATGATTGGATTACAGGTTTCCGTCAATTCATCCTTGGTGTGTGCAATCTCACTTGTGCATATGAAATATTTTGGTTGTGTATAAGGTAGTGACTCTCCAACTGAATATCCCACACATCCTTGTTTGCTGCATCAAGTGCAGTTACTCCCTGGTGACCTCTAGTCTAATAGGTTACTTCCATTTAGGGTGTAAGATAGAATGTGTTTGAGCTTGACTGTAGTCTGGGATAAAAGTTGTTGGGTTTACATCCTTATGACTAAACATGTGAGAATACAAAATTCCATGTAGATGAACCTGCATCACAGAATATGAGCAACATAGAGATAAAATGCATTTTTAACATTGAAAAGTTTTCTGAGAAAATATTGCATTTATCTTAAGAGAAATGATATACAGTTGTGATTTCAAAAGATTTACAATGTAAGCAATCACAACTGTAGAAAGAGATTTTGAATTTAAGAAGATATAGATCTTGAGCCGGTTTTACAAAACAAGAACATAGGCAAAAATCCAATTAATAAATATTAATCGAATCAATGTATGTTAATGTTTAAACCAATACAAACAAAACTATTTTATCATGTTTTAGGTCCTGTAAGATAGATACCAACTATTAGAATTTGTTAGCACTTGATAGGTCTTGTCTTCCAATTGTTAGATCCTGAAAATCAAACATTAGTTCCTAACCAATTGTATAGACACATACCAATTTGATACCAACATTGGTCAATTGTTAAGTCCTTAACACGAAGATCTGTGAACAGCAATCACAAAACAAAGATTTATACTTAAACTACAGGTTTTGTGTGTGTTAAGAAGAAGAACAACAAAAGAACCAAATACAGGGACCTGTTTGTAAGTTTTGAAAGTATAGTGACTAAACTGTAAAAACTATACAAACTATTTATATACACATGAAAAATAATATTCAAAAATAAGAAATAATATACATAATAATTATATTAAATAAAAACTAAAAAGAAAAGAAAATTCAAATAAAACTAAACAAAGAAGAAAAATTTGAATTAACATAAAAATAATAAAACTATAAATAATTTAATAATTTACATACCTTAAACTATAAACGGACATACGACTAAAATAAAAAAAACAAACACTACAAAACATGTTAAATAAGATTAACATTTAAGAATTACAATACATGTACAAAAACATTAAGTATATACAAGAGTATTTATAATAGGTTAGCAAATCCATATATTTTCTAACAAAACAACTTTCTACTAGAAAATTATTTAGAGAGAAAATATGATTTAATAAACTATCATAAATATTGCAGCTATTTTAAAATAATAAAATTTTCAACAAAAATAGCTTCCTCAAAAATTCTAACTAGAGAATTAGAGAAAAATATTTTTAGAGAAAATTATTATTCTAAAATAAAGAAACATGGATTAACGCATTAGAATGATTATGACAATTCTTATAGAAAGATGACAAGATAGAATTCGAAAAGAATGTCATACCAGTTACTTAGCGCTCAAGCCTTGGCACCAATTTCCACGTTTCTTGTTGTTCCAGATTCACAATTGCTTTCTCAGATTTTTTAGATTCTATACCTTGATTCTAAGAAGCCCTTTTAGTTCTTACTACAACATCTGGATCACCAATGATCAGCTCTATTCCAAACACACTGTCTGAGAAAGTTGGATCTTGATGAATTACCTTGTTCTTCATTGTGATGTTGTGTTTGACTAGTGAATCCTTTGTTTACTTCCCTCGAGTTGTTGCCAGAATGACTTGATGATTAATTTCCAGTGACATTGGTATTGCCAATAACAAAATTGTTTCCACCACTATCACTAGGATAATTATCATCATTAACATTTTAATCTTATGACTTCAAGGCAACTCCTCGATAACAACAATTATTAACTCCTAACAACTGTTTGTTGATAGACAATCTTGGTTCTTAAAAATAAAACTTGATTACCAAGACTGTCTTGTCTGCAATCTTAGAAATAATATTCTAAGTCCAATACACCTTGATCCATAGTATAAAACATTTATAATCAAAGTGATTTGAAGCTTGCAAATAAGCATAAAAATTATTCAAAGTAATTGAACTATGGTAACTTTAGATATTTCAAAATCCATAGTTCTACTTATAGAATTTTTATACCATGTATAATAATATGAGTGAATTGTAAAAGATATAACAATGATTACTTAGAGGAGTTCTAAGTAATTTCACACATATCAATATATCTCACAATTAGTTAGTAAATAGAATTCTACCTAAATATCATTAACTGATATAAGTCAAAATTTCAATACAACCAATTGTTAGAACCATGATATTAATTATAATGAATTTCTGAAAATGGAGCATTGATAAAATTCACTAGAATTAACATCTCACAACTAATTGAAGACCAATACAGATTAGGTCCAAATTAGTTATGTTGTTTATTTGTTTTAATAAATATAAGGTACAGAGCAAATACTAAATTGAATTGCTTCAAGTTCGTAACCCATATAAATTAAAATAAATAATTAAATAATTAAATACTAAATCTCTATGAGTTAGATTTTAGCATTTAAATATTTAAATTATCCTTAAATAATCACCACTAAAATATATTGCAATTATACACATGGCAATCATTCAACAGATAATTTTCAGTGTGAGGTCTGGATGTAAATAAGTTCACAAGTCCTTTCAATACAGACAATTGGAAACTTGTGAGCTTACTTAAGAATTACTTAACATATGGGATTTACAATCATATAGCATTAATAAAATCCATAGTTTACAAACCAATCTTGAAAAATTAATTTCATCAATTGATTTAGCAAACGTGTCTGCAAGTTATTCTTAACTAAAGACATGTTCTCAAAAGAATTGATACCTTATGCAAGTTGCTTAGTCCTTGAGTGTTTCACAGAGTTGTTGGAGATGAAATTTATTCCTTGTGTTCTCCTGCTTTCGTACAACTCATTTGATCTGTCTCTATGCAGCAAAACATGTCAGAACTGGTGTCTCTAGGGTACCATCTCCGTAGATTTGGGTCCAACTTAAGACATCTGAAAATCAAGTGTAATAACTACAAGAATAGATTCTCAAGAATCCACTTAGGGCCTTGCACATTTGCATATTGAGAATAAAATATGTGTGTAAGTGATCTATTAACAATTGAATAAGATAATGAGCTGATGATTCCTCTATAGCCTGATTAGGTCCTAATTAGTAGATCCTGAACTTGTTGGGTCAAATATCTCCAGAGTACCATTTCCTCAGATCCGGGTCCATCTTAAGATTTTTGATTACCAACTTGTTAGATCCAAACTAATAGGTCAAAAGCCAGCTACAGTGGTTTGTTGGTAGGTAGTCTTAACAGGTCTAGAATCTTCTGAATAGAAACAAAAGATCCTTGACTTACTTTTATTGTCATCATTCTTTTGGCTTACTAAAGCAAATCAAAAGAATTTCAACTTTACCAACAACAAAACAGCAAATATCTTGATACCAATTTATAGCTAGTAGACCAACATATAATATAATCAAGATATCATTGCACATATATATCATTTATAATTGTGCCTAAAGATGTAGAGAGTTCTATAAATATGACACCAATTGTTAAAAGATACCAACTGTTAAAGATTGATACCAAATATTAAATTATAGTTAGAGTGTCATACCATGTCTTCCATGCTTTCTTGAGTGATGATACCAGTTTGTACTAACCTGTGGAGATCTTCAACTATCTCACCAACCAGGAGTGCACTTGTTCACATTCCTCTAGCATCCAGATTTAGTAGGTCTAGATGTCCATTATAATCTTGAATGTGCAGCAGGTGCCTGATATCCTCAAGTCTTGTCACTGGTGCTTCTTGCCAAATATACTATTAGATCAAATTGTAACCTAGCATCCAGTTTGGCTTTGTCCCTCATAACAATGCCTTGACATTCAGTTAAACTTCTGGTTATCCTTATACCAAATACAGCCTTGTTGTTTGGTCTGGATACCAGCTTCCCTTCAATCTGCCTTTTGTACTGATTGAGATCATCTTGCATTGCAATCACTCAACCTGGATCTTTCAGAGATTTTGTAGCTTTCTTAGTTTCTTCTAAAAGAAGACTAAAGAAATATACATTAGTACTTGAAGCTCTGTTAGTCTTTTACTTCCACCATTAGAAACACTAAGAACTAGAACAAAGAGTTAATTAAGTCAACACTCTTTGTCTTGGCAGACATGTTCTCATAGTGTCCTTTGATTTTCAGTGTGGTGTTGAGTTGACTAGATGATCCTTCTTTTGCTCCCCCTAAGCTGTTGCTGGGTTTACATGAAGATTCTCAATGTTGACATTGCTTGGATCTGAATCATCATTACCATTGACAGCTGGGAGCTAGAAGTCGTTGAACATCACTAAGACTTTCAATCACATTCTGTTGATTAATAATAATCACCCTGTAGGCTGTTGACTCCACCAAGTAACCAAGGAAATTATCCTATTGAGCATTAGCAGATTGCTAGGATGCTCACTTTCATTTATCATTGCAAAACAATTTTCTTCATAACTTTTGGGGTCTTCCTATATTTCTTACTGATCAGGATTTAATCATGTCAGTAGCAAACTATTGACTGCTTCAGCATTAATACTCTTGAAGGTGCAGAAATCATCCAGAACACTAATTGATAGGTCCTGTAATCTGGTCTCCAAGTTGTCATAGTCAGTTTTGCTTCCTGACACTCTTCTAGATGTGATCAATCAACATCAGTGGTGTCTTGTCTTCAGATTGTTTGAACAACAACTTATTTGTGGAGAGAAGTCATCAGTCATCACCACTTAAGTATATTTTTCTTTGATGTAGAACTTCTGTGTGATTCGTTTTGACTTCCCTTTATGACATGCCTCATAATTTTATTTTACTTTAATTCCAGATGAGGCAGTCTCCTTTACTGATTCGATTTCTAGGAAAGAATCTCTTGATATGACATTCAAGTGAGAGAGCTCCTTATGTCATAGCTGAACTCCTGTCTGATGAAGCTTTAGATTTGACCTTGTTGACTTCACCTTTGACTGAGATTCCATGTCAGCTACAGATAAGTTCTCTTTCCTTAATCCTCGAACAGTAGGCTCTTCATCTTGTAAAAGATGCTTTATTACTGACAACATTCCTTAGCTATTGAATAGCTTTGACCCTAGGTCATACCCTTGCTGTTGTCTCCAAGGGATGAACCACTTGGCTAGATACCGTCACCACTCTTGATAGCAGGGCTCTATCTTCGGTCATATGCCTTGAACATCCACTGTCCAGAATCCACATAACACGATGTACCTGTTACACACCCTGCAATGCCAAAACAATTAAACCCATTTTGGGACCCAAATTTGATTGGGTCCGAAATACTTGAAGTATTGGCCTTTGTCAGGCAAAACAACATTCTTAATCTTAACACCATTAGTCAGCAAACATTTTACTCTATAAACAGATTTGACAATCTTTTGTTTCAGTTTAGGTATCCATGTTTGTTTAGTAACAATATCATTGACTGGACATTTGACCTTGTAAATAGCCTTAGTAAAACTTTGTTTAGGCTTTGGTACAAATGTCTCTCTCCTAACATAAGGAGGACTAGCAGTCTTTGATCTAACATTATTCCTGTTCATATGTTGTCGAGGAGCAGTCTTATTATCACATGCATGATTACCATTAAAGTAAGCAGTCATAACATTAAAAGCACAAGACATATAGTTGACAACACCACATGCTTTATGATTAGAATCAATGATAGGCATGTTACTCATGTTAGACATGTTATTGTTCTGCTTCAACTTATTACCACCTAATCCAGTCTTAGAAGAACTAGTTGTTTCAACAACCTTGATTGGCACTTTAGGTACATCTTTCTTGGATGAAACATTTTCTGGATTAGTGTCCTCAACAGATTTAGCCTTAACAAAGACTGTGACATCTTTCTTGGATGAAACATTCTTTGGATTAGCGTTCTTAACAGATTTAGCCATAACACATTTATCCTTAACAAAGACTGTGCCATTTGCACTATCTTCATTTCTCATTTCTTCGTGGATAACCATAGAAAGAATATCTGGTGGTCCAACATCAGATTTTTTAAATATAGGTTCATTAACATTCTTGAGTACATGTGGTATACCCCTTTCTTTAGCACTAACAGGGTTAGGGGAATTTATGCCCAATGATCCAACAGCTTCATTGTAGCCATACCCTATACCTGTTGTTCGTTCTACAGATTGTTTGTTAAAAAACTCTTTGGAAACTTTAACAGAATTATAACAAGCCCTGACCTGTGTTTCAAGTTCAGTAATTCTAGCCATTTGTTTGCCTACAACTTCTAGAATAGCTTTTTCCTTTTTATTAAGCATTTTTATTTCATCTCTTTGTTGATCTTGATTAATATGCACCTTTTTCAATTCTGACACTTCATTACCAAGATTAGTGCTTAACAGATCTAGTCTTCTATATTCAGTTTGTGCATTAACTACTGAATTACGAAGACTACGAATCAACTCAGTGCCAGTAAGAGTTACCGGTTTGTTATGATGAACAGATGCTTGATCATTTGCCATCAACGCAAAGTTTCCAACTTCTTCATCTTCACTGTCTGTGTCATCCCAGCTTTTGCCTTGTACCACATAGGCCGTGTCTGTGTTCTTCTTACCAGATGCATACTCTCTCCTTGCATCTTGTTCAGGTCGATGACACTCAGTTGCAAAATGTCCCATTTCATTACAGTTGAAGCACCTTATCTTGCTTCTGTCTACCATTCCAGTCTCGTAGCCAACCCTTGTGCTACTTGAGGATGAACCTCCTTGCTGGAATCTGTTCTCAGTAGACCTGAGTCTCAAATTAGGATTTCTTCTAAATCTGAAATGATTAAACTGTCTTACAACCAGTGCCATTGATTGATCCTCCAACTGCTCCAGCTCCTCTAATGAATAAAATTCTCTACAACCCTGACTTGTAGCTGTCTTCCCATACTCTGCTACAATCACTTCCTCTTCAGAGCTGTAAGGTTGAACAATCTTAGCTTCCAATCTATTTTCCCTGACTTTCTTAGTTCCCTCATTTATTGTTATAATGGTGTCCCAGATATGCTTGGCATCTTTACAGTTAACAACATGGTTGCACATGATCGCATCTAGGGATTCCACCAAAATTAATTGTACATTAAGATCAAGGGCAATATCCACTTTGTCATCATTTGTATAAACACTAATGTCCTTTGGATATGTCCTTGCGGGAACTACAACAACTCCTTCCTCGATTATTTCCTCTTCAGTAATCATAGGAACTATTGGCCCGGTTTTCAATATTCCTAAATATTTAGGATTGGCCACTTGTAGAAAAAGGATCATTTTCTTTTTCCATAGTTCATAATTCTCTTTTTCAAATATGGGTATCTTAACAGTTCCAATTTTTGAAGACATGATGAATTTTTAAGTGAGTTAAAAATTCGAAATGGATTTTTGACTGAATAAAAATAGGATCTTGATTTGTGTATCAATCAATAGGCTCTGATACCAATTGTTAGGTCCAATATGTTTGTAGAAGGGGGGGTTGAATACAAACGGTACTGTTTAATAGAAATTTGTCCGGATGAATTTATTTATATTTTGACAAATTTGAGCGGAATTAAATGAAACAAAATTCAAGTTGAATATAAAATTATATTAACTTGAGGGGTTTGTTACAAATACAGTACAGAATTTATATCTAGTTAATAAAAACAAATTAGAAAATTCGACATGAATTTTTCTAGATTTGTTAATAAAAATCGAGATATAGATTAGGAGTAAAAACTCGCTAATATTACAAGAGACTGAAGTAAACAAGTTCTATCGGATCAGATATTAAAAATAAGATGAACTTGATTTTCTATGAATTTTTACAGCTCCTGCAGTTTGAGTTCTTGTTGAGAGAGAATGGCAGTTCTTGATGAAAGATGATATATTCTGTGTGTTGTGTTGATCTGGCCGCCTGTCTTGAAATATTATAGTCCTCTGTCTCTTTTCATTTTCATTTGTACTGCCAAGACAATCGGCAAGACAATCTGCTCTTCCAAGACAATCAATTTTGTACTGCCAAGACAATCGGCAAGACAATCCAAAACCTCCAAGACAATCAATTTGTATTGCCAAGACAATAGGCAATACAATAGGCAAGACAATCAAGCTTACCAATACAATCGGCAAGACAATTGAAATTGTCTTGTTAACATTAAAAATAACCCACTTGGCTGTAATGATTTGAATTGAATCAAATACTTGAACTGCTGTAAACGAAGCATACTCGCAGGGATGGAGAGTGAGCGACACACGCAACTTTTGCTGCTTTGTTCCTGGCGCGTGAAAGACACTCGCTGCAAAGCGCGTTGGTGCCTTTTGCCGACAGGAATTTCCTTTGTGCATGCATGTGTGAAATTTGACAGACTTGAGTTTCCTTTTGTTTTCTCTTTCTTTTACTTTTGTCGACAAGCCTGCAACTCTTTTTTTTTTCTTTTGTAGACCAGCAAGTACAAGCAGCTTCGTTTCATGTACAATTTATTTTGTCTTGCTAAGCACTGTCGACCTCTTCTTCATTATTTCATTTTTATTTTAATTTAATTACATAACTTAATTAAATAATCATTTAGAAAGTAATGATTAAATAACTAAATTAATAATTAAATTAAATAAAATTAATACATTAATTCAAACTTAATTAATATGATAATTAATTTAATAAATAAATAAATTCAGAATGAATTAATTTATTAATTAAATCAATTACATAATTATATTAATTAAATGAGAATTAATATAAATCAATTTTAATTGAACCATTAATTCAAAGTTAATTAATATGATAATTAATTTAACAAATAAATTAATTCAGTTAAATCAATTACATAATAATATTAATTAAATGAGAATTAATATAAATCTTTTGACAGCTCAAATCTTTTTCTTGAACCACTGAAAGTAATAAAGAATTACCACCGAATTTTCGTTGACGCTCGATGCACGGTCTGGTTCATGAGCGACTAACTCCAACGGCTTTTCTTTATTTTTGACTTTATGGCTGTGGTTATTGTCTTCTCTTAATATACCCGTCTTGATAGCTTGAACCACTGAAGTTAATGATAAACAACCACTGTTTAATGTTGACACTCGATGTACTGTCTGGTTCATGAGTGACTAACCGCAATGACTGTTCTTCATATATTGACTTTAAAATCTGGTTCCTTTTCTTTTCTTTTTCTTCTCTCTCTACTAATTCTTCTGTACTGTCTTTGTCACTGTCGAAATCTCTGTCACTTTAAATGAATCCACTTCTTTAACGAATACTTCACTGAGGCTTGATAGATGTCTGAACTTCTTTCAATGTAGTAATTCCTCAAGTTTGTAGATTGACCTTGATTTTTTTCTTCTGACAGATAATACAATCTGAGATTCCTTGTGACAGTCTATATACTATTTACTATTACAATCTTGTTTAAGTTGAGTTGTATCCTCGAAATACAAATAGGCTACATCATATGCCTTTCATTTACCTGGATGATAATTAATTGTACAATCATAATCCTTAATTAACTCCAGACATCTTCTTTGCCTTATGTTTAACTCCTTCTGCGTGAAGATATACTTCAGGCTCTTATGATCTGTATATATTTCGCACTTCTCTCTGTACAAATAATGTCTCCATATTTTAAGTGCAAACACTATGGCAGCTAATTCTAAATCATGGGTTGGATATCTCAACTCATATTCCTTTAATTGCCTAGAGGCATAAGCAATTACTTTTCCATGTTGCATCAGCACACATCCTAACCCCTTGTGAGAAGCGTCACTAAATATCAAAAAATTTCCAGTATCGTCGGGTAAGGTCAGCACAGGTGCCATCATTAGTCTCTTTTTTAACTCCTGGAAACTTTCTTCGCACTTTGACGTCCACTCAAATTTTTCATTCTTTCTGGTCAATCTTGTTAATGGGGTAGCAATTTTTGAAAAATCTTGCACAAACCTTCGATAGTATCCTGCTAAACCAAGAAAACTTCTTACTTCCGTCGGCGTCTTAGGCCTTTCCCAATTTGCTACCGCCTCTACCTTTGCCGGATCCACTGATATTCCATCTCGACTCACCACATGACCAAGGAACTGAACCTTTTCCAACCAGAATTCACATTTGGAGAATTTTGCATACAATTTTTCCCTTCTTAAAATATCCATGACTAAACGTAGATGATCCGCATGCTCTTCCAGAGTCTTCGAGTAGATTAATATATCATCAACGAATACAATTACAAATTTATCCAAATACCTCTTGAAAACACGATTCATTAAGTCCATAAAAGCGGCTGGAGCATTGGTCAGTCCAAAAGGCATCACTAGAAACTCATAATGTCCATAACGTGTCCGAAAAGCTGCCTTAGGAACATCCTCCGATTTAATCTTCAACTGGTGATAACCTGATCTCAGGTCTATCTTTGAAAAATATGATGCTTCTTTTAATTGATCAAACAAATTGTCAATCCTAGGTAAGGGATACTTGTTCTTTATGGTCATCTTATTCAACTCCCTATAATCGATACACAAACGCATAGATCCATCCATTTTCTTAACAAACAAAACTGGTGCTCCCCTAGGGGACACACTTGGACGAATCACTCCTTTATCAAGTAACTCTTGTAGTTGAGTCGCTAGTTCTTTCATTTCTACTGGTGCCATTCGATAAGGAGCTTTAGATATAGGCGCTGTTCCCGGAGAAAGATCAATCGTGAACTCTATCTCTCTATCAGGAGGTAATCCAGGCAAATCATCAGGAAAAACATCTACATATTCATTAACAACAGGGATTTCTTCTATTTTAGGACCTTTCTTTTCGGTATCTACTACATGTGCTAAATAAACCTGACATCCCTGCCGAAGCAGTCTCCTCGCTTGAATCATTGTTAAAAACTTCCTCGCTTGTTTCTGACCTCGTAACATGAGCCTCTTTCCATTCGTTCCTTTTAAACTCACTAGCTTCAAACGACAATTAATTTGAGCATCATATCGGGTCAGCCAATCCATTCCTAATATTACATCAAATTCTCCTAACTTAAAAGGAATAAGATCTATGTCAAATCGTTGCTTCTGTATCACTACTTCACAATTGGGACATACCTGATCTACAACAATTACTTCTTGATTTGCTATCTCTATCGTCATAGTCTCTCCTAAAGATACTGACTTGATGCCCAATTTATGCATAAAACTTTCAGAGATAAAAGATCTGGTAGCACCGGAGTCAATCAATACGCACGCATTCTCAGAATTAATCAAAAGCGTACCTGCAATCACATCATTATCCACAATAGCATCCTTTACAGTCATGTTAAAGGTGCGCGCTGTAGGCCTGTTGTCGCTACTACTCGGAGGTGCCATGAGCTTGAGTACAGAGCTTTCCTTTTGCCTGCAATCACGTGAGACATGTCCCTTCCTTCCACAGGTGTAACATACCACCGCCTTCTCCTTGCAATTTGAAGCATAGTGTCCTTTTTGTCCGCAATTATAGCACTTAATAGATTCTTGATAACAAGGCGCTGGATGTTTCTTTCCGCAAGTTTTGCATTCTGGCAGAGGAGGTCTTCCCTGGAGTAAGTTTGCGGTCTGCGGGGATCTAAACTTCTGATTTCCCTCTCGATTTCCCTTGTTCTCAATTCGCACGTTACCCTCCCTTTTCACAAATGGCTTTTTCACATTCTGATTCCCAAATCTTTTTCTTGACTTATCCTCGTGTTGTGGAATCTTTCTTTTCTTTTCGTTCTTATCCTTCGGATAGAGCTCACTTCCACTTTCCACTATCGCCACTTTCTGAACCAATGTCGCATAACTGGTTATTTCTAATACCGCCACTCTATTCTGAATCCATGGCTTTAAGCCTTGTTGGAAGCGTCTAGTCCTCTTTTCTTCAGTGTCAACATGATATGGTACGAACCTAGAGAGTTCTGTAAATTTTGCTTCATGTTCCGCCACAGTCATGGTTCCTTGTTTAAGCTCTAAGAACTTAAGTTCCATCTGATTTTCCAAATACTTTGGGAAGTATTTCTTTAAGAACAATTCAGTGAATCTAGACCAGGGAATAGCATTCGTTCCATCCAGAGCTCTTTTAGTTTCCCACCAGTAATTAGCTTCTCCCTTGAGCATATAAGCAGCAAAGATAGTCTTTTTACTTTCTTCCACACCAACTATCTCAAAAGTCTTCTCGATTTCCCTAAGCCATGCTTTAGCTTCCACAGGATCAGTGGTTCCCTTAAACTCCGGAGGGTTTATTGATTTGAAGGACTTAAAGGTTACAGTGGATTGTGTTTGTTGATTTGGAGGGATATCCATTCCTTGTGGAGGTCTGTCTTGCCTAGCCGGGGGATTCTGGGTATGTTGTCGAAGAATTTCAAACAGTAGATGCATAAAATCATTGTTATTGTTATTATGATTATTTGGCTCTGGTTGAAGTTCTGGTTGAGGTTCTGGCTCTGGGTTTTGGATTTGAGGTATTACTTCTTCATTCTGGTTTTCTTCTGGGGGATTTATTGGGTTTCTTGGAGGTCTTTCTCGTCTTGGGGGCATCTTCTCTCTATTAAGATAAAAATCACAAGATGATTATATAGAACAAGTAATATGAAGAAGCATTTAATTCTACTCAGAAATGAATAATTGTTTGATTCGAACATTCTCGCACATGGTTTTGCTCAATTAATTGGTTTTTTTTTTCAATTGAAATTTTGATATAATCACCTAATTACAAGTGAAATATTATCAATGATAGAACAGTGCAGGAAATTTTAACAGTTGTTTCAATTTGGTTTGCATGCGTAAGTTTAACAAGTCGATAACAAATAAAGACAGTAAAGATCAACAATGCCACCAATGATAAATAACAGTTATCCATTATCAACTACTAAGGTTTGATACATTAATATCAACAGTCAGGATAATAAGTACATCATTATAGGATCTGGTCAACAAAAGTACATCTGATAATACCCCTAGCCGACTAGATACATAACAAAAGATACAAGCTATCCATGAACTAGATCCCATAACATCTACCACTATCACCGAGCTAAACAGATCTACACCAAAACAAAAAGATCTGCAACAAACACCATCCAGGTCTACATCATGTACCATATATATATCACAAAAGAAGTAAGAAAGCATCGGTCATCCCACAAAAGTCAAAAGTGGTGCATCCTCTATCATCTATCACCGGGGCCCAAATAACTCAGTCACTCGTCTCTGATACTCTGACACCGCCTGTCTCACCATCTCAGAAACAATAGTACCATCTAGCTGTCCTGAACTAGAAGAGGGTAGTCCAGCTATACCTGCCCGAAGTCCCTCGAGAACTGATGTAGCAATCTGATGTGCAACCTCCATAGATGTATCTCTAACTATAGCACCACCCCCTTGAGGGGCCCTCGGTACACCAACAGTCACCATCAGCCTAAGCAAAGCATCTCTAGTATGAAATAACTCCTCATATCTCGCAAATACACTATGATACTGCTGCAATAGGTCCATGTATACAGCAATAGGCACAATCTCGCCAGAACTGGTAAAAGCAACATGAGTGGTACTGAATGTCACTGGAGCTGAGATAGGTACAGACTGTATAGAAGAAGTCAGCAAAGGCAGTGTCTGTGTCGAGGTGCTCTGAGTCAAAATAGCAGTCAAAGGAACATGCACCCCTACTCCCGATGAGTGTCCAGAGCTAGTAGGGATCTGTCCACGAACATGTGAACTCTGACGCTCGAGCTCTAAAGTAGAAGACATAAGAGTGAAGAGGTCAAAGTGATATCTCTCAGCTGTCGGCATAAAAGGTAATCCAATAGTCAAATCTGGTGTGACAGATATAGCTGGCTGGAAATGACTCATCACATCAAAAGCAACATGATCAACCCCATCATCCCTCTCAGTGGGTGCTGTCAAAATAGACATGAATGTAGTAGCTATGGCGATAGCTGCTGGTATCTGAGTCACCTCTGGCAATGTAGCAAAGGTATGGGTAGATGACTCCTCTAGTGACTGACTAACCGGAGCAGAAGTCACTGGCTCGCAAGCCAGAGGGGGTGAAACAGCATCATCCTCTAAATCAATGATCTCAGGTGGAGGAGGTGATAAGATCTGTATCGATGAATCCTCCGTCGTACTATCGACTATCATGACCTCCTCTGAGGGGTCACTATCCGAGCTAGCAGCAGCAGGGTCAAATGGATATGGGGTAGTCTGACATCTACAAAATCAAAGAACTAGGTTATGCTAAGTTATCTTAGGATAGATTTATTCATGTGCACTTATATATATAATAGGTCGAACTATTTGTCTATATCCCTAGTCCTTGATTCATTGCCTTCGGGCATGCAATATATTACTCACCTATACCGTATTATATTCCTAAGGATTCGAATTTCCTAAGAATATAACTAATCTCTGATACCAAAATTGTAACGCCCCCAAACCCACTACAAGTGGCTTCGGGTCATTACATCACCAATCCATCACCTGTATTATGAAACATACTTATAAACCTTATTAAATCGCCCCACAGGTTTAAGGTCGAGTATTCGTCATACAAGTCTACCATTATTATTACATACCTTACCATTTCTTTAGTACAACATACTTTAACCATTACAAAAGATGCTTTAAGCATACATTAAGAAAGGCAACTTTTCTATTCCTTGTTCTGGACATGCTCCTTCCCCTTGTTCTTGAGATGATCCGTTTTCTGGTTGTCCGCCTGGTACGAGACATATTCGCCTTTGACTCTTAAAAGATTATGATTTATAGCAAAAGTGAGCAATGATTGCTCAGCAAGCTCACTACTCAAGAACAATAAAGCAACACAATAATAACTTCACCGAATATAGCCACCAAACAACAGAGATTAGAAAATGATCAAGAAATCACTTCAATGGAAGGAACTTAAGATAATTTTATTAACTCCAACACTCCATCTTCGGATAAAGATTACCGGTCTTTCCACCGCTCGGTACCCCATGGTGCGATCAACTACCATGTCTCAAGTACCGTTCTCCTGTAATGCCACACACAGCCCGATCACGACTATAATGTGGTACCACCAAAATTCTCTATTTGCTAGCATAAAATGGGTTATCATTTTCAACCCTGGCAACATTAGTGCCATTATTATCCAAATTTTTCTTGGATAATATACCACGCCGAAACCACGGGTAATTGCCCGCGTTGACCAGTCTCTACAAGATTTTCACCGAGTACAAACACTTCACCTCCGAAAAGAATTCCTTCAATTCGAATAAAATTATGCTCAAACCTGATCTATCATCAAGGCTGCCACAACATCACATTAATCTGAACAATAGATTAATTTTATGAATACAATTAAATTTCTTCAGTGGTACGAATGATGCACCACTTATGATTGACAAGAAGGTGGCTATCTCGAAAGAATGAGAATAGCTCTAATTTAATCTTAAAGATTTATTGATGGACATAATTAATCTTATTTAGCAATAATGATTTGAATCAATGAACCGCTGATTTGAATAAAAGTAGTCGAGATTTGAAAGATAAATCTGACTGATAGATAATAAGCTTCTAGCTATCTTGATCAATAAGACTAGCTTAATTGAGAGAAAAAAAATTACTTTATATAATAGAATTGACAGAGATTTTAAAGAAGTTCGGGTTCAATATAGTTAAAGATACTACTATAATGTAACAAATAATTGATGCAGAGATATTATCGCTAACGTGAAAATAAATGGGCAATAAGATTATTTAAGAGATAATCAAAATCACATGAGAAATAACCTCACAAACAATTTCATACAATTCTCAAAGAGCAGGGAAAAGAGTGAACTTGCCTCAGTTCTGGTGCTCGCTTAAATCCACTTACGAATTAATCTCTGAGATTTGCAAATCCCGAGCTATTTAGACTTCTAATAAAATATTAATTAAAAGAAATAATTTAGTATCATTTACAAATAAAATGTCACTCCAAATTTGCGCTATATTGATTACTATTATTAAGTTAATATTTACTCGGTTTATAAAATCTTTAATAATTATGTGTATTTAAATATTCACAACTCCTAAAATTCTCGAAATAATATGATTCTCAATCCTCGAATATTCAATCATTTCTTTATTGCTAAATCCGCTTAATAAATAATATAATTAATTAATAAAATAATTATTAAACACCCGATTAATCCTCATTTTAATATTTTACTCATAATCCAATTTCATTATGATACAAATCTCAATCTCCAATATTCACCCATGATTAAATATTAAACTCAAAACCTTTAATAATTACCACTTATACTCAAATTAAAATCTATTAAAATCACACCCATTTACATGTGTATATTCTAATTATAATAATAATGATTATTATTATTATTAATATTTACCAAACTGCCCTCTCCTCCTTCCTTCACCCACATGCACTCATCACCCTTCCTATTTCCGGCGAACCACCGGCCGGAAGTACTCCGGCAGCCATCTCTACTCTCACCCAACTCTCTCTCTCTCTCTCTCTCTCTCTCTCAGCCACCACCACCACCATTCGGTGGTTCCTTCCTTTACACTACACACACATGGCAGCACCTCCCAACACACACTCAGCACACACACAACTTATACGTACACGCACCCGACTCACTTCTCTCCCCCAGTCTTCCAACCGACGCTCGCCACCACCATCGCCGGCGACATCTGCCGCAGCGGCTCCCCCCGACTCCAACCTCCAACCGTAACAAAACCATTCTAGTACTTCTTATGCCACACCCACTAATCATATTTCATCAACAATTTTGTTCAATTAGTCAAAAATTAAAAAGCCCCAAATTTTATGAAACTCTAATTTTATTTTGGGGTTTGGGTGTATTTTTCTTCTATCTTGGTCCCAGTTATTACTTCTCCCTAATTTAATCACCTCACCCAATTACTCATAAAAATTATACTCGTTTAAATCACTTTACACATGGATGTTTATATATATATGGTTGGTCCCTAACTAACTATCAACAAAAATTGTGGAACCAATCAACGTGATGTAACAGATACTACACACACTCAATCAATATTGTAAATAGAAAGTGAGGATTTATTACCTTAATTTCAGCAAACAAAAAACAGAGCCACCAACTGTATTCCCAAGTCCACACAAAGCTACCTAATTAGTAAAGTTAACGGGGATAATTAACTTAAGCATATAGCTTGCTTCTATCATTTTCTAGAATAATGTATATAATTATAAACTTGCTAATTTAATAATGACCAAATCTCATTCTTATCCATAACACTACCCCTTATTATTATTATTATTATTATTATTATTATTATTATTATTATTATTATTATTATTATTATTATTATTATTATTATTATTATTATTATTATTATTATTATTATTTATACTAATAACCATTATTTTGTTAATAATATAATTAAAATGTAATTAATACGGCTACCTTCAAAATCTATAACGAGATCAAATTATCAACTACTAAGATCACTCGCTTTCTAAGGAAATCAAATGATTAAAATAGTAGTTGACTAAATTCCAAAAAAATTCGGTACACCCATTCGCGATTTAACTATTTAATCCGATAAATAATAAAATGCCGAAATATCTTACAATTTTTTTTTTACGATCGTTACATCCGAAATCCGAAATTTTGGATATACCAAATCTGAAATTTTGGATTTAATTTTGATTTAAATTTTAAACTCGAAATATTTTTGATTTGGATTTGAATTTTAGTTGTACAGAAACCCGATACATGAATAATATAATATTTTAATTTGAAATTATTATATGTAATATTTTAGATGTAAGACATATAATTTAATTATTTTTATTCAAATATTTAATTAGAAATAGTCAATACTGATTTAGTAATTATAACTTCTATTTCTCAATATCAAGTTTTATTGAAATATTTATGATGTAATTTTCTTTGCTTTACATAAAATTTTCTTTTATGTTATATACATAGAATTTTTTTTAAACATATTTTAAATTTTACTTATTATGTCAATTCGTACAATATGTTATATTTGACTACTTACTTAATTTAATCAATTTAAGTTTATATTATTGTATAAATATAATTAATATTGTTTGCGTGCAACAATTATTTTAAATTTGACTACACAATTACTAATTTTGGAAACCCGAAAAAACCAGATCTAATCCGAAACCCGAATGATTTGGCTTTGAATATTGATTTTTGGATTTGAATTTATTTTTAAAATTAAAAAATATTTGGATATGGATTAGGATTTTACAAAATTCGGATCGAACCCAACCTGATCTCTTCCTTACGAATAAAATAAGATATTTGAAAATGAGTATCACCTATCTTTTTCCTATTTGACGACTGACAATTGAAACTGAAAACTGTACATGAAATTAAAATCAAATGTATAATATATAAACATGTAATCACATTATTATATATGCGTTCTTGTAATTTGATTATCGGGTTAAAAAACATGAAATTCATTTTTCTTTAAAATTAAGTATTTTTCTGACATATATTAGAAGAAAGTGCTTAAGTAGCCCTAACAAATCATTTGTGTTATGTACATTAATGCCGAGTGTCTTTGGGGTCTTGCATGAAAATGACATGAAATTTTTTTGTGCATCCAAAATTTGAACACAAAATGTAATTAAACTACACGAATTTTTTTTACACGAAACGAAAATAATACGCGAAAAAACTGACAATTACATGTAATGTTACTCTGTGCCCAAATAATCTAAGTGTGTTACTATATAACTGAAAACAACATTGAGATGTTAGCAAACAAAACTAAGAGTAGAATACATAAAATGAAGCCCTCATTTTTTTATTTTGAATTCATTTTTTTTATTGTTAATAAATATCTTTATTTGTGTAGAATCCATTTACCAAGTTATTAAGTTTTTTTTTTTACCTATATTTAAGGTTTTGTTTTTTTTTTGAATGCATATATTTAAGGTTTTGTTGATATTAAAAAATAAATATTATCAATCAATCAAGTAAATTCGATGTGTCTCCGCTTAGGTTAGGATATGAGAATTTAATTTACTTTAATACAAGAATATAAAATTAAAAAGGGCACCTTTTTATATTAGAAACAAAATATAATTTTTAGTAACGATCTGTCTAGTTATCAATACTAGTTATTTTTTTATAACAAATGCTGTAGTTGTTCCACTCTCTCCTCTTCTCCCAAAAAATATTAAACTAAAGTTTCGGGGCTGACATCATCATTTTGATTGATGATATTCTACTTTTGTTCGCATGGAGTTAAGATCATCCCATAAAATACTATGATAAATAGCTAAGTAATAATCATTTAGCTAAAGTTTAGTTAAGTTTTTAAAGAACATTATATAAGTATAAATAAACTTAAATTAAAATAATAAATATTGAGTAGTCCAAAACTGAGTAAAAAAAATATATAATTAGTATCTCGCATGTTTTGTAAATTGGGGTATAACATATAAAAAATATATTTAAATCAAAATTATGCAAATATAAAATTTCATGGAAAAAGCGGAAGTGATTGATGATTCATTGTTATTGAATAATGTTTTGATATAAGAAAAGTGTAATTAATAAGGACAAAGATGAATTAATTAGTTGTTTTCTGAGATTGGTTTTAGCACAGCGGGGGAGGGGTTAATCTTGATTGCGAGGATTGCATGGAATAATAATTAAATTATATCAAGCGATTAATTATATTATATACTAAAAAATTGTATTGGTTAACTCGTGGTTAACTTGTATGTTGTTAGGTCCGATAAGATTAGAGAAGGGGGGGTTGAATACAATCTTTACCTTTTTATCGAAATTTGTCCTTTAAATTAAATTTGATAAAGACAAATTTATGTGCGGAATTATTTAACACAATTTTTCAAGTTGAATATAACTGTATATTAACTTGATGTGGTGTTACAAAATCAGTATAACAACTTATCAAGATGTTAATAACTAATTAGAAAATTCGACATGAATTTTTCTAATTTAGTTAATAATAATCAAGATAAGAACTAGGAAACTTAATTCGCTAGTAGTACAAGAATCACAAATAAACAAGTTCTATCGGATAGAATATCACAAAGATGAAGAACTTGAATTTCTGGGAATTGTTTAAGCTTTAGTGTTCTTGAGAGAGAGAAATCTGTTCTTGATGAAATGTTTCTGCTGTGTTTTCTCCGTTATGACTTAATCTGCTCTGTTCTGTTCTTTTATATTAGTAACAGGTCTTGCTGGCTTTCTGTAGGATATTTAACTGCTCCAGCATGACTTAAACTGCTACCAAGACTTGATTTTCCTTCATTAAGACTTACACAAACCTCCATTAAGACATAAAATGTGTCGGTATGACTTAACAGAAGTTCGGTAAGACTTACAACAGCTGGCAGAGGTCGGTAAGACTTAAATCAGGTCGGTAAGACTTAAATCAGAAAAGCTTTTGTCGGTAAGACTTAAATTAAGTCATACCGAATTTTCCTTCTCCAAGACTTAATCCAATCTTCTTTCTTTAAGTCATATTGATCCATTTAATTAATTAATGATTAACTAATTCACATTTAATTGATACAATAATTAATTTAACTAAATAAATTAATTCTTCAAGAATTAATTCATTTAATTAAATCAACTAAATGATTTATATCAATTACAAATGAATTTAATTAAATCAATAAATAATTAATTTAATTCTTACAAACCACTAAAGGTAGTAAAGAATTACCACTGATCTGTGTTGACGTTCGATGTACTGTCTGGTTCATGAACGACTAACTTCAACGATGCTTCTTCACTTTTGACTTTAGGTTGTGGTTTGTTTGTTCTCTCAATTCTCTTGTACTGTAACTGATCTTCAAACTATCACTCGAAAAATCTCTGTCACTGTTCAAATGAATCCATTAACTTCAATGCTGTACTGGGGCTTGATCAGATAACTGAATCGTCTTCCAGTGTATGACATCAAAGCTATAGATTGACTTTTCTTCTTTCTTCTGACAGATAATACTTCTTGAGATTCCTGTGACAGTTCATATGTATATTTACTTATTACAATTTGGTTTAAGTTGATTAGGATCCTCTAACTACAAATAGGCTGAGTCATATGCCTTTCAATCTCCCCCTATTTGTTTGTTAGACAATAACAAGCAAATTCCTAGAGGATACCTCAACTAATCCAACTTAACCAAATGAAAGATAAAACTTTAAATTATAAGTAAATATAAAAAAAGTTCTGGTTTATATTTAACATTTGCCAGATTCAAACATGAAAGATAAATACAAGATAGATGATCCTCTAGACTGATCATATGATATAAATTCCTATCAAGATTTATCTAGGCTCTAAAGATATAACATGTAGAGCAAATCTTTTTCTTCAGTTGTCTTCCCTTCTGAATTCTCCTTCTTCTGGCTCATCTGTGACTTGAAGTTTCATGTGTAGATCAGAATCAACAAGACGTTCTCTTCTTGATGACAATCATTGAGGTAAGACTAAAGGAATTCCAAGCTTCTTTCTCAGTTCACCTTGAAATTTCTTGTAATCTTTTATGTTCGTTTGTGCATAGGAACGAATGTGATCTGCAGCTACTACCTTTTCTTCAGTCAAGTATCCATGATTTCTGAGAGCATATTCAGCATATACCAAGTGCTTTGCATGATGTTCGTATAACTCATCTGTCTGAAGATTGATTGAGTGAAGTACCTCTCCCTTAAGAAATTTTACTTGTGGAGGTTCCTTAATCACTTCTGGTCCAGCTCTTTCAGCAAATTCTTTGAACTTTTCATGTAACAATACACCTAGCTCAGAAGATGTTCTTACCTTAGGCCTAAGTACCCATATCTCTGTCAGTGATCTGTCATAAAAGAACTGAATAGATACTCTGAAAGTTCCAACTTTATGACAATCTACAAATATTACCAGCTCATCAGATTTGGGTTCAAATGCAGTAGTTATCCTGATGACTTCTACCTGTAAGGCCTTTATATACATTTCATGAATTGGATTTGCCAGTTTGAATTCCTCGAGAATTTGTCCAAGACGACGATCTTCATAATCAGAACTCTGAGGTGAATCAATTGCTCTTTGAGCACGTTCCCATTTGTCACCGCTCTTTAATCTGATATATGTTTTTCTCTTCTCAACATTTATAGCATGTAGTCGTTGTAATGCTTGCTGTTCAGCTTTCTGAAGTTCTTCATTTCGTGCAATTTGCTCTAATGATTTTTGAAGTTTACTTCTCTCATTTGCAAATTAGCTTCCCTTTGAGCAAATAACTCTTCAGATTCTTTCTCAGCTTGTTGAGCTTCAAATTCAGAAATCACTGGTCCTTCATCTTCCCAGTGACTAAGATCAGGTTCAGGAAGTTCTTCACCTTGATCAGGGAATTCAAGATCAGCAAAAACATCGAAGTTATCCGGTTCACCCGTGTAATAATAACCTGTGTTCTTCTCTTGAATTTCTTCTTCAGTTTCTTCAACTACTTTCTTCCTCTTATCTTCACCTTGGTCAGATTTACCAGATTTTCCTTCTCCTCCCTCTCTTTCTTTAGTTTTATCTTGTGACCCCTTTGATTTCTCCCCCTTAGTTGAGGAATCCTCTACAGATTTATCAGTTGCCCCAGCTTCAGGATCTTGTTCATCATCATCATCATCCTTGCTTGTAAAGAATTCAATTTCTTCATTCGTAGGTTTGCGACTTTGACTTACAAGATTAAACAAATGTCTTAACCCTTTAGCCTGGTGTGCATTTTGCTTTTCGATCTGGTCCAGACGAGAATCAGTAGATTCCTGATTGTGCTGTACCTCTGACTGTAGATTATCAACTTTCAAGGAAATCTCAGAAATTAACATGTCTTGAGCAACAGTAATATCTCCAGAGTCATCAAGTGCCTTTTCATGAGAGAGTTCGAGAGATTCTATCTTCTTGGTGAAAGATGTCTTTAAGTAGTTAATGTCCTTCTTGATTACAGCAAGCTGACTGTTGACAGAGGTGGATGAAGAAGATCGCTCACCCACTTGTGCTCTAAGGATTTCTGTTTCAGCCTTGCTGACTGCAAGTTCTTTCTCTAAAGCAGTTATCTTTTCTAATAATGAGAGAGTGTATGTGTCAGTGTGTGCGCTCACCTGACGTTCACTTTGAGATCCACTCACCTGAAGTGCATGTGTTTCACTCAATTTTATCGTATTCCTCACATCACTCCTCTCAGATTCCTTAGCTGCTTCCAGATTTGTACCTGCATGTAAAATCACCCTAGCCTCCTCTAGGAAGGTCAGTGGTGGTGCAATGGGAGTTCGCAAATCCCTGTCCTTAATCAAATCTACTTGAACATTTGAAATTGTTGACTGAATTGCTTCAGTAGTAGATTGATCAAGTTGCCTTCCACCTTCTCCAGTCGAAACTGCGAGTGGAAAATTCCTTGAGGGAGCCAGGAGTGTTTGTCCTGGGAGGGGAGATGATGGTTCTATTAAAGTTGGCTGAGAACCAAGATTTCCCTCTAAAGCCTGTGAAGACTCTTCTACCGTAACTATGGTAGGCACTGTCACATTTTCTACGTGCTCTCCTTGCAGTGTGTCCTGAGACTCATCTAAAGGTATGTCTTCCCCCATTGTGAGTAATAGGGGAGGTGTGCTTGACTCACTATAAGGTGCCACGGCCCTATGGCGAATTTCAATAGAATCATCCTGTTGAGAAGATGATTCTAGTAACTGTGTAACGGCCATATCAATTTCCATATCCTGTTGGGAGGATACAGACGGGCTTACAGTTGCCTCAGTTTGAGTTCTACTTTTCTTTTCTAGAGGCAGAGCTGTGGGTTCACTCATACTACCACTACTGATTCGACTTCTTTTGACTTGCAATTTCTTTCTGGAGTGAAAAGATATGAGTTTTGTTGGTTGAGTGTTTGGCTCTACGACCTTGGTTAGAGGTTGTGGTACTACAACCCCTTGGTCAGACCTACCAACCACTTGGGTTCCAGAAATAGATTGAGAAGTAGTAGTTTGAGGAACAGAAGGCAATACCTGGTCAGCTGATTCCGCAACAGTCTCTGATAAGATGGGTTGATCTGATTCAGGTTCAGGGACAGATGCAGTTTCTTGCACTGGATGTTCAACAGCAAGTGCAGCTAGCTGAGGAACAATTTGCTGAGCAGGTTCAACTTGTTGATTGCCTTGATTTTCATTATCAACAAGTATGTTTTCCACTGGTGGTTCAGGGTTTTGTTCTGGTTGTTCAGGTTCTGGTACAGGTTCAATGACAGGTAGTTGTATATAGTTTGACATGTATTGGGTGGCAACTACAGGTATGTTTGTGAATTTAGGCTTGTTGCTGTACTCAGTGAACAATCTGGTAGTAGGTTTACCTGACGCCAGTGATTCTCCATTTAGGAATTGGGCTTGGTTTTCTAGTTCCACAAGATGATTAAAAATCAATGACAAGAATCTTGGATAATAACATGATACTTTATGTCCATTATCAAAATTCTTCTTTGCGTTAATGATTCTTCTAACCATCGGAACACACAGTAGTCTGCCAATATTAATTCTTCGGTTGTGTGCAACTGCATATCCAATATGCTGCAAGAAAGATGGTAATACCCCGAAGTTCCCTTTAGTGGAATTGGCAAAAAGACTCTACCTAATGTGTCAAACAGATAATCCCATTCCTGAACGAAGTTCTTTTTATTCCAGACAGTTTGATCAGGACTATCTTGATAGAATACACCATTTAAAAAATTTATCAATTCTTGATCTGATGGTAATTCTTCGAAATTATCAGTTGGAAAATTTAAAACCGTATTTATTGTATTTTCATTCACTGTGTACTGATTGTCTCCTACAGAGAAGACAAAAGATCTGTTATCATTAGAAATGACAGCAGTAGTACACATGATTCGCAAAGGTTCAATTTTCAGAGGAGCATCCAATCTCAAAGCATTGCGAACCAGTGAATTTTCATTTAAAAAGCGAATCCACGGTCGAAAACGTTCAACTGAACATTTTTCTGGATCAAAATAACCGATTAAATTATGTTTAATAATTTGAAATCGATCAGCCATTTTAATTAAGATTTAATTTCCTTGAAAATTTCAGATTTTACAAATTTTTAATTTAAAAATTAATTTTTCGAATTAATAATTAATTAAAAATTCGAAATAATTAAAAGTTCTTTAAAAATTCTGAAAAATTCACACAATGATCCTTGAATACACACAAACACACATATAATTTTAGTTTTGCAAGAATCGAACCCAGTTTTCCTAGAAAAATAGATCTTGAAAACGTTTTTTTTCGAAAATAAAAACTTCAAAAACCGAACCAAAACTTGATTTTAACCACTCAAAACAAAGATAATCAAGCAAGGAGTCCAAATATGTGGTTAAATCGTGAAATGGTTGAGAGAATCCGGTCGAAAATCCGGCAGAGGTTCGACAGATATGTGTGTTTATTGTATGTATCTATGGTTCTCTAAGACTTAACATGAGAGAGAAAGACTAAAATGAAAATATGACTTAATATCTTACTAACTACTAAATATATATACTAACTAGTTGAACAAGACTTAAAGAAATAACTACATACGAATAAGACTTAAAAATTAAGTAATTAAGACTTAATTAACTACAGGTGATTAAGACTTAATTTATACTAACTAACGAATATGACTTAAAAAATTATTAAGACATAACTGTTATATATATATATATATATATATATATATATATATATATATATATATATATTAGATACAATTATGACTTAATTAAAAAACAAGACTCAATTATGACTTATTAAACTATTAAGACTAGATTATGACTTAATATTAACAAAACTTAAAAACTGTTACTATTAAGACTTAACTAAGAAAACTAAGACTTAAATTGAACAAGACTTAATCTAAAAATAGAAGAATAAGACTTAATTAATATACAGACTAGCGAATATGACTTAAATTTAAAACTAAACTCGGTAAGACTTAACCTGTTTAAGTCATACTGATTTTAAATTAAGTCATATTGATTGTTTTTCCTAATTTTAAGTCATATTTACTTTAAACAAACATTAAAAACACTATAAAATATACAATTAACTTATAAAAATAATAAAAATATTATATAAAATTAAACAAATAATAAAAATAATTATACATACCATATGTTAACCTATTAATGAAAACAAAGCAATATTAACAGGACAAACATTACAAAACATATGATAAATTAATTAATAAAATAGAAATTAATATCTACAAGTATTCTAAAAATACAGAAGTATGAAGTATTAAATAATATGAATAAACAGAGTGAAAAATAATTAAACAAACAAGAAAATCAGATGGTAAAATAATTATACAAGTGATTTCAAACAACAAATATTCACAGAATAATCACTTGCAAAATTATTAAAGATCAAATTTCAGAAATTAACAGTATTAATTACTAGGACTGTTTAACATACCCAATTCACTAACAATTCTAGTGAATGAGGATTCATTAAGCGACTTAGTAAAAATATCTGCAGTTTGATCTCCAGAGCCTACAAATAGTAGTTCCACTGTACCAATCATTACATGCTCTCTTATAAAATGATACATTATGGCAATGTGCTTTGTCCTTGAGTGCTGCACAGGATTGCTTGCGATTGCTATGGCACTTGTATTATCACATAAAATAGGAATATTTTCCAATACAATGCTATAGTCCATTAATTGATTCCTTATCCATAAGATCTGAGCACAACAGCTTCAAGCAGCTATATATTCAGCTTCGGCTGTAGAGTTGGAAACTGTTTGCTGTTTCTTACTGAACCAGGATACCAATCTTCCACCTAGGTATTGACAACTCCCAGATGTACTTTTTCTGTCTACAACACTTCCTGCATAGTCAGAATCTGTATATCCAATTAAAGTAAAACCAGTTTCATTAGGGTACCAGATGCCTAAATTAGGCGTACCCTTTAAATATCTTAAGATTCTTTTGACAACAGTGAGATGGATTTCTTTAGGGTTCGCTTGGAACCTTGCACACAAGCATGTGGCAAACATTATATCTGGTCTACTAGCAGTTAGGTAAAGCAATGAGCCAATCATACCTCTATAGCCTGTGATATCTACCTTAGCAGAACTTTCACATAAACCAATTTTGACAGCTATAGTTGATGGTGTCTTTGCTGATGAGCACTCCTCCATGTGATATTTCTTGAGGAGCTCCTTAATGTACTTGGATTGACAAATAAATATTCCATCTTGTCTCTGACTTATTTGTAATCCAAGAAAGAATTTCAGTTCTCCCATCATGCTCATTTCAAACCTACCCTGCATTAACTTAGAAAACTTCTTGCATAGAAGCTCATTAGTAGACCCAAATATAATATCGTCCACATAGACTTGGACTAGTATTATATCATTCTTATGTCTTTTAGTGAAGTGCGTTTTGTCTATGACACCTCTTGTAAAACCATTTTCTAATAGAAATTCAGAAAGAGTGTCATACCATTTGCTTGGGGCTTGCTTAAGACCATAGATAGCTTTGTAAAGAAAGTAGACATAGTCCAGATGATCTTGATCTTCAAAACCAGGGGGCTGTTCTACATACACTTCTTCATCTAGCTTACCATTCAAAAAGGCACTCTTGACATCCATTTGATAAACTTTGAATCTTGAATAGGATGCAAATGCCATGAATATTCTGATGGCCTCAAGTCTTGCCACTGGAGCATAGGTCTCGTCATAATCAATGCCTTCAGCTTGAGAATAACCTTTAGCTACCAGTCTTGCTTTGTTTCTTATCACAGTGCCATCTTCATCTAGTTTGTTTCTGAATACCCATCTTGTGTCCACCACTTTTCTATCTTTAGGTCTGGGTACCAGCTTCCATACTTCTAGTTTCTTAAATTGATTGAGTTCATCTTGCATAGCAATCACCCAATCAGGATCAGATAGAGCTTCTTCTACTTTCTTAGGTTCCATGACAGACAGGAACCCAGAATAATTACATTGATTTTGATAAGCTCTTCTTGTTTTCACACCAACATCTGGATCACCAAGAATCAGCTCAAAAGGATGAGCTCTATTCCAAACAGTTTGTCTGGGAAGAATTGATCTTGATGATTCACCTTGATCTCCGGTATGATGTTGAGTATGACTTGTTGACCCTTCATTATCTCCCCCTGAGTTGTTGCCAGTTTGACTTGTTGATGGTTCAAGAGTATCAGTGGTGTCTTGAAAGTTATCATCGTTTTCACCAACATCACCTTGATCATTATCACCAACATTTGGATTATTATTATCAGCAACAACGTCAGGTTGATTGTCATCATCTGAATCTGAGTCTGACATATCATCAAACTTAATCTTTTCAGATGGATCTTCATTTTGGATATTTGGGAGTTTTGTGTCATCAAATGTAACATTGACACTTTCCAAGGTTTTCTGTTGATCAATAAGATACACCTTGTAGGCTCTTCTAGTATAACCAATAAATATTGCTTCATGTGCTTTTTCTTCAAATTTACCACCTTGATCATCTCCTTCTTTCAGCACAAAGCATTTTGTCCCAAATACATGGAAGTACTTGAGAGTTGGTTTCTTGTCATGTAGAGCTTCATATGGTGTCTTCATTAAGTCTTTATTGATAAGTGTTCGATTCTGGGTATAGCATGCAGTGTTGACAGCTTCAGCCCAAAAGCTCAATGGAAGCCTTGATTCACTTAGCATTGTACGTGCAGCTTCAATCAAGGTTCTATTCTTTCTTTCAACTACCCCATTTTGTTGAGGAGTTCTGGGAGCCGAGTACTGTCTAGTTATACCCTTTTCAGTGCAAAAGTCATTCAGAACTGCATTCTTGAATTCAGTTCCGTTGTCTGACCTTGTAGCTCTTACTGGATGATTAGAATCCAGCTCAATTAACTTAATGTGATCAACTACCAGTTGTGGAGTTTCATCTTTTGAGTTCAGAAATAGTACCCATGTGAATTTTGAGAAATCATCAACAATCACTAGAGCATATATTTTTCTTGACATAGACATCACACTAACTGGACCAAACAAATCCATATGGAGAAGTTGTAATGGTTCAGTTATTGATGATATGTTAGTGCTCCTGTGAGTTGCCCTTTTTAACTTCCCTTTTTGACAAGCATCACATAGACCTTCCTGAGTAAATTCAATCGAAGGTAAACCTCTCACCAACTCTCTTTTCACTAGAGAATTCATTGTTTTGAAGTTTAGGTGAGAAAGTCTCTTGTGCCATAACCAACTTTCATCAGTGGATTCCTTTGAATAAAAACATCTAATTTCTTCTGTGCTTCCAGAGTTCATATTGGCTATGTACAAGTTTCCTTTTCTTACTCCAGTCAACTGTGGCCTTTCATTTCTCTTGTGTGATATTAGACAATTCTTCTTATTGAAATGAACTTCATAACCTTTGTCACAGAATTGACTAATACTGAGCAAATTGTGCTCAAGGCCGTTCACGAAAGAGACATCTTCAACGATAACATTTCCAGCTTCTAATCTGCCATATCCATCAGTTTTACCTTTGCTGCTATCTCCAAAGGTAACGACTGGGCCGACCTTCTCCACCACATTTGTCAGCAGGGCTCTATCTCCGGTCATATGCCTTGAACATCCACTGTCCAGAATCCATATGACTCGTTCAACCTGTTTCAAACCCTGCAATGACAAATTGGTTAGACTTTCTTCGGAACCCAAATTTGATTGGGTCCGGAGTACTTAAAGAATTGACCTTTATCAGGCAAAGCAACACTTTTTATTTTAACAACATTTTCTTCAGGTACTGGACATTTAACCCTGTAAACAGCTTTAACTTGTTTTGGTTTCAGCTTGGGTAACCATGTCTTCACCATATCCTGAGAAGGACTTGAAGTCCTAATCTTAGAATTAGGTGGTGTTACAGTCCTGGATCTAACATGTTTATTTCTGCTCATATGCTGTCTAGGAGCATTCTTATTAACACATGCATGATTACAGTTAAAGTAAGCAGACATTATATTAAAAGCACAAGACATGCAATTAACAGCATCACACTTTTTATGAGCAGTATCAATAATAGGAATAGCATGCATTGTAGATATGTTGTTGCATTTATTCATGTTGTTACTTCTACTACTAGTTTTCAAGGAACTAGTAGACTCACCAACTCTTTCTGCTTTCTTAAACATAGTCTTTCTATCTTCATCATTTTTAACAGCTTGATTACTTTCTAAGACTACGCCATTAGCTAAATCCTCAATGCGCATCTCTTCCTTAATGATTAAAGATGTTGTATCCAAAGGTTCTGCTATGGATGTCTTAAAGAGTGGGTTACTAACACTCTTAAGCACTAATGGTATACCCCTATCTACAGCACTGACACGATTAGGAGTAATAATGCTTTTTCGACCAATAGCTTCATTATAGTCAAACCCAATACCCACGGTTTGATTAATAACTTGTTGGTTAAACAGCTCTTTAGCCACTTTACATGAATTAGAAGTAGCATTAGCCCTTATTTCTAGCTCAGCTATTGTTTCACGTTGTTGAACCACTATCAACGCTAGAGACCTCTCAAGTTCTTTTAGAATTCTTATTTCTGATTTTTGTTTATCATGGCAATTTTGTACATCGTGTAATTCTGATAATTGATTACTAAGATCTGTAATTAACAAATTTAGCCTTTCAATCTCTCTATTAGCATTACCTAGTGTATCACTAAGTTGATAAATATATTGACTATCAGTACATGATACCTCAGATGAAGTACCACTGGAGTTATCAGATTTTGCCATCAGGGAAAGATTGCCATACTCTTCATCTTCAGAGTCTGTATCATCCCAACTCTTTCCAGCAGCCACATAGGATCTACCTATCTTCTTCTTCTCAGATCCAAAGTCTTTTCTTTGGTTTTGTTTTGGCTTCTGACATTTAGTAGCGAAATGTCCAAGTTCATTACAGTTGTAGCATCTAATTTTACTTCTTTCAACTGTTCCAGTTTTGGGATTCTTCCTAAATCTGAAGTTGCTGAATTTCCTTACCAACAAAGCCATGGACTCATCTTCCAACTGATCTAGCTCTTCTAATGAATAGAAGTCACTTTCATCTGGACTAGCATTCGTTTGACCAACTTCAACTTCAAGCTTACCACTGTCAACATTACAAGGTTGAATAACCTTATCTTCCACTTCCTGTTTGTTCTCAACAATAAGAGCTGTAGAAGTATTAGCAACTCTTCCTTTTCCATAAATCTCCTTTTGTTGAGATTGTTCCAGTTCATAGGTTTTTAAAACACCAAAGAGTCTTTCTACAGTTATTTCACTTAGATTCCTTGACTCTCTGATAGCTGTAATTCTATGTTCTAGATGAACAGGCATTGACAGTAGAAATTTTCTGTTGATCTCTTTCTGAGTGTAGTACTTGCCATGCATCTGTAAATTGTTGACAAGTTTGTTATATCTTTCAAACACATCTTGAATACTTTCATTGTATGCTGATCGAAAGTGTTCATATCAGATGTCAGAATTTCTAGTCGATTCTCCCTAACTTCCTCTGTTCCTTCATTCACAGTTTCAATGGTTTCCCATATTTGCTTTGCAGTTTTGCAGTTAATCACATGACTGTACATTACAGAGTCTAGAGAGTCTATTAAGATCAGTCTTAAATTAATGTCAAGTCCAGCTTCCTCTCTTTCAACAAGAGTGTATTCAGAAGAGTCTTTGTGTACATACCTTGCAGGGGAAATAACTTTTCCATCAGTAACAACTTCAGGAATTACTCCAAAAGGTATTATTGGTCCTTCTGATAAGACTTTCATGTATTTAGGATTTGCAACCTCGAGGAACATTAACATTTTGTTCTTCCACATATCATAACTATTTTTGTCATATATGGGAATTTTCACAGTTCCAACTTTAGAAGACATGATGAATTTTTTAAGAAAGTTAAAAAATTCGGGGATGATTTTTAATCGAGTAAAATGGGATCTTTGATTTGTGTATCAATCAATCGGCTTTGATACCAATTGTTAGGTCCGATAAAATTGTAGAAGGGGGGGTTGAATATAATCTTTACCTTTTTATCGAAATTTGTCCTTTAAATTAAATTTGATAAAGACAAATTTATGTGCGGAATTATTTAACACAATTTTTCAAGTTGAATATAACTGTATATTAACTTGATGTGGTGTTACAAAATCAGTATAACAACTTATCAAGATGTTAATAACTAATTAGAAAATTCGACATGAACTTTTCTAATTTAGTTAATAATAATCAAGATAAGAACTAGGAAACTTATTTCGCTAGTAGTACAAGAATCACAAATAAACAAGTTCTATCGGATAGAATATCACAAAGATGAAGAACTTGAATTTCTGGGAATTGTTTAAGCTTTAGTGTTCTTGAGAGAGAGAAATCTGTTCTTGATGAAATGTTTCTGCTGTGTTTTCTCCGTTATGACTTAATCTGCTCTGTTCTGTTCTTTTATATTAGTAACAGGTCTTGCTGGCTTTCTGTAGGATATTTAACTGCTCCAGCATGACTTAAACTGCTACCAAGACTTGATTTTCCTTCATTAAGACTTACACAAACCTCCATTAAGACATAAAATGTGTCGGTATGACTTAACAGAAGTTCGGTAAGACTTACAACAGCTGGCAGAGGTCTGTAAGACTTAAATCAGGTCGGTAAGACTTAAATCAGAAAAGCTTCTGTCGGTAAGACTTAAATTAAGTCATACCGAATTTTCCTTCTCCAAGACTTAATCCAATCTTCTTTCTTTAAGTCATATTGATCCATTTAATTAATTAATGATTAACTAATTCACATTTAATTGATACAATAATTAATTTAACTAAATAAATTAATTCTTCAAGAATTAATTCATTTAATTAAATCAACTAAATGATTTATATCAATTACAAATGAATTTAATTAAATCAATAAATAATTAATTTAATTCTTACAAACCACTAAAGGTAGTAAAGATTTACCACTGATTTTTGTTGACGTTCGATGTACTGTCTGGTTCATGAACGACTAACTTCAACGATGCTTCTTCACTTTTGACTTTAGGTTGTGGTTTGTTTGTTCTCTCAATTCTCTTGTACTGTAACTGATCTTCAAACTATCACTCGAAAAATCTCTGTCACTGTTCAAATGAATCCATTAACTTCAATGCTGTACTAGGGCTTGATCAGATAACTGAATCGTCTTCCAGTGTATGACATCAAAACTATAGATTGACTTTTCTTCTTTCTTCTGACAGATAATACTTCTTGAGATTCCTGTGACAGTTCATATGTATATTTACTTATTACAATTTGGTTTAAGTTGATTAGGATCCTCTAACTACAAATAGGCTGAGTCATATGCCTTTCATATGTGGTTAATACTTTAGTTAAAATTTAATAAAAGGAAAGTTGAAGAATGAATATTATTGGTCTAAAATTTAGGAATAGTTTCTGATTGGTCCTAAAATAAGATATTTGAAAATGAGTATCACCTATCTTTTTTCTATTTGACTAACATGTTAAAATAGAAAATTATACATGAAACTAAAATTAATCTGTAATATATAACTATATATAATAGTATGATTGTAGTTGATATTTATGAAAATTAGTTCGTAATATATAATAGTCCTATTTTGATTGATTTCAAATTAAAAGATTGATCAAGTCAGTAAACATTTAATCATTTTAAAAAATATGTAATTTATGCATGTTCTAAATAATACAAATTTTGTATTTCAAAAAAAAAATTGTTAAATAACCACGATAAGTAGATTAGGATGAGAATAATATAATTAATTTTTTTTAGTGGTAAATTCTGATTGGCTCTTATATATATTTATGAATATTAATCCGTAATTTATAATAATGTAATTTTGATTAATTGTAATTCAAAAGAGTGGAAATTATATTGAGAAAATCGCAGAATATTATATATTTGTATAATCTTGATTTATTTTAATTTAAATATTAATTTATTATAATAATTATTTCACTAAAAAATATGTAATATATGGATATGTTAAATCAAGTAACTACTATATTTAAATTAGAATTGTTAAATAACCACAGTTAGTATAATAGGATGAGAATGGTAAATAAGGAAAACTTTTGATATAATATGAACGGTCTAAACTTTAGGAATCACCTCTGATTGGTCTTAAAATAATTCATAAATTTCTGATTGACTAACTGCATCTAACTGTATACCTGGAATAAAAGAATATTTGTTATATTATTAATTTTTGTAACATTTATATTTTTATATATATTATGAAGTATAGGTAACAAATTAGTGTATATTGTTATTCCCAGATTACACACTTGTATAATTGTAGAAGGGGGGTTGAATACAATTCTTGATATTTATAAATTTCTGATAAGAACTCCAGAAATTTATGCAGAGATAATTGCAATGTAAGATTTTAAACACAAACACATATAAAATCAGGTGGTTAATATGCACCACCTGAAGCTTTTATTTAAAGAAAACTCTGTGATACAAAATGTACACAGCTGCCGTTTTACAACTCTTTGCTTCTAAGGATATTCAAGAAACCCTAAGCAAATATGTCTGTTTTCTTAACCTACAAAGAGTTGCTACACTTGGTTATATATCCCAAGTTTTACAAGTACTACTGGAATAAGATAATACTAATCTAATTCTAGTTGACTTGCTACTACACTCCAAATACACATGTAGCCGAAAGGTTGTCCTTGTGTTCAGACATGTCTCCTGCACCTTTCTTGTATTCATAGTGTAAATGGAATGCTTCTTTCTTCTGTGTTTCCAAAGTATGGCTGCCATACTGCTTTTTGTATCTACTATCAACCCATGTGATCTGTCAGTCAAACATGTCCTTATCAACTGCTAATCCCCAGCTAATCATAGAAGACAGTGTCAATGATTATCCGTTGATGTTGTACCCTGACATCCGTTGATGATGTATTGAGCTATCCGTTGATATTGAGACTTGAACTGTATCCGTTGATAGAGTGGATTTGAGTTGCATCCGTTGATAGAGTTTTGTCTTTATCTGTTGATACACTTTCACTTAGACAGAATTACATAGCATAGCTTATTTACAATTGGCTACCCTATTCTGCCTATCCGTTGATGGTCAACATGACTGTGGATAAAAACACTATCAACTGATAACATAGAGATACTGCAGTGTGCTACAAAACCTCATCCGTTGATGAGCTACCTGTCAACTGTAACAGCCCGACTTTTCGGACTATTAATTCTAAATTGAAAACTAACATAAAGTACATTTTATTAATCAAAAATTCTATTACAAAGATAACTATTACAAAAGCGCAGCTAATGAGGACAATTTACTCCGAATCTAAGATCCTTGAAATCCAATGCTATCCCACTCGATCTTACACCGAACCTGAAAATTGTAAGTAATGAGCTATACAGCCCAGCAAGTAACCAATCGATCTAACTAGCCATACAAAGTAACGTATAAACACATATAGAATAATACAATAATCAATACGATACACGAAACAATCACTTTCGATACACATATTCTTATTCGATACAACACACATAACAACAATAACTTGAAACCCACAATTCATACCACGACCACTACAACCCGGTGATAACGGTCCTAAATTTTAGAAAACTGTCACTACAATCCGGTGACTCGGTCCTTATTCTTATTTTCGCAAACCATGGCATAAATCAGAGTCCCAAGACTATTGCTTACATATAACACATAAAATACATTAATACATATAACTTCAAAATATAATACTTAGCCCAAGTTTTGATAACAAATACATACACACATAACACATAGTTTTGAAAACACTAGATAGAACGATCAGAAACTTACCTCTACGCGGAAACTCAAAAAATCAAATCATGTACCACTCCTGACCAGATCTGTATTTAGCCATTTTTGACCCTCTAAACGACATTTTCTTGAAAAACTCAAAGAACGAAAGTTGTAGAGCATGAAAATATCTTTCCGAAAAGTCCAGAATCAATGAATTCCGACGTACGATGAATTTTCTACGAATTTTACAAAACTGCTGAATTATGTGTGAAGGAGACCTACGAATTTTGTTATAAAAGATGGAGAAGGAGAATATGATGTATTTATAATGTCTTACAAACCCTAATTAAATAAGGTAATTCTAAAAATTGATCCTAATAATTTTACAACCTCCCCAAGTAATTCTTAAAATAAAATATGCTATTTATGATATCAATCTTCTAAAATTTTCTCACGCTTCTTTCCCATAATAACAAATCTTATCTTTGATTAACTAACTTGTACAAAAAGAAATTAATGCTCTAAATAAGAATTAATCTAGTATATTTTTAAAACTCTAATTCCAATTTTACTAATTATCCTAGTTTTAGAATCTCATCTATATTTTAGACTAATATCTTCAAATTCAATTTTAATACCTAACTTTTTAGTAATTTTTTATTCATTTTTTTCTATTACTCTTTTATTATTATTATTATTATTATTATTATTATTATTATTATTATTATTATTATTATTATTATTATTATTATTATTCTAAAATAACGGGATATTACATCAACGGATAGAGTTATAAATCCTCATCCGTTGACAGCTACAAAACCTTAAACAATTTGATTGATTGAGAAGTTATCATCAAGTACAACATATTCCTAACATATATTTAAGCTAATTTATTAGTAGACAATTAGATAATGGCTAGAGGGCACAACATGTGACTTGATATTTAAAAATAATATTGATGAAATCGGATTGCTAATCTTCAATTTTATAACTGGATTATGAGATTGAATTTTTATCTGGGTTTAAATAAAATAAAATTATCACACATGATAGAATCCCATAAAAAATATCACATAAAAAATAATGGGGAGGGGAGCGTGATTTTTTTTCCCGTTTATTAGGACATGATTTACTATTTAAATATTGGTACCTTGCTACTTTCTATGCTAATGTTTCCATGTTGGTTGAGTTATTACCATAATTAGCATAATTTCGTAAATATATAGTTGTTATTTACTTATTTACTAAAAGTGAAAATAAATTATATGAGAAATTTATTATCGAATATTTTTTGATTAAAAGTATATATAATATATAAGCATGTTAAATTAAATAGTTATTATATTTTAATTATAATTGTTAACTAACTACAGTTAGTAAAGTGGGTATAGAAAGATAAATATGGAAAACTTTTAATATGATATGATTGGTCTAAAATGTAGGAATTGAATCTGATTGGTCCTAAAATAATTTATCGTTTTTGATTGGTTAATCGCATGGTGTGTTAGACTCAGGTATTATAATAAAGGATATAATGTACGCAACTATTTAGCAAAAAAAAAAATGTAAGTAACGGTAAATCTTAAAAAAGGAAAACAGTGTTTCTTTTTTTTTTTTTTTTTGAGTAGTGCTACGATCCCAAAAATAGTTCCCAAATATTGAAAAAATTTGGGATTTTTTTTGAATTTTCTAACATTTTCCTTTTTAAAAAATAGTGGACTGAGATATCCATTTTAAACTTGTATTGTGATTTGAATGGTTTCCCAAAAAAAAACTTGTAATATGATTTTCAAATTATTCTATATTCCTTCTTCAAATTTTTTTTTAAATTTTTTGACCTTATTATAAGTTTAAAATGTTTTTTTAAGGTGTTTAAAATGTTATTTTGCAATTATAAAATATATTAAAAATATATTTGAAATTAATTTTTCCAATCCATGCTCTTGTGTTAAAGAAACACAATATACAGTAGAACCTCGATAAATGAATACCCTTTGGACCAAAAATATATATTCATTTAAAAAGATTATTTATTTATCGATTAATGAATATTTTATTTATTTATAGATAAATGAATATTTATTCATTTAGATATTACTTTCAGTTTATTTATAATTTTTTTTAATACATTTTATATTCAAATTTTACCTAAAATTTGTAATGGGTTTATAATATTTATGTGATGTTTAACTACATTCATTTTCCTAACATTCTAAATTAGTTTTACATGCATGTACAGTATGCCTGGAATAGGTACAACCATGTATATTTACTAAGTGCACAGTATCGAGACCATACATTCACGGTGTATATAATATTAAAAGGTAACATATTTACAAAGTCACTCATAATCAACTTTAGAAGCATTTTTCGAGAATATATGATTTATTAATGTATACTAGGGATTTTGGCTCGCGCTACGCGCGTTCTAAAAATTATAATTAATTAATTAAGTTAAATATCAAATTTTAAAAAAGGTTTTCTGTTTTTATTAGTCATAATATTGATATCATCCAATTCATATTCACATATATAATCAAAATAAATTAAGAAATATATACATAAGTCGTAGCTCACTTGACAATAAATTTGTCAATATTTAATCAATAAACGTTGTCAAAGTTGACAAAATGAATTTGTTTATTACATTTACAAAAAATTATAAATAAAATATAATTAAAAAAAATGCAAGCTTAGTAAATTATGATAAAGATTTAGTAAGATTATAGTATTTTATTTTAAAGTTTTCTTTGCAAATATTATATGTTCAAGTTATTATCTTTCGAGATAGAATAAATTCTCTTCATTTAAATTTAAGTTAAATATGTAGATGATAAAGTATCTTTTTCCAAATAGGAATGATTCCGAAGTAAGGTACTTTTAAAAAAGCAATATAATATATGCAAAATTAACATTAATAAAATACATGTGAAATATATATAACATTTTAAGTTAAGGCATCACCTAATACGATACCACACATTTTAAACACTATTAAACTAAAGCACTCAAAATAATATATAGGTAAAATTGCTAAAAACCTAATTTTATATTCAATAATATTATGATCAAAGTGTATGGTAATAAGAAAAAAAAATTACTGATCTGTTAATTACTAATCAACAGTAGAAAAGCATATATATTTTTGTTTACGATTATGTTAAAATATTATGTCTAATTTTATAAGAACATTATAAATATACGCCTCGGCATCGCCTAACGACGATGCCTCGCAGTTTATATACAATAAATAAAAAATTCAACCAAAATGAAGAATGTAATAATCGAAAACAATGTTTCATGTTTAAATATAGGGAAATTCCCAATGGTACCACTGTACTTTTGACTTTTGCCAGTTGTACCATTACTTTTTTGACTCCTCTAAACGATACCCTTAACAAATTGATTTCTTAACAGAAATACCATTCTGTTCGAAAAACGTTATAAAAACGTTAAGTAGGGTTTGGGGCCAATATTCAACCTATTTTCTTGTTGCATACTGCAGCGCATGGCCAAGATTGTTCTTATATTTTTTCAACAGGTTTGGGGCCAACCAGTATTCTTCAAATATATTTTAAGGAAATTCTCAGTGGTACCACCGTACTTTTGGATTTTACTAGTGGTACCATGTCCTTTTTACCCTAATTAACGTTTCTATAACGTTTTTCTAACAGAATGGTATTTCTGTTAGAAAGTCAATTTTTTAAGGTTACCGTTAAGAGGAGTCAAAAACGTAATGGTACCACTGAAAAAAGCCAAAAGTACAATGGTACCATTGAGAATTTCCCTTAAATATATATGTACATGACAACTACAAATTAATAATGAGCCATAAAAGATATAGAATTTCCTTTAAAATTACGCAATATCATGAAAAATTACAAGGCAAATATATATTTAACATATATATTAAGAAGGTTCTGAGTACCAAAATTATTTGAATACCACTAAGACCTATATTATAGCCATTGGTTCAAACTTTATCCTGCGGATTTGATGACAATAATGTAATATCTTAATTATGAAGAATAACCTATTACATTTTTCTTTTAGAAAAAAAAAATAGCAATATATTGCGTATTAATAATCACTACATATATAAAATGTTATAGAAGTGCAAACATCCTGTTACTAAAATAGTCAATTCAAATTGTATGAATCACCATTAATTAATTATCACATATGCTTCATTTTACGAAATGAGAAAGATACAAAATTATATTTTTATGATTTCTTATTCATCATCTTACAACCCGCACATAATTGCTTACAATAACAATATAGTTATAACTTAATTATGAAAATGTAAGCCTTGCACTAATCATAGTCGTCAAATTTAATGGGCCGTGCAATGTTTTTGTGTAAATGTGCATCACAAAATTGCTTACAAATCATTCACATATATCACAACCTTTAAAATTTTCCACTTTTTCTAAAGTATTAGCTAGAGCATATATTCTTTTTTAAAGGCCAAATTTTGGAGATACTGAAATGAGAGTACAAAGGACTGCTAAAAACTGAAAACTTTGGACATTAAGAAGCTGATCAGATAAAACATGATGCAGACTCTATTGGGTGACTTTATTGGCTAGTTACTGCAATTATTTATCACTTCTAATTGCTCAGCATACAAACATATATAGATACTAAGATGCCTTCTACTTGTAGAGCCAATTGAAAAATGTTTCTTCTTAGCAATCTACTACTTCTGCATTGCCAATCTGCTGGTGGTGGTGTTGCAGCTACTGTATATTGGCGACCGCCTACAAATTGGCCATAGCATTCCCATGCTACATTTTGTTAATAGAATTCGCGGTATCTTATTGGCCATAGTACTCCAGTGCTGCATATATTCCAGAGTCAGATTTTCTAGAAAGGTGAGAACTTATTCAAATCAAAGCTGCACAAATATTTATACTTTAGTTGGGATCAACTGCTATTACCAAGTTTTATAATACCTTCCAGGTTCAATAACAATCAAGTTAGCGACTAACAACTTTTGTATCTTGACCTCCAAATTGTAACAGACAGTCATACAACATACTCTCCAACACATAGTAGTATAGTAAAGATCATACATACTTTATATGAGAAGACTTGGGTTGATGAAGTTGAGCTTGCAACCTCCATTGAAATTGTCTTCCACTCAGCAGTATCACCACAATGTCCAGCATTGTCTACTCCCAGATCAGACACAGGGATGCAGTATTACCACATGCATGCTTTGGCAGCAGCAGGTACTGACACAAACCAAGAGAGTGAAATTTTTTTTGTGTGTTCTCTCCAAACACCTAGAGTAAAAGTATTACTTGGCTGTTGGAAAGAAGACATGGGATTTAGTGATTGTATATTAAATATACACATATTCACATTCAAGAATGGTATTCTTTTTTCTTAATTTATGTGAATTATATAAGGGTATACACATATTCAAACATTACATTAAATAATAAGAGATAGTGACAGTGTTGGTTAAAATAGAAATTATTTAGCAAACAAAAAATAAAAAAATAGCAAGGATAAAATACATTCACCATTTTGGCAGCAACTTACCTTTTTCTCAAGAACTTCTAGGAATGAAATAATTAAACTCCTCCTTCTCTTTCGTGCATGCTCTTACCAGTCGTATATTGGTGCCACTTGCCTCATCATTACATAATCAATAATGGGAGTAATTCCGCAATCGAATGAAACAAATGGCTCCATTTCAATTATGTCAAAAATAAATAATGTTTCTACACATGTCCTATGTCTCCAGATGGTGGTCATACTTAACATAAGTACCTGCAATCACATTGAGTTGCGCTTGAATTTCCAAGAGTTGTGTCCAATTCAAAAGCTCATAAAGGTGTCCCGCAATCAACTAAAAGGACTAAACTCGAAATATTTAATGTTAAATGTAACAAAATCAATATAAAATACCAAATATCATACTACTCTATACCATGAATCTTATCAACATTTGGTCGACGGACTCTAAGCTTTGGAGCTACATTAAATATGATTACAAAAAATTCTAAGGGCCATAAAATTACACAATAACTTGACATAGTACACAATAACAACCATGGATGACATTTTCATTCACGATCAAAAAAAGCAGATATCTTTTTCAGTCAAAGAATACAACGTTTACTACTTGGCACATATTGTAGACGTAATATTTCATAACAATGTCTAATCACCTGGCACGGGAATTTATTGCAGAATCCATTACGCGATATAAAATATTGATGATATAAAGCTAGATATTGAGGTATAAAAGTTACTGCAAAGAAGCCATAACCATCACCTCATTTGCGTAAAACTGAAAGAGAGCCGATAAAACGATGCTTCTTCCCCACTATAATACCTGTATCATATCAAAAATTGAAAAGTATTAGCAAATCAGAAACTAATTAAGAGATGAAGAAAACTCTCAATATAGATTCAACCATTATGCATAACAAACAAATCATACATGGATATGAACAAACAAATCACACACAAATATAAACAAAGATATAAATATACACATATAAATCATCGATTCATAGAAAGATAATAAAAGAAATAGAGAAGAGAATGAAAATATTGAATTTGAATTTGGAAAGATACAAAACTGATGCCAATTAAATATTTGAAAAACTTGTACAGTTGTATGTATGTATGTATATGACCCGATGAAGAATTATTAGGATCAGTGATTGATATTAGTGGAAAGAGTAGGTTGACTCAAGTGATTTAAAATTTGAAATCAATTGCTAAATATATGGGAAGATTGTGTTGTAAGTTGAATTGTAAATGGGTCATAAAATGGATAGTCCACGGGTTTTTTCAAAATGAATGGGAAGTTATTATTACAAAGATTCATTGGGTAAATTTTTTTACCCATTTGATAAATTCCACATTACACTTTAAGAATATATATAGAATATAGATGAACAATATTAATTGGATTAAATGTATTCATAAATAAATATATATATATATATATATATGTATATATATATATATATATATATATGTTATTCGAAATATAGTGATTATTTATTTATATTTAAATAGGACCTACAGAGACTTTTTTTTATTCGTTAATGTATTTAGCGAGATTATTCATTAAGCCCATTTACTCAAATCGGTACCAAAAAAATTATTCATTTATCGAGATTATTCAATTATCGAACATTTATTTATCCAGTTTCAACTGTAATTTGCAAAAAAAAAAAAAAAAACACAATATAAGAGCTCTGATCCCTATCGACAATTATAAACCCATCCATAGCCAATTTTGGGGTCCGTAACTTCCTTGTTTTGTGCTTCCATCTTTGATTTTGGTATCCATCAATCGATCCTATACGTGTTTTGTTGTGTTAATCTGCTAAAACTATACTATTTAATTTAATCGAACATTAAACACGATAAGAAGCTTCGATTAGGGTTTTATCAAACAACATCATAATAATGGATAACAAAGATAATCACGAATCTGTGAACAATCAGACCACGAACAATACGAATCGGAACGATAACAATCTGGATGAAATTTCGAGAAATTCGAGGCGAGGCGGCGATGACGTAGGCCTGACGGACCGATTGACGGAGATTCTGGTTGGAGACGGTGACGGCGATTTGTTGCTTGAGCAGAGTGATGGAGAAGATAACTTGTTGCAATGGCTCCAGGCTTTGGATATGCAAGTTATGGGCGCTTGTCGTGCCGATGAGAGATTAAAGCCTTTGTTCAAGCGTAGTGGTTCTGCCGGTGTGGCTGATGATACATTGCTTGCTCATCTTAGTCAGGTAGACACGGAGATATTGCGATTTTTTTAGTTCATTTCTCAAAGAGTTATGTTGAGTTTGTTTCGGTTGAAATATGTGTGATTGATTAATGTGGAAAGCGTGATTAAGAAAATTTGAAGGCAACGAAAAGAAAAAGTTAAAGAGAAGATATTAGATTAGTTGATTGACATATGATTCTTGTTTGCAGTACATGTCTCTGTTTTATGTTTCAGTTAATAGCTACGGTGCTCATTGTCGTATTAATTGGTAGTATTGTTTATGGTGGGAGAAGATGCTGCTGAAATAATGTTTACTATTGTATTCTACTGGAAAGTAAAAACTTATGTTTTCTTTATGACATGTGTTTAGCACTTTGAGCCATCGGAAGTTGCAATGCTCGCCAGATGCTTGTGTGTTCCGCTTGTTACCATTAGTGTTGGGAAGGTCAATCAGCAAGGGACTCGTCTGTGCCCAACCAATACAAGGTAATCATGACTGCTATGCATAGTAACATCTGTTGCATGGATGGGAGTTTGTGTGTGAGCTGCTGAAATTTTGCTTTTGCTCTATTGAAGCATTTTGACATAACATGTATAGAGTTTAGGTTGGGCTCTTGATTTTGCTTTGTGCTTTCATGAAGCTTTGAGCTCTTGTTAGTGCTTCTATGTAACATTTTGGTAGAGTATAGCAAATTAGCAACAGCCCACGTTTAGCACATCGTCAGCTACTAGACTAATTTAAGTTGCAAACCCTTTTGTCTGTTTCATGTACAATGTCATTAAGTGCTCCTTGCTAGCAAAGACTTCAAAAGTAACTTCTAATGTCACTAGACTGAGATACTGACAACATACTGTTAGATTGTCACATGAATACACATCACATTAGTTCCTGCATTTCAATTTGTTGAAAGTGCACATAATTGTTAACAAATGAATTGGATGGAATTGCTCATTCTGTTTTCTTGACCAAATATATTGCTCATTCTGTTTTAGACATTGGAATTTAAATCAGTTGATTCTATACAGTGCTTCAGAACATTTCTGAATTAGGATCGACTAACCTCTATTGAGTTTGTGGAGCTATTTTTTGTTTTATAAAAGCTAAATGATCCCATGTGGTAAAACTGTGTGATCTCATATCTATAGGTTTTTTTCATTTAGTCTTGTTTCCTACACTTTGCTTTGGCCTTTGTGTATGATCTCAAGTCAGGTTTATGTAGTACTCTACTATTCAAGTGTAAACCACGTTATGGCATTAAAACGTATTACTTTTAGCTATGTCACTTTGACAGGCATTTTTCTTGGTGGTAACTGCTATCTCTATTAACACTTTCCTCTATCATGGTTTTGGTAGTTCTGCAATAGATGGCTTCTAGTTTTTGTTACTTCTATTTGTCTGCATTACTGTCTGTAGCCGATAATGTTGTAAGTTGTGACCCAAAGTTCAGATCCCCAAATATTTATAGGGTGAATATTTCACTCCTTTGTGCAGTAATCATGGCCTTTAGTTGCTTCATGCTGGACTATCTTGTTTTGTAGACCAATTCATCTTCATATGAAACTATCCATATCTAGGTGGTGCATATGACATGAGGAGACACATCAAGGTTGGGTTAGTGAACTTATGGTGTCACCAAATGACGGAAACATTATAGTTTTTCCCTGTCATGAAGATTTGAATGACTAACACAGCAACACAATTTGCTATAGTGTGGCATTGTTACATTATAGTTTAACTATATGTAATATTCTATGAAGCATAATTACACTTGCTATCAGAATCCTATATATTATTCGATGTTATTCATTAGTTGATATGTTCTGGTATCACCCAAAAGTGCTAAACTGATAGAAGTTGGCTGAAAGATATATTTTTCTTGGTTGATGATAAGTAGAAATTGCAGATCTCTGTATTTCAGCTTATTCATAGTCGCCATATGTTCATGCTTCCAAGTAAATATATCTTTTGACTTGTAGGTAAAAGTGGACGTTTACTATTATGATCTCTGAATTAAGGAGAAGTAAAGGTAGTTCCATGCTCCCATGATATAGATTCTTTTCGGGTGTTTTCTATTGGCTTTATGGTGTTTTGTGTTTCTACTTTGCTGACTGCAGATAACATTATTGGCTTGTTTCTCTTTAAAATGTTAACTACATAATACTACATGCATTATATGCTGAAGGCTTAAGTAGACTATCCCCACGAATGTGTCCCTTGAAAGGACCATGGCTATCTGATCTTTATTATAATATACTTGCGAAAAGGGAAATTACTGGTAGCCAGTAACTAGGTACTCTTTTAATGGATTTCTAAAATATATGCTTTTCCTACTGAATTGTCATGCTGTCACTTATATAGTTTGAAGTCATTCTACATCCTTAGTTGCCAGTCTCTTAATCCTGAGTACTTTTTTGCCTTCAAATGATTTTCAAATTATAGAATAAAGAAAGTAATTTGGGTCAACCTATCAAATAAAAGTTGAGATTAAGAATAAATACTTTTAGTTTATATATACGCTGCATAACGATGTTTGGCTGACACTTTATTATGATAGAGATTTATATCTCTGTCTATCATAATGCTCTTTGTTGATTATAGTAATTTATTCCTGACCTGGTGTGTATTTTCTAGTATTCAGAAGTGGATATAAAATTTGGTACTGAACATCACTTGTGAAATCGTGGTGCTTGACAGTGATATGCAACGCACACATGCATATGTGTAGTGTGTGTGTGTGTGTGTGTGTCTGTGTTCCAGTTTCAGGCTGATTAGATCTGAATAACATTTGAGTCTTTCTTCTTATTTTATTTTTTTAGTAGTTTACTTGAGTTAAAATGTTTAATTAGATAGTAATTGCTGTGGATATTATTTGGCATCGAACTTGTAAAATCACAGTGTTTTACAATAACATGCAATTCACAAGCATCTATATGTGGTGGTGCGTGTACATGTATATCTACATCATAAGTTTAATCTAGCTTTTATGTTTTTTTCCTCTTATTTACTGCTATCTGAGTAGCATCAAATTATTTTTGCAGAGGGAAATTAATTCTTACGCTTCTGCCAACTTCTAATTTGCGCCTTGCATTCATGGGCGATGAAGGTCGTATGGAGAGATTAGCAACAGTGAATAGCAATTCAAGTTGCTCTTCTGCAGAGATTGAAGCAATCCCAGCAGACAGATCTGGTCGATCTTTTGTAATTAGGATCACTTCATGCGAGAATCTATATTTTTGGTGCTCAGAAAAGTCAAAGCTACTTGGAGATGAGTTAATTGATAAGGTATATCTCTATTCATGTAATCAGTTTACTTTCTTCCGACACCAACTGGAAGTACCTTGCTTGCTAGTTTATTTGTTTTGGACTTTGTTTTAGCTGAACAATCTGCTGAAGAAGAAGCCCTCTCTTGCTGAACTAACTGGAATTACTGAGTCTCGTCTTGGTTGTTTCGCAACACGTCTTCACTCTTATATTGGTGGGTCAACAGTGAATCAAAATCAAACAAGTTCAGTAGTCACAGCTACTCTCCCATCAGATGTGCTGGATGTTCAGTCTGCGACTTTGTCAAGCAAGCTGTCACGCCCTTGGCATTCTGGCAATCACACCGTCAAACCAAATGCTTTTTGTACAGGTAGTCTTAGTCCAAGGGCTAGCTCCTCTGAAGAGGGTGTACCAAGAAATTTATCATCTTTTTCTGCAAGAGATAAATCCAGGGGTCTTGGTGCCAGCCATCTTTCTTTAGTCGACGACCTATCTGGTGCCTCACAAACGAACTTAGAACAAACTGATGCAAATCAGGTCAATCTTACAGAATTCAGAGAGAACCTTTCGTCTCTCACATCAAGTTTTCTGGATTCACTTGAAAAGTTTATTGAACTCCCTTCCTTAAGTACATCAGCATCTCAGGTTCCATCGTCTCTCATCTCTCCCTATTATTGCTGGTGTCCTCCTGTTGCATCAACTCTGCAATATGCAGCGGCACCTTTACAGTTGCCTATCTCATCAACTGATTCAATCTCTTTGCCGCCTCTTTCTTCCCTTATTTCTTCCTCTATGCCCTCTAGTCTACTGGCACATGAGCCACCTCTTGAGCTCTCTGAAATTCCTTCCCTAGATTTTCCACCCTTTCTTCCTGATCCACTGAGGTTGCCATTGCCTATGGCATCATCACAGCAAATTGCAACATTTACACCTTTAATGTGTGATCCTATTGTCCACATTCCAGTTATTGACATTTGCTTGTCAGGCCCAAGTTGCATGGTGAGTGCTGGACCTGCTATTTCGACCTCAGTTCCATCTTTGCACCGGGCTCTCGTTAATCCATTGATTCCTGCCAGTGACTCAATTATCGAGAGCAGTGCAAGAGAAACACTGCAGCTGCTGATCAGTAGGTCTGGTCAGACCCACTCACAGATGATGTCAGTATTGCCCTCTGTTCTGACAAAAGATGCAGGAACTCGAAGTATACTTGCTACTGGTAGTAGGGCTCTATATGAAGTCGGTGATGGTGCCATTGCTAACAGCATTGCTTCTATGAGTTTAGTCACTCTATCTGAGAGTTCCGGCGGAAGCAATAGCGTCTTCAATAGATGCCTTAGCCAAGGTGACATGGTTGATCACCTGGAGAAACGAAGTGGTGGTGGTGGTTCTGGCGGGACTTGTTTTGACGGTGAGGGAAGGGAGGATTAATTGATTAAGTGGCAGGTGTAGATGCCATATTTTCCTTTTGTATATGTCAGTCTTGTGACAAATTATATATATCTGTAATTTGACTGTTAAAAACTGTAAATAATTTTAAACCCGATCTTCTGCTGTCAGTTTCTTCTTAGTTAAAGTGCAGTCATCCCATATTCCACTTGTCATTCTTTGAGATTTAAAGATTTGGGAAGTCGTATCAACCTTATGGCAAAAAATGTATGAAGTTGTAAAAATTGGTAGGTGAGATATAGTGGTCATATATATTTCAAGAAAATAGAAGATTGTTATGTGTTGTAAGAATCGAGTGAAACTGCGAAACTGATGCACCCTTGTAGGCTGTAGCTGTATGACACCACAGCTCTTGGGACCTAAACTGCATAGGTCCAGTATCATCCAGGGAAAATTTGAATTCAGCACATCCAGTATCATGAAGCTAGCAAATGTATTTGCTGAGAAGTCAAGGCAAAACAAGTCATCTACGTGAACTACAATTTTAAAATTTAACAATTGTAAATAAATTTTTTGGTAATTACTTTCGAAGTAAATATAGCAAGAACTTGCGCGAAGAAGTAACTATAGCAAGAACTTAGGCAAAGCAAGAATAGGATCCTGTTTTTATGATTACAGCAAATCCATTAACCTCTTCGTGGGACTTGGCTGCATCCAGAAAGAAAATCAAACCAAAATGCTGTTGATTGTAACTGTTACAAATGATATGGAGAAGGAAACAAAAATCTTCAATTGATTGGTTGTGTACAATATACTAATATTTGGTATACAAATATTAGACCAAGTCACTTACAATCAGGAAAAACATTTTGCACGTTACGAACTTCCAATCATCCTATGAAAAGTCGATCTTGTTTAACGTTTACATAAACCAATCGAGCAATTGCAAAAAAAAAAAAAAAAAAAATTAACTAAACAACCTAAATCTGGGAACTATTGCCAAAACTTCTTCTGCAAAGCATGAAGAGGAGGATCGGTACAGCAACATGGAGTTGGTATATGCATCTGCCAAAAAACCACGAGAACGCATCTCAACTATAAGTACACCTCCTTCATGATACATCGTATTCCGGAACAATCGCAGATAATCTAGTTGTAGGTACCATCATTTGGTTCACTTAGTCATACCACCAAGCAAAAAAGGGAAAGACATAATCAAGTCTCTATTCAATTTACAACAACAGTTAGGGTTAAAAAGAAGTGACAACAGTTGATAACAGAATTAAAGGTCAACATATTAACTGGAATGCTTAGAGCAAACATGTCTCTAAATAGAGTGACAGCTAAAGAGTACTATTTCAATTTAAAGAGATCAGCTAACAGCTAAGTAAAGTCAATAGGGGGACGTTTTATTTTGAGCATTTTTTTGAACAAAACAAATACATCATCCAAGTTATCAAAACCAACGTTAGATTTCTCATGAAGTAATTTCTGAAGTTGGGGATGGAAATTTGACAAAAAAAGCAAAGAGGGACTTGGAGAACAGAAAAAGTATATGAAATTAAAACAATGTGTAACAACTAACAACAATTATTACCTGCATCAACTTTTCAAACAAGTATTATCTGCTAAATGTCATAGAAATGGAGGCGAAACCGATCTCAACAAAGTAGTAACAGCTCTTCTCGTTTACTCTGTGTCTGCAAACTCTTGTTACAGTATTATACTTTCTATTTGCTAGACTACAGTACTCTACTCTACCTGCCTGCATTTATATGCTTAAACTTATATTTGTGAATAATATTAAATTAGTAGGTACTTGTGTATTTACCCAGGCTGACATACACCATTTAACAAAATGTTGAACATTTGCCAATTTTCTGAGAAGATCAAAAGTTATGTCTAGTTTTAGCTTTTATTGCAATATTCATCGATGGGCTAGCAGTTGATTAAAAATTCATACAGAAATATCATAATAAGAAACAGAGGTCTCATTTGGAGATTATATCCGAAGAAAGAAGCGCATTATCGAGATTATCAAAGTAACTATGTCAAGTACTTCTTACGCAAAGCAAGAAGAGCAGGATCTTGTTCTTCTGAATCGAGTAAGTCCAGTAACAAGGATGTGGTAGATGCATCTGCCGGGAAGCTATGAGCACGCATCTCATCTAAGAGTGCACTTGCTTCATTGTACTTTTTATTGCGAAAACAGCCACGGATAAGTGTGTTGTATGTGACATCATTAGGCAAACAATTATTAGATTCCATATTCACAAATAATTCATTCGCTTCTTCAAATAACCCTTCATGACAAAATGCTTGGATCATCGCTGTGTACGTCTTGACATTAGGTCGCAAACCTTTCGAAGGAAGGCTGTTAAAAAGACTTCTTGCTTCTTCAAGATGTCCATTTTTGCTTAATCCATCAATCAAAATGGTGTAAAAATATACATCAGGAATTAACCCACTGTGTTCCAAAGTGTGAAAGAAGGAAAGTGCTTCAACAGCATAACCGTTATGGGAAAGACCATGTAACAAGGTACTGCAAGTAACATTATCTAGTGTAAGACCTTTGTTTAACATCATTTTCTCCTTGAAAAATTTCCGTGCTTCAACATGTCTACCCATAAGAAAAAAACCTTGCAATATAGTATTGTAAGTCTCAATAGTTGGTGACAAGCCTTCATCTGGCAATTGTTGAAAGATATCTATTGCTCTATCCACCTCCAACTTCTTACAATAACCATTGATTAAAATATTATAGGTACGAATGTTGGGCACTATTCCCCTTCTCTTCATAGTTTCGAGCACTGCCAATGCTTTATCAACTTCTCCCCGCAAGCAGTATCCATCCATGAGTGAACTGTAAGTGACTACATCAGGAGAGTGGCCTCTTCGAGTCATGAACTCTATCACATGCTCTGCATCATTAATCATTCCTTCTTTGCCATATGCATCAACCAATATATTGAACGTATGCACATCGGGAGAGATATTTCTAATAGCCATCTCGCTTAACAATTGATTGACATCTTGCCATCGATTGAAGTCACACATGCCTTGGATTAATGAGCTATAGGTTATAACATTGGGTGTTATGCCTTTGTTAGCCATTTCGTGGAGAAGACCCAATGCCTGATCGACTAATCTATGTTTACCCAAACAATCGATAATTGTGCTATAAGTTACTGTATCGGGTTTGCAACCTTTTTTCTCCATATACCTGAACAACGTAACAGCCGTAGAAGGCTGACCTCTCTTGCAGAGGCCATCAATAATGGTGTTGTAGGTTACGACATTCGGTTGAATAACTTTGAATCTGATGAGGTTGGTAAACAAAAGCTGAGCCTCCGCAGGGTTATCTTGGGAAATGAGTCCCCTGATGAGAGTGTTAAAGGTAACCACATTCGGGACAAAACCATGCTTGATGATTCCAGCCAATACAGAGAAGGCATAATCGACACGATTCAAGTGACAAAAACAGTTAATGACAGTATTAAAGGTAACTACATCAAGGGGGTTGTTTTTGACACACATATTCCTAAAGAGGGAGACTGCTACGGAGTATTGTTTCATTTTAACGAGGGAAGCTAACAGTTGGTTGAAGTTTATAACAGGAAGCAGAGGTTTCATTTCGAGCATTTCATCAAACAGAATAAGTGCGTCATCGAGTTTATCGAAGCCAACCTTAGATTTGTCAAGAAGTAAATGTTGAAGGCGAGCATGAGTGGGATTAGAGGAATAACGAAAAGGGGGTTTGTAATTAGGGTTAGGTTTGATGGAAAAAAGAAGTAAATGTGAATGAAATGGAAACAACTCAAGAGAAGAAGAACAAGGAATATCTTTTGGCAGTAGAGCTAAATGTGCAAGAAATGGAGGTGATATCCATCTCAGACAAGTAATCAAACTCATTTTCTTCATCATCATTAATGAAATGAAGCGGCTGTCGACGAAATTGTGTTAGCAAAATGTTGTCCAGGGCTGAAACGCTCCTTAATACTATTTTTTTCCTTTGAATTTCTTTGTGTGGTCCACTTCATTTGTGAAATACCACCGCCCAAGCCCAGGATGATTATTAATAATTTTCAAAACTTATGGCTAAAATAGGGGTGATCGCGGTATGGGCAGTGCGGTTTTTTCCTAGAATCGCAAATTAAATCGTACATGCGGTTTGATCAAATTCTCAAATCGTACCCGCACCATAAAATTTTAAAACCGCAGAATTCACATCACAAAAATGCGGTGTTGTGCGGTTCACTACGGTTTACAATTTCAATAAAAATTACTATATCTATACTAATACATAATTCTAAATATATATATATATATATAAATTTATTAAATGTATATTAAACTGATATATACTTATAAATAAATATATATATTAAATATATATTAAAATTATTATATCTAAACTACAACGCCTTAGAAAAAAATTCGTAATTATAAATATTATTTAATATTAAATGTGGATTATAAGGTGTAATTTTTTTTAATAGAAAATATATGTGACGTCATGTTTACATGTTTATAAGGTGATGTATGTGTGTCCTGTAGGTCCGTGTATTTTTATCTGAAATTTTTGTAACTAAAATCTATTTAAATTATGCATTATTGATCTTTGGAATTTTTTATAGAATCACCGGAATATTTAAAAATCATGAAATCTGTTATAATATTATTTTGGTATAATTATTTAGTTTTTAAAATTAATGGGAGAATTATTTTGGGTGTTTAAGTATTTTAAAATAATTTTAAGAGTTTTATTGCATTTAAAGGATCAAAACTTGTAAAATTCATATTTAATTCGTTTTTGATCCTAAAAATATTTTAAAAATATGGGGAGATAGATAATTACATTTTCTATATTTTAAAAATAAATTTTAGATTCTTATCCATTATTTATTTATTTTCTATTTTACCAGGTGATTTTAAACAATTGTTTTTCAGAAAATTGTTGGAAAAAAAAAAACAAAATTCTACTCTCTTTTTTTTTCTAAATCCCTAATCAAGTATTTCTTCCCCATTTCTCGATTGTTCACAGTCCTTCTTGAATTTTCTTCATTGTTCTTGAGTCTCACTCTCAATCTCTCAATCTCTCTAATCTCTCAAGGATTCTCTCTCTAAAATTCTCGAATCTCTTCCCTTCACTCCTGTAATCTCAGTTGTGCGTGTGTCTGTAAGTATACCCGCTGTGTGTGTGGGTATATTAGGTGTAGGGTGAACTGTTGGGGTCGATATACGGGGATTTTGGTGGGTGAGCTCTGTTTTTGGCCAAAATGTGTATTTCTACTTGCTAGTAATTCATTCCCTCTCCCCTACCCTTTTACCCCAGCTTATTATCGCTGTATATAAGGTGTATAGTTGTTTTGCTTAATGAAATTAGGAGGTTCAATTTTTGGGTGAGTTGTATCGATTTCGTCAAACCACCACTGTAATCCTCTTTACCTCCTCGTTAGAGTTTGATTCCGAAACGGATAATTTAGATGTATTTTTGTTTGGTCCGGTATGTGGTAGTGGGTGTATACGTCTTCAGTGTATGCGTAGTGTTGCTGCAAGTTATGTGTCGTGTGTGTGTATAGCTGGGTGGTATTGAGTGTGTTGTCTTCATCGTGATGATGTCTTGAGGTATTTGATTGTTTTTGTTTGAGCTGGGTACGGGAGATGATGATTTTGAGCTATAGTCTTAATAAACTCAAACTGTTACAGTCCTTTTCTCCTGTTGTATGTGAGGTATTAGAGTTGTATGTAAAGGATTTTGGGTTTTGATAAGTTTTAATCATATTCGAAACTGTATGCTTGTATTCGGAAGTTTTGCTTCTTGAATTATATGACTTTGTTGGTGTAGATTTATATTGAATCATGGGATTAAAATGTTTTCAATTATAGTGGTTTGAGTGGTGTATTCGAATATGGAAGTGGATTGATTCAGTAATTGTTGTTTGTGGTAGAGGTTCAAGTACAAGTTGCCTATGTAAAATCTTAGTAGTTATTTGGGACAAATACATTCTAACTTTAAGATATTAGAATTTCATGTTCCAAAGTGTTGGTGTAGTAAATTCTTGATAGTGTTTGAATAGCATTAGTTGTAATAGTTGAGTCATTCGAGTGGTATAAGTGAGCTAATAACATTACTGCTTAAGTGGGAAGCTTGGATTTTAAATGGTGAATTATGTGATAACATGATTAAAGACTTGATATTGTTATAACTTGAGTAATTGAATTGTGATTGAAATTTAGAAATAGTAAGGCAAGTCAAAGCATACCTGCCCTGTTTTTGGATTAGGTCGGGATATTAAGTTAACTGTTGGAAGTTATAGTTGAGTATACAAAAGAGAGATTATGTTGCTTGTTTGGGTCGGTTGAATTTCCGTCTGGAAGCATAATGATATAAAGGAGGTGATGTCCAAATTTTTGCTAGAATTATCTTGTAATTTGTATAGTAAATTGTTAAGATGTAATTATAAATAGATATGAAATACGTGATAGCAGATACAAGTGTAAGTGAATAATCTGTACTAAGTGTTATGTGAATTATGTGATTATATATATATATATATATATATATATATATATTACTATTTCGAGAATATGATGTGTATGAACTATATGTGTTAATTGTAAAGCATATAGGACACGATTGGGTAGAACAGAGTTAGACAGTTACGGTTATTAGCGTACTGAAATAGTACTTTACATGTATATAGGTACGAATAGGAGGCCAGCTATGAATCAGCGCATTTGTAGATGGAATGTAGAGGAAGGAGAAAATATCGGGACTGACAAGTGATAAAGGAAAAGTGGATTTGTGATCGAAGAAAGGTCAATTAGAGACGGCGACGGATGTAAAGTGATAAAGAGTTAAAGTATTGGAAATGGAAACCCTGTGTATTGAGGCAAGTACTATCCCTCACTTATTGTTCAAGTGATGTGAAAACTTTTGTATTATTTATTGTTCTTTCGAAATCCCTTCCTGCAGGCGATTATATTTTTCATTTTTACTCTAAATAACGTGAAACTGTCCTGTTAATTAGACGATTATCTTTCAAATCATTTTGCTAGTGCCTATACTTTTCATTTTTATTCCCAGTGACATTTTCTTCTATTAAATTACAAACATTTATTCTCAAATTATTCTGTCATTGTTTATTTTCCCCACATATCGTTCAGGGAGGTGTTGGTTTATTTTAAAAATTAAATTATTTCAATATTCCTCGTCTATGCTAATATGCTTCAAAGTATATTTTCTTTCAAATTTATGTAAACTAATTCGAGGTTTATACTGTTGCTGAGGCATGTGTTGCTCAGTGACGGTTAAAGCCAATAATGAATTGAGATCTTCTTAATTATTTAAACTCATTATTGTCATGCCGGTTCTGGCAGCTGAAGCCTATGAGTGCTTAGCTGACAAGAGTGAGACCTTAAATAATTGAGAATTTCTTAAATCTTCGTTTTAAGATATTTGAATCTCTCATGATAGTTCAAACTTGGTAATGGATTTTCACCAATGGACACCTTTAGGAGAGGCTTTCTTCAAACTGTCCTACAATTTAATTGTCCCGGAGTTATTTTACAGATGATCATTTTTTTAAACTACTTAATTCACTTATGTTAATTCAACTTGACAATGTGTTGGTAAATTTTATTAAATGCTTAGCACTTGACTATATCCTTGCTTTATCTTACAAATACAGTTGTTGTTACTCATGTTGCAAATAAATCATTTTACTTATCTTTCAAGTGAACCATGCTTTTCGTCACTTGATCATTATATTAATTCGATTTGTCGTTGATATTATTGCTCTTTAAATTTTCAATAAATATGAATAGCTGTTTATCATATCCCAATCAATAGTGCTGAATTTGTTGTCCCTGTTCCATTGATATATTATGTAATAATACCCTTCTCTACATCGAAATTGTCGATGTCTAGGTCAGAATTTTACTAGACCTCATTTCTTCTTGAGATTTGAGTTGTTAACCTGGAACGTGAGTTGCCAGGATGCTTGGCTGGTCGAGGTGGTCGATTGTTCCGACACCTGACATTCAGATTATAGGATTGGACTGTTGTTTTTTTTTAAATGTGGATCGTAAAGGGTCAGACCAGATTCGTGGTCAGAAGTTATTAAGGCCAATGTGTGCCGTGGATCCATTAAAGGACATTGCTGTGTGCGTTTGTCCGGGGTTAGTGCGTGACTGATCAGCAGCCTAACCTTATTGTTTTCATTAATAAAATGCAAAATAGTCCAATTCTATTCCATTTCCTGAGTTAAACAAAATGTTAAATCTTTAAAGTTCTTGAGCTTCTGTAATTGTGAATTATTCCTTTGAGATAAGTTGGTCAGTGACATGTTCGTCAATGAATCATTGTAGTATTATTGTTTCACTATACTGTTCACTTGCTGAGCATTCTTTGGCTCACTCTTGCTTTATTTTCCTAATCTTTCAGTTAGGGATAAGGGTGGATGTCTACATCGTACGAGTCATATGAGAGCAATGAGGCAGCCTTTACAGGATAGATCTCGAAGTTAGAGCGGTAAGCACAGTTTGGAGTTAAGCTACAGATCAGACGGTATAGTTATTGAAATCAGAATAGTAGAGGAAATTGTAATAATTTGTATAGTTTAGATTCTTGTTTCATACCATAACCTGGTATCGATCCTCGATGAGGAATCAAGGGTGTAATAAGATTTTATTATATTTGTTAAATATTCTTTTTAAATATTGTGATTTAATAAATATTATTTGATTATTATTTACTATTTCTAAAAAAAGGATGGAATATTATATATATATATATATATATATATATATATAAGTGTACTGGATTCCAATAAATACAGAGAAGATGTCTGAGTCATAATCAGAGTATTATGGCATAAGCTTTAAAAGTGATGACATATGTGAATGAAAGTGGAAATGGAAATTGAAAGGAAAAATGTGGAATGGTATTGGTATAAATGGAATACTGATTGACAAAAAGGGGGGATTGCAACAAAAAGCGTAAGAGGTTGTGTGCGGCACAGTCCAGCACTCAATATTTATTACGGCCCAAGAGTTGCCGAAGGAGGATGTAGCAGGTAGCCTTCCTCTAGGGTTGATGACCAGGTGGGATCATCCCTTCTACTAGTAGTAAACAGAGAGCAGGTACGGTCAGGCGACTGATCATCGTCCTACGTATCTGGCGCTAGCAGATATCCCCAAAACTTAAAAGAAAGAATTGATAATGGTTTTCAGATCTGTATTCTGAAAAAGGAATATGATATGAAATGATGGAATTGTTTTTACAGTAAGAAGAGAAACTGATTTTATATTATTTTTATATAATTGTTGTATAAAAAGGGAAATGGAAAGATTGTATTGAGAGATGATGTGCAGATGATATATTATCTTGAAATATTATGCTGAGGTGATATAATGGTTTTTAATTATTATAGAAGAAAAACTGATATTATATTATGTTAGAAGAAAAACTGATATTATATTAGAAGAGAAGCTAATATTAGAATGTTATATATTTCTTTTAGTATAAAAATATTTAGAAGGAGTAGTTATCAAATAAAAATAAATTCTTTTTATAATAATTATGATTTGTCTTCTGTTTATTATACAGATATATTTATGTTTCTTTTGAAGCTAGTTTATAAAATTTATCTTGCTGAGCTATTATAGCTCAATCTTGCTATTTATTTATACAACAGCTAGGTCGCATGCCGATACTTCGCACTACACCCCGCAAGAGGGTAAGGGAAAGGTGACCTTTTGAGAGAACGCTGGCACCTATTCCGGAGGTAGCGTATATACAGACGGGTTCTGGTAGACTTATGTACATTAGTGTGTAAGTTCATGTAATAAACTTTTGGTTGTTGGAATGCTTCATGTAGAAGTATTATTCAACAACGTACTTAGTAAGATTCTGGGTTTGTAATAACTCCTTAATTCTAAACTTTTAATATTGTGGATGTTGTTCTCTGAGCATATGACTGGTGTGTGTTAATATTAAAGTGTGGGGTCTATTGTGTGAGTTTTATTATGCATTTATATTTCAGCTGCCAAGAGTAGAATTTTAATGAATGGAAATTGGACCGTGATGACCTGGATCCATGACTCCGGATCTAGGGGCGTCACAACATTGATAATCCTATTTAATGTAGAAAGCCTAATTATATATGACCTAAATAATTGACATACACTTTTTCGTATTTCAAAATAAATAAATATTTTAGTTTACATATTAAAATATAAATATTTTTTATGATAGATCTAATGGTTTTCATCTTTTAAATTTTAAAATCTAACGGTTCTTATTTATTTTGTTGTATTAAGGACTCAAATTTTTGGACAAAATTTCTGTTACAATTATTAGTAAAACTGTATTTGTATGTTACTAGAACCATTTTCAAATAATAAGGAGAGTATTTTGATAATGATAACAAAATATAAGTAAATTTTCTAAATCGAATAAAATTCTCAACGTAAAAAATCTTCAATTTCTTAATAATTTTGTTTCTAGATAGTCTTAATTAGAAAGTAATTGTTACACCATCACGAAATTAAACATTATTTTGTCAATTTCACGTGGACAGTAAAATCCTCCAAATAAAATTATAAGAATTTAAGATAGAACATAAAAAATAATTGAATGTATAAATCATATATATATATATATATATATATATATATATATATATATATATATATATATAGTTGCATTCCATAATAAACACCTTATATAACAAACAATAAAGAATACCTCATATCTAATCTAATATAAGAGTTCTTTCATGGTACCCAATACAAAAAGTTGTTATTTTTTTACCATCTATCCATCTAGTAAAAAAAATAATAAAAAAAATTTTAAAAAAAATTTACTGTTCATGATGACGTCACTGATGACGTCATCATGAACAACAAATTTTTTTTTAAATTTTTTTTTATTGTTTTTTGCTGGATGGATAGAGGGTAAAAAAATAACAACTTTTTGTATTGGGTGCCCTTGGCGGGGTCATTGGATCTATTAGATCTAAGGTGTTCTTTATTGTTTGTTATATAAGGGTGTTCTGTATGGAGCAATGACCTATATATATATATATATATATATATATATATATATATATATATATATATATATATATATATATATATATATATATATATATTTACGGTTCATGATGATGACGTCATCATGAAACAAATTTTTTTTTATTTTTTTTTGCTAGATGGATAGAGGGTAAAAAAATAACAACTTTTTGTATTGGGTACCATGACAGAACTCTTATCTTTGATTATATATGAGGTGTTCTTTATTGTTTGTTATATAAGGTGTTTGTTATGGAGTGCAACTCTCTCTCTCTCTCTCTCTATATATATATATATATATATATATATATATATATATATGCCAAGGTTCAAGAGTAAACCGTCTTAAAAAAGAGAACGGAGAAAACCATTTTAGAACATTAACTTTAAAATCGAAACATTCCTACCGTGCTTCCAAAAAATCAATTACAAACAAAAATTTGTTTGTAAATATTAAAATATTTATGATAATCTCATAAATTTTCTGAATCTAGTTTTGAATCATAGTGAATTTTTTGGAAATTTTATATAAATTCTTTTCACTATTTAATTAATGATTTAAATATTAATTTGTAGAATTATATAATTACGATTAAAATGTGTTAGTACAATTATTTCGTGAAAATAGATTAAAAAATATTTAGAATCTTGTTTTGAATTTCAGGTTCTATGGTTCTATTTTTAAGGAAGTTCTCTCTAGAACCTTACTTATATATATATATATATATATATATATATATATATATATATATATAAATTTTTTAACAACAATTTGTCATGTAAACTAATTACATATAAATATTAAAAAATTCATATAATCATAAATATTAAAAAAATTAGTGCATTGCACGGGTTCTACGGTCCGTCCCATCCATTTCTTTACACTTTCCTTTTTGGGATATCCCTTCCAATTCTTTACATTCCAAAACTTACTAAAAATAGTAAACTTTTAATAATATAAAACACTATTACACCCACTATTTTCCTTCACTTTCTCAATTCTATTATTAAATATTGATATGTCCCACCACTTTACCTACTTTTCATCACTTTACTCCCTTAAATATAATAAACATTGGTCTTCGTGCAAATTTCATTTTATAACAACTCCACAGGACGGAGGGAGTAGTCATTATCAAATGCAAAAATGCTTATCTATCAAGAAGGAACAAAAAGATATAGTAGATGTATGGGCTATCTTAAATTGAGTAATTTTTGCCTTAAACGTATAAATATCATATAAGTGATAAGTGCATGAAAACTTATTAGTTACATAGCTGTTTTAATAAATTTACTTATAAGTTGGTAAACTATTTTTCAAATTATATCAGAAATTTTTATTAAACATAATAATATCAATATAAGTATTTTAAATTAAAAATTCATTTAAAAACACAAATATAAAAGTATAAATTATTATATAAGAAAAGAAATCAAGAATATAAGAAATAAGTTGATATGAAAATATGTTGTTAATATTTAATTTATTAACATATAAATTATAAATTTAACTAATAAATTAATTTGATAAAAAACATCCCTCACAAATTTTTAACAGTTTATCAGCCATAAACTAGGTACTTTAAGAATACTCAAACAGTGCCATAATTGTTAGCATGAAACATAATTAATACCCCTTTCGTCCAATTTAATTTACTTTACTTTTTGCACGTATTTTAAGGTGTAAATTGAACATAATTCCATATTCTTTTTAAAAAAATTTTCTTTTTCTAAATAAAAATTTAGAAACTGAATTTTAATTTAAAAAAATTTTTTTTTGAGAAAAACTAATGAAGTTATATTTTATTAGCTTCTTAAAGTACGTGAAAAAAGTAATATGGACAATAAAATTGATAGGTAGAGAACATGTAAAAGATGCCAATGGTGAAACTTTGCAACAATTAACAAGATTCTTCTTGCAAATTGTAGTACTGGCCATGCCATGTTTCTTGTATACACTCAAGCTTCTAGACCGTGTACAATGTACATGCAAGTTTCTAGATAAAAGAGTAATTATTGCGTAAAGAATTTATGAGTGTTTAAATTCAATAGCATCCTATGTTTTAAGATTTTTTAAAAAGCATTGATTGAATGATACCATGGTTACATGTAATATATTTTTAAATTTATGTAACACAAATAATATTCCCTTCGTCCCAATGAATTTTTAATATTTTTTTTTAGTTTCTGGTACGAATTTTAAAATGTATTTTAAAGATAGTTTTATAATTTATTTTTAATTTTTTTTGTATAAAAATGTAAACATTAAAATTTTATACAAGAACAGAATTTTTTTTAAAAAAGTTATATAACTATATTAAAATACACCATAAAATGCATGTCAAACATCCTATTTCAAATTTTAAGAATCATAAGGAGGGAGAGAATACCATTTTTCTAATACAACTTGTCTTTATATAACTTAACTGATTGTAAGAATAATATTAAATAAAATAGTTGCACGTTCATTTTTATCCCTCGTTATTTGATACTCCCTCCGTTCCTTTTTATTAATCATTTTAGTTTTTCTTAAAATTCATTTTTATGTGTCATTTTACATTTCCAAAGCATACTTAATGACTATTATTCCACTTATTATCCTTGTATATATAAATGTATTTTCAAAGATACATTGAATCATAAGCTTATTTAAGTAATTTTATAACATTATTAATAACATCAAAGTGTATTAATTACATTTCCTTGGTTTCTACAAAATTTCTAAAATGACTAATAAAAAGGAACGGAGGGAGTATAACTAAAATATTTTTGGAATTTAGCAAAAAAAACTGAAATATTTTTGGATGTCCTAATATTATTCTTAAAAATTGGTCTTTTTTGTTTTGACGTCATAAAAATTGGTCTCAAACTGAAACAGCCAATAAATACAACAACATTACCAGTCAGTCTTACTGTTTCGAAACCACTAACAAACATTGGACAACATTATTACTACATTACATCTCCTCCACTCCACTCTCCCCCTCTCCTCTCACCATTCCAACCTTTTCTTACAACATCCTCCGCCGCACATCCCATGGACCACCGTACCTTAAATCCAACCTCCTTAAGCTCCTCCGTGTTCGACACAGTCTTCGAATGCGTCATCCCTTACATAACCGATCCTAAAGACCGCGAATCAGTCTCACTTGTCTGTAAGAAATGGTACGATCTCGACTCGCTTACTAGAAAACACATCACAATCGCCTTCTGTTACACCTCCACGCCTGCTCAGCTTTTGCGGAGATTTAGTCATATTGAGTCTATAAAGCTTAAAGGGAAGCCCAGAGCAGCTATGTTTAATTTGATTCCCGAGGATTGGGGAGGGTATGTTAGGCCTTGGGTTGAGGAGTTTTCGAGGAGCTTTGTGGCGTTGAATTCTCTTCATTTTAGACGGATGATTGTGGTGGATGAGGATCTTGAGTTGATTGCTAAGTCGCGTGGACGCACGCTCCGGGTGTTGAGACTGGATAAGTGCTCCGGGTTTTCTACTGATGGCTTGTTACATATTACTAGCTCTTGCAGGTATTTTAATTGTTTTTTTAATGATTTTTTGTGATATTAGAAATCGGAAACTTGCTTGCCTGTGTATTATATATGTGTGTCTGTTATTGTGTGTACACCTAATTGTAAGTTGAGGAATATTTTAGGTTTTTACTGTTTGGTTCTTTTTACTAAGTTTAGGTAATTATGTAGAATAAGGTACTGTACATGAGCTAAGATGGATGATAAGATATGTGATGACAAAAGTTTAAATTATTTGATGGTTTTGGGAAAAAAGTGTTTTGCCTAACCAGGAGGAAAGTTTTTGGAACTTTGTATGGTTATTGCAAAGCTAGTGAAATGTGGTTCAAGTACAAAAGTTTTTATGTATATAAAGACTCTTTAATTAATAATGCAAACCTCTGTTATTTATAGACGTGGTGTGTTCGTTGGAATGCTTGGTTATGCTCAAGCAGGCTATGAAGAACTAGAATTCAGAACTTAATTCATAATTTTATTTGTATGTGCATATGGAAAGCTTACTGTAGTTGTCCTTATTTTTCTAATATACTACTATGTTTCTCATTCATTATGTATGCACTTCAGAAATTTAAAAACCTTGTACTTGGAAGAGAGCTCAATCATTGAAAATGGTGGGGAATGGCTACATGAGCTTGCTTTGCACAACAAGGTCCTTGAAACACTGAATTTCTATATGACCGAGCTAGCTCAAGTCAGCCACCAGGACCTTGAACTCATAGCCAAGAACTGTAGCTCTTTAGTCTCGGTCAAGATTAGCGATTGTGAAATTTTGGACCTTGCTGGTTTCTTCGAGGCTGCTTCTGCACTGGAAGAATTTGGTGGAGGTTCCTTCAATAATCAACCAGATATGTATAAATATGTACCAATTCCCCCAAAAATATGTTTCGTGGCCCTAACTTACTTGGGGAAGCATGAATTACCCCATGTGTTACCTGTTGCATCCCGATTAAAGAAAGTGGATCTTCTCTATGCTCTTCTTGACACGGAGGACCATTGCCTATTGATTCAAAGGTGCCCCAACTTGGAAATCCTTGAGGTAAACTCACGCTTTAATCCTGTTTCTGTATGTCAATAAAGATTTCGTTAGTTCTTTGATGGATAGTAAAATCCTGTTTGTAGAGCTCTGTATACGATGACAAAAGGTCAAGGGCACTTGTGGGTTTCTGTTGTGTATTCACTATTTACAGTCTTGAATGGTATAGAAATTAACTGTGCTGAACCTGAGATCCTGATTTCCCACAGTTGTCATTCTCCTGTTAAGTTCTTCTCACTTGGCTAATTGTAGAAGTGATTAGATCTTAGTTATGGTCTTCCTGTTTCTTTGAAATAGTTATGTCATTTAATAATCATATTAAAAAATGAGAGGCTTTTACTAAGGCAGAAGATTTATAGCAAGTACAGATGATGACGTACAATATAGTAAAGATAATGGAATAATGGAATTGAGTACTCATGCAATTTTGTTTATTCTCTTTATTTCTTATGGACAGACCAGGAATGTTATTGGTGATAGAGGATTAGGAGTCCTCGCAAATTTCTGCAAGAAACTGAGGAGGCTTAGGATTGAGCAAGGTGCCGATGAACAAGAGATGGAAGACGTTGAAGGCATAGTTTCTCAGACGGGATTAATATCTTTGGCAGAAGGATGTCGCGAATTGGAATACCTGGCTGTATATGTTACTGATATCACAAATGGATCTTTGGAATGCATGGGCAGACATTTGAAAAATCTTTGCGATTTTCGATTAGTTTTGCTTGAGCAACAAGAGAACATAGCGGATTTACCGCTTGACTATGGAGTTCAGGCTCTATTAAGAGGTTGCCACAAGCTTAGAAGGTTTGCTTTATATCTTCGGCCTGGGGGATTGACAGATATGGGTCTTGGGTTTGTAGGGCAACACAGCCAAAATGTGAGATGGATGCTTTTAGGTTATGTAGGGGAGTCGGATGCTGGACTTCTGGCACTATCTAGAGGCTGCCCTAACTTGCAGAGGCTGGAAATGAGAGGCTGTTGCTTCAGCGAAAGTGCATTGGCTACTGCAGTGTTGCAGTTAGCTTCACTGAGGTACTTATGGGTGCAAGGATATAGAAGATCCGAAACAGATTGTGGTCTACTAGCCATGGCTCGTCCTTTCTGGAATATCGAATTGATACCTGCCAGACGTGACGGTCATGCTGATGCCCTTGGAGAGGGTGTAGAAACTGAACAGCCGTCGCATATACTTGCATATTACTCCTTAGCTGGACAAAGAACAGATTTTCCAGATTCAGTTATCCCATTGAATCCAATTTCTTCGGAAACTTCATAGATCTGTGTATATCCTTTTCCATGAGTTAGATTACCTTTTCCACTGCCGTGTTTGTATCCTGTTTATAGGTTTGTGTATCTCTCTGTTTGATAAGAGAATTTTCTGCTCTTTTCCCTTTTAAGTGTTATGGTTCAACATCAGATTGATTTCAACATGTAGGTTTGACTGAATTGATTATTCAGGGACCATTGTACTCCGTCATGTTGGCAAATGCACACTTGTAATAGTTCTTGTGTAATTGTTTGATTTGCCATTAGGAGAATTCAGGCATGAGCCATTTTAACGAATTTATAATAATCATTCAAACTGTGAGTGAGGATTAATCAGGACCTAGGATGGTCATCAGTGTTTAATGATCCGGGAGATTGTAACTGTACCAGTTCTATTTTACAGATTCCAGAGTTGGCCTTAAAAGTGAGAATGGAACTCATATTGTTTCATTCCTATATTACATGAAGCAGTAATGCACGCGACAATTATTTGCAGCATCTTCTTGAATAAGGGGCCTTGTGTAGCAGGAGAAATTTTGTAACAGCAACTGACCATCAGCTAAGAGTCTTTTAAGAAGGTTCTGCTCGGAACTGTACTCCTGATCCTAACAGCTGTACCGTGAAAATGTCTACACTGCACGTTATGAACAAGTCTGCACTTGTGCGCTCCATAACAGATAGTTGTATCATTTTTAATGGTGCATGCTATTGCTATACGGTGTTTCAATTTTATTTCCCTGAGCATTATTCTTACGATAAACTTCACAATTAATCTAAACATTCTTACACGTAACAGTGGCTTTTGCTGGCATTATAATTAAGTAATTTGCTTGGTTGTTTTCTCGTTTTATCAAATGGAAGAAGTAAATGTGTTCATGTAAGTTGGCGTCATACTTTTTTGGGTGTAGATTCCACAAATATTGTTCATAATTTTTTATGTACAACACATCTGGTGCACAATCTACGATTTGAGGTACAGAGTTAGGATTGACGATTGAGCAAATTCATCCGTTCCGTGTAGCAAAAAGAGAATTGAGAAACCTAGTAGGGGCCGGCTATAATAGAAACAGAACTGACGGCTATAGAATCTGTCAACTTTGACCTTTATTCAACACCATTGCTGCAGTTATTTTTGAAATGTGTTAAGGATCTGCTTGAAGGTGCACTCCTGATCTCAACTGCTGCATTTTGAACATGTCTACACTGTCCACATAAACAAGTCTGCACTTATGAGCTGCGTGCACCACAATTGATTATGTCTGCCGTAATGCTCACACAAGGTTGTTATATCACTTTTGCCAGGGCATGCTGTTGTGGTATGTACTTTCAATCTTATTTCCCTATCATGGTTTTGTAAGATAAACTTCACAATTCAATCTTGAAATTCTTAACTAGTGGTTTTTTGCTAAAATCTCAACCGAGTAATTTACTTCATTGCAATACATAGGAAGCTTTTCTCATTATGTAACATTTCATCTATTTGTTCTTGCATTATAGTAAGTAAATATTGTCATATTAATTGGCATTGCAATTTTTCATATGCAGATGACATATAATGATAATATATTTCTCTATTTACAACATATCTGGCAAGTGGTTAGAAATGAAGCAAATCAGTTGCTGCCAAAATGAGTTACTTTAGTTAGGATTGAGCGAATTCATCCATGTAGTAAAGTACTGTCACATTAGGACTACCATTGGTCCATTGCAGATGATTAGGTCGACTTTGAAATTCGCATCCATAAAAATTTAATTTTACAGTTCTTGATTTCCTCTCACTCTAGTTAGGAACACACTGTTTTTGGGAAGAGAAGAGGATCATGGACTATTATGTTGATGGAGAATGATGTCAAGTAACCGCTCTAGAACCTTAAGGTATCAGAAGAAGGCCCAAACAGGATCTTATGCTAAACCGAGCTCTGATACCATGTTAAGTAACCAGTCGTTCTAAAACATTAAGGTGTTAGAGGAAGGCCCCAACAAAATCTTATGCTACAAGCAATATTATTCAAATGATAGCATACGCTCCACTGAATCATCAAAGTGCCAAAGTTGTTTCACACCCTCGAACTTCGGATCTATTAACTTAAGCAACCATCAGTATTGATCTGTGGTGCTCGAACTTCAGATAAGCAACCATCAATCGGAGTATTTTATCTGTTTTGCGATTAGAGTGACACTGCACCAGACACAGAGATCTATAGTACCGAGAAAGGTAATAACAGATTGTTTCTTTGCATGTCTCTAACTTCTCTCTGAACTCCCTTAACCAACTCTGATATCTTTCTAAGAGAACTAAGTGAGGTTTCTGAGCTGCATAAGCTCCCATTATTTACAGAGCACATAAAATTTCGACCTTTTATATTGCATTGTGTACTTGATCCTGTTAACCTTTAAAATTTATTCATAGCATTTCACATATTACTTTGACATACATACATTATGTTTGGAAACAAATTCTCAGTATGATGGCGTTCTTTAGCCAGATTACACCAGTGCCAGTTATGTGATCGCTAGTTAGTCCACCTCTCTTTATGTAATCTCTTTCTTCACAAAAATCTCAAACAGAGTTCTGAGTTACCTCAAGGATACAAAAAGTAATCTAACCTTTATAATTTCATTATAGAGAATGGCTTACATGGTAATCGATGGGAAAATGGTCTTCCTGGAAGGTAAGGAAACTGACTGAGAATGTCATTGGAATACAAAGGAAAGGAGGCTGGGGTTGTGTTCCATAAAAAAACAGAAACTCAGAGTTTTGCACTTAATATAGAACAATTATTTTCTTCTTTAACTTCATATAATGCGAGCTTTTTAGGTTCTGTATCCGGATTTTGGCCCATAATCTCGTTAACAAACATAGTCCGACGTGAGGGGCCACCCTTCGACTTGAAATACGTTTGGACGATTTTTTATCCAAATAAGTTGAAATACAAATATGTGAGGTGTTAACAATAATTGCCCTAAAAAAGGTGTTGACAATAATATTGGAAGCAAAACGTTTTCTTCGATTCTTCCCGGCATCCTCATAGGACCTAATTTGTACTTCCACGTATAAACCTTCTGGTTTTCTATTGCGGATGTATACAACCGCTGTTGTTGCTAGGTTGTCAAAGATATCAAGTTATGGGTAGGCTGTCAAAGATATCAAGCTGGTCTGCATTCTTATTTGGTAGGCTTGCAATAAATAATAGGGATGTAATCAGTGATGTCAAGGCTCTTGGTTGAAGCCTATAAATAAGGTCTTTGTTGTAGTAGGAAGAGAAAACACAATACAATGTAGTCCGTTTGTATTTCTAGTAATGTAATCTTCCGCACCTAATATATTTCAGTTTATATAAAACTTATCATGGTATCAGAGCTTTAAGATCCTTACCTGTGTTACACAAACACCTTTCGTGTTAACTCCGCAGCACCTTTCATTGTGACAATTACACAAACACCTTTTCATTGTGACAATTACACAAACACCTTTCGTGTTAACTCCGCAGCACTTACACACAAAACCCAAACAGCCTTCTCCTCTTCTTTCGAACAAACCCAGCTCAGCCTCTTCCTCCTTCCTTCCTCCGTTTTGTTCTCTGCAAACACGCACAGCCCTCTTCCCCTTTTATTTTCGCTGCAAACCCCGTTCCTCCAGTTTCGTTCTTGGTTTTGATTCTTAGAATTAGTTGATTTTCTGAGTTGTGCGAATCGATTTTGTTGTTCTGGGTTCTGTTTTGAGTTATGTTAGTTTGCAAGTGGATTCTGAGTTTGTAGCCGAGTTTCTTTGCCAAGACCTTTACTATCTTTATCAATCTTTAGAGGGAGCATAATGATGATGGGTATTTTTTTTCCTTTTACTTTTACTTTTTTTTATATTGTAACGGGTAGAAGCTGTTTGTACTTCCTTTGTATTACACCATTTCAACCCGAAATTTCCACAGCTTACTTGCTGTTATCTTGTTTTCTTAAAAAAAAAAGGTTTCCACAAAATTTACACTACTGCATTTCACAACAGCTAATACACAGACATAAATTTATATCATGAGTTGTGAACTATATCTAAACAAATCATAAGATGATTTGTTTATCGTAACAAACTTTAAGAAGATATGGTAAAGATACTGAGATCCTTTAATTTCAGCAAAATCTAAGAGGAAATATCCAAGTGTGAACTATATCTAAACAAATCATAAGATGATTTGTTTATCGCAACAAACTTTAAGAAGATATGGTAAAGATACTGAGATCCCTTAATTTCAGCAAAATCCAAGAGGAAATATCCAAGTACATTTGGAATAATCATCTATAAAAGTAAGATAATATCGATGACCAACACATGACAATTCGGATGTAAGACCCCATAGGTGATAGGTCAGAGTGAATTAATTGCAAAGGTGTAGCTGATTTAGATGATGATAAAATGAATTTCAAGTGACAATTCTTATTTACTGAACAAGATAAACAACTGTCAAGTTTGGAACTACAAATAAAGCAAAGACAATTATTTTTAACTAAAAACTCGAGAGTTCTGGAACATGGGTGACCAAGTCTACTATGCCAAACTGGAAGGATAAAATTCTTCTGAACTAGGCCTGAAAAGATCAGAGATGAAGGAACTGAAAGTTGTGCTTGAAATGGGTACAGATTGGATTTATTTGGACCTTGTTGTAGGAGTTCCCTTTGCGTCGATCATTGATTGAAAAACCAGCAGAGTCAAATTCAAACACATAGTTATTATCATTGACAAAACATGAAACCGAAAGTAAATAAGCAGAAATATTTGGCACATGTAAAACATCTTTCAATTTGAAAACAGAAGTAGGAGTAGAGAGAGTAATATTACTAGTTCCAGTGATAGGGAGTGTGACTCCATTGGCTACGGTAACTTGATCATGCTCGTTGTAAGCTTGGCGATTAATGAATGAGGCATCATCACTTGTCATATGGTTTGTTACCCCTATATCGGGAAACCAAGTAGGCTTATATGGCACACTTGACATATTCATTGCAGAGAAAGCAGCTGGTAAATAATCTGATGGAGGAGCACGATACTGAGCACATCCAAGAGTAGAATGTCCTGGTTTATTGCATATTTGATAAATGAGAGGCAAATGTGTTCTTTTAGAGGGATAAGGTTACAGGAAAAATTTCTCCCATAACCACGACCATCCGTGCGATAGTTATTACCACGACTAGAATTTCCACGACCTCTATTAAAATTTGCTCTTCCGAAATTACTGTTAGGCAGCAGCCAGCAACCTTTTCTTTCCACCAACCCCCCCACCTACTACAACCCCCCTCCTATAAATACCCCTCTCCCCTTCATTCTAAAATACACCAAAACAACTTACTCTCTTCTCTCCATCATAGCTGCTAGATAGTCCGTCTAGTAGGAAACTTATCTTGCGGTAGTTTCAGGCAGGTCAGAATAGGAGGTCCTCGTGCTTCTCTCTTCTTTCGTTTCGGGTGAGTTAGTGTGAGAGTTTGGTCGGGCTGTAGCCATCTGGGTCTACAGCATTAGGAGTTCATCCAGCCATTGCAGCTGCAACAAGGGGTTCTCCAGGTTATCCGGTCAAGTACCGAAGGGACAGTTCTGTCCAGGTTATCCGGTCCAGTACCGAAGGAATAGTTAATCATTATATTACTATTCAGGTGTACCTCAAGTGTTACTTCATAAACTTGAGAGAGAATATTGTAACCATTATTATCATTATAGTGGAAACATTCGGAGTTGGTCCCGTGGTTTTTACCTCTTTGGCTTAAGGGGGTTTTCCACGTATAAATCTTGGAGTTCATCTATCAATATCTATTATTATTATTGACTGTGCGCAGTGGTTACTTGATAACGCGCCGTACTAATACGGAAGGCTCCCCAAACACATCCACTTTCCTGGCCAACTTGTGTGGTTCTAAGTGAGATTTCCATAGTCTTTGGTAAATTGAAATGGATGATTCTTCCAGTGTAATGGTAAGCCTAACAGCTTCAAATTATCCAATGTGGAAAAGCAGAATAAAGGATTTGCTTTATAGTAAGGACTTGTTTGATCCGGTGGAGCTGAAAGGAGTAAAACCTGCAGCAAAGTCTGATGCTGATTGGAAGAAGATGAACATGAAAACTATCAGTCTCATTCGTCGATGGATTGATAATTCGGAGTATCCTCATGTCTCTGAAGAAGAAGATGCTTATACGCTTTAGACGACATTAGAGTCTACGTTCCAAGAGAAAAGTTCACAAAATGTAACTTTTCTAGTTCGTCAGCTGGTGAACATGAGGTACCAGGATGGGAACAACATGTCAGAGCATATGAGCGAATTCCAAGGGTTGTTAAATCAACTATCAAATATGAAGATGGAGTTTGAACAGAAATTCCAAGCAATATTTCTCCTTAATACTTTACCATCCGGCTGGGATATGCCAGTGGTGACAATAACTGATGCTGTACCAACTGAGCAACTAACGTTGCAATCAATTAAGCAGAGTATCCTTAGTGAATCCATGAGAAGAAGAGTACAGGGAGTTAACCACGATTCCCAGGCTCTTGTTACTGAAAACAGGGGCAGAAGCATCTACAAGGATTTAAACAAGGGGCGTAGTAAAAGCAGGAATTTTAGGAATTCCAGTGGTAAATCAAATGCCAATGTTGAATGCTACTATTGTAAGAAGAAGGGTCATTACAAAAAGGATTGTAGGGCCTGGCTCAAGCAACAAAATAATGGTGAACAAGGGAAACATGCCGAAAAGAACACAACAGCTGCTATGACAGAAGATGTTGTGATCCTTTCTTTTGGAGAAGAAGAATTCTTACATGTTGGTGATCAGAAGTTCGATTGGGTGATAGATACTGGAGCAACGTATCATGCAACACCCACTCAGGAATTCTTTACGACGTACAAGTCAGGGGACTTTGGTACTGTAAGAATGGGTAACTCAGATCAATCAAAGATCGCAGGCATTGGTGACATCTGTATTGAGACAAACACGGGTTGTTCAATGACTTTGAAAGATGTCATGCATATTCCGGACTTACGGCTCAACTTGATTTCCGGCATGGCGCTAGACAAGCAGGGGTACGTAAATACCTTCGGTGGTGGAAGATGGAAGCTTACTACGGGTTTGTTGGTGGTTGCAAGAGGTTCCAATTATGGCTCTTTGTATAAGACACAAGTGACGATGTGTTCAAATGAGTTGAATACAGTTGAAGATGAAGCTTTAGCAAGTTTGTGGCACAAGAGTCTTGGTCACATGAGCGAGAAAGGGTTACAGATTCTAGCAAAGAAATCCCTCATTCCATTTGCTAAAGGAACTGCATTGCAGCCGTGTGAATATTGTTTATTCGGGAAACAACATAGAGTATCGTTTAGCAGTCCATTGAAGAAAAAGTCAGGGCTGTTAGAAAGAGTTTATTCTGATGTATGTGGTCCATTTGAGGTGGAGTCCTTAGGCGAAAATAGGTAATTTGTTACCTTCATTGATGAAGCATCTCGAAAGGTGTGGGTTGAGATACTCAAATCCAAAGATCAAGTGTTTGAGTACTTCCAGAAGTTTCATGCCATGGTTGAAAGATCAACAGGGAAACAACTCAAGTGCCTTCGTAGTGACAACGGGGGGGAGTGCACTTCAAAAGAGTTTCAAGAGTACCTTATAAAGCATGGTATCCGGCATGAAAGAACAGTTCCTGGCACCCCACAACAGAGTGGCGTTGTGGAAATAATGAACCGCACCATTGCTGAACGAGTCAGATGCATGTTGAAAATGGCTAAATTGCCGAAGTCATTTTGGGGAGAAGCTGTAAGAACAACTTGTTACTTGATCAATCGATCTCCATCGGCACCTCTGAATTTTGAGATTCCGGAGAAGATCTGGTTAGGAAAGGATGTTTCCTATTCCTACTTGCGGGTGTTTGGATGCAAGGCTTTTGCACACATCCCAAAGGAGCATAGAACAAAGCTTGAAGATAAAGCAACTCCTGTATTCTCGTTGGCTATGGGGACCCAGAGTTCGGGTATCGGTTGTGGAATCCTGAATCGAAGAAGATATTCAGGAGCAGAGATGTGGTTTTCCATGAGTCTCAAAATTATGAGAATTTTGGGAGCACTCAACAACCAAGGCAAGCTAGAAATCCAGATACATTAGAAGATGATGGAGATGATATGGCAGATGATGAGGCTGCTGAGCACGGGGAGCTACCGCCTCAGCCTGAAGTTGAAGAAACTCGGCTACGACGTTCTACAAGAGAACGGAGACCATCAGGAAGATATCTTTCATCCGAGTATATCTTAATTGCTGATGAGGGAGAGCTCGAGACCTTTGAGGAAGTCAAGACTCATAAAGAAAGCAGTTGCTGGATGAAAGTAATGCAAGAGGAGATTGATTCTTTAAACAAGAATGAAACTTATGAGTTGACTACACTTCCGAGGGGACGGAAGGCTTTGAGGAACAAATGGGTCTTCAAAGTAAAAAGGGATGATGAAAATCTTGTAAAGTATAAAGCACGCTTGGTGGTTAAAGGCTTTGCACAGAAGGAAGGCATTGGTTTCGATGAAATCTTTTCTCCGATTGTAAAGATGACATCAATCCGAACAGTTCTTGGATTTGCAGCTAGCATGGATCTTGAGCTTGAGTAGTTAGATGTGAAAACTGCATTCCTTCATGGAGATTTGAAGGAAGAGATCTACATGCACCAGCCAGAAGGATTTGAAGTGAAAGGGAAGGAGCACATGGTTTGTAAACTCAAGAAGAGTTTATACGGGCTTAAGCAAGCGCCAAGATAGTGGTACAAAAAGTTTGATTCATTCATGAGGAATCATAAGTTCAAGAGAACTGCATCCGTCACTATTGTTATGTGCAAAGGTTTCCTAACGATAACTTCATTATCCTGCTGCTTTATGTTGATGATATGTTAGTGGTCGGCCAAGATGCTAACATAATCCGTAAGCTGAAAGAAGATTTGTCCAAGTTCTTTAATATGAAAGACTTGGGTCCAGCAAAACAAATCCTAGGGATGAAGATTGTTCGTGATAGAACATCTCGGAAGTTGTGGTTGTCAAAATAAGGATATATTGAATGAGTATTGAAAAGGTTCAATATGGATGATGCTAAACCTGTTAGCATACCATTGGTGGGACATTTTAAATTGGACAAGAAAATTTGTCCGTCAACAGACAAAGAGAAGGAGGATATGGAGGAAGTTCCCTACTCATCCGCAGTGGGGAGTCTTATGTATGCATTGGTTGTATAAGACCAGATATTGCTCATGCTGTTGGAGTTATGAGTAGATATCTGTCAAATCCAGGAAGAAAGCACTGGGAAGCAGTTAAGTGGATTCTCAGATATCTCAAGGGCACTTCTGGGTTATGCTTGAAGTATGGACACGGTAAACCAGTCTTGGAAGGTTTTACAGATTCTGACATGGCAGGATATCTAGATGGGATGAAGTCCACGTCAGGGATGCTTTTCACTTTTGCGGGGGGAGCTGTAGCATGGCAGTCCAAGTTGCAAAAGTGTGTTGCGTTGTCAACAACCGAATTAGAATATATTGCTGCTTGTGAAGCAGGCAAGGAGATGGTTTGGTTAAAGCGGTTTCTCCAAGAATTGGGTCAGAAGCAAGACAACTTTGAGTTGTATTGTGATAACCAAAGTACTATTGACTTGAGCAAGAATGCTACTTGTCACAGTCGTACTAAGCATATTAATGTACGTTACCATTGGCTACGAGAACAGGTTGAAGATGGGTTGATACAGATAGAGAAGATACACACGGATAAGAATCCGTCTGATATGATGACAAAGGTGGTTCCGCGAGAAAAGTTGGAGCTGTGCAAACAGGGCGCATGTATGGAGTTCAAGTGATTAACTGTGAGTTTGGAAAGAGGGTGAGATTGTTAGGCAGCAGCTAGCAACTTTTTCTTTCCACCAACCTCACCAACCCCCCTCCTATAAATACCCCTCTCCCTTCATTCTAAAATACACCAAAACATCTTACTCTCTTCTCTCCATCATAGCCGCTAGATAGTCCGTCTAGTAGGAAACTTACCTTGCGGTAGTTTCAGGAAGGTCAGAATAGGGGGCCCTCGTGCTTCTTTCTTCTTTCGTTTCGGGTGAGTTAGTGTGAGAGTTTGGTTGGGCTGTAGCCATCTGGGTCTACAGCATTAGGAGTTCGTCCAGCCATTGCAGCCGCAACAAGGGGAGTTCTCCAGGTTATCCGGTCAAGTACCAAAGGGGCAGTTCTGTCCAGGTTATCCGGTCGAGTACCGAAGGAAAAGTTAATCGTTATATTACTATTCAGGTGTACCTCAAGTGTTACTTCGTAAACTTGAGAGAGAATATTGTAACCATTATTATCATTATAGTGGAAACATTCAGAGTTGGTCCCGTGGTTTTTACCTCTTTGGCTTAAGGGGGTTTTCCACGTATAAATCTTGGTGTTCATCTGTCAATATCTGTTATTATTATTGACTGTTATAATCTCTGTATTTAATTTATGCAAAGACAGGAAACAGGAATTCCTAACAATTACCATGACCATGATAATTCAGAAAGCCATGATTGTTTGTAGCAAGTAGTGCTGTAGTGGATGATTGAGAAGTATGATATAATTCCAACCTATTCTCTCTGTTCAAAAGAATGCTAAATATTTCTTCGAGAGATGGAACTGTAGACATAGTCTGGACATGATCGACTACAACATCATAATCAAGATCCAAGCCATGAAGAACTACACCTATGATATCCTTATCTGACATCGATTAATGAATTAATGACAATTCATCAGTGAGTTGGCGAATACGTTCTATGTATTCTGAGATAGATAATGAACCTTTGCGAATTGTAGCAAGATCATTCTTGATCTGATAGTAGCGAGCATTAGTTTGAGAAGTATATGACCTATTTAAACCTTCCCATGGAGATCTGGAAGGTTTATATCCTTGCACTTGAGAAAACACAGGAGTGCTGTAATAACCCGGATTTTTCAAGAAATGATTTATTATTATTTCAATAATAATAATGTTTTTCCTAAAATGAGGAGGAATTTTTTTTTTATTATTTAATTATTTTCGGTTAAGTGGAACCGAAACTTTTTTTTTTTAAATTTTATGGATCGAGTAGATATCTCGAGTCAATAAATTATTTGGATAAAGATTTAATTTTGGAGTGTGGAATTATTCAGTAGAGATTTTATTTTAAATTATTGAATAAGTTGGATATTTTAAAATCCTTAGAAAATGATTATTTTAATTATTTGAGGATTTGTAGAAATTGCTCGATTAATATATAAAATCGAGAATTCAAGGTTTTACTAAAATAATAATGTTTGTAGTATTTTTATAAAGCCCTGTAGATTGTGATGCATGAATCACAATTATTATTTTTATGAGTTGTTTTTATAAATTATAAATAATTTGTAAAATGTATATCAATTCAGAAAAATTAGATTTAATTCTAATTCTTTCTCCAAAAGTCTTTAAAAATATTCTAGTATTTAATTATGCTAGAAATTTTATTTTGACAAATTAGAAGAATTGGTTTAAAATATTATTTGGGCGTGTAGTAATTAGCTGTAATATATATATATATATATGGTATAGTATTGGGCCAAGCCCATTAGGTTAAACAAACACATCACACATTATACACACAAATACACATAGCCGCACAAAAAAAAATCGGGGGAGGGGGAGAGAAACAGCGGGGAGAGAGACATCGGGGAAAGTGAAGAGAGAAAGGAGAAATTGGGGGATTGTAATTGAAGAAGAAGGGATGAGTGTGTGCGTGTGTGTATATATATATATATATATGCGTGTATATATGTAAGTGTGTGTGATGTGCGTTTTGTGTGGGTTTGAGCCGCGCGGGTTGGGTGATGGCAGGAGGAGGTCGCGCGCGGGGAAAGGGAGCAGCAGAGGTCGAGAATGAAGGAGGAGGAGGGAGACAGATATATATATATATATATATATATATATATATATATATATATATAGAGAGAGAGAGAGAGAGAGAGAGAGAGAGAGACTCCGGGGAGTAGCTTTCCGATGAAATGGTATATTTCATTATTTTAATTGATTATTTTATTGTGTAATTAATTTAGAGATGAATTGTGATATTGCGAGATTATTGTTGTAATTTAATTAGATTTAAATTGCGAGTTTAATTGTTAATTTTCGTGATTTAATTCAGAGAGCATAGATAATTATAATTGTTGAGTTTAATTATGAGTCCGATTAAATGTTCGAGTTAATAATTGTTAATTGTTAAATTGTTAGTTGCTAATTGGAACTGTGAGATTAAGTGTGGTCTCGTTAATATTCGAGTTTAATAGTCGGAGTGGATGTTAGATTTAAAGATTATTATGATTCGTTTTAAATGAATAAAATGTTTAAAGTGGTTATATGAAATTGCTATACTTAATTGATTAAATGATCATCGAGTTAGTCAACAATCGAGTTTGACCGTAGTATTTGATAAATGTCTTATATGCGAGAATTAAACTTAATCGAGTCGATAATTAAAGGTTTATGTGACTTACTTGTTATATATGGTCATCAATAAATGTTTATGTGCTAAGTGCTATAAGGCGAGTCGTGGTATTTGATGGCTTTACTAATTATGAATGTTTTGTGTTATTTAGTTTAACTGTGAGGAGTCGTAAAGATATCATAAGTTCTAAATGTCAGTATTTAAGGACTTGTGTAATTCTCTTCGACTAGATCCTCGGGCTTACGAATATCAATGATTGATTGTCACAAGTATAATTAATATGCTCAAGTGATATGATCATTGATATAGCGTAAGTAATAGTTAATGCTAGGGGTTGTTCCCTAGGGCTTACGAATATCAATAATTGATTGTCACGTGTATCATTAAAATGCGTGAGTGATACGATTATTGATGTAGCGTAAGTAGTAGTTAATGCTAATATAAATTATTATGTGTTTACTGCATGTCGAGGCAGAATTTCTTATGTGCTAGGTGCCGCATGTCTGGGCGGGTACTTTTCTTACTTGTTTACTTTGCTGCAAGTTGAGGCAGCTTTATTTCTGCAAAAACAGGGTTGAATTGTATTTGAGGGGCTGTGCCCAGAGTCCGATAAACGAATACTTCATGCCGAAATTTTCTAAAAATTCCCTGCATTTAAATTTATTTAAATCATTTAATATAAATGGTCTAGAGGCATGAAGTGGATGTTAATCGTTTACGTGAATATGTGCTAAGTGAAATTGATTAAGTAGTATTAGAATAGTCAACTATAGGGAGGACACCTATAGTTTGACTTTACGTGACTTAGTGGTAATTCTGAGTCGTGTCTACTCGAGATACGAGGTTGGACTGACACGTAATCGTAACTATTTCAGTACCATTAGGGTATAATCAAGTTGGAGCGACGTGCATCAAAAAGGAAAGGTTGAGGCGTCGTATGAGGGAAGGTAAGATACCTCCATGGAATTGCTTGGACGAGGTGCAAAGGAATTATTCGCAAGTTTCTGTTTTCTGCTAAGGACCAGAGGCAAATTTATTTATGCATACTCTATCGTTCAGGGTATACGTGTATTTTGAAATATATATGAAATGTGTGGAATAAATTTAAATCCATATTTGCGAGTTTTCAACTCTTGTACTTCCTCATCAAAACCAATATATTTTGACTTTGCTCATGATTAGTAAATCCTGCTCGTACAATAATCAAAACCCCAGGACTTATAATACTGTCGATAGGCAGGGATAGTTTTATGATCCTACGTCTTGAGTTATATGATTTATACTTATAAACTTTCGTATTATGGTAATGGACTATAGGTTATAAGGTATGTGATTATGTACCGGAAAAAGAAAGGCTCAGAGGGTAGAGCAGGTATCGAGTTGTATAACTTAGCCCGCGTGACGGGGTTATTTTGGTAATGTATAATTTCGAAAACCCGGACAAGGCTTTTAAAAAGATTTTCGCAATAATTAACCTAAAGGCAGCATCACCAATAAATCAATGTTTGTTTAATTAGTAAATACTTCTGAAGCATTTACGGACTAAATAAACCATATTTACCTAATTAAATTTATTTAATTGGATGAATATCATTTTCAAAATCTTTTCTTAAAATCAATTGCTCCGGAATAATATCAAAGATACTTCAAGGAATATAAATTGAATACCTTCGGTTACAAATATCTAGGACGATATTGGTATATGTTATTTGGGTGGTTATTTAATTCCATGAGTATCAATTATAATATTCATTTGAAAAGGATTTATGAATGGTCTATTACCTATTAACTCGGAGTCAGTGTGAGTTATTTGATAAAGTGGTTAAAGTGCGGAGATGGCCGGAGGGGTAATAATTTGGTTTTGGTTAAAAATATTCGAAGGGTTATAATTGGGTGTCTTGGAGATTATTAAACCCTTCAATATTATTAATAAATACTATTCGATTATTTATTTTAATAAAGAATGATTAATTTGAATATTCTTTTAAAAAGAGATCAGTAAATAGTCATTGCTTAATGAATATGAATTGTATACTCACTAAATTCTCTAGGACGATTCAAAGTTATAAAATGCTAAGTGAAGGTTATTTAGGGACTTTCATAACCCGTAAAATATTATATTGTGATTCTACCGAAGCAAGTTTTCAGATCTATTTCTTGCTGCTATTGTGATACTATTGTCGATATGTATATGCTAAGTAGAAAGCATGACTATTCTTGAAAGGTATATACTGTGATATTATTCTGTATATATAAATGCTAGTGGAAAGTATACCGGTTGAGGGTATATGCTGTGATACTTGATTATGAATTGAGGATTGGCATATAACTAGATATTGAATATTAGTTACGAGCCGGATTTTATAATTACCCTTAGCGAAGGGATTATGAACCGTGTCTTTGTAAAAGACCGTGAGTCGGTATTTCGTATACTTTTGAAGATATATTTTCATAAATATATCGAGTAACTATTTTTGTGTTTAACGGATATTATTTTGAATATTCATTTAAAGCTTATTTATTAAATGAATATTGTTTTGGATATTCATTTAGAGATTATTTATTTAATGAATATTATTTTCAAATATTCTTTCGAGGTTTAATTATTAAGTGAATATTATTTTTTCGAATATTCACTTGAGAACTTATTTATTATTGATTATTTTGTTAATTATGTGTTTAATAAATATTCTTCGAATGTTTATCAAATACTTTTAAATTCGTTTTAAAAGCGGATTATCTTATTCATCTTCGACCTTCAATAATTATATGGAATATTTTTGAGTCATATTATGATTATCTTTATCAAGGAAAGGTTTCCAAAACTTTATTTTTCCATTTAAATCTATCCTCTAGGAGATTTAAATGTTCGCTCAAAACCTTTTAAATGTAAGGGAACCTTACTCGAGCACTGTTATTTATTATGAGTGACTGCCCGACCATAAATCTTTTCAAAACTATTATTTTGACATACATCAAATGAGACTTTTGGGTTACTTCCTCAACACTCGAGGGGTAAGATTGATGGAACAAGTTGATATCCATTAACAAGCATCTGCTTGGGAAATATTGATGAATTTTCCTTTCCAACTAGATACGACTACTTTGTGGAGTCTTATCAACAAGTATTATAATTGGGGAAAGGGGGACGAACTTTACGTTTCAGAGTCATGGATTTTATTCGAACTAGGAGTCATGTAAGAGGCCGAGTCGCGCCGGTCCATCCCAAAGGCCCAACCGTTGGCCAGGGAGATCAAAAAGGGCGGTGGACAAGTAAATCCGTCAGTTCTTCCTTCTACCGGTAGTAAAACCAAATTAAGCTGTACAATCTGCGAATGATCATCGTAAAGATTGGAACAGCGGGCGCCGTGAATACTCCAATATTAGTTCATCATCCAATTTGGATATTTCCGGCAACACGTATCGAAGAGACTTCTTTCAGGTTGATGGGTAGTTCCCGCGACACGTATCGAAGAGACTTCTTTCAGGTTGGCAGGGGTTTTGAAATATGTTTAAAACTAGGATTGCAATATTTTCCTGCAATTTCCTCGTTGTGATATGTGATGATATCTGGCTCATATTTTGCATAACAAATATTCCTACAAAAGTTATAATTTGAGTTACCTTGTAACTTCATCCTTTATCTTATAATTGATGACTCTGTTGATACCTTCCATAACATGAGTTGTGATAAGGAGGTGTTTGATATTGGATCACCTTCTAACTTCATCTTTTACGATATACTAGCACTATGTTCGTCAATGCATGACATACAGTTTCAAAGATATTTTAGAACTGTTATTACATTGCTGAGGTACAGTATCTTGATATATCAAGTGTTTTGGCGAAAATGATATACTTATATGTATATAATTTAAGACTTGTGAAATACTAAGAAGTGGATCTTTTTATGGTTTGGTTTCTGTTTGATGAAAACACTTGTGGTAGCAGTATACTGCACTACGTATTTTGAAGAGTTTTCTTAAAGGTCGTTGAGACTACAACTTATACCATTTTGCTAAGGCATGAAGCTTACTATGGTTAGTATAATCCCAGATTGTTCATTTGATGCTACTTCAAATGTTATACTTTACTTATTGAAGTTCCATAGTTATAAATGTTCCAGAAATGATATTAAATATCATTAGACATTGAATACCCTTGTGTGTATTGGTATGTATATGGTTAAGTTCTATTATTACCTTGCTGAGCAATTCTTTCGCTCATTCTTGCTTGTTTCAAATATTAACCTTTCAGGGGAAGGTAGTCGGTTGAGGCTTATCTGCATGGCTCAGAAGAAGCAGGCAGTACGCCTTTATGAAGATGATATGATCCATAAAAGCTATGGCTAGAGTAAGTTATATGTAGGTACATTGATGTGTAATATATATTACTTGTACTAAGTAGTTCTAGTTGCTGGTGTACTTCCCAACGAAGCTATACTAGTAGTATAAGATTTGTAAGATGCAGTGCGATGTATTTGAATGGATGTAATGAGAATTGTAAGTATATGAGTTCTTGTTTCTAGCCATATAACCTAAAAGATGCTTGGTGGTTGGGGTCTCAAATGTTGTAACTCAATTATTAATGACTACAGTTGGTTAATGTTATTAAGCAGGTAATTTGTCATTGAGGATTTCCGCGTGACAACCAAATCCTTGACCCCGGATTTGGGGGTGTTACAAGTGCTCAAAGTCTTGTGTAGCTAACACAAAAGTATTTGGTCTATCTTCTTCCATTCAAGAAAAGATGGATTCGAAGGGTATTGGCCCATATATCACAATTTTAAATGAAATGGTCCCATATATCACAAGCTAGAAAGTTGGCCCCAAATATCACTCCGTAACATAGTATCGTCTAGCGTTTTATTTATTTATTTTAGTAAAAACGCTACATCGTGTAGCGTTTTCCTCTTTTTTTTTGCTCGAAACGCTAAATCAAATTGAGTTTACAGTACTGATGCTTGTTAAACGCTAAACTAAGTTGAGTTTTAGTATAAAACGCCACATGAAATGGTGTTTTGTGGGGGCAATGCCACTTCATGTGGCGTTTGTTTGTTTGTTTTTTTTTTTTTTTGCTTTTTTTCTCCTAAATATATACAATTTATTTGTAAGTGCCCCAAATTTTGGATATAATTAAAACTTTTTATTATGTACTGAGGTAATGGTGAATAGTGACTACGACTACGATGTAACGATTGAGATAATGAATGAAAGGAATAGCTTTGGATTCAAATATTTATATGTCTTGAAGAATGCTAATGGTTGACAACTTAGGTAAGAATAATCTATATCCTAGAGGAATAAGATATGGCAGTTCCAAGCGGGAGAATATTCTCATGTCATCCAGATCGATAACGATTAATCCAGTGGTTCCGTAAAAAGGTTAAGGAACGATCGAAAGAGATCAGGGACAATTGTACAACCCTAAGAGAATAAGTAAAGAATAAAGAATGAATGGTGTTTTTGGTGAAAAAGAGAATATTATGAGACGACACTATATAGAAGTATTCGGAACGGATTTCCGAGTTCGTAATAGTGATCCAGGGGAAAATAAGTGTATGTAAAAGCTGTCGGATTCTGAAAAACCGCACTTTTATTTTCTCCGAGAGTTCCCCGGACACTGATAGACTTACGAATTTAACGAAGGGATTTAAGGAATATAAATTCGAGAGTTAGTAAGAAAGATGGAGAATGATAGTATTAATATTAAGAAGATTCCCGGTAAACCCTAATTAGAAATCCGTGAAATATTCCTCCGAACGATCAACGAATTCAGCAATAAACGGACAAAGAAACAAGTAGAGAGTCAAGACATAGTCATGTGCAAGTGGATAAAGGCAAGTAACCAAGCTAGTTACAAGTTAACTAGCATCATTACAAAACTAACCAAACACTTAGCTTACAACACACACCTTACCACAAGAATGCAGCACTTGTCCACTTGATTAGCTCATCCATGACCAAAGCACTTTAATAAAGTGGATTTAGGCTAGATATTATCCATACAAACAAAATAATGCAAGATTAGATGCAAGCAAGACCAAGCAACTCCATTTCTCTCCATTTTGAACAAACTGCCCAGCAGAACCTCCTCCAAGAAGAAAATTCATATCTCCATTTCTATCCATGATAAAATCACCAAATTTTAACCATAGCTTCTCCACTCCATGGGCAACATTCGCTCAAAATTTCATGGCAATCTAATGAGTGTAGCCTAGTCAAATACCTTTCCCAAATTGAAGAAACCAAACTGCCTGTTCTTGACAGTTTTCTGTAACGATTTTCAAACAGCCATATCTCCTTCATTACTCAATGGAATCTGGTGTTCTTTAGCTTTTTGGAAAGATGGTTAGATGCTCTACAACTCTCCTTTAGAAGCATTGTCCAGAAAAGCATGGTAAGGGCCTCGTTTTTGCAGATCTTTGAACTGATGAATAATGACCTTCATGAACTAACTTTGATTTCTTGTTTTGTTTGGATGATCTAAGCAATCCTAAGGCTATACAAGGACAAACCAAGGCTTAGTCATGTATTAGGATACTCCAGGGAAGGTATAACTCTTAAGAAACCCTTAGAACTTATTTTGAGTTTTTGTGATTATTGGATTAGTTTTGATGATGATGTGGTTTTAAGCATATAAGCATGATTATGTAGTTGATTTAGTTCATTAGCCATATAATGATTAAGAGGATGATATGAGATGTTCCTGGACTTATGAGGTGTATATCATGAATGTAAGATGTTTGGTTTGCCCGGTGTGGCGTGGTTGAATTGTTATAATTTTTAGAACGTTCGATATATAGCCGTAATGCCAAATTTTTTTGTTAACACTTAGAAACCGAGCATGACAGTAAATATAATTTCCTGACCTTGATAATATTATGGCTGGTCCTTGTAAATCTCGAGCCATAGATCGTTTTGGCGCAAGAATCGAAACATTCCGACTTACGGTTTAGGAGTTATGGTGAAATTACTAAATATTTTTCGGAACCGTAAATAAAAGTTCGTAACTTCAATTGAACCCTCTTAAATCATGTTACTCAGTGGCAAATCTTGGTAAATAAATACTAGAGGTCATAAGTAAGGTATGAAAGAAAACCACATGTCAAACGGATCGTTTTTCGATTTTATAAAAATGTTGGAATCAAAGTTAAACGCGAACGAACCCCTAAAAACCCGCTTGGTTATAACTTTGGTAAAACACTTAGAAAACGAACGATAAAACTCGAGGTATAATCTCGGTTCGTAATCGATCGACTTTAGAACTTATACGACTTAAGTATATACCGAGTGTGGGTATGATGACATGTCGTAATAACGAACAAATGTCGGATCGTATTAGTAATAAAAAGAGTTACACTTAAAGGTGTATAACGAGATAATTCGAAAACGTGTTTCGATTTAAGCGAAGTTTATACCTAGACTTTTAAAACGTGTTAAGTGGTTAATCTTGAATGTTCTGATTGTTTATAGATCATCGAGCAGACCCAGAACACGTTATCTCCACCCACACCTGAGTACCAGGCAAGTTTCCAATACCTTGGAACTGTTGTTGTGATAATATGTATATCTGTTGTTTCTGATACATATGCCATAGCATGCATGCCTATTGTCAAATTATATTATGATACCTGTTTCCTGAATTGATATTGGCTTATAGACTAGATACGAATTATCAGTTATAAGCCGGATTGTGTTGATAAGACCCTTAGCGAAGGGCATATGATATTCATTCTTAAATGTCTAGAGTTTAGAGTACACAAAATCGAGAGTACTTATGTGGTGTCCTTCAAGGCGTTTGTTACTTTGCCCAGTAATGTTATAACTTGATATAGACCGGGAGTCTGTATTTTGAGATATAGATAGTCGTGGAAACCCGGAGGGATTCCAACGACAGATTATTATTTATCTGAGGAATGTTATTATTAAACGTTATTTATATTTCCATAAAGTATCAATTACATGGAAATATTTCGAGGAATGTTATTCGAGTATTATCTCAGTCGAGAGATATTAAATGAATGATAGTTTCGAATATTCACTTAGAGTTGATTATTTAATGAATATTATTTTGATATTCATTAGAATGTTATTTATTAAATGAATATTACTTTCGAATATTCATTTAATGTTTTATGTACTTGATGAATATTATTTTAAAATATTCATTGGAAGTTCTATTTACTTAAGGAATATTATTTCGATTATTCGTTTAAAGTTTTGATTACTAAATGAATATTATTTGGATATTCATTTAGAAGATTATTTATTAAAAGAATATTATTTTCAAATATTCATTTAAGGTTTGACTTATTTATTGAATATTAATTTAAATATTTATTGGAGTTTAATTATTTAATGAATATTATTTCGAATATTCATTTAAGGAGGGATTTATTTAGTAAATAATTCCATATATTCATTCGAGGATTACTTACGAGCAATATTATGATTTAATAATATTCCGTAATTATTATTGAGTTAATAAATATTCTTGGAATATTTATTTAATTCTTTTAAATTCTTTTTAAAATGATTTATATTATTTGGAGATTATCTTTCACCTCCAAATATTATGTAAAATAATTCGGAGTCCTACGATTAATATTATTAAGAAAGGTCCTCAAGATTCCATTCTTCACTCGAATCTATCTCTTAAATTATAAGGGAACCTTACTTGAGAAAGGTTATTTATCTTGTTGACTTCCCGATCATAATTTATCCTTTTCACTCGCAACTTGGTTGCTATGGACTCATTAAGTCTGTGTGTACCTTCTCATCATTCGAGGGGTAAGATTGTTGGAACAAGTTGATATCCATTAACAAGCAAAAGCTTGGGAAATGTTGGTGAATTTTCCTTTTCAACTAGATACGACTACTTTGTGGAGTCTTATTAACAAGTATTTCACTTGGGGAAGGGAGGACAAACTATACGTTTCAATGCTGTGGATTTATTCGAACTAGGAGTCGTGTGTAAGAGGCCGAGTCGTGCGGTCCATCACAAGGCCTAACCATTGGCCAGGGAGTTACTATTAAAGGCAATCTACAAGTAGAGCCGTCAGTTCTTCCTTCTACCGGTAGTAAACTATATTGGGCTGTACCATCCCCGACTGATCATCAGGGAGTGGGACAGCTAGCGCGTGATAACTCCAGTATTGGTTCATCTCCCAAATTGGGAATTCCCTGCAACACGTATCGAAGAGACTTCTTTCAGGTTGACGGTGTCTTCCGCAACACGTATCGAAGAGACTTCTTTCAGGTTGTATGACTTCGAAAAATGTTAATAACTGGAATTGCAATATTTTCCTTGCAAGTTCCTCTTTATATGATAAATGATAATATCTTGCTTATTTTCGACATAGCAGATATTCCTACATATATTTACATTTTGAGTTACCTTGTAACTTCATCGTTCATATTATACTGGCATCATTTCCGTAAATGCATGGCATATGGTTTGAAAGATACTTTTGAACTATTATATATTATCTTTTAGTTAAATATTATTGTTGGTGGGCTATTGCTCACCCTTGCTTTATTATTATATCACAACAACAGCTAGATCAGATGACTCGCACAAGGCGCACTCAACGCTGGCGAGGACGATGAGACTACCAGAGCCGAAGAGAAAGCTATTGGTAGGATAGATTCATTCTTTCAGTACCAAATATATGGACTAGTATGACTTATGTAAATGGATGGCAAAGAGTATGTATTCATATTGTAACTCTTTTGGGTTGTAAGAACTCATAATGTGTTTAATAAAATTTGGTTGTTACTTTAATTTCGTCTCTGGGACTATAACGGGTGTGTTTTATATTGTTGTGTTGGGTCATAAAGATGTAATTTATTTTATGCTGAAGTAAGTTCAAGTATTGTGGACCGAAATGGAGATCGTAACGACCAGATCCCGGACCCCGGATCTGGGGGTGTTACAGAAATGGTATCAGGGCGTACGTTATAAACCCCAGAGTTGAGGCGACGTTGAAACAATAAATTCACTAAGATAATAAGAACTCTTGCCAAGTTCATAGTCGGACTACTTAATGTAGTGATGACCTATAAAACCCTTATGGGAACTCTTAAGTATCATGTGTTAGTAACTTAGCTCGATATCGTATCGACGAGTAAGGCGACAGACCTTGAGGCATACGGGCAGCAGCGCGATGATGCTTTATTATATGCTGAAGATCAGCGGGTAAATTCAATAGAGTACCCTAATGGAGACCCGGAAGAGGTTCCATCAGATGAGGAAAATCCTGTTAGGATAAGGAGCTTACCCTTGAGGAATGAGGGCTGCAGCCAGAAAGACTGTGATGATTAAGGTACGGTGCTCAGAAAAGTGAGCATAAAGAATTGAGCTATTAGCAAGAGAACTGAAGATTCATGTTGGATTCGTAGCCGGACTACTGGATGTAGTACCAGCAAATAAGACGGATTGGAAGAATTACTTGAGATCTTATACGAGAATAGATGAGAATCTCTAGAGACTTTCATATTAACGAAAAGAGTGCTAGAGGGATGTATGATTATCAAAGGCATCGATATAAGACAAGGAGCAGAGTCCCTAGGAATAGTTGAGAAGTGGCAGTAAGTGCTATATCATTTGATAAATGAATAAGTATGAATATTGTCAGTAATAATTCACCATGAGAAGGCCGATGTCATAGGTTGTAATTTATGGAACCAAATTGAGGTTAATGAGGTGGTTTTATTCAGGGAAATGTTCATTTTATGAATGAATCAGTTAGAAAGTAAAGACATTGGGAAGTGACAGCATGATTGGATAAAGTTATATAAGGAAGTAGTAAGCAAGACAATGATCTCAGAACCTACCGGAAGATAGGACCAGTGAGCCAAGATGAACTCGTAATGAGACTACTGTTAGAGACTGAGTATAGGGTTATTTCAACTCAGTGAAATGATGAACCAGAAATGTTAGATGCATGTGATTCAGAAGAATATTAAATTCTTTCTTTGAATGAATTATAGTAGTTACCTTAAGTTTACTCCGATGCGGAATTATAATGGATCAAGTAATACGATCAGCAGTTAAAGAGAAAAATGTGAGAAAATCTTCCTGGAGCTAAAAGATGAAATTGGTAAAGACCAAGAGTTGGCATTGCTTAATGGAAAAAGGAGACTTTATGCTTCCAACGATGCTTCGCATAAAGGATTAGGATGTGTGCTTGCGCAACACGACAAAGTACTTGCGGAGGCATTCGGACAGCACGGTTCACCAGGTTCGGATGGCCCTAGTAGTGCGAATTTTGTGGAACAACCAACTCCGACGGTAATGTTCCTTCTGAGATTAGTGGTCAGGTAGACTGACATTGGGTAATATTGGATCTCAGAACGTATAGGTATCAGGCCGTTGTGACAAGTTTCAGTTTGAAACTGTTGATTCCCTTCTAAGGGATGTATATAATTGATTCCTCTCCAGTGGTTAAACTTCCAATCTGATGACTATTATTTCGTAAATTAGGATTGCTTATGGTTCTACCTGCTTGGAGGTTCATGGAACTATTCTTCAGATTTCGAAACTGGTCTCCTTAATGTTACCAGTAGGTGGATAGATTGATCAAAATTTCCCAGATTCTGGAAAGAACTTCAACGAATTTTGGCAAACCTTGTCTTTCTGATTATTAGAGAACGTAATGGAAGAGAGTGGAAACTGGGGCGAACCCCATGAATTGGGTAAGGTAGCCGCTATATGGGTTGGTGGACAGACCCCGGTTATCGCGATTGATTGTAGAAATACAATGATGAAGTGAGATTGGACGAAAACAGGAAATGTAAGTAAGAAACCAGCCGGACGGAGAAACTCCAGGATTGAATTAAGTGAAAAGGCTATTTTTCCAGGAATGGTAAGCTTGCGTGGCACGTAGGATTAATAAGAATAGTTGAAAAGATAAAAGTAGAGGAAAGGTGACCAGAGACGGTGCCGAATAGTCGATTAAGACTTATATGAAGTCAAGTTTTGGAAAGGTAGAAAGGTATCAAAGAAGGCACTATGCCGGCAATTGCTAGAAAAGTAATGCTATTAGCCAACCCCTAAAATCATATTTTTTTTTAGTGTGGCCAGTTGAGGCCAAGTCACAAAGGATTATCAAGTGACTAGACCAGTAATAAAAGGACAAAGCAGGGTTGCTTCTAAGAAAGCACCGACTGCAAGGGTTTCTGATATAAAGGAAACATTAGTGAGATCGTAGGAATCTTCTGCTGAACAACCCATGTTTTGATCGGGAATTCACTAGACCTTTTAGGGATGGGGTCACCCGTACTAAAGTGACTCATGTGTATATGGTTGTCCAAGATTACAAGTAAAAAAAAATAGAAGTATAGTGACTTGAGATGTATGATGTTAGGGTATTATGAATACCATGAATATATTATGATGGAGGAAAGTAAACAATGAAGGTATATGAAGAGAGTATAGAAATGGTCAGAAATTGAACAGTATGCTGTAGAAATTTTGTCTGAGGCGAGTACCTTCGCGAAGAACGATAAGTACTAAGAGATTCACGTTGAACTCGACCAATATCTTCCAAAACATCCTTGATACCATTACCAAGTTCTGTAAGAAAGCAGATAGACATACGTTGGTTTTTGGACGGTCAATGGGCTGACAATTATCTTGAAGAAGAGGTTAGCATTAAGCCATCGACCGATTATCAAATGAGAATGATTGAAAAGAGACCCTTATTAAGGATACATGATCTGATTGCCAATTATAGGATGCAGGAATTCCTTGGCAGTTGAATTGAGGATAGGATATCCATAAATTAAGACAAACCCTGGGGAATGCACAAGGGATGGCATTAACCCTAATAAACACATTGTGAATTCAGATAAGATGAGTTGGATTTGCTAAGGCAACAACGACCTATAAGGATTATTAAAAAAAAGAGTTCTGGAAAGAACATAAGTAGAAATATTAGAGTATTGATCAATGACGTTTTGATATACCCTGTACCTAGAAAATACAGGAGGAATGATGAGGATAACCTAATAAACCTTACAAGGAAAAAGGTAATATTCTGAACTTCAAAATGGAAGTTTGGTAAGGAATGTATGACATAGTAACAATAATGCCAGATGAGGCATGTATGAAACCCTGAGGAAGTATGGATTGAACCTATAAAGGTTGAGATTATCCTAAGATAAGGAAAGAACTAAGAAAAGAAGTATCCTAAGTAGGATTGGGAATAAATGTGATAAAGTTCCCACGGGTAGGTGGAAGCAATGACTTATGGAAAAAGATTGATAGATATATTTTTCTCCTTCAGCAGAGCTTAAGGGAGAATGCTTTCACCCAACAATGATGGGAATGAGGTAGAAAAGTTTGAGTTGGAATGTATCCAGAGGACAAGGATTATCAGAAATTATTATTATCAGGAAAGGCCAATGAGGTGGCGCGGCCGACAGTCTAAGTATAGAGGAATAATTACAAATGTTCATACCGAAGAAACAGAATGATATTTGGAAGGACCTTGAAGGTCATATCAGAGTGGAGGAATTTACATTCCTTCTGATGATTGTGCAAGAATCGACGGTAATAGTAGTTTAAGTAAAGATTCGATTCCTGATGGGTCTTAAGCATATTACATACCTTAGAAGGTCCCGTTTTGAGGCAAACCAGGACCATGATACAAAATTGACGAAGTAAACCATTAACTTTCCAGTCTTTTATGAAAGATGCATGAGTGATAGTTTCATCAACCTAACTTAGCTGCGATGCTTGAAACTCTTCTGCAATTTTATCTACTTCATGTAATAACTACATCAAGTTCAAGAAGTGATCCTTATGGATAAGGAATAGTGATTACTTTGTCTCCCTAAAGGATTGAAACCCGTATGGTTAGCTATTAACGCACTACGTAAGCAACAAGCGATGGTGATTCTTCTAAGAAAGTAGATGACAATGTAAAGATAAAGAAAGTGCTGCTATTGATAAGCTAAATGGCATGTTGATGAATGACAAGCAAGTTTGTGTTAGTGTACTTCTGCGCAAACAAGATAGAGAATATGAGGTTGATGATTCATGATGCTAAATGTATTCCCGTAGAAAGAATTAATGAGACTTAGAGAGAAGGGCAGTTGAGCCCGAGACTTATTAGGCCACCTGAGAGTCTAAAAGTGTTCGGAAGGTGGCATTCGAGCAAGTTTTACCCCCAACGCTTATAGCATGGTAGTAACGTGTTTGATGTGGCAAAGCTACACCAGTAAAATGGAGATGCTCAACAGATGACAAGAGTGCGAGCAGGTAGGTGTACGACCTGGTCTGACTTACGAAAGACAACCTGTGGAAAACCGCGGGTAGAAAAGAATAAGTGATGAGAAACAAGTTGACAGAAGTAGATTATATTGGATCTAAGCTAAAGAAATCGGCCAAATTCATTTTGGAGGTTTTAAATAGGAATAATGTGATGATTATAGAGTAAATGTGATGGGATACCAATAAGGAGGTGCCAAGTGCAAAAGATGTCTCAATAAAGAGATGAAGGTGGAAGTAAATAAGAATCAGATAATAAGAAGGATGTGATTGATAAAGAAAATACTGGGAAAGCAACTATGGAATGTGAAGCAAGGAATGTTATGAATGGATTAATAAATGGGTTTTCTGATGAATTCTCGGTATGACAACCTGATAGTGTTAATATTATAGATATGAAAAAGCTAGTAGCGTGACATGGAATGTCAGTAACAATGATGTCAAGCGAGAAACCTAATGTTTAACCTGAGAGGTTGAAAGATTTTCCAAAAGTGTTGCTAAGGTTGAACCAGAGTATAGGTCCATAGAATAATGGACAAAGTAGCAAGATATGTTGACACGTGAAATTGCGATCAAATGGTATTGGATATAATCATGATTATTTTCTTCTTTGATGAACCTCTATAGTTCAGAGGTAAATTCTGAGTATGATATTTTACAATCATGAAAACTTTCTATAATCCTATAGAATTCTTTTCTTTTCTTCTCTCTTATTCATCTTCTTTATGAATTGAGAAGAACAACACTTTAAGGATGGGAGGTACTGCTACGTGATTATCTGTCTATGTGGTAGGAGTCTAAGTGGAATACCATAACTTGTTTAATTGCTTGTCAAGTACTAAAGGCTGGCCCCCTTCTGTACTAACTATGCAATATAACAAATGTTCAATTGATCATAGTGATCTCTCAATAAATCTTTCCACTTCTCTATATTGATCGAGATTGCGAAGATTAAAGCGATCAGGAAATGCACAGTGCGAGCGAGGTTATCTCCGAATTCGCAGCACGATAGTGATACCAAAGCCACTGCGGATATCAATAAGAACAATAAGGATAAGACCGAGTAAGAGCATAACCCGAATAATGTGTTGTACAAAAAGTAGCAAAGTTGATGGAAAAAGGATAAAGTACGTATTGTAGCACTAGAAGATGTGCTGAGAAAGGGTAGAACGACTAAGAATTGACCGGGAAGCTAAAAAGTGAACGATAGGCAAACGACTCTTTGCTTCCTACCTAATTCCGGGACGGAATCCTTTTAAGGAGGGGAGACTGTAAGAACCCCAAATTTTGGATATAATTAAAACTTTTTATTATGTACTGAGGTAATGGTGAATAGTGACTACGACTACGATGTAACGATTGAGATAATGAATGAAAGGAATAGCTTTGGATTCAAATATTTATATTTCTTGAAGAATGCTAATGGTTGACAATTTAGGTAAGAATAATCTATCTCCTATGGGAATAAGATATGGCAGTTCCAAGCGGGAGAATATTCTCATGTCATCCAGATCGATAACGATTAATCCAGTGGTTCCGTAAAAAGGTTAAGGAACGATCAAAAGAGATCAGGGACAATTGTACAACCCTAAGAGAATAAGTAATTAATAAAGAATGAATAATGTTTTTGGTGGAAAAGAGAATATTATGAGACGACACTATATAGAAGTATTCGGAACGGATTTTCGAGTTCGTAATAGTGATCCAGGGGGAAAATAAGTGTATGTAAAAGCTGTTGGATTTTGAAAAACCGCACTTTTATTTTCTCCGAGAGTTCCCCGGACACTGATAGACTTACAATTTAACGAAGGGATGTAAGGAATATAAATTCGAAAGTTAGTAAGAAAGATGGAGAATGATAGTATTAATATTAATAAGATTCCCGGTAAACCCTAATTAGAAATCCGTGAAATATTCCTCCGTGATTATTGGATTAGTTTTGATGATGATGTGGTTTTAAGCATATAAGCATGATTATGTAGTTGATTTAGTTCATTTAGCCATATAATGATTAAGAGGATGATTTGAGATGTTCCTGGACTTATGAGGTGTATATCATGAATGTAAGATGTTTGGTTTGCCTGGTGTGGCTTGGTTGAATTGTTATAATTTTTAGAACGTTCGATATATAGCCGTCGTAATGCCGAATTTTTTTGTTAACACTTAGAAACCGAGCATGACAGTAAATATAATTTCCTGACCTTGATAATATTATGACTGGTCCTTGTAAATCTCGAGCCATAGATCGTTTTGGAGCAAGAATCGAAACATTCCGACTTACGGTTTAGGAGTTATGGTCAAATTACTAAAATTTGTTCGGAACCTTAAATAAAAGTTCGTAACTTCAATTGAACCCTCGTAAATCATGTTACTCAGTGGCAAATCATGGTAAATAAATACTCGAGGTCATAAGGAAGGTATGAAAGAAAACCACATGTCAAACGGATCGTTTTCCGATTTTATAAAAATGTTGGAATCGAAGTTAAACGCGAACGAACCCCTAAAAACCCGCTTGGTTATAACTTTGGTAAAACACTTAGAAAACGAACGATAAAACTCGAGGTATAATCTCAGTTTGTAACGAGTGTGGGTATGATGACATGTCGTAATAACGAACAAATGTCGGATCGTATCAGTAATAAAAAGAGTTACACTAAAAGGTGTATAACGAGATAATTCGAAAACGTGTTTCGATTTAAGTGAAGTTTATACCTAGACTTTTAAAACGTGTTAAGTGGTTATCTCGAATGTTTTGATTGTTTATAGATCATCGAGCAGACCCAGAACACGCTATCTCCTCCCACACCTGAGGAACAGGCAAGTTTCCAATACCTTGGAACTGTTGTTGTGATAATATGTATATCTGTTGTTTCAGATACATATGCCATAGCATGCATGCCTATTGTCAAATTATATTATTATACCTGTTTCCTGAATTGATATTGGCTTATAGACTAGATACGAATTATCAGTTATAAGCCGGATTTTGTTGATAAGACCCTTAGCGAAGGGCATATGATATTCATTCTTAAATATAGACCGGGAGTCGGTATTTTGAGATATAGATAGTCATGGAAACCCGGAGGGATTCCAACGACAGATTATTATTTATCCGAGGAATGTTATTATTAAACGTTATTTGTATTTCCATAAAGTATCAATTACTTGGAAATATTTCGAGGAATGTTATTCGAGTATTATCTCAGTCGAGAGATATTAGATGAATGTTAGTTTCGAATATTCACTTAAAGTTGATTATTTAATGAATATTATTTTGATATTCATTATAATGTTATTTATTAAATGAATATTACTTTCGAATATTCATTTAAGGTTTTATGTACTTGATGAATATTATTTTAAAATATTAATTGGAAGTTCTATTTACTTAAGGAATATTATTTCGATTATTCCTTTAAAGTTTTGATTACTAAATGAATATTATTTGGATATTCATTTAGAAGATTATTTATTAAAAGAATATTATTTTCAAATATTCATTTAAGGTTTGACTTATTTATTGAATATTAATTTAAATATTTATTGGAGTTTAATTATTTAATGAATATTATTTCGAATATTCATTTAAGGAGGGATTTATTTAGTAAATAATTCCATATATTCATTCGAGGATTACTTACGAGCAATATTATGATTTAATAATATTCCGTAATTATTATTGAGTTAATAAATATTCTTGGAATATTTATTTAATTCTTTTAAATTCTTTTTAAAATGATTTATATTATTTGGAGATTATCTTTCACCTCCAAATATTATGTAAAATATTTCGGAGTCCTACGATTAATATTATATTAAGAAAGGTCCTCAAGATTCCATTCTTCACTCGAATCTATCTCTTAAATTATAAGGGAACCTTACTTGAGAAAGGTTATTTATCTTGTTGACTTCCCGGTCATAATTTATCCTTTTCACTCACAACTTGGTTGCTATGGACTCATTAAGTCTGTATGTACCTTCTCATCATTCGAGGGGTAAGATTGTTGGAACAAGTTGATTTCCATTAACAAGCAAAAGCTTGGGAAATGTTGGTGAATTTTCTTTTCCAACTAGATACGACTACTTTGTGGAGTCTTATAAGTATTTCACTTGGGGAAGGGAGGACAAACTCTACATTTCAATGTTGTGGATTTATTCGAACTAGGAGTCGTGTGTAAGAGGCTGAGTCACGCGGTCCATCACAAGGCCGAACCATTGGCCAGGGAGTTACTTTTAAAGGTAATCTACAAGTAGAGCCGTCAGTTCTTCCTTCTACCGGTAGTAAACTATATTGGGCTGTACCATCCCCGACTGATCATCAGGGAGTGGGACAGCTGGCGCGTGATAACTCCAGCATTGGTTCATCTCCCAAATTGGGAATTCCCTGCAACACGTATCGAAGAGACTTCTTTCAGGTTGACGGTGTCTTCCGCAACACGTATCGAAGAGACTTCTTTCAGGTTGTAGGACTTCGAAAAATGTTAATAACTGGAATTGCAATATTTTCCTTGCAAGTTCCTCTTTATATGATAAATGATAATATCTTGCTTATTTTCGACATAGAAGATATTCCCACATATATTTACATTTTGAGTTACCTTGTAACTTCATCGTTCATATTATACTGGCATCATTTTCGTAAATGCATGGCATATGGTTTGAAAGATACTTTTGAACTATTATATATTATCGTTCAGTTAAATATTATTGTTGGTGGGCTATTGCTCACCCTTGCTTTATTATTATATCACAACAACAGCTAGATCAGATGACTCGCACAAGGCGCACTCAACACTGGCGAGGACGATGAGACTACCAGAGCCGAAGAGAAAGCTATTGGTAGGATAGATTCATTCTTTCAGTACCAAATATATGGACTAGTATGACTTATGTAAATGGATGGCAAAGAGTATGTATTCATATTGTAACTCTTTTGGGTTGTAAGAACTCATAATGTGTTTAATAAAATTTGGTTGTTACTCTAATTTCATCTCTGGGACTATAACGGGTTTTATATTGTTGTGTTGGGTCATAAAGATGTAATTTATTTTATATTGAGGTAAGTTCAAGTATTGTGGACAGAATTGGAGACCATAACGACCGGATCCCGGATCTGGGGGTGTTACATTATTCGTTGTTTTGAATATTTCTAAAACCCAAAATGGAAACGTTAAACCCCAAAAGTTAATTGTTGAACCCCTAAATTTAATTAAAATTGTATTTTTTAAATTTAATTTAAAAAAATTTGAATCCGACGGTCTGATTTTTAAACGCTAATGCGTTTAAAAATCAGGATAAATTAGGGTTTAGGGTCTAGGGTTTAGGGTTGTAAACAACCCTAAACCCTAAGTTCGTATACGGTTTATTCGTCGTTCGAAATATTTCTAAAACCCAAAATGGAAACGTTGAACCCCAAAAGTTAATTATTTTACCCCGTTGGTTAATTAAAATTGTATTTTTTTTAATTTAAAAAATATAATTTTAATTGAACATTTGGTTATAAAATTTTAATTTGCTTTGCAAATATATTTAGGAGAAAACCAAAAAAAAGAAAAACCAATAGCCCAAACGCCACTTAATGTGACATTCTTCCCTGCCAAAATGCCAAATCATTTGGCGTTACCCTACCAAACATGAATTGATACAACGTTTTAGCTCTCTTTCTTTCCTTAAACGCTAAGTGCTTTAGCGTTTTCGAAAAAAAAAAATTCAAAACGCTAAACGTTAGTGTGTTTTGGAGTGATATTTGGGACCAAGTTTTTGAACTGTGATATTTAGGACCAATGACTCTAGAATTGTGATATTGGGAGGCCTTTATTCAGATTCAAATCAATTTTTTCATGGAGAACATATCATATCATAGCCAAACAAAATTAGAAGGAGTTAAGGGCGAATGCTTAAGTAAGCGGGCCCAACTTCATCTGGGTGAAAAATTATAGGTAGAAGGCAAAAAAATTTACCGCTGGGTAAAAAATAAAAAATATAAATTTTGTTTATAATTTTTTTAGTTTATAACTAGTCCTAAACTAAACACAGCAGAGATGAGAGAACAGACTATAGAGAGCTAGAGAAACTATGGAGTGTTGACACTGGAGAACTTTAAAGGCTTGCACCGCAATTTCTTCACCAAGCTTTGTAAATTATCATCCAAATTTAGATATTCATCATTAAGAAAAGGTAGTTCTCTATCTTTTTTTACCTATTTCTTACTGAAACAAATATTGACTCGCACTCTAAGTGTTTGAGAAAATGCCTCAAAGAAAAATTTCAGTTTTGAGTTCATATAATTCTTATTATTTATTAATGTACTCAGTGTTTGATAATTGAACAGATTTTATGGATTTGTGATCAACAACCCAAGAAACGAATGAAGTCCCTCTTTTCTTTCTGAAAGAAAGAGAGTAGTGTACAAGCACCTGCATCAAATTCAAATATTCCCATGATTGATCAGCATCAACCTGATCTTGAAGATGCTTCAGCTCCTAATTTGCCTACAAGTGAAGTGGAATTTCCTGTTGATGCTCCGAAAGAGCAGACTGTTCAAATTGATCCTGGACGCCGTCAGGCAATTAATAATTTTCCAGTGAATTATTAACAAGACCGTATTCGAAAAGAGTATGTACAATTGGGACCTTGTTAGCTGAAGTTGGAAATTTATCCATCGACATTTGATGGACGTGATAATCGTCATTTTCAACATAGATGGTTTTCATTATTTCCTTGGTTAGAGTATTCGGTAGCTACTGATAAGGTGTTCTACTTTCCTTGCTTTTTTTTTGAAAAGAATCCACCAAAGTCTCCTTTGTTCACTACTAAAGGATGTTCTAATTGGAGTAGAATGTTAGCCAGAAAAAAGGAGTTTGTGAACAACATGTTGGACATATAAATTTTTTTTATCAAAAGAATGTTCAAAATTGGGCCGACTTGTCAAGAATTTCTCATCACATTGATAGAGTGATTGATAAACTTCCACCAGAAGTTGTAAGAAATAATAGGTTACGTTTAAAGACAACAATAGCAGCTGTAAAGTATCATGGGAAACAAGGGCTGCCATTTAGAGGTCATGATGAATCATCAAATTCATGTAGCAGAGGTCATTTTATTGAAACAATCAAGAGTTATGCAGGTATGAATGATGAGATTGCAAAAGTTGTTCTTGAAAATGCTCCTAAACATGTCATGTACATTGCGCCATCAATCTAAAAAGAGATTCTTGATATAATTATTACTAAATTTCGAAACAAAATTCGTCGGGAAATTGGAGATGCGAAGTATTGTATCGTAGTGATGAATCGCTTGATGTATCACATAAGGAGCAAATGGCAATTATTATCAAATTTGTTGATGAAGAAGGATTTGTCAGAGAAAGGTATTTTGAAATTGTTAGTGTTACACTAGTACAGAACAGTCTTTTAGCATCGCACTTTTAGCGTCGGTTATATAGAGAACCGTGGCCCATACATATTTTAGGTGTCGGTTGCTAGCTTAACCGACGCTTAATGTCATTTTTGTTAGACCTTTTGCGTCGGTCATGAAATAATTGACGCCTAAAACTAAACCTTTATTGTCGGTCTTTACTCAACCGACACATAAAACTTTCCTTTAACATCGGTCATACACAACCGACGCGTAAAATTGAGCTTTAGCGTCGGTCTTTACTCAACCGATGCCTAAAACCAAACCTTTAGCATCGGTCTTTACTCAACCGACCTTTTAGCATCGGTCATAAACAACCAACGCCTAAAACTGATCCTTTAGCGTCGGTCTTTACTCAACCGACGCCTGAAGTGATCCTTTTGTACTTTATGTGTCGCCTTTACATTTGACCGACACTAAAAGTATTATAATTTTAAAAAAAAAACTAAATTATATACAAATAATTTTTATATAAATAATACGTTATTTTATATTATACCATTCTATTAATTTTTTTTAATTGAATAATATTATTCAAATAAGATTTATACAAATCAAACAACATTTTATAAAATATTTTAATATAACATTTTTTAAAAAAGTATTAATATATTAGTAAAGATAATTAAGTAAAACACGAATTACCAAAAAACAGGTACCAAAATTTTTAATGTTTCGACTATTATAATATAGTATAGATATAATATAGATAATATGGATTTATATCTATAAATTTATAATATATTCATCTTAAAAATATATATTTTGTTTTTTCTTATTGAAATTATAATTTATTAGATTTTTATTGGGTACAAGTTACAACTTAAAAATAGGTACAACTTAGAAAATTAAAATTAATTCCGATAAAAAGATTAGCAATGTATCTAGCTACTGTATCTCTCTACCTCGCTCTATCTCTCTGACTCCCTCTCTCGCAGCCCTCTCTTACCCTGTTCTCCCACCACATCAATCGACGTGTTGTCCAAATCTCTCGCCCTATTCTACAAGCCTATTAGTAATCGATATATTCTATAAGCCCTAATTTAGGTATCTCCCTCCCCAACTTCAGATAAAGCCTTAGCTTTTGGTTATCTGTAACTTTTATATACTCATAGATAACCTAGGTTCCTATGAGTCATAAATTTATAATTACACATCCTTCCAGCCCAAATAAGTTATAGTTGTGTTCATCTTTTCCATGGCTTTTCCCTCTCCTCATTACATAGACATTTTATATGTATGTGTTTGTTCTTTTATAACTTTGAATGTGTTTATTCTACTTAATTAATTTGTTTATTTTGTTCTGTTTTGAGATAAAAATGCGGAATCTTGGGTGATTTTGATTTTTTTCATTCTTGAGGAATTCAAGTTATGCCGGGAAAGCCATTTACTATGTAATTCGACGATGGGGTTTTAAAGAGGGCTTCATATTTTTCAGGTAACACATTCTTTCCTGAGTATTTTATTTAAAGATTTAATTTTTAATTTAGACATTATATGGGTTTTTTTTTTGTTTATAATTAAAAATGTGTGTATAGATGAATTTAAGCATTTTCCTTGGAATTCTGGAATGGTTGATTGATAAAATTAAAGCATCAGGGCCCTTACATCTACTCTAAGGTTAATCACAAAAGCAGCATTCGGAAAATTGGACATTGATCTTTGGAAGGGAAGCCAGTACCTATGAAATTTATTTTTGCTTATATAAATTTTGAAATTGGTACTGACCTCCTTAGTGGTATCTAATGCATATACATGATGACTCGGTCCTTTTTCTTTTTCATTTATGATCTAATCTTTTATACATTTATGTTTACATAATATAGGTGATCTGGTTGATGTTGTTGTTCCTTTCATGGGTGAATCAATAAGTGATGGCACACTGGCAACATTTCTGAAACGCAAGTCTTTATCAGTGACTAGGAATTTACTAATAAAGTCTAATTGTCAATGTAAAATTTTTGAGTGTATGGTTGATTTGCCTATTTTATTTGGAGCAGAGCCTGGTGATAAAGTAGATGTTGATGAGCCAATTGCTCAATTTGACACAGATAATGTATTATTCAGAGGTAGAAATCCTGTAATTGTTATCTTCTGAACCCTATGTAAGGTCTGGGAGTTGGTTGTTGTAAATCTTTACTCTTTCCTTTCTTTTAATTTCTTGACCATTAAATTTAATAGATAACTAACTTTATGAAATCATTCAAGTTGTGATCAGAAATTTCACTGCCAATGCCAATAACGACAGAGCTGATTCCTCACTATCTTCAAGATGGTGGAAAGGTATAACTTGACAGCTTCCTACATTTTCCTATATATGTTTTAATCCTATATTTGTGTTATATTCCCAAACTGATTCCACCTTTCAATAATATTCAAAAATATTAATGTGTTTTTAAGCTCTAATTATATCGACTAAGGAGATTATCCTTGACTTCGGTACATGCATGGTCTTGACAGTAAATTAAACCTTGATGTTTATAATTATATCGACTGTGTAGACTTGTAACTTGTAAGCGCAAGAGAATATAGACCTTCGTAAATCATCTTACTCATTGTACTTAACTTTAATTAACCAGATTTAAGCCTTTTATTATACAGTTGACTTGGTCCAAATTCTTTTCCAGTGTTTAATGTCTTGCAGATTTTCTCAATAGTTTTTTTTACAACTTGGGATAAACAGTTGCAAACTTGGGAGTGGTTATGCTATTAGAAGAAATCAAGTACTTAGAAGAGAGTTGTCAAAGTACATCTCTGCTACAAGATTGTTTTCTTTTCATAAGCTTCTATACCCTGAATTAGAGTATAGACTCTAGATGTTAATTTTCCTATGTAAATTTAGCGTTTTACTTACGTCTGCTAATGTTTCCTCTCAACAGATGATTACTTGCATAGTTTGCCTCTCAGCAGATGATTACTTGCATAGTTATTTTTTTCTGTTTTAGTTGCAGATGTCCAATTTCTACCAATATCTGGGCTTTAAGGTTCAAATTTTCAGACAAGAGTGAACAAAGATGTATGTTCATGGTGGAATGGTGCATTTCGAAGCCCTTGATGCCATTAATGTTCCGCCTCGCGATCCAGATGCCCCGTTTAGGTATGCAAGTTGCTCTTAACTCAAGGTGATCATGGTCTTCATGATGTTTTGGATCTGGTTCACATTTCAGAATATCTCAGTTAATTGAATTGTTGATGATTTAGCTGTAGTTTGAAATTTTTTACGGTTACATTCTTATTGATGTGTTGGCTGTCTACTATATCTCATTTCTCGGCTTAGTCTACATTCTACACTTCATGTCATTTTGTTTGTGGGTCTCTTACATATTTCTGCTATATTAATATGTTTCTTGCTAAATTACTATGAACTTGCCACTTCGTTTTCAAATTTGGAGAGAGCACAACAGATGGATATTTCTTTTCCCATTTACTTTTGTATTCATTTGTGTAGAAGTTTCTGCATGTTTCGATTTTAGAAGCATCACATTTATCTAATAGTACTATCCTGCTTACAAAACATAGATCCTGTGGACTGTGGTACAACTCTACAACTCATTTTAAATACCCAAAGCAAATTATAGCAATAGAACGAAGCAAATTAATAACACCTGATCATTTGTTTATTCAAAACTGTGAAGTTTGATGTTGGCGCAGATAAAACATGAGATCTTTTCATTAGCTGGCCTGGTTTAGTAACCATAACATAGAAATTTGACTTGCCTTTTACAGCCACAGTAGATTGAATTTTATTTGGTTGAAAGAGCAGCATTGCTCATGGATATATTGATAGTGTTAGTGCCCTAGAGACAATGTAATTTTAGGATAGACTATTTTGTTATTCAGTGATTATGTTATATCGATTATTCAACAATAAATTTATTATGTCTTTATTTACTGCGATATAAATATTAGAACAATAAATGTCCTTGGAATATGTAACATGTATTCTATATCTTTAAGTATGTGACTTAAAAATGAGATTATAAGAATAGTGTTAATATTCCTAAATATCCCTAATCGAGGATTATTAATATGGGACAATTATAATGCATAAAGATTAGTATGTTTGTTGACTGATGACCACATCTCATTGGTCATAGGTATAGTGATACTAAAGTCAAGAACATAGGTGCATGTAATATTCTACATGGCACTGGATTGACCCACAGTGAGTTTCTACATGTTGATAATGTCATTAGAAAGACTCACAGTGATAATGGTGTAATGATCCTTAGACTTGAGATCATTATATTTCCATACGAGGATTAATACACTTTGACTACATTAAAAGTTACCTTTGACCGGGTGATGATAAAAATGTACATCGGGTATATTATGAGACGTATGAGAAATATGAATGATAGATAAAGGATTTAACCCTCCTATTCTTAGGAGAGATATTATTGGCCTCTTGATTGAGTGAGACTATGAAAATGCATGGCCATGCTCAAATATTGATTTGTTTTTAATAGTCTACTCATTGATCAAGGAAACCAGGATTAAACATTGATGAGGATGACTAATTACATGCCTCGAGTTTAATCTATAATATATGGTTAAAGGGATTATATTACACGGAAACATTAATCACGAAAGGTTTAATTGGATCACCAATTATTATTACTTAGGTAGCAATGATGTATTACTAGATGCCGCTCATTGTTTATAATTTTATTATTGGATATTAAAATTATTGCCAACGTAATAATAACCTAAAGGGTTACACAATAAGAACGTTTAAAAGGAGTTTTAATTTAAATTTTGAATTTAAATTAATTGATGATAAAATTCGAAATTGGTTATTTAATTAATTAAGTTGGACTTAGTTAATTAGATTTCGAATTTAAATCATTAAAACCCAAATCAGTTTGGTTTTAGTAGAAGCCCAACCGATTAGGGTTAAGCCCAGCTCATTCTCTCTTATAAATACATAGAGATGTATAGGTTTAGTGTTACAACTTTGCAAAAATCGTTTTTAGCAAAACCCTAGCTGCTCTATTCTTTGAGAGGCTAGAGAGAGAGAGAGAGATGCATCGATCGGCTAGTACCGGCTCCCTTGATCGTTGGACGATCGGACGTTCGTGTGGACTTCTTTGGAGACGCAGATCTTGCTACAAGGGCTGTGTGTGGTGATTGCATCGTTGGACCTCCATCTTTCATCAATTGTTAAAGCTTCGTTTTAAGGTAAACGTTCATAACTACGAATTAAATGTCTTGTTTTGAATGGATCCTGCGATTGGGTTTCGATTTTATTGTTTTTTAATTTTTGCTTTCCGCTGCGTTTGATGCTCGAAACCCTTCATATATATTGGTAGAGTTAAAATTTTGCATTTCCCTTCTCAAAATGAATGCATTAAGGTCATTCTAACCCCTGGTAACATTGTATAATCCTCCACCTTTTAGGCTGAAAATTGTGTCCCTCTAGACCCTATTAATGTAAGTTATACATGCAATGTGCAGAGTCAGAGCACTTTGTGTTCCTTGTGCAATGAGTTACTTCATGTTTGTGCTTTATGATAATATATGATGTTCTGCGAAAGAAACATCTTATTTATAAAGCAGATTGTTTGTTATCAGTTTCCTTTATTTAATCAAGATTGAGTTCATTTTGACTTATAGAACTGTCTTTATCTTTTTGAAATTTCCTGCTAAATTAAACTATTTTTATCTTTTTATCATTATTTACCAGCTGAGCTTCTAGTAAATGGTGAGATTGTCAAAAGTTACCCTGAGAGATAGAACGCAGAGTGCAGCCAGTAAGAGTTCAGGACAGACCAAGATACAATGATCGCACCCGCTATAATAACACAGACGTCCAAACACGCGATAAAAAGTGGTGACACCGTTGATAGCAGCAGCGCACATATGAGAAGAGGTTTAACTGTGAATCACTTGTAACTAAACAAGGCTTATGGTCGCAACATCGTTGAGGCATATTATCAATTTGGTTCCTTCCTTCAATACATTTGCTCGTCATCTGTGTGAGGAAATTGTTCTCCATAAAATTAGAGAAATTACATCAGTTTGTCTACTTTGTATCAGTATTGACTTGTAGAATGTAGAGTATTCTTATATATTGTTTATTAATTAGATCTCATTCTTGATCATGTATCATTTATGGATTGATTTTATATATAATTTGGTTTTCTGGCATGGGCTAAATTATTTCTGAAATTGTATTGTTTCATAACAGAATTGCAAATTTTTTTTTAAAAAAATTGACTTTAAGCGTCGGTTGTTTAAATGACCGACGCCTATAAAAGACTTTAAGCGTCGGTTGTTTAAATGACCGACGCCTTTAACAGACTTTTAGCATCGGTTATTTAAATGACCGAAGCCTATAACCTGATTTTAAGCGTCGGTTGTTTAAATGACCGACGCCTATAACCAGAATTTAAGCGTCGGTTGTTTAAATGACCGACGCCTATAACATACTTTAATCGTCGGTTCTTTAAATGACCGACGCCTATAACAGACTTTAAGCGTCGTCCAATTAACCGACGCCATAGGCCTATACCTATATTGTCGCCTTCATATACTACGCCCAATAACCGACGCCTAATGCCTATTTTGACCGATGCTAAAAGCCTATTTTGTACTAGTGTTAAAGACACTAATTCTCCTAATCTCAAGAAACACATATGCCTTATTTTTTCTACAAACGAACTTCAAGTCCAAAATATCCGTAGTCAGGGGTACGATGGAGCTAGCAATATGCGCGGTCACTTTCATGGATTAAAGACATTATTTCTTCAGGTACTATTTGTTTGCTTGTAATTTATATGTTGAAAAAAAATTCTGTTCATGTAGAAAAATTCCGCTGGGTGAATTATTTTTATTAGATCTGCCACTGGAAGGAGTTAAGAATCCCACCGATTGTAATTTCCTTTTTCAAGCTTGATAGTTACTTTTGGCAGATTAGGAATATGAGATGAGGCTAGGGACGGAGGCAACTGTTTTAACTGAGAGGAACCATCAGATTTTTTCAGAATCCGACATGGTGAGTATTGTATGTGAAAGATATGGAAAGGGCAGGGAAGGGAAGGGAAGGGAAAAGAGAAAAAAATAAATAAATTACTGAGATGATATAAATGACCTAAACTCTTGATACCATGTAAGAGTTTAGAATGAAGGACAAAACCCCCTACTTTGTTTTGAGGTGTGTGTATTGAATATATGCTACTACTATTTACAACAACTAATACACAAACATAAATATACATCATGAGCTGTGAATTGTATCTAAACTAATCATAAGATGATTTGATAATCGTAACAAACTTTAAGAAGATATGGTAAAGATACAGAGATCCCTTAATCTAATCAGCAGAATCCTTAATCTCCGCAGAGCTTTCTTTCATTATCATTAGCAGTAGGTTTAGGAAGGTACAGAACAATATCAATAGACTTGGTGTCTGGTGATGACAAGGTAGCTTACAAGATCCACACTACGGGGGCCTTTAACATATTTAAATATGAGAGCTGAACCGGAGGGGTTTAGGTTCTTAATATTTGAGCAATAATCAAATTTATTAACAAACTTGTAATCATAGTAGTTCTGAACCAGACTATTAGCAACATAGAGATGAAATGAAGCTAACTGCAACTCATTACAAGGAAATTGAAGGGGTACAAGTGTTGGGTCTCAACCCAGTATGATTTTATGGGTTTGGGTGATCCGAGATATATATGAATTGGATAATAATTGTATGCGTAGACAATTATTATGTATGGTATGTCTTGGTTACAAATTTGGATAGTTAGACACTAAGAATGGAAAGCTTGTATAATAAGTATGATAAGACTTGTATAACAAGTATGGTAAGTCTTGTATAACAAGTATGGTAAGTCTTGGTGGCTAACTTTTAAATTGCTATATATATATATATATAGTATATATATATAGGCCATTGCTCCATAAAGAACGCCCTTATATAAATAACAATAAAGAACACTCTTATATCAATCTAAACCATTGATTCTATTATGATTTAATGGCCCCGCCAGGGGCACCCACACAATCAAAATGCACCCTCACACACCAGATTTTCAAATAAATAAATAAATTTGGTGAACAGTACCTGCCACTTTAGCACTGCCACGTGACACTGCCACGTCAGCAGGTGACCCACAGGTGATGACATGGCAGTGCCACATCAGCATCTGCCACGTCAGCAAATGGGGGTCCATTTAATGATGTGGTAGTGCCATGTGGCATGACACGTGGCAGTGCTAACGTGGCAGGTACTGTTCATCAGAAATTATTTTTTTTTAAAAAAGGTGTTCTTTATTGTTCTTTATATAAGGTGTTCTTCATGGAGTGCAACTCTCTATCTCTCTCTCTTTATATATATATATATATATATATATATATATATATATATAGTCATATTGTATTTCTTTGATAGGGTGAATGCTTAAGAGATGTAGTTTTAGGTTTCGTTTGGAAGATGTTTAAGCATTGTTTGGCTTTAATATTAGTTGAGACACCATTGAGGTGTTGCTGTTTGATTGTATTATTGATAATTTTTTGGAGTAATAACATAATTTGGGACGTGGATGTTTCCACATCAAATATTTGTGTGTTCTTGTTTTGCTTTTGCTTATTGATTTGATAAGAAGTAGAGGTAATACTTGAATAATGCGTGACTGCACTTTGGTGGATCTTGTCAACTAATCGTATGGTTGTGTGTGTGCTCTGTATTGGTTGTTTGTGAATATCGAATGGTTTAGTCCCTTAAGAAGTGGTATCAAGAACCAAGGTTCGTGATAAATGAGGCTGAGGGAAAGTTCAAGGTTCAATTGATATAGCGGAGTACAAATAAAGGATTTGCTGACAGGGAAGCTACTAAAGCGAGCAGAGGCAAAGTTACGTGCGGTATTGATGCCGTTGACCTTGGACCATGGATCAATCTTGATGTTCTTAAGGAGTGGTTTCTCAAAGAAGATGTGTTCGGACTCGATATAGAAGAAGAGATCATCACAATTGCTTCAATGGCTTAATCAATCAGATGAGCTATTTGGATGATACTAGTGATGTTCTTGTAGAGGCCGAGGGATTGAGAAAGCAAGGATTGGGTGATTGAACAGATGGAAGGGCACTCGTGGTGGTTGATGCACGTGATTGTAGATGGATATACCGTTACGACGAAGAACAGCGGTTTGGAGGTCACTATATGGGTTTTCACTAGTTGATGTATGGTTAAAATATAGATATTTGCTTCATATTAATCCTCATTGGCCTTGTTTTATGATGCTTTGGTCCTATATAAATAATGTTAATTATTATTTAACTTAAATGGATGCTAAGTGGGTGTTTTCTATGTTTGTAGGAGATTCTAAAGGAGCAAGGTGTTGGGGACAAGAAGGCATGCTGAAAGGAGGCAAAATGTATAGAAAATGGGTCTTGAGCTTAGGCTCAGGGGCCCTGAGTAGATCAGAATTTTGACTTTTCGGAGTCATGGGACCCGAGCCTCGAACTCAGGGGCCTTGAGGGAAGCTTCAGCAAGCTCAGGGGGCCTGAGCATCACATTCTGGAGTCCTGAGCTGGACGAAAATAGACTTGTTTAAGCAACTGTAATTTATTTTTAGTTGCCTTGTATGACTTTAAAAAGCCCATCCAAATATATATAAATATATGTATTAGGTTTTAGAGAGGAGGGACGATAGATAGCCGTATTACAAACATAGACACGTAGAGATAGTGATAGAGAGAGAGTGTAGAGAAACACTTGATAGCGAGATTGGAAGAAGGAGTGAAGGGATTCATCCGGAATTCAATGGAACTATTCAAGTTATACTCTTTGTACTTTAATTCTTAAACTCATGGTTTTCGTTAATAATTCATATTTCTTTTATCTTATCATGAGTAGCTAATCCCTTTATCCAAGGGTTGGGTAGTATTCATTGGCTTATTGAGTTTGTTTGTTTGTATTGTGATTCTCTTAGTTTGTTAATCTATCATTGAGAACTTTATACAATTAGAAGAGTCGCGAACTTTTAATTGAATCTCTAGGAATTATAATGAAACGGGAGAGGAGTTGTAATTCTAGTACATGATATGATAGACACAATTTAATTATTAGATCGGGAGATTGATATGCGAATTGTGAAACTGATAATCCTTGGTTCATAATAGTCTATAGTTGTACCTTGATTGACGATGGGAGTGGCGATTGAGGGATGATTGTAGTCAATATAATTTACCTTGGGAGAGGATTCAATAAACATTAGAAGGATTGTTTTTAGCAAAACAAGAGACACAAATTAGACATTCATGATAGCCAATAGAAGAACTCTAATTCTTGGATTATTTTCTCTCATATATATTATATAGTTTTTATTTGTGTATTAGATTAATTAGTAGATAAACACAAACCACCATAATATTTCACCACACTTCTGAACTGTAAGAGATAAAATACTTAGAATTGGTATTGATATCAGTCCTTCCCTGTGAACGAACTTTGTAAAAAAACACATCAAAACTAGTACAGAAATGACCTATAGTATCGCACTTTTAGCATCGGTTATTGACCTATAGCGTCGCACTTTTACCTATTGCGTCGGTTGTTTGCATTAACCGACGCTTATTGACTCCTGCCAGAAGCTTTGGCGTCGGTTGTTTGCAATAACCGACGCTATAGGTATAGCCTATAGCGTCGCCCCTTAAAATGTAGATGCTGGAATTTTTTTTTGCGTCGGTCAGCAAAGAACCGACGATATAAGTATAGCTTATAGCGTCGGTCATCTTTGAACCGACGCTATAGGTATAGCATATAGCATTGCTCCTAAAAATGTCGACGCTAAGGTATAGCTTATAGCATCGCCCCTTAAAATGCCAACGCTATAGGTATAGCTTTTAGCGTCGCCCCTTAAAATGCCGACGCTATCGATATAGCTTATTCGATTTTTGACTAATTTTCCCGATTATATCATTTTTTGACGGATATTTGTAAATTTTTAAAATCGTGATTTATAAAAAACAAATTTTGACCCAGTTAAAAAACAAATATGTGGGATATCGTATTTAAATGTTTATATGATGATTTCTATGTGTTTTGTTTTGAAAACTGATGATTTCTATGTGTTAGTGAGTGCATGTGTATTTTAATTGCATTTTATGTGATTAAATCTATTTAAAACATGCTTTATGCATCTTCCGGGAATTTTATAAAATCTTTGGAGTTATTAAAAATCGTGAAATCTTTTTTAATATTATCTTTATATATTTATTTGGTTTTAAAATTATTGGGAGAATTATTTTCTGTATTTAAGGAATTTAAATGATTTTATAAGTTATATTGCATTGAAAAGATCAAAACTTGTAAAATTCATATGTAATTCGTTTTTTATCCTAAAATCATTTTAAAAATATGGGGAGATAGCTAATTTAAATCTCTACGTTTTAAAAATAATATCGAGATTTTTCCCATCCAAATTTAGGATCATATATACAATGCTTACATTTTTCAATTTTTTAAATGATCATTCGATCTTTTACTAATTTGCCCGATTTTATCATTTTTTACGGATATTTCTAAAAAAAATACTAGATGAATTATTTTCTGTATTTTAGGATTTTAAAATGATTTTATTAGTTATATTGCATTTAAAGGATCTTTCTTTTCAAAATTCATATTTAATTCATTTTTGATCCTAAAAATATTTTAAAAATATGTGTGTGTTCGTAATTTTATACTCTTTATTTTAAAAATGAAAAGTTTTTATTTTTCACTATATTTCCATTTAAATTCGATTTTTAAAAGCTATTTAATTTATTTGAAATTGTTTTCAACAATTATGAACTTACAAAAATGCCCTCTCCCCTTTAAAACCATAAATCGGCAGTGTTCTTCCCCAATTCATTATTTTAGCAATCTCTCGAGTTCTCTCTCAATCTCTCTTGAACTCTCGCGCTCTCTCTCTCTCACCAAACACACACATCGTCTCTTTGTACTCCCAACGCGTTCTGAAAACAAACAAATCAATGGTGGCGACAACCACAACAACGACGAGCAACAAAGAACAAACAAACCACAACTCTGATAAAACCCTAACTCAACACGAACAATCAGATCTCAATGCTCCTTAATCAATCAAAGCTTCTAGCAACAACACTTCACCGGACGCCGACATCTCCACCGGAGACGAGGAATTGAAAGATGTGGTGGAGGATAATAGCAGCGTCGCTTTGAAGAAACGACGAGCGGAGAGGTTCGGGATACTCCGGTATAGATGTGTTGCGCTGATTTAGCCATATTACTAAAGCTCTATTTGGTCTCGTTTCTCATTGTTTTTCTGATTATAGTGTGTGTGTGTGATATAATTATTAACAGGATGTTAGATAATAATTGTATATGTATCAATTTTTGATTGTATGAAAGTGTTACTTTATTTAGTTTTGTTAATGAAGGTATGATAGGTGTAATGTTAGCTCAGTTATACTGTTTGTAGTTATTAAAATGATTTTGGGGATAAACTTGCCTCCGCTTTTGAGCTTCCTGTATTAGTTTTATATTAAGTTTCGTAAATTGTAGACTTTATGTTTTAATGTTATTATACTCTTAACCGTGTTGTTATATTGTTCAATTATTTTAAATGGCTTCTAGTGTGCTATAAGCTATTTTAGTGGCATTTTACATTGTAGTTGATGTTGATTGCAGAGGAAGAGAAGAAGAAGAAGGCGAGGCTTTCCAGGTTTACCCCTGCCTTAAAAATGGATCTAGTAAAAGAGGATAATAAGAAAACTAGAGCACTCAAGTATGTAGTGTAGAAACATTGTTGAATTTGAGATATCTCGACCTTTTTTCTGAGCACGTTTTAATCTATTACTTGGTTAGCCTTGTAGAGGTTATAGCATTTTTATTAATCGAATGTGATGTACGCGACTTTGGAACATTTGTGCAGGTTTTCGGAGACTTCAGCACCTGCGTTGCACCACAATGGTAAAGAAATTGAGCATGTAAATCATTGTTAACTGTGTTATTTTAGTACTAGTCTATAACGGGAACATGGATAGTTAAATTATTGATCTTTTAAATTTGACTTGTATTTATTTATTTTATGCAGAAGACAGCTATTACTAACAAGGTAGGTGGAGCGTCATAAATAGCCAAGGTCATATTTATGCTGGTAAAGTTTGTTCATGAATATACATTTTTCATGTTTTAAACAAGATGTTGCTGTTCATGTTTTATACACTTATGTTAAATCCTTCCTCTTTTTGCAGGTTTATTTCCTGTTGAATTCCCCATCAGCTTATCTTTACAATATAGATTACTGGATGTTGCACTCCTTCATTCTGTACGAGGCAACGTAAGATATAAGAAAGTGCAGGATTCACGTATATATTTGTGACATTGATATTTAGTTGCTAATCTATATGTGTAGACATTTAGTTTATCTACATGAGCATCTTGAAAACTAGGTAGACTTATTTGTCCTTAAAAATATTGACATTTCTTCTTTTGAAGCTGATACCATAACATCTCCCTGAAGGAGTTCGGTCGCAAGAACGGAATGTGAGAGTGACTGGTGATAAGAAACAAATTGAGATGGCAAGAGAAATGATAAATGAGGTTATTGATCAGGTCTGTTAGACTGTTATCATCTTTACACCCTGCTATGATTATTTGTAATGTGTAACTATACCATATACCATAGCAATTATTCTGTTTCGTAGTTTGACTAATAGATACATTTTACAGCATTCTTGTGCGTGAATTGCTGCAACATTTTTGTGTGATCTGATTAAGCATATGTAGCAGTGAATGTAATAGTCTGATGGGTTATGTATGTTGAACTCCATTTTTGTGCTCTGAGCTAATTATACCAGCTTTAATTTAGTGATAGAGTATTAGTGAGACAATGATTGATCAAATTTTCTACTAGCTTTCCTTGCTAATGGAAGTCTGCGTACTTGTGCATGAACCTAAATAAAGAAAATTGCTGGTAGTTAATTGCATATAGGTAATGGTAATTTGATCTGTCTCATTACTGCATTTTATTAAGAAAGATTCCGTTGTTCTATGAATCACAGGGAATATCGAGAACATGTAAATGATTTATCTTGTATATCGAAAGATTTCTGCCGAATTGTCATTGTAAACAACAATCCATTCAGTTTCTTGTTGCAACCGGTGAATGGAATTCCATGCATTCCATTTTCTGCTGGACAACTTCATGATGAATAGGTACTATTGTGGAACAAAAACTAGGTTATCGAATTGCAATTAATGCTAGGGTTGGTGAGCTTCATGTTTTAATGGCTGTTTCTCCGTTCAAGACTGATCGATCCTCACAGAATGCCTACGTATCTTAAAGTTGAGAATCAAGCCAAAAACGTAATTCTAAGATGAGGGGTCTGGCCCTTTATATAGGCTTGAGAAGCCTTAGAATCGGAGTAGGGTTAGGTGACTTGATGGGCAAGCCACCTCCTTAAAGAAGGTTCCAGATCCTATCTTGTAGGAGTCTGTTTCCATGTTGAATTAGGTGCCTTGGAGGCTACTTCTTGTAGGAGTAATATCCTTATTTGACTCTTTTTGATGAGCTATTAATCACCTTCAATATTAATTTTGTAATTAACATTGAATTAGGGTTTTGGGCCTCATTAATGGGCTTCGTATTTGGACCAGGCTAGGTCTAATTAATGTATCATTAATTGTGTCTTTAGGGCTTATTTTTGGCACCTATCATTTGCCCCCCAACTTCTAGGAAAACTGATCAGATTTTCATTGAAGTTATAACTACCTTTTTCGAGACTCGGGATTTATCTTTGTACACTATTGTTTATGAATACCGTCTTGATGTAAAGCGTGGAGCGACCAACACATTTACAACGGTGTTTAAACGATGCTAATCGGCACTAATCAGCCTTAAATGATGCTTAAACGATGTTAAGAAATGCAAAACGGTGCTTTAGTTATGCTAAATGGTACAAAACGGGGTTCGGGGGTAGCACCCCCGGGCGGGGTTCAAGGGTCGGCAGCCCCTGGCGGGGTCCAAGGGGCAGAGCCCCTGGCTGGGGTCGAGCTTGGAAATTTTTTATTTCCAAAGGCCGGTGCTATTTAGAAATTATCATTTTGACTTGATAATCAAAAATTAAACGGCCTTAAATGATGTTAAAAATGTCACTGGCTCGGGCTTCGTTTTCAAATTTCAGTCATCAAACTCATGGCTCGAGCATCACTCTCAATCAGCTAGCTCTTAGTCGGCCGGAGCCTTCCCAAGAAACTCAAGACAGTTCACACTTCGTTTATGACCTTGTTCAAAAGAACTTTTGGACCGAGACAGACTTCTTGAGGACGATGGTCGTACTCACTATAAAACCTTCTTAAACGAAAATAAGCTCATGGAAGCCGGCCTTAGTTTTCTTTCTATTGAGGGTAATTATTTTTCTTCATTGTCTACTATGAACTCTGTTTGTTATTATTCCGATATTTTTCTTCTTTGCGTTTCAGCTGCTGAGGAGTTGGATATCAGGCCTGAGAAACTGCCGACTACCACTAAAAGGATGATTAAAAAGGCCGAGATGGCGATGAATCCAACTGGCAAGAAGATTCTGAACTTCCTAGAGGGTTTCTCTCAATCAAGAAAGAGATCTCGGAATGCTGATGGGAGTACTAGGTCCCCTTTTATCCCATCTTGGAGTATATGCGAGCAGGACTCCGTCCTTGGGAGTCCTTCCTCGGCCTTGAACTGGTGCAAGTGCTCTATCACCCCTCTCGAACTCCTTACAATGACGGTCGGGGATAAGATTGAAGAGGCCCAACTTCTTGGGGCTCAGGCCCTTTATCAGGTATTTCATTCACTTTTCTAGATTTAATGTCGATAACCAACTTTACGTTTAAATGCCTTAACGAATTTCATGTTTCAGGCCAATGCCTACTTTCAATCCACTACCCGCCAAGGTCGGGCCTTCAGAGATGACAACATGGCCTTTATGAAAGAAAGGAGCAGGTTTGAAGAAGAGCATCGTGACTTGGAATCTAGAGCTATCAATTCCGAGGTGGAAGCCAATTCTTACCAAAGGCAACTCCCCTCCTTGGCCAGAAAGAAATCATCAGAATTTGATAAGGAGATCAATGCTTACCATAAGTCGGAAGCTTTCCTGGAGTTCATGGACAAACATGATGACGAGTTGTGCCCTTTCAACATATCTATCGGCTGGGACAGAGCTATTAATGTCGTGAGCAACAAATATCCGAATGTTGTCAACCAGATGAACTTCCCTAGCCTCGACTGGGCTGTTAGTGGGGGATGCTATGTTGATTTTACCTCCGGCTCGGGGGCAAGAGCTGTTTCCCAAACATCGAGTTCTGGCTCCATGGGAGGCCGCCGACCTTCCGGCACCGATTCAAAGGAAGTAGCCAGTGCAGCTACCTCTGATTCAACCTCCTCGAGTTCTCGTGGGAAGAGGCCCATGTCGAAAGGGAAAGGGAAAGCGATTATTACGCAGCCATTTCCAGGCAAGGGAATTCGAAACGAACTCAGCGTCTCGACTAAAACTTCTGAGGAAGAAGAGGTGAAAAAGGCAAAGGGACAGCCGATGGGAGTGGCAGCCTAAGGGGAAAGCAGCTCCGAAGAGGAGGATTCCGAAGAGGGGATTCTGATGATGATGATTCTGATGACGATGATTCTGATGACGAAGAAGGAGGTGCTCCACAGGAGTAAATGACTTTCATATAAATGGCCTTGTCTTCCGCATGTGGCTTTATTAACTCAGCTTTTATTCAGGGTCCTTCAAGGACTTAACTTTTATTTGATGGTGTTGTAATCATAACTTAAACCTTGGATTTCGGGGCATTTTATTTATGCACTTGTTTTCCTTCATTCGTATGTTCTTTTTATTTTTAATACTTGGTCATCTTAGACTTACACTCGTCAGGTGGTTGGTACAAAATTTAAATCACAGAATCATAGAATGAAAAACAAACTTGCATTAATAATTCGAAATAGGTTCAACCCTTACATAGAATACTATTGTCCTACTCGGGGTGATAAGCCCTGGAATGGTTTAATTGAACCTTATTTCTACTTTTACTAAATAGATAAAAAGCTAAGTCTTTACTAGGATAGATTAAACATAATAAACGTTGAGGTTAGAGGCGTGCCAGGTGCGGGACACCTCACTTCCCTCCAAGGTCTCCAACTTGTAGGATCCTCGTCCCAGTGTCTTCTTAACTCGATACGGCCCTTCCCAGTTAGGGGCTAGCTTTCCTTTCTGTCCAACACCAGATGCTTCTCTCTTCCTCAAAACCAAATCACCTTGTCGAAAGAACCTCTCCTTAACCCTATGATTATAGTAAAAGGATGATTTCTTCTAATGCTCTGCATTCCTAGCATTTGCTTCATCCCTGATGATACGGAACGTGATGTGTTTATGATAATATGTAATAATGATAGATATATAGTAACCTCTGAATCTCTAAAGATGGATAAACAAAACTCTAACTCTGAATCTCCGAATGGAGAAACAAAACTCAAACTCTGAATTCACTCCTGAATTCGATTCTCAAAGCTATCAAATAGCCAAAATCTTATTATCAAAAATCGTGTCCCAAAATATTACAAGACAAGAGTATTTATAGGATACATAAATAACTTTATTCAACCCTTATTCAGATAGGAATCTAAAATAAATTCAATATCAGTTAGGAATTTAGCTAATGCCTGAACCCAACTAGGAAACCCATCAAAATCCTGATCCAACTTGAAAAATAAAATCCTAAGTGCTTAAAGCAAGAAAAACCCTTTCAAGTGTATAACTATAATAAGTAACAATTCTATTTTGTATCGTCCCACACGACATAGGAAATAGAATATGACTTCCCACTAGAATCAACTTCAAATCCCAAAGCATCAATCATGATCTCCACAGGCTCATACGATGGCACAAGATCAACCACCGTGGTCACGTAAACACTCCCAGACCTTGTTCTTTTAAGAGACTCATCATTCTCCCCTTCTTGAAAAGAATTTGTCCTCAAATTTGCATCGTCGATGTATGGAGCTAAATCACCAACACTGAATGTAGAACTTACTACTCCATACGAATTAGGGAGCTCAATTTTGTAGGCACTATCTCCATATCTCTCTATTACCTTGAAAGGTCCATCAGCTTTAGGCATTAACTTATTTTTCCTCATGTCAAAAAACCTCTCCTTTCTTAGATTAAGCCAAACCAAATCGCCAGGATTGAACACAACTTGTTGTCTCTTCTTATTGGCACGTTCCTTGTATCTAGTGTTCATCTTTTCAATTTGCATTTTAACTTGATCACAAGTTCTAAAGAAGGCTTCTTGACATTTCTTAGCATCAAAATTCAGGATATCTTTTTTTGTAATAGGAATTAAATCAACAAAAACGTATGGATTTATGCCATATATTACCTCAAATGGTGACAATCTTGTTGTAGATGAGGATGTCCTGTTATATGCGAATTCAGCATGTGCCAATTTGATGTCCTAGTCCTTTGTAGTTTTACTCACCAGCCCTCTCAACAATGTTCCCAAAGTTCTATTAGTAACCTCGGTTTGGCCATCTGTCTGTGGATGATGTGAAGTACTAAATAATAACTTTGTTCCTACAAATTTCCATAGGGTCTTCCAAAAATAGCTCAAAAATTTAGTATCCCTATCCGACACTATACTTTTAGGAATTCCATGCAATCTCACAATCTCCTTGAAGTACAAATCTGCAATACGACTAGCATCATCCGTTTTATGGCAAGAAACAAAGTGAGCCATTTTTGAGAATCTGTCCACTACAACCATAATAGAATACTTTTCCCTAGCAGTACGGGGTAATCCAACAATGAAATCCATACTCACACTATCCCATGGTGCAATAGGAACGGGTAGGGGAGTGTACAAACCTTTATTAAAGTGACTTTTGGCCTTTTGGCATGTGGCACATCTCTCCAGAGCAGCTTGAACATCTCTTAACATCTTAGGCCAATAGAAGTGCCCAGAAAGTAAGTCGCATGTTTTGTGTATTCCAAAATGACCAGCAATAGCACCACCATGTACTTCTCGAATTAATAATTCTCTAACTCCATACTTCGGTACACACAATTTGTTTCCTCTAAAAAGAAAACCATCTTGTAGCACATACGAATCAGTCGGCGACGAAAAAATAGAAGAGAAATCAGGGTCAGTCACATACAACTCCTTCAAATGTTCAAATCCCAAAATTCTTGCATCCAAAATTTTAAGCATATAATGTCCTCGAGATAAGGCATCAGCAACAACATTACTTTTCCCATCCTTATACTTGGAAAAAATGTAAAGGATTGCAGAAATTCAACCCATTTTGCATGTCTTACACTTAACTTATGTTGCCCATGAATGTGTTTCAAACTCTCATGATCGGAATGTAAAACAAATGGTGAAGGACGCAAATAATGTGACAAATGAGCCACAGAACGTACAATCGCGTAAAACTCCTTATCATATGTCGAGTAATTAAGTTTAGCACCATTTAACTTCTTACTAAAGAATGCAATATGCCTTCTTTCTTGCAAAGAATAACACCTATACCAAGTCCACTAGCATCAGTCTCTACTTCAAATACATTGTTAAAGTTCGGTAAAGCAAGTATAGGTGTCTTCCAAAGAAGATTCTTAATTTCCACAAATGCATTATTTGCACTAGAATTCCACTCAAATTCTTTTTTCTTCACTAGCTCAGTAAGTGGTGTAGTAACTGTGCTGAAACTTCGAATGAACCTTCTATAAAATGAGGCCAAGCCATGAAAACTTTGAACATCATGAGCATTTTTAGGCGTAGGCCAAGTAGAAATGACATCTACCTTAGATGGACTGTAAGAACCCAGATTTTCGATAGAATTAAAACTTTGATTATGTATTAATGTAAATATGAATAGTGGTTACAACTACGATGTAACAATTGTTCTAATGAATGAAAAAGGAATGGATTTGGATTCAAATGTTCATATGTCTTGAAGAATGCTATTGGTTGACAACTTAGATAAGAATAATCTATCTCCTGGATAACTAGGATATGTTAATTCCAAATAGGAGAGTTATTCTCATGTCATCCAAATCGATATCGGTTATTAGTCCAGTGGTTCCGCAAAAAGGTTAAGGAACGCTCGGGAAAGCGAGAGATCACTTTTCTAATTATAAGGAATAAAGTAAATAATAAGTGATGAATAGTGATTTTGGTGGAAATTAGAATATTATTAGACGAAACTATATAGAAGTACCCGGAACGGATTTCTGAGTTCGTATTAATGATCCAAGGGGAAAAAGAGTGTATGTAAAAGTTATCGGATTCTGAAAAATAGCACTTTTATTTTCCCTGAGATTCCCCTGGACACTGAATTACTTAAGGAATTATTGAAAGGATTTAAAGAATATGGATTCGAGATTTATTAAAGAGAATTGAGAATGATAGTATAAATATTAAGACGGTTTCCGGTAAAACCATAATTAGAGATCTTCGCGATATTCCTCCGAACAATCAATGAATTGAGCAATAACCGGACAAAGAAACAAGCAGGGGATCAAGATACATGCTTGTGCTAGTAGAAAATATCTAGCAAAAAAGTAGTTACTTAAGTAACTAGCACACTTAGAATCAAAACTAAGTACTTAACAATCAAACCACTTGGTTAGCCTAAACACCACCAAATCATCAACACTTGTCCATCCAGTTTCATCATGCATGACATACTAGCTTTATTAAAGTAACTTTAAGATGAGATACTATCTAAATAACATCATAATAATTCATTCAACCAAGCAAGAAAGCAAGCAACTCCACCACTCTCCCTCTTTCATTCCATTCGGATTCACTATTAATTCAAGAACACAAATCAAGCTTCCATCCGTTCAAGAATCCGTTCATTCCACTCGGCTTCACTATTGTGGTAAATTTGGAAAAGTTCGATTTATAGCCTTCGTAATGCCCGATTTTCGTTAGACCTTAAGAATCCGTTCATAACAGTTGGTATAAATTTCTGTCCTTGATGAATTTATGACATGGCCTTATAGTTCTCGAGTCATAGATCGTTTTGGCGAAAGAATCGAAACAAACGGACTTACGGTTTAGGAATTATGGCCGATTTGCTAAAAGTCGTTCGAAACCGTAAGTACGAGTTCGTTATTAAAACTGAACCTCGGTAAAATATGTAAGTTAGTGAAAAATCATGGTAATTAAATATTAGAGATCATAAGGAAGGTGTAGGAGAAAACCTCGTGTCAAACGGATTGTTTTTCAATTTTATAAAAATGTTTGAATCAAGGTTAAACACGAACGAACCCCTAAAAGCACACTTGGTTATAACTTTGGTTAATCACTTAGAAAACGGGCGGTAAAACTCGAGGTATAATCTTGGTTCGTAAACAACCTACCTTAGCACTTACATGACTTAAGTATGTACCAAGTGTAAATGTAATGACGAGCCGTAATAACGAACAAATATCGGGTCAAAACGAGGTTAATAAGAGTACACAAAAAAGGTGCATAACGAGATAATTCGAAAACGTGTTTTAACTTAAGTTAACTTTATACTTAGCTTTTTAAACAACGTTAAGTAATTAATCTCGAGTATTTTGATTATTTATAGATCACCGAGCTGACCTAGGACACACTACCTCCACCCGACTGCCAGGCAAGTTTCCAATACTTTGGAGCTGTTGTTGTGATAATATATATGATGTGATTTTGTTATACATATGCCATTGCATGCATGCCTATTTTCAAGTTATATTGTTATACTTGTTCCTTGATTTATTGTTAGCTTATAGACTAGATGTGATATATAAGTATAAGCCGGATATTGCTAAGACCTTTAGAGAAGGGCATATGAATCTTATTCGTTGAATATAGACCGAGAGTCAGTGCTTCTTGATATATCGTGATTACTTTCGGAGGAAAATAATTAAGTAAATATTTTTCCATTATTTGGTTAACGAATATTATTCTGAATATTAGTCTGAGATTATTTATTTAGCGATCATTACTTCAAATATTTATTTGAACGTTATCTATTTAATGAATATTATTTTTCAATATTCATTTAAAGTTGATTCATTTATCGAATATTATTTCAAATATTCCCTTCAAGTCTTATTGATTAAACGAATATTCATTTAAGTATTTTATTTATTCAATAAATATTTTCTTTATATTCATTCGAGAATTATTTTGAGAAATACTTCGATTAAAGATATTCTTTAAATATTTCTGATTCAATAAATATTCTCTGAATATTTATTCAATACTTTGGAATAACTTCAATATTGCTTCATATTCTTCAAATATTATCTTCGACCTTCGAATATCATGTAAATTATTTCGGAGTCTTATTATTAATACTTGTATCAAGGAAGGTTCTCAAAATTCTATTCTTCATTCAATCTATCTTCCAAATTATAAGGGAACCTTACTTGAGAAATGTTATTTATCTTGTTGACTTCCCGGTAATAAATCTTTTGAAACTATTCTTTTCATTTGCAATTTTGTTGCTATTTGCTTATTGAATCTTTGTGTACCTTCTCATCATTCGAGGGATAGGAATGTTGGAACAAGTTGGTATCCATTAACAAGCGTCAGCTTGGGAAATATTGGTGAATTTTCCTTTCCAACTAGATACGACTACTTTGCGGAGTTTTATCAACAAGTATTATACTTGGGGAAAGGGGGACGAACTTTACGTTCAGAGTCAAGGATTCTATTCGAACTAGGAGTTGTGTAAGAGGCCGAGTAGCACCGGTCCATCCCATTTGGCCCAACCGTTGGCCGGGGAGATCTACCAGGGCGGTAGATAAGTAAATCCGTCAGCTCTTCCTTCTACCGGTAGTAAATCTAATTTGAGCTGTACAATCTGTGACTGATAATCGTAAGGATTGGAACAACGGGCGCGGTGAATACTCCAGCATTAGTTCATCATTCAAATTTATTTATGTTCTGCAACATGAGATATCCCTCTTGTTGACAGGGTTTGAATACTGATCAGAACTGAAAGTACCTTTGCTTATCTTGCAACATTATCTTTTACATTATACTGGTACTATATTCGTAAGTGCATGGCATATGGTTTAGTCGATATTGTTGACTTGTTGTATATATTATTGTTCATTCATATATTACTGTTGGTGGGATGTTGCTCACCCTTGCTCTATTATTATATCACAACAACAGCTAGGTTTGATGGTCCATGTAAGGCGCACTCGGCGCAAGAAGGTGTCCCCAGCAAGAGGACTACCCGCTGAGTTTATCGCTGCCATTGCTGAGGTAGATTCGCAGCTTTTGTTTCAGCCTTAATTATATGTATAATTAATGTAATCAACGGCAAAAACTTTAAACTTAGGTTGTTATCCTTTTGGATTGTAATAACTTTTATTCGTGGATTCTATAATTAGTAGACTTACTTCAATTTCATCTTTGGGACTATAACTGTTGTGTGTGTTAGTGGATATTATTACAGGGTCACATCATGCTACTTATTTATTTTGGACTCAAGTCAAGTGTTATTTATGGGAATGGAGACCGTAACGACCCGATCCCTGACCTCAGATCTGGGGGTGTTACAGAAATGGTATTAGAGCGAGGGTTATATATCCCAAGAGATGATACGACGTTATATAATAATAAATTCATTAAGATAATAAGAACTCTTGCCAAGTTCACCTAAAACCCTTACGGGAACTTTTTAAGTATCATGATAGTAACATAGTTCGTATTGTGTAGGCGAGCGACTTCTCCGATCCAGAGGAGTTTGAGAGACAGCACGATGAGGCGATTCAGGCCGCCGAGGACAGAGTGGTAGTTGATTCTGATGAGTTGTTTAGGACTAGAGATCCTTATTATGAGCGTCTGGGAGACGAGGATGGAGATACAGAGATTGTTGAGTCTGAGGAGGAGGCGGACCTTGAGGAGGTCCCGGCTGATGCAGATACTGAGGTTGTTGAGTTTGAGGATGAGGAGGATCCGAAGGAGACACAGCTTATAGATGATATCAGGGTGATAGAGGAGGACACAGAGATGACTACTGAGCAGGTTGTGGCTACTATTGTTGGACAGAGTGTGGATGAGGGTACTGAGGGAGATGTTGATGAGCCAGTGGAAAATGCTGTGGGGAGTTCAGGACTTCGTGTTCCACCCCCCTCTGTTGAGAAAGCCCCTACCCCACCACCACTACCTGTGAGCCCATTTTCTGAGCAATTTGAGAAGCTGACCCCCGAGCCACAGCAGGCAGAGGCCGCACCTCCAGCAGAGCCATCTACCCCACCCCATATCCTGATAGGAGGGATCCCAGTATGTGTGCATAACTGGATTGTGAGTAGACTTTCTACAGATTTAGCAGTTGCTGAGCAGGTTATCAGAGTCCAGGGTGGAGCTCGTGGCTGAGAGAGTTGCTAGGTTGGGACGCCAGGGCGGCGGGAGGCGTGCAGAGCTCAAGCAATACATAGGGCAGTGACCCGTATTGAGCTGAGGGCCCGGATGAGGGTCCGGACTTTACCTACCGATGGACATGACATCGTATCCAGGGTTGATGCTGAGGAGATCTTCCGCATTGCTATGATAAGGGTCAGGGCTTTGGGTTCCACTGGTGACTGATTTCAGAGATGGTGATGTAGTAGTCTAGTCTTCTAGTCATGTACGGACAAAGTAGTGCCGACTTTTGTGGGATAGTTTCATTGTATTTATTTTCCCTTTTGCTGACTAGACGGATAGACCATGTATTTCACTTTTGACTAGATGTTGTTAGGATGGTTGTCCTCCTAAACTGTCGATGTGACTCAGATGATGTATCTTTCAGTACTATGTATATATTTAGTTCCTTTTAGTCGTTTCAGCTCTGTTGTGACGCGATCACCATTTTATTAGCATATTTACTGCACGTATTGCTTTCGATTAAAGTTGACATGACATATAGAACTGTGGGATCCTAAATCCAAATATGTAACCATTTTTGCAAGGAAGAATCCTTTAAAACAAGTGAATTAGCCTAATGTGTAATTGTCCCAAATTTTCAGTAAGATGCCTCCACGAAGAATGGGAACCAGGGCTAACCCCCATGAGTCTACCGACCAAGAAAGCCACAACCAACACAGAGAAAACCCTGAGTATGAGGAAGAGCAAGATGAAGATTATAATGAGCAAGAGGATTCCCAGTATGGGACAGCAGACGAAACCTTTTTCATTGGAGAATTCAAAGAAAAAGTAGAAGAAGAAGAAATTGAGGTTGAACAGGAAGGGGAGAACCAAGATAGGGACCCCATGGGTCAGTTTATGGATCTTCTTAGGCAAAATTTGAACCGTTACCCCTAACCACCCCAGGGAAACAACAGCACCGTGGAAAACTCTTTCAGGGCCTTTAAGTCCATTAATCCCCCAGAATTCCACGGATCAGCTGACCCAGTAGAGGCAAGAGCCTGGATTAAGGAAATGGAAAAGTCCTTCGAGATTCTGAGCATCGACGAGGCACAAAAGACTATTTTCGCCACTTACCTTCTGAAAGGAGAGGCCAATTATTGGAGGGAGGCTAAGAAGAACCTAGAGACGGATGCTATAGTAACCTGGGAGAGGTTCAAGCAATTATTTCTAGAAAAGTACTTCAAGAGGTTCATGAAAACTCAAATGGAGCTCAAGTTTTTAGAACTAAAATAGAACAATTTGTCAGTGGCTGATTATCAGACCAAGTTTACCGAGTTATCAAGGTTTGTGCCAGAATTTGTGGATACTGAGGAGAAGAAAGCAAATAGGTTTCAGCAAGGGTTGAAGCATTGGATCCAGAATCGGGTACCCGTCTTAGAGATTACTGATTATGCCACCTTGGTGCAGAAGGCAACCATTGTGGAAGGAGGGAGTGATCAGATGCAGAGGGAAAAAGAAAAAGGGGGATTAAAAAGGAAGCATGCAAGTATGGGCGTAGGTTCTGCCGGAGGAAAACCCCCAAATAAGTTTAACCGAGGAGCAGTTTCCTTACCTGGAAAGAGCATGGGATTCAAACAATCGGTGAGCGCAAGTGTGAGCCAGGGCGGCAAGCAATCAGGAGTGTCCCGTTCCCACCCTTCTCGACCTCCATTACCATTATGTGCTACTTGTGGGAAGAGGCATTCCGGAGTGTGTAACCTGAAACAAATAACCTGTTATAAGTGTGGGCGAGCAGGTCAATATGCTACCTCTTGCACCACGATCATCCCTAATAGCACCACTTGTTTCCAGTACGGACATCAAGGGCACATGAGGAAGGATTGCCCAGCGAACAAACCAGCAGCATCAGGGGCAAGCAAGGCTGCCTCCAATAGGCCACCAACTGCTAGAACTTTTAACATGACAATGCAGGATGCCGTGAGAGACACAGATGTGATAGCAGGTACCTTTTATCTCAATTCATTTAGCGCAAATGTTTTATTTGATTCTGGAGCAACTAAGTCTTTTATATCGAGGGATTTTGCGAGTAAATTAAAACTTAAGACCCAACCGCTAAGGGATTCCTTACAAGTAGAGATAACCAACCAGGAAGTCGTTCCAGTTAGTCAAATTCACCCCAACTGCGAATTAGAAATAGGAGGACGATCTTTCTATGTTGATTTGATTCCTTTTAAACTAGGGGAATTTGATATTATTTTGGGAATAGATTGGTTGTCTTGCAAAAATTCGTAGATAGATTGTAAATGGAAAAAGGTTAAGTTGAAAACACCAGGAAAGAAGGAAATAGTGTTTCGAGGGATACGACAGACCCAAAATATTCTAACCATGGCACAGACCAAGAGATTATTGCGAAAAGGGAACGAAGCTTATTTAGCTTATGTTATAGATACCCAGAAGGAAACACCCAAGATACAAGACATTCCGGTAGTTAATGAGTTCGAAGATGTGTTTCCACAAGATCTTCCCGGATTACCACCTGATAGGGTAATTGAGTTTGCTATCGAGTTAGCCCTGGGGACGGCACCGGTTTCGAAGGCCCCGTACCGATTAGCCCCAGTTGAAATGAAAGAGCTAGCTAAGTAGTTACAGGAATTGTTGGATAAGGGTATGATAAGACCCAGTGTGTCGCCTTCGGGCGCACCAGTATTGTTCGTTAAGAAAAAAGACGGGAGTATGAGATTATGCATCGACTATCGAGAGTTGAACAAGTTAACCATAAAGAATAAGTACCCTCTACCCAGAATAGAAGATTTGTTTGACCAGTTAAAGGATGCTGAGTACTTCTCTAAGATTATCCTGAGAACAGGATATCACCAACTGAAGATTAAACCCGAATATATCCCAAAGACTGCATTTCGTACCAGATATGGACATTATGAATTCTTGGTGATGTCATTTGGACTAACCAATGCCCCGGCAGCTTTCATGGATTTATTGAATAGAGTGTTCAAGGAGTATTTGGACTAGTTTGTGATAGTTTTCATCGATGATATTCTTATCTACTCAAAGACAGAGGCAGAACACGCCGAACATTTGAGGATAGCCTTAGAAATACTTAGGAAAGAACGGCTGTATGCCAAATTTTTGAAGTGTGAGTTCTAGAAAAATTTGGTGCAATTCTTAGGGCACGTGATCAATAGGGAAGGAGTGTTGGTTGACCCCTCCAAGATAGATGTAACACCCCCAGATCCGGGGTCCGGGATCCGGTCGTTACGGTCTCCAATTCTATCCACAACACTTGAACTTACCTCAATATAAAATAAATTACATCTTTATGACCCAACACAACAATATAAACATACCCGTTATAGTCCCAGAGATGAAATCAGAGTAACAACCAAATTTTATTAAACACATTATGAGTTCTTACAACCAAAAAGAGTTACAATATGAATACATACTCTTGCCATCCATTTGCATAAGTCATACTAGACCATATACTTGGTACTGAAAGAATGAATCTATCCAACAATAGCTTCTTCTTCAGCTCTGGTAGTCTCATCGTCCTCGCCCGCGTCGTGTGCGCCTTGTGCGAGTCAACTGGTCTAGCTATTGTTGTGATATAATAATAAAGCAAGGGTGAGCAATAGCCCACCAACAATAATGTATAACTGAACGATAATATATAACGATTCAAAAGTATCTTTCAAACCATATGCCATGCATTTACGGAAATGATGCCAGTATAACATGAACGATGAAGTTACAAGGTAACTCAAAATGCATATATAGGTTGGAATATCTGCTATGTCAAAGATAAGACAGATATCATCATTTATCATAAAAGAGGAACTTGCAGAGAAAATATTGCAATTCCAACTATGAATACTTTTCCAATACTGCCAACAATGATAATGTTGCAGAAAATAAAAGAGTTTGAATGATGAACTTATGCTGGAGTATTCACCGCGCCCACTGCCAATCTTACGATGCTTAGTCGCAGATTGTACAGCTCAATTTAGATTTACTACCGGTAGAAGGAAGAACTGACGGCTTTACTTGTCTACCGCCCTACTAGCTCTCCCCGGCCAACGGTTGGGCCAAAGGGGATGGACCGGCGCTACTCGGCCTCTTACACGACTCCAAGTTTGAAAAGAAATTCATGACTCTGAACGCAAAGTTCGTCCCCCTTCCCCAAGTATAATACTTGTTGATAAGACTCCACAAAGTAGTCGTATCTAGTTGGAAAGGAAAATTCAACATCATATCTCCCAAGCTGCTGCTTGTTAGAGGATACCATCTTGTTCCAATAATCTCACCCCTTGAATGATGAGAAGGTTTACTCAAAGATTCAATTGATAAACAGCAACCAAGTTGCGAGCGAAAAGAATAGTTTTACAAGATTTAGGACCGGGAAGTCAGCAAGATAAATAACATTGCTCAAGTAGGTTCCCCTGTAATATGGAAGTTTGAGCGAGCATTCAAATCCTTTTAAGATAGATTTAAATGAAAAAAAAGAGTTGTGAACCTTTCCTTGATAAAATATTCGTAAAAAGACTCCCAAATATTTTACATAATATCTGGAGGTGAAAGATAATCTCCAAATAATATAAATTATTTTAAAAAGAATTTAAAAGAATTAAATTAATATTCCAAGAATATTTATTAACTCAATAATATTTACGGAATATTATTAAATCATAATATTGCTCGTAAGTAATCCTCGAATAAATATATAGAATTATTTACTAAATAAATCCCTCCTTAAATTAATATTCAAAATAATATTCATTAATAATTAAACTCAAATAAGTATTTAAAATAATATTCAATAAATAAGTCAAACCTTAAATGCATATTTGAAAATAATATTCATTTAATAAATAATCTTCTAAATGAATATCCAAATAATATTCATTTAGTAATCAAAACTTTAAAGGAATATTCGAAATTATATCCTTTAAGTAAATATAACTTCCAATGAATATTTTAAAATAATATTCATCATGTACATAAAACCTTAAATGAATATTCGAAAGTAATATTCATTTAATAAATAAAATTTCCATGAATATCAAAGTAATTATTCATTAAATAATCAAACTCTAAGTGAATATTCAAAAATAATATTCACCTAATATTTCTCTACTGAGATAATTCTCAAATAACATTCTTCGAAAGATTTCCAAGTAAATAATACTTTATGGAAATATAAATAATGTTTAATAATAACATTCCAAAAGATAATAATCTGCCGTTGGAATCCCTCCAGGTTTCCACGACTATCTGTATCTAAAAATACCGACTCCCGGTCTATATTTAAGAATGAATATCAGATGCCCTTCGCTAAGGGTCTTATCAAAACAATCCGGCTTATAACTGATAAATAGTATCTAGTCTATAAGCCAATAGTAATTCAGGGAACAGGTATCATAATATAATTTAACAATAGGCATGCATGCTATGACATATGTAAAATGGCAATCACACACACACACACACACACACACACACACATATATATATATATATATATATTATCACAACAACAGGTTCAAAGTTTTGAACACTTGCCTGGTAATCGGGTGTGGGTGGAGATAGCGTGTCCTGGGTCTGCTCGATGATCTATAAACAATTAAAACATTCGAGATTAACCACTTAACACGTTTTAAAAGTCTAAGTATAACTTCACTTAAATCGAAACACGTTTTCGAATTATCTCGTTATACACCTTTTAGTGTAACTCTTTTTATTACTGATACGATCCGACATTTGTTCGTTATTACGACATGTCATCATACCCACACTCGGTAAATACTTAAGTCGTATAAGTTCTAAATTCGATCTATTACGAACCGAGATTATACCTCGAGTTTTATCGTTCGTTTTCTAAGTGTTTTACCAAAGTTATAACCAAGCGGGTTTTTAGGGGTTCGTTCGCGTTTCACTTTGATTCCAACATTTTTATAAAATCGGAAAATGATCTGTTTGATATGGAGTTTTCTTTCATACCTTCCTTATGACCCCTAGTAATTATTTACCAAGATTCGCCACTGAGTAACATGCTTTACGAGGGTTCAATTGAAGTTACGAACTTTTACTTACTATTTCGAACCAATTTTAGTAATTTGACCATAACTCCTAAACCGTAAGTTGGAATGTTTCGATTCTTACGCCAAAACGATCTGTGGCTCGAGATATACAAGGGCATGCCATTTATTCATCAATGCCAGAAACTCATCCTAACTGTTATGCACGGTTTTCTAGAGGTTAACGAAAATCGGGCATTACGACGGCTATAAATCGGACGTTTCCAAATTGTTACAACAATCACCAAGCCACACCGGGCATACATACATCTTATACACATGATTCTCATCTCAACAAGTCCATAAATATCATACTTCACCATCATATTCATTATATCTCTTAGATCAATAAAGCTAATTACATAATCATGCTTATAATACACCATTTCATAACTAATCTCAAAATCATCCAATAATCATCAAAACTTAAACTAAGAGATAGGGTTTCTTGGATGATTACCTTCCTTGGAGTATATATTAGCCATACTAAGCTTGATCTAGTCCTTGTATAGCCTTAACAAAGCTTGGATCAACCAAAGAAAACAAGAAATCAAAGATTAGTTCTTGGAAGTTACTATTCACCCTAAACTTGTAAAAATCATAGAAAATTGAAATATAGGAATTTAGCTCTCAAATTTTTACCACATCTTGGGATCTTCATAAGCTTTGTTTTGAGTCCTAGATCATCAGATATCAAGATTCCTAGCTAGGGTTTTGAGCCCTCTTTTTCTGCTGGACAGAAACTGGGCAGATTTGTTTCCCCAACTTTGAGCATTGATTTGACTAGGCTATACTACTTTGTTGGCCATGAAATTTTGAGAGAATATTACCCATGGAGTGGAAAGGCTATGGTTAAAATTTGGTGATTTTAACATGGATAGAAATGGAGATATGAATTTTTCTTTCATAGTGGTTCTTGCTGGGCAGGTTTAAGAAAATGGAGAGAATGGAGTTGTCTTTGAAAAATAATGCATAAAGTGATGTCTTGAATAATATCTCATCTTATGTTCACTTTATTAAAGTGATGATGCATGGAGTAATGTATTTGGCAAGACAAGTGTTGAGTTTTGGATGGTTACAAGCTAACAAAGTGGTTTGTTTTCTAAGTACTAGTTTCTTGCTAAGCATCCTAGTTACTTGAGTCACCACTTGGATGCTAGATATTTTCTAATAGCTTATGCATGACTCTTGCTTCCTCTGCTTGTTTCTTTTGTCCGTTTATTGCTCGTTTCGATTGATCATTCGTAGGAATATTTCACGGATTTCTAATTAGGGTTTACCGGGAATCTTCTTAATATTAATACTATCATTCTCCATCTTTCTTACTAACTTTCGAATTTATATTCCTTAAATCCCTTCGTTAAATTCTTAAGTCTATCAGTGTCCAGGGAACTCTCGGAGAAAATAAAATGCGGTTTTTCAGAATCCGACAGCTTTTACATACACTTATTTTCCCCCTGGATCACTATTACGAACTCGGAAATCCATTCCGAATACTTCTATATAGTGTCGTCTCATAATATTCTCTTTTCCACCAAAAACACTATTCATTCTTTATTCTTTACTCATCTTCTTAGGGTTGTACAATTGTCCCTGATCTCTTTCGATCGTTCCTTAACCTTTTTACGGACCCACTGGACCAATAACATATATCGATTTGGATGACATAAGAACAATCTTCTCCTTTAGAATTATCAAATCTCAATTCCCTAGTGTAATAACCGTAAATTTTTCGAATAAATTTTTCGAATCTACTCGATATTTTTATTTAAAAATATTTTAGAAACGATGCACTAGTAAATATTTTTAATTAGTACGTTTTATAAATTTTAAAATTTATTTATTCGTATTATATTTAAACATTATTGTTTATTAAAAATTTGAGAAAAATAGTATTTTTAAATTTTGAGTCGTATTTATTTTAAGAAACGAAATTAGAATTTCGTTTTAATTAATTAGACGGGAGAAAACGAGATCTTTTATTCAATAATTTCATTAAATATAGACATAATCATTATTTTTATTTTAAAAATGATTTCATTAATGATTTTGTCTTCCATTTTTATTTTATTAATTGTCCACTAAAAATATTAATGGAGCACTAAAATTCCATTATCTCCCACAATTAATTCTTTTTAATTATTAAATAGCCCACTTCATTTTTTTTGTTCCCCATTTATTTACTTTTTAATTTTATAAAACAAAAATCCAGTTTTTTTTTATTAAATTCCAGATTTCAATTATATATTGTAAACAGCACAGATGGGGGGGAGGGGATATCAGTTATTTCGAACAAAAGAAAACACAACAGAGCAGGTAGTTTGCTTCGACTTTTTATTTCTTTTTTTCTGTTATCACGGGGTATTTGGGGGGAGGGGGATGGTCGATTGTTGTTGTTGTTGGAAAAGAGACGGGAAGTGAGATTGAGTGGCAAGAGAGAGAGGTGGGGGTTTTGGGTGTTATGGTTGAATCGGAGAAACGGGGAGGGAGATAGAGAGATTGAACGGAGAGTTGGAGAAGGGGGAGATGCGGGAGATTGAGGGAGAGACGCAGTCGGAGATCGGGAGAGATGATGGGTTGTGTCGAGGTGGGTGTTGCCGGAACAGAGTAAGAGAGATCGCGAGGGAGAGAGGCAGAGAGAGAAGAGAGATCGCGAGAGAGAGAGAGGCTGAGAGAGAGAGAGATGCGAGAGAGGGAGGGAGAGAGAGAGAGAGAGAGAGAGAGAGAGAGAGAGAGGGAGAGGCTGGTTGAGCAATCGCAGGGGAGGAGTTTGTACGGCGGCGGTGGTGGCGCGTGGGCCCCACGCGCCGCTGTGTGTAGATGTCTGTTAAGTGTTGTATATATATATATATATATTTATTGATATATTATAGTATTTAATAAAAATAAAAAGTAGTATATTTTTTTAATTTGAGTTGTAATAATTGTTTTAAGAATAATATCAATTACAATTTCTGTTTGTATATTTTGAATTGGATTTAAATAAAAAGTTGTGTATTTTAAAATTAGTTGTATTAATTGATTTTAAAACTAGTGATTTAATTGAAGTGTTATTAAAAATTTAGAGATATTATAGTAAATAATTTTTATTAAATTGGGGATTGATTTATTATTTTTAATAAATATATTTTGTACCATAAATTAAAGATTTATGGTTTTGATAATAAAAAGGGGGGGTTTAAATTATTAATTTGGAATTATTTATAGTTAGATTTTGATTTAAAAATATTATTTGATTATTTTCCATAAATTAGAAAGTTATTGTTTTATTATTAAAAAAGAGGATTAATTTAGAATAAATAGGATTAAAAAGGGGTATAATTTCAAGATTTTATATTTAATATTTCCGAATTATTTTATTAATCGGATAAGACCATATTTATTTAAAGACTAAAAAAAGGATTTAATATTATTTTTTTTTAATTATGAGATTTAAAGGGAATATTAATTAGTGGGATTATTATTAATTTATGGATTTAAATTGAATAAAATAGATTCTTGAATAATTTTGGTTTTGAGATTTATATTAATTAAATTGGGGATTTTTTTTCTAAGAATTTAGAAGAGATAATTAGAAGTACAATTTGGTTATTTAATCGTTAGCAATCGTTTAGAGATAATTAGTGATTTTCTGTTCGTGATTTATAGACTTAATAATTCGTTAATAAAAAGAGAGATTTTTGGGATTAGATAGAATTAAATGCAGTATTATTTTAGAGGCTGATATTTATTATTGAATTATTTTAATTAGTCAGATTGGGCTTTTAGATTAAAAAACCGGGATTAATACGAAACAGCTGAACTAGGTTTTAATAAGGTGAAATGTCGAGCTAATAAAGTGAGTTTTTATTTGGTTATAGAGAATCAGAGACGTGGAGCCAGGTGAATTATCGTACCGCAGAGCACAGGCAAGTTTACTAATTCGTACTCCATTGTTCGGAGTATTTCTATTTTTAAAAATTCATAATTATGCTGATTAAGTTTTCGATTATCAAAATCAAGTATTCTTTCGAGTGATTTATACCAGATTTTTATTCATGCAATTTACATACATATTATTGTTGAGCTGTTATCCAGGCATATTATATCATGAGGTGTTCAAACTTATTTCATGAGTTGTTCCATATGGTTGGTACGTTTATTGAGATACTTCGTTCTAGTTTATATTTAAGAGTGGGGATATATATAAAGTAAGTTATGTATACTGATATGGGTCACCTCATTTCGACTCCATAATCAGAATAGTTTTTCATAATATTTTCCTCTACTCATTCGAGAGGGAAACTATATTATTGGTGTCTATTGTTCATTGCTTATTAAGGCAAAAGTGACCGGAGTAACGCACCGGCCCAACTGAGTAGTATTTAGGGTGTGATCGAAACTTCGGCACATCCTTCTATCGATAGAAAACGAGTAGTGATAATGGATTGATCATCCATTACTTGAGTAGGCGTTATGAGCAGAAATCTAATCATTGACATCCTATCGGTTAATCGATGCCTGTGTGGTTCTGTTAACTAGGGTGTTGATCTGAGCAGTTGTTATATTATATTATCAATGGAGTAGTTTTGAGAAGTTATTGATTTATTTTCGAGTAGTATTTTGAGAAGTTGTTGAGATATATTGGAGTAGTATTTCGAGATTTATAAGAATTTCTGAGTTGATCTCTTTTCAAAGGTAATTATGTTTATAACTCTTAAAGAGTAGTAAAAACCTATTTTGAGTGAGTTGTTGTTGTATTATCTGATATCTCTATATACTTGCTGGGCATTCTTTGGCTCATTCTTGCTATTTTAAATATTATTGATCAGCGGCATCTAAAGACGACTCTAGCATGACTGACTGTGGCAAGGGGAAGTGGAAGGGCTATTAAATTCAATCCAGTAGCCTTATAGTATCAAAGGAGGTTGCAAGATGGAACGGAATTATTAATGCTTTATTATTGTGTGTTTGGTGTGTTGTAATAATACTTCAGAGATTCTGGGAGATGAGTGTGTATTGTAATAACTTCCATATTTTGAGTGCTTGTTCTAAGACTATAACCTGTGGAATAAAAGATGGAGTTGTCAAGGATATTGTTGTAGATTATATTATGAGTAGTTGATCAATTTTCCGCAAAGAAGTATGACGACCTGGATTCCTGTAAGGGATTTGGGGGCGTTACAGTAATGGTATCAAAGCAGTAGGTTATAAACCTTAGAACGAGAATAGATAGGAGTTATAGTTATATAAGAGAGAGTTTAGAAGCCAAGGAATAGTTAGGGTGGAGGCATGACGGCCAATACCGATAGTAGAATCATTTGGAGCAAGAAAAGCGCATTTCCATGATTTATTTATTGGATTTATAATGAGTATATAGAAGTATGTATACGTAAGTATATATATATATGGATGCATACATATCTATGTATATATACGCATGTGTACCGATATATACTGCTTGTTTTCATAATAAACATCTCATGGATATGCAGTTTTATTGAACGAAATGAATTTTTTTTTTATTTTTAGAAAATGCCGCCAAGGAGAAATGGAGCTAACTCCAGAGAAGATGAGGCTTCTACCGGAGGCAATAACAACCAAAACAATCAAGGACTTAACCAACTCGTAGATTTGTTGAGGCAAACCCTAGACCGTGGACATCAGGATCCTATACCCCATGTAGGGAACCAAACCGCAGCAGCCTTTAAGGCTTTTAAGTCAATTCATCCACCTGAGTTTAAAGGGTTTGGGGAACCAGTCGAGGCTAGATCGTGGCTGAAAGAGATGGAGAAATCATTTAAGATTATAGGAGTAGAAGAAGGGCAGAAGACGATCTTTGCCACCTACTTGCTGAAAGAAGAGGCGAATTATTGGTGGGAGTCTAAGGAAGCAATGGAACCTGCAGGGATAATAACCTGGGAAAGGTTCACTGAGTTGTTTTTGGAGAAATATTTTCCTGAGCATATGGAGAGTAAGATGGAGATAAAATTCTTGGAACTAAGGCAGAATAATAGGACTGTTGCTGAGTATGAGAAGGAGTTTACTGAATTATCTAGGTTTGTACCACACTTCGTAGATACTGATAAGAAGAAGGCGAGGAGATTTCAACATGGACTGAGACCATGGATACAAACTAGGGTGGCCGCTTTTGAGCTTACTGAGTATGTTAAAGTAGTGAATAAGGCGGAAGTAATAGAAGCAGGAAGTAATTTTGATCCGAAGGGAAATGAAGGGAAGAAAAGAAAAGCAGAGAGTTGGGGAGGATATCCGACTAGTGGAACATTTCAGAACCAAAATGGTAGAAGGCCCGGGTTTCAGTCTACAAGATTTGGAGGATCCAACCGAGCAGAAAGTGCGGGTAGTGTACAAGTAGGACAACAGGGAAACGAGAGCCAGTTTAGGCAACCAAGACCACCACTGCAAGATTGTCAAGTGTGTGGAAAGAAGCATCCAGGAGCATGTGCAAAATCAGAAGGTAGGTGTCATAACTGTGGTCAAGAGGGGCATAATCGGGCGAATTGTCCCAGGAAGGGAGTAGTCTGCTACAAATGTGGAAAGGAGGGACATATCTCTAGAGATTGTAAAGTGTCAGCAACGGGACCCGCAACATCACGACAAAGCAGTGGAGTTATTAGCAACCAATCAACCGCCAGGGTCTTTAACATGACGTTGGCCGATGGCATGAAAGAGATGGATGAGATAGCAGGTACACGGTTATTTAAAATATCGTAAATGCGTATATAAATGATGAGCCGGTATTAAAATAGAGATATGTTAAAATGAAATCTTAGAGGGGATCGACAGTCTAGCATGAGAGCTTATAATCGAAATGGGAGAGCATAAAATAGGGATGAGGGGATATTGGAGAATAGAGTACGAGATAAGCAGCTTTAGCTATTGCCTACGTTGATTCCGAGGACGGAATCCTTTTAAGGAGGGAAGACTGTAATAACCGTAAATTTTTCGAATAAATTTTTCGAATCTACTCGATATTTTTATTTAAAAATATTTTAGAAACGATGCACTAGTAAATATTTTTAATTAGTACGTTTTATAAATTTTAAAATTTATTTATTCGTATTATATTTAAACATTAGTGTTTATTAAAAATTTGAGAAAAATAGTATTTTTAAATTTTGAGTCGTATTTATTTTAAGAAACGAAATTAGAATTTCGTTTTAATTAATTAGACGGGAGAAAACGAGATCTTTTATTCAATAATTTCATTAAATATAGACATAATCATTATTTTTATTTTAAAAATGATTTCATTAATGATTTTGTCTTCCATTTTTATTTTATTAATTGTCCACTAAAAATATTAATGGAGCACTAAAATTCCATTATCTCCCACAATTAATTCTTTTTAATTATTAAATAGCCCACTTCATTTTTTTTGTTCCCCATTTATTTACTTTTTAATTTTATAAAACAAAAATCCAGTTTTTTTTTATTAAATTCCAGATTTCAATTATATATTGTAAACAGCACAGATGGGGGGGGAGGGGATATCAGTTATTTCGAACAAAAGAAAACACAACAGAGCAGGTAGTTTGCTTCGACTTTTTATTTCTTTTTTTCTGTTATCACGGGGTATTTGGGGGGAGGGGGATGGTCGATTGTTGTTGTTGTTGGAAAAGAGACGGGAAGTGAGATTGAGTGGCAAGAGAGAGAGGTGGGGGTTTTGGGTGTTATGGTTGAATCGGAGAAACGGGGAGGGAGATAGAGAGATTGAACAGAGAGTTGGAGAAGGGGGAGATGCGGGAGATTGAGGGAGAGACGCAGTCGGAGATCGAGAGAGATGATGGGTTGTGTCGAGGTGGGTGTTGCCGGAACAGAGTAAGAGAGATCGCGAGGGAGAGAGGCAGAGAGAGAAGAGAGATCGCGAGAGAGAGAGAGAGGCTGAGAGAGAGAGAGATGCGAGAGAGGGAGAGAGAGAGAGAGAGAGAGAGAGAGAGAGAGAGAGAGAGGGAGAGGCTGGTTGAGCAATCGCAGGGGAGGAGTTTGTACGGCGGCGGTGGTGGCGCGTGGGCCCCACGCGCCGCTGTGTGTAGATGTCTGTTAAGTGTTGTATATATATATATATATATATATTGATATATTATAGTATTTAATAAAAATAAAAAGTAGTATATTTTTTTAATTTGAGTTGTAATAATTGTTTTAAGAATAATATCAATTACAATTTCTGTTTGTATATTTTGAATTGGATTTAAATAAAAAGTTGTGTATTTTAAAATTAGTTGTATTAATTGATTTTAAAACTAGTGATTTAATTGAAGTGTTATTAAAAATTTAGAGATATTATAGTAAATAATTTTTATTAAATTGGGGATTGATTTATTATTTTTAATAAATATATTTTGTACCATAAATTAAAGATTTATGGTTTTGATAATAAAAAGGGGGGGGTTTAAATTATTAATTTGGAATTATTTATAGTTAGATTTTGATTTAAAAATATTATTTGATTATTTTCCATAAATTAGAAAGTTATTGTTTTATTATTAAAAAAGAGGATTAATTTAGAATAAATAGGATTAAAAAGGGATATAATTTCAAGATTTTATATTTAATATTTCCGAATTATTTTATTAATCGGATAAGACCAGATTTATTTAAAGACTAAAAAAAGGATTTAATATTATTTTTTTTAATTATGAGATTTAAAGGGAATATTAATTAGTGGGATTATTATTAATTTATGGATTTAAATTGAATAAAATAGATTCTTGAATAATTTTGGTTTTGAGATTTATATTAATTAAATTGGGGATTTTTTTCTAAGAATTTAGAAGAGATAATTAGAAGTACAATTTGGTTATTTAATCGTTAGCAATCGTTTAGAGATAATTAGTGATTTTCTGTTCGTGATTTATAGACTTAATAATTCGTTAATAAAAAGAGAGATTTTTGGGATTAGATAGAATTAAATGCAGTATTATTTTAGAGGCTGATATTTATTATTGAATTATTTTAATTAGTCAGATTGGGCTTTTAGATTAAAAAACCGGGATTAATACGAAACAGCTGAACTAGGTTTTAATAAGGTGAAATGTCGAGCTAATAAAGTGAGTTTTTATTTGGTTATAGAGAATCAGAGACGTGGAGCCAGGTGAATTATCGTACCGCAGAGCACAGGCAAGTTTACTAATTCGTACTCCATTGTTCGGAGTATTTCTATTTTTAAAAATTCATAATTATGCTGATTAAGTTTTCGATTATCAAAATCAAGTATTCTTTCGAGTGATTTATACCAGATTTTTATTCATGCAATTTACATACATATTATTGTTGAGCTGTTATCCAGGCATATTATATCATGAGGTGTTCAAACTTATTTCATGAGTTGTTCCATATGGTTGGTACGTTTATTGAGATACTTCGTTCTAGTTTATATTTAAGAGTGGGGATATATATAAAGTAAGTTATGTATACTGATATGGGTCACCTCATTTCGACTCCATAATCAGAATAGTTTTTCATAATATTTTCCTCTACTCATTCGAGAGGGAAACTATATTATTGGTGTCTATTGTTCATTGCTTATTAAGGCAAAAGTGACCGGAGTAACGCACCGGCCCAACTGAGTAGTATTTAGGGTGTGATCGAAACTTCGGCACATCCTTCTATCGATAGAAAACGAGTAGTGATAATGGATTGATCATCCATTACTTGAGTAGGCGTTATGAGCAGAAATCTAATCATTGACATCCTATCGGTTAATCGATGCCTGTGTGGTTCTGTTAACTAGGGTGTTGATCTGAGTAGTTGTTATATTATATTATCAATGGAGTAGTTTTGAGAAGTTATTGATTTATTTTCGAGTAGTATTTTGAGAAGTTGTTGAGATATATTGGAGTAGTATTTCGAGATTTATAAGAATTTCTGAGTTGATCTCTTTTCAAAGGTAATTATGTTTATAACTCTTAAAGAGTAGTAAAAACCTATTTTGAGTGAGTTGTTGTTGTATTATCTGATATCTGTATATACTTGCTGGGCATTCTTTGGCTCATTCTTGCTATTTTAAATATTATTGATCAGCGGCATCTAAAGACGACTCTAGCATGACTGACTGTGGCAAGGGGAAGTGGAAGGGCTATTAAATTCAATCCAGTAGCCTTATAGTATCAAAGGAGGTTGCAAGATGGAACGGAATTATTAATGCTTTATTATTGTGTGTTTGGTGTGTTGTAATAATACTTCAGAGATTCTGGGAGATGAGTGTGTATTGTAATAACTTCCATATTTTGAGTGCTTGTTCTAAGACTATAACCTGTGGAATAAAAGATGGAGTTGTCAAGGATATTGTTGTAGATTATATTATGAGTAGTTGATCAATTTTCCGCAAAGAAGTATGACGACCTGGATTCCTGTAAGGGATTTGGGGGCGTTACACCTAGGAGATAGATAATTCTTATCTAAAGTGTCAACCGATAGTATTCTTCATGGCATATAAACATTTGAATCCAAATCTATTCCTTTCATTCATTATCTCAATCGTTACATCGTAGTCCTAATCACTATTCACCAATACCTCAGTACATAATAAAAAGTTTTAATTATATCCAAAATTTGGGGTTCTTACAGTCTCCCCTCCTTAAAAGGATTCCGTCCCTGAATCAGGTAGGAAGCAAAGAGTCGATTGTCTGTCGTTTCACCTTTCAGCTTCCGGGTCAATTCTTAGTCGTTCTGCCCTTTCTCAGCACATCTACTGGTGCTACAATACGTACTTTATCCTTTTTCCATCAACTTTGATACTTTTTGTACAACACATTATTCGGGTCATGCTCTTACTCAGTCTAATCCTTATTGTTCTTATTGATATCCATAGTGGCTTTGGTATCACTATCGTGCTGCAAATTCGGAGATAACCTCGCTCGCACTGTGCATTTCCTGATCGCTTTAATCTTTGCAATCTCGATTAATATAGAGAAGTGGAAAGATTTATTGAGAGATCACTATGATCAATTGAACATTTGTTATATTGCATAGTTAGTACAGAAGGGGGCCAGCCTTTAGTACTTGACAAGCAATTAAACAAGTTATGGTACTCCACTTAGACTTTTATCACATAGACAGATAGTCACGTAGCAGTACCTCCCCTCCTTAAAGGGTTGTTCTTCTCAATTCATAAAGAAGATGAATAAGAGAGAAGAAAAGAAAAGAGTTCTAAAGGATTATAGAAAGCTTTCATGATTGTAAAATATCATACTCAGAATTTACCTCTGAAGTATAGAGGTTCATCAAAGAAGAAATTAATCATAATTATATCCAATACTATTTGATCGCAATCGCATGTGTCAACATATCTTGCTGCTTTGTCCACTATTCTATGGGCTTATACTCTGGTTCAACCTTAGCAACGCTCACTTTTTGGAAAATATTTCAACCTCTCAGGTTAAATCTTAGTTTCTCGCTTGACACCATTGTTACTGACATTCCATGTCATGCTACTAGCTTTTTCATATTTATAATACTAACCCTATCAGGTTGTCATCCCGAGAACTCATTAGAAAGCCCATTTATTAATCCATTCATAACATTCCTTGCTTCACATTCCATAATTATCTTCCCCATCCTTTTCTTTATCAATCACATCCTTCTTATTATCTGATTCTTATTTACTTCTGTTATTTACTTCCACCTTCATCTCTTTATTGAGACATCTTTTGCACTTGATACCTCCTTATTGGTATCCCGTCACAGTTACTGTATAATCATCACATTATTCCAATTTAAACTCTCCGAAATGAATCTGGCCGATCCCTTTTACTTAGATCCAATATAATCTACTTCTGCCAACCTTGTTTCTCATCACTTGTTCTTTTCTACATGTGGTTTTCCACAGGTTATCTTTCGTAAGTTAGACCAGGTGGTATAGCTACCTGCTCGTACTCTTATCATCTATCGAGCATCTGCATTAGTCTTGCCACATGAAACACGTTATGATCATGCTATAAGTTTTGGGGGTAAAACTAGCTCGAATGCTACCTTCCAAACACTTTTAAACTCTCAGATGGCCCAATTAGTCTCGGGCTCAACTGCCATTCCCTCCAAGTCTCATTAATTCTTTCTACGGGAATACATTTAGCATCATGAATCATCAACCTCATATTCTCTATCTTGTTTGTGCAGAAGTACACTAACACAAACTTGTTTATCATTCATCAACATGCCATTTAGCTTATCAATAGCAGCACTTTCTTTATCTTTACGTTGTCATCTACTTTCTTAGAAGAATCACCATCGCATATTGTTTACGTAGTGCGTTAATAGCTAACCATATGGGTTTCAATCCTTTAGGGAGACAAAGTAATCACTATTCCTTATCCATAAGGAACACTTCCTGAACTTGATGTAGATATTACATGAAGTAGATAAAATTGCAGAAGGGTTTCAAGCATCGCAGCTATGTCAGGTTGATGAAACTATCACTCATGCAGCTTCCATAAAAGACTGGAAACTTAACGGTTTACTTCGTTAATTTTGTATCACGGTCCTGGTTTGCCTCAAAACGGGACCTTCTAAGGTACGTAATATGCTTAAGACTCCATCAGGAATCGAATCTTTGCTTAAACTATTATTACCTTCGATTCTTGCACAATCATCAAAAGGAATGTAAATTCCTCCACTCCAATATGACCTTCAAGGTCTTTCCAAATATCATTTTGTTTATTCGGTATGAATATTTGTAATTATTCCTTTATACTTAGACTGTCGGCCACCTCATTAGCCTTTTCTGATAATAATTTCTTATAATCAATGTTCTCTGGATACGTTCCAACTCAAATTTTTCTACCTCATTCCCATCACTGTTGGGTTAAAGCATTCTCCCTTAAGCTCTGCTGAAGGAGAAACTATAACTATCAGTCTTTTTCCATAAGTCATTGCTTCCACCTTCCTGTGGGAACTTTATCAAAGTTACTCTCGATCATACCTAGGATATTTGTTCTCTTAGTTCTTTCTTGTTCTAGGATAATCTCAACCTTCTTGGGTTCCATCCATACCTCATCATGGTTTCATACATGCCTCATCTGGCATTATTGTTATTGTGTCTTACATTCTCTACCAAACTTCTATTTTGAAACTCAGAATGTTAACTTTTTCCTTGTAAGGTTTCTTAGGTCGTCCTCATCATTCCTCCTGTATTTTCTAGGTACAGGTATATCAAAACGTCGTTGATCAATACTCTAATAATTCTATCTATGTTCTTTCCAGAACTCTTTTTAATAATCTTTACAGGTCATTGTTACCTTAGCGAATCCAACTCATATCATCTGAATTCACAATGTCTTTATTAGGGTTATTGCCATCCCTTGTGCATTCCCCAGGGTTTGTCTTAATTTATGGATATCCTATCCTTAATTCAACTGCCAAGGAATTCTTGCATCCTATAATTGGCAATCAGATCATGTATCCTTAATAAGGGTCTCTTTTCCATCATTCTCCTTTGATAATCGATCTGTGGCTTAATGCTAACCTCTACTTTCAAATAGTTGCCAACCTCTTCGACCTTCCAAAAGGCAACGTATGTCTATCTGCTCTCTTACAGAACTTGGTAATGGTAGCAAGGATGTTTTGGAAGATATTGGTCGAGTTCAACGTGAATCTCTTAGTACTTATCGTTCTTCGCGAAGATACTTGCCTCAGACAAAATTTCTACAGCATACTGTTCAAAATCTGACCATTTCTATACTCTCTTCATATACCTTCATTATTTACTTTCCTCCGTCATAATATATTCATGGTATTCATGATCCCCTAACATCATACATCTCAAGTCATTATACTTCCATTTTTACTCGTAATCTTGGGCAATCATATACACATGAATCACTTTAGTACGGGTGACCCCATTCCAAAAAGTCTAGTAAATTCGCAATCCAAACATGGGTTGCAAAGGATTCAGTAGAAGATTCCTACGATCTCACTTGTAGTCGGTGCTTTCTTAGAAGCAACCCTACTTTGTCCTTTCATTGCTGGTCTAGTCACTTGATAATCCGTTGTGACTTGGCCTCAACTGGCCACACTAAAATAAAAATATATGATTTTAGGGGTTGGCTAATTAGCATTAGTTTTCTAGCAATTGCCGGCATAGTGTCTTCTTCTTTGATACCTTTCTACCTTTCCAAAACTTTACTTCATATGTCTTAATCGACTACTCAGCGCCGTCTTCGGTCACCTTTCCTCTACTTTTATCTCTTCAACTATTCTTATCAATCCCACGTGCCACGCAAGCTTACCATTCCTGGCATAACAGCCTTTTCACTTAAGTCAATCTCGGAGTTTCTCAGTCCGGCTGGTTTCTTACTTACATTTCCTGTTTCCGTCCAATCTCACTTCATCATTTTATCTCTACCATCGATTGTAATACTCAGGGTCCGTCTACTAACCCATATGACAGAAACCTTACCCAATCCACAGGGTTCGCTCCAGTTTCCACTCTCTTCCATGACGTTCTCTGATAATCAGAAAGACAAGGTTTGCCAAAATTCATTGAAGTTCTTTCCAGAATCAGGAAAATTTTGGTCAATCTATCCACCTACTGATAACATTAAGGAGACCAGTTTAGAAACCTGGAGAATAATTCTATGAACCTCCAAGCAGGTATAACCATAAGCAGTCATAATTAATGAAATAATCGTCATCAGGTTGGAAGTTTAACCACTAGAGCGGAACCAATTATATACATCCCTTAGAAGGGAATCAACAGTTTCAAACTGAAACCTTTCACAACGTCTTGATACCTATACGTCCAGATATTCAATATTACCAAATGTCAGTCTACCTGACCACTAGTCTCAGAAGGAACATTACCGTCGGAGTTGGTTGTTCCACAAAATTGGCACTACTAAGGCCATCCAAACCTAGTGAACCGTGCCGTCCGAATGCATTCGCAAGTACTTTGTCGTGCTGCGTAAGCACACATCCTAATCCTTTATGCGAAGCGTCGTTGGAAGCACAAAGTCAACTCTTGGTCATTACCAATTTCATCTTTTAGCTCCAAGAAGATTTTCTCAAATTTTTCTCTTTAACTGCCGATCGTATTACTTGATCCATTATAATTCTGCGTTGGAGTAAACTTAAGGTAACTACTATAATCCATTCAAAGAAAGAATTTAATATTCCTCTAAATCACATGCATCTAACATTTCTGGTTCGTCATTTAACTGTGTTGAGATAACTCTATACTCAGTCTCTGACAGTAGTCTCATTACGAGTTCATCTTGACTCACTGGTCTTATCTTCCGGTAGGTTCTGAGATCATTGTCTCGCTTACTACTTCCTTATATAACTTTATCCAATCATGCTATCACTTCCCAATGTCTTTACTTTATACTGATTCATTCATGAAATGAACATTTCCCTTAATAAAACCACCTCATTAACCTCCCTTTGGTTTCATAAATTATAACCTATGACATCTGCCTTTTTATGGCGAATTATTACTGACAATATTCATACAAATTCATTTATCAAATGATGTGGCACTTACTGCCTCCTTCTCAACTATCCCTAGGGACTCTGCTCCTCGCCCTAAATCGATGTCTTTGATAATCATACATCCCTCTAGCTCTTTCTTCGTTAATATGAAAGTCTCTAAGGGTTCTCATCTATTCCTGTATAATATCTCAAGTGATCCTTTCAATCCGTCTTACTTGCTGGTACTACATCCAGTAGTCCGGCTACGAATCCAACATGAATCTTCAGTCCTATTGCTAATAGCTCAGTTCTTTATGCTCACTTTTCTGAGCACCATACCTTAATCATCACAGTCTTCCTGGCTGCAGCCCTCAATCCTCAAGGGTAAGCTCCTTATCATAATAGGACTGTCCTTAACTGCTGGAACCTCTTCCGGGTTTCCAGTAGGGTACTCCATCGAATTACCCGCTGATCTTCAGCATATAAAGCATCATCGCGTTGCTGCTCGTATGCCTCGAGGTCCGTCGCCTTACTCGTCGATACGATATCGAGCTAAGTTACTATCATGATAATTAAGAGTTCCCATAATGGTTCTTATTATCATAGTGAATTTATTATTTTAACGTCGCCTCATCTCTGGGGTTTATAACGTACGCTCTGATACCATTTCTGTAACACCCCCAGATCCGGGGTCCGGGATCCGGTCATTACGGTCTCCAATTCTGTCCACAACACTTGAACTTACCTCAACATAAAATAAATTACATCTTTATGACCCAACACAACAATATAAAATATACCCGTTATAGTCCCAGAGATGAAATCAGAGTAACAACCAAATTTTATTAAATACATTATGAGTTCTTACAACCAAAAAGAGTTACAATATGAATACATACTCTTGCCATCCATTTGCATAAGTCATACTAGACCATATACTTGGTACTGAAAGAATGAATCTATCCTACCAATAGCTTCTTCTTCAGCTCTAGTAGTCTCATCGTCCTCGCCCGCGTCATGTGCGCCTTGTGCGAGTCATCTGGTCTTGCTGTTATTGTGATATAATAATAAAGCAAGGGTGAGCAATAGCCCACTAACAATAATGTATAATTGAACGATAATATATAACGGTTCAAAAGTATCTTTCAAACCATATGCCATGCATTTACAGAAATGATGCCAGTATAACATGAACGATGAAGTTACAAGGTAACTCAAAATGCATATATAGGTGGGAATATCTGCTATGTCAAAGATAAGACAGATATCATCATTTATCATAAAAGAGGAACTTGTAGGGAAAATATTGCAATTCCAACTATGAATACTTTTCCAATACTGCCAACAATGATAATGTTGCAGAAAATAAAAGAGTTTGAATGATGAACTTATGCTGGAGTATTCACAGCCCCCACTTCCAATCTTACGATGATCAGTCGCAGATTGTACAACTCAATTTAGATTTACTACCGGTAGAAGGAAGAACTGACGGCGTTACTTGTCTACCGCCCTACTAGCTCTCCCCGGCCAACGGTTGGGCCAAAGGGGATGGGCCGGCGCTACTCGGCCTCTTACACGACTCCAAGTTCGAAAAAAAATTCATGACTCTGAACGCAAAGTTCGTCCCCCTTTCCCCAAGTATAATACTTGTTGATAAGACTCCACAAAGTAGTCGTATCTAGTTGGAAAGGAAAATTCAACATCATATCTCCCAAGCTGCTGCTTGTTAGAGGATACCATCTTGTTCCAATAATCTCACCCCTCGAATAATGAGAAGGTTTACTCAAAGATTCAATTGATAAACAACAACCAAGTTGCGAGTGAAAAGAATAGTTTTACAAGATTTAGGACCGGGAAGTCAACAAGATAAATAACATTGCTCAAGTAGGTTCCCCTATAATGTGGAAGTTTGAGCGAGCATTTAAATCCTTTTAAGAAAGATTTAAATGAAAAAAAAAAGAGTTTGGAACCTTTCCTTGATAAAATAGTCGTAAAAAGACTCCGAAATATTTTACATAATATCTGGAGATGAAAGATAATCTCCAAATAATATAAATTATTTTAAAAAGAATTTAAAAGAATTAAATAAATATTCCAAGAATATTTATTAACTCAATAATATTTACGGAATATTATTAAATAATAATATTGCTCGTAAGTAATCCTCGAATGAATATATAGAATTATTTACTAAATAAATCCCTCCTTAATTGAATATTCAAAATAATATTCATTAATAATTAAACTCCAATAAGTATTTAAAATAATATTCAATAAATAAGTCAAACCTTAAATGAATATTTGAAAATAATATTCATTAATAAATAATCTTCTAAATGAATATCCAAATAATATTCATTTAGTAATCAAAACTTTAAAGGAATATTCGAAATAATATCCTTTAAGTAAATACAACTTCCAATGAATATTTTAAAGTAATATTCATCGTGTACATAAAACCTTAAATGAATATTCGAAAGTAATATTCATTTAATAAATAAAATTCCCTTGAATATCAAAGTAATTATTCATTAAATAATCAAACTCTAAGTGAATATTCAAAAATAATATTCACCTAATATTTCTCGACTGAGATAATTCTCAAATAACATTCTTCGAAAGATTTCCAAGTAATTGATACTTTATGGAAATATAAATAATGTTTAATAATCACATTCCTTAAGATAATAATCTGCCGTTGGAATCCCTCCGGGTTTCCACGACTATCTGTATCTCAAAATACCGATTCCCGGTCTATATTTAAGAATGAATATCATATGCCCTTCGCTAAGGGTCTTATCAAAACAATCCGGCTTATAACTGATTATTCGTATCTTGTCTATAAGCCAATAGTAATTCAGGGAACATGTATCATAATATAATTTAACAATAGGCATGCATGCTATGGCATATGTGAAATGGCAATCACATATATATATATATACTATCACAACAACAGGTTCAAAATTTTGAACACTTGCCTGGTAATCGGGTGTGGGTGGAGATAGCGTGTCCTGGGTCCGCTAGATGATCTATAAACAATCAGAACATTCGAGATTAACCACTTAACACCTTTTGAAAGTCTAGGTTTAAACTTCACTTAAGTCGAAACACGTTTTCGAATTACCCCGTTATACACCTTTTAGTGTAACTCTTTTTAATACCGATACGATCCGACATTGTTCGTTATTACGACATGTCATCATACCCACACTTGGTATATACTTAAGTTGTATAAGTTCTAAAGTCGATCGATTACGAACCGAGATTATACCTCGAGTTTTATCATTCGTTTTCTAAGTGTTTTACCAAAGTTATAACCAAGTGGGTTTTTAGGGGTTCGTTCGCCACCGAGTAACATGCTTTACGAGGGTTCAATTGAAGTTACGAACTTTTACTTACGGTTTCGAACCAATTTTAGTAATTTGATCATAACTCCTAAACCGTAAGTTGGAATGTTTCGATTCTTGTGCCAAAACGATCTATGGCTCGAGATATACAAGGGCATGTCATTTATTCATCAATGCCAGAAACTCATCCTAACTGTTATGCACGGTTTTCTAGAGGTTAACGAAAATCGGGCATTACGACGGCTATAAATCGGACGTTTCCAAATTGTCACAACAATCACCAAGCCACACCGGGCATACATACATCTTATACACATGATTCTCATCTCAACAAGTCCAGAAATATCATACTTCCCCATCATATTCATTATATCTCTTAGATCAATAAAGCTAATTACATAATCATGCTTATAATACACCATTTCATAACTAATCTCAAAATCATCCAATAATCATCAAAACTTAAACTAAGAGCTAGGGTTTCTTGAGATGATTACCTTCCTTGGAGTATGTACTAGCCTTACTAAGCTTGATCTAGTCCTTGTATAGGCTTAACAAAGCTTGGATCAACCAAAGAAAACAAGAAATCAAAGATTAGTTCTTGGAAGTTACTATTCACCCTAAACTTGTAAAAATCATAGAAAATTGAAAAATACGAATTTAGCTCACAAATTTTTACCACGTCTTGGGATCTTCATAAACTTTTTTTTGAGTCCTAGATCATCAGATATGAAGATTCCTAGCTAGGGTTTGAGCCCTCTTTTTCTGCTGGACAGAAACTGGGCATATTTGTTTCCCCAACTTTGAGCATGTATTTGACTAGGCTATACTACTTTGTTGGCCATGAAATTTTGAGCAAATATTACCCATGGAGTGGAGAGGCTGTGGTTAAAATGTGGTGATTTTATCATGGATAGAAATGGAGATATGAATTTTTCTTTCATAGTGGTTCTTGCTGGGCAGGTTTAAGAAAATGGAGAGAATGGAATTGTCTTGCTTGATGTCTTTGAAAAATAATGCATAAAGTGTTGTCTTGAATAATATCTCATCTTATGTTCAATTTATTAAAGTGATGATGCATGGAGTGATGTATTTGGTAAGACAAGTGTTGAGTTTTGGATGGTTACAAGCTAACTAAGTGGTTGGTTTTCTAAGTACTAGTTTCTTGCTAAGTATCCTAGTTACTTGAGTCAGCACTTGGATGCTAGATATTTTCTAATAGCTTATGCATGACTCTTGCTTCCTCTGCTTGTTTCTTTTGTCCGGTTATTGCTCGTTTCAATTGATCCTTCGTAGGATATTTCACGGATTTCTAATTAGGTTTTATCGGGAATCTTCTTAATATTAATACTATCAATCTCCATCTTTCTTACTAACTCTCGAATTTATATTAATTAAATTCCTTCGTTAAATTCTTAAGTCTATTAGTGTCCAGGGAACTCTCGGAGAAAATAAAAGTGCGGTTTTTCAGAATCCGACAGCTTTTACATACACTTATTTTCCCCCTGGATCACTATTACGAACTCGGAAATCCGTTCCGAATACTTCTATATAGTGTCGTCTCATAATATTCTCTTTTCCACCAAAAACACTATTCATTCTTTATTCTTTACTTATTCTCTTAGGGTTGTACAATTGTCCCTGATCTCTTTCGATCGTTCCTTAACCTTTTTACGGACCCACTAGACCAGTAACAGATATCGATTTGGATGACATAAGAACAATCTTGTCCTTTAGAATTATCAAATCTCAATTTCCTAGGAGATAGATAATTCTTATCTAAAGTGTCAACCGATTGTATTCTTCATGGCATATAAACATTTGAATCCAAATCTATTCCTTTCATTCATTATCTCAATCGTTACATCGTAGTCCTAATCACTATTCACCAATACCTCAGTACATAATAAAAAGTTTTAATTATATCCAAAATTTGGGGTTCTTACAAGAGAGGCAGTTTCAAACTGGGAACGGCCAACCACTCCAACAGAAGTAAGGAGTTTCATCGGATTGGCAGGGTATTACAGAAAATTTGTTCAAGATTTTGCGAAAATCGTAGCCCCGTTAACTCGACTTACCCGTAAAACTGAGAATTTTGAATGGAATGAAAAATGCGAGAAGGGTTTCCAAGAGCTGAAGAAGAGGTTGGTAACGACCCCAGTATTGGCGTTGCCCGATGGAAAAGGAGATTTTGTAATTTACAGTGATGCATCGCATAAAGGATTAGGGTGCGTGCTTATGCAACACGGTAAGGTAATCGCGTATGCGTCAAGGCAGCTAAAGGAGTATGAGATCCGATATCCCACTCATGATCTAGAATTAGCAGCAATAGTTTTCGCTTTAAAGATTTGGAGGCACTACTTGTAAGGAGAGAAGTGCGAGATATACACTGACCATAAGAGCCTCAAGTACATTTTCACTTAGAAAGAGCTTAATATGCGCCAGAGAAGATGGCTGGAATTAATCAAAGATTATGATTGTGAGATTCGTTATCCCCCAGGTAAAGCTAATGTGGTGGGTGACGCCCTCAGTAGGAAAGAGAAACTCAAAATGATAACCTCAGAAGAAGAATTGGTGAGGGATTTCTTAAAGTTGGAGATCGAGGTCAAGATACCCGGAGATGGTCAAGAAAGGTTAATGGAAATTCGAATCCAACCCCCATTGTTAGAAAAGATTAGACTATGTCAAGAACGGATAATGGAGGAAGAAGAAAACTCCATGGAAGAGATAATGATTGGAGAAGAAATTAAGTGTGAATGAGACAAGGAAGGAGTCATGAGGTACACATACAGGATTTGGATTCCAAATGTTCAGGAACTTAAGGACGAGATTTTATATGAGGCACACAACTCAAGGTACTCAGTGCACCCCGGTAGTACCAAGATGTATAGGGATTTGAAATAGTATTACTGGTGGCCCAATATGAAAAAGGACGTAGCAGAGTGGGTAAGCAGATGCTTGACCTACCAAAGAGTGAAAGCAGAGCACCAGAGACCCAGTGGACTGTTGCACCCCTTAGAGATTCCCGAATGGAAATGGGAACATATAGCCATAGATTTCGTAGTAGGTTTACCAAGGACCAAAGCTAATCATGACGCCATATGGGTAATTATAGACCGACTAACGAAGTCAGCTCACTTTCTCTCGATCAATGAAAGGTACACGGTCGACAGACTAGTGGATATCTACTTAAAAGAGATAGTGGCACGACATGGAGTCCCAGTCGCCATCGTATCCGATCGAGATCCTAGGTTTAACTCCAGGTTTTGCAGAAGCTTTCAAGAATGTGTAGGAACCCGGCTGAACATGAGCATAGCTTACCACCCCCAGACAGACGGGCAAAGTGAAAGGACCATCCAAACGCTGGAGGATATGTTGAGAGTCTGTGCTATAGACTTTAAAGGAAACTGGGATGATCACTTGCCCTTGATTGAGTTCTCCTACAACAATAGTTTCCATTCAAGCATAGGAATGCCACCTTACGAGGCCCTTTATGGAAGTAAATATTGATCTCCCTTGTATTGGGATGAAGTTGGAGAGCGAAAGATGCTCGGACCCAATGTGGTCCAACGGACTAAAGATGCAGTAGATCTAATCAGAGGACAGCTGGTAGCAGCCCAAGATCGACAAAAGAGATATGCCGACTTAGCTCGGAAAGGCAAGGAATATGAAGTTGGAGACCTAGTGTTCTTAAAGGTATCTCCTTGTAAAGGTTTAATGAGGTTTGGAAAGAAGGGAAAACTGAGTCCCGGATATATTGGACCGTTTGAGATCTTAAGACGTATCGGGGAACTAGCTTACGAACTAGCATTACCCCCAAATCTGCAACAAGTACACAATGTGTTCCATGTTTCGATGTTTAGAAAATATAATCCGGATGCCAAGCATATAGTTGAATATGAGCACGTGGACATGCAACCACATTTAACCTATGTGGAGCAGCCTGTGGAAATCATAGACCGAAAGGAACAAGTGCTCCGAAACAAGGTCATTCAGCTAGTTAGAGTCTTGTGGCAGAACCACAATGTGGAAGAATCAACCTGGGAGCTAGAAAGCGCGATGCAAGAAAAGTACCCCCATTTGTTTTCAAACTGATTCCGGGACGGAATCCTTTTAAGGAGGGGAGATTGTAAGAACCCATATTTTTGATAGAATTAAAACTTTGAGTATGTATTAATGTAAATATGAATAGTGGTTACAACTACGATGTAACAATTGTTCTAAGGAATGAAAAAGGAATGGATTTGGATTCAAATGTTCATATGTCTTGAAGAATGCTATTGGTTGACAACTTAGATAAGAATAATCTATCTCCTGGATAAGTAGGATATGTTAACTCCAAATAGGAGAGTTATTCTCATGTCATCCAAATCGATATCGGTTATTAGTCCAGTGGTTCCGCAAAAAGGTTAAGGAACGCTCGGGAAAGCGAGAGATCACTTTTCTAATAATAAGGAATAAAGTAAAGAATAAGTGATGAATAGTGATTTTGGTGGAAATTAGAATATTATTAGACGACACTATATAGAAGTACCCGGAACGGATTTCTGAGTTCGTATTAATGATCCAAGGGGAAAAAGAGTGTATGTAAAACTTATCGGATTCTGAAAAATAGCACTTTTATTTTTCCCGAGATTCCCCTAGACACTGAATGACTTAAGGAATTATTGAAAGGATTTAAGGAATATGGATTCGAGATTTATTAAAGAGAATGAGAATGATAGTATAAATATTAAAACGGTTTCCGGTAAAACCCTAATTAGAGATCTTCGCGATATTCCTCCGAACGATCAATGAATTGAGCAATAACCGGACAAAGAAACAAGCAGAGGATCAACATACATGCATGTGCTAGTAGAAAATATCTAGCAACCAAGTAGTTACTTAAGCAACTAGCACACTTAGAATCAAAACTAAGTACTTAACAATCAAATCACTTGGTTGGCCTAAACACCACCAAATCATCAACACTTGTCCATCCAATTTCATCATGCATGACATACTAGCTTTATTAAAGCAACTTTAAGATGAGATATTATCTAAATAACATCACAATAATTCATTCAACCAAGCAACAAAGCAATCAACTCCACCACTCTCCCTCTTTCATTCCATTCGGCTTCACCATTAATTCAAGAACACAAATCAAGCTTCCAACCATCATTTGATCTTGAAACTTTTATGGTAAGTCCTATATTTCATAAAAGTAAAGAAATCTTAGATTCAAATACATCTTTTACCATTTTCAAATAAATCATCCAAGGTGAGGATGAATAGTGTTCTTCATGAATTAACTTTATATTCTTGGTTTCCTTTGATTGATCTAAGCTAGCTTAGGCCACACAAGGACTAGATCAAGGCTTAGTAAGGCTCTAGCACTCTCCAAAGAAGGTATAACCACTTGAAACCCTAGATCTTACTTTGAGATTATGCATGTTCTTGATGAATTTTAACTTAGTTATGATTATGGTGATGTTATAAGCATGATTAGTTAGTGGTTTAGTGATTTAAGTAAAATGATGCATATGATGGTGAAGTGTAATATTTATGGACTTGTTGAGATGAATAACATATGTATAAGTTGTATGGATGCCCGGTGTGGCTTGGTTTGATTGTGGCAAATTTGGAAACGTTCGATTTATAGCCGTCGTAATGCCCGATTTTTGATAGACCTTAAGAATCCGTTCATAACAGTTGGTATAATTTTCTGTCCTTGATGAATTTATGACATGCCCTTATAGTTCTCGAGTCATAGATCATTTTGGTGAAAGAATCGATACAAACGGACTTACGGTTTAGGAATTATGGCCGATTTGCTAAAAGTCGTTCGAAACCGTAAGTACGAGTTCGTTATTAAAACTGAACCTCGGTAAAATATGTAAGTTAGTGACAAATCATGGTAATTAAATATTAGAGATCATAAGGAAGGTGTAGGAGAAAACCTCGTGTCAAACGTATCATTTTTCAATTTTATAAAAATGTTTGAATCAAGGTTAAACGCGAACGAACCCCTAAAAGCACACTTGGTTATAACTTTGGTTAATCACTTAAAAACGGGTGATAAAACTCGAGGTATAATCTTGGTTCGTAAACGACCTACCTTAGCACTTACATAACTTAAGTATGTACCAAGTGTAAGTGTAATGACAATCCGTAATAACGAACAAATGTCGGGTCAAAACGAGGTTAATAAGAGTACACAAAAAGGGTGCATAACGAGATAATTCGAAAACATGTTTTAACTTAAGTTAAGTTTATACTTAGCTTTTTAAACAACGTTAAGTAATTAATCTCGAATACTACCTCCACCCGACTACCAGGCAAGTTTCCAATACTTTGGAACTATTGTTGTGATAATATATATGATGTGATTTTGTTATACATATGCCATTGCATGCATGCCTATTTTCAAGTTATATTGTTATACTTGTTCCTTGATTTATTATTGTCTTATAGACTAGATGTGATATATCAGTATACGCCGGATATTGCTAAGACCCTTAGAGAAGGGCATATGAATCTTATTCGTTCAATATAGACCGGGAGTCAGTATTTCTTGATATATCATGATTACTTTCGGAGGAAAATAATTAAGTAAATATTTTTCCATTATTTGGTTAACGAATATTATTCTGAATATTCGTCTGAGATTATTTATTTAGCGATCATTACTTCAAATATTTATTTGAACGTTATCTATTCAATGAATATTATTTTTCAATATTCATTTAAAGTCGATTCATTTATCGAATATTATTTCAAATATTCCCTTCAAGTCTTATTTATTAAACGAATATTCATTTAAGTATTTTATTTATTCAATAAATATTTTTTTATATTCATTCGAGAATTATTTTGAGAAATACTTCGATTAAATATATTCTTTCATATTTATTAATATTCTTTAAATATTTCTGATTCATTAAATATTCTATGAATATTTATTCAATACTTTGGAATAACTTCAATATTGTTTCATATTCTTCAAATATTATCTTCAACCTTCGAATATCATGTAAATTATTTCGGAGTCTTATTATTAATACTTGTATCAAGGAAGGTTCTCAAAATTCTATTCTTCATTCAATCTATCTTCCAAATTATAAGGGAACCTTACTTGAGAAATATTATTTATCTTGTTGACTTCCCGGTCATAAATCTTTTGAAACTATTCTTTTCATTCGCAACTTGGTTGCTATTTGCTTATTGAATCTTTGTGTACCTTCTCATCATTCGAGGGGTAAGAATGTTGGAACAAGTTGGTATCCATTAACAAGCATCAGCTTGGGAGATATTGGTGAATTTTCCTTTCCAACTAGATACGACTACTTTGCAGAGTTTTATCAACAAGTATTATACTTGGGGAAAGGGGGATGAACTTTACGTTCAGAGTCAAGGATTCTATTCGAACTAGGAGTTGTGTAAGAGGTCGAGTAGCACCGGTCCATCCCATTTGGCCCAACCGTTGGCCGGGGAGATCTAACAGGACGGTAGACAAGTAAATCCGTCAGCTCTTCCTTCTACCGGTAGTAAATCTAATTTGAGCTGTACAATCTGCGACTGATCATCGTAAGGATTGGAACAGCGGGCGCGGTGAATACTCCAACATTAGTTCTTCATTCAAATTTATTTATGTTCTGCAACATGAGATATCCCTTTTGTTGACAGGGTTTGAATACTGATCAGAGCTGAAAGTACCTTTGCTTATCTTGCAACGTTATCTTTTACATTATACTGGTACTATATTCGTAAATGTATGGCATATGGTTTCGTCGATATTGTTGACTTGTTGTATATATTATTGTTCAGTCATATATTACTGTTGGTGGGCTGTTGCTCACCCTTGCTCTATTATTATATCACAACAACAGCTAGGTTTGATGGCCCGCGTAAGGCGCACTCGGCACAAGCAGGTGACCCCAGCCAGAGGACTACCCGCTGAGTTTATCGCTGCCATTGCTGAGGTAGATTGGCAGCTTTCGTTTCAGCCTTAAGTATATGTATAATTAATGTAATCAACGGCAAAAACTTTAAACTTAGGTTGTTGTCCTTTTGGATTGTAATAACTTTTATTCGTGGATTCTATAATTAGCAGACTTACTTCAATTTCATCTCTAGGACTATAACTGTTGTGTGTGTGAGTGGATATTATTGTGGGGTCACAGCATGTAACTTATTTTTTTTGGACTCAAGTCAAGTGTTATTTATGGGAATGGAGACCGTAACGACCCGATCCCTGATCCCGGATCTGGGGGTGTTACATGGATCCACTCTAACGCCATCCCCAGCCATAATATAACCAAGAAAAGTAAGACTAGGTACTAGAAAAGTACATTTCTCCATCTTCCCAAACAATTTTTCTTCTCGAAGAACCATAAAAACTTTTCGCAATCTATTAACACTATACACAAGTATATCATCCAAGTAGACAACGACAAAAGAATTTAGAAAAGGTCGTAATACCTCATTCATCAATCTCATAAAGGAACTAGGTGCATTGCAGAGGCCAAATGGTAAAACCATCCACTCATAAAGTCCTTGTTTGGTATTGAAAGCAGTTTTCCATTCATCCCCATCTCGAATTCTCATTTGGTGATATCCACTCCTCAGGTCAATCTTCGAGAAAATAGTTGACCCATGTAGTTCATCAAGCATGTTATCCAAGCGAGGCATAGGAAAGCGATATTTAATGGTGATATTGTTGATTACCCTACTATCGATACATATCCTCCAAGTACCATCTTTTTTCGGAACTAGTAACGTGGGTACAGCACAAGGACTTTTACTTTCTCGTACATAATCCTTATCGATCAACTCCTGAACTTGTCTTTGTAACTCTTTTGACTCTAAAGGATTACACCTATAAGCTGCCTTGTTAGGTAATGGAGCCCCAGGGACAAGGTCTATATCGTGCTCAATTCCTCTACGTGGAGGTAATCCCATAGGCAGATCATCAGGAAAAACATCTACAAATTCATCCATCAACTTACTTAGTTTTAGGTCCTCAATATGAGGCGAATCCTTTTCAACTTCACAAATGTATAAGACACACCCAATTGCACCATCTTCTATATCCTTTTCAAACTCAGCAGCAGTAATCAACATATTATCCTTCACAGGTTCATGAACCACTTTAGGAGGAAGTGGTTTCAATTTAAATCTTTTTTTCCCGCACAAAACTGTGTATTCATTCTTTTTACCATGAAACATGACTTCTCTATCAAACTGCCATGGACATCCTAACAGAAGTGAACAAGCTGTCATAGGAACCACATCACACCATAGTTCGTCTCTGTAATTTCCTATTGAAAAAGTCACAAGTGCTTGCTTCTTGACTCTGATTGGTTCGTTGTCATTCAACCAGTTCAACTTATAAGGTTTAGGATGGTCCCTGGTTGGAAGTTTTAGCGCATTCACCATCTTAGAAGATGTCACGTTTACGGAAGAACCAGTGTCCATAATCACATTACAAGTTCGATCTCCAACTGCAGCTCTTGTATGGAATAAGTTCTCGCTTTGTTATTTTTCTTCTACGGGTGTGCAATCAGTTCTAAGAAGTCTTCTTAAGGGACCAATGTTGTTCTTCTCTTCCTCCGGCTCAATAGACTCGTGGCTTAGATCATCCCAACTCTCAGAATTATCGTACTCAAAATCTGTTTCATCATCATCATCATCATCATACTCTTGTCCCTGTTGAGCAGAAAGAGTTCTTTCTCGTTCTTCCTATTCCTCATAAGCTGTCAACAACATGTACTCTTTTCTAGAAAGGGCAACTTTATTCGTACAGTCCTTTGCAAGGTGTCCTATGTTGGGACAATCAGATCGTGGCCCTGCGATTTATGATACAATAAATTAACGAGCACGAACAGAAAATTAACCTTATTAACGGTTGATTCCACGCTCTTCTATTGTATTTCCAAATTCCCTTGAGCAAAGTGTGGCCTTTGTCTTCTCAAGTTAACCTCTCTTCTTGCTCCTGGGTGGCTACAAAATTTCTTGACCCACCCTAGCAAGAAGAGAATAAGAATATATATAGGGCTACAATAGGGATCATGGATAATTAGGTTAGGCCTCCCAATGACATTCTGAGCCCAGCCCAATGTCATTTAATATTAATTCAAATTACTAAAGAATTAATATTTGCACTACCTTTCCTAATACCGTAATTTAATTAATTAATTCAGTTCTAATATTATTTGCTTATTAAATTCCCCATGTTAAAAATATCGCATGTCCATTAATTAAATAAATTACTGATAATTCATTTAATTAATATCTTTTATCCTTGATCATCCACTCAACCTTTATTTAATTATGCCGGAATAAATCCACCTGCAGGGTTTCACATAATTAAATCTTTTTGAGCTTTCAAGGGGACATCATTAACCCGAATATTATCAGGACATGGATTCCTTCAATAAATAATATTCACCATTTATATAATTCCATCACCCAAAATATAATGATATAATTCAAAAGAATTATCTCATATATAAATCAAAGCATGTAAATAATATACACGTGTCAATTACTATATCTGGATTAAGAACCTAAGCATTAATAATAACATAGAATCTTAGTTCACCTTCTTAATCAGTATAAGGGAACAATTCTAAATTTGATCATGTTCAATATACACAAAGTATACTAGTATTATTTAATAGTCAATATAAACTATTCTAAATAATACTACAGCCATACCAGTGGATTGTCCAATACCACCTGTGCTGTGAACCTTATTATATTATATAAACCGTATTTAACAATCTAATATTCTGTATCGCATTTGATACTAGATTGTCCACAATATATAATATTAGACAACATGTAAACATTTAAATGATTCTCAATAAAACTGGGCTAGAAATAAATGTATATACTTTAAATAAATATTTTCAGTATACACCAACAATCTCCCACTTATACTCAAAATATTCTATGAGTATATCAGTGTTTATTTAATCCACTATTACACAAAAGACTATGTGTCCATCCATCTGACTCCTATCGCTTCCACATACCTGTCAAAAACCTTGGCTGGCAAGCTCTTTGTGAAAGGATCTGCCCGGTTGTCTTCTGATGATATGTGAGCCAAAAGTATATCTCCTCGCTTTACGATTCCCTGTATGAGATGATACTTACGTTCAATATGTTTAGCTGCTTTGTGATCTCGCGGTTCCTTCGAATTTGTCACAGCACCAGTGTTATCACAATACACTGTCAAACTCCTAGGCAAATTAGGTACCACATCCAAGTCCAAAAGAAAGTTCCTGAACCATACAACCTCCTTTGCAGCCTCAGAGGCCGCCACGTACTCGGCTTCCATGGTGGAGTCTGCAATGCATTTCTGCTTTACACTCCTCCATATAATGGCTCCACCTCCCAAAGTAAAAACATATCCCGAGGTTGATTTCATCTTATCCCTATCTGATTGGAAATCTGAATCAGTATATCCCAAAGGAAATAGATCTGAGGCCTTGTAAATTAACATATACTCCTTAGTCCTTCTCAGGTACTTGAGTATAGTTTTTACTGCACTCCAATGTTCCTGACCTGGGTTCGACTGATATCTACTAACCATGCCTACAGCAAAGCAGATGTCAGGCCTCGTACATAACATAGCATACATTAAGCTTCCACATGCCGAAGCATAAGGAACTGCTTTCATGCTCTCTATATCCTTAGGTGTCGAAGGACACTGCTCCTTGGATAGAGCCACTCCATGCTTAAAAGGTAGAAAACCTTTCTTAGAGTTCTGCATGTTAAAACGAGCTAATACTTCATCATGTAGGGCTCTTGAGATAAAGCCAACATCCTTTTCTTGCGATCCCTAATTACTTTGATCCCAAGGATGTATGCCGCTTCACCTAAGTCCTTCATTTCAAATTGTTTGAACAACCATGCCTTTATTGATGACAACATCTTAACATTGTTTCCAATGAGTAAAATGTCATCTACATACAGTACTAGAAAAACCACTGCATTACCCTCACTTATCTTATACACACATGATTCGCTTGGACTTTGATCAAATCCATATGACTGGTCTGCCTGATCAAAATGAATATTTCAGTCCCTAGAAGCTTGTTTTAGTCCATAAATAGACCTCTTAAGCTTACAAACAAGATGCTCTTGGCCTTCCTTAATGAATCCTTTTGGTTGTTGTATATAGATGGTTTCCTCAAGACTTCCATTAAGGAAAGCTGTCTTGACATCCATTTGCCAAATCTCATAATCGAGATGAGCTGCTATAGATAAAAGAATCCGGATCAACTTAAACATAACAACCGGCAAAAAGGTTTCCTCATAATCGATACCCTTTCACAATAAGTCGTGCTTTCCAGGCTTTCACCTTTTTGTCAGATCCTCTTTTCTTCTTGTAGATCCACATACATCCAATGGGTTTTACACCTTTGGGTGGTTCCACGAGCTCCCAAACTTGATTGGAATACATAGATTCCATCTCAGATTCCATTGCCTTTTACCATAGATCTGCATCTTTATCTAGAATTGCCTCTTCGTATGTCCTGGGATCCTCATCATGTTCACCAGAGACCAAGTCCGAGGACTCTCCCAAAAACATGAATCTATCTGGTTGTTGGACAACCCTCCCACTACGACGAGGCACTAGTGCAGTATTAGTGTTAAGTTGTGCATTTTATTGTAGCTGTTCTACTTGTACTATTGGTACTTGGGGATTATCTGTCCCTCCCACTAGTTCCTCTAAAACGATACTACTCATGGGTTTATGGTTCATTATATGGTCTTCTTCAAAGAATCTAGCATTGGTGCTAACAATGATAACTCGATCCCTATGACTATAAAATGAATAACCTTTCGTTCCCATGCGATAGCCTACAAACAGCCTTACTTCTGTACAAAATTCTAACTTCGTCGCGTTCTTGTTCAGCACATGTGCTGGACAGCCCCAAATCCGAATATGTCTTAGACTTGGTTTGCTACCAGTCCACAATTCTATTGGAGTCTTGGGAACCGACTTAGAAGGTACCAAGTTTAGAAAGTAAGCCGCTATTTCTATAGCATATCCCCAGAACGACTTTGGTAAATCTGAATAACTCATCATCGATCTAACATTCTCTAAAAGAGTCCGATTCCTTCTCTCTGCTACACCATTCTGTTGAGGCGTGCCAGGTGCAGACAACTTGGATGTGATCCCATTTTCTGATAAATATTCCTTAAATTTTCCAAGCAAGTATTCGCCACCACGATATGATCGTAGTGACTTGATACATTTTCTAAGATGTCGCTTCTCCGCACTTGCTTTGTACTCTTTGAATTTTTCAAAGCACTCAGACTTACGGCGTAACAAATAAATGTACCCATATCTGGAATAATCGTCAATGAAAATGACAAAATATTCATAATCTCATCTTTCTTGGATACTCATAGGTCCACATAAATCAGTATGAACCAATTCTAACATTTCTTTGGCTCTATTCCCCTTTTCTTTAAAAGGCCTATTAGTCATCTTACCTTCCAAGCAGGATTCACAAACTGCAAATGGCTCCACTACCAACGAGCCTAATGGCCCATCTACTACTAGTCTTTGAATCCTCCTCAAGTTAATATGACCTAATCTTAAGTGCCAAAGATATGTTTGGTTCAATTCAGAAGGTTTCTTTCTTTTATTTGAGCTAGAAAGAATGTTATTAGTTTCCTTATGTTGCAATGTTGGTTGACTAAGATTAATTATATATAAATTGTCTTGTAATGTACCAGAACATATAACTCATTTATTCATCATAATAGAAACATTACGATCCAAACAAACATTATAACCATCCATAGCAAATTTAGAAACCAAAATCAAATTTCTTCTAAACGAAGGTACATAAAGACAATTGTTCGAAACCAAAATCCTATCATCTCCAAAAGATAAAGTAATTATTCCAACTGTAATTACTGCTACTTTCGTAGCATCTCCCATGAACACATATATCTCGCCATCTCTAAGCATTCTGGATTGCTGGAACCCCTACATAGAGTTACAAACATGGTCAGTGGCTCCTGTATCTACATACCAAGTGCTCGTAGATATAGACGCTATATATGTTTCTGTAACTAGAGAAAGAGACATACCAGTATTGTTTGTCTTCTTAGGAAGAGGACAATCCTGTTTCCAGTGACCTGACTGCTTGCACTTGCCTTTAAGCTTTTTCGCAGCACCTTGAACTCCCACTGCATTAGCAACCTTTCCAGCTTTCTATGTCTGAACCTTTTTCTTCTTCTTGCCTTTCGGCTTAGAGGAAGAAGCTTTCTCAGCCACATTCACTTGAACATTCTGCTTAAAGAGTCCTTCAGCTGCCTGAAGTTCTGTCAGAAGTTCCGTGAGACTATACATCCTTTTGTTCATAGTGTAATTCAAGCGGAACTGCTCAAAACTTTAGGGCAGACTCATAAGGATGATATCGATCTGGGTTTCCCCATCAATATCAGAACCAAGGATCTCCATCTCATTCAGATGAGACATCATCCTGAGAACATGATCCCTTACAGGTGTTCCTTCAGCTATTTGAGTGTTCATTAAAACCTTCATTGCTACTTGCCTAGCGGCCCTATTCTGTTCTCCAAAAAGTTCCTTGAGACTAAAGAGCATATCTGAAGCTGTGGCCATAGCCTGATGCTGCAAAACACCCGACATTGCTGCCAGAATGTAACATCGCGACATCTCATCAGCCTTAACCCACTGCTTATGATACTCCCTCTCACTTTCAGGAGCATCTTCAGCAGGCTGATCTGGCTTGGGTTCATAAGTACAAAATTTGTACTCCTCAGCAGTCAACACTATGTCCAAATTACGTTTCCATTCAATATAGTTTGGTCCAGTAAGTTTGTTATCATTAAGTATGGTGAATAGTGGATTAAAGCCCATAATGATCTAATCCTGAGAATCATACATGTAACACATAATCAGAGGGTTGCACAAATCTTAAATCCTATTGGTTTCCTTTAACAATTAATTAAAATTAATGCACTAATATTTAAACACCATAAGTATCTGGTACACCACGATGGGTGACATATATACCACTTAAATTCGTTTAAATATTACTTCGGTCCTATTACTAAATAATACGCCACGTTATGGTGGACTATATATTATTTTTCGTAGCTAAGTGTATACCATTATTAAATCTTAAATTAGTCAAACCAAATACATCCGTTTAATATATTAATAGATAATTCCCAGGTCTCGGAGGAGTCACAACGGCCTCGCTTAATACCCGATTCCTAGACATAATTCTCCATAGTCAACATCAAAAGTGTATTCAATTTTCGTAACGAATTCTATGAAACTTGGTACGTCACGTTAGGGTGATCTATATACCTTTCAATATTCGTAATTTAATTTAAGAATTTTGTTCTAGTAATTTCTACAACCTTTTAAAACACCGTAAATAGTACGTCACGTTAGGTGATCATATATAGCATCTACATTATTTAAAAGGTTATATTACATACAAAATAATGGAGACCGTGGGATTTAATTCCTAATTAATTCCCTCTCCCACTTAGAATTTTTATTTAAAATTGAGGAATTTTAAAATTAAATGGGGCCTATGTCGTTACAATTATGTCTAACATGCATTCAAAATACACACATAATTTAACAACATATAACATTTAATTAAAGCAATAAATAAAAAATTTATGTCCATGTCGTCCTAATTATATTAAACATGCAATTAAAACTTACACACATAATTAACAACACACATAACAATTATTTAAAGCAATAATTAAAAAAATTGTGGAATTAAAAATTAAAACAATAATTAAATCCACTATTATGGCCCTAAAATTAATTTGTTGTAGCTTCCTTTTTCGAATATTAGCTGTGCAGAAAAAAAAGAAAAAACGGAAGCTCCAGCCACCACTTGAATTCCAGCCGAGCCAAATCAGCTGGTGACTTTCATAGGGGACCCACATGTTAATCAAACAACATGTTTTTTTTTTGTTTCTTGCCGTGACTTCACCTGTTGTAACTCTGCACCACCAGTGAACTACTTCCGAGTAATAAAAATTAACAAACCAAGCAGGAAGGACCCACCAGCAACAAAATTAATCACCTCGAATAAGTAAAATAATTAACAGGACTTTGGCTTTTCTGTTAATTGTCCATCACGGTAGAAAAACAAACCAAGCAGCCTCGCAGCGGAATAAAAAAAATATCCGGATTTTGATTTCCGGTTGCACGTAATTGTTATAAGATATTCGGATTTTTACAAAATCCATCAAACAATTACATAAAAAATAGATCTAATACAAAACTAATTTTGTAAAATTTATTCTAACACGATCTACCCTCGTGTAAATTACATCCACGATAAACCACGTGGAAACCAATTGCATAAAAATTAACCACGATAAACCACGTGGGATCCAAACACATAATTAAAATATACATGGCCATAATAGTGGATAACAACCTGCAAAATAGAATATACAAGCCTACCACTATATACATACATATATAATTACGACATGGACATCGTATCAAAAGTCGCAGAACCATAGAACTAAGCTCTTGATGCCAATTGTTGGGACAATCAGATCGTGGCCCTGCGATTTATGATACAATAAATTAACGAGTACGAACAGAAAATTAACCTTATTAACGGTTGATTCCACGCTCTTCTATTGTATTCCCAAATTCCCTTGAGCGAAGTGTGACCTTTGTCTTCTCAAGTTAACCTCTCTTCTTGCTCCTGGGTGGCTACAAAATTTCTTGACCCACCCTAGCAAAAAGAGAATAAGAATATATATAGGGCTACAATAGGGATCGTGGACAATTAGGTTAGGCCTCAGTGACATTCCGATCCCAGCCCAATGTCATTTAATATTAATTCAATCCACTAAAGAATTAATATTTGCATTACCTTTCATAATACCGTAATTTAATTAATTAATTCGGTTCCAATATTATTTACTTATTAAATTCTCCATGTTTAAAATATCACATGTCCATTAATTAAATAAATTACTGATAATTCATTTAATTAATATCTTTTATCCTTGATCATCCACTAAACCTTTATTTAATTATGCCGGAATAAATCCACCTGCAGGGTTTCACATAATTAAATCTTTTTGAGCTTTCAAGGGGACATCATTAACCCAAATATTATCAGGGCATGGATTCCTTCAATAAATAATATTCACCATGTATATAATTCCATCACCCAAAATATAATGATATAATTAAAAAGAATTATCTCATATATAAATCAAAGCATGTAAATAATATACACGTGTCAATTACTATATCTGGATTAAGAACCTAAGCATTAATAATAACATAGAATCTTAGTTCACCTTCTTAATCAGTATAAGGGAACAATTCTAAATTTGATCCTGTTCAATATACACAAAGTATACTAGTATTATTTAATAGTCAATATAAACTATTCTAAATAATACTACAACCATACCAGTGGATTGTCCAATACCACCTGTGCTGTGAACCTTATTATATTATATAAACCGTATTTAACAATCTAATATTCTGTATCTCATTTGATACTAGATTGTCCACAATATATAATATTAGATAGCATGTAAACATTTAATGATTCTCAATAAAACTGGGCCAGAAATAAATGTATATACTTTAAATAAATATTTTCAGTATACACCAACATCCTAAGCCTTGACACCTGAAACACCTTTTCTTTGCTAGCGCGGCTTGCTCAGGACTCACTTGGATCTTTCCTTTTGGTTTATCTTTTTTTGAGAATGCATTGCCCCCACTATAAGAGGTACTCTTATAAGCGCTTTCACCCTTGAAAGACATCTTAGAGAATCCTTTGTAAACTGGTTTTGGTTTTTCTTTCTATTGCTTTTCAATCCGAAGAGCCAGCTTTGTCACATCATCAAAGAACGTGTAAGGAATAAGTTCGACCTTATTGCCAATAAAAGAATTCAATCCCTTGATATAACGACCGATTTTCATCTCTTTTTCTTCTTTCAAGTCACATAGGATACACAACCTCTCAAATTCTGTAGTGTATTCAGTCACACTAAGGTTTCGTTGTTGGAGTTGATTCAGCTTCAAGTAATTATCTTGTATGTACTCTCACGGAACAAAACGATTCTTTAATTACCATTTCATCTCAGTCCGAGTTGTGATTCTAGGAGCCTCTTCCCTCATGAGTTTTGTCTTCAAATTGTCAAACCATACAGATGCATATCTTGTTTGATTCATGGTGGCAATTTTATAAGACTTCTGATCATCAAAACCTTTATAGTCAAAGATTTTTTTCATCTGTCTCACCCATTCTAAGAAATCCTCGGCATCACCAACTCCACTAAATTCTGGTACATCCCACTTCAAACTTTTATCATCATCATCATTGTTGTTAGTGGGTGGAGGGTTTCTTATAAAGCCTGTGCAAGGAGATGTATTTTCTGCCGTAACAATAACCCCTTCAATCCTCTCGTTCGTAGCTTGGAAACCATCGATCCTCTCGTTTGTAGCTCGTAAACTTGCCTTGATCTCTACTTGTTCTTTTGTGTTTTTTGTTAATTTCTCTGCCATATAAGCAATTTGCTCAGTAATATTTTTAAGAGTCAACTTCAAGAAATCTCCATCTGATCCTTCCCCTGCCATTAACGTGCAACCATACAAACCCAAGAACTAATATACCAAATTCAAGACTTGACGTGAACAGTGCCGATGAACAGTACCGTGAAAAGTGCCGATGAACAGTCCCGTGAACATTAATTTTTTTTTTTTGCGAAAACCCTAGATCTCCCAACAATTAAGAAATTTATGGAGAAACCTTGGCTCTTGATACCAAATTGATACGGAACGTGATGTGTTTATGATAATATGTAATAATGATAGATATATAGTAACCTCTGAATCTCCAAAGATGGAGAAACAAAACTCTAACTCTGAATCTCCGAATGGAGAAACAAAACTCAAACTCTGAATTCACTCATGAATTCGATTCTCAACGCTATCAAATAGCCAAAATCTTATTATCAAGAATCGTGTCCCAAAAGATTACAAGACAAGAGTATTTATAGGCTACATAAATAACCTTATTCAATCCTTATTCAGATAGGAATCTAAAATAAATTCAATATCAGTTAGGAATTTAGCTAATGCCTGAACCCAACTAGGAAACCCATCAAAATCCTGATCCAACTAGAAAAATAAAATCCTAAGTGCTTAAAGCAAGAAAAATCATTTCAAGTGAAAGGTAAAAACTTGCAAGCCAAATATATATAATTATATAATAAGTAACAATTCTATTTTGTATCGTCTCACACGACACAGGAAATAGAATATGACTTCCCACCAGAATCAACTTCAAATCCCAAAGCATCAATCATGATCTCCACAGGCTCATACGATGGCACAAGATCAACCACCGTGGTCACGTAAACACTCTGAGACTTTGTTCTTTTAAGAGACTCATCACCTGACCTCATCAATCAAGTCGAGGGCGAGCCTCACGCCCTCTTCATTGGTTTCTGGTTCATATGCTTCCACTCAAGGTGATGCATGCGTAATCTCTAGTTGTCACCTTGCAAGTGGTGCGGTATGCCCATAATATAGGCAACAACTGTAACACCCCCAGATCCGGGGTCCGGAATCCGGTCGTTATGGTCTCCAATTCTGTCCAAAACACTTGAACTTACCTCAACATAAAATAAATTACATCTTTATGACCCAACACAACAACATAAAACACACCCGTTATAGTCCCAGAGATGAAATCAGAGTAACAACCAAATTTTATTAAACACATTATGAGTTCTTACAACCCAAAAAAGTTACAATATGAATACATACTCTTTGCCATCCATTTGCATAAGTCATACTAGACCATATACTTGGTACTGAAAGAATGAATCTATCCTACCAATAGCTTCTTCTTCAGCTCTGGTAGTCTCATCGTCCTCGCCCGCGTTGAGTGCGCCTTGTGCGAGTCATCTGGTCTAGCTGTTGTGATATAATAATAAAGCAAGGGTGAGCAATAGCCCACCAACAATAATATATAAATGAATGATAATATATAACAGTTCAAAAGTATTTTTCAAACCATATGTCATGCATTTACGGAAATGATGCCAGTATAACATAAACGATGAAGTTACAAGGTAACTCAAAATGCATATATAGGTGGGAATATCTGCTATGTCAAAGATAAGCCAGATATCATCATTTATCATAAAAGAGGAACTTGCAGGGAAAATATTGCAATTCCAACTATGAATACTTTTCCAATACTGCCAACAATGATAATGTTGCAGAAAATAAAAGAATTTGAATGATGAACTTATGTTGGAGTATTCACCGCGCCCACTGCCAATCGTACGATGATCAGTCGCAGATTGTATAGGTCAATTTAGATTTACTACCGATAGAAGGAAGAACTGACGGCTTTATTTGTCTACCGCCCTACTAGCTCTCCCCGGCCAACGGTTGGGCCAAAGGGGATGGACCGGCGCTACTCGGCCTCTTACACGACTCAAAGTTCGAAAAGAAATTCATGACTCTGAATGCAGAGTTCGTCCCCCTTTCTCCAAGTATAATACTTGTTGATCAGACTCCACAAAGTAGTCGTATCTAGTTAGAAAGGAAAATTCAACATCTTATCTCTCAAGCTGCTGCTTGTTAGAGGATACCATCTTGTTCCAATAATCTTACCCCTCGAATGATGAGAAGGTTACTCAAAGATTCAATTGATAAACAGCAACCAAGTTGCGAGTGAAAAGAATAGTTTTACAAGATTTATGACCGGGAAGTCACAAGATAAATAACATTGCTCAAGTAGGTACCCCTATAATATGGAAATTAGAGCGAGCATTTAAATCCTTTTAAGATAGATTTAAATGAAAAATAAAAAGAGTTGGGAACCTTTCCTTGATAAAATAGTGTAAAAAGACTCCGAAATATTTTACATAATATTTGGAGGTGAAATATAATCTTTGAATAATATAAATCATTTTAAGAAGAATTTAAAAGAATTAAATAAATATTCCAAGAAATTTATTAACTAAATAATAATTACGGAATATTACTAAATTATAATATTGCTCGAAAGTAATCCTCGAATGAATATATAGAATTATTTACTAAATAAATCACTCCTTAAATGAATATTCAAAATAATATTCATTAATAACCAGACTCCAATAAGTATTTAAAATAATATTCAATAAATGTGTCAAACTTTAAATGAATATTTGAAAATAATATTCATTTAATAAATAATCTTCTAAATGAATATCCAAATAATATTCATTTAGTAATCAAAACTTTAAAGGAATATTCGAAATAATATCCCTTAAGTAATTAGAACTTCCAATGAATATTTTAAAATAATATTCATTAAGTACATAAACCTTAAATGAATATTCGAAAGTAATATTCATTTAATAAATAACATTCTAATGAATATCAAAATAATATTCATTAAATAATCAACTCTAAATGAATATTCGAAACTAACATTCATTTAATATCTCTCGACTGAGATAATACTCGAATAACATTCCTCGAAAGATTTCCAAGTAATTGATACTTTATGGAAATATAAATAACGTTTAATAATAACTTTCCTCAGATAAATAATAATCTGTCGTTGGAATCCCTCCGGGTTTCCACGACTATCTATATCTCAAAATACCGACTCCCGGTCTATATTTAAGAATGAATATCATATGCCCTTCGCTAAGGGTCTTACCAAAACAATTCGACTTCTAACTGATAATTTGTATCTAGTCTATAAGCCAATATCAATTCAGGGAACAAGTATCATAATATAATTTGACAATAGGCATGCATGCTATGGCATATGTATCAGAAACAACATATATACATATTATCACAACAACAGTTCCAAGGTATTGGAAACTTGCCTGGTACTCAGGTGTGGGTGGAGATAGCGTGTCCTGGGTCTGCTCGATGATCTATAAACAATCAGAACATTCGAGATTAACCACTTAACACCTTTTGAAAGTCTAGGTTTAAACTTCACTTAAGTCGAAACACGTTTTCGAATTACCCCGTTATACACCTTTTAGTGTAACTCTTTTTATTACCGATACGATCCGACATTGTTCGTTATTACGACATGTCATCACACCCACACTCGGTATATACTTAAGTTGTATAAGTTCTAAAGTCGATCGATTACGAACCGAGAATATACCTCGAGTTTTATCATTCGTTTTCTATGTGTTTTACCAAAGTTATAACCAGGCGGGTTTTTAGGGGTTCGTTCGCGTTTAACTTTGATTCAAATATTTTTATAAAATTGGAAAACAATCCGTTTGATATGTGGTTTTCTTTCATACCTTCATTATGACCCCTAGTATTTATTTACCAAGATTCTCAACTGAGTAACATGATTTATGATGGTTCAATTGAAGTTACGAACTTTTTCTTACGGGTTCGAACCAATTTTAGTACTTTGACCATAACTCCTAAACCGTAAGTCGGAATGTTTCGATTCTTGCACCAAAACGATCTATGGCTCGAGATCTACAAGGGCATGTCATTTATTCATCAAGGCCAGAAACTCATCCTAACTGTTATGCACGGTTTTCTAGAGGTTAACGAAAATCGGGCATTACGATGGCTATAAATCGGACGTTTCCAAATTGTTACAACAATCACCAAGCCACACCGGGCATACATACATCTTATACACATGATTCTCATCTCAAAAATTCCAGAAATATCATACTGCACCATCATATTCATTATATCTCTTAGATCAATAAAGCTATTTATATAATCATGCTTATACTACACCATTTCATAACTAATCTCAAAATCATCCAATAATCATCAAAACTTAAACTAAGAGCTAGGGTTTCTTGAGATGATTACCTTCCTTGGAGTATGTACTAGCCTTAATAAGCTTGATCTAGTCCTTGTATAGCCTTAACAAAGCTTGGATCAACCAAAGAAAACAAGAAATCAAAGATTAGTTCTTGGAAGTTACTATTCACCCTAAACTTGTAAAAATCATAAAAAATTGAAAAATAAGAATTTAGCTCTCAAATTTTTACCACATCTTGGGATCTTCATAAGCTTTGTTTTGAGTCCTAGATCATCATATATGAAGATTCCTAGCTAGGGTTTTGAGCCCTCTTTTTCTGCTGGACAGAAACTGGGCAGATTTGTTTCCCCAACTTTGATCATGGATTTGACTAGGCTATTCTACTTTGTTGGCCATGAAATTTTGAGTGAATATTACCCATGGAGTGGGGAGGATATGGTTAAAATTTGGTGATTTTATCATGGATAGAAATGGAGATATGAATTTTTCTTCCATAGTGGTTCTTGCTGGGCAGGTTTAAGAAAATGGAGAGAATGGAGTTGTCTTGCTTGATGTCTTTGAAAAATAATGCATAAAGTGATGTCTTGAATAATATCTCATCTTATGTTCACTTTATTAAAGTGATGATGCATGGAGTAATGTATTTGGCAAGACAAGTGTTGAGTTTTGGATGGTTACAAGCTAACTAAGTGGTTGGTTTCTAAGTACTAGTTTCTTGCTAAGTATCCTAGTTACTTGAGTCACCACTTGGATGCTAGATATTTTCTAATAGCTTATGCATGACTCTTGCTTCCTCTGCTTGTTTCTTTTATCCGGTTATTGCTCGTTTCGATTGATCGTTCGTAGGAATATTTCACGGATTTCTAATTATGGTTTACCGGGAATCTTCTTAATATTAATACTATCATTCTCCATCTTTCTTACTAACCTTCGAATTTATATTCCTTAAATCCCTTCGTTAAATTCTTAAGTCTATCAGTGTCCAGGGAACTCTCGGAAAAAATAAAAGTGCGTTTTTTCAGAATCCGACAGCTTTTACATATACTTATTTTCCCTCTGGATCATTAATACGAACTCGGAAATCCGTTCCGAATACTTCTATATAGTGTCGTCTCATAATATTCTCATTTCCACCAAAAACACTATTCATTCTTTTTCTTTACTCATCCTCTTAGGGTTGTACAATTATCCCTAATCTCTTTCGATCATTCCTTAACCTTTTTACGGACCCACTGGACCAATAACAGATATCGATTTGGATGACATAATAACAATCTTCTCCTTTAGAATTATCAAATCTCAATTCCCTAGGAGATAGATAATTCTTATCTAAAGTGTCAACCAATAGTATTCTTCATGGCATATAAACATTTGAATCCAAATCTATTCCTTACATTCATTATCTCAATCGTTACATCGTAGTCCTAATCAATATTCACCAATACCTCAGTACATAATAAAAAGTTTTAATTATATCCAAAATTTGGGGTTCTTACAGCAACTCATTCACCCAAATGTTCCTTGAGCGCTCGACCCTCTTCTTCAGTCCATCAAGGATAATACGGTTTGCTACCTCTACCTGTCCATTAGCTTGAGGGTGAGCTACTGACGTAAAGCGAAGCTCGATGGCATTCTCATCGCAATACTTTTTGAACTCTTCATTGTTGAACTGTCGCCCATTATCAGTCACAAGGATTCGTGGGATACCATATCTGCAGATTATGCTCTTCCAAAAGAACTGAGCAACTTGCTTAGTGGTTATTTTTGCTAAAGGCTTAGCCTCAATCCACTTGGTGAAGTAGTCGATGGACATTATCAGAAATTTTCATTGTGTTGAAGCTACAGGGAAAGGACCAAGTATGTCCATTCCCCACATGGCGAACGGAATAGGAGAGTTAATCGATGTTAACATCTATGGCGGCTGCCTTACAATCGAGGCGTGCTTCTGGCATCTATCACACTTCTTGACATTCAACATCTCTGGCCAATAAAATCCCAAGCGAGTGATCTTGTGAGCTAGGGATTTACCCCCAAGTCCTGCCCATAGATCCCTTCATGAACTTCCTTCAATGCTTCTTCTGCCTCTTGGACCTCAAACATTTCAAGTATAGGATGACAAAAGACCTCTTGTAAAGTATACCTTCAATCAAGGCAAATATCAATGCTCTCACTGATAGTTTCCGTGCCTCCAAGGCATTGTTAGGGAGCCATCCAGTTTCTAAGAGAGCTTTGATAGGGTCTATCCAACAGCTCCCTACGTTAATCAGTACCACCAATTTTGAGTTGATGGTGTTGGGACAATAAGATCTTGGCACTGCGATTTTTGATACAATAAATTAACGAGTACGAATAGAAAAGTCACCTTGTTAACGGTTGATTCCACGCTCTTCTATTATATTCCCAAATTCCCTTGAGCGAAGTGTGGCCTTCGTCTTCTCAAGTTAACCTCTCTTCTTGCTCCTGGGTGGCTACAAAATTTTTCGACCAGCCCCCAGCAAGAAGAGAATAAGAATATATATAGGCTACAATAGGGATCATGGATAATTAGGTTGGGCCTTCTAATTACATCTTGAGCCTAGCCCAATGTAATTAAATATTAATTCAATCCACTAAAGAATTAATATTTGCACTACCTTTCCTAATACCGTAATTTAATTAATTAATTCGGTTCCAATATTATTTGCTTATTAAATTCCCCATGTTTAAAATATCGCATGTCCATTAATTAAATAAATTACTGATAATTCATTTAATTAATATCTTTTATCCTTGATTATCCACTCAACCTTTATTTAATTATGCCGGAATAAATCCACCTGCAGGGTTTCACATAATTAAATCTTTTTGAGCTTTCAAGGGGACATCATTAACCCGAATATTATCAGGACATGGATTCCTTCAATAAATAATATCCCACCATATATATTATTTCATCACCCAAAATATAATGAAATAAATCAAAAGAATTATTTCATATATAAATCAAAGCATGTAAATAATATATACGTGTCAATTATTATTTCCGGATTAAGAACCTAAGCATTAATAATAACATAGAATCTTAGTTCACCTTCTTAATCAGTATAAGGGAACAATTCTAAATTTGATCCTGTTCAATATACACAAAGTATACTAGTATTATTTATTAGTCAATATAAACTAATCTAAATAATACTACAGCCATTCCAGTGGATTGTCTAACTCCACCTGTGCTGTGAACCTTATTATATTATATAAACCGTATTTAATAATCTAATATTCTGTATCCCATTTGATACTAGATTATTCACAATATATAATATTTAGACAACATGTAAACATTTAAATGATTCTCAATTAAACCGGCCAGAAATAAATGTAAATACTTCAAATAAATATTTTCAGTATACACCAACAGATGGTGGGGGTCTTCAAGACCTAGAAGTAAACACTCTCTACATGGTTCTCTATCTCAGAAGAGGTGAACTTTGATAGGGCATCGGCCTTGACGTTCTCCTCCCTTGGAATGTATTCCACATAGCACTCATCAAACTGAGTCATCAAAGCTTTCAAAACCCTTAAGTACTTGGACATGGTTACCTCTTGGCTTCAAACTCACCATTTACTTGCGAGACTACCGATCTTGAATCTCCACAAACTTTGAGGTTCTTGACCCTCAGAATTCTGGCCAAGCCCAATCCGGCTATCAAGGCTTCATACTCAACTTCGTTGTTGGTTGTCGGGAAATCCAACTTCAAAGCATACTCAACTGTGAACCCATTGGGGCTTTTCAAGACTAATCCTGCTCCACTAGATTTTGTTTTTGATACTCCATCAAAATAGAGCACCCAATATTCCTTCAGATCAGGTACATGTTCTTCATCATTATTCTTACTTCCCTGGTTGGGTATTATCTCCTGCCCCCTACTTCTTGGTTGCCAATGGTAAATTCAACCACGAAGTCAGCCAATGTCTGAGCCTTGATGGTTGTTCAAGGCTTGTACTTGATGTCAAATTCTCCAAGATCGATCACCCAATAAATTAACCTGCCACTGGCCTTCGGGCTGTGCAATATGCTTCTCAGCGGCTGGTCCATCAGGACTTCAATCTTATGTGCCTGGAAGTACGGGCGTAGCTTCCTTGAGACTGTTACCAATGCCAAAGCAAACTTCTCAATGGGAGAGTAATTTAACTCGGCTCCATGCAACACCTTGCTCACGTAGTAGATAGGTTTCTGAACTTTGTTCTCCTCTCAAATGAGGACGGCACTCAGTGCTTGTTTAGACACCGCCAGATATAAATAAAGAGTCTCCTCGGGACTAAGTTTGGCCAACAACGGGGGTTCAGCCATGTATTTTTTCAACTGTTCAAAGGCCTCCTGGCTCTCAGGAGTCCACTCAAAGTTCTTTACTTTCTTCAATGCTTGGAAGAAAGTGTGACATCCCATAATCCGGGGTACAGATTTGGGGCCACTAACCATAATCAATATAATACATACCTGGATATAAGCTTAATATAATAAAAGAAAACCCCTTAACCAAGATCGCATACAGGCTATGGTATGAAACAAACTATTAAATTACATTATTACAATCCAAACTCCGATTAACTTGTCATACAAATTGTTAACAAACTAAGTCCATCTGTTGAACTAGTTAACCAACCTTTGACAAAGCTCAAATCACTACCCGACCAAGTCAATAACTCGAACATCATCTCTCGCTGTAGGAATAATACTACTCATCTGACCACAAGGTCGACTCATCTCGTCTCTATAAACTGGAGAAATAAAACAAAAATGCAATAATGAGGCAACAGTGCTCAGCAAGTATAAATGTGTATAAATATCAAGAACAGTAATAAGTTCTGATCAACAAGAATAAACATTATAGGCTTCAAAGGAATCAGGCTTTAAGCAATTCAAACTCAATGTATGGATTAGAATTTGATTTTTTGTTTATTTTAAAAAAACAGTGGAGTTAGGCGGCTGATCAGTCCCGCACTAACCCCGGACAATGCAGACAGCAAAGTCCCTCCAAGTGGATCCACGGCACACATTGGCCTCAACGTTTGACCATTAAACTGGTCTCCCCTAAGGGACATCCGTTGACCATAATATGGTCTCCCCGAAGGGACATCCGAAAACATTCCAATTCTATATCCAACGCACTAGGTTTCGGAACAATCGACAACCCTTGCCAACCAACTAACTGGAAACTCACGTTCCAAAACAACACATAATCCAAGACTCAATGAAGGATGCAAGATCAACAGGTGTCGACAAGTTCGACACAACAATTGGGTAATAAATAAGGAATAATAAACTCAACAGGTATCGATGAGTTCGATACAACAATTGGGTAATAAACGGGTAAACAATAACAACAACAAGTATCGACAAGTTCGATAAAAATATTTGGGATGGTAGATTTCATCATCAATATAATTAAAGAATAATTTCACTTGAACAAGAAGTGAAAGGAAATACTTGCCTGAAAACAAGCGCTAAACTCGTCTACACTTGATCGTTTCACTCTACTTTAGCCTTCTCTTCAACCCTCTGACTCGACTCTTCTTCGTCCCTCTTACTAGGCTCTAGATTTTCCTTTGCCCTTCTTACTCGGCTCTATAATAATTAATAATTATAGCACATTAATACATCTGACCGTCATAATTCGACTCTAAATACCTCCCATAATCACATCATATACCAAACAGAGCATTTAAGACTCATTAGCATTTATTCCACGTAGCACATAAGCAGGTAATTTTCACAAAACAGTTCAAATAACTCACTTTAGTGATTCACTGAACTCAAGAAATATTTTTAAAACAATCTTCCATCTTGGTTTTTGAATAAAACCCAACTCAGAATATTTGAAAATATTTTTAAAACATTTTCTGGATTTCCAAACAATTTTCTACTATTCTTAAAGGACTTAAAATAGAAAATAGATTAATTAAGAATTAAATAACTCTAATTAAATTAATTAAAATCAACTAATAACTAATTAATAAAATTATTCAATAAATGATTACATTTATCAAATAATAAAATCAATTAAATTATTATTTGAAATTAATTAAAGTAATTAAAAGTAATTAATTCTTAATCATTTTGAATAAAAAAATAAATAAACAAATGATTTTCAAAATTAAATAAATAATTCAGAATAAATCTGAACTTTAAAATAGGATTTAGAAATAAATTTTCTGAATAAAATCAGATTTTAAGAAAATAAATGTTTAAAACAAACAATTTTCAAAATATAAAAATGGATTTACTTTTTAAAAGGTAAATTCCTTCTAAAAGTAAAAAGATTAAAAGTCAAAATCACTTCTATTTTGGCCACCCAGCTGAGAATTAATCAAAACAACCCCTAAACAACAAAATAAAACTGCTAATTGAAGAATTCGCCGGAGTTCTTGGGCCACCGGATTTTCTGCAGAATCCGGCGAGTTCTGCAGATTCCGGCTAGCCTTTTCGAGCTCCGGTGAGCCTTCCTTTGGCCTACAATACGACACCAAATCAAACCCATAACATCCCTCTGATCCCAGACTTGCTGCAGCATACAACAAACACACCAAATACACATCAATCCCGTTATTTCGGCCGGAGCTCGACATGTTTTCCGGCGAAAAAAATGATTCCGTTCGATACTAAACCAAACTCAACACTCTTGATGTCAAAATGATGCTCATAGCTCATACAAACGATCCCCCGTAACCATTTAACTGAAAAACATCTGAATGTAACGAACGAATGATTTGTTTATACTAAAAAAAAATGAATTCGAGAACTACCACAATCTGGAAACAATTGAAGCAACTAAACACATACACATGTTCACTGCGACCTCTAGAAGCTATACAAACAATTAGAATCATCGAACAATCACTAAAACAAAAACCCCCAAATTATGATAAAGAACCCTAACTATTTCGGCAGAAAATTTAGAAAAATCATAGAAATTTGAAAAATTACCTCATACGAAATCTGATGGTAGGTTATGAAACTAGAGATTGGGAGCTTCATTTAGGTTATTCAAGCGTCAAAAACGGACTCCAGAATCACGTTCAAATTTGCATTTGATTTTCAAGAACGAATATGAAAATATAATTTTTGAAAATGATTTTAATTTTTTTGAAAAATTTTAATCTTGATTTTTGATTGGCAAGATCAGCTAAGGATTTGATTGGCTGCTTCAAGATAAGATTTTGGTTGGGCAATAGTATTTGTGGTGTATTTTGTTCCCGAATTGCTCAGAACCCTAATTAACTTTTAATCGGTCCGGAACGAACCGATTAAATCAATTACGAGTCCGATTCGAACGAAAATATTTTGACGAACATAACAAATTGATCATTGAAAAATTTATAAGGCTCATAAAACGAATAAAATACGAGTTCGACAAATTTTGAGATTTATCTGACGATTGGTGATACGGAAGTGATTCTAAATCGAAACTCCAATGATTTCGAAAACGACTTCTAAAGGATAAAGATGAACTAAATTGCACGTTTTTCGAAAAAAATTAAAGATAATTATCCTGGGGTCTAATACAATCATTAAACACATATAGGGTCCTAAACGATCATTCCCGATCCATTTACTCATATTTTACGATACCCTCCCACATTCGCGTTTTTAAGTATCCGCCAAACCGAATCAAAATATTCATATAAATTCAAAATAAGCTAAAATAAATTATAATAAAATATTTTCACCTTGACTAATCAAACTGGAATAAAATAATTCAAAATATTTTAATTCCAATTTATAAAAATAGCAATTATAAGAATTTAATATTCTTGGTTCTTACAGAAAGGCAGGCACTTATCACCAGATTTGGAGATGAACCTTCCCAAGGCTGCCACTCTACCAGTCAGCCTCTGCACATCTCTTATAGAACGTTGTAAGAACCCAGATTTTTGGTAGTAATTAAAATTTTTATTATGTAATGGAGTATAAGTGTAATAGTGGTTTCAGTGAATGAAGATTTAACGAATTTCGATTCAAATGTTTATATGCCATGAACAATGCAATTGGTTGACAACTTAGATAAAAATAATCTATCTCCTGGATAAGTAAGATATGGTAAATTCCAAGGAGGAAGGTTATTCTCATGTCCTCTAAATCGATATCTGTTATAAGTCCAGTGGTTCCGTAAAAGGGTTAAGGAACGCTCGGGAAAGCGCGATGACATTTTTTTAATTATAAAAATTAAAGAAGAAATAAACAATGAATAGTGTTTTGGTGGAAATTGGAATATTATCAGATGACGCTATATAGGAGTATTTGGAACGGATTTCTGAGTTCGTATTAATGACCGATAGGTAATATAAGTGTATGTAAACGATATCAGATTCAAAAAAATAGCACTTTTATTTTCTCCGAGATTTCCCTAGACACTGAATGATTTAAGGATTTAATATAAAGATTTAAGGGATTTAAATTCAAGAATTATAAAGGAGTATTGAGAATGGTAGTATAAATATTAAGAAGGTTTCCGGTAAAACCCTAACTAGAAATGCTTGAGATATTCCTCCGAACGATCAATGAAATTGAGCAATAACCGGACAAAAGAGCAAGCAGAGAACCAAGGTGCATGCATGTACAAGTAGATAATATCAAGTAACCAAGTAGTTACAACTTACAAGGGTAACTAGCATACTTAGCAACTAACCAAGTACTTAGTTTTATCCTCTCATCTTACCACTAGAAACCAACACTTGTCCATATAATTTGCATCATCCATGACCTAGTACCTTTAATAAAGCCACTTTATGATAGATATTATCTAAACACATCATCAATAATTCATTTTATCATAACCAAGCAAGAGAACAAAGCCAACCAACACCATCTCTCACTACAAGAAAAGGGTCAATAGACATCAGTTTATGGCCGATGTCTATGTTATTCTGCATGTGATGTCTAGGTCGGAGATGTCTATTCTAGACATCGGCCAGAAACTGATGTCTGTACTAACATAGACATCGGTATTTACTTCAATACACATCAGTTGTTCTACAAAATAGGTTACATATAATTAATTTTATAAACAACTTGCATGCCTTATATTCAAGAAAACATATAATAAACTAGGTTATTTTTCAAATACACATCACTTTCTTTTTTTGTAAAAGATGTCTATTTGGATGTTAGACATCATAATTTTAGCAAATAAAGTGATGTCTATAGTAGTCTTAGACATCAGTCTTAGACATCATCCTATACTGATGTCTAATGTACTTATAAACATCGGTTTTTTCACAAAAAAATTGATTTATATTGTTCTATTAGACATCTATGTCAAATAATTAAAATGATGTTGTATTTGATATTTTACATCACCTTTCTTCATATTAACTGTTTTCTTTTATTGTTATAGTCATCTCTTTAATTTATTAAACTGTTGTCTTTTTCTTGTTTAAACATAACCTGCTGCATTGAATAAATATAATCATCCAAATTAAACTCATCCAAAAATAGATAAGAATTTCTCAATTGTCATTGACAAAATTAAAATCAATGTCATCAACATCCAAATTACATAAACTGCATATCCGAAGTACTAAATCCAAGGCAAGTAAACATGACTACATATCCACAAAATGAACTAAACTCATAAAAGTACCCATCCACAAAACAAAGTACATAACCTGCTTAACTAGTCCTAGTCAAATAACTATGTCTGCAAATGCGATATATTAATTAAACCTTGCCAAAAGAAGACTTGTGTCATTTATACTATAAAAACCACATACAGGCTTTGTCTGATAGATAAACTCATTGTAAAGTGTAGACCTCTCACATCTTGAATTACATGAGAAGAGTTTTGTACTTTTTCGGATTTGCTTTCGGTAGGTGTGGATCGTCTGCAAGGTGTACAAAGGTTAGTTGTAGAATTAAAAACACTCTACAACAGAACGTTACTTATTATCAAACTCGCTAGATTCCTTCAATTGCTGTGACCTGTACAGTAAACAGAAGTTGTTAGTAGCCAATCTACAGAAACCTTTTTATAGGCCAAAGTGACGTGCAGGAGTAACAACAATCAGAGGGAGAATATGCAACACAAAATGATAGAAATTCTTCCCAATCCATCTTGAATCTTCTTGATAAATATCATCGACCAACTCATTAACCAGAAGACAAGCACGATTTTCATATATACATGTATCTATAACAGTTTGGTTCACACTCTAGACTTTAAATATAATTATATAACACATGTTGCAGCATTCAGTTAAAATATACTTTAAAACTGCCAAGGAAAGATGACTCACACTAATTTTACATATAACATTTAAATGATATACCTTATGATCAATTAAAATTCTTTCATGTATTAACAAGTATAAATAAGTGTTGAAAGTTAAAAACAATTTTACCGAGTAATTTCGGTTATAAAAATGCAAGAGGGTTTGAAACGATACTATGCAACACTTACTTGTACAAGTTGATCATACACAGCATCATGGCAGAACAATGTCTGAACTTGGGAGGAAAACCCCTCTATTTCAGTCTCTTCCAACTCATCCTCTATATTCATTGCCAAAATTCGAGTCTCACTGATGAAGCTAACAACCAGAAATGTGTCAAATGGATCATCGGTAGCTGATCGCAATGACCACATTCCTTTGATGCCTTGAAGTTCTACTGATGCCTAAAGGGGTGAGTTCACATTAGTTTATACTATAGTATTTGGTGAAAGAAAATGGAGTTAATAAAACAAATCCAGTTGAGACGGAAAACCTGTTCATTGATCCCGATTCCATTGCGTACTATGCGAAGGGAACCATCTTTGAAGGCTCCTGAGCAAGTAACAACTTGACCTTGACCTTGCCCTTGCCTCTCTAAGTCTACCACACAAAAGTCCACAATTGGCCCTAAATTAACATACATTTCTAGAGCTTCTACATAAGAACCTTTCGCATCAGGCTGGAGATTTAGCTTTATGAGCTGTAGTAAAATGTGACCAGGTTAAATTTACTTTCCCAAATATACACAAGACAAAAACAAAAAGGCATGTGCACAATATATAATACACATACCAAGGTATACAGGCTTCACAACATGATTATTACATCATATGATGATGAAACTATATATTGTAAAATCTACAAACACAAATAAAGCTTTGTTTTTCCTGGAATCTGGTCAGTTTTTCATCTATCCTTCAATTACACTCGCAACTTCAAGTACTTTCGCAAGAAGCCTTACATTTATCATCTATATATTAGCTTTTCCCCAAGTTTGTTCGCAGAGAAACTATTTACTTTATTCATCAAGCGATAAAAATTAAAACATGTCTCATTGTCCACAGTTATCTCAAACATTTCATATGCTAATGCTTTTAAACAATAGTTTCGTACAAGAAAAATAGTAATTTTTGACAAGCCCACTTTCCCTACTGGATATTGAGAATTTAAACAATGCATTTCATTTTATACATGAAACCACCAGCAATCCCTACTTTAGTCCAAAATTGTTTAAAAAATTGGCAAACAATCATGCCACAAAGATAATAGTTATGTATACGCTCATTTAATCAAAGATTTAGTTAGAATTGGGAAACTACTTTAGATACGAACCAAGAAGCGTTTGACATTCTTGTGTTAACATACCTGTGAATCTCCATAGCTTGAGCCAACATATACAAATGCATTATCAAGATATGATATTGTTGAAGCAATAGAAGTTTCCCCCAGAAGCTCAATTTTCAGTCCAGTAACTCTAAAAATAGCAAAAGTCATACATAAAAGACCTAGTAATATATATTGCAAAAAGGGAAAAGCAAGTGATATTCATATTGAAAATAGATCTGGACGAAAGAAACTGAATGCGAGACACTCACTTCTCCTTTTCATGGGTGATAACAAGTAGGTGAAGAATCCCATTATGATCACCAAGCAAGTACCTAGAACCATCAGCATCAACTCTTCCATAGGATCTTGTAATGGCCTATAAAACACATGGCATAGTTTATGGTAATTAGTCGATTAATAAGCATATGGAAGTTAAATATTATAACTCTAGTAAAGAAACAAAACAAAGATTAGTGGAAAGAACTAAATTAAAGTTAACCATCTAATATGGAAAGAAACAAAACAAAGATCAGTGGAAAGAAACAAACTATATGCCACAACCGATATCAATTTCTCAATTCTTTGTCACAAAGCCCTTCCCTTTAACCCCAAGAAAGAATGCTATACTTACTAAACTCATACAGTTCACCAAACTGTAAATTTGTCAATTTTAACATATTGTACAACAAAGAATGGTGTCAACATAGATAGAGTTTAAAATCTTTTTCTCAGTGGATTCAGTATGGAGGACCCAAACCATCCCAATCAACATTCAACCAGCAGTAAATGAATTTCTTACTTGCTAGTTTTGCAATAAACATGTAGAACTTATAGTCATTCTAATTAGGACAAACCAATATAGAATTAATACCCCAATGCATCATCGATCCATATTATCGCTCAGAGTGTAAACTAGGGGGAAAGGTTCACTGTAGATTCAGCTTAATTATGAATATTTGTTAGGGAATGCATGTAGGCATTAAGATAACATCACAGAACTGATTCATGACATCTGATAAAGTGACAAGCCTTCAAGATGGATCGGTAAGAAGTTTTTGTATATTGAAGAAAGGATGCCTGAGAAAGATTGCTAGACGCCTAGACAAAATGTAATTTAAGAAATACAGAATATATCATAATATAATTGAAGCCCCAGAAGAATGAGACCGCGATGAAAACCCTTCTGTGGGGGGAGGATCCTCTGGTTCACAAAACTAGGCAATAGACACTCCTGATTGTATTGAGATTGTAATCATTCAAGTGTGAAGTAAACTCACCAAATTGATGCGTGACCGAGACCCAGCCCATTACAGGTAAGTATCATCCCTTTAAATCTGGTTAAGTATTCCTGTAATTCAAGTAAAGTATCAGAAATTGTTAACCCTAGTAAAATCATATGGATTTCAATTAAATTGACCTATATCCAATGTAAGAACGATTATACACACTATAACAGACATAAAGTTCTCACCGGTAAAGTATACTTCTCCACTTCATAGTTCCCACTTAAGTCATACTCAAGTCGCTTATCAGGATCACTTAACACTATAAATTTGATATTATCAATCAATAACTTCCAGTTACAAAGGATGCAAAGTCTCAATCACGGATGTTTACACGCAAACAACAACAGATGCCTCTAACAAAATCTCTTATCATCTTTTTAATCTTTATCCTTTATATTTATTGGTGAAAGGAGAGGGTGGAGAAGGTATGACAACTGGAGAATTTAGATTTGAAGGAACAAAATACCACCTCCAAGTAGCTTGAATGGAAGTTCAACTACAAATCTCACACTTTCGTAGACTAACTAAAAAAGACGCCTGCAATATATTATCTAGAAATGCCTTGTACTAACATACCAGATTTTGAACGGAAAATGCACCACTTCAATCAACTAACGACATACCATTTTAACTAATTCTCCTTTGTATTTGACATAAGAATACCTGTGTAAGCCTCGTTGATTGCTTGAAATTTAGTAGTGACAGCAGAATCACCTTTGTCTTATTTTAATTTATATGTAATTTATTTATATATGTATGTGGGGAACTTGTTTCATCCTATCATAATTTTTTTATCTAGTCAGAACATAATTTAAACTACGGTAGTGAAGGAACAAATATTCTGAAAAAATAAGCCCTTACCTGGCTTGTATCTTTTTCTAGCCAAAAGTGGATGTCATACAAATAAGCACCTCCCCTACCAGGGCTTGTCTGCAAGGATAAAAGTTTATAAGGAACGTTTCAATATTAATTTATTAATGGACTTGGTTCTGAACAAAAAGAAGTTGTAAGAAAGATGTATAAAGAGCACAACTACCTGCAAGATAATATAAGAATCCACTGAATAGAACCGGCCATAATCAAATTTCGGCAATGCTACTGGTACAAAATTCTCGATTCTCCAAATCTCAGTTCCTCTAATAATGGTTAAGTACAAAACAATATAAAGAATGCAACTGAAAAGCCAAGAAATTCACTAAAAATAAGAGAAGTAAAAACAGTCTATGGTCACTTATAAATGAAGTGATTTACAAATTTTTGTCGCTAATCAAAAGTAAAATATAGTTATCAACAGAGGCAAACTATAATTAAGGATACAGTTTCTACCCCGCACCCTGAAATGCAGGCTCCAAAGCTTTCGTTGTGCTGGACATTGTTTAGATTCCTCAATTATTACTGCTATTCCCAGAAAGCAAAAAGAGAAGACCTTCAGAACTCCCAAGTTGTAAAATCTCCAAACGAGTATTGACTGCAGATATAAAACAGGGAAGCAGGCAAGTTGCTATCATACACATGCATCAATATATCAATGAATATAATAATTACAATGATACAAGAAGGAACAAAACTACTGTACTCGTTAACTCTAGATGGCAACTTATTCTTTCGTTTTCCAGTCAGAAATCAAAGGCTCGTAACAACAAACAAGGTTAAGGTACAGTTGATTCAGAAGTAATTCTCTAAATTAGACATCAAGCGAAATAGGGGGAAAAATAACAACCTTCTTTGACAATAATAGTCAGATATTGAACAGAGATAACAAGTAAAATTTTATTCATAAGAGATTTAACATTAAACAAAGGTCATAAAAGTTCAATGTGTACTTGCTAGCAAGTATTTTTGTTTTATAAGCTAACAATGCTATCTCCTGTAAGGAAGAAGATCTATAATCAACACACCAGTTTGTAAATTGTAATAAGTAAAGAAAAAGGAAACATTACCGCAAATTCCCCTCCATTAAAGATATTGAACTCAGAGCTCTTTTTCAACGTCACGAGCAAAGAACCGAACCCATTATAGAACTGACCTTCTTTGATGAATAGAAGCAAGCATAAGATTACTTTGCCTCAAAATCTCATACGGGTCATATTCATTATCCTTGAAATCCATGTGCACTACATACACATACAAATATACATAAATTACAGATAACATAATTAAACACATACATATATAAATAAATTGCATACAAATTAAATTAACCCCATATTAAAACTTAGGGTTTCAATTTTAAACCCCCAATTTGTAATAAAATCGAATTAATCAACCTTGTAAGTTTGAACATATCAAACTTAGGCTTACCCACTCACATATCAAATTAATTCGAGCTTTGAACCTTCGAGCTTTGACCTTCGAACAAATTGATTTCGATTTGAGTGAGAGAGAGAGAGAGAGTTTCGGGGTTTCTATGAGAAAGAAAGAGATAGCTCTTCGGGGGTTCAAGCGTGAAAGAGATGGAGAAGAGGTGGGTGGTGGTGGAGGTGAGTCACGGTGGTTAGAGACGAGAGAGAGATGAGAGTAAGAGTGATAGTCGAGAGAGAGAGATGAGAGTGAATCGAGAGAGAGAGAGAGAGAGTGAGAGTATCGAGAGAGTTTTAGTTTTTAGTTTTTGTGTTTAATTTGTCTGAAGGGGAATAATTGTGTATAGGCGGGGAAATATTTGGTGAGGGGGGGAAATTTTGACTTAAAAGGTGAAAATTTTAGCTAAGGGGGGAGACAAAAAGAAGGGCGCGCGTTTTGTTTTTTAAAGATTGACTTTAGACATCGGTTTTAAAAAGAGTGATGTTTACGAAAAGCAAAGATATCAGTTTAATTAGGGGTGATGTTATTACATCTTTTAACATCAGTGGCATTTACAACCGATGTTAAAGTGTGATGTCTATTGAACTTTTTCTTGTAGTGTCTCTCCAAAAAGCTCCATTCGGCCATACATAAAATTCAAGAATCAAAATCCACCTTCCCACCATTGTTTGATATCCATATTTTTATGGTGAGTACTACATTTCATATAATAGCTATCCTAGAAATCTTAGCTTCATTCCACTTTTTCCATTTTCAAATAAATCATCAAAGTGGAGGATGAATAGTAACTTTAATGAACTAACTTTGATTTTTTCGTTTCTTTGGATGATCTAAGCTATATTAAGGCTATACAAGGAATAATCATGGTTTATTAAGGCTTGTATACTCTCCAAGTAAGGTATATCTCTTAAGAACCCTAGATTTATTCTGAGATTATGGATGTTCTTGGTGGTTTTTAGCTTAGTTATGGTTATAGTGTTATTATAAGCATGTTAGCATGATCTTGTAGTTGATTTGGCCATATGATGATAATGATGGTTAAGATGTTCTTGGAGTTATCAGAAGAATATTATGTGTATAAGATTGATGGTATGCCCAGCGTGGCTTGGTTGTGATGTTATCAATTTAGAAACGTTCGATTTATAGCCGTCGTAATGTCAAAATTCTGTTAAACCCTTAAAATTCGTGCATAACAGTTGGGTTAATTTTCTGGCCTTGATGTATATATGACCTACCCTTGTAGATCTTGAGTCATAGATCGTTTTGGCGTGAGAATCGAAGCAAACGGACTTACAGTTTAGGAGTTATGGTCAAATTTGTAAAATTGGTTCGAAACCGTAAGTGCAAGTTCGTAACTGAAATTGAACCCCTGTAAAATAAGTAATTCAGTGGCAAATCTTGATAATTAAATATTAGAGATCATGAGGAAGGTGTGAGAGAAAACCTCATGTCAAACAGATCGTTTTTCGATTTTATAAAAATATTCGAATCAGGGTTAAGTACGAATGAACCCCTAAAAAGAACGAGTAGTTATAACTTTGGAAAATCACTTAGAAAACGATCAATAAACCTCGAGGTATAATCTCTTTTAATAAACAACTGACCTTAGCACTTTTGTGGCATAAGTACCTACCAAGGGTAAGTGTAATGACGAGCCTTAATAACGAACAAATGTCGGGTCATAACGGTGTTAATAAGAGTTACGCTAGAGAGTGTACAACGAGATAACTTGAAAACGTGTCTTAATCTAAGTTAAGTATATACTTATCCTTTCAAAAGCATTAAGTGATTAATCCCGAATACTTTGATTGTTTATAGATCACTGAGCTGACCCAGGACACGCTACCCCTACTCGACTACCAGGCAAGTTTCCAATACTTTGGAACTGTTGTTGTGATAATATATATAATTGATTGTTGTTATAACATATGCCATAGAATGCATGCCTACTGTCAAAATTATATTGTGATACCTGTTCCCTGATTGATGTTGGCTTATAAGTTAGATACGAGATATACTAGTTATAAGCCAGATATTGTTAAGACCCTTAGTGAAGGACATATGATCTTCGTTCATTAAATATAGACCGGGAGTCGGTATTTTGTAATATAGAGTTAGTCGTGGAAACCCGAAGGGATTCCAGTGACGGGTTATTTGAGGAATGTTATTTATGAACATTATTTTTATTTCCATAAGTATTAATTACTTGAAAATTATTCGAGGAATGTTATTTGAATATTCATTCGAGATTATTTATTTAATGAATATTATTTTGAATATTCATTTGAGGCTATTGATTTAGATGAATATTATTTTGGAATATTCATTTGAGTTTATTTAATGAATAGTATTTTGAATATTCATTCGAGCTTTATTTCTTTAATGAATATTATCTTGAATATTCATTTAAGGTTGATTAAATTATCGGATATTATTTTGAATATTTATTCGAGAAATTATTTATTTAATGAATATTCTCATATGTTATTCGAGGGTTACTTTGAGCAATATTTCATATTAAAAATATTCTTTGAATATTTATATAATTCTTTTAACTAGTTGTAAAATATATTATTTTATTCAAATATTATTTTCGACCTCCAGATATTATGTAAATTATTTCAGAGTCTTATTATTACTATTATTTTTATCAAGGAAGGTTCTCACAAATTCTATTCTTCATTCAAATCTATCTTCCAAATTATAAGGGAACCTAGCTTGAAAATTGTTATTTATTTTATTTGACTTCCCGGTCATAAATATTTTGAAGTTATTCTTTCCCTCGCAACTGAGTTGCTGTTATCACAAAATCACGCAAGTGCACGTGGTCACAAGTAATATTCGATAAGTTAAGTTCGTTCCCACAGAGACTGGCTACTTCTAAGTAAATATGCTCAAGCAACAATGTATGATCAATTTCAATTGCTTAGACAAGAAACAAATTTGGGTTTGTAATTATCTAAATTAACAAAGAAACAAATTAACAAACTAAGAATTAATTAACTAACGAGAAATAAAATCGAATTACGTCTACAAGAGTAACATGGGACCCTAACTTCATTAAATACTTCGCTTAGATCTGACACCTTTAATCACTATATGCAATGGTTATGATATCTGATCGGACAACACGAAACAAGTATACGCTACTTCTCAGTATACGAATACCAAACTAAACATACATCCACAAAAGAGATAGAAGATGAATAGACACCAATTATGCTTAGACCCTATATCTCTATAAGATTTGAAAACATAACGGTTGAAGAACAAGTTGTCTATTAAGATCACATAGGGCAGCATAATATATCTATTTACGCTACAAATCATGATGTTAAAACATCAACCTATCCTATGCTAGCATGGCAAGTTCTAAATCTCAAGATCCACTCTCGCTTCACAAGAGATTAACAAATTAGATGTTCGCGACGCATCTATCAATTTAGCATAACCATACGAGGATATCAAATATACATCACACACAGATCTTTAAAGCATCAAGATACTAAGTTCCATAAATAAATCCGTTAGAATCCCATGACATCGATTAGTTCGAAATTGAACCTCTCGTCATCATGGGATCAAGTGAAACCATGATAATAAAACAAGATCTGAATAATAATAATAACTACAGTGTTTCTAAGTAATTCTAAGTAATCATATGAATTACAAGGGTAGGATATGTTTATATAGGCCCTAGAAGTCTTTTCCAGCAAAAAAAGTCCAAAAATACAACTTAAAATCGAAATAGGAGAAATTCAGGATTTTTTCCAGCGTGTTGCAGCGTACCCTGCGCAGTAGCAGCGTAGTCTGCACTGTCAGTCACTGTTCACTTTTGCAGAAAATCTTCTCCTCTCGCGTGGACTACTTACGGGCCCCAAACGGACTTATAGAACTCCAGATATGGCCAAAACAGTGTAGACTGCGCAACCTACAGGCAAATCCGAATTTTCCACAATTTGCTCATTTCTCATCCGATTCTTTTGTCACTTCCCGTTCTTCAATTCCCTTGGCTTATAATCAACAAGGTAGCATAAGTAAAGCTTCCATTCTTCATTCCAAGCTCAAATTACAATTCCAAAATCAATGGAAATCTTCAACCCTAACCGATGGAAACAATCCTGCACAACTACACAACACATTAAAACTACCACAAACTTGAGACCAAGTCAATCAATTTAAGCCGATATGGAACGTTCCAAATGGATATAAAATCCACTTATCACACCCCCAAACTTAAACCGATGCTTGTCCTCAAGCATAAACAAATATATTATATACAACTAACTAGTACCACTTCCGTAGGTGATCACGGTTGCATTTGGCATATGCATGAATGCAACTAATATGAAAATGCAATAATCCCCTTCAAACTAACCAAAACCAACTAGCAAACAAATATCTCAAAGAATGCAACTAAATCCAAATAGAGCTCGACTAAGTCCCCGTATACTAACAATACATGACAGAAACGTGCGTGTGTGCGATGCTCATCAGAAATACTCCCAAAACTAGATCAAAACCATACCTATTCTTCGCCAAGACAATCACAGGTTTATAAATAGAATAGACTGTAAACACTTCATAACTTAAGAACACCTCCATCATCATTCAAGTTAGACAAGAATTCATGATTTATTACTACGACACATAATAATATACACAACAACGCATGCTTATTTAACCGTGCAATGGATGAGACCCCGAAAGGCTTATACAATAACACCCATGTAGCGAGCGTTAGGTTAGTGGATCCCAGACTATAAAAGCCTTAGGTCACTAGGCACAAAGTCCCCGCGAACTTAATTGCTCGAGTATTAAAGAGCTCACCCTGGTTAATTTTGCATTTAACAATTCACATAACTTTTTTTTCTCTCTTTTTTTCTTTTTCTTCATATATGCAATCTGGAATGATAATTCTCAATTCCAACCCTAGACTACTCATATAAATATGAGGCGGCTACTAGCCATTTGACGCCTAGCCATATTGACAATTATTTACAATTAAACATGAAATCCCTGTTTTCCCCCAAACTTAGACTTTAGTGATCCTACGCCATCAAGGGAATAACGCAAATTCTAACTATAATCAAGTGATTAAATCTCAAAGCATCCAAACAAGCATGACCTCAATCTAGCCCAAAAGCAACCTAATGAGACTGTGTAAAAGTTTTGTTCCCGTAACATGCAATTCAATTTCATAGGAACTTAAATCAACCCTCTATTCATCATTACCCCACTCAATTAGACACCTACCTACCAATCAGAATTAGCTCATTCTAAGGGATCATGAAAAATGCATGCCATGCAAATGCAAATAAAATGAACTCACATGGTATACGAAACAAAAACAGAATGCCCTATATGAAACAAACATGCAATAATACGAACAAAACATGAATGAATTACTACTAAGCATGCAAAACATGATATCTAAATGAACACAATGACACAAACAACTACCACATACTACTTATCCCCAAACCACCCCCAAACTTAAAATATTCAATGTCCCCATTGAATGGAAGGTAATATAAGGAAAAGTAGAAAAACATACCTACTTGTCGGAATATGCAAAACAAAATGCAACACAAATGCGTGGGTTGCCTCCCACGAAGTGCTTGTTTAGAGTCAATTAGCTTGACTACGCCATGCTTCCATTAAGGATGATAATAGTTGGCCTGGTCTTCTCTTCGTGAGACTTCATCATCATCACGGCGGCACACTTTCTTCCCCTTCTCCTCGCTTGGACTATTCGTATAACAACTATATCCCGTTCCAATGCCTTCCTCGGTTGACCCAAAATCTGTCAATTTGTAGAACAACACACATTCGCGAGATTCGCTTGAATATAATGGAGGAGGGTAAATGTAAGTTGCTGAAGCCTTTGGTTCCTCAACGAGAACTTCCTCCATTGGCTCTAATGCACTACCTCCATCTTTATAATCTGAGACAAGTAGAAGACCTGAATCTTTCCCATGGTCATCAGCCTCTTGGTACGCACATACCAATTCTCGAAATTTGTGTAGCTCACCAATGTCTATCCCAAATAGTGCCCTTTCCAAAGCATCCACCTCGCCAGCATGATCAAATTCCTCACATGGGTTGCGAATGCTCACCTCTTCTTGGAATTTGTCTTCCTCAACAATACATGTAGTACCTTGCTCCAATTCACCATTATTTTCTGGAATTGCCTCTGGTATGAATTGCTGATTCTCTTGTTCCAAGGCACTCCTAACTTGAGCAAATATTGTTTCCAAAGATTTGATAGACGCCTCGTTACTCTTTGCAAGCATCCTAATCTCCTCCAGAGTCTCTTGTTCCAATGATCTCACAGCTTGAGCAACTAGTGTCTCCACAGATTTTAAAGACTCCTCGTTACTCTTTACAAGACTCCTAAGCTCCTCCATAGCATCAACCTCATCTGACTGAAAAGTAGGAGTAGGTTGCTGATGTTGAAACTCTTCACCACCCAGAAAATATGACATATTTGGAACATCTTGCTGGTACTGTTGAGGATGGTACTGAAAATATGGTTGTTCCACATAAGTGACATATGGACCAACTCCTTTGTATTAACAATATTGTGAGGTCTCATGAACGCTCGAACATAGCTCACATTGTTGAGGCATGGATGTCCAGAAATATGCCCACCATGGCAACTGCTCACCTGCCATTTGAAACCAAAAAAAAAACCGAATAAAAAAAAGTGATAAGAAAAGAAGTGTCCAAGTCAAATAATTTTAACTTCCACTAATATCAAGCACATAAACACCAAAATAACACCGAGTCCCCGGCAGCGGTGCCAAAAACTTGTTATCACAAAATCACACAAGTGCACGTGGTCACAAGTAATATTCGATAAGTTAGTTTCGTTCCCACAAAGACTGGCTATTTCTATGTAAATATGCTCAAGCAACAATGTATGATCTATTTCAATTGCTTAGACAAGAAACAAATTTGGGTTTGTAATTATCTAAATTAACTAAGAAACAAATTAACAAACTATGAATTAATTAACTAATGAGAAATAAAATCGAATTACGTCTACAAGAGTAACATGGGACCCTAACTTCATTAAATACTTCGCTTAGATCTGACACCTTTAATCACTATATGCCATGGTTATGATATCTGATCGGACAACACGAAACAAGTATATGCTACTTCTCAGTATACGAATACCAAACTAAACATACATCCACAAAAGAGATAGAAGATGAATAGACACCAATTATGCTTAGACCCTATATCTCTATAAGATTTGAAAACATAACGGTTGAAGAACAAGCTGTCTATTAAGATCACATAGGGCAGCATAATATCTCTATTTACGCTACAAATCATGATGTTAAAACATCAACCTATCCTATACTAGCATGGCAAGTTCTAAATCTCAAGATCCACTCTCGTTTCACAAGAGATTAACAAATTAGATGTTCGCGACGCATCTATCAATTAAGCATAAGCATACGAGGATATCAAATATACATCACACACAGATCTTTAAAGCATCAAGATACTAAGCTCCATAAATAAATCCGTTAGAATCCCATGACAACGATTAGTTCGAAATTGAACCTCTCGTCATCATGGGATAAAGTGAAACCATGATAATAAAACAAGATCTGAATAATAATAATAATTCTAGTGTTTCTAAGTAATTCTAAGTAATCATATGAATTACAAGGGTAGGATATGTTTATATAGGCCCTAGAAGTCTTTTCCAACAAAAAAAGTCCAAAAATACAACTTAAAATCGAAATAGGAGAAATTCAGGATTTTTTCCAGCGTGTTGCAGCGCACCCTGCACAATAGCAGCGCAGTCTACGCTGTCGATCACTGTCCACTTTTGCAGAAAATCTTCTCCTCTTCGCGTGGACTGCTTATGGGCCCCAAACGGACTTATAGAACTCCAGATATGACCAAAACAGTGTAGACTGCGCAACCTACCGGCAAATCCGAATTTTCCACAATTTGCTCATTTCTCATCCGATTCTTTTGTCACTTCCTGTTCTTCAATTCCCTTGGCTTATAATCAACAAGGTAGCATAAGTAAAGCTTCCATTCATCATTCCAAGCTCAAATTACAATTCCAAAATCAATGGAAATCTTCAACCCTAACCGATGGAAACAATCCTGCACAACTACACAAAACACATTAAAACTACCACAAACTTGAGACCAAGTTAATCAATTTAAGCCGATATGGAACGTTCCAAGTGGATATAAAATCCACTTATCAGTTGCTATTCATCGATTGAATCTTTTGTTACTTCCTCATCATTCGAGGGGTAAAATGATCGGAACAAGTCTGTATCCATTAACAAGCAATTGCTTGGGAAATATTGGTGAGTTTTCCTTTCCAACTAGATACGACGACTTTGTGGAGTCTTATCAACAAGTATTATACTTGGGGAAAGGGGACGAACTTTACGTTTCAGAGTCATGGGTGTTATTCGAACTAGGAGCCGTGTAAGTGGCCGAGTGGCACCGGTCCAGCAATGGCCCAACCGTTGGCCGAGGGGTTCCAGAGGGCGGTAGACAAGTAAATCCGTCGGTGATTCCTTCTACTTGTAGAGAACAAAGATGGGAAGCACAACATGCGACTTATCATCGTAAATGTTATGGCTTCTAGCGCGTCAATGCTCCAGTATTAGTTCATCTTTCAAAGTTAGAAATTTTCTGCAACATTATCAGTGTGTGCAGGGTTGAAAAGTGTTCAAGACTGGGATTGCATATTTTTCCTGCAATTTCCTTTTTACGAGATGTGATGATATCTGGCTCATATTTTTGCATAGCAGATATTTCTACAAAAGATATATTTTTAGTACCTTGTAACTTCATCGTTTACCTTATACTGGCACAATGTTCGTTAATGCATGGCATATGGTTTCAAAAATACTTTTGAACTGTTATATATATATTATTGTTTAGTATACATATTTGTTGGTAGGCTATTGCTCACCCTTGCTTTATTATTTATATCACAACAACAGCTAGGTTTGATGGCCCGCGTAAGGCGCACTCGGCACAAGCAGGTGACTCCAGTCGTAGGACTACCCGCTGATATGGTTGCTGCCATTGATGAGGTAGACCGGCAGCTTTTGTTTTCAGCCTTAATTATATGTATAATTAATGTTAATCAACGGCAAGAACTTTTAAACTTATGATGTAATCATTTTGGGTTGTAATATCTTATATTCGTGGATCCTATTAGTAGAGACTTATTTCAATTTCATCTCTGGGACTATAACTGTTTGTGTGTGATGTGATATTATTGCGGGGTCGTAGTATGTTACTTATTTATTTTGGACTCAAGTGCAAGTACTGTTTATGGAATATGAGACCGTAACGACCAGGTCCCTGACCCCGGATTTGGGGCTGTTACAAACGTGGTGGCTCCATGTCTAAAATTGCCTTGATCTTATCAGGGTTGGCTTCTATGCCTCGCTTTGAAACCATCAGACCCAAATATTTTCCCGACCCAATGCCAAAGGCACACTTGGCTGGATTCAATATCATCTTGTGGTGCCTCAGCACTTCAAATAACTCTTTGAGGTACTCAATATGGTCTTTCTTGAATAGGCTCTTGAATAATATGTCATCAACATAGACCTCCATGGTTTTTCCAATCAGATGGGCGAATATCTTATTCACAAATCGTTCATAAGTAGCTCCTACATTCTTTAGTCCAAAAGCCATGACAAGATAACAGAAAACACCAAAGTCAGTTATGAAAGATACCTTTGGGATGTCATCCTTGTGCATCTTAATCTGGTTGTAGCCACTATACCTATCCATGAAGCTCAACATCTTATGCCCAGATGTGGCATCTATAGACTATAAGTGTGTCAATCACTGGTAGAGGGAAACAATGTAATAACCCTAACGTTAGAAAGGCTACAGTGCCCAAATGAATAGTGATCTTGAGGAATCCAGGGAAATGGTGTGTAGGTACTCTATACTAGGGATGGAAAATGAGAAAACAAAAACTATATTAGTGTTGTACATTGAAAATAAGTGACTCGAAATAACGATGGATTTTAGAAATTCCTGAATTTTGATTTTTGAGGATTTTGATTTCGAATAAGCTTCTATTGGACATTAAGGAGCATGGAAACATTATAAGAATTATATATTGAGGGATTAGTGAATTTAGATTTGAGCCAGGGGATTATTAAGTTAAGAGAATACCAATGGAATTTGGATTGTTAAATGATTTCAAAACCACTGAGATAATGAGGTACATTCGAAACGAACCACAATTAGACGAATATGGAGATTAAGCAACCAAGATTTTATAAAATAACCAGGATACATACCCCATTATAATTACCAAGAGTACTAGCATTATAATTAGAAAAGAAATCAAGAAAAAAGAGAATTATGAAATCATGTTAATGATGTCATCTTCCACTAAACCAAATTAAGGGTAGATTAGTCTTTTAACACCTAGATTTTTTACCAAGGCTTCCATAACACTCTAGATTAAACAAGATTAGCCAAGATAAGATCAAATAAGCAAGAGAAAAACCTCTCCCCCATCCATTACATCCATTCGGCCAAAAGCAAGAAAAACAAGAAAAAATAAAATTCAAAACCCTAGCAAAAATCAACAAGAAATCAAGAGAAAAATCATGGAGCTTCTTGGGGAATAGATTAAGACTAGCACAAAGTTTCAAGGCCAACCAACATCATCTAGCAAGGTAATAAATTCATTGAAGGTGATGATGAATAGTGCATGAATAGTAACTTTAAGAAACTAACTTGTTTTTCATGGCTCCTTTAGTTAATCCAAGCTAATTCAAGGTTGTTCAAGGTGTGTCCAAGGATTATTAAGGATTATTAAGTGTTCTTCAAGCTTCAAAGAGTTATAACAACCCTTGCCCTTTTGTATTTATGGTAGATATGGAAGTGATTAGTAGTTAAGTGTTGTTAATGTAAAGTTTATAATGAGTATGTGTTATAAGTGGTTTGTTTTGATGTGGAAATTGTGTGTTGTGGACTTGTAACCATGGCTGGTGAAGAATACCACATGGTGTAGGTGATGATTATGGTGTTTGATAATTGATTTGGAGGAGTTGGATTTATGGAAAGTACGAAATTATAGCCGTTATAATGCCCGATTTTCGTTAGGATGTAAATTGCCCTGTTTTGGACCCCCTGCATCCGTATGGTACCCTACTGTACAGGTTCCTAATTAACTATGAAATGATAGAGCGTAGTTCATAGATCGTTTTGATATAAGGTGCGTTAAAATCTGATGAACGGTTTAGGAGAAAAGTCAGTTTTAGTTAAAGCGGTTCAGAAACCGAGAAACTGTAAATGTATCTAGCTTGAGGTTACAATTACCATACCTTAACATTGTTAAAAGTCACGAAATTTTGGGAGATGATAGTAGTGTGGTCAAAGAACTATTTCCAGTTGACCTTACATTAAAATTCGAAATTTAAAAATTATAAGAAATTCTACAGTCGAGTGTGGTCGTTAAGGGAAATGGTGAAAAACCCTGAAACTTCGACTTAGGTTATAAATGGTTAAGTTCTTGAACCTTTGGGGTAATAAGAATACGTTAAACATATATTAAAGTTTCAAAAGGTAAGGTTATACAAGAGTGTAGTGAGTAAGAGATGTGGTTCTAACGACGGTCCTTTTGTGTTTATAGAAACTCCGGAAGAGGGACGAGCCATACCGTCAGGATATCGAAACCGAGGCAAGATTTCTTCTATCCCTATTTGTAAAACTACTTATCTTCACAAAGAAACTTGATTTTGTGAAATATATATGTGATGCTATTATTACTATATTGTGAAGAAATTGTCTTCCTTGAGTATTAATATTGAAACGAAAGATATACGAAGATGTATATGAATATGGATATGAGTATAAGAGGTATATGAATATGAATGAGAGTATGAGATGGATATGTATAGAGATGATTATGCATGAATTGAACATGCCTTATGATTAAGAGAATAAGAGAGAATGGTATCAGTTGTTATCGAGGGTTATATGGTTATAATATTATATTAAAAATGTTCTTATTGAGTATCAGTGGTTTAATAAACATTATTTGATTAACATGCATTACTCTTAAAATAAATGGAATATTTTACGAATATAAAAGTATATTTGATTTCTGAATTTGAAAGAGAGGTCTGAATCATAATCAAAGCCTTATGATATATATATATATATTTTATAGAAGTAATGTGCGAGAATGGAAATGATATGAGAGAATGATATGTGAAAATGAAAGTGAGAAAATGGAAATGTGGAATGATATTTTAAAAAAAAAAGAATAATGATGTGATAAAGAGGGGGATTGCAACAGACTTGCGTAAGTGGCTGTGTCAGGGCTGTGTGCGACACAGTCCAGCATTTATTATTTTTATTACGGCACGAAGATGCCAAGGGAGGATGTTAGCAGGTAGTAAAAAGAGAGCAGATACGATTAGGCGACTGATCATCGTCCTAACGTATCAGGCGACAGCAGATATCCCCAATGTTTTGAAAAGAAAGTGTAGACAATGGTTTTCAGATTGCTATACTGAAAACAGAACAATGATATGAGATGATGGAATGATAGTTACAGATGAAGAAAAACTGATATTATATTATTGTAGATTTCAATACTGAAACCAGAATAATGATATGAGATGATGGTATTATGGTGGCAGATGAAGAAAAACTGATATTATATTAATATAGATTTCTTTCCTATAATAGTGAGTGGATGATGTATTATTAAATAAGAGCTTTACTCTTCCTTAAGGATTTTAATTGTTTCCTGCTATTACATATGCATATACATATACGTATACTTGTTCACATTTTAAATTTTAGTTACAGTATGATCTTGCTGAGCTATTATAGCTCACTCTTGCTACTTATGTATATAGCAGCTAGGTCGCATGCCGATACTACGTACCACACCCCGCAAGAGGGTAAGGGAAAGGCGACCTTTTGAGCGAGTGCTGGCGACCATCCCCGAGGTAGTGACAAGCGGAGAGGCTTAGTATACTTATGTAAATTAAGTGTGTAAATTGTAATAAACTTTAGTTGTTGAAGTGCTTCATGTAGAAGCTTTGTTCAACAATGTACTTAGTAAATTCTGGGCTTGTAATAACTGTTAACTTTAAAACTTTTAAATATTGTGGTTGTTGTTCTATGAGCTTATGACTGGTGGGTATGCGTATTAGTGTGGGGTTAACTGCTTATTTATTTAATTATTATAAAAAAAAAAGATTACAAAGATATTGATATTGATCGGAAATTGGACCTTGACGGCCCGGATCCTTGACCCCGGATCCCGGGGCGTCACAGATGGTATCAGAGCTAAGAGTCATAATGCTCAAGAACAAAAGTGATAATAATAAATGTATCAGTTATAATATAAATTGTGAACTTCCATCAAGTTCTGGGGTGGTATATCGCAGGTAGTATTTACTTTAAGCATATATTATAATTTATTAGACTGTTACTAATAGAATTTTATGTTTTATTATAGGGAGCGGAGATGGGTGAGCCGAGTCAGGACCCCCAGTAGCTAGGGATGTCAGAGCAGGAGCTATTAGATCTTCAGCTGGCCGGGGTAGAGGTCCCCGAGTATGCAGTTGAGGACCTCAGGGAGAGACGCCGGGCGGCGGCTAGAGAGCGATTAGAGAGAGAGGAGGCAGAGGAGCAGAGACGGAGAGATGCTGTGGCCCTAGTGCCATATATGGGTAGACCTTCTACAGGATCTGACGAGGCAGGTCCTTCCAGAGTGAGATCGGAGATCCCTGAGGAGGAGAGGCCACTGCGTAAGAGGCCTAGGTTGTCAGTTATACCTGAGGAGCCGATTGAGTGGAGGGATATTCAGATGGTTCTCACTCCTGTCCGACCCATCCCAGTGCCGTCACCAGTTCCATCCCCTCTACCTAGTCCTGACCCTATAGATGATCCTTTTGAGCAGTTTACCCCTCCAGGGCATTTTGGTTTTTTTGAGGAGGAGGAGGATCCTTCAGAGGATGCTGAGACAGAGTCGGTTCCTCCATCCCCACCCTTTGCACCTCCACCACCTCCACCTGTGGATGCACCTCCCCTATCTGTACCCCCTCAGGAGGCACCTTTACCGGCGGGTGACTCACTTTCAGCTACCTTATTGACCGAGTACTTTGCCCTTCAGGGACAGTTGGAGGAGTCCCGCAGGACTATAGACACCCTTCTACAGAGGTTAGAGAGAGGGAGAGGAGGGGTTATCCCGGATGGGATGTCTCTGGGGATGATCAGTATTGAGCTACGAGCATTAGGAGATATTAGGAGGTTGTTGGGTGATGGAGGAGACCCGGCATGGAGGGCCCAGATAGTTGATACGGTTACTACCATGGTAGTCCAGATACGGGATGTTGTCAGGGCAGGGGTGTGAGCCGGGATAGTAGTTTGTCACTAATCAGACTAGTCATCTTGTTGATGTCATTTTGGGGATTAGTTTAGTTGTTCACTGTTTTAATCCCAGTCTGATTAGAGGACAGCTAGTAGTACTTTTGGTGATATCGGATTAGTATGTACGACTATGTTTTGGGTTTCGAACCTTGTATTAGATGATATATATTATTAGCAGTAAAAGATGTTGTACCCAAATTGTAAAATATTTATGTACATTAATGAAGTTTGTGCATTTCTATCTAAATTTTTGCTGCATTTTTTTTTATAATATAATAAATGTTGAGACTCAGAAATATTGATGTATAAAAGGTGATTGACTTAATGAAAAGGCTATCGTGTTAAGGGCGATACAACTACCTACTAAAGTTATGGTACAACTAGATGTAAATCGCGTGATAAAGATATTGTGATGTGCAAATGAGCTAATTAATGATATAATTGTGTATATAGAAATGATGTATATAGTAACCCAAATTCGGGTAATTAATAAGGACTATTGTTATGTACAGAATTATGCCGCCTAGACGTGACAGTAGAGCGAATGCAAGGGAAAATGAGAGAGACGAAAGAAGTCGAAATATCGAAGGTACTAGACTGAACGAAAATGCTCATAATGAAGAAAATCATGAAGAAGGAGAAGAGGAATCAACTGGCCAACAAAGGAATCCGGGAGGTGATCCCTTTGCCCAATTCATGGACTTATTAAGGCAGAATTTAACAAATCCACAGAATCCTCAACCACCACCTGTTCTCCCCAATCAGGCAGCTAGTTCCTTTCGTGCCTTTAAGTCATTAAAGCCCCCAGAATTCGAGGGAACCACTAACCCAGTAGTAGCCAGGGCATGGCTAAAAGAAATGGAGAAAGCTTTCGAAATACTGAGGATAGAGGAAGATCAGAAAACAGTTTTTGCAGCCTATCTCCTAAAGGGAGAGGCGAATTACTGGTGGGAAGCTAGGAAGAACCTAGAGGAAGCGGGAGTGATAACCTGGGAGCGTTTCACTAGGGTGTTCCTAGAAAAGTATTCTCCTAGGTATTTAGAAAACCAAATGGAATTAAAGTTTCTGGAGTTAAAACAGGATAACCTAACAGTGGCAGAGTATGAAAATAAATTTACAGAACTGTCGAGGTTTGTTCCCGAGTTTGTGCGTAGTGAAGAACAACGTGCAAAAAGGTTTCAACAAGGGTTGAAACCCTGGTTACGAACGAGAGTGGCCCCATTTGAGTTAACTGATTATGCTGCAGTGGTTCAAAAGGCATCAATTATAGAGGCCGAGAGTGAGCAGGCTCAAATAGGTCGAGAGAATAAGAAAAGAAGATTTGAGGGCCCAAAAGGAGGTTCAAGTGAGGGAAGCTACTTTAACAAAGGAGGTAAAGGACAAAAATCTCAATTTGTGGGAAAGTCGGGGGGTAACAAGACTACTAGTGAGACGGTGAGTCAGGGTGGAAAATCTTCGGGAACATTTCAGTCCAATCAATCACGACCACCATTACCAGATTGTGAGACGTGTGGTAAGAAGCATATAGGAGTCTGTAGAGTGCTGGGAGTAACTTGTTTTAAGTGTGGACAAAAAGGACACTACCTTAACCAGTGCCCATCAACTGATGCAAACCCTAAAAGAGATGTTAAGTGTTACCAGTGTGGGAAACTAGGACACATTGCTAGAGATTGCCGTTCAGGTGGGTCATACGCGTCAGGACAGAGTGGGGCTGCTTCAAATAGGCCTACTGCTAGAGTGTACAACATGACCTTAGGGGAAGCGTTGACAAAACCAGATGCGGATACAGGTACTTGCTTTTTGATTTAAATTTGGTGTGTAAATCTTTGGCTAAGGATCGACTTAATCAATTAATGGAATAAATAAGTTAATAATATAGATAAGGAAAATCAGTATCTGCTAAGGGCTAGGAAACGTTATGAAAAGAAAAGTAGGAGTGTTTTGGGAAAACACAAGCTCGTTGAGACGAACAGGAAATATATGTTATAGGTAGTATTTTCTTACAATTGTTTTAAAGAATATTATTAGAGCTTATTTTCTGGAAAATTTTACAGAGAGGAACTATGGGAATATTGAGGAATTAATATTTATGTCATGATAGAGATCAGAAGATGGTCAAACCATAAGTGAGATACACTACCATTCAGAAAAGGTCAATGTAGTGGCGGATATCTTCGTCAAAAGAGGAAGGAGAGACGAGATAACTGGAATGACTTGAAACAGGAGGAGATTTGTGAGGAAAAGACAGTAAAAGGACTGCTATTGATAAACTAAATGGCATGTTGATGAATGACAAGGAAGTTATGTTAGTATATTTCTGCGCAAACAAGATAGATATATTATAGAAGGAAAAAAAGATAAAGGAAATAGTGTGGAAGTTAGAAGGTGTGAAGGAGAAAGATACTTATGGACATTTCCAACATGATTCCGGGACGGAATCCTTTTAAGGGGGGAAGACTGTAATAACCCTAACGTTAGAAAGGCTACAGTGCCCAAATGAATAGTGATCTTGAGGAATCCAGGGAAATGGTGTGTAGGTACTCTATACTAGGGATGGAAAATGAGAAAACAAAAACTATATTAGTGTTGTACATTGAAAATAAGTGACTCGAAATAACGATGGATTTTAGAAATTCCTGAATTTTGATTTTTGAGGATTTTGATTTCGAATAAGCTTCTATTGGACATTAAGGAGCATGGAAACATTATAAGAATTATATATTGAGGGATTAGTGAATTTAGATTTGAGCCAGGGGATTATTAAGTTAAGAGAATACCAATGGAATTTGGATTGTTAAATGATTTCAAAACCACTGAGATAATGAGGTACATTCGAAACGAACCACAATTAGACGAATATGGAGATTAAGCAACCAAGATTTTATAAAATAACCAGGATACATACCCCATTATAATTACCAAGAGTACTAGCATTATAATTAGAAAAGAAATCAAGAAAAAAGAGAATTATGAAATCATGTTAATGATGTCATCTTCCACTAAACCAAATTAAGGGTAGATTAGTCTTTTAACACCTAGATTTTTTACCAAGGCTTCCATAACACTCTAGATTAAACAAGATTAGCCAAGATAAGATCAAATAAGCAAGAGAAAAACCTCTCCCCCATCCATTACATCCATTCGGCCAAAAGCAAGAAAAACAAGAAAAAATAAAATTCAAAACCCTAGCAAAAATCAACAAGAAATCAAGAGAAAAATCATGGAGCTTCTTGGGGAATAGATTAAGACTAGCACAAAGTTTCAAGGCCAACCAACATCATCTAGCAAGGTAATAAATTCATTGAAGGTGATGATGAATAGTGCATGAATAGTAACTTTAAGAAACTAACTTGTTTTTCATGGCTCCTTTAGTTAATCCAAGCTAATTCAAGGTTGTTCAAGGTGTGTCCAAGGATTATTAAGTGTTCTTCAAGCTTCAAAGAGGTATAACAACCCTTGCCCTTTTGTATTTATGGTAGATATGGAAGTGATTAGTAGTTAAGTGTTGTTAATGTAAAGTTTATAATGAGTATGTGTTATAAGTGGTTTGTTTTGATGTGGAAATTGTGTGTTGTGGACTTGTAACCATGGCTGGTGAAGAATACCACATGGTGTAGGTGATGATTATGGTGTTTGATAATTGATTTGGAGGAGTTGGATTTATGGAAAGTACGAAATTATAGCCGTTATAATGCCCGATTTTCGTTAGGATGTAAATTGCCCTGTTTTGGACCCCCTGCATCCGTATGGTACCCTACTGTCCAGGTTCCTAATTAACTATGAAATGATAGAGCGTAGTTCATAGATCGTTTTGATATAAGGTGCGTTAAAATCTGATGAACGGTTTAGGAGAAAAGTCAGTTTTAGTGAAAGCGGTTCAGAAACCGAGAAACTGTAAATGTATCAAGCTTGAGGTTACAATTACCATACCTTAACATTGTTAAAAGTCACGAAATTTTGGGAGATGATAGTAGTGTGGTCAAAGAACTATTTCCAGTTGACCTTACATTAAAATTCGAAATTTAAAAATTATAAGAAATTCTACAGTCGAGTGTGGTCGTTAAGGGAAATGGTGAAAAACCCTGAAACTTCGACTTAGGTTATAAATGGTTAAGTTCTTGAACCTTTGGGGTAATAAGAATACGTTAAACATATATTAAAGTTTCAAAAGGTAAGGTTATACAAGAGTGTAGTGAGTAAGAGATGTGGTTCTAACGACGGTCCTTTTGTGTTTATAGAAACTCCGGAAGAGGGACGAGCCATACCGTCAGGATATCGAAATCGAGGCAAGATTTCTTCTATCCCTATTTGTAAAACTACTTATCTTCACAAAGAAACTTGATTTTGTGAAATATATATGTGATGCTATTATTACTATATTGTGAAGAAATTGTCTTCCTTGAGTATTAATATTGAAACGAAAGATATACGAAGATGTATATGAATATGGATATGAGTATAAGAGGTATATGAATATGAATGAGAGTATGAGATGGATATGTATAGAGATGATTATGCATGAATTGAACATGCCTTATGATTAAGAGAATAAGAGAGAATGGTATCAGTTGTTATCGAGGGTTATATGGTTATAATATTATATTAAAAATGTTCTTATTGAGTATCAGTGGTTTAATAAACATTATTTGATTAACATGCATTACTCTTAAAATAAATGGAATATTTTACGAATATAAAAGTATATTTGATTTCTGAATTTGAAAGAGAGGTCTGAATCATAATCAAAGCCTTATGATATATATATATATTTTATAGAAGTAATGTGCGAGAATGGAAATGATATGAGAGAATGATATGTGAAAATGAAAGTGAGAAAATGGAAATGTGGAATGATATTTTAAAAAAAAAAAGAATAATGATGTGATAAAGAGGGGGATTGCAACAGACTTGCGTAAGTGGCTGTGTCAGGGCTGTGTGCGACACAGTCCAGCATTTATTATTTTTATTACGGCACGAAGATGCCAAGGGAGGATGTTAGCAGGTGGCCTTCCTCCAGGGATGATTTTCATTCCTTCTACCGGTAGTAAAAAGAGAGCAGATACGATTAGGCGACTGATCATCGTCCTAACGTATCAGGCGACAGCAGATATCCCCAATGTTTTGAAAAGAAAGTGTAGACAATGGTTTTCAGATTGCTATACTGAAAACAGAACAATGATATGAGATGATGGAATGATAGTTACAGATGAAGAAAAACTGATATTATATTATTGTAGATTTCAATACTGAAACCAGAATAATGATATGAGATGATGGTATTATGGTGGCAGATGAAGAAAAACTGATATTATATTAATATAGATTTCTTTCCTATAATAGTGAGTGGATGATGTATTATTAAATAAGAGCTTTACTCTTCCTTAAGGATTTTAATTGTTTCCTGCTATTACATATGCATATACATATACGTATACTTGTTCACATTTTAAATTTTAGTTACAGTATGATCTTGCTGAGCTATTATAGCTCACTCTTGCTACTTATGTATATAGCAGCTAGGTCGCATGCCGATACTACGTACCACACCCCGCAAGAGGGTAAGGGAAAGGCGACCTTTTGAGCGAGTGCTGGCGACCATCCCCGAGGTAGTGACAAGCGGAGAGGCTTAGTATACTTATGTAAATTAAGTGTGTAAATTGTAATAAACTTTAGTTGTTGAAGTGCTTCATGTAGAAGCTTTGTTCAACAATGTACTTAGTAAATTCTGGGCTTGTAATAACTGTTAACTTTAAAACTTTTAAATATTGTGGTTGTTGTTCTATGAGCTTATGACTGGTGGGTGTGCGTATTAGTGTGGGGTTAACTGCTTATTTATTTAATTATTATAAAAAAAAAAAAGATTACAGAGATATTGATATTGATCGGAAATTGGACCTTGACGGCCCGGATCCTTGACCCCGGATCCCGGGGCGTCACAAACAATCCTTAGGACACGCATCATTCAAATCAGTGAAGTCTATGCACATCCTCCAATTCCAATTTGCATTCTCGACCATCACCGGGTTAGCTAACTATTCAGGGAACTGAATCTCTTCAATGAACCCTGCTTTTGAGAGATTATCTACTTCTTGTTTAATGGCATCTTTCCTTTCAAGAGCGAAGTTCCTCTTCTTCTGTTTTATTTTCTTCTGCTTAGGATCCACGTTTAACTTGTGGGTGATGAGTTATGGATCAATCCCTGGCATGTCAGCTGCTTTTCGAGCAAACATATCACTGTTCTCTTGTAAGAACGCTGTCAGTCTGCCCTTCAAGGGCTCTTTCAAAAAAGCTATGATATATGTAACATTTTTAGGGTCTCCAAGCCCTAGAGGCATAGGGATCAAATCCTCTACTGGCTTCACTTGATGTTCATCATCATCGTGGACATCCATGTCTTCAATCGGAAGAAACTGCCCCTTACTCCATCAGCTTTTAAATCAGCTACATAGCAACTTCTTGCCATCTTCTGATCACCCTTCTATTCTCCAACACCATTCCTGGTTGGGAACTTGATCTTCATATGATAAATAGAGGCAACATCATTGAATGTATGAAGTCCAGTCCTTCCAAGGATTGCGTTGTATGTGGAGGCCGCCTTGATCACCAAAAAGTTCAATATCTGTGTAGCCTCCTTAGGTTCCTGCCTAATAGTTACGGGCAACTGAATGGTTTCTTCAACATTGGACTCTACTCCATTGAATCCGTATATGGGCATATTGGTGGGGGTCAAATGAGAATCAGTATACCCCATCTTCACAAATGCATCATGAAACAGAATGTCAACAGAAGCTCCACTGTCTATCAAGACTCGCTTTACCTCTGAGTTTCCAATCACAGGAGTCTAACGGGTCATCATGGGGGAACTTTACCCCTTCCAAGTCTGAATCATCAAACCCAATTGCTACTTCAGTCTTAGCACACTTTGGTGCTTCTCCAATAATGTGCATCACCTCTCCGGCATAAGCTTTTCTAGAGTTCTTTATTGTGCTGGCCACTGTCGGGCCTCCCCTGATCATATTGATAACTAGCCCTCAGGGCTGTGGATTGTGATCATGATTGTCATCCTTCCTATCGTAACCTCTTTTCTTGTTTCCACAGTCTTTATCTTTCGTGAATTTGCTTAGTTTTCCCCTACGGATCAAGAATTCGATCTCATCTTTGAGTTGCCTAAAATCATTAGTGTCATGTCCCACATCCTTGTGAAACCTATAGTACTGATCCTTGTTTCTCTTTGCGGGATCACCCATAAGTGGTTTCGGCCATCGAAAATCTTTATCCTTCTCAATATCTAACAAGATTTGACTCCTAGGAGTGTTCAATCTTGCGTATTCAGTGAACCTTGTCCCTGATTCTTCTTAGGAGCAAATTCAGAGTCCTTGCTAGTTCGGGGATACCTGTCCCTGGCATCATACTTTTGGTCTGTCTTTCACTTCTTGGAATTCATGTTTCCACCCACAGTAGAGACCTCTTCCTTCTTCATGCTCTCTTCAGCTTTTATGTAATTACTCGCCCTTTTTTGGAGCTTAGTCATGCTCTCAGGAAGATGCTTTGCTTATGACATTTGGAAGAAAATATTCGACATCCCATTCTGCAAGGCTAACATAGCTACTTTGTTTTCTAGATCGCGGATGTTCAGCGTCTCCTTTGTGAAACGCTTGAGATGGTCCCTTAGGCTTTCGTTTCTCCCTTATTTTACTTGCATAAGGAACGCAGAGCTCTTCTCATGGACTCTTCCACTAACAAACTGGTTGATGAAGGCTGTGCTTAGCTCCTTGAATGAGCCAATCGAATTTATGGGCAGACGACTATACCATCTTTGAGCCATGCCTACTAGGGTTTGAGGGAACGCCTCTACACTTGAGAACGTCACTAGCGGGTTGCAAAAGCAACACGTTTGAAAACATCCTCACATGATTTAAGGGATAGCCTATTCCATCATAGGCCTTTATGGTAGGCATCTTAAACTTCCTAGAGACATGAGCATTCATCACCTCCTCAGTGAATGGTGGTGTTGGATCATCAGGATCTCCAAGTTGCATTAAGTCCTTGGGATCAGCCTTAGGGATCTTCGCCCTTGTATTTCCACCTCCTGGGACTTCGGTCCTTCTCTGCCTCCTTGAAGGCCTCTCCAAGTCAACGAAGGGAATCTCTCCTGACCATAAGGGGGTCGATTTTGATTCTTCCTTTGTTGTTGTCTTGTTATGTCTTCCTTTAGCTTGCGAATCGCTTCCTCATGAGCCTTAATTCTCTCAGTAGTTGTCATGGGGGGTCCATCATGGATTCTTCGAGTATGTCTTGCATGCTCTTTGCTAGCACGTTGCCTCCTCGGGACTTCATCACGGTCATCATCTTCATATGAAGAATCGTCAGTATAAGGACCAGAATAGTCATGATATTCTTGGCTAGGGCCCAAGCCTCTAATATAAGGTGGGTGATACAGCTCATGTATCTGTAGGGCATGGCCGCTTGGTCCAACTCCTCGAGTATTTGGAGGGTAGTTAGGCAACCCGTACATTGGATTGGTGTTTGTAGGGAGATCAGTGCTGTGAATCTATACCCCTGGAGGTAGCGGTCGATTAACATCAACAAGGGGGAGACCACCATCTGAAGAGGGTTGGTCTCCTGGTTCTGATGGACAACCACAGGTAGAGTTCTCTCAGTATGGGAAGTCGTTCCTGTAGTTTGAAAAACTTGAGGTTAAGTGGTCATCTCCGTTAATGGGGGTACGAACCCTTTTTCAGTGATGACGAGCAGAGCGCAGGTGACAGTAGTCGCCTCGGTTGTGACTGGTATTCTTTGTGTAGTTACCATGGTTGATGTTATCTTCCCACAAACGGTACCAGATGTTATGGAACTAAAACTAGGTTATCAAATTGTAATAAATGCTAGGGTTGGTGAGCTTCAAGCTTTAATGGCTATTTCTGCGTTCAAGATTGATCGGTCCTCATATAATGCCTATGTATCTCGAAGTTGAGAATCAAGCCAAAAACGTAGTTCTGAGATGAGGGGTCTGGCCCTTTATATAGGTTTGAGAAGCCTTAGAATCGGAGTATGGTTAGGTGACTTGGTGGGCAAGCCACCTTCTTAGAGAAGGTTCTAGATCCTATCTTGTAGGAGTCTATTTCCACGTTGAATTAGGTGCCTTGGAGGCTACTTCTTGTAGGAGTAATATCCTTATTTGACTCTTATTGCTAAGCTGTTAATCACCTTCAATATTAATTTCGTAATTAATATTGAATTAGGATTTTGGGCCTCATTAATTGGCTTCATATTTGGACCAGGCTAGGTCTAATTAATGCATCATTAATTGTATGTTTAGGGCTAATTTTTGGCCCATATATATATCATACAAGAATAAGCATGTTTTTTTAACGAAGATAACAGTTAGATGCACCATAATTAGATGGTACATTAATTCCAAGATGTTTCATTTCCTCGTACCCGTGCTATTCAACTAATCTGTAGTCATATCTGTTTTATAAAATAATCTTTTTTATCTTTGAATTTTGCAGTCATACCTCAAGCTGCATACCAGATAGAGGAAACAAGTTCTACATGAAGAATTGGAATATGCTAAAGGTCAATAGAGTCTAAATTTTTTTCCCTTTGAAAATACAAGTAGTAGTATATTAAGAGGCTTGTAGCTGTTTGTAACAGTGTTATTTGTTCAAAAATTAAATAAAGCATCAACAGTGACCAAGTTTTGTTATTTTTTGTTACATGTCTTTATGGGGCCCATAATATGTGTTATTTCTGTATATGTAATTTTTATTTTTAAAAAATTGACTTTTAGCATCGGTTGTTTAAATGACCAATGCCTAAAGCACACTTTTAGCGTCGGTCATTTATATGACCGACGCCTAAAGCAGACTTTTAACGTCGATCATTTAAATGACTTACGCCTAAAACACACATTTAGCATCTATCATTTAAATGACCAACGCCTAAAGTAGACTTTGAGTGTCGGTCGTCGGTCATTTAAATAATCGATGCCATAACAGACTTTCAGCGTCGGCATTTTAACCGACGCTATAGGCCTATACCTATAGCGTCTCCTACATATACTACGCCATTTGACCGACGCTATAGGCCTATTTGACCGATGCCTAAAGTCATTTTTGTACTAGTGTTTAGCGATACTCAATGATTGGAAGAGCAAGATAAGGAGGTTTTTGTTCGAGGGGAGGCGTTGGCGGATGGACGTCGATGTCCTTGATGGTTACCGTTCAATCTGATATGGGTTTGGGTGATCCAAGGTATAAATTGATTGTATAATAATTGTATACTTAGACAATTATTATATATGATATGTCTTGATTACAAAGTTGGATAGTTAAACACTAAGAATGAAAAGCTGGCATAACAAGTATGTGAAGACTTGTATAACAAGTATGGTAAGTCCTGGTGGCTAAGTTTTGAATGACTATATATAAATAGTCATATTGTATGTGTTTAACATGTTGAATGCTTAAGAGATGTATTCTTAGGTATCGTTTGGAAGATACTTAAGCATTGTTTGGCTTAAGTATCAGTTGAGACACCACTGAGGTGTTATTGTTTGATTGTATAATTAATATTTTTTTGAATTAATAATACAAGTTGGGATGTAGGTGTTTCCATGTCAATTATTTGTGTGTTCTTGTTGTACTTTTACTTATTGATTTAGTAAGAAGTAGAAGCCATACTTGAATAACACGTGACCGTGCTTTGGTGGATCTTTTGTATGAATCTCGAATGGTGTAGTCCCCTATCAATAACAAAATTCCACTTTCTAGCAACAAAAAAACATTTACAGTATTTTAATTATTCAAGCCTATTTCCAAATTAAGTTTAGAATATTTTGATTTTAATTTCTCAATTCTTTTTACCTTAATTGTTTGATTGAGCACCTCCAAATTATAATAGACAAAAAGTTATCCAAGGGTGCAGAGATGCAGGGCACTAGTTTCAACATTTGTGGATGTAAAGTCCATGCAACTTTAAGTATAAATTTTTGGGTAAGGAAGAAAGGGGAATAAATATTGCCAGAATGTGAGCTCAGCAGTCAGATCGAACAAAGCAAAATAATATGCTTCAATAAATATAGCAATAAACGAAGCAAATTATGTAATCTTTTCTTATTTGAGTTAATCATGATAAAAATCAATCAACTTTACCTTTTTTCAGTTTAACCATCAACAAAATTTTTGGTAGAATTAACCAACAAACTTCAAACAACAATGCAAAACATTAATCACGTTTAGTTAAAATAGGAAATGATGATGGCATGTTACCATTATTACAAATGTTAATCATGCCTTACTTAAATTTTTATAAATTATAAAAATTTAATATAAAAACATCTAAGAAAAAATATGGCTAAGCAAATAAACAATAATGAACCTCTGGTAAAACAAGATTATTGCTTAATGACAGTCAAAAAAGTGGTTATTTTATTGCATAATATAAATATTTAATGAAAATATTATAGTATTATAAAAGCTTGTATGATTGTTGTTAATGAATATTATTTGTTGTTAAGTACTGAATTAAATTTAAATTTGAATATTGACTCGTTTAGCAGGAAAATTTATATGTTCGACAAAATTTTTACATAAAACAATTGTTTGCTCAAATTTATTTTACTTTTTAACAATATGTTTTCATTAATTTTATGAATATCAAATGTGCATATTAATGTCATATAATATTAAATATTTGTACCAATTTTTATTCTAATTATCCATGTCATCACCATTTTTAACTCTAGTTAATTATTAGCATTGTTAATTGAAGTTCGTTTGTTTATTCTACCAAAATATTTGTTTAATGGTCAAAGTGAAAGATGTGAAAATTGATTGATTTAAATGTGAAAAATGTAAATAATCTTACCACTTGGAATGTATGTATTAAATTACAACATCTCATCTTTCAAAAAAATAAATATATTACATCATCACAAATTATTTAAACATTTACAAATCATCATCTATTTAATTTCAATTATTATAGTGTATCCCTACCAAGTATCTGTTTTTTCAAAAAATTTCCTGGGATTTCGTTTATATAATAATAGACATGTGTTTCGTTAATTCATAAATAAAAGGTTGATGACATCTGATTATAGATACGTGATAAATAGTACGTCAATACAATAGCACACATTGGCCTAATTACTAGCCTTAATTTGAGTCTACATGCACTATTGTATGTTTAATCTAATAAAAAGCTGAAACAAGAACTAGCAAAAAAAAATTGAAACAAAGCAGCTAGTCTACCTTAGTTAATACAAGTGGTTAATAAGATTGCCATCTTCCTTGAAAAAGAGATAGAATTCAATCGTATTACTTACGGTTTCATCCATTGGACCCTAACAATTTTGACCTTCTTTCCGAAATATTTTTGTGTTGGATTATATTGTGTTTTTTTCCCGCTAGCAATAAAATCTACGAATCCTTGATTTTCATTAATGAAGGTCTTGATGTTACTTTTATTTTGAACATCAAGAAAGGGCTTAATTAACTTGATGGTCAAATTAAAATAATCTTGGAGAAGGAATTTTCCTTCATAAACATTATGTACTGCCTCTTGCTGCCTCCCAACAGAGGTGCCTCTCCCTCCACCCAGCTTTAGCAAGAGCCATTGTCATTGGTTCATAAAACTGAGGTCCGTATATTGGATTCCTTAAGTAAATAAGCCGTCGTCCTATCAAATTAGCAATCCACAACCCATGCACCATCATAATCTTTTATACTCCATTTTTTGTAAAAAATTGTGACTGTAACCTCGTAATAGATGGGTTTTTCAACTACAATAAACATACAATGAACAACATTATATCATAAATAGTTTCAATACCCGTGTAAAGCACGAGATTGCTCTAGTTTACGATTAATGTTTTTGTTTTTCTCTTTGCATGTTGATGTTAATGTTAGATGATCTTATTGTGACGATATACATCCTTTTAGGTATACATAAAAAATTAAAAATATGTACCTAAAGATATCGTTATTTTGTATCTCCATCTTTTGGTCATTGATTAGAGCGTTGATACATTTCTTGTGATTGGAGTTAGAAAAATACTTAACGAATGTAATTTCAACATTTTTATATAATTTTTTTAAAATTCTCATCCCATAATCTATTGAAGTGTATTATTTGTATAAAATGATGAATTATAGGATTATATGAATGTGAATTTGACATAATACTACTATTAAGTATTATTATTTTTTTGTCAGGACTATTAAGTAATATCAAAATTTCAATAATTCATTTTATGGATTTATAAAAAATGAATTCATAAAAATAAGGTTATTGTTATAGATGTTAATGGTTCAGTTCTCACTTATTTGGTGAAATTATAAATTGTTTTAGATTTTGATTTCAGTGGGAGTCACGATAAATATTCACAGCAAATTGAGGAACATAATAGGAAAATTCAATAGATTAAAATGTGGCATGTTACCGGTTGATAATTTGTTATTTCATATCCACAACTTACCTCGGATCTCATATACTATAATTAGTACAACTGCGATTAATTGTCTAGGATGTATGCTTATAGTTTGATATAAACAGTTTGACCATACACGAGTTATAAACATATTATGCCATAATTAACATGCATCTATTTAGTAATCGACTCTCCCAAAATCGCAATTCACATGTATCTATTTAGTACTCAAATCTCCCAAAAGATGCGGGAGAAAGTGATTCATCTGTCGGTTTAGGACGGTAGTTTGAAAATATTGTAAAATATATTTTCTAAGAAGACAAGTAATAACGAAGAATAAGATAATCCGGAAGTAAAGAGAGTACTAAGATTTTCTTATCACATTTCACAAGATTTTATTATCACAATTCTCATCCGGATATTATAAATTGTATAATCATATAATATTTGTAATACTTTTTACCCAACTGTCATAGTTCTTTTATTGTAAATTTTATTAATTTTGGTAGATCATATTACATATTTGTTTTAAAAATGTGACGAAAATACAACTAATTGTTTAGCAAAAAAAAAAAATACGACTAATTCTTTTTTGTTATTAGGATTTTGAGTTTTAAAATAACTAAAATTTGGATTGATTGAGGTTGAAAAGTACATATCTTATTTTTGATTAGATGGCACTGGTGCATGTATCTAATAAATCATAAAATTTAATCAAATATACATGTAGCGGAATGGTCATAAAGGAGAATTTAAATTCATATTTAGTAGATTTGTTATGTCAAATAATAGATTCTCAACTATGTCATAATATTTTTTGACTTAACTTGACATTTAGGGACATTTTTGTAAAATTAAGTGGAATAAAATGTTAGATGTTGTAGTATTATATATAGAGAACAGGAAACCTGAGATGTATTTCAGATAACTTCCGTAAAATATTGAAAAACACTTTTTTATTATAGAAAGTCATGTATATCAAAATAATCTATACTATAATATAATAGTCGAAACATTAAAAGTTTGGTTGGTAGGTCAGTCGGTACGGTACCTGTTAATTTTACTTATTTACTTTTATTTTATGGTACATGTTATTTTTACTTAATTATCCTTACTTGATTACTTATAGTTACTAATAACTAATAAATTTTCTTTTCCAGGTAAAACATGTTACCTTTTCTATTTTCAATAACTAATCAATTTCATTTTTCACGTAAAATGAATTATCTTTTATATTTTATCTAACTAAAATTTCTCCTTTTCTAAAACCATATGAGCAATTATATTTAATAAAATAATATATTATAATTACAATTACTAATAATTAACCAATTAGCTTTTTGTTTTCTTCCATTGACAAGTAGATTTTGAAAACAATTACTAAGAAAAAGACTGCTAAACAATTGTGGGATTCAGTAAAACTAAAATATAAAGGTAGTGCTCATGTTCAGCGAGCTCAACTGAATCAATTCCGGACGAGTTTCGAAGTGCTGGCTATGAAGAATGGAGAATCAATCACTGACCATTTTGGTCGAGTGATGGAGATGGAAAATACCATGTAAAACTTTGGGGAAATCATGATTGATGAGAAGTTTGTGGAAAAGATCTTAAGGACTATGACGAAAAAATGGATTTACATAGTATGTTTCATTGAGGAATTTAAAGTCATTGAAACACTCTCTGTTGATGCTCTTCAGAGTTCGCTTCGAATACATGAACAGAAACTCAGCAAAGTGAAGGAAATAGAGGATGAGCAAGAATTAAATGTGTCCTTTGATGAAGGACATAGTGCAAGAGGACGTGAAAGGATGTTTGTACAGGGTGATGCAACAAGAGGACAAAGCAGGGGAAGAGGAAGATATGTTATCCCAAAGGCAACTATTGAGTGTTATATAAGTGTCACAAACTGGGCCATTATTAGTATGAATGTCCAAGGTGGAATAACGAAGCCAACTATATGATGGTTGAGGAATTAAGTAGATGATTTATTGCTGATGGCTTATGTTGAAATGGTCGGAGGAAAGCGAGAAGATGCATGGTACCTGGATTCTGGTTGCTCAAATCATATATGTGGAGATAAAACTTTCTTTTTGAAGTTTGAAGATTTTCAATATACTATGAAGTTGGGCAACAACTGCATAATGAATGTCATCACAGCTCGAGGCAATGTAAGTTTTGTTTTAAATGATGTCAAACACACAAGAACTGATGTCTACTATGTTCCAGAATTAAAAACTAATCTCTTGAGCATGGGACAAATGCAAGAGAAGGGATTAACAACTGTGATTAAAAGAAGGTATTTGCAAGATTTATCATCTAGCTAGAGGACTTATTATGGAAACAAAAACGACTGTTAATAAAATGTTTAAGTGCTTACACAATAACAAAGTCAATCTCAGTTCCCACCGGCTACGAGCAACAATTGTCTTTTTACAAATGTAAATGAGATAACCAAATTGTGGCATCACATATATGGTCACTTGAATTATAAAAGTCTGAAGAGTTTGGAAAATAAGAGTATGGTTAATGGGTTACCGAAGCTCACAACAGCAAATAAAATATGCAATGATTGTCTCATCAAAAAGCATCACCGAGATCTGATTCCTAGTAAGAGTTTGTGAAGAGCTGCACATATTCTAGAACTTGTTCATGCCAACATTTTTGGTCCAATAAACCCCGCATCTATTGAAAATAGGAGGTATATGTTATATTTTATTGATGATTATAGTCGAAGATCTTGGATTTATTTCTTATCTGAGAAGTCAGAAGCTTTTAATTATTTTAGATGTTTTGTGAAGTTAGTAAGCAATGAAAAGGAGCTGCCACTTAAGTGTCTATGTACATATAGAGGTGGAGAATTTACGTCTTCTGAGTTTAATGGTTTCTACAAAGAAAATGAAAATCGAACCATAATGAACATGGTACGTGCTATGCTTTCGGAGAAGAGAATTCCAAAACAATTCTAGGCTGAGGTAGTTAACTGGAGTAATCATGTATTAAATCGATGTCTTAGTCCAGCTTTGAAGGACATTACCCCTGAAGTAGCATGGAGTAGATTGCATCCTTCAATTGATCACATTCGTGTTTTTGGTGGCATCGCACATGGTCATATGCCCGAGATACAAAGGACCAAGCTTGATGATAGAAGTTACACTTGAATTTTTTTGGGTATAAGTGATAAAACAGATGGGGGTTATAGGTTGTTTAATTCTACTACAAAGAATTATAACAAGTAGGGATATTGTGTTGAGGAAGCAAAACAATGGGATTCGAATAATAGTCATGGAAAGGATATTTTGATAGATTTAGATTGGGTGATGATACTAGTAATGATCATATAAATAAAGAAGTTGTAAATGAGAGTACTGGTGAAAATGGGCAGGAAGGATAAAATGATAAGAGGGGTACAAGAAGCAAAATTGAATCTCAACCTCATGTATGGCTTAACGATTATGTGACAGATGGAGATTTAGATCATTCAGAAGATGATTCAGAAGTCAACATGGTCTTAATGGTGTCTAGTGATCCTTTGTACTTTAAGGAAGCAGTAAAGAGTAAGCATTGGAAAGTCGATATGGATAAGGAACTAGAATCCATATAGAAAAACAAGACATTTAGCCTAGTTGACTTACCTGTAGGAGCTAAGAAAGTTGGAGTTAAGTGGAAAAGGGTGAGCTTGAGAAGTACAAAGCTCGATTGGTTGTAAAGGGGTACTCGCAGAAATATGGAATTAATTATGGGAAGTATATGCACCAGTAGCTAGGATGGAGACAGTGAGAACAGTAGTGGCATTAGCAGCTCAACGCAACTGGAAAATCTTTTAGTTGTATGTGAAATCAGCATTTTATATGGCAAGCTCGAGAAGGATGTTTACGTGGAATGACCAAAAGGCTTTGAAATTAAAAGAAGTGAAGATAAAGTGTACAAGTTACATAAGGCACTATACGGATTAAAACAAGCACCACGAGCTTAGTTTGATCTTATAAGGACATACTTTATTGTAAAAGGTTTTCAACAGTGTCCAAATGAACAAACACTCTTTACTATAAGCAAAGCGAGAAAGGTAAAATGCTTATTGTCAGTCTTTATGTTGATGATACGATTTACATTGGTAATGATGCAACGATGTTAAGTGATTTTAAGATTTCAATGATGGAAGTTTTTGAGATGACATATCTGAGGATGATGAAGTTCTTCCTAGGCATTAAAGTAATTCAAAATACAGATGGTATCTTTATTTGCCAAAAGAAAAATACAGCTGAAGTCTTAAAAAGGTTTGGAATGTTGGAAATTAATGCTATTTAGTAGCCCAATAGTTCCTAGTTGCAAGTTAAATATTGATGAGCATGGAGTTGCAATTGATAAGTCTTTTTCCAAGCAAGTGGTAGGATGTGTGATGTACCTTACTTTAACTCACCCTGATCTAATGTACAGTGTGAGTTTAGTTAGCAGATTTATGTGTAAACCTACTAAACATCACTTGGAAGCTGTTAAAAGGATACTAAGGTACTTGAAGGGGATAATGGATTATGGAATTATGTATAAAAGGGAAAATTAAGATTTGATCGCATATACAAATAGTGATTATGCTGGAGATTTGGATGACCATAAAAGTACATCTGGTTATGTGTTCTTGATACGTTCTGGGGTTGTCTCGTGGCTCTCGAAAAATTAGCCCATTGTTACTTTATCAACAACAGAAGCTGATTTTATGGCTGTAACAGGATGTGCAATTCAAGAAGTTTGGATGAGGAGAATTACTGAACAACTTGGTTGTACCCACAATCAGGAAACTTTTGTTTACTGTGACAATAGTTCTACTATTAAATTGTCTTTCAATCCGGTTTGCATAAAAGAAGTAAGCACATTAATTTGCACTTTCATTTCTTAAGGGAGCTTGTTCAAAATAGAGTAATTGACCTGGTACATTATGGAACTAGAGAACATGTCGCTGATATAATGACTAATCCTCTACCGTTGGATACATTCTTAAGGCCAAGGATCGCTTGGGTGTGTGCAAGCAGGAAGATGTAAACTAAACTGTCTAACACTTAGGACGATTTGTTTAGGGGAGGGTGTGAAAGGGTTGTCTCTGGTTTCCTAGTAGTTAGAATTCTAGATAATCAGAAAAGTTTGATTATTGTTTGTTTGCTTAATATAAGTCAGTAGGTGTTATTAGGAATAAGGTAGTGTGTTTGATGAGTATTTATCTTTACTAAAGATAAATTTTGTTTTAATGTTATTCAGTTTTAGTTGTAAGGCTATATATCAAGCCACACCTTATACGAATAAAAACAACCCATTCATTCCACTTGTTTGATAAGATTTCTTGTTTCTGATCTAATACTTCACAATATGAACATAAATTAGCATGCAAGACTAGCACATTAAATGAATTATCTAATCTTTCCTAAATTTGTGTTTGATTAAATTATTGAACCATAAAGAAATTGAATTTGGGTCTCTCAAAAGCAAGGTTACTAAACTCGAAAATCATTTCTACTAGATTGCATCTTCAAAATTCGAGTAATTGGTTGATTTTTCGAGTACTTATTTTCCATACCCGAGCATTCGGCTGAGTACACGGTTAAATTCGAGTTGGTTCTCCTCCCATTTCTGGGTACTCATCCTAGTACTCGGCAGAGTCCGTGGATCTTTATAACATTCCTAAAAGGTTTTCTATCTAGAGCATCTTGAATTTCAAGAATTATCAGTAGAGAATTTATAATAGCAGTTAACAATATGTAAAATTATGTGTGGTCTATAACTATTTGGAAGGAGGAATAAAGATCATTCTTACGTGTAAAGAACATCTTTAGTGAATTTGATAGTAGTAGATCTAATCATTTTATTTCAATGGTTACACCTCTAAGTGTTAACGTATAGAATGTATAATTAAAAAATTTAGTAACATTTTTAAATTTATTTGAGTAATCCCACCAAGTGCGTATTTTAACAATGTCATGCATCCAGTAAAGTGATTAGGATCGATTTTGCTTAACGAATTTGGGATGTGTATCTTCAAGTCCTACCAAACATGCATGAGCAAGCCCTCCAATAACTAAAACAATGACCAACATAAATACTAATTTCTATTTATAAAAATCACCAGAAAAACCAGCTTTAAATTACACTATAATAAAGCAGCAACAAAAATATTTATAAATAAAAAAGTCCCAAAAATCAAAACTTTTTAAAATGTAGCTGTGAATTCAAACAAATCAAAATAACACATATCATAATTATCCTGACATTTTACAATCAAGAGAGATATATCTGGAGTAGATGCCTCTTGGTAGCCTTAGTTCTGCACAGTGGGTTTTTTGATTTTTTAAGGGCTCGGGCAATGCAAGAAGCCCAAAAAACGTGCCCGCATACCTTGATGGTTGTGGGCCGAACATAAGCGCCCAAACAGATGGGACACTTAGGTCAATGCAAGAAGCCCAAAAAACCTGACCGCACACCTTGATGGCTGTGGGCGAACATAAGCGCCCAGACAGATTGGACACTTAAATCTATATTCAGCTTCATCTCGAGCTTCTTGAGTTGGCTGCTGTAAAAGTTATACTACTATTAGTATGCTTAATCAGTTATCGAAAAAATTAAATTAGCTCAATTCCAGATGTTTACTGATCTTCACGTTGTTGGTTATCTACCTTCTTTTACTCTTAATTAACAAATTATTAAACTACTATTTTCAGATCTAGCTACTATAAATTATTTGCGTGTGTAGCTATTTAACAAATTATATGTGTGTGCATCTGTTTAACAAATTATGCAACACGAAAGAAAGACATTATCAAATATGATAAATAACGAAAAGGTGAGATCCATACCTCCAATAGCCTGTCCACATTGATGCCGAAACGTGCAAAAAGCGAACGCGTTGCAGCAACTAGGAATGAAAGAGATATTACATATTTATAACATTATATATACTATATTATAATTAAATTAGAAAATTTAAAATCAACTAGTGCTTTACACGCACTATAAGCTAGTATGAATAATAATGAACACTTTAGAATCTAACATAAAATTTCAATTGAATTCTAATTTTACAACATTTAGTCTCTGTCGTGAATATAAAATATAATTCAACATGAAATTAATATAAACATAAGATGATCACATGTGCATTTCTTTATAACAAAAATGTGTGCAAGATTTTATGTTAGATTCAAAATAATATATACTCAATACTCGTAATGCATACATTGATTCAATCGATTTTGTAATTGTTTAATATCTCAAGAAAGAGTTGCATAACTTCATTAAATGTAAAAGACATATTACCTGCAACCGATACGCCACGAGACTAGCTTGGAGCATTTTCTTCATGATTTACTACAAATAATATGATAAACACATGTATCAAAAGATATTAACTTCTTGAACAAATTTTGCAAAAATCAAGCAGAACATATCAAAGAATTCATATATCAATTTTGGAACAAAAGTAATATCAAATAGGTCAAAATTTAAATTTGAATTAAAAAGGTAAATTGAGATAATTGTGGTCGATCTTGATATTTGATGCAATCAAAAAATCTGGACAAATCACAATAGATAGGGTTGTTGTCAATAAGGATCTTCAATACAAACTAAAAATCAAAATCAAAGAAAAATTATGGCGCTTTATTTTGTTCCTCTGAAAACTTAAAGAAGTGTTTGGAATTTAATCAAATCAATTCAAAATTTGAATATCTCCCAAAAATTAAAAGTATATATTGTAAAACAAACCAATTCGGATCTCAATTAGGTTGGACAAATCAATCAAGTAAGAAGACATATCGATTAAGCAATGACTTACCAATTCAAACCGAGAGAATTCGCGATATCAAGTACTTTCCTCGCATGATGTAGAAACTTATCCATATCACAAAATTAGCGGAAAGTAACTCAACATATCAAGTAAGAAGAGATAAATCTTGTAAATAAAACATAACTAAATGAAGACCAACATCTATCTAACAAACAATCATCTTACACAAGTGATTAAAGTTACAGACTAATATTGAAAAATTAAGATTTGGTCGGAGTAGAGAGAAAAAGTAAGGAATGAGAGAGGGCGGCCAAGTTGGGTTTGGAACCCTAAGCTTAATAACAGTATATATAAATATTTCATACTATATTGTATGGTCCAGATTTGCTCAAGTTTATCATCCGAGGGATATCAAATAACCTGAAAGAGTACGGGTAAAATCGAAGATTTTTATCAATATTGCATATATTCTACGGTCGAGATGTGCTTAAATTTAACATCCAACGATTGTTGATAAACTTAATTGGTAGGATGAATTTAGACATTTGATTGTAATTTGATGTGACACTCATTATAGAGTTATCCATTTTACTTGGCTACTTTATGATCCTAATTGTATATATTTATTGGGGTGGTTCTGGTACAATTTTTTTAGGTGCAAATTTAAAACTTTTTGAACTATTGTGTTTTAACTTCAACTTCAATTTTTTTACAAATTTATGACTTTTTTATGAACAAGTTAATTTTTCTTAAACTAGTGTTGAACATATGTATAACTCTATAGAACTTGAATTCAGTATTATTTGTTGAACAACAGTTACTCTAGTGTTGAGCCCAAGTAAAAAAAATATTTTACATTGACTTCAATAAGAAAACTATATTAAATAAATAGTATTTCATATTTCTATATTTAATATGGTATTGGTGAACCCTAAATAATAGTTAAGAATTAAAAAATATTTAGATGACATGAAATCCAAGTTAAATGTGTGTTGAATGCACAGTTAAATGAAAAATTAATTTGTGTGTTGAATTTGATTTTGATTGAATAAATTTGAAATTTTCGTAGAATAAATAAAATATTTTTAAATTTGAAAAAATTAGAGAAAATGTAATCTATTGGAACTAAAATAAATAGTTGAAATAAATGTTCATTATATTTTTTGAGCTCTTTACTATTTTTGTTCAAACTTTAAATCTGAAAATTAGATTTAAAATACACTTTTTAGTGTTAAACCAAATCTAAATAGGTTTTCTAATTAGAAAGCATATTTATATTTGGTTATAATTATTAATATACACTTTTTAGTATGATTGGTCGAGTGCACCAAATAACTCTTTACGGCTTTTTATACTTTGAATATATAATATTATTATAGTTTTTGTGTAATTATATTTTGCCATAATAATATTTTGTTTATAATTTTACAAAAATGAGAAAAATATCTTATCATGTTAAAAACTAATTTGTTTTTAAAAAACTAGTAATTTATTGAAAGAACTTGATATTTTACAAAAACATTATACCCTAAAATATATAAATAAAAACTTTTGTACTACAACATTTATCGTGTGTAAATAATAAGAAATCTGTTAATCTAAAATACGTTACCTTTTCTATTTTTTATTTTTTCTCAATAAAACCTATTCGGATAGCTTTATTTAAGTAAAATAAAATAATAATATTATAATAAATAATAAATAATCGATTATGTTTTTCAGCTAAAACATATCATCTTTTCTATGTTATCAAACTAAAATCCATCATTTTCTAAAAATATCACGGACAAAGCTAAAATCCATCACGTCTATTATACATCCTAGACGCATGCGAGTTTTTGGGCGGCTGTGTTATCATTACAGTATGGCTCTATTGTTGAGTTTGGTTGGTCGGTAGGTCAGTACGATAGCTGTTACTTTTACTTCTTTTTCTTGACGAACAAGAAGATTTTATTAATATTAAAACATTGGAACCCAGCCGGGACAAACCCCCGAACTATCAAGTACAATCGGATTGTGAAACAAAACACGAGCTAAACAAATAACCATTTTATTTTCAGATTGCTTAACACATAGAAAATCAAATTTCTTTAATCTAAAAAGTATTACAATGACATCTCGAGCAATCCAACCTGCATCAGCTGTGAAACTAGTAGCATCGCATTTGACCTTCACATAAGCACCATCTGTAGCCCAATTGTAAAAACCCAGATTTTGGATAGAATTAAAACTTTTTATTATGTATGGATGTAATAGTGAATAGTGGTTGCGACAACGATGTAACGATTGTTCTAATGAATGTATGGAATGGATTTGGATTCAAATATTTATATGTCATGAAGAATGCTATTGGTTGACAATCTAGATAAGAATTATCTATCTCCTAGGAAATTAAGATTTGATAATTCCGAAGGGGAAGGTTATTCTTATGTCATCCAAATCGATATCTGTTATCAGTCCAGTGGTTCTGTAAAAGGGTTAAGGAATGATCGAAAGAGAACCGGGACATCTATATAACCCTAAAAGAATAAGTAAAGAAAAATGGATGAATAGTGATTTTGATGGAATTAGGAATAATATTAGACAACGCTATATAGAAGTACCTGGAACGAAATTTTGAGTTCGTATTAGTGATCCAGGGGGAAAAAGAGTGTATGTAAAAGTTGTTGGATTCTGAAGAACGGCACTTTTATTTTCTTCGAGATTTCCCTGGACGCTGAAAGACCTAAGGGATTATTAAAAGGATTTAAGGAATATGGATTCGAGAATTACTAAAGAAAATGGAGAATAGTAATATAAATATTAAGAAGGTTTCCGGTAAAACCCTAACTAGAAACTCTTGAGATATTCTTTCGAACGATCAATGAAATTGAGCAATAGCCGGACAAAAGAGCAAGCAGAGAGCAAGTTGCATGCATGTGCAAGTAAGAAATATCTAGCAACCATGTAGTTACATGAGTAACCAACATACTTAGAGATTAAACTAGTACTTAGCACCACTTTATCATCTTACCACACAAAATCAACACATATCTCTCCAAATTACATCATCCATTGCATAATCACTTTATTAAAGTAGCTTTGGCCAAGATATCATCTTACTTTCATCAATAATTCATTTTATTACACAACACCAAGCAAGAGAAGCCAAGCACTCCATTCCCTCTTTTCTTTTACTCCATTCGGCTTCTTCCTAATTCAAGGGGAGAAATCCCACTTCCAACCATTATTTGATCTTGAAAATTTTATGGTAAGTCCTATAATTCATAAAACTGATCTCCTAAAAATTTCAAGTCCAAACTCCTTTGTTTCTATTTTCAAAAAAATCATCAAAGAGGAGGATGAATAGTGTTCTTATGAACGAACTTTGTTTTTTCTTGATTTCATGGTTGATCTAAGGTGTATTAAGGCTAGACAAGGACCATACCAAGATAAGTACGGCTATTACGTACTATCAAGAAGGTATAATCACTTGAAACTCTAGTCCTTACTTTGAGATATATGCATGTTCTTGATGGATTTTAGATTAGTTATGTTATTAGTGTTATTATATGCATGATAACATGATCTTATAGATGATTTTATAACATGGTGATTATTATGATGAAGTGATATGTTCTTGGACATTTTGAGATGAGAAATCATGTGTATAATTTGTATAGTGCCCGGTGTGGCTTGGTTTGGTTGTTATGATTTTTTGAAACGATCGATTTATAGCCGTCGTAATGCCGAAATTTCATTAACCTTAAGAAATAGTGTTTGAAAGTAGCTATAACTCACTTTCCAGCTTCATAATCTACCATTATAAGATAGATTATGTTATAAGCTTCATTTTGATATAAAGATCATGTGAAACGGACTTACGGTTTAGGAATTATGGCCGATTTACTAAAAGTCGTTCGAAACCGTAAGTACGAGTTCGTTATTAAAATTGAACCCCTGTAAAATACGTAAGTCACTGGCGAATCATGGTAATTAAATATTAGAGATCGTAAGGAAGGTGTAGGAGAAAACCTCGTGTCAAACGGATCGTTTTTCAATTTTATAAAAATATTTGAATCAAGGTTAAACGCGAATGAATCCCTAAAAGTACACTTGGTTACAACTTTGCTAAATCACTTAGAAAACGAGCGCTAAAACTCGAGGTATAATCTTGGTTCGTAAATGACCTACCTTAGCACTTACATGACTTAAGGATATACCAAGTGTAAGTATAATGACGAGCCGTAATACCGAACAAATGTCGGGTTAAAACGAGGTTAATAAGAGTATACAAAAAGGGTGTTTCGATTTAAGTTAAGTTATACTTAGCCTTTTCAAAAAGTGTTAAGTAATTAATCTCGAATATTCTGATGGTTTATAGATCACTGAGCAGTCCCAGGGCACAATACTTCTACCCACACCCGACTACCAGGCAAGTTTCAAATCCTTTTAAAGGCTGTTGTTGTGAATATATATATGCTTTCTGTTATACATATGCCAAAGCATGCATGCCTACTTTCAAGTTATACTGATATGCTTGTTCCCTGAATTATTGTTGGCTTATAAGCTAGATAAATATATCAGTTATAAGCCGGATATTGCCAAGACCATTAGAGAAGGGCATATGAATCTCATTCTTTGAACATACACCGGGAGTCAGTATTCCTTGATATATCGTGATTATTTCGGAGAAAAATATTTAAGTAAATATTTTCTATTATTTAATTAATGAATATTATTTTAAATATTCACTTGAACTTTATTTATTCAATGAATATTATCTTCAATATTCATTTAAAGTCGACTCAATTATCGAATATTATTTCGAATATTCATTTTGAATATCATTTCAAATATTCATTTGTTCATTATTTATTCAGCGAATATTATTCGAATATTCATTTGATAGTTATTTCTTCAACAGGTATTATTAAGTTGTATATTCATTATTCAATAAATACTATCAATATTCAATTGATAATTATTTCTTCAATAAGTATTATTAGTTCGAATATTCACTATTTATTCAGTCACTATTATTTCGGATATTCATTCGAGCTTTATTTATTAAGTACTATTTATTTAAATATTCATTAAATATTTAACGAATATTATTTGTGAATATTTATTCGAGGATTATTCCGAGTAATATATTATATTAGGATTATTCCTTCAATATTTTTTGACTTAATAAATATTCTTTGGAATATTTATTTAATTCTTCTGACTCGATTAAAAATGATTTATTTCATTCGAATATTATCTTCGACCTTCGAATCTTATGTAAGTTATTCCAGAGCCTAATGATTAATATTATTTTATCAAGGAAGGTTCTCAGAAACTCTATTATTTATTCGATTCTCTCTCTCAGATTATAAGGGAACCTTACTTGAGCAATTTTATTTATCTTGTTGACTACCCGGTCATAAATTCTTGAAACCATTCTTTTCACTCGCAACTTGATTGCTATTATTCATTGAATCATGTGTACCCACTCATCATTCGAGGGGTAAGAGTGTTGGAACAAGTTGGTATCCATTAACAAGCAGCAGCTTGGGAAATATTGGGGAATTTTCCTTTCCAAACTAGATACGACTACTTTGTGGAGTCTTATCAACAAGTATATACTTGGGGAAAGGGGGACGAACTTTATGTTTCAGAGTTATGGATGTTATACGAACTAGGAGCCGCGTAAGTGGCCGAGTGGCGCCGGTCCAGCAATGGCCCAACCGTTAGCCGGGGGGTTCCAGATGGCGGTAGACAAGTAAATCCGTCGGTGCTTCCTTCTACATGTAGAGAACAAAAGTGGGGAGCATAACCTGCGACTCATCATCGTGAATGTCATGTCTCTTGGAGCGTCAATGCTCTAGAATTAGTTCATTTCTCAAAGTGGAATTTTCTGCAACACTATCGGTGTTGGCAGGGAAAAAGTGATTGAATCTAGAATTGCAATATTTTCCTGCAAGTTCCTCTTTTATGATAAATAATGCTATCTTTCTTATCTCTGACATAGCAGATATTTCCACATGAATATATTTTTGAGTTACCTTGTAACTTCATCCTTTACATTATACTAGCACTATTTTCGTTAATGCATGGCATATGGCTTCAAAGATATTTGAACTGTTACATATATTTTCACTGTTCAGTTATATTATTGTTAGTGGGAATTGCTCACCCTTGCTTATTTATTATGTCACAACAACAGCTAGGCAGAATGGCCCGTGTAAGGCGCACTCGGCGCAAGCAGGTTACCCCAGCCAGAGGTCTACCCGCTGATATCATCGCTGCTATTGATGAGGTAGCATAGATAGATAGCTTTTGGTTTTCCAGTTTAATTATATGTATAATTAATCCTAAGCAACGTCAAAAACTTTAAACTTATGTTGTTACTACTTTTGGATTGTAATAACTTTTATTCGTAAATCCTTTAAAGTGAGACTTATTTCAATTTCATCACTTGGACTATAATTGTTGTGTGTATGTGTGATTGGATATTATTGTGGGGTCACTGCATGTTGTTTATTTATGTGGACTCAAGTCATGTGTTATTTATGGAAATTGAGACAGTAACGACCCGATGCCTGACCCTGGATCTGGGGGTGTTACAGAGATGGTATCAGAGCGAGAGTTATATATCCCAAGAGATGATGCGACGTTATATAATAATAAATTCACTAATATAATAAGAACTCTTGCCAAGTTCACCTAAAACCCATACGGGAAACATTTTAAGTATCATGATAGTAACATAGTTCGTCTTGTGTAGGCGAGCGACGTCTTCGATCCGGATGATTTTGAGAGACAGCACGATGAGGCTATCCAGGCTGCCGAGGACGGGCAGTAGTTGATACTGATGACTTGTTCAGGATCAGAGATCCCTACTACGAGCATCTGGGTGATGATGATGGGGATACAGAGGTTATGGAGTCTGAGGACGAGGACCCTGAGGAGGTCCAGGCAGAAGCAGATACTGAGGTTATTGATTCTTAGGAGGAGGAGGACCCGGAGGAGGTCCAGGTAGGAGAGGGCACTGAGATAGTTATTGAGGATGTTGTTGAGGAGGATCCAGAGGAGACCCAACTTATAGCTGATATTAGGGTCATGGAGGAGGACACTGACATGACCACTGAGCAGGTTATGGCTGCTGTTGTTGGACAGGCTATAGATGAGGGTACGGAGGGAGATGTTGATGAGCCAGTGGATGATGCTGTAGAGAGTTCCTGACTTCGTGCGCCACCCTTATCTGTTGAGAGAGCCCCTTCACCACCACCACTACCTGTGAGCCCATTTTCCGATGAATTTGAGGAGCTAACACCAGATCCGCAGCAGGCAGAGGCCGCACCTCCAGCAGAGCCATCTACTCCACCCCACATCCCAGTAGAAGGGATCCCATTGGGTGTGCACAACTATGTTGTGGCCAGACTTTCTACAGAGGTAGCCGTGGCTGAGGCCAGGTTGGCAGAGTCCCGGAGAGAGCTAGCAGTAGAGAGAGATGCTCAGTTGAGGCACCAGGAGGGCAGACGAGCCAGGGCTAGAGAGATGTATAGGGAAGTGACCCGCATAGAGCTGAGGGCTCGAGTGAGGGTGCGACAGTTACCCAGTGATGGACATGGCATGGTATCCAGGGCAGATGCAGAGGAGATCTTCCGTATTGCTATAAGGAGGGTTCTAGCTTTGACCCGCCGTCGTGACTGACTGCAGGGATAGTGATTTATTGGTCTAGTTGTCTAGTCTTGTACGGACATAGTACTGCCAATTTTTGGTGGGATAGTCTCAGTGTATTTAGTTTCCCTGATGCAGACTAGACAGATAGACAACATATTTCACTTTTGACTAGTTGTTATTCGGATGGTTGTACTCTTAAAACGGTCGATGTGACCCATATGATGTACCTTTCAGTAGCTTGTATATATTTATTTCCCTTTCAGTTATTTCAGTTTCATTATGACACGATCACTAGTTTGTTATATTATATCTGCACGTACTGCTTTCAGTTAAGTTGCCATAAAATATAGAACTGTGGGATCCTAAATCCAAATATGCATCTATATTGCGAAGAGAAATCCTTTAAAATGGGTGAATAAACCTAATGTATAATTGTCCAAATTTTCAGTAAAATGCCTCCGAGAAGAATGGGTATTAGGGCTAACCCCCGTGAATCTACCGACCAAGAAAGTCACAACCAACATGAGGAAAACCCTGAGTATAATGAAGAACAAGATCAGGATTATAATGAGCAAGAGGATTCCCAGTATGGGGCAGAATACGAAACCTTTCACACTGCAGACTTCGAAGAGGAAGTCGAAGAAGGGGAAATTGAGGTTGAGCAGCAGGGGGAAAACCAAGACAGAGACCTCATGGGTCAGTTTATGGATCTGCATAGGTAAAATTTGAACCGTTACCCCCAACCACCCCGGGGAAACAACAGCACTGTGGCAAACTCTTTCAGGGCCTTTAAGTCCCTTAAGCCCCCAGAATTCCATGGATCAGCTGACCCCGTTGAGGAAAGAGCCTGGATTAAGGAAATGGAAAAGTCCTTCGAGATTCTGAGTATCGACGAGGCACAAAAGACTGTCTTTGCCAATTACCTTCTAAAGGGAGAGGCCAATTATTGGTGGGAGGCCAAGAAGAACCTCGAAACGGATGCTATAGTAACCTGGGAGAGGTTCAAACAATTGTTCTTAGAGAAGTATTTCCCGAGGTTCATGAAAACTCATATGGAGATTAAGTTTTTAGAGCTGAAGCAGAACAATATGACAGTGGCTGACTATAAGGCTCATTTACCAAGCTGTCAAGGTTTGTGCTAGAATTTATGGACACTGAGGAGAAGAAAGCAAACCGATTCCAACAAGGGCTGAAACAGTGGATCCAAAATAGGGTAGCAGTTTTAGAGATCACAGATTATGCCACTTTGGTATAAAAGGCAACAATTGTAGAAGCAGGAAGTGATCAGATGTTAGGGGAAAGAGAGAAATGGGGATTATAAAGAAAGCATGCCAGCATGGGCGGAGGTTCCACGGGAGGAAAACCCCCTAACAAGTTTAACAGAGGAACGGTTTCCCTACCTGAAAGGAATGCAGGATTTAAGCCATCTGGGAGTGCAAGTATGAACCAGAGCGGCCAGCAAGCAGGAGTGTCCCATTCCCACCCTTCTAGACCTCCATTACCTGTATATGCAACTTGCGGGAAGAACAATTCTGGAGTGTGCAACCCGAGAATGGTAACTTGCTTCAAATGTGGACGAGTGGGTCACTATTCCACCAATTGTACCACGATCACTCCCATTGCCAGCAAAGGCGTGGCTTGTTTCCAATGCGGACGACAAGGTCACATGAGAAAGGATTGCCCGATAAATAAACCAGCAGCCTCAGAGGCAAGCAAAGCTGCCTCCAACAGGCCACCAACTGCTAGAACTTTTAATATGACAGTGCAGGATGTCGTGAGGGACACGGATGTGATAACAAGTACATTTTCCCTCAATTCAGTTAGCGCAAATGTTTTGTTTGATTCTGGGGCAACTAAGTCTTTTATATCTAGAGATTTTGCACGTAATTTGAAACTTAAGACCCAACCGCTAAGGGATTCTTTGCAAGTAGAAATAGCTAATCAGGAAGTCGTTCCAGCTAATCAGATTCACCCCGATTTCAAATTAAAAATAGGAGGACGATCTTTCTATATCGATTTGATTCCTTTTAAGCTAGGGGAATTTGATATTATCTTGGGAATGGATTGGTTGTTTCGCAATAACGCTTAGATAGATTATAAGGGAAATAAAGTTAAGTTGAAAACCCCAGGAAAGAAGGAAGTAGTGTTTAAAGGGATGCGACAGATCCAGACAATTCTAACCATGGCGCAGACCAAGAGATTGCTACGAAAAGGGAACGAAGCTTATTTATCGTACGTGATAGATACCCAAAAGGAAGCACCCAGGATACAAGATATTCCGGTAGTTAATGAGTTCGAAGACGTATTTCCACAAGATCTTCCCGGATTACCACCGGATAGGTTAATTGAGTTTGCCATCGAGTTATCCCCGGGGACGGTGCCAGTTTCAAAGGCCCTGTATCGATTAACCCCAGTGGAAATGAAAGAGCTAGCTAAGCAGTTACAGGAATTGTTGGATAAGGGTATGATAAGACCCTGTGTGTCACCTTGAGGCGCACCAATGTTGTTTGTTAAGAAGAAGGACGGGAGTATGAGGTTATGCATCGACTACCGAGAGTTGAACAAGCTAACCATAAAGAATAAGTACCCGTTACCCAGAATAGATGACTTGTTTGACCAGCTAAGAGGAGCTGTGTATTTCTCTAAGATTGACTTGAGAACTGGATATCACCAACTGAAGATTAAACCTGAAGATATCCCGAAGACTGCATTTCGTACCAGATATGGACATTATGAGTTCTTGGTAATGTCATTTGGATTGATGAATGCCCCAACAGCTTTCATGGATTTGATGAATAGAGTGTTCAAGGAATATTTGGATAAGTTCGTGATAGTTTTCATTGAAGATATTCTTATCTACTCAAAGACGGAGGAAGAACACGTCCAACATTTGAGGATAACTTTAGAGATACTCAGGAAAGAGCAGCTATATGCCAAATTCTTGAAGTGTGAGTTCTGGAAAAATGAGGTGCAATTCTTAGGGCACGTAATCAATAGAGAAGGAGTGTTGGTTGACCCCTCCAAGATAGAGGCAGTCTAAAATTGGGAACGACCAACCACCCCAACCGAGGTAAGGAGTTTCATCGGACTGGCAGGATTTTATAGACGATTTGTTCAAGATTTTGCAAAGATCGCAGCCCCGTAAACTCGACTTACCCGTAAAACTGAGAAATTTGAATGGACTGAAAAATGCGAGAAGAGTTTCCAGGAGCTAAAGAAGAGGTTGGTAACGGCCCCAGTGCTGGCGTTGCCTGATGGAAAAGGAGATTTCGTAATTTACAGTGATGCTTCGCATAAAGGATTAAGGTGCGTGCTTATGCAGCATGGTAAGGTAATAGCATATGCGTCAAGGCAATTGAAGGATTATGAGATCCGATACCCCACCCATAATCTAGAATTAGCAGCAATAGTTTTCGCATTAAATATTTAGAGGCACTACTTGTATGGAGAGAAGTGCGAGATCTACACTGATCATAAGAGCCTCAAGTACATTTTCACTCAGAAAGAGTTGAACATGTGCCAGAGAAGATGACTAGAATTAATCAAGGATTATGATTATGAAATTCGTTATCACCCGGGTAAAGCCAATGTGGTGGCTGACGCCCTTAGCAGGAAAGAGAAACTCAAGATGATAACTTCAGAATAAGAGTTGATAAGAGACTTCGAGAAGTTGGAAATTGAGGTCATGGTACCAGGGGATGGTCAAGAAAGGTTGATGGAGATTCGAATCCAACCCCCATTGTTAGAAAAGATTAGACAATGTCAAGAACGAATAATGGAGGAAGAAGAGAACTCCACGGAAGAGATAATGACCGGAGAAGAAATTAAGTATGAAAGAGACAAAGAACGAATCATGAGGTACACATACAGGATATGGATTCCAAACGTTCAGGAACTCAAGGATGATATCTTATATGAAGCACACAACTCCAGATACTCAGTGCATCCTGGTAGTACCAAGATGTATAGGGATTTGAAAGAGTATTACTGGTGGCCCAATATGAAAAAGCACGTAGCAGAGTGGGTAAGCAGATGTTTGACCTGCCAGCGAGTGAAAGCAGAGCATCAGAGACCCAGTGGACTTCTACACCCCTTAGAGATTCCCGAATGGAAATGGGAACATATAGCCATGGATTTCGTAGTAGGTTTACCAAGGACCAAGGCTAATCATGATGCCATATGGGTAATTGTAGATTGACTGACAAAGTCCCCTCACTTTCTCCCGATCAATGAAAGGTACACGATCGACAGACTAGTGGATATCTACTTAAAAGAGATAGTGGCGGGACATGGAGTCCCAGTCGCCATCATATCCGATCGAGATCCTAGGTTTAACTCCAGATTTTGGAGAAGATTTCACGAATGTGTAGGGACCAGACTAAACATGAGCACAACATACCACCCCCAGACAGACGGGCAAAGTGAAAGGACCATCCAAACGCTAAAAGATATGTTGAGAGTCTGTGCTATAGACTTTAAAGGAAACTGGGATGATCACTTGCCATTGATTGAGTTCTCCTCCAATAATAGTTTCCATGCAAGCATAGGAATGCCACCTTACGAGGCCCTTTATGGAAGGAAATGCCGATCTCCCTTGTATTGGGATGACGTTGGAGAGCGAAAGATGCTCGGAACCGAAGTGGTCCAACGGACTAAAGATGCAGTAGATCTAATCAGAGGATGACTGGTAGCAGCCCAACATCGATAAAAGAGATATGTCGATTTAGCTCGGAAAGGCAAGGAATATGAAGTTGGAGACCTAGTATTTTTGAAGGTATCTCCTTGGAAAGGTTTAATGAGGTTTGGAAAGAAAGGAAAGCTGAGTCCCAGATATATTGGACCGTTTGAGATCTTAAGACGTATTGGGGAACTAGCTTACGAACTAACCTTACCCCCAAATCTGCAGCAAGTACACAATGTGTTTCATGTTTCGATGTTGAGGAAATATAATCCGGATGCCAAGCATATTGTAGAATATGAGCAAGTGGGCATGCAACCAGACTTGACCTATGTAGAGCAACCGGTGGAAATCATAGACCGGAAAGAACAAGTGCTCCGGAACAAGGTCATCAATCTAGTTAGAGTCTTGTGGCAAAACCATAATGTGGAAGAATCAACCTAGGAGCTAGAAAGCGCAATGATGGAAAAGTACCCCCATTTGTCTTTAGACTGATTCCGGGACGGAATCCTTTTAAGGAGGGGAGACTGTAAGAACCCAGATTTTGGATAGAATTAAAACTTTTTATTATGTATGGATGTAATAGTGAATAGTGGTTGCGACTACGATGTAACGATTGTTATAATGAATGTATGGAATGGATTTGGATTCAAATATTTATATGTCAAGAAGCATGTTATTGGTTGACAATCTAGATAAGAATTATCTATCTCCTAGGAAATTAAGATTTGATAATTCCGAAGGGGAAGGTTATTCTTATGTCATCCAAATCGATATCTATTATCAGTCCAGTGGTTCCGTAAAAGGGTTAAGGAACGATCGAAAGAGAACCGGGACATCTATATAACCCTAAAAGAATAAGTAAAGAAAAAGGGATGAATATTGATTTGGGTGGAATTAGGAATATTATTAGACAACGCTATATAGAAGTACCCGGAACGAAATTCTGAGTTCGAATTATTGATCCAGGGGGAAAAAGAGAGTATGTAAAAGCTGTCGGATTCTGAAGAACGACACTTTTATTTTCTCCGAGATTTCACTGGACATTGAAAGACCTAAGAGATTATTAAAAGGATTTAAGGAATATGGATTCGAGAATTACTAAAGTAAATGGATAATAGTAATATAAATATTAAGAAGGTTTCCGGTAAAACCCTAACTAGAAACCCTTGAGATATTCTTTCGAACGATCAATGAAATTGAGCAATAACCAGACAAAAGAGCAAGCAGAGAGCAAGTTGCATGCATGTGCAAGTAAGAAATATCTAGCAACCATGTAGTTACATGAGTAACCAACATACTTAGAGATTAAACTAGTACTTAGTACCACTTTATCATCTTACCACACAAAATCAACACATATCTCTCCAAATTACATCATCCATTGCATAATCACTTTATTAAAGTAGCTTTGGCCAAGATATTATCTTACTTTCATCAATAATTCATTTTATTACACAACACCAAGCAAGAGAAGCCAAGCACTCCATTCCCTCTTTTCTTTTACTCCATTCGGCTTCTTCCTAATTCAAGGGGAGAAATCCCACTTCCAACCATTGTTTGATTTTGAATATTTTATGGTAAGTCCTATAATTCATAAAAGTGATCTCCTAAAAATTTCAAGTCCAAACTCCTTTGTTTCTATTTTCAAAAAAATCATCAAAGAGGAGGATGAATAGTGTTCTTATGAAAGAACTTTGTTTTTTCTTGATTTCATGGTTGATCTAAGGTGTATTAAGGCTAGACAAGGACCATACCAAGCTTAGTAAGGCTATTACATACTCTCAAGAAGGTATAATCACTTGAAACCCTAGACCTTACTTTAAGATATATGCATGTTCTTGATGGATTTTAGATTAGTTATGTTATTAGTGTTATTATAAGCATGATAACATGATCTTATAGATGATTTTATAACATGGTGACTATTATGATGAAGTGATATGTTCTTGGACATTTTGAGATGAGAAATCATGTGTATAATTTGTATAGTGCCCGGTGTGGCTTGGTTTGGTTGTTATGATTTTTGGAAACGATCGATTTATAGCCGTCGTAATGCCGAAATTTCGTTAACCTTAAGAAATCGTGTTTGACAGTAGCTATAACTCACTGTACAGCTTCATATTCTGCCATTATAAGATAGATTATATTATAAGCTTCGTTTTGATATAAAGATCATGTGAAACGGACTTACGGTTTAGGAATTATGGCCGATTTACTAAAAGTTGTTCGAAACCGTAAGTACGAGTTCGTTATTAAAATTGAACCCCTGTAAATATGTAAGTCAGTGGAAAATCATGGTAATTAAATATTAGAGATCGTAAGGAAGGTGTAGGAGAAAACCTCGTGTCAAAGGGATCGTTTTTCAATTTTATAAAAATGTTTGAATCAAGGTTAAACGCGAACGAACCCATAAAAGTACACTTAGTTACAACTTTGGTAAATCACTTAGAAAACGAGCGCTAAAACTCGAGATATAATCTTGGTTCGTAAATGACCTACCTTAGCACTTACATGACTTAAGGATATACCAAGTGTAAGTGTAATGACGAGCTGTAATACCGAACAAATGTCGGGTTAAAACGAGGTTAATAAGAGTATACAAAAAGGGTGCATAACGTGATAACTCGAAATTTTGTTTCGATTTAAGTTAAGTTATAATTAGCCTTTTCAAAAAGTGTTAAGTAATTAATCTCGAATATTCTGATGGTTTATAGATCACCGAGCAGACCCAGGGCACACTACCTCTACCCACACCCGACTACCAGGCAAGTTTCAAATCCTTTTAAAGGCTGTTGTTGTGAATATATATATATATATATATATATATATATATATATATATATATATATATGCTTTCTGTTATACATATGTCATAGCATGCATGCCTACTTTCAAGTTATACTGATATGCTTGTTCCCTGAATTATTGTTGGCTTATAAGCTAGATAGAAAATATATCAGTTATAAGCCGGATATTGCCAAGACCTTTAGAGAAGGGCATATGAATCTCATTTTTCGAACATAGACCGGGAGTCACTATTCCTTGATATATTGTGATTATTTTGGAGAAAAATATTTAAGTAAATATTTTCTATTATTTAATTAATGAATATTATTTTAAATATTCACTTGAACTTTATTTATTCAATGAATATTATCTTCAATATACATTTAAAGTCGACTCAATTATCGAATATTATTTCGAATATTCATTTTGAATATCATTTCAAATATTCATTTGTTCATTATTATTCGGCGAATATTATTCGAATATTCATTTGATAGTTATTTCTTCAACAGGTATTATTAAGTTGAATATTCATTATTCAATAAATACTATCAATATTCAATTGATAATTATTTCTTCAATAACTATTATTAGTTCGAATATTCATTATTTATTCAGTGAATATTATTTCGGATATTCATTCGAGCTTTATTTATTAAGTACTATTTATTTAAATATTCATTAAATATTTAATGAATATTATTTGTGAATATTTATTCGAGGATTATTCCGAGTAATATTTTATATTAGAATTATTCCTTCAATATTTTTGACTTAATAAATATTCTTTGGAATATTTATTTAATTCTTCTGACTCGATTAAAAATGATTTATTTCATTCGAATATTATCTTCGACCTTCGAATCTTATGTAAGTTATTCCAGAGCCTAATGATTAATATTATTTTATCAAGGAAGGTTCTCAGAAACTCTATTATTTATTCGATTCTCTCTCTCAGATTATAAGGGAACCTTACTTGAGCAATGTTATTTATCTTGTTGACTACTCGGTCATAAATTCTTGAAACCATTCTTTTCACTCGCAACTTGATTGCTATTATTCATTGAATCATGTGTACCCACTCATCATTCGAGGGGTAAGAGTGTTGGAACAAGTTGGTATCCATTAACAAGCAGCAGCTTGGGAAATATTGGGGAATTTTCCTTTCCAAACTAGATACGACTACTTTGTGGAGTCTTATCAACAAGTATTATACTTGGGGAAAGGGGGACGAACTTTATGTTTCAGAGTTATGGATGTTATACGAACTAGGAGCCGCGTAAGTGGCCGAGTGACGCCGGTCCAGCAATGGCCCAACCGTTAGCCGGGGGGTTCCAGAGGGCGGTAGACAAGTAAATCCGTCGGTGCTTCCTTCTACATGTAGAGAACAAAAGTGGGGAGCATAACCTGCGACTGATCATCGTGAATGTTATGTCTCCTGGCGCGTCAATGCTCCAGAATTAGTTCATTTGTCAAAGTGGAATTTTCTGCAACACTATCGGTGTTGGCAGGTGAAAAAGTTATTGAATCTGGAATCGCAATATTTTCCTCCAAGTTCCTCTTTTATGATAAATAATGTTATCTTGCTTATCTCTGACATAGCAGATATTTCCACAGAAGTATATTTTTGAGTTGCCTTGTAACTTCATCCTGTACATTATACTAGCACTATCTTCGTTAATGCATGGCATATGGCTTCAAAGATATTTGAACTGTTACATATATTTTCACTGTTTAGTTATATTATTGTTGGTGGGCTATTGCTCACCCTTGCTTATTTATTATGTCACAACAACAGCTAGGCAGAATGGCCCGTGTAAGGCGCACTCGGCGCAAGCAGGTTACCCCAGCCAGAGGTCTACCCGCTGATATCATCGCTGCCATTGCTGAGGTAGCATAGATAGACAGCTTTTGGTTTACCAGTTTAATTATATGTATAATTAATCCTAAGCAACGGCAAAAACTTTAAACTTATGTTGTTACTACTTTTGGATTGTAATAACTTTTATTTGTAAATCCTTTAAAGTGAGACTTATTTCAATTTCATCTTTGGGACTATAACTGTTGTGTGTGTGTGTGATTGGATATTATTGTGGGGTCATTACATGTTTATTTATGTGGACTCAAGTCAAGTGTTATTTATGGAAATTGAGACCGTAACGACCCGATCCCTGACCCCGGATCTGTGGGTGTTACACCAATGTTCAGAACTATCAGTTACATCAACTGATATTGGAGCAACAAATGCCCCCAAAATATGAAAAAAAATTTGTTGTGAAAGGTGAGCTCTTGCGGTATCTACCACCATCCCAAATTCGATGCGAGCCTTACAGATCTCCCAAAATACCATATAAATCCTTCTCATAAAAACTACCGAAACCCGTAACAAGACACACAAAAACATCAAAAAATAACACACTAACATCCCAAAAAGATGGGCACGACTAACAACCTTGATAACAAGGTACTCAACAAGATTTCACCCAAAAAGGATTAAATCTCGATTTTATTGAAAAATTGGCAAATAGAAGATAGCATGAGAGAGCAAAGGGGATTTAATCGATGAAGGTCTGGAAGGAGGAGAAGTAGTGGCTAGAACCCTATCTATGGGAGTCGCCTCTTAAAACACCTTTTAATTCTAGTACTTACAATAGGTAATCAAGATTTTTTAATAACCTTACCTGTTAATTTTATTTAACGGTACATTTTATTTTTACTTAATTATACTTATTTAATTACTTATAGTTACTAATAACTAATAAAAAAAATTCAGGTAAAACATGTTAACTTTTCTTTTTTTCAATAACTAATCAATTTACTTTTTCACGTAAAATGCATTATATTTTATATTTTATCTAACTAATATTTACTTTCTAAAAACACTATGAGCAAATAGATTTAAAATAAAATATTATAATTTCTAATAACTAACCAATTACCGTTACCTTTTTTATTTTTTTTATTTTTTCCCAATAAAATCTATTTGGGTAATTAAAACAACTAATAAATAACCGATTATGTTTTTCAGTTAATACATATCATTTTTTATATATTTTTAAATTAAAATCTATCATTTTCTAGAAATATCACGGACAACATATATATAATTTTTATCAGATCATATCATTTAAAATTTTAAGCCTACCAAATTAATGTTTTAAAATTTTTAATTCAAATTAAAAAAAAAAAATTCGTTATATTAAAGAACATTCGTGCATTCACGGATTTTAAGCTAGTATCTAAAAAATATTGTACATATAAAAAAGTTCGTTGTATAAAAAACGCATTAATTTTATTCACATATCACGGAAGTTGCCTTTACGTACCCTTTTCTCTTATCTATCAATCTTTTTTTATATATCTATACTTTATCTATCTAAACTATTATAAGCGAAATAGGGTATATTTGGTTGGTAGTTTGGTACACTTTTTTTGGTACACTTAATAGCAACCGTTGAATTTTAAGATAGATTAATGAAAATCGTTGGATTTGAATGTAATGCTAAAAGAATATTCTTTTTATAATATAAAATACTCTTATAGGTTCAAGGTTCGAATCTCGTCAACAACATATTATTATTAAACATTTATATCATCTTATAAACTACTCCTAGAAGTTCAAGGTTCGATTCCCCTCAACAACTTATTTTAGTTAAAAATTTATATTATCAATTTTCACCCTATTGTTATTATTAAACATTTATATCACTCCCTCCGTCCCACTTATTGTGTCCTATTTTGACTTTTCAAAGTTAATTTCATCAAAATTTAACTGTAAATTATAATTTATTGTTTTATATTTTTACAAATTTAAAAATCAAATTTAAAAATACTTTACATAATTTTTAAATTGATCATTTTTTTGTAATTTATATGTTAATCAATATTTATTAATTATTAGCAAAACACTATCAGTTTGATTTTGAAAAGTCAAAATAGGGGAAGAGGAAGTATATTATAAACTACTCCAAAAATTTCAAGATTCAATTCCCGTTAACAACATATTAAATTTAAAAAGTTATTTATCTATTTTCAATATACAAGCAAAACACTATCATTTAGCATACTATCAAATACGTATTATTATATTTTATTATCTTCTATAATTTATTTTCTTACTAATTAAAAAGTAAATATTAAAATTATAAATAATAAGATAAAAATGTTAAATATTAAGATAATAATATTTAAAATCTTCCGTGTATCGCACGGGTTGCAAGCTAGTATACTATCATAAACAAACTAGCCTCTATTTAATTGGCTTTTTGGTACGCTAAATTTGATATACTAAATAATAATCCTTAGATTTTAAGACAAATAAATGAGAATCGTTGGATCTAATAATAAAAGATTAATCTGTTCTAATATTTAAAATACTCTAATATGTTTAAGGTTCTAATACCACCAACAGCGTATCTTTATTAAACATATATATTATATATAAAAAAATTGTATAAAAATCGAAAAAAGATTTACATCATTAGATAAATTTCACTTTTTCTACTAAATGAAAGTTTAAAAATTATTTTTATGTAATATTTTTATATACACATATATATTTTAAAGTAATAATTAAAATAAATAATTACGATAATATTTTTTAGAATCTAACTTTTCGTTTATTAAATCTTGTTCTGAAAATATGTAAAAGAAAAGGGATAAAAGTAGTAGAGTCTCTGTTTCTATTATTATGGGAATGGCAACTGCTAAGGCGAAGTTTACGAAGCCACTTCTCTTCCAATCCAAACTCCTCTGTTTTTCTCTATCCTATCTCTTCACAACTCTGTTTTTAGCTCTTTATGTAAATCTTTCTTCCACCAAATGCATTTTAAGATCGTCTCCTTTTGAACCAATTCAATATCCTCTCTTTACTTACCCTTCTTCTTATGGACAACACAAACATGCCGTTCCCACTCTTCACTCATCTTGCAATTCCCCTGTTTTCTTCTCCGGTAAAATATTTGTACATAATTATATTTAAGCTCGCGCTCATGTGAGAACAGTTCTCAGTCACACTTATGTATGAGTCGATAGTTTTTAATTTTAAAGATTTGCATTACAATGCATTCAAGAAGGGTAGAATATGTGCAAATGATCACACGTTAAAATTGTTCTTATCAGAGTGCGACCTTAAATGTATCTACACAAGAATTTTGTTTTAAATGTATTTCCTTTCATTTACGAGGTTCTATTGCTTGTCAGATTATTGGATGGTTTTGAGAGAAATTCAAGAATTTTCAAAGAATTCTAAGGCATTGAGATCGAAGGCTGTGAAGTATTTGAAGGAAAATGCAGATAGTTTTGGTGGAAATTTTAGTGCCAGGAAGAGATATTCTTATTTCGATCATGAAAATAAGGATGTGAATATTCCATGCGGTTTCTTTAAGAAATTTGCAGTCAGTTTTTCAGGTTAGTTCTGCGGTGTTTATTCTTTTCTTTTATTGTTTTCTATATTTGTTATCAGATGCTTAGATTTTTTGTTGGTTTTTGCTTTTGGCATGTGAATATATTATATGTGGTTGGTGGAACATATGAAAGCTGTATGCCTGTATTGGCAATCCCCAGGGACACAGGCATTGGAATAATCCAAAATATCATTATTGGACAATTAATTCCAGAAAACACTTTTCCAAAAAAAAAAAAAAAAACTTTTTGAACAAAATAACTCTAAACTCACTTTAATTTCAAATCAAAAAACATTTTCCATTAGTTTACCAAAAAATCTAAAATTTTCTTCTTCTAGCATTTTTCTCCAATTGCACCGGTGCCCTGAGCTGGTTCTGTTGGTTCCGATTAAACTGAATTCTGATGGTATGAAAGTAATTCATTGCTTAGCTCAACTAAACTTTTTTAGAACACAATAATTTATTTTTTTTGTGATTTCAATGAAATTTAAGAATGATTATGGATGTGTTTATTGATCTGATATAATAATTTTGATTTTATTTATTTATTTGTGGTTTTATGATAATTTCAGATTGGATTGCCATGCAAGCCTGTGGTGGAGTGGTAGTAGTCTCAGCTATATTCAACGACCATGACAAAATCCGGCAGCCTAGAGGACTCGGATCAAAAACCCTAGACAATGTTTGTTTCTTCATGTTCATAGACGAAGTAACTCTAAACGGGCTATATTATCACAAAATGGTTTCTAGACTAACAAAAAAACATAAAATTGGGGCATGGAGGATAGTAAAAGTCTCTAGTGAACATTTATACGAAAATGCAGCTATGAATGGGGTGATACCCAAGTACTTAGTTCATAGACTTTTCGCAAACTCAAAATTTAGCATTTGGGTGGATGCAAAAATGCAGCTAGCAGTTGATCCATTATTGTTGATTCATACTCTGATTATCAAGGCAGATGCAGATATGGCTATGTCTAGACATCCGTTTTTTGTTCATACGATGGAGGAAGCTATGGCGACTGCTAGGTGGAAGAAATGGGGGAACATTAATAACTTAAGGATGCAAATGGAATCGTATTGTGAGAACGGACTGGAACCCTGGTCTTCAAAGAAACTCCCTTACCCTTCAGGTATTTTATTCACAAATTAAGTTTAAACAATTAGCACACGCCTTAAAAAGTTGATCATGTGGCTATAAATATGTCGTGACAATCTTCAAGGCTAATGAATAATAGAGTGCAAGTTTGTCACAACTTAAAAAAAAAAAAATTAACGTAACAAGTGAACAAAACTCTCGCATTAAAATGATCCTAAAGATTGGGTCAGTGTCATGATTGGTTTTACATACAGGTACAAAACTACTTAGCACACCAAGTATGAGTTTCCATACAGTTAGTACGAGCTCTATATGGTGCATCATGCCTTGTCCACATCATTGCATGATTTCTGTGTTGTTATTATTGCTTTTCTCTTGTTTTGTGCAGATGTACCGGATAGTGCATTAATCTTGAGGAGGCATGGAGTTGCTAGCAACCTATTTTCATGTCTTTTATTCAATGAATTAGAGGCTTTTAATCCAAGAGATCAACTGCCTTTTGCATTTGTGAGAGATTTTATGAAGCCAAAACTGAAGCTCAACATGTTTGATGTCGAAGTCTTTGAGCAAGTGGCATCTGAGTACAGGCACAATCTTAATAATGTTAGAGTTAGCGGTGATAGGTCTGGAGATAAAAGCAATAGCAATACAGCCTTTTCCAACATGTTTAGCAACAACGGTAGTTTCAACAAGTGCCAAGGATATCTTTTAAGGATGTGGGGTGAATCCCACGACTGAATTTTCTTGAGTACGTAATTTTTTTTTGGGTTCATGTTAAATGCTATACTTAAATGCCGGAAGTGAACGAGATAGTTGTGTGAGTGTGTTTACTTAAAGAAAACAGAAAAAGAACAAAAAAAAAAAAAAAAAAACTGCACCACAGATCAGTACCCATTGTAGTTGCCTTCAGACTGAAATTGCCTTCATCGATCTGCTTGGATTGTTAAAATATTTCAATAACTATAGTTGTAACTAATAAGATGCAGATGATCTATATATTCCACATTAGTTTAGATTGTGCCCTCTGACCACTTTTTTCATTTTTGAACAACATATTGTTTGAGTGACTTCGCCATACAATTAGAAAACAAATTGTCCATCTTTGATCCATGACTCCAGATACTGGCCATGATGATCGTGCAGTTTCTTAAATTTTGGTCTCCATTTTATTTTGTTAATTAATTATATGTTCTTTCGGTTATTAATTATGAGGTGTAGGCAAGAACTATCAGATTATATAAGTTTAAAAACATAGCGGTAGAATGGGTGAGGATCCTCTGTCCCCTTATTCGTGTTCCCGTCTATGTTCCCTGTACAAAAAGAGTGCCCCTGGCGGGCCCCTGTATTAAAAAATAATTAAAAAATATTTTTTAATAAAGGGGCCCCGCCAGGGGCACTTTTTTTGTGCAGGGGACAGAGGATCCAGGCTCCAGTAGAATATAGTTGTTGATCGTGGTGACAATGTCCAAATTTAATTTGCGACAGTATTTAAATTCTTTTAATTAATCATAAAAGTGAAATAAATCATATTTATGTCGCGAAACTCTTTTGTTTCACGGGTTATGCCTTTCCATACAGCTTGAGTCCGAACCCTAATATTCCATTTGATTTTTGAACCATTTAGTTTTGTTAATGGAGTGTAAATGTTGAAAGACATTTCGTTCTAACAATGAAGTGTAAGCAGGACAATGAAATATATGGAGAGAGATATTGAGACTTGTTGGATGGGTTATGACATTCCACAAGCGAACACATATCAATGTAAATTATGTTATATACGGAATAGAAACATACTATTCAATGGTATTGTACGTATTTGTTATATATTGAAAATGTATATATCTAAATGTTGTATATGTACATGTGTGTGTTACGTCTTGGGTTTGATAATTAGAAGCTACTCCAATGTTGAAGATAGTGGAAGTGTTACTAAGATTGTTGTAGTTGAGATTTCATTTAATGTTTGCTTTCTATCAACTTGATGTCTTGTTGTCCTGCATTGCACTATTTTGTAGGTAGCTCATATGAGTAGGCTCTAGGGGGGAGAGAATATTTTTATTGGTTCATTGGTTCATGAGCCTGAGTATATATGAACATCCACAACTATCAGTTAGGAATTTAGAAAAATGGAATGGGGAATTGAAATGAATGTTTAAATAGATTTTAGATGTGTATCTTCCTTCTAATGCATGTTGCAAGTCATTTGGTGTGATATTTTGATATATTTAAATTACATTGAAATCAATTGTGAATTTTGTAAATTCATATTTATAATTGTTCACTCGTATTTATCTTAATTAGAAAAATGTTCGATATATTTTGTTTACATGTTTTGAGAAGGATGAAATAGTTAATTAAATTTGAACAATTACTAAAACCCTTGTTATAATAATAGTGTGCAAACAATGGCACAATTCGTAGTCTTCAAATTTTACATGGAACAAATTTTTTTCCAAGTTTGAACAAAACGAAAGTTAAAAATACATAAATAGAGATTAGTGGAATTGGTCACGGTGAATTACATATTGAATGGAATGGACGATAGTTCATTTTTAGCAACGCTTTTGTTTCCATTGCTTTTGCATTTGCTGGTGAATCTTGCATCAAATTCCATGAATCTTTCTGAACCTGTTAAGCATAAGTTTAAGTTAGATGAAAAGAGTAGTTGACAGCAACAGCAAGTAGTTAAGATTGGTTACCTTCTTCTGAGGTTATCAACCCTGCAACAATTGGCATTTAAATCGAATGTTGTTGCTACCACATCTCTGAGCCAAGTTTTACCATTGAAATTGTTACGGAGCATCTTGCAATTGGAAACAATAATGATAACAGGCCTCTCATCAGCTTCATTAAACTGAATCTCGAAAGCTTTAGCAACATCATCCCAAAAGTAGACCGGAACAGTGTGACTAAACATATCAATAAGGAAGTTAATTGAAATTGGTTGATTAAGAATTTCAAAGTTCAGTAGCATTGTAGTACATTTCCAGGACAAAGGAAAAACTTACATTAGGTCTGTTACAGAAAACCCGATAAAGCAATGGTCTTTACTGAATTTGTTTTTCACAACTTGCAATGTTTTCACATCATCAACAATTCCAACAATATCTAGATTTTCGTATAATAATTAGAATAAGTGATTTTGATCTTCGAAATTTCAGAAGAGACTATAACAATAGTGATTACCTAGCAAATGATTATCTTGCTCTATAGCTCCGTTGAAATGTCTTAGATTAGTAAATTGAAACACATTCTCAGGGATAGTAGAATAACTCGCAGCAATTTGTGTTACATTAGTCATATTTGTGAGGATAATATGTTTATCAGCTTCAAAACATTTGTACTTATCTGTGAACGGAGCAACAATAAAGTTCTCAACGAAGTACACTTTGCCACACACAAAAGCTTCATCCAAATGATGTACAAAAGCCTTTCGAATCCAAGCATGCATACGGTGGTGCTATTTAGAAAAAAGAGAAGTCATTTTGTTGTTAGGTAACACCTACTGGAAACTTAAAAACAAAAGAATACAGTATATGTTAAATGAAATCCTTGAAAATAGCTAAGTTCTTGTACTTACACCCTCATCGATGAACACCAGATGTATACCATTGTTTTCTTCACTGTGTGCTTTGAAATCAGTCCATTTTCGTGCTACTCTTATCTTGATTTTCCAGTTGTTTCGAGGTTGCACTTCGAGCTCGCATAACTGTTGTTACTCCATTGTTGATTCTGGTCTTTAGTTGATATGTTGATATATTTTAATAGAATATAGAGTAGATCTAGAACCAAGTCATTTTCTTTTCAAGTAAATAGCAACCGTGTAAATAACTGTTGATAATATATTGTTTTCATATGTAATTGGTTGATGAATTTACTGATATATGTTAAATTGAAATTCGAAGAAATTCTAGGAACATCTATGTAATTGATCTCAATTTATATCTGACTGGGAAATTATATTTTCAACGGATAATTTGATATTTTCATGTGCATGTAGTGCATCCAATATGTCAACATGGAGAATGAGCAATATTTAAATGGGTTGTACTGTTTTATTCAATGAGAGGTTGCTTGTGAAAATGTTTTTGTGTCAGTGAATATTACTACTCCTACTCTAGTATTGTACTGTGCAATGTGTGGAAAAGGCTTACATGTGTCACCGAGAATAACTAAAAGAGTGAAAGATGTTAGGCCATTTCTGTACACTGTCATGCGTGTATTTATCCCAAAGTGGTTGTGTTCAGATATATTAAATGAACAATGACTGACAGTAACCAAGTGTTTGTAACAGTGCTTTCTTCAGTACTGCAGTATCAGTTCGAAAATACTTGAAAAGTAGGGTAGTCACCTCTTACAAGAAAATAGTTGAAAATAGTTACGATGTCTACAGGACCACGTGTAAGAAACAATAGGGTTTAGACACCTGTTACATCTACAAAATTACATTATGACCTAAAATGCAACTTGCTTGACCAACTGGAAATGCTTTTCTAACAATAACACAAACTTACAAAAATAAATACAAAATTAAAAGCGAAAATTATATTCGAGAGTAAATTGATTTTTACAGATTTTCTAAACAAAGTTAAATTATTCTTAGTTTTAGTAGATTATTTGTTGTATATGATGGCATATTTTAATGATAGTAATTATAAAAAATAAAAATAACTATCAAATTTGTTACACATGTACAGAAGGGTGATTGATGAGTAAATTATTTAGAATTATAAAAATTCGAAATTATTATCAAATTTGTTAAACACGTACTCTTGGTTGATTCGCGTAATGCTGAATCATTTCATTTCTAATTCATAATATTTACCACATACCATATTCGTATCAGCCAAATTTCTTTAAAGTCAGTCATAAGTGAATATGATAAATACTTATCAAATTTGTAACCTTGATACATGGTTAATGATTTTTATATTATTTATAATTATATTGATAGCAAATTTTCCTAAGTGAAAGTATTTTTACCTTAAGTAGATAATTTGATCTAAAAAAATATGATTGCCTATTTTAAAGACATTTAAGTATAAAAATCACAAATTATTAACAACTTTGTTCCACATGTACAAAAGGGTGATTCACGTAATTTTAAATCATTTCACTTTTAATTCAAATTTTATATATAATAGACCATATTTATATAAGGGAAATTTCTTTAAAATCAGTCATAAGTATATATTAGAAATACTTATCAAATTCGTAACACTTGTACATAGTGATTGAATTTTATATTATGTATAATTTTATCCATAGGCAAATTCGCATTTGTGCGAATTTGAACAGTAGATATGATTTTTGTTTTTACGTTATAAACATTTTATGTTCCTGAAATGACGTATTATGATATCTATTGTTAGTACTATTCGTATATTATGATATCTATTGAAATGACTGTATTTGCATAACAAATTTGTTACATATTGTTACAGATGCTATGCTCAATCCATGAAGAAGTTTGTTATTGAAATCGGCTGATTTTTTAAAAACTAACAGTAAGTTGGCCATAAATCGGTAAAAATTGTGCAACCAGTTTACCTAATCTTGCAAAGACTACCAATTAAGCCCCGATTTTTGAAATGAATGAATTTTGAAAGAAGATTTAAGTATGTTAATCAAAGAGTTCCAATCTACCAAAAGTTCGATTGGCCTTGTGAAAATAAGAAAATAAAATTATGTACTCTTTCTGTAGATAAGTTTTTAGAACTTTTAATAAATTTTATATTAGATAATATCTAATTTTTCTCATATATTTCAATAAATTTAATTTATGTTATGTGTCATAGCATAAATTCTTTAATAATATATTTCAATTTGTGTACATTCGTTAATTCATAATTTAGTACGATTCTATAATATTTAAAACAATTTGCTGAAATATCGAGATAAATTTTTGTAACAATATTTCGTGTAGAAATATAGAAGCTTACTAAGTATCAAATTTGTTACACAAGTACAGAAGGGTGATTTGCGTAATTATAAATATTAAATTATTAATTATCAATTATATATTCTAAAAAGTAAATAAATATATATATATATATATATAAATTTTCGGATATCGAATATTTCGAATACGGATGTGCCTATATCCGTATTCGCTATTTTCGGATACGAATAATATCCGTTTTCTTTCGAATACGGATATTATCCATTTTTTTCAGATTCGATATCAAATTTTTCGGTCTGATATCAAATTTTTTTGATAGCCCTACCTTTAACATATTTTACAATGGGAGCTGAACCGGAGCGGTTCAGGTTCCTAATATTTGAGCAGTAATCAAATTTATTAAAAAATTTGTAATCAGGGTAGTTCCGAACAAGACAATTAGCAGCTTCGAGATTGAATGAAACCAGCTGCATCTTATTACAAGAAAATTCTGAAGGGGTACAAGTAGCAAATTTCCACTTTCTAGCATCAAACAAACAATTACAAAATTTTGAAAATTCAAGCCCATTTCCAATTAAGGTTAGAATATTTTGATTTTAATTTTCATTTCTTTTTACCTTAATTGTTGTTCGACTACCTCCAAATTTTAATAAACGAAAAACTTCAACATTCGTGGATGTACAGTCCATGCAACTCTAGGTATAAATTTGTTTGGGCAAGGAAGAAGGGGAAGAAATATTGACAGAGTGTGAGCTCAGTAGTCTGATCGAACAAAGCAAATTAAAATGCTTAAATTTTGTTTTTGTTGCATAATTTAGTCTTGAGCCATAAACCTATGGCTACCTATTCAAAAGAAAAGATTTCGACTAATAATTAGTAGGGACTTCGATAATTTCAACTAACAAATTTCAGCCGGAACTAATTTTTATAGTTTAGTGGAGACTGAGTTGAAAAGTTACTCTTATCTTTTTTTTAGTTCTGCCACTGTTTAGAATGCTTTGAAACTTTAATTGCTAAAGTTGTGGCCTAAGCAGTTATGCATGCAAGTGATGTATAAGTGGCCAATAATAAGCTTTTGGCGATGAGAACGTGAATAGCAGCCATGCACTAGGACTACAAAAGTATATTATTTCATTAGTCACATTCATTTATTTACATGTTTTCAGCATTGTTTAATACATATTTTAAGTTTCTTACAAAATATAATTTCATAATTTTTTTTTAATTTTTTTTTAAATAAAAATTTAAATATAAAATTTTTCTTTAGAGAAAAAATTTGAAAATAAATTATAGAATTATATTTTATTGGAACCTTAAAATGTGTATCAAAAACAATTCGCCGGAAGAGTGGAAGTAAAAAACAATAAGAGTACAGAAAGTGAAAGCATTTGCATTGTTTGTGGAATGCCAACTCTTATCCATTTGCATCAACAACACTGTGTATCCATTCCATTCCAACAGACTCGAGTAATTTAATCAATTACAGTAAGATTTTTTTTTTCCCTTTTAGCAACTTTAGGATATTATAATTAATTCAAGAAAGTTTTAACCAACATTTTGAATTTTCAGAAAAATTGTCTAGCAATACAAATTATGCTCTGCATTTACATCCCATCTTGTAGTATGATAAGCTAAGTATTCCAGCTTTTCAAAAATGATAAAAGAGAACAAAAATATATTATAATTTTCTTATTTTTAATAATTTGTCTACATCACTATTTTTTTTGCTAAACCACTTTTAAGTACACTAGTGCAACCACAACAAAAAGGTGCTATATTCTTCGGCATGATTACAATTTGAATCTAATGCTTTAAGATATTTTTAATTATATAATGTTGTTTACATCAAAGGAAAAATCCATGAAATTTGTGGTCCTTAATTAACCTTTTAAAGATAAATTCACAACCATTTTGAATCCCTTATGAAATTTAGAGAATAACAAATTAAAGTTTAGTCTCGATCAACTATTGACTTTCTTTAAAATTGATTAATTTCTACTAATTTTAAGCTACAACTTTCAGAAAATATTAATATTTGCATCGAAAAAATCAACATTTCAAGTTATTTTGTATATGATCAATTAAGAAAAATGTTATTTTTAAAACTTTTTTTTTTTATTTTCAAAGCATTCATATCATATTGTACTAGAATATGTTACAAATCGTGTATTTAAGAGGAACATGCGATACATGTAGTTTTGGAAATTAAAAAACTGCTTCGAAAATAGCATTTTCCTTAGGTAAGTATGTATAATAACTTATGAGAGATCAACTTTTAATTAGTATGTATAACAAGGATCAACTTTTTTATGCGTGTGAGTTGAATAATCACAAATTTTGTATTTTTAGTTAGTACTATATTTAATTATATTTATTAAATGAAACAATGTAAAATAAATAATTACAAATTTTGTATTTTTACTTAGTACTATATTTAATGCCTGTTTGGCAACTCTTAATTATAACTTATAAGCTACTTATTCCAAAATATTTACATACTTTTTTTAGAAAAAAATATGTATTGCGAGTTTAACATTCGTTATCTTGCAAAAATAAGTTACTTATTTCAGAAAAAAATACATATTTAAGTACTTTTTACAGAATAAGTAACTTATTTCTGAGAAATAAGATTTTCCAAACGGGTCCTCAATTATATTTATTAAATGCAACAATGTAAGATAAATAATCACAAATTTTGTATTTTTAGTTAATCCTATATTTAATTATATTTATTAAATAAAACAATGCGAAATAAATAATCTGTTTGTGGAAATTGTGACTGAACCAGTAAGCCTAGTTGAATTATTGGAATGCAGAGTCAGGCTCCACAGCAAAGGCAAAGGTGGTGAGTCAACTTGCCAAATTGAGAGGATGCGAAACAAAAAGCGAGTCGTGCCCATTATTTCAGTAAGAAAAATGTCAAAGATTCCAAAATTTTTCCCAAATTTTTTTCCAAATTTTGAGGTGTCATAAGTATATTTGATAACATTTTATTAATAAAACATGACCTCTCGTATATTCATATGCGTCCATGAATCAAATTTTGTCAAATGTCATGCCACATCATTTGATAAAAAATTTGGTAAATATTTTGGAATAAAACACTACTCTTTGAATAAATACTCCATCTTGCATGGTGTGGCAGTCGGCTAATTTCCATCCAATCCCATTTAGCCACGACACCTAGTGAACTGGCAGGGTGCTGTGCTTTGTCATTCATTCGCACCATTAGTTTTATTGCATTTTTCTTTCGTATCCTTTAAAGTGAACTCCACTGACAGGGATTGCCCTTCTTCTCAATCATAATGCATCTTCTTTTCGATCAGTAGTTATTTTAACTTTTACTCCCTCCGTCCCATTTTACGTGAACCTCTTTCCTTTTTGGAACGTCCCAAAAAAATGAACATAATATGTTTACTATTTTTGAACACTACTTTTCACTATTACACCCACTACTTCTCCACTTTTTTATTAAATAAACACTATTACACCCACTAACTTCCTCCACTATCTCAAATATATTATTAAATATTGATAGGTCCACCACTTTATCCGTTTTTCAACCAACTTTACTCTTTTTTACTACTTTTTCTTAATCTCCGGAAGGTCAAAGTGACTCACTTAAACCGGGACGGAGGGAGTAGTAATTACATTAATCTTAACTCGATTAAATTTTTCGAGAGTTTAGATTTTGTCGAAATAACGGATGTAGAAGGGGTTATTTAAATTATCATTTTGTTTTTGTCAAAAAAAAATATATATCGTTTCCGAATTTTGTAGCATAGTCCGCATATATGGTGTTCAGGTACAATATAGTTCAATTTTAGTTTACAGGGTCAAGGGACCTCAGAAGTTAACCATTAGATTCTCAGCTGGACAAACATAAGAATATGTGCAAATTTAATAATCTGCTGCATTCGACATCAAATTAAGTTCAGATATGATTCCATTTCTCTAGTATGTCTGACAAGCTAGATTATATCACATCTCTATTCCATAACCAATGACTAATAACTCAAGTTTTTAGCATTCATCACACAAACTAGCCAACTTATCAAGGGGCAATGTTTTCTTCTATTACCAAATTTGATGTCTAGCTGCTTGGAACTGAAATCCTGAATTCAGAGGGCTGAAATCAGCTCCATGGCCACCAATCTCATGCTTATACGGCATAAATGTGTTATTATGCACCGAGTTGAACATCATCAATGATCCATCATCTGTGTTATTCCAGTCAAGAACTTTTTTTTGCATGCTAGTGGACTTTTCTGGCTGTGGAATGAAGGTAGACTTGTCATCTGCAGGAAATTTGTAATCATCGGATGGAGTAGTGTCTGGCAGATGGATTGTGGTGATGTCGTGGATACTAGGCCTCCTCTTTTCTTTCCCTTCTGAAAGTTGTCTTAAGTAGTACTTCTGAGCATGGCTTGCCACTTGAGTTGATGTCTTGGTGATTACAAAGTTTCGCGCAATGTTCCTCCAGTCTCCTTTGCCATGCTTTTGAAGCCCCATCAGAAACCGCCTATCATTATATCATCAGACAAATAATACTCTACCATTAGAAGATAAAGTGATGGTGAGAAGTTCTGTCTATAGAAGTGTTAGCAACGGTAACTAATCCTCTTCTGATAAGCTATAAACAAAGTTGTTATAACTCATAAACTGCCTATAGAACTGATCTAAGAATACACAGAAATCAGTTCTCATCTTTGATGTACCTAGTGTAAAGTTTGCAGTTTTGACAACAGTTAAGTCCCTCTAAGTTGTCAAGAGTAAGACATTAGCATTTTTATCGTGAAGCACCTGCTTAAGAACTGTTTACCTTGAAAACAACAATTACACAAAAAATAAAATAAAATAAAAAAATCACCTGTGTTCATCTTCTGTCCAAGGTACACCTTTCTTTTTCTCCTGATCAGAAGATCTACAAGGCAAAGGCCTCTTTCTAAATTCATTAAATTCTGGAATTTTTGCCAATTCCATTGTGAAAGAGGAGTCCTGTGGGTCACCCGGAAGTGGGAACAGACCAGCTTCAATATCACAAATATCAGCCACCAATTTTCTGTACTGCTCAATCACATCAAACACTGTTTTCCCGGGGATCATAGATGCCACCTTTATCCATCGATCAGGGGTCTCTTTGTCGAAAAGTGCTAGACAACTCTCAAACTTCTTGTTGTCTTCTGTTGTCCAGATTGTGCTTTGAAACTCTTGCATCAACCAGTTTATACTGAAAGTGTGAGATGCAGGATACAAAGTCTCCATATCTGCAAAGTTCCAACTGCCTATGTTTGGAAACTTTCAAGATTTAGTGAACAAAATCAAGAATGAAGATATTGACAAACTTCACTAAGACCTTAAATATATACTAATAATCTTTCAATGGGAATCAAAATATATAGTCTTTATTCGAAACAGCAAAAATTAAAGATCCATCAAAAATAGAAATAGAAAAAAATCTAACCTTTTGAGAATCTTGAAATTAGAACTGATCTTACTAGAATAAATACAAGCCCAAATCCTGCCAACCAAACGATTAAGCGAATCCAAAATAATTATTTTGAAGACCTTGATTTCTCTAAGCAGAAAACCAGTCTAATACTTAAAAGAAAATTACAAAGATATCGAAAAGAAGTAATCAAGTTGATTAAAGTGATTGATTCTAAGGAATCAGGAGCAAGTTGAAGATTGTGCTTGATATAAGAAAATTAGGAGATAGATGATCAGAATATCAGGAAGTATAGTTCTGTTGTCTGGTCATGGATGAACCCTAATGATAAGAGATTTAGACTGGGAAAAGTAGAGATTAAAATATCTGAAGGTGGCTAATTATGATTGGGGTTTATGGTTTCTGCAGCACATGCATATTTATTTGCCTTTTCTGTTATTATAGGGTGGTGATGGAAGAAGGGTCTGGCTCCAATGTATAGTCCAAGGAAATCAATAAACTTTTGTGTCAGCAAATAAAAGTATACCTTACTATTGGACAATCTTTTAGCAACAGCACTTTTAGAAGGTAGACAATAAACAAAGAAAAGCAGAGGCAAATTATATAACTATTCACTATTTTCTTTTTAATTTCGATTTCTTTAGCAGCGTTCCTATTCCTTTCCTCCTCATCATTGAAACAATCTTAAATATCCTAACAATAAACTAACACGGAGTTTTAATTATTTCTTTCAGCACTTACAAATGTCCGATGCCTAGCTATATGTTTTTTTGAGTCAACATTTCAAGAATCAATCACGAGGAGCGTAAATAGAGACTCGGACTTAACTCTAAAGTGATGCTTATGCTGAGGAAAATTAGTCAAGTTGTTCGAAAAAAAGTATTTATAATTCAACAGTGGCTGCAGTGAGTATGCAAATTGCAGTGGAAAATCCTATTCAGAACTTATTCCCTAGTGCATAATGAATCAGCTAACAACATGGTTTTCCAGGGTAATGCAAGAAATAAGTGATGAGTTGATAAAGGTCACACCTTCAGTTGACATGGCATTCTAACTCAAAGTCTTATATTTTACTTTTATCTGATAAAGTATTTGAGCCTCTTATTGGAGATATTTGCACGCTTGTTTCTATTATTTGCTTTATTACAATGGGGTGTTTGGGGGAACTTTTTTCAGAATAAGTCAACTTATTTTAAGACAAAGTTAGAGATTCCTAACTTTCCAACTTATTTTCCAACTTATTTTTACAACTTACTGAATTTCAAAGATACATTAAATACGTGTATAAAAGGAAATTTTCAAAATATAAAATTTTTACCTGAAAATAAGTCAATAAATTCTTAAAATAAACTGAGCCAAACAGGCACAATGTTAAATGGACAAATAATTATAAGTATGCTGGTCCAAGTATGATCAGATACAATTTCTGTCTCAAGCTGCTAAGTAACCAGCTCATCTAAAACCTTAACGGAGCTATGATACCATGTTAAGTAACCAGCTCATCTAAAACCTTAAGGTTTCAAAGGAAGGTCCCAACAAAATTGGAACTTCTAAATAATTTAGGAAAATAATTAAATTATATTATTTTAGTATCTTATTTCAATATTTTGTATAAGAAGCCTAGACAATATGAAAAAGGATTATGAGTTTTGATAATAAATCTTCTGCTCTTCTCTTCTCAAATTCTTTCTGCATCTCACCTCATTCTCTCTTAGTTTCTACAATTTTAATTAAGTTCTAAAACGTTACTAAACAGAACCAGTAGAAAAAATTCAACCAAAATCAATTTGTTCCCAAGAAAATCCAACCAATATGAAGAAGAAAACAATTGATTAAAAACAACCAGTGAACTCAACTTAACTGATTCGGGGGAAAAAAATCATGATTACAAACCTAAATCAATATCATCCAAGAAAGAAAAAAAAAACAACCGATTTGAAGAAGAAAACGAGAAGAAAAAAAATTAACATGTTTTAATCCAACATGCGGAATAAAACACGTTCAACTCTCAATCAACCGATCCCGGATCGAAGCTAGCTCTAAATACCATGATAAAGTATTGGAAGAAGAGAAAAAACTAGTATTTTATTATAATGAAACTTGTTCTTAATTACAAACAAGGGTTTATATAGCCAACATCCAACAATAATAAAGAAAATTATCATAACAAGAAAACCAACATAATAATAGAACTATCCAATTATAAGCTAATATTATATATGTTAACACTATCAACTTACAATTTATTTTGTTGATTCCCTTCATTTCCATCGTTGTCTAGTTTAGCTCTACCAAGTTGCAAGTAAAGGAAATTGATGAGATCAATTGTTAAGTTTGGAATGTAATTGAGAATATGGAAGATGATATTTGGCACAAACAAGAAAAGGTTGAATCTATACTGAATACTTTTCAGAAAGAGTCTATTTTTAATTATCTGGGAAACTTTATCAAAGCTTTCACAAAAATTTTTTTTTTTAATCAAAGTCTTCTTTCTTGATTTGCGTACAGAATGGCAAAAGTATTACTTTATTTATTTCCTTAACGAACAAGAACGAGAGGCATACAGATTTCTCAGTCTTGGATTATAAAATTAAAGCATGACTGTTTTCAAAAAGCACGTAGAGAAACCTTGCAGATAACACACAATCCCGACTTATCATTGCAAGAAAAACAAGAACAAAAAAAACAGCACAAGAGTAAACTTTAATTTTAAAGACCGCAATCTTAAGTTCATCACTGATGTATCACAATTTAATGTAGATAACAGACAAGATCACAAGTTCATGTGCTATTCTACCTCTTTAGCTGTGGATGAAAGTACGCTTGGGATGAGATTGTAATTTTTTGAACCTGCATCTTTGTTTTATGATCAGCTGCTGAAGTGTGACCAGTGTCATGAATGCAAGGTTCCATCTCTTCTGATGTAGAAAGATTCCTTCTTCTCCACTTAAGTGGTACCCTGGTGGTTGGCATTATTTCAAGAAATGTTCAAGTCTTTACTGCTAGCAAATACTACTATTTAGTTTATTAAAGATATCTCCATTCTCCAGGATGATACTAAACTAGTTTCATTATCACTAAAATCGTATATTCATTGCGTCCCTGCAGAAGCTATAATAACAACCTATTTCATGAGAGCTCGTATGACTATGAGCTTGCCACTTGCCACTAAAGGAGATTGAATATGTTTTTTCTTTCCATATTCAGATGTGGAAACTTTAACCAACACCAGATTAAACAAAGAGCAAGAGCCTAACAAATGGATATGATTTCAACTTTCAGAATTGGGTACATATAATATACATATATATAACAATGTAGAACACTAAACAATAAAACAAAAATCAAGACACTAGAACAGGGGACATTTTAACAGCAAGCTCTTCAATATTTTGGAGTTTGGAGAATAATGACTCCACATGACCCTGTGCACAAATATAGAATAGCGTTAAAACAAATTAATTATGAGAGTAGGGAGCCTGAGATATATCTCAGATAAATTCCCTGAGATACCTAATTTTTATATATAAAAATGGGGTGGTCATTTTAGTAAATTCAGAGATTTTTAATTAGCCCTGCGGGCCCAGCAAATTTTAAAGGTTATTCTGTATGTATCTTAGGAAAAGTTTCCTGAGATATATCTTAGGATCCTTTTTCTCATTAATTATATCCAAAAGTTCACAACTAATTTTAGTTGCCAACACTTGAGCTCTCCTTGCTTGAAGAGGCAAAGGATGACAACTGAATCGTGTGATTTTGCATATTTTCATAACACAACAGAATAGCTTCATCATCCACAGCTCTGAAAATCTCCTGCTCGATGTATACCACCATGCTCTCATTTAGCAACTCACCATTCAGCAAATCATGTTCCATTCTATTACACATATACGTTTTGTTATAACGGAACAAAAATAAACGTAAAGGAAGAACAAGAATTTTGGCAGAAGAGAAACACTTTTATTGATCTTGAGAATACAGATTACAGAATACGTTTAGGTTATGTCCTAGAGAGTTTATATAATACTCTCTAGGCGATTACAGAATAGCCCTGAAATTAGGCCCAAAACAGAAAACCCTAACATACCACAGAAGATACCGTAAAAGTCCGTGCGTTGTCCCGAAACCCATAACTTGAAGTTATGGGTGTTTGTACCGAAACCCATAACTTGAAGTTATGGGTTTTTATATACCATAACTTAAAGTTAGGGGCAAGTACTAATTCAAGGCATATTTTAACAAATCTCCACCTTGACTTGAATCCTCTCACAAAAAAAACAAATGTACCAGATGTATCAGAAAAAAAAACTCTTCTGCCTCAGATTTTGCCCTAAAAGGGCAATCAACAACTCCGAACATTTAGCAAGTTCAAACAATGTTGAAACTTGCTATGTGGAACCGGCTTGGTAAGCATATCAGCTGGGTTATCTGCAGTACCCACTTTGCTCACCTTGATTCTCTTCTCACTTCTTAGAAAATGATATCTTACATCTATGTTCTTAGTTCGCTCATGATGGACTTGATCCTTGGATAAACGGATTGCACTAAGACTGTCACAAAATACTGTAGCCTGATCATGATGTAGACCTAATTCAATGACCAATCCTTTCAACCAGATTCCTTCTTTAGCGAATTCTGTGAATGCCATGTGCTCTGCTTCTATAGTAGACAAAGTCACTGAAGGTTGCAGAGTAGCTTTCCAACTGACAATCGAACCACCTTCCAACTGACAATCGAACCACCCAGAGTGAAAGCATAACCAGTCATAGATCTTCTATGTTAGTAGTATTTTTGTTGTTCGTTCACAGGGAAGGACTTAATGTAATATCAAGTTCAAGTATCTTATCTCTTTACGTCTAGAATTGTGTGAGAAGAATTTTTGGGTTTGTGTATTAACTAAATTAACCAAGAACTAATTATAAGCACTAAGAATTGATTTTAAACTGAGATTCAAATATGTTGAAAAACAATTCGAAGAACTGGGATTCTTCACTTGGTCTCAATATATGCTCAATATTAATGTGATATCTGTGTTCCTACCTTGCTGAAAACAATTCTTCTAAAGTTATACTATACCCTCCCAGGCTACAATATAGTGCTTACAGCTACACCCTAATTGTCACTCCCGTGATACAATCAAAGTATATCTATAAACTGTTAAATACCAAGAATTATATGTCTCACAATTCTCCTATTCATCTCCCAATCTAATATTCAAATTATGTCTGTTAAATCATGTACTAAGATTGCAACTTCTCTCCCAAGCTTATTACAATCCCTAGAATACAATCAAAGGTTCATGACTCCCCTAATTGTGTTAAGATCTCATTAACAGATCAGCAAAGCAGAAAATCACATAATCAAGCATGCATGAATACCAAGGAATACTACCCAATCCTCAGATTAGAGAATTAGTTACGCATATTTAATAAAGAAAACATAATAATAATGATAATGAATGAAAACATAATATTGAAGAAAGAATTGAAGATCGAAAGTACCTTGATACGATTAAAAGCTATGAATTGTTATGATTTACAATGGTAGGATGTGTTTAAATAGGCTCTACCAATCTTGCCCAGCAAGATATTACCTTCTATTACAATTAGAATTAAATTTAGGTATTAAAAATTGCCCAAAATACAATTAGAACTAGAAAAGGGCAAAACAGTAATTTCTCTGCTCCCATCTATCTGCTGGTCGTGCTTCCTGGGCCCACCACACGCGGCCTGGTCGTGTAAGACCTATCCCATATTGTAGAAAATCTCTCAAGCTTCGCGTGGACTGTAAATGGGCTGAAAACGGACTTCTAGAACTCCAGATATGGCCCAAACAGTATAAGGTGCGCAGCCCTTCCCAAAAATCCGAATTTTAATCAATTAATTCTCCAAGAACGATAGAAGCATCAACTTTAATCAACATTCTCGTAAATCTGCACAACTAAGCAAAACACATCAAAACTACAACAACTTGAGTCCAAAACAATCAATTTAAGCCGAACGGAGGCATTCCCAGTGGATATAAAATCCACTTATCAAACCCCCAAACTTAAACTGATGCTTGTCCTCAAGCATAAACAATTACAACTACCTAACTAGTACCACTTCCGTAGGTGATCACGGTTGCATTTGGCATATGCAACAAGCCCTTTAAACCCCTAGGCAGCCCCAGTGGACGAGTAAGGTCTCGTGAGGGCCTATAGCGAATGTACCCACAAAATCCATTTAACCTAATGCAATGCAATGCATGAATGCAACTAATATGAAATATGCAACGATCTCCTTCAAACTAACCAAAACCAACTAACAAGCAAATATCTCAAAGAATGCAACTAAATCCAAATAGAGCTCGACCAAGTTCCCGTATACTAACATTACATGAACAGAAACGTGCGTGTGTGCAATGCTCATCAGAAATACTCCCAAAACTAGGTCAAAAATCATACATGCTCTTCGTCAAGACAATCACAGGTTTATAAATAGAATAGACTGTAGACACTTCATAACCTAAGAACACCTCCATCCTTATCCAAGGTAGACAGAAATTCATGCTTTATTACTACTACTACGACACATTACTACTATCATGCTTATTTAACCGTGCAATGGATAAGACCCCGAAAGGCTTATACAATAATACCCATGTAGCGAGTGTTAGGTCAGTGGATCCCAGACTATAAAAGCCTTAGGTCACTAGGACTAAGTCCCCTCAGACTTAATTACTCGAGTATTAAAGAGCTCACCCTGGTTAATTTTGCATATAACAATTGAAACTCTTTTTTTTTCTTTCTTTTTTTTTTCTTTTTTTTTCTATGCAATCTGGAATGAGAATTCTCAATTCCAACCCTAGACTACTCATATAAATATGAGCCGGCTACTAGCCATTTGACACCTAGCCATTAACACTAAACAACTAGCATGAAATTCCTGGTTTCCCCCAAACTTAGACTTTAGTGTCCCTACGCTATCAAGGGAATAACGAAAATTCTAAATATAATCAAGTGATTAAATCTCAAACAACCAAACAAGCATGACCTCAACCTAGCCCCAAAAGCACCCAATGAGACTGTGTAAAAGTTTTGTTCCTGTAACATGCAAGTCAATTTCATAGAAACTATAAATCAACCCTCTATTCATCATTACCACACTCAATTAGACACCTACCTACCAATCAGAATTAGCTCGTCTTAAGGGATCATGAAATATGCATGACATGAAAATGCAACTAGAATGAACTCACATGGTATACAGAAATAAAAACAGAATGTCCTACATGAAACAAACGTAGATAACACGAACATATATGCATGAATTATCACTAATATGCAAAACATGAAATCCTACCTACATGAACACATAATACAACAACAACTACTCATCCCTCAAAACACCCCCAAACTTGAAAGATTCAATGTCCGCATTGAATGGAAGTAAATACAAGGGAAAGTAGAAAACATACCTACTCGTCCTCGCTGTCGTCACCCTCGTCATCCTCATCATCCTCATCAGAAGAATCCGGTGGAGGGTACGGAGTCCGAGCTCCAAATATAGGCCACTGAACAGGAGTACTAGGTGACTGAAACTTTGCCTCCAAAGCTATGCCCATGTCCTCAGAATACTGGCGACTGCTTGCATGCATAGCATCCAACCGCCTAGTCATTCGACGAAAATAATATTCAAAAATGGACATATCCACAGTACTCTGCGAAGAACCTGCCCTAGCCACTTCTGGTGCCCTTTGAACATGTGGCGGAGTGCCTGCTCTCTGACCACTATCACCATCAACAACAAAACCTAATCCCCTAGGATGAGGAGTGCCGTCCGGCCACTCCTTCAACCTCAACCGATCAATAGTAGCATCCTTAATAGAAACCATAGGTTTATGCACCGGCTCACCTTGATACCATTTGACTTTCGATGCATCACACAAGTACGAGATAATAGAAGCATAAGGAATACTAGCCGATGAATTGCTTCCCAAAAACCGAAGAATATTTTGATTAATAAGGTACCCAAGGTCAACATACTCACCTTTGAGAATACCCCATAGCAAGATAGCTCGATCAACAGTAACATCGGAAACATGGTTTGACGCAATGATATTAGAACTGATGAAAAAGAACCATGCCTTTGCAAAACCAGACAATGATGAAGCCGGGAAAGTACGCTTTATCTCCGTACCTAACTTACATTTCCACTTCGTTCCCGGAACACATAACTCACCAATGAGTGCATCAAGATCAACATCATCCTTAGACTTTTGTCCCCAATCCGTAGCTTCTCTAGGTTTAGGCGGTTGCCTAATCAAATTACGAATAGCACGAGGCGAATAATCCACCTTCCGACCCCTCACAACCGTGGCATTATTCCTTGCTATTGAAGCATTAGCATAGAACTCCCTAACCACATCCAACGAGGCATCATTAGCAAATTCACAAAAGAACGTCCAACCCCGCTCACTAATCATCGCCACCATCTCCTCATACTTATATGGCACAAGCCTTCTTTCTTGAATAACCCCCTTCGAAACTAACCTACCATACTCCGCCTTGGCATTCTCATTCACAAATTTTTCCACTCCATCTCCCACAACATCATTCTCATCCGAAGATGGTCGAGCAATACTACTACCACCCATTAATCGTGGTCTCTTAGGTGTCATAATCAACAAATATCAAGCAAATAACAACAATCTCCAAAAATTCACAAAATAAAGAACCCCCAAATTACACACCAAGAACCCTAGCTTGCAAAATTCACAAATTCAAATAAAAGATGAGATAGAATATTACCCAATTGAATCAAAGAGGTGAAATTGCTAGATGATTCCCCAGAAAAATCGAATTTAATCCCCCCTTGCACTTTGAATGGATGAAAGTTGAGAATTTTTGGGGTTTATATAGATGGGTTTTATGTATGTATAGGTTTATGTATATGTAGGAGATGTAAGAAATTAAGATGAAATTAGATGTAGAATAGGATTGGGGTGTGTTTAGGATTTGAATTTAGGTTAGAATAGGAATTGGAGATGATAGGTTTAAGATTTGGATATGATAATGAATAAAAGAAGTGAAAGAAATTGAGATTTTAAGCAAAAAAAACGTACAGTGCAGGGGAGCAGGGCGCATGAGGCGCGGAAATGATGATGTTGCGCAGGTGGGATGTGCGCGTCCTGCGCGACCTTGGCGCCAGATGCGCAGCTAGACACTGCGTTACACACGCGCAGGTGCGCGGCCTTGGCGCCAGATGCGCGGGCTTCTCCTGCGTTACACACGCGCAGGTGCGCGGCCTTGGCGCCAGATGCGCGGGCTGCTACTCTCTTTGTAACTGTTTTTTGTATTTTTTGTATTTTTTTTATTTTTTTTCACACACTCACAACACTCATTTTTTTTTTTTACAACAACTACTACATAACTTGGGTTGCCTCCCAAGAAGCGCTCGTTTAACGTCAATAGCTTGACGTACTTCCTCAATTCATAGTAGGGTCTTGAAGTTGGAGAATGCTCATTCCTTGCTCCACTGTTTCTCCAAGCAGGTATGGCTTAAGTCTCTGCCCGTTCACCTTGAATACATCCGACCCTTCTCTAATAATTTCACAAACCCCATTAGGATAAACCTTCACAATCTCAAAAGGACCGGACCATCTTGATCTAAGCTTTCCAGGGAATAAACGGAGTCTTTAATTAAACAATAGAACATGTTGCCCAACCTCAAATTCCTTCTTCTGAATGTGCTTGTCATGCCACAATTTGGTCTTTTCCTTGTAGATATTAGCATTCTCATAAGACTGGAGCCTAATCTCCTCAAGCTCTCCTAGTTGAAGCAAACGCTTCTCTCCCGCGGATTTTAAATCAAAATTCAAATTTCTTGTCGCCCAAAATGCCTTATGCTGAAGTTCCACCGGCAAATGACATGGCTTCCCAAAAACCAACCTATATGGAGACATCCCAATAGGTGTTTTAAATGCCGTTCTATATGCCCAAAGAGCATCATCAAGCTTTGTTGACCAATCTTTTCTCGAACTTGCCACTGTCTTCTCCAAAATTGACTTCAGCTCACGATTCGAAATCTCAACTTGTCCACTTGTTTGCGGATGATAAGGAGTTGCCACCTTTTGTGTCACACCATACTTTTTCAAGAGATCAGCCACCTGTTTATTGCAAAAGTGTGAACCTCCATCATTGATAATAGCCCTTGGCACTCCAAATCTAGTGAACACATTTTTCTTTAGAAACTTCTTCACCACTCTAGCATCATTAGTAGGAGACGCAATTGCTTCAACCCATTTAGAGACATAATCAACTCCCACCAAAATATACTGATTTCCATAAGAAGATGGAAATGGACCCATGAAGTCCATCCCCCACACATCGAAAATCTCCACCTCAAGAATAGATTGTAAAGGCATCTCGTACCTCCTCGAAATATTCCCAACTCGTTGACATCTATCACATTTAGCCACAAAGTCTCTAGCATCTTGATGCATGGTTGGCCAATAGAATCCTGACTGTAAAACTTTCGCCACTGTCTTCATGCTACTGTTATGACCTCCACACTCTAGAGAATGGCAATGTCTGAAAATATGAGGAACTTCATCATGAGGTACGCATCTACGAAACATTCCATCAGCACATTCTTTGTAAAGCAGCGGTTCCTCCCAATAGTAATGCTTCACATCATAAAAGAACTTCTTCTTCTGATTATAAGAAAGATTATCCGGCACAACTCATCCCACAATGTAATTCACAAAATCTGCATACCATGGTGTAGACAAGGACACACCTAGAAGCTGCTCTTCCGGAAATTTATCATTGATAGGTATTTCACCTCCTACCTCTCCATCTCCTTGGTCCAACCTAGATAAATGATCAGCTACCAAGTTCTCGGACCCCTTCTTATCTCGAATCTCAAGATCAAATTCCTGGAGTAAGAGAATCCAACGAACTAAACGAGGCTTGGCATCCTTCTTTGTCATCAAGAAACGAATAGCAGCATGATCCGAATAGACAATCACCTTAGACCCAACAAGATATGATCTGAATTTATCAAGTGCAAACACCACTGCAAGTAGCTCTTTCTCCGTAGTGGAATAGTTGATTTGCGCATCATCAAGAGTCTTGCTTGCATAAGCTATCACATGCATACGCTTATCCTTCTTTTGCCCAAGAACAACACCCACAGCATAGTCACTAGCATCACACATAAGCTCAAATGGCAAGCTCCAATCGGGAGATGTAACTATGGGTGCAGAAGTAAGTTCCTTTTTCAGCCTGTTAAAAGCAACAAGACAACTTTCATCAAAGTCAAAGACACGATCCTTTTCGAGAAGATTGCAAAGAGGCCGAGCTAACTTGGAGAAATCCTTGATGAACCGTCGATAAAAACCAGCATGACCAAGAAAGCTTCGAATTCCTTTCACAGATGAAGGTGGTGGAAATTTTTCAATAACTTCAATTTTTGCTCTATCGACCTCAATGCCTTTATTAGAGATTTTATGCCCAAGCACAATGCCTTCCTTCACCATAAAGTGACATTTTTCCCAATTAAGAACAAGATTCGTTTCAGTACATCTCTGCAACACCTTTGATAAACTGGCTAGACATGATTCAAAAGAAGAACCATAAACCGTGAAGTCATCCATAAAGACCTCCATGTCACGCCCTATAAAATCTGAGAAAATGTGGTTCATGAGCCGTTGAAACGTTGAAGGACCATTACACAAACCAAAAGGAAGCCTCCGATAAGCAAAAGTGCCATAAGGACAAGTAAAGGTGGTCTTCTCTTGATCTTCGGGTGCAATAGGAATCTGAAAGTAACCCGAGAATCCATCCAGAAAGTTGTAATACTCATTACCCGCCAACCTTTCGAGCATTTGATCAATGAATGGGAGGGGAAAGTGATCTTTGCGAGTAGCGTTATTCAACTTCCTATAGTCAATGCAAACTCTCCAACCTATTACTGTTCTCGTGGGAATTAATTCATTCTTCTCATTGTGAACAACAGTCATCCCACCTTTCTTAGGCACAACATGAATAGGACTAACCCATTTACTGTGTGGAACCGAATATATGATACCAGCATCAAGCAACTTTGTGATTTCTTTCTTCACCACCTCTTGCAAATTCGGATTCAATCTTCTTTGTCCCTCAATCACAGGCTTATGATCATCTTCTAAGGCAATTCTATGCATGCAAAGAGCAGGGCTAATTCCCTTGATATCTTGAATTGTCCAACCAATAGCTGATTTATATTGCCGAAGAACATGTAATAATTTTTCTCTCTCATCATCACTGAGCAAAGCAGAAACTACCACAGGATATGTACCATTAGGACCAAGAAAGGCATACCTCAAATTAGCAGGTAGAGGTTTAAGTTCCACCTGTGGTGCCTCTGAAAGTGTAAAAGCCATCTCAACTTCTGTGTCTCGTACAACCAGTGCTTCTTCTTCTACTACATCATCTAACACCCGTTCTGCTCCCACGAAGTGTTCATTCTCGAGCTGCACAATGTCATCCACTATGTCAATGGTAAAACAAGTTGCTCCAAAAGGAGGCATCTTCATTGCTTTGTTCAGATCAAATTCAACTTTGTCCTCGCCAACATTCAATGTCAATTTTCCAGCTTTAACATCGATTGTAGTGCCAGCAGTAGCCAAGAATGGCCTTCCCAAGATAATGGGTATCTCGACATCTTCATCCATTTCTAACACCACAAAATCACAAGGTATGACAAATTTATCCACTTTAACAACCACGTCTTCAATAACCCCCAATGGATACTTAACAGAACGATCCGCCAACTGAAGTGAAATCCGTGTCTTTTTAAGTTCTCCAAGACCAAGCCTTTTGCAGATTGAATATGGCATCAAACTCACACTTGCCCCTAAGTCACACAAGGCTTTCATGTTTTCCATCTTCCCAATAGTGCAAGGCAAAGAGAAGCTTCCCGGATCTTTCAATTTCTGAGGAATGGCCTTTTGGATGACTGCACTGCATTCCGCATTAAGAGTAATAGTTTCTGCATCTTCAAGTTTCCTCTTCTTTGTCAACATCTCCTTAAGAAATTTAGCATAAAGTGGCATTTGATTCAAAGCTTCAGCCAACGGAATGTTAACATGCAACTGCCGGAACATAGTCAAGAACTTCTCGTACTGCTTCTCTAACTGCCTGTTGTGAAGTCTCTGTGGAAATGGAATAGGAGGAACATAAGGTGGTGGAGGAACATACGACTTTTCTGAATCTTCTTCCTTCTTCTTCTCATCTTCTTTTTCTGACGTGTCTGCAGCAATCTCTACTGGCTTATCCTCTTTCTCAGTATCACTCTCCTTAGGCTTAAGAATCTCAACCTCGGGCAACTCTCTTCCGCTCCTCAAAGTAATTGCTTTGCATTGCTCTTTACCAGTCTGGTCAGGTTGACTAGGAAGTGATCCTTGCTCACGAACACCCATCTTTGAGGCAATCTGTCCAATCTGTGTTTCTAGCATCTTTTGAGATGATGCCATCTGATCTATTCTTGATGCCATATTAGCCAATGCCCCAGAAGTCCCTTGCATAATCTTATTTAGTGCAACCTCCCACTCAGCTGGTTCTTTCTTTGGTGGAGGTTGATACTGCTGATGTGCTTGATATGGCGGTCGTGACTGAAAACCAGGAGATTGATTCTGCCTTGGAAATGCATAGGAAGGATTAGCTGCATGATTATTGCTGTAAGAAAGATTATTGTTTGGTCTTTGATTCGGATTGTAGTAAGAATTATTCTGCACAGGCCAAGGCTGTCTTCCTTGAATAAAAGATGCTTCTTCTGGAAATTGTTGAACATACGAGTTCTGACTAGCACCATAATCATGATACCCTTCCATAGGTGAAGAAATAGCATTCACATTTACCTTTTGTCCTCGCACCTCCTGAGTTAGAGTATCCAACTTTTGAGCCAGCATGTTGATCATCTCAGATTCTTGTGCTGCTTTTGCCGAGCTCGTCCCACTAGGTGCCCATGAATAATTATTAGATGCTAATTCCTCAAGGAGTGCTTTAGCTTGGGTAGTTGGTGCCTTCTTGAAATTTCCACCAGCAGCCACATCCAAACTCAAACGAATATCTGCATTCATGGCCCCATAAAAAGTACTAATGATCTGCCAATCTTCTAAGCCATGATGTGGACACTTCCTCAATAGTGCCTTGAATCTCTCCCATGCCTGATATAAACCTTCACCCGGTTGTGCTTTAAAACTCATAATCATAGTCCTCAACTGTTGCGTCTTGTCAGAAGGATAGTATTTGGACAAGAATGCCGTAGAAAGACTCTCCCATGTAGCAACCGAAGTGTTTGGAAGTTGCTGAAACCATTCCAAAGCTCTTCCCTTAATAGAGTAGGGAAACATATGGAGACGAATCTGATCACTCGTAATACCAGTGATTCTGAATGAGCCACACATCTGCACAAAACGCTCTAGATGTCTGTGTGGGTCTTCTAATTCAATGTCTCCTTCAAAAGCCTGATTGCTGATCATCTGAATTAAGCTCGGATTAATATGGAACTGAGCTGCACCAATCTCTGGAGTTTTGTACATGCAATTGGCTGGATTCGGTGTCTCATGGTCCCAAATAGAAGACTGATCAACATTAACAGCTGGTCGAGGTTCTGGATCTCCCATCTTAGCTTTATCTTTTCTTAGCTTTCTCAAAGTACACTCGATTTCAGGGTCAAATTCCAATTTTCTAGCGCAAGATGAACGTAGCATACACCTGAAAATCACCAACAAAACAACTTGTGGAACCAATTAAAATCTAAACAATAAGAAACAATTAACCTAAACTCAACTATACTGCCTTCCCCGGCAGCGGCGCCAATTTGTTAGTAGTATTTTTGTTGTTCGTTCACAGGGAAGGACTGAATGTAATATCAAGTTCAAGTATCTTATCTCTTTACGTCTAGAAGTGTGTGAGAAGAATTTTTGGGTTTGTGTATTAACTAAATTAACCAAGAACTAATTATAAGCACTAAGAATTGATTTTAAACTGAGATTCAAATATGTTGGAAAACAATCTAAGAACTGGGGTTCTTCACCTGGTCTCAATACATGCTCAATATTAATGTGATATCTGTGTTCCTACCTTGCTGAAAACAATTCTTCTAAAGTTATACTGTACCCTCCCAGGCTACAATATAGTGCTTACAGCTACACCCTAATTGTCACTCCCGTGATACAATCAAAGTCTATCTATAAACTGTTAAATACCAAGAATTATATGTCTCACAATTCTCCTATTAATCTCCCAATCTAATATTCAAATTATGTCTGTTAAATCATGTACTAAGATTGCAACTTCTCTCCCAAGCTTATTACAATCCCTAGAATACAATCAAAGGTTCATGACTCCCCTAATTGTGTTAAGATCTCATTAACAGATCAGCAAAGCAGAAAATCACATAATCAAGCATGCATGAATACCAAGGAATACTACCCAATCCTCAGATTAGAGAATTAGTTATGCATATTTAATAAAGAAAACATAATAATGATAATGAATGAAAACATAATATTGAAGAAAGAATTGAAGATCGAAAGTACCTTGATACGATTAAAAGCTATGAATTGTTATATCAAGTTCAAAATATGTAAAGAAATGGGTGGGACGGAGGGAGTAATTCACATCTTCCCACTTTTATCCTGTTTTCTTTTTGTATTTTAATTTTTGAGCATAAATATTAAAATATTTGGGTAAATTCTATGTTTTCTAAAGATTATATATTAAGATTAGTTAAAAATCATATATTAAAATCGGCCAATTTTTAGAACGGCTAAAAGATTAGATAGTACGTATCGAGTTTCATTGAAATGAAATATTAAAATTCTGATATAAATAGTTTACCAAAAATAATTTGACAAATTTCTGGTCAAGTTAACAAGTTATGAGATTTTAAAAAATGGAATATTACACCGTATATAATTACAAAAATATTGTGATCGATTGGGCATACTCTACAATCTCTTTATCATTTTAAATGACTGATATGAAAAATAAAATTATAAGATAAAATTATAGATTATACATAAATGTTACCGAATCTGGCTGAAAAAATATGAATTTATTAACATTTTCCGTTATATCGATATTAAATTATTAAAATAAAAAGTAGGATTTGCTTTTAAGAAAGATCTAAATTCTATTCATAATATCATATGTAATATATACGTTCGATACCAACCACCTGCCGCAATGTTTAATGAAACATTGGGTCAACAATTATCTACCGCAATGTTTCATTAAGGGAAGCTGGAATGGAATGAAACATTGCGGCAGGTGGTTGGTATCCGTTGGTTATGGAACCCAATATATAATTGCATTACATATAACATACTTTTTAGATATATGAATGAAATTAGAGATTTTTTATCGATCTAATATTTTGACTTTGAGCGATTAAAAATATAAGTTGTCTAAAAAAAGATAAAATTTTAAAAATGTTCCAAAAATAATTAAATTCGTGCTGAAAAGGCGAGAACTTAAAAAATGGGTTTTATGTCGTATATAAAAAATAGTGTGATTGATATATAATTTATATGAAAATAAGATATAATCTTTTGAATCATAGATATTATAAAATTTCAATAATTATTAGTAATAACCGGTGAGACTATTACTCCACTTTAAAGTACGGTAATATGATTTTTGCGTAATATATTAAATGTCATATGATTGAGTCTGATAGATGAAATTTTAAATATATGGACAACTGAACATTTTAAAAATTATCACACGTACATGACCTTTCAACAATTTTTTTTTAGTATTGAACTAATATATTTACTAAAATATATAAAAAATATATAATAATCGGTTCAGACATTATTAGTTTGAACTATGAAATTAATATATAATTGTATAAATACATGAATTTAAAAAAAACATATAAATAATTGAATTTGAGTTAAAAATGAGTTTCTAAAATTTAAATTTTCAATAATATATATTGATTGAGTTATAACATATACTTAGATCAATATAAGATGAATCAAAAAATTTGATTATAGATATTATATAGATACACAATTCATTATTGTATTCTAATCATACTTTACATCAGTTAAAATATTTGAGATAAAATTTAAATTGAGTTAAGAAACAATTCTAAATTATAATATAAAAAATGTTTTAATTTACCTAATTTTTAAATTAAAATCTTAGATATTGTGTAATAAACCGTAAACTAAAGACAATTGAGTCTAAAAGTTTATAATTTGTACATATATGTATGTATGAAAAAAAAAAAGGAGTAAGACAATTACATGGACGATCTTCACATAAAATTAAGAAATTTGTAATATATCGTTAGACATATATTCTTACATACTACCCAAATTTCTATAAATATATTTGTATTATGTTAAAATTACATGAGTTTACAAACGTCCATATTATATACACAGATAATTATGTTAGAATGATTATTAATATTATACTCAATTGTTCAATTTGAAAATTAATTAGTATTTTAAAAACTAAAAATAATCATGTAATTATTATCGTATAGATATTTATACCAATTTTATTAAATCTAATTAAATTATTAAATATTTGGTTTACAGAAATGGTATGTAATATTACAAAATTATATGAAAATATAAGATTAAATCAAAATATTATCTTTTACCGTATTTTTAATTATAAAATTATTTTAAATATGTACAAATTCATGCTAATTTTTTTTTTTTTTTTGAATATTTTGACGGCTTCTACTTTCACAATGAGTCTCAACTTGCTTTATTCATGCTAGAAAATTCGGCCTCTAGTTGTGTTTAATCGACAGAAAGACATCAACCAAAGGGGACCAGAACCAGATAGCCCTGGCATTCTAGTCTTTGTAGATTATTGGCCCTCAATCAATGAAGCCTGTTCAATCTTAATTGTACATATCTTATATTCCTGCAGCAATGATTGTTTATCAGTTGAATATCCGGTTGCATCTCAGGTAAACTCTTTCTCTCTCTCTCTGCGTGTGTGTCTGTGTGTGAAATTACATTATTTTGGATTACAATATGAGTATGTAATTTTATCACCCGACTTGATTGGTTGTTGTTAACATATGAGTGGCTGTACAGCCTGTACTAGAATTTAGGTCGATGATGTCAAGAGCGGGGAGTAAACCTAATTTCCCTCTTTTTATTTAATTAAGTTATTGGCTTGGAGACGACGTCGTTTTGTATTGCAAGGGAGACACGTGACTGCTGGATCACGTGACTAGAATGAGTGGCTGTAATTGTTTCCTTATTTCATTTTAGTTAGCTGGTGGTTGGTGGGGAATTGTCACCCTATATAAACCAACCCTTTCTTCCTTGTAAAGGCATCTCTGATGAATGAACAATTATTATGTCTGCTTCTTAATTTCTGTTAAATAGCTAATAATAGATTACAAAATCAGTCTCCATTGTTACAACTGGTATCAGAGCCCATGGCTGGGCCATCGCTAGCTAAACACGAAAAGGATCTTAAATTACTTGAGTCACATATAGAGGATGTACGGAATGGGAATATACAAAAGGAGAATGAATATAAGGTGCAGATGGCAGATCTGGCTTCACAGATGTCAGAAATGGGACGGAAGGTTAATTCTCTGGCAGCTGAAATAAAGACGGATAGGAATGACTTGACATCACAGATCAGAGATTTGGTGGATGCCATCAAACACCAAACCACAGGTAATTCATCTACTCCCAACCAACCTGTACGGAATTCAGTTTCTTCTACTAATATCCATGTTACTCCACCTGTTAAATTAGCCACACCGAATATACAATTTGGTGGTACTGTTCCATCACAACTACCCACCATGGTTACACCCCCTGTAATCATGCACCACACTCCCATATTTACACAAGGCCCACCCACCAACAATATGATTCCAACACCTAATTATCTCGATACACGTAACCCAGTCTCCATGACTATGCCTTATTATAACCCAACGGTGGGATTAGGAAGACCGAACCCTGCATATAACAACTCTTATACATCCAACCACACCACTGGACCTTATATTGGTACGATCAGCCACAGTGGGGAACATAATTCATACCGATCTGGAATGGGTGCGCCGTACAAACTTCCTAAGGTTGAATTTCCAAAGTTTGATGGGAATAATGCTCGAAGTTGGGTAGTCAAGGCCAATAAGTTCTTCTCATTAAACCCAGGAATGGATACACATACCAAGGTGGTGTTTGCTTCCTTGCATTTGGAGAAAGAGGCTGATTACTGGTTTCAAACCTTACATCAGGAACAGGCATCTCTTACTTGGGAGGGCCTAGTTGACCAACTGTTGCTACGATTTTTGTCTGGCACCCAGGAAAATATTGTGGGTAAATTCAACAAACTCATCCAGACTAGTACGGTAAGGGCTTACATTGCAGAGTTTGAGGAGCTCAGAGGTTACGTGATGTCAAGACACACTTTGCAAACGGATGATTTTTATGTGTCCAGTTTCCTCAGTGGACTAAGGCCTGATATTCAACAGGCATTATACGTACACAAACCACGAACGTTGGTTGAGGCCATGGAAAAGGCACGTGAACAGGAGACATACATTGAACTACTGGAGAAGAGGGTACGTGTACCTACAAAAGGAAACAACAGTGGACAGAAATGGAATTCAGAGGGAGTTACAACCAAAACCACTCCACAATTAATGAACAGTGGAAGCAATACTTACTCCAAGGAATCAGGAAAGGCAAGCAATGCAGGCAAGTGGCCAGAGATCAAAAGAATCACTCCACAGGAAATGGCACAGCGAAGGGAGAAAGGCTTGTGTTACAATTGTGATGAAGTATATACTCGTGGGCACAAGTGTCTTAAGCCACAACTGTTCTTGATGGTAGGGGAGGAAGAAAATGAACCTGAGGTAGAATTGTGTCTGGAAGAGGATGAGGAAGGGGGGGTCTCTGTTCATGCCTTACAGGGAACCCAAGGAATTCATACCCTTAAACTTGACGGAGTGATCAAGAAGAAACCAATTACTATGCTGGTTGATACGGGTTCGACCCACAACTTCTTATCCCAAACTTTGGTGAAGCAGCTGGGATTGAACATTGAAGCATGTCCTGCAATTAAAATTTCATTGGCAGATGGGTCAATCACCCAGTGTAATAAAAAGATAGTAAATCAACAATGGAGAGCTGGAACAACAGAGTTTTCCTCGGAATTTTTTGTCTTACCTCTGGGTGGATACGATGCTATCCTAGGAATCCAATGGCTGCAACAAGTAAGTCCCGTGAGCTTTGATTTTGCAGCTCAGGAAATGACACTTAAATGGAGAAATAAGATTGTGGTCTTACAGCAATCAAAAGGAACAGGTCAGAAAATTAAAGTGGTTACTGACAGTGAGCAGCTTGGGCCGGTTGGAGCAGAGGCATGTTTCTTAGGTCAACTTGCTGCCATAGAAGTGTTTCCACCTGATGATACTTCCAAGGATGACATTCCTGGAAATGTTAAACCACTGATAGAAGAGTTTCCACAGGTGTTTGCCAAACCCACAGGTCTTCCTCCTATCAGGTCGCAGGACCATTTGATTCCTATAATAGAAGGCAGTTCCCCTGTCAATCTGAATCCTTACAAGTGCCCGTACCCGGGCAGAATTCTTTTTGCTCTTTCCAATTCAGTGCCTTCTATGACTTTCCCCGATCTTAAAGTGATGGCTTTAATGTGCTCTTGGTTGTTCTTTCTCCCTGGATTAGCTTCAGTATCACTGGGGAGTGTTCCTTGTGGTCGGCTCATCATGAAACTAGCGAGTTGTCCCAATTGAGTTTCCAGATTTTTAATAGAAGCCGCTTGGCTTTTGGACGCCAACCTCAACTCCTCCAATTCTGCCTTTTCACTAGAAGATGATTGCCCAGAATTCCCATAGGATTGTTGTTGAAATCCTGGGGGTTGAAATTGTCGTGGGGCATATTGTTGTTGATATTGGTGCCCCTGCTGTTGCTGGAATCCAGATGGATTATATGACCTAGCTCCAAACTGCTGATTTTGAAATTGTTGGTAGGGCTGATTTGATTGTTGTGCTCCTCCTTGATTATTGCTCCAACTGAAATTTGGATGATTTCGGTTGTTCGGATGGTAGGAATTTGGAGCTGGCTGTTGCTGTCTTTGGAAATTGCTTACGAATTGAACCGACTCGTTTGAGATGGCACATTGGTTTGATTCATGTGCGCCCACACACAACTCACAAACACTAGCAACTTGATGAAATCCTTGTGCTGTCAAAGAGTCTATTTTCAAGTTCAAAGCCTCTATTTGAGCTGCTAAGGAAGTGGCCTTGTCGACATTAAGAATTCCTGCTACCTTCTGTTGTGGCATCCTCTGAGTTGGATTTTGATATTCATTAGCTGCCATCATCTCGATAAGATCGTAGGCCTCCTCATAACTTTTAGCCCATAATGCTCCCCCTGAAGCTGCATCTACCATTGGCCTTGATTGTATTCCTAGTCCATTATAGAAGCAATTTATGACCATCCAATTTGGCATGCCATGATGTGGGCATTGCCGAAGCATTTCCTTGTATCTTTCCCACGCTTCACATAAAGATTCACCAGACTGTTGAGAAAATTGCGTGATAGCATTCCTTATAGCTGCAGTCTTTGCCATGGGGAAGAATTTGCTAAGAAACTTTTGAGCTAGATCAGCCCAAGTGGTGATAGATCCCGGTGGCAGAGAGTGTAACCAACTTTTGGCCTTGTCTCTTAAGGAAAACGGGAAGAGTCTCAACTTCACAGCATCATCTGACACATTGTTGAATCTAAATGTGTCGCATATTTCTATGAAGTTCCTGATGTGTAAGTTAGGATCTTCCGTTGCAGTTCCTCCGTACTGTACTTGATTCTGCACCATCTGAATAGTGCTGGGTTTAATTTCAAATGTAGGAGCTGCAATTGCTGGACGAATGATACTTGACTGAATGTCATCAATCTTCGGTTGTGAGTAGTCCATTAAAGCCCTTGCTGCTGCAGGTGCAACTACTTCGGCTTCTCCGTTCATCTTGTGAGTATTTGCTAGTTTAAGTACTTGCTTGGCTTTTAATGCTTTAGCACGTGTTAGCATAAAAATCCAAGTATCTGAACACAAATAATCACTTCAAAATATAAGATAAAATGTTCAAGTCAAACAAATTAACTTCTATTGTAGTAAAACACATAAACAAAATAACACCGAGTCCCCGGCAGCGGCGCCAAAAACTTGTTCGCTATATTCTCTACGCAAGTATACGCAGTCCAAAAGCAATATAGGGAAATAAGGATCGTTCCCACGAAGACTTGGTGTATTTCAGTAAATATGTTTATTCAACAACGTTTGGTTAATTATAGAAGCCTGAACGAACGAAAATGGTTGGTTTGTTTCAAATCACAATTAATTAATAAAATAACGACTAAAAACAATAAGATTTTATATATGAGATAAACATGGGATTCTAATTTCATTATTTATTTCATTTAGAATTGATGCCTTAATGTAAAGTGATTCTGATAATTATGAAAGCTAGCCGGGAACACGAAGCTAATATAAGCGCCTTTCAGCCTTAACTTATATCAAACCATACAAACATCCACTTAAAAAGATAGAAGTTGCGTGGACACCATTTATGTCTAGACCCTATATGTCTATAAGATTTGAAAACATAACTGGTTTACGAATAAATTCCTTTATTAGGGCTACGGCGATGTGATTCAAAACCCTATCACTAATCGTAATTATATATGAAAATTACGAACCTGTGCTAACATGGCAAATTCTAAATTCTCAAATCCACTTTCGCATTCATTAAGAATTAATAATTTAGATGATAGCTACGCATCTAATAAATTAAGTACAACCATGTTAGGCAATCGGAAATTTTTATCATAACACAATTTATTAAGGCATCGAATTACTAAATTACGTAAATAAATCCATTAGAATCCCATGACGGCGATTAGTTCATAATTAAACGAATCGTCATCATGGGATTAATTGAAACCATAATAATAATAATAATAATAATAATAATAATAATAATAATAATAATAATAATAACAATAATAAAACTAAATTAAAAGTTACGATAAATTAAATATGAAAATTATAAGAGTTAGAAACTAAAACCGAAATAAATTCCACTTGCACGAAACGAGCACTCCGATAATTCCCCGTAAAATAAGAAATTAGAATTTAAAACCGGAATAGCTTCCACCAAAGAGAAGAGCACCCCGATAAATCCCGTAATTTCTTTAACCCAAAATGAAATTTATACTAAAATTACAGAAAATTTAATTGTATAAAATAAAAATAAAATTACAAAAGAAGCTACTGAATTTTTAGAGAGCAAGGAGAGAATTAAGTTGAGAGGTGTGTTGTTCAGCTCAAATTCATCCTATTTATAGGATGAAATAGCACACCAATTCAGAATTTCAAGGCTTAAATAATGCAGCCAGCCAGCAATAAAAACACCACCCACAATTTAAAGTCACCGCCCCAACTATTTAAATCAATCTGTTGAATAGAATTAATCAGCACTACAGAACAGCACCAGCCTCAGGGTAGTGAAGTGTGCGACACGCGCGGCAATTTCTGCTGAGTTCCAGGCGCGTACGCGCCACGCGCTCCCCAGGCGCGTGGGAGAATCTTCTCTTGGCCGACAGAACAGGTTGGTTGCTCTAATTTTTTTAACAATTGCCGACAGCACACTTTGTGCAATTGCTTTTTTTTTTTGTTTTGCTTTCCACCTGCACACACCTGCTACACTTCTATTACATAATTCGATTATTTTATTTCTTTTTTTTTGTTTTGTTTTGTTTTGTTTTTGTTTATTCAACTTGCAAAATAAAATATATTTAATTAATAAATAATTAATTTAATTTCGAATTTATAAAAATAAATATCTAATATTATTAGATATTTATAAATATAATTTTCTAATTAAATAAAGTATTTATTAATAAATATATAATATTATTAAACAACAAAAACTAATTAAAAGACACAACATATTTAAGGATAAACCATCAATATAGGTCCATTTAGCGCATAATAAGTGGATATAAAATCCACTTATCATAGAAATAATTAAGAATTGACTGCAATGTGATATAACCGTCAAAATTTCAGTCTCCATCGCATTTTACATAGCTGGTTTCATTAGAAAGGGTTTATGAAGAATAGACTAGAGGATGAATTTAATTTGTTTCTCTGTGATACTATCAAGGTAATGCAATGTGGAACTTTTGTGTTGGTGTCTATGCATTTACAACAGGTCTCATAAGTAGATCAATTAATTAGCATTAAATAATTTGATAGATAACAGACTGCAAGGCTTTTGCACTTTAGTTATTATAATGGCATCTTGTCGTTCATGGATATAATGAATTCATTATTTTGGAATGATATTTATCATCTGCACTTGTTATGCTTCTGCAGAAACTGGAAGCCACTATACAGTGGAAAGGGGAATTTACATGTCATCATTTGCTGCTGCATCTTTGTTGCGTCACTTGCAACAGTTGGGGTTCTACTGATTACTATCTTATTTGCATTGACCATAATGTTACAAGACTGTCAAAGTAAGAGTGCTGGCATTGTTAAATTATGGAATATAGATGATTAATGTAAGATGTCTGCTCTGCATGCGGAGCTCAACAGCTTGGGAGCAGAATCTGTTCCTCACATTTGTAAGCATGTTGCTGTTCACTATATCAAGAAAGGCCAATACATGAGAGATTTAAATATTACGGAAACTTTGGTTGAGGATTACTTGAACAGTGCAAAACCTCTTACTGGCGGTCTTGATGTGGTACTGATGGATGTAGATGATTTCATTCTATTAGATTTTCACCACAACAATTTGTCGCAGCCCCGGTAATTTCTCTGACATAACAATGCATAACTCCACTCAAGTTTCTATTATATTATTTTCTCTTAATATAAATTTTTGGTGTTGCATGTACGTCTATATGTTTGTGATGCCATGGCAATATGTTTCTCAAAATTTTCATATACAGATATGAGATATCTCACTGAAAGTAATGTTAGTTATGAAGAACATGTTGGTTGTTAGTTCTAAGGTACATGCTGAAGAAATTTTTGTATTTCCACAACTTTCATTATTTATTCTTTGTTGTATTCATGTCATTTATTAGGAAAAAGAAAACCTATATTTCATACCCGCGGTTCCTACATGTCCATACTTCACAATAACATCAATGATCCATCCCTAGAATTGTAGCCTAGTTGATACTTCTGTTTTCTTGGTAGCAAGAGGTTGAGAGTTCAAGCATAGTGGCATGGTTGTGTGTATAAACATTTCTGCTATTGACCATTACAAAAAACCATTATTATAATCCTCTATTTTTTACTAATACAAATAAAAAAGGCTTCTCTGAAGAGGATGCAAATGACGATAAATCATTCATGTAGGATCCATAGCTTAGATTATAGACTTCTGTATATATAATCGACAGCGTGGTGTAGACCATATATATGTATTGTGCAGAAAAGAGAATAGGCTTTTATCTCTTTATGTTTTAATTTTTTTTGCTTTGACATACAAATAGTAATTGATCTTCCACAGCACATTAGATTTTTACGTTATTCCTAACATGGACAGGTCTGTAGTCATCTGTGGACATAAAACCCACAGATTTCGGTAAAGAAAACGAGTCTACATTTTTCAATTTCACTATAACTAAATAAGTTAGAACCTTAAGCCCTTTAATTTTAAACTTAATTTATAGAATGTTCTGCTCTCAGTACAAGCAAAATGCCTTGACATTATAGTGATTTTTACTGACGAGTGATGAAATTATATACAAGTTCCAAATTCATGACCTACTTCAACGGTTGAAATCATTGAACTTGCTTTAATTTGAAAAAAAAGCCTAAATTTCATTTAAGTATTTGATTATTACTAGTATTCTTAGAAAGAGATGTACGTAACACTACTCTATGCAAAATGAACCATCCTAAACTTTAAGTTGAGTTACGATAGTTGTGACTTGTGAAACTAAAATATGAGTCAGGATACTTTTTCGAAAATAAATGAATCATAAGAAACAGAAGTACAGATTTTGGTAATCTACACAAGGACAACCACCTCGCAAAAAAATCTTTCGTCTCCTTTCATTGACCAACTCCTCCACTTACTAATGTTTATAAGTTTTTCAGGCTCTCTCTAGTATTAACACATGGTCTATCCACTTATCATTGTTTTAGCCTTTTCACATTATTGATGACTCATTATTATGTGATGCAAACAGGGAATCTATATCGAGTGATCCTACTGAAGAGGGGAAATTTCTTAAACATGAGTTTTCCCTACAACTGTATATGAAACTGCATGAGGGTGGGTTGCCTTTAATTTTGTTCTCAAGGAAGTCCGAAAAACTAATGAAGATCACCGCGGAGCGCCTCCTTTCAGCTGGATTTGTTAATTGGTCTTCATTAATTATGAGGTATACTATTGTAGTTCCTTTGCTCCTTTACTAAAATCTTCAAGTGATGATATGTTAACTTCTTTTTCATGTGTATTATATCTAATTCAAATGTGCAGTTTCTTGTATGTGTTAGAGTGGTTTAGGTTTGGAGGAACATAGTTTGACCACAAGTCATCCCATATTATATAAGGTTGTATATTAAATTATTTAGTGTCAGTTTGTTGGACTATGGTCTAGGTTTTCTCCAGAACATCAGGGAATTAATGTTTTCAGTTGAGCCAAAAAAATGGCAGTATAATGGTTTATTTTGAAATATAAAAGACGGCAATTATAGTTAAAGATAGCATCTTTTCGTCTCCATTTCCTTCTTAAATCATTTTATTTGCATGCATGTGTCCTAATGTCCATGCAAAAACACTGCTTAATCTTCCTGGAGTGAAGGATTACAAAAATAGCAGTATATCTAAGACTGCCAAACCAAGGATATCATGTCCAAAGTCCACTTATTTGTCGCTCATACCAGTATATCGCTAGCGATGCTATGATGTATTGTATACTATGCTTTCTTCTTAAAATATGATCTTCATCTGCACTGGTGGTATTGATGAAATTATGATGCACACTAGACGAGGAAATGCCAATGAGTACCAACAAATATATCCTATGTTACTCGGACTCAGGTTCGGAGTGTCCGACACGACACATATCCGAGTATCGGATTCGGCAATCTCGAAAATTTAGGACACGGGGACACTATCCAAATTTTGGGTACGAGTATGGGGATACGGCAAATATAAAATAAATTATATAATTTTTATATGATAAAAATAAATAAGAAATATATGTTTTATTCATATTTTATTATTTTTATAATTATTTTCATAAAAAATATTAATTTATTGATTTTTAAAATTTATAAACTAAACAGAATTATTAAAATGTATTATTCACGAAAACAAAATCTAGTAATACAGGAATTTAAAGGTACATGTGGATTGGTGACAGCTGATTTCAATTATTGAATTAAATAATGAATGTGGACTAAAGAAAGTCCAGAGACATTACCATACATTATACAGTTTGTATATACACAAATACATAGTCGTTTATCATCTCCATCATTTTCCTTTCTGCTTTTCATCTTTCCCAATCCTTTCTTCTTGTTCTTTACCTTTTATATCATATCGTGTTCTGTAAAAAGCATGATTTATCTCCGGCAAGCTTCGATTTCGATTTTTTCGACAACCTTCAACTTTTCCGGCGATGGAGAAAAAGTGTCTGATTTTCAATGGACGAATCTGTCCCGTATCCCGTGTCGTGTCCCGTGTCATGTCGTGTCGACACAGATATGGTCGCCTGAATTGGCGAGTCGGAGTAACACATAATATATCTCTGGACGAAGGAATTTATTGGGAAGACAACACTTTCATATCAAGGCTGTAATCAGCAGCCAGATGGATGCTTTAACAGATCAATCTATGAGATTGTAACTATCTGTTACGTTATTATTGCTCAAAACAGGACTGTTAACGCAAGGACTTGGAACAACCGAGTAATAATAAGGAAAAGCCATTGAAATAAATTGATAAACTGAAAATAAACTGTATTGAAGAATTGGAAAAGGAATTACAAGTACTCAAAGTATATTACAGAATTGAAATGATCAAAAGAAGGTACATGAATGTAAAGCTGTAACTGAAAGCAATACAAAATAAATGTTCTCTTCTTCCATAAGTGCTCAGGAGGACTAGATCAGTATATATAGTTAGGCTCTGTTGGCTTCACTTGATTTGGGCTTGTAATTTTAGATTAGCCGATGGCCCATTTGATCATAATGCTAGTCCATCTGGCCCACATATCTCCAGCTGGTTACAATTCTTTCCCCTTAAAATTATCCCTGTCCTCAAGGATAGTTGAATTTCGAAGAATACATCGGTAGCAACAGAACTTTCCAGGATCAAATACTAATGTAGTAACACTCCAAAACCAAGCAGTTGCTAGCCTCTTGACATTAATTGAAACTAAGTCATTCCGATTTTGAGTCCAATAAGACAATGTTTCTCCACATTCTCCAGATTCACTATTACCATTACCAAAACTCTTACGCGTCTTAGGAGTATGATCCTTCCACTTTTTCTCCAAGCTCCAGGAAGGATAATTAGAATCATGTTACACAACAAGTCTATCCAGTAGCACATACCTTAGCAATTTAAGTAGAGCACCATCGCCATAGTCAGTTATTTTGCCCTGCTCCTTTGTGATAGCAACAAGCATTACTAAAGTAACACCACAAAGAAATGAATTTCCTTCACTTTGGTGTCCAGGAATCCACCTTAATAACCCCATCAGCTGGCCAGCATTGTATAATTCATGAATGATCTCTTTTGAGCAGATGTTAAATTCTTGAAACTGATCCAAAAGTGACTGATTATCTGGTATAAAAGCTGGCCATTCTTCCGCATAATCAAGTTGTTTCTCAATGTCATTATTTCTAGTCAAGTCACTAACATCTTTCAAACGTGACATATTGAAATTATAGGACACACCAGCCAAGAGCTTGTGACAATGTGTGTAAAACAAAGCAAGATCTATATGTAGCTCAAAAGAATCACTAGAATTCAAGCAACATAGAGAAACAACAGATGTGAAGAAGTTAAGTACAATGTCACCTTGAATGGAAAATGAGACTCTCTTGCATCTGTGATCCATAGCATAGAATAAGGTCAATTTCCAGGTAGCATTTCGAGGTATTCGATTTGTCAAAAAATCATCTAATACACTACGCAACCACTTCCTCGTGTAATTTCCTAGCAAATGTTTGGTCAAACAAGCTCTGCACTCAAGTGCAATTCCAGCTGCCAAGTGGCTCAAAGGAGGCGCACTAAGAGATGAAGTAACACTTTGAGGGACAGTCATACCAAAATAAGTTATTCCTTCATGCTCTAACATATACTTGACACCAGGTCCATTTGACGAAGCTATGCAATTCAAATGCCAATTGTTTGACACCCAAAGCAAGGCAGCTACAAGAAGTTGGACATCAAGCTTATCATGCACTATGTGGATCGATAGATGTAAGTGGCCCAAAACTGTAAGGGATAGCTCCATATTTCCAGGGTTGATTCGCGTAAAAAATAGAGTTTTAATGCTATCATGTGCCTGCTTGAATTCCCCATGGTTATCACAAGATGAAGCAACACTCAACATAGTAATTTCATCTAGTTTCATGTCCTCATTTTTAATCATTTCTTTAAAAAAACTTAATGATGCATACTCCCTGACCATTTTGCATACCACCGCCTGGATCAAAGATTAGCATAACCTCCTTATCAGCAATATTCTTTGGCTTCTTTTCTAAACCATAAGTATTTTTGGTTGATGTAGGCTCGTTTATAAGCATTATAAAATGGCCATCCATGACAGCAACATCTCTAATCATTTGCTTCTGCGAATCAACAACACAAGCAGGAATGTCAATGAAAGCCAGCACACTCTCTTCCATCTTGGTAAGAATTATCCAAGGCATTTTTTCAGCAACAAGTAGTTTCGACAGAGCAACGAGATTTTCACCACTTACAACTTCCAAGGGCCCCGACTTCATGATTGTATCGTTTCCATTTTCCTTACAACCAAAGGTTTTCACCGAAACATCGTTGACAAGCTACCTCCTACCTTCGTTATCAACATCCATAACCTCAACTAGTAAACGCTCTTCAATCATTGAAGCCTGAAATGTAGCCAGATAAATAGCTTCTTGTAGATTTTGAGGTACCCATAATTCCAAGGTCTCTCGAATTTCATTATCCAATCCCTCAACGAAACAATATGCGAGAAGAGGATCCTCAAAATCGCACTTAAAAATGAACTCAGCTCTGGATTTAATGTGCCTAAAATCCTTTACATACTCTGTAACCGAACTGGAATTTTGACGTGTTATCAAGTTAGCCATCACAAAGAAATCATCATAACCATTTGCTAATGTGTTGCAGCTCATTTCACTCCCAATCACAGCAGCTGAACGTCCTTCATCATGATTGACATTACAAGCATTACGTAAATCCTCCTTGCTCACAGTTCCAACAACCAACTCCGATTTTCTCACAGGATTTTTATCATACACGTGAGGCTCAACTTCTCCTGCATCTACACCCACTTCATTCGGGACTTCAACAACCATCTCCAGTAATTTAATTCCATCATTACTAAGACTAAATCCATCAAAACATTGTGAATCAGGTGCTTCGAAACTTGTTTCAAAGCCTTGTAACACACCAGGAGTGGAATTGAGATTAGCAGAAACATTACAAACAATGGCACCTGGGACTTGATTTTTGCGTATAAATTCTCTGCTAGGACTTTCATCAACCACCTGATCCTCGACTACTACTTCCTCTAGAACCAACACCTGCTGCATTTCAACAACCTTCTCCACCCATTTATTGGCTTCCCCAACATTACCTAAAACAGACACAACGCCCACCCCATCATCATTAACACCTAGTGCACTCGCAAAAATCACAGTATCTCCACTCATTCTTTCATCAAGGGAATCAAATTTTCTCTCAGGAAATTCATCAAACAGTTTGGACTCAATTACATTTCAAACTACATCTGGTGAATTGAGGCTAATACCAGCACTAGGACTTTGTGACATGTTGGATGTGGCATTTTGTGATGTGTTTGGAGGTGTTTTCTTTGAATAAGGGGAGGAATACAAATAAATCGGAGGTGTATCAACACATGTAAATGAGGGAGGATAAGAACAGGAATTAAGTGTGACATCATAAGAATGACTATGGTTTGACACAGGGGTTTCGACTCCATTAGGACTGTCAACAAACGTATAAGGTGCACAAAATTCAGTAGTGTATAGACAAGGTGATAGTGGTGGTGGTGGTTCAGGTGGTTTATACTCAACCGGATAGTAATTATAAGGGTTACTAACCGGAGATTGGAGACTTGGTGTTTGACAACCGCAGGAGCACGGAGACGCAGCCATCACATCCGAGGAAGGAAAGCTCTGATACCACTTGTAACCATCTGTTACGTTATTATTGCTCAAAATAGGACTGTTAACGCAAGGACTTGGAACAACCGGGTAATAATAAGGAAAAGCCATTGAAATAAATTGATAAACTGAAAATAAACTGTATTGAAGAACTGGAAAATGAATTACAATTACTCAAAGTAAATTACAGAATTGAAATGATCGAAAGAAGGTACATGAATGTAAAACTGTAACTGAAAGCAATACAAAATAAATGTTCTCTTCTTCCATAAGTGCTCAGGAGAACTAGATCAGTATATATAGTTAGGCTCTGTTGGCTTCACTTGATTTGGGCTTGTAATTTTAGATTAGCCGATGGCCCATTTGATCATAATGCTAGTCCATCTGGCCCACATATCTCCAGCTGGTTACAATTATGAGATATTGTGCTTTCAAGATCCCGAACCCCATCTATTTTAATACACTACATCCTATCGAAATTGTATAAGAGTATATCATTATTATTGATAATGTTTAAGGAGATCATTTGTTTGCCCACCACCATCAATATGTACCCGTTTGGTAGTGTATATACCAGTTTGAATTTTTGTACTGTTGTATAAATGTTGAATTCTTTTATTCTATCTTTTATTCTATGTACAGAAACGGTGATATAGTTTTGAGAAAAAGGAACCTGAGATATATCTCAGGGAACTTTTCCTGAGATACAATACAAAATAACCTTAAATTTTACTGGACCCGCAGGGCTAATTAAAAAATTCTGAATTTACTAAAACGCCCATCCCATTTTTACATATAAAATATAGGTATATCAGGGAACTTACCTGAGATATATCTTAGGCTCCCTAATCTCTATAGTTTCTATAAGAAGTAAAAACAGAATGAGTGTACTATGTTCTTTGCTTTGTCCATTATCACCCGCTCATTTTGTCGTGTTTTCGGCTATTTCACGTTATGGTTTGGACTTCCAGTTTCCACTACATATAACTTGGGCCCAAATATTAAAATATTCATGTTTTTACTTATCAAAAATTTGTTGGGAGTGTGTGTGTGTGTGTTGTAAATAGAAACATTTGATTCAGACACACATCGCATAATTGACGATGAAAGGAGTAGAATGCATTTACTTCAGAAGATTTGATCCGATACCATTCAATCTTCAAATCTACGTTGACAACTTCGAGAGAAATTTACTACTGTAAATTGATACGATGAAAGGAGTAGAATGCATTTAAGCAGTCTTTTCTCCAGAAGAATTTGATCCGATACCATTCAATCTTCGGTCTAATTTAGGATTTGGGTTTGTACTCTGTTTTTGGTATTATTATGGTTATAGAGTAATAGATCATTCAAAAATAAGGATATTCATGTATATTTCGCAAGTTTTTGAATGTGTTTTGGTGTGGTTAGGTTTTTGGATTATTACCGGAGTTTGGCCGGAAAATTCTTGTTCGTAATTGTTTATTAATTTTGTTTATGTACATGCATAGATATATATATGTAGAGTAACATAGAATTTTGTTAAAATTTCTTGGCAAGTTTTTAAGTCGCTGGATTTTTAAAGTTGTTACCGGATTTTCTAGTTTAGTCGGTTACCTTGATATTTCGACTTGTTTTAGAGTTTATAGATGGATTTGTTTGTATTTTCTGGGTTATAGTGAGTTATGTGTTGAGTTGGGCTTTGTTTTTATTTTGATTTTTCTGTTACATTTTTAGTTAGACGGATTTTGAGTAATCGCCGGTTTTTGACTGGAATTGTTATATGTTAGTTTTTTGACTGTTTCTTGCCTGATTTGGTAGCACGAGCTCGCCGAAAAAGCTCGGTTTAATGGCAATTCGGTTCTTTATATTAAATTTGCTATTTATGATAATTGATTGCTATATTTAATTTTCAGTTGCTAATTTTTGATTCATGATTGATAATGCTTAATTAGTTGCTTTTAATGTGTTCTAATTCAATAAATTAGCTTATTGATTTTATGTTTTAATTAGTTGCATTTATTGGGTCTTACACTCATTTAGAATTTTTTTGTAATTGTCCATATTTAATATTTATTTTATTGGTTTGACTCTTTAATTGTCACAATTATAGTAATCAACTTTGTTGTTTGAAATTTTTCTGTTGGCAAATATTGAATTAATTTATTTATTGTCTAAATGTATCTAAATTTTTAAGGATTCTATCGTACTATTGTACCGTTTTATAAGGTTTTTGTACCTCTGAGGGTGTGCCATATATTGTGGCTTTTTGGACCAATTTTGTGATAATTTTGATGTCGTTTTTTTTGACGATTTGGGACATAATGGATGTTTATTGTTTTGGACTTTGTACCATATATGATGGTTTTGAATGACTATGCGGGTAGTGCCATATTTGATGGTTGTTCGTTAATGACTATTAGTATCCTTTTATAATGATTTTATTTTGTGTCTAACCAAAGGAAAGTTCTTTGGTTAGACATAAGATAAAATTTAGTTTGATTTTTATTTTGATTTTCTATCTTATTTAAAAATTTAGTATATTAATTTTATCTTCTTTTGTTTTTTTTTTCATTTTCTATGCTACAGTTGTTTTATGAGATTTATTTAATTTTTTTAGGTGCTTGATCGATTCTGGAGTTTTGATTTTAGCTAATTGTGAAGTCTTGTATGCCTAGAGACAAAAGAGAGGGGCTAGAAGGAGGATATCGGGTAGAAATCAATTTAGTAGTTGGGGACATGATATAAAGTTAGAGGTGGTGAACTGCAACCAAGACGAAGAGGAAAATAAACAAGTATGCGGCAATAACTGATGACAATGGGGACTCACAAAAGCAACAATTAGTTTTGATTATTTTTAGGAAAATTTGTATAACTATTTTGAGGGCACTCTTTTTCCTTTTTGAGTTTTTTTCCACGGGGTTTTGCTCTTGAGGGTTTTTTAATGAGGCCTTTCTATTGTGGGGTTCTTCCTTTCAGACTGAAGGTTTTATTGTCTAAACGTCCGGGAGCAATATGCGTGCTTTTCGGTTAGATGATGAATTTTCTTGAATGAAAAAATCCCCTTGTATAATTATTGTATTTTGGTACAATTCATGAATGAGAAATTCACCTTTACAAAAAAAAAAGAAAAAATTGTTGGGAGTTATCATTTGTTAGTCTGTTCAACTCTAGCTCACAAAGAAATTTATTTAAAAAAATGGATATGTTAACTTATAAGCTATACTTTAAGAAAAAATAAAAAATTATGAAATATTTTTTTTTATCAAATTAACAAATATTTTCATGAAATATGCTTGTTTCCTATTCTAATAAACGAAAAAGAACATATAGAAAAATATTACCAATAACAATTAGCATTGTGCATCTACACAACATATAAAGGTTTTAATTAATATCAATAAAAGATTTCTTTATCAATAATGAACAAGAAACTTTTGATACACTTTAAGTTTTTTACTAAATAATAACATGTGCGAAGTACAGAAACTTTCGATACACTTTAAGTTTTACTAAATAATAACATGTGCGAAGTACGGGTTGAAAGAATTTATTCAAACTAATTACTAATTTAATATTGAAAAATTATCATAAATGCTATTTTTATAATTTAATTTTTTTGCGATTTTACTATTTTCTACAATTATTTGCAAAAATACGGTTCGCGATAAAAAACAAGCAAGTACAATTTTTTTTTACGTTTTTCTGAAAAATAATTGAAATCCTCTAATATTTCGTTAAGAATATTTAATAAAATTATGGAAACACAACATACAGCATTCAAATAGACACATTATTTGTGCAACTCGGCATGTTTATAATTAAAAATTACAAAATTACAATATAATAGAATTTCAATAATTCTAATATTTTATTAAAAACTAATTTAGAATTGTAGGAAAAATAGAAATTTAGAGGTGAAGCTAAATTTGGTACCAAATTACAATTAAAAAATATTTTTCCGTATTAATAAAAGTTTTGTGCAAATTAATATGTTATAATATACGAATTGTAATTATAATTTATAACTGGATTATAACAGTTCTGCTGTAAAATCATTATAGAGATGAAGTCAAATTTAGTATTGAGATACCATTCAAACCGATTTTCTAGCTTATTAATAAATGTTAATGTTAATGTCGTAGATTATTTTTTTTCTAATATATAATTAAGAATATTATGAGAAAATCAAGAAAACACAAGGTTTTGATACCGAATCACAACTTAGTAGGATTATAATTACAATAAATTTTAATATTTTATAAAATGATAATATAAAATTCTAGGAAAATTAGGAATTTTGGAGTGAAACCAAAATAGGGCGGAACCAAATTTGGTACCGAAATACAATTAAAAAGGAATTTGCTTATTAATAAAAAAATTATAACTTAATCCTATTTATCGTGTTTGATCTTTGATTCTTTTCATGTACAATCGTACTGGAAAATGTATTTTTCTGCGACTTGTAAATGTATATGGATTTTCTAGTATATATTCGTCAACACAAGAAAACTTCAGTATATAATGTATTTTTTTCTTAGTATTTCTTAGAATAACGGGCAAATGTATATTTTTCTCCAAGAGTAATGTTAGGGATACCAAATTGGATCCGATCCAAAAAAAGTTCCCGTCATTGGTGATTTGGCAAAATGAGTTATTTTAATTGGTATGGTTGATGTGAATATAGGGGATCCATCTTACTTAATTATAATATGATTAATCAAAAGATAACAGGTGACAACCCGGGTCAAATCCCGAGTCTTTTTCGAAAATCGGGTCAAGTCCCGATTCCGAATCCGAAATAAACCAAAGCAAATTGGCCCAAATGTAGCCAACTTGGGTAATCCACAAGCCCACCACAGGCCCCTAAAAGATCATGATTTGTTGGTGCAATTAGTAGTAGTACTTTGCCTTATAAACTGAACAGAAGTCCCAAATCTCCTCGATGTGGGACTGGGGTGTTACAAACAACCCCACTTATACTCCTAACGTCCTCGTCAGGCCGTTCGTATCCCCACCTCCGGATCTCTATCCATTGTGGGATAATACCACCAGCCTTCGTGTCCCCACCTCCAGCAACTTGACGAATCAAGCTTTCGAGAGTCGGCTCTGATACCATAGGTGACAACCCGGGTCAAATCCTGAGCCTTTTTCGAAAATCGGGTCGAGTCCCGATTCCGAATCCGAAATAAGCCAAAGCAAACTGGACCAAATGTAGCCAACTTGGGTAATCCACAAGCCCACCACAGGCCCCCAAAAGATCATGATTTGTTGGTGCAATTAGCAATAGTACTTTGCCTTATAAACTGAACAGAAGTCCCAAATCTCCTCGATGTGGGACTGGGGTGTTACATAACATGTGGCATTTGGGAAACTTTTTGAGATCAAATTTGGGGTCTCTAGCAATTAGTGAAAAAAGTCATCGGTACTTGTACTTGATATTCACAATCCAAGCCATCTATTAAATACGGAGATGCCATTCCTCATGGTCAAAGAACCAACCCCTACTACTTATGACGATTCTATTACATTGGATTTTGACCTTTTTTGTGGTGCTTACTACTTACAAGGGCATTAAAAGTTTGTCGTGGGAACCTGAAATACAAGAGGTTTCTCGAAAGCGTAAATTTGTTACAGTCAGATGACACAGATCCTTGTTACTATTGAGCATTTTTGTGGTCCCGCAATAGCCAAAGTAGGGTTTAACGTGATAAGCAACACGGTTGCCACCACGAATGTCTGTGGAGTTGTTTTTGCAGTAACAGCGAATTGAACCCATCTGATTGTGCAACTGTTCTCTTCATGAACAAGCCTGAGGATAAAATAATACTAGGATCTGATGGCGTGATTCCTTTGAAGGTGTGCCTTTGCATTATAATCTTCGCTCGGAAGTTTCCCAGAACAAAGACCTTATGAAGCTGTATAAGGCAACCCGGAATTTATTTGACTTAATTGATGGAGGCACGGGATTAGTTGATTATATAAGCTTTGATGCTGTAGAGCGGCTTCTTCATATCCTAAAAGAAATTGACAATAGGAAAGGCTAGAAAAGCGTTAACGTTGAAATCCAGGGTGGAGCAATTCAAATCCTCTCACATGCTCACTCAAGGTTTTTGGTGGACGCGAGACTTGCAGCTCCCGCCCTTGTTTTGACAACCTGGGTCAAATCCCGGTCCTTTTTCGAAAATCGGATTGAGTCCCGATTTCGAATCCGAAATAAGCCAAAGTAAACTAGCCCAAATGCTGCCAACTTTGGTAAACCACAAGCCCACCACAGGCTCCCAAAAGATCATGATAAACTCCTAACGTCCTCGTTAGGCCTGAACGGATATCTCCTAGGTCCAAAATCGTTCCTCCCTAGCCATTGTGGGATAATACCGGCTGGATTCGTGTCCCCACCTCCGGACCTCTGTCCATTGTGGGATAATAGCACCAGTCTTCGTGTCCCCACCTCCATCAACTTGTCTCGACCACTACAAGAAATTTGAGTTTTGACAACAGAAAAATCCGTTGGCAAGTTAATCCAATCCGTTGGTAACAGTATTTGCCAACGAAATGCCAATGAAAAATAACGGTTGAGATAACTGTGGAAGTCATTGCCAACAGATTTGAATTTCATTACTAAATTTACCAACGAAATACTAACAAACTACTAATAGATCTCCTGTTTTCGAATTGGGCAATATGGTGACGGAATATTCGGTTACTATTGGTAGCAACACTTTCCCAACAGATTTACTAAATTTACCAACGAAATACTAACAAACTACTAATAGATCTCTGTTTTCTAATTGGGCACTATAGTGACGGAATATTCCGTTGGTATTGGTAGAAACACTTTCCCAACGAATATCCGTTGGCAGTGTCCTAACGGAATTATCCGTTCGTAATGCTTTGCAACAATTTCGTAACGGTTTACCTGTTGCTAAAATTATCTAAAAGCAACACTTTTTTTGCTTACAGTATTTGTTTGTATAAACATGTTTAGACAAGTGCAAGATTTATTTTTTCTCAAACCTGTACATTTAAACATAATAATAAAATCCAAAAGATGACAATATAATAGCCAGCATTTCATTACATAGGGTCACTATAGCCCTATAAAATAGTAGGATTTAAGATCATATCCATAATAGCCATTCTTGGCAGCCTACATCAATCCAAAATAGCCATAGTTGACAGCCTACATCATATCCAAAATAGCCATACATATTGGCAGCCTTCGACTTGGAATACAACTTAGTTTAGATACACCATACTTCACTACCAAAAGTGTCATAATACATCATAGTCTAAGTCAAAAGTGCAACATTAACATACCAACTTAATTACTAATTGTCACCGTTCTCACTATCTAAATCATTAGTAGCGGGCTGAGTGTTTCGAACTGAATTAGCCTCAATAAGCATGGCTAGTTGACTTTCCATTGCTTTGACCCGATCATTCATCTCTTTCTCCCGATCCTTCATCTCTTTCAGTACTTCCCGCAACTTTTGATTTTCTTCATTGGCGAAGGATGAAGTGCATGGCATTACCTCAGAATTGTAGAAAAGGCTTTGTGATGAACCAAGTCCATATACCCTTTTCTTTTTGTCTGCCCTCCAACCGCTTCGAGAAAAAATGCATTCCTATCCACGGGCTGCTCACTTTTCTCATACTGCTCACGAATTTTACAAATGCTTCCTGCATACAATAATAATTAACAATTAACCAAGAACAACTTTTCATATATGGGCTGCTTACTCATCGAAAACCCTAGAATTAAAAACCTTAGAATACGGATACCCAAAAGAGGTCAACCATAGATACAAGTAGTTTACCGTCGCTCTCATCTTCGCTGCTTGATTTGGGTTTTGCTTCGTAAGCCATTGATTCGTATTTGGCTTCATCGTCGCTCTTCGCCGCTCTAGAGAGAAAAAAACCCTAATTGTGTCCCACGAGCCTCTCTCTGCTTCTGTCCTGTATTTATATTTTTCAGAAATAGAATTAAAAAAAGTGATATTGTGTAATTTACTACGTTTAAATAAGAAAAATATTATATCAGTAAATATTTATAGTAGTTCCAATATATAAATAACTAAATATTAATATATATATATATATATATAAGCACTAATTTAAATTTTACAAACATATTAGTTACATAAATTAATCGGAGGAATTGTCAAAATCATTTTCACAATTTTCACTATCTTCGGTTCGGGAAAATTCTTCTTCAGATTCATACTCAATTTCTTCTTTAGGGGTTTCCTCGTTCTCATCCAAATCAACCTCAACTCCATTTTCATCATTTAAATGTGTTGGAATATCCTTTGTACTGATCATACTTAGATGTTCAGGTACGTCATCCTGAAACGGCTCTTGATGTGTTGTCGGGATTTGAGGAAGTTCAACAAGGGATCGAGCCTTTACTTTACATACAACCAACCAATCAACCTTGTCTCGTCTAAGACTTGGATAATTACAAAAGTACACTTGCATGGCCTGCATTGCTAGTATAAATGGTTCGTACATATTCAATCTTTTCCTTTTATTGACCTCAACTATGTTGTAACGTGGATGAATTTTCGTTCCAACATTAAGTGTAGGATCGAACCATTCACACTTAAACAAAACAGTTTTCTTAACTGGATGACGAGGATACTCCACAATCAAAATCTCTTCAATTATTCCAAAGTAATCATTAAATGTCTCACTGTAGTTCGATCCCTTGATACATACTCCACTGTTGAATGTTGACCTATCAGCCCCATATTCTCGAGTATGAAATTTGTACCCATTCACATAGTAAATTGGTACCGACTTAACCGAACGAAGAGGTCCAAATGAAAGATCCCGAATGTATTCATTTTGAGCCAGTGTTGGATTTTCAGCCTGAAACAATTAGTGTTGACTATTAGAACACGAAAATCACTAGTCGTAATTTAATACTAATTATAAAAGTATCATTTAACTTACATATTTTTTAAACCGCATGGCAAAATCAATTTCCAAGCATTGATCAATCTCAACACTAGTTATATATGGATTGCGCTCTCGAACTTGATTTATGAAAATCCTAATATCATAAAAAATAATTAGATAATAAGACTATTCATTAACATGGACAAATCAATACGTGATTGAAAAAATAAACTTACTCAGTATATGGGGCAACTTCTGGACAGTTAAACAAGATGTAGTTGTGAGCTGCCATATATTCTCGTTTATCAAGATAACGAGTACTCACACTCCCATGTGAACGTTCGGGATGAGAAAATATAGAAATATTTATCCCAAGACTCTCCCCACTTCCACCGGAATCATTTCTGGGAACTTTTCTATGTTTTGTCTGAACATGTTGCTTAAAGTAATGTGAGCAAAAAGTGGAAGCTTCTTCAATCAGAAAAGCATTGCATATAGACCCTTCAACCCGAGCTTTATTTTTTACATTTTTTTAAGTGCCTCAAAAATCGTTCGAAAGGATACATCCAACGATACTGTACAGGACCTGCAATGAGTGCCTCATATGGCAAGTGCACTAAAAGATGTTCCATTGAATCGAACAATGCCGGGGGAAATATGCACTCTAACTTACAAAGAATAACAGGAATTTGTTCTTGAAGTTTACGCACATCACTTATCTTTAAAGTAGCTGAAGTGAGATCTCTGAAAAAAAAAGACTTAATTCTGTCACAGCCTCCCAAACATTATTTGGAAGAAATTCCCGAAAAGCAATTGGAAGAAGCCTTTGAATAAACACATGACAGTCATGACTTTTCATCCCAAATAACTTGTATTTCTTCAAGTTGATGCAACGCCCCATATTCGACACATATCCATCTGGAAATTTTAAATCTTTCAACCATTCACACACTTTTTCTCTTTGCTTTTTGTCTAAGCTATAACATGCTTTCGGATATTTTCCTATCGACTCATCTTTTGCTAACTCAGGTCTCCGACAAATCACTGCAATATCATCTCTTGCCTTAGAATTATCTTTGGTTTTTCCTTCAATGGCCATGATAGTGTTGAAGATATTTTTAAAGACATTTTTCTCAACATGCATAACATCAAGATTATGTCTAATTGATAATGTCCTCCAATATGGTAAATCCCAAAAGATGTTTCTTTTTTTCCATCCACAATTGTAAGCTTTAATGATTCTAGCATTATGCTCATCACTTCCCAATTCAATAACTTTCATCAAACCAAGTGACTCAATTTCTTGCAATACATCTTCACCTATTCGTACGGGTGGGGCAGATTCAGTAACTGTCTTTCCTTTGGTAAACCAGTTCTTATTCTTGCGAAATGGATGATTGGCAGGTAAAAACTTTTGATGATTATCAAACCATGCAGGTTTTCCACCATGTGAAAGATTATAAGCATCATGATCATGAGCACAATGAGGACAAGCTAAATGACCAGCAGTTTTCCATCCAGACAACATTGAATAAGCAGGGAAGTCACTGATAGTCCACATCAATGCTGCTCGCATACGAAAATTTTGTTTCAAAGAATTATCCCAAGTCTCCACGCCATCTTCCCATAACATTTTTAACTCAGCAATCAATGGTTGAAGAAAAACATCTATCTTCTGTTTTGGATTTTTATGTCTAGGCACAAGTATAGAAAGAAACAAGTACTATTCTTTTGAACACATCCACGGAGGCAAATTATAAAGAGTCATTATAATTGGCCAAGAAGAATACTGTCTACCTGTTTCACTAAATGGTTGAAACCCCTCAGCAGAAAGTCCCAATATAACATTTCTCGTCTCTGAAGAAAATGAGGGATGTGTTCTATCAAATTGTTTCCACTCCTCTGAATTTGAACAATGACGCATCACACCTTCTTCTTGATAATGTTCGGCATGCCATCTCATATGAGCTGCAGTCGTAGGTGAAGCATACAACCTTTGCAATCTCGGTGCCAATGGAAAATAGATCATTCTTTTAAAAGGCACTTTCTTTTTTTCCTTCCTGGATCTGTTAAGTCTTGATTTGTATCTCGCATGTGAACAAAACTTACATGACTCTATGTTTATATCTTCACCCCAATATATCATACACCCATTAAAACAACAATCAATTTGCTGTGAAGGAAGCCCCAATTCTTCCATATACTTCTTCGTACTGTAAAAACTATCAAAAAATGTATTATCTGGAGGTAAGATGTCTTTGAAGAACTGTGACGTATGATCATAACATGTCTCGGACCAATGATGTTCAGATTTCAAACTCAACATTTGAGCCATGGCAGACAACTGAGAAGTTTCACAACCTTCATATAACTCTCTCTCAGACGATTTTAAAATATTATACAACTTCTGTGCTTCTGCGTTTGGCATCTCTGGATCAAAACTTGGACCAGCAGCATCCATCACCATGTTGTACATTAGGTTGTCATCATCTCTTCTCCCTTGAGTGAAGGATTGTTCTCCACTTTGTCTACCAACATATGGCTCTCCATGTCGATCCCACACATAATAATCTCTTACAAATCCTTTTTTCATTAAGTGCACTTTAACCGTCTCTGCATTCCAAAATCTACCATTCTCACACTTGAAACATGGATACTGAATGTTGGTCTCATTCATGGATGAAGGTAGAGATATAACATACTGCATAAATTTTTCCAACCCATTTAAAAATGCCGGATTTAAGCATCCTTGACTATCTAGCCTTTGATACATCCAAACTCGATCATTATTCATAATGAACTTTTTAATAGCCTAAAACAACATGTACAAAGATCGGAACCAACTAATTAGCAACATAATTAGCTACTAATTAGCAACATAATTAACTACAAAATGAATTAAACACTTAACACATGCAAACAAAAAATGAAAAACTAACAAACATCCATGATACATGAAAAAAGAACATTATTGCAATTTTTTTACACATAAAGTAACTAAATAACAATAATAAAAAATACTTAAACAAGCAGTAAGCATTAGAAAATATAACTAACCTTATAATTAGTAACCTTATAATTGCAATTTGCTACACTGGATTGCTACACAGGAAGAAGCTGATCGTTGCTAGCGCCTTCTTGCAGGAGAAAAGGAAAAAAAATATCAAGTCTTACTTTCAAAATGGCCGGTGAGAAACAATAGATCTGAGTAAAGGAGTAAAGGAGGTAGTTGGCATTAAATGTTAAGGCTGACCCTAACAAGGAATTAGTAACGGAAATTATTTTACCAAGGATTTAGTAACGGAAATTATTTTTTAACAAACGGAAATTATTTTAACTAGTCTAAAATTGTAACGATTCTGTAACGGAACTAATATAACCAATTTAAAATTACAACGATTTAGTAACAAAAAAAATATAACCGATTTAAAATTACAATAGATTAGCAACGGAAAAGTAGCAAAGGCCTTTATAACGAATTGCCAACATAATTACCAACGGAAACATTCGTTAACATTCCGTTGGTAATTCCTTGATAGACCGTTGTTATTTCGTTACAATTCCATTGGCAATATTCAGTTGCAAGTCCATTGCCATTTCGTTGTTCCCAACGGATTATTCCGTTGGTAAAAGTCTGTTGCATTCCGTTGGTAATTCCTTGATAGACCGTTGTTATTTCGTTACAATTCCATTGGCATTATTCAGTTGCAAGTCCATTGCCATTTCGTTGTTCCCAACGGATTATTCCGTTGGTAAAAGTCTGTTGTTGATCCGTAATCCTAAAATTGGGATTTCTTGTAGTGGACAAGCTTTTGATAGTCGGCCTGGTGGTATGTGACAACCTGAATCAAATCTCGAGTGTTTTTCGAAAATCGGGTCGAGTCGCCAAAGTAAATTGGCCCAAATGTAGCCAACTTGGATAAACCACAAGCCCACCCCAAAAAATCATGATTTGTTTGTGCAATTAATAGTAGTATTTATCTTAAAACTGAACAGAAGTCCCAAATCTCCTCGATGTGGGACTGGGGTGTTATTGTTACACTTGTGAAGCTGTTACACTTGTGAAGTTGTTGATCCCGTTGCAGTTGTCAATGTTGCGGGTTTGATGGCATTCACGCTTTTAGCTTTTGCTTCCTGTACATGCACGGAAATTATCCTCATAACGATGCTTTAGAAAAAGGGCAGGAAATTCTTGTTAGGAATTCTTATGAGTCTGACTTCAAACTTTGGTTAGCCAAGTTTCTGGCAGTCGTTTGTGACGGAGATCTTCCTCATGATAAGGTCACGGTAGCTCTTGCCATTGCGGAAGACTTACTTCGAATGAATTCGGATCGCTGTATACTATCAACATGCTATGCGCTCCAGTATCTTACTTAAGGAAGGCATGAAATAATTAAAGGAGAAGCGTGGAACAAGATTATTAATTGCTTGTTTGCGAAATCAAGCAATCTTTTCATATATATTATATTACGGGTGCTATAATATCCCAATATATGGCTATTGCCGGTTCTGCACTTAGAGTTGTTGAAAATATGGTGAGATGGGGACATCCTAACCAGATTCAGACTTTGGCTAATGATTCTCGCCTTCGGAAATGCCTTTGTGAATGTAAAAAGTTCATAAATGAAGCTTGCCAGATAATTTCAAATATAATTGCTCGAAGACAAACATGGATACAAGATATGCATTCAGCCAAATTGATGGAGCCTCTTTGCAGCCTGCTTGAAAATGATGTGTACCAGTTTGATGTAAAAATGGAAGCAGCATGGGCAATATTTTATAGTATCTGTGGCTATGAATATCAAAAGATAGACAACTAACCGAGAAATATTGATCTGACGGAGCAGGACAGACAAATCAGATAGGAATAGTTTCCGGCAGCGCCTATGAAGCCTGAACCACCTTATATTTTATTTTTGTTACTGTTGTTTAAGGATTGTGTAATTTGTCTTGAATTGCTCTTGACTTGTCAATTAATTATTATCGTTTACATCTCCAAAAAATAAAAAATAAAAAATCAAGTGTTATAAATTGAGGAATTATACATGCATCCCATATAAAAATCCATTAGATTATATTTAGATTATATTATCTATTACATTATAAAAGTTGAAACACTAGTTTCCCCTTAAAATTCGCAAGCCTCGGCCGTACCGCCCTCCTTTGAGGTTTCTTGTCTGGTGATCACTAGCTACGCCATTAGCACTTGATTCTTGATTTTCTTGGAGATCACTAGCAGCGGTATGCAATTGTTTCTTTCTATTCTTGTTTGCCACTTCAATTCAATTTTTTTGGTTTAATTCAGATATAAAGCGTTGTTTTCGGTTTGATTTCTTGTTAATTTTATCTTAGTTTACCTCACACAGTTATGAATTATTCTTAATTAGGCCAGAAACTATGTATTCACAATCATTAATTGTGTAATTGTTTAGTAGGCCACAAAACTTGATCTTGAGTTTATTCATAAAATTTCCTTATATCTACTTGGGGTTTCATTTTATAATTATGGATTTAGATGGTGTTTTTTAAGAAGTTACTATTACGTAATTGAATCGACACAGTTTTGAAGATATTTTAGAAATGGATCAGGTTAAATTTAAAATCGACAACAGCTTGTAATTAATGGATTAAGTTAATTTCGTATCTGGAATATACATGATTTAAAATTTCCCGGTTTACTAATCTTTGATGGTATTTATTGTTCCTGTGAATTACATTGTCTTAGTGTCGTTACCCTCATGGCTTTTAATGGATTTGTATTGTTGCTGCTGATTCATGATGTGAATATACTTCCGCAGCTGCTAAATTATCTTAATAAGTATTTTAATAGTTATGATAATTAAATTTTAGGTTCTATTATCAAACTCTTGCAAAATCCAAAAATCCTACTTGGGGGTGTGTAAACCCTAGAAAAAGAGCATAAAGTTGATGCTGCAGACTTGTCACATTTGTTGTGCCATGCCGTCATTTACGGAGCCAAGGTGGCGTACCTAGCATTCCTCATTTAGTATTAGCTTAAATTATTAAATTAAATCGGTAGAAGTCAAACACCCTTTTTTTGGGAAATTCGTGGATTCATTTATTTCATATCGAGAGTACTTCTACTTTACGATGGTGAGCTATGATGGCATTAATTCTTTTTATTGAGCAAAAAGGAAAAGATCTCTTAAGTCGTATTTGTCATTGCCCATAACCAAGTTAGGGAAGCAAAAGACTGGGGATATGATTGTTAATTTGTGATTTCAGTTTTTCTACAACCTGGCAAATTATTTGCAAAATTTGCCTTCCCAAATTATTTCGCAAAATTAATATGTGAATCTCACAGTCTTGAACTAGAAATGAGAAGATAAATTTGATAAAGGGTTTGCTATGCTGTTTTAAACAATTCTCAATACCAATTTATCACCTTCGAGTCCCTTCCTTCCTAGCTACAATATTCACCTAGGATGGGTGTGTTTAATTATCCAGTACGGCAAATGACTGAAGTGGTTTAGTTGAGATTTAGTGGTTTATATCTTGCCTTTGGTTTTATGATCAACTTTATTCTTGTCAAACTTGATGTATGTTAATGAAGTAGCAAAATAGAACTTTGACAAACTGTTGACTCCAAGTGATGTATAAATTATTAGTTTAAATTCCAGCTGATCAGATTTAAAACTAAACCTTCACATGTTGGTCCTCTAGGTTACAGATCTGTGGCTCTTCTCTGCATCCTAACAAATCACCAATTAACTGCTATAAACTTTTTTTTTAATGAAGCCACGGTCTGTCAGGATTTTCTTCTTCTGTATTTCTGTGATTATCTCTGTTCACATACGACAGTGATTTTATTCATATCAGAAAATTAGGGCCTGAGATTTCTGTATGATGATACACATATATCATTAAGTGTTTTGTTCTGTGAGCATGCACATATATTGTATGGATATATGTGCAAGTATTAGCATATTATTTTTTCTTGGTTTAGCCAACAATATTTCAAATTTTGTAGTTGTGCCTTAATTTTTCAATGCTATTTGCTTTTATATATTTACCTAACAGATGGCATTTATCTTCTTATATCATACATGTATGAAAAAATCAAACCATATACTAAATCTATACTTCATATTGTTTCTAATATAAATTAAATAAAATATGGTATTTTTTGCTTCTTTTTGGTAAATTGTAATCGATTGTTATCAACAGAACTAAAAACAGGAAGCTGTAATCTCTGTGCACATTCCACAAAAATGATCTCATTCTCCGAATATGCATATAAAGAATAAAAGAACATGTGTTGATAGTATATGACATACAAGTATTTGTCTCCTTTGGTAACTTTTCTCTTTTTTGATTTCAGGAAATGGACTCTGAGAGGGCATTGGGTAAAAGAAAAATCAAGAGACGAAACTCAGTGTTGAAGAAGAACAATGGCATTGACAACACTGAAAAAGTTCCAGACAGTGTTCTTTTATTCATTCTGCATCTGATTCCAACTGAATTACTGAGGTACAAAGTTAAGTATGTTTGCAGGCGATGGTTCAAATTAATCACTAAAGAAATATTGTCTGAAGTAGCTTTTATCGTCATCGAACGACCATGTTTAGGGAATTTTTTTTCTAACCTTCATTTAGTGGAGATATATGATGAGAATAGACATTTGCATGCGACCGACCAACCTAGGCTAGTACATTCCAAAGGACGTGTGAGGTCTTCATGTAATGAGTTACTGTTGATGACAGATCCCAGTAAGTACGGAGCATTGCATGTTTACAATCTTATAAGCAAGGTTGGTAGAACTCTTCCTCTACCGACAAACTGTGGAGGACACTCACAGTTAAAGTGTGGATTAGCTCTTGCATTTGATAAATTTAGAGCAGTATTTAAGATAGTTCATATATTTGTGGGCAACCCGTCAGTTGAGTGTGAGATTTTTGAGCTAAAAAGTGAGTCATTATTTCGTAAAAGGCCAAATTGGAGGAAAGTCGATGTGCCTTCATTTGTTGAACAGAAAAAACATGACTGGGGCGATCCTATCTCTGTCAATGGTAGGTATATTTACTGGGATGTTTGTTCTTCTGAATGCATACTCTCAATGGATATAGTTGAAGAGAAGTTTACTGAGATTCCTCTTGCAAGGACTACAAACAATTACTCGGTTCTAGAAAGAGGTGGTTGTTTAGGTCTTGAATTGCCCATTGATATTGGTGCTGCCAATATGTGGTTTTTGAATCACGTAGAGGGAACAGAATGGCAAAAATTAAAAGGGGTGAGAATTGAAGACGGGATGCATCCAGTCAATTATCCAGATGACATTGTTTTGCTAAGAGTCGGGGATTGCGTAATCTATAAAAGACGCGGTATATGCTCTGTGTTATTTGGATACAAACAAAAAACAAGAGATGTAAAAAGTATGGACATTGTCGCTGCTTCCGAATAATGTTGGTAGCTCCATCAACAACCCAAAGAGCAAATACTGGAGGAAATTAAACTGAAGGTTGCCGGATTGCAGCAAGCTGTGTTTTAGTTAATCGTTTTTTCTGAAAATTATTGTGAGGGATGTTCCCCTTTCTTAATAAGACAGGCAGACAGCTTTTGTTTGGAGTTTCTGCCAAGAGACTATAGGAAAGAAACTAACTTAGTTTATGTCTTTCCAAGATCCATGCAAGAACATTTCTTCTATGTACTTTTTGTAGGGGGATTAATATATTTTGTATTCAAGATGCCCTTTTTTTTTGTGTGTGTGTTTCTTGCCTCAGCTGGTGGTTTTTTTTTTTGAAGCAGGCAGCCGCTCGGTGGTTTGTCAATCTACATTGTTTTGTTGGTTTTGCTTTTCACATTGTTCTGGTATTCTTGTTAACTTGTTTTGCTTACAACATTGTTCTGGTATTCTTGTTAACTTGTCTTGCCACACAGTTCTGGTTTTCTTAAAACATGTTTGGTGTTCTGGTTAAGTTGCCTTCGTGGTTTTTCATTTTAAAAAAAGAAAAATGATAGAGTTACATAAAGGTTTACAAAAAAATTCACAAAATGATATTTATCTCAATTTGATTGGTTATAACTCAATGAGGTCCCTGCATTCACATTAATATCAACCAATAAAAATTCACATTGGAATTAGTGGAATCCAACTCATTTTGTGTAAAAATTAAGTAGCCAATTTTATGCAACTAACGTTACTTTTAAAAAAATAATCTGGTTTATGTGATCGAATGGGAAAGTCAAAGTAACAAATAAAATTGTGAATAACATTTAAAGATCAATTAGTTATGAGATTATATTAAATTAAAATATCTGTATAATTTTAATAAGAGAATAATGTTCGCGAGATTATGTCAGGATACTTACGTGAGGCTGAGATTATGCTAGTTTTTTTTTTTTTGTCATGATTACTTACTCGTACATAAATTGTATCGAAATACAATAAACGGGATAAGTGATTTCTTTCATTCCAAAAAGATTACCATCTAACCCAAAAGACACGCACGTTGCCTTTGGACACTTAGATAATAAAACTTTAAAGATGAAAAGAAAAACACCTGGGTCTTCACTCCTGCAATAATAAAACAACTAAATCAGAAAAGTTTAGAGTTAACTATAACAATACCATTAAAATTGCTATTAAAAATCTACACAAAAAATTAATAATAAAAATAAAATTGTTAAGAAAAAACCTAACCAAAGGGAATCCCTTTGGTTAGATATAAATTAAAATAGAACAAAATTAATCAAACATGAATATTGATCAAACATGAATATTGAAAAGACTTAAATTAACAAAATTAATCAAACATGAATATTGAAAAGACTTAATGTTTCTACAGTCCTCCATCTACATAAAAAATATATCTAACATTATTTTGGACCAGGTTGAAGAAAAACCATAAACTACAAATCTATAAAACTTTATACTTGTTCCATTAAATAACTGGCTTAACAGAGTCGGGCCAAATAACAACACCACAGCTTCTGTTCTTTAAAGTACTCTATTCCTCGTTTCCTCTTTTGATTCAAAAGCTTGGGGTGATATAGAATTGCAAATATTTTAGAGCAAGAACTTGAAATAAAACTATTCATTTGATATTGTATTAGTATATAAAAGAATTTGAATTTCTTTGTGGACTCCTAATTCTATCAATCAATATATGATTTTGATTGGGATTCTCAGAAACCAGATAAAAGGGGATGATGGGACATCTTCACAATAACAAAGGTACATAGAAAAAATCATGAAGATTCCGTTGATTTGTTTGTGGAAAAAGAAGAAGCAAAACTCTTAACATTAATTGTGAGCAAAAGATCAAAAATAATAAAAGAAAGAATACGACTTGCAGATGTTGCAATTACATGGTCAATAAAAAGAGTTTCTGTATACCAGGCTCTCTAGCACTGGTAGTATGACTAAAAGAGGAACTACTGCTATATCCTACAAAATTCAAAAATAGAGAATCAAAATGCAAGACTGAAATACCTTTTGAAATATTTGCATCGTATTCTGGTTAATTACGATAACAGACCGCATATAGGAAAGAAACTCAAATATGTAATGCTTTAAGTTTGGAAGTGTAACACAGAAAAGTGGAACCTGTAATAGGAGTATCCCGAGAGTTGCTGAGCCAAATCTAGTTGGTAGCTCACCCTTCTCTGCAAGAAGCTATAAAACTCTAGATAAGCAAAATACCATTGAGTATATTTATTAACTGAAATGACCTTCACTGCATGAGCATATGACAAAAGAGCACGTAATAAGTACAAATAAGGCACATAGTTAGCAGGGTTAATTTAACTTGACATGTATAGTTTAGCACCTGAAGAACAATTAGTGTTAGAATCCAACTGGACTAATACTTGTTAAACATAATGGAAAAAACAACCCGGACTGCAAATATAGTGTGTACGTGTGTAATGGAATAAAACATAACCAGAAGTTTCCCAGCCACAACCATAAACAGAAAAACAGTGGAGAGAGCTAAAGATTGGAATTTTAGAATCTGGGTTGCAAGAGACAAGATTGAATGTTAAAGTTTTTTCCTCAAGTTTAGTATAGTGTACTGGATATAAACCAGTTTGAACATAAAATAAATGTCCAGGATTAATGTATAGATTAAGGTAAGTTTACATGATGCAATAATGTTTACAAATGTGAAGAAGTACAGAGGAGTGAAAGAGCCTGAATGTGATTATATGATCAAGAAAACAATGAGCAAAGCTGTGTGAGACCTTTTAACATGCAATTATCAAGAAAAAGTGTGTGCACAAAGGCCAATTATTTGTATGTATTGAAAAACAAACAAATTGTAGTGCACAAAGGCCAACAATAATAGGATTTAATTTCTAACGTGCCTACACAACAAGCTAGCCTATACTTTATTATGAATTCATGACAACCCAGGGCGTGGAACCTTTCCTTCTCTGGGCATCATATCAATTTGGAATATAAAATGTACTGAAGCGATATATAGTCTACACATAATACATACTGATCATGCACTTATAAATATACACAGCTAGCCCCGTAAAAGTTCCACATCTTAACTCTATTCTACAGTCAAGTGATAATGGCAAAGGTTGCATTAGGCACCAGTAGGGAGGCGCTGCAGCCCGACTGTATCAACGCTCTCCTGATTGAATTCATCTGCACGTTTCTTTTCGTGTTTGCTGGTGTGGGATCGGTCATGGCCACTGGTATTAGCTAGTTAACTCACATCATATAATCTTACGTACCCATATCCATATTGTTCTTATTCTTTTTTCCTGTTATGTCCAAGTTTGCAATATATTAATTTATAGTATCATCAAGAACAATTATGTGAAACAATAAAATATCAACTTAGCAAAAAACTTATAACATCTAAAATCTCTTGTATCATTCCAGGATAATAAAAATAAGCAGCCCATATTAATCATGTGAGAAATAGAAGCTGATGTGTTACCTGACCTTACTTGTAGTTGTAGAGTTGACATTATAATTTATGGTACACTTTCTTCCTGGTACACTTTCTTTTCGAATTTATTGTTTTCTTTTCCAAGAAGTTGCCTATAGTAGTTCCTGTTTTTCCTTTTACCAACAAATTGATCTCAGAGTTATTCATTACATAGTTCAAAACAGTAGTTCAATTCATATTGCTTAACAAGACAGCTTTATGTTATAAATAATCAAACACTTGGATCCAACTATATAATAAATTTAAAGGAAAAGATCTATGTCTGGATATTACCAACTCCAGATAAACCAGTCACACTCCATTACAACTAGACTCCCTGAAACACTCAATTCATACAGATCACATATTATGATTATCACTATGAGGTATCTCTTCCATCCAGGACGATTCCTCATCCAGTTGAATCGCATGTTTAGCCAATTTATGAGCTTTAACATTGAACTTGCGATTAATATGACCAACTTCTGCTCCTGAAAAACTAGATAACAACATTCTAATATCAGCAAGAAGAATACCTACTTCATTTTGATATTCAATTCTATTCCTCAATGCTTGGACCAGAGACAAAGAATCGCTAAATATCTTCAAAATAGGCAATCCGACAGTTTGTGCCCATCGTAGACCCACCAGTAGAGCTAATGCTTCTGCATGAAAAATCGATAGATTGCCTTCAAGCGGTTTTGATAGAGCAGCCTGTACTTTCTTATCTGGTGCGAGAATAACAGCTCCTAATCCTACCTTATTCGAAGAATTAGAAATACTTGCATCTACTAATAGTATATGGTCATGAAACTGTAACTCTTTATCCTCTGCTTGACCTCTATGAGATGACTTCTCTTCCGCAATTACTCCATTTCCTGGTGCTTTTATATTATTCATCTCCTCATAATAATTTGAGAACCATGTTTTCATTTGCTGTGTAGTTCTTTGTTGTTGCCCATGAGTTTTCTTGTTTCTTTCAGTCCATACAATCCACGCTACAATTAACACCTTTGCAAATTCTTCTTTATCAAGTAGTTCACTAGCGTATAACAACACACCATTGAATGTGATCCCTTCTTTATTTCCTATCAGAAAAGGCAAATCCAGTAGTGCCCAGAATTCTTGTGAAACCGGACACCAAAAAACTACATGCGCATTCGAATCCTCCCAACATCCACATAGCGGACAATTGCTATGAACAGATACATTCCTACGATATAAACCCTTCATAGTTGGCAGAATTTCGTGATAGCCTCTCCATCCAAAAATTAAGATCTTTCGTGGAATTTTAATTGCCCAAAAAGATTTCCACCATGTTGATAACACTTCAGCTGAAGAAGATGGACCCGAGGCCCTTTTAGCAAGACTGTATCCACTTCTGACAGAGTAGAGTCCATTTCTACTATAGTGCCAAAACCACGAGTCACTATGGTTAAAAGGACTAAGTGGAATAGTCAAAATAAGCTCAGAATCTGGAACCAAAAAATTCTGCTGAATTAGTTCCCTATTCCACTTGCCTGGTGTCAGGATGAGTTCAGAGACTTTCATGTTTTCATTTGTTCCTCGAGTTATTGGTAGGAAAGATGATGGTCTTGGGATCCAAGGATCTTTAAAAGCCATGGTGCTCTGTCCGTTTCCTATACGCTTCCTTAAACCTTGATGTAGTAAACTCTTCCCCCAATAAATGCTTCTCCAAGTCAGCGATGGGCAAGCCCCTTCTTTGGACTCTAAAAAACTAGAATTTGTGAAGTATTTGGATTGTAGAACCTGTGCTAAGAGAGATGTTGGATTTGTTAGAATTCTCCATGCTTGATTTGCCGGTATCGCTTGATTATATTGCACAAAATTCCTGAAACCTAGCCCACCCTCATTCTTTGGAATACTTATCTTCTTCCATGCTCTCCAATGAATTTTTCGTTTGGATTGGAAAGAACCCCACCAATACCGTGCCATTAATTTCTCTATTTCTTGGCATAACCCCTCTGGAATTCTAAAGCACGTTTTAATACAATTTTTTAATGATTATTTTGTAATAATTGAACATGCCCTCCTGTATTTACAAAAATAACCCTATATTTATATTATTTTTCTTATAATATCAGAATTCTTACCTAAGGTAAACTTCAGGAAAAAGCAAGCCCTCTTAATAATATGGTACAAAGACTCGTCCTTCTTTGTGAACAGTAGTAATAATAATTCTTTTTATAAAATTTATCCAAAATTGCACTCGTACGTACATATACTAAAGACTGACGTTGCAATAAACTGGGCCAAGCCCAAAATAGTTAACCCAGAGTCCAGACAGTGAAACCATCATTTCTGCTTATACAGTCATTTCGTTACTACATTTTATAAAACACACAGCCCCCGAAAAAATCGCAACCCTTGGTTCTTACTCTTGAAGATCACTAGCAATGGTATGCTATTCTTTCTTTCTTTCTGTTCATTTCCATTTCGTGATTTAAAGATTTAATTCATTTTCTGTTTGTTTGAATATATTTGTTAATTTCTGTTAAATTTACCTTAGACAGTAGTGAATTATTAGACAGTAGTGAATTATATCCTCAATTGGGCTATGCAATCATTAATTGTGTAGTAGGACGCATTAGTTGATTTTGAGTTTGATTGTAAGATTTTTTTTCTATGATTCTGGATTCAGATGTATATAAATGCATCGACATTTAATAACATTACGTGATTGAATCGATACATTTTCAAAGAGATGTTAATTATAGATTAGGTTCAATTTTATTATTAGATTAGCTGGGCTTTGTGATAAATGGATTTAGTTAGTTTCGTATCTTGAATACTTGATTTTATTTTATTGAAGAATTTAAAAAGGAAGGCAAGATATCGTGAATCACGTTATCTTATTATCGTTACTAAGCAATGACCGGTTTGGACCTGATTAAAGATTGGTGGAAAAAATTGATCTTCACCTAGAAATGTTGTATACAACTTGAATTTGCAGATAATGTTAGTATAAGTTAGTAAATTCATACTGCTGGTAACCCAAATTGGGCCGAGTGTGAGAGCCTTTAGTTTATAAAAAGGCTAAAAAGGCACTCATCAGTTACCTCGGTCACAAATTACAGAAGAACAAAGTCGTACAAGATCCAAAAACCCTGATTGAGGTAGGGTGAGCCGTAGAAAAACTTGAAGTTGATTGGGCACATGTTATAAGCATCATGTTGGTGTCTTTATCATTTAGGGAACCATACCTTGCATTTTACATTAAAACTTGTTAGTGTTAGACCAGATGATTAGGTAGAAGTCAAAAAACTCTTCTTTTCGGATTTTCATGGATTCCGTTAATTTCATATCGGGACTACTTCTGCCTTTGTCTACCATAGTGAGCTTTGATGACATCGTTACTTGTATTGAGTAAAAAGGAAACGGTGATTTAGGAACGAATTTAAAAAGATGGGTAGGTGATATAAAAACAATAATAACTGATAAACTTGGGTGGATTAATTGCAGAAAACCTACTACCCCAAGAGTTTCCCAACCGCGGAAGGGAGAATATGTATAGCAACCCACATATGAGACCCAATGTAATATTGATATAGTAATCAGCGTATATTAATCAAGTCTTAGAGAGTATACGGGGGATTACATCATTTATATAGAGAATAAAACCCTAGTACTAAACCTAATGGATCAATGCTCGTTACCAACTGGGCCTATTATAAATAACCTATTATATATTTAGTAAGTTCTAACTATATACACACCAGTAAATAGCATATATTTGAATTCTGCTCTTTCATTCCCCATCAGAAGGTCTCTTAAGTTGTATTTGTTATTACCCATGACCAAGATAGATAAGCAAGCCCGCAAGGGTTGTCTCAGTTGGTTAAAGAGAGGTCATCTCACCTCTTGGTCACAGGTTCGACTCCCATGGGAGGCAGATTTGTGATTATGCCATCCTGGGGCAGAGCCTGTCGCACTTGTGCGGTTTGCCTTGGATCACGTGGTTTGCAGGCTATTGCGTGAGCCCATGGGTTTACCCAGAGGGCACCCGAAGGGTAGCGGCTGCGGGTTCCCATGTTAAAAAAAAAAAAAGATAAGCAAAAGATGCGGGATATGGATTGTTTATTTGTGTTTTCAAATTTTTTTCCAACCAAGCAAAATTTTATGAAATTTTGTTTCCTAATTTATCTCGCAAAATTGATATGTGAATATCACAATATTAAACTAGAAATGAGATTTTTTTTTCGAAAAAGGGTTTGTTTTTAGGTTTTGAAAAATTCTAGCTACCAGTATCCTAGGAAGCACGGACTCTTCGTTTTGGCTGCCGTATGCGAGTCCGACTCGCTCGACTCGGCTGAGTGCGTGTCGGACTCGCCAGGGGGAGAGTCGGGACGAAAACGTGGTTGGACTCGTCCCCGACTCGGCCCCGACTCGTCCCCGACTCGGCAGGGACTCTTCCCTACTTAAAAACACCCAGCCCAAGTAAAATAACCCAGCCCATTATCTTTATAATCTACATTTAAAGACAGCCGCTGACTACATATACATGTTTTATATATCTATGATTGCAAACCTTTCCCTAGATGAACCAGAGATGGAGTCTGTTCTTTTTACCAAGATGAGCAGAATGTTGAGAATATTGACCGAGCTTTTTCTAGTTTTCCACTTATTTTGATGAATGAAATTTTTATTACTTGTTATGAACTTATGTATTTATGAATGAAAATGTTAAGTATTTTACATATACAAATCTTATCATGAATATATATATATATATATATATATATAATTTTATTTTATTTGCCGAGTCCCGTATCCAAGACTCTTCGATGATTGGCGAATCCTCGAGTCCCCGTACCCGTGTCCCGTGTCGCCGTATCCGAGTCCGTGCTTCTTAGCCAGTATCATTTTATCACCCTCGAGTCCCTTCGATGCTAGCTCAAGTATTCATATAAGAAGAGTGGATTTGATTGTAAAGTAAGGGAAATGACTGAAGTGCTTTTGCTGAGATTTAGTGGTTTATATCTTGCCTTTGATATGATATTCAGCTTCAAGGTTGTCAAGCCTAATTTATGTTGCTGAGAAAGCATTTTTGAACTTTGACAAACGTTTGAATCCAAGTGATATATAAATCAATACTTTAAATTCCAGCTGATCAATGGAAATCAACCTTCATATGTTGGGTCCTTTAGGTGGCACGTCTGCAGCCCTTCCCTCCATGTTCACAAATCACCAATTAAATGTTCTAAACCTTTTTTATCAATCCATAGTCTGTCGGGAATTTTTTCTTATGCGTTCTGTGTTTTCTAGTTCACCCACAAATGTGATAATATTGATATCAAATATTAGGGCCTAAGATTCTGTATGATGATTAATGTTAAATATTCGGCGAGGCGCTAGGTAGTCGACTTGATTTGCCCTTGGTGCATCCCTTTTAATGAGGTGCGCGTCTCAACCTCTGAGGCTCAGTCGAAGCGCAGAATGAAAACGCAAAGCCCAAATCAAAATTCTTTTAATTTCATCCCAAATTTAGAGTACAAACATACTCGAAGATGAGAATAAGAAACAGCAAACATATTCAATGGTTTCCGCCAGTGTTGTTTAAGGCGCTAATTATAAAAAAGCGCAAGACCCAAATTTGAGGCGCGAATCGCGAAGCGCCATTAATCGCGCGCCTTTTTACCAAAAAAAGATAAGCACATATTTAACAATAAACTACTACTTAACATAATCTTAACATTCAAACATAACAAAGAACATAAATAAAATGATAATAATATCAATAATGAAGCCTTCATTTATAAAGTTCTCTAATTCAAAAGCTTCGGTGTCATCTAACTCAATCTCCGGCCCCTCAAATTATCGCTCTACCTCTTCATTATCATTTATCAGACTTCAAAAGATCTTCCATTAGTTGTGTGAAATAATTTTAGGGGTTTTTTCCTTTTACCCTCCTTTTTAAGGGTATTCATGTCTTTTACTGTTATGAGCGCCTTTTTGCGCCTTGTAGCGCTTTTTTGCGCCTTTTAGCGCCTTTTTGCGCTTTTTAGCGCCTCATGAGCGCCTTTTGGACGATTTCAGAATCGTGCTAAATCGCACATTTTCGAATCGCACACCTTGCAACTAAGCGCGAAGCGCCATTAATCGCGCAATTAATCGCGCCTTTAACAACACTGGTTTCCGCCTTTTAGATTTAGCACAGAGTTTTTCCATTTTCTTTCCTAGTTCGTCATTTCTAATCCATCGGATATACTTCATCTTCATCTCATGTTCCACTGATTTTTAATGCCAAGTTCGTTTGTTGTGTGCATCTAATGTTGATATATATGTGTGTGTGGCTATGTGCATCGTAGTTACCGGTATCATAGATTCTTATAATACAAATAATATTTGTATGAATTATGTATCTATACTATTATGTATGTCATGGATGTGTTATAGAAATATAATTCAAAATTTTCTTTATATGCCTATAATGTGTACAATATATATTGTATATAATTATATAGTAGAGTTAGTATATACACATAAGTGAGACTTTTCATAATTGAATAGTTTCTTTATATAATTTTTAATTAAAAAATAAAATTCTATATGTTTCATTATTTTAAAAATTAGTTTGGATATATTATTAGTTACTTTGACAATGTTGTATTTTTTGGTAAGTATATAATAAAATTTTCGAAGTTTAGATATGAAAGTTTTATGTGTCATTAATTTGTGTGTATATATGTGTGTGTGTTTATGTATATAAATATGCAAGGTTTTCAACTTGTGCGCTTCGTCTCGCCTTGCCCCGCGCGTCGAAAAGGGTTTTGCGCCTCTCGCCTTCAGTAACATTGATGATGATACTAGATAATGAATATCTTTTATTAATTAATACATGATATGCATGAAGGTAGATTTGTAATATGTAAGCTAGATTGACTGCATGCAGTATGTTGCAAGTTGGTTGATTCAACACTTCAAACATAAAATATATTTGGAAAATTCTCAATGGTACCACTGGGGCTTTTGCCAGTGGTACCATTACCGCATTACGTTTTTGACTTCTCTTAATGGTACCCTTAACCAAATTGACTTCCTAATAAAGATACCATTTTGTTAGAGAAACGTTAAGTAGGGTAAAAAAGACATGTAAAAAACTGATAAAACATGTAAAAAAAACAGCATTGCATATGTTCATCCAAAATACTATCCAAACCATCCAAAATAATCGAAATAGCATACAAAGTAATTGAAACTAGAAATACTACCAAACCATCCAAAATAACCCAAAATACTACTAAACCATCTAAAATACCATATAAAATAACCCAAAATATTACTACATTCAAAGAAAATCATTTTTTCTGCTGAGATTGGGATGCAGTAAGAACATATGGCTGAGATGCACTTCCCTGAGTTCTAGTCTTCCTTTTCATAGATGTAGTTGCTTTTTCAGTTGTCTTAGCGGCATTTGGTGCATCTTTGGCTGTTTTGCTTCTATTCTGGCTGCTTTAGCTGCACTGGATTGATCCCTAATCATTGGATTTCTAACCAACTTTGTTTCAGCTACTTTCAATTCTTTCTCAGTTGGAGCATCCTTACATGTCCTCGAATTATGGCCAAAATATTTACATTTCTTGCACTGCACAGTCTCTGTTCTCTTTCCCTTCTCATCTTCTCCCTCATCTCTTCTCCTATTTCTACTTGGCCTCCCAACACCCCTTTTCATTGTTGGTGGCATTATAGTAGAGATTCCATCATAAGTTGTCCAGTTTACTTGATAAGGAATAGGATTGATATTAAGCCCATAGGCCTGCTTATAGGTCCTGACAGAGTACCATGAGCTAACTACCTTATTTGGATCAATCTTTGTATGCACCATAGCTCGAATTGCATGCCTGCATGGAATTCCAGAAAGGTGCCAAGCACCACATGAGCACAGTTTGTTATTCAAAGACAAGGGAAACTGGGATTTACCCTCATGTATCTCATATTCCCCAGGTTTTGACATGTAGGTTTTACAACTTATGGTGCCTTTGCTAGTCTCTATAATAGCCTTCAGAATCTTAGGACAAAGATCTTCTTCATTCCATAAAATTGTTGTTTGTTGTCTTATTGCTATTCTGACTATACAAACTCTTCTAATTCCTACAAATATAACATGTACAAGATAGTCAGTAGAGTAGTAAAAGTAGAATAACAGTAGCAAAGGTTCTATAATTACCTTCAAGGAGTGTCAACACTGGTCTACATCTATCAACTCCAAGAGTTGAATTAAAGCTCTCAACAAAATTATATGTATTGGAGTCATGACAAACATTTGGATCAAACTTGTGTTTATTCCAATTGCTTGGATCTCCCAACTTAGCAAACCAAGTCATAACCCTCTCACCACCTGCCTTATGGAGCCTCTCCATTGCTTTTCTATAAGTAAACTGACTGGTGGCATTGCAGGCCCTCCAAAAAAGAGTGTACATAACTGGTCCTGGAAATTGTTTCTTATAGTTCCTACTAAGATGCCTACAACAGTACCTTCTCCTTGCGCTTGGCCATCAATCCCCTGAAATAAAGTAAAGAAACATTAAACTAAAGACAACATATATCACAAAAATAGTGCATAAATGACAAGAGAACAATGTACCTTTTGCCTATCAGATCTTTCCTGCTTGATTCTTTTAGAATGTAAAAGTCTTTCTTTTTGGTTTGGGTATTTTTTGTGGTTTTTTACCCTTATCAGATGTTTTAATTTCTGATGCTTGAGTTGAGGTATGGATTTTGTTGGTTCAGCTGAAGTATCCACTAGATCATCAAGAGAAGGGAGGTCATCAAAAGAATGGAGGTTATCAGTTGAAGGACCTATTTTCTTTTCATTTTTAGCATTTCTCCTTAAATTCAACACTAACATATACTCCCTCCGTCCCGCTGGATTCTTTACATGGGGGCTGGGCACGGAGACCAAGGATAGTGGATGTAATATTGTTAAAATAAATGAAGTAGTGGGTGTAATAGTGATTTTATTGTTAAAATAAATGAAGTAGTGGGTGTAATAGTGTAAAGTGTTGAAAAAGTGGAGTGAAGTAGTGGATGTAATAATATATTTTATTGTTGAAAGTTACTATTTTGGGTAATGTAAAGAATCCAGTGGGACGTCCCAAATTAGTAACTGTAAAGAATCCATTGGGACGGAGGGAGTACAATGTAGTTTGTTTTAAAGTTTTCCCAACCCATATATCAATAGTAGCCTTTGCAGATAACCTTTGGAACATTAACATTAGATCCTTGTCGACAGTTAAAGAGTGATGTTTCATCTCAAACACATAATAAAATGTAGGATAAGGATAATCCAACCTTATACCATTCTTCTTAGCAAAATCTTCGTAATTTACTACTCCCTCTCCCTCTGTCCCTCTCATTTCTTTACACTTTCTTTTTTGGGACGTCCCACCAATTCTTTACATTACTAAGAATAATAACTTTTAACAATAAAATACATTATTACATCCATTACTTCACTCCTTTTTTCCAACACTTTACACTATTACACTCACTACTTCACTTATTTTAACAATAAAATCACTATTACACCAACTACATTTATTTTAACAATATTACACCCACTATCCTTGGTCTCCGTGTCCAGGTCTCCGTGTCCAGCGTAAAGAACTTGAGGGGACGGAGGGAGTACAATGTCTAACAGCGTACACTTATCAATATCTACCTTGACCTCAACAATCTTATCCCTCCAATTAAATTTCAAGATTTTATTACTATCATCCATTCTGCAAATACAAAAGGGAACAATAAACTCACAAAAACAGAACACTAAGCTCACAAAAACATACATATATGTCAACACAAACACTACCGCATATATATACATCAACCGCATACATATATATCATGAATACTTACAAAACAAAAATTAACATAACGAATAAACACACATATCACGATTACAAGACAAGGAGGATATTGAAATTGAACATACCTGTCAAACGCTTGAAGATCGAATAGAATAAGTTATGATCAACGATGGAGGATATCGATCGCCAAAGCCCCAATCCCCAATTCGACTAAGCCCTAATTGAAAGACGCAATAATGACTTTTGGGTTTATGAGACAAGATAGTGGAGTTATGTCTTTTTGATACATGGTTTTACTTTAAAATATTTTTAATTTACTTTTAATAGTAAATTATGTTATTAAAACTATAATTAACGTTTCTAAAATCTATTAGTAACAGAGTGGTACTTAATGAAGGAAGTCAATTAGTTAAGGGTACCGTTAAGAGAAGTCAAAGACGTAATGTTACCACTGGCAAAAGCCAAAAGTACAGTGTTACCATTGAGAATTTCCCAATATATTTTAACCATCACTCCTCAAATAATTAGCATGGATATATATACATGCACATGATCCCTATGAAGGTCCCTTTCCAAAAGTATGAAGTGTGGCAATCTGGCCAGTTGCATGCATCCTATTTATGGCTTTTGCATTCTATAGTTACAAAGGAAAGAGTCAACAGAGATTTTGATAATATTTTCGATAAAAACAATCAACATCAAGTTTGTATTATAACTTGTAAGTGTCTTTAATTTAAAAATTTACAGAAAGATTACCTCTCTCCTCTTGTCATCATCATAGTCTCATAGATGTCGAGGTGCTCAAATGAAATTCCAACAACTTTCAGCTCATCTATAAATAATGAACATACATTATTAATAAACCAGAAAGCAGAAAATTGCAATTAGTTGTAATTACTTATATTTACAAAATATGCATATATTTGTATTTGTTTATTGTAAAATGTATATAAGCTATTTAAATTATATATCTATTTTGATAACCTGTTTCGTTCGGTTGGAACCTATAACTCGAACCAAGCCCTTTGAAAGGGTTCGGTTTTTAATTTTTCGGTTTGGGCTTTATCGGTATCGGTTTTATTTCAGCTTTTTCTGTCCTAATTATTACTAGCTAGTAATAGTTCATGTGATTGTCATATATTAGGTAATTATGCAGAGCATATGCACCAATGCTAGAAAATGTGACGGAGTTTAGTAATGCAGCGGTTCTTTTATTGATTCATCAGTAAAATTGAACACTGTGAATCCGTTAGCTACTCCATCATTTTTGATGGAGTTGTTGATGGATTGATGACCATCAATTTGATTGATGGATCAAAAAACATCTGTTGCATTGATAAAAGTCCATCAATTTTTCGTTGGACGAATAAACTAATTTGATTCGTACTACTGCATAAAAAAATGTAAAGCAGTTATTATTTTTGCATAGGAATAAACTCCATCAATCAAATTAACGAATTAAAGACCGTTGATGGGTGAGGATCCTTGCAGTGTTATGTTGTGTGTGCGTGCACATACATGTATCTGTATATGTGCAATTATTAGTAAGTTAATTGTTTTTGGTTTGGCTAACAAGTTTTTAATTTTTCCATGTGTTTATTATGTAATGTCTATGCCCTTGCTATTATATGTTTAACATTCTATAACATTTATCATGTAATAATATGTATACATGAGGAATTCAAACCACACACTAACTCCATACTTTATAATGTTTTTATTTTAAACATAGTATTGTTGATTGTTCTTTATTGTAGTAAAATGGAATATTGGAGAGAACATATTTTTTTTATTAGTAATGAATCAAGAAGAAATGAAATATTGGTGCTTCGAAGCATCACTTGAAATAACTTTACAGCAAGAGTTAACCATAGTATAGGTTTTATATTAAATTTACATAGTGTATGGGAGAGAACATTGTTATTTACAGAACTGCAAAAAGCGGTAGTCTGTACAGAAAGTGGTAATCTCTGTGCACATGCCATTGAAACAACCTCATTCTCCGAAATTTATTTATAGATTAAATGAAAGACATGTTGATAGCGTATGACATACAAGTATGTGTTTCCTTTGGTAACATTTCTCTTTTTTGATTTCAGGAAATGCACTCAAAGAGAGCAAGGGTTAAAGAAAAAATCAAGCAACAATATTCAGTGATGGAGGACAATGGTGTTGACAACACTGTGAAACTTCCCGATGATGTTCTTTCTAACATTCTGCAATTGATTCCAACCGAATCACTACGGTACACAGTTAAGTATGTGTGCAAAAGGTGGTTCAAAATAATCACTAAGGAACTCTTGTCTGTAGTAGCTTTTTATGTCATCCAACAGCCATCGTTAAGGGAATTTTATTATGAAATTCATTTCAGGGAGATAAGTGAAAAAAATGGCAAATTAAATGAGCAAAAAAAATTTATACCATTACCTTGGGGTGGACGTGTAAGGTCTTTATGTAAAGAATTATTGTTAATGACAGAACCAAACAAGAATGGAGCTCTCTATGTTTATAATCGTACAAGCAAGGTTGGGAGAACTCTTTCTCTATCTGAGCACTGTGGAGGACACTCAAAGTGTAAGTGTGGATTAGCTATTGTGTATGATAGATTCAGAGGATTATATAAGATAGTTCATGTATTTGTGGGTAATCCAGCAGTTGAGTGTGAGATATTTGAACTACAAAGTGAGTCATTGTTCCTTGAGAGATCAGAGTGGAGGAAAATTGATGGACCTTCATATGTTGGACAGAGGAAATATTACTGGGATGATCCTATCTCTGTCAACGATAGATATATTTACTGGGATGTTTTGTCTTATGAGTACATACTTTCTATGGATATAGTCGAAGAGAAGTTTTACAAGATTCCTCTTCCAGGGATTAGGAAAAATTACTCGGTTCTAAAAATAGGTGACCATTCTTGTTTAGGTCTGGAATTGCCCATCCGTATTGGTGCTGCTCATATGTGGATTTTGAATCATATGAAAGTAGAAGAACTTGCAAAATTTCTGTCGATTAAATGTAATAGGAATCATGCAGGGGAAAAAGAATGGCAAAAATTAGGAGGACTTAGGATTGAAAGGCCTGTATCCAAATATGCACATGATGTTGCTTTGATTCAAGTCGGTGATTACGTAATTCACAAAAGACGTGGTATGTGCTCTGTCTTATTCGGATACAAACCAGAAGCTAGAGATGGAACAATTTTGGACAGTGCTGTTGTTACTTGGCCCCTTCAACGGACTGCTGAGTAAATAATATCTGAGGAAACTGAAGGTTGTTGGATTGGAGTAAGTTGTGTTACAGTTGATCACTTATTCTAAAAACTATTATAGAGGGTGTTCCCCATTTCTAATAAGACTGTTTTGTTTCGAAAGTAACTTTTGTTATGTCTTAGCAAGATTGCAAATCCATAAAAAACATTTGTCCCATGTACTTTTAGTATGACTTATATATTATGTATTATAGATGCTTTCATTTCTTTCTTTTGTTTTGGGCCTCTGCGGGTGTTTGCTTTCTTAGCAGGCCGTCTCGTCAGGTCAAAGAGTATGTGCTCTCGATGTTCACATTTATGTGTTTGGTTTTGCTTATCATGTAGTTCTAGTAATTTTTAAAACTTTTTTTCCCTAACCTTTTCTTCTTTTTTTGCTAAGATTTATATCCCGGACTTGCTTTCTTCTTTGGATGCGTGAGCTATTTATATGCGTACAGTGTACGTAAGCGTGACTATCTCATAGTCAAAAAAAAAAAAAGAAGCGTGACTATCTCTTGTATTTTATTAGTTTTGAAGTAGAAACTTTGATTTTCATGAGGTTTAATTACAACTCGTAGTTACAAAAAAATAAAATTTTAATGTTTGGTTCACTACCATATAACTAATTAAATACTTAATTTTTAATAAATTAAATCATAAAGCATTTTTTTATTTATTTTTATAAGAATTTGTGTTATAATCTGATTTATGAAAAATCAGCTTTTAGTTTCTAAAACTTGAAAACATATTTGTTATTATCAACTTTATGATAAGTATATTTTCCACCAACTTTTAAGGCACTTGCCTATTTGACCTTTTATATTCTCGCAAAAATCATGTTAAAATTTTTAAGCAGATTTTGGACGAGTACAAACTGCCAGGTTTGTATTTGCCTTCACTAGATATAATATTTTATTTTCTTTACCAAATATTCTGCAATTTAACACAAGGTACATATCATTAGGTTCTTAAATATAACAAACATAGAGATTGCAAAAGAAATCCTAACAAGAAATATTGAAAAGATATTACTAAAAACAAATTATGATGATCAAAATACATGCATTTTGCAACATTACTTAAAGTGATGATTCAAAATTAGATTTAATTTTGAATACTCAGAATTTGACTAAATATCGATGTCAAAATCGAATTTTGATCCAAATCGATACGACTCGGATCAGTCTATAAACGAGTAGTCAGACGAATACTCAGCCTATTCAGTAATTTTTTTTTAGAACCATGCTATAGAGTATAATAGATTATAGATGGAAGGAAAAATTTATGGCTATAAATATTCATCCCAATCATATGGAAGGCCTTTCCAGTCGACATCTATACAAATTTCAAGAACATCACTTGTGATGGGAAATTCAGCAAGCAAGGAGTAAGTCAAGGGCACCGCCACCAGATTTCTTAAAAGTATGAAGTTCTCTTCTACTTTTAAGGAGTTGGCTTCCTTCCTTGTAAGCAGTACTCTTCGAAAGAACTGTTTGTCATAGCTTGTTGGGTAAGAAAGCTTGTCATAGGAAGCAATAATGTCCCCGTAAATCTTGACATGATCAAAAGATCTACCATGACATTCAAGACGGACTGTCACAATTGCCGGAAGAGCAAAGGACTCCTAACCACTAAACAAAGTCACCTATCAAACCAAGGCCTTTGACGTTCTTCTATTTTATAGCTTGAAATGGTGGTCCCGTTGGTTTTAACATGCCCATCAACGTCACTGAGATCGACTGCCATGACAAACGACATCCCTGGTCTAACAGCTGCATCAGGCCCTTGCATTGGTAACAAGTTGCAGCCGCTAGGCAAGAAGTATGCCTCCTCCTTACTACGACTGAAAATGTTGCACCAGCCAGCATCATAAATACCAACAGATCAGTACAAATTCACCTCCTTGCCATTTGGGCGTGCAATAAACAGTGAGAACACCTCTACAAGTTGTAATGCATATGACCCAGGCGAGTGAGGCTGATAAAAAAAAAGGGAAATAAGTTGATCTTATAGGCATAAAAGGAAGAAGAAACAAAAACTATACAAAACAGAACTATACAAAAACAGAACTATTATTTAAAAAAAAGGAAGGGGAAAGTTTATGGAAGATAAAATTCTTTATTGTCACAAAACAGAACTATACAAAAAGCTAGTCCATGTCTAAATCATTAAGGTTTGGCTCATGCCAGGCCATTCATTCTTAGTCAAGGGAGTGTTTTCGGAGGCACTGCTGAACTTTAGGAAAATAAGAGAACAAAAAAAACATACAGAAGGCAAGTGTAAACAAGCCATAATAGTTATTTACTCGTAGACATGCAATTAAAAACTCAAATGATACATGATCATTATCACTGAAATATAGGTTTGGAAGAAGACCTTAGAACAATTAAGCCTTTTCAAATTTAATACATTTTAACTCGAAGATGATACTCCCTGTTTTTTATGCTTGTGCCAGTGAAAGAGAATCATGAGCTAATATACGATAACTATTCAAAATTCTAATAAACCCTTACAATCTTGAAAATATAGGGGTTAATCCCATTTCAGCCTTCGAAGTATGGCAAAAAATAAACACCTCAAGGTACAAAATTGCAGGTCCGTGCCATTGGCACTTGTACATCCCGGCACTCTTCCTTTTTTCCCTATATTTTTTCCAATCTTACCACCATCTCTATCAATCTTTTACAGCAATCTTTTTCCTACATGCAATCTTTACAGCAATTGGTTCTTTTAACCCTTCTCGGGAAAGAAAGATTCATCCATCCTCGAGAAAAAGGATCATAACAGTAACAGCCACTAGCATCCCACATAATTTAACCCATAATCACTTAATTCTAGCTTACTGAGAGCAGTTGAATACTCTACGCTATCAACATGAAAAGAATGGCTGGTTTAGAATCAGAAACAATCTGCTGGTGCTAGAAATGAATAAAAGGGAAAGAGCTAATTTTGTGGACTGCTTCCCGACAACTAGTAGACAGTTAAAACATCTAACTACATTAGTATATCTCTAGAGGGAAGAATATGTAGTTTATAGTAATACACAATACTTTGACAAACATATTATTACAATTCATATAGTGAACGGTACACGATTCCAGCTTAAGACAGCGTATAAACGAGCTTAAAGCATTTGAAGTCTGCAAAATATGGGCAAGAGAAAAGAAACTATTAAAACACTTTTCACCTAGATGTTGTAAAACATATTTAGCACAAATGAACACATCTATAATCTAAAATTAATTTATACATGAGCAGTAAACTACTGAATACGATGAATGAACATAAGCAAGAAAGCATACCATGTCACCGAAACCTTCAATCGTGTCCTTACCCCAAGGCCTGTTCAGGAGAGATGGTTCTCGCCACTCATTACCTTGAAATTGAAGGGTATAAAGTTTTTCAAAGTCATCATCAGAGGTCAAAACGAGCTGGGTTAATTTAAGTAAACGTTGTTCACCATGGACAACAACATCACTTGTATCAACCGATTTTCAATACTAGGACCTCCCACAACCAGAGCTCTGATACCATGTTATGTTACCAGTTCTCCTAAAACCTCAAGGTGTTAGGGAAGCGGGCTTACTAGGATCATATTATATATCCAACATGTATTACACAAATTTTGTCTCCTCTCCTGAAGGTTACTTTCAGACTGTGATATGTAATGTTCCTGAATATGTTCCAACTGTAACCAACCTTGACATGAACTACATTGCTTGGGACGTTCCACCAAAGCAACATCCTCATTTTCCGTCCCTTAATTATTTTATATAAAATTGACAGAGAACTGCTAGGTCGAAGAAATGGGGGCTTTACTCCTGGTGGTTGGTGTTCTCGCAATCCTCCTTGCTCCGAGGTTGGGAATCCGAAAAAGCTTAAACCAGGTCCTGGAGCTCATAGGCTACGGGGCCTTGTAGATAGATTACTATTGTCAGCTATGTCGGACCAAAACCAGTGTCAATTAGAAAAGTTAAACCCAAAGGTTACCAGTTGAATACTAAGGAGAATACAAATAAATTTAAAAATTTTAGGGATATTATGAATAGTACCCTTTTGGTATTGCCTTTTACGAATGGTACCACTGCATATTTTTGACTTACGAGTGGTACCATCAAGGTTTTGGCTTCTAAAAAAAATGCCCTTCTGTTAACCAAAACGTTAATCAAACGTTTAATACATTAAAAACACCAATCTAATACAGCAAAAATACCAGAAATTCAAATTTCCCGCACTTCTAACATGTGCATCAGTCTAATACATTAAAAACACCAGAAATTACATCCTAGCAATAAGATCATAAGACATATGAAGTCCAAAATATAATAATTAGTCCCATAAAAGCTAATATCAACAAAAGATGAAATCTGAGGATCAAATCTGTTGTTAAGACTGAGAATCAGGTGGTTGTGAAATGTTGACAGATGCTTGAGATCCTCCAGCTGCCCCTGCTGCCTTTGCTGCTGCTTTTGCTGCTTTAGCTGCATTTGATTGATCCCTTACCCTGGGATATTTAATTACCAAAGGCCTACCACTTGCCTGCATCTCCTTCTTTTGTTTTTCAGTTAACCCACCTTTGCAAGTCCTTGCATTGTGTCCAAAACAATTGCACTTGGTGCACTTAACAGTCTTGGATCCTTTTGATTTCTGCTCTTCCCCCTCTTCCCTTCTCCTATTTCTGCTAGGTCTTCCAACCCCTCTCTTCATTGTAGGTGGCATAAGTACAAGAAGATTGTCATATGTTGGCCATTGATCATCATCAGGGACAGGGTTCATGTTGAAGCTATAGGTTTGTCTATAGGTTCTAACATGATACCAAGAACAAACAACCTTCTCAGGGTCTATTTTTGCATGTATCATTGCTCTAATAGCATGCCTACAGGGGATTCCAGATATTTGCCATGCCCCACAAGAACAGATTTTGTTATCCAATGACAAAGGAAAATGAGATTTACCTTCATGGATCTCATATTCACCTAGCTTTGACAGGTAGGCTTTGCAACTGATAATATCCTTACTGATGAGTTTGACAAGTTTGGCAATCTTGGGACAAAGACCATCTTCTTTCCAGTTAAGTGCAGCTTGATACCTTGTGGCCATCCTCACCATGCAAACCCTCCTTATACCTATAATCAGAAGTTGCATTAGATAAGATGTTAATTTAGTGGAACATGTAAAACAAAAAAATAGATGAACTTAAATCAGAAGTGTACCTTCAAGCAAAGTAAAAATTGGCCTACATCTGTCAATTCCAAGGGTGGAATTGAAACTCTCTACAAAATTTGAAGTGTTTGTATCATTGCACACAATTTGGATCAAATTTGTGCTTACTCCAATTTGAAGGATCTCCTAGATTTGCAAACCAGTTCATAACTCTATCACCTCCCTCTTTCTTTAGTCTTTGTATGGCCTTTCTAAAGGTAAATTGGCTTGTTGCATTGCATACCCTCCAAAACAAGACGTACATCAAAGGTCCTGAAAATTGTTTCTTACAGTTGCTACTAAGATGCCTGCAACAATACCTCCTCTTAGCAGTTGGCCAGACATCTGCCAAAGCAAGATCAATTCCCTGAAAAATAAGACAGCATACCATGAAAAATAGAATGGCAACAAAAATTAAGATACACAAGTACAAAGTATTTATCATCATACCTTTTGCCTATCTGAAATAATGGTCCAGTCTTTTCTACTTGACTCCTTCATAATGTTGTACAAATTCCATAAGTAAGACCAAGTCTCTTTATCTTCAACACTTACAACTGCATAGGCTAGGGGGAATATTTCATTGTTAGCATCTAAGGCTACTGCAGATAGCAAAACACCCCCATAATTCCCTTTTAAGTGAGTCCCATCAATACCAATCAAAGGTCTGCACCCCCCCAAAAATCCTTTCCACATTCCAGCAATTGACATAAAAACCCTAGTAAACAACATCTGCCTAGGAATGGACTCAGTTTCCATAAAATTATAGTGTGCAACAGATTCTGGATTGGTTTCACAAATGACCTTGACATATGCAGGTATCTTAGCGTAGGACTCATCATGCCCACCAAACAATTCCTCAATAACAAATTTTTTCATCAAATATAATGAACCCTGCTTCATATAAACTCCATACCTATGAAATAGGAGCTCATTAAGTGCTTTACCTGGAATGTCAGGGTTAGCTCTTATATCTTCCATTAACTTTGAAGCAGCCCACTTCACATTGCAGACAGGGTTGTAAGTCTCCAAACCCCTGCACTGGTGCTTATTTGGCTTCAATCTTTTTGATGGCCCAAGTAACACCATCACCTAACCTGCTAGCATGTAATCTCCAATTACATACCTCTGCAGCACATGTGCAGGTATACCTAGTGTTATCAGTAGCAAGAACGATTATTGAAAACCCTTCCTGTATGTAGTAATCATTCAAGACAGATTTGAAGTGTTGTTTATCCATGAAGATCATCCAGGACCTTATTTCTATCTTCCCAAACTCCTTATTGTCATACATTTCCCCATTCTTGTATAACCTCTGGTAATAGTCATCATCATCATCACTGTCTATGAAATCATGCCATTTACCAGCCTTCCAGTTATCCTTGACCTTGGGAATTGAGTTCACATCTTCACTTTCATCCTCACTTACATATTCATGTCCCTCATCACTCCGCTTTCATCTTCACAGTCATCATCAACACCAAAGTCCACCTTCCTTTTAACATATTTTCTTCCTTGAGTAGATCCTCCCACATCAACATCATCATGTCATTCTACAACCTGTTCTTCATCATTTTCTGACCCATTTCCTTGTCTTGAATTAGTACCAGTTCTGACATTTTCATGACTTATGTATATACCCTTCCTCCTGGCTGTGGTTTTGGGAATTTTTCTCTTGAATAAGGCTTGGTCAGGCATTGTAGAAGTACTTTGAGAAGCACCCTGAGAACCACCCTGAGAAGTATTTTGGGGAGGGGAAAATCTTGGACTCCTCCTAACTGGCAAAGCTTGGAAAGCTGTTTGTGGTGAAATTGGTGGTGGTGGTAGGTTAATAGCAGATGACTTAGGTTTTTTGGGTGGTCTTTTGGGTATTTGTTTATTAGCTTTCCCCTTCCCTTTGGTGTTAAAAGCTTTCCCCTTCCCTTTGGTGTGATCAATAATTTCAGTCACCTTTATTGTACTATGATTATTGTTACAGGATTGTGCGGCAACACTCGCACCCCGCCCCGTATGGCACTCTCCGCCAGCCCCATGCGTCCAGAAAGTCAGTCTTACGCCTCAGAACAACAATGACTGGTTTCGCCCTGCCTTGGGCTCATCAGGGAAGCGGCTCTAGCTCCCGACCAGCCCTGCGCACCAACTGCCAATAACAGTCCCCGCAGGCACTCGCCCTTGAGTAAAACCATGCCTCCCCTTCAACATTAAGCACAAACCAGCCAATGTCCCCTTTAACAACCTTGACCCGTTACAACTACAATGATGCAGTGATTTGTCTTCAAGTTCATCAAGTGAAACACCATCACCCCCATGAACCCCACCAGTCTCCTCAACCCCCTCATCCCCCTCAACCCCAACATTGCTTAATTCAGACCTCCTCCTAAAATTCAATACTAAACTATACAACTTATTAGGTTTCATAGTAGTCCCAAGCCATATATAAATCAACTCTTTTTCAGCATTCCTTTCAAACATCTTCATTAGATACTTATCTTCCAAAAATTTACTATGTTCCATTTTATATACATAAGAAAATGTTGGAAAATGGTTATTCATCTTTTTCCCCAATCTTTTACATTCATCTTCGAACTCCAAGATTATATCCAACAGAGAAGTTTTATCTACATCCACCCTAATATCAACTTCTGTACCCATCCAATGGAATCTTAAAATCTTACCATCCATTCTGCAAATTCAGTTGAAACTAACTAAGACATACGAATACACACATACGTACAAGAATACATACGAATACACATATATATGACAAATATTACAACAAATACATACGAATACACATATATATGACAAATGTGAACAACAAATACATATGAATACATATATATACGTACAAATATGAACAAGAAATACAAACCTGTAGTTGAGAGAAGTCAATGAAGAGGTGAATGACTAGATTTGCCCTAATTAATCACTTGATTTGCCCGAATTGTAACCCTAACCCACTTTCCCCAATTTCCCTTAGAACCCTAACCCTTCAGCTATAAACCCGATAAAATGAAAAAAATGCTCTGTTTACCACGACTTTATATAGTTTTTAAATTTTTTTATTTTTAATTGCAGATTTTATTTTTAATTAATTGAAATTACTGTTTAACTAACGTTTCATTAACGTTTTAATGACGGATGGGCTTTTTTTTAGAAGACAAAACCTTGATGGTACCACTCGTAAGTCAAAAATATGCAGTGATACCATTCGTAAAAGCTAATACCAAAATGGTACCATTCATAATATCCCAAATTTTAATTAAAAAATTAAATATTTTAATTAGTCCAGCAGCCTAATTGATAAATAGGATTTTGGGTCTATGGTTTAGGGTTGTAACAACCCTAAACCCTAAGTTCGTATATGTTTTATTTCGTCATTAAGAATCTATACTATTATATAAAAGCCGAAACATTAAAAATTTGGTGGGTTGGTATGGTACCTGTTGATTTTACTTATTTACCCTTACTTAATTACATATAAAATTCATTTTACTAATTAATTTCCTTTTTCCGATTAAACATATTACCTTTTTTATTTTACATTAACTAATTAATTTCCCTTTTTAGGTAAAACACAATATCTTTTATATTGTATCTAACTAAAATTTCTCCATTCTTATAAACACTACAAGCAATTTTGTTTAATAAAATAATATAATTATATTCAAATTACTATTAACTAATCAATTACCTTTTCCAGCCAAAACATGTTACCTTTTCTCTATTCTGTAACTAAAATATCTCTTTTTCCAATTATATCACGGGTGGTTCTATTTAATAAAATAAAATAATAATATTATAATACTAATAATTACTTTTCAGCTAAAACTTATCATCTTTTCCATATTTCATAATTAAAATTTAATTTTGCTAGAAATATCACGTGCAACATTAATTTCTCACTATCTAAAAACACTACGAGCAATTTAATTTAGTAAAATAACATAAATTAAATTATATTTACTATAAACTAATCAATTACCTTTTTCACTTAAAACATGTCGCCTTATTAATTTTCACATTACCTTTTCTATTTTTTATAACTAAAATCTGTCTTTTTTCAATTATATCACGGGCGTTTCTATTTAATAAAATAAAATAACTATATTATAATATTAATAATTAACCGATTAACTTTTTCAGCTAAAATGTATCATCTTTTCTATATTTTCTAGCTAAAATTCCTCTTTTTCTAAATATATCATGGGTAACATTAATTTTTCCTTTTCTTAAAATATTACGAGCAATTTTTATTTAGCAAAATAACATAATTGAATTTTAATTACTATAAACTAATCAATTACAATTTTCACCTAAAACATGTTTCTTTTTAATTTTCTCTAACTAAGACCTATATTTTTCTAGTTAAATCATGACATTTTATTTAATAAAATTAAATAATAATTTTATAAGTATTTATAATTAACCGATTACCTTTTTCAACTAAAATGTATCATGTTTTCAATATTTTCTAACTAAAATCCCTCTTTTCCTAGAAATATCACAGATAACATTTATATAATTATCAAATCATCTCATTTAAAAATTTAAGCCTCCAAAATTCACATTTAAAAAAAATAAATTTATATTAATATAAAAAATCGTATAATATTAAAAGAAATCCGTGCATCGCACGGGTTTTAAGCTAGTATTTCTAAAATCCAAAATGGAAAAGTTGTCCCAAAGGTTAATTGTTGAAACACCCTAAACCCTAGACCCAAAACCCTAAGTTCGTATACGATTTATTCGTCATTCTGAATATTTCTAAAATCCAAAATGGAAAAGTTGAACCCCCAAAGGTTAACCGTTGAACCCTCGAAGGAATACAAATAAATTTAAAAATATTGTACAATTTTTACCTGAAGGATACGCATTTACTGTTTGAGTAACAGCTAACACCCAGTAGTCAATAAGGTATTAGAATATAAGTGGATAACTGAAATGTGAAAGATACACATAATGATAATGTGTATCATGGGATACGCATAAGCATGTTACGTATCTTGAAGACACATTTTAAAAACGGTAATTTTAACACTACTCTTCGAGAATTGTTATTTTTGGTGTTTTTTTTAAAAAATGTTATTTTTAACATTTTTCCGTTTGATTATTTATAGTCGTTATCATAGGAAAAAAAAAACAAATACTATAATGATTCATGTATTTCTACAAATATTGTATATAAAATATTATAAGTGTATACTATCTAAATGTAGAAAGGGGTTCGGGTGTTTATCTCACCCATGACCACTCTGGTCTTTTTGTTAGTACTATAAATTTATTGGCAATTTATAAGAGGGTTTTATATCAAATCGGTCACTGATCTCATTAAAAAATATCAAGTAGTTCCCCAGTCTCCACGGGGACTCATTTAAGCCACTAAACTAAGAAATATATCATTTGCCCCCTGCATTCACAAAAATAATACAATTTATGGTGGCCTAAATGTCTTGGATAAAATTTATTGTGGCCAAAAAAAGTTCAATCTTGGATAGATTGTATTATTCTCAGTTAGGCCACCATAAATTGTATTATTTTTGTGAATGCAGGGGGGCAAATGATATATTTCTTAGTTTAGTGGCTTAAATGAGTCCCCGTGGAAACTGGGGAGCTACTTGATACTTTTTAATGAGATTTCGTTTGATATAAAACCCATTTATAAGATGGTTGTAAGTTTTTTATAAAAATGAAGCTCCTGCCACTGCATATTTACACTTCCATTGTTTGTAAGAATCAGCATTAATTAAGTCTCCCGTTCTTTGGCAAACAGTTGTCAAGTAATTGTTACATAACAAATGGTTTCCAGACCATTAGATCAACCATCCAACGATTGTGGTTTAAAAAAACTTTACACCGTATCGTAGAATTTTTTCGCGGTACGGATAAATTACCAAAATACTCCCTATTTTCACACCAAAAATCTATTTGTACACAGTACTGCAAAAATTTTCTGTAATACGGGACAGATCATTTGTTGAGACAAATGTTTGGTGTAAACCGAACCCCGTTACTTAATTCTTGGGACGACTATGCTACAAGTCAATTTCCTTCCAAGTACTTTTCATATGTGCAATGTGGAGGGCTAGTAGTCATTCACAAGTCACCTTCCTTTTTCTTTTTGTTTTTTTTAATCCCCAACATATTAGAGATTTTGAGCAGCGCGGGGTACATGATTGTTAGATTGTAACTGTTGCGTTCCGAATTTGGTTATGAACAAAATTGCTTAGTGCCTAAACTTGAACTCAAAATTGCTTGTTTACCCCTTGTGATGATAGTTTGTTGCGATTACCATAACTAATGTGGTCCACGACAGCTTAATCAAAGTTACAACAGTACCATAACTAATGTGGTCTACGACAGCTTAATCAAAGTTACAACAGAAGCTGAACAGTGTCGTTAGTGGCAAAGACCATCATAAACAAAACAAGGATAAAAGTCCAAATGAAGTCATTTCACACTTTGGGATTGTGTTTGTCCAGTCGAAAAATTAAACGGAAGATGTCCACCAAATGGCAGAAAGAAGACAAACAAGTTCCTTGAGTAAAACATACTGAAAGATTTCGAATTGCTATCAAGTAGACACAGGTGATTGGAGGAGGGGGGAGGTCAAGCTTCAGGAACTGTGGCTGCAGGGCGCCTGATTGATGCAGACTGAAGCAGATGATTGTAGCTGCCTTTCTCCTTGAAAAGCTGAGAAAAATGATGTTTACAGTACAAAATGCCTTCAAGGGCTGCATAAGTTGATGGAGTTATGTGGCATCCACCATGAGAGCATTTGAAGCATGTTTTATGATAAGCTTCATTCTCCACCGTTACCTGACATTTTCACAAACAGAAACAAATTAACAAGACATATAAGCTACAGGCCCACCTATAGATAAGTATTATTATGCAACATTAGTTTATCAGACAATGTAATATATCCGACCTGCCGTGGATATCCATGATAAACTCACCTAATCATGGCAACCCTTGGACATTCATATCAGTTTTCGAATATGCCCTTTTTTTATAGTAAAATACTCTTAATCCCTAACAATGAGAGTTACATCCTGAACTTTTGCTAGTAAAGCTTTTAATAAAGGGCCTCAAGCTACAAATTTTGTTGGTCTCGTCAAATTGTTGCTTTAACTCTTGGAAAGTAATCCTAACAATGCAAGAGAGAGAAATGAAAGATGTGCAATGTATTGGTCTTTTTGTGCATTCTATTTACTAGTAAAAGGATGCAACTAAAATAACTAGGCACATGCAACGGTGAAAGATGGTGCCCTATCAAGTCTGTTTACCTGAGAACTGATAACTATTAAGGGGAGAAGCATATTGTCAATTTACAGAACAAACACATTAAACCGTTTCTGCTGTCAATCATTGGGACATGCTGCTTGTAATTTTTATATCTTAATCAAATTACTTCAACATGACGGTTAATGAAATAATAGGAGTCGACTAATCTATCTTGAGAAGCATTCTTTGTTGACATCCTTAAAAATTCCTGTAACACTGCGTAGTTTACTAAACTAACACATAAAGCCATATCACTGTTAATCATATTTTAACCAAAGGTATTGGTGCCTGCGTGTTATTCTTAGATCTTTTAAAATTATACATTATGTGATGGACGGAGTTCGTAACAGTTTTTGGCCTGATCAAATATTATGTTTGGACAAAACTGAAGGTAATTATCTAGCAAAAGGTGAGATTAATGAATCAAAGAAGCCAGGGTAAAGCTACTTTTCCGCAATTATGGTTGAGAGGAAAGTGCTTGCAATTAATTCATGCCCTTTACATAGTCTGGCTGAATACCTTCTCAAGTGGATATGCTGTTTTCCCACAAGTTGCACATTTTTCTTGTGTCCCAGAAAACAATCCAGCAGCTTTGCTTGGTGACCTTGTCTGTAAAATCATAGGTGACATGAGTTTTGCTTAAATCAAGAAGACCAGTATGGTTGTTCTAGGACAGATATCTGTAGAGGAAAATTTACCAGCTCTGGGGTTGTCTTATCAGCCGTCTTTGCAGCTGAAAGAAAACATTATGCATTGCAAAGTGAACATGTAATTCAGATTTGTCAAAAATACAATTGTATTATATGGATAAAAGGGCATACCTGACTGGAAGTTCTTGTTGTAATTTCCCGACTCCTTGAAGAGTTGTTCAAAGTGAGTTTTACAGTACAGAACACCTTCCATTGAGGAGTAATTACCCAGCTGCAGAAAAGGTAAAAAAATTGCAATAATTGTTTGCTCCGTAAAGCATCATGGACAAGATAATTGTAAGTAGCAAATGATTAAGTAGTCATATCAGATAAAATGAGATCTCAAACCAAAAATGTATAGGGATTTTAAATTCTTCATTTGAGTATCAACTGGGTTACTTCCTAAATTACTGAAAAATAAAAAAAGTTTTGCATCCTCATACTAACAAAGAGGCAAGTACAGAGGCATAAACAATTTATTAAACTAGCAAAATCTATTCACAAACTAGCAGAATCCAAGATTGCATGAGTAATTTAATTCAGTTAAATGTCAATGGTAAGTACACTTTTAGCTGGTTTATGTCAATATACACAATTTATACCATTCTCCAACAACATAAAAATTATTGAACCAAAGTTACTGTGGAAATGTCAGCCGAAAAATATTTTGAGCCAACAAGTATTAAAATCCTTGAAAAACAAATGAAGCAATGAGTAAAGCAGTAGAATAATTGCCTTTAAGGTCCCTTTGCAGTGAGTGCACCTGAAGCAAGATTTGTGAAAATCAACTCCATCAGCAGACAACAACTCCATTGGATAAACAGTCTTCTCACAAACCTTGCATTTCTGTTGGGTACCAATAAAAGACATATTTTTACTTGGATCTGATCTTGGCCTTCTTAAATTTTCTTGCCTTATCAACAACCAAACAAATTTAGCTTATCTTTTGCCTTTCCTTTAGCTAGCTCAAACTCAACTCCAACCCTTACAATCTTAAGCTTCTACAAGAACAAGAACCCAAAAGAATAAATAAATAGTAAAGGTGACTAAAAATAAATAATGCACTTTACAAGTACAATGTATGATTACAAATATACTTACAAGTTACATGTTAGATCTCAACTACTAATAAGTAATCTAACTGAAGCCCATTTGTAATAAGAGTAGATAAAATGTACCTTAATAACACAGATTGAAGATGGAGCATAAAATTGTTGATAAAGCTCAAATGTAGAGAAATTCAAACCTGAATAAAGAGCCTTTCAATGGAGAATATAAGAATATCTTTAGCAGATAGAATATAGAAAGGGCATACAGTATACATTCACTATTAAGATAATACTCATATTATAGGAAAAGTTAAATGTAAAACTAGTACTCCCTTTTGTTTCTCAATCTTTTTTCGGTTTTGACTTTTGGTACTGTTTATTATAAGAGATTTACTATTAATTTACGCATAATTTATAAGATACTCCCTCCGTCCCAAATTGTTTGAACATCTATGACTTTCACGGAGATTAAGAAAATGTAGTAAAAAAGAGTAAAGTTAGTTGAAAAGTGGATAAAGTGGATAAAGTTAGTAAAAAGAGTAAAGTTAGTTGAAAAGTTACTTTGAACGATTGATCGGGTGATTTCTCAAAGATTTCCACCGCTCCGTGTGGAAACACAGTTTTGACAACAAATGGCCCTGACCATCTCGATTTGAGTTTCTCTGGAAACAATCGAAGACGAGAGTTATATAATAAGACCGACTGACCAGGAACGAATACCTTTTGAATAAGACGACGATCATGCCATCGTTTCACTTTCTCCTTATAGAGCTTATTGTTCTCATATGCCTGCAATCGAAACTCGTCCATCTCGTTGAGTTGCACCATCCTTTTCTCACCTGCGGCCTTAAGATCGAAATTTAGCTTCTTCAAAGCCCAATAAGCTTTGTGTTCCAATTCTGCCGGTAAATGGCAAGCTTTCCCATAGACCAGCTGATATGGTGACATGCCCAAGGGTGTTTTATAAGCTGTACGATAAGCCCATGCGGCTTCATCGAGTGTCAAAGACCAGTCCTTTCTCGAATGACTCACCACTTTTTCCAGAATGCGTTTAATCTCGCGATTAGATACCTCAGCTTGGCCATTGGTTTGCGGGTGGTATGCCGTAGCTACCCGGTGGTTGATGTTGTACTTTGCCATGAGATTAGTAAACTTGCGATTGCAAAAGTGAGTACCTTCATCGCTTATGATTACTCGAGGAGTGCCGAATCTTGTGAAGATATTCTTGTGAAGGAAGTTGAGCACGACATTGGCATTATTGGTCGGAAGTGCCTTGACTTCAACCCATTTGGAAACATAATCAACGGCTAGCAAGATGTATTGGTTGTTACATGAGGAAATGAATGGTCCCATGAAATCGATGCCCCAAACATCGAAGATTTCCACTTCTAGCATTATATTGAGGGGCATCTCATTCCTCCTAGATATGTTACCAACACGCTGACAACGATCACACTTTAGCACAAACTGATGGGCATCTTTAAAAAGGGATGGCCAATAAAATCCCGCTTGAAGAATTCGAGTTGCGGTCTTTTCACTTCCATAATGGCCACCATATGTCGTGGCGTGATAATCCCTTAGAATAGCCTCTGTTTCACTGTATGGCACACATCTCCTAATCACCTGATCTGCTCCTTGTTTAAACAGATATGGTTCGTCCCAACGATACCATTTGACTTCATGCAAGAATTTCTTTCTTTGTGCAAAAGAGAGCTCGGGAGGAATCACTCGACTCACCAGAAAATTCACAATGTCTGCAAACCAAGGCTCTTCTTCTTGTATCCCAAACAACTGTTCATCAGGAAAGGATTCATTAATGACAGTTTGGTCTTGGGATGTCTTCCCAAGGTCTTCCAATCGTGAGAGATGGTCGGCTACTTGGTTTTCTGTCCCTTTTCTATCCTTGATCTCCACATCAAATTCTTGCAGCAGGAGAATCCATCGAATCAACCTAGGTTTGGAATCCTTTTTAGAGATCAGATATCTGATAGCCGCGTGATCAGTGTACACAGTCACCTTCGTGCCAAGCAAGTATGAACGGAATTTTTCAAAACCATAAACTATGGCTAACAGCTCCTTCTCAGTGGTAGTGTAGTTTAATTGAGCATCACTGAGGGTTTTGCTTGCATAATAGATGACATGAAACATTTTATTTTTCTTTTGGCCAAGAACGGCCCCAACTGCGTAATCGCTAGCATCACACATCATAGCGAAAGGCTCACTCCAATCTGGAGCAATGATCACGGGTGCTGAAATCAATTTCTTCTTCAGAGTCTCGAAAGCTGTGAGACATTCTTCGTTAAATTTGAAATGAATATCTTTTTCCAGCAGCTGACACAAAGGTTTGGAAATTTTTGCGAAGTCCTTGATGAAACGCCTGTAGAAACCTGCGTGCCCAAGGAAACTGCGAATCCCTCGCACTGAATTAGGCGGCGGCAGCTTTTCAATAGCTTCTATCTTTGCTCTGTCCACTTTTAGACCCTTCCTTGACACTTTGTGCCCGAGAATAGTTCCTTCTTGTACCATAAAGTGGCACTTCTCCCAATTGAGCACTAGGTTAGTTTCCACGCATCTTTTCAGCACCGAGCCAAGATTTTGCAAGCATTCATCAAAAGATAGACCGAATACAGAGAAGTCATCCATGAAGACTTCAACAGTCTTGCCAATCATGTCTGAGAAGATGGCCATCATGCATCTTTGAAAAGTACCAGGTGCTCCACACAAGCCAAAAGAAACCCGCCGAAAGGCGAAAGTGCCGAACGGGCATGTAAATGTTGTTTTCTCCTGATCCTCAGGAGCAATGCAAATTTGATTATATCCAGAATACCCATCCAGGAGGCAGTAATAATCATGGCCGGCTAGTCTATCTAGCATCTGATCAATGAAAGGAAGGGGAAAATGATCCTTCCTTGTGGCTTTATTTAACTTCCGGTAGTCCATGCAGATTCGCCAACCGGTGACTGTGCGAGTAGAGATGAGTTCATTCTTTTCATTAGTAATCACAGTCATGCCTCCTTTCTTCGGCACACATTGCACTGGACTCACCCATGCACTGTCAGAAATGGGATAAATAATCCCTGCATCCAGCCACTTGATGATTTCTTTCTTCACTACCTCTTTCATAAGAGGATTTAGCCGCCTTTGATGCTCCACTGTTGGTTTACTACCTTCTTCCAATGGAATTTTATGTTGACAATAAGCTGGGCTGATGCCTTTGATATCCGCTAGGGTCCAACCAATGGCTGTTTTGAATTCCCTCAGGACTCTTAAAAGCTTGTCTTCCTCAGAGTCTGAAAGGTTAGCAGATATAATCACAGGTAAGGTAGATGATTCACCAAGAGAAGCATACTTTAAGTGATTAGGAAGTGGTTTGAGCTCTAGAGTTGGAGCTTCCTCGATAGATGGTTTCATTTGCTGATGCGGCCCCTTTAGTTCTGGCAGATCCAATGATTCAACTGGTCTTTCAAATTTTCTTTGCCATGGCAGAGCATCCAGATATTGCAATTGTTCATCTATGTCATCTTCATCTAATGAATACCTTCCACTAAGGGCCTTTTCCAAAGTGTCATTCATGAACAAGTGATCCAATTTTTCTTGTACTGTAGACTCAATCAAGTCTACCTTCAGACACTGCTCTTCTTCTGTTGGAAACTTCATGGCTTTGAAAACATTGAAGGTGACATTTTGATCATGCACTCTCATTGTAAGTTCCCCCTTTTGGACGTCAATCAGTGTTTGTCCTGTCGCCAAGAATGGTCTACCAAGAATGATTGGAATCTTCTTGTCCTCTTCGAAATCCAGTATGACAAAATCAGCTGGAAAGATAAGTTTGTCTACTTTCACTAGGACATCTTCAACAACTCCCCGAGGATAAGTGATAGAGCGATTAGCCAACTGAAGTGACATGTTCGTCGGGTTTGGCTCAGGAAGGCCAAGTTGCAAGAAAACTGAGTATGGCATGAGGTTGATGCTTGCTCCTAAATCACATAAACATTTGTCAAAAGACAAATTCCCAATGGTGCATGGTATGGTGAAACTGCCAGGATCTTTTAGCTTAGGCGGTAACTTTTGTTGCAATACCGCACTACACTCCTCTGTCAAAGCAACAGTTTCTAAGTCCTCAAGTTTTACTTTTCTCGATAGAATGCCCTTCAAAAACTTGGCATAACTCGGCATTTGCTCCAGGGCTTCAGCAAATGGGATGTTGATATGTAATTTCTTAAAGACTTCAAGAAATTTGCCGAACTGCTTGTCTAGTTTCTGTTTTTGCAGACGTCGAGGAAATGGCGGAGGTGGATAGACATGCTCTTCTGCTTCTTTCTGTGCAGGGACTGATTGTTTAGGAGGTGGTACACTTTCTTCTACCTCCGTGCTTGAAATTGGAGCCTTACCCTTGTCCTCGGTATCTCCCAAGTTCACTGTTTCTTCATCGGGCAGAATTCTTTTTGCTCTTTCCAATTCAGTGCCTTCTATGACTTTCCCCGATCTTAAAGTGATGGCTTTAATGTGCTCTTGGTTGTTCTTTCTCCCTGGATTAGCTTCAGTATCACTGGGGAGTGTTCCTTGTGGTCGGCTCATCATGAAACTAGTGAGTTGTCCCAATTGAGTTTCCAGATTTTTAATAGAAGCCGCTTGGCTTTTGGACGCCAACCTCAACTCCTCCAATTCTGCCTTTTCACTAGAAGATGATTGCCCAGAATTCCCATAGGATTGTTGTTGAAATCCTGGGGGTTGAAATTGTCGTGGGGCATATTGTTATTGATATTGGTGCCCCTGCTGTTGCTGGAATCCAGATGGATTATATGGCCTAGCTCCAAACTGCTGATTTTGAAATTGTTGGTAGGGCTGATTTGATTGTTGTGCTCCTCCTTGATTATTGCTCCAACTGAAATTTGGATGATTTCGGTTGTTCGGATGGTAGGAATTTGGAGCTGGTTGTTGCTGTCTTTGGAAATTGCTTACGAATTGAACCGACTCGTTTGAGATGGCACATTGGTTTGATTCATGTGTGCCCGCACACAACTCACAAACACTAGCAACTTGATGAAATCCTTGTGCTGTCAAAGAGTCTATTTTCAAGTTCAAAGCCTCTATTTGAGCTGCTAAGGAAGTGGCCTTGTCGACATTAAGAATTCCTGCTACCTTCTGTTGTGGCATCCTCTGAGTTGGATTTTGATATTCATTAGCTGCCATCATCTCGATAAGATCGTAGGCCTCCTCATAACTTTTAGCCCATAATGCTCCCCCTGAAGCTGCATCTACCATTGGCCTTGATTGTATTCCTAGTCCATTATAGAAGCAATTTATGACCATCCAATTTGGCATGCCATGATGTGGGCATTGCCGAAGCATTTCCTTGTATCTTTCCCACGCTTCACATAAAGATTCACCAGACTGTTGAGAAAATTGCGTGATAGCATTCCTTATAGCTGCAGTCTTTGCCATGGGGAAGAATTTGCTAAGAAACTTTTGAGCTAGATCAGCCCAAGTGGTGATAGATCCCGGTGGCAGAGAGTGTAACCAACTTTTGGCCTTGTCTCTTAAGGAAAACGGGAAGAGTCTCAACTTCACAGCATCATCTGACACATTGTTGAATCTAAATGTGTCGCATATTTCTATGAAGTTCCTGATGTGTAAGTTAGGATCTTCCGTTGCAGTTCCTCCGTACTGTACTTGATTCTGCACCATCTGAATAGTGCTGGGTTTAATTTCAAATGTAGGAGCCGCAATTGCTGGACGAATGATACTTGACTGAATGTCATCAATCTTCGGTTGTGAGTAGTCCATTAAAGCCCTTGCTGCTGCAGGTGCAACTACTTCGGCTTCTCCGTCCATCTTGTGAGTATTTGCTAGTTTAAGTACTTGCTTGGCTTTTAATGCTTTAGCACGTGTTAGCATAAAAATCCAAGTATCTGAACACAAATAATCACTTCAAAATATAAGATAAAATGTTCAAGTCAAACAAATTAACTTCTATTGTAGTAAAACACATAAACAAAATAACACCGAGTCCCCGGCAGCGGCGCCAAAAACTTGTTCGCTATATTCTCTACGCAAGTATACGCAGTCCAAAAGCAATATAGGGAAATAAGGATCGTTCCCACGAAGACTTGGTGTATTTCAGTAAATATGTTTATTCAACAACGTTTGGTTAATTATAGAAGCCTGAAAGAACGAAAATGGTTGGTTTGTTTCAAATCACAATTAATTAATAAAATAACGACTAAAAACAATAAGATTTTATATATGAGATAAACATGGGATTCTAATTTCATTATTTATTTCATTTAGAATTGATGCCTTAATGTAAAGTGATTCTGATAATTATGAAAGCTAGCCGGGAACACGAAGCTAATATAAGCGCCTTTCAGCCTTAACTTATATCAAACCATACAAACATCCACTTAAAAAGATAGAAGTTGCGTGGACACCATTTATGTCTAGACCCTATATGTCTATAAGATTTGAAAACATAACTGGTTTACGAATAAATTCCTTTATTAGGGCTACACAGGGCGATGTGATTCAAAACCCTATCACTAATCGTAATTATATATGAAAATTACGAACCTGTGCTAACATGGCAAATTCTAAATTCTCAAATCCACTTTCGCATTCATTAAGAATTAATAATTTAGATGATAGCTACGCATCTAATAAATTAAGTACAACCATGTTAGGCAATCGGAAATTTTTATCATAACACAATTTATTAAGGCATCGAATTACTAAATTACGTAAATAAATCCATTAGAATCCCATGACGGCGATTAGTTCATAATTAAACGAATCGTCATCATGGGATTAATTGAAACCATAATAATAATAATAATAATAATAATAATAATAATAATAATAATAATAATAATAATAATAATAATAATAATAATAACAATAATAAAACTAAATTAAAAGTTACGATAAATTAAATATGAAAATTATAAGAGTTAGAAACTAAAACCGAAATAAATTCCACTTGCACGAAACGAGCACTCCGATAATTCCCCGTAAAATAAGAAATTAGAATTTAAAACCGGAATAGCTTCCACCGAAGAGAAGAGCACCCCGATAAATCCCGTAATTTCTTTAACCCAAAATGAAATTTATACTAAAATTACAGAAAATTTAATTGTATAAAATAAAAATAAAATTACAAAAGAAGCTACTGAATTTTTAGAGAGCAAGGAGAGAATTAAGTTGAGAGGTGTGTTGTTCAGCTCAAATTCATCCTATTTATAGGATGAAATAGCACACCAATTCAGAATTTCAAGGCTTAAATAATGCAACCAGCCAGCAATAAAAACACCACCCACAATTTAAAGTCACCGCCCCAACTATTTAAATCAATCTGTTGAATAGAATTAATCAGCACTACAGAACAGCACCAGCCTCAGGGTAGTGAAGTGTGCGACACGCGCGGCAATTTCTGCTGAGTTCTAGGCGCGTACGCGCCACGCGCTCCCCAGGCGCGTGGGAGAATCTTCTCTTGGCCGACAGAACAGGTTGGTTGCTCTAATTTTTTTAACAATTGCCGACAGCACACTTTGTGCAATTGCTTTTTTTTTTTGTTTTGCTTTCCACCTGCACACACCTGCTACACTTCTATTACATAATTCGATTATTTTATTTCTTTTTTTTTGTTTTGTTTTGTTTTTGTTTATTCAACTTGCAAAATAAAATATATTTAATTAATAAATAATTAATTTAATTTCGAATTTATAAAAATAAATATCTAATATTATTAGATATTTATAAATATAATTTTCTAATTAAATAAAGTATTTATTAATAAATATATAATATTATTAAACAACAAAAACTAATTAAAAGACACAACATATTTAAGGATAAACCATCAATATAGGTCCATTTAGCGCATAATAAGTGGATATAAAATCCACTTATCATAGAAATAATTAAGAATTGACTGCAATGTGATATAACCGTCAAAATTTCTGTCTCCATCGCATTTTACATAGCTGGTTTCATTAGAAAGGGTTTATGAAGAATAGACTAGAGGATGAATTTAATTTGTTTCTCTGTGTGATACTATCAAGGTAATGCAATGTGGAACTTTTGTGTTGGTGTCTATGCATTTACAACAGGTCTCATAAGTAGTAGATCAATTAATTAGCATTAAATAATTTGATAGATAACAGACTGCAAGGCTTTTGCACTTTAGTTATTATAATGGCATCTTGTCGTTCATGGATATAATGAATTCATTATTTTGGAATGATATTTATCATCTGCACTTGTTATGCTTCTGCAGAAACTGGAAGCCACTATACAGTGGAAAGGGGAATTTACATGTCATCATTTGCTGCTGCATCTTTGTTGCGTCACTTGCAACAGTTGGGGTTCTACTGATTACTATCTTATTTGCATTGACCATAATGTTACAAGACTGTCAAAGTAAGAGTGCTGGCATTGTTGAATTATGGAATATAGATGATTAATGTAAGATGTCTGCTCTGCATGCGGAGCTCAACAGCTTGGGAGCAGAATCTGTTCCTCACATTTGTAAGCATGTTGCTGTTCACTATATCAAGAAAGGCCAATACATGAGAGATTTAAATATTACGGAAACTTTGGTTGAGGATTACTTGAACAGTGCAAAACCTCTTACTGGCGGTCTTGATGTGGTACTGATGGATGTAGATGATTTCATTCTATTAGATTTTCACCACAACAATTTGTCGCAGCCCCGGTAATTTCTCTGACATAACAATGCATAACTCCACTCAAGTTTCTATTATATTATTTTCTCTTAATATAAATTTTTGGTGTTGCATGTACGTCTATATGTTTGTGATGCCATGGCAATATGTTTCTCAAAATTTTCATATACAGATATGAGATATCTCACTGAAAGTAATGTTAGTTATGAAGAACATGTTGGTTGTTAGTTCTAAGGTACATGCTGAAGAAATTTTTGTATTTCCACAACTTTCATTATTTATTCTTTGTTGTATTCATGTCATTTATTAGGAAAAAGAAAACCTATATTTCATACCCGCGGTTCCTACATGTCCATACTTCACAATAACATCAATGATCCATCCCTAGAATTGTAGCCTAGTTGATACTTCTGTTTTCTTGGTAGCAAGAGGTTGAGAGTTCAAGCATAGTGGCATGGTTGTGTGTATAAACATTTCTGCTATTGACCATTACAAAAAACCATTATTATAATCCTCTATTTTTTACTAATACAAATAAAAAAGGCTTCTCTGAAGAGGATGCAAATGACGATAAATCATTCATGTAGGATCCATAGCTTAGATTATAGACTTCTGTATATATAATCGACAGCGTGGTGTAGACCATATATATGTATTGTGCAGAAAAGAGAATAGGCTTTTATCTCTTTATGTTTTAATTTTTTTTGCTTTGACATACAAATAGTAATTGATCTTCCACAGCACATTAGATTTTTACGTTATTCCTAACATGGACAGGTCTGTAGTCATCTGTGGACATAAAACCCACAGATTTCGGTAAAGAAAACGAGTCTACATTTTTCAATTTCACTATAACTAAATAAGTTAGAACCTTAAGCCCTTTAATTTTAAACTTAATTTATAGAATGTTCTGCTCTCAGTACAAGCAAAATGCCTTGACATTATAGTGATTTTTACTGACGAGTGATGAAATTATATACAAGTTCCAAATTCATGACCTACTTCAACGGTTGAAATCATTGAACTTGCTTTAATTTGAAAAAAAAGCCTAAATTTCATTTAAGTATTTGATTATTACTAGTATTCTTAGAAAGAGATGTACGTAACACTACTCTATGCAAAATGAACCATCCTAAACTTTAAGTTGAGTTACGATAGTTGTGACTTGTGAAACTAAAATATGAGTCAGGATACTTTTTCGAAAATAAATGAATCATAAGAAACAGAAGTACAGATTTTGGTAATCTACACAAGGACAACCACCTCGCAAAAAAATCTTTCGTCTCCTTTCATTGACCAACTCCTCCACTTACTAATGTTTATAAGTTTTTCAGGCTCTCTCTAGTATTAACACATGGTCTATCCACTTATCATTGTTTTAGCCTTTTCACATTATTGATGACTCATTATTATGTGATGCAAACAGGGAATCTATATCGAGTGATCCTACTGAAGAGGGGAAATTTCTTAAACATGAGTTTTCCCTACAACTGTATATGAAACTGCATGAGGGTGGGTTGCCTTTAATTTTGTTCTCAAGGAAGTCCGAAAAACTAATGAAGATCACCGCGGAGCGCCTCCTTTCAGCTGGATTTGTTAATTGGTCTTCATTAATTATGAGGTATACTATTGTAGTTCCTTTGCTCCTTTACTAAAATCTTCAAGTGATGATATGTTAACTTCTTTTTCATGTGTATTATATCTAATTCAAATGTGCAGTTTCTTGTATGTGTTAGAGTGGTTTAGGTTTGGAGGAACATAGTTTGACCACAAGTCATCCCATATTATATAAGGTTGTATATTAAATTATTTAGTGTCAGTTTGTTGGACTATGGTCTAGGTTTTCTCCAGAACATCAGGGAATTAATGTTTTCAGTTGAGCCAAAAAAATGGCAGTATAATGGTTTATTTTGAAATATAAAAGACGGCAATTATAGTTAAAGATAGCATCTTTTCGTCTCCATTTCCTTCTTAAATCATTTTATTTGCATGCATGTGTCCTAATGTCCATGCAAAAACACTGCTTAATCTTCCTGGAGTGAAGGATTACAAAAATAGCAGTATATCTAAGACTGCCAAACCAAGGATATCATGTCCAAAGTCCACTTATTTGTCGCTCATACCAGTATATCGCTAGCGATGCTATGATGTATTGTATACTATGCTTTCTTCTTAAAATATGATCTTCATCTGCACTGGTGGTATTGATGAAATTATGATGCAGACTAGACGAGGAAATGCCAATGAGTACCAACAAATATATCCTATGTTACTCGGACTCAGGTTCGGAGTGTCCGACACGACACATATCCGAGTATCGGATTCGGCAATCTCGAAAATTTAGGACACGGGGACACTATCCAAATTTTGGGTACGAGTATGGGGATACGGCAAATATAAAATAAATTATATAATTTTTATATGATAAAAATAAATAAGAAATATATGTTTTATTCATATTTTATTATTTTTATAATTATTTTCATAAAAAAATATTAATTTATTGATTTTTAAAATTTATAAACTAAACAGAATTATTAAAATGTATTATTCACGAAAACAAAATCTAGTAATACAGGAATTTAAAGGTACATGTGGATTGGTGACAGCTGATTTCAATTATTGAATTAAATAATGAATGTGGACTAAAGAAAGTCCAGAGACATTACCATACATTATACAGTTTGTATATACACAAATACATAGTCGTTTATCATCTCCATCATTTTCCTTTCTGCTTTTCATCTTTCCCAATCCTTTCTTCTTGTTCTTTACCTTTTATATCATATCGTGTTCTGTAAAAAGCATGATTTATCTCCGGCAAGCTTCGATTTCGATTTTTTCGACAACCTTCAACTTTTCCGGCGATGGAGAAAAAGTGTCTGATTTTCAATGGACGAATCTGTCCCGTATCCCGTGTCGTGTCCCGTGTCATGTCGTGTCGACACAGATATGGTCGCCTGAATTGGCGAGTCGGAGTAACACATAATATATCTCTGGACGAAGGAATTTATTGGGAAGACAACACTTTCATATCAAGGCTGTAATCAGCAGCCAGATGGATGCTTTAACAGATCAATCTATGAGATTGTAACTATCTGTTACGTTATTATTGCTCAAAACAGGACTGTTAACGCAAGGACTTGGAACAACCGAGTAATAATAAGGAAAAGCCATTGAAATAAATTGATAAACTGAAAATAAACTGTATTGAAGAATTGGAAAAGGAATTACAAGTACTCAAAGTAAATTACAGAATTGAAATGATCAAAAGAAGGTACATGAATGTAAAGCTGTAACTGAAAGCAATACAAAATAAATGTTTTCTTCTTCCATAAGTGCTCAGGAGGACTAGATCAGTATATATAGTTAGGCTCTGTTGGCTTCACTTGATTTGGGCTTGTAATTTTAGATTAGCCGATGGCCCATTTGATCATAATGCTAGTCCATCTGGCCCACATATCTCCAGCTGGTTACAATTCTTTCCCCTTAAAATTATCCCTGTCCTCAAGGATAGTTGAATTTCGAAGAATACATCGGTAGCAACAGAACTTTCCAGGATCAAATACTAATGTAGTAACACTCCAAAACCAAGCAGTTGCTAGCCTCTTGACATTAATTGAAACTAAGTCATTCCGATTTTGAGTCCAATAAGACAATGTTTCTCCACATTCTCCAGATTCACTATTACCATTACCAAAACTCTTACGCGTCTTAGGAGTATGATCCTTCCACTTTTTCTCCAAGCTCCAGGAAGGATAATTAGAATCATGTTACACAACAAGTCTATCCAGTAGCACATACCTTAGCAATTTAAGTAGAGCACCATCGCCATAGTCAGTTATTTTGCCCTGCTCCTTTGTGATAGCAACAAGCATTACTAAAGTAACACCACAAAGAAATGAATTTCCTTCACTTTGGTGTCCAGGAATCCACCTTAATAACCCCATCAGCTGGCCAGCATTGTATAATTCATGAATGATCTCTTTTGAGCAGATGTTAAATTCTTGAAACTGATCCAAAAGTGACTGATTATCTGGTATAAAAGCTGGCCATTCTTCCGCATAATCAAGTTGTTTCTCAATGTCATTATTTCTAGTCAAGTCACTAACATCTTTCAAACGTGACATATTGAAATTATAGGACACACCAGCCAAGAGCTTGTGACAATGTGTGTAAAACAAAGCAAGATCTATATGTAGCTCAAAAGAATCACTAGAATTCAAGCAACATAGAGAAACAACAGATGTGAAGAAGTTAAGTACAATGTCACCTTGAATGGAAAATGAGACTCTCTTGCATCTGTGATCCATAGCATAGAATAAGGTCAATTTCCAGGTAGCATTTCGAGGTATTCGATTTGTCAAAAAATCATCTAATACACTACGCAACCACTTCCTCGTGTAATTTCCTAGTAAATGTTTGGTCAAACAAGCTCTGCACTCAAGTGCAATTCCAGCTGCCAAGTGGCTCAAAGGAGGCGCACTAAGAGATGAAGTAACACTTTGAGGGACAGTCATACCAAAATAAGTTATTCCTTCATGCTCTAACATATACTTGACACCAGGTCCATTTGACGAAGCTATACAATTCAAATGCCAATTGTTTGACACCCAAAGCAAGGCAGCTACAAGAAGTTGGACATCAATCTTATCATGCACTATGTGGATCGATAGATGTAAGTGGCCCAAAACTGTAAGGGATAGCTCCATATTTCCAGGGTTGATTCGCGTAAAAAATAGAGTTTTAATGCTATCATGTGCCTGCTTGAATTCCCCATGGTTATCACAAGATGAAGCAACACTCAACATAGTAATTTCATCTAGTTTCATGTCCACATTTTTAATCATTTCTTTAAAAAAACTTAATGATGCATACTCCCTGACCATTTTGCATACCACCGCCTGGATCAAAGATTAGCATAACCTCCTTATCAGCAATATTCTTTGGCTTCTTTTCTAAACCATAAGTATTTTTGGTTGATGTAGGCTCGTTTATAAGCATTATAAAATGGCCATCCATGACAGCAACATCTCTAATCATTTGCTTCTGCGAATCAATAACACAAGCAGGAATGTCAATGAAAGCCAACACACTCTCTTCCATCTTGGTAAGAATTATCCAAGGCATTTTTTCAGCAACAAGTAGTTTCGACAGAGCAACGAGATTTTCACCACTTACAACTTCCAAGGGCCCCGACTTCATGATTGTATCGTTTCCATTTTCCTTACAACCAAAGGTTTTCACCGAAACATCGTTGACAAGCTACCTCCTACCTTCGTTATCAACATCCATAACCTCAACTAGTAAACGCTCTTCAATCATTGAAGCCTGAAATGTAGCCAGATAAATAGCTTCTTGTAGATTTTGAGGTACCCATAATTCCAAGGTCTCTCGAATTTCATTATCCAATCCCTCAACGAAACAATATGCGAGAAGAGGATCCTCAAAATCGCACTTAAAAATGAACTCAGCTCTGGATTTAATGTGCCTAAAATCCTTTACATACTCTGTAACCGAACTGGAATTTTGACGTGTTATCAAGTTAGCCATCACAAAGAAATCATCATAACCATTTGCTAATGTGTTGCAGCTCATTTCACTCCCAATCACAGCAGCTGAACGTCCTTCATCATGATTGACATTACAAGCATTACGTAAATCCTCCTTGCTCACAGTTCCAACAACCAACTCCGATTTTCTCACAGGATTTTTATCATACACGTGAGGCTCAACTTCTCCTGCATCTACACCCACTTCATTCGGGACTTCAACAACCATCTCCATTAATTTAATTCCATCATTACTAAGACTAAATCCATCAAAACATTGTGAATCAGGTGCTTCGAAACTTGTTTCAAAGCCTTGTAACACACCAGGAGTGGAATTGAGATTAGCAGAAACATTACAAACAATGGCACCTGGGACTTGATTTTTGCGTATAAATTCTCTGCTAGGACTTTCATCAACCACCTGATCCTCGACTACTACTTCCTCTAGAACCAACACCTGCTGCATTTCAACAACCTTCTCCACCCATTTATTGGCTTCCCCAACATTACCTAAAATAGACACAACGCCCACCCCATCATCATTAACACCTAGTGCACTCGCAAAAATCACAGTATCTCCACTCATTCTTTCATCAAGGGAATCAAATTTTCTCTCAGGAAATTCATCAAACAGTTTGGACTCAATTACATTTCAAACTACATCTGGTGAATTGAGGCTAATACCAGCACTAGGACTTTGTGACATGTTGGATGTGGCATTTTGTGATGTGTTTGGAGGTGTTTTCTGTGAATAAGGGGAGGAATATAAATAAATCGGAGGTGTATCAACACATGTAAATGAGGGAGGATAAGAACAGGAATTAAGTGTGACATCATAAGAATGACTATGGTTTGACACAGGGGTTTCGACTCCATTAGGACTGTCAACAAACGTATAAGGTGCACAAAATTCAGTAGTGTATAGACAAGGTGATAGTGGTGGTGGTGGTTCAGGTGGTTTATACTCAACCGGATAGTAATTATAAGGGTTACTAACCGGAGATTGGAGACTTGGTGTTTGACAACCGCAGGAGCACGGAGACGCAGCCATCACATCCGAGGAAGGAAAGCTCTGATACCACTTGTAACCATCTGTTACGTTATTATTGCTCAAAATAGGACTGTTAACGCAAGGACTTGGAACAACCGGGTAATAATAAGGAAAAGCCATTGAAATAAATTGATAAACTGAAAATAAACTGTATTGAAGAACTGGAAAATGAATTACAATTACTCAAAGTAAATTACAGAATTGAAATGATCGAAAGAAGGTACATGAATGTAAAACTGTAACTGAAAGCAATACAAAATAAATGTTCTCTTCTTCCATAAGTGCTCAGGAGAACTAGATCAGTATATATAGTTAGGCTCTGTTGGCTTCACTTGATTTGGGCTTGTAATTTTAGATTAGCCGATGGCCCATTTGATCATAATGCTAGTCCATCTGGCCCACATATCTCCAGCTGGTTACAATTATGAGATATTGTGCTTTCAAGATCCCGAACCCCATCTATTTTAATACACTACATCCTATCGAAATTGTATAAGAGTATATCATTATTATTGATAATGTTTAAGGAGATCATTTGTTTGCCCACCACCATCAATATGTACCCGTTTGGTAGTGTATATACCAGTTTGAATTTTTGTACTGTTGTATAAATGTTGAATTCTTTTATTCTATCTTTTATTCTATGTACAGAAACGGTGATATAGTTTTGAGAAAAAGGAACCTGAGATATATCTCAGGGAACTTTTCCTGAGATACAATACAAAATAACCTTAAATTTTACTGGACCCGCAGGGCTAATTAAAAAATTCTGAATTTACTAAAACGCCCATCCCATTTTTACATATAAAATATAGGTATATCAGGGAACTTACCTGAGATATATCTTAGGCTCCCTAATCTCTATAGTTTCTATAAGAAGTAAAAACAGAATGAGTGTACTATGTTCTTTGCTTTGTCCATTATCACCCGCTCATTTTGTCGTGTTTTCGGCTATTTCACATTATGGTTTGGACTTCCAGTTTCCACTACATATAACTTGGGCCCAAATATTAAAATATTCATGTTTTTACTTATCAAAAATTTGTTGGGAGTGTGTGTGTGTGTTGTAAATAGAAACATTTGATTCAGACACACATCGCATAATTGACGATGAAAGGAGTAGAATGCATTTACTTCAGAAGATTTGATCCGATACCATTCAATCTTCAAATCTACGTTGACAACTTCGAGAGAAATTTACTACTGTAAATTGATACGATGAAAGGAGTAGAATGCATTTAAGCAGTCTTTTCTCCAGAAGAATTTGATCCGATACCATTCAATCTTCGGTCTAATTTAGGATTTGGGTTTGTACTTTGTTTTTGGTATTATTATGGTTATAGAGTAATAGATCATTCAAAAATAAGGCTATTCATGTATATTTCGCAAGTTTTTGAATGTGTTTTGGTGTGGTTAGGTTTTTGGATTATTACCGGAGTTTGGCCGGAAAATTCTTGTTCGTAATTGTTTATTAATTTTGTTTATGTACATGCATAGATATATATATGTAGAGTAACATAGAATTTTGTTAAAATTTCTTGGCAAGTTTTTAAGTCGCTGGATTTTTAAAGTTGTTACCGGATTTTCTAGTTTAGTCGGTTACCTTGATATTTCGACTTGTTTTAGAGTTTATAGATGGATTTGTTTGTATTTTCTGGGTTATAGTGAGTTATGTGTTGAGTTGGGCTTTGTTTTTATTTTGATTTTTCTGTTACATTTTTAGTTAGACGGATTTTGAGTAATCGCCGGTTTTTGACTGGAATTGTTATATGTTAGTTTTTTGACTGTTTCTTGCCTGATTTGGTAGCACGAGCTCGCCGAAAAAGCTCGGTTTAATGGCAATTCGGTTCTTTATATTAAATTTGCTATTTATGATAATTGATTGCTATATTTAATTTTCAGTTGCTAATTTTTGATTCATGATTGATAATGCTTAATTAGTTGCTTTTAATGTGTTCTAATTCAATAAATTAGCTTATTGATTTTATGTTTTAATTAGTTGCATTTATTGGGTCTTACACTCATTTAGAATTTTTTTGTAATTGTCCATATTTAATATTTATTTTATTGGTTTGACTCTTTAATTGTCACAATTATAGTAATCAACTTTGTTGTTTGAAATTTTTCTGTTGGCAAATATTGAATTAATTTATTTATTGTCTAAATGTATCTAAATTTTTAAGGATTCTATCGTACTATTGTACCGTTTTATAAGGTTTTTGTACCTCTGAGGGTGTGCCATATATTGTGGCTTTTTGGACCAATTTTGTGATAATTTTGATGTCGTTTTTTTTTTGACGATTTGGGACATAATGGATGTTTATTGTTTTGGACTTTGTACCATATATGATGGTTTTGAATGACTATGCGGGTAGTGCCATATTTGATGGTTGTTCGTTAATGACTATTAGTATCCTTTTATAATGATTTTATTTTGTGTCTAACCAAAGGAAAGTTCTTTGGTTAGACATAAGATAAAATTTAGTTTGATTTTTATTTTGATTTTCTATCTTATTTAAAAATTTAGTATATTAATTTTATCTTCTTTTGTTTTTTTTTTCATTTTCTATGCTACAGTTGTTTTATGAGATTTATTTAATTTTTTTAGGTGCTTGATCGATTCTGGAGTTTTGATTTTAGCTAATTGTGAAGTCTTGTATGCCTAGAGACAAAAGAGAGGGGCTAGAAGGAGGATATCGGGTAGAAATCAATTTAGTAGTTGGGGACATGATATAAAGTTAGAGGTGGTGAACTGCAACCAAGACGAAGAGGAAAATAAACAAGTATGCGGCAATAACTGATGACAATGGGGACTCACGAAAGCAACAATTAGTTTTGATTATTTTTAGGAAAATTTGTATAACTATTTTGAGGGCACTCTTTTTCCTTTTTGAGTTTTTTTCCACGGGGTTTTGCTCTTGAGGGTTTTTTAATGAGGCCTTTCTATTGTGGGGTTCTTCCTTTCAGACTGAAGGTTTTATTGTCTAAACGTCCGGGAGCAATATGCGTGCTTTTCGGTTAGATGATGAATTTTCTTGAATGAAAAAATCCCCTTGTATAATTATTGTATTTTGGTACAATTCATGAATGAGAAATTCACCTTTACAAAAAAAAAAAGAAAAAATTGTTGGGAGTTATCATTTGTTAGTCTGTTCAACTCTAGCTCACAAAGAAATTTATTTAAAAAAATGGATATGTTAACTTATAAGCTATACTTTAAGAAAAAATAAAAAATTATGAAATATTTTTTTTTATCAAATTAACAAATATTTTCATGAAATATGCTTGTTTCCTATTCTAATAAACGAAAAAGAACATATAGAAAAATATTACCAATAACAATTAGCATTGTGCATCTACACAACATATAAAGGTTTTAATTAATATCAATAAAAGATTTCTTTATCAATAATGAACAAGAAACTTTTGATACACTTTAAGTTTTTTACTAAATAATAACATGTGCGAAGTACAGAAACTTTCGATACACTTTAAGTTTTACTAAATAATAACATGTGCGAAGTACGGGTTGAAAGAATTTATTCAAACTAATTACTAATTTAATATTGAAAAATTATCATAAATGCTATTTTTATAATTTAATTTTTTTGCGATTTTACTATTTTCTACAATTATTTGCAAAAATACGGTTCGCGATAAAAAACAAGCAAGTACAATTTTTTTTTACGTTTTTCTGAAAAATAATTGAAATCCTCTAATATTTCGTTAAGAATATTTAATAAAATTATGGAAACACAACATACAGCATTCAAATAGACACATTATTTGTGCAACTCGGCATGTTTATAATTAAAAATTACAAAATTACAATATAATAGAATTTCAATAATTCTAATATTTTATTAAAAACTAATTTAGAATTGTAGGAAAAATAGAAATTTAGAGGTGAAGCTAAATTTGGTACCAAATTACAATTAAAAAATATTTTTCCGTATTAATAAAAGTTTTGTGCAAATTAATATGTTATAATATACGAATTGTAATTATAATTTATAACTGGATTATAACAGTTCTGCTGTAAAATCATTATAGAGATGAAGTCAAATTTAGTATTGAGATACCATTCAAACCGATTTTCTAGCTTATTAATAAATGTTAATGTTAATGTCGTAGATTATTTTTTTTCTAATATATAATTAAGAATATTATGAGAAAATCAAGAAAACACAAGGTTTTGATACCGAATCACAACTTAGTAGGATTATAATTACAATAAATTTTAATATTTTATAAAATGATAATATAAAATTCTAGGAAAATTAGGAATTTTGGAGTGAAACCAAAATAGGGCGGAACCAAATTTGGTACCGAAATACAATTAAAAAGGAATTTGCTTATTAATAAAAAAATTATAACTTAATCCTATTTATCGTGTTTGATCTTTGATTCTTTTCATGTACAATCGTACTGGAAAATGTATTTTTCTGCGACTTGTAAATGTATATGGATTTTCTAGTATATATTCGTCAACACAAGAAAACTTCAGTATATAATGTATTTTTTTCTTAGTATTTCTTAGAATAACGGGCAAATGTATATTTTTCTCCAAGAGTAATGTTAGGGATACCAAATTGGATCCGATCCAAAAAAAGTTCCCGTCATTGGTGATTTGGCAAAATGAGTTATTTTAATTGGTATGGTTGATGTGAATATAGGGGATCCATCTTACTTAATTATAATATGATTAATCAAAAGATAACAGGTGACAACCCGGGTCAAATCCCGAGTCTTTTTCGAAAATCGGGTCGAGTCCCGATTCCGAATCCGAAATAAACCAAAGCAAATTGGCCCAAATGTAGCCAACTTGGGTAATCCACAAGCCCACCACAGGCCCCTAAAAGATCATGATTTGTTGGTGCAATTAGTAGTAGTACTTTGCCTTATAAACTGAACAGAAGTCCCAAATCTCCTCGATGTGGGACTGGGGTGTTACAAACAACCCCACTTATACTCCTAACGTCCTCGTCAGGCCGTTCGTATCCCCACCTCCGGATCTCTATCCATTGTGGGATAATACCACCAGCCTTCGTGTCCCCACCTCCAGCAACTTGACGAATCAAGCTTTCGAGAGTCGGCTCTGATACCATAGGTGACAACCCGGGTCAAATCCTGAGCCTTTTTCGAAAATCGGGTCGAGTCCCGATTCCGAATCCGAAATAAGCCAAAGCAAACTGGACCAAATGTAGCCAACTTGGGTAATCCACAAGCCCACCACAGGCCCCCAAAAGATCATGATTTGTTGGTGCAATTAGCAATAGTACTTTGCCTTATAAACTGAACAGAAGTCCCAAATCTCCTCGATGTGGGACTGGGGTGTTACATAACATGTGGCATTTGGGAAACTTTTTGAGATCAAATTTGGGGTCTCTAGCAATTAGTGAAAAAAGTCATCGGTACTTGTACTTGATATTCACAATCCAAGCCATCTATTAAATACGGAGATGCCATTCCTCATGGTCAAAGAACCAACCCCTACTACTTATGACGATTCTATTACATTGGATTTTGACCTTTTTTGTGGTGCTTACTACTTACAAGGGCATTAAAAGTTTGTCGTGGGAACCTGAAATACAAGAGGTTTCTCGAAAGCGTAAATTTGTTACAGTCAGATGACACAGATCCTTGTTACTATTGAGCATTTTTGTGGTCCCGCAATAGCCAAAGTAGGGTTTAACGTGATAAGCAACACGGTTGCCACCACGAATGTCTGTGGAGTTGTTTTTGCAGTAACAGCGAATTGAACCCATCTGATTGTGCAATTGTTCTCTTCATGAACAAGCCTGAGGATAAAATAATACTAGGATCTGATGGCGTGATTCCTTTGAAGGTGTGCGTTTGCATTATAATCTTCGCTCGGAAGTTTCCCAGAACAAAGACCTTATGAAGCTGTATAAGGCAACCCGGAATTTATTTGACTTAATTGATGGAGGCACGGGATTAGTTGATTATATAAGCTTTGATGCTGTAGAGCGGCTTCTTCATATCCTAAAAGAAATTGACAATAGGAAAGGCTAGAAAAGCGTTAACGTTGAAATCCAGGGTGGAGCAATTCAAATCCTCTCACATGCTCACTCAAGGTTTTTGGTGGACGCGAGACTTGCAGCTCCCGCCCTTGTTTTGACAACCTGGGTCAAATCCCGGTCCTTTTTCGAAAATCGGATTGAGTCCCGATTTCGAATCCGAAATAAGCCAAAGTAAACTAGCCCAAATGCTGCCAACTTTGGTAAACCACAAGCCCACCACAGGCTCCCAAAAGATCATGATAAACTCCTAACGTCCTCGTTAGGCCTGAACGGATATCTCCTAGGTCCAAAATCGTTCCTCCCTAGCCATTGTGGGATAATACCGGCTGGATTCGTGTCCCCACCTCCGGACCTCTGTCCATTGTGGGATAATAGCACCAGTCTTCGTGTCCCCACCTCCATCAACTTGTCTCGACCACTACAAGAAATTTGAGTTTTGACAACAGAAAAATCCGTTGGCAAGTTAATCCAATCCGTTGGTAACAGTATTTGCCAACGAAATGCCAATGAAAAATAACGGTTGAGATAACTGTGGAAGTCATTGCCAACAGATTTGAATTTCATTACTAAATTTACCAACGAAATACTAACAAACTACTAATAGATCTCCTGTTTTCGAATTGGGCAATATGGTGACGGAATATTCGGTTACTATTGGTAGCAACACTTTCCCAACAGATTTACTAAATTTACCAACGAAATACTAACAAACTACTAATAGATCTCTGTTTTCTAATTGGGCACTATAGTGACGGAATATTCCGTTGGTATTGGTAGAAACACTTTCCCAACGAATATCCGTTGGCAGTGTCCTAACGGAATTATCCGTTCGTAATGCTTTGCAACAATTTCGTAACGGTTTACCTGTTGCTAAAATTATCTAAAAGCAACACTTTTTTTGCTTACAGTATTTGTTTGTATAAACATGTTTAGACAAGTGCAAGATTTATTTTTTCTCAAACCTGTACATTTAAACATAATAATAAAATCCAAAAGATGACAATATAATAGCCAGCATTTCATTACATAGGGTCACTATAGCCCTATAAAATAGTAGGATTTAAGATCATATCCATAATAGCCATTCTTGGCAGCCTACATCAATCCAAAATAGCCATAGTTGACAGCCTACATCATATCCAAAATAGCCATACATATTGGCAGCCTTCGACTTGGAATACAACTTAGTTTAGATACACCATACTTCACTACCAAAAGTGTCATAATACATCATAGTCTAAGTCAAAAGTGCAACATTAACATACCAACTTAATTACTAATTGTCACCGTTCTCACTATCTAAATCATTAGTAGCGGGCTGAGTGTTTCGAACTGAATTAGCCTCAATAAGCATGGCTAGTTGACTTTCCATTGCTTTGACCCGATCATTCATCTCTTTCTCCCGATCCTTCATCTCTTTCAGTACTTCCCGCAACTTTTGATTTTCTTCATTGGCGAAGGATGAAGTGCATGGCATTACCTCAGAATTGTAGAAAAGGCTTTGTGATGAACCAAGTCCATATACCCTTTTCTTTTTGTCTGCCCTCCAACCGCTTCGAGAAAAAATGCATTCCTATCCACGGGCTGCTCACTTTTCTCATACTGCTCACGAATTTTACAAATGCTTCCTGCATACAATAATAATTAACAATTAACCAAGAACAACTTTTCATATATGGGCTGCTTACTCATCGAAAACCCTAGAATTAAAAACCTTAGAATACGGATACCCAAAAGAGGTCAACCATAGATACAAGTAGTTTACCGTCGCTCTCATCTTCGCTGCTTGATTTGGGTTTTGCTTCGTAAGCCATTGATTCGTATTTGGCTTCATCGTCGCTCTTCGCCGCTCTAGAGAGAAAAAAACCCTAATTGTGTCCCACGAGCCTCTCTCTGCTTCTGTCCTGTATTTATATTTTTCAGAAATAGAATTAAAAAAAGTGATATTGTGTAATTTACTACGTTTAAATAAGAAAAATATTATATCAGTAAATATTTATAGTAGTTCCAATATATAAATAACTAAATATTAATATATATATATATATATATATATATATATATATATATATATATATATAAGCACTAATTTAAATTTTACAAACATATTAGTTACATAAATTAATCGGAGGAATTGTCAAAATCATTTTCACAATTTTCACTATCTTCGGTTCGGGAAAATTCTTCTTCAGATTCATACTCAATTTCTTCTTTAGGGGTTTCCTCGTTCTCATCCAAATCAACCTCAACTCCATTTTCATCATTTAAATGTGTTGGAATATCCTTTGTACTGATCATACTTAGATGTTCAGGTACGTCATCCTGAAACGGCTCTTGATGTGTTGTCGGGATTTGAGGAAGTTCAACAAGGGATCGAGCCTTTACTTTACATACAACCAACCAATCAACCTTGTCTCGTCTAAGACTTGGATAATTACAAAAGTACACTTGCATGGCCTGCATTGCTAGTATAAATGGTTCGTACATATTCAATCTTTTCCTTTTATTGACCTCAACTATGTTGTAACGTGGATGAATTTTCGTTCCAACATTAAGTGTAGGATCGAACCATTCACACTTAAACAAAACAGTTTTCTTAACTGGATGACGAGGATACTCCACAATCAAAATCTCTTCAATTATTCCAAAGTAATCATTAAATGTCTCACTGTAGTTCGATCCCTTGATACATACTCCACTGTTGAATGTTGACCTATCAGCCCCATATTCTCGAGTATGAAATTTGTACCCATTCACATAGTAAATTGGTACCGACTTAACCGAACGAAGAGGTCCAAATGAAAGATCCCGAATGTATTCATTTTGAGCCAGTGATGGATTTTCAGCCTGAAACAATTAGTGTTGACTATTAGAACACGAAAATCACTAGTCGTAATTTAATACTAATTATAAAAGTATCATTTAACTTACATATTTTTTAAACCGCATGGCAAAATCAATTTCCAAGCATTGATCAATCTCAACACTAGTTATATATGGATTGCGCTCTCGAACTTGATTTATGAAAATCCTAATATCATAAAAAATAATTAGATAATAAGACTATTCATTAACATGGACAAATCAATACGTGATTGAAAAAATAAACTTACTCAGTATATGGGGCAACTTCTGGACAGTTAAACAAGATGTAGTTGTGAGCTGCCATATATTCTCGTTTATCAAGATAACGAGTACTCACACTCCCATGTGAACGTTCGGGATGAGAAAATATAGAAATATTTATCCCAAGACTCTCCCCACTTCCACCGGAATCATTTCTGGGAACTTTTCTATGTTTTGTCTGAACATGTTGCTTAAAGTAATGTGAGCAAAAAGTGGAAGCTTCTTCAATCAGAAAAGCATTGCATATAGACCCTTCAACCCGAGCTTTATTTTTTACATTTTTTTAAGTGCCTCAAAAATCGTTCGAAAGGATACATCCAACGATACTGTACAGGACCTGCAATGAGTGCCTCATATGGCAAGTGCACTAAAAGATGTTCCATTGAATCGAACAATGCCGGGGGAAATATGCACTCTAACTTACAAAGAATAACAGGAATTTGTTCTTGAAGTTTACGCACATCACTTATCTTTAAAGTAGCTGAAGTGAGATCTCTGAAAAAAAAAGACTTAATTCTGTCACAGCCTCCCAAACATTATTTGGAAGAAATTCCCGAAAAGCAATTGGAAGAAGCCTTTGAATAAACACATGACAGTCATGACTTTTCATCCCAAATAACTTGTATTTCTTCAAGTTGATGCAACGCCCCATATTCGACACATATCCATCTGGAAATTTTAAATCTTTCAACCATTCACACACTTTTTCTCTTTGCTTTTTGTCTAAGCTATAACATGCTTTCGGATATTTTCCTATCGACTCATCTTTTGCTAACTCAGGTCTCCGACAAATCACTGCAATATCATCTCTTGCCTTAGAATTATCTTTGGTTTTTCCTTCAATGGCCATGATAGTGTTGAAGATATTTTTAAAGACATTTTTCTCAACATGCATAACATCAAGATTATGTCTAATTGATAATGTCCTCCAATATGGTAAATCCCAAAAGATGTTTCTTTTTTTCCATCCACAATTGTAAGCTTTAATGATTCTAGCATTATGCTCATCACTTCCCAATTCAATAACTTTCATCAAACCAAGTGACTCAATTTCTTGCAATACATCTTCACCTATTCGTACGGGTGGGGCAGATTCAGTAACTGTCTTTCCTTTGGTAAACCAGTTCTTATTCTTGCGAAATGGATGATTGGCAGGTAAAAACTTTTGATGATTATCAAACCATGCAGGTTTTCCACCATGTGAAAGATTATAAGCATCATGATCATGAGCACAATGAGGACAAGCTAAATGACCAGCAGTTTTCCATCCAGACAACATTGAATAAGCAGGGAAGTCACTGATAGTCCACATCAATGCTGCTCGCATACGAAAATTTTGTTTCAAAGAATTATCCCAAGTCTCCACGCCATCTTCCCATAACATTTTTAACTCAGCAATCAATGGTTGAAGAAAAACATCTATCTTCTGTTTTGGATTTTTATGTCTAGGCACAAGTATAGAAAGAAACAAGTACTATTCTTTTGAACACATCCACGGAGGCAAATTATAAAGAGTCATTATAATTGGCCAAGAAGAATACTGTCTACCTGTTTCACTAAATGGTTGAAACCCCTCAGCAGAAAGTCCCAATATAACATTTCTTGTCTCTGAAGAAAATGAGGGATGTGTTCTATCAAATTGTTTCCACTCCTCTGAATTTGAACAATGACGCATCACACCTTCTTCTTGATAATGTTCGGCATGCCATCTCATATGAGCTGCAGTCGTAGGTGAAGCATACAACCTTTGCAATCTCGGTGCCAATGGAAAATAGATCATTCTTTTAAAAGGCACTTTCTTTTTTTCCTTCCTGGATCTGTTAAGTCTTGATTTGTATCTCGCATGTGAACAAAACTTACATGACTCTATGTTTATATCTTCACCCCAATATATCATACACCCATTAAAACAACAATCAATTTGCTGTGAAGGAAGCCCCAATTCTTCCATATACTTCTTCGTACTGTAAAAACTATCAAAAAATGTATTATCTGGAGGTAAGATGTCTTTGAAGAACTGTGACGTATGATCATAACATGTCTCGGACCAATGATGTTCAGATTTCAAACTCAACATTTGAGCCATGGCAGACAACTGAGAAGTTTCACAACCTTCATATAACTCTCTCTCAGACGATTTTAAAATATTATACAACTTCTGTGCTTCTGCGTTTGGCATCTCTGGATCAAAACTTGGACCAGCAGCATCCATCACCATGTTGTACATTAGGTTGTCATCATCTCTTCTCCCTTGAGTGAAGGATTGTTCTCCACTTTGTCTACCAACATATGGCTCTCCATGTCGATCCCACACATAATAATCTCTTACAAATCCTTTTTTCATTAAGTGCACTTTAACCGTCTCTGCATTCCAAAATCTACCATTCTCACACTTGAAACATGGATACTGAATGTTGGTCTCATTCATGGATGAAGGTAGAGATATAACATACTGCATAAATTTTTCCAACCCATTTAAAAATGCCGGATTTAAGCATCCTTGACTATCTAGCCTTTGATACATCCAAACTCGATCATTATTCATAATGAACTTTTTAATAGCCTAAAACAACATGTACAAAGATCGGAACCAACTAATTAGCAACATAATTAGCTACTAATTAGCAACATAATTAACTACTAATTAACTACAAAATGAATTAAACACTTAACACATGCAAACAAAAAATGAAAAACTAACAAACATCCATGATACATGAAAAAAGAACATTATTGCAATTTTTTTACACATAAAGTAACTAAATAACAATAATAAAAAATACTTAAACAAGCAGTAAGCATTAGAAAATATAACTAACCTTATAATTAGTAACCTTATAATTGCAATTTGCTACACTGGATTGCTACACAGGAAGAAGCTGATCGTTGCTAGCGCCTTCTTGCAGGAGAAAAGGAAAAAAAATATCAAGTCTTACTTTCAAAATGGCCGGTGAGAAACAATAGATCTGAGTAAAGGAGTAAAGGAGGTAGTTGGCATTAAATGTTAAGGCTGACCCTAACAAGGAATTAGTAACGGAAATTATTTTACCAAGGATTTAGTAACGGAAATTATTTTTTAACAAACGGAAATTATTTTAACTAGTCTAAAATTGTAACGATTCTGTAACGGAACTAATATAACCAATTTAAAATTACAACGATTTAGTAACAAAAAAAATATAACCGATTTAAAATTACAATAGATTAGCAACGGAAAAGTAGCAAAGGCCTTTATAACGAATTGCCAACATAATTACCAACGGAAACATTCGTTAACATTCCGTTGGTAATTCCTTGATAGACCGTTGTTATTTCGTTACAATTCCATTGGCAATATTCAGTTGCAAGTCCATTGCCATTTCGTTGTTCCCAACGGATTATTCCGTTGGTAAAAGTCTGTTGCATTCCGTTGGTAATTCCTTGATAGACCGTTGTTATTTCGTTACAATTCCATTGGCATTATTCAGTTGCAAGTCCATTGCCATTTCGTTGTTCCCAACGGATTATTCCGTTGGTAAAAGTCTGTTGTTGATCCGTAATCCTAAAATTGGGATTTCTTGTAGTGGACAAGCTTTTGATAGTCGGCCTGGTGGTATGTGACAACCTGAATCAAATCTCGAGTGTTTTTCGAAAATCGGGTCGAGTCGCCAAAGTAAATTGGCCCAAATGTAGCCAACTTGGATAAACCACAAGCCCACCCCAAAAAATCATGATTTGTTTGTGCAATTAATAGTAGTATTTATCTTAAAACTGAACAGAAGTCCCAAATCTCCTCGATGTGGGACTGGGGTGTTATTGTTACACTTGTGAAGCTGTTACACTTGTGAAGTTGTTGATCCCGTTGCAGTTGTCAATGTTGCGGGTTTGATGGCATTCACGCTTTTAGCTTTTGCTTCCTGTACATGCACGGAAATTATCCTCATAACGATGCTTTAGAAAAAGGGCAGGAAATTCTTGTTAGGAATTCTTATGAGTCTGACTTCAAACTTTGGTTAGCCAAGTTTCTGGCAGTCGTTTGTGACGGAGATCTTCCTCATGATAAGGTCACGGTAGCTCTTGCCATTGCGGAAGACTTACTTCGAATGAATTCGGATCGCTGTATACTATCAACATGCTATGCGCTCCAGTATCTTACTTAAGGAAGGCATGAAATAATTAAAGGAGAAGCGTGGAACAAGATTATTAATTGCTTGTTTGCGAAATCAAGCAATCTTTTCATATATATTATATTACGGGTGCTATAATATCCCAATATATGGCTATTGCCGGTTCTGCACTTAGAGTTGTTGAAAATATGGTGAGATGGGGACATCCTAACCAGATTCAGACTTTGGCTAATGATTCTCGCCTTCGGAAATGCCTTTGTGAATGTAAAAAGTTCATAAATGAAGCTTGCCAGATAATTTCAAATATAATTGCTCGAAGACAAACATGGATACAAGATATGCATTCAGCCAAATTGATGGAGCCTCTTTGCAGCCTGCTTGAAAATGATGTGTACCAGTTTGATGTAAAAATGGAAGCAGCATGGGCAATATTTTATAGTATCTGTGGCTATGAATATCAAAAGATAGACAACTAACCGAGAAATATTGATCTGACGGAGCAGGACAGACAAATCAGATAGGAATAGTTTCCGGCAGCGCCTATGAAGCCTGAACCACCTTATATTTTATTTTTGTTACTGTTGTTTAAGGATTGTGTAATTTGTCTTGAATTGCTCTTGACTTGTCAATTAATTATTATCGTTTACATCTCCAAAAAATAAAAAATAAAAAATCAAGTGTTATAAATTGAGGAATTATACATGCATCCCATATAAAAATCCATTAGATTATATTTAGATTATATTATCTATTACATTATAAAAGTTGAAACACTAGTTTCCCCTTAAAATTCGCAAGCCTCGGCCGTACCGCCCTCCTTTGAGGTTTCTTGTCTGGTGATCACTAGCTACGCCATTAGCACTTGATTCTTGATTTTCTTGGAGATCACTAGCAGCGGTATGCAATTGTTTCTTTCTATTCTTGTTTGCCACTTCAATTCAATTTTTTTGGTTTAATTCAGATATAAAGCGTTGTTTTCGGTTTGATTTCTTGTTAATTTTATCTTAGTTTACCTCACACAGTTATGAATTATTCTTAATTAGGCCAGAAACTATGTATTCACAATCATTAATTGTGTAATTGTTTAGTAGGCCACAAAACTTGATCTTGAGTTTATTCATAAAATTTCCTTATATCTACTTGGGGTTTCATTTTATAATTATGGATTTAGATGGTGTTTTTTAAGAAGTTACTATTACGTAATTGAATCGACACAGTTTTGAAGATATTTTAGAAATGGATCAGGTTAAATTTAAAATCGACAACAGCTTGTAATTAATGGATTAAGTTAATTTCGTATCTGGAATATACATGATTTAAAATTTCCCGGTTTACTAATCTTTGATGGTATTTATTGTTCCTGTGAATTACATTGTCTTAGTGTCGTTACCCTCATGGCTTTTAATGGATTTGTATTGTTGCTGCTGATTCATGATGTGAATATACTTCCGCAGCTGCTAAATTATCTTAATAAGTATTTTAATAGTTATGATAATTAAATTTTAGGTTCTATTATCAAACTCTTGCAAAATCCAAAAATCCTACTTGGGGGTGTGTAAACCCTAGAAAAAGAGCATAAAGTTGATGCTGCAGACTTGTCACATTTGTTGTGCCATGCCGTCATTTACGGAGCCAAGGTGGCGTACCTAGCATTCCTCATTTAGTATTAGCTTAAATTATTAAATTAAATCGGTAGAAGTCAAACACCCTTTTTTTGGGAAATTCGTGGATTCATTTATTTCATATCGAGAGTACTTCTACTTTACGATGGTGAGCTATGATGGCATTAATTCTTTTTATTGAGCAAAAAGGAAAAGATCTCTTAAGTCGTATTTGTCATTGCCCATAACCAAGTTAGGGAAGCAAAAGACTGGGGATATGATTGTTAATTTGTGATTTCAGTTTTTCTACAACCTGGCAAATTATTTGCAAAATTTGCCTTCCCAAATTATTTCGCAAAATTAATATGTGAATCTCACAGTCTTGAACTAGAAATGAGAAGATAAATTTGATAAAGGGTTTGCTATGCTGTTTTAAACAATTCTCAATACCAATTTATCACCTTCGAGTCCCTTCCTTCCTAGCTACAATATTCACCTAGGATGGGTGTGTTTAATTATCCAGTACGGCAAATGACTGAAGTGGTTTAGTTGAGATTTAGTGGTTTATATCTTGCCTTTGGTTTTATGATCAACTTTATTCTTGTCAAACTTGATGTATGTTAATGAAGTAGCAAAATAGAACTTTGACAAACTGTTGACTCCAAGTGATGTATAAATTATTAGTTTAAATTCCAGCTGATCAGATTTAAAACTAAACCTTCACATGTTGGTCCTCTAGGTTACAGATCTGTGGCTCTTCTCTGCATCCTAACAAATCACCAATTAACTGCTATAAACTTTTTTTTTAATGAAGCCACGGTCTGTCAGGATTTTCTTCTTCTGTATTTCTGTGATTATCTCTGTTCACATACGACAGTGATTTTATTCATATCAGAAAATTAGGGCCTGAGATTTCTGTATGATGATACACATATATCATTAAGTGTTTTGTTCTGTGAGCATGCACATATATTGTATGGATATATGTGCAAGTATTAGCATATTATTTTTTCTTGGTTTAGCCAACAATATTTCAAATTTTGTAGTTGTGCCTTAATTTTTCAATGCTATTTGCTTTTATATATTTACCTAACAGATGGCATTTATCTTCTTATATCATACATGTATGAAAAAATCAAACCATATACTAAATCTATACTTCATATTGTTTCTAATATAAATTAAATAAAATATGGTATTTTTTGCTTCTTTTTGGTAAATTGTAATCGATTGTTATCAACAGAACTAAAAACAGGAAGCTGTAATCTCTGTGCACATTCCACAAAAATGATCTCATTCTCCGAATATGCATATAAAGAATAAAAGAACATGTGTTGATAGTATATGACATACAAGTATTTGTCTCCTTTGGTAACTTTTCTCTTTTTTGATTTCAGGAAATGGACTCTGAGAGGGCATTGGGTAAAAGAAAAATCAAGAGACGAAACTCAGTGTTGAAGAAGAACAATGGCATTGACAACACTGAAAAAGTTCCAGACAGTGTTCTTTTATTCATTCTGCATCTGATTCCAACTGAATTACTGAGGTACAAAGTTAAGTATGTTTGCAGGCGATGGTTCAAATTAATCACTAAAGAAATATTGTCTGAAGTAGCTTTTATCGTCATCGAACGACCATGTTTAGGGAATTTTTTTTCTAACCTTCATTTAGTGGAGATATATGATGAGAATAGACATTTGCATGCGACCGACCAACCTAGGCTAGTACATTCCAAAGGACGTGTGAGGTCTTCATGTAATGAGTTACTGTTGATGACAGATCCCAGTAAGTACGGAGCATTGCATGTTTACAATCTTATAAGCAAGGTTGGTAGAACTCTTCCTCTACCGACAAACTGTGGAGGACACTCACAGTTAAAGTGTGGATTAGCTCTTGCATTTGATAAATTTAGAGCAGTATTTAAGATAGTTCATATATTTGTGGGCAACCCGTCAGTTGAGTGTGAGATTTTTGAGCTAAAAAGTGAGTCATTATTTCGTAAAAGGCCAAATTGGAGGAAAGTCGATGTGCCTTCATTTGTTGAACAGAAAAAACATGACTGGGGCGATCCTATCTCTGTCAATGGTAGGTATATTTACTGGGATGTTTGTTCTTCTGAATGCATACTCTCAATGGATATAGTTGAAGAGAAGTTTACTGAGATTCCTCTTGCAAGGACTACAAACAATTACTCGGTTCTAGAAAGAGGTGGTTGTTTAGGTCTTGAATTGCCCATTGATATTGGTGCTGCCAATATGTGGTTTTTGAATCACGTAGAGGGAACAGAATGGCAAAAATTAAAAGGGGTGAGAATTGAAGACGGGATGCATCCAGTCAATTATCCAGATGACATTGTTTTGCTAAGAGTCGGGGATTGCGTAATCTATAAAAGACGCGGTATATGCTCTGTGTTATTTGGATACAAACAAAAAACAAGAGATGTAAAAAGTATGGACATTGTCGCTGCTTCCGAATAATGTTGGTAGCTCCATCAACAACCCAAAGAGCAAATACTGGAGGAAATTAAACTGAAGGTTGCCGGATTGCAGCAAGCTGTGTTTTAGTTAATCGTTTTTTCTGAAAATTATTGTGAGGGATGTTCCCCTTTCTTAATAAGACAGGCAGACAGCTTTTGTTTGGAGTTTCTGCCAAGAGACTATAGGAAAGAAACTAACTTAGTTTATGTCTTTCCAAGATCCATGCAAGAACATTTCTTCTATGTACTTTTTGTAGGGGGATTAATATATTTTGTATTCAAGATGCCCTTTTTTTTTGTGTGTGTGTTTCTTGCCTCAGCTGGTGGTTTTTTTTTTTGAAGCAGGCAGCCGCTCGGTGGTTTGTCAATCTACATTGTTTTGTTGGTTTTGCTTTTCACATTGTTCTGGTATTCTTGTTAACTTGTTTTGCTTACAACATTGTTCTGGTATTCTTGTTAACTTGTCTTGCCACACAGTTCTGGTTTTCTTAAAACATGTTTGGTGTTCTGGTTAAGTTGCCTTCGTGGTTTTTCATTTTAAAAAAAGAAAAATGATAGAGTTACATAAAGGTTTACAAAAAAATTCACAAAATGATATTTATCTCAATTTGATTGGTTATAACTCAATGAGGTCCCTGCATTCACATTAATATCAACCAATAAAAATTCACATTGGAATTAGTGGAATCCAACTCATTTTGTGTAAAAATTAAGTAGCCAATTTTATGCAACTAACGTTACTTTTAAAAAAATAATCTGGTTTATGTGATCGAATGGGAAAGTCAAAGTAACAAATAAAATTGTGAATAACATTTAAAGATCAATTAGTTATGAGATTATATTAAATTAAAATATCTGTATAATTTTAATAAGAGAATAATGTTCGCGAGATTATGTCAGGATACTTACGTGAGGCTGAGATTATGCTAGTTTTTTTTTTTTGTCATGATTACTTACTCGTACATAAATTGTATCGAAATACAATAAACGGGATAAGTGATTTCTTTCATTCCAAAAAGATTACCATCTAACCCAAAAGACACGCACGTTGCCTTTGGACACTTAGATAATAAAACTTTAAAGATGAAAAGAAAAACACCTGGGTCTTCACTCCTGCAATAATAAAACAACTAAATCAGAAAAGTTTAGAGTTAACTATAACAATACCATTAAAATTGCTATTAAAAATCTACACAAAAAATTAATAATAAAAATAAAATTGTTAAGAAAAAACCTAACCAAAGGGAATCCCTTTGGTTAGATATAAATTAAAATAGAACAAAATTAATCAAACATGAATATTGATCAAACATGAATATTGAAAAGACTTAAATTAACAAAATTAATCAAACATGAATATTGAAAAGACTTAATGTTTCTACAGTCCTCCATCTACATAAAAAATATATCTAACATTATTTTGGACCAGGTTGAAGAAAAACCATAAACTACAAATCTATAAAACTTTTTACTTGTTCCATTAAATAACTGGCTTAACAGAGTCGGGCCAAATAACAACACCACAGCTTCTGTTCTTTAAAGTACTCTATTCCTCGTTTCCTCTTTTGATTCAAAAGCTTGGGGTGATATAGAATTGCAAATATTTTAGAGCAAGAACTTGAAATAAAACTATTCATTTGATATTGTATTAGTATATAAAAGAATTTGAATTTCTTTGTGGACTCCTAATTCTATCAATCAATATATGATTTTGATTGGGATTCTCAGAAACCAGATAAAAGGGGATGATGGGACATCTTCACAATAACAAAGGTACATAGAAAAAATCATGAAGATTCCGTTGATTTGTTTGTGGAAAAAGAAGAAGCAAAACTCTTAACATTAATTGTGAGCAAAAGATCAAAAATAATAAAAGAAAGAATACGACTTGCAGATGTTGCAATTACATGGTCAATAAAAAGAGTTTCTGTATACCAGGCTCTCTAGCACTGGTAGTATGACTAAAAGAGGAACTACTGCTATATCCTACAAAATTCAAAAATAGAGAATCAAAATGCAAGACTGAAATACCTTTTGAAATATTTGCATCGTATTCTGGTTAATTACGATAACAGACCGCATATAGGAAAGAAACTCAAATATGTAATGCTTTAAGTTTGGAAGTGTAACACAGAAAAGTGGAACCTGTAATAGGAGTATCCCGAGAGTTGCTGAGCCAAATCTAGTTGGTAGCTCACCCTTCTCTGCAAGAAGCTATAAAACTCTAGATAAGCAAAATACCATTGAGTATATTTATTAACTGAAATGACCTTCACTGCATGAGCATATGACAAAAGAGCACGTAATAAGTACAAATAAGGCACATAGTTAGCAGGGTTAATTTAACTTGACATGTATAGTTTAGCACCTGAAGAACAATTAGTGTTAGAATCCAACTGGACTAATACTTGTTAAACATAATGGAAAAAACAACCCGGACTGCAAATATAGTGTGTACGTGTGTAATGGAATAAAACATAACCAGAAGTTTCCCAGCCACAACCATAAACAGAAAAACAGTGGAGAGAGCTAAAGATTGGAATTTTAGAATCTGGGTTGCAAGAGACAAGATTGAATGTTAAAGTTTTTTCCTCAAGTTTAGTATAGTGTACTGGATATAAACCAGTTTGAACATAAAATAAATGTCCAGGATTAATGTATAGATTAAGGTAAGTTTACATGATGCAATAATGTTTACAAATGTGAAGAAGTACAGAGGAGTGAAAGAGCCTGAATGTGATTATATGATCAAGAAAACAATGAGCAAAGCTGTGTGAGACCTTTTAACATGCAATTATCAAGAAAAAGTGTGTGCACAAAGGCCAATTATTTGTATGTATTGAAAAACAAACAAATTGTAGTGCACAAAGGCCAACAATAATAGGATTTAATTTCTAACGTGCCTACACAACAAGCTAGCCTATACTTTATTATGAATTCATGACAACCCAGGGCGTGGAACCTTTCCTTCTCTGGGCATCATATCAATTTGGAATATAAAATGTACTGAAGCGATATATAGTCTACACATAATACATACTGATCATGCACTTATAAATATACACAGCTAGCCCCGTAAAAGTTCCACATCTTAACTCTATTCTACAGTCAAGTGATAATGGCAAAGGTTGCATTAGGCACCAGTAGGGAGGCGCTGCAGCCCGACTGTATCAACGCTCTCCTGATTGAATTCATCTGCACGTTTCTTTTCGTGTTTGCTGGTGTGGGATCGGTCATGGCCACTGGTATTAGCTAGTTAACTCACATCATATAATCTTACGTACCCATATCCATATTGTTCTTATTCTTTTTTCCTGTTATGTCCAAGTTTGCAATATATTAATTTATAGTATCATCAAGAACAATTATGTGAAACAATAAAATATCAACTTAGCAAAAAACTTATAACATCTAAAATCTCTTGTATCATTCCAGGATAATAAAAATAAGCAGCCCATATTAATCATGTGAGAAATAGAAGCTGATGTGTTACCTGACCTTACTTGTAGTTGTAGAGTTGACATTATAATTTATGGTACACTTTCTTCCTGGTACACTTTCTTTTCGAATTTATTGTTTTCTTTTCCAAGAAGTTGCCTATAGTAGTTCCTGTTTTTCCTTTTACCAACAAATTGATCTCAGAGTTATTCATTACATAGTTCAAAACAGTAGTTCAATTCATATTGCTTAACAAGACAGCTTTATGTTATAAATAATCAAACACTTGGATCCAACTATATAATAAATTTAAAGGAAAAGATCTATGTCTGGATATTACCAACTCCAGATAAACCAGTCACACTCCATTACAACTAGACTCCCTGAAACACTCAATTCATACAGATCACATATTATGATTATCACTATGAGGTATCTCTTCCATCCAGGACGATTCCTCATCCAGTTGAATCGCATGTTTAGCCAATTTATGAGCTTTAACATTGAACTTGCGATTAATATGACCAACTTCTGCTTCTGAAAAACTAGATAACAACATTCTAATATCAGCAAGAAGAATACCTACTTCATTTTGATATTCAATTCTATTCCTCAATGCTTGGACCAGAGACAAAGAATCGCTAAATATCTTCAAAATAGGCAATCCGACAGTTTGTGCCCATCGTAGACCCACCAGTAGAGCTAATGCTTCTGCATGAAAAATCGATAGATTGCCTTCAAGCGGTTTTGATAGAGCAGCCTGTACTTTCTTATCTGGTGCGAGAATAACAGCTCCTAATCCTACCTTATTCGAAGAATTAGAAATACTTGCATCTACTAATAGTATATGGTCATGAAACTGTAACTCTTTATCCTCTGCTTGACCTCTATGAGATGACTTCTCTTCCGCAATTACTCCATTTCCTGGTGCTTTTATATTATTCATCTCCTCATAATAATTTGAGAACCATGTTTTCATTTGCTGTGTAGTTCTTTGTTGTTGCCCATGAGTTTTCTTGTTTCTTTCAGTCCATACAATCCACGCTACAATTAACACCTTTGCAAATTCTTCTTTATCAAGTAGTTCACTAGCGTATAACAACACACCATTGAATGTGATCCCTTCTTTATTTCCTATCAGAAAAGGCAAATCCAGTAGTGCCCAGAATTCTTGTGAAACCGGACACCAAAAAACTACATGCGCATTCGAATCCTCCCAACATCCACATAGCGGACAATTGCTATGAACAGATACATTCCTACGATATAAACCCTTCATAGTTGGCAGAATTTCGTGATAGCCTCTCCATCCAAAAATTAAGATCTTTCGTGGAATTTTAATTGCCCAAAAAGATTTCCACCATGTTGATAACACTTCAGCTGAAGAAGATGGACCCGAGGCCCTTTTAGCAAGACTGTATCCACTTCTGACAGAGTAGAGTCCATTTCTACTATAGTGCCAAAACCACGAGTCACTATGGTTAAAAGGACTAAGTGGAATAGTCAAAATAAGCTCAGAATCTGGAACCAAAAAATTCTGCTGAATTAGTTCCCTATTCCACTTGCCTGGTGTCAGGATGAGTTCAGAGACTTTCATGTTTTCATTTGTTCCTCGAGTTATTGGTAGGAAAGATGATGGTCTTGGGATCCAAGGATCTTTAAAAGCCATGGTGCTCTATCCGTTTCCTATACGCTTCCTTAAACCTTGATGTAGTAAACTCTTCCCCCAATAAATGCTTCTCCAAGTCAGCGATGGGCAAGCCCCTTCTTTGGACTCTAAAAAACTAGAATTTGTGAAGTATTTGGATTGTAGAACCTGTGCTAAGAGAGATGTTGGATTTGTTAGAATTCTCCATGCTTGATTTGCCGGTATCGCTTGATTATATTGCACAAAATTCCTGAAACCTAGCCCACCCTCATTCTTTGGAATACTTATCTTCTTCCATGCTCTCCAATGAATTTTTCGTTTGGATTGGAAAGAACCCCACCAATACCGTGCCATTAATTTCTCTATTTCTTGGCATAACCCCTCTGGAATTCTAAAGCACGTTTTAATACAATTTTTTAATGATTATTTTGTAATAATTGAACATGCCCTCCTGTATTTACAAAAATAACCCTATATTTATATTATTTTTCTTATAATATCAGAATTCTTACCTAAGGTAAACTTCAGGAAAAAGCAAGCCCTTTTAATAATATGGTACAAAGACTCGTCCTTCTTTGTGAACAGTAGTAATAATAATTCTTTTTATAAAATTTATCCAAAATTGCACTCGTACGTACATATACTAAAGACTGACGTTGCAATAAACTGGGCCAAGCCCAAAATAGTTAACCCAGAGTCCAGACAGTGAAACCATCATTTCTGCTTATACAGTCATTTCGTTACTACATTTTATAAAACACACAGCCCCCGAAAAAATCGCAACCCTTGGTTCTTACTCTTGAAGATCACTAGCAATGGTATGCTATTCTTTCTTTCTTTCTGTTCATTTCCATTTCGTGATTTAAAGATTTAATTCATTTTCTGTTTGTTTGAATATATTTGTTAATTTCTGTTAAATTTACCTTAGACAGTAGTGAATTATTAGACAGTAGTGAATTATATCCTCAATTGGGCTATGCAATCATTAATTGTGTAGTAGGACGCATTAGTTGATTTTGAGTTTGATTGTAAGATTTTTTTTCTATGATTCTGGATTCAGATGTATATAAATGCATCGACATTTAATAACATTACGTGATTGAATCGATACATTTTCAAAGAGATGTTAATTATAGATTAGGTTCAATTTTATTATTAGATTAGCTGGGCTTTGTGATAAATGGATTTAGTTAGTTTCGTATCTTGAATACTTGATTTTATTTTATTGAAGAATTTAAAAAGGAAGGCAAGATATCGTGAATCACGTTATCTTATTATCGTTACTAAGCAATGACCGGTTTGGACCTGATTAAAGATTGGTGGAAAAAATTGATCTTCACCTAGAAATGTTGTATACAACTTGAATTTGCAGATAATGTTAGTATAAGTTAGTAAATTCATACTGCTGGTAACCCAAATTGGGCCGAGTGTGAGAGCCTTTAGTTTATAAAAAGGCTAAAAAGGCACTCATCAGTTACCTCGGTCACAAATTACAGAAGAACAAAGTCGTACAAGATCCAAAAACCCTGATTGAGGTAGGGTGAGCCGTAGAAAAACTTGAAGTTGATTGGGCACATGTTATAAGCATCATGTTGGTGTCTTTATCATTTAGGGAACCATACCTTGCATTTTACATTAAAACTTGTTAGTGTTAGACCAGATGATTAGGTAGAAGTCAAAAAACTCTTCTTTTCGGATTTTCATGGATTCCGTTAATTTCATATCGGGACTACTTCTGCCTTTGTCTACCATAGTGAGCTTTGATGACATCGTTACTTGTATTGAGTAAAAAGGAAACGGTGATTTAGGAACGAATTTAAAAAGATGGGTAGGTGATATAAAAACAATAATAACTGATAAACTTGGGTGGATTAATTGCAGAAAACCTACTACCCCAAGAGTTTCCCAACCGCGGAAGGGAGAATATGTATAGCAACCCACATATGAGACCCAATGTAATATTGATATAGTAATCAGCGTATATTAATCAAGTCTTAGAGAGTATATGGGGGATTACATCATTTATATAGAGAATAAAACCCTAGTACTAAACCTAATGGATCAATGCTCGTTACCAACTGGGCCTATTATAAATAACCTATTATATATTTAGTAAGTTCTAACTATATACACACCAGTAAATAGCATATATTTGAATTCTGCTCTTTCATTCCCCATCAGAAGGTCTCTTAAGTTGTATTTGTTATTACCCATGACCAAGATAGATAAGCAAGCCCGCAAGGGTTGTCTCAGTTGGTTAAAGAGAGGTCATCTCACCTCTTGGTCACAGGTTCGACTCCCATGGGAGGCAGATTTGTGATTATGCCATCCTGGGGCAGAGCCTGTCGCACTTGTGCGGTTTGCCTTGGATCACGTGGTTTGCAGGCTATTGCGTGAGCCCATGGGTTTACCCAGAGGGCACCCGAAGGGTAGCGGCTGCGGGTTCCCATGTTAAAAAAAAAAAAAAAGATAAGCAAAAGATGCGGGATATGGATTGTTTATTTGTGTTTTCAAATTTTTTTCCAACCAAGCAAAATTTTATGAAATTTTGTTTCCTAATTTATCTCGCAAAATTGATATGTGAATATCACAATATTAAACTAGAAATGAGATTTTTTTTTCGAAAAAGGGTTTGTTTTTAGGTTTTGAAAAATTCTAGCTACCAGTATCCTAGGAAGCACGGACTCTTCGTTTTGGCTGCCGTATGCGAGTCCGACTCGCTCGACTCGGCTGAGTGCGTGTCGGACTCGCCAGGGGGAGAGTCGGGACGAAAACGTGGTTGGACTCGTCCCCGACTCGGCCCCGACTCGTCCCCGACTCGGCAGGGACTCTTCCCTACTTAAAAACACCCAGCCCAAGTAAAATAACCCAGCCCATTATCTTTATAATCTACATTTAAAGACAGCCGCTGACTACATATACATACATGTTTTATATATCTATGATTGCAAACCTTTCCCTAGATGAACCAGAGATGGAGTCTGTTCTTTTTACCAAGATGAGCAGAATGTTGAGAATATTGACCGAGCTTTTTCTAGTTTTCCACTTATTTTGATGAATGAAATTTTTATTACTTGTTATGAACTTATGTATTTATGAATGAAAATGTTAAGTATTTTACATATACAAATCTTATCATGAATATATATATATATATATATATATATATATAATTTTATTTTATTTGCCGAGTCCCGTATCCAAGACTCTTCGATGATTGGCGAATCCTCGAGTCCCCGTACCCGTGTCCCGTGTCGCCGTATCCGAGTCCGTGCTTCTTAGCCAGTATCATTTTATCACCCTCGAGTCCCTTCGATGCTAGCTCAAGTATTCATATAAGAAGAGTGGATTTGATTGTAAAGTAAGGGAAATGACTGAAGTGCTTTTGCTGAGATTTAGTGGTTTATATCTTGCCTTTGATATGATATTCAGCTTCAAGGTTGTCAAGCCTAATTTATGTTGCTGAGAAAGCATTTTTGAACTTTGACAAACGTTTGAATCCAAGTGATATATAAATCAATACTTTAAATTCCAGCTGATCAATGGAAATCAACCTTCATATGTTGGGTCCTTTAGGTGGCACGTCTGCAGGCCTTCCCTCCATGTTCACAAATCACCAATTAAATGTTCTAAACCTTTTTTATCAATCCATAGTCTGTCGGGAATTTTTTCTTATGCGTTCTGTGTTTTCTAGTTCACCCACAAATGTGATAATATTGATATCAAATATTAGGGCCTAAGATTCTGTATGATGATTAATGTTAAATATTCGGCGAGGCGCTAGGTAGTCGACTTGATTTGCCCTTGGTGCATCCCTTTTAATGAGGTGCGCGTCTCAACCTCTGAGGCTCAGTCGAAGCGCAGAATGAAAACGCAAAGCCCAAATCAAAATTCTTTTAATTTCATCCCAAATTTAGAGTACAAACATACTCGAAGATGAGAATAAGAAACAGCAAACATATTCAATGGTTTCCGCCAGTGTTGTTTAAGGCGCTAATTATAAAAAAGCGCAAGACCCAAATTTGAGGCGCGAATCGCGAAGCGCCATTAATCGCGCGCCTTTTTACCAAAAAAAGATAAGCACATATTTAACAATAAACTACTACTTAACATAATCTTAACATTCAAACATAACAAAGAACATAAATAAAATGATAATAATATCAATAATGAAGCCTTCATTTATAAAGTTCTCTAATTCAAAAGCTTCGGTGTCATCTAACTCAATCTCCGGCCCCTCAAATTATCGCTCTACCTCTTCATTATCATTTATCAGACTTCAAAAGATCTTCCATTAGTTGTGTGAAATAATTTTAGGGGTTTTTTCCTTTTACCCTCCTTTTTAAGGGTATTCATGTCTTTTACTGTTATGAGCGCCTTTTTGCGCCTTGTAGCGCTTTTTTGCGCCTTTTAGCGCCTTTTTGCGCTTTTTAGCGCCTCATGAGCGCCTTTTGGACGATTTCAGAATCGTGCTAAATCGCACATTTTCGAATCGCACACCTTGCAACTAAGCGCGAAGCGCCATTAATCGCGCAATTAATCGCGCCTTTAACAACACTGGTTTCCGCCTTTTAGATTTAGCACAGAGTTTTTCCATTTTCTTTCCTAGTTCGTCATTTCTAATCCATCGGATATACTTCATCTTCATCTCATGTTCCACTGATTTTTAATGCCAAGTTCGTTTGTTGTGTGCATCTAATGTTGATATATATGTGTGTGTGTGGCTATGTGCATCGTAGTTACCGGTATCATAGATTCTTATAATACAAATAATATTTGTATGAATTATGTATCTATACTATTATGTATGTCATGGATGTGTTATAGAAATATAATTCAAAATTTTCTTTATATGCCTATAATGTGTACAATATATATTGTATATAATTATATAGTAGAGTTAGTATATACACATAAGTGAGACTTTTCATAATTGAATAGTTTCTTTATATAATTTTTAATTAAAAAATAAAATTCTATATGTTTCATTATTTTAAAAATTAGTTTGGATATATTATTAGTTACTTTGACAATGTTGTATTTTTTGGTAAGTATATAATAAAATTTTCGAAGTTTAGATATGAAAGTTTTATGTGTCATTAATTTGTGTGTATATATGTGTGTGTGTTTATGTATATAAATATGCAAGGTTTTCAACTTGTGCGCTTCGTCTCGCCTTGCCCCGCGCGTCGAAAAGGGTTTTGCGCCTCTCGCCTTCAGTAACATTGATGATGATACTAGATAATGAATATCTTTTATTAATTAATACATGATATGCATGAAGGTAGATTTGTAATATGTAAGCTAGATTGACTGCATGCAGTATGTTGCAAGTTGGTTGATTCAACACTTCAAACATAAAATATATTTGGAAAATTCTCAATGGTACCACTGGGGCTTTTGCCAGTGGTACCATTACCGCATTACGTTTTTGACTTCTCTTAATGGTACCCTTAACCAAATTGACTTCCTAATAAAGATACCATTTTGTTAGAGAAACGTTAAGTAGGGTAAAAAAGACATGTAAAAAACTGATAAAACATGTAAAAAAAACAGCATTGCATATGTTCATCCAAAATACTATCCAAACCATCCAAAATAATCGAAATAGCATACAAAGTAATTGAAACTAGAAATACTACCAAGCCATCCAAAATAACCCAAAATACTACTAAACCATCTAAAATACCATATAAAATAACCCAAAATATTACTACATTCAAAGAAAATCATTTTTTCTGCTGAGATTGGGATGCAGTAAGAACATATGGCTGAGATGCACTTCCCTGAGTTCTAGTCTTCCTTTTCATAGATGTAGTTGCTTTTTCAGTTGTCTTAGCGGCATTTGGTGCATCTTTGGCTGTTTTGCTTCTATTCTGGCTGCTTTAGCTGCACTGGATTGAGCCTAATCATTGGATTTCTAACCAACTTTGTTTCAGCTACTTTCAATTCTTTCTCAGTTGGAGCATCCTTACATGTCCTCGAATTATGGCCAAAATATTTACATTTCTTGCACTGCACAGTCTCTGTTCTCTTTCCCTTCTCATCTTCTCCCTCATCTCTTCTCCTATTTCTACTTGGCCTCCCAACACCCCTTTTCATTGTTGGTGGCATTATAGTAGAGATTCCATCATAAGTTGTCCAGTTTACTTGATAAGGAATAGGATTGATATTAAGCCCATAGGCCTGCTTATAGGTCCTGACAGAGTACCATGAGCTAACTACCTTATTTGGATCAATCTTTGTATGCACCATAGCTCGAATTGCATGCCTGCATGGAATTCCAGAAAGGTGCCAAGCACCACATGAGCACAGTTTGTTATTCAAAGACAAGGGAAACTGGGATTTACCCTCATGTATCTCATATTCCCCAGGTTTTGACATGTAGGTTTTACAACTTATGGTGCCTTTGCTAGTCTCTATAATAGCCTTCAGAATCTTAGGACAAAGATCTTCTTCATTCCATAAAATTGTTGTTTGTTGTCTTATTGCTATTCTGACTATACAAACTCTTCTAATTCCTACAAATATAACATGTACAAGATAGTCAGTAGAGTAGTAAAAGTAGAATAACAGTAGCAAAGGTTCTATAATTACCTTCAAGGAGTGTCAACACTGGTCTACATCTATCAACTCCAAGAGTTGAATTAAAGCTCTCAACAAAATTATATGTATTGGAGTCATGACAAACATTTGGATCAAACTTGTGTTTATTCCAATTGCTTGGATCTCCCAACTTAGCAAACCAAGTCATAACCCTCTCACCACCTGCCTTATGGAGCCTCTCCATTGCTTTTCTATAAGTAAACTGACTGGTGGCATTGCAGGCCCTCCAAAAAAGAGTGTACATAACTGGTCCTGGAAATTGTTTCTTATAGTTCCTACTAAGATGCCTACAACAGTACCTTCTCCTTGCGCTTGGCCATCAATCCCCTGAAATAAAGTAAAGAAACATTAAACTAAAGACAACATATATCACAAAAATAGTGCATAAATGACAAGAGAACAATGTACCTTTTGCCTATCAGATCTTTCCTGCTTGATTCTTTTAGAATGTAAAAGTCTTTCTTTTTGGTTTGGGTATTTTTTGTGGTTTTTTACCCTTATCAGATGTTTTAATTTCTGATGCTTGAGTTGAGGTATGGATTTTGTTGGTTCAGCTGAAGTATCCACTAGATCATCAAGAGAAGGGAGGTCATCAAAAGAATGGAGGTTATCAGTTGAAGGACCTATTTTCTTTTCATTTTTAGCATTTCTCCTTAAATTCAACACTAACATATACTCCCTCCGTCCCGCTGGATTCTTTACATGGGGGCTGGGCACGGAGACCAAGGATAGTGGATGTAATATTGTTAAAATAAATGAAGTAGTGGGTGTAATAGTGATTTTATTGTTAAAATAAATGAAGTAGTGGGTGTAATAGTGTAAAGTGTTGAAAAAGTGGAGTGAAGTAGTGGATGTAATAATATATTTTATTGTTGAAAGTTACTATTTTGGGTAATGTAAAGAATCCAGTGGGACGTCCCAAATTAGTAACTGTAAAGAATCCATTGGGACGGAGGGAGTACAATGTAGTTTGTTTTAAAGTTTTCCCAACCCATATATCAATAGTAGCCTTTGCAGATAACCTTTGGAACATTAACATTAGATCCTTGTCGACAGTTAAAGAGTGATGTTTCATCTCAAACACATAATAAAATGTAGGATAAGGATAATCCAACCTTATACCATTCTTCTTAGCAAAATCTTCGTAATTTACTACTCCCTCTCCCTCTGTCCCTCTCATTTCTTTACACTTTCTTTTTTGGGACGTCCCACCAATTCTTTACATTACTAAGAATAATAACTTTTAACAATAAAATACATTATTACATCCATTACTTCACTCCTTTTTTCCAACACTTTACACTATTACACTCACTACTTCACTTATTTTAACAATAAAATCACTATTACACCAACTACATTTATTTTAACAATATTACACCCACTATCCTTGGTCTCCGTGTCCAGCGTAAAGAACTTGAGGGGACGGAGGGAGTACAATGTCTAACAGCGTACACTTATCAATATCTACCTTGACCTCAACAATCTTATCCCTCCAATTAAATTTCAAGATTTTATTACTATCATCCATTCTGCAAATACAAAAGGGAACAATAAACTCACAAAAACAGAACACTAAGCTCACAAAAACATACATATATGTCAACACAAACACTACCGCATATATATACATCAACCGCATACATATATATCATGAATACTTACAAAACAAAAATTAACATAACGAATAAACACACATATCACGATTACAAGACAAGGAGGATATTGAAATTGAACATACCTGTCAAACGCTTGAAGATCGAATAGAATAAGTTATGATCAACGATGGAGGATATCGATCGCCAAAGCCCCAATCCCCAATTCGACTAAGCCCTAATTGAAAGACGCAATAATGACTTTTGGGTTTATGAGACAAGATAGTGGAGTTATGTCTTTTTGATACATGGTTTTACTTTAAAATATTTTTAATTTACTTTTAATAGTAAATTATGTTATTAAAACTATAATTAACGTTTCTAAAATCTATTAGTAACAGAGTGGTACTTAATGAAGGAAGTCAATTAGTTAAGGGTACCGTTAAGAGAAGTCAAAGACGTAATGTTACCACTGGCAAAAGCCAAAAGTACAGTGTTACCATTGAGAATTTCCCAATATATTTTAACCATCACTCCTCAAATAATTAGCATGGATATATATACATGCACATGATCCCTATGAAGGTCCCTTTCCAAAAGTATGAAGTGTGGCAATCTGGCCAGTTGCATGCATCCTATTTATGGCTTTTGCATTCTATAGTTACAAAGGAAAGAGTCAACAGAGATTTTGATAATATTTTCGATAAAAACAATCAACATCAAGTTTGTATTATAACTTGTAAGTGTCTTTAATTTAAAAATTTACAGAAAGATTACCTCTCTCCTCTTGTCATCATCATAGTCTCATAGATGTCGAGGTGCTCAAATGAAATTCCAACAACTTTCAGCTCATCTATAAATAATGAACATACATTATTAATAAACCAGAAAGCAGAAAATTGCAATTAGTTGTAATTACTTATATTTACAAAATATGCATATATTTGTATTTGTTTATTGTAAAATGTATATAAGCTATTTAAATTATATATCTATTTTGATAACCTGTTTCGTTCGGTTGGAACCTATAACTCGAACCAAGCCCTTTGAAAGGGTTCGGTTTTTAATTTTTCGGTTTGGGCTTTATCGGTATCGGTTTTATTTCAGCTTTTTCTGTCCTAATTATTACTAGCTAGTAATAGTTCATGTGATTGTCATATATTAGGTAATTATGCAGAGCATATGCACCAATGCTAGAAAATGTGACGGAGTTTAGTAATGCAGCGGTTCTTTTATTGATTCATCAGTAAAATTGAACACTGTGAATCCGTTAGCTACTCCATCATTTTTGATGGAGTTGTTGATGGATTGATGACCATCAATTTGATTGATGGATCAAAAAACATCTGTTGCATTGATAAAAGTCCATCAATTTTTCGTTGGACGAATAAACTAATTTGATTCGTACTACTGCATAAAAAAATGTAAAGCAGTTATTATTTTTGCATAGGAATAAACTCCATCAATCAAATTAACGAATTAAAGACCGTTGATGGGTGAGGATCCTTGCAGTGTTATGTTGTGTGTGCGTGCACATACATGTATCTGTATATGTGCAATTATTAGTAAGTTAATTGTTTTTGGTTTGGCTAACAAGTTTTTAATTTTTCCATGTGTTTATTATGTAATGTCTATGCCCTTGCTATTATATGTTTAACATTCTATAACATTTATCATGTAATAATATGTATACATGAGGAATTCAAACCACACACTAACTCCATACTTTATAATGTTTTTATTTTAAACATAGTATTGTTGATTGTTCTTTATTGTAGTAAAATGGAATATTGGAGAGAACATATTTTTTTTATTAGTAATGAATCAAGAAGAAATGAAATATTGGTGCTTCGAAGCATCACTTGAAATAACTTTACAGCAAGAGTTAACCATAGTATAGGTTTTATATTAAATTTACATAGTGTATGGGAGAGAACATTGTTATTTACAGAACTGCAAAAAGCGGTAGTCTGTACAGAAAGTGGTAATCTCTGTGCACATGCCATTGAAACAACCTCATTCTCCGAAATTTATTTATAGATTAAATGAAAGACATGTTGATAGCGTATGACATACAAGTATGTGTTTCCTTTGGTAACATTTCTCTTTTTTGATTTCAGGAAATGCACTCAAAGAGAGCAAGGGTTAAAGAAAAAATCAAGCAACAATATTCAGTGATGGAGGACAATGGTGTTGACAACACTGTGAAACTTCCCGATGATGTTCTTTCTAACATTCTGCAATTGATTCCAACCGAATCACTACGGTACACAGTTAAGTATGTGTGCAAAAGGTGGTTCAAAATAATCACTAAGGAACTCTTGTCTGTAGTAGCTTTTTATGTCATCCAACAGCCATCGTTAAGGGAATTTTATTATGAAATTCATTTCAGGGAGATAAGTGAAAAAAATGGCAAATTAAATGAGCAAAAAAAATTTATACCATTACCTTGGGGTGGACGTGTAAGGTCTTTATGTAAAGAATTATTGTTAATGACAGAACCAAACAAGAATGGAGCTCTCTATGTTTATAATCGTACAAGCAAGGTTGGGAGAACTCTTTCTCTATCTGAGCACTGTGGAGGACACTCAAAGTGTAAGTGTGGATTAGCTATTGTGTATGATAGATTCAGAGGATTATATAAGATAGTTCATGTATTTGTGGGTAATCCAGCAGTTGAGTGTGAGATATTTGAACTACAAAGTGAGTCATTGTTCCTTGAGAGATCAGAGTGGAGGAAAATTGATGGACCTTCATATGTTGGACAGAGGAAATATTACTGGGATGATCCTATCTCTGTCAACGATAGATATATTTACTGGGATGTTTTGTCTTATGAGTACATACTTTCTATGGATATAGTCGAAGAGAAGTTTTACAAGATTCCTCTTCCAGGGATTAGGAAAAATTACTCGGTTCTAAAAATAGGTGACCATTCTTGTTTAGGTCTGGAATTGCCCATCCGTATTGGTGCTGCTCATATGTGGATTTTGAATCATATGAAAGTAGAAGAACTTGCAAAATTTCTGTCGATTAAATGTAATAGGAATCATGCAGGGGAAAAAGAATGGCAAAAATTAGGAGGACTTAGGATTGAAAGGCCTGTATCCAAATATGCACATGATGTTGCTTTGATTCAAGTCGGTGATTACGTAATTCACAAAAGACGTGGTATGTGCTCTGTCTTATTCGGATACAAACCAGAAGCTAGAGATGGAACAATTTTGGACAGTGCTGTTGTTACTTGGCCCCTTCAACGGACTGCTGAGTAAATAATATCTGAGGAAACTGAAGGTTGTTGGATTGGAGTAAGTTGTGTTACAGTTGATCACTTATTCTAAAAACTATTATAGAGGGTGTTCCCCATTTCTAATAAGACTGTTTTGTTTCGAAAGTAACTTTTGTTATGTCTTAGCAAGATTGCAAATCCATAAAAAACATTTGTCCCATGTACTTTTAGTATGACTTATATATTATGTATTATAGATGCTTTCATTTCTTTCTTTTGTTTTGGGCCTCTGCGGGTGTTTGCTTTCTTAGCAGGCCGTCTCGTCAGGTCAAAGAGTATGTGCTCTCGATGTTCACATTTATGTGTTTGGTTTTGCTTATCATGTAGTTCTAGTAATTTTTAAAACTTTTTTTCCCTAACCTTTTCTTCTTTTTTTGCTAAGATTTATATCCCGGACTTGCTTTCTTCTTTGGATGCGTGAGCTATTTATATGCGTACAGTGTACGTAAGCGTGACTATCTCATAGTCAAAAAAAAAAAAAGAAGCGTGACTATCTCTTGTATTTTATTAGTTTTGAAGTAGAAACTTTGATTTTCATGAGGTTTAATTACAACTCGTAGTTACAAAAAAATAAAATTTTAATGTTTGGTTCACTACCATATAACTAATTAAATACTTAATTTTTAATAAATTAAATCATAAAGCATTTTTTTATTTATTTTTATAAGAATTTGTGTTATAATCTGATTTATGAAAAATCAGCTTTTAGTTTCTAAAACTTGAAAACATATTTGTTATTATCAACTTTATGATAAGTATATTTTCCACCAACTTTTAAGGCACTTGCCTATTTGACCTTTTATATTCTCGCAAAAATCATGTTAAAATTTTTAAGCAGATTTTGGACGAGTACAAACTGCCAGGTTTGTATTTGCCTTCACTAGATATAATATTTTATTTTCTTTACCAAATATTCTGCAATTTAACACAAGGTACATATCATTAGGTTCTTAAATATAACAAACATAGAGATTGCAAAAGAAATCCTAACAAGAAATATTGAAAAGATATTACTAAAAACAAATTATGATGATCAAAATACATGCATTTTGCAACATTACTTAAAGTGATGATTCAAAATTAGATTTAATTTTGAATACTCAGAATTTGACTAAATATCGATGTCAAAATCGAATTTTGATCCAAATCGATACGACTCGGATCAGTCTATAAACGAGTAGTCAGACGAATACTCAGCCTATTCAGTAATTTTTTTTTAGAACCATGCTATAGAGTATAATAGATTATAGATGGAAGGAAAAATTTATGGCTATAAATATTCATCCCAATCATATGGAAGGCCTTTCCAGTCGACATCTATACAAATTTCAAGAACATCACTTGTGATGGGAAATTCAGCAAGCAAGGAGTAAGTCAAGGGCACCGCCACCAGATTTCTTAAAAGTATGAAGTTCTCTTCTACTTTTAAGGAGTTGGCTTCCTTCCTTGTAAGCAGTACTCTTCGAAAGAACTGTTTGTCATAGCTTGTTGGGTAAGAAAGCTTGTCATAGGAAGCAATAATGTCCCCGTAAATCTTGACATGATCAAAAGATCTACCATGACATTCAAGACGGACTGTCACAATTGCCGGAAGAGCAAAGGACTCCTAACCACTAAACAAAGTCACCTATCAAACCAAGGCCTTTGACGTTCTTCTATTTTATAGCTTGAAATGGTGGTCCCGTTGGTTTTAACATGCCCATCAACGTCACTGAGATCGACTGCCATGACAAACGACATCCCTGGTCTAACAGCTGCATCAGGCCCTTGCATTGGTAACAAGTTGCAGCCGCTAGGCAAGAAGTATGCCTCCTCCTTACTACGACTGAAAATGTTGCACCAGCCAGCATCATAAATACCAACAGATCAGTACAAATTCACCTCCTTGCCATTTGGGCGTGCAATAAACAGTGAGAACACCTCTACAAGTTGTAATGCATATGACCCAGGCGAGTGAGGCTGATAAAAAAAAAGGGAAATAAGTTGATCTTATAGGCATAAAAGGAAGAAGAAACAAAAACTATACAAAACAGAACTATACAAAAACAGAACTATTATTTAAAAAAAAGGAAGGGGAAAGTTTATGGAAGATAAAATTCTTTATTGTCACAAAACAGAACTATACAAAAAGCTAGTCCATGTCTAAATCATTAAGGTTTGGCTCATGCCAGGCCATTCATTCTTAGTCAAGGGAGTGTTTTCGGAGGCACTGCTGAACTTTAGGAAAATAAGAGAACAAAAAAAACATACAGAAGGCAAGTGTAAACAAGCCATAATAGTTATTTACTCGTAGACATGCAATTAAAAACTCAAATGATACATGATCATTATCACTGAAATATAGGTTTGGAAGAAGACCTTAGAACAATTAAGCCTTTTCAAATTTAATACATTTTAACTCGAAGATGATACTCCCTGTTTTTTATGCTTGTGCCAGTGAAAGAGAATCATGAGCTAATATACGATAACTATTCAAAATTCTAATAAACCCTTACAATCTTGAAAATATAGGGGTTAATCCCATTTCAGCCTTCGAAGTATGGCAAAAAATAAACACCTCAAGGTACAAAATTGCAGGTCCGTGCCATTGGCACTTGTACATCCCGGCACTCTTCCTTTTTTCCCTATATTTTTTCCAATCTTACCACCATCTCTATCAATCTTTTACAGCAATCTTTTTCCTACATGCAATCTTTACAGCAATTGGTTCTTTTAACCCTTCTCGGGAAAGAAAGATTCATCCATCCTCGAGAAAAAGGATCATAACAGTAACAGCCACTAGCATCCCACATAATTTAACCCATAATCACTTAATTCTAGCTTACTGAGAGCAGTTGAATACTCTACGCTATCAACATGAAAAGAATGGCTGGTTTAGAATCAGAAACAATCTGCTGGTGCTAGAAATGAATAAAAGGGAAAGAGCTAATTTTGTGGACTGCTTCCCGACAACTAGTAGACAGTTAAAACATCTAACTACATTAGTATATCTCTAGAGGGAAGAATATGTAGTTTATAGTAATACACAATACTTTGACAAACATATTATTACAATTCATATAGTGAACGGTACACGATTCCAGCTTAAGACAGCGTATAAACGAGCTTAAAGCATTTGAAGTCTGCAAAATATGGGCAAGAGAAAAGAAACTATTAAAACACTTTTCACCTAGATGTTGTAAAACATATTTAGCACAAATGAACACATCTATAATCTAAAATTAATTTATACATGAGCAGTAAACTACTGAATACGATGAATGAACATAAGCAAGAAAGCATACCATGTCACCGAAACCTTCAATCGTGTCCTTACCCCAAGGCCTGTTCAGGAGAGATGGTTCTCGCCACTCATTACCTTGAAATTGAAGGGTATAAAGTTTTTCAAAGTCATCATCAGAGGTCAAAACGAGCTGGGTTAATTTAAGTAAACGTTGTTCACCATGGACAACAACATCACTTGTATCAACCGATTTTCAATACTAGGACCTCCCACAACCAGAGCTCTGATACCATGTTATGTTACCAGTTCTCCTAAAACCTCAAGGTGTTAGGGAAGCGGGCTTACTAGGATCATATTATATATCCAACATGTATTACACAAATTTTGTCTCCTCTCCTGAAGGTTACTTTCAGACTGTGATATGTAATGTTCCTGAATATGTTCCAACTGTAACCAACCTTGACATGAACTACATTGCTTGGGACGTTCCACCAAAGCAACATCCTCATTTTCCGTCCCTTAATTATTTTATATAAAATTGACAGAGAACTGCTAGGTCGAAGAAATGGGGGCTTTACTCCTGGTGGTTGGTGTTCTCGCAATCCTCCTTGCTCCGAGGTTGGGAATCCGAAAAAGCTTAAACCAGGTCCTGGAGCTCATAGGCTACGGGGCCTTGTAGATAGATTACTATTGTCAGCTATGTCGGACCAAAACCAGTGTCAATTAGAAAAGTTAAACCCAAAGGTTACCAGTTGAATACTAAGGAGAATACAAATAAATTTAAAAATTTTAGGGATATTATGAATAGTACCCTTTTGGTATTGCCTTTTACGAATGGTACCACTGCATATTTTTGACTTACGAGTGGTACCATCAAGGTTTTGGCTTCTAAAAAAAATGTCCTTCTGTTAACCAAAACGTTAATCAAACGTTTAATACATTAAAAACACCAATCTAATACAGCAAAAATACCAGAAATTCAAATTTCCCGCACTTCTAACATGTGCATCAGTCTAATACATTAAAAACACCAGAAATTACATCCTAGCAATAAGATCATAAGACATATGAAGTCCAAAATATAATAATTAGTCCCATAAAAGCTAATATCAACAAAAGATGAAATCTGAGGATCAAATCTGTTGTTAAGACTGAGAATCAGGTGGTTGTGAAATGTTGACAGATGCTTGAGATCCTCCAGCTGCCCCTGCTGCCTTTGCTGCTGCTTTTGCTGCTTTAGCTGCATTTGATTGATCCCTTACCCTGGGATATTTAATTACCAAAGGCCTACCACTTGCCTGCATCTCCTTCTTTTGTTTTTCAGTTAACCCACCTTTGCAAGTCCTTGCATTGTGTCCAAAACAATTGCACTTGGTGCACTTAACAGTCTTGGATCCTTTTGATTTCTGCTCTTCCCCCTCTTCCCTTCTCCTATTTCTGCTAGGTCTTCCAACCCCTCTCTTCATTGTAGGTGGCATAAGTACAAGAAGATTGTCATATGTTGGCCATTGATCATCATCAGGGACAGGGTTCATGTTGAAGCTATAGGTTTGTCTATAGGTTCTAACATGATACCAAGAACAAACAACCTTCTCAGGGTCTATTTTTGCATGTATCATTGCTCTAATAGCATGCCTACAGGGGATTCCAGATATTTGCCATGCCCCACAAGAACAGATTTTGTTATCCAATGACAAAGGAAAATGAGATTTACCTTCATGGATCTCATATTCACCTAGCTTTGACAGGTAGGCTTTGCAACTGATAATATCCTTACTGATGAGTTTGACAAGTTTGGCAATCTTGGGACAAAGACCATCTTCTTTCCAGTTAAGTGCAGCTTGATACCTTGTGGCCATCCTCACCATGCAAACCCTCCTTATACCTATAATCAGAAGTTGCATTAGATAAGATGTTAATTTAGTGGAACATGTAAAACAAAAAAATAGATGAACTTAAATCAGAAGTGTACCTTCAAGCAAAGTAAAAATTGGCCTACATCTGTCAATTCCAAGGGTGGAATTGAAACTCTCTACAAAATTTGAAGTGTTTGTATCATTGCACACAATTTGGATCAAATTTGTGCTTACTCCAATTTGAAGGATCTCCTAGATTTGCAAACCAGTTCATAACTCTATCACCTCCCTCTTTCTTTAGTCTTTGTATGGCCTTTCTAAAGGTAAATTGGCTTGTTGCATTGCATACCCTCCAAAACAAGACGTACATCAAAGGTCCTGAAAATTGTTTCTTACAGTTGCTACTAAGATGCCTGCAACAATACCTCCTCTTAGCAGTTGGCCAGACATCTGCCAAAGCAAGATCAATTCCCTGAAAAATAAGACAGCATACCATGAAAAATAGAATGGCAACAAAAATTAGGATACACAAGTACAAAGTATTTATCATCATACCTTTTGCCTATCTGAAATAATGGTCCAGTCTTTTCTACTTGACTCCTTCATAATGTTGTACAAATTCCATAAGTAAGACCAAGTCTCTTTATCTTCAACACTTACAACTGCATAGGCTAGGGGGAATATTTCATTGTTAGCATCTAAGGCTACTGCAGATAGCAAAACACCCCCATAATTCCCTTTTAAGTGAGTCCCATCAATACCAATCAAAGGTCTGCACCCCCCCAAAAATCCTTTCCACATTCCAGCAATTGACATAAAAACCCTAGTAAACAACATCTGCCTAGGAATGGACTCAGTTTCCATAAAATTATAGTGTGCAACAGATTCTGGATTGGTTTCACAAATGACCTTGACATATGCAGGTATCTTAGCGTAGGACTCATCATGCCCACCAAACAATTCCTCAATAACAAATTTTTTCATCAAATATAATGAACCCTGCTTCATATAAACTCCATACCTATGAAATAGGAGCTCATTAAGTGCTTTACCTGGAATGTCAGGGTTAGCTCTTATATCTTCCATTAACTTTGAAGCAGCCCACTTCACATTGCAGACAGGGTTGTAAGTCTCCAAACCCCTGCACTGGTGCTTATTTGGCTTCAATCTTTTTGATGGCCCAAGTAACACCATCACCTAACCTGCTAGCATGTAATCTCCAATTACATACCTCTGCAGCACATGTGCAGGTATACCTAGTGTTATCAGCAGCAAGAACGATTATTGAAAACCCTTCCTGTATGTAGTAATCATTCAAGACAGATTTGAAGTGTTGTTTATCCATGAAGATCATCCAGGACCTTATTTCTATCTTCCCAAACTCCTTATTGTCATACATTTCCCCATTCTTGTATAACCTCTGGTAATAGTCATCATCATCATCATTGTCTATGAAATCATGCCATTTACCAGCCTTCCAGTTATCCTTGACCTTGGGAATTGAGTTCACATCTTCACTTTCATCCTCACTTACATATTCATGTCCCTCATCACTCCGCTTTCATCTTCACAGTCATCATCAACACCAAAGTCCACCTTCCTTTTAACATATTTTCTTCCTTGAGTAGATCCTCCCACATCAACATCATCATGTCATTCTACAACCTGTTCTTCATCATTTTCTGACCCATTTCCTTGTCTTGAATTAGTACCAGTTCTGACATTTTCATGACTTATGTATATACCCTTCCTCCTGGCTGTGGTTTTGGGAATTTTTCTCTTGAATAAGGCTTGGTCAGGCATTGTAGAAGTACTTTGAGAAGCACCCTGAGAACCACCCTGAGAAGTATTTTGGGGAGGGGAAAATCTTGGACTCCTCCTAACTGGCAAAGCTTGGAAAGCTGTTTGTGGTGAAATTGGTGGTGGTGGTAGGTTAATAGCAGATGACTTAGGTTTTTTGGGTGGTCTTTTGGGTATTTGTTTATTAGCTTTCCCCTTCCCTTTGGTGTTAAAAGCTTTCCCCTTCCCTTTGGTGTGATCAATAATTTCAGTCACCTTTATTGTACTATGATTATTGTTACAGGATTGTGCGGCAACACTCGCACCCCGCCCCGTATGGCACTCTCCGCCAGCCCCATGCGTCCAGAAAGTCAGTCTTACGCCTCAGAACAACAATGACTGGTTTCGCCCTGCCTTGGGCTCATCAGGGAAGCGGCTCTAGCTCCCGACCAGCCCTGCGCACCAACTGCCAATAACAGTCCCCGCAGGCACTCGCCCTTGAGTAAAACCATGCCTCCCCTTCAACATTAAGCACAAACCAGCCAATGTCCCCTTTAACAACCTTGACCCGTTACAACTACAATGATGCAGTGATTTGTCTTCAAGTTCATCAAGTGAAACACCATCACCCCCATGAACCCCACCAGTCTCCTCAACCCCCTCATCCCCCTCAACCCCAACATTGCTTAATTCAGACCTCCTCCTAAAATTCAATACTAAACTATACAACTTATTAGGTTTCATAGTAGTCCCAAGCCATATATAAATCAACTCTTTTTCAGCATTCCTTTCAAACATCTTCATTAGATACTTATCTTCCAAAAATTTACTATGTTCCATTTTATATACATAAGAAAATGTTGGAAAATGGTTATTCATCTTTTTCCCCAATCTTTTACATTCATCTTCGAACTCCAAGATTATATCCAACAGAGAAGTTTTATCTACATCCACCCTAATATCAACTTCTGTACCCATCCAATGGAATCTTAAAATCTTACCATCCATTCTGCAAATTCAGTTGAAACTAACTAAGACATACGAATACACACATACGTACAAGAATACATACGAATACACATATATATGACAAATATTACAACAAATACATACGAATACACATATATATGACAAATGTGAACAACAAATACATATGAATACATATATATACGTACAAATATGAACAAGAAATACAAACCTGTAGTTGAGAGAAGTCAATGAAGAGGTGAATGACTAGATTTGCCCTAATTAATCACTTGATTTGCCCGAATTGTAACCCTAACCCACTTTCCCCAATTTCCCTTAGAACCCTAACCCTTCAGCTATAAACCCGATAAAATGAAAAAAATGCTCTGTTTACCACGACTTTATATAGTTTTTAAATTTTTTAATTTTTAATTGCAGATTTTATTTTTAATTAATTGAAATTACTGTTTAACTAACGTTTCATTAACGTTTTAATGACGGATGGGCTTTTTTTTAGAAGACAAAACCTTGATGGTACCACTCGTAAGTCAAAAATATGCAGTGATACCATTCGTAAAAGCTAATACCAAAATGGTACCATTCATAATATCCCAAATTTTAATTAAAAAATTAAATATTTTAATTAGTCCAGCAGCCTAATTGATAAATAGGATTTTGGGTCTATGGTTTTGGGTTGTAACAACCCTAAACCCTAAGTTCGTATATGTTTTATTTCGTCATTAAGAATCTATACTATTATATAAAAGCCGAAACATTAAAAATTTGGTGGGTTGGTATGGTACCTGTTGATTTTACTTATTTACCCTTACTTAATTACATATAAAATTCATTTTACTAATTAATTTCCTTTTTCCGATTAAACATATTACCTTTTTTATTTTACATTAACTAATTAATTTCCCTTTTTAGGTAAAACACAATATCTTTTATATTGTATCTAACTAAAATTTCTCCATTCTTATAAACACTACAAGCAATTTTGTTTAATAAAATAATATAATTATATTCAAATTACTATTAACTAATCAATTACCTTTTCCAGCCAAAACATGTTACCTTTTCTCTATTCTGTAACTAAAATATCTCTTTTTCCAATTATATCACGGGTGGTTCTATTTAATAAAATAAAATAATAATATTATAATACTAATAATTACTTTTCAGCTAAAACTTATCATCTTTTCCATATTTCATAATTAAAATTTAATTTTGCTAGAAATATCACGTGCAACATTAATTTCTCACTATCTAAAAACACTACGAGCAATTTAATTTAGTAAAATAACATAAATTAAATTATATTTACTATAAACTAATCAATTACCTTTTTCACTTAAAACATGTCGCCTTATTAATTTTCACATTACCTTTTCTATTTTTTCTAACTAAAATCTGTCTTTTTTCAATTATATCACGGGCGTTTCTATTTAATAAAATAAAATAACTATATTATAATATTAATAATTAACCGATTAACTTTTTCAGCTAAAATGTATCATCTTTTCTATATTTTCTAGCTAAAATTCCTCTTTTTCTAAATATATCATGGGTAACATTAATTTTTCCTTTTCTTAAAATATTACGAGCAATTTTTATTTAGCAAAATAACATAATTGAATTTTAATTACTATAAACTAATCAATTACAATTTTCACCTAAAACATGTTTCTTTTTAATTTTCTCTAACTAAGACCTATATTTTTCTAGTTAAATCATGACATTTTATTTAATAAAATTAAATAATAATTTTATAAGTATTTATAATTAACCGATTACCTTTTTCAACTAAAATGTATCATGTTTTCAATATTTTCTAACTAAAATCCCTCTTTTCCTAGAAATATCACAGATAACATTTATATAATTATCAAATCATCTCATTTAAAAATTTAAGCCTCCAAAATTCACATTTAAAAAAAATAAATTTATATTAATATAAAAAATCGTATAATATTAAAAGAAATCCGTGCATCGCACGGGTTTTAAGCTAGTATTTCTAAAATCCAAAATGGAAAAGTTGTCCCAAAGGTTAATTGTTGAAACACCCTAAACCCTAGACCCAAAACCCTAAGTTCGTATACGATTTATTCGTCATTCTGAATATTTCTAAAATCCAAAATGGAAAAGTTGAACCCCCAAAGGTTAACCGTTGAACCCTCGAAGGAATACAAATAAATTTAAAAATATTGTACAATTTTTACCTGAAGGATACGCATTTACTGTTTGAGTAACAGCTAACACCCAGTAGTCAATAAGGTATTAGAATATAAGTGGATAACTGAAATGTGAAAGATACACATAATGATAATGTGTATCATGGGATACGCATAAGCATGTTACGTATCTTGAAGACACATTTTAAAAACGGTAATTTTAACACTACTCTTCGAGAATTGTTATTTTTGGTGTTTTTTTTAAAAAATGTTATTTTTAACATTTTTCCGTTTGATTATTTATAGTCGTTATCATAGGAAAAAAAAACAAATACTATAATGATTCATGTATTTCTACAAATATTGTATATAAAATATTATAAGTGTATACTATCTAAATGTAGAAAGGGGTTCGGGTGTTTATCTCACCCATGACCACTCTGGTCTTTTTGTTAGTACTATAAATTTATTGGCAATTTATAAGAGGGTTTTATATCAAATCGGTCACTGATCTCATTAAAAAATATCAAGTAGTTCCCCAGTCTCCACGGGGACTCATTTAAGCCACTAAACTAAGAAATATATCATTTGCCCCCTGCATTCACAAAAATAATACAATTTATGGTGGCCTAAATGTCTTGGATAAAATTTATTGTGGCCAAAAAAAGTTCAATCTTGGATAGATTGTATTATTCTCAGTTAGGCCACCATAAATTGTATTATTTTTGTGAATGCAGGGGGGCAAATGATATATTTCTTAGTTTAGTGGCTTAAATGAGTCCCCGTGGAAACTGGGGAGCTACTTGATACTTTTTAATGAGATTTCGTTTGATATAAAACCCATTTATAAGATGGTTGTAAGTTTTTTATAAAAATGAAGCTCCTGCCACTGCATATTTACACTTCCATTGTTTGTAAGAATCAGCATTAATTAAGTCTCCCGTTCTTTGGCAAACAGTTGTCAAGTAATTGTTACATAACAAATGGTTTCCAGACCATTAGATCAACCATCCAACGATTGTGGTTTAAAAAAACTTTACACCGTATCGTAGAATTTTTTCGCGGTACGGATAAATTACCAAAATACTCCCTATTTTCACACCAAAAATCTATTTGTACACAGTACTGCAAAAATTTTCTGTAATACGGGACAGATCATTTGTTGAGACAAATGTTTGGTGTAAACCGAACCCCGTTACTTAATTCTTGGGACGACTATGCTACAAGTCAATTTCCTTCCAAGTACTTTTCATATGTGCAATGTGGAGGGCTAGTAGTCATTCACAAGTCACCTTCCTTTTTCTTTTTGTTTTTTTTAATCCCCAACATATTAGAGATTTTGAGCAGCGCGGGGTACATGATTGTTAGATTGTAACTGTTGCGTTCCGAATTTGGTTATGAACAAAATTGCTTAGTGCCTAAACTTGAACTCAAAATTGCTTGTTTACCCCTTGTGATGATAGTTTGTTGCGATTACCATAACTAATGTGGTCCACGACAGCTTAATCAAAGTTACAACAGTACCATAACTAATGTGGTCTACGACAGCTTAATCAAAGTTACAACAGAAGCTGAACAGTGTCGTTAGTGGCAAAGACCATCATAAACAAAACAAGGATAAAAGTCCAAATGAAGTCATTTCACACTTTGGGATTGTGTTTGTCCAGTCGAAAAATTAAACGGAAGATGTCCACCAAATGGCAGAAAGAAGACAAACAAGTTCCTTGAGTAAAACATACTGAAAGATTTCGAATTGCTATCAAGTAGACACAGGTGATTGGAGGAGGGGGGAGGTCAAGCTTCAGGAACTGTGGCTGCAGGGCGCCTGATTGATGCAGACTGAAGCAGATGATTGTAGCTGCCTTTCTCCTTGAAAAGCTGAGAAAAATGATGTTTACAGTACAAAATGCCTTCAAGGGCTGCATAAGTTGATGGAGTTATGTGGCATCCACCATGAGAGCATTTGAAGCATGTTTTATGATAAGCTTCATTCTCCACCGTTACCTGACATTTTCACAAACAGAAACAAATTAACAAGACATATAAGCTACAGGCCCACCTATAGATAAGTATTATTATGCAACATTAGTTTATCAGACAATGTAATATATCCGACCTGCCGTGGATATCCATGATAAACTCACCTAATCATGGCAACCCTTGGACATTCATATCAGTTTTCGAATATGCCCTTTTTTTATAGTAAAATACTCTTAATCCCTAACAATGAGAGTTACATCCTGAACTTTTGCTAGTAAAGCTTTTAATAAAGGGCCTCAAGCTACAAATTTTGTTGGTCTCGTCAAATTGTTGCTTTAACTCTTGGAAAGTAATCCTAACAATGCAAGAGAGAGAAATGAAAGATGTGCAATGTATTGGTCTTTTTGTGCATTCTATTTACTAGTAAAAGGATGCAACTAAAATAACTAGGCACATGCAACGGTGAAAGATGGTGCCCTATCAAGTCTGTTTACCTGAGAACTGATAACTATTAAGGGGAGAAGCATATTGTCAATTTACAGAACAAACACATTAAACCGTTTCTGCTGTCAATCATTGGGACATGCTGCTTGTAATTTTTATATCTTAATCAAATTACTTCAACATGACGGTTAATGAAATAATAGGAGTCGACTAATCTATCTTGAGAAGCATTCTTTGTTGACATCCTTAAAAATTCCTGTAACACTGCGTAGTTTACTAAACTAACACATAAAGCCATATCACTGTTAATCATATTTTAACCAAAGGTATTGGTGCCTGCGTGTTATTCTTAGATCTTTTAAAATTATACATTATGTGATGGACGGAGTTCGTAACAGTTTTTGGCCTGATCAAATATTATGTTTGGACAAAACTGAAGGTAATTATCTAGCAAAAGGTGAGATTAATGAATCAAAGAAGCCAGGGTAAAGCTACTTTTCCGCAATTATGGTTGAGAGGAAAGTGCTTGCAATTAATTCATGCCCTTTACATAGTCTGGCTGAATACCTTCTCAAGTGGATATGCTGTTTTCCCACAAGTTGCACATTTTTCTTGTGTCCCAGAAAACAATCCAGCAGCTTTGCTTGGTGACCTTGTCTGTAAAATCATAGGTGACATGAGTTTTGCTTAAATCAAGAAGACCAGTATGGTTGTTCTAGGACAGATATCTGTAGAGGAAAATTTACCAGCTCTGGGGTTGTCTTATCAGCCGTCTTTGCAGCTGAAAGAAAACATTATGCATTGCAAAGTGAACATGTAATTCAGATTTGTCAAAAATACAATTGTATTATATGGATAAAAGGGCATACCTGACTGGAAGTTCTTGTTGTAATTTCCCGACTCCTTGAAGAGTTGTTCAAAGTGAGTTTTACAGTACAGAACACCTTCCATTGAGGAGTAATTACCCAGCTGCAGAAAAGGTAAAAAAATTGCAATAATTGTTTGCTCCGTAAAGCATCATGGACAAGATAATTGTAAGTAGCAAATGATTAAGTAGTCATATCAGATAAAATGAGATCTCAAACCAAAAATGTATAGGGATTTTAAATTCTTCATTTGAGTATCAACTGGGTTACTTCCTAAATTACTGAAAAATAAAAAAAGTTTTGCATCCTCATACTAACAAAGAGGCAAGTACAGAGGCATAAACAATTTATTAAACTAGCAAAATCTATTCACAAACTAGCAGAATCCAAGATTGCATGAGTAATTTAATTCAGTTAAATGTCAATGGTAAGTACACTTTTAGCTGGTTTATGTCAATATACACAATTTATACCATTCTCCAACAACATAAAAATTATTGAACCAAAGTTACTGTGGAAATGTCAGCCGAAAAATATTTTGAGCCAACAAGTATTAAAATCCTTGAAAAACAAATGAAGCAATGAGTAAAGCAGTAGAATAATTGCCTTTAAGGTCCCTTTGCAGTGAGTGCACCTGAAGCAAGATTTGTGAAAATCAACTCCATCAGCAGACAACAACTCCATTGGATAAACAGTCTTCTCACAAACCTTGCATTTCTGTTGGGTACCAATAAAAGACATATTTTTACTTGGATCTGATCTTGGCCTTCTTAAATTTTCTTGCCTTATCAACAACCAAACAAATTTAGCTTATCTTTTGCCTTTCCTTTAGCTAGCTCAAACTCAACTCCAACCCTTACAATCTTAAGCTTCTACAAGAACAAGAACCCAAAAGAATAAATAAATAGTAAAGGTGACTAAAAATAAATAATGCACTTTACAAGTACAATGTATGATTACAAATATACTTACAAGTTACATGTTAGATCTCAACTACTAATAAGTAATCTAACTGAAGCCCATTTGTAATAAGAGTAGATAAAATGTACCTTAATAACACAGATTGAAGATGGAGCATAAAATTGTTGATAAAGCTCAAATGTAGAGAAATTCAAACCTGAATAAAGAGCCTTTCAATGGAGAATATAAGAATATCTTTAGCAGATAGAATATAGAAAGGGCATACAGTATACATTCACTATCTATATATTCTTAATGAGTGGTGCAACCCATTTAAATTTACCCATGGGTAAAAAAATTTACCCAAGTCTCTCACATACTTAACCCGTTTTCTAAATGGATAATCCATTTTCTTAACCCATTAAACCTACCATATTTAACTGATATTACAATAACTACATCCCTTAATTATAGCAGTTTTTTAAATTTTGAACGTAAAGATTGACAACTATATTCATAACTTCTTTACTTGATTCAAGGCAACAAAATCATTATATTATTGAATAGAATAAAAGAGATTTGTTTTTGAATTCTTCAGTAATCATCCGATCAAAAAAAATAGGGATAACATGTAACCTGAATCGAAATCAACAATCCAGGTCATCGAAATTGGGTCCGCATCATTTGTCGTTTTTGATCCTCACATCATTCAATCTACATGAATTGATCAGGTCTAAAATCATCTAATAACCAACAATCAGGTAATAGTATTAACTTTTTGATCCTTACAAAAACTATTCCATATATACATATATGTATATATATATATATATATATATATTTTTGTGTTTATATATGTCCATAATTTCTTTATTTATACATGTTTTTATTTGTTTGTTATAGACGTTTTTATGTTTGTGTGTTTTTTCAGATTTACATGTATTGCAGTCTATTTGTAATGTTCATAATCTCCATGGGTTCCAAGCCGTCAAAGGAATCAGGTTTTGATTTCTTTGTCTAAATTGTACCCTTTGTGATTCACTTTTATATCTCTCTAAAATTTAATGTCGATTGATATATGATTACATAGAATTTTTTAATTGATTGATGTATGGTTTATATGCAGTGAGAATGATGGTCTTTTAGCATTAACAATCAGTTGGGTATGTTAAGTTGGTCTAACATGAATCACAGGTATCTGTAATATTTGGTTTGTATGTGCAAGTTCTAATATGTCAATCACATTACAATGTTCCTGCAGCAAAGTTTGGTGCAATATTCGCCTCTATTCCATCGTCATTTTTTGTTGCTTTGTATTGTCTTTTCTTTGCTTATGTTGGTATGTCCATATTACAGAGAATCTTCCTGATATATACTATTTTTTTTATCTTATAACCTAAAAAGACAGATGATCAATTTTTGTGTAGGTGCAGCGGGTGTGAGTTTTCTTCAATTCTGTAACCTCAACAGTTTCAGGACATTTCTCATACTTGGCTTCTCAATTCATACTTGCTATCGTGTTGCTGCCGTTGTATTCAATACACTTTTTTTTGTTCTCCACATTTTCTTATTGCATCTTTTTTTAGGTACGATATACATTTTATTATTTCGTTGCACCTTTCAAGATGGGGAGAGGATCCAGAGCTACTTGCTGCAGTGCGACTCAGGTTTTATAGGTACACATAGCTTTTGTATATTGATTATTTACGTATAATTCACCAGAACATCTATAATATATATTTACACATTTTGTGGATTATCCGGCACCGGCTATTTCAGCAAGTCTCTTTATCACTTCAAGTTGCAAGTTTGTGCACGTAAGAGAAAGTTGCAACTTGCTTTTATTATTATATGATGAAAGTTCTGATATAATTTTATGGTTTTCTTTTTCAATTTTTGTGTTTTATTTAAATTGTAGATTGGAGTAGATTGGAGAAGCATCAGGCAAAATAAGATCTACATTCTAAAAGAGAAATGAGGAAGATTTCGGTACTCCAGAAATGTTTTGGGAACATCTATTCCTTCATTATGTAGCCAAATAATTTTACGATACCTTTTCTACAGGTATATAAGTCTATAACTAATGAGTTTGTTAATTTGTAATTATATAGGGTACTACTGCACATCTCTTAGGATATTGGTTGTAATCTAAGTTATTTATTACCTGTCAATTTGTGGTAGCTGCAAGACTTTTCTTTGTAGTTCTGAAATTTAATGGCTGCTTCAGTTGAAGAGATGCAGATGTTTGGGGAACGGTCCTTTACGATCAATATTCTGGATTGCTTTGAACTCAACTCTCCCACGAGTAATTACTTTTTTATATATTTGGTATTTTGTTAAGTTATATAACCATCAAATTTATCATGTAATTACACTATTAAGATATTTGCTTGGTAGTAGCTTCTTTGATCTGAAATTGATTGGATAGACGTATTACCATTAATAAAACTATATTCTTGCAATATTCTAGATTAGTCGGAGAAGTTGTAACTGCATATAAAATATAAGATTAAATCATTCAATCCATTAACGATTTTCTTTAGCCTTGGCCTTAGTCGGGGTCTGGAATTAAGTACTGTTAAAGAATAAAACTTTTTTTAGCTTCTGTGGTGATTGTTATTGCATATTGATGAGTAGTTCACTAGGTAATATTGAGTACTAATATCTGATACACTTACGCCGATGATACATGAAAGTTTTTCCAATGCTGGTAACTACATACTGTTGGGAAGGGATTCAGTAATTAAATCTTCATGAATCCATTTTTGTACGATAAAGTAGTATCTTTATAGCTGAGATGAATCACACACCTTGAACTTTTAGAGTCAACAAAGTGAAAAAATTAAGTTAGCGTTTTAGAACCAGAGTCTGGGAGGAAGAATTCTGACATTAAAAAATGTAATGTAGAAGAGTTATAAATGCAGGTAAATTTCAAACATTACTTTAACCTTCTTAGTTAAAATGGTTCGACATCAATTGGTACGAGGACCTGATTAACAATGGAAACCAATTGATATTTAAAACAAAGTTATAGCTCATCCCCTGTGTCTTCTTCTCTTTATAAATTATGGATGTTATAATATTTTGAATTGCATATGTATATTATATCCTAGAATTGGTGGTGTGTAAAGGTGTTGATATTTTTAGTAACTTGGGTTTTAGAAGTTTTTTTTGTAGAGTGAACAATATCAGATTGAGCCATGCTGAGTTTTTAGCCATGCTGAGTTTTCTTTTTGCTTAATTCTTTTGTTTATTAGGTTTTGGGTGTTCCTGGAAATTGCTAAAGGTGTGAAGGCATACCACCAGTACTCCATTTTGCGGTTGAAAAACTACCTGTTTTTTTAGTTTCTAATGGATAATAACAGTTGGAGAGCTTCAATTCATATATATCAAAGTGGAAATACAAGATATGCACATTATCACCAGTCTGATGACATCTTGGTAGGTGCTGGATGGCATTGTAGCTTTTGCTTCCGCCATATCAGTGAGTTCATATTTAAAATGCATGCATATAGTCATTTTGATAGAGTGAGCTAGGTTTAAAAAATTTCTGAACTCTAAGAGAGTTCAAGTAGTAATTTGCAAAGGTTCTGACCTATTTGATAAGCTTCCTGAAGAGCATACCTTTAAGAAGATCATCGAACAAATGGGTGATATACTACAGGCACATTCATACTCTGTTGTTTATCTTTTTGTATATCTTTTCGATAATGCCAACCAATATAAGTTTCTTTTGCTTGGAAATTGCATAAGAAAATATGGTGGTTGATAACTTTTCACAGGAGTTTGGTTGTCTACGTTTTGTAAAAACTGGAGATGCAGCCAACGTACTGGAGATGCAGGTAACATGATTGTGGGGGGTTTTGGCTCCGATCAACAGATTACTGCAATGTGATTGTTTCACACTACATTTCATTCCTTGGAAACGTTTGGTTATTAATAACTTGGGTTTTAGTAGTTTGTTTTTGTAGAGTCTGAATATGTTGACAATGAAGATGAATATGTTATGCTCCTCAGTAAATGCCTTTACCAGAACCTCCAAGGCCGAGGTTGACACTGAGCTTCTCACCAACAACAGGGTCCTTTTTTACCGACTTTCAGAGATGGGGATTCAATATAAATTCGTTAATGAGCCATCTGAACTACATTATACAAGCTTCAATTCTTAAAGTGTACACTTGATAGACGTTTGTCAATTGGTACTGACATTTATAAAGTGAAAAATAAATTACATGATCTGCAGACTCTTCTTGACGAGAAGATGACAGCTTGAGATAGCTTTTGGAATATGGATACCAGCCTTGCTACTACTACTAGCTATGTTGGAGATGGTTTACTAAAAAGAATGACTGACTGCTATATTTAATAATAATGAGGCCAGGTTGCAATGAAGCTGATTGCTGTATGAAATCGATGCTTATACTCTTACAAAGTTATTTCAAAGTTAAAAGAGAAAATTTTAATGATGTTTAAATTTGTTCACAGGTTTTTATACAAGTTATCACGGGCTTCAAAGTCCTTTCAACTTTGCACATTTATTCTCCATGGATTATATGGCTCATGGTTTTATCCTCTGCTTTCTCACTTCCATTTCTGTCCATTTTCTTTCAAGACTCAAATTAAAGAAGAATTTACATGTCGTAACTTGGCTTCAAAAATAGATCACTATTTCTTGCCATCTGAGAGCTGCCAAGTTTTTCTTGAATAGAAGCTTTCTACATGTATTCCGTCGTATGGGCGCAAAAATAGGGGAACATTGTTCTACCAGATCCTTTAATCCAATCTCGGATCCAAAGTTGGTATCAGTTGGCGATGGTATCAATTTAGGTGACTTTTGTCGAGTTGTCCTTGAAATATGTAATTTAACATGATTTAAGGATGGACAGGTATAGGTACAAGAGAACTCAATTGTTGGCAACCAGTTTCTAATACTACCAGATTCTAACCTTCAAAAGAATGTGTTTCTGGGTGCATTATCAGTTGCTCCGGTAAATTTAGAATTGGAACAAGGAGGTGTCTCTGTGGGATCTCCTCTGATGGTTGGGAACACAATGCAGTTATTAAATGATCGGATAGAGGAACTGAATAGACAAAATAAGAAGGTACTTGGAAACTTGCAGCAAATTTGGTTGCCACATCTCTTAAAGTTAATGCTAGATATTTTCGTCATATTGGTACCAGCGAAAAGGGAACTGTAAGGCTCTATGTGACATACCAATATTCCCAACACATGGGTCATTCTATCCAAGAAAGAGTTTCCAGATTACTCTCCGACATACAATTGTTTAAGCTCGGATGATGATGCCAAACTTGATCCGCTTGGCACTGCAATCAGGATCTTTTGGACATGAGCGATATAACAAATCTATCGTTTAATCCGACATTGAATACACGCAAGGCATTTTATGTGTAAAAAATTGGTTTCAATCTTTACGGTATAAAATTTCAAGAAGCCTATGGTAGACCTTGATAAAAAAAGGTTGGTTTTTGGAATAAGTTTGAAATATGTTTTGAAAGTTGCACAGTACCCGTTTGAAAGCAGTAAGGAGGATATAGATTTAAGAAAGAGATTCAGAATGTGCCAGCCTCCTGCAAGAAAGTTCAGTCACTCCAGACAAGTAACTGACAGTTAATAATTTAAGAGGATGAATTTATTCCTTTGATTTTGTTAGAAAGGATGAATTTATTCCTTTGATTTTGTTAGAGAAGTGCTAGCAGTAATTAAGTTGTATCCAGTGCACTTGCTTTTAATGTAAAAGAAATAAGAAAGATCTTGAAATTGGAAAATTGACATTGATTCATTTATGAAAAAGGCAAAATTTGTAAGACATTTTATTTATTTTTGTGGGAAAAAAATTCATAAAAAATGTAAGTTAGCATATATGATATATTATTTTCAATATCAAACAATGTTTTTTTTTAAATACCGTTTTCTCTTTCTATTGATTTATCTCTTCCTTCCACATATAATTTTAAGGAATTTTAATATTTTTTATCTCACTTCATTTGAAAGTTAATATTTAAATTTTTGTACTTATGATGGCAATAACTTATTATTTAAGAATCAACAATTATATTTATGCAAAAAAATTAGATACAACTACAACAAAATCAAAGTTAATTGACTTGCAAAAAATTTAAATAATCAATTCCATTTTAAATTATTAAATATAAAATTGATTATATTATGGTAAGTAAACATATTTTTATATAAAATTTTAAGTTATTCATCATAAAGATAAAATGAAAATTAATTATGTTTAATTATGTTTTCCTTTGTATACAGTTATCATAAATTGTTTTATTTTGATAGAGTAAAATATTTAAAATTTATAATGTACTTGAATTTAAGATTATATAATCTTAGCTCTAATTTGATATTTGATTTATTTTTTTAATTTTATTTTGGTATTACGTGAAGATTAATCTTTTTATTTTAAAAATTATGAGTATTATAAAATAAAATGTATAATGGATTCTTTATAAATTTAAATTTTTAGATACTTCAAGAACATTTTTAATATTTTTCAAGCTAATTTTCGGAATGTAAAATGTACTGTAAAGTTGTAATTAGATTTTAGTTATATCTAAATTTGATCATTGTATTATATTTTACGTCCGTTCGCAAAAAAACTATATTTAATTATTAATATTTATAAAAATGTGAAATTGAAAGAAAATATTTGAATGGAGAAAAGGTATTTTTTAGAAATAGAATATATTTATGGATAAATGTCTGTTACTAATGTTTAAATATATTTAAGCACATGTCTTTAATTCGTACAAAGTTTATAAATTTACTAAATACATTGTTTTACTTTTAAATTTCTATATCAACGCTAGATATGAGGTGATACAGTAACCTTAATATTTTCAATATTGAATATTAAAGATAAAGTAATATAATGTATATAATATAATTATTTATTTTAATGTATATAATATATATTTCTTTTAATATTGAATATTAAAGATAAAGTAATATAATGTATATAAAATAAAATAGCAACATATAGACTAAAATTTTAAGAGCTTGCTTTTCCTGAGGTTATCTTAGGTAATATTTCTGAGCTTATAAAAGAAATAATTTAAATATAGGATTATTTTTGTAAATATAGGGGGCATATTCAATTATTACAAAATTGCCATTAAAATATTGTATTGAAAACTAGAATTACCTCAGGTAAGTTTACTGAGATAATCTAAGGAACATTATTCTCAAATTTTAATATGTTAAAATCCAAAATTTACTACGATTTTGAATCGTATTTCAATCAAAATTGAAATAAATAAATCAAGTTAGAAAAATGTTATGATTAATAATATTATAAAGATTATCAAACAAAATGTTTTATATCTTTATATAATCTTAGACAAAACTTTTTTCCTTTTTTTTAAATATTTTGAAAATGTACTATTATCAAACAAAAGGTTTTATATCTTTTTTGAACATGTACTAAATCAAGTTATTGAGTATCATTTCATCCAAACTTTAAATAATTAAATCAAGTATATAAAGATTTATGTATAATAAATTTTATGAAGATTATTATATAAAGATTGTAGAATTGTTGCACTGTTTATTATTTTATACTTGGTAGAAATATTAAATTTGTTTTTAAAAATTTATTTCTCAATAATTTAATTTATTCATGATGTAATTTTCCTTTAAGAAAATAACTATTTTTCATGGCGATGTCAAATAATGTTATAGTACATAATAATATTAATTTATATTGAGTAAATAATTATCAAAATTGTAAGAATTGTATTTTTATCACACCTTATTGGATGACATTTCAATTAAAACTTAATCAATCAAATAAAACATATAAAATTTAATATTTAATAAATTTAATGAAGATGATTTAAGATAAATATTGAATACTCATCGTTTAGAGTTCGATATCCATAAACGAATATGATCGAATATTGTTTTTCAAATTTATAGCTCAGTAATTGAAATTAATTATATATAATTCATTTTTAGTCCAATTATAATTTAATTATCATATTTTATTTTAAAAAAAAACAATTATCATATTTTAAAATGCTAGACGTGAGGCAACGTCGAGCAATTATATAATTCAATTGACATATATTGAGTGAGGAATTACCAAATATTCAAACTTAATCATTAAAACCTATTTATTTAAAAAAATTACATTTTAAATTAATTGTACGAATTACATTTTATTATACCTTTTTGGATAACATTTCATTTAAAACCTAATTAATTAAATCAAATATGTTCAAATTTTAATATTTAATAAACCTAATTAATAAATAATATCGAAGAAAGATGTCGAAAACTCAATTTTCAGAGTTTTATGACGATAAAAGAATTTTATCGGATAGTTTTTAAGCCTCATATATTTATTGCTCAATAATTAAAATTCTTCGACTTTAATTTTAATTTTCATATTACAAAATGCGAGACGGCGCCGCGAGACGACGTCCAGTAACGTTATACTATACAACTACATTGACTTATATTGAGTGATGATTATCAAATTGTAAGAACTATATTTTACCACGCCTTCTTGGATCACATTTTATTTAAAACCTAATCAATTAACTCAAACATATTCAAATTTCAATATTAATAAATTTAATGAAGATAATCGAAAATAGATGTCGAAAACTCAATGTTTAAAGTTTTATGTCGATAAAAAAAATATTATCGGATAATTTTTAAGCCTCATATATTTATTGCTCAATAATCAAAATTCTTCTACTACAATTTTAATTTTCATATATATTACAAAATGCGAGACGGCGCCGCGAGGCGACGTCGAGTAACGTTATACTATACAACTACATTGACTTATATTGAGTGATGATTATCAAATTGTAAGAACTATTTTTTACTACGCCTTTTTGGATCATATTTTATTTAAAACCTAATCAATTAAATTAAACATATTTAAATATAAATTTTTAATAAATTTAATGAAGATAATCGAAGATAGATGTCGAAAACTCAATGTTTAAAGTTTTATGTCGATAAAAGAATATTATCGAATAATTTTTAAGCCTTATATATTTATTGCTCAATAATCAAAATTCTTCGACTATAATTTTAATTTTCATATTACAAAATGCGAGACGACGCCGCGAGGCGATGTCGAGTAACGTTATACTATACAACTATATTGCCTTATATTGAGTGATGATTATCATATTATAAGAACTATATTTTTACTACGCTTTCTTGGATCACATTTTATTAAAATCTAATCAATTAAATCAAACATATTCAAATTTAATATTTAAAAAATTTAAAGAAAATATCGAAGATACATGTCGAAAACTCAATGTTTAAAGTTATACTATATAACTACATTGACTCCGCGAGGTAGCGTCGAGCAAAGTTATACTATATAACTACATTGACTTATATTGAGTGAGGTATTATCAAATTGTAAGAATTACATTTTACTACAACTTCTTGGATCATATTTCATTTTAAACTTAATTAATTAAATCAAATATACACAAATTTTAATATTTAATGAAGAAGTTTGAAAATAGATGTTGAAAAATCATTGTTTAGAGTTAAATGTCGATGAAAGAATTTTATCAGATAATTTTTAAGCTTCATATATTTTTTGTTTAATAATTAAAATTTTACACTATACTTTTAATTTGCATTTTAGAAAATGCAAGACGGTGCCGCGAGACGACGTCGAACACGTTATACTATATAATTACATTGAATTATATTGAGTGAAGAATTAACAAATTGTCAAGCAATGTTATACTATATAACTACATTGACTTATATTGAGCGAGAACTTATCAAATTGTAAGAATTACATTTTACAACACTTTCTTCGATCACATTTCATTTAAAACTTAATTGATTAAATCAAACATATACAAATTTTAATATTTAATAAATTTAATGAAGATAGATATCGAAAAAACTCATTGTTTGGAGTTTAATGACGATAAATGAATATTATCGGATAACTTTAAGATTCATAAATTTATTGCTCAATAAATTTATCGGATAATAAATTTATTATCTCATCTATCAAGTAACCATTTCCCATCAAGATTCTCCTTTTTATGTTTTAAAGCAATATAAAGAACATTTGAGAATATTCAAACTACTTAAGAAATGTTTTCCCTAGCATAAATGAGATGTTTGTCTTGGTTAATACAAAGTGATAATTTTTTCCATATTTTCATTTGCTTTTTCAGTTTTTATGATTGTATGTTTCCGCAACTATGAGAAAAGACTCCACCTTCATGTTCAGGGTAATGTTGAATTAGGTCTTCTATCCCATTTTTTTTACACTTTCTACGTGTAATTTTTTCTATTTTGTTTCCACATATAACACTTTCTTTTTTCTTAATTTTAAGTGTGATAAAATAGATATAAATGATATAATATTTATATCCATAAATGTATTGCTGTGATAGATATATTTTCCAATTTTTAAGTATGGATATTACATTTTTAATATGTAGTAAACAATTTTAAAGCAATGATTAAATTAAAAAGTTTTACACATATTAAACAATTTATATTCATTTTAATAAAAATAATTATATTTCAGATCGCGTGCGTAGCGCGGGCAAAGTCCCTAGTTAAGATAATACTCATATTATAGGAAAAGTTAAATGTAAAACTAGTACTCCCTTTTGTTTCTCAATCTTTTTTCGGTTTTGACTTTTGGTACTGTTTATTATAAGAGATTTACTATTAATTTACGCATAATTTATAAGATACTCCCTCCGTCCCAAATTGTTTGAACATCTATGACTTTCACGGAGATTAAGAAAATGTAGTAAAAAAGAGTAAAGTTAGTTGAAAAGTGGATAAAGTGGATAAAGTTAGTAAAAAGAGTAAAGTTAGTTGAAAAGTTACTTTGAACGATTGATCGGGTGATTTCTCAAAGATTTCCACCGCTCCGTGTGGAAACACAGTTTTGACAACAAATGGCCCTGACCATCTCGATTTGAGTTTCTCTGGAAACAATCGAAGACGAGAGTTATATAATAAGACCGACTGACCAGGAACGAATACCTTTTGAATAAGACGACGATCATGCCATCGTTTCACTTTCTCCTTATAGAGCTTATTGTTCTCATATGCCTGCAATCGAAACTCGTCCATCTCGTTGAGTTGCACCATCCTTTTCTCACCTGCGGCCTTAAGATCGAAATTTAGCTTCTTCAAAGCCCAATAAGCTTTGTGTTCCAATTCTGCCGGTAAATGGCAAGCTTTCCCATAGACCAGCTGATATGGTGACATGCCCAAGGGTGTTTTATAAGCTGTACGATAAGCCCATGCGGCTTCATCGAGTGTCAAAGACCAGTCCTTTCTCGAATGACTCACCACTTTTTCCAGAATGCGTTTAATCTCGCGATTAGATACCTCAGCTTGGCCATTGGTTTGCGGGTGGTATGCCGTAGCTACCCGGTGGTTGATGTTGTACTTTGCCATGAGATTAGTAAACTTGCGATTGCAAAAGTGAGTACCTTCATCGCTTATGATTACTCGAGGAGTGCCGAATCTTGTGAAGATATTCTTGTGAAGGAAGTTGAGCACGACATTGGCATTATTGGTCGGAAGTGCCTTGACTTCAACCCATTTGGAAACATAATCAACGGCTAGCAAGATGTATTGGTTGTTACATGAGGAAATGAATGGTCCCATGAAATCGATGCCCCAAACATCGAAGATTTCCACTTCTAGCATTATATTGAGGGGCATCTCATTCCTCCTAGATATGTTACCAACACGCTGACAACGATCACACTTTAGCACAAACTGATGGGCATCTTTAAAAAGGGATGGCCAATAAAATCCCGCTTGAAGAATTCGAGTTGCGGTCTTTTCACTTCCATAATGGCCACCATATGTCGTGGCGTGATAATCCCTTAGAATAGCCTCTGTTTCACTGTATGGCACACATCTCCTAATCACCTGATCTGCTCCTTGTTTAAACAGATATGGTTCGTCCCAACGATACCATTTGACTTCATGCAAGAATTTCTTTCTTTGTGCAAAAGAGAGCTCGGGAGGAATCACTCGACTCACCAGAAAATTCACAATGTCTGCAAACCAAGGCTCTTCTTCTTGTATCCCAAACAACTGTTCATCAGGAAAGGATTCATTAATGACAGTTTGGTCTTGGGATGTCTTCCCAAGGTCTTCCAATCGTGAGAGATGGTCGGCTACTTGGTTTTCTGTCCCTTTTCTATCCTTGATCTCCACATCAAATTCTTGCAGCAGGAGAATCCATCGAATCAACCTAGGTTTGGAATCCTTTTTAGAGATCAGATATCTGATAGCCGCGTGATCAGTGTACACAGTCACCTTCGTGCCAAGCAAGTATGAACGGAATTTTTCAAAACCATAAACTATGGCTAACAGCTCCTTCTCAGTGGTAGTGTAGTTTAATTGAGCATCAGTGAGGGTTTTGCTTGCATAATAGATGACATGAAACATTTTATTTTTCTTTTGGCCAAGAACGGCCCCAACTGCGTAATCGCTAGCATCACACATCATAGCGAAAGGCTCACTCCAATCTGGAGCAATGATCACGGGTGCTGAAATCAATTTCTTCTTCAGAGTCTCGAAAGCTGTGAGACATTCTTCGTTAAATTTGAAATGAATATCTTTTTCCAGCAGCTGACACAAAGGTTTGGAAATTTTTGCGAAGTCCTTGATGAAACGCCTGTAGAAACCTGCGTGCCCAAGGAAACTGCGAATCCCTCGCACTGAATTAGGCGGCGGCAGCTTTTCAATAGCTTCTATCTTTGCTCTGTCCACTTTTAGACCCTTCCTTGACACTTTGTGCCCGAGAATAGTTCCTTCTTGTACCATAAAGTGGCACTTCTCCCAATTGAGCACTAGGTTAGTTTCCACGCATCTTTTCAGCACCGAGCCAAGATTTTGCAAGCATTCATCAAAAGATAGACCGAATACAGAGAAGTCATCCATGAAGACTTCAACAGTCTTGCCAATCATGTCTGAGAAGATGGCCATCATGCATCTTTGAAAAGTACCAGGTGCTCCACACAAGCCAAAAGAAACCCGCCGAAAGGCGAAAGTGCCGAACGGGCATGTAAATGTTGTTTTCTCCTGATCCTCAGGAGCAATGCAAATTTGATTATATCCAGAATACCCATCCAGGAGGCAGTAATAATCATGGCCGGCTAGTCTATCTAGCATCTGATCAATGAAAGGAAGGGGAAAATGATCCTTCCTTGTGGCTTTATTTAACTTCCGGTAGTCCATGCAGATTCGCCAACCGGTGACTGTGCGAGTAGAGATGAGTTCATTCTTTTCATTAGTAATCACAGTCATGCCTCCTTTCTTCGGCACACATTGCACTGGACTCACCCATGCACTGTCAGAAATGGGATAAATAATCCCTGCATCCAGCCACTTGATGATTTCTTTCTTCACTACCTCTTTCATAAGAGGATTTAGCCGCCTTTGATGCTCCACTGTTGGTTTACTACCTTCTTCCAATGGAATTTTATGTTGACAATAAGCTGGGCTGATGCCTTTGATATCCGCTAGGGTCCAACCAATGGCTGTTTTGAATTCCCTCAGGACTCTTAAAAGCTTGTCTTCCTCAGAGTCTGAAAGGTTAGCAGATATAATCACAGGTAAGGTAGATGATTCACCAAGAGAAGCATACTTTAAGTGATTAGGAAGTGGTTTGAGCTCTAGAGTTGGAGCTTCCTCGATAGATGGTTTCATTTGCTGATGCGGCCCCTTTAGTTCTGGCAGATCCAATGATTCAACTGGTCTTTCAAATTTTCTTTGCCATGGCAGAGCATCCAGATATTGCAATTGTTCATCTATGTCATCTTCATCTAATGAATACCTTCCACTAAGGGCCTTTTCCAAAGTGTCATTCATGAACAAGTGATCCAATTTTTCTTGTACTGTAGACTCAATCAAGTCTACCTTCAGACACTGCTCTTCTTCTGTTGGAAACTTCATGGCTTTGAAAACATTGAAGGTGACATTTTGATCATGCACTCTCATTGTAAGTTCCCCCTTTTGGACGTCAATCAGTGTTTGTCCTGTCGCCAAGAATGGTCTACCAAGAATGATTGGAATCTTCTTGTCCTCTTCGAAATCCAGTATGACAAAATCAGCTGGAAAGATAAGTTTGTCTACTTTCACTAGGACATCTTCAACAACTCCCCGAGGATAAGTGATAGAGCGATTAGCCAACTGAAGTGACATGTTCGTCGGGTTTGGCTCAGGAAGGCCAAGTTGCAAGAAAACTGAGTATGGCATGAGGTTGATGCTTGCTCCTAAATCACATAAACATTTGTCAAAAGACAAATTCCCAATGGTGCATGGTATGGTGAAACTGCCAGGATCTTTTAGCTTAGGCGGTAACTTTTGTTGCAATACCGCACTACACTCCTCTGTCAAAGCAACAGTTTCTAAGTCCTCAAGTTTTACTTTTCTCGATAGAATGCCCTTCAAAAACTTGGCATAACTCGGCATTTGCTCCAGGGCTTCAGCAAATGGGATGTTGATATGTAATTTCTTAAAGACTTCAAGAAATTTGCCGAACTGCTTGTCTAGTTTCTGTTTTTGCAGACGTCGAGGAAATGGCGGAGGTGGATAGACATGCTCTTCTGCTTCTTTCTGTGCAGGGACTGATTGTTTAGGAGGTGGTACACTTTCTTCTACCTCCGTGCTTGAAATTGGAGCCTTACCCTTGTCCTCGGTATCTCCCAAGTTCACTGTTTCTTCATCGGGCAGAATTCTTTTTGCTCTTTCCAATTCAGTGCCTTCTATGACTTTCCCCGATCTTAAAGTGATGGCTTTAATGTGCTCTTGGTTGTTCTTTCTCCCTGGATTAGCTTCAGTATCACTGGGGAGTGTTCCTTGTGGTCGGCTCATCATGAAACTAGTGAGTTGTCCCAATTGAGTTTCCAGATTTTTAATAGAAGCCGCTTGGCTTTTGGACGCCAACCTCAACTCCTCCAATTCTGCCTTTTCACTAGAAGATGATTGCCCAGAATTCCCATAGGATTGTTGTTGAAATCCTGGGGGTTGAAATTGTCGTGGGGCATATTGTTGTTGATATTGGTGCCCCTGCTGTTGCTGGAATCCAGATGGATTATATGGCCTAGCTCCAAACTGCTGATTTTGAAATTGTTGGTAGGGCTGATTTGATTGTTGTGCTCCTCCTTGATTATTGCTCCAACTGAAATTTGGATGATTTCGGTTGTTCGGATGGTAGGAATTTGGAGCTGGCTGTTGCTGTCTTTGGAAATTGCTTACGAATTGAACCGACTCGTTTGAGATGGCACATTGGTTTGATTCATGTGTGCCCGCACACAACTCACAAACACTAGCAACTTGATGAAATCCTTGTGCTGTCAAAGAGTCTATTTTCAAGTTCAAAGCCTCTATTTGAGCTGCTAAGGAAGTGGCCTTGTCGACATTAAGAATTCCTGCTACCTTCTGTTGTGGCATCCTCTGAGTTGGATTTTGATATTCATTAGCTGCCATCATCTCGATAAGATCGTAGGCCTCCTCATAACTTTTAGCCCATAATGCTCCCCCTGAAGCTGCATCTACCATTGGCCTTGATTGTATTCCTAGTCCATTATAGAAGCAATTTATGACCATCCAATTTGGCATGCCATGATGTGGGCATTGCCGAAGCATTTCCTTGTATCTTTCCCACGCTTCACATAAAGATTCACCAGACTGTTGAGAAAATTGCGTGATAGCATTCCTTATAGCTGCAGTCTTTGCCATGGGGAAGAATTTGCTAAGAAACTTTTGAGCTAGATCAGCCCAAGTGGTGATAGATCCCGGTGGCAGAGAGTGTAACCAACTTTTGGCCTTGTCTCTTAAGGAAAACGGGAAGAGTCTCAACTTCACAGCATCATCTGACACATTGTTGAATCTAAATGTGTCGCATATTTCTATGAAGTTCCTGATGTGTAAGTTAGGATCTTCCGTTGCAGTTCCTCCGTACTGTACTTGATTCTGCACCATCTGAATAGTGCTGGGTTTAATTTCAAATGTAGGAGCCGCAATTGCTGGACGAATGATACTTGACTGAATGTCATCAATCTTCGGTTGTGAGTAGTCCATTAAAGCCCTTGCTGCTGCAGGTGCAACTACTTCGGCTTCTCCGTCCATCTTGTGAGTATTTGCTAGTTTAAGTACTTGCTTGGCTTTTAATGCTTTAGCACGTGTTAGCATAAAAATCCAAGTATCTGAACACAAATAATCACTTCAAAATATAAGATAAAATGTTCAAGTCAAACAAATTAACTTCTATTGTAGTAAAACACATAAACAAAATAACACCGAGTCCCCGGCAGCGGCGCCAAAAACTTGTTCGCTATATTCTCTACGCAAGTATACGCAGTCCAAAAGCAATATAGGGAAATAAGGATCGTTCCCACGAAGACTTGGTGTATTTCAGTAAATATGTTTATTCAACAACGTTTGGTTAATTATAGAAGCCTGAAAGAACGAAAATGGTTGGTTTGTTTCAAATCACAATTAATTAATAAAATAACGACTAAAAACAATAAGATTTTATATATGAGATAAACATGGGATTCTAATTTCATTATTTATTTCATTTAGAATTGATGCCTTAATGTAAAGTGATTCTGATAATTATGAAAGCTAGCCGGGAACACGAAGCTAATATAAGCGCCTTTCAGCCTTAACTTATATCAAACCATACAAACATCCACTTAAAAAGATAGAAGTTGCGTGGACACCATTTATGTCTAGACCCTATATGTCTATAAGATTTGAAAACATAACTGGTTTACGAATAAATTCCTTTATTAGGGCTACACAGGGCGATGTGATTCAAAACCCTATCACTAATCGTAATTATATATGAAAATTACGAACCTGTGCTAACATGGCAAATTCTAAATTCTCAAATCCACTTTCGCATTCATTAAGAATTAATAATTTAGATGATAGCTACGCATCTAATAAATTAAGTACAACCATGTTAGGCAATCGGAAATTTTTATCATAACACAATTTATTAAGGCATCGAATTACTAAATTACGTAAATAAATCCATTAGAATCCCATGACGGCGATTAGTTCATAATTAAACGAATCGTCATCATGGGATTAATTGAAACCATAATAATAATAATAATAATAATAATAATAATAATAATAATAATAACAATAATAAAACTAAATTAAAAGTTACGATAAATTAAATATGAAAATTATAAGAGTTAGAAACTAAAACCGAAATAAATTCCACTTGCACGAAACGAGCACTCCGATAATTCCCCGTAAAATAAGACATTAGAATTTAAAACCGGAATAGCTTCCACCGAAGAGAAGAGCACCCCGATAAATCCCGTAATTTCTTTAACCCAAAATGAAATTTATACTAAAATTACAGAAAATTTAATTGTATAAAATAAAAATAAAATTACAAAAGAAGCTACTGAATTTTTAGAGAGCAAGGAGAGAATTAAGTTGAGAGGTGTGTTGTTCAGCTCAAATTCATCCTATTTATAGGATGAAATAGCACACCAATTCAGAATTTCAAGGCTTAAATAATGCAACCAGCCAGCAATAAAAACACCACCCACAATTTAAAGTCACCGCCCCAACTATTTAAATCAATCTGTTGAATAGAATTAATCAGCACTACAGAACAGCACCAGCCTCAGGGTAGTGAAGTGTGCGACACGCGCGGCAATTTCTGCTGAGTTCTAGGCGCGTACGCGCCACGCGCTCCCCAGGCGCGTGGGAGAATCTTCTCTTGGCCGACAGAACAGGTTGGTTGCTCTAATTTTTTTAACAATTGCCGACAGCACACTTTGTGCAATTGCTTTTTTTTTTTTGTTTTGCTTTCCACCTGCACACACCTGCTACACTTCTATTACATAATTCGATTATTTTATTTCTTTTTTTTTTGTTTTGTTTTGTTTTTGTTTATTCAACTTGCAAAATAAAATATATTTAATTAATAAATAATTAATTTAATTTCGAATTTATAAAAATAAATATCTAATATTATTAGATATTTATAAATATAATTTTCTAATTAAATAAAGTATTTATTAATAAATATATAATATTATTAAACAACAAAAACTAATTAAAAGACACAACATATTTAAGGATAAACCATCAATATAGGTCCATTTAGCGCATAATAAGTGGATATAAAATCCACTTATCATAGAAATAATTAAGAATTGACTGCAATGTGATATAACCGTCAAAATTTCTGTCTCCATCGCATTTTACATAGCTGGTTTCATTAGAAAGGGTTTATGAAGAATAGACTAGAGGATGAATTTAATTTGTTTCTCTGTGTGATACTATCAAGGTAATGCAATGTGGAACTTTTGTGTTGGTGTCTATGCATTTACAACAGGTCTCATAAGTAGTAGATCAATTAATTAGCATTAAATAATTTGATAGATAACAGACTGCAAGGCTTTTGCACTTTAGTTATTATAATGGCATCTTGTCGTTCATGGATATAATGAATTCATTATTTTGGAATGATATTTATCATCTGCACTTGTTATGCTTCTGCAGAAACTGGAAGCCACTATACAGTGGAAAGGGGAATTTACATGTCATCATTTGCTGCTGCATCTTTGTTGCGTCACTTGCAACAGTTGGGGTTCTACTGATTACTATCTTATTTGCATTGACCATAATGTTACAAGACTGTCAAAGTAAGAGTGCTGGCATTGTTGAATTATGGAATATAGATGATTAATGTAAGATGTCTGCTCTGCATGCGGAGCTCAACAGCTTGGGAGCAGAATCTGTTCCTCACATTTGTAAGCATGTTGCTGTTCACTATATCAAGAAAGGCCAATACATGAGAGATTTAAATATTACGGAAACTTTGGTTGAGGATTACTTGAACAGTGCAAAACCTCTTACTGGCGGTCTTGATGTGGTACTGATGGATGTAGATGATTTCATTCTATTAGATTTTCACCACAACAATTTGTCGCAGCCCCGGTAATTTCTCTGACATAACAATGCATAACTCCACTCAAGTTTCTATTATATTATTTTCTCTTAATATAAATTTTTGGTGTTGCATGTACGTCTATATGTTTGTGATGCCATGGCAATATGTTTCTCAAAATTTTCATATACAGATATGAGATATCTCACTGAAAGTAATGTTAGTTATGAAGAACATGTTGGTTGTTAGTTCTAAGGTACATGCTGAAGAAATTTTTGTATTTCCACAACTTTCATTATTTATTCTTTGTTGTATTCATGTCATTTATTAGGAAAAAGAAAACCTATATTTCATACCCGCGGTTCCTACATGTCCATACTTCACAATAACATCAATGATCCATCCCTAGAATTGTAGCCTAGTTGATACTTCTGTTTTCTTGGTAGCAAGAGGTTGAGAGTTCAAGCATAGTGGCATGGTTGTGTGTATAAACATTTCTGCTATTGACCATTACAAAAAACCATTATTATAATCCTCTATTTTTTACTAATACAAATAAAAAAGGCTTCTCTGAAGAGGATGCAAATGACGATAAATCATTCATGTAGGATCCATAGCTTAGATTATAGACTTCTGTATATATAATCGACAGCGTGGTGTAGACCATATATATGTATTGTGCAGAAAAGAGAATAGGCTTTTATCTCTTTATGTTTTAATTTTTTTTGCTTTGACATACAAATAGTAATTGATCTTCCACAGCACATTAGATTTTTACGTTATTCCTAACATGGACAGGTCTGTAGTCATCTGTGGACATAAAACCCACAGATTTCGGTAAAGAAAACGAGTCTACATTTTTCAATTTCACTATAACTAAATAAGTTAGAACCTTAAGCCCTTTAATTTTAAACTTAATTTATAGAATGTTCTGCTCTCAGTACAAGCAAAATGCCTTGACATTATAGTGATTTTTACTGACGAGTGATGAAATTATATACAAGTTCCAAATTCATGACCTACTTCAACGGTTGAAATCATTGAACTTGCTTTAATTTGAAAAAAAAGCCTAAATTTCATTTAAGTATTTGATTATTACTAGTATTCTTAGAAAGAGATGTACGTAACACTACTCTATGCAAAATGAACCATCCTAAACTTTAAGTTGAGTTACGATAGTTGTGACTTGTGAAACTAAAATATGAGTCAGGATACTTTTTCGAAAATAAATGAATCATAAGAAACAGAAGTACAGATTTTGGTAATCTACACAAGGACAACCACCTCGCAAAAAAATCTTTCGTCTCCTTTCATTGACCAACTCCTCCACTTACTAATGTTTATAAGTTTTTCAGGCTCTCTCTAGTATTAACACATGGTCTATCCACTTATCATTGTTTTAGCCTTTTCACATTATTGATGACTCATTATTATGTGATGCAAACAGGGAATCTATATCGAGTGATCCTACTGAAGAGGGGAAATTTCTTAAACATGAGTTTTCCCTACAACTGTATATGAAACTGCATGAGGGTGGGTTGCCTTTAATTTTGTTCTCAAGGAAGTCCGAAAAACTAATGAAGATCACCGCGGAGCGCCTCCTTTCAGCTGGATTTGTTAATTGGTCTTCATTAATTATGAGGTATACTATTGTAGTTCCTTTGCTCCTTTACTAAAATCTTCAAGTGATGATATGTTAACTTCTTTTTCATGTGTATTATATCTAATTCAAATGTGCAGTTTCTTGTATGTGTTAGAGTGGTTTAGGTTTGGAGGAACATAGTTTGACCACAAGTCATCCCATATTATATAAGGTTGTATATTAAATTATTTAGTGTCAGTTTGTTGGACTATGGTCTAGGTTTTCTCCAGAACATCAGGGAATTAATGTTTTCAGTTGAGCCAAAAAAATGGCAGTATAATGGTTTATTTTGAAATATAAAAGACGGCAATTATAGTTAAAGATAGCATCTTTTCGTCTCCATTTCCTTCTTAAATCATTTTATTTGCATGCATGTGTCCTAATGTCCATGCAAAAACACTGCTTAATCTTCCTGGAGTGAAGGATTACAAAAATAGCAGTATATCTAAGACTGCCAAACCAAGGATATCATGTCCAAAGTCCACTTATTTGTCGCTCATACCAGTATATCGCTAGCGATGCTATGATGTATTGTATACTATGCTTTCTTCTTAAAATATGATCTTCATCTGCACTGGTGGTATTGATGAAATTATGATGCAGACTAGACGAGGAAATGCCAATGAGTACCAACAAATATATCCTATGTTACTCGGACTCAGGTTCGGAGTGTCCGACACGACACATATCCGAGTATCGGATTCGGCAATCTCGAAAATTTAGGACACGGGGACACTATCCAAATTTTGGGTACGAGTATGGGGATACGGCAAATATAAAATAAATTATATAATTTTTATATGATAAAAATAAATAAGAAATATATGTTTTATTCATATTTTATTATTTTTATAATTATTTTCATAAAAAAATATTAATTTATTGATTTTTAAAATTTATAAACTAAACAGAATTATTAAAATGTATTATTCACGAAAACAAAATCTAGTAATACAGGAATTTAAAGGTACATGTGGATTGGTGACAGCTGATTTCAATTATTGAATTAAATAATGAATGTGGACTAAAGAAAGTCCAGAGACATTACCATACATTATACAGTTTGTATATACACAAATACATAGTCGTTTATCATCTCCATCATTTTCCTTTCTGCTTTTCATCTTTCCCAATCCTTTCTTCTTGTTCTTTACCTTTTATATCATATCGTGTTCTGTAAAAAGCATGATTTATCTCCGGCAAGCTTCGATTTCGATTTTTTCGACAACCTTCAACTTTTCCGGCGATGGAGAAAAAGTGTCTGATTTTCAATGGACGAATCTGTCCCGTATCCCGTGTCGTGTCCCGTGTCATGTCGTGTCGACACAGATATGGTCGCCTGAATTGGCGAGTCGGAGTAACACATAATATATCTCTGGACGAAGGAATTTATTGGGAAGACAACACTTTCATATCAAGGCTGTAATCAGCAGCCAGATGGATGCTTTAACAGATCAATCTATGAGATTGTAACTATCTGTTACGTTATTATTGCTCAAAACAGGACTGTTAACGCAAGGACTTGGAACAACCGAGTAATAATAAGGAAAAGCCATTGAAATAAATTGATAAACTGAAAATAAACTGTATTGAAGAATTGGAAAAGGAATTACAAGTACTCAAAGTAAATTACAGAATTGAAATGATCAAAAGAAGGTACATGAATGTAAAGCTGTAACTGAAAGCAATACAAAATAAATGTTTTCTTCTTCCATAAGTGCTCAGGAGGACTAGATCAGTATATATAGTTAGGCTCTGTTGGCTTCACTTGATTTGGGCTTGTAATTTTAGATTAGCCGATGGCCCATTTGATCATAATGCTAGTCCATCTGGCCCACATATCTCCAGCTGGTTACAATTCTTTCCCCTTAAAATTATCCCTGTCCTCAAGGATAGTTGAATTTCGAAGAATACATCGGTAGCAACAGAACTTTCCAGGATCAAATACTAATGTAGTAACACTCCAAAACCAAGCAGTTGCTAGCCTCTTGACATTAATTGAAACTAAGTCATTCCGATTTTGAGTCCAATAAGACAATGTTTCTCCACATTCTCCAGATTCACTATTACCATTACCAAAACTCTTACGCGTCTTAGGAGTATGATCCTTCCACTTTTTCTCCAAGCTCCAGGAAGGATAATTAGAATCATGTTACACAACAAGTCTATCCAGTAGCACATACCTTAGCAATTTAAGTAGAGCACCATCGCCATAGTCAGTTATTTTGCCCTGCTCCTTTGTGATAGCAACAAGCATTACTAAAGTAACACCACAAAGAAATGAATTTCCTTCACTTTGGTGTCCAGGAATCCACCTTAATAACCCCATCAGCTGGCCAGCATTGTATAATTCATGAATGATCTCTTTTGAGCAGATGTTAAATTCTTGAAACTGATCCAAAAGTGACTGATTATCTGGTATAAAAGCTGGCCATTCTTCCGCATAATCAAGTTGTTTCTCAATGTCATTATTTCTAGTCAAGTCACTAACATCTTTCAAACGTGACATATTGAAATTATAGGACACACCAGCCAAGAGCTTGTGACAATGTGTGTAAAACAAAGCAAGATCTATATGTAGCTCAAAAGAATCACTAGAATTCAAGCAACATAGAGAAACAACAGATGTGAAGAAGTTAAGTACAATGTCACCTTGAATGGAAAATGAGACTCTCTTGCATCTGTGATCCATAGCATAGAATAAGGTCAATTTCCAGGTAGCATTTCGAGGTATTCGATTTGTCAAAAAATCATCTAATACACTACGCAACCACTTCCTCGTGTAATTTCCTAGTAAATGTTTGGTCAAACAAGCTCTGCACTCAAGTGCAATTCCAGCTGCCAAGTGGCTCAAAGGAGGCGCACTAAGAGATGAAGTAACACTTTGAGGGACAGTCATACCAAAATAAGTTATTCCTTCATGCTCTAACATATACTTGACACCAGGTCCATTTGACGAAGCTATACAATTCAAATGCCAATTGTTTGACACCCAAAGCAAGGCAGCTACAAGAAGTTGGACATCAATCTTATCATGCACTATGTGGATCGATAGATGTAAGTGGCCCAAAACTGTAAGGGATAGCTCCATATTTCCAGGGTTGATTCGCGTAAAAAATAGAGTTTTAATGCTATCATGTGCCTGCTTGAATTCCCCATGGTTATCACAAGATGAAGCAACACTCAACATAGTAATTTCATCTAGTTTCATGTCCACATTTTTAATCATTTCTTTAAAAAAACTTAATGATGCATACTCCCTGACCATTTTGCATACCACCGCCTGGATCAAAGATTAGCATAACCTCCTTATCAGCAATATTCTTTGGCTTCTTTTCTAAACCATAAGTATTTTTGGTTGATGTAGGCTCGTTTATAAGCATTATAAAATGGCCATCCATGACAGCAACATCTCTAATCATTTGCTTCTGCGAATCAATAACACAAGCAGGAATGTCAATGAAAGCCAGCACACTCTCTTCCATCTTGGTAAGAATTATCCAAGGCATTTTTTCAGCAACAAGTAGTTTCGACAGAGCAACGAGATTTTCACCACTTACAACTTCCAAGGGCCCCGACTTCATGATTGTATCGTTTCCATTTTCCTTACAACCAAAGGTTTTCACCGAAACATCGTTGACAAGCTACCTCCTACCTTCGTTATCAACATCCATAACCTCAACTAGTAAACGCTCTTCAATCATTGAAGCCTGAAATGTAGCCAGATAAATAGCTTCTTGTAGATTTTGAGGTACCCATAATTCCAAGGTCTCTCGAATTTCATTATCCAATCCCTCAACGAAACAATATGCGAGAAGAGGATCCTCAAAATCGCACTTAAAAATGAACTCAGCTCTGGATTTAATGTGCCTAAAATCCTTTACATACTCTGTAACCGAACTGGAATTTTGACGTGTTATCAAGTTAGCCATCACAAAGAAATCATCATAACCATTTGCTAATGTGTTGCAGCTCATTTCACTCCCAATCACAGCAGCTGAACGTCCTTCATCATGATTGACATTACAAGCATTACGTAAATCCTCCTTGCTCACAGTTCCAACAACCAACTCCGATTTTCTCACAGGATTTTTATCATACACGTGAGGCTCAACTTCTCCTGCATCTACACCCACTTCATTCGGGACTTCAACAACCATCTCCAGTAATTTAATTCCATCATTACTAAGACTAAATCCATCAAAACATTGTGAATCAGGTGCTTCGAAACTTGTTTCAAAGCCTTGTAACACACCAGGAGTGGAATTGAGATTAGCAGAAACATTACAAACAATGGCACCTGGGACTTGATTTTTGCGTATAAATTCTCTGCTAGGACTTTCATCAACCACCTGATCCTCGACTACTACTTCCTCTAGAACCAACACCTGCTGCATTTCAACAACCTTCTCCACCCATTTATTGGCTTCCCCAACATTACCTAAAATAGACACAACGCCCACCCCATCATCATTAACACCTAGTGCACTCGCAAAAATCACAGTATCTCCACTCATTCTTTCATCAAGGGAATCAAATTTTCTCTCAGGAAATTCATCAAACAGTTTGGACTCAATTACATTTCAAACTACATCTGGTGAATTGAGGCTAATACCAGCACTAGGACTTTGTGACATGTTGGATGTGGCATTTTGTGATGTGTTTGGAGGTGTTTTCTGTGAATAAGGGGAGGAATATAAATAAATCGGAGGTGTATCAACACATGTAAATGAGGGAGGATAAGAACAGGAATTAAGTGTGACATCATAAGAATGACTATGGTTTGACACAGGGGTTTCGACTCCATTAGGACTGTCAACAAACGTATAAGGTGCACAAAATTCAGTAGTGTATAGACAAGGTGATAGTGGTGGTGGTGGTTCAGGTGGTTTATACTCAACCGGATAGTAATTATAAGGGTTACTAACCGGAGATTGGAGACTTGGTGTTTGACAACCGCAGGAGCACGGAGACGCAGCCATCACATCCGAGGAAGGAAAGCTCTGATACCACTTGTAACCATCTGTTACGTTATTATTGCTCAAAATAGGACTGTTAACGCAAGGACTTGGAACAACCGGGTAATAATAAAGAAAAGCCATTGAAATAAATTGATAAACTGAAAATAAACTGTATTGAAGAACTGGAAAATGAATTACAATTACTCAAAGTAAATTACAGAATTGAAATGATCGAAAGAAGGTACATGAATGTAAAACTGTAACTGAAAGCAATACAAAATAAATGTTCTCTTCTTCCATAAGTGCTCAGGAGAACTAGATCAGTATATATAGTTAGGCTCTGTTGGCTTCACTTGATTTGGGCTTGTAATTTTAGATTAGCCGATGGCCCATTTGATCATAATGCTAGTCCATCTGGCCCACATATCTCCAGCTGGTTACAATTATGAGATATTGTGCTTTCAAGATCCCGAACCCCATCTATTTTAATACACTACATCCTATCGAAATTGTATAAGAGTATATCATTATTATTGATAATGTTTAAGGAGATCATTTGTTTGCCCACCACCATCAATATGTACCCGTTTGGTAGTGTATATACCAGTTTGAATTTTTGTACTGTTGTATAAATGTTGAATTCTTTTATTCTATCTTTTATTCTATGTACAGAAACGGTGATATAGTTTTGAGAAAAAGGAACCTGAGATATATCTCAGGGAACTTTTCCTGAGATACAATACAAAATAACCTTAAATTTTACTGGACCCGCAGGGCTAATTAAAAAATTCTGAATTTACTAAAACGCCCATCCCATTTTTACATATAAAATATAGGTATATCAGGGAACTTACCTGAGATATATCTTAGGCTCCCTAATCTCTATAGTTTCTATAAGAAGTAAAAACAGAATGAGTGTACTATGTTCTTTGCTTTGTCCATTATCACCCGCTCATTTTGTCGTGTTTTCGGCTATTTCACGTTATGGTTTGGACTTCCAGTTTCCACTACATATAACTTGGGCCCAAATATTAAAATATTCATGTTTTTACTTATCAAAAATTTGTTGGGAGTGTGTGTGTGTGTTGTAAATAGAAACATTTGATTCAGACACACATCGCATAATTGACGATGAAAGGAGTAGAATGCATTTACTTCAGAAGATTTGATCCGATACCATTCAATCTTCAAATCTACGTTGACAACTTCGAGAGAAATTTACTACTGTAAATTGATACGATGAAAGGAGTAGAATGCATTTAAGCAGTCTTTTCTCCAGAAGAATTTGATCCGATACCATTCAATCTTCGGTCTAATTTAGGATTTGGGTTTGTACTCTGTTTTTGGTATTATTATGGTTATAGAGTAATAGATCATTCAAAAATAAGGCTATTCATGTATATTTCGCAAGTTTTTGAATGTGTTTTGGTGTGGTTAGGTTTTTGGATTATTACCGGAGTTTGGCCGGAAAATTCTTGTTCGTAATTGTTTATTAATTTTGTTTATGTACATGCATAGATATATATATGTAGAGTAACATAGAATTTTGTTAAAATTTCTTGGCAAGTTTTTAAGTCGCTGGATTTTTAAAGTTGTTACCGGATTTTCTAGTTTAGTCGGTTACCTTGATATTTCGACTTGTTTTAGAGTTTATAGATGGATTTGTTTGTATTTTCTGGGTTATAGTGAGTTATGTGTTGAGTTGGGCTTTGTTTTTATTTTGATTTTTCTGTTACATTTTTAGTTAGACGGATTTTGAGTAATCGCCGGTTTTTGACTGGAATTGTTATATGTTAGTTTTTTGACTGTTTCTTGCCTGATTTGGTAGCACGAGCTCGCCGAAAAAGCTCGGTTTAATGGCAATTCGGTTCTTTATATTAAATTTGCTATTTATGATAATTGATTGCTATATTTAATTTTCAGTTGCTAATTTTTGATTCATGATTGATAATGCTTAATTAGTTGCTTTTAATGTGTTCTAATTCAATAAATTAGCTTATTGATTTTATGTTTTAATTAGTTGCATTTATTGGGTCTTACACTCATTTAGAATTTTTTTGTAATTGTCCATATTTAATATTTATTTTATTGGTTTGACTCTTTAATTGTCACAATTATAGTAATCAACTTTGTTGTTTAAATTTTTCTGTTGGCAAATATTGAATTAATTTATTTATTGTCTAAATGTATCTAAATTTTTAAGGATTCTATCGTACTATTGTACCGTTTTATAAGGTTTTTGTACCTCTGAGGGTGTGCCATATATTGTGGCTTTTTGGACCAATTTTGTGATAATTTTGATGTCGTTTTTTTTTTGACGATTTGGGACATAATGGATGTTTATTGTTTTGGACTTTGTACCATATATGATGGTTTTGAATGACTATGCGGGTAGTGCCATATTTGATGGTTGTTCGTTAATGACTATTAGTATCCTTTTATAATGATTTTATTTTGTGTCTAACCAAAGGAAAGTTCTTTGGTTAGACATAAGATAAAATTTAGTTTGATTTTTATTTTGATTTTCTATCTTATTTAAAAATTTAGTATATTAATTTTATCTTCTTTTGTTTTTTTTTTCATTTTCTATGCTACAGTTGTTTTATGAGATTTATTTAATTTTTTTAGGTGCTTGATCGATTCTGGAGTTTTGATTTTAGCTAATTGTGAAGTCTTGTATGCCTAGAGACAAAAGAGAGGGGCTAGAAGGAGGATGTCGGGTAGAAATCAATTTAGTAGTTGGGGACATGATATAAAGTTAGAGGTGGTGAACTGCAACCAAGACGAAGAGGAAAATAAACAAGTATGCGGCAATAACCGATGACAATGGGGACTCACAAAAGCAACAATTAGTTTTGATTATTTTTAGGAAAATTTGTATAACGATGTTTATATTTTGAGGGCACTCTTTTTCCTTTTTGAGTTTTTTTCCACGGGGTTTTGCTCTTGAGGGTTTTTTAATGAGGCCTTTCTATTGTGGGGTTCTTCCTTTCAGACTGAAGGTTTTATTGTCTAAACGTCCGGGAGCAATATGCGTGCTTTTCGGTTAGATGATGAATTTTCTTGAATGAAAAAATCCCCTTGTATAATTATTGTATTTTGGTACAATTCATGAATGAGAAATTCACCTTTACAAAAAAAAAAGAAAAAATTGTTGGGAGTTATCATTTGTTAGTCTGTTCAACTCTAGCTCACAAAGAAATTTATTTAAAAAAATGGATATGTTAACTTATAAGCTATACTTTAAGAAAAAATAAAAAATTATGAAATATTTTTTTTTATCAAATTAACAAATATTTTCATGAAATATGCTTGTTTCCTATTCTAATAAACGAAAAAGAACATATAGAAAAATATTACCAATAACAATTAGCATTGTGCATCTACACAACATATAAAGGCTTTAATTAATATCAATAAAAGATTTCTTTATCAATAATGAACAAGAAACTTTTGATACACTTTAAGTTTTTTACTAAATAATAACATGTGCGAAGTACAGAAACTTTCGATACACTTTAAGTTTTACTAAATAGTAACATGTGCGAAGTACGGGTTGAAAGAATTTATTCAAACTAATTACTAATTTAATATTGAAAAATTATCATAAATGCTATTTTTATAATTTAATTTTTTTGCGATTTTACTATTTTCTACAATTATTTGCAAAAATACGGTTCGCGATAAAAAACAAGCAAGTACAATTTTTTTTTTTACGTTTTTCTGAAAAATAATTGAAATCCTCTAATATTTCGTTAAGAATATTTAATAAAATTATGGAAACACAACATACAGCATTCAAATAGACACATTATTTGTGCAACTCGGCATGTTTATAATTAAAAATTACAAAATTACAATATAATAGAATTTCAATAATTCTAATATTTTATTAAAAACTAATTTAGAATTGTAGGAAAAATAGAAATTTAGAGGTGAAGCTAAATTTGGTACCAAATTACAATTAAAAAATATTTTTCCGTATTAATAAAAGTTTTGTGCAAATTAATATGTTATAATATACGAATTGTAATTATAATTTATAACTGGATTATAACAGTTCTGCTGTAAAATCATTATAGAGATGAAGTCAAATTTAGTATTGAGATACCATTCAAACCGAATTTCTAGCTTATTAATAAATGTTAATGTTAATGTCGTAGATTATTTTTTTTCTAATATATAATTAAGAATATTATGAGAAAATCAAGAAAACACAAGGTTTTGATACCGAATCACAACTTAGTAGGATTATAATTACAATAAATTTTAATATTTTATAAAATGATAATATAAAATTCTAGGAAAATTAGGAATTTTGGAGTGAAACCAAAATAGGGCGGAACCAAATTTGGTACCGAAATACAATTAAAAAGGAATTTGCTTATTAATAAAAAAATTATAACTTAATCCTATTTATCGTGTTTGATCTTTGATTCTTTTCATGTACAATCGTACTGGAAAATGTATTTTTCTGCGACTTGTAAATGTATATGGATTTTCTAGTATATATTCGTCAACACAAGAAAACTTCAGTATATAATGTATTTTTTTCTTAGTATTTCTTAGAATAACGGGCAAATGTATATTTTTCTCCAAGAGTAATGTTAGGGATACCAAATTGGATCCGATCCAAAAAAAGTTCCCGTCATTGGTGATTTGGCAAAATGAGTTATTTTAATTGGTATGGTTGATGTGAATATAGGGGATCCATCTTACTTAATTATAATATGATTAATCAAAAGATAACAAGTGACAACCCGGGTCAAATCCCGAGTCTTTTTCGAAAATCGGGTCGAGTCCCGATTCCGAATCCGAAATAAACCAAAGCAAATTGGCCCAAATGTAGCCAACTTGGGTAATCCACAAGCCCACCACAGGCCCCTAAAAGATCATGATTTGTTGGTGCAATTAGTAGTAGTACTTTGCCTTATAAACTGAACAGAAGTCCCAAATCTCTTCGATGTGGGACTGGGGTGTTACAAACAACCCCACTTATACTCCTAACGTCCTCGTCAGGCCGTTCGTATCCCCACCTCCGGATCTCTATCCATTGTGGGATAATACCACCAGCCTTCGTGTCCCCACCTCCAGCAACTTGACGAATCAAGCTTTCGAGAGTCGGCTCTGATACCATAGGTGACAACCCGGGTCAAATCCTGAGCCTTTTTCGAAAATCGGGTCGAGTCCCGATTCCGAATCCGAAATAAGCCAAAGCAAACTGGCCCAAATGTAGCCAACTTGGGTAATCCACAAGCCCACCACAGGCCCCCAAAAGATCATGATTTGTTGGTGCAATTAGCAATAGTACTTTGCCTTATAAACTGAACAGAAGTCCCAAATCTCCTCGATGTGGGACTGGGGTGTTACATAACATGTGGCATTTGGGAAACTTTTTGAGATCAAATTTGGGGTCTCTAGCAATTAGTGAAAAAAGTCATCGGTACTTGTACTTGATATTCACAATCCAAGCCATCTATTAAATACAGAGATGCCATTCCTCATGGTCAAAGAACCAACCCCTACTACTTATGACGATTCTATTACATTGGATTTTGACCTTTTTTGTGGTGCTTACTACTTACAAGGGCATTAAAAGTTTGTCGTGGAAACCTGAAATACAAGAGGTTTCTCGAAAGCGTAAATTTGTTACAGTCAGATGACACAGATCCTTGTTACTATTGAGCATTTTTGTGGTCCCGCAATAGCCAAAGTAGGGTTTAACGTGATAAGCAACACGGTTGCCACCACGAATGTCTGTGGAGTTGTTTTTGCAGTAACAGCGAATTGAACCCATCTGATTGTGCAACTGTTCTCTTCATGAACAAGCCTGAGGATAAAATAATACTAGGATCTGATGGCGTGATTCCTTTGAAGGTGTGCCTTTGCATTATAATCTTCGCTCGGAAGTTTCCCAGAACAAAGACCTTATGAAGCTGTATAAGGCAACCCGGAATTTATTTGACTTAATTGATGGAGGCACGGGATTAGTTGATTATATAAGCTTTGATGCTGTAGAGCGGCTTCTTCATATCCTAAAAGAAATTTACAATAGGAAAGGCTAGAAAAGCGTTAACGTTGAAATCCAGGGTGGAGCAATTCAAATCCTCTCACATGCTCACTCAAGGTTTTTGGTGGACGCGAGACTTGCAGCTCCCGCCCTTGTTTTGACAACCTGGGTCAAATCCCGGTCCTTTTTCGAAAATCGGATTGAGTCCCGATTTCGAATCCGAAATAAGCCAAAGTAAACTAGCCCAAATGCTGCCAACTTTGGTAAACCACAAGCCCACCACAGGCTCCCAAAAGATCATGATAAACTCCTAACGTCCTCGTTAGGCCTGAACGGATATCTCCTAGGTCCAAAATCGTTCCTCCCTAGCCATTGTGGGATAATACCGGCTGGATTCGTGTCCCCACCTCCGGACCTCTGTCCATTGTGGGATAATAGCACCAGTCTTCGTGTCCCCACCTCCATCAACTTGTCTCGACCACTACAAGAAATTTGAGTTTTGACAACAGAAAAATCCGTTAGCAAGTTAATCCAATCCGTTGGTAACAGTATTTGCCAACGAAATGCCAATGAAAAATAACGGTTGAGATAACTGTGGAAGTCATTGCCAACAGATTTGAATTTCATTACTAAATTTACCAACGAAATACTAACAAACTACTAATAGATCTCCTGTTTTCGAATTGGGCAATATGGTGACGGAATATTCGGTTACTATTGGTAGCAACACTTTCCCAACAGATTTACTAAATTTACCAACGAAATACTAACAAACTACTAATAGATCTCTGTTTTCTAATTGGGCACTATAGTGACGGAATATTCCGTTGGTATTGGTAGAAACACTTTCCCAACGAATATCCGTTGGCAGTGTCCTAACGGAATTATCCGTTCGTAATGCTTTGCAACAATTTCGTAACGGTTTACCTGTTGCTAAAATTATCTAAAAGCAACACTTTTTTTGCTTACAGTATTTGTTTGTATAAACATGTTTAGACAAGTGCAAGATTTATTTTTTCTCAAACCTGTACATTTAAACATAATAATAAAATCCAAAAGATGACAATATAATAGCCAGCATTTCATTACATAGGGTCACTATAGCCCTATAAAATAGTAGGATTTAAGATCATATCCATAATAGCCATTCTTGGCAGCCTACATCAATCCAAAATAGCCATAGTTGACAGCCTACATCATATCCAAAATAGCCATACATATTGGCAGCCTTCGACTTGGAATACAACTTAGTTTAGATACACCATACTTCACTACCAGAAGTGTCATAATACATCATAGTCTAAGTCAAAAGTGCAACATTAACATACCAACTTAATTACTAATTGTCACCGTTCTCACTATCTAAATCATTAGTAGCGGGCTGAGTGTTTCGAACTGAATTAGCCTCAATAAGCATGGCTAGTTGACTTTCCATTGCTTTGACCCGATCATTCATCTCTTTCTCCCGATCCTTCATCTCTTTCAGTTCTTCCCGCAACTTTTGATTTTCTTCATTGGCGAAGGATGAAGTGCATGGCATTACCTCAGAATTGTAGAAAAGGCTTTGTGATGAACCAAGTCCATATACCCTTTTCTTTTTGTCTGCCCCTCCAACCGCTTCGAGAAAAAATGCGTTCCTATCCACGGGCTGCTCACTTTTCTCATACTGCTCACGAATTTTACAAATGCTTCCTGCATACAATAATAATTAACAATTAACCAAGAACAACTTTTCATATATGGGCTGCTTACTCATCGAAAACCATAGAATTAAAAACCTTAGAATACGGATACCCAAAAGAGGTCAACCATAGATACAAGTAGTTTACCGTCGCTCTCATCTTCGCTGCTTGATTTGGGTTTTGCTTCGTAAGCCATTGATTCGTATTTGGCTTCATCGTCGCTCTTCGCCGCTCTAGAGAGAAAAAAACCCTAATTGTGTCCCACGAGCCTCTCTCTGCTTCTGTCCTGTATTTATATTTTTCAGAAATAGAATTAAAAAAAGTGATATTGTGTAATTTACTACGTTTAAATAAGAAAAATATTATATCAGTAAATATTTATAGTAGTTCCAATATATAAATAACTAAATATTAATATATATATATATATATAAGCACTAATTTAAATTTTACAAACATATTAGTTACATAAATTAATCGGAGGAATTGTCAAAATCATTTTCACAATTTTCACTATCTTCGGTTCGGGAAAATTCTTCTTCAGATTCATACTCAATTTCTTCTTTAGGGGTTTCCTCGTTCTCATCCAAATCAACCTCAACTCCATTTTCATCATTTAAATGTGTTGGAATATCCTTTGTACTGATCATACTTAGATGTTCAGGTACGTCATCCTGAAACGGCTCTTGATGTGTTGTCTGGATTTGAGGAAGTTCAACAAGGGATCGAGCCTTTACTTTACATACAACCAACCAATCAACCTTGTCTCGTCTAAGACTTGGATAATTACAAAAGTACACTTGCATGGCCTGCATTGCTAGTATAAATGGTTCGTACATATTCAATCTTTTCCTTTTATTGACCTCAACTATGTTGTAACGTGGATGAATTTTCGTTCCAACATTAAGTGTAGGATCGAACCATTCACACTTAAACAAAACAGTTTTCTTAACTGGATGACGAGGATACTCCACAATCAAAATCTCTTCAATTATTCCAAAGTAATCATTAAATGTCTCACTGTAGTTCGATCCCTTGATACATACTCCACTGTTGAATGTTGACCTATCAGCCCCATATTCTCGAGTATGAAATTTGTACCCATTCACATAGTAAATTGGTACCGACTTAACCGAACGAAGAGGTCCAAATGAAAGATCCCGAATGTATTCATTTTGAGCCAGTGATGGATTTTCAGCCTGAAACAATTAGTGTTGACTATTAGAACACGAAAATCACTAGTCGTAATTTAATACTAATTATAAAAGTATCATTTAACTTACATATTTTTTAAACCGCATGGCAAAATCAATTTCCAAGCATTGATCAATCTCAACACTAGTTATATATGGATTGCGCTCTCGAACTTGATTTATGAAAATCCTAATATCATAAAAAATAATTAGATAATAAGACTATTCATTAACATGGACAAATCAATACGTGATTGAAAAAATAAACTTACTCAGTATATGGGGCAACTTCTGGACAGTTAAACAAGATGTAGTTGTGAGCTGCCATATATTCTCGTTTATCAAGATAACGAGTACTCACACTCCCATGTGAACGTTCGGGATGAGAAAATATAGAAATATTTATCCCAAGACTCTCCCCACTTCCACCGGAATCATTTCTGGGAACTTTTCTATGTTTTGTCTGAACATGTTGCTTAAAGTAATGTGAGCAAAAAGTGGAAGCTTCTTCAATCAGAAAAGCATTGCATATAGACCCTTCAACCCGAGCTTTATTTTTTACATTTTTTTAAGTGCCTCAAAAATCGTTCGAAAGGATACATCCAACGATACTGTACAGGACCTGCAATGAGTGCCTCATATGGCAAGTGCACTAAAAGATGTTCCATTGAATCGAACAATGCCGGGGGAAATATGCACTCTAACTTACAAAGAATAACAGGAATTTGTTCTTGAAGTTTACGCACATCACTTATCTTTAAAGTAGATGAAGTGAGATCTCTGAAAAAAAAAAAGACTTAATTCTGTCACAGCCTCCCAAACATTATTTGGAAGAAATTCCCGAAAAGCAATTGGAAGAAGCCTTTGAATAAACACATGACAGTCATGACTTTTCATCCCAAATAACTTGTATTTCTTCAAGTTGATGCAACGCCCCATATTCGACACATATCCATCTGGAAATTTTAAATCTTTCAACCATTCACACACTTTTTCTCTTTGCTTTTTGTCTAAGCTATAACATGCTTTCGGATATTTTCCTATCGACTCATCTTTTGCTAACTCAGGTCTCCGACAAATCACTGCAATATCATCTCTTGCCTTAGAATTATCTTTGGTTTTTCCTTCAATGGCCATGATAGTGTTGAAGATATTTTTAAAGACATTTTTCTCAACATGCATAACATCAAGATTATGTCTAATTGATAATGTCCTCCAATATGGTAAATCCCAAAAGATGTTTCTTTTTTTCCATCCACAATTGTAAGCTTTAATGATTCTAGCATTATGCTCATCACTTCCCAATTCAATAACTTTCATCAAACCAAGTGACTCAATTTCTTGCAATACATCTTCACCTATTCGTACGGGTGGGGCAGATTCAGTAACTGTCTTTCCTTTGGTAAACCAGTTCTTATTCTTGCGAAATGGATGATTGGCAGGTAAAAACTTTTGATGATTATCAAACCATGCAGGTTTTCCACCATGTGAAAGATTATAAGCATCATGATCATGAGCACAATGAGGACAAGCTAAATGACCAGCAGTTTTCCATCCAGACAACATTGAATAAGCAGGGAAGTCACTGATAGTCCACATCAATGCTGCTCGCATACGAAAATTTTGTTTCAAAGAATTATCCCAAGTCTCCACGCCATCTTCCCATAACATTTTTAACTCAGCAATCAATGGTTGAAGAAAAACATCTATCTTCTGTTTTGGATTTTTATGTCTAGGCACAAGTATAGAAAGAAACAAGTACTATTCTTTTGAACACATCCACGGAGGCAAATTATAAAGAGTCATTATAATTGGCCAAGAAGAATACTGTCTACCTGTTTCACTAAATGGTTGAAACCCCTCAGCAGAAAGTCCCAATATAACATTTCTCGTCTCTGAAGAAAATGAGGGATGTGTTCTATCAAATTGTTTCCACTCCTCTGAATTTGAACAATGACGCATCACACCTTCTTCTTGATAATGTTCGGCATGCCATCTCATATGAGCTGCAGTCGTAGGTGAAGCATACAACCTTTGCAATCTCGGTGCCAATGGAAAATAGATCATTCTTTTAAAAGGCACTTTCTTTTTTTCCTTCCTGGATCTGTTAAGTCTTGATTTGTATCTCGCATGTGAACAAAACTTACATGACTCCATGTTTATATCTTCACCCCAATATATCATACACCCATTAAAACAACAATCAATTTGCTGTGAAGGAAGCCCCAATTCTTCCATATACTTCTTCGTACTGTAAAAACTATCAAAAAATGTATTATCTGGAGGTAAGATGTCTTTGAAGAACTGTGACGTATGATCATAACATGTCTCGGACCAATGATGTTCAGATTTCAAACTCAACATTTGAGCCATGGCAGACAACTGAGAAGTTTCACAACCTTCATATAACTCTCTCTCAGACGATTTTAAAATATTATACAACTTCTGTGCTTCTGCGTTTGGCATCTCTGGATCAAAACTTGGACCAGCAGCATCCATCACCATGTTGTACATTAGGTTGTCATCATCTCTTCTCCCTTGAGTGAAGGATTGTTCTCCACTTTGTCTACCAACATATGGCTCTCCATGTCGATCCCACACATAATAATCTCTTACAAATCCTTTTTTCATTAAGTGCACTTTAACCGTCTCTGCATTCCAAAATCTACCATTCTCACACTTGAAACATGGATACTGAATGTTGGTCTCATTCATGGATGAAGGTAGAGATATAACATACTGCATAAATTTTTCCAACCCATTTAAAAATGCCGGATTTAAGCATCCTTGACTATCTAGCCTTTGATACATCCAAACTCGATCATTATTCATAATGAACTTTTTAATAGCCTAAAACAACATGTACAAAGATCGGAACCAACTAATTAGCAACATAATTAGCTACTAATTAGCAACATAATTAACTACTAATTAACTACAAAATGAATTAAACACTTAACACATGCAAACAAAAAATGAAAAACTAACAAACATCCATGATACATGAAAAAAGAACATTATTGCAATTTTTTTACACATAAAGTAACTAAATAACAATAATAAAAAATACTTAAACAAGCAGTAAGCATTAGAAAATATAACTAACCTTATAATTAGTAACCTTATAATTGCAATTTGCTACACTGGATTGCTACACAGGAAGAAGCTGATCGTTGCTAGCGCCCTCTTGCAGGAGAAAAGGAAAAAAAAAATCAAGTCTTACTTTCAAAATGGCCGGTGAGAAACAATAGATCTGAGTAAAGGAGTAAAGGAGGTAGTTGGCATTAAATGTTAAGGCTGACCCTAACAAGGAATTAGTAACGGAAATTATTTTACCAAGGATTTAGTAACGGAAATTATTTTTTAACAAACGGAAATTATTTTAACTAGTCTAAAATTGTAACGATTCTGTAACGGAACTAATATAACCAATTTAAAATTACAACGATTTAGTAACAAAAAAAATATAACCGATTTAAAATTACAATAGATTAGCAACGGAAAAGTAGCAAAGGCCTTTATAACGAATTGCCAACATAATTACCAACGGAAACATTCGTTAACATTCCGTTGGTAATTCCTTGATAGACCGTTGTTATTTCGTTACAATTCCATTGGCAATATTCAGTTGCAAGTCCATTGCCATTTCGTTGTTCCCAACGGATTATTCCGTTGGTAAAAGTCTGTTGCATTCCGTTGGTAATTCCTTGATAGACCGTTGTTATTTCGTTACAATTCCATTGGCAATATTCAGTTGCAAGTCCATTGCCATTTCGTTGTTCCCAACGGATTATTCCGTTGGTAAAAGTCTGTTGTTGATCCGTAATCCTAAAATTGGGATTTCTTGTAGTGGACAAGCTTTTGATAGTCGGCCTGGTGGTATGTGACAACCTGAATCAAATCTCGAGTGTTTTTCGAAAATCGGGTCGAGTCGCCAAAGTAAATTGGCCCAAATGTAGCCAACTTGGATAAACCACAAGCCCACCCAAAAAATCATGATTTGTTTGTGCAATTAATAGTAGTATTTATCTTAAAACTGAACAGAAGTCCCAAATCTCCTCGATGTGGGACTGGGGTGTTATTGTTACACTTGTGAAGCTGTTACACTTGTGAAGTTGTTGGTCCCGTTGCAGTTGTCAATGTTGCGGGTTTGATGGCATTCACGCTTTTAGCTTTTGCTTCCTGTACATGCACGGAAATTATCCTCATAACGATGCTTTAGAAAAAGGGCAGGAAATTCTTGTTAGGAATTCTTATGAGTCTGACTTCAAACTTTGGTTAGCCAAGTTTCTGGCAGTCGTTTGTGACGGAGATCTTCCTCATGATAAGGTCACGGTAGCTCTTGCCATTGCGGAAGACTTACTTCGAATGAATTCGGATCGCTGTATACTATCAACATGCTATGCGCTCCAGTATCTTACTTAAGGAAGGCATGAAATAATTAAAGGAGAAGCGTGGAACAAGATTATTAATTGCTTGTTTGCGAAATCAAGCAATCTTTTCATATATATTATATTACGGGTGCTATAATATCCCAATATATGGCTATTGCCGGTTCTGCACTTAGAGTTGTTGAAAATATGGTGAGATGGGGACATCCTAACCAGATTCAGACTTTGGCTAATGATTCTCGCCTTCGGAAATGCCTTTGTGAATGTAAAAAGTTCATAAATGAAGCTTGCCAGATAATTTCAAATATAATTGCTCGAAGACAAACATGGATACAAGATATGCATTCAGCCAAATTGATGGAGCCTCTTTGCAGCCTGCTTGAAAATGATGTGTACCAGTTTGATGTAAAAATGGAAGCAGCATGGGCAATATTTTATAGTATCTGTGGCTATGAATATCAAAAGATAGACAACTAACCGAGAAATATTGATCTGACGGAGACGGAGCAGGACAGACAAATCAGATAGGAATAGTTTCCGGCAGCGCCTATGAAGCCTGAACCACCTTATATTTTATTTTTGTTACTGTTGTTTAAGGATTGTGTAATTTGTCTTGAATTGCTCTTGACTTGTCAATTAATTATTATCGTTTACATCTCCAAAAAATAAAAAATAAAAAATCAAGTGTTATAAATTGAGGAATTATACATGCATCCCATATAAAAATCCATTAGATTATATTTAGATTATATTATCTATTACATTATAAAAGTTGAAACACTAGTTTCCCCTTAAAATTCGCAAGCCTCGGCCGTACCGCCCTCCTTTGAGGTTTCTTGTCTGGTGATCACTAGCTACGCCATTAGCACTTGATTCTTGATTTTCTTGGAGATCACTAGCAGCGGTATGCAATTGTTTCTTTCTATTCTTGTTTGCCACTTCAATTCAATTTTTTTGGTTTAATTCAGATATAAAGCCTTGTTTTCGGTTTGATTTCTTGTTAATTTTATCTTAGTTTACCTCACACAGTTATGAATTATTCTTAATTAGGCCAGAAACTATGTATTCACAATCATTAATTGTGTAATTGTTTAGTAGGCCACAAAACTTGATCTTGAGTTTATTCATAAAATTTCCTTATATCTACTTGGGGTTTCATTTTATAATTATGGATTTAGATGGTGTTTTTTAAGAAGTTACTATTACGTAATTGAATCGACACAGTTTTGAAGATATTTTAGAAATGGATCAGGTTAAATTTAAAATCGACAACAGCTTGTAATTAATGGATTAAGTTAATTTCGTATCTGGAATATACATGATTTAAAATTTCCCGGTTTACTAATCTTTGATGGTATTTATTGTTCCTGTGAATTACATTGTCTTAGTGTCGTTACCCTCATGGCTTTTAATGGATTTGTATTGTTGCTGCTGATTCATGATGTGAATATACTTCCGCAGCTTCTAAATTATCTTAATAAGTATTTTAATAGTTATGATAATTAAATTTTAGGTTCTATTATCAAACTCTTGCAAAATCCAAAAATCCTACTTGGGGGTGTGTAAACCCTAGAAAAAGAGCATAAAGTTGATGCTGCAGACTTGTCACATTTGTTGTGCCATGCCGTCATTTACGGAGCCAAGGTGGCGTACCTAGCATTCCTCATTTAGTATTAGCTTAAATTATTAAATTAAATCGGTAGAAGTCAAACACCCTTTTTTTGGGAAATTCGTGGATTCATTTATTTCATATCGAGAGTACTTCTACTTTACGATGGTGAGCTATGATGGCATTAATTCTTTTTATTGAGCAAAAAGGAAAAGATCTCTTAAGTCGTATTTGTCATTGCCCATAACCAAGTTAGGGAAGCAAAAGACTGGGGATATGATTGTTAATTTGTGATTTCAGTTTTTCTACAACCTGGCAAATTATTTGCAAAATTTGCCTTCCCAAATTATTTCGCAAAATTAATATGTGAATCTCACAGTCTTGAACTAGAAATGAGAAGATAAATTTGATAAAGGGTTTGCTATGCTGTTTTAAACAATTCTCAATACCAATTTATCACCTTCGAGTCCCTTCCTTCCTAGCTACAATATTCACCTAGGATGGGTGTGTTTAATTATCCAGTACGGCAAATGACTGAAGTGGTTTAGTTGAGATTTAGTGGTTTATATCTTGCCTTTGGTTTTATGATCAACTTTATTCTTGTCAAACTTGATGTATGTTAATGAAGTAGCAAAATAGAACTTTGACAAACTGTTGACTCCAAGTGATGTATAAATTATTAGTTTAAATTCCAGCTGATCAGATTTAAAACTAAACCTTCACATGTTGGTCCTCTAGGTTACAGATCTGTGGCTCTTCTCTGCATCCTAACAAATCACCAATTAACTGCTATAAACTTTTTTTTTAATGAAGCCACGGTCTGTCAGGATTTTCTTCTTCTGTATTTCTGTGATTATCTCTGTTCACATACGACAGTGATTTTATTCATATCAGAAAATTAGGGCCTGAGATTTCTGTATGATGATACACATATATCATTAAGTGTTTTGTTCTGTGAGCATGCACATATATTGTATGGATATATGTGCAAGTATTAGCATATTATTTTTTCTTGGTTTAGCCAACAATATTTCAAATTTTGTAGTTGTGCCTTAATTTTTCAATGCTATTTGCTTTTATATATTTACCTAACAGATGGCATTTATCTTCTTATATCATACATGTATGAAAAAATCAAACCATATACTAAATCTATACTTCATATTGTTTCTAATATAAATTAAATAAAATATGGTATTTTTTGCTTCTTTTTGGTAAATTGTAATCGATTGTTATCAACAGAACTAAAAACAGGAAGCTGTAATCTCTGTGCACATTCCACAAAAATGATCTCATTCTCCGAATATGCATATAAAGAATAAAAGAACATGTGTTGATAGTATATGACATACAAGTATTTGTCTCCTTTGGTAACTTTTCTCTTTTTTGATTTCAGGAAATGGACTCTGAGAGGGCATTAGGTAAAAGAAAAATCAAGAGACGAAACTCAGTGTTGAAGAAGAACAATGGCATTGACAACACTGAAAAAGTTCCAGACAGTGTTCTTTTATTCATTCTGCATCTGATTCCAACTGAATTACTGAGGTACAAAGTTAAGTATGTTTGCAGGCGATGGTTCAAATTAATCACTAAAGAAATATTGTCTGAAGTAGCTTTTATCGTCATCGAACGACCATGTTTAGGGAATTTTTTTTCTAACCTTCATTTAGTGGAGATATATGATGAGAATAGACATTTGCATGCGACCGACCAACCTAGGCTAGTACATTCCAAAGGACGTGTGAGGTCTTCATGTAATGAGTTACTGTTGATGACAGATCCCAGTAAGTACGGAGCATTACATGTTTACAATCTTATAAGCAAGGTTGGTAGAACTCTTCCTCTACCGACAAACTGTGGAGGACACTCACAGTTAAAGTGTGGATTAGCTCTTGCATTTGATAAATTTAGAGCAGTATTTAAGATAGTTCATATATTTGTGGGCAACCCATCAGTTGAGTGTGAGATTTTTGAGCTAAAAAGTGAGTCATTATTTCGTAAAAGGCCAAATTGGAGGAAAGTCGATGTGCCTTCATTTGTTGAACAGAAAAAACATGACTGGGGCGATCCTATCTCTGTCAATGGTAGGTATATTTACTGGGATGTTTGTTCTTCTGAATGCATACTCTCAATGGATATAGTTGAAGAGAAGTTTACTGAGATTCCTCTTGCAAGGACTACAAACAATTACTCGGTTCTAGAAAGAGGTGGTTGTTTAGGTCTTGAATTGCCCATTGATATTGGTGCTGCCAATATGTGGTTTTTGAATCACGTAGAGGGAACAGAATGGCAAAAATTAAAAGGGGTGAGAATTGAAGACGGGATGCATCCAGTCAATTATCCAGATGACATTGTTTTGCTAAGAGTCGGGGATTGCGTAATCTATAAAAGACGCGGTATATGCTCTGTGTTATTTGGATACAAACAAAAAACAAGAGATGTAAAAAGTATGGACATTGTCGCTGCTTCCGAATAATGTTGGTAGCTCCATCAACAACCCAAAGAGCAAATACTGGAGGAAATTAAACTGAAGGTTGCCGGATTGCAGCAAGCTGTGTTTTAGTTAATCGTTTTTTCTGAAAATTATTGTGAGGGATGTTCCCCTTTCTTAATAAGACAGGCAGACAGCTTTTGTTTGGAGTTTCTGCCAAGAGACTATAGGAAAGAAACTAACTTAGTTTATGTCTTTCCAAGATCCATGCAAGAACATTTCTTCTATGTACTTTTTGTAGGGGGATTAATATATTTTGTATTCAAGATGCCCTTTTTTTTTGTGTGTGTGTTTCTTGCCTCAGCTGGTGGTTTTTTTTTTTGAAGCAGGCAGCCGCTCGGTGGTTTGTCAATCTACATTGTTTTGTTGGTTTTGCTTTTCACATTGTTCTGGTATTCTTGTTAACTTGTTTTGCTTACAACATTGTTCTGGTATTCTTGTTAACTTGTCTTGCCACACAGTTCTGGTTTTCTTAAAACATGTTTGGTGTTCTGGTTAAGTTGCCTTCGTGGTTTTTCATTTTAAAAAAAGAAAAATGATAGAGTTACATAAAGGTTTACAAAAAAATTCACAAAATGATATTTATCTCAATTTGATTGGTTATAACTCAATGAGGTCCCTGCATTCACATTAATATCAACCAATAAAAATTCACATTGGAATTAGTGGAATCCAACTCATTTTGTGTAAAAATTAAGTAGCCAATTTTATGCAACTAACGTTACTTTTAAAAAAATAATCTGGTTTATGTGATCGAATGGGAAAGTCAAAGTAACAAATAAAACTGTGAATAACATTTAAAGATCAATTAGTTATGAGATTATATTAAATTAAAATATCTGTATAATTTTAATAAGAGAATAATGTTCACGAGATTATGTCAGGATACTTACGTGAGGCTGAGATTATGCTAGTTTTTTTTTTTTTTTTTTTTTTGTCATGATTACTTACTCGTACATAAATTGTATCGAAATACAATAAACGGGATAAGTGATTTCTTTCATTCCAAAAAGATTACCATCTAACCCAAAAGACACGCACGTTGCCTTTGGACACTTAGATAATAAAACTTTAAAGATGAAAAGAAAAACACCTGGGTCTTCACTCCTGCAATAATAAAACAACTAAATCAGAAAAGTTTAGAGTTAACTATAACAATACCATTAAAATTGCTATTAAAAATCTACACAAAAAATTAATAATAAAAATTGTTACGACTGGATTTCCACCGGATCGGCCTTCGGGTTGACCCTGAAAAGTGAGAAGAATGCGAGGGATTATCCCCCCGATTCACCTCCGGTGTGAGAGTAAGTAAGTCGCATTTTTAGAGTACTTTGAACGTAAAGAGAGTGTGTGTGTTGGTAAATTATAAGCATATGTCTTCTCTTGTAGATTCAATCTATATTTATACCTTAGAAATTATGTCCGTTACCTTAAAAGGGCCCCATGGGTATCATTGTGTTTCCCACCACCGAAAGTAGATGAATACCGTTCAAGAAAAGAGGAGACCGTTAGCCATTTTGGGCTTCTTCTTGTTGGGCCTTCGGTTCGGCCCATAATGGGTATAGGGCTTCCAACATGTCCCTAGGCTTCGTTCGGTAATGTTTTTAGGACGAAGGCTAAAGAACCCAAATTTTTCTTGACACGTTCTGTTCTGTCGCGTCTGTCGAATTTATCCGATCATTCGTTCGGTTGCCCGACGATGGACAAGAGTCGAATTTTCTCTTGGGGAGTCGTGTTCCTTTATGAGGGACAGCTGTCTGATTTTGAGATTTGCGCCTCAATCTGGGCCGTTGGATTTTGAAAGATCTCCAAGCGTCACATATCTTTTGTTTAAAAAATCACGCGACCCACATCCCCCTCATTTTACACCATCTCACCAAAAACTTCAAGCACACCTTTCTTTTAAAGAGAATCTATACCGACAATTGGAACCGTCGCTTCTTCCCCGGAAAACTTGAGTTCTCCGACTTCGTTGGAGTCCCACGTTCAAGCATTTTATCCCCAGGAATACGATCTTCTCGAGAATCTTCGAATAAGTAAGCTTTTCTTTGCCCCCCTTTTTTGTAAAAAATCGCTGTATATATATGCCTGATTGTATGTATGTGTATGCATCTTTTAATATGTTGAAATTGTCGTATGCATTCTAGACCATATTCCTTTTTCCTGCGTTTTTCTTGGACGAAAAGAAAGGGTCTTGAACGTTGTCGATCTTCGAAAAACTTTCCATAGGATTTTAAGGGGTTGATTAGGGTTTCATTCAGGGTTAGGATGAGTTTTTTGGGGGATTGTATGGGATTGGTCTTCTAATTTTGTGTCGGGACATGGGACATTCTCGATCGATCCTGACCCACTGTACTCGGTTTTCTCTTTCTTGTTAAATGTTTTCTTACTCCGGCCCGAGTACACGGCTAATCTCTACATTTCCGAATGCAGGGATATGGATCGATCGACCGAAGGTGCAGGTCCTTCGGCAGTGTCCCCTTTCAGCAACGTCGAAGAGTTTCCAGCGGCCAACCATCGGTCGAGATTGGCCGAAAGTGCAATCGCTAGATTCTCTTCGGAATATGTCGTGGAGAAGCACGTTTGGTATTTTTACACTCCAAGGAAGAACGATAGGATTTGGCACAATCCCGAAGTGCCAGCGGCGTACGGAGGAGGTCTAGCTACGGGTATTTCTGAGGCTGCTTTCAAGTGTGGATTTCGCCTGCCGATGTTGTGCATTTTGAGGAGCATCCTCAAGCAGACGGGGGTAGCTATCGGTCAGTTGGACCCGAACAGCTTTATTCAGATTAACGTCTTCCAGGCTCGGTGCTTGGCCGTGAAGATGATACCAAGGACTAATCTTTTTTGGCATCACTTCGAGTTTCGGCGGAATTCGAAGAGTAATGGTTTTTATACAATCGCTCGCCGGGTAGGCAGGGCGGATTGGGCGTTCACAAATTCTAGCAACAAAGAGACTCACTTGAAATGGGCTTTCGTCTCTGGCCCGAGGATGGAGAAGTTTGGTGTCTGGAAGGATGTTGATCCTTCGATGTTAAAGTTTCGTACCCCGCTTTCGGAGGCGGACAAGCATGATTACCGATTGCTCTGCGGTCTAGAGATGGATAAAGTCCCGTTGTCCCTCAGTCGGGATAACGACTGGTTGATCGGTCTTTGGGGTAGTGGTAACTTTCTCTTGTCTTTCCGTTTTCTTTGTGTCTTGTATTTGTTTTTCGCGATATGCTTGTGTTCATACTCTGTTAAAACATCTTTATGTATTTGTTCGGTTATTCATGCCTTAACCTATTCATGCTTTAACCTTTCTCTTTGTTTTGTGCAGTGTCTTCCCATGATGAGATCATCGAGAGGAAGCGTAGAAAGGCGGCCGACCTTGTAGCCGCAGCTCTGGCGGCCGAAGCAAATAAGGAGGCCGATGAGACACGCAGTTCGGTCGGTGCTGAAGGTGATAGGGCCTTGGTTAAGGTTAATCCAACCTCAAATCCGATTCAAAATCTGGATTTGGGGAGTGATGCTGACCCTACCACTCCGATCGAACCAAGGAAGAGGATTCGGTCGGAAGCTTCGGGCTTGAAAGTGTATGCACCCCAGTGGGGTGTCCTGGAGACCGATAAGATTGTTGTCCCTGCTCCTCCGGCCTCGACCATTATAGGCCCCGATCTGTGCAGAGGCCTCGTTCTTCCGGTCGACAGACCGACTTACGATCAGGCGACTGACCTTCAGGCTTGCACCGAGATGATGGCCCTCCTGTCCATGGTAATATAAATTTTTTCCGTCATTCGTCCTTTTGTCTTCAGCTTTTGATTTTTGCCTTTGTTTATTTCACAGGGTGCTTCTTGGTCTGCCGTGGTGACTGAGAGGGTCGAAGAGATGCAGGAAAGGCTGAAAAAGGTCGACCAGCTGGAGTCGAGGGCGGTTAAGGCCGAGGAGGACCTTCGGAATTCGACGGTCGAGCTCGAAAGAGTTACGGGTCAGTCGGAATCCTTGAAGGCGGCGAATGATCTGCTCCAGGAGAAGCTGGATGTTTTGCAGAAGCGCCTGGAATGGAGAAACAAGCAGCTGAAGACCACGAGAAAGGGTTCTCGGAAGCTGGTAAAGAAGCTCGAGCGTACTGAAGAACGGTGTTATCAGATGGGTTATGATGATGCTGTCATTAAGGCCAATGCCTTAGGCTTCGATCATACTCAGCTGATTGATACCGAGCTTGGTATGACTGATCCAGTCGGCAGGGAGAAGTCCGATCAGCCGTTGGATGTTTCTTCGGGCGAAGACCAAGAACTTTCTGATGATTAGTGTAGTTTTTCTTTTAGCAACTTTTGCTGTAACATTTACTGTTGCCTTCGGGCGTGACATTTGTGCCTTCGGGCCTTTTTTATATAAATATTGTCTTGTATCGCCTTTTTTGTTTTTGCCTTAGCATAATTTATATTTACGCATCTTCGGCGCTTTGTTTTTGCCATATTTTTCGCGTTTATGCTTTTTCGGCCCTTCGTCCTAGCATCATAATAATAATAATTTTTTTTATTATTTTTACGCATCTTTGGCCTTTCGGCCTAGCATAATTCTTTTTTATGCATCTCTGGCCTTCGGCCTAGCATAATTCTTTTTTATGCATCTCTGGCCTTCGGCCTAGCATAATTCTTTTTTATGCATCTCTGGCCTTCGGCCTAGCATAATTCTTTTTTATGCATCTCTGGCCTTCGGCCTAGCATAATTCTTTTTTATGCATCTCTGGCCTTCGGCCTAGCATTTCCCCAGTATTTAAGGAGTTTGTGAATAATTAAGGTCCTTTGATCTGTTGGAAATGTATCCTCCCTCCTTAATTATGTCAAAGTAGCTTAAATACTAAAAACATGAGTCCTCAATTCTGCTTATTTCAAGGGTAAAAAATAGTGGGGTATACATTGAAAATACATATATTGAAGCTTACTGATAAAAACGGCGAAGGCGTGAAGCATGCCATGTGTTCTTGATATGGCTCCCGTCCGAATGAGCTAGCTTGTATGTTCCTGGACGGACAACTTCAACCACCACGTAAGGACCTTCCCAATTTGGCATAAGTTTGCCTTGTTTGGTCGGCATTGAAGTTGCTAACTCCCGAAGTACCAGGTCCCCTATATGGAAAGATCTTTTCTTTATTCCAGAATCGTAGTATTGGGCTGCTCGGAGCTGATATCTCGAATTTCTTTGGTGGGCAGCCTCTCTTTCTTCTTCAACCAAATCTATATTTGCCCGAAGCCCGTATTCATTCATTTCAATGTTGAACACCTGTGTTCGGTATGATTCTAGACCCACTTCGGTCGGCATGAGGGCGTCAGTGCCGAAGGCAAGCTTGAAAGGAGTTTCGCCGGTAGATGATCACGGTGTCGTTCGGTAGGCCCAAAGGACGTATGGTAACTCTTCGGCCCAAAGGCCCTTGGAATCTCCCAATCTTTTCTTAATTCCGTCGAATATGATTTTGTTGGCTGCTTCGATCGCCCCGTTTGCCTGTGGGTGGCCGACCGAGCTGAATTTTTGTTGTATTCCGAACTCGAATAAGAATTTTCGAAATTTGCTTCCAATAAATTGAGTTCCGTTGTCTGAGATACATATCATCGGGATGCCGAACCTTAATATTATTTGTTCCAACACAAACTTCTTAGCTGCATCTTCGGTGATGGCGGAAAGTGGTCTGGCTTCTACCCATTTAGTCATGTAATCGATGGCTACGATGCAATATTTAGCCTGCTTAGTGCTTGTGGGTAAGATGCCGACGATGTCTACTGCCCACATGGCGAAGGGAATGGGATTGAGTACCGATGTCATTTCCTCTGGGGGTTGTTTCGGAACGTTGCTGAATAACTGGCATTGTTTGCACTTTTTCGCGTAGTTCAAAGCATCCTCCCTTAATGTTGGCCAGAAGAATCCTTGCCTAAGGATTTTGAAGGAAAGTGACCGTCCGGCTAGATGTTCCCCGCAGATGCCTTCATGAATGCTTTCCAATGCCATTAATTGTTCTTCAGGGTCCAAGCATCGAAGCATCGGTTGGGTGACCGACCTTCTATATAGCCTTCCTCCAACAATTGAGTAACTAGCGGATCGGTATTTTATCTTCTGGGCTTGTTTCTTGTCGAGTGGTAGGGTATCTTTTTCTAAGAAGGCTCTGATCGGTGTCATCCAATTGATTCCTTGGTGTATTTCCAGGCAATGTTTTCTGTCTATCGAGGGCGATTTTACTTCGGTCAGGTAGATAGAACCTGTGAGGTTTTGGGTTTCTGCCGAAGCTAGCCTTGACAGGGCGTCGGCTCGGCTATTATCTTCCCTGGCTACTTGGCTTAGCTCGAATGACTCAAACAGCACGGAATTCTTGTGCACCTTGGTTGCGTATGCCTTCGTTCGCGGATCTTTCTGTCCGTATTCGCCGGAGAACTGTTTTACGACCAACATTGAATCGCTGAAGGCTCTTAAGTGTTTCACTTCCAAATTTCTTGCCAGGTTTAGGCCTGCTAGAAGGGCCTCATATTCGGCTTCGTTATTGGTTAGGGAGAAGGTGAACCTAATTGCCTGACATATTTCGAATCCTTCGGGGCTGGTTAGAATCAGGCCTGCTCCGCACTTGGATCCGGCCACAGAACCATCTACAAACAGTTTCCATTTACCTGGAGAACGGATCGGTTATTCTTCGGCGACCAAATCCTTCGGACTGGAGAAAGAGCATTCCACCATGAAATCGGCTAAAGCTTGTGCCTTAATTGCCGTTCTTGGAATGAACTCCAGATCGTATTCTCCCAATTCGACCGACCAAGCGATTATCCTTGTTGATGCCTCGGGCCTTCGCATGATTTTCTTCAGTGGTTGGTTGGTTACGACCTGAATCGTTCGTCCTTGGAAGTAGTGCCGTAACTTTCTCGATGCCATTACCAACCCATAGGCGAATTTTTCTGCATTTGGATATCTAGTTTCGGCGTCCTTCAGTATGTGAGATACGTAAAATACCGGGTGTTGGTTTCCTTCGTATTGTTTGACCAGTACAGCTCCAAGCGTTCGGTCGTTCACAGCCAGGTATAACTGTAGAGTTTCGTTTGGTCTCGGTCTCATCAAGAGAGGGGTGTTCACCAGATACTCCTTTATTTCTTCGAATGCCTTTTGACAATTTGGTCCCCAATCGAAAGTCTTTTTTCCTCGAAGCACTTCGAAGAATGGTAACGCTTTTTCAGCAGACCTGGAAATGAATCTCCGGAGAGCTGCCATTCGTCCAGTTAATTTCTGAATGTCTCTTATTGTCTTGGGTGCTTCCATATCCATGACGGCCTTGATTTTCTCTGGGTTCGCCTCAATCCCTCGGGCACTCACCATGTATCCAAGGAATTTTCCGCTGTTAACCCCGAACGTACATTTGTTCGGGTTGATTCTCATATTGTTTTCCCTTAACGTTTCGAAGCATTCCTTCAGGTCGTTTGCATGATCCTGGAAGGGTGACTTTACGATCATGTCGTCGACGTAACATTCCATGCTTCGTCCTATTTGCTTTTTGAAGAGCTTGTTAACCATCTTCTGGAAAGTTGCCCCCGCGTTCTTTAGCCCGAAGGGCATTTTTATGTATGCGTAAGTGCCGTTCGGGGTGATGAATGTTGTCTTCGGAATGTCTTCAGCATTCATGGCGATTTGGTGATATCCTGAAAAAGCGTCCAAAAAACTGAGAATCTGATGTCCCGATGTGGCGTCTATTAGCTGATCGATGTTGGGTAGGGGATAGTGGTCTTTCGGACAGTGTTTATTTAGGTCAGTGTAATCGACGCACATTCTCCATTTGCCGTTTGACTTTTTGACGACAACTACGTTTGCCAACCATTCGGGGTAATCAATTTCTTCGATAAATTTGGCCTCTAGTAGTTTCTCAACTTCGGTCTGGATAACCCTTTGTCTTTCTATGGCAAAATTTCTCTTCTTCTGTTTTACAGGTTGGGCGTCGGGTTCGACGTTTAGACAGTGCTTCGCGACTGAAGGATCTAATCCAGGCATGTCTTCGGGATTCCAAGCGAATACGTCGTGGAATTCCCTGATGACGGCAATGACCCTCTCCTTCAGTTCTGGTTCCATCCCCTTGCCTATTTGGATCATTTTCCCGGATTGGCCCACATATAATTCGATTTCTTCGATTTCGGCTGCCGGTTCGGCAATTGGACAGGAGAGATCGGTCCCAAACTTCTCGATCTCTATGTTCAGCATTTGATGGTTTCCCCCGGCGTCTTCGTCTCTTTTCCTTTTCCCGGATTCGACCAATTCTGTGTCTTTATCTTTGTCAAAATCTTCTAACATGATGATCCTTGCTGCTTTTTGATCGCCCTTCATTTCTCCAATCCCTTGCTCGGTAGGGAATTTTAGCTTCAAGTGCGGTATGGATGATACGGCTTGGAATAGGGATAAAACGGGTCTTCCCAGGATGCCGTTGTATGGGCTGTCTACCCGAACGACGTAAAATTTAGCTTCCTTTTCCACGGTATATGGCGCTTTTCCTAGGAGCACTTTTAATCTGATGGTACCTTCGATCGGTACTGGTTGATTACCGAAGCCGTATAGGGGTGCCTCGTGGCATGGTTCGAGGTGTTCTCCTCCTAGGTTCATTTTAGAGTATGTCCTGTGGTATAGGATATTGACCGAGCTCCCTTCATCGACTAGCACCTTCCAGATTTTATTATCTCCGATCACCGGATTGATAACCAGGGGGTCTTCGTGTGGCCATATGACGTCCTCATAATCATCCTCCGTGAAGCTGATCGGCAATGGTTGTTTGGCTGTTTTCGATTGGTAAAGACTGTATATTTGCCTGGTGTATTTCTTTCGGGCCGTCTTACTGTCCCGATCGAGTATTGTGCCGCCAAAGATCGTTCGGACCTCGCCTCTATACTTTTCCGGTCTTTCGGTTTCTCCGGGATTTCTTCTTTCCTTTGCATCGAGCTTTTCTCTTAAGTCGCTCACGAACTGGGATAACTCTCCGCCTTTGATCATCTTTTCGATCAACTTCTTTAGGTGGTAGCATTCATCTGTGTTGTGGCCCTTATCCCGATGATACTCGCAGTACTTGTTTTCGTTTCTTCTGGACTCAGGGGTTTTGATTCGAGGTGGTCGAACGAACCCTGGTTTTCCTTTGATTTCATGGAGGATCTTGGAGATGGGTGTGTTGAGGCGAGTGAACACAGTACTATCTTTGTCTTGTCTTTGTCCTGTTGTTTTTGGATCGTTCATCCTTCCTCGTGTGTTGCTATGATTCCTTCGGTCATCCCTGCGCTCGCCTCTTCTATCGTCTCTGTCGTTCCTTCGACTTTCTTTGTACCCTCCAATTGTTTCCAACTTCCTTCGTATTGCTTCTCCCCGAACGTATATGTCGTTTAGTGATTTTGGGGGAACGTCATAGAGAGATGACCGGAGCTTCTTGCCTTTCACAGGGTCGAGACCTGCTGAAAGGAATCCAGCGGCTTTGATCTTATCGAGGCTTGTGACCATTCCGGCTTCCTCTTTGAATCTTGCTAGGTAGTCTCCTAATTCTTTGTTCGGTCTTTGTCTGCAGTGAATTAGGGCTTCAGTGTCTTTTTCTCTTCGGCATAAATGGGAGTAATTTCTCAAGAACTTCCTTTTAATTTGTCCATAAGAATCAATCGACCGTGGCCTTAGTGAACGATACCACATGGATGCCGACCCTTTTAGGTAAGTTTTGAACATTTTGCACAGCATGATGTCACAATGTCCCATACCAGTCATGAGGGATTCGTACTTCTCACAATGGTCTTCGGGATCGCCTTTTCCGTTGAACTCGTGCATCTTTGGGAATTGCCTTCCTGGTGGTGGTCGGTGTTGTTCTATCTCTTCGGTCACGACAGGCTCGTGGCTAATTGTCCTATCTCTGAACATAACCTTTTCCAGTCTGCGAATACGATCGTCTGTGTGTGGACCCTCTTCTTCCGAGTCCGAGGAATCTACAACCTTCGACTTGGTTTTCTTAGATTGCAGTTCTGAGTTCCATGACTCATCTTCATCGTCCCTGACCCTTTTATCTTTTCGGTCATCTTTGGGTGTCCGGCCTTCGGCCTCCAGGGCTTCGCGCAATGTCTTCTCCTGTCGTTCGATTTCCTCTCTTTGGAGTTTCAAGGTTTGTAGCTTTACTCGGTCGGCTTCCCTTAGCTCGGCTTGCCGTGCTGCTTCGTTCTGGCTTTTTGCCTTCTCTGTTTCCTTTCCTTTGGCTTTCTCTTCTCTCCATTTTGCTAGCATTTCTTGCTGTTCTTCGGGGGAGGGCATGTCTTCATTGAAATCGAGCATTCTTTGGGCGGCCGGAGTCGTCCTTTGCGTGGCGGGACTGTCTCCTATCACGGTGCTTTCGTTATTCCTGGGTGTTTCTTCGATTGTCATAGTTTGCCAAAATTTTAACACAGATTGTATCTCTACGTTCCAACAGACGGCGCCAAATGTTACGACTGGATTTCCACCGGATCGGCCTTCGGGTTGACCCTGAAAAGTGAGAAGAATGCGAGGGATTATCCCCCCGATTCACCTCCGGTGTGAGAGTAAGTAAGTCGCGTTTTTAGAGTACTTTGAACGTAAATAGAGTGTGTGTGTTGGTAAATTATAAGCATATGTCTTCTCTTGTAGATTCAATCTATATTTATACCTTAGAAATTATGTCCGTTACCTTAAAAGGGCCCCATGGGTATCATTGTGTTTCCCACCACCGAAAGTAGATGAATACCGTTCAAGAAAAGAGGAGACCGTTAGCCATTTTGGGCTTCTTCTTGTTGGGCCTTCGGTTCGGCCCATAATGGGTATAGGGCTTCCAACAAAAATAAAATTGTTAAGAAAAAACCTAACCAAAGGGAATCCCTTTGGTTAGATATAAATTAAAATAGAACAAAATTAATCAAACATGAATATTGATCAAACATGAATATTGAAAAGACTTAAATTAACAAAATTAATCAAACATGAATATTGAAAAGACTTAATGTTTCTACAGTCCTCCATCTACATAAAAAATATATCTAACATTATTTTGGACCAGGTTGAAGAAAAACCATAAACTACAAATCTATAAAACTTTTTACTTGTTCCATTAAATAACTGGCTTAACAGAGTCGGGCCAAATAACAACACCACAGCTTCTGTTCTTTAAAGTACTCTATTCCTCGTTTCCTCTTTTGATTCAAAAGCTTGGGGTGATATAGAATTGCAAATATTTTAGAGCAAGAACTTGAAATAAAACTATTCATTTGATATTGTATTAGTATATAAAAGAATTTGAATTTCTTTGTGGACTCCTGATTCTATCAATCAATATATGATTTTGATTGGGATTCTCAGAAACCAGATAAAAGGGGATGATGGGACATCTTCACAATAACAAAGGTACATAGAAAAAATCATGAAGATTCCGTTGATTTGTTTGTGGAAAAAGAAGAAGCAAAACTCTTAACATTAATTGTGAGCAAAAGATCAAAAATAATAAAAGAAAGAATACGACTTGCAGATGTTGCAATTACATGGTCAATAAAAAGAGTTTCTGTATACCAGGCTCTCTAGCACTGGTAGTATGACTAAAAGAGGAACTACTGCTATATCCTACAAAATTCAAAAATAGAGAATCAAAATGCAAGACTGAAATACCTTTTGAAATATTTGCATCGTATTCTGGTTAATTACGATAACAGACCGCATATAGGAAAGAAACTCAAATATGTAATGCTTTAAGTTTGGAAGTGTAACACAGAAAAGTGGAACCTGTAATAGGAGTATCCCGAGAGTTGCTGAGCCAAATCTAGTTGGTAGCTCACCCTTCTCTGCAAGAAGCTATAAAACTCTAGATAAGCAAAATACCATTGAGTATATTTATTAACTGAAATGACCTTCACTGCATGAGCATATGACAAAAGAGCACGTAATAAGTACAAATAAGGCACATAGTTAGCAGGGTTAATTTAACTTGACATGTATAGTTTAGCACCTGAAGAACAATTAGTGTTAGAATCCAACTGGACTAATACTTGTTAAACATAATGGAAAAAACAACCCGGACTGCAAATATAGTGTGTACGTGTGTAATGGAATAAAACATAACCAGAAGTTTCCCAGCCACAACCATAAACAGAAAAACAGTGGAGAGAGCTAAAGATTGGAATTTTAGAATCTGGGTTGCAAGAGACAAGATTGAATGTTAAAGTTTTTTCCTCAAGTTTAGTATAGTGTACTGGATATAAACCAGTTTGAACATAAAATAAATGTCCAGGATTAATGTATAGATTAAGGTAAGTTTACATGATGCAATAATGTTTACAAATGTGAAGAAGTACAGAGGAGTGAAAGAGCCTGAATGTGATTATATGATCAAGAAAACAATGAGCAAAGCTGTGTGAGACCTTTTAACATGCAATTATCAAGAAAAAGTGTGTGCACAAAGGCCAATTATTTGTATGTATTGAAAAACAAACAAATTGTAGTGCACAAAGGCCAACAATAATAGGATTTAATTTCTAACGTGCCTACACAACAAGCTAGCCTATACTTTATTATGAATTCATGACAACCCAGGGCGTGGAACCTTTCCTTCTCTGGGCATCATATCAATTTGGAATATAAAATGTACTGAAGCGATATATAGTCTACACATAATACATACTGATCATGCACTTATAAATATACACAGCTAGCCCCGTAAAAGTTCCACATCTTAACTCTATTCTACAGTCAAGTGATAATGGCAAAGGTTGCATTAGGCACCAGTAGGGAGGCGCTGCAGCCCGACTGTATCAACGCTCTCCTGATTGAATTCATCTGCACGTTTCTTTTCGTGTTTGCTGGTGTGGGATCGGTCATGGCCACTGGTATTAGCTAGTTAACTCACATCATATAATCTTACGTACCCATATCCATATTGTTCTTATTCTTTTTTCCTGTTATGTCCAAGTTTGCAATATATTAATTTATAGTATCATCAAGAACAATTATGTGAAACAATAAAATATCAACTTAGCAAAAAACTTATAACATCTAAAATCTCTTGTATCATTCCAGGATAATAAAAATAAGCAGCCCATATTAATCATGTGAGAAATAGAAGTTGATGTGTTACCTGACCTTACTTGTAGTTGTAGAGTTGACATTATAATTTATGGTACACTTTCTTCCTGGTACACTTTCTTTTCGAATTTATTGTTTTCTTTTCCAGGAAGTTGCCTATAGTAGTTCCTGTTTTTCCTTTTACCAACAAATTGATCTCAGAGTTATTCATTACATAGTTCAAAACAGTAGTTCAATTCATATTGCTTAACAAGACAGCTTTATGTTATAAATAATCAAACACTTGGATCCAACTATATAATAAATTTAAAGGAAAAGATCTATGTCTGGATATTACCAACTCCAGATAAACCAGTCACACTCCATTACAACTAGACTCCCTGAAACACTCAATTCATACAGATCACATATTATGATTATCACTATGAGGTATCTCTTCCATCCAGGACGATTCCTCATCCAGTTGAATCGCATGTTTAGCCAATTTATGAGCTTTAACATTGAACTTGCGATTAATATGACCAACTTCTGCTTCTGAAAAACTAGATAACAACATTCTAATATCAGCAAGAAGAATACCTACTTCATTTTGATATTCAATTCTATTCCTCAATGCTTGGACCAGAGACAAAGAATCGCTAAATATCTTCAAAATAGGCAATCCGACAGTTTGTGCCCATCATAGACCCACCAGTAGAGCTAATGCTTCTGCATGAAAAATCGATAGATTGCCTTCAAGCGGTTTTGATAGAGCAGCCTGTACTTTCTTATCTGGTGCGAGAATAACAGCTCCTAATCCTACCTTATTCGAAGAATTAGAAATACTTGCATCTACTAATAGTATATGGTCATGAAACTGTAACTCTTTATCCTCTGCTTGACCTCTATGAGATGACTTCTCTTCCGCAATTACTCCATTTCCTGGTGCTTTTATATTATTCATCTCCTCATAATAATTTGAGAACCATGTTTTCATTTGCTGTGTAGTTCTTTGTTGTTGCCCATGAGTTTTCTTGTTTCTTTCAGTCCATACAATCCACGCTACAATTAACACCTTTGCAAATTCTTCTTTATCAAGTAGTTCACTAGCGTATAACAACACACCATTGAATGTGATCCCTTCTTTATTTCCTATCAGAAAAGGCAAATCCAGTAGTGCCCAGAATTCTTGTGAAACCGGACACCAAAAAACTGCATGCGCATTCGAATCCTCCCAACATCCACATAGCGGACAATTGCTATGAACAGATACATTCCTACGATATAAACCCTTCATAGTTGGCAGAATTTCGTGATAGCCTCTCCATCCAAAAATTAAGATCTTTCGTGGAATTTTAATTGCCCAAAAAGATTTCCACCATGTTGATAACACTTCAGCAGAAGAAGATGGACCCGAGGCCCTTTTAGCAAGACTGTATCCACTTCTGACAGAGTAGAGTCCATTTCTACTATAGTGCCAAAACCACGAGTCACTATGGTTAAAAGGACTAAGTGGAATAGTCAAAATAAGCTCAGAATCTGGAACCAAAAAATTCTGCTGAATTAGTTCCCTATTCCACTTGCCTGGTGTCAGGATGAGTTCAGAGACTTTCATGTTTTCATTTGTTCCTCGAGTTATTGGTAGGAAAGATGATGGTCTTGGGATCCAAGGATCTTTAAAAGCCATGGTGCTCTGTCCGTTTCCTATACGCTTCCTTAAACCTTGATGTAGTAAACTCTTCCCCCAATAAATGCTTCTCCAAGTCAGCGATGGGCAAGCCCCTTCTTTGGACTCTAAAAAACTAGAATTTGTGAAGTATTTGGATTGTAGAACCTGTGCTAAGAGAGATGTTGGATTTGTTAGAATTCTCCATGCTTGATTTGCCGGTATCGCTTGATTATATTGCACAAAATTCCTGAAACCTAGCCCACCCTCATTCTTTGGAATACTTATCTTCTTCCATGCTCTCCAATGAATTTTTCGTTTGGATTGGAAAGAACCCCACCAATACCGTGCCATTAATTTCTCTATTTCTTGGCATAACCCCTCTGGAATTCTAAAGCACGTTTTAATACAATTTTTTAATGATTATTTTGTAATAATTGAACATGCCCTCCTGTATTTACAAAAATAACCCTATATTTATATTATTTTTCTTATAATATCAGAATTCTTACCTAAGGTAAACTTCAGGAAAAAGCAAGCCCTTTTAATAATATGGTACAAAGACTCGTCCTTCTTTGTGAACAGTAGTAATAATAATTCTTTTTATAAAATTTATCCAAAATTGCACTCGTACGTACATATACTAAAGACTGACGTTGCAATAAACTGGGCCAAGCCCAAAATAGTTAACCCAGAGTCCAGACAGTGAAACCATCATTTCTGCTTATACAGTCATTTCGTTACTACATTTTATAAAACACACAGCCCCCGAAAAAATCGCAACCCTTGGTTCTTACTCTTGAAGATCACTAGCAATGGTATGCTATTCTTTCTTTCTTTCTGTTCATTTCCATTTCGTGATTTAAAGATTTAATTCATTTTCTGTTTGTTTGAATATATTTGTTAATTTCTGTTAAATTTACCTTAGACAGTAGTGAATTATTAGACAGTAGTGAATTATATCCTCAATTGGGCTATGCAATCATTAATTGTGTAGTAGGACGCATTAGTTGATTTTGAGTTTGATTGTAAGATTTTTTTTCTATGATTCTGGATTCAGATGTATATAAATGCATCGACATTTAATAACATTACGTGATTGAATCGATACATTTTCAAAGAGATGTTAATTATAGATTAGGTTCAATTTTATTATTAGATTAGCTGGGCTTTGTGATAAATGGATTTAGTTAGTTTCGTATCTTGAATACTTGATTTTATTTTATTGAAGAATTTAAAAAGGAAGGCAAGATATCGTGAATCACGTTATCTTATTATCGTTACTAAGCAATGACCGGTTTGGACCTGATTAAAGATTGGTGGAAAAAATTGATCTTCACCTAGAAATGTTGTATACAACTTGAATTTGCAGATAATGTTAGTATAAGTTAGTAAATTCATACTGCTGGTAACCCAAATTGGGCCGAGTGTGAGAGCCTTTAGTTTATAAAAAGGCTAAAAAGGCACTCATCAGTTACCTCGGTCACAAATTACAGAAGAACAAAGTCGTACAAGATCCAAAAACCCTGATTGAGGTAGGGTGAGCCGTAGAAAAACTTTAAGTTGATTGGGCACATGTTATAAGCATCATGTTGGTGTCTTTATCATTTAGGGAACCATACCTTGCATTTTACATTAAAACTTGTTAGTGTTAGACCAGATGATTAGGTAGAAGTCAAAAAACTCTTCTTTTCGGATTTTCATGGATTCCGTTAATTTCATATCGGGACTACTTCTGCCTTTGTCTACCATAGTGAGCTTTGATGACATCGTTACTTGTATTGAGTAAAAAGGAAACGGTGATTTAGGAACGAATTTAAAAAGATGGGTAGGTGATATAAAAACAATAATAACTGATAAACTTGGGTGGATTAATTGCAGAAAACCTACTACCCCAAGAGTTTCCCAACCGCGGAAGGGAGAATATGTATAGCAACCCACATATGAGACCCAATGTAATATTGATATAGTAATCAGCGTATATTAATCAAGTCTTAGAGAGTATATGGGGGATTACATCATTTATATAGAGAATAAAACCCTAGTACTAAACCTAATGGATCAATGCTCGTTACCAACTGGGCCTATTATAAATAACCTATTATATATTTAGTAAGTTCTAACTATATACACACCAGTAAATAGCATATATTTGAATTCTGCTCTTTCATTCCCCATCAGAAGGTCTCTTAAGTTGTATTTGTTATTACCCATGACCAAGATAGATAAGCAAGCCCGCAAGGGTTGTCTCAGTTGGTTAAAGAGAGGTCATCTCACCTCTTGGTCACAGGTTCGACTCCCATGGGAGGCAGATTTGTGATTATGCCATCCTGGGGCAGAGCCTGTCGCACTTGTGCGGTTTGCCTTGGATCACGTGGTTTGCAGGCTATTGCGTGAGCCCATGGGTTTACCCAGAGCGCACCCGAAGGGTAGCGGCTGCGGGTTCCCATGTTAAAAAAAAAAAAAAAAGATAAGCAAAAGATGCGGGATATGGATTGTTTATTTGTGTTTTCAAATTTGTTTCCAACCAAGCAAAATTTTATGAAATTTTGTTTCCTAATTTATCTCGCAAAATTGATATGTGAATATCACAATATTAAACTAGAAATGAGATTTTTTTTTCGAAAAAGGGTTTGTTTTTAGGTTTTGAAAAATTCTAGCTACCAGTATCCTAGGAAGCACGGACTCTTCGTTTTGGCTGCCGTATGCGAGTCCGACTCGCTCGACTCGGCTGAGTGCGTGTCGGACTCGCCAGGGGGAGAGTCGGGACGAAAACGTGGTTGGACTCGTCCCCGACTCGGCCCCGACTCGGCTCCGACTCGTCCCCGACTCGGCAGGGACTCTTCCCTACTTAAAAACACCCAGCCCAAGTAAAATAACCCAGCCCATTATCTTTATAATCTACATTTAAAGACAGCCGCTGACTACATATACATACATGTTTTATATATCTATGATTGCAAACCTTTCCCTAGATGAACCAGAGATGGAGTCTGTTCTTTTTACCAAGATGAGCAGAATGTTGAGAATATTGACCGAGCTTTTTCTAGTTTTCCACTTATTTTGATGAATGAAATTTTTATTACTTGTTATGAACTTATGTATTTATGAATGAAAATGTTAAGTATTTTACATATACAAATCTTATCATGAATATATATATATATATATAATTTTATTTTATTTGCCGAGTCCCGTATCCAAGACTCTTCGATGATTGGCGAATCCTCGAGTCCCCGTACCCGTGTCCCGTGTCGCCGTATCCGAGTCCGTGCTTCTTAGCCAGTATCATTTTATCACCCTCGAGTCCCTTCGATGCTAGCTCAAGTATTCATATAAGAAGAGTGGATTTGATTGTAAAGTAAGGGAAATGACTGAAGTGCTTTTGCTGAGATTTAGTGGTTTATATCTTGCCTTTGATATGATATTCAGCTTCAAGGTTGTCAAGCCTAATTTATGTTGCTGAGAAAGCATTTTTGAACTTTGACAAACGTTTGAATCCAAGTGATATATAAATCAATACTTTAAATTCCAGCTGATCAATGGAAATCAACCTTCATATGTTGGGTCCTTTAGGTGGCACGTCTGCAGCCCTTCCCTCCATGTTCACAAATCACCAATTAAATGTTCTAAACCTTTTTTATCAATCCATAGTCTGTCGGGAATTTTTTCTTATGCGTTCTGTGTTTTCTAGTTCACCCACAAATGTGATAATATTGATATCAAATATTAGGGCCTAAGATTCTGTATGATGATTAATGTTAAATATTCGGCGAGGCGCTAGGTAGTCGACTTGATTTGCCCTAGGTGCATCCCTTTTAATGAGGTGCGCGTCTCAACCTCTGAGGCTCAGTCGAAGCGCAGAATGAAAACGCAAAGCCCAAATCAAAATTCTTTTAATTTCATCCCAAATTTAGAGTACAAACATACTCGAAGATGAGAATAAGAAACAGCAAACATATTCAATGGTTTCCGCCAGTGTTGTTTAAGGCGCTAATTATAAAAAAGCGCAAGACCCAAATTTGAGGCGCGAATCGCGAAGCGCCATTAATCGCGCGCCTTTTTACCAAAAAAAGATAAGCACATATTTAACAATAAACTACTACTTAACATAATCTTAACATTCAAACATAACAAAGAACATAAATAAAATGATAATAATATCAATAATGAAGCCTTCATTTATAAAGTTCTCTAATTCAAAAGCTTCGGTGTCATCTAACTCAATCTCCGGCCCCTCAAATTATCGCTCTACCTCTTCATTATCATTTATCAGACTTCAAAAGATCTTCCATTAGTTGTGTGAAATAATTTTAGGGGTTTTTTCCTTTTATCCTCCTTTTTAAGGGTATTCATGTCTTTTACTGTTATGAGCGCCTTTTTGCGCCTTGTAGCGCTTTTTTGCGCCTTTTAGCGCCTTTTTGCGCTTTTTAGCGCCTCATGAGCGCCTTTTGGACGATTTCAGAATCGTGCTAAATCGCACATTTTCGAATCGCACACCTTGCAACTAAGCGCGAAGCGCCATTAATCGCGCAATTAATCGCGCCTTTAACAACACTGGTTTCCGCCTTTTAGATTTAGCACAGAGTTTTTCCATTTTCTTTCCTAGTTCGTCATTTCTAATCCATCGGATATACTTCATCTTCATCTCATGTTCCACTGATTTTTAATGCCAAGTTCGTTTGTTGTGTGCATCTAATGTTGATATATATATGTGTGTGTGTGGCTATGTGCATCGTAGTTACCGGTATCATAGATTCTTATAATACAAATAATATTTGTATGAATTATGTATCTATACTATTATGTATGTCATGGATGTGTTATAGAAATATAATTCAAAATTTTCTTTATATGCCTATAATGTGTACAATATATATTGTATATAATTATATAGTAGAGTTAGTATATACACATAAGTGAGACTTTTCATAATTGAATAGTTTCTTTATATAATTTTTAATTAAAAAATAAAATTCTATATGTTTCATTATTTTAAAAATTAGTTTGGATATATTATTAGTTACTTTGACAATGTTGTATTTTTTGGTAAGTATATAATAAAATTTTCGAAGTTTAGATATGAAAGTTTTATGTGTCATTAATTTGTGTGTATATATGTGTGTGTGTTTATGTATATAAATATGCAAGGTTTTCAACTTGTGCGCTTCGTCTCGCCTTGCCCCGCGCGTCGAAAAGGGTTTTGCGCCTCTCGCCTTCAGTAACATTGATGATGATACTAGATAATGAATATCTTTTATTAATTAATACATGATATGCATGAAGGTAGATTTGTAATATGTAAGCTAGATTGACTGCATGCAGTATGTTGCAAGTTGGTTGATTCAACACTTCAAACATAAAATATATTTGGAAAATTCTCAATGGTACCACTGGGGCTTTTGCCAGTGGTACCATTACCGCATTACGTTTTTGACTTCTCTTAATGGTACCCTTAACCAAATTGACTTCCTAATAAAGATACCATTTTGTTAGAGAAACGTTAAGTAGGGTAAAAAAGACATGTAAAAAACTGATAAAACATGTAAAAAAAACAGCATTGCATATGTTCATCCAAAATACTATCCAAACCATCCAAAATAATCGAAATAGCATACAAAGTAATTGAAACTAGAAATACTACCAAACCATCCAAAATAACCCAAAATACTACTAAACCATCTAAAATACCATATAAAATAACCCAAAATATTACTACATTCAAAGAAAATCATTTTTTCTGCTGAGATTGGGATGCAGTAAGAACATATGGCTGAGATGCACTTCCCTGAGTTCTAGTCTTCCTTTTCATAGATGTAGTTGCTTTTTCAGTTGTCTTAGCGGAATTTGGTGCATCTTTGGCTGTTTTGCTTCTATTCTGGCTGCTTTAGCTGCACTGGATTGATCCCTAATCATTGGATTTCTAACCAACTTTGTTTCAGCTACTTTCAATTCTTTCTCAGTTGGAGCATCCTTACATGTCCTCGAATTATGGCCAAAATATTTACATTTCTTGCACTGCACAGTCTCTGTTCTCTTTCCCTTCTCATCTTCTCCCTCATCTCTTCTCCTATTTCTACTTGGCCTCCCAACACCCCTTTTCATTGTTGGTGGCATTATAGTAGAGATTCCATCATAAGTTGTCCAGTTTACTTGATAAGGAATAGGATTGATATTAAGCCCATAGGCCTGCTTATAGGTCCTGACAGAGTACCATGAGCTAACTACCTTATTTGGATCAATCTTTGTATGCACCATAGCTCGAATTGCATGCCTGCATGGAATTCCAGAAAGGTGCCAAGCACCACATGAGCACAGTTTGTTATTCAAAGACAAGGGAAACTGGGATTTACCCTCATGTATCTCATATTCCCCAGGTTTTGACATGTAGGTTTTACAACTTATGGTGCCTTTGCTAGTCTCTATAATAGCCTTCAGAATCTTAGGACAAAGATCTTCTTCATTCCATAAAATTGTTGTTTGTTGTCTTATTGCTATTCTGACTATACAAACTCTTCTAATTCCTACAAATATAACATGTACAAGATAGTCAGTAGAGTAGTAAAAGTAGAATAACAGTAGCAAAGGTTCTATAATTACCTTCAAGGAGTGTCAACACTGGTCTACATCTATCAACTCCAAGAGTTGAATTAAAGCTCTCAACAAAATTATATGTATTGGAGTCATGACAAACATTTGGATCAAACTTGTGTTTATTCCAATTGCTTGGATCTCCCAACTTAGCAAACCAAGTCATAACCCTCTCACCACCTGCCTTATGGAGCCTCTCCATTGCTTTTCTATAAGTAAACTGACTGGTGGCATTGCAGGCCCTCCAAAAAAGAGTGTACATAACTGGTCCTGGAAATTGTTTCTTATAGTTCCTACTAAGATGCCTACAACAGTACCTTCTCCTTGCGCTTGGCCATCAATCCCCTGAAATAAAGTAAAGAAACATTAAACTAGACAACATATATCACAAAAATAGTGCATAAATGACAAGAGAACAATGTACCTTTTGCCTATCAGATCTTTCCTGCTTGATTCTTTTAGAATGTAAAAGTCTTTCTTTTTGGTTTGGGTATTTTTTGTGGTTTTTTACCCTTATCAGATGTTTTAATTTCTGATGCTTGAGTTGAGGTATGGATTTTGTTGGTTCAGCTGAAGTATCCACTAGATCATCAAGAGAAGGGAGGTCATCAAAAGAATGGAGGTTATCAGTTGAAGGACCTATTTTCTTTTCATTTTTAGCATTTCTCCTTAAATTCAACACTAACATATACTCCCTCCGTCCTGCTGGATTCTTTACATGGGGGCTGGGCACGGAGACCAAGGATAGTGGATGTAATATTGTTAAAATAAATGAAGTAGTGGGTGTAATAGTGATTTTATTGTTAAAATAAATGAAGTAGTGGGTGTAATAGTGTAAAGTGTTGAAAAAGTGGAGTGAAGTAGTGGATGTAATAATATATTTTATTGTTGAAAGTTACTATTTTGGGTAATGTAAAGAATCCAGTGGGACGTCCCAAATTAGTAACTGTAAAGAATCCATTGGGACGGAGGGAGTACAATGTAGTTTGTTTTAAAGTTTTCCCAACCCATATATCAATAGTAGCCTTTGCAGATAACCTTTGGAACATTAACATTAGATCCTTGTCGACAGTTAAAGAGTGATGTTTCATCTCAAACACATAATAAAATGTAGGATAAGGATAATCCAACCTTATACCATTCTTCTTAGCAAAATCTTCGTAATTTACTACTCCCTCTCCCCCTGTCCCTCTCATTTCTTTACACTTTCTTTTTTGGGACGTCCCACCAATTCTTTACATTACTAAGAATAATAACTTTTAACAATAAAATACATTATTACATCCATTACTTCACTCCTTTTTTCCAACACTTTACACTATTACACTCACTACTTCACTTATTTTAACAATAAAATCACTATTACACCAACTACATTTATTTTAACAATATTACACCCACTATCCTTGGTCTCCGTGTCCAGCGTAAAGAACTTGAGGGGACGGAGGGAGTACAATGTCTAACAACGTACACTTATCAATATCTACCTTGACCTCAACAATCTTATCCCTCCAATTAAATTTCAAGATTTTATTACTATCATCCATTCTGCAAATACAAAAGGGAACAATAAACTCACAAAAACAGAACACTAAGCTCACAAAAACATACATATATGTCAACACAAACACTACCGCATATATATACATCAACCGCATACATATATATCATGAATACTTACAAAACAAAAATTAACATAACGAATAAACACACATATCACGATTACAAGACAAGGAGGATATTGAAATTGAACATACCTGTCAAACGCTTGAAGATCGAATAGAATAAGTTATGATCAACGATGGAGGATATCGATCGCCAAAGCCCCAATCCCCAATTCGACTAAGCCCTAATTGAAAGACGCAATAATGACTTTTGGGTTTATGAGACAAGATAGTGGAGTTATGTCTTTTTGATACATGGTTTTACTTTAAAATATTTTTAATTTACTTTTAATAGTAAATTATGTTATTAAAACTATAATTAACGTTTCTAAAATCTATTAGTAACAGAGTGGTACTTAATGAAGGAAGTCAATTAGTTAAGGGTACCGTTAAGAGAAGTCAAAGACGTAATGTTACCACTGGCAAAAGCCAAAAGTACAGTGTTACCATTGAGAATTTCCCAATATATTTTAACCATCACTCCTCAAATAATTAGCATAGATATATATACATGCACATGATCCCTATGAAGGTCCCTTTCCAAAAGTATGAAGTGTGGCAATCTGGCCAGTTGCATGCATCCTATTTATGGCTTTTGCATTCTATAGTTACAAAGGAAAGAGTCAACAGAGATTTTGATAATATTTTCGATAAAAACAATCAACATCAAGTTTGTATTATAACTTGTAAGTGTCTTTAATTTAAAAATTTACAGAAAGATTACCTCTCTCCTCTTGTCATCATCATAGTCTCATAGATGTCGAGGTGCTCAAATGAAATTCCAACAACTTTCAGCTCATCTATAAATAATGAACATACATTATTAATAAACCAGAAAGCAGAAAATTGCAATTAGTTGTAATTACTTATATTTACAAAATATGCATATATTTGTATTTGTTTATTGTAAAATGTATATAAGCTATTTAAATTATATATCTATTTTGATAACCTGTTTCGTTCGGTTGGAACCTATAACTCGAACCAAGCCCTTTGAAAGGGTTCGGTTTTTAATTTTTCGGTTTGGGCTTTATCGGTATCGGTTTTATTTCAGCTTTTTCTGTCCTAATTATTACTAGCTAGTAATAGTTCATGTGATTGTCATATATTAGGTAATTATGCAGAGCATATGCACCAATGCTAGAAAATGTGACGGAGTTTAGTAATGCAGCGGTTCTTTTATTGATTCATCAGTAAAATTGAACACTGTGAATCCGTTAGCTACTCCATCATTTTTGATGGAGTTGTTGATGGATTGATGACCATCAATTTGATTGATGGATCAAAAAACATCTGTTGCATTGATAAAAGTCCATCAATTTTTCGTTGGACGAATAAACTAATTTGATTCGTACTACTGCATAAAAAAATGTAAAGCAGTTATTATTTTTGCATAGGAATAAACTCCATCAATCAAATTAACGAATTAAAGACCGTTGATGGGTGAGGATCCTTGCAGTGTTATGTTGTGTGTGCGTGCACATACATGTATCTGTATATGTGCAATTATTAGTAAGTTAATTGTTTTTGGTTTGGCTAACAAGTTTTTAATTTTTCCATGTGTTTATTATGTAATGTCTATGCCCTTGCTATTATATGTTTAACATTCTATAACATTTATCATGTAATAATATGTATACATGAGGAATTCAAACCACACACTAACTCCATACTTTATAATGTTTTTATTTTAAACATAGTATTGTTGATTGTTCTTTATTGTAGTAAAATGGAATATTGGAGAGAACATATTTTTTTTATTAGTAATGAATCAAGAAGAAATGAAATATTGGTGCTTCGAAGCATCACTTGAAATAACTTTACAGCAAGAGTTAACCATAGTATAGGTTTTATATTAAATTTACATAGTGTATGGGAGAGAACATTGTTATTTACAGAACTGCAAAAAGCGGTAGTCTGTACAGAAAGTGGTAATCTCTGTGCACATGCCATTGAAACAACCTCATTCTCCGAAATTTATTTATAGATTAAATGAAAGACATGTTGATAGCGTATGACATACAAGTATGTGTTTCCTTTGGTAACATTTCTCTTTTTTGATTTCAGGAAATGCACTCAAAGAGAGCAAGGGTTAAAGAAAAAATCAAGCAACAATATTCAGTGATGGAGGACAATGGTGTTGACAACACTGTGAAACTTCCCGATGATGTTCTTTCTAACATTCTGCAATTGATTCCAACCGAATCACTACGGTACACAGTTAAGTATGTGTGCAAAAGGTGGTTCAAAATAATCACTAAGGAACTCTTGTCTGTAGTAGCTTTTTATGTCATCCAACAGCCATCGTTAAGGGAATTTTATTATGAAATTCATTTCAGGGAGATAAGTGAAAAAAATGGCAAATTAAATGAGCAAAAAAAATTTATACCATTACCTTGGGGTGGACGTGTAAGGTCTTTATGTAAAGAATTATTGTTAATGACAGAACCAAACAAGAATGGAGCTCTCTATGTTTATAATCGTACAAGCAAGGTTGGGAGAACTCTTTCTCTATCTGAGCACTGTGGAGGACACTCAAAGTGTAAGTGTGGATTAGCTATTGTGTATGATAGATTCAGAGGATTATATAAGATAGTTCATGTATTTGTGGGTAATCCAGCAGTTGAGTGTGAGATATTTGAACTACAAAGTGAGTCATTGTTCCTTGAGAGATCAGAGTGGAGGAAAATTGATGGACCTTCATATGTTGGACAGAGGAAATATTACTGGGATGATCCTATCTCTGTCAACGATAGATATATTTACTGGGATGTTTTGTCTTATGAGTACATACTTTCTATGGATATAGTCGAAGAGAAGTTTTACAAGATTCCTCTTCCAGGGATTAGGAAAAATTACTCGGTTCTAAAAATAGGTGACCATTCTTGTTTAGGTCTGGAATTGCCCATCCGTATTGGTGCTGCTCATATGTGGATTTTGAATCATATGAAAGTAGAAGAACTTGCAAAATTTCTGTCGATTAAATGTAATAGGAATCATGCAGGGGAAAAAGAATGGCAAAAATTAGGAGGACTTAGGATTGAAAGGCCTGTATCCAAATATGCACATGATGTTGCTTTGATTCAAGTCGGTGATTACGTAATTCACAAAAGACGTGGTATGTGCTCTGTCTTATTCGGATACAAACCAGAAGCTAGAGATGGAACAATTTTGGACAGTGCTGTTGTTACTTGGCCCCTTCAACGGACTGCTGAGTAAATAATATCTGAGGAAACTGAAGGTTGTTGGATTGGAGTAAGTTGTGTTACAGTTGATCACTTATTCTAAAAACTATTATAGAGGGTGTTCCCCATTTCTAATAAGACTGTTTTGTTTCGAAAGTAACTTTTGTTATGTCTTAGCAAGATTGCAAATCCATAAAAAACATTTGTCCCATGTACTTTTAGTATGACTTATATATTATGTATTATAGATGCTTTCATTTCTTTCTTTTGTTTTGGGCCTCTGCGGGTGTTTGCTTTCTTAGCAGGCCGTCTCGTCAGGTCAAAGAGTATGTGCTCTCGATGTTCACATTTATGTGTTTGGTTTTGCTTATCATGTAGTTCTAGTAATTTTTAAAACTTTTTTTCCCTAACCTTTTCTTCTTTTTTTGCTAAGATTTATATCCCGGACTTGCTTTCTTCTTTGGATGCGTGAGCTATTTATATGCGTACAGTGTACGTAAGCGTGACTATCTCATAGTCAAAAAAAAAAAAAAGAAGCGTGACTATCTCTTGTATTTTATTAGTTTTGAAGTAGAAACTTTGATTTTCATGAGGTTTAATTACAACTCGTAGTTACAAAAAAATAAAATTTTAATGTTTGGTTCACTACCATATAACTAATTAAATACTTAATTTTTAATAAATTAAATCATAAAGCATTTTTTTATTTATTTTTATAAGAATTTGTGTTATAATCTGATTTATGAAAAATCAGCTTTTAGTTTCTAAAACTTGAAAACATATTTGTTATTATCAACTTTATGATAAGTATATTTTCCACCAACTTTTAAGGCACTTGCCTATTTGACCTTTTATATTCTCGCAAAAATCATGTTAAAATTTTTAAGCAGATTTTGGACGAGTACAAACTGCCAGGTTTGTATTTGCCTTCACTAGATATAATATTTTATTTTCTTTACCAAATATTCTGCAATTTAACACAAGGTACATATCATTAGGTTCTTAAATATAACAAACATAGAGATTGCAAAAGAAATCCTAACAAGAAATATTGAAAAGATATTACTAAAAACAAATTATGATGATCAAAATACATGCATTTTGCAACATTACTTAAAGTGATGATTCAAAATTAGATTTAATTTTGAATACTCAGAATTTGACTAAATATCGATGTCAAAATCGAATTTTGATCCAAATCGATACGACTCGGATCAGTCTATAAACGAGTAGTCAGACGAATACTCAGCCTATTCAGTAATTTTTTTTTAGAACCATGCTATAGAGTATAATAGATTATAGATGGAAGGAAAAATTTATGGCTATAAATATTCATCCCAATCATATGGAAGGCCTTTCCAGTCGACATCTATACAAATTTCAAGAACATCACTTGTGATGGGAAATTCAGCAAGCAAGGAGTAAGTCAAGGGCACCGCCACCAGATTTCTTAAAAGTATGAAGTTCTCTTCTACTTTTAAGGAGTTGGCTTCCTTCCTTGTAAGCAGTACTCTTCGAAAGAACTGTTTGTCATAGCTTGTTGGGTAAGAAAGCTTGTCATAGGAAGCAATAATGTCCCCGTAAATCTTGACATGATCAAAAGATCTACCATGACATTCAAGACGGACTGTCACAATTGCCGGAAGAGCAAAGGACTCCTAACCACTAAACAAAGTCACCTATCAAACCAAGGCCTTTGACGTTCTTCTATTTTATAGCTTGAAATGGTGGTCCCGTTGGTTTTAACATGCCCATCAACGTCACTGAGATCGACTGCCATGACAAACGACATCCCTGGTCTAACAGCTGCATCAGGCCCTTGCATTGGTAACAAGTTGCAGCCGCTAGGCAAGAAGTATGCCTCCTCCTTACTACGACTGAAAATGTTGCACCAGCCAGCATCATAAATACCAACAGATCAGTACAAATTCACCTCCTTGCCATTTGGGCGTGCAATAAACAGTGAGAACACCTCTACAAGTTGTAATGCATATGACCCAGGCGAGTGAGGCTGATAAAAAAAAAGGGAAATAAGTTGATCTTATAGGCATAAAAGGAAGAAGAAACAAAAACTATACAAAACAGAACTATACAAAAACAGAACTATTATTTAAAAAAAAGGAAGGGGAAAGTTTATGGAAGATAAAATTCTTTATTGTCACAAAACAGAACTATACAAAAAGCTAGTCCATGTCTAAATCATTAAGGTTTGGCTCATGCCAGGCCATTCATTCTTAGTCAAGGGAGTGTTTTCGGAGGCACTGCTGAACTTTAGGAAAATAAGAGAACAAAAAAAACATACAGAAGGCAAGTGTAAACAAGCCATAATAGTTATTTACTCGTAGACATGCAATTAAAAACTCAAATGATACATGATCATTATCACTGAAATATAGGTTTGGAAGAAGACCTTAGAACAATTAATGAGAAGCATGATATTTTACCATATAGCAATAAATGATCCTGTCATCAACCCATGCACTTGGAGCCAAGCTTTGCATTGCTTTCTCTGATACATGATAGCCACATACTTGAATTCCTCCTTCCAACTTAGGCCTTTGCCCAATGCCCCAACCCCAATCATCATAGATTGTATTTCGCTTCAGCACATCCAACTCCTTCATAATACTCCACTTCTCCCCCCTCATTCTCCGGGTTGGTAGTTTGGGAGGCCTACTAGAAGAGGCAGTACCACTGGGAATGGGAGGCTGAGACACATGTTGGGATGGTTGTGTCATGTCAATGACATCGTGAGAAGTAATGGTTGTAGCAGTACCTTCGGGATCTTCTTCACACAGTGAAAGTGGACGTATGTTCTCAAATTTTGGAGCTTTATAAGCTGGCCCTCTCACCTTCTTCATCAACCTTGTGAAAGGAGTGAGAAAGGTATCTGAAATCGTCCCAAGTTCCTCCAAAAACTCAACGGGAGCCCTAGATTCCAACTGCTTCAACATATCAAGTGCAGCTACCATCTACAAAATAAAACAATGTTAATAAATAAACATATTAGGTGTGCACTGTGTAATTGAAATGTAGGAAAGGTAGGATACTTACAACTCGGTATCCCTCGACGCCATCATAGAGCTCCCTCGATTGGTAGGTTGAACGGGGGACAGGTTGTGGCTTCCCTACACGTGCACGGGTAATCTCTGCATACCAAGCCATGTACTCCGCCTTGGATGCAATATTAGATGTGCAATCAACCAAACCCTCCAAATCTGAGCAGAATCTAGCCCACCTCCCAATATCCACAAACCACCTAACCAACCAATCCTCAGAGGCAAAAGTGGCTTCTTTAGGTTGCCTATACAAGAGCATGTTAACAGGAGGCTGAGGAATCACCGGCAAATTACCAAACTGCCTGATCACCCTCTCCGGATGCTGCCACTCAACCACATCAAAGCATACCAAGGACACTCGAGCATTACCAGCTAGCTGTGCCTGTACCATCTCCCAATCAACAACCCCGTCAAATCGAGCATATGGCCTCCAAACCACATCATCACCAGCAACTCCATCAAACTCACCCCTATAAAATGGTAAGCTGTGGTGAGGACCGGACTGACGCCGCTTCCTATTAATACCCTGAACCGACGAATAAGCCCAACCCTCTGCAACCGGAAAATCTGGATGACCAAGGTCCCGCTGAGGCACGCCAATACGAGGAAATCTCTCATAAGACCAAATGTGCAATATCCATACACAAGCAGCAACACTCTTACTATTCTTCTTCGCAGCATGCTCCAACCCTCTATACAAATGTGCTAACACCGCTGCACCCCAAGCATAATTATGAACCTCCCGGATGTTGGACACAGGCACAATGTATCTGACATGGGCATAGGCTTTGTCCTTCGTAGGAAATAGAATGGCACCACACAGAAATACCAAGTATGCCTGTGTGTGTACAATAGTTGCCTCGACATTATGTTTCTCCGGCTTATGTCTACCATATCTCTCATATAGCCATGTCAACTTGATATGATTTCTAAACAAAGCATCCTCCACCTCCTCATCTGTCAACGGCTCAAACCAATTACGAATAAAGAAATCTTTCCGATTCTCTATACGACCACATGTCACAGCCTCACCAACAACCGGCAATCCTAAGATGTACCCAACATCCTCCAAGGTAACTGTCATCTCCCCTTGCCTCATGAAGAAGGTGTTGGTCTCAGGCCTCCACCGCTCAATCATAGCAGAAATGAGTCTCGCGTCATTACCCAACACAACATGGGGGTTGGTAAAAATCCCAAACCCCATCATATGTAGAAGCTCCCTCTGTGGTCTTCTTAACTTCCACTCCCGCATCGCCCTATTACCACAAATGCACTCCAACTCCTCCCTCCCCCTACCATCCCACACATCCTCGCTAACATGATAGCGGTTATCCCAAATAATGTTCGCTCTACTAGGACCCGGCAAAGTATCAAGTAAGTCATCGTGAAAACCCTCCATACCCTGCCAATTAGATAGAGAATTACATTAAAAACAACTTCAAATAGTATTCAAAAATATTATCTAAAAATCATAAGAACTAAATTAATAATCAAAATGAAATACTCATTTCGAATTTCACAAGAATGTACCCTAAATACAACAAACATGCTCTGTAAAATCGACAAAATTATTCCTAGTGCAAAGCCCTAATTGTAATTACACATAAACCCTAGTTCAATAATACACATAATTTAAAAAAAAATTAAACCCTAATTAAATTAAAGTACGGGGAAATTCAAATTACACCATTTATATGCCTCTAATTCTCATTACACACAACAATGGTACAACAATATGCAGCAAACATACAATAAATCGCACATTTTGGATTTACATACATACAAAATCATATGTACACACATTATACCAACAAAGAAAAGATGAATAATAAACAAAATACCTCCAAATGATGAAGAACAGCCCGTATGTGTTGATTTTGCCTCTCAAACGCAAGAAATTGGCTCTCAAAGTTAATAAATCGCCTCAGAAACTTAATATTTGGTGATGATTTTGTGATTTCTGTGTTGTTCACTGCTACTGGCGAAATAAGAAACAAAAGGGAACAGTACCGTACCGCGGAAACTTGTTGCGGTACGGGAGAAGGGGTATTTTGGTAATTGCCCCGTACCGCGGAAACTTGTTGCGGTACGGTTAAAATTTTTTTTAAATCAGGGCCGTTGGATGGTTGATCCAACGGCGGGGAGACCGTATGCTCAGTAACGGTCTGGTGCATACGGTTGCACCAGACCGGGAGCCTATCTTAAAACCTACAGAGTATTACATTTATAATGCACCAAGTTGTGGTCTGACGAAAGATTTAAAGAATATTGATATGCTTTCGGGTTACAGGTTAGTGCAAGTACAGTAGATAAATTCAGGATCTTGATCACGACATCATTCGAGCTCGAACTTTACCGAATACAAGAACAGTATTTTCTGATGTCCGCAACACTTAATTTAGCGGATATTTCTTTTGTAATAAGTCGAGCATTCCAACTTAGTTTCGTAACAAATTATCATTACTTATTGTTTATTATTTACTATGTTGCTTAATTTTTTAAGGATAAAATGTAATGCATAGGACAGTTGCAACCTGCAAAATGCTACTTGAATCAAAATGGTCCTGCTCTTTAAAAATACTCCCTCTGTCTCAAAATACTTTTCCTGTTTATTTTTGACACATTTGCCAACGCACACTTTTAATCATTTATATCTTTAATTTTATATTATTATTAATTATGAAAATTTCACTGTATTAAAGTACTAACAAATACGAATTCAACAAGATCATTCATGACTATATTTGATCTTATAGATTAGGTGTAAATTAGTAGTCAATCGCTTAGAATGAACAGTGTTCAAAGTCAAAACAAGAAATGTAATTTGATACAGAGGGAGTACTTGACATGAGAGTTGAGACGTGGCTGGATGTTAGCAGCCATTTATTTGAATCTTTTATGACAGTGTGTCCAAGAATAAGAAACCAAAGGGACAGGACCTTTGAGTATCATCCAATAAAATGTTAGAAAATCAAACTCTCTAGAAACATAATAAATGAATAAAACAAATAAGGTCGGTATTGGGTTAATCTTAAACTTGGTTTTTATTTATTTGTTTTATTTAAATAAAACGTGTAACTTGTCTTACACATACTAGTCGTTGGAGTGTGTTCTTTTGTGAGTCGATTTGTTCAAACAGGTTGTTGAGCTGATTTAGGATTGAGGGAGTGATGGAGCGATTCTAGGAAATCAGTATCCTGTTAGTTACGATTGTGTAGCTAGAGTCTTTCATTTTGTCTTCTATATACTGTAATCTTTTGCATTCTAATAAAGCAAGTTCTCTTGGAGACGTGTTTATGCATCCTTGTTTCTTCTCAGTTTACAATCAAACACTTATATGTTATATTGTGTATCTGTTAAGGTATAAACAAGAATTGGTATCAGAGCTTGGTTCTCTGAGTGTGCATATTAGTTCATGTCAAAGTCTACAACCATGGATGTAAGCAAAGGCAAAGGAGGAGGATCGATGGGGCTGACTTATCCAATGTTAACCAAACCAACTATACTACCTGGGCGTTGAAAATGAAGGTAGTAATGCAAGCACATGGGGTTTGGGAGGCTGTAGAACAAACGGATCCAAAGACTACAGTTGAAGAAAGAACGAATAAGATAGCACTGGCGATGATCTATCAAGGTGTGCCTGAGGAGATATTGTTGTCAATATCTGAGAAGAAACGAGCCAAAGATGCCTGGGAGGCGATTAAAATCTTGTGCCAAGGCGCAGAGAAAGTTAAGTAAGCAAAAGTACAAACCTTGAAAGCAGAGTTTGAGGCACTGACCATGAAGGATGGTGAACAACTTGATGACTTTTGTATGAAGCTAAATGGACTCGTTACAAATATCATATCTCTTGGAGAATGGATGAAAGAAGCTTATGTGGTAAAGAAACTCTTACGTGCTACTCCCTCAAGGTTCTTGCAGATAGCTTCGACTATAGAACAGTTTGGGAATATGGAGACCATGACAGTGGATGAAACTGTTGGATCACTTAAAGCACATGACGAGAGATTAAAGGGTCAAGATGATGGCCCTAGTGGACAGTTGCTACTCACTGTGGAGGAGTGGACGAAAAAAGAAAATGAAGAAGGCAAACTGCTCTTGACAAGGGAAGAGTGGTTGAAGAGAAGAAAGGGAGGAGGAGGAGTTGAAAGTGCTACAAACTATAGAGCACGGGGAGTACGTGACAAAAGCAGAGTCAGGTGTTACAACTGTAAATTACTGGGTCATTTCCAGTCTGAGTGTAGAAAGCCACGTCGAGTGAAGGGGGTACAGCAGGAAGCTTACATGGCGAAGATTGAGGATGATGAACCAGCTCTTTTGCTGGCCAATCATTTGACGGAGGAAATTGGAAAGGTACTGCTGAATGAAGAAGGTTTCAGTCCAAAACTAGCTATAGACAACGATGAGAAAAAGAGGGTGGAATCAAATTTTGGTATTTAGACAATGGTGCAAGCAATCATATGACGGGGGTAAGATCGAAGTTTAATGAGTTGGATGAGACGGTAACAGGTCGTGTAAAGTTTGGCGATGGTTCTGCTGTGAAGATTGAAGGAAAAGGTTCTATAATTTTTAATTGCAAGAACGGGGAAGAGAGAGTGATCAGAGAAGTCTACTTTATACCTACTCTTTGCAGCAACATATTGAGTCTGGGACAACTAGCTGAAGAGGGAAACAAGGTGGTGATGAACAAAAACTTCTTATGGGTCTATGAAAAAGAAGGAAGCTTATTGATGAAGGTGAAAAGATCGTATAACAGACTTTATAAGATTATTATTGAGAAAGTTGAATCCAAGTGTTTTCTGTCAAAATCAAATGAGACATCTCATTTGTGGCATATGCGACTAGGGCATGTAAATTTTAAATCTATGGAGTTGATGCATAAGGAGAACATGGTGTATGGTCTGCCAAAAGTTGCCTAGATTAAAGAAGTTTGTTCAGGTTGTTTGATGTCAAAGCAGACAATGAAGCCATTCCCGTCCAAGGCGGATTATAGTGCTGTAGTTGATACACGGTGACCTATGTGGGCCTATTGAACCTGCAACGACTGGAGGTAATAGATACTTTTTTCTATTGGTGGATGATTATAGTCGTTTTATGTGGTTATATTTCTTGAAGAGCGAAAGTGAAGCATTTAGTGTTTTTAAAAAATTTCGAGCATTGGTAGAGGATGGCCCAGATAAAAGGCTAAAGGTTTTTAGAACAGACAGAGGAGGTGAATTCACTTCTAAAGAGTTTGTTTCGTATTGTGAAGAAGCTGGAATTGAGAGACACTATACAGCTCCATATACGCCTCAACAACATGGCATGGTGGAGCGCAGAAACAGAACCATTGTGGAGATGGCTCGAAGCTGTTTGAAGGAGATGAATATGCCTTGTGAATCGTGGGGAGAAGCAGTGCGACACTCAGTTTATTTACTGAACCGTTTGCCCACTCGAGCATTGTCACATAAAACGCCATATGAAATCTGGAAGGGAAACAAACAAAATATCAGTCATATACGAGTTTTTGGTTGTGTCGCCCATATGAAAGTGCCCAAGGTGAATGTGAGCAAGTTAGATGATCGAAGTATAAAAGTTATCAACCTTGGCAGGGAACCTGCTAGCAAGGCCTATAGGGTGTATGATCCAGATGGTGGTCGAATTTTTGTGACCCGAGATGTTGTGTTTGATGAGATGAAATCATGGCCGTGGGATCAGTCTGGTGAAGGTCGTGAAATGCAATCGGGGAGTTTCTCAGTTCCTGATATGTGTGTTTCAGAAACAAACGAGGTTTTGAGTCAGTACAAAGGAGAAAATCTGGAGAATCAAGATGGAGATCAAGATTCTGGGGGAGAAACAATAAGAACGCCACCTGAATCTCCTAATAATGTCGTAAATCCAGATAACTATGATGACAGTTGTGATCCTAAACACTATAGAAGATTAAGTGATGTCTATAGATGCACTGAAGAAATTAAGATGGAAGACGAGTTGTTTTTTATGGGTATAGATGATCCAGAGAACTTCAAGCAAGCTGAAAAGGGACGACAGTGGAAACATGCAATGAATAGAGAGATCGAGTCGATTGAAAAGAATGGAACCTGGTACTTAACCGAGCTTCCTGAAGGACACAAGGTGATTGGCTTGAAGTGGATTTTATAAACTAAAGAGAGATGCAGATGGGAAGAGAATTAAATATAAGGCACGTCTCGTAGCAAAAGGTTATGCTCAAGAAAAGGGTGTGGATTTCGACGAGATTTTTGCCCCTGTGACACGGTTAGTGACAGTTAGATTACTACTGGCGTTAGCTGCGAAAAAGGGATGGGAAGTACATCACTTAGATGTTAAAACGGCGTTTCTGAATGGGGAAATTTGTGAGGAAGTATATGTTACGCAGCATGAAGGGTATGTGAAAAAAGGTCAAGAAAGGATGGTGTATAAGCTGTTGAAAGCATTGTATGGACTGCGACAAGCTCCTCGTGCCTGGTACGTGAAGCTTAGTAGCTGCCTCGAGAGTCTTGTTTTCAAACGTTGTGCCTACGAATATGCAGTTTACATAAGGCAAAACAAAGAAGAAATATTGATAGCCGGGGTGTATGTGGACGAGTTATTGATCACTGGAACTAGTGTTTCGATCATTGAAGAGTTTAAGGAGAAAAAGAATCATAAGTTTGAAATGAGTGGCATGGGGAGGTTGTCATACTACTTGGGCATCGAAGTAAAACAGTGTGATGGGTACATCGAATTGAAACAGACTGGATATGCAAGAAAGATACTCGAGAAGACTGGCATGGTTGATTGCAATCCAACTAAGTATCCAATGGACCCTAAGGAATAGTTAACTAAGGATGAGAAAGGAAAGTTGGTGGACGGGACTCAGTACAGAAGCATGGTGGGCTGTCATCAGTATCTCGTTCATACCAGACCAGATCTTGCTTACGCCGTGGGCATTGTTAGCAGATACATGGAGAAACCGACTATCACACATCAGAATGCAGTAAAGAGAATGTTGCGATACGTGAAGGGGACACTAGATTTTGGACTGGTTTATTCAAAGAAGGGAGGAAACAACATTTTGAGCGGGTACTCGGATAGTAATTTTGCTGGAGACCTTGATGACAGAAAGAGTACAGGAGGCATGGTTTTTTATTTAAATGTGAGCATAATTACATGGGTGTCTCAGAAACAGAAATGCATGGCACTGTCTTCATGTGAAGCAGAGTACATGGCTGCTACAACAGCAGCTTGTCAAAGTGTTTGGCTTCGTAATGTCCTAAGTCAGTTAACGAATGAAAATGAAAGTCCTGTGGTTCTTTATGTGGACAATAAGTCACCTATAGACCTTGCCAAGAATCCGGTTTTCCATGGCCGCAGCAAGCATATTGATGTGCGTTTTCATTTTATCTGGGGATGCATTGAACGTGGAGAGATTGAGATTAAGTATGTAGCTAGTGATCAACAACGTGCGGATGTTTTGACAAAGGCTTTGAGCGTGACAAAATTTGAGAAGATGAGAAAGCTTCTGGGTGTACGTGAACTTATCTGAGGAGTTTAAGATTAAGGGGGAGAATATTGGGTTAATCTTAAACTTGTTTTTATTTATTTGTTTTATTTAAATAAAACGTGTAACTTGTCTTACACATACTAGTCGTTGGAGTGTTTTCTTTTGTGAGTCGATTTGTTCAAACAGGTTGTTGAGCTGATTTAGGATCGAGGGAGTGATGGAGCGATTCTAGGAAGTCAGTATCCTGTTAGTTACGATTGTGTAGCTAGAGTCTTTCATTTTGTCTTCTATATACTGTAATCTTTTGCATTCTAATAAAGCAAGTTGTCTTGGAGACGTGTTTATGCATCCTTGTTTCTTCTCAGTTTACAATCAAACACTTATATGTTATATTGTGTATCCGTTAAGGTATAAACAAGAATTGGTATCAGAGCTTGGTTCTCTGAGTGTGCATATTAGTTCATGTCAAAGTCGACAACCATGGATGTAAGCAAAGGCAAAGGAGGAGGATCGATGGGGCTGACTTATCCAATGTTAACCAAACCAACTATACTACCTGGGCGTTGAAAATGAAGGTAGTAATGCAAGCACATGGGGTTTGGGATGCTGTAGAACAAACGGATCCAAAGACTGCAGTTGAAGAAAGAACGAATAAGATAGCACTGGCGATGATCTATCAAGGTGTGCCTGAGGAGATATTGCTGTCAATAGTAGAGAAGAAACGAGCCAAAGACGCCTGGGAGGCGATTAAAATCTTGTGCCAAGGCGCAGAGAAAGTTAAGTATGCAAAAGTACAAACCTTGAAAGCAGAGTTTGAGGCACTGACCATGAAGGATGGTGAACAACTTGATGACTTTTGTTTGAAGCTAAATGGACTTATTACAAATATTAGATCTCTTGGAGAATGGATGAAAAAAGCTTATGTGGTAAAGAAACTCTTACGTGCTGCTCCCTCAAGGTTCTTGCAGATAGCTTCGACTATAGAACAGTTTGGGAATATGGAGACCATGACAGTGGAAGAAACTGTTGGATCACTTAAAGCACATGACGAGAGATTAAAGGGTCAAGATGATGGCCCTAGTGGACAGTTGCTACTCACTGTGGAGGAGTGGACGAAAAAAGAAAATGAAGAAGGCAAACTGCTCTTGACAAGGGAAGAGTGGTTGAAGAGAAGAAAGGGAGGAGGAGTTGAAAGTGCTACAAACTATAGAGCACGGGGAGTACGTGACAAAAGCAGAGTCAGGTGTTACAACTGTCACTTACTGGGTCATTTCTAGTCTGAGTGTAGAAAGCCACGTCGAGTGAAGGGGGTACAGCAGGAAGCTTACATGGCGAAGATTGAGGATGATGAACCAGCTCTCTTGCTGTCCAATCATGTGAAGGAGGAAATTGGAAAGGTACTGCTGAATGAAGAAGGTTTCAGTCCAAAACTACTATAGACAACGATGAGAAAAAGAGGGTGGAATCAAATTTTGGTATTTGGACAATGGTGCAAGCAATCATATGACGGGGGTAAGATCCAAGTTTAATGAGTTGGATGAGACGGTAACAGGTCGTGTAAAGTTTGGCGATGGTTCTGCTGTGAAGATTGAAGGAAAAGGGTCTATAATTTTTAATTGCAAGAACGGGGAAGAGAGAGTGATCAGAGAAGTCTACTTTATACCTACTCTTTGCAGCAACATATTGAGTCTGGGACAGCTAGCTGAAGAGGGAAACAAGGTGGTGATGAACAAAAACTTCTTATGGGTCTATGAAAAAGAAGGAAGCTTATTGATGAAGGTGAAAAGATCGTATAACAGACTTTATAAGATTATTATTGAGAATGTTGAATCCAAGTGTTTTCTGTCAAAATCAAATGAGACATCTCATTTGTGGTATATGCGACTAGGGCATGTAAATTTTAAATCTATGGAGTTGATGCATAAGGAGAACATGGTGTATGGTCTGCCAAAAGTTGCCCAGATTAAAGAAGTTTGTTCAAGTTGTTTGATGTCAAAGCAGACAAGGAAGCCATTCCCGTCCAAGGCGGATTATAGTGCTGCAGTTGATACACGGTGACCTATGTGGGCCTATTGAACCTGCAACGACTGGAGGTAATAGATACTTTTTTCTATTGGTGGATGATTATAGTCGTTTTATGTGGGTATATTTCTTGAAGAGCAAAAGTGAAGCATTTGGTGTTTTTAAAAAATTTTGAGCATTGGTAGAGGATGGTCCAGATAAAAGGATAAAGGTTTTTAGAATGGACAGAGGAGGTGAATTCACTTCTAAAGAGTTTGTTTCGTATTGTGAAGAAGCTGGAATTGAGAGACACTATACAGCTCCATATACGCCTCAACAACATGGCATGGTGGAGCGCAGAAACAGAACCATTGTGGAGATCGCTCGAAGCTGTTTGAAGGAGATGAATATGCCTTGTGAATCGTGGGGAGAAGCAGTGCGACACTCAGTTTATTTACTGAACCGTTTGCCCACTCGAGCATTGTCACATAAAACGCCATATGAAATCTGGAAGGGAAACAAACCAAATATCAATCATATACGAGTTTTTGGTTGTGTCGCCCATATGAAAGTGCCCAAGGTGAATGTAAGCAAGTTAGATGATCGAAGTGTAAAAGTTATTAACCTTGGCAGGGAACCTGCTAGCAAGGCCTATAGGGTGTATGATCCAGATGGTGGTCGAATTTTTGTGACCCGAGATGTTGTGTTTGATGAGATGAAATCATGGTCGTGGGATCAGTCTGGTGAAGGTCGTGAAATGCAATCGGGGAGTTTCTCAGTTCCTGATATGTGTGTTTCAGAAACAAACGAGGTTTTGAGTCAGTACAAAGGAGAAAATCTGGAGAATCAAGATGGAGATCAAGATTCTGGGGGAGAAACAGTAAGAACGCCACCTGAATCTCCTAATAATGTCCTAAATCCAGATAACTATGATGACAGTTGTGATCCTAAACACTATAGAAGATTAAGTGATGTCTATAGATGCACTGAAGAAATTGAGATGGAAGACGAGTTGTTTTTTATGGGTATAGATGATCCAGAGAACTTCAAGCAAGCTGAAAAGGGACGAGAGTGGAAACATGCAATGAATAGAGAGATCGAGTCGATTGAAAAGAATGGAACCTGGTACTTAACTGGGCTTCTTGAAGGACACAAGGTGATTGGCTTGAAGTGGATTTATAAACTAAAGAGAGATGCAGATGGGAAGATAATTAAATATAAGGCACGTCTCGTAGCAAAAGGTTATGCTCAAGAAAAGGGTGTGGATTTCGACGAGATTTTTGCCCCTGTGACACGGTTAGTGACAGTTAGATTACTACTGGCGTTAGCTGCGAAAAAGGGATGGGAAGTACATCACTTAGATGTTAAAACGGCGTTTCTGAATGGGGAAATTTGTGAGGAAGTATATGTTACGCACCCTGAAGGGTATGTGAAAAAAGGTCAAGAAAGGATGGTGTATAGGCTGTTGAAAGCATTGTATGGACTGCGACAAGCTCCTCGTGCCTGGTACGTGAAGCTTAGTAGCTGCCTCGAGAGTCTTATTTTCAAACGTTGTGCCTACGAACATGCAGTTTACATAAGGCAAAACAAAGAAGAAATATTGATAGTCGGGGTGTATGTGGACGAGTTATTGATCACTGGAACTAGTGTTTCGATCATTGAATAGTTTAAGGAGCAAATGAATCATAAGTTTGAAATGAGTGGCATGGGGAGGTTGTCATACTACTTGGGCATCTAAGTAAAACAGGGTGATGGGTACATCGAATTGAAACAGACTGGATATGCAAGAAAGATACTCGAGAAGACTGGCATGGTTGATTGCAATCCAACTAAGTATCCAATGGACCCTAAGGAACAGTTAACTAAGGATGAGAAAGGAAAGTTGGTGGACGGGACTCAGTACAGAAGCATGGTGGGCTGTCTTCGATATCTCGTTCATACCAGACCAGATCTTGCTTACGCCGTGGGCATTGTTAGCAGATACATGGAGAAACCGACCATCACACATCAGAATGCAGTAAAGAGAATGTTGCGATACGTGAAGGGGACACTAGATTTTGGACTGGTTTATTCAAAGAAGGGAGGAAACAACATTTTGAGCGGGTACTCGGATAGTAATTTTGCTGGAGACCTTGATGACAGAAAGAGTACATGAGGCATGGTTTTTTATTTAAATGTGAGCATAATTACATGGGTGTCTCAGAAACAGAAATGCATGGCACTGTCTTCATGTGAAGCAGAGTACATGGCTGCTACAGCAGCAGCTTGTCAAAGTGTTTGGCTTCGTAATGTCCTAAGTCAGTTAACGAATGAAAATGAAAGTCCTGTGGTTCTTTATGTGGACAATAAGTCACCTATAGACCTTGCCAAGAATCCGGTTTTCCATGGCCGCAGCAAGCATATTGATGTGCATTTTCATTTTATCCGGGGATGCATTGAACGTGGAGAGATTGAGATTAAGTATGTAGCTAGTGATCAACAACGTGCGGATGTTTTGACAAAGGCTTTGAGCGTGACAAAATTTGAGAAGATGAGAAAGCTTCTGGGTGTACGTGAACTTGTCTGAGGAGTTTAAGATTAAGGGGGAGAATATTGGGTTAATCTTAAACTTGGTTTTTATTTATTTGTTTTATTTAAATATAACGTGTAACTTGTCTTACACATACTAGTCGTTGGAGTGTTTTCTTTTGTGAGTCGATTTGTTCAAATAGGTTGTTGAGCTGATTTAGGATCGAGGGAGTGATGGAGCGATTCTAGGAAATCAGTATCATGTTAGTTACGATTATGTCACTGGATTCTTTCATTTTGTCTTCTATATATTGTAATCTTTTGCATTCTAATAAAGCAAGTTGTCTTGGAGACGTGTTTATGCATCCTTGTTTCTTCTCAGTTTACAATCAAACAATTATATGTTATATTGTGTATCTGTTAAGGTATAAACAAGAATTGGTATCAGAGCTTGGCTCTCTGAGTGTGCATATTAGTTTATGTCAAAGTCGACAACCATGGATGTAAGCAAAGGCAAAGGAGGAGGATCGATGGGGCTGACTTATCCAATGTTAACCAAACCAACTATACTACCTGGGCGTTGAAAATGAAGGTAGTAATGCAAGCACATGGGGTTTGGGATGCTGTAGAACAAACGGATCCAAAGACTGCAGTTGAAGAAAGAACGAATAAGATAGCACTGGCGATGATCTATCAAGGTGTGCCTGAGGAGATATTGCTGTCAATAGTAGAGAAGAGACGAGCCAAAGACGCCTGGGAGGCGATTAAAATCTTGTGCCAAGGCGCAGAGAAAGTTAAGTATGCAAAAGTACAAACCTTGAAGGCAGTGTTTGAGGCACTGACCATGAAGGATGGTGAACAACTTGATGACTTTTGTATGAATCTAAATGGACTCGTTACAAATATTAGATCTCTTGGAGAATGGATGAAAGAAGCTTATGTGGTAAAGAAACTCTTACGTGCTGCTCCCTCAAGGTTCTTGCAGATAGCTTCGACTATAGAACAGTTTGGGAATATGGAGATCATGACAGTGAAAGAAACTGTTGGATCACTTAAAGCACATGACGAGAGATTAAAGGGTCAAGATGATGGCCCTAGTGGACAGTTGCTACTCACTGTGGAGGAGTGGACAAAAAAAGAAAATGAAGAAGGCAAACTGCTCTTGACAAGGGAAGAGTGGTTGAAGAGAAGAAAGGGAGGAGGAGTTGAAAGTGCTACAAACTATAGAGCACGGGGAGTACGTGACAAAAGCAGAGTCAGGTGTTACAACTGTCACTTACTGGGTCATTTCCAGTCTCAGTGTAGAAAGCCACGTCGAGTAAAGGGGGTACAACAGGAAGCTTACATGGCGAAGATTGAGGATGATGAACCAGCTCTTTTGCTGGCCAATCATTTGACGGAGGAAATTGGAAAGGTACTGCTGAATGAAGAAGGTTTCAGTCCAAACCTAGCTATAGACAACGATGAGAAAAAGAGGGTGGAATCAAATTTTGGTATTTGGACAATGGTGCAAGCAATCATATGACGGGGGTAAGATCGAAGTTTAATGAGTTGGATGAGATGGTAACAGGTCGTGTAAAGTTTGGCGATGGTTCTGCTGTGAATATTGAAGGAAAAGGGTCTATAATTTTTAATTGCAAGAACGGGGAAGAGAGAGTGATCAGAGAAGTCTACTTTATACCTACTCTTTGCAGCAACATATTGAGTCTGGGACAGCTAGCTGAAGAGGGAAACAAGGTGGTGATGAACAAAAACTTCTTATGGGTCTATGAAAAAGAAGGAAGCTTATTGATGAAGGTGAAAAGATCGTATAACAAACTTTATAAGATTATTATTGAGAATGTTGAATCCAAGTGTTTTCTGTCAAAATCAAACGAGACATCTCATTTGTGACATATGCGACTAGGGCATGTAAATTTTAAATCTATGGAGTTGATGCATAAGGAGAACATGGTGTATGGTCTGCCAAAAGTTGCCCAGATTAAAGAAGTTTGTTCAAGTTGTTTGATGTCAAAGCAGACAAGGAAGCCATTCCCGTCCAAGGCGGATTATAGTGCTACAGTTGATACACGGTGACCTATGTGGGCCTATTGAACCTGCAACGACTGGAGGTAATAGATACTTTTTTCTATTGGTGGATGATTATAGTCGTTTTATGTGGGTATATTTCTTGAAGAGCAAAAGTGAAGCATTTGGTGTTTTTAAAAAATTTCAAGCATTGGTAGAGGATGGTCCAGATAAAAGGCTAAAGGTTTTTAGAACGGACAGAGGAGGTGAATTCACTTCTAAAGAGTTTGTTTCGTATTGTGAAGAAGCTGGAATTGAGAGACACTATACAGCTCCATATACGCCTCAACAACATGGCATGGTGGAACGCAGAAACAGAACCATTATGGAGATGGCTCGAAGTTGTTTGAAGGAGATGAATATGCCTTGTGAATCGTGGGGAGAAGCAGTACGACACTCAGTTTATTTATTGAACCGTTTGCCCACTCGAGCATTGTCACATAAAACGCCATATGAAATCTGGAAGGGAAACAAACCAAATATCAGTCATATACGAGTTTTTGGTTGTGTCGCCCATATGAAAGTGCCCAAGGTGAATGTAAGCAAGTTATATGATCGAAGTATAAAAGTTATCAACCTTGGCAGGGAACCTGCTAGCAAGGCCTATAGGGTGTATGATCTAGATGGTGGTCGAATTTTTGTGACCCGAGATGTTGTGTTTGATGAGATGAAATCATGGTCGTGGGATCCGTCTGGTGAAGGTCGTGAAATGCAATCGGGGAGTTTCTCAGTTCCTGATATGTGTGTTTCAGAAACAAACGAGGTTTTGAGTCAGTACAAAGGAGAAAATCTGGAGAATCAAGATGGAGATAAAGACTCTGGGGGAGAAACAGTAAGAACGCCACCTGAATCTCCTAATAATGTCCTAAATCCAGATAACTATGATGACTGTTGTGATCCTAAACACTATAGAAGATTAAGTGATGTCTATAGATGCACTGAAGAAATTGAGATGGAAGACGAGTTGTTTTTTATGGGTATAGATGATCCAGAGAACTTCAAGCAAGCTGAAAAGGGACGAGAGTGGAAACATGCAATGAATAGAGAGATCGAGTCGATTGAAAAGAATGGAACCTGGTAATTAACTGAGCTTCCTGAAGGACACAAGGTGATTGGCTTGAAGTGGATTTATAAACTAAGGAGAGATGCAGATGGGAAGATAATTAAATATAAGGCACGTCTCGTAGCAAAAGGTTATGCTCAAGAAAAGGGTGTGGATTTCGACGAGATTTTTGCCCCTGTGACACGGTTAGTGACAGTTAGATTACTACTGGCGTTAGCTGCGAAAAAGGGATGGGAAGTACATCACTTAGATGTTAAAATGGCATTTTTGAATGGGAAAATTTGTGAGGAAGTATATGTTACGCACCCTGAAGGGTATGTGAAAAAAGGTCAAGAAAGGATGGTGTATAGGCTGTTGAAAGCATTGTATGGACTGCGACAAGCTCCTCGTGCCTGGTACGTGAAGCTTAGTAGCTGCCTCGAGAATCTTGTTTTCAAACGTTGTGCCTACGAACATGCAGTTTACATAAGGCAAAACAAAGAAGAAATATTGATAGTCGGGGTGTATGTGGACGAGTTATTGATCACTGGAACTAGTGTTTCGATCATTGAATAGTTTAAGGAGCAAATGAATCATAAGTTTGAAATGAGTGGCATGGGGAGGTTGTCATACTACTTGGGAATCGAAGTAAAACAGGGTGATGGGTACATCGAATTGAAACAGACTGGATATGCAAGAAAGATACTCGAGAAGACTGGCATGGTTGATTGCAATCCAACTAAGTATCCAATGGACCCTAAGGAACAGTTAACGATGGATGAGAAAGGAAAGTTGGTGGACGGGACTCAGTACAGAAGCATGGTGGGCTGTCTTCGATATCTCGTTCATACCAGACCAGATCTTGCTTACGCCGTGGGCATTGTTAACAGATACGTGGAGAAACCGACCATCACACATCAAAATGCAGTAAAGAGAATGTTGCGATACGTGAAGGGGACACTAGATTTTGGACTGGTTTATTCAAAGAAGGGAGGAAACAACATTTTGAGCGGGTACTCGGATAGTAATTTTGCTGGAGACCTTGATGACAGAAAGAGTACAGGAGGCATGGTTTTTTATTTAAATGTGAGCATAACTACATGGGTGTCTCAGAAACAGAAATGCATGGCACTGTCTTCATGTGAAGCAGAGTACATGGCTGCTACAGCAGCAGCTTGTCAAAGTGTTTCGCTTCGTAATGTCCTAAGTCAGTTAACGAATGAAAATGAAAGTCCTGTGGTTCTTTATGTGGACAATAAGTCAGCTATAGACCTTGCCAAGAATCCGGTTTTCCATGGCCGCAGCAAGCATATTGATGTGCGTTTTCATTTTATCCGGGGATGCATTGAACGTGGAGAGATTGAGATTAAGTATGTAGCTAGTGATCAACAACGTGCGGATGTTTTGACAAAGGCTTTGAGCGTGACAAAATTTGAGAAGATGAGAAAGCTTCTGGGTGTACGTGAACTTGTCTGAGGAGTTTAAGATTAAGGGGGAGAATATTGGGTTAATCTTAAACTTGGTTTTTATTTATTTGTTTTATTTAAATATAACGTGTAACTTGTCTTACACATACTAGTCGTTGGAGTGTTTTCTTTTGTGAGTCGATTTGTTCAAATAGGTTGTTGAGCTGATTTAGGATCGAGGGAGTGATGGAGCGATTCTAGGAAATCAGTATCATGTTAGTTACGATTGTGTCACTGGAGTCTTTCATTTTGTCTTCTATATATTGTAATCTTTTGCATTCTAATAAAGCAAGTTGTCTTGGAAACGTGTTTATGCATCCTTGTTTCTTCTCAGTTTACAATCAAACAATTATATGTTATATTGTGTATCTGTTAAGGTATAAACAAGAGTGGGTGTGTATGAAAAGAAGATCTGCAGCTGGCAGTTGTGAAAGAGCAAAGCAGTAGCAGTCATGTTTGAATCCTAGAAATAAGGTAGGCTGTATGTTTTCCACAAAAATAGCTAGGAGAATATGTTAGCAATGAGATAAGCAATTTATGAGCCTATAAATAGGCTGGACCTCTATGATTGTAAACATACCAAGAAAAGTTGTAATATACTTTGTGAAATAAAAGAGAGAAACACAAGAGTTGTTTCCAACATTTGGTATCAGAGCTTGGTTGTTAAATTCTGAAAATTCTGCAAATTTTCCGGCAAGTTACTATTCTGGCGGCACTGTTCACGCCGTAGAAGACGAAGTACTATTCATGCCGGAGAAGATGAAGTACTGTTCATACACACGGTACTGTTTATACGGAACTGTTCATACGGAACTGTTCATACGGCACTGTTCAGACGACACTGTTCACACCGCAGAAGACGAAGTACTGTTCACTGTAAAAATCATAGGAGATTTTACAAACTCTATTCAGAAACTCAAGAACAATAATTATGGGTCATGGAGTACCCGTATAAAGTTTTATCTGCTTGGACAGGATTTATGGGATGTTGTAAATGGCAGTGATACAACACCACCAAGGGAGGCCAGAAGTATAGACACAAGTTCCGTCGATTCAACCTCAACACCGGCACGACCAGAGGCTACATCACAAAGACCAGTAGCTGACCCTGAGATCTTAAAGAAATGGAAGGTTAAGGCAGGCAAAGCCATGTACACTTTAACCGTAGCTGTGGAGGATGAATTTCTACAGCGAATCAAAGATGCCCAAACGCTAAAAGAGGCATGGGACATATTAACAGCAGTTTTCGTTAAGAAAAATGACGCAAAATTACAAAGACTCGAAAATGAGCTTTTGTCCATCTCCTAACAAAATATGACTGTGAGTCAATATTTCTCAAAGGTAAAATCTCTCTATGACGATATTTCCAAACTAGATCCAGAAAATGGTATTACACCAACCAGGATGAAAAGAATTATCATCCATGGACTAAAGCCGGAGTACAAAAGTATTATCACGGCAACTCGGGGCTGGTCCACCGAGCCAACTTTAGCAGATATGGAGAATTTGCTAATTAACGAAAAGGAACTAGACAAACCCATGTCTAGTCAACCAACCATCCGCGAAGAGACGGCTCTTTTCACCAACAGGAGAGACGGCCGAGGACGTGGTCGTAGTCGAGGACAAGGACGTGGTGCTGGGAGATTCAATAGTCAAGAAAGAGATGTTCGAGGAAACCAAGATAGAGGTTTCCAGTCAGGAGGAACTCGAGGAGCTCAGAATAATCGGGGTGGTCAGAACCGGTGGCAACAAAAGGATCGTCAAAGTGAGGAATGTTTTAATTGTGGCAAGAAGGGACATTACGCAAGAAATTGCTGGTCCAAGAAAATTGAAGGAAATGTCGCAACATCTTCTAAAAACGAAGACACTGGAGAAGAAGATTGGAACTTCGACACTTCTTTCTTGCTGGAAGAGAAAGACATTGTTGATGCACGAAGGAAAGGCCCAACAGAAGAACATGCACTTACTGCTGTATGTGAGCAGTCAGTCGACTACAAGAATTATTGGATCGTTGATTCAGGATATTCCAATCATATGACCGGAGATGAGTCAAAATTGTCGAGCATAACAAAGTACATAGGATATCGTGTTATCATAACAGCAGATAACACAAATTTGCCAATATCCCATCTTGGCAAGACGCAGCTGTCACAAAAGTACAGACATGAAGAAATACAACTACAAAATGTTTATCATGTCCCAGGGATAATGAATAACCTATTGTCAGTACCCCAACTAACAACTTCAGGTAATGTTAGGTCCGATAAGATTGTAGAAGGGGGGTTGAATAAAATCTATACCATTTTATCAAAATGTGTCCTTTGAATAAAATTTGATTTAGACAAATTTGTGCGGAATAAATTGAAACAAATTTCAAGTTGAATATATCAATATATTAACTTAATGGGTGTTACAATTTCAGTACAGATTAATTATCAAGTTGATAAAAACAAATTAGAAAATTCGAAATGGACTTTTCTAGATTTTTTAATAAAAAATCAAGATATGAACTAGGAAGAACTGAGGACATTGCTAATGGAAATGCTCAACTTAACGTAAAATCTGTTAAGGACGTTAATCCTCTAATCAACTAGTTGACAAAGTAGTTGATACCAATTGTTACCAATTGTTAGAGTACATTGAAATCAATTGGTAGAGCTTTATTAGAAAGGAAGTTTCATTTTCTTCCTCACTGTGAGTGTGTGATAGTGTTTAGTGTACCTCACAAGTGTTTCACTCTTCTCTCCACTCATTTGTGTTGAGTGTCTCATTTCTCTCATGGTGTTTACACTCTCGCTCACTGGTGTATCACTCATAGATCCAACATCTTTTAGTGTACCTGCAAGGAAAAATCACCCTAGCCCCTTCAAGAGAGGTTAGTGGTGGTGCAATGGGAGTTCGTAAATCCCAAATCCTCGTTGAACTCGTTAGACGAATCTGAGTCATAATCTACAAGTTGCTAATTTCCCTTTTAAAGGTTCCAGATTTGAATTCTGGGAAGGTAAATAATGATCTATAAATTTAGCATTGAGATCAAGGTTCCCTTCTAATGTCTGTGAAGACATCACCTTGTTAAACTCATCAGGTAAATCTGAATCATAGTCTACAAGTTACCGATCCGCACCTATGTCGGACCCGTTACCTGCAGGATCCAGAGATGTACTCTCTGGGGAGTTAGATAATGATCTTGTTGAATTTTGCATTTGAGATCAATACCTTCTCTCGAGGTCTGTGAATACTCTTAGTTCATTAAAAAAACCTTTAACTTATAATCCTAACCGTAAAATGGTTGGATTACAGGTTTCCATCAATTCATCCTTAGTGTATGCATATGAAATATTTTGGTTAGTGTATAAGGTAGTGACTCTCCAACTGAATATCCCACTGTTAGGTCCAAATGTGTTGTAGAGGGGGGGTGAATACAACTTTTCAAATATGAGAAGCAATAAATACGATGCAATAAACGAACACACAGATTCAAGGAATATATGTCTTATATATAACTTGAAGTGGTTGCTACAACATTCATTACAAAGAATAACAGAAGTTCAGAGAGAAGTGAATGATACAAAGCTCTGTGAATACACACTCTCTCTTTTACATGTGTTTCTCTCAAGAATTGCTCACCTAAAAACATTACACAAGTACTTCTATTTATACTACATGTAATCTATGTCCTGTAGTCTTCAAAGACTAAGATATACGTGGCCCAATGATGTCCACATAAATCTTGCCTTATCTTGAAAGCTTGGAAATCTGCCAATCAGAAGATGCCACGTGTCATGTTGAAGCTGCACTCTAAGTAGAACTTCTGCTTGAGAATTTCTACTTAGCCATCTCGAATTTCTAAGTAGAACTTCTACTTAGAAATATTCTACTTGGTCATCTAGAATATTTAGTACTTAGAAAATATTCTGGTCTTCAACTTGAAACTTCAATGCACATCTTGAACTTGTGATATCTTCATGTCTTCTTTATTCTTCACCAAGCTCTTGAACATGGATGACATAAACTTGCTATCAATGTCCTGACACTTGATGCACTGGTCTGGTTCATAAGTGACTAGTCTTGATAGTGTTTTTGCTTCTTGAATAAATTACCATATTCACTTAGTAACGTGGCTTTCCAATGTTCGCTTTCCTTCTTGTTCACTTGAAATCAATTTGTCTTGTTGATACTGATAGTTATGATCTTGATTCTCTATTTCTCAAATCACTGAGGCATGAACAACTTTGACTTGAACTTCTCTCAATGATTTCTTCTTGGCTTGATCATAGTTAACATGTTCAATTGTATCAATTACCTTGTCTTCATTTAGTGTTGATTTCTTTTGGCTTCTTGTTCTTGATTGTCTTCTGGTTAAGTATCTTTTCCTTTAATTGAGTTACATTAGTTATAGTGTTACAAGTTTATACACTCTGCCTTTCAATCTCCCCCTATTTGATTGTCTAACAATGACATTCAAATAAATGAAGGATAACTCAACTAAACAATGAGACGAGAAAAGATAATTAACATTAAAGTCTTGAATAATTTACAATTGAAATGTACTTGAAAACAATACAAAGAACTTAAACTAGAAACATAATTCGAACTTCGAATTAAAGATCATTTGAGTGATTCCTATCACCTGGATTATTTCATACCTTTTAGTCAAACTTATATCACCTTATTGGATTCACTCTAAGGTGAATTTTCCTCAAGTGAGTTAAAGCAACCGAAAGACATGAAGTTTTTCCAACTTCAAGTTCACACCACTCTGACCTTTAACCCTAATTCCGTTTCCTCTTTCTAGCTTCAGCAGCTTGGTCCTTCTCTTCTTTCTGCCTTCTGCGCTTCTCCTTCTGCTGCTGTTCTTTCTTGTACACTGGATCGTGAAGCTGCTTCCACCTAGCATTCAACAGACTTACCGCTTCCATTTCTAGAGGATTCTTGGGCTCTGGATAAGGATGTTTGAAAAGCCTTCTGAGTTTGTCCACCTCCTGAGTAGTCCTGATCTTTGGAATGTCCTCAAAGTTCTTCATTATGAGCTGAGGTTTCCAATGTGCTTTATCAGCTTTAAACTGACAATAGATCATCTTGGGGTAGCCCTTTACACGGTTAGTATTGTGGACACTAGCCGCATCTCGCTCCATCCGCTTCTTTTCCACCACTACCTCAGATAGGTAACTCACGAGTCTCTGCTTTTCTTCCACATACTTATTTTCCACTTCACCCCATTTGAATACATGTAATACTCTCTCCAGAAATGTAGCATCTTGAGTCTGTAGCAGCCATTTTCTACTCATATGCAAGAGTGTTTGATTCTGGTCTGCATCTATAAATGCTAAGGCATCAGCTGTATCTTCAACATAAGCGTGTATTCAGTATACACTATCACTTCCTGGAACACCAATTGCCTCCCTTATCTCTCCTTGTTCCAGTGCTCCAGAAGGAAGAGTCAGAGCTTCATCTACATTCTTTATTGCTTGAAGAATATTCCATTTCTTCTCCATCAGCTCCGGCTCAATCTTCACGTTCTCTAGAGGGTTTGGAGCAATGATATCACACTTCCACACCTCATTGCTCTTCTTGAATATGACTCTTTCAATGATCTTCACCGATTTTTCTTTAAGCTCAGAAGCGAATCCCTTACTCATCATTTGTCTACAGACAGCGTTGAGAGATTCCACTGAAAGATCCATTAAATCATTTTCCTCCATGCTAACCCTCTTCATCTTCCCGTCAACTACCATCCGGACAAAATTGGGATATGCTGAGAATTCTGGACCCTTGTCCTCTGCTAGCTGCATTAACTGATCCCTATACAGAATGCTTAGCTCCTCAGATTGAGAGTATTGAATTTTTGTTGCTAGCAAGAACAACTCTGACGCAGATCTTCTCGTTATGAATTGGTCATCCACATATAGGAAAGATGTTGGGACTCCTTCTACCAAAGACAAAATAACCTGCCACTCCTTAAGTGTTGCATTGTATCCAACTGTGACACCCCCAAATCTGAGGTCAAAGATTCAGGTCATCACATCACCATCCAACCATATCATACCTGTATTAACTGTACAACTCAACAATACATCCATTCAGACCTCAATCTTAAGCACAAAAAAGTTAGAGCCTCAGAAACGATAATCAAAAGTGCCACTAAATATTACAATTCATTTGTACAAATCAGAGTCTTACACAATTCCACTTATACAACTACACTTGAAGGCAAGTCTTACTATTACAGTTGAAAACCTATCAGACTTACTCTGTCGTATCTATCAGGAACTAAATCATCTCCGGGGTAAATCTTCTACTCCTCTTCTGCTGTCGCGGAGTTAACCGACCAAATTCTTCTCTTTCTGAAAAGTTTTTATAAAGCAAGAATGAGCTACATAATGCTCAGCAAGTTCACCATTTGTAAAATAATAATGGGGGTTTATTTCGAAAACATTCCTAACTATATGGGTATATATCTCAGATTTTAAAACATAATTGGACACTGTATATGTCCAAGTTTGAATAAAACATCTATACTCACTAAGGAGCTTTAAGAATAACATATGAACCCTTTATAAGGTTCCCATTTCAACATATCTCAAGTTTGAAAATATATATACATATGAGTATATCATTTTCGGCAAAACACTCTACGATTAACATACAGTACAGGGAATACATCGTTGCAAACCTCTTTCCTTCCATTAGCTTAGAAGGTTTCTCATTCAAAAATATTTCATTCTTTGAAACAATTGCAAGAGTGCACTAAAACATTCCAATCTTTATAGAAAATCTTGCAGTTCTAGATACTGCACGATGTCAATATTTTCTCATCAAAACCACACTACCAGCAACTTGGCACTTAGGCCCAAGAAGCAGTGTTTGAGTATTTTTCCAAAGTGGAGGATGGGACTTAAAGAAAACACAAAACCTGACAAGGATTGACGATGATCAGTCGCCACATCCAAGTCCAATCATCCGCGGGTCTTCTCTACCGGTAGAAGGATAGAAACTACATCCGTAACTATCCCTCGGGTGAAAACTACATCCGTAATCACCCTCGATGAAAACTACATCTGTAATCATCCTTCGGCAACACCTTGGCCGGAATAATAAGTGATGGACCGCCTAGCTCACGTCCGCTTACACTTCCCGGGAATCGTTCGTCAACGGTTCCCACACCTGCCAGAGTCCCTTTTCTTTTCTTTTAAAACTTGATTTTGATTGAAAACAGAGTAATTGAGGTTCGACATCAGTCGACCGATGATTCTTGAAATCATACAAGAAGCAGAATCTGACCGGGGGTTTTCGAAAACGTTTTGAGTTCGAAAGAGTTCGAGTTTGAAAGTATTAAAAGTATCTTGGATTAACTTTGCCTTTAAATAATGAACAATGATTAATAAATAATATTTTTTTAAGATTTAATATTAATAATTAATAAAATAATTATTCGATAAAATAAACTTTTAATCCAAGATAGGGTTTCGAGTATTTACGAAGATATAACAATAGTTATTTGAGTATACGATATCACCCGAATGACCCTTCGGGTTTTCGCAATCTAGATACGATATAATAATATACCGCTCCCCGGTCAATAGTATATACGGACCGCTACGACCTCTATTGCTAGAGTCGTTGTCCGAAGAAAACATTTCAATCTAAGTTCAAAGGGTAAAAGCATACATGTACTTGTTCAATCTCAATTGCATCAATACTTCGATAAACATAGCATTTGATATAATTTGAAAACTACAAACACAACAGTAAAAGTCCTTGTATATGGATAAGTTTTGAAAATTAAACTTGCCTTGGTTTGGTTGGGGTGGTCGAGCGTGCGGATTCGAACGATCTATACATAAGCAATAACCGCTCGTTAGTACCTTAACAATATCTCTTTAATTACGGGGTTTTAGGGGGGTACGAAATTAACTTAACGACTTCGTCTTATGACTCTCTAGCCCCACTATAGGTTCATGTCATCACTCGATTACGCTTGTCACTTAATCGACTTAATTTAGTTACCACATTCGAACCATAACCATTACCCCTAGAATCATGCTCCACTAACGACTTTTTTCCTTGCGCGAAATTTACTCTAGCATTTTTATAAAATCCAAAAATTCATATTTTAGTCCAATTCTTTTTGGGTGATCTTCACCACTGCATTACCTAACTTCTCAAATTTTTCCATGATCCCACATATATTTTTAGAGGTTTAAACAAGGTTCACAAGGGGGTCACTTAGTGCAGTCCGGAATCCAGAAACACAATTCACTTCTCCGGCCATATCTTAAAATCTATACATCACCTAGACATGAACCTTACATTTCCAGAAACTACATTCAATTATCTTTCCAACAATATATGGTAGGACATCATGGGACAACATTTGGGGGTTCAAAACCGTGTTACAAGACAGGTCAATGCTCCTGGAAAAACTCAGCAAGCATATACCACTTAGATCAACCATTTTTCACAATTCCACAACACAACCAACACTTAATTTACTTAGTTCATGGTTCATAACACTCATGGAGATATATATATTATCCATAATCATAAAAGTCACAATCTCAACATCAAAACTCAAGATCCATGTCATCCAATACTTATACAACCAAGATTAGCTCATATATACATGGATCTACTACCAAACATTATAAATACTACATAACCAAGAGGGTTTGTGATTTTTATACCTTCTTGAGCCTCTAAGACCTTGGGTAAGCTTTACAAGCCTCAAGAACACCTTGGATGGTCTTTACAAGTCTTATACTTCAAGATCTAAAACAAGATTTAAGTTAGTCACTATACATCTCCAACTTTCACCATTTTTCTCACCAAGCTACACCTTGAAATAAATTATGAAACTTAGTACATACCTTGACAACACTTAGGAGAGGCTTGGGTTTTAATCTTGAGATTTTTGAAGTAGTAGAAGAGGAGAAAATAATTTTTCTTCTTCCTTTTCTCTTGCTTGGCCGAGAGCAGTTTGCTCCAAGTGGGGGGGGGGGAGTTTTCTTGGTTTGTGTTGGGTGTTTGAATGATGATATGTATTATTGTGATATGTATTGATGTGTGTATGTATTGTGTCACATGTTGACACCCTAGGGTTAGTGGACTAGGCATACACCATGCCTCTTTGTCTCCTAGAATAATGCACCAACTAGTCACTTATTCATGGTTACTTTATGCTTTTTGCTTTCTAGTTCATTTCCTAACTAGCTTGTTACATGACACTTGTATGCAATATCCTTCCTTGTATTATTATTTCTCCACCAATGGTTGTCACTTAATCCTTATTTCCTATCGTATCATAATTAATTCCTCGTAATAATATTTTGTCGCGTAGAGATTTCCTTCGTAATTCCTTAAGTACTTAATTGTGTAAATTCCTCGAATGTCCATAATTCCTCGTCATAATTCTTAATAAATCCTTTAATACTCTAACCATTCTCAACTCCCAAGTTTTATAAATCTTACTAACAATAAGACTCCTGCCTTCACAATCTTCCTTTTTATCTTACATAATAAATGCAACAACGCAGTTTCTCAGACAATCAATTCTATTAATCAACAGGGATGACTAGAAAGGTTCTATATTGATAATGCCACAAGATATTAAATAAAAGGAAATATTACCAAAAATTAGGGTTCTTACAGCCTCCCCTCCTTAAAAGGATTCCGTCCCGAAATCAGGTTGAAAACAGTTGGGGGTGCTTTTCACGCATCGCACTCTCTAGTCCCCAAGTTGATTCTTCGACATTCTGATTCCTCCAAAAGACTCTTACTAGTTTGACAACCTTGTTCCTCAGCACCTGTTCTTTTCTATCCATGATTTCTACGGGTTGCTCCACATATGCTAAGTCTGGTTGCAGATCCACTGGATCATATTCTATCACGTGTCGGAAGTCGGTATGGTAGGGTCGTAGTATGGACACATGGAACACATTATGTACTTGCTGCCAGCTCGGGGGTAAAGCCAATTCATAGGCTAACTTTTTAACTCGTTTCAAGATCTCAAAAGGTCCAATAAATCTTGGGCTTAGCTTCCCCTTCTTACCAAATCTCATCAATCCCTTCCACGGTGATACCTTCAACATCACAAACTCTCCTACCTCATATTCCTTGTCTTTGCGGGTCTGGTCCGCATACTTTTTCTGTCTATCTTGGGCCGCTACCAGCCATCCTCTTATGAGCTCGATAGTTTATCTTGTCTGTTGGACCAGTTCAGGCCCTAAAATCTTCCGCTCTCCAACTTCTTCCCAACACAAGGGAGACCGACATCTTCGTCCGTATAAAGCTTCATATGGGGGCATTCCTATACTCGCATGGTAACTGTTGTTGTAGAAAAATTCGATCAACGACAAGTGGTCATCCCAACTTCCCTTAAAATCGATGGCACATACTCTCAGCATGTCCTCTATGGTCTGGATGGTTCTCTCACTCTGTCCGTCTGATTGGGGTGGTATGCAGTACTCATGTTTAACTTGGTCCCCACATAATCCTGAAAACCCCTCCAGAACCTGGAGTTGAACCTTGGGTCTCTATCAGATACAATGCTCACAGGACCCCATGCCTTACCACGATCTCCTTAGATATCTCATAAAATTTGACCATTCGAAATAATGGGTTTCGTGAAAACTAATGACTTTTACATACACTCGTCTGTACCGTAAAGACGTAATATCGATTCGAAATCTTCGTTTGATAATTCGTACATATCATGGTTGCAAAAATTTCTCATCCACCCATAGAATTACTATTCGTCCAGGTTTCGAATATTCCCGAAAGTTAGGGTTAATGCAGTCTCCTCTCCTTAAAAGGATTCTATCTTAAGAACCTAAGGATAATAGTTGTGGATACAATTCCAACCTTACCTTTTCCAACTCTCAGGTTAACACTTCAACCCTATTGTTCTCTCCCTTCGTCTCACCAACGCCTTAATGTTGTTCCTCAACGCATACTCTCCTCGACTTGTATTCCTTATCGGTTGTTCTATGATTGAAAATTTCTATCCCACTACATACACGTTCCTCTTCTACCTTGTTCATAGTATCCGTGTTGAGTTCCTGTATCGTTGGCCCGTGAATACTTTGTGGTCGTGTTTTGTAATCCGAGACGACGTCAATACGCACGGTATTCCTCATATTCCTTCGCTTGATTAGCAGGCATGTGTTGCCTCCCGTTAGCCGTTACCACTTGCTATGGATACTGTATAGTCTTCGGTATACGTCGAACCAGTTCAGCTACTATGTCCCTCGTTCATTGACTTCTTCGTAACGCAAGAGAAGCGAAACTTCTTCTTTCGCAGTACGCTCTACAGGAGACGTCCTTACGTTCGCATGGCGATGATCGTGATAACAACATTCATTTTATGAATAAGTTTTTATTCTTGACTGCCCCATGAAACCTAAGGCACGACACTAAATATGAATTCGATCGTCTGGACAATTCTTCTTCCCTGTCCGTCAGCCACAGATCAATTTAGTACATACGCTCAATCTCTTTGTTAAATATACTTGAAAGCACCTTCAATATTCGAAGTTTAACCTTAAGTCTTTATCTGACGTAATCGCTGCAGAAGGTTTATATTGCACCACCATCTCTTCCGTATATAAATCGATAATCTTCTAAATGGAAGGTCTCTCGTTGTTAAATCGCTTGGTCCAACAATTATAAATCAACTAGGGCCATCTCTTGGCTCGGTCTTTGGCGACCTACTTATGAAATTCATTACAATTCTGTCCACGTTCAAGATTTTCTATAGGCGGAATTAATCCACTAGATCTCTATCATTCTGCTTTTGGCATGTCGCGTTTGTTCTTAATAGTTTGCCAATACCATTCTTCCTTTCAGTTTACCAAACATTCTCTTAATTCCCTGTACATCTTTGTCCTTCCCCATAATTTAGTCATTTTCTTCTAACATTATTCTTTATTGTATATACTCTATTTTCTTGGTCAATACTGACTGAATTCCAATTTCGAATAATCCCTTCTATAGGTATCGGCCACCACACTGGCCTTTCCTGGGAAATAACAAATTTCTCCATTATACTCCCTGCTCCCTTTCGTCACCTTCTCTTTCTTATGTTCAGTCCTAATATGAAGATATACTTATGGCACTTGTGGAAAACTTTCACACTTTTCTCATAAGGTTAACGTCTCAGTTTTATGCGTGAACGCCATCATGACTAATCCCAGACTCACGGTTAGTGCTATCTCATAACATTTATGTTGTTTAGGAGTATAGGCTATCATCCTTTTTCTACTGCATCAGCACACCTCTTAAACTCTCGAAAGACGCATCATCGTGACTCTCAAAGTCCTCTTTTTATCATCAAGTGTAGCTAACACGAGGTTGTTGCTAATATCTCATTTCATCCCAAAACTTTGTTCATTAATCCATAAAGGCTTCCGACTCATTAGTCCATTCAAACGATACTACCACAATTTTATAACGTTTATATTAGTGTGAAATGCCAACTTTGGCGCAGTACTGAGGTCGATCTTGAGTTGGTAAAACCTTCTCTTCAACCTTATCTTTGAAAAACAACTACTCATTCCAACTAGTCAACAATTCCCCCATTTCCGATAAGGGTATCAGTTCTCGATGGTATATGTAAGATGTCATACGCTCGTCCTCTTTCACAACTGGCGCCAATCAGCCTGAGGCCTGCATGCGGCTGCGATTCCCAATAAACTTGATTAGGTGGTAATCTCGAAGGATCATTGGCATATCTCCATGCATCCATTCGCTATTAGGGGCCTGTTAAACTATATGTCTCTCTATGTGCATCAATCCCTTTAAGCTAAGTAAAGCTTCTCATTCTTGCCACGATATTTCTTCCTTTCTCGTCCGTCTCCCTTCCATGTCAGTTTCCTCCAGGGATATGTTTTACATCGCAATCGATTTGCATTTCCTGGATCAGGAAAAGGCTTGGTAGCTCCAGAATTCATTAATATAACACCCTGACAACGGTTGGTAGGAGCGTGCTCCCAACCACCTCATCATTTCTTATAACTTTCCCCACACCAATATTAAAGGTCTTGTGGTATGCCCTGACATGTTATCTCTACTTCAATAATTACTCGGCATAACACTCTGGCTGCACAATTACAACATTTGGTTTTTGATCTCATATTGGTGTAACGGTTCACAATTGTACCTCCCGTTCACCTTAGAGTAATCACTTTGAAAGGAATGGTTTCAAAATAACAAGGTCCAATAGATAATCTCAATAAGAATTCCACATTGGATGTTCCAAGAATGTTGATGGTTCCAAATACTAGGAGTCTCGATTTTTGGAGATGTAAGGATGGACAGAAAGAATACATCAAGGTTTATTCCTTCCCGTCCAGATAATTCTGTAATATGACACCATAGAGAATGTTGCACAAGGGCAATGATTGTTGGGTACAAAAGTCATAAAGACGGTCTTTATACAATTCTTACATCGGGTGGATACTTTTCCTCCTGAATAATAAGAGGAAATCTAAAGTCGCATTGATGAAGGTCAGCCAATAGAAAGCAATTCTACTCCATGACAATTAAAGAATGAAGTAGTTTGTCGCTCAAGTAATCAATTGTTTCAAATGAATTCTCATTGTATGAAATGAAAGAATTAAATATTTAAGCGATATAGAGTCTGATACGAAGATGGGTAGAATTCGAGTTGAGTGGGCGACCTCATTAGGTCTCAATCAATTTATTCGTCAAAACTTTCATCATCATGCTTTACCACATGCAAAATGCATTGCGGAATGAATTAAATTGGAAGTTGGACCAGTGAAACAATAACTAGTCCTTTTCAAGAAACACTTAGCGACTAGCTAGACAAAATTTGCTAGTCCACCTGTTTGAGACATCACCACCAGCTGGGACAATTAGCTAGGTGTTCTTCACAACATTTACAATTTTGAGTAGTTAGAATAATCAACTAGTCATTCATATTGACATAACGACTAGCCAGTTTCACTTGAATAGAACGGAATTTCAACATCGTAGCCTACTGAAGAAACTTTAGGCTTCTCGGACAACTAATGAAAATAAGAAGTTATTAAGTTTGAAAAAGAAAACTATAAAATCTGAAGAGAATGTTCTAGGTATCGGAACAATCGATAACCTTTCGTCAAATATTACTTATCAGTGAAACGGTCCATCCAAGGGTGCCTCCGTACACATACTTTATCAGAGCTGACAATAGAATTAAATTCGGAATACCAATATCAAAATGATATCCTTACTATGATTTCAATGTACGATGTACAATCTCATCTTGAATAGAAGAAAAGAATTCATGAGGGATGTCTGGACATTAGATCATCCCTGTCCTCAGTAATTTGTTGAATATTTATGAGCTCAACTGAAGAACGCAAATATGAAGAAGAAATCAAATATTGATATTCGTTAAGTAGTATTCGTCGATTAATTAAGGAAATATTTGTGGAACATTCCTTGGATAATTGAAAGAGAGTGCAAATAGTCCTGAGCAGAAATAATTATAAACTTCAAATAGAATGCTCGGGCTCAATTAAGATACTTTGGATGAGTCCCGGTTTAGAGAAAGTATATCACTGGTTGTTATTCCAAAAGTTTGAAGTAGAAAGCTAGGAGGGTTACCTGATATGAGCTAATCGAGGTAACATGGTTAGTGAACAGTTTAAAATGAAGTAGTGCACCAGCCGGTAGTTATCAAAATAAGTTAATAATCATTCGCGCATCTCATTATCACCACTATGAGGGTAACTCCATCTCTTCGTCTTCGTAATACAAGACACCAACTAGTGCGTCTCTCAATCATCATCTTAAAGTCATTTATCGAGTTAGGGTTTCACCAATATATCTGTCACTTCCGTGCTTTATCTTGAAGACCAAGCTTCACATCATTCCGGGGACACCTGCTAAGTCTATGGGGTCCTACTTCATGCCTTCCGACATGAATCACAAGTGGCCAGTTCCCCCTGTGAACAGATCAAAGAGATCTCTCAGGGATCTCAATGCAGTCCATAGGTTCAGTGGCGGGTGTGTGTATGTGAACATATACCAAAAATATTGAGGTCTACAATACATATATACGTAGTCCCTGCTAACATCTCTATCACAGGATCCCGCTCTAGACCCGCTGGTCTTTCTTTTAGTAGACTCCGAGATCACTGAATTACTTGTTGCAACCGTATTCAACTTCTCTTGAGTCCCTTTGTTAATTCTACTTGTTTGTTCTCTAAGTTGAACTACCATGTTCTAGCGTCCGAATCATGCGTGGAATTATCTGGCACGCTCGTCTTATGATAACATTCTCGTATCACACATGTAAAAATTTGCCATCAAGGGTAATGGAATCCACAATGACATAGTGACCAACCTTCAGGTAAACCCGTCACTTATCGAAAATCGGATCTTATAGCCAAAGTAAAAGACTTTCATTAATCCACGTACTAAGTACCCTTAATTATGTAGGGAATTCCAAACTTCTTGATTCTTAAAATGCCGCCTCCTGAACTATGGAGGAATATGGGCCACAAAATTTATGCCAGACTAGTCATCCGATCATATTGGCAATATCGCCTCTACCTCAGCTGCTCTCGAGATTTCGCTCTGCTTCCTATATCATTATCTATGATAAGTCATGTACGACTCTCAAACCTCTATTCATCATTCTGAAGGTCTCTAAGGTTTCTATCGACCCTAGTATAATACCTCCAATAACACTCCAGTCCATTCTACTCACCGGTACCCCTTCCGGTAGTCCAATCATAAGTTTACTACGAAATCTTACGTCATTCTCCTACTTAGACTTAACTCTCACCACTCTCGTTTCTGAGTGCTGTAACTTATCGCTCTGATACCATTTCTGTGACACCCCCAAATCTGAGGTCAAAGATTCAGGTCGTCACATCACCATCCAACCAAATCATACATGTATTAACTGTACAACTCAACAATACATCCATTCAGACCTCAATCTTAAGCACAAACAAGTTAGAGCCTCAGAAACGATAATCAAAAGTGCCACTAAATATTACAATTCATTTGTACAAATCAGAGTCTTACACAATTCCACTTATACAACTACACTTGAAGGCAAGTCTTACTATTACAGTTGAAAACCTATCAGACTTACTCTGTCGTATCTATCAGGAACTAAATCATCTCCGGGGTAAATCTTCTACTCCTCTTCTGCTGTCGCGGAGTTAACCGACCAAATTCTTCTCTTTCTGAAAAGTTTTTATAAAGCAAGAATGAGCTACATAATGCTCAGCAAGTTCACCATTTGTAAAATAATAATGGGGGTTTATTTCGAAAACATTCCCAACTATATGGGTATATATCTCAGATTTCAAAACATAATTGGACACTGTATATGTCCGAGTTTGAATAAAACATCTATACTCACTAAGGAGCTTTAAGAATAACATATGTACCCTTTATAAGGTTCCCATTTCAACATATCTCAAGTTTGAAAATATATATACATATGAGTATATCATTTTCGGCAAAACACTCTACGATTAACATACAGTACAGGGAATACATCGTTGCAAACCTCTTTCCTTCCATTAGCTTAGAAGGTTTCTCATTCAAAAATATTTCATTCTTTGAAACAATTGCAAGAGTGCACTAAAACATTCCAATCTTTATAGAAAATCTTGCAGTTCTAGATACTGCACGATGTCAATATTTTCTCATCAAAACCACACTACCGGCAACTTGGCACTTAGGCCCAAGAAGCAGTGTTTGAGTATTTTTCCAAAGTGGAGGATGGGACTTAAAGAAAACACAAAACCTGACAAGGATTGACGCTGATCAGTCGCCACATCCAAGTCCAATCATCCGCGGGTCTTCTCTACCGGTAGAAGGATAGAAACTACATCCGTAACTATCCCTCGGGTGAAAACTACATCCGTAATCACCCTCGATGAAAACTACATCCGTAATCATCCTTCGGCAACACCTGGGCCGGAATAATAAGTGATGGACCGCCTGGCTCACGGCCGCTTACACATCCCGGGAATCATTCGTCAACGGTTCCCACACCTGCCAGAGTCCCTTTTCTTTTCTTTTAAAACTTGATTTTGATTGAAAACAGAGTAATTGAGGTTCGACATCAGTCGACGGATGATTCTTGAAATCATACAAGAAGCAGAATCTGACCGGGGGTTTTCAAAAACGTTTTGAGTTCGAAAGAGTTCGAGTTTGAAAGTATTAAAAGTATCTTGGATTAACTTTGCCTTTAAATAATGAACAATGATTAATAAATAATATTTTTTTAAGATTTAATATTAATAAATAATAAAATAATTATTCGATAAAATAAACTTTTAATCCAAGATAGGGTTTCGAGTATTTACGAAGATATAACAATAGTTATTTGAGTATACGATATCACCCGAATGACCCTTCGGGTTTTCGCAATCTAGATACGATATAATAATATACCGCTCCCCGGTCAATAGTATATACGGACCGCTACGACCTCTATTGCTAGAGTCGTTGTCCGAAGAAAACATTTCAATCTAAGTTCAAAGGGTAAAAGCATACATGTACTTGTTCAATCTCAATTGCATCAATACTTCGATAAACATAGCATTTGATATAATTTGAAAACTACAAACACAACAGTAAAAGTCCTTGTATATGGATAAGTTTTGAAAAGTAAACTTGCCTTGGTTTGGTTGGGGTGGTCGAGCGTGCGGATTCGAACGATCTATACATAAGCAATAACCGCTCGTTAGTACCTTAACAATATCTCTTTAATTACGGGGTTTTAGGGGGGTACGAAATTAACTTAACGACTTCGTCTTATGACTCTCTAGCCCCACTATAGGTTCATGTCATCACTCGATTATGCTTGTCACTTAATCGACTTAATTTAGTTACCACATTCGAACCATAACCATTACCCCTAGAATCATGCTCCACTAACGACTTTTTTCCTTGCGCGAAATTTACTCTAGCATTTTTATAAAATCCAAAAATTCATATTTTAGTCCAATTCTTTTTGGGTGATCTTCACCACTGCATTACCTAACTTCTCAAATTTTTCCATGATCCCACATATATTTTTAGAGGTTTAAACAAGGTTCACAAGGGGGTCACTTAGTGCAGTCCGGAATCCAGAAACACAATTCACTTCTCCGGCCATATCTTAAAATCTATACATCACCTAGACATGAACCTTACATTTCCAGAAACTACATTCAATTATCTTTCCAAAAATATATGGTAGGACATCAGGGGACAACATTTGGGGGTTCAAAACCATGTTACAAAACAGGTCAATGCTCCTGGAAAAACTCAGCAAGCATATACCACTTAGATCAACCATTTTTCACAATTCCACAACACAACCAACACTTAATTTACTTAGTTCATGGTTCATAACACTCATGGAGATATATGTATTATCCATAATCATAAAAGTCACAATCTCAACATCAAAACTCAAGATCCATGTCATCCAATACTTATACAACCAAGATTAGCTCATATATACATGGATCTACTACCAAACATTATAAATACTACATAACCAAGAGGGTTTGTGATTTTTATATCTTCTTGAGCCTCTAAGACCTTGGGTAAGCTTTACAAGCCTCAAGAACACCTTGGATGGTCTTTACAAGTCTTATACTTCAAGATCTAAAACAAGATTTAAGTTAGTCACTATACATCTCCAACTTTCACCATTTTTCTCACCAAGCTACACCTTGAAATAAATTATGAAACTTAGTACATACCTTGACAACACTTAGGAGAGGCTTGGGTTTTAATCTTGAGATTTTTGAAGTAGTAGAAGAGGAGAAAGTAATTTTTCTTCTTCCTTTTCTCTTGCTTGGCCGAGAGCAGTTTGCTCCAAGTGGGGGGGGGGGGGAGTTTTCTTGGTTTGTGTTGGGTGTTTGAATGATGATATGTATTATTGTGATATGTATTGATGTGTGTATGTATTGTGTCACATGTTGTCACCCTAGGGTTAGTAGACTAGGCATACACCATGCCTCTTTGTCTCCTAGAATAATGCACCAACTAGTCACTTATTCATGGTTACTTTATGCTTTATGCTTTTTGCTTTCTAGTTCATTTCCTAACTAGCTTGTTACATGACACTTGCATGCAATATCCTTCCTTGTATTATTATTTCTCCACCAATGGTTGTCACTTAATCCTTATTTCCTATCGTATCATAATTAATTCCTCGTAATAATATTTTGTCGCGTAGAGATTTCCTTCGTAATTCCTTAAGTACTTAATTGTGTAAATTCCTCGAATGTCCATAATTCCTCGTCATAATTCTTAATAAATCCTTTAATACTCTAACCATTCTCAACTCCCAAGTTTTATAAATCTTACTAACAATAAGACTCCTGCCTTCACAATCTTCCTTTTTATCTTACATAATAAATGCAACAACGCAGTTTCTCAGACAATCAATTCTATTAATCAACAGGGATGACTAGAAAGGTTCTATATTGATAATGCCACAAGATATTAAATAAAAGGAAATATTACCAAAAATTAGGGTTCTTACACCAACCCTGACTTTAGAAATTAATCTCTTCAAAGCACTTATATAGTCCACAGTCATTGGATTCTGCAAATTCAGGTTGTAGAACAGGTCATCTGCCTCCTTGTTATGAACTCCTTTCGCACAGGGTCCCATCAATATCTTCCTTGCTTCATCCCACTTTTGTCCTATCCTTCTCTTGTCGAGATCAACTTGAGGATCAGCTAGCCTTGCAAGCTCATGATCATACTGCTTCCCTTGGAGCTCCACTTTCTTTTCTAGGAACGCAGCACGTTCTTGCATCATCTTCATTTTATGGAACTGAGCTTGTTCCAAGGCTAACTGTTGAGCTTTAAGGGTTTCCTCATCAACAGGAATTTCTTCAGGCATTCCGGAAGACATCCCAGCACCTCCACCTTGTTCCTTCAAAGATCTCTTTATAGCATGTGCCAAAGGTACGTCTTCCATATCAGAATCTGAGTCAAGTACCTCCTGTACTGTTTCCTGATGACTCAGGTCAACGAATGGCTCATCTTGCTCAACCATCATTGCCTTACCCTTTCTCCTCCTCAGAGCCTCTTCATCAACAGATGGCTCAATTTCTATTTCCTTGACAAGATCAGCATGTTCTTCAATTTCTTCGATATGAACTGCCTGCTGTCTCGTCTCCTTTCCACTCTCCCCATTAGGTGAGTTATCCTGAACACCACCTTGCTCCTCAAATCCACCAGCAGCATAAGAACCTCCAAAACCAGAACCGGAGGCTCCCGCTCCACTAGCACCACATGTACTAGCATCGGGGGGAGGTTATTGCGACTCGAAACACTCCGGGGGCACAAAGCTCCTGAATGCGAACATCATTCTACTGATCTCCACAGCCATTGTATGCATTGTAGACTCCATTGCCCCCATCCTTTCATTCAGAGTGCTTCCCAAGACACCACCAGCATGGCCCAAGTCATTGACCTTGTTTGTCAAAGCATCAAAAGCTGTAGCTTGACTTGCCATTCGTGCTGCGTAGTCATCAAGAGCCCTTTGATTGTTTTCAATGTTAATCCCGAACTGCCCCATCGTCTACCCGAACTGCCTCATCTGATTTTCCATAGAAGTCATACGTGTATCAAGATTTTCAATATTAAGGGACGGTGTTTGGTTTAGGTGACCTCGCTCTAATACTCGTTCTGTTAGTATTTGGCGCTCGGTTTCGGGCCTTAAAAATGAAGGTCCCTCTCTCCCTAACCTCTCTCACACACTCCCTGTCTCACGCTCGTGTATGTCTTCAATGATTGATCCAAAGTATGAAGCAGTACCTGCAGAAATTGGATAAGCAATATAATTGGCAGTTATGGGATCTATGTCTGTTCTGTCCTGAGTTGGAATCTCAGGCTGAGAGGCTGCAAAGTGTTCTTGTACAACATCAGAACCGATCCTCTTTGCAGCATCAGTATGTACCGGTGAAGGTACGGCTGAAGTTATTAAAACTTCATGTCCTTTTGAAGCAACAGTATCTTCAAAAGGTACATAATCCTCACCAAAATCCCTATGTGCAGATTGTTTAAAGGGAGAACCACTCTCGTGAGGTGGAGTGGTTGCGTGTGACACATTAGGGTTTGACTGGATTTTTGAAGTAGCAGCATGAAAAATTTTGGCTATCTTTCGAATAAGCGGCTGCACTTCGGGGTCACTCTCCTCGTCATTTCCTACATATACATGTGCTGGCTTTCTGACTTCCGTTAACAGGGGTGAAAGAGAATAAGAATGTGTGTCAGGCTCAGAAATATAGCTCTCACCCTGGGATAGATTCTGCGGGCTAGTAGTCTCTTGGGTCTCGGAATCAGATACATAGGAAGAGGAATGAATAGTATACAGGGAGAGATTACCTGATTCATTACCTTGTTCATCATCGCTTTGCTCATCAGGAATCCCATCAAATGCCTCAGCATGAGCAGACGATTCTGAACATGTGATGAAACTTGCGATGATTCCTCCAAATTGGTAACTCCTGCATCATATGTAAGCCACATTTGAATATTTTTAGGAATTGACATCGGTTTACCTTGATGTTTATCCTGATTAGCAATTGTTGAAAGTGACTTAGTGCCCATCCCTAGCGGTGCAGATGTTGGGCTTCTCGCAAATCCCTGTCTAACAGCAAGAGCATCCTTCGGTATTAAATCATTAATCAGCATTTGTAGGAACCGAGGAAACCAGCAGACAACATCAGTTGTAGTGAGGTCTCTGCTTGCAGGAGATCCCATTGTAGCCACTATCTCAGAGAGAACTATGCGTCCATAATTTATATTCAGTTCTCTTGCTAGGGCAACTGCAAAGGTTTGCATTGGAATTGGAATTTGATGAAAATCTTTTTCGCGTGCCCGAAAACATCTTGTGATGGCCTCGAAAAAGTAATTCCATTCCACATGAAAGAATTGTTTTTGGATGTTTCCAGTGATCCGGCCAGTCGGAGGATAACATCCTATTTCTTCAAAGAATGTGAGGCGTTGTTCCGCTGTAGGTTCTGGATCATAAGCATCTTTGATCGGGAATCCCAGAACCCTGTTGACAATTTCTTCAGTCACCTCATATTCTTGACCCGCTAAGGTAAACCTGAAACCGTAGGGGGTAGTTTTGCTCCCAAAAGTAACCGCACTAGTCCATAATTGCTGTAAAGCATCATGTACTAGTGTTGGTTTAGCAGTAAAAGCATGGCTAGCCTTGGAGTACAAATTAAGAAATCGTACCCAAAACTTAAACTGCGGGAGTTGATCACCAATTTCCGTAGAAATATTATAAAAATTGTTTTTGGCAAGTGAAAATTGGTGAGCCATTTTAATTAAATGTTTTTCTTTAAGAGATGTGAAATTTTTAATTTGAAAAACAAGTAATTTACGAATTAACAGTTTTATCCCTTTCAATTTATCGAGAATACCAAAAAGCAATCTGAGAAATTAAACTACGGGATATGAACAGTGGCCAATTACTAAATCTGAATATTCAATGAAGATGTATATTTGTGTGTATACCAGTGAAATCGTGTGTGGATATAGATAGAGAGTATGGAAATCGTGTTTTGAACAGTTACACAAACACTTGATGTTCGTGTATATGTATATGCGCGTGTATATGAGTGGTTACAAAACACACCAACACAAAGATTAATGATAACACAGACAATAGTAGTCAAAAAATTGGCAGTAATTCGTGATTAGTATGAGTTTAATCACAAAAACACGGATTAGTGGTATGTAATTTGTGAAATCGCCTTGTTCTTGTGAAGCGGCTGCTGTAAAAAAAAATTAGGTAAAGTGAATGATGCATCGAGTTAGAGATGTATATATATAGATGATTGTGAAATGATAAAAGTGTCCCTGTTAAAAAGAGTGAAAAACACCAAGTGCATACAGGGAAGACTTAAGTCGAACTCTATCTCGAACATCAAGTCGAACTTCGAGATGACGTTCGAGATAGATGTTAACTCGAACAAATAAGCACTTAAACCAATTTTACAGCAAAGACTATAGGGAAATCCTATCTCGAACTTGATTGGCTTGTAGTGAACTTGGAAAATTCCCCTCCAAAAAAAAAAGAAAGGGAAATTCGAGATACGTTTCGAGTTAGGAGTTTAACTCTATCTCGAACATCAAGTCGAAATTCGAGTTGAGTTTCGAGATAGAGACTAACTCGAAGTTGTTCTCAATTCTTTCCAAAATATCCCTTTGAAGCAAAAACTACAGGGAAATTCGAGATACGTTTCGAGTGAGGAGTTTGACTCGAAAAATTCCCTTTAAGCAACTGAGAACTCTATCTCGAACATCAAGTCGAAATTCGAGTTGAGTTTCGAGATAGAGACTAACTCGAAGTTATTCTCAATTCTTTCCAAAATATCCCCTTAATGGAAACCTCATCTCAACCTTCGAGATAAAGTTCGAGATAGACCTTATCTCGAATATTTTGAAGATAGAACTAGGCACACTGGTAACTCGAACTCGAACTCAAAGTCGATTTTCGAGATGAATTTCGAGATAGACACTAACTCGAAATTCTTCCCAGACTTAGAATTTTCAAAACTTCACTCTGGCAGCTTAAGTCGAAATTCAAGTCGAATTTCTAGATGAGTTTCGAGATAGAAACTAACTCGAAATTTTGAAGAAATTTAATTCTAAGGCCCATAATTACATGAAAATCATAGGTAAATTCATCTAAAAATCATGCAAAATTTAGAATACTATGAATTTAACTCCCCCTATGATCATGCAATCTAACAAGCATAAATTCAAAGATTTGTGCTATTAAAGACACTTAAAACACAATGAATTTATGTAAAATGACATTATATGCAACCTATAACAATCATTAATTAGGCATTTTAAAGTCTAAGCACATAATGATTGAGTAGCTTGCACAAACAAACATAAATCTGGATTTTACAGATAGGAGGCTTTACTAACTTGTGTTAAGCATTCCCAATTCACCAACCAATCTAATGAATGTTACTTCATCAAGAGGTTTGGTGAATATATCTGCAATTTGTTGCATTGTGGGCACAAAATGTAGCTCCACAGTCTCCTCCTCGACATGTTCTCTTATGAAGTGATACCTGATGTCGATGTGCTTGGTTCTTGAGTGATCTACAGGATTGTTGGTTATGGCAATGGCACTTGTGTTGTCACACATAATTGGAATTTTCTTGTGCTCCATGCCATAATCCTTCAATTGGTTCCTCATCCACAGTATTTGAGCTACACAGCTTCCAGCAGCAATGTACTTAGCTTCAGCAGTAGAAGTAGATACTGTATGTTGCTTTTTACTTTGTCAGGACACCAATCTTCTGCCAAGAAATTGACAAGCACCAGATGTGCTTTTCCTATCAATCCTGCAACCTGCATAGTCTGAATCCGAATAGCCAATTAGATTAAAACCTGTATCTCTTGGGTACCAAATCCCTAGATTTGGTGTGCCCTTGAGATACCTAAAAATTCTCTTGACGGCTACGAGATGTGATTCTCTAGGATCCGCTTGGAACCTTGCACATAAACAAGTTGCGAACATTATATCGGGTCTACTTGCAGTTAAATAGAGGAGTGAGCCAATCATACCTCGATAGCTTGTGATGTCAACTGGTTTACCTGATTTGTCTTCATCAAGCTTCGTGGCTGTTGCCATGGGAGTCTTAGCTGCTGATGCATCTTCTAGATTGTACTTCTTGAGTAAATCTCTGACGTACTTGGATTGACAGATAAAGATACCATCTTTTCTCTGAATGATCTGTAATCCAAAGAAGAAGGACAGCTCTCCCATCATGCTCATCTCATATTTTTCCTGCATTAGCTTAGCAAATTTCTCGTACAAGCGCTCATTAGATGACCCAAAAATAATATCGTCCACATAGACTTGAACAAGTATTAAGTCATTTCTTACATTTTTATAGAACAATGTTTTATCAATTACTCCCCTAGTAAAACCATTTTCAATTAAGAATAAGGAAAGGGTTTCAAACCATCGCCTTGGGGATTGCTTGAGGCCATAGACAGATTTGAAGAGAAGATACACAAAATCTACATGTTCTGGATAAATGAAGCCAGGCGGCTGTTCCAGATACACTTCTTCTTCTAACTCTCCGTTCAGGAAGGCACTTTTCACATCCATCTGGAAAACCTTGAAGTTCTTATGTGCTGCAAATGCCAAGAACATCTTGACTGCCTCAAGTCTTGAAACCGGTGCATAGGTTTCATCATAATCAATTCCTTCTCGCTGAGAATAACCTTTTGCAACCAAACGAGCCTTGTTTCGTTTTACAAGTCCGTTTTCATCCAGTTTATTTCTGAATACCCACCTAGCTCCAATTACTGATATGTTCTTTGGTCGGGGTACCAGTTTCCAAACTTTCTGCCTTTCAAACTGATTGAGTTCCTCTTGCATTGCAATCACCCAATCAGCATCACCAAGAGCTTCTTCTATTTCTTTAGGTTCAAGCTTGGATAAGAACCCAGAATATAAGGAAATATTAGCCAAGTCAGCTCTTGCAGTTCTTCTAGTAGTCACACCAGCATCTGGATCACCAATAATTAATTCAAACGGATGATCTCTATTCCATACCCGTTCTCCTGGAAATTGTCTTGATGATTCAGCTTGACTTTCTGAGTTATGGTGCTGACTACTTTGATTATTCTCACTAACTCCCCTGAGTTAGTGCCAGCTCCTACAGAACTACTGTCAACTCGTCTCGAGCCTTGAACAGTTGTCCTTGAGCTGCTATTTACTCCCCCTGAGTTATTGCCGGTTCGTACTGAAGAAGTCTCTTCTGATCTTGTAGAATTAGATTGTTCATTAGACTCAGGTTCTTCACGTACACTTGGAACATTTAATGGGACAACTAACTCAGGTTCATCTTCAAGTTCATCTAAGTCCAGATTCTGAAATTTTAGGGACTCAGGTTCACTAGAATCTCTAGAAATTGATGGGAGTTTGGTATCGTCGAATTTGACGTTGTAGCTTTCAGTCACTTTTCGATCATTCACTAAGAACACCCTATAAGCTGCCACCACATCTGTGGAGTAACCAACAAAGATTCCTTCACGAGCTTTTGCTGCAAACTTGCCTAGATTTTCATCATCTATAAGTACATAGCATTTTGCTCCAAAGACATGAAAGTATTTGATTGTTGGTCTTCTGTTGTTCATTAGCTCACATGGTGTCTTTTCTTTATCTTTTATGATCAAGGTTCTATTTTGAGTGTAACAAGCGGTACTCACTGTTTCGGCCCAGAAGTACAGAGGAAGTTTCGAATCATACAACAAAGTTCTTGCTGCTTCAACCAAAGTTCTATTCTTCCTTTCAACGACTCCATTTTGCTGTGGAGTTCTCGGGGCTGAATACTGACGACGTATTCCCTTAGATACACAGAAGTCATTCAGCACTGCGTTTTTGAATTCAGTGCCATTGTCTGATCTAATCGTCTTCACAGTAAGTGTTGAAACATTCTCAATTTGAGTGATGTGATCAATGATTAGGAAAGGTACTTCGTCTTTCGTCATTGCGAACAATACCCATGTATACTTGGAGAAGTCATCCACGATTACCAATGCATATCTTTTCCTAGACAAAGATAGAACATTCACTGGGCCAAACAAATCCATATGAAGAAGTTGCAGAGGCTCAGTAATACTAGAAATTTCTTTTCTTTTATGCGATGCTCGCTTCGACTTTCCCATTTCATAGGCTTCACAGAGTCCTTTAGGAGCGAACTCCATTTGAGGTAGATCTCTCACCAATTCTCGTCTTGCGAGAGCATTCATCGTTTTGAAGTTTAAGTGAGATAGCTTTTTGTGCCATAACCAGCTTTCATCATCCGAGGCTTTGCTGTAGAAACAGGTGACCTCATTCTGATTTGCTGAATCCATGTCTGCTACAAAAAGATCTGCCTTTCGAACTCCTCTCAAAGCCAATGAGCCTTCCTTAATGTGAGTGATTGATACACCTTTCTTGTTGAAGACAATTTCGTAACCTTTGTTACAGAATTGACTGATACTGAACAGATTGTGCTTCAGTCCCTCAACATAGGAAATATCTTCAATGATGACATTACCAGTCTTTAGTTTGCCATATCCCTTTGTCACACCTATGCTGTCATCTCCAAAGGTAACATAAGGGCCAGCTTTCATAACCAACTCTGTAAGCAGGGACTTGTTTCCAGTCATATGCCTCGATGCTCCACTGTCTAGCACCCATATAACTTTATTTCTATTCTTCTTAACGCCCTGCAATGACAGATTGGTTAGACATTCTTCGGAACCCAACTTTGATTGGGCCCGGCTTTTCGATAAGATCGAGAATCAACAGATTTAACAACAGGAGATGCACTTTTCTTAACATTACTAGAGCTTTCGACTATCTCCTTTCCTTTCTCAGACTTGACAGATTTGTCAGTCTTAGGAAAAGGTTTGTCACTCCTAACTTTAGGAGGACTGACAGTCTTGGCTCTCACATGCTTTTTCTTGATGTTTGAACTAGCAACAGTATTTGAGCATGACTGGCTAGATGCATTCATTAAATTCACAAAAGTTTGCATGACGTTAAAAGTGCATGGCATACAATTAGGTTGACCACACTGTGCATGATTCTGATGCAGATTATTCATTGTATGTGTGGTAGGCATGGCATGTGCAGCAGGAACATTTATGTTAGCTTTACATGCATAAGAAAGATGTTCAGTAGATTTACAGTGATAACATGCTTTCTTTATTCGTTCAGCCTTAACCACTTTTATGCCTTTTTCTTTCTTTCCTGGTTGTTTAACAGCCTTAGCTCCTAATCCTGGTCTAGATTGATCTCTAGGGAAATTGATTTTAACTTGTTTGATAGGAGTTATAGGTTGTGCTTTCTGGCGATCTTCCATCTCAATCTCATATCTAGCTATTAATTTAGTCTCTTCTTCTTCTATTCTAGGAACAAGGTGTTTGTAGATAGGTTTGACAGCTGATTTAAGAGGGATAGGAATTTCCTTTTTAAGGTCACTGGAACTAGTGTCGATAGGTCTCTTTCCTTCTTTCTTAGGAAGGTCAGAATAATCAAGTCCTATACCTACTCCAGTTATCTTCTTAAATGTGTCATTATCTACATACACTTTACTAGCAGCTAGTTTGTAAGCTTCGCATTTAGTTTCTAACTCAGCTAGTTTGTCCCTAAGACATGCTTCTACTTCTTCCTTAAGGATGAGCTTGTGTTCCAGAGATTTAATAAAGTCTCTTAGGGAAGTATCTACAGTGCAAGCAGCCTCTAACTCTTCCACTTTTGCCTCAAGCATTTTGCTTTTGGCAACAAGTGTTTTCTGTTCCTTTTGAGAAGAGTCTAGGCTTTTGCACAACATATAGATCTCTTCACTAAGAGCCCCAGACTGTTCCTTATAATCGTCAATGGACATTTCTACTTTAAGAGTTAGAACTGGTACCTCTGGTTCCTCTGATGTCTCAGCCATGAGGGCAAAGTTTGCTACATGAGTAACATCTTCCTCATCTGAATCATCCCAAGCTCTTCCTTCTGTCACTAACAAAGCTCTTTTTCCATGTCTTTCCTTCACCAGCGATTCATACTTGCTTTTGAGGGCTTCATATGTCTCTTTTGGATAAGTCTGTTTAGACTTTTTGCAGTCGGTAGCAAAATGTCCAGCTTCACCACAGTTATAGCATTTGAACTTCATTTTGAAATCCAAAGGAGATTTGTAGCTGGTATTCTTGCCTTTTCCTTTGTAGCCTGACGAACTACCACCACCCCTAGCAGCCCGATAGTAAGATGAAGAATTTCTCTGTGGTCGGTTGCTCTTTCTGAATCTCATGTTGCTGAACTTCCTTGCCATATATGCCACGACACTATCGTCCATGTTGTCCAGCTCTTCTTGGGTGTAGTAGTCATCATCACTGTTAGATGTGCACTCGTCATCATTATCAACTTGATGTGGTGCATGTGATGATTTAGTCTTTTCTGCAACCATTGCCTTCTTAGACTCTTCCTCATCAGCAACTAATCCTGATGCAGTTTCTTTTCCTTTTGAATCATTGTCCCATGCTTGATCTTGAAGTGTTTCCAGCTCATAGGTCTTTAATATTTTATAATATTCTTCCAGAGAAGTTGTATGCAAATCTCTGGTTTCTCTTATTGCGTAGACCCTATGTTCAATGCTCTTTGGCTGGTTCCTCAGATATCTCGTATTAGTCTCAACCGTGGGGAGAGTTACACCTCTCAGATTCAAATCCAATACCAACTGACTGAATCGTAGATAGACGTCTGTTATGCCTTCTCCTTTTCGTATTCTAAAGGTGTCATACTCCATCTTGAGTATGAGTGTCTTGTTACTTCTAACCTCTGCAGATCCTTCCATGACAACTTCTATCTTGTCCCAAATCTTCTTTGTTGTAGTCAGACCTTTGACTATGTTGAACATTTCGTGATCAAGAGATTCCATCAAGGTTTGTCGTACGGCAGTATCATAAGCTATTTGCTCCTTGTCAGCATCTGAAAACTCCGAGGCCTTTTTAGGCTCAGACCGAGGTGCTATAACCACCCCTCCTTCCGTATGCGCAGGAATAACCACCATTGGAACAAATTTACCCTTGTCAAGGACTTCCAGATATTCAGGGTTAACAGTCTCTAAATAGAGTCTCATTCTGAAAACCCATTCTTCATAGTGATCACGGTTGAACATTGGGATCTTGAATGCATTTTTAGGAGCCATTTCAATTCTGGTCATTAAAAGTTTCTAAGTACCCAAGACTAGGCTATGTAGAATTTCTGCCTAAGTCGAAATTTCTCTAAGTAGAAATTTTTGCTCAAGTCGAACTTCACCAAGTAGAAGTTATCCAAGTCGAAATTCTATGTAGAAAATCTCAAGTAGAAATTCTATGTAGAACTTTTGTCCTTAGAACAATTTTGTTGCAGATCACTTTAATATTGAATAAACAATATTATCTCTTTAACACCTTTTTGACTTTTGAGGCTTTACTCACCTAACCCACCTAACCCACGTGCTAGGTACTGAGTATGTTCTGATGTACTTTCGGCCGTGAATAATGCAAATCAAAAATCCAAAAACACCTTTTTAGTCTTTTACTATTTATCTGTTTGAAAAGGAGATCAAAAAGTTGTTGGGCCGTCTTCTTTGATAAGAACAAATGATGAACACTCAAGAACACCAAATATCAAAGTACCCAGATTAATTCACAAAAATTAATTAAAATACACCCAAGCTAAATAATCACACCTGGAGTATTTAAATAATTTTTCGGATGAGTTTTCACTACAAACGAATTAAAGCTCACTTTTCCAGAATTTTAGAAAAGTAGATCTAGAAAATGAAAACTCACGATTCTTCTACTAAACACAAGGATCTATGTTTTGTATGTTAAACATATAGCTCTGATACCAATTGTTAGGTCCAAATGTGTTGTAGAGGGGGGTGAATACAACTTTTCAAATATGAGAAGCAATAAATACGATGCAATAAACGAACACACAGATTCAAGGAATATATGTCTTATATATAACTTGAAGTGGTTGCTACAACATTCATTACAAAGTATAACAGAAGTTCAGAGAGAAGTGAATGATACTAAGCTCTGTGAATACACTCTCTCTCTTTTACATGTGTTTCTCTCAAGAATTGCTCACTTAAAAACATTACACAAGTACTTCTATTTATACTACATGTAATCTATGTCCTGTAGTCTTCAAAGACTAATATATACATGGCCCAATGATGTCCACATAAATCTTGCCTTATCTTGAAAGCTTGGAAATCTGCCAATCAGAAGATGCCATGTGTCATGTTGAAGCTGCACTCTAAGTAGAACTTCTGCTTGAGAATTTCTACTTAGCCATCTCGAATTTCTAAGTAGAACTTCTACTTAGAAATATTCTACTTGGTCATCTAGAATATTTAGTACTTAGAAAATATTCTGGTCTTCAACTTGAAACTTCAATGCACATCTTGAACTTGTGATATCTTCATGTCTTCTTTATTCTTCACCAAGCTCTTGAACATGGATCTTTATTACTGACATAAACTTGCTATCAATGTCCTGACACTTGATGCACTGGTCTGGTTCATAAGTGACTAGTCTTGATAGTGTTTTTGCTTCTTGAATAAATTACCATATTCACTTAGTAATGTGGCTTTCCAATGTTCGCTTTCCTTCTTGTTCACTTGAAATCAATTTGTCTTGTTGATACTGATAGTTATGATCTTGATTCTCTATTTCTCAAATCACTGAGGCATGAACAACTTTGACTTGAACTTCTCTCAATGATTTCTTCTTGGCTTGATCATAGTTAACATGTTCAATTGTATCAATTACCTTGTCTTCATTTAGTGTTGATTTCTTGTGGCTTCTTGTTCTTGATTGTCTTCTGGTTAAGTATCTTTTCCTTTAATTGAGTTACATTAGTTATAGTGTTACAAGTTTATACACTCTGCCTTTCACCCACACATCCTTATTTGCTGCATCAAGTGCAGTTACTCCCTTGTGACCTCTAGTCTGATAGGTTACTTCTATTTAGGGTGAAAATTAGAATGTGTATGATTTCGATTGTAGTGTGGGATAAAAGTTGTTGGGTTTACAACCTTATGACTAATCATGTGAGAAAGCAAAATTCCAATTAGATGAACCTGATGTCAATGTGCTTAGTCCTCGTGTGCTGTACAGGGTTATTGGAGATTGCTATGACACTTGTATTGTCACACAGAATTGGAATCCTGTTAAGTACAAATCCATAGTCACGTAGCTGATTCCTAATCCACAAGATCTGAGCACAACAGCTTCCAGCAGCTATATATTCAGCTTCGGCTGTTGAGTTGGAAACTGTTTATTGTTTCTTACTGTACCAAGAAACCAGTCTTCCACCTAGGAATTGACAACTCCCAGATGTGCTTTTTCTATCTACAACACTTCCTGCATAATCTGAATCTGTATATCCAACGAGATTAAAACCAGAATCTTTAGGGTACCAGATACCTAAGTTAGGCGTACCCTTAAGATATCTCAAGATTCTTTTAACAGCAATGAGATGCACATCTCTAGGATCCGCTTGGAACCTTGCACACAAGCATGTAGCATACATAATATCAGGTCTAATTGCAGTAAAGTAAAGTAATGAGCCTATCATACCTCTGTAGCATGTGACATCTACCTTGGCAGAATTTTCACATGCTCCAAACTTGACAGCTGAAGATGATGGTGTCCTTGCTGAAGATGAGTCCTTCATTTGATATTTCTTGAGGAGCTCTCTGACATACTTGGATTGACAAATAAATATTCCATCTGTCCTTTGACTTACTTATAATCCAAGAAAGAACTTCAGCTCTCCCATCATGCTATCCTAAATTTACCCTGCATTAACTTGGCAAATTTATTGCACAAAAGATCATTAATAGACCCAAATATTATATCATCCACATAGACTTGGACTAGTATAGTATCATTCTTATGTTTCTTTGTAAAGAGAGTTTTGTCTATGGCACCTCTAATAAAACCATTTTCAAGTAGAAATTCGGAAAGAGTGTCATACCATTTTCTTGGGGCATGCTTAAGACCATAGATACCCTTAAAAAGAAAGTAGACATAGTCCAAAAAATCTGGATCTTCAAAGCCAGGGGCTGTTCCACATAAACCTCTTCATCCAGCTTACCATTCAGAAATGCACTCTTGACATCCATTTGATAAACCTTAAAGTTTGAAAATGCTGGGAATGCCAAGAATATTCTGATAGCCTCAAGTCTAGCCACTGGAGCATAGGTTTCATCATAATCAATACCTTCAGCTTGTGAATAACCTTTTGCTACCAGTCTTGCTTTATTTCTAGTTACTGTGCCATCTTCATCTAACTTGTTTCTGCATACCCACCTAGTATCAACCACTTTCCTATTTTTAGGTCTGGGTACCAGCTTCCATACTTCTTGTTGTTTAAATTGATTGAGTTCATCTTGCATAGCAATCACCCAATCAGGATCAGAAAGAGCTTCCTTAGTTTTCTTAGGTTCCATTTTAGATAGAAACCCTGAGTAATTGCATTGATTCTGATAAGCTCTTCTAGTTTTTACACCAACATCTGGATCACCAATGATTAGCTCAAAAGGATGAGCTCTATTCCAAACAGTCTGTCTGGGAGGACTAGATCTTGATGATTCGCCTTGTTCTTCATTGTGATGTTGAGTATGACAAATTGATCCTTCATTGTCTCCCCCTGAGTTGTTGCCAGGTTTACTAGATGAATGTTCAAAAGTGTCAGTGGTATCTTCAAAATTCTCATTGTTTCCACCACCATCACCCTGATCATTATCATTATCATTATTTTGGATATCATCAGCAACAACATCAGGTTGTTTGTCATCATCTGAATCTGAGTCTGTCATGTCATCAAACGTCAACTTTTCAGATGGATCTTCAGTTTGGATACTGGGGAGTTTAGTGTCATCAAATGTTACATTGACACTTTCTAGCATTTTCTGTTGATCAATTACATACACCCTATAAGCTCTTCTTGTATAACCAATAAAAATTACTTCATGTGCTTTGGCTTCGAATTTTCCACCTTGATCATCACCTTCTTTAAGCACAAAACATTTTGCTCCAAATACATGAAAGTATTTGAGTGTTGGTTTCTTTTCAGTCATCGCTTCATTGGGAGTCTTCATCAAGTCTTTGTTGATAAGAGTTCGATTCTGGGTATAGCACGCAGTATTAACAGCTTCAGCCCAAAAGTATAATGGAAGCCTTGATTCACTTAACATAGTACGTGCGGCTTCTATCAAGGTTCTATTCTTTCTTTCCACTACCCCATTTTTCTGAGGAGTTCTTGGAGCCGAGTACTGTCAGGTTATACCTATTTCAGTGCAGAAGTAATTTAGAACTGAATTCTTGAATTCAGTTCCGTTGTCTGACTTTATGGCTCTTACTGGATGCTTTGAATCCATCTCAATCAACTTGATGTGATCAATCACTAGTTGTGAAGTTTCATCTTTGGAATTTAGGAACAGGACCCAAGTGTACTTTGAAAAATCATCAACAACCACAAGAGTATGTCTTTTCTTTGATATAGACATCACATTAACTGGACCAAGCAAATCCATATGAAGTAATTATAAAGGTTCAGTTATTGAAGATGTGTCAGTGCTCCTGTGAGTTGCCATTTTTAACTTGCCTTTTTGATAGGCATCACATAGTCCTTCCTGAGTAAATTCCATTGAAGGCAAACCTCTCACCAACTCTCTTTTGACTAGAGAATTCATTGTCTTGAAATTAAGGTGAGAAAGTTCCTTGTGCCATAGCCAAATCTCGTCATTAGATGCTTTAGAGTAGAAGCAAGTGATTTCTTCAGTGCTTCCTGAGTTCATATTGGCTACGTACAGATTGCCTTTTCTAACTCCAGTCGGTTGTGGCTTTTCATTTCTCTTGTGTGAAATCAGACAATTCTTCTTGTTGAAGTGGACCTCATATCCTTTGTCACAGAATTGACTAATACTGAGCAGATTGTGCTCAAGTCCTTTCACAAAAAAGACTTCATCAATGATAACATTTCCAGCTTCTAATCTGCCATATTCATCAGTTTTACCCTTGCTGTTATCTCCAAAGGTAACCACTGGGCCGGCTTTCTCCACCACATTTGTCAGCAGGGCTCTATCTCCGGTCATATGCCTTGAACATCCACTGTCCAAAATCCACATAACTCGATTAACCTATTCCACACCCTGCATTGACAAATAGATTAAAATTTCTTCGGAACCCAAATTTGATTGGGTCCAGAGTACTTGAAGAATTGGCCTTTGTCAGGCAAAACAACATTTTTAATCTTAACAACAACATCTTTAACAATCACTGGACACTTAACCCTGTAAACAGATTTAACAATCTTTTGTTTTATCTTGGGTATCCATGTCTCTTTACCAACAACAACATTTTTAGCAATGACTGGACATTTGACTTTATAAACAGCCTTGGTCAAACTTTGTTTAGGCTTAGGTACAAATGTCTCTCTCCTTACCTGAGGAGGACTAGCAGTCTTTGATCTAACATTTTTATTTCTATTCATATGTTTTCGAGGAGCAGTTTAATTAGCACATGCATGATTACCATTAAAGTAAGCAGTCATAACATTAAATGCACAAGACATGCAATTCACAACACCACATGCTTTATGAAAAGAATCAATAACAGGCATGGTAGACATGTTAGACATGTTGTTACTCTTTTCACATTTTCACCACCTAATCCAGTCTTAGAATAACTGGTTGTTTCAACAACCTTGACTGGCACTTTAGGTACATCTTTCCTAGATTGAACATTCTTTGGATTAACGTCCTTAACAGATTTTACGTTAAGTTAAGCATTTCCATTAGCAATGTCCTCAGTTCTTATCTCCTCAGATTTCTTAAAGAGAGTATCCTGAATATTCTTAAGCACATGTGGTATTCCCCTTTCTTTAGCACTAACAGGATTAGGGGAATTTATGCCTAACATTCCAACAGCTTCGTTGTAACCAAACCCTATTCCTACGGTTCGATCAACGGCTTGTCTGTTGAAAAACTCTTTAGACTCTTTAACAGAATTAAAACAAGACCTAACCTTGGTTTCAAGTTCAGCAATTCTAGCAAGTTGTTTGATCACTACTTCCAATTTGGATTTTTCCCTTCTGTTAAGTGTTGCTATTTCTTCTTTTTGCTTATCTTGATTAATGTGCACCTTTTTTAATTCTAACATTTCATTTTCAAGATTAGTGTTCAATAGAATTATTCTTTCATTTTCTCTTATCCTACCATTCAAAGTACTACCAAGATGACATATTATATCATTATCAGTAAATCTTACCTGTGAGGTAGAACCATTAGAGCTATCAGAATTTGCCATCAGCGTAAAATTACCAACTTCTTCATCTTCACCGTCTGTGTCATCCCAGCTTTTACCAGCAGCCACATAGGCTCTTCCAGTCTTCTTCTTTTCCGAAGCATAATCTCTTTTCTGTGCTTGTTTGGGTTTTTGACACTCAGTGGCAAAGTGTCCCAGTTCATTATAGTTAAAGCAACGAATCTCTCTTTTTTGTATCCTCCCCTGTTACTAGAGGATGAATAACCTCCTCTCTGGAATCTGTTATTAGACTTAAACATGAACTTGGGATTTCTTCTGAATCTGAAGTTACTGAACTGCCTCACCATCATTGCCATGGATTCATCTTCCAACTGATCCAGCTCTTCTAATGAATAGAAATCTCCACCATCCTGATTAGTTGATGTGTGACCATGTTCTACTTCAACCTGTTCCTTGTCAGAAATGTAAGGTCGAACAACCTTAGCTTCTTCTTCCTTTGGAGTCTCAACCATTAAAGCTGTAGACGTATTTGCTACTCTACTTTGCCATATATTTCTTTCTGTTGAGATTGCTCCAACTCATAGGTTTTCAGAATGCCGAAGAGTCTATCAAGAGGAATTAAATTCATATCTCTGGATTCTCTAATGGCAGTGATCCTATGTTCTAGGTGAATAGGCATGGTCAGTAAAAACTTCTTATTAATCTCCTTCTTTGTATAGTGCTTGCCATGGATTTGCAAGTTATTGATCAATTTATTATACCTTTCAAACACTTCTTGAATACCTTCTTTAGGGCCACTTCTAAAGTGTTCATATTCAGAGGTTAAGATTTCAAGTCTGTTCTCCCTAACTTCATCTGTTCCTTCATTTATGGTTTCAATAGTTTCCCACATGTGTTTAGTAGTTTTACAATTCATCACATGGCTGTACATTAATGTGTCCAGGGAATCTATTAAAATGAGTCTTAAATTTTTATCCAATCCAGCATCTTCCTTTTCATCAGGAGTATAAGAAGCAGGGTCCTTTTCATAGGATCTAACAGGTGTTACAACTTTTCCTTCAGCAACAACTTCGACTTCATGGACCATAGGAATTTTAGGTCCATATTTCAGAACACCCAAATATTTGGGATTTGTAACATCAAGAAACAACTCCATCTTATTTTTCCACATATCATAATTATCTTTATTAAAAATGGGTATCTTCACAATTCCTTTAGAAGTCATGATAAATTTTTAAGTGAGTTAAAAATTCGGGCTCGATTTTTATACGAGTAAAAATAGGATCTTGATTTGTATATCAATCAAACGGCTCTGATACCAATTGTTAGGTCCGATAAGATTGTAGAAGGGGGGTTGAATACAATCTATACCATTTTATCAAAATTTGTCCTTTGAATAAAATTTGATTTAGACAAATTTGTGCGGAATAAATTGAAACAAATTTCAAGTTGAATATAACAATATATTAACTTGATGGGTGTTACAATTTCAGTACAGATTAATTATGCAAGTTGATAAAAATAAATTAGAAAATTTGACATGAACTTTTCTAGATTTGTTAATAAAAATCAAGATAAGAATTAGGAAACTTAATTCACTAGTTGTACAAGAGTTACAAATAATTAAGTTCCAATGGATACAATCTTTGAAACAATGAACTTAAGAATTTCTGGGAATTTATTTTTTCTTGGTTGAGCTTGAAAGATGAGAGAGATGTAATGTTTTTGGCTGCTCCTTTTTTCTTTATATTCGTGTATATCTGTTATGTTGCCTCCTGCCTTTGTCTTGATTAAGTACTAAAGTCAAAAATCCTGTAATTTGTCTGGGATAGTATAGCTTGTCTAGGGATAGTATAACTCAAAACCCTGTAATAGTATAGAATTATGGGTAATAGTATGAAAGGCTTGGAAATAGTATGATTTGTTTGGTAATAGTATCAATAATAGTCTAGAACTCGACAATAGTATGGCAGTAAGGCTCGGTAATAGTATACACAAACAGCTCGATGATAGTATAGGATTAAACTGTTTGTGAACAAACTGAATGAAATTCCAAGACAAGGACCAGTCGCAGGGACAGGCTGTGGAAGACACGTGCGGCTGTTTTGCTGCATTGTACTTGCGCGTGGCATACACGTACTTTAATTGATTAAAGTTAAATCAACAAAACAAACCTGGTGACTTGCAAATTCTTGAATCAAAATCGGGGCTTAATTTGTCTTGTACTTTATTTCGTCCTTATTATAGACAACTCCGTAGAAATATTTTTTAACCCGCACAGCTTATAATCTTTAATTAATAAATAATTAATTTAATCCAGAAAATATAAAAATAAATATATAATATTATTAGATATTTATAAATATAATTTTCTAATTAAATAAAATATTTATTAATATAAATAAAATCTTAAATCCTAAGCTGCGGTCTCCTGAGCGTCTGGAACCGAACTCCTTTTGCTTAACAAAAAATATATCAATTCCAACCGGGATTCCAGCTTCAAGAATATATCACTCTGCATTTTCTTGTGATAATTCTATTTTCTCATAACCCGTCCAGGTGTAAGCTACGGTATGTTGAGGATCTGAAACCGGACTCCTTTTCCTTTTACTTAGAATTTCTTTATGATAATTCTTTTTCCTCGTAGCCAGTCCATTTGATAATAAAATCCTTGTGATTAAATAATTTAGCACTTCTGTTGCTTGCACAATGATTTTCCCACATACCAGTCTTGATAGCTTGAACCACTGAAGTTAATGATGAACAACCACTGTTTAATGTTGACACTCGATTCACGGTCTGGTTCATGAGTGACTAACCACAATGACTGTTCTTCATATATTGACTTTAAAATCTGGTTCCTCTTCTTTTCTCATCTCTCTTTTTTATTCTTTCAGTACTGTCTCTGTCACCTTTGAATCTTTTTCACTTTAAATGAATCCACTTCTTTAACGAATACTTCACTGAGGCTTGATCAGATGACTGAGCTTCTTTCAATGTATTAATTCTTCAAGTCTGTAGATTGACCTTGATCTTTTTCTTTTGACAGATAATACAATCTGAGATTTCTTATGACAGTCTATATACTATTTACTATTACAATCTTGTTTAAGTTGAGTTGTATCCTCGAAATACAGATAGGCTACATCATATGCCTTTTAGGTAACTATGTACTATTCGGCCCAGATGATATGAAGGTATATAAAGAATTAAAAGTCATAGGTACACCTTTCATAGAAGGACCAAAAATGAAGGCTATCTATGTGATGTCAGCTGAAGAGGACTATGTAGACAAGGCCAGAAAGAGTGACACAGGCGACTTGTGGCATGCACGACTCGGGCTTGTCAACTACAGTAAATTGAAGATTATGGTGCAAAAGTCAATGTTAAAGGGACTCCCACAAATTGAGATCCGCCATGATATGTTAAAAATAATTGATATGGTTAATATCAGTGCTTAAGTTTTACAGGGAAAAACAGAGTTTAACTTGAAACAGGAAGCAGTCAGAGTTTAGTTAAACTCTGACAGTTGGAAGCTGAACAGAGTTTACTATACGCTGACAGTGGAAGCTCGACAGAGTTTGTTAAACTCTGTCTGGAGGAAGCGTCTACTTGTCAACAGTGTTTGAAGAATTATTGAAGATAATTATGGAAGCAATATCTTTGAAGATTGGATAGCTGTCAAAGAGATTGAGTTGACTAAGGAGACGAGTAGCAATCGTAATTGATATCAATTGTATAGCTAATTTATAGGAGTATCAATTATCGATTGTATAGCAGCTGTATATCTTATAAATACAATTAGGATAACCCTAGAAGGGTAATCGATCGTGTAATACAATATCTTTCATTGTAACCTAAGCAGCTCTCTGTGATATTTTACATCACTGAGAGAGAAGTTAATTCAAACAGTTTTTAAAGCTTTTAAAGAACTTATTTTTATTCTCTCATACTTAGTTGATTATAAGTGTGTATTCGGACTAACAATTGGTATCAGAGCTTGATCTGTTAATTTAATACAGTTTAAGATCCACACACACACAACTATAATCAATGGCAGAAATTCCTCCTTCCACATCAGGCTCTAGTGCTGAGAAGGCTCAACCTGCAACTGTGAGTCGATATGAAACAATCAGGGTTCCTATTCTTAAGCCAGAAGAATACTCAACCTGGAAGGTGAAAATGGCTATGTTTCTGGAAGCTACAGATCCAGAATATCTTGACAGAATTTATGAAGGCCCTCATAAGCCTACAAAATTATCTGTTGTTGCTGCTGGACAGGAAGCTAAATCTATTCCAAAGGAGAAGCAAGATTTGACTCCTGAGGATATTTCATCCATTGGAAAGGATGCAAAGGTTAGACATCTCCTTCATAGTTCATTGGATAATGTTATGTCTAACAAAGTGATCAATTGTAAAACTGCAAAAGAGATTTGGGATGCTCTAGAGGTTAGATGTCAGGGAACTGCTGCAATTAAGAAGAATAGAAGGAACATACTCACATAGGAGTATGAACACTTTGAGGCTAAATCTGAAGAATCAATGACAGAAACCTTTGACAGATTCTGTAAGCTTCTTAATGATCTGTCACTGGTAAATAAAGAATATGATCTAGAAGATTCAAATCTCAAGTTTCTTCTTTCTCTACCTGAAAAGTGGGATGTTAAGACAACCACTGTTAGAGACAACTATGATCTGGCTGATACTGATATTGATGAGATCTATGGGATGCTCAAAACTCATGAATTAGAAATGGAACAGAGAAGCAGAAGATCAGGTAGAAAGTCAAAATCTGTTGCTCTAAGAGTTGAAGAAAGACCCTCAAAGAAGGAAGCATCAAGGAAGAAGGCAAAAGGAAAAGCCTTGGTCATTCATTCTGAAAGTGAGTCATCAAACTCTGATGTTGACTCAAATGCAGATGAATCATCTAATTCTGAAGATGATGAGGAAATGATGGAAATGGCTGCTTTGATGGTAAAGACTTTTAAGAAGATGGGATTCAAGAACTTCAAGAAAGGAAAGGAATTCCCCAAGAATGATTCAAAGTTTGACAGGAAGAATTTCAGAAAATCTGAGAGAAAGGATACCAAATCTTGGAAAAGAGACAAGTCTGAGATTCAATGCTACAAGTGTAAGGAGATGGGTCATTATGCTCCTGAGTGTAAGAAGGGTAAAACTGAGAAGGCACTCTTCACTAAAGGCAGAGATTGGGCAGACACCTCTGACTCAGATGAGGATGTAAACTATGCTCTCATGGCTACTACTATTGATGAAGCTGAGGATTCTGAAAACAAGGTACCTCTAACTACCTATGCTTATAATACTGATGATATAACTGAATTAAGAATATATCTTAAGGCTTTGCATATCAGTTATAGGGATCAGACTTTAGAGAATGAGAGAATTAAAACTGAGAATTCTGAACTCAAAGAGAGAAATAAGGTTGTAGAAGAGAAACTTGCTAACATGCAGCAAGTTCAAAAGGAGAGAGATGATGCTGTCTATCTCGAACAAGAGTTGTTAAGTCAGTATAAACAACTAGAATCTGAGTTGGAAAAGGTAAATCACATTATTAAAACTTGGACTCACTCAGGAAAAGACACTCAAGAAGTTTTTCAATCTGACACTCTAGGTCTAGGTTATTCTGAGAAAGATGAACTTAGGTTTCAGAATACAGTCAAGATTAGACCACCTCTTCCACCTAAGAAATTTGGAACATTTGTTAATGGAATAAATGAACCTAGATTTGAAGGTGGAAAAGAAGCTGTTAAGAAAGAACCAGTAAAAACTAGTGTTAAACAGGTTAATATTGGTTTAATGACAGATAAACAACTTAAGCATAAGCTTAAGGAGTTAAAATCTGTTAAGAAACAGAAAGTGTCTAGAAAGAACAGAAATAGTAAAGTAAGCATTACTCAAGGCAATTATCCAATGCTTGCTACTTTAGCTCCAAGAAAGACATGTCATAACTGTGGTAGTACTAACCATCTTGCTAGTTTTTGCAGGAAGAACAAAGACATTAATTCTTTACCTTCCAAGTCTGAAGTAAAGAAAGATAATGTTAGAACTAAGCCACAGACTTTATGCAAACACTGTGGAAGCACTTGGCATTCTATTTATACTTGCAGAAATTATCATGCTATTTATCATAATTACTATGAACTGAAACCTAATCTGAAATGGGTTAGAGTTAATTCTGCAAGTGTAAACTCTGATAAAGTTAGCTTAAACTCTGATAATGAAAATTCCGCTGCTAAAGCAAACAAAATTAAGAAAGCCAAAGGATCCAAGCAAGTCTGGATCTTTAAATCTAATCATCAGTAATTGTTTGTGATTGCAGGGCATCAGGGAAAGCATCCTAGTAGTGGACAGTGGATGTTCAGGACACATGACTGCAAATAAAGCCCTGCTATCAGAGTATGTGGAGAAGGTTGGTCCAAAAGTTTCCTATGGAGATGGCAACATAGGACATACTCTGGGATATGGCAATATTAATCTTGGAAGTGTCATCATCACAAATGTAGCTCTGGTTCCAGGACTCAAGCATGATCTGTTATCTGTGAGTCAAATCTGTGATAGAGGTTTTCATGTAGATTTTCAACCTGAATACTGTGAGGTTATCAGCAAAACCACAGGGAAAGTTGTTTTAGTTGGACAAAGGCACAACAATATCTATGAAGCAAGCTTATTGACAAACTCTGATGGAAAAACAATGTGCCTGTCAACAAGAATGTCCAATGAGGAGAGTTGGAAGTGGCATAAGAAACTCTCTCATTTGAATCTGAACAACATAAATGAGCTGATAAGAAAGGATTTTGTTAGAGGACTTCCAAAGTCTTTGCTAAATGTTGATGGTCTGTGTGATTCATGTCAAAAGGCCAAACAGAGGAAGACCTCTTTCAAGAGCAAGTCTGAATCTTCAATTGTTGATCCATATCATCTGTTACATGTTGATCTTTTTGGACCAGTAAATGTCTTGTCAATTGGAAGGAAGAAATATGCTCTAGTCATTGTTGATGAATATACCAGATACACTTGGGTGCATTTTCTAGCAAAGAAAGATGAAACTGCATTAACTCTGATGGAGCATGTAAAGCTACTGGACAAAGGATCAAAACACAAAGTCAAAATAATCAGAAGTGATAATGGAACCGAATTCAGAAATGCAACAATGGAAGAATTCTACAAGAATAGAGGTGTGAAGCAAGAATTTTCTGCACCTGGTACACCACAGCAAAATGGTGTAGTTGAGAGGAAGAACAGAACCTTGATAGAAGCTGCCAGAACTATGCTTGATGAAGCAAAATTGCCAACCTATTTCTGGGCAGAAGCAGTTCAAACTGCTTGTTTTACTCAAAATGCAACACTGATCAATAAGCATGGAAAAACACCATATGAGATGGTGAGGGAAAAGAAGCCAAACCTGAAATATTTTCATATTTTTGGGTGCAAATGCTTTGTGTTGAAAACTCATCCTGAACAGTTGACCAAATTTTAGTTGAAAGCAGATGAAGGAATTTTTGTTGGCTATCCAGTGTCAACCAAGGCATTCAGAGTTTATAATCTGAGAACAAGGGTGATTATGGAATCTATTCATGTGTCATTTGATGACAGGAAAATCACTGGACTTGAAGATGTTGATGAACATGATCAGTTGCATTTCGAAAATGAAGATCTAATCTCTGATGAAATAAACTCTGATGACACTAGTCCAACAAACTCTGTTGATGCAAACTCTGAACCTCTACTGGTACACACAGAAGAAATAGTACAGTCTGAACAAAGAGGAGAACCAGTTGAGGGGGAGCATGATCATAGTGATGACTCAAATTCTGATAGTGAGTCAACTGAAAATTCTGGATCAAATTCAAAATCTGATGACTCAAACTCTGAAAGTCCAAATTCTGACAGTTCAAACTCTGAGAGATCAAATTCAGGGGGAGCCTTAGAGAATGAAGAAAGGCATCAAGATAATCAGGAGAACATTGATCAAGGGGGAGGATCAACTGTTGACAGAAGTCATTTAGCTACAGCTAGGAAATGGACAAAATCACATACACCTGATTTAATCATTGGAGATCCAGATGCAAAAGTTAGGACAAGAAGTGCTACAACAAATGAATGTCTATTCCATGCATTTCTGTCTAAATCTGAACCAAAGAATGTGGAAGAAGCTCTTCAAGATGCTGACTAGATAACAGCAATGCAGGAGGAGTTAAATGAATTTGAGAGAAATGAAGTATGGACCCTTGTACCTAGACCAAAGAATATATCTGTTGTTGGTACTAGATGGGTTTTCAGAAACAAAACTGACAGTGATGGGGTTGTTACAAGAAACAAGGCCAGACTTGTGGCCAAAGGCTATTCACAGCAAGAAGGCATAGACTATGATGAAACTTTTGCTCCAGTTGCAAGGTTGGAGGCAATAAGAATCTTTCTAGCATATGCCTCTCACAAGAAATTCAAGGTTTTTCAGATGGATGTGAAAAGTGCTTTTCTGAATGGAAAACTTGAAGAAGAAGTGTTTGTTGAACAACCACCAGGATTTGTAGATCCTAAGTATCCAGATTATGTCTACAGGCTTGACAAGGCACTCTATGGACTTAAACAGGCATCAAGAGCATGGTATGAAACTCTGGCTCAATTTCTTTTAGAAAGTGGGTTCCACAGAGGTACAATTGATAAAACCTTGTTCTATTTCAATCTTGGTAGTGATCTGTTATTAGTTCAAATATATGTAGATGACATAATCTTTGGATCTACTAATGATAAACTCTGTAAGAAGTTTGCCAAGCTCATGCAGTCTAGGTATCAAATGAGCATGATGGGAGAGCTCAGTTATTTTCTAGGGCTACAGGTGAAGCAAACAGATGATGGAATTTTTATCAATCAAGCAAAATATACCAGAAATCTTCTTAAGAAATTTGGCATGCTTGACTGCTCATCTGCAACAACTCCCATGGCAACAGCAACAAAGTTGGATAGAGACACTGGTTCACCAGTGGATATGACAAACTATAGAGGAATGATTGGGTCACTTCTTTATCTAACAGCTAGCAGACCTGACATCATGTATGCAACATGTGTTTGTGCAAGATTTCAGGCAGATCCAAGAGAACCACATCTAACAGCTGTGAAGAGAATCTTCAAATATCTTAAGGGAACCATAACTTTAGGTTTGTGGTATCCAAGAGAATCAGACTTCAAGCTTCTTGGTTACTCTGATGCAGACTTTGCAGGCTGTAAGATAGACAGAAAAAGTACTAGTGGAAGTTGTCAATTTCTTGGTGATAGAATTGTTTCTTGGTACAGCAAGAAACAGAAATCAATCTCTACATCTACATCTGAAGTAGAGTATATTGCTGCTGGTAGCTATTGTGCACAGATTCTGTGGATGAAGAATCAATTACTGGATTATGGATTGAGGTACAGTAAAATACCTATTTACTGTGATAATCAAAGTGCTATTGCTATGACAGGTAATCCAGTACAGCATTCATTGACCAAGCACATCAGCATAAAGTACCATTTTATCAGAGAACATGTAGAAGAAGGGAATATTGAGCTTCATTTTGTGTCTACAGAACAACAGCTTGCAGATATCTTCACCAAGCCATTGAGTGAAGCTGTATTTACAAGGCTGGTAAATGAACTAGGAATGGTCTCTGGTTTTGACTAGAGATATTGGTTAGACTCAAAACTCTACTTATGTACTGTGTTGCTCATATTTCTGTGGTATGTTAAACTCTAATATGCAAACTCTGCTCAATGACTGTTAAACTCTGTTAGCAAGTTTTTTAAGTCATACACTGTTAACTGTTAAATAAACTCTGAGTAACTCTGATAATGTTTCTTTCTGAACATAAACACCGATGAAGATACATGTATGAAACATTACTCTCAGTAATTAGTCATGAATCCTTCTAAGTTATCTGTGATCTAATCTTAAACTGTGCAGAAAGTTAACACAGCATGATACTGTTCTATATTTATAGCATCTCTTAGTTTATTTATCCTAAACTCTGAGTCTGTAAATATTGTGTGCATTGCCTCTCATAAATAATTTCTGATGTTGATGAGCTCTAAACTCTGTTAGTTATACACTGTTAAATTAGATTCTTTTATTAAAATAACCTCAAAGCTAAAATATATAGACTGTTAGAACTCCTTTGAAATCATGTTTGTAACTAGGACGACCCAGGAACTTACTGGTATATAGTAAGGGCTAAAATTCTCTAATTTTTGGTGACTAGTCGAAAGCTAGGAAGATCCAAGAACTTATCAAATTGATAAGGGCTAAAATTATAGGATTTTTGGTGACTAGTTTTAACATCTGATTACTGGAGAAAACCAAAAAAAAATGGGGGCTATAGATTAGTTAAATATTACTGTATATAAACTGGTTACTACAGAGTTTAGCATTCATCATATATTCAGTGTTTACTATGAGAGTTTGTGCATCCAGTGTTTACTGGTTTATTTTATGGATTTTATGAAACACTAGATGCTCTAAATATTGATTTAGTAAACTCTGTTCTACACACACGTATATTCACAACTATGCAGTGTTTGAAAGGATAACAGTAATTAAGTTGGAGAATTGATAAACACTGTTGGAGTTTGTTGAGTACTCTAAGGTAATATTTTATTTCAGACAAAACATATACTTGGAGTACACAAAGAGTTTTTGAAATTTGCATGTAATATGTGCCAGTTGTTTAATTGTGTCAGACAGTTAAAGCTTATTGGAAATAGGAGAGAGAACAGTAGTAATAATAGGCATTATTACTGCGCGTGTAAATAACTGTTCCACTGTTTATGTGACACGTGTCCCACTCACATACTTAACAAGAAATTGGTTGCGTGTTTAATGTCTAAAACGATTGGGTTTTGATTTTCAATTACAGATCTAATCAAAATCATATCATTATTCACTTTTTCATCTTTACATCCACGAACACACAACATCACACACAATTTCTCTGTTACTTTCACTTAAGCATTTTCACAAACACTTTTCCACACACTCTCTTCTCTATTATACTGTTCTAATGGCAACCAAGAATTTTGTGGCTCAGGGATTAACTTTCGTTACAAACAACTATGCTGCAATACTAGACACTGATAAAGCCCCAAAATCATTTCATCTGATTCAGAACTTCTTAAGAGATTCTGAAATTGGACACGCTCTTGCCCAACCAGAGAAACTCTCGGCCATACAAATCTATACCTTCTGGAGAAACTCGGTTTATGATGATGGTGGAGAGAATAGGACTCCATCAATTGTGTTTACCTATGAAGATCAAGAGTTTGTCATAACTCCTGCAACTGTTCGTGAGGTTTTGGATTTTGACACTCACACTTCATACTCTGTGGCTGTTGAGGGTCAATTAAAAGAAATGTTACAGCAAATAAGGTTTTCTGCTCCTTTGGATAAGATTGGGAATGTCAAAAGACCAGGGCTCATGAAGGAGTGGAGCTTCTTCTTTGATTGCATTACTCGAGCATTTGGCAAGAAGGTCACCAACTGGATGCAATTCCTGGTGAAAGTCTTCAAATCGGGTATTCTCTTCTTAATGGGAGTAACTTTGATTTTGGTCGGTTAGTACTTATGAATTTAGGTGAAAAACTTGCAGAGTCTAATACAACTGTTTATTTCTCACGTTTCTGTCAATGTTTATTCTCTGCTTGTTTACATAATTTGGCAATTGCTGATGAGGATGTTATACAACCTTTCCAATGCCATAAGAGAATGTTTTCTGATTTGACAAATAAGGATGCTAACAAAGAGCAAATACCAGAGTTTATCTATCCTCTTGCCCTCAGAAACTTTCTCAACCAACCACAAGAACAACAAGAACCACAACCTGAACCAATCATTGAACCTCCACAGTCACCACCTCAACCCACAAGCACTGAACCTTCTCAACCCACAAACATTGACCCACCTCAAACCATAAACACTGAACCAATCACTAAACCTACATCTCAACCCACCATTACTACTACTTCACAACCACAATCTTCATCACAACCTCAACCTCAACCACAATCCAAACCAAAGAAACCAAAGAAAAGCAAAGCTATAAGGCCATCAAGAAAAGAAAGGCTTGCTGAAGCTTCTAAGCCAAAGAGGGCTAGAAAGGAAAGGGCTAACAAACCTAAGTCTTCTTCTATACTTGATGATTCTATCTCAGAAGAAGAGATAGCAGAAGTGAATCCTCCAGCTAAGAGAAGGAGATTAATTCTTGAAGAATCTGATGAAGATGTGAATATTGAAGCTCCAGAGGATATTTCTAAGGAAATACCTGCTGTTGAGATAGAAAGAGATGGAAATGTTGATGCTCAAATGGATGAAATTCTTGAACCATTGTTCCCATTCTCTGAGGACATGGACATTACAATCTCTTCACCTGCTGTATTCTGTGAGGCAACTGATGCAGTAAATCAAACCACCTTGGTACATGAAGAAACAGTGGCTTCTCATACTGAGTTAATCTCTGATGCTCATCAATCTGTTGAACAGGGTGAGGAAATTGATCAACCACCTAAGGAGATAAACTCTGAGCCTATTGTGCAACCTGCAGAGGATATTGTTGCAGAGAATGTTGAACCTACTGCTGAAACTGTTGCAGAGGATGTTGTTGAGACTGTTGATGCATCTATTCCAATTCCTGAATCCACTCATCATGTTGAAGCTGAGATTGAAGTTGAAACTGAAGGGAATACTGAGTCAAGTTCTTCTCAGAGTTTACCAGTCCAGCCAGATGCTAAAGTTAAGGATTTTGCTGGTCCTTCAACTCAAGCAGATGCTGAAGAAGAACACTATGAACAATTTTCAAATGACTGGTACAAGGACACTTGTATCTTTCCTGTTGCAAGAGCAGCTGAATTTGTCAAGAAAACTTCCAGAACAATTACAAATCCAGAGATTCTATCTTGTCTCAAGGCTACAGTTGTCCAAGTGAAGACTCTCAATTCTAGGTTTGATCTTTGTCAAAAGGCAATTTCTGATGTTCGAGGTGATGTTGTTAGAGGAGATGATATGATTAAACTTGACAACAAGAACAAATTTCACTATCTTACTCAGAATCAAGAAACTTTGTCTCACAGGCTGAGCAAAGTTGAAGAAAACCAGAATGCTATGTCTTTAAAGATTGATTCTATTGCTACCTCCCTAGAATTAATCACATCTATTCTTATGCCTGATGATGTCAAAAAGAGGGAGAGAGTTGCTAAAGACAAATGCAAGCAATCTCAAACTCTGATCAGAAAGGATAATGCTGGAGATGGAGGAGCAAGTAATAAAGGCAGGGGCAAAATTGAAGAACTTCAAACTCTGAAATCTAGCAGGTCTTCTAAATCACAGTTTGCTGGGATAAACACTGATACTCAAGGTACTTCAAAGACCAAGAGTTTGGAATTCTATTCTAATCCACAGACTGATGAGGAGTTGGCTGCTAAGTTGTTTATTGAAGAAAATGAGGAAGGAGCTACAATCGAAGATATTAAAGCTGAAGAAAAGAGTTTACAAGAACAACATCTCAAAGCTTTAAAATCTGGAAATTTAAAGAAAGGAAAAGCTCCTAGGCCTGTTCTTAAAGGCATTGTGATCAAGGAAAATGTTGATGCTGGTCAAAGATCACATTTATCAAAGAAATCAACAGAAGCAGAAGCCAAACTCAAGCTGAAAGGCATTAAAGGCGAAGTTTCAAAGAAGAAAGATACAACCTCTGTTTCTACACAAGTTGTACAGAAGAAAGAAAACACAACCTCTGTTGCTACACAAGTTGTGTCTAGACCTTTATCTTCTCAGTTGCAATCAGTTTTTGGTAAAGGAACACTTCATGATCCAAATCTATTATTTGGAGCCTCTATGGATTTTTCTGATGGAAGAGCCTTGTCTGGTAAGGTTGGAAACAATAAGGCTGGTCTAGGCTCACACAAAGACAGAAGGCAATATACTGGTCCCAGAGATCCTTCTTCACTGGTTGTTCCAGGTCGTGGTGTCACTCAAGAGAGTTTGGACAGACTGGAATCAGTACAGTTAGTTTATCAGAAGAGTTTAAAGAAGGATTTTCTCTTGTACTTCATGGCTGATGGGATAGTATTTAGAATTGGTGAGAATGATATTGGCTTGAAATATTGGGAAGAACTAGAATACATTCTATATCTTTTCAAGGTGAATAGTCAAAGGACTCAATCAGTTGCAAATGTGCTCAAACAGAAAATGCTCCAGAATTTTGCAATCAGAGGGATGAAGTGCAATAGCAGATATGTTCCGAAGTACAGAGACTGGAATGGAAATCTTATTGAAATGAAGAAGGGTACTGCAAAGTTAAAGACTGATTTGGGAATCACAGTACTTGACTTCAATTCACAGTCAGAGGAAGTGAAATTTATCAGGCTGGGAAATGAGATGAGGAGAAACAAAATCTATGATCTTAGATCTGCTATCTATCAGACAGATGAGAGTGATCCTCAGCTAAGAGAGATTAAGGAAGCTATGAAGATTGAGCTTGAAAATGCAAAGAGAAGATTACTTATAGATTATCTCAGAACAACACCAGATCTTGAGGAGATTATAGATTAAAGTCTGTAAGAATTTTCTTGTTATCTGTAGATTTTTGTTAAGTCAGGTTTAAACTCTGCTAATTTTAATAAACACTATGTTTGTATGAAATTGTTTTGACATCATCAATTATTGTTAACTTGTGCATTTTTACTAATGAACAAGTTGGGGGAGATTGTTAAAAATAATTGATATGGTTAATATCAGTGTTTAAGTTTTACAGGGAAAAACAGAGTTTAACTTGAAACAGGAAGCAGTCAGAGTTTAGTTAAACTCTGACAGTTGGAAGCTGAACAGAGTTTACTATACGCTGACAGTGGAAGCTCGACGGAGTTTGTTAAACTCTGTCTGGAGGAAGCGTCTACTTGTCAACAGTGTTTGAAGAATTATTGAAGATAATTATGGAAGCAATATCTTTGAAGATTGGATAGCTGTCAAAGAGATTGAGTTGACTAAGGAGACGAGTAGCAATCGTAATTGATATAAATTGTATAGCTAATTTATAGGAGTATCAATTATTGATTGTATAGCAGCTGTATATCTTATAAATACAGTTAGGTTAACCCTAGAAGGGTAATCGATCGTGTAATACAATATCTTTCATTGTAACCTAAGCAGCTCTCTGTGATATTTTACATCACTGAGAGAGAAGTTAATTCAAACAGTTTTTAAAGCTTTTAAAGAACTTATTGGTATTCTCTCATACTTAGTTGATTATAAGTGTGAATTCGACCTAACATGATACTATATGTGCTGGATGTCAATATGGTAAGGCGCATCAATTGTCGTACAAGGAGTCAAAGTTTAGAGCAAAGGAGCCGTTGGAGCTGGTGCACTCAGATGTTCTTGGAAAAATCAAACAACCATCAACTCGTTATCAATATTTGTTAATCTTCATTGATGATTTTTCAAGGTATGTGTGGGTATACTTCTTAAAACATAAATATGAGGTCTTTGAAAAATTCAAGGAATTCAAGGACACGGTAGAACGCGAGCTCGGAAGAAAAATCAAGTGCCTTCGCACTGATAATGGAGGAGAATACACTTCAAATGAGTTCAACAACTACCTCAAGAAGTTCAACATCCGGAGACAACTCACTTGTGGAAAAACTCCACAACAGAATGGAGTAGCGGAGAGGAAGAACCGCCACCTAGCAGAGACGTGTAGAAGTCTTCTACATGCCAAGAATGTTGATACAAGATTTTGGGCAGAATGCATGAAGACTGTGGTCTATATCACTAACAGGTTACCACAACCAAGGTTGGAATTTGTTTCATCATTTCAGAAGGTGCATAATGTAAAACCAACGGTCAATTATTTTTGGGTATTTGGTTGTGTATGTTATGTGTTTATAGCAGATGAAGACCGTAGTAAGTTTGATAAGAAAGCTATCCGTTGCATTTTTGTGGGATACGACGAATAGAAGAAAGGTTGGAGATGTTATGATCCCAATACAAACAAGATATATGTCTCACGAAATGTTGTATTTGATGAGGCATCTTTATGGTACACAAACAAGGTAGCGTTGCCAGATACACAGGAGCTTCAAGAGAAGCTACAAATAAAGTTACAGTTAGATTCATCTCAAAACAATGACGATACAGAGGAACCAAAATCTCCGACGGATCAATTGGTGGTACGATCCAAGTCAAGAACTCCTTGGAGAACAGGTGTTCATGAAACACCAGATGAAGTACAGACTAATCAATCGGAAGAGCAATAACAAGAGCCTTCACAACATCAAGTACGAAGGTCTAACAGAGATAGACGGCCAAATCCAAAGTATATAGATGCTGCCTATGCTGAGGTCAAAGAGCCAACTAACTTTGATGAAGCATCAAAGAGTCCAGAGTGGAGAAAGGCCATGGAAGAAGAGATTTTGGCACTTAAACAAAATCAAACATGGAATTTAGTCCCAAAACCTGAAGCTGTTAAACCCATATCCTGTAAATGGGTTTACAAGTTAAAGATTCGCCCAGATGGTACGATCGAGCGATACAAGGCTCGATTTGTTGTTCGCGGGTTTGCTCAGGAATATGGCATAGATTATGACGAGACATTCAGTCCAGTGGCAAAGATTACTACAGTTCGTGTCTTACTAGCCTTAGTCGCAAGTAAGTCATGGAAATTATGGCAGATGGATGTGAAGAATGCTTTTTTACATGGAGAACTTGATCGTGACATTTATATTGATCAACCCCAAGGATTTGTGAATCATGAAAAGCCAAAATACGTGTGCAAGTTGAAGAAGGCATTATATGGCTTGAAGCAGGCACCCAGAGCATGGTATGGGAAGATTGCTGAGTTCCTAGTACGAAGTGGTTATCATGTTGCCCCAGCAGATTCGAGCTTGTTCGTGAAATCTCAAGGGGGAAAATTATCAATTGTCCTTGTATATGTAGATGATCTAATCATCACCGGAGATGACGAAGATGAGATTCAACGAACAAAGAAAAACTTATCAGTTCGATTTCAAATGAAGGAGCTTGGTGAGTTGAAGCACTTCCTAGGATTGGAAGTTGAAAGAACAGAAACTGGTATATTTCTTGGTGTTAGGTCCAATATGTTTGTAGAAGGGGGGGGGGGGTTGAATACAAACAGTACTGTTTTATCGAAATTTGTCCGGATAATTTAATTTATATTTTGACAAATTTGAGCGGAATTAAATGAAACAAAATTCAAGTTGAATATAAAATTATATTAACTTGAGGGGTTTGTTACAAATACAGTACAGAATTTATATCTAGTTAATAAAAACAAATTAGAAAATTCGACATGAATTTTTCTAGATTTGTTAATAAAAATCAAGATATAGATTAGGAGTAAAAACTCGCTAATAGTACAAGAGTATCAAGTAAATCAGTTCTATCGGATCAGATGTTAAAAATAAGATGAACTTGATTTTCTATAAATTTTTCTGCTTCTTGTGCTGTGTTCTTGATGAGAGAGAAGAGAGAAATCTGCTTTGAATGTTATATTTTGATCTGTCTTGTTGTCTTCTGTCGTCTGTCTTCATTTATATCATTTACTGCCTCTTCATCTTCAAATATAACTGTCAAGACAATCGGCAATACAATTTATTCTTCCAAGACAACCAATTTTGTACTGCCAAGACAATAGGCAATACAATCGTCAAGACAATCAGGTTCTTCCAAGACAATCGGCAAGACAATCAAATTCTGAGATCTTTGTCTTGCTTTATCAAAAATTATCATTCTGTCTGAAGCTTTTTCTTTTTGATCATTATCAAGACAATCTAATTTGAACTCTCAAGACAATCGTCTAGACAATCAAATCAGATTTTTATTCTACTTTTTAAAAGCTTTTCAGAAATTATCATTACCAAGACAGTCGGCAAGACAATCAGAGATTGTCTTGCTTTACTGATTTCTTCTTCAAGGCAATCGGCAAGACAATCTCTTATTGTCTTGCTATTCTGATATAAGCCTTCAAGACAATCGGCAAGACAATCAGGGATTGTCTTGCTAGTTCATTTTTCAGAATTAAATTAAAATTGATTAACAAATAATCATTTTAATTTATTCTTACTTAAATAATTAATCAGATTTAATTAATCTAATAATTAATTTAATTAAAGAATTAATTCAAGATGAATTAATTAATTAATTAAATTGACTACTTGATTTAAATTAATTAAATAAGAATAATTATATATCCTTGGATTATGTTAATTCTTTTCTGAATCACTGAAAGTAATAAAGGAATACCACTGAATATTTTGTTGACGTTCCATGCACGGTCTGGTTCATGAACGACTAACTTCAATGACTGTCCTTTAATTTTCACATTAAAAATGTGATTCATTTTTCTTCTCATTTCTTTCTCCTTCTTGTACTTCACTGTATACTGTCTGAACCTGTCACTCTAGAAATCTCTGTTTTAAAAATAAATCTACTTCTTTGATGCTATACTGAGGCTTGATCAGCAATCTGAACTTCTTCCAGTGTAAAACATCAAAACTATAGATTGAATTTAGGGTTTTTCTTCTGACAGATAGTACCTCCTGAGATTCCTGTGACAGTTAAAGTTATTTACTTATTACAATCTAAGCTTAAGTTGAGTTGAGTCCTCGAACTACAAATAAGCTGTGTCATATGCCTTTCAATCTCCCCCTATTTGTTTGTTTGAAGATAACAAGCAAATACCTAGAGGATTACTCAACTAACTCAACTTAACTTAGTAAAAGATAAAACTTTAAACACAAAGTAAATAAAAGAAAAGTTCTGGTTTATATTTAACATTGTCCAGATTCAAACATAAAAGATAAATACAAGATAGATGATCCTCTAGACTGATCATATAATACAATTTTCTATCTTGACCTATCTAAGCTCTAAAGATATCACATGTACAGCTGATCTTCACTTTGAAGTTTCTTCATCCCTTATCTCTCCAGGTTCAACTTCATCTTCTTGCTCTAGAAATCTTCTGATATTCTCTGTGTCAAATCGTTCTTGATCATCCAAGGTTTTGATCAAATCCTTGTCAAGTACACGTTCATAATCTGACACAAGACCTTTAGGCTTCTTAGGAAAGATTCCAAGGTTACCCCATAGCCGATTCCGAAGTATGTAATATTTCTTTTCAAAGCCTGTTAAAGCATATGATCGAATAATGTCAGCAACAAAGATACTTTCTTTATCTTCGAATCCTGTAGTCCTCAGCATATGTTCTAACCAGACCAGATGAGATGCAGTGTATAATTTCATCGACTTAGAATCAAGGAAACAAGAGTGTAGTGTATTACCCTTGAGAAACTTAACATGATGTGGAGTTTGAATAACTTGTGGACTATTCCTTTGCGCAAACTCCAAAAGTCTTTCATGAAGTAAAATATTCAGTTCAGAAAACCTTTTTACCTTTAGGGACATAATCCACAGTTCAATCAAGCTTCTCTGTTGAAAGATTTGAAGTGACACATAGAGAGAACCCATTGTACGAGAGTCAATCTGAATTATCAGTTGATCTGCACATCTGTCAAACCCAGCTACTATCCTTGAGATTTCCAGCATCAATGCATCCATATATTGCAAGTAATCTGGATTGGTCTCTTGAAAATGTTGAAGTAGTTGGAGAAAACGTTCATCATTATTAGCAGTGTTCTGAATAGAATCAAAAAGTTCTCTTGCTCTATCCCACTTTGGACCAATCTTCAACTGAATATCTCTTTTCCTTTCCTGTACACTGATTGCATGTAGCTTTTGTTTCTCTGCATCTTCAGCTTGCTTCAGCTTCAATCTTTCATTCACTACCTGTCTGTTCTTCTCAAGCTTAGCTTGTCTCATCTGACGATCAGCTTTCTCTTCTTGAAGTTCCTTCTCAAATTCAGGATCATCTTGCCAGTTTGAAAGATCTTCTTCGATATCATTTAATTGTTGTACTTCAAACTTACTATTCTTGAGATCGAAATCAAACTCGAATACATCCTGATCATGAGCAGCTTTTTCTTTTCCCTTGGTAGACTTCTCAGACTTCTCCTTATGCCTCCCTTGACCTCCTGACTTACTTCCTCCTGCTTCTCCAGACTTACCTGCTCCTCCATCTCCAGACTTCTCCCCCTTAGTTGAGGAATCCTCTACAGACTTTCGTTGACTGTCAAGCTCCCTATTTGCATCATTATCCCCTTCATTATCATCATCATAGTCTTTAAAATATGCTCTTTGTTCTGGTGTGATATTATGAGTAGGTTTAACAATGTTGTATAGATGATCAAGTCCTTCAAACATGTAATCATACTTTTCTTCAAGCTTCGCAAAGGTTGTTGAATATGATTGAGCAGTTTCATGCATTTCCACTTGAAGTTCATCCACCCTATTAGAGAGTCTATCAATAGCATTTAGAATATCTGTTCTTTCTGTAGATGCCTGAGAGTTGGATTGTATCAATGTATTGATTGCTGGAGTGAGTGTAGTCTTTATGTTGTGGACATCGTCACGAATAATCATGAGCTGATTGTTGACAGAGGTGGAAGAAGAAGATCGTTCATCCACTTGTGCTTTTAAAACTTGTTTTTCAGCCTCAGTTTCCATTAATTTCTTTTGCAGATCTTTGATTTGAGCCATGAGAGACAAAGTGTTTGTGTCAGTGTGTGCGCTCACCTGATGTTCACTCAAGGATATGTCACTCTCCTTTCGTGCATGTGTTTCACTCATATTTAAGGTGGTCCTCACATCACTCAACACTAGCTCCTTTCCTTGAGTTGTACCTGCATAAGAAATCACCCTAGCCTCTTCTGGAGAGGTCAGTGGTGGTGCAATGGGAGTTCGCATTTCCCAATCCTCAGTCATCTCTATCAATTCATTTGGATTTGATAACTGAATTTCTTCAGTGATAGGATGACCAAGTTGCCCTTCACTTTCTCTAGATAAATCTGCGAGTGAAGAATCCCTTGAGGGAGCCAGGAATGTTCCTCCTGGGAGGGGAGATGATGACTTTATTATAACTGGCAGAGAGTCAAGATTTCCCTCTGAAGCCTGTGAAGGCTCTTCTACCGTAACAATGGTAGGCACTGTAACAATCCTATCGTGCACTCCTTGCTTAGTGTCCTTAACAACATCAGATTCTACGGTAATGTTTTCCCCCATTGTGAGTAATAGAGGTGTGCTTGACTCTGTACAAGGTGCCACGGCCCTTTGGCGAATTTCAATAATTTCATCCTGCTGAGAGGATGAAGTTAGTAACAGTTCATCGGCCATTTCAATGTCCAAGTCCTGTTGGGAGGAAATGGATGGGCTAACAGATGCCTCAAGTAGTAGGTTTCTTCTCTTCTTTGGTGGAGGCAGAGCTGTGGGATCACTCACATTATCACTTCTTCTATCAGCTCTTTTTGTCAACAACTTGCTTCTGGATTTAGGTTTAGAGATTTGGTTAGACACAGTGTTTGGCTCTAAGACCTGGGATAGAGGCTGTGGTTCTACAACCTCTTGGTCTGACCTATCAGCCACTTGGGCTCCAGAAACAGTTTGAGAGACAGAAGGCAATACCTGCTCCATTGATGCAGTAGCTGTACCTGAAGGAATAGATTGTTCCATTTGATGTTGATGTTCAGGGACAGGTACATTTTGATGTTCAGGTTCAGGTGCATTCACAAGTCGAGGAATGACAGGTAGATTTATGAAGTTAGACAAATATGGTGTAATATACACTGGCACATTTATCAATTTTCTATGTGTATCAAGGCTAGTGAATATTTTCTTGGTTTGCCTGCCTGATACCATAGGGTTGTCATTCCTAAAAATTGTTTGTTGACCAACAGGAACAAGATGATTAAATAACAAAGTTAAAAATCTAGGATAATAACATAGAACTTTCTTACCCTCATCAAAATCCCTTCTGGCCTTAACAATCCTGTTAATAATAGTATTCCAAAGTAGGTTACCAATATTGATTCTACGGTTGTTAGCAACAGCATAACCAATAGTTTGTAACATAAAGGTGAGTAAGTGAAAGTTGCCTCTGGCTGAATTAGCAAATACCTTGGAGATCGTGTCGAAGAATGCATCCCATTGTTGAACCAGATTCCTTTTGCTCAGGTTGTTCATATCAATTACTCCATGATAATTAATATCAATGAAGAATTGATAGAGTTGTTCACTGGTTGGAAATGGATCAAAATTATCCGCCGGAAGGCCCAATACAGTAGTAAGGGTTGATTCTGTCACGACGTGGTGTGTACCATCGAAATCAAAAGAGAATAAGGTCAAGTCTTCAGACACCACAGCTTCTGAGCAAATCAATCTCAGTGGTCCGATCTTAATTGGGGCTTCAATCGAAATGGCAGTTCGGATAATTGAATCATCATTTAAAAACCGTATCCAAGGCCTAAATCGATCGTAGGGACAATCATTCGGATTAAAATAGCCAACCAAATTATGTTTCATTATCTCAAAATTATCAGCCATTTTTAAACACAAAAACACACTTTAATTTATTGAAATTAAAACACTTCGAAATTTTTTAGAATTAATAATTAATTAAAATTAATTAAAAAATTCGAATTATTCAAACGTTGTCAGAAAAATCCCAAAAATTTATATGATGTTCTCCTGATCACTGGGAGTCTCAATCTATTTTTAGATTACAAAGAAAAAATCTAAAACTCTCAAAATAGTGAAAACCCAATTCAACTTTTGAAAAAATTGATTTTCAAAAACTTAACAAAATTCGAAAATAATCGGTTCAAAAGAAAGAAAATTGGACGATCTACTTGAATCTGTTCTTGGTTTTCAGTTTTGTTGAGAAAAATCGAGCAGCGTTTCGTTTTACAAACTGTGTGTATCGTATGTATATGTGTTCTCTGTGTAAAAACACGAGAGAGAAAGATTGTATTGCTGATCTGTGTTCTCTATTTTTTTTTAAGTACTAAACAACACTTCAAGACAATCGGCTGATTGTCTTGCCGATTGTCTTGGTAGTATAAATACTATCAAGACAATCGTCTATTTAAATAAATAAAAACAAAGAAAAACACACAATTTTTTTTATTATTATTATAAGTACAAATAAACATTACAAGACAATCGGTTGATTGTCTTGCCGATTGTCTTGGTAGTATAAATACTATCAAGACAATCATGTATTTAACTGATTAAAATAAAATAGACACACACACATATTTTTTTTAATTTTTAAAATACTGAAAAGACACTCCAAGACAATCAAGTGATTGTCTTGCCGATTGTCTTGGTAGTTCAAAACTATCAAGACAATCGTTTGTCTTGAACTAAATTTAAGAAAACAAAATAAAACAAAAATAAAATTGAAAAATATTTTATTATTTAGCAAAATAACCTGCCAAGACAATCTGTGGATTGTATTGGCGATTGTCTTGATACTACAAAGACAAACAAGACAATCTATTAATCTGCTAATATTAAGCTAATAAAATGCAAATAAATGTTCATAATTAATCCAATTAAAATACACTCTAATATATTATTAAAAATACTATAAATAAATATTTTGCATACACATGGATTAATCTTTTTACGAAAACAAATATAAATAACAAAAGGACAAACACTACAAAACATTTAATAAAATAATTATTAAAATAGAAATAAATATCTACAAATATTCTAAAAATACAGAAATATGAAGTATTAAATAATATGAATAAACAGAGTGAAAAATAACTAAACAAGCAAGAAAATCAGTTGGTAAAATAATTATACAAGTGATTTCAAACAACAAATATTCACAGAATAATCACTTGCAAAATTATTAAAGATCAAATTTCAGATATTAACAGTATTAATTACTAGGACTGTTTAACATACCCAATTCACTAACAATTTTAGTGAATGAGGATTCATTAAGCGACTTAGTATAAATATCTGCAGTTTGATCTCCAGAGCCTACAAATAGTAGTTGCACTGTACCATTCATTACATGCTCTCTTATAAAATGATACCTTATGTCAATGTGCTTTGTCCTTGAGTACTGCACAGGATTGCTGGCGATTGCTATGGCACTTGTATTATCACATAAAATAGGGATATTTTCCAATACAATGCCATAGTCCATTAATTGATTCCTAATCCATAAGATCTGAGCACAATAGCTTCCAGCAGCTATATATTCAGCTTCGGCTGTAGAGCTGGAAACTGTTTGCTGTTTCTTACTGAACCATGATACCAATCTTCCACCTAGGTATTGACAACTCCCAGATGTACTTTTCCTGTCTACAACACTTCCTGCATAGTCAGAATCTGTATATCCAATTAAAGTAAAACCAGATTCATTAGGGTACTAGATGCCTAAATTAGGCGTACCCTTTAGATATCGTAAGATTCTTTTGACAGCAGTGAGATGGATTTCTTTAGGGTTCGCTTGGAACCTTGCACACAAGCATGTGGCAAACATTATATCTGGTCTACTAGCAGTTAGGTAAAGCAATGAGCCAATCATACCTCTATAGCCTGTGATATCTACCTTGGCAGAACTTTCACATAAACCAATTTTGACAGCTATAGTTGATGGTGTCTTTGCTGATGAGCACTCCTCCATGTGATATTTCTTGAGGAGCTCCTTAATGTACTTGGATTGACAAATAAATATTCCACCTTGTCTCTGACTTATTTGTAATCCAAGAAAGAATTTCAGTTCTCCCATCATGCTCATTTCAAACCTACCCTGCATTAACTTAGAAAACTTCTTGCATAGAAGCTCATTAGTAGACCCAAATATAATATCGTCCACATAGACTTGGACTAGTATTATATCATTCTTATGTCTTTTAGTGAAGAGCATTTTGTCTATGACACCTCTTATAAAACCATTTTCTAATAGAAATTCAAAGAGAGTGTCATACCATTTTCTTGGGGCTTGCTTAAGACCATAGATAGCTTTGTAAAGAAAGTAGACATAGTCCAGATGATCTTGATCTTCAAAACCAGGGGGCTGTTCTACATACACTTCTTCATCTAGCTTACCATTCAGAAAAGCACTCTTGACATCCATTTGATAAACTTTGAATCTTGAATAGGATGCAAATGCCAAGAATATTCTGATGGCCTCAAGTCTTGCCACTGGAGCATAGGTCTCGTCATAATCAATGCCTTCAGCTTGAGAATAACCTTTAGCTACAAGTCTTGCTATGTTTCTTATCACAGTGCCATATTCATCTAGTTTGTTTCTGAATACCCATCTTGTGTCCACCACTTTTCTATCTTTAGGTCTGGGTACCAGCTTCCATACTTCTAGTTGCTTAAATTGATTGAGTTCATCTTGCATAGCAATCACCCAATCAGGATCAGATAGAGCTTCTTCTACTTTCTTAGGTTCCATGACAGACAAGAACCCAGAATAGTTACATTGATTCTGATAAGCTCTTCTTGTTTTCATACCAACATCTGGATCACCAAGAATCAGCTCAAAAGGATGAGCTCTATTCCAAACAGTTTGTCTGGGAAGAATTGATCTTGATGATTTGCCTTGATCTTCAGTATGACTTGTTGACCCTTCATTATCTCCCCCTAAGTTGTTGCCAGTTTGACTTATTGATGGTTCAAGAGTATCAGTGGTGTCTTGAAAATTATCATTGTTTTCACCAGCATCACCTTGATCATTACCACCAACATTTGGATTATTATTATCAGCAACAACGTCAGGTTGATTGTCATCATCTGAATCTGAGTCTGACATGTCATCAAACTTAAGCTTTTCAGATGGATCTTCATTTTGGATACTTGGGAGTTTTGTGTCATCAAATGTAACATTGACACTTTCCATTGTTTTCTGTTGATCAATAAGATACACCTTGTAGGCTCTTCTAGTATAACCAATAAATATTGCTTCATGTGTTTTTTCTTCAAATTTACCACCTTGATCATCTCCTTCTTTCAGCACAAAGCATTTTGTCCCAAATACATGGAAGTACTTGAGAGTTGGTTCCTTGTCATGTAGAGCTTCATATGGTGTCTTCATTAAGTCCTTATTGATAAGTGTTCGATTCTGGGTATAGCATGCAGTGTTGACAGCTTCAGCCCAAAAGCTCAATGGAAGCCTTGATTCACTTAGCATAGTACGTGCAGCTTCAATCAAGGTTCTATTCTTTCTTTCAACTACCCCATTTTGTTGAGGAGTTCTGGGAGCCGAGTACTGTCTAGTTATACCCTTTTCAGTGCAAAAGTCATTCAGAACTGCATTCTTGAATTCAGTTCCGTTGTCTGACCTTATAGCTCTTACTGGACGATTAGAGTCCAGCTCAATTAACTTAATGTGATCAACTACCAGTTTTGGAGTTTCATCTTTTGAGTTCAGAAATAGTACCCATGTGAATTTTGAGAAATCATCAACAATCACTAGAGCATATATTTTTCTTGACATGGACATTACACTAACTGGACCAAACAAATCCATATGGAGAAGTTGTAATGGTTCAGTTATTGATGATGTGTTAATGCTCCTGTGAGTTGCCCTTTTTAAATTTCCTTTTTGACAAGCATCACATAGACCTTCCTGAGTAAATTCAATCGAAGGTAAACCTCTCACCAATTCTCTTTTAACTAGAGAATTCATTGTTTTGAAGTTTAGGTGAGAAAGTTTCTTGTGCCATAACCAACTTTCATCAGTGGATGCCTTTGAATAAAAACATCTAATTTCTCTTGTGCTTCCAGAGTTCATATTGGCTATGTACAAGTTTCCTTTTCTTACTTCAGTCAACTGCGGCCTTTCATTTCTCTTGTGTGATATTAGACAATTCTTCTTGTTGAAATGAACTTCATAACCTTTGTCACAGAATTGACTAATACTGAGCAAATTGTGCTCAAGGCCGTTCAAAAAAGAGACATCTTCAACGATAACATTTCCAGCTTCTAATCTGCCATATCCATCAGTTTTACCTTTGCTGTTATCTCCAAAGGTAACGACTGGGCCGGCCTTCTCCACCACATTTATCAGCAGGGCTCTATCTCCGGTCATATGCCTTGAACATCCACTGTCCAGAATCCACATGACTCGTTCAACCTGTTTTAAACCCTGCAATGACAAATTGGTTAGACTTTCTTCGGAACCCAAATTTGATTGGGTCCGGAGTACTTAAAGAATTGGCCTTTATCAGGCAAAGCAACACTTTTTATTTTAACAACATTTTCTTCAGGTACTGGACATTTAACCCTGTAAACAACTTTAACTTGTTTTGGTTTCAGCTTGGGTAACCATGTCTTCACCATATCCTGGGAAGGACTTAGAGTCCTAATCTTAGAATTAGGTGGTGTTACAGTCCTGGATCTAACATGTTTATTTCTGCTCATATGCTGTCTAGGAACATTCTTATCAACACATGCATGATTACCGTTAAAGTAAGCAGACATTATATTAAAAGCACAAGACATGCAATTAACAGCATTGCATTTCTTATGAGCAGTATCAATAACAGGAATAGCATTCATGGTAGATATGTTGTTGCATTTATTCATGTTGTTACTTCTACTACTAGTTTTCAAGGAACTAGTAGACTCACCAACTCTTTCTGTTTTCTTACACACAGACTTTCTATCTTCATCATTTTTAACAACTTGATTACTTTCTAAGACTACGCCATTAGCTAAATCCTCAATGCGCATCTCTTCCTTAATGATTAAAGATGTTGTATCCAAAGGTTCTGCTATGGATGTCTTAAAGAGTGGGTTACTAACACCCTTAAGCACTATTGGTATACCCCTTTCTACAGCACTGACACGATTAGGGGTAATAATGCTTTTTCGTCCAATAGCTTCATTATAATCAAACCCAATTCCTACGGTTTGATTAATAGCTTGTTGGTTAAACAACTCTTTAGCCACTTTACATGAATTAGAAGTAGCACTAACTCTTATTTCTAGCTCAGCTATTGTTTCACGTTGTTGAACCTCTATCAACGCTAGAGACCTCTCAAGTTCTTTTAGAATTCTTATTTCTGATTTTTGTTTATCATGGCAATTTTGTACATCGTGTAATTCTGATAATTGATTATTAAGATCTGTATTTAACAAATTGATCCTTTCAATCTCTCTATTAGCACAACCTAGTGAATCACTAAGTTGATAAATATATTGACTTTCAGTACATGATACCTCAGATGAAGTACCACTGGAGTTATCAGATTTTGCCATCAGGGCAAGATTGCCATACTCTTCTTCTTCAGAGTCTGTATCATCCCAACTCTTTCCAGCAGCCACATAGGCTTTACCTGTCTTCTTCTTCTCAGATCCAAAGTCTTTTCTTTGGTTTTGTTTTGGCTTCTGACATTCAGTAGCGAAATGTCCAAGTTCATTACAGTTGTAGCATCTAATTTTACTTCTTTCAACTGTTCCAGTTTTGTAACCTCCTCTGTTACTTGAGGATGAAGAACCTCCTCTTTGGAACCTGTTATAGTTAGATTTGTACCTGAACTTGGGATTCTTCCTGAATCTGAAGTTACTGAATTTCCTTACCAACAAAGCCATGGACTCATCTTCCAACTGATCTAGCTCTTCTAACGAATAGAAGTCTCCTTCATCTGGACTAGCATTCGTTTGACCAACTTCAACTTCAAGCTTGCCACTGTCAACACTACAAGATTGAATAACCTTATCTTCCACTTCCTGTTTGTTCTCGACAATAAGAGCTGTAGAAGTATTAGCAACTCTTCTTTTTCCATAAATCTCCTTTTGTTGAGATTGTTCCAGTTCATAGGTTTTTAAAACACCAAAGAGTCTTTCTACAGTAATTTCACTTAGATTCCTCGACTCTCTGATAGCTGTAATCCTATGTTCTAGATGAACAGGCATTGACAGTAGAAATTTTCTGTTGATCTCTTTCTGAGTGTAGTACTTGCCATGCATCTGTAAATTATTGACAAGTTTGTTATATCTTTCAAACACATCTTGAATACTTTCATTGGATGCTGATCGAATGTGTTCATACTCAGATGTCAAAATTTCTAGTCGATTCTCCCTAACTTCCTCTGTTCCTTCATTCACAGTTTCAATGGTTTCCCACATTTGCTTTGCAGTCTTGCAGTTAATCACATGACTGTACATTACAGAGTCTAGAGAATCTATTAAGATCAGTCTTAAATTAATGTCAAGTCCAGCTTCCTCTCTTTCAACAAGAGTGAATTCAGAAGAATCTTTGTGTACAAACCTTGCAGGGGTAACAACTTTTCCATCAGTGACAATTTCAGGAATTAATCCAAAAGGTATTATTGGTCCTTTTGATAAGACTTTCATATATTTAGGATTTGCAACCTCGAGGAACATTAACATTTTGTTCTTCCACATATCATAACTGTTTTTGTCATATATGGGAATTTTCACAGTTCCAACTTTAGAAGACATGATGAATTTTTTAAGAGAGTTAAAAAATTCGGGGAAGATTTTTAATCGAGTAAAATGGGATCTTTGATTTGTGTATCAATCAATCGGCTCGTATACCAATTGTTAGGTCCAATATGTTTGTAGAGGGGGGGTTGAATACAAACAGTACTGTTTTATCAAAATTTGTCCGGATAATTTAATTTATATTTTGACAAATTTGAGCGGAATTAAATGAAACAAAATTCAAGTTGAATATAAAATTATATTAACTTGAGGGGTTTGTTACAAATACAGTACAGAATTTATATCTAGTTAATAAAAACAAATTAGAAAATTCGACATGAATTTTTCTAGATTTATTAATAAAAAGCAAGATATAGATTAGGAGTAAAAACTCGCTAATAGTACAAGAGTATCAAGTAAATCATTTCTATCGGATCAGATGTTAAAAATAAGATGAACTTGATTTTCTATAAATTTTTCTGCTTCTTGTGCTGTGTTCTTGATGAGAGAGAAGAGAGAAATCTGCTTTGAATGTTATATTTTGATCTGTCTTGTTGTCTTCTATCGTCTGTCTTCATTTATATCATTTACTGCCTCTTCATCTTCAAATATAACTGTCAAGACAATCGGCAATACAATTTATTCTTCCAAGACAACCAATTTTGTACTGCCAAGACAATAGGCAATACAATCGTCAAGACAATCAGGTTCTTCCAAGACAATCGGTAAGACAATCAAATTCTGAGATCTTTGTCTTGCTTTATCAAAAATTATCATTCTGTCTGAAGCTTTTTTTTTTTATCATTATCAAGACAATCTAATTTGAACTGTCAAGACAATCGTCAAGACAATCAAATCAGATTTTTATTCTACTTTTTAAAAGCTTTTCAGAAATTATCATTACCAAGACAGTCGGCAAGACAATCAGAGATTGTCTTGCTTTACTGATTTCTTCTTCAAGACAATCGGCAAGACAATCTCTTATTGTCTTGCTATTCTGATATAAGCCTTCAAGACAATCGGCAAGACAATCAGGGATTGTCTGGCTAGTTCATTTTTCGGAATTAAATTAAAATTGATTAACAAATAATCATTTTAATTTATTCTTACTTAAATAATTAATCAGATTTAATTAATCTAATAATTAATTTAATTAAAGAATTAATTCAAGATGAATTAATTAATTAATTAAATTTACTACTTGATTTAAATTAATTAAATAAGAATAATTATATATCCTTGGATTGTCTTAATTCTCTTCTGAATCACTGAAAGTAATAAAGGAATACCACTGAATATTTTGTTGACGTTCCATGCACGGTCTGGTTCATGAACGACTAACTTCAATGACTGTCCTTTAATTTTCACATTAAAAATGTGATTCATTTTTCTTCTCATTTCTTTCTCCTTCTTGTACTTCACTGTATACTGTCTGAACCTGTCACTCTAGAAATCTCTGTCTTAAAAATAAATCAACTTCTTTGATGCTATACTGAGGCTTGATCAGCAATCTGAACTTCTTCCAGTGTAAAACATCAAAACTATAGATTGACTTTAGGGTTTTTCTTCTGACATATAGTACCTCCTGAGATTCCTGTGATAGTTAAAGTTATTTACTTATTACAATATAAGCTTAAGTTGAGTTGAGTCCTCGAACTACAAATAGGCTGTGTCATATGCCTTTCACTTGGTCAACAAAAATATGCAAGAGATATCATTCAAAAGTATGGGCTAGCTGAGTGCAAGCCGATCTCTACCCCAATGGAGCCAAACTTAAAGTTGTGTGCCTACGATGGAAAGGACTTGAAGGATACAAAAATTTATAGCAAAATAGTAGGTAGTCTTATCTATCTAACTCTTTCTAGACCAGACATAGCTTTCGCAGTAGGTGTTGTTAGCAGGTTCTTGCAGAAACCAAGGAAGACACACCTTGAAGCAGTTAAACAGATATGTCAAAGGTATAATTGATTGGGGACTCTTCTACAAGAATGGAGTACAAAGAAAGGTCAACGGCTACTGTGATGCTGATTATGCAGGAGACCATGACACCAAGAGATCAACTACAGAATTTGTATTTAATCTTGGGTCAGGAGCTATATCATGGTGCAGTAAGAGATAACCTACTGTTTCTCTCTCAACCACTGAAGCGGAATATAGAGCAGGAGCGATGGCAGCACAAGAGTGTGCTTGGTTGACTCAACTCTTGAAGGACTTGAACCAACCAATTGAAGATGGAGTTCCATTACACTGTGACAATATATCAACAGTTCGTTTGGCCGAGAATCCGGTCTTTCATGCTCGGACCAAACATGTCGAAGTACATTATCATTTCTTACGAGAAAAAGTACTTAAAGGAGATATTGACATGAAGGCAGTCAGGACCGAAGATCATGTTGCAGATATATTTACGAAGAGTTTATCTGCAGCAAAGATTTATGAGTTTCGGAAATCACTCGGAATGGAAAATCGAGTTTGAGGGGGAGTGTTAGAAAATCAAACTCTCTAGAAACATAATAAATGAATAAAACAAATAAGGTGGGTGTGTATGAAAAGAAGATTTGTAGCTGGCAGTTGTGAAAGAGCAAAGCAGTAGCAGTCATGTTTGAATCCTAGAAATAAGGTAGGCTGTATGTTTTCCACAAAAACAGCTAGGAGAATATGTAAGCAATGAGATAAGCAATTTATGAGCCAATAAATAGGCTGGACCTCTGTGATTAGGGATGGGCGTCGGGGCACTTCGGGGCCGGGGAGTGCTATCCCCGCCCCCATCCCCGAATTTAAACCCGATCCCCGTCCCCGGCCCGATCCCCGTCGGGGACTATTTTTCATTCCCCGTCCCCGGCCCAAACGGGTAATGGGGATCCCCGCGGGGAATCGGGGAATTTTATTTAAAACTAAAAATAATATTAAATAATTTTAAATACTAATTAGTGAGCTCAAATGCACTAAATTAAGATAGAAAAAATATTACTTAAAGAAACAATTATAAATAACATGGAAATGAAGTTATTTAACTACTAAAAAGACAAACATATAAAATTAAAAGATCTTTTTGTTTCAAATATGAAATATTGGAAATTCGTTTATATTAATATATGATATATATACATATATATATATATATATATATATATATATATATATATATATATATATATGTTTATATATGTTTATATATATATATATGTATTAAAGTGTGGTGAAATCGAGTCGGGATTGAAAATCGGGGCGGGGGTCGGGGATCGGGCCGGGGACACATAAAAACCCGGCCCCGGCCTGCTCCCCGGTTTTTTTTGAAAATTGTCCCCGCTCCCCGGCCCGTACTCGAAAAAATCCCCGAATCCCCGCCCCATTCGATACGGGGATCGGATCGGGATCGGGCGGACCGGGATGAATGCACATCCCTATCTGTGATTGTAAACATACCGAGAAAAGTTGTAATATATTTTGTGAAATAAAAGAGAGAAACACAAGAGTTGTTTCCAACATAAAATATATCAGGCGAAATTATTGCCTGTATAATTGAGTAGCTGTTGGGGAAATTTGGTGCAGCTGCACTTGGACAGATCAGGTATGTGTCTCTGCAGTTTTTTGGTTCTGAATTTAATTTAAATACTCCACACGCGTACGCCATCCTAATCACTAACTCACACAAGAAAAAAAATTTATAAGTTGTAAGTTAAGAATGAGCATTGCCTTTAAGCTTACGCATCATAGGAGATAGTAGTAAGCTAACTGGATTTGTAGCTCAACTTATTCTTTGTAATTTGTAGCTACACTATCAGTTTAGCCTCTGACTACACCAAAAAATCGAAAAGGGAAAAAAATTAAAGAATCTCGTGGTGACTCAACAAGATTTAGTACTAACTCAGCTTCTAATGCACGTTTTTAATTCTAGTTGATTGGATGATTGGATAAATGCCAATAATAACATATATATCAGAGAAAATCATCACAAGCTATGTTGAATTATATATATATAATAGTTGGAATTCATATGGAGGAGGGTATCTTGCTGAATTTGTGGTGGGTTTTTTCCAGAAACTGCACTAGATTTAAATTAAACTAGTATAATTCTTTTTTTTTCTCATGGAGACTATTTATTTTTGTTTTATGTTATGTAATTATTTATGCATCAGCCTCTGTTTATCTCCGTTTACCTCCGCCACCAACATGTCATTGGGGGTAGTGAAGGGGTGAGGCTTCTCGCGGGAAGCGGATGCAGGATGAAGAAAGGAGGAATTTGTGACAAACATACGCAAGGCGAGGAAGGAAAAATAAAGTACCACCTGTTTATTTTTCTCCAATTCATAGTAAAAGTTTTCTTCAATTGTATTCTGATGCATAATGATTTTTTTTCAAGTAGGAACACTTATCATTTTAGTTTAGAACTGACGTAGGGGCCTGTACTTTCCTCGTACTTTTATATTAAGGGAAACTTCATGCTTCCGTGAAGTATCATAAATTTCTCGAAGTCGATGATCAATCGTCTATCACAATAAACGTTATTGTTTTCTATGTGCAATTCCTCGTCTAAGTTCTTATCTTAAAGACTTAATCACTTGAAATTTCACTACAGTTTCTTTAATATGATAGTGACATGTTAACTCCTATGAATAAGTGCTGAATTAGAGGTTCCCATCAGGACATTGCCCCGACACAACTACTTATACCAGCAAACACAATTCCAGAACTGTGCCAACTTCAAGTTCATTTCGAAATTTGGAATATCCAGAATTAATAAGGGGAAGGAAAAGGGACTGATACATTCATAATAATGCTTTATGTCTATTCTAAAGTGATGTGTTTGTTCTGATCAGTCTCTTGTTCACAGAAGTAGGATCCAGGCACGTAATGGGAATGAAACCGATCGACAGTCACTGTTGGCCTTCAAAATGGCCATAGTGCAAGATCCTAAAAACGCTCTTAGCTATTGGAATGATTCTGTGCATTTCTGACTGTTGAATTGCCTTGAATTGTTTGGCCACCAACCATGCATAATAGTCAAAGATTGGTAGGTGGTGTTAGGCCACCAACCATACCTACCCCTTAGTTTATGTCTATAAATAGATATGCATGTAAGGATTGTAAATATCATCTGAAAAACCTCTGTAATCTGTTTATCCTCTCAAATCTATAAACTTATTTCTCTTCTGCATATAATCTTTCTTGATTCCGTTATAACAAATTGGTATCAGAGCTTTGGTCGAAACTACTGCAAAATTTTTCGCCGGATTTTTTTAAGCTCATCGGAGTTACTGTTCATCGCCGGAGAAGACGACACTGTTCAGGCGGAGTTACTGTTCATCGCCGGAGAAGACGACACTGTTCATCATCGGAGAAGACGACACTGTTCATACGGTACTGTTCATACGGTACTGTTCACGGGCACTGTTCACAGGTACTGTTCACGGGCACTGTTCACATATACGGTTCTGGGAGAAAGATGTCTGGTGGTATTAACGTTAAGGTCGATAAATTTACTGGGAGAAATAGTTTCAGCCTGTGGCAAATCAAGATGCGTGCCTTGTTAAAGCAACAGGAGCTCTGGGCGCCGTTGAACACAAAAACGGTTGCTTCTGGAAGCGCTGAGATGGCCAGTCTAGAAGAAAAGGCACACTCAACAATTTTGTTGTGCCTTGCAGATGATATTATTACTGAAATCGCGGAGGAGGATACCGCGTCTGGTCTGTGGTTGAAGCTTGAAAGTCTCTACATGACGAAGTCTTTAACAAACAAGTTGTTGCTGAAGCAACGTCTGTTTAGTCTGCGAATGCAGGAAGGTATGCCTCTTCGAGATCACTTAGATCAATTAAACACAATTTTATTAGAATTGCGTAATATTGATGTTAAAGTTGAAGATGAGGATGCTGCTTTGATTCTGTTAGTTTCTTTACCATTATCGTACGAGAACTTTGTGCAATCGTTTATTGTTGGTAAAGATACTATTTCTCTAGAGGAGGTTAGATCTTCTCTTCATTCTAGAGAGCTGCGCCATAAGGCGGCTGGTACAGGTGCAGATAATCATGCTGCTGGGTTGGTAGCTAGCGGGAGTACCGGACATGGAAAGTCGGGGAAGTATAAATCCAAGAAACCAGCTTCTAAGGGTTCGAGAGCTAATGATGTCTGCAATTACTGTAAAGAGAAGGGACACTGGAAATCCGACTGTCCCAAGAAAAAGAAGCAACATGATGCTGCTGCAGATACTGCTGCTGTAGCTGATGCTACTTCTGAAGAAGATATTGCTCTAGTTACTGTCAAGGACACGCATCACTCTGATGTGTGGATTCTTGATTCTGGAGCGTGTTATCATATATGTCCGCGCAGGGAGTGGTTTACAACCTACGAGCGAGTAGACGGTGGCAAGATTTCTATGGCTAACAGTTTTACTTGTGAGACGGTTGGAATAGGCTCGATTAAAATTCGGACACATGATGGTAAATTCTGCACATTGAATGATGTTAGGCATGTTCCACTTATGACAAAGAATCTGATATCTTTGAGTATGTTAGACAACAAGGGTTTCAGTTTTCAAGGTGAAGGTGGAGTTTTACATGTCTGCAAAGGTTCTGATGTGATTCTGAAAGGAGTTAAATGTGGTACCTTGTATCTTCTTCAAGGTTCTACGTTAACAGGTTCTGTTGCTGTTGCGTCTTCGGAAATTGAAAAAGAAAACATGACCAGGTTGTGGCACATGAGGCTCGGTCATATGAGTGAAAGGGGGATGCAAATTCTGTCAAAAGGTGATCTTCTTTGTGGTCATAAGGTCACAGGTCTTGAGTTCTGTGAACATTGTGTTTTTGGAAAGTTACATCGCAGAAAGTTTCCTAAAGCAACACACAGAACAAAAGGCACACTTGATTACATCCATTCTGATTGTTGGGGACCTTCCCGGGTGGAGTCTTTAGGGGGTCACAGATATTTTGTGTCAATGATCGATGATTTCTCAAGAATGACTTGGCTGTTCATCATAAAGCACAAAAGTGAAGCCTTCAAGGTTTTCAAGCAGTGGAAGGTGCTAGTGGAGAATCAAACAGGGAAGAAGATTAAGAGGCTGCGAACAGATAATGGCCTGGAATTTTGCTCGTCCGAGTTTGCAAATTTCTGCAAAAATGAGGGGATTGCTAGGCATCATACAGTCAGGGATACACCATAGCAGAATGGTGTAGCAGAACGTATGAATTAGACACTTCTGGAGAGAGCTAGGTGTATGCTTTCTAACGCTGGACTAACTAGAAGATTCTGGGCAGAGGCGGTTAGTACAGCGTGTTATTTGATTAATCGTGGACCTCACACAGGTATCCATCTCAAAACTCCTGTTGAGAAATGGTCTGGTAAGCCTGCTGATTACTCCAATTTAAGAGTTTTTGGTTGTACTGTTTATTATCATGTAAATGAGGGTAAATTGGAGCCACGAGCTAAAAAGGGAGTATTTGTTGGCTATGGGATGGGGTTAAAGGTTATAGAATCTGGTCTCCATCTGAAAATAGGGTTATACTGAGTAGAAATGTAGTCTTTGATGAAAATTCTATGTTTAACCCTACTGTGAAGTCTACGATTGGTTCAGAAAGTGGTGGTGTTGAGAAACAGGTGGAGCAGGAAGTCACTCAAGATGAGAGTGAACCATAACAAGAAGTTCAACAACCACAGTCAGAATCAGAATCATCAGTACCAGTAGTAAATCAGCACATTTTAGCTCTTGATCGATCGAGGAGAGCTAAGTATGGAGTGCCTCCAAAGAAATATGGTTTTGAAGATATGGTGGCATATGCACTACAGGTAGCTGAAGAAGTGGACCCTAGCTCTGAAGAGCCATCCACTTACAAAGAAGCAGTGACATGTACTGAATCTATAAAATGGTTTGCTGCTATGGGAGATGAAATGGAGTCACTTCAGAAGAATAAGACTTGGGAATTAGTCAAGCAGCCTCGAGACAGAAAGATTGTTACTTGTAAATGGGTCTACAAGAAGAAGGAAGGAGAAACATCGGTTGAGGGTATCAAGTATAAAGCTCGGTTAGTAGCTCGAGGGTTCACTCAGAAAGAGGGAGTAGATTACAATGAGATTTTTTCACCAGTGTTCAGACACACTTCCATCAGGGTGCTACTAGCAATAGTTGAACATCAGAATCTGGAGCTTGAACAACTCGATGTGAAGACAGCTTTTCTGCATGGAGAGCTGGAGGAGGAGATATACATGACTCAGCCAGATGGTTTTCAGGTTCCTGGCAAAGAAGACTATGTGTGCAAGTTATTGAAGTCCTTGTATGGGCTAAAGCAGTCTCCGAGGCAATGGTACAAGAAATTTGATAGCTATATGATAGGTATTGGCTACACCAGGAGTCCGTATGATTGTTGTGTTTATCACAGTAAGACAGCAAATGATTCTTTCATTTATCTGGTCCTGTATGTAGATGATATGTTGATAGCTGCAGAGAACAAGTCTGATATTCAGAAGTTGAAAGGTCTCCTCAGTGCTGAGTTTGAAATGAAAGATTTGGGTGTGGCTCGGAAAATTCTGGGAATGGAGATTTATAGGGATAGAAACAAGAGAAAGCTCTTCTTGTCAAAGAAGGGATACATTCAGAAGATTTTGTCAAGGTTTGGCATGTCTACAACAAAGCCTATAGATACTCCTAGTGCTGTAAATGCACATCTGTCTGTTGCTTTTACACCTAAGTCTGCTGAGGAAAAAGAGTACATGTCTCGAGTTCCCTATGCTAGTGCAGTAGGAAGCTTGATGTATGCAATGGTCTGCACTAGACCCGATCTTGCACAGTCTGTCAGTGTTGTTAGTAGGTTCATGGGTGATCCAGGCAAGGAGCACTGGCAAGCTGTGAAGAGGGTATTTCGGTACTTAAAAGGTACGTCTGATGTTGGTCTCATTTATGGAGGTGATACTGAGTGTTTGGTGACAGGGTTTTCAGACTCTGATTATGCTGGAGATGTTGACAGTAGAAGATCTATGACTGGTTATGCTTTCACTCTGGGTGGTTCAATTGTCAGTTGGAAAGCTACTCTGCAACTTACAGTGACTTTGTCTACTACAGAAGCAGAGTACATGGCATTGACAGAAGCCGCAAAAGAAGGAATCTAGTTGAAAGGATTGGTCAGCGATCTGGGTCTACATCATGATCAGGCTACGGTATTTTGTGACAGTCTCAGTGCAATCTGTTTAGCCAAGGATCAAGTCCATCATGAGCGGACTAAGCACATAGATGTGAGATATCATTTTCTAAGAAGTGAGACGAGAATTAAGGTGAGAAAAGTGGGGACTGCTGATAACCCAGCTGATATGCTCACCAAGCCGGTTCCACATAGCAAGTTTCAACATTGTTTTAACTTGCTAAATGTTCGGAGTTGTTGACTGCCCTTTTGAGGGCAAAATCTGAGGCAGAAGAGTTTTATCTGGTACATCTGGCATTATTATAATGCATCTGGTACATCTGGCATTATTATGCATCTGGTACATCTGTTATCTGTTTTTGTGAGAGGATTCAAGTCAAGGTGGAGATTTGTTGAATTGCCTTGAATTGTTTGGCCACCAACCATTAGTTAGGCCACCAACCATGCATGATAGTCAAAGATTGGTAGGTGGTGTTAGGCCACCAACCATACCTACCCCTTAGTTTATGTCTATAAATAGATATGCATGTAAGTAGGGCTGTCAAAAAAATTCGAAAAATCCGATATCCGTTCGAAATATCTGTATTCGTATCCGGAAAAAAACGGATATTATCCGTATCCGATTTAAATCGGATATTATCCGTATCCGGATCCGAATCTTTCAATATCCGATTGATATTATCCGTATTCGTATCTGAAAATATCCGAATCCGAAATTAAATATATGATATATAAATATACAGTTATATATTTTATTCAATTTTAAATATACTAGCATATAATCTCGTGCAATACGTTATTATTTTTTTAATATTTACAATTACATAAGTTATATTATCAAAAAAAAAATTCATTTATTTACATAAGTTAAATTTAATTCTTAATTTTGCTTTAAAAAATGTAACATTTTAATTTTCACCATTTATTTCACTCTCAATTTTTTTGAAGATTGTTTTAGTCTTTTGGATTAAAATTTATTATTGAAATAAAATATGACGATTAAAATTATTATTACATCAAAATAAAAATTGTAAAATACATGTCTATTATTGGCTATTAGCAAGAAAAAGCAATTAAAAATTGTAAAATACAGCATTAGTGCATTACTACTTTACTAGTACACGGTTTGAGTTTGTAATGTAAACCATTCGCCCATTACAAAAAATCTTAAAATCCCTAATTGACTACTTGTCTACTTCAGACTTCAGTACCACGCCGCCTCTCACAGTTCACTGGAAATCTACGTACGCCGCCTCTGCCCTCTCCGACTCTCCCACGCTGCAAGCCTTCTTCAACACTTTAACGGTTCAATCTCAATTCTCAACCCAAATTATAATTCCCTATTTCCCTTATTCGATTAGTTAACTAATGTTAGATATGGTATGTATTTAAGTATTCATTTTTTAACTATCTATACGATTGTTTGTAGATTCTTAAATTAATTATTTAAGTATGGCTTTGATTATTATTTTGCAGAACTAAAGTTGGGTTCTTTTAATTCACAAAAAGATTCTGGCTTTTTATCGATGGAACAAGGTATACAGATGTAGTATACAGTATACTTGTGTAGTTGTGTTGCCTTTTTTAGATTAAAATTAATCTAATTTTAGTTGTGTTTCTATAAAATTGTAGGTAAATCTTCAAGTTCAACTCCTTGTGCATCATCTATTACTATGCTTGAATGGGAAAAAAATTAATCTAATTTTTGTTGACATTTGTTTTGAATTTGTAACTCTATTACTATGCTTGAATGGGAAAAAATGTTTTTTTTATATGCTTCGGATATTCGGATTTTTTTAAAAATCTCAAAAATCGGAAATTCGGATTCGGATATTATCCGTATCCGGATAATATCCGTCGGATTCGAATTCGGATATAACTTTTTAATATCCGTCGGATTCGGATACGGATTCGGATACGGATTTCGAATTTCGGATTCGGATTCGGGTATAGGCAGATCCGTATCCGAAATATCCGTTTGACAGCCCTACATGTAAGGATTGTAAATATCATCTGAAAAACCTCTGTAATCTGTTTATCCTCTCAAATCTATAAACTTATTTCTCTTCTACATATAATCTTTCTTGATTCCGTTATAACACTGACAGTAGGATGGTATAACATGTGGTCAACGCCATCAAAGAGTCACAAGAACTGATATTACTTCTAGAGAGTTGTCAAAGTCCACTGTCTCCTTATGTAGCCAATCTAAGCTTTCTTCAAATTCTACAGATAAACAATAACAGTTTGCATGGTGAAATTCCTGCTCAACTTGGTAACTTGTTCAGGCTAAAAGGTCTAAACCTCTTTCTGAACAATTTGAAAGGTGTAATTCCAGCCAACGTTTCTCGTTGCTCTAACCTTCAACATCTTCGTCTTGGTCAAAATAATTTAGTTGGTAAACTGCCAGAAGAACTTGGGGCATTGTCCAAACTCAAGTCTCTCATTATCGAAGAGAACGGCTTGACTGGAAGAATCCCACTATTTCTTGGGAACTTTACTTTCTGGAAATTATGTATGCCAGGCGAAATCATTTTTTCTGGAAGCAGTCCAGATACAATCAGCAATATGATAGGGCATAGCATACTTTGATTGGCTACTAACAACTTGTCAGGTGTGATCCCACTTTCAGTTTATAATCTCTCATCATTGACAGTGTTATCATTGGATCAAAATGAACTCCAAGGTAGCCTTCATCCGAGCATCAGTTGGAAGCTCCCGTATAAATTATTCAATTAAGTAATAATCAGTGTACGGGCTCTCCAATTGTTCCGAATTAGTAAGACTTCAGTTAGATTTAAACTTCTTCGAAGATAAAATTGCACTTGACTTTGGAGGCCAGATAAGTATATCAAATATTATATTAGATGGTAACAATTTCGGAAGCGGTGAAATGAGTTTCATTAGCTCCCTAAGCAACTGCAGCAATTTCCAAGAGCTGAGTTTATCTGGCAACAAACTGAGTGGGACCATACCAACTTCCGTTGGAAACCTTTCAACAGCACTCACAATGAGTATAACTATAACCTTTCATCCAAGCTCTCATTTCTAAATGTCGAAGGAAATCAATTATACGGAATACTTTCATCTATAGGTAATCTTCTCAATCTAGACACCTTTGGTCTTGATGATAACAAATTTGCTGGCACGATTCTCTTCAGCATAGGAAATCTTAGAAAGCTTCAATTAATTACATTTTCACAAAATAAATTTTCAGCTGTAGTTCCTCAGTCTATTGGAAATCTTACATTGTTGACCACATTGTACATGAATATGAATAGATTGGAGGGGAACATTCCAATAAGCCTCGCTTAGAACTTTCTCAGAATAGGTCCTTGGATTTATCCAACAATAGGTTATCCAGAAAAATTCCAGCTAGTGTTAATTGGTAGCTGCTCTAGACTTGAATATCTACTCCTTCAGAACAATGTATTCCAGGGTTGAATACCATCCTCTTTGAGTTCTTTGAAAGGTGTCATAAACATTGATCTTTCTCGGAACAGGGCAAATTCCAAGATTTTTAAAGCAATTATCACTCTAAAGTACCTGAATTTATCATTTAAAAATCTAGAGGGTGAGGTACCAAGAAAAGGAGTTTCTTCAAATCAAAGTGGAGTATCAGTTGTTGGAAACAGTAACATTTGTGGGGGTATGTCTGAGCTTCACCTACAAAAATGCACCAGTGGAGGATCAAGAAAACAACAAAGAATATTACATGTTCTTATAATTCTACTCTCTGTTATAGGCATACTTATCTGTGCGACTATAGTGATGTGGTTCATGTTCAGGCATAATAAATTAAGAAATATGGAGTCATCGGGGCCAATAGTAGATAGACCATTCTTGAGATTATCCTATGCAGATCTCCACAAAGCAACAGACAGATTTTCCTTGGAGAATTTAGTCGGCAATGGCAGTTTTGGTTGCGTTTATAAAAGGGTTCTTGATACAGAGAGTGACTGTTGCAGTGAAAGTGCTAAACCTTCATTCTCGAGAATCCTACAAAAGTTTTATAAATGAGTGTGAAACCTTCAGAAATACTAGACACGGGAATCTTGTTGAAATCATAACTGCTTGCTCTAGTGTTGGTTTTTAGGGTAATGAATTCATAGCCTTGGTGTATGAGTTCATGCCCACTGGGAGCTTAGAACCGTTAAAGTCTAATATGTTAGGCGTTAAAGTCTAATATGTTAGCCTAGTCATATTTGAAGGCTTGACATTAACAAACATGTATGTAATCCATGATGTCATTTGATTGTTTTGTAACCTATAAATAAGGCATTTGTTTGTTGTAAATAAAAAGCTTCATATTAGCAATACAAAAGTTCCTTTTGTCTTACATTGTTTCTTGCTTCCAGCATATACATATATGTTTATCATGGTATCAGAGCTTGGTTGTTAAATTCTGAAAATTCTGCAAATTTTCCGGTAAGTTACTATTCCGGCAGGTACTGTTCACGCCGTAGAAGATGAAGTACTGTTCATACGGCATTGTTCATACATACAACACTATTCATACGAAGTACTGTTCATATGGCACTATTCACGGTACTGTTCATGGTATTGTTCATACATATGGTATTGTTCACAGTACTCTTCATACATACGGTACTGTTTATACATACGGTACTCTTTAAAAAAATGGAGAAAGAGAATAGTTCACTTATTCAAACGATTTTGAATGGTTCGAACTATGTAACTTGGTCTCAAGCTATGCGCAGTTACCTCAAAGGAAAAAGACTTTGGCGGTATGTTAACGGGGATTTCACTATCCCCACAAAAGAGAAAGATGAAACTGAGTCAAAATTCAAAGATCGTATTGAAGAGTGGGATGTCAAAAATCATCAAGCTATCACATTTTTTAGAAATTCTTCTATTTCTAAAATCAATTTGCAGTTTGGAAACTTTGAGACTGCAAAAGAAATATGGGATTTATTGGCATCTCGATATACTACATCTGATCTGGCTTACCAGTATCAAATCATCAGTTCTCTAAGTAAGCAGAAACAAGCATCTCGTCAATTTGTAGCTGATTTTCTATCTCAAATACAAGCACTTTGGGATCAGTTGAAGTTATCTGAACCCAAGTGTTTACACACAGAGGACGCCACTCTTTATTACACATATCATGACCAACAACGACTCATCCAGTTTCTTATGGCTCTCACTCAGGACTATAAACCGGTTAGAGCTGCTCTTCTTCATCGTGTTCCGCTACCTTCTCTAGAGAGTGCTTTAACCGAGCTTATTTCTGAAGAGACTCGACTTGACATCGGTAAAATCAGTCCTGCAACTGATAACGTCCTAGCAGTACCTCCAGTACCTACATTTGACAAACCATTTTGCAGGTTTTGTCGTCAAAATGGACATGTCACCAAGGATTGCGTAGCACTTCACAATCATACATGTCAACATTGTCATCAAAAGGGTCATTACTCGATACAGTTCTGCAAGAAAAAGTCATCCTTCCAGTCAAACAAGTTTCCTCTGTAATATCCGTAAATTTTTTCGATTAAATTTTTCTTTCTACTCGATATTTATTTAAATTTTATTTAAGAAACGATGCACTAATATTTTTTTTAATTAGTACGTCTTGTAAAATTTTCTAAAATTTATATATTCGTATTATATTTAATTACTTATAATTAAATAGTGTTTATTAAAAATTTGAGAAAATTAGGATTTTTATTTTTAGTCGTACTTATTTTAGAATCTCGTTTAATTATTCAGCAACGGGGGGAAACGAGATCTTTTTACCAATAATTTCATTAAATATAAACATGATCATTATTTTTATTTTAATATTTTCAGCATTTATTTTTGTCTCCCAAGTTTTAGTTTTTTCATTAATTAATTATCCACCTACAAAAAAAATGATTATGTTTCATGGCCACTAAATATTCCAAAATTATTTTGCCCCCACGTTTTAGTCTTTTAGAATTAAATAAATGAATCATCCTTATTTTGATTTATAGAACAGATGCACTACTCATTTCCTGACAAAAACAGAACACCTCATTCACAGCTCCGGTCTCTTTCTATTTAGTCAAAAACCTCGACCAAACCATACATACACACACACGAAAACCAGAGTAATTTACAGGGTAGGATGTCAATTTATTTTATCTATTTTCTTCTCTAGCTTCGTTTTAATTTTGCTTGATTATTATTAATTCGTTGTTGGTGGTGATGTTTTTGTTGGGGTGAAATAAAGGGGAGATGGGGAGATTGAATCGGGGGCCGAAAGAGAGATTGTTTGAGTGGTCGAGATGAGGTGATGAGAGCAGGGGGAGAGACAGAAAGATAGTGAGAGACATAGGTGGTGTTCGAGTAGGGAGGTGGAGAGAGATTTGGACGAGGAGGGAGAGAGAAGAGGGCGGAGAGGAAGGAGAGAACGGAGAGTTAGAGAAGGGAGAGATTGCGGGAGATTGAGGGAGAAAGAGGGATGGTGATCGGAGATTGAAAAGAGAGATTTGGTGGTGAGATAAGAGAGACGGGACAGAGAGATTGAGCCGGGAGAGAATTGCAGAGAGAGAGAGAGATGTAGGGAGAGATTAGAATCGGGAGAGAGGGAGAGATAAGGAGATTGTTTGGAGTTCGAGTTGGGTTGAAGAGGAGTTCGAAGGGAGAAATTGTTATTGTGTTCGAGAGAGAGGGAGTGCAGAAAGAAATGGATTGTTGTTCGGTGCGGTGGTGTTCGACGAGAGAGATTGAGAGGGGAGTCGAGAGAGATTGTAGGGAGGGAGAGAACAGATCGAGGGAGAGAAAGAGAGAGGCTGGGAGAGATTGTTGTTATGGTTGTTCGAAAGAGAGAGTTGACAGAGAGAGAGAGAGAGAGAGAACAGAGAGAGATTGCAGAACAGGGGACAGGGGTGGGACCCACGGGGGAGAGTGGGGCCCACGACAAATTTCTGTTAAAACGATTCAATTTTTAGTAAATTAGCGATTGAACGATTAAAAATTGAGATTTTATTATTTGGTATTTAAAGTAGTTGGTAATAAATTGTTTTTAAAAAAATGGTTTAATTGTTTAAATTAATTAAATAAGTTTAAATAGAATTTTAGATGTAAATTAGAATTTATTAATTTATTAAATAAATAAGTATTATTATGTGATTTTGAAAACAATTTAGAGATTTAATATATTGTCAATAAAAGAAGAATATTTCTGAATAAATAGAGTAATATAGGATTTTATTTTGGGAAGCTGTTTTTAATATTTTCCGGTTTATTTTAATTAACCGGATCGAGTCAGATTTAATTTAGAGATTAATTTTTTATTAAATAAATTAGGGTTTGTGAGGTTTATTAAAAGTGGAATTCTTTGGTGAATTATTTTAAAAATGAGAATAATTATTTTGGATTTAAATTGAATAAAAATAGATTGTTGAATTTTTCATTTTGAGCAAAGAATTGAGATTTCCAGATATTAAAAATAGGATATATTCTCCAGATTTAATTCCTGTGTTAGAAGAGATGTTTATTTATTCCGGAATTAATTTCCGTTATTTATTCTAGAGATTTTTAGGAGATATTATTTATTATTAATCAAATACAATATTATTTTAGAGGCTGTTATTTATTATCGAATTATTTTTAATTAGTCAGATTGGGCTTTTAGATTAAAAAAACCAAGTTTTTAAAAGGTGAAATGTCGGGCTAATAAAGTGAGTTTTATTTGGTTATAGAGAATCAGAGACGTGGAGCCAGTTGAATTATCGTACCGCAGAGCACAGGCAAGTTTACTAATTCGTACTCCATTGTTCGGAGTATTTATATTTTTTTTAAATTCATAAGTATGCTGATTAAGTTTTTAATTTACAAAATCGAGTATGTTTTTCGAGTGATTTATACCAGATTTTATTCATGCAATCTACATACATATTATTGTTGAGCTGTTATCCAGACATATTATATCATGAGGTGTTCAAATTTATTTCATGAGTTGGTCCATATCGTTGGGACGTTTATTAAGATACTTCATTCAAGTTTATATTTAAGAGTGGGAATATATATAAAGTAAGTTATGTATACTGATATGGGTCACCTCATTTCGATTCCATAATCAGAACAGTTTTTCATAATATTTCCTCTACTCATTCGAGAGGGAAACTATATTATTGGTGTCTATTGTTCATTGCTTATGAAAGCAAAAGTGACCGGAGTAACGCACCGGCCCAACTGAGGAGTATTTAGGGTGTGTTCGAGACGTCGGTGCATCCTTCTATCGATAGAAAACGAGTAGTGATAATGGATTGATCATCCATTACTTGAGTAGGCGTTATGAGCAGAAATTTAATCATTGACATCCTATCGGTTAACCGATGCCTGTGTGCTTCTGTTAACTAGGGTGTTAATCTGAGCAGTTGTTATATTATATTATCAATGGGGTATTTTGAGAAGTTATTGATTTATCTTCGAGCAGTATTTTGAGAAGTTATTGATTTATCTTCGAGTAGTATTTTGAGAAGTTATTGATTTATTTTCGAGTAGTATTTTGAGAAGTTATTGAGATATATTGGAGTCGCATTTCGAGATTTATAAGAATTTCTGAGTTGATCTCTTTTCAAAAGTAATTATATCTATAACTCTTATAGGGTAGTAAAAACATATTTTGAGTGAGTTGAGGTTGTATTATATAATATCTGTATATACTTGCTGGGCATTCTTTGGCTCATTCTTGCTATTTTAATATTATTAATCAGCGGCATCTAAAGACGACTCTGGCATGGTAAATCGTGGCAAAATGGAAAGAGAAGGGCTATTAAATTCAATCCATTAGCCTTATAGTATCGAAGGAGGTTACAAGATGGAAAGGAATTGTTAATGCTTTATTATTGTGTGTTTGGTGTGTTGTAATAATACTTCAGAGATTCTGGGAGATGAGTTTGTATTGTAATAACTTTTGTAATTTGAGTGCTTGTTCTAAGAATATAACCTGTGGAATAAAAGATGGAGTTGTTAAGAATATTGTTGTAGATTATATTATGAGCAGGTGATTGATTTTCCGCAAGAGGTGTAATGACCTGGATTCCTGTAAGGGATTTGGGGGCGTTACAGTAATGGTATCAGAGTAGTAGGTTATAAACCTTAGAACGAGAATAGAGAGGAGTTATAGTTATATAAGAGAGAGTTTAGAAGCCAAGGAATCGATAGAATAGTTAGGGTGGAGGCATGACGGTCAATACCGATAGTAGAATCATTTGGAACAAGAAAAGCGCATTTCCATGATTTATTTATTGGGTTTATAATGAGTATATAGAAGTATGTATACGTAAGTATATATATATATATATATATATATATATATGGATGCATACATATCTATGTATATATACGCATATGTACCGATATATACTGTTTTGTTTTCATAATAAACATCTCATGGATATGCAGTTTTATTGAACGAAATGATTTTTTTTTTAGAAAATGCCGCCAAGGAGAAACAGAGCTAACTCCAGAGAAGGTGAGGCTTCTACCGGAGGGAATAACAACCAAAACAATCAAGGACTTAACCAACTCGTAGACTTGTTGAGGCAAACCCTAGATCGTGGCCATCAGGGTCATATACCCAATGTAGGGAACCAAACCGCAGCAGCTTTTAAGGCTTTTAAGTCAATTCATCCACCTGAGTTTAAAGGGTTTGGGGAACCAGTCGAGGCTAGATCGTGGCTGAAAGAGATGGAGAAATCATTTAAGATTATAGGAGTAGAAGAAGGGCGGAAGACGATCTTTGCCACCTACTTGCTGAAAGAAGAGGCGAATTATTGGTGGGAGTCTAAGGAAGCAATGGAACCTGCAGGGATAATAACCTGGGAAAGGTTCACTGAGTTGTTTTTGGAGAAGTATTTTCCTGAGCATATGGAGAGTAAGATGGAGATAAAATTCTTGGAACTAAGGCAGAATAATAGGACTGTTGCTGAGTATGAGAAGGAGTTTACTAAATTATCTAGGTTTGTACCACATTTCGTAGATACTGATAAGAAGAAGGCGAGGAGGTTTCAACATGGACTGAGACCATGGATACAAACTAGGGTGGCCGCTTTTGAGCTTACTGAGTATGTTAAAGCAGTGAATAAGGCGGAAGTAATAGAAGCAGGAAGTAATTTTGATCCGAATGGAAATGAAGGGAAGAAAAGAAAAGCAGAGATTTGGGGAGGATATTCGACTAGTAGGACATTTCAGAACCAAAATGGTAGGAGGCCCGGGTTTCAGTCTACAAGATTTGGAGGATGCAACCGAGCAGAAAGTGCGGGTAGTGTACAAGTAGGACAGCAGGGAAACAAGAGCCAGTTTAGGCAACCAAGACCACCACTGCTGTAAGAACCCTAATTTTTGGTAATATTTCCTTTTATTTAATATCTTGTGACATTGTCATTATGGAACCTTTCTAGTCATCCCTGTTGATTTATAGAATTGATTGTCTGAGAAACTACGTTGTTGCATTTATTATGTAAGATATAAAGGGAGATTTTGAAGGCAAGAGTCTTATTGTTAGTAATATTTATAAAACTTGGGATTTGATAATGGTTAGAGTATTAAAGGATTTATTAAGAATTATGACGAGGAATTATGGACATTCGAGGAATTTACACAATAAGTACTTAAGGAATTATAGGGGAAATCTCTACGCGACAAAATATTATTACGAGAGAATAATTAAGATACGATATGAATTAAAGATCTAATTATAAGCATTGGTGGAAGAATAATAATACAAGGAGTAGTATTGCATGCAAGCCCATGCAACCAAGTGGTTAGAAATCAAACAAGTTAGTTGGCCATTGGAAGATGAATAGTATCTAGTTGGTTACTTTTTCAAAAAGGGGGACACATAGTACAAGAGCCCATGCTTGCTAGTACACTACCTATGCTTACATGTGATATGTATCACCCAACCCAAATAACCTAACACCAATTATTTACCAACACAAACACAAAACACAAACTTTTCTCTTCCCCCCCCCTTTTGTTGCTCTCGGCCAAGGCTTCAAGGTGAGAAGAAAAATTCTTCTCCTCCCCTCTTCCATTACTCATAAGTCTTGCCATAATTCCTAGGTCATCTACATCATATAAACAAGGTATGCTAGCAATTTCACTCCATTTTATCCACCCAATTTCAAGTTACAAATTATTCAAGCTTTGGTGAATAGTAACCAAGTTTGTTTTTCCTTTAGATCTTGCATTGTAAGTGTTGTAGGAGGCCATCTAAGGTGTTTTTGAGTTGTGTAAAGATTGTCCAAGGCCTCTAGGAGCTCAAGAAGGTATAAAAATCTCAAACCCCCTTGGTTATGTATTGTTTATATAGTATGGTAGTAGATCCATGTGTTTTAGGACTAATCTTGGATGTATATGTATTGGATAGCATGGATCTTGAGTTTTGATGTTGAGATTGTAACTTTTATGACTATGGTTAATATATATGTCTCCATGAGTGTTATGAACCATGATCTAAGTGTATTAGGTGTTGATTATGTGATGGAAGTATGAAAAATGGTTGATCTAAGTAGTTTGAGCTTGCTGAGTTTGTCCAGGAACTTTGACCTGTATTGTAGCACGATTTTGAACCCCCAAATGATGTCCCCTGATGTCCTACCTTATATTGTTGGAAAGATAATTGAATGTAGTTTCTGGAAATGTAAGGTTCATAGCTAGGTGATGTGTAGATTTTTAGTTATGGCCGGAGGAGTGAATTTTGTTTCTGGACCATGGACTGCATTAAGTGACCCCTTGTGAACCTTGTTTAAACACCTTAAAATATATGTGGGATCATGGAAAAATTTGAGAATGTAAGGAATGCAGTGGTGAAGACCACCCAAAAGGAATTAGATTAAAATATGAATTTTCGGATTTTATAAAAATGCTAGAGTAAAATTCGCGCAATGGAAAAAGTTGATTAGTGGAACATGATTCTAGGGTTAGTGGTTATGATTCGAACGTGGTAACTAAATTAAGTCGAGTAAGTGACGAGCGTAATCGAGTGATGACATGGACCTATAGTGGGGCTAGGGAGTCATAAGACGAAGTCGTTAAGTTAATTTCGTACCCCCTTAAAACCCCGTAATTAAAGAGAAATTGTTAAGGTACTAACGAACGATTATTGTTTATGTATAGATCGTTCGAATCCACACGCTCGACCACCCCAACCAAACCAAGGCAAGTTTACTTTTCAAAACTTATCCATATACAAGGACTTTTACTGTTGTGTTTGTAGTTTTCAAATTATATCAAATGCTATGTTTATCGAAGTATTGATGCAATTGAGATTGAACAAGTACATGAATGCTTTTACCCCTTGAACTTAGATTGAAATGTTTTCTTCGGACAGCGACTCTAGCAATAGAGGTCGTGGCGGTCCGTATATACTATTGACCGGGGAGCGGTATATTATTATATCGTATCTAGATTGCGAAAACCCGAAGGGTCATTCGGGGAGTATCGTATACTCAAATATTATGTTCATATCTTCGTAAATACCCGAAACCCTATCTTGGATTAAAAGTTTATTTTATCGAATAATTATTTATTGATTATTAATATTAAATCTTAAAATATTATTTATTAATTATTGTTCATTCTTTAAAGACAAAGTTAATCCAAGATACTTTTTAATACTTCAAACTCGAACTCATTTGAACTCAAAACATTTTCGAAAACCCCCGGTCAGATTCTGCTTCTTGTATGATTTCAAGAACCATCGGTCGACTGATGTCGGACCTCAACTACTCCGTTTTCAATCAAAATCAAGTTTTAAAAGAAAAAGAAAAAGGGACTCTGGCAGGTGTGGGAACCGTTGACGAACAATTCCCGGGATGTGTAAGCGGCCGTGAGCCAGGCGATCCATCACTTATTATTCCGGCCCAGGTGTTGCCGAAGGATGATTACGGATGTAGTTTTCATCAAGGGTGATTACGGATGTAGTTTTCACCCGAGGGATAGTTACGGATGTAGTTTCTATCCTTCTACCGGTAGAGAAGACCCGCGGATGATTGGACTTGGATGTGGCGACTGATCATCGTCAATCCTTGTCAGGTTTTGTGTTTTCTTTAAGTCCCATTCCTCCATTTTGGAAAAATGCTTTGACACTGCTTCTTAGGCTTTTGTGCCAAGTTGCTGATAGTGTTCTATTTTGATGAGAAAGATGTTGATTCAATGCAGTATCTAGAACTGCAAGTTTATTTTGAAAACAAGGGCACATATTGATGCACCTTCGAGATTTATCAACTATGGCAAGTGATTTTATAACTGATTGAAACAAACAAGTATATCAACTGCCAATCATATGAAATGTTATATTGCTTACCTTATACATATATTCTTGCTGAGCTATAGTTGCTCACTCTTGCTTGTTTTCAAATTTTACAAACACAACAGCTAAGCGAAATGGCAAGACCCAGGCAGACTGTTCGAAAGCAGGTGACTAGACCCGAGCCACCACTTGAGATTCCACCGGTAGGCCCCATTAGCCGGATTGGTTGGCAGCTTTTGTTAGTACGTTTTATTTATCAGCATGACCTGTGCAAGGCAGTGTATCGTAACAAACTTTCAAGCCGCCAACTTCGCTTCATATCGAAGTGTTGCTGGTAGCATAAATACTATTTAATTTGGTCTGTAATAACTCTGATAACTTTATTACTGTTTAATCAATGTGTGACGTTTCTGAGGCTCTAACCTGTGTGTGTGAGTGTGGTGTGAGTTTATTGTGGGGTCGATGGCTGTGTTATTTATATTATGTGCAAGAACAGGTATGTTACTAATGGAAAATAGACCGTGAGCGCCTAGATCTCCGACCCCGGATCTGGGGGCGTCACAAAAATGGTATCAGAGCGAGGTTACAGTTCTCAGAAACGATAGTAATTTAAGAAAGCAACCCTAATAATAATAACAATAACGATAACCTTAATAATAACCTTAATAATACTTAGAACTCTAATCGAGTTTGTAGTCGGGTTATCGGATATAGCCCTGACTTTAAGGCCCGTGAGGGAACTACTCCTAAACCCTTCTTTTATGGTTAGTGACCCACCTTATTTCCCTTGTGTAGATGGAGGAGATACCAGACCCTGAGGCTTTCGAGAGAGAGCATGATGAGGCCCTGATGCGAGAGACCGAAGATCCTGAGGAGGATATGGGTGCTGACTCCGAGCTTGGCCCCTGGATTACACTGATAGAGAGTACTGATGATGAGGACCCCGTTGAGGAGCCCTTTGAGCCTGAGCCTGAGCCAGAGCCTGTTACCCCATCTCCTGTAGCTACTGATGAGGAGAGTGTGAGATCCGGCGAGGGTCGTGTTGTGTCACCCCCACCTTCTCCACAGACATCTAGCTCTGTTTCATCGGACGGTGACTCTGAGGATGACACTTCTGGCGAGGAGGAGCTTGACCCTACCCCTGCTCCTACTCCTGCTGCTGCTGCTGCACCTACGCCTGTTCCTGTCATACCACCTCCACCAACGGACCTACCCCCAGTGTCGGGTACTGAGCATGCTTACGTGGTACAGTTCCTGACCCGAGACTTACTATCTGCAGAGGCCCGACTTAACGAGGCGAGGCGGGCACTAGTGGAGGAGCGCGAGGCGCGCTTGAGGATCCAGGCTGAGATGAGGACCACTGTTACTAGGAGGACTAGGGCCCGACTCCACAGGATTGAGATGAGGAGTCGCGATAGGATTCTTGGTTTAGGGATCCGCGGGGGCGGAGTGATCCAGACTAGGGATGCTAGGCGTGTTGTGCGTCGTGCATTTGCCCGAGTGAGGACCTTGCTCCGTCGCGACGCGGCCCCGTGATGTGTACTGAGAGCTCAGTCCCCTAGGTTCAGATGACATTAGTGTGTCGATTTTGTGGGATAGTTGACTTGTGCAGTGGTATCCTTTCTGACCAGTGGATGAGTATACTGACCTACAGATATGTAGATGTGACTTCGGGTAGTATGTATGGATGTAGCCCTACTTTTGTGTAGCCTGACTATTCGGATGATGTATTCGTATTTGTTCCACTTTTGCTAGACTTTGACATCGGAACTATGTATTTGGCTCTAACATCCAAACTTTGTGATAACCCTTGTACCGTACTTATTTAGTTTCAATTCCTTAATATTGCCTCAACTGCTTTACTTTCCGATGCCATGCTTTACTGTTTTGATATACAACTGTAATTATACAATTGCTACAAGCCACAAATACAACCATACTGTTTCAAAGTTAAGAGATGCGATTTCAAATTGTTTTCTACAATTTCCAAAAACGTTCCTACAATCTTTAAAAATAAATTTTCAAAAAAAAATATTGTTTTGAAATTTTAAAAAAAAAATTTGAGGTTTCGAAGTGTTGAAAAACTCTTGTAAATGTTTTCGCATTCCAAAGGGATTTTTCCCCAAAAATGTTTGACATTTTATCTCCAACATCGGATTATTAAAACTTTTGCACTTCCACCCTTATGAGGAGGAACGGTACGCTCCTGACCCGTGCAAACGCTGTCAGGTAATTGTAAAACCCTAACCCCTTCTTGTTTTATTATCAGAATCATGCCACCCAGAAGAATGAACACTCGAGCTCACCCGATCAGTTCTGAGGGCCAGGGTAGCCACCTTGGAGACGGAGGCCACCAGAACCATGAAAGGGAGAATGCCAACCTGAGTGAGAATGAGGGCAACGATCATAACTTGTTTTGTAAGAACCCAGATTTTGGGTGGAATTAAAACTTTTATGTATTTAATGATGTAAGAATGAATAGTGGATATGGCTACAATGTAATAATTGATATTTGGGAAAGAATGAATGGAATTCGACTTTATTATGTTTATGTCTTGAAGAATGCTAAAGGGTGACAACATAGGTAAGAATAATCTATCTTCTAAGGGAATAAGATATGGCAACTTCAAGCAAGAGAATACTCTCATGTCATCCAGATCGATAACGATTAATCCAGTAGTTCCGTAAAAAGGTTAAGGAACGATCGAAAGGGAATACGGACAATTATACAACCCTAAGAGAACAAGTAAAGAATACAGAATGAATAGTGTTTTGGTGGGAGTATACAATAATATGAGACGACACTATATAGAAGTATTCGGAACGGATTTCCGAGTTCGTATTAGTGATCCAGGGGGAAAATAAGTGTATGTAAAAGCTGTCGGATTCTGAAAAACCGCACTTTTATTTTCTCCAAGAGTTCCCTGGACACTGATAGCCTTAAGTATTTAACGAATGGATTAAAGGAATATAAAATGGAAAGTTAGAATGAAAGATGGAGAATGAAAGTATTAATATTAAAGAGGATTCCCGGTAAACCCTAAGTAGAAATCCGTGAAATATTCTCACGAACGATCAATCGAAACGGGTAATAACCGGACACAGAATCAAGCAGGGAAAGCAAGATACATGTATGTGCAAGTGGATGGAGTAATAGAAACCAAAGTATGTCACATGTAAGTCAACTACAAGCTAAGTGGTATAAGTGCATTTTTGCAAAAAGGATGTGCTTAATAAGGAACCTACACTTGTCATAAGATGAAGCACCAAGATTAGGCTAGTGGAGTATGATGTAATCACTTTAGGATAGATATTATCTTAAGGTAACACCTAATAATTCATTTCCACCAAGCCAAGCAAGAAACAAAAGCAAAACTCTCCATTTCCCCTTTGAAACACAACTCTCGGCCAAGATGCTAGAAGAGGAGGTTCCTACCATTGTTTGTTCTTCTAATTTTTAGGGTAAGTACTTCATATCATGGCTTAGATCCCCTAGAAATTTCAGCCTCAAATTCACTTCCTTTCATTTTCAAATAAATCATCAAAGGTGATGATGAATAGTGTTTCCAAGAACTAATCATTGTTTTTCTTGTTTTCATGGTTGATCCTAGCTAAGTTAAAGCCATCCAAGGGCAATACCAAGCTTTGTGAGGCTATTACATACTACAAGGAAGGTATAAGACTTGGAACCCTTGCTCTACTTTGAGTTTTAAGCATGTTCTTGAATGGATCTAGCTTAGTTATGTTTATGTTCATGTTATAAGCATGTTTAGTTAGTGATTTAGTGATTTGATTAACATGATGAGTTTGATACTAAGATCAGTGGCTTCTGGACTTGTTGAGGTGCTTGTTATGTGTATAAGTTGATTAGATGCCCGGTGTGGCTTGGTTGTTGCGTAATGAATTTTAGAACGCTCGATTCGTAGCCGTCGTAATGCCCGATTTTCATTAACACTAAGAAACCGAACTGGTCAGTAGCCATAACTCTCTGTTCTTGGAAAGTTAATGAACCCTACTGATAGAGTTTTGAACATAGATCACTTTGGCGAAAGAATCGAAGCATTTTGATTTACGGTTTAGGAATTATGACCAAATTACTAAAAGTAGTTCGAATCCGTAAACGAAAGTTCGTAACTGAAATTGAACCCGCGGATGATTGGACTTGGATGTGGCGACTGATCATCGTCAATCCTTGTCAGGTTTTGTGTTTTCTTTAAGTCCCATTCCTCCATTTTGGAAAAATGCTTTGACACTGCTTCTTAGGCTTTTGTGCCAAGTTGCTGATAGTGTTCTATTTTGATGAGAAAGATGTTGATTCAATGCAGTATCTAGAACTGCAAGTTTATTTTGAAAACAAGGGCACATATTGATGCACCTTCGAGATTTATCAACTATGGCAAGTGATTTTATAACTGATTGAAACAAACAAGTATATCAACTGCCAATCATATGAAATGTTATATTGCTTACCTTATACATATATTCTTGCTGAGCTATAGTTGCTCACTCTTGCTTGTTTTCAAATTTTACAAACACAACAGCTAAGCGAAATGGCAAGACCCAGGCAGACTGTTCGAAAGCAGGTGACTAGACCCGAGCCACCACTTGAGATTCCACCGGTAGGCCCCATTAGCCGGATTGGTTGGCAGCTTTTGTTAGTACGTTTTATTTATCAGCATGACCTGTGCAAGGCAGTGTATCGTAACAAACTTTCAAGCCGCCAACTTCGCTTCATATCGAAGTGTTGCTGGTAGCATAAATACTATTTAATTTGGTCTGTAATAACTCTGATAACTTTATTACTGTTTAATCAATGTGTGACGTTTCTGAGGCTCTAACCTGTGTGTGTGAGTGTGGTGTGAGTTTATTGTAGGGTCGATGGCTGTGTTATTTATATTATGTGCAAGAACAGGTATGTTACTAATGGAAAATAGACCGTGAGCGCCTAGATCTCCGACCCCGGATCTGGGGGCGTCACAAAAATGGTATCAGAGCGAGGTTACAGTTCTCAGAAACGATAGTAATTTAAGAAAGCAACCCTAATAATAATAACAATAACGATAACCTTAATAATAACCTTAATAATACTTAGAACTCTAATCGAGTTTGTAGTCGGGTTATCGGATATAGCCCTGACTTTAAGGCCCGTGAGGGAACTACTCCTAAACCCTTCTTTTATGGTTAGTGACCCACCTTATTTCCCTTGTGTAGATGGAGGAGATACCAGACCCTGAGGCTTTCGAGAGAGAGCATGATGAGGCCCTGATGCGAGAGACCGAGGATCCTGAGGAGGATATGGGTGCTGACTCCGAGCTTGGCCCCTGGATTACACTGATAGAGAGTACTGATGATGAGGACCCCGTTGAGGAGCCCTTTGAGCCTGAGCCTGAGCCAGAGCCTGTTACCCCATCTCCTGTAGCTACTGATGAGGAGAGTGTGAGATCCGGCGAGGGTCGTGTTGTGTCACCCCCACCTTCTCCACAGACATCTAGCTCTGTTTCATCGGACGGTGACTCTGAGGATGACACTTCTGGCGAGGAGGAGCTTGACCCTACCCCTGCTCCTACTCCTGCTGCTGCTGCTGCACCTACGCCTGTTCCTGTCATACCACCTCCACCAACGGACCTACCCCCAGTGTCGGGTACTGAGCATGCTTACGTGGTACAGTTCCTGACCCGAGACTTACTATCTGCAAAGGCCCGACTTAACGAGGCGAGGCGGGCACTAGTGGAGGAGCGCGAGGCGCGCTTGAGGATCCAGGCTGAGATGAGGACCACTGTTACTAGGAGGACTAGGGCCCGACTCCACAGGATTGAGATGAGGAGTCGCGATAGGATTCTTGGTTTAGGGATCCGCGGGGGCGGAGTGATCCAGACTAGGGATGCTAGGCGTGTTGTGCGTCGTGCATTTGCCCGAGTGAGGACCTTGCTCCGTCGCGACGCGGCCCCGTGATGTGTACTGAGAGCTCAGTCCCCTAGGTTCAGATGACATTAGTGTGTCGATTTTGCGGGATAGTTGACTTGTGCAGTGGTATCCTTTCTGACCAGTGGATGAGTATACTGACCTACAGATATGTAGATGTGACTTCGGGTAGTATGTATGGATGTAGCCCTACTTTTGTGTAGCCTGACTATTCGGATGATGTATTCGTATTTGTTCCACTTTTGCTAGACTTTGACATCGGAACTATGTATTTGGCTCTAACATCCAAACTTTGTGATAACCCTTGTACCGTACTTATTTAGTTTCAATTCCTTAATATTGCCTCAACTGCTTTACTTTCCGATGCCATGCTTTACTGTTTTGATATACAACTGTAATTATACAATTGCTACAAGCCACAAATACAACCATACTGTTTCAAAGTTAAGAGATGCGATTTCAAATTGTTTTCTACAATTTCCAAAAACGTTCCTACAATCATTAAAAATAAATTTTCAAAAAAAAAAATATTGTTTTGAAATTTTGAAAAAAAAATTTGAGGTTTCGAAGTGTTGAAAAACTCTTGTAAATGTTTTCGCATTCCAAAGGGATTTTTCCCCAAAAATGTTTGACATTTTATCTCCAACATCGGATTATTAAAACTTTTGCACTTCCACCCTTATGAGGAGGAACGGTACGCTCCTGACCCGTGCAAACGCTGTCAGGTAATTGTAAAACCCTAACCCCTTCTTGTTTTATTATCAGAATCATGCCACCCAGAAGAATGAACACTCGAGCTCACCCGATCAGTTCTGAGGGCCAGGGTAGCCACCATGGAGACGGAGGCCACCAGAACCATGAAAGGGAGAATGCCAACCTGAGTGAGAATGAGGGCAACGATCATAACTTGTTTTGTAAGAACCCAGATTTTGGGTGGAATTAAAACTTTTATGTATTTAATGATGTAAGAATGAATAGTGGATATGGCTACAATGTAATAATTGATATTTGGGAAAGAATGAATGGAATTCGACTTTATTATGTTTATGTCTTGAAGAATGATAAAGGGTGACAACATAGGTAAGAATAATCTATCTTCTAAGGGAATAAGATATGGCAACTTCAAGCAAGAGAATACTCTCATGTCATCCAGATCGATAACGATTAATCCAGTAGTTCCGTAAAAAGGTTAAGGAACGATCGAATGGGAATACGGACAATTATACAACCCTAAGAGAACAAGTAAAGAATACAGAATGAATAGTGTTTTGGTGGGAGTATACAATAATATGAGACGACACTATATAGAAGTATTCGGAACGGATTTCCGAGTTCGTATTAGTGATCTAGGGGGAAAATAAGTGTATGTAAAAGCTGTCGGATTCTGAAAAACCGCACTTTTATTTTCTCCGAGAGTTCCCTGGACACTGATAGCCTTAAGTATTTAACGAATGGATTAAAGGAATATAAAATGGAAAGTTAGAATGAAAGATGGAGAATGAAAGTATTAATATTAAAGAGGATTCCCGGTAAACCCTAAGTAGAAATCCGTGAAATATTCTCACGAACGATCAATCGAAACGGGTAATAACCGGACACAGAATCAAGCAGGGAAAGCAAGATACATGTATGTGCAAGTGGATGGAGTAATAGAAACCAAAGTATGTCACATGTAAATCAACTACAAGCTAAGTGGTATAAGTGCATTTTTGCAAAAAGGATGTGCTTAATAAGGAACCTACACTTGTCATAAGATGAAGCACCAAGATTAGGCTAGTGGAGTATGATGTAATCACTTTAGGATAGATATTATCTTAAGGCAACACCTAATAATTCATTTCCACCAAGCCAAGCAAGAAACAAAAGCAAAACTCTCCATTTCCCCTTTGAAACACAACTCTCGGCCAAGGTGCTAGAAGAGGAGGTTCCCACCATTGTTTGTTCTTCTAATTTTTAGGGTAAGTACTTCATATCATGGCTTAGATCCCCTAGAAATTTCAGCCTCAAATTCACTTCCTTTCATTTTCAAATAAATCATCAAAGGTGATGATGAATAGTGTTTCCAAGAACTAATCATTGTTTTTCTTGTTTTCATGGTTGATCCTAGCTAAGTTAAAGCCATCCAAGGGCAATACCAAGCTTTGTGAGGCTATTACATACTACAAGGAAGGTATAAGACTTGGAACCCTTGCTCTACTTTGAGTTTTAAGCATGTTCTTGAATGGATCTAGCTTAGTTATGTTTATGTTCATGTTATAAGCATGTTTAGTTAGTGATTTAGTGATTTGATTAACATGATGAGTTTGATACTAAGATCAGTGGCTTCTGGACTTGTTGAGGTGCTTGTTATGTGTATAAGTTGATTAGATGCCCGGTGTGGCTTGGTTGTTGCGTAATGAATTTTAGAACGCTCGATTCGTAGCCGTCGTAATGCCCGATTTTCATTAACACTAAGAAACCGAACTGGTCAGTAGCCATAACTCTCTGTTCTTGGAAAGTTAATGAACCCTACTGATAGAGTTTTGAACATAGATCACTTTGGCGAAAGAATCGAAGCATTTTGATTTACGGTTTAGGAATTATGACCAAATTACTAAAAGTAGTTCGAATCCGTAAACGAAAGTTCGTAACTGAAATTGAACCCTCGTAAGCTATGTAACGTCATGGAGAATCTTGGTAAATAAATACTAGGGGTAAGAAGGAAGGTGTGAAAGAAAACCGTATGTCAAAAAGAGCATTTTTCGATTTATTAAAAATGTTCGAGTCAAGGTTAAACGCGAACGAACCCCTAAAAGACGACTCTTTTATAACTTTGGTAAAACACTTAGAAAACGGGCGATAAAACTCGGAGTATAATATTGGTTCGTAACGATCAACCTTAGAACTCATATGACTTAAGTATGTCCCAAGTATAAGTGCAGTGACATGTCGTATTAACGAACGAATGTCGGGTCGGATCAGCGATAATAAGTAATCCACTAAAAGGGGTATAACGAGATAATTCGAGAACGTGTTTCGATTTAAGTATAACTTAACTTTTAATATGTTAAGTGATTAATCCCGAATGCCTTGGCTATTTATAGATCACCAAGCTGAGCCGGGACCCGCTACCACTAACCCTTACCGTACTCGACTACCAGGCAAGTTCCAATTCCCTTCTTTTAGGCTGTTGTTGTGATTGAATAAATATATATATATGATTGCTGTTATACATATGCCATTGCATGCATGCCTACTTTCAAGTTGAATTGATATACTTGTTCCCTGAATGTTATTGTTGGCTTATAAGCTAGATAGTTATATATCAGTTATAAGCCGGTTATTGTAAGACCCTCATAGAAGGGCGTATACATCTTATTCGTCAAATATAGACCGGGAGTCAATATTTCTTGATATATCGAGATTACCTCGGGAGAAAATATTTAAGTAAATATTTTTGGGCGACGAATATTATTTGAATATTCGTTCGAGACTAATTATTTTAACGATCCTTACTTCAAATAATTATTTGAATTTAACTATTCAACGAATAATATTTCTCAATATTCATTCAGAGTCGAATTGATTATCGACTATTATTTCGAATATTCTTCTAAAGATGAGACTATTAAATGAATATTAATTGGATATTCTTTTAGAATATTATTTTATTAAATAAATATTACTTTTGAATATTCATTTAAGATATTAAATACTTGATGAATATTATTTTAATATTCATCTGAAGCTTGATTTAATTGTCGAATATTATCTCGAAAATTCCTTAAGGCTTGGATTACTAAATGAATATTACTTGATATTCATTTAGGATATTATTCATTAAATGAATATTACTTTTGAATATTCATTTAAATTCCTAATTAATCATGAATATTACCTTAAATATTCTTTTTAGGTCTTATTAATTAATGAATATTGTTTTGAATATTCATTTAAATATTTATTTATTCAATAAATATTCTCCTGATATTTCTTCAGGGATTATTTTGAGAAATACTCTGATTAAAGATATTCTTTCATATTCCCAAATATTCTTTCAATATTTTAACTCAATAAATATTCTCTGAATATTTATTCCATACTTAGAATAATCTCGATAAGGTTTATCTTCTTCGATTATTACAGAAAATATTTCGAAGTCATATTATTATTAATCTTATATCAAGAAAGGTTCTCAGACATCATTCTTCTTTGAGTCTATTTCCTTAATAATAAGGGAACCTTACTTGGAAAATGTTATTTATCTTGTCGACTTCCCGGTCATAAAGTATTCCCTTCACCCGCAACTCGGGTGCTGTTGACTTTTTAAGTCGTTGCTTACCTTCTCATCTTTCGAGGGGTAAGAGTACTGGAACAAGTTGATATCCGTTACCAAGTAATAGCTTGGGAGTTATTGGTAAATTTTCCTTTCCAACTAGATACGACTACTTTGTGGAGTCTTATCAACAAGTATTATACTTGGGGAAAGGGGGACGAACGTTACATTCAGAATCATGAATTCTATTTGAACTAGGAGTCGTGTAAGAGGCCGAGTAGCGCCGGTCCATCCCCTTTGGCCCAACCGTTGGCCGGGGAGAGCTAGCAAGGCGGTATACAAGTAAAGCCGTCAGTTCTTCCTTCTACCGGTAGTAAATCTAAATTGAGCTGTACGATCTCGACTGATCATCAAGATTGGAACAGCGGGCGCGGTGAATACTCCATCATTGGTTCATCATCCAAATTTATTTATTTCCTGCAACATGATTACTGTTGGCAGAGTTGGAAAAGAGTCATAACTGGAATTGCAACCTTTTCTTGCAAGTTCCTCTTCTTAATAACAATAAGAATATCTCGCTTACTTTGATGTAGCAGATATTTCTTCAAGCAAATACTTTCAGTTACCTTGTAACTTCATCGTTCATATTATACTGGCATCATTTCCGTAAATGCATGGCATATGGTTTGAAAGATAGCTTTGAACTGTTTTAAATTATCGTTCAGTATATATTTGTTGGTGAGCTTTCACTCACCCTTGCTTTGTTTATATTATGTCACAACAACAGCTAGGACAGATGGCTCGCGTCAGGCGCACTCGGCGCAAGCAGGTTACCCGACCCACCGGACTACCCGCTGAGATGCTAGCCGCCATTGCTGAGGTAGCATAGTTAGACAGCTTTTGTTTCCTGTTTAACTATATGTATAATTAATGTAATCAACAGCAAAACTTTTAAACCTATGATGTTATCCTTTTGGGATTGTAATAACTTTTATTCGTAATCCCTTTAATGTAAGACTTATTTCAATTTCATCTCTGGGACTATAACTGTTGTGTGTGTGAGTGGTAATTATTGTGGGGTCACAGCATGTGATTTATTTATTGTGGACTCAAGTCAAGTATTATGAATGGATGTAAGACCGTAACCACCAGATCCCCGACCCCGGATCTGGGGGTGTTACATGTTTGATGACTCTGAGTATGAAGAAGAAGAAGCTGGTGATGACACCCGAGAGGTAGAACATCCTAGGGGAGGTCCTATGGAACAGTTCATGGAGTTACTTAGACAGAACTTGGACCGTCCCCCAGTTCAGCAACCACCCCAGAATGCTAATGCTAATGCTTTCCGGAACATCAAATCCCTGAAACCCCCAGAATTTAAAGGAACTGTCGACCCTGTCGAGGCAAGGGCCTGGCTGAAGGAAATGGAAAAATCTTTCGAGATACTAGGTGTCGCTGAAGAGCAAAAGACCGTTTTCGCCACTTACCTTCTGAAGGGTGAGGCGAACTATTGGTGGGAAGCTAAGAAGAATTTGGAAGGAAGAGGTGTGGTGACCTGGGAGAGATTTAGCGAGCTGTTCTTGGAGAAGTACTTTCCTAGGTTCATGGAGACACAGATGGAGCTGAAGTTTTTGGAACTGAAGCAAGGGAACATGACAGTGGTCGAGTATGAATCCAAATTTACTGAGCTGTCAAGGTTTGTGCCGGAATATGTGAACTCTGAGGCAAAGAGGGCCCGAAGGTTTCAATTAGGGCTAAAACAATGGATTCAGAATCGTGTGGCGGTTCTTGAGCTGACAGACTATGCCACCCTAGTACAGAAAGCGTCAATTGTTGAGGCTGGGAGTGAACAGATGCAGAAAGAGAGGGAAGGAAAGAAGAGGAAGTTGGATAGTCGAAAGGGGAACTCTGCTGGTGGGAGATTTCCGAGCAAATTTAAGCGAGGAACGATGTCCCAACCCAGCGGGAACTTTGGAACCAAGAGAGCCGAAAGTTAGAGTGTGGGCCAGGGCGGCCGACCATAGGGATCGTCTTACTCTACCCCATCCCGAGCCCAACCCCCAGAATGCAACAAATGTGGAAGGAAACATGCGGGCGTGTGTAACCTACAAGATGTGAAGTGCTTCAAGTGTGGGCTGATAGGGCATTATGCTAACGCCTGTCGCGGAACTAGTAACAACCCGAGTGTCGGAGGTAATTGCTTCAAGTGTGGGAAACCAGGGCCCCGAATGAGGGAATGTATGTCCTCTGGGCCAGCTGCATCAAGAGTGAGTGGAACTGCTTCTAACAAGGCCCCTACTGCAAGAACTTTTAACATGACGGTGCAGGATGCCGTGAGGAACACGGATGTGATTGCAGGTACCCTACTACTCAACTCAGTTAAAGCAAATGTTTTATTTGATTCGGGAGCTACCAAGTCTTTCATATCTCTAGATTTTGTATGTCAGTTAGGCCTTAAGACTGAACCATTGAAAGACAGATTGCAAATAGAGATAGCTAATCATGAAATTATTCCCGTTAGCCGAGTATGTCCAGGTTGCGACCTAGAAATAGAAGGGCGACACTTTCGGGTAGACTTAATACCTTTTAAACTAGGGGAGTTTGACGTAATAGTAGGTATGGATTGGTTAACAACCCACGGAGCCCAGATTGATTGTGTCAAGAAGAAAGTAAGTTTGAGACTGCCAGGGGACGAGGAAGTAGTATTTAGTGGGAAACGGCAAAGCCAAAAGTTCCTGACTATGATTCAAGCTAAGAAGCTATTACGTAAAGGATGCGAAGCCTATTTAGCCTATGTGAAGGATACCAAGAAGGAGGCACCAAACCTGCAGGAAATCCCTGTCGTTAATGAGTTCGCGGACGTGTTTCTGGATGATCTTCCCGGACTACCACCCGATAGGGACATCGAGTTTGCTATAGACTTAGTTCCGGGTACGGCCCCAATTTCGAAAGCCCCATATCGGCTAGCCCCAGTGGAGATGAAAGAGCTGGCCACTCAGTTACAAGAGTTGTTGGATAAAGGGATGATAAGACCTAGTGTGTCACCGTGGGGAGCCCCGGTGTTATTCGTGAAAAAGAAGGACGGCAGCATGAGATTATGTATAGACTACAGGGAGTTGAACAAGGTGACTATCAAGAATAAGTATCCCTTGCCCAGGATAGATGACCTGTTTGATCAATTGAAAGATGCAGTTTATTTCTCTAAGATTGATTTGCGGACCGGGTACCACCAGTTAAGGATTAAGCCAGAAGATATACCAAAGACGGCCTTTCGCACCCGGTACGGACACTATGAGTTCCTAGTGATGTCATTTGGGTTAACGAATGCCCCTGCAGCTTTCATGGACTTAATGAATCGAGTCTTCAAGAAGTACTTGGACAAGTGTGTTATAGTCTTCATCGATGACATCCTGATTTATTCCAAGACGAAAGAAGAACATGCAGAGCACTTGAGGATTGTATTGGGAGCCTTGAGAGAAGAAAAGTTGTACGCAAAGTTCTCGAAGTGTGAATTGTGGTTGAAGGAAGTTCAGTTTTTGGGGCATGTGATTAGCGAACAAGGCATTCTAGTGGACCCAGCCAAAATAGAGGCTGTATCAAATTGGGAGAGACCAACCACTCTGACAGAGGTGAGAAGTTTCATAGGACTGGCTGGCTACTATAGGAGATTTGTTCAAGACTTTGCAAAGATAGCAGCCCCTTTGACCCGACTAACTCGCAAGACCGAGAAGTTTGTGTGGACTGAAAAATGCGAAGAGAGCTTCCAAGAGTTGGAGAAGAGGTTGGTGACAGCACCAGTGCTAGCCTTACCTGATGATAAGGGAGATTTTGTGATTTATAGCGACGCATCCCATAAAGGTTTAGGGTGTGTGCTTATGCAGCACGGTAAGGTGATTGCGTATGCGTCCAGACAACTTAAGGAGTATGAGATAAGATACCCCACCCATGATTTGGAATTAGCAGCGATAGTTTTTGCTTTGAAGATCTGGAGACATTATCTTTACGGAGAAAAGTGTGAAATCTACACGGATCACAAGAGCTTAAAGTACATATTCACTCAGAAAGAGTTAAACATGAGGCAGAGGAGATGGCTAGAGCTAATTAAAGATTATGATTGTGAGATTCATTATCACCCAGGGAAGGCCAACGTAGTGGCCGATGCACTTAGCCGAAAGGAGAAGCTTAAGATGATAACATCAGAGGACGAATTGGTCAAGGACCTTGAGAAACTGGAGATTGAAGTGAGGTTACCAGGAAATGGACAAGAGAGTCTAATGGAAATAAAAGTCCAATCACCGCTATTGGAAAAGATTAAGTTATGCCAGGAAAAGAAGATAGAAGAAGAAAAGAATTCGATGGAGAAAGTTTTGACTGGCGAGGAAATTAAGTGTGAGAAGGACGGGAATGGAATTATGAGGTACGCATCGAGGATATGGATCCCGAACGTTCAGGAATTAAAAGACGAGATTTTGCAAGAGGCTCATAGTTCGAGGTACTCAATTCACCCTGGAGGCACTAAGATGTATAGGGATCTGAGAGAATACTATTGGTGGCCTAACATGAAGAAGGACGTGGCAGAGTGGGTAAGTAAATGCTTGACATGTCAAAGAGTGAAGGCCGAACACCAGAGGCCCAGTGGATTGTTGCAACCCTTAGAGATACCCGAGTGGAAGTGGGAGCAAATTGCAATGGACTTTGCGGTCGGATTACCAAGGACCAAGACTAATCATGATGCCATTTGGGTAATTATCGATAGGTTGACCAAGTCAGCACATTTTCTTCCAATCAACGAGAGATATACTGTCGACAAGCTGGCAGATATTTACTTGAAGGAGATTGTGGTTAGACATGGGGTTCCTGTGAGCATTGTATCAGACAGAGACCCAAGATTCAACTCCAGGTTCTGGAGAAGTTTTCAGGATTGTGTGGGGACCAAGTTAAACATGAGTACTGCATACCATCCCCAAACAGACGGACAGAGTGAAAGAACCATTCAGACCATCGAGGACATGTTGAGGGTATGTGCCATAGATTTCAAGGGAAGTTGGGATGACCACTTGCCGTTGATCGAATTTTCCTACAACAACAGTTACCATGCGAGTATAGGCATGCCCCCATATGAAGCTTTATACGGACGAAGATGTCGGTCTCCCTTGTGTTGGGAAGAAGTTGGAGAGCGGAAGATTTTAGGGCCTGAACTGGTCCAACAGACAAGAGAAACTATCGAGCTCATAAGAGGACGGCTTGTCGCGGCCCAAGACAGACAGAAGAAGTATGCGGACCAGACCCACAAGGACAAAGAATATGAGGTAGGAAAGTTTGTGATGTTGAAGGTATCGCCGTGGAAAGGATTGATGAGATTTGGTAAGAAGGGAAAACTAAGCCCGAGATTTATTGGACCTTTTGAGATCTTGAAACGAGTTGGGAAGTTGGCCTATGAATTGGCTTTACCCCCGAGCTTACAGCAAGTACATAATGTGTTCCATGTGTCCATGCTACGACCATACCATACCGACTTCCGACATGTGATAGAACATGATCAAGTGGATTTGCAACCAAACTTAACATATATCGAGCAACCCGTAGAAATCATGGATAGAAAAGAACAGGTGCTGAGGAACAAGGTTGTCAAACTAGTGAGAGTCTTGTGGAGGAATCAGAATGTCGAAGAAACAACATGGGAACTAGAGAGCGCGATGCGTGAAAAGCACCCCCAACTATTTTCAACCTGATTCCGGGACGGAATCCTTTTAAGGAGGGGAGGCTGTAAGAACCCTAATTTTTGGTAATATTTCCTTTTATTTAATATCTTGTGACATTGTCATTATGGAACCTTTCTAGTCATCCCTGTTGATTAATAGAATTGATTGTCTGAGAAACTGCGTTGTTGCATTTATTATGTAATATATAAAGGGAGATTGTGAAGGCAAGAGTCTTATTGTTAGTAATATTTATAAAACTTGGGATTTGAGAATGGTTAGAGTATTAAAGGATTTATTAAGAATTATGACGAGGAATTATGGACATTCGAGGAATTTACACAATAAGTACTTAAGGAATTATAGGGGAAATCTCTACGCGACAAAATATTATTACGAGAGAATAATTAAGATACGATACGAATTAAAGATCTAATTATAAGCATTGGTGGAAGAATAATAATACAAGGAGTAGTATTTCATGCAAGCCCATGCAACCAAGTGGTTAGAACTCAAACAAGTTAGTTGGCCATTGGAAGATGAATAGTATCTAGTTGGTTACTTTTTCAAAAAGGGGGACACATAGTACAAGAGCCCATGCTTGCTAGTACACTACCTATGCTTACATGTGATATGTATCACCCAACCTAAATAACCTAACACCAATTATTTACCAACACAAACACAAAACACAAACTTTTCTCTTCCCCCCCCCCTTTTGTTGCTCTCGGCCAAGGCTTCAAGGAGAGAAGAAAAATTCTTCTCCTCCCCTCTTCCATTACTCATAAGTCTTGCCATAATTCCTAGGTCATCTACATCATATAAACAAGGTATGCTAGCAATTTCACTCCATTTTATCCACCCAATTTCAAGTTACAAATTATTCAAGCTTTGGTGAATAGTAACCAAGTTTGTTTTTCCTTTAGATCTTGCATTGTAAGTGTTGTAGGAGGCCATCTAAGGTGTTTTTGAGTTGTGTAAAGATTGTCCAAGGCCTCTAGGAGCTCAAGAAGGTATAAAAATCTCAAACCCCCTTGGTTATGTATTGTTTATGTAGTATGGTAGTAGATCCATGTGTTTTAGGACTAATCTTGGATGTATATGTATTGGATAGCATGGATCTTGAGTTTTGATGTTGAGATTGTAACTTTTATGACTATGGTTAATATATATGTCTCCATGAGTGTTATGAACCATGATCTAAGTGTATTAGGTGTTGATTATGTGATGGAAGTATGAAAAATGGTTGATCTAAGTAGTTTGAGCTTGCTGAGTTTGTCCAGGAACTTTTACCTGTATTGTAGCACGATTTTGAACCCCCAAATGATGTCCCCTGATGTCCTACCTTATATTTTTGGAAAGATAATTGAATTTAGTTTCTGGAAATGTAAGGTTCATAGCTAGGTGATGTGTATATTTTTAGTTATGGCCGGAGGAGTGAATTTTGTTTCTGGACCATGGACTGCATTAAGTGACCCCTTGTGAACCTTGTTTAAACACCTTAAAATATATGTGGGATCATGGAAAAATTTGAGAATGTAAGGAATGCAGTGGTAAAGACCACTCAAAAGGAATTTGATTAAAATATGAATTTTTGGATTTTATAAAAATGCTAGAGTAAAAATCGCGCAATGGAAAAAGTCGATTAGTGGAACATGATTCTAGGGTTAGTGGTTATGATTCGAACGTGGTAACTAAATTAAGTCGAGTAAGTGACGAGCGTAATCGAGTGATGACATGGACCTATAGTGGGGCTAGGGAGTCATAAGACGAAGTCGTTAAGTTAATTTCGTACCCCCTTAAAACCCCGTAATTAAAGAGAAATTGTTAAGGTACTAACGAACGATTATTGTTTATGTATAGATCGTTCGAATCCACACGCTCGACCACCCCAACCAAACCAAGGCAAGTTTACTTTTCAAAACTTATCCATATACAAGGACTTTTACTGTTGTGTTTGTAGTTTTCAAATTATATCAAATGCTATGTTTATCGAAGTATTGATGCAATTGAGATTGAACAAGTACATGAATGCTTTTACCCCTTGAACTTAGATTGAAATGTTTTCTTCGGACAGCGACTCTAGCAATAGAGGTCGTGGCGGTCCGTATATACTATTGACCGGGGAGCAGTATATTATTATATCGTATCTAGATTGCGAAAACCCGAAGGGTCATTCGGGGAGTATCGTATACTCAAATATTATGTTCATATCTTCGTAAATACTCGAAACCCTATCTTGGATTAAAAGTTTATTTTATCGAATAATTATTTATTGATTATTAATATTAAATCTTAAAATATTATTTATTAATTATTGTTCATTCTTTAAAGACAAAGTTAATCCAAGATACTTTTTAATACTTCAAACTCGAACTCATTTGAACTCAAAACATTTTCGAAAACCCCCGGTCAGATTCTGCTTCTTGTATGATTTCAAGAACCATCGGTCGACTGATGTCGGACCTCAACTACTGCGTTTTCAATCAAAATCAAGTTTTAAAAGAAAAAGAAAAAGGGACTCTGGCAGGTGTGGGAACCGTTGACGAACGATTCCCGGGATGTGTAAGCGACCGTGAGCCAGGCGGTCCATCACTTATTATTCCGGCCCAGGTGTTGCCGAAGGATGATTACGGATGTAGTTTTCATCGAGGGTGATTACGGATGTAGTTTTCACCCGAGGGATAGTTACGGATGTAGTTTCTATCCTTCTACCGGTAGAGAAGACCCACGGATGATTGGACTTGGATGTGGCGACTGATCATCGTCAATCCTTGTCAGGTTTTGTGTTTTCTTTAAGTCCCATTCCTCCATTTTGGAAAAATGCTTTGACACTGCTTCTTAGGCTTTTTTGCCAAGTTGCTGATAGTGTTCTATTTTGATGATAAAGATGTTGATTCAATGCAGTATCTAGAACTGCAAGTTTATTTTGAAAACAAGGGCACATATTGATGCACCTTCGAGATTTATCAACTATGGCAAGTGATTTTATAACTGATTGAAACAAACAAGTATATCAACTGCCAATCATATGAAATGTTATATTGCTTACCTTATACATATATTCTTGCTGAGCTATAGTTGCTCACTCTTGCTTGTTTTCAAATTTTACAAACACAACAGCTAAGCGAAATGGCAAGACCCAGGCAGACTGTTCGAAAGCAGGTGACTAGACCCGAGCCACCACTTGAGATTCCACCGGTAGGCCCCATTAGCCGGATTGGTTGGCAGCTTTTGTTAGTACGTTTTATTTATCAGCATGACCTGTGCAAGGCAGTGTATCGTAACAAACTTTCAAGCCGCCAACTTCGCTTCATATCGAAGTGTTGCTGGTAGCATAAATACTATTTAATTCGGTCTGTAATAACTCTAATAACTTTATTACTGTTTAATCAATGTGTGACGTTTCTGAGGCTCTAACCTGTGTGTGTGAGTGTGGTGTGAGTTTATTGTGGGGTCGATGGCTGTGTTATTTATACTATGTGCAAGAACAGGTATGTTACTAATGGAAAATGGACCGTGAGCGCCTAGATCTCCGACCCCGGATCTGGGGGCGTCACAACTGCAAGATTGTGAAGTGTGTGGAAAGAAGCATCCAAGAGCATGTGCGAATTGTCCCAGGAAGGGAGTAGTCTGCTACAAATGTGGAAAGGAGGGACATATCTCTAGAGATTGTAAAGTGTCAGCAACGAGACCCGCAACATCACGACAAAGCAGTGGAGTTATTAGCAAGCAATCAACCGCCAGGGTTTTTAACATGACGTTGGCCGATGGCATGAAGGAGATGGACGAGATAGCAGGTACACGGTTATTTAAACATAGTAAATGCGTATAAATGATGAGCCAGTATTAAAATAGAGGTATGTCAAAATGAAATCTTAGATGGGATAGACAGTCTAGCATGAGAGTTTATAAGCGAAATATGAGAGTATATAATTGGTATAAAGGAATGAGGATATATTGGAGAGTAGAGAGCGAATAAGCAGCCTTAGTTATTGCCTACGTTGATTCCGAGGACGGAATCCTTTTAAGGAGGGAAGACTGTAATATCCGTAAATTTTTTTGATTAAATTTTTCTTTCTACTCGATATTTATTTAAATTTTATTTAAGAAACGATGCACTAATATTTTTTTTAATTAGTACGTCTTGTAAAATTTTCTAAAATTTATATATTCGTATTATATTTAATTACTTATAATTAAATAGTGTTTATTAAAAATTTGAGAAAATTAGGATTTTTATTTTTAGTCGTACTTATTTTAGAATCTCGTTTAATTATTCAGCAACGGGGGGAAACGAGATCTTTTTACCAATAATTTCATTAAATATAAACATGATCATTATTTTTATTTTAATATTTTCAGCATTTATTTTTGTCTCCCAAGTTTTAGTTTTTTTATTTATTAATTATCCACCTACAAAAAAAATGATTATGTTTCATGGCCACTAAATATTCCAAAATTATTTTGCCCCCACGTTTTAGTCTTTTAGAATTAAATAAATGAATCATCCTTATTTTGATTTATAGAACAGATGCACTACTCATTTCCTAACAAAAACAGAACACCCCATTCACAGCTCCGGTCTCCTTCTATTTAGTCAAAAACCTCGACCAAACCATACATACACACACACGAAAACCAGAGTAATTTACAGGGTAGGATGTCAATTTATTTTATCTATTTTCTTCTCTAGCTTCGTTTTAATTTTGCTTGATTATTATTAATTCGTTGTTGGTGGTGATGTTTTTGTTGGGGTGAAATAAGGGGGAGAGGGGGAGATTGAATCGGGGGCCGAGAGAGAGATTGTTTGAGTGGTCGAGATGAGGTGATGAGAGCAGGGGGAGAGACAGAAAGATAGTGAGAGACATAGGTGGTGTTCGAGTAGGGAGGTGGAGAAAGATTTGGACGAGGAGGGAGAGAGAAGAGGGCGGAGAGGAAGGAGAGAACGGAGAGTTAGAGAAGGGAGAGATTGCGGGAGATTGAGGGAGAAAGAGGGATGGTGATCGGAGATTGAAAAGAGAGATTTGGTGGTGAGATAAGAGAGACGGGACAGAGAGATTGAGCCGGGAGAGAATTGCAGAGAGAGAGAGATATAGGGAGAGATTAGAATCGGGAGAGAGGGAGAGATAAGGAGATTGTTTGGAGTTCGAGTTGGGTTGAAGAGGAGTTCGAAGGGAGAAATTGTTATTGTGTTCGATAGAGAGGGAGTGCAGAAAGAAATGGATTGTTGTTGGGTGCGGTGGTGTTCGACGAGAGAGATTGAGAGGGGAGTCGAGAGAGATTGTAGGGAGGGAGAGAACAGATCGAGGGAGAGAAAGGGAGAGGCTGGGAGAGATTGTTGTTATGGTTGTGTGTGTGTGTGTGTGTGTGTGAGAGAGAGAGAGAGAGAGGGGGGGTGGGACCCACGGGGGAGAGTGGGGCCCACGGGGGAGAGTGGGGCCCACGACAAATTTTTGTTAAAACGATTCAATTTTTAGTAAATTAGCGATTGAACGATTAAAAATTGAGATTTTATTATTTGGTATTTAAATTAGTTGGTAATAAATTGTTTTTAAAAAAATGGTTTAATTGTTTAAATTAATTAAATAGAATTAAATAGAATTTTAGATGTAATTTAGAATTTATTAATTTATTAAATAAATCAGTATTATTATGTGATTTTGCAAACAATTTAGAGATTTAATATATTGTCAATAAAAGAAGAATATTTGTGAATAAATATAGTAATATAGGATTTTATTTTGGGAAGCTGTTTTTAATATTTTTCGGTTTATTTTAATTAACCGGATCGAGTCAGATTTAATTTAGAGATTAATATTTTATTAAATAAATTAGGATTTGTGAGGTTTATTAAAAGTGGAATTCTTTGGTGAATTATTTTAAAAATGAGAATAATTATTTTGGATTTAAATTGAATAAAAATAGATTGTTGAATTTTTCATTTTGAGCAAAGAATTGAGATTTCCAGATATTAAAAATAGGATATATTCTCCAGATTTAATTCCTGTGTTAGAAGAGATGTTTATTTATTCCGGAATTAATTTCCGTTATTTATTCTAGAGATTTTTAGGAGATATTATTTATTATTAATCAAATACAATATTATTTTAGAGGCTGATATTTATTATCGAATTATTTTTAATTAGTCAGATTGGGCTTTTAGATTAAAAAAACCAGGTTTTTAAAAGGTGAAATGTCGGGCTAATAAAGTGTGTTTTATTTGGTTATAGAGAATCAGAGACGTGGAGCCAGTTGAATTATCGTACCGCAGAGCACAGGCAAGTTTACTAATTCGTACTCCATTGTTCGGAGTATTTATATTTTTTTTAAATTCATAAGTATGCTGATTAAGTTTTTAATTTACAAAATCAAGTATGTTTTTCGAGTGATTTATACCAGATTTTATTCATGTAATCTACATACATATTATTGTTGAGCTGTTATCCAGACATATTATATCATGAGGTGTTCAAATTTATTTCATGAGTTGGTCCATATCGTTGGGACGTTTATTGAGATACTTCATTCAAGTTTATATTTAAGAGTGGGAATATATATAAAGTAAGTTATGTATACTGATATGGGTCACCTCATTTCGATTCCATAATCAGAACAGTTTTTCATAATATGTCCTCTACTCATTCGAGAGGGAAACTATATTATTGGTGTCTATTGTTCATTGCTTATGAAAGCAAAAGTGACCGGAGTAACGCACCGGCCCAACTGAGGAGTATTTAGGGTGTGTTCGAGACGTCGGTGCATCCTTCTATCGATAGAAAACGAGTAGTGATAATGGATTGATCATCCATTACTTGAGTAGGCGTTATGAGCAGAAATTTAATCATTGACATCCTATCGGGTGTTGATCTGAGCAGTTGTTATATTATATTATCAATGGGGTATTTTGAGAAGTTATTGATTTATCTTCGAGCAGTATTTTGAGAAGTTATTGATTTATCTTCGAGTAGTATTTTGAGAAGTTATTGATTTATTTTCGAGTAGTATTTTGAGAAGTTATTGAGATATATTGGAGTCGCATTTCGAGATTTATAAGAATTTCTGAGTTGATCTCTTTTCAAAAGTAATTATATCTATAACTCTTATAGGGTAGTAAAAACATATTTTGAGTGAGTTGAGGTTGTATTATATAATATCTGTATATACTTGCTGGGCATTCTTTGGCTCATTCTTGCTATTTTAATATTATTAATCAGCGGCATCTAAAGACGACTCTGGCATGGTAAATCGTGGCAAAATGGAAAGAGAAGGGCTATTAAATTCAATCCATTAGCCTTATAGTATCGAAGGAGGTTACAAGATGGAAAGGAATTGTTAATGCTTTATTATTGTGTGTTTGGTGTGTTGTAATAATACTTCAGAGATTCTGGGAGATGAGTTTGTATTGTAATAACTTTTGTAATTTGAGTGCTTGTTCTAAGACTATAACCTGTGGAATAAAAGATGGAGTTGTTAAGAATATTGTTGTAGATTATATTATGAGCAGGTGATTGATTTTCCGCAAGAGGTGTAATGACCTGGATTCCTGTAAGGGATTTGGGGGAGTTACATCCTCAGTCTTCCGCTGCCTTTGACTCTACATCAGAATCTGCACCAACTACATCTACTAGCGAACTGGAATCCTTGCTCAAACAGGTTTTATTTAAAGCAAGCTCTCCTTCCACTGCATTTTCTGCCACCTCAGGTAATTCTTGGTATTTTGATTCTGCTTGTTGAAATCATATGACAAATGATTCATCCCTATTTACCACGAAGACACAGAGTTCTTACCTTCCAACCATTCAAACAGCAAATGGTTCAACTAAGAATGTGTCACACATCGAGAATATATCTACTGAAGATCTTTCCCTCCCTGACACATTTTTTGTTCCAAATCTTACACTTAATCTTGTCTCTATTGGCAAAATTTGTGATCTTGGTCTTGATGTCATTTTTTCCCCTTTCGGTTGTCAGGTACAGGATCCTCAGACAAAACAAACGCTTGGGACAGGACGTAGATGTGGAAAGTTGTTTGAGCTCACTTATCTTCATATACCTACACCAAAATCACCATCTCCTCTAGCTTGTGCGGTTTCATCCAGTACCTGGCACTCTCGGTTAGGTCATCCATCTTCCACTCGTTTACATAGTCTTATTTCTAAAGGTCACTTAGGGAGTGTAAGTGAAGACAAAATTGAATGTGTGTCATGTAAACTAGCAAAACAACATGTACTTCCTTTTCCTATTCATTATGAAACATCATCTTCTACTTTTGATCTTATTCATTCTGATATTTGGGGTCCCTCTCTAACCACTACTATGGGGGGATCGAGATATTATGTGATATTTGTTGATGATTTTTCTCGTTTCACTTGGATATATATCCTGAAACATCGTTCAGAATTAGGAGAAACTTACAAAAATTTTGCCACAATGATTCACACTCAGTTTAAAAAGAAAATCAAACTCTTTCGTGGCGACAATGCCAAAGAATATAAAGAATCTGATCTTACAAGTTTTTTAGCTTCTTATGGTACCCTTGCACAGAGTTCTTGCCCTTACACATCTCAACAAAATGGTCGGGCTGAACGTAAACATAGACAAATTCTTGACACCATTCGAGCCCTTCTCATTTCTTCTTCTTGTCCAGAATACTTCTGGGGAGAAGCTGCACTCACTGCTGTTCACACCATAAACATGATTCCTTCTCCTATTATTAATAATGTTTCCCCTAATGAAAAATTATATGAAGAACCTCCATCATATGATTCTCTTAAGGTTTTTGGTTCTACTTGTTTTGTTCTTCTTCCTCCACATGAGAGGACAAAACTTGAACCACGTGCTCGTTTTTGTTGTTTTATTGGCTATGGTAGTGGTTAGAAAGGATACCGATGTTGGGATCCTATTTCACAACGTCTCCGTGTCTCTCGTAATGTCACTTTTTGGGAGCATAAAATGTTCTCATCTATGTCAGAATTTCACATTGACACCTCTACTAACATTTCTCAATTTACAGATCCTTTTATTGATCTACATCCCAGTGATGAATATGTAGAATCTCCAATATCTTCTTCTGATATACATTTAGTAGATCCTTCAGTTGAGCACACACAACCATCTTCATCTACTACTATCCCGCAGGTCAGTCTGAGGATTCCAGTACCGAGCCTCCCATTTTACCATCCTTTTCAGATGAGCATGCTCATCGATCTACTCAGGTAAGAAAACCTTCTGTTCGTCTTATTGATTATCATGTATATTCTGCTATAGAATCATTGCACGAGCCTCAAACATATAGAGAGGCAAATGTTAACCCTCTTTGGCAGGAGGCTATGGCAGAAGAACTTCAGGCATTAGACAAAAATCACACTTGGGATGTGGTTACCTTGCCTTCTGGCAAAACAGCTGTGGGTTGTCGATGGATTTATAAAATTAATGTTAGTCACAGAGGCATGCCTGTATACATTTAATAACAAGCCTAATTGACTGTAATACTGTGCATTACCTACATGACCTCTTAACTGAGGGAACCTCTAGTTGTAGAGTTTCTACTTGTTGTAGTACTTGTAATAGGCATCAAATTCTACCTGTGTAACTGTAATTAAAGTCATAGAATAATGCTTGAAAGAAGTTCCAAGGATCATGCCTCAATCTTGAAGACCAAGACTTTCAAAATAAACACAATTGGAATTTGGAGAATGAATATTTGCCTAAGTACCAATTCAAGAAGTGTTTTGATCTATTCGAGAAGTCTAGCTTTCGAGAAGTCAGGGATTCGATATCTACAAAGACATTATTCGATATCTCTAAATGCACTGTTCGATATCTCATTCGATATCTCAGAGATTCGATATGTCTACTACTCTATTCAAGAACTCAGAAAGTCAACAAGTCAAAGTATCATTTGAGTTCTCTAGGAGTCAACAAGTCAATGTTCCATTCGATATCTCAATGACTCAAAAAGCTATTCGATATCTCAGGGATTCGATAAGTAAAATGCTCTATTCGATATCTCAAGGATTCCTGGAGAAAGGACTTATTCGAGAAGTGATTCGATATGTCAGCTCAACATTATTCGAAAACTCAGAGTTATCGATTAAGCCAATTCTAGTTCTCGAATCACCAACAGAGTTACTTCTCGACTGCAATCTTGGAGACAAAATACTGAAGAATTGTACAAGTCAGAAACCTGCAACAAGACAAGCCGCTTTATGGACCACATACTGTAAAGCACGTTGGAAAGCCTACAAAGAAGCTTGGAGAGATAGTACAAAAGAAGAGAGCTAAAGAAGTGGATCTGAACAGAGTTCTAAGAAGTCAAATCTGTAGCAGTTTGGATGTTTACTCAAATAGGATAGACACATTAGAAAGCAAATTTGTTTGCTACCTTATTTGTTGTAAGCAAGTTGTTCACATGATATAAGTGAACAACCCTACTTCTTTAGCAAGTATCAAAAAGAGTGATCAATAGTTTTTACAAGTAATATCTCTCTGAGAAAGAAGCTGAGAATACTAACATTTGTATTCACATATTGTAGCAAATCTTTATCTAATACAATGTTAGATTAAAGTGAGTGATCGTGTTCTTGTGTTTATATTCCGCACTTACATAATCTGTTAAACACAAACACACACTTTGTCACACAACCAGATTCAAACCCTTAAAACAACCTTCACCTAAAACACTTATCAGAAGAAAAGTTTGAGAATTCATTCACCCCCCCCTCTGTATTCTCTTCGGTATATTCAATACTCAATAATGAAGACAAATGCTGATGGCTCTATTGAGAGATATAAATCTCGTCTAGTTTCTAGAGGCTTTACCCAGGAATATGGCATTGATTATGAGGACTTTTGCACCAGTTGCTTGTCTTACATCGGTTCGAAGTTTACTCGCTGTTGGAGCATCTAAACAGTGGGATATGTGGGAAATGGATGTCAAAAATGCTTTCCTTAATGGCGACTTAGATGAAGAAGTTTATCTTAAACCTCCTCCCGATTTTGATCTCTCTCCAGGTCAAGTGCTCAAGCTTAACAAGGCACTTTATGGCCTAAAACAAGCACCTCGAGCTTGGTTCGAGAAATTTAGCAAAGTCATTAGTGAGCTAGGATTTTCTTCTAGTCCATATGATCATGCTCTCTTCATTCAACGGACCGATCGAGGAATTGTTCTTCTCCTCCTCTATGTTGACGATATGATTATCACTGGAGATGATACTGCAAATATCTCTGATCTCAAACAGTTTATCAGTCAGCAATTTGAAATGAAAGATCTTGGTTCATTAAACTACTTCTTTGGTCTTGAGGTTTCTTCCATTCCTATACACACTTTCTCAAGTTAAGTATGCTTCTGATCTTTTGTTGAAATCTGGAATCAGCGACAATAAGATTACATCTACACCTTTAGAATACGAGGTCAAACTTAACTCTAAAGATGGTGATCTGCTTGCCAACCCTACATTATATCGCCAGTTGGTAGGAAGTCTAATTTATCTTACTGTCACTCGTCCTGACATTGTTCATGCTGTTCATATTATTAGTCAATTTATGGCAGCTCCTCGCACTCCTCACTATACAGCTGTCCTTCACATACTTCGTTATGTCAAAAGCACCATCTTTCATGGATTACATTATGCATACAACTCATCACTTGAGTTACATGCCTATTCTGATGCTGATTGGGGTGGTGATCCCACTACCAGATGTTCCACTACAGGATTTTGCTTCTTTCTGGGTGACTCACTTATCTCTTGGCGCAGTAAGAAACAATCCCTTGCCTCAAAATCCAGTGCCGAGTCAGAATATCAAGCTCTGGCTGACACCATGTAGGAATTAATTTAGCTACGATGGTTACTTGAAGAAATGACTGTAACTCATTCTCCGGCCACTATTATCTACTGTGATAGCAAAAGTGCCAGGGACATTGCTCACAATGATGTCTTTCATGAATGCATAAAACATATAGAGATTGATTGTCATTTCACCCGGCAACAGGTTGAAAAAGGAATGGTTCATCTTCATGCTATCCCTAGTGCAGATAATGTTGCAGATATTTTCACGAAATCTCTTCCTCCTGGTTCATTTCGTGATTGCAAACTCAAGTTGGTTTTTCAGCCATCTTAAGTTTGAGTGGGGATGTTAAAGGCTAATATGTTAGGTGTTAAAGTCTAATATGTTAGGCTAATCATATTTGAAGGCTTGACATTAACAAACATGTATGTAAGCCATGATGTCATTTGATTGTTTTGTAGCCTATAAATAAGGAATTTGTTTGTTGTAAATAACAAGCTTCATATTAGCAATACAAGAGTTCCTTTATCTCTTACAATGTTTCTTGCTTCCAGCATATACATATATGTTTATCAAGAACAATGGTTGTACGCGAGTCTTAATTCACAAAAAAAAAAAACGCACTTTAGTTCAAAAATTAAAGATAGCAATAGATGTGTCTTATGCAATTGATTATCTTCATAATCAGTGTTGAGAAGCCCATAATACATTGGGATTTAAAGCCTAGGAAAATTCTACTTGACGATGACATGGTTGCTCATGTTGGAGATTTTGGATTAGCAAAAATTCTTCATCCTGATATTACAGAAGTAAAGTAAAACCTCTATACAGTAATATCCTTGGGACCATGATTTTTTATTATTATAAAGAGGTTATTCTTGTGTAGAATATTCTTATTGAGAGGTTCTACTGTAACTCAAAGCAGTTCAATTGGACTAAAAGGAAAAATGGGATATGCAGCTCCATGTATGCAATTTAATCACTTTATACATGCTGGAAGTAATATAGTACCTCCATTTACATCAATTTTTAGCGATGATGTTATTCAATATTTTCATAGAATTATTTTTAATGATATTTTTCTTCTTTTTTTTTGATGTGTTATTATAGAGTATGGTCTTGGAAGTGAGATATCAAAAAGTGGGGATGTCTACAGTTTTGGGATTTTGATGCTAGAAATGATTACAGGGAAGAGACCTACTGATATCATGTTCAACGAAGGCCTTAATCTTCACAAGTTTGTACGCATCACACTACAAGATCATGTGAAAGATTTAATCAGCCCATCAACGTGTCACGATGACTTTGAAGAGACAATAGAAACAACCAAAGAAAGTGGCAATGACGCAACTATAGGTGAAAATGTTGTACAAGAATGCTTGCTTTCAGCATTAAAAGTAGGTATTGCATGCTCTGTGGAGTCACCACAAGCTCAAATGAGCATAGCAAATGTGGTTTTTCAGCTAAATTCTATCTGTGACACTATCACCTCCCATTGAGAGGCACTCCGTAGATGCACAGAGCTATGTAATCCAGGCTTGATTTTGTTGGGGAAATTTGGTAATAACTTGGATTATTCTGAAGTCTTGACGAACAATTTCAGATTGAAACAATTTGGTGGTTCTCCAAATTTTTCAATCGGATAAAATCAGAATACAAGAACAGAGAATAATTATGTTTTTGTCTGAATTCTACAACCAAAATGCTATATGACCAAAGAAAAACATGTCCAACTCTTATATATTGTCCAAAAGACATGCCCTAAACATACATCCAAAAGACATGTCCCAAAGAGGTTGTGGTTATGTCCAAACCAAAAGATATGCCCAAAAGACACCCCCAAAAGACATGTCCCAAAGAGGCTGCGGTTGTGTCCAAACCAAAAGACACAATCCTTTGGGGTCAAAATTAATGACTAAATTTCAAAAATTAAAATCAAAATGATAATTTTTGAACAGCATTAGTCTTCAGAAAACCCCAGCCAGCCAGGGGTTCTGCCCCTTGGACCCCGCCAGGGGCTGCCTCCCTCGGACCTTGCCCAGGGGCACTGCACGCGGATCCCGCCCGCCCCTCGGACAGGGAGTCATAACAAACTCAAATAAGTATGCACTCCGCACTCTCCCAACTTGTTCGATGAAATATTACGATCACATTGGTCAACTAATCAATTCAATTACACTAAAATATCCAACAGATTTTAGATGTTAAATAATGTACATTCACAGTGTAGTAGACAGCTGAAACATGTTCGTTAACTTTGATTATACATTTGCTGCGAGTCTACAAGAATCTAGACATTGTAGAGTTTTTCACTAAAATCTTATCCAGGTATAATCGAAGTGTTTTAACTTGTAAGTTCTGCTTTGCCTCCAACATGAATTATGTGTTCTTGCCTACTTTCTACACAATTAACTCCAAATATTTCATCTATGACGGATAGATGGAAACAAAAACTTTGGGTCGGAGATGTTCAAAACCTTGAGGTTTGTCGCATAATCTGAAGTTAAATTTCAGGTCCGGAAAAGTTTCTTTTAAGCATACATGTAATGTAATATAAATAACAAATAACAGCACAAAATTTAGGTAATATTTTTTTTTTCCAAATTGAAATTCAGTTATTATGTATTTCACTTGTTTTTCAGCTTAAACAATTTGGTATGATGTATTCATACGTATATGATATTTGCATATAGCGAATATTGAAACTAATCGGATGTGTCACATTGATTAATGTGCTGTTTTTGGTATCTTTTTTCTTGACTCATTCAAGGAGGAGGTGTTTATGGCATATTGGTGGTAGTTTTTGGTTTCTTATTTGTTAGTGTTTTTCTTTTTGATATTTTCACCTATTTAAAACCTGTGGAATTTTGATTAAAAGAATATATATAAGCTAAAAAGAAAAAATTTAAATAACAAGTAATTCCGGGCAATACTCGAGTATGTCAAGTTTTGCCGTGTCATTTGTCTCCATAAAATCGAATCAAATCGAATGAGGTTTTGTGTTGCATCAGGCACGGTCGGCCTGCACTATGGAGTGGGCATTCAAGTAACATTCCCGTTTTGTTCTCTGCGATTCTTTTTGCCACTCATGCACTGTTTACAGCTCTGTCAATCAACTTCATTCCCACATTCATTTCCCCGTAACTTTTACGCGTGAAGTCTCAAGTGCCTGTTCGATCAATAGTTAGTCTGACAGACAAACACTGACTGTATACTGTCTGTTGAACCAAGTCAATGCCTAAATTTCTCAGTGTGTCTGTTGAACCAAGTCAATGCCTAAATTTCTCAGTGTGTTTAATCATTCTCATCTTCTTGTCCGGGCACTTCACTTTTCGTGCTTGCCTAATGTACATTCCACTAATAGACAGTGTATACCTATTCTATAAATATTGATAGCAAACACAATATTAAATATTAAACATTCATCATATATTCCTACATATCCTGGAGTTACCAATGATTTGTTCTCAAACTATGATATTTCAGTTTTTGTTCATTTTTCTATACAGCGTAGAAATTATCCACGCATCAAACGTAACGGATCAACAGGCACTTCTGGCCTTCAAGCAGTCCATTTTGCGACATTCAGCAGAAAATACTCTGAGCTCATGGAATGACTCTTCTCATTTCTGCCAATGGGAAGGTGTTGCATGCGGACACCGTCACCAAAGAGTAACTTCACTATCCTTGGAAACCAAAGGTTTGGCTGGTCCATTGTCTCCGTACCTGGGAAATCTAAGCTTCCTTCGCCTTCTAGACTTGTACAACAACAGTTTTGAGGGTGCAATTCCTACACAACTTGGTCATCTATTCAGGCTACAGAAGCTTGACCTTAATCATAACAAATTTAAAGGAGAAATTCCAGCCAACATATCCGGATGCCAGAGTCTTGATTATATTGATGTTGGTCAAAATAATCTTTCTGGAAAATTGCCAAAAGAGCTCTCTGCGTTGCCAGTTCTGGCAGTTCTTATTGTTCACAGGAATCAATTCACTGGAGGTATCCCGCATTTTATTGGGAATATGACATCCCTGGAAGTAATATCTGCCATTGAAATTCCATTTGGTGGAAGCATTCCAGATTCTCTCGGTCAGTTGAAAAATCTTAATTACCTTGCATTAGGTGGCACTAATTTGTCTGGTATCATCCCTCTTTCATTTTATAATCTTTCGTCGATAGTTACCATAAGTTTGGATGAAAATCGGTTACAAGGTACACTTCTTCCCAGCATAGGTTTGATGTTCCCTAGACTTGAAATCCTTCAAGTACCATTTAATCAGCTTACTGGAACCATTCCCCTTTCTCTCTCCAATTGTTCAGATTTAAAGACACTCGAATTTGGCGTCAACAATTTTTATGGAAAAATTGCACTAGATTTTGGAGGTCTAAAAAAAATGGAGACTATGCGTATGAGTAACAATCATCTTGGAAGCGGGGAGGCTGATGAAATGAGTTTTATTGACTCTCTGACCAACTGCAGCAATTTACAAACTTTGGAACTAAGGGGTAACATATTAAAGGGTCCTATACCAATTTCTATAGGTAACCTTTCGTCCAACCTGTCGTTTCTTAATCTTCAATTTAATCAATTACATGGAGAACTCCCTCGGACGATAGGTAATCTTGTTGGTTTACAGAATTTGATTGTAGATGATAACCATTTCACTGGCAATATTCCCTCCACACTAGGCAATCTTACAAGACTAGGGAGATTGTGGTTACAAAACAATAGTTTTTCTGGCATTATTCCATATTCTATTGGAAAGCTATCTATGTTACTGGAACTCCACTTGGAGTTGAACCAGTTAGAGGGTGTCATTCCTACAAGTCTGGGAAATTGCCAAAGACTGTTAGAATTAGATCTTTCTCAAAATAACCTCAGTGGCCTCATACCTAATGTACTTTTTACAATTTCAACTCTATCAAGTTATTTAAATTTGTCTGGGAACCATTTCCATGGAACTATGCCATCAAATGTGGGCAATTTTAGAAATTTGGGGTCCTTGGATTTGTCTAAGAATGACTTGTCAGGGAAAATTCCAAATAGTCTTGGCACTTGCACTAGTCTTACCAGTCTTCAACTTCAAGAAAATAACTTTCAGGGTTCCGTACCATCATCATTGAAATATTTAAAAGGTGTGACATACCTTGATCTTTCAAAAAACAATTTGTCAGGAGAGATTCCAGCATTTCTTCAGAAATTCTCCATAGAATTCTTAAATCTATCTTTCAATAAGTTTGATGGTGAGGTACCTATGAAAGGAATTTTTTCAAATCCAAGTAGAATATCACTTGTTGGTAATGCTGGGCTCTGTGGTGGAGTGCCCGAACTTCAGCTGCACAAGTGCTCCTCTAAAAAATCAAAGCGAATGTCTCGTGTACTCATCATTGGGATTGTTACTACAGGCACTTTTCTGTGTGTGACTGCAATGTTGATTACATTGTTTTGTTTGCGTAAGAAAAGTATAAAAGAGAAGTCACCGGAAACATTGCTAAAAGAACCATTCTTGAGAGTATCGTACGAGATGCTTCTCAAAGCAACTGATGGCTTCTCTTCAGAAAATTTGGTTGGCAAGGGTAGTTCTGGTTATGTTTATAAAGGAGTTCTTGATGTATCTGAAACAGTTGTTGCTGTTAAAGTACTGAACCTTCAATCTCGAGAAGCGTCTAAGAGTTTCATGAATGAGTGTGAAGCATTGAGGAGTGTCAGACACAGAAATCTTCTGAAGATTGTTGCTTCGTGCTCCAGTATTGATTTTCAAGGCAATGACTTCAAAGCTATTGTTTATGATTTCATGCCTAATGGAAGTCTAGAAAGCTGGTTACATTCACGTCCCGGAGCAGAAAATGAGCAGAGCGAGCACAGCAGACGACTCAGCCTTCTGCAGAGAATAAATATTGCCATAGATGTTGCATGTGCACTTGATTATCTTCATCATCGGTGTGAAAATCCTGTCATACATTGTGATCTAAAGCCAAATAACATCTTACTTGACGAGGACATGGTTGCTCATGTTGGAGATTTTGGTATAGCCAAATTATTCAATCCCGAACAGAAAGATGGAAATCAAAGCAGCTCACTCGGGTTAAGAGGAACTACCGGATATGCAGCTCCAGGTATGCAATGAAATACAGTTTGTGACATAATCTTCTTTGTATGTTTGATATTTGATGTATGTACCAATGGCAGAGTATGGTCTTGGAAGTGAACTATCTACACATGGGGATGTCTACAGTTTTGGGATCTTCTTGTTAGAGATGCTAACAGGGAAGAGACCAACGGATAACATGTTTGTAGGAGGCCGTAATCTTCATAATTATGCAAGCATGGCATTGCCAGGTCAAGTGAGAGACATAGTGGATCCATTTGTTTTGGACAATAACGAAGTTAGGCAAGCAGCACAAGAAATAGATAGGCGATCTGCAAATACAAAAGTAACAGAATGCGTTACTTCAGTCATAAGAATTGGAGTCGCATGCTCTGTCGAGGCACCACATACTCGAATGAATATCACAAATGCTTACAATGAGCTGAATTTGGCCAAGAAGGCTATCTTAAGGAAGTGAATTACGGATTCTAGATGCCCCGCTAATATACCTTTTCACTTTCGGTTGGTTTGTTTCGCTATCAAGTTTCAATATAACCTGTTAGGTGAAGTTTGTGCCGATCGAGACCAAATTAGAGACATTTGGAAATTAAGGTCACTGAGCTTTTGTGTGTAGTTGATGTGTTAATATGAATGCCGTGTTACTTTGTATTATTTATTTGTATTATCTGCTGTAACGAGTCCATAAAAGATCTTACAGATACCTGGTAATAGTTTGGGAATCCATTAGAGTATTAGACAGGATTCTACTAGTATCCCAAACCAAACTTAATCAAACCACAAAATGGAAAAATAATGAGTCTTTATATCAAGTGATTAAATAAGAAAAGTTCCATCAGCTTTCTCATATATAACAATATGAGGTCCTCATGTCCTATTTTAATCCCATGCTGGGAAGAACAGAGAAACAAATAATTATTTTTAGACTATCTACTCTAGTATTACAATTTGCAGGGACCAAATTTCTACCCTTCATGTCCAGGTTCCTAAGCAGAAAGATAGCATGTGCATAAATAATAGGGGAAAACATAAATCAAGGTGTGACCATCTTCTCACTTGCGCTGCTTGGCTTTACTGCATAGGATAAACCGTGATCGTATAACCAAACTTGAGCATTGCACTTGCTGGTACGGGATATTTGTGAATCAACATTTAGACAACCACGTCCACAACTACTGCTCTGCTCCTTTAACCTTTCTTAGGCCTTGGAAGAACCAGAATTATTATGGAGAAAATGCCCAAAATGGCACAAAAATGGGATTGGCTGTTCAAAATAGCACTTCTGGAGAAGGGTGCCCGCGCCTGGCACACACATCACGCATCTACCACCTGCGTTAGGGGGTAACGCATGTTCAACATGCGTTACTCGTGTTATTTGGGCAGACCAGCTGAAAAAACAATAAAACACGCAAGACACGGGGGTAACGCAATAATGCATCACGCACATGTGTTACCCCTAAACGCAAGTCTTTGATGCGTTTTATTGGTTTTCTCAGCTGGGGAATAAGAAATTAACACGAGTAACGCATGTAGCAAATGCGTTACCCCCTAACACAACTCCTACATGCGTTATGTAAGTTCTAGGGGCGGGCACACTCCAGAAAGTGCTATTTTGGACATTTTTCTCTAAAAAAGTGCCATTTTGGCACTTCACCCATTATTATGTGACCAGAGCGATGTGTATTGTGAGGCACAGTGCAACTAAAGTTGAGCTACAGTCTGATTTTATACAATCTTGCAGTTAAAATGATTCATTTATGTCGAATGATGTTTTACATTTAAGTCTTCCTCTCACTTGGTTCCGCGTAAAATCAAGAATATAGCCACAAGATGTTTAGTTTGAAGAGCCTGTTAAGTATTTCTTATCTAGGGAACTGCTTTTGATCATGTTTTTTCAAGATTGAAAGTCTGACTTCAGACTTTACGGATAACAAGGGACACAGGTGGAAGAGAGACCCTTCTACTTTCACGTTCATGACAATTTTCCCAAAAAATATGTCAAACTATAACACCACATTGAATAATATTTCATGGTTGAACTTAAAAGTTCTAGGAACTACACTACAAAGATACCACCTAGTAGTAAATAACTACATATGCTCACAAGGACTGCAATAAACCGAGCAAATTTTCAACCTCACAAGTCACCAAATAGAATAAGAATCCAAATACTTGCAAAATAAACTGGTCTCATTCAATATTTCAAGGACTGCAAGTTAAAATGAACAAAAATATAAGGCTTTTTAACACCCAGAAATTACATAAAACCAAGTCTAAGATTCTAATTTTGTGCTAAGAAAGAGTCTTATCAAATAAACTGCTATCTTCGACCCAGCATGCAAGGACCTTCCAAAACAACCAAGAACAAGTTTCCACCAGTCAGGATATGCTGCAATAAGAGGAAACTCATATGTAGTTAAACTCGAGAACCATGATATACAACCTTTAAGTCAACATGAAAGAAATATACTCGGTACACGTAGAAAACAAATCTAATTAATGTCTAAACAAGACTGGTTCATGGTGTAACAGTAAACAACCTCTAAAACTAATGCCCTTTATCAAAGAACCATAATACAGTCTAATCCAGAGTATTAGACATTCAAGGACATGTAATTAACAATTATGTACACAATTTTGTTTGAATTTAGTTTGGTACCTATGGTGCTTCTATGGACTAACAGTACACAAAGATTAATGTGTTTACAGAAAAGTAAATTCAATGGGTAGAGCCGATCAACTTTTAAATCAAATGCAAAGCAAAAACAGTATAGGAAAAACAAACAAACAAACACCGCACTAAAGTATATCTTCTCTTCATATATCATACACTAAACAACAAACTCAATTTTTCTGCATCACAATTTTACCAAGCCATAAGAACCATTCAGTCTTGTAGTGCTACTATCACAAAACCTATTGTTACAATCTGGTGATTGTTCCAAAACCAACTTGCTTCTTACACTTAACGAATCACATGCATTCACACATTCAGTAACAACATTTAAAATCACCATTAACACCCGAAACTCATAAAATCATCCTATATCCCAAAGGTATAAATACCCAACAACACAGACATACATTTAGCAATTAAACTAACATAATCACACATCAAAAACCAGAAACAGTAAATAACCACTTACTAACTACACAACTTACATATCATCAACCACCATCCCAATTCACTTCAAACTAACAAGAAAAACCACAAAGAATTACAAAACAACAAAGTAACGAAAAGTACCTTAAATATTGCTGGGGAACATCATAACCCTGACCCTAGATCCCTACAAACCAACAACAATCACACATCACCAATCCATAACCACATTTCAAACATTTACATACATATATACATACACATTTGAGGATAAATGAATTTACCATGGATTTGGGAGGGAGATTGGAGGTGAACTTAGCACGAACAATACCAGTGTTACCATGAGGCCTAATAACCTTACCCCAAATGCAACGATAATGGGACCCATTAACCTTAACCTTAGCCTTATAAATATAAGCCACACGTTTGCCCTGGTACCATGAAACCTCTTCCTTAGTATTAACTCCTTCAATCTGAACAAGCGATGTGTTTGGGTACTGGTTCGATTTCGACCTCTTGTAACCCAAGATTGTTCCTCGTACATACAACCTGTTTATGTTTAATCAACCAAACAAACAGTTGATTAACATTTAATAAACGGTATGTATAATTTATGTAAATGTAAGTATAGGATCTTGTAGATCGAACCTGACGCGCTCGCCTTGTCTGCCCTTGACCATTTTTGCTGCTCTTGAGGATTGTTGGCTGAGGAGCACGAAGATAAAACCCTAATCAAATGCGATAAATGTTTGATTTTATATGGGTAGATTAAACCCTATTCGGCCCATTTTGTTTTGCTCTCTGTTCGGCCCATGTTCAATAGTTTGGGCTTGCTTGCTGACTTTCCTTGATATAAATGTATGTACAGTGGTTTCTAGTAAAAAGTGTAAAATATAATGGGGGTGGTTTCTAGTAAAAAGCGTAAAATATAATGGGAGTGTTTGGGCATACATAAGTTGGCTTATCTGTCAATCTATACTAATACCAGGGTTCTAAAAATCGGTAACTCGGTCCGAGTACTCGGCCGAGTACTCGTTTTGGACCCCTAAACCGATCCGAGTAGTGACTAATCGGACCAAAAACCGGTTTTTGCTATAACTCGGTCAAGACTCGGGTTGACTCCGAGTAATTGGGGTCAAACTCGGGTTTGACTAATTTTTTTTTTTTGCTAAGTATTAAAATATAATTTTTATTGCTCAACTTATAGACTATTCGGCCCAATTAAAAGTCCTCTCTCTCAAAGATTCTATACATACACTTATATCACGTTTTAATATTATTAATAATATTAATATTATTACTTGGACACATGTACACTAAAATTAGAATATGCAAAAATTTCAGAAATCTAGTATATTTCTAAAAAAAGCTCTAAATATTATTAGTTATATTAATATTATTACTTGTTAGCGGGGTTGTAATAATATTATTAGTAATATTAATATTATTGTTAAGTTTTAAATTTAACACATGTACACTAAAATTAGAATAAATACATATAAATTATGAGAAAAAAAAAGTTAAAAAACAATATCCGATTAGTTGTCCGAGTACTCATTCCGAGTACTCGCCGAGTTTCCGATTACTCATTTTTCTGGACCAAAACCGAGTTGGTCCGATTTCCGATTTTTACAACCTTGACTAATACTAATATTAATATATATGGAAACCGGTGAGGAGCGACAGTTGAATATAATTCGGCGATAAGATTTTAATTTTTTTTTGGGCTTACGCTATATAATATAGCGGAATACGCTATATTATGTTGCGTAAGCTTTTTTTTTTTTTTGAATTCCTATCTTATCCTTAAAAGCTTAGAGCATCTCCAATGGCATTAGTTAAAAATGATTGGCTAAATTACATAAAATATTGATTATGTAAAATTTATCGAACCTGTAAGACATTGTGTTCCGAGGGTATTGGCTATAATGATTGGCTATATTTTAAAAATGGTATGTTATTAATATTTCAAGTTGTTATTAATGGAATATATAATTTTAATATAGAAATAAGTGATGTGGCAATTCACTACAGGTCTCTAGAGGTTCGACAAATATAGCCAACATCAAGAGATTATCTATAATTATAGATAACAGTTTTGTCCTATTGGAGTGTAAATTTTTTTACACATTCTTTATAATTCTTATTTATGGTAATTAATTTTAAAATTTACCTAAGGGGTCTCTCCCATTGGAGATGCTCTTACGCTCCATTATAGTTTGTAGTCGAGTATTAGGTTCATTTCAGCTCAAACAGTCCTCGTTGTTTTGAAATATCATTTTGTAAGATTGTAGAAGTTTATATCCATCCATTTTGAAATCTACAATCAATTGGAGACTATTTTTCTTAATAAATGTTATACTTAATATATAATTGATGTTTTTGGTATTAATCTTGGCGTTGAATATTTAGTTTGATAATTTATAAAAATTTTACTTTGATCTTGATTTTAATTTTTAATTTTTGGTGTTTTTGCTAGTGTTTTTGGTTGATTTTGAGATGGTGGTAGTAATTTTAGTGGATTTGATCTTGTTTTTTGGTGTTCTTGGTAGTGATTTTCACCCTCTCATCTTTTTCTCTCTCCCAAAATATCCTTCTTTCCTCTCATGTTCTTCATTTTCTTCACACAAACTCGAAAATCAAACTCATATTGTTATGTGATGTCGACCTCAAAACCCTATAGTATATATAATTAAATTTTTCCTCTCAACACCCTCTATACAACCATATCATCATATATCGATTGCGAGACAAATGAATTCTGGGCATAAAAATTGTTCTTGTTCGGTTCTTGAGCTTAAACTTGAATTTGGTGATTTTGATTCTATATTATATAGCGTTTGATCTCGTTTTTAAATGTTTTTGGTATTGATCTTGTTGATTTTTAAGGATTAATCTTGATCTTTATCTTGTTGATAGCATTTTTGATGTTATGGGAAAAAACAGACCCTTGTACTTACGCTATATTATATACCGTAAGCATCGAGTTTAAAAAAAACTAAGTCAATACATAGCTAGGTACATACACCATATTATAGAGAGGAGTACACTATATAATAGAGCGGAACACGTGGCAGATTTCAGGACAAAAAGGGACTGAAAAAAATATAAACTTACGCTCGCTATATAATAGATCGTAAGCTTTTTCATCACTTTTCAGCCCAGCCATCCATTTGTTTGGTGGATGGTTATAGATGGGTTGGTTGGATATTAAAAAATATCCAACTGTGGCTGTAGAAGGAGCCATAATATATATATATAGATATATATATATATATATATATATATATATATATATATATATATATATATTTATACTAAATTATAATAAGTAAACATGGGTATAACTGGTTGTAGTTTGGTTCAACATAATTGAACCTCTAAAAGACCGTTAGATTTTCAGTAAATTGATAAGAGCCGTTAGGTTTAATACTAAGGAAGGACCATAAGCACTTAATTAACTGAAGTTCAAAGCATAGAAGTTGTAGGTCAAAGTATGTAGAATATGTCTACAAAATGTTGTGGTCACCAGATATATAGAGCTTGAGTTAGAGCTGATTGATAAAGACTTGTTTACGATGTTTCCACGCAGCAGAAAATGGCAAACTTTGAACATACATCATAAATTAAAAAATTAATATTACATAGTGAATTTCGGATATGTCATAATCCTGAATGTCTAGTTTAAAGCACTCTTCTAAAAACCCAAAGTTCGAATCACGTCAACAACATATTTTAATTAAGTTTTTTATTAGTTTTAAACAATGCATGACATTAATTAAACCACTATTATTATCACTAATAATATATTAGTAATATTATAATCTCATTAATATTTATACCAAATTTATTATAGGAACTAATTAAGATGATTAAAATATATTATAAATTAAAACTAAAATAATTATTAAAATAATAAAAATAATTATATAAAAAATAATTATAATATATATTAAAAGAAATACGGGTTCGAAGCTAGCAATATATAATAAGCAAATTAGGATATAATTGTTAATAATTTGGTTATTTGGTTCAACCATTTAAAATATTAGAGCATCTCCAACGCTAATAGTTATAATTGTTAGCTAAAATAATATATTATAAATGTTAGGTAAAATTTGCTGAGCCTGTAAGGATTTGTGCTCCAAATGTATTAGCTATAATCGTTAGCTATAATTCAAAAGAGTATTTTATTATTATTTTCAAATTTTAACAGTTATATTCTATGAAAACTATAGTAGTTTGATTTATTTTAAAACTTTAGGGTGAACTTGTTGAAATTTTGTAGAGAACTAGTACCAAAATTTACATTTTATTAAGTATTTTGTTCTGGAAGTGAACTAGGTCATTTCATGAACTCAATATTTTACGGTGAACTCATTTATTTATTTTAGAGAACTTAATGATATTTTACGGTGAACTTAATGATTTATTTAGGTGAACTTAATCATATTTTACGATGAACTTCATAACTATGCAACAAAGAGTCAAGTGGCGGGGAAAAGAGGAGTTGGGAGGGAGTTTTAAGCCGGAGATGAGGTGGACAAGTTTAGATGATGGGAATGGGTTCAACAAATCTGGCAGAGGAATAAAGGATATCTAAAATTATTGCTAACAGTTGGGTTCCCTTGGAGCAATTTTTTTTAGAGATTATGTATAAATGGTACTGTTTGAGCTCCACGTAGACCATATAGCTAACAGTTCTAACGGGTTGGAGTTGCTCTTAGTAACCGTTACACATTTACTAAATAAATGATAAACGTTAGATCTAATAATAATAAGAAATATTCTATATTTAAATTCATCTTCTAAAGATCCAAAGTTCGAATCCCATCAACAACAAATTTACATTAAGATTTTATATTATTAGTTCTAAACAATACATGTCATTTATAAAATAACTGTTATTATTACTAATAATTTAATTATTTAATATTACAGAGTTAAATTAGATCCCGAATAAATTATTATATTCTATTTTGTTTAATCATATAATTTTAAAAATATTTAAAAATAACTCGTACTTTGCATAGACTATAAGCTAGTATGTATAAACCTCATTTCAACTTAAGTTCTTGTTTGAAAACACATTTGGAACTAGATTTCTTGCTTATATTGCATAAATAGAAAGTGATGCAGGACCACCATTTTCTTCCCAATTTATTTTCATAGGATTCGGTGCAAGTCTCATTGATAGGTCTAGCTTGAATAATTTAAACACCAAAATTTATTTTAAAAAAGTAGTATTTAATCCATCATACAATAAAAAAATCAAAGAGGCTGTTTGGGATTACTTAAAATAAGTTACTTTTGACTTAATGGAGGTATTTTTAACTTAAATGAGAGAGTAAAGTTGTTTATTTTAAGTTGAATGAAAGTGTTTGGGTAATTTTACTTAAAGTTAAATGGGGGTTTAATAATTTTAACTTAAAGTGCAATTTGACTTAAAAAAAATTTAAATTCATAATATTTGAACTTTACAAGAATTGTGAAAAAAAAACTTGATAAGTCAAAAGTACCTAAATGAAACTTATGACTTAAAGCAATTTTTTAACTTAAAGTCGGCTTAAAGCTGTGACGTCCCCAGATCCGGGATCGGAGATCCAGGCGCTCACGGTCCATTTTCCATTAATAACATACCTGTTCTTGCACATAACGTATATAACAGCAATCGACCCCGCAATAAAACTCACACCGCACATATACTCACACACACACACACACACACAGAGGTTAGAGTCTTAGAAACGTCCTACAACTTGATTAAACAAAAATAAAAGTCTTAGAGTTATTACAGACCAAATTAAATAGTATTTAGGCTACTAACAATGCTTCTACATGAAGCTGTGTTAGCGGCTTGAATAATAGTTGCGGTACACTGCCTTGCACATGTCGTACTTATAAATAAAGCGTACTAACAAAAGTTGCAAACCAATCCGTCTAATGGGGCCTACCGGTGGAATCTCAGCTGCTGCCTGAGGTCTAGTCACCGGCTTTCGGACAGTCTGACGAGGTCTTGCCATTTCTCTTAACTGTTGTGTTTGCAATTTTTAAAACAAGCAAGAGTGAGCAACTATAGCTCAGCAAGATATATATATATATATATGAGATAAGTAGTGTATGCATTTATTTGATTTAACAAATATTAAACTTAATTATATCAATAAGTTATTGAATCATCCATCATCTTTGAACCATCGCAAAAGCGCACTTGCACGTGCCCTCAATTTCAAAATAAACTTGTAGTTCTAGATTCTGCATGGAATCAATATCTTTCTTATCAAATTATAACACTATCGGCAACTTAGCACTTAGGCCTAAGAAGCAGTGTTCGAGTATATTTCCAAAGTGGAGGATGGGACTTGAAGAAAACGTAAAACTTGACAAGGATTGAAGATGATCAGTCGCCACACCCAAGTCCAATAATCCGCGAGTCTTTTCTACTAGTAGAAGGATAGAAACTACATCCGTAACTACCCTCGGGTGAAAACTACATCCGTAATCACCCTCGATGAAAACTACATCCGTAATCATCCTTCGGCAACACCTGGGCCGGAATAATTGATGGACGGCCTGGCTCACGGCCGCTTACACATCCGGGAATCGTTCGTCAACGATTCCCACACCTGCCAGAGTCCCCTTTTTTTGTTCTTATGAAAAATTTTATTTTGATTGAAAATCGAGTAATTGAGGTTCGGCCTCAGTCGACCAATAATTCTTGAAAAACGTGCAAGTGAGTAAAACCTGACCGGGGGGTTTCAAAAATGTTTTGAGTTCGAAAGAGTTCGAGTTTGAAAGCGTTAGAGGTATCTTGGTTTAGTTTCGTTTTCAAAATAATAATTAATAAGTAATGTTTCGAGATCTAGTAAAAATTAATAAGGTAATTAATTAATTAAAATAATCTTTTAATCTAAAATAAGTATTTTTGAATATTTTTGATAACATATAAAAAATTAATTACATAAGCGTACGATACTTCCCGCTTTACCCAGCGGGTCATCGTAACTTAATTGCGACAAAAAAAATATACCGCTCCCCGGTCAATAGTATATTTGGACCGCTACGACCTCTATTGCTAGAGTCGTTGTCCGAAGAGACACTTTTCATTCTAAGTTCAAGGGTGTAAGCACATTTATATATATCTCAATCTCAACATAAAGTCTTGCAAAACATAGCACATAATACGTACGGAATCTACAAACACAACAGTGAAAATCTTTATGTAAGAGTTTTGAAAGGTAAACTTGCCTTGGTGAGGTTAGGGTGGTCGAGCTTGCGGAGTGGAATGAGGATCTATACATAATCAATATTCGCTCGTTAGTACCTTAACAAATCCTCTTAATCACAAGGTTTTTAAAGAATGTAAGACTACCTTAACGACTCCGTCATATGACCCTCTAACCCTCCCATCAGTCCATGTCATCACTCGATTACGCTCGTCACTTTTTTGACTCGAATCAGTTACCACACTCGAAACATAATTACTTATCCTTGAAACCATATCAAACTAACTCCTCGTATGACTTTCTCGCTTGCGCGCACTTCACTCTAACATTTTTATAAAATTGAAAAATACATATTTTAATCCAATCCTTTTTGGGTAATATTTACCACTGTAAAATCTAGCTACCCTCAATTTTTCATAAAGTTTGCATAATTTTTAAGGGTCTAAAGGTGGTTCACAAGTTGACCAAATGGTGCAGCCCGGATCTCAAAACCACTCTGCACTTCTCGGGCCATAACTCAAAACCTAGACATCACCTAGTCGTGAACTTTATATTTCTGGAAACTACATTCAAATACCTTTCTAACCATATATATTAGGTCTTAAGGAGACAAGTTTAAGGGGTTCGGATCCCTCCTACAAGACAACTCATGCTCCCAGAATTTTCAGCAAGCTCCTTTTTCCAACTTCAACACTTTAAATTATCACCACACTTTCTTTTCACATCAAACCCACAAATATTCATTTCTTAACATACATAGGACTATACCATTCAAGAACAAGGCTTACCACACAAAGATCAAGCATATAACTTCAACATTTCATCATCTATAACTCATACTACCAAGATATGCACTAATACTTGTAGATCTAGCAATATGAACTATAAACAAGTCATGGCTAAGGGTTGAGAGAGTTTATACCTTCCTTGAGTCTCTAGGAACCTTGGGTGAGCTTTATGAACCTTAAGAACACCTTGGATGAGTCTCTACAAGCCTTTAAATTCAAGATCTAAAGGAAACTAAACTTTGGTTATTTTTCATCCAAACTTTAACAATTTGTAACTCAAGATTGGATGGATGAAATGCTTTGAAATTGATAACATACCTTTACTATGATACAAGGAAGCTCTAGGAATTATGTTGTGACTTATGGATGAGTGGAAGTTGAAGAAAAATTCTTCTTCTTCCCTTGGAAGAGCTTGGAAGTGTTTTGAATAAAGTGATGTGGTGTTGTGTTATGTATTGGTATATGTATTGTTATAGGTACATAATCACATGTTTGCAAGTCTAGTGCTAGCCCCCTAGGTGCCAACCATGCTTCCTTGTCCCCTAAAGTGTAGTGCACCAACTAGTTACTATTCCTCTAGTTGCTTTTTGGCTTTCTAGTTTACTTTTCTAACAATCTAGTTACATGATGCCTTGCATGTAATATCGTCCCTATTTTATTCTTCCACCAATGTTGGTCACTTAATCCTTAATTCTTAACGTATCTTAAATAACTTCTCGTAATAACATTTTGTCGCGTAGAGATTTCATTTGTAATTCCTTAAGTACTTAATTGTGCAATTCCCTTAAATGTTCATAACCTCTTGTCATAAGCTCTTAAAATCTTTAATACTCCAATCATTCTCAAGTCCCAAGTTTTTAAGAATTTTAATGGAAGTAGGTTCAATGCTTTCAACCACCTTCCCTTCTCCTCACACAATGAATAAAACAGCATTAAATTCTCAGATAATCAATTCCATTAAACAACGTAGGTGGTTTAAAAAGGTTCCCAATTCACAATGTCATAAGGTATTACATTCTTAAAAATATTACAAAAATCAGGGTTCTTACGAAAGCCGAGGTTGCCAAACACCCCAAAAACAACTTAAAGCTAATTTTTGCTTTAAGCATGTGTTGCCAAACAGGAAAGCCTCTTTTCAGATCTGCTTCTAAGTTCTAACCGCCTACTTTATTGTTGTTCATTAGTCACCCTCCGGTCGGTGGAGGATTTCCTATTTTTTTTCGTTGATTTCTTTTAATAAAACCCAAATTTTTTGGATGTTTGTGTGTCTCTCTTTTTAGAGTGGTTGTTTGTCTCTCCTTTTGGGTTGTCTATTATATTTTTGATTAATTATGTTTGGCTTTGTTCAGTTTTGGATCTGTTGAGAATATTTTGTTGATATCTTTGGGGATTTGGAAAACCCATATCGACGCTGGGATGGTGATTATTATTGCAAGAGCTCACCATTCACAACCAAAGATTGTTCATCCTTTGGGGGTTTCTCTTTCGGTATGTATATAGCTGACATCCCGCATGTAGATAGTTGGGATGTCGTTCCTCTAACCTCAATTTTTGAAATTGGGGCTTTTGAATAATGGGCTAACGGTTTTTATGTGATACGGTCAATTGTGATGTCGGTGCTTTTAGGGATGTTAGTGCAATTTGGAACGTTTGAGATGTCTTCGATTTCGTTTTTAGCTACAAAAATTCTTAATTTCTATGTGTTAAACGATCAGAAAACGAATTAGCTAATTGTTTTAGTCTATTTTTTGTTTTTCCAACCTGGTTGTATCGGTAGTCGGGAGTTTGTCCCGGTTGTTTTATGTTTCTATTGAATGAAAACTGCTTCATTTTTCGACAAAAAATAAATAAATAAATCCATCAGGTTCAAAAGTAAGGTTAAAGAAATTAATTAAAATTACGTAAAATTCATTATTCATCCCATTCATTTTAATCTTTTTTTAATTTTTTCCACATATTTTTCCGAGTTTTAATCACATAATTAAAATTTTATTTTAATTTTTTATAAATTATGACTTGTGGTAAATAATTTAATTTCCTTTTAAATATTTTGATTTATAAATTACAATTTTCAAATATTTTGCCAAATTATAAATAAATAAATTTATCCAAATACTTTAATAACTTCTAGATAATAATTTGCTTATCATCTATATAACACTTATTCATTTTTGTTGAGTATTGAATACAGTAAAAGAATACAGAGGGGGGGGTGAATGGATTCTTGAATTTTTCTTCGGTCTTGAATCTTTGCAGCAAGATAAGTGATGAGTGTGTGAGATATGAAGATGCGGATAATTAAACACAAACACAACACAATATCACTTTAATCTAATATTTTATTAGATAAAGATTTTGCTACAATCTGTGAATACAAATGATAGTATTCTCAGCTTCGTTTTTCTCAGAGAGATATTTTCTGGATATTTTTGAGAAACTTCAAAACCTTAACAGCTAAGGAAGTGAGGCTGTATCCTTATAGACATGGATACACCCACTTACTACAAATGAGGTAGGTAAAACAAAAGCACTTTCCAGTCTGTCTATCTCATTTTAGTAAGAGTCCAAACGGCTACAGATTTGACTTTGAAAAGCCTGTTTAGATCCACTTCTTCCGCTCCTTGTCCCTTGTCTTATCTCTCCAAGCTTCTTTGTAGGCTTTCCAGCATGCTTTGTAGGACAGAGTCAAATAAAGTATGCTGGCTTGTTGTAGGTTTCAGACTTGTACAATTCTTCAGTATTTTGTCCTCAAGAATGTATTCGAGAAGTGACTAAGTGAGTGATTCGAGAACTGGAGTTGACTTGATCGATAACTCTGAGTTCTCGAATAGTGTTATCTTGACATATCGAATCACTTCTCGAATAGCTCTTTTCTCTGGGACTTCTTGAGATATCGAATAGAGCATTTTGACATATCGAATCCCTGAGATATCGAATAGAGCATTTTGACATATCGAATCCCTGAGATATCGAATAGCATATTGAGAGATATCGAATAGTGTCTTCTGAGATATCGAACTCCAGACTTCTCGAATGCTAGACTTCTCGAATAGACAAATGTACTTCTCGAATTGGTACTTAGGCAAATTCTTCATTTCTTCAAATCCCAACTGTGATTATTTGGCAGTCTTTATCTCCTTGCTTGAGGCATGAACCTTGGAACTTCTTTCAAGCATTATTCTTGACTTTATAATTACAGTAACACAACTAGAATTTGATGCCTATTACAAGTACAGAACAAATAGAAACTCTACAACTAGAGGTTCCCTCAGTTAAGAGGTCATGTAGGTAATGCATAGCATTACACATACTTAGGCTTGTTATTAGATGTATTCAGGCATGCCTCTGTGACTAACAATCTCCCCCAAATTGTGAGTAAGACCCTTAGTCACAATTTCATGTTTGATAACAAGCCTATCATACATAAAGATAAAACTTGACAGTACAGGTATGAATTTCCATTAGCAATTTGGATAGAACTACAGAGTGAGTAATCTTACAGCCTATGATGAAGAACTAGCCATTGTCTTTTGATTCCCTTTCCATAGCTTTGGCTTGAAATTCATCATATTCTTTCTCTCTTCTTTCTTTCTCCTTCCTTGTATTCTCATCCATAGCTTTTATTATTTCTGCCATAGCATCCAATTCTTCAAGCAAAATTGAGTCTTTGAAATCTTCAAGTACTGGTTCCAGAATATTTGCAGGATAGTGGTTGAGTAGATTCATTCTGATGTTGACTTGATTTCCATTCCTCCTCCTATACTTTACCATGTAGGGGTTGAACTGAACTCTACACAAACCCTTTTTCCTCAGCTTTTCTGCTTCACTTTCAAGTCTCTCAATTTCTTTCTCCCTTGCCAGCCATTTCTCAAAACACTCTTTTCTGACTTTTTCTTCATGATCTCTCTTCATTTTCACAAAATCAATTAGCTCCAGTTTCCATACTCACTCCACTTTATCTTCTGAGCTCAACAGTGCAATGATTCTCTCTATGTCATATAGCTTGCCCCAGTGTTGACATCCTCCTTGTTTGAATTTCTCCTCCCTTCCATCAGAATATTTAATCTCAAGGCAATTATCAACAATGGCAACATGATAGATTCTTTGAGCTTGCAAAAATTGCAGTTGGTCTACATCATAATCTTCATCTAGTGGTTGGAGTTTTAGGCCTGGATAGATTGTCAGGGTTTTTGATGTGGTTGACTTTGATTTCCTTGCAGCTTGCTTGAACTTGATTCTTTTTACATGATTACTTGGCAGCAGTATGTGACCTTTGTTTGTAGACCATTGTAGTATTCCATTAGCAGTTTGCTTTTTGAAACATACAGATGGTTTCTTGACTTGAATCTTCTTCTCTTCTTGAGGTGGCAAGACAGTTGCAGAAGCCATAGATGCAAATTTTGAAAGGTCACTACTGGCAGCATTCACCCTAGACTTAGAGTCTTGTGTTGTGGTGAGGTTACTGTCAGCAATGCCTGAGACTTGCTGTCTTCCACTTTTCCTCTCAGAGCCTTTACCTTGATCATCATCATTCTTCCTTTTCTCATCATCCTTCTTCTTCTTCTTGTCTTCATCACCCTTATTACTCCTGTGATGTCTTCTCCTTCCATCACTTTTATCTTCATCCTTGTCTTGATCTTTGCTTGGGTTGAACTTAGCAGTCTCAGATACAATGCCAGTTGCAATATATGACCTGAGATAAGATATAGCTTCTAATTCTTCTGCTGTTCTTGATCCCTTCTTCTTGATCAGTTTCTCAATGATGGCTATGATGAGATTTTTATTTTGAGGAGTTAGATGCTTAGGAATGACCAGCTGCTTGATATCTTCAATTCTTGTTCCAGCCTGGTAGATAATAGTTCTAGGATCTGTGAAAACTTCAGGTAGCCTTGAAGGTTGACCATTCCTCAATTCATCATGAAGACTCTTGTTGTTCTCATTTCCCTTCTCAATTAGTCCAAGGAGCACATTCACTTCTGAGTGCTTTAGACTCTGTAGAGCATTGATGGTTAAGTGCCATATCTTGTTCTTTCCTACCATCAATATCTCCTTGAGCCATAGATCATTAAGCCTCCTTGGTACTACAGTGAGACAGTCAATCTGACTCTTCAAACTCTCATGATATAGCAGAGCATCACCAGCCTGTTCTCTAGAGACTTTCAGAAGCTCCAAGAATGCATCATCATGATAGACATTTGAGTTTGCAATTTCTTGTAGCTTGGCCTCAGTGACCACCTTCACTTCTACTGGCTTGGCACTCTTAGATATTGAGATTTGAGGCTTGTCAGATGGCATACTCCCTGCAACCACTGTGGTTGTAATAGACTGCCTTTGACCATCAGGAGTAGTGATGTGCACAGTTGGTAGAGTGACAACTGGCAGAGAAGTGGGAGGCTCATCAACTTTGTCCTTTCCTTTTCTAGGCACATGAGTAGTAGATTTCAAAGTTCTCTGATGGCCACCTTCAGTGATCTTGATGCCCTTTTCTAGTGGTCTCTCCCCCTTTGGATTTGAGTTCTTTGATATCCTCTTCTCCCCCTTAGGCTTGTTGACAGACACAGGGACTGTAGGAGACACCTTTGGAGTTGAAGATTCATCAGGTAGAGGGAGACCCATGTGCTTCATTATTGCAGACAACATTGATTGTTGATGCAGAAGAACATCAGCTGTGGTGGTGGCTTGAGTGTTCAACTGCTCAGTCAGAGTTGTCACAGTGTCTGTAAGATGAGCATTGGACTTGTGGAGAGAGACTACCTCCTTTTCAAGAGTATCCACTTTAATGAAGAGTTCATTGGCCTTAAAACCAGATAGGGATTGATCCTTCAGTCTCTGCACTTCGAACCTTGACATCTCATGCACAGGAACCTCAATGACCAGCTTGTCTCCATATTGATTTGCAAAGAGGGTCCTGAGCATGGCATTGGCATCAGTTGTCTGATCTGATAAGGATTGAAATTTGTGCCCCAGACTTGTGACAGCATCCTTGAGAATAGCCAAACCATTGTCCATCCTGGTGCAAGTAGCATTGCAGGTTCGAATGTCCTTGAGAACAGTCTCCAATTGAGGGAATTTAGCATCAAAAGTCCTCTTGATCTCATGCACCTCCTTGGTTGTAGCTGAACACACTTCATTGATTTCTGTCTTTAAGCCTTTACCAAGATAGTGTGCAGCCTTGAGAATGCCTTTATAGTTGTCATTCACTGCTTCAAACACATCAGTAGGGTTGAGAGATTTGGCATTGGACCCTAGTGAAGTGATGTACTCTTCTCTGAGATACTGGAGACCTTCTGAGAGAGGGATTGAATTGGTTCCTTGCAGCCAAGCATCGATATTCCCATCTCTCTCAGTTTCATCTATGATCTTCTCCTTCTGTAGCTCTACATCCTCTTTGTGACATAGGAGAATAGCTTCATAGTCTGGATTGGGCATGTTTGCAGTGAGAAGGTGCTGAGCAATTTTTGTGAACTCAGGGATCTGATCCACAACTAAGCTTTGAAGTGCTTCAACCGTCAATTGTGGTGGAACAGACCCTGATCCTGAAGCACTGTCATGTTGCACAGGCTTCAGCCATTGAGACAAAAAGTTAGAGCTAGAGCTAGGCTTGCTAGGCTCCTCAGTTACAGATGCAACTTCTGCAACCGGATGAACAGACTCTACTACTGTTGTCTCCACAGAAGTGGGATGAGTTACAACAGTAGTTGACACAGGCACAGAGTCTCTAGTAAGAACTAGTGAATCCTCTGTGTTTGTGATGGTGTCATTAGGATATGCCCCAGCATGCATTCCCTGACCATCCAAATGTGGTACCTGGGTGGTGAGCAAGGTGTCATGCACCAAGTCACTTGAATTCATTGGCTCATCAAAGGAAAAGAATTCTTGATGATCAATGCCTTGCTCCTCAATTGCTTGAGTTGCAGGCTTCAAAGAAATATGAGTGGTAGATTCTGAAAGAGAAGTGTGTTGTAGACAAGATTTTGGCAACTCCCCCTGAGAAATAGAGGGAGTTTCAGTTATGATGTGCTCTCCACTCAGTGTTGTGCCAGCCTTATCACTCCCTTGTGCTGACTCTTTACAGATAGGTGCATTGGGGAGGATGCTTGATTCTATAGATGCATCCTGTTGAGAGGATACATCTAGTGAGCTGTGTGCCCCTGATTTTACAACTTCAGCCATTTGAGTGACTGAAGAGGTGGTTTTAGACTTCTTCTTCTTCTTTAGGCTTATGATAGGTAACTCAGGTTTCTCACTTTCTAACCCTAGTTCTACAGCCAAGGCTGCTTCAGTTAAGATTTCTAAAGGTTCAGAAGCAGCCTGTTTTCTCTTCTTTTTACTAACATCACCCTTTTGAGAGGATGATGCAGTTGGCTCTTTGCTGGATAGAGTGTTTGGCTGAGGGGGTTGGTTAGCAGGCCTTGGGTTAGCACTTTGTTCTCCTTGCTTAGGCTGTGCTAACTGTGATTTTGAATCAAATATTGGCATGTTGTGGGGGTAAGACCTAAACAAACCCTCCATGTGGGGAGTTATGTTAAGTCTTACATCCACATCATTCCTAGTCTCCAAATTACCAAAAATGAGTTTGGTCATGGACCTAGGATAGCCTATTTTACTCTTATCTGCTCCAGGCAATTCAATCAATGAAGCATTTTTAAAGTTAAGTACTGATTGAATAAAGCGAGGAAAGAAAATTTCATTACCTCTCTTGGCTGTGGTCTGACCAAGTCTCCCATAGAGTTCCTGTAGGATGAGAAGTCCAACATCTATCTTTCTCCCATGAGCCAAGGCATAGGCAAGCTGCTGCACGGGTGTACTAATCTGATCAAAGCTTGATTTCCGTGCAGTGAATACATGAAGGAGTGTAGCAAATACAAAGCTCCATTCTTTCCTTAAGAACTTCCTATTCAACTTTCCCAGCTTGATAGTATCAGAGTAGTTGATGAAGTCAAAGAATTCTTCCAACTCATCATTGGAGGCCAGAGCATCATACGTCTCTTGCTGCATATCCAAGGCTTGATTCATGTCTGCAGTGGTGATAGTGATATCCTCTCCTTGAATCTTGCAGTGAACAATATAAGAAGTGATAGCATTCTCAAGAGCGATGACCTCCACAGTAGCAGTCCTCCAGAATTGTTCCAATAGATCTATGTACAGAGTTGGGTTGGCTGAGAGCGCACTCTTGATGTATGATTCAGACAACCACCGAACAAAGCACTTGAAATTGGCATTCGGTGCTTCCACATCACTGGAGATTGCGATGAAATTAGTTTGGGATGGTATGGTGAGTTGAGTGTTTGCCATTTGGGTAGAGAAGAAAAGAGAATTAGGATTGAAGAAGAAATTCGCAGTTAGGGTTTTTCAGAGGTTTCAGGAGTTGAGGTGCTTGAGAAATCGAACGAAATGAATTGAATAGTTGTGAAGTTGTATATATATATATGAATGTCTTGAGTTGTCGATAGATAAGTGTTCTGTAGCGACAAGTCATTCGAGAAGTATGAAACAACTATTCGAGAAGTCAAGAAAGGCTTATTCGATATCTCAGGCAGTTTTTAACTCACAGCTGGCAGTGATTTAACTCAGAAAATAATTCAAAGTTAAGAATATATTTTTATGAGTGAAATGAAGGTTTGAATATAAATCCAAAAAGCGATTAAGTGTCAGCGAAAAATCAGCCTTTTCAAATGATTCGATAACTCAAATGCAGTATTCGAGAACTCTATCATTAGAGAACTAAAATACTCTATTCGAGAACTCAAAGTGTGATATTCGATTTCTCAAAAGACACTATTCGAGAACTCAGGAGGGTTCTTGATAGGCCTATTCGAGAACTCGAGCCATGACAAAACAATGAACCATTCGAGAAGTCTGACTTATCGAACTATACTTTTCACTCATAAAATTCAATTTTCACTATCTTTTAAAATTTACCAGAAATATTCACTGAAGAATATTCTACTAAATTAAATAGTGATTTTCTCAAAATTTCACAGAAATTTCAAGCTAAAGATGTATGATTTTCAACATATGCAGCATTGTGGAATATTTATAAATCATAATCCAGCCAATACTTACTTTAAAAATATTGGGCATTTGATAAAGTAAGTATTTACTGCTGCAACAATCTAGTTGATATATTCACTCAGCCAGAATTTGAAGAATTCAGCATTCCAATCTCACTAACCAACCTTGTGAAGGTGGCTTCATCTAATGGCTTAGTGAATATGTCAGCTAGTTGTTTCTCTGTGGGAACATAATGCAACTCAATGGTTCCATTAGTTGCATGCTCCCTTATGAAATGATATCTGATGTCAATGTGCTTTGTCCTAGAATGATTGACAGGATTGGCAACTATAGAGATTGCACTTGTGTTGTCACACATGATAGGAATTCTTTCCAACACAAGTCCATAATCTCTAAGTTGGTTTCTAATCCAAAGCACTTGAGCACAGCAACTTCCAGCAGCTATGTATTCAGCTTCAGCTGTGGAAGTTGACACAGATTGTTGTTTCTTGCTGTACCAAGAGACTAACCTTTGTCCAAGAAACTGGCAGCTACCTGATGTGCTTTTCCTATCCACTCTGCATCCAGCATAATCAGCATCAGAATAACCAACCAGATTGAACCCTGTGTCCTTAGGATACCATAACCCCAAGTTTGGTGTGCCTTTCAGATATTTGAAGATCCTTTTTATTGCTATCATGTGTGATTCCTTTGTGTTTGATTGAAACCTTGCACATAAGCATGTAGCAAACATGATATCTGGCCTACTAGCAGTGAGGTAGAGTAGAGAACCAACCATGCCTCTGTAGATTGAGATATCTACCATTTTGCCCTTAGCGTCATCATCTAACTTGGTGGCAGTGGCCATGGGTGTCTTCGCAGGTGAACATTCTTCCAAATCAAATTTCTTCAGTAAATCTTTAATGTATTTGGTTTGACTTATAAAAATGCCATCCTTCCTTTGACTAACTTGCAGTCCAAGAAAGAATGTTAATTCTCCCATCATACTCATCTCATATCTGCTTTGCATGAGCTTAGAGAATTTTTCACACAGCTTCTCATTTGTAGAGCCAAATATGATATCATCCACATAGATTTGAACTAGGATAATATCATCATCATGTTTCTTGTAGAACAGTGTCTTGTCCAGTGTGCCTCTAGTGAATTGATTCTCCAGTAGAAATTGTGATAGTGTGTCATACCATGCCCTAGGAGCTTGCTTGAGTCCATACAATGCTTTAAGTAATCTGTAGACAAAGTGGGGAAACTGTGGATCCTCAAAGCCAGGTGGTTGTTGCACATATACTTCTTCTTCCAACTCCCCATTCAGGAATGCACTCTTGACATCCATTTGATAGACCTTGAAATTAGAATGTGCAGCAAATGCCAAGAAAATTCTGATGGCTTCTAGTCTAGCAACAGGGGCAAAGGTCTCATCATAGTCAATACCTTCCTGTTGAGAGTATCCTTTTGCAACCAACCTTGCTTTGTTCCTTATGACTACACCATTTTCATCCATCTTATTCCTTAGAACCCATTTAGTTCCAACAACGGTTCTATCCTTTGGTGCAGGCACTAGTTCCCATACTTTGCTCCTTTCAAATTGATTTAGCTCCTCTTGCATAGCAATTATCCAGTCAGGATCCAACAATGCATCATCAAGTTCCTTAGGCTCAACTTGGGATAGAAAGCAGCCATAGAGACATTCATTTATAGTTGCTCTCCTTGTCCTTACTCCTGCATTTGGATTTCCAATTATCTGATCTGCAGTGTGTGATCTATCCCATTTCCTTGTATGTTCAGATTGATTTCTCATCCTTGATGTTGCTTCATCATTTAGATCATGATCATCTACATTTCCTCCCCCTGTGAAGTCGTCACTCCTCACAGGTGTATCTTGGATGCTTGTTTCTTCATTGTTGGTTGACACAGGTTCTTCATTCACTTGAGTTTGTTGGATTATGAGTTCAGATTCACTTTCAATCTCCTCATCAGAATCATCTAGATTGTCAAACTTCAAGGGATCTTTATCTTCATCATTGGCTTCTTCTAATCCAGGTAGTTTGCTGTCATCAAATGTTACATCTGTGCTCTCCATTACTTTCTTTTGACAAATGACATAAACTTTGTATGCAATTCTTTCCATAGAATAGCCAAGAAAGATTCCTTCAAATGCCTTTGCATCAAACTTTCCAACATATTCTGAATTATCTTTTAGCACAAAGCACTTGCTTCCAAAAGTATGAACATACTTTAGAGTAGGCTTCTTTCCAGTCATCAAGTTGTAAGGTGTCTTTCCAGTGTTTTTGTTGATGAGGGTTCTGTTTTGGATGTAGCATGCAGTGCTCACAGCCTCAGCCCAAAAACATGTAGGCATCTTTGCATCAAGTAGCATTGTTCTAGCAGCCTCTATCAGAGTCCTATTCTTTCTCTCAACAACTCCATTTTGTTGTGGGGTCCTTGGAGCTGAGAATTGTTGAGAAATACCATTTTCTTTGCAGAATGCTCCAAGCATGGCATTTCTGAATTCTGTCCCATTATCACTTCTTAATGCAATCACACTTGCATTTATGGCCTTTGCTTCTTTGTCAACTTTCTTTATGTGCTCAATGATTACTTGTGGAGCCTCATCCTTTGATGCCAGAAATTCTACCCATGTATACCTTGTAAAATCATCAACCATCACTAGAGCATACTTCTTCCTTCCTAGTGACATAATATTGACAGGCCCAAACAAATCCATATGAATCAGTTGCAGGGGCTTGGTTATAGATGTCACTGTTTTTGACTTGTGGCTTGATCTTTTCATTTTTCCCTTTTGACACGCCTCACACACTCCTTCTTGACAGAATTCAAGTGTGGGCATGCCTCTCACTAACTCCCTTTTGACTAGGGAATTAATGGCTTTGAAGTTCAGGTGTGATAGCTTCTTGTGCCACAGCCAACTGTCTTCATTTGATGCTTTTGAGTAGAAGCAACAAATTGTGTCCTTGCTTGCAGAGTCCATATTGGCTACAAACAGGCTTCCCTTCCTTACTCCAGACAGAGCAAAATCACCAGTCTTCTTGTGGGTGATCAAACATTCATCTTTGTCAAAGTTCACTTTGAAGCCTCTGTCAGTGAATTGACCAACACTCAGTAGATTATGCTTGAGCCCCTTGACCAGTGCTACATTCTCAATGATGACATTTCCAATTTCCAACTTGCCATATCCCAGTGTGTTGCCAATGCTGTCATCTCCAAAAGCAACCATTGGGCCAGCCTTTTCCTCATACTGTGATAGCAGGGCCATATCACCAGTCATATGATTTGAGCATCCACTGTCCAAAATCCACATGACCTTCTTTTTACTTTCTTTGCCCTGCAAACACAAAAGTATTACTTCTTCTTTGGTACCCAAACGAGTTTGGGTCCATGTGGCTTAGTGACAGTTTTATCAAAATCAGCATGCTTATCAGTTTTCTTGATGTTGGTCTTCTTGTCACTATTGGGAGTCTTAGAATCAGGGTTCTTAGACTTAGGTGACAGAGGTACCTTCCTAACTTTAGGAGGACTTGAAGACTTTGTCCTTGTGTAATGTGTGTGAACATTATGATTGATACAGCCCTCCATGAATTGTCTTCTCAAATTAAAACAACTAGTCATCACATTCATGTTACATGGCATACAATCAAGTTTATCACAGAAAAGAGAGTCTCTATGTCTTAAAGGCACAGAGCAATCATAGAATGGTTTAGCAACACTACCAGATGGTTTCTTGCAAGCATGAGTCAAATGATTAGAGCTAAAACAGTTTTGACAAACTTTCCTAGGGGCATTTGGCACATAAGCATAGTTGTTATCTTTGTTAATCCCTAATTTGCCATTCCTGTTTGGTCTCTTATTAGTATACATGGCCAAACCGGAACCGGAACCGGAAAACCGGACCGGACCGGACCGGGTCAAAACCGGTCAAAACCGGCCCGAACCGGAACCGGCCTTAAACCGCCGGTTTATTTATTTTAAAGGTTCAGGTTCAGGTTTGTGTGTATTGAAACCGGTGAACCGGCGGTTCGAACCGGTGGTTAACCGTTAGTAATGACTGGCTATGTATTAATGTAGTATAGATTATAAAAATTATTGTAATAAATTTTATTGTTTGTTGTATTCTTGTAAAACATTTAAAATTTATTGTAATATATTTTATTGTTTGTTGTATTCTTTTAAAACATTTAAAATTTATTGTAATATATTTTATTGTTTGTTGTATTCTTGTAAAACATTTAAAATTTATTGTAATATATTTACTAATGTTTTAATAAAAAAAAGTACCAATGAATTTAACATTAAATTAATTTACGTGAAAGTACCACTTAATAAAAGTGAAACTATTATATCCTTGAACTTTTAAAACGGTTTGCATCTTACAAATTTTAAAAAATTACTTAGCATTACAATACTTCTAAATTATAATTCATTCCATCCAAATTCAGAAAAACTTATCGTATTTCGAAAAAAAAAACGTATCAAGTATAATGTATATATAAGGTTCAAACCGGAACCGGAACCGGGTCTTGAACCGGGTCAAAACCGGGTCAAATCCTGAACCTGAACCGTCTGAACCGGAATCGGCGGTTTATATCCTGTTAAGGTTTAGGTTCCGGTTCAAGATTTTTACAAACCGGAACCGGCGGTTCACGAACCGGAACCGGCGGTTCACGAACCGTGGCCATGTATACTTATTAGTCACTTTCTTCTTAGTCTCATAATTTCCAGCTGAAACAAAATTTACAAATTTCTCAAGTCTAGGTCTACCTCCTACTGGCTCCTTGGCTTTGGTTTTGACATTCTTACTCTCAGAGGATGCTTGTTGTTCATTTGATTGTGCCTCATCTTCATCCTCCAACATTTGCTTGATGAGTAAGGCATCCTCATCAATCTCAAGTGTTGGTGTTTTAAATATTGGATTCTCAGTCTTTTTCAAAACCTGAGGCACCTCCTCTTGAACAACAATGTCATCTTCAATGACTGCATAGCCTTTCCTCTGTTTAAGAGTGTCATAATCAAGTCCAATGGCAGCCTTAGGTCTAGCTAGATTTTTCTCATGATAAGACTGCAATAGACTAGAGGAATTCTTAAATGTCTTCAACTTAAATTCATTTTCAGCTAATTCATCCCTAAGAGCTTTCTCAACTTGACTAGCACATAGAACTTTATTCTTTAGATACTCAATCTCTTGTTTAAGATTTTCTATTTGCACAGTAGTTAGTTCTAGTTCCTCATTTCTCTTATTTAACAGTTCATTCCTAGTAGACAGTTTGGCAATCTCTTCATTAGCAGCAGTCATACTAGTATGAATGTTAAACATCTCAACAGATAGTTGTTCAACCAAAGATTTATATTCAGAAACAGACATGTCTATGGTAGTGAGAGATGGTACCTGTGAGTCTGATGCAGATGGTTCTTCCTTGGAATTGGCCATCAAGGCATAGTTGCAGAATTCTTGTTCTTCCCCATCACTGTCAGAATCATCCCAACACTTCCCTTCAGCTATGTAAGCCTTACCTGGTGTCTGCTTCTTTAGAAGGGCCTCATACTTAGCTTCAAGCTCAAGAAACTCCTTATCCTTCTATTTAGGCTTCTTGCATTCACTGGCAAAATGCCCTAGGTCATTGCATCTGTAACATCTTACAGATGACCTATCCACATAGCTGGTTTTGAATCTGTTCTTGTTTGTTTTCATAGGTGCCTTGCTCTTGTTGAATGAATGATTTTGAGGTCTAGGCTTGAAGGGCTGATTCCTCTTGAATCTGATGTTTGGGAATTTTCTAGCCATAAAAGCATATGATGTATTTTCCATGCCATCCAGCTCTTCAAGAGTGTAGAACTCATCTTCTTCCTTGTCATCAGCAGGTTCAGTCACTACTTCCTCAGTTTCTTCATCATCTACTATCTCTTCTATTCTCAGCTGACTTGCAGATGCTTCCAGGTCTTGAATAGATTTGTTGACAATCAAGGCACAGGATGTGTTTATCATTCTGCCTTGGTTAGCTTGGATAGCCCTCTTTTGAAGCAACTCAAGCTCGTGTGTCTTTAAAACCCCATAGAGCACATCATACGTGACTTTGTTCAAATCTCTTTCTCTTAGGGATATGACCCTTTGCTCTAGATGGTTTGGTGACGATAGTAGAAACTTCATATTTAATTCCTTAGTGCTGTAAACCTTCCCATTCATTTGGAGCTCAGTCACCAGCTTGTGAAATCTTTCAAACATATCAGTGATACTTTCCTTGGGCTGTGCCATGAACGCCTCATACTGTGTGACCAGTATCTGTTTCTTATTTTCTCTTACCTCCTCTGTCCCTTCACATAACACCTCGATGTGATTCCACATGTCCTTGGCTGATCTGCATGATGCTACGTTGGCAAACATCGACATATCCAAGGAGTCTATGATTAACAACATGAGGTGGCTGTCTAGGGCAATCTTTTCCTTCTCTGAGTCCGTCCATTTGGATGGCTCTTTTGGAACGTATGATCTAGGAATGACTACTGCGCCCACTGTGGATTCAGCAACTTCTTGTTGTGGTATGAATGGACCATTCTTGAGAATGTCAGGGTAGAGAGGATTGGCAGCTTTGATGAACAACAGCATTTTTATTTTCCAGAGGTTGTAATTCTCTTTGTCGAACTTAGGGACCTTTACCGTACCTGTAGTCTTTGGTGTATTCGAACTCATGATCGTTTTCTGTTTAGATTAAACAGCCTGCTCTGATACCACTTGTTGAGTATTGAATACAGTAAAAGAATACAGAGGGGGGGGTGAATGGATTCTTGAATTTTTCTTCGGTCTTGAATCTTTGCAGCAAGATAAGTGATGAGTGTGTGAGATATGAAGATGCGGATAATTAAACACAAACACAACACAATATCACTTTAATCTAATATTTTATTAGATAAAGATTTTGCTACAATCTGTGAATACAAATGATAGTATTCTCAGCTTCGTTTTTCTCAAAGAGATATTTTCTGGATATTTTTGAGAAACTTCAAAACCTTAACAGCTAAGGAAGTGAGGCTGTATCCTTATAGACATGGATACACCCACTTACTACAAATGAGGTAGGTAAAACAAAAGCACTTTCCAGTCTGTCTATCTCATTTTAGTAAGAGTCCAAACGGCTACAGATTTGACTTTGAAAAGCCTGTTTAGATCCACTTCTTCCGCTCCTTGTCCCTTGTCTTATCTCTCCAAGCTTCTTTGTAGGCTTTCCAGCATGCTTTGTAGGACAGAGTCAAATAAAGTATGCTGGCTTGTTGTAGGTTTCAGACTTGTACAATTCTTCAGTATTTTGTCCTCAAGAATGTATTCGAGAAGTGACTAAGTGAGTGATTCGAGAACTGGAGTTGACTTGATCGATAACTCTGAGTTCTCGAATAGTGTTATCTTGACATATCGAATCACTTCTCGAATAGCTCTTTTCTCTGGGACTTCTTGAGATATCGAATAGAGCATTTTGACATATCGAATCCCTGAGATATCGAATAGAGCATTTTGACATATCGAATCCCTGAGATATCGAATAGCATATTGAGAGATATCGAATAGTGTCTTCTGAGATATCGAACTCCAGACTTCTCGAATGCTAGACTTCTCGAATAGACAAATGTACTTCTCGAATTGGTACTTAGGCAAATTCTTCATTTCTTCAAATCCCAACTGTGATTATTTGGCAGTCTTTATCTCCTTGCTTGAGGCATGAACCTTGGAACTTCTTTCAAGCATTATTCTTGACTTTATAATTACAGTAACACAACTAGAATTTGATGCCTATTACAAGTACAGAACAAATAGAAACTCTACAACTAGAGGTTCCCTCAGTTAAGAGGTCATGTAGGTAATGCATAGCATTACACATACTTAGGCTTGTTATTAGATGTATTCAGGCATGCCTCTGTGACTAACAATTTTAAGACAAAATTTACTTGTCTTAAAGACGAAATAAACAAGCCCAATATTGGCATGTTTGAGTTTAACGTTACTTTTGAAACTTAAATATATTTTTATTATTTATAGATTAAAAAAAGTTTTTGAGCTATAAGTTATTATTAACTGTATATCTTCTTATATATAACTCGTACAATGGAGATCATGTGATTTGGTCATCATGGGTAAATATGTCATTTCAAATATGTTATTTTTATATTTTTTATTTATTATTAAATAGAAATTAAAAATACTACTAAATTATATAATTATGAATAGGGTTTATAGACATTTATACTATTATATAAAAGCCGAAACATTAAAAGTTTGGTCGGTCGGTCGGTACGGTACCTGTTGATTTTACTTTTGTTCCCTTAATTACAGATAAAATCCATCATTTTCAGCTAAAATGTATCATCTTTCCTATTTCTTTTAATCTAAAACGTATCATCTTTCCTATTTCTTTTCAGCTAAAACGTATCATCTTTCCTATTTCTTCTAATTAAATTCCTTTTTTTTCTAGAAATATCACGGGCAACATTAATTTCTCATTTTCAAAAAACACTATGAGCAATTTTATTTAAAATAACATAATTAAATTATAATTAATGTAAACTAATCAATTACCTTTTTTCACATAAATCATGTCACCTTTTTAATTTGGGATAATCTCAAAACTACCCGTCCTTCAAATTATTTTTTTTAAAATACTACCACTTTTAAAACTATTTATAAAAATACCTTTCTTTAAATTTTTTTTTTCAAAGATACGTTTTGCAACCTTTGTTGGTGCAAAGTTGCAACCCATATTTTTCAACAAAGAATTTTAAAGAAATGTATTTTTATAGAAGATGGTATTTTAAAAAAAAATAGAAGTTAAAAACAAAGACGGTAGTATATTTAAAAAACTGAAAGTATACATTTGAAATCCCATTTAAAGATAGTTAAAATGTAAAAGAAAGTTAAAAACATATATATTTTTGTAAATATCCCTTTTAATTTTCACGTTACCTTCCCATTTGCTCTAACTAATTTTTTTTCCCAATTATATCACGGGCGGTTCTATTTAGTACAATAAATTAATAATATTATTATATTAATAATTAACCGAATGCCTTTTTCAGCTAAAACGTATCATCTTTTCTATATTTTCTAACTTATAGAAATATCACGGACATATTAATTTCTCCTTTTCTAAAAACATTACGAGCAATTGTATTTAGTAAACTAAGGTAATTAAATTATTATTACTATAAACTAATAAATTACCTTTTTTTACCTAGAACATATTACCTTTTTAATTTTCTATATTTTTCCAATCATATCACGGGCATTCTATTTAATAAAATAAAATAATAATTTATAATTACTAAAAATTAACCGATTACCTTTTTTCAACTAAAACCTATCATCTTTTCTATATTTTCTAACTAAAATCTCACATTTTCTAGAAATATCACGGATAATATTTATGTAATTATTATCAAATCATCTCATATAGAAATTTAAGCTTCCAAAATTCATGTTTTAAAAAAAATTAAATTAATGAAAAAAATTCATAAATATTAAAAAAAAATCCGTGCATCGCACGAGTTTTAAGCTAATTATATATAATTGGTGTAAGGGAGTTTATTTGATTAGATCATCATGTGCCATTTAAGAAGTACAAATGATATTTATATTTTTAAAAATTATTAAGTAAAAATTAAAAATATTGTTAAATTCTACACCGCATTTCAGAAATTATGGATAAGATCCATAAGTATTATTTTGGAATTTTTCAGATAAAAACCAAAATTAATTAAATAGAGTATAATAAAGTTATTGAGTGAAAAAACATAGAAAATAACATGTAATGATTTTAAAATTAGAAAAACAAGAAACTTCAAGTAAACATATATAACAATTAAAATAAAATAAATTAATGTCAATAAAATAGTATCATTAATTTAATGAAATTTGCATAAAAAAATTTACAATTCTTCAAAAAAAAATAATAAAATTTAATATGAAAAACTCATAAATCATATTTATAAAGTATCACGTGCATCGCACATGTATAAAGCTATTTACATAAATTTATTAATGATGATAATTTATATTGTGTTAAAACTAGTAAAATAACTTTAAAGTATTAGAGATTAATTTTAAAGCCAATTTCTGAAAATTAAACAAGTAACTGAAATAGTTATGTATTTTTTTTCATTACAAAATTCGAATTGAGAAAATGACCAAAATACCTCATTTTCACTACCCTAAGGCCCAAAATGCTGATTTGCGGAAGGTATGGCCCGAACTGTCCACGGGATGCGCCATTTGGGAAGGCGCATCCACGCCACTGTAGCAGCCGTCTACTCAGAGCTCCAATGGTCGGCGTCTTCTCTCCCATAGCCAGATCTCTCTCTCACGTAACTCTCCACATAACCAAAGCACCACCACAGGACCCCATACTCATCTACTTCATCCTCCCGTGATCAGTTTCTGTCCTTCGGCCCCGCAGGGGCTTATTTGAGCTCGTCGGAAAATGGAATCGAAGAAATAGGGTTCGAATTGGGTGTTTGTAATCCGCAATAGAAGTGTAATAAACTTGGTATGGATGTGTAGAGCATGAACAGGTGATTCGAATGGTGTATGATACGTGATTGGAAAGTGACGGATGAGGGAGAACGATGAAAAAGCAATTCCGTCGCCGGAATCGCCATCGTCGTCGCCTCTGGGAGAGAGAAGAGATGACGTAAGACGCGCATCTGGGATATGCGTGTCCTGGGATACGTATTCTCAGTATGCGTATCTTGAGACACGCATGTGATGGTCAGATTCCAACTAACAAAAGGCACGCATCTGGCACATGCGTGTTCGATACATGCATCTCTGAGATGCGTGTACCCTCGGTATTTAGGACCGCTCCTCCCGGATATGGGTATTTCGGACCATGAGTTCTGAAAATTATGCATAAAGGGCCATCACCCATTCAAATTATAAATTATTTATTAGTTACTTTTATTTATGACTTCTGTTTAAGACACGTGTAATTGAATACTAAACTTATAAATAATAATTTTTTAATTTATAAAATATAAATTACATCCCATAAAATACTTTATAATTGTTTGATAATATTTTTGATATATGTATATTTTGATTATAATTTATTAAATATAATATTTTTGCTGAGGTTTGATATTAAAATAAGTAGTAGTTCCCCAAAAGTTGAAAAGGAAAACAACTTGGAGGACATGCTTTCTGAAAACAGTTTTCAGCAAAAACACTTTGCTAAATATCTTTTAAAATTTACCGAACTTCCGCTTTGAAACCAGAATTCGTGTCATGAATATTATTGTTTGGAAAGTTGTCTAAATAGATGACTTCTGAGAAACTGAAATATTGTGCCTAATTGAAGTGCCAGTTGCCTGTTTTTGTTTAAATTTCTTTCTTAAGTTGCCTCATCATATATATCTCCATGTTTTTATTTAATTTTTTGAACGGCAATTATAGGACAACATATTCCGAAGGAACTAGTGAGAGGCCTGGAAGTTGGAAAAGGGATGCAACAAGATTTTACTATTGGGGTGTTTGGTTGAACTTATTTTTTAGAAAAGTTAACTTATTTCAAGAAACTAGCTTTATAGCCCGTGCAAGGCACGGACTTGCTAGTATAATCATGTTAATATGTTTTTATGTTACTTTATAATTAAATGGTGCTTGTAACATGTTAATTGTAACAACCTGTTTTTTTTAAATAATTTTTATAAAAATATTGATAAGATATGAAAAAGATTACTAATATTAACTGGCATGCATGCTAATTTGTCTGTATAATTTATGTGCCTTTTTTTTTTACTCTTTTGTTGTAAAATAGATTTACATTAAAGGGTGAAACTGATTTGTATTAATAAGGGAGTATGATTAGGATTTCTTTTATGGGTAGTTACAATTAGGATTTCAATTATGTTAATTATGAAGTAGGCTGTTACACTATTTTCTTAATATATGTGTATATACTATGTGTGTGATAAGCACAGAAGGCAACAAATTTCTTTAAAGATTTTTCAGGTAAAGATTTCATCTCTCCATCTATGCGTGTAAAAGTGATGCATATACATCATGTCATGTATCTTTTATGTGATCTAATTTGTATATTTTTGCGAATATGTGCATGTATCTTAGAAGGATATTGACATATTAGATTAGACAAATATGACTTGATTTGTCAATCATCTATTTAATTGCCTAAATTTTTATATGTAATTAGCAAATTCTATATTTTGTAAATTTTTGTGTTGTTATGCATGATTTTTGATTGCTATATGTTTGTATTCAATCTAGAGCAAGTTCCGTTACCTTACTAACTTAGAAATGGTGGGAAGAATACCTGATATATTTTAGTTGATTTAATTTTAATTGATCATTTTTTTATAGATGGAATATCATGTTTTAGTAAAGGAAGTTGCACAATTTGACATACTGGCCATTTGAAATCTTACTGAATTGCTATTGTATGTATGTATGTTTTTATTTTGTTTCTAAAAGAAGGTCGTGGCTATCAATTTCTTTTTATTTTCACTTCCAGGAGGATGGAAAGGTACTTAGACTTTTATTTTAATATTTTTGCTCAAGTGTTACAAGTGCACCTTACGTAAGTTGACATTCATTTTATGATTCCCTTAATTAGTAAATAAAGTTGATACATTTCTATGACATGAAATCTTTTGAATTATATGCATATGGCCTATCATTTTAGTCAGTACCTAGTTTAGCTAAAAGCAAATTATATAAGTGATACAATTTGTGTATGTGCAATATATTGAAAGTTTCGTATGTTAATTGTTTTCGATGAAAGTATCAATTCTTTAATTTTTGGTATAGCTTTTAGCATGTTTATAATTAGTTTTGTTTGTGTATCCATTTATATACATTAGGTTGTGATCTTGAGTGGATAATTTCAATGTTGAGGTAAGTATTCTATCCGAACTTTCTAGTTATTTCAAAATTATATTTATATGTTTTAAATTTTGAAATTATATTTTATGTTTCCACTCTATTTATTGATATGAAAATTTGGGTCAAGTGCAATTATTTTGGAAGAGTTTGATTTTAGATTTTTATAAGAAATTACGAATTTTAAGACCCCAGTTTAGTCTATGATCTGAACCCCTTAGTATTTGCGCATAGTTCGGAACTAAATTCTGATACCTCTCTAGGGAGCACCGACGTGCAATTTCTGATACTTTAGTGAGGGACGCAATACTAAATTCTGGACCGCGTCACCGGTTTATAGTGACTTCTGAACTTCTGGACCGTGTCACCGGTTTGTAGTGACCTTAGTTAGACTGGTGGTTAAAAAGTTATCGTTTCGTAGTTTATGATATTCTGACTTTTGTTTTAAGATATTTGATTTAAAAATGTTGGTTTTGAGACTGTTATGATTTTTTTGAAAATTATTGTTTTTATATTATTTTTTTTTGTTATTGAATTTGACCTGCTGGTTTGTTTGGTTAGTTTGCTTGCTGGGCTTGTTAGCTCACTCTTTTAATATTTCAGGTTTTGTTCGGTTCGTTGGATTTGCGGGAAGTTTATAATTGGATTTTTCTTAGATCGTGTCAAATGTTTTTGGATAGCTGCGCTTACGTGTGTTATGTGACTTAACTTGTAATTGAATTGTAATAGTTTTCTTTTAGAATTTTTGAGATTAAATTTTGTATTCTACTTTTGGCTCGAACTAACATTCCGAAAAAGTGCGGGATGTTACAGATGGTATCAAAGCTCTATGTTAATTTCCTGTAGACTGCCTTTAGGCGTGACCTGTGGGTAGCTCGCATTATTTAGGATATTGGTCTTGTTTTTATTTCTAATTATTTGTTATGGAATCGGTAATTTTGAGAATTTGGGGGCAAATTCTTTTAAGGAGGGTAGTATGTAACAACCTGTTTTTTTTAAATAATTTTTATAAAAATATTGATAAGATATGAAAAAGATTACTAATATTAACAGGCATGCATGCTAATTTGTCTGTATAATTTATGTGCCTTTTTTTTTACTCTTTTGTTGTAAAATAGATTTACATTAAAGGGTGAAACTGATTTGTATTAATAAGGGAGTATGATTAGGATTTCTTTTATGGGCAGTTACAATTAGGATTTCAATTATGTTAATTATGAAGTAGGTTGTTACACTATTTTCTTAATATATGTGTATATACTATGTGTGTGATAAGCACAGAAGGCAACAAATTTCTTAAAAGATTTTCAGGTAAAGATTTCATCTCTCCATCTATGCGTGTAAAAGTGATGCATATACATCATGTCATGTATCTTTTATGTGATCTAATTTGTATATTTTGCGAATATGTGCATGTATCTTAGAAGGATATTGACATATTAGATTAGACAAATATGACTTGATTTGTCAATCATCTATTTAATTGCCTAAATTTTTATATGTAATTAGCAAATTCTATATTTTGTAAATTTTTGTGTTGTTATGCATGATTTGCGATTGCTATATGTTTGTATTCAATCTAGAGCAAGTTCCGTTACCTTACTAACTTAGAAATGGTGGGAAGAATACCTGATATATTTTAGTTGATTTAATTTTAATTGATCATTTTTTTATAGATGGAATATCATGTTTTAGTAAAGGAAGTTGCACAATTTGACATACTGGCCATTTGAAATCTTACTGAATTGCTATTGTATGTATGTATGTTTTTATTTTGTTTCTAAAAGAAGGTCGTGGCTATCAATTTCTTTTTATTTTCACTTCCAGGAGGATGGAAAGGTACTTAGACTTTTATTTTAATATTTTTGCTCAAGTGTTACAAGTGCACCTTACGTAAGTTGACATTCATTTTATGATTCCCTTAATTAGTAAATAAAGTTGATACATTTCTATGACATGAAATCTTTTGAATTATATGCATATGGCCTATCATTTTAGTCAGTACCTAGTTTAGCTAAAAGCAAATTATATAAGTGATACAATTTGTGTATGTGCAATATATTGAAAGTTTCGTATGTTAATTGTTTTCGATGAAAGTATCAATTCTTTAATTTTTGGTATAGCTTTTAGCATGTTTATAATTAGTTTTGTTTGTGTATCCATTTATATACATTAGGTTGTGATCTTGAGTGGATAATTTCAATGTTGAGGTAAGTATTCTATCCGAACTTTCTAGTTATTTCAAAATTATATTTATATGTTTTAAATTTTGAAATTATATTTTATGTTTCCACTCTATTTATTGATATGAAAATTTGGGTCAAGTGCAATTATTTTGGAAGAGTTTGATTTTAGATTTTTATAAGAAATTACGAATTTTAAGACCCCAGTTTAGTCTATGATCTGAACCCCTTAGTATTTGCGCATAGTTCGGAACTAAATTCTGATACCTCTCTAGGGAGCACCGACGTGCAATTTCTGATACTTTAGTGAGGGACGCAATACTAAATTCTGGACCGCGTCACCGATTTATAGTGACTTCTGAACTTCTGGACCGTGTCACCGGTTTGTAGTGACCTTAGTTAGACTGGTGGTTAAAAAGTTATCGTTTCGTAGTTTATGATATTCTGACTTTTGTTTTAAGATATTTGATTTAAAAATGTTGGTTTTGAGACTGTTATGATTTTTTTGAAAATTATTGTTTTTATATTATTTTTTTTTGTTATTGAATTTGACCTGCTGGTTTGTTTGGTTAGTTTGCTTGCTGGGCTTGTTAGCTCACTCTTTTAATATTTCAGGTTTTGTTCGGTTCGTTGGATTTGCGGGAAGTTTATAATTGGATTTTTCTTAGATCGTGTCAAATGTTTTTGGATAGCTGCGCTTACGTGTGTTATGTGACTTAACTTGTAATTGAATTGTAATAGTTTTCTTTTAGAATTTTTGAGATTAAATTTTGTATTCTACTTTTGGCTCGAACTAACATTCCGAAAAAGTGCGGGATGTTACAGATGGTATCAAAGCTCTATGTTAATTTCCTGTAGACTGCCTTTAGGCGTGACCTGTGGGTAGCTCGCATTATTTAGGATATTGGTCTTGTTTTTATTTCTAATTATTTGTTATGGAATCGGTAATTTTGAGAATTTGGGGGCAAATTCTTTTAAGGAGGGTAGTATGTAACAACCTGTTTTTTTTAAATAATTTTTATAAAAATATTGATAAGATATGAAAAAGATTACTAATATTAACAGGCATGCATGCTAATTTGTCTGTATAATTTATGTGCCTTTTTTTTTTTACTCTTTTGTTGTAAAATAGATTTACATTAAAGGGTGAAACTGATTTGTATTAATAAGGGAGTATGATTAGGATTTCTTTTATGGGCAGTTACAATTAGGATTTCAATTATGTTAATTATGAAGTAGGCTGTTACACTATTTTCTTAATATATGTGTATATACTATGTGTGTGATAAGCACAGAAGGCAACAAATTTCTTAAAAGATTTTCAGGTAAAGATTTCATCTCTCCATCTATGCGTGTAAAAGTGATGCATATACATCATGTCATGTATCTTTTATGTGATCTAATTTGTATATTTTGCGAATATGTGCATGTATCTTAGAAGGATATTGACATATTAGATTAGACAAATATGACTTGATTTGTCAATCATCTATTTAATTGCCTAAATTTTTATATGTAATTAGCAAATTCTATATTTTGTAAATTTTTGTGTTGTTATGCATGATTTGCGATTGCTATATGTTTGTATTCAATCTAGAGCAAGTTCCGTTACCTTACTAACTTAGAAATGGTGGGAAGAATACCTGATATATTTTAGTTGATTTAATTTTAATTGATCATTTTTTTATAGATGGAATATCATGTTTTAGTAAAGGAAGTTGCACAATTTGACATACTGGCCATTTGAAATCTTACTGAATTGCTATTGTATGTATGTATGTTTTTATTTTATTTCTAAAAGAAGGTCGTGGCTATCAATTTCTTTTTATTTTCACTTCCAGGAGGATGGAAAGGTACTTAGACTTTTATTTTAATATTTTTGCTCAAGTGTTACAAGTGCACCTTACGTAAGTTGACATTCATTTTATGATTCCCTTAATTAGTAAATAAAGTTGATACATTTCTATGACATGAAATCTTTTGAATTATATGCATATGGCCTATCATTTTAGTCAGTACCTAGTTTAGCTAAAAGCAAATTATATAAGTGATACAATTTGTGTATGTGCAATATATTGAAAGTTTTGTATGTTAATTGTTTTCGATGAAAGTATCAATTCTTTAATTTTTGGTATAGCTTTTAGCATGTTTATAATTAGTTTTGTTTGTGTATCCATTTTTATACATTAGGTTGTGATCTTGAGTGGATAATTTCAATGTTGAGGTAAGTATTCTATCCGAACTTTCTAGTTATTTCAAAATTATATTTATATGTTTTAAATTTTGAAATTATATTTTATGTTTCCACTCTATTTATTGATATGAAAATTTGGGTCAAGTGCAATTATTTTGGAAGAGTTTGATTTTAGATTTTTATAAGAAATTACGAATTTTAAGACCCCAGTTTAGTCTATGATCTGAACCCCTTAGTATTTGCGCATAGTTCCGGAACTAAATTCTGATACCTCTTTAGGGCGCACCGACGTGCAATTTCTGATACCTTAGTGAGGGACGCAATACTAAATTCTGGATCGCGTCACCGGTTTATAGTGACTTCTGAACTTCTGGACCGTGTCACCGGTTTGTAGTGACCTTAGTTAGACTGGTGGTTAAAAAGTTATCGTTTCGTAGTTTATGATATTTTGACTTTTGTTTTAAGATATTTGATTTAAAAATGTTGGTTTTGAGACTGTTATGATTTTTTTGAAAATTATTGTTTTTATATTATATTTTTTTGTTATTGAATTTGACCTGCTGGTTTGTTTGGTTAGTTTGCTTGCTGGGCTTGTTAGCTCACTCTTTTAATATTTCAGGTTTTGTTCGGTTCGTTGGATTTGCGGGAAGTTTATAATTGGATTTTTCTTAGATCGTGTCAAATGTTTTTGGATAGCTGCGCTTACGTGTGTTATGTGACTTAACTTGTAATTGAATTGTAATAGTTTTCTTTTAGAATTTTTGAGATTAAATTTTGTATTCCACTTTTGGCTCGAACTAACATTCCGAAAAAGTGCGGGATGTTACAGATGGTATCAAAGCTCTATGTTAATTTCCTGTAGACTGCCTTTAGGCGTGACCTGTGGGTAGCTCGCATTATTTAGGATATTGGTCTTGTTTTTATTTTTAATTATTTGTTATGGAATCGGTAATTTTGAGAAGTTGAGGGCAAATTCTTTTAAGGAGGGTAGTATGTAACAACCTGTTTTTTTTAAATAATTTTTATAAAAATATTGATAAGATATGAAAAAGATTACTAATATTAACTGGCATGCATGCTAATTTGTCTGTATAATTTATGTGCCTTTTTTTTTACTCTTTTGTTGTAAAATAGATTTACATTAAAGGGTGAAACTGATTTGTATTAATAAGGGAGTATGATTAGGATTTCTTTTATGGGCAGTTACAATTAGGATTTCAATTATGTTAATTATGAAGTAGGCTGTTACACTATTTTCTTAATATATGTGTATATACTATGTGTGTGATAAGCACAGAAGGCAACAAATTTCTTTAAAGATTTTTCAGGTAAAGATTTCATCTCTCCATCTATGCGTGTAAAAGTGATGCATATACATCATGTCATGTATCTTTTATGTGATCTAATTTGTATATTTTGCGAATATGTGCATGTATCTTAGAAGGATACAGACATATTAGATTAGACAAATATGACTTGATTTGTCAATCATCTATTTAATTGCCTAAATTTTTATATGTAATTAGCAAATTCTATATTTTGTAAATTTTTGTGTTGTTATGCATGATTTGCGATTGCTATATGTTTGTATTCAATCTAGAGCAAGTTCCGTTACCTTACTAACTTAGAAATGGTGGGAAGAATACCTGATATATTTTAGTTGATTTAATTTTAATTGATCATTTTTTTATAGATGGAATATCATGTTTTAGTAAAGGAAGTTGCACAATTTGACATACTGGCCATTTGAAATCTTACTGAATTGCTATTGTATGTATGTATGTTTTTATTTTGTTTCTAAAAGAAGGTCGTGGCTATCAATTTCTTTTTATTTTCACTTCCAGGAGGATGGAAAGGTACTTAGACTTTTATTTTAATATTTTTGCTCAAGTGTTACAAGTGCACCTTACGTAAGTTGACATTCATTTTATGATTCCCTTAATTAGTAAATAAAGTTGATACATTTCTATGACATGAAATCTTTTGAATTATATGCATATGGCCAATCATTTTAGTCAGTACCTAGTTTAGCTAAAAGCAAATTATATAAGTGATACAATTTGTGTATGTGCAATATATTGAAAGTTTCGTATGTTAATTGTTTTCGATGAAAGTATCATTTCTTTAATTTTTGGTATAGCTTTTAGCATGTTTATAATTAGTTTTGTTTGTGTATCCATTTATATACATTAGGTTGTGATCTTGAGTGGATAATTTCAATGTTGAGGTAAGTATTCTATCCGAACTTTCTTGTTATTTCAAAATTATATTTATATGTTTTAAATTTTGAAATTATATTTTATGTTTCCACTCTATTTATTGATATGAAAATTTGGGCCAAGTGCAATTATTTTTGAAGAGTTTGATTTTAGATTTTTATAAGAAATTACGAATTTTAAGACCCCAGTTTAGTCTATGATCTGAACCCCTTAGTATTTGCGCATAGTTTCGGAACTAAATTCTGATACCTCTCTAGGGCGCACCGACGTGCAATTTCTGATACCTTAGTGAGGGACGCAATACTAAATTCTGGACCGCGTCACCGGTTTATAGTGACTTCTGAACTTCTGGACCGTGTCACCGGTTTGTAGTGACCTTAGTTAGACTGGTGGTTAAAAAGTTATCGTTTCGTAGTTTATGATATTCTGACTTTTGTTTTAAGATATTTGATTTAAAAATGTTGGTTTTGAGACTGTTATGATTTTTTTGAAAATTATTGTTTTTATATTATATTTTTTTTTATTGAATTTGACCTGCTGGTTTGTTTGGTTAGTTTGCTTGCTGGGCTTGTTAGCTCACTCTTTTAATATTTCAGGTTTTGTTCGGTTCGTTGGATTTGCGGGAAGTTTATAATTGGATTTTTCTTAGATCGTGTCAAACGTTTTTGGATAGCTGCGCTTACGTGTGTTATGTGACTTAACTTGTAATTGAATTGTAATAGTTTTCTTTTAGAATTTTTGAGATTAAATTTTGTATTCTACTTTTGGCTCGAACTAACATTCCGAAAAAATGCGGGATGTTACAGATGGTATCAAAGCTCTATGTTAATTTCCTGTAGACTGCCTTTAGGCGTGACCTGTGGGTAGCTCGCATTATTTAGGATATTGGTCTTGTTTTTATTTTTAATTATTTGTTATGGAATCGGTAATTTGAGAATTTGGGGGCAAATTCTTTTAAGGAGGGTAGTATGTAACAACCTGTTTTTTTTAAATAATTTTTATAAAAATATTGATAAGATATGAAAAAGATTACTAATATTAACTGGCATGCATGCTAATTTGTCTGTATAATTTATGTGCCTTTTTTTTTACCCTTTTGTTGTAAAATAGATTTACATTAAAGGGTGAAACTGATTTGTATTAATAAGGGAGTATGATTAGGATTTCTTTTATGGGCAGTTACAATTAGGATTTCAATTATGTTAATTATGAAGTAGGCCGTTACACTATTTTCTTAATATATGTGTATATACTATGTGTGTGATAAGCACAGAAGGCAACAAATTTCTTTAAAGATTTTTCAGGTAAAGATTTCATCTCTCCATCTATGCGTGTAAAAGTGATGCATATACATCATGTCATGTATCTTTTATGTGATCTAATTTGTATATTTTGCGAATATGTGCATGTATCTTAGAAGGATATTGACATATTAGATTAGACAAATATGACTTGATTTGTCAATCATCTATTTAATTGCCTAAATTTTTATATGTAATTAGAAAATTCTATATTTTGTAAATTTTTGTGTTGTTATGCATGATTTGCGATTGCTATATGTTTGTATTCAATCTAGAGCAAGTTCCGTTACCTTACTAACTTAGAAATGGTGGGAAGAATACCTGATATATTTTAGTTGATTTAATTTTAATTGATCATTTTTTTATAGATGGAATATCATGTTTTAGTAAAGGAAGTTGCACAATTTGACATACTGGCCATTTGAAATCTTATTGAATTGCTATTGTATGTATGTATGTTTTTCTTTTGTTTCTAAAAGAAGGTCGTGGCTATCAATTTCTTTTTATTTTCACTTCCAGGAGGATGGAAAGGTACTTAGTTTTTTATTTTAATATTTTTGCTCAAGTGTTACAAGTGCACCTTACGTAAGTTGACATTCATTTTATGATTCCCTTAATTAGTAAATAAAGTTGATACATTTCTATGACATGAAATCTTTTGAATTATATGCATATGGCCTATCATTTTAGTCAGTACCTAGTTTAGCTAAAAGCAAATTATATAAGTGATACAATTTGTGTATGTGCAATATATTGAAAGTTTCGTATGTTAATTGTTTTCGATGAAAGTATCAATTCTTTAATTTTTGGTATAGCTTTTAGCATGTTTATAATTAGTTTTGTTTGTGTATCCATTTATATACATTAGGTTGTGATCTTGAGTGGATAATTTCAATGTTGAGGTAAGTATTCTATCCGAACTTTCTAGTTATTTCAAAATTATATTTATATGTTTTAAATTTTGAAATTATATTTTATGTTTCCACTCTATTTATTGATATGAAAATTTGGGTCAAGTGCAATTATTTTGGAAGAGTTTGATTTTAGATTTTTATAAGAAATTACGAATTTTAAGACCCCAGTTTAGTCTATGATCTGAACCCCTTAGTATTTGCGCATAGTTCCGGAGCTAAATTCTGATACCTCTCTAGGGCGCACCGACGTGCAATTTCTGATACCTTAGTGAGGGACGCAATACTAAATTCTGGACCGCGTCACCGGTTTATAGTGACTTCTGAACTTCTGGACCGTGTCACCAGTTTGTAGTGACCTTATTTAGACTGGTGGTTAAAAAGTTATCGTTTCGTAGTTTATGATATTCTGACTTTTGTTTTAAGATATTTGATTTAAAAATGTTGGTTTTGAGACTGTTATGATTTTTTTGAAAATTATTGTTTTTATATTATATTTTTTTGTTATTGAATTTGACCTGCTGGTTTGTTTGGTTAGTTTGCTTGCTGGGCTTGTTAGCTCACTCTTTTAATATTTCAGGTTTTGTTCGGTTCGTTGGATTTGCGGGAAGTTTATAATTGGATTTTTCTTAGATCGTGTCAAATGTTTTTGGATAGCTGCGCTTACGTCTGTTATGTGACTTAACTTGTAATTGAATTGTAATAGTTTTCTTTTAGAATTTTTGAGATTAAATTTTGTATTCTACTTTTGGCTCGAACTAACATTCCGAAAAAGTGCGGGATGTTACATTAATACTTAGTATGTAAAATATATCTAAAAGATTATCTAATTCATGATATATGTACAACTAAAATTAAGTAAATTTCAATGTGATAATCTTTTTGAACGAATGTTTAAATGATTGAATTTAGGTTTGTCAACGGGTCGGATTCAGGTCGGATCAACATAAATCCATATACGAATTCGTTAAGATTTTTCGGACTCGGATCGGATCGGATAAGTAGTCAGATATTTTTTAGGTCGATCCGTATCTGATCCATTCTGATTTCGGGTTATCGAATCGCAGGTCCGATCCGTTCAACAAATTTTTTAAAAAAATATTTTTTCAATCTATAAAATAGTATTTTTGAAATTTTTTTGACGAGGTAAAAATTAAAATTATGACATGCTTTGATAAATCCAAATTTATATTCCAAAATAATATTATTTATATAAAATGTTATATTATTTATATATATATATATATTATAGTATATTACATAAGTATATTAATATATAATAAATATAATATTTTCGAATGGATCGATCATACAAAATCCATATTCGTTCGTTATTAGATCGGACCCTTTTCGGATCAGAACATTAACAGATCAAATTTTTTGGGAACGATCATACCTGCTAATTTAGCTACAGATCGGATCGAATCGTGTTGGATATTCTATTTATTGACAGGCCTAACTGAGTTATGAGTATATAAGAATTTACATTAGTAGTGACTGCTTGATCATCCACAACCAACTTGTGCATTTTGACATTGATTAAGAGATATGCGTAAGATATAATTAATACATAAATCACGGTATATATCTTTTTAATCCAAATAATTTCGTTTTACTCTAGAATAAAAAAATGTTTCATAACTATGTACTGTTTGAAATATCCTCAAAACTGATATCTAGCATAGTGGTAAAAAAATCTCAATCTAAGTTAGAGGTAAGGGGTTTAATTTTCATTAAAAACAATTTTTTTTATCATTAACATAATATAGAAGGGGTAATTTAGTAATTTCATGATAATTAAAATGTCTCATGATATATTAATAATGAGTTTTATAATATATTTAAAATTGATTTCTAGCTTAGTGGTAAGTAATTTCCCTTCTAAGTTAGAGGTTAAGGATTTAATTCTTATTAGTAACAAATTTTTTTATCATTAATATAATATATGCGGCCCGGTTATCTCGCGATATATTAATAATGAGTTTTGTAATATATCCAAAACTGATGTCTAGCACAGTGGTAAGATATCTCTTTTTTAAGTTAGAGGCCAAGAATTCAATATTTATTAGAAACAATTTTTTATCATTAACATAATATATGGGGGTTGTATCGCAATATATTAATAATGAGTTTTGTAAAATACACAAAACTCATGTCTAGCATAGTGGTATGGACTTTCACCTCAATGCTAGAGGTCAAGAGTTCAAATCTCATTAAAAACACTTTTTTTCTTTAATTTAATGTATTAGGGGTAATTTAGTAATTTTAAAATGAATAAATTGTCTCACAAATTGGCTTGTTGTGCTATTAATAATATAATAGATAATAGATAATATAATAGATAAGCTAAGATTTCTAACCTTTTTAATGAAAAAAAGCTCTTTTTTTGCAGCTTATGGAATCTTAAACATACAATAAATGCTTGTATAATTTTTTTTATCAAAATCCCAAACAGGCCCTTATTAACTTGTCATCATTGCAAAAAGTGAAGGAAGAGTGGAAATCTTAAGAATAGAAAGATTGCAATGGGGCTGTGGAGCTAATCTTGAGTTGTAGCAGAAAAACCCAAAAACAAAACCATTTTTGCTTAAAATAACCTTTAAAACACAATGAAGAATAGTGATACAATTCTTTTTTGATGTAATAGTTTGTTACTTCTGCTGTTCTGCAGAAGGTAAATGCATTAGCATAAAGCAATACGAACATCGCGACAGTTTCTAAAATGTAAACAAAAAAGTATTCCAGGATGAACAAAAGCTATAACTATCATCATCATCTTCTTGTTCTTATTGGACAGTGAGAAACAAGCTACATTGCTATCCAGAAGCTTTTAGATAGCATCAAACTTTCAAAGGAAGAAGGAACAACAGTAGGACATGTCAAACTCAACTTCCCCACAAAAACTATAAATCAGCAAAGAGATCGTAATGTTTAGAGTCTACAACAATCAACCTCACTCCAGCAACTGCTGCTGCAACAGACATGCAGCTAAAAAAGATGATATTGATCCAGTGCCAGATCTTTGATATTGAACTTAATTCCTGCTTTCTAGCAACTACGTACATGTGGTTGGCAAGGATAAATGTGAGCGGAAATGTGCTAATAGCCCCTGTGAGACTCATGAAGTCACCAATGAAAGGCAGTATAGCAGCTACGAATGTCGTTACAGCTAGATAAGTTCCTCTCACTCCAATTCTAAAAGACAAGTTGCGGAAAGCCAATGCACTTCCTTTAATACCATATTTTGTGTCCAAATACTCGTACATTGGACTTGCAAAAATCTGCCAACATAGGAGGAAACTTTATGCGTTGTATTAGAGTAATAAGATACGGTACAAAAAATTACACCAGGGTCATAAATGTATCCAGGATGAAGGCGGAAATGCAAACAAAATATAGTGAAGGAACTACAGATTCCTTCAATGGAAGAGACAAAGTGGAAGAGACTAACATGCAAAGCAATGACGGTTTGCAGAAAGGCAGCAATATTGGCGGCCGTCTTCACCCAATGTGGGCCACTGACACTGTCAAGTAAATAGGCAGATGCATCCGATCCATAGGCCCAGTATCCAACAAAAGCAACAGCATATAAAGGTAGAACGCCAACTGTGAATTGAAAGTAAAGACCTTTCAACATGTTCTTGACCACAGGCTCTCTCACAGTGGCCTGTTTCAAGAAAATTAAAAATAACCAACTCATGAACATAAATTGTAAGGTAGAATGTAAAAGTCAAATAGAAGTCTCAAGAAATTAAAAATTCTAAACTTTTGTCTTAATCTGCAGGGATTTCTATTATCTGGTAACCTCTTAGGTGAATAATTTAAGGTCAAATGATAAGTAATATTCTATCCAAATATTAAAGTAAAGCATTTGAACAGGGAAAGAAGATAACTTTACTGCACCTTGCATTTTTTTTCGTGGCAAGTAATACTCATGTAGACTGCATGTAACGCAAATAAGTGATACCAATAACCTCTACCAAACTATTAATCTGCCTCCAAATGGCAGGTTTCACCAAAAATAGGTTTATATATTAGGGCAGGAAAGAAGAATGATGTATTTTTAACTACTCCATGGACAATTCCTTTTGCATTAATACTGAGTTTCAAATGGGGAAAAAAAATGTAAGGCAGTCAAACATATCGTAAAAGATGCCTAAGTTTTAAAACATAATTTAGATCAACTTCGAAAAAGAAGTTGTGTACTGGATCATATTCCAACATAATGGAATTGTCAAGTTAGTAGTTTCGCATGATTAATTAGAAAACCAACATCAGATTTGTCATAATAAGTCTTAATAATAATTCTTACATATCATGATCATAGTTGCTTGGAATTCATTATTGTTGCGTAAGGACATTTCATGGAGTTGGTTATAGTTGAGAAAAATACTGTAGTAGCAGCATTGTATAAAATGCATTGTCAATTGTCAAGGATTTGTTCCTTACCTGTATTTCAGGAAGCATTCCTGTATTGAAAGCAAAAACAGAGCTTGCCATTGCGCCAATAGTCGAAAAAATCTTGCCTGTTGTTGTTCCTGGAATGTCATAGTCCCTAGATGGATTTCTACTTCCTGTAAGAGTTTACATATTACTGAATTGCTGAGAGTACCTTAAAATAAACTATTTTGTTGCACCGGTATGTTTTCATGTATATTATGTCATGTCTAAGATACAAATCTTAACAGAAAATTACAGTTCTTAGAAAAAAGAAACATGGATAAGCCATAATATGTTTTTAAAGTAAAACGCAACTTGAACTTGTTATGCATTATGATATTAGTCGAAGCATCAACTTTTCATGGGTGATACCACATATTAAGTAATTTTATGCTGCGTCAAAATTGTTTTGCCAAAAAGTATAACGCTTAACGTTGCGCCCAAGGGACCAGATGATGGATTACAACAACATAGAGTTAATGAGAGAAATTAAACTTAAATCTACCAAGTCCTATGAACATTGTAGTTCAAATTGGCCCATACAATAATATAATGGAAAGTTTACAATGACACATGGTTTAGAAATTAAAAGAGCTCGGTGAGATATTCTAATAGCATAGCTAGAGAGAAGTTCAAGCCTTAATCCAAACGCTACCTTAGCTTCACAAGTACTTCAACTCAAGTTTTACTGTTTGAAATACTAGTACAGCTTAACTACAACCGCATATATTTCAAATATCACCAACAAAGCCGTTAAAGCCAAATTTAGTTAAAAAGGATTAACTAAACAAAATAATAAATAATAAAAGTTTTTTCTTTTGAAATAATCACAATCATGTTTTTGTCTGCGTGTACATTGGTATGTGAGTTGTCTGTTCTGTTCAATATAAACAGAGTGCAAGAATTCTAAGTAACAAACTGGGGCAGAAACAGACATGATTTCTTATTTATATAGTTAGGCCATAAAATGGCAAAAAAATAAAAACTTGATAATAAAACAGGAGTACATACCATCTCTAGCTGAAAGTACAATCGCGACAACTATGTAGATAAGGCTAAAGAGTGTCGAAAATCCCAGCCAGACCCTCAAAGCTGACAGATGCGGAGTTGCAATTGCAAACAACACACATGTGAAACCAGCAATAAGAATAAAATATGGGAGCTTCATGTCATGTTCATCCGTGTAGATAACATAAACAGCCTGCATACATTAAGTGGCGAAAAATAGTGAGAACTTCTAAAGGTAAGACATCAACTGCAAGATTATTAGTAAACACAAAAAGCGAAAGGAAGAAAAAGGTTTAATAGATTATAAAGCTTATTTAGATTGTATGAAAAAAAATATTAAAACCTAACATGGTGAATTGTTGCTAACTAGAATTTGTAAATTGAACTTACTTTTAGAGCCTGACCAGCCAAAATGAGGTATCCAACATTAATCATAAAAAGATTGACATATTGCAATGCCCATGTAAGAGCATAAGCTCTTTTACCTACAACAACAATAGCCTCATTCACCATACAGTAATTATATTTAACAAATTATACAGTTTCAAGAAAAAGATTGGGACACATTAAAAAACATACCATATATAAATCCTGCAAGATCTCTGTATCTAATATGCCTCTTTCCTCCAACTTCATGGATCCTTGCAACCAAAACATTTGCGTACAATGATATGGCAGTGGCTACAATCAAAGCAATGACACCACCTACCCAACCAAGAGGAACCATAACTGCACCAGAGTATCCTAGTACATATGCACTATTGATACCAGTGGTGAGAACGAATCCCGCTTGTAACCATGAATCTACAAAATTTCAAACACAGTAAGTAATTTTTTTTTTTAAAAAAAAAATCGATATCTCAATTTTCATTAGCTGCATAAATATACCATCATGCATAAAGAGCACATCTACCAAACAACAATAATCAAACCTTTAAAATTAATAAAACCATGCTAACATGAGTAATTCAACTCAAACCTCTAGAAAAAACACAGCTTAACAGAAAACCAGAAAACATGAGACCAAAACAGAGAAATCAAGATTTATGTAATAACTGAAACATAGGACTGAAACAAGTTGCAGGCTATTGCGTGAGCCCATGGGTTTACCCAGAGTGCACCCGAAGGGTAGTGCGGGTTCCATGTTAAAAAAAAAAAAAAAAAAAAATAGAACAACCATATTCTCAAGATTAACAAAAATTCATAGATATCAAATACTTTAAACAAACAAATCTAGATGCACACAAAGAAAAAACCCATTAAATCATAAAAACAATACATGCAAAAAAACCCAAAAAAGTGAAATGTTTGAAAGAAGCAGTGAGGGAGGTGGGGGGGACCTTGACTAATCTGATGAGCTGTTTCAGGGATTTCAATGGAGAAATGCTCGTTGGCGTGCAATTTCCGATAAGTGTCGGCGATGTCATCGTTGGAAACTTCCATTGTAAACACACTCGGATGATTACAACTGAATCAATACTGAATGAATGAATGCTGATACAGAGTGTAGTGTGTTTTGTTTTGTGAGGGGATGTGTTATCTCTTGTACACCACAGTATATATTAAGTTCAAGACGTCTACGTTAGTGGGGACTGGGACAAAATAGGAAATTGATATTTGAGGAAAAAGGAAAATGTTACGTATTTGTTTTTATTTATAAAAGCATCATTTTTATTTTGACTTTTTGGCCTCTTTTACTCCTCTATCAATTACAGATTGATTTCCACCAAAAATAGAATTTAAAAGATAGATTCGCCTTTAATTCTCCGAAAATAAATAACAACTAAGATCTCTTCTAGTTCGAGATCCTTAAACGAATCTCTATTGAATAAAGCTTGAATTTCAGAAATTCTAAAAATTCCAAACTTTCGAAAGCTCAAATAAATTTGTCAAAAGGAAAAAAATAAAAAAATGGAACTTTTTCTGAAATTTTAAATCGGAAGAAAAATCCAAAATTGTAATAGAAATCATAACTATTACATTATTATTAATAATTTAACAATATATTGATAATTAAGAAAACAAGTGTGGAAAAGCTTAAACAAGAAGTGCGGAAAAAATTTGTCTGAGGTCCAAACTGCACTCAAAATGTAATTAGAGTCTCATGTAATTATATTTTTCAAGAAAGTTCATTTTACCCCCACCTGAAAAAAGAAAAACAAAAGTCGTAATTGTTTTAAGAGAATAAAATTCCTCAAATTATTTCAAAAAATTTATCTATGTCAGATTATTATTGAATAAAGTTTTATTATTTCATGTGTCCTGAGATAATTTTAGAAACTTTTTTCTTTTATTTTTATTATTATAAAAGCATTGTTTACATTTTGGCGTTTTGGCCTCTTTTACTCCTACGGACTTCACCAAATATAGAAGTTAAAAGAACTTTGATTCTCGGAAAAAAAAGGAAAATAAATTATTTAATCCCTGAACGATATTGGTTTTATTGTTTTAGTCCCAGAACTAAAGATTCGGTATTTTACATAATTAAAATTTTGAATTTTTCTGATTTAAGTCCTTCCGTTAAAAAAATTCTAACGGACGTTAGAATCTTACTGAATGAAATCTTAGTTCTTCACCAAATACAAAATCAAACTGACTTTTCGTAATGATTTTGGTGTCCAAATCGAGCGTGTGAATATCCAAAACAACCGTCTGTCCACCCTCTATCCACCCTCATCATCAAAATCAAGTTTCGATAATCTTTAATTTTCGGCATTACCAGAGCTCTTATTTTTAACCGGAATTTATTTTTATTTAATAGTTTGAAGGTTTTGCTTGTATATACGTATAGATCCATGTAGTTGGAAGGTTATCTAATTTTTCAGAATTTTTGGACTTGTTTTTGGTTCGCCGGAAAATGGATGTGCCACCGAATTTTTTTGTTATTGTGAATGGATTTTGATGTAATTATGGGTCGTAGTTGATGTGCTAGAAATAAACATTTAAATATCGCAAGCGCACGATCATCGTTTTAATATTTAAGATTCGATCCACAGGGACTAATATTTATTTCGCAAAACCTTCATTTTTAACTTAGGCGAATTAGAACAATTTGGGTTTGTAAATTTGGATTTATGCTTTTTAATTCCTAAAAGAAAATTTAACTATTACAAAAAGAGAATTTAATTTAATCCAAATTTAATCTAACAAAATAATTTTCAAAAGAATAGAAAAAATTATCCACTCTTAATTTCTAAATTAATATTAAACAAATTTATTTAAACAAATTAATTACTCTATTTTTAAACAAATTATTCAAAAGCAAAAATTAAATTACTATTAAAATTCTGAATTCGAAATTTATTTATTTATTTATTTATATTTTTTTTACAAATTAAAAATTCAATTATAGAAAAATTTATAAAATGAAAATTTGACATGTCGTATTCGTAAGTTGAACTAGCCACAACGAAACCAATACAGTAAAAAAAAAATTCAGTAACAAACATGAAATTTAATTGAATTGGAACAATTTGGTTTTAGGAAATTTTGATTTTAAAAAGGAAAATTAATCTATTTTAAATAAAAGTAAGCTATTATTCTATTTCTAAACTATTAATTAAAAAAAACGAAAAGAACCAAAAACTGAATTATTCTAAAAATTGTGAATTCAAATTAAAACTAATTTTTTTTTCTAAAATTTTATTTACAAAACATTTTAATAAAAATTTGTCATGACTCGTTTATAACAAAATCGGAAACAAAACAAACCAACTCGTTCAAATTCAGTGAATACAAACTGACCCGGCTAGAACTCGGAAACCAGAAATGCAAAACCCTCAATTTGGTCGACTACTACCACTCGAGTCATAAATTGACTCATAACTAAAACAAAACGAAACTCCATTATAACAACAAAAATCATGCAGCTAAATATCTGACAAGGCCTCCTGGACTCGGTAAATCATCTAAATAGAATCACTGCAACTCAGTAGCAACTCGGTGAACAAAGCAGAAAACTCGAAACATGACTGCAGTTAACTCAGTTCCAAACTCGGTAAAACAACACCATGACTTGAACAATAATAATATTCAAACTGCAATTTGAATTAAAACAATAATAATTTTCAAACACATCGACTCAAAATCGCAACCATGTCAACATAAAAAGGGACTCGGTAATTACTCCATACTCAAGCAATCGACGAAAACAAAAAAAAACGAACAAAACAGCAGGACAGCAATGAAACTCGCGTTCAACCCAGAAAATGAAGCTAAGAAATTCAAAACCCGAACATTAAACTCAGCAAGACACACGAAGCAATTCGGTAATCAGCAAAGAACAACAACGCAGCTAAGTCAACATAACAATAACAATTTAGAACTAAAATTCTGAAAACCAAATCTAAAATCGAAGGAAAGGGGGATGTCCATGAAAAGAAGAGGGGAGTTTGGGTTGTTCGACTGAGGGGAAAGAAAAGAAAGAGGGAAGAGGTTGTGGTCGTGGGTATTCAAAGAGAAAGAAGGAGGGGATGGGTTTGATTAAAAGAGGGGAAAGAAAGACAACGAGAGAGAGAGAGAGAGATAGAACGCGGGAGAGAGAGATTTGTGTGGGAGAGGAATCAAGAACAGGGGGTGTTGTGTTGGGTTATGCGAAAGAAGAAAGGGAGGAAGAGAAAGGGAGTGTTCGGTTTATACAGAAAAGAAGAAGAAGAGAGGGGCGATGGATTTGAAGATTAAGCAAGGGAGAGTTTTCGTTCGAACAGAAAGAAAACGAGAGAGAAAAAGAGATAGAGAGAGATGGGTTTGTTTTTCTGGGTTTTACATTCTCTCGAACAGGAAAACAAATAAAAACAGGGGATTGGTGTTTAATTTGAATTAACAAAAGTAAACTAGACTTAAAATACGATAAGCTTCGAATTGATAATTAAACGAACAGAAAATATACGTAAAAAAAATATTGTTTACTAGAATTACAAATAAAATTTACAACTATTAATTTTAAGAGTGTGCTAATACTAATTGGTTTTATAACTAAGGGGTTGTTCTAATCCTAAAAATGGGTTGTTTTTTTTTTTACAAGAGATAATTAGGCTATTTATAGGAAAAAAATGTAGGATTTTGGTTGGTGTGGATTAATCCCCACCATTCATTTTTGTTTGGTGTGGTTTAATCCTAGCCATCCATTTTTTTTGCACCACAACCCCTTCTCTTTTCTTTTCTTCTATTTTGGTCCTTCTTCTTCTTCTTTTTTCTCTTCCTTGACCTTTATTTCTTTATTTTGTCATTTCTTCATTTTTTTCTTGAATTTCCTGAAATGCAACAAAATAATTTATTAAAATACGAATTCAAACAATAAATAGGTAATAAAAATATGCAAAAATATGCACTTATCAAATGCCCCCATAACTATCTTTTGCTCGTCCTCGAGTAAAACAAAAAGAAAAATACTGAATGAAAAACCTATACTCACTGTCGTAGGAATCACGGGTAATTTTAGGTTTACCAACCCGTTAAACTCATAGACGATCTCTACAAGAGGAGTGTTGTCTCCTAAGGGTTTACAGAAGATATACCCATAAAATCTTTGAGATAAGTCAGCAAGTATCCAACTTTCCTCTTTCAACCTAGCATTCATTGGTGTCAACAAAACAATTTTGTAGGAAAATATATGCCTTAAAGATTATTCTAATAGTAGCCAAGTTATAGGTTCCCACAATCCACATGATTAGACTCTAAAAATTTACAAAAAATCCCAAGGTGTGCAGTGAATTTAAGGCCTTTGATGGATAAGTGCATACGAACATTTTCTCTTTTTCAACCAATATTGAACTGACCCAATCTCTATCAAAACAAGTATCTAGCCAAACTTCACGTTTTTAGTAGTTAAACCGACCGTGCAATGGTTGAGGTCCCAGAAGACTTTTGCATTGATACCCATTTAGCGAGCTTTAGGTCAACAATCCCAGATCATAAAGGACCTTAGGTTGCTAGGCACAAAGTCCCCTCAGACTTACTTACTCGGGTTATCAATGAGCCCAACCTAGCCAATTTCCCTACTAAGAATTTATTATTACAAAATTACACTAGCACTCAACAATTACAAACATTTATTTACTCGTTTTTTTTAAAGACACTATAGGAACCAAATTTCGCAAAGGTTTGATTCGACATTGTTCTAACATGTAGGTTCTCTCTCAGGTATCGAATAACATTCCTATACAATTTTTCCATCAAAAGTCTTGTGCAAATGTGTCGTCTTGGACTTTTAAGCAAAAATTTGTTCGACACAAGTTTCATGAGGAAAACCTTACTTGATTACGTTCAAATTATCTAAAGGCATTATACATATAATTTTTTTAAAAACAGTTACCACCAACTAGTTCTAAAGTTTAAAGAGCGGGAAGGACAACTAAGCTAAAATATCTCTATTTTTTGGATTTTTCAATTTTTTTTAATTTTTTTGGATTTTTCAATTTTATGTATTTACACTAAAACCCTCCCCCATACCTAAATCATGCATTGTCCTCAATGTATGCAAAAGCAAGATAAATGACAAAAATGAGGAGATAATACCTGACAAGGGGTGACGGAGATGAAAGAATATGAAAACAACTAATTAACATGACTCACGCACACAATTCCTCCCCCATACCTACCTTCAAGAGGGGAGGTAAAAGAAGAAAAACCGACTTAGCCGATGCCGGAGGGAAACTTTGGGTGAAGCTGTGAGATAAGATCAAGACATATTTGAAAATTTTGATTAGAACAGCCTTTCTCAATCAACGTGGGATCATGCAACCTATTAGAACAAGAATCACTAGTGTTCACCCTAAACCAACCTGAGGGTTCTTTATTTTGTTTAAGCAGATTACGGACAATGAAAGTCTGGTTAGGGGTCGAATCACTAGGAATGACAAAAGATGAGGGTCCGGTTCCTCCTAAAGGCTGTTGATCAAACTCGGGATGATAAACAATCAAGTCAAATGCAGGTGGATGTGGTACAACGGGACTCTCAACGACAGGCTCACTACCAATCTCGGATGGGGTCTCCCACGGAGAACAAATCACATCTAACTCTCTCAGCATCTCTTCCGAAGTCATATCTCTCAATGAATCAGCATACTCTCGAGTAGACTCTTGGTTGACTTTGAAATCCTCAACGAGAAGGGACTCAATCTCACATTCCTCAAAGCTAGACCAAGTGACAAGTTTATTGACAACATTAACCCCTGTTGATTGTTCATAAAGCTCATTGGGTTCTTTTCTGACATTAAAAATATTAAGGTCAATGGTCATGTTACCGAAAGTGAGTTTCAGCGAACCATCCCTACAATTAATCAAGGCATTGGATGTAGCAAGAAAAGGTCTTCCTAGAATGATTGGGATTTGGTTTTTAGGATTCGTGACGGGTTGAGTCTCAAAGACAACAAAATCAACCGGGAAGATAAAATTACCAATTTTAATCAAGACATCTTCAATTAATCCCTTGGGCATTTTTATAGAACGATCGGCAAGTTGAAGTGTCATATTGGTCTTTTTGAGCTCGCCTAAACCTAGGGCTTGATAAACGGAAAATGGAAGCAAGTTCACACTAGCACCTAAGTCAAGTAAAGCCTTGTCCACGAAAGTATTACCTATGACACATGAAATAGTTGGACAACCAGGGTCCTTGTAGTTCACTGGAATTTGGTTAGAAAGAATTGAGCTCACTTGGGACGTCAAGAAGGCTTTCTTAGGGACTTGGGTGGTTCATTTATGAGTACACAACTCTATAAGACATTTCGCATAGGAGGGAACTTGTTGAATCATGTCTAAAAGAGGAATGTTTACCTTGACTTGTTTGAATACTTCAAGAATTTGCTCCATTTGGGCCGTTTGTTTAGGAGAGACGAGGCATTATAGGTAAGGAGCCTTTGGCTTATAGACTTGTTCCTCGGGAACGGGCTCCGAGGTTACTCCACTCGAAAAAGACTACTGACTAGAAAGAGGTGATGATACGGGAATCGGAGTTCGATTTGAAAGATCGAGAATAGGGGTCGGTTCAACGTTCGATTCTTCTTCTTCTTCGGGGGACTCGACTCCTACTTGATTATCAACTGGGTTTCCCGACCTTAAAGAAATGATGGCATTCACATTTTCATGAGGTCTTTGGTTGATAGGAAATTTAGGGTTGACCTCAGGTTGACTTGGAAACTTATTCTTCTCACGCTCATGGATGGCATTAGCTAATTGGCTCACTTGAACCTCTAACATAGATATGGCTTGAGTGCTTGCATTTAAAATTTGCCTATCACGAGTCATGGTTTGCATGAAAGTGTTTTGAGATTGAGCCAAATTAGTTGTGGATTTCAGAAGCGCATCGTGACTTTTCTCCAACGATGTAAGTCGCTTATCCGACTCAGAAAAACCGGGTGGGTTCAAAGGAGCTTGATTCGGATAAGGAGCATGATTTTGAGGGGAGAAGGAATTTGCGTGAGGTTTATGAAAAACCGGCAGTTGAGATTGGAAGTTTTGGAACGAAGGAGGTTGATTTTGGAATTGTGCGGGGTGAGATTGTTAACCTTGACCTTGATTCCAAGAAAAGTTCGGGTGATTTTTCCAACCGGGGTTATAAGTAGGAGCATAAGGATCATTTCGAGGACCCGATTGGAACATCGCATTGACTTGTTGAGAATCTTGAAGATTTTGTATCCCTTGATTGGTTGAATTAAAATTTGAGCACATGGATACTTTGGAGGGGGGCCGTTGGTTTCTAAGGCTTCTAAACGTCGAGTGAGAGTGGCTAATTTAGCCTCGGTTGCGATAGAGTTACCAACTTGATGTAGCCCTCTTTGATGCATGGTAGCTATTGAATCGTTTGATTTCTCGGGTTCTCGAGTGGGCTCCCTAGTTGATTCCCATAACATAGTCTTTTCCGCGAACTCTTCGAAAAACTCCCATCCCTCGTCCTCGTCTTTCTCCATGAATTTCCCTTGGCACATAGATTCCAACAATGCGGTTGTTGAACCATCTAAGGCCTCGTACACAATCTTACGGAGCCTCCATTTTTCGGTTCCGTGGTGGGGACATTGGGATAAAAGATTTTTAAAGCGGTCAAAACACGTCCAAAATGGTTCGTTGAGTTTTTGACGAAATTGATTAATCTCATTAGTGAGTTTCGTAGTCTTATGGCTTGGAAAGAATTTTTTTAGAAAGATGACTACGAAACTCTCCCACGTGGAAATCGAATTGACAGGTAGACTATACAACCATTTTTTTGCATTATCTTTTAGAGCGAAGTTGATTAGTCTAAGCCGTATGGAGTCCTCGGAAAGTTGTTGGAGTTTTTGCAAAGAGCAAACCTCCTCGAATTCATGTAGAAAAAGATAAGGATCCTCACCGTCACTCCCGGAAAAATTAGGTAACATGCTAATTTGATGACCTTTGATTTCGAAATTATTACCATTTACCAGGGGAAGAGTGATACATGAGGGTTGAGCAGAAGGGGTGGGATAGCAACGGTCCTTAAGAGCATGGCCATGGTTACTATTGGTTCGGTAATTTCTAAAGGAATCAGACGAGGAAGAAATCGCAAATGATCTCACTAGTCTCGCAGAATTATCCCTAAACCAAGTAGTTCGCATAAACCACGAAAGGAAACACGTAGCAAGTAAGTGCAGAGAAAGATTTAAACACATAAAAGAAAGGGTGAAAAATCAAAAGAAAAATTCTATACCTAGGGTTCCTTAATAAACTAGACCTTGCTCCTAACTTTAAGGACCACCAAAAACTCGGTAAATCAGAATTTATTCGGACCGATTTGGCCAGGTAGGTGCAAGCATTGCCAAGAGGCTAAACACCAGTGATAAGTGGATTTAGTTACATTCTCTAAGATATTTGCTTGCTAGTTGGTTTTGGTTAGTTTGAAGGGGATCATTGCATTTTTCATATTAGTTGCATTCATGCATTGCATTAGGTTAAATGGATTTTGTGGGTTCATTCGCTATAGGCCCTCACGAGACCTTACTCGTCCACTAGGGCTGCCTAGGGGTTTAAAGGGCTTGTTGCATATGCCAAATGCAACCGTGATCACCTACGGAAGTGGTACTAGTTAGTTAGTTGTAATTGTTTATGCTTGAGGACAAGCATCGGTTTAAGTTTGGGGGTGTGATAAGTGGATTTTATATCCACTTGGATCGCTTAAATTCGGCTTAAATTGATTGACTTGGCCTCAAGTTTATTGTAGTTTTGATGTGTTTTGCTTAGTTGTGCAGACTTGCAAGAATTTCGATTATGGGTGATGCTTCTATCGTGTTTGGAGGATTAATTGATTAAAATTCGGATTTTCCGGGAAGGTTGCGCAGTCTACACTGTTTTGGCCATATCTGGTGTTCTAGAAGTCCGTTTTCAGCGATCTTACAGCTCACGCGAAGCTTGAGAGATTTTCTACAACCTGGGATAGATAGAAGGTGCAGGGGACATGCTGAATAAAATCGCGCGCGTGTTCTATGAGAAGCAAAGCAGAAAAATTCCAGTTTTGCCCTTTTTCTAATTCTAATTGTATTTTGGGCAGTTTTTGGTACCTTAATCGAATTCTAATTGTAATAGAAGGTAATTGCTTATTGGGCAAGACTTCTAGGGTCTATTTAAACACATCCTACTATGTAATTTGTATCAAATTTTTATTATTGTAACGTAAAACTGCAAGAGAGAAAAGTGGAGAAGGATTCAAACTCGGTGACAAGCAAAGATCTAGATCTACTTCATCTTTTGTATACTTGGATTATAGATTTGTTCTCTCAAATCTTGTTTTAATTAATATTATTACTTCTTTCTTTCATATCTTGTTAATTATCATGTTTTCATCAATTCCCATGACGATGAACGGTTCAATTATGGGCTAATCGTTGTCATGGGATTCTAATGGATTTATTTATGGAACTTAGTATCTTGATGCTTTAAAGATCTGTGTGTGGTGTATAATTGATATCCTCGTATGGTTAATCTTAATGCTTTTAGATGCGTAGCTAGCATCTAAATTGAATTGTTAATTTCTTGTGAAGTGAAAGTGGATCTTGAGATTTAGAACTTGCCATGCTAGCATAGGTTCATAATTGTTTATCAATATGATTCGTGGTGTGAGATGAAAATACTTATACTACCCTATGTGATCTTAATGGATAACCTGTTCTTCAACCGTTATGTTTTCAAATTCTATAGACATATAGGGTCTAAGCATAATTGGTGTCTATTCATCTTCTATCTCTTTTGTGGATGTATGTTTAGTTTGGTATGCGTATGCTGACAGGTAGCGTATACTTGTTTCGTGTTATCCGATCAGATATCAAAACCATTGCATATAGAGATTAAAGGCGTCCGATCTAAGGGAAGTATTTAATGAAGTTAGGATCCCATGTTTATTCTCATATTAGTAATTCGATTTCAATCTTATTAGTTAATTTAATTCTTAGTTTAATATTTTCATCCTAGTTTAATTTAGATAATCAATTCCAAAACTTGTTATTTTTCTTAGCAGTGAATTAAGACCATACATTGTTGCATAGGCATATTTTTCTGATTAAAACTTAACCAGATCTCTACGGAACGAACTTAATTTATATTACTTGTGACTACGTGCGCTTGCGTAATTTTGTGATAACAAGTTTTTGACGCCGCTGTCGGGGATCATCGGTGTTTTGTTTAGTTTATGTGCTTGTCATCAGTGGTTGTTAGCGTTCACTGACTCGGATTTCTTACTTAGTTGTTTGTTTCGTGGTGTTTTCAAGTACTTGAACGTGTATGCGAACACGTTTGCAGGCTCGTAAGGAAAAACTGGCAGAAGAGGAACTTGAAACTACTGTAGAGATGGTAGACTTACCAGCAGCAGTCAAGGCTTTGAAGGACTATTCGCAGTCAAAGATCAATGACATACAATCTAGTATTGTCAGGCCAGCTATTGCAGCGAATAACTTTGAGATCAAGCCGAGCACAATTCAGATGGTGCAGAATTCGGTTCAGTTTGGGGGTGCTTCGATAGAGGATCCTAACATGCACATCCGGGACTTTATCGAGATCTGCGACACTTTCAAATTTAATGGTGTGTCGGATGACGCTATCAAGTTGAGGCTTTTCCCATTCTCTTTAAGGGATAAGGCTAAGGGCTGGTTACACTCTCTACCAGCTGGTTCCATTACTACATGGGAAGATCTTGCTCAGAAGCTTCTTACTAAATTCTTCCCTATGGTGAAAACTGCAGCAATAAGGAACCAGTTAACCCAATTTCAACAGCAATCTGGCGAGTCTTTGTGTGAGGCTTGGGAACGTTATAAGGAGATGCTACGAAAGTGTCCTCATCATGGCATGCCTGATTGGATGGTTATTAATGGTTTCTACAATGGGTTGGGAGCACAGTCTAGGCCTTTGCTAGATGCAGCATCAGGTGGAGCTCTGTGGGCGAAGAGCTATGAGGAAGCTTATGATCTTATTGAGATAATGGCTGCTAATGAATATCAGAATCCAACATAGAGGCTTTCTCAAGGTAAGGTAGCAGGTGTTCTTGAAGTTGACACAGCTTCAGCTATTGCAGCTCAGTTGAAGGCTCTCACGATGAAGGTGGATTCTCTTGCTAATTATGGAGTTCAGCAGGTTGCTAGTATTTGTGAGCTATGTGCGGGCGCACATGAGACGAATCAGTGTGCTATCTCTTCTGAATCAGCACAGTTTGTAAGTAATTTTCAGAGACCTGCTGCACCAGTTCCAACCACCAATCATCCAAACAACAGGAATCATCCTAACTTCAGCTGGAGCAACAACCAAAGTGCTCAACAACCTCAGCAGCCCTATCAGCAGTTTCAGGGTCAGCAAGCAAGGCCATTCAATCAAGGTTATCAGCAGCAGTATGCTCCAAGGCAACCATATCAACCTCTTGGATTTCAGCAGCAACAGCCCCAGGCTCATGCGGGGCAATCATCTAATGAAAAATCAGAAAGGGATGATTTGTGGATGATGGTGAAGAACCTGCAAGCTTCTCAAAAGGTCTTGGAAACCCAGGTGGGACAGATTGCAAATTCCTTACTTAGTAGGCAACAAGGAACTCTTCCTAGTGATACGGAAGCAAATCCAGGTAGGAGGGACAACAAGGAGCAGGTGAAGGCCGTGACTTTGAGATCAGGAAAGGTGACATCAGATCCTAAATCAGCCGCTAAAGAATATGAAGAAGTGCAGAATCAGCAAGTTGAAAAATCTGTAGTGCCTGACAATGAGAAATTTGACTTAGTAGCTGAGGAGCTGGATGGTGAAGTAGAGAAGAGCAAGGAACTTGTTAAAAATTCTGTGGAGAAGTCTACAAAGAACACTCAGATTTATCCTCCTCCTCCATATCCTAGAAGACTACAGCAGAATTTGGATACTAAGTTTGCTAAGTTTTTAAAGGTGTTCAAGAAGTTGCAGATTAACATTCCTTTTGCGGAAGCTCTTGAACAGATGCCAAGCTATGCCAAGTTCATGAAAGGTATTCTCTCTCGTAAGTTGAAGCTTGATGCATTAGAGACCGTTGCCTTAACGGAAGAGTGTAGTGCTGTTCTGCAACAAAAGTTGCCTCCGAAGCTAAAGGATCCGGGTAGTTTTACTATTTCATGCACTATTGGTAATCTATTTTTTTGAAAAGTGCTTGTGTGACTTGGGAGCTAGCATCAATCTCATGCCCTTGTCAGTATTCTTGCAACTTGGTCTACCAGATCCAAAGCCAACCAACATCTCTTTGCAGTTGGCCGATCGTTCAATTACTTATCCTAGAGGCATAGTGGAGGATGTCTTGGTGAAAGTTGATAAGCTCATCTTCCCTGCTGATTTTGTTATCTTGGATTTCGAGGAAGATAAGAAGATTCCCATAATCTTGGGAAGGCCATTCTTAGCTACGGGTAGTACCTTGATCGATGTGCAAAAAGGAGAACTCACCATGAGGGTGCAAGACCAGAATGTCACTTTTAATGTATTCAATGCAATGAAATTTCCCACTGATGAAGAAGAATGCTTGATGGTGGAATTGGTTGATTCTGCGGTTACTACAGAGATGGAGCAATTGCTTAAGTCAGATTCTTTGGAGAGAGTGTTAGTTGGTGATTCTGATTTTAAAGATGAGGAAGTAGCCGAGCAATTACAAAAATTGAATTCAGCTTCGTGGAAGAGGAAATTTGACTTACCATTTGAATCTTTGGGGTTAGGAGAGCTGAGAAATTCTGAGGGTCGTCTTAAACCATCTATTGAGGAAGCTCCTACACTTGAACTCAAACCATTGCCCGAACACTTGAGGTATGCGTTTCTTGGTGATGCATCTACATTACCGGTTATTATTGCTTCTAACTTGTCAGGTAGTGAGGAAGAAAAGCTCTTGTGAATTCTAATAGAGTTCAAATCACCCATTGGTTGGACTATATCAGATATCAAGGGAATCAGCCCTTCTTATTGCATGCACAAAATTCTGCTAGAGGAGGGAGCTAATCCTACTGTTGAGCATCAGCGGAGACTTAATCCGATTATGAAAGAGGTGGTGAAGAAGGAAATTCTAAAGTGGCTTGATGCAGGTATTATATATCCTATCTCAGACAGTTCTTGGGTGAGTCCGGTTCAATGTGTGCCAAAGAAAGGAGGCATGACAGTTGTTGCTAATGATAAGAATGAACTCATTCCTACTCGAACAGTCACGGGGTGGAGAGTTTGCATGGACTATAGGAAGCTCAACAAAGCCACGAGAAAAGATCACTTTCCTCTGCCATTCATTGATCAGATGCTAGACAGGTTGGCGGGACATGAGTACTATTGCCTCCTTGATGGTTATTCAGGCTACAATCAGATTTACATTGCTCCGGAAGATCAAGAGAAGACCACATTCACATGTCCTTTTGGTACCTTTGCTTTCCAACGTGTTTCTTTCGGACTTTGTGGTGCTCCAGCCACTTTTCAAAGGTGCATGATGGCTATTTTCTCAGACATGATTGGCTCGAATGTGGAGGTTTTTATGGATGACTTCTCAGTTTTTGGTATTTCTTACGATGAATGCTTGCATAATCTTGGTTTGGTTTTGAAGCGGTGTGTGGAGACGAATTTGGTGCTTAATTGGGAAAAGTGTCACTTCATGGTGCAAGAAGGAATCATTCTTGGGCACAAGGTATCTGGAAAGGGGCTTGAAGTGGATAAGGCTAAGGTGGAGACTATCGAAAATCTTCCTCCACCTATCTATGTTAAAGGAATTCGCAGTTTTCTTGGGCATGCGGGATTCTATAGGCGATTCATTCAAGACTTCTCAAAAATCTCTAAACCTCTGTGCAATTTGTTGGAGAAGGATGTTCCTTTCAAATTTGATGATGAGTGCCTTGCAGCTTTTGAGCTCTTGAAGAAGAAGTTGACTACTACACCAGTCATTACCGCACCTAATTGGGAGGAACCGTTTGAACTTATGTGTGATGCTAGTGACTATGCTGTTGGAGCTGTGCTTGGTCAAAGGAAAGATAAAATTTTTCATGTGGTTTACTATGCTAGTAAAACCCTCAATGATGCACAGCTGAACTACACTACTACGGAGAAGGAGTTGCTAGCAGTTGTCTATGGTTTCGAGAAATTCAGGTCTTATTTGCTTGGTACGAAGGTGATTGTTTACACAGATCATGCTGCTATTCGATATCTCATGTCGAAGAGGGATTCAAAGCCTAGATTGATTCGTTGGGTGCTTCTTTTGCAAGAATTTGATGTGGAAATCAAGGATAGGAAAGGCACGGAAAATCAAGTAGCGAATCATCTCTCACGCTTAGAGGACCACGGTAAGGAATGGAATAACAAATCTCTTATTAATGAATCTTTTCCAGATGAGCAGCTGTTTGGAGTGCAAGATAAAGAGCCATGGTTTGCAGATTATGTGAACTATTTGGTTAGCAATGTTATTCCTCCAGATCTTTCGAGTGCTCAAAGGAAGAAGTTTCTACATGATGTGAAGTGGTACCGTTGGGATGAACCGTTTCTGTTTAGACAAGGAGCAGATCAGATGATCAGACGATGTATTCCGTATAGTGGGACGGAAAGTGTGTTGCGAGATTGCCACTCAACTGTTTATGGTGGTCATTATGGTGGAGAAAAGACAGCGGCTCGTGTGCTTCAAGCAGGTTTCTATTGGCCTACCTTGATTAAGGATGCTCATCAGTTCGTGTTGAGATGTGATCGTTGTCAAAGGGTTGGCAATATTTCTAGAAGGAACGAGATGCCTCTTAACATGCTTCTTGAGGTGGAAATCTTTGATGTTTGGGGGATTGACTTCATGGGACCTTTTGTTTCTTCATGCAATAATCAGTACATCTTGCAAGCTGTGGATTACGTGTCTAAATTGGTCGAGGTTAAGGTGTTGCCAACCAATGATGCGAAGGTGGTATTGAATTTCGTGCATAAACAAACTTTTACGCGTTTCGGAACTCCACATGTTATAATAAGTGATGAGGGAACTCACTTTTGCAATCGCCAGTTTACTACGTTGATGGCAAAATATAATGTGACGCATCGTGTTGCCACTGCTTATCACCCTCAAACGAATGGCCAAGCTGAAGTTTCTAACAGGGGGATCAAGAGAATTCTGGAGAAAGTGGTGAATCCGTCTCGTAAGGATTGGTCGTTGAAGTTGGATGAAGCTGTGTGGGCGTACAGAACTGCTTAAAAAACTCCTCTAGGTATGTCTCCGTTTCAGTTAGTTTATGGGAAAGCATGTCATTTGCCTACAGAGTTAGAACATAAGGCATATTGGGCGTTGAAGAAATTGAATTTAGATATCACGGCTGCGGGTGCAAAACGGTTGCTTCAGTTGAATGAACTTGAGGAATTTCGTGACCAAGCTTACGAAAATAACAAGATGTATAAGGAGAAGGTTAAGAGGTGGCATGATAAAAGGTTGGTACCAAAAGCATTTTTTCCAGGTCAACAGGTGTTGTTATTTAATTCCCGCCTCAAGCTTTTTCCGGGAAAACTCAAGTCAAGGTGGTCGGGTCCATTTATTGTTAAGACGGTGTATCCGCACGGTGCGATTGAAATTTATGAAACAACACCGGATCATGCTTTCAAAGTGAATGGACAGCGATTGAAGCATTATTATGGAGGTTCGTTTGACCGGGAGAAGGTTTCCGCCATTTTGGCGTCGACTTCATTTATCGGAAGAATGTCAAGCTAATGACATTAAACGAGCACTTCGTGGGAGGAAACCTACGTTTGAATGTACGATTTTGTATTGCCTACGATTGGGGTTGGAAAAAAAAAAGAAAGAAAAGTTGTTGTGAAAAAAAAAAAAAAATCAGAACGCGCCTGCGCAAGCTGCGCCAGCCGCGCAGACAGCGCCATGTAACGCAGCACGTACCTGCGCAACCTGCGCGATCCGCGCTGAGTGCGCGCCCTGATTCTGTCCAGTTCGTTTTTTTTTGAGTTAAAACCTCATATTTCTCTTCTTATATCCTTCCTATATCACTAAAATCTCACAAAAATCAAATCCCACTCCTATTCAAAGTCTATTACTATATATAATAAGAGAACACAAGGGCAAAGTTTGCCATTTTAATGGTTGTGAAATGACTAGTATGCCCTTCTATTTTGTATAATTACGTATGCACCGCTATTTAGAAAGTTTTGCTAAAAAAAAGTTTATTTTTTTTTTGTTTTCATTGGGTATCGAACCAGCAACCTCGTGATACATAGTTTATTGTTATGACCACTTGATCTACTTAGATTTTTATCTTCCTTTTAAAAATCATAATACATAAACCATCACCCATTTTGATATGGGCTGAAAATAAGCCCTAAAGACACATTTAATGTGGCATTAATTAAGCCGAGAATAGTCCAAACGTGGGGCCCACCAGCTGGGCCCAAAACCCTAAATATAATATTAATTTCGTAATTAATATTAAGGGTAATAAACAGCTCAGCAAATAAGAGTTGGATAAGGATAATATCCCTTTCAAACTTATCCAATAAGGCATCCAATTCGATATGAAAACTGATTCCTACAGGGAATAGATCTAGAACATTCCTCAAAGACTTGCCCATCAAGTCTCCAAATCCTACCATAATTCTAAGGCTTCTCAGCCTATATAAAGGGCCTGACCCCTCATTCTCAGAACTACGTTTTATTGGCTTGATTCTCTAATTTACAGAGATACGTAGGCATTCTGTGAGGACCGTTTAAGTCTCGAACGCAGAAGCAGCCATTAAAGCACGAAGCTCACGAACCCTAGTATTAAATATACAAACCCTAACCGCAATATTTTCAACCTAGTTTTTATTCCACAACATTTGGCGCCGTCTGTGGGACGAAGACATTAACCATGGTTACCACTCGAAGAACAACACCAATCTCAACCGAGGCTACCTCCGGAACCATCGTTCCACCAATCACTGCTCCTCCTGTTGGTACAGGGCCAGGGTCTGTACCCCCATTGACGGAAACAAACCCTCGTAGTCAGGCCTCTCAACCACAAGGGACGGATCCCCCCGCTGAAAGATCTCAACCTGAAATCGTCCCTCTAGGACAGGAGACTAACCCGCTTCAGATGGTGGTCTCTCCTCTCCCTCTGAGTAGCCGCCCGCCGCATCACAGTCTCTCCACTTCTTCGCTCCCTGTCAACACCAACCCAATGTATGGGCTGCCTAATTACCCCCAAGATCCAAGGGATCCAGGACCAAGCGGTCATGCTCGGTTGATTCATGGGCAACAACAATCCCCTTATCTTAGAGGCCCGGCTCCTCCTGAACCAGGATACTATGATTACTCTGGTCCTTATACCGGAGACTCGTCGTCTGAAGACGATGATCGAGACGAAGCCCCAAGGAGGCGACGCGCTAGTAAGGAACCTCTAGGGAGGAATCCATCGAACCGAGATGGTCCTTTAACAATCGCAGAGAAAATTAAGGCTTATGAAGCCGAGATTCAGAAGCTGAAGGACGAAGCAAGGGAACTAGAGAGACAGAACCCTAATCAGACTCGACCTCCTCCAACTTCAGGAGGGATTCCCTTCATAGATCTGGAGAGGTCTTCAAGGAGACACCGAAGGGCTGAAGCCCCAACCAGAGGAACTATCAGGGTGGAACCCCCCAAGAATAATCCTAGAGATTTGATGCTACAAGGAGATCTGGATGATCCGACCCCTCCATTCACTGAGGAGGTAATGAATGCACATATTTCCCGAAAGTTTAAGATGCCCACGATCAAAGCTTACGATGGAACGGGGGATCCCGCAACTCATGTGAGAACGTTTACGAGCGCCTTGTTACTGCAGCCTGCCAACGATGCCCTTAAGTGTAGGGCGTTTCCCCAAACCCTGTCGGGCATGGCGCAACGTTGGTATAGTCGTTTACCTCCAAACTCTATTAGCTCTTTCAAGGAGTTGAGTACCGCTTTTGTCAGTCAATTCATTAGCGGAAGAATTCATGAGAAAAGCTCTGCATCCCTTATGTATGTGACACAGGGAAAGAATGAGAACTTAAGAGATTACATCAAGCGATTCACTAAGGAAACTCTGAATATAACCGATTTGGAAAATAAGGTGGCCATGGTAGCCTTGCAGCATGGAACCACGGATCTCTTTTTTAAGAGGTCGTTGGCAAAACACCCCCCTGAAAGCATGGATGAACTTCAACGAAGGGCGGACAAGTATATAAAAGCTGAGGACAGCATCAAGAAAGAAGCCACGTTGGGCAATGGAGGGAACAAGCGGAAGCAAGAACAAGAGTACGATGCTAGGGACAAGTATCCCCGAGCTAGCAGAGACTCTGAATCTGCTCCAAAAAAGAACTCTGGTCCAAGGTTTTCAGAGTATGCCAGACTTAACGCTCCAAGAAGCCAGATCCTGTTGGACATTGAAAAGGAAAAGGATTTCCGATGGCCGAAGCCACTTAGAGGAGACCCAGCTAAGCGAAATAAGGAGCAATACTGCAGGTTCCACAAAGATGTGGGACATGACACCGACGATTGTAGGCAACTCAAGGATGAGATTGAGTTCTTGATACGAAGAGGGAAACTAAGTCAGTTCACCAAGGGTGATGACCGTGGGAACCAGAGAAGGGACAATGACAGAAGAGATAATGAAAGGAGAGATAATAATAGGAGGGATGACAACCATGATCGCAATCCCCAGCCCCGAAGGGCAGTTATCAATATGATCTGGGGAGTCCCGACAGCAGCCGGCACGACTAGGAATTCTCGGAAAGCTTATGCTAGAGAAGTAATGCACATTGTGGGAGAAGCCCCGAAGCGTGCTAAAACCGAGATGGTAATTGGTTTCGATGATTCAGACTTGGAAGGGGTGAAATTCCCCCATGACGACCCGCTGGTCATAACTCCCGTGATTGGAAACTCCGAAGTAAAACGAGTCTTGATAGACAATGGGGCTTCTGTGGATATTTTATTTCATGATGCATTTGTAAAGATGGGTTACAACGACTCTCAACTGACTCCTACAAACATGCCTATATATGGGTTTAACGGAGTGGAGTCCAACGTTGAAGGGACTATTCAGCTACCCGTGACTATTGGGCAGGAGCCTAAAGAGGCGACTCAGATGTTGAATTTCTTGGTGATCAAGGCAGCATCAACATACAACGCAATCCTTGGAAGGACTGGACTTCATGCGTTTAAGGCTGTGGCCTCTTCCTATCATATGAAAATTAAGTTTCCGACACGGAATGGTGTCGGAGAACAAAAGGGTGATCAGAAGATGGCAAGAAGTTGTTATGTGGCCGCACTGAGGGCCGATGGAGCCGGGGGGCAGGTCCTTCCGATTGAAGACATGGATGTCCGTGATGATGAAGAGCATAGAGGGAAGCCAGCAGAGGATTTGATTCCCATACCTCTAGAACCTAATGATCCTGAAAAAGTTACTTATGTTGGAGCATCTTTGAAAGAACCCCTGAAGGGCAAGTTAATAGAATTCTTACAGAAGAATAGCGACGTGTTCGCGTGGACAGCAGCTGATATGCCAGGGATTGACCCCCGACTCATAACTCATAGGTTAAATGTTGATCCCAAAAGAAAGACAATAAAGCAGAAGAAGAGGAACTTTGCTCCGGAGAGGCAAGAGGCCATTAGGCAAGAAGTGAATAAGCTCTTGGAAGCTGGTTTTATTGAAGAGATTCAGTTTCCTGAATGGTTAGCGAACCCAGTCATGGTCAAGAAAGCAAATGGGAAGTGGAGAATGTGTATAGACTTCACTGACCTGAATGATGCATGCCCAAAAGATTGTTTTCCCCTGCCTAGGATTGATATGTTGATAGATGCTACAGCTGGACATGAGATGTTAAGCTTCATGGATGGATTCAGCGGCTATAATCAGATTAAGATGCACAAGGATGACATACCTAAGGTATCTTTCATAACTGACTTTGGTGTCTTTTGTTATCTTGTCATGGCTTTTGGTCTAAAGAATGCAGGAGCTACTTACCAACGATTGGTGAATAAGATATTCGCTCATCTGATTGGAAGAACCATGGAGGTATATGTTGATGACATGTTAGTCAAGAGCCTACTTAAGGCTGATCATATCAAGCACCTCGGAGATGCATTTGAAGTGCTGAGGCACCACAAGATGATGTTGAATCCCGCCAAGTGTGCTTTTGGCGTTGGATCGGGGAAGTTTTTAGGGCTGATGGTTTCGAAAAGAGGCATTGAGGCCAATCCTGACAAGATCAAGGCGATTTTAGACATGGAGCCACCACGCTCTATAAGAGATGTGCAGAGGTTGACAGGTCGAGTTGCAGCCTTAGGAAGATTCATCTCCAAGTCTGGAGACAAATGCTTGCCTTTCTTCCAAGCGTTAAAAAAGGTGAAAAATTTTGAGTGGACACCGGAAAGCCAAGAGGCCTTTGAGCAACTGAAGAAGTACATGGTTGAAGCCCCGTTATTGACTAAACCAAGTCCTGGGGAGATTCTTAGTTTATACCTGGCGGTATCCGAACAAGCCCTGAGTGCTGTCCTTATCCGGGAAGAGGAAAAGGTCCAGAAACCTATCTACTATGTGAGTAAAGTGTTGCATGGGGCCGAGTTAAATTACTCGCCCATAGAAAAGTTTGCTTTGGCATTAGTAACTGCCTCAAGAAAGCTGCGGCCTTACTTTCAGGCACATAAGATTCAAGTTCTGACAAACCAGCAATTGAGGAACATATTGCATAGCCCTAAGGCCAGTGGAAGGCTAATCAAATGGGCGATTGAGTTAGGAGAGTTTGACATCACATACAAGCCTCGGACAGCTATCAAAGCTCAGGCATTAGCTGACTTCGTGGTTGAATGTACTATTAACAACCAAGAAGTCGGGGGGCAAGAGATAATGACTACCCCTGGGCAAGAGGATAAAGAAGAGAAACTCACACCCGATCTGAAGGAATATTGGGTGCTCTATTTTGAATCTGAAGGAATATTGGGTGCTCTATTTTGATGGAGCATCAAAAACAAAATCTAGTGGTGCAGGTTTGGTTTTGCAAAGCCCCGATGGGTTCACAGTGGAGTACGCTTTAAAGTTGGATTTCCCTACTACCAACAACGAGGCGGAATATGAGGCATTGATAGCTGGTTTGGGCTTGGCCAGAATTATGAGGGTCAAGAATCTCAAAGTTTGTGGAGATTCAAGGCTTGTGGTAGCACAAGTAAATGGTGAATTCGAGGCCAAGGATGAGACTATGGCAAAATACTTGAGAGTAGTAAAGGCTGTTATGTCCCAGTTTGAGGAGTGCTATGTTGAGCACATTCCAAGAGAGGAAAACATTAAGGCCGATGCCCTATCTAAATTTGCTTCTTCCGAGATAGAGAATTATGCTGGGAGTGTCTATTTTCAGGTCTTGAAGGCCCCGACCGTTAATTCAAAGTTATTGGCACCAATCGATATAGGAGGCTCTTGGATAGACCCTATCAAGGCACACCTTGAGACCGGATGGCTCCCAGACAATGCCTTGGAGGCACGAAAACTTTCAGTAAGAGCACTGAGATACACTTTGATCGAAGGCATCTTGTATAAGAGGTCGTTTGTCATTCCCTACTTGAAATGTTTAAGGCCTCAAGAGGCAAAAGAAGCATTGGAAGAAGTTCATGAAGGGATCTGTGGGCAACACTTGGGGGGCAGAGCCCTAGCTCACAAGATAATTCGTTTAGGGTTTTATTGGCCGGAGATGTTGGCTGATGCACAAAACTATGTCAAGAGATGTGAGAGATGCCAGAAGCATGCCCCAATTGTGAGGCAACCACCTGAGATGTTGACCTCGATTAACTCTCCCATTCCATTTGCAATGTGGGGGATGGACATACTTGGACCCTTTCCCATGGCTTCCGCACAGAGGAAATTCCTAATAGTAGCAATTGATTATTTCACTAAGTGGATTGAGGCTAAACCCCTGGCCAAGATAACCACCAAGCAAGTTTCCCAGTTCTTTTGGGAGAACATCATCTGCAGATACGGAATCCCACGAATCCTTGTGACAGACAATGGGACACAATTCAACAATGAGGAGTTTAAGAAGTATTGTGAAGAGAATGCAATTGAGCTCCGTTTTACCTCGGTGGCACACCCTCAGGCCAATGGGCAAGCTGAGGTAGCTAATCGAATTATCCTTGATGGACTGAAAAAGAGGGTCGAACGCTCTAGGAATACATGGGTAGATGAGTTGTTGCCCATACTTTGGGCATATCGTACCACTTGTAAGGTAACGACTGGAGCAACCCCATTTTTGCTGGCTTACGGAGCCGAGGCAGTTGTGCCTTTAGAGATCATGCAAGCATCACCTCGAGTTGAGGCATATGAGCCAGAAACTAATGACGAAGGAATGAGACTCGCCCTTGACTTAATTGATGAGGTTAGAGATGGAGCTAATGCGAAGAATGCTGAATATCAGAAGAGAGCATCTTTTCACTACAACCAGAGAGTTAAAGAAAGATTCTTTCGACAAGGTGACATGGTTTTAAGGAAGATTGAAGCCTCAGGAGTTGGCCAGAAAGGAAAGTTAGCACCAAACTGGGAAGGACCATATCTAGTCAGAAAGGTGTTAGGGCAAGGATCCTACAAGTTAGAAACCTTGGATAGGATTGAGGTGCCCCGAACTTGGCATGCTGTGAACCTCAAAGTTTATTATATCTAAGTTCTTTTGACAAAGGCTTGGACTTTTATCTATTTATTAGGAATAAGGTTCGAATAAAACCATTTTAGAGCATGTTGCTCCCAATAGAAGATAGAGTATTTATGTAAGGGTTGAACCCATTCTATTGATATCCATTGACAGCATAATGGAATTTACATTGTTTTCTTTATGAGTTACTTCTCTTTGTTAAAATAAACACGAAAGGCAAACGTTGAACTAACTTGTGAGTTTAGTACCAGCCAGGAGGCCAAGTACTTGAGAAATTCTAGAGTTTAACGAGCAATAAGCAAAAAATAAGAACATGGAAACAAAAAGGAACTACTGCATAAATAGAGTTAAGTCATAAGCCCCGAAGGGCAAAAGTTCAGAATAAATAAAGATAAACAGAAATAAGCCACGCAGGGCCATCTACTCCTCTAAATCCTCAATAACTACATCTCCCTGAGTGGAAGAAGGATCTGCTGTCTCTACCCCAGGAGAAGAAGGTGGATCCTGAGTGGGCTGAGAGTCCCCATCCACTGCTGTCTCTGTAGCAATCTCCAAAGCATCTGTCAATCCAGGGATAGCAGGGACTGGGAACTTCTCCAGGGATACCCCCTCGATCTTCCCACTCAGCTCCTCGATGATCCCTTCCCAACACTCCTTGAAGGTGCCAGGAAAGTTTGCATCATACTCAGCATTCAGGACATCTTGAAAGTCCTTAGAAGCCTTGTAGTCAGCAATAATGTGTTCCCTGTTCTGCTGCACCTCCAGCTGAAGCTTCCTGTTCTTCTCCTTCTCAGCAGCCAGCTCCTTCTCCACCTCCCTAAAACGAGCAAAGTTTGCCTCGGAGGCATCAAAGTATCTGTCTCTATCCCTCTCAGCTATGGTCTTTTCAGCACGCACCTCCTTTAGGTTATGAACAGCGGCCTGAAGGTAGGCGTTCATCTGCAAAGGAAACAAGTAAATAAGGGAAAAGTAAATGCAATTAAATTAAAGAAGTTGAATAAGAAATTACCGAAGCAACAGCTTGAGCCCCGAGAAGCTCAATCTGCAAGTCATCAGAGGACTCCACAATGTGGACCCTGTCCCGTGGAGTAACCACGCTCCTGGACCACTCAGCTGCAGCCCTGGAGTCACCTACAGCTGTGTCCCTATTGCATAAACCCCATCCCACTGTAAAGGGAGTAAGGTCTTCCTCAATAGGAACTGGTTTTTCTTGAAGAAAACCAGGAACACGCTCCACCGCGGGAGTAGCCTCATCTGTCCTGGCCCTTTTGGCCCTAGGGTTCTCTGTTACCACCCTAGCAGTGGCAGCAGTCTCCCTCTGCTTAAAAATTGCTCCCAGAGCAGTTTTGGCTGCAAAATGGTTACAAGAAAGTTAGAAAATTATATCTAGCATAAAATGTTAACAAATTAAGAGGTGAGAATTACCCTCAGGGCCCAAATCGCTTAGCCCGTGGGCCTGCAACGAATCTTCAGAAATCAAATTTGCACATTGATGCAAATTATCCGATGTTAACAAAGTTATGGCGGCCTCTTCTTCCACGCCCAATTTTAAACTCCTAACAGGCCCATCAATGGCTCTGCAGAAGTTGGGCCGAAAATAGTTGTCCCAGTCATCCCCATCCAAAAAGATATAAAACCATTCCCTTTTCCAATTAGGAAGGGAATTAGGAGCGGAATCCGAAACAAAACAAGAACGGGCCAAGGAACGATGTTGGATTTTGACCCAGCCCGAATTATCAGAAGAATTGACAAATTTGAATAGATATCGAAAAACAGAGATACTGGGCTCAAGCCCATGTTTCCTACATTGGACCAAAAAACAATAGATAAAACGCCATGCATTTGGCATAAGTTGGGTTGGACAAACCCGGGCTTCGGCCAAAAGACGGTAAACGAAAGGAGGAGGAGGTAGGCGAAAACCAGCATAAAAAGTTTCTTTATAAATCCTAATGGCCCCAGGCTTTGGGTGACAAGCCCTTTCGTTTGAGGCCGGAGCAACGGCCCTATAAGGCCCATTGATATGAAAAAGTTGGGCTAAAATGTCTACCCTATGTTGTTTATATTTCGATTTATGTTCATAAGCATCTAAATGAAGCATGTTTGGAAAAGCTTGACCAAATTCATTTAAAAGATCCCTAAGGGAAAAAACACTGGCATGGACAAGAGATGTTTTAGGGTTCTTACCCCTTGAAAGCCGTGGAGCGGTGGTGGAAGTGTTAGCGAGCTGTGACTGGCCTGAAGAGCTAGAATCCTCCATTGGTATGCTTCCCTTGAAGGCTTGAAACCCAGAAAAGTTGAAAAAAGAGGTTGAAGAAGATGAAGATTCAACGATCTTTTAACGGAAACTGGAAAGTAGGGCGGAGTAAAAACGCCGGAAATCGCCTCACGACAGAACCCTAGCAGAGCTTATTTGAAAAATATTTGTGATAAGGGAATGATAGTTTTTGCTGAATAGTGAAATGAGAAATGAGGGATGCACACTACTCTTTTATAGAGTTCATGGTTGGTCATTCAACCGGTTATATCCAGTAAATGGGCTGCTAACAGGTGACTGGGCCTTTGAATAGGCGGGAAGCCCATGAAATTCAAATTTTGAAATAATTCTAGAATGTTCTACAACATTTTTAGAAAATAGGATAAAATCCCGTTAGAATTCAAAGGCAGGAAGCCCAATTAAAAGGCTATACCCACGCCCAGGAGACCAAACCTCCTAGGCGTGCCTAAGGAAGGTGTCTCCTTGGCGGGGGTACCCACGCCTAGCTTGATTTTCTCTAAAGAAGGGTATACCCACGCCCAGGAGACCAAACCTCCTAGGCGTGCCTAAGGAAGGTGTCTCCTTGGCGGGGGTACCCACGCCTAGCTTGATTTTCTCTAAAGAAGGGTATACCCACGCCCAGGAGACCAAACCTCCTAGGCGTGCCTAAGGAAGGTGTCTCCTTGGCGGGGGTACCCACGCCTAGCTTGATTTTCTCTAAAGAAGGGTATACCCACGCCCAGGAGACCAAACCTCCTAGGCGTGCCTAAGGAAGGTGTCTCCTTGGCGGGGGTTGTAACACCCCCAGATCCGGGGTCCGGGATCCGGTGGTTACGGTTTCCAATTCTGTCCATAACAATTAAACTTTCCTTAACATAAAATAAATTACGTCTCTATGACCCAACACAACAATATAAAACACACCCGTTATAGTCCCAGAGATGAAATCAGAGTAACAATCAAATTTTTATTAATCACATTATGAGTTCTTACAATCCAAAAGGATTTCAATATAAATACATACCCTTTGCCATCCATTTACATAAGTCATACTAGACTATATTCTTGGTACTGAAAGAATAAATATACCCTACCAATAGCTTCTTCTACAGCTCTGGTAGTCTCATCGTCCTCGCCCGCGTCGAGTGCGCCTTGTGCGAGTCATCTGGTCTAACTGTTGTTGTGATATAATAATAAAGCAAGGGTGAGCAATAGCCCACCAACAATAATATATAACTGAACAATAATGTATAACAGTTCAAAAGTATCTTTCAAACCATATGCCATGCATTTACGGAAATGATGCCAGTATAATATGAACGATGAAGTTACAAGGTAACTTAAAGTATTTGTTTGAAGAAATATATGCTACATCAAAGTAAGCGAGATATTCTTATTGTTATTAAGAAGAGGAACTTGCAAGAAAAAGGTTGCAATTCCAGTTATGACTCTTTTCCAACTCTGCCAACAGTAATCATGTTGCAGGAAATAAATGAATTTGGATGATGAACCAATGATGGAGTATTCACCGCGCCCGCTGTTCCAATCTTGATGATCAGTCGAGATCGTACAGCTCAATTTAGATTTACTACCGGTAGAAGGAAGAACTGACGGCTTTACTTGTATACCGCCTTGCTAGCTCTCCCCGGCCAACGGTTGGGCCAAGGGGATGGACCGGCGCTACTCGGCCTCTTACACGACTCCTAGTTCAAATAGAATTCATGATTCTGAATATAACGTTCGTCCCCCTTTCCCCAAGTATAATACTTGTTGATAAGACTCCACAAAGTAGTCGTATCTAGTTGGAAAGGAAAATTTACCAATAACTCCCAAGCTATTACTTGGTAACGGATATCAACTTGTTCCAGTAATCTTACCCCTCGAAAGATGAGAAGGTAAGCAACGACTTAATAAGTCAACAGCACCCGAGTTGCGGGTGAAGGGAATACTTTATGACCGGGAAGTCGACAAGATAAATAACATTTTTCCAAGTAAGGTTCCCTTATTATTAAGGGGATAGACTCAAAGAAGAATGATGTCTGAGAACCTTTCTTGATATAAGATTAATAATAATATGACTCCGAAATATTTTCTGTAATAATCGAAGAAGATAAACCTTATCGAGGTTATTCTAAGTATGGAATAAATATTCAGAGAATATTTATTGAGTTAAAATATTTAAGGAGTATTTGGGAATATGAAAGCATATCTTTAATCAGAGTATTTCTCAGAATAATCCCTGAAGAAATATCAGGAGAATATTTATTGCATAATTAAATAATCAAATGAATATTCAAAGTAATATTCATTACTTAATAAGTCCTGAAAGGAATATTTAAAATATTTAAAATAATATTCGGTGATTAAATAGAACCCTGATGAATATTCAAAATAATATTCATAATTAATTAGGAATTTAAATGAATATTGATAAAGTAATATTCATTTAATGAATAATATTCTAAATGAATATCAAGTAATATTCATTTAGTAATCCAAGCTTTAAGGAATATTCGAGATAATATTCGATAATTAAATCAAGCTTCAGATGAATATTAAAATAATATTCATCAAGTATTTAATATCTTAAATGAATATTCAAAAGTAATATTTATTTAATAAAATAATATTCTAAAAGAATATCCAAATAATATTCATTTAGTAGTCTCATCTTTAGAAGAATATTCGAAATAATATTCGATAATCAATTCGACTCTGAATGAATATTGACAAATATTATTCGTCGAATGATTACGTTCAAATAATTATTTGAAGTAAGGATCATTAAATAAATAATCTCGAACGAATATTCAAATAATATTCGTCGCCTGAATAATGGAAAATATTTACTTAAATATTTTCCTCCGAGGTAATCTCGATATATCAAGGAATATTGACTCCCGGTCTATTTTTGATGAATAAGATGTATACGCCCTTCTATGAGGGTCTTACAATAACCGGCTTATAACTGATGTATAACTATCTAGCTTATAAGCCAACAATAACATTCAGGGAACAAGTATATCAATTCAACTTGAAAGTAGGCATGCATGCAATGGCATATGTATATCAGCAATCATATATATATATTTATTCAATCACAACAACAGCCTAAAAGAAGGGAATTGAAACTTGCCTGGTAGTCGAGTACGGTAAGGGGTAGTGGTAGCGGGTCCCGGTTCAGCTTGGTGATCTATAAATAGCCAAGGCATTCGGGATTAATCACTTAACATATTAAAAGTTAAGTTATACTTAATTCGAAACACGTTCTCGAGTTATCTCGTTATAGCCCCTTTAGTGGATTACTTATTATCACTGATCCGACCCGACATTCGTTCGTTAATACGACATGTCATTGTACTTATACTTGGGACATACTTAAGTCATATGAGTTCTAAAGTCGATCGTTACGAACCAATACTATACTCCGAGTTTTATCGTCCGTTTTCTAAGTGTTTTACCGAAGTTATAAAAGAGTCGTCTTTTAGGGGTTCGTTCGCGTTTAACCTCGACTCGAACATTTTTAATAAATCGAAAAATGATCCTTTTGACATACGGTTTTCTTTCACGCCTTCCTTTTTACCTCTAGTATTTATTTACCAAGATTCACCATGACGTTACATAGTTTACGAGGGTTCAATTACAGTTATGAACTTTCGTTTACGGATTCGAACTACTTTTAGTAATTTGGTCATAAATCCTAAACCGTAAGTCCGTTTCACGTGATCTTTATATCAAAACGAAGCTTAGAACATTACCTATCCTATCATGGCAGATTGCAAAGCTAGGCAGTGAGTTACATCTACTGTCCAAGTTGTTTTTCTTAAGGTTAACGAAATTTCGGCATTACGACAGCTATATATCGAACGTTCCAAAAATTATAACAATCCAACCAAGCCACACCGGGCATCCACACAACTTATCACATGATTATGAACATCATCAAGTCCAGATCATACCAGTTTACCACAATAATTAACATGCTTTCTTGCTCAACTAAATCACTTACTAATTATGCTTATAATCATGCTAACATCATAACCAAGCTTAGCTCATCAAAAACATCCATAAACTTAAAGTTGATCTAGGGTTTCAAGAGTGTTATATCTTCTTGAGAGTATGTACTAGCCTTACAAAGCTTGTTATAGTCCTTGGATAGCCTTAGGGTAGCTAAGATCAACCATGAAAACAAAAAAAATCAAAGATTAGTTCATGAAACACTATTCATCCTCCTCTTTCATGATTTTTTTGAAAATGGAAACAAAGGAGTTTGGACTTGAAATTTTTAGGAGATTGCTTTTATGAAATATAGGACTCACCATAAAAATTTGATGATCAAACAAGGAGTGGAAGCTTGGTTTGGAAATCTAAAAATTCCAAAAATTCGAAGTCTTGTTTCTTGAGGGGAAAAACAGGGTGATTTTCTTGAATTTATTTACCTATCCAAACGATCTTCAAAAATTATGAAATTTTGAACTAATACTCTACATATATTGAGGAAGCTATGGTTAAAATTTGGTGATCTATGAATGGGTAGAAGTGGAGATATGAATTTTTATTTCATGGTGGTTCTTGCTGGGCAGTTTGAAGAAAATGGAGAGAGATGGAGTTGCTTGGCTTTTCTCTCCCACTTTGTTTCAATTGATAAATGATATGTTTCTATGATATTTCCCTTGCCAAGGATCAGATGTAACCAGCCTTGTCACCCCTCAATCCATGTGCCAAAGATTTGTGGTTAGAAAGAAAAGAGTAACAAGGTGCATTGTTGGCTTGTTCTTGATCAAACACCTCATGAATCCACTTGTTCTTGATTTGTTTCACACTTAATCCTCTTATGACTTGCATGAGCTGATCTTGCATGTAATATATCTGTGTTGTGTTGTATTTTAAAGCTCATTAAGCGTTTGTTTGATCGCTTAATCTCGTTTTAAAAATTCTAGCGATTTCTAGAACGCTCGTTTTTCTAACTCGAAGGTTTTTGTTCTAAATCCTTAAATCGTATTTAATAAAAATAAAATCCTTGATATAATAATTCTCTTTTCTTGTTCGCATTGACATGCTCTTCACTGCTCGATCCAATTTTCCATAAAAATAAAGTTTGGAATTTCTGAATTCCGATCGCGTTTACATACACTTATTTACCTTGTAGGTTACTAATATGACTTCGAAATATCCATACCATGTCTCGTACATAGGTGGCATGAAAAATTTCTTAAACCTCAAAAATCACTATACATCCACAAAATCACTATGCACGTACAGGAAACACTATGCACGTACGGGAAATACTATGCACGTACGGGAAATACTATGCACGTACGGGAAACACTATGCACGTACTCATTTCCCTTCAAGGATCCATTAGCTCCTTCCTGGATGGTAGATTATTCTTATCTAGGTCCTCAACCATCGAATTACTCTATTCTGACAATATACCAATGCATCAAGATCATTGTCCAAAGTAATATCCATTCATTACAATCATTGTTCCTCATTTTATCATTACTTAATAAAAAGTTTTAATTATATCCAAAATTTGGGGTTCTTACAGTCTCCCCTCCTTAAAAGGATTCCGTCCCGGAATCAGGTAGGAAGCAAAGAGTCGTTTGCCTGTCGTTCACTTTTTGGCTTCCCGGTCAATTCTTAGTCGTTCTACCCTTCCTCAGCACATCTTCTAGTGCTACAATCCATACTGTATCCCTTTTTCATCAACGTTGCTACTTTTCGTTCAACTCACTATCCGGGTTATACTCTTAATCAGTCTTATCCTTATTGATACCTGCAGTAACATTGGTATCACTATCACCCTACGAATTCGGAGGTAACCTCGCTCGTACTGTGCATTTCCTGATTGCTTTAATCTTCGCAATCTCGATCAATATAGATAAGTGGAAAGATTTATTGAGAGATCACTTATGATCAATTGAACATTTGTTATATTGCATAGTTAGTACGGAAGGGGGCCAGCCTTTAGTACTTGACAAGCAATTAAACAAGTCATGGTATTCCACTTAGACTTCTATCACATAGACAGATAGTCACGTAGCAGTACCTCCCCTCCTAAAAAGGTTGTTCTTCTCAATTCATAAAGAAGATGAATAAGAGAGAAGAAGAGGAAAGAGTTCCAAAGGATTATAGAAAGCTTTCATGATTGTAGAATATCATACTCAGAATTTACCTCTGAACTATAGAGGTTTATCAAAGAAGAAATTAATCATAATTATATCCAATACTATTTGATCGCAATCTCACGTGCCAACATATCTTGCTGCTTTGTCCATTATTCTATGGACAAATACTCTTGTTCAATCTTAGCGATACTCACATTCGGGAAATCCTCCAACCTTTCAGGTTAAATCTTAGATTTCTCACTTGACATCATTAGTACTGACATCCCATATCATGTTACTAGCTTTTTCATAACTATAATATTGACACTATCAGGTTGTCATCCTGAGAATTCATTAGAAACCCATTCATAACATTCCTTGCTTCTCATTCCATAGTTGCTTTCCCAGCCTTTTCTTTATCAATCACATCCTTCTTATTATCTGATTCTTACTCATTTCTATTATTTACTTTCACCTTCACCTCTTTATTGAGACACCTTTTTGCACTTGGTACCTCCTTATCGGTATTCCGTCACATTTATTTTATAATCATCACGTTATTCCAATTTAAATTTTCCGAAATGAATCTGGCCCGATCCCTTTAACTTAGATTCATATAATCTACTTCTGCCAACCTTGTTTCTTATCACTTGTTCTTTTCTATCCGTGGTTTTCCACAGGTTGTCTTTCGTAAGTCAGACGAGGTCGTATATCTACATGCTCGTACTCCTATCATCTGTTGAACATCTGCATTTTACTGGCGTAGCCTGGCCACATGAAAACCCGTTATGACCGTGCTATAAGTTTTGGGGGTAAGGCTGGCTCGAATACCGCCGTCCGAACACTTATAAACTCTCAGGTGGCCCAATAAGTCTCGGGCTCAACCGCCCTTCCCTCCAAGTCTCATTAATTCTTTCTATGGGAATACGTTTAGCATCACGAATTATCAACCTCATATTCTCTATCTTGTTTGTGCAGAAGTACACTAACACAAACTTGCTTGTCATTCATCAACATGCCATTTAGCTTATCAATAGCAGCACTTTCTTTATCTTTACGTTGTCATCTCCTTTCTTAGAAGAATCACCCTCGCTTGTTGTTTACGTAGTGCGTTAATAGTTAACCCTACGGGTTTCAAATCCCTTAGGGAGACAAAGTAATCATTATTCCTTATCCATAAGGAACACTTCCTGAACTTGATGTAGATATAACATGAAGCAGATAGAATTGCAGAAGAGTTTCAAGCATCGCAGCTAGGTCCGGTTGATGAAACTATCACTTATGCATCTTCCATAAAAGACTGGAAACTTAACGGTTTACTTCATCAAATTTTTTTTTTTTTTACCATGGTCCTGGTTTGCCTCAAAACGGAACCTTCTAAGGTACGTAATATGCTTAAGACTCCATCAGGAATCGAATCTTTACTTAAACTATTATTACCTTCGATTCTTGCACAATCATCAAAAGGAATGTAACTTCCTCCACTCCAATATGACCTTCCAGGTCTTTCCAAATATCATTTTGTTTCTTCGGTATGAACATTTATAATTATTCCTTTATACTTAGACTGTCAGCCACCTCATTGGCCTTTCCTGATAATAATTTCTGGTAATCCTTGTTATCTGGATATATTCCAATTCAAACATTTCTACCTCATTCCTATCATTATTGGGTGAAAGCATTCTCCCTTAAGCTCTGCTGATGGAGAAAAAATATATTTATCAGTCTTTCTCCATAAGTCATTGCTTCCACCTACCCGTGGGAACTTTATCACGTTTATTCCCAATCCTACTTAGGATACTTCTTTTCTTAGTTCCTTCCTTATCTTAGGATAATCTCAACCTTTATAGGTTCAATCCATACTCCCTCAGGGTTTCATACATTCATCATCTGGTATATTGTTATTGTGTCTTACATTCTCTTCCAAACTTCTAGTTGAAAACTCAGAATATTAGCTTTTCCTTGTAAGGTTTCTTAGGTCGTCCTCATCATTCCGCCTGTATTTTCTAGGTACAGGGTATATCAAAACGTCATTGATCAATACTCTAATAATTCTATCTCTGTTCTTTCCAGAACTCTTTTTAATAATCTTTACAGGTCATTGTTGCCTTAGCAAATCTAACTCATATCATCTGAATTCACAATGTCTTTATTAGGGTTAGTGCCATCCCTTGTGCATTCCCCAGGGTTTGCCTTACTTTATGGATATCCTATCCTTAATTCAACTGCCAAGGAATTCTTGCATTTTATACTTGGCAATCAAATCATGTATCCTTAATAAGGGTCTCTTTCCAATCATTCTCATTTGATAATCGATCGGTGGCTTAATGCTAACCTCTTCTTTCAGATAGTTGTCAGCCTATTTGACCTTCCCAAAGACAACGTATGTCTATCTGCTCTCTTACAGAACTTGGTACTGGTAGCAAGGATGTTTTGGAAGATATTGGTCGAGTCGAGTTCAACGTGAATCTCTTAGTACTTATCGTTCTTCTCAAAGGTAATTGCCTTAGATGAAATTTCTACAGCATACTGATCCATATCTGACCATTTCTATACTCTCTTCATAAACCTTCGTTGTTTACTTTCCTCAGTCATAATATATTCATGGTATTCATGATACCCTAACATCATACATCTCAAGTCATTATACTTCCATTTTTTTTTTTTTCGTAATCTTGGACGATCATATACACATGAGTCACTTCAGTACGGGTGACCCCATCCCAAAAAGGTCTAGTGAATTCCCAATCAAAACATGGGTTGTTCGGCAGAAGATTCAAACGATCTCATTAATGTTTCCTTTATATCAGAAGCCCTTGCAGTCGGTGCTTTCTTAGAAGCAACCCTGCTTTGTCCTTTCACTGATGGTCTAGTCACTCGATAATCCTTTGTGACTTGGCCTCAACTGGCCACACTAAAATAAAATAAAATAATAATAAAAAAAAATGATTTTAGGGGTTGGCTAATAGCATTACTTTTCTAGCAATTGCCGGCATAGTGCCTTCTTCTTTGATACCTTTCTACCTTTCCAAAACTTTACTCCAAATAAGTCTTAATCGACCACTCGGCACTGTCTCCGGTCACCTTTCCTCCACTTTTATCTTTTCAACTATTCTTATCACTCCCACGTGCCACGCAAGCTTACCATTCCTGGCATAACAGCCTTTTCACTTAAGTCAATCCCGAAGTTTCTCAGTCCGGCTGGTTTCTTACTTACATTTCCTATTTTCGTCCAATCTCACTTCATCATTGTATTTCTACAATCAATCGCGATAACCAGGGTCTGTCCACCAACCCATTTTACCGCATCCTTACCCAAATCACAGGGTTTGCTCCAAATTTTTTTTTTTTTTTTTACTCTCTTCCATGACATTCTCTGATAATCAGAAAGACAAGGTTTGCCAAAATTCACCGAATTCCTTTCCAGACTCAGGGAAATTTTGATCAATCTACCCACCTACTGGTAACATTAAGGAGACCAGTTTCGAAACCTGAAGAATAGTTCTATGAACCTCCAAGCAGGTGGAATCATAAGCAGTCATAGTTAACGAAATAATCATCATCGGATTGGAAGTTTACCCACTGGAGAGGAATCAATTATATACATCCCTTAGAAGGGAATCAATAGTTTCAAACTGAAACCTGTCACAACGTCCTGATATTCAATACTACTAAATGTCGGTCTACCTAACCCTTTATGCGAAGCGTCATTGGAAGCACAAAGTCTCCTTTTTTTTCCATTAAGCAATGCCAGCTCTTGGTCATTACCAATTTCACCTTTTTGCTCCAGGAGGATTTTCTCACATTTTTCTCTTTAACTGCTGATCATATTACTTGATCTATTATAATTCCGTGTCGGAGTAAACTTAAGGTAACTATTATAATCCATTCAAAGAGAAGAAGGAATTTAATATTCCTCTGAATCACATGCATCTAACGTTTCTGGTTCATCATTTAACTGAGTTGAATTAACTCTATACTCAGTCTCTGGCAGTAGTCTCATTACGAGTTCATCTTGACTCACTGGTCTTATCTTCCGGTAGGTTCTGAGATCATTGTCTTGCTTACTACTTCCTTATATAATTTTACCCAATCATGCTGTCACTTCCCAATGTCTTTACTTTCTAACTGATTCATTCATAAAATGGACATTTTCCTGAATAAAACAATTTCATCAACCTCAATTTGGTTCCATAAATTACAACCTATGACATCTGCCTTCTCATGGCGAATTATTACTGACCATATTCATACTAATTCATTTATCAAATGATATGGCACTTACTGCCTCCTTCTCAACTATTCCTAGGGACTCTGCTCCTCGCCCTAAATCGATGTATTTGATAATCATACATCCCTCTAGCTCTTTCTTTGTTAAGATGAAAATCTCTAAGGATTCTCATCTATTTCCGTATAAGATCTCAAGTAATTCTTCCAATCCTTCTTTCTTGCTGGTACTACATCTGGTAGTCCGGCTATGAATCCAACATGAATCTTCAGTTCTCTTGCTAATAACTCAGTTCTTTATGCTCCCTTTTCTGAGCACTATACTTTAATCATCACAGTTTTTCTGGCTGCAACCCTCATTCCTCAAGGGTAAGCTCTTTATCCTAACAGGACTTTTCCTTATCTACTGGAACCTCTTCCGGGTCTCCAAATAGGGTACTTCATCGAATTACCCGCTGATCTTCAGTATATAAAGCATCATCGCGCTGCTGCTCGTATGCCTCAAGGTCTGTCGCCTTACTCGTCAATACGATATCGAGCTAAGTTACTATCACGATACTTAAGAGTTCCCATAAGGGTTTTATATGTCATCACTACATTAAGTAGTCCGACTATGAACTTGGCAAGAGTTCTTATTATCTTAATGAATTTATTGTTTTAACGTCGCCTCATCTCTGGGGTTTATAACGTACGCTCTGATACCACTTCTGTAACACCCCCAGATCCGGGGTCCGGGATCCGGTGGTTACGGTTTCCAATTCTGTCCATAACAATTAAACTTTCCTTAACATAAAATAAATTACGTCTCTATGACCCAACACAACAATATAAAACACACCCGTTATAGTCCCAGAGATGAAATCAGAGTAACAATCAAATTTTTATTAATCACATTATGAGTTCTTACAATCCAAAAGGATTTCAATATAAATACATACCCTTTGCCATCCATTTACATAAGTCATACTAGACTATATTCTTGGTACTGAAAGAATAAATATACCCTACCAATAGCTTCTTCTACAGCTCTGGTAGTCTCATCGTCCTCGCCCGCGTCGAGTGCGCCTTGTGCGAGTCATCTGGTCTAACTGTTGTTGTGATATAATAATAAAGCAAGGGTGAGCAATAGCCCACCAACAATAATATATAACTGAACAATAATGTATAACAGTTCAAAAGTATCTTTCAAACCATATGCCATGCATTTACGGAAATGATGCCAGTATAATATGAACGATGAAGTTACAAGGTAACTTAAAGTATTTGTTTGAAGAAATATCTGCTACATCAAAGTAAGCGAGATATTCTTATTGTTATTAAGAAGAGGAACTTGCAAGAAAAAGGTTGCAATTCCAGTTATGACTCTTTTCCAACTCTGCCAACAGTAATCATGTTGCAGGAAATAAATGAATTTGGATGATGAACCAATGATGGAGTATTCACCGCGCCCGCTGTTCCAATCTTGATGATCAGTCGAGATCGTACAGCTCAATTTAGATTTACTACCGGTAGAAGGAAGAACTGACGGCTTTACTTGTATACCGCCTTGCTAGCTCTCCCCGGCCAACGGTTGGGCCAAGGGGATGGACCGGCGCTACTCGGCCTCTTACACGACTCCTAGTTCAAATAGAATTCATGATTCTGAATATAACGTTCGTCCCCCTTTCCCCAAGTATAATACTTGTTGATAAGACTCCACAAAGTAGTCGTATCTAGTTGGAAAGGAAAATTTACCAATAACTCCCAAGCTATTACTTGGTAACGGATATCAACTTGTTCCAGTAATCTTACCCCTCGAAAGATGAGAAGGTAAGCAACGACTTAATAAGTCAACAGCACCCGAGTTGCGGGTGAAGGGAATACTTTATGACCGGGAAGTCGACAAGATAAATAACATTTTTCCAAGTAAGGTTCCCTTATTATTAAGGGGATAGACTCAAAGAAGAATGATGTCTGAGAACCTTTCTTGATATAAGATTAATAATAATATGACTCCGAAATATTTTCTGTAATAATCGAAGAAGATAAACCTTATCGAGGTTATTCTAAGTATGGAATAAATATTCAGAGAATATTTATTGAGTTAAAATATTTAAGGAGTATTTGGGAATATGAAAGCATATCTTTAATCAGAGTATTTCTCAGAATAATCCCTGAAGAAATATCAGGAGAATATTTATTGCATAATTAAATAATCAAATGAATATTCAAAGTAATATTCATTACTTAATAAGTCCTGAAAGGAATATTTAAAATATTTAAAATAATATTCGGTGATTAAATAGAACCCTGATGAATATTCAAAATAATATTCATAATTAATTAGGAATTTAAATGAATATTGATAAAGTAATATTCATTTAATGAATAATATTCTAAATGAATATCAAGTAATATTCATTTAGTAATCCAAGCTTTAAGGAATATTCGAGATAATATTCGATAATTAAATCAAGCTTCAGATGAATATTAAAATAATATTCATCAAGTATTTAATATCTTAAATGAATATTCAAAAGTAATATTTATTTAATAAAATAATATTCTAAAAGAATATCCAAATAATATTCATTTAGTAGTCTCATCTTTAGAAGAATATTCGAAATAATATTCGATAATCAATTCGACTCTGAATGAATATTGACAAATATTATTCGTCGAATGATTACGTTCAAATAATTATTTGAAGTAAGGATCATTAAATAAATAATCTCGAACGAATATTCAAATAATATTCGTCGCCTGAATAATGGAAAATATTTACTTAAATATTTTCCTCCGAGGTAATCTCGATATATCAAGGAATATTGACTCCCGGTCTATTTTTGATGAATAAGATGTATACGCCCTTCTATGAGGGTCTTACAATAACCGGCTTATAACTGATGTATAACTATCTAGCTTATAAGCCAACAATAACATTCAGGGAACAAGTATATCAATTCAACTTGAAAGTAGGCATGCATGCAATGGCATATGTATATCAGCAATCATATATATATATTTATTCAATCACAACAACAGCCTAAAAGAAGGGAATTGAAACTTGCCTGGTAGTCGAGTACGGTAAGGGGTAGTGGTAGCGGGTCCCGGTTCAGCTTGGTGATCTATAAATAGCCAAGGCATTCGGGATTAATCACTTAACATATTAAAAGTTAAGTTATACTTAATTCGAAACACGTTCTCGAGTTATCTCGTTATAGCCCCTTTAGTGGATTACTTATTATCACTGATCCGACCCGACATTCGTTCGTTAATACGACATGTCATTGTACTTATACTTGGGACATACTTAAGTCATATGAGTTCTAAAGTCGATCGTTACGAACCAATACTATACTCCGAGTTTTATCGTCCGTTTTCTAAGTGTTTTACCGAAGTTATAAAAGAGTCGTCTTTTAGGGGTTCGTTCGCGTTTAACCTCGACTCGAACATTTTTAATAAATCGAAAAATGATCCTTTTGACATACGGTTTTCTTTCACGCCTTCCTTTTTACCTCTAGTATTTATTTACCAAGATTCACCATGACGTTACATAGTTTACGAGGGTTCAATTACAGTTATGAACTTTCGTTTACGGATTCGAACTACTTTTAGTAATTTGGTCATAAATCCTAAACCGTAAGTCCGTTTCACGTGATCTTTATATCAAAACGAAGCTTAGAACATTACCTATCCTATCATGGCAGATTGCAAAGCTAGGCAGTGAGTTACATCTACTGTCCAAGTTGTTTTTCTTAAGGTTAACGAAATTTCGGCATTACGACAGCTATATATCGAACGTTCCAAAAATTATAACAATCCAACCAAGCCACACCGGGCATCCACACAACTTATCACATGATTATGAACATCATCAAGTCCAGATCATACCAGTTTACCACAATAATTAACATGCTTTCTTGCTCAACTAAATCACTTACTAATTATGCTTATAATCATGCTAACATCATAACCAAGCTTAGCTCATCAAAAACATCCATAAACTTAAAGTTGATCTAGGGTTTCAAGAGTGTTATACCTTCTTGAGAGTATGTACTAGCCTTACAAAGCTTGTTATAGTCCTTGGATAGCCTTAGGGTAGCTAAGATCAACCATGAAAACAAAAAAAATCAAAGATTAGTTCATGAAACACTATTCATCCTCCTCTTTCATGATTTTTTTGAAAATGGAAACAAAGGAGTTTGGACTTGAAATTTTTAGGAGATTGCTTTTATGAAATATAGGACTCACCATAAAAATTTGATGATCAAACAAGGAGTGGAAGCTTGGTTTGGAAATCTAAAAATTCCAAAAATTCGAAGTCTTGTTTCTTGAGGGGAAAAACAGGGTGATTTTCTTGAATTTATTTACCTATCCAAACGATCTTCAAAAATTATGAAATTTTGAACTAATACTCTACATATATTGAGGAAGCTATGGTTAAAATTTGGTGATCTATGAATGGGTAGAAGTGGAGATATGAATTTTTATTTCATGGTGGTTCTTGCTGGGCAGTTTGAAGAAAATGGAGAGAGATGGAGTTGCTTGGCTTTTCTCTCCCACTTTGTTTCAATTGATAAATGATATGTTTCTATGATATTTCCCTTGCCAAGGATCAGATGTAACCAGCCTTGTCACCCCTCAATCCATGTGCCAAAGATTTGTGGTTAGAAAGAAAAGAGTAACAAGGTGCATTGTTGGCTTGTTCTTGATCAAACACCTCATGAATCCACTTGTTCTTGATTTGTTTCACACTTAATCCTCTTATGACTTGCATGAGCTGATCTTGCATGTAATATATCTGTGTTGTGTTGTATTTTAAAGCTCATTAAGCGTTTGTTTGATCGCTTAATCTCGTTTTAAAAATTCTAGCGATTTCTAGAACGCTCGTTTTTCTAACTCGAAGGTTTTTGTTCTAAATCCTTAAATCGTATTTAATAAAAATAAAATCCTTGATATAATAATTCTCTTTTCTTGTTCGCATTGACATGCTCTTCACTGCTCGATCCAATTTTCCATAAAAATAAAGTTTGGAATTTCTGAATTCCGATCGCGTTTACATACACTTATTTACCTTGTAGGTTACTAATATGACTTCGAAATATCCATACCATGTCTCGTACATAGGTGGCATGAAAAATTTCTTAAACCTCAAAAATCACTATACATCCACAAAATCACTATGCACGTACAGGAAACACTATGCACGTACGGGAAATACTATGCACGTACGGGAAATACTATGCACGTACGGGAAACACTATGCACGTACTCATTTCCCTTCAAGGATCCATTAGCTCCTTCCTGGATGGTAGATTATTCTTATCTAGGTCCTCAACCATCGAATTACTCTATTCTGACAATATACCAATGCATCAAGATCATTGTCCAAAGTAATATCCATTCATTACAATCATTGTTCCTCATTTTATCATTACTTAATAAAAAGTTTTAATTATATCCAAAATTTGGGGTTCTTACAGGGGTACCCACGCCTAGCTTGATTTTCTCTAAAGAAGGGTATACCCACGCCCAGGAGACCAAACCTCCTAGGCGTGCCTAAGGAAGGTGTCTCCTTGGCGGGGGTACCCACGCCCAGCTCGATTTTCTTTAAAGAAGGCTATACCCACGCCCAGGAGACCAAACCCCCTAGGCGTGCCTAAGGAGGGTGTCTCCTTGGCGGGGGTACCCACGCCCAGGAAGCATTTCCAGGGACAAAGGTCACCCACGCCCAGGAGACCAAACCCCCTAGGCGTGCCTAAGGAGGGTGTCTCCTTGGCGGGGGTACCCACGCCCAGGAGACATTTCTTGCCAAGGTGACTTTTTTAAAAGTTAATACTTTAAAAAATTTTTAAATAATGTTGGGAAATTAAAAAATAATTCCCAAAAAATACCTGTTGGTACATAAAAATTCCTAAATTATTAGGAAAAATTACAAAAAATACCTGTTGGTACATAAAAATTCCTAAATTATTAGGAAAAATTACAAAAAATACCTGTTGGTACATAAAAATTCCTAAAATATTAGGAAAAGTACAGAAAAATACGAGGAAAATTATAGAAATATTTTCTTGACAAATTGAGCAATAATATATGCTAATAATGCATAAAAACTCTATGAAAGTGCCGAAATTGCTAAAAGCAAGCACAAGTTAAAGCCTCGAATAAGGCAAATCGTCGTAAATGTGTAGGTCGCTCCACACTTTACAAGCAAGACGATACTCGTGAAACACTAGTGTAAACCAAAACTCCCATACAAGGGTAGGAAAATTAAGAAGTCCCAGGTAAGGGATAAAAACGACCCCGAGTCTCGATTAAGGCAAATATAACTTCTACGAAAACCTGATCAGTTTTCCTAAGAAGTTGGGGGGCAAATGATATGGGCTGAAAATAAGCCCTAAAGACACATTTAATGTGGCATTAATTAAGCCGAGAATAGTCCAAACGTGGGGCCCACCAGCTGGGCCCAAAACCCTAAATATAATATTAATTTCGTAATTAATATTAAGGGTAATAAACAGCTCAGCAAATAAGAGTTGGATAAGGATAATATCCCTTTCAAACTTATCCAATAAGGCATCCAATTCGATATGGAAACTGATTCCTACAGGGAATAGATCTAGAACATTCCTCAAAGACTTGCCCATCAAGTCTCCAAATCCTACCATAATTCTAAGGCTTCTCAGCCTATATAAAGGGCCTGACCCCTCATTCTCAGAACTACGTTTTATTGGCTTGATTCTCTAATTTACAGAGATACGTAGGCATTCTGTGAGGACCGTTTAAGTCTCGAACGCAGAAGCAGCCATTAAAGCACGAAGCTCACGAACCCTAGTATTAAATATACAAACCCTAACCGCAATATTTTCAACCTAGTTTTTATTCCACAACACATTTTGTCATATATTTACTTTTCATGTTATAAATGCATTATATATGAGTTTTTTTGTCACACCATCATATGTGAGTTATTTATTAATAATTTTTTAAATATGAGAAATGAAGTTCATAAAGTTGAATTCAAAATTTTTGTTAGTACAAATTTAAAAAAAAAACAAAAAAAAAAACAAAATAATATATAACAAATTTAGATTTGAAATATGTTAAATATTTAAATAAAATATGCAATTGAGTTATAATTAATTGCAATATTAATATTATATAAGATAATAACGAATATATGTCATCGTTGGATATCGAACCAGTATTCTCATGATATATAATCACATTTATAAATTGCGAGTATGAGTAAAAGTGGCTATTCACGAGAGGTCGTGGGTACCCGTAAAATTTGTGGTTGCGAGAAAAAGAAAATATTAACGTGAGGTCGTAATATGTAATTATACAAAATATAATAAGTAATCAATTATAATATATACAATTAAATAGATGGGTTTAAAAAAATATATTCAAGAATGAGAAATTAGATTGGAGTAATAAATTTTTGTAAAAAATTAAAAGATTTGTAAAATAGAACTTTTTACAATAAAAACATTAAATTTTTATAAACGAATATAATTTAGTCGTAAATTAAAATTAAAATTAAAATTAAAATATATAATAATCATAGATATAAGTTCATAATATACATGTAATTTATTAATTATCTTTTAAATATTGTATTTATTTTTATATACTCAATAAGGAATTTATATCGGTCAATAAATATTTTTATCAAAATGTATAAATGAGTTTAAAATTAAATTTTTTAAAAAACAAATAATAAAATTGATTAAAATAAATAATATAACTAATAGAAAATTTAATTTAACGATTTATTAACAGGCCAGTGCCTTGCACGGGTAAATCTTTAACAAACCCCAATCCTTTATTACTTCTACTTTCATCTCCAATTTTCACAACTCCTATATACATACACCTCTACATACACAAACCCATCTATATAATCCAAAATTTTCAACTTTCAACCATTACAAGATTCAAGGGAAGAATAAATTCGAATTATTGGAAGCTAATCGTGCAAGTTCACCTCTTTAATTCGTGGGTATTATTCTAATCTCATCTTTTTAATTGCTACGAATTTGTGTTCTTGCCAATTAGGGTTTGGTTGTGTTCTTGAATTGGGGGTTTTGCTTAAAATCGAATTTTGGAGTTGTGTTGATTATTATTATTGTTGTTATGGCTTCTAAGAGACAACGATTGGTGGGTAGTAGTAGTAGTACTTGTCCATCTTCGGATGAGAATGCTATTTTGGAAGGTGGGGTGGTGAAGTTTGTGAATGAGGAGGCCGAAGCGGAGTATGGTCGGTTAGTTTCTAGAGGAGTTATTCGGGAAAGGAGATTTGTGCCACGTAATAATGAAGAGATGGTAGCTATGGTTAGTGAGAGGGGTTGGTCTTTATTTTGTGAGTTTGCTAATGATGCCCCGTTGAATGTAGTTAGGGAGTTTTATGTTAATGCTAAGATAGAAAAGAATAACTCCACGGTTGTTAGGGGCCGGAATTTGGATTATTCGCCTCGTGCCATTCGTGCTTTGATTAGGCAGCAGCCTAAACCTAGGGGTGATGTGGATTGGGGGAAAAAGACTAGAGATGACGTTGATCTTGAAGCTATCATTGGTGAGCTATGTGTTCCGGGTACAGTTTGGAAGTGTAAGTTGGGTACCACCGAGAAGAGGACTTTTCCGGCTGCGTCATTGACTAGGTTCGCACGGGCTTGGTTCCTTTTCATAAGTTCTAATATCCTTCCGTCATCCCATGTGACAGATGTTATTGTTGAGAGGGCTATTCTGCTATGGGGCATTCTCAAAGGTGAGTATGTTGACATTGGTTATCTGATTAATCAAACTATTCTTCGGTATTTGGGAAGTAATTCGACGGCTAGTATTCCTTATGCTTCTATCATCACGGGATTGTGTGATGCTGCGAAAGTGAAATGGTACGTAGGTGAGCCGGTGCAGACAGCTATGACTTCTATTACTGATGCTACTATTGACCGGATGGTGGAGTGGCCGGGCGGCATTCCTCATCCTCGGGGTCTAGGCTATGTTGTTGGTGGTACTGGTGGTCAGGGAGCGGGCGCTCCGCCACATGTTCCTAGGGCACCAGGAGTTGTTATGGCAGGTCCTCAGTGGCGTACGGTGGATATGTCGGTTTTTGATACCTATTTTCGTCGAATGACTAGGCGGATTGTTGCTATGCATGTTAGCAGTCGCTAGTATTCCGAGGACATGGCCGTAGCTTTGGATGCAGCTTTTCAGTCACCAGGTACTGCTGTTCAGTGGCCTCTATTTGGAGCTCGGACTCCGTATCCTCCACCTGATTCATCCGACAAGGGGGAAGAGGGTGACGAGGATGACGATGGCGACGAGTAGGTATGTTTTCTGCTATCCCTCGTATTTACTTCCATTCAATGCGGACATTGAATATTTTAAGTTTGGGGGTGGTTTGAGGGATTAGTAGTTGTTGTATTATGTGTGCATATAGATATCATGTTTTGCATGTTAGTAGTAATTCATGCATATATGTTCGTATTAATTACGTTTGTTTCATATAGGTCATTCTGTTTTTTGTTTCGTATATCATGTGAGTTCATATTAGTTGCATTTCATGACATGCATATTTCATGATCCCTTAGAACGAGCTAATTCTGATTGGTAGGTAGGTGTCTAATTGAGTGTGGTAGTGATGAATAGAGGGTTGACTTATAGTTTCTATGAAATTGACTTATGTGTTTCGGAAACAAAACTAATTACACAGTCTCATTGGGTGCTTTTGGGCTAGGTTGAGGTCATGCTTGTTTGGATGTTTTGAGATTTAATCACTTGATTATATTTAGAATTTTCTTTATTCCCTTGATGGCCTAGAACACTTAAGTCTAAGTTTGGGGGAAAACAGGGATTTCATGCTTAAATTGTAAATAATTGTCAATAATGGCTAGGCATCAAATGGCTAGTAGCCGGCTCATATTTATATGAGTAGTCTAGGGTTGGAATTGAGAATTCTCATTCCAGATTGCATAAAAAAAAGAAAAAAAAAGAAAAAAAAAAGAAAAAAAAAGAGTCAAAAGTTTCAATTGTTTATATGCAAAATTAACCAGGGTGAGCTCTTTAATACTCGAGCAATTAAGTTCGCGGGGACTTTGTGCCTAGTGACCTAAGGCTTTTATAGTCTGGGATCCACTAACCCAACGCTCGCTACATGGGTATTATTGTATAAGCCTTTCGGGGTCTCATCCATTGCACGGTTAAATAAGCATGCTTGTATATATGTGTCGTAGTAGTAGTAATAAAGCATGAATTTATGTCTACCTTGGATAAGGATGGAGGTGTTCTTAGGTTGTAAGAACCCAAATTTTGGGTAGAATTAAAACTTTTATTTATTTAATGATGTAAGAATGAATAGTGGCTACGGCTACAATGTAATAGTTGATGTTTTAAAAGAATGAATGGAATTCGACTTTATTATTTCAATGTCTTGAAGAATGCTAAAGGGTGACAACATAGGTAAGAATAATCTATCTCCTAAGGGAATAAGATATGGCAATTCCAAGCAGGAGAATATTCTCATGTCATCCAGATCGATAGCGATTAATCCAGTGGTTCCGTAAAAAGGTTAAGGAACGATCGAAAGAGAATACGGACAATTGTACAACCCTAGATGAATAAGTAAAGAATAAGGATGAATAGTGATTTTGGTGTAATTGAGAATATTATTGGACGACGCTATATAGAAGTACCCGGAACGAAATTCTGAGTTCGTATTATTGATCCGGAGGGAAAAAGAGTGTATGTAAAAGCTGTCGGATTCTGAAAAACCGCACTTTTATTTTCTCCGAGAGTTCCCTGGACACTGATAGCCTTAAGTATTTAACGAATGGATTTAAGGAATATAAATTGGAAAGTTAGAAAGAAAGATGGAGAATGATAGTATTAATATTAGGAAGATTCCCGGTAAAACCCTAACTAGAAACGATTGAGTTATTCCCTCGAACGATTAGCGAATTAAGCAATAAACGAACAAAGAAACAAGTAGAGGAAGCAAGAGTCTTGTGCAAGCTACTAGAACAAATATCTAGTAACCAAGTGGGCAAGAGTAACTAGAATGGCCATGGAATAAACTAGTACTTAGCAAAACAAACCAACTAGTTAGCTTACAACCATCCAAATCTTGACACATGCCTTGTAATTTTCATCATCCAATACATCATACTCCACTAGCACCACTTGGATGAGATATTATCTCACACAAATCACTTTATGCATTATTGGTTAATCAACCAAGCAAGAAACTCACCCCCCCTTCCAAGAACACCATTCGGCCCTTCCATTAATTCCAAAACCAAAATCCACCTTCCCACCATTGTTTGTTCTTGAAATAATTATGGTGAGTCTTATATTTCATAAAACTTATCTCCTCAAAATCTTAGCTCCAAATTCCTTTGTTTGCATTTTCAAAAAAAATCAAGAAAGAGGAGCATGAATAGTGTTTCTTATGAACTAACTTGTTTTTTTTCTTGTTTTCATGGATGATATAGCAAGCTTAGCACACCTAAGGACCATACAAAGCTTAGTGAGGCTAGTAAACACTCTAAGGAAGGTATAATACTTGAAAACCCTTGGTGTTGTTTTGAGATTTTATAAGTTTTATGGATGATTTAGTGATTAGTATGTTATGGCATGCTTAGATCCTTGTTATTAGTTGTTATGATTATGATTTGGCTTATGAACCATGTAATGGTTAAGATGAGTTGTTGATAGACTAGTCATGATGTTTATTATGTGTTGGGATGGTTGAATTGATCTTGGTTAGATCATAGTAAAGTGTAAAAACTTTGGAAAACACGTAAACATAGCCGTTATAATGTCCGATTTTACAATATCATGTTTTGTGTGCCATTTTTCATATCAAGACCCTACTGTCCAGAAACCTTTTCTGCCATGATAGGATAGGTTATGTTATAAGCTTCGTTTTGATATAAGGAACGTGTGAAACGGACTTACGGTTTAGGAGTTACGGCCGGTTTACTAAAAGTATTTCGAAACCGTAACCGAGAATTCGTAACTAAAATTGAACCCTCGTAAAATATGTAAAGTCATGACGAATCTTGGTAAATAAATACTAGAGGTAAAAAGGAAGGCGTGAGAGAAAACCGTATGTCAAAAGGATCGTTTTTTGATTTATTAAAAATATTCGAATCGAGATTAAACGCGAACGAACCCTTAAAAGACGACTCGTTTATAACTTCGTTAAAACACTTAGAAAACGAGCGATAAAACTCGGAGTATAATATTGGTTCGTAACAATCGACTTTCGGACTTATATGACTTAAGTTTATGCCAAGTATAAGTACAGTGACATGTCGTATTAACGAACGAATGTCGGGTCGGATCGATGATAAAAGAAATCCACAAAAAGGGGTATAACGAGATAACTCGAGAACGTGTTTCGATTTAAGTATAACTTACCTTTAAAGTTTTAAGTGATTAATCCCGAATGTCTTGGCTATTTATAGATCACCAAGCTGACCCGGGACCCGCTACCACTACCCCTTATCGTACTCGACTACCAGGCAAGTTTCAATTCCCTTCTTTTAGGCTGTTGTTGTGATTGAATATATATATGTTTTCCATTATACATATGCCATAGCATGCATGCCTACTTTCCAGTTATATCGTTATGCTTGTTCCCTGATTGTTTATTGGCTTATAAATTAGATAGCTAACGTATCAATTACAAGCCGGTTATTGTAAGACCCTATTAGAAGGGCGTATCCATCTTATTTATCAGATATAGACCGGGAGTCAATATTTCTTGACATATCGAGATTACCTCGAAAGAAAATATCTAAGTAAATATTTTCCATTATTCGGGCGATGAATATTATTTGAATATTCGTTCGAGATTATTTATTTAACGATCCCTACTTCAAATAATTATTTGAACGTAACTATTCGACGAATAATATTTTTTTTAATATTCATTCAGAGTCGAATTATTTATCGATTATTATTTCGAATATTCTTCTAAAGGTTGGACTAATAAATGAATATTATTTGGATATTCAATTAGAATATTATTCATTAAATGAATATTACTTTTGAATATTCATTTAAGATAGTAATTACCTGATGAATATTATTTTAATGTTCATCTGAAGCTTGATTTATTTATCGAGTCTTATCTCGAATATTCCTTTAAAGCTTGGATTACTAAATGAATATTACTTGATATTCATTTAGAATATTATAGTAATATTCATTTAGAATATTATTCATTAAATGAATATTACTTTTTCAATATTAATTTAAATTCCTAATTAATTATGAATATTATTTTGAATATTCATCCAGGGTTCTATTTAATCATCGAATATTATTTTAAATATTTTAAATATTCCTTTCAGGTCTTATTAATTAATGAATATTATTTTGAATATTCATTTGAATATTTAATTATGCAATAAATATTCTCTCGATATTTCTTCAAGGATTATTTGAGAAATACTCTGATTAAAGATATTCTTTCATATTCCTAAATATTCTGTAAAATATTTTAATTCAATAAATATTCTCTGAATATTTATTCCATACTTAGAATAACCTCGATAAGGTATATCTTCTTCGATTATTACGGAAAATATTTCAGAGTCATATTATTATTAATCATATATCAAGAAAGGTTCTCAGACATCATTCTTCTTTGAGTCTATCTCCATAATAATAAGGGAACCTTACTTGGAAAATGTTAATTATCTTGTCGACTTCCCGGTCATAAAGTATTCTCTTCACTCGCAACTCGGGTGCTGTTGACTTATTAAGTCGTTGTTTACCTTCTCATCTTTCGAGGGGTAAGATTGTTGGAACAAGTTGATATTCGATACCAAGCCACAGCTTGGAAGTTATTGGTGAATTTTCCTTTCCAACTAGATACGACTACCTTGTAGAGTCTTATCAACAAGTATTATACTTGGGGAAAGGGGGACGAACGTTACATTCAGAATCATGAATTCTATTTGAACTAGGAGTCGTGTAAGAGGCCGAGTAGCGCCGGTCCATCCCCTTTGGCCCAACCGTTGGCCGGGGAGAGCTAGTAAGGCGGTAGACAAGTAAAGCCGTTAGTTCTTCCTTCTACCGGTAGTAAATTTAATTTGAGTTGTACGATCTCGACTGATCATCAAGATTGGAACAGCGGGCGTGGTGAATACTCCATCATTGGTTCATCATCCAAACTTATTTATTTCCTGCAACATGATTACTGTTGGCAGAGCTGGAAAAGTGTTCATAACTGGAATTGCAATCTTTTCATGCAAGTTCCTCTTTTTAATGACAATGAGAATATCTCGCTTACTTTTGATGTAGCAAACATTTCTACAAACCAATACTTTGAGTTACCTGGTAACTTCATCCTTTATATTATACTGGCAATAACTTCATCAATGCATGGCATATGATTTCAAAGGATATTTTGAACTGTTGTATATATGTATCACTGTTCAGTTATATTATTGTTGGTGGGCTTTCGCTCACCCTTGCTTTGTTCATATTATGTCACAACAACAGCTAGGACAGATGGCCCGCGTCAGGCGCACTCGGCGCAAGCAGGTTACCGCCGTTCGAGGACTACCTGCTGATGTCCTTGCTGCCATTACTGAGGTAGCATAGATAGTGAAGGAATTTTCGGATGAGCGGAAGCGCAAATAACAATTATTTCCGTAAAAACCATATATCGCACATATAGAAAATCATGTAAAAATGAAATACGAGGGATTCGTAACCATACCTTGAAATCGAAGCTTTACAAAAATGGTGTTTTAGCAGTTGCTCCTCAGAGTGTGAAGCACTCTACCGGTATCCACCAAGATTAATTCTTCGACGAAGCTTTTATAAAACCGAGCTTTTATAAAAATGGAACTTCTTCTTTTGAGAGAGAGAGAGAGAGAGAAAGGAAGAAGATGAAGGCTACTAGGTTTTTCACAAAAACCAAAAGTGTGTCATACTCTTCCCATCTCATTCTATTTATAGGGCACAAGTAGGTTTTTAACATAATTAATATATCATTATATATTAATATATAAATCCTACACTTTACCTTATAAAATGTTAAATAATAATTAAAACAATTTTAATCATTATTAAAACAACTTGCTCTCTCAAAATACCTTCATCAATAAATTAATCTTTTTATGGTGTGACCCTGTAGGTTCAATATTAAGCCGGTAGTAGAAATAAATAATAATAAACCTTTTATTTATTATTTATATGAATTCTAAAATTCATTAAATATAATTAACTGATTAATTATATTTATTCTACATCGTGAGTGATGCTTCTCAACATATCGCGACTATCCGGATAATATGAATTCACTGCTTAGAATACCAAGAACCTGTCAGTGACTAGTTACCGTACAATAAATTCCTTCTACCCTACAATATCCCGATTAAATACAAGGCATGGATCTCGTGTCAGGCCTATCAAATTTAATCATATGATTTCTTATTCATAACGCAAAGTTCATATTAATGCAAATTAGAAACTCCTTTCTAATTTCATACACTCTGGCCAGAGATTCCAGAACTCGCATACTAAGAATAACATAGGATATTCACTTCCTTACTGGAAGGGGTAGATTCTTTATTGATCGTTAACTATCTCCATACATAAATCCCTGTACCCAGAATAGACCTAATGTATGTCCTTGAGACTAAGGACTAAACCAAAGCACAGTTCATTATATATAAGATAACTTTAACGATCTCAAGTCTAAGGACACTTGTACAACTATCACTCAGTGAATAACTATTGACACGTGAGTAAACTCCATTAGTTGTCCAACTTATCGAGTCATGTTCAGTGAACTTATTCCCTAATAAGCACCTACATACTAGCTATAGTGTCACCACACAAATGCCTATGAGAACAGACATCCTCCTGACGGGAGCAAGCATAATATGTACCGATCTTTGCGGATTCACTAACTTCCGATTAGTTATCCTATGATCAGGAACTGTTTAAGTCTAGAGTTATCATCTTCTAGATCTCACTATTATAATCTCATTATAATTATAGAAGCTTTACTCTAAACTATGGAACATCTTATTTAAAACACTTTAAACAGATAATGCCCGTAATAAAATCAAAACAAGTCTTTTATTATTATTAATGAAATCAAACAAGAATACATGAAAGTTCTTCCTAACTCATCATACATGATTGGATTTAGGACAAACACTTTCAATCTCCCACTTGAACTAAAGCCAATCACCTTGGTATCTAATACCCATCTTCTCTTTATGACGATCAAAGTGAATCTGAGACAATGACTTTGTGAGTGGGTCTGCTATGTTGTTATTTGTGTCAACTCTCTCAACCTTGACATCTCCCCTTTCAATGATCTCCCTAATCAAATGAAAGCGCCGCAAAACATGTTTAGAATTTTTATGAGACCTAGGTTCCTTGGCTTGAGCTATTGCCGCGTTGTTATCACAATACAACATAATAGGATCCTCAATGCTAGGAACAACTCCCAACTCAGAAACAAATTTCCTCATCCAAACGGCTTCTTTTGCAGCCTCACTTGCAGCTATATACTCTGCTTCCGCTGTGGAGTCAGCCGTTGTAGACTGTTTGGAACTCTTCCAACTAATCGCACCACCATTCAGAGTAAACACATACCCTGACATGGATTTGCTATCACTTTCTGATTGAAAACTAGAGTCAGTATAACCCTCTATTTTCAATTCAGATCCACCAAAAACAAGAAAAATATCCTTAGTCCTTCGCAAGTACTTAAGGATGTTCTTCACTGCTTTCCAGTGGTCTTCACCTGGATCGGACTGATATCTACTCGTTACACTAATTGAATAAGCAACATCAGGCCTAGTACATAACATCGCGTACATAATAGATCCTATTGCTGAAGCATAAGGAATCTTACTCATACGCTCTCTTTCCTCAGGTGTCTTAGGAGACATCTTCTCGGAAAGAGATACTCCATGGCTCATCGGTATGAGACCTCTCTTGGAGTTTTCCATGCTAAACCTTTTAAGCACTTTCTCGATGTATGTACTCTGGGTAAGACCTATCATTCTTCTAGATCTATCTCTATAGATCTTCATACCGAGAATGTAGGACGCTTCTCCCAAGTCCTTCATAGTGAAGTTCTTCGATAGCCAAATTTTGACTGATTGCAGCATCGGTACATCATTTCCTATAAGAAGTATGTCATCCACATACAATACAAGAAAAGTTACCGCGCTCCCACTAACCTTCTTGTAGACACATGGTTCATCCATGTTCTTGATAAAACCAAACTCTTTGATTGTCTCATCAAAACGGATGTTCCATCTACGAGAAGCTTGCTTTAATCCATATATGGTCCTTAGCAGCTTACATACTAGGTGTTCATTCCCTTTGGAAACAAACCCCTCTGGCTGTGTCATATACACTTCCTCTTCAAGTTTCCCATTGAGGAAGGCCGTTTTCACGTCCATTTGCCAGATCTCATAGTCGTAGTAAGCAGCAATCGCAAGCAAAATCCGAATTGATTTTAACAGGGCTACAGGCGAAAAAGTTTCATCAAAGTCAATGCCTTGCTTTTGTCTGAATCCTTTTGCCACAAGCCTGGCCTTATAGGTCTCCACCTGGCCATCTGTTCCAATCTTTCTTTTGTATACCCATTTGCACCCAATAGGATTCACATCCTTTGGTGCTTCAACCAAAGTCCATACTTGGTTGGTATACATAGAATCCATTTCGGATTTCATGGCACTCTGCCATTTCTCTGAGTCAACACTACTCATAGCCTCATTATAGGTCATAGGGTCGTCATCATCAACGATTGATAACTCATTGTCATTCTCAATGACAAGGCCATAATACCTCTCAGGTTGGCGAGACACTCTTTCTGACCTACGAATGGGCTGTACCACAGAAGGTTGTTCAGTCTGAACAGGTGTTTCCTCTTGAACCGTAGTAGTTTGTGCTTCTTGAACTTCATTAAGTTCTATTTTGCTCCCACTGTTTCCTTCTAGGATAAACTGTTTTTCCAAGAAGGTAGCATGTCTGGAGACAAATACACTATGATTGGTGTAGAAGTAATACCCTAAAGTTTCTTTAGGATATCCCACAAAACTACATTTCACGGATCGAGATTCCAGCTTATCAGGGTCAACTTTCTTGACATAAGCCGGACATCCCCAAATCTTAACGTGTTTAAGACTCGGTTTCCTTTCTTTCCATATCTCATATGGAGTTTGAGGAACAGATTTGGAAGGCACCTTATTCAGTAAATATGCTGAGGTTTCCAATGCATAACCCCAAAGGAATACTGGAAGATTTGCGTAGCTCATCATGGACCGAACCATGTCTAACAAAGTTCGATTTCTCCTTTCAGATACTCCATTCAACTGTGGAGTATATGGAGGAGTCCACTGAGAGACTATACCATTTTCTTTGAGATAATCTAGAAACTCTCCATTTAAATATTCACCACCTCGATCTGATCGAAGGGTTATAATACTATGTTTGGTTTGTTTCTCCACTTCATTCTTATATTCTTTGAACTTTTCAAAGGCTTCAGATTTGTGTTTCATTAAATACACATATCCGAATCTAGATCGATCATCTATGAAAGTAATGAAGTACGAAAATCCGCCCATGGCTTTCGTAGACATCGGTCCACATACATCTGTGTGTACCAGTCCTAGCAATTCTGCAGCCCTCTCTCCATGTCCACTAAATGGAGATTTGGTCATTTTACCCAATAGACAAGACTCGCATGTAGGATATGATTCAAAATCAAAGGGGTCAAGTAACCCTTCCTTATGCAATGTCCGCAGTCTATTTTCACTAATATGACCAAGTCTGCAGTGCCACAAATAGGTGAGATTTTCATCATCTCTTTTCCTTTTATTAGTATGTTCAATTTGTAGTAAATCATGCTCTATGTCACACACATATAGACCATTATTTAAAATACCACTACCATAAAGAACATTATCTCTAAGAATTGAACATTCATTATTCTTAATAACAAACGAAAATCCATCCAAGTCTAACATGGGAATAGAAATAATATTCCTCACAATCGAGGGAACAAAATAACAATTATTTAAAACAATAGTCTTGCCCGTAGGCATATGTAAATCAAACGATCCTACAGATTCAGCAGCAACTCTTGCTCCATTTCCCATCCGTAGAATCACCTCCTCTTCCTCGAGAGTCCTACTTCTCCTTAGTCCCTGCAACGAATTGCAAATGTGAGAACCACAGGCGGTATCTAATACCCAAGTAGAATTTTGATTTATTGACATATTCACTTCAATCATGAACATACCTGAACCAGAAGCGACAGTCTCACTATCTTTCTTCTTTTTCATTTCTGCAAGGTAAACCTTGCAGTTCCTCTTCCAGTGCCCCACCTTGTTACAGTGAAAGCAAACAGCTTTGCTCTTGGGGTCTTCAGCTTTTGGTGGAACCGGCTTTTTCTCACCAAATTTCTTCTTCTTGGAAGGGTTCTTCTTCCTTTTCTTAGGATTGGAACCCTCACCAATTAGAAGAACAGAACTCTTCTTAGAGGGAAAATTCGATTCCGCAGTCTTCAACATGTTGTGGAGTTCAGCCAGGCTGACGTCCAACTTATTCATGTGAAAGTTCACAACAAACTGCGAAAATGAACCCGGAAGTGATTGCAAGACCAAGTCTTGAGTCAGTTCCCTATCCATGACAAAACCAAGTTGCCCAAGACGTTCAATCAAATTGATCATCTTAAGTACATGGTCATTCACGGATGATCCCTCAGACATCCTACAACGGAACAGCTCCTTCGATATCTCATATCGAGCTGTCCTCCCTGCCACATCATACAACTCTTGCAGATGCTCTAGGATAGTGTGAGCATCCATAAGCTCATGTTGCTTCTGTAGCTCATCGTTCATGGAAGCTAGCATGATACATTGAGCAACATTAGCATCATCTATCCACTTACGATACACAACATGTTCATCATTATGTGCATCGTCAGCAGGTTCAGCAGGCTTAGGTGAGTCAAGCACATATTCCAGCTTCTCAACCCTGAGAACAATTCTCATGTTTCGAAGCCAGTTAGCAAAATTCGGACCAGTCAATTTGTGAGCATCTAGTATGCTCCGGAGTGATAGTGCACCAGACATAGTGTATATAGTAAATCTGTAAATGATAAACACATAACAACACTTAGCAAATATTCAATTTCATTTTAAAAACACTATATGAATCGGGTCTTTATTCATAAGTGACTCCCACTAGTTTATATAATTTATTCAACCCCCTAAGTGAAAAATTAAGCATTCATAATGCTAGTGGGAATAGGGATCCTATATTCCATCACACAACCTCGGCTGTGGCACGAAACGCCATGTGATGTTCAATAGGCAGACAACTCTTGTCAATTACATCTCATGTTATTCCCTAATAAAACTTTAGCCTCTTGAATAATTGAGTCACGGCTGTGGCACGACAAACTCAATATTCTAAGTCAAGTCTAACCCAACATTCCGTACAACTGAATCAGTCTCCAATGGCCCACGGCTGTAGCACGTAACGACCATTAGATTCTAATTCATTGTACACATCTCTATGTAATAGACAAGTATTTCTTATTTCGAAATCAGAGCCCTCGACTGTAGCACGAAACGACAATGATTCAAAAATGAGAACTATTTTCTACCATGTTGGAAGGCTATGACCGACACAAGCCCGTTGTGTCATTGGCCAATTACTACTTGATATTATTTAATTTTAGAGGGATTATATTATGTTACAATCATAATCTTATTATAAAGAGATTCTTCCTTTTAAATTAAATATTTCAAATCAATAATCGATAATTGGATGATTCCCAGATCGGGGGGAGCATTGTCAAGAGGCGTCACTTAATACCCCTTTCTTACAGATCGAAATCCGTTTTTGAGAGAATCATCCATTCTCTCAATATTGAAAATTCATATTTAATTACGTGTTTCATAAACACAAGAATCTCATGATTGTATTCATAATATTATTATTAAGGCAAGAAACGATTCCTATTCTAGATTTTCTAGAGCACGCCTTATTTTGATTTAAGTTCACCTAAATCTATCATCGCATGGTAAACATAGGCATATATCACATATATAAAATTAAATCAACAAGTAAGTATGCAAGCAATATCATGTCACACAATGATATAATGATGTATGGATTTATTATAGTATTTAAAAGCAATTAATCCAATTAAAACATGCTTTAAAACACTCCCATAAATATAAATAATTCAAAATTATTATATAAAAAATATTTGACCACTCCATTAGATCCGTCTCGGAAATACGAATCCAACGATATATTGCACGCCCAAAACGGAGTTACGAAACTCCCAATAAATCAAATTTATTGTGGACAGAAAGGCTGTAACGCATGTCCGGAATGCGTTACAAGCATTTAAAGCCATTAAACGCTGTAACGCATCCGTAAATTGCGCAACACCCCTGTCACGCATTTCTGAAATGCGTGACACCCCCTCCTGCGTTTGCGCTGCACGCGCCCGACAGCAGAACAGTTCTGAATATATAAAAACGGCAGGCTTGCATATAGCTTGAACAGTTACATAATATAAAAAAACTGATCAATCAATTAATGCCCCCTTAATAACAATAACTTTTATTATTATTTAATTTTACTATTAATAAATTAATTAACAATTAATTAATAAATTAATAAAAAATTATCAAAACATGATTTCTAAAATCAATCAGCAGCAAAAAATAATAGATCAACAAGGGGTTCTTGTGCAAAATTTTTATTTCATATTTTCCATATGCATGATTATTTTATGAATTTTAATTAAAACAATTTTAAAAAATTCATAACAAATAATCTACACATCACAAAATTATGAGAAAAATACCCAGATCATCTACAACACTTGTAGAACTCAGATTAGTGGTCAAAATCATATGCAAAAATTATTTCGAATTAATTCATAATTAAATCCAAATAAACTTACAAAAATCATAATAAATCCATACATGCATAAAAAAATCTGAAATTTTTATATGACTCTCTATATGCAAGAACCTAGCTCTGATGCCATTGAAGGAATTTTCGGATGAGCGGAAGCGCAAATAACAATTATTTCCGTAAAAACCATATATCGCACATATAGAAAATCATGTAAAAATGAAATACGAGGGATTCGTAACCATACCTTGAAATCGAAGCTTTACAAAAATGGTATTTTAGCAGTTGCTCCTCAGAGTGTGAAGCACTCTACCGGTATCCACCAAGATTAATTCTTCGACGAAGCTTTTATAAAACCGAGCTTTTATAAAAATGGAACTTCTTCTTTTGAGAGAGAGAGAGAGAGAGAAAGGAAGAAGATGAAGGCTACTAGGTTTTTCACAAAAACCAAAAGTGTGTCATACTCTTCCCATCTCATTCTATTTATAGGGCACAAGTAGGTTTTTAACATAATTAATATATCATTATATATTAATATATAAATCCTACACTTTACCTTATAAAATGTTAAATAATAATTAAAACAATTTTAATCATTATTAAAACAACTTGCTCTCTCAAAATACCTTCATCAATAAATTAATCTTTTTATGGTGTGACCCTGTAGGTTCAATATTAAGCCGGTAGTAGAAATAAATAATAATAAACCTTTTATTTATTATTTATATGAATTCTAAAATTCATTAAATATAATTAACTGATTAATTATATTTATTCTACATCGTGAGTGATGCTTCTCAACATATCGCGACTATCCGGATAATATGAATTCACTGCTTAGAATACCAAGAACCTGTCAGTGACTAGTTACCGTACAATAAATTCCTTCTACCCTACAATATCCCGATTAAATACAAGGCATGGATCTCGTGTCAGGCCTATCAAATTTAATCATATGATTTCTTATTCATAACGCAAAGTTCATATTAATGCAAATTAGAAACTCCTTTCTAATTTCATACACTCTGGCCAGAGATTCCAGAACTCGCATACTAAGAATAACATAGGATATTCACTTCCTTACTGGAAGGGGTAGATTCTTTATTGATCGTTAACTATCTCCATACATAAATCCCTGTACCCAGAATAGACCTAATGTATGTCCTTGAGACTAAGGACTAAACCAAAGCACAGTTCATTATATATAAGATAACTTTAACGATCTCAAGTCTAAGGACACTTGTACAACTATCACTCAGTGAATAACTATTGACACGTGAGTAAACTCCATTAGTTGTCCAACTTATCGAGTCATGTTCAGTGAACTTATTCCCTAATAAGCACCTACATACTAGCTATAGTGTCACCACACAAATGCCTATGAGAACAGACATCCTCCTGACGGGAGCAAGCATAATATGTACCGATCTTTGCGGATTCACTAACTTCCGATTAGTTATCCTATGATCAGGAACTGTTTAAGTCTAGAGTTATCATCTTCTAGATCTCACTATTATAATCTCATTATAATTATAGAAGCTTTACTCTAAACTATGGAACATCTTATTTAAAACACTTTAAACAGATAATGCCCGTAATAAAATCAAAACAAGTCTTTTATTATTATTAATGAAATCAAACAAGAATACATGAAAGTTCTTCCTAACTCATCATACATGATTGGATTTAGGACAAACACTTTCAGATAGGCAGCTTTTGTTTATCAGTCTATTTATATGTAACATTAACGTTAATCAACGGCAAAACCTTTAAACATATAATTTTGGCCTGTAATAACTTTTGTTCGTAAACTCTGATATTATGGACTTATTTCAATTTCATCTCTGGGACTATAACTGTTATGTGTGTGAGTGAATATTATTGTGGGGTCACAGCATGTGATTTATTTATTGTGGACTCAAGTCAAGTATTATGAATGGATATAAGACCGTAACCACCAGATCCCTGACCCCGGATCTGGGGGTGTTACAGAAGTGGTATCAGAGCGAGAGTTATATATCCCAAGAGATGATACGATGTTATATAATAATAAATTCAATAATATAATAAGAACTCTTGCCAAGTTCATAGTCGGACTACTTAATGTAGTGATGACCTATAAAACCCTTATGGGAACTATTAAGTATCATGATAGTAACTTAGCTCGATATCGCATCGACAAGTAAGGCAACAGACCTTGAGGCATACGAGCAGCAGCGCAATGATGCCTTATTATATGCTGAAGATCAGTGGGTAAATTCAATAGAGTACCCTACTGGAGACCCGGAAGAGGTTCCAGCATATAAGGAAAATCCTGTTAGGATAAGGAGCTTACCCTCGAGGAATGAGGGCTGTAGCCAGAAAGACTGAGATGATTAAGGTATAGTGCTCAGAAAAGTGAGCATAAAGAACTAAGCTGTTAGCAAGAGAACTGAAGATTCATGTCGGATTCATGGCTGGACTACTGGAGGTAGTACCAGCAAGTAAGACGGATTGGAAGAATTACTTGAGATCTTATATGGGAATAGATGAGAATCATTAGAGACTTTCATATTAACGAAAAGAGTGCTAGAGGGATGTATGATTATCAAAGGCATCGATATAAGGCGAGGAGCCCCTAGGAATAGTTGAGAAGAGGCAGTAAGTGCCATATCATTTTATAAATGAATAAGTATGAATATTGTCAGTAATAATTCGCCATGAGAAGGCAGATGTCATAGGTTGTAATTTATGGAACCAAATTGAGGTTGATGAAGTTGTTTTATTCAGGAAAATGTCCATTTTATGAATGAATCAGTTAGAAAGTGAAAACATTGGGAAGTGATAGCATGATTGGATAAAGTTATATAAGGAAGTAGTAGGCAAGACAATGATCTCAGAACCTACCGGAAGATAAGACCAGTGAGTCAAGATGAACTCGTAATGAGACTATTGTCAGAGACTAAGTATAGGGTTAATTTAACTCAGTGAAACGATGAACCAGAAACGTTAGATGCATGTGACTCAAAGGAATATTAAATTCTTTCTTTTCTTTGAATGGATTATAGTAGTTACCTTAAGTTTACTCCGATGCGGAATTATAACGGATCAAGTAATACGATCAGCAGTTAAAGAGAAAAATGTGAGAAAATCTTCCTGGAGCTAAAAGATGAAATTGGTAATGACCAAGAGTTGGCATTGTTTAATGGAAAAAGGGAGACTTTGTGCTTCCAACGACGCTTCGCATAAAAGATTAGGATGTGTGCTTGCGCAGCACGACAAGGTACTTGCGGATACATTCGGACAGCATGGTTCACCAGGTTCGGATGGCCTTAGTAGTGCCAATTTTTGTGGAACAACCAACTCTGACGGTAATGTTCCTTCTGAGACTGGTAGTCAGGTAGACTGACATTGGGTAATATTGAATATCAGGACGTATAGGTATCAGGACGTTGTGACAAGTTTCAGTTTAAAACTGTTAATTCCCTTCTAAGGGATGTATATAACTGGTTCCTCTCCAGGGGTTAAATTTCCAACCCGATGACGATTATTTCGTTAATTATGACTGCTTACGGTTCTACCTACTAGGAGGTTCATAGAACTATTCTTCAGGTTTAGAAACTGGTCTCCTTAGTGTTACCAGTCGATGGATAGATTGACCAAAATTTCCCTAATTCTGGGAAGAACTTCAACGAATTTTGGCAAACGTTGTCTTTCTGATTATCAGAGAACATCATGGAAGAGGGTAGAAACTGGGGCAAACCCCGTGAATTGGGTAAGGTAGCCGCTACATGGGTTGGTGGACAGACCCCGGTTATCGCGATCGATTGTAGAAATACAATGATGAAGTGAAATTGGACGAAAACAGGAAATGTAAGTAAGAAACCAGTCGGACTGAGAAACTTCGGGATTGACTTAAGTGAAAAGGATGTTATGCCAGGAATGGTAAGCTTGCGTGGCACGTAGGAGTGATAAGAATAGTTGAAAAGATAAAAATAGAGGAAAGATGACCGGAGACGACGCTGAGTAGCCGATTAAGACTTATATGAAGTAAAGTTTTAGAAAGATAGAAAGGTATCAAAGAAGGCACTATGCCGACAATTGCTAGAAAAGTAATTCTATTAGCCAACCCCTAAAATCATATATATATATATATATATATTTTTTTTTTTTGTGGCCAGTTGAGGCCAAGTCACAAAGGATTATCAAGTGACTAGACCAGCCATGAAAGGACAAAGCAGGGTTGCTTCTAAGAAAGCACCGACTGCTAGGCCTTCTGATATAAAGGAAACATTAATGAGATCGTAGGAATCTTCTGCTGAACAGCCCATGTTTTGATTGGGAATTCAGTAGACCTTTTTGGGATGGGGTCACCCGTACTAAAGTGACTCATGTGTATATGGTTGTCCAAGATTACGACTAAAATGGAAGTATAGTGACTTGAGATGTATGATGTTAGGGTATCGTGAATACCATGCATATATTATGACGAAGGAAAGTAAACAATGAAGGTATATGAAGAGAGTATAGAATTGGTCAGAAATTGAACAGTATGCTGTAGGAATTTTCTCTGAGGCAAGTACCTTTGCGAAGAACGATAAGCACTAGGAAATTCATGTTGAACTCGACCAATATCTTTCAGAACATCCTTGCTACCATTAACAAGTCTGTAAGAGAGCAGATAGACATACGTTGTCTTTTGGAAGGTCAAATAGGTTGACCACTATCTGAAAGAAGAAATTAGCAGTAAGCTACCGATCGATTATCAAATAAGAATGATTGAAAAGAGACCCTTATTAAGGATACATGATTTGATTGCCAATTATAGGATGCAGGAATTCCTTGGCAGTTGAATTAAGGATAAGATATCCATAAAGTAAGGCAAACCCTGGGGAATGCACAAGGTATGGCACTAACCCTAATAAAGACATTGTGAATTCAGATGATATGAGTTGGATTTGCTAAGGCCACAATGACCTGTAAAGATTATTAAAAAGAGTTCTGGAAAGAACAGAGATAGAATTATTAGAGTATTGATCAATGACGTTTTGATATACCCTGTACCTAGAAAATACAGGAGGAATGATGAGGACGACCTAAGAAACCTTACAAGGAAAAGCTAATATTCTGAGTTTCCAACTAGAAGTTTGGAAGAGAATGTAAGACACAATAACAATATACCAGATGATGCATGTATGAAACCCTGAGGGAGTATGGATTGAACCTATAAAGGTTGAGATTATCCTAAGATAAGGAAGGAAATAAGAAAAGAAGTATCCTAAGTAGGATTGGGAATAAACGTGATAAAGTTTCCACGGGTAGGTGGAAGCAATGACTTATGGAAAAAGACTGATAGATATATTTTTCTCCTTCAGCAGAGCTTAAGGGAGAATGCTTTCCCCCAACAGTGATGAGAATGAGGTAAAAAAAAAATATTTTGAATTGAAATGTATCCAGAGAACAAGGATTACCAGAAATTATTATTATCAGGAAAGGCCAATGAGGTGGCCGACATTCTAAGTATAAAGGAATAATTACAAATGTTCATACCGAAGAAACAGAATGATATTTGGAAGGACCTTGAAGGTCATATCGGAATGGAGGAATTTACATTCCTTCTGATAATTGTGCAAGAATCGACGGTAATAGTAGTTTAATTAAAGATTCGATTCTTGATGGGTCTTAAGCATATTACATACCTTAGAAGGTCCCGTTTTGAGGCAAACCAGGACCATGATACAAAAATTGACGAAGTAAACCATTAAGTTTTCAGTCTTTTATGGAAGATGCATGAGTGATAGTTTCATCAACCTGACTTAGCTGTGATGCTTGAAACTCTTCTGCAATTTCATCTACTTCATGTAATATCTACATCAAGTTCAGGAAGTGTTCCGTATGGATAAGGAATAGTGACTACTTTGTCTCCCTAAAGGATTGAAACCCGTACGGTTAGCTATTAAGGCACTACATAAGCAACAAGCGATGGTGATTCTTCTAAGAAAGTAGATGACAACGTAAAGATAAAGGAAGTGCTGCTATTGATAAGCTAAATGGCATGTTGATGAATGACAAGCAAGTTTGTGTTAGTGCACTTCTGCGCAAACAAGATAGAGAATATGAGGTTGATGATTCATGATGCTAAAGATATTCCTGTGGAAATGATTAATGAGACTTAGAGAGAAGGGCAGTTCAGCCGAGACTTATTAGGCCACCTGAGAGTTTAAAAGTGTTCGAAAGGTGGCATTCGAGCCAGTTTTACCCCCAAAACTTATAGCCCGGTCATAACGGGTTTCCATGTGGCAAGGCTACGCCTGTAAAATGCAGATGCTCAACAGATGATAAGAGTGCGAGCAGGTAGGTGTACGACCTGGTCTGACTTACGAAAGACAACCTGTGGAAAACCGCGGGTAGAAAAGAATAAGTGATGAGAAACAAGTTGACAGAAGTAGATTATATTGGATCTAAGCTAAAGAAATCGGCCAGATTCATTTCGGAGGTTTTAAATTTGAAATAATGTGATGATTATAGAGTAAATGTGACGGGATACCAATAAGGAGGTGCCAAGTACAAAAGATGCCTCAATAAAGAGAGGAAGGTGGAAGTAAATAACAGAAGTAAATAAGAATCAGATAATAAGAAGGATGTGATTGATAAAGAAAAGACTGGGAAAGCAACTATGGAATGTGAAGCAAGGAATATTATGAATGGAATAATAAATGGGTTTTCTGATGAATTCTCGGGATGACAACCTGATAGTGTTAATATTCTAGATATGAAAAAGCTAGTAGCGTGACATGGAATGTCAGTAACAATGATGTCAAGCGAGAAACCTAAGATTTAACCTAAAAGGTTGAAGGAATTTTCTGGAGTGAGCGTTGCTAAGGTTGAACCAGAGTATAGGTCCATAGAATAGTGGACAAAGCAGCAAGATGTGTTGACACATGAGATTGCGATCAAATGTATTGGATATAATTATGATTAATTTCTTCTTTGATGAACCTCTGTAGTTCAGAGGTAAATTCTGAGTATGATATTTTACAGTCATGAAAACCTTCTATAATCCTTTATAACTCTTTTCTTTTCTTCTCTCTTATTCATCTTCTTTATGAATTGAGAAGAACAACCCTTTAAAGAGGGGAGGTACTGCTACGTGACTATCTGTCTATGTGATAGAAGTCTAAGTGGAATACCCTAACTTGTTTAATTGCTTGTCAAGTACTAAAGGCTGGCCCCCTTCTGTACTAGCTATGCAATATAACAAATGTTCAATTGATCATAGTGATCTCTCAATAAATCTTTCCACTTCTCTATATTGATCGAGATTGCAAAGATTAAAGCGACAGGAAATGCACAGTGCGAGTGAGGTTACCTCCAAATTCGCAGTGGGATAGTGATACCAAGGTTACTACAGATACCAATAAGGAAAATAGTATATGATTGGGTAAGAGCATAACCTGAATAGTGTGTTGTACGAAAAGTAGCAGAGATTAATGAAAAAGGATAAAAGGATGTATTGTAGCACTAGTAAGATGTGCTGAAAAAGGATTGGGATGGATTAAGGATTGACTGGGAAACTGGAAAGTGAAATAACCCACGAGTACTCAATTGTCTTCTACCTGATTCCGGGACGGAATCCTTTTTAAGGAGGGGAGACTGTAAGAACCCAAATTTTGGGTAGAATTAAAACTTTTATTTATTTAATGATGTAAGAATGAATAGTGGCTACGGCTACAATGTAATAGTTGATGTTTTAAAAGAATGAATGGAATTCGACTTTATTATTTCTATGTCTTGAAGAATGCTAAAGGGTGACAACATAGGTAAGAATAATCTATTTCCTAAGGGAATAAGATATGGCAATTCCAAGCAGGAGAATATTCTCATGTCATCCATATCGATAGCGATTAATCCAATGGTTCCGTAAAAAGGTTAAGGAACGATCGAAAGAGAATACGGACAATTGTACAACCCTAGATGAATAAGTAAAGAATAAGGATGAATAGTGATTTTGGTGTAACTGAGAATATTATTAGACGACGCTATATAGAAGTACCCGGAACGAAATTCTGAGTTCGTATTATTGATCCGGAGGGAAAAAGAGTGTATGTAAAAGCTGTCGGATTCTGAAAAACCGCACTTTTATTTTCTCCGAGAGTTTCCTGGACACTGATAGCCTTAAGTATTTAACAAATGGATTTAAGGAATATAAATTGGAAAGTTAGAAAGAAAGATGGAGAATGATAGTATTAATATTAGGAAGATTCCCGGTAAAACCCTAACTAGAAACGATTGAGTTATTCCCTCGAACGATTAGCGAATTAAGCAATAAACGGACAAAGAAACAAGTAGAGGAAGCAAGAGTCTTGTGCAAGCTACTAGAACAAATATCTAGTAACCATGTGGGCAAGAGTAACTAGAATGGTCATGGAATAAACTAGTACTTAGCAAAACAAACCAGCTAGTTAGCTTACAACCATCCAAATCTTGACACATGCCTTGTAATTTTAATCATCCAATACATCATACTCCACTAGCACCACTTGGATGAGATATTATCTCACACAAATCACTTTATGCATTATTGGTTAATCAACCAAGCAAGAAACTCTCCCCCCCCCTTCCAAGAACACCATTCGGCCCTTCCATTAATTCCAAAACCAAAATCCACCTTCCCACCATTGTTTGTTCTTGAAATAATTATGGTGAGTCTTATATTTAATAAAACTTGTCTCCTCAAAATCTTAGCTCCAAATTCCTTTGTTTGCATTTTCAAAAAAAATCAAGAAAGAGGAGCATGAATAGTGTTTCTTATGAACTAACTTGTTTTTTTCTTGTTTTCATGGATGATATAGCAAGCTTAGCACACCTAAGGACCATACAAAGCTTAGTGAGGCTAGTAAACACTCTAAGGAAGGTATAAGACTTGAAAACCCTTGGTGTTGTTTTGAGATTTTATAAGTTTTATGGATGATTTAGTGATTAGTATGTTATGGTATGCTTAGATCCTTGTTATTAGTTGTTATGATTATGATTTGGCTTATGAACCATGTAATGGTTAAGATGAGTTGTTGATATACTAGTCATGATGTTTATTATGTGTTGGGATGGTTGAATTGATCTTGGTTAGATCATAGTAAAGTGTAAAAACTTTGGAAAACGCGTAAACATAGCCGTTATAATGTCCGATTTTACAATATCATGTTTTGTGTGCCATTTGTCATATCAAGACCCTACTGTCCAGAAACCTTTTCTGCCATGATATGATAGGTTATGTTATAAGCTTCGTTTTGATATAAGGAACGTGTGAAACGGACTTACGGTTTAGGAGTTACGGCCGGTTTACTAAAAGTATTTCGAAACCGTAACCGAGAATTCGTAACTAAAATTGAACCCTCGTAAAATATGTAAAGTCATGACGAATCTTGGTAAATAAATACTAGAGGTAAAAAGGAAGGCGTGAGAGAAAACCGTATGTCAAAAGGATCGTTTTTCGATTTATTAAAAATATTCGAATCGAGATTAAACGCGAACGAACCCCTAAAAGACGACTCGTTTATAACTTCGTTAAAACACTTAGAAAACGAGCGATAAAACTCGGAGTATAATATTGGTTCATAACAATCGACTTTCGGACTTATATGACTTAAGTATATGCCAAGTATAATTACAGTGACATGTCGTATTAACGAACGAATGTCGGGTCGGATCGATGATAAAAGAAATCCACAAAAAGGGGTATAACGAGATAACTCGAGAACGTGTTTCGATTTAAGTATAACTTACCTTTAAAGTTTTAAGTGATTAATCCCGAATGTCTTGGCTATTTATAGATCACCAAGCTGACCCGGGACCCGCTACCACTACCCCTTATCGTACTCGACTACCAGGCAAGTTTCAATTCCCTTCTTTTAGGCTGTTGTTGTGATTGAATATATATATGTTTTCCATTATACATATGCCATAGCATGCATACCTACTTTCCAGTTATATCGTTATGCTTGTTCCCTGATTGTTTATTGGCTTATAAATTAGATAGCTAACGTATCAATTATAAGCCGGTTATTGTAAGACCCTATTAGAAGGGCGTATCCATCTTATTTATCAGATATAGACCGGGAGTCAATATTTCTTGACATATCGAGATTACCTCGAAAGAAAATATCTAAGTAAATATTTTCCATTATTCGGGCGATGAATATTATTTGAATATTCGTTCGAGATTATTTATTTAACGATCCCTACTTCAAATAATTATTTGAACGTAACTATTCGACGAATAATATTTTTTTTAATATTCATTCAGAGTCGAATTATTTATCGATTATTATTTCGAATATTCTTCTAAAGGTTGGACTAATAAATGAATATTATTTGGATATTCAATTAGAATATTATTCATTAAATGAATATTACTTTTGAATATTCATTTAAGATAGTAATTACCTGATGAATATTATTTTAATGTTCATTTGAAGCTTGATTTATTTATCGAGTCTTATCTCGAATATTCCTTTAAAGCTTGGATTACTAAATGAATATTACTTGATATTCATTTAGAATATTATTCATTAAATGAATATTACTTTTTCAATATTCATTTAAATTCCTAATTAATTATGAATATTATTTTGAATATTCATCCAGGGTTCTATTTAATCATCGAATATTATTTTAAATATTTTAAATATTCCTTTCAGGTCTTATTAATTAATGAATATTATTTTGAATATTCATTTGAATATTTAATTATGCAATAAATATTCTCTCGATATTTCTTCAAGGATTATTTGAGAAATACTCTGATTAAAGATATTCTTTCATATTCCTAAATATTCTGTAAAATATTTTAATTCAATAAATATTCTCTGAATATTTATTCCATACTTAGAATAACCTCGATAAGGTATATCTTCTTCGATTATTACGGAAAATATTTCGGAGTCATATTATTATTAATCATATATCAAGAAAGGTTCTCAGACATCATTCTTCTTTGAGTCTATCTCCCTAATAATAAGGGAACCTTACTTGGAAAATGTTAATTATCTTGTCGACTTCCCGGTCATAAAGTATTCTCTTCACTCGCAACTCGGGTGCTGTTGACTTATTAAGTCGTTGTTTACCTTCTCATCTTTCGAGGGGTAAGATTGTTGGAACAAGTTGATATTCGATACCAAGCCACAGCTTGGAAGTTATTGGTGAATTTTCCTTTCCAACTAGATACGACTACCTTGTAGAGTCTTATCAACAAGTATTATACTTGGGGAAAGGGGACGAATGTTACATTCAGAATCATGAATTCTATTTGAACTAGGAGTCGTGTAAGAGGCCGAGTAGCGCCGGTCCATCCCCTTTGGCCCAACCGTTGGCCGGGGAGAGCTAGTAAGGCGGTAGACAAGTAAAGCCGTCAGTTCTTCCTTCTACCGGTAGTAAATCTAATTTGAGCTGTACGATCTCGACTGATCATCAAGATTGGAACAGCGGGCGCGGTGAATACTCCATCATTGGTTCATCATCCAAACTTATTTATTTCCTGCAACATGATTACTGTTGGCAGAGCTGAAAAAGTGTTCATAACTGGAATTGCAATCTTTTCATGCAAGTTCCTCTTTTTAATGGCAATGAGAATATCTCGCTTACTTTTGATGTAGCAAATATTTCTACAAACCAATACTTTGAGTTACCTGGTAACTTCATCCTTTATATTATACTGGCAATAACTTCATCAATGCATGGCACATGATTTCAAAGGATATTTTGAACTGTTGTATATATGTATCACTGTTCAGTTATATTATTGTTGGTGGGCTTTCGCTCACCCTTGCTTTGTTCATATTATGTCACAACAACAGCTAGGACAGATGGCCCGCGTCAGGCGCACTCGGCGCAAGCAGGTTACCGCCGTTCGAGGACTACCTGCTGATGTCCTTGCTGCCATTACTGAGGTAGCATAGATAGGCAGCTTTTGTTTATCAGTCTATTTATATGTAACATTAACGTTAATCAACGGCAAAACCTTTAAACATATAATTTTGGCCTGTAATAACTTTTGTTCGTAAACTCTGATATTATGGACTTAATTTCAATTTCATCTCTGGGACTATAACTGTTATGTGTGTGAGTGAATATTATTGTGGGGTCACAGCATGTGATTTATTTATCGTGGACTCAAGTCAAGTATTATGAATGGATATAAGACCGTAACCACTAGATCCCTGACCCCGGATCTGGGGGTGTTACATAGGTTATGAATTGTCTACAGTCTATTCTATTTATAAACCTGTGATTGTCTTGACGAAGAGCATGTATGATTTTTGACCTAGTTTTGGGAGTATTTCTGATGAGCATTGCACACACGCACGTTTCTGTTCATGTATTGTTAGTATACGGGAACTTGGTCGAGCTCTATTTGGATTTAGTTGCATTCTCTAAGATATTTGCTTGCTAGTTGGTTTTGGTTAGTTTGAAGGGGATCATTGCATTTTTCATATTAGTTGCATTCATGCATTGCATTAGGTTAAATGGATTTTGTGGGTTCATTCGCTATAGGCCCTCACGAGACCTTACTCGTCCACTAGGGCTGCCTAGGGGTTTAAAGGGCTTGTTGCATATGCCAAATGCAACCGTGATCACCTACGGAAGTGGTACTAGTTAGTTAGTTAGTTGTAATTGTTTATGCTTGAGGACAAGCATCGGTTTAAGTTTGGGGGTGTGATAAGTGGATTTTATATCCACTTGGATCGCTTAAATTCGGCTTAAATTGATTGACTTGGCCTCAAGTTTATTGTAGTTTTGATGTGTTTTGCTTAGTTGTGCAGACTTGCAAGAATGTCGATTATGGGTGATGCTTCTATCGTGTTTGGAGGATTAATTGATTAAAATTCGGATTTTCCGGGAAGGTTGCGCAGTCTACACTGTTTTGGCCATATCTGGAGTTCTAGAAGTCCGTTTTCAGCGATCTTACAGCTCACGCGAAGCTTGAGAGATTTTCTACAACCTGGGATAGATAGCAGGTGCAGGGGACATGCTGAATAAAATCGCGCGCGTGTTCTATGAGAAGCAAAGCAGAAAAATTCCAGTTTTGCCCTTTTTCTAATTCTAATTGTATTTTGGGCAGTTTTTGGTACCTTAATCGAATTCTAATTGTAATAGAAGGTAATTGCTTATTGGGCAAGACTTCTAGAGTCTATTTAAACACATCCTACTATGTAATTTATATCAAATTTTTATTATTGTAACGTAAAACTGCAAGAGAGAAAAGTGGAGAAGGATTCAAGCTCGGTGACAAGCAAAGATCTAGATCTACTTCATCTTTTGTATACTTGGATTATAGATTTGTTCTCTCAACTCTTGTTTTAATTAATATTATTACTTCTTTCTTTCATATCTTGTTAATTATCATGTTTTCATCAATTCCCATGACGATGAACGGTTCAATTATGGGCTAATCGTTGTCATGGGATTCTAATGGATTTATTTATGGAACTTAGTATCTTGATGCTTTAAAGATCTGTGTGTGGTGTATAATTGATATCCTCGTATGGTTAATCTTAATGCTTTTAGATGCGTAGCTAGCATCTAAATTGAATTGTTAATCTCTTGTGAAGTGAAAGTGGACCTTGAGATTTAGAACTTGCCATGCTAGCATAGGTTCATAATTGTTTATCAATATGATTCGTGGTATGAGATGAAAATACTTATACTACCCTATGTGATCTTAATGGATAACCTGTTCTTCAACCGTTATGTTTTCAAATTCTATAGACATATAGGGTCTAAGCATAATTGGTGTCTATTCATCTTCTATCTCTTTTGTGGATGTATGTTTAGTTTGGTATGCGTATGCTGACAGGTAGCGTATACTTGTTTCGTGTTATCCGATCAGATATCAAAACCATTGCATATAGAGATTAAAGGCGTCAGATCTAAGGGAAGTATTTAATGAAGTTAGGATCCCATGTTTATTCTCATATTAGTAATTCGATTTCAATCTTATTAGTTAATTTAATTCTTAGTTTAATATTTTCATCCTAGTTTAATTTAGATAATCAATTCCAAAAATTGTTATTTTTCTTAGCAGTGAATTAAGACCATACATTGTTGCATAGGCATATTTTTCTGATTAAAACTTAACCATATCTCTACGGAACAAACTTAATTTATATTACTTGTGACTACGTGCGCTTGCGTAATTTTGTGATAACAACCAGCCTAGACACCAAATCTGAATTTGGCCAGGTAAGCTTTCGCTTGCCTAGACACCAAAAAGTCAGAATAATTAAAGATTACTTCGTTTCTTAGGTACCTTCATAATTGAGCGCGAAATTCCTAAGGGCAAACGTCTAATTAATTTTATTAAAGGCTAGGGTATGCAAAATGAGGGATTAATTGTTTTTGGGCTAAGGAAAGAGTGATGAAATCCCTTCCCTTATCTTGTAAATGATTTTGCCCTTAAGATTTATTTATGAATGAATGCAACAAACAACGATATATATACAAAACTATAAACAATTATGGATGCTTACACTACGTGTTTTAACTAAAAGAAAGAAGAAATTTAACGTACCTTTGGGTCCTCCAGCAATCACCACAATTTATAAGGTACGAAAAATTAAAAACAAGAAAATAAAAAAAAATCTAGATGATGTGCCCTAAGTGATTAAATGCATGATGCAACAATTATGTATTTACTGGCTAATTTTTTTTTTGGATTTTAAATTTTAAATTTTTTTGATTTTTTAAATTTTTTTTTTGTGATTTTTCAAAAAATAAAAGGCAAAAAGAGTGAAATACGGGTTACCGAAACATGCTTCCAAAAATTCCAATTTTCCTCCACGGTGATTCCCGAAATTTCAACTTTTCCTAAAAATAAAATGAGATAAAAATGAGACAAGTAAAACTAATCTGAAAAATTAAAAATTAAGTAGCGAAAAATAATTAGTCCCCGGCAGCGGCGCCAAAAACTTGATGTGCTAGAAATAAACATTTAAATATCGCAAGCGCACGATCATCGTTTTAATATTTAAAATTCGATCCACAGGGACTAATATTTATTTCGCAAAACCTTCATTCTTAACTTAGGCGAATTAGAACAATTTGGGTTTGTAAATTTGGATTTATGCTTTTTAATTCCTAAAAGAAAATTTAACTATTACAAAAAGAGAATTTAATTTAATCTAAATTTAATTTAACAAAATAATTTTCAAAAGAATAGAAAAAATTAGCCACTCTTAATTTCTAAATTAATATTAAACAAATTAATTTAAACAAATTAATCAAAAGCAAAAATTAAATTACTATTAAAATTCTGAATTCGAAATTTATTATTTTTTTTACAAATTAAAAATTCAATTATAGAAAATTTATAAAATGAAAATTTGACATGTCGTATTCGTAAGTTGAACTAGCCACATCGAAACCAATACAGTAAAAAAAAAAAACTCAGTAACAAACATGAAATTTTATCGAACTAGAACAATTTGGTTTTAGGAAATTTGGATTTTAAAAAGGAAAATTAATCTATTTAAATAAAAGTAAGCTATTATTCTATTACTAAACTATTAATTAAAAAAAACGAAAAGAACCAAAAACTGAATTATTCTAAAAATTGTGAATTCAAATTAAAACTAATTTTTTTTTCTAAAATTTTATTTACAAAACATTTTAATAAAAATTTGTCATGACTCATTTATAACAAAATCGGAAACAAAACAAACCAACTCGTTCGAATTCAGTGAATGCAAACTGACCCGGCTAGAATTCGGAAACCAGAAATGCAAAACCCTCAATTTGGTTGACTACTACCACTCGACTCATAAATTGACTCATAACTAAAACAAAACGAAACTCCATTATAACAACAAAAATCACGCAGCTAAATCTCTAACAAGGACTCCTGGACTCGGTAAATCATCTAAATAGAATCACTGTAACTCAGTAGCAACTCGGTGAACAAAGCAGAAAACTCAAAACATGACTGCAGTTAACTCGGTTCCAAACTCGGTAAAACAACACCATGACTCGAACAATAATAATATTCAAACTGCAAATTGAATTCAAACAATTATAATTTTCAAACACATCGACTCAAAATCGTAACCATGTCAACATAAAAAGGGACTCGGTAATTACTCCATAGTCAAGCAATCGACAAAAACAAAAAAAACCGAACAAAACAGCAGGACAGCAATGAAACTCGCGTTCAACCCAGAAAATGAAGAAAAGAAATTCAAAACCCGGACATTAAACTCAGCAAGACACACGAAGCAATTCGGTAATCAGCAAAGAACAACAACGCAGCTAAGTCAACATAACAATAACAATTTAGAACTAAGATTCTGAAAACCAAATCTAAAATCGAAGGAAAGGGGGATGTCCACGAAAAGAAGAGGGGAGTTTGGGTTGTTCGACTGAGAGTAAAGAAAAGAATGATGGAAGAGGTTGTGGTCGTGGGTATTCAAAGAGAAAGAAGGAGGGGATGGGTTTGATTAAAACAGGGGAAAGAAAGACAACGAGAGAGAGAGAGAGAGAGAGAGAGAGAGAGAGAGAGAGAGAGAGAGATTTGTGTGGGAGAGGAATCAAGAATAGGGGGTGTTGTGTTGGGTTATGCGAAAGAAGAAAGGGAGGAAGAGAAAGGGAGTGTTCGGTTTATACAGAAAAGAAGAAGAAGAGAGGGGCGATGGATTTGAAGATTAAGCAGGGGAGAGTTTTCGTTCGAACAGAAAGAAAACGAGAGAGAAAAAGAGATAGAGAGAGATGGGTTTGTTTTTCTGGGTTTTACAATCTCTCGAACAGGAAAACAAATAAAAACAGGGGATTGGTGTTTAATTCGAATTAACAAAAGTAAACTAGACTTAAAATACGATAAGCTTCGAATTGATAATTAAACGAACAGAAAATATACGTAAAAAAATATTGTTTACAAGAATTACAAATAAAATTTACAACTATTAATTTTAGGAGTGTGCTAATACTAATTGGTTTTATAACTAAGGGGTTTTTCTAATCCTAAAAATGGGTTGTTTTTTTTACAAGAGATAATTAGGCTATTTATAGGAAAAAAATGTAGGATTTTGGTTGGTGTGGATTAATCCCCACCATTCATTTTTGTTTGGTGTGGTTTAATCCTAGCCATCCATTTTTTTTGCACCACAACCCCTTCTCTTTTCTTTTCTTCTATTTTGGTCCTTCTTCTTCTTCTTTTTTCTCTTCCTTGACCTTTATTTCTTTATTTTGTCATTTCTTCATTTTTTCTTGAATTTCCTGAAATGCAACAAAATAATTTATTAAAATACGAATTCAAACAATAAATAGGTAATAAAAATATGCAAAAATATGCACTTATCAGTAGTTGTTTATAAGGGTGTATAGATTGTAAGATGTTCAATTTCTTAAGTTTTGAGATTGTTTTCCAGATTTCCGGTGGCTGGTTTCTGGTCATTTTGCAGATTCCGGTTTAACGTCCGTCAGAACCTTTTAGACGGAAGGACCAAAACCAGAAAAATTAAAAAGTTTAATTACGTAAAATACGGATTCTTTAGTTCAGGGACAAAAACAATAAAACCGGTATAGTTCAGGGACTAAAGAATTTATTTTCCCAAAAAAAAATATAAAAAGTTGTCTTCTAGTTCGAGATTCTTAAACGAATCTCTTATTTTCTATCGGCAAAAGCTTGGATTTTAATAAATTTAAAAAATTCAAACTTTTGAAATGTCAAAAAAAATTTGGACAAAATTTTAAATTTCAAATCGGAAGAAAAACCCAAAATTTGTAATAAAAATAATAATAATTGTATTATTAATAATAATTACAAAATACTGATTTTAATCAACAAGTGTGAGAAAAATAATTAGGAAAGTTCGGAAAAAATTTGTCATCGTCGAACCTGCACTCAAAATGTAATGTATTTTATATTTTTCAAGAAAGTTCATATTACCCCCACCTAAAACAAGGAATACTAAACTCGTGTAAAGTTTGAGCCTTTATATCCATCAATCTCATACATATTACTAGCTTGCTGCTTATTTAAGTATTTTAATAATGGAAAAATAGATTGACTACCTTTTTGTGAAAAAAATTGAATAAGTTGTTATTCATACTCCATAACTTTTTTGATAGTAAAATAAAGATGGTACAAATTTAGTAAAATTATAAACTTTACTTCAAATAGTGAAAATGCACACCTAGAGGGGGTGAATAGGTGTAAATGACAAACTATATCCAATTTTAATAATTTACCAGAAACGGATTACTGATTTCAATTTTAACAGATGCAAATGGTACGCTGAATGTAAATGGTAAGCTGAATGCAAAGTCAGTAAGTAAGGTGCAGGAAAAATAAAGAACACCACAACCTTTTAGCCAGGTTCGACCCCTAATCCCCTATGGTCTACATCCTGGTCCCTTACCAACCTGGTAAGAGAATATATTATTGATCAAAATAATCCAATTACAAGATACAACAATATATCTCCCTCAAACCCAGCTGTTAATACAAATGGCTTGCTGAATAGATCTGAAACAGATTATGCTCTCTAAGCTATACTACCCTAGTATACTTCTCTAGCAACAACCTCGAATCCCTACTATTCCAAGCCAAGTATCCAACAACTAACAATTACAATCGAACAATACAATTAATGATTAATACAACTCAAACTGTAGATCTCTAAGTAAGCAATACAATCGATATATAGATATGAGCTCGAGAGAATCAAGAAAAAGGATTTTGCAAAGTAAATCAGAGTTGTTTTTGTTCTTGTGGTTCTTGTATTTTTTGGCAACCAAAAACTGAAACCAAGAACAAGTATTTAAAGACTCAACACAAACGGTCATAAATTAATTCAACAAATTATCCAACGTTTGAATCCAATTCAACGTTTAATTTGTTAAGTTTGTTTATAACGTTAATGTTAACGTTTGAATGAAGAAGAAGAATAGATACGATCGTGTAAGGCTTGTTCTTCAGATAAATAAAAGATATAAAAACGTATAGGAGGTTTTGAATAAGTAAACAAGTGTTTTAGATAAAAACAAACTTCTATATTTAAGGAAATCAAATTTGAATGAGAATATATAATTTAAAATAAGCTAATACATATATAAATAAGTATTTCATATTTAAATTACCCTTACAGCTGTTTAAAAGTCCATCCCAATAATAACTCCTTGATTTCCGCATTCCTAAACTTTCTGGACTGTTGACAATTGGTGTGCTGTTCGTGATCTGTCTCTGCGCAAATGGCTTGCCAAACTGTCACTGTATTCCAACTTTGGCTTGCAGTTTGTGATAAACTGATTAAACAATCAATAAGCTAAATACCCTGCAAAACCAAGTTAGTACATACAGAAAATAACATGATGTTTTATATCTACTAGTAAGCCAATTGGCTTGCTGTTTGTGATTATCAAAACCCAAGGAGTATCAATCTCCCCCTTTTTGATGATTACAACTAATTTAGGAGAATTAGAATAACTCCCCCTAAATCCCTGCATCTCAATCATAAGATATAAAACAATAATTTAACAATATCACAAAATTACACAACCATAAACTTGACTTAGCATAAATACCAACAAATTCAAATACCACATTCAAAATTAAACATCTGGAAACAAAACACCAAGTTCAACAAAAGATAAACATAACACAATTTCAGAGTAACCGAATTAAAACCTTAAACACTTAAACACTTAAATTATCCTAAAATTTTCTCCCCCTTAATTCATCAAAAAATTAAGAATCTTTAGGATCGTGAGCGAAAATTAAACCACACAAAATTAAGATCAAAAAATGGTATGCCAGAATATAATGCAATTAGTATACCAATTGTAACATGCTAATAGAACAAATGGTAAGCTAACCTGACCAGCAAATACCATTCAGCACGCTGATTTACATAGAACACATGCCAAGTTCCATTCGAATGATTGAGAATCTTTCTTTAGCAAGGAGTTTTGTGAAAATATCAGCAAGTTGAAATTATGTTGGAACAAAAACCAACTCTATCTTGCCTTTAGCAACATTATCTCTCAAGAAATGGTGTCGAACATCAATATGCTTCGTTCTTCAGTGATTCACCGGATTCTTCGAAATATTGATGGTGCTAGTGTTGTCACAATTAATTGGAATCTTTCCACACTTGATATCAAAGTTCCTTAGTGTTTGAATCATCCATAAAATCTGAGAACAACAGCTACCAGCTGCGAGATATTCTCCTTCGTTCGTGGATAAAGTAACAAAAGTTTGTTTCTTGCATTTCCATGAAACCAAGCTTAGTCCAAGGAATGTACAAACACCACTAGTACTTTTTCTATCAACTTGACAACCTGCATAATCTACATCACTATACCCAACAAGATCAAAAGCATTTGTGATAGGATAGAACAAACCAAGAGTAATGGTACCACTTAAATATCAAAAAATTCTTTTAATAGCATTTAAGTGAGACTCTTTAGGATTGGATTGAAACCTTGCACAAACACACACACACACACACACTACATAATGTCAAGTCTAGAAGCAGTCAAATATAATAAACATCCAATCATACATCGATACTTTTTGATATCAACAGCCTTACCATTTTCATCTGCAGTCAGCTTGCTGTTTTAAGTCATAGGAGTTGATTTTGGCTTAACATCTTCAAAACCAAATCTCTTGAGCAGATTCTTTGTATACTTAGATTGGTGCACAAAAATTCCATCTTTAGATTGCTTGATTTGAAGACCCAAGAAATAATTGAGCTCACCCATCATGCTCATTTCGAATTCACTATGCATACACTTAGAAAACCACTCACACATAGATTCATTAGTAGATCCAAAATAATATCATCCACATATATTTGTATAATAAGAATATCATTACAATTTTGCTTAATAAATAATGTAGGATTGATTTTACCTCGAATGAATCCATTTTTGAGAAGAAACTTACTAAGCCTTTTGTACCAAGCTCTAGGGGCCTGCTTTAAACCATAGAGAGCCTTCTTTAACTTGAACACATAGTCTGGATACTGTTCATGTTCGAATCCAGGAGGCTGTTTGACATAAACTTCCTCTTCCAGCAAGCCATTTAGAAACGCACTCTTCACGTCCATTTGATATAGCTTGAATTTCTTGAAACATGCATAGGCCAGAAGCATCCTTATTGATTCCAAACGAGCAACAGGAGCATAAGTTTGATCAAAGTCAATGCCTTCTTGTTGATTATATCCTTGAGCCACAAGCCTTGTTTTATTTCGAGTAACGGTGCCAAATTCATCAACTTTATTCTTGAACACCCATTTTGTTCCAATAATTGAAGCATCCTCTGGTGGCTTGAGAAGTTCCCAAACATCACATCTTTCAAATTGATTTATTCTTCTTGCACAGCCATAATCCAATTTTCATCTTCTAATGCGTCATTGACATTTTTATGTTCTTTTTGAGCTAGAAAGGCAGCATGAGCACAAAATTTAGCCTTTCCTTTTCTTGTAGTGATTCCATCTGTAATATCACCAATAACCAACTCTGGGGGATGATTCTTAACCGTCCTTGTTGGCCTCGGTAAAGAATGTTGAGCTATTTCTTCATGAGTTGTCTTTCTCATCTTTGCTGGTGGTGAATGATCGTCTCCATCATAGAAAGGTAATTTCTCAGTAGCCCTTGAACCTCTAGGACCTTCCAAAGTCATTTTTGCCTTTTTAGAAATTGCATTTTCAACTTCAGGTTGCTGATTGCTGGTGTCTGCATCTTTCCTGGCTTGCTGACTTCTAGTTTCAGCAGTACTATTAGCTTGCTGATTTGATCCGGTAACTTGAGGTTGCATGCTATCACTTTCACCTGCAAATTCTTCCTCATCTCTTGACAGATCATTGTTAGGTTCTTGAAAAGTAACATCAATAGATTATTCAACAATACGTTTAGAAATATTATAAACTCTTTATGCTCTACTTGTTAAAGAATAACCAAGAAAAATAGCCTCATAAGATTTAGCATCGAATTTACCATCATTACCAATTGTTTTGAGCACAAAGCACTTTGAACCAAAAATCTTGAAGTAACTGATATTTGGCTTCTTGTTCCTCAACAATTGATATGGTGTTTTGTCCAAAATAGGCCTGATTATAACTCGATTCAACACATAGCACGCTGTATTCACAGCTTCGGCCAAAAAACTTCTAGGAAGCTTGCTTTCTTGTAATAGAGTCCTTGTTGTTTCTTGAAGTGACCTATTCTTTCTTTCCACCACTCCATTTTGTTGTGGAGTCCTAGGAGCAGAAAATTCATGGGAGATTCCTCTTTCTTCACAATAAGCAATAAAGTCTTTATTGATAAATTCACCTCCTCTATCACTTCTTATACCTATAAGTCTTGTATCAAGCTTGTTCTCAAGTAATTTAATCAGCTTCTCAAACTCATTAAAAGCACAATCTTTAGTATGAAGAAACAATACCCATGTAAATCTAGAATAATCATCAACAATAACAAAACCATATTGTTTACCTCCAATACTCTTATAAGATTCTGGACCAAAGAGATCCAAATGCAGAAGCTCTAAAGGTTTAGAAGTTGATACATTTTTCTTTGCTTTGTGTGAACTTCTAATCTGTTTGCCCAATTGGCACGCTGAACATACCTCTGTCTTAGCATACTTTATTTTGGGTAGCCCTCTGACCAGTTTCTTGCTTGACAATTTGTTAAGCAGGTCCATATGTATATGTTCCAATCTTCTATGCCAAATATAAGGGTCATTGTCCATTACAGCCAAACAGCACGCTATTTCTTGCTTATCAAAGTCCAATATATATATATATATATATATATATATATATATATATATATATATATATATTTCCTTCCCTTCTAGCAACTAGGGGGACTTTGTTCGTACCAATAGTAATAATAGTTTTATCAATGCCAAAATGAACAAGATGCCCATCATCAAATAATTGAGTGACACTAAGCAAATTGTAAGTAAGACCTTTGACATATTGATCTTTATCAATTGAAATATTACTATTACCAAAAGAACCGGTACCAAGGATTCGAAGAGTCTTGCTATTTCCAATAGTAACCCTTCCACCCTTCTTCATTTGGAGACTTATGAACTGAGACTTGTCTCCACACATATGTCTAGTGCATCCGCCATCCAAAATCCATTGTTTTGACTTCACTTTAGCAGCAAGACATATCTACAAAACAAACACCAACTCAATATTTTGGTACCCATATAGGTTTGGGTCAAGATTGGTTAGCAGTAAGAATATATAAAACATTCAAATCAGATTTCTTGATCCACATTTGGACCACTTTTGGTGACTAATTCTGCCTTCTTCCATTCTGTTGGTAAGCTGTTTGCCTTCTTCCAGAAGCATTCTGGTATGCTGACTGTTGTCTAACTGGTCCATTCTGGTATGCTGTTTTCCTCTTATGATTGACTTGAGCAACACAATTCTTTTCCAGATGACCTTTTCCACCACACTTGTTGCATGTCTTCCAAGGAATAGCATAGTTTTAGGGAATGCCATTCCTTCCATCATACTTGAGCACCTCATCTTTCTTGTTAAAGTTTAGACCAACACCTTCTCTGACCAAAGGTACATTTGTCTTCTTCATCATTGTCTTTAAGCTATCTTCTCCTTGAATAAAAGTTTCCATGCCTTGCTTGAGATCTTTGACTTCTTTTTCCAGAAGAGTTATCAATTCAGCTTGCTATTTGATAAGTTTAGTTTGCTGGAATCTCTTTTCAGTAGATTTTGAAGACTCAGCTTGACTAGCTTCTCTAAGCTTTAGCGTTTTCAAATTCTTATCTTTAGCTTCAATTTCTCACTTTAGATCCTTGAGTTTTTTCATGAGCACTTCATTCCTCCTTAGAATTACTTTGTTAACTCCTTCGAATTGAACAATTTTCTCCTTTAAATCAACAATAAGAATATCATGATTGTTTGCAGGAGCCTTCTCAACCATTAGATCAGAAATGATTTTCCTCAAATTAGCATTCTTCTTTTGAAGCTCATTATTCTCATTTTTCAATTCCATTAACTCAATAATAGATACATTACTTGGTACCTGCATGGTTAGTTCATTTTGCATAGTAGGATTAGAAGGTAAATCAAAATCAATTGAGTTTACCTCACTAGCATCATCTTCTGATTCAGAATCATCAAATCCACATAATCCTCTTATATGGATCCTTGTGAATTATCTTCATCATTTAGTCCTACAAGAGCCAAATTCACCATGTCTTCACTTGAGTCATCACTGGAATCTGAATCATCATCACTCCAAGTTAGTAGAGCCTTTGATTTCTTCTTGTCTTTGAAGGCAGCAAGCTGTTTTGACTTTAGCTTGTAGCAATCCCTTTATTAATGACCAGGCTTGCCACATTCGAAACAAGTTTGCTCCTTGGAGTCCTTAGAGCCCTTCTTGTTATTGGAGAAACTTCCTCTATCCCTTTTCATTCTGTTCTTCTTTTCAATCAGCCACTTGATCTTCTTTGTAATAAGTGCAAGTTCTCCATCTGATTCTTCATTAGACTCTGCTAGCTTGCTGTTTGTAGATTCTACTGGCTTGCTGTTTGTAGAATGAAGAACCAAATTCTTCATGTTGGCTAGAGGAGCCTGAACACCTTCAACTTGACTGTCATTTATCTTGCTTTCAAACTTTTCTAACTCAGCAAATACAGTTAGGTGATCCATGGTGTCAATTTTTGAAGATGATTCCAAAGCCGTGACTTTAGCCTCATAAATGAATGGTACAGCACTTAACACTTTCATGTTAATATCATCTTATGGAATATTCTTTCCAAGTCTCTTTAGTGTATTTATAGTGACCTGGAACCTTACTTGACTTTCCTTGATAGTTTCACCATCCTTGAGCTTGAAATTTTCGAAGTCATTCATCAGCTTCGAGATAAGGTTCAGCCGTTTCGATTGATGCTTTCCTGTTACAGAAATGTTAATATACCAAAGCTCAAATACCAAATGAAAATGCACACCTAGAAGGGGTGAATAGGTGTAAATGGCTAACTATATCCAATTTTAATAATTTACCAGAAACAGCTTATTGATTTCAATTTTAACAGATGCGAATGGTACACTGAATGTAAATGGTAAGCTGAATGCAAGACAGTAAGTAAGGTGCAGAAAATATAAAGAACACCACAAATTTTATCCAGGTTCGACCCCTAATCCCTTATGGTCTAAATCCTGGTCCCTTACCAACCTGGTAAGAGAATATATTATTGATCAAAATAATCCAATTACAAGATACAACAATATATCTCCCTCAAACCCAGCTGTTGATATAAATGGCTTGCTGAATAGACCTGAAATAGATTATTCTCTCTAAGCTATACTACCCTAGTATACTTCTCTAGCAACAACCTCGAATCCCTACTATTCCAAGCCAAGTATCCAACAACTAACAATTACAATCGAACAATACAATTAATGATTAATACAACTCAAACTATAGATTCTCTAAGCAAGCAATACAATAGATATATAGATATGAGCTCGAGAGAATCAAGAAAAAGGATTTTGCAAAGTAAATTACAGTTGTTTTTGTTCTTGTGGATCTTGTATTATTTGGCAACCAAAAACCGAAACCAAGAACAAGTATTTAAAGACTCAACACAAACGGTCATAAAACAACAAATTATCCATCGTTTGAATCCAATTCAACATTTAATTTGTTAAGTTTGTTTATAACGTTAATGTTAACGTTTGAATGAAGAAGAAGAATAGATACGATCGTGTAAGACCTGTTCTTTAGATAAATAAAAGATATAAAAACGTATAGGAGGTTTTGAATAAGTAAACAAGTGTTTTAGATAAAAACAAACTCCTATATTTAAGGAAATCAAATTTGAATGAGAATATATAATTTAAAATGAGCTCATACATATATAAATACATATTTCATATTTAAATTACCCTTATAGCTGTTTAAAAGTCCATCCCTATAATAACTCCTTGATTTCCGCATTCCTAAACTTTCTGGATTGTTGACAATTGGCGTGCTGTTTGTGATCTGTCTCTGCGCAAATGGCTTGCCAAACTGTCACTGTATTCCAACTTTGGCTTGCTGTTTGTGATAAACCGATTAAACAATCAGTAAGCTAAATACCCTGCAAAACCAAGTTAGTACATACAGTAAATAGCATGATGTTTTATACCTACTAATACGCCAATTGGCTTGCTGTTTGTGATCATCAAAACTCAAGGAGTATCAAATAGAATAAATTAAAAATTAAAAATTCGAATATTTTTATATTTGTTTTTAATAAACATTTCCATTAATATTTTGCTTTTTTTGTTTTTCTTTCGTCTTTGCTCTTTTGAAATTTGGGAAAAAAGACATAAACATTGAAATTAAACATAAGAGCAACTCTAATAGAATTTTAATATATTCTTTAAAAATATTATTAAAATAATAAGTTTTAGAGATTTAGTACTTTTTATTGTACAATAAAACCTCATTAAATTAATACTAGATACCACGATAAATTAATATTTTGATTACAAATTTTGGCCCAACATAATAGTGACAATATAAATTTTATCTCGATTAATTAATAATTTTGATAAATTAATAAAATTTACAAATAAAATTTGTCAATACCAACAATATTAATTTATAAAGGTTTTACTTTTTTTTATAGGCAAAGATTTTATTAGAATAAGCCATAAGGCTGGAGATGATACAATCATTGATACAAATTCCCACTAAACTATCACTGATACAAATTTTCACTGAATCCGATCTTCAAAATAACTACTACTGAACATACTTCCACTGAATCTGGTCTTCTATTTTTAGTAATGTCAAACACCGAAGGAGCAATTCTAGGATCACTGTTCAGAACCTGTGATTTAATTATAGTTGGTTTCTAGACCGCATCTATCACGATTTACGGTCTAAAGACACTATAAGAAAATTAATCAGCCTTAGTTGTAATTATAGTTGGTTTAAAGATCGTATCAATCACGATAAACGATCTGAAAACACTATAAAAAAACTATAGAACTCGAGTTCTATATATAGTTGGTTTCTAGATCACATCAATCACAATTAATGATCTATAGACACTATATTAATTTAGAACTCAAGTTTTATTATAGGCGGTTTGTAGATCAAATAAGTCTTGAATGACAATCTAAAGACACTATAGAGATTTAGAACCAGAGTCCTGATTATAGTTGGTTTTTAGGTCGCATACTACCACTGAATATACCACTGAATGTTATGAATCCCTAAAAGCGACCTAAAGACACTATATAAAAAGAACATGAATTCTATCTATAGTTGGTTTTCAGATCGCATCAATCATTGTTATTGATCTATAAACACTAAAAAGGCTTATAGTTGGTTTCTAGATCGCATTTGTCAAAAATGACGCTCTAAAGACACTATAGATTAAGAACCGGGGTTCTAATTATAGTTGGTTTTTAGAACGCATCAATGAAGAATGACGATCTAAATACACTATAAAAATTCAGAACCTGCAATCCCTTGTTGCTTTAAGCATCTGCCAAACTTCTCACTATCCACCTCAGAAGCTTCTACGGAAACTGCCCGATCCACAAATGACGAACCACTGATATTCCTAGCAAGAAGGGCCTCGTTAAAACCCCACAAGAGTAAAACCCAATGGGAAAAAAACTCAAGGGGGAAAAAGAGTGCCCTTTCGCTGAAATACTGATGAACCCACTAAACAAATAAACTGTTAGAAGGCATAAATCCCAGATTGGTGCTGAGTAGAGCCCTCATAGATAAGAAGATGACATTCTCGCATCTAGTTCAAAGACAGTTACTGCAAAACAAATACTCACAAAATACCTTAGCGCAACGTAAGTGCGCAATAAGTTTCATGAAGGACAATCACATTAAATTAATGCATCGAAAAAGGAGCACCGCAACCGGAAAATATGAGCTAATTACTAAACTTCATGAAAATAAACCATTTCTAAACCAGTTCGATAGCAGCTTAGTCTCTTCTCAAGATATCTCAACTAGTACAGTCACCAAGTTTAGTCCAGAAACCATGAATTCACAACTTACACAATATACACGTCAACTAGATCATATAAGAATTGAGAGTTTAGGGTTTCATATTTCTCACCTGAGCCCGAGACATTGAAGGGTCTCAGGACTCACCTGATTGAGATTAAAACCCAACATAACTCGGAGTGAACTTGGTGTAGTTATCCTGGACTCAGTTAGTGGTGAGTTGACTCGAATAAACTCGAGCGAGTAATGAGTTGACTCACTGAGTTATGTCAAGGGCTTTGCCACGTACATGGGGTTATCTTCTCCGGCCATAATCACGACGACGGGGACAAAATTCGGCTGCACCTCGGTAGTAACACTTTCTGAGCCTCCACCTTTTTCTTACTCCCACAAACTAGCAGGATATTATAAACAATTGTGTCCCTGGTATTTTATCAACTCCACTGTCCCTTTAAACTTGCAGGAAGAAGCTTCTCCTCTTGCCTACTGGGAGTCCTAGAAAATTGGTGGGTTGGAGTGCCTAGACCAGAGTTTACAGAATTCCGGGAACCCATCGGAAAAAAAATGGAACAGATCGGAGCCGAAACCACCAAGAAGTGGTAGAGAATATTGAGCTGAGCAAGAAAACAAGGAGCGTGTAGAGAGTGGAGTGGCTAATGTACAGCGACGACGAATCAAGTGTGCTTGAACGGAAAGTGTGGTGTGGCCGGCGATGGTAACATTAATTCCAAATTCTCAAACACGCACCACAGATCTGTCCTTTCTCAAACAAAACATAGCTCAAACCAGCCGTAGTTTTGCCATGCCCAGATTTCTCCAAGTCACCGTAGTCACACGCGCCGCCGACAATGTCACGGGGGTCGATGGCGGCGTAGTAGGTGGCTCTGGTAGGACGCCAGGCGGAGTGTTTCTTCCAAGAAAACATGGTTATAAAGGTTTTACTGTTTATTAATTTAAACAACATTTCTTATAATTCTATCTTTATATTATTATATTTAAACTGTAGTAACACTTTTGAGATGGAAAAGGAGAAAACTTAATATTTATCATTAACAGGAAGATAAGCAAGCACTTCGATGATGTTTTAAAGTAGAATTACTAGTGTAATACATGAATTCTTTATTATTAATTATTGTTTCTATAAAATTTAAATTCAAAATTTTAAGATCTGAATTTATAATTAGTTAGTATTTTAACTTACCAATTTTAATTAAAAAAATAATGTACTTTAAACCGAGAAAAGTAAATAATTAGTTATTAGTTGTATTCTAAAAAAATAAGAAATTTTAGTTAGAAAAGAAAAAGTGAATGTATTTAAGTTAAAAATGGTAGGTATATCAATTTTTGTTTCATTGTGGCAGCGTGTATTCTTTTACATATGTATTTATTGGTTTATTATGTTAGTGTGTATTCTTTTACCTATGTATTTACATATGTATTTATTGGTTTATTGTGTTAGTGTGTATTCTTTTACCTAAGTATTTATTGTACGGTCTTTGTGGCTTATCATTAAAAAACCATATGTATTTATGTTTTGCAAATTCAACTGAACTAAATCTAAATTAAATATTATTTCTACGAATAATTTGAATCAGTTTGTTGTTAGCAAATCCAATTAAGTTGCAGTGAAAAACTTTTCTCTTGAGCACAAGAACTACGAATACAATTAGCTGAAGGGGAAGCTATTGAGTACGCGAGAAATGAAATACGTACACAACATACAGTTAAACCTCGATAAATGAATATGTTTGGGATCGAAATTTTTTATTCATTAATCGAGATTATTCATTTATTGAGGTGAAAAATAAAAATTATTCATTTATCGAATATTCATTTATCGAGGTTCTACTCTAGTCAACTGTTAAGAGTTTGTTTTATGTTCGTCTCACTACGTCTGGGCTGTCTCCAATTTCAACTCTCTTGTCTTCTCTGTACACGAACTAGATCGTTTGTTTCTTCCAATTCATCAGATCATGACATGTGTCAAACATAAGCCTCTGCATTTTAACTAGAAATAGGATGTGGATTCAGTTCAAATATGAACGACTTCCATTCTTTTGCTTTTTCTGTGGCAAGATAGGTCATACAGGCAAGTTTTGTGAAGACATGTTTGATAATCCTGAAGAAAATGGCCTGAGGAAATATGACAGTTCTTTGAGGGCACCATTAAAGAACCAAGATACAAGTAAGGAGAATACGTGGATCTGAGGGACAGATGGTGCAGTCTTAACTCCGGCGAAAACAGGCGGAAAGGAAAGAGAATGGGGAATACATGAGACAAGCAATAGGAAAGATAGCGGAGATTACGCTAAGTTTGACCATAACTCCAACAAATTAGGAGTTCCGCAAATGATGGGTGAGAATAGTGCAATTAGTGGAGGGACAACTGCATGTGTGGAACCGAAAAAATGGAGTGGTTTGACTGAGGAGAAGGGATAAAGAATGATTGAGATGGGGTCAACTGGGCTCTCTATAATATCTGTCAATAATAACACAATACAAAAGTTGACAATAGACAATAAGGAAAGTCATGTGCAAGATTCGGGTACTGTTGCTGAGAGAGACACAAACGAGTTAATAGTTGTAGAGTTAAGAAGACGCCGAGTGGGTTTGTCAAACGGGCCTATAGAGAACAAAGAAATGATCAAGGACACTATCATGACTTCACAAGAAGGGGACTTTCAGAACCAAAAAAACGGATTATCGGCGGGTACTGCAATGCAGGCCCGCCACTCCTCATGAGTACCCTTAATTGGAACTGCCAAGGTATGGGGCTTCCTTGGAAATTTTGGTTCCTTCATGACGTAATACGTCAAGAAAATCCTACAGTAGTTTTCTTGTGTGAGACCTTAAGTAGTAAGGAGAAGATGGAAGTTTTTCATTCTAAGTTAGGTTTTGACGGAATGATAGTTGTAGAACCCCAAGGCAGAAGCGAAGGCATAGCACAACTCTGGAAGAACACTGATCATGCAAGTCTTATTAGCTTATCAAAGAACCATATAGATGTGGAGCTAAGGATTAATGGTATGCGTCCGTGGCGGTTGTCAGGTTTTTATGGTGAGCCAAATCGTTCACAAAGACGGAAAACTTGGAATTTGTTGAGAACTCTAGCAAGGGATTCTAATCTTCCCTGGGGCGTCATTGGTGACTTAAACAACATAGTCACACAATCTGAAAAGAAAGGAGGGGTTCCATATCCCCAATGGCTTATTGATGGCTTTAACGAAACGTTAGACGAAACAGGTTTAAAGGATGTAGACCTCAGTGGACATCAGTTTACATGGGAAAAGGGGAGAGATACAAATGCCTGGATGGAAAGTAGATTAGACAGGGCTCTTGCGAACAGACCTTGGTTTGATCTATTTCCATTGGCTAAGCTTTACAACCTTGAAGGATCACCTTCGGACCACAGCCCGATTTTACTGGAACCAATAACAATAAACATGAGAACATACAGAAGAAGATTTCGTTTCGAGATTTCTTGGTTGACAGAGCCATTGTGCTCTCAAATTGTGAAGGATAGCTGGGAGGTAAACGAAGATTCAAATATTTTGGAAAAGCTAAAACAGTTGGGAGAAAGTTTAGAGAGTTGGGGCAAGGAGGTAACAGGTTGTTTCAATAAACGAATAAAAGATTGTAAAACAAAGATGAAACAACTTCGAAATAAATGGGATGCGCAGTCAATCACAAGATATAAGGAAGCTAAACAAAATCTATTCTTAGTCTGGATCAGAAGGAAATCTTTTGGAGACAAGGATCAAAGCAGTTATGGCTACAATCAGGAGATAAAAACACAAGGTATTTCCATGCTTCGTGTACCACTCGTAGAAGAACCAACAAGATTCTGAAATTAAAGAATGAGGATGGTGACTGGATAGATTGGCAGAATGGTCTCTCGGAGCTTATTTCGAATTATTACCAAGACCTTTTCAGAAGGACTCAGACAGACGGTAATGAGGTAATAAACTGCGTGCCAACAACAATTTCTCAAGAACAAAATGAGGAGCTGTTAAAGGAGTTAACGGAGGAGGAGGTAAAAGCGGCCATCTTTCAAATGCACCCAGACAAATCTCCGGGGCCTGACGGAATGATCCCGGCTTTCTATCAAAAATACTGGGCAATTGTTGGGAAAGAGGTTGTTAAAGTGGTTAACAATTTTATCCGAACGGGGGAAGTGTTGGAGGGTCTAAATGAAACCATCATAATTCTCATTCCGAAGAAAAAAAACCCATCTGTTGTAGGTGATTTACGACCTATAGCATTGTGTAATGTCTTGATGAAGATAATTACAAAAGTCCTTGCGAATCGAATGAAAGAATTGTTGGACAAGGTTGTGTCCGATACCCAAAGTGCGTTCATTCCGGGTAGGTTAATTTCAGATAACATCATGGTCTCATACGAAGTAATGCATTATTTAAAGAGAAATAAAATGGGAAAAGATGGTTATATGGCCTTAAAGCTAGACATGAGTAAGGCTTATGACCGTATAGAGTGGGATTTTCTGAAATCGATCCTATTGAAGATGGGTTTTAGCAGTTGGTGGGTTCACTTGGTGCTTAAATGTGTGACTTCAGTTTCATATAATATTGTGCATGGGGAGAACGAGATGGGGCCTATTTTTCCTAGTCGAGGCATTCGACAAGGTGATCCACTTTCTCCCTATTTGTTCATTATTTGTGCGGAAGGTTTGTCTTGTTTGATCCGTAAATATGTGAGCAACCAATGGCTTCATGGAGTTAAGATTTGTAGAAAGGCTCCGATAATTTCACATATGCTATTCGCGGACGATAGTTATTTTTACTGTAAGGCTGACATAGAGGAAGCAACAAAAGTCCTACATCTGTTGGATTCGTATGAAAAGGCCTCAGGTCAGAAGGTGAACAATGGAAAGTCTTCGCTCTTTTTTAGCACAAATTTAATCCAATATAACAGGGACTTGATCTGTCAGGTACTACAAATGAATAAAGCGAATGTCCATTGTAAATACCTCGACCTGCCAAATATTCTAGGAAGAAAAAAATCGGTTATTTTGGGTTTCTTAAAAGAGAAAGTGAATGCTAAGATCAGGTCATGGGATGGTAATTATATATCTCGCTCGGGTAAAGAGGTTCTGGTTAAATCGGTGATTCAGACACTTCCATCTTATGCGATGAGTGTCTTCTTATTACCACTGGAAATTACGAGAGATATAAAACGGAGTCTATCTAAGTTTTGGTGGCGTTCTACACAGTCAAACAGCTCCAAGATAAACTGGATGAGTTGGGACCGTATGTCAAAGCACAAATCTGCAGGGGGTCTAGGGTTCAGGCATTTTAGAGATTTCAATCTTTCAATGCTTGCTAAGCAGGGGTGGAGATTTATCTCGAATCCGGACAGCTTAGTCACAAGAATTTACAAAGCTCGATACTTTGCGGATTCAGATTATTTGAATGCGAAATTGGGTCACAATCCAAGCTTCATATGGAGGAGTATCTTTGAAGCCAAGAACCTAGTTGCAGAGGGGGTGAGATGGCGGATAGGGACAGGTGAAAGAATCCAGATATCAGGACAGCCATGGCTACCAGATGAATGCAAACCGTTTGTTACAACAATCTCACCAGTTATCAATGACAAAACAGTTGCATCTCTTTTCTGCATAGATAAAAAGGAATGGGACGTCGATGTTGTTAGAGATGTATTTGATGAACGAGATCAACACCTTATTTTAAATATCCCATTGGATGCAACCAACTGTGAGGATACCATGTTCTGGAGGCGAAGACACAGGTATATACTCGGTTAGGAGTGCATATAAACTAATGCAGGCGCAAAAAGGGTCATGAAGACCAGAGTACAATGACAGTATTTGGAGAACCCTTTGGCGAGTTAAAGCTCCTTCTAAGGCTGTTAATCTCGTTTGGCGTGCGCTATCAGGTTTTTTGCCAACATTGGTACAACTTCAATCTAAATATGTTCCAGTCCAAACCATGTGTCCAATTTGTGCAGAGGATGTTGAAACTATCTTTCATAGCTTGGTGGTTTGCCCGTTTGCAACCCAGTGCTGGACAACTTTGAATGCGGGATTTCAATTTGAAGGGGTGCCAGATTTCTCGTATTGGTTAATAAATGCTCTGAATAATAGCAACAAGGATCAACAAGGTATTATTGTAACTTTATGTTGGGCTATTTGGCGAGCTCGTAACGATTGGAATTGGAACCAAAAACATTCGACGATTAATAAGGTAGTTGCTGCAGCAAATCAGTACCTTACACAATGGAAAGAAACCCAAGATCGTTCTTCAAAGGCCCTCCTCCAACCTAATGTTGATGGAGATGGGGCTGTTACTTGGGTGAAACCTCAAACAAGTGAAGTTAAGGTAACAGTTGACGCAACCATCTTCAAAGATTGGGAAGAAGTGGGTTTTGGTTTAATTGCTAGAGATTCAGACGGTGTAATGATTCAAGCGAAGACAATTGTTCATCAAGGTTTGATCTCGCCGGTAACAGCTGAAGCCATGGCCTTTAAGGAAGCTCTAAGCTGGATTGATCATATGCAATGGCAAAAGGTGATTATTGAGTCTGATTGCCTTGTTTTGGTGCAAGAAATCCGAAGTAAGGTCACAATGCGATCCCATTTCGGGGTAATTATCGATCATTGTCGTCGATATATTTAACATCTAAACAAAGTTTCTTTGTATTTTATCAAACGGTCTACAAATATGGCTGCTCATAATCTTGCTAGAGAGTCATATAAATATCCAGGTGATAGGAATTCTGTTCCTATTGAGGTCAAAATTTGTATTGAGGAGGATTTGAGAAGTTAATTAAATTCCAGCTTTCTGTAAAAAAAAAATCAAGAACGAAGGTGTCAATGTTCTGTCTTGCTGACTTGCTCACTCCCATCCTTGTAAACATACCATATATGTAACGTGTGCATTGACCATTGAGTCCCTTGTATAAATTCATATCGGATTGGTAAATAACATATTTTATCAAAATCTTTTACGGAGAACTTAAAAACATGATTCCCCTCTATACAAACACGAAATGATTGATTGGTAGCGGAGCACTACATAACCCATACGTTTGCATGTTACCTTTAGTCACAAAATTGAATGAATCTTTTCGGGAAAATAAAACTCAATCCTAAAGCGATGAGTTTATTAGTGTTTTAGTCAACAAATTTTGTATTAGTGCAATATTACTTTGCACCTTTATTTGCTTTTTATGTAGAGAAGTGCCAGCCCAGTACACTCAAGACGCACCATGTAGGGGTATATTGGGATATTTGGATGAACTTATTTTCAAAAATAAGTTAACTTATTTTAAAATAAAGTTAGAGATTTCTAATTTTTTTCTGAAAAAATTAATTTTTTTTTTGCAATTTATAGAATTTCAAACATACATTAAATACCTGTAAAGAAAAAATTATCAAAATATAAAATTTTACCAAAATAAATACATAAAAACTTATTTTAAGTCTTAGCCAAATAGGCTCATTATATGCTCTGCTTTTATGATCCAACCGCAGTGTAATTTATGATTGCAATTTGCAAGACAAGGAACTTTCAAGTACTACTACGTTTTCCTTTTCTTTCCTCACGTAGTGGGTGTTGAGATTACTTAAAATAAGTTACTTTTGATTTAATGGGATATTTTTAACTTAAAAGAGAAAGTAAAGTTGTTTACTTTAAGTTGAATGAAAGTGTTTGGATAATTTTACTTAAAGTTAAATGGGGGTTTAATAATTTTGGCTTAAAGTGAAATTTGACTTAAAAAAAATTTAAATTCATGATATTTAAGATTTACAAGAATTGTGAAAAAAAAAAATTCATAAGTCAAAAGTATCTAAATGGAACTTATGGCTTAAAGCAGTTTTTTAACTAAAAACCGGAGGAGACAAACACCTTAAAACTCCTTAAAACCCAAAACTCCTTAAAGCACTTGCAGCCAAACGGCCTCATAGATAGAATAGGCACATTTTAAAGTATTTATGAATTGCCCTTGCATTGTTTAACGCTTATTGTGATTTAATAAATATATTTGATAAATATTTTACAAACAGCTCCTCCACTTAAAAAGGGGGGAATGACAAAAACGATGAAATGAATAATGAATACAGTATCAAAAAAGAAGAAGTATTTGGCACCATAAAAGTTGAAGCGTCAGAAACCACTGATTTATACAAAGATCATTAGTACTACTACTAAACAAGTACCTACCAACTTAAAGACGAACAAGATGCCAATTTATGGAGTGTAGAGCTATAACGAATATCCTAGGTTACCAAAAGCATTTCTTTTCTCCTTTATCTATTCGACTATTCCCTTCTCTTTTCTTCAATGGGCTGCATTCGTTAGGAGCCCACCTCCTATCGTGATATAGGAGTTTAACAATAAAATTTGTTCACAATTTTACATTTTTGGATCCTCTGAACCAGTCTACGAGACTCGTCATCTAGAACAACGGGTCATAGGCTGTTATGTTTATAATCAAGTAGAATTAAGTATGAACTTCGTAAAATTGAATTTGATATGCTAGGAACTCAAGTTGAGCCATCGATCAACCCGCTGCTAAAGCAGATCAAAGTGAGAGATGTTAGTTTAAACTCAAAAATCTGTTTCGAGTTTTTTTGTTCATTAAGGTTGTGAGCAGTTTGACGAGCAGCTCGCATGTTTGCAGCAAAAAAAAAGAAAACAAGAAAATGTTCGCAAGTAATTTATAAATTCATAAATCATGAATCAGCAAAGATATGGTATGTTCTATCTACAAGCTTTTAGATAGCTTCAAACTATGATATGAAAATATACAGTAACAAGACACCTTTTAACTGAATCAAAAAATTATAAATCAGCAAAGATATCGTAGGTTTTCGAATCTACAACAATAAGCCTCACTGAAGCAACTGTTGCCGCAACAGCCAAGCAGCTAAAAAAGATGACATTGAGCCAGTGCCAGATCTTTGATAAAGAATTTAATTCGTGCTTCTTAGCAACTACGTACATGTGGTTGGCAAGGATAAACGTGAGGGGAAATGTGCTGATAGCCCCTGTGAGACTAATGAAATCTCCGATAAAAGGCAGTATAGCAGCCACAAATGTTGTTAGTGCCAGATAAGCTCCTCTCACCATGATTCTGAAAGACAAGTTGCGGAATGCCAATGCACTTCCTTTAATACCATACCTTGTGTCCAAATACTCGTACATTGGACTTGCAAAAATCTGCAAACATATTAGGAGGGCTTTAAGTGTTTTATTTACAAAAAAAATTATATTGTAGAAAACTTACACAAAGCTATATCTAAATCCAGAATAAGGCAGGCTAAAAGTGAGATCAGAGACTTAAAGAAATAGTCATGAATGAGCTACAGGCGTGAGACTTACATGCAAAGCAATAGCGGTTTGCAGGAAAGCAGCAACATTGGCGACTGTTTTCACCCATTTTGGACCACTAACACTGTCGAGTAAATAAGCAGATGAATCGGACCCATAGGCCCAATATCCAACAAAAGCAACAGCGTATAGAGGCAAAACACCAATGATGAATTGAAAGTAAAGACCTTTCATCATGTTCTTGACCACGGGCTCTTTCACAGTGGCCTGTTTCAAAACAATCAACATTACAAACCCGTGAGCATATAGATAACATATGCATTTCACTTCTTTCCTAAGAAAGTAAACTACAAGATTCAAAGCAAGATAGAAGATAAATGATAATTCAACTGCAACTTGGCTTATTCTCTTGCCAAGTGGTAGTGTAGACTGCATATATAGTAAATAGCGTTACCGCTAACCTTCATCAAAACATCAGTATACCTTTCTTCCTACAAATAGAAGGCTTTGACAGAAAGGTATTCATATAAGACAGAAAATAAGAATGATATATTACTCACTCCATGGCAAATGCCTTTTGAGTTAATCGAATTTCATATGGCAAAATTTCGAGAGGTAGTCGAAAATATTGGAGTCACTCATAAGATCTCTCACTTTAATAACATAATGCTCATCAACTTCTAAATGAAATCTTAGTGGAAGACATTCCATACGAAACAGAATTTTTATGTGAACTGTACCGCTGGGATCATTACAACAACATATCAATTACCCGTCCAGAAAAAAAAACTTCCGACATTTTAGGATCATGGTTGCGAATCATTAATATCATTTAAGAAAAATAATATTCTTGTTAAGCATCTTACTGTAATAGATCAAAATAGTATACAATGCTATTTCATATGTCAAGGATTAATTTGTTCCCTACCTGTATCTCTGGAAGCATTCCTGTGTTGAAAGCAAACACAAGGCTCGACATTCCACCTATAGTTGTAAATACCTTGCTTATTTTTGTTCCCGGAATATCGTAATCCCTAGGTGGACTTCTACTTCCTGCAAGAGTTTACAATCTACTGAATTACTGAAAGTACATCAACATATGTATAACTATTTTTAACAGGAGATTACAGATCTTTAACACACGAAACATTCATGAGCACATGATAAGCAATTTGTTTCCAAGTCAAATCCAGATTTAAGTCGTTATACAGTAAATTTTCTGTAAAAGCATCAATATGTCACATTTAAAGTAATTTTATCAATACGTAATTTTCTGTACCAAGTTCTGGGGCCTTGGGTCATGTTTCCTGCTGTATGCTGTATGTGACATTCGGGAAGAAATAGTTTCTGACTAGCTCAACCAACTAACTAAACCCAAGCCTATTTAAGAAGGGTATCAGGGGGGATTAATTTTAAAACAAAACCAGAAAATAAAATAAGAGCAATCAGGTTTCTTGCTCTATGGCATCTAATTTGCCTGGTCTCATAAATTTAAACTGAGACCATATGGACATGAATTCTTAGATAAGACAGTTTGGCCAACAATGACAGGAAATTGATACAAATAGGAGTACATACCATCTCGAGCTGACAGTACAATAGCAACAACGATGTAGATAAGGCTAAAGAGTGTTGAAATTCCCAGCCAGACCCTCAAAGCGGACAGATGCGGGGTTGCAATTGCAAACAACCCACATGTGAATCCAGCAATAATTATAAAGTAGGGGAGCTTCATGGTATGTTCATCCGTGTATAGAACATAAATAGCCTGCATATATCAAGTGATTTATTTTAAGAACTTCTGGAGGTAGCTCATCAAATACAAGATCATTAGTAAACACACAAAAAAAAATTAAGGACTTGATAAAAAAAGTATAAGTCCAACTTGTTAAATATTTAAATATACATTAAAAGATAACTTATTATATTTTTTAAACTTGAATTTCTACCTTGAACTTACTTTTAGAGCCTGACCAGCCAATATGACATATCCAACATTAATCATAAAAAGATTAACATATTGCAAAGCCCATGTGAGAGCATAAGCTCTTTTGCCTGCAAGGACGATAGTTTCATTCACCGTAAACAGAAGATATTCAACAAATAATATGGTTTCGAGTAACAAATTGGAACAAAAGTATGAGCATACCATATATAAATCCCGCAAGATCTCTATATCTAATGTGCCTCTTTCCTCCCAATAGATGGAGCCTGGCAATCAGAACATTTGCATACAATGATATAGCCGTGGCCGCAATCAGACCAATGACACCTCCTGCCCAACCAAGTGGAACCATGACTGCAGCAGAGTATCCTAGCACGTATGCACTATTGATACCGGTGGTTAGAACGAATCCCACTTGTAACCATGAATCTACAAAATTTTAAACAGGAAAAAAATTCTTAATGATAAGAGTCAATGCTGTCAGTTTCTCATTAGCTGAGAAGCATAGCCTAACATGAATCTTAAGTATTAAAGAAAATGCACACATGGTTTTATAGTTACACTAGAACTAGAGATAGCTACAACTAATCATGCCACACTATCAACTAATTGAAAAAAGGTGGGAAGTAGACACTAATAATTGATATTTATGCCGCATCTCTCGACTATTGTGTTACTGAAACCTTATTATAGTTAATACGTTTAGTATGACATGCTAGCTTTGCATAGAGTTAGCTGAACTTGCAAGTGCTTTTCATGTAAGTATGTGCTTTATTGTTGTTCCAGATAGAACTGGATAGACCTGGCCTTGCAGCCTCTGTGGGCAATTTTGATATGCGTCTAGTAACTAATCTTTTACATAATGTAGCACCGAGTAGCAAAAAAACGAATATAGATATTCTTTTACATAATGCAGGAAAAATATCTACAGTATATTCTTATGTCCCGACTGGCCACATATCAAAATTGCCCACATTATGGAGAACTGCTGAGAAATTAAGAGAGGTTGTTCGCCGAAAATTACAGATCCCTTACTTCTAGTTCAATCATTATTTTGATGGCACAGATTATCTCTATCAATCCACACGACCAGATACCACACAAGAGGTTCTATAACATCTCTGTTAGTGCTACATATACTTGTAGCATATAGGTTGTTCTTGCATGACACCATATGACCTGAGATAGCACAATTGCACAAAACTCTTGGCCTTTCTTCATTGCTAAAGACCAGCGGAAAGCCAAATTGCATGTCTAATATCCATTGGGAGGCATAGAAGAGTGGGTTGCTATGCTTGGCGGGTACGAGTATATTATGCTAACGCTCATTCAGATTAGTCGAGGTGCGCGCCCAGACCAGATTATTATAAAAAGAAATTGCATGTCTAATTTAAGTTGGCTAAATTATACAATATATTTGATTTAGTATTTGGTCATGTTTTAGAACGAATCGTCGATGTTAAAGTTCTATTTTAACAAGTATCATTTTAGATATATGTAAAAAATAAAACAATAGTTATAGCTAGTTTAACATTAGCATCGGATTTGTTCTAAGCAACGCATCTACTAAATAACAGTAATCATCTTTGTGCGAAAAACAAACATGCTATACGTAATTCCACACAAAACTAAAGAAAAACATAGCTTCATATAAATTAAAAAACATATCACAGCCAAAGATTCGAAGCTGAGATTTATATATTAATCCGTGTTAGTAAGTCAAGAATCTGAGGAAGTAATATAAAACATGAATGAAGCAAACAACAAGAATGAGAGCAAGAAAAGTCCACCTTGACTAATCTGATGAGCCGTGTCAGGTATTTCAATGGAAAAATGCTCGCCGGCGTGCACTTCCGGGTGAACTTCGGTGGTGGTATCTTTAGATTCTCCCATTGTACACGGCTAGCCACAAAAATGATTCCAACTAAATCCAGATACAGAGGAATCTGTGCGTAGTATATATAGACACAGACAGATGCACACTTTACGAGTTGTCAACGTGTGTGCATGGACCGTGGAATTTAACAAACAAAAAGGGAAACTCAAAGTTAAGACCGAAGAAAAAATGGACCAAGTAAGAAATACCATTTGAGTATTTTTTTTTTTTGAAAAAAAAAGGAAACAATTCACTAATCAAAAAGCATACGACATTTACAAATACAATCAAAATTGGACGGACTATTTATTGTGTTAAAAACGGAATGGTTCCAAAATAAATTAAGTAAAGTAAGTATAAATTGTAGTACAAAATATTTGAAAAAATGTATGGATTTGCCGATTTGGGTTGTGTGTACAAAAGTAACCAATTAAAATGTGGTGGTATTTGAGGAGCAATAATTTCCCTGACATTGCTCCAGTGTGCATGTGGGAACAGCTAAAGGTCAAACTTATCAACGTATCTCTATCATGTTGTTGAATACACGCCTAATCATTACTCCCTCCTTTCCTAAAAACATTTCCTGTTTACTTTGGACACGTTTGTCAACACATACTTTTGATCGCTAATATCTTCAATTTCGTATTAGTACTAAATATAAAAACTTCACTGTATTAAAGTATTAACAAATACGAATCCAACAAGATCACTCATGACTATATTTTGTCTTATAAATTATGCGTAAATTAGTAATCAATCGCTTATAATGAACAGTGTTCAAAGTCAAAACAGGAAAAGTATTTCGGTATTGAGGGAGTAGTAGTATTTTATTACTAATGTGCCATGTGAAACCAAGAAATTTGGAGCAAATAATTAAGAACTTTCAATAGTTTGAAATATCGGAATCGTGATATTTTCAGCAAGTTAACTAGGATTAATTCAATTGAGTGCCGGTCTTATTCACTCTAGGTTGATTTTTTAAAATTTCTAAGATGGACTCTAGCGCATTTACTTGGTCCTTGGAGCATCTTGAAGAGATTTTTAAATAAGTTCTTAAGTTCAAAAATAAGAAGGATGAGAAAAAATTAGGCTCCAAGCAATTTTTAGTGGCTCTTAAAAAGTTTAAGAGCCTCATCTCTCTTCTTAATTTTAAAAGCTACTATATAGTTCTTAACTATTTTCTACTAATAAAATATTCACTTGCACATGGTTGGATTTGAATACATTTAAAATATTAATAAAATATAAGTTAGGAGTCAAGATAAAGAGTATTGTTAGAGTTTACATCAATATCTATGCACTAACTTACTAAGAATCATATAATTTATATTATATTTAAGAGGCAGCTAGGAGATTGTTGGAGATGCTCTTAGAAGTTAGAACTCGTAATTTTATATCCCTCCCCAGATTCTTTATATTGTGCTTGAGAACGGAGATCAAGGATAATGAGTAATATTGTTAAAATAAATAAAGTAGTGTGTGTAATAGTGATTTTATTGTTAAAATAAGTGAAGCAGTGGGTGTAATAATGTAAAGTATTGAAAAAGTGGATATAATATAACAATTATTATTTTTAATAATGTAAAGAATTGGTGAAATGTCCAAAAAACGAAAATGTTAAGAAATGAGAGGATAGATGAGTAGAGCATGTCCAATGCTAGATGCTAAATTGTTATTGTTATTGCTATAATATAGAATCAAAAAGTGAATTTTGGTGCTAAAATAAAACTCACCCTCCAAAACTAGTTCTATAACTAGTTTCAAACTTAACCAACTATTTTAACTTTTACCTAACTCTTTTAACTTCTATTGAATATTTTCAATAAACTCATCTCATTATAGTTAAATGAAGATGTGACATGGATGCATAAATGCATTCTTGGTTTCAAATTTATCACCAAAGATGCATAATATAGCAATAGCACCAAGAATGCATTCAACTCTAGCATCCCTTTGGAGATGAGTTTTTTAACACTTGATATTATAATATAGCAATAACATCAAGAATAGCATTGCATTGGAATTCCTCAAGTAATATGTCGGTCAGAGTATAGTTAACTCATACGTAATATCCTCAATTATAGTAAGTATTAATATTCATCAATTAAGAGAAAGACAAGAAAAATAAAATATTTACGGCGTGTGTGTGAATATGACCATTACGGTAGGATGATGGTTACATACAGCAACGCGGTGAATATGTCTGCTACGGGTACGCAAGCAGAAGTAGTAAATGACCGAAGTTAGCATAGTCAACTCTTTGCCGTTTGTTTCTAATTTATGCACTCCTTCTATCTCGAATTCAACTCTCATCATCGACCGTCCATTTTTGTAGCAAAGATTAGGGCCATAAAAGTCTTAACATAGAGCATGACTTCGTTTTGCGATCCCCCGGATAAACAGACCGAATATGAAATAATTTATTTATTCAAACAACCAGACATGGGAATTTAAGGATCAAAAACAAGATTGATATTTACCAATTCGAAAATTTTAAATTTTAACCCTGCCTTGTCGAGAAACCTAATGATCAGCTCGGCTAACTCAATTCTTCCATTTATGGTGTTATAGGGAGAATATTGTATAACAATATTTTGGAGGTTTGCTGGATTATCGGAGCAAAATACGGATATTTTGCTAATAAAAGAAGAACAAAAGATTAGGGTTTGTGTGTTTGAATGTGGCTGAGCTTGATAGGTGTTTTCAGGTAAACTGTTTCTCATCCGTATCAAGGTGCCTACGTACCCTATTTATAGGGATCAAGCCTGACGTAGTTCTTGGGCCACAAGTTACCTAGGCGGGCTAGGGTTTTAAGAGATAAGTCAAAGTCCAAGCCCATGTAGCTAGGGCTGACGTGGCAGTGAGTCATCAATCCTATCCATGATCCATGATCTAGCTGTAGAAGCCCATGGCCTCAAACGGATAGGTTTGGAATGAAAGATCCATCAGGGCCCTTGCATGCGACCTTGAGAGGCCTGGCCACGCGAAGCGATCCCTGTGCCTAGCTACTCATGCGACCCCAGGTCTGGCCATGAGCCTTCCAGAGGAGAGATGATGATCTCACTGTAAGTGACAGATGTGATGCAAAAGCGAGGCGCCACAAAGCAAGGCGCAACAAAGCGAGGCGCAATCATATAGCGAGCGAGGTGCTCCTGTAATAGAGATGTTATTGCCAAGGCATGTTGAGCTGATTCCAATAGTGGGCTTTAGTGACCCAATCTTCATCTTCTAGGCCCATCATAGATTACGAACCACCAATTTAGCTAATTAAATCAATTTAGCCATTATGCCAAATTTGAGCATAACAACTACCCCCGAGTCCATATTGCCATTGGAGATGCGATGTGGACTCAAAAATTACGAGTTGTCACCGCGAAGCGAGCCCAAGAATAGATATAACCATTGGAGTAGTCGCGACCCCAAAAATTCGAAAGGTTTTGACAGCTGTTATGTCTCGAGATTCGCCCTGGATTACTAGGATGATGACACGTGTAGCACATCTTTCTCTCTCCTGCCTACTATATAAACTCAGATTTCCCAATCATTTGTCACTTTCCTTATAAACAACACAACGAATTGCTGCCAGTTTGCTCCCGGATCAAACAGAGAACCAGATCGCCTTCGTACAAGAACGACCTCAAACTTTCCTCAGATCTTCACACTTTCTTCAATCAACAGTAAGATTTCTCCCTTGTTCTTCATTTTTAATTTATTTAAATGCATGCGTAGTATATAATTCCTTCTTTCATCACTTATTCATGTATGCGACGCGAACCCGAATTTATGCGACCCTTTCTTTATAATTTGGCACTGCGAGCCTAGCCCCGCTAGGATAGAAAATGCGATCCCTCATTTAAGAATACAAGTCAACCCTTCCACCGTGTGTGATGTGAGAACACTTAGATCCTTCTATATTTCTGAATCCCCTTAATATTCTGTAAGTGCACACACTAATAATTCACTTTTACAGATGTCTACTGACGATAGCTCAAGGACTCCTTCACCCCTTCCTCACATCACAATAAGCGAGCAAGCGGCCGCTAACATTGCCAAAGCTACTAGTGCGAGTGACAGCTCGTTCAAGTTGTACTTGGATCACCATTGGTCCAATGAAGAATATACTCGGGAAACCGATCTATGCTCCTGGAAAACCAAACACCCGTCTGCCTCGCAGAATACATCTGTCGGAGTCCCTTCCAGTTCGCAGAATCAACCGTCTCCCCAAATTCCTTCATCTATTCAAGACGAAGTGAATGAACTCCTAGAGAAGGGAAATCAGCTTTTCTCCAGTATCCCCAAACTCCTTTCTCCTATTAATAAGAGCTTTCTTCCTCCGACCCCCATAGAGATTGCCAGTGACTCCTCCACAAACTCACTGGGTACCGCCTACTACGAGCATGAGGGTGGAGATGACAACAAGGCCAATTCTGATGACTCTGACTATGAGGAGCCTTCCTCTGATGATGGCGGCCTCGATGAAGTAGCCAAGGTCGTCAATTTCACGGATTACAATTACATACCAGAAGCTTCTCCCCAGCCTTACGAACCAACTCCCCAACCTGAGCTAGAAGGGACTATATATGTTGGCGGTCCTCGTCCTGAAGACATCGAACCAGGTTCGAAAGTGAAACCCGGCCAACCTCGCGTCTTAGCCTGCAGGGATCTGTCAACGACCCTAGATACAGAGTCTTTAGCTAAGGCGGTTGACATTTTCAGGCCAGAAGGCAAAATTATTCTCCCCAAGTCTTCGATGCGATGTTACCGCTTCGATCATCGAGAGAATGGTGGCAGAGTGCCTCGAATGGTTCTGACCTCAACAATGATGAAGATAGGCGTCTCCTCTCCCCTTCACCCTTTTATTAGGGATGTTTGTGAAACGTACCATCTAGCCCCGATTCAAATAAATCCCAATGGCTATAGAGCTATGATTGCCCTTTATGTTCTTTACCATAAGCTCGGCTATCCTGAGTTGGATGCGAGGACCATGGGCTATTTTCTGCAACTGAAGCGATGCGGGGCATCAGACTTTGGCTACGTTTATTTCTCCATGTGGCCAGAGTTTAACAAAAAAGAACTTTATCACAGTGCCCCAAGTAACGCCGGCTCGTGGAAAGGTCCTTATTTCTATGTCCACGATGTGCCAAGAGTCAAGACTTCTTTTAATTATCTTCCAGGTATGGAACTATCCTTTTAACTTCATCCTCCTTTCATTCGATCCATACACTAATTCGTCCTTCCTGAGATCGCAGTTAGTCAAGTGCGAACCGTCCTGAAGGGCGAAGAGAAAAAGCGTGCTGATGACGTACTGAAGACCCCGCGAGAGGCCCGTAACATTAGAACTCTTCTTTCTCTCGAGAACCTAATCGAGTGCGGTTTTTTGAAAGAAGGGGTTGGTCTTCCTTCGCAAACGAGGCCCTCAGCAGCGAAGAAGACCTCTTTGAAAAGGAAAGCTCGCGAGGAGGCCTCATCCTCTCGAGTTGTTGTCACCACTAGCGAGGGTATTCTCCTCGTCATAACACGACCATTACTCCGTCCTCGTTAACTTTAATACTGCATTCATCTTTACTGTTCTTGCATTTGTATAACTTGTATTATTATTATGCTTCTAATGTTATTTTACTTCCATTTTTCAGGTATGTCGGGTAAGAGCGGTCGCAGACCTCCTTTCCTCCAAAAAAGCGGGGCCATCCCCATCGCGAAGACTGCTCCAATCCCTCCCAAGCCAAAAACTGCTGAACTGCCACCTCCTCCACCATTGTCGCAAAACACCGAGATTGCTCAGCGAACCCAGGATGCCCCTGAAGATCATGTTTCCAAGAAGACTAGAAGGGACGAACCTGTGCTTCCTGTTCCTAAGCACCCAGAACCTGCTACTCCTGTTCATCACCTCTTTGCGAAGCATGGGTATAATCATGCTACTGAAGAGGAGTGTACGAGCTGGGTGGGAGCCGAGCTGATTGACAATGCTGAATCTCTGTCCAAATGCTTGTCTGAAGCGTTCATCCGTCAAACTTCCCATCTCAAGGAGTTGAAGACCCTTGCATCCGTCAAAGCCAAACTGGAGAAGGAGGTCGCAGTTCTTAAGTTCCAGAAAGAAGAGGACAGGAGATCGCTGATGAAGACTCACAGACTCGCCCTCGAAACAGAAACTGCTACTCTGCGATCCGAGCTCAAGAAAATCACTGATGAGAGGAATACATTCAGCAAATCCCTGAAGGAGGCAGAGGAGCTCGAGGAGACTCTTAGGAGAGAGCATGGGGAAGAGCTTGGCAAACTGAAGAAGGAGCTCGAGGCTGCCAAGCTTGATCACGACGTTGTAGTGGAGGCTGCCCAGGTTGAGTTTATGAAGACATTTATCAGAAAAGTTCCTGACTTTGACTGGGAAAGGCTCGGGCCTGGAAATGCTGAGTTCGTAGAGTCTCTTCGCAAAGAGATCGAAGAAGAGGATGCGAAGGAGGCAGCCAGGCTCGCTAGCGAAGCCACACAAACCAACGCAGCTGAAGCCGCAAAGCCTTGAGTTATCCTTTTGTTTCTAAGTACTGAACTGGGGATGCGGACACCCCTTGAATGTCTCGCAACATGTAATATTATTTTTTTTAACTCTGATAACCATTCAACTCTGACAGCTGCATTGGGATCGCATAGCGACCCTCTAATTATGGATTGAAATCACTTTTTACTTTTCCATCCTGTGTTGTCTGTTGTTATTTTTGCACATAACATGTTTGCCTAAGTAATTTAGCTTCGCTTCCTTAGTACTTTGACTTCAAGATTATATCTTTATTCCATCTTTGCATGTTGAATTGTCTTGAATAGCGCTAGATTTGCATGCCTTTGCTTAGATCCCTTAGATTGTTGTAGCAGTAACTTCAAATGCGATCCTTGCATCGTTGAGATGGCTTGGACCTTAGTATGTTAATGTTAACAAACAAGCAAGTAAAATTTGAATGCACAATAAAAAGTAATTCATAAAGAAATTGAACTTTTATATTGATAAACGGGGCGAAGCCCAAACAAGTTGACAAGCGGGGCGAGGCCCAAAAAATGATAAGTGGGGCGAGGCCCAAAAAATGATAAGTGGGGCGAGGCCCAAAAATGATAAGTGGGGCGAGGCCCAATGCCATTACATCATAAAGGGAGGGTGTCTATACGACCACTACCCCCCAGTATTTTGTATGGATTTATTCATGCGAAATAGATAGAAACTACCAGGAGCGATGCCTTCACTGATAGTATTTGCGTAAGTGTTCCGCATTCCAAGCTCGCGGAATAACTTTATCCTTCTTGTCTGTGAGGTAGTAAGTTCCCTCTGAGAGAGTAGCATAGATTTTGTAAGGTCCTTCCCAATTAGCACCAAAGACACCATAGCCCGAGACCTTAGTGTTAGGCATGACTCTCCTAAGCACGAGGTCACCTATCTTTAAAGAACTTGCTTTGACCTTTCCATTATAGTACCTCGCTGTCCTCTGTTGGTAAGCCGCGAGGCGAAGCTAAGCCTCACTTCTTGTTTCTTCTATCATGTCTAGGTACAATCTATGATTCACCTCGTTTGCTTCGGGATCGTAGTGTTCCCTTCTAAACGACCCGGAGCCCACTTCAACAGGGACCATGGCCTTGCAGCCATATGTTAGGGAGAAAGGAGTCTCTCCAGTTGTGGTCCTTGGGGTCGTGTTATATGACCACAAGACCCTTGGTAATTCTTCAGGCCAATTGCCTTTGCTCTCTTCCAACTTAGCCTTCAAAGTATGTTTGATAATTTTGTTGATGGCCTCAGTTTGGCCGTTTGTCTGGGGGTGACTCACAGCTGAAAAACTCTTTTTGATCCCCAAATTCTCACAAAATTCTTTCATGTCCTTGCTGTCAAATTGCTTTCCATTATCTGATATGAGCTGATAAGGAATCCCATAGCGACACACAATTGCCCTGTACACGAAGTCCTTGAGTTTCTTTGCAGTAATAGTGGCAAGTGGCTCAGCCTCGGCCCACTTGGTGAAATAATCAACAGCCACAACTGCGTACTTGACACCTCCTTTAGCTTTAGGCAGCTCCCCAATTAGATCAATGCCCCACATTTCAAAAGGCCATGGGCTCGTTAGCGAGGTGAGGTGAGAGACAGGAGCGTTGCTGTAGTTAGCGATCCTTTGGCAATTATCACACTTCCTTGCGAACTCAAAAGCATCTCTTTTCAAAGTAGGCCAGTAGTACCCTTGGCGAAGAATCTTTTGGGCCAGAGAACTACCCCCCGAGTGATTGCCACATATCCCCTCATGAACCTCTCTGAGAATGTAATTGCGTTCTTTTCCATCTACACACCTTAGGAGCGGGATGTTGAACCCTCTTCGATACAGAACTCCGTCATAGATGACATAGCGAGCAGCCTGATATTTAATTTTTCTTGCTTCTTTTTTGTCTTGAGGCAGGGCTCCATTTTTCACATACTCCCATATGGGGGTCATCCAGGTCGACCCTGAGGTCGCTATCTCCATAACAAACTCCTCTGGTACACTGGGCTTTGTCTGGATTTCAAGTGGGATAATTCCAAGTAGGGTGGCCTCGCGACGCGACCCCAGCTTTGCCAATGCATCGGCTCCCTGATTCTTCTCTCTTCTAATATGAACCACTTTGACATTGTTGAATTTTTTCATCAGCCTCTGTGCACATCGCAGATATAGCTCAATCTGCTCACCTCTAGCTTGCCACCCACTCCAGAGTTGATATGTTACTAGCATGGAGTCGCTGTAAGTTGTGAGGTTCTCTACCTTCATTTCCAGTGCCAGTTTGAGGCCAATAATGAGGACCTCGTATTCTGCTGCATTATTGGTGGCTTCGAAGGCGAAGTGTACTGCACTTTGTATCTTGCGACCCTCTGGAGTTACCAATTCGATGCCGGCCCTCGGATCCTTCCTTGTTGGATGCTCCATCTACGTATAGTTCCCACCACGAGGCCGAATTTTCTTTTTTGTCCTCGCTGACTATAATTTTTGGAGCTGCTATGATGGCCCAATCATCTCCCTCAGATTGGGGAGGAAATTCCAAGATAAAGTCCGCTAGTGCCTGTCCTTTTATGGGGCCGCGAGGCTTAAATTCGATGTCAAACTAACTAAGCTCCACTGTCCATTTTAACAATCTCCCTGAGGACTCTGGCTTGTGCATTACCTGTCTCAGCGGGTAGGCAGTGCGAACCTCAATGCTGTGAGCCTGAAAATAGGGCCTTAACTTCCGCGAGGCCAAGACCAGGGCATAGGCTAGCTTCTCCATGTTTGTATATCGAGTCTCAGCATCTAACATTCTTTTACTGACATAGTAGACTGGATATTGAATTTTTCCCTCCTCGCGAACCAATACTGCACTGACCGCATGTTCAGACACGGCGAGGTAGATAATGAGGACCTCGCCTTTAAGGGGCTTCGAGAGAAGTGGTGGCGAGCCCAAATGTTCCTTTATCTTCTGAAAGGCCTCCTCGCATTCCAATGTCCATTCAAAGTTTTTTCCCACCTTTTTGATGGCCTTAAAGAACTCATGGCACTTATCTGATGATTTAGAAACGAACCGATTGAGAGCTGCGATCCTTCCTGTTAGACTCTGTACTTCCTTCACACTTCTTGGGGATCGCATGTCCATTAGAGCCTTTATTTTATCTGGGTTCGCTTCAATTCCTCGGTGGTTGACAATGAATCCCAAAAACTTTCCAGATTCGACCCCAAAGACACACTTCTGGGGGTTAAGCTTCATCCTGTACTTCCTTAGTATATCAAACATCTCCGCGAGGTGAGAGATGTGATCCACAGCTTCCTTAGACTTGACCAACATGTCGTCTACATAGACTTCCATTGTCTTACCAATTTGTTTCTCGAACATCATATTGACGAGCCTCTGGTAGGTAGCCCCAGCATTAAGGAGACCGAAGGGCATCCCTATGTAGCAATAGAGACCTCTATCTGTGATGAACGAGGTGTGCTCTTGATCAGGGCCATACATGGGTATCTGATTATACCCATAGTAAGCATCCATGAAAGAAAGAAGTGCATGCCCTGCTTTTGCATCCACTAACTGGTCGATCCTTGGTAGCGGAAAACTATCTTTGGGACAATGTTTGTTGAGGTCGGTAAAGTCCACACATGTCCTCCACTTTCCATTTGGCTTCTTCACGAGGACAGGGTTCGCGAGCCAGTCAGGGTAGAATGATTCCCTAACGAGCCCTACCTCGAGGAGTCTGTCCACTTCTGCCTTCAGAGCCTCAGCTCGTTCTCCACTTATGGGTCGCCTCTTTTGTCTGACCCCCTTCTTGCTCGGATCCAAGTTTAACCTATGGCACATTACATTAGGATCGATCCCAACCATGTCTTCATGTGACCAGGCGAACACATCGAGGTTTGCCTTTAGAAAAGTAACCAGCCTTTCTCTCAAATCGGGATTGAGTTGCGACCCTATTTTCAGCACTTTTGAAGGGTCCTGCACATCGACAAGAACAGGAATTGTGTCTTCAGCTGCCCCGGCTCGCTCCACATGTTCTGGGATGCGAGGATCAAGATCTAGATTATACTCGCGAGCCTGACTTGATTCTGCCTCGCAGGGATTGGCACCCGCGTGCCCATACTCCTTAACAACAGTTGTAGTCTGTGTAATTCCATTTGGCAGTTCTGTCAGTGTGGGTGTTTCTTTGCGAACCCATTTTCCCTTTCGGGCTCGCACAGCGGCCTGCTCCGGGCTCTCCTCGCTGTCACTATCTGTAGCCTCTTCCACGATCCCCTCCTGGAAAGCCATAACTGGCTGTGAGGTTCCCATCATCAAAGCCCCTGGTACTGGCTCTACTTGAATCCCCAAGTTATCAAAATAATCGGCTGGGAGCTCCTCAATCGAGATCATGTTACAATCTGTTGGGGGTATAAAATTCGTCTTGCGAGGCCTACCTTCCTCCTCGCACTCCATCTTGTCTGTCATAGAACTACTCCCCTTTTCTGCTGACTTGAGTGCTCTGTTGTAACATTCACGAGACTTATGTTGTGCCCCCCTGATGCATCCGACTCCGTTTGGGGTAGGGAACTTCATAGAGAGGTGGTAAATAGAAGTAACCACCCTCATTTCTTTGAGTATCGGCCTCCCCACGATAGCATTATAGGCTGAAGGTTGATCAACCACCATAAAGTCTGCGATTTGGGTGGTAATACAGGGCTCATCCCCTAAAGTGACAGGGAGCCTTACGAGGCCCTTGACGTTGACTGAAGCTCCAGTAAAACCATAAAGATGCCCCACGGTAGGAATAAGGTCTTTATCTACTAACCCCATTTTCTGATAGACCTCGTAGGTTAGGACATTCACTGCGCTCCCATTATCCACAAGGACCCTGTGAACATTCTGCGATCCAATGCGAACTCGGACAACGAGGGCATCCGAATGAGGATGGTGGACCCACTTCGAATCTTCCTCAGTGAACATGATATTTGTATCTTCCCCCTTAAAAAGCTTTGGGGGTCGCTCCTGCAAGTGATGGATATTGGTGAGGGGTCGCTCCTTAGCTTCGCGGGCATATCTTTCTCTAGCCCTATTGCTATCCCCCCTGATGTGGGGTCCCCCAATTATTACGTGAATACTTCCGCCTCGCGCTTCCCTTTCCTTAATTACTGGATTCTGTTCAGTTGGGGGGGCTTGATTATACCCAAGGCCAGACTTGGGATTATGCTTCTTCACCTCGCGAACTGCCCACTCAGTTAACTTTCCCTCACGAATTAACTGATCGACTTGCTGCTTCAGCTCTCGGTAGGTTGTTGTATCATGCCATGTTTGTTCATGAAAGGCACAATACCTGCTAGTGTTTGCGGTCCCCTTCGGACCCATCGGTGTAGGCTTCCTGAATATCCCCTTGTTTTCATTGACTGCACAAATGTGATCAATTGGGGCGACCAGAGGGATATACTTGTCTTCATCCCTCACGGGGCGAGATCTCGGTGGGGATCGCCTCAAGGGATCGCGGTCTCTCCTTTTTGGGCTGGGGCTTCGACTTCGATCCCGTCTTCGCCTTGGACTCCTGGAGTCCTTTCTTTTTACCCCCCAATTCCTACTCCAACTGCCACTCCTTTCATTATTCTTCTTCAAATCCTCGAGTGACTTCTCAACACGCTTGAAAGGCTCAGCGACCTTGTGCAACTCAGAAAGAGTGCTAGGGGTTTGTTCTTGTAGCTTCTTCCAAAATTCCGTACCTTCTCTCACTCCAGTGATGAGGAAATTTTTTACAGCTTCGTCATTTGTACCTCGCACGCGAGGCACCTCAGCATTGAACCTCTTGAAGTAATCATGAAGGGTTTCACCCTCCTGTTTTATGTTTGCCAAGGTGGACACAGGGGGTGCGTAGAGCATTGAGGACTGGAACTGTTTGATAAAGATGTCCACGAATTGTTCCCAAGAGTCGATGACAATCAATGCCCCTAGCTTCGAAAACCACTGCTGAGCACTTCCCCTCAGCGAGGCCGCAAATAGTCTACACCTCGCTAGTAATGAGACCTGATAAACATCCATCTCATTGTTGAATCGAATCACAAACTCTGCTGGATCAGTATCGCCATTATAGGTCATATCATGCTGATGGCCTCGAAACACTGCAGGAAGCGGAGCGGTTCGAATTTCATGAGTAAAGGGCGATGAAGAGCCCATAGCGCTGAAGATCCCTTTCTCATTGTTCATCGTGTCCAGGGCCTTCTTCAACTCCTCCAGCTTATAGTCTCCTACCATGACCTCCATTTCGGCCTCCTTTTTACCTCCAGTACTTCCGTGATGTGACTGGGTCTTTTTTAGGACACTGGACTCCTCCTGGTCATTCCTGCGATCCTTCTTTCTACGATCCTCTTCAAGGTATTAAGATCGTTCTTGGTCTCGATGAGATGGGGGTCTGTCATCGCGACGATGGGACCGCTCACGCTCTCTACGGGGAGAAGGGGGTCTGTCATCACGACGATATGACCGCTCGCGATCTCGAGGAGACAATGGTCGATGTGTGCCCCTGCTTCTGTTCTTAGATTCTTCATGTCGAGGCGCATTAACCTTTTCCAATTTCAAACGAAGGTCATGTTCAGTTAGCTTCTTTCCGAGACGGTCAAAAACACTGACCGATCTCCCCTCAGATGAGGCGACCTTGTCATGCGATCCCCCTTTCTTTTCGAGCGAGTCCTCCCCCTCATTCCAGTCAGGGTTGGTTTGATCTGTTAGGACATCCTCGAAGTCATCAATGAGTTTCTTAGTGGGGAGTTGACTATGTCTGCTACGGGTACGCAAGCAGAAGTAGTAAATGACCGAAGTTAGCATAGTCAACTCTTTGCCGTTTGTTTCTAATTTATGCACTCCTTCTATCTCGAATTCAACTCTCATCATCGACCGTCCATTTTTGAAGCAAAGATTAGGGCCATAAAAGTCTTAACATAGAGCATGACTTCGTTTTGCGATCCCCCGGATAAACAGACCGAATATGAAATAATTTATTTATTCAAACAACCAGACATGGGAATTTAAGGATCAAAAACAAGATTGATATTTACCAATTCGAAAATTTTAAATTTTAACCCTGCCTTGTCGAGAAACCTAATGATCAGCTCGGCTAACTCAATTCTTCCATTTCTGGTGTTATAGGGAGAATATTGTATAACAATATTTTGGAGGTTTGCTGGATTATCGGAGCAAAATACGGATATTTTGCTAATAAAAGAAGAACAAAGGATTAGGGTTTGTGTGTTTGAATGTGGCTGAGCTTGATAGGTGTTTTCAGGTAAACTGTTTCTCATCCGTATCAAGGTGCCTACGTACCCTATTTATAGGGATCAAGCCTGACGTAGTTCTTGGGCCACAAGTTACCTAGGCGGGCTAGGGTTTTAAGAGATAAGCCAAAGTCCAAGCCCATGTAGCTAGGGCTGACGTAGCAGTGAGTCATCAATCCTATCCATGATCCATGATCTAGCTGTAAAAGCCCATGGCCTCAAACGAATAGGTTTGGAATGAAAGATCCATCAGGGCCCTTGCATGCGACCTTGAGAGGCCTGGCCACGTGAAGCGATCCCTGTGCCTAGCTACTCATGCGACCCCGGGTCTGGCCATAAGCCTTCCAGAGGAGAGATGATGATCTCACTGTAAGTGACAGATGTGATGCAAAAGCGAGGCGCCACAAAGCGAGGCGCAACAAAGCGAGGCGCAATCATGTAGCGAGCGAGGTGCTCCTGTAATAAAGATGTTATTGCCAAGGCATGTTGAGCTGATTCCAATAGTGGGCTTTAGTGACCCAATCTTCATCTTCTAGGCCCATCATAGATTACGAACCACCAATTTAGCTAATTAAATCAATTTAGCCATTATGCCAGATTTGAGCATAACATCAGGTGTTGGATGTTTCTATCATAATTTTAATGAAAATGATTTAAAATATCACATCATTTCGGAATAATTAAAATGATTCAAAATATCACATCATCTAATAAAAAAATTAGACGAGGTCAAGACTCTCCCGTTAAAGCTTCGTGAAAAATAAGATACAGTTTTAGAATTAGCACTTTGAATCATTTATAACTTGGTAGTAGGATGGTCCTGAGTTTTAGGGATTCCTAGGCAAAATCAAATTTACATATTTTATAACTTACAGGCTGTTTGGCTCTTGCTCCTTAAAGGAGTTTAGAGCTTTAAGTTGTTTTTAGCTTGTTTGGGTAAAGTGCTTAAAGCTCGGTTTTAAGTTAAAAAATTGCTTTAAGTCATAAGTTTCATTTAGGTACTTTTGACTTATGACTTATGGAATTTTTTTTAATTTTTTTTTCACAATTCTTGTAAAGTTTAAATATCATGAATTTAAATTTTTTTAAAGTCAAATTTCACTTTAAGTCAAAATTATTAAATCCCCATTTAACTTTAAGTAAAATTACCCAAACACTTTCATTCAACTTAAAGTAAACAACTTTACTTTCTCCTTTAAGTTAAAAATACCTCCATTAAGCCAAAAGTAACTTATTTTAAGCAATCCCAAACAGCCTCTTAGTCTAGCCAATTCGCTACTCTATTAACTTCTCTATAACAATGGAAAAAGGTTACTTCCCACTTATTGTTCTCTTTAGTCTCGTAATGACACACTATTTTGTAAAGAATGTAAAATAAGATGAACGTATCAGCTCCGGTTGAGCACATATGATCAAATATATTGTGTTCTTTAATAAGTATAAATATGCTATGTGTGCACATACTTAAACATAAATTAATTAAAGCTTTCTCCCTCAAAGATTTTGTGCTAGGTGTATCACTAAAAAGCGTGCAGTCACGACATATGAGAAGAGGGGCACGACAAAGGCCGCCAATGCTCTTATTATATTCTTCACCAGACTCGATCAAACATTCTTTGCATTACTATGTACTCCAAATTACTCTGTTCCAAACTCATTTACACTCCACATTGTATCTTCTTGTACTACTCTTATGAGGACCTTGTGCCCCAACTTGGATAGGGAAGATGGTCTCCAAACAGTCTTGGAAGTTCCTATTCCAGAAGAAACCTTCAGTAACTTTCCAGATAAAGACAATACTACAATTTCTACTAATACTGCATGGCACAACATTAAGTCATGGATGAAGCCACAAGCAGAGAAATCATCGCCCCCTTCATCTGTCTCGAGCCGGAACACTAATATTCAGCTTTTACTCGGTGTTGTTGGAGCTCCTCTGATCCCTCTTCCTGTTCATTCAGATCATACTGTCAGCAGCCGCAATATCAAAGATCACCCTATTGTAAGCATAGATAATACTACAAAGTTACTATTTTGCAATATATGTGGTAGTGTCCTGTCCCAGTGCAAACTATTTTAGCCTACAAATTTTACAAACAAGTTAAAATTCAGGGTCACATCACTACAAATTATCTAGGTAGTACCAAGTACTATTTGTAGGCTAAATTAGTTTGTATGTAGACAAACACTTAATTCTATATTTGTGTAGAGTCAATAGACCTTAAGAAATAAATTGCGACATGCAGGAAGCTGCAATGTCAAAGTACATAGTTCAACAGTATATAGCAGCCACAGGAGGACAAAAGGCTATCAACTCAATTGATAACATGTGTATTATAGGGAAGGTGAAGATGGAAACATCAGATTTTGTAAGTGGCGATACTTTAGGTTTAAGTCGAGATGATAATAATGAGATGATGAGGAGTAAGAGTGCGAAAAATGGAGGAGAGATGGGAGGATTTGTGTTGTGGCAGCAAAAGAGGACTGATCTATGGTGCTTGGAGCTGGTGGTGTCTGGTTATAAGATTAGCGCTGGTAGTGATGGTAAGGTGTCTTGGAGGCAAACTCCGTGGAACCATTCCCATGCATCTCGTGGCCCCCCTAGGCCCCTTCGTCGTTCCTTTCAGGTAATAGCTTCATCTTCTTGAGTTTTTTTAGGATTCAAATTGTTCATATTTGGGTTGTCACGTGTATAAACACAGGTTCTAAGTTAAGCTTGAAAGTAACTGGAATTTGTCAATTAATGTGAAGGTGTTGCACATCTGGCTGATATCATCTCATTACTTTTTACATACCAAGATCTTATGGGTTCTCTTGTATTTGGAGAAAAGATGTCTTAGTAGTGTGGATTCCACTGGCCAAAAATTGAAATTTGTAGTATCATCTGCCAAAAGTCGGCCTCAAGATTTAATGATCCAGCTCACTTAACTTTCTCTGATAATACCTAAGCCGGCTTCAGTGAACAAATGACTAGTGGACATATTGTCTAAACTCTGTATTCAGTTCATCTAGAACCGAATAGTATATACCTATATCCTTAGTAGGCTAATGCACTTATTGTATCACTGTAAATTGACAACTTAATTTGTAGTTCTATACTATGGTCCACTTAATAAGTTACTAATGTATAACTAGTGATAAAACTGTCGGTCTAAATTGAAAGTATTTAGCATTATGTACACAGACCAAGACCTCATCATTAATAGTACTGCTAAACAGGGACTTGATCCAAGATCAACGGCAAATTTGTTCTGCGACTCAATCTGTGTTGGGGAGAAGACAGTCAACAACGAAGACTGCTTTGTGTTAAAGGTCCAAGCAGAGCCTACAACACTAAGAGCAAGAAGTAGCAACAATGTAGAGATAATCCAGCACACGGTTTGGGGATACTTCAGCCAAAGAACGGGACTCCTCATAAAACTAGACGACTCTCACCTCCTTAAAATCAAAGCCAAAGTCCAAGAAAATGACAATGTACTTTGGGAGACAACCATGGAATCATTAGTCCAAGATTATAGGACCATTGATGGAGTTAACATTGCACACTCAGGACAGACATCTGTCTCTTTATTTAGGTTCGGGGAAAACTCAGAAAGCCATTCAAAGACACGAATGGAGGAGGTTTGGAGGATCGAAGAAGTGAACTTTAACATCAAGGGCTTATCTATGGATTGTTTCTTGGCTCCTGGTGACTTGAAGGAGGAATAGTGGTGTGGTGCTGATATATCTAGCATAATGGTGACAGATGACTCTGCATTAACATTTAATTTACAAGCAAGGTTTACAAAGGGTTAGAGAAAAAGATAAGAGTAGTAAAGCATATTTCATTATTCTTTTGATAAGAGTATTACCATGTTAAGTACTTGCAGGAATTTAGATTAACAGGAAATAATATTGGTTTATTCTTCTAGAAAAATACTAAAGTCATCAGCTGTGAGTGGTACTATTTAAGGGCTGTTTGTTTCCTTTTGGGTAATTTGTTAGTTGTAAGGCCAGGCAAACTGATTTTGATAAGTTAATACTACTAACTATTGATCAATTAACAATTACAGGTGTTATGCCATATTTTGGCATGTCTAATAATCTCCCAAATTTCTAATATTTATTAATTATTAATTCAGATTAATAATTATTGCTTAACCGCTAAGTTTTATCCTCTCCCTGAAACGAGGAAAGAATCAATCTCAATCAATCAATAATGGAAAATATCTCCAAACGATATTCTTCAAATCAGGAAGATATCACAACGATAAGATTAAATCAGATAAAATCAGTAATTACCCATATTAACGAAGTTTATCCCTAAAGTCTCTAAGGGATAGACACAAATCAATTTCACAGAACTGCGTAGGCTTGATCCTATATAAACATATAGGTACACAGGCATCTTAGAAGAAGAGATGACCGATACACGAGACAAATCGAGTCGAGACACCTGCCAAGTCCAGCCCCCTCTTTTTTCATAAACCATAATCCCCTAAAACAGTCACATATTCATACAAATCATTCTATTATTCCAGCAACCCTCCGATTTCGTGTTGTTACGAAATTCCTCCAACAACATTTGGCGCTAGAAGGAGGGGATTAATTTTTATTATTCGTGGAGGACGAATAATTACATCTAATTATAGGGGTTTTGGATTTTTACAAAGACTGAAACAACTAGGGGCTTCGACGGTAAAAAACAAGGCAGTGGCTGTTGTATCCACGACAAGAAAAAAAGAGGAAGTCGAAAAAAAGAAGAGGTTATTCTCATGAATGATCGCGCGTGGTGTACACTGTAGGGACATGCAACCAAATACATTAACCTGGACGTGTACATACATGGTACTAAGTCTAGAGGAGCAGTAAAGAAGCATGATGGTGGCAGGAACTTGTCAACTAATGTGAAGGTGTTGCACATCTGGCTGATATCATCTCATTACTTTTTACATACCAAGATCTTATGGGTTCTCTTGTATTTAGAGAAAAGATGTCTTAGTAGTGTGGATTCCACTGGCCAAAAATTGAAATTTGTAGTATCATCTGCCAAAAGTCGGCCTCAAGATCTAATGATCCAGCTCAGTTAACTTTCTCTGATAATACCAAAGCCGGCTTCAGTGAACAAATGACTAGTGGACATTGTCTAAACTCTGTATTCAGTTCATCTAGAACCGAATAGTATATACCTATATCGTTAGAACTTAGAAGTTGTTTGGTTGATAGGTAATTATATGGGAACTTGATTTTCCTAGGAAGTGGGAATTATAAACTTATTTGGTTAACATTCTTGTAGGAAGTAAAAGTTACTGGGTAGTTGTAATTCCCATAAAATGTAGGAAGTTACTTACCCACCCTCCCCTTGGTAACTTACACTTCCCATGATTTATTCACTCCTACATATAACCAAACATAATTTTCAACTATGTAGGAACTTAATACAAGAAAATAATTGCCAAGGTATTAAAACTGAAAGAATATTTTCCGTGAATGTATCTCTTTATCCATTGGATATATATACAATACAAAGATCGTACATCAAGGCAATCTTTGATCCTATAAACTAGGAAATAATAACAAGACTACTCATCTATGCTACAAACTAGGAGTGATATGTACGATTTACCAAACTACCATATTTACAAATATATATCTTAACACACCCCCTTAGTTAAAGCGGGAGGCTTACGGACGCTGAGACTATCCCGAAAATCCTCGAACAGTACAAGAGGTAGTCCCTTTGTAAAAATATCCGCAATTTGATGCCTAGACGGAACATGAAGAACACGAACTTCCCCTCGCGCAACCTTTTCTCTAACAAAATGTATATCCATCTCAATGTGTTTGGTGCGCTGGTGTTGAACCGGATTACCAGAAAGGTAGATTGCACTTACATTGTCACAGTATACCAAAGTGGCCTTACGAATCGGACAATGTAATTCTAGAAGCAAGTTTCGAAGCCAGCAGGACTCCGATACCACATTCGCTACCCCCTATATTCAGACTCGGCACTGGAACGGGAAAGAGTAGCTTGTCGTTTGGACGACCATGATACCAAATTATCACCCAAAAATACACAATAACCCGAGGTCGATCTTCGTGTGTCAGGACACCCACCCCAATCTGCATCAGTGTACGAGACAAGAGTAGAACACGAAGAAGGATATAAGTGAAGACCATGATCTAAAGTCCCTTGAATATAACGAATTATCCGCTTAAGAGCAGACATGTGACTATCCTTCGGATCATGCATGTGTAAACAAATCTATTGAACCGCATAAGATATGTCAGGCCTCATAAAAGTATGATACTGTAAGGCCCCCGCAAGACTACGATAATGAGTCGGGTCCTGATATGGAGAACCTGAAGCACTCGCTTTCGGCTTGGTGTCAACAGGTGTGGCCGAGGGCTTACATGATGACATACCTGCTCGGTCAATGATCTCCTCTGCATATTTTCGCTGTGAGAGAAAAAGACCTCCCTTGTGTTGAGACACAGCAATGCCAAGGAAATAATTTGAAGGACCTAAATCCTTCAAAATAAATTCCGAGCTAAGATGAGACATAATACAACAGCGAAGAGCATCAGAAGAAGCAGTGAGAATAATGTCATCCACATATAACAAAATATAGGCCGTGTGTGACCCCGCACGATAAATAAACAAAGAGTTATCGCTTTTGCTGTTAGTAAAACCCAAGGATATCACAAAATCAGCAAACCTTTTGTACCATGCCCGGGGTGCTTGTTTAAGACCATACAAAGACTTTCGCAACAGGCAGACATAATCTGGATGAGCCTTGTCAAGAAAACCAAGAGGTTGATGCATATACACTGTTTCTTTAAGCTCACCATGTAAAAATGCATTCTTGACATCAAGTTGATGTATTTGCCAACTCTTTGAAACCGCAAGGCTGAGAACAGTACGAATAGTTGCCGGCTTTACAACCGGACTAAAAGTCTCGCCACAATCGATGCCCACCTGTTGAGTTTTACCATCACCTACAAGACGAGCTTTATGCCTCTAAAAATCACCATTAGATTTTTGTTTATGAGTAAAAATCCACATAGAACGAATGACATTAACATTAGGTGGACGGGGCACCAACTCCCACGTCTTATTTTTAATAAGAGCATTAAATTCATCATCCATAGCCATTTTCCAATTCGGGTCACGAAGAGCATTGATTGGGTTACGAGGAAGAGGAGATTTCGTAACTCTAGATGCTATGGCAGACAAACCGTATTTTTTATTTGGTTTGAAGATGCCATGTTGGCTTCTAGTGACCATACGAGACATGGGCTGTGGAAATGTAGGAGATGGCTGCTGGGAGGAAGGAGACACCACTGGGCTTGATTGTGGACTGATTGGGGAGGACGACCTATGCTGGTCACGGACTGGCGATCTAGCAGGGGGGAGTGGGTTTGAGATGTCAAAAGATCATCTATTCCTAAGGTTGGTTGGACCACAGGAGTGGGTTCATCAGTAGGAGAAGTCTGCATGTGATGAATAATATACGGAGAAAAAACATCATCTAAGAACTCATACGTAGTGTCAGTATGTGAATGTAATTTGGAAAAAGGAAACACACTCTCATCAAATACTACATGCCGGCATATCATGATTTTATTTGCTGACAAATCATAGCACTTGTAACCCCTATGGTTAGAAGGAAATCCCAAGAAAACGCAAGGAGTGGAGCGGGCTTGGAGTTTATTGATCGTAGTCGAGGGAAAAAGAGGATAACAAAGGCACCCAAAGACCCGTAAGTGAGAGTAGGAAGGCTCCCGGTGATAAAGAATTCAAGGGGTGATTTGTTTCCTAAGAGTTTGCTTGGAAGTATATTATGAAGGTAAGTTGCCATTTGTAGTGCATGATGCCAAAACGATGGCGGGAGAGACGCATGAGCAAGAAGAGTGCGGCATAATGCCAAAACGATGGCGGGAGAGACGCATGAGCAAGAAGAGTGTGGGTGATATTATTTAGTGACCTTATTTTTCTTTCGGATTTACCATTTTACGAAGACGTGTGAGGACATGAAAGACGGAAAGACACCCCATTTGACTTACAAAATTCCCGAAAACGACCATTGTCATATTCCCTCCCATTATCACATTGGACATTCTTAATTGGACGCTCAAATTGAGTTGTAATATATGATTGAAGAGCGAAAAACTTATCAAACACGTCTGACTTCTTTGCTAAAGGAAAAGTCCACACAAACTTTGAGTAATCATCCAAAAAAAGCACATAATAACGATGTCCCATGGTACTTAAGACAGGAGATGACCAAAGGTCACTATGTATAATATCAAAAGGCATAGAAGTAGTAGACATAGATGAAGCAAAAGGCAACTTAATGTGTTTTCCAAGCACACAAGAATGACAGATACTAGAATTCAAGGTTCGATTACATTCAATACTTTTATTACTACGTAGAGTATCCAAAATAGCTGTCCCTGGGTGACCCAACCGGTCATGCCAGAGAGAAGGAGCTAAAGCAGTAAAACTGGAATTAAAAGAAGCATTCATAGAAGGTTTGGTTGTGAGGGGATAAAGATCTCCCGTGCTATCACACCTCATTAGTGGCATCCCCGTCCGATAATCCTTCACAAAAAAACCATAAGGGTCAAACTCGACAGAAACACAATTATCAGTGGTAAACTTGTGAACTGAAATTAGATTTTTGACAAGTTTGGGAGCATGAAGGACATTCCTAAGAGACATAGGAGGGTTCGGGGAAGGTAACGTAGTATGACCACAACCATGAATTGGAATAGTATGACCATTACCAACAATAATACCATCATGATGATTGCTCAAATTAAAATAAGACGAGAGATTACCATTAGAGGATGTCATATGAGACGTGACACCGGTGTCCATATACCAGGAGGGATCAGGTTGGTTCAAAGTCATGGTGTGCATTGCCGATTCAATATCCGTCGGAGTATACTGTACGGACTGGTTTGAAGCTGCATAAGCCTGTTCTGGAAGATATCGCGCAACCTATCCCAAGCCTCCATAGCTGTGGCATCAGGTTCGATTATGGTATGCAAAAGGTCATTGGAGATGGTGGCATAAATCCAAGAAAGGACCGTGGCATCCAAAGTCGACCACAAATCTTTTTCCTCATCGGTAGCCAGGACCTTCACCTTGTCCTTCGCCGGGGGAATAATATGATCGAGAACCCTGTGAGATCGAGCGTGAATCTTAAAAAGTTCCGCCCAAGTAGAGTATTGAACGTTTTCCATCTCAAGAGTGATGGGAATGTGGTTCTTGATGTTAGAAACAGCGAGTGCTGGGTGAAAAGAGGACTTCGAGTCCGTCTTGGAGGTTGTCATGGCAGCTGTGTTGTGGAGAAAAAAAGAAGATAGAGAAGAATAAGAAGATGGGCGGAAAATAACTAGGGTGCAGTGGAAACAGAATGCCCTAGACTGCTGATACCATGAAAGAATATTTTCCGTGAATGTATCTCTTTATCCATTGGATATATATACAATACAAAGAGCGTACATCAAGGCAATCTTTGATCCTATAAACTAGGAAATAATAACAAGACTACTCATCTAGGCTACAAACTAGGAGTGATATGTACGATTTACCAAACTACCATATTTATAAATATATATCTTAACAAAAACTTCCCCAGGAAGTGAATACCCATAAGCAACCAAACGAGCACTTAGTAGGCTAATGCACTTATTGTATCACTGTAAACTGATAACTTAATTTGTAGTTCTATACTATGGTCCACATAATAAATTACTAATGTACAACTAGTGATAAAACTGTCGGTCTAAAATGAAAGTATTTAGCATTATGTACACAGACCAAGACCTCATCATTAATAGTACTGCTAAACAGGGACTTGATCCAAGATCAACGACAAATTTGTTCTGTGACTCAATCTGTGTTGGGGAGAAGACAGTCAACAACGAAGACTGCTTTGTGTTAAAGGTCCAAGCAGAGCCTACAACACTAAGAGCAAGAAGTAGCAACAATGTAGAGATAATCCAGCACACGGTTTGGGGATACTTCAGCCAAAGAACGGGACTCCTCATAAAACTAGACGACTCTCACCTCCTTAAAATCAATCCCAAAGTCCAAGAAAATGACAATGTACTTTGGGAGACAACCATGGAATCATTAGTCCAAGATTATAGGACCATTGATGGAGTTAATATTGCACACTCAGGACAGACATCTGTGTCTTTATTTAGGTTCGGGGAAAACTCAGAAAGCCATTCAAAGACACGAATGGAGGAGGTTTGGAGGATCGAAGAAGTGAACTTTAACATCAAGGGCTTATCTATGGATTGTTTCTTGGCTCCTGGTGACTTGAAGGAGGAATAGTGGTGTGGTGCTGATATATCTAGCATAATGGTGACAGATCACTCTACATTAACATTTAATTTACAAGCAAGGTTTACAAAGGGTTAGAGAAAAAGATAAGAGTAGTAAAGCATATTTCATTATTCTTTTGATAAGAGTATTACCATGTTAAGTACTTGCAGGAATTTAGATTAACAGGAAATAATATTGGTTTATTCTTCTAGAAAAATACTAAAGTCATCAGCTGTGAGTGGTGTTTTAAGGCACCACTAGGACATTGTTGGAGCACAAAAATTGACTAAATATCCTAAATATTGATTTAGGACAATATTTAGGACATTGTTTGACTTGCTCTTAATACTACTAACTATTGATCAATTAACAACTACGGGGATACACTTGTATTTTCTAGTGTTAGATATATACAAACACAATCAATAATATAAGGTTGGTTGAAATGCATGTTCAAATCACTCCTTCCTTAAATCTGGCATATGCTCACAACTGATGAAAATTTTATTGGTAAAGTGGTTAACTATAGCTACAACAAATGCAGAAGGAGGTAATGCTGAAGCGGGAAATGCAAGCGGAGAAACAGGGATCGAACAGGGCCCGAAGAGGCAAGATGACTGGACAACTAAATACTGAAGAACCAAAATCTGCAAAAAGAGCAATGGAAACTGGTCCAATCAGAGCAAGAAAGCGAATGATGAAAGCTAGAAATACAAAGGCTAATCGGTTCAACAAACCCACAAAAAACGAAACTCAGAATTAAAGACCATTTCAGTTTGACATTAATTTTGTTGATTTTGTTGACTTTCCCGCCCTTATTTTGGAACTGAAAATCTGTAATCATAGAATGTTTATGTCCTGGTTTTTGAGTGCAAGCCTGCTAAGCCAAGGTATTTTTGTTTAAACAATGATATTGCTATGTAATATTTGTAAAGTAATTTGGTGTTTATGAATCAAATTTCAATTTATAACACTTGTTCATTTTTAATATCCCTTTATTTTGATTTGTTTTTGAACTAAAAACAAAAAATTGATGTCCCTCTTACTTTTAAATAAAAACAAAAATATCATTATAAATTATTATTTAACTAACATAGAAACCGGTACAAAACACCGGTCTGGAGATAATATTGGGTGATATTTTTTTGTGATCGGTCCTTGATTAGTTGATTGTAACGATTTAAAAATCATTTTGTTGTAAAGTCAATATACATACTAAACCTTATTCTCTCTAGAAAGCGTCTCTTCTGTGTTCTTTTTTCAAGCTAGCAGAGGGGCTTCCACTAAATTTTCTCCGGTGGAAAACCCCAACTCTTTAATTTTCTTTCGATTTCATTGATTTCTTTTTAGTAAAATCCAATTTTTTGGGTGTTTGTGCGTCTCTCCTTTTGGAGTGTGTGTTTTGTCTCTTCTTTTGGGGTGTTTTTGTTATGTTGTTAATTAGTTATGTTTGGATTTGTCTGGTGATCAATTGAAAATGATTTTGTTCATGTTTTTGGGATCTGGAAAGCCTGCATCGAAGATGGAGCGGTGATGATTATTGCAAGAGCTCATCTTTCACAATCAAAGATTGTTCATCTTTTGGAGTTTTCACTTTCGGCATGTCTATAGCTAGTATCCGACATGTAGATATCTGGGGTGTAGTTCCTCTAACCTCAATTTATTCAATTGGGGCTTCTGAATACTGGACTAATAACGATTGTTATGTGATAAGGTCAATTGTGATGCTGTTGTACGTTTTCAGAGCTGTTGATGTTGGTGCAGTTTGAATCACTTGGGATGTAGTCGATTTCATTTTTAGTTTCAAGAATTTTTAAGTTCTATGTGTTAAACGATCAGGAAACAAATCAGATAATTGTTTTTAGTTTATTATTTATTTTCCAACCTGGTTATATCGGCAGTCGGGGGTTTGTCCTGACTGTGTTCTGCTTTATCGAATGAAAACCGCTTTATTTTTTGAAAAAAAAAAATCATTTTGTTGTGATATTTTCATGTTTTTATAAAAAATATAATTTTGTGATAACTTCGGAAAAAAGTTTGTACCGGAATCCATGTTACCTTGTGGGGCGACCAACATACGGGTTGTTGATTAATTGTGTGTGTTTTTACAGTTTTGATAAGATATATTTTTATATACATTTTAGATAATTTTATTCCCATATTTAATTGCATTTTGCTTTGATTTGGATATTTATTTAATTAATTTTGATGTTTTATTGTAGGAAGACAAGAATTTATAAATTGGAAGAATTTGGGCTTAAAGAGCTATTTTGGAGCAAAAATTGGAAGAAATTCAGAAAAATAAAGAAATAACAAAATACAGAAATAAAGTGCAAAGAAGAAGGAAAAAAATTTAGAAATTTGGAGCAAATTGGAATATTTCAAATACACCCCAAAGCAAGTGCAGAAAACTTTGAAAAGCGGTGCAGGCAATATTGAAATCAAAGCAGGCAACCTTGAAAGAAATAATGCAGCAGCCAGCCATCCTTTAAAAAATACATGCAGCAAACTTTGAAAAGAAAAGCAGCAGTCTTTGAAAATAAATCAGCCAACTTTGAAAAGAAAATGCCAACTTTGAAAAGCAACCAAACAAAAGTCCTATAAAAGGACTTGGCATTTGTTCATTCAAGGAGAGATGAGACAGCATACTCCAACTTAGAAAAAGAAAAGCACTCATTCATCCTGCATTTTTTATTTCTACACATCTATCTTTATTCGACTACTGCAAGAGCTAGGATTAGGGGCTTGGTTTTCTTCTCTTTTATGTACACGTTGTTTGGCTTAATTCTCCATTTATTACAAATTTGAGGTACTCTTTAATTTTATCTTGTTTATTAATATATGTTTTACATGTTTTGTTTAATTATTTTTGTCAATTCTATTAATAGCATGTGTGAGTAGTTTATTTCTAGGGTGTAAGGGGAAGCCATGTTTACACCATGATAGTGCTTTAATTTTATTAGTTGTTTAATGGATATAAATAATTCTAATCGATATGTTATAAAATCTAATTTGTGTTATCGGCCGGTATCATTAATTAATTATTTGCGAATAAGAATAATAGATCGAGAGATTTTATTTACTAGAGGAATACATACGATTAGCGGAATTGAATTTTAGTGCGAGAGCATAATTGGATTTCCGAGAGCGTTAATGCTTGAGAGAGATTAACACATGCTCTAATTATTTAAATCCTTTAAATTACTACATCCATATAATTTATTTCGGTGTAAACATTGTGAACCCGGTCACCCTAGACTTTTAGTTAATCGACTTCAAACACATTTATTTGCGTTATTTAGTTATATAAAAATTCTTAATAATTGTTTTTAATATAGAAATAATTTGTGACAATTAAATTAAAATTGATAAAATCTGTCTCCCTGCGAACGAACACAAAAATATACTTCATCAAATTGGCGCCGCTGCCGGGGAGGCGGTTAATTATCAATTTTTAAATTAATTGTTTTTTATAGTTTAAATTTTATTTTGTGTCAGTATAAAAAGAACAACAAAAATATTAGTTTTATAAATTTTGAGTACGTTTTTATTCGCTTTTAATTGTAAAATTCGAAGCTTAATAGTTTTATTCGAAGTAAACTTGAACTCCTCTGTTTTAATACCCCTATTTCTTTCTCCTTTGTCCCCCTTTTATCTTACAAACCCAGCTGCAATTCCCCTGTCTTCCCTTTCTCCCTTTTCCGTTCACACGCCTCCAGAGACCTCCGTCACTCAGACCTCCGCTGCTCCGCCTACAAAACACCAGCACCCACCTCGCACTCACCATACCTCCTTCACTCTCCCATCTTCTTCTTCTCCATTCACCACATCTCCTCCGACTACCTCCCCTTCGTTCTCCAGCTTTCCTCCAGTCTCACCCCTTTCAAACGGCCACCACCACAACACCTTCACCAGCTATTCAACACTAAGCAACAACAGCCACTGCCATCGTACCTTTTCCACCTCCCCATTTCTCCCTTTCAAACCTAGCTTCGCCCTTCGGGCTGTTTTGTTTGTTTTTGTCGCTGCTTTGTTCTGTATTACCGAGTTCACTGCGAGTTTTTCCAACTCGATGAGCTACTGGGTCGTATTATCGAGTGTCAAGTTGCTGCATGTTTGTTGTTGGCGTGTTTATTGATTTTACTATTTGAGTTCGATTCTACTGTAATGGGTTGTTTTACGAGCCGCTAGTTGTTGTTTATTTTGTAGAGTCCGGTTCGAGTTTTGGGTTGTTCTTTTGCTGTGTAGTCTGAGTGATGAAGTCCTGGTTTTGTCGGTTTTGTTTTGAGCACTGATTGAGTGAGTTGCCGTGAGTTTGGTGTGTCGAGTTTGTCTCAATCGCTGAGTTGTTGAGTCTAGTGCAGTGTTCTATGCTTTGTTCTTGCTGGTTTTACATTTTTGTGCCTTATTTTGCTGCTAATGTATTCGTTGTGTTTAATTTGCGAGTTGAGTTCCAAGCTGAGTTTTGAAGTTGCTTGCTGTCGAGTTATTCGCGAGTCTGAGTTTAATTGTTTGTTGAGTTCGAGTCTGAGTTGATTGACTTAGTTCCGAGTCCTGTAAATCTTTTGTTCTAATTTTATGAGTTACTGCATGTTTAAAAAAATAATAATAATAAATAAATAAATAATAAAAAAATACATATTTTATATTTTGTTTAATTTGTTAGATTTTGTGTTAAATTTTTAATTCGTCTATTTTTCCATTGTCTCATTGGAACTTTAGTTCCAATTGAGACCGATTTTACTATTTTTCTTGTTTTTGTTGTTGATGCACAGGTATATAGAAGACGAAATTATAACTCCTGATTCTACTCAGGGTCTTGATTCCGGAGAACCTCTACAATAATACATCGACAAACAGAGAAATAAAACGCAGCGAAAGATCCATTTCTCAGAGATTAAAATGGCCAACCTTCCTTTTAAATCTTTAAAGAACTATTCGCAACCTTCTTCGAGTGGGGTACCTGTTGGCCTCGCTATGCCAGATACTCAAGCTGCAAATTTTGAGATCAAACCAGCGTTACTCAATATGATCCAACATAATCAGTTTGCTGGTCTTCCCTCCGAAGACCCTACACTTCATCTGCAAAGGTTTCAACAGCTCTGTTCTACCATCAAACATCAGGGAGTCACTACAGATCAGTTGAAAGTCATGTTGTTTAGCTTTTCTCTTCGAGACAAAGCTCAAAAATGGCTGAATGATATTAAAGAGACCGAGTGGGATGCAATTGCTCAAGCCTTCTTAGTTGAGTTTTTTCCTCCGAATAGAACCGATGAATTGGTAAATCAACTGACTTCATTCAAGCAAGAATATGGAGAATCTCTTAGGGATACTTGGGAAAGATTCAAGGATATACAACATTCATGCCCCCATCATGGTCTTGAGAAGTGGTTTCTTCTTAAACGCTTCTATAATGGTCTTGACCCTGAAACGAAGAGTATGGTTGATAACACTGCAGGTGGTGTATTTCTAGATAAAGGAGTTGATGACGGATATGCCTTTCTTGCAAACCTGGCTGCTAATCACTTTAGTAACCCGAGAGCGCCCAAGAAGGGGGGGTAAAATCGAGGTTGATGCATATTCTCTTTTATCATCTCAACTCGCTGCATTAACTCAGGAGATCCATACATTGAAGACTACACAGTCAGCCACTCCTCCAATGAGCATTAATGCATTATCATCTACAGCTCCTACGCAAACCTCTTTTTGTGAAGTATGTGGCGTCCAAGGCCACTTTGGTAACGACTGCTCGTACAATGTTCAAAATTCACAAAATTTTCAGATGGAGCAAGCAAATGTTTTTCAACAGAGGTAGCAGTACAATCCGTACTCGAACACTTATAATCAAGGGTGGAGAGATCATCCAAATTTCTCATACAGAAACAACAATGCTCAGAATCCATCTTTGCCTAATCAGCAGCAGTATCAGCATTCTTATCAACCTCCTCCACAACAGCAATACCGCTTCTCAGGGGCCTATGAATCCTCCTGGATTTCAGAGACCTCCTCAGCAACACACTTCTCAAGACAGTCGAACTGCACAACCTGATCAAACGAGCGATGTGATGAAATGCTGATACAAATGCAAAAGACTCAAGAGGAGAACATGAGGGAGATTAAAGAATTGAGGACTCATAATAAGATGATGGAGACTCAGATTACACAGCTGGCCACGTCTTCTAATACAAGGCAACCCGGCTCTTTGCCATCTCAACCATCTCACTTCAAGGAAAATGTGAATGCCATTACTCTTAGAAGTGGTCTCTCATATTATGGTCCTCCAATGCCTACTGATAATGTGAACATTGACAAAGAAAAGGAAAGCACCAAAGATAACAAGGTTGGAGAAGTTGTTGATCAAACAAATGTAGATGGAACTGAAGGAAGCAAGAAAGACGAATCAGAGAAGACTACGACTGCTCCTCCACCATTTGTGCCTAAGTTACCATTCCCTAGCAGGATGAACAAAACAAAGGTAGAACAGCAGTTTGGTAAGTTTATGACACTTGTCAAAAATCTTGAGGTAACAATTCCTTTCACAGACTTAATTTCTCAAGTTCCATCATATGCAAAGTTTTTAAAGGATATTTTGACAAAGAAAATATCTTTTGGTGAGGTGAAGACAGTTGCTTTTACTGAAGAATGTAGTGCTATTTTACAAAATAAGTCTCCACCCAAACTTAAAGATCCTGGAAGTTTTTCAATCCCATGTCATTTGGGTGCATTATTTATTAACAAAGCTTTATGTGACTTAGGTGCTAGCATTTTTGTCATGCCTCTCTCAATTTTTCAAAAATTAAACATGGGAGAATTGAAATGCACACAAATGACAGACCGTTCTATAAAATATCCATTGGGTGTTTTAGAAGATGTGCCTGTCAGGGTTGGAAAATTTTATATCCCCGTAGACTTTGTGGTTTTGGATATGGAAGAGGATAGCCAGATTCCTATTATTTTAGGTAGGCCATTCCTATGTACTGCAGGTGCGGTTATTGATGTTAAAAACGGGACTTTATCTTTGAGTGTTGGTGATGATAAAATTTCTTTTACTCTAACCTCTGCTCTTTTAATCCCCTTTGCTTGAGAATACATGTTGCAGGATTGATGTCATTAATGAAATTGTCCGAGATGAGCTATCTCAAATTTTATTGGACGATCCATTGGAGGCAGTTCTTATGCCAGAAGCTTCAGAGGGAGAAGGACATGCTAACATTGACTCTTTGATCCTTGAGTTGGATGGTATGGCTAGTTCAGGGAATTGTGAGGTAATAAACACTATCACTACTTGTGATAAACCTCAGGTAAAGAAACTAGAGTTAAAGCCTTTGCCATCTAGTCTTAAGTATGTGTTTCTTAATGATGATGAGTCTTGTCCCGTGATTGTTAGTTCTAAACTTGATGATAATCAAATTGCTAAGCTTCTTGTTGTGTTACGTATGCATAGAAAAGCCATTGGGTATAGTATTGATGATCTTAAGGGAATTATCCCAGACTTTTGTATGCATAGAATTAATCCTGATGAGGATCATAAACCTTGCATACAAGGTCGGCGTCGCTTAAATCCTAACATGCAAGAAGTGGTTAAAAAGGAAGTCATAAAATTGCTTGATGCAGGCATCATCTACCCAATTTCTGATTCAAAATGGGTAAGCCCGGTTCAGATAGTTCCAAAGAAAGGAGGGACAACTGTGATTAAAAATGACAAAGATGAATTAATTCCCACTAGAATTATCACTGATTGGCGGATGTGTATTGATTATCGAAGGTTAAACACGGCCACTAAAAAAGATCATTATCCTCTTCCATTTATTGATCAGATGCTTGAAAGACTTGCTAAACATGAATTCTTTTGCTATTTAGATGGGTATTCAGGGTTCTTTCAGATCCCTATACACCCAGATGACCAGGAAAAGACTACATTCACAAGTCCATATGGTACCTTTGCCTATCGAAGAGTGCCGTTTGGATTGTGTAATGCTCCTGCTACTTTTCAGCGTTGCATGACAGCCATATTTTCTGATTTCGTTGAGTCTATTATGGAAGTATTTATGGATGATTTCAGTGTCTATGGTTCTGATTTTGATGCATGTTTGCATAATCTTTCTAAGGTGCTTAAACGATGGGAAGAGGTAAATTTGGTTTTAAATTGGGAAAAGTGCCACTTCATGGTCAATGAAGGAGTGGTACTTGGTCATCTTATTTCTGAACGTGGCATCCAAGTTGACAAAGCAAAAATTGAGGTGATCGAGAAACTTCCTCCTGTTAATGTCAAGGGAGTTAGGAGTTTCTGGGGTCATGCGGGGTTTTATCGACGTTTTATAAAAGATTTTTCAAAAATTGCAAAACCTCTCACTCAGTTGTTGCTTAAGGATGCCACTTTTGAGTTTACTGATGCTTGTTTGGAGTCTTTCTACAGGATTAAAGAAGCTTTGATTAGTGCACCGATCATACAACCTCCAGATTGGAGATTTCCATTCGAAATCATGTGTGATGCAAGTGACTATGCTGTGGGAGCCGTTCTCGGTCAAAGGAAAGACAAGGTATTGCACGCCATCTACTATGCAAGTAAAACCTTGGATGAAGCTCAGGTCAATTATGCTACTACAGAGAAGGAGCTTCTGGCTGTGGTCTATGCTCTTGACAAATTTCGGGCATATCTCATTGGCTCCAAAGTCATTGTTCACACAGATCATTCGGCACTGAAATATTTGTTGGCCAAGAAAGAAGCAAAACCAAGGCATATTCGTTGGATTCTGTTACTCCAGGAATTTGACTTGGAAATCAAAGACAAGAAGGGTGCTGAGAACGTGGTTGCAGATCATCTTTCACAACTTCGTTTCACATCAGATGTTGCATCTGATACCCCTATTGACGACTCTTTTCCTGATGATCATTTATTTCCTGTTGCCACTAAAACTCCATGGTATGCAGACTTTGCAAATTTTTGCGTGAGTGGCTCTCATCCTCCAGATTTGACCTATCAACAACGAAAGCGGTTCCATCATGATGCTAAACAATATTTTTGGGATGACCCTTTCTTGTATCGAAAGTGTGCTGATGGGATCTTTCGTAAATGTGTCCCTGAGTTTGAAATAAATGACATTCTCAAGCATTGTCATTCTCTTGCATGTGGAGGGCACCATGGTACTTCTAAAACTGCTGCTAAGGTACTTCAATCCGGATTCTTCTGGCCTTCTATATTTAAGGATGCTCGTGCTTTCTGTTTGGCGTGTGATGCATGTCAAAGAACGGGTAATATTTCTAAACGCAATGAGATGCCTCAAACCGGTATTCTTGAGGTCGAGATATTTGATGTATGGGGTATTGATTTTATGGGACCATTCCCAACTTCTTGTGGGATGAAATACATCTTAGTTGCTGTTGACTATGTTTCCAAGTGGGTTGAAGCAATTGGATCAACAACCAATGATTCAAAGGTTGTTATGAAACTCTTCAAAAACATCATTTTCCCGCACTTTGGAGTTCCAAGAGCAGTGATAAGTGATGGTGGTTCTCATTTTCACCATCAACAATTTGAAACTTTGTTGAAAAAGTATGGTGTCACTCACAAGGTTGGTCTTGCTTATCATCCTCAAACAAGTGACTTTCAAATCGTCAAATTAAAAGCATTCTAGAGAAGGTGGTTGCAAAATCTAGAAAAGATTGGTACTTGAAGCTAGATGATGCTTTATGGGCTTATCGGACGGCATACAAAACTCCTATTGGAACTACTCCATATCGGTTAGTCTATGGCAAGGCATGTTGTAACGCCCCAACTCCCCAATACTAAAAATGTACCTTTTATAATAAAATACTCAATTGTCGAAACTTATTTAGATAAAATAGACTTTATTACAGGGGAATTTTAGAAAATTTTGGCATGAAGTATTCATAAATCGGACTATCCACCTGTAATTCATCCCAAACCAAGTTCTCATTTAACAATTACAAATAAAACTTAAGACACCAACGATTCCTCACCGAGGATCGATTCCAGGTTATGGTATGAAACAAGAATCTAAACCATACAAATTATTACAATTTCTTCTACTATTCTGATTTCAATAACTATACCTTTTAATCTGTAGCTTAATTCCAATCCGTGCTTACCCGCTCTAGCTTCGAGATCTATCCTGTAAAGGCTGCCTCATTGCTCTCATATGACTCGTACGATGTAGACATCCACCATTATTCCTAACTGAAAGATTAGAGAAAATGAAGCAAGAGTGAGCCAAAGAATGCTCAGCAAGCGAACTGTATATTGAAACAATAATACTACAATGATTCATTGGTGAACATATCACTGACCAACTTATCTCAAAGGAATAATTCACAATTACAGAAGCTCCAGAACTTTAAAGATATAACATTTTATTTAATTCAGGAAATGGAATAGAATTGGACTATTTTGCATTTTATTAATAAAAACAATAAGGTTAGGCTGCTGATCAGTCACGCACTAACCCCCGGACAAACGCACACAACAATGTCCTTTAATGGATCCACGGCACACATTGGCCTTAATAACTTCTGACCACGAATCTGGTCCGACCCTTTACGGTCCACATTTAAAAAAACAAAAGTCCAATCCTATAATCTGAACGTCAGGTGTCGGAACAATCGACCACCTCGACCAGCCAAGCACCCTGGAAACTCACGTTCCAGGCTAACAACTCAAATCTCAAGAAGAAATGAGGTCTAGTAAAATTCTGACGTAGATATCGACAAGTTCGATATAGAGAAGGGTATTATTCCATAATATATTAGTGAAACAGGGACAACAATTTCAGCACTATTGAATGGGAATATGATAAACAGCTATTCATATTTACTGAAAATTTAAGAGCAATAATATCAACGACAAATCGAATTAATATAATGATCAAGTGACGAAAAGCATGGTTCATTTGAGTGAAATGATTTACTTGCAACATGAATAACAACAATTGTAATTATAAAATAAAGCAAGGGTATAGTCAAGTGCTAAGCATTTAATAAAATTTACTAACACATTGTCAAGTTGAATCAACATAAGCGAATTAAGTAGTTTTAAAATGATCATTTGTATAATAACTCCAAGACAATAAAATTGTAGGACAGGTTGAAGAAAACCTCTCCTAAAGGGGTCCATTGGTGAAAATCCGTTACCAAGTTTAAGCTAACATGAGAGATTCGAAAAGTTTAAAACGAAGATTTAAGAAATTCTCAATTACTTAAGGTCTCACTCTTGTCAGCTAAGTACTTATAGGCTTCAGCTGCCAGAACCGGCATGATAAATATGAGTTTAAATAATTAAGAAGATCTCAATTCATTCTTGGTTTTAACCGTCACTGAGCAGCTTGTGCCTCAACAACAGTATAAACCTCGAATCAGTTTATATAAATTTAAAAGAAAACATCCTTTGAAAAGTATTAGCATAGACGAGGAGTATTGCAATAAAATGATTTTAAAAGAGATCATCACCCGAACGATAGGTGAGAAGCATAAACAATAATAGAAAAATCTAAGAATGTATGTTTATAATTCACAGAAGAAGAATGTCGCAAGAAATAAAAATAAAGAGTATAGGCACTAACAAAATGATTTAAAAGGAATATCATAAATTAATAGAACAAATTCTCATTATTGAAACTAAAAGAGAGGGTATAGATGCTTGCAAGGAAGAAATTTGAAAGTACAGATAATTAATACAAGAGGATTTCACGTCACTTGAACAGTAAGAGAGGGATAGTAACTTGCAAACTAATTTGACAGAAACTTTGTATAAATAACAGAAACAAACTTATCCCACTTGAACAATAAGCAGGGAATAGTACACTTGCCTCAATACACAGAGTTTCCCATTCCAACATCTCGATTCTTTACTCACTTTACATCCATCTCTACTTAATACACATTCGTCTTTCTTTTAACGCTTGTCAGTACACGAGCACCCTCGTTATCTCCGATAATTTATCATCCCTCAAGGTTACATCTACACCTGCGCTGTCTCTCAACCGACCTCTTACTGGTACCTATATACAGGTAAAGTATTACTTCAGTACGAAACCAACCACTACTTTACTATTGTTCTAGTCTACCCATACGCTTTTTAATTCGTGTAAACACAATTACACATGTATCATATAAAATTATACTCACAAAATACTTTTAGTATAACCAAATAATTCGAGTAAACACGTAGTACATATGGTCACATAACACTTATTATTTATAGTGAATACGTAAAACATATATATATATATATATATATATATATATATATATATATATATATATATATATATATATATATATATATATATAGAAAGATTGTTATTATTCAAATACTTTAAGAATCATATATGGTTTCTGAAGAATTTTCGACAGCATCTCTTTAGCATTGGTACACTACCTGTCGGAATGCAATCGACCCAACCAAACCACGTAATTTCCTTGGCACATATACTCGATTATAAATTTAGCAATCCACTTACTAACCAAATCACAAACATTATTTTACAGCTTCACAATATTTCACAATATTAAAATTTTACCAACCAAGGATCTAAAATTATGTAATACTAATTCCCTCCTTTTGTTTCAAAAATTCGAACAAAAATAAAGCAGACCAACACCATAAACCTTTCTACCTGCATAACCTGCAGCAACCTAAATACTTTCTAGCTCTTCAATCGTGCATAATTAATCCTCCAGCTTATCTAAGCCTTCAACCCTCCTTATTATGATATAACAACTTAAGAGCCACTTCGTTATTTCATTTCTCTGATGAAGACTTACTAAATAATCATTACCAAGGCACCTCCTTTGTTCAAATCTCGGAATACTACCCTTGCAGACATTGCAATTTCACTTCAAGGATTATGTTGTCTCTGAACTCTGAGATGCTATTCACACCCTCACCAACATTCACAAAATTCTCTAAAACACAACCATATCGATATATACACGCTGCCACAACATACACATTAACATACACACTCTCCAAATCACCACAACCTGCGTACAATCAATCAGCAACCCATTTACATAGACCGGTCCGAAAGTTTCCAAAAATTCCAACAACTGAATCCAAACTCGACCAGCTCAAAAATCCACTTGTAAATACTCATTGGACTCGGTTTAACACTACTAAAATCCTCGTAACAGCAACAACTGCAACCAATTAACAAAACCCAAAACGAACAACTTAATTTTCAAGTCTTAACTCTTTACTCAAAACTCCTCTAATCCCCCTGTTTTTGTCCCTCTTCGTCTCCCTCTTCGTCTCCCTCTGTTCTCTCCCTCCTTCACGCTGCCTTAACGCCCATAAACAACACCTCCACCTGCGAACACCCACCTACAAAATAATCCAACTTATCATTTCCTTCACTACTCAACACCACACAGCGCATACACATACTTTCCGAAATTCAATTTCAATTACAACTGTACTTGCACAAGACACATATACAACACGTATGAACCATACCCAGTTGACCCACACATAAACATACACACTCGCGAACTACACACTCTGAAACACACCACATCGCAAATACATACACAGTGACACACACAGCCATAAACCAAACTCAAAGCTCTACTCATCAACATCAATTTGCTACAATCGGACCAGCGGAATCGTAACCAAAGCGGCACACCGGACTTACCACACACACCACTCGGCTTGACCACGCAGGAAACAAAATCTGAAGGCACACCGACAACAAGAATCGGGATGGGCGGAAAACACATATGAGAGTGGGGAATTGATTCGTGAGGGAGAGATATAAGGGAAGAGATTGAGAGAGATTGATATGAGGGAGAGAGGAATTAAGAAAGAGAGATTGAAAGAGAGATTGAGAGGAGAGGTCAAGAGATTTGGAGGAATTAGCACAGCAGCACTCGACTGGAACAATTTGGAGAAACCCAGATTTAAGAGTAGAACAGCAAGGGAATTTCTGAGATTTTATAATGCCAAAAACCAATAATAAAGAAAAATCCAATTTAAATTACTTCTAAAAATTGTAATAAAAGGAAAAATTGGTAAAATTTAAATTTTAAAATTTTAAAATAAAGAGGATGAATTTACAAACACCCACATATTTTTAGAATATTTTTAGGATCAAAAATGAATTAAATATGAATTTCACAAGTTTTGATCCTTTAAATACAACAAAACTCTTAAAATCATTTTAAAATAATAAAACACTCAATTTAATTCACCCAATAATTTTAAAAAAATAAATAATTACACAAATATGATATTGCAAAAGATTTCGGGATTTTTAAATACTCCGATGATTTTATAAAAAATTTCGAAGATCAATAATGCATGATTTAAAGATATTTTAATCACCAAAAATACGCAGACTTATTCGGCACACATAAATCACCATATAAACATGTAACCATGATGTCACATATATTTTATCAAAAAAACAAATTTCACACCCTATAATCCACATTTAATATTAAATAATTAAATTATAATAATAACAAATACGATATTTTCTAGGGCGTTATATCCTTCCCCCCTTAATAGGATTCTGTCCTCAGAATCAATCTTAAGAAGACATAAAGACCGTATTACTCAACCATTTCTCCTTCAGTTTCCATGTCATCCCTTCCACACTAGCATTCCTTTATATTAAGTCACGCATCGATAGCCTCATCCTGTAGGCCTTCGAATTTCTAACATAAACTTAATCCTTTGGTTTGCATGTCTCGTTAACTCTAGATACTGATCACTCGCACATGACGATCCCTTTTATACCAAAAATCGGACATGACCTATACGTATAATGGACTATGCCCTGTACACAGCGCCTCATTTACTGATCTAATCATCCATAAACAATTCATTTATATATAATACTAAAACAAATCTTGCCTTAACTTGCAACAAAGATATAAGCGAAGAATCTGCCTTGACTTGCAATAAACAGGTAATAATTAAATCTTTAAAATGAAATCTTTAAAACAAATCTTGACTTGCAGTAAACAGGTAATAATGCATGATTTAAAGATATTTTAATCACCAAAAATACGAATAAAAATACACAGACTTATTCGGCACACATAAATCACCATATAAACATGTAACCATGATGTCACATATATTTTATCAAAAAAACAAATTTCACACCCTATAATCCACATTTAATATTAAATAATAATAATAATAATAATAACAAATACGATATTTTCTAGGGCGTTATACATGTCACTTGCCAGTGGAGTTGGAACATCGTGCTTTTTGGGCTGTAAAAGAGCTCAACATGGATTTAAAGGCTGCAGGGCAAGCAAGACTTCTTCAATTAAATGAATTAGATGAGCTTCGATTTGATGCTTATGATAATTCTCGAATTTACAAGGTGAGAACGAAGAAAATGCATGAGAGATTATCCAGCGAAGGGATTTTCAAGTTGGTGACAAGGTGTTGTTATTTAACTCAAGGCTTCGACTATTTCCTGGGAAACTCAAATCTAGATGGTCCGGTCCTTTCACTGTAACTGGAGTTAAATTTCATGGTACTATTGAAATCATGGGGCAAGATGGAGCAAAATTTAAGGTGAACGGTCAACGCCTTAAATTATATGTAGATGGTGCATTTGTTGGAAAAATGGAGATGATTCGTCTCGACAATCTCTTCATGAAACCTTGATTCGAGGACAGAAGTCAAGCTAATGACGGTAAAAGAGCGCTTATTGAGAGGCAACCCAATGCTTTGGGCAAGCTATTAAGGGAGTTTTTCTACATTTTCTTATTTTTTTTTATTCTCTAATTTTTAGGATTCTTTGTTTTTAATTTTTCTCTTTTATATAATTGTTCATTGAGGACAATGAACCACTTAAGTGTGGGGATGAGTTCTCGATGATTAAAAATTCCAAAAAAAAATTAAAAAATTAGAAAATTAATTGCCTCGTCTCATAGTGTGTTAACAAGGATAGGTACACATCTTGTGAGCTTATTTTGCATGATTATTTGACATGTCATATCTCTGAAAGTTATTTGTTAATTTATGATTCCTTGTACGTACTTGAGAAAATTTTAAAACTTGAGATGTGTCTTTGTCAATTTTAGTGAGTACTGAAGCATGCTTTCACCTTGTGAGATCTTGAGCCTAATTTATGTTTGGTACATTTTATATCGATCGATTTTTATTGTTGTGTGTTGTTCATCATTTGGCATGTTGCTCTAGAACTTGCTTTAAACCATTTTGAGATTACATGGTATGTGTATGCATGAAGATGATAAAGACACTAGGATTAACCGTATTTATCCAAACAGTACCCTTGAATCATATATCCTTAGTGAACCCCTTTGAGCTTTTTATCCGTTATTTTTGTGTATCACCAATCTAAACTCTTGAGCCTACTTGTTTATTCTTCTCTTGATTTACTAGTAGAGCATTTTGATTCATTTGGAGGTTGGTTAGTGCATAGTGTGGGGATTTCTTTGTTAAAGTGTGAAAATTTGGTGGGAATTTCTAAAAAAAATATATATAAAAAAAGAAAAAAAAAAGAAAAAAAGAAAAGAAATGAAAAAGAAAGAAAAAGAAGATCAAGTAGAGTTGTGTTCATTGGTTTATGCAATATGAAAGTGGAAAAGTACATGGTAATATGTGCTTGGGGTTTAATATTTGTGAGAGTCTGATCAGCTTTCACATGATTGAAATTTCATGTTGAGTGCTTTAAATAGAAATGAACATTGTGCTCTATTAGTTTGTCGAGTTAGCCACTTGTTAGCCTTTTTCTTGATTCCCTGCCCTTCACCTTAGCCAAGTTACAACTGTTAACAAAGACCTTTTGATTTGTGCATACATGTATTCAAGGTAGTGGAGATTTGGTGGACAACCAAGCATATGGTAGCACATGACTTAATTGATTGAACTTGAGCGAATACACTTCACCTATACACTTGTGTGATTTGAGAGTTATGTGAGATTTTCTATCCATAGCTTGTTACTCACTGAATGCGAAATTGATATCTATTTCATGATCTTTTTGTCTATCTAGACTGTGTATTTACTTGGATAGTCTTGTGCATATGATTTGCAAGTGAACAGACTTTCAATATTGTGCAATTGAGATTTACTGGTGTGGAGTACTATGATAGGTTGCATACTTGAGACTTGGCAGAAAAAAATTAATTTTGTGGGTAAATTCACTAGAAACCCTCACGAGACAACACTCGTCCTACTAGGGCTGCCTAGGGGTTTAACGGCTTGTTGCAAATGCTAAATGCAATCGTGTCATCTACGAAAGTGATATTAGTTAGAATTTAGTTTTTTATTTCGTTTAATTGCCCGAGGACGTGCAAATGCTTAGTGTGGGGATGTTTGATAAGATATATTTTTATATACATTTTAGATAATTTTATTCCCATATTTAATTGAATTTTGCATTGATTTGGATATTTATTTAATTAATTTTGATGTTTTATTGTAAGAAGACAAGAATTTCTAAATTGGAAGAATTTGGGCTTAAAGAGCTATTTTGGAGCTAAAATTGGAAGAAATTCGGAAAAATAAAGAAATAACAAAATAAAGAAATAAAGTGCAAAGAAGAAATAAAAGAAGAAGGAAAAAGAATTAGAAATTTGGAGCAAATTGGAATATTTCAAATACACCCCAAAGCAAGTGCAGAAAACTTTGAAAAGCAGTGCAGGCAATATTGAAATCAAAGCAGGCAACCTTGAAAGAAATAATGCAGCAGCCAGCCGTCCTTTAAAAAATACATGCAGCAAACTTTGAAAAGAAAAGCAGCAGTCTTTGAAAATAAATCAGCCAACTTTGAAAAGAAAATGCCAACTTTGAAAAGCAAACAAACAAAAGTCCTATAAAAGGACTTGGCATTTGTTCATTCAAGGAGAGATGAGACAGCATACTCCAACTTAGAAAAAGAAAAGCACTCATTCATCGTGCATTTTTTATTTCTACACATCTATCTTTATTCGACTACTGCAAGAGCTAGGATTAGGGGCTTGGTTTTCTTCTCTTTTATGTACACGTTGTTTGGCTTAATTCTCCATTTATTACAAATTTGAGGTACTCTTTAATTTTATCTTGTTTATTAATATATGTTTTACATGTTTTGTTTAATTATTTTTGTCAATTCTATTAATAGCATGTGTGAATAGTTTATTTCAAGGGTGTAAGGGGAAGTCATGTTTAAACCATGATAGTGCTTTAATTTTATTAGTTGTTTAACGGATATAAAATAATTCTAATCGATATGTTATAAAATCTAATTTGTGTTATCGGTCGGTATCATTAATTAATTATTTGTGAATAAGAATAATAGATCGAGAGATTTTATTCACTAGAGGCATACATACGATTAGCGGAATTGAATTTTAGTGCGAGAGCATAATTGGATTTCCGAGAGCGTTAATGCTTGAGAGAGATTAACACATGCTCTAATTATTTAAATCCGTTAAATTACTACATCCATATAATTTATTTCGGTGTAAACATTGTGAACCCGATCACCCTAGACTTTTAGTTAATCGACTTCAAACACATTTATTTGCGTTATTTAGTTATATAAAAATTCTTAATAATTGTTTTTAATATAGAAATAATTTGTGACAATTAAATTAAAATTGATAAAATTTGTCTTCCTGCGAATGAACACAAAAATATACTTCATCAAGTTTCCAAGGATTTAGATATACTTTTAGACAAATTACTTTCAAACAATATACAAAACTAAGTCTACTAAGTCTACTACTTGTACTTGTAAGAGCATCTCCAACTATGTAGAATCCTTAGGTAAAAGTAATTAAAATATATTATAAATAAAAATTATAGAAATTATGTAAAAAAAAATCAACTCCGATGGGACATTACTCTTGTCTATATTTTTAGCCAACCTCGTAATGTTGGCTATATTTGTTCAACTTCTAGAGACTTGTAAGAAGATTACACATCTTCTCTTACCATATTCAAATGATATATTCTATTTATAACAACTTAAAATAATAATAACATACTATTTTTAAATTATAGTCAATCAATATAGCCAGTACCATTGAAGCACAATGCCTTACAGGTTCAGATTCAGTAAATTTTACCTAATCAATATTTTCTATCATTTTAGTCAATCATTTTAACCAACCCCATTGGTTATAATTAAAATTAATGTTATGGTAATTGTAGAACACACAAAATGAGTGTTTTTTTTTTTCTTTCTAGACATTCATTTTCCATGTGGGTTGATTCTGAAGGAAATGCAAGTATTTATTCATTATATTATTTTTTTTTCTATGACAAATGAGTTTGTTTGTTAACTCTTTATGTATTCAAGCTAAGCTTAATATGTTGGAGTGAACTAAAAGTTTATATCCATATTGGTATTTCTTAGCACTATATGTTTTTTGTTTGCCGCCTTTCCATCTTGCTAAATTATGTTTATTCAAAGCTTTGATCGGAGTTGTTGTTGTCTTTGTTATTTCGAATATTTGATTATGTATACATAAATATCTGTTCGAATAGAATGTTTTATATTTTGTTCGAATTTCATGGATGTTGTTTCGTCCGCCGATATAGATATAAGGATAAAGAGAATCTACCTGATACGGTAGAAAAATTTACTATCTATGCGGCTTAAAATCATGTATTTATCAATTTTTTTGTAAATTTAACCGTATCGATGAAAATTTTATGCAAAAATAAGTAGGTGTGCAAAATTTTATAAATTTTAGCTTTTAAAAATACATTTAATTTAACATGATATTTTCTATATGGTTTACAATATGAATGTAACGGCTATGATTTTATGTCATTTTTTGATTAAAAATTGCATCATATACAAAATCAATTTTTATGTAATTTTGTGTACCTACTAATTTTTACGTAATCTTTTAATCTGTACGGTTGGATTTTCGTAAAAATTATTGAAAAATATGAATTTGAAATCGCATAGATAGAGAATTTTTCTACCGTGTCAGATAGATTCTCTTTACCTAGATATAAATTAGGTTCGTGTATACAGAACACAATTTCGATCATCCTAAATTTTTATCTCATATAGATTGATTTTAATTAGTATTCACATAAGCTAAATCAAAAGAGGGGAGTTTTGTTTTTGTTCCGGTTAGGATCTCGGATAAGAGGGATACTTTGATGTGTCCCAAACTGAGGCGCATGTCTTGGTCTCCGTTGAATACTAGTATGTGACAAAAGGTAAGTTTATTTTGGTTAGTTGTAGGTATCTTAAGAGTATTCCGTTTATTCAGTTTGTAATTGACTATTATTATTCTATTTAATCGATAATTGCGTGCACATTTATTTGGATATGTTTGTATAGATAGTGAATTTTACTTGATTGTTGTGGTTTCGGGTTTTGAATGTCTGTATATGTTGTGATTGCCTGCACATTTTTTTTTTTAAAGAACAATAGAAATAACTCATAGAATAAAAGCCATACTGTAATACTATTATGAATAATTTAATGGTGAATTTGCATTAATTGATTTGCCGGGCTTAACTTTATGTAATCTCGTTAATATATCGTTTGATTTGTTTGTCTAATTGTATGGTTGCTTTTAATTTGCATTCATGCTTAATTTGTGGAGATTACATGTACTTTTTCTGTCTCTCTCATTTCTTTACAGTTTTTTTCATTGATTGACATGCATTTTAAGACTTCTAAAAAGTATAGTTCCATAATTTATTTTTAAAATTTTCCTTTTTTGTATAAAAATAAAACAATTCTATTTTTATACAAAAAAAGAAAATTTTAAAAATAAATTATGAAACTATCCACAAAATGTAACTCAAAATCCATGCCAGAATTACGTCCCCCAAGATAAAGAACCAAAGGGGACAGAGAAAGTAATAAAATTTGGTAAATTCTCTTCTAGCTATAACTTCTTGTTGAATACATATATGAATTAGTCAGAACAATAACGTCATAACAAATTCATTAGCTAAGTGTGAATTGTATTATTATAAATGACGTCTGACTAATCAGAAAATTATTATTATTTCCTATATTTTTATTGATAATCAAATTAGTGAATCATTTATTTTAAATTCTTTTACATCACAATTTTAAGTTATGTAATAATTGGTCGGTTTAAATGCTAATTGATATTCATGTTTAATTTTGTATTATTTATTGGAGATGGACTATAATATTGAGTATTTAAGATATAATTAAGATATGTGTACTATTTATGATCGATTATAATTGATGATTTATATTTTGGACCTTTAAGAGGTAATTAAGTGTCATAATGATGGATGCATGCTTGATTGAGTTATTGTACCATTTTAAATGGTTTTTGTGCCTATGAGAGTGTGCCATAAATGTTGGCTTTTTGGACCAAATTTGGGAAACTTTTGATGTTGTCTCTTTGATGAGTTGGGTCATAATTGATGACTATTGTTTTGTAATATTCATTATTCATAAGTATTTTTATAAATATAGAATTTAAAAATATAATTCTAGTTTATTAAGATTTATTGATCTTGATTTACTTGTCTAACCAAAGACACCCCCTTTGGTTCGAAGTGAACCACCTTGTATCAAATTCATATTAGTTGTAATATATTTTATATGATATTATGATCCTTGTAGTGATTCATAGTTTTATATCTTTCTTGTTGGGTTTGGTAGGGTGACCAGCAGGTTTTAATAGCAATAGAAAGGACGTAGGAGCAGCCAAGAGGCAGAGTAAAAGAAAGTTGTGAGGCAATTTCAAATGAAATGGAGATTCTCAAAAGCAACTATCAGTTTTGCTTATTTTTAAAAGGAGTTTGTAAAACAGTGTATTTTATGTTTTGAGGGCACTCTTTTTTCCCCTTGAGTTTTTTTCCCATAGGGTTTTACTCTTGCGGAGTTTTAACGTGGCCTTCTTTAATGGGTATCTTTTCATATACTAAAGGTGTTATTATCTAAATGTCCGGGAGTATTTGTTTACTGTTCGGTTAGATAATATCCTTTTTTGTATGAAGGAAACTCTGTTCCTCCGAATTTTGTATCTTCGATACTTTTTATCAATGAAATTGTTTCCGCTTGTCAAAAAAAAAAAACCTCAAAGTTATCCAACATTCACTACAAGAAAAACGCGATCATACAACACCTTTCACACAACGGTTAAACAAATACCCGTTGTCCCAAAAAAACAAACAATGGTGAATTTGTTCTCCTCGTAAAACTGTTGTTCGAGTGTTTTTATGACAACCGTTATAGCACTTATTTGAAACTATTGTCTAAGCGGTGTACTCCGATAAAGTCAGACAACTGTTCTTAAATTGTACTTTTGTCTTACAGGCTTTAACAAAACACTCCAAAACCGTTGTTAATAAACTAACTTATAGTAGCGTGAGACAATGGTTTTGGTCTTTACGTTGTGTAATTCAGACAAGTGTTTATTATAACCATTGTCTGAATAAACTTAAACAACGGGTCTTACATACCGTTGTGAAAAGGAAAGCTTACAGACAATGGTTTATGAAACTGTTGTCTGAACTACTGAAAAATTTGAAATTAATTGGGTGGGAAATAATGAAATATTTGGTGGGAAATAATGAAATAATTTGAACTGAATTTGGTGGGAAATAATGAAAATTTTGAATTGGATTTGGGAGGAAATTATAAATTATTCAGACAACGGTTTTTTGATAAAAAAATGTTGTGTGATAGTGAAGCACAACAACGGTTTTTTTTATAAAAACCGTTGTGTAATGTTTTACACTTTTAAATCGTTAAACAACAGTTTGCGTATTTTTTCGATGATCCAACCATACGGATGATAATATCTAATGATTTTAGTGATGTGTCCAAAAATCTAAATAAATTCAAATTAATCTTTTATGATTCTATAACATAGACATCCCAAAAGTACTACTGATCACTAAAACTACTCTCGTCCCGATTGAACATAATCTATTTTTTTAAGATCTTTTTTCCATGATCCAACCATACGGATGATGTTATATATTGAATATATTGATGTGCAAAAAAAATTAAAATATTTAAAATTATTCTCGTATGTGTTTATAATCTAAATACTCCAAAAGTACTACTTCTTCTAACTAGTCTCGTCTCGATTGAACGTACTCTATTTTTTTAAAATCTTTTTTCGATGATCCAACCGTACGGATGATATTATATATTGAATATAGTGATGTGAAAAAAAAATTAGAAAATATCAAATTATTCTTGTTTGATATTTTAATTGTCAACAATCAAAAGTACTATTTGGTCAAACTAGTCTAATTTTGGAATAACTCCGTATTAAATTCTTTTTACGACGATCCAACCGTACGGATGATAATTTATATTGAATATATTGATGTGCAAAAAAATTAAAATATTTAAAATTGTTCTTGTATGAGTTTATAATAAAAGCTCACCAAAAGTACTACTTCTTCTGACTAGTCTCATCCCGATTGAACGTAATCTGTTTTTTTTTAATTTTTTTTTCTATGATCCAACCGTACGGATGATGTTATATATTGAATATATTGATGTGCAAAAAAAATTAAAATATTTAAAATTATTCTCGTATGAGTTTATGATATAAATACTCCAAAAGTACTACACCTTCTAACTAGTCTCGTCCCGATTGAACGTACTATATTTTTTTTAAATCTTTTTTCGATGATCCAACCGAACAGATGATATTATATATTGAATATAGTGATGTGAAAAAAACATTAGAAAATATCAAATTATTCTTGTTTGATTGTTTGATATTTTATGGTCAACTATCAAAAGTACTATTTGGTCAAACTAGTCTAATTTTGGAATAACTCCGTATTAAATTATTTTTTCGATGATCCAACCATACGGATGATAATCTATATTGAATATATTGATGTGCAAAACAAATTAAAATATTTAAAATTATTCTTGTATGAGTTTATGATAAAAGCTCACCAAAAGTACTACTTCTTTTGACTAGTCTCATCCCGATTGAACGTAATTAATTTTTTTAAAAACAAATTTCTATGATCATACCGTACGGATAATGTTATATATTGATGTGCAAAAAAATTAAAATATTTAAAATTATTCTCGTATGAGTTTATAATATAAATACTCCAAAAGTACTACTCCTTCTAACTAGTCTCGTCCCGATTGAACGTACTCTATTTTTTTAAAATCTTTTTTCGATGATCTAACCGTACTGATGATATTATATATTGAATATAGTGATGTGAAAAAAAAATTAGAAAATATCAAATTATTCTTGTTTGATATTTTAATGGTCAACTATCAAAAGTACTATTTGGTCAAACAAGTCTAATTTTGGAATAACTCCGTATTAAATTCTTTTTTCGACGATCCAACCGTACGGATGATAATATATATTGAATATATTGATGTGCAAAAAAATTAAAATATTTAAAATTATTCTTTTATGAGTTTATAATAAAAGCTCACCAAAAGTACTACTTATTCTTTCTAGTCTCATCCCGATTGAACGTAATCTATTTTTTTATTTTTTTATTCTATGATCCAACCATACGGATGATGTTATATATTGTATATATTGATGTGCAAAAAAAATTAAAATATTTAAAATTATTCTCGTATGAGTTTATAATATAAATATTCTAAAAGTACTACTCCTTCTAACTAGTCTCGTCCCAATTGAACGTACTCTATATTTTAAAATCTTTTTTCGATGATACAACCGTACGGATAATATTATATATTGAATATAGTGATGTGAATTTTTTTTTAGAAAATATCAAATTATTCTTGTTTGATATTTTAATGGTTAACTATCAAAAGTACTATTTGGTCAAACTAGTCTAATTTGGAATAACTCCGTATTAAATTCTTTTTTCGACGATCCAACCGTACGGATGGTAATCTGTATTGAATATATTGATGTGCAAAAAAAGTTAAAATATTTAAAATTTTTCTTGTATGAGTTTATAATAAAAGCTCACCAAAAGTACTACTTCTTCTAACTAGTCTCATCCCGATTGAACGTAATCTATTTTTTTAAAATCTTTTTTGGATGATCCAACCATACTTACGATGTTATATATTGATTTTAGTGATGCACAAAAAAATTAAAATATTTAAAATTATTCTCGTATGAGTTTATAATATAAATTCTCCAAAAGTACTACTCCTTCTAACTAGGCTCGTCCCGATTGAACGTACTCTATTTTTTTAAATCTTTTTTTCGACGATCCAACCGTACAGATGGTATTATATGTTAAATATGGTGATGTGAAATTTTTTTTAGAAAAAATCAAATTATTCTTGTATGATATTTTAATGGTCAACTATCAAAAGTACTATTTGGTATAGTCTAACTTTAGGAGAACTCCGTATTAAATTCTTTTTTTGACGATCCAACCATACGGATGATAATTTATGTTGAATATATTGATGTGCAAAAAAAGAATTAAAATATTTAAAATTATTCTTGTATGATCTTATAATAAAAACTCACCAAAAGTACTACTTCTTCAAATAATAAATATAATTTTATATTATTTCAAAAATATCACATACCCAAATTTCATTACCCTCCATTCCCCATTATTCAATAATTCATTTCCCCCTTAGCCTAAAATTTCGTTTTCCCCCCATTCTTCCCCCCATTCTGTGGAGCCTGGATCCTCTGTCCCCTTCTTCGTGTCCCCTGTACAAAAAGAGTGCCCCTGGCGGGGCCCCTTTATTAAAAAATATTATTATTATTATTTTTTAATACAGGAGCCCCGCCAGGGGCACTCTTTTTGTACATGAGACACAGATGGGGACAGGAAGAAGGGGACAGAGGATCCTCACCCCATTCTGTGTGACCTAATACATAAAATACCATTACTCCACAGGCACAAACACATACATTACGGCGGCTTAAATCAAAATCGATGTATTCGGTTCATCTCACTATCGCTTTGACCTCTCTCTCTCTGTATGCCTCTCTCTCTCTGTATGCCTCTCTCTCTCTCTCTCTCTCTCTCTCTCTCTCTCTCTCTCTCTCTCTCTCTCTCTCTTCCCCCAGCCTCTGGTCCTATTTCAATCTTGTTAATTTCTCTCGATTAATCCCTAGGTCCTCTGAATCCCTAGATCCTCTGAATTGCTCTACGCACGGATGTTCTCTTGTTCTCTCCTAGAGGCTGTTGGTAGTCTCCTTCCCCCCGCTCTCTCTCTCTCTCTCTCTCTCTCTCTCTCTCTATCTCCCATGTTCTCCCCTACTCCCTCTCATCTTCTTTTTTCTAATAATGTTTTCCTTTTTTAATTTTCCTTATTCAGTTACTGGTTCATTTCTTTAATCTTATTGCTTTCTGGGTACCGATTATATTTTTGGTAATTTACTGATGGGTGTGTGGTCTGTTTTGCAAAAGCAGAAGCTGGCTTTGGCAAAAATACTAGGTTTGAGACCTCGTTAAGTGGAAGTCTGGTTCCAGAACAGAAGGGTAAGGTGAGATATCTTGTCTTTATTCTAGAGGGTGTTTTGAGTTTCAATATCCTTAAGTGACTTGAAATGTAGATGTTATTGGATAATACATGGTCTATTTTAAATTGTTCTCTGCGAAAATGTGCGAAATGTTTGAAATGAAACAAGAGAAAAAAAAACAGAGATTTTGGAGAAGATATGGTTGCGTAAATTGGGATTATGTTAAATGATACAAAAGTCTCGTACACTAGAAATACTTGCAGACCATTAAGTCATTAACAATGCTAAAATACGAGCCATTAAGAAAAGACAGGTAAGGATACACGAACCACTAATTGATACTGTAATTGTTAATATTTAAAAATCACTGGATTAAAATCTGTAAATACTGATCAAGGGTAGATATTCACATTTCATGTGTGTCAAGGGGTACAGTTATTGACCATTTGTGCCAAAGATTAAAGTTTGAGCATTTTGTTATTCTTAGGACCAAGTTGAAGCAAACTGAGGTTGATTGTGAGTTATTAAAGAGATGCTGTGAGAATCTAACAGAGGAAAATAGGATATTGCAGAAGGAGGTTCAGGACCTAAGGGCTCTTAAATCATCCCCACGGTTTTATATGCAAATGGCCCCTCCCACAACCCTAACCATGTGCCCTTCATGTGAGTGTGTCATGGTTTATTATAACTATTCTTTGTTGGTAGATCTTTTTTATACTCTTACAAGCAATATGTAATTGTTTGAGTACGGATTGATCGTGTTTGTGTTGTAATTACTCTATCAGGTACCCTCATGGTTGATGTGTTTGTTTGTGATGTAATTTCTTAACGTACTGGCTTTAAGAAGTACTTGTGTCTGGGAGATGATCAACTGTGTAAACTTCACTGTCTTTTAATTTGCTACTACTATCATCTGCTTAATTACTATGTGTTCTTTAGATGGTTAAAATTCTATTTTTAATCAATTTTATCTTATTTACATTTGCCTGATTTACAGTGGATGCTTCAAACTCCTGGTGCAACTAGTTTTATTGGATGTATTGGAAAAGACAAGTTTGGTGAGGAGATTAAGAAGAACTCAAAACTTGCCGGAGTTAATGTAAATCTGTTGTACGATGATTTCTAGGTTAATAAAATGAGTTGTTTCTAGGTGTTATACATCAAGCTCAGATCTGTATGTATGTAGTATTACCAAAATTATCAAAAGATGGGATTGGGATTTAGATGCACTGTAGTATGTATGATAGATTTAGATGAAGAATAAGCAAAGGCGCAAAGAACATGTTAAAGGGGATTAAGAGCTATTGATCACTCTGTAATTATGTTATATTGTTTTTTACTTGATTGCATTGTAGACATTGGTATCATCACGTTTTTCAATCTAATTCTGATTCGTATATGTTTTTAATTATGCAGAAGCAACTCCAAAGCAGATTATAGAGCTTATGCAGGTTTATGGTCTTACAAATGACGAAGTCAAGAGTCATTTGCAAGTAAGTCTGTCTTAGCAATTGATCTGACTTATATTGACATGAATTTTGATTACCGACTGATGTTGAGTGGCTTTCTTTATAATTCCTTTTTTTTTTTGCAAAAAGGTATTGCGGATGATACCGTAGTTGGGTGTCAAGCATTCATTATTTAATACATCAACTGGATCATTTGTCTGAGTAGCTACAAGATTATGACAAAGCTTTGGAAACGTATCAAGCAGGGTTAAAACACAATCCACAGAACAAATTGCTGAGAAAGCTCCACATTTAAGGATTTCAAATGATCATTGATGAGAGCGGCGGACGAGAGCATGATCAAATTGCTGCTAGGGGTGTATACGGGTTGGCTAACCCGACCAAACCAATCCAATCCGACACTATTTCGGCCGATCCAAATCGAATTTTTTCAACCCGATATATGTTCGGGTTTAAAAACCTTCAACCCGATATTAATGGGTTGGGTAAGGTTTTCGATTTTTTCAAACCGACCCAATCCAACCCGATCCAGTTAAAAATAAAGGAGGTTACAAAAAATTAATAAATACGTCTCGTGTCCATTGTTGTTGTCCCAATACATGAGACTCGATAATTTAGTAAGCTTCTAATAAAGCAAAATAATCTTTTTACAAATATGAGTATAATATAACTAGTAAATATAAGTACAATATAATCGGTGAATCTTTTTAATATTTGTTTCGGGGGTTTTTTGTATATTATAAGTATATTATAGCTAATGAATGTGAAATGTAATCTATGTAATGGATCTAATGATCATGGACTAGTTCTTTTTTCTCTAAATTTGAAATTTAGTGCTAATGCGTTATACTTACTACGTTTGATAAAAAAAGAAAAAAATATTTTGAATATTTATTAAACCGATTAACCCGACCCATTCCGATCCAAACCGATTATAACAAATTGGATTGGGTTACGAATTTAATTTTTATGGGTTGGGTTGAAAATTTACCAACCCGATTTAATTGGGTTGGGTTGAAAAATTCCCCCAACCCGTCCAACCCGATCCGTGTACACCCCTAATTGCTGCTATTGTGCTTCCTTGGCAATTAGAGATGGTTCTTGTTGCTATTTAGACATTTCCCTATGTAAATAGAATTTATATAATTTTTTTATGATTTATTATTCAAGTTTTATGCTCCTTTATGCTTATTTATTGCATTGTGTAAGACTCATTTTTGATATATATAAACCATTATGTGTGAAATTGAAACACAATACAAGAGCAAAAAAAACCGGTTGTACCAATGTAAAAAGAACGACACATATTCAATGGTTATAAATATTGTCTTCTAACGCATCCAACAACAATTTAAATATAAAAAACACTTGTCTATAGATGGCTAAGATGACAGGGTTTCTATAAAACTGTTATGGTTAGGTTTTCAGACAACAGAGGATTACAATAACTGTTGTTTGAAGAAGAGTCTGGCAAAACTGAGAACTCTTGCATAACATCTATTCCATGTTGTCTATTAGTCAGAAAACCATTGCATTATGCTGTTTCCAGTAACGGTTCTTATTATACAACTGTTGTGTTACGTAATTTTTAACAAAAATTTAAAACTGTTGTGTTACCTTCTTCTACACATCGGGTAAATAACCATTGTCTGAATGCAATCACACAACTGCCCGATAGACAATGAAAAAAATGGAGGTCGGACAGCGATGAAATGCAGGATCGAGTTTTTCTTGTAGTGATAAGTTAACGAAGAATATGGGCATAAACCTTACATCAAGTCTATAAAAAAAGTTACTATTATTTACGTTATTTTTACATTTTTGAATGAAGATTTTGTAAACGAAAGTTTATTTGTCATCTATCGTAAGACAAGTTTATAAGAAGTTTAAAGGTTCGGTTTATTGATGACGAATAAGATTGAGTAAAATGGTTCTGAAATTGATTTTAAGGCACTTATTTGAGATTATATTGATTTATAATATAAATGGTGAGCGATATTTTTGTAATAATAGCAATTACCTTTTTGTATTTACAGTAATATCTTGATTTTATCTATACTATTATATTAAAGTCGAAACATTGAAAGTTTTGGTTTTCGGTTTGGTTATCCCATTTATTTTGGTTTTCACAGATAATTAAATTATAAAAATAACTTAAAAAGCTAATTACTAAGGTTAACGTAATTATATTCAGATTAAAATTCCTTTATCCATATTGAGCTTCTACTTTGACTCTTTTTTCAGCTCCAACAACTCAATTACCCATTTTTTCTAAAGATTTTACTTCTAATTGAAACACTTTACCATTTAATTTAAAACTAATATTACAATAATTAATATATATCCAAAATATCACACCAAATCTTTCCGTAATTATTTTAGTAGTAATTTTTGTAATTAAAACAAGTTACTTTTTAATTTAAAATTAATCTTGCGATAACTAATATACACCCAAAAATATCTCACAATATATTCAAATCATTATTTTTAGTAATAAATAAGAATCGTTAGATCTAATAATAAGATATATTATATGATTAATTTACTAAAAATTCAAAGTTAAAACCCGTCAACGACATTTTTAATTTAGAATTTTACAAAATAAATTTCAAACCATGCATATCATTATATAAATTTATATTAAATTAAAATTAAAAAATTATTAAAAATAAAGATTATATAAAAACATAATTATAATGTTAAATAAATTTTATAACCTATCAAAAGAAACCGTGCTTCGCACGGGTTATAAGCTAGTAGTGTATTATGTCTTAACCTTATGATTGTTACCTAAGACTGAAAATGTCCTCGACCCCAGGATACTATTTACAAAAGAGGAATAAATTATTTTAAGGAATAAATTCTTTTATTAATTTATTGAAGCTTCCAGAGACATGTAGATGTGGATGGATAATGATTAGGAAATTAATTTAAAGAAACATCCAGCTACGTTTTATCTTAAGTGAATTCTCAATTGTTCGAGAACACTCTTTTCTTGTGCTATATATCAACACATGTACATTTTGTAGCATGCAAATCAAAAAAAACGAACACAAAATCACGAATCGGCTCTTTCCATCAATCTCAACGACCATAACGCTAAGAAAATGTCGCTAATTCCAAGCTTCTTCGTTGGGAGTCGGAGCAACGTTTTCGATCCCTTCTCCCTCGAAATCTTCGATCCTTTTAACGACTTCCCTAGCGCTCTTTCAAGCGCTGCTGGGGGACAAAATGAAACAACAGCGATAGCCAACATGCGAATCGACTGGAAGGAGACCCCGGAGGCGCACGTGTTCAAGGCTGACATGCCTGGACTCAAGAAAGAAGAAGTGAAGGTTGAAGTTGAGGAAGGAAGAGTGCTGCAGATAAGTGGAGAGAGGAGTAAAGAGCAGGAGGACAAGAACGACAGGTATCATCGTGTGGAGAGGAGTTCTGGAAAGTTCTTAAGGAGGTTTAGGCTCCCCGAGAATGCGAAGATGGAGGAAGTGAAGGCTTGCATGGACAATGGGGTGCTTACTGTGACGGTTCCTAAAGTTGAAGAGAAGAAACCAGAAGTCAAGGCTATTGACATCTCCGGCTAAGCATATATAATTAATATGAGTAAAGATCTGTGTGTATGTTAATGTTTCTCAAGTGGTTTGTGTCGTTGTTGCGTCAAGTTCTTGAATTTCTGTCTAATGTTGTGGTAATGTCCAATCTACTGTAATGTTGTGATATATTATGTTTGTGTAAAGATAAATTTCACTTTTGATCAGCTTTGTTATATTGTGCTTGCAAATAAATTTCCGAAACTTATAGAAAATATAGATTGAAGAATGAGTATATGATGCGTTACGGTATGGAACGCCGGATAAACTCGAGAATAAAGTTATCATTTAGATCATTTTCTGTAGTTGAAATATCTCTTTTTACTCGTGAATCTACTAGAGAATTGGTAACACTGCAGTGGAATATTTTTAAGAGCAGAATTTAGTGATGAATTTACAAAATAAAGAGAGCAATAGTTTTACCTCTCGCACCTTAAGCAAATGGGAGGTTACCTAACCATTAAGAAAGATGAACAAGTCACCTATAAATAATAACAGCAATATAGCAGGTATTAGAAGTACATTTCTAATTGAAACCCATTGCTTCTCATATATGCCAGTAGTAACATAATGTGATTGAGATGGATGCCAGATAACTTAGCTGGTTCATTTTTTCGTAGCCTCTCTCTATGCGAGACTTTCGAATAACTTGTCATGCATATACTGGATGTCTTCGTACTGCTTTCAGCGGTTCTAATTTTGTTACTGTGGCCCTCGTTTCACTGCTGAGATTTTCACAAAGTTCCCAATCGAAAGGATGAAGCAACATGCCTAGAATTAATGGCATTACAAGATGAGCCGATTCAAGACCTGCACAAATTCTTCTCCCAGCTCCAAATTGTATAAACTCAAAGTTGTGATCTTTGTATCTGTTATAATGGAAGCAAGAAAAATTATAATAAAGTAATAAATGTAAACAAAGAACACAGATAGGGAGAAGAGAAAAGTTTTATTGATCTTGAGGATACAGATTACAACATACTGCTACCGATTACAACATTCAGATTCTAGCATACATCTAGGTTATGACCTATAGAGTGTATATTGTACTCTCTACGTGCTTACAGAAAAGCCCAGAAAAATAGGCCTACAACAGATAACTCAAGATATTCGAAATTCCAGCGCTTGGGGTATTACAGATTCAAGGCATATTCTAACAAATCTCGACCTTGACTTGAATGCTCTCACAGATAACAGATTTACCAGATGCACCATAATAATTCCAGATGTATCAGAAAAAAAATCTGCCTAAGATTTTGCCCTCAAAAGGGCAATCAACAACTCATAACATTTAACAAGTCCAAACAATGTTGAAACTTGCTATGTGGAACTGGCTTGGTGAGCATATCAGCTTTACTCATCTTAATTCTCTTCTCACTTTTTAGAAAATGATATCTTACATTTATGTGCTTAGTCCTCTCATGATGGACTTGATCCTTAGCTAAACAGATTGCACTGAGACTGTCACAATACACTGTAGCCTGATCATGATGTAGACCTAAATCATTTACCAATCCTTTCAATCAGATTCCTTCCTTTGTTGCTTCTGTCAATGCCATGTACTCTACTTCTGTAGTAGACATAGTCACCGTAGGTTGCAGAGTAGCTTTCCAACTGACAATTGAATAACCAGTCATAGATCTTCTACTGTCAACATCTCCAGCATAATCAGAGTATGAAAACCCTGTCACCAAACACTCTGTATCACATCAATAAATGAGACCAACATCAGACGTACCTCTTAAGTACTTAAAAATCCTCTTCATAGCTTGCCAATGCTCCTTGCCTGGTTCACCCATAAACCTATTTACAACATTGACAGACTGTGCAAGATCAAGTCTAGTGCAGACCATTGCATACATCAAGCTTTCTACTACACTAGCATAGATAACTCGAGACATGTACTCCTTTTCCTCAGCAGGCTTAGGTGCAAAGGCAACAGACAGATGTGCATTTACAGCACTAGGAGTATCTATGGGATTTGCTGTAGACATGCCAAATCTTGACAAAATCTTCTGAATGTATCCCTTCTGTGAAAAGAAGAGTTTTCTTTTGCTTCTATCCCTATAAATCTCCATTCCAAGAATTTTCTGAGCCGCACCCAAATCCTTCATTTCAAACTCAGCAATAAGGAGACCCTTCAATTTCTGAACATCAGACTTGCTCTCCGCAGCTATCAACATATCATCTACATACAGGAAGTGTTCTAAAAATTGGCCTAGGCGGCCGATTAATCGGCGCCTAGACACTAGACGGCCAGTAAACGCCTAAAATCAGCAAAAATCGGTCATTAGGCATTTTTTGATTAGGCGGCGCCTAGGCGATTTAATGAGTTAGACGGAAATAATAGATTAGGCGGCGATTATTCGGATTTAATCGGAATTTATTGGTCAAACTTTAGAAAAAAGGTCAAATTAAGAATAAAACTTTAAAAATATTATATTTTTTAATAAAAAATATAATTTACACATGAAAGGGTAAATTTACTCATCATATTTAATAAAAAAATGAAGATATTTATATTTTTACTTATACAAAATATATTTTTAAATACTAAAATTAAATTATATAAAAAATATTATTTTAATACATCCGATTAATATTCCGATTAATCATTCCAATTAATCGCCGCCTAGCCGATTAATCGCTGGAAGGTAGGCTCACCGCCTGGACCCGCCTAGCGATTTTGAGAACATTGCATACAGGACCAAATAAATCAAAGAACCATTTGCTGCCTTACTATAGTAAACACAACAATCATACGAACTCCTGGTATAGCCAATACCTATCATATAGCTGTTGAATCTCTTGTACCATTGCCTTGGAGACTGCTTTAATCCATACAAAGCCTTCAATAACTTGCAAACATAGTCTTCCTTACCAGGAACCTGAAACTCATCTGGCTGAGTCATGTATATCTCCTCTTCCAGCTCTCCATGCAGAAAAGTCGTCTTCACATCTAGTTGTTCAAGCTCCAAATCCTGATGTGCAACTATTGCTAGTAGCACCCTGATGGAAGTGTGTCTAACCACTGACGAAAAAATCTCATTGTAGTCTACTCCCTCTTTCTGAGTGAACCCTCTAGTTACTATCCGAGCTTTATACTTGATACCCTCAACAGATGTTTCTCATTCCTTCTTCTTGTAGACCCCTTTACAAATGATGATCTTTCTGTCTCGAGGCCGCTTGACTCATTCCCAAGTCTGATTCTTATGAAGTGACTCCATTTCATCTCACATTGCAGCAAACCATTGGGCAGATTCAGTATATATAACTGCTTCTTTGTAGGTGGATGACTCATTAGAGTTAGGAACCACCTCTTCAGCAACCTGTAGTGCATAGGCCACCAAATCTTCAAAACCATATCTCTTGGGAGGCACCCCATAATTAGATCTCCTTGATCTATCAAGAGCCAAACTGTGCTGATTCGGTACAGGTAATGATGAAACTGATGACTCTGACTCTTATGGTTGTTGAACTTCATGTTGTGGTTCACTCTCATCTTGAGTGACTTGCTACTCCACCTATTTCTCAACACTACCACTTTCTGACACAATAATAGACTTCACAGTAGGGTTAAACATAAAATTTTCATCAAAAACTACATTTCTACTAAGTACCCCTATTTTCAGATGGAGACCAGATTCTATAACCTTTAATCCCATCCCCATAGCCTACAAGTACTCCCTTTTTAGCTCGTGGCTCCAATTTACCCTCATTTACATGATAATAAACAGTACAACCAAAAACTCTTAAATCGGAGTAATTAGCAGGCTTACCAGACCACTTCTCAAAATGAGTTTTGATATGAATACCTGTGTGAGGTCCACGATTTATCAGATAACATGTTGTACTAACTACTTCTACCCAAAATCTTCTAGTTAGTCCAGCATTAGAGAGCATGCACCTAGCTCTCTCCAGAAGTGTTCGATTCATACGTTCTGCTACACCATTCTGCTGTGATGTATCCCTGACTGTATGATGCCTAACAATCCCTTCATTCTTACAAAACTCATCAAACTCAGATGAGCAAAATTCCAGACCATTATCAGTTCGCAGCCTCTTAATCTTCTTCCCAGTTTAATTCTCCAATAATGCCTTCCACTGTTTGAAAATTTTAAAGACTTCAATTTTATGCTTCATAAAGAACACCCAAGTCATCCTTGAGAAATCATCAATCATTGACACAAAATATATGTGACCCCCTAAAGACTCCACCCGGGAAGGACCCCAACAATCAGAATGGATGTAATCAAGTGTGCCTTTAGTTCTATGTGTTGCTTTAGGAAACTTGCTAAGATGTAACTTCCCAAAAACACAATATTCACAAAACTCAAGACCTATGACATTATGACCACAAAGAAGATCAGCTTTTGACAGAATTTGCATCCCTCTTGCACTCATGTGACCAAGCCTTATGTGCCACAAATGAGTCATGTTTTTCTTATCAATCTCCAAGGACGCGAAAGCAACAGAACCTTATAAATTGGAACCTTGAAGAAGATACAAGGTACCACGTTTAACACCTTTCAAAACCACATTAGAACCCTTGTAGACATGTAGAACTCCACCTTCACCTTGAAAACTGAAACCCTTGCTGTCTAACATACTCAAAGATATCAGATTCTTTGTCATAAGTAGAACATGCCTAACATCATTCAATGAGCAGAATTTACCATCATGTGTCCAAATTTTAATCGAGCCTATTCCAACCGTCTCACAAGAAAACTATTAGCCATAGAAATATTGTCACCGTCTACTTGCTCATAGGTTGTAAACCACTCTCTGCGCGGACATATATGGTAAGACACTCCAGAGTCAAGGATCCACACATCAGAGTGATGCGTGTGCTCATCTACAACTAAAGCAATATCTTCTTCAGAATTGATATCAGCTATAGCAGCAGTACCTGTCAGTCTATCCTATTGCTTCTTTTTCTTGGGACAGTCAGATTTCCAGTGTAACTTCTCTTTACATTAATTACAAATATCATTAGGTTTTGGACCCTTAGGAACTGATTTCTTGAATTTGTTCTTCCCCGACTTTCCATGTCCATTACTCCCACTGGATACTAATCCAACAGCCTGATTATCTGTACCTTTACCAGCCGCCTTATGGCGCAGCTCTCTAGTATGGAGAGCAGATCTAACCTCCTCTAGAGAAATAGTATCTTTACCAACAATAAACGATTGCACAAAATTCTTATATGATAATGGTAAAGAAACTAACAGAATTAAAGCAGCATCCTCATCTTCCACTTTAACATCAATATTACGCAATTCTAACAAGATTGTTATCTGATCTAAGTGATCTCGAAGAGGCATACCTTCTTGCAAACACAGACTAAACAGACGTTGCTTCAGAAGCAACTTATTTGTTAAAGACTTTGTCATGTAGAGACCTTCAAGCTTCAACCACAAACCAGCCGTGGTATCCTCCTCCGCGACTTCAGGAATAATATCATCTACAAGACACAACATAATTGTTGAGTGTGCCTTTTCTTCTAGACTGGCCATCTCAGCGCTTTCAGGATCCGTCATTGACTTCTTTCTCAACGATGCCCAGAGCCCCTGTTGCTTTAACAAAGCACGCATCTTGATTTGCCACAGGCTGAAACTATTCCTCCTAGCAAATTTGTCGACCTTCACGTTAATACCACCAAACATCTTTCTCACCAAACACCAAGCTCTTGATACCAGTTTGTTATAACGGAAGCAAGAAAGATTATAATAAAGTATTAAACGTATAGAAAGAACACAGATAGGCAGAAGAGAAAAGTTTTATTGATCTTGAGGATACAGATTATAGCATACTGCTACAGATTACAGCATTCAGATTATAGCATACATCTAGGTTATGACTTAGAGAGTATATATAGTACTCTCTACGCGATTACAGAAAAGTCCAGAAAAATTGGCCCAAAATAGATAACCCAAGATACCCGAAGTCCCAGCATTTGGGACATTACAAATTCAAGGCATATTCTAACAGTATCCCATATTGGATACCAAAAATCTTTCCAGTCTCAAAGACGGAGTGTCTTTCCAACATTCTTCATCCATTCCAATTGCCAAAGCATTAATCCAAACTTGTGTATCTTTCGGAATCTTATAGCTTATGAGGTTGCTGATATCATGAATTGCTCCTCGGAAATAAAAATGGAGCTGGTGGATGCAGGCGTAGTGTTTCCTTCACAATTACTCGCAAGTAATGCAAATTGTCAAGTTCAGCTTTAATCTTTACTATTGTTTCACTATTGTGTAAGAGCTCAAACATATTCAACTGTTGTGCTAATCGTTTCGATTCCAGCAAAAAATAGTTCCTGCGCCAATGTTGTGCCATTTCAAAATTTTGTATACGTTAAAGTCGCAACTTGCATTCTTTTACTTTTCAGAATATAGAGAGCTTAATATACTAAGTTTCTCACCTAGCTTTCTCTGACAATACCTTACAATACCTAAGCAGGATTAAGTGGGTAGATGACTAGTGTGTCTAAAATTCGTGTAAGTTGGTATAAAACGAATGGTTAATCCCTAAGAAGCATGAATATGGGTGTGGGGATGTGGGTGCGTAGTGCGGGAATATATGAATTCGTTAAATAAAATAATATGGGAATTCGTGGGCACATATGACAATATTATAAATATATATATGATGTTATAAATGACGAAATTCATTAACAAAACTAATAATTAATTATTAGCATCTAAAACACAAGAATTTAAACTAAAATCAGTTATATTTGTAGTATTAATTGTGAAATGATTGAATTTTAGTTGAGATTTCTGAGTATCTAAGTACTTCCAAGAATCCAAGTATCCTATACGGGGGTGCGTGGGGACATAGGGATTCGTTGGTTGACCGAAAAATCCCTGCTTTCTTGGTTAATCCTTATTTGGATAATGCATATATGATATATCTCTATGTAACACATATATCTCTGTAAATTTACAAGTTCATTCAAAATTCTGTACTCTATAGTGTTCTTAGATTCTACTAATGTATAACCAGTAATAAACTGTCAGTCAAAAATGAAAGTAGTTAGCGTTATATGCACAGACCAAGCCCTCATCATTAATAACTGCTAAATCGGGACTTGATCCAAGATCAACAGTAAATTGTTCTTGAATTTAATTTGTGTTGGGGAAAATACAATAACCAACTAAGACTACTTTGTGTTAAAGGTCCAAGCAAAGCCTTCAACACTAAGTGCAAGAAGTAGCAACAATGTAGAGATAATCCAGCAGTTTAGGGATACTTCAGCCAAAGAACGGGAATCCTAGTAAAACTAGACGACTCTCACCTCCTTAAAATTGTTACAATGTAATATAAGATCCATTTGGGCCCTTTCTCTAAAATCTTAAGGTTTAGAGGAGTTGATTACATAAAAAAAATCAAAACCAAAATCCAAGAAAATGACAATGTACATTGGGAGACAACCATGAAATCATTAGTCCAAGATTATAGGACCGCTGACGGGGTTAAAATTGCGCAGTCAGGCTAGACATTTGTCTCTTTATTTAGATTTTAGAGGGGGGATTGAATACAATCTTAATAAATTTTCTTTCGAACTGTTTTGAAGCTTACAGTTTGTTTAAGAACAGAATTAAAACAGGTGAACAAAAGAAAAATAAATAATCTACAACATTTAAATTTCAGGTGGAGTTATATGATCCACCTAAGATATATATTAAAAAAATAATCTGTGTTTAAACACAACTGCATTTGCTCTCAAGAAAACCTAACAATACTAAGTGGATATGCTTTTGTGTTTTCTTAGTATCAAAGCACTGCTACACATGGTTATATATACCCAAAGTTTACAACATCTCCTGTAACATCCCGTATTTTTATTATAATATTTTTGGGTATATTATTTTATAATAAGGATTAGAAAATATTAGTTAGATAGTATTTATATTAGTTTATGTTTAAATATATGTTTTTTTAGTATTAGGATACTATTAATAAAAAAAATAGAAAGAATAAAAGAGAAGCATAGAAAAAGAGAGAAAAAAATAGATACATACGTTACTTTTGGATTAGGGAGGAAGGAGAAGAGAAAAGAAGAGATGGAGAAGGAGAATAGTTGTGACAAAATATAGAAGGAGAGTTTGTGGATTTGAGGTAAGAGATACGTCTACTTATTCTTGTATATAGATTATCTTTTGTTTATGTTCTAGAACTTATGATTTATATCCATGTTTATAACAAATTAGGGTTTTGGATTGAAGGGGCTGAATTGTAGAGAATTAGTGTTCAATAAGGTTTAAGGTACTGATTTTGTATTATTGCTTTCGCCTTCGCATTATCTCACTCTTTTCTTGTTTTCGATCTTTTGTGTGATCTGATTTCTTATAAAATTCATATCTAATTCACTGTTTATTGTATTGTTGTGATTCCAGTCTCGTTAGAAAGATAATTTGTTAATCATCGATTTTAGTTCTTTAAGTTTTCTGCAATTTTGCCTCTAAATATGCTAAAATCTGCCTTTTATGTAATCTGGTGGGTTAATTTCAGTTCTGATGTTTATTTAGTAATTATGTGTAATATCATTCTGGAAAGATCTTTTTGTGTTTCTACGTTTTCTAGTTCCTAAATCTCTGTCAAATTCGGTGATTTTGATATCTTAAACATCAAATTATTGTTGTGATCAGGGGCTGATTATGTTCTGGCAGTCCACATTTTCATTGTTTCTGAATTCGTTACTTATTCATTTTCGATGAGCCTTACAATTCTAGAAAGGTCTCGGAATTGTCTAAGATTTTTGTGTTTCGTACTTTTTGATTTGAATTCACCTTTATGGAGTAAATTTCCATTCTTTGATTCTGGTCAGGTCTGATTTTATAATCAATAGTCTATTCTGTAAGATATTTGGCCGTATGATCTTTGAGTATGTGTTTTCGGTTATATTTTGATATATGTATGATTTCAGAGATATTGTAAGGTTATGTATTTTTCAAGTAAGTTATATTTATGATTATTTATGATTTTATTATGGCTTGGGAGATGTTTGATTTTCGGGTAGTATTGTACTTATTTTTGTGCAAGCTCCTGTCAGATTTCGGGTAGCACTGTGCTTATTGCCTTGTGAACCTGTCAGTATTTTGGGTAGCATTGTGCTTATTGCCTTGCGAGCCCTGTCAGAATTTGTAAGATTTCGGGTGGCATTTGCTTTGTGCTATGCCCCAGTTTGTGTAAGATTGTCTCCCATGTTTGTAACTAAGTTATTTTGGATATTATTTGTAATTGTATGTGTAAGAGCCAGATTATATTTTATCGGTTATGTATTTGTTTATATTAATGTGATAATTATGCGTAAGTGATATGATTATTTGTAAGAGCATGATTATTTTTATTTGGAGTTATTTGTTTTTATATTGTGAGTTAAGTATCTACTTTCTATTATCTCATTCGCTATGTCTCATTGTTCTTTATTCAAATATTCATTTTATTCTTAACTTGTTCAGCTTAATTTTTGTTCAGCTTGTGCTTTGTTTATATCCGTATATGAGCCTTTCACTCACTGCCTATCTTTGTTTTTCTTATTACTCCCGATAGGTGATCTTATTTAGGTGGGCTACTTATTGGGAAGAGTGCGATTAACAATATCTTGAAGAAGTTTATTTATTATTTTGAGGTACCCCATTTGTTGGGATGTTAAACCTACTAGAAACATAGTATTACAATTTTCTAAATCTAGCGGGCATGTTTCTTCACTCCTTGTACTCATGTGAGTAAATTGGATAATAATCTTTGGCAAAATTTTACTTTGAAAATATCATCCAATTTGCTTGTAAAGAAAATGAATGTTTCTTTTTCTTCGAGATCTCCAGTATCTAGCTTCCATGTACTTTAAAAATCTATCAACCCATGTGATTTTTCAGCTATGTCAAGTCACTGTCAACTGCTAAGAATGAGACATTATCCATTGATGTGATTATCCATTGATGTTTTGTATCCGTATAGAGTTGATTGCTTTATTATCCGTTGATACGTTTTATCCGTTGATGTAGATTGTTCATCCGTTGAAGTATCATCACTTATGCAGAATTACAAAGCACAGCCTATTTACAATTAACTTGACTTATTAAATATATCAACTACATTCTCAACTGATAACGTATCCGTTGAAGTTCTCAGTACATGTTATAAAATTACTTATCAGTTGATAAGCTTTCTCTTCAATGAATACCGATAAACATGCCATCCGTTGAACAGGTACAAATTTACTTATACAAAATATGTTTTAGTTGTTTTAAAATATCATCTAGAACAATTTTTCATTTCAGGTTATAGATATTTTTTTAATTACTATACTAATTTTTTGGTAATTTTATAAAAATTATATTTCAAATTTTACTTTTATAAAATATATCAAATTTTTAATTACATGAATCCACGTGACGATCATACCACATCATTTAACCGCTTTACAGAAATTATATATAGGCATATAATTTAATCCATAAATAACATCAATTGTATATTTGTATCTTATAATTGTCACGTTAATTTCAAACAATATAAACAAGCCTACTACTACTTGTGGGTTACTAACTTACTACTCCCTCCATCCCAAATTATATGAACATGTTTGACTTTCACGTAGATTAAGAAAATATAGTGAAGAGATTAAAAAAATGTAGTAAAAAAGAATAAAGTTAGGTGAAAAGTGGGTAAAGTGATGAGACCTATCAATATTTAATAATAGATTTGAGATAGTGGTGAAAAATAATGCGTGTAATAGTATTTATTTAATAAAAAAGTGGAGAAATAGTGGGTGTAATAGTGAAAAGTAGTATTAAAAAATAGTAAGTATATTATATTCATTCTTTTTTGAACGTTTCAAAAAAAAAAGAGGTTCATATAAAATGGGACGGAGGAAGTATATATCACTGAAATTAGTGTAATGGTAATTGTAGAGAAGTGACACACAAATATTAGTTTCTATATCTTCCTAGACATTCATTTTCCATGTGGGTTCATTCTGAATGAAATACTAGTATTAACTCAATCTATTATTTCTTTTTATTGTTACATATTTACAAATGACTTTGTTTGTTAAATATTTATGTTAGAGCATTTCCATTCCAATCCCCATCCTCATCCCCATCCCCATAATTTGAGGATTTGTTCAATTTTTCTTCTAAAATACCCCTTCATCCTATTCCCCATTTTGGGGTTTAGTTTTAGGGTCATAACTCAAATCCCCATATTTAGGGACTTTGTTCATTCCCCCAAAAGCTTCCCCAAACCCCCTCTCTCTTCATATAATAATATTAAATTGTATTTATAATAGTGGGTGAGTTTTGGTAGTTAAAATTGTAAGTGAAAGAGAGAGAAAGAAGTAATATAAAAAAGAATATAGGGATAGGGGAATGGAAAATGAGGAATGGGATGTAGAAACTTTTTGATAATTTTGGGGATTTACTATTTTTATTTGGGAATTTACTATTTTTAGTAAATTTTTGGGGTTGGGGATGGGGATGGGATGTGAATGCTCTTAACCAATTAAATCAAATGCTTAAGATGTTGAAGTAAACTAAAATTTTATATGTAGACTTGCAATATGTTTTCTACCTCTGCCTCACTCGGTACTATCTCTTAAATTTTGTTTATTATATATATCAAGGAAACCTCCTATTTGTCATTCACAACAATTTTATTTGTGCAATATACACCAATTTGGTGGAGAGAATGATAAATTTTGTAATAAATTAAAATTTTTATTGAACAAACATTAAACATAAATTTTTAGATATTTTTTTAGTTTGTAATATAACATTTAAAATACATTCATAGTTATAATATATATAGTTTTTTTCTACCTTTATCTTTTATTGGCACATGAGGCCCAGTTTGTCATTGCAATAATTTTTCATATTTTTATTTTCTTCGTTGCGTATATAAGAAATTTTATTTGACTCGCAACAAATTAAAAAAAGTAAAAAATGTTCTAACTTTCGGTGACTAAAATTTACTATCTCACAATTTTCGTAAATCTATCTATCTATACTATTATATTAAAATCGAAATATTGAAAGTTTTGGTTTTCGGTTTGGTTATTCTAAGTTTTGGTTTTCGGTTTGGTTATCCTAATTATTAAAATGAATAATTAAATTACAAAAACAACTTAAAAATCTAATTACTAATGTTAACGTAATTATATTCTGATTAAAATTTCTTCATCCACTTCTACTTGGACTCTTTTTTCTGCTCCAACAACTCAATTATTCATTTTTTTTGAAAGATTTTACTTCTAATTAAAACACTTTACCATTTAATTTAAAACCAATATTACAATAATTAATATATATCTAAAATATCACACCATATCTTTCCGTAATTATTTTTAGTAGTAATTTTTGTAATTAAAACATGGAGTACTTTTTAATTTAAAATTAATCTTGCGACCACTAATATACACCCAAAAATATCTAACCATATATACAAATCATTATTTTTATTAATAAATAACAATCGTTAGATCTAATAATAAGATATATTATATGATTAAATTAATTTACTAAAAATTCAAAGTTCGAACCCGTCAACGACATTTTTAATTTAGAATTTTACAAAATAAAATTTAAACCATGCATTTCATTATATAAATTTATATTAAATTAAAATTAAAAAATTATTAAAAATAAGGATTATATAAAAACATAATTATAATGTTAAATAAATTTTATAACCTATCAAAAGAAACCCGTGAAGCACGGGTTATAAGCTAGTATTATCTTATAAAGGGGGTATAATTTGTAGTTGGTTACCCCATTATTTTTGGTTATCCCCTTATTTTTGGTTATCCTCATTCACAACCGTTATATCTTCAATTCAAATAGATCATGACCGTTAGATACAACAATACTAAAAGTTGAAGGTCTAAGGTTCGAATCTCGCCAACAACATTTTAATATAAAATTAATACTAGATTATGTTATATAGAAAGGTTGAAGGTTCGATTCCCACCATCAACATATTAATTTAGATTTAATACTAAACTAAAAATAATGTTTAAAATATTATATATACTAAACTATAAACAAATTTTTAAAAAAATAAATAAATAACCCGTGCTTTGCACGGGCTATAACTAGTTATCTTATAATAAGCGAAAGGAGTATAATTTGTAGTTTGGTTATCCCCATTTTTGGTTATCCCTCATTTACAATCGTTAGATTATCAACTCAAATAGATAATGATCGTTAGATATGACAATACAAAATTTTGTTATATACAGAGGTTCAAGGTTCGATTCCTGTTAATAACATATTAATTTATATTTAATACTAATAATTATTATATAGAAAGATGTAAGGTTCGAATTCTTCCAATAAAATATTAAAATTAATAATTACAATAATAAATTACATTATAAACAAATTGTAAAAAATTAAATGTAACCCATATTTTACAGTGGTTATAAGCTAGTTAAATTTAAAACCTTCTTTAGCGATATGTTTATATGATAAACAATAAACGAATCAATTATTTAATTCCGATTTCTAGAGACATGTAGATGAGTAAAGTCTCTGTGTTGTGGATAATGATGAGGAAAATTGTAGAATCATCCAGCTAACTCCTCCTAGTATGACGTGTCTCCCTTACGTGGATTCCCAGTTGTTCGAGAACACTCTTCTTTTGTGCTACTACTATATATTAGCACATGTACTTATAGTGTGCAATTCAGAAAAACAAAATCACAAACCACAACTAAGTTCTGTCGATCAATCTCAACCAAAACACTAAGAAAATGTCGCTAATTCCAAGCTTCTTCGGTGGACGTCGGAGCAATGTTTTCGATCCCTTCTCCCTTGAAATCTTTGATCCTTTTCGCGACTTCCTTAGTGCTCTTTCAAGCGCTGCTGGTGGACAAAATGAAATAACAGCGATAGCCAACGTGCGAATCGACTGGAAGGAGACCCCGGAGGCGCACGTGTTCAAGGCTGACGTGCCGGGACTGAAGAAAGAGGAAGTGAAGGTGGAAGTTGAGGAAGGAAGAGTGCTGCAGATAAGTGGAGAGAGGAGCAAAGAGCAGGAGGAGAAGAACGACAGGTTTCATCGCGTGGAGAGGAGTTCTGGCAAGTTTTTGAGGAGGTTTAGGCTTCCCGAGAATGCGAAGATGGAGGAAGTGAAGGCTTGCATGGAGAATGGTGTGCTAACTGTGACGGTTCCTAAAGTTGAAGACAAGAAGCCAGAAGTCAAGGCTATTGACATCTCTGGCTAGACCTACTTTCTTCTTTTATCAAGTATCTGTAGTGTTCTTTTTAGTGTTGTGTATGGTTGGTTTGTGTTGCGTCGATCTTTGTTCCTTTCGGTTTGGTTTGATGTCTAGTCCGGTGTAATAATGTGTGACATTATATAATAAATGAAATGTTTGTAAATTTGATCAGTAAGAGCTCTGTTCTTGGTTTGTTTCTGTACTGAATTTCTGGTATAATGCCACTAACTATATGTTGATAATTGAGTTGTTTCATTGTCTGCTTTGCCCAAGAGGATATAGAATGGTTGATTCACTCAGTTTTCAAATTTTACATCAAATTTTATTCCTATCATAGCAGGTGGGATAGTATCGACCATTCTATTGAATTCACTGAATGAATATCTGTTATAAATCAATGAAATTACAGAATTCTTCTCCAATGGATTTACACAAAACTAATCAACAAATTCGTTACTCAGGTTTTACTGATTAATCTCCATTACAAATGAGAGAGATCACAGAAATTATAAAGATATAACAAAAGATGTACATTGTTCTTAGAAAAATTACAGAATAAATTTGAAGGAAATGAAAAAGTGTGTGAAAGAGAGGGAGTGAATTCATCATCTAGAAGCATCTAACTCTATATCTAGAATGTATACATATAGATCACGAATTAGTTAAGCCTACAAGTTTAGCTGTCAATTAGTCTATAACAAACTCAATCTATTATATGTGTATGCTCAGTATATTCTATTAATGCCACATCATCAAAATCTTTTATTATTCTGTCATGGCTGTCATATTCAACAATCCCCTCAAACTAGAATGGCAGTTTGTCATTCCTAATTTGTTAAAGTCTCGAAACTGTCCTGATGGAATGATTTTAGTGAACACATCTGCAAGCTGCTGTGAAGTAGTAGGAATGTAGGCCACTTGTAGTAAACCTTCCATTATTTTGTCCCTTGTAAAATGTACATCAATCTCTATATGCTTGGTTCGTTCATGATGTACAGGGTTTTTGGGTATGTGAATAGCACTTTGATTATAACAATGAAGAGTTATAGGTTTGAGATTAGTGACACCTAACTCTTCAAGCAACCTCATCATCCAAGTAACTTCAGAAGCAGCAGCTGACATAGATCTATATTCAGCTTCAGAAGAACTTCTAGAGAATGCACTTTGTTTCTTTGACTTCCAGCTCACAGGTGAATTACCTAGCAACAATACATAACCAGAAATTGACCTTCTAAAATTAAGACAAGCTCCCCAGTCAAAATCAGAAAATGCTTGTAATGTTAACTGATCACCATCACTTAATAGAATCCCTTGACTAGATGTGGAAGCCACATTTTTGAGTACATGAATAAGTGCATCATAATGAGGATCTCTAGGTGCTTGCAAATACTGACTTAAGTGTTGAACTGTATAAGATAAATTTGGCCTTGTATAAGTGAGGAAATTGAGTTTTCCTACTAAGCACCTGTAAAGGCTAGGATATGAAAATAATTCATCTTCAGTTGCCATAAGCTTCAAATTCAAAGGTAGAGGTGTAGCTTTATACATATCGCTTACTATTCCAATCTATGTTAACAACTCTTGTGTGAACTTCTTTTGTGTTAAATTATACCTTCGTGAACATATCCAACCTCTATGCCCAGAAAGAAGCTCAACTTGCCTAAATCCTTAATGCTGAATGTAGTGTCCAAATGTGATTTTACATCAGCAATACCTTGATAATTGTTGAGTATTGAATACATTAAAATAATACAGAGGGGGGGTGAATGGATTCTTGAACTTTTCTTCGTTCTTGAATCTTTGCAGCAAGATATGTGTTGAGTGTGTGAGATATGTAAGTGCGGATAACAAAGACAAACACAACACAATATTACTTTAATCTAATATTTTATTAGATAAACATTTTGCTACAATCTGTGAATACAAATGATAGTATTCTCAGCTTCGTTTTTCTCAGAGAGATATTTCTTGTGATGTTTTTCAAAAACTTATCTACTAAGGAAGTGAGGCTGTATCCTTATAGACATGGATACACCTCCTTACTACAAATAAGGTAGGTAAACAAAATACTTTCCAGTCTGTCTATCTCATTTGAGTAAGAGTCCAAACGGCTACAGATTTGACTTTGCAAAGCCTGTTCAGATCCACTTCTTTAGCTCCTTGTCCCCTGACTTATCTCTCCAAGCTTCTTTGTAGGCTTTCCAACGTGCTTTATAGTACATAATCAAATAAAGCATCTTGGCTTGTTGCAGGTTTCTGACTTGTACAATTCTTCAGTATTTTGTCTTCAAGAATGTATTCGAGAAGTGACTAAGTGAGTGATTCGAGAACTAGAATTGACTTAATCGATAACTCTGAGTTCTCGAATAGTGTTATATTGACGTATCGAATCACTTCTCGAATAGCTCTTTTCTCTGGGAGTCCTTGAGATATCGGATAGAGCATTTTGACATATCGAATCCCTGAGATGTCGAATAGCATCTTGAGTCTTTGGGATATCGAATGTAGCTTTGACTTGTTGACCCTTTTGAGAACTCGAATATCACCTTTGACCTGTTGACTCCTTGAGTTCTCGAACAGAGTAATAGACATATCGAATCTCTGAGATATCGAACAGTGTATTCAGAGATATCGAATAGTGTCTTCTGAGATATCGAACCCCTGACTTCTCGAATGCTAGACTTCTCGAATAGACAAATGTACTTCTCGAATTGGTACTCAGGCAAATTATTCATTTCTTCAAATCCCAACTGTAATTATTTGGCAGTCTTTATCTCCTTGCTTGAGGCATGAACCTTGGAACTTCTTTCAAGCATTATTCTTGACTTAATAGGTACAGTTACACAGCTAGAATTTGATGCCTATTACAAGTACAAAACCAGTAGGAACTCTACAACTAGAGGTTCCCTCAGTTAAGAGGTCATGTAAGTAATGCATAGCATTACAAATAACTTAGGCTTGTTATTAGATGTATTCAGGCATGCCTCTGTGACTAACAATCTCCCCCAAATTGTGAGTAAGACCCTTAGTCACAATTTCATGTCTGATAACAAGCCTAACATACATAAAGATAAAACTTGACAGTACATGTATGTATTTTGATTAGCAATGTGGATAGAACTACTGGGTGAGTAATCTTACAGCCTATGATGAAGTACTAGCCATTGTCATTTGTTTCCCTTTCCATAGCTTTGGCTTGCAAATCATCATATGCTTTCTGTCTTCTTTCTTTCTCCTTCCTTGTACTCTCATCCATAGCTTTTATTATTTCTGCCATAGCATCCAATTCATCAAGGAAAATTGAGTCTTTGAAATTTTCAAGTACTGGTTTCAGAATATTTGCAAGATAGTGGTTGAGTAGGTTCATTCTGATGTGGACCTAATCCCCATTTCTCCTCCTATACTTCACCACATAGGGTTCAAACTGAACTCTACACAATCCCTTTGCCCTTAGCTTTTCTGCTTCAATCTCCAGTCTCTCAATTTCTTTCTCCCTTGCTAGCCATTTCTCAAGACACTCTTTTCTGATTCTCTCCTCATGATCTCTCTTCATCTTCACAAAATCAATTAGCGCCAACTTCCATACTCTTTCCACTTTATCTTCTGGGCTCAACAATGCAATGATTCTTTCTATGTCATGTAGCTTGCCCCAGTGTTGACATCCTCCTTGTTTGAATTTCTCCTCCCTTCCATCAGTATATTTGATCTCAAGGCAGTTATCAACAATGACAACATGATAGATTCTTTGAGCTTGTAAGAATTGCAGTTGGTCTTCATCAAAATCTTCATCTAGTGGTTGGAGTTTTAAGCCTGGATAGATTGTCAGGGTATTTGATTTGGATAGCTTTGATTTCCTTGCAGCTTACTTGAATTTGATTCTTTTTACATGATTACTTGGCAGCAATATGTGACCTTTGTTTGTAGACCATTGTAGTATTCCATTAGCAGTTTGCTTTTTGAAATAAAAATGATTTCTTGCATTGAATCTTCTTCTCTTCTTGAGGTGGCAAGACAGTTGCAGAAGCCATAGATGTAGATTTTGGTAGGTCACCACTAACAGTATTCACCCTAGAATTAGAGTCTTGTGTTGTGGTGAGGTTACTGTTAGCAATGCCTAAGGCTTGCTGTCTTCCACTTTTCCTCTCAGAGACTTTACCTTGGTCATCATCATTCTTCTTCTCCTTATCATCCTTCTTATTCTTTTTATCTTCATCACCCTTATCACTCCTGTGATGTCTTCTCCTTCCATCACTTCTGTCTCCATCCTTATCTTGATCACCATCCTTGCTTGGGTTGAACTTAGCAGATTCAGGTACAATGCCAGTTGCAATGTATGATCTGAGATAAGATATAGCTTCCACTTCTTCTGCTATTCTTAAACCCTTCTTCTTGTTCAGCTTCTCAATGATGGCAATCATGAGAGGTTTGTTCTGAGGAGTTAGATGCTTAGGAATGACCAGCTGCTTGATATCATTAATTCTTGTTGTAGCCTGATAGATGATGGTTCTATGATTTGTGAATACTTCAGGTAGCCTTGCTGGTTGACCATCCCTTAACTCATCAAAGAGACTCTTACAGTTTTCATCCTTCTTTTCAATCAGTCCAAGAAACACATCCACTTCTGAGTGCTTTAGACCCTGTAGAGTGTTGATGGTTAAGTGCCATATCTTATTCTTTCCTACCATCATTATCTCTTTGAGCTATAGGCCATCAACTCTCCTTGGTACTACAGTGAGATAGTCAATCTGACTCTTCAAACTCCTATGATATGATAAAGCATCACCAGCCTGTTCTCTTGAGACTTTCAGAAACTCCAAGAATGCATCATCATGATAGACATTTGAGCTTGTAATTTCTTGTAGCTTGGCCTCAGTGACCACCTTCACTTCTACTGGCTTGGCACTCTTAGATATGGAGAATGGAGGTTTATCAGATTGCATACTCCATGCAACCACTGTGGTTGTGATAGATTGCTTTTGACCACCAGGGGTAGTGACATGCACAGTTGGTAGAGTGATAACTGGCAGAGAAGTAGGCTCACCAACTTTGGCTTTTCCTTTGCCAGGCACATGAGTTAAAGATTTTGAAGCTCTTTGATGGCCACCCTCATTGAACTTGATGCCCTTTCTAGTGGTCTCTCCCCCTTTGGATTTGAGTTTCTTGATGTCCTCTTCTCCCCCTTAGGCTTGTTGTCAGGCATAGAGGCTGTAGGATTGACCTTTGGAGTTGAAGATTCATCAGGCAGAGGGAGACCCATGTGCTTCATCATATCAGCTAAGATGGACTGTTGATGCAGAAGAACATCAGCTGTGGTGGTGGCTTGAGTGTTCAACTACTCAGTCAGAGTAGTGACAGTTTCTGTAAGATGAGCATTAGACTGGGTGAGAGAGGCTACTTCCCTTTCAAGAGCATTGACCTTGGTAAACAGTTCAGTAGATTTGAAGCCAGACAAGGATTGTTCTTTCAGTCTCTGCACTTCAAACTTAGACATAGAATGCACTGGGACTTCAGTAGGCAGCTTGTCTCCATACTGATTTGCAAACATAGTTCTTAACATGGCATTGGCTTCTGTTGTCTGATAAGAAAGATTTTGAAATTTGTGCCCCAGACCTTTGACAGTATCTGATTGAATGGCTAAACCATTGTCCATCTTTGTACAAGTAGCCTTGCAGGTTCGAATGTCCTTGAGAACAGTCTCCATTTGAGGGAATTTAGCATCAAAAGTCCTTTTTATCTCATGCACTTCTTGAGTTGTTGCTGTGCAAACTGCTTGAACTTCTATTTTTAGGCCCTTGCCAAGGTAGTGTGCAGCCTTGAGAATGCTTTTGTCGGTGTCATTGACTGCCTCATACACATCATTAGGGGTGAGAGATTTGGCATTGGACCCTAGTGAAGTGATGTACTCCTCTCTGAGGTACTGGAGACCTTCTGAGAGAGGGATGTCATTTTTTCCTTGTAGCCAAGCATCTACATTTCCATCTCTCTCAGTTTCATCTATGATCTTTGCCTTCTGTATTTCTACATCATCTCTGTGGCATAAGAGGATAGCTTCATAGTCTGGATTGGGCATGTTTGCAGTGAGAAGGTGCTGCGCAATCTTTGTGAACTCAGGGATCTGATCCACAACTAAGCTTTGGAGTGCTTCAACCGTCAATTGTGGTGGAACAGACCCTGATCCTGAAGCACTGTCATGTTGCACAGGCTTCAGCCATTGAGACATATAGTGAGAGCTAGATCTAGGAAAGCTAGACTCCTCAGTTACAGATGCAACTTCTGTAACCGGATGGGAAGACTCTACTACTGTTGTCTCCACTGGAGTGGGATGAGTTACAACAGTAGGTGACACAGGCACAGAGTCTCTAGTGAAAACTAGTGAATCCTCTGTGTTTGTGATGGTGTCATTAGGATATGCCCCAGCATGCATTCCCTGACCATCTAAATGTGGTACCTGGGTGGTGAGCAAAGTGTCAGGCACTAAGTCACTTGAGTCCATTGGCTCACCAAGAGAATGGAATTCTTGGTGATCAATGCCTTGCTCCTCAATTTCTTGAGTTGCAGGCTCCAAAGAAATTTCAATGTTAGATTCTAGAAGAGAAGAGTGTTGTAGAATAGATTTTGGCAACTCCTCCTGAGAAATAGAGGGAGTTTCAAGTGTGATGTGCTCTCCACTCAGTGTTGTGCCAGCCTTATCACTCCCTTGTGCTGACTCTTTACAGGTAGGTGCATTAGGGAGGATGCTTGATTCTATAGATGCACCCTGTTGAGAGGATCCATCTAGTGAGCTGTGTGCCCCGGATTTTACAACTTCAGCCATTTGGGTGACTGAAGAGGTGGTTTTAGACTTCTTCTTCTTCTTCTTCTTTAGGCTAATGATAGGTGACTCAGGTTCCTCACATTCTAAACCTAGTTCTACAGCCAAGGCTGCTTCAGTTAAGATGTTTAAAGGTTCAGAAGCAACCTGTTTTCTCTTCTTTTTACTAACATCACCCTTTTGAGAGGATGATGCAGTTGGCTCTTCCTTGGAGTTGGCCATCAAGGCATAGTTGCAGAATTCTTGTTCTTCTCCATCACTATCAGAATCATCACAACACTTCCCTTCAGCTATGTAGGCCTTACCTGGTGTATGCTTCTTTAGCTGAGCCTCATACTTAGCTTCAAGCTCAAGAAACTCCTTATCCTTCTTTTTAGGCTTCTTGCATTCACTGGCAAAATGCCCTAGGTCATTGCATCTATAACATCTCACAGATGACCTATCCACATAGCTGGTTTTGAATCTATTTTTGTTTGCTTTCACAGGTGCCTTGCTCTTGTTGAATGAATGATTTTGAGATCTAGGCTTGAAGGGCTGATTCCTCTTAAATCTGATGTTTGGGAATTTTCTAGCCATAAAAGCATATGAAGTGTTTTCCATGGCATCCAACTCTTCAAAAGTGTAGAACTCATCTTCTTCCTTTTCATCAACAGGTTCAGTCACTTCTTCTTCAGTTTCTTCATCATCTACTATCTCTTCTATTCTCAGCTGACTTGTAGATGCTTCCAGGTCTTGAACGGATTTGTTGACAATCAAGGCACATGATGTGTTTATCATTCTGCCTTGGTTGGCTTTGATAGCCCTCTTCTGAAGCAGCTCAAGCTCATGAGTCTTTAAAACCCCATAGAGCACATCATATGTGACTTTATTCAAATCTCTTTCTCTTAGAGATATGACCAATTGCTCTAGATGGTTTGGTGCAGATAGTAGAAACTTCATGTTTAATTCCTTAGTGCTGTAAACCTTCCCATTCATTTGAAGCTTAGTCACCAGCTTGTGAAATCTCTCAAACATATCAGTAATACTTTCTTTGGACTGTGCCATGAAAGCCTCATACTGTGTGACCAGTATCTGTTTCCTATTCTCTCTTACCTCCTCCGTCCCTTCACATAACACCTCGATGTGGTTCCACATGTCCTTGGCTGATGTGCATGATGCTATGTTGGCAAACATCGACATATCCATGGAGTCTATGATCAGCAACATGAGATGACTGTCTAGGGCAACCTTTTCCTTCTCTGAGTCCGTCCATTTGGATGGCTCTTTTGGAACATATGATCTAGGAATGACCATTGTGCCCACTGTAGATTCAGCAATTTCTTGTTGTGGTACAAATGGACCATTCATGAGGATGTCAGGGTAGAGAGGATTGGCAGCTTTGATGAACAACAACATTTTTATTTTCCAGAGGTTGTAATTCTCTTTGTCGAACTTAGGGACCTTCACCGTACCTGTAGTCTTTGGTGTATTCGAACTCATGATCGTTTTCTGTTTAGATTAAACAGCCTGCTCTGATACCACTTGTTGAGTATTGAATACAGTAAAAGAATACAGAGGGGGGGGTGAATGAATTATTGAACTTTTCTTCGTTCTTGAATCTTTGTAGCAAGATATGTGTTGAGTGTGTGAGATATGTAAGTGCGGATAACAAAGACAAACACAACATAATATTACTTTAATCTAATATTTTATTAAATAAAGATTTTGCAACAATCTGTGAATACAAATGATAGTATTCTCAGCTTCGTTTTTCTCAGAGAGATATTTCTTGTGATGTTTTTCAAAAACTTATCTACTAAGGAAGTGAGGCTGTATCCTTATAGACATGGATACACCTCCTTACTACAAATAAGGTAGGTAAACAAAATACTTTCCAGTCTATCTATCTCATTTGAGTAAGAGTCCAAACGGCTACAGATTTGACTTTGCAAAGCCTGTTCAGATCCACTTCTTTAGCTCCTTGTCCCCTGAATTATCTCTCCAAGCTTCTTTGTAGGCTTTCCAACGTGCTTTATAGTACATAGTCAAATAAAGCGTCTTGGCTTGTTGCAGGTTTCTGACTTGTACAATTCTTCAGTATTTTGTCTTCAAGAATGTATTCGAGAAGTGACTAAGTGAGTGATTCGAGAACTAGAATTGACTTAATCGATAACTCTGAGTTCTCGAATAGTGTTATATTGACATATCGAATCACTTCTCGAATAGCTCTTTTCTCTGGGAGTCCTTGAGATATCGAATAGAGCATTTTGACATTTCGAATCCCTGAGATGTCGAATAGCATCTTGAGTCTTTGAGATATCGAATGTAGCTTTGAATTGTTGACCCTTTTGAGAACTCGAATATCACCTTTGACCTGTTGACTCCTTGAGTTCTCGAACAGAGTAATAGACATATCGAATCTCTGAGATATCGAATGAGATATCGAACAGTGTATTCAGAGATATCGAATAATGTCTTCTGAGATATCGAACCCCTGACTTCTCGAATGCTAGACTTCTCGAATAGACAAATGTACTTCTCGAATTGGTACTTAGGCAAATTCTTCATTTCTTCAAATCCCAACTGTAATTATTTGGTAGTCTTTATCTCCTTGCTTGAGGCATGAACCTTGGAACTTCTTTCAAGCATTATTCTTGACTTAATAGGTACAGTTACACAGCTAGAATTTGATGCCTATTACAAGTACAAAACCAGTAGAAACTCTACAACTAGAGGTTCCCTCAGTTAAGAGGTCATGTAAGTAATGCATAGCATTAGAAATAACTTAGGCTTGTTATTAGATGTATTCAGGCATGCCTCTGTGACTAACAATAATCACTACCAATTAGGATTATATCATCAACATAGACTGCAGTAATAGTAATTTTCCCATTAAAATGCTTGATGAACAGTGAATAGTCATTCTTTCACTGTGAGAAACCTTATAGCCTTTAATTTGATTTTATATACCCGCTTATAGCCTATAGGCTTTCTTCCAGCAGGTAGATCCACCAGTGTCCAAGTATTATTGAGATGCAAAGCTTGTAATTCTTTGTTCATTTCCTCCACCCACCTTGGATCCTTAGAAGCTTGTGCATAAGAAGTTGCCTCATGTAAAGATGTGCTTTGACAGACTATTGCTCGAAAGGAATTTGGTAGGATAGAATATTGAACCAGATTACACCAATGTGTAAGAATTGGATTTTATTGAGAAGAACCACAAACATAATCTTTATAAACAGATGGTACCTTGACAGTTCTTGAGCTTCTTCTCAAATTGATGGTGGAATCTGTAGATTGAGAAGATTGTGAACACTATGAAGAATAAGGATTTTCAAGTATACATGGTAAAGAAGGTACATCATCATATTAAAAAATATCAGGTAATTCCTTCTCAGAAAATGAATTTATTGCAGTATAAGTGGGGAGAAAGAAAGGTGGAGTTTGAGTAGTGGAATGTTGATAATGAAAGGAAAAGTGCTGTTCATGAAAGACTAAATCTCTAGATATAAGAATCAGTTTTTTTTTCATGTCAATATACCCTTTATGACCTGTAGGATATCCAAGAAATGTACATTGATTTGCCCTAGAATAAAACTTACTTCTATTGACTGTAGAAGTACTCACAAAACACAAGCAACCAAATGCTTTGAAATATGATAAGTCAGGGGGAGTATCATATAATCTTTCATAAGGACTAACAAAACCCAATACTTGTAATGGCATTCGATTGATGAGATGAACTGCAGTTAATACACATTCTCCCCAATATTTTATTGGAACACCAGATTGAAAGAAAAGAGATCTTGATACCTCCAAAATGTGCCTGTGTTTTCTTTCTACAGTACCATTCTACTATGGAGAATTAACACAACTTCTCTGATGTAAGATACCCTTTATTCTGTACTTCACAAAGGTCTGGAGCATTATCACTTCTTATAATCTTGATATCTTTAGTAAACTGATTATGGACATAAGTAGAAAATGCCTCTAACATAACTGCATCATCTGATTTTTGCTTCATCAAAAAAACCCAAGTCATCTTGGTATAATCATCAACTACTGTAATGAAAAATCTGTAACCATTGTAGGTAGGTACTTTGTATGGCCCCCAAGTATCCACTTATACTAATTTAAAAGCTTGTTGAGTGGTGGTAGTATAATCATGAAAAGAATTTCTGACTTGTTTGGCTTGAGGACATATTTGACAGATACAATCAAGATGAGATAAGACTTCATTCTCTAAACTCTTAATATGCTTTAAAAATGTACTGGCATATGTCCCATTCTTAAGTACCACAATTTTGTACTATTTACACTATGTATAGAAGAAGTAGCATTATTTACATAAGGAGTAGATGTGACTTGTACTCTTGGTGAGTCTTTGTTGTCCAAGTAGTACAATCCATCTTGCAATCTACCAAGAGCAATTGATTGCATTGAAGGGCTCTGAAGATAACAACCACTATTAGTAAACATAACTGAGCTATTAATATCTTTACAAATCTTAGGGATTGGCACCAAATTAACTTGAAGTCAGGTGCATAAAGTACATCATTAAGGATAATGTCATCAGTTATCTGAACTATTCCACTGTGAGTGATTAAAGACTGTTTTCCATTTGGCATTCTAATCAAATTAATATTTTATTTGTTTCATCATAATGAGTAAATAGAGATAAATTGGAGCACATATGATCTGTGGCTCCACTATCTACTATCCAATGATAACTATTCATAGATGTAAGACAGAATTTACCTGCTACATTAGCAGATTTATTTCCCTGAGTATCATTCTGGAATCCATCATCAGTTTTCTCTTTTCCTATCAACTGTAGAATTTGATGATATTGCTCTGCAGTAAAGGTGACATTAGAATCATGGTTGACTGCATTCTCTTGATTTTCAACATATTTTGCAACTTGTCTTTTATCCTTATCACTTCTAAATTAGAAGGATATCCATGAATTTTAGAACATCTTTGCACAGTATGATTCGGCATTTTGCAATGCTCACGGTAGAAAGAATTTGTCCTGTTTCTAGAATCAGTAAAACCAGTATTTTGTCTTGAAAACTGAGGTTTAAACCTGTCTTGATTAAACCTCCTACTTGAAACACATGCCATTGACTGATCTTTTCTATGTGATCCTTGATAAAGTTTCTTATGAATCTCATCCTGCATAAGTAGCCTATATGTGTGTGAAATGTTTGGTAAAGGATTCATGATAAGAATGTTTCCTCTTAGTATCTCATAGCCTTCACTCAACTTCATCAGAAAATCAATCAATCTTCCATCCTCTCTAGCTTTGATCAACTTAATAGATACATCACAAGTGAAATTTGCACATTTACAAACAGGAATTGCATCAATTGAATCCAACTGATCCCACAACATCTTGTTTTTTGTGTAGAAACAAAATACACTATCATTACCCTGCTTGATTTCAGTCAAAGATTTCTTAGTTTCATACAACAAATTACCAGAAGCCTGTCCAAACCTCTCTTCCAAATTCAACTAGATATCTCTTGCTGTTGTGAAATAAAGTACACTTCTAGCAATATCTTCATCCAAGACTCCTAGCAACCAAGAGATTAACATACTGTTGCACCTATCCCAAGTCTTAAATATGTTATCAGTTTTTATTGGTTTCACAATAGTATCATCAACAAAGCCTATTTTATTCTTTGCTGTCAAGCTAATTAGCAACGACCTTTTCCATTCAGCATAACAAGTTCCATCAAATTTCAGTGAAACAAGCTTGATACCAGGATTATCATACGGATGTATATAATATGGAAATGAAGGATCTTGTGAAGGATCAATAACTATCGTAGTATTTGCCATTTGCAGAAATGAATTTTAGAAGGAAAAATGATGCTTAATAAGCAAGAATTGATGTGAAAGTTTTGGAACAAAGAAAAACAAGAAATCAAAATTGATCTGAATCTGAATAATCCTTGACAAATTCAACAGGAACAAGAACAATTACTTAGAACAATGAACACTACTACAATATCAACTAGATATGTGTAAATCAAAGATTTGATCAGAAAAACACAAAGTGTTTGATGAAATTACCTCAAGAAATTATGAAGAAGAACAGACAGATTGAATCAGCGGAATGAACAATCGAATATAAAAATCTCATAATCGATTCTAGTTACTCTGATACCATGTTACAAATCAATGAAACTACAGAATTCATCTCCAATATATTTACACAAAACTAATCAACAAATTCATTACTCAGGCTTTACTAATTAATCTCTATTACAAACGAGAGAGATCACAGAGATTACAAAGAGATAACAAAAGATGTACATTATTCTTAGAGAAAAATTACAGAATAAACTTGAAGGAAATGAAAAAGTGCAAGACAAAGAGAGAGAGAGAGAGAGAGTGTGTGTGTGAGTTCATCATCTAGAAGCTTCTAACTCTATCTCTAGAATCTATACATATAGATCACGAGTTAGTTAGCCTGCAAGCTTAGCTGTCAATCAGTCTATAACAAACTCAGTCTGTTATGTGTCTATGCTCAGCATATTCTGTTAATGCCACATGATCAGTATCTTCTATTTTTCTGTCCTTGCTCATCATATTCAACAATATCTAACCTACAATAATTGATAAAAAAAATGGGTTAATTATCAATTTGGTCACTTATTTCACTTCAATATATCAAAGGGGTCACCAATTTCATTTCGGTATCATTTGAATCATTAAAGTCATAATAAATATCAAATATATAACTTTAAATATGTGTTCAAAAATTAATAGTAATCTTTTGTTGATTCTACACATTTTTCTTAAATGTAACAGCAACCAAATGAATAATTGTTAAATTCTAGTATTGTAGAAAATATATTTAGATTTTTAAAAATTTATTTAATATTTATTTTTAATTTTATAGCTATTTTCCTTGTTTTAATTAAAAATAAATAGTAAATGAACTTTTTAAATTTTAAATATATTATCAGAAATACTAGAATCTAACAATTATTCATTAGGTTGTGGTAGCATTCAAGAAAAATGTACAGAATCAACAAAATATTACTTTTATTTTTCGAACACATATTCAGAGTTATCTATTTGATATTTATTATGACTTTAGTGGTTCAAATGATACCGAAATGAAATTGGTGACCCCTTTGATACATTGAATTGAAATGAGGGACCCATTTGATAATTAACCCAAAAAAAATATTGTTAGAAAAAAATGTGTAGTGTATATTTTAGGATTATAGGTATAAAATGAGCAGGTCATCTATTCTCACCTTTTGAGTGCTTCTTTTATTGGACATAATCCACTATATATTGGCATTTTTTTAGGATAATGCTAACCACAATACTAAGGATTATAGTTAAGCATTTAGTATTTTTACCATTTCATGGTGTTTATTATCAATTCAGTTAATGAGCACTTCTAGTAATATATTGTATGTAATTAATGATTCACTTCTATTTGCATAAACTCAACAACGTGACATTGATAAAATCTTCTATTTAATCTTAAAATGGAGTTTGTCTATTTAAAAAAAATAGTTTATTGATTTGAAATATAAACATAATTTTTATTAAATATAATGTTATATCATTTTGTTATTTATTTATTAGGTTTAGGTATCTAAATTAAGAATCTTGTTTAATTATTCAACTACATATAATTAATATATTTTCCCTATTATTATCTTACCACAATTTTTACTTTCTCATTTAATTTCATACATACGAAAATAAATGTATAATTTTTTTTGTTGATCTTGTAATATCTTTTTTACTATTCATTTTTTATCCTATTGAAATTTAATATAATTATGATTTTGGTATATAACAATATCAAATTATTTATCTAACTTAATATTATTAAATTCCATTATTTTTAGACGCGGAATGGTATCAACAGCTACAAGTCTCAGTGTTTACACCAAGGTCATTTGCTCTCATACAATTTTCAAATAATAATGTCATTAATGAAGTTGAACCGTTTAATGCTATCAGCTGTATATCATGAAAAAACTATGAATATTTAATATTTAACCAAAGCCCTTAGGACTATGGTTAGCATTTCTCTTTTCTTTTTTTATCATCTTCATTTTAAAACGTAATTGTCAATTTATTACATATTACTTCACTTTATTATATAACATGTAACTTACAAATTTAAATTACATATTCAATTTGTAACTTATATCTATTAAATATAATATTTATATATATTTATTTATTTATTTTTTTTGTCAGGAATGACTTACTCGTACATAAATTGTACCGAAATACAATATTCGTACAAAGGGGATTTTCCAAAGAATCATCTGACCCAAAAGGCACGCATGTTCAGAATGGAAGAACTCCACAGAAGGAAGGCCTCGTTAAAACCCTTCAAGAGCAAAACCCTGTGGGAAAAAAGCTCAAGGGGGAAAAAGAGTACCCTCCAACTATAAAAAATACATCATTTACAAATTGCTACTAAATACAGAACTACTTATTGCTTTAAAAGTACCCATTGCCATCAATTGTTGCCGCATACTTTCTTTATTTTTCTGTGACTCTTGGTTGTTCCATTACTTTCTCGTCTAACCAAAAGGCCGCTTGAAAAAAAGGCTTATATATATATGAAGAGAGACGACCTTATACATTACACGTGAAAAGAATAAATACATATTAAAACTCAACAACATAAGTAGTAGTAATAATAATAATAATAATAATAATAATAATAATAATAATAATAATAATAATAATAATAATAATAATAATAATAACAATAATAATATAGTAATAATTAAATAACTTTAAAATAAAAATTAACAGAAAAAAATATGTAGTATTTAATATAAAAATAAATCTCTAACCAAAGGGGTCCCCTTTGGTTAGAAATAAATTAAATAACTAAAATAATTCAAAAAAATAATAAAACCAAATTTTCATGATAATATAGTATTTATGTAATAACTATCTTTAATTGAATAATAAATATGATCCTATTTAACTTACACTCTACAATATACCTAAAACAACAAAGTATTATTACATAATAATTTAATAATAATCAAACTTTGCTAATAAATTTGAAAATTAAAAATTATCAATATTAGCACATATTCAAAATAATAACAAAACTGACTAATTAAATCAAAAAATAGATTATGGTATAGACAAGCCAACAAAATGGCACAAATTACCTCTTAAAGATCCAAAAACTACGCCATCAATCATGGACACAAAAAATGGTACATGTAAGAACCCAAATTTTCGGTAGAATTAAAAACTTTTTATTAAGTGTTGAGAAAAGAAGGAACAATGATTTCGACTCCAAGGTAGTAACAGTCCTTAGGAATGAGTGTTGAATGGATAAAGGTTCCAAGGTTTATATGTCACGAAGAATACTTTTGGTTGACAGCATAGATAAGAATAATCTATCTCCTAGGGATATAAGTTATATTATTCCAAGAAAGATTATTCTTGTGTCATCCAAATCAATATATGTTATTAGTCTAATGGTTCCGGAAAAGGGTTAAGGAACGCCTAGGAGAGGACCAGGGCATTTTATTAAATATAAGGAATAAAAGAAATAATAGAGTGTGACTAGTGATTTTGGTGGAAATAATAATATTATTAGACGACGCTATATAGAAGTATTCAGAACGGATTTCTGAGTTCGTATTCATGATCCAGGGGCGAAATAAGTGTATGTAAACGACATCGGATTCAGAAAAATAGCACTTTTATTTTCTCCGAGATTTTCCTGGACACTGTAAGACTTGAGGATTTATTTAAGGGATTTAAGGAATTTAAATTCGAGAAGTATTAAGAAAAATGGAGAATGGTATTATAATTATTAAGAAGGTTTCCGGTAAAACCCTAACTAGGAATCTTTGAGATATTCCTCCGAACGATCAATCAAATTGAGCAATAACCGGGCAAAGAATCAAGCAGAGAGCCAAGGGATAGTCATGTGCAAGAGGATAAGGTCAAGTAGAAAAGATATTTTCTATGCTAACTAGTACCATTAAAGATCAAACCAACTAGTTAGCTTAAAACACCTCATCTCACCACAAAATACTAACACATGTCCAAGGTGATGCAAGGGATGAGCAAATCACTTTATTAAAGTGCCTTTATGCTAGATATTATCCTAAAACATCAATAATGCAAGAGAACCAAGCAAGCCAACCACCCTTTTCTCTCTTTTCTCTCCCATTTCCAGCAGTTTACATTTTCCAGGGCAGGGGTTTTGGCGATTTGTTTTCACCTAGTTCTACTCATCTAAAAATCATGAAAAAATTCATGGAGCTTCTACACATGGAGATGAAGTTGTGGATTTAATTTCATAATTTTTGAAGATCGTTTGGATGGGTAAATAAATTCGAGAAGCCACCCTGTTTTTCCCCTTGAAAGAGCCACTTCGAATTTTTGCTTAATTCAAGAAGCAAAATCAAGCTTCCAACTAATGTTTGACCTCCAAATTTTTATGGTGAGTTCTATATTTCATAAAAATGATCTCCTAGAAATCTTAGCTTCAATCTCCACTTTTTCCATTTTCAAATAAATCATTGAAGATGAGGGTGAATAGTGATTTCTAGAAACTAACTTTGATCTCTTGATTTGTTTGGATGATCTAAGCTTGGTTAAGGTTATACAAGGACTATGCAAGGTTTTATAAGGCTAGTACACTCTCCAAGGAAGGTATAACCCTTGAAACCCTTAGTTGAATCTTAAGTTTCAAGCATGTTCTTGGTGGGTTTTAGCTTAGATATGATTATGATGTTATGTTAAGCATTTAAGCATGATTATGTAGTTGATTAAGTTAGTTTAAGAGATATGATGATCATATTGGTAAAGTGATACGTTGTCGGACTTGTTGAGATGAATAACATGTTTACAAGTTGTTTAGATGCCCGGTGTGGCTTGGTTTGATTGTGGTAATTTTTGAAACGTTCGATATATAGCCGTCGTAATGCCGAATTTTCGTTAACCTTAAAAAACATGTTTGACAGTAGCCAAAACTCACTGTCCAGTTTCGTGTTCCACCATGACAAGCTAGATTATGTTATAAGCTTCGTTTTGATATAAAGACCGTGTGAAATGGATTTACGGTCTAGGAGTTATGGTTAAATTCGTAAAGGTGGTTCGAAACCGTAAAAGCAGGTTCGTAACTGAAATTGGACCTTCGAAAAATGAGTTATGCAATGACGAATCATGGTAATTAAATATTAGAGATTAAATGGAAGGTTTGAGAGGAAACCTCATGTGAAACGGATCGTTTTCCGATTTTATAAAAATGTTCGAATCAAGGTTAAACGCGAACGAACCCCTTAAAAGTACACTTGGTTATAACTTTGGTAAATGACTTAGAAAACGGGCGATAAATCGCGAGGTATAATCTTGGTTCGTAAACGACCGACCTTAGAACTTATACGACTTAAGTATACACCAAGTATAAGTATGATGACATGTTTTAATAATGAGCAAGTGTCGGATTGTGTCGGTAATAAAGAGAATTTCACTAAAGGGTGCTTAACGAGATAACTCGAAAACGTGTTTCGACTTAAATAAGTTATACTTAGCCTTTTAAAAAGTGTTAAGTGATTGACCTCGGTTATTGTGACTATTTATAGATCACCGGATTGACACGAGGCACCCTACCCCTTCAGGATTGCCAGGCAAGTTTCCAATCCCTTGGAACTGTTGTTGTGATAATATATATGATTGCCGTTATACATATGCCATAGCATGCATGTTTGTTTTCAAAGTATATTGGAATACTTGTTCCCTGAATTGATATTGGCTTATAGACTAGATATGGATTATCAGTTATAAGCAGGATTGTTTTGCTAGGACCCTTAGTGAAGGGCGTACGATATTTATTCTTTAAATATGAGACCGGGAGTCGGTATTTTGTGTTATATAGATAGTCGTGGAAACCCGGAGGGATTCTGGCGACAGAGTAGTTTTCATTTTGAGGAATGTTATTATTAAACATTATTTATATTTCCATAAAAGTATCAAATACTTGGAAATCTTTCGAGAAATGTTATTTGAGTATTATTTCAGTCGAGAAATATTAAATGAATATTATTTATGAATATTCATTAGAGTTTGATTATTAATGAATAATTACTTTGATGTTAATTGAAATTTTATTCATTAAATAAATATCACTTTCGGATATTTATTTAAGTTTTATTTAATTGATAAATATTATTTTAAAAGTATTCTTTGGAAGTTCTAATTACTCAAGGAATATTATTTCGAATATTCCTTTAAGGTTTTGATTACTAAATGAATATCGTTTGGATATTTATTTAGAATATTATTTATTAAATGAATATTATTTGGATATTCATTTAGAATATTATTTGTTTAATGAATATCAATTGAATAGTCATTTGGGATTTATTTATTAAATGAATATTATTTTGAATATTCATTTAAGATTTTATATACTTAATGAATATTATTTAAAAGTATTCATTCGAAGTTCTATTTACTTAAGGAATATTGCTTCGAATATTCCTTTAAAGTTTTGATTACCAAAAGAATATTAGTTGGATATCTATTTAGAATATTATTTATTATATGAAGATTATTTTCAAATATTCATTTAAGGTTTGATTTATTTAGTGAATATTATCTTAAACATTTATTTGAGTTTATTTAATTAATGAATATTATTTTGAATATTCATTTAAAGAAGGGAGTTATTTAGTAAATGATTCTATATATTTATTCGAGGATTACTTACGAGCAACATTATGATTTAATAATATTCTTTAATTATTATTGATTTAATAAATATTCTTAGAATATTTATTTAAATTCTTTTATAATGATTTATATTATTCAAAGATTATCTTTCACCTTCGAATATTATGTAAAATATATCGGAGTCTTTTATGACTATTTTTTCAAGGGGAGGTTCCCAAAACTCTATCTTCATTTAAATCTGTCTTATAAGAAGATTTAAATACTCGCTCAAACTTCAAAATACATATATAAGGGGTCCTCACTTGAGAGATGTTATTTATTGGACTGCCCGGTCCTATACTTGCTAAACTATCTTGTCACTCACATCTTGATTCTTTCAAACATCGATATGAATCTGTTTGGTTACCTCCTCAACGCTCGAGGGGTAATAATTGATGGAACAAGTTTTTATCCATTAACAAGCATCAGCTTGGGAAATATTGGTGAATTTTCCTTTCCAACTAGATACGACTACTTTGTGGAGTCCTATCAACAAGTATTATACTTGGGGAAAGGGGGAGGAACTTTACGTTTCAAAGTTATGGATGTGAAATGAACTAGGAGATGCGTAAGTGACCCAGTGGCGCCGGTCCAGCAAATGGCCCAACCGTTGGCCGAGGGGGTTCCAGAGGGCGGTAGACAAGTAAATCCGTCAGTGCTTCCGTCTACATGTAGAGAACAAGAGGTGGGGAGCATAACATGCGGCTGATCATCGTGTAAATGCTATGTCTCCTGGCACGTCAAACTCCAGTATTAGTTCATCTTTCATTGTTGGAAAATTTCCTGCAACATTATCATTGTTGGCAGGTTTGAATAGTGTTTGAACTGGAATTGCAATATTCTTCCGCAAGTTCCTCTATTATGAAAATTTGATAATATCTTGCTTATCTTTGACATAGTAGATATTTCTTCAGAACAAATATATTTTAAGTTACCTTGTAACTTCATCTCATACCATATATTGGTACTACGTCCGTTAATGCATGGCATATGGTTTCTAAGATATTTTGGACTGTTTTATATTATCACTGTTTAATTATATTTTTGGTGGGCTATTGCTCACCCTTGGTTTATTTATTTATTTCACAACAACAGCTAGATCAGATGGCCGCGCAAGGCGTACTTAGCATAGACAGGTGTCAGCCGTCAGAGGATTAACCGCTGAGGTCATAGCTACCATTGTCGAAGATGCAGCTTCCGGTAGGCTAGCTGTTAGGATTTTTACATCAAATGTATTTATTATATGGCATATACCAATGGATGGCAAAGAGTATGTAATGGTAAAATTTTAATTCTTTGGGTTGTAAGAACTCAAACTTATGATTTATAATATTGAGGGTTACTCTGATTTCATCTCTGGGACTATAACGGGTGTGTTTTATGTTGTTGTTTTGGGTCACAAGGTTGTAATTTAAATTATGTTGGTTTTATGGATGGATATTGAGACCGTAACGACCAGATCCCTGACCCTGGATCTGGGGGTGTTACACAAATGGTATCAAAGCGAGCGTTATATATCCCAGAGATGACGCGATGTTAAAACAATAAATTCACTAAGATAATGAGAACTTTTGCCAAGTTCATAGTCGGACTACTTAATGTAGTATTGACATATAAAACCCTTATGGGAACTATTAAGTATCATGATAGTAACTTAAGCTCGTTCTCGTACCAACTAGTAAGACGACAGACCTTGAGGCATACGAGCAGCAGCACAGTGATGCTTTATTATATATGCTGGCGATCGGCTTGATTGATTCGATAGAGTAATCTACAGAGAACCAGCAGGAGGTTTCGGCTAAAGAAGAGAATCCTGTTAGGAATAAGGAATTCACCTTGAGGAAATAAGGGCCGCAGCAAGAAAGACTGTAAGAGATAAGGTATAGTGCTCAGAGAAGTGAGCGTAAAGAACTGAGATAGTATTAAGTGAACTAAAGACGAGTATTGGATTCATAGCTGGACTGCCAGATGAAGTACCAGCAAGTAAGATGGATTTGAGGAATTACTTGAGATCTTATATGGGGTTAGATAAGGATCTTTAGAGACTTTCAGAATAATGGGAAAGGAGTTAGAATGAGGCATGGTTACCAAAGTCATCGATATAGGACGAAGAGCAGAGTCCCAGAAACAATTGAGATAGAGGCAAGAAGTGTCATATCATTTGATAAATGGGTTAAGTTTGAATATTATCAAATAGTAATTCGCCATGAGAAGGCAGATTTCATAGGTTATAAGTTGTGAAACCAAAATGAGATCGATAAGGTGGCTTTATTCAGTGAGATGTCCATTTTATGAATGGATCAGCGTAGAAAGTAAAGATAGTGGAAAGTGATAGCCTGAATGGATAAAGTATATAAGGATGTAGTAAGCGAGACAATGATCTCAGAACCTACAAGAGGAGAAGACCACTGAGTCTATAATAAACTAGTAATGAGGCTACCGTCAGGAACCAAGTATAAGTTTAGTTCAATTCAGTGAAATAATGAACCAGAAACATTATATGCATGTGATTCAAAGGAAGATTAAATTCTTTCTTTTCCCTGAATGGATTATGGTAGTTACCTTAAGTTTATTCTGACACTGAATCATAAATGGATTAGGTAAGGCGAGCAGTGGTTAAGATGTAATTGAGAATGCTTTTAGATGAAACCTGAAAGAACAGGTGTAGGCCATGTTCTCGAAGTAGGAGTTTTGGCAAAATGAAGTCTAGATAATAGGACATATGATCAATAGGAAGTAGTGATTGATCGACCCCACCAAGTTAAAGACAGCTTCAAATGGAGATTGTCCAACCACACTGGCAAAGGTGAGAAATTTCATAAGATTCACGAGGTATTACCCAAGATTTGCTCAGGACTTTACAAAGAGTGTAGCCCCGTAACCCGACTTAATTATAAGACTAAAAGTTTGAATGTACAAGATAAATGGGGGAAAATCTCCCTGGAATTAAAGATAAAATTGGTTTCGACCCAGCATTGGCGTTATCTAATGGAGGAAGGAAAATTTTGGAAATTTATTAGGATGTACCTCGTACAAGTTTAGGTGTTGTGCTTGTGCAACACGGTAGGGTAATTGTGGATGTATTCAGACAGCACAGTTCACCAGATTCGGATAGCCTTGGTAGTGCCAATTTTGTGTAATTACTAATTCCGACGGTAGTGTTCCTTCTGGAACTAGATATTAGAAAGACCGGTATTTGGTAGTATCGATTATTAGGACGAATATGTATCGGGAAGATGTGGCATGTTTTAGTTTGAAACTTTTGATTTCCCTTCTAGGGGAGGTATATATTTGGTTTCTTTCCAATGGTTAAACTCCCAACTTTATGTCAATCATTTCATTACTATAACTGTTTATGGTTCGACCAGCTCGGATATTCCTAGAAATATTCTTCGGGTATCGAAATGGATCTTCTTAGTATCACGAGTGGGTGGAAAGATTGACTGAAATTTCCCTAATCCTGGAAAGGAATTGGACAAAATTTGGCAAACCTTGTCTTTCTGATTATCTGAATACGTCGCCGAAGAGAGTGGAAACTGGAGCGAACCATGTGGATTGGGTTAGGTAGCCGCTATACGGGCTGGTAAACAGACCCCGAATATTACAATTGACTGTAGATATAAAATTATGAAGTTGAGATTGGATGGGAAAAAAAAAGAAAATGTAATTAAGAAACAAGCCCGACTGAAGAATTCCGAGACTGACTTAAATGAAAAAAATTGTTATGCCAGAAGTGTTAAGCTTTTGTGGCACATAGAATTAATAAGAATAGTAAAAAGATAAAAGTAAAGGAAAGGTGACCGGACATGGTACCGAGAAGTCGATTGAGACTTATATGGAGTAAAGTTTTGAAAAGATAAAAAGGTATGAAAGATGAAGGCACTATGCCGGCAATTGCAATAAAAGTAAGACTATTCGCCAACCCCTAAACTCACATATTTTAGTGTGGCCAGTTAAGGCCAGGTCACAAAGGATTATCAAGTGACTAGACCAGCAATGAAAGGACAAAGCAGGGCCGCTTCTAACCAAGCGCCAACTGCGAGGACTTTTGATATAAAATGAATTGAGAAACATGATGATGGATTTTATATATACCATGGACGTATTAGGATTGAGGATAGTGACCAATAAAGATTTACGAAGATTGTCAAAGATGGCGTAGTATGATGCAAAAATGTTATCTGAAACTTAGTGTCCTTAAGAGGAGCATTAGGCACTAAGAGATTCACGTTGAACTCGACCAATATCTTCCAGAACATCCTTGCTACCATTACCAAGTTCTGTAAGAAAGACAGATAGACATATGTTGTCTTTTGGAAGGCCATATAGACTGGAATTCGTTTGAAAGAAGAGGCTAGCATTAGGCTACCTATAGATTATCAAGATGAGAATGATTGAAAAGAGACCCTTATTAAGGATATATAATTGAATTGCCAAGTACAGGATGTAAGTATTCCTTGAAAACAAAATTGAGGATAGAATGTCCAAATATTAAAATGAACCCTAGGGGATGCACAAAGGATAGCATCACCCCTAATAAAGACATTGTGAAATCAGACGATATAAGTTGAATCGACCAAGGTATCAATAACCTGTAAGGATTTGTTTAAAGGAGTCTCAAAAGGTACATACACAGAATTGTTATAGAAATAATTAATGATGTTTGATATACACTGTACCCAGAAGATACAGAAGGAATGATGAGGATGACCTAAGAAACCTTATAAGGGAAGAGGTAATATTCTGAACTTCATAAAGGGAAGTTTGAAAAAGGAATGTATGACATAGTAACAATAAGGCCAGATGACGCATGTGTGAAACCATGAGGAAGTATGGATTGAACCAATAAGGTTGAGATTATCCTAAAACAAGAAGGGAGTTAAGTAAGGAAATATCCTAGGTATGATTGGGAGTACCTGTGATAAGTTCACACCAAAAGGTGGAAGCAATGACTTATAGAAAAAGATTGATGTATATTTTTCTCCTGAGTCAGAATCTAAGAAAGAATACATTCACCCCACAGTGAGGGGAACGAGTTAGAGAAGTTTAAATTGGAATAGATCCAGAAAACACTAACTACAAGAAATTATTGCTATCTAGTAAGGCCAATGAGGTGGCCGACACTGTAAGTATAGAGAAGTACCATAAATGCTCATGCAAAAGAGAACAGAATAAGAATGAAAAAGGGACCTTGAAGGTCAGAATGTGATGGAGGGTTTGACATTCCTTCTGATGATTGTGCGAGAATCAACTATAAGGATAGTTTAAATAAACATTCGATTCATAATATTGTCTAAAGCACGTTACCGATAATAGAAGGCTCTGCGACAGGCCAGACCAAATTCCCCAAGAGACTCTTCCTTATTTTAGGGATGACTGAATACAGAAGGTAGATTGGCACTGATATTGATAAGCTAATTGGCATGATGATGAATGACAAGAAGGTATTGTTGGTGTATTTCTGTGCAAACAAGATAGAGAATATGAGGTTGGAGAGTCGTGATGCTGAAAAGTATCCTTGTGAAAATATTTAACAAGGTTCGGAAAGTGATTAAGTAAACTGTTAAGCTTCCAGTCTTATACTGGAGACATATGATTAATAATCTCACCAGTCTGTTCCAGCTGTGATGCTGGAAGCTCTCCTGCAGTTTTATCTGCTTCATGTAATACCTACGTCAAGTTCAAGAAGCATTCCTTATGGAAAGGGAATAGTGATTATTTTGTTTTCCTAGAGGATATTAAATTGACAACTATGAAATCCGTATGTTTAGCTATTAAAGCACTGCGTAACGATAAACGATGGTGATCCTTCTGAGAAATTAGGTGATAACGACTGTGGAAATGTCGAACTGAATCTAAGTTAGAGAAATCGTCCTTGTTTATTTCGGATGGTTTAATTTTGGAATGACGGGATATTTGAAATAAATGATTAGGCTATGATGGTTCATAGAATGATTATAGTAGAAATGAAGACAAGTAACTGATAAAGATGAATGAAGAGTTGAGGATCAATAAGAAAGTCAGATATGCAGACTCATGAGAAGCTCCAGTAATGAAGCGAGAAAAGTATGGAATTAACAGGGCAAAGTATTGGCCAAAACGGAACGTTGGAATTAGAAGCATAAATGACATACGAATTGACCCCTTTTTAGGTTGGGGGAAGTCGAGGAAATTTGGAATAGATTGATTGAGTAATAAAGAGACTCGTGGAACGAGAAAGTGAAATCTAGATGGTTGAACAAAGGAAAGTTTGACCCCAATCAAGTGACCCGTATTGAGTAAAGGTGACGAGCGTCTCAATAAAGAGATGACAACGGAGTTAAATAACAGAAGTGAATGAGAATCAGATAATAAGAAGGATGTGATTAATAAAGAAAAGATTGGAAAAACAATTACGAAAATGTGAAGCAAGGAATGTTATGAATGGACTTCCTAACGAGCTCTCGGAATGACAACCTGATGGTGTTAGTATTATGGATATGAAAGCTCTAGTAGCGTGGCATGGAATATTAGTGACAATGATGTCAAGCGAGAAATATAAGATTTAACCGGAAAGGTTGGAAGGTGTTTCAAGAGCAAGCATTGTTGAGATTGAACAAGAACATAGTTCATAGAATGATAGACAGAGCAGCGAGGATATGCTGACACGTGAGATTATGCTAAAATAGTATTTGATGCGAGTATAATTACTTTCTTCTCCGATAAACCTCTACAGTTCAGAGGTAAATTCTAAGTATGATATTTTTGCAATCATGAAATTTTCTACAATTCTCTGGAATTCTTTTCTTTTCTTCTCTCTTATTCATAATCTTTTTGAATTGAGAAGAACAACCCTTTAAGGAGGGGATGTACTGCTACGTGACTCTCTGTCTGTGTGATAGAAGTCTAAGTGGAATGCCATTAATTGTTTAATTGCTTGTAAAGTACTAAAGGCTGGCCCCCTTCTGTACTAACTATGCAATTTAACAAATGTTCATTGATCATAGTGATCTCTCAATAAATTCCTCTAAATCTATATATTGATCGAGATTGCGAAGATTAAAGCGATCAGAAATGCATGGTACGAGTGAGGTTATCTCCGAATTCGCCGCATTATAGTAATACCGAAACCACTGCAGATACCAGTAAGAGTAATAGTATATGACTGGGTAAGAGCATAACCCGGACCGTGTGTTGTACGAAAAGTAGCAAGGATTAATGAAAAAGGATTGGGATTGATTGAGGATTGACTAGAGAACTGGAAAGTGAAATAACCAACAAGTACTCAATTTTCTTCTACCTGATTCCGGGACGGAATCCTTTTAAGGAGGGGAGACTGTAAGAAACCAAATTTTCGGTAGAATTAAAAACTTTTTATTAAGTGTTGAGAAAAGAAGGAACAATGATTTCGACTCCAAGGTAGTAACAGTCCTTAGGAATGAGTGTTGAATGGATAAAGGTTCCAAGGTTTATATGTCACGAAGAATACTTTTGGTTGACAGCATAGATAAGAATAATCTATCTCCTAGGGATATAAGTTATATTATTCCAAGAAAGATTATTCTTGTGTCATCCAAATCAATATATGTTATTAGTCTAATGGTTCCGGAAAAGGGTTAAGGAACGCCCAGGAGAGGACCAGGGCATTTTATTAAATATAAGGAATAAAAGAAATAATAGAGTGTGAATAGTGATTTTGGTGGAAATAATAATATTATTAGACGACGCTATATAGAAGTATTCAGAACGGATTTCTGAGTTCGTATTCATGATCCAGGGGCGAAATAAATGTATGTAAACAACATCGGATTCAGAAAAATAGCACTTTTATTTTCTCCGAGATTTTCCTGGACACTGTAAGACTTGAGGATTTATTTAAGGGATTTAAGGAATTTAAATTCGAGAAGTATTAAGAAAAATGGAGAATGGTATTATAATTATTAAGAAGGTTTCCGGTAAAACCCTAACTAGGAATCTTTGAGATATTCCTCCGAACGATCAATCAAATTGAGCAATAACCGGGCAAAGAATCAAGCAGAGAGCCAAGGGATAGTCATGTGCAAGAGGATAAGGTCAAGTAGACAAGATATTTTCTATGCTAACTAGTACCATTAAAGATCAAACCAACTAGTTAGCTTAAAACACCTCATCTCACCACAAAATACTAACACATGTCCAAGGTGATGCAAGGGATGAGCAAATCACTTTATTAAAGTGCCTTTATGCTAGATATTATCCTAAAACATCAATAATGCAAGAGAACCAAGCAAGCCAACCACCCTTTTCTCTCTTTTCTCTCCCATTTCCAGCAGTTTACATTTTCCAGGGCAGGGGTCTTGGCGATTTTTTTTCACCTAGTTCTACTCATCTAAAACTCTTGAAAAAATTCACGGAGCTTCTACACATGGAGATGAAGTTGTGGATTTAATATCATAATTTTTGAAGATCGTTTGGATGGGTAAATAAATTCGAGAAGCCACCCTGTTTTTCCCCTTGAAAGAGCCACTTCGAATTTTTGCTTAATTCAAGAAGCAAAATCAAGCTTCCAACCATTGTTTGACCTCCAAAATTTTATGGTGAGTTCTATATTTCATAAAAATGATCTCCTAGAAATCTTAGCTTCAATCTCCACTTTTTCCATTTTCAAATAAATCATTGAAGATGAGGGTGAATAGTGATTTCTAGAAACTAACTTTGATCTCTTGATTTGTTTGGATGATCTAAGCTTGGTTAAGGTTATACAAGGACTATGCAAGGTTTTATAAGGCTAGTACACTCTCCAAGGAAGGTATAACCCTTGAAACCCTTGGTTGAATCTTAAGTTTCAAGCATGTTCTTGGTGGGTTTTAGCTTAGATATGATTACGATGTTATGTTAAGCATTTAAGCATGATTATGTAGTTGATTAAGTTAGTTTAAGAGATATGATGATCATATTGGTAAAGTGATACGTTGTTGGACTTGTTGAGATGAATAACATGTTTACAAGTTGTTTAGATGCCCGGTGTGGCTTGGTTTGATTGTAGTAATTTTTGAAACGTTCGATATATAGCCGTCGTAATGCCGAATTTTCGTTAACCTTAAGAAACCATGTTTGACAGTAGCCAAAACTCACTGTCCAGTTTCGTGTTCCACCATGACAAGCTAGATTATGTTATAAGCTTCGTTTTGATATAAAGACCGTGTGAAATGGATTTACGGTCTAGGAGTTATGGTTAAATTCGTAAAGGTGGTTCGAAACCGTAAAAGCAGGTTCGTAACTGAAATTGGACCTTCGAAAAATGAGTTATGCAATGACGAATCATGGTAATTAAATATTAGAGATTAAATGGAAGGTTTGAGAGGAAACCTCATGTGAAACGGATCGTTTTCCGATTTTATAAAAATGTTCGAATCAAGGTTAAACGCGAACGAACACCTTAAAAGTACACTTGGTTATAACTTTGGTAAATGACTTAGAAAACGGGCGATAAATCGCGAGGTATAATCTTGGTTCGTAAACGACCGACCTTAGAACTTATACGACTTAAGTATACACCAAGTATAAGTATGATGACATGTTTTAATAATGAGCAAGTGTCGGATTGTGTCGGTAATAAAGAGAATTTCACTAAAGGGTGCTTAACGAGATAACTCGAAAACGTGTTTCGACTTAAATAAGTTATACTTAGCCTTTTAAAATGTGTTAAGTGATTGACCTCGGTTATTGTGACTATTTATAGATCACCGGATTGACACGAGGCACCCTACCCCTTCAGGATTGCCAGGCAAGTTTCCAATACCTTGGAACTGTTGTTGTGATAATATATATGATTGCCGTTATACATATGCCATAGCATGCATGTTTGTTTTCAAAGTATATTGGAATACTTGTTCCCTGAATTGATATTGGCTTAAAGACTAGATATGGATTATCAGTTATAAGCAGGATTGTTTTGCTAGGACCCTTAGTGAAGGGCGTATGATATTTATTCTTTAAATATGAGACCGGGAGTCGGTATTTTGTGTTATATAGATAGTCGTGGAAACCCGGAGGGATTCTAGCGACAGAGTAGTTTTCATTTTGAGGAATGTTATTATTAAACATTATTTATATTTCCATAAAAGTATCAAATACTTGGAAATCTTTCGAGAAATGTTATTTGAGTATTATTTCAGTCGAGAAATATTAAATGAATATTATTTATGAATATTCATTAGAGTTTGATTATTAATGAATAATTACTTTGATGTTCATTGAAATTTTATTCATTAAATAAATATCACTTTCGGATATTTATTTAAGTTTTATTTAATTGATAAATATTATTTTAAAAGTATTCTTTGGAAGTTCTAATTACTCAAGGAATATTATTTCGAATATTCCTTTAAGGTTTTGATTACTAAATGAATATCATTTGGATATTTATTTAGAATATTATTTATTAAATGAATATTATTTGGATATTCATTTAGAATATTATTTGTTTAATGAATATCAATTGAATAGTCATTTGAGATTTATTTATTAAATGAATATTATTTTGAATATTCATTTAAGATTTTATATACTTAATGAATATTATTTAAAAGTATTCATTCGAAGTTCTATTTACTTAAGGAATATTGCTTCGAATATTCCTTTAAAGTTTTGATTACCAAAAGAATATTAGTTGGATATTTATTTAGAATATTATTTATTATATGAAGATTATTTTCAAATATTCATTTAAGGTTTGATTTATTTAGTGAATATTAGCTTAAACATTTATTTGAGTTTATTTAATTAATGAATATTATTTTGAATATTCATTTAAAGAAGGGAGTTATTTAGTAAATGATTCTATATATTTATTCGAGGATTACTTACGAGCAACATTATGATTTAATAATATTCCTTAATTATTATTGATTTAATAAATATTCTTAGAATATTTATTTAAATTCTTTTAAATTCTTTTATAATGATTTATATTATTCAAAGATTATCTTTCACCTTCGAATATTATGTAAAATATATCGGAGTCTTTTATGACTATTTTATCAAGGGGAGGTTCCCAAAACTCTATCTTCATTTAAATCTGTCTTATAAGAAGATTTAAATACTCGCTCAAACTTCAAAATACATATATAAGGGGACCTCACTTGAGAGATGTTATTTATTGGACTGCCCGGTCCTATACTTGCTAAACTATCTTGTCACTCACATCTTGATTCTTTCAAACATCGATATGAATCTGTTTGGTTACCTCCTCAACGCTCGAGGGGTAATAATTGATGGAACAAGTTTTTATCCATTAACAAGCATCAGCTTGGGAAATATTGGTGAATTTTCCTTTCCAACTAGATACGACTACTTTGTGGAGTCCTATCAACAAGTATTATACTTGGGGAAAGGGGGAGGAACTTTACGTTTCAAATTTATGGATGTGAAATTAACTGGGAGATGCGTAAGTGACCCAGTGGCGCCGGTTCAGCAAATGGCCCAACCGTTGGCCGAGGGGGTTCCAGAGGGCGGTAGACAAGTAAATCCGTCGGTGCTTCCTTCTACATGTAGAGAACAAGAGGTGGGGAGCATAACATGCGACTGATCATCCTGTAAATGCTATGTCTCCTGGCGCGTCAAACTCCAGTATTAGTTCATCTTTCAATGTTGGAAAATTTCCTGCAACATTATCATTGTTGGCAGGTTTGAATAGTGTTTGAACTGGAATTGCAATATTCTTCCGCAAGTTCCTCTATTATGAAAATTTGATAATATCTTGCTTATCTTTGACATAGTAGATATTTCTTCAGAACAAATATATTTTAAGTTACCTTGTAACTTCATCTCATACCATATATTGGTACTACGTCCGTTAATGCATGGCATATGGTTTCTAAGATATTTTGGACTGTTATATATTATCACTGTTCAATTATATTTTTGGTGGGCTATTGCTCACCCTTGGTTTATTTATTTATATCACAACAACAGCTAGATCAGATGGCCGCGCAAGGCGTACTTAGCATAGACAGGTGTCAGCCGTCAGAGGATTAACCGCTGAGGTCATAGCTACCATTGCCGAAGATGCAGCTTCCGGTAGGCTAGCTGTTAGCATTTGAACATCAAATGTATTTATTATATGGCATATACCAATGGATGGCAAAGAGTATGTAATGGTAAAATTTTAATTCTTTGGGTTGTAAGAACTCAAACTTATGATTTATAATATTGAGGGTTACTCTGATTTCATCTCTGGGACTATAACGGTTGTGTTTTATGTTGTTGTTTTGGGTCACAAGGTTGTAATTTAAATTATGTTGGTTTTATGGATGGATATTGAGACCGTAACGACCAGATCCCTGACCCTGGATCTGGGGGTGTTACAGTACAAAACTTAAAATGCTTTTAAAAATCAAGTCATTAACCATAATAGCTTCAAAACAAATACAGCACATTCAAATACTATCAATCATCAATTAAAAATATAACTAAAAAATAATTATAAAATCAAATTATAATAAAAGTAAATAATAACTCAACCAACCAATCAATCAAAAAAATCCCAGAAAAGATAACTAAGAAATACAATCCAAAATTCAAACTCAAGACTAACAGGAAGACAACTGAAGACTTTTAATAAATTTTAATTAAAAACATCTAAGAAGACATGCCAATTAGCAAGAAATAAAAGGTGCTAATTAGCTAATTTAAAGGCAAAAAATTGTCAATTAAAGCACATTAATAACCACTAATTGAGACAATATCAATCATCAATAAATTAAATATCACTAAAAACTTATTAACAATCAAGTATAATTAATGCAAGTTAATTTCTCAACCAACTAATCAATCAAAAGACCAAAATCCCACTGATTACTCCAAATCTCAATCAAGAAATAAGAATCAATTAACATTAAATAAAAAAACTGATTTCAATTTCCTCATTAATGCTATTAAGACTAATTAAACAAAATTTAATAAAAACGATTTACCTAAACTCAATCAAGAAAGAAACAGATAAAAAATGGAGTTATCAGAAACCGAAAGATCAAGAATGGAATTATTTGAAACAAACAGGGCTGCACAAACGAGTCAGCTACTGCCTTGGCAAACTTAAAAAACAAAACTACGAACTCAGATCAGCTGGAAAAAGAACTCAGCAACTCAACAAAACAACAATCTGGACTTAGACTTGAATTTAAACGGAACCAACACAAAACAATAACGTTCAGCGGGCCGGAACCGAACAAAACTATACTCTAACGATTACAACTCAAAGACGCAGAACTCAAAATCCACTGCATGATTTAACGGACTTCACAAACACAGCAAAATAACAAGCAATTAAAAACAAAGAAACAGCAACTCAGCGATTGGCTCGGTGACAAAGAAACGCAGGCTGCAAACCAACACCAACACAACACTTCGAACAACCAAAACCAATCGGCAACACCAAAAAGAACACCAAACATCAAAATGAAACTCATCACTTCGATTAATTACACGAAACCAGTCGACTCAACACTACAAAAAACTCTGAGTCAACTCGGCAGCAGCGAACTCAACAAAATATAACAACACAACGACAAAACAAAACAAACAAAATAGCAACTCGGCAACAGAACAGCGACTTGGTCAAAAATGATTCGATTGCAGAGAAGAGGGGTGTGGGTTTGTTGATTCGAATTTTTTTTTCAAATATTTGGATGAGAATTGATTAGGAAAAGGAAACAAGGATATTGGTGGTTTGAGTGTTTTTGATGGTGAAAAGAATTAAAAGGAAACAAGGATATTGGTGGTTTGAGTGTTACTGATTGGGAGAAGGAAACAAGGATATTGGTGGATTAATTGTTAATGGTAGTGTCCGGAGAAGGGGGAGAGGGACAGCACCGTGGCGGAGACTGCCGGCGATGGTGGTGACGGGTATTGCAGAGGACACGGGAGAGACAAGGAAGAACACCAGCGCGGCTGTGGAGTCGTCGGCGGTGGTGATGGCGGCGAGTTACAGAAATAAAAACGAGGGAGGAAAAGAGTGAGGCTGAGAGGGAAAGAACGGAGGGAGAGAGAGCGAGAATATATTATATTTAATAAATATAATATATTTATTAAATATATTATATTTGACAAAATAAGTCAACTATAACATCTCTCACTTGATTTCTTTGTCAATATTTTTCATAACTCCCACTTTTCACATAATATACAATTTGAGTATCAATATAAATCAAACAAATATTATCACTCTTATCACAACAGGTGGGATAGTGTCGACTATTCCAAGAGGATATGGAAGTGTTGATTCACTGATTTTCAAATTTCATAACAAACTTCATTCTTATCATAGCATGTGGGATAGTATCGACCATTCCATTGGATTCACGCCTATAGATTCAATTGATATTAATTCTCTTCTTCTCATTTTATTTCAAAGAAATGATAAATTACCATCACCGCCATTATGATCACCATATGTCAAGCTTTTCTTTGAATCTAGTAAGGAAAACTAACTCTACACACTTTAGATTTAAAGGTAATTTTCTTTCTTTATACACTAGTTTGTGTGACAATAAAATTAGCTTGAAACTTCTTTGTGTATGTACATCTGCTCAACTTGATGTGTTTACACCAAAACTTGAATGAGGTTATTGAGCATCTAACTATACGGATTACAAAGTGTTGGGTTCCGCCCCGAAATCCTAATTAAGTTAAGAATCCTATAATGAGCAGAATTCTAAGAATTCTAATTTGTGATAATTGAGATAATTCTTATTTTGGTAGAAATATTAACTGTGGATGGATTTCTATCCAATATAAGAAAAGATGGTAATTGTCACAAATAAGATTTGAAGTAGAATAGGATTAGAATATTTGTAGTGCATGTAAATATAAATATTTGTAGGGATTTTGGTGCATTTCAAAAGTTAGAGAGTTGTGTGCGATACACAAGAGAGAGCTTTTGTGATCAAGGTGAGGTGATTGTATTCAAGAGTGTTGAGAGAGGGAGCGATTCCAATCTTGTAATACATTCATATTTAGCGGATTTGTGTTTTTACCCTCCCTTGAGGGGTTTCGACGTTAATTTGTTGTGTTCTTTACTTTCGTTTTTATAATTGTGTTTGATTAACGTTGATCTATAGTGGATGCGATCCTAACACAAAGTTTTGTGTGTATAAATCTCTCTGCATATTGATTTGTATAAGTATGCATGCGTGTCATTCACTAGATAACTGTATTGATAAGTACTACTCCACTTGCTCCAACACTCACCACGTTACTTCGGCAATGGTTACAACAAATATGGAGGATCTCAAATACAATGTTAGCTCGGTGATGGTGGCGGTCAATCACATCTAATGTGAAAAAAATGATAGTAGGGAAGAGATGGTATAAATGCAGTACTAGAAATCTTAGAAAGTGTATTGAGTATGTGTTTCGTGTTTTAAAAGTCAATGTAAAAAAGTGTGGTACCAATCGACCAACGACTGATTACTAAGAATATTTCTGTAAAATAGTTAAGCTCGTGCTATGCATGAGCATCTTTCTATTTCTTATAATTTTATCATTAACTTTTTTTTATTTATTATTGTAAAAGAGATAGATCTATTTTTTTAAAAAAAATTGAATTAATTCAATAATAAAGAATCATACGGCATCTACAAAGATGACTAAGTCAAATAAACATAAAATAGAACAAATCATCAGTCTTCATGAAGAGACAAATAAGTGATATGTTGAAGATGATATATTTACATATACCCGCTTCGCCACAACCCACTTGAATTATCAACTAAAAATGCAATCTTATAACAACTCTTATCACTCAATCAAAATCAACACACACAATAAATGAAAGAACAACACCCTCTCACCAAGGAAAGCAAACAAACTGGAATTGCAAACTGAAATTCTTAGATCTTAAAAACGAAATCACAATAAGAGATAACCGGTCCACTCTCGAATCCAATAAGCCCCGCTCGAAACGAAGAAAAAAGAAAATTGAAAGCTCCGACAATTTAAATCTAAAAAAGCAAATCAAATAAATTAAATGGGTAGAAATCTTTACCCAAAAAGGAAGATTATTGAAGAAAAAAAGAAACAAGCAAAACAAATTAATGGATTTGGAACTTTCCACCGAAAACATCGGTAAAAGCCCCGACGGCTATGTTGATAAACGAATAGGGAGGTTGCATTTCTTAGAGAGAGAGAAAGGTATTTTTGAAGTTGTAATTTAGAACATAAAGTTGTTATTTTGTTCAAGTCGATACTCGATGTGTATTTTTGACGAGTTAGATTTGTTATTTTTAATAATAATATCTAGAAATAATATTATAACGATAAAAGAAATACAAAATCATACTTAAACTAATATTAATAATCACTCAATAATATTATTTATATTTATTACTAAATAATTTAACTAGATAATCGTAAAAATATTAGGATGTTACATAAAAAAATTTGTGTCATTAATACTTATTTTTGATTAATTTGCACAGTTATATTTGCAAAGTTAATAAATTTGAATAATTGAAATTTTAACTTTTTTTTTCTTTTTGGAAAAGCTTGAAATTTCACCTTTAGATTGAATAAAAACCTATAATACTAATCTAATATAATTTTTTATGAATAAAAAACATAGCATTTAACTCGTGCTTTCTAGTTTAGATAATGACTTTTTTCATAATATTATCAAATAGATGCTACCTCTCACATTTTAGCTGATATAGAAAATATTATCTTGAATTCTACTTTTTAGAAAATATTAAATTTAATGTAGATTTGGATTTTTATTGCCTTTGTCGGTTACGAAATTAAAACCGTCCATTATCAAATTTAAAATAAAACAACCCATTACCAAACTGTATAAATGTGAGTTGTATATGGCACATATTCATATAAATTTTTTTGCCTAAGTTTTTTGGTTTGTTAGTATACTGAGATGGAAAAGAAGTTGCTTAAATCAGGTTTTTACAATTTAAGGGTGTTCATGGCACATCATCATAATAAAATAAATTTTACATGATGATGTACTAAGAACAATCCTTTGATTGTATATACCTATATCATAGATACAAATTAGTGTTTAAGTTTTAGTGATTTCTTGATAGAGGATGAAAAACACATGTAATGTACTATTATGTTCATGCTCCACTATTCTTTTTGTTCTTCACCCAACACATTATAAGAGTCATGATATATATAAAATTCCCCGATTCACTGATTTATTTTCAAACATAATTCACTGATTTTTTATTAGAAGTTCAAGAAAATCTTACACTTTCATCATTGCTGCTATATAAGATTGCTTATTACAGTTGTGTATAGATGGAAATTTGGAAAAAATCGCTTTTATATTCATTCAATTGCAATGTCCTTAATGTATTAATGTATCCAGTTTCCCTTTGTAATAAATAGTGCATACATTGCACAAAATTTATGTTAATAGACTACTTTGCATTTTTTTTTTGTGTGGTACCTAGTTTGCATTTTTGATAAAACATATTGTTTTTTACAATTTCTTAAACCTTTCATCTATTAGGATAAATTTATTATAATATAAATTAGATTTCATTTCTTTATGTTTTATAATATTTGTTGCTAAACATGTTTTATAATAAATTATCATTACAAAATTAGACTTCTTACAATGAAAAATGACAACTGAAAATGATTTGATAATATTCATTTTATCACTTTCTTATATTAAAAGTGCAATTTTCATATTAAATCGTCGCCTTTTAATTTATGAAGTCGATGACCTTTCTAAATGCATGCACCTACAGTGATATCTACCTGGTTGGGGACGAAACCAAGCTAATAAATACGATAGGTGAATCGGAAATATCTCATTTCATTAACGCCTTTGACACTACAAGGATTTTTGCTTTAGACAATAGGCAAAACGTGTTGTCTGAATATACCAAAAACTGTTGACTATTGAGAAGTCGTCTGATACACACCTCAGACAACACACAGCAAGCTGTTGTGTGAAAGTTGAAAGACAAGTAAAAGGCACATGAAAAATGTTGTCTGATACCCAGAAACAACAACACTTCTTTGGAAACCTCTTGTCAAATCTCCAATAACGCAACACTTTTTAACGAATATATTGTTGTTATTAAGCAGTAAAGACAATGGTTTTTAAAAGAAAGCCTATTGTTTAAGTGCAAAATATACAATCTTTTACTTGATCAGGGCTGTTGTTGTATGTCACTACAGACAATGGTTTCTTAGCAAAAACCATTTGTTTTATCCATTGTCTGATGATATTTTAACTAGTTTTTATCAAAGATAATAACATTGGCTAATGATAAATGAAACAATACTTTTATTTACAATAAAAATAAAAGTTTATACAATACTAGCAATTAACCATTTTAATCAAAACCAATATTCATCTAAACAGAAACTACAATCAATATTAATCACAATAAAGCTACTACCGATACAAAATTCTTTAGACCACTTGGTGGGTTGCCTCCAGCCTCATTTCTAGGCTTTCGAAACTTTTTATTTTCTTCTATGCTAACTAATGTGAGTATGACCATCAAATACTCACTTCTGTGTCAAAAGGCTCCAGCTTGTTCAGTTTGGCAAACATATTTCCATAGAATTGAGCATCCTTCTAGTTGATTTCTTTTACCTTCTCCTTCAGAACCTTGTACTCGAGCTTCACATCCCTACAAGCAGCCAACATAAATGAATGACCAAAGTACTCCAAAAATATTTTTTGAGATAAAAAAAATAACACAACTATTGTAAATGAGCAAATAGAAGTTTACAAATGAACTTTGCGGATACAATAAAGTATAATGCAGTGAGGAGTAACTATTTTTTAACAATTATTTGAGGCTCAAAATTGTTACTGAAATGCATAATTTTAACAGCTAATGAAAGACTACAAATTTAGAAGCCTGCACAAACTTACCATATTGATATCTGGTACACGGCAAGTAAATATCTTCGCAATGTGGACAGAATATCCGCACATAGCTTGACCCGGGTATATCTGACTGGCCAACTGGCAAACATGGCTGCTCGCTGCAAAATATCCTTGGGCATCTCCCAAATTCACAGTTCTTGTACTTCTCCATCTACAGAAGGGTAAATTAGTATTTTGAGCCCATACAAATTGGTGGTCCCAAATCTTGTACAGATAAGCGAGAAAAGAATTAACGCAATAGAGTAAATTACCATTGTTGACATCCCTTTGCTAGTCAATATATATCGGGCATGAATAAGACCATAGAGCATCTTTGCTGCTGATTCAACGAATGAATTCTGTTTTTCACTAAGCTTATCGCCTATATAAACATAAGAGTGAACTGTTCATAAAACATATACAGTTACAGTATGAGAATGAACACATTCAAGATCCTTGTGAAAGACCAGTTGCCAAAAAGATTTTGTATGACAAAAGGAATTTTTATAATGTTAATAAAACCGAATTCTTCAGAAAAATTATATTAAAAGAAACTAGAAATGCCACAAACCCAAGCAACATACTTATAAAGCTGAATAAGATCAAGACTGGGACAAATGAAACAAATTTTTAACCTAAATTGTCTAGCTATTTTTAAGACAACGGCTATATGAGATGTTATGTGCTGCAACATGATTTCCAAGCAGAACCATAAGCTATCGGACTACATTATTCAGAAGTCAGAACTAGCAACCACTATTTAGTAATTTGAAAAAGGAAAAGGACTTCCCAATGTAACCTTTTAAGTAATTTGAAAAAGGATTTCCCAATGTAACCTTTTCAAAAATTTGAAAGTAGGAATCACTTTAACAAGACTAACTAGAGGAAAAAACTACAAACATGAAAGTGGAAATGAGACTTGGTAGGCTATATATGGAAAAGGTTCAAAGCTGTGAAACATGGCACTTAGGAATCAGGATACAGACTTGGTACCTAGAGTATCAACTCAATTTGAACACAATTCAATGTAAATAAGGAAAAACCTTTTCTGATTATGATTAAGCTGTCAAGTAATCGAGCTACTAAACTGATAAACATAAAAGTATTTACTAAAGGAAATGGCAAATAGACATTACCATGGGATGACTCAACATCTAAAATTAAGTCGAGGGCGTAGTCGTAGTATGGAACTTGACTGCTTAGCCCACAAAGGTTAAAATCATCTTGAATGTAATCATCATCCACTTCGCAGAAGAATTCATGTCCTTTCAGATTGCAAAACCAGGAGACCCAGGAAACATATTCACCTTCAGAACCACTAACATCTGACTCCACAACTGATACATATCAAAGGAAAGGAATAGAAGTGACCTGCATTTGCCTGACAAACCCACCTGCAAGAAAATTCTTCAGAAAATTGAGCTAGTCAAGGCAAGTAGAAATGAGGTCCGAGATAATAGATAGATTAAGAGATCAAGAAACCATTAACAAGGAGCAAAAGATGAACCTGTATCAATTGAGACCAGGTCCTTCTGTTAAAGGACTCTCCACCAATCTTCATCGATGTATCTGGACTATAACCATCCTATTTAATCAACCCACAGATCAATACATCAGCCTTTATTAAGAATTTTAATCACAAAGGAATGAGAACTTACCAGAGAAGCGACACACATATCAAGACCAACACTTTCAATTTCTTTTGATAACTCTACCGTTGAAAGGAAATACAAGTACAAATTAAACATACAGAGGGACTGAGAGAGACATAGTAGGAGATGAAGAGAGGAGGAGAGAACAAATCGAGAGACAGAGAGAGGGAAATATACAAATACAATTACAAATCGGAGAACATAGAGAGAGACATATACAAATCTAAGTACAAATCGAAGAACAAAGAGAGAGACATAAACAAATACAAGTACAAATCAAACCTAATCGAACCTAATTGAGGTCTTGAAGTTCTAATAGAGCTTCCCCTAATTGAGCGTGAGAGTGTCTACGAGAGTGAGCGGCGAGACTGTGAGGCTGAGGGGCTGAGGGTGTGTATCCCTAATTGTAATATGTTTCGATCCTTTTCTTTGACTTAGACAATAATTGGAAAAAATTTAGGCGGTACAAATTACCGCTCATCAAATTTCATCGAGTGCTGTTTTTTTCTTTCTTTTTTTTTTTTAATGCAAATTTTGTAATTATTTTATTTTTGAAATTTTTTTTTAAAAAATTAAATTTTTGGTATTTTAATAAACACTCATTTTAGGGTTGGGGAAAAATAATCAAAAATAAAAAGGTCAGATTGTAGTAGATTTTAAAAAAAAATGTAGTAAAAGTGCTACTTCCTATAACGAGGCACGATCCAGATTCACTGAATAATTTTTTTTGAATGATTTCTTCGACGATCGAACCGTACGAAAGTTAATAAACACTCATTTTAGTGTTTGAAAAAAATAATCAAAAAATAAAAAGGCAGGGTTGTACGAGATTTTTTCAAAAACGTAGTAAAAGTGTTGCTTCCTATAACGAGGCACGATCCAGATTCACTGAATAATTTTTTCATATGATTTCTTCGACGATCGAACCATACGAAAGTTAATAAACACTCAATCTAGTGTTGGGAAAAAATAATCAAAAAATAAAAAAGGTCGGGTTGTACGAAGGTGCTGCTTCTCGTAACGAGGCACGATCCAGATTAACTGAATAATTTTTTTGAATGATTTCTTCGATGATCGAACCGTACGGATGTTAATAAACACTCATTTTAGTGTTTGGAAAAAATAATCAAAAAATAAAAAGGCCGGGTTGTACGAGATTTTAACAAAAACGTAGCAAAAGTGCTACTTCCTATAACGAGGCACGATCCAGATTCACTGAATAATTTTTTCATATGATTTCTTCGACGATCGAACCGTACGAAAGTTAATAAACACTCAATCTAGTGTTGGGAAAAAATATTCAAAAAATAAAAAGGTTGGGTTGTACGAGATTTTAACAAAAAATTAGTAAAGGTGTTGCTTCTCGTATCGAGGCACGATCAAGATTAACTGAATAATTTTTTTGAATGATTTCTTCGATGATCGAACCGTACGGATGTTAATAAACACTCATGTTAGTGTTTGGAATAAATAATCAAAAAACTAAAAAGTTCGGGTTGTACGAGATTTTAACAAAAATGTAGCAAAAGTGCTCCTTCCTATAACGAGGCACGATCTAGATTCACTGAATAATTTTTTCATATGATTTCTTCGACGACCGAACCGTACGAAATTTAATAAACACTCAATCTAGTGTTGGGAAAAAATAATCAAAAAATAAAAAGGTCGGGTTGTACAAGATTTTAACAAAAAATTAGTAAAGGTGCTGCTTCTCGTAACGAGGCACAATCCAGATTAACTGAATAATATTTTTGAATGATTTCTTCGATGATCGAACCGTACGAATGTTAATAAACAATCATTTTAGTATTTGGAAAAAATAATCAATAAATAAAAAGGTCGGGTTGTACGAGATTTTAACAAAAAATTAGTAATGGTGCTGCTTCCTATAACGAGGCACGATCCAGATTCACTGAATAACTTTTTTGAATGATTTCTTCGATGATCCAACCGTACGGAAGTTAATAAACACTCATTTTAGAGTTGGGAAAAAATAATAGAAAAATGAAAAGGTCGGGTTGTACGGGATTTTAACAAAAACGAAAACGTTGTAATAGTATAGATTCCGGTAAATATTGTTCTTGAAGATCAAAGTCCAATTCGAAGACGTTATTGAATTCGGATTTTGACGCTCCAGTAGTCGAATCGAAGCTCTCAACGAACCCTATGTGTTTTTGCCAACAGATGTGGTGCAGGTGATTTCGATTTTTTTTTCTAAATTCGATTTATTTTCGAAGTTATTAGGATTTAAAATAAAAAATTTTTGCAAACAGTGTTTGTTGTGAAATCTGAAGATGCCATGTTGTAGATCTTGTTTTTCTGGTCAATTTCATATATCATGTTGGATTTTGAGTTCCATAACATATAGAAATTGGAGATTGATTATAGTGTTCTACGTGTTCTTGGAATGAAAGCTTGAAGATGGTGATGAATAGTATTGTTTTAATCATGTTTTGGTAAAAAGGTAAAAAATGAAACGTTTTTAACCTTTTAACCTTTTAACTTATTTACTTCTAATTACTAAATTACCTTTTATTTAAAAAGGTAAATTATTTATTTACTTTTCATAATTGTTTTTATATTGATTATTTATTTTAAATCCAAAATTTAGTTATAAAAATGCAGAAAAGTTATTTTCTAAAATTGTCATTCTAACAATACTTTTTACGAAGTATTGTCTATGCTTCATTCACATAATATTTCTAAAAAATGTTGTGTGTTGGTTCACTGTCACACAACACTATAGATAACATATTGTATGACTGCTACTTAGACAACAGACCTAAAACCACTTGTCTGAATACAACAATGGTTTTCCGGGATATTGTGTTGCAGGCATTCACACAACACTTATTTGCTAACACTTGTCTAATCTTAAAAATACTTATGCATTTACACAACACCCCTGGTCAAGAAATGCTTGTCTTGTAAGATTTATCACACAACAGTTTTGGCCCATTGTGTGAATGTTGGATTACACAATACTTTCTCGAGTAGGAAAATAGCAGTTTTCTGATCATTTCGGGCAACACTTTTTTCCATGGGTGTTGTCTGATACGTGTCGTCTATTGCTAGATTTCTTGTAGTGTGAGATTGAAGTTTTATTGAGCATCGGAGTGGAGAGGTGAAATATAGAAAAGACTCATGATTGATATGAATCTCGTCCTGCATAAGTAGCCTATATGTGTGTGAAATGTTTGGCAAAGGATTCATGATAAGAACGTTTCCCCTTAGTATCTCATAGCCTTCACTCAACTTCATCAGAAAATCAATCAATCTTCCATCCTCTCTAGCTTTGATCAACTTAATAGATACATCACAAGTGCAATTTGCACATTTACAAATAGGAATTACATCAACTGAATCCAACTATCCCACAACATCTTGTTTTTTGTGTAGAAACAAAATATGTAACACCCCCAGATCCGGGGCCAGGGATCTGGTCGTTATCGTCTCAATTCCCATCCACAATTCAACATAAATATTAAATTACAACCTTGTGACCCAAAACAATAACATAAAACACACCCGTTATAGTCCCAGAGATAAATCAGAGTAACTATCAAATTTTATTAATCACATTATGAGTTCTTACAATTCAAAAGAATTTCAATATAAATACATACTCTTTGCCATCCATTTACATGAGTCATACTAGACCATATACTTGGTACTGAAAGAATAAATCTATCATACCAATAGCTATCTCTTCGGCTCTGGTAGTCTCATCGTTCTCGCCAGCGTCGAGTGCACCTTGTGCGAGTCATCTGGTCTAGCTGTTGTTGTGATATTATAATAAAGCAAGGGTGAGCAATAGCCCACCAACAATAATGTATAACTGAATGATAATATATAACAGGTCAAAAGTATCTTTCAAACCATATGCCATGCATTTACGGAAATGATGCCAGAATAACATGAATGATGAAGTTACGAGGTAACTCAAAATGCATATATAGGTGGGAATATCTGCTATGTCAAAGATAAGCCAGATATCATCATTTATCATATTAAGAGGAACTTGCAAGGAAAATATTGCAATTCCAGTTATTAACATTTTTCGAAGTCTTACAACCTGAAAGAAGTCTCTTCGATACGTGTTGTGGAAGACACTGTCAACCTGAAAGACGTCTCTTCGATACGTGTTGCAGGGAATTCCCAATATGGGAGATGAACCAATACTGGAGTCATTACGCGCCAGCTGTCCCATTCCCTGATGATCAGTCGGGGATGGTACAGCCCAATATAGTTTACTATCGGTAGAAGGAAGAACTGACGGCTCCACTTGTAGATTGCCTTAATAGTAACTCCCTGGCCAATGGTTAGGCCTTGTGATGGACCGCGTGACTCGGCCTCTTACACACGACTCCTCATTCGAATAAATCCACAGCATTGAAACGTAGAGTTTGTCCCCCCTTCCCCAAGTGAAATACTTGTTGATAAGACTCCACAAAGTAGTCGTATCTAGTTGGAAAGGAAAATTCACCATCATTTCCCAAGCTTTTTCTTGTTAATGGATATCAACTTGTTCCAATAATCTTACCCCTCGAATGATGAGAAGGCACACACAGACCTAATGAGTCCATAGCAACCAAGTTGCGAGTGAAAAGGATAAATTATGACCGGGAAGTCAACAAGATAAATAACATTGCTCAAGTAGGTTCCCCTATAATATGGAAGTTTGAGCGAGAATTTAAATCCTTTTAAGATAGATTTAAATGAAAAATAAAGAGTTGGGAACCTTTCCTTGATAAAATAGTCGTAAAAAAACTCCGAAATATTTTACATAATATCTGGAGGCGAAAGACAATCTCCGAATAATATAAATCATTTCAAAAAGAATTTTAAAAGAATTAAATAAATATTCCAAGAATATTTATTCACTCAATAATAATTACGGAATATTATTAACTCATAATATTGCTCGTAAGTAATCCTCGAATGAATATATGGAATTATTTACTAAATAAATCCCTCCTTAAATGAATATTCGAAATAATATTCATTAAATAATTAAACTCCAATAAATATTTAAAATAATATTCAATAAATAAGTTAAACCTTAAATGAATATTTGAAAATAATGTTCATCTAATATTTAATTTTCTAAATGAGTATCCAAATAATATTCATTTAATAAATAATCTTCTAAATGAATATCCAAATAATATTCATTTAGTAATCAAAACTTTAAAGGAATAATCGAAATAATATTCCTTAAGTAAATAGAACTTCCAATGAATATTTTAAAATAATATTCATTAAGTACATAAAACCTTAAATGAATATTCGAAACTAACATTCATTTATTATCTCTCGACTGAGATAATACTCGAATAACATTCCTCGAAATATTTCCAAGTAATTGATACTTTATGGAATATAATAACGTTTAACAATAACATTCCTCAGATAAATAATAATCTGTCGTTGGAATCCCTCCGGGTTTCCACAACTATCTATAACTCAAAATACCGACTCCCGGTCTATATTTAGAATGAATATCATATGCCCTTCGCTAAGGGTCTTACCAAAACAATCCGGCTTATTACCGATAAATCGTATCTAGTCTATAAGCCAATATCAATTTTAGGGAAAAGGTATCACAAAAACCAGAGTCACAATATACTTGGAAACAGGCATGCATGTGATGGCATATGTAAAACAGAAATCATATACATATATTATCACAACAACAGGTTCAAAGGTTTGAACACTTGCCTGGTAATCAGGTGTAGGTGGAGATAGCGTGTCCTGGGTCTGCTCGATGATCTATAAACAATTAGAACATTCGAGATTAACCACTTAACATGTTTTAAAAGTCTAAGTATAACTTCACTTAAATCGAAACACGTTTTCGAATTATCTCGTTATACACCTTTTAGTGTAACTCTTTCTATTACTGATACGATCCGACATTCGTTCGTTATTACGACATGTCATCGTACCCACACTCGGTATATACTTAAGTCGTATAAGTTCTAAAGTCGATCGATTACGAATCGGGATAATACTTCGAGTTTTATCGTTCGTTTTCTAAGTGTTTTACCAAAGTTATAACCAAGCGGGTTTTTAGGGGTTCGTTCGCGTTTAACTTTGATTCAAACATTTTTATAAAATCGAAAAACAATCCGTTTCACTTGAGGTTTTCTGTCACACCTTCCTTATTACCTCTAGTATTTAATTACCAAGATTCACCACTGACTTACGTATTTTACGAGGGTTCAATTTCAGTTACGAATTCTCGTTTACGGTTTCGAACTACTTTTAGTATATCGGCCATAACTCCTAAATCGTAAGTCGGAATGTTTCGATTCTTGCGCCAAAACGATCTATGGCTCGAGATCTACAAGGGTATGTCATTTATTCATCAAGGCCAGAAACTCATCCTAACTGTTATGCACGGTTTTCTAGAGGTTAATGAAAATCGGGCATTACGACCGCTATAACTCGGATATTTCCAAAATCAAAACCCTCCAAATAATCATTCAATCCACCACCAACACTCATGGGCACTATTTATCATCTCCCTCACTGTCTCAACAGGTCTTGGAGCCACAAAACATATATTAACCTTTTTATAACACCCACACAACATACATGTTCTAAATCATGAATACAAGCCATAAACATTATCAAATCTCATCTAAAACTCCATTAAAACTCAAATCAAAGACTAGGGTTCTTGAATTTTATACCTTCCTTGGATTATGTAAGACCTTAATAAACCTTGATCAATCATTAGAACACCTTAACAAAGCTTGGATCATCCAAAAGAATCAAGAAAAACAATGTTAGTTTCATGAAAGCAATATTCACCCTCCTCTTTCTTGATTTTTTTGAAAATGGAAACAAAAGAATTTGAAGCTAAAATTTTGAGGAGATTACTTTCTTGAAATATAGGACTCACCTTAAAAATTACAAGATCAAACAAGGAGTGGAAGCTTGATTTCTCCTTTTGAATTTATGAAAAGCCGAATGGTGCTTTAGAGAGAGTGTTGGAGTTGCTTGGTTTGTTCTTTTGATAACAATGCATAAAGTGATTTTGCTTGGGATAATATCTTGCTAGTTGCTTTATTAAAGGTGTGATGTAAGGAATGATGTCTTTGGAGTGGACACATGTTGTTGTTTAAGTGGTAAGATGAGAAAGAAATGCAAAGTACTTGGTTGCTTCCTAATCTTGCTAGTTACTCTTGTAACTACTTAGTTACTTGATCTCATCCACCTGCACATACTTGCATCTTGGTTCTCTGCTTGTCCTTTGTTCGTTTATTACTCAATTCATTGATCATTCGAAAGAATATCCCAAGGATTTCTAGTTAGGGTTTTACCGGAAACCTTCTTAATATTTATAATACTATACTCCATCATTATTAATAACTCTCGGATCCATATTCCTTAAATCCTTTTAATAATCTCTTAGGTCTTTCAGTGTCCAGGGAAATCTCGGGAAAAATAAAAGTGCTATTTTTCAGAATCCGACAGTTTTTACATACACTCTTTTTCCCCCTGGAGCACTAATACGAACTCAGAATTTCGTTCCGGGTACTTCTATATAGCGTCGTCTAATAATATTCCTAATTCCACCAAAACACTATCCATTCTTTATTCTTTACTTATTCTAAGAATTCTAAGAATTCTTCTTATTTTGGTAGAAATATTAACTATGGATGGATTTCTATCCAATATAAGAAAAGATGGTAATTGTCACAAATAATATTTGAAGTAGAATAGGATTAGAATATTTGAAGTGCATGTAAATATAAATATTTATAGGGATTTTGGTGCATTGCAAAAGTTAGAGAGTTGTGTGCGATACACAAAAGAGAGCTTTTGTGATCAAGGTGAGGTGACTGTATTCAAGAGTGTTGAGAGAGGGAGCGACTCCAATCTTGTAATACATTAATATTTAGTGGATTTGTGATTTTACCCTCCCCTGAGGGGTTTCCACGTTAATTTGTTGTGTTTTTTACTTTCATTTTTGTAATTGTATTTGATTAACGTTGATCTATAGTGGATGCGATCCTAACACAAAGTTTTGTGTGTATAAATCTCTATGCATATTGATTTGTATAAGTATGCATGCATGTCATTCACTAGATAACTGTATTGATAAGTACTACTCCACTTGCTCCAACACTCACCACGTTACTTCGGCAATGGTTACAACAAATATGGAGGATCTCAAATACAATGTTAGCTCGGTGATGGTGGCGGTCAATCACATCTAATGTGAAAAAGGGATAGGAGGGAAGATATGGTATAAATGCAGTACTAGAAATCTTAGAAAGTGTATTGAGTATGTGTTTCGTGTTTTAAAAGTCAATGTAAAAAAGTGTGGTACCACTCGACCATCGACTGATTACTAAGAATATTTCTGTAAAATAGTTAAGCTCGTGCTATGCATGAGCATCTTTCTATTTCTTATAATTTTATCATTCATTTTTTTATTTATTATTATAAAAGAGATATATCTGTTTTTTTAAAAAAAATGGAATTAATTCAATAATAAAAAATCATACGGCATCTACAAAGATGACTAAGTCAAATAAACATAAAATAGAACAAATCATCAGTCTTCATGAAGAGACAATAAAGTGATATGTTGAAGATGATATATTTTCATATACACGCTTCGCCACAACCCACTTGAATTATCAACTAAAAATGCAATCTTATAACAACTCTTATCACTCAATCAAAATCAGCACACACAATAAATGAAAGAACAACACCCTATCACCAAGGAAAGCAAACAAACTGGAATTGCAAACTGAAATTCTTAGATCTCAAAAACGAAATCACAATAAGAGATAACCGGTCCACTCTTGAATACAATAAGCCCCGCTTGAAACAAAGAAAAAAGAAAACTGAAAGCTCCGACAATTTAAATCTAAAAAAGTAAATCAAATAAATTAAATGGGTAGAAATCCTTACCCAAAAAGGAAGATTATTAAAGAAAAAAAGAAACAAGCAAAATAAATTATAACGATATGTTGATAGACATCGGTAAAAGCCCCGACGGCTATGTTGATAAACGAATAGGGAGGTTGCATTTCTTAGAGAGAGAGAAAGGTATTTTTGAAGTTGTAACTAAGAACATAAAGTTGTTAGTTTGTTCAAGTCGATACTCGATGTGTATTTTTGACGAGTTAGATCTGTTATTTTTACTAATAATATCTAGAAATAATATTATAACGATAAAAGAAATACAAAATCATACTTAAACTAACATTAATAATCACTCAATAATATTATTTATATTTATTACTAAACAATTTAACTAGATAATCGTAAAAATATTAGGATGTTACATAAAAAATTTTGTGTCATTAATACTTATTTTTGATTAATTTGCACACGTATATTTGCAAAGTTAATAAATTTGAATAATTGAAATTTTAACTTTTTTTCCATTTTGGAAAAGCTTGAAATTGCACCTTTAGATTGAATAAAAACCTATAATACTAATCTAATATAATTTTTTATGAATAAAAAACATAGCATTTAACTCGTGCTTTCTAGTTTAGATAATGACTTTTTTCATAATATTATCAAATAGATGCTACCTCTCACATTTTAGCTGATATAGAAAATATTATCTTGAATTCTACTTTTTAGAAAATATTAAATTTAAGGTAGATTTAGATTTTTATTGCCTTTATCGGTTACGAAATTAAAACCGTCCATGATCAAATTTAAAATAAAACAACCCATTACCAAACTGTATAAATGTGAGTTGTATATGGCACATATTCATATAAATTTTTTTGCCTAAGTTTTTTGGTTTGTTAGTATACTGAGATGGAAAAGAAGTTGCTTAAATCAGGTTTTTACAATTTAAGGGTGTTCATGGCACATCATCATAACAAAATAAATTTTACATGATGATATACTAAGAACAATCCTTGATTGTATATACCTATATCATAGATACAAATTAGTGTTTAAGTTTTAGTGATTTCTTGATAGGGGTTGAAAAACACATGTAATGTACTATTATGTTTATGCTCCACTATTCTTTTTGTTCTTCACCCAACACATTATAAGTATCATGATATATATATATATATATATATATATATATATATATATATATATAGTTGCACTCCATAGCAAACACCTTATATAACAAGCAATAAAGAACACCTAATATCTAATATAATTTAAGAGTTTCGTCATAGCACCCAATACAAAAAGTTGTTATTTTTTTACCCTTTAGCAAACCAGCAAAAAAAAATTTGAAAATTTACTGTTCATTGAGAATCAAGCCAGGACGTAGTTCTAGGTGATGGTGCCCTCGAGGCTATAGAGGCGAGAGCTCACCTAGGACGCAGTGGCTTGCATGTCCTTATTCGAGGATTAAGCTAAAACGTAAGTGACGTATGGAGCTGTGCCCAAAAACGTAGTTCTGAGATGCGGGGTTAGACCCTTTATATTGGCTGAGAAGCCCTAGAATTATGGTAAGAGTCAGAGACTTGGTGGACAAGTCTTCCTTGAGGAAGGTTCTAGATCTCTTCCTTATAGGAATCAGTTTCCATGTTGAAATATGTATCTTGGAGGCTAAGTCAGGAAAGAGTAATATCCTTGTTTGACTCTTATTTGCTGAGCTGTTTATTACCCTTAATATTAATTATGAAATTAATATTACAAATAGGGTTTGGGCCCATCTGGTGGGCCCCACGTTTGGACCATTCCGGGTCTAATTAATGCCACATTAAATGTGTCTTTAGGGCTTACTTTTAGCCCTTATCATTTGCCCCCCAACTTCTAGGAAAACTGATCAGGTTTTCCATGAAGTTTTAACGGCCTTTTTCGAGACTTGGGTCAGGGTTCATCTTTGTACACTAGTGTTTCACGAGTATTGTCTTTATGTAAAGCGTGGAGCGACCGACGCGTTCACGACAATGTTAATTCGATGCTAATCGGCACTAATCAGCCTTAACGATGCTTAAACAATGTTTAAGCGACGTTAAACGGCATAAAACGGCACTAAACGGCACTAGACGGCGCTAAACAGCCATAAACAATGTTTAAACAGTGTTAAACAATGTTAAAAGGATAAAATGGCACTCACGGTGCCAAACGACACTACTCGGTGCTAATCGGCACTAAACGGTGCTTAATCGACACTAATCGGTGCTAATCGGCACTAAACGGTGCTTAAACGACACTAATCGGTGCTAATCGGCACTAAACGGTGCTAACGACATTATCGGTGCTATCGGCACTAACGGTGCTATTGGCACTAATGGTGCTATCGGCACTAACGGTGCTTACAGCACTAACGGTGCTATCGGCACTAACGGTGCTTACAGCACTAACGGTGCTTACAGCACTAACGGTGCTATCGCCACCAACGGTGTTATCGGCACTAATGGTGCTAAATGGTGATCGGCTGACGTTTTCTGAAAACGTTGAATCATCATTGTCATGTTTGAATCATCACTAACGTGTTTCAATGTTCTGAACCACTTTAGTGAGGTATGAAGCGAGTCAGGGGTGTTCTGAATATCAAAGTGATTTTTCAAGGTTGACGGACCATCATCATCCACTTCCAGTTGGCTAAGGCCCTCAAAAAATGAGGTGGTCGGTAAACGATGGTCGAAGACTATAGAAAATTCAATTAGCTTCGCGTGGACTGTAAGATCATCCAAATCTGATATCCGGAGCTCAAGATATGACCCAAACAGCGTTGAAGGATCGCATTGAGTTCCCGGTCGGTCTAAGGGCTTCAAAATGCCTCGGTCGGCCAGTACCCAGTCGGAAAAGAGTCTCCAAGACTGTAGAAAATGCAGAGAGCTTCGCGTGGACAGTAAGATCATCCAAATCTGACATCCAGAGCTCAAGATATGGCCCAAACATCGTCAACAGTCCGTGTAGGACTGAAAATCAGTCTTGGTCGGCTGACGCCCTTCTCGGAGCTTGGTCGGCCAATGGTGGTCGGCTAGTGGTCTCCAAGACTATAGACAACTCAGAGATCTTCACGTGGACTGTAAGATCATCCAAATCTGATACCCGGAGCTCAAGATATGACCCAAACAGCGTCAACAGTCCGTGTAGGACTAAAAATCAGTCTTGGTCGGCTGACGCCCTCCTTGGAGCTTGGTCGGCCAAGAGATGGTCGGCTAGTGGTCTCCAAGACTATAGAAACTCAGAGATCTTCGTGTGGACTATAAGATCATCCAAATCTGATACCCGGAGCTCAAGATATGGCCCAAACAGCGTCAACAGTCCGTGTAGGACTGAAAATCAGTCTTGGTCGGCTGACGCCCTCCTTGAAGCTTGGTCGGCCAATGGTCGTCGGCTAGTAAACCCGGACCTGAAAATCATTCGTGGTCTTGAGGATCGAGAAACTTGATCTTAATCTCAAGTCATCCGTGATCTTAAGGATCAAGAAACTTGATCTTGATTTCAAGTCATCCGTGATCCTAAGGATCAAGAAACTTGATCTTAAGGATCAAGAAACTTGATCTTGATCTCAAGGATCAAGAAACTTGATCTTGATCTCAAATCACTATTTTGGTCATTCGTGACTTTGTTATCTTAAGGATCAAGAATCTTGGTCTTGATCTCAAATCATCCGTGATCTCAAGGAGAATCATCCAAGATTCGCTGAAAAATTCAAGTTCTAGGACCACGAACTAACCCGTGATCGGCCGGATCATGGGCTAGCTCGTGGTCGGCTGGCTCATGATCGGCCAGAGGGTCCAAATCCATGGTGATCGGCCGTGTGCTGATCGGCCAAGGGGTGGTCGGCAGGAACTCCTCCCGAGGTGGTGGTCGGCTGCATGGTGGTCGGTTGCTGCTCCCTCGGGGTGGTGGTCGGCTGCTTCGTGGTCGGCCACCTCGTGGTCGGCTACGGCCCTCCGGGTGTCGTGGTCGGCCACTTCATGGTTGGCTAAAATGCCCGGACCTGAAAATCATTCATGGTCTTGAGGATCAAGAATCTTGATCTTGATCTCAAGTCACTATTTTGGTCATTCATGACTTCGTTGTCTTAAGGATCAAGAACCTTGATCTTGATCTTAAGTCGTCAGGGATCTAGGATTTAAAATCATCCGTGATCCTAAGGATCAAGAACCTTGATCTCGATCACAAGTCGTCAGTTTGGTCATTCGTGACTTCTAACGATATTACTCCTTAATTTATGATTAGCACTGCTAATCTTGTAATTACGGCTAATCTCCTTAGTTAACTCCTTAAGCGTAATTAGCTTTTCAGAAGTCACTTGTTTTGCAGCTCCATCAATTATATCTGCTATTTCTTCTTTGGCTTGTATGAATTATAAATATTATTTCTGCAGAACGCGGGTAATTTCTACCCTTTTTTCATTTATAAACGATAGATGACCTTGGCTCAGAATTGAAAATCAGTCTTGGTATGTTGATGGAGGTGTTTGCTATGCCTTGAAGGGTTTCGTGAACCTTGAACTCAAACGACTTGTTTCTTAATCTTCGTGACCTTCCGGGCTTTAACTTGTTTGCTGAATCCTTGGTCTTAAGGTTATCATCAAACCTTGACTCTCATCCTTGTGATGAAGTTTTTTAGTTCTTACATCATCCTTGTTTCTCATGGAGGAGGTCTTCCTTCTCGGTTGATCATTAAGATAGTTCACTTGCTTCTTAGCGCTTGACCTTAGGCCTGGTATGCCTTTATTGGTTTTCACCCCTTTAGCTTGATTCTAGGTTTCCAACCTTCTTCTTATGCTCATATAACCTTTCTTAGGTCTCACCTTGACTGACGACTCTTGATTTGAGTCCTTGAACTTAAACGACAAGCTCAATTGGAGGTAGTCAGCCTTGTTGGCCATCAAGGATTAAATTTTGTGTCGGGATTTGAGATTCAAGATTTTAAGTATGGAATGACAAAGGACCTCTTATCTCAACATTCTCACTAATAGTTTCTGTGCTTACAAGGCATTATCAAGGGGACAACCAGTCTTAAGATGAGCTTTGAGAGGGTCTATCCTTCAGCTTACATCAATTGGTGCTACCAATTTCGAATCGATGGTGGGGTCTTCAGGACCTGGAAGTAAAAACTCTTTGCATAATTTTCTATCTCAGAAGAGGCGAACTTAAATGGGGCAGCAGCCTTAATGTTCTCATTTCTTGGAATGCGTTCCTCATAGCGCTCATCATATTGAGTCATAACAGCCTTCACAACTCTCAAATACTTTGTCATAATTTCATCCTTAGCTTCAAATTCACAATTCACTTGCGAGACTACCAGTCTTGAATCTCTAAAAACTTTGAGGTTCTTGACCCTCGGTATTCTGGCCAAGCCCAATATGGCTATCAAGGCTTCATATTCAGCTTCATTGTTGGTAGTAGGAAAATATAACTTCAAAGCATACTCAACTGTGAACCCATCGGGGCTTTGCAACACTAAGCCCGCGCCACTAGATTTTGTTTTTGATGCTCCATCAAAATAGAGCACCCAATATTCCTTTTGATCAGATACAAGTTCTTCATCTTTATCTCCACTTTCAGGGGTAGTTACTATCTCCTGCCCCCCGACTTCTTGGTTGCTAATGGTACATTCAACCACGAAGTCAGCCAATGCCTGAGCCTTGATGGTCGTTCGAGGCTTATACGTGATGTCAAACTCTCCAAGTTCGATCGCCCACTTAATCAATCTTCCACTTGCTTTCGGGCTGTGCAATATGTTCCTCAATTGCTGGTCCGTCAGGACTTCGATTATATGTGACTGAAAGTACGGTCGTTGTTTCCTTGAAGCTGTTATCAATGCCAAAGAAAATTTCTCGATGGATGAGTAATTGAACTCGGCTCCGTGGAGCACCTTGTCTACATAGTAGATAGGCCTCTGAACCTTGTTCTCTTCCTTAACGAGGACGGCACTCAATGCTTGTTCAGACACTGCTAGATACAGATAAAGAGTCTCTCCGAGACTTGGCTTGGCCAACAACGGGGCTTCGGCCATGTACTTCTTCAACTGTTCAAAGGCCTCTTGGCTTTTATTAGTCCATTCAAAAATTTTCACCTTCTTCAATGCCTGAAAGAAAGGCAAGCACTTATCACCAGACTTGGAGATGAATCTCCCTAGAGTGGCCACTCTGTCGGTTAACTTCTGTACGTCCCTCACAGAACGGGGTGGTTCCATGTCTAAGATTGCTTTGATCTTGTCGGGATTGGCCTCTATGCCTCTTTTTGAAACCATCAAACCCAAGAACTTTCCAGACCCAACGCCAAAAGCACACTTGGCTGGATTCAATATCATCTTGCGGTGCCTCAGCACTTCGAATGCCTCTCTGAGGTGCTTAATGTGATCTGCCTTGAGTAGGCTCTTGACTAACATGTCATCAACATAGACCTCCATGGTTTTTCCAATCAGATGGGCGAATATCTTATTCACCAATCGTTGGTAAGTAGCTCCTGCATTCTTTAGACCAAAAGCCATAACAATATAGCAGAAAACACCAAAGTCAGTTATGAAAGATACCTTAGGGATGTCATCCTCGTGCATCTTAATCTGATTGTAGCCGTTGAACCCATCCATGAAGCTCAACATCTCATGTCCAGCTGTGGCGTCTATCAACATGTCTATCATTGGCAGGGGAAAACAATCCTTTGGACATGCATCATTCAAATCAGTGAAGTCTATACACATCCTCCACTTTCCATTCGCTTTCTTGACCATCACCGGGTTAGCTAACCATTCGGGAAACTGAAGCTCTTCAACAAACCCAGCCTCTAAGAGCTTGTCAACTTCTTGTTTAATGGCCTCTGGCCTTTCAGGAGCAAAATTTCTCTTTTCTGTTTTATTATCTTCCGCCCTGGATCAACATTCAACTTGTGAGTTATGAGTTGGGGATCAATCCCTGGTATATCAGCTAAAGTCCAAGCAAACACATCGCTATTTTCTTGCAAGAATGCTATCAACTTGCCCTTCAGGGGTTCTTTCAAAGATGCTCCCATATAAGTAACTTCTCATCTCGCTTGGCCGTCATGGCTTCAATGTTTGTCTTGGTCGCCAAAGTTTGAAATCAAGGGTTTTCAATCTCAATCACCGAAATATCTATCAGAGCTGCTGGTCCAAGGCCAGGGGGTTTCTGGTTAGCCCCACGAGGTCTTGAACCTTCTCTAGGAGGTTTTCAAAGTTACATATTGGGTTTCAAGTCAACATGAAGTTTCAACCTTTGGATCTTAATTGGAGGTTCATGACCCCCCCTCAAGTTTGGCCTTCATAACTAACCTTGGCCTTCATGGCTAACAGCTTCTGTTCTTCAACCTAGGATTCAGGGTTGATTCCTCGATATAGATTTCGATAAATGCAATCCCGTTGGCTTCTTGCCTTTTAAACTTCTGAGACGAGAGCTTGCTTGAACTTCTTAATCCTTGCTTAAGGTTATCTATTGGCCTTCATCCTTGGATCCTTAATCCAGGTCCTTAATAAGTATTGAAGAGTAGCTAGTCCTTAACATCCTCGGCCTTTCATGGCTTTGACCCTTCGGGATCTTCACCTATGCATTTGTTTGTTTTCCATTCGTTAGTCTTTTATTTTTGGTACTCGTTCATCCTTGACTTGCACTCATCGGGTGATAGAGTAATATTGTCCTACTCGGAGCAACATGCTCTGCAATGGTTTCAATGAACCTTATTTCTGCTTCTACTAGATGAAGCTAAGTCCTACTAGGATAACTTGAGCCCATCGGGGCATTGCAAGACTAGGCCTGCATCACTTGATTTTGTTTTTGATGCTCCATCAAAATAGAGTGTCCACCATTCCTTCTGGTATCATCATTCTTATTCTGAAGTTCACTTCCTGCTTGGGGTACTACCTCCTGCCCCCCGACTTCTTGGTTGCCAATGGTACATTCAACCACGAAGTCAGTTAACGCCTTAGCCTCAATGGCTGTCCAAGGCTTCTGTGTGATGTCCTCTGCTGGCTTTTTTGGTGTTCCTTTCTTCTGCGGACATCCATGTCTTCAATTGGAAGGACTTGCCCCCCAACTCTATTAGGCCTTAACGAGGGTACATAACAGCTTTGTGCCATCTTTTGATCACCTTTATGTTCTCTAACGCCATTCCTAGTTGGGAACTTGATCTTCATATGATACGTTGAGGCAACAGCCTTGAATGCATGAAGTTCAGTCCTTCCGAGAATAGCGTTGTACGTTGAAACCGCCTTGATTACCAAGAAGTTCAACATCTGAATGGCCTCCTTGGGCTCCTGTCCAATAGTTATAGGCAACTGAATAGTCCCTTCAACTTTGGATTCTACTCCATTAAATCCATATATAGGCATGTTATTGGGGGTCAATTGAAAATCATTGTACCCCATCTTCACAAATGTATCATGAAATAGAATGTCAACGGAAGCTCCATTGTCCGTCAAGACTCGCTTCACTTCCGAGTTCCCAATCACAGGGGTTTTGACCAACGGGTTGTCATGGGGAAACTTCACCCCTTCGAGGTCTGAGTCATCGAAACCAATTGCTATCTCAATCCTGGCATGCTTCGGGGCTTCTCCCACGATGTGCATCTTCTCTGGCATACGCCTTTCGAGAGTTTTGGGTTGTACCGGCCGCTGTCGGGCCTCCCCAAATCATGTTAATAACTGGCCCTCGGGGCTATGGGTTACAATCCTGACCTCGATCATCATCCCTTCTATCATTGTCTCTTCTATCATAATCCCTCCTTTGAGTTCCACGATCATCACCCTTAGTGAATTTGTTCAGCTTTCCTTTTCGGATCAAGAATTCAATCTCATCCTTCAACTGCCTAGAATCATTTGTATCATGCCCCACATCGCGGTGGAATCTACAATACTGATCCTTGTTTCTCTTTGCGGGATCACCCCTAAGTGGCTTCGGCCATCGAAAATCTTTGTCTTTCTCAATATCCAACAAGATTTGACTCCTAGGAGCATTCAGTATTGCATAGTCGTTGAATCTTGGTCCCAAACTCTTCTTCGGTGGTGATTCAGAATCCTTGCTAGTCCGGGGATACTTGTCCCTAGCATCATACTCTTGTTCTTTCTTCCGTTTCTTAAAGTCATTGGAGCCCTTGCCATTGCCTCCAGCAGCTTCTTTTTTCATGCTGTCCTCTGCCTTGATATACTTGTCGGCCCTTCGTTGGAGCTCGGCCATGTTCTCAAGAGGATGCTTTGCCAAAGACCTCTTGAAGAAAGGATCAGTGGTTCCGTGTTCCAAGGCTACCATGGCCACTTTATTCTCCACATCTGTAATAGTCAATGTCTCCTTGGTGAATCTCTTGAGATAATCCCTTAGATTCTCGTTCTTCCCCTGCACCACATACATGAGGGATGCAGAACTTTTTTCATGAACTCTTCCACTAATGAATTGGCTAACAAAGGCATTTTTCAACTCCTTGAAAGAGCCAATCGAATTTGCAGGTAGCCTGCTATACCACCTTTGAGCCATACCCGACAGGGTTTGAGGGAACGCCCTACAGTTTAAGGCGTCACTAGCAGGTTGCAGCAGTAGTGCAGCTGTGAACGTCCTGACATGAGTTTCAGGATCGCCTGTTCCATAGGCCTTGATCGTCAGCATCTTGAATTTCTTTGAGATGCGGGCATTCATCACTTCCTCAGTGAATGGAGGTGGTTGGATCATCAAGATCTAGCGGCATCAGATCCTTGGGGTTGTTTCTGGGGGTTTCCGCCCTTGTTGCTCCTTCAGTTGAGGTATCGGCCCTTCTTCGTCTCCTAGACGGCCTCTCCAGATCTATGACGGGAACCTTTCCTGAGATTGGAGGAGGCCGATGCAGAGTTTGATTCTGCCTTGCTTGCTCCCTTGCGGCGTCATCTTTCAGCCTCTGGATCTCAGCCTCATGAGCCTTGATCCTTTCCTCAGTCGTTTGTGGAGGTCCATCATGGATTCTTCGGGCCCTCCTTCGGGGCTCTCTACTAGCACGTCGCCTCCTTGGGGCCTCGTCACGGTCATCATCGTCATCCTCAGATGTCGAATCAGTAGTATAGGGGCTGGAGTAGTCTAGGTACTCGCGATCTCGGATCTATAAAGCATGACCACTCGATCCAGGTTCTCGAACAGGGGGTAGTTGGGCAACCCATACATTGGGTTGGTATTCATGGGGAGATCCGTAGTATGGATCTGTACCCCAGATGGAGGGTGGTTAGGATCAACCAAGGGAGAGTCACCATCTGAAGAGAGTTGGTTCCCTGTTATGGATGGACAACCATAGGCAGCTTACTCCCAGCAGGGGGATTCGTCCCTGGAGGCTGAGAAACTTGAGTTTGGGGGATCGTCCCTTGTTCAAACGTGGTTGTCCCAGAGGTAAGAGGCGGAGCGAAGCTGATTGGTAAAGCTTCGGTAGAGCCTGGTGCAGTTCTTCGTGTGCTAACCATGGTTGATGTTTTCATCCCACAGACGGCGCCAAATGTTGTGGAATAAAAACTAGGCTACGATTTGTAATTAATGCTATGGTGGTTGAGCTTCGAGCTTTAATGGCTGTTTCCGTGTTACGAGACTGATCGGTCCTCACAGAGTGCCTACGTATCTCGTTATTGAGAATCAAGCCAGGACGTAGTTCTAGGTGATGGTGCCCTCGAGGCTATAGAGGCGAGAGCTCACCTAGGACGCAGTGGCTTGCATGTCCTTACTCGAGGATTAAGCCAAAACGTAAGTGACGTATGGAGCTGTGCCCAAAAACGTAGTTCTGGGATGAGGGGTTAGACCCTTTATATAGGCTGAGAAGCCCTAGAATTATGGTAAAAGTCAGAGACTTGGTGGACAAGTCTTCCTTGAGGAAGGTTCTAGATCTCTTCCTTACAGGAATCAGTTTCCATGTTGAAATATGTATCTTGGAGGCTAAGTCAGGCAAGAGTAATATCCTTGTTTGACTCTTATTTGCTGAGCTGTTTATTACCCTTAATATTAATTACGAAATTAATATTATAAATAGGGTTTGGGCCGATCTGGTGGGCCCCACGTTTGGACCATTCCGGGTCTAATTAATGCCACATTAAATGTGTCTTTAGGGCTTACTTTTAGCCCATATCCATAAAATATAAAATTCTTTCACAATGGGTAATATAAAATTACAAAATTCGACAAATATGGCATTTATATTCTTAAATGGACAAAAAAATTGACAATGTAACATTTTGAAAACTAAGACGATGTTTAGTATTACTGTTAGGAGACAATAATAACTTCATGCTAAAAAACGGGTTAAAAATTTATTTGGGAAAAATTCAAAGTCAACATTTTAAATAAAATACTTTTGATGTAAAAGTTACTTCAAAGAAACAGGTTATCACTAACTTTTGAAAAAAAAAATTGGTTTTCAATTTTCCCCCACTCACTTTTGAAAAAAATGTTTACCAGATTTTGCGGTAAGCAATTACTGATTTCATCATTAAATGATGGAAAATATAATTTTTTTTATACTATACCTCAAAATATGCGCATATTAAAAATATTATTATATAGTCATCTGAAGTTTAAAACAATATTTTTTTCATTGGCACTTTTTCCAACTTTCAAGAATTTTATATAATACCTAAATAAACAATGTTTTATCTATACCCAATTATGAAATACCGTTTGTTAAGTACATATCGATGATCAGACAAATTTGTATCCTATCAATATTTTTAGTGTTAAAAAACTAATATAAATATTGATTTTTGTAAAAAAAAAAAAGGGACTTTGTTGCCATCACCCGATCATAAATATATTTTTACTATTTACAATTCGTTTGATGTACGATTTTAATTATTATTTTAATGTTTAGTTTTTCGTTAAGAATGGAAAAAGTTATAAAAAGTAGTAAAGTGTAATATAATAATATGTGATGAAGTTTCAATCTTATGCCTTTGTATGTATTTTTAAAATTATTGATATGAATGTTTAATTATAAAATGATGTTAACGAGATTCAAATCTTAAAATAATGATAATAGTTATGATATTAAAAGAAAGAAAATTTGTTTGCATTAAATTTAAGGATTCACATGTATTTTTAAAATTTTAATGATTGTTATTGTTGTTAATCATATCATACCGAACAACAACCAATAGGATAATCTAGATAGATATACCAATATCCATGATTACCTAGCATCAAAATTACATTCATGCATTTTCATTTGATTCGGTAATCAACTTATTAAAACTACACATTTCACTATTTTAGCTTCATTCATTACATATACTGATTTATATCCTATGCGATGCATACATCACCTTATACGGTTGTAATTTTTAAAATTTTTAAATATTTTAAATCATTTAACCCTAAATGAGAGTTGACCCCCTATCTCTCCTCACCCGCCGCCTCCTTTCCCCCAAATCTAATAACTATATCCATCGTAGGAGACCTATTTTCTCCTTCTCTTGTTTTCTTTTTTGTTTTTCCTTCAATAATTTTCAATAATCTTCATCTTTGGGTGAGATTTTTGATTCTTGCATCCATTTTTTGGGTTTTTTATGTTTCTTCTTTTGGAGTGGTTTGTGTCTCTCCTTTTGGAGTGTTTCTGTTGCATTTTGGTTTGTTGTCGTGTTGTTTTGAGTATGATTTCTATTGTGTATTGGGAGATCTGGGAAGCCCGCATCGAATCTGGAACGGTGGTGATTATCGCGAGAGCTCACCTTGCACAACGAAAGATTGTTCAATATATGGGGGCATCTGTACCCCCAACCTCAGTTGGTGTAACCGATGGGTATGAACACTTGACTATCACCGGTTTTTTATGTGCGCTAGGTCAATTGTGATGCTACTATTTTCAGGGATGTTGGTGTCAACCGGATTGCTCGGAAAACCTTTGTAATCATTTTTATTTTCAAGAATATTTATATTCTATGTGTTAAGCGATTTGAAAACAAAACGATTATTTGTTTAGCTCGTTTTTTGTTTCACAATCAGGTCGTAGTTGACAGTTCGGGAGTTTGTCCCGGCTGGGTTCCAATGTTTTAGTATTAATAAAATTTTCTTGTTCGTCAAAAAATATTTTAAATCATTTTCATTATAAATGATTTGATTATAATATAATTTTAAAAATATTTCAATCTTTTAAATTATGTAGGGCCTTAAGATGTGTTTTAACTAAATATGTCATTAATAGAGTTAGAGCAAGTCCAACAATGTCTTAAATATTGTCCTAAATCAATATTTAGGACATTTAGTCACTTTTTATGCTCCAACAATGTCCTAGTGGTGCCTTAAAACACTAAGAAATCCATCTCATTCCCTACTTTTAAGGCACTTCTATACTTTTCCTAAATCATTTTTAACAATAAAAAATTAACTTCCCTCATTTTCTACACTTCTCTTTCCTCTCTTTTTTCCCTTCCCTCCAATTCTAATTCAAATATATTATTATTTTAATTATAAGGCACAAGTATTAAGGCATATTGTTGGAATTTATACACAAAAATCATGTCTTAAATCACTAGGACATTATATTTTATTATATTTATAGGACACCAACTAGGACATTGTTGGACTTGCTCTTCCGATACAATAGTTTTTAAATAATAAGGTCCTCAAAAGAAGTTTTCAATATAACTTAATAATTAGGCCTTAAGTTGTGTTTATATTTTATTTTGGGCCTAAATAACAAAAACGAAGTACTAAAACTCAAATACCATAAAAGAAATACTTTATCGATCGATCAATCCATCGACTACCAAACGGGGGCTGTTTACTTCACTTGTTTTCCGGAAAAATTTTCTAAAAAAACTAAAAAAATAGAAAATATGTTTCAATCTGATATTTTCTAAAAAGAAAACTGGAAAATTAGAAAACAAAGTTTTCTAAATTATAACTACATTTTGGAAAACTCCAGAAAACATCAACCCACTATTTTCCAAATCTAGAAAACTGAAAACGCGCTAAAATTGGTATTGAAGAACCACCTTCGATCCTTTGCACCTACATCAATTTATATTATTATCCATATCAAGCTATGTGAATATACTGAATAACAGGAAAAACAATTACAATTACAGGAAAAAATTATAAAGCGCAGTACACCTACATATGCTATCAGATCGGAATCATATTACTATGCTATAGCCTATAAGCTACAAACTATAGATAGACAAAAATCGAACACATAACTAACAATTGGAGAATTTATAATCATAAAATAATTATTTTAAAATAAAGTATTATTCACACATTACTTTCTGAAAGTTAGAAATTTATATTATATAAACATGATAAAAGATTTTTTTAAATGTTTTTAGCTTTAGAAATATTTAATATAAATATTACTTTAGAAAGTCATTAAATTCTTAAACATGCAACCTAAAAAACAATAGTAGAAGATTTATATATTTAAAAAAAGAAATACGTAGTTGAACTAAAAAATGTGTTTGGAACATGTATTCTCAGTTTTTAATAATTTTCTAAGAAAATGAAAATTCAAAAATTTTGAAAAATTTGAAAATAGAAAAATGAAAATTTTTTGTTGAAGTAAACATGCTCGGTTTTCATACTGTAGTATTTCAATAATCATATGTGTTAAGAATATTTCTGTAAAATAGTTAGAGTCCGTGCATAGCATGGGACTATTTATAATCTTATAATTTTATCTTTTATAATTTTTTTAATTTATTTATTATAAAAGAGTTTAACATGTTATAACCTAGACTACTTTTTACAAATAATATCTCAAAAACAATTTTATAACTAGAAAGAAATACAAACTCTTACAGAAACTGATATTAATAATTACTCACTAATATTATTTGTACTTATTATTAAGCAATTCAACACAATATAATTTTAAAATATCATAATGTTACATAAAGTCTTTTGTGTCAATTACAATTATTTTTAATATATTTTCACACGTATATATACATACATACATACATACATACATACATACATATATATATATATATATATATATATATATATATATATATATATATATATATATATATATATATATATATATATATATATATATATATATATATATATATAGGGGGCTACTCCAATACAAACCTCCTTACAATACAAACCTAAAAACCATATTTCAATCCAACATTCAAGCTAATCCATTGACCAAACTAGGGGTAACCCAATACAAAAAATGTATAATAAACTAGGCTCCATTCAGTAAAAAAAAAATACTGTCCACGTGATGACGTCAATGTATAATAAACTAGGCTCCATTCAATAAAAAAAAATACTGTCCACGTGATGACGTGGCAGTGACGTCATCACGTGAACAGTAAATTTTTTTTTTGGGTTGAATGAAGCCAAGAATTTTATACGTTTTTTGTGAAGGTGCCCCTAGCACGACCCTTAAAATAAATGAAATATAATTTATTTAGTGTTGGTTTGTAGTTCTCATTTTAAGAGTGGTTTGTATTTGATCATTTGCCTATATATATATATATATATATATATATATATATATATATATACACTAATATATTAAAGGCGAAACATTGAAAGTTATAAAAGTTTTGGTTTTCGGTTTGGTTATTCTATGTTAAATTTTTAATTAATTTTAAATATAAAAAAAATTAAGCACAAAGTATGCGTTAAGTCTTTTAGTCAACTTCAAATTAAAAAGCTCTAAAACACTCCTAACACAGAACTCTCTTAAACCTAATTTGCTCACGCAAAATACCACAACATCAATTCAATACACAAGCTTCTTTCATTTTCTTCTCTTTTTCAACACCATATGTCATTTAAGTGTAAGTATAATGATTGTATTAGCTTTTTGCCTTTTTGTATTATCTCCATCTTATAATTGTTTTACAAGAAAATCTAATTTAGGGGTGTTTTCTTAATGTGAGTTGCTTTAAATTTATGTTCATGTTTTATATATACAGTGTTTGTTTGAATGCCTGATTGATTAAAAAAAACGATTATAATATCCAAGAAAAATTTATCATGTACACTATTATATTAAAGCCGAAAGATTGAAAGTTTGTCGTTTCTATTTTAGGTTTTGTTATCCTAATTATTAAAAAAAAAATTAAAATATTATGTTATAAAAACAACAACTCAAAAAATTATTTTCCAATGTTAACAAAATTATATTTTGACTAAAATTCCTCCACCCGTAATTAATGGTAAGTAGTAAATTGTTTTTTCAAATTAAAATACGTTAATTTTTAATTATTAGATATTACCTTTTATAAACACCTAAATTTATCAGTTTTACCATATCTTTCAATCGTTAATTTATATTTTCTAATTAAAACAAGTTACCTATTTAATCTAAAATGTAATCTTACAATCATTAATATATATCCAAAAATATTGTATCATTCATAATTAATAAATAAGAAAATACTATAATTAATGGTAAGTAGTCGATTATCTTTTCAAATTAAAATACGTGACTTTTTAATTAATAGATATTACCTTTTATAAATACCTAAATTTATCAATTGTACCATATTATTCAATCATTAATATTTCTTTTTTAATATTGCAGAGGACACGGGAGAGACAAGGAAAAACACCAGCGCGGCTGTGGAGTCGTCGGCGGTGGTGATGGCGGCGAGTTGCAGAAATAAAAACGAGGGAGGAAAAGAGTGAGGCTGAGAGGGAAAGAACGGAGGGAGAGAGAGGGAGAGAGAGCGAGAATATATTATATTTAATAAATATAATATATTTATTAAATATATTATATTTGACAAAATAAGTCAACTATAACATCTCTCACTTGATTTATTTGTCAATATTTTTCATAACTCCCACTTTTCACATAATATACAATTTGAGTATCAATATAAATCAAACAAATATTATCACTCTTATCACAACAGGTGGGATAGTGTCGACTATTCCAAGAGGATATGGAATTGTTGATTCACTGATTTTCAAATTTCATATCAAACTTCATTCTTATCATAGCATGTGGGATAGTATCGACCATTCCATTGGATTCACGCCTATCGATTCAATTGATATTAATTCTCTTCTTCTCATTTTATTTCAAAGAGATGATAAATTACCATCACCACCATTATGATCACCATATGTCAAGCTTTTCTTTGAATCCAGTAAGGAAAAATAACTCTACACACTTTAGATTTAAAGGTAATTTTCTTTCTTTATACACTAGTTTGTGTGACAATAAAATTAGCTTGAAATTTCTTTATGTATGTACATCTGCTCAACTTGATGTGTTTACACCAAAACTTGAATGAGGTTATTGAGCATCTAACTATACGGATTACAAAGTGTTGGGTTCCGTTCCGAATTCCTAATTAAGTTAAGAATCCTTTAATGAGCAAAATTCTAAGAATTCTAATTTGTGATAATTGAGATAATTCTTATTTTGGTAGAAATATTAAGTGTGGATGGATTTCTATCCAATATAAGAAAAGATGGTAATTTTCACAAATAAGATTTGAAGTAGAATAGGATTAGAATATTTGTAGTGCATGTTAATATAAATATTTGTAAGGATTTTGGTGCATTTCAAAAGTTAGAGAGTTGTGTGCGATACACAATAGAGAGCTTTTGTGATCAAGGTGAGGTGATTGTATTCAAGAGTGTTGAGAGAGGGAGCGATTCCAATCTTGTAATACATTCATATTTAGCGGATTTGTGATTTTACCCTCCCTTGAGGGGTTTCGACGTTAATTTGTTGTGTTCTTTACTTTCGTTTTTATAATTGTGTTTGATTAACGTTGATCTATAGTGGATGCAATCCTAACACAAAGTTTTGTGTGTATAAATCTTTCTGCATATTGATTTGTATAAGCATGCATGCGTGTCATTCACTAGATAACTGTATTGATAAGTACTACTCCACTTGCTCCAACACTCACCACGTTACTTCGGCAATGGTTACAACAAATATGGAGGATCTCAAATACAATGTTAGCTCGGTGATGGTGGCGGTCAATCACATCTAATGTGAAAAAAATGATAGGAGGGAAGAGATAGTATAAATGCAGTACTAGAAATCTTAGAAAGTGTATTGAGTATGTGTTTCGTGTTTTAAAAGTCAATGTAAAAAAGTGTGGTACCAATTGACCAACGACTGATTACTAAGAATATTTCTGTAAAATAGTTAAGCTCGTGCTATGCATGAGCATCTTTATATTTCTTATAATTTTATCATTCACTTTTTATTTATTTATTATTGTAAAAGAGATAGATCTGTTTTTTTAAAAAAATGGAATTAATTCAATAATAAAGAATCATACGGCATCTACAAAGATGACTAAGTCAAATAAACATAAAATTGAACAAATCATCAATCTTCATGAAGAGACAATCAAGTGATATGTTGAAGATGATATAATTACATATACCAGCTTCGCCACAACCCACTTGAATTATCAACTAAAACTGCAATCTTATAACAACTCTTATCACTCAATCAAAATCAGTACACACAATAAATGAAAGAACAACACCCTCTCACCAAGGAAAGCAAACAAACTGGAATTGCAAACTGAAATTCTTAGATCTTAAAAACGAAATCACAATAAGAGATAACCGGTCCACTCTCGAATCCAATAAGCCCCGCTCGAAACGAAGAAAAAAGAAAATTGAAAGCTCCGACAATTTAAATCTAAAAAAGCAAATCAAATAAATTAAATGGGTAGAAATCTTTACCCAAAAAGGAAGATTACTGAAGAAAAAAAGAAACAAGCAAAACAAATTAAAGGATTTGGAACTTTCCACTGAAAACTTCGATAAAAGCCCCGACGGCTATGTTGATAAACGAATAGGGAGGTTGCATTTCTTAGAGAGAGAGAGAAAGGTATTTTTGAAGTTGTAATTTAGAACATAAAGTTGTTATTTTGTTCAAGTCGATACTCGATGTGTATTTTCGACGAGTTAGATTTGTTATTTTTAATAATAATATCTAGAAATAATATTATAACGATAAAAGAAATACAAAATCATACTTAAACTAATATTAATAATCACTCAATAATATTATTTATATTTATTACTAAATAATTTAACTAGATAATCTTAAAAATATTAGGATGTTACATAAAAAGTTTTGTGTTATTAATACTTATTTTTGATTAATTTGCACACGTATATTTGCAAAGTTAATAAATTTGAATAATTGAAATTTTAACTTTTTTTTTCTTGTTGGAAAAGCTTGAAATTTCACCTTTAGATTGAATAAAAACCTATAATACTAATCTAATATAATTTTTTATGAATAAAAAACATAGCATTTAACTCGTGCTTTCTAGTTTAGATAATTACTTTTTTCATAATATTATCAAATAGATGCTACCTCTCACATTTTAGCTGATATAGAAAATATTATCTTGAATTCTACTTTTTAGAAAATATTAAATTTAAGGTAGATTTGGATTTTTATTGCCTTTGTCGGTTACGAAATTAAAACCGTCCATTATCAAATTTAAAATAAAACAACCCATTACCAAACTGTATAAATGTGAGTTGTATATGGCACATATTCATATAAATTTTTTTTGCCTAAGTTTTTTGGTTTGTTAGTATACTGAGATGGAAAAGAAGTTGCTTAAATCAGGTTTTTACAATTTAAGGGTGTTCATGGCACATCATCATAATAAAATAAATTTTACATGATGATGTACTAAGAACAATCCTTTGATTGTATATACCTATATCATAGATACAAATTAGTGTTTAAGTTTTAGTGATTTCTTGATAGGGGATGAAAAACATATGTAATGTACTATTATGTTCATGCTCCACTATTCTTTTTGTTCTTCACCCAACACATTATAAGAGTCATGATATATATAAAATTCCCTGATTCACTGATTTATTTTCAAACATAATTCACTGATTTTTTATTAGAAGTTCAAGGAAATCTTACACTTTCATCATTGCTGCTATATAAGATTGCTTATTACAGTTGTGTATAGATGGAAATTTGGAAAAAATCGCTTTTATATTCATTCAATTGCAATGTCCTTAATGGATTAATGTATCCAGTTTCCCTTTGTAATAAATAGTGCATACATTGCACAAAATTTATGTTAATAGACTACTTTGCATATTTTTTTGTGGTACCTAGTTTGCATTTTTGATAAAACAGATTGTTTTTTACAATTTCTTAAACCTTTCATCTATTAGGATAAATTTATTATAATATAAATTAGATTTCATTTCTTTATGTTTTATAATATTTGTTGCTAAACATGTTTTATAATAAATTATCATTACAAAATTAGACTTCTTACAATGAAAAATGACAACTGAAAATGATTTGATAATATTCATTTTATCACTTTCTTATATTAAAAGTGCAATTTTCATATTAAATCGTCGCCTTTTAATTTATGAAGTCGATGACCTTTCTAAATGCATGCATCTACAATGATATCTACCTGGTTGGGGACGAAACCAAGCTAATAAATACGATAGGTGAATCGGAAATATCTCATTTCATTAACGCCTTTGACACTACAAGGATTTTTGCTTTAGTCAACAGGCAAAACGTGTTGTCTGAATATACCAAAAACTGTTGACTATTGAGAAGTCGTCTGATACACACCTCAGACAACACACAGCAAGCTGTTGTGTGAAAGTTGAAAGACAAGTAAAAGGCACATGAAAAATGTTGTCTGATACCTAGAAACAACAACACTTCTTTGGAAACCTCTTGTCAAATCTCCAATAACGCAACACTTTTTAACGAATATATTGTTGTTATTAAGCAGTAAAGACAATGGTTTTTAAAAGAAAGCCTACTGTTTAAGTGCAAAATATACAATATTTTACTTGATCAGGGCTGTTGTTGTATGTCACTACAGACAATGGTTTCTTAGCAAAAACCATTTGTTTTATCCATTGTCTGATGATATTTTAACTAGTTTTTATCAAAGATAATAACATTGGCTAATGATAAATGAAACAATACTTTTACTTACAATAAAAATAAAAGTTTATACAATACTAGCAACTAACCATTTTAATCAAAACCAATATTCATCTAAACAGAAACTACCATCAATATTAATCACAATAAAGCTACTACCAATATAAAATTCTTTAGACCACTTGGTGGGTTGCCTCCAGCCTCATTTCTAGGCTTTCGAAACTTTTTATTTTCTTCTATGCTAACTAATGTGAGTATGACCATCAAATACTCACTTCTGTGTCAAAAGGCTCCAGCTTGTTCAGTTTGGCAAACATATTTCTATAGAATTGAGCATCCTTCTAGTTGATTTCTTTTACCTTCTCCTTCAGAACCTTGTACTCGAGCTTCACATCCCTACAAGCAGCCAACATAAATGAATGACCAAAGTACTCCAAAAATATTTTTTGAGATAGAAAATAACAAAACTATTGTAAATGAGCAAATAGAAGTTTACAAATGAACTTTGCGGATACAATAAAGTATAATGCAGTGAGGAGTAACTGTTTTTTAACAATTATTTGAGGCTCAAAATTATCACTGAAATGCATAATTTTAACAGCTAATGAAAGACTACAAATTTAGAAGCCTGCACAAACTTACCATATTGATATCTGGTACACGGCAAGTAAATATCTTCGCAATGTGGACAGAATATCCGCACATAGCTTGACCCGGTTATATCTGACTGGCCAACTGGCAAACATGGCTGCTCACTGCAAAATATCCTTGGGCATCTCCCAAATTCACAGTTCTTGTACTTCTCCATCTACAGAAAGGTAAATTAGTATTTTGAGCCCATACAAATTGGTGGTCCCAAATCTTGTACAGATAAGCGAGAAAAGAATTAACGCAATAGAGTAAATTACCAATGCTGACATCCCTTTGCTAGTCAATATATATCGGGCATGAATTAGACCATAGAGCATCTTTGCTGCTGATTCAACGAATGAATTCTGTTCTTCACTAAGCTTATCGCCTATATAAACATAAGAATGAACTGTTCATAAAACATATACATTTACAGTATGAGAATGAACACATTCAAGATCCTTGTGAAAGACCAGTTGCCAAAAAGATTTTGTATGACAAAAGGAATTTTTATAATGTTAATAAAACCGAATTCTTCAGAAAAATTATATTAAAAGAAATTAGAAATGCCACAAACCCAAGCAACATACTTATAAAGCTGAATAAGATCAAGACTGGGACAAATGGAACAAATTTTTAACCTAAATTTTCTAGCTATTTTTAAGACAACGGCTATATGAGATGTTATGTGCTGCAACATGATTTCCAATCAGAACCATAAGCTATCGGACTACATTATTCAGAAGTCAGAACTAGCAACCACTATTTAGTAATTTGAAAAAGGACTTCCCAATGTAACCTTTTAAGTAATTTGAAAAAGGATTTCCCAATGTAACCTTTTAAAAAATTTGAAAGTAGGAATCACTTTAACAAGACTAACCAGAGGAAAAGAACTACAAACATGAAAGTGGAAATGAGACTTGGTAGGCTATATATGGAAAAGGTTCAAAGCTGTGAAACATGGCACTTAGGAATCAGGATACAGACTTGGTACCTAGAGTATCAACTCAATTTGAACACAATTCAATGTAAATAAGGAAAAACCTTTTCTGACTATGATTAAGCTGTCAAGTAATCGAGCTACTATACTGATAAACATAAAAGTATTTACTCAAGGAAATGGCAAATAGACATTACCATGGGATGACTCAACATCTAAAATTAAGTCGAGGGCGTAGTCGTAGTATGGAACTTTACTGCTTAGCCCACAAAGGTTAAAATCATCTTGAATGTAATAATCATCCACTTCGCAGAAGAATTCATGTCCTTTCAGATTGCAAAACTAGGAGACCCAGGAAACGTATTCACCTTCAGACCCACTAACATCTGACTCATCAACTGATACATAACAAAGGAAAGGAATAGAAGTGACCTGCATTTGCTTGACAAACCCACCTGCAAGAAAATTCTTCAGAAAATTGAGCTAGTCAAGGCAAGTAGAAATGAGGTCCGAGATAATATATAGATTAACATATCAAGAAACCATTAACAAGGAGCAAAAGATGAACCTGTACCAATTGAGACCAGGTCCTTGTGTTAAAGGGCTCTCCACCAATCTTCATCGATGTATCTGGACTATAACCATCCTATTTAATCAACCCACAGATCAATACATCAGCCTTTATTAAGAATTTTAATCACAAAGGAATGAGAACTTACCAGAGAAGCGACACACATATCAAGACCAACACTTTCAATTGCTTTTGATAACTCTACCGTTGAAAGGAAATACAAGTACAAATTAAACATATAGCGAGACTGAGAGAGACATAGTAGGAGATGGAGAGAGGAGGAGAGAACAAATCGAGAGATAGAGAGAGGGAAATATACAAATACAATTACAAATCGGAGAACATAGAGAGAGACATATACAAATCTAAGTACAAATCGAAGAACAAAGAGAGAGACATAAACAAATACAAGTACAAATCAAACCTAATCGAACCTAATTGAGGTCTTGAAGTTCTAAGAGAGCTTCCCCTAATTGAGCGTGAGAGTGTCTACGAGAGTGAGCGGCGAGACTGTGAGGCTGAGGGGCTGAGGGTGTGTATCCCTGATTGTAATCTGTTTCGATCCTTTTCTTTGACTTAGACAATAATTGTAAAAAATTTATGTGGTACAAATTGCCGCTCATCAAATTTCATCGAGTGCTGTTTTTTTCTTTCTTTTTCTTTATGCAAATTTTGTAATTATTTTATTTTTGAAAACTTTTTTTAAAAAAATTAAATTTTCGGTATTTTAATAAACACTCATTTTAGGGTTGGGGAAAAATAATCAAAAATAAAAAGGTCAGATTGTAGTAGATTTTAACAAAAACGTAGTAAAAGTGCTACTTCCTATAACGAGGCACGATCCAGATTCATTGAATAATTTTTTTTGAATGATTTCTTCGACGATCGAACCGTACGAAAGTTAATAAACACTCATTTTAGTGTTTGAAAAAAATAATCAAAAAATAAAAAGGCCGGGTTGTACGAGATTTTTTAAAAAACGTAGTAAAAGTGTTGCTTCCTATAACGAGGCACGATCCAGATTCACTGAATAATTTTTTCATATGATTTCTTCGACAATCGAACCATACGAAAGTTAATAAACACTCAATCTAGTGTTGGGAAAAAATAATCAAAAAATAAAAAGGTCGGGTTGTACGAAGGTGCTGCTTCTCGTAACGAGGCACGATCCAGATTAACTGAATAATTTTTTTGAATGATTTCTTCGATGATCGAACCGTACGGATGTTAATAAACACTCATTTTAGTGTTTGGAAAAAATAATAAAAAAATAAAAAGGCCGGGTTGTACGAGATTTTAACAAAAACGTAGCAAAAGTGCTACTTCCTATAACGAGGCACGATCCAGATTCACTGAATAATTTTTTCATATGATTTCTTAGACGATCGAACCGTACGAAAGTTAATAAACACTCAATCTAGTGTTGGGAAAAAATAATCAAAAAATATAAAGGTCGGGTTGTACGAGATTTTAACAAAAAATTAGTAAAGGTGTTGCTTCTCGTAACGAGGCACGATCCAGATTAACTGAATAATTTTTTTGAATGATTTCTTCGATGATCGAATCGTACGGATGTTAATAAACACTCATGTTAGTGTTTGGAAAAAATAATCAAAAAATAAAAAGTTCGGGTTGTACGAGATTTTAACAAAAATGTAGCAAAAGTGCTCATTCCTATAACGAGGCACGATCTACATTCACTGAATAATTTTTTCATATGATTTCTTCGACGATCGAACCATACGAAAGTTAATAAACACTCAATCTAGTGTTGGGAAAAAATAATCAAAAAATAAAAAGGTCGGGTTGTACGAGATTTTAACAAAAAATTAGTAAAGGTGTTGCTTCTCGTAACGAGGCACAATCCAGATTAACTGAATAATTTTTTTGAATGATTTCTTCGATGATCGAACCGTACGAATGTTAATAAACAATCATTTTAGTGTTTGGAAAAAATAATCAAAAAATAAAAAGGTCGGGTTGTACGAGATTTTAACAAAAAATTAGTAATGGTGCTGCTTCCTATAACGAGGCACGATCCAGATTCACTGAATAACTTTTTTGAATGATTTCTTCGATGATCTAACCGTACGGAAGTTAATAAACACTCATTTTAGAGTTGGGAAAAAATAATAGAAAAATGAAAAGGTCAGGTTGTACGGGATTTTAACAAAAACGAAAACGTTGTAATAGTATAGATTCCGGTAAATATTGTTCTTGAAGATCAAAGTCCAATTCGAAGACGTTATTGAATTCGGATTTTGACGCTCCAGTAGTCGAATCGAAGCTCTCAACGAACCCTATGTGTTTTTGCCAACAGATGTGGTGCAGGTGATTTCGATTTTTTTATTCTAAATTTGATTTATTTTCGAAATTATTAGGATTTAAAATAAAAAAAAATTGCAAACAGTGTTTGTTGTGAAATCTGAAGATGCCATGTTGTAGATCTTGTTTTTCTGGTCAATTTCATATATCATGTTGGATTTTGAGTTCCATAACATATAGAAATTGGAGATTGATTATAGTGTTCTTCGTGTTCTTGGTGTTCTTGGAATGAAAACTTGAAGATGGTGATGAATAGTATTGTTTTAATCATGTTTTGGTAAAAAGGTAAAAAATGAAACGTTTTTAACCTTTTCACCTTTTAACTTATTTACTTCTAATTACTAAATTACCTTTTATTTAAAAAGGTAAATTATTTATTTACTTTTCATAATTGTTTTTATTTTGATTATTTATTTTAAATCCAAAATTTAGTTATAAAAATGCAGAAAAGTTATTTTCTAAAATTGTCATTCTAACAATACTTTTTACGAAGTATTGTCTATGTTTCATTCACATAATATTTCTAAAAAATGTTGTGTGTTGGTTCACTGTCACACAACACTATGGATAACATATTGTATGACTGCTACATAGACAACAGACCTAAAAACACTTGTCTGAATACAACAACGGTTTTCTGGGATATTGTGTTGCAGGCATTCACACAACACTTATTTGCTAACGCTTGTCTAATCTTAAAAATACTTATGCATTTACACAATACCCCTGGTCAAGAAATGCTTGTCTGGTAAGATTTATCACACAACAGTTTTGGCCCATTGTGTGAATGTTGGATTACACAATACTTTCTCGAGTAGGAAAATAGCAGTTGTCTGATCATTTCGGGCAACACTTTTTTCCATGGGTGTTGTCTGATACGTGTCGTCTATTGCTAGATTTCTTGTAGTGTGAGATTGAAGTTTTATTGAGCATCGGAGTGGAGAGGTGGAATATAGAAAAGACTCATGATTGATATGAATCTCGTCCTGCATAAGTAGCCTATATGTGTGTGAAATGTTTGGCAAAGGATTCATGATAAGAACGTTTCCCCTTAGTATCTCATAGCCTTCACTCAACTTCATCAGAAAATCAATCAATCTTCCATCCTCTCTAGCTTTGATCAACTTAATAGATACATCACAACTGCAATTTGCACATTTACAAATAGGAATTGCATCAATTGAATCCAACTATCCCACAACATCTTGTTTTTTGTGTAGAAACAAAATATTTAACACCCCCAGATCCGGGGTCAGGGATCTGGTCGTTACCGTCTCAATTCCCATCCAAAATTCAACATAAATATTAAATTACAACCTTGTGACCCAAAACAATAACATAAAACACACCCGTTATAGTACCAGAGATAAATCAGAGTAACTATCAAATTTTATTAATCACATTATGAGTTCTTACAATTCAAAAGAATTTCAATATAAATACATACTCTTTGCCATCCATTTACATGAGTCATACTAGACCATATACTTGGTACTGAAAGAATAAATCTATCATACCAATAGCTATCTCTTCGGCTCTGGTAGTCTCATCGTTCTCGCCAGCGTCGAGTGCACCTTGTGCGAGTCATCTGGTCTAGCTGTTGTTGTGATATAATAATAAAGCAAGGGTGAGCAATAGCCCACCAACAATAATGTATAACTGAATGATAATATATAACAGGTCAAAAGTATCTTTCAAACCATTGGCCATGCATTTACGGAAATGATGCCAGAATAACATGAACGATGAAGTTACGAGGTAACTCAAAATGCATATATAGGTGGGAATATCTGCTATGTCAAAGATAAGCCAGATATCATCATTTATCATATTAAGAGGAACTTGCAAGGAAAATATTGCAATTCCAGTTATTAACATTTTTCGAAGTCTTACAACCTGAAAGAAGTCTCTTCGATACGTGTTGTGGAAGACACTGTCAACCAGAAAGAAGTCTCTTCGATACGTGTTCCAGGGAATTCCCAATTTGGGAGATGAACCAATACTGGAGTCATTACGCGCCAGCTGTCCCATTCCCTGATGATCAGTCGAGGATGGTACAGCCCAATATAGTTTACTATCGGTAGAAGGAAGAACTGACGGCTCCACTTGTAGATTGCCTTAATAGTAACTCCATGGCCAATGGTTAGGCCTTGTGATGGACCGCGCGACTCGGCCTCTTACACACGACTCCTAGTTCGAATAAATCCACAGCATTGAAACGTAGAGTTTGTCCCCCCTTCCCCAAGTGAAATACTTGTTGATAAGACTCCACAAAGTAGTCGTATCTAGTTGGAAAGGAAAATTCACCATCATTTCCCAAGCTTTTTCTTGTTAATGGATATCAACTTGTTCCAATAATCTTACCCCTCGAATGATGAGAAGGTACACACAGACTTAATGAGTCCATAGCAACCAAGTTGCGAGTGAAAAGGATAAATTATGACCGGGAAGTCAACAAGATAAATAACATTGCTCAAGTAGGTTCCCCTATAATATGGAAGTTTGAGCGAGCATTTAAATCATTTTAAGATAGATTTAAATGAAAAATAAAGAGTTGGGAACCTTTCCTTGATAAAATAGTCGTAAAAAGACTCCGGAATATTTTACATAATATCTGGAGGCGAAAGGCAATCTCCGAATAATATAAATCATTTTAAAAAGAATTTTTAAAGAATTAAATAAATATTCCAAGAATATTTATTTACTCAATAATAATTACGGAATATTATTAACTCATAATATTGCTCGTAAGTAATCCTCGAATGAATATATGGAATTATTTACTAAATAAATCCCTCCTTAAATGAATATTCGAAATAAAATTCATTAAATAATTAAACTCCAATAAATATTTAAAATAATATTCAATAAATAAGTTAAACCTTAAATGAATATTTGAAAATAATGTTCATCTAATATTTAATCTTCTAAATGAATATCCAAATAATATTCATTTAATAAATAATCTTCTAAATGAATATCCAAATAATATTCATTTAGTAATCAAAACTTTAAAGGAATAATCGAAATAATATTCCTTAAGTAAATAGAACTTCCAATGAATATTTTAAAATAATATTCATTAAGTACATAAAACCTTAAATGAATATTCGAAACTAACATTCATTTATTATCTCTCGACTGAGATAATACTCGAATAACATTCCTCGAAATATTTCCAAGTAATTGATACTTTATGGAATATAATAACGTTTAACAATAACATTCCTCAGATAAATAATAATCTGTCGTTGGAATCCCTCCGGGTTTCCACGACTATCTATAACTCAAAATACCGACTCCCGGACTATATTTAGAATGAATATCATATGCCCTTCGCTAAGGGTCTTACCAAAACAATCCGGCTTATTACTGATAAATCGTATCTAGTCTATAAGCCAATATCAATTTTAGGGAACAAGTATCACAAAAACCAGAGTCACAATATACTTGGAAACAGGCATGCATGTGATGGCATATGTAAAACAGAAATCATATACATATATTATCACAACAACAGGTTCAAAGGTTTGAACACTTGCCTGGTAATCAGGTGTGGGTGGAGATAGCGTGTCCTGGGTCTGCTCGATGATCTATAAACAATTAGAACATTCGAGATTAACCACTTAACAGATTTTAAAAGTCTAAGTATAACTTCACTTAAATCGAAACACGTTTTCGAATTATCTCGTTATACACCTTTTAGTGTAACTCTTTCTATTACTGATACGATCCGACATTCGTTCGTTATTACGACATGTCATCGTACCCACACTCGGTATATACTTAAGTCGTATAAGTTCTAAAGTCGATCGATTACGAACCGGGATTATACTTCGAGTTTTATCGTTCGTTTTCTAAGTGTTTTACCAAAGTTATAACCAAGCGGGTTTTTAGGGGTTCGTTCGCGTTTAACTTTGATTCAAACATTTTTATAAAATCGAAAAACGATCTGTTTCACTTGAGGTTTTCTCTCACACCTTCCTTTTTACCTCTAGTATTTAATTACCAAGATTCACCACTGACTTACGTATTTTACGAGGGTTCAATTTCAGTTACGAATTCTCGTTTACGGTTTCGAACTACTTTTAGTATATCGGCCATAACTCCTAAACCGTAAGTCGGAACGTTTCGATTCTTGTGCCAAAACGATCTATGGCTCGAGATCTACAAGGGCATGTCATTTATTCATCAAGGCCAGAAACTCATCCTAACTGTTATGCACGGTTTTCTAGAGGTTAATGAAAATCGAGCATTACGACGGCTATAACTCGGATATTTCCAAAATCAAAACCCTCCAAATAATCATTCAATCCACCACCAACACTCATGGGCACTATTTATCATCTCCCTCACTGTCTCAACAGGTCTTGGAGCCACAAAACATATATTAACCTTTTTATAACACCCACACAACATACATGTTCTAAATCATGAATACAAGCCATAAACATTATCAAATCTCATCTAAAACTCCATTAAAACTCAAATCAAAGACTAGGGTTCTTGAATTTTATACCTTCCTTGGAGTATGTAAGACCTTAATAAACCTTGATCAATCCTTAGAACACCTTAACAAAGCTTGGATCATCCAAAAGAATCAAGAAAAACAATGTTAGTTTCATGAAAGCACTATTCACCCTCCTCTTTCTTGATTTTTTTGAAAATGGAAACAAAAGAATTTGAAGCTAAAATTTTGAGGAGATTACTTTCTTGAAATATAGGACTCACCTTAAAAATTACAAGATCAAACAAGGAGTGGAAGCTTGATTTCTCCTTTTGAATTTATGAAAAGCCGAGTGGTGCTTTAGAGAGAGTGTTGGAGTTGCTTGGTTTGTTCTTTTGATAACAATGCATAAAGTGATTTTGCTTGGGATAATATCTTGCTAGTTGCTTTATTAAAGGTGTGATGTAAGGAATGATGTCTTTGGAGTGGACACATGTTGTTGTTTAAGTGGTAAGATGAGAAAGAAATGCTAAGTACTTGGTTGCTTCCTAATCTTGTTAGTTACTCTTGTAACTACTTAGTTACTTGATCTCATCCACTTGCACATACTTGCATCTTGGTTATCTGCTTGTTCCTTTGTTCGTTTATTGCTCAATTCATTGATCATTCGAAAGAATATCCCAAGGATTTCTAGTTAGGGTTTTACTGGAATCCTTCTTAATATTTATAATACTATACTCCATCATTCTTAATAACTCTCGGATCCATATTCCTTAAATCCTTTTAATAATCTCTTAGGTCTTTCAGTGTCCAGGGAAATCTCGGGGAAAATAAAAGTGCTATTTTTCAGAATCCGACAACTTTTACATACACTCTTTTTCCCCCTGGAGCACTAATACGAACTCAGAATTTCGTTCCGGGTACTTCTATATAGCGTCGTCTAATAATATTCCTAATTCCACCAAAACACTATCCATTCTTTATTCTTTACTTATTCTCTTAGGGTTGTACAATTGTCCCTGATCTCTTTCGATTGTTCCTTAACCTTTTTACGGAACCACTGGACCAATAACAGATATCGATTTGGATGACATAAGAATAATCTTCTTCTTTAGAATTATCAAATCTTAATTCCCTAGGAGATAGATAATTCTTATCTAAAGTGTCAACCAATAGTATTCTTCATGGCATATAAACATTTGAATCCAAATCTATTCCTTTCATTCATTATCTTAATCGTTACATCGTAGTCGTAATCACTATTCACCATTACCTCAGTACATAATAAAAAGTTTTCATTATATCCAAAATTTGGGGTTCTTACAAAATACACTATCATTACCCTGCTTGATTTCAGTCAAAGATTTCTTAGTTTCATACAACAAAGTACCAGAAGCCTGTCCAAACCTCTCTTCCAAATTCAACTAGATATCCCTTACTGTTGTGAAATAAAGTACACTTCTAGCAATATCTTCATCCAAGACTCCTAACAACCAAGAGATTAACATACTGTTGCACCTATCCCAAGCCTTAAATGTGTTATCAGTTTTTATTGGTTTCACAATGTATCATCAACAAAGCCTATTTTATTCTTTGCTGTCAAGCTAATTAGCAACGACCTTTTCCATTCAGCATAACAAGTTCCATCAAATTTCAGTGAAACAAGCTTCATACCAGGACTATCATACAGATGTATATAATATGGAAATGAAGGATCTTGTGAAGGATCAATAACTATCGTAGTATTTGCCATTTGCAGAAATGAATTTTAGAAGGAAAAATGATGATTAATAAGCAAGAATTGATGTGAAAGTTTTGGAACAAAGAAAAACAAGAAATCAAAACCGATCTGAATCTGAATAATCCTAGACAAATTCAACAGGAACAAGAACAATTACTTAGAATAATGAATCACTACTACAATATCAACTAGATATGTGTAAATCAAAGATTTGATCAGAAAAACACAAAGTGTTTGATAAAATTACCTCAAGAAATTATGAAGAAGAACAGACAGATTGAATCAGCGGAATGAACAATCGAATATACAAATCTCATAATCGATTCTGGTTACTCTGATACCATGTTACAAATCTATGAAACTACAAAATTCATCTCCAATATATTTACACAAAACTAATCAACAAATTCATTACTCAGGCTTTACTAATTAATCTCTATTACAAACGAGAGAGATCACAGAGATTACAAAGAGATAACAAAAGATGTACATTATTCTTAGAGAAAAATTACAGAATAAACTTGAAGGAAATGAAAAAGTGTAAGAGAGAGAGAGAGAGAGTGTGTGTGTGTGAATTCATCATCTAGAAGTTTCTAACTCTATCTCTAGAATGTATACATATAGATCATGAGTTAGTTAGCCTACAAGCTTAGCTGTCAATCAGTCTATAACAAATTCAGTCTGTTATGTGTCTATGCTCAGCATATTCTGTTAATGCCACATCATCAGTATCTTCTATTTTTCTGTCCTTGCTGATCATATTCAACAATATCTAACCTGCAATAACTGATAAAAAAAAATTGGTTAATTATCAATTTGGTCATTTATTTCACTTAAATATATCAAAAGGGTCACCAATTTCATTTCGGTATCATTTTAATCATTAAAGTCATAATAAATATCAAATAGATAACTTTAAATATGTGTTCAAAAATTAATAGTAATCTTTTGTTTCTTCTACACATTTTTCTTAAATGTTACAGCAACTAAATGAATAATTGTTAAATTCTAGTATTGTTGAAAATATATTTAGATTTTTAAAAATTCATTTAATATTTATTTTTAATTTTATAGCTATTTTCCTTGTTTTAATTAAAAATAAATAGTAAATGAACTTTTTAAATTCAAAAATATTATCTGAAATACTAGAATTTAACAATTATTCATTTGGTTGTGGTAGCATTCAAGAAAAATGTACAGAATCAACAAAATATTACTTTTATTTTTCGAACACATATTTAGAGTTATCTATTTGATATTTATTGTGACTTTAGTGGTTCAAATGATACAGAAATAAAATTGGTGACCTCTTTGATACATTGAAGTGAAATGAGTGACCCATTTGATAATTAACCCAAAAAAAAATATTGTTATAAAAAAATGTGTAGTGTATATTTTAGGATTATAGGTATAAAATGAGCAGGTCATCTCTTCTCACCTTTTGAGTGCTTCTTTAATTGAACATAATCCACTATATATTGGCATTTTTTTAGGATAATGCTAACCACAATACTAAGGATTATGGTTAAGCATTTAGTATTTTTACCATTTCATGGTGTTTATTATCAATTCAGTTAACGAGCACTTCTAGTAATATATTGTATGTAATTAATGATTCACTTCTATTTGCACAAACTCGACAACGTGACATTGATAAAATCTTCTATTTAATCTTAAAATGGAGTTTGTCTATTTAGAAAAATAGTTTATTGATTTGAAATATAAACATAATTTTTATTAAATATAATGTTATATCATTTTGTCATTTATTTATTAGGTTTAGGTATCTAAATTAAGAATCTTGTTTAATTATTTAACTACATATAATTAATATATTTTCCCTATTATTATCTTACCACAATTTTTACTTTCTCATTTAATTTCATACATACGAACATAAATGTATAATTTTTTTGTTGATCTTGTAATATCCTTTTGAATATTCATTTTTTATCCTATTGAAATTTAATATAATTATGATTTTGGTATATAACAATATCAAATTATTTATCTAACTTAATATTATTAAATTCAATTTTTTTTAGACGCGGAATGTTATCAACCACTACTAGTCTCAGTGTTTACACAAAGGTCATTTACTCTCATACAATTTTCAAATAATAATGTCATTAATGAAGTTGAACCGTTTAATGCTATCAATTGTATATCATGAAAAAACTATGAATATTTAATATTTAACCAAAGCCCTTAGGACTGTGGTTAACATTTCTCTTTTTTTTTTTCATCTTCATTTTAAAACGTAATTGTCAATTTATTACATATTACTTCACTTTATTATATAATATGTAACTTACAAATTTTAATTACATATTCAATTTGTAACTTATATCTATTATACATATATACATACATATATATATATATATATATATATATATATATATTTATTTATTTTTTTTGTCAGGAATGACTTACTCGTACATAAATTGTACCGAAATACAATATTCGTACAAAGGGGATTTTCCAAAGAAGGAAATTCATCATCTGACGCAAAAGGCACGCATGTTGCCTCCGGACGCTTAGAGTCAGAATGGAAGAACTCCACAAAAGGAAGGCCTCGTTAAAACCCTCCAAGAGCAAAACCCTGTGGGAAAAAAGCTTAAGGGGGAAAAAGAGTACCCTCCAACTATAAAAAATACATCATTTACAAATTGCTACTAAACACAGAACTACTTATTGCTTTAAAAGTTCCCATTGCCATCAATTGTTGCCGCATACTTTCTTTATTTTTCTCTGACTCTTGGTTGTTCCATTACTTCCTCGTCTAACCAAAAGGCCGCTTGGAAAAAAGGCTTATATATATGAAGAGAGACGACCTTATACATCCCACCTAAAAAGGATAAATACATATTAAAACTCAACAACATAAGTAGTAATAATAATAATAGAAATAATAATAATAATAATAATAATAATAATAATAATAATAATAATAATAATAATAATAATAACAATAATAATATAGTAATAATTAAATAACTTTAAAATAAAAATTAACAGAAAAAAATATGTAGTATTTAATATAAAAATAAATCTCTAACCAAAGGGGTCCCCTTTGGTTAGAAATAAATTAAATAACTAAAATAATTCAAAAAAATAATAAAAACAAATTTTCATGATAATATAGTATTTATGTAATAACTATCTTTAATTGAATAATAAATATGATCATATTTAACTTACACTCTACAATATACCTAAAACAACAAAGTATTATTACATAATAATTTAATAATAACCAAACTTTGCTAATAAATTTGAAAATTAAAAATTATCAATATTAGCACATATTCAAAATAATAATAAAACTGACTAATTAAATCCAAAAATAGATTATGGTATAGACAAGCCAACAAAATGTCACAAATTACCTCTTAAAGGTCCAAAAACTACGTCATCAATCATGGACACCAAAAATGGTATAAAACTTAAAATGCTTTTAAAAATCAAGTCATTAACCATAACAGCTTCAAAACAATTACAGCACATTCAAATACTATCAATCATCAATTAATAATATAACTGAAAAATAATTATCAAATCAAATTATAATAAAAGTAAAAAATAACTCAACCAACCAATCAATCAAAAAAATCCCAGAAAAGATAACTAAGAAATACAATCCAAAATTCAAACTCAATACTAACAGGAAGACAACTGAAGACTTTTAATAAATTTTAATTAAAAAACAACTAAGAAAGACATACCAATTAGCAAGAAATAAAAGGTGCTAATTAGCTAATTTAAAGGCAAAAAATTGTCAATTAAAGCACATTAACAACCACTAATTGAGACAATATCAATCATCAATAAATTAAATATCACTAAAAACTTATTAACAATCAAGTATAATTAATGCAAGTTAATTTCTCAACCAACTAATCAATCAAAAGACCAAAATCCCACTGATTACTCCAAATCTCAATCAAGAAACAAGAATCAACTAACATTAAATAAAAAATTGATTTCAATTTCCTCATTAATGCTATTAAGACTAATTAAACGAAATTTAATAAAAACGGTTTACCTAAACTCAATCAAGAAAGAAACAGATAAAAAATGGAGTTATCAGAAACCGAAAGATCAAGAACGGAATTACTTGAAACAAATAGGGCTGCACAAACGAGTCAGCTACTGACTTGGCAAACTTAAAAAACAAAACTACGAACTCAGATCAGCTGGAAAAAGAACTCAGCAAATCAACAAAACAACAATCTGGACTTAGACTTGAATTTAAACGGAACCAACACAAAACAATGATGTTCAGCGCACCGGAACCGAACAAAACTATACTCTAACAATTAACACTCAAAGACGCAGAACTCAAAATTCACTGCATGATTTAGCGGACTTCGCAAACACAGCAAAATAATAAGGAATTAAAAACAAAGAAACAGCAACTCAGCGATTGGCTCGGTGACAAAGAAACGCAGACTGCAAACCCACACCAAAACAACACTTCGAACAACCAAAACCAATAGACAACACCAAAGACAACACCAAAAAGAACACCAAACATCCAATTGAAACCCAGCACTTCGATTAATTACACGCAACCAGTCGACTCAACACTACAAAAAACTCTGAGTCAACAGCGAACTCAACAAAACAGAACAACACAGCGACAAAACAAAACAAATAAAACAGCAACTCGACAACAGAACAACGACTTGGTCAAAAACTGATTCGATTGCAGAGAAGAGGGGTGTGGGTTTGTTGATTCGAAATGGTTTATTTGAAATATTTGGATGAGAATTGATTAGGAGAAGGAAACAAGGATATTGGTGGTTTGAGTGTTATTGATGGTGAAAAGAATTGAAAGGAAACAAGTATATTGGTGGTTTGAGTGTTACTGATTGGGAGAAGGAAACAAGGATATTGGTGGATTAATTGTTAATGGTAGTGTCCGGAGAAGGGGGAAAGGGACACCACTGTGGCGGAGACTGCCGACGATGGTGGTGACGGGTATTGCAGAGGACACGGAAGAGACAAGGAAGAACACCAGCGCGGCTGTGAATTCGCCGGCGGTGGTGATGGTGGCGAGTTGCAGAAATAAAAATGAGGGAGGAAAAGAGTGAGGCTGAGAGGGAAAGAATGGAGGGAGAGAGAGCGAGAATATATTATATTTAATAAATATATTATATTTGACAAAATAAGTCAACTATAACATCTCTCACTTGATTTCTTTGTCAATATTTTTCATAACTCCCACTTTTCACATAATATACAATTTGAGTATCAATATAAGTCAAACAAATATTATCACTCTTATCACAGCAGGTGGGATAGTGTCGACTATTCCAAGAGGATATGGAATTGTTGATTCACAGATTTTCAAATTTCATATCAAACTTCATTATTATCATAGCATGTGGGATAGTATCGACCATTCCATTGGATTCACGCCTATCGATTCAATTGATATTAATTCTCTTCTTCTCATTTTATTTCAAAGAGATGATAAATTACCATCACCGCCATTATGATCACCATATGTCAAGCTTTTCTTTGAATCTAGTAGGGAAAACTAACTCTACACACTTTAGATTTAGAGGTAATTTTCTTTCTTTATACACTAGTTTGTGTGACAATAAAAATAGCTTGAAATTTCTTTGTGTATGTACATCAGCTCAACTTGATGTGTTTACACCAAAACTTGAATGAGGTTATTGAGCATCTAACTATACGGATTACAAAGTGTTGGGTTCCGTTCCGAATTCCTAATTAAGTTAAGAATTCTATAATGAGCAAAATTCTAAGAATTCTAATTTGTGATAATTGAGATAATTCTTATTTTGGTAGAAATATTAACTATGGATGGATTTCTATCCAATATAAGAAAAGATGGTAATTGTCACAAATAATATTTGAATTAGAATAGGATTAGAATATTTGTAGTGCATGTAAATATAAATATTTATAGGGATTTTGGTGCATTGCAAAAGTTATAGAGTTGTGTGCGATACACAAAAGAGAGCTTTTGTGATCAAGGTGAGGTGACTGTATTCAAGAGTGTTGAGAGAGGGAGCGACTCCAATCTTGTAATACATTAATATTTAGTGGATTTGTGATTTTACCCTCCCCTGAGGGGTTTCCACGTTAATTTGTTGTGTTTTTTACTTTCATTTTTGTAATTGTATTTGATTAACGTTGATCTATAGTGGATGCGATCCTAACACAAAGTTTTGTGTGTATAAATCTCTATGCATATTGATTTGTATAAGTATGCATGCATGTCATTCACTAGATAACTATATTGATAAGTACTACTCCACTTGCTCCAACACTCACCACGTTACTTCGGCAATGGTTACAACAAATATGGAGGATCTCAAATACAATGTTAGCTCGGTGATGGTGGCGGTCAATCACATCTAATGTGAAAAAAGGATAGGAGGGAAGAGATGGTATAAATGCAGTACTAGAAATCTTAGAAAGTGTATTGAGTATGTGTTTTAAAAGTCAATGTAAAAAAGCGTGGTACCACTCGACCATCGACTGATTACTAAGAATATTTCTGTAAAATAGTTAATCTCGTGCTATGCATGAGCATCTTTCTATTTCTTATAATTTTATCATTCATTTTTTTTATTTATTATTATAAAAGAGATATATCTGTTTTTTTTAAAAAAAATGGAATTAATTCAATAATAAAAAATCATACGGCATCTACAAAGATGACTAAGTCAAATAAACATAAAATAGAACAAATCATCAGTCTTCATGAAGAGACAATCAAGTGATATGTTGAAGATGATATATTTTCATATACACGCTTCGCCACAACCCACTTGAATTATCAACTAAAAATGCAATCTTATAACAACTCTTATCACTCAATCAAAATCAGCACACACAATAAATGAAAGAACAACACCCTCTCACCAAGGAAAGCAAACAAACTGGAATTGCAAACTGAAATTCTTAGATCTTAAAAACGAAATCACAATAAGAGATAACCGGTTCACTCTTGAATACAATAAGCCCCGCTTGAAACGAAGAAAAAAGAAAACTAAAAGCTCCGACAATTTAAATATAAAAAAGAAAATCAAATAAATTAAATGAGTAGAAATCCTTACCCAAAAAGGAAGATTATTAAAGAAAAAAAAGAAACAAGCAAAATAAATTATAACAATATGTTGATAGACATCGGTAAAAGCCCCGACGGCTGTGTTGATAAACGAATAGGGAGGTTGCATTTCTTAGAGAGAGAGAAAGGTATTTTTGAAGTTGTAACTTAGAACATAAAGTTGTTAGTTTGTTCAAGTCGATACTCGATGTGTATTTTTGACGAGTTAGATCTGTTATTTTTACTAATAATATCTAGAAATAATATTATAACGATAAAAGAAATACAAAATCATACTTAAACTAACATTAATAATCACTCAATAATATTATTTATATTTATTACTAAACAATTTAACTAGATAATCGTAAAAATATTAGGATGTTACATAAAAAATTTTGTGTCATTAATAATTTTTGATTAATTTGCACACGTATATTTGCAAAGTTAATAAATTTGAATAATTGAAATTTTAACTTTTTTTCCTTTTTGGAAAAGCTTGAAATTGCACCTTTAGATTGAATAAAAACCTATAATACTAATCTAATATAATTTTTTATGGATAAAAAACATAGCATTTAACTCGTGCTTTCTAGTTTAGATAATGACTTTTTTCATAATATTATCAAATAGATGCTACCTCTCACATTTTAGCTGATATAGAAAATATTATCTTGAATTCTACTTTTTAGAAAATATTAAATTTAAGGTAGATTTAGATTTTTATTGCCTTTGTCGGTTACGAAATTAAAACCGTCCATGATCAAATTTAAAATAAAACAACCCATTACCAAACTGTATAAATGTGAGTTGTATATGGCACATATTCATATAAATTTTTTTGCCTAAGTTTTTTGGTTTGTTAGTATACTGAGATGGAAAAGAAGTTGCTTAAATCAGGTTTTTACAATTTAAGGGTGTTCATGGCACATCATCATAACAAAATAAATTTTACATGATGATATACTAAGAACAATCCTTGATTGTATATACCTATATCATAGATACAAATTAGTGTTTAAGTTTTAGTGATTTCTTGATAGGGGATGAAAAACACATGTAATGTACTATTATGTTTATGCTCCACTATTCTTTTTGTTCTTCACCCAACACATTATAAGAATCATGATATATATATATATATATATATACATATATATATATATATATATATAGTTGCACTCCATAGCAAACACCTTATATAACAAGCAATAAAGAACACCAAATATCTAATATAATTTAAGAGTTTCGTCATAGCACCCAATACAAAAAGTTGTTATTTTTTTACCCTTTAGCAAACCAGCAAAAAAAAATTGAAAATTTACTGTTCATTGATGACGTCATCAGTGAACAGTAATTTTCAATTTTTTTTTTGCAGACTTGATAGAGGGTAAAAAAATAACAAGTTTTTGTATTGGGTGCCCCTGGCGGGGCCAAAGAATCTAATAGATCTAAGGTGTTCTTTGTTGTTTGTTATATAAGAGTGCTCTGATATATATATATATATATATATATATATATATATATATATATATATATATATATAATTACCTGATTCACTGATTTATTTTCAAACATAATTCACTGATTTTATAATAGAAGTTCAAGGAAATCTTACACTTTCATCATTGCTGCTATATAAGATTTATTACAGTTGTGTATAGATGGAAATTTGGAAAAAATCGCTTTTATATTCATTCAATTGCAATGTCCTTAATGTATTAATGTATCCAATTTCCCTTTGTAATAAATAGTTCATACATTGCACAAAATTTATGTTAATAGACTACTTTGCATTTTTTTTGTGCTACCTAGTTTGCATTTTTGATAAAACACATTGTTTTTTACAATTTCTTAAACCTTTCATCTATTTGGATAAATTTATTATAATATAAATTAGATTTCATTTCTTTATGTTTTATAATATTTGTTGCTAAACATGTTTTATAATAAATTATCATTACAAAATTAGACTTCTTACAATGAAAAATGACAACTAAAAAAGATTTGATAATGTTCATTTTATCACTTTCTTATATTAAAAGTGCAATTTTCTTATTAAATCGTCGCCTTTTAATTTATGAAGTCAATGACCTTTCTAAATGCATGCATCTACAGTGATATCTACCTGGCTCGGGACGAAACCAAGCTAATAAATACGATAGGTGAATCGGAAATATCTCATTTCATTAACGTCTTTGAGATTGAAGTTTTATTGAGCATCGGAGTGGAGAGGTGGGATATAGAAAAGACTCATGTTTGATTTAGGAATCTTTGTCGAGTCGTATGTTGTGAGAGTAGTATGTATGGTAATGAAAGGGGTTCGCCTGTGTGTTAAGTTTATTATTGATAAATGTTGTGGAATAAAAACTAGGTTACGATTTGTAATTAATGCTAGGGTGGTTGAGCTTCGAGCTTTAATGGTTGTTTCCGTGTTACGAGACTGATCGGTCCTCACAGAGTGCCTACGTATCTCGTTATTGAGAATCAAGCCAGGACGTAGTTCTAGGTGATGGTGCCCTCGAGGCTATAGAGGCGAGAGCTCACCTAGGACGCAGTGGCTTGCATGTCCTTATTCGAGGATTAAGCCAAAACGTAAGTGACGTATGGAGCTGTGCCCGAAAACGTAGTTCTGAGATGCGGGGTTAGACCCTTTATATTGGCTGAGAAGCCCTAGAATTATGGTAAGAGTCAGAGACTTGGTGGACAAGTCTTCCTTGAGGAAGGTTCTAGATCTCTTCCTTATAGGAATCAGTTTCCATGTTGAAATATGTATCTTGGAGGCTAAGTCAGGAAAGAGTAATATCCTTGTTTGACTCTTATTTGCTGAGCTGTTTATTACCCTTAATATTAATTATGAAATTAATATTACAAATAGGGTTTGGGCCCATCTGGTGGGCCCCACGTTTGGACCATTTCGGATCTAATTAATGCCACATTAAATGTGTCTTTAGGGCTTACTTTTAGCCCATATCATTTGCCCCCCAACTTCTAGGAAAACTGATCAGGTTTTCCTTGAAGTTTTAACGGCCTTTTTCGAGACTTGGGTCAGCGTTCATCTTTGTACACTAGTGTTTCACAAGTATTGTCTTTATGTAAAGCGTGGAGCAACCGACGCGTTCACGACAATGTTAATTCGATGCTAATCAGCACTAATCAGCCTTAACGATGCTTAAACAATGTTTAAGCGACGTTAAACGGCATAAAACGGCACTAAACGGCGCTAAACGGCACTAGACGGCACTAAACAGCCTTAAACAATGTTTAAACAGTGTTAAACAATTTTAAAAGGATAAAATGGCACTCACGGTGCTAAACGACACTACTCGGTGCTAATCGGCACTAAACGGTGCTTAAACGACACTAATCGGTGCTAATCGGCACTAAACGGTGCTTAAACGACACTAATCGGTGCTAATCGGCACTAAACGGTGCTAACGACATTATCGGTGCTATCGGCACTAACGGTGCTATTGGCACTAATGGTGCTATCGGCACTAACGGTGCTTACAGCACTAACGGTGCTATCGGCACTAATGGCGCTAAATGGTGATCGGTTGACGTTTTCTGAAAACGTTGAATCATCATTGTCATGTTTGAATCATCACTAACGTGTTTCAATGTTCTGAACCACTTTAGTGAGGTATGAAGCGAGTCAGGGGTGTTCTGAATACCAAAGTGATTTTTCAAGGTTGACGGACCATCAGCATCCACTACCAGTTGGCTAAGGCCCTCAAAAAATGAGGTGGTCGGTAAAGGATGGTCCAAGACTATAGAAAATTCAATTAGCTTCGCGTGGACTGTAAGATCATCCAAATCTGACATCCGGAGCTCAAGATATGACCCAAACAGCGTTGAAGGATCGCATTGAGTTCCCGGTCGGCCTAAGGGCTTCAAAATGCCTCGGTCAGCCAGTACCCAGTCGGACAAGAGTCTCCAAGACTGTAGAAAATGCAGAGAGCTTCGCGTGGACAGTAAGATCGTCCAAATCTGACATCCAGAGCTCAAGATATGGCCCAAACAGCGTCAACAGTCCGTGTAGGACTGAAAATCAGTCTTGGTCGGCTGACGCCCTTCTCGGAGCTTGGTCGTACAATGGTGGTCGGCTAGTGGTCTCCAAGACTATAGAAAACTCAGAGATCTTCACGTGGACTGTAAGATCATCCAAATCTGATACCCGGAGCTCAAGATATGGCCCAAACAGCGTCAACAGTCCGTGTAGGACTGAAAATCAGTCTTGGTCGGCTGACGCCCCCCTTGGAGCTTGGTTAGCCAAGAGATGGTCGGCTAGTGGTCTCCAAGACTATAGAAAACTCAAAAATCTTCGCGTGGACTGTAAGATCATCCAAATCTGATACCCGGAGCTCAAGATATGGCCCAAACAGCGTCAACAGTCCGTGTAGGACTAAAAATCAGTCTTGGTCGGCTAACGCCCTCCTTGGAGCTTGGTCGGCCAAGAGATGGTCGTCTAGTGGTCTCCAAGACTATAGAAACTCAGAGATCTTCGCGTGGATTGTAAGATCATCCAAATCTGATACCCGGAGCTCAAGATATCGCCCAAACAGCGTCAACAGTCCGTGTAGGACTGAAAATCAGTCTTGGTCGGCTGACGCCCTCCTTGGAGCTTGGTCGGCCAATGGTCTTGAGGATCGAGAAACTTGATCTTGATCTTAAGTCATCCGTGATCTTAAGGATCAAGAAACTTGATCTTGATTTCAAGTCATCCGTGATCCTAAGGATCAAGAAATTTGATCTTAAGGATCAAGAAACTTGATCTTGATCTCAAGGATCAAGAAACTTGATCTTGATCTCAAATCACTATTTTGGTCATTCGTGACTTTGTTATCTTAAGGATCATGAATCTTGGTCTTGATCTCAAATCATCCGTGATCTCAAGGAGAATCATCCAAGATTCGCTGAAAAATTCAAGTTCTAGGACCACGAACTAACCCGTGATCGGCCGGATCATGGGCTAGCTCGTGGTCGGCTGGCTGATGATCGGCCAGAGGGTCGAAATCCATGGTGATCGGCCGTGTGCTGATCGGCCAAGGGGTGGTCGGCCGGAGCTCCTCCCGAGGTGGTGGTCGGCTGCATGGTGGTCGGCTGCTGCTCCCTCGGGGTGGTGGTCGGCTGCTTCGTGGTCGGCCACCTCGTGGTCGGCTACGGCCCTCCGGGTGTCGTGGTCGGCCACTTCATGGTTGGCTAAAATGCCCGAACCTGAAAATCATTCATGGTCTTGAGGATCAAGAATCTTGATCTTGATCTCAAGTCACTATTTTGGTCATTCATGACTTCGTTGTCTTAAGGATCAAGAACCTTGATCTTGATCTTAAGTCGTCAAGGATCTAGGATTTAAAATCATCCGTGATCCTAAGGATCAAGAACCTTGATCTCGATCACCAGTCGTCAGTTTGGTCATTCGTGACTTCTAACGATATTACTCCTTAATTTATGATTAGCACTGCTAATCTTGTAATTACGGCTAGTCTCCTTAGTTAACTCCTTAAGCGTAATTAGCTTTTCAGAAGTCACTTGTTTTGCAGCTCCAGCAATTATATCTGCTATTTCTTCTCTGGCTTGTATGAATTATAAATATTATTTCTGCAGAACGCGGGTAATTTCTGCCCTTTTTTCATCTATAAACGATAGATGACCTTGGCTCAGAATTGAAAATCAGTCTTGGTATGTTGATGGAGGTGTTTGCTATGCCTTGAAGGGTTTCGTGAACCTTGAACTCAAACGACTTTTTTCTTAATCTTCGTGACCTTCCGGGCTTTAACTTGTTTGCTGAATCCTTGGTCTTAAGGTTATCATCAAACCTTGACTCTCATCCTTGTGATGAAGTTCTTTAGTTCTTACATCATCCTTGTTTCTCATGGCGGAGGTCTTCCTTCTCGGTTGATCATTAAGATAGTTCACTTGCTTCTTAGCGCTTGACCTTAGGCCTGGTATGCCTTTATTGGTTTTCACCCCTTTAGCTTGATTCTAGGTTTCCAACCTTCTTCTTATGCTCATATAACCTTTCTTAGGTCTCACCTTGACTGACGACTCTTGATTTGAGTCCTTGAACTTAAACGACAAGCTCGATTGGAGGTAGTCAGCATTGTTGGCCATCAAGGCTTAAATTTTGTGTCGTGATTTGAGATTCAAGATTTTAAGTATGGAATGACAAAGGACCTCTTATCTCAACATTCTCACTAATAGTTTCTGTGCTTACAAGGCATTATCAAGGGGACAACCAGTCTTAAGATGAGCTTTGAGAGGGTCTATCCTTCAGCTTACATCAATTGGTGCTACCAATTTCGAATCGATGGTGGGGTCTTCAAGACCTGGAAGTAAAAACTCTTCGCATTATTTTCTATCTCAGAAGAGGCGAACTTAAATGGGGCAGCAGCCTTAATGTTCTCATTTCTTGGAATGCGTTCCTCATAGCGCTCATCATATTGAGTCATAACAGCCTTCACAACTCTCAAATACTTTGTCATAATTTCATCCTTAGCTTCAAATTCACCATTCACTTGCGAGACTACCAGTCTTGAATCTCTAAAAACTTTGAGGTTCTTGACCCTCGGTATTCTGGCCAAGCCCAATATGGCTATCAAGGCTTCATATTCAGCTTCATTGTTGGTAGTAGGAAAATCTAACTTCAAAGCATACTCAACTGTGAACCCATCGGGGCTTTGCAACACTAAGCCCGCGCCACTAGATTTTGTTTTTGATGCTCCATCAAAATAGAGCACCCAATATTCCTTTTGATCAGATACAAGTTCTTCATCTTTATCTCCACTTTCAGGGGTAGTTACTATCTCCTGCCCCCCGACTTCTTGGTTGCTAATGGTACATTCAACCACGAAGTCAGCCAATGCCTGAGCCTTGATGGTCGTTCGAGACTTATACGTGATGTCAAACTCTCCAAGTTCGATCGCCCACTTAATCAATCTTCCACTTGCTTTCGGGCTGTGCAATATGTTCCTCAATTGCTGGTCCGTCAGGACTTCGATTTTATGTGACTGAAAGTACGGTCGTAGTTTCCTTGAAGCTGTTATCAATGCCAAAGCAAATTTCTCGATGGATGAGTAATTGAACTCGGCTCCGTGGAGCACCTTGCTTACATAGTAGATAGGCCGCTGAACCTTGTTCTCTTCCTTAATGAGGACGACACTCAATGCTTGTTCAGACACTGCTAGATACAGATAAAGAGTCTCTCCGAGACTTGGCTTGGCCAACAACGGGGCTTCGGCCATGTACTTCTTCAACTGTTCAAAGGCCTCTTGGCTTTTATTAGTCCATTCAAAAATTTTCACCTTCTTCAATGCTTGAAAGAAAGGCAAGCACTTGTCACCAGACTTGGAGATGAATCTCCCTAGAGTGGCCACTCTGTCGGTTAACTTCTGTACGTCCCTCACAGAACGGGGTGGTTCCATGTCTAAGATTGCTTTGATCTTGTCGGGATTGGCCTCTATGCCTCTTTTTGAAACCATCAAACCCAAGAACTTTCCAGACCCACGCCAAAAGCACACTTGGCTGGATTCAATATCATCTTGCGGTGCCTCAGCACTTCGAATGCCTCTCTGAGGTGCTTAATGTGATCTGCCTTGAGTAGGCTCTTGACTAACATGTCATCAACATAGACCTCCATGGTTTTTCCAATCAGATGGGCGAATATCTTATTCACCAATCGTTGGTAAGTAGCTCCTGCATTCTTTAGACCAAAAGCCATAACAATATAGCAGAAAACACCAAAGTCATATATGAAAGATACCTTAGGGATGTCATCCTCGTGCATCTTAATCTGATTGTAGCCGTTGAACCCATCCATGAAGCTCAACATCTCATGTCCAGCTGTGGCGTCTATCAACATGTCTCTCATTGGCAGGGGAAAACAATCCTTTGGACATGCATCATTCAAATCAGTGAAGTCTATACACATCCTCCACTTTCCATTCGCTTTCTTGACCATCACCGGGTTAGCTAACCATTCGGGAAACTGAAGCTCTTCAACAAACCCAGCCTCTAAGAGCTTGTCAACTTCTTGTTTAATGGCCTCTGGCCTTTTAGGAGCAAAATTTCTCTTTTCTGTTTTATTATCTCCGCCCTGGATCAATATTCAACTTGTGAGTTATGAGTTGGGGATCAATCCCTGGTATATCAGCTAAAGTCCAAGCAAACACGTCGCTATTTTCTTGCAAGAATGCTATCAACTTGCCCTTCAGGGGTTCTTTCAAAGATGCTCCCATATAAGTAACTTCTCAGCTCGCTTGGCCGTCATGGCTTCAATGTTTGTCTTGGTCGCCAAAGTTTGAAATCAAGGGTTTTCAATCTCAATCACCGAAATATCTATCAGAGCTGCTGGTCCAAGGCCAGGGGGTTTCTGGTTAGCCCCATGAGGTCTTGAACCTTCTCTAGGAGGTTTTCAAAGTTACATATTGGTTTTCAAGTCAACATGAAGTTTCAACCTTTGGATCTTAATTGGAGGTTCATGACCCCCCCTCAAGTTTGGCCTTCATAACTAACCTTGGCCTTCATGGCTAACAGCTTCTGTTCTTCAACCTAGGATTCAGGGTTGATTCCTCGATATAGATTTCGATAAATGCAATCCCGTTGGCTTCTTGCCTTTTAAACTTCTGAGACGAGAGCTTGCTTGAACTTCTTAATCCTTGCTTAAGGTTATCTATTGGCCTTCATCCTTGGATCCTTAATCCAGGTCCTTAATAAGTATTGAAGAGTAGCTAGTCCTTAACATCCTCGGCCTTTCATGGCTTTGACCCTTCGGGATCTTCACCTATGCATTTGTTTGTTTTCCATTCGTTATTCTTTTATTTTTGGTACTCGTTCATCCTTGACTTGCACTCATCGGGTGATAGAGTACTATTGTCCTACTCGGAGCAACATGCTCTGCAATGGTTTCAATGAACCTTATTTCTGCTTCTACTAGATGAAGCTAAGTCCTACTAGGATAACTTGAGCCCATCGGGGCATTGCAAGACTAGGCCTGCATCACTTGATTTTGTTTTTGATTCTCCATCAAAATAGAGTGTCCACCATTCCTTCTAGTATCATCATTCTTATTCTGAAGTTCACTTCCTGCTTGGGGTACTACCTCCTGCCCCCCGACTTCTTGGTTGCCAATGGTACATTCAACCACAAAGTCAGTTAACGCCTTAGCCTCAATGGCTGTCCAAGGCTTCTGTGTGATGTCCTCTGCTGGCTTTTTTGGTGTTCCTTTCTTCTGCGAACATCCATGTCTTCAATTGGAAGGACTTGCCCCCCGACTCTATTAGGCCTTAACGAGGGTACATAACAGCTTTGTGCCATCTTTTGATCACCTTTATGTTCTCTAACGCCATTCCTGGTTGGGAACTTGATCTTCATATGATACGTTGAGGTAACAGCCTTGAATGCATGAAGTTCAGTCCTTCCAAGAATAGCGTTGTACGTTGAAACCGCCTTGATTACCAAGAAGTTCAACATCTGAATGGCCTCCTTGGGCTCCTGTCCAATAGTTATAGGCAACTGAATAGTCCCTTCAACTTTGGATTCTACTCCATTAAATCCATATATAGGCATGTTATTGGGGGTCAATTGAAAATCATTATACCCCATCTTCAAAAATGTATCATGAAATAGAATGTCAACGGAAGCTCCATTGTCTGTCAAGACTCGCTTCACTTCCGAGTTCCCAATCACAGGGGTTATGACCAACGGGTCGTCATGGGGAAACTTCACCCCTTCGAGGTCTGAGTGATTGAAACCAATTGCTATCTCAATCCTGGCATGCTTCGGGGCTTCTCCCACGATGTGCATCACTTCTCTGGCATACGCCTTTCGAGAGTTTCGGGTTGTACCGGCCGCTGTCGGGCCTCCCCAAATCATGTTAATAACTGGACCTCGGGGCTATGGGTTACGATCCCGACCTCGATCATCATCCCTTCTATCATTGTCTCTTCTATCATAATCCCTCCTTTGAGTTCCACGATCATCACCCTTAGTGAATTTGTTCAGCTTTCCTTTTCGGATCAAGAATTCAATCTCATCCTTCAACTGCCTAGAATCATTTGTATCATGCCCCACATCGCGGTGGAATCTACAGTACTGATCCTTGTTTCTCTTTGCGGGATCACCCCTAAGTGGCTTCGGCCATCGAAAATCTTTGTCTTTCTCAATATCCAACAAGATTTGACTCCTAGGAGCATTCAGTATTGCATAGTCGTTGAATCTTGGTCCCAAACTCTTCTTCAGTGGTGATTCAGAATCCTTGCTAGTCCGGGGATACTTGTCCCTAGCATCATACTCTTGTTCTTTCTTCCGTTTCTTAAAGTCATTGGAGCCCTTGCCATTGCCTCCAGCAGCTTCTTTTTTCATGCTATCCTCTGCCTTGATATACTTGTCGACCCTTCGTTGAAGCTCGGCCATGTTCTCAAGAGGATGCTTTGCCAAAGACCTCTTGAAGAAAGGATCAGTGGTTCCGTGTTCCAAGGCTACCATGGCCACTTTATTCTCCAGATCTGTAATAGTCAATGTCTCCTTGGTGAATCTCTTGAGATAATCCCTTAGATTCTCGTTCTTCCCCTGCACCACATACATGAGGGATGCAGAACTTTTTTCATGAATTCTTCCACTAATGAATTGGCTAACAAAGGCATTTTTCAACTCCTTGAAAGAGCCAATCGAATTTGCAGGTAGCCTGCTATACCACCTTTGAGCCATACCCCACAGGGTTTGAGGGAACGCCCTACACTTTAAGGCGTCACTAACAGGTTGCAGCAGTAGTGCAGCTGTGAACGTCCTGACATGAGTTTCAGGATCGCCTGTTCCATCATAGGCCTTGATCGTCAGCATCTTGATTTCTTTGAGATGCGAGCATTCATCACTTCCTCAGTGAATGGAGGTGGTTGGATCATCAAGATCTAGCGGCATCAGATCCTTGGGGTTGTTTCTGGGGGTTTCCGCCCTTGTTGCTCCTTCAGTTGAGGTATCGGCCCTTCTTCGTCTCCTAGACGGCCTCTCCAGATCTATGACGGGAACCTTCCCTGAGATTGGAGGAGGCCGATGCAGACTTTGATTCTGCCTTGCTTGCTCCCTGGCGGCGTCATCTTTCAGCCTCTGGATCTCAGCCTCATGAGCCTTGATCCTTTCCTCAGTCATTTGTGGAGGTCCATCATGGATTCTTCGGGCCCTCCTTCGGGGCTCTCTACTAGCACGTCGCCTCCTTGGGGCCTCATCACGGTCATCATCGTCATCCTCAGATGTCGAATCAGTAGTATAGGGGCCGGAGTAGTCTAGGTACTCGTGATCTCGGATCTGTAAAGCATGACCACTCGGTCCAGGTTCTCGAACAGGGGGTAGTTGGGCAACCTATACATTGGGTTGGTATTCATGGGGAGATCCGTAGTATGGATCTGTACCCCAGATGGAGGGTGGTTAGGATCAACCAGGGGAGAGGTCACCATCTGAAGAGAGTTGGTTCCCTGTTCTGGATGGACAACCATAGGCAGCTTACTCCCAGTAGGGGGATTCGTCCCTGGAGGCTGAGAAACTTGAGTTTGGGGGATCGTCCCTTGTTCAAACGTGGTTGTCCCAGAGGTAAGAGGCGGAGCGGAGCTGATTGGTAAAGCTTCGGTAGAGCCTGGTGCAGTTCTTCGTGTGCTAAGCATGGTTGATGTTTTCGTCCCACAGACGGCGCCAAATGTTGTGGAATAAAAACTAGGCTACGATTTGTAATTAATGCTAGGGTGGTTGAGCTTCGAGCTTTAATGGCTGTTTCCGTGTTACGAGACTGATCGGTCCTCACAGAGTGCCTACGTATCTAGTTATTGAGAATCAAGCCAGGACGTAGTTCTAGGTGATGGTGCCCTCGAGGCTATAGAGGCGAGAGCTCACCTAGGACGCAGTGGCTTGCATGTCCTTATTCGAGGATTAAGCCAAAACGTAAGTGACGTATGGAGCTTTGCCCAAAAATGTAGTTCTGAGATGAGGGGTTAGACCCTTTATATAGGCTGAGAAGCCCTAGAATTATGGTAAAAGTCAGAGACTTGGTGGACAAGTCTTCCTTGAGGAAGGTTCTAGATCTCTTCCTTACAGGAATCAGTTTCCATGTTGAAATATGTATCTTGGAGGCTAAGTCAGGCAAGAGTAATATCCTTGTTTGACTCTTATTTGCTGAGCTGTTTATTACCCTTAATATTAATTACGAAATTAATATTATAAATAGGGTTTGGGCCGATCTGGTGGGCCCCACGTTTGGACCATTCCGGGTCTAATTAATGCCACATTAAATGTGTATTTAGGGCTTACTTTTAGCCCATATCAATAAAATATAAAATTCTTTCACAATGGGTAATATAAAATTACAAAATTCGACAAATATGGCATTTATATTCTTAAATGGACAAAAAAATTGACAATGTAAAATTTTGAAAACTAAGACGATGTTTAGTATTACTGTTAGGAGACAATAATAACTTCATGCTAAAAAACGGGTTAAAAATTTATTTGGGAAAAATTCAAAGTCAACATATTAAATAAAATACTTTTGATGTAAAAGTTACTTCAAAGAAACAGGTTATCACTAACTTTTGAAAAAAAAATTGGTTTTCAATATTCCCCCACTCACTTTTGAAAAAAATGTTTACCAGATTTTGCGGTAAGCAATTACTGATTTCACCATTAAATGATGGAAAATATAATTTTTTTTTATATTATACCTCAAAATATGCGCATATTAAAAATATTATTATATAGTCATCTGAAGTTTAAAACAATATTTTTTTCATTGGCACTTTTTCCAACTTTCAAGAATTTTATATAATACCTAAATAAACAATGTTCTATCTATACCCAATTATGAAATACCGTTTGTTAAGTACATATCGATGATCAGACAAATTTGTATCCTATCAATATTTTTAGTGTTAAAAAACTAATATAAATATTGATTTTTGTTAAAAAAAAAAAAGGGACTTTGTTGCCATCACCCGATCATAAATATATTTTTACTATTTACAATTCGTTTGATGTACGATTTTAATTATTATTTTAATGTTTAGTTTTTCGTTAAGAATGGAAAAAGTTATAAAAAGTAGTAAAGTGTAATATAATAATATGTGATGAAGTTTCAATCTTATGCCTTTGTATGTATTTTTAAAATTATTGATATGAATGTTTAATTATAAAATGATGTTAACGAGATTCAAATCTTAAAATAATGATAATAGTTATGTTATTAAAAGAAAGAAAATTTGTTTGCATTAAATTTAAGGATTCACATGTATTTTTAAAATTTTAATGATTGTTATTGTTGTTAATCATATCATACCGAACAACAACCAACAGGATAATCTAGATAGATATACCAATATCCATGATTACCTAGCATCAAAATTACATTCATGCATTTTCATTTGATTCGGTAATCAACTTATTAAAACTACACATTTCACTATTTTAGCTTCATTCATTACATATACTGATTTATATCCTATGCGATGCATACATCACCTTATACGGTTGTAATTTTTAAATATTTTAAATCATTTAACCCTAAATGAGAGTTGACCCCCTATCTCTCCTCACCCGCCGCCTCCTTTCCCCCAAATCTAATAACTATATCCATCGTAGGAGACCTATTTTCTCCTTCTCTTGTTTTCTTTTTTGTTTTTCCTTCAATAATTTTCAATAATCTTCATCTTTGGGTGAGATTTTTAATTCTTGCATCCATTTTTTGGGTGTTTTATGTTTCTTCTTTTGGAGTGGTTTGTGTCTCTCCTTTTGGAGTGTTTCTGTTGCATTTTGGTTTGTTGTCGTGTTGTTTTGAGAATGATTTCTATTGTGTATTGGGAGATCTGGGAAGCCCACATCGAATCTGGAACGGTGGTGATTATCGCGAGAGCTCACCTTGCACAACGAAAGATTGTTCAATATATGGGGGCATCTGTACCCCCAACCTCAGTTGGTGTAACTGATGGGTATGAACACTTGACTATCACCGGTTTTTTATGTGCGCAGGTCAATTGTGATGCTACTATTTTCAGGGATGTTGGTGTCAACCGGATTGCTCGGAAAACCTTTGTAATCATTTTTATTTTCAAGAATATTTATATTCTATGTGTTAAGCGATTTGAAAACAAAACGATTATTTGTTTAGCTCGTTTTTTGTTTCACAATCAGGTCGTAGTTGACAGTTCGGGAGTTTGTCCCGGCTGGGTTCCAATGTTTTAGTATTAATAAAATTTTCTTGTTCGTCAAAAAATATTTTAAATCATTTTCATTATAAATGATTTGATTATAATATAATTTTAGAAATATTTCAATCTTTTAAATTATGTAGGGCCTTAAGATGTGTTTTAACTAAATATGTCATTAATAGAGTTAGAGCAAGTCCAACAATGTCTTAAATATTGTCCTAAATCAATATTTAGGACATTTAGTCACTTTTTGTGCTCCAACAATGTCCTAGTGGTGCCTTAAAACACTAGGAAATCCATCTCATGCCCTACTTTTAAGGCACTTCTATACTTTTCCTAAATCATTTTTAACAATAAAAAATTAACTTCCCTCATTTTCTACACTTCTCTTTCCTCTCTTTTTTCCCTTCACTCCAATTCTAATTCAAATATATTATTATTTTAATTATATGGCATAAGTATTAAGGCATATTGTTGAAATTTATACACAAAAATCATGTCTTAAATCACTAGGACATTATATTTTATTATATTTATAGGACACCAACTAGGACATTGTTGGACTTGCTCTTTCGATACAATAGTTTTTAAATAATAAGGTCCTCAAAAGAAGTTTTCAATATAACTTAATAATTAGGCCTTAAGTTGTGTTTATATTTTATTTTGGGCCTAAATAACAAAAACGAAGTACTAAAGCTCAAATACCATAAAAGAAATACTTTATCGATCGATCAATCCATCGACTACCAAACGGGGGCTGTTTACTTCACTTGTTTTCCGGAAAATTTTTCTAAAAAAACTAAAAAAATAGAAAATATGTTTCAATCTGATATTTTCTAAAAAGAAAACTGGAAAATTAGAAAACAAAGTTTTCTACATTATAACTACATTTTGGAAAACTCCAGAAAACATCAACCCACTATTTTCCAAATCTAGAAAACTGAAAACGCGCTAAAATTGATATTGAAGAACCACCTTCGATCCTTTGCACCTACATCAATTTATATTATTATCCATATCAAGCTACGTGAATATACTGAATAACAGGAAAAACAATTACAATTACAGGAAAAAATTATAAAGCGCAGTACACCTACATATGCTATCAGATCGGAATCATATTACTATGCTATAGCCTATAAGCTACAAACTATAGATAGACAAAAATCGAACACATAACTAACAATTGAAGAATTTATAATCATAAAATAATTATTTTAAAATAAAGTATTATTCACACATTACTTTCTGAAAGTTAGAAATTTATATTATATAAACATGATAAAAGATTTTTTTAAATGTTTTTAGCTTTAGAAATATTTAATATAAATATTACTTTAGAAAGTCATTAAATTCTTAAACATGCAACCTAAAAAAACAATAGTAGAAGATTTATATATTTAAAAAAAGAAATACGTAGTTCAACTAAAAAATGTGTTTGGAACATGTATTCTCAGTTTTTAATAATTTTCTAAGAAAATGAAAATTCAAAAATTTTGAAAAATTTGAAAATAGAAAAATGAAAATTTTTTGTTGAAGTAAACATGCTCGGTTTTCATACTGTAGTATTTCAATAATCATGTGTTAAGAATATTTCTGTAAAATAGGTAGAGTCCGTGCATAGCACGGGACTATTTATAATCTTATAATTTTATCTTTTATAATTTTTTTTAATTTATTTATTATAAATGAGTTTAACATGTTATAACCTAGACTACTTTTTACAAATAATATCTCAAAAACAATTTTATAACTAGAAAGAAATACAAACTCTTACAGAAACTGATATTAATAACCACTCACTAATATTATTTATACTTATTATTAAGCAATTCAACAAAATATAATTTTGAAATATCATAATGTTACATAAAGTCTTTTGTGTCAATTACAATTATTTTTAATATATTTTCACACGTATATATACATACATACATACATACATACATACATACATACATACATACATATATATATATATATATATATATATATATGTATATATATATATATATATATATATATATATATATATATATATATATATATATATATATATATAGGGGGCTACTCCAATACAAACCTCCTTAGAATACAAACCTAAAAACCATATTTCAATCCAACATTCAAGCTAATCCATTGACCAAACTAGGGATAACCCAATACAAAAAATGTATAATAAACTAGGCTCCATTCAGTAAAAAAAATAAAAATACTGTCCACGTGATGATGTCAATGTATAATAAACTAGGTTCCATTCAGTAAAAAAAAATACTGTCCACGTGATGACGTGGCAGTGACGTCATCACGTGAACAGTAATTTTTTTTTTGGGTTGAATGGACCCAAGAATTTTATACGTTTTTTGTGAAGGTGCCCCTAGCAGGGCCCTTAAAATAAATGAAATATAATTTATTTAGTGTTGGTTTGTAGTTCTCATTTTAAGAGTGGTTTGTATTTGATCATTTGCCTATATATATATATATACTAATATATTAAAGGCGAAACATTGAAAGTTATAAAAGTTTTTGTTTACGGTTTGGTTATCCTATTAAAGTTTTGGTTTTCGGTTTGGTTATTCTATTTTAAATTTTTAATTAATTTTAAATATAAAAAAAATCAAGTACAAAGTATGCGTTAAGTCTTTTAGTCAACTTCAAATTAAAAAGCTCTAAAACACTCCTAACACAGAACTCTCTTAAACCTAATTTGCTCACGCAAAATACCACAACATCAATTCAATACACAAGCTTCTTTCATTTTCTTCTCTTTTTCAACACCATATGTCATTTAAGTGTAAGTATAATGATTGTATTAGCTTTTTGCCTTTTTGTATTATCTCCATCTTATAATTGTTTTACAAGAAAATCTAATTTAGGGGTGTTTTCTTAATGTGAGTTGCTTCAAATTTAAGTTCATGTTTTATATATACAGTGTTTGTTTGAATGCCTGATTGATTAAAAAAAACGATTATAATATCCAAGAAAAATTTATCACATAATATAATATAATATAATATATTATATTATAATATAATATATTATATTATAAACACTTTATTTATTATATTTAATAATAAATCAAGTGTTTATAATATAATATAAACATCTCTCACTTGATTTATTTGTCAATATTTTTCATAACTCCCACTTTTCACATAATATACAATTTGAGTATCAATATAAATCAAACAAATATTATCACTCTTATCACAACAGGTGGGATAGTGTCGACTATTCCAAGAGGATATGGAATTGTTGATTCACTGATTTTCAAATTTCATATCAAACTTCATTCTTATCATAGCATGTGGGATAGTATCGACCATTCCATTGGATTCACGCCTATCGATTCAATTGATATTAATTCTCTTCTTCTCATTTTATTTCAAAGAGATGATAAATTACCATCACCGCCATTATGATCACCATATGTCAAGCTTTTCTTTGAATCTAGTAAGGAAAACTAACTCTACACACTTTAGATTTAAAGGTAATTTTCTTTCTTTATACACTAGTTTGTGTGACAATAAAATTAGCTTGAAATTTCTTTATGTATGTACATCTGCTCAACTTGATGTGTTTACACCAAAACTTGAATGAGGTTATTGAGCATCTAACTATACGGATTACAAAGTGTTGGGTTCCGTTCCGAATTCCTAATTAAGTTAAGAATCCTATAATGAGCAAAATTCTAAGAATTCTAATTTGTGATAATTGAGATAATTCTTATTTTGGTAGAAATATTAACTGTGGATGGATTTCTATCCAATATAAGAAAAGATGGTAATTGTCACAAATAAGATTTGAAGTAGAATAGGATTAGAATATTTGTAGTGCATGTAAATATAAATATTTGTAGGGATTTTGGTGCATTTCAAAAGTTAGAGAGTTGTGTACGATACACAATAGAGAGCTTTTGTGTATCGCACAAAATTTTGGCCTGACTGATAAAATCGGTATGAAGAAGGGGTGGAGGTTAGGATTGAAGACCAGATCGTCCCGCAGACGGCCAAGTTCAAGTATTTAGGTTCGATCATCCAGAAGGAAGGTGAGATTGAAGCCGATGTTACGCATCGTATCAAGGCGGGGTGGCTAAGGTGGAGGGCAGCGACAGGGGTGATGTGCGATAAGAAAGTCCCTTTAAAGTTGAAAGGGAAATTCTATAGAGCGGCTATCCGTCCTGCGATGTTATATGGTTCGGAGTGTTGGGCGGAGAAGAAAGCCCTCGTAAGCAAGTTGGAAGCGGCTGAAATGCGGATGTTGCGGTGGTCCTGTGGGCGCACGATGTTGGACAGAATCCCAAATTCGGTGTTTAGGAGCGAGCTTGAAGTGGCGCCTTTCTCTGCGAAACTTAGGGAAGGAAGGTTGAGATGGTTCGGCCACGTTCGTAGGAGGCTGGCTGAAGCCCCAGTGAGGAGGGTCGAGAGTCTTTCGGTTGTTGGGGCGAGGAGGAGAGGCAGGCCGAGGAGGTCGTGGGAAGAGCAGCTCAAGCTGGATTTGAAGGCCTTAGACTTAAATGAGACCATGTGTGCAGATAGGTCTGCTTGGAGGCGGCGTATCAGAGTGGTGGATTCCCTTTTAGGGTGCGGTTCGGTTGTCGAGAGCCTCAGAATTGGGTTGTCTCGGTTAGCGATTTTGTAGTAGTTCGGCTTTAGCGTTCTCACTTTGCGTTTTTAGTGTCTTCTGTTTTCTGGTTTTGCATCTGTGCAGGTTTTTTCGTGTGGTTGGAGCGCTTCAAGTTTTGAGTATCTTAAATCCTCGCAGGTAGGTTTGCCCCATGTGGAGAACGCCATGGGCGCAGGTATGGCATTGATCATTTCCGTATCATTTGGTTTCCTTTGTATTTATCACACTCTTTGTATGTCGTGCACTTAGCCGAGGGTCTACACGGAAACAGCCTCCCCGCTCTAAAAGTGGGGGTATGGTCTGCGTACATCCTACCCTCCCCAGACCCTGCTCTGAGCGGGATATACTGGGTATGTTTGGTTTGGTTTGGTTTGGTTTTGATAAAATCGGTAATAATAATAATAATAATAATAATAATAATAATAATAATAATAATAATAATAATAATAATAATAATAATAATAATAATAATAATAATAATAATAAAATCAAAATAAATATATATTTAAATATTTATAATAATGAGTTAATATTAATAGAATAAAAAGAGGTAGAATATTTTTAAAATTTTGTTTAAATAATTGAGTTATTAGTTTTAAAATTTTGAGAAATAAAAAGGGGAGTTATAAGATTGTAATATTGTTTAAATTGTGAGAAATGATTAATAAAATGGTGATTGATTTATTAATTAATTGAATAAGAATATTTTGTGACGTAAATTAGAGATTTATTGATTCGTTAATAAAAGAGGGAATATTTATGAATAATAGCGTAAAATATGGTTTTTATTTAAAAAAGAGTTAATTTGTGATTTTTGGACGAAAATTTGAGATTTAATAATTTGTCGATAAAAAGAGGAAAAATTGTGAATAAATAAGATTAAAATACGATATAATTTTAGGAGATTTATATTTATCGTTTACGGATTATATAATACATTCATATTTAGCGGATTTGTGATTTTACCCTCCCTTGAGGGGTTTCGACGTTAATTTGTTGTGTTCTTTACTTTCGTTTTTATAATTGTGTTTGATTAACGTTGATCTATAGTGGATGCGATCCTAACACAAAGTTTTGTGTGTATAAATCTCTCTGCATATTGATTTGTATAAGTATGCATGCGTGTCATTCACTAGATAACTGTATTGATAAGTACTACTCCACTTGCTCCAACACTCACCACGTTACTTCGGCAATGGTTACAACAAATATGGAGGATCTCAAATACAATGTTAGCTCGGTGATGGTGGCGGTCAATCACATCTAATGTGAAAAAAATGATAGGAGGGAAGAGATGGTATTAATGCAGTACTAGAAATCTTAGAAAGTGTATTGAGTATGTGTTTCGTGTTTTAAAAGTCAATGTAAAAAAGTGTGGTACCAATTGACCAACGACTGATTACTAAGAATATTTCTGTAAAATAGTTAAGCTCGTGCTATGCATGAGCATCTTTCTATTTCTTATAATTTTATCATTCACTTTTTTTTATTTATTATTGTAAAAGAGATAGATCTGTTTTTTTTAAAAAAATTGAATTAATTCAATAATAAAGAATCATACGGCATCTACAAAGATGACTAAGTCAAATAAACATAAAATAGAACAAATCATCAATCTTCATGAAGAGACAATCAAGTGATATGTTGAAGATAATATAATTACATATACCCGCTTCGCCACAACCCACTTGAATTATCAACTAAAACTGCAATCTTATAACAACTCTTATCACTCAATCAAAATCAGCACACACAATAAATGAAAGAACAACACTCTCTCACCAAGGAAAGCAAACAAACTGGAATTGCAAACTGAAATTCTTAGATCTTAAAAACGAAATCACAATAAGAGATAACCGGTCCACTCTCGAATCCAATAAGCCCCGCTCGAAACGAAGAAAAAAGAAAATTGAAAGCTCCGACAATTTAAATCTAAAAAAGCAAATCAAATAAATTAAATGGGTAGAAATCTTTACCCAAAAAGGAAGATTACTGAAGAAAAAAAGAAACAAGCAAAACAAATTAAAGGATTTGGAACTTTCCACCGAAAACTTCGGTAAAAGCCCCGACGACTATGTTGATAAACGAATAGGGAGGTTGCATTTCTTAGAGAGAGAAAGGTATTTTTGAAGTTGTAATTTAGAACATAAAGTTGTTATTTTGTTCAAGTCGATACTCGATGTGTATTTTCGACGAGTTAGATTTGATATTTTTAATAATAATATCTAGAAATAATATTATAACGATAAAAGAAATACAAAATCATACTTAAACTAATATTAATAATCACTCAATAATATTATTTATATTTATTACTAAATAATTTAACTAGATAATCGTAAAAATATTAGGATGTTACATAAAAAATTTTGTGTTATTAATACTTATTTTTGATTAATTTGCACACGTATATTTGCAAAGTTAATAAATTTGAATAATTGAAATTTTAAATTTTTTTTTCTTTTTGGAAAAGCTTGAAATTTCACCTTTAGATTGAATAAAAACCTATAATAATAATCTAATATAATTTTTTATGAATAAAAAACATAGCATTTAACTCGTGCTTTCTAGTTTAGATAATTACTTTTTTCATAATATTATCAAATAGATGCTACCTCTCACATTTTAGCTGATATAGAAAATATTATCTTGAATTCTACTTTTTAGAAAATATTAAATTTAATGTAGATTTGGATTTTTATTGCCTTTGTCGGTTACGAAATTAAAACCGTCCATTATCAAATTTAAAATAAAACAACCTATTACCAAACTGTATAAATGTGAGTTGTATATGGCACATATTCATATAAATTTTTTTTGCCTAAGTTTTTTGGTTTGTTAGTATACTGAGATGGAAAAGAAGTTGCTTAAATCAGGTTTTTACAATTTAAGGGTGTTCATGGCACATCATCATAATAAAATAAATTTTACATGATGATGTACTAAGAACAATCCTTTGATTGTATATACCTATATCATAGATACAAATTAGTGTTTAAGTTTTAGTGATTTCTTGATAGGGGATGAAAAACACATGTAATGTACTATTATGTTCATGCTCCACTATTCTTTTTGTTCATCACCCAACACATTATAAGAGTCATGATATATATAAAATTCCCTGATTCATTGATTTATTTTCAAACATAATTCACTTATTTTTTATTAGAAGTTCAAGGAAATCTTACACTTTCATCATTGCTGCTATATAAGATTGCTTATTACAGTTGTGTATAGATGGAAATTTGGAAAAAATCGCTTTTATATTCATTCAATTGCAATGTCCTTAATGTATTAATGTATCCATTTTCCCTTTGTAATAAATAGTGCATACATTGCACAAAATTTATGTTAATAGACTACTTTGCATATTTTTTTTGTGGTACCAAGTTTGCATTTTTGATAAAACAGATTGTTTTTTACAATTTCTTAAACCTTTCATCTATTAGGATAAATTTATTATAATATAAAATTAGACTTCTTACAATGAAAAATGACAACTGAAAATGATTTGATAATATTCATTTTATCACTTTCTTATATTAAAAGTGCAATTTTCATATTAAATCGTCGCCTTTTAATTTATGAAGTCGATGACCTTTCTAAATGCATGCATCTACAATGATATCTACCTGGTTGGGGACGAAACCAAGCTAATAAATACGATAGGTGAATCGGAAATATCTCATTTCATTAACGCCTTTGACACTACAAGGATTTTTGCTTTAGTCAACAGGCAAAACGTGTTGTCTGAATATACCAAAAACTGTTGACTATTGAGAAGTCGTCTGATACACACCTCAGACAACACACAACAAGCTGTTGTGTGAAAGTTGAAAGACAAGTAAAAGGCACATGAAAAATGTTGTCTGATACCTAGAAACAACAACACTTCTTTGGAAACCTCTTGTCAAATCTCCAATAACGCAACACTTTTTAACGAATATATTGTTGTTATTAAGCAGTAAAGACAATGGTTTTTAAAAGAAAGCCTATTGTTTAAGTGCAAAATATACAATATTTTACTTGATCAGGGCGGTTGTTGTATGTCACTACAGACAATGGTTTCTTAGCAAAAACCATTTGTTTTATCCATTGTCTGATGATATTTTAACTAGTTTTTATCAAAGATAATAACATTGGCTAATGATAAATGAAACAATACTTTTACTTACAATAAAAATAAAAGTTTATACAATACTAGCAACTAACCATTTTAATCAAAACCAATATTCATCTAAACAGAAACTACCATCAATATTAATCACAATAAAGCTACTACCGATACAAAATTCTTTAGACCACTTGGTGGGTTGCCTCCAGCCTCATTTCTAGGCTTTCGAAACTTTTTACTTTCTTCTTTGCTAACTAATGTGAGTATGACCATCAAATACTCACTTCTGTGTCAAAAGGCTCCAGCTTGTTCAGTTTGGCAAACATATTTCTATAGAATTGAGCATCCTTCTAGTTGATTTCTTTTACCTTCTCCTTCAGAACCTTGTACTCGAGCTTCACGTCCCTACAAGCAGCCAACATAAATGAATGACCAAAGTACTCCAAAAATATTTTTTGAGATAGAAAAATAACACAACTATTGTAAATGAGCAAATAGAAGTTTACAAATGAACTTTGCGGATACAATAAAGTATAATGCAGTGAGGAGTAACTGTTTTTTAACAATTATTTGAGGCTCAAAATTGTCACTGAAATGCATAATTTTAACAGCTAATGAAAGACTACAAATTTAGAAGCCTGCACAAACTTACCATATTGATATCTGGTACACGGCAAGTAAATATCTTCGCAATGTGGACAGAATATCCGCACATAGCTTGACCCGGTTATATCTGACTGGCCAACTGGCAAACATGGCTGCTCGCTGCAAAATATCCTTGGGCATCTCCCAAATTCACAGTTCTTGTACTTCTCCATCTACAGAAAGGTAAATTAGTATTTTGAGCCCATACAAATTGGTGGTCCCAAATCTTGTACAGATAAGCGAGAAAAGAATTAACGCAATAGAGTAAATTACCATTGCTGACATCCCTTTGCTAGTCAATATATATCGGGCATGAATAAGACCATAGAGCATCTTTGCTGCTGATTCAACGAATGAATTCTGTTCTTCACTAAGCTTATCGCCTATATAAACATAAGAATGAACTGTTCATAAAACATATACATTTACAGTATGAGAATGAACACATTCAAGATCCTTGTGAAAGACCAGTTGCCAAAAAGATTTTGTATGACAAAAGGAATTTTTATAATGTTAATAAAACCGAATTCTTCAGAAAAATTATATTAAAAGAAATTAGAAATGCCACAAACCCAAGCAACATACTTATAAAGCTGAATAAGATCAAGACTGGGACAAATGGAACAAATTTTTAACCTAAATTTTCTAGCTATTTTTAAGACACCGGCTATATGAGATGTTATGTGCTGCAACATGATTTCCAATCAGAACCATAAGCTATCGGACTACATTATTCAGAAGTCAGAACTAGCAACCACTATTTAGTAATTTGAAAAAGGACTTCCCAATGTAACCTTTTAAGTAATTTGAAAAAGGATTTCCCAATGTAACCTTTTAAAAAATTTGAAAGTAGGAATCACTTTAACAAGACTAACCAGAGGAAAAAAACTACAAACATGAAAGTGGAAATGAGACTTGGTAGGCTATATATGGAAAAGGTTCAAAGTTGTGAAACATGGCACTTAGGAATCAGGATACAGACTTGGTACCTAGAGTATCAACTCAATTTGAACACAATTCAATGTAAATAAGGAAAAACCTTTTCTGACTATGATTAAGCTATCAAGTAATCGAGCTACTATACTGATAAACATAAAAGTATTTACTCAAGGAAATGGCAAATAGACATTACCATGGGATGACTCAACATCTAAAATTAAGTCGAGGGCGTAGTCGTAGTATGGAACTTGACTGCTTAGCCCACAAAGGTTAAAATCATCTTGAATGTAATCATCATCCACTTCGCAGAAGAATTCATGTCCTTTCAGATTGCAAAACTAGGAGACCCAGGAAACGTATTCACCTTCAGACCCACTAACATCTGACTCATCAACTGATACATAACAAAGGAAAGGAATAGAAGTGACCTGCATTTGCTTGACAAACCCACCTGCAAGAAAATTCTTCAGAAAATTGAGCTAGTCAAGGCAAGTAGAAATGAGGTCCGAGATAATATATAGATTAACAGATCAAGAAACCATTAACAAGGAGCAAAAGATGAACCTGTATCAATTGAGACCAGGTCCTTGTGTTAAAGGACTCTCCACCAATCTTCATCGATGTATCTGGACTATAACCATCCTATTTAATCAACCCACGGATCAATACATCAGCCTTTATTAAGAATTTTAATCACAAAGGAATGAGAACTTACCAGAGAAGCGACACACATATCAAGACCAACACTTTCAATTGCTTTTGATAACTCTACCGTTGAAAGGAAATACAAGTACAAATTAAACATATAGCGAGACTGAGAGAGACATAGTAGGAGATGGAGAGAGGAGGAGAGAACAAATCGAGAGACAGAGAGAGGGAAATATACAAATACAATTACAAATCGGAGAACATAGAGAGAGACATATACAAATCTAAGTACAAATCGAAGAACAAAGAGAGAGACATAAACAAATACAAGTACAAATCAAACCTAATCGAACCTAATTGAGGTCTTGAAGTTCTAATAGAGCTTCCCCTAATTAAGCGTGAGAGTGTCTACGAGAGTGAGCGGCGAGACTGTGAGGCTGAGGGGCTTCGGGTGTGTATCCCTGATTGTGATATGTTTCGATCCTTTTCTTTGACTTAGACAATATTTGTAAAAAATTTATGCGGTACAAATTGCCGCTCATCAAATTTCATCGAGTGCTGTTTTTTTCTTTCTTTTTCTTTATGAAAATTTTGTAATTATTTTATTTTTGAAAACTTTTTTTAAAAAAAATTAAATTTTCGGTATTTTAATAAACACTCATTTTAGGGTTGGGGAAAAATAATCAAAAATAAAAAGGTCAGATTGTAGTAGATTTTAACAAAAACGTAGTAAAAGTGCTACTTCCTATAACGAGGCACGATCCAGATTCACTGAATAATTTTTTTTGAATGATTTCTTCGACGATCGAACCGTACGAAAGTTAATAAACACTCATTTTAATGTTTGAAAAAAATGATCAAAAAATAAAAAGGCCGGGTTGTACGAGATTTTTTCAAAAACGTAGTAAAAGTGTTGCTTCCTATAACGAGGCACGATCCAGATTCACTGAATAATTTTTTCATATGATTTCTTCGACAATCGAACCATACGAAAGTTAATAAACACTCAATCTAGTGTTGGGAAAAAATAATCAAAAAATAAAAAGGTCGGGTTGTACGAAGGTGCTGCTTCTCGTAACGAGGCACGATCCAGATTAACTGAATAATTTTTTTGAATGATTTTTCGATGATCGAACCGTACGGATGTTAATAAACACTCATTTTAGTGTTTGGAAAAAATAATCAAAAAATAAAAAGGCCGGGTTGTACGAGATTTTAACAAAAACGTAGCAAAAGTGCTACTTCCTATAACGAGGCACGATCCAGATTCATTGAATAATTTTTTCATATGATTTCTTCGACGATCGAACCGTACGAAAGTTAATAAACACTCAATCTAGTGTTGGGAAAAAATAATCAAAAAATAAAAAGGTCGGGTTGTACGAGATTTTAACAAAAAATTAGTAAAGGTGTTGCTTCTCGTAACGAGGCACGATCCAGATTAACTGAATAATTTTTTTGAATGATTTCTTCGATGATCGAACCGTACGGATGTTAATAAACACTCATGTTAGTGTTTGGAAAAAATAATCAAAAAATAAAAAGTTCGGGTTGTACGAGATTTTAACAAAAATGTAGCAAAAGTGCTCCTTCCTATAACGAGGCACGATCTAGATTCACTGAATAATTTTTTCATATGATTTCTTCGACGATCGAACCGTACGAAAGTTAATAAACACTCAATCTAGTGCTGGGAAAAAATAATCAAAAAAATAAAAAGGCCGGGTCGTACGAGATTTTATCAAAAAATTAGTAAAGGTGCTGCTTCTCGTAACGAGGCACAATCCAGATTAACTGAATAATTTTTTTGAATGATTTCTTCGATGATCGAACCGTACGAATGTTAATAAACAATCATTTTAGTGTTTGGAAAAAATAATCAAAAAATAAAAAGGTCGGGTTGTACGAGATTTTAACAAAAAAATTAGTAATGGTGCTGCTTCCTATAACGAGGCACGATCCAGATTCACTGAATAACTTTTTTGAATGATTTCTTCGATGATCCAACCGTACGGAAGTTAATAAACACTCATTTTAGATTTGGGAAAAAATAATAGAAAAATGAAAAGGTCGGGTTGTACGGGATTTTAACAAAAACGAAAACGTTGTAATAGTATAGATTCCGGTAAATATTGTTCTTGAAGATCAAAGTCCAATTCGAAGACGTTATTGAATTCGGATTTTGACGCTCCAGTAGTCGAATCGAAGCTCTCAACGAACCCTATGTGTTTTTGCCAACAGATGTGGTGCAGGTGATTTCGATTTTTTTATTCTAAATTTGATTTATTTTCGAAATTATTAGGATTTAAAATAAAAAAAATTTGCAAACAGTGTTTGTTGTGAAATCTGAAGATGCCATGTTGTAGATCTTGTTTTTCTGGTCAATTTCATATATCATGTTGGATTTTGAGTTCCATAACATATAGAAATTGGAGATTGATTATAGTGTTCTTCGTGTTCTTGGTGTTCTTGGAATGAAAACTTGAAGATGGTGATGAATAGTATTGTTTTAATCATGTTTTGGTAAAAAGGTAAAAAAATGAAACGTTTTTAACCTTTTCACCTTTTAACTTATTTACTTCTAATTACTAAATTACCTTTTATTTAAAAAGGTAAATTATTTATTTACTTTTCATAATTGTTTTTATTTTGATTATTTATTTTAAATCCAAAATTTAGTTATAAAAATGGAGAAAAGTTATTTTCTAAAATTGTCATTCTAACAATACTTTTTACGAAGTATTGTCTATGCTTCATTCACATAATATTTCTAAAAAATGTTGTGTGTTGGTTCACTGTCACACAACACTATGGATAACATATTGTATGACTGCTACTTAGACAACAAAACTAAAAACACTTGTCTGAATACAACAACGGTTTTCCGGGATATTGTGTTGCAGGCATTCACACAACACTTATTTGCTAACGCTTGTCTAATATTAAAAATACTTATGCATTTACACAACACCACTGGTCAAGAAATGCTTGTCTGGTAAGATTTATCACACAACAGTTTTGGCCCATTGTGTGAATGTTGGATTACACAATACTTTCTCGAGTAGGAAAATAGCAGTTGTCTGATCATTTCGGGCAACACTTTTTTCCATGGGTGTTGTCTGATACATGTCGTCTATTGCTAGATTTCTTGTAGTGTGAGATTGAAGTTTTATTGAGCATCGGAGTGGAGAGGTGGAATATAGAAAAGACTAATGATTGATATGAATCTCGTCCTGCATAAGTAGCCTATATGTGTGTGAAATGTTTGGCAAAGGATTCATGATAAGAATGTTTCCCCTTAGTATCTCATAGCCTTCACTCAACTTCATCAGAAAATCAATCAATCTTCCATCCTCTCTAGCATTGATCAACTTAATAGATACATCACAAGTGCAATTTGCACATTTACAAATAGGAATTGCATCAATTGAATCCAACTATCCCACAACATCTTGTTTTTTGTGTAGAAACAAAATATGTAACACCCCCAGATCCGGGGTCAGGGATCTGGTCGTTACCGTCTCAATTCCCATCCACAATTCAACATAAATATTAAATTACAACCTTGTGACACAAAACAATAACATAAAACACACCCGTTATAGTCCCAGAGATAAATCAGAGTAACTATCAAATTTTATTAATCACATTATGAGTTCTTACAATTCAAAAGAATTTCAATATAAATACATACTCTTTTCCATCCATTTACATGAGTCATACTAGACCATATACTTGGTACTGAAAGAATAAATCTATCCTACCAATAGCTGTCTCTTCGGCTCTGGTAGTCTCATCGTTCTCGCCAGCATCGAGTGCACCTTGTGCGAGTCATCTGGTCTAGCTGTTGTTGTGATATAATAATAAAGCAAGGGTGAGCAATAGCCCACCAACAATAATATATAACTGAATGATAATATATAATAGTTCAAAAGTATCTTTCAAACCATATGCCATGCATTTACGGAAATGATGCCAGAATAACATGAACGATGAAATTACGAGGTAACTCAAAATGCATATATAGGTGGGAATATCTGCTATGTCAAAGATAAGCCAGATATCATCATTTATCATATTAAGAGGAACTTGCAAGGAAAATATTGCAATTCCAGTTATTAACATTTTTCGAAGTCTTACAACCTGAAAGAAGTCTCTTCGATAAGTGTTGCGAAAGACACCGTCAACCTGAAAGAAGTCTCTTCGATACGTGTTGCAGGGATTCCCAATTTGGGAGATGAACCAATACTGGAGTCATTACGCGCCAGCTGTCCCATTCGCTGATGATCAGTCGGGGATGGTACAACCCAATATAGTTTACTACCGGTAGAAGGAAGAACTGACGGCTCCACATGTAGATTGCCTTAATAGTAACTCCCTGGCCAATGGTTAGGCCTTGTGATGGACCGCTACTCGGCCGCTAATTCATATGTTTTCAGAACACCAAACAGCCTTTCAAGAGCAACCTGAGTTAAATCTCTAGATTCTCTGATGGCAGTGATTCTATGTTCCAAGTGAGTAGGCATAGTTAGTAAAAACTTCATGTTGATCTCCTTCTGAGTATATTGCTTGCCATGAACTTGCAAGTTGTTGATTATTTTGTTATACCTTTCGAACACTTCCTGAATGCCTTCATTATGGCCAGCTCTAAAGTGTTCATATTCAGAAGTTAGAATTTGTAGTCTATTTTCCTTGACTTCATCAGTCCCTTCATTAATGACCTCAATAGTTTCCCAGATGTGCTTAGCAGTTTTACAATTCCTCACATGGCTATACATTACAGCATCTAGGGAATCCAATAGAATGAGTCTCAAGTTTTTATCCAATCCAGCTTCCTCCTTATCTTCAGAGGTATAGTTCTTAGGGTCCTTTGGATAGGATTTGGCAGGGACTGTTACAGTTCCATTTACAACTGTTTCAGTATCATGTTGCATGGGAGTCACTGGTCCATTTTCCAAAACCCACAAAAATCTTGGGTTTGCTACATCAAGAAATAACTCCATTTTGTTTTTCCACATATCATAGTTATCTTTATTAAAGATAGGAATTTTAACATTGCCTTTGGCTGACATGATGAATTTTTAAGAGAGTTAAAAATTCGAGCTTGATTTTTGATTGAGTAAAAATAGGATCTTGATTTGTGTATCAATCAATAGGCTCTGATACCAATTGTTAGGTCCGATAAGATTGTAGAAGGGGGGGTTGAATACAATCTATACCATTTTCTCAAAATTTATTCGTTAAATAATTTTCACTTAAACGAATATTTTGTGCGGAATAATATAACACAAATTTCAAGTTGAATATAACAATATATTAACTTGATGGGTGTTACAAAATCAGTCCAAATGATTATCAAGTAATTAATAACTAATTAGAAAATTCAACATGAACTTTGCTAATTTAGTTAATTAAATCAAGATATCAATTTGTGAACTAGGAAACTTAATTCGCTAGTAGTACAAGAATCACAAGTAAACAAGTTCCAATGGATAGGATATTACAACTGAGATGAACTTGAATTTACAGAATTAAATTTGTAGGTGTTCTTGAGCTTGAGAGAGAGAGAAAATAGCTGCTGTGTGTATTTTTCTTGTTTAGCTCGACTGGTTCTTTTGCTTCTGCATTCTTCTGCCTTATATACACAGCCATAGTCATATTACTTGATTTAAACTGATATGACAATCATTTTACATTAATATGACAATCGGTATGACTATCAAATCAATGTAATATGACTGTCCAGCTTAAATATGACTTTCGGTATAACTTATCAAGTCAATATAACATTCGGTATGACTTACCAAGTCAATATAACATTCGGTATAACTTACCATTTGAATGAAATATGACTATCTCCTTTGAACTGAATATGACTATCTCCTTTGAACTGAATATGACTATCTCCTTTATAAACTGAATATGACTATCTCCTTTATAAACTGAATATGACTATCGGTATAACTATCAGTTTGATAGTTATATCATCATATTTTTCAGTTTATAATTAATTAAATGACTTATTAAAAATCATTTAACTAATTAATCCTTTTTCATATTAATTCTTATTTAATTAATCTAATAATCACTTTAACAAATATATTAATTCTGATAGAATTAATTTATTTATTAACTTAATTACTTGACTTAATCAATTAAAATAGAATTAATATAAATTCTTTAATAGTCGATACTCCGCTGAAAACCACGTAATTATAATAAGGAACATACACTGGCATGATGTTGACGTTCGATGTACTGTCTGGTTCATGAACGACTAACTCCAATCTCTGTTCTTCATCGTGACTTTTAACACTGTGGTCTTTTTATACTCTTCACTCTCATCAATCATTCGGTACTGAAATTGTTTCTTGTCACTAATAGAAATCTCTATTTTCTTAAATGAATCCACTTGTTTCAATGCTACCTTGAGGCCTGATCAGATATCTGAATCTTCTTCCAGTGTAAAACATCAAAACTATAGATTGACTTGTTGATTTTTCTTCTAACGGTTATCATCTTTTGAGATTCCTGTGACAGTTGATATTATTTACTTATTACAATCTAGTTTAATTGGATTAGGATCCTCGAACTACAAATAGGCTGAGTCATATGCCTTTCAATCTCCCCCTATTTGTTTGTTATACAATAACAAGCAAATACCTAGAGGATTCTTCAACTAATCCCAATTAAACAAGTAAAAGAAAACACTTTAAATGCTAAGTAAATAATGTAAAAGTTCTGGTTTATATTAACATTATCCAGATTCAAACAGAAAAGATAAATACAAGATAGATGATCCTCTAGACTGATCATATAAGACAATTATCCTATCTTGTTCTATCAAGGCTCTAATGATATAACTTGTAGAGCTAATCTTCATTTACCACTTTCTTCTTCATTGATTTCTCCTTCTTCTTGTTCATCCATATCAGGTAGATTCTTGATCAACTCGGAGTCAACAAGTAATTCCCTTCTGGATGACACATCTGTAGGATAGACCAGTGGTATTCCAAGTTTCTTTCTCAACTCACCTTGATACTGTTTGTACTTCTTCATGTTGGTCTGAGCATAAGATTGAATATGATTTGCAGCGTCAATCTTTTCTTGTGATGCAAAACCATGATTTCGAAGAGCATATTCAACATATACCAAATGTCTAGCAAGGTGTGTATACAATTTGTCTGTCTGAAGATTAACAGTATGAATGACTTCTCCCTTGAGAATTTTAACTTGTGGAGGGTCATTTATAACTTCAGGACCAGCTCTTTCAGCAAACTCTTGAAATTTTTCATGAAGCAGTATGCCTAGTTCAGAAGATGTTCTTACTTTTGGTCTCAACACCCAAAGCTCTGACAGGGATCTATCATAGAAGAACTGGAGCGATACTTTGTGAGATCCGAGCTTATGACACTCAACAAAGATAAGTAGCTCACCATTCTTAGGATCAGATGCAGTGGTTATTCTCACAATTTCTGTCTTTAAAGCTTTCAAATACATATCATGTATAGGGTTCTTCTGTTTAAAGCTTTCAAAAATAGCAATCATCCGACGATCATCATAGTCAGAAGTTTGTGGTGAGTCAATTACCTTTTGAGCACGTTCCCACTTATCACCATTTTTGTACTTGATGTACATCTTCCTAGCTTCCAGCTTCTGAGCATGTTGCTTTTGAAGTGCTTCCTGTTCTGCCTTTTGAAGTTTTTCATTATGAGCTAATTGTTCAAGTGTCTTCTTGAGTCTTTCTTCTCTCATAGCCAGATTAGCTTCATTCTGTTCGAGTTCTTTGTTTGCTTCAAAATTCATTTGTTGTGTTTCAACAGAATCAGAAATTATTTGCTCTTCATCATCCCAAAAACCTTCTACATCATCATCTTCCTGTTCTGCTGCTTGATGAGTTGTCTTCTTCTTCCCTTCACTCCTATCTTCAATTTTCTCTTTACTTGCACTGCATAGTAAAAACCTTCTACATCATCATCTTCCTGTTCTGCTGCTTGATGAGTTGTCTTCTTCTTCCCTTCACTCCTATCTTCAATTTTCTCTTTACTTGCACTGCCTCCCCCTCTAGATTTCTCCCCCTTAGTTGAGGAATCCTCTACAGTTTTGTGACTTGTACCAGCTCCAGGGTCACTTCCATCACTACCTTCAAAGAATTTCTTCTCTTCTGCTGTAAGTGAATGAGTTCTGCTAATGATATTGTATAAGTGTCTCAACCCCTTTGCTTGATGATCACTTTGTTTTTCAATCTGACTGAGACGATGTTCAGTGGTTAAGTGATTCTCATTTATGTTATTCTGAAGATCTTCAATCTGATTAGCCATAGATGATATAATAAGATCTTGAGCCACTGTGACATCTCCAGAGTCTTCAACTGCTTGTTGTTGAGAGAGTTTAAGTGCATTGATTTTGTTGTTGAAGATAGTTCTCATGTTGTCCATATCAAACCTCAAGTTTTTGTTGTCCTCTTCAGCTTGAGCAAGACTTTCTTTCATTTGATTGAGTTGAGCAATGAGAGATAAAGTGTATGTGTCATTGTGTGCTCTCACCTCAATAGCTCTCTGAGTATCACTCACCTCATGTGCTAGTGTTTCACTCAGATTTGAAGTAATTCTCACATCACTCCTCTCATAATCCTGAGCTGCATCCATTGTACCTGCACTAGAGATCACCCTAGCCTCCTCTTGGAAGGTCAGTGGTGGTGCAATGGGATTTCGCAAATCCCGATCAACCTGTGAAGGTTCTTCTGCCGTAACAATGGCAGGCACTGTAACTTGCTCCACTTGCATAACAATATTTTCAGCTTCATGTGCGAAAATATCTTCCCCCATTGTGAGTAACAGGGGTGAACTTGAAGGAATGAATGGGTTTAAGATTGCCTTTGACATGGTTTTACTTTTCTTTTGTGATGGCAAATCTGTTTCACTCAAAATATCACTACTGGGGATAGCTCTTTTGAATGACAATTTCTTTCTACGATATTGTTTGGAGAATTTAGGATCAGTGTTTAGTGCATTGACCTGGGATAAAGGTTGTGGATCTACAACCCCTTGGTCACTTCTCACAATCATTTGACTATCAGAAAGATATTGAGATTGTAGCGGAGTTGAGTCAAATACCTGATCATTGACATGTACATCATCTTCATTCTGAGTGTGTTGCTCCACTGGAAGTTGATGTTCAAGAACATTCAAGGGTTCAGAATCAGGTTGAGGTACTGGAACTTGTTCTACTTCAGGCTGTGGAGCTTGTTGAATTAAAGGAATCTCAGCATCTGGCTGTGGCATGACATTTGGCAAAATTATGTATGTAGACATATATGGTGTTATGACTACAGGAACATGCAACAAGCCCTTAGAAGTATCCAGCCTGGTGTAGAACTTCTTGTTTGGTTTACCAGACCATTGAATTCAATCATTTGGAAATGGAGCAGGTTGATCCTTAGGTATTAGATGATTAAAAATTAGTGTCAAAAATCGAGGATAATGACACTTAACCAGTTTACCTTTTCCAAAGTTCTTTGTAGCCTTCTTCAATCGATTCAGCAGAATAGGCCATATCAAGCTGCCAAAATTGATTCTTCTATTGTGAGCAATCGAGAAACCAATTGAGTGTAACATACCTGTGATGACAGTATTGTTACTCTTTGTAGAATTAGCAAACACCTTTGCTATGATCTCGAAGAAGATATTCCATTCTTGAACAAGATTGCTTTTGAGTGGTCGTTTCAGATTCAGTTGACCATGATAGTTGATATTTGTGAAAAATTGAGTCAACTCATCATTTGAAGGCAATTCAGCAAATCGTTCAGTAGGAAGCCCCAGAGCAGCATTGAAGACAGATTCATCCACTGTATATGTCTTGTCATTAAAGTCGAATGAAAATGATCTTTCATCTGAGACAGCTGTAGTACACATTAATTTGAGTGGACCAAATTTCATTGGAACATTTGCAGTTATAGAGTGACTACAGAGATTTTGTTCGTTTAGGAACTTTATCCAGGACTTGAACCGATCCACTGGGCAATCCTCGAGATTAAAATATCCAATATAATTGTGATTCACAAGTTCAAAATTATTATAAGCACCAGCCATTGCAAATCAGGGATTAAAATTAGAAAATCTGCAAAATTCAACAATTTAACCCAATTAAATTACCAAATTCGAATTAATAAATAAATAAAAATTCGAAAAATCAAAATCTTTATCAAAAATTTTGAAAAATTTAGACAAAGATCTTGATTGCAATACAAACACACATGTATTTTTAGATTTTACAAAATCATCACCATTTGTTCAGATTTTTAGATCAAAAATTCGAACTTTTCAAACTCAAAAACTCAAAACTTCGACCAAATCTTACATTTTAACCTTGATTATGAAGATTATTGACTGGGTAACCAATAATTGTCCTTAGAAACGTGTTTTGAGTATGATTTGAAACAGAAATTTGACAGCAATTCGTTCGAAAATGGTGTGTATATTGTGTATGTATTGTTCGAACGAATTGGGTGACTTAACACGCCAATATAACAACCACTGAGATATGACTGTCGAATATAACTTTGCTCTTATATATCAAATGACTGTGATATGACTATCGGGTGATAGTCATACCGATAGTTATATTACGTTTAAAACGTAATATGACTATCCTTGGCAGTAAGTTATATCACACTTAATCTCTAATATAACTACCGAAAAACACATAATATAACAACAAAATCACAGTTATACCGATAGTTATATTACTATAAAAACACAATATAACTATAATCTAATTAACCGTTATATTAAAACAAAAACAAAGTTATATCTAATTTATTACTAAGTTATATTACACCATTTAAAACTAATATAACTAATCGCCAGTTCGAATATAACAATCAAGTAGATTGTTATACCGATAGTTATATTCTAACAAAACAGTTAATATAACTAACTAAAAACAGAATTTTAACAGAATTTTAACAAGAAAATCACATTAATAATTTACATAAACAAAAAATAGCAAATTAATTTATACTAAAATTATAAAACCTAATAAAAATTATAAAAACGATCATATGCAGTCCCTTTTACGAAATCAAACATTAATAACAGAAGGACAAACATTACAAATCAAAATAAAATAAAATAAAACCAAATAATCATACTACATATTTACATAATTATTTCTGATGAGTTAATAAATCTATAAATTTTCTAATAAAACAATTTCCATATAGAAAATTATTCAAAAAGAAACTATGATTTATTTAAACAACAAAAATAATCAAACTGAATTAAAAACAATAACATTTTCAAGAAAAATAGATTTCTCATAAATTACAGCTTGTAAAATTCGAGAAAAATATTTTCAAAGAAAATGAATTAATCTAAAAATATAATAAGTAATTAAAAGTATGTACAGAAGATAATAACAATGATTTAAGATGAAATAAGCAAGAGTATAAGTTGATAAAATAATTATACAAGTGATTTAATAACAAATATTAACACATCAATCACTTGTAAATTATTAAAGATCAAACCTCAGATATTAACCAGTTTAATTACTAGGACTATTTAACATACCCAATTCACTAACAATTCTGGTAAATGTGGATTCGTCAAGAGACTTAGTAAAAATATCTGCTGTTTGTTCTTCCGTGGGTACAAAAAATAACTCCACGGTACCATTCATGACATGCTCTCGAATAAAATGATACCTGATGTCAATATGCTTTGTCCTTGTGTGCTGCACAGGATTGTTAGAGATTGCTATGGCACTTGTATTATCACATAAAATTGGAATTTTATCGAGCACAAAGCCATAGTCTCTCAGATGATTCCTGATCCACAAAATCTGTACGCAACAGCTTCCAGCAGCTATATATTCAGCTTCAGCCGTTGAGTTGGAAACCAGCTGTTGTTTCTTGCTGTACCAGGAAACTAGTCTACCACCTAGGAATTGACAACTCCCAGATGTGCTTTTTCTATCCACAACACTTCCTGCATAGTCAGAATCTGTATATTCAACAAGATTAAAACCAGAATCTTTAGGGTACCAGATGCCTAGGTTAGGCGTACCCTTAAGATATCTCAGAATTCTTTTAACAGCAATGAGATGAACATCTCTAGGATCCGATTGGAACCTTGCACACAAACACGTAGCATGCATAATATCAGGTCTACTCGCAGTAAGATAAAGTAATGAGCCTATCATACCTTTGTAGCTTGTGATATCTATCTTGGAAGAATTTTCACATGCTCCAAATTTGACAGTTGTGGATGATGGTGTCTTTGCTGAAGAAGAGTCCTCCATTTGATACTTCTTGAGAAGCTCTTTGACATACCTGAATTGACAGATAAATATTCCATCTGTCCTTTGACTTATTTGCAATCCAAGAAAGAACTTCAGCTCACCCATCATGCTCATTTCAAATCTACCCTGCATTAACTTTGCAAATTTCTTGCACAAAAGATCATTAGTAGACCCGAATATTATATCGTCCACATAGACTTGGACTATAATTGTATCATTCTTATGTTTCTTTGTAAAGAGAGTTTTGTCTATGACACCTCTAACAAAATCATTTTCAAGTAAAAATTCAGAGAGAGTGTCATACCATTTCCTTGGTGCTTGCTTAAGACCATAGACAGCCTTGAAAAGGAAGTAGACATAGTCAATTAAATCTGGATCTTCAAAGCCAGGGGCTGTTCTACATAAACCTCTTCATCTAGCTTGCCATTCAAGAAAGCACTCTTGACATCCATTTGATAAACTTTAAAGTTTGAAAATGCTGCGAATGCCAAGAATATTCTTATGGCCTCAAGTCTAGCCACTGGAGCATAGGTCTCATCATAGTCAATGCCTTCAGATTGGGAGTAACCCTTTGCTACCAGTCTTGCTTTATTTCTCGTCACTGTGCCATCTTCATCAAGTTTGTTTCTGAATACCCACCTTGTGCCAACTACTGGTCTGTCTGTAGGTCTGGGTACCAGCTTCCAAACTTCTTGTTGTTTAAATTGGAGTTCATCTTGCATAGCAATCACCCAATCAGGATCAGAAAGAGCTTCTTCAGTTTTCTTAGGTTCCATTTCAGATAGAAACCCTGAATAATTGCATTGATTCTGAAAAGCTCTTCTATTCTTTACACCAAAAACTGGATCACCAATGATTAACTCAAAAGGATGAGCTCTATTCCAAACAGTCTGTCTGGGAAGATTAGATCTTGATGATTCACCTTGACCTTCATTGGGATGTTGAGTGTGACCAGTTGACCCTTCATTTTCTCCCCCTGAGTTGTTGCTAGGTTGACTAGATGATGATTGATTAGGAGAGTCAGAGGAATTTTGACTACTATCATTGATTTCATCACCATTACCCTGATCATCATTGTTGTCATTAGCATCAGCAAAAATCTCAGGTGCATTGTCATCATCTGAATCTGTATCTGTCATGTCATCGAAAGATAGCTTCTCAGATGGATTCTCAGTTTGGATACTAGGGAGTTTAGTGTAATCGAATGTTACATTGACACTTTCCATCATCTTCTGTTCATCAATCACATACACCCTGTATGCTCTCATTGAATAACCAATAAAAATTGCTTCAAATGCTTTGGTATCGAATTTACCACCTTGATCATCACCTTCTTTAAGCACAAAGCACTTTGCCCCAAATACATAAAAGTATTTGAGTGAAGGTTTCTTATCAGCCATAATTTCATAGGGTGTCTTCATTTGATCTTTATTGATTAGAGTTCGATTCTGGGTATAGCACGCAATATCGATGGCTTCAGCCCAAAAGTACAATGGAAGCCTTGATTCACTTAGAATAGTACGTGCAGCTTCAATCAAGGTTCTATTCTTACTTTCCACTACCCCATTTTGCTGAGGAGTTCTTGGGGCTGAATATTGTCTGGTTATACCCTTCTCAGTGCAAAAGTCATTTAGAACTGCATTCTTGAATTCAGTTCCATTGTCTGATCTTATAGCTCTCACTGGATACGTAGAATCTCGCTCAATTAATTTAATGTGATCAATCACCAGTTGTGGAGTCTCATCTTTAGAATTCAAAAACAGAACCCATGTGTATTTTGAAAAATCATCAACAATCACTAGAGCATATCTCTTCCTTGACATAGACATCACATTAACTGGACCAAACAAATCCATATGAAGTAATTGTAATGGTTCAGTTATTGAAGATGTATCAGTGCTCCTGTGACTTGCCCTTTTTAGCTTGCCCTTTTGACATGCATCACACAGTCCTTCTTGAGTGAATTCCATTGAAGGCAAACCTCTCACCAATTCTCTTTTGACCAGAGAATTCATTGTCTTAAAATTAAGATGAGAAAGTTTCTTGTGCCATAGCCAACTCTCATCATTAGATGCTTTAGTGTAGAAGCAAGTGACTTCTTCAGTGCTTCCTGAGTTCATATTGGCTACGTACAGATTGCCTTTTCTAACTCCTGTCAGTTGTGGATTTTCATGTCTCTTGTGCGAAATTAGACAATTCTTCTTGTTGAAATGAACTTCATAGCCTTTATCACAGAATTGACTGACACTGAGCAAATTGTGCTCAAGTCCTTTCACAAAAGAAACTTCATCAATGATAACATTTCCAGCTTCAAGTCTGCCATATCCATCAGTTCTACCTTTGCTGTTATCTCCAAAGGTAACTACTGGGCCGGCCTTCTCCACCACATTTGTCAGCAGGGTTCTATCTCCAGTCATATGCCTTGAACATCCACTGTCCAAGATCCAGGTTACTCGATCAACCTGTTCAATACCCTGCAATGACAAATGAGTTAAACCTTCTTCGGGACCCAAATTTGATTTGGTCCTGCGTATTTAAAGTATTGACCTTTGTCAGGCAAAACAACATTTTTAAGTTTAACCTCTTTAGTCAATAAACATTTAACCTTATAAACAGATTTGAAAATCTTTTATTTAATCTTGGGTATCCATGTTTCTCTCGCAGCAGTAACACTTGTGTCATTGACTGGACATTTGACCTGGTAGACATTCTTGGTAATCTTTTGTTTAGTCTTAGGTGCAAATGTCTCTCTCCTAACTTGAGGAGGAAAAGTAGTCTTAGATCGAACAATATTGTTCCTGTTCATGTGCTGTCGAGGAGCATTCTGTTTAACACATGCATAATTACCATTAAAATAAGCACGCATATTGTTAAAAGCACAAGACATACAATTGATAATACCACATGCTTTATGATTAGAATCAATAGTAGACATGGTATTTTTCTGTTTTGACTTGTTACTACCTAATCCAGTCTTAGAAGAACTAGCTGTTTCAACAACTTTGACTGGTACTTTAGGTACATCTTTCTTGGATGAAACATTTGTTGTGTTAACGTCTTCAACTGATTTAGCCTTAACAAAGACTGTGACATTTTTCTTGGATGACACATTCTTTGTATTAGAGTTCTTAACAGTTTTATCCTTAGCACATTTATTCTTAACAAGGACTGTGCCATTTGCACTATCCTCATTTCTCATTTCTTCATGTATAACCATAGAACGAATATCTGGTGGACCAGCATCAGATTTTGTAAACATTGGTTTTTCAACATTCTTGAGAATATATGGTATACCTCTTTCTTTAGCTGGGATAGAATTAGGAGAATGATTACTCAAAGAACCAACAGCTTGACTGTAATCAAATCCTATTCCTACAGTTTGTTCTACTGCTTGTTTTTTGAAGAATTCTTTAGAAACTTTAACAGTATTATAACACGCTCTAACCTGTGTTTCAAGTTCTCTAATCTTGGTTTCTTGTTCAGCAATCCTATCAACTTGTTTTACCATGTATTCTCCTAGACCCTTTTCTCTGTAGTTAAGTCGAGCTATTTCTTCTATATTCTTATCTTGATTAACCTGCACCTTTTTTAAATCTAACATTTGATTTTCAAGGTTAGTGTTAACAAGACTTATTCTCTCGTACCCTCTTTGTGCATTATTCAAGGAACTACGTAAACTATCAATTAATTGAGCATCAGTAAGAATTACCGGTGTGGTATAATAAGTTGAAGATTCAGCATTTGCCACCAACGTAAAGTTTCCATATTCTTCATCTTCGCTATCTTTGTCATCCCAGCTTTTACCAGCAGCCACATAAGCTCTTCCACTTTTCTTCTTTTCAGAAGCATAATCTTTCTTCTGTGCTTGCTTGGGTTTCTGACACTCAGTAGCAAAATGTCCCAACTCATTACAATTGAAACAACGGATTTTGCTTCTGTCAACAGTTCTAGTTTTATAACCTCCCATGTTACTAGAGGATGAAGAACCTCCTCTCTGAAATCTGTTATTTGACTTAAACCTGAACTTTGGATTTCTTCTGAATCTGAAGTTGCTGAATTGTCTCACCATCATTGCCATAGATTCATCTTCTAATTGATCCAGCTCTTCAAGTGAATAAAATTCTCCACCATCCTGAGTAGCTGGTGTTTGGCCAAGTTCTACTTCAGTTTGTTCCTTGTTGAAACTGATAGGTTGAACAACTTTAGTTTCCACTTCCTTAGGAACCTCAACCACTAGAGCTGTAGAAGAATTTGCCATTCTGCCTTTGCCATAGAATTCCTTTTGCTGTACTTGTTCTAATTCATATGTTTTCAGAACACCAAACAGCCTTTCAAGAGCAACCTGAGTTAAATCTCTAGATTCTCTGATGGCAGTGATTCTATGTTCCAAGTAAGTAGGCATAGTTAGTAAAAACTTCATGTTGATCTCCTTCTGAGTATATTGCTTGCCATGAACTTGCAAGTTGTTGATTATTTTGTTATACCTTTCGAACACTTCCTGAATGCCTTCATTAGGGCCAGCTCTAAAGTGTTCATATTCAGAAGTTAGAATTTGTAGTCTATTTTCCTTGACTTCATCAGTCCCTTCATTAATGACCTCAATAGTTTCCCAGATGTGCTTAGCAGTTTTACAATTCCTCACATGGCTATACATTACAGCATCTAAGGAATCCAATAGAATGAGTCTCAAGTTTTTATCCAATCCAGCTTCCTCCTTATCTTCAGAGGTATAGTTCTTAGGGTCCTTTGGATAGGATTTGGCAGGGACTGTTACAGTTCCATTTACAACTGTTTCAGTATCATGTTGCATGGGAGTCACTGGTCCATTTTCCAAAACCCACAAAAATCTTGGGTTTGCTACATCAAGAAATAACTCCATTTTGTTTTTCCACATATCATAGTTATCTTTATTAAAGATAGGAATTTTAACATTGCCTTTGGCTGACATGATGAATTTTTAAGAGAGTTAAAAATTCGAGCTTGATTTTTGATTGAGTAAAAATAGGATCTTGATTTGTGTATCAATCAATAGGCTCTGATACCAATTGTTAGGTCCGATAAGATTGTAGAAGGGGGGGGTTGAATACAATCTATACCATTTTCTCAAAATTTATTCGTTAAATAATTTTCACTTAAACGAATATTTTGTGCGGAATAATATAACACAAATTTCAAGTTGAATATAACAATATATTAACTTGATGGGTGTTACAAAATCAGTCCAAATGATTATCAAGTAATTAATAACTAATTAGAAAATTCAACATGAACTTTGCTAATTTAGTTAATTAAATCAAGATATCAATTTGTGAACTAGGAAACTTAATTCGCTAGTAGTACAAGAATCACAAGTAAACAAGTTCCAATGGATAGGATATTACAACTGAGATGAACTTGAATTTACAGAATTAAATTTGTAGGTGTTCTTGAGCTTGAGAGAGAGAGAAAATAGCTGCTGTGTGTATTTTTCTTGTTTAGCTCGACTGGTTCTTTTGCTTCTGCATTCTTCTGCCTTATATACACAGCCATAGTCATATTACTTGATTTAAACTGATATGACAATCATTTTACATTAATATGACAATCGGTATGACTATCAAATCAATGTAATATGACTGTCCAGCTTAAATATGACTTTCGGTATAACTTATCAAGTCAATATAACATTCGGTATGACTTACCAAGTCAATATAACATTCGGTATAACTTACCATTTGAATGAAATATGACTATCTCCTTTGAACTGAATATGACTATCTCCTTTATAAACTGAATATGACTATCTCCTTTATAAACTGAATATGACTATCGGTATAACTATCAGTTTGATAGTTATATCATCATATTTTTCAGTTTATAATTAATTAAATGACTTATTAAAAATCATTTAACTAATTAATCCTTTTTCATATTAATTCTTATTTAATTAATCTAATAATCACTTTAACAAATATATTAATTCTGATAGAATTAATTTATTTATTAACTTAATTACTTGACTTAATCAATTAAAATAGAATTAATATAAATTCTTTAATAGTCGATACTCCGCTGAAAACCATGTAATTATAATAAGGAACATACACTGGCATGATGTTGACGTTCGATGTACTGTCTGGTTCATGAACGACTAACTCCAATCTCTGTTCTTCATCGTGACTTTTAACACTGTGGTCTTTTTATACTCTTCACTCTCATCAATCATTCGGTACTGAAATTGTTTCTTGTCACTAATAGAAATCTCTGTCTTCTTAAATGAATCCACTTGTTTCAATGCTACCTTGAGGCCTGATCAGATATCTGAATCTTCTTCCAGTGTAAAACATCAAAACTATAGATTTACTTGTTGATTTTTCTTCTGACGGTTATCATCTTTTGAGATTCCTGTGACAGTTGATATTATTTACTTATTACAATCTAGTTTAATTGGATTAGGATCCTCGAACTACAAATAGGCTGAGTCATATGCCTTTCAATTGCTCGTAAGTAATCCTCGAATGAATATATGGAATTATTTACTAAATAAATCCCTCCTTAAATGAATATTCGAAATAATATTCATTAAATAATTAAACTCCAATAAATATTTAAAATAATATTCAATAAATAAGTTAAACCTTAAATGAATATTTGAAAATAATTTTCATCTAATATTTAATCTTCTAAATGAATATCCAAATAATATTCATTTAGTAATCAAAACTTTAAAGGAATAATCAAAATAATATTCCTTAAGTAAATAGAACTTCCAATGAATATTTTAAAATAATATTCATTAAGTACATAAAACCTTAAATGAATATTCGAAACTAACATTCATTTATTATCTCTCGACTGAGATAATACTCGAATAACATTCCTCGAAATATTTTCAAGTAATTGATACTTTATGGAATATAATAACGTTTAACAATAACATTCCTCAGATAATTAATAATCTGTCGTTGGAATCCCTCCGGGTTTCCACGTATCTATAACTCAAAATACCGACTCCCGGTCTATATTTAGAATGAATATCATATGCCCTTCGCTAAGGGTCTTACCAAAACAATCCGGCTTATTACTGATAAATCATATCTAGTCTATAAGCCAATATCAGTTTTAGGGAACAAGTATCACAAAAACCAGAGTCATAATATAATTGGAAACAGGCATGCATGTGATGGCATATGTAAAACATAAATCATATACATATATTATCACAACAACAGGTTCAAAGGTTTGAACACTTGCCTGGTAATCAGGTTTGGGTGGAGATAGCGTGTCCTGGGTCTGCTCGATGATCTATAAACAATTAGAATATTCGAGATTAACCACTTAACACGTTTTAAAAGTCTAAGTATAACTTCACTTAAATCGAAACACGTTTTCGAATTATCTCGTTATACACCTTTTAGTGTAACTCTTTTTATTACTAATACGATCCGACATTCGTTCGTTATTACGACATGTCATCGTACCCACACTTGGTATATACTTAAGTCGTATAAGTTCTAAAGTCGATCGATTACGAACCGGGATTATACTTCTAGTTTTATCGTTCGTTTTCTAAGTGTTTTACCAAAGTTATAACCAAGCGGGTTTTTAGGGGTTCGTTCGCGTTTAATTTTGATTCCAACATTTTTATAAAATCGAAAAACGATCCGTTTCACTTGAGGTTTTCTCTCACACCTTCCTTTTTACCTCTAGTATTTAATTACCAAGATTCGCCACTGACTTACGTATTTTACGAGGGTTCAATTTCAGTTTCGAATTCTCATTTACGGTTTCGAACTACTTTTAATATATCGGCCATAACTCCTAAACCGTAAGTCGGAATGTTTCGATTCTTGCGCCAAAACGATCTATGGCTCGAGATCTACAAGGGCATGTCATTTATTCATCAAGGCAAGAAACTCATCCTAACTGTTATGCACGGTTTTCTAGAGGTTAACGAAAATCGGGCATTACGACGGCTATAACTCGGATATTTCCAAAATCAAAACCCTCCAAATAATCATTCAATCCACCACCAACACTCATGGGCACTATTTATCATCTCCCTCACTGCCTCAACAGGTCTTGGAGCCACAAAACATATATTAACCTTTTTATAACACCCACACAACATACATGTTCAAAATCATGAATACAAGCCATAAACATTATCAAATCTCATCTAAAACTCCATTAAAACTCAAATCAAAGACTAGGGTTCTTGAAGTTTATACCTTCCTTGGAGTATGTAAGACCTTAATAAACCTTGATCAATCCTTAGAACACCTTAACAAAGCTTGGATCATCCAAAAGAATCAAGAAAAACAATGTTAGTTTCATGAAAGCACTATTCACCCTCCTCTTTCTTGATTTTTTTGAAAATGGAAACAAAAGAATTTGAAGCTAAAATTTTGAGGAGATTACTTTCTTGAAATATAGGACTCACCTTAAAAATTATAAGATCAAACAAGGAGTGGAAGCTTGATTTCTCCTTTTGAATTTATGAAAAGCCGAATGGTGCTTTAGAGAGAGTGTTGGAGTTGCTTGGTTTGTTCTTTTGCATCTTGGTTCTCTGCTTGTTCCTTTGTTCGTTTATTGCTCAATTCATTGATCGTTCGAAAGAATATCCCAAGGATTTCTAGTTAGGGTTTTACCGGAAACCTTCTTAATATTTATAATACTATACTCCATCATTCTTAATAACTCTCGGATCCACATTCCTTAAATCCTTTTAATAATCTGTTAGGTCTTTCAGTGTCCAGGGAAATCTCGGGGAAAATAAAAGTGCTATTTTTCAGAATCCGACAGCTTTTACATACACTATTTTTCCCCCTGGAGCACTAATACGAACTCAGAATTTCGTTCCGGGTACTTCTATATAGCGTCGTCTAATAATATTCCTAATTCCACCAAAACACTATTCATTCTTTATTCTTTACTTATTCTCTTAGGGTTGTACAATTGTCCCTGATCTCTTTCGATCGTTCCTTAACCTTTTTACGGAACCACTGGACCAATAACAGATATCGATTTGGATGACATACGAATAATCTTCTTCTTTAGAATTATCAAATCTTAATTCCCTAGGAGATAGATAATTCTTATCTAAATTGTCAACCAATAGTATTCTTCATGGCATATAAACATTTGAATCCAAATCTATTCCTTTCATTCATTATCTCAATCGTTACATCGTAGTCGTAATCACTATTCACCATTACCTCAGTACATAATAAAAAGTTTTAATTATATCCAAAATTTGGGGTTCTTACAAAATACACTATCATTAACCTGCTTGATTTCAGTCAAAGATTTCTTAGTTTCATATAACAAAGTACCAGAAGCCTGTCCAAACCTCTCTTCCAAATTCAACTAGATATCTCTTGTTGTTGTGAAATGAAGTACACTTCTAGCAATATCTTCATCCATGTGTTATCAGTTTTTATTGGTTTCACAATAGTATCATCAACAAAGCCTATTTTATTCTTTGCTGTCAAGCTAATTAGCAACGACCTTTTCCATTCAGTATAACAAGTTCCATCAAATTTCAGTGAAACAAGCTTCATATCAGGACTATCATACAGATGTATATAATATGGAAATGAAGGATCTTGTGAAGGATCAATAACTATCGTAGTATTTGCCATTTGCAGAAATGAATTTTAGAAGGAAAAATGATGATTAATAAGCAAGAATTGATGTGAAAGTTTTGGAACAAAGAAAAACAAGAAATCAAAACCGATCTGAATCTAAATAATCCTTGACAAATTCAAAAGGAACAAGAGCAATTACTTAGAATAATGAATCACTACTACAATATCAACTAGATATGTGTAAATCAAAGATTTGATCAGAAAAACACAAAGTGTTTGATAAAATTACCTCAAGAAATTATGAAGAAGAACAGACAGATTGAATCAGTGGAATGAACAATCGAATATACAAATCTCATAATCGATTCTGGTCACTCTGATACCATGTTACAAATCTATGAAACTACAGAATTCATCTCCAATATATTTACACAAAACTAATCAACAAATTCATTACTCAGGCTTTACTAATTAATCTCTATTACAAACGAGAGAGATCACAGAGATTACAAAGAGATAACAAAAGATGTACATTATTCTTAGAGAAAAATTATAGAATAAACTTGAAGGAAATGAAAAAGTGTAAGAGAGAGAGAGAGAGAGAGAGAGAGAGAGAGAGTGAGTGTGTGTGAATTCATCATCTAGAAGTTTCTAACTCTATCTCTAGAATGTATACATATAGATCACGAGTTAGTTAGCCTACAAGCTTAGCTGTCAATCAGTCTATAACAAATTCAGTCTGTTATGTGTCTATGCTCAGCATATTCTGTTAATGCCACATCATCAGTATCTTCTATTTTTATGTCCTTGCTGATCATATTCAACAATATCTAACCTGCAATAATTGATAAAAAAAAAAATGGGTTAAATATCAATTTGGTCACTTATTTCACTTCAATATATCAAAAGGGTCACCAATTTCATTTCGGTATCATTTGAATCATTAAAGTCATAATAAATATCAAATAGATAACTTTAAATATGTGTTCAAAAATTAATAGTAATCTTTTGTTGCTTCTACACATTTTTCTTAAATGTTACAGCAACCAAATGAATAATTGTTAAATTCTAGTATTGTTGAAAATATATTTAGATTTTTAAAAATTCATTTACTATTTATTTTTAATTTTATAGCTATTTTCCTTGTTTTAATTAAAAATAAATAGTAAATGAACTTTTTAAATTCAAAATATATTATCTGAAATACTAGAATTTAACAATTTTTCATTTGGTTGTGGTAGCATTCAAGAAAAATGTACAGATTCAACAAAATATTACTTTTATTTTTCGAACACATATTTAGAGTTATCTATTTGATATTTATTATGACTTTAGTGGTTCAAATGATACATAAATAAAATTGGTGACCTCTTTGATACATTGAAGTGAAATGAATGACCCATTTTATAATTAACCCAAAAAAAAAATATTGTTAGAAAAAAATGTGTAGTGTATATTTTAGGATTATAGGTATAAAATGAGCAGGTCATCTTTTCTCACCTTTTGAGTGCTTCTTTTATTGGACATAATCCACTATATATTGGCATTTTTTTAGGATAATGCTAACCACAATACTAAGGATTATGGTTAAGCATTTAGTATTTTTACCATTTCATGGTGTTTATTATCAATTCAGTTAACGAGCACTTCTAGTAATATATTGTATGTAATTAATGATTCACTTCTATTTGTACAAACTCGACAACGTGACATTGATAAAATCTTCTATTTAATCTTAAAATGGAGTTTGTCTATTTAGAAAAATAGTGTATTGATTTGAAATATAAACGTAATTTTTATTAAATATAATGTTATATCATTTTGTTATTTATTTATTTGGTTTAGGTATCTAAATTAAGAATCTTGTTTAATTATTTAACTACATATAATTAATATATTTTCCCTATTATTATCTTACCACAATTTTTACTTTCTCATTTAATTTCATACATACGAAAATAAATGTATAATTTTTTTGTTGATCTTGTAATATCCTTTTTAATATTCATTTTTTATCCTATTGAAATTTAATATAATTATGATTTTGGTATATAACAATATCAAATTATTTATCTAAATTAATATTATTAAATTCAATTATTTTTAGACGCGGAATGTTATCAACCACTACTAGTCTCAGTGTTTACACAAAGGTCATTTACTCTCATACAATTTTCAAATAATAATGTCATTAATGAAGTTGAACCGTTTAATGCTATCAATTGTATATCATGAAAAAACTATGAATATTTAATATTTAACTGTTGTGGAATAAAAAGTAGGGTATATTTATTGCGTATTAACTACTAGGGTTTGTGGGAGCTTCGAGCTTTAATGGCTGCTCTTGTTGTCGGGGACTAACTCGGTCCTAACAAGATGCCTACGTACCTTGATGAATATCAAGAATCAAGCCAAAAACGTAGTTCTGAGGTGAGGGGTCTGACCCTTTATATAGGCTGAGAAGCCTTAGAATTAAGGTAGGAGTTGGAGACTTAATAGATAAGTCACCTCCTTGAGAAAAGTTCTAGACTCCTTCCTTGTAGGAGTCTGTTGCCATATCGAATTGGATGCCTTGGAGGCTAAGTCTTTTAGAGATAATGTCCTTATCTGACACTTATTGCTGAGCTGTTTATTACCCCTAATATTAATTACGAAATTAATATCAAAATAGGGATTCTGACCTCATTAATGGGCCCCACGTTTGGACCATGCTGGGTCTAATTAATGCCATATTAAATGTGTCTTTAGGGTTTATTTTTAGCCCATATCATTTGCCCCCCAACTTCTAGGAAAACTGATTAGGTTTTCCTTGAAGTTTTAACGGTCCTTTCCAAGACTCGGGTCAGGGTTCATCTTTATACACTAGTGTTTCACGAGTATTGTCTTTATGTAAAGCGTGGAGCGACCGACGCGTTTACGACAATGTCAATTCGATGCTAATCGGCACTAATCAGCCTTAACGACATTTAAACAATGTTTAAACGACGTTGAACGGCATAAAACGGCACTAAACGGTACTAACTAGCCTTAAACGACACTTAAACAACGTTTAAGTGACGCCAACCGGTATTAAACGATACTGAACGGTGCTTATCGGCACTAACGGTGCTATCGGCACTAACGGTGCTAATCGGTGCTTATCGGCACTGACGGTGCTATCGGCACTTAATCGGTGCTTATCGGCACTAACGGTGCTAATCGACACTTAATCGGTGCTTATCGGCACTAACAAGCCTTGAACGACACTTAAACAATGTTAAGCGATTCTAAATGGCGTTAAACGGTGCTAAACGGCACTAGCGGGGGTCCGGGGGCAGCAGCCCCCGGGCGGGGTCCAAGGGGCGGCAGCCCCTGGCGGGGTCCAAGGGGCAGAGCCCCTGGCTGGGGTCGAGCTGGAAACTTCACATTTTTCGACCAGGATTTCGACCAGGATTCTGGTCGAAATAAGGTCTCAATTTTCTCCTGGTCGAACGGATTTTCGACCAGGATTCCTGGTCGTTTCGACCAGGATTCTGGTCGAAATAAGGCCTCAATTTTCTCCTGGTCGAACGGATTTTCGACCAGGATTCCTGGTCGTTTCGACCAGGATTCTGGTCGAAATAAGGCCTCAATTTTCTCCTGGTCGAACGGATTTTCGACCAGGATTCTTGGTCGTTTCGACCAGGATTCTGGTCGAAATAAGGCCTCAATTTTCTCCTGGTCGAACGGATTTTCGACCAGGATTCCTGGTCGTTTCGACCAGGATTCTGGTCGCAATAAGGCCTCAATTTTTCTCCTGGTCGAACGAATTTTCGATCAAAATTCCTAGTCATTTCGACCAGGATTCTGGTCGAATTAAGGGCCAAATTCGTGGCCTCGTCGAAGAGTTTTTCGACCAGGATTCTTGGTCATTTCGACCAGGATTCTGGTCGAATTAATGGCCTTTTTCGTGGCTCAGTCGAACAATTTTTCGACCAGGATTCTTGGTCATTTCGACCAGGATTCTGGTCGAATTAACGGCCTTTTAATGGCTTGGTCTGTTAAGACCTCGATTTTACGTGACTAAAAAGTAAGGTCTCAATTTTCTTGAGCCCATGACCGTGCCTAAAGCAAACTTCTCTATAGAGGAGTGATTCAGGTGAGCTTCATGAAGCACCTTGGTGACATAGTAAATGGGTTTCCAAACCTTCCACGAGAAAGCTTCAAAATCCTCTCAAAGGTTTCATGCTTGCCTAATCTTACATAGAATTACTTTGAACCTTTCATCCACCTTGTTGGAATGTTGGTTCAGTTACTCATTCTTGAGTTGTTCACGAATCTCTTGATCCAAGGTTGGATCTGATAGCTTTGTTGGCCTTCTAAGGCTTCAACTTAGTTCCTTAGCCCTTGATTTATAACACAAGGCCTGGATTCTAATGTTGACGTTGGTGTTCTGGATCACCAACACGAGGTTTCAGGTCAATATGAGGTGTTTGTTATGCCTTAAATGGTTTCGTGAACCTTGACTTGTGACCTTCCGGGCCTTAACTTATTTGCTGAGACCTTGGTTTTAAGGTTATTATCAACCCTTGATTCCCTTGATTCTCATTCTAAGATGTAGGAATGATGAAGTCCCTTAGTTCTTGCCCCCCTTGCTTCATACGGAGGAGGTCTTACTTTTCAGTTGATCGTTCAGGGAGTTCACTTGCTCCTCAGCGTTTGACTTCAAGTCCGGTGTGTCTTGGCTGGTTGTTAACCTTCTTTTCTTGATTCTAGGTTTCCAACCTTCTTCTTATGCTCACAGGACCTTGCTTTGGTTTATATTCGATTGAAGGCTCTTGATTCGAGTCCTTAAACTTCAAATGACAAATTTGATTGGAGGCAGACAGCCTTTTTGGCCATCAAGGCTAAAATTTTGTGTCGGGATTTGAGATTCAAGATTTTAAGTAAGGAATGACAAAGGACCACTCATCTCAACACTCTCACTAACTATTTCTGTGCCTTCAAGGCATTATCAGGGAGCCAACTAGTCTCGAGACGAGCTCGAAGAGGGTCTACCCTTCAGCTTACATCAACTGGTGCTACCAATTTTGATTCGATGGTGGGGTCTTCAAGACCTGGAAGCAAAAGCTCTCTGCATAATTCTTTATCTCAGAAGTGCCATACTTAGACTGGGCTTCGGCCTTAATGTTCTTTTCTCTCTTGGGATATACTCAACATGGCATTTATCGAGCGGGGCTATCACGGCTTTCACAATCCTTAAGTGTTTGGCCATATTCTTTTCTCTAGCCTCAAACTCTCCATTGACTTGTGAGACTACCAGATTTGAGTCTCCACAAACTTTCATGTTCTTCACCCTCAGGGCTCTCGTCAACCCAAGGCTGGCCATCAGAGCTTCATACTCCGCCTCGTTGCAGGTTGTTTGGAAGTCCAATCTTCAAGGCATACTCGAGTGTGAACCTATCGGGGCTTTGCATAACTTAACCTGCACCACTGGTTCTTGTTTTAGATGCCCCATGAAAATAGAGCTTTTTGTTTTTGATGCCCCATCAAATAGAGCATCCAATATTCCTTCTTTTCTTCCAGGGGTTTCTCACCTTGCTGACCTTCCTGGTCTATTACCTCCTGCCCCCCGACTTCTTGGTTGTCAATGGTATATTCAACCACGAAGTCAGCTAGAGCCTGAGCTTTGATGGCCGTACTAGGCTTAACATCGAATTCTTTTAGTTAGATTGCCCACTTGATGAGCCTTCCATTGGCTTTCATGCTATGCAATATGTTTCTTCAGCGGGTGTTCCATCAGGATTTCAACGTTTGTCTTTATCCAGGATCCTTCAAGGACTTAAACTCTTATCTGCTGTATCCTAACTCTACCATTCGAGGTATGCATTCGTTTGTTTTCATTCGTGTATTCTTTTATTTTCGGTACTTGGTCTTCTTTGACTCACACATCAGGTGCTTGGCACATAAATAAAATCACAATCAATGAATGAAAAACAATCTTGCATTAATAACTTGAAATGGGTTCAACCCTTACATAGAGTACTACTGTCCTACTCGGAGCAACATGCTCTGCAATGGTTTTAATGAACCTTATTTCTACTTCTACTATATAAATATGAAGCTAAGTCCTACTAGAATAACTTAAGCCCAATCGGGGTTTTGCAAGACTAGGCCTACACCACTTGATTTTGTTTTTGATGCTCCATCAAAATAGAGCACCCACCACTCCTTCTGGTCTCCTCATTCTTATTCTGAAGTTCACTTCCTGCTTGGGGTACTACCTCCTGCCCCCCCGACTTCTTGGTTGCCAATGGTACACTCAACCACAAAGTCAGTTAACGCCTTAGCCTCAATTGCTGTCCGAGGCTTCTGTGTGATGTCCCCTGCTGACCTTTCTTTGTGTTCCTTACCACTGTGGACATCTATGTCTTCAATCGGAAGGACCTGCCCCCCGACTCCATCAGGCCTTAACGAGGCTACATAACAGCTTCGTGCCATCTTCTGATCACCTTTATGTTCTCCAACACCATTCCTGGTAGGGAACTTGATCTTCACATGATAGGTTGAGGCAACAGCCTTGAATGCATGAAGTCCAGTCCTTCCAAGGATAGCGTTGTACGTTGAAGCCGCCTTGATTACCAGGAAGTTCAACATCTGAGTGGCCTCCTTGGGCTCTTGCCCGATAGTTACAGGCAGCTGAATAGTCCCTTCAACTTTGGATTTTACTCCATTAAATCCGTATATAGGCATGTTATTGGGGGTCAACTGAGAATCAGTGTATCCCATCTTCATAAACGCATCATGAAACAGAATGTCAACGGAAGCTCCATTGTCTATCAAGACTCGCTTCACCTCCGAGTTTCCAATCACAGGAGTTATGACCAACGGGTCATCATGGGGGAACTTCACCCCTTCCAAGTCTGAGTCATCAAAGCTAATCGCTACCTCAGTTTTTGCACGCTTCGGGGCCTCTCCCACGATGTGCAACACCTCTCGGGCATAAGCCTTTCTAGAGTTCCTAGTTGTCCCGGCCGCAGTTGGGCCTCCTGAGATCATGTTGATTACTGGCCCTCGGGGCTGTGGGTTGCGATCTTGATCGTCATCCCTTCTATTATAGTCTCTTCTCTGATTAGCACGGTCTTCACCCTTAGTGAAGTGCCTCAGCTTCCCTCTACGGATCAAAAACTCAATCTCATCTTTGAGTTGCTTACAATCGTCAGTGTCATGCCCCACGTCTCTATGGAATCTGCAATACTGATTCTGGTTTCTCTTTTCGGGATCACCCCTGAGTGGCTTCGGCCATCTGAAATCCTTATCATTCTCAATGTCCAACAAGATTCGACTCCTAGGAGTATTCAACCTTGCATACTCAGTGAACCTTGACCCTTGGTTCTTCTTAGGGGCAGAGTCGGAGTCTTCGCTAGTTCGGGGATACTTGTCCCTAGCATCATACTCTTGATCATCATAGTCCTTGTCTTGCTTTCGCTTCTTGGAGTCATTGTTACTTCCTCCTCCACCTACGGTGGTTTCTTTATTCAAGCTATCCTCAGCTTTAATATACTTATCAGCCCTTCGTTGGAGCTCAGCCATGTTCTCAGGGGGATGCTTCGCCAATGATCTCTTGAAGAAGAGGTCAGTGGTTCCGTGCTCCAGGGCTACCATTGCCACCTTATTTTCCAAATCAGTGATATTCAGGGTCTCCTTAGTGAATCTCTTAAGGTAGTCCCTCAGATTTTCATTCTTTCCTTGCACCACATACATAAGAGATGCGGAGCTCTTCTCATGCACCCTTCCGCTAATGAATTGGCTAACGAAGGCGGCACTCAACTCCTTAAAAGAGCCAATAGAGTTCGCAGGCAATCGGCTATACCATCTCTGAGCCATGCCCGACAAGGTTTGGGGGAACGCTCTGCACTTTAGGGCATCACTTGCAGGCTGCAGCAGCAGTGCGTTCGAGAACGTCCTGACGTGGTTTGCGGGATCACCCGTTCCATCATAAGCCTTTATTGTAGGCATCTTAAACTTCCTTGAGATGTGAGCATTCATCACTTCCTCGGTGAACGGGGGTGTTGGATCATCAGGATCTCCGAGAGGCATCAGATCTTTGGGGTTTCCCTTGGGAATTTCCATCCTTGTGGTTGTTCTTCCGAATGAGGCATCAGCCCTTCTTTGTCTCCTTGAAGACCTCTCCAAATCAATGATGGGAATCCTTCCTGCAGTTGGAGGAGGCTGAGTTTGATTTAGCCTAGCTTGTTCCCTTGCCATATCTTCCTTCAATTTTAAGATCTCGGCCTCATAAGCCTTGATCCTTTCAGCAGTTGTCAAAGATTGTCCATCACGGATGTCTTGAGTCCTCCTTCGAGGTTCTCTACTAGCACGTCGCCTCCTCAGGGCTTCATCACGGTCATCATCCTCATCGTCGGAGGAGGTTTCATCAGTATAAGGACCCGAATAATCGTGATACTCTCGATCTCGGATCTGCAAAGCGTGACCACTTGGGCCTGTCCCTTGGATAGGAGGATAATTAGGTAGCCCGTATGTCGGGTTAGTACTCACGGGGAGATCTGTAGTGTGGATCTGGACCCCATGCGATGGGTTGTTCGGATCAATCAGAGGAGAGACCACCATCTGAAGAGGATTGGTTTCTCGTCTTGTACGGGTAATCGGAGATAATGTACTCTCAACGTGGGGGATCGCCCCTGATTGTTGAGAAACTTGAGATTGGGTGATCGCCCCTGATGCTGGCGGAGCTTGTTGGGCAATCGCCCCTGATGCTGGGGGAACCTGTTCGGTGATGGGTGGAGCAGATCTGAGAGGTATGGCCTCAGTTGCAACTGGTGTTGTTCTTCGTGTTTGAACCATGGTTGATGTTGTCTTCCCACAGACGGCGCCAAATGTTGTGGAATAAAAAGTAGGGTATATTTATTGCGTATTAACTACTAGGGTTTGTGGGAGCTTCGAGCTTTAATGGCTGCTCTTGTTGTCGGGGACTAACTCGGTCCTAACAAGATGCCTACGTACCTTGATGAATATCAAGAATCAAGCCAAAAACGTAGTTCTGAGGTGAGGGGTCTGACCCTTTATATAGGCTGAGAAGCCTTAGAATTAAGGTAGGAGTTGGAGACTTAATAGATAAGTCACCTCCTTGAGAAAAGTTCTAGACTCCTTCCTTGTAGGAGTCTGTTGCCATATCGAATTGGATGCCTTGGAGGCTAAGTCTTTTAGAGATAATGTCCTTATCTGACACTTATTGCTGAGCTGTTTATTACCCCTAATATTAATTACGAAATTAATATCAAAATAGGGATTCTGACCTCATTAATGGGCCCCACGTTTGGACCATGCTGGGTCTAATTAATGCCATATTAAATGTGTCTTTAGGGCTTATTTTTAGCCCATATCATTAACCAAAGCCCTTAAGACTGTGGTTAACATTTCTCTTTTTTTTTTATCTTCATTTTAAAACGTAATTGTCAATGTATTACATATTACTTCACTCTATTATATAACATGTAACTTACAAATTTTAATTACATATTCAATTTGTAACTTGTATCTATTATACATATACATATATATATATATATATATATATATATTTATTTATTTATTTATTTTGTCAGGAATGACTTACTCATACATAAATTGTACCGAAATACAATATTCGTACAAAGGGGATTTTCCAAAGAAGGAAATTCATCATCTTACCCAAAAGGCACGCATGTTGCCTCCGGACGCTTAGAGTCAGAATGGAAGAACTCTACAAAAGGAAGGCCTCGTTAAAACCCTCCAAGAGCAAAACCCTGCGGGGAAAAAGAGTACCCTCCAACTATAAAAAATACATCATTTACAAATTGCTACTAAACACAGAACTACTTACTGCTTTAAAAGTCCCCATTGCCATCAATTGTTGCCGCATACTTTCTTTATTTTTCTCTGACTCTTGGTTGTTCCATTACTTCCTCGTCTAACCAAAAGGCCGCTTGGAAAAAAGGCTTATATATATGAAGAGAGACGACCTTATACATCACACCTAAAAAGGATAAATACATATTAAAACTCAACAACATAAGTAATAATAATAATAATAATAATAATAATAATAATAATAATAATAATAATAATAATAATAATAATAATAATAACAATAATAATATAGTAATAATTAAATAACTTTAAAGTAAAAATTAACAGAAAAAAATATGTAGTATTTAATATAAAAATAAATTTCTAACCAAAGGGGTCCCCTTTGGTTAGAAACAAATTAAATAATTCAAAAAAATAATAAAAACAAATTTTCATGATAATATAGTATTTATGTAATAACTATTTTTAATTGAATAATAAATATGATCATATTTAACTTACACTCTACAATATACCTAAAACAACAAAGTATTATTACATAATAATTTAATAATAACAAAACTTTGCTAATAAATTTGAAAATTAAAAATTATCAATATTAGCACATATTCAAAATAATAACAAAACTGACTAATTAAATCCAAAAATAGATTATGGTATAGACAAGCCAACAAAATGGCACAAATTACCTCTTAAAGGTCCAAAAACTACGCCATCAATCATGGACACCAAAAATGGTATAAAACTTAACATGCTTTTAAAAATCAAGTCATTAACCATAACAGCTTCAAAACAATTACAGCACATTCAAATACTATCAATCATCAATTAATAATATAACTGAAAAATAATTATCAAATCAAATTATAATAAAAGTAAATAATAACTCAACCAACCAATCAATCAAAAAAATCCCAGTAAAGATAACTAAGAAATACAATCCAAAATTCAAACTCAAGACTAACAGGAAGTGTAAAGTATAATGTAATATGTAATAGAGGACATATATAACTCAACTAGGATAAAAGATAAATAATATTAACTCTATACAGGGATCGTGAAACTTGAAGAACAGGCACCGAAAAGAATCAAGTCGCTGAAAAAAGTTCATTAACATGATCAAGCCTCAATGACAGAATAAAGATGTACAGATGATTCAGCTGAAGGGCCAAAAGATTCCATGTAGTTATTATTTGAAGATATTGCTGCAGGCTAATCAATTGGAATGTAACGAATGTGTGAAGATCAAGATCAGTGCTAGTCACTTGTGAACCTGACCAGTGCACTAGGTGTCAGCACATACGAGAAGGATCAACACATTAATTCACAGAAAGAATTACCAAAGCCTATTGACGATCAAGGACAAATATAATATCTCAAGCAGAATAAACAGAAGAGAGAAGCCAAAAAAAAATGGTAATACTATTCATGGTTACTATTCACAAAGTTACTATTCATGTTTACTATTCACGAAGTTAATATTCACGGCTACTATGCAAATAGTGGTTACTATGCAAATAGTGATTACTGTGCAAATAGTGGTTACTGTGCAAATAGTGGTTACTGTGCAAATAGTGGTTACTATGCAAATAGTGGTACTGTTCAAATAGTGGCTGGTGGGGCCCACGGGAGAAAATTCCTTCAGCAGATAGGTTTTGAGGTTGGTGGAATAGTGAGGTGGGGCCCACTGCATAGTGCAGCATAGTACCGTATAGTAACTTTCTAAAATCTATAAATAGGCCTGTTGTATTTCATTTCAAAACACATCTCAACACACAAATCTCTCTTCTCTCTCTTATATCTTCTCTGTATAAGCTGCTAGACAGTCCATCTAGTAGGAAAGCCGGCTTAGCCCGCTTTCAGGAAGTGTCGGGTAGAAGGTCCTCGTGCCTAAACTATCCTTAGGAGTGTTCTGGTTTTGAAGCTAATCCATTGGATTAGAAGTTGTAACACCCCTTCGGGTTTATTATCAATAAAGATATATTCCTGAAATTGTGTTTCGTTATTTTGATTTCAAGATCCGAAAAATTGTTATCCGCAAAAATCTTGAAAATCAAAATATTTTGGTAGTATCGTATTCAACCCCCCCTTCTACGATACTTCGGGACCTAACAATTGGTATCAAGAGCAAGCTTCTAACATACAAGAAGTCTAAAGATCAAAACCATGGGAAGAAAGGATACAGGTGTGAAGATTCCAATGCTTGACAAAGATAATTACTTTCACTGTAAAGTAAAGATGCACCTTCATCTCTCAGCCATTGATGAAGGCTATGTAGATTGCATAGAGAAAGGACCTCATGTTCTAATGAAGGCCAACTCCGGGATTGGTCAAGGTGCTGCCACTGTAGCTGCTGGAAGGCCTATTCCAAAGAATCAAGCTGAGTACACAGATGAAGACTTGGAGGAGATTCACAAAGATAAGAAGGCTATGAACATCCTATTCAATGGCATCGACCAAGATATGTTTGATTGTGTTATAAACTGCACCACTACCAAGCAAGTGTGGGACACTATTCAAACAATCTGTGAAGGAACTGAGCAAGTCAGAGAAAATAAAATGCAGCTCCTAATACAACAATATGAGCATTTTCACTACTCCTTTGGTGAAAATCTAACAGACATATTCAGTAGATTTCAAAAGTTACTGAATGGTCTAAAGTTGTATGGGAGAAAATATGAAACCAAGGACTCCAACCTAAAGTTTCTGAGATCTCTTCCTAAGGAATGGAAGCCAGTGACAGTCTCGTTGAGGAACTCTCAGGACTACAAAGATTTTACACTTGAGAGACTGTATGGCATCCTAAAGACCTATGAGCTTGAAATGCATCAAGATGAGGAAGTGGAGAAAATCCAGAAGAAAGGTGGATCTGTTGCCTTGGTGGCCAATATTCCAACAATCCAAGGTGGTGGAAGAATGAAGAGTGTAGAAGCCAGATTAGGTTCAAAAACTTGTGAAGGTAAAGCTGAAACTAGCAAAGATAAAAGCAAGATGATTGAAGAACCTGATGCATTAAGTGAGGATGAAGCTGAAGATCTAGATGAATATTTGGCATTTTTGTCAAAGAGATTTTCGAAGCTAAGATTCAGGAAGAATCCAGCAGGAACCGGGCATTTCAAGAAAAGCTATCAACCGAACAAGGATGTGGTTGAAAGATCAAAGATCAAATGCTATAGCTGTGGAATTGCTGGTCACTTTCCCAATGAATGCAGGAAATCCCAAGCTGAGAAAGAAAAGAAGCAGTTTGAAGCTGTTGATTACAAGAAGAAATATTTTGATCTTCTCAAGCAACAAGGGAGAGCATTCGTGTCAAAAGATAGTGACTGGGCTGCTGGAGGTGACTCAGATGCAGAAGAGGAGTTTGTCAATCTTGCACTCATGGCAAACGAAACTGATGAAGAGGCTAGTTCAGCAAGCAACCAGGTATACTCTACAAACCTAACTGAACTTTCCAAAGATGAATGTGATAATGTTGTTAATGAAATGTCTAATGAATTGTATAACATGCATGTCACATTAAAATCGCTTAACAAGGAGAACAAAAAGATTAAAGATCTTAATGCTAAGATAGGTGATAGGAATACTCTGTTAGAAACTCAACTAATTGGTTTTGAAACAATGAAAAGAAATTTCCAGGATGCTAAGAATGAGTTACTTAAGGCTCTGAAAAGAGAAGAGTGTTTAATAAAACAGTTAAAAGAAGAACAAGACTTAATTGCTAAGTGGAAGGGATCAAAGGCTAAAACTGAAGAAATTTATGGTAAACAAGGAGTTGATTCTTTTCACAAATTAGCAGAAGTTAAGTTAGATGTTGATAGGGAAGTTGCTTCAGATAGTGAAAAAGAATGTTCTTTGAGACTTAAGCCTGTTAGCAAAGCAACTTTAACTAAATTGAATAAAAAGTACGGGCCTGTCAATAAGAACTTTGTTAATGGAGAGTGTAGCAAAACCAAGTCAGTTGAACAAGGAAACATAGGCAACTTGTCAATCAAGAAATTGAAGGATAAGTTAGAAAATACCGAACCTAAGGCTAAGGCTAATAAGAAGAATAGAAATGGCAAGGTAGGAATTAACAAACATAGTAATTACACCTGATAAATATGCTCCTCGAAAGGAATGTGTGAACTATGGTAGTGTTAATCATTTATTTGTCAACTGTAAATCTGTTAAGAATGCTTTTGTGCCTAGTATGCCTAAGTCAGTACCTATGCCTGCTATGAATGTTATGCCAAACATGCTTGTCCAACCTGCTCATGCATCTAGTCATTATGCTAACATGCCATTCATGTATAATCCATATTACAATGCTTTTAATATGCCTCAGTTGCCATGGATGATGAATAACATGTTTGCACAGACTATGCCAAATTATACATCTAGTTTTAATGCAAGTGAGCAAGTGAAACAACCTATTTTTCAGAAACCTACACCAAGAGTTAAGGTTGATTTAACTCAATCAGAACCCCTGGGTAGTAAGGGCTTGAAAGATAAGAAAAAGGCTAACAAGGCAGGACCCAAGAAAACTTGGGTACCAAAATCAACTTGATTTTGTTTTGTTGTGTGCAGGGAAACAGAAAGAATCTTTGGTATCTGGACAGTGGTTGTTCTAGGCATATGACTGGAGATTCTACCCTGCTCACTAAGCTTGAGGAGAGAGCTGGCCCTAGCATACCTTTGGAGACAACAGCAAAGGATATACTAGAGGATATGGCTTGATTTCACAAGGGAATGTTGTCATTGAAGAAGTAGCACTGGTTGATGGACTTAAGCATAACTTGCTAAGTGTCAGTCAACTATGTGACAAAGGCCAGAATGTCTGGTTCACATCTGAAGCTTGTGTCATTTTCAAGAAAAGTGACAACAAGGTAGTGTTGACAGGAGATAGAAGAGGAAATGTGTACATTGCTGATTTCAATTCAACAAATGCAAACATGACTACATGTCTTCTCAGCAAGGCAAGTGAAGATGAAGGTTGGCTTTGGCATAAAAGACTGTCACACTTAAGTTTTAAAGCAATGAATGAGTTGGTAAAGAAGGATTTGGTTAGAGGTATTCCAAAATTGGATTACTCCAAGGATGGATTGTGTGATGCATGCCAGAAAGGGAAACAGAAGAAGGCCTCTTTCAAATCAAAGTCAATGTCATCAATTGATCAACCCTTGCAACTACTTCACATGGATCTCTTTGGACCAGTCAATGTGTTGTCAATCTCAAAGAAGAAATACTGTCTTGTGATTATTGATGATTTCTCAAAATTCTCTTGGACATTCTTTCTGCACTCTAAGGATAAGGCGGGTGAAGTCATTATAAATCACATCAAGATAGTCAACAACAACCCTTTACTCAATGTAAGGAGAATCAGAAGTGACAATGGAACTGAGTTCAAGAATTCTGTAATAAGAGAGTTTTGTGAAGAAGAAGGAATTATCCAAGAATTCTCTGCACCAAGAACTCCTCAACAAAATGGTGTAGTGGAAAGAAAGAACAGAACTCTAATTGAAGTTGCAAGAACAATGCTTGAAGAGTCTAAGCTACCAACATACTTCTGGGCAGAAGCTGTAAACACTGCATGCTACACTCAGAATATTTCTTTGGTCAATCAAGCAAAAGGCATGACACCTTATCAACTTTTCAAAGGCAAGAAACCAACAATCAACTTTCTACATGTCTTTGGATGCAAATGTTTTGTACTGAAAAATCATGGTGAGCATCTTGGAAAATTTGATTCAAAGGCAGATGAAGCTATCTTTGTTGGATACTCAGCTGGAAAATCCTACAGAGTCTACAACCTAAGACTAAACATTGTAATGGAGTCCATACATGTTGTCTTTGATGACAAGAAAATATCTAGTCTAGTAGATGAAGGTTTTCATGAGTCTCTCTCATTTGAGAATGAGAGAAGTGGTGAAGAAACTGAAGATGATGATGAAGAATGCAGATCAAATGGTGTGAGAAACAGGCAAGGATCATCAGTTGAAGTGCAGAATGAACCACCTGTTGAAGAGCAACTTACATCATCAGTTGGAAATCAAAGAGAAGCCTCTGTTGATGAATCTGCAAGTACTCCATCAATCTCGAGGGCCATACACTCAGGGGGAGTTTCTCACAATGATCAACACAGAGAAAATGAAGCCACTTCATCAAGGTCAAACTTACCACCACAAAGAAAATGGACCATGGATCATCCATTTGAGCTTATAATTGGAGATCCTAATGCAAAGGTCCAAACCAGAAGAGCAACTCAAGAAGAATGCTTATATAGCAATTTTCTATCCAAAGAGAAACCAAAGAGAGTTGAACATGCTCTTCTGGATCCAGACTGGGTTTTAGCAATGCAAGAAGAGCTAAACCAGTTTGAAATAAATGAAGTATGGAAACTTGTACCCGAACCTAAAGACAAATCACTGATTGGCACTAAGTGGGTATTCAAGAACAAGATGGATGAGAATGGCATAGTCATAAGGAATAAAGCTAGATTAGTGGCTAAAGGCTACTGTCAAGAGGAAGGAATTGACTTTGAAGAAACCTTTGCACCGGTGGCAAGGTTAGAAGCAATAAGGATCTTCCTGGCCTATGCAGCGCATGCCAATTTCAAAGTCTATCAAATGGATGTCAAGAGTGCATTTCTGAATGGAATTCTGGAGGAGGAGGTATATGTTAGTCAACCACCTGGTTTTGAAAATCCAGACTTTCCAGAATATGTGTTCTTTCTACTCAAAGCACTCTATGGCCTGAAGCAAGCACCTAGAGCCTGGTATGACACACTCTCACAGTTCCTTATAGAGAATCACTTCATTCGAGGTACTATTGATAAAACTCTTTTTTATAGAAATGTCAATGGCTCTATGATACTTGTCCAAATTTATGTAGATGATATAATATTTGGGTCTACAGATGAGAAACTTTGCAAGAGATTTGCCAAACTCATGCAAAGTAGATATGAAATGAGTATGATGGGTGAATTAACTTATTTTCTTGGTTTACAAGTTAAACAAGTGAATGAGGGAATTTTTATAAGTCAAACAAAATACATTTATGATCTTTTAAAAAGGTTTGATTTAGCAGATTGTTCTTCTGCAAAAACACCCATGGCCACTGCCACTAAGCTTGAACTAAATACTAAGGAAAAGAAGGTGGACATGACAAGCTATAGGGGCATGGTTGGATCTCTTTTATACTTAACAGCTAGTAGACCTGATATTATGTTTGCTACATGTTTATGTGCTAGATTTCAAGCTGATCCTAGGGAATCTCACTAGGTAGCTATTAAGAGAATTTTCAGATATCTCAAGGGAACACCAAACCTTGGCATTTGGTACCCTAGAGATTCTGGTTTTGATCTAATTGGTTACTCAGATGCAGATTATGCAGGTTGCAAAATGGATAGAAAAAGTACCACAGGAACCTGTCAATTCTTGGGAAACAAGCTGGTCTCATGGTTCAGTAAGAAGCAGAACTCAGTATCTACTTCAACTGCAAAGGTTGAATACATAGCAGCTGGGAGTTGTTGTTCACAGATTCTATGGATGAGAAATCAACTACTTGACTATGGAGTTAAAGTTAAAAAGATCCCAATCTTCTGTGACAACACGAGTGCAATTGCAATATCACAGAATCCAGTGCAGCATTCTAGAACCAAGCACATAGACATCAGATACCATTTCATCAGGGAGCATGTGATGGAAGGCACTGTGGAACTGCATTTTGTTCCTAGTGAAAAACAGTTGGCAGACATTTTTACTAAAGCTTTGGATGAAGCAACCTTTTCAAGGTTGGTAAGTGAGCTTGGTATGTTAAATTTCACATGATCTTTTAAAATGTCTGTTCAATTTGTTGCAGCCAGTGAATTTCATTCTCTGGATTTTTGTTGTTTTATTTGATTATCTGCAGGATTATTCTGGAGATATCAATGTAGCACACTTAAATAAATATTTTATTGACATATATCAATTAATGATATTTTGTTAATTTTATGTCTATTTAATTGTAGGTTTATTATTGTGGATTAATTCTTAATTTACTGCGTGATTATATTTAAATCCATAATAATTAGAAGTATCAAATATGTGTATATGTGTATAGGCTGATAGGTCGGCTGACAGGTTTCGGTGATAAGATGTTAGCCTCCATTGTTTAATTCATGAAAGGTGGCTACCTAACATGGTTGACAATTTACCACTTGTTGTAGAGAGTTTGAATTCTTTAAACAAAACCTGTCACTATTTCACCTAACCCACTGAACCTTGAAATCTTATACAGAGCATATACACACAATTGCTGAATATTTCGAGCTTTGATTGGAAAGATCTGTCAATCTAGCTGTTTTGAAAATGGCATTGCAGGGAAGTTTTGTTATTGCTAAAGCTAATCCTACTTCCGTTCAGCAAATCGAAACCATCTATGATGAGCAATTTCGGGCTTGGGCACAATTTCTGAATGAACATTCATTAATTCGCTATGCTTTAGTTACCCCAGTGCAGCTTAACCATGATGCATTACGTGAACTATATTGCAGTGCGGTTAACACTTCTGGACAGGACGGGTGTGCATTCACATATCGACTGTTTGGTAGGTCGATTAGGGTCACTGAACGAGATGTTAATCGAATTCTTCATTTTCCTATGGAAAATCTCGTTTCTGATCCTACACCTGAACAGATTGAAATGTTCTTTCGTTTTATAAGGTACCAAGATGGCAATTTCAATACTGGTAATATCTCTAGAACATTTCTAACCCAGTACTGGAATTTCTTCTTTCACATTCGTGGCCATGTTTTTTCCTCAGATAGAACAAATCTAGATCGGATACCTAAATTTATTCAAAAAATAGGGTATGCGGTGGCCAATAATTTGAGGATTAATTTTGGAAAAATAGTGCTTGGTCAAATCATTTTAAAGATGAAAAACTTGGGAACAAGAGATGTTCAGACTCAAAATGTCAAATGTCTATATCCAAGGTTTCTACAGCTAATATTAAATGATTTTTTGAATGATGAAGATAGGGTACACTCGGAAAATGGTCGAAAGGTGGAATGTTCTTACATGAAGACGAATGTAATTTATTACATAAGCAAGAAGAACTATACGGATGTGCCTACAGTCCTAACTGAATATCTAAAGACTGTCCCACTTCCGTTGTTACCAAGACCAGTGAGAGTAGGTATACGACAAGGTAATATTTCAATCCCTGCTATCTCAACCTCTGTATTCCCTATTGTATCACAGGAAATACAGTTTCTACAACCCCCAGTGCCCATCTTACCCGACCAAGAGAAGGAAATCCCACATACTCTAACACAGGCCGAAGAGCCCATTCTACAAATGCAAACATAAACACAACAAACTCCTACACCTCAATTGTCACTTAAACGACCAGCCATCAACACTTTTGAGGGAGATAGTGCCTCAGCAGCACCACATAAGGAGTTAGTTACATCAGCAGCTCTACCTCATTCTAAAAGAAGTAAACCAAATGAACCTGAGGTAACTGCAACTGTTAGTGAAACATTTCTTCCTTATCCAATGAGTGAAAATGTAAATAAGGCTGAATTGACGGGAGCAACTATCTTGAGTTCCATTTCAGGGAACATAAGAGTGGTTGATGATCTTTCTAAAGATCAAATGCCTTCACAGGCATCCGAGGTGGAATTACCTACCTCAATAACTGCTGGTGAATCTTCCATTTTACGGAAAAATCCATCGGTAGGAGGTTCTTTTATGAACCAAGTGTCTTCACAGACGTACGAGGGAAACTTGGGTTTTGTGCCATTTAATCAATTCAATTTTAACCTCCCAGAGAGAAAATCTCTGGATCTCTTTCGAGATTTACCACTCTTTACCAGTGGTCGGCAACTCGCTTCACGTGAGGATGGAAGCTCACGAACTTTCATTGCACCATCCGTGACCTCTGAAAAAGGGGCTAGGATGATTTCATTTGCAGGTACACATATCGGTGGAAGCTCTGGAGGAAAGTTGAGGGAAACACGAACAGAACATGTAAGTGTCACCCAAACCACTAAACCGAGTGAATATAGAGTGTTGAGTGAAACACCTGCAGAACGTATGAGTGAGCAACCTACTCAACCACATGCACCTGTAACCAGAAAGGAATACAACAGACTCCTTACACGGGTCCAAACAATGGAGAAAGAGTTGTCAAATATCTGTAAGTCCATTGCAGAAATAAAAAAATTGCAACTCATTCAACATGATGCATTCCAGGTTCAATTAAGTTCCATGACAGCCCAGTTTTGTAATGCAATCAACTCCTTGGTAAAGCCATCTTCGTCTAATTTACCAACTCCACATCCTACTACTCTGGAGGATAACCCAACTGAGGGGGAGAAGGTGGATGATCAAGAAAAATCTACTGGGCGTAAAGGCAAGGAAAAGGTTGTTGACACGGAATTAACTTTATTTTGGGAAAAGAAAAGCTAATAGGAGTATTAGTGCTATGTGGAAAGAAAGCAAGGCAAACTTGAAGATATGTTCAGTCTAGAGGAACAATTAACTTGCACTTGATCAAATTTTAGAAAACCGGAAAATGTATATATGATCCAGAATGCGATTTAATATTATTTATCTTTGTATTTTATTTGTATCAGTTGAGTTATCCTCTAGGAATTTGCTTGTCAAACCCTAACAATCAAATAGGGGGAGATTGTAAAGTATAATGTAATGTAATATGTAATAGAGGACATATATAACTCAACTAGGATAAAAGATAAATAATATTAACTCTATACAGGGATCGTGAAATTTGAAGAACAGGCACCGAAAAGAATCAAGTCGCTGAAAAAAGTTCATTAACATGATCAAGCCTCAGTGACAGAATGAAGATGTACAGATGATTCAGTTGAAGGGCCAACAGATTCCATGTAGTTATTATTTGAAGATATTGCTGCAGGCTAATCAATTGTAATGTAACGAAGGTGTGAAGATCAAGATCAGTGCTAGTCACTTGTGAACCAGACCAGTGCACTAAGTGTCAGCACATACGAGAAGGATCAACACATTAATTCACAGAAAGAATTGCCAAAGCCTATTGACGATCAAGGACAAATATAATATCTCAAGCAGAATAAACAGAAGAGATAAGCCAAAAAAAAATGGTAATACTATTCATAGTTACTATTCATGAAGTTACTATTCACGAAGTTACTATTCACAGCTACTATGAAAATAGTGGTTACTATGCAAATAGTGATTACTGTGCAAATAGTAGTTACTGTGCAAATAATGGTTACTATGCAAATAGTAGTTACTATGCAAATAGTGGTACACTTCAAATAGTGGCTGGTGGGGCCCACGGGAGAAAATTCTTTCAGCAGACACGTTTTGAGGTTGGTGGAATAGTACCGCATAGTAACTTTCTAAAATCTATAAATAGGCCTGTTGTATTTCATTTCGAAACACACCTCAACACACAACTCTCTCTTCTCTCTCTTATATCTTCTCTGTATAAGCTGCTAGACAGTCCATCTAGTAGGAAAGCCGGCTTAGCCCGCTTTCAGGAAGTGTCGGGTAGAAGGTCCTCGTGCCTAAACTATCCTTAGGAGTGTTCTGGTTTTGAAGCTAATCCATTGGATTAGAAGTTGTAACACCCCTTCGGGTTTATTATCAATAAAGATATATTCCTGAAATTGTGTTTCGTTATTTTGATTTCAAGATCTGAAAAATTGTTATCCGCAAAAATCTTGAAAATCAAAATATTTTGGTAGTATCGAATTCAACCCCCCCTTCTACGATACTTCGGGACCTAACAGGAAGACAACTGAAGACTTTTAATAAATTTTAATTAAAAAACAACTAAGAAAGACATACCAATTAGAAAGAAATAAAAGGTGCTAATTAGCTAATTTAAAGGCAAAAAATTGTCGATTAAAGCACATTAACAACCACTAATTGAGACAATATCAATCATCAATAAATTAAATATCACTAAAAACTTATTAACAATCAAGTATAATTAATGCAAGTTAATTTCTCAACCAACTAATCAATCAAAAGACCAAAATCCCACTGATTACTCCAAATCTCAATCAAGAAACAAGAATCAATTAACATTAAATAAAAAACTGATTTCAATTTCCTCATTAATGCTATTAAGACTAATCAAACGAAATTTAATAAAAACGGTTTACCTAAACTCAATCAAGAAAGAAACAGATCAAAAATGGAGTTATCAGAAACCGAAAGATCAAGAACGGAATTACTTGAAACTAATAGGGCTGCATAAACGAGTCAGCTACTGACTTGGCAAACTTAAAAAACAAAACTACGAACTCAGATCAGCTGGAAAAAGAACTCAGCAAATCAACAAAACAACAATCTGGACTTAGACTTGAATTTAAACGGAGCCAACACAAAACAATGATGTTCAGCGAACCGGAACCGAACAAAACTATACTCTAACAATTAACACTCAAAGACGCAGAACTCAAAATTCATTGCATGATTTAGCGGACTTCACAAATACAGCAAAATAACAAGGAATTAAAAACAAAGAAACAGCAACTCAGCGATTGGCTCGGTGACAAAGAAACGCAGACTGCAAACCAACACCAAGACAACACTTCGAACAACCAAAACCAATAGACAACACGAAAAAGAACACCAAACATCCAATTGAAACCCAGCACTTCGATTAATTACACGCAACCAGTCGACTCAACACTACAAAAAACTCTGAGTCAACTCGGCAGCAGCGAACTCAACAAAACAGAACAACACAGCGACAAAACAAAACAAATAAAACAACAACTCGACAACAGAACAACGACTTGGTCAAAAATTTATTCGATTGCAGAGAAGAGGGGTGTGGGTTTGTTGATTCGAAATGGTTTATTTGAAATATTTGGATGAGAATTGATTAGGAGAAGGAAACAAGGATATTGGTGGTTTGAGTGTTATTGATGGTGAAAAGAATTGAAAGGAAACAAGGATATTGGTGGTTTGAGTGTTACTGATTGGGAGAAGGAAACAAGGCTATTGGTGGATTAATTGTTAATGGTAGTGTCCGGAGAAGGGGGAGAGGGACACCACTGTGGCGGAGACTGCCGGCGATGGTGGTGACGGGTATTGCAGAGGACACGGAAGAGACAAGGAAGAACACCAGCGCAGCTGTGAAGTCGCCGGCGGTGGTGATGGCGGCGAGTTGCAGAAATAAAAACGAGGGAGGAAAAGAGTGAGGCTGAGAGGGAAAGAACGGAGGGAGAGAGAGAGCGAGAGAGAGCGAGCAAGAATATATTATATTTAATAAATATATTATATTTGACAAAATAAGTCAACTATAACATCTCTCACTTGATTTCTTTGTCAATATTTTTCATAACTCCCACTTTTCACATAATATACAATTTGAGTATCAATATAAGTCAAACAAATATTATCACTCTTATCACAATAGGTGGGATAGTGTCGACTATTCCAAGATGATATGGAATTGTTGATTCACTGATTTTCAAATTTCATATTAAACTTCATTCTTATCATAGCATGTGGGATAGTATCGACCATTCCATTGGATTCACGCCTATCGATTCAATTGATATTAATTCTCTTCTTCTCATTTTATTTCAAAGAGATGATAAATTACCATCACTGCCATTATGATCACCATATGTCAAGCTTTTCTTTGAATCTAGTAGGGAAAACTAACTCTACACACTTTAGATTTAAAGGTAATTTTCTTTCTTTATACACTAGTTTGTGTGACAATAAAATTAGCTTGAAATTTCTTTGTGTATGTACATCAGCTCAACTTGATGTGTTTACACCAAAACTTGAATGAGGTTATTGAGCATCTAATTGTACGGATTACAAAGTGTTGGGTTCCGTTCCGAATTCCTAATTAAGTTAAGAATCCTATAATGAGCAAAATTCTAAGAATTCTAATTTGTGATAATTGAGATAATTCTTATTTTGGTAGAAATATTAACTGTGGATGGATTTCTATCCAATATAAGAAAAGATGGTAATTGTCACAAATAATATTTGAAGTAGAATAAGATTAGAATATTTGTAGTGCATGTAAATATAAATATTTATAGGGATTTTGGTGCATTGCAAAAGTTAGAGAGTTGTGTGCGATACACAAAAGAGAGCTTTTCTGATCAAGGTGAGGTGATTGTATTCAAGAGTGTTGAGAGAGGGAGCGACTCTAATCTTGTAATACTTTAATATTTAGTGGATTTGTGATTTTACCCTCCCCTGAGGGGTTTCCACGTTAATTTGTTGTGTTTTTTACTTTCATTTTTGTAATTGTATTTGATTAACGTTGATCTATAGTGGATGCGATCCTAACACAAAGTTTTGTGTGTATAAATCTCTATGCATATTGATTTGTATAAGTATGCATGCATGTCATTCACTAGATAACTGTATTGATAAGTACTACTCCACTTGCTCCAACACTCACCACGTTACTTCGGCAATGGTTACAACAAATATGGAGGATCTCAAATACAATGTTAGCTCGGTGATGGTGGCGGTCAATCACATCTAATGTGAAAAAAAGGATAGGAGGGAAGAGATGGTATAAATGTAGTACTAGAAATCTTAGAAAGTGTATTGAGTATGTGTTTCGTGTTTTAAAAGTCAATGTAAAAAAGTGTGGTACCACTCGACCAGCGACTGATTCTAAGAATATTTCTGTAAAATATTTAAGCTCGTGCTATGCATGAGCATCTTTCTATTTCTTATAATTTTATCATTCATTTTTTTTTATTTATTATTATAAAAGAGATATATCTGTTTTTTTTAAAAAAAATGGAATTAATTCAATAATAAAAAATCATACGGCATCTACAAAGATGATTAAGTCAAATAAACATAAAATAGAACAAATCATCAGTCTTCATGAAGAGACAATCAAGTGATATGTTGAAGATGATATATTTACATATACACGCTTCGCCACAACCCACTTGAATTATCAACTAAAAATGCAATCTTATAACAACTCTTATCACTCAATCAAAATCAGCACACACAATAAATGAAAGAACAACACCCTCTCACCAAGGAAAGCAAACAAACTGGAATTGTAAACTGAAATTCTTAGATCTTAAAAACGAAATCACAATAAGAGATAACCGGTCCACTCTCGAATACAATAAGCCCCGCTTGAAACGAAGAAAAAAGAAAACTTAAAGCTCCGACAATTTAAATATAAAAAAGAAAATCAAATAAATTAAATGGGTAGAAATCCTTACCCAAAAAGGAAGATTATTAAAGAAAAAAAAGAAACAAGCAAAATAAATTAAAGGATTTGGAACTTTTCACCGAAAACATCGGTAAAAGCCCCGACGGCTATGTTGATAAACGAATAGGGAGGTTGCATTTCTTAGAGAGAGAGAAAGGTATTTTTGAAGTTGTAATTTAGAACATAAAGTTGTTAGTTTGTTCAAGTCGATACTCGATGTGTATTTTTGACGAGTTAGATCTGTTATTTTTACTAATAATATCTAGAAATAATATTATAACGATAGAAGAAATACAAAATCATACTTAAACTAACATTAATAATCACTCAATAATATTATTTATATTTATTACTAAATAATTTAACTAGATAATCGTAAAAATATTAGGATGTTACATAAAAAATTTTGTGTCATTAATACTTATTTTTGATTAATTTGCACACGTACATTTGCAAAGTTAATAAATTTGAATAATTGAAATTTTAACTTTTTTTTTCTTTCTGGAAAAGCTTGAAATTGCACCTTTAGATTGAATAAAAACCTAGAATACTAATCTAATATAATTTTTTATGAATAAAAAACATAGCATTTAACTCGTGCTTTCTAGTTTAGATAATGACTTTTTTCATAATATTATCAAATAGATGCTACCTCTCACATTTTAGCTGATCTAGAAAATATTTTCTTGAATTCTACTTTTTAGAAAATATTAAATTTAAGGTAGATTTGGATTTTTATTGCCTTTGTCGGTTACGAAATTAAAACCGTCCATGATCAAATTTAAAATAAAACAACCCTGTTGAGTATTGAATACAGTAAAAGAATACAGAGGGGGGGGTGAATGGATTCTTGAGTTTTTCTTCGGTTTTGAATCTTTGCAGCAAGATAAGTGTGTGAGATATGAAGATGCGGATAATTAAACACAAACACAACACAATATCACTTTAATCTAATATTTTATTAGATAAAGATTTTGCTACAATCTGTGAATACAAATGATAGTATTCTCAGCTTCGTTTTTCTCAGAGAGATATTTTCTGGGTATTTTTGAGAAACTTCAAAACCTTCTTCAGCTAAGGAAGTGAGGCTGTATCCTTATAGACATGGATACACCCACTTGCTACAAATGAGGTAGGTAAAACAAAAGCACTTTCCAGTCTGTCTATCTCATTTTAGTAAGAGTCCAAACGGCTACAGATTTGACTTTGAAAAGCCTGTTTAGATCCACTTCTTCAGCTCCTTGTCCCTTGTCTTATCTCTCCAAGCTTCTTTGTAGGCTTTCCAGCATGCTTTATAGGACAGAGTCAAATAAAGTGTGCTGGCTTGTTGCAGGTCTCTGACTTGTACAATTCTTCAGTATTTTGTCCTTAAGAATGTATTCGAGAAGTGACTAAGTGAGTGATTCGAGAACTGGAGTTGACTTGATCGATAACTCTGAGTTCTCGAATAGTGTTATCTTGACATATCGAATCACTTCTCGAATAGCTCTTTTCTCTGGGACTCCTTGAGATATCGAATAGAGCATTTTGACATATCGAATCCCTGAGATATCGAATAGAACATTTTGACATATCGAATCCCTGAGATATCGAATAGAACATTTTGACATATCGAATCCCTGAGATATCGAATAGCATATTGAGAGATATCGAATAGTGTCTTCTGAGATATCGAACTCCAGACTTCTCGAATGCTAGACTTCTCGAATAGACAAATGTACTTCTCGAATTGGTACTTAGGCAAATTCTTCATTTCTTCATATCCCAACTGTGATTATTTGACAGTCTTCATTTCCTTGCTTGAGGCATGAACCTTAGAACTTCTTTCAAGCTTTATTCTTGACTTAGTAGGTACAGTTACACAGATAGAATTTGATGCCTATTACAAGTACAGAACAAATAGAAACTCTACAACTAGAGGTTCCCTCAGTTAAGAGGTCATGTAGGTAATGCATAGCATTACACATACTTAGGCTTGTTATTAGATGTATTCAGGCATGCCTCTGTGACTAACAATCTCCCCCAAATTGTGAGTAAGACCCTTAGTCACAATTTCATGTCTGATAACAAGCCTATCATACATAAAGATAAAACTTGACAGTACAGGTATGAATTGACATTAGCAATTTGGATAGAACTACAGAGTGAGTAATCTTACAGCCTATGATGAAGAACTAGCCATTGTCTTTTGATTCCCTTTCCATAGCTTTGGCTTGAAATTCATCATATTCTTTCTCTCTTCTTTCTTTCTCCTTCCTTGTATTCTCATCCATAGCTTTTATTATTTCTGCCATAGCATCCAATTCTTCAAGCAAAATTGAGTCTTTGAAATCTTCAAGTACTGGTTCCAGAATATTTGCAGGATAGTAGTTGAGTAGATTCATTCTGATGTTGACTTGATTTCCATTCCTCCTCCTATACTTTACCATGTAGGGGTTGAACTGAACTCTACACAAACCCTTTTTCCTCAGCTTTTCTGCTTCACTTTCCAGTCTCTCAATTTCTTTCTCCCTTGCCAGCCATTTCTCAAAACACTCTTTTCTGACTTTTTCTTCATGATCTCTCTTCATTTTCACAAAATCAATTAGCTCCAGTTTCCATACTCTCTCCACTTTATCTTCTGAGCTCAACAGTGCAATGATTCTCTCTATGTCATATAGCTTGCCCCAGTGTTGACATCCTCCTTGTTTGAATTTCTCCTCCCTTCCATCAGAATATTTAATCTCAAGGCAATTATCAACAATGGCAACATGATAGATTCTTTGAGCTTGCAAAAATTGCAGTTGGTCTACGTCATAATCTTCATCTAGTGGTTGGAGTTTTAGGCCTGGATAGATTGTCAGGGTTTTTGATGTGGTTGGCTTTGATTTCCTTGCAGCTTGCTTGAACTTGATTCTTTTTACATGATTACTTGGCAGCAGTATGTGACCTTTGTTTGTAGACCATTGTAGTATTCCATTAGCAGTTTGCTTTTTGAAACATACAGATGGTTTCTTGACTTGAATTTTCTTCTCTTCTTGAGGTGGCAAGACAGTTGCAGAAGCCATAGATGCAAATTTTGAAAGGTCACTACTGGCAGCATTCACCCTAGACTTAGAGTCTTGTGTTGTGGTGAGGTTACTGTCAGCAATGCCTGAGGCTTGCTGTCTTCCACTTTTCCTCTCAGAGCCTTTACCTTGATCATCATCATTCTTCCTCTTCTCATCATCCTTCTTCTTCTTCTTGTCTTCATCACCCTTATTACTCCTGTGATGTCTTCTCCTTCCATCACTTTTATCTTTATCCTTGTCTTGATCTTTTCTTGGGTTGAACTTAGCAGTCTCAGATACAATGCCAGTTGCAATATATGACCTGAGATAAGATATAGCTTCTAATTCTTCTGTTGTTCTTGATCCCTTCTTCTTGATCAGTTTCTCAATGATGGCTATGATGAGATTTTTATTTTGAGGAGTTAGATGCTTAGGAATGACCAGCTGCTTGATATCTTCAATTCTTGTTCCAGCCTGGTAGATAATAGTTCTAGGATCTGTGAAAACTTCAGGTAGCCTTGAAGGTTGACCATTCCTCAATTCATCATGAAGACTCTTGTTGTTCTCATTTCCCTTCTCAATTAGTCCAAGGAGCACATTCACTTCTGAGTGCTTTAGACTCTGTAGAGTATTGATGGTTAAGTGCCATATCTTGTTCTTTCCTACCATCACTATTTCCTTGAGCCATAGATCATTAAGCCTCCTTGGTACTACTGTGAGACAGTCAATCTGACTTTTCAAACTCTCATGATATAGCAGAGCATCACCAGCCTGTTCTCTAGAGACTTTCAGAAGCTCCAAGAATGCATCATCATGATAGACATTTGAGTTTGCAATTTCTTGTAGCTTGGCCTCAGTGACCACCTTCACTTCTACTGGCTTGGCACTCTTAGATATTGAGATTTGAGGCTTGTCAGATGGCATACTCCCAGCAACCACTGTGGTTGTGATAGACTGCCTTTGACCATCAGGAGTAGTGATGTGCACAGTTGGTAGAGTGACAATTGGCAGAGAAGTGGGAGGCTCATCAACTTTGTCCTTTCCTTTTCCAGGCACATGAGTAGTAGATTTCAAAGTTCTCTGATGGCCACCCTCAGTGATCTTGATGCCCTTTTCTAGTGGTCTCTCCCCCTTTGGATTTGAGTTCTTTGATATCCTCTTCTCCCCCTTACGCTTGTTGACAGACACGGGGACTGTAAGAGGCACCTTTGGAGTTGAAGATTCATCAGGTAGAGGGAGACCCATGTGCTTCATCATTGCAGACAACATTGATTGTTGATGCAGAAGAACATCAGCTGTGGTGGTGGCTTGAGTGTTCAACTGCTCAGTCAGAGTTGTCACAGTGTCTGTAAGATGAGCATTGGACTTGTGGAGAGAGACTACCTCCTTTCCAAGAGTATCCACTTTAATGAAGAGTTCATTGGCCTTAAAACCAGATAGGGATTGATCCTTCAGTCTCTGCACTTCGAACCTTGACATCTCATGCACAGGAACCTCAGTGACCAGCTTGTCTCCATATTGATTTGCAAAGAGGGTCCTGAGCATGGCATTGGCATCAGTTGTCTGATCTGATAAGGATTGAAATTTGTGCCCCAGACCTGTGACAGCATCCTTAAGAATAGCCAAACCATTGTCCATCCTGGTGCAAGTAGCATTGCAGGTTCGAATGTCCTTGAGAACAGTCTCCAATTGAGGGAATTTAGCATCAAAAGTCCTCTTGATCTCATGCACCTCCTTGGTTGTAGCTGAACACACTTCATTAATTTCTGTCTTTAAGCCTTTACCAAGATAGTGTGCAGCCTTGAGAATGCCTTTATAGCTATCATTCACTGCTTCAAACACATCAGTAGGGTTGAGAGATTTGGCATTGGACCCTAGTGAAGTGATGTACTCTTCTCTGAGATACTGGAGACCTTCTGAGAGAGGGATTGAATTGGTTCCTTGCAGCCAAGCATCGATATTCCCATCTCTCTCAGTTTCATCTATGATTTTCTCCTTCTGTAGCTCTACATCCTCTTTGTGACATAGGAGAATAGCTTCATAGTCTGGATTGGGCATGTTTGCAGTGAGAAGGTGCTGAGCAATTTTTGTGAACTCAGGGATCTGATCCACAACTAAGCTTTGAAGTGCTTCAACCGTCAATTGTGGTGGAACAGACCCTGATCCTGAAGCACTGTCATGTTGCACAGGCTTCAGCCATTGAGACAAAAAGTTAGAGCTAGAGCTAGGCTTGCTAGTCTCCTCAGTTACAGATGCAACTTCTGCAACCGGATGAACAGACTCTACTACTGTTGTCTCCACAGAAGTGGGATGAGTTACAACAGTAGTTGACACAGGCACAGAGTCTCTAGTAAGAACTAGTGAATCCTCTGTGTTTGTGATGGTGTCATTAGGATATGCCCCAGCATGCATTCCCTGACCATCCAAATGTGGTACCTGGGTGGTGAGCAAGGTGTCATGCACCAAGTCACTTGAATTCATTGGCTCATCAAGGGAAAAGAATTCTTGATGATCAATGCCTTGCTCCTCAATTGCTTGAGTTGCAGGCTTCAAAGAAATATGAGTGGTAGATTCTGAAAGAGAAGTGTGTTGTAGACAAGATTTTGGCAACTCCCCCTGAGAAATAGAGGGAGTTTCAGTTATGATGTGCTCTCCACTCAGTGTTGTGCCAGCCTTATCACTCCCTTGTGCTGACTCTTTACAGATAGGTGCATTGGGGAGGATGCTTGATTCTATAGATGCATCCTGTTGAGAGGATACATCTAGTGAGCTGTGTGCCCCTGATTTTACAACTTCAGCCATTTGAGTGACTGAAGAGGTGGTTTTAGACTTTTTCTTCTTCTTTAGGCTTATGATAGGTAACTCAGGTGTCTCACTTTCTAACCCTAGTTCTACAGCCAGGGCTGCTTCAGTTAAGATTTCTAAGGGTTCAGAAGCAACCTGTTTTCTCTTCTTTTTACTAACATCACCCTTTTGAGAGGATGATGCAGTTGGCTCTTTGCTGGATAGAGTGTTTGGCTGAGGGGGTTGGTTAGCAGGCCTTGGGTTAGCACTTGGTTCTCCTTGCTTAGGCTGTGCTAACTGTGATTTTGAATCAAATATTGGCATGTTGTGGGGGTAAGACCTAAACAAACCCTCCATGTGGGGAGTTATGCTAAGTCTTACATCCACATCATTCCTAGTCTCCAAATTACCAAAAATGAGTTTGGTCATGGACCTAGGATAGCCTATTTTACTCTTATCTGCTCCAGGCAATTCAATCAATGAAGCATTTTTAAAGTTAAGTACTGATTGAATAAAGCGAGGAAAGAAAATTTCATTACCTCTCTTGGCTGTGGTCTGACCAAGTCTCCCATAGAGTTCCTGTAGGATGAGAAGTCCAACATCTATCTTTCTCCCATGAGCCAAGGCATAGGCAAGCTGCTGCACGGGTGTACTAATCTGATCAAAGCTTGATTTCCGTGCAGTGAATACATGAAGGAGTGTAGCAAGTACAAAGCTCCATTCTTTCCTTAAGAACTTCCTATTCAACTTTCCCAGCTTGATAGTATCAGAGTAGTTTATGAAGTCAAAGAATTCTTCCAACTCATCATTGGAGGCCAGAGCATCATACGTCTCTTGCTGCATATCCAAGGCTTGATTCATGTCTGCAGTGGTGATAGTGATATCCTCTCCTTGAATCTTGCAGTGAACAATATAAGAAGTGATAGCATTCTCAAGAGCGATGACTTCCACAGTAGCAGTCCTCCAGAATTGTTCCAATAGATCTATGTACAGAGTTGGGTTGGCTGAGAGCGCACTCTTGATGTATGATTCAGACAACCACCGAACAAAGCACTTGAAATTGGCATTCGGTGCTTCCACATCACTGGTGATTGCGATGAAATTAGTTTGGGATGGTATGGTGAGTTTAGGGTTTGCCATTTGGGTAGAGAAGAAAAGAGAATTAGGATTGAAGAAGAAATTCGCAGTTAGGGTTTTTCAGAGGTTTCAGGAGTTGAGATGCTTGAGAAATCGAACGAAAAGAATTGAATAGTTGTGAAGTTGTATATATATATATGAATGTCTTGAGTTGTCGATAGATAAGTGTTCTGTAGCGACAAGTCATTCGAGAAGTATGAAACAACTATTCGAGAAGTCAAGAAAGGCTTATTCGATATCTCAGGCAGTTTTTAACTCACAGCTGGCAGTGATTTAACTCAGAAAATAATTCAAAGTTAAGAATATATTTTTATGAGTGAAATGAAGGTTTGAATATAAATCCAAAAAGCGATTAAGTGTCAGCGAAAAATCAGCCTTTTCAAATGATTCGATAACTCAAATGCAGTATTCGAGAACTCTATTATTAGAGAACTGAAATACTCTATTCGAGAACTCAAAGTGTGCTATTCGATTTCTCAAAAAGACACTATTCGAGAACTCAAGAGGGTTCTAGATAGGCCTATTCGAGAACTCGAGCCAAGACATAACAATGAACCATTCGAGAAGTCTGACTTATCGAACTATACTTTTCACTCATAAAATTCAATTTTCACTATCTTTTAAAATTTACCAGAAATATTCACTGAAGAATATTCTACTAAATTAAATAGTGATTTTCTCAAAATTTCACAGAAATTTCAAGCTAAAGATGTATGATTTTCAACATGTGTAGCATTGTGGAATATTTATAAATCATAATCCAGCCAATACTTACTTCAGAAATATTAAGCATTTGATAAAATAAGTATTTACTGCTGCAACAATCTAGTTGATATATTCACTTAGCCAGAATTTGAAGAATTCAGCATTCCAATCTCACTAACCAACCTTGTGAAGGTGGCTTCATCTAGTGGCTTAGTGAATATGTCAGCTAGTTGTTTTTCTGTGGGAACATAATGTAACTCAATGGTTCCATTAGTTGCATGCTCCCTTATGAAGTGATATCTGATGTCAATGTGCTTTGTCCTAGAATGATTGACAGGATTGGCAACTATAGAGATTGCACTTGTGTTGTCACACATGATAGGAATTCTTTCCAACACAAGTCCATAATCTCTAAGTTGGTTTCTAATCCAAAGCACTTGAGCACAGCAACTTCCAGCAGCTATGTATTCAGCTTCAGCTGTGGAAGTTGACACAGATTGTTGTTTCTTGCTGTACCAAGAGACTAACCTTTGTCCAAGAAACTGGCAGCTACCTGATGTGCTTTTCCTATCCACTCTGCATCCAGCATAATCAGCATCAGAATAACCAACCAGATTGAACCCTGTGTCCTTAGGATACCATAACCCCAAGTTTGGTGTGCCTTTCAGATATTTGAAGATCCTTTTTATTGCTATCATGTGTGATTCCTTTGGGTTTGATTGAAACCTTGCACATAAGCATGTAGCAAACATGATATCTGGCCTACTAGCAGTGAGGTAGAGTAGAGAACCAACCATGCCTCTGTAGATTGAGATATCTACCTTTTTGCCCTTAGCATCATCATCTAACTTGGTGGCAGTGGCCATGGGTGTCTTTGCAGGTGAACATTCTTCCAAATCAAATTTCTTCAGTAAATCTTTAATGTATTTGGTTTGGCTTATAAAAATGCCATCCTTCCTTTGACTAACTTGCAGTCCAAGAAAGAATGTTAATTCTCCCATCATACTCATCTCATATCTGCTTTGCATGAGCTTAGAGAATTTTTCACACAGCTTCTCATTTGTAGAGCCAAATATGATATCATCCACATAGATTTGAACTAGGATAATATCATCATCATGTTTCTTGTAGAACAGTGTCTTGTCCAGTGTGCCTCTAGTGAATTGATTCTCCAGTAGAAATTGTGATAGTGTGTCATACCATGCCCTAGGAGCTTGCTTGAGTCCATACAATGCTTTAAGTAATCTGTAGACAAAGTGGGGAAACTGTGGATCCTCAAAGCCAGGTGGTTGTTGCACATATACTTCTTCTTCCAACTCCCCATTCAGGAATGCACTCTTGACATCCATTTGATAGACCTTGAAATTAGAATGTGCAGCAAATGCCAAGAAAATTCTGATGGCTTCTAGTCTAGCAACAGGGGCAAAGGTCTCATCATAGTCAATACCTTCCTGTTGAGAGTATCCTTTTGCAACCAACCTTGCTTTGTTCCTTATGACTACACCATTTTCATCCATCTCATTCCTTAGAACCCATTTAGTTCCAACAACGGTTCTATCCTTTGGTGCAGGCACTAGTTCCCATACTTTGCTCCTTTCAAATTGATTTAGCTCCTCTTGCATAGCAATTATCCAGTCAGGATCCAACAATGCGTCATCAAGTTTCTTAGGCTCAACTTGGGATAGAAAGCAGCCATAGAGACATTCATTTATAGTTGCTCTCCTTGTCCTTACTCCTGCATTTGGATTTCCAATTATCTGATCTGCAGTGTGAGATCTATCCCATTTCCTTGTATGTTCAGATTGATTTCTCATCCTTGATGTTGCTTCATCATTTAGATCATGATCATCTACATTTCCTCCCCCTGTGAAGTTGTCACTCCTCACAGGTGTATCTTGGATGCTTGTTTCTTCATTGTTGGTTGACACAGGTTCTTCATTCACTTGAGTTTGTTGGATTATGAGTTCAGATTCACTTTCAATCTCCTCATCAGAATCATCTAGATTGTCAAACTTCAAGGGATCTTTATCTTCATCATTGGCTTCTTCTAATCCAGGTAGTTTGCTGTCATCAAATGTTACATCTGTGCTCTCCATTACTTTCTTTTGACAAATGACATAAACTTTGTATGCAGTTCTTTCCATAGAATAGCCAAGAAAGATTCCTTCAAATGCCTTTGCATCAAACTTTCCAACATATTCTGAATTATCTTTTAGCACAAAGCACTTGCTTCCAAAAGTATGAACATACTTTAGAGTAGGCTTCTTTCCAGTCATCAAGTTGTAAGGTGTCTTTCCAGTGTTTTTGTTGATGAGGGTTCTGTTTTGGATGTAGCATGCAGTGCTCACAGCCTCAGCCCAAAAACATGTAGGCATCTTTGCATCAAGTAGCATTGTTCTAGCAGCCTCTATCAGAGTCCTATTCTTTCTCTCAACAACTCCATTTTGTTGTGGAGTCCTTGGAGCTGAGAATTGTTGAGAAATACCATTTTCTTTGCAGAATGCTCCAAGCATGGCATTTCTGAATTCTGTCCCATTATCACTCCTTAATGCAATCACACTTGCATTTATGGCCTTTGCTTCTTTGTCAACTTTCTTTATGTGCTCAATGATTACTTGTGGAGCCTCATCCTTTGATGCCTGAAATTCTACCCATGTATACCTAGTAAAATCATCAACCATCACTAGAGCATACTTCTTCCTTCCTAGTGACATAATATTGACAGGCCCAAACAAATCCATATGAATCAGTTGCAGGGGCTTGGTTATAGATGTCACTGTTTTTGACTTGTGGCTTGATCTTTTCATTTTTCCCTTTTGACACGCCTCACACACTCCTTCTTGACAGAACTCAAGTGTGGGCATGCCTCTCACTAACTCTCTTTTGACTAGGGAATTAATGGCTTTGAAGTTCAGGTGTGATAGCTTCTTGTGCCACAGCCAACTGTCTTCATTTGATGCTTTTGAGTAGAAGCAACAAATTGTGTCCTTGCTTGCAGAGTCCATATTGGCTACAAACAGGCTTCCTTTCCTTACTCCAGACAGAGCAAAATCACCAGTCTTCTTGTGGGTGATCAAACATTCATCTTTGTCAAAGTTCACTTTGAAGCCTCTGTCAGTGAATTGACCAACACTCAGTAGATTATGCTTGAGCCCCTTGACCAGTGCTACATTCTCAATGATGACATTACCAATTTCCAACTTGCCATATCCCAGTGTGTTGCCAATGCTGTCATCTCCAAAAGCAACCATTGGGCCAGCCTTTTCCTCATACTGTGATAGCAGGGCCATATCACCAGTCATATGATTTGAGCATCCACTGTCCAAAATCCACATGACCTTCTTTTTACTTTCTTTGCCCTGCAAACACAAAAGTATTACTTCTTCTTTGGTACCCAAACGAGTTTGGGTCCATGTGACTTAGTGACAGTTTTATCAAAATCAGCATGCTTATCAGTTTTCTTGATGTTGGTCTTCTTGTCACTGTTGGGAGTCTTAGAATCAGGGTTCTTAGACTTAGGTGACAGAGGTACCTTCCTAACTTTAGGAGGACTTGAAGACTTTGTCCTTGTGTAGTGTGTGTGAACATTATGATTAATACAGCCCTCCATGAATTGTCTTCTCAAATTAAAACAACTAGTCATCACATTCATGTTACATGGCATACAATCAAGTTTATCACAGAAAGGAGAGTCTCTATGTCTTAAAGGCACAGAGCAATCATAGAATGGTTTAGCAACACTACCAGATGGTTTCTTGCAAGCATGAGTTAAATGATTAGAGCTAAAACAGTTTTGACAAACTTTCCTAGGGGCATTTGGCACATAAGCATAGTTGTTATCTTTGTTAATCCCTAATTTTCCATTCCTGTTTGGTCTCTTATTAGTCACTTTCTTCTTAGTCTCATAATTTCCAGCTGAAACAAAATTTACAGATTTCCCAAGTCTAGGTCTACCTCCTACTGGCTCCTTGGCTTTGGTTTTGACATTCTTACTCTCAGAGGATGCTTGTTGTTCATTTGATTGTGCCTCATCTTCATCCTTCAACATTTGCTTGATGAGTAAGGCATCCTCATCAATCTCAAGTGTTGGTGTTTTAAATATTGGATTCTCAGTCTTTTTCAAAATCTGAGGCACCTCCTCTTGAACAACAATGTCATCTTCAATGACTGCATAGCCTTTCCTCTGTTTAAGAGTGTCATAATCAAGTCCAATGGCAGCCTTAGGTCTCGCTAGATTTTTCTCATGATAAGACTGCAATAGACTAGAGGAATTCTTAAATGTTTTCAACTTAAATTCATTTTCAGCTAATTCATCCCTAAGAGCTTTCTCAACTTGACTAGCACATAGAACTTTATTCTTTAGATACTCAATCTCTTGTTTAAGATTTTCTATTTGCACAGTAGTTAGCTCTAGTTCCTCATTTCTCTTATTTAACAGTTCATTCCTAGTAGACAGTTTAGCAATCTCTTCATTAGCAGCAGTCATACTAGTATGAATGTTAAACATCTCAACAGATAGTTGTTCAACCAAAGATTTATATTCAGAAACAGACAAGTCTATGGTAGTGAGAGATGGTACTTGTGAGTCTGATGCAGATGGTTCTTCCTTGGAATTGGCCATCAAGGCATAGTTGCAGAATTCTTGTTCTTCCCCATCACTGTCAGAATCATCCCAACATTTCCCTTCAGCTATGTAAGCCTTACCTGGTGTCTGCTTCTTTAGAAGGGCCTCATACTTAGCTTCAAGCTCAAGAAACTCCTTATCCTTCTTTTTAGGCTTCTTGCATTCACTGGCAAAATGCCCTAGGTCATTGCATCTATAACATCTTACAGATGACCTATCCACATAGCTGGTTTTGAATCTGTTCTTGTTTGTTTTCATAGGTGCCTTGCCCTTGTTGAATGAATGATTTTGAGGTCTAGGCTTGAAGGGCTGATTCCTCTTGAATCTGATGTTTGGAAATTTTCTAGCCATAAAAGCATATGATGTATTTTCCATGCCATCCAGCTCTTCAAGAGTGTAGAACTCATCTTCTTCCTTGTCATCAGCAGGTTCAGTCACTACTTCCTCAGTTTCTTCATCATCTACTATCTCTTCTATTCTCAGCTGACTTGCAGATGCTTCCAGGTCTTGAATAGATTTGTTGACAATCAAGGCACAGGATGTGTTTATCATTCTGCCTTGGTTAGCTTGGATAGCCCTCTTTTGAAGCAACTCAAGCTCGTGTGTCTTTAAAACCCCATAGAGCACATCATACGTGACTTTGTTCAAATCTCTTTCTCTTAGAGATATGACCCTTTGCTCTAGATGGTTTGGTGACGATAGTAGAAACTTCATATTTAATTCCTTAGTGCTGTAAACCTTCCCATTCATTTGGAGCTCAGTCACCAGCTTGTGAAATCTTTCAAACACATCAGTGATACTTTCCTTGGGCTGTGCCATGAACGCCTCATACTGTGTGACCAGTATCTGTTTCTTATTTTCTCTTACCTCCTCTGTCCCTTCACATAACACCTCGATGTGATTCCACATGTCCTTGGCTGATCTGCATGATGCTACGTTGGCAAACATCGACATATCCAAGGAGTCTATGATTAACAACATGAGGTGGCTGTCTAGGGCAATCTTTTCCTTCTCTGAGTCCGTCCATTTGGATGGCTCTTTTGGAACGTATGATCTAGGAATGACTACTGCGCCCACTGTGGATTCAGCAACTTCTTGTTGTGGTATGAATGGACCATTCTTGAGAATGTCAGGGTAGAGAGGATTGGCAGCTTTGATGAACAACAGCATTTTTATTTTCCAGAGGTTGTAATTCTCTTTGTCGAACTTAGGGACCTTTACCGTACCTGTAGTCTTTGGTGTATTCGAACTCATGATCGTTTTCTGTTTAGATTAAACAGCCTGCTCTGATACCACTTGTTGAGTATTGAATACAGTAAAAGAATACAGAGGGGGGGGGGTGAATGGATTCTTGAGTTTTTCTTCGGTTTTGAATCTTTGCAGCAAGATAAGTGTGTGAGATATGAAGATGCGGATAATTAAACACAAACACAACACAATATCACTTTAATCTAATATTTTATTAGATAAAGATTTTGCTACAATCTGTGAATACAAATGATAGTATTCTCAGCTTCGTTTTTCTCAGAGAGATATTTTCTGGGTATTTTTGAGAAACTTCAAAACCTTCTTCAGCTAAGGAAGTGAGGCTGTATCCTTATAGACATGGATACACCCACTTGCTACAAATGAGGTAGGTAAAACAAAAGCACTTTCCAGTCTGTCTATCTCATTTTAGTAAGAGTCCAAACGGCTACAGATTTGACTTTGAAAAGCCTGTTTAGATCCACTTCTTCAGCTCCTTGTCCCTTGTCTTATCTCTCCAAGCTTCTTTGTAGGCTTTCCAGCATGCTTTATAGGACAGAGTCAAATAAAGTGTGCTGGCTTGTTGCAGGTCTCTGACTTGTACAATTCTTCAGTATTTTGTCCTTAAGAATGTATTCGAGAAGTGACTAAGTGAGTGATTCGAGAACTGGAGTTGACTTGATCGATAACTCTGAGTTCTCGAATAGTGTTATCTTGACATATCGAATCACTTCTCGAATAGCTCTTTTCTCTGGGACTCCTTGAGATATCGAATAGAGCATTTTGACATATCGAATCCCTGAGATATCGAATAGAACATTTTGACATATCGAATCCCTGAGATATCGAATAGAACATTTTGACATATCGAATCCCTGAGATATCGAATAGCATATTGAGAGATATCGAATAGTGTCTTCTGAGATATCGAACTCCAGACTTCTCGAATGCTAGACTTCTCGAATAGACAAATGTACTTCTCGAATTGGTACTTAGGCAAATTCTTCATTTCTTCAAATCCCAACTGTGATTATTTGACAGTCTTCATTTCCTTGCTTGAGGCATGAACCTTAGAACTTCTTTCAAGCTTTATTCTTGACTTAGTAGGTACAGTTACACAGATAGAATTTGATGCCTATTACAAGTACAGAACAAATAGAAACTCTACAACTAGAGGTTCCCTCAGTTAAGAGGTCATGTAGGTAATGCATAGCATTACACATACTTAGGCTTGTTATTAGATGTATTCAGGCATGCCTCTGTGACTAACAAACCCATTACCAAACTGTATAAATGTGAGTTGTATATGGCACATATTCATATAAATTTTTTTGCCTAAGTTTTTTGGTTTGTTAGTATACTGAGATGGAAAAGAAGTTGCTTAAATCAGGTTTTTACAATTTAAGGGTGTTCATGGCACATCATCATAACAAAATAAATTTTACATGATGATGTACTAAGAACAATCCTTGATTGTATATACCTATATCATAGATACAAATTAGTGTTTAAGTTTTAGTGATTTCTTGATAGGGGATGAAAAACACATGTAATTTACTATTATGTTTATGCTCCACTATTCTTTTTGTTCTTCACCCAACAAATTATAAGAATCATGATATATATATATATATATATATATATATATATATATATATATATATATATATATATAAGTAAAAGGCAATTTGGCTGGCTATCTTTTTTGTTTTTGGCACTTGGATGGCTGAGAATAATTTTTGACATTTTGTCTGGCTGTAATAAAATTTTTAAGCGCTTGAGGGGCTTGACATTTGGTATGAGGGGCTGTAATAAAATTTTTGACATTTTGTCTGGCTGCAATAAAATTTTTGACATTTTGTCTGGCTGTAATAAAATTTTTGACATTTTGTCTGGTTGTTAAAACATGAATTACCGAAAATATTCAAGTTTTTGGGTTAAATCCTAACGGCACTTGACGGAAGCCCCTCAAGTGCTTAAAAATTTTATTACAGCCAGACAAAATGTCAAAAATTATTCTCAGCCATCCAAGTGCCAAAAACAAAAAAGATAGCCAGCCAAATTACCTTTTATATATATATATATAAATTCCCTGATTCACTGATTTATTTTCAAATATATATATATATATATATATAAAATTCCCTGATTCACTGATTTATTTTCAAACATAATTCACTGATTTTTTATTAGAAGTTCAAAGAAATCTTACACTTTCATCATTGCTGCTATATAAGATTTATTACAGTTGTGTATAGATGGAAATTTGGAAAAAACCGCTTTTATATTCATTCAATTGCAATGTCCTTAATGTATTAATGTATCCAATTTCCCTTTGTAATAAATAGTGCATACATTGCACAAAATTTATGTTAATAGACTACTTTGCATTTTTTTTTTGTGGTACCTAGTTTGCATTTTTGTTAAAACACATTGTTTTTTACAATTTCTTAAACCTTTCATCTATTTGGATAAATTTATTATAATATAAATTAGATTTCATTTCTTTATGTTTTATAATATTTGTTGCTAAACATGTTTTATAATAAATTATCATTACAAAATTAGACTTCTTACAATGAAAAATGACAACTAAAAATGATTTGATAATGTTCATTTTATCACTTTCTTATATTAAAAGTGCAATTTTCTTATTAAATCGTCGCCTTTTAATTTATGAAGTTGATGACCTTTCTAAATGCATGCATCTACAGTGATATCTACCTGGCTCGGGACGAAACCAAGCTAATAAATACGATAGGTGAATCGGAAATATCTCATTCATTAACGTCTTTGAGATTGAAGTTTTATTGAGCATCGGAGTGGAGAGGTGGGATATAGAAAAGACTCATGTTTGATTTAGAAATCTTTGTCGAGTCGTATGTAGTGAGAGTAGTATGTATGGTAATGAAAGGGGTTCGCCTGTGTGTTAAGTTTATAATTTATAAAATATAAAATTCTTTCACAATGGGTAATATAAAATTACAAAATTCGACAAATATGGCATTTATATTCTTAAATGGACAAAAAAATTGACAATGTAAAATTTTAAAAAGTAAGACGATGTTTAGTATTACTGTTAGGAGACAATAATAACTTCATGCTAAAAAACGGGTTAAAAATTTATTTGGGAAAAATTTAAAGTCAACATTTTAAATAAAATACTTTTGATGTAAAAGTTACTTCAAAGAAACAGGTTATCACTAACTTTTGAAAAAAAAAAAATTGGTTTTCAATTTTCCCCCACTCACTTTTGAAAATAATGTTTACCAGATTTTGCGGTAAGCAATTACTGATTTCACCATTAAATGATCGAAAATATAATTTGTAATAACCCTAACTTTAGAAAGGCTACAGTGCCCAAATGAATAGTGATCTTGAGGAATCCATGGAAATGGTGTGTAGGTACTCTATATTATGGATGGAAAATGAGTAAACAGAAACCATATTAGTGTTGTACCTTAAAAATAAGTGACTCGAAATGACAATGGATTTTAGAAATTCCTGAATTTTGATTTTGAGGATTTTGAGCTCGAACGAACTTCTATATCTTGGATATTAAGGAGTATAGAAATATTAAAGGAATTATATATTGAGGGATTAGTGAATTTAGATTAAACCAAGGGATTATTAAGTTAAGAGAATAATAAAGGAAATTGGATTCGTAAATGATTTCGAAAACCACTGAGATAATGAGGTATACTCGAAACGAACCACAATTAGACGAGTATGGAAACCAAGCAACCAAGATTAGTAATTTAACAAGGATGCATACCATATTATGATTATCCAAGATTATTAGCATAATACTTAGAAAATAAGGAAATGAAAAATATTAGATCATCCTAATGACATCACTAATGATCTCACTTTCAACTAACTAGTTTTAAGGGTAAATTAGTCAATTTCTAAGGAAAATATCAACCAAGGCTTCTAGGACAAGCTAGGATTTAACAAATATTAACATAATACAAATGAGATAAGATCAATTAGCAAAAGAAAATCTCTTCCTCTCCCCTTCATCAAGCTCCATTCGAATTTCATAAAAAAAAAGGAGAAAAGAAATTCCAAAACCCTAGCTCTCTTCAATAACAAATCAAGAGGAAAATCATGGATGATCTTGGAGGATAGAAAGAGTGATATACAAAGTTTTATAGCCATCCATCATCATTTAGTAAGGTAACAAAAATTGTGAAGTTGATGATGAATAGTAAATAAATAGTAGAATCTTAGTATTAACTTTGTTTTAATGGTTCCTTTAGTTGATTCAAGCTAATTCAAGGTGGTTTAAGGTGTACCCAAGGCTTGTTAAGTGTTATCAAAGCTTCAAGGAGGTATAATCATGCTTGCTCTTTTATATTTATGATGGATATTGTTTGGGTTAGTGATTAAGTAGTGTAATTGTTAAGATTATGATGTTATATGTGTTTATAAGTGGTTTGAGTTAAATATGGAAGTGTTTGGGATTGTAACCATGGCTGGTGAAGAAGACCACATGGTGTAGGTGATGATTATGGTGTTTGATAATTGATTTGGAGGAGTTGGATTTATGGAAAGTACGAAATTATAGCCGTTATAATGCCCGATTTTCGTTAGGATGTAAGTTGCCCTGTTTTGGACCCCCTGCATCCGTACGGTACCCTACTGTCCAGGTTCCTAATTAACTATGAAATGATAGAGCTTAGTTCATAGATCGTTTTGATATAAGGTGCGTTAAAATCTGATGAACGGTTTAGGAGAAAAGTCAGTTTTAGTGAAAGCGGTTAAGGAACCGAGAAACCGTAAATGTATCAAACTTGAGGTTACAATTACCATACTTTAACATTGTTAAAAGTCACGAAATTTTGGGATATGGTAGTAGTGTGGTCAAAGAACTATTTCCAGTTGACCTTACATTAAAATTCGAAATTTAAAAATTATAAGAAATTCTGCAGTCGAGTGTGGTCGTTAAGGGAAATGGTGAAAACCCCTGAAACTTCGATTTAGGTTATAAATGGTTAAGTTCTTGAACCTTTGGGGTAATAGGAATACGTTAAACATATATTAAAGTTTCAAAAGTTAATGTTATACAAGAGTGTAGTGAGTAAGAGATGTGGTTCTAACGACGGACCTTTTGTGTTTATAGAAACTCCGGAAGAGGGACGAGCCATACCGTCAGGATATCGAAACCGAGGCAAGATTTCTTCTATCCCTATTTGTAAAACTACTTATCTTCACAAAGAAACTTGATTTCATGGAATATATATGTGATGCTATTATTACTATATTGTGAAGAAATTGTCTTCCTTGAGTATTGATATTGAAAAGAAGAGTATGTGAAGATGTATATGAATATGACTACGAGTACGAAAATGTATATGGATATGGATATGAGTATAAGATGTATATGAATATGAATAAGAGTATGAGATGGATATGTATAGAGATGATTATGCATGAATTGAACATGCCTTATGATTAAGAGAATGGTATCAGTTGTTATCGAGGATTATATGGTTATAATATCATATTAAAAATGTTCTTTTTTGAGTATCAGTGGTTTAATAAACATTATTTGATTATCATGCATTACTCTTAAAATAGATGGAATATTTTACGAATATAAAAGTATATTTGATTTCTGAATATGAAAGAGAGGTCTAAATCATAATCAAAGCATGATGATATCTATATATATTTTATAGAAGTAATGTGCGAGAATGTAAATGATATGAGAGAATGATATGTGGAAATGAAAGTGAGAAAATGGAAATGTGGAATGATATTTTTGAAAAGAGAATAATGATGTGATAAAGAGGGGGATTGCAACAGACTTGCGTAAGTGGCTGTGTCAGGGCTGTGTGCGACACAGTCCAGCATTTATTATTTTTATTACGGCACGAAGATGCCAAGGGAGGATGTTAGCAGGTGGCCTTCCTCCAGGGATGATTTTCATTCCTTCTACCGGTAGTAAAAAGAGAGCAGGTACGATTAGGCGACTGATCATCGTCCTAACGTATCAGGCGACAACAGATATCCCCAATGTTTTTGAAAAGAAAGTGTATATAATGGTTTTCAGATTTCTATGCTGAAAACAGAATAATGATATGAGATGATGGAATGATAGTTACAGATGAAGAAAAACTGATATTATATTATTTCAGATTTCTATACTGAAAACAGAATAATGATATGAGATGATGGTATTATGGTTGTAGATGAAGAAAAACTGATATTATATTAATTTAGATTTCTTTCTTATAATAGTGAGTGGATGAGGTATTATTAAATAAGAGCTTTACTCTTCCTTAAGGATTTTCATTGTTCCCTGCTGTTACATATGCATATACATATATGTATACTTGTTCACATTTTAAATTTTAGTTACAGTATGATCTTGCTGAGCTATTATAGCTCACTCTTGCTACTTATGTATATAGCAGCTAGGTCCCATGCCGATACTACGTACCACACCCCGCAAGAGGGTAAGGGAAAGGCGACCTTTTGAGCGAGTGCTGGCGACCATCCCCGAGGTAGTGACAAGCGAAGGGGTTTAGTATACTTATGTAAATTAAGTGTGTAAGTTGTAATAAACTTAGTTGTTGAAGTGCTTCCTGTAGAAGCTTTGTTCAACAATGTACTTAGTAAATTCTGGGCTTGTAATGACTGTTAACTTTAAAACTTTTAAATATTGTGGTTGTTGTTCTATGAGCATATGACTGGTGTGTGTGTGTATTAGTGTGGGGTCAACTGCTTACTTATTTATTTATTTATTAAAAAAAAGGGGCTACAGAGATATTGATATTGATCGGAAATTGGACCTTGACGGCCCGGATCCTTGACCCCGGATCCCGGGGCGTCACAGATGGTATCAGAGCTAAGAGTCATAATGCTCAAGAACAAAAGTAATAATAATAAATGTATCAGTTATAATATAAATTGTGAACTTCCATCAAGTTCAGGGGTGGTATATCGCAGGTAGTATTTACTTTAAGCATATATTATAATTTTATAGATTGTTACTAATAGAATTTTATGTTTTATTATAGGGAGCGGAGATGGGTGAGCCGAGTCAGGACCCCCAGTGGCTAGGGATGTCAGAGCAGGAGCTATTAGATCTTCAGCTGGCCGGGGTAGAGGTCCCCGAGTATGCAGTTGAGGACCTCAGGGAGACACGCCGGGCGGCGGCTAGAGAGCGATTAGAGAGAGAGGAGGCAGAGGAGCAGAGACGGAGAGATGCTGTGGCCCTAGTGCCATATATGGGTAGGCCTTCTACAGGATCTGACGAGGCAGGTCCTTCCGGAGTGAGATCGGAGATCCCTGAGGAGGAGGGGCCACTGCGTAAGAGGCCTAGGTTGTCAGTTATACCTGAGGAGCCGATTGAGTGGAGGGATATTAAGATGGTTCTTACTCCTGTCCGACCCGTCCCAGTGCCGTCACCAGTTCCATCCCCTCTACCTAGTCCTGACCCTATAGATGATCCTTTCGAGCAGTTTACCCCTCCAGGGCATTTTGGGTTTTTTGAGGAGGAGGAGGATCCTTCAGAGGATGCTGAGACAGAGTCGGTTCCTCCATCCCCACCCTTTGCACCTCCACCACCTCCACCTGTGGATGCACCTCCCCTAGCTGTACCCCCTCAGGAGGCACCCCTACCGGCGGGTGACCCACTTTCAGCTACCTTATTGACCGAGTACTTTGCCCTTCAGGGACAGTTGGAGGAGTCCCGCAGGACTATAGACACCCTTCTACAGAGGTTAGAGAGAGGGAGAGGAGGGGTTATCCCAGATGGGATGTCTCTGGGGATGATCAGTATTGAGCTACGAGCATTATGAGATATTAGGAGGTTGTTGGGTGATAGAGGAGACCCGGCATGGAGGGCCCAGATAGTTGATACAGTTACTACCATGGTAGTCCAGATCCGGGATGTTGTCAGGGCAGGGCTGTGAGCCGGGATAGTAGTTTCGTCACTAATCAGACTAGTCATCTTGTTGATGTCATTTTGGGGATTAGTTTAGTTGTTCACTGTTTTAATCCCAGTCTGATTAGAGGACAGCTAGTAGTACTTTTGGTGATATCGGATTAGTATGTACGGCTATGTTTTGGGTTTCGAACCTTGTATTAGATGATGTATATTATTAGCAGTAAAAGATGTTGTACCCAAATTGTAAAATATCTATGTACATTAATGAAGTTTGTGCATTTCTATCTAAATTTTTGCTGCATTTTTTTTATAATAAATGTTGAGACTCAGAAATATTGATGTATAAAAGGTGATTGACTTAATGAAAAGGCTATCGTGTTAAGGGCGATACACTTACCTACTAAAGTTATGGTATAACTAGATGTAAATCGCGTGATAAAGATATTGTGATGTGCAAATGAGCTAATTAATGATATAATTGTGTATATAGAAATGATGTATATAGTAACCCAAATTCGGGTAATTAATAAGGACTATTGTTATGAACAGAACTATGCCGCCTAGACGTGACAGTAGAGCAAATGCAAGGGAAAATGAGAGAGACGAAAGAAGTCGAAATATCGAAGGTACTAGGCTGAACGAAAATGCTCATAATGAAGAAAATCATGAGGAAGGAGAAGAGGAATCAACTGGCCAACAAAGGAATCCGGGAGGTGATCCCTTTGCCCAATTCATGGACTTATTAAGGCAGAATTTAGCAAATCCACAGAATCCTCAACCACCACCTGTTCTCCCCAATCAGGCAGCTAATTCGTTTCGTGCCTTTAAGTCATTAAAGCCCCCAGAATTCGAGGGAACCACTAACCCAGTAGTAGCCAGGGCATGGCTAAAAGAAATGGAGAAAGCTTTCGAAATACTGAGGATAGAGGAAGATCAGAAAATAGTTTTTGCAGCCTATCTCTTAAAGGGAGAGGCAAATTACTGGTGGGAAGCTAGGAAGAACCTAGAGGAAGCGGGAGTGATAACCTGGGAGCGTTTCACTAGGGTGTTCCTAGAAAAGTATTCTCCTAGGTATTTAGAAAACCAAATGGAATTAAAGTTTCTGGAGTTAAAACAGGATAACCTAACAGTGGCAGAGTATGAAAATAAATTTACAGAACTGTCGAGGTTTGTTCCCGAGTTTGTGCGTACTGAAGAACAACGTGCAAAAAGGTTTCAACAAGGGTTGAAACCCTGGTTACGAACGAGAGTGGCCCCATTTGAGTTGACTGATTATGCTGCAGTGGTTCAAAAGGCATCAATTATAGAGGCCGAGAGTGAGCAGGCTCAAATAGGTCGAGAGAATAAGAAAAGAAGATTTGAGGGCCCAAAAGGAGGTTCAAGTGAGGGAAGCTACTTTAACAAAGGAGGTAAAGGACAAAAATCTCAATTTGTGGGAAAGTCGGGGGGTAACAAGACTACTAGTGAGACGGTGAGTCAGGGTGGAAAATCTTCAGGAACATTTCAGTCCAATCAATCACGACCACCATTACCAGATTGTGAGACGTGTGGTAAGAAGCATATAGGAGTCTGTAGAGTGCTGGGAGTAACTTGTTTTAAGTGTGGACAAAAAGGACACTACCTTAACCAGTGCCCATCAACTGATGCAAACCCTAAAAGAGATGTTAAGTGTTACCAGTGTGGGAAACTAGGACACATTGCTAGAGATTGCCGTTCAGGTGGGTCATACGCGTTAGGACAGAGTGGGGCTGCTTCAAATAGGCCTACTGCTAGAGTGTACAACATGACTTTAGGGGAAGCGTTGACGAAACCAGATGCGGATACAGGTACTTGCTTTCCGATTTAAATTTGTGTGTAAGTCTTTGGCTAAGGATCGACTTAATCAATTAATGGAATAAATAAGTTAATAATATAGATAAGGAAAATCAGTATCTGCTAAGGGCTAGGAAACGTTATGAAAAGAAAAGTAGAAGTGTTTTTGGGAAAACACAAGCTCGTTGAGACGAACAGGAAATATATATTATAGGTAGTATTTTCTTACAATTGTTTTAAAGAATATTATTAGAGCTTATTTTCTGGAAAATTTTACAGAGGGGAGCTATAGGAATATTGAGGAATTAATATTTATGTCATGATAGAGATCAGAAGATGGTCAAACCATAAGTGAGATACATTACCATTCAGAAAAGGTCAATGTAGTGGCGGATATCTTCGTCAAAAGAGAAAGGAGAGACGAATGACAGGGAATGACTTGAAACAGGAGGAGATTTGTGAGGAAAAGACAATAAAAGGACTGCTATTGATAAACTAAATGGCATGTGGATGAATGACAAGGAAGTTATGTTAGTGTATTTCTGTGCAAACAAGATAGAGATATTACAACAGCAAAAGGATAAAGGAAATATTGTGGAAGTTAGAAGGTGTGGATGAAAAAGATACTTATAAACATTTTCAACATGATTCCGGGACGGAATCCTTTTAAGGGGGGAAGACTGTAATAACCCTAACTTTAGAAAGGCTACATTGCCCAAATGAATAGTGATCTTGAGGAATCCATGGAAATGGTGTGTAGGTACTCTATATTAGGGATGGAAAATGAGTAAACAGAAACCATATTAGTGTTGTACCTTAAAAATAAGTGACTCGAAATGACAATGGATTTTAGAAATTCCTGAATTTTGATTTTGAGGATTTTGAGCTCGAACGAACTTCTATATCTTGGATATTAAGGAGTATAGAAATATTAAAGGAATTATATATTGAGGGATTAGTGAATTTAGATTAAACCAAGGGATTATTAAGTTAAGAGAATAATAAAGGAAATTGGATTCGTAAATGATTTCGAAAACCACTGAGATAATAAGGTATACTCGAAACGAACCACAATTAGACGAGTATGGAAACCAAGCAACCAAGATTAATAATTTAACAAGGATGCATACCATATTATGATTATCCAAGATTATTAGCATAATACTTAGAAAATAAGGAAATGAAAAATATTAGATCATCCTAATGACATCACTAATGATCTCACTTTCCACTAACTAGTTTTAAGGGTAAATTAGTCAATTTCCAAGGAAAATATCAACCAAGGCTTCTAGGACAAGCTAGGATTTAACAAATATTAACATAATACAAATGAGATAAGATCAATTAGCAAAAGAAAATCTCTTCCTCTCCCCTTCATCAAGCTCCATTCGAATTTCATAAAAAAAAAAGGAGAAAAGAAATTCCAAAACCCTAGCTCTCTTCAATAACAAATCAAGAGGAAAATCATGGATGATCTTGGAGGATAGAAAGAGTGATATACAAAGTTTTATAGCCATCCATCATCATTTAGTAAGGTAACAAAAATTGTGAAGTTGATGATGAATAGTAAATAAATAGTAGAATCTTAGTATTAACTTTGTTTTAATGGTTCCTTTAGTTGATTCAAGCTAATTCAAGGTGGTTTAAGGTGTACCCAAGGCTTGTTAAGTGTTATCAAAGCTTCAAGGAGGTATAATCATGCTTGCTCTTTTATATTTATGATGGATATTGTTTGGGTTAGTGATTAAGTAGTGTAATTGTTAAGATTATGATGTTATATGTGTTTATAAGTGGTTTGAGTTAAATATGGAAGTGTTTGGGATTGTAACCATGGCTGGTGAAGAAGACCACATGGTGTAGGTGATGATTATGGTGTTTGATAATTGATTTGGAGGAGTTGGATTTATGGAAAGTACGAAATTATAGCCGTTATAATGCCCGATTTTCGTTAGGATGTAAGTTGCCCTGTTTTGGACCCCCTGCATCCGTACGGTACCCTACTGTCCAGGTTCCTAATTAACTATGAAATGATAGAGCTTAGTTCATAGATCGTTTTGATATAAGGTGCGTTAAAATCTGATGAACGGTTTAGGAGAAAAGTCAGTTTTAGTGAAAGCGGTTAAGGAACCGAGAAACCGTAAATGTATCAAACTTGAGGTTACAATTACCATACTTTAACATTGTTAAAAGTCACGAAATTTTGGGATATGGTAGTAGTGTGGTCAAAGAACTATTTCCAGTTGACCTTACATTAAAATTCGAAATTTAAAAATTATAAGAAATTCTGCAGTCGAGTGTGGTCGTTAAGGGAAATGGTGAAAACCCCTGAAACTTCGATTTAGGTTATAAATGGTTAAGTTCTTGAACCTTTGGGGTAATAGGAATACGTTAAACATATATTAAAGTTTCAAAAGGTAATGTTATACAAGAGTGTAGTGAGTAAGAGATGTGGTTCTAACGACGGACCTTTTGTGTTTATAGAAACTCCGGAAGAGGGACGAGCCATACCGTCAGGATATCGAAACCGAGGCAAGATTTCTTCTATCCCTATTTGTAAAACTACTTATCTTCACAAAGAAACTTGATTTCATGGAATATATATGTGATGCTATTATTACTATATTGTGAAGAAATTGTCTTCCTTGAGTATTGATATTGAAAAGAAGAGTATGTGAAGATGTATATGAATATGACTACGAGTACGAAAATGTATATGGATATGGATATGAGTATAAGATGTATATGAATATGAATAAGAGTATGAGATGGATATGTATAGAGATGATTATGCATGAATTGAACATGCCTTATGATTAAGAGAATGGTATCAGTTGTTATCGAGGATTATATGGTTATAATATCATATTAAAAATGTTCTTTTTTGAGTATCAGTGGTTTAATAAACATTATTTGATTATCATGCATTACTCTTAAAATAGATGGAATATATTACGAATATAAAAGTATATTTGATTTCTGAATATGAAATAGAGGTCTAAATCATAATCAAAGCATGATGATATCTATATATATTTTATAGAAGTAATGTGCGAGAATGTAAATGATATGAGAGAATGATATGTGGAAATGAAAGTGAGAAAATGGAAATGTGGATTGATATTTTTGAAAAGACAATAATGATGTGATAAAGAGGGGGATTGCAACAGACTTGCGTAAGTGGCTGTGTCAGGGCTGTGTGCGACACAGTCCAGCATTTATTATTTTTATTACGGCACGAAGATGCCAAGGGAGGATGTTAGCAGGTGGCCTTCCTCCAGGGATGATTTTCATTCCTTCTACCGGTAGTAAAAAGAGAGCAGGTACGATTAGGCGACTGATCATCGTCCTAACGTATCAGGCGACAGCAGATATCCCCAATGTTTTTGAAAAGAAAGTGTATACAATGGTTTTCAGATTTCTATGCTGAAAACAGAATAATGATATGAGATGATGGAATGATAGTTACAGATGAAGAAAAACTGATATTATATTATTTCAGATTTCTATACTGAAAACAGAATAATGATATGAGATGATGGTATTATGGTTGCAGATGAAGAAAAACTGATATTATATTAATTTAGATTTCTTTCTTATAATAGTGAGTGGATGAGGTATTATTAAATAAGAGCTTTACTCTTCCTTAAGGATTTTCATTGTTCCCTGCTGTTACATATGCATATACATATATGTATACTTGTTCACATTTTAAATTTTAGTTACAGTATGATCTTGCTGAGCTATTATAGCTCACTCTTGCTACTTATGTATATAGCAGCTAGGTCCCATGCCGATACTACGTACCACACCCCGCAAGAGGGTAAGGGAAAGGGGACCTTTTGAGCGAGTGCTGGCGACCATCCCCGAGGTAGTGACAAGCGAAGGGGTTTAGTATACTTATGTAAATTAAGTGTGTAAGTTGTAATAAACTTAGTTGTTGAAGTGCTTCCTGTAGAAGCTTTGTTAAACAATGTACTTAGTAAATTCTGGGCTTGTAATGACTGTTAACTTTAAAACTTTTAAATATTGTGGTTGTTGTTCTATGAGCATATGACTGGTGTGTGTGTGTGTATTAGTGTGGGGTCAACTGCTTACTTATTTATTTATTTATTAAAAAAAAGAAAAAAAAAGGGCTACAGAGATATTGATATTGATCGGAAATTGGACCTTGACGGCCCGGATCCTTGACCCCGGATCCCGGGGCGTCACATAATTTTTTTTATATTATACCTCAAAATATGCGCATATTAAAAATATTATTATATAGTCATCTGAAGTTTACAACAATATTTTTTTCGTTGGCACTTTTTCCAACTTTCAAGAATTTTATATAAGACCTAAATAAACAATGTTCTATCTATACCCAATTATGAAATACCGTTTATTAAGTACATATCGATGAACAGACAAATTTGTATCCTATCAATATTTTTAGTTTTAAAAAACTAATATAAATATTGATTTTTGTAAAAAAAAAAGGGACTTTGTTGCCATCACTCGATCATAATATATTTTTACTATTTATAATTCGTTTGATGTACGATTTTAATTATTATTTAATGTTTAGTTTTTCGTTAAGAATGGAAAAAGTTATAAAAAGTAGTAAAGTGTAATATAATAATATGTGATGAAGTTTCAATCTTATGCCAATGTATGTATTTTTAAAATTATTGATATGAATGTTTAATTATAAAATGATGTTAACGAGATTCAAATCTTAAAATAATGATAATAGTTATGATATTAAAAGAAAGAAAATTTGTTTGCATTAAATTTAAGGATTCACATATATTTTTAAAATTTTAATGATTGTTATTGTTGTTAATCATATCATACCGAACAACAACCAACAGGATAATCTAGATAGATAGATATACCAATATCCATGATTACCTAGCATCAAAATTACATTCATACATTTTCATTTGATTCGGTAATCAACTTATTAAAACTACACATTTCACTATTTTAGCTTCATTCATTACATATACTGATTTATATCCTATGCGATGCATACATCACCTTATACGGTTGTAATTTTTAAAATTTTTAAATATTTTAAATCATTTAACCCTAAATGGGAGTTGACCCCCCTATCTCTCCTCACCCGCCGCCTCCTTTCCCCCAAATCTAATAACTATATCCATCGTAGGAGACCTATTTTCTCCTTCTCTTGTTTTCTTTTTTGTTTTTCCTTCAATAATTTTCAATAGTCTTCATCTTTGGGTGAGATTTTTGATTCTTGAATCCATTTTTTGGGTGTTTTATGTTTCTTCTTTTGGAGTGGTTTGTGTCTCTCCTTTTAGAGTGTTTCTTTTGCATTTTGGTTTGTTGTCGTGTTGTTTTGAGAATGATTTCTATTGTGTATTGGGAGATCTGGGAAGCCCGCATCGAATCTGGAACGGTGGTGATTATCGCGAGAGATCACCTTGCACAACGAAAGATTGTTCAATATATGGGGGCATCTGTACCCCCAACCTCAGTTGGTGTAACTGATGGGTATGAACACTTGACTATCACCGGTTTTTTATGTGGGCAGGTCAATTGTGATGCTACTATTTTCAGGGATGTTGGTGTCAACCGGATTGCTCGAAAAACCTTTGTAATCATTTTTATTTTCAAGAATATTCATATTCTATGTGTTAAGCGATTTGAAAACAAAACGATTATTTGTTTAGCTCGTTTTTTGTTTCACAATCAGGTCGTAGTTGACAGTTCGGGAGTTTGTCCCGGCTGGGTTCCAATGTTTTAGTATTAATAAAATTTTCTTGTTCGTCAAAAAATATTTTAAATCATTTTCGTTATAAATGATTTGATTATAATATAATTTTAAAAATATTTCAATCTTTTAAATTATATAGGGCCTTAATATGTGTTTTAACTAAATATGTCATTGATAGAGTTAGAGCAAGTCCAACAATGTCTTAAATATTGTCCTAAATCAATATTTAGGACATTTAGTCACTTTTTGTGCTCCAACAATGTCCTAGTGGTGCCTTAAAACACTAGGAAATCCATCTCATGCCCTACTTTTAAGGCACTTCTATACTTTTCCTAAATCATTTTTAACAATAAAAAATTAACTTCCCTCATTTTCTACACTTCTCTTTCCTCTCTTTTTTCCCTTCACTCCAATTCTAATTCAAATATATTATTATTTCAATTATAAGGCACAAGTATTAAGGCATATTGTTGAAATTTATACACAAAAATCATGTCTTAAATCACTAGGACATTATATTTTATTATATTTATAGGACACCAACTAGGACATTGTTGGACTTGCTCTTCCGATACAATAGTTTTTAAATAATAAGGTCCTCAAAAGAAGTTTTCAATATAACTTAATAATTAGGCCTTAAGTTGTGTTTATATTTTATTTTGGGCCTAAATAACAAAAACGAAGTACTAAAGCTCAAATACCATAAAAGAAATACTTTATCGATCGATCAATCCATCAACTACCAAACGGGGGCTGTTTACTTCACTTGTTTTCCGGAAAATTTTTCTAAAAAAACTAAAAAAATAAAAAATATGTTTCAATCTGATATTTTCTAAAAAGAAAACTGGAAAATTAGAAAACAAAGTTTTCTACATTATAACTACATTTTGGAAAACTCCAGAAAACATCAACCCACTATTTTCCAAATCTAGAAAACTGAAAACGCGCTAAAATTGGTATTGAAGAACCACCTTCGATCCTTTGCACCTACATCAATTTATATTATTATCCATATCAAGCTACGTGAATATACTGAATAACAGGAAAAACAATTACAATTACACGAAAAAATTATAAAGCGCAGTACACCTACATATGCTATCAGATCGGAATCATATTACTATGCTATAGCCTATAAGCTACAAACTATAGATAGACAAAAATCGAACACATAACTAACAATTGAAGAATTTATAATCATAAAATAATTATTTTAAAATAAAGTATTATTCACACATTACTTTCTGAAAGTTAGAAATTTATATTATATAAACATGATAAAAGATTTTTTTAAATGTTTTTAGCTTTAAAAATATTTAATATAAATATTACTTTAGAAAGTCATTAAATTCTTAAACATGCAACCTAAAAAAACAATAGTAGAAGATTTATATATTTAATAAAAGAAATACGTAGTTGAACTAAAAAATGTGTTTGGAACATGTATTCACAGTTTTTAATAATTTTCTAAGAAAATGAAAATTCAAAAATTTTGAAAAATTTGAAAATAGAAAAATGAATTTTTTTTTGTTAAAGTAAACATGCCCGGTTTTCATACTGTAGTATTTCAATAATCATATGTGTTAAGAATATTTCTATAAAATAGTTAGAGTCCGTGCATAGCACGGAACTATTTATAATCTTATAATTTTATCTTTTATAATTTTTTTTAATTTATTTATTATAAAAGAGTTTAACATGTTATAACATAGACTACTTTTTACAAATAATATCTCAAAAACAATTTTATAACAAGAATGAAATACAAACTCTTACAGAAACTGATATTAATAATCACTCACTAATATTATTTAACTTATTATTAAGCAATTCAACAAAATATAATTTTAAAATATCATAATGTTACATAAAGTCTTTTGTGTCAATTACAATTATTTTTAATATATTTTCACACGTATATATATATATATATATATATATATATATATATATATATATATATATATATATATAGGGGGCTACTCCAATACAAACCTCCTTAGAATACAAACCTAAAAACCATATTTCAATCCAACATTCAAGCTAATTTATTGACCAAACTAGGGGTAACCCAATACAAAAAATGTATAATAAACTAGGCTCCATTCAGTAAAAAAAAAAAAAATACTGTCCACGTGATGACGTCAATGTATAATAAACACGTCATCACGTGGACAGTTTTTTTTTTTTTTTTTACTGAATGGAGCCAAGAATTTTATACGTTTTTTGTGAAGGTGCCCCTAGCAGGGCCCTTAAAATAAATGAAGTATAATTTATTTAGTGTTGGTTTGTAGTTCTTATTTTAAGAGTGGTTTGTATTTGATCCTTTGCACATATATATATACTAATATATTAAAGGCGAAACATTTATAAAAGTTTTTGTTTACGGTTTGGTTATCCTATTAAAGTTTTGGTTTTCTGTTTGGTTATTCTATTTTAAATTTTTAATTAATTTTAAATATAAAAAAAATCAAGTATAAAGTATGCGTTAAGTCTTTTAGTCAACTTCAAATTAAAAAGCTCTAAAACACTCCTAACACAACTCTCTTAAACTTAATTTGCTCACGCAAAATACCACGACATCAATTCAATACACAAGCTTCTTTCGTTTTTCTTCTCTTTTTCAACACCATATGTCATTTAAGTGTAAGTATAATGATTGTATTAGCTTTTTGCCTTTTTGTATTATCTCCATTTTATAATTTAAGTTCATGTTTTATATATACAGTGTTTGTTTGAATGCCTGATTGATTAAAAAAGACGATTATAATATCCAAGAAAAATTTATCATGTACACTATTATATTAAAACCGAAAGATTGAAAGTTTGTCGGTTCGATTTTAGGTTTTGTTATCCTAATTATTAAAAAAAATAATTAAAATATTATGTTATAAAAACAACAACTCAAAAAATTATTTTCTAATGTTAACAAAATTATATTTTGACTAAAATTCCTCCACCCGTAATTAATGGTAAGTAGTCGATTGTTTTTTCAAATTAAAATACGTTAATTTTTAATTATTAGATATTACCTTTTATAAACACCTAAATTTATCAGTTTTACCATATCTTTCAATCGTTAATTTATATTTTCTAATTAAAACAAGTTACCCATTTAATCTAAAATGTAATCTTATAATCATTAATATATATCCAAAAATATTGTATCATTCATAATTAATAAATAAGAAAATACTATAATTAATGGTAAGTAGTCGATTATATTTTCAAATTAAAATACGTTACTTTTTAATTAATAGATATAACCTTTTATAAATACCTAAATTTGTCAATTGTACCATATTATTCAATCTTTAATATTTCTTTTTTTAATCAAAATAAGTTACATTTTAATTTAAAATGTAATCTTACAATCATTAATCATTAACTAGCTTATAACCCGTGTAATGCACGGGTTTCTTATATTATATTATAAATTTTATTTAATATTATAATTATGTTTTTATATAAATATGTTTTTAATAATTTTTTTAATTTTAATTTAATATAATTTAACATACTCATGTTTATAAATTATACTAATGTTTCCTTATTATAAACAACGTATACGATTTTTAATACATTTTATTAATAATTGAGAATATGCTGTGATATTTTCGGGTATATATTAATTATTGTAAGATTTGTTGTAAATTAAAAAGGTAACGTATTTTAATTATAAAGGAAATATTAATGATTGAAAGATATGATACGATTGATCTTTTTATGTGTTTATAAAAGGTAATATCTTCAACAAAAATTAAATGTGAAAAAGGCAATCTACTAATTACCATTAAATATATTATGTTATTATTTATTTTAGGTGTTATATTTTTTTTGAAAATTATGGTATGATATTTTTGGGTATATATTAATGATTGTAAGATTTGTTTTAAATTAAAAAGGTAACGTATTTTAATTCGAAAAAAAATATTAATGATCGAAAGATATGATACGATTGATGTTTTTAGTTGTTTATAAAAGGTAATATGTTTAACTAAAAGTAAATGTGAAAAAGGCAATCGATTAATTACCATTAATTTTATTATACTAATGTGAAAAAGGCAATCGACTAATTACCATTAATTTTATTATGTTAATCGACTAATTACCATTAATTATAACGTATTTTAATTCGAAAGGAAATACTAATGATGGAAAGATATGATACGATTGATGTTTTTATGTGTTTATAAAAGGTAATATCTTCAACTAAAATTAAATGTGAAAAAGGCAATCGACTAATTACCATTAAATATATTATGTTATTATTTATTTTAGGTGTTATATTTTTCTTGAAAATTATGGTTTGATATTTTCGGGTATATATTAATGATTGTAAGATTTGTTTTAAATTAAAAAGGTAATGTATTTTAATTTGAAAAAAAAAATATTAATGATCGAAAGATATGATACGATTGATGTTTTTAGTTATTTATAAAAGGTAATATGCTTAACTAAAAGTAAATGTGAAAAAGGCAATCGATTAATTACCATTAATTTTATTATACTAATGTGAAAAAAGCAATCGACTAATTACCATTAATTTTATTGTTAATCGACTAATTACCATTAATTATAACATGTTTTAATTCGAAAGGAAATACTAATGATGGAAAGATATGATACGATTGATGTTTTTAGGTGTTTATAAAAGCTAATATATCGATTAATTACCATTAATTATATTATGTTATTCTTTATTTTAGGTGTATTAATTTTTCTTTATAATGAATGGTAAATAAGTAAATTCACTCAGCACCAAAAAACAGGTACCGAAACTTTCAATGTTTCGGCTTTTATATAATAGTATAGATATGTACACAAAAATATTGTATCAAATCTTCCAGTCATTAAGTAAATATATTAAAAACCTATACACATTTATAATAAGAAAACATGATTATAATTGTTTATATATTGCTGCAACCATACAACGAATAATGATCATTAGGTTTTTATTGAAATAAATAAGAACCGTTGGTTGTTTTGATAAGATATATTATATATTTTAATTACTTACGAAAGATCAAAGTTTCAAATCCCATCAATATCATATTTAACTTAAAAATTCTGCAGACAATTCTTCCTACGACTCTCTCTTTAGGTGTACAAAAATTAAATAAGTAGAAAGACTAAATAACTCAACAAATAACTTAATTTAGAAAAAAACTTATAACATGACATATATAGGTTAACAATATTATAAATTTAAATATACCTATAAAAATATTGATATCACCATCATATTCTACGGATTAAAAAAAGCAAAAAAATTTAAAATAATATATTGTAGGATTTAAGTAGTAATTACACACTTAAAAAATAATTTTATTTAAATATTCATTGAATTCTTAAGATACTTAACAATAAATTTAGAAATAACATTAAATTAATAGTATTTATTTAGATCTTGAAACTAAATTCGGAACATAAGTAAATTGAAAATTAATAAAAAAAAGTTATTTAAAATAATTAAAATTTTATATTCAAACAAATATTTAATATATATATTAATAAATAATTATATATGATCACCCCGTGCTTTGCACGAGTTATAGGCTAGTATATATATGTATGTATGTATGTACGTATATGTATGTATGTACGTATATATATATACATATATATATATATATATATATATATATATATATATATATATGTGTGTGTGTGTGTGTGTGTGTATGTATATGTATATATAAATATTGATTTAATGATTTTTTTCCAACATTATTCAACAATTTTTACAGAAAGTTCACAGAAAGAATACATAATCATCATTGCTCATATATAAGATTTGATTATTACAAATACTAGATTATAACTCGTGCGATGCACAGATTTTGATTTTTTTGATATGTAATAAAATTTTATTTCATGTTACAATTATATTTTTATATAATCAATATTTCAATAATTTATTTTAATTTTAATTTAATTACTTTAATATAAATTTAATTAATGATATGCATGTTTTAAAACTTATCTTATCAAATTTTAAAATAAATATGTCGTTCACAGAAATCGAACCTTGAAATTTTTGTAAATTAATTTAATTATATAATATATTTAATTATTAGATATAGTAGTTTTAATTTTTTACTAAAAATTTAACGGTCATTATTTGTTGTACGGATTTCTAAAATGGTGTGATATTTTTGGGTATTTTTTAATATTGCAAGATAATGGTTTAAATTAAAAGTTAACGTATTTTAATTAGAAAAGAAATATTATTGATTGAAAGATACAAAATTTTATGTGTTTATAATAGGTAATATCATAAATTAAAAGTAAATTTCTTTTAATTAAAAATGCAATTAGGTAATTATCTTTAATTATATCATTTTAATATTTATTTTAATTGTTAAGATGATCATGCCAAAAACAGATTCGACAAACTTTCAATATCCATGCGATGCACGAGTTTCTTTGATAATGTTATAAATTTTATTTATTATTACAATTATATTTTTATATAATCATTATTTTAGTAAATTTTTAATTTTAATAGGAAAATATGGTGTTATATTTTCGTGTATAAATTAATGATTGCAAGATTAGTTTTAAATTAAAAAGGTAACGTGTTTTAATTAGAAAAAAAATTAATGATTGGAAGATATGGTACGAATGATATTTTTAGGTGTTTATAAAAGGCTCATTGAAGATATTGTATTAATGATATGGTACGATATGTTATAAATTTTATTTATGCTATTATTATGTTTATATAATCATTATTTTTAAAATTTATTTTTATATTATTTTAATATAAATTAATATAAATTTAATTAATGAAATGCATGATTTAAAATTTATATAATAAAACTTTAGGTTAAATATGTCGTTGACGGGATTCGAACCTTGATTATATAGTAAAGTAATTTAATCGATCATAAAATATACCTTATAATTACATGATCTAACGTTCTTATTAATAACTAAAATTCAACAGTAATATGGTGTAATATTTTTGGTTATACATTAATAACTGCAAAATTATGTTTTAAATTAAAAGGTAATGTATTAAATTAGAAAAAAAAACATTGATAATTGAAAGATATGATATAATTGATGTTTTTAGATATTTATAAAAGGTAATATCAACTAAAAGTAAACATGAAAAAGGTAATCGAGTAATTACCATTAATTATAGGGTATTTACCAAAAATACTTGATTTGAAGTTTCTTTTTGCAAAAATACCATCTTCTTCAATTAATTACAATTTTACCAAACTAAGTTTCAAAATTGCAAAAATACCATCTTCTAGGTCAAACCCTCCTCCCTCCCCCTTTGACCAGCCCATTGATTTTTATTTTTTTTTAAGGTGGGGTGCTATTTTGGTTTCAACCACATTCAACTCTTTTTTAAGGTGGGATGCTTTTGGTGGATTTGGGTTGCAAGGCCCCGCCAGGGTCAATATTCAACCAAATTCAACTTTTTTTAAGATAAGGTGATTTTGGGGTTGCAGGGCCCCGCCAGGGGCAATATTCAACCAAATCAGCAACTGAATGCAACCAAATGCAACTAAATTTCTAATTTCCAGTTCCTTTGTTCAGTTGTCATTTTCGACCACTTTTTTGAACTCTACTATATATATATATATATATATATATATATATATATATATATATATTAGAGTCCAAAAAAGAGGTCGAAAATGAAAACTGAAAAATGGATCTTGAAATCAGTAATTTAGTTGAATGTGGTTGAATTTGGTTGAATGTGGTTGCATTTAGTTGAATATGCCCCTGCGGGGCCATGGAACCCAAAATCAACCCACCTTTAAAAAAGTTGCATGTGGTTGCATTCATTTGAATGTGGTTGCATTCATTTGAAGGTGGGATGCTATTTTGGTTTCAACCACATTCAACTCTTTTTTATGGTGGGATGCTTTTGGTGGATTTGGGTTGCAAGGCCCCGCCAGGGTCAATATTCAACCAAATGCAACCAAATTCAACTTTTTTTAAGATGAGGTGATTTTGGGGTTGCACGGCCCCGCCAGGGGCAATATTCAACCAAATCAGCAACTGAATGCAACCAAATGCAACTAAATTTCTGATTTCAAGTTCCTTTGTTCAGTTGTCATTTTCGACCACTTTTTTGAACTCCACTATATATATATATATATATATATATATATATATATATATATATATATATATATATATATATTAGAGTCCAAAAAAGAGGTCGAAAATGAAAACTGAAAAATGGAACTTGAAATTAGTAATTTAGTTGAATGTGGTTGAATTTGGTTGAATATGGTTGCATTTAGTTGAATATGCCCCTGCGGGGCCATGGAACCCAAAATCAACCCACCTTTAAAAAAGTTGCATGTGGTTGCATTCATTTGAATGTGGTTGCATTCAATTTCTGATTTCAAGTTCCATTTTTCAATTTTAATTTTCGACCTTTTTTTTGGACTATATATATATATATATATATATATATATATATATATATATATATATATATATATCTATATAGTAGAGTTCAAAAAAGAGGTCGAAAATGAAAACTGAACAAAGGAACGTGAAATCAGAAATTTAGTTGCATGTGGTTGCATTCAGTTGAATGTGGTTGCATTCAGTTTCTGATTTCAAGTTCCATTTTTCAATTTTCATTTTCGACCTCTTATATATATATATATATATATAGTCCAAAAAAGAAGTCGAAAATGAGAATTGAAAAATGGAACTTGAAATCAGAAATTTAGTTGCATGTGGTTGCATTCAGTTGAATGTGGTTGCATTCAATTTCTGATTTCAAGTTCCATTTTTCAATTTTCATTTTCGACCTCTTTTTGGATATATATATATATATATATATATATATATATATATATATATATATATATATATATATATATATATATAGAGTCCAAAAAAGAGGTCGAATATGAGAATTGAAAAATGGAACTTGAAATCAGAAATTTAGTTGCATGTGGTTGCATTCAGTTGAATGTGGTTGCATGCAGTTGAATATGCCCCTGCGGGGCCATGCAACCCAAATCCACCAAAATAGCACCCTACCTTGAAAAAAAAAAAAGTCGATGAACAGTAGTCGTGGTTACTGTTCATCCGGAAATAGGGGGAGGAAATTTGGTTTTAAAAGGAAAGAAGGTATTTTTGCAAATAAGATGGTATCCTAAACCGTAAGTCCGTTTCACGTGATCTTTATATCAAAACGAAGCTTAGAACATTACCTATCCTATCATGGCAGATAAAGTCTCTGGACAGTAGGGGTTCGACATGGAAAATGGCATACAAAACATGGTATTGTAAAATCGGGCATTATAACGGCTGTAAATCGAATATCTACCAATTTCGAACCTTCCCATAAACATAGTATCCAACCCAAACATCATATACATGACTTATACACATGAACTGAGGCCAAGCAATGCCTTTCCGTTCATCTAGCTATACTATCATCTCATAAAACCCACACATAGATCTAGTACTCTAAATATGCATACAACACTAAAACTCATCCAAAACTCCATTAAAACTCAAATCAAAGACTAGGGTTCTTGAAGTTTATACCTTCCTTGGAGTATTTAAGACCTTGATAAACCTTGATTAATCCTTAGAACACCTTATCAAAGCTTGGATCATTCAAAAGAATCAAGAAAATCAAAGTTAGTTTCATGGAAGCACTATTCACCCTCCTCTTTCTTGATTTTTTTGAAAATGGAAACAAGGGAGTTTGAAGCTAAAATTTTGAGGAGATTACTTTCTTGAAATATAGGACTCACCTTAAAAATTACAAGATCAAACAAGGAGTGGAAGCTTGATTTCCCCTTTTGAATTTATGGAAAAGCCGAATGGCTTTTAGAGAGAGTGTTGGAGTTGCTTGGTTGTTTCTTTGATAATAATGCATCAAGTGGATGAGGTTTAGATAATATCTCATCTAAAAGCCACTTTAATAAAGTGATGATGTATAGGATGATGAAAATGGATGGACAAGTGTTGGGATTTTGATGGTTCTCATGTAACTAGTGGTTTGATTTTTGCTAAGTGCCATTTAATCTCCAAACATGCTAGTTACTTATGTAACTAAGTAGTTACTAGATATTTATTCTAGTAGCTTGCACAAGACTCTTGCTTCCTCTGCTTGTTTCTGTGTCCGGTTATTGCCCGTTTCGATTGATCGTTCGTGAGAATATTTCAAGGATTTCTAATTAAGGTTTACCGGGAATCCTCTTTAATATTAATACTTTCATTCTCCATCTTTCATTCTAACTTTCCAATTTATATTCCTTAAATCCATTCGTTAAATACTTAAGGCTATCAGTGTCCAGGGAACTCTCGGAGAAAATAAAAGTGCGGTTTTTCAGAATCCGACAGCTTTTACATACACTTATTTTCCCCCTGGATCACTAATACGAACTCGGAAATCCGTTCCGAATACTTTTATATAGTGTCGTCTCATAATATTATATACTCCCACCACAACACTATTCATTCTGTATTCTTTACTTGTTCTCTTAGGGTTGTATAATTGTCCGTATTCTCTTTCGATCGTTCCTTATCCTTTTTACGGAACTACTGGATTAATCGTTACCGATCTGGATGACATGAGAATATTCTCCTGCTTGAAATTGCCATATCTTATTCCCTTAGAAGATAGATTATTCTTACCTATGTTGTTACCCTTTAGCATTCTTCAAGACATAGAAATAATAAAGTCGAATTCCATTCATTCTTTCCAAATATCAATTATTACATTGTAGCTATAACCACTCCTCAGTGGTTTCCTACCTTCATTCTTAAATCAATATAATAACATCCCAAAATATCAAATCCTCAAAGTTAATATCTCAATTCTTGGATTATAATAATATTTAATCCACTGTCCGGTCAAATATTATACCGAAAAAGAATTTGGAATTTCTGAATTCCGATCGTCTTTGCATTCACTTATTTCCTCCGCGTATTACTAATATGACTTCGAAATATCCATATCACGTCCCGTACATAGGGTGGAGTGAAAAGTTTTCCAACTTACAAATCACTATTCATCCACCAAATTACTATGCACGTACAGGAAACACTATGCACGTACGGGAAATACTATGCACGTACGGGAAATACTATGCACGTATGGGAAACACTATGCACGTACTCATTTCCTTTCAAGGATCCATTAGCTCCTTCCTGGATGGTAGATTATTCTTATCTAGGTCCTCAACCATCGAATTACTCTATTCTGACAATATACCAATGCATCAGGATCATTGTCCAGAGCAATATCCATTCATTACAATCCTTGTTCTTTGAAACCACCATTCATTAGAGCTGGTGACCTTGTTGTCGGAATCATTGTTCCTCATTTTATCATTACTTAAATAAAAGTTTTAATTATATCCAAAATTTGGGGTTCTTACAATGATGAACACCGAGGAAAGCCAGCAGAGGACTTAATACCTATCCCTCTGGAGCTAGGCGACCCTGAGAAGGTGACTTATATAGGAGCCTCTTTGAAAGAACCCCTGAAGGGCAAGTTGATAGAGTTCTTACAAAAGAATAGCGACGTTTTCGCTTGGACAGCAGCTGATATGCCAGGGATTGATCCCCAACTTATAACTCATAGATTGAATGTCGACCCTAATCGGAAGATAATACAGCAGAAGAAGAGAAATTTTGCTCCGGAAAGGCAAGAAGCCATTAAGCAAGAAGTGGATAAGCTCTTGGAGGCTGGTTTTATTGAAGAAATTCAGTTTCCCGAATGGTTGGCAAACCCTGTGATGGTCAAGAAAACGAATGGGAAGTGGAGGATGTGTATAGACTTCACTGACCTGAATGATGCATGCCCAAAGGATTGTTTCCCCCTTCCAAGAATAGATATGTTGATAGATGCCACAGCTGGACATGAGATGTTGATCTTCATGGATGGATTCAGCGGCTATAATCAGATTAAGATGCACAAGGATGACATCCCAAAGGTATCTTTCATAACTGACTTTGGTGTTTTCTGCTATCTTGTTATGGCGTTTGGTCTAAAGAATGCGGGAGCTACTTACCAACGATTGGTGAATAAGATATTCGCCCATCTAATTGGAAAAACCATGGAGGTCTATGTCGATGATATGCTGGTTAAAAGCTTGGTCAAAGCTGACCATATTAAACACCTTAGAGAGGCATTTGAAGTGCTGAGGCACCACAAAATGATGTTGAATCCATCCAAGTGTGCCTTTGGCGTTGGATCAGGCAAATTTTTGGGTATGATGGTTTCCAAGAGAGGCATAGAGGCCAACCCTAACAAGATCAAGGCGATCTTAGATATGGAACCCCCACGCTCTATAAGAGATGTGCAGAAGTTGATAGGCCGGGTAGCGGCTTTAGGAAGATTCATCTCCAAGTCTGGTGACAAATGCTTGCCTTTCTTTCAAGCATTGAAGAAGGTGAAAAATTTTGAGTGGACCCCTGAGAGCCAAGAGGCCTTTGAACAACTGAAGAAGTACATGGTTGAAGCCCCGTTGTTGACCAAACCAAGTCCTGGGGAGACTCTTTATCTATACCTGTCGGTATCTCAACAAGCCCTGAGTGCTGTCCTTATCCGGGAAGAGGAGAAAGTCCAGAAACCTATCTACTATGTGAGCAAAGTGTTGCATGGGGCTGAGTTGAATTACTCACCCACAGAAAAGTTTGCTTTGGCATTAGTAACTGCCTCAAGGAAATTGCGGCCTTATTTCCAGGCACATAAGATTAAAGTTCAGACGAACCAGCAGTTGAGGAACATATTGCATAGCCCTAAGGCCAGTGGAAGGCTAATCAAATGGGCGATTGAGTTAGGAGAATTCGATATCACATACAAGCCTCGGACAGCCATCAAGGCTCAGGCATTGGCTGACTTCGTGGTTGAATGCACTATTAACAACCAAGAAGTCGGGGGGCAAGAGATAATGACTACCCCTGGGCAAGAGAAAAAAGAAGAGGAACTTACACCTGATCTGAAGGAATATTGGGTGCTCTATTTTGATGGAGCATCAAAAACAAAATCTAGTGGTGCGGGTTTGGTTTTGCAAAGCCCCGACGGGTTCACAGTTGAGTACGCTTTAAAATTGGATTTTCCTACTACCAACAATGAGGCAGAGTATGAGGCATTAATAGCTGGTTTGGGTTTAGCTAGAATCATGAGGGTCAAAAATCTCAAAGTTTGTGGAGATTCACGGCTTGTGGTATCCCAAGTAAATGGTGAATTCGAGGCTAAGGATGAGACTATGGCGAAATACCTGAGAGTGGTAAAGGCTGTTATGTCTCAGTTTGAGGAGTTTTATGTTGAACACATCCCGAGAGAAGAAAACAATAAGGCCGATGCCCTGTCTAAGTTTGCTTCTTCTGAGATAGAAAATTATGCTGGGAGTGTCTACTTTCAGGTCTTGAAGGCCCCGACCGTTAACGTAAAGCTAGTGGCACCAATTGATATAGGAGGCTCTTGGATAGATCCTATCAAGGCACACCTTGAGACCGGGTGGCTCCCAGACAATGCCATGGAGGCACGAAAACTTTCAGTAAGAGCGTTGAGATATACTTTGATTGAGGGTATTCTGTACAAAAGGTCATTTGTCATCCCGTACTTGAAGTGTCTAAGGCCTCAAGAGGCAAGGGAAGCATTGGAGGAAGTTCATGAAGGGATCTGTGGGCAACACTTGGGGGGCAGAGCCCTAGCTCACAAGATAATTCGTTTAGGGTTCTATTGGCCGGAGATGTTGGCTGATGCACAAAACTATGTCAAGAGATGTGAGAGATGCTAGAAGCATGCCCCAATTGTGAGGCAACCGCCTGAGATGTTGACCTCGGTTAACTCTCCCATTCCATTTGCGATGTGGGGGATGGATATACTTGGACCCTTTCCCATGGCTTCAGCACAAAGGAAATTCCTGATAGTGGCCATTGATTACTTCACTAAGTGGATTGAGGCTAAACCCCTGGCCAAGATAACCACCAAGCAAGTTTCCCAGTTCTTTTGGGAGAACATCATTTACAGATACGGAATCCCACGAATCCTTGTAACAGACAATGGGACACAGTTCAATAATGAAGAGTTTAAGAAGTATTGTGAAGAGAATGCGATTGAGCTCCGTTTTACCTCAGTGGAACATCCACAAGCCAATGGGCAAGCTGAGGTAGCTAATCGAATTATCCTTGATGGACTGAAGAAGAGGGTCGAACGCTCTAGGAACACTTGGGTAGATGAATTGCTGCCCATACTTTTGGCATATCGTACCACTTGTAAGGTAACAACTGGAGCAACCCCATTTTTGCTGGCTTATGGAGCCGAGGCGGTTGTGCCTTTGGAGATCATGCAAGCATCACCTCGAGTCGAGGCATATGAGCCAGAAACTAATGAAGAAGGGATGAGACTTGCCCTTGACTTAATTGACGAGGTTAGAGATGAAGCTAATGCTAGGAATACTGAATATCAGAAGAGAGCCTCTTTTCATTACAACCAGAGAGTTAAGGAAAGATTCTTTCGACAAGGCGACATGGTTCTGAGGAAGAGTGAAGCCTCAGGAGTTGGCCAAAAAGGAAAGTTAGCACCAAACTCGGAAGGACCGTATCTAGTCAGAAAGGTATTAGGACGAGGGTCCTACAAGTTAGAAACCTTGGATGGGGTTGAGGTGCCCCGAACTTGGCATGCTGTGAACCTCAAAGTTTATTATGTTTAAGTTCTTTTGACAAAGGCTTGGACTTTTATCTATTTATTAGAAATAAGGTTCGAATGAAACCACTATAGAGCATGTTGCTCCCAGTAGGAGATAGAACATCTATGTAAGGGTTGAACCCATTTTATTGGTGTCTTTTGACAGCATAATGGAATTTATTCTGTTTTCTCTATTAGTTATTCTTCCTTGTTAAAACAAACGAAAGACGAATGTTGAACCAACTTGTGAGTTTAGTACCAGCCAGGAGGCCAAGTACTCGAAAATTCTAAAGTTTAACGAACTATGAGCAAAAACAAGAAAAATGAACAGAAACTAACTGCATAAATAGTTAAGTTAAAAGTTACACAAACAAAGGCCCGAAGGCTATCAAGTCAAATGGTGGAAACCCAGAGTTCAGAAAAACAAAAGATAAATAAATAAAGTTTAAGGGGCTTTATGGGCCTCCTTAGCAGGAGAAGCATCCTCAGAGCTAGTCTCAGTAGTAGACCCATCATCAGCAGAGTTAGCAGCACCAGGCTGAGCTAGAGGAGGCTCGGGATCCAAGGCTGAAGTGGTGGCGGTAGCATGCTCCTTGACCAAAGCATCATCCTCCCCGAATAGCTCTTCACTGGAACCAGGCTCATGTATCAAGGCACTGGGAAGGTGAGGGCTAGGAAAAGCAGAAGGCAAGAATAACCCTGGATGCTGCCTCAGAACTGCTTCAAGGGCTTTGGTACACCCATCAGTAAACTGGCTAGGAAAGAGCATCTCATCATGCTGATCCATGAGAGTCTTGTACTCATCCGAATCCAGATAGTCATCAATATGCTTCTCCTTGTCATCCTTCAGAGCAACTAGCTCCGCATGCATCCCAACCATCTCTTCATATTTCTTCTTTAGCTGCTCTTCCAGTCGGTTAATGTGGAGAGTCTTCTTCTGAGACTCAGACTCAAAACCTTTGGCCTTCTCCTTCCAAGCTTTGGCTTTATGAACCAAGCTTTGGAAATGGACGTTAGCCTGCATGAAAGGTTAGCATTAAAATCAAATAATGAATCTAAGCCGTTAAGGTATTGAAAAGACAAAGTTCGAGACTCACCACAACAATAGCCTGAGCACCAAGCGCCTCTGACTCTCCAATACCTCCATTAAGGACCATGTCCTTATAGTCAGGAGTGGTGATTGAGTTCAAAGACCAATCCATGGAGTGCTTGGTAGAGCCCACCACAGAATCCTGCTTTCTGAAGCCCCAGGGAGGCCTAAAAACTGTTGACTGGACGTTAACCTGGGAGCTCCCCTCCAATCCAGCTATGTCACCATACCTCAAGTCTCCTTTCTGGACCTTGTGAGGGCGTAGAAAAGGAGGCTCTGTGTTTTTCCCTCGAGGGTCAGCAGCCCTCTTAGCTCGAGCCATCCTGGAAGTCTCTTCATCAGGAGAGGGCGCAGCCTCCACAATCAACTTCGCAACTGCAAGAATAACCAAAAACGAGTTGGAATAAATTCAGTAAAAAAGTAAATGGCAAAGATTAGTAAGAAAATTACCCCGTTCAGAAACTCTGGAAAGGCCTACTCCCCTTAGAGATTCCTCATTTAAAAGGCTTAGGCACGTAATAGAACTACCATCTGCCTGGGTCAGAGTATTATAAGCGGCCTGTTCCTCGGTACTAAGGACGATTCCCTTAGCGCTTCCGTCTGAAACTCTCGAAAATGTCTGCCTAAAGAGAGTGCCCCAATCACCTCCGTCCCACTCTAAGTATGCAAACTCATTTTTCCAGCCCGTATTATTATCAGGGATTGACTTGCCATTAAAAAGTGGGGGAACTCTAGGGCGGAGCTTAACATATACCCAGCCAGGGTTCGTGGCAGGACTATTGTATAATTGAAAATTTTTGCGAAAAAGCGCAATAGATAAAGGGAGTTGTTGTCTGAGACACAAAACCATGAAACATAATATGATTCTCCACGCATTTGGCGGGAGTTCACATGGACTAATTTGAACATCAGCTAAAAGTCTAGGAATGAATTCATGAAACGGAAAGCGAAGACCAGCTACTAAACTCTCCCTATAAACACACAAAGAATTGGGTTTCCAATGACAAGGTCTGTCACCTGGCTCAGCTGGGACAAGTTTATAAGGTGACTTGATTTTAAAAAGTTTGTTATATCTAGTAATTTCCTCAACATCATGATATGAGCTACAGCAGTCATACGCATCTAATTCTGACAAAGAAGGGTAATCATCTCCACGTTGATTTAACATGTCTACTAGAGATGTGTAAGAATAGCGAATGGTGATCGTACCTTTGGAGGAGGCAGAATTCATTTTTGCAAGACGGGACTTAGCTTTGTCCTCCATTGATGCTCCTGGAAAAAGGTTTGAAGCTCCGCTAAAACCCAGAAAATATGAAGGTTTGAAGAAATCTTCAAAGCAAACCCAGAAACTATGAAGATTTGAAGAAATCTTCAAAGAAAACCCAGAAAGTATGAAGGTTTGAAGAAATCTTCAAGGAAAAACCCAGAAACCACCGTGAGGGGGAGGAGCTTCGATAAAAACTCTCGCCGGAAATCGCCTTGAAATAAAGAGAACTATAGAGAGAATTTCTAGTGAAGTGTTTGAGTAGAAGTGCGAATGAGAAAGTGAACTCTCCACTCTCACTCTTATATACAACTTTTCAGCCGGTTAAAATTCCTCCAAACGGTCAGAAAACCTACAGTGACAGGTCAAAATTCCGAAGTTGACCTAGTAAAAGCCCATGAAACCGGCCCAAATTAAGGCCCAATTCTAGGACATTCTTAGAAAAATATCTTGGAAAAATATCATAGATATTTTGAAAAAAATCATAGATATTTTTGAAAAATATCATAGACAAAAGATTCTAAATTTGGATTTGAATAGCCCGGACAGGCCCAATAACAGCCATGAGGTCAAGCCCATTCTGAAAAGAAAAAAAAGGTATTTTTATAAAATACGCAATAAACCTATGAGGCCCAATAAGAATAGGCCCAAAGCCAAAGAGGCCCTTATTTCGACCAGAATCCTGGTCGAAACGACCAAGAATCCTGGTCGAAAAAACCTTCGACCAAAGCGTTGGAAACGCCCTTATTTCGACCAGAATCCTGGTCGAAACGACCAAGAATCCTGGTCGAAAAACCCTTCGACCAAAGCGTTGGAAACGCCCTTATTTCGACCAGAATCCTGGTCGAAACGACCAGGAATCCTGGTCGAAAATCCCTTCGACCAAATCAAAATTGGACCCTTATTTCGACCAAGATTCTGGTCGAAACGACCAAGAATCCTGGTCGAAAATCTCTTCGATCAGGAAACTAAAGAAGGCCTTATTTCGACCAGAATTCTGGTCGAATTCCTGGTCGAGTTCCTGGTCGAAAATACTCAGTCCTGGTCGAAATTTGCTATAAAAATTGATTCTTTGACAGCAAATCTTCACGGACATGGAATTTTGATACCTGTGGGTACCATAATAGGATAAATATGGAAATACGAGGAATTTCATAGATAATTCCTTGAAGAAAAATATTCTGTAACTGAAGTTATGGAAGATAAATTGCTTAGCCTCGAATAAGGCATATCGTCGTAAACGTGTCGGTCGCTCCACACTTTGCATCAAGACGACATTTGTGAAACACTAGTGTACAAAGCCCTGACCCAAGTCTCAAGAAAGGCAGTTAAAACTTCAAGGAAAACCTGATCAGTTTTCCTAGAAGTTGGGGGGCAAATGATATGGGCTAAAAGTAAGCCTTAAAGACACCTTTAATGTGGTATTAATTAGACCCGGAATGGTCCAAATGTGGGGCCCACCAGATGGGCCCAAACCCTATTTATAATATTAATTTCGTAATTAATATTAAGGGTAATAAACAGCTCAGCAAATAAGAGTTGGATAAGGATAATGTCCCCTTCAGACTTATCCACCAAGGCATCCAATTCAATATGGAAACTGATTCCTATAAGGAATAGATCTAGAACCTTCCTCAAAGACTTGTCCACCAAGTCTCTGAATCCTACCATAATTATAAGGCTTCTCAGCCTATATAAAGGGCCTGACCCCTCATTCTCAGAACTACGTTTTTTGGCTTGATCTTTGATATCCATCAAAGTACGTAGGCATCTTGTGAAGGCAGAGTCAGCCACGAACACAAGAGCAGCCATTAAAGCACGAAGCTCACACACCCTTGCATTAAATACATCAACCCTAGCCGCAATACTAGTAACCTAGTTTTTATTCCACAACACTAATTGGTCACCGAAGTCATTAATAACTTGCAAGTAGGTCACAAAGTTAAAAAAGCTTTCAGTCAACTAATGAAGTATTTAAAAACTTGCAAATTGGTAATTGCCGCTAGTTCCGTTAAAAACTCTAACGGAAAGATGACGTAGATGCTGACATGACACAATGAAACTTGCAAGTATGTCACTGAACTTGATAACAATTTTCAATTAGGTCATTATCCAAATTTAATTTTAACTGATTAAATTTTAAAAAAAATTCTGAATGATTTTTCTGTAATAAAATTTAAAATTATGCATACCAATTCAATACGTATGCTTTGAATAAATACAAGTGATCGAAAAGATAACAAGTGTTTTTTGATAATGTTAAAAGGTAAAAAAAAATCGAATGTTTACAATTTTTCCAAATAATTACACTTTAATTAAATTTTATTTGTATATACCGCTTTAACCCATATGCTTATAAATCGATACAATTGAACAAATATTTAGATATCCGTTTTTCCCATTTATTTAATATATAATTTAATTAAATTTAAAATTGAACATATCCATTTATTTTATATGCTAGTAAGTTTGTAAAAGCAAACAATTATTTAAAAAAAAAATCAAGTTTCCGATCCATCTTCTTCGATATTAATAAGTGATACCAAAAGTGTAATTTTTTTTTGAATATTAACTTTTTTGAATGATTACAATTTAAATTTAAAAAAAAAACATAATCTTTTAAAAAAAATAATTTCGTTAGATATTTTTTAAATATTTAATTTTTTTCCAATCGATGACCTAACTGAAAATTAACACATAGTTCAGTGACCTAACCGTAAATTTGTTATTTTTTAACGGAGGACCGTTAAAAGTCAACATAATTTAACGGTCGTGCAAATTTTTTTATGTTTAGTATTGTGATTGCAAGCTAATTATAACTTCATAATGCGATTGAAAGTTTTTTTAACTTCGTAACCCACTTGCAAGTTACTAGTGATTTCAATGACCAATTAGCTATTTTAGCCCGCATACAATAGCCTACTTTGCCTTTTCTTTTTTTTTTTCAGTGTGTTACCTAGTTTGAAATTTATTTCTTTCTTTTTGAAGCTTTATAAGATTTGCACGTACAAAATTCGTCAAAAAAAAAAAAGAAAAATAACAAAAAGAAGGTTGTTTCTTTACAATTTTTTAAACTTTTCATCTTTTACATAAATTGATTTCAATATAAATTAGATTTCATTTTTCTATCTTTTACAATAATTATTATTAAAAAAATTAGACTTTTTACAATAAAAAAGGATAATTGGACATACGATTGGTTCGAGACGAAACCAAGTTGATACATACGATTGGTAAATAGAAATGTTGGAGGTCCATCTATCAAGTCCATATATAAGGATGAAGGCCCATCACTGTAGAAGCCCAAGATAAGTATGGTCCAATCATCTTCAACGGTCATCTGACCATGTCTCTCCAGTAGTGGGATAGTAATGATACACATTCCTCACTTTTGTGCAACGGTCATTTCACCTTTTCCACCTCCCAATGATTCACAACCACACTATAAATAAGAGAGGAAGCTATTCAAGCAGGGAGGATTACAAGCCAAGTATTCTAAAAAACACAATCTCTTTACGTTTACCTATTTTCTATCTAAAGAACCGGAATACTTATTCTTACGCTGGAGGTGAATCGGGGGTTAACACCCTCGCATTCTTCTTCTTTTGCAGGTCCAAACAAAGGATCCACCTGGCAGAAATCTGGTTCCAACATTTGGCGCCGTCTGTGGGAACGTAGAGATACTTTTGTGTTGAAAATCAAAGCCTGCCAACAGCTATGGCTAATGAAGAAAAATATGGAAAGTGATTTGGCCGAAGCGAAGGAATTTGGCCGAACGAAGGAATTTGGCCGAAACGAAGGAATTTGGCCCAAGCGAAGGAATTTGGCCGAACGAAGGAATTTGGCCGAAGCAAAGTGATTTGGCCGAAGCAAAGGGATTTGGCCGAAGCAAAGTGATTTGGACGAAGCGAAGGAATTTGGCCAAAACGAAGGAATTTGGCCGAAACGAAGGGATTTGGCCGAAACGAAGGGATTTGGCCGAAATGAAGGAATTTGGCCCAAGCGAAGGAATTTGGCCGAACGAAGGAATTTGGCCGAAACGAAGGAATTTGGCCGAAGCGAAGGAATTTCGCCGAAACGAAGGAGTTTGGCCGAACGAAGGAATTTGGCCGAAACGAAGGAATTTGGCCGAAGCAAAGTGATTTGGCCGAAGCAAAGGGATTTGGCCGAAGCAAAGTGATTTGGCCGAAGCGAAGGAATTTGGCCAAAACGAAGGAATTTGGCCGAAGCGAAGGAATTTGGCCGAAACGAAGGGATTTGGCCGAAACGAAGGAATTTGGCCGAAACGAAGGAATTTGGCCCAAGCGAAGGAATTTGGCCGAACGAAGGAATTTGGCCGGAACGAAGGAATTTGGCCGAAACGAAGGGATTTGGCCGAAACGAAGGAATTTGGCCGAAACGAAGGAATTTTGTCCAAGCGAAGGAATTTGGCCGAAGCAAAGTGATTTGGCCGAAGCAAAGGGATTTGGCCGAAGCAAAGTGATTTGGCCGAAGTGAAGGAATTTGGCCGAAACGAAGGAATTTGGCCGAAACGAAGGAATTTGGCCGAAGCGAAGGAATTTTGCCAAAACGAAGGAGTTTGGCCGAACGAAGGAATTTGGCCGAAACGAAGGAATTTGGCCGAAGTGAAGGAATTTGGCTGAACGAAGGAATTTGGCCGAAGCAAAGTGATTTGGCCGAAGCGAAGGAATTTGGCCCAAGCGAAGGAATTTGGCCGAACGAAGGAATTTGGCCGAAGCGAAGGAATTTGGCCGAAACGAAGGAATTTGGCCGAAGCGAAGGAATTTCGCCAAAACGAAGGAGTTTGGCCGAACGAAGGAATTTGGCTGAAACGAAGGAATTTGGCCGAAGTGAAGGAATTTGGCTGAACGAAGGAATTTGGCCGAAGCAAAGTGATTTGGCCGAAGCGAAGGAATTTGGCCCAAGCGAAGGAATTTGGCCGAACGAAGGAATTTGGCCGAAGCGAAGGAATTTGGCCGAAACGAAGGAATTTGGCCGAAGCGAAGGAATTTGGCCGAAGCAAAGGAATTTGGCCGAAACGAAGGAATTTGGCCGAAACGAAGGAATTTGGCTCCGAATTACACCCCCGAAAAGCTTGGACGAGAACTACTGCCACGTCCGACTTCAAAGATAAGGAGTATGAAGCATCCAAATGGGAGAAAAGAAAGAGTCTCCTAGCGAATCAAGCTAGCTGGGGACATACGAGCTTCGGCGACCCTACCGGTAAGCGTACTGAACGCCCCCAATTTCATATTTAAATGTGTTTTCAGTTCGCCCAAAGAACAATTAAATGTTCACGATCTAGTACGAGGCTTAACTAGACCCATATTAGGGGCCGATCGAACAAAATATGTGTCCTTTTTAAGCATTTAGCATTCAAGGCACTCATAATTTAAAATAGGTGAACCACTTAGATTAATTCATCCCTTAAATACTGGGGGAAATATGCTAGGTATCAAATACCAAAGATGCATAATCATGCTAGGCTACGGCCGAAGATACATAAAATTAACATGCTAGGCTACGGCCGAAGACGCATAATCATGCTAGGCTACGGCCGAAGACGCATAAACATGCTAGGCTACGGCCGAAGACGCATAAACATGCTAGGCTACGGCCAAAGACGCATAATCATGCTAGGCTACGGCCGAAGATGCATAAATTAACATGCTAGGCTACGGCCGAAGACGCATAATCATGCTAGGCTACGGCCGAAGACGCATAAACATGCTAGGCTACGGCCGAAGACGCATAATCATGCTAGGCTACCGCCGAAGACGCATAAACATGCTAGGCTACGGCCGAAGACGTATAATCATGCTAGGCTACGACCGAAGACGCATAATCATGCTAGGCTACGGCCGAAGACGCATAAACATGCTAGGCTACGGCCGAAGACGCATAATCATGCTAGGTTACGGCCGAAGACGCATAATCATGCTAGGCTACGGCCGAAGATGCATAAAATTAACATGCTAGGCTACGGCCGAAGATGCATAAAATTAACATGCTAGGCTACGGCCGAAGACGCATAAACATGCTAGGCTACGGCCGAAGACGCATAATCATGCTAGGCTACGGCCGAAGACGCATAATCATGCTAGGCTACGGTCGAAGACGCATAATCATGCTAGGCTACGGCCGAAGATGCATAAAATTAACATGCTAGGCTACGGCCGAAGACGCATAATCATGCTAGGCTACGGCCGAAGACGAATAAAATTAAAATTAACATGCTAGGCTACGGCCGAAGACGCATAATCATGCTAGGCTACGGCCGAAGACGCATAAACATGCTAGGCTACGGCCGAAGACGCATAATCATGCTAGGCTACGGCCGAAGACGCATAATCATGCTAGGCTACGGCCGAAGACGCATAAACATGCTAGGCTACGGCCGAAGACACATAATCATGCTAGGCTACGGCCGAAGACGCATAATCATGCTAGGCTACGGCCGAAGATGCATAAAATTAACATGCTAGGCTACGGCCGAAGACGCATAATCATGCTAGGCTACGGCCGAAGACGCATAAAATTAAAAATAACATGCTAGGCTACGGCCGAAGACGCATAATCATGCTAGGCTACGGCCGAAGATGCATAAAATTAACATGCTAGGCTACGGCCGAAGACGCATAATCATGCTAGGCTACGGCCGAAGACGCATAATCATGCTAGGCTACGGCCGAAGATGCATAATATTAAAATTAACATGCTAGGCTACGGCCGAAGACGCATACTCATGCTAGGCTACGGCCGAAGATGCATAAAATTAAGAAGAACGATGCATAGGCAAGCTGAAGCCGAAGATGCATTACTATACAGAAATTATGCTAATGGAGCCTCCCGAAGATGGACCAAAAAAGGTGGCCTTCATTCTAGCAAAGCCCGATTGAAGCCCGGGGACATGTTGGAGGTCCATCTATCAAGTCCATATATAAGGATGAAGGCCCATCACTGTAGAAGCCCAAGATAAGTATGGTCCAATCATCTTCAACGGTCATCTGACCATGTCTCTCCAGTAGTGGGATAGTAATGATACACATTCCTCACTTTTGTGCAACGGTCATTTCACCTTTTCCACCTCTCAATGATTCACAACCACACTATAAATAAGAGAGGAAGCTATTCAAGCAGGGAGGATTACAAGCCAAGTATTCTAAAAAACACAATCTCTTTACGTTTACCTATTTTCTATCTAAAGAACCGGAATACTTATTCTTATGCCGGAGGTGAATCGGGGGTTAACACCCTCGCATTCTTCTTCTTTTGCAGGTCCAAACAAAGGATCCACCTGGCAGAAATCTGGTTCCAACAAGAAACTATCTCATTTGATTAATGTCTTGGGAATGAAATTTTATTGAACATCGGAGAGAAAAGATGGAATACAATAAGGAATCATGTTGGATTTAGAAATTTTGTCTGAGTCGTATGCGATATTAGAATAGTATGTATATACATTATAGGAGTTCGGTTGAGTATATTAAGTTTATATTATACTAACTTAAAACTCGTATGAAGCACGGATTTTTTTTAATATTATATAATTTTTTCAATAATTTGAATGAATTAGAAAAGGTAATAGTTGAAAAAGTTAATTGGTTAGTTATTATTTATGAGAAAATGAGATATTTTAGTTAGAAAATATAGAAAAAATATTATTTTTTAGCTGAAAAAGGTAATCAGTTAGTTATTAGTAAATACAATATTATTAGTTTATTTCATTAATTAGAATGATCATATTTTTGGAAAGAAGAGATTTTAGTTAGAAAAGTTAATAGCTGAAAAAGGTAATTGGTTAAGAAAAGTGTTGGAATAGCTGCATGTAATATTTTCAAAAAAGATTGTGTTTTGTTTTTTTTATAATTAATTAAAATAATTAAGTAATAAAATAAAACAATTAAATAAGGTAAGTATCGTATCATACCAAAAAAACAGGTACCAATTTTTTTTTTTTGTTTCGTCTTTTATAATACTAGCTTATAGCACGGGTTTCTTATATTATATTATAAATTTTATTTAATATTATAATTATGTTTTTATATAATCATTATTTTAATAATTTTTTTAATTTTAATTTAATATAATTTAACATACTCATGTTTATAAATTATACTAATTTTTCCTTATTATAAACAACGTATATATTAATAATTGAGAAATATGCTGTAATATTTTCGGGTATATATTAATTATTGTAATATTTGTTGTAAATTAAAAAGGTAACGTGTTTTAATTAGAAAGGAAATATTAATGATTGAAAGATATGATACGATTGATCTTTTTATGTGTTTATAAAAGGTAATATCTTCAACTAAAATTAAATGTGAAAAAGGCAATCGACTAATTACCATTAAATATATATTATGTTATTATTTATTTTAGATATTATATTTTTCTTGAAAATTATGGTTTGATATTTTCGGGTATATATTAAAGATTGTAAGATTTGTTTTAAATTAAAAAGGTAACGTGTTTTAATTCGAAAGAAAAATATTAATGATCGAAAGATATGATACGATTGATGGTTTTAGTTGTTTATAAAAGGTAATATGTTTAACTGAAAGTAAATGTGAAAAAGGCAATCGACTAATTACCATTAATTTTATTATACTAATCTGAAAAAGGCAATCGACTAATTACCATTAATTTTATTATGTTAATCGACTAATTACCATTAATTATAACGTGTTTTAATTCGAAAGGAAATACTAATGATGGAAATATATGATACGATTGATGTTTTTAGGTGTTTATAAAAGCTAATATCTCGACTAATTACCATTAATTATATTATGTTATTATTTATTTTATGTGTATTTATTTTTCTTTATAATGAAGGGTAAATAAGTAAATTCACTCAGTACCAAAAAACAGGTACCAAAACTTTCAATGTTTCGGCTTTTATATAATAGTATAGATAGATGGCCCCTGCCTGGGATGATTTCTGTAACATATGGTTTCATAACCGTTGGATCATGAAATGGACGGTCTAGATTAAAAAAAAAAAATTTGGCACATACCACATAAATTACAAAACTTCCCCTTGTTTCGTACCGCAAAAAAAATTCTATTGTTTTTTACTGCAAAAAAATTCTATGGTACGTGCCAATTTTCTTTCTACACTAGGTGTTATGTTATTTTTTCAATTAAAATTTCTCCTCACCACTCGATGGTGTCGAAAAGGTGACTTGGAGTGGATCGAAGATGTCGGCTTGGATCGCGATGGCGCGAGGAGATGAAGAGGATGAGCTGATTTGAGTGGTGAGGAGATTGGCTTGCAGGAACAGAGGTGAGGGATGGCAGGCAGGGTGGCCGCCACCCCAAAACTTCTATAATCATGAAATTAATATTAAGATTTATGAAAAAAGTTAAAAATTTATATTTTTAATGTTAAAATATTATAATATTTTGATTTCCTCTCCTCAAATTTATATAAATTTTATGAATATAGTAATAAATTTTTTGATATTTATCATAATTTTGAATTTTAATACTTGTATTTAATTATATTCATAAATTAAAAACTTTTAATGATAATTTTTTATTTTATTTAATAACAAATTATTTTAATATATTAGTTATTAAGATGGAAAATAAAATTTAGTCTCGGCGAGCTCGATTTTCTAGCTCCATCCATGTTGACTTGTGTTGGGTTAGAGGTGTAGTTGATGATGAGTTTGGCACCAGTGAGGTGAGGTGGAATGAAATGGTTAGTGAGGTGAGGTTAGAGCTGTAATTCGAGTCGGGCGGTTCGCGAGCTCACCCGGCTCGAACTCGTTTAAGCTGGCTTGACTCGGCACGTTTAGTTAAACGATGATAAGTGGATTTTATATCCACTTATTATGCGCTAATTGGACCTAGATTGGTGGTTTATCTTTAAGTATGTTGTGTCTTTTAATTCGTTTATCTTGTTTCAGTCTTTGTTGTGCAGAACTTGCAACTTTAGGTATCCTGGCGATAAAAGACTAAAAAATTGTGGATTTTTGCCTCAATTCGGAATTTAATCACAAAGATTTTATTATCAAGTGGACTGGCTACGAGGAAAAGAATTATCATAAACAAATTCTGAGTAATATATTCGTAATGCTGAAACCCCGGTTGGAATTGTTGTATTTGTTTCTAAGCAAAAGGAGTCTGGTTTCAGATCCTCAATAGACCGTAACTTACACCTGGACGAGCAATGAGGAAATAGAATTATCACAAGAAGATGGAAAGTGATATATTCTTAAATCTGGAATCCCGATTGGAATTGATATATTTTTTGTTAAGCAAAAGGAGTCTGGTTCCAGACCCTCAATAGACCGCAGCTTAGAGCGTAAGGATATATTTATATTTATAAATATTTTATTTATTTAGAAAATTATATTTATAAATATCTAATAATATTATATATTTAATTTTATAATTTTTGAATTAAAATAATTATTTATTAATTAAAGATTATAAGCTGTGTGGGTTAAAAAGCATTTCTACGGAGCCCATTAAAAAACAAAATGTTAGTACGTGAATTGTTGTAAACAAATTGAGTTTGAAAAGCAAAAGTTAGGCAAACAAATAGTCGCCTGCGTGTAAGCCACCAGCCGCAGACTCCGGTGTTTTTTGCAAATGTGGGCTAATTTCTCCTATAAATAGGAGTGTTTTCCATAAATTTTAATTTATCTCTCAACTGAATTCTGATTTGTATTCTCTCAAATATTCAGTAGCTTTCTTTGTAATTTCAGTTTTATTTCATACACTTTAATTTTCTTTAAATTTAGTGTAAGTTCTATTTTGGTTGAAGATTTTAAGGGGATTACTTGGAGTGCTCCTCTTTTTCATTGGTAGCTATTTCGGTTATATTTTCTAAACTCTTGTAATTTCATATTTAATTCATGCAATTTTCTGTCATGTGTTCATTTAATCCCATGATGACGATCCGTTCAATTATGAACTAATCGCCGTCATGGGATTCTAATGGATTTATTTACGTAATTTAGTAATTCGATGCCTTAATAATTTGTATTATGATAAAAAATCAGATTGCCTAATATGGTTGCGCTTAATTTATTAGATGTGTAGCTAACATCTAAATTATTAATTCCTAATGAATGCGAAAGTGGATTTAGGAATTTAGAATTTGCCATGTTAGCATAGGTTCGTAATTATCATGTACATTTATGATAAGTGGTTGGGTTTTGGATCACACCGCCCTATGTAGTCATAATAAAGGAATTTATTCGTAAATCAATTATGTTTTCAAATCTTATAGACATATAGGGTCTAAGCATAAACGGTGTCCACACAACTTCTAACTTTTTAAGTGGATGTTCGTGTGGTTTGATATAAGTTAAGGCTGAAAGGCGCTTATGTTAGTTTCGTGTTCCCGGCTAGCTTTCGTAATTATCAAAATCACTTTGAATTAAGGCATCAATTCTAAATGAAATAAGTAATGAAATCAGAATCCCATGTTTTTCTCACATATAAAATCTCATTTAATTAAATCAAGTAGTTTGAATTACTTAGTATTATTATTTTGATAAATCAATAAAAATAATAAAACAAAACTCCCCTTTTACATTTATTCAAGCAGTTTGTTGTTTAATCATATGTCGTTGCATAAGCACTATTTCTGAACAAACACCAAGTCTTCGTGGGATCGATCTTATTATATTACTTGTGACCATGTACTCTTGCGTAGTTAGTTTTCGAACCAACAAGTTTTTGGCGCCGCTACCGGGGACTTCGGTGTTATTTTCAGAATTTGTGTTTAACATCAACGGAGGTTAAACTTAACTGACATGGATAATTTTTTTTTCTCATGTCGTGTTTTCTCGCTCTACCAGTATAAGGATCTTGAGTTGTCTATGTGAACGCGTGCCCAAACTCTTAAATCAAGAACCGTAATAAAGCTGGAAGAAGCATTAGAAATGGCGGATGTTGTGCCCAAGACGTTGATGGACTATTCTCAACCGAAAATCAATGACATTCAGTCAAGCATCGTGAGGCCAGCCATTGCAGCCAACACATTTGAAATCAAACCTGGCACAATCCAGATGGTACAAAACTCTGTCCAGTTCGGGGGAGCGCCAACGGAAGATCCAAATATGCATATCTAGAACTTCATAGAGATTTGTGACACATTCAAATTCAACAACGTGTCAGATGATGCTGTAAAGTTGAGGCTTTTTCCATTTTCTCTACGGTACAAAGCTAAGGGATGGTTGCACTCTCTTCCAGCTGGCTCGATAACAACATGGGAAGAACTCGCTCAAAAGTTCCTCATTAAATTCTATCCCATGGTAAAAAGAGCTGCCATAAGGAATGCTCTTGCTCAGTTCACATAACAGACGGGGGAATCTTTATGTGAAGCTTGGGAGCGCTATAAGGAAATGCTAAGAAACCTCACCATGGAATGCCCAACTGGACGGTGATTAATTGCTTTTATAATGGTCTAGGATGGCAATCAAGACCAATCATGGATGCAGCATCAGGGGGAGCCTTATGGACTAAGAGCTATGAAGCCGCCTACGAGCTAATTGAAATGATGGCGGCTAATGAATATCAGAATCCGACGCAGAGGATACCTCAACAAAAGGTGGCAGAAATCCTCGAGGTTGACACAGCCACATCCCTATCAGCTCAGCTTGAAGCGTTAAGCATGAAGGTGGATTCTTTGACAAACTATGGGGTACAGCAAGTAGCGAGTGTTTGTGAGCTATGCGCCGATGGACATGAAACAGATCAATGTGCAATTTCTAATGAATCAGTGCACTTTGTGAGCAATTTTCCAAAGCAACAGCACCCAGTCCCAAACACTTACCAACCCAGCAACAGAAACCATCCTAACTTCAGCCTGCTGAGAAATCAGAATTGGAAGAACTAAGATTGATGTGTAAAATCCAGGCTGTATCTCTTCAAACTCTGGAAAACCAAATTGGCCAAATAGCAAACGCCTTACTCAATAGGCCGCAAGGAGCTCTTCCTAGCGACACAGAAGCAAACCCTGGAAAAAGGGACGACAAAGAGTAAGTCAAAGCTATCACTTTAAGATCTGGAAAAATCACAAAGGACCAAGACGTTGAAAAGGTAACCCAACAGCCGGAGGCACAGGGCAGCCACACCACTACAGAGGAACAAACGGAGATCTCGAAACCTGAAATCAGTATCAGCAAACCGGAGGGTATCAACAGACCATCTGAGAAAGCATCTCAGGAGCATAAAGCTGCAAATACTCAAATCTACCCCCCTCCACTATATCCGCAGAGACTCCAGAAGCAGAGATTGGATAAGCAGTTTGCAAAGTTTTTAGAGGTATTCAAGAAGCTACATATTAATATACCTTTTGCAGAAGCATTGGAACAGATGCCGCGTTATCCTAAGTTCATGAAGAGTATTCTATCAAGGAAGCTGAAACTTGAGGAATTGGAAATCGTTGCTTTAACAGAAGAATGCAGTGCTATTCTGCAACAGAAATTGCCCCCAAAACTCAAGGATCCAGGAAGCTTCACAATACCATGCACAATTGGCAACATATCATTCAACAAATGTTTATGCGACTTGGGAGCAAGTATAAATCTGATGCCGCTATCTATTTTTGTTCAACTAGGACTCCCTGATCCAAAGCCTACTAATATCTCATTACAGCTAGCTGATCGTTCGATCACATATCCGAGAGGTATAGTAGAGGATGTTTTGGTTAAGCTGGATAAACTGATCTTTCCTGCTGATTTTGTCATTCTAGATTTTGAAGAAGACAAGAACATTCCTATCATTTTTGGAAGATGGTACAGGTCGAACTCTGATTGACGGCCAAAAAGGAGAGCTAACCATGAGAGTACATGATCAAGATGTCACTTTCAATGTATTCAAGGATATGAAATTCCCAACAGAAGATGAAGAATGTTTTAAAGTGGATGTAGTTGATAGGGCAGTATGTGATAAGATAGAATAGTTTCTGAATTCGGATCCTTTAGACAATGATCTAAAAGGAGAATTAGGTATTGAAGATGATGAAAGTGAGGAACAAATTCAGTTATTGGATGTAACCCCCTGGCAAAAGAGGTCCAGCACACCACATGAGTCACTTGGCTTGGCAGATATCAGGGATTCTCAAGAATGCCTTAAGCCGTCTAGTGAGGAGGCTCCTAAACTCGAAGTCAAACCTCTGCCGGATCACTTAAGGTATGCATATTTAGGTGATGCATCTACATTACCTGTTATTATTGCTGCTAACCTGACAGGTAGTGAAGAGGACAAGCTATTGAGGATTCTGAGAGAGTTTAAATCAGCAATCGGATGGACCATAGCAGATACCAAGGGGATCAGCCCTTCTTTTTGCATGCATAAAATTCTGCTTGAGGAAGGAAACAAACCATCTGTAGAACATCAGAGAAGACTCAATCCGATCATGAAAGAGGGGGTGAAGAAGGAAATTTTTAAATGGCTCGATGCAGGAATCATTTATCCTATTTCGGACAGTTCTTGGGTGAGTCCAGTGCAATGTGTGCTTAAGAAAGGAGGCATGACAGTGGTAGCAAATGAAAAAAATGAACTCATCCCTACTCGGACAGTCACAGGGTGGAGAGTATGCATGGATTATCGGAAGCTAAACAAGGCCACCATAAAAGATCATTTTCCTCTTCCATTCATCGATCAAATGCTGGATAGATTGGCTAGCCATGAGTATTATTGCCTTCTTGATGGGTATTCAGGCTATAATCAGATTTGTATTTCTCCAGAAGATCAAGGGAAGACCACACTCACTTGTCCTTTTGGCACTTTTGCTTTCCGACGGGTTTCTTTCGGACTCTGTGGCGCACCTGCCACCTTTCAAAGGTACGTGATGGATATATTCTCGGACATGATAGGTATTAATGTGGAGGTCTTCATGGATGATGTCTCCGTTTTTGGAACTTCTTATGATGAGTGTTTGCATAATCTGGGTTTGGTGCTGAAAAGATGCGTTGAGACTAATTTGGTGCTTAATTGGGAAAAATGCCATTTCATGATGCAAGATGGAATTATTCTCGAGCATAAGGTATCTAGAAATGGGCTCGAGGTGGATAAGGCAAAAGTGGAGACTATTGAAAATCTTCCTCCACCAATCTCAGTCAAGGGAATTCGAAGCTTTCTTGGTCATGCAGGTTTCTATCGGCGATTCATTCAATTTCTCCAAAATCTCTAAACCTTTATGCAGTTTATTGGAGAAAGATGTTCCTTTCCAATTTGATCAAGATTGCTTAGCTACCTTTGAGTTATTGAAAAAGAAGTTGACAACAGTGCCTATTATCACAGCACCTGACTGGGGTGAACCTTTCGAGATGATGTGTGATGCCAGTGATTTTGCAGTGGGAGCTGTGATTGGTCAGCGAAAGAAGAATATTTTTCATGTGGTTTACTATGCTAGTAAAACACTCAACGATGTACAGCTGAATTACACTACTACAGAGAAAGAGCTTCTGGCAGTTGTCTATAGTTTCGAGAAATTTAGAGCCTATTTGCTTGGGACGAAGGTGACACTCTACACTGATCATGCAGCCATAAAATATCTGATTTCGAAGAAGGATTCAAAGCCTCAGTTGATTTGATGGATTCTTTTGCTTCAAGAATTCGATCTGGAAATCAAGGATAGGAAAGGAACAGAAAATCAGGTGGCGGATCATCTATGATGTTTGGAAGACCACGGTAAGGATTCAAGGGATAAAACTTTAATCAGCGAATCTTTTCCAGATGAGCAGCTTTTTGGGGTGCAATAGGAAGAACCATGGTTTGCTGATATTGTGAACTATCTGGTGAGTAATGTCATTCCCTCGGAATTTTCTTATGCTCAAAGGAAGAAATTTCTGCATGGCGTGAGGTGGTATCGTTGGGATGAGCCATTCTTGTTTAGACAATGAGCAGATCAGATAATCAGAAGATGTATTCCGTATAGTGAGACTGAGGGTGTTCTGCAAGATTGCAATTCTACCACGTATGGGGGTCACTATGGTGGAGAGAAGACATCTGCCAGAGTACTTCAGGCAGGATTTTTCTGGCCAACCTTATTGAAAGATTCTCATCAATTTGTGTTGAGATGTGATCGATGTCAACGGGTTAGAAATATCTCCAGGAGGAACGAGATGCCTCTCAACATGCTTCTTGAAGTTGAGATATTCGATGTTTGGGAAATAGACTTTATGGGGCCATTTGTATCATTTTGCAATAATCAGTACATTTTGTTAGCAGTGGATTATGTGTTGGCCACCACATGATCCTCAACAATATCGTCAAGCTAGCGACAATAAACAAGCGCTTCATGGGAGGCAACCCATAGGTTTACTGTTTTTATTTTTTTAGTTTGATTTTATTAAGTCAAGAATAATGCTTGAAAGAAGTTCCAAGGTTCATGCCTCAAGCAAGGAGATAAAGACTACCAAATAATCACAGTTGGGATTTGAAGAAATGAAGAATTTGCCTAAGTACCAATTCGAGAAGGACATTTATCTATTCGAGAAGTCTAGCATTCGAGAAGTCAGGGGTTTGATATCTCAGAAGACACTATTCGATATCTCTGAATACACTGTTCGATATCTCATTCGATATCTCAGAGATTCGATATGTCTATTACTCTGTTCGAGAACTCAAGGAGTCAACAGGTCAAAGGTGATATTCGAGTTCTCAAAAGGGTCAACAAGTCAAAGCTACATTCGATATCTCAAAGACTCAAGATGCTATTCGACATCTCAGGGATTCGATATGTCAAAATGCTCTATTCGATATCTCAAGGACTCCCAGAGAAAAGAGCTATTCGAGAAGTGATTCGATATGTCAATATAACACTATTCGAGAACTCAGAGTTATCGATTAAGTCAATTCTAGTTCTCGAATCATTCACTTAGCCACTTCTCGATTACATTCTTGGAGACAAAATACTGAAGAATTGTAAAAGTCAGAAACCTGCAACAAGCCAAGATGCTTTATTTGACTATGTACTATAAAGCACGTTGGAAAGCCTACAAAGAAGCTTGGAGAGATAATTCAGGGGACAAGGAGCTAAAGAAGTAGATCTGAACAGGCTTTGCAAAGTGAAATCTGTAGCCGTTTGGACTCTTACTCAAATGAGATAGACAGATTAGAAAGTATTTTGTTTACCTACCTTATTTGTAGTAAGTAGGTGTATCCATGTCTATAAGGATACAGCCTCACTTCCTTAGCAGATAAGTTTTTAATAATATACATCACAAGAAATATCTCTCTGAGAAAAACGAAGCTGAGAATACTACCATTTGTATTCACAGATTGTAGCAAAATCTTTATCTAATAAAATATTAGATTAAAGTGATATTGTGTTGTGTTTGTCTTTGTTATCCGCACTTACATATCTCACACACTCAACACATATCTTGCTGCAAAAATTCAAGAACGTAGAAAAGTTCAAGAATCCATTCACCCCCCCTTCTGTATTCTTTTACTGTATTCAATACTCAACAAGTGGTATCAGAGCAGGCCGTTTAATCTAAACAGAAAATGATCATGAGTTCGAATACACCAAAGACTACAGGTACGGTAAAGGTCCCCAAGTTCGACAAAGAGAATTACAACCTCTGGAAAATAAAAATGTTGTTGTTCATCAAAGCTGCCAATCCTCTCTACCCTGACATCCTCAAGAATGGTCCATTTGTACCACAACAAGAAATTGCTGAATCTACAGTGGGCACAATAGTCATTCCTAAATCATATGTTGCAAAAGAGCCATCCAAATGGACGGACTCAGAGAAGGAAAAGGTTGCCCTAGACAGTCATCTCATGTTGCTGATCATAGACTCCATGGATATGTCGATGTTTGCCAACATAGCATCATGCACATCAGCCAAGGACATGTGGAACCACATCGAGGTGTTATGTGAAGGGACAAAGGAGGTAAGAGAGAATAGGAAACAGATACTGGTCACACAGTATGAGGCTTTCATGGCACAGTCCAAAGAAAGTATTACTGATATGTTTGAGAGATTTCACAAGCTGGTGACTGAGCTTCAAATGAATGGGAAGGTTTACAGCATTAAGGAATTAAACATGAAGTTTCTACTATCTGCACCAAACCATCTAGAGCAAAGGGTCATATCTCTAAGAGAAAGAGATTTGAACAAAGTCACATATGATGTGCTCTATGGGGTTTTAAAGACTCATGAGCTTGAGCTGCTTCAGAAGAGGGCTATCCAAGCCAACCAAGGCAGAATGATAAACACATCCTGTGCCTTGATTGTCAACAAATCTGTTCAAGACCTGGAAGCATCTACAAGTCAGCTGAGAATAGAAGAGATAGTAGATGATGAAGAAATTGAAGAAGAAATAACTGAACCTGTTGATGAAAAGGAAGAAGATGAGTTCTACACTCTTGAAGAGTTGGATGCCATGGAAAACACTTCATATGCTTTTATGGCTAGAAAATTCCCAAACATCAGATTTAAGAGGAATCAGCCCTTCAAGTCTAGATCTTGAAATCCTTCATTCAACAAGAGCAAGGCACCTGTGAAAGCAAATAAAAACAAATTCAAAACCAGCTATGTGGATAGGTCATCTGTGAGATGTTATAAATGCAATGACCTAGGGCATTTTTCCAGTGAATGCAAGAAGTCTAAAAAGAAGGATAAAGAGTTTCTTGAGCTTGAAGCTAAGTATGAGGCTCTGCTAAAGAAGCATACACCTTGTAAGGCCTACATAGCTGAAGGGAAGTGTTGGGGTGATTCTGATAGTGATGGAGAAGAACAAGAATTCTGCAACTATGCCTTGATGGCCAACTCCAAGGAAGAACCATATGCATCAGACTCTCAGGTACCATCCCTCACTACCATAGACATGTCTATTTCTGAATACAAATCTATGGTTGAACAACTATTTGTTGAGATGTTTAATATTAATACTAGTATGACTGCTGTTAATAAGAAATTGCTAAACCGTCTATTAAGAATGAACTGTTGAAGAAAAGAAATGAGGAACTAGAACTAACTGCTATGAAAATAGAAAACCTTAAACAAGAAATTGAATATCTAAAGAATAAGGTTTTATGTGCTAGTCAAGTTGAGAAAGCTCTTAAGGATGAATTAGCTGAAAATGAATTTAAATTGAAAACATTTAAGAATTCCTCTAGTCTATTGCAGTCCTACCATGAGAAAAATCTAGCTAGACCTAAGGCTGCCATTGGACTTGATTATGACACTCTTAAACAGAGGAAAGGCTATGCAGTCATTGAAGATGACATTGTTGTTCAAAAGGAAGTGCCTCAGGTTTTGAAAAAGGCTGAGACCCCAATATTTAAAACACCAACAATTGAGATTGATGAAGATGCCTTACTCATTAATCAAATGTTGGATGATGAAGATAAGGCACAATAAAATGAACAACAAACATCCTCTAAGAGTGAGAATGTCAAAACCAAAGCCAAGGAGCCAGTAGGAGGTAGACCTAGACCTGAGAAATTTGTGAAGTTTGTTTCAGCTGGGAATAATGAGTTTGAGAAGAAAGTGGCTAAAAATAAACAAAACCTGAATGGCAAATTAGGGATTAACAAGGACAACAACTATGCTTATGTGCCAAATGCCCCTAGGAAAGTTTGTCAAAACTGTTTTAGCACTAATCATTTAACTCATGCATGCAAGAAACTATCTGGTAGTGTTGCTAAACCATTCTATGATTGTTCTGTGCCTTTAAGACATAGAGACTCTCCTTTCTGTGTTAAACTTGATTGTATGCCATGTAACATGAATGTAATGACTAGTTGTTTTAATCTGAGAAGACAATTCATGGAAGGTTGCATCAATCACAATGTTCACACACACTACACAAGAACAAAGTCTTCAAGTCCTCCTAAAGTTAGGAAGGTACCTCTGTCACCTAAGTCCAAGAACCCTGATTCTAAGACTTCTAACAGTGACAAGAAGACTAACATCAAGAAAATTGATAAGCATGTTGTTTATGATAAAATTGTTGTTAAGCCACATGGACCCAAAGTTGTTTGGGTACCAAAGGAGAAGTAATACCTTTGTGTTTGTAGGGCAAAGAAAGTGAAAAGAAGGTCATGCGGATTTTGGACAGTGGATGCTCAAACCATATGACTGGTGATATGGCCCTGCTATCACAGTATGAGGAGAAGGCTGGCCCAATGGCTGCTTTTGGAGATGACAGCATTGGCAACACATTGGGATATGGCAAGTTGGAAATTGGAAATGTCATCATTGAAAATGTAGCACAGGTCAAGGGGCTCAAGCACAGTCTACTGAGTGTTGGTCAATTTACTGACAGAGGCTTCAAAGTGAATTTTGACAAAGATGAATGTTTGATCACCCACAAGAAGACTGGTGACTTTGCTCTATCTGGAGTAAGGAAAGGAAGCCTGTTTGTAGCCAATATGAACTCTGCAAACAAGGACAAAATTTGTTGCTTTTACTCAAAAGCATCAAATGAAGATAGTTGGCTGTGGCACAAGAAGCTATCACACTTGAACTTAAAAGGCATTAATTCTCTAGTCAAAAGGGAGTTAGTGAGAGGCATGCCCACACTTGAATTCTGTCAAGAAGGAGTGTGTGAGGCTTGTCAAAAAGGAAAAATGAAAAGATCAAGCCACAAGTCAAAGACAGTGACATCAATAACCAAGCCCCTACAACTAATTCATATGGACTTGTTTGGGCCTGTCAATATTATGTCACTAGGAAGGAAGAAGTATGCTCTAGTGATGGTTGATGATTTCACAAGGTATACATGGGTAGAATTTCTAGCATCAAAGGATGAGGCTCCACAAGTAATCATTCAGCATATAAAGAAAATTGACAAGGAAGCAAAGGCCAACAATGCAAGTGTGATTGCATTAAGAAGTGATAATGGAACAGAATTCAGAAATTCCATGCTTGAAGCATTCTGCAAAGAGAATGGTATTTCTCAACAATTCTTAGCTCCAAGAACTCCACAACAAAATGGAGTTGTTGAGAGAAAGAATAGAACTCTGATTGAGGCTGCTAGAACAATGTTACTTGATGCAAAAATGCCTACATGTTTTTGGGCTGAGGTTGTGAGCACTGCATGCTATATCCAAAACAGAACCCTCATCAACAAAATCACTGGAAAGACACCTTACAACTTGATGACTGGAAAGAAGCCTACTCTAAAGTATGTTCATACTTTTGGAAGCAAATGCTTTGTGTTAAAAGACAATTCAGAATATGTTGGAAAGTTTGATGCAAAAGCATTTGAAGGAATTTTTCTTGGCTACTCTATGGAAAGAATTGCATAAAAAGTTTATGTCATCAGTCAAAAGAAAGTTATGGAAAGCACAGATGTGATATTTGATGACAGCAAACTACCTGGATTAGAAGAAGCCAATGATGAAGATAAAGATCCTTTGAAGTTTGACAATCTAGATGATTCTGATGAGGAGATTGAAACTGAATGTGAGCCCACAATCCAACAAACTCAAGTGAATGAAGAACCTGTATCAATCAACAATGAAGAAACAAGCATCCAAGACACACCTGTTATTAGTGGCAACTTCACATGGGGAGGAAATGTAAATGATCATCATCTGGATGATGAAGCAACATCAAGGATGAGAAATCAATCTGAACATACAAGGAAATGGGATAGATCACATACTGCAGATCAGATAATTGGAGATCCAAATACAGGAGTGAGGACAAGGACAGCAACTCTAAATGAATGTCTCTATGGTTGCTTTCTATCCCAAGTTGAGCCTAAGAAACTTGATGATGCATTGTTGGATCCTGATTGGATAATTGCTATGCAAGAGGAGCTAAATCAATTTGAAAGAAGCAAAGTATGGGAACTTGTGCCTGCACCAAAGGATAGAACCATTGTTGGAACAAAATGGGTTCTAAGGAATAAGATGGATGAAAATGGTGTAGTCATAAGAAACAAAGCAAGGTTGGTTGCAAAAGGATACTCTCAACAATAAGGCATTGACTATGATGAGACTTTTGCCCCTGTTGCTAGACTAGAGGCCATCAGAATTTTCTTGGCATTTGCTGCACATTCTAATTTCAAGGTTTATCAAATGGATGTCAAGAGTGCATTTCTGAATGGGGAGTTAGAAGAAGAAGTATATGTGCAACAGCCACCTGGCTTTGAGGATCCACAATTCCCTCACTTTGTCTAGAGAATCCTTAAAGTATTGTATGGACTTAAGCAAGCTCCTAGGGCATGGTATGACACATTATCACAATTTCTACTGGAGAATCAATTCACTAGAGGCACACTGGACAAGATACTGTTTTACAAGAAACATGGTGATGATATTATCTTAGTTCAAATCTATGTGGATGATATCATATTTGGCTCTACAAATGAGAAGCTGTGTGAGAAATTCTCTAATCTCATGCAGAGCAGATATGAGATGAGTATGATGGGAGAATTAACATTCTTTCTTGGGCTGCAAGTTAGTCAAAGGAAGGATGACATTTTTATAAGTCAAACCAAATACATCAAGGATCTATTGAAGAAATTTGACTTGGAAGAATGCTCACCTGCAAAGACACCCATGGCCACTTCCACCAAGTTAGATGAAGATGTTAAGGGCAAGAAGGTAGATATCTCAATCTACAGAGGCATGGTTGGTTCTCTACTCTACCTCACTGCTAGTAGGCCAGACATCATGTTTGCAACATGCTTGTGTGCAAGGTTTCAATCAAATCCAAAGGAATCACATATGATAGCAATAAAGAGGATTTTTAAATATCTGAAGGATACACCAAACTTGGGGTTATGGTATCCTAAGGCACAGGGTTCAATCTGGTTGGTTATTCTGATGCTGATTATGTTGGATGCAGAGTGGATAGGAAAAGCACCTCAGGTAGCTGCCAGTTTCTAGGACAAAGGTTAGTCTCTTGGTACAGCAAGAAACAACAATCTGTGTCAACTTCCATAGCTGAAGCTGAGTACATAGCTGCTGGAAGTTGCAGTGCTCAAGTGCTTTTGAAAGGCATATGACACAGCCTATTTGTAGTTCGAGGACTCAACTCAACTTAAGCTTAGATTGTAATAAGTAAATAACTTTAACTGTCACAGGAATCTCAGGAGGTACTATCTGTCAGAAGAAATACCCTAAAGTCAATCTATAGTTTTGATGTTTTACACTAGAAGAAGTTCAGATTGCTGATCAAGCCTCAGTATAGCATCAAAGAAGTGGATTTATTTCTAAGACAGAGATTTCTAGAGTGACAGGTTCAGACAGTATACAGTGAAGTACAAGAAGGAGAAAGAAATGAGAAGAAAAATGAATCACATTTTTAATGTGAAAATTAAAGGACAGTCATTGAAGTTAGTCGTTCATGAACCAGACCGTGCATGGAACGTCAACAAAATATTCAGTGGTATTCCTTTATTACTTTCAGTGATTCAGAAAAGAATTAAGACAATCCAAGGATATATATAATTATTCTTCTTTAATTAATTTAAATCAAGTAGTCAATTTAATTAATTAATTAATTCATCTTGAATTAATTCTTTAATTAAATTAATTATTAGATTAATTAAATCTGATTAATTATTTAAGTAAGAATAAATTAAAATGATTATTTGTTAATCAATTTAATTTAATCTGAAAAATGAACTAGCAAGACAATCCCTGATTGTCTTGCCGATTGTCTTGGAAGAGGAATCTAGAGAAACAAGACAATCACTGATTGTCTTGAAGAAGAAAATCAGTAAAGCAAGACAATCTCTGATTGTCTTGCCGATTGTCTTGGTAATGATAATTTCTGAACAGCTTTTAAAAAGTAGAATAAAAATCTGATTTGATTGTCTTGACGATTGTCTTGACAATTCAAATCAGATTGTCTTGATAATGATCAAAAAGAAAAAGCTTCAGACAGAATGATAATTTTTGTTAAAGCAAGACAAAGATCTCAGAATTTGATTGTCTTGCCGATTGTCTTGGAAGAACCTGATTGTCTTGACGATTGTATTGCCTATTGTCTTGGCAGAACAAAATTGGTTATCTTGGAAGAATAAATTGTATTGCCGATTGTCTTGACAGTTATATTTGAAGATAAAGAGGCAGTGATTATTATATATGAAGACAGAATCGACAGAAGACAACACACAGATCAAAATATTACATTCAAAACAGATTGCTCTCTTCTCTCTCATCAAGAACACAGCACAAGAAGAAGAAAAATTCATAGAAAATCAAGTTCATCTTATTTTTAATATCTGATCCGATAGAACTTGTTTACTTGATACTCTTGTACTATTAGCGAGTTTTTACTCCTAATCTATATCTTGATTTTTATTAACAAATCTAGAAAAATTCATGTCGAATTTTCTAATTTGTTTTTATTAACTAGATATAAATTCTGTACTGTATTTGTAACAAACCCCTCAAGTTAATATAATTTTATATTCAACTTGAATTTTGTTTCATTTAATTCCGCTCAAATTTGTCAAAATATAAATTAAATTATCCGGACAAATTTCGATTAAACAGTACTGTTTGTATTCAACCCCCCCTTCTACAAACATATTGGACCTAACAATTGGCATCAGAGCCTATTGATTGATATACAAATCAAGATCCTAATTTTATTCCGCTAAAAATCTATCTCGAATTTTTAACTCACTTAAAAATTCATCATGTCGTCAAAAATTGTTGTTAAAATTCCCATGTTTAACAAGGACAATTATACAATGTGGAAAAATAAAATGGAGTTGTTTCTTGATGTCGCAAATTCTAAATATTTGGGTGTTCTACAGAATGGACCTATAATTCCAAAAGAACATATATCTGAATCTATTGTTGGAGGAATTGTAGTATCACCTGCAACATCTGTTCCAAAGCATGCTGATTCTTTTACTCCTGCTGAAAAAGAGGACGCAGGACTAGATAAGAATTTGAGACTTATTTTAATAGATTCCCTGGATCCTGTGATGTACAGTCATGTGATAAATTGTAAAACTGCAAAACACATGTGGGAAACTATTGAGACTATCAATGAAGGAACTGATGAAGTTAGGGAAAATAGACTTCAGATTTTAACCTCTGAGTATGAACACTTTAGAGATGGCCCTAATGAAGGCATTCAGGAAGTGTTTGAAAAGTATAACAAAATTATCAACAACTTGCAAGTCAATGGCAAGCAATATACAAAGAAGGAGATTAATATGAAGTTTTTGTTGACAATGCCCACTCCTCTTGAACATAGGATAACAGCCATCAGAGAATCAAGAGATTTGAATAAGATTGCTCTTGACAGATTGTTTGGTGTTCTGAAAACCTATGAACTGGAACAAGTACAGCAGAGGGAGGTCTCTGGTAAAGGAAGAGTGCCAAGTTCATCTACAGCTCTTGTAGTTGAGGCACCTAAGGAAGTGGAAGCTAAGGTTGTTCTACCTTACAGCTCAGACAAGGAAAAGAATGAAGTAGAACTTGGTCAAACACCACCTACTCAGGATGGTGGAGATTTCTATTCATTGGAAGAGTTAGATCAACTGGAAGATGAATCCCTGGCATTGATGGTAAGACAATTTGGCAACTTCAGATTCAGAAGAAATCCAAAGTACAGGTTTTAGTCAAATAACAGATTCCAAAGAGGAGGCTCTTCTTCCTCTAGTAACAGGGGAGGATACAAAACTGGATCTGTTGACAGAAGCAAGATTCGTTGCTTCAACTGTAATGAATTAGGGCACTTTGCCACTGAATGTCAGAAACCCAAGCAAACTCAAAGAAGAGATTTTGCTGCTGAGAAGAAAAAACCTGGAAAAGCCTATGTTGCGGCTGGTAAGAGTTGGGATGACACGGACAGCGAATATGAGGAATATGGAAATCTTGCGTTGATGGCAAATGATCAAGCATCTGATCATCTTAGCAAACAGGTAATTGTTGCTGATCCTGAGTTGATTCGTAGTCTTTATAATTCCTTAGATAATGCAAAAACTGATTATAGAAGACTAGATCTGTTAAGCACTAATCTTGGCAATGAAGTATTAGAATTGAAAAAGGTGCATATTAATCAAGATCAACAAAGAGATGAAATAACAATGCTTTATAAAAAGGAGAAAGCTATTCTAGAAGTTGTAGGCAAACAAATGGCTAGAATTACTGAACTTGAAACACAGGTCAGGGCTTGTTATAATTCGGTTAAAGTTTCCAAAGAGTTCTTTAAAAATCAAGTTGTAGAACGAACAACAGGTATAGGGTATGGTTACAATGAAGCTGTTGGATCGTTGGGCATAAATTCCCTTAACCCTGTTAGTGCTAAAGAAAGGGGAATACCACATGTGCTCAAAAATGTTAAAGAACCTCTATTTAAAAAATCTGATGCTGGACCACCAGATATTCTTTCTATGGTTATCCAAGAAGAAATGAGAAATGAGGATAGTGCTAATGGCATAGTCTTTGTTAAGGATAAATGTGTTAAGGAGAAATATGTTAAGAACGCTAATCCAAAGAATGTTTCATTAAAAAAGGATGTCACAGTCTTTGTTAAGGCTAAATCAGTTGAGGACATTAATTCAACGAATATTTCATCCAAGAAAGATGTACCTAAAGTCCCAGTCAAAGTTGTTGAATCAGCTAGTTCTTCTAAGACTGGATTATGTGGTAATAAGTTGAAACAGAAAAATACCATGCCTACCATTGAATCTAATCATAAAGCATGTGGTGTTATCAATTGTATGTCTTGTGCTTTTAACAGTATGCGTGCTTATTTTAATGGTAATTATGCATGTGTTAAACAGAATGCTCCTCGACAGCACATGAACAGGAACAATAATGTTCGATCAAAGACTGCTTTTCCTCCTCAAGTTAGGAGAGAGACATTTGCACCTAAGACTAAACAAAAGGTTACCAAGAATGTTTACCAGGTCAAATGTCCAGTCAATGACACAAGTGTTATTGCTGCTAGAGAAACATGGATACCCAAGATAAAACAAAAGATTTTCAAATCTGTTTATAAGGTTAAATGTTTATTGACTAAAGATGTTAAAGTTAGAAATGTTGCTTTGCCTGATAAAGGTCAATACTTTAAATACGCAGGACCCAATCAAATTTGGGTCCCGAAGAAGGTTTAATTCATTTGTCATTGTAGGGTATTGAACAGGTTGATCGAGTAACCTGGATCTTGGACAGTGGATGTTCAAGGCATATGACTGGAGACAGAACCCTGCTAACAAATGTGGTGGAGAAGGCCGGCCCAGTAGTTACCTTTGGAGATAACAGCAAAGGTAGAACTGATGGATATGGCAGACTTGAAGCTGGAAATGTTATCATTGAAGAAGTATCCTTTGTAAAAGGACTTGAGCATAATTTGCTCAGCATCAGTCAATTCTGTGACAAGGGATTTGAAGTCCACTTTAACAAAATGAATTGTCTGATTTCACACAAAAGAAATGAACAACCATCTCTGACGGGAGTCAGAAAAGGAAACTTGTATGTAGCCAACATGAACACTAGAAGCACTCAAGAAATCAATTGCTTTTATTGTAAAGCATCCACAGATGAAAGCTGGCTATGGCACAAGAAACTTTCTCACCTGAATTTCAAAACAATGAATTATTTGGTTAAAAGGGAAATGGTGAGAGGTTTACCCCCTATGGAATTCACACAGAAAGGACTATGTGATGCCTGTCAAAAAGGCAAACTAAAAAGGGCAACTCACAAAAGCACTGACATATCTTCAATAACTGAACCTTTACAGTTACTTCACATGGATCTATTTGGTCCAGTGAATGTGATGTTTATGTCAAAGAAAAGATATGCTCTTGTGATTGTTGATGATTTTTCAAAGTACACATGGGTTTTGTTCCTGAATTCTAAAGATGAGACTCCACAACCGGTGATTGATCACATCAAGTTAATTGAGTTGGATTCCAAGTATCCAGTGAGGGATATAAGGTCAGACAATGGAACTGAATTCAAGAATGCAGTTCTGAATGACTTTTGTACTGAAAAAGGAATAACAAGACAATTCTCAGCTCCAAGAACTCCTCAGCAAAATGGGGTAGTTGAAAGAAAGAATAGAACCTTGATTGAAGCTGCACGTACTATGTTAAGCGAATCAAGGCTTCCATTATATTTTTGGGCTGAAGCTGTCAACACTGCTTTCTATACTCAGAATCGAACTCTTATGAACAAAGACTTGATGAAGACACCCTATGAAGCCTTGAATGAAAAGAAACCAACACTCAAATACTTCCATGTATTTGGAGCTAAATGCTTTGTACTTAAAAAAGGAGACGATCAAGGTGGAAAATTTGAAGCCAAAGCACATGAAGCAATTTTTGTTGGTTATGAAAGAAGAGCTTATAAGGTGTATTTGATTGAACATCAGAAGATGATGGAAAGTGTCAATGTAACATTTGAAGACACTAAACTCCCTAGTATCCAAACTGAAGATTCATCTGAAAAGCTATCATTTGAAGATATGAAAGATCTAGATTCAGATGATGATAGTCCACCTGATGTTTTTGCTGATGCTAATGACAATAATGTCAATGATGAGTTTAATCAGAATAATGGTGGTGATAATAATGACAATATTGGAAACACCACTCATGCTTCTGAACACTCATCTAATCATCCTGTCAACAACTCAGGGGGAGTTTGTGAAGGATCAACAAGTCATACTCAACAACACAGTTTGAATCAAGGGGAATCATCAAGAGTTAATCTACCCAGACAAACTGTTTGGAATAGAACTCATCCTTTTGAGTTAATTATTGGTGATCCAGATGTTGGAGTAAAGACTAGAAGAGCTTATCAGAATCAATGCAATTATTCAGGGTTTCTATCTGAAATGGAACCTAAGAAAATTGAAGAAGCTCTTTCTGATCCTGATTGGGTGATTGCTATGCAAGATGAACTCAATCAATTCAAACAACAAGAAGTATGGAAGCTGGTACCCAGACCTTCAAATAGAACAGTGGTTGGCACTAGATGGGTATTCAGAAACAAAATTGATGAAGATGGCACAGTCACAAGAAATAAAGCAAGACTGGTAGCAAAGGGTTATTCACAAGCTGAAGGCATTGACTATGATGAAACCTATGCTCCAGTGGCAAGACTCGAGGCCATTAGAATATTCTTGGCATTCGCAGCATTCTCAAACTTTAATGTTTATCAAATGGATGTTAAGAGTGCTTTTCTTAATGGTAAGCTGGATGAAGAGGTCTATGTAGAACAGCCCCCTGGCTTTGAAGATCCAGATCTGTTGGATTATGTCTACTTCCTTTTCAAGGCTATCTATGGCCTCAAGCAAGCACCAAGAAAATGGTATGACACCCTTTCTGAATTTTTACTTGAAAATGGCTTTGTTAGAGGTGTCATAGACAAAACTCTCTTTACTAAGAAACATAAAAATGATACAATATTAGTCCAAGTCTATGTGGACGATATAATATTTGGGTCTACTAATGATCTTTTGTGCAAGAAATTTGCTAAGTTAATGCAGGGTAAATTTGAAATGAGCATGATGGGAGAACTGAAATTCTTTCTTGGATTGCAAATAAGTCAAAGGACAGATGGAATATTTATCTGTCAATCCAAATATATCAAAGAGCTCCTCAAGAAATATCAAATGGAGGACTCATCTTCAGCTAAGACACCATCATCTACAGCTGTCAAGTTTGGAACTTGTGAAAATTCTGCCAAGGTAGATGTCACAAGTTACAGAGGTATGATAGGCTCATTACTTTACCTTACTGTAAGTAGACCAGATATTATGTATGCTACATGCTTGTGTGCAAGGTTCCAAGCGGATCCTAGAGATGTTCATCTCATTGCTGTAAAACGAATCTTAAGATATCTTAAGGGTACACCTAATCTAGGTATCTGGTACCCTAAAGAATCTGGTTTTAATCTTGTTGGATACACAAATTCAGATTATGCAGGAAGTGTTGTAGATAGAAAAAGCACCTCTGGGAGTTGTCAATTCCTAGGTGGCAGGCTAGTTTCCTGGTACAGCAAGAAACAACAAACAGTTTCCAACTCAACAGCTGAAGTTGAATACATAGCTGCTGGAAGCTGTTGTGCACAAATCTTGTGGATTAGGAATCAGCTGAAAGACTATGGTTTTGTATTATCAAAAATTCCAATTTTGTGTGATAATACAAGTGCCGTAGCAATCTCCAACAATCCTGTGCAGCATTCGAGGACCAAGCACATAGACATCAGGTATCATTTTATTAGAGAGCATGTCATGGATGGTACTGTGGAATTGTTATTTGTACCCACAGAAGAACAAACAGCAGATATTTTTACTAAGTCTCTTGACGAATCCACATTCACCAAAATTGTTGGTGAATTGGGTATGTTAAACAGTCCTAGTAATTAAGCTGGTTAATATCTGAGGTTTATTCTTTAATAATTTGTAAGTGATTTTGTTATTATTTTTAAATTTTAATCACTTGTATAATTATTTTATCAACTTCTTATTGCTTGTAATTGCTAAAAATCTTTGTCAACATGTTTATAATAACTTCTTTATTACTTCTTGTGTTTTAGAATATTTGTGATATTTTAATGAATCATATTCTCTCCTTAAATAATTTTCTATTAGAAAGTTATTTATTAGAAAATATTTAGATTCATTAATTTGTTATAAATATTTTAGTAAATATATTTAATATTTTATTAAATGTTTTGTAGTGTTTGTCCTTTTGTTATTTATATTTGTTCTCGTAAAAAGATTAATCCATGTTTCTGCAAAATATTTATTTTTAGTATTTTTAATAATATATTATAGTGTATTTTAATTGGATTAATTATGCACATTAATTTGTATTTTATTAACATAATATTAGCAGATTATTAGATTGTCTTGTTTGTCTTTATAGTATCAAGACAATCGCCAATACAATCCACAGATTGTCTTGGCAGGTTAGTTTGCTAAATAATAAAATATTTTTCAATTTTATTTTTGTTTTATTTTGTTTTCTTAATTTTAGTTCAAGACAAACGATTGTCTTGATAGTTTTGAACTACCAAGACAATCGGCAAGACAATCGCTTGATTGTCTTGGAATGCCTATTCAGTATTTTAAAAATAAAAAATAAAAAAATTTGATGAGGGTAAGAAAGTTCTATGTTATTATCCTAGATTCTTAACTTTGTTATTTAATCATCTGGTTCCTGTTGGTCAACAAACAATTTTTAGGAATTACAACCCTATGGTATCAGGCAGGCAAACCAAGAAAATATTCACTAGCCTTGATACACATAGAAAATTGATAAATGTGCCAGTGTATATTACACCATATTTGTCTAACTTCATAAATCTACCTGTCATTCCTCGACTTGTAAATGCACCTGAACCTGAACCTCAAAATGTACCTGTCCCTGAACTTCAACATCAAATGGAACAATCTATTCCTTCAGGTACAGCTACTGCATCAATGGAGCAGGTATTGCCTTCTATCTCTCAAACTGTTTCTGGAGCCCAAGTGGCTGATAGGTCAGACCAAGAGGTTGTAGAACCACAACCTCTATCCCAGGTCTTAGAGCCAAACACTGTGTCTAATCAAATCTCTAAACCTAAAGCCAGAAGCAAGTTGTTGACAAAAAGAGCTGATAGAAGAAGTGATAATGTGAGTGATTCCACAGCTCTACCTCCACCAAAGAAGAGAAAAAACCTACTACTTGAGGCATCTGTTAGCCCATCCATTTCCTCCCAACAGGACTTGGACATTGAAATGGCCGATGAATTGTTACTAATTTCATCCTCTCAACAGGATGAAATTATTGAAATTCCCCAAAGGGTCGTGGCACCTTGTACTGAGTCAAGCACACCTCTATTACTCACAATGGGGGAAAACATTACCGTAGAATCTGATGTTGTTAAGGACACTGAGCAAGGAGTGCACGATAGGATGGTTACAGTGCCTACCATTGTTACGGTAGAAGAGCCTTCACAGGCTTCAGAGGGAAATCTTGACTCTCTGCTAGTTATTATAGAGTCATCATCTCCCCTCCCAGGAGGAACATTCCTGGCTCCCTCAAGGGATTCTTCACTCGCAGATTTATCTGGAGAAAGTGAAGGGCAACTTGGTCATCCTATCACTGAAGAAATTCAGTTATCAAATCCAAATGAATTGATAGAGATGACTGAGGATTGGGAATTGCGAACTCCCATTGCACCACCACTGACCTCTCCAGAAGAGGCTAGGGTGATTTCTTATGCAGGTACAGCTCAAGGAAAGGAGCTAGTGTTGAGTGATATGAGGACCACCTTAAATATGAGTGAAACACATGCACGAAAGGAGAGTGACATATCCTTGAGTGAACATCAGGTGAGCGCACACACTGACACAAACACTTTGTCTCTTATGGCTCAAATCAAAGATCTGCAAAAGAAATTGATGGAAACCGAGGCTGAAAAACAAGTTTTAAAAGCACAAGTGGATGAACGGTCTTCTTCTTCCACCTCTGTCAACAATCAGCTCATGATTATTCGTGACGATGTCCACAACATAAAGACTACACTCACTCCAGCAATCAATACATTGATACAATCCAACTCTCAGGCATCTACAGAAAGAACAGATATTCTAAATGCTATTGACGGACTCTCTAATAGGGTGGATGAACTTCAAGTGGAAATGCATGAAACTGCTCAATCATATTCAACAACCTTTGTGAAGCTTGAAGAAAAGTATGATTACATGTTTGAAGGACTTGATCATCTATACAACATTGTTAAACCAACTCATAATATCACACCAGAACAAAAAGCATATTTTGAAGACTATGATGATCATAATGAAGGGGATAATGATGCAAATAGGGAGCTTGGCAGTCAACGAAAGTCTGTAGAGGATTCCTCAACTAAGGGGGAGAAGTCTGGAGATGGAGCAGGTAAGTCTGGAGAAGCAGGAGGAAGTAAGTCAGGAGGTCAAGGGAGGCATAAGGAGAAGTCTGAGAAGTCTACCAAGGGAAAAGAAAAAGCTGCTCATGATGATCAGGATGTATCCAAGTTTGATTTCGATCTCAAGAATAGTAAGTTTGAAGTACAGCAATTAAATGATATTGAGGAAGATCTTTCAAACTGGCAAGATGATCCTGAATTTGAGAAGGAACTTCAAGAGGAGAAAGCTGATCGTCAGATGAGACAAGCTAAGCTTGAGAAGACCAGACAGGTAGTGGATAAAAGATTGAAGCTGAAGCAAGCTGAAGATGCAGAGAAACAAAAGCTACATGCAATCAGTGTACAGGAAAGGAAAAGAGATATTCAGTTGAAGATTAGTCCAAAGTGGGAGAGGGCAAGAGAAATTTTCGATTCTATTCAGAACACTGCTAATGATGATGAACGTTTTCTCCAACTACTTCAACAGTTTCAAGAGACCAATCCAAATTACTTGCAATATATGGATGCATTGATGTTGGAAATCTCGAGGATAGTAGCTGGGTTTGACAGATGTGCAGATCAACTGATAATTTAGATTGACTCTCGTACAATGGGTTCTCTCTATGTGTCACTTCAAATCTTTCAACAGAGAAGCTTGATTGAACTGTGGATTATGTCCCTAAAGGTAAAAAGGTTTTCTGAACTGAATATTTTACTTCATGAAAGACTTTTGGAGTTTGCTCAGAGGAATAGTCCACAAGTTATTCAAACTCCACATCATGTTAAGTTTCTCAAGGGTAATACACTACATTCTTGCTTCCTTGATTCTAAGTCGATGAAATTATACACTGCATCTCATCTGGTCTGGTTAGAACATATGCTGAGGACTACAGGATTCGAAGATAAAGAAAGTATCTTTGTTGCTGACATTATTCGATCATATGCTTTAACTGGCTTTGAAAAAAAATATTACATACTTCAGAATCGGCTATGGGGTGTGACGCCCGCAGATCCGGGGTCGGAGTTCTAGGCGCTCACGGTCCATTTTCCATTAATAACATACCTGTTCTTGCACATAATATATAACACAGCCATCGACCCCACAATAAACTCACACCGCACACACACACACAGGTTAGAGTCTCAGAAACGTCACAACATTGATTAAACAGAAATAAAAGTATCAGAGTTATTACAGACCGAATTAAATAGTATTTATTCTACCAGCAACACTTCGATATGAAGCGAAGTTGGCGGCTTGAAACTTTGTTACGGTACACTGCCTTGCACAGGTCATACTGATAAATAAAACGGACTAACAAAAGTTTCCAACCAATCCGGCTAATGGGGCCTATCGGTGGAATCTCAACTGCTGGCTCGGGTCTAGTCACCTGCTTTCGGGCAGTCTGTCTGGGTCTTGCCATTTCGCTTAGCTGTTGTGTTTGTAAATTTGAAAACAAGCAAGAGTGAACAACTATAGCTCAGCAAGAAATATATGTATAAGGTAAGAAATATAACATTTCATATGATTAGCTGTTATAAAACTCGTTTGTATCAATCAGATATAAAATCACTTGTCATTGTTGATAAATTCCGAAGGTGCAACAATATGTGCCCTCGTTTTCAAAATAAACTTGCAGTTCTAGATACTGCATAGAGTCAACATCTTTCTCATCAAATAGAACACTATCAGCAACTTGGCACAAAAGCCTAAGAAGCAGTGTCAAAGAATTTTTCCAGAATGGAGGAATGGGACTTAAAGAAAACATAAAACCTGACAAGGATTGACGATGATCAGTCGCCACATCCAAGTCCAATAATCCGCGGGTCTTCTCTACCGGTAGAAGGATAGAAACTACATCCGTAACTATCCCCGGGTGAAAACTACATCCGTAATCACCCTCGATGAAAACTGCATCCGTAATCATCCTTCGGCAACACCTGGGCCGGAATAATAATTGATAGACCGCCTGGCTCACGGCCGCTTACACATCCCGGGAATCGTTCATCAACGGTTCCCACACCTGCCAGAGTCCCTTTTTCTTTTTCTTTTAAAAACTTGATTTTGATTGAAAACAGAGTAGTTGAGGTCCGACATCAGTCGACCGATGATTCTTGAAATCATACAAGAAGCAGAACCTGACCGGGGGTTTTCGAAAATGTTTTGAGTTCGAAAGAGTTCGAGTTTGAAAGTATTAAATGTATCTTGGATTGACTTCATCTTTAAAATAATGAACAATAATTAATAAATAATATTTTAAGATTTAATATTAATAAATAATAAAATAATTATTCGATAAAATAAACTTTTAATCCAAGATAGGGTTTCGAGTATTTACGAAGATATGAAAATAATTACTTGAGTATACGATACTCCCCGAATGACCCTTCGGGTTTTCGCAATCTAGTTACGATATAATAATATACCGCTCCCCGGTCAATAGTATATAGGACCGCTACGGCCTCTATTGCTAGAGTCGTTGTCCGAGGAAAACATTTCAGTCTAAGTTCAAGGGGTACAAACATATATGTACTTATACAATCTCAATTGCATCAATACTTCGATAAACATAACATTTGATATGATTGAAAACTACAAACACAACAGTGAAAGTCCTTGTATATGTATAAGTTTTGAAAAGTAAACTTGCCTTGGTTTGGTTGGGGTGGTCGAGCGTGCGGAGTGGAACGATCTATACATAAGCAATAACCGTTCGTTAGTACCTTAACAATATCTCTTTAATTACGGGGGTTAGGGGGTACGAAATTAACTCAATGACTTCGTCTTATAACACTCTAGCCCCACTATAGGTTCATGTCATCACTCGATTACGCTCGTTACTTATTCAACTTAACTTAGTTAACATATCTGAACCATATTCATTACCCCTAGAATTATACTCCACTTAACGACTTTTTCCCTTGCGCGAATTTTACTCTAGCATTTTTATAAAATTGAAAATTTCATATTTTATTCCAATTCTTTTTGGGTAGCCTTCACCACTGCATTTCCTAGCTTCTCAAATTTTTCCATGATCCCACATAAATTTTTAGGGATTTAAAAAAGGTTCACAAAGGGGTCACTTAGTGCAGTCCAGAATCCAGAAACACATTTTACTTCTCCGGCCATAACTTAAAATCTATAAATCACCTAGTCATGAACCTTACATTTCCAGAAACTAAATTCAAATACCTTTCCAAAAATATATGGTAGGACCTCAGGGGACAATATTTGGGGGTTCAAAACCATGTTACAAGACAGGTCAAGTTTCTGGAAAAATTCAGCATGCATGTTTCACTTCAATCAACCAAGATTCTTACTTCCACAACACAACCAACATCTAATTCACCTAGTTCATGCTTTATAACATTCAAGGAGATACATATACTAACCACAATCATAAAAATCACAACCACAACACTAAAACTCAAGATCCATATCATCCATCACTTGAACATCCAAGATTAACACAAATATACATGGATCTATCATCAAACATCATAAACACTACATGGCCAAGAGGGGTTAGGGTTTTTTATACCTTCTTGAGTACCTAGGAGCCTTGGGTAAGCCTTACAAAACTCAAGAACACCTTGAATGATCTCCTACAACCCTTATAATCCAAGATCTAAAAGAAAAACATAACATTGTTACTATTCACAATAACTTTAACAATTAATATCTTGAAATTTAATGGATGAAAGAGCTTGGAAATCTTAGTATACCTTTCTTAGATGATGTAGAGAGCCTAGGAATTATGCCTTGAATTATGAGTGAGGAGAAATGGAAGAAGGAAGAAATTTTCTTCCCTTTTTGAAGCTTGGCCGAGAGCTTTGTTGTTCAAGGGGGGGAAGCTTTTTGGTGTTTTGATTTTTGTGTTTGTTTGAATAATTGTAAGTAGTTGGGTGATACATATTAGTGTATGTATAAGCATGGTACAAGCCTAGGTATGGCCATCATGTACTCTTGTCCCCTCCTTGGAAAAAGAAATGCAACTAGTTACTATTCCTCTTGCCATTTGGTTTAGCTAGTTTGCTTTTTCCTAACTACTTGGTTGCATGGGACTTGCATGCAATACTACTCCTTGTATCATTATTCTTCCACCAATGCTTGTCAATTAAACTTTAATTCGTATCGTATCTTAATTAATCTCTCGTAATAATATTTTGTCGCGTAGAGATTTCCCCTATAATTCCTTAAGTACTTAATTGTGTAAATTCCTCGAATATCCATAATTCCTTGTCATAATCCTTAATAAATCTTTTAATACTCTAATCATTCTCAAATCCCAAGTTTTATAAATCTTACTAACAATAAGACTCTTGCCCTCAATAATCTTCTCTTTTATCTTACCTAGAGAATGTAACAACATAATTTCTCAGACAATCAATTCCATTAAACAACAGGGATGACTAGAAAGGTTCCAATTTGACAATGTCACATGATATTAAATAAAAGAAAATATTGCAAAAATTAGGGTTCTTACAGCCTCCCCTCCTTAAAAGGATTCCGTCCCGGAATCAGGTTGAAAACAGTTGGGGGAGATTTTCACGCATCGCGGTCTCTAGTTCCCATGTTGATTCTTCGACATTCTGGTTCCTCCACAAAACTCTCCCTAGTTTGACAACCTTGTTCCTCAGCACCTGTTCTTTTCTATCCACATAGGTTAAGTCTGGTTGCAGATCCACTTGATCATGTTCTATCACGTGTCGGAAGTCGGTATGGTAGGGTCGTAGCATGGACACATGGAACACATTATGTACTTGCTGCAAGCTCGGGGGTAAAGCCAATTCATAGGCTAACTTTCCAACTCGTCTCAAGATCTCACAAGGTCCAATAAATCTTGGGCTTAATTTCCCCTTCTTACCAAATCTCATCAATCCCTTCCACGGTGATACCTTTAACATCACAAACTCTCCTACCTCATATTCTTTGTCCTTGCGGGTCTGGTCCGCATATTTCTTCTGTCTGTCTTGGGCCGCTACCAGCCGTCCTCTTATGAGTTCGATAGTTTCTCTTGTCTGTTGGACCAGTTCAGGCCCTAAAATCTTCCGCTCTCCAACCTCTTCCCAACACAAGGGAGATCGACATCTTCGTCCGTATAGGGCTTCATATGGGGGCATGCCTATACTCGCATGGTAACTGTTGTTGTAGGAAAATTCGATCAACGGCAAGTGGTCATCCCAACTCCCCTTAAAATCAATGGCACATACTCTCAACATGTCCTCGATGGTCTGGATGGTTTTCTCACTCTGTCCGTCTGTTTGGGGATGGTATGCAGTACTCATGTTTAACTTGGTCCCCACACAATCCTGAAAACTTCTCCAGAACCTGGAGTTGAATCTTGGGTCTCTGTCTGATACAATGCTCACAGGAACCCCATGCCTAACCACAATCTCCTTTTAGTAAATATCTGCCAGCTTGTCGACAGTGTATCTCTCGTTGATTGGAAGAAAATGTGCCGACTTGGTCAATCTATCGATGATTACCCAAATGGCGTCATGATTAGTCTTGGTCCTTGGTAGTCCGACCACAAAGTCCATCGCAATATGCTCCCACTTCCACTCGGGTATCTCTAAGGGTTGCAACAATCCACTGGGCCTCTGGTGTTCGGCCTTTACTCTTTGACATGTCAAGCATTTACTTACCCACTCTGCCACGTCCTTCTTCATATTTGGCCACCAATAGTATTCTCTCAGATCTCTATACATCTTAGTGCCTCCAGGGTGAATTGAATACCTCGAACTATGAGCCTCTTGCAAAATCTCGTCTTTTAATTCTTGAACGTTCGGGATCCATATCCTAGATGCGTACCTCATAATTCCATTCCCGTCCTTCTCACAATTAATTTCCTCGCCAGTCAAAATTTTCTCCATCGAATTCTTTTCTTCTTCTATCTTCTTTTCCTGGCATAACTTAATCTTTTCCAATAGCGGGGGTTGGACTCTTATTTCCATTAGACTCTCTTGTCCAATTCCTGGTAACCTCACTTCAATCTCCAGTTTCTCAAGGTCCTTGATCAACTCGTCCACTGACGTTATCATCTTGAGTTTCTCCTTTCGGCTAAGTGCATCGGCCACCACGTTGGCCTTCCCTGGGTGATAATGAATCTCACAATCATAATCCTTGATTAGTTCTAGCCATCTCTTCTGCCTCATGTTTAACTCTTTCTGAGTGAATATGTACTTTAAGCTCTTGTGATCCGTGTAGATTTCACACTTTTCTCCGTAAAGATAATGTATCCAGATCTTCAAAGCGAAAACTATTGCTGCTAACTCCAAATCATGGGTGGGGTATCTTATCTCATATTCCTTAAGTTGCCTGGACGCATACGCAATCACCTTACCGTGCTGCATAAGCACACACCCTAAACCTTTATGGGACGCGTCGCTATAAATCACAAAATCTCCCTTATCATCAGGTAGGGCTAGTACTGGTGCTGTCACCAACCTCTTTTTCAACTCTTGGAAGCTCTCTTCGCATTTTTCACTCCACACAAACTTCTCGGTCTTGCGAGTTAGTCGGGTCAAAGGGGCTGCTATCTTGGCAAAGTCTTGGACAAATCTCCTATAGTAGCCAGCCAACCCTATAAAACTTCTCACCTCTGTCGGAGTGGTTGGTCTCTCCCAATTTGACACAGCCTCTATTTTGGCTGGGTCCACTAGAATGCCTTGTTCGCTAATCACATGCCCTAAAAACTGAACTTCCTTCAACCAAAATTCACACTTCGAGAACTTAGCGTACATCTTTTCTTCTCTCAACGCTCCCAATACAATCCTCAAGTGCTCTGCATGTTCCTCCTTCGTCTTGGAATAAATCAAGATGTCATCGATGAAGACTATAACACACTTGTCCAAGTATTTCTTGAAGACTCGATTCATTAAATCCATGAAAGCTGCAGGGGCATTCGTTAACCCAAATGACATCACTAGGAACTCATAGTGTCCGTACCGGGTGCGAAAGGCCGTCTTTGGTATATCTTCTGGTTTAATCTTTAACTGGTGGTACCCGGTCCTCAAATCGATTTTAGAAAAATAAACTTCGTCCTTTAATTGATCAAATAGGTCATCTATCCTGGGCAGGGGATATTTATTCTTTATAGTCACTTTGTTCAACTCCCTATAGTCTATACATAATCTCATACTACCATCCTTCTTTTTCACGAATAACACCGGGGCTCCCCACGGTGACACGCTAGGTCTTATCATCCATTTATCCAACAACTCTTGTAACTGAGTGGCTAGCTCTTTCATCTCCACTGGGGCTAGCCGATATGGGGCTTTCGAAATTGGGGCCGTACCCGGAACTAAGTCTATAGCGAACTCGATGTCTCTATCAGGTGGTAGTCCGGGAAGATCATCCGGAAATACGTCCGTGAATTTATTAACGACAGGGATTTCCCGTAGGCTTGGTGCCTCCTTCTTGGTATCCTTCACATAGGCTAAATAGGCTTCGCATCCTTTACGTAACAGCTTCTTAGCTTGAATCATAGTCAGGAACTTTTGGTTTTGCCTTTTCCCACTAAACACTACTTCCTCGTCCCCTGGCAGTTTCAAACTTACTTTCTTCTTTACACAATCAATCTGGGCTCCGTGGGTTGTTAACCAATCCATACCTACTATTACGTCAAACTCTCCTAGTTTAAAAGGTATTAAATCTACCCGAAAGTGTCGCCCTTCTATTTCTAGGTCGCAACCCGGACATACTTGGCTAACAGGGATAATTTTATGGTTAGCTATCTCTATTTGCAGTCTGTCTTCCAATGGTTCAGTCTTAAGACCTAACTGACATACAAAGTCTAGAGATATGAAAGACTTGGTAGCTCCCGAATCAAATAAAACATTTGCCTTAACTGAGTTGAGTAGTAGAGTACCTGCAATCAGATCCGTGTTCCTCACGGCATCCTGCACAGTCATGTTAAAAGTCCTTGCAGTAGGGGCCTTGTTAGAAGCAGTTCCACTCACTCTTGATGCAGCTGGCCCAGAGGACATACATTCCCTCATTCGGTGCCCTGGTTTCCCACACTTGAAGCAATTACCTCCGGCACTGGTGTTGTTACTAGTTCCCCGACAGGCGTTAGCATAATGTCTTGTCAGCCCACACTTGAAGCACTTCACATCCTGTAGGTTAGACACGCCCGCATGTTTCCTTCCACATTTATTGCATTCTGGGGGTAGGGCTCGGGATGGGGCAGAGTAAGACGATCCCTGTGGTCGGCCGCTCTGGCCCACACTCCAACTTTCAGCTCTCTTGGTTCCAAAGTTTCCGCTGGGTTGGGACACCGTTCCTTGCTTAAATTTGCTCGGAAAGCTCCCTCCCGCAGAGTTTCCCTTTCGACTATCAAACTTCCTCTTCTTTCCTTCCCTCTCCTTCTGCATCTGTTCACTCCCAGCCTCAACAATTGATGCTTTCTGTACCAGGGTGGCATAGTCTGTCAGCTCAAGAACCGCCACACGATTCTGAATCCATTGCTTTAGCCCCAATTGAAACCTTCGGGCCCTCTTTGCCTCAGAGTTCACATATTCCGGCACAAATCTCGATAACTCAGTAAATTTGGCCTCATACTCGGCCACCGTCATGTTACCTTGCTTTAGTTCCAAAAACTTCAGCTCCATTTATGTCTCCATGAACCTAGGAAAGTACTTCTCCAAGAACAGCTCGCTAAACCTCTCCCAGGTCACCACACCTCTTCCTTCCAAATTCTTCTTAGCTTCCCACCAATAGTTCGCCTCACCCTTCAGAAGGTAAGTGGCGAAAACAGTCTTCTGCTCTTCAGCGACACCTAGTATCTCGAAAGATTTTTCCATTTCCTTCAGCAAGGCTCTTGCCTCGACCGGATCGGCAGTTCCTTTAAATTCTGGGGGTTTCAGGGATTTGAAGTTCCGGAAAGCATTTGCATTAGCATTGCTGGGTGGTTGCTGAATCGGGGGACGGTCCAAGTTCTGCCTAAGTAGTTCCATGAACTGTTCCATAGGGCCTCCCCTAGGATGTTCTACCTCTTGGGTGTCATCACCAGCTTCTTCTTCTTCATACTCAGAGTCATCAAACAAGTTATGATCGTTGCCCTCATCCTCACTCAGGTTGACATTCTCCCCTTCATGGTTCTGGTGGCCTCCGGTCCCATGGTGGCTACCCTGGCCTTCAGAACTGATCGGGTGGGCTCGAGTGTTCATTCTTCTGGGTGGCATGATTCTGATAATGAAACAAGAAATGGGTTAGGGTTTTCCAATTACCTGACAGCGTTTGCACGGGTCAGGAACGTATCGTTCCTCCTCATAATGGTGGAAGTTGCAAAAGTTTTAATAACCCGATGCTGGAGATAAAACGTCAAAACATTTTTGGGAAAATCTCTATGAGATGCGAAAACATTTGCAAGAGTTTTCAAGTTTTCGAAACCTCAAATTTTTTTATTTTTTATTTTTTTTGAAAAAATTTTTTATTTTAAAAAACATTGTAGGAACATTTTGGAAATTTGTAGAGAACAATTTGAAATCGCATGTCGAAATTTGAAACAACATGGTTTTATTTGTGGCTTGTAGCAATTGTATATATTCACAGTTGTATATCAAAACGGTAAAGCATGGCATCGGAAAGTAAACAGTTGAGACAATATCAAGGAAACTGAAACTAAATAAGTACGGTACAAGGGTTATCACAAAGTTTGGATGTTAGAGCCAAATACATAGTTCCGATGTCAAAGTCTAGCTAAAGTGGAACAATAACAAGTACATCATCTGAATAGTCAGGGCTACACAAAAGTAGGGCTACATCCATACATACTATCCGAAGTCACGTCTACATATCTGTAGGTCAGTCTACTCATCCACTGATCAGAAAGGATACCACTGCACAAGTCAACTATCCCGCAAAATCGACACACTAATGTCATCTGAACCTAGGGGACTGAGCTATCCGTAACACATCATGGGGCCGCACCGCGGCGGAGCAAAGTCCTCACTCGGAAAAATGCACGACGCACAACACGCCTATCATCCCTAGCCTGGATCACTCCGCCCCCGCGGATCCCTAAACCAAGAATCCTCTAGCGACTCCTCCTCTCAATCCTATGGAGTCGAGCCCTAGTCCTCCTAGCAACAGCAGTCCTCATCTCAGACTGGATCCTCAAGCGCGCCTCGCGCTCCTCCAATAGTGCCCGCCTCGCCTCGTTAAGTCGGGCCTCTACAGAAAGTAAGTCCCGGGTGAGGAACTGCACCACGTAAGCGTGCTCAGTACCCGACACTGGGGGTAGGTCCATCGGCGGGGGTGGTATGACAGGAACAGGAGCAGGTGCAGTCGCAGTAGCAGGGGTAGGGTCAAGCTCCTCCTCGCCAGAAGTATCATCCTCGGAGTCACCGTCCGATGAAACAGGGCTCGATGACTGCGTAGAAGGTGGGGGTGACACAACACGACCCTCACTGGATCTCACACTCTCCTCATCAGTAGCTACAGGAGATGGGGTAACAGGCCCTGGCTCAGGCTCAGGCTCAAAGGGCTCCTCAACGGGATCCTCATCATCAGTATCTCCTATCAGCGTAATCCAGGGGCCAAGCTCAGAGTCAACACCCATATCCTCCTCAGGATCCTCGGTATCTCGCATCAATGCCTCATCATGCTCTCTCTCGAGAGCCTCAGGGTCTGGTATCTCCTCCATCTACACAAGGGAAATAAGGTGGGTCACTAACCATAAAGAAAGGTTTAAGGAGTAGTTCCCTCACGGGCCTTAAAGTCAGGGCTATATCCGATAACCCGACTACAAACTCGATGAGAGTTCTAAGTATTATTATGGTTGTTATTAGGGTTATTATTATTGTTATTATTATTAGGGTTGCTTTCTTAAATTACTATCGTTTCTGAGAACTGTAACCTCGCTCTGATACAATTTCTGTGACGCCCCAAGATCTGGGGTCGGAGATCTAGGCGCTCACGGTCCATTTTCCATTAATAACATACCTGTTCTTGCACATAATATATAACACAGCCATCGACCCCACAATAAACTCACACCGCACATACACACACATGTTAGAGTCTCAGAAACGTCACAACATTGATTAAGCAGAAATAAAAGTATCAGAGTTATTACAGACCGAATTAAATAGTATTTATGCTACCAGCAACACTTCGATATGAAGCGAAGTTGGCGGCTTAAAAGTTTGTTACGGTACACTGCCTTGCACAGGTCATACTGATAAATAAAACGAACTAACAAAAGTTGCCAACCAATCCGGCTAATGGGGCCTACCGGTGGAACCTCAACTGCTGGCTCGGGTCTAGTCACCTGCTTTCGGGCAGTCTGTCTGGGTCTTGCCATTTCGCTTAGATGTTGTGTTTGTAAATTTGAAAACAAGCAAGAGTGAGCAACTATAGCTCAGCAAGAAATATATGTATAAGGTAAGCAATATAACATTTCATATGATTAGCTGTTATAAAACTCGTTTGTATCAATCAGATATAAAATCACTTATCATTGTTGATAAATTCCGAAGGTGCAAAATATGTGCCCTCGTTTTCAAAATAAACTTGCAGTTCTAGATACTGCATAGAGTCAACATCTTTCTCATCAAATAGAACACTATCAGCAACTTGGCACAAAAGCCTAAGAAGTAGTGTCAAAGCATTTTTCCAGAATGGAGGAATGGGACTTAAAGAAAACATAAAACCTGACAGGGATTGACGATGATCAGTCGCCACATCCAAGTCCAATAATCCGCGGGTCTTCTCTACCGGTAGAAGGATAGAAACTACATCCGTAACTATCCCCGGGTGAAAACTACATCCGTAATCACCCTCGATGAAAACTACATCCGTAATCATCCTTCGGCAACACCTGGGCCGGAATAATAATTGATGGACCGCCTGACTCACAGCCGCTTACACATCCCGGGAATCGTTCGTCAACGGTTCCCACACCTGCCAGAGTCCCTTTTTCTTTTTCTTTTAAAAACTTGATTTTGATTGAAAACAGAGTAGTTGACGTCCGACATCAGTCGACCGATGATTCTTGAAATCATACAAGAAGCAGAACCTGACCGGGGGTTTTCGAAAATGTTTTGAGTTCGAAAGAGTTCGAGTTTGAAAGTATTAAATGTATCTTGGATTGACTTCATCTTTAAAATAATAAACAATAATTAATAAATAATATTTTAAGATTTAATATTAATAATTAATAAAATAATTATTCGATAAAATAAACTTTTAATCCAAGATAGGGTTTCGAGTATTTACGAAGATATGAAAATAATTACTTGAGTATACGATACTCCCCGAATGACCCTTCGGGTTTTCGCAATCTAGTTACGATATAATAATATACCGCTCCCCGGTCAATAGTATATACGGACCGCTACGACCTCTATTGCTAGAGTCGTTGTCCGAGGAAAACATTTCAGTCTAAGTTCAAGGGGTACAAACATATATGTACTTATACAATCTCAATTGCATCAATACTTCGATAAACATAACATTTGATATGATTGAAAACTACAAACACAACAGTGAAAGTCCTTGTATATGTATAAGTTTTGAAAAGTAAACTTGCCTTGGTTTGGTTGGGGTGGTCGAGCGTGCGGAGTGGAACGATCTATACATAAGCAATAACCGTTCGTTAGTACCTTAACAATATCTCTTTAATTACGGGGTTTAGGGGGTACAAAATTAACTTAATGACTTCGTCTTATGACACTCTAGCCCCACTATAGGTTCATGTCATCACTCGATTACGCTCGTTACTTATTCGACTTAACTTAGTTAACATATCCGAACCATATTCATTACCCCTAGAATTATACTCCACTTAACGACTTTTTCCCTTGCGCGAATTTTACTCTAGCATTTTTATAAAATTGAAAAATTCATATTTTACTCCAATTCTTTTTGGGTAGCCTTCACCACTGCATTTCCTAGCTTCTCAAAATTTTCCATGATCCCACATAAATTTTTAGGGATTTAAACAAGGTTCACAATGGGGTCACTTAGTGCAGTCCGGAATCCAGAAACACATTTTATTTCTCCGGCCATAACTTAAAATCTATACATCACCTAGTCATGAACCTTACATTTCCAGAAACTACATTCAAATACCTTTCCAACAATATATGGTAGGACCTCAGGGGACAATATTTGGGGGTTCAAAACCATGTTACAAGACAGGTCAAGTTTCTGGAAAAATTCAGCATGCATGTTTCACTTAAATCAACCAAGATTCTTACTTCCACAACACAACCAACATTTAATTCACCTAGTTCATGCTTTATAACATTCAAGGAGATACATATACTAACCACAATCATAAAAATCATAACCACAACACTAAAACTCAAGATCCATATCATCCATCACTTGAACATCCAAGATTAACACAAATATACATGGATCTATCACCAAACATCATAAACACTACATGGCCAAGAGGGGTTAGGGTTTTTTTATACCTTCTTGAGTACCTAGGAGCCTTGGGTAAGCCTTACAAAACTCAAGAACACCTTGAATGATCTCCTACAACCCTTATAATCCAAGATCTAAAAGAAAAACATAACATTGTTACTATTCACAATAACTTTAACAATTAATATCTTGAAATTTAATGGATGAAAGAGCTTGGAAATCTTAGTATACCTTTCTTAGATGATGTAGAGAGCCTAGGAATTATGCCTTGAATTATGAGTGAGGAGAAATGGAAGAAGGAAGAAATTTTCTTCCCTTTTTGAAGCTTGGCCGAGAGCTTTGTTGTTCAAGGGGGGGAAGCTTTTTGGTGTTTTGATTTTTGTGTTTGTTTGAATAATTGTAAGTAGTTGGGTGATACATATTAGTGTATGTATAAGCATGGTACAAGCCTAGGTATGGCCATCATGTACTCTTGTCCCCTCCTTGGAAAAAGAAATGCAACTAGTTACTATTCCTCTTGCCATTTGGTTTAGCTAGTTTGCTTTTTCCTAACTACTTGGTTGCATGGGACTTGCATGCAATACTACTCCTTGTATCATTATTCTTCCACCAATGCTTGTCAATTAAACTTTAATTCGTATCGTATCTTAATTAATCTCTCGTAATAATATTTTGTCGCGTAGAGATTTCCCCTATAATTCCTTAAGTACTTAATTGTGTAAATTCCTCGAATATCCATAATTCCTTGTCATAATCCTTAATAAATCTTTTAATACTCTAATCATTCTCAAATCCCAAGTTTTATAAATCTTACTAACAATAAGACTCTTGCCCTCAATAATCTTCTCTTTTATCTTACTTAGAGAATGTAACAACATAATTTCTCAGACAATCAATTCCATTAAACAACAGGGATGACTAGAAAGGTTCCAATTTGACAATGTCACATGATATTAAATAAAAGAAAATATTGCAAAAATTAGGGTTCTTATGTAATAACCCTAACTTTAGCAAAACTACAATGATCACATGAATAGTAATTTTGAGGATTTAGAGAAATGGTATGTAGGTCCTCTGCAATGGAAACAGAAAATGAATAAACAGAAACCATACTAGTAATGTACACTGAAATTAAGTGACTCGAAATGACGATGGATTTCAGAAATTCCTAAATATGGATTTTTGAGGATTTTGACTTCCAAAGAGCTTCTATTGGATCTTAAGGGGCATGGAAATATTATAAGAATTATATATTGAGGGATTAGAGAATTTAGATTAAACCAGGGGATTATTAAGTTAAGAGAATACCAAAGGAATTTGGAATGTTAAATGATTTCAGAACCACTGAGATAATGAGGTATATTCGAGACGAACCACAATTAGACGAGTATGGAAACCAAGCAACCAAGATTAGTAATATAAAAAGGATACATACCACATTTTTACTTACCAAGATCATTAGCATTATACTTAGAAAATCAAAATGGGATTTATTGGATCATCAAGTGACATCACCATCCACTAACTTGTTTTAATGGGCAAATTAGTCATTTAGAATGGTTTTATACACTAAATATCTTCCAATCTTCCACCATACTCTAGAATTAATAAGTGATTAGCTAGATAAGATCAAAACCAAGAGCAAAACTCTCTCCCCCACCTCATTTCATCAATTCGGCCAAACAGTAACAGCCTACTTAGAACAGGCATATCTCCTTCGTTTCTCAGCCAAATTTTGCGTTCTATAGCTTTTTGGAAAGCCCATGTGATAATCTATAACTCTTATTTCACAAGGTGTGTCCAGAAAAGCAAGGTAAGGGCCTCGTTTTTCATGTTTTTTCAGCTGGGTTTTAGAACTCCGAACATCTCTAAGTATGTTCTTGATGTTTCTTGTTAGTTTAAGGTGTTATAAGGTTATATCAAGGCTTTTCAAGGACTACAAGCCTTTGTTAAGTGTTGTTAAAGCTTCAAGGCAGGTATAAACCCTAACCCCTTTTTATTATTTGAGTTTTAGTGATGTTAATGGATGATGTGTGGTTAAAAGTGATTATTGTGATGTTAGCTAGCATAAATTTTGATTGATTGTTGGGTGATGGTATTGAGGCCTCACCATTGATTATATGGATTATGAGGATGTAATATTGATGTGTATGGAGTGTTGGATGATTATATGGCTTGGTTGTGATGGAATGGTTTTTGGAATGTCCGAAATATAGCCGTTATAATGCCCGATTTTCGTTAGGAAGAAATCTGCCCTGTTTTGTGACCCCTGTATCCGTACGGTACCCTACTGCCTAGGTTACCAATTAACCATGTAATGATAGAGCTTAGTTCATAGATCGTTTTGATATAAGGTACGTTAAAATCTGACGTACGGTTTAGGAGAAAAGTCAGTTTTAGTGAAAACGGTTCAGAAACCGAGAAAACGTAGTTGTGTCAACTTTGAGGCAATGACTACCATACTTAAACATTTTTAAAAATTATGAAACTTTTGGATAATGTAGTAAGGTAGTCAAAGAGTTGTTACCAGTTGACCTTGTGATAAAATTCGAAATCCATATTTTCTGAGAATTTTTACAGTTAAGTGTGATCGTTAGGGGAAATGGTGAAAACCCCTGAAACTTCGATTAAGGTTTTAAATGGCTAAGTTCTTGAACCTTTGGGGTAATAGGAATACGTTAAACATATATTAAAGTTTCAAAGGTAATGTTATACAAGAGTGTAGTGAGTAAGAGATGTGGTTCTAACGACAGTCCTTTTGTGTTTATAGAAACTCCGGAAGAGGGACGAGCCATACTGTCAGGATACCGAAACCGAGACAAGATTTCTTCTATCCTTACTTTGTAAAACTACTTATCTTCACAAAGAAACTTGATTTCATGGAATATATATGTGATGCTATTATTACTATATTGTGAAGAAATTGTCTTCCTTGAGTATTGATATTGAAAAGAAAGGTATACGAAGATGTATATGAATATGAATATGAGTACGAAGATGTATATGAATATGGATATGAGTATGAGATGGATATGTATAGAGATGATTATGCATGAAGTGAACATGCCTTATGATTAAGAGAATATGAGAGAATGGTATCAGTTGTTATCTAAAGAAAAGAATGGTATCAGTTGTTATCTAGGGTTATATGATTTATAATATTTCGCTAAAGATATTCTTTTTCAATATTAGTGGTTTAATAAATATTATTTGGTTATTATTTACTACTCTTTAAATAGACGGAATATTTTCGGAATATAAAAGTATATTTGATTTCTTGATTTTGAAAGAGATGTCTGGATCATGATCAAAGCATTATGTTATATATATATATATATATATATATATATATATATGTTATAGAAGTAATGTGCGAGAATGGAAATGATATGAGCGAATGATATGTGGGAATGAAAGCGAGAAAATGGAAATGTGGAATGATATTTTGAAAAGGGAATAATGATGTGACAAAAAGGGGGATTGCAACAGACTTGCGTAAGTGGCTGTGTCAGGGCTGTGTGCGACACAGTCCAGCATTTATTATTTTATTACGGCACGAAGATGCCAAGGGAGGATGTTAGCAGGTGGCCTTCCTCCAGGGATGATCTTCATTCCTTCTACCGGTAGTAAAAAGAGAGCAGGTACGATTAGGCGACTGATCATCGTCCTAACGTATCAGGCGACAGCAGATATCCCCAATGTTTTTGAAAAGAAAGTGTAGACAATGGTTTCAGATTTCTATACTGAAAACAGAATAATGATATGAGATGATGGAATTATGGTTACAGATGAAGAAAAACTGATATTATATTATTTTAGATTTCTTTCTTATAATAGTAAGTGGATGATGTATTATTAAATAAGAGCTTTATTCTTCCTTAAGGCTTTTAATTGTTTTCTGCTATTATATATGCATATACATATATGTATACCTGTTCACATTCTAAATTCTAGATTACAATATTATCTTGCTGAGCTATTATAGCTCACTCTTGCTACTTATGTATATAGCAGCTAGGTCCCATGCCGATACTACGCACTACACCCCGCAAGAGGTAAGGGAAAGGTGACCTTTTGAGCTAGTGTTGGCGACCATCCCCGAGGTAGTGACAAGCGAAGGGGATTAGTAGATTTATGTAAATTAAGTGTGTAAGTTGTAATAAACTTTTGGTTGTTGAAATGCTTCCTGTAGAAGTATTATTCAACAATGTACTTAGTAGAATTCTGGGTTTGTAATAACTGTTAACTTTAAACTTTTAATATTGTGAATGTTGTTCTATGAGCATATGACTGGTGTGTGTGTGTGTATTAGTGTGGGGTCAATTGCTTAATTAGTAAAAAAAAAAAAGACTAAAGAGATATTGATATTGATCGGAAATTGGACCGTGATGACCTGGATCCTTGACCCCGGATCTAAGGGCGTCACAGATGGTATCAGAGCTAAGAGTCATATTGCTCAGGAACAAGAGTGATAGTAATATACGCATATAGATATATAGGTAATGATATAAAATATGAACTCATATCGAGTTCAAGGGGGGTTTATCAAACGAAGCGTTTATTCTGAGTCGCGATTATAATTTTATAGATTATTGCTAATAAAGGTTATTATGCCAAAAGTGTTAAGTTTATTTAGCACATGAGATCGATATGAGAAAGGGAATACTTGATGTATCGGGAAGTGTACGTTAGATAACCTCGTGAGTAATCCCAGGATGATCTATCATCTCTTATTCGAAAAAAAAAGGGGCCTGTATCTTTTCAAAACTTTCTGGTACCTTTGGAATGTGTTTCAAAATTGTATTTTATCTATTTTAGTCAAAATATTTCTCTAAGATTATTTTTGGAAGAGGGTATTTATCATCGTGATTAAATGTTTTCTTTATACTTCTTATTCCAACTAAGAGGAACAATCCTATATGTATACACAAGGACGATCTGTCTGTGTGATTGAAAGTCGGAGGGGACGCTCTCACTTGTGTTACGTACGGGTTCTTCCATCATATTGATTTCCCAAAATATTCTTTTGTTTCGAATAAGAGCTATTTAAAACTCTTAATCTTATAAATTGTTGCGGGACCCTTGCTTGTTTCTGGGTCCGTTTCAAATCAAAGTTTCTTAAATTTTATAAATTGTTTCGAATATAGAAGATTTCAGTAATGGATGGGATAATGGAAGCAAGGTTTAGAGTATACGTGATTATACGAGGAAACTTGAGATTTCAAGGGAAATTTCAATAAGAGATAATTAGAGCTAGAAGCGTTTCGATATAAAAGAGAAAGGAATTTCGTGAGAAGAAATGGGCATATTTGAGGACTAGTGAGATAAAAGAATATGAGGAATTTTAAGGTATAATTGAGATTTACTATTGAAAGTAAGGTGTATTTTGAGGAAAAGTCAGAATAAGGATAAACAAAGGAAGTGGGGATAATTAATGAAGTTTGTGTATTCTGTCTAAATTCTATCGTATTTTGATATTAATTGTTGAGATTCTAAAATATTGATGTATATAAGGTGATTGACTTAAATGAAAAGGTTATTGTGCTAAAGGTGATACGCTTATTTGCTAAAGTTGAGTTGAGAATATTAGGGTATATAAATGAGTTAACTAGTGATATAATTATGTATATGAGAATGATGTATATGGGAATGATGTATGTTGTACCCTAAATTTGGGTGATTAATGAAGAATATTGTTATATACAGAATCATGCCGCCTAAGCGTAATAATAGAGCGAATGCAAGAGAAAATGAGAGAGAGGAAGGAAGTCATAATAGGCAGGGTGAAAACGCTCATAATGAACAAAATCATGAAGAAGAAGAAGATGAATCAACTGGCCAACAAGGAAATCAGGGTGGTGACCCTTTTGACCAACTTATGGACCTATTAAGGCAGAATTTAGTTAATCCACAGAATCCTCAACAACCACCTGTTCTTCCCAATCAGGCAGCTAACTCATTTCATGCTTTTAAGTCATTAAAACCCCCAGAGTTTGAGGGAACTGCTAACCCAGTAGTAGCCCGAGCCTGGTTAAAAGAGATGGAAAAAGCTTTTGAGATATTGAGGATAGAAGAGGATCAGAAAACAATCTTTGCAGCCTATCTCTTAAATGGAGAGGCAAATTATTGGTGGGAAGCTAAGAAGAATCTAGAAGGAGCGGGAGTAATAACCTTGGAGCGTTTTACTAGGGTGTTCTTAGAAAAGTACTCCCCTAGGTATTTGGAAAACCAAATGAAGATGAAATTTCTGGAATTAAAGCAGGATAATCTATCCGTGGCTGAGTATGAAACTAAATTTACTGAACTGTCTAGGTTTGTTCCCGAATTTGTGCGTACTGAAGAACAAAGAGCAAAAAGGTTCCAACAAGGATTGAAACCATGGCTACGAACGTGAGTGGCACCATTTGAGTTGACTGATTTTGCTGCAGTGGTCCAGAAGGCATCTATTATAGAAGCCGAGAGTGAACAAACCCAAATAGGTCGAGAGAACAAGAAAAGGAAACTTGAGGGTCCAAAGGGAGGTTCAAGTGAGGGAAGCTACTTTAATAGAGTTGGTAGAGGACAAAAACCCCAGTTTGGAGGAAAGTCAGGGAATAATAAGGCTACCAGTGAGACTGTGAATCAGGGTGGTAGATCCACAGGAACCTTTCAGTCAAATCAATCACGACCGCCATTACCAGATTGTGAGATGTGTGGTAGGAAGCATGCAGGAACGTGTAGAGTGTTAGGTGTGACCTGTTTTAAGTGTGGACAGAAAGGGCATTATCAGGACAGGTGCCCATCAGCTGATACGAACCCTCGAGGTGAGATCAAGTGTTACCAGTGTGGGAAACTAGGACACTTTGCTAGGGATTGCCGTTCCGGTGGGTCATCTGCGCCGGGACAAAGTATGACTGCTTCAAATAAACCCACTGCCAGAGTGTACAATATGACCTTAGGGGAAGCATTGAAAAAGCTGGATACAGATGCAGGTGAACATTTTCTTTTAGTATTTAAATTTTTAGTGTAAATGTTTGGTTAAGAATCAATGTGGTCAATGAATGGTGTAAATAAGTTAATAAAATAGATAAGAATGATCTATCTGAGTTGGAAGTAAGATATGCTGAACCAGAGAGAGAAAGTAATAGTATTTTGGGGGTAAACCACAGACTTGTTTAGATACGAACAGGAAATATATATTATAGGTAGTATTTCCTTACAATTGTTTCAAGGGATTTTATTCTAGTCGGATTTCTGGAAGATTTTACGGAGACAAGATATAATAAGATCGAAGTGTGTATATTTTATGTCATGATAGAGATTCAAAATAGGGATAAACCATAAGTGAGATACACTACCATTCAGGGGAGGCCAATGTGGTGGCCGATACCCTTAGCTAAAAGAGGAATGAGAGATAAACCAATATAAAATGACTAAAACAGGAGGAAATTGCAAGATAAAGATAGTGAAAGCACTGCTACTGATAAGTTAAATGGCATGTTGATGAATGACAAGCAAGTTTAGGTTGGTGTATTTTGTGCAAACAAGATAGAGATATTATGAAGGAAAAAGGATGGAGAAAGTGGTATAGAAGTTATATGGTGTAGATGAAAAAGGTATTTATGGACATTTTCAACGTGATTCCGGGACGGAATCCTTTTAAGGGGGGAAGGATGTAATAACCCTAACTTTAGCAAAACTACAATGATCACATGAATAGTAATTTTGAGGATTTAGAGAAATGGTATGTAGGTTCTCTGCAATGGAAACAGAAAATGAATAAACAGAAACCATACTAGTAATGTCAACTGAAATTAAGTGACTCGAAATGACGATGGATTTCAGAAATTCCTAAATATGGATTTTTGAGGATTTTGACTTCCAAAGAGCTTCTATTGGATCTTAAGGGGCATGGAAATATTATAAGAATTATATATTGAGGGATTAGAGAATTTAGATTAAACCAGGGGATTATTAAGTTAAGAGAATACCAAAGGAATTTGGAATGTTAAATGATTTCAGAACCACTGAGATAATGAGGTATATTCGAGACGAACCACAATTAGACGAGTATGGAAACCAAGCAACCAAGATTAGTAATATAACAAGGATACATACCACATTTTTACTTACCAAGATCATTAGCATTATACTTAGAAAATCAAAATGGGATTTATTGGATCATCAAGTGACATCACCATCCACTAACTTGTTTTAATGGGCAAATTAGTCATTTAGCATGGTTTTATACACTAAATATCTTCCAATCTTCCACCATACTCTAGAATTAATAAGTGATTAGCTAGATAAGATCAAAACCAAGAGCAAAACTCTCTCCCCCACCTCATTTCATCAATTCGGCCAAACAGTAACAGCCTACTTAGAACAGGCATATCTCCTTCGTTTCTCAGCCAAATTTTGCGTTCTATAGCTTTTTGGAAAGCCCATGAGATAATCTATAACTCTTATTTCACAAGGTGTGTCCAGAAAAGCAAGGTAAGGGCCTCGTTTTTCATGTTCTTTCAGCTGGGTTTTAGAACTCCGAACATCTCTAAGTATGTTCTTGATGTTTCTTGTTAGTTTAAGGTGTTATAAGGTTATATCAAGGCTTCTCAAGGACTACAAGCCTTTTTTAAGTGTTGTTAAAGCTTCAAGGCAGGTATAAACCCTAACCCCTTTTTATTATTTGAGTTTTAGTGATGTTAATGGATGATGTGTGGTTAAAAGTGATTATTGTGATGTTAGCTAGCATAAATTTTGATTGATTGTTGGGTGATGGTATTGAGGCCTCACCATTGATTATATGGATTATGAGGATGTAATATTGATGTGTATGGAGTGTTGGATGATTATATGGCTTGGTTGTGATGGAATGGTTTTTGGAATGTCCGAAATATAGCCGTTATAATGCCCGATTTTCGTTAGGAAGAAATCTGCCCTGTTTTGTGACCCCTGTATCCGTACGGTACCCTACTGCCTAGGTTACCAATTGACCATGTAATGATAGAGCTTAGTTCATAGATCGTTTTGATATAAGGTACGTTAAAATCTGACGTACGGTTTAGGAGAAAAGTCAGTTTTAGTGAAAACGGTTCAGAAACCGAGAAAACGTAGTTGTGTCAACTTTGAGGCAATGACTACCATACTTAAACATTTTTAAAAATTATGAAACTTTTGGATAATGTAGTAAGGTAGTCAAAGAGTTGTTACCAGTTGACCTTGTGATAAAATTGGAAATCCATATTTTCTGAGAATTTTTACAGTTAAGTGTGATCGTTAGGGGAAATGGTGAAAACCCCTGAAACTTCGATTAAGGTTTTAAATGGCTAAGTTCTTGAACCTTTGGGGTAATAGGAATACGTTAAACATATATTAAAGTTTCAAAGGTAATGTTATACAAGAGTGTAGTGAGTAAGAGATGTGGTTCTAACGACAGTCCTTTTGTGTTTATAGAAACTCCGGAAGAGGGACGAGCCATACTGTCAGGATACCGAAACCGAGACAAGATTTCTTCTATCCTTACTTTGTAAAACTACTTATCTTCACAAAGAAACTTGATTTCATGGAATATATATGTGATGCTATTATTACTATATTGTGAAGAAATTGTCTTCCTTGAGTATTGATATTGAAAAGAAAGGTATACGAAGATGTATATGAATATGAATATGAGTACGAAGATGTATATGAATATGGATATGAGTATGAGATGGATATGTATAGAGATGATTATGCATGAAGTGAACATGCCTTATGATTAAGAGAATATGAGAGAATGGTATCAGTTGTTATCTAAAGAAAAGAATGGTATCAGTTGTTATCTAGGGTTATATGATTTATAATATTTCGCTAAAGATATTCTTTTTCAATATCAGTGGTTTAATAAATATTATTTGGTTATTATTTACTACTCTTTAAATAGACGGAATATTTTCGGAATATAAAAGTATATTTGATTTCTTGATTATGAAAGAGATGTCTGGATCATGATCAAAGCATTATGTTATATATATATATATATATATGGGCTTAATGATCCTATAGTTAACTATAGGTAAAGTTCCTACAGTTAACCATTGAAATCACGACACATCACGTAGTTTCCTAAATAAAAAGATACATCATTAATGCCCCTGCGGGGCCCTTATAAATAAAAGGTAATAATAACATGATTTTAAAGGTTAACTATAGGAAATTCTCCTACAGTTAACTGTAGAAACATTTTTCTATATATATATATATATATATATATATATATATATATATATATATATATATATATATATGTTAGAGAAGTAATGTGCGAGAATGGAAATGATATGAGCGAATGATACGTGGGAATGAAAGCGAGAAAATGGAAATGTGGAATGATATTTTGAAAAGGGAATAATGATGTGACAAAAAGGGGGATTGCAACAGACTTGCGTAAGTGGCTGTGTCAGGGCTGTGTGCGACACAGTCCAGCATTTATTATTTTATTACGGCACGAAGATGCCAAGGGAGGATGTTAGCAGGTGGCCTTCCTCCAGGGATGATCTTCATTCCTTCTACCGGTAGTAAAAAGAGAGCAGGTACGATTAGGCGACTGATCATCGTCCTAACGTATCAGGCGACAGCAGATATCCCCAATGTTTTTGAAAAGAAAGTGTAGACAATGGTTTCAGATTTCTATACTGAAAACAGAATAATGATATGAGATGATGGAATTATGGTTACAGATGAAGAAAAACTGATATTATATTATTTTAGATTTCTTTCTTATAATAGTAAGTGGATGATGTATTATTAAATAAGAGCTTTATTCTTCCTTAAGGCTTTTAATTGTTTTCTGCTATTATATATGCATATACATATATGTATACCTGTTCACATTCTAAATTCTAGATTACAATATTATCTTGCTGAGCTATTATAGCTCACTCTTGCTACTTATGTATATAGCAGCTAGGTCCCATGCCGATACTACGCACTACACCCCGCAAGAGGGTAAGGGAAAGGTGACCTTTTGAGCTAGTGTTGGTGACCATCCCCGAGGTAGTGACAAGCGAAGGGGCTTAGTAGATTTATGTAAATTAAGTGTGTAAGTTGTAATAAACTTTTGGTTGTTGAAATGCTTCCTGTAGAAGTATTATTCAACAATGTACTTAGTAGAATTCTAGGTTTGTAATAACTGTTAACTTTAAACTTTTAATATTGTGAATGTTGTTCTATGAGCATATGACTGGTGTGTGTGTGTATTAGTGTGGGGTCAATTGCTTAATTAGTAAAAAAAAAAGACTAAAGAGATATTGATATTGATCGGAAATTGGACCGTGATGACCTGGATCCTTGACCCCGGATCTAGGGGCGTCACATCTTACATGGGGTAACCTTGGAATTTTGCCTAAGAAACCTAAAGGTCTTGTGTCAGATTATGAACGTGTACTTGACAAGGATTTGATCAAAACCTTGGATGATCAAGAACGATTTGACACAGAGAATATCAGAAGATTTCTAGAGCAAGAAGATGAAGTTGAACCTGGAGAGATAAGGGATGAAGAAACTTCAAAGTGAAGATCAGCTCTACATGTGATATCTTTAGAGCTTAGTTAGGTCAAGATAGAAAATTGTATTATATGATCAGTCTAGAGGATCATCTATCTTGTATTTATCTTTTATGTTTGAATCTGGAAAATGTTAAATATAAAAACCAGAACTTTTCTTTTATTTACTTTGTGTTTAAAGTTTTATCTTTTACTAAGTTAAGTTGAGTTAGTTGAGTAATCCTCTAGGTATTTGCTTGTTATCTTCTAACAAACAAATAGGGGGAGATTGAAAGGCATATGACACAGCCTATTTGTAGTTCGAGGACTCAACTCAACTTAAGCTTAGATTGTAATAAGTAAATAACTTTAACTGTCACAGGAATCTCAGGAGGTACTATCTGTCAGAAGAAAAACCCTAAAGTCAATCTATAGTTTTGATGTTTTACACTGGAAGAAGTTCAGATTGCTGATCAAGCCTCAGTATAGCATCAAAGAAGTGGATTTATTTCTAAGACAGAGATTTCTAGAGTGACAGGTTCAGTCAGTATACAGTGAAGTACAAGAAGGAGAAAGAAATGAGAAGAAAAATGAATCACATTTTTAATGTGAAAATTAAAGGGCAGTCATTGAAGTTAGTCGTTCATGAACCAGACCGTGCATGGAACGTCAACAAAATATTCAGTGGTATTCCTTTATTACTTTCAGTGATTCAGAAAAGAATTAAGACAATCCAAGGATATATATAATTATTCTTCTTTAATTAATTTAAATCAAGTAGTCAATTTAATTAATTAATTAATTCATCTTGAATTAATTCTTTAATTAAATTAATTATTAGATTAATTAAATCTGATTAATTATTTAAGTAAGAATAAATTAAAATGATTATTTGTTAATCAATTTAATTTAATCTGAAAAATGAATCTTGGAAGAGGAATCTAGAGAAACAAGACAATCACTGATTGTCTTGAAGAAGAAAATCAGTAAAGCAAGACAATCTCTGATTGTCTTGCCGATTGTCTTGGTAATGATAATTTCTGAACAACTTTTAAAAAGTAGAATAAAAATCTGATTTGATTGTCTTGATGATTGTCTTGACAGTTCAAATCAGATTGTCTTGATAATGATCAGAAAGAAAAAGCTTCAGACAGAATGATAATTTTTGTTAAAGCAAGACAAAGATCTCAGAATTTGATTGTCTTGCCGATTGTCTTGGAAGAACCTGATTGTCTTGACGATTGTATTGCCTATTGTCTTGGCAGTACAAAATTGGTTGTCTTGGAAGAATAAATTGTATTGTCGATTGTCTTGACAGTTATATTTGAAGATAAAGAGGCAGTGATTATTATATATGAAGACAGAATCGACAGAAGACAACACACAGATCAAAATATTACATTCAAAACAGATTGCTCTCTTCTCTCTCATCAAGAACACAGCACAAGAAGAAGAAAAATTCATAGAAAATCAAGTTCATCTTATTTTTAATATCTGATCCGATAGAACTTGTTTACTTGATACTCTTGTACTATTAGCGAGTTTTTACTCCTAATTTATATCTTGATTTTTATTAACAAATCTAGAAAAATTCATGTCGAATTTTCTAATTTGTTTTTATTAACTAGATATAAATTCTGTACTGTATTTGTAACAAACCCCTAAAGTTAATATAATTTTATATTCAACTTGAATTTTGTTTCATTTGATTCCGCTCAAATTTGTCAAAATATAAATTAAATTATCCGAACAAATTTCGATTAAACAGTACTGTTTGTATTCAACCCCCCCTTCTACAAACATATTGGACCTAACAGCTTTGGATCAGAAACCAACTTAGAGATTATGGACTTGTGTTGGAAAGAATTCCAATCATGTGTGACAACACAAGTGCAATCTCTATAGTTTCCAATCTTGTCAATCATTCTAGGACAAAGCACATTGACATCAGATATCACTTCATAAGGGAGCATGCAACTAATGGAACCATTGAGTTACATTATGTTCCCACAGAGAAATAATTAGCTGACATATTCACTAAGCCATTAGATGAAGCCACCTTCACAAGGTTGGTTAGTGAGATTGGAATGCTGAATTCTTCAAATTCTGGTTAAGTGAATATATCAACTAGACTGTTGCAGCAGTAAATACTTACTTTATCAAATGCTCAATATTTTTGAAGTAAATATTGGCTGGAGTATGATTTATAAATATTCCACAATGCTGCATATGTTGAAAATCATACATCTTTAGCTTGAAATTTCTGTGAAATTTTGAGAGAATCACTATTTGATTTGGTAGAATATTCTTTAGTGAATATTTCTGGTAAATTTTAAAAGATAGTGAAAATTGAATTTTATGAGTGAAAGGTATAGTTCGATAAGTCAGACTTCTCGAATGGTTCATTGTTATGTCATGGCTCGAGTTCTCGAATAGGCCTATCTAGAACCCTCTTGAGTTCTCGAATAGTGTCTTTTGGAGAAATCGAATAGCACACTCTGAGTTCTCGAATAGAGTATTTTAGTTCTCTAGTGATGGAGTTCTCGAATACTGTATTTGAGTTATCGAATCATTTGAAAAAGCTGATTTTTCGCTGACACTTAATCGCTTTTTGGATTTATATTCAAAATTTCATTTCGCTCATAAAAACATATTTTATTTAGCTTAGAATTATTTTCTGAGTTAAATAACTGCCAGCTGTGAGTTACAAACTGCCTGAGATATCGAATAAGCCATTCTTAACTTATCGAATAGTTGTTTTATACTTCTCGAATGACTGACTTGTCGATACAGACCATATATCTAATCGACAACTCAGGTTATTCATATATATACAATTTGACAACTGTTCAACTCATTTCGTTCGATTTCTCAAGCATCTAAACTCTTAAAACCTCTGAAAACCCTAACTGCGAATTTCTTCTTCAACCTTAATTTTCTTTTCTTCTCTACCCAAATGGCAAACACTCAACTCACCATACCATCTCAAACCAATTTCATCGCAATTACCAGTGCTGTGGAAGCACCAAATGCTAATTTCAAGTGCTTTGTTCTATGGTTGTCTGAATCTTACATCAAGGGTGCACTATCAGCCAACCCAACCCTGTACATAGACTTATTAGAACAATTCTGGAGGACAGCTACAGTGGAGGTCATCGCCCTTGAGAATGCTATCACCTCATATGTTGTCTACTGCAAGATTCAACGCGAGGATATTACTATCACTACCGCAGACATGAATCAAGCCTTGGATTTGCAGCAAGAGGCATATGACTCCCTGGCCACCGATGCTGAGTTGGAAGAATTCTTTGAATTTATCAACTACTCAGATGCTATTAAACTTGGGAAGCTGAATAGGAAGTACTTGAGAAAAGAGTGGAGCTTTGTTTTTGCTACACTCCTTCATGTATTCACTGCAAGGAAATCGAGCTTTGACTAGATTAGTACACCTGTGCAGCAGCTTGCCTATGCCTTGGCTCATGGGAGAAAGATAGATGTTGGACATCTCATCATACAGGAGCTATATGGGAGACTTGGTAAGAACACAGCCAAGAGAGGTACTGAAATCTTCTTTCCTCGTTTTATTCAATCAGTACTTAATTTTAAAAATGCTTCATTGATTGAATTGCCTGGATTAGATAAAAGTAAAATATGTTATCCTAGGTCCATGACCAAACTCATTTTTGGTAACTTGGAGACTAGGAATGATGTGGATGTAAGGCTTAAAATAACTCCCCACAAGGAGGGTTTGTTTAGGTCTTACCCCGACAACATGCCAATATTTGAATCTAAGTCTCAGTTAGCACAGCCTAAGCAAGAAGAACAAAACGCTAACCCAAGGCTTGCTAACCAACCCTCTCAGACAAACACTCTACCAAACACAGAGCCAACTGCATCATCCTCTCAAAAGGGTGATGTTAGTAAAAAGAAGAGAAAATAGGTTGCTTCTAAACCATTAAACATCTTAAGTGAAGCAGCCTTGGCTGTAGAGCTAGGTTTAGAATGTGAGGAACCTGAGTCACCTATCATTAACCTAAAGAAGAAGAAGAAGTCTAAAACCACCTCTTCAGTCACCCAAATGGCTGAAGTTGTAAAATCAGGGGCACACAGCTCACTAGATGTATCCTCTCAACAGGGTGCATCTATAAAATCAAGCATCCTCCCCAATGCACCTATTTGTACAGAGTCAGCACATGGGAGTGATAAGGCTGGCACAACACTGAGTGGAGAGCACATCACAATTGAAACTCCCTCTATCTCTCAGGGGGAGTTGCCAAAATCCAATCTACAAGACACTTCTCTTCCAAAATCTACCACTCATATTTCTTTGGAGCCTGCAGCTCAAGCAATTGAGGAGCAAGGCATTGATCATCAAGAATTCTTTTCTCTTGATGAGCCAATGGATTCAAGTGACTTGGTGCATGACACCTTGCTCACCACCCAGGTACCACATTTAGATGGTCAGGGAATGCATGCTGGGGCATATCCTAATGACACCATCACAAACACAGAGGATTCACTAGTTTTCACTAGAGACTCTGTGCCTGTGTCACCTACTGTTGTAACTCATCCCACTCCTGTGGAGACAACAGTAGTAGAGTCTTTCCATCCGGTTACAGAAGTTGCATCTGTAACTGAGGAGTCTAGCTTGCCTAGCTCTAGCTCTGACTTTCTGTCACAATGGCTGAAGCCTGTGCTACATGACAGTGCTTCAGGATCAGGATCTGTTCCACCACAATTGACGGTTGAAGCACTTCAAAGCTTAGTTGTGGATCAGATTCCTGAGTTTGTAAAGATAGCCTAGAACTTGGTCACCTCCAATGTGCCAAATCCAGATTATGAAGCAATATTGCTCTGCCATAGAGATGATGTGGAGATGCAGAAAACAAAGATACTTGATGATGCTGAGAGAGATGGCAATGTAGATGCCTGGATGCAAGGAACTTATGATCTCACTCTCAATGAAGCTCTTTAGTATCTAAGAGAGGAATACATCACTTCACTGGGCTCAAACGCTAAATCCCTAACTCATGGTGAAGTGTATGAAGCCATCAATGACTCATACAAGGGATTCCTCAAGGCTGCACACTACCTGGGTAAAGGTGTCAAATTAGAAGTCAACAAGGTAAGTGATGCAACAGACAAGTCTGTGGGAGAGATAAAGAGGACTTTTGATTCCAAATTCCCTCAATTGGAGACTATAGTCAAGGATATTCTAGCCTGTAAGTCTACCTGCACCAAGATGGACAATGGTTTAGCCATTCTCAAAGATGCTGTCACAGGACTGAGGCACAAATTCCAAAATCTCACTGATCAGACAACTGAGGCCAATACCATGCTCAGGATCCTCTTTGCAAATCAATATGGAGACAAGCTGGTCACTGAGGTCCCTGTGCATGAGATGTCAAGGTTTGAAGTGCAGAGACTGAAGGATAAATCCCTATCTAGTTTTAAGGCCAATGAGCTCTTCACTAAAGTGGACACTCTTGAAAAGGAGGTAGCTTCTCTCCAACAGTCTAATGTTCATCTTACAGACACTGTAACCACTCTGACTGAGCAGTTGAACACTCAAGCCACCACCACAGATGATGTTCTTCTGCATCAACAATCAATGTTGTCTGCAATAATGAAGCACACGGGTCTCCCTCTACCTGAAGAATCTTCAACCCCAAAGGTCACTTCTACAGCCTCTGTGCCTGACAACAAGCCTAAGGGGGAGAAGAGGATTTCAAGGGACTCAAATACAAAGGGGGAGAAACCACCAGTAAAGGGCATCAAAATCATTGAAGGTGGTCATCAAAGAACTTCAAAATCTTTAACTCATGTGCCTGGCAAAAGAAAAGCCAAAGTTGGTGAGCCTACTTCTCTGCCAGTTGTCACTCTACAACTGTGCACATCACTACTCCTAGTGGTCAAAAGCAATCTATCATAATCAAAGTGGTTGCAGGGAGTATGCCATCTGACAAACCTCCATTCTCCATATCTAAGAGTGACAAGCCAGTAGAAGTGAAGGTGGTCACTGAGGCCAAGCTACAAGAAATTGCGAACTCAAATGTCTATCACGATGATGCATTCTTGGAGTTTCTGAAAGTCTCAAGAGAACAGGCTGGTGATGCTTTATCATATCATAGGAGTTTAAAGAGTCAGATTGACTTTCTCACTATAGTACCAAGGAGAGTTGATGGCCTATGGCTCAAAGAGATAATGATGGTAGGAAAGAATAAGATATGGCACTTAACCATCAACACTCTACAGGGTCTAAGGCACTCAGAAGTGGATGTGTTCCTTGGACTGATTGAAAAGAAGGATGAAAATAGCAAGAGTCTCTTTGATGAGTTAAGGAATGGTCAACCAGCAAGGCTACCTGAAGTATTCACAAATCCTAGAACCATCATCTATCAGGCTGCAACAAGAATTGATGATATTAAGCAGCTGGTCATTCCTAAGCATCTAACTCCTCGGAACAAATCTCTCATTATTTCCATCATTGAGCAGCTGAACAAGAAGAATGGTTTAAGAACAGCAGAGGAATTGGAAGCTATATCTTATCTCAGGTCATACATTGCAACTGGCATTGTACCTGAATCTGCTAAGTTCAACCCAAGCAAGGATGGTGATCAAGACAAGGATGGAGACAGAAGTGATGGAAGGAGAAGACATCACATGAGTGATAAGGGTGATGAAGATAAAAAGAAGAAGAAGGATGGTAAGGAGAAGAAGAATGATGATGACCAAGGTAAAGTCTCTGAGAGGAAAAGTGGAAGACAGCAAGCCTTAGGCATTGCTGACAGTAACCTCACCACAACACAAGACTCTAAGTCTAGGGTGAATACTGTTAGTAGTGACCTACCAAAATCTACATCTATGGCTTCTGCAACTGTCTTGCCACCTCAAGAAGAGAAGAAGATTCAAGTCAAGAAACCATCTGTATATTTAAAAAACAAACTGCTAATGGAATACTACAATGGTCTACAAACAAAGGTCACATGCTACTGCTGGGCAACCATGTAAAAAGGATCAAATTCAAAAAGCTGCAAGGAAACCAAAGCTATCCAAATCAAGGACTCTGACAATCTATCCAGGCTTAAAACTCCAACCACTAGATGAAGATTTTGATGAAGACCAACTGCAATTCTTACAACCTCAAAGAATCTACCATGTTGCCATTGTTGATAACTGCCTTGAGATCAAATATACTGATGGAAGGGAGGAAAAATTCAAATAAGGAGGATGTCAACACTGGGGCAAGCTACATGACATAGAAAGAATCATTGCATTGTTGAGCTCAGAAGATAAAGTGGGAAAGAGTGTGGAAGCTAGAGCTAATTGATTTTGTGAAGATGAAGAGAGATCATGAGGAGAGAATCAGAAAAGAGTGTCTTGAGAAATGGCTAGCAAGGGAGAAAGAAATTGAGAGACTGGAGATTGAAGCAGAAAAGCTAAGGGCAAAGGGATTGTGTAGAGTTCAGTTTGAACCTTTTATGGTGAAGTATAGGAGGAGAAATGGGGATCAGGTCCACTTAAAAATGAACCTACTCAACCACTACCCTGCAAACATTCTGAAACCAGTACTTGAAGATTTCAAAGACTCAATTTTGCTTGAAGAATTGGATGCTATGGCAGAAATAATAAAAGCTATGGATGAGAATACAAGGAAGGAGAAAGAAAGAAGACAGAAAGCATATGATGATTTGCAAGCCAAAGCTATGGAAAGGGAAACAAATGACAATGGCTAGTACTTCATTATAGGCTGTAAGATTACTTACCCTGTAGTTCTATCCACATTGCTAATCAAAATGCATACATGTACTGTCAAGTTTTATCTTTATGTATGTTAGGATTGTTATCAGACTTGAAATTGTGACTAAGGGTCTTACTCACAATTTGGGGGAGATTGTTAGTCACAGAGGCATGCCTGAATACATCTAATAACAAGCCTAAGTTATTACATGACCTCTTAACTGAGGGAACCTCTAGTTGTAGAGTTTCTACTTGTTCTGTACTTGTAATAGGCATCAAATTCTAGCTGTGTAACTGTACCTATTAAGTCAAGAATAATGCTTGAAAGAAGTTCCAAGGTTCATGCCTCAAGCAAGGAGATAAAGACTGCCAAATAATCACAGTTGGAATTTGAAGAAATGAAGAATTTGCCTAAGTACCAATTCGAGAAGGACATTTATCTATTCGAGAAGTCTAGCATTCGAGAAGTCAGGGGTTCGATATCTCAGAAGACACTATTCGATATCTCTGAATACACTGTTCGATATCTCATTCGATATCTCAGAGATTCGATATGTCTATTACTCTGTTCGAGAACTCAAGGAGTCAACAGGTCAAAGGTGATATTCGAGTTCTCAAAAGGGTCAACAAGTCAAAGCTACATTCCATATCTCAAAGACTCAAGATGCTATTCGACATCTCAGGGATTCGATATGTCAAAATGCTCTATTCGATATCTCAAGGACTCCCAGAGAAAAGAGCTATTCGAGAAGTGATTCGATATGTCAATATAACACTATTCGAGAACTCAGAGTTATCGATTAAGTCAATTCTAGTTCTCGAATCATTCACTTAGCCACTTCTCGATTACATTCTTGGAGACAAAATACTGAAGAATTGTACAAGTCAGAAACCTGCAACAAGCCAAGACGCTTTATTTGACTATGTACTATAAAGCACGTTGGAAAGCCTACAAAGAAGCTTGGAGAGATAATTCAGGGGACAAGGAGCTAAAGAAGTGGATCTGAACAGGCTTTGTAAAGTCAAATCTATAGCCGTTTGGACTCTTACTCAAATGAGATAGACAGACTAGAAAGTATTTTGTTTACCTACCTTATTTGTAGTAAGTAGGTGTATCCATGTCTATAAGGATACAGCCTCACTTCCTTAGCAGATAAGTTTTTAAGTTTTTAATATACATCACAAGAAATATCTCTCTGAGAAAAACGAAGCTGAGAATACTACCATTTGTATTCACAGATTGTAGCAAAATCTTTATCTAATAAAATATTAGATTAAAGTGATATTGTGTTGTGTTTTTCTTTGTTATCCGCACTTACATATCTCACACACTCAACACATATCTTGCTGCAAAGATTCAAGAACGTAGAAAAGTTCAAGAATCCATTCACCCCCCCTCTGTATTCTTTTACTGTATTCAATACTCAACAGGAGCTCATGCAGTTTTTCCACCACTTGATTCACCATCCGAGGAGGGTGACGATGCCGACAGTTAGGGGAGTTCTCTTTCATCCTTTATCTATACCTTCAATGAGGACATTAAATATTTTAAGTTTGGGGGTGATTTTGGATAATTGGTTAATCGAGTCATAGTATTGCATATAGTTTCATATAATTCATATTATACCATGCTAGTATTTTTTTTATAATTCATATTATACCATGTAAAAAAAATTGCATATTCATGATTAGTTGCATAGCATATTTTCCTTGATCTCGTAGCGCTTGGTGGTTTCGTTTAGTAGCCAATGATGAATCTGAGTGTGATAATGATGAATAGAGGGCTGATTTAAATACTTATGAATTGACTTGCATGCTACAGAAACACATTCTTAACAGAGTCTCAGCGATTGCTCTTGAACTAGTTCCGAAACATACTTGTTGTTTTGTTAAGAATAATCACTTGTTTATATTTAGATGTTCTGTATTCCCTTAAAAGCGTAAGAGCACTAAAATATAAATTTGAGGGAAACCAAGGATTGCTTGCTAAAAGTGTAGTAGTTAAGAAAGTTAATAAGGTTAGGCGTCAAAGGCTAGTAGCCGCTCATATGCATTTTATGAGTAGTCTAGGGGTGGAATGAGATGAAGCGAAACACACTCATTCTTAAAAAAAAAGAAAAAAAAAAGGAAGTTGATATGAGTGTATATGGGCATAATTGACTGCGGTTGGGCTCAGTAATACTCGAGCAATTAAGTTCTAGGGGACTTTGTGCCTAGTGACCTAAGGCTTTCTCGGTCTGGGATCCATTAACCCAACGCTCGACACAAGAGTATTACTGCATAAGTCTTTTGGGACCTCAACCATTGCACGGTCAAATAAGCATAAGTAGCATAGTTTTGTATATATAGTAGTTGAACGATCTAATTAAAGCATGTTGAATCCTTGGCAAACTTGAATAAGTATGAAGGTGTCTCTGAGTTATTAAGTGTTTAACGTTCATTTTATTTATAAACTTGTGATTGTTTGGTCAAAGAATAGGCTATGTTTCTGAACTAGTATAGGGAGTATATCTGGTGAGCTAAGCACACACGCACGTTTCTGAGCTTGTAAATGTTAACATGCGGGTATTTAGTCGATCTCTATTTGGAATTATCACATTCTCTAAGGCACTCTACTGAATTGGTTATTGTTTTGCCTATGGGATCCTTGCATCAGTTGCATTCATGCATTTAGAGGTAGTCGAGTCTGTTTTCGCTTGAGGACAAGCATCAGTTTAAGTTTGGGGGTGTGATAAGTGGATTTTATATCCACTTATTATGCGCTAATTGGACCTAGATTGGTGGTTTATCTTTAAGTATGTTGTGTCTTTTAATTCGTTTATCTTGTTTCAGTCTTTGTTGTGCAGAACTCGCAACTTTAGGTATCCTGGCGATAAAAGACTAAAAAATGGTGGATTTTTGCCTCAATTCGGATTTTTGCCTAAATTCGGAATTTAATCACAATGATTTTATTATCAAGTGGACTGGCTACGAGGAAAAAGAATTATCATAAACAAATTCTGAGTGATATATTCGTAATGCTGAAACCCCGGTTGGAATTGTTGTATTTGTTTCTAAGCAAAAGGAGTCCGGTTTCAGATCCTCAAGAGACCGTAACTTACACCTGGACGAGCAATGAGGAAATAGAATTATCACAAAAAGATGGAAAGTGATATATTCTTAAAGCTGGAATCCCGGTTGGAATTGATATATTTTTTGTTAAGCAAACGAGTCCGGTTCTAGACCCTCAATAGACCGCAGCTTAGAGCGTAAGGATATATTTATATTAATAAATATTTTATTTATTTAGAAAATTATATTTATAAATATCTAATAATATTAGATATTTATTTTTATAATTTCTGAATTAAAATATCTATTTATTAATTATTATAAGTTATGCGGGTTAAAAAGCATTTCTACGGAGCCCGTTAAAAAACAAAATGTTAGCACGTGAATTGTTGTAAACAAATTGAGTTTGAAAAGTAAAAGTTAGGCAAACAAATAGCCGCCTGCGCGTGAGCCACCATCCGCTGACTCCGGTGTTTTCTGCAAATGTGGGCTAATTTCTCCTATAAATAGGAGTGTTTTCCATAAGTTTTAATTTATCTCTCAACTGAATTCTGATCTGTATTCTCTCAAATATTCAGTAGCTTTCTTTGTAATTTCAGTTTTATTTCATACACTTTAATTTTCTGTAAATTTAGTGTAAGTTCTATTTTGGTTGAAGATTTTAAGGGGATTACTTGGAGTGCTCCTCTTTTTCATTGTAAGCTATTTCGGTTCTATTTTCTAAACTCTTGTAATTTCATATTTAATTCATGCAATTTTCTGTCATGTGTTCATTTAATCCCATGATGACGATCAGTTCAATTATGAACTAATCGCCATTATGGGATTCTAATGGATTTATTTACGTAATTTAGTAATTCGATGCCTTAATAATTTGTATTATGATAAAAAAATCAGATTGCCTAATATGGTTGCGCTTAATTTATTAGATGCGTAGCTAACATCTAAATTATTAATTCCTAATGAAAGCGAAAGTGAATTTAGGAATTTAGAATTTGCCATGTTAGCATAGGTTCGTAATTGTCATGTACATTTATGATAAGTGGTAGGGTTTTGGATCACACCGCCCTATGTAGTCATAATAAAGGAATTTATTCGTAAATCAATTATGTTTTCAAATCTTATAGTGTTAAATATAATTGATGTGTTTTGATCAGTGTTTAAGTGTTACAGGGAGTTATCAGAGTTTAGCTGGAAGCAGTCAGAGTTTGCGTAAAGTCTGACAGTTGGAAGCTCGACAGAGTTTGTTAAACTCTGTCTGAAGGAAGCGCGTCTACTGTTCAACAATGATTAAAGATTAATTATGGAAGCGATATCTTTGAAGATTGGATAGCTATCAAAGAGATCGAGTTGACATAGGAGACGTGTGACAATCTGTAATTGATATCATTGTATAGCTGATTATTAGGAATATCAATTAGAGATTGTATCGTAGCTGTATGTTATATAAATACAGATAGGTTAACCCTAGAAGGGTATCGATAATGAATTATCATTATTGTAACCTAGCAGCTCTTTGTGATCTTTTACATCACGAAGAGGGTTTGAAATACAAGAAGTTTTTTAAGTGCATAAACGCTTTTACTTGTTAATCTCTCATACAAAGTTGATTATTATTTGTGTATTCGGCCTAACAAGTGGTATCAGAGCCAATCTATTACTTTATTACAGGTTAAGATCCAAACACAACAATAATCATGTCAGAAATTCCTCCACCAACACCTACTGTTTCTGAAAAGGCTCCTACTACTGTGAGTCGTTATGAACCAATCAGGGTTCCTATTCTGAGGCCATTAGAGTATGCTATGTGGAAGGTCAAGATGACTATGTTTCTGGAGGCTACAGATCCAGAATATCTTGACAGGATTTATGAAGGCCCTCACAATCCTACAAAGCTATCTGTTGCAGTTGCTGGTGAAGCAGCAAAAATGGTTCCAAAGGAAAAGAAAGACATGACTCCTGAAGATCTATCATCAATTGCTAAGGATGCAAAAGTTAGGCATTCTGCATAGTGCCTTAGACAATGTTATGTCTAACAAAGTCATTAACTGCACCACTGCAAAAGAGATATGGGATGCACTTGAAGTCAGGTGTCAAGGAACTGCAGCTTTTAAGAAGAATAGGAGAAACATACTCACACAAGAGTATGAGCATTTTGAGGCTAAACCTGAAGAGACCATGACAGAAACATTTGATAGATTCTGTAAACTGATTAATGATCTGTCATTGGTCAACAAAGAGTATGATCTAGAAGACTCGAATCTCAAGTTTCTTCTTTCTCTACCTGAAAAGTGGGATGTGAAAACAACCACTATTAGAGACAACTATGATCTTGCTGAAACAGAGATTGATGAAATTTATGGACTGCTCAAAACTTATGAATTGGAAATGGAGCAGAGAAACAGGAGATCAAGCAGAAAAGGAAAGTCTGTTGCTCTTAATGTTGAAGAGAAGCCTCAGAAGAAAGAGGCAACAAGAAGGAAAATGAAGGGAAAAGCTTTGGTCATACACTCAGAAAGTGATTCACCAAACTCTGATTATGATTCAAACTCTTCTGAATCATCTGACTCTGAGGATGATGAAGAAGAAATGAGAAAAATGGTTGTGCTGATGGTGAAGACTTTCAAGAAAATGGGCTTCAAGAATTTCAAGAAAGGAAAAAGGTTTTCTAGGGATTCAAATGAAGACAGGAAAAGCTACAGGAAGTCTGATAAGAGAGATTCTAAAGGGAAGAAGGATAAGTCTGAAATTCAATGCTACAAGTGTAAGGAGATGGGTCACTATGCTCCTGAGTGCAAGAAGGGTAAAACTGGAAAGGTACTCTACACTAAAGGCAGAGATTGGGCAGATACTTCAGATTCTGATGAAGAAGTGAACTATGCTCTCATGGCTACTACTGAATCAGAATCCTCTGAAAATCAGGTACCTCCAACTACCTATGCTTATAATATTGATGACATTGCTCAATTAAGAATTTTTCTTAAGTCATTACATATAAGTTATAGGGATCAGACTTTAGAAAATGAGAGGATAAAAGCTGAAAATTCTGAACTTAAAGAGAGAAATAAACTTGTTGAAGAGAAACTTGAAAGCAACAAGTTCAGAAAGAGAGAGATGATGCTGTTTCTATAGAACAGGATTTGATTCAGAAATATAAACAACTAGAATCTGAGTTGGAGGAAGCAAATAAGAAAATTAGGACTTGGACTAATTCTGGAAAGGACACTCAACAGATTTTTCAAACAGACACTGTTGGTCTAGGTTATAATGAGGGAGATGAACTTAGATTTCAAAATCAAGTTAAAGTCAGAACTAAATTTGTTCATGGAACCAGTAAATTTTTGTCTGAGAATGAAAAAGAAGCTGTCCAAAGAAAACCAGTAAAAACTAGTGTTAAACAGGTTAATATTGGTTCAATGACAGATAAACAACTCAAACATAAACTGAAGGAGTTAAAATCTGTTGAGAAAAAGAAAGTGTCAAACAAGAACAGAAATGGAAAAGTAGGCATTACTTCAGGAAATAAACCAATGCTTGCTAGTTATGCTCCAAGAAAGACATGTCATAACTGTGGTAGTACTAAGCATCTTGCAAATTTTTGCAAGGAAAATAAAAATATAAATTCTTTACCTACAAAGTCTGAGGTAAAGAAGGATTTTGCTAGAACTAAGCCACAGACTCTATGCACACACTGTGGAAGCACTTGGCATTCCATCTATATTTGCAGAAAATATCATGCTATCTATCATAATTACTATGAACTGAAACCCAATCTAAAATGGGTTAAAGTTGATACTGCAAGTGTAAACACTGATACTGTTAGCTCAAACTCTGATAATGTTAATTCCGCTGCAAAAGCTAACAAAGTTAAGAATGCCAAAGGATCCAAGCAAGTCTGGATCCTTAAAACTAATCCTCAGTAATTGTTTGTGATTGCAGGGTAACAGGGAGGCAACCCTAGTCGTGGACAGTGGATGTTCAGGACACATGACTGGAAAAAAAGCCCTGCTATCAGAATATGAGGAGAAGGCTGGCCCAAAAGTTTCCTATGGTGATGGCAATATAGGAAGAACATTGGGATATGGCAATATCAATCTTGGAAATGTCATCATCAACAATGTAGCTCATGTCCCAGGACTCAAGCATGACTTGCTATCTGTGAGTCAAATCTATGATAAGGGATATCATGTAGATTTCCAACCTGAATATTGTGAAGTTATCAGCAAATCTACAGGAAAGGTTGTTCTAGTTGGTCACAGGCAAAACAACATTTATGAAATCAAGCTTTTGATAGACTCTGTTGGAAACGCTGTTTGCCTGTCTACAAGAATGTCTAGTGAAGAGAGTTGGAAGTGGCACAAGAAACTCTCACATTTGAACTTGAACAACATCAATGAATTGATCAGAAAGGATCTTGTAAGAGGACTCCCAAAGACCCTGTTAAATGTTGATGGCCTATGTGACTCATGTCAGAAGGCTAAACAAAGGAAGTCATCTTTCAAGAGCAAGACAGAATTTTCTATCACTGATCCCTATCATCTTCTGCATGTTGATCTCTTTGGTCCAGTAAATGTTATGTCTATTGCAAGGAAGAAATATGCTTTAGTCATTGTTGATGAATACACTAGATTCACTTGGGTGTATTTTCTAGCAAAGAAGGATGAAACTGCATCGACTCTGATGGAGCATGTGAAGCTTCTGGACAAAGGATCAAGCAACAAAGTCAGAATCATTAGAAGTGATAATGGAACTGAGTTCAGAAATGCAACAATGGAAGAATTCTGCAAGGATAATGGAGTGAAACAAGAATTTTCAGCACCTGGTACACCACAACAAAATGGTGTAGTTGAAAGGAAAAATAGAACCTTAATTGAAGCTGCCAGAACTATGCTTGATGAAGCAAAATTGCCAACTTATTTCTGGGCAGAAGCTGTTCAAACTGCTTGTTTTACTCAAAATGCAACACTGATCAATAAGCATGGAAAGACACCATATGAGATGGTGAAGAAAAAGAAGCCTAACCTGAAATACTTTCATATTTTCGGGTGCAAATGTTTCGTTTTGAAGACTCATCCAGAACAGTTGACCAAGTTTGAGTTAAAGGCAGATGAAGGAATTTTTGTTGGCTATCCACTGTCAACAAAGGCATTCAGAGTTTACAATCTGAGAACTAAAGTGATCATGGAATCTATACATGTTTCTTTTGATGATAAGAAGATAACTGGACTTGAAGACAAAGACGAATATGATCAACTGAACTTTGAAAATGAAGTTTTAAACTCTGATGAAGGAAACTCTGATGAAACAATTCTGACAGACTCTGTTGAAACAAACTCTGAACCTCTACTGGTAAATTCTGGAGAAACTTCTCAGTCACAACAAAGAGGAGAACCAGTTGAGGGGGAGCATGATCAAGATGAAGACTCAAACACTGATACTGAGTCAACTGAAAAATCTGGATCAAACTCTGATGCTTCAAACTCTGAAAATTCAAATTCTGACTCTGGAAAGTCAAGTTCAGGGGGAGTCTCAGAAAACAAAGATAGATCACAACAGAATCAGGAGAGCATGGATCAAGGGGGAGGATCACATGCTGATAGAAGTCATTTGCCTTCTGCTAGGAAATGGACTAAATCACATACACCTGATTTGATAATTGGTGATCCAGATGCAAAAGTAAAGACAAGAAGTGCTACTGCAAGTGAATGTCTATTTCATGCATTCTTGTCTAAAAATGAACCAAAGAAAGTGGAAGAAGCTCTTCAAGATGCAGACTGGATAACAGCAATGCAGGAAGAGTTAAATGAATTTGAAAGAAATGAAGTTTGGACCCTTGTACCAAGACCAAAGAACAGATCTATTGTGGGTACTAAATGGGTTTTCAGAAACAAGACTGACAGTGAAGGTGTTATCACGAGGAACAAGGCTAGACTGGTAGCAAAAGGTTATTCACAGCAGGAAGGAATAGATTATGATGAAACATTTGCTCCAGTAGCAAGATTGGAGGCAATCAGAATTTTTCTAGCATATGCCTCTCACAAGAAATTCAAAGTGTTCCAGATGGATGTGAAAAGTGCTTTTCTGAATGGAAAGCTTGAAGAAGAAGTGTTTGTTGAACAACCACCAGGATTTGTGGACCCCAAATATCCAGATTATGTCTACAGGCTAGATAAGGCACTATATGGACTTAAGCAGGCACCAAGAGCATGGTATGAGACACTTGCTCAGTTTCTTCTAGAAAGTGGATTCAACAGAGGAACAATTGACAAAACTCTGTTTTATTTCAATCAAGGAAGTGACCTCCTTTTAGTTCAAATTTATGTTGATGACATCATCTTTGGGTCTACTAATGATAAACTCTGTAAGAAGTTTGCCAAGCTCATGCAGTCCAGATATCAAATGAGCATGATGGGAGAGCTTAGTTACTTTCTAGGCCTACAGGTGAAACAAACAGAAGATGGAATTTTCATTAATCAAGAAAAATACACCAGAAATCTTCTCAAGAAATTTGGTATGCTTGACTGTTCATCTGCATCAACTCCCATGGCAACAGCAACTAAACTGGACAAAGACACAGGAGTTTCAGTGGATATGACAAACTACAGGGGCATGATAGGATCTCTTCTATACTTGACAGCTAGTAGGCCTGACATCATGTATGCAACCTGTCTTTGTGCAAGGTTTCAGGCAGATCCTAGAGAGCCACATCTGACAGCTGTGAAAAGAATCTTCAAGTATCTCAAGGGCACCATATCATTAGGTCTGTGGTACCCCAGAGAATCAGATTTTAAACTACTTGGGTATTCTGATGCAGACTTTGCAGGCTGTAAGGTAGACAGAAAGAGCACTAGTGGAAGTTGTCAATTTCTTGGTGACAGACTTGTTTCCTGGTACAGCAAGAAACAGAAATCAATCTCCACATCTACAGCTGAAGCAGAGTATATTGCAGCTGGTAGCTGTTGTGCACAGATCTTATGGATGAAGAATCAATTGCTGGATTATGGATTGAGGTACAGTAATATACCTATTTACTGTGATAACCAAAGTGCTATTGCTATGACAGGTAATCCAGTACAGCATTCAATGACCAAGCACATCAGCATAAGGTACCACTTCATCAGAGAACATGTGGAAGAAGGAAATATTGAACTACATTTTGTCTCTACAGAACAACAGCTTGCAGATATCTTCACTAAACCATTGAGTGAAGCTACATTTACAAGGCTGGTTAATGAACTAGGAATGATCTCTGGTTCTGACTAGAAATGTTGGTTAGATTCAAACTTTACTTATGTGATGTATTAATCATATTTCCTGATTGATTAAATGTTGAGTGAACTCTGTTGATTAAACTCTGTTATGCATACTCTGTTAAACTCTGTCAGACAACTTGCCATCCGTTGATTGTTGGTTGCATCAGTTGATGACTAACTGAACTTTATCCGTTGATGTTATATGGTCTTATCCGTTGATAGTTGTGTTATATGGTCTTATCCGTTGATGGTTGTGTTATACGGTCTTATCCGTCGATGGTTGTGTTATGCAGTCTCTAAACTCTGTCAGCATGTCTGTATGTCATACACTGTTAATAAGTTTGATAAACTCTGTGAACCCTGAGTTGATTTTTGTCTGAATGAAAACACCAATGAAGAAATATGTATGAAGCATGATTCTCAGCAATTAATCATGAATCTTTCTGAGTTATTGAGATCTAATCTCAGATTGTGCAGAAAGTTAACACAGCATGATACGGGCTCATATTTATAGCATCTCTTAGTTTATTTTGTCCTAAACTCTGAGTCTATAAATACTGTGTGCATTACCTTTCATGAAGAACTACTGATGTTGATGAACTCTAAACTCTGTTAGTTATACTCTGATAAAATAAAATGTTTACTGCAATACCCCAAAGAAAATGTATATAGGTTATTATACTCCTTTGAGATTATGTTGGATACTAGGATGACCCAGGAACCTATTGGTATATAATATGTGCTAAAATTCACTGATTTTTGGTGACTAGTTAAATACTAGGATGACCCAGGAACTTATCAAAATGATAAGGGCTAAAATTTTTGAATTTTTGGTGACTGGTTCCAACCTCTGATTACTGGAATGAAAAATAAAAAAAATAAAAAAAAATGTGTATATAAAGGGGGTATAAAATAAAAATTACTGTATAAAGTTCGATTACTTCAGAGTTTAGCTTTCATCATACAGTCAGTGTTTACTATGACAGTTTGTGCATCCAGTGTTTATTGATTTACTTTATGGATTTTATGAAAAATTAGATGCTCTAAAAATTGACTTAGTAAACTCTGCTTCACACACACAAATACTCACAACTGAATTTATGAAAGGGTTTCGGTGATAAAGTTGGAGAATTGACAAACGCTGTTGATTCGTGATTTGTACTCTAAGGTAAATTTTCACTTGGACAATTTGAAAGTCTTGGAGTAAGTAGGGTTTTTGACAACTGTTAATCAGTGGATAGTTGATGAATGTGTTCTTTATATGATTACTTTAATTAGTTTTCATATTCTCTTCTTGATGTATTTTCTTGAAGAACAGTTCATATAACACAAATAACAGTTGCAGAACACAATGAATATGATTAGAAAAACAAAATTTTCATTGATAATAAGAAAGAGATTACAAGCAAATATTACATCTTTTTGTTCTCTCTATCTGCTAATCTATTCAACAGGAAAGTAAAAGGTCCGTCCACACCACTCCATTGTTAGCAAAAATTCCCAGATCCCATCTTTGCCACTTTGTTTGGGTGGAAGTTGAAGGGATAAGGTTATTTTTGCTGACATATTCATTAACAATGGTTGGTGGTGGTGGATGAGGATGCCTTCGAGGAGAGCCATGCCAATGTTGCTTGGAGGGCAGCATCGATGTCGATCACCCTTGCAGGTTTCTCTCTCTCGAGCTCTTCCAGACCAGCATCCATTTGCAGCCACAGCGTCTCAAGCTTTCTTTCCCACTCAAACGCTTCAAACTCTTCACGAGTATAGCTGAAGATGTCTCTATTTTCGACAAGATGAAGGTTTTTCTCTTTGATGGTAAGGTTAGCCATTGTTTTTCAAGAGTATTTGGTTTGAAAGGTTTGTGATTTTACAGGGGAGACTGAAAGGTTAAAGGTTTAATGAAATAATCTGAGCAAGTCTCTAGGCCTTAAATAGAGATGGGTAAGAACGAAGTCCTTAATCGCTTCGTATTCTGGTTTTTAAAGGCAACAGGTAAACGATTCAAATTCTGATTTTACTTGGGTCCAGATATTTTTAAAAGAGTATTATTTGATTTTTGTTAAAATCAAATATTTTAATGTTTTAATTTTAATATACTCTTTTTAAAAATAGGCGCACATGACCCACTCGCCTTTAATGTGTCCCACTTACCTATTATCGTGTCCCACTACACATTAATCAAGGAACTGATTGAGTGTTTGTTACATAAGAGATTGAGTTTTTATTAATTTAATCACTTTTGTGTCCAAACGAGTTTGCTTTATTCTTACTCTCACAGTTTTCTTATTTTTCTCTTGGGCACTCACGCAAACACCTTTCTACATACATATCTCTTTGAAATTCTTAACTCAATGGCGTCTAAAGCATTCACTGCTCTTGGCTTACGGTTTGTTCCTAATAACTATGAAGCTCCACTCTATCATGAACGCGTTCCAGAATCGTTTCATCTCATGCAGAACTTTTTGAGGGATTCAGAGATTGGACAAGCTCTGACTGGACCTGCTACTCTTTCTGCGTCTCAAATTGCTTCATTCTGGCAGAATTCAGTTTATGTGGATGGAGGAGAAAGTGGAACTCCTACCATTATCTTCACTTACGAAGACCAAGATCATGTGATTACTCCACAGACTGTACGAGAGACAATGGGGTTTGATACACATACTTCTTATACTCTCGTTAATGAAGCTTATCTGAGAGAGATGCTACAAGAGATAGGTTACATGGAATCTCTTGACAAGCTCGGCAGTATAAAAAGGCCAAATCTCAGAAAAGAATGGAATTTCTTCTTTGATTGTATAACGAGGACGTTCCAGAAGAAAGTCACAAACTGGGATGCCATTCCAATAGACAGTCTTCAAATCGGGTATTCTCTGCTCTATGGTTCTAATTTTGATTTTGGTCGACATGTTTTGATGAGCTTAGGTGATAAATTGTCAGAGTCTACCACTGTCTATTATGCTCGTTTCTGTCAAATGTTGTTTAATGCATGTGTACCTGGTCTTGAAATTGATGAAACTGATGAAATTGATCCGTTTAGAGTCAATAAGCGCATATTCTCTGATATGACTAACAAGGATGTTGGTAAAGCAAATCTTCCTGAGTTTGTCATGCCTCTTGTTCTACGAAATTTTCTAAATCAACCACAAGAACCACAACAAGACCAACAGGAACCACAACACGATGCACCACAACAAGATGAACCTGAACAAGAACCACAACAACCTGAACCACACCCTGAACCTCAACCAGAACCAAACACTGAATCACCTGCAAAGCAACCTTCACCCACTTCAAACACAAACTCTGATTCGTCCCAATCTCCACCAGCATCACAGTCTAGAATGCAAAGAGTTAAGAAGGCAGTTACTAAACGACGTGCAAGTCTAAAGCAGGCAGAAGAGACTCAAAGCAAATCAAAACGGAAATCTCCTGAAGCTGTTTACACTAGAAGGGGGAAGAGAATGAAAGCTCGGGCAAACATATCTAAGTCACTCTCAGTGGTAGAACGAACTCCACCAACTAGTGAAGAGGATTCAGATAATGTACCTCTAGCAAAACGAAGAAAAGTGATATTCTCTGATTCTGTGGATGAAGTTATTGAAGCTCCAGAGGTTGTTTCACAGCAAACACCTCCTGTTGAGGTTGAGAAAGATGTAATACCTGCAGAGGATGTAATGCCTGCAGAGGATAAAATGCCTGCAGAAGAGAATGCAAGAGATGGTGTTTCTCCAATAAATGATGTTCCTGATTCATTTATGCCATTCTCTGATCCTATCTCTAATATTGGTGTAGCTGATCAACCTACATCTGTTCCTTCTGAAGTTGTGGCATCTCATACTGAGATAATATCTGATGCTCACCACACTGTTGAACAAGGTGAAGAAATTGATCAGGCAACCAAAGTCACTTCTCATTCAATGCCTGTTGCTGAGCCTGAGCAACATGAAGAAAATCCTGAAAAGCCTACAGAAGATATTGCTAAACCTATGGCTGAAGATGAACCAGTTAAAGCTACAAGTGTTGAAGCTGAAGGTGACAGTAGTGCAAACTCTGATACTTCTCTGAGTGCACCAGTACAAACTGATGATAAACATACACCTTTTCCTCAACCTTGTACTTCTCATGAAGTTGAGAGAGCACAATTTGCCAAGAATGCTGCTGAATGGTACAAAGAAGATTGTATTTTTCCACCAGGAAGAGCAGCTAAGTTTGTTAAGCAAAGTGCTGATACTATCTCTAATCCAGAGATTCTTTCTTGCTTGAAAGCAACTATAGTTCAAGTTAAAACTCTGGATAGACGATTTGATGATACTAATTTGGCAGTCACTTCTTTGCAAAATGAGGTTGTAGCTAGAGAGATGAAAATGGAAACACATTCAAAACTAGTGGCTACAAAATTCTCTAAAGCTCAAGACAATATCTTTGCCAGGCTGAGTAAAGTTGAAGAGAACCAGTCTGATTTATCTGCTAAAATTGATTCTATTGCTACCTCCCTGGAGTTAATTACTTCTATCCTTATGCCTGATGATGTCAAAAAGGGGGAGAGAGTTGTCAGAAAGGATAGTGCTGGAGATGGAGGGGCAAGTAACAAAGGAAAGAAAAAGGCTGAGGAGGTTCAAACTCTGAGAACTAGTAAGTCATCCAAATCATCACAGTCTGTTGGGAGAAGTACTGATACTCAAGGAACTTCAAGGACCAAGAGTTTACTGTTATCTTCAAATCCACAAACTGATGAAGAATTGGCTGCTAAGCTGTTCATTGAAGAGAATGAGGAAGGAGTAACGATTGAGGACATTGAAGCTGAGGAAAAGAGTTTACAAGAAGAACATCTTAAAGCTTTAAAGTCTGATAAGGTACAAAGAAGAAAAGCTCCTAGACCTGTTGTTAAAGGTGTTGTGATCAGAGAGAGGACTGATGTTAGTCAAAGTTCTCGGTTTTCAAAGGAAGCAATTGCAGCAGAGGCTAAACTCAAGCTAAAAGGCATTGAGGGTGAAAGTTCACAGAAGAAAGTTACAACTTCTGTTGCATCTCAAGCGATGATCACACCTTTACAATCCTCACAGTTAAAATCTGTTTTTGGAAAAGGAACAATTTCTGATCAAAATGTGCTATCTGGAGTCTCAATGAATATTTCTGATGGAAAAGCTTTATCTGGCAAGATTGGAAATAACAAAGCTGGACTAGGTTCACATAGAGACAGAAGGCAATATACTGGTCCTAGAGATCCATCTTCACTGGCTGTTCCAGGTCGTGGTGTTCCTCAAGAGAGCTTGGATAGACTGGAATCAGTGCAGTTGGTTCATCAGAAGAGTTTAGACAAAGATTTTCTTTTATACTTCATGGCTGATGGGACAGTATTCAAAGTTGGTGAGGATGATATTGGCTTGAAATGTTGGGAAGAACTAGAGTATGTTCTATATCTTCTCAAGGTGAATAGTCGAAGGACTCAATCTGTTGCTAATGTACTCAGACAGAAGATGACTCAGAATCTGGCAATTAGAGGACAGAAATACAACAGCAGATATATTCCTAAGTACAGGGATTACCAAGGCAATCTCATTGAAATGAAGAAGGGTACTGCAAAGTTAAAAACTGATTTGGGAATCACAGTACTTGACTTCAATACTCAGGCAGAAAAAGTCAGATTTATCAGACTGGGTAATGAAATGAGAAGAAACAAGATTTATGAACTTAGGGCTGCTATTTACCAAACAGATGAAAGTGATCCTCAACTCAGAGAAATCAAAGAAGCAATGAAGATTGAACTTGAAAATGCAGAAAGAAGATTGCTGATTGATTATCTCAGAACCATGCCAGATCTTGAAATGATTAGAGATTAAGTTCTGTAAGAATTTTCTTATTCTCTATAGTTTTTAAGCTTAAACTCTGAATCTGTATAAACACTATATTTGTCTATTTGTTTTGACATCATCAATTATTGTCATGAACTTGTATATTTTTGCTAATGAACAAGTTGGGGGAGATTGTTAAATATAATTGATGTGTTTTGATCAGTGTTTAAGTGTTACAGGGAGTTATCAGAGTTTAGCTGGAAGCAGTCAGAGTTTGCGTAAAGTCTGACAGTTGGAAGCTCGACAGAGTTTGTTAAACTCTGTCTGAAGGAAGCGCGTCTACTGTTCAACAGTGATTAAAGATTAATTATGGAAGCGATATCTTTGAAGATTGGATAGCTATCAAAGAGATCGAGTTGACATAGGAGACGTGTGACAATCTGTAATTGATATCATTGTATAGCTGATTATTAGGAATATCAATTAGAGATTGTATCGTAGCTGTATGTTATATAAATACAGATAGGTTAACCCTAGAAGGGTATCGATAACGAATTATCATTATTGTAACCTAGCAGCTCTTTGTGATCTTTTATATCACGAAGAGGGTTTGAAATACAAGAAGTTTTTTAAGTGCATAAACGCTTTTACTTGTTAATCTCTCATACAAAGTTGATTAGTATTTGTGTATTCGGCCTAACATATAGACATATAGGGTCTAAGCATAAACGGTGTCCACACAACTTCTAACTTTTTAAGTGGATGTTCGTGTGGTTTGATATAAGTTAATGCTGAAAGGCGCTTATGTTAGTTTCTTGTTCCCGGCTAGCTTTCGTAATTATCAAAATCACTTTGAATTAAGGCATCAATTCAAAATGAAATTAGAATCCCATGTTTTTCTCACATATAAAATCTCATTTAATTAAATCAAGTAGTTTGAATTACTTAGTATTATTATTTTGATAAATCAATAAAAATAATAAAACAAAACTCCCCTTTTACATTTATTCAAGCAGTTTGTTATTTAATCATACGTCGTTGCATAAGCACTATTTCTGAACAAACACCAAGTCTTCGCGGGATCGATCTTATTATATTACTTGTGACCACGTACGCTTGCGTAGCTAGTTTTCGAACTAACAAACGAGTCGAGTTCGGGTAGAGGTTCTGGCTCGTTTAGTTAAACGAGTCAGCTCAACTCGTGAAATTAAATGAGCCGAGTTCGGGTAGAAAATTAGGCTCGTTTAAGTGTTATTTCGGCTCGCTCGCTCGTTTAAATAGGTTCGTTTAGCTAACGAGCCGGCTCGACTCGACTCGTTTAGTTAAACGAGTCGAGTTCGGGCAGAAAATTAGGCTCGTTTAGTTAAACGAGCCGGCTCGGCTCGTGAAAAAAAACTCAGCTCGAATAACTAACCAGCTCGAACTCGCCTGGCTCGGCCCGAATTACAGCTCTAGGTGAGGTGGATGAAATGGCTCGTCCGATTCCTTGGGAGCCGTCTGTTATGACTGTGGCTCGGTCTTAGAGTTTGAGTGTAGAAGGTGGTGGAGGGTGTGTGACGGAGGTTGAGCTTGCTTCTGCCATGGATCTAAAAGGTTCAATAACGAAGTTCCAGGTATAAAATTTTTTAAAACTAACTCAGAGTGTACGCCCAAGGCCCAATTATCTACACATCTGTCTCTCTCTTTTCAAGAAAAATTGGCAAGTGTCGTAGAAATTTTCGTAGAAATTTTCGCAGAAATTTTCTGCAGTACGGAACAAGGGGTATTTTTGTTATTTACCCGTACCGCAGAATGTTTATAGGATACGTGACAATCTTTTTTTTTTTAATCTGGACCGTTCATTTCATGATCCAATGGTTATGGAACCATATGTTACAAGTCTTTGGCAAACGATTGCCAGGGACTGGGGACCTAAATATATATGTATTTAATAGTTTGTTTCGATTAATTTCGTCAGTTTGGAATAAAATTCAAATCAAACCGGAACATTTTGATTTTTTTAATTAAAAAAACCAAAATCAATTTATTTAAAAGTTCAAATCAAATGAATTTAATTTAATCGATTTACCTGGAAAAAAAAATTAAACGGTTTAAATTGATTTTTGTCAACTAAAAACATCAACAATTGATCCATTACACAAGTTTTCGCTTATCGACGCAAATTGCCAAAACTAGGCTTGTCAATGGACCGGAACTCCGATTCGATCCGATCTGATCCACTTAATACCGATACGAATTTGTTAAAAATACGATACGAATAAATATAATTATATAATTATATATATTTTTATATATTAATATAAAATACAAATAATGTATAATTTTCAGATCATATAATATTCAAAATCCTTTCGTACTATCTAATATTATAACTTGAAAAAAGTATTACGTTTGTGATAAATACATTATTAGTGCATCTAAAATATGATTTATGTTTTAATTTGAATTATTTTAATGTTTAAAGTTCATATATTAATCATTCTAATTGTATCTAGTACATTTCAAGAGTGATATATATATATATATATATATATATATATATATATATATATATATATATATAGTCCTATTCAACTACAAACCATTCTTAAATACAAACTTAAAACCAAACCCCAATCCAACATTTCAAGTTAATTTAATGACCAAACTAGGGGTACCCAAATACAAAAAACGTATAATAATCTGCCCTCTATTCAGCAAAAAAAAAGTTATTGTTCACTGCTAACATGGCAGTGACGTCAGCAGTGAACAGTTTTTTTTTTTTTGCTGAACATTGGTGAGTTAATTTATGACATTTTTTGTGAAGGTGCCCCTGGCGGGGCCCTTAGAATAAATGAAATATAATAAATTTAGTGTTAGTTTTTAGTTTTTAGTTTGTATTTAAAGATTGGTTTGTATTTGAACAAAAGCTTATATATATTTTTTAATGTTCTATACTTCTTGTATTTAGATGTTAATGTACTCCGACATCTTAAAAGTTAAAATCATTTATTTTATCATTTTAAATTTTAATATTAATATTTAATTTAATTTTTAAAAATATTAATTGAATTGGATATTAGATTCGATTACCAGTAATTTTGATGGAACGAATATAAATTGATGTTAAAAAATTGTGACACTTAATCTCATTCAATCCAATCCAAATATTTAAATAAATTTGGAAGTAAATTCTACTGATCCGATCCAAACCCACAGAACTAGCCAAAACACACAATCCATTGTTAAAATTATTCACATTCCTAAACGTCGTCACCAAAGTCAATACAGAACCAATTTACCAAACTCACCGGCCGGAAAAATCACAACCCAAATCAATGGAGAAAACCGCAGCCCAACCCCAACCCCAACCCCATGTCCTGATCTTCCCATTACCACTCCAAGGCCCAGTTAACTCCATGTTCAAACTCGCTGAACTCCTCTGTCTTAACAACATCCAGGTCACTTTCCTCGTCACTGAACATATCCACTCCCGTCTTATTCGCTTCGCCGATGTCCTGTCTAGATTCCAACGTTACCCCGGGTTCTGTCTTGAGACTATCTCTGATGGGTTGCCGGAGAATCATCCACGTGGCGATAAGTTTATGGAGCTTTTTGATTCTTTGAGGATTAATACAAAGCCGTTGTTTAAGATGTTTTTGATGACTTGTACAAGGCCAGTTAGTTGTGTAATAGCTGATGGAATCATGGGGTTTACTTGTGATGTTACTAGTGAGATTGGTGTTCCTATTATTTATGTTAGAACTATTAGTGCTTGTTGTCTTTGGGTGTTCTTTTGTCTTCCTAATCTTATTCAATCCGGAGAGCTTCCTTTTCATGGTATGTCTCTATGTTTGTTACTGTTTTTTTAGCTATTTTTCTATTTTTTTTATAATCGACAATCTTTTAATTCGTGAAAATAGATGTAAAATTTGTGTACTCGTTCGTGTGGACGAGATACACTGGATACGTTTAGTTTGGTCTAGGTACTTGTGTACATGTATTACAATTTTGTTTTGATATTTGCCTATGTTATGTTGTGAAATTTTAGGAGATGATTTGGATACACCAATTAAGAGTGTAGCTGGAACGGAAGATTTTCTCCGACGGAGAGATCTTCCGAGTTTCTGTCGTTCTGGGGATTTGTCACACCCAAATATTCAGCTTTATAAATCTGAATCTGAAGAGAATCCACGGGCTTATGGTTTGATTCTCAATACATTTGATGATCTTGAAGGACCGATTTTAGCTCAATTGCGTAAATTTTGTCCTAATTTGTACACAATTGGGCCACTCCACACCCATCTAAAAATGAAACTCGCGGGAGATAAGATGTCTCGGGCACAAGCAACATCATCAAACAGTTTATGGAAGGAAGATATGAGTTGCATCACATGGCTCGATTCACAACCTGAGAAATCCGTAATTTATGTTAGTTTCGGAAGTCTAGCTTTGATGACAAAAGATCAATTAATGGAATTTTGGTATGGACTAGTGAATAGTGGATGTAAATTCTTGTGGGTTATTAGGCCGGACGCGGTTGCTGGAGAAAATGTAGTTCCGGAAGATTTAAAAGAAGGAACAAAAGAAAGGGGATACATTGTGGAATGGGCGCCACAAGAGGAGGTACTCGCCCACAGATCAGTAGGTGGGTTCTTGACACATAGTGGTTGGAACTCAACTTTAGAAAGTGTGATTGAAGGAGTGCCAATGATATGTTGGCCTTATTTTATGGATCAACAAGTGAATAGTAGGTTTGTGAGTGAGGCATGGAAGCTTGGGCTTGATATGAAGGATACTTGTGATAGAGTTATTGTTGAGAAGATGGTCAGAGATTTGATGGTGGAGAGGAAAGATGAGTTCTTGAAGTCAGCTGATCGGATGGCTATGCTGGGGAAGAAATGTTTGAGTGAAGGAGGGTCGTCTTACTGTAATTTGGAACGACTGATTCATGATATCAAATTAATGTGACGAGGAGATTAACCTGCATGCTGCCTGTTGTCGAATAGCTTCAGTTTTTGTTGCTGATTTTCTTCAACATATTATCATGAAAATTGATATTTTAGCATGTAGTTTGGATATATATTCACCATTGTTTACTATCACAAACTTTGATATATATAGACTATTTACTTTCCTTTATTGTTGAAGATCTTAGGTAATTTGTATTGGTATGATCGCGTAGTGTGTTACTGTGCTGGGAATGATGACTTGTTGCGTTGTAACAAATGATTTGTACTCCCTCTATTTTTTAAAGTACTTATTTTCTTCCGAAACAATTTTTTGTCTTGGAAGAAGGAAGGACAAGTTTAGACATTTTTTATTTTAAAAGATAAATGTTACGGAGTGAGTACATAAATTTGTTAAATTGGTTTCTATCCTAATATTAACAAGAAATGTTAGGAAATTCTAAAAATTTATTTTATGTTTTCCTAAATGTTTGTCTTATTAGTATTGTTCGCTTTTTTTAAAATCCAAGTTTTTATCCGAATTTTTCGGCTTTCCTATCGGATATCGAGCTTTTTTTTTAATGAGGCTTTCCTGGATTTTTTTTCTTGAGTTTACTAGTATTATTCATTAAAAACATTTCTTATAAGTATTCAAACCAGTGTTGTAAACAGAGGGTATTCAATTTGTAGTTTACAATTTTCATTAAACTTTCAGGGTATTTAAGAAAATATAAAAGAATTTTTAAATTTTGATTATATTTAATGTTGATTTTAAAATTTTTGAGATATTTGATCTAAATTTTAATTGATCTATGAAAATATAGGAGTATTTAATATTGATTGTTTGGATTCTTAAAATGCATTAATATTTGAGTTTATTTTAAAAAAAAATATGGTAATATTTAGTCAAGATTTTTTAAAACCTTGAAATATTTAATTTAAATTCTGAAAAATCTTTGAAAATATAGGAAACTTAATATGGACTGTACATGAAAAACTTGAAATACTTAATTCAGATTTTTAAATAATCTTTAGAAAAATAGTATATTTACTATGGATTATAAACCAATCTGTTAATATGTTTTCGACTTTGAAGAATTTATAAATCAAATTTCTAAATCTCATGTAAAATTGCCATCTAAAAAAGGAAAAGAAAAAAAAATTCATATAGAGTTTCTTAAAGACTCAACAATTCGCAGAAAATCTTAAATTAGCTACAATATATAAATTTATAATCAGTTTAAATATTTTAAAAATCTGAGTTCGTATACGAATTAACAAAAACAAAAACCAAATTAAATCTTGCACACCATATACAGTTAAATTTCGATAAATGAATACGTTCGGGATAGAAAAATTTTATTAATTAATCGAGGTAAAAAATACACTATCCCTACCTATTATGTCGGGATCGAAAAAAATTATTAATTTGATGAAGTTATTCCTTTATCGAATATTCATTATCGAGGTGTATGTAAGTTGTGCTGACGGCCAATGATTTGGCATGTGATTAATATCAAGGTTGTTAAGAATGTACGGTCCTGGTGTGAAGTGTAAGCGTCTTAAATTGCCATCTACTACTTTGTAAGCGGGCGGTCCCATAATTAATGAAACTGCGGATTAGAAACCACACGAACTGAGCCAATTCTTCAGAGCTGCAATATCTGATTCATGGCAGATCCAAGTAACCCACCTCACGTGGTCTTCTTCCCGTTTCCTGTACAAGGCCACATAAACTCAATGTTCAAATTAGCTGAGCTTCTGTGCCTTGCCGACATTCATGTCACTTATCTTGTCACTATCGAAAACCATACCCGTCTCCTGCGAAACACAGACATTGTTTCCAAGTATACAAAGTATCCCGGGTTCCGTTTCCAATTGCTTCCTGAGAGCGTTTCCGCTGGAATTGCCCAGTCCACTAATCTAGTACTAAACTTGTACGAAACTTTGAAAACTGCAAAATCATTTCTCAGAGATCTGCTGAGTGGCGAAGGCCAGACGAAGCCAGTGACTTGTCTTATTACGGATGGACTCATGAAATTTACACTTGATGTTGGTGAACAGACTGGTGTTCCTGTCATCTACTTTCGTACTGCCAGCGCCTGTTCATTTTGGACTTACTTCTGTGCAGACAAAGTTATCGAAGCCGGTGACTGTCCTTTTAAAGGTTAGTAAATACTGTTACCCTCTTTATTTATTTTTGCAAATGCAAGCACTAAGAGATGTTGTTAAGGATTTGAACTCATGACCTTGTCATCCGATGAAAGGGTAAGAAGATGTATCTTTACTCTAGTCCCTAGACCATCTCCGAATCCTCATAAGGGGTAGGGATCTTCCTTAAGAAATGAATTACGTGAAGTTTAATATTTGGATTTTTAATGTTCTTCATATAATTAAGTTACTTAAGTTTGTGGTTTCTAATTTTTGTTCTGTATAGGAGATGACATGGACCTTCCAATCAGGAGCATTCCAGGCATGGAAGGTTTTCTCAGGAAACGTGATCTGCCAAGTATCTTCCGTTCTGGTGACATAAATGCTGGCATTTTCAAGATATTGATTACCGAAACTCAGCAAACTGTTCGAGCCCAAGCCCTTATACTCAACACATTTGAGGATCTTGAGGGACCAACTCTGTCACAGTTACGCACTCAGATTCCAAACATCTACACAATTGGACCGCTTCATGCACACCTCAAGGTCCAAACCCAGTTGCAAACAACTTCTTCAAACAGCTTATGGGAAGAGGATAGGAGTTGCATCAAGTGGTTAGGGGACCAGCCATTGAAGTCGGTAATATATGTCAGTTTTGGAAGTCTTGCCATGGTAACAAAAGAGCAGCTCTTGGAATTTTGGCATGGTCTGGTCAATAGTGGGTACAGATTCTTGTGGGTGATTAGGCCCGACTCAGTGGCTGATATGGAGGGTGGACGAGAGTTTTCTGCAGAGCTGGAGGAAGGAACGAAGGCTAGAAGTTATATGGTAAACTGGGCTCCACAAGAAGAGGTTCTAGCTCACCCTGCAACAGGTGGATTCTTGACTCATAGTGGATGGAACTCAACTTTGGAAAGTATATACGAAGGGGTGCCAATGATTTGTTGGCCACATTCTGTTGATCAACAAATCAATAGTAGATTCGTTGGCGAAATCTGGAAGCTTGGGCTGGACATCAAAGATACTTGTAATAGAGTTATTATTGAAAAAGCGGTTAGAGATCTCATGGGGGAGAGGAAGGAAGAGTTTGTCACATCGGCCAAGGAAATGGCTACGTTAGCTAGGAAAGCTGTGAATGAAGGTGGAGCCTCACATTGTAATTTGAACAAGCTGATTGAGGACATTCAGTTGATGAATGTGTCTTCACAACATGCCTAAAGCCCGGCATTGAGTTGATTTAAGTAATTACTCTCATCTTGTGTTTCCTTAAAACCTTTTTATTGTCATAATCTGCAGGCAGGTGGGGTTGTTATCTAGCCTGCCTTATTATATTGGCAAAAGCACAATCTTTGTTATTAATATTCCTCCTGGGATATAATTAAGCAATATGTTGGCAGTTCTTCCCAAGTAGCATGAAAGCCCGTGCAGAGCAAGGGTCTCTAGAATAAATCATATAATCCAATCATTTGAGGTAGTTGTAATTGTGAATTGTTTGCATGTTTTTTTCTGATAGATGCTGCAGTTTCATGTTATTGATTAACATTGCTACCAATTTTTAAATCTTGTATGATATCTTCTTTAAGAGCAGATAATAATCCTATGTAGAGGGAGCAGAATGGAAACACCACAATAATCCTATGTAGAGGGAGCAGAATGGAAACACCACAAGACATACAATTAATTCAGGTGCAACTTGTATACATAACTCCGAAAGTAATCAAATCCAGAATTATTTTCCTATGAGCTCATAGTTCTTGCACATCCCTCAAGCCTAGTAGTCCTGAAACCTGAAACATTGTAGACTTCAGTCTTTTACCTTAGGCTCCTGCTTCCATCCCGATATACAAAGATCGACCACCGAGCCAAAACTCAAAGAATTTAATTTATAAATAACTTTCTTTAAAGAGTTTTCACCATTCATTATGCATGCAATATCAATCGACTGGGGCAAAACTCAAAATTGCCTAAGCAAAACTCAAGAGAATAAATAACATCGCAAAGACGCTGCAAAAGTTACATGTGCAGTCCTCAATTTGGACCAGGACACCAAGATTTTGTAGTCTAGAATCCATTTCAATATGATCCAGCCATCTCTGCATCTATCAATCGGGCAACAATAAATGTTAAAATGAATTACTCCCTGCAACAAATAAGAAAAAAATAACATCCCATCCTAATATAATTTTAATAATTACTATGAAATCAAACAAAGTGAAAACAAACTAAAAAGGAAGCAAGTACACATTCGATAGCTCTATGCTTCTATTATTTTGGTTGCTGGAGCAGGCAGCTCAACAGACTATATTCTAGGACTGCTAATACTGGATAAGGCAAGAAAAATATATAACAGCTTGGATGGAAGTGCAAATTAATACCATTTAAAAAAAACAAATTGAATGATAAAACTTCATTCGTATTCATGCATCTTCCCGACCATCCACACTATATATGATCAAAAGAAGATATTCAAATTCTAAGACTATTGGTACACTGGTTGTGCAAGGAGGAAATGAAATTGAAGGTTGACACAAGTAGATAAATACGACACTCTTGTTTTTCTGTCCAATGAATTTCATTTCTGCTGTGTTCTATAATTTAGTCACCGCCTTTATTTATCCCAGCACCTCTCTCTCTCTGCTCAACATACAGAAATCAATGGCTAGATAGACTACAACTTGTAACCAATCTCCTCCAATTATATTACAATTTAACCAATACTCAGCCATGTTTTTTGGCTCCCACCCCCCACTTTTTTTTAAATGGACTCACAGTTTGAATGTTAGACTATTACCTATCCGAGTTTATGAAACAAGAGACACCAACTTTTTTTTTTTGAAACAGAGACACCAACTTGAATCCTTGTATAAACCATGTTCTGCCAACTTTGTTTTCATACATTTCTTTTTCTTTTAATATATAACTGAATTTAGTTAACGTATATCACAATGAAGTTTTTGCATATTCAAGAGTAGAGCTGTCAAAATAATCGAAAAATCGATATCCATCCGAAATATCTGCATTAGCAACCGAGAAAAAGCGGATATTATCCGTATCCGAGATATCCGTCCGAAATATCTGCATTCGCATCCGAGAAAAGCGGATATTATCCGTATCCGAAATAAATCGGATATTATCCGTATCTGAATCCGGAATATCCGAATCCGAAATTAAATATATATGATATTTAAATTATATATATATATATATATATATATGTATATAATTCAAAAAATATTCTATTAGAGCATCTCCAACCACCATCACCTGTTACGTAAAAAGTCTAGGTGGCACTATAATATACATATTAGCTAAAAAAATTACCCCTCCAACCACAAGACATGTTAGCAAAAATTATAGATATCCTTTATTTCATCTTCTATATCTGTTGAGTCTGTAGCCATTATCTAAAATATCCACGTCACTTTTTTACCTTATTTAAATTATATCCATGGTGAAGTAACGATAAAGGTGAACCAAAATAATAATAAAATACTGTTTTTGAATTATAGCTAACCATTATTGCTAACACCATTGGAGCAAAATGTGTTACAGCTTCAGAAAATTTTAGCTAACACTTATTTTACCTAACCATTATACCTAGTACCTTTGGAGATGCTCTTAACTTATAGTGTTTGTGTGTGTATATTAATTAAATAATATATGTATACAAATTTTATATAATTGTAAAAATATTATAGACATATCTAAAAAATATCATTTGAATTTAGTTAACATATATCACAATGAAGATTTTGCATATTCAAGAATATATACAGATGTATATATCTACGATAAACAACACCAAGATTTTAAAACAATAATCTTAAAGAAAAAAAATATCACATACAATACATCAAGAAGTGAATGATATATCTTCTTAGATAACGTATTCCAAGCAATAATGACCGGAGTATGTCATCTATTTCAAACCGGGGGCTGAACTTCCATATTTTGCCAATTTATGTTAAACTAGCTTTAATTCCCGTGCAAGGCACGAGATTGCTCTATTTTATAATTGGTATTGTAGTTTTTCTCGTTATGTTTTGATATTAATATTAGCAATTGATATTGTGACGATTAAAATTCATTTTAGTTTAGCGCGTTCCTTTTTAGCCAACGTTTATTTTGTCCCCGTTTCAATATCTCCCATTTTGGTTAAAACATTTAAATGTACCCTTTATTTTTCCAAAGTGCTCAGAATCATATATTTCTAGTATTTGATATTACAGAATGTCAAGTAATGCACCAGAGCCAAGAAAGTATAAAAAAAATAGTGTATTAGACACATTTCTATAAAGTAAAAATACTAAATTACAGTACACAAAATTAATTTATTCTGTAGCTTGCATAACAAAAATATGTAGTTAGCAATCTGAAGTTAATGTTCCAATATTATTTCTTCAATAATGTTAGATCATTTATAATGAGTTCCAAGGCTTCTATACTCGTGCGAGGCACAAAGTTCTTCGAATGTTTAGTTAATTGCAATGTAATGAAAGTGTTATAATTGAGTAGATAGTATTAAATAAACATATTAAATACGAATTTTAATTAATGTATATTAATTAATACACATATTAAATACGAATTTTAATTGATGTATATTAATGAATGCAGAGGGTTAAAATAGTAATTTAAGATGGATTAAAATGGTACATGTTGTGGTATTATATATATAATAAATGGTAATGGTATAAATAAAGATGCACTACTAGAAATCTGTTAATAGACATCACGCCTTTTACATCGGTCAGTAATGCCACTGATGTCTTTGTGTTTTAAGACATCGCCTAAAATAAAACCGATATCTTTATGTTTTAAGATATTGCTTTCAAGAAGAACCGATGTCTTAAATAAGCTAAAATAAAAATAAAAATTCCGACGCGTACCCCAAATAGTTTCCCCCAATTTGTTAAAATGTTTCCCCCCTTATGCGAATTTTTCCTCCCAATTTATCAAACACACACAATCACCCCCCCTCTCTCTCAAACAAATTAATTAAAAACATAAAAGATAAAAACACTCTCGATTCTAAACCCTTTCTCATTCACACACTCACCCCGCCTCTCCTCCAAGAACCCTAAATATATATATATATCTCTCTCTCTCTCTCTCTCTCTCTCTCTCTCTCTCTCTCTCTCTCTCTCTCTCTCTCTCCTCTGATTGAAGTCCGAATAAGCTTCGATTGAGCTTCATTTCTGTAAGAACCCTAATTTTTGGTAATATTTCCTTTTATTTAATATCTTGTGACATTATCATTATGGAACCTTTCTAGTCATCCCTGTTGATTTATAGAATTGATTGTCTGAGAAACTGCGTTGTTGCATTTATGATGTAAGATATACAGAGAGATTGTGAAGGCAAGAGTCTTACTGTTAGTAATATTTATTAAACTTGGGATTGAGAATGGTTAGAATATTAAAGGATTTATTAAGAGTTAAGACGAGGAATTATGGACATTCGAGGAATTTACACAATTAGTACTTTAGGAATTATACAGGAAATCTCTACGCGACGAAATATTATTACGAGAGAATAATTAAGATACGATATGAAGTAAGGATTAAATGACAAGCATTGGTGGGAGAATAATATTACGAGGAAAGAAATTACATGCAAGTGCCATGTAACTAGCTAGTTAGGAAAAGGAACTAGAAAGCATAAAAGTAGAAGTGAATAGTGACATGTATGATGGGTGATGTACTTAGGGGACAATAGGGCATGGGAGGCAACCTACACTCTAGCTTGGCAACATGTGACTACTCCTAATAACCACAATAATACATGACCTACTTAGCATTTCTTTTACCATTCAAACAAAACAAAAGAAAAACACTCCCCCCCCCCTTGAAACCTTGCTCTCGGCCGAACCACATAGAGAGAGAGGGAGAGATTTTCTCTCCAACATTTCTTCATCTACAACCTTGATCAAAAATCCTAGGGCTTCCTTGCATCATAATAGAGGTATGGTATCAATTTCATAGCCTTCCATCCATTGGTTCTTGAGATATAAATTGTTGAAAGTTTAGAAAAGTGTTAACATAAGTTGTTATCTTTTAGATCTTGAAGGATTAAGGTTTGTGAGGGCTCATCCAAGTGTTCTTAGTTGTTGTAAAGCTCATTCAAGGTCCTTAGCCACTCAAGAAGGTATAAAATCTCAAACCACCCTTGGTTATGTGTTGTTCATATAGTATGATAGTAGATCCATGAGTTTTAGGACTTATCTTGAATGTATATGTATTGGATAGCATGGATCTTGGGTTTTGATGTTGAGAATGTGATTTTTTATGACTATGGTTAATATATATATCTCCATGAGTGTTATGAGTCATGGTCTAAGTGTATTAAGTGGTGAATATGTTATGGAAGTATGAAAAAGGGTTGATCTAAGTGACTTGAGCTTGCTGAGTTTGTCCAGGAACTTTGATCTGTGTTGTAGCACGATTTTGAACCCCCAAATGATGTCCCCTGATGTCCTACCTTATATTGTTGGAAAGATAATTGAATGTAGTTTCTGTAAATGTAAGGTTCATAGCTAGGTGATGTGTGGATTTTTAGTTATGGCCGGAGGAGTGAATTTTGTTTCTGGACTATGGACTGCAATGAGTGACCCCCTTGTGAACCTTGTTTAAACACCTTAAAATGTAATTGGGATCATGGAAAAATTTGAGAATGTAGGTAATGCAGTGGTGAAGACCACCCAAAAGGAATTGGATTAAAATATGAATTTTTGGATTTTATAAAAATGCTAGAGTAAAATTCGCGCAATGGAAAAAAAGTCGATTAGTGGAACATTATTCTAGGGTTAGTGGTTATGATTCGAACGTGGTAACTAAATTAAGTCGAGTAAGTGACGAGCGTAAACGAGTGATGACATGGACCTATAGTGGGGCTAGGGAGTCATAAGACGAAGTCGTTAAGTTAATTTCGTACCCCCTTAAAACCCCGTAATTAAAGAGAAATTGTTAAGGTACTAACGAACGATTATTGTTTATGTATAGATCGTTCGAATCCGCACGCTCGACCACCCCAACCAAACCAAGGCAAGTTTACTTTTCAAAACTTATCCCTATACAAGGATTTTCACTGTTGTGTTTGTAGTTTTCAAATTATATCAAATGCTATGTTTATCGAAGTATTGATGCAATTGAGATTGAACAAGTACATGTATGCTTTTACCCCTTGAACTTAGATTGAAAAGTTTTCTTCGGACAACGACTCTAGCAATAGAGGTCGTAGCGGTCTGTATGTACTATTGACCGGGGAGCGGTATATTATTATATCGTATCTATATTGCGAAAACCCGAAGGGTCATTCGGGTGGTATCGTATATTCAAATAACTATCGTTATATCTTCGTAAATACTCGAAACCCTATCTTGGATTAAAAGTTTATTTTATCGAATAATTATTTTATTAATTATTAATATTAAATCTTAAAATACTATTTATTAATCATTGTTCATTATTTAAAGACAAAGTTAATCCAAGATACTTTTTAATACTTTCAAACTCGAACTCTTTCGAACTCAAAACATTTTCGAAAACCCCCGGTCAGATTCCGCTTCTTGTATGGTTTCAAGAATCATCGGTCGACTGATGTCGGACCTCAATTACTCTGTTTTCAATCAAAATCAAGTTTTAAAAGAAAAGAAAAAGGGACTCTGGCAGGTGTGGGAACCGTTGACGAACGATTCCCGGGATGTGTAAGCGGCCGTGAGCCAGGCGGTCCATCACTTATTATTCCGGCCCAGGTGTTGCCGAAGGATGATTACGGATGTAGTTTTCATCGAGGGTGATTACGGATGTAGTTTTCACCCGAGGGATAGTTACGGATGTAGTTTCTATCCTTCTACCGGTAGAGAAGACCCGCGGATTATTGGACTTGGATGTGGCGACTGATCATCGTCAATCCTCGTCAGGTTTTTATGTTTTCTTTAAGTCCCATTCCTCCATTTTGGAAAAATGCTTTGACACTGCTTCTTAGGCTTTTGTGCCAAGTTGCTGATAGTGTTCTATTTTGATGAGAAAGATGTTGAATTAATGCAGTATCTAGAACTGCAAGTTTATTTTGAAAACAAGGGCACCTATTGTTGCACCTTCGAGATTTATCAACTATGACAAGTGATTTTATAACTGATTGAAACAAACAAGTAAATCAACTGCCAATCATATGAAATGTTATATTGCTTATCTTATACATATATCTCTTGCTGAGCTATAGTTGCTCACTCTTGCTTGTTTTCAAACTTTACAAACACAACAGCTGAGCGAAATGGCAAGACCCAGGCAGACTGTTCGAAAGCAGGTGACTAGGCCCGAGCCACCACTTGAGATTCCACCGGTAGGCCCCATTAGCCGGATTGGTTGGCAGCTTTTGTTAGTACGTTTTATTTATCAACATGACCTGTGCAAGGCAGTGTATCGTAACAAACTTTCAAGCCGCCAACTTCGCTTCATATCGAAGTGTTGCTGGTAGCATAAATACTATTTAATTCGGTTTGTAATAACTCTGATAACTTTATTACTGTTTAATCAATGTGTGACGTTTCTGAGGCTCTAACCTGTGTGTGTGAGTGTGGTGTGAGTTTATTGTGGGGTCGATGGTTGTGTTATATATATTATGTGCAAGAGCAGGTATGTTACTAATGGAAAATGGACCGTGAGCGCCTAGATCTCCGACCCCGGATCTGGGGGCGTCACAATTTCTTTCACCCCATCTTCATTTCTTTTACCCACACACACACACACTCTCTCTCTCTCTCTCACACACACACACACACACCCCCTCGCTCATCTCTATCCACAAACACTCTCCTCCGATTACAAGCTCCGATTGTATGTACTCTCCTCTAATTTTGTAAATTAAAAGCAACGATTAAACTTTTCTCCTACTCGATTTACAAGCTCCAACTGGTAATTTTCTTTGACTGTGAATTTTTAGGGTTTTTTAATTTTGCATATGATTAGATTTGGGTCGTTCATATGTAAGTGTCATGGTTTGATTTAATAAGAAATTTGTGTAGCCCTTTTGACAACTAGTTGGGGAATACTGTACCTATTAAAAGTGGTATATTATCGATGTGTATGTTATATAATTTTTTATCATTTACACTTGAATATATGAATTTAGATTTTTTTACGATGTTGTTAAAGTTGGAGACTGAGCAATTCCTTATGTATATATTTAAACTAATCTTATAATGATTCTTATTTATAAAGTTTCGTAAAAAGAAGGAATTGGTGATTTTCAGGGCCTGGATGTTCATTAATAAGGTTCGGAGAAGCAGAGGAGTTGGTGATTACGTTATTGGTCAATATTCATATATAACTTGAATATATGAATTTATATTGCTGGTGGTTTATTAATCATTATCTGGGTTTTGATACAAATTGCATCTGTCATGACTGTGTAGAATCAATTACAGCCTGAATATGTTGCTAAGTTGTGGAATGAAGCATTGAACAAGCGACTTGGTACAGAGGTATTAAAAACTTTTGTGTAACTATTTACTTTTAACGCAATAAAGTTTTCTTATTGAGAAAAGGCCTGGTAAGTGGTATCTGAGAATATGTTTTTCTCTCATGAAATGAGAATTGCTGCAGTTTTATTTTATAAAATGCTTGATTATTGCTACAGTGTCAAAGAAGTTGACCTCAGTGTTATCACTCGACCTACTAGTTTAGCTCTGTGAACATTCTTCATGCACTTAAATTGGTGTTCTTGTGAGTATGAGACCAAATGTGTTTAGTAATTGTTGAATGTATGTTAATTAGTGCTTTTTTAAATTAAACAAATCTTGTAGATTATGCTTGCTTGAATTTTGGTACCTGCACTTATTGATAGTGTGACTTATATTGTGCTATGACATGTACCTACCACATCTTAGCTGATTGTAATATGTTGCCAAGTGGTAAATAATAAGCTCGATTTAAATATTTAATGGTCGGATCAGTCAGTAAAGAGAGAAAAGAGACTGGCAAAGAACATTGTGCATGCAAAATATTATCACTTCTAGTGCATCTATTACAATGAGGCATAGCCTCTTTCTACAGAGAAAACAAATCTTGATTACTACTGTTACAATACATGATGTCAATATGATGACATCTCTCGCTAATGAAATTGTGTGCTACAGGTTGGGGTAGAGAAAATGCACAAGGACAGCAAGTATGTGCTGTTTCTGGATGATGATGTTAGGCTGCATCCAGGGTCCATTGGAACCGTAACTGCGGAAATGGAAAAGAATCCTGAGGTATGTTAATCATGTTGTCATTGGCATTCATAATCGCACCAAAAGATATAGCTAAACATTACTAGCCCCACCTTTTGGAACGTATAAATCATGCATATGCAAATTTTTTACTGTGGGAGAAAAGAGAATCAACTGAATCTGCTGTATTCTTTGAAATAAATTCTAGTAGTTATAGGAATTAGATATTGAGATCAATCGAGCATAATTGGGCTTACAACTTGTAATCTCTTATTGAAGCATTTATACTTTCACCAAACAGATTAAAAATTTGAAATAGATGATTGTAACTGTCAGCCCCACCTTTTGGAACTTTAGAGTGCTTGTAGGATACAAGGGTCAGATTTCATTGACACTTGTCTTGAATTTAAACTTTTGTAGGGTGTGGCTAGATGTTTTATTTTGTAATATTCATTCAAACAGCAATCAACACCGGCATAGCGATTGGTTATATTTTGCTCGCAGGAGATTGCCTTCAGGTATATGTATTGAAAGAGTTCAGTAGTATAGCTGTTTATAGTAAATTAATATTAGATAGTTACATAGAAATAAGGCATCCTTACATCTACAAGTATGAAATATGATTAGCTTCAAAATGCAATTGGAAACATATATGAGTAGCATATGTAAGCAAGATGCATCACTTTAATTGACAGTCGTATACATATAAACCTCTATCTTACATGTATCCATATTCTTAAAGATATTAAAATTTTAGATGAGATATCATTGATCCTGAATTATGTCTTCCCTTTGCTTCTCAAGATCATGTACAAGGAAATTCAACCCGCTGGGACCTGGAAATTATATGAGTTTATAGCAATCGTGACATGAGTCATGATATTTCTTTCCCAAATGCCCACTTTCCACTCTCTGAGGCACATTAATCTTGTTTCACTATTTCTCAGCTTGGGCTACACCTTCCTTGTCACTGGTGCTTGTATCTATGCAGGTAATCCATATCTTTTATCATCATTATGTGCCTTATAGCTGTTATTTTTTTTATGATCTGCTGTAACTTAATAAGTAGATTTTCAGAAATGCATGTGTCTCTAATTTAGTAGAGACAGTGCATAGTTTTACACTGATTATTTTTTTAATTTATTCATAGATTCTAGCACTTTATAATTAAGTACAGATGTCTTGCAGGTACCCTTAAGGATTCTCCTCCAAGGGATTATTCTCTGGAAGATTCATCAGCTTCAAGAATTTTCAGTCCATTTACTTCGATCTCTATCATTGTTGCCATATTTGGAAATGGGATACTTCCCGAAATACAAGTAATATTATATCCCTAGTTATAAAATTTCAGTATTAAAACTCAAATCTATGACTTTATGCCTTCCCATTGAATTGAAACTGAGTGACAGAGAAATCTTCTTAAAATTATAAAGCTTCTTTTTCTTAATTCTCGTGAGGTTGCATGAACCTCATTTCATTTTTAACGTATGATGCATATATAATGATGAAGATGCACAAATTAAATGTTTGCTACTACAAACTGTTTTTAATTCTCGTGAGATTGTATGTTTCTGATAGCCACAATATCAAATTGTAAATATGTACAGGCAACTTTGGCTCCACCAGGCACCAGCCACCGGGAAGATGGTGAAAGGGCTAGTAATGTGCTACTCTTAAACGTCAGAAAGATGGAGATTTCTAATTTGGACTTGGCTACTCCTACAGTGAATCAATTCTGTCCACCTGATCGAGTTTTGCATGTGGAGCAGCCCCATGAGGCTGATTTATGTAGTAGCAAAAAAGTTCTTTAAATATAGTAGATTCGTTTAGATTATGATTGTTTGAGTGACAGTGGTTGAATATTTTGTAAATGATAAATTGAATACTTGTGGTTATGTGATGAATGTTATTTTGGATTAAGGTATCAATGTTTGGATATTTTTTAAATGTTTGGTATGAATGTTGTCAATGACAAATTGAGTAATTAAATAACAAATATTTATTAAAAAACAATACAGGACAAAATACAATAGACATCGGTAAAAAACGATGTTTATAACAAATATACACAACGGTTATCACAAATAAAATCGATGTCTAACTTTAACTTAAATAGCGAATAAGTATAAAAAACGATGTCTTATAAACTCTTCCACATCGGTTATCACAAAGAAAACCGATGTCTAAGGTTGTATTTAACATCATCCAAAACCGATGTCTAATACGACTTGATACATCAGTTGCGATAGAAGAAACCGATGTAAAAAAGGCCTTAGACATCATTTTACTTCCAAATAATGATGTATATGTCGAATTGTGAGTTGTGTACAACATGTTTAATTGCATCTAGCACTTATAATAGTACGGTAGAAAAGTCAGGCTCGTGCAATTTATGCAAAATAATTAGATATAAACATCATTTTTTGGGTATATAATCGATGTGTAATAGCTTCCGGGACATCGGTCAAAAACCGATGTCTGTGACATGGTACAATAGACATTACCGACAAAGACATCGGTATGATTTTTTAATAGACATCGGCCAGAAACCGATGTCTATGAGCTTTTTCTAGTAGTGATGTTAAGCATTTACATGTTAGATCATCTTCAACCATATCAAGCCCTTAGCTAGAAGTCTACGTGGCTTTCTAAAAATAAACTTATACATAATATGTAAAAATTTAGTCACTCCAATGGGACAAACCCTTGTTTATAACTATAGATAATCTCTTGATGTTGGCTATATTTGTCGAACCTCAAGAGGCCTTCACTTATTTCTATATTAAAATAATATATTCCATTAATAACAACTTGAAATATTAATAACATGCCATTTTTAAAATATAGTCAATAACCTCGGAGCACAATGTCTTACAGGTTGAACAAATTTTACATAATCAATATTTTATGTAATTTTTAGCCAACGTCATTGGAGATAAATAAGTGAACAATTTTGACCCAAACTGGTCTATAGCGTGAGGTCATAATAATATACTTTGTTACAAGAGAAGTTGCTTAAAAACATAATAATTGACAGAGAATATCTACGAAACATTGGGTGGCACATCTCTCAAGCACGATTAAAAAACAGCAGAATGAAAAAAAAAAAAAATTCCAAAGCAAGGTCATGGAAAGGCTAGGGGAAAATATTAACATGTTCACACATCGAAACCAAAATTTTTGGAAGCCTTCTCTGTAATACGAAGGGAAAACATCATAAAAATGAATATAAAATACAAGACATAGAAGTTAACTCGCAAATTGGGATCTCAATTTCTGGGACAGATCAAATTTAATTTCGAGTAATAGAAGTTAGTATACATCAAAGAAATATGTCGTTATATATATGCACCTCTGCCTTACTCTAAAAACTCAATAATCACCTTAGTAATCACCGCTATAGCAGCACAGAGATCTTAGTCTAGCGTGAGACAAGGGTAATGCAAAATAAATCTAAATATCTTAATTCACATAGCAATACACACATTAAGACTACACACCAGAACATCAGAATTATGAAGACTATCAACAATAGAAATTCATAAAATGCACAAATCAAAGAAACATATAAATGATGTAATTCAGACGTAAACTCAATAATTATCCTTTTTGTTGATATAAGTGATGATGAGCTTATGATCTTTTTTGAAAATCAAACATATGAATGATGCTAATATATAGGATGCAAGCTGCATGACAAAATTGACTATAAATTCAAAGCGAGCCCATAAGAATGTCAGATAAAAAGCTTGTGGGATATTCATATTTCAAGGAAAATTGACACAAAAAATCAAAATATATCAATTGACTTAGCAATAGATATGTGATGCAGGAGTGATTACAATCAATATGTATATCAAGAGTGCATTAAAATCGCGTCTGATAACTTTCGTTATCTGTAATAATTCTGTTAGTTTGAAAAATCCCACATTCCAACAAAAAATAGTATATCATTTTCTAGAATATTTTGTGTTAAATGTTCCCAAAAATAACTATTTATCATCTGTATGAAGTTAAGAGCTACCACGTATACCTTGTATATCTTCTGGTGATTAAAGTTGGATGGCTAATTGCTTCTTTAGTTCATAAGTAATTAACATAGAGTGTTGTAGAGAAACTTCCATGATCTTTAACATTTTGATCAAGTTCCTAAAAAACATGAGGGATAACAATAAATAAATAAGAAAATATTATAATCAATGTATATTGTTTTGGAATCTAACTCACTCTCTCAGATATACTTGGCAGTCAGTATATTCTGATACATTAATGCTAGAGTTCTCGAAAGCATTCCCGAAACCGTTCTCGAATGCTGAATTGTCATCCTATAACTAGCATGAAAGCTCGTTCAAATCAAGGTCACCATTTTAATTCATATAGTTCAATTTTTTTTATTTTTCAAATACATGACTCGTAGTTTTGAAACACTATATATTGACGATGTTATTTATTTGCGAAAAAATATATTTTTATGAAAAGTGATATTAGCTTAAACTTCTTAATTAAATTTCATTTATGATCATGATAGTGTAATCACACCTAATAATTTAAAAAAATAACTTCAAAAGAGTGAAAACTAAATAATTCGCAGTTTCTAAATCTAACCATGAGTTAATAAATTCACATGTGTTACTGTTGGGATTTATGGGTGATAGCTTAGAGACAACTTAAGATTTTATCATGCTTAGTTTTCACTAAGTAGAACATACTGTCACAGCCAGAGTGTGTTCTTGCAATCAAATAAATCATTGTTATGTAATAATTGTATATCTTGGAAGAAGTTCATGTATATGTTCAAGTCTCAAGGAATACATCAGGTCGACAGCAAGAATAAATGTTACTATCACAACATTGACAGTAAGGTTACAAGAAGATAGCATGTTGCAGGTCATTATAGAATGCTACATATGACAGCAACATTGGCGGAAGCTTTGAGACAGAAACTTTTGTATATGTATTTCGACAGCAAGTCTGGAATTCTTGACAGCAACATCTGCGTAGAATTCATACTGTCAACCAACGCACATTCACTTGACAGCAGGCTTGGTGGCATAGGATACTGTCTCGAAGGAATCTATTTGAATTAGGGATTTTCTAAGTCAAACATGTGACAGATTGGATGTTCAAGATGCAGCCGTGCTGCAGTATCCCAATATTGTAGCAGACCTGTGAAGACTACGACAGAAGCTTGAAAGATCACAAGATCGAACTTATCAATTCGAGGGTATGCCAAATCAACATCTACCAGAATTGTGTAATCTCAAAATGGAAAATATCTAGATTGCTTTTTATGTACTGATAAGATGTATTGTATAGCAATTTAGGTAAGTCACATGGGTATGCAAATTATAAGGAGCTGTCACTTGAAAATGACAACAGATCCACAACCCATGTAGATAGTGATGGTAGAGAAAAATGAGATATATGTAGATTCAACTACAATTCTACCTGTAAGACAAAACATCTCTGTATCTCTCGAGAACTCGAAGCCTGAGAAACATTTTTTTCAACGTTGTAGCAAAACCTTTGGAAAATAAATAAATCATTTATTTTGTGAATTACTTGTGTCAATCTACTTGTGTTTGTATTTCTATTAATGAAAAGTTACAATCTTTATTATTATTGTTGAAATAGAGATTTGAATTTATCAGTATTGCATTCAGCCCCCCTTCTGCAATACTCCACGGGACTAACAGTTATATATTTAGGCAAGTGTTAAAATAAGAACCTATACTGAAATGAGAACAGAAAACTAATTTTAGGCTTCTATCTTTTATATCTATATTTAATATCAGACACACATTCGAACATAATTTACTTCTCCACCTCCACCCTCATGCCCCCTCCAATTTCGACGACCTATTACACCATCACTTGTAATACCCAACTATTATCACCACCTTTTTCTCTGTTTATGTATTCCATTTATCATCAGCATTCTTGATCTCTCACACACACATATATATAGGCAAATGATCAAATAGAAACCAAAATTAAAATAGAAACCAAAACTAATTTAAGCCCTTAGATCAATCTAGCTAATGGCCTCCTAGAAGCACCACACACAATTAAAATACACCCTCCCATACATAATCCCACATAATCCCTTTTTTATTTTAAAATAGGTATTATTTACATAATATTAATATTATAGTAGAATTTAAAAAAAAATATTATTGAACATATTTTGAAATCTAACTTCACTGTATTTTTCTTCATCTCCCAACGATCAGTTTGCATACCAAATGTGCTATACTCCGACACCATTTAGAATTTTTTTATGTAACGCCCCCAGATCCGCCCGGACCGGGGATCCGGGTCGTCACATTGTCTCAATATCCTGCAGCACACGTTAACGCAATAATAAAGCAAAATACTTAATACAACGAAGCATACGTGTCCCACTCCACAGATCCAAGATCGGTCTCACAAAATATTACAATACGACTTAGTACATCTTAGGATAATATCTTACAAACGTTCACAAAAGTATAAATATAAAGGATCCAGCTGGATAAACTAGTTCTTGTCAGCATAGCCTGGAGCTTTTCCCTTTCCTCTTGATCCCTGGCTGGACGTCTCGCCTCTTTCCATCTTGACAGCTGAATAAAATGTTGTAAAGCAAGAATGAGCAACTATGGTGCTCAGCAAGCTCTCTCCTTGCTCGGTAAATAAAAATAAAAAGATTTACCAAAAGAAATACTCAAAATTTAAAATCGGATAGCACAATCTGTCATTGACTCAGTACTCATCTCAGAACAGAATACTCGAAAGACTCAATTGATATAACTCTGGTGACTCATGATTTAAGAATAAACTGGTCTTCCACCTCTCGGTATCTCGGTGGGGCGATCAACTATCCGACCGGGAATACCGTCCTCCAATGATATCGCACTTCGCCCGATCACGGCTACCATACGTTATCAACAATATAATGTATATATGTATGAATGCTAGCATCATAGGGGTTATTCATTAAACCCTGGCAACATGGTGCCAAATATATCTCGTGTCCGCATAACGGTACACAAGTCTCTCTTTCTCTAAAATGGGCCTCTTTCCCAAATTTGACCAGTAGAATACAAAATTCCCGAATATTTGTTGAACAGATGAGATAGAATAACACTACCAGGAAAGTAATTATAAATCTGGCGGGCTGCCAGTCTGACTCAATTGTCCCACCAATCCGAACAATGGGTTGAGGTAAATTCTCAATAATAATATTTTATTGGTTGACACGAACGAGATGCCAACCCTCGACAATAAAGTCAACCATCTCGAAATATTGAGGATAGTCTTAGAATGAAGTAATTGGGAGTCGTACTGTACAAATAGTACTTCTCGAATATTTATAATACTCATAATTGATGAACGTTTAAATAGAATATTTGTCACTTGATCAATGGGTAAAATCCTAACGATCCTAATTTATATAACCCTTATTTGTTGATTCGAGAGATGAACCAACCAAAAGATAATCAATAACTATTGTCGAATTTGTTCAATAAGTTCGACTGAAAAGAATAAATGTAACTATCTCGAACGAATGAGATTAGCTTCACTGAATCATAATAATAGTCGTCTCGAATTAATGAGATCGACCTGATAACAACGAAATTGATACTACGCTTATAAGGGATATAATTCGCAAGTAAGGTAACTTTAACAGTAGCAAAATATCGCGACGAGAAAATAATGATTATTGCATCATAAGGATCCACAAATAAATCTCATAATTGATAGCTCAAAAAAATAATTAACGAATGCAATAATACGAACAGAAATACAAGTCTCTAAGAGTTAGGGTAGGAAGGAACTTGCCTCGGTCTCGCAGTGCAGAAAATGCAGATAAAATTATACTCTACCCGTGGGCTCGACTTCGATCTACGGCTCGAGAATTAGGCACTAACAATGTCAACCAGAAAATACGTGAGCGATTCGTCAAAAGAAAATACCCCTGATCCGATAATATAATATTTAAATATAATAATAACATAACTCTCGAAAATCCGCTCAATAATTAACGGAAAATAAACCCCGGATAAATAAATCTCTCTTCGAACCACAAAAATAAACCCGCAAGATTTATCGATAATCCGACTTAATATGAAATACGGCTACGGCGATACTCCGTGTCTTACGTCTCGTAAATAATTTAATTCTCTAATTATTCTCAAAATAATCTGACAATCCATTTTCATTCAATTTAATCTGTAGTTAACATTATTTCTATTTTTAGAAAAAGAACGTACATCCATTAATAGAAAATCCTAATTTTAATCCATGTCGCTAATTAATTTCTCTTTCGTTTTAAACCTCGTGATTAACTTAATATCCAAATTTTAGCCTCTAAAAGTAATTCGGTTCGATCCGGTTACTTAAAGATAATCCGAATAGCCGTTTATAAGTCTTCTAAATAAATAACGCCTTTTACTCTAATTATTCTTCGTTTTATCGACACAAATAATAAATTCTCCGATTTTTGTCCGAAATTCCTAAATTGATTATTTCTAACTAACCAATAACTAATTTCACCATTTTTATCAAACTCTTTTTATTTTATTAAACAATTCTTATATCTCACAATTTAATTAATAAAACAATTTTAACCTATTTCCTCTTTTCATTTTACTTTAATAATTCATTATTATATATATATATATATATATCAATATTTTATTTATCATTATTATCATTATTTTTCCTTTTTATGTTTTAACAGTTTTCACCGAAAGTTTCACGACGGCGCGTGGGGCCCACGCGCCACCACCGCCGTCCGAAAATACCCTCCCCTGCACTGTCTCTTTTCTCCTGTTTCTCCTTCTCTCTCTCTCTCTCTCTCTCTCTCTCTCTCTCTCTCTCTCTCTCTCTAACTCGGTATGAGCCGAGTTGACTCACCCTCTCGACTCTCTATCTCAACCCTTCGAAATCTCTCCGTTCTCCCCTTAAATCTCTCTGCCTTCCCCTCCTCTCCACCCTCTTTCCTTACTCTCTTCTCGTCGGTCTCTCTTTTGACAACCACAACGCCGATTAAACAACCCAATACCACCACCGCAGCGGTGGTGGCCGTCTTCTCCCTCTAGACTCCATTCTCTCCTCCGATTCAAAGACAACCAACGACAGAACAATAATTTCCCCCTCCCTTATACCTCCGACAACAACATCCACAACACACAAAAATCTCTGTCTCGTCTCTCTTCTCTTCCGTCACTTCCTCGCACGGCAACACACCACCACCACAAACTGTACCCCCCCCCACTTCCCCCTTAGTCCATACGAACCACCAGTCAGCCACAACAAACCCAAACCAAAACTCTAATCATGAAATCGAATTGATAACTATGGCCAATCGAATAATAATGAAAAGAATTTTGAAAGTAATTACCTGTGGTTCAAATCCTGTGAGCAGAGGAGGTGGAAAAAGAAACAAGAAAGAAAGAAAGAGTGGTCGGGTATTTGTTTTAGAGAGGAGTAGTGAGTTGGGTTTGGCGTTTCTGGTGGTGCAGAGAAATAAAAAGAGGATTTTGTTTTGTTTTTGTGACAAGTGTTGTACACGGTTTCTGTTTGATAGTATATTGCAGTTTCCGTTTTAATTCTGTGTTTAACAACTATAGCCGACAAAACGTGCAGTTTAAAAAATAAAAAGAAAGTACTGGGACATTTTGAGTTTATAAAAAGAGTGTAGTGTTTTGTGACAGAATAAATTGTGTTTTGGGAAGAATATTAATCGTTTTCTGTGATCGAGAAATGTTGTCCCCTCCTCGTGTTTAACAACCCGATCAGATAAAACGTAACATTAATATCGTCGTTTTTCCTGCTGGATAATAATAAACGGGACCCAAAAGTCGTTCTCAAAAATAAATTCCGCGCTTTAAAAATTAATATCACCCCAAAAATTAAAATCTTATTTACCTAAATTTTCTAATTTTAATAAATACCTAATAATTATAAATAAATAGATATAATAAATATTTACTTACATACGAATATAAAATTTTAAAAAATTTAACCAAAAATGCGTAAATTAAATATATTAATGCATTGACCCTTAAATAAATTTAAATAACGAGTAGAAAATAATATTCGAAAGGTTGCGGTTATTACAGTCTTCCCTCCTTATAGGATTCCGTCCTCGGAATCAAAACTACGTACTAAACAAGTCAGGGTATTTATTCCGCATTTCGCTTTCTAATTCCCACGTGGCTTCCTCGACTTGGTGGTTTCTCCAAAGTACCTTTACCAAATTTACGTTCTTAGTTCTTAACTCTTGCACCTTGTAGTCTAGAATCTGCACTGGCCGCTCTTCGTATGTCAGGTCAGGACGGATTTCCACTGGTTCATAGGTTATGACATGTCTGTAATCGGAATGGTACTCTCTTAACGCAGAAACATGAAATACGTCATGAATGTGCTCAAGGTCTGGAGGTAGGGCTAACTGATAAGCTAGTGGTCCTATCTTTTTGAGAATCTCAAAAGGTCCTATGTATCTGGGACTCAACTTGCCTTTCTTTCCGAATCTCATTACTCCCTTCCAAGGTGAAACTTTCAGCATCACTTTATCTCCCACTTCAAATGCCTTGTCCTTTCTCTTTTGATTCGCATACTTCTTCTATCGATCCTAAGCAGCAACTAACCTTTTTCGAATAACTTCGATCGCTTGCTTAGTTTGTTGAAGTAGTTCCGGTCCTAGTATCTTCCTTTCTCCTACCTCATCCCAATATAGAGGTGATCTACACTTTCTTCCGTACAATGCTCCATATGGTGCCATACCTATGCTGGAGTGGTAACTATTGTTGTAAGCAAACTCAACTAGGGGCAAATGATCACCCCAACTACCTTTGAAATCAAGTGCACAGGCTCTCAACATATCTTCAACTGTTTGAATTGTCCTTTCACTTTGTCCGTCGGTCTGTGGATGATATGCAGTGCTCAGATTTAACTTCGTGCCCAGGCATTCCTGGAAACTTTTCCAAAATCGAGAAGTAAAACGGGCGTCTCTATCAGATACAATTGAAACAGGCACTCCATGGCGAACCACAATTTCTTTTAGGTATATGTTCACCAATCTTTCAACTGAGTACTTATCACTAATTGGCAGGAAATGCGCCGACTTAGTAAGTCGGTCAACAATAACCCAAATTGCATCATGGCTGGCTCTAGTTCGGGGCAATCCTACGACAAAATCCATGGTGATATGTTCCCATTTCCACTCGGGTATCTCTAAGGGTTGTAAAAGTCCACTTGGTCGTTGATGTTCGGCTTTCACTTTCTGACAGGTCAAACACTTTCTTACCCATTCTGCAATCTCTCTCTTCATGTTAGGCCACTAATAATTCACCTTGATGTCTTGATACATTTTTGTGCTCCCTGGGTGAATGGAATATCTCGAGTTATGCGCTTCGCTCATAATCTCTTCCTTCAGTTCTGTAACATTAGGAATCCATATTCTCGATGCAAATCGCTTAATTCCCTTGTCATCCTTTGAACTCAGAGCTTCTTCCCCGGTCAACTCTGATCTCCTTTCTTCCATTACTTGTTCCTGACAACGGCGGATCTTCTCGAGTAGCTCTGGTTGAAACTGAATGCTGTAAACTCTTTCATTGTTTTGGACTGGGACCTTGACCTCTAATTCCATTCTCTCAAATTCTCGGACCAATTCTTCTGAGGTTGTCAACAGGTTAAGTCTTTCCTTTCTACTTAAAGCATCAGCTACAACGTTAGCCTTCCCTGGGTGGTAGTTTATCGAGCAATCATAGTCTTTGATCAATTCTAACCATCTTCTTTGTCTCATGTTTAATTCCTTCTGTGTGAATATATACTTCAAGCTCTTGTGATCCGTGTAAATCTCGCATTTCTCTCCATAAAGGTAATGTCTCCAAATCTTGAGGGCAAAAACAATAGCAGCAAGTTCTAAATCGTGAGTAGGGTAACGGGACTCATATTCCTTCAATTGTCGAGAGGCGTAAGCTATTACTTTCCCATGTTGCATCAGAACACATCCTAAACCCTTGTGAGAGGCATCGCTGAAAATCACAAAATCACCTTTCTCATCGGGTAAAGTCAAAACTGGGGCAGTAGTCAATCTCTCCTTCAATTCTTGAAAGCTGTCTTCACATTTGGGGGTCCATTCAAACTTTTCACTCTTTCTGGTAAGTCGAGTCAGTGGCGTAGCTATCTTTGAGAAGTCTTTCACGAACCTACGATAGTATCCGGCCAATCCAAGGAAACTTCTAACCTCTGTTGGAGTCTTGGGTCTCTCCCAATCTGCTACAGCTTCTATCTTTGCGGGGTCTACAGAAATCCCTTCTCCGCTCACAATGTGTCCTAAAAATTGAACTTCCTTCAGCCAGAATTCACACTTGGAAAATTTTGCATATAACTTCTCCTTCCTCAGCGTTTCCAGCACCAATCGGAGGTGTTCTGCATGTTCCTCAGGAGACTTCGAGTATATCAAGATGTCATCAATAAATACAATCACGAACTTGTCCAAGTAGCTCTTGAACACACGATTCATCAAATCCATGAAAGCAGCTGGCGCATTCGTCAATCCAAAAGACATAACTAAGAACTCGTAATGTCCATATCGGGTCCTAAAGGCAGTCTTAGGAATATCCTCAGGCTTGATCTTTAGTTGATGATAGCCGGATCTCAAATCGATCTTCGAAAAATACATAGCTCCCTTAAGTTGGTCAAACAAATCGTCGATCCGAGGTAAAGGGTACCTATTCTTGATAGTCATCTTGTTCAGTTCACGATAATCAATACAGAGTTGCATGGATCCGTCCTTCTTCTTTACGAACAACACTGGAGCTCCCCATGGGGATACACTTGGTCTGATCATACCTTTGTCCAGTAACTCTTGCAGTTGTGTTGCCAACTCCTTCATTTCCACTGGTGCCATTCTGTACGGCGCCTTCGAGATTGGTGCGGTTCCTGGTGCTAGGTCGATTGTGAATTCTATCTCTCGATCCTGTGGCATTCCCGGTAACTTGTCAGGAAAAACATCTTCAAACTGATTAACTACAGGGACCTCTTCGATCGTAGGGGTCTGCTTCTCGGTATCTATCACATGGGCTAGATAGGCTTGACATCCTTGCCGAAGTAATCTTTTAGCTTGAATTATTGATAGGAAATCCTTAGTCGGTTTCCGTCCGTAAAACAGAATTCTTATACCATTAGGTCCCTTTAAGCTGACCTTCTTACGACGACAATTTATTTGAGCATCATAACATGATAACCAATCCATCCCTAGGATTACGTCAAATTCCCCTAACTTAAAAGGAATTAGGTCTGCATCGAAACGTTGCCCATGTATCTCTATAGAACAATTTGGACACACTCGGTTCACTGGAATGACTTCTTGATTAGCTACTTCTATGTTCAGAATTCCCTCTAAGGGCACAGATTCAAGATTCAACTTATTCATGAAGTTTTCAGAAATAAAGGATTTGGTAGCTCCAGAATCAACTAGAACACATGCATCCTCAGAGTTTACTAGAAGCGTACCTGCAATCACATCGCTGTCATCGATGGCATCTCGTACAGTCATGTTGAAGGTTCTTGTTGTCGGCTTGTTGCTGGGAGGTGCTGTGAGTCGAGGCACTGGATTTTCCTTTGCAGGTTGTCGGCAGTCTCGGGACACGTGACCTTTCCTTCCACAGTTGAAGCAGGTGACAGATTTATCCTTGCAACTGGAAGCATAATGACCCTTCTGTCCGCAGTTATAACAATTCACACTCGCTTGATGACAGGGTCCAGGGTGTTTCTTCCCACATGTCTTGCATTCCGGCAAAGGTGGCCTTCCTTGCATCACACTAACTGTCTGTGGCTGTTTGAACCTCTGGTTGCTTCCTCTGGTGTCATGGTTCCCAAACCTCCTTGTATCAGTGCTTCTATCCTCCCTCCTCACAAATGGTTTCTTGTCACTCCGATTATCAAATCTTCTCACAAAGTTACTTCCGCTGCCCTGAAACTTCCTCTTCCTTTCATCCTTAGGGTACAGTTCACTCCCACTTTCCACTATAGCCGCCTTCTGAACTAAGGTTGCATAATTGGTGATCTCAAACACTGTGACTCGATTCTGTATCCAGGGCTTCAATCCTTGTTGAAAACGTTTTGCTCTCTTCTCTTCAGTGTCTACATGATAGGGTACAAACCTCGAGAGTTCTGTAAACTTGGCCTCGTAGTCTGCAACAGTCATTGTCCCTTGCTTGAGTTCCAAAAACTTAATTTCCATCTGATTCTCCAGATACTTGGGTAAATACCTCTCTAGGAACAATGTTGTAAATCTGGCCCACGGTATAACCGCATTACCTTCCATAGCTCTCTTCGCTTCCCACCAGTAGTTAGCTTCACCTTTCAACACATAAGCTGCAAATACCGTCTTCTTATCCTCTTCCACCCCCACAATCTCAAAAGTCTTCTCTATTTCTCGTAACCAGACTCTAGCCTCCACTGGGTTAGTGGTACCTTTAAACTCAGGTGGATTCAAAGATTTGAAACTCACTGTAGCTTGAGTCAGTTGAGCCGGAGGTGGATTTCCTCCTATCGGATTTTGGTTCTGCTGAGGTTGAGGGTTTTGAGCATGCTGAAGAAGAAAGTTCAGAAGTAGGTTCATCGGGTTATTATTCTGGTTGGGATTTTGAGCGGGCTCTGGTCCTGGGTTTGGATTTGGGTTCGGAACTGGGTTCCGAGGTGGAACCTCCTCATCTCGATTCGCTTCAGGTTGAGGACGAGGATTTCTTGGGGGTCTTCCTCTCTTTGGCGGCATCTCTTTCTATAAAGAGCGAAAACAATAAGGTATGTTATATCACAGATATGCAGTTATAAGACACCATTGCTGGCACAGTTACGAAAGGTATTCAAAAATAATTACTCGATCAAATTCCTGGTTTCTCAAAATAAACCATACTCAAAATCATGACTTTCTCTTGTCTCTTTATAACAATTACTCTTATTCCTTGATATAAAAAGGGTTTCCGATATTCGTAAGGATCTATCCAAGTTTAAAAAGGCGATTCTAAGAAAACCTTATAAGTTCTAAAATTCAATTGTCATTAATCCTTGGTTTTTTTTTAATAATAACAGGAGTGCTATGAATAAAGTGCAACAGTAATAAAATCTGATACAGATAAAAGCGCAAAAGTACGAATATCAACATATAATTCCAAATGGTACATCAGGCAAGACCAAAGACTACATCCAAAATCCTCTAGTCAGCTAGTACATCAAACTACTAAATCCACAGAGTGCGGGCCTACCTATGACAGACTAGATACAAACATAAGCACTCTAAACAGAAGTCTATCCCCCAAAAGTGGCAAAAACCCGAACTACAACATCAGGAGTGGTCTCAGCGACCCAACATCTTGATAACACGCCTGTGAAACTCCTCAATAGCTCTAGCAATCAGGTCGGCAACAGTACTACGGTCCACAGCTCCGGTACTGGAAGATGGTAAGGCTGTAATGTCAGTCTGCAGCCCTGTCAGGATAGAGATAGAGATCTGATGTACAATCTCCATGGATACATCCCTCAAAAGTAGGCTACCACCCCCATGAACTGCCATAGGATCAACTAACAATAATCGCAGAATAGCATCCCTCGTAGCAAATATCTCCTCGTAACGCATCCATACCCAGCAAAACTGCTGGTAAAGGTGATCATGCACAATCCAAGGCACTGGCTCTCGACCTACTATCGGCTGTGTAGGCATACCGACTGGCTGAACTGGAAAAGACGGAGCAGATGAAATCATCCCCACTGGAGCAGGGATATGGATGGTAGGTGCAGATGGAGCAGTGTCACAAGCTGGAGTATCACTGACTGCAGGAAGCATGTAATCGAGTATGGTAGGAACTGCTGAAGTCGTCACATAGACTGGCCCAGAAGGAGGAAACATGCTAATGGGAGCTGCTACTCCGGTGCGAATGGGCGAAAGCTGGCCCTCCACAATCAACTCGGATAGAAAAGGCTCAGGTGTCTCCTGTCTGTACATCTCGGGAGCTGGAATCTGAGCTAGCAGCTCAGCCTCAAGAGTAGGAGCCTCTATATCAGTCACCGGGATAGAAGAATCGACTACCTCGATGACCTGATCAGGAGAATCTGCTAGGTCTATCACCTGCGGAGGAGAAGGTGTAAGAATCTGAACCGAAGAATCCTCCGAAACACTATCAATCGGAATGTATTCCTCTGACGGATCACTGTCCGGACCCGAACTGGAATCTAGTGGTCCGTGCGGGTAAGGTGTAGGAGATCTATCTCGGATAGAATGAGTGTCAGCCGGTCCGGATGTAGACATCTACAAAAGTACAAAAAGTCTCGGTTACAACTAGGTTCCAAATCGATTAGATAAAGGTATAAATATAACGGTGTAGGGCACTTAGTGCTAAAATATCGACGTTGTACTATATCTCTAACTCCTCACGTTGCGTTATAATTCTAGGCTCGTACGATTCCTAAAAATATAACGTAGCTCTGATACCAAAACTGTAACGCCCCCAGATCCGCCCGGACCGGGGATCCGGGTCGTCACATTGTCTCAATATCCTGCAGCACACGTTAACGCAATAATAAAGCAAAATACTTAATACAACGAAGCATAAGTGTCCCACTCCACAGATCCAAGATCGGTCTCACAAAATATTACAATACGACTTAGTACATCTTAGGATTATATCTTACAAACGTTCACAAAAGTATAAATATAAAGGTTCCAGCTGGATAAACTAGTTCTTATCAGCATAGCCTGGAGCTTTTCCCTTTCCTCTTGATCCCTGGCTGGACGTCTCACCTCTTTCCATCTTGACAGCTGAATAAAATGTTGTATAGCAAGAATGAGCAACTATGGTGCTCAGCAAGTTCTCTCCTTGCTCGGTAAATAAAAATAAAAAGATTTACCAAAAGAAATACTCGAAATTTAAAATCGGATAGCACAATCTGTCATTGACTCAGTACTCATCTCAAAACAGAATACTCGAAAGACTCAATTGATATAACTCTGGTGACTCATGATTTAAGAATAAACTGGTCTTCCACCTCTCGGTATCTCGGTGGGGCGATCAACTATCCGACCGGGAATACCGTCCTCCAATGATATCGCACTTCGCCCGATCACGGCTACCATACGTTATCAACAATATAATGTATATATGTATGAATGCTAGCATCATAGGGGTTATTCATTAAACCCTGGCAACATGGTGCCAAATATATCTCGTGTCCGCATAACGGTACACAAGTCTCTCTTTCTCTAAAATGGGCCTCTTTCCCAAATTTGACCAGTAGAATACATAATTCCCGAATATTTGTTGAACAGATGAGATAGAATAACACTACCAGGAAAGTAATTATAAATCTGGCGGGCTGCCAGTCTGACTCAATTGTCCCACCAATACGAACAATGGATTGAGGTAAATTCTCAATAATAATATTTTATTGGTTGACACGAACGAGATGCCAACCCTCGACAATAAAGTCAACCATCTCGAAATATTGAGGATTGTCTTAGAATGAAGTAATTGGGAGTCGTACTGTACAAATAGTACTTCTCGAATATTTATAATACTCATAATTGATGAACGTTTAAATAGAATATTTGTCACTTGATCAATGGGTAAAATCCTAACGATCCTAATTTATATAACCCTTATTTGTTGATTCGAGAGATGAACCAACCAAAAGATAATCAATAACTATTGTCGAATTTGTTCAATAAGTTCGACTGAAAAGAATAAATGTAACTATCTCGAACGAATGAGATTAGCTTCATTGAATCATAATAATAGTCGTCTCGAATTAATGAGATCGACCTGATAACAACGAAATTGATACTACGCTTATAAGGGATATAATTCACAAGTAAGGTAACTTTAACAGTAGCAAAATATCGCGACGAGAAAATAATGATTATTGCATCATAAGGATCCACAAATAAATCTCATAATTGATAGCTCAAAAAAATAATTAACGAATGCAATAATACGAACAGAAATACAAGTCTCTAAGAGTTAGGGTAGGAAGGAACTTGCCTCGGTCTCGCAGTGCAGAAAATGCAGATAAAATTATACTCTACCCGTGGGCTCGACTTCGATCTACGGCTCGAGAATTAGGCACTAACAATGTCAACCAGAAAATACGTGAGCGATTCGTCAAAAGAAAATACCCCTGATCCGATAATATAATATTTAAATATAATAATAACATAACTCTCGAAAATCCGCTCAATAATTAACGGAAAATAAACCCCGGATAAATAAATCTCTCTTCGAACCACAAAAATAAACCCGCAAGATTTATCGATAATCCGACTTAATATGAAATACGGCTACGGCGATACTCCGTGTCTTACGTCTCGTAAATAATTTAATTCTCTAATTATTCTCAAAATAATCCGACAATCCATTTTCATTCAATTTAATCCGTAGTTAACATTATTTCTATTTTTAGAAAAAGAACGTACATCCATTAATAGAAAATCCTAATTTTAATCCATGTCGCTAATTAATTTCTCTTTCGTTTTAAACCTCGTGATTAACTTAATATCCAAATTTTAGCCTTTAAAAGTAATTCGGTTCGATCCGGTTACTTAAAGATAATCCGAATAGCCGTTTATAAGTCTTCTAAATAAATAACGCCTTTTACTCTAATTATTCTTCGTTTTATCGACACAAATAATAAATTCTCCGATTTTTGTCCGAAATTCCTAAATTGATTATTTTTAACTAACCAATAACTAATTTCAACATTTTTATCAAACTCTTTTTATTTTATTAAACAATTCTTATATCTCACAATTTAATTAATAAGACAATTTTAACCTATTTCCTCTTTTCATTTTACTTTAATAATTCATTATTATATATATATATATCAATATTTTATTTATCATTATTATCATTATTTTTCCTTTTTATGTTTTAACAGTTTTCACCGAAAGTTTCACGACGGCGCGTGGGCCCCCACGCGCCACCACCGCCGTCCGGAAATACCCTCCCCTGCACTGTCTCTTTTCTCCTGTTTCTCCTTCTCTCTCTCTCTCTCTCTCTCTCTCTCTCTCTCTCTCTCTAACTCGGTATGAGCCGAGTTGACTCACCCTCTCGACTCTCTAACTCAACCCTTCGAAATCTCTCCGTTCTCCCCTTAAATCTCTCTGCCTTCCCCTCCTCTCCACCCTCTTTCCTTACTCTCTTCTCGTCGGTCTCTCCTTTGACAACCACAACGCCGATTAAGCAACCCAATACCACCACCGCAGCGGTGGTGGCCGTCTTCTCCCTCTAGACTCTATTCTCTCTTCCGATTCAAAGACAACCAACGACAGAACAATAATTTCCCCCCTCCCTTATACCTCCGACAACAACATCCACAACACACAAAAATCTCTGTCTCGTCTCTCTTCTCTTCCGTCACTTCCTCCCACGGCAACACACCACCACCACAAACTGCACCCCCCCCCCACTTCCCCTTTAGTCCATACGAACCACCAGTCAGCCACAACAAACCCAAAAAAAACTCTAATCACGAAATCGAATTGATAACTATGGCCAATCGAATAATAATGAAAAGAATTTTGAAAGTAATTACCTGTGGTTCCTGTGAGCAGAGGAGGTGGAAAAAGAAACAAGAAAGAAAGAAAGAGTGGTCGGGTATTTGTTTTAGAGAGGAGTAGTGAGTTGGGTTTGGCGTTTCTGGTGGTGTAGAGAAATAAAAAGAGGATTTTGTTTTGTTTTTGTGACAAGTGTTGTACACGGTTTCTGTTTGACAGTATATGGCAGTTTCCGTTTTAATTCTGTGTTTAACAACTATAGCCGACAAAACGTGCAGTTTAGAAAAATAAAAAGAAAGTACTGGGACATTTTGAGTTTATAAAAAGAGTGTAGTGTTTTGTGACAGAATAAATTGTGTTTTGGGAAGAATATTAATCGTTTTCTGTGATCGAGAAATGTTGTCCCCTCCTCGTGTTTAACAACCCGATCAGATAAAACGTAACATTAATATCGTCGTTTTTCCTGCTGGATAATAATAAACGGGACCCAAAAGTCGTTCTCAAAAATAAATTCCGCGCTTAAAAAATTAATATCACCCCAAAAATTAAAATCTTATTTACCTAAATTTTCTAATTTTAATAAATACCTAATAATTATAAATAAATAGATATAATAAATATTTATTTACATACGAATATAAAATTTTAAAAAATTTAACCAAAAATGCGTAAATTAAATATATTAATGCATTGACCCTTAAATAAATTTAAATAACGAGTAGAAAATAATATTCGAAAGGTTGCGGTTATTACATTTTATTTAGTTTCTAGTTTCTAGTCTAAGACTGGTTTATATTAGAGTAAAACCCTATATATAAAATATGTATGTTTGTGAAAAAGAGAGACATGATGTTTATGTATAAACCATCATCATTGTGAAATTTCTTCTTGTCTTCAAACTGACTTACGAATATGTTTATCATCGAATTCCACCCACATTCCTAATCACGCCTCCTCTAACTCAGTCATCTCCTATTTTGTCATCTCTCAATAGATATGAGTTTGTAGCGCCCATCGAGTCATTTTCACCCACTCTATCATCGTCAACACCTTTACCAACACCTTCGAACTTGAAAAAATTTTCAAATCTGGAATATTCTAGTAATTTGTGTTCAAATTTTTTAGTGATTTGGATTCAAATTTGGATAACATGAGTTGAATTTTTATTCATTTGGATTTGGTGATTCTGGTGGTGTTGATGTGGTTGCAATCAATATTTTGGTAACTTTGGTTGTGGTACTATGTCAGTGGTGGTAATGATGGTAGTGTTAACGATGTGTTGTTGGTGGTAGTGCTGATAGTGATAATGATATTATTTTTTACTACAAAATGACGGATTTAGATACCATACATGATCCTATATTTTATTTCTTGAAAGAAGCTCTACAAGCAATCCAACAACTATATATCTGATTTAAAAAAAAACAACTATATATATGTGTATATGAATATTACATGTAGTTTTATTTTAAAAACTCACTTATATTAATCTAAAATATATATACAATGTAATTTTATTTCTAGAATCTATCTTCTTAAATTCAACCATTTTTACATTCCCTAAATTCAACTAATCGATTATTAGCATTATATATAATGCAATATTATTTTTGTTAAATATCTATCTTTCATCAACATAGTTATACATTTTATTATAATTGTTTGTATTGCATCTATTATCTCATTTACCATGTTGTACTCTAACCAAACTATGTATCTTTTCAATTATATAATTGAATCAATACGATGTCTACATCTCATATATAAATTATTCCATTGTTTCTTATCCTAAATATAGATTATCCTAGAACAATCATAATAACTGATTTTAATGCAAGTGTACTTATATAAAATGCAATATTAAAATTTACTAAAATTTTGGCATGCAATTTTGTAAAGTATGATATATTTATCTAGTAAGTATCATATTTCTATAATATAGCTAGACAGTTTAAATCTCTAATTTTTTTATATAGTTTGTATTCTATTTTATAATATTTCTAGCATAACTATTATCTAAATATCTATCAGTTAACCTATATGAAGTTCAAATCTCATGTGCAACAGATTTTGTTTTTTTCCTAAAATTATATTTTTTATTCAATCAAAATATACCCGAAAAAAATAAGAGTAGGGGTGTAATCAAGTCAAGCCGAGTCAAACAATGTAAGACTCGAGTTTGACCTCGACTAAAATGTTCAGTCGAGTTCGATCGAGCTTCAAATTTTAAGCTTGAAGATTGGTTCATAAAAAGTTTGATACATCCGAACTCGGTTCTAAAGCTCGAACTAATTTTACCCCTTTTCGGCAAAAGAATGAATATGAATGGTTCGATTCGGGTTCCGCACAAATAAAAAAATTAAATATTTGTGTTGAAATATATATATATATATAAAATATATAAAAAGTCAAAATGATAAAATCTCGATTAGGCTCGTGAACCTTACGAGACAAGTAATTTGAAGTTTGAACTCGACTCGGTAAAGTATTTAAGCTCGAGTTCAACTCGAAAACTATTGAGCGAAATTCAAATATTTTATGAATCGAGTTCGAGCAACTCACGAACATTTTTATTCATTTACACTCCTAAATGAGAATAATGATTATAAATTAAAGGCATATGTTAGTCTTTTCAGAATTGGTCAAAATATCATATTGGTCTACATTATATAAAATAGATAGATAACGTAATTCATCTGTAATACTAAATTTTTGAAGAAATTTGTGATAATATTTTTCATTATTAGCAAGCAACGGATATGTTGATAATTTTATTTTTATTATATTCTAAAATGAATGTGAAATAGAATATAATAAATGAGGTCTTAGAAATGTAGTTGATTATATTTAAAAAGATATAAAAAATATCTTTGGTGTTGTGGTTAATGATGTGAACTTAATTCATCACTAATATGAAGGTCATGGGTTCAATTCCAATGACCAACATTTTTTTTGCATTATTAGGATAAAAGGGTAAATATGTAATTTACTAAATAACCATGAAAAGCCATGTTGGCCTATAATAGATATAAATAAATGGATGGATGGATTGGTTATATTTTTATTAATGAGATGGACCCTCGTGTGTTAATATGATGGATTGGTTATATTTTTATTAATGAGATGCACCCCTAGTGTGTTAATATGAATCCCACCAATAAAACCATGCCACGTGACATTTGGGAATTTTTTTAGGATCTTTTTGGGGTACTTCTCATTGTGCTATATATTTGGTTGTGGTCAGTTTTGACCAAATTAAGGAGGGCGTTTTGAAGATTACAAACAGAAACACTGAAGTTCAGGAAGAGGGGATCCTCTTTTTCACTAACCAGATATTGACAGGCAAAAGCTTCATTTTTCTCTTCCATGTTTAATTTGGGTACAACAAATCCTGATTACATAAACCAAATCAATTTTTTTACGGAATATGAAATTATTTGAAAATGTGGTGCCGCCTCAGCCTAACCTATCCAATTAGTCAGCCTGGAACCAGTCACCCTGCCTAGATTGGTCAATTAGTTGGTAACTCAGATTTATGAGAACCCATATCTTAATAAACAAAAATTGCTCAACCTTAGTTTTTTCTAAAACATACAAACTCAGCAAACTGCTGGAGCTCGGGCCCTTATACTGAACACATTTGAGGATCCTGAGGGACCAACTCTGTAACAGTTACACACTCAGCTTCCAAACATCTATACAATTGGACCACTTCATGCACACCTCAAGGTCCAAACCGAGTCGTAAACAACTTCTTTCACGTTGACTTCTTCAAACAGCTTAAGGGAAGAGGACAAGAGCTGCATCAAGTGGCTCGAGGATCAACCATTAAAGTCGGTCATATATGTAAGTTTTGGAAGTCTTGCCACGGTAACCAAAAGGTAGCTCATGGAATTTTGGTATGGTATGGTCAATAGTGAGCACAAATTTTTGTAGGTTATTAGTGTTAAGTAACCAACTCATCTAAAACCTTAAGGTGTTAGAGGGAGACCTTATATGGATCTTATATTATATTCTAACATTCTCTGTGATGCCCCCAAATCCGGGGACAGGATTTGGTGCCACAAACCATTACAATCAAATATATAACTTGATTATAAAACGACCCCTCACCGAGGATCGATCTCAGGTTATGGTATGAAATAAGAATCTAAATTACAACAATTATTACAACCACTATACCTCTTATCCGTAGCGCAGTCCATTACCGTATGCGTCCATGCTAAATCTGAAATCTATTCTTTATAGAAAGCCTTATCGCTCTCATTCGAATTGTAATACTTAGGTAGCCATTCCTTAACCCTAACTGAAAGGGGAGGTAAACAAAGCAAGAGTGAGCCAAAAACCCTCAGCAAGTGTATAGTATAGTCAAACAATAATATCTCAAACCTTTCATTGATCAACAATATCAATGTTTGATTTATCTCACGGGAACAATTCAATTTCCATCATAGGATTAAACTTTCCATTTTCTTCAAATCATCTTTCATGAAAACATTCATTTTCTTAAAACCATTCCATCATTTAAAACATACTTTCCATAAAACCTTTTTTTTAAACATTTAATTTGATTGGAGTTTTTCCACGACTACGGACAATACGGGTGATCAGCCATGTAGAGTCTGTTGGGTTTCGACACATAAAACGCAGCGAAAAACGATAAAAATAATTAAAAAATCGAAACCTAACCCTAGGATCCGTGTACTAGAGCCATGGCTGATTATGGAGAAATGAAATCATACCTATTAAAGAGCTTTACGAATTCTGAAAGATGGAGGTCCAAGATGCAATCACCACGCAGCCCTTGATGCAAGATCTGCGTCTCTAATCAGTCCACACGAATGCCCGCTTGTCCAACAATCACCGGAGTCGTTACTAGCCGAAAACCTGCCCTTGATCTTTCTCTCTCTCTCTAGCCTCTCTTGATGTAGAGCTGCAAGGGTTTTGCTAAAAACAATTTTTGCAAAGATTAACCCTAAAACAATACATCCTCATGTATTTATAGAGAAAGAGTTTGAGCTTAAAACCCTAATCTGTTTTGGGCTTCCTAAGACCCAATCTGATTTTGGTTTTAATATTAATTCAAATTATATTGTAATTAATAAAGTCATACTTAATCAATTCTATAATTTGAAATAATAATAATTTATTTAAATTTGTAATTTAAATAAGGCTTCGTTTAAAACATTCTTTGTATGTAACCCTTTAGGTTATTATTACGTGGGCAATAATTTTAATATCTAATAATAAAATTATAAACAATGAGCGGCATCTAGTAATACATCATTGCTACCTAAGTAATAATAATAATTGGTCATCCAATTAAACCTTTTGTGATAAATATTTTCGTGTAATATAATCCCTTTAAGCAAATATTATAGATTAAACTCGAGGCATGTAATTAGTCATCCTCTTAAACGTTTAATCCGGGTTTCCCTGATCATTGAGTAGACTATTAAGAAACAAATCAATATTTGAGCATGGTCATGCATTTTTATAGTCTCACTCAATCAAGAGACCAATAATTGTTGGGTTTTAGTTTCTATCTATGAGATTAAAAGCCCAATTGGATTACCCTTGTTTTGGCCCACAAGGAGATAAAAATAAAGGAGCCCTATATATATAAATATCGGAGGATTATAATTAAAATAAGAGAGAGGAAAAATAGACACAAGAGAGATATAGAGAGAAAATTTGCAGGAATTTTTCTGGTTGTACAAGCTGCCATGTTTTTGCGATTCCCGGAGTTCTACCGGTCAGATCGTCCTGAATTTTGGACAACATCTTCCTTACACCGATATCTAAATTCTTAACGGTGGAGATGGATTCGGAGGTCCAGAAGGTCAGTTATTAAGGGGCTGAACATCAGCTTTTGCGCCACGGTGAGGGTTAATCTCCCCGCGGTTAGTTTCTCATTGTTGTCTTATTTGATTCCATACTTCTTGATGACTCATTCCAGAGTAGATCGTTCAACACCTGTGGCACAAACCCATTTTTGACCTATTGGTTGTGAAGGTGATTGTATTCCTCTAGTTTTATCTAGAGAAGACTTGGTATATTCCCATATAATTTGTGATAGTGAATTGTTTGGGTGGACTACGGTCCCGTGGTTTTTACTCCTTACCATTGAGGGGGTTTTCCACGTATAACTTTGGTGTCTTGTTTTTTGTTTATTATTACTTTACTTGTTTGTTTCATCAAATGTTAATACGAGTAGGGTTAAGTATTTTCCAACGAAGTTTAATTCCGCACTTAGTTGTTACCGTTGTGGTCACTTTTTCCCATCAAATTGGCATCAGAGCTTGGTTGTTATTGAACTTGTTTGAACGATGGAAACGAATACAAGTAGAATGGTTAATTTGAATGGTTCTAATTATCATGTTTGGAAGGGGAAGATGGAGAATCTTCTTTATGTGAAAGAATATTATCTACCTGTGTTTACTACGGAGAAGCCTGCAAATAAAACAGAGGCCGAATGGACTATTTTGCATCGACAGGTTTGTGGGTATATACGACAATGGGTGGAAGATAACGTGTTGAACCATATTAATGGGGAGACACATGCACGTACTTTGTGGAACAAGCTTGAGCAACTCTATGCTCGAAAGACTGGAAATAATAAATTGTTTTTGATTAAACAATTGATGTCTATAAAATATCAGGATGGCACTGCAATTTCTGATCACTTAAATGCATTCCAAGGAATTATGAATCAGCTTGCTGGAATGGGTATCAAGTTTGAAGATGAGATACAGGGATTGTGTCTTTTTGGTACTTTACCGAATTCATGGGAGACATTCAGGATGTCTTTGTCGAACTCAGCTCCGGATGGTATTATCAGTATGGAATTAGCTAAGAGCAGTATTCTGAATGAAGAGATGAGAAGAAAGTCACAGGGTTCCTCTTCACAGTCAGAAGTCCTAGTCACTGAAAGGAAGGGGAGAGCTCAAAGTAGAGGTCCAACCAACAGAGGTAATCAACGGAGTAGTTTTAGTATTCTAATGTTAAGTGTTATCATTGTGGTAAAAAGGGGCATACAAAGAAGTTCTGCAAAAAGTTGAAGCGAGAAAATAAAAAGGGTTCCGACAATGATCAGACGAAAACTAAGAGTGGTAATGATAATTCTGTGGTGATTGCTACTACTGATGAGCACCTGATCTGTTGTGATGGAGATATTGTTAACCTTGCACAAGATGATCTGAGTTGGGCAATTGATAGTGGTGCTTCGTGTCATGTTGTGTCACGAAGGGACTTCTTTATATCTTATACTTCTGGTGATTTTGGAGATGTTAAGATGGGTAACACTGACATATCAAAAGTTATTGGCGTTGGAGATGTGTGTTTGAAGTTTGATACAGGCATGGAGTTATTTCTTCGTGATGTTAAGCACGTTCCAGACATGAGAATGAATTTAATTTCTACTAGCCTTCTTGATGATGAAGGGTATGTTAGCAGCTTTGGTAATGGTCAAGGGAAGCCCACTCGGGGTACTTTAATTGTTGCAAGAAGGAAGAGGTCTCTGAAATTATATATGACACAACCGCAAATCTCCAAGGGTGTTGTTAATGCAGTTGAGAATGTTGATATGATTGATTTATGGCATATGAGACTTGCTCACATGACTGAAAATGGAATGAACATGTTGTCGAAGAAAAAGGTATTATCTGGTTTGGCTGATATACATTTGAAAAGGTGTTCTCACTGTGTGGCAGGTAAGCAGAACAGAGTTTCTTTTAAGAGTCGTCCTCCATCTCGTAGAGATCATATACTTGACTTGGTGCATTCCGATGTTTGTGGTCCTATGAAAACCAAAACTAATGGTGGTTCATTATATTTTGTTAAATTCATCGATGATCATTCAAGGAAGTTGTGGGTTTATACCTTGAAGACGAAAGACCAAGTGTTAGATGTGTTTAAGCATTTTCAGGCTTTAGTTGAGAGATAAACTGGGAAAAACTGAAGTGTATCTGGACAGATAACGGAGGGGAGTATACATATCCCTTTGATTTATATTGCAGACAACAGGGTATTCAGCACCAAAGGACTCCACCAAAGACACCTCAGCTTAATGGTTTGGCAGACAGGATGAATAGAACATTGGTGGAGCGAGTCAGATGTTTACTTTCACATGCTGAGTTGTCGATGTCCTTTTGGGGTGAGGCACTAAATACTGCGGTAAATGTGTTAAATCTCTCACCCTGTGTTCCATTACAGTTTGATATTCCAGATAGAGTTTGGAGTGGTAAAGATGTTTCTTATGATCATTTACGTGTCTTTGGATGTAAGGCTTTTGTGCATATTCCCAAAAATGAGAGGTCTAAACTTGATGTGAAGACTAAAGAATGTATATTCCTTGGTTACAGCCAAGATGAGTTCGGCTATAGGCTCAACGATCCAGTTTCAAGAAGATTGTGAGAAGCCGAGATTTTATCTTTATTGAAGATCAGACTTTGAAAGATATTGGGAAGGCAGAGACAGTTCCTCAATATAATAATGATATATTTGATTTGGATCCAGTTCCTCCAAGACATGTGGAGTCACAGTTTGGAGATGATGTTCATGATGATGACCAACATGGTACTAATACTGATACTCCAGAAAATAGGGACATGAATGATGATGCCCATGAGGAGTAACAAGTACACAATACTCCACCATTCGTTCCACTCAGGAGGTCTACCAGAGATCGTCATCCTTCCAACAGGTATTATGCTGATGAGTATGTTCTATTAACTGATAGTGGTGAACCTGAATCTTATGCAGAAGTTTTGAAAGATGAGCACAAAAAGGAGTGGGTCTATGCCACGCAAGACGAGATTAAATCCTTGTATAAGAATAATACTTTTGAGTTGGTGAATCTACCTAAGGGAAAACGAGCTTTGAAAAATAGGTGGGTTTACAGAAGCAAGATGAACATACTTCACAACCACGGTACAAAGCTAGGTGGTCGTCAAGGGATTCAGTCAGAGAAAAGGTATTGATTTTGATGAGATCTTGCCAGTTGTTAAGATGACATCAATTCGTGTGGTGCTTGGTTTAGCAGCTAGTCTTGATTTGGAGGATGAAAAAATGGATGTCAAGACGACTTTTCTACATGGTGACTTGGACAAAGAAATTTACATGGAGCAACCTGAAGGTTTTCAGGTAAAAGGTAAAGAGGATTATGTTTGTAGACTTCTTAAAAGTCTATATGGTTTGAAGCAGGAACCTAGGCGATGGTATAAAAAGTTCGAGTCATTTATGAAGGAGCAAGGCTACCGTAAGACTATTTCTGACCATTGTGTTTTTATTCAAAAATTTTCAGATGATGATTTTATCATATTATTACTTTATGTGGATGACATGCTTATTGTTGGCAAAAATGCTGGAAGAATTTCCCAGTTGAAGCAACAGTTGAATAAGTCCTTTGCTATGAAGGACTTGGGGCCATCGAAACAGATTCTTGGCATTCGTATTCATCGAGATAGAGCGGCCAAGAAGTTGCATATATCACAGGAGCAGTATATTGAGAAGGTGCTTTGTAGGGTCAACATGGATAAATCTAAAGTTGTTAGTTCTCCTCTTACTACCAACTTTAAGTTAACTGAAAAGGATGCTCCTTCTACAAAGGAAGAAATTACAGAGATGGATGGTGTTCCAAATGCCTCAGCAGTAGGAAGTTTAATGTATGTTATGGTATCTACGAGACCTGATATAGCCTTTGCAGTTGGTGTTGTCAGTCGTTTTCTAACAAATCCAGGTAAGAAGCATTGGGAAGCAGTTAAGTGGATTATGAGATATCTCAGAGGTACTTCCAAATTGGGTTTGACATTTAGGAATGGTAAACCAGTGCTTGTTTGATATACAGATTCTGTCTTGGCAGCTGATAAGGATTCATTGAAATCTACTTCTGGATATTTAATGACTTTGGCAGGGGGAGTGGTCTCATGGCAATCTAGGTTGCAAAAGGGTGTTTCACTTTCTATGGGGGAGGCAGAGTATGTAGCAACAACTGAAGCTTGTAAGGAGTTGTTTTGGTTGAAGCGGTTGATGCAGGAGCTTGGCTTCCCGCAACAACAGTATGTGGTTCTTTGTGATAATCAAGCAGCTATTGACATAGCTAAAGATCCTACTTTTCATGCAAGAACAAAGCATATCGATATGAGATATCATTGGATTAGAGACGCTGTTGAAGAAGGGTTGTTTGAAGTGGAAAAGGTACACACCGATAATAACGGTTCCGATATGTTAACAAAGTCTTTAGCTAAAGGGAAGTTGAAGGTATGTTGTTCAATCGCCGGAATGGCGAACTCTTTCTCATAGTTAGAAAGGGGGAGATTTGTTGGGTTTTAGTTTTTATCTATGAGATTAAAAGCCCAATTGGATTACCCTTGTTTTGGCCCACAAGGAGATAAAAATAAAGGAGCCCTATATATATATAAATATAGGAGGATTATAATTAAAATAAGAGAGAGGAAAAATAGACACAAGAGAGATATAGAGAGAAAATTCGCAGGAATTTTTCTGGTTGTACAAGCTGCCTTGTTTTTGCGATTCCCGGAGTTCTATCGGTCGGATCGTCCTGAATTTTTGACAGCATCTTCCTTACACCGATATCTAAATTATGAATGGTGGAGATCATATTCGGAGGTCCAGAAGGTCAGTTATTAAGGGTCTAAACAGCAGCTTTTGCGCCACGGTGAGGATTAATCTCCCCGTGGTTAGTTTCTCATTGTTGTCTTATTTGATTCCATACTTCTTGATGACTCATTCCAAGAGTGTGAAGGTGATTGTATTCCTCTAGTTTTATCTAGAGAAGACTTGGTGTATTCCAATATAATTTGTGATAGTGAATTGTTTGGGTGGACTACGGCCCCGTGGTTTTTACTCCTTACCATTGAGGGGGTTTTCCACGTATAACTTTGGTGTCTTGTTTTTGGTTTATTATTACTTGTTTGTTTCATCAAAGGTTCATATGAGTAGGGTTAAGTATTGTCCAATGAAATTTAATCCCGCACTTAGTTGTTACCGTTGTGGTCACTTTTTCCCATCAATAATATCTCTCCTAATAATAGGAGGGTTAAATCCTTTATCTATCATTCATATTTCTCATACGTCTCATAATATATCCGATGTCCACTTTTATCATCACCCGGTCAAAGGTAACTTTTAATGTAGTCAAAGTATATTAATCCTCGTATATAAATATAATGATCACAAGTCTAAGGATCATTACACTATTATCACTGTGAGTCTTTCTAATGACATTATTAACATGTAGAATTTCACTATGGGTCTATCCAGTGTCATGTAGAATATTACATGCACCTATGTTCTTGACTTTAGTATCACTATAGCTATGACCAATGAGATGTGGTCATCAGTCAACAAACATACTAATCTTTATACGTTATAATTGACCCATATTATTAATGCTCGATTAGGGAAATTTAGAAATATTAACACTATTCATATAATCTCATTTTTAAGTCACATACTTAAAGATATAGAACACATGTTTCATTCTAACATTTATTTCGTAGTAAATAAAGACATAATAAATCAACTTAGAATAATCGATGAAACATAATCATTAAATAACAAAATAGTCTTTCCTAGAAGCACAATTACATTGTCTCTAGGGCACTAACTGTAACGCCCTCCCGATCTGGGGTCAAGATCGGGGCGTCACAACATAAATCAAAAAATATATAACTAAATTTTATAAAATTTCGGCATGAAGTATTCGTAAATCAGACTATCCACCTGTAATTCAAACCAAACCAAAATACATAAACCCTGCTGACAATAATAATAAACATAATATATCGACCCCACTATTAACCTGGACCTTTAACAGGTAGTGGTATGAAACAAGGAAACTAATAAACTAAGTTATCACAATTACAACTGTTGGATCAAAACTCTCTCTCTCCCCTCTCCACATGAGAGTCGACTCCGGTCCTTAACATCATTCAGCCACCGCCCCTTTTCTCCATCTTCAACTTCCTTTCCCCCATCAACCATCCTCAAATCCTCCTCTTAATCATCTAAGCCCCCTTCTTGTTTTTGTTCCGGTCTTTTTCAATAAAAATTGAACCAAAGCCAAGCATCTAGAATTTATTTCTCAGATCTATCTTGGTTTTGAGTCCGACTCCACAAATAAAAATTACCTTTAGATTCAAATTCTCCTCCTTAACATCATACCAAAATTTGGTGTCATTCTGAGGTGTTGAATTTTTGGTTTTTAGTCTCGCCTTTTGGCGTGTGTACCCCTTTATTTGGGATGTTAAGATATGTTTTTTTGATGTTGGTATGAGTTTTGTTCCTGTCTACTTTGAAAATGATTTATGTGGTTTTGTGGGAGATCTGTAATGCGTGCATTGGATTTGGGCTGGTGTCGGATATTGCAAGAGCTTACTTTTTACAACTAAAATTTGTTCATTTTATGAGATCTTTCACCTTCGGCATGTCAATAGCTGGTTTTCGGCATGTAGATAGCCGGGGTGTTTCTGAGTATTGGACTTTCGGCATGTCTATAGCTTGTTTTCGACATGTAGATAGCTGGGGTGTTTCTGAACATTGTACTACAGGTGGTGCGTATGTGAGGGTCATTTGTGATATTACTGGTTCCAGGATTGGTGCAGGTTTGATTGATCGGGAAGCCACTCTAATCTTTTTTAATTCGAAGAATTTTAAAATTCATGATGTAAAACAGTCGGTAAACATAAGCGGCTATTTGGTTAGCTCGTTTATTTGTTTCCATTCAGATTGTAGTGTCAGTTCAGGGGTTTGTCCTGGTTGTGATTTGGTTGATGCAAATTAATACAATTCCTTGTTTGTCAAATAAAAAGGTATCACAATTACAATACCCAAATCCTTTATCAAAAGTAAAATACAATCCATAAATATAAATTAACTAGCTGGTACTATTATTTCTAATCCTGCCTGTAGCTCAAAAGTCTTCCTGCTACCAAAGCCAAAACTAGTGCCTAGGATCCACAACTCGCACTTCTCTGACAATGCCTTAATACGTATCACCTTCTTTCTTAACTGAAAAGGGTTATAAACAATAAAAAGTGAGCAAAATGCTCAGCAAGTAACAATAGTAACGCAAATGAATTAACAGCAGAAATATGGATACGACAATATAAGAATCAGTCTTTGAGCTTTTTCCACATCTTTGAAGATTTTTCTAAATTCATCTCGGGTAGGGGTATCAATCATATTTTATTTTAAACATTTAATTTAAATAGAGTTCTCTGTTAAAACCGGACAATACTGGTGATCAGCCACGTATTGTCCCCATACCGGACACTAGGTCCCTCTGGACTTTGAAAATTGGGTTCCCAATTAGGCAACACATTGGCCTCTGTTGCTGGACTAGGACCACCTTAGCCTCTTACGCCAATTTAATATGCTGGACTAGGACCACCCTAGCCTCTTACGCTAATATAAAATAATTAATTAAATATTTGTAAAATGGGTCAAGTTTTGACAAAAGAATTTCTTATACAAAAATTCAGAGCAAGGAAATTTTCTGTTTAATTGAAGGATGAATGGCTAAAGGTCAAATAAAAAATTCGATTTAATTACATAAGGCTCACAAGGTGGGGTTCAAGTGTCATTCACAGGTATTTAACAATAAGGGTTTATCAAGCTATTGTCAATTTAGAGGGGTAATACAAGGTGGTATCAAATATGTTATGGCTCGGGGAAACTAGGAATATAAGCAACAAGGATTACTAATTAATTGAGAATAAAACAAAAGTTAGGGATTTAAAGTTTAATTTAAGGGTTATAGGGTATAGTTATGTTGGTGTGAATTAAGGAAATAGATATAAAATAATGTTTAAACTTATGAAAAAGGTATGTTCTACATCAAGGTTTACAGTTTAGCGAGAATTTGAATAAGCAAGGGAGTAAAATAGTCTAAACAACAAACAATAAGGGTAAACAAGAAGGTATAAAAGATTAAGCAATAGTTGATACGATTTATCATTATAGCACAAGAGGTTCAACATTAACTTGAAAGAAACAACAATAAGTTATAAAAATTTAAACGACAATTTATGAATAATTGAAAGAGTCTGAACTACGATACAAGGTTCGAGTTACTTGCCTTAACACAGTACTTTTTCTCTACTCACTTAGTTCCACAAGTTCTCAACCTTCGCCTTTCCTTTACCCCTTGAGTCTACGTCCTTCGAATCGACACATAAAAACACTACTTCAGAATTATATATAATGCTCATCGTTCTTCTACAAATGTCTAATCTTAATCTACCCTTGCGATAACCCCTAAACTTTACTTACCTTAATCACATAATATCAACTGTAGGCCACTGACATAAACATATAATTATAGCCGATAAATATTTAATAATTAATTACGTAAATAAAATATAAATCCAAATACCAACTCCATACTAGTAGCATATATATATATATATATATATATATATATATATATATATATATATAGAGAGAGAGAGAGAGAGAGAGAGAGAGAGAGAGAGAGAGAGAGAGAGAGAGAGAGTTGCACTCCATAGCAAACACCTTATATAACAAACAATAAAGAACACCTCATATCTAATATAATTTAAGAGTTCCGTCATAGCACCCAATACAAAAAGTTATTATTTTTTTACCCTCTAGCAAACCAGCAATAAAAAATTTTTTTTGAAAATTTACTGTTCACCTGATGACGTCATCATGACGTCATCAGGTGAACAGTAATTTTCATTTTTTTTTGCAGACTTGATAGAGGGTAAAAAATAATAACTTTTTGTATTGGGTGCCTCTGGCGGGGCCAAAGGATCTAATAGATCTAAGGTGTTCTTTGTTGTTTGTTATATAAGAGTGTTCTGTATGGAGAAAATGCCTATATATATATATATATATATATATATATATATATATATATATACGTATACTACAGAAAATAAAATTAAGATTTTTACAAAATTTTGACGGCATCCCCTCTATACGGGTGACTGCCAGTCGGAACATAACCGACACGACCAACCAATAATTATCATATTACACCTAAAATTGAAATTCATATCCAATAATCAACACATTCGAGTAATCACAATTCCATCCCGCAATCCATTACATAATAAATAAATTATACCATTCAACATACAATTCAAAACTTACAAATTAAAATAAAAATAAAAATTTATTTTGTAATTATTAAAGTTAAATTTTGTCTCACGTTTCATCATCGCCAAGTTACCCTCGACTCAAATTAAATCATCGTCGAGGGGGAAAAATCCCGAGGGTACCCTAATTTGGGTTTCCAACCCGAAACTCCGCACAAAAATTTTATTCGAACGATTTACAATTTATTTCTCATAGTAAGTCAAATAGAGTATCATATGGTAATCAAACAAAGTCTCGAAATAAATCAAAACAAAGCACCGATTATAACAACAATATTCGAAGTAATAGCAGTGAACTTCCAATTCACACATGATTTCCACCAACATTTCCACTCCACAAACCCATCAGCCAACTCACGCACACACTCACATCACCCACACAATTTCACACACACACACACACGGTCATAGACACACCCAGCCGAACCAACAAAGCAATACGCACAATTAGAACACAATCACCACAGTTTCGATGGTCAAAACAGGGGAGGGAGAAACGAACAGGGAAGAAGACCCAGCTTAGCCACTTATACGATTCACACCAACACACTCTGCACTTAACGCACGCACACAGGGACACAATACACACACAATGGAAACAGTCCACGCACACCAGCTAATTTCCGCGAGTATGAACCAGAGAAATAGGGACACATGCCTAAATCAGATATATATACGCACATAACACTGCGATTACAGAGGCCAGAAGAAATGATAAGAAGAGTACAGGGTTTACCAACAAGACCCGAACAAAACAGTAAAACAAGATAGATTTAAGATGGAAAATGGGATAGAGGAGGTGAGATTGTTCGGGAGAGAGAACAAATAATGTAGATGTTTCGAGAGACTTGTAGAAATCAGGGGAGAAGTCGAGATATTGAATTTAGGGATTGGGGATTTGGGGGTTTTAAAAGGGAAAAAGTAGAGTTGAAATTCTAAAAAAAATGCTGAAAATTAATTTATAAAATGAAAATAAATAGACAATAATTAACAAAATCTCAAATTAAACTTTTAAAATATAGAAAATAAAATTATCTATCTCCCGCTATTTTTAAAATATTTTTAGGATTAAAAACGAATTAGATATGGATTTTACAAGATTTAACCAATTAAACACAAATCTATTCATAAAATCATTTTAAAATCCTTAAAAATCAAAATAAATCCACCTAATATTTTTAAAACGTAAATAAATCAATAAAGTAACTAATGCAAAATATTTTAGGATTTATACTAATCCCAATGATTTTATAAAATTCTCAGAAGATAAATATCACATGATTTAAATAGAATTTATTCACCAAAAACAAAAAATAAAATACGTTGACTTATCCGACACGTATAAATCATCAAATAAACTCACAAATAGGATATCATACATATTTCACTTCCTCAACAATATTCACGTCACATAATTCACAATTAATATTAAATAAATAATTATAAATAACAATCTAAGGCTTTATATCCTTCTCCCCTTAAAAGGATTCTGTCCCCAGAATCTATCTTAAGAAAACTTAATGACGGTAATACTCAACCATTTCTCGTTCAATTTCCAAGTCATTTCTTTCATTCTAGAATTCCTTTATATCATTTCACATATCGACAGGCTCATCCTGTAGGCCTTCGAATTTCCAACATAAACTTAAAACTTTTGTTTGCATATCTTGTTAATTCTAAATACTTATCACTCGCACGCGACGATCCTTTTCTACCAAAAATCGGACATGACCTATTCGTATAATGGACTATGCCATGTACACAATGCCTCAAGTATTGATCCCAATCATCCATAAATAATTCATTCATATACAATACTAAAACAAAACTCGCCTTGACTTTCAGCAACACATAAATAATTAAATCTTTAAAACGAAATCCACGCGACTAAAATAATTGATACCACTTCCATGCTCCTACTCATAATTTAGGTTGCCCCAGATAAAACTATGAGAAAAAGAATATCAAGAAATCCCCCAGTCACTCTTACTCCCCTTTCAACGTACAATGTTACTCGAGGAGGAAATAATTGGGAAACTTCTATCCATCCTCAATCTCATTGTTTTACTGAGTAACCTTTTCGAAACTGTTAACCATTTACCTTGACACGTGTATATCTTATTCATAATACAAACTATCATGAGGTCACTGCCCCTCAATACCATTCAAAATCAAATTTTCAATCCAATTAAGCTCTAACAACTCTAATATCCACTAATATCAAAACTCGGCTTAACCTAAGTAAATCCAAGTATATTTCACCCATAATTGACTTACAACCTTCAAAACTCATTTGAACTTCACTGTACTAAATTTATGAGAAATCATCTTTATTGACTCCTGAAAGCTTTCTCCACCTTTATCACTTCATTTCCTAATTTGTAGGCATGTCTACTGTTGTAGCTATCTTGGTAATACCTTTGACAACCTTTGATAATTCCTAGATGGTCCTTCAATGTTTTCAATCTTCATTAGCGTCTTAGGCCTTTCCCAATTCATAACTGCTTCGTCGTCAATTGCAAAGCTCATACTTAGAAATCATGATTTCACCTATTTGTCCTCACACTTTCATTCCATATGAACTTCTCATTTTTCCTAGTCAACTTGATCAATGGTGAAGCAATCTTAACAAAATCTTGAACGAACCTCTTATAATAACCAGCCAATCCTAAGAAGCTTCTTACCTCAAGTAGGTGTCTTCAATCTGCTCTAATTTATCGTGGCTTTTATCTTTGCAGGATCAATTCTAATTCCTTCACTACTGATTATATAGCCTAGAAACTTTACCTCCTCTAACCAAAACTCACATTTTTGAAAACTTGGCATACAACTTCTCTGCTCTCAGGATTTCCAACGCAATCCTTAAATGTTCCGCATGTTCTTCCCGGGTCTTTGAATATATCAAAATGTCATCAATGAAAACTATCACAAATTTATCTAATTGCTTCCTAAAGACTCTATTCATAAGATCCATACCTAGTACGAAACGCCATTTTTGGAATATCTTCAGGTTTGATCTTCAATTGATGATAGCCCGATATTAAATCAATCTTCGAGAAATAAGTTGCTCCTTTAAGTTGATCAAACAAATCATCGATTCTAGGTAGGGGATATCTATTCTTGATGGTCAGCTTGTTGAGCTCTCAATAATCGATACACAATCTCATACTACCATCTTTTTTCTTGACAAACAGCACAGGCGCTCCCCACGGTGATACACTTGGCCTTATGACTCCATTATCTAAAAGTTCTTGCAATTGCGTTGCCAATTCCTTCATCTCCACAGGTGCCATCCTATATGGTGCTTTGGACATGGGTTCTACTCCAACTGCTAGGTCTATAGCAAACTCCACTTCTCGATTTGGAGGTAAACCGGGTAATTCTTCTGGAAAAATGTCGGGGAACTCATTAACGATTGGTATATCTTCTATCTTCGGTGCTTGCTTCTCTACATCCACTGCATATGCTAAATATGCCTCACAACCTTGTCTAAGTAACCTCTTAGCTTGCATAATACTCAGAAATTTCTTTACTTTCCGTTGTCCATGAAACCACTACACCATATACGGTCTTTGCCAACACCTCAAAAAAGTGTAAAAAATCGTGAATAATGTTGCCATAAGCCCAAAATTGGTTTAAGGCTACACTTTTTCCAATTTCTGTGGTGTTGGATATAGTTATGTGGCCTTAGGTGGATAAGCCAACACTTTTACCACCCTACGGCCACATCGCTATAGATGTTGCATTAGTCATCTATGCCAACAATTCCAGGTGTATAACAACACTAAAAGGGATGTTGTAATAGATCCTATTGCAACATCGATTTTTCCCTGTTGCAACATTGGTTCATATAACACTTTATTTTTAGCAACACCTTTTTTTTGTTATCCCAACATTTTTCAAATAAACACTTTCTAAATATTAGCTACACATTTTCATGTTTGTTGCAACATAAACTACATGAACATTTATAAGGTTGTTACCGAAATTTGAAATCTTAATTCGAACAACAATTAAATCCTTAAAAATAATTATACAATCCAAAAATGCCAAAAGAAACACTACATTTTTTGACTTCACAAACATACCAAATTAGTGATTACATAGTCAAAGTTGGACATAAACCAACTTGCCAAATTTGCCCAAAATATTTAATTCATAAAAACAACAAGTACCATAATATTCTAAATGTCATCAAATCATCATAATATATAAAGTACCACAATATTCTAAATGCTTTTCCCTTGACAAACATCAAGTATTATCACTAGAAATGTTACTTGATGGCTCATATAGCTCATCAATATCAACCTTCAATTCTGAATTTTTTTCTGCTATCTTAGTATTACTCGACTTGACATTTTATTGAACCTTCTTGTCAACTTTTTCATCCATCTCACGTGCAAGTTGTTCCCTGATTTTCTCTGGTAAATCTGCCAAGTACTGATCCGAGATACTTGATGTAGGGGCTACAGATTTTTCCTTTGGCTGCAGATTTTTCTCAGTTAGCTTGCATAAATACGATAAGGGTTAGAACATGTAAGATTGTATAAAAAAACAAACATAATATGGATCAAAGATTCAAGATATTTGCAAAGAACATAACAGACCATCAGTAATCAATATTCCATATTACATATTTATTTACAAGATGATTTGCAAAATATCCAAAAACTCTTCTTTGTAAAATTTATTTACGTTACATATTTTGATGTCTGTTTCCTTTTCATAGTCCAAAACATTATGTTGAGTTGCTGATGCTTTCAGATTAGCTTCATTTTACTTTCTTTCCCAACTTAAGCAGCCAGTTGTCGTCTATAACCATGGTCACTAGAGAACCAGTACTTTGGTTGTCTAATAAATTAATTGAATCTCATGATTGTTAATCTGAATTTGACAACTCTTATAATTTTGAACGAGCATGTGGAAATCCATTTTCCTATTAACTCATCACCTAGGCTAGCTCTTCTGACATATGGCATGTTGTTGTTTCAATAAAAGTGCATAACCTTTCTCTTTTTGAGATCGGCACCTAGCATCTTTGATTAGTTAGGTTAATTAATTCTTCAGATCCAGTGATGATATTGTATATGATACACAAAACAAATATATATAGCTTGCTTTCGTAGCTATTACTTTTAATTATTACCTAAGTGATAAGACGCATAAAACTAATGATAAATTTATACATTGAAAAGATCATGTCAACTTCTCCACATCTCAATCACTAAAAATTTTACATATCTAGATTCCAGAAGGCTCTGAGAGCTTGAGACGCATTATGCAGGGAAACTACTTTACATTTTTTTAAAAAAATCAACAGAAGATTTTTTTCTTTTTTTTAAGAAAGGAACAAGAAATAAGAGATTTTATACACTGCAAATGTGACGCCCCTAGATCCGGGATCAAGGATCCAAGTCATCACGGTCCAATTTCCATTTATTCGTAATATCTCTTTGATCTTTTTAATTATTTTTAATACCATTTAATACTCACACAAATGACCCCACAAAAATATCATCACACACACCAGTCATATGCTCAGAGAACAACATCCATAAATGATAGCAGTTAAAGATAAACTATTATTACAATCCCAGAATACCATCTATTATACCCATATATAAGTATATACTACCTTGAGAACAGGTGTCGATACTCTCTCATAAGGTAGACTTCCCCTTTACCCTCTTCCGGGTTGTACTGCGACGTTTCGGCACCTGATCTAGCTGTTATATAAATAAATAGCAAGAGTGAGCTATAATAGCTCAGCAAGATAAATTTTGTAAACCAGCATCACCGAAAATATATATATAAATAAATTGAAAATTCACTATAATAATTCAAGGGAAGAATTTATCCTTAATTACTCCACATAACCTTTCATTTTCGTTTATAAGAAAAACATATAGAATAATATAATATCAGTTTCTCTTCTAAAACAATATAATAATCAATACCTTATCTCAGTATAATATCTCAAGATAATATAACATTCGAGTAAAATCTCTCAATATAATCTTTCCATTTCCTTTTATACAACAATTATATAAAAATAATATAAAATCAGTTTCTCTTCTTACTGTAAAAACAATTCCATCATTTCATACCATTTTCCTTTTTCAGGATACAGATCTGAAAACCATTATCAATTCTTTCTTTTAAGTTTTGGGGATATCTTCTAGCGCCAGATACGTAGGACGATGATCAGTCGCCTGACCGTACCTGCTCTCTTTTTACTACTAGTAGAAGGGATGATCCCACCTGGTCATCAACCCTGGAGGAAGGCTACCTGCTACATCCTCCTTCGGCAACTCTTGGGCCGTAATAAATATTGAGTGCTGGACTGTGCCGCACACAGCCTCTTACGCTTGCTGGACTGTGCCTCACACAGCCTCTTACGCTTTCTGTTGCAATCCCCTTCTTTTGTCAAATCATTATTCCATTTATAAAACACCATTTCACATTTTCCATTTTTCCGTTTCCATTTCCATTCACATATATCATTTCCATTTTCATTTATCATCGCCTTTAAAAATGCACATGTCATAATACTTTGATTATGACTCAGACATCTCCTATGTATTCAATGAAATCAAATACGCTCTTATATACATAAAATATTCCATCTATTTTAAAAGTATTAAATAATAATCAAATAATATTTATTAAATCACAACTATTTAAAAAGAATATTTTTAACATAATATTATAAACATATAACCCTAGATAACAACCGATACCATTCTTTCATATACCTTTAAATTCATAATCCATATTCAAAAATCTCAGTAAACAGGGAATATATCCCTAATCATCTCATCATATAAGATTCATATATTATCCACCAAAACCATTTTCTTTGAACATAAACAGTTTATCAAAATAAGGATAAAAGAAATCTTGCTCCCTTTAATCCATATCCATACTCATATTCATATATATCTCCCTTTAATATCCAAAATCAGGAAAACAAATTCTTAACAATATAGTAATAATAGAATCACATATATATTCCATGATTTTTCTTTGAAGATAAATAATTTTTCAAAGTAAAGATAGAAGAAATCTTGCCTCGATCTCTAAATCCCAAAAGAATGACCCGTGGTTCGTCCTGAGTTATATAGACACGAAAAGGATCATCGTTAAAATATATTCCACTTAACCTCCTAACCCTTATATAATAATACCATATCATTCATACTCCAGAAGTTCCAAGAACTTAACCATTCTTAGACTCAATCAAGGTTTTAGCGATTTCCACCATTTTCTTAACAACCACTCTCGATTGTAAAAATTCTCATAAATTAAAAAATTCGAATTTTCACCCAAGATCAGTAGGTAATGCTTCTCTGATCACCCTACTATATCCTCCCAAAATTTTATAATTTTTAAGAATGTTTAAGTATGTCAATTATAGCCTCAAAGTTGACACAATTATGTTTTCTAGGTTTCCGAACGACTTTCACTAAAACTCACTTTTCTCCTAAACCGTTCATCAGATTTTGATGTACTTTATATCAAAACGATCTATGAACTAAGATCTATCCTATTATGACCAATTGGTATGCCATACTGACTTTATAAGATTTGGGTTCTATGCCATAAGTTAAGGTTATTGTTGTTCTAATGCAAATCGGGCATTATAACGGCTATATTTTTATACTTTCCAAAATATTACTCCTCCAAATCCATCATCCACCTGATACACCATCACCTACACCATGTGGTCATCTTACCAACCATGGTTACAATCATAACCCACTTCCATATTCAACTTAAACCACTTACAAACACATATATCATCATGAATAATCACTTATCATAACCTTAATCACTAAACTTTCTATAATCCATCATATATTCAAAGTAATACTAAAGGGTCTTGAGATTTATACCTTCTTGAAGAGTGAATAACCCCTAGTAAGCCTTGAATGGTCCTTAAGTAGCCTTAGTACACTTGAATCAATCAAAGAAATCAAGAACACAAAGTTAGTTCTTGAAAAACACTATTCATCATCATTTTTTATCCATCTTTTGACATAGCTATACTCAATATTTGAAGCTAAGATTTTGAACATACCTTGGGGTCTTGATTACCTTTGTTTTAAGCTATAGAACACAAGAATCCAACCATGGGAGCTAGGGTTTTGAGCCCCATCTTGCTACTGGCCAGAACCTGGACAGGTTTGGTTCTCCCACTTTGAGCATGGATTTGACTAGGCTATACTACTTGGATGGTCATGAAATTTTGTACGAATCTTCCCCATAGAGTGGAGAACGTATGGTTAAAATTTGGTGATTTTAGAAGCTCTAGATCTTGAGATATGAATTTTTCTTTCCTCCTTGCTCTTGCTGGGCAGTTTGTATGTCTATGGGTTTAGCTTGATTTCTACTTGCTTATACATGTATCTATCCCTTTATTCACTCTTATCCTCTTTTAATGTGGTGTTGATCATCTATTTGTCCAAGTGTTGGTGATCCTTTGGTCCACTTGCCAAGCTTAAAACATGTTACTCCATTTCTTGCTATTTACTTGCTTGTCCTTGCCTTATCTTGAAATGTTCCACCAATGCCCTTCCTCTTTCTCTTATTCACTCACATGGTTTCCTTCCTTAATACTCTAAGATCAGCTCCTTATAGTGTTGGGCCGAAATTTGGGCTTTCCCCCATGTTTTGGGCCTTTTGTTTGGGCTCCATTCAAAGTTTTCTCGTCGTTCGATCCATCGAATGATTTCTACGATTGTCTCAGTGGTTTCTCCTTTGTAAATTCCTTGGATATATAATATCCTCTCCCACATAATATATTAGTGTGTTAGGGTGATTCTAATCCTCAAGTAGATATTAGATCCAATATCCTTGGTATATTCTCTTTTTCTCAGAAGTTGCTCTCCCGGTTGTCTCCCAAGTTCTCAAGCATTCTCAAACTCGTTTAACAATATCAATTCCCTTGGCATTTCCTTGACTTGATCACTCCTTTGTTTATCCTAATTTCACTGTTTCCTCAAGATATAAACCATTTAACATTTCTATACTCCTTAATATCACATTCAATAGAGTCTCAATCGAAATCGAAAATCCTTAAAGTCCATATTCAGGAATTTCTGAAATCCATTATCATTTTGAGTCACTCATTTTCATAGTACAACACTCATATGGTTCCTGATTATTCATTTTCCATTTCAAATCTAGGGTACTTACATACCATTTCCCTAAATCCTCAAAATTTACTATTCATGTGATCACTGTAGCATTGCTAAAGTTAGGGTTATTACAGCAAAAGTAGATATGGTACTTGACTATCATTTAAAGCTGCTTCCATTAGAAGATGATCAGCTTCAATAGAAGCATCCGATGAGATAGTTCCAAGGTGGCCAATTAAAAGTACGACATCTCTCTGTAACATCGTATATGTAATAACATCGGGTATGAGGTCATGATGACCGTCTTTCTGTGACCTGTCCTGAAAAATATTAATACTCGTATGTTTCTTAATTCCAGAAAATCAAAAACCTAATGGGACCAGTTTATAAGTAATTATTGTGTATAGGGATGTTTAAACATATAACCTTTATTTCCTGGAAAATTCGCACATCTTTACACATGCAAAGATTATAGTATTATATGTGAGCTTGTCAAGGTTCTACCCAAGCAAGCTAATGCAGATGATTGTAGTAGGAGGAAGACTTTGATAGAAATTTGACACAAATTCTCTAAGAAGTAAATCTGGGGCATGACTGCAGGAAAGAAGCAAAATCAATAAGTTTTAAAGTGTAAGCATAATGTGTTTCATAAAGTATAAATCAAGCAAAACCTGACTGAGTTTGTTGTTTATTAACCAAGTGAACTTAAGGTATAAAGGCAACCCTAAAATACATGCAAACACTCTAATTAGTCAAGATGCCAATAATCAAGCAGTTCTGCTACATTTGCCACAAAATTCGCATTGGCCACTGAGGCAAAATTAGGCGTATGCCTTCACAGTGAGATAAGTGCTAAGTACACCACTACACTATTAAGAATAATGAAAGTTTCTAATGTAATTCTAGCATGTCTTAATTAGGCCTAAATGAATTGTCTTGAGTCTTTCATGTGGACAAAGATTCGTCATTTTGTTATTTTTATATCATCCAATTGGCTTCCATATTACATCAGAACAATCTGCTTTACTTGACATCCTAGGAACATATTTAAAAAGAAAAAGCATACATCTGTGACATGATTATAAGAAAACAAGGTAAGAAGAAAAATCCAAGGTAAAATCCCCATGAACCTAAGCACAAAAAAGAAATCAGTTAGTCAAAATTCATTTATGAAACATTACAAAAGTCTTGTAACAGACGATGATGTATAGGATAGAAACTATCCAAAAAAGTTGCTTAAAAGATTAACATATTACATCTCAAGCAGCTGAAAAAAAACCAGTATGCAGATATAAGAATATAAGGTTTAAGGTGTACCTTAATTTCTGAAAAACTTTCGTTTTTCTGTGTCCTAGCCTTGTGTGAATACAACTACTGATTGAAGTATGTGACAATAAAAGCTCGATAAAAGTATGAACCCCACTAACTTGCAGTGACTGAGTCGGAATGGGATGAAGACAGAGATAATATTTCAATTGAGGAACATATATACAGAACATCAAGCAACTTGGAAACGTGTATTCATTGGTGCAATTTTAAAAAGGGGCATTTAATGCAACTCAACTGTACAAAGTATTACATTTGAGTGATCGGTAAGTATTTGCAAGATAAAACTAAAATTAGGAAGCAAATTTATCACTATGACATACTTATTCTGTAATTATATCGATTTGTTGATTGCACTATTACATTTAAAACAAGCCTATGAACAAGAAAGGTTAAAGGTATTCTATCATAATTAGCATCTTTAGAAAAAATATGATGTCTTTAAGGATCCTTCCTTGCTCGACCTCTAAGAAAAGAGAGTACTAGAAAAATAGTGTAATTTTTGACCTTACAAAAAAGTACACGAACCTCGCGGCAGATTAGAAATATCTGCTTTAGCCAAGACATAATTCTTGATATTATAATTCCGAAAATATCAGAATCAGCACTGAAACATTGAGAGAAACAAACTTAGGAGTAGTGAAATAAGTAATGAATATTCTAATTTAGTTAAAAGATAAAAAAATAAAAAAGAGTCTAGATAAATCCCTGCTTACAAATTATGCTGCTGATATAAATGAACTAAAACTTCAAAACTTTTATAACTGGAACTAGGAGCACAACAAACATAATGTGCCTAAAAGCATATAGATTGTCATTATCACAAACCTTCATCAACATATTGTAAACCGAGATTAAGTAGTTGCCTCCCTCATTAAATACGAAACCATACCGTGTAAGAAGACCAGTATACAAGATGGTCACAACTACAAGTTCAATTAAGAAACAAACAACAAGCCAACAACAACATAACTATCAAATATATGTATGATCAACACTTGTATGTGGTCAATCGATAACTTAATCCCACAAATATAAATAGCCTCATATAAATATAAAAAACAAAGTACAGAATTAAAAAACCCACAAAACAAAATAAATTTAATGCTGAAATTAAAAATCACCAAATTTTAAAAAACTGAAATTAGGGTTTTTCAAAATAATGAAAAAATAAAAATTCCCAAATTTTAGGGTTACAAATCTTAAATTAACACGAACCACAGAACTAGCTTCAAATTTGCTACCCAAAAAGAGAAACGATAGAGATAGAGAGAACGAGAGAGACATTGATAGAACGAGAGAGGCAGAGAAAGAAACAAGAGATAGAGAGGGAACGAGATTACCTGGTTTAGAGAAATCCACAACAAGAGCTTCAAATTAATCTACAAATATCATACACATAAAAATGAATTAGGTTTTTTTAAAATGAAGAGAGAATGAGAGAGAAGAGAGAACCGGAAGAGAAAACGAGAGAGAGAGAGAGAGAGAGAGAGAGAGAGAGAGAGAGAGAGAGAGAGAGAGAGAGGGAGAGAGAGAGAGAGAGAGAGAGAGAGAGAGAGAGAGCTATATACCGGTTTAGAGAAGATAGTGTATTTTGTGTTCAGAGAAGATAGTGTATTTTGTGTTTATAGAGAGTGTATTTTGTGTAACTATAATTTTCTAAAATTTCCCTTCCCCGCCAAAATTTTTGTTTCCCCCCCCCCCTTTTTAACATTTTTTTTGTCATCTACGGTAACACCTTACAAGTGTTGGCTTTGCTAATCCAATTATATTTAAGGTAACATATGTTGACATCTATTGCAACATCAAAATACAATGTTGGCTTATATCAAAATTAAGCCATCTAAGGCTACATTTTACATGCCAACACTGGTTTTAGGTGTTGGTAAAGACCATGTATGGTGTAGTGAACACTACTTCCCTATCATCCTCAGTCCTTAGTCTTACCTGCTTCTTTCTACACTCAATCTATGCATCATAATTAGCTAACCAATCCAACCCTAAGATTACATCAAATTCTCCCATTTTGAAGGGTATCAAATTGGCATAGAAAAGGTAACCACCTATCTCTATATTACACTAAGGACACACCTAATTAACAGGGACTCTATCTTGATTTGTTACCTCTATTACTAAAGTTTACTCTAAAGGTCGTATTTCACATTGTAGTTTACTAACAAACTTTTTGGAAATGAAAAACTTGGTTGCTCCAGAATCAATTAAAACTTTAGCCTCTACTGAGTTCACAGGGAGCGTACCTGCGACAACATCCGTTTCCCGAACTTCATCCAGCATTGTCATGTTGAAAGTTCTGGCCCTAGGTGAAGACATCTGGGTCTGGGCTGGGGGTCCAGCTATCCTCAAAGCATGTGCTATTTGCACTAGTTCTTTACAATCTTTAGCAATATGACCAATTTTCCCGCAATTGTAGCGTGTTATCCCTGGTTTTGAAGTTGGGCACTCTCCCGCGTAATGTCCCTTCTTGTTGCACTTAAAACATGTAATACTTAGTTTGTGACAAACTCCCGAGTGCTTCTTCCCACAATTTATACATTCAGGTAGAGCTGGTCTGATTGCAAGTTGCTAAGTGGTATTCTGAAAACGTTTACCTTGACCACCATTTCCATTCTTTGACTTCTGAAAATCTCGGTTCTTATCAAACCGGGCCTCACTCCTTGGCTTGAACTTGTTATTGTTATTATTATCTCGTCGGTTCTGACTTCCCTCAGTACTTTCTATCTTTCTTTTCTTTCCCGCCTTCTCCTTCTGATACAATTCGGTTTCACCTTCAACAATCATAGCTTTCTCTACCACCATTGCATAGCTCTCTAGTTGAAACACTGCCACCTTACTACGTATCCATGGCTTTAGGCCTTGTTGAAACCTTTTAGCTTTCTTCGCCTCAGTATTGACATATTCAGGAACAAACCTTGCTAGCTCTATGAATTTTTTCTCGTATTCCGCCACACTCATGTTCTCCTGCTTTAACTCTAGAAACTAAATCTCCAGCTGATCTTGCATATACCTTGGAAGATACTTCTCGAGAAATAACTCTGTGAATCTCTGCCATGTGATCACTCCTTCACCTTCCAACAACTTCGTTGACTCCCACCAATGGTTTGCTTCAGCTTTCAAGAAGTAACTCGCATATTCAGTATTTTGATCTTCTCCTACCCTTACCAAAGCAAAAGCTTTCTCCATCTCAATTATCCACCCCTAGCTTCTATTTGGTTAACATTACCTTTAAACTCTGGAGGGTGCACAGCTTGAAAAGCTTTAAATGTCACAATTGGTTGAGCGGGTCGTTGTTGAGCTAGTGCGGCTGTTGTTGTTGAAGGAGTTGAAGAATTTGAGTCATAATCGGGTCAACTAGATTTTGATTACCAATGTTCTGGTTTTCAGGAGTTGCAGTAGGTGTTTTCTTCTTTGGAGGCATGATTCTGATAAGAAAACAAGGAACTTATTGAACAACAGGATAAGATATACAAAAATCAAGGCTTTCAAATCCTGAATTTAAGTTTTCTGTGATCACAAGAGTTACAACGGTGTAAAGAAACAGGGAAGCATAGGTATTATCTTGAACAAGAAATTTTAACAGGAAATATTTAGACAACTCAGAAATATGATGAAAGATGCGTAAATAGCAAGAATATAAAGATCATGGTACCAACAAGGTTAATAATATAACACCACAATTTTAGAGTTCAAGGTACACTGTTAACAATCCAACTTCTAAAAGATAAATGATGAAAATAATTCCTATCATCAACAACATGTAAAAGCGTCTCTGCATGGACTGGTACAAATACTGGTGATAGCGCAATAAACCGGACCATGTTGCGCACTAACTCCTCAGGTTTACTTTAGGTCGAACTCAAGTAATTACGCGTCGGGAAATGGGTGAGTCTACAGAAGCATCCACCACCTGTGATAATGATAACGCGCGAAAAGAAGGTACTAAAGCGATAAAAAGGGTATTATAAACCTATCACCTACTGTCCTAATGATTAGGCGTGAGCAAAATAAAACCGAAAAACTGAAACCGAGCCGAAAAACTGAAAAACCGTACCGAAAAAAACCGTAATCGACAAAAACTAAAAAAAAACCGTAAACGAACCGAACCGACGGAACGGTTTGGTAACGAATACGGTTTTATCCAAATAACCAAACCGAAAAACTGAACCGAAATATATTATTTTAATAGCTAGTGATCATTGTACAATCATGGTAATTATAGTTTATAATCAGATTAAAAATAAAACATCATGTTAATAGTTAAGACAAACACTTGACTACAATCCACACTTCAAATAACTAGGCACACCTCATGCATATCAACACAGCGGAAAATTATGCATGGATTTAAGAAACCTTTCTTGGCAAATTACTTGACTCTTGCAGTACTAAAAACAATTCCAAGAAAACTCCACAATCACAACTGTTATAACATTTGTAACCAATTTTCTGCTAAGTTAACATTGAAATTCCTAACCAAAAAGATGAATACATATATAGGACATGCATAAATCAAATCAATGCATTCTCAAGTCAAACTTGCTATTTATCATAATTGACACTATAAAGAAACTATACTATTCTGAGTAGCTTAATAGCCGTTTCATTAAGCCTAATAGCTGTTTCATTAAGCATAATAGCTACGTTCTCTAAATCCTTTTTAGCAGTAAGATACAAGGACAGGTGTAATGCCCCTTGATTTTTTATAATCAGATTATTACTTTTTCTTCAATTTGCAAAGATTGTTTACCTTTTGTTATCGTAATGTGATGTAATATACTGTAGTTTCGTTTTCAGGTTTACCAATTAAATTTTAAACTCTTTTGTTATTAAAAATATTATCGCAAATGTTAAGATGACATTTTATAAAAAAAATTTAGCATGATATTAAGGTATTAAGTATTTAAAATAAAAAACTGAAAAAAAACCGAAACCGACAAACGGTTAACCGAACCGAAAAAAACCGTTTTGAACGGTTTGGTTACGGTTAATAGCTTAAAACCGAACCGAATCGAAATGTACGGTTTGGTAACGGTTTCCGATAAAAATTGAGCCGAACCGATCCGTGCACACCCCTACTAATGTTAACCTACACGTATTGCTCCTATCCTATGTCTATAAGCGTTCAAATCCTATCCTACACCTATCTTATACCTAACCTGGTTTGTTTCATTGACCAAAACCTGACAGCTCTGATACCAACCTGTAATGCCCTCCCGATCTGGGGTTAAGATCGGGGCGTCACAACACAAATCAAAATATATATAACTAAATTTTATAAAATTTCGGCATGAAGTATTCGTAAATCAGACTATCCACCTGTAATTCAAACCAAACCAAAATACATAAACCCTGCTGACAATAATAATAAACATAATATATCGACCCCACTATTAACCTGGACCTTTAACAGGTAGTGGTATGAAACAAGCAAACTAATAAACTAAGTTATCACAATTACAATACCCAAATCCTTTATCAAAAGTTAAATACAATCCACAAATATAATTTAACTAGCTGACATTATTACTTCTAATCCTGCCTGTAGCTCAAAAGTCTTCCTGCTACCAAAGCAAAAACTGGACAATACAGGTGATCAGCAACGTATTGTTCCCATACCGGACAATAGGTCCATCTGGACTTTGAAAATTGGGTTCCCAATTAGGCAACACATTGACCTCTGTTGCTGGACTAGGACCACCTTAGCCTCTTACGCTAATTTAATATGCTGGACTAGGACCACCCTAGCCTATTACGTTAATTTAAAATAGTTAATTAATTATCTGTAAAATGGGTCAAGTTTCGACAAAAGAATTTCTTATACAAAAATTCAGAGCAGGGAAATTTTCTGTTTAATTGAAGGATAAATGGCTAAAGGTCAAATAAACAATTCGATTTAATTGCATAAGGCTCGCAAGGTGGGGTTCAAGTGTCATTCACAAGTATTTAACAATAAGGGTTTATCAAGCTATTGTTAATTTAGAGGGGTAATACAAGGTGGTGTCAAATATGTTATGGCTCGGGGAAAGTAGGAATATATGCAACAAGGATTACTAATTAATTGAGAATAAAACAAAGGTTATGGATTTAAAGTTTAATTTAAGGGTTATAGGGTATAGTTATGTTGGTGTGAATTAAGGAAATAGATATGAAATAATGTTTAAGCTTATGAAAAAGGTATGTTCTACATCAAGGTTTATAGTTTAACGAGAATTTGAATAAGCAAGGGAGTAAAATAGTCTAAACAACAAACAATAAGGGTAAACAAGAAGGTATAAAAGATTAAGCAATAGTTGATACGATTTATCATTATAGCACAAGAGGTTCAACATTAACTTGAAAGAAACAACAATAAGTTATAAGAATTTAAACGACAATTTATGAATAATTGAAAGAGTCTGAACTTCGATACAAGGTTCGAGTTACTCGCCTTAACACAGTATTTTTTCTCTACTCACTTAGTTCCACAAGTTCTCAACCTTTGCCTTTCCTTTACCCCTTGAGTCTACGTCCTTCGAATCTACACATAAAAACATTACTTCAGAATTCTATACAATGCTCATCGTTCTTCTACAAACGTCTAATCCTAATCTACCCTTGCGTTAACCCCTTAACTTTACTTACCTTAATCACATAATATCAACTGTAGGCCACTGACATAAACATATAATTATAGCCGATAAATATTTAACAATTAATCACGTAAATAAAATATAAATCCAAATACCAACTCCATACTAGTAGTACATATATATATATATATATATATATATATACATATACTCAAGAAAATAAAATTAAAATTTTTAGAAAATTTTGACGGCATCCCCTCTATACGGGTGACTGCCAGTCGGAATATAACCGACACAACCAACCAATAATTATCTTGTTACACCTAAAATTGAAATTCATATCCAATAATCAACCCATTCGAGTAATCACAATTCCATTCCAAACAATCCATTACATAATAAATAAATTATACCAATCAACATACAATTAAAAACTTACAAATTAAAATTAAAATTTATTTCGTAACTATTAAAGTTAAATTTTGGCTCACGTTTCATCATCGCCAATTTACCCTCGACCCAAATTAAATCATCGTCGAGGGGGCAAAATCCCGAGGGTACCCTAATTTGGGTTTCCGACCCGAAACTCCGCAAAAAAATTTTATTCAAACGATTTACAATTTATTTCTCATAGTAAGTCAAATAGACTATCACATGGTAATCAAACAAGGTCTCGAAATAAATCAAAACAGAGCACCGATTATAGCAACAATATTCGAAGTAACAGCAGTGAACTTCCAATTAACACACGATTTCCACCAACATTTCCACTCCACAAACCCATCAGCCAACTCACGCACACACTCACATCACCCACACAATTTCACACACACACACGGTCACAGACACACCCAGCCGAACCAACACAGTAATACGCATAATTAGAACACAATCACCACAGTTTCGATGGTCAAAACAGGGGAGGGAGAAACGAACAGGGAAGAAGACCCAGCTTAGCCACTTATACGATTCACACCAACACACTCTGCACTTAACGCACACACACAGGGACACAATACACACACAATGGAAACAGTCCACGCACACCAGCTAATTTCCGCGAGTATGAACCAGAGAAATAGGGACACATGCCTAAATCAGATATATATACGCGCATAACACTGCGATTATAGAGGCCAGAAGAAAGCATAAGAAGAGTACAGGGTTTACCAACAAGACCCGAACAAAACAGTCAAACAAGATAGATTTGAGATGGAAGATGGGAGAGAAGAGGTGAGATTGTTCGGTGTTGTGCTAAAAATAAAGACATTGGAATCGCAAGCGCACAATTCGTTTCGTTGTAATATTTATTGATTCGTTCCTCAGGGACTAAGTTATTCGCAAATCCTTAATTTTTAATTTAATCGAATTAGGAAAATTTTGGATTTTTGAGAATTTTGATTTATATTATTTAATTACTAAAAGAGAATGTAATCTATCTTGAAAAGAAAATTTAAATTTATTCTAATTTAAACTAAAAACTGAATTTTGACCTTTCACCAATTGAATTAAAATTTTAATTATTTAAAGAAAGTTTTAGAAAATTTTCTGCATGACCTAATCGTAAATACGACTACCCAATAACTCAATCAACACAAGAATTTCAACTCGATTCGAAACTAAACATTACAAAAACTAGCACAGAACTGAAAAAAAAAGAAGAAATTAAACTAAGAGCTCGCTCGAAACAATACTCGGTTGTTAACTTGAAACATAAAAGGAAACACAACTCAGCAAATGGGAAACACTAAACAACTCGACCCAGAAATTTAAAAATAAAACAGAAATCAGAGGAAACATCACTACACAAATGACTCAGAAATCATGAAACTCGGACAAAGTGAGACTCAGCAATTGTTCTTCACCAAAATTCCACGAATACAGACACAAGGGACACAGACTTAGCACAAACCCAGCGACGTGGCTAAGTGATCAAACAAATTCGACTTAGCGATTATAGCAGGCAAACTACAAACAAACAGCAATACAGAAACAGCAGAAAGCAACAGCAGATCAACAACCGTAAACAATTAAGACTCAGAACTACAAATCACGACAAGAAGAACTCAGTACACAGCATTGATTCAACTGAAACAACCGCTCACAACACCACAACGAACTCGGAGAAATAAGATTCGACAGTGATTTAAAGAAAAACCGAATAAAAAAAAACGCATAATCAACAACATAAATGGAATCAAAATAACTAAATCAACTCAAATTAACATTCACAAACTCAGCTTGGCATGAATAAAAATAAAAAGAAAAGAAAGGGCGTTTGGTTTTAGGAGGAAGAAAGGGGAAGGGAATTGGTGGGTTTAAATTGGAAGAAGGAAACAGGAATGTTTGTGTGTGAGTGCTTGTAGTGAAAAGAAGAGGAGGCCGGTTGGATGAGTTAAAGAGAAAATAACAGGGGGGGAGTTTTGAGTTTAGTCGCAGGAGAAGTAAAAAAGAAAAGTAATGGGTTTGATGTGGAGAAAGAATGAAAAAGAAGAAGACTACTGGTTGCTACGAATTAAAGATTTGGTTCGAATAAAAACAGAAAATAAAGCTTGAAAAATACGAATAAAACCGAAACTAATATTTTTTTTTTACAACTAAATACGAAAAATAACAAATTAACTACGAAATTAAAATTAACACTAAAACGATGATTTGGAATTAAACAGCCCACAATAAAATTGAGATTTAAAGGGGCAAAATTACGAATTAAAACTAAGAACAAGAAATTAAAAATCGTTACTTTCAACCCATAGTGGTTAGCTTTTCGCTACTTTGTCCACTACTTGGATTTACGAAAATAACGAAACAAGACAACAATAACGAAAGAGCAAGACAAGAAGTAAAGAAAATAAAAATTGCATTAATTAAAAAGAGTGTTTACAAGATTTTGAAACTAAGAAAAATACAAGAAATTAAATCTACCCTAAAATTTAAGTTACTAAATACAAGGGGGGTGAGGGGGTATTTATAGGATAGGAATTAGGGTTAAGGGAGGTGTTGGGTAAATCCCCACCATACATTTGGGTTGTGTGGTGGTGAAATCCTAGCCATCTATTTGTTTCCTTCTCCCTTAAGCTTTGAAGAGTTGATCTTGGCCATACACTTATGTAATGTGTTGGGATGATCTCCACCTTCCACTTGTCTTGAAATATTCCTTTTGCTCCAAGCTCCTAATTCTTTTCCTTCTTTCATTTTTGGTCCTTTTTCCCTTCCTTGCTCTTTATTTCTTTATTTTGTCATTTCTTTATTTATTTACGAATTTCCTGAAATGCAACAAAATAAATTATTAAAATACGAGTTCAAGCAATAAATAGGTAATAAAAATATGCAAAAATGTGCACTTATCAAATGCCCCCATACCTATCTTTTTCTCGTCCTCGAGTAAAACAAAAAGAAAATCTAGATAAAAAGTCCTATACTCCTTTTCGTAGGTGTGACGGTTGCATTTGGCATATGCAACAAGCCCTTTAAGCCCCTAGGCAGCCCTAGTGGACGAGTGAGGTCTCGTGAGGGCCTATAGTGAATGTACCCACAAAATCCATCTAGTTTGTATAAAAGATCACATGACAATGCACACCACACATACATGTCCTCTCATGATACATCAACTTAAGAATCAAAATGAAGTTGCAAAGTCTTGGTGTGGAAAGTGCAAGGATTCACATAGTCTACTTAAAGAACCATGCAAGAGTGATTATAAGTTCATGTCAAGTGAAATTATTGGTAACCATGCTAAGTCTACAAGGGCACACCTCAGAGTCAAAACTTGAGATCTCTTATGCAAAAAACAAATAAGCAATACCTCACCTTTCACTCATAAAAGAATATTCACTCAAGAACAAGGGTAAGTGTATCACTCAATTCCAACAAAATCAAATGCATGCTTGACACATGGTATCATCCCAACTTAAATCACAACATACATTAATAATGACAATCAAAAGGTCTTTATTAGGGTTGTAATGGGGCTAGGGACAAGGTATGTCAAGAAAGGCCAAAATAAGGTGAAGTGTCAAAAGCTAGTAGTCACCATGAATATCATGCACAACACCAAACTTCCTCCCCACACAATTTATTTTCATTTTCAACAAAAAGCCTTGAATAGTCGCAATGAAGGAGGATTACAAAAAACATAAGTATGCTCTCATGTATATATATTCTTTTTTTTTCATTTTTTTTCTTTATTCTCTTTTTTTTTCTTTTTTCTTTATTTTTTTTTTATGAGAGCTAAGATAAATGTAACAATAATCCTCACTTAGATTTAACTTGAACATCGACTATCAAGGTAACAACAAATATTTCCTCGAAAGTTATGAACAATAGTAAACCCTATTTCACACACCTTATTGCTCCCTCAAGTTCCTACTAGCCTTTGACAAAATGGGATCAAGAATACGTAAGGCTAAACAAGAAAAAGGTCTTAGGTGAGTAATGTGGTGTGTCACCGAAAGAAAATGATTAGGCTCAAAGGGTTAACTAATTGATCATATAAAAATGGTGTGGATAATTTGGAAATATAGGTTATTCCTAAGTGCCTTTATCATTTTATCATCAATTAATGTCATGTATTTCAAGAAGGAACTCAAACAAGTGCTAGCGATGCAAATGACAAGTGGACACTCAAGCAAACGAATATAAATGCAAAAGATGTGCATATAGGCTCAAAACTCACTTGGTGTGGTAAAACATAATCAATCTCAAGTAAAGGTATCCTCAATGCACCTACTTGTACTCAAAGCATGAAGACCAAATCATCATACACCTAATCATGCCCTTCTAATTTCATGCACAATTCAAATAAGTCTACTAGCTTCACCTTGCTAGTGTAAGTGTGTGAACAAGAACTTTAGCAAATCACTTCTCAAACAAAAGCTAATGGATCATAAGATTATCATAGCATGCAAGGGTGCATCAAGCAACTAGCAATCAATTAAGAAGACTAGAATACGAAAAGAACTCTTTTTGTTATTTTTTGATTTTTTAATTTTTTTTTTGGATTTTCTGATTTTTATATATTTTTCTAAAAATAAAAAAGGGCGAAAAGAGTGAGATACGGTTACCGAAGCTTGCTTTCCAATAATTCCAATTTTTCCACGCTTCGTTGAGAAGAGTTCCGAAATCTCAAGCTTTCCTAAAAAGAACGAAATAAAAAAAATAAGACAAGAAATAAAACTAACTCGAAAAATTAAAAATTAAGGCACGAAAAATAATTAGTCCCCGGCAGCGGCGCCAAAAACTTGTTGTGCTAAAAATAAAGACATTGGAATCGCAAGCGCACTATTCGTTTCGTTGTAATATTTATTGATTCGTTCCTCATGGACTAAGTTATTCGCAAATCCTTAATTTTTAATTTAATCGAATTAGAAAAATTTTGGATTTTTGAGAATTTTGATTTATATTATTTAATTACTAAAAGAGAATTTAATCTATCTTGAAAAGAAAATTTAAATTTATTCTAATTTAAACTAAAAACTGAATTTTGACCTTTCACCAATTGAATTAAAATTTTAATTATTTAAAGAAAGTTTTAGAAAATTTTCTGCATGACCTAATCGTAAATACGACTACCCAATAACTCAATCAACACAAGAATTTCAACTCGATTCGGAACTAAACATTACAAAAACTAGCACAGAACTGGAAAAAAAAAAAGAAATTAAACTAAGAGCTCGCTCGAAACAATACTCGGTTGTTAACTTGAAACATAAAAGGAAACACAACTCAGCAAATGGGAAACACAGAACAACTCGACCCAGAAATTTAAAAATAAAACAGCAATCAGAGGAAACATCACTACACAAATGACTCAGAAATCATGAAACTCGGACAAAGTGAGACTCAGCAATTGTTCTTCACCAAAATTCCACGAATACAGACACAAGGGACACAGACTTAGCACAAACCCAGCGACGTGGCTAAGTGATCAAACAAATTCGACTTAGCGATTATAGCAGGCAAACTACAAACAAACTGCAATACAGAAACAGCAGAAAGCAACAGCAGATCAACAACCGTAAACAATTAAGACTCAGAACTACAAATCACGACAAGAAGAACTCAGTACACAGCATTGATTCAACTGAAACAACCGCTCACAACACCACAACGAACTCGGAGAAATAAGATTCGACAGTGATTTAAAGAAAAACCGAATAAAAAAAACGCATAATCAACAACATAAATGGAATCCAAATAACTAAATCAACTCAAATTAACATTCACAAACTCAGCTTGGCATGAATAAAAATAAAAAGAAAAGAAAGGGCGTTTGGTTTTAGGAGGAAGAAAGGGGAAGGGAATTGGTGGGTTTAAATTGGAAGAAGGAAACAGGAATGTTTGTGTGTGAGTGCTTGTAGTGAAAAGAAGAGGAGGCCGGTTGGATAAGTTAAAGAGAAAATAACAGGGGGGAGTTTTGAGTTTAGTCGCAGGAGAAGTAAAAAGAAAAGTAATGGGTTTGATGTGGAGAAAGAATGAAAAAGAAGAAGACTACTGGTTGCTACGAATTAAAGATTTGGTTCGAATAAAAACAGAAAATAAAGCTTGAAAATACGAATAAAAATGAAACTAATATTTTTTTTTTACAACTAAATACGAAAAATAACAAATTAACTACGAAATTAAAATTAACACTAAAACGATGATTTGGAATTAAACAGCCCACAATAAAATTGAGATTTAAAGGGGCAAAATTACGAATTAAAACTAAGAACAAGAAATTAAAAATCGTTACTTTCAACCCATAGTGGTTAGCTTTTCGCTACTTTGTCCACTACTTGGATTTACGAAAATAACGAAACAAGATAACAATAACGAAAGAGCAAGACAAGAAGTAAAGAAAATAAAAATTGCATTAATTAAAAAGAGTGTTTACAAGATTTTGAAACTAAGAAAAATACAAGAAATTAAATCTACCCTAAAATCTAAGTTACTAAATACAAGGGGGGTGAGGGGGTATTAATAGGATTGGAATTAGGGTTAAGGGAGGTGTTGGGTAAATCCCCACCATACATTTGGGTTGTGTGGTGGTGAAATCCTAGCCATCTATTTGTTTCCTTCCCCCTTAAGCTTTGAAGAGTTGATCTTGGCCATACACTTATGTAATGTGTTGGGATGATCTCCACCTTCCACTTGTCTTGAAATATTCCTTTTGCTCCAAGCTCCTAATTCTTTTCCTTCTTTCATTTTTGGTCCTTTTTCTTCCTCTTTTTCCCTTCCTTGTTCTTTATTTCTTTATTTCGTCATTTCTTTATTTATTTACGAATTTCCTGAAATGCAACAAAATAAATTATTAAAATACGAGTTCAAGCAATAAATATGTAATAAAAATATGCAAAAATATGCACTTATCATTTGGGAGAGAGAACAAATAATGTAGAGGTTTCGAGAGACTTGTAGAAATCAGGGGAGAAGTCGAGATATTGAATTTAGGGATTGGGGATTTTGGGGTTTTAAAAGGGAAAAAGTAGAGTTGAAATTCTAAAAAAAATGCTGAAAATTACTTTATAAAATGAAAATAAATAGACAGTAATTAACAAAATGTCAAACTAAAATTTTACAATATAGAAAATAAAATTATCTATCTCCCGCTATTTTTAAAATATTATTAGGATTAAAAATGAATTAGATATGGATTTTACAAGATTTAACCAATTAAACACAAATCAATTCACAAAATCATTTTAAAATCCTTAAAAATCAAAATAAATTCACCTAATATTTTTAAAATGCAAATAAATCAATAACGTAATTAATGCAAAATATTTCAGGATTTATACTAATCCCAATGATTTTATAAAATTCTTAGAAGATAAATATCACATGATTTAAATAGAATTTATTCACCAAAAACAAAAAATAAAATACGTAGACTTATCCGACACGTATAAATAATCAAATAAACTCACAAATAGGATATCATACATATTTCACTTCCTCAACAATATTCACGTCACATAATTCACATTTAATATTAAATAAATAATTATAAATACCAAAAATTTCTAAGGCGTTATACTAACACTATCAGAGTCCCCATACAGGACACGAAGTCCCTCTGGACCTTGAAATTGGGTTCCCAATTAGGCAACACGTTGGCCTTTAAAATGCTGGACTGGTTCCACTAGCCTCTTACGCTAAATAAAAAGTGTTGGACCGGCGTCACCCGGCCTCTTACGCCTCCAATTTAAAGTAATTTGTGGAAAACATTTAAACGGAATCCCTCACCAAAACTTTTAAAACATTTCACTTTCAAGTCCTTATACTCACTGATAACAGATCATCCCATTATAAGGAATTTTAAAAACATCTTTAATTAATCAATTCATTTTAATGAGCAATAATAAGGATCGATCTCAGGTTATGGTATGAAACAAGAATCTAAATTATTAAGATTCTAGAACCCTAACCCTTATTTTGTTCTTGATTAACTAACGAATCTTCATTAGTTTATCACCAATGCAGTAACCCAATTTCTCAATTGAACTTCAGATTCCTTTCTTCCATGATTCCTTTATAAATTGCTGTTCAATTGCTAGAATCTTAACAATTGCTTCATTTCTTTAATTGATTAATATTTCCTTGATAAGTGGATTTTATATCCACTTGGAGCGTTCCATATCTGCTTAAATTGATTGTCTTGGACTCAAGTTGTTGTAGTTTTGATGTGTTTTGTATAGTTGTGCAGGTTTACAAGAATGTCGATTATGGGTGATGCTTCTATCGTGTTTGGAGGATTAATTGATTAAAATTCGGATTTTCCGGGAAGGTTGCGCAGTTTACACTGTTTTGGCCATATCTGGAGTTCTAGAAGTCCGTTTTCAGCGATCTTACAGCTCACGCGAAGCTCGGGAGATTTTCTACATCCTGGGATAGATAGCAGGTGCAGGGAGCGTGTAGTTAAAATTCGCGCACGTGTTCTTTGTGAAGCAAGGCTAAAAGATTACTGTTTTGCCTTTTTCCTAATTCTAATTGTATTTTGGGCAGTTGTTAGTACCTAAATTGAATTCTAATTGTAATAGAAGGTAATTTCTTGCTGGGCAAGAAATCTAGAGCCTATATAAACACATCCAACCCCTTGTAAATTGGAGAATTAGACAATTAGATATATCTTGTACATAATATAGCTTAGATCTGCAAGGGAGAAAAGGGGAGCAAGATTCAATGCTCGTGACAAGCAACGGATCGAGATCTACTTCATCTTTTGTATCATAGATTTGTTTTCTCAACTCTTGTTTTATTAATATTATTACTTTCTTTCATATCTTGTCTTCTATCATGGTTTCAATAGATCCCATGATGACGAGCGGGTCGATTATGAACTAATCGTTGTCATGGGATTCTAACGGATTTATTTATGGAGCTTTAGTATCTTGATGCTTTAAAGATCTGTGAGTGATGTATATCTGATATCCTCGTATGGTTATGCTTAATTGTTAGATGCGTAGCTAACATCTAATTTGTTAATCTCTTGTGAAGTGAAAGTGGATCTTGAGATTTAGAACTTGCCATGCTAGCATAGGTTCATGATTGTTTATCAACATGATTCGTAGTATGAGATGAAAATATTTATATTGCCCTGTGTGATCTTTATGGATAACCTATTCTTCAACCGTTATGTTTTCAAATTCTATAGACATATAGGGTCTAAGCATAATTGGTGTCTATTCATCTTCTATCTCTTTTGTGGATGTTTGTTTAGTTTGGTATATGTATGCTGACAGGTAGCGTGTACTTGTTTCATGTTATCCGATCAGATATCATAACCATTGCACATAGTGATTAAAGGCGTCAGATCTAAGCAAAAGTATTTAATGAAGTTAGGATTCCATGGTTTATCTTGCATAAGTAATTTAGATTTTAATTCTCATTAGTTACGTAATTCTTAGTTTAATAATTTGCAGCTTAGTTTAATTTAGATAAATAAAAACCTCAAATTGCTATTTGTCTTAGCAGTGAATAATAATCATACATTGTTGCATAGGTGCATGAACTGAATTGAAACCTAACCAGATCTCTGTGGGAACGAACTTGACTTCTATCTATATTACTTGTGACCACGTACGCTTGCGTGTTTTAGTGTAAACATTCCTTATTGATATATGATTCTGTTTGTTGAACCATGTCATGTTTAGTTAAATCTTATTACTTTTCTGTTTGTGATTTCTTATATCGAATGCTTCCCTGTCCCTTATTCTTTTATTGTTGCTCATTAAAATGAATTGATTAATTAAAAATGTTTTTAAAATTCCTTATACTGGGCTGATCTGTTATTAGTGAGTATAAGGACTTGAAAGTGAAATGTTTTAAAGGTTTTAAAGGTTTTGGTGGGGGATTCCGTTTAAATGTTTTTCACGGATTCCTTCAGATTGGAGGCGTAAGAGGCCGGGTGATGCCGGTCCAGCACTTTTTATTTAGCGTAAGAGGCCAGTGGGACTAATCCAGCATTTTAAAGGACAAGGTGTTGCCTAATTAGGAACCCAATTTCAAGGTCCAGAGGGACTTTGTGTCCGGTATGGGGACTCTATGTGGTTGATCACCCGTATTTTCCATAGTCGTGGAAAAACTCCAATCAAATTAAATGTTTTAAAAAAAAGGTTTTATGGAAAGTATGTTTTAAATGATGGAATGGTTTTAAGAAAAGGAATGTTTTCATGAAAGATGATTTGAAGAAAATGGAAAGTTTAATCCTACGATGGAAATTGAATTGTTCCTCTGAGATAAATCAATCATTGATATTGTTCATCAATGAAATATTGAGATACTACGCCATAAATGCTCATATGCAACGCTTTTAGAAAGTGTTTCGTTAGGTATGAAATTTTGGCTCTAATGAAACAGAACTTGAACTGGTGTTGCATTACACATAATTAGTGTTGCATTTGATCCACGGTGTTTCACATAATGCAACACTAACAGCTGGCATTGCATTAGATATTTTTTAATTTTAAAAAATGTCGATGTGGCAGCAATGGGGCCCACACGTGCTGACGTGGCATTCGCTGACGTGGCAAGTGTGGGCCCCACAATTACTGGCGTGGCAAATGTGGGACCCACATTTGCTGACGTGGCATTGGCTGACGTGGCAGAAGCGTTGCATTTGATATTTAAAAGTGTTGCATTAGCTATTTTTGAATTTTAATAAATGCTGACGTGACAGTTGTGGGACCCACCAGGATGATGTGGCAGTGTGGGGCCCACAAAGGTGACGTGGCAGGAGGCACACAGATGCTGATGTGGTAAGTATGGGGCCCACAATTGCTGACGTGGCAGATGTGGGGCCCACATTTGCTGACGTGGCAGAAACGTTGCATTAGGTGAAAAAGGCGTTGCATTTGCTGTTTAAAAACGTTGCATTAGCTATTTTTGAATTTTAATAAATGCCGACGTAGCAGTTGTGGGACCCACTAGGGTGACGTGGTAGTGTGGGGCCCACAAGGGTGACGTGGCAGGAGGCCCACAGATGCTGACGTGGCAAGTGTGTGGCCCACAATTGCTGACATGGCAGATGTGGGACCCACAGTTGCTGACGTGGCATTCGCTGACATGGCAGAAGCGTTGCATTAGGTGACAACAGTGTTGCATTTGCTATTTTGATGTGTTGCGTTAACTACTTCTCCTACCGGAATGATGAAACTATTTTTTTTAAAAAAAATTCGACGTTCCATTCGTACGGATGTCAAGATATAACGATTTTAGTGAAGTGGTAAATTTTTAAAAAATTTGCTAGATGTATTTGGTTTGGTTTTATAACGGTCAAACTGGTCAAAGTAGAATTTCCTTTTAACTAGTCTTGTCCCAAATGATGAATCTATTTTTTTAAATTATTTATTTGACGTTCCAATCGTACGGATGTCAAGATATAACGATTTTAGTGAAGTGGTAAGTTTTTAAAAAATTTGCTAGATGTATTTTGTTTGGTTTTATAACGGTCAAACCGGTCAATGTAGACTTTCCTTTTAACTAGTCTTGTCCCGAATGATGAATCTATTTTTCTTTAAAAAAAAATCGACGTTCCAATCGTACGGATGTCAAGATATAATGATTTTAGTAAAGTGGTAATTTTTTAAAAAATTTGCTAGATGTATTTTGTTTGGTTTTATAACGGTCAAACCGGTCAAAGTAGACTTTCCTTTTAACTAGTCTTGTCCCGAATGATGAAACTATTTTTTTATTTTTTTTTCGACGTTCCAATCATACGGATGTCAAGATACGACGATTTTAGTGAAGTGGTAATTTTTAAAAAAAATTTGCTAGATGTATTTGGTTTGGTTTTATAACGGTCAAACTGGTCAAAGTAGACTTTCCTTTTAACTAGTCTTGTTCCGAATGATGAATCTATTTTTTTTAAATTATTTTTTCAACATCCTAAACGTACGGATGACAAGATATAACGATTTTAGTGATGTGGTAATTTTTTAAAAAAAATTCTAGATGTTTTTGGTTTGGTTTTATAACTGTCAAACCGGTCAAAGTAGACTTCCCTTTTAACTAGTCTTGTCCCGAATGGTGGATCTATTTTTTTAAATTATTTTTTCGAAGTTCCAAACGTACGGATGTCAATATCTAACGATTTTAGTGATGTGACAATTTTTTTAAAAATTTGCTAGATGTATTTGGTTTGGTTTCATAAGGGCAAACCGGTCAAAGTAGGCTTTCCTTTTAACTAGTCTTGTCCCGAATGATGAATCTATTTTTTTAATTTATTTTTTCGATGTTCCAAACGTACGAATGTCAAGATCTAACGATTTTAGTGATGTGGCAATTTTTTAAAAGAATTTGCTAGATGTATTTGGTTTGGTTTCATACGGGCAAACCGGTCAAAGTATGCTTCCCTTTTAACTAGTCTTGTCCCGGATGATGAATCTATTTTTTTAATTTATTTTTTCAATGTTCCAAACGTACAGATGTCAAGATCTAACGATTTTAGTGATGTGGCAATTTTTTAAAAAAATTTGCTAGATGTATTTGGTTTGGTTTCATAAGGGCAAACCGGTCAAAGTAGGCTTTCCTTTTAACTAGTCTTGTCCCGAATGATGAATCTATTTTTTTAAATTATTTTTTTGATGTTTCAAACGTACGGATGTCAAGATCTAACGATTTTAGTGATGTGGCAATTTTATAAAAAAAAATTCTAGATGTATTTGGTTTGGTTTCATAAGGGCAAACCGGTCGAAGTAGGTTTTCCTTTTAACTAGTCTTGTCCCGAATGATGAATCTATTTTTTCAAATTATTTTTTCAGCATTCCAATTGTACGGATGTCAAGATATAACGATTTTAGTGAAGTGGTAAATTTTTAAAAAATATCCTAGATGTTTTTAGTTTGGTTTTATAATGGTCAAACTGATCAAAGTTGACTTTTCCTTTTAACTAGTCTCTTCCCGAATGATGAATTTATTTTTCTAAATAATTTTTTGTCGTTCGAAACGTACTGATGTCAAGATCTACCGATTTTAGTACCGAATCAAAATAATAATTTTTATTTACTACTTAAAATTGTTATACACAAAGCTGTAATATTCGTATCTTTCCAACAACTTATTAAATGTAAAATTTATAATATAATACTATATTATAAACAAATAAGAAAAAAAAATGAAAGTAACTCGTGCTTCACACGGGATATAAGCTAGTATTATATACAAGTATAATAATTAAAGTTAATTATATTAACAAAAAAATATCAATAAAATAATTTTTTTATATTAAAAACAAAATGAAATAAGCTGGGCGGCTAAATTTCCCGCTCTCTGTTTTTCACATCCCGCCCTCACTTTTGAACACCCAGACCATAAGAGCATCTCCAATAGGGGTTGCCAAAAGGTTGCCAAGTCCTATGTGGCATGGCACCCTTGGTTGCCCACCTATTGGAGTATCAATGTTGCCAATAAGTTGCCATCCAAAGTTGCCAAAAGTTGGCAACTTCCTCATTTAGTTAAAACACATACAACTCCTTAAAAATGTATTTAACTTTACCCTTTTTTATATCTCCCATATTTTAAATGTATCTATAAGATAATAAAAAATTTATGTATTTGACCACATTGGCAACTTTTAAAGTTGCCAACTATTGGAGTAGATTTGTAACAAAAGTTGCCAACAATGACATGGATGAGAAAAGAAATAAAAAAAATAATATATGTGATGATGTGTTAGAAGTTGGCAACTATGTTGACAACCTCTATTGGAGATGCCCTAATAAAACACCCCTTGTTTGTACTCTTCATCCTTTACATATTAACACACACACACTATATCCGCACACACTTTCAAACCTACCAATTACAATCCCAAATTCATTAATTTGATAGAATCTTAAAAACAACAAAACCCCCAATTTGAGTTCCTTGAATTAGGGTTTTTAATTTTATGGCTTCTACTGCGATTTTCCCCTTTTTTCTCTTCTTTAAGGCGTATGCACAAGGTAATCTCTCTCTCTCTCCAGCTCTCTCCTACATTTATCTCAATTATATTTTATCTTCTCTTTCCGTTTTCTCATTTTTATTCCGATTAACACAAATGTCTACACCCCCGATTATATGTATACTGGTGATAATGATTATGATTTTAGATTACATGGTATGTTTGGAAGAGATTATTGAATTTATTATTTATATTTTATATTGCTACTTCGGATAGTTTAACACTTCAACTAATTGTCCCACTGATATATTCAAATAAAAAATTAAACCTATCTCTGCAGATAGTTTTAATTGCCATCCGGCCATCCCTATCTCTGAAACTAGTACTAACACTGAAATATCTTCATTGAAATTATTCTGGTGTAAGAAGTTGACATGGCAGAGAAAATGAAACAGACAAGTTGAAAGAATGGGTCAAGAGACTAAACTTAAAAATGCAAATTGTGTATGCATATGTAAAATGTATGCAACCAATCTAATAAAGGGCACAAGAAAATTGGATGGCGGTTATGGGATGGTTATGAGTCAAATAAGATAATATCAGAAGATTAGGGAGCACAATCATGTTTAACAATGTTAAATGTTCCCTTCTACTTTGTCTCTTTACATGGCAGTTATGGACTTGTGTTTCGATACGAGTAAGAAGAAAGCATTTTGTGGAGATACTCAAATACCCGTTAATTCCGCACTGTATATGTTTGCATTAATTTCCCTTGTACCGTGGCGCAACAACCAGAGCAATTTGCAGGCCAGGGAGAAAGGATTGTAGGGAATACCAACCGTGACTTTTAATAAGTAAAAATCTGCAATCCTGGAACCAGACTCTGTGTGAGTTGTACATGTACTGGTGGAAGCCTCTGAAATAGATAATCCACATATTGGACATTTAAAACCAAAAAGAATAATAAATTCAATTTGAAGTGTTTGAGAAGTCCCTTTGCCATCTTCAAAGAAGTGGCTTCGAAACTTTCATATCCTCTTCCGTGCTCTTCAAATCTTCAAAGAACTAACTTTTAAACGTTCATATCCTCCTCTTCCATGATCTTCACATCATAAATTCATACCAAGTGAATTGGAACATCAATAAATTGACAAACAAGTCCTTGTCATCTTGTACATATGGGTCATGTCCAAAAGTGTTCTCATCCACAATAGTAGTTGGAGCTCACATTCTATTTTTCCACAATACAATATTCTCTAGGATTTGTCAACTATATGTGTAACTCTTCAATTTTTTCACTTGATTTTGATTAGATTTTTGGTATTCATCATACAACTGTCACGTTCTATCTTCGGTACAGGAGGAGAGTATGCTTTAATTTCACCCCAATCAGAGAATTCCGAAAATGGCTTCAAATGATGCTGGAGTTATTTTTACTGTTGCAGGATGCTGGAGTGCACTCCCTATCAAGTGTTTTTCATGTAGATGTGGAGCGCATAAGTAAGAGGAAACCTGATGAAGTGGTAAGTTTCTGACTTGTTGAAATTTCTGCTCTAGTTGTTTTTCCCCTTGCAAAGTTTATCAGGGTAACTGATAGTACTACCACTTAATTCTGTAATACTGTATTGTGTCCTTTTCAAAGGTTTAATAGACATACCTTGTTAATGCAGAATAGTACATTTGTCTTCTTATTCCACTGCCTTTTTAGACAATAGCTTTAAAGCTGCATTTGGTATTTGTTTTATTAGAATTATTGTGTAGGGGCATTTTCCGAACTTTGAATTTCTAAGCTGCTTAACATATAAGATTATATAGATTTTTATGAATCCCCTGTAGCCACATTCCAACTTTCGCCATTTTTAAAGTATTCTGAACTAGCTGTTATGGCAGCAAGGATATTGGTAACTGATGGGAATTGCCTGGTTAAGTTGAGGAATCTAAAAAAAAAGGAATGGTTGTTAAGAATGATTTAAAAAGTATTTTGATTCTTGATGTAACGACTCCAAATTTGATTCAAGACCTTTTCAAAAGTTAACTTTGTTTATGTTATTGCAGTTACCCCCACATGAACCTGGAGTTGTTATAAAAGCCGTGAATCATTTTTTACAGGTATGTTTTTTCTTTCTAACGAGTCTTGGGCATAAAAAGGTAGCTGGATGATTAGTATTTGCATGATTTCCCTGTTCATCTTTTCAGAAACATACTTGGACTTTTTCTGTTTTTGCTGGCTTCATTTTGGCTATCATAGTGATCTAAATTCCAAAATAAGTTTTCAGTTTTTTCAAAGATTAACCAAGTATTTCTTTGTCTATGGCATAAGTTAGTATTGTGAACTGAATTTATCGTAGATATGTAATCAAAGTTGGACAATGTCAAGGTTTCAATATTTTAAGTCATTTTGTCAAGTGTACTTTCAAGTGCTGTTTTGGAGAGCTGGAGCTCAGATCTGTGATTTCAAAGCATTTTTAAGGCATTTGATCTGCGTCTAGGTTAAATTCTGTGCTATTCACTTGCATCCTATATGTTTGAAGATAACGAATATTGTGCAAATTTATAACAGAAGAAATGAATGAAGGTGATATCACAGTGCTGGATGTGAGATGCGTTTCATCTGATTTTCATGCTAGATATAGAGCTCAAGAGCGCACGTAGGTAACACATACTCCAATTCGTCGTTAAAAATCACAATTACATGTTTGGGTAATTGTGATTTTTTCATACAGTTCTTATCTATACAACTTCTCTTATTTTATAAATGAGGGTAGGTTGCATTGTTAGTCTGTTTGGGGCTATTTTCTTAGTGTATTTGTCTTTATATTGGGGGCACATTGGGGATGGAAAAACCTCTCCTCTTCGTTACATTAATTTCTGTGGGTTACTTTTTTCCAGTGTCAATCTTCTTTGCTATACTTTTTTGGGTAGGCTTTTCTACAGGGGAACAAGACTTGTAATATTGATGTACATTGTGCGACACATGTAGTGTTTTTTTGCCATATATTTGGCAATCTCACATTTAGTTGCCAAGTTGTTCGAAATTACAGACCTTTCTAAACATTACTGTTGACAGGTACTTCTATCGGTTGCTTAGCGGTCCGCAGTGCGTGTCAACATTTGAAAAGGACCGAGCTTGGCATGTGCCTGAGGCGCTGGATCTATCAGCAATGCAGGTTGCTTAACATTTTCCAGTTATATGTATTGCTGGCTATACGTTTCTAGTACAAATAAATTCGTTAATCATTATGGTCTCTTACATATTATTCTGTTCAGAAAGCATGTAAAGTTCTTGCTGGACATCACGATTTTAGTTCCATTAGATCGGCAGCTTGTCAGGTTTGTCTAAATGATGTCTCACTGTCTGCTCATTTTCTAAATTACCAAATTTCTTTATAATGTAAACAATATTATTCTTTCTTGGTCTGAAACCTTTTGCTCATTTATTGTAGAATGTTTATTGTTAGCGGATTAATGTCAGAAGCTTGATTAATTAGCTGATATATAAATTCTGTTATTGCAGGTTGGATTCAGGTGCCCCGGTTTGCTTTCCAATAGTGGTCATGACTTGCAGCTCTATGCTGGATGAAGGGAGTTGATATTAAACTAGCTTTTTAGTGGCTTCTGCTCTATGAACTAATAGTCTTGTATTATGTAGAATTAGAATTGAATATTAGACTTTTTCTTGTATTATGTTATGTGGTTAGTTTTGGTAGTTAGTTATATTTTGAGAAGTATTTGTATGGTGTGGATGGGATGAAAATTATTTGGATGGCTAGTAGGATGGATTTGAATGTATTTTGATGTTCTGGATAGGTTTTCTTATGTATCAAACAAGATATTGCAGAAATTTTAATCAAAGCATTGCATTTGATATTTCTAGCGTTGCATTAGACATATTTTATTGTTGCATTTGATAAGATTGTAGTGTTTTAAAAAACAAATAAAAGCGTTGCATTACATGGCACGTGGGACCCACTAGTGACGTGCCATGTGGGCCCCACTACTGGCATGGCACATGGGCCCCACTAATGACGTGGCAAGTGGGCCCCACATGTTGACATGGCAAGTGGGCCCCACATACTGACATGGCAAGTGGACCCCACATGCTGACGTGGCATGCCAGCTGGACTGTTGCTGACGTGGCATGCCAACTGGATTGTTGCTGACGTGGCATGCCAGCTGGACCCATTGCTGACTTGGAATTGAAATTTTATCTAATAACAAATGCAACGCCTTTTTGGTGTAGCATTTGCTTGTTGTGGTGTTGCATTACATGTCAGATGCAACGCTTATTGCTGTTGCTTTAGATGCCAAAAAGCGTTGGATTATGGGCTCTAACGAGACGATCGCGAATGCAACGCCCCCTGGTGTTGCATTTGGTCTAATGCAACGCTTTTTTGGCCTAAAGCAACAGTAAACATGGCGTTGCATATGAATGTTTTTGGCGTAGTTGTTTCACTATACTATACACTGATGAGCTACGCAAATTTCAAGAATTGGTATGTGCGTTCTAAGAGGCTGATGAACATGGGAAAGATGCAGGTCTTCTACTTGACTCGGAGTTTAAAGATGGAGGTAGTGCATTAGAGCCAATGGAGGAAGTTCTCTTTGATGAACCAAAGGCTTCAGCAACTTACATTTACCCTCCTCCATTATATTCAAGCGAAGCCCGCGAGTGTGTTTTGTTCTACAAATTGACAGATTTTGGGTCAACAGATGAAGGCATTGGAAAAGGACATATTTGTTATACGAATAGGCCAAGCGAGGAGAAGGGGCAGAAAGTGTGCCGTCGTGATGACGATGAAGTCTCGCGAAGAGGGGACCAGGCAAACTATTATCATCCTTAATGGAGGCTTGGAAGTAACGTCAAGCTATTGACGTTAAAGAAGCGCTTCGTGGGAGGCAACCCACGCATTAGTGTAGGAAAAAAAATTGAGTGTTGTGAAAAAAAAAATTTGAGTGTTGTGAAAAAAAAAATTGAGTGTTGTGAAAAAAAAAACGAAACAGTGATTTCACGCAGGCTGCGCCTGTGTTGCGCAGGCTGCGCCTGCGTGACGCAGGCCGCGCCTGCGTGACGCAGGCCGCGCCTGCGTGACGCAGGCCGCGCCTGCGTGACGCAGGCCGCGCCTGCGTGACGCAGGCGCGCTGGCTGCGCCTGCGTTACTGTAGGTTGCGCCTGTGCAGTCAGGTCAGTTTATTCAGTTGTTCCATGTAAAAAAAAAAAAAAAATCTTCCAACCCCAAATTCTTTTCTCCTCTTATACTAACATCCTTAAACCCAATCCTAAACCTATATCAATTCCAAAACTCCCCATCTCCTATTCAAATCTCTAATCCTATATCAATTCAAATTCTTTTTTCTCTAAATTATTAATTTCTTTTTCTATCTTACCTCAAATTCATACCCACTCAAAAATTCTCCCTTACACATTCAATTTTTATTCATCCAATCCCTCCATTATATATATACACATATTCATACAAACCCAATTCATTCTCTAAACCTCTACATCTCTACATCTCTAATTAATTCGAGTTCAAGAAGGATTCAAGTTTGGGGGAAGTTTAATTGCAAGTTCACCTCTTCGATTCGTATTGGGTAAATCTTTTTCTCTAATCTTATTTTTATTACGAATTTGTTTTCTTGTAATTGGAGGTTTTGTAGTATTCTTGTTATTTGGGAAGTGGCCAGTCTATGGAGCTCGTACGCATTATCCTCCACCAGATTCATCCGAGGAGGGTGATGACTCAGTTGGTTAGGTATGTTTTCTACTTTCCCTCGTATTTACTTCCATTCAATGCGGACATTGAATATTTTAAGTTTGGGGGTGATGGTTTGAGGGATGAGTAGTTGTAGTATTATTTGTTCATGTAGGATTTCATGCTTTGCATATTAGTAGTAGTAAATTATGCATTTATGTTCGTGTTATCTACGTTTGTTTCATATAGGACATTCTGTTTTTATATTCGTATATCATGTGAGTTCATAATAGTTTGCATTTGCACCCATGCTTGATAGGAATTTTGTGTTGTTGACGCTTTTGATTGAGAAGTGATATGCTTTGTTCTTGTACACACACATACACTAGTAAGTTGAAGCTAGTAGACTTATTGAATGTTGTGAGTAATTAGAAGGACATGAATATGTGCAAGTTGATTTAGTTTGCATTCTTTGAATAGAAGTAGGTGCATTAGAGAGATTTTTGCTTGGGATTGAGTATGTTTTTTCCGCCAAGTGAGCTTTTGAGCCATATTGCATTTGTTGCAATTTTATTCGTTTGCTTGAGTGTCCACGGATTGTTTGCATTGCTAGCAGTTGTTTGAGGTCTTTCTTGAAACGCATGACATTATTTGACGATTAAAATGATAAAGGCATTTAGGAATAACCACATATTTTCCCACATTACCACACCATGTTTACATGATCAATTAGTTAACCCGTTGAGCTTAATCCTATTTTTTCGGTGACATACCACATTACTTGCCTAGACCTTTTTCTTGTATTGACCTTACATTAATTTGAACCCACATGGTCAAAGGCTAGTAGGGTGCTTAAGGGAGTAATAAGGTGTGCAAGGAGGGGTTTATTGTTGGTCATAATTTTGGGGGAAATATTGAAATTTGGGTTTGGTTGTTGCTTGATAGTCAGCATGTGTAATAAAATCGTGGGATCATTGTTATTGTCTATATTATTGTTGCTTTAGCTCTCGAAAAAAAAAAGAAAAAAAAACAGAAAAAAAGAGAAAAAAAATAGGAAAAAAAGAGAAAAAAAAAAGTTATATTATGAGAGCATATTTGTGTTATTGTGATCCTACTTTAGTCGACTAATCGAGTGTTTTTGTTGGAAGAAAAATAGTAAAAGTATGTGGGGGGAAAAATAGGTGGTTGTGTATGATTTATTATAAGTTCCTACTAGCTTTTGACACTTCACCTGTTTTGGTTTATCTGACATACCATGTCCCTAGCCCCGTTACAACCCAAATAAAGACGTTTTAATTATCGTCATTGATGTATGTTGTGTTAAGAGTTAGATTGATACCAAATGTCAAGCATGCTTATGATTTTGTTGGAAATGAGTGATACACTTACCCTTGTTCTTGAGTGAATATTCTTTTGTGAGAGGATTGTGAGTGTTTGCTTGTTTTTGCGTATGAGATCCCGAGTTTTGTCTCAAAGATGTACTCGTGTAGGCTTAGCATGTTTACTAACTTATTCTTACACTTGACATGGACTTGTAAGAACTTATGCATGTTCATTTAGTAGACTATGTGAATACTTGCACTTTCGACACCAAGACATTGCGTATTTACTTTGATTCTTAAGTTGATATGGCATGAGAGGATTTGAAGGTATGGTAGGATATTAGTACTAGATTAATTGCATTTTCATATTAGTTGCATTCATGCATTGCATTGGATTTTGTGGGTACATTCGCTATAGGCCCTCACGAGACCTTACTCGTCCATTAGGGCTGCCTAGGGGTTTAAAGGGCTTGTTGCATATGCCCAATGCAACCGTGATCACCTACGGAAGTGGTACTAGTTAGTTAGTTAGTTGTAATTGTTTATGCTTGAGAACAAGCATCGGTTTAAGTTTGGGGGTGTGATAAGTGGATTTTATATCCACTTGGAGCGTTCCATATCTGCTTAAATTGATTGTCTTGGACTCAAGTTGTTGTAGTTTTGATGTGTTTTGTATAGTTGTGCAGGTTTACAAGAATGTCGATTATGGGTGATGCTTCTATCATGTTTGGAGGATTAATTGATTAAAATTCGGATTTTCCGGGAAGGTTGCGCAGTTTACGCTGTTTTGGCCATATCTGGAGTTCTAGAAGTCCGTTTTCAGCGATCTTACAGCTCACGCGAAGCTCGGGAGATTTTCTACAACCTGGGATAGATAGAAGGTGCAGGGAGCGTGTAGTTAAAATTCGCGCACGTGTTCTTTGTGAAGCAAGGCTGAAAGATTACTGTTTTGCCCTTTTTCTAATTCTAATTGTATTTTGGGCAGTTGTTAGTACCTAAATCGAATTCTAATTGTAATAGAAGGTAATTTCTTGTTGGGCAAGAAATCTAGAGCCTATATAAACACATCCAACCCCTTGTAAATTGGAGAATTAGACAATTAGATATATCTTGTACATAATATAGCTTAGATCTGCAAGGGAGAAAAGGGGAGCAAGATTCAACGCTCGTGACAAGCAACGGATCGAGATCTACTTCATCTTTTGTATCATAGATTTGTTTTCTCAACTCTTATTTTATTAATATTATTACTTTCTGTCATATCTTGTCTTCTATCATGGTTTCAATAGATCCCATGATGACGAGCGGGTCGATTATGAACTAATCGTTGTCATGGGATTCTAACGGATTTATTTATGGAGCTTTAGTATCTTGATGCTTTAAAGATCTGTGAGTGATGTATATATGATATCCTCGTATGGTTATGCTTAATTGTTAGATGCGTAGCTAACATCTAATTTGTTAATCTCTTGTGAAGTGAAAGTGGATCTTGAGATTTAGAACTTGCCATGCTAGCATAGGTTCATGATTGTTTATCAACATGATTCGTAGTATGAGATGAAAATACTTATATTGCCCTGTGTGATCTTTATGGATAACCTGTTCTTCAACCGTTATGTTTTCAAATTCTATAGACATATAAGGTCTAAGCATAATTGGTGTCTATTCATCTTCTATCTCTTTTGTGGATGTTTGTTTAGTTTGGTATACGTATGCTAACAGGTAGCGTGTACTTGTTTCGTGTTATCCGATCAGATATCATAACCATTGCACATAGTGATTAAATGCGTCAGATCTAAGCAAAGTATTTAATGAAGTTAGGATTCCATGGTTTATCTTGCATAAGTAATTTAGATTTTAATTCTCATTAGTTAAGTAATTCTTAGTTTAATAATTTGCAGCTTAGTTTAATTTAGATAAATAAAAACCTCAAATTGTTATTTGTCTTAGCAGTGAATAATAATCATACATTGTTGCATAGGTGCATGAACTGAATTGAAACCTAACCAGATCTCTGTGGGAACGAACTTGACTTCTATCTATATTACTTGTGACCACGTACGCTTGCGTGTTTTAGTGTAAACATTCCTTATTGATATATGATTCTGTTTGTTGAACCATGTCATGTTTAGTTAAATCTTATTACTTTTCTGTTTGTGATTTCTTATATCGAATGCTTCCCTGTCCCTTAATCTTTTATTGTTGCTCATTAAAATGAATTGATTAATTAAAGATGTTTTTAAAATTCCTTATACTAGGTTGATCTGTTATTAGTGAGTATAAGGACTTGAAAGTGAAATGTTTTAAAGGTTTTAAAGGTTTTGGTGGGGGATTTCGTTTAAATGTTTTTCACGGATTCCTTCAGATTGGAGGCGTAAGAGGCTGGGTGATGCCGGTCCAGCACTTTTTATTTAGCGTAAGAGGCCAGTGGGAGTAGTCTAGCATTTTAAAGGACAAGGTGTTGCCTAATTGGGAACCCAATTTCAAGGTCCAGAGGGACTTCGTGTCCGGTATGGGGACTCTATGTGGTTGATCACCCATATTGTCCATAGTCGTGGAAAAACTCCAATCAAATTAAATGTTTAAAAAAAAAAGGTTTTATGGAAAGTATGTTTTAAATGATGGAATGGTTTTAAGAAAAAGGAATGTTTTCATGAAAGATGATTTGAAGAAAATGGAAAGTTTAATCCTACGATGGAAATTGAATTGTTCCTCTAAGATAAATCAATCATTGATATTGTTCATCAATGAAATATTGAGATATTGTTGTTTTGCTATACTATACACTCTTGCTTTGTTAGGGTTAAGGAATGGCTACCTAAGTATTACAATTCAAATGAGAGCGACGAGGCTTTCTATAAAGAATAGATTTCAGATTCAGCATGGACGCATACGGTAATGGACTGCGCTACGGATAAGAGGTACAATGGTTGTAATAATTATTGTAATTTAGATTCTTGTTTCATACCATAACCTGAGATCGATCCTCGGTGAGGGGTCGTTGTATAATCAAGTTATATATTTGATTGTAATGGTTTGTGGCACCAAATCCTAACCCCGGATTTGGGGGCGTCACATTCCCCCTAACTCAAAAGCCCATTTTTGGGTCGAAGAGTGGATCACATGCGCTCATCTTTGGAGCATAACTTGCCTTCGTGTCCATATTAAATATTAAGAATATTGGGGGTCGCAGAGAGTCGAACCTAGGACATCTGCGTGCCAAAGCTCTGATACCAACTCATCTAAAACCTTAAGGTGTTAGAGGGAGACCTTATATGGATCTTATATTATATTCTAACAATTAGGATAGACTCAGTGGCTGATAAAAATGATGAACACGAATTCCCAAAAGAACTGGAGGAGGGAACGAAGGCAAGAGGTTATACGGTGAATTGGGCTCCACAAGAAGAGGTTCTAGCTCACCCTGCTATAGGTGGATTCTTGACTCATTGCGGATGGAACTCAACTTTGGAAAGTATATACGAAGGGGTGCCAATGATTTGTTGGCTATATGCTGCTGATCAATAGATAAATAGTAAATTCGTTGGGGAGTTTGGAAGCTTGGATTGGACAAAAGATACTTGTGATAAATTTATTATAGGAAAAGCTATTAAAGATCTTATGGGGGTGAGGAAGGAAGAGTTTGCAAAATCAGCCAAGGAAATAGCTACATTGGCTAGGAAAGTTGTGAATGAAAGTGGAGACTCCCACTATAATTTGAACAAGTTGATCAAGGACATTGAGATGATGACTGTGGCTGCACGACATGCCTGAATTCGGATATCCCAATGTTTGGTTCTTTGGCATGAATATAAACCCACTCATTTGATTTTCTCTCAAACCGATTATATGTAATAATTTTCAGGCAGCGGTGCTGGCTAGCCGTATTAGATTTATCGGCAAAAGAACAATCTTTGTTAAGTTTAATCTTTTCATAATAGAGTTATGTGATTCTTGTGTACTTCTTCATAGCAAGAAATGGCTGGTGATTTTTACATGATCGACAACGAAATGTTAATTTTTTAATGCACTAGCGATGAATATACTTTTTTATCAGGCCTTTCCAAATCCTAATTTCTATTTTGGAAAGTATTTTACAATCAAGAAACTGGGAAATGGATAGTTTTAAAAGGTGAAAGAGGACAAGTTTTATAGGACTCAGATTTTACAACTACCGTCTACCAAGATGTGCTTGATTTCTTCTTTCTGATAAATTTTAATTATCTGCATTTATTTTTCTATCACGGTAGTGTGGTCTGTTTCAGGGGCCTTTTACTGATTTGAGTTGTTACAGTTGTAGAATATAATCTTTGTTCTTTAAAGATAGAGGACTGCTTTTTTGCGTACTGCCCTATAAAGTTGTTCGTGCACCAGTTCTATGTGCTTCGCTTTGTAAGCTTTAATTTTTTTTTGCTTTCGTTTGGGCTTCGTTTGATTGATTTTCTTATTTCCTTTGTTCTTGTTTGCGATATAATGCTTCTGAGGTGTTTTAGTAAGTGATGGTTTTTTGTTGTTAGACCTGTTGTTGAATATGAATGAGAACATGCTAAGGGCTTTTAAAGGTGTTATTTATAGTGCTATCTGTATATCATGTTTATGAAAGCATTTCTGAATTCCTCTTGAAGTTAAGCCCACATCATAAGAGGCTAGTTCATGTCTTAACTAGCTTATGTCCTTAGTTGTAATGAACTACGAATATCTGAATGCTTAAAGCAAGATGTGTCAGCATATGTATTATATGATTAGTCTGGAATTAATTTTACCAAGTGCGCCCCTACAAGTCTACGACAACTGAATCTACTATTTTTTAAATTAATTAAGCGGCATACATTAAAGGAGTGCATGCAGGATATATTCAAGGGAGACACATAAACCTCAATCCTCTGGCAGATGCCAGCAAGCAGCTTAAGGCTAGTGCATCTAATCAAGACTTTAATTTAAAATAAAAATAAACAAATTCTGAAGAAATGCAGTCTCAAAGCCTTAACCATTACACTAGGAACAAAAGAGTTTGAAGAGAAAATCCTGGAATTGAACATGATATAATGTAAGATAGCAAGCTCTCGAGAGACTTATTTGATAATCCACCTTGCAAACACTTATTAACCTTTTCTTTCAAGTGTGCAGCTCTTTCTTTCATCTATTTACCTTCTTTATCCACCATCACTCTTTTAATGTCCCTCTGAATTTGTTCTCTTTATAGTCCGATTTCCAATTGCAACTCAACTCTCCAAACAATTATGACGTGGCACGGAAACCAAGAAAAAGCAAACGCTATTCCTTACAAGGACTCTTACACGAGAATCCTTAAAAACTTTGAATCCACAAGGACCCCTAAATCCACAAGAAATGTAAAAGAAAAATATCTAGGATTTTAATTTCAATTAAGGATAATAATCTATTACATCATATTGTTGTTTATATAGGAATACAAAACCTAAAACGAAATAAAAACAAATCTTAATTATAACTAAATATTAAATAAAAGTAACGTGATCGTGCAGTCTTGAGCATGAGCATGCATCAGGGTCTTCGATTGCTAGTGATACATCTATTAATTTTCCCTAGTTTGGCATGGCAATGCAATCCAGACGCGTAATCTTATCATCATGCATCCTTAGCAGCGTGATCATGCCTTAATTACGGGGTGTCCTTCTCCCGATCCATGAACCTCGATTCGCATTGAAAAAACCTCCTACATCGGCCTCTTTTACTTCTGAAGAACTCAACCCCGTTCCCATCTAAATAAAGAATTAGACTTGCTTGTTTATCTCTCCAAGGTGGTATTTTAATAGGCAAAGGCCTTACCGGAACTTTATACTGGAACTCCGCTCCAAGATCATTATATCGTAATGACAACACTTGAGTAGACCAACGACATCTTGATTAACTATTGTCACCGTAAAAATTGAATGACCTTCAACAAATCTAAACTCTTTTTCCGTCCAAACAGAAATCGCAAATAATGATGAAATTAAGGCACATTTGTCATTCGATGGATACACAACATATGCCATATTATCATTCATGAACTCAGTTGTCTTCTCCCTAATTTTATGACATAAGTTCAAATTAAACTGATATACAATACTATATGACATACATCCACATCAGTCCCATCAAAAATTAAAGTAACCTTGTTCTAACATTCAAATCAATAACATAACTTTTACTTACAGTAATGTCGGCCCACGAATTGCTCTACTGACCTTTGAGTTGTGATAGTGTCTGAGTGAAGTTTTGTCATTGTGTGTTATCCACCAATTCACAAGTACCCACGGATATATGTACACCTTTACCATGTAGTTCAATAGCATTTGCATCTTCATTGACACCCATACCTCCATGTTTTCCTTTGTTGTTCTCATGTATATCCTCATCCTTGTATTCTTGTTTGGCCTTATCAACTTTGACGGAATCAGCAAACATGTAACTTTCTAACCAACTATCTTGCATTCATTTTCAACTATTTTCACCTCCAACAAAATATCTTGTTTTGGTTGAGGATATTTATTAAACACATTAGCAACATGACATGGCTCATATGGTTGAACTGTATAATCTCCTTGTTTACGCGCTCAATATGCATTTTATAATTATAGTCCTCCGGTAAAAATCTCTCTAACATCAATCGCTTCAAACCTCCAAGTCTTAATCGGTTTTTTGTCTTTGCCTCTTCCTTTGCAAAAACAACTTATCCCACCAAGCCACAACAATACTCTTTAGCCTAATAGATACCATTTTCACCTGCTTACTCTCAGGAACACCCACAACATCAAAGAAACAATAAACATAATTGGTCAATTCGAAAACTCATCAACTTCTAAAGATCAATTGAATAATGGTATATTAACCTTTACAATATCAGTCATTAAGCCGATTACCCATAATTGACCCCAAGTCAGAATTTTCACCAACATGATTTTTTCTGCCTCGAGGTACTCGATTCCAATCTTTTCTTTCACCTCTACGTTGGTTGTGGTTGTTATTTGTCAACGTATTCATCATGCCCGTCAAAGTCTTGAGAGTCGCAGTAAAAACCATCGTAACCTCTACAAAATCTTCTTTGATAATTGGTTGGAATCAAGTAACGAAAAGACATGATAAAGCCTGATGCCAAATGATGCAGCACGGAAGTCAAGGAAAAGCAAGTGTTAATCATTACAAGGACTCTTACACGAGAAATACTTAAAAATCTTGAATCCGTAAGGCGGCCCTTGAATCCACAAAAAATATTAGAGAAAATCTATAGGGCTTTAATTTCAATAAAAGATAATAATCTGTTACATCATACTGTTGTTTATATAGGAATACAAAACACAAAACGAAATAAAAACAAATCCAAATTATAATTAGATATTAAATAAAAGTAGGTGATCATGTAGTCTTGAGCATGAGCATGCATCAGAGGTCTGAGATTGCTAGCGTTAATTTTTATCAGTTTGGCATGGCCATGCAATCCAACAGTGTTATCAATTATCATGTCATCATGCATTCTTAGCAGCGTGATCACGCCTTTGTGTAGGGTGTCGTTCTCCCTATCCATGAGTCTTGATTCGCACCGAATCCTCCTACATCAATATGTCACACGCCTAGCATTCACCATTTGAGTAGTAAAACAATCCATACAAATCAGAAGTACCCCTTTACAGATACTCCCTAGTGTCAAGTTCCACCCATCATGCGTCCAAAATGCTCCAACGGCAGGATTAGCTAGTACTTCTTGTTTAGGAGCCCATTTTACAATATGACCCGACCATCCAACATCTGTAGGTAATCATTTAGCAATGATTCAACCCAATCAGATCCGTGATGTAGAGTGAGTGTCAACCCAAATCCCACATCGTCAAGATAAGGTAGAATTATCCTGAATATAAGCAGTCAAAACAACTCCAATAATATGAGGGCTTTTGGGATGTGCCCAAAAATAAATCCGTGCGGACTCGGCCCAAAATGGACAATATCATATTATTGTACAGTTGGGGCTTGCTCGTGGCCCAACAAGTGGTATCAGAGCTGATGGTACTGCGGGCTGGGAGGTTCTCCAAAACTATAGTTGGAGATCTTGGATGGCTTGTGTAGAAAGTCATCATGACGCTGAGGTAGTCGGGTTGCATGTCCCATAAGATGAGCCACAGAAGAATAGCGGCGATATAAGGATCACAAGATTGGACGCTGACGTGGTCGGACAGCATGTCCTGTAAGATGAGGAGCCACTGATGAATAAGATAAAGAAGAAATATCCTGAATTTAAGCCAAAACTCCAATAATAAGATGCCTTTTGGGATGTGCCCAAAAATAAATCTTTACGAATTCGGCCCAAAATGGACAATATCTTATGGAGTTAGGGCTTGCTTGTGACCTAACACATGAATCAATCCACGCCTAATTGCCCATAGAAAAGGGTGCTTGTTATCAGCAAGACCCAAGCTATTTCCAAAAACTCTTGATGACTAATTGCTGCAATGCTTCCGAAGCTGACATAGATTACAGAATTGAATTCTTGCTTGTTTAAACAAGAAATGCTGATCATGCGGGATCAAAATACTGGAACAAGCTGGGAAATATTTATGAAATGGACATACCGGAAAGAAAGGAATGGGGAAGTCCTGCATAAGTGTGGCCAATGCAGGCTTTTCAATTTCTTCAAAAGAGTTCCAGATTAGCCCTGATGAAGCCTTTGTCGCTTTTACCATGCCTTCTACTAGTTGATAGCGTGTCTCTCGGTTGTTTGTCTAAATGAAAGGAAGAACTTTAACGCGTAGTGATGGCAACTCTGGAACAAGTTCTTATAATCATGAATCTAATTAATAATAGATAAAAAGAATTATTCATCAAGAAGGAAAACAATATATCAGCCTATCATACCAAGATTTTAAGCAAGTAAAATATTTACCTTGATTGCGTAGATAACCCTTTTGCTGCAGAACTTGGAAAGCAGCAAAAAAGCCAGAAAAGAAGAGGTCACCAGTCCTTAACATGGAAAGCTTAAAACTTTTCGCCAGGGGCGGACCCAGCCCATGGCTGGGGTGGGTTGTAGCCCGGGGAAAAAAAATTGCCAAAATTTTATATGTAAAATTTTTATAAATTCTGAAGGCTCATGTAACATATAAATTCCATTACTGTCCAGCCCGGGTGAAAAAATGGAAAAGCCCTAGTTCATATTTTAGCAGCCCAACCGGATATCTAGCCCATGTAAGTAAGTGCAGCCCATTTAATAGGTAGTTGAGTAGTTCACACTTCATACACAATAGAAAAATAGAATTTAAAAATTTTTAAAACAGAAGTCCCCAATCAAAAGGACACAGTCTCCACTCTCCCTCTTCTTCCCTCATTTGCCGCCTGGAAATACAATAAAATGTAAGTACCCCTTGCTAAGCTTAATTATTCAATCTATGAGCACCTATTTTTTTTACATCATTTAAATGTTTACTTAATTGCGTATTGACTATTGAGTAAATTTTTGTAATTTTATATATATAGTTTGTATGTATAGTTGAGTTTATCACTTAGCAGTTAGCTTAATTGGTTTCGTGGTGGCGCGTGCTGGGTAGAAAAATTTTTCACGCTGCGCGCGCCTTGGGTATCGACAAACTCAGTCCGGGTGGTGACCAAATCCTGGGTCCGCCCCTGGGTCCGCCCCTGCTTTTCGCAGGTGAAGTGTTGAACAGTATCTAAGATGAAGCAAGTAGCAGGCTCTTTACCGTCATTAGATAAAAACCGAGCTAAGCATTCTTGAAACGGGACAACACATTTGACATTGAGAAACCTTCCGAAATAGAATGAAAAGTGAGGTGAGCAAGATGAGAAGCATCAGGAGAGCTAAAGATATAAATCAATAGAGTAGTTTTTAACAAAATAAAGTTATTAACTTTTTGGGCCATGTTGAGTAAAAATTTTGTTTATTGAGTTTTTGCTAGACTTAATAAAAATAAACAACAGTTTTTTGATTGATTTATACCGAATGCAATCATCTGCAAAGAAAATATGTGAACCATTTTTGTGCAAAAAAAAATGATTGAGACCATCCTGCAATTAAAGTCTTTTTACTATTATCATGATACATACTTGACAAGATGAATGATTATTTATTTTATTGATCATTTGTACATTCATTGTTTTTATTTATTGGATATTTTAAATACTTTACTCTGTAAATGTTCCTTAGAAAACTATTTTGGCCCCTCCTAAGAACTGCCGGCTTCCTAAGTTTTGTTTGATACTTGAGGAAACCTGCAACAATATTATTTTTACAGGACGTCATTATTTTGTTTTTAGCTAATCTAGTTTATATTATTTCTCAAACTACAACTAAAAATGCCAAAATTTTAAAGGAAAGAAATAAACACGTTTTATTTTTTGAAATTTTAAGCAAGCATAAACACATTGTCTAGTGTCAATATTTTATTTCAAAGTTAATCAAATTATATAATCATTTCACCTCATATTAATAAAAATGTAAGTAATTTAATAATTTGTTCAAAAAAATTTAACACAACTAATTACATATTTTCTTAATGCTTTTTGAATTTATAACAAATAAAAAATGCTTCAACCTCGCTTTTAATTTTCACTAGCAACCTAAAACTTAATCTATTTGTCATCATATATGTTTAAGCTTGTAATAATTTAAATTTATAATATACTTAACAATCAAGATAACAGAAAACTTAATACTTAGTGTTGTTTTGGTTTGTAACTGTAATGTAATTAAAATTATTTACAAACTTTAATATATAGAATAAAATGTATATTTGAGTTAAAAATAAAGAAAAACATAAATTTGTTACACTTTATTTTCTAGTTGCTGATTTATAACTCTTATTAGGAGTTGAGATTATTTAAAAGTTTCGGTATATAAAACTAAAGTAGATTGAACTTTTAGTAGTTCCTAAATACTGAAAGTGAGATTGTGACAGTTTTCTGTCTGTTTTAAATATGAAAGGCACTCAAAATATTTTAATTGTAGGATCATGTTCCGGTGAAAATAGATATTAGGGTGAAAAGAGTGAAAATATAATTGTTCTATATCAGAATAATATAATAATAAAAATGTGCAAAATATGGAAAATAATTGTTCTACATTTTTTAAAAAAGTGCAGAACAATTATTTTCCCTGTTCTTATATAAAAACTATTCTTACCTGAATCATATATATATATTGGATAATTATAACGTGACATATTACTAAAATTATTAATTAAATTTTTTAACGAAAATTGATTCATAAATAAGGACTAGGCCAATTACAACTTCTTCCTCGTACTTAAAAAACTACTGGGCCGTGCCCCATTCCCCAACTTCAACACGAGCTCTAGCCCACATTCCTATCAAAATTATAAAATAGTTACTCTCAAGGTTATTAGTCTAATTTTAATTCTATTCAAGGTGAAATGATAAAATTATTTGATTGAGTTCTGATTTATATGGAGTTGTAATTATTATGATCAACATGGATAAATGAACATGAGCAAGAACGTTAAATAAAACTGAAATGCAATATAGTCAAAAAATAATGAATAATTCAAATAATTTTAAAGATGAGACGTACAATAATATAAAATTGTTAAGATGAGACGTACAATAATTTTTTGCCATTAGTTGGTTGGTTGGTATTGTGTGTAGGAGGAATAAATACATTAAGTTGCAACAAAAACTTAATACACAAAACACTAAAAAAGGGAATATTATCCTAAGAGAATAAGTATTCTATGGTAATTTAGGATACATTTCCTAATCTACTATTAATTTGAAATTTTTCATAAATTAAAACAGAAAAATGATAAATATATAATTGATAATAAATATTTAAATATATTATTTTCATATATTTTTAATATATGTCGGAAAAAATGTTCCAAGATTAACTTTCCTATCCTATTCTCTCATCACAATTAGAGCAGTCCATTAGCTTCTTAATTTTACTAAAAATATAATAAAATAAAGATTCCTAGTGAAGTAGGAATCTTGTTTTGTACATCAATTCCAACAACATTCCCTATATTTTTTTATTATTATTATTATAATGATAAATTTGAAATCATATAAATAAAGAGATATGGAACAAATACTGAAAAATGGAGGAAAATGAATTTTTTATTGATAAAAATCGAATTATGAGTTAGGGACTAGCTAGAAACCCTTAGTATTTATTGGAATACTATTTCGTACTAAATTCGTTAAACTTTGATTTAGAAATCTATGAAGTTACGGGACTTCGTGTTAGATGTTACTATTGCACAAAGCGAATCTACCCCCTCTGCGCGCCTTTATTAGGTCACCAAATCTGGAGACTGATCAGTGCAATAATGCATTGCAATCGCGTGGTGCAAAATGGAGCAAAATCTGTCGTACTTATTTGACTTTGACCAAGCCTACCTTCTTGCCTTCATCTTAACGAAGAGTCCGGATCTTCTCTCCCCCTCTTTATATTTCCTTTCTGTGTTTTCTACTTTTTTAATATTAAAAGAATGTAATTGACGGGGTCATTTTATGAAAAATAAAAATATTATTTTTATCAAAATGGATCCCGTCAGGAGCATTCTTTTAATACTAAAAAGAGCCGGAATAGAGTATACCTACTCCTTAACGAGAAGTGTTGGGAAGTCTCAACTGAATTTTAAGAAATGTGATAAAAAGAAAAAAAGAAGTACTTCAACAATTCAATTTTGTAGGCATTTCTTACAATATAAATCTCATTGCTTCATTATTTATTTTTAAGTGATATTTTTATTGTAAGAATCACTTGACTATTATTTTTATAATCAAATATAAAGATTACTCAATTTATCTCTCTCATTTTAATTGAAAAGATATATTTTCTTTTTTGAAAATCCAGTATGTGAACCAATTGTTGTGCATCTCAATTAATTTGGAGAATTGTTATCACATAATACCCATCAAAAGTATTTTTATTGATAAAATAGTGGAGGAAAAATGAATATAAGAAGGACTTGCACTTGGTGAAAAAAAAATCTATGTTATGATTTGAAACACCATCACTCAATTGAATAAATATTTAAAATTGCATAGAATCAAACTTAAAATATTCAAGCTAAGTTTTGAAATAATGCTAAATAACCAATTTATTTAAAAGTTAAAGATGAAGGGTCTCTTGATTCGGATAACCGGATCGAATTTAGGTCGGATCATCGGATTAACTTTTGTTATGATATATTTGAACAAAATTCGGATCGGGTCGGATCTGATTCAGTTCAGATTTGTTCCAGATTAAAAATCGAATGAAATTTGATTTGGATTAGATGTGATTCGGATCCTTTCGGATCATCACTCATGCGTTATTTTAATTTATAAAATTTTAAAAAGTATTTTATTATTAAATATTATATTTATAGTATAATTTTATGTACTTCTTCAAAAAATGATTAAATAATTATAACAGTATTATTTTTAATGTGCATCTTGCTTATGAATGAATAAATATTGGATGAAATGTGCGATAATATACACAAACTATTCGTCATTATCTATTAAAATTATAACAACTATTTAATTCTTCATTTTTGGAATTCAGATTTAAATTGGATCCAGTATTTCGGGTCATATTCGGTTCAGATAATTTTTTATTCAATTTTGATCGAATCCTAATCGTAATTGTATCTAGTATTTCGGATGATTTTTCACTAAATTTTTAATTTGAATATTTTTGAATAAATCAAATTAATTTTTAAATAATTATTAAATTTTCCAATTCAAATACAAAATCAAATTGGATTCCATGAATATGGACTCGATTCTTCGATCCATACCCTCTTCTCACCTCTCACCCCTTTTTTTATCACAAGGTGTTGTGGTCAAGGAACAAACACAACGTGAAGTAATTCTTAGCATTCCAATATCCGACTCTGTAAACAGAAGGTAGCTAAAAATGGTGGAGCCAACAAGCATCCCAGCTCATGTGGTCATCTTCCCGTTCCCGGTGCAAGGCCACATGAACTCTATGTTTAAACTAAGCGAACTCCTATGCCTTGCCGGCATCGACGTCACCTACCTCATCACTGTGGAAAACCATAAACGCCTCAGGCAGAACACAAACTCTGTTTCCTGGTATGATAAATATCCAGGGTTCCGTTTTCAGATGCTGCCCGAAAACGTCTCCCAGGGAAATGGCCCGCAAATAGACTTATTCATGAACTTGTATGAATCTTTGAAAACTGCAAAACTATTTTTTCGAGAAATTCTGGTTGGCCAAGGCCAAACAAAGCCAGTGACTTGTCTTATTGCAGATGGACTCATGAAATTTACACTTGATCTTGGGGAAGAGACTGGTGTTCCTGTTATTTACTTTCGTACTGCGAGCCCCTGTTCTGTTTGGACTTACTTTTGCTTTGACAAACTTGTTGAAGCCGGTGACTGTCCTTTTGAAGGTTAGCTACTAACTGATATTTTGAATACTGTATTAGAATTTTACAGTTTGAAATAATGATTCTTGATATTCTTCTTATATCTAGTTTTTTTGAGATGGTGTTATGTAATTTTGTTATTTGTAGCTGATGGCATGGATGTTCCGATCAGGAGTGTACCAGGCATGGAAGGTTTTCTCAGGCGATGTGATCTGCCAAGTATGTTTCGTGTTAGTGAAATAAATGATTCTAGTTTTTGCAAGATATTCTCTATTGAAACTGAGCAAACTGTTCGAGCTCGAGCCTTTATACTCAATACATTTGAAGAACTTGATGGACCAATCATTTCTCAGTTACGCACCAAGATTCCAAACATCTACACAATTGGACCACTTCATGCACACCTCAAGGCCCGATTGGAGCTGGAAACAAATTCCTCAACGATGGGCTCTTCAAACAGCTTAAGGGAAGAGGACAGGAGCTGCATCAAGTGGCTCGATGAGCAACCATTGAAGTCGGTGATATATGTCAGTTTTGGAAGTCTTGCCACGGTAACCAAAGAGCAACTCATGGAATTTTGGTATGGTCTGGTCAATAGTGGGCACAGATTCTTGTGGGTAATTACGATAGACTCCGTGGCTGATAAAAATGATGAACAAGAATTTCCTAAAGAGCTGGAGGAGGGAACGAAGGCAAGAGGTTATACGGTGAATTGGGCTCCACAAGAAGAGGTTCTAGCTCACCCTGCAATAGGTGGATTCTTGACTCATAGTGGATGGAACTCAACTTTGGAGAGTATATGCGAAGGGGTGCCAATGATTTGTTGGCCATATCTTGCTGATCAACAGATCAATAGTAGATTTGTTGGGGAGGTTTGGAAGCTTGGATTGGACATAAAAGATACTTGTGATAGATTTATTATAGAAAAAGCTGTTAAAGATCTTATGGGGGTGAGGAAGGAAGAGTTTGCAAAATCAGCCAAGGAAATGGCTACATTGGCTAGGAAAGCTGTGAATGAAGGTGGAGACTCCTACAATAATTTGAACAAGTTGATTAAGGACATTAAGATGATGAATGTCGCTGCACATCATGCCTAAATTCGGATTTCTTAATGTTTGATTCTTTGGCATGAATATAAACCCGCTCATTTGAATTTCCTTGCAAATCGATTAAATGTAATACTTTGCAGACAGTGGTGCTTGCTGTCTAGCCCTAATAAATTTATTGGCAAAAGCACAATTTTGTTAAGTTTAATCCTCCCCAAATAGAGTTATGTGATTCGCATGAACTTCTTTTTAATAAGAAATGGCTGGTAAGCTTTCAATGTAACTGGCAGCTGGCACCAGCGATGAATATAGTTTATCATCAGGCCTTTCCAACTTGCAATTTCTATTTAGAAAAGTATCATGAACTTATTCATTAGTTTTATGTACCTGTTAAAGTTTTCAACTGCCAAGAATGTGCTTGACTTCTTCTAATTTCAGGGGCCTTTTGCTGATCTGAGTTGTAGTATACTATCTGTTCTTCAAGTTCAAAGATAGTAGAGGACTGCTTCTTTTCTTACTGCCCTAAAAAGTACTGTGAGAACAGTATTCTTCATATAGTGCTACGTTAATCTCATGTTTATCATAATCTTTTCTATAAGCTTATTGTGATTCTGAGCATTGCTGAATCTCTCTTGAAGTTATTATGATTTTTTTTAATTGGGAAAATTGGTTTCTTAGCATTGTTAAATCTCTCTTGAAGTGAAGCCTACATCAAAAGAGGCCAATGCATGTTTGAACTAGCATTATGAATTTCAAAATCTGAATGTTCAACGCAAGATGTGTCACCACATGTATTATAAGATTGGTCCAGAGAATAATTTTACCAAGTGCGCCCCTGTGACAACTGAATCTGCTATATCTCATAATTGAGCGGCATACATTGAATGAATGCAAAATAAACTCCAGGCAGCCACCTAAACCTCAATCCTCTGGCGGATGCCAGCAAGCAGCTTAAGGGCAGTGCATTTAATCAAGACTTTAATCTAAAAGAAAAAACACAATTTTAAAAGAAATGCAGTCGCCTTAACCACTACACTAGGAACAGAAGAGTTTGAAGAAAAGATCCTGGCATTCAACATGATCTAATGTAACATACAAAGCTCTCCAGAGACTTATTTGATGATCCACCTTGCTGCAAACACTTACTAACCTTTTCTTTCAGATGTTCAGCTCTCTCTTTCATCTCTTTCCCTTCTTTCTCCACCATCACTCTTTTAATGTCCTTTTGAATTTGTGCTCTTTCTAGTCCATTTTCCAGTTGCAGCCCAACTCTCCAAACATGTGTTACATGCCTGGCATTAACCATTTGGTCAGTAAAACAAGGCATACAAATCATAGGTACGCCTTCACAGATACTCTCTAATGTCGAGTTCCATCCATTATGTGTCCAAAATGCTGCAACAGCAGGATGAGCTAGTACTTCTTGTTGAGGAGCCCATTTTACAATATGACCCCGACCATCCAACATCTCTAGGTAACCATTTGGTAGTGATTCAATCCAATCAGAACCGCGAATCAATCCAGGCCTAATCACCCACAGAAAAGGGTGCTTGCTATTAGCAAGACCCCAAACTATTTCCAAAAATTCTTTATCACTGATTGCTGCAATGCTTCCGAAGCTGACGTAAATTACAGACTTGGATTCTTGCTTGTCTAACCAAGAAATGCAGGTTTGATCATGCGGGATTAAACTACTAGAACAAGCTGGGAAGTATTTATGAAACGGGCCTACCGGAAAGATTGGAATTGGGAAGTCCTGCATAAGTGTGGCCAATGCAGGTTTTTCAAGTTCTTCAAAAGAGTTCCAGATGAGCCCTGATGAAGCCTTTGTTTCTTTTACCATTCCTACAACTAGTTGATAGAGTGTCTCAGGGTTGTTTGTCTTAATCAGAGGAAGATCTTTAACGCGTAGTGGTGGCAGCTCTGGAACAAGTTCTTCGGATCGCGAATCTAAGTAATTACAAACAAAACGAATTAACCAGCAAGAAGAAAAACAACATATCATAAGAAGATTGAAGCAAATTTTTAACCTTGATTTAGTAGATAACCCTTTTGCTGCAAAACTGGGAAAGCAGCAAAAGCCAGGAAAGAAGAGACTCCGCCAGTCCTTAACACGATTCTTGGAAGCTCAAAACTTTTCGCAACTGGAGAGGTGAAGTGGAGAACAGCATCTGAAATCAAGCAAGCAATAGGCTCTTCACCGTCATCAGATAAAAGCTGAGCTAAACATTCTTGAAATGGTGCAACACATTTAACATTAAGGAGTGACAGAAGAGCAATGACATCTTTCGTCGAAGCTTCAGCTGCGGACAAACCGTCTGAAATAGAATGAAAAGTGAAGTGAGGAAAATGAGAAGGGTCAGGAGAGTTGAAGGTGGTGTGAATGACTGTGATACTGAAGCCTTTCGAGTGAAGTATGTTAGCAAGTTGTAGCATGGGATTGATGTGGCCTTGTAAAGGCAATGGAAAGAATAGTATCCTTTTTCGTTGTGTTTGTGTATCCACTGCTATTTCCATTTAGCTTTCAGGTTTCTGTTTCTAATGATATTTTCTTCTTTAGATTTCAATTGATAGAATTCTTAAGCTTTCAGATTTCACAGTCCTATACAAGGGTCAACTCATTTGAATCCTTGGTAATTTCGAAAATGTATAGAAAAATGGTCCAGTTGTCTGTAGTGTCACATGATCATAATGATAGTTTTTTGTGATACTTGAGGAAACCTGCAAAAGATTGTTTTATACGGGGTCCTTCATTTTGTTTTTAGCTAATTCAGTTCATACGTTTTCATTATTGTTTTACTAGACAATATTTGTATATGGATGCACAAATTGAAAACCAGTTTCAAGTCTATCAAGTTATTTGTAAACAATATGATTTTTATAGATGGATAACATGTTACTTCTTTCCCTATGGACTCATTTGATAGAAGGTAAAATGTTAAGATATTCAACAATTACAATTTTAATATTCAACATTCAACAATTACAACTACATAAACTAGACTTTAATGTAATATGACATATGTAGTGAGATCATCTTCTTCCTATAAGAGGAATGTAACAATTAAAGAAATTAATACAATCGATACTCTCTCATCTCTATTGATACTCTCTCATCTCTATTGCTATAAATATATACAATTCAACATGGTATCAAAGCAGGTATAGCATAAAGTTCATCAGAAATTACGACTTCCTGTAGTTGGAAATTTGCTGTAAAATTTTCAAAAAATTGTAGAATTTTTAGGAGAAGAGAAGAACTGTTCATACATACGCATTGTTCATTCATACGATACTATTCATACAAACAACATTGTTCATACATGCGACACTGTTCAACCAGACGCTACTGTTCATACAGACGACACTGTTCCTACAGACGACACTGTTCACGCCGTAGAAAACGAAGTACTGTTCATTGTTCATACAAGGGAGTATAAATTTGTAAGTTTTTTTTTTTGGGTTTGCAAGAAATAAGTCAAGGCTTTATTCTTGTCTCTTAAATATTTGGGTATTATTCATATAAGTCTTTAAAATGACTGATGCGGCTGATTCCTCTATTTCGAGTGACACTACTATTGCTTTAAGAAGCGGTAAAACATGTTTTCATAGCACTCATCAACACCCACGACCAATTCTGCCCATGCGGGTATATCTTGTCATTTAATCTACGATAAATGTCCTACATCATGGATCATTGATTCCGGAGCATCGGCACATATGACATCAAATTCTAGTTTTCTAGAGTCATATCATGGTGAAACAGGCAATATTCGTGTTGCTAATGGAGTTCTTGCACCTGTTCATGGACAGGGCACTTCTCGTTGCCTCTCATCATTACCATTATCAGATGTTTTGCATGTTCCTTCCTTATCTGCAAATTTATTATCTGTTTCACGTGTTACTGAAAATCTTAATTGTTCAGTAACATTTTTCCCTTGTCACTATGTATTTCAGGATCTGGCGACAGGCAAGGTACTTGGCAGTGGTAAAGTGGTAGATGGACTCTATGTTATGGAAGGATATTCTATTTCTCCTTCGACAAGTTATCAGGTGTCATCCAAACCTAATCATGTTTTAGAGTATTTGTGTCAATGGCATAGACGGTTAATGTTAGGTCCGATAAGATTGTAGAAGGGGGGGTTGAATACAATCTTTACCTTTTTATCGAAATTTGTCCTTTAAATTAAATTTGATAAAGACAAATTTATCTGCGGAATTATTTAACACAATATTTCAAGTTGAATATAACTGTATATTAACTTGATGTGGTGTTACAAAATCAGTATAACAACTTATCAAGATGTTAATAACTAATTAGAAAATTCGACATGAACTTTTCTAATTTAGTTAATAATAATCAAGATAAGAACTAGGAAACTTAATTCGCTAGTAGTACAAGAATCACAAATAAGCAAGTTCTATCGGATAGAATATCACAAAGATGAAGAACTTGATTTTCTGGGAATTGTTTAAGCTTTGGTGTTCTTGGTGTTCTTGAGAGAGAGAATTCTGGTCTTGATGATATGTTTTCTGCTGTGTTTTCTCCGTTATGACTTAATCTGGTCTGTTCTGATCTTTTATATCAACAACAGGTCTTGCTGGCTTTCTGTAGGATATTTAATTGCTTCAGCATGACTTAAACAACTTCCAAGACTTGATTTTCCTTCAATAAGACTTACACAAACCTCCATTATGACCTAAAATGTGTCGGTAAGACTTACCAGAATTTCGGTAAGACTTATAACAGCTGGCAGAGGTCGGTAGGACTTAAATCAGGTCGGTAGGACTTAAATCAGAAAAGGCTTCTGTCAGTAAGACTTAAATTAAGTCTTACCGAATTTTATCCCTTCCAAGACTTAATCAACTTTCTTTCTTTAAGTCTTATTGATCCATTTAATTAGTTAATGTTTTAACTAATTCATATTTAATTGATACAATAATTAATTTAATTAATAAATTAATTCTTACAGAATTAATTCATTTAATTAAATCAACTAAATTAATTTATATCAATTATAAATGAATTTAATTAAATCAATAAATAATTAATTTAATTCTTACAAACCACTAAAGGTAGTAAAGAATTACCACTGATTTGTGTTGACGTTCGATGTACTGTCTGGTTCATGAACGACTAACTTCAATGACGCTTCTTCACTTTTGACTTTAGGTTGTGGTTTATTTCTTCTCTCAATTCTCTTGTACTGTAACTGATTTTCAAACTATCACTTGAAAAATCTCTGTCACTGTTCAAATGAATCCATTAACTTCAATGCTGTACTGGGGCTTGATCAGATAACTGAATCGTCTTCCAGTGTATGACATCAAAACTATAGATTGACTTTTCTTCTTTCTTCTGACAGATAATACTTCTTGAGATTCCTGTGACAGTTCATATGTATATTTACTTATTACAATTTGGTTTAAGTTGATTTGGATCCTCTAACTACAAATAGGCTGAGTCATATGCCTTTCAATCTCCCCCTATTTGTTTGTTAGACAATAACAAGCAAATTCCTAGAGGATACCTCAACTAATCCAACTTAACCAAATGAAAGATAAAACTTTAAATACTAAGTAAATATGAAAAAAATTCTGGTTTATATTTAACATTTGCCAGATTCAAACATGAAAGATAAATACAAGATAGATGATCCTCTAGACTGATCATATGATATAAATTCCTATCAAGATTTATCTAAGCTCTAATGATATAACATGTAGAGCAATTCTTTATCTTCAATTGTCTTCCCTTCTGAATTCTCCTTCTTCTGGCTCATCTGTGACTTGAAGTTTCATGTGTAGATCAGAATCAACAAGACGTTCTCTTCTTGATGACAATCCTTGAGGTAAGACTAAAGGAATTCCAAGCTTCTTTCTCAGTTCACCTTGAAATTTCTTGTAATCTTTTATGTTCGTTTGTGCATAGGAACGGATGTGATCTGCAGCTATTACCTTTTCTTCAGTCAAGTATCCATGATTTCTGAGAGCATATTCAGCATATACCAAGTGCTTTGCATGATGTTCGTATAGCTCATCTGTCTGAAGATTGATTGTGTGAAGTACCTCTCCCTTAAGAAATTTTACTTGTGGAGGTTCCTTAATCACTTCAGGTCCAGCTCTTTCAGCAAATTCTTTGAACTTTTCATGTAACAATACACCTAGCTCAGAAGATGTTCTTACCTTAGGCCTAAGTACCCATATCTCTGTCAGTGATCTGTCATAAAAGAACTGAATAGATACTCTGAATGTTCCAACTTTATGACAATCTACAAATATTACTAGCTCATCAGATTTGGGTTCAAATGCAGTAGTTATCCTGATGACTTCTACCTGTAAGGCCTTTATATACATTTCGTGAATTGGATTTGCCAGTTTGAATTCTTCAAGAATTTGTCCAAGACGACGATCTTCATAATCAGAACTCTGAGGTGAATCAATTGCTCTTTGAGCACGTTCCCATTTGTCACCGCTCTTTAGTCTGATGTATGTTTTTCTCTTCTCAACATTTATAGCATGTAGTCGTTGTAATGCTTGCTGTTCAGCTTTCTGAAGTTCTTCATTTCGTGCAATTTGCTCTAAAGATTTTTGAAGTTTTTCTTCTCTCAGTTGCAAATTAGCTTCCCTTTGAGCAAATAATTCTTCAGATTCTTTCTCAGCTTGTTGAGCTTCAAATTCGGATATCACTGGTCCTTCATCTTCCCAGTGACTAAGATCAGGTTCAGGAAGTTCTTCACCTTGATCAAGGAATTCAAGATCTACAAAAACATTAAAGTTATCCGGTTCACCCGTGTAATAATAACCTGTGTTCTTGTCTTGAATTTCTTCTTCAGTTTGTTCAACTACTTTCTTCCTCTTATCTTCACTTTGGTCAGATTTACCAGATTTATCAGATTTACCTTCTCCTCCCTCTCTTTCTTTAGATTTATCTTGTGACCCCTTTGATTTCTCCCCCTTAGTTGAGGAATCCTCTACAGACTTATCAGTTGCTCCAGCTTCAGGATCCTGTTCATCATCATCACCACCCTTACTTGTAAAGAATTCAATTTCTTCATTTGTAGGTTTGCGACTTTGACTTACAAGATTAAACAAATTTCTTAACCCTTTAGCCTGGTGTACATTCTGCTTTTCGATCTGGTCCAGACGAGAATCAGTAGATTCTTGATTGTGCTGTACCTCTGACTGTAGATTATCAACTTTCAAGGAAATCTCAGAAATTAACATGTCTTGAGCAACAGTAATATCTCCAGAGTCATCAAGTGCCTTTTCATGAGAGAGTTCGAGAGATTCTATCTTCTTGGTGAATGATGTCTTTAAGTAGTTTATGTCCTTCTTCATTACAGCAAGCTGACTGTTGACAGAGGTGGATGTAGAAGATCGCTCACCCACTTGTGCTCTAAGAATTTCTGTTTCAGCCTTGCTGACTGCAAGTTCTTTCTCTAAAGCATTTATCTTTTCTAATAATGAGAGAGTGTATGTGTCAGTGTGTGCGCTCACCTGACGTTCACTTTGAGATCCACTCACCTGAAGTGCATGTGTTTCACTCAATTTTATGGTATTTCTTACATCACTCCTCTCAGATTCCTTAGCTGCTTCCAGATTTGTACCTGCATGTAAAATCACCCTAGCCTCCTCTGGGAAGGTCAGTGGTGGTGCAATGGGAGTTCGCAAATCCCTGTCCTTAATCAAATCTACTTGAACATTTGAAATTGTTGACTGAATTGCTTCAGTAGTAGATTGATCAAGTTGCCTTCCACCTTCTCCAGTCGAAACTGCGAGTGGAAAATCCCTTGTGGGAGCCAGGAGTGTTTGTCCTGGGAGGGGAGATGATGGTTCTATTAAAGTTGGCTGAGAACCAAGATTTCCCTCTGAAGCCTGTGAAGACTCTTCTACCGTAACTATGGTAGGCACTGTCACATTTTCTACGTGCTCTCCTTGCAGTGTGTCCTGAGACTCATTTAAAGGTATGTCTTCCCCCATTGTGAGTAATAGGGGAGGTGTGCTTGACTCACTACAAGGTGCCACGGCCCTATGGCGAATTTCAATAGAATCATCCTGTTGAGAAGATGATTCTAGTAACTGTGTAACGGCCATATCAATTTCCATATCCTGTTGGGAGGATATAGACGGGCTTACAGTTGCCTCAGTTTGAGTTCTACTTTTCTTTTCTAGAGGCAGAGCTGTGGGTTCACTCATACTGCCACTACTGGTTCGACTTCTTTTTACTTGCAATTTCTTTCTGGAGTGAAAAGATATGAGTTTTGGTGGTTGAGTGTTTGGCTCTACGACCTTGGTTAGAGGTTGTGGTACTACAACCCCTTGGTCAGACCTACCAACCAATTGGGTTCCAGAAATAGATTGAGAAGTAGTAGTAGTTTGAGGAATAGAAGGCAATACCTGGTCAGCTGATTCCGCAACAGTCTCTGATAAGATAGGTTGATCCAATTCAGGTTCAGGGACAGATGCAGTTTCTTGCACTAGATGTTCAACAGCAAGAGCAGCTGGCTGAGGAACAATTTGCTGAGCAGGTTCAACTTGTTGATTGCCTTGACTTTCATTATCAACAAGCATGTTTTCCACTGGTGGTTCAGAGTTTTGTTCTGGTTGTTCAGGTTCTGGTACAGGTTCAATAACAGGTAGTTGTATATAGTTTGACATGTATTGGGTGACAACTACAGGTAAGTTTGTGAATTTTGGCTTGTTGTTGTACTCAGTGAAGAATCTGGTAGTAGGTTTACCTGACGTCAGTGACTCTCCATTCAAGAATTGGGCTTGGTTTTCTAGTTCCACAAGATGATTAAAAATCAATGATAAGAATCTTGGATAATAACATGAAACTTTATGTCCATTATCAAAATTCTTCTTTGCATTAATGATTCTTCTAACCATCGGAACACACAGTAGTCTGCCAATATTAATCCTTCGGTTGTGTGCAACTGCATATCCAATATGCTGCAAGAAAGATGGTAATACCCCGAAGTTCCCTTTTGTAGTGTTGGCAAAGACTCTACCTAGTGTGTCAAACCGATAATCCCATTCCTGAACAAAGTTCTTTTTATTCCAGACAGTTTGATCAGGACTGTCTTGATAGAATACACCATTTAAAAAATTTATCATTTCTTGATCTGATGGTAATTCTTCGAAATTATCAGTTGGAAAATTTAAGACCGTATTTATTGTATTTTCATTCACTGTGTACTGATTATCTCCTACAGAGAAGACAAAAGATCTGTTATCATTAGAAATGACAGCAGTAGTACACATGATTCGTAAAGGTTCAATTTTCAGAGGAGCATCTAATCTCAAAGCATTGCGAACCAGTGAATTTTCATTTAAAAACCGAATCCACGGTCGAAAACGTTCAACTGAACATTTTTCTGGATCAAAATAACCGATTAAATTATGTTTAATAATTTCAAATCGATCAGCCATTTTAATCAAGATTTAATTTCCTTGAAAATTTCAGATTTTACAAATTTTTAAGTTAAAAATTATTTTTTTCGAATTAATAATTAATTAAAAATTTGAAATAATTAAAAGTTTTTCAAAAATTCTGAAAAATTCACACAACAATCCTTGTATACACACAAACACACGTGTATTTTTAGTTTTTCAAAAATCGAACTCAGTTATCCACAAAAGTAGATCTTGAAAACGAATTTTTCGAAAATTAACTCTTTAAAATCGAACAAAATCGCGATTTTAACCACTCAAAACACAGATAATCAAGCAAGGAGTTCAGATATGTGGTTAATTCGTGATTTGGTTGAGAGAAATCGGTCGAAAATTAGACAGAGATTCGACAGATATGTGTGTATATATTGTATGTATCAATATTGTTCTATAAGACTTAACTTGATAGAATATGAAATAAGACTTAAAAACTTACTAACTCTCATATATATACAAGTGACCGAATAAGACTTAAACTAGCATTAAGACATAACTGTTAAACTAGTATTAAGACATAACTGTTATTTATATATATTTACATATATAACTCGAATAAGACTTAACTGTATTAAGACATAACTAATATGTATATATATTCGAATATGACTTAATATAAACAAGACTTAAAAATACTATTACTAAAAAAAACTTAACTAATAAAACTGACAAGACTTAAATTGAATAAGACTAACTTAAAAACTCGCTAAGACTTATTTACAAACACATGAGTATGACTTAACCTTACAAAACTGAGTAAGACTTAGCTTAAGTCGAAGTTCGAGATAGACTCATTAAGACTTAACCTAAGTCGAAGTCTAAGTCGAAATTCTAGATATCAGTAAGACTTAACCTAAGTCGAAGTCTAAGTCGAAATTCGAGATATCAGTAAGACTTAACCTAAGTCGAAGTCTAAGTCGAAATTCGAGATATCAGTAAGACTTAACTGAACTGACCTGCGAATATGACTTAAATTTAAAATCTCGGTAAGACTTAACCTGTTTAAGTCATACCGATTTTAAATCAAGTCTTAATGACTGTTTTTCCTAATTTTAAGTCATATTAACTTTAAATAAACATTAAAAACACTATAAAATTTACAAAAAACTTATATAAAAATAATAAAAATAATAAAAATAATAAAAAATAAAAAATAATTATACATACCATATGCTAACCTATTAACGAAAACAAAGCAATATTAACAGGATAAACATTACAAAACATATGATAAATTAATTAATAAAATAGAAATTAATATTTACAATTATTCTAAAAATACAGAAGTATAAAGTATTAAATAATATGAATAAACAGAGTGAAAAATAACTAAACAAACAAGAAAATCAGATGGTAAAATAATTATACAAGTGATCTCAAACAACAAATATTCACAGAAAAATCACTTGTAAAATTATTAAAGATCAAACTTCAGATATTAATTACTAGGACTGTTTAACATACCCAATTCACTAACAATTCTAGTGAATGAGGATTCATTAAGCGACTTAGTAAAAATATCTGCAGTTTGATCTCCAGATCCTACAAATAGTAGTTCCACTGTACCATTCATTACATGCTCTCTTATAAAATGATACCTTATGTCAATGTGCTTTGTCCTTGAGTGCTGCACAGGATTGCTTGCGATTGCTATGGCACTTGTATTATCACATAAAATAGGAATATTTTCCAATACAATGCCATAGTCCATTAATTGATTCCTTATCCATAAGATCTGAGCACAACAGCTTCCAGCAGCTATATATTCAGCTTCGGCTGTAGAGTTGGAAACTGTTTGCTGTTTCTTACTGAACCAGGATACCAACCTTCCACCTAGGTATTGACAACTCCCAGATGTACTTCTCCTGTCTACAACACTTCCTGCATAGTCAGAATCTGTATATCCAATTAAAGTAAAACCAGATTCATTAGGGTACCAGATGCCTAAATTAGGCGTACCCTTTAGATATCTTAAGATTCTTTTAACAGCAGTGAGATGGATTTCTTTAGGGTTCGCTTGGAACCTTGCACACAAGCATGTGGCAAACATTATATCTGGTCTACTAGCAGTTAGGTAAAGCAATGAACCAATCATACCTCTATAGCCTGTGATATCTACCTTGGCAGAACTTTCACATAAACCAATTTTGACAGCTATAGTTGATGGTGTCTTTGCTGATGAGCACTCCTCCATGTGATATTTCTTGAGGAGCTCCTTGATGTACTTAGATTGACAAATAAATATTCCATCTTGTCTCTGACTTATTTGTAATCCAAGAAAGAATTTCAGTTCTCCCATCATGCTCATTTCAAACCTACCCTGCATTAACTTAGAAAACTTCTTGCACAGAAGCTCATTAGTAGACCCAAATATAATATCATCCACATAGACTTGGACTAGTATTATATCATTCTTATGTCTTTTAGTGAAGAGCGTTTTGTCTATGACACCTCTTATAAAACCATTTTCTAATAGAAATTCAGAAAGAGTGTCATACCATTTTCTTGGGGCTTGTTTAAGACCATAGATAGCTTTGTAAAGAAAGTAAACATAGTCCAGATGATCTTGATCTTCAAAACCAGGAGGTTGTTCTACATACACTTCTTCATCTAGCTTACCATTCAGAAAGGTACTCTTGACATCCATTTGATAAACTTTGAATCTTGAATAGGATGCATATGCCAAGAATATTCTGATGGCCTCAAGTCTTGCCACTGGAGCATAGGTCTCGTCATAATCAATGCCTTCAGCTTGAGAATAACCTTTAGCTACCAGTCTTGCTTTGTTTCTTATCACAGTGCCATCTTCATCTAGTTTGTTTCTGAATACCCATCTTGTGTCCACCACTTTTCTATCTTTAGGTCTGGGTACCAGCTTCCATACTTCTAGTTGTTTAAATTGATTGAGTTCATCTTGCATAGCAATCACCCAATCAGGATCAGATAGAGCTTCTTCTACTTTCTTAGGTTCCATGACAGACAGAAACCCAGAATAATTACATTGATTCTGATAAGCTCTTCTTGTTTTCACACCAACATCTGGATCACCAAGAATCAGCTCAAAAGGATGAGCTCTATTCCAAACAGTTTGTCTGGGAAGAATTGATCTTGATGATTCGCCTTGATCTTCAGTATGATGTTGAGTATGACTTGTTGACCCTTCATTATCTCCCCCTGAGTTGTTGCCAGTTTGACTTGTTGATGGTTCAAGAGTATCAGTGGTGTCTTGAAAATTATCATTGTTTTCACCAGCATCACCTTGATCATTACCACCAACATTTGGATTATTATTATCAGCAACAACGTCAGGTTGATTGTCATCATCTGAATCTGAGTCTGACATATCATCAAACTTAAGCTTTTCAGATGGATCTTCATTTTGGATATTTGGGAGTTTTGTGTCATCAAATGTAACATTGACACTTTCCAAAGTTTTCTGTTGATCAATAAGATACACCTTGTAGGCTCTTCTAGTATAACCAATAAATATTGCTTCATGTGCTTTTTCTTCAAATTTACCACCTTGATCATCTCCTTCTTTCAGCACAAATCATTTTGTCCCAAATACATGGAAGTACTTGAGAGTTGGTTTCTTGTCATGTAGAGCTTCATATGGTGTCTTCATTAAGTCTTTATTGATAAGTGTTCGATTCTGGGTATAGCATGCAGTGTTGACAGCTTCAGCCCAAAAGCTCAATGGAAGCCTTGATTCACTTAGCATAGTACGTGCAGCTTCAATCAAGGTTCTATTCTTTCTTTCAACTACCCCATTTTGCTGAGGAGTTCTGGGAGCCGAGTACTGTCTAGTTATACCCTTTTCAGTGCAAAAGTCATTCAGAACTGCATTCTTGAATTCAGTTCCGTTGTCTGATCTTATAGCTCTTATTGGACGATTAGAATCCAGCTCAATTAACTTAATGTGATCAACTACCAGTTGTGGAGTTTCATCTTTTGAGTTCAGAAATAGTACCCATGTGAATTTTGAGAAATCATCAACAATCACTAGAGCATATCTTTTCCTTGACATAGACATCACACTAACTGGACCAAACAAATCCATATGGAGAAGTTGTAATGGTTCAGTTATTGATGATATGTTAGTGCTCCTGTGAGTTGCCCTTTTTAACTTCCCTTTTTGACAAGCATCACATAGACCTTCCTGAGTAAATTCAATCGAAGGTAAACCTCTCACCAACTCTCTTTTCACTAGAGAATTCATTGTTTTGAAGTTTAGGTGAGAAAGTCTCTTGTGCCATAACCAACTTTCATCAGTGGATGCCTTTGAATAAAAACATTTAATTTCTTCTGTGCTTCCAGAGTTCATATTGGCTATATACAAGTTTCCTTTTCTTACTCCAGTCAACTGCGGCCTTTCATTTCTCTTGTGTGATATTAGACAATTCTTCTTGTTGAAATGAACTTCATAACCTTTGTCACAGAATTGACTAATACTGAGCAAATTGTGCTCAAGGCCGTTCACATAAGAGACATCTTCAACGATAACATTTCCAGCTTCTAATCTGCCATATCCATCAGTTTTACCTTTGCTGTTATCTCCAAAGGTAACGACTGGGCCGGCCTTCTCCACCACATTTGACAGCAGGGCTTTATCTCCGGTCATATGCCTTGAACATCCACTGTCCAGAATCCACATGACTCGATCAACCTGTTTCAAACCCTGCAATGACAAATTGGTTAGACTTTCTTCGGAACCCAAATTTGATTGGGTCCGGAGTACTTAAAGAATTGACCTTTATCAGGTAAGGCAACACTTTTTATCTTAACAACATTTTCTTCAGGTACAGGACATTTAACCCTGTAAACAGCTTTAACTTGTTTTGGTTTTAGCTTGGGTAACCATGTCTTTACCAAATCATGAGAAGGACTTTTAGGAGTCCTAACCTTAGAATTAGGTGATGTTACAGTCCTGGATCTAACATGTTTATTTCTGCTCATATGCTGTCTAGGAGCATTCTTATCAACACATGCATGATTACCGTTAAAGTAAGCAGACATTATATTAAAAGCACAAGACATGCAATTAACAGCATCGCATTTCTTATGAGCAGTATCAATAACAGGAATAGCATGCATGGTAGATTTGTTGTTGCATTTATTCATGTTGTTACTTCTGCTACTAGTTTTCAATGAACTAGTAGACTCACCAACTCTTTCTGCTTTTACAAACACAGTCTTTCTATCTTTATCATTTTTAACAACTTGATTACTTTCTAAGACTACGCCATTAGCTACATCCTCAATGCGCATCTCTTCCTTAATGATTAAAGATGTTGTATCCAAAGGTTCTGCTATGGATTTCTTAAAGAGTGGGTTACTAACACTCTTAAGCACTAATGGTATACCCCTCTCTACAGCACTGACACGGTTAGGGGTAATAATGCTTTTACGTCCAATAGCTTCATTATAATCAAACCCAATTCCTACAGTTTTATTAATTGCTTGTTGGTTAAACAACTCTTTAGCCACTTTACAAGAATTAGAAGTAGCACTAACCCTTATTTCTAGTTCAGCTATTGTTTCACGTTGTTGAACCACTATCTCTGCTAGAGACCTCTCAAGTTCTTTTAGCATTCTTATTTCTGATTTTTGTATAAAATGGCAATTTTGTACATCATGTAATTCTGATAATTGATTACTAAGATCTGTATTTAACAAATTTAGCCTTTCAATCTCTCTATTAGCATTACCCAGTGTATCAGTAAGTTGATAAATATATTGACTTTCAGTACATGATACCTCAGATGATGTACCACTGGAGTTATCAGATTTTGCCATCAGGGCAAGATTGCCATACTCTTCATCTTCAGAGTCTGTATCATCCCAACTCTTTCCAGCAGCCACATAGGCTCTACCTGTCTTCTTCTTCTCAGATCCAAAGTCTTTTCTTTGGTTTTGTTTTGGCTTCTGACATTCAGTAGCAAAATGTCCAAGTTCATTACAGTTGTAGCATCTAATTTTACTTCTTTCAACTGTTCCAGTTTTGTAACCTCCTCTGTTACTTGAGGATGAAGAACCTCCTCTCTGAAACCTGTTGTAGTTAGATTTGTACCTGAACTTGGGATTCTTCCTGAATCTGAAGTTGCTGAATTTCCTTACCAACAAAGCCATGGACTCATCTTCCAACTGATCTAGCTCTTCTAACGAATAGAAGTCACCTTCATCTGGACTAGCATTCGTTTGACCAACTTCAACTTCAAGCTTACCACTGTCAACTTTACAAGGTTGGATAACCTTATCTTCCATTTCCTGTTTGTTCTCAACAATAAGAGCTGTAGAAGTATTAGCAACTCTTCCTTTTCCATAAATCTCCTTTTGTTGAGATTGTTCCAGTTCATAGGTTTTTAAAACACCAAAGAGTCTTTCTACAGTTATTTCACTTAGATTCCTTGACTCTCTGATAGCTGTAATTCTATGTTCTAGATGAACAGGCATTGACAGTAGAAATTTTCTGTTGATCTCTTTCTGAGTGTAGTACTTGCCATGCATCTGTAAATTATTGACAAGTTTGTTATATCTTTCAAACACATCTTGAATACTTTCATTGTATGCTGATCGAAAGTGTTCATACTCAGAAGTCAGAATTTCTAGTCGATTCTCCCTAACTTCCTCTGTTCCTTCATTCACAGTTTCAATGGTTTCCCACATTTGCTTTGCAGTTTTGCAGTTAATCACATGACTGTACATTACAGAGTCTAGAGAGTCTATTAAGATCAGTCTCAAATTAATGTCAAGTGCAGCTTCCTCTCTTTCAGCAAGAGTGTAATCAGAAGAGTCTTTGTATACATACCTTACAAGGGTAATAACTATTCCATCAGTAACAACTTCGGGAATTACTCCAAAAGGTATTATTGGTCCTTCTGATAAGACTTTCATGTATTTAGGATTTGCAACCTCGAGGAACATTAACATTTTGTTCTTCCACATATCATAACTGTTTTTGTCATATATGGGAATTTTCACAGTTCCGACTTTAGAAGACATGATGAATTTTTTAAGAGAGTTAAAAAATTCGGGGATGATTTTTAATCGAGTAAAATGGGATCGATGATTTGTGTATCAATCAATCGGCTCTGATACCAATTGTTAGGTCCGATAAGATTGTAGAAGGGGGGGTTGAATACAATCTTTACCTTTTTATCGAAATTTGTCCTTTAAATTAAATTTGATAAAGACAAATTTATCTGCGGAATTATTTAACACAATATTTCAAGTTGAATATAACTGTATATTAACTTGATGTGGTGTTACAAAATCAGTATAATAACTTATCAAGATGTTAATAACTAATTAGAAAATTCGACATGAACTTTTCTAATTTAGTTAATAATAATCAAGATAAGAACTAGGAAACTTAATTCGCTAGTAGTACAAGAATCACAAATAAGCAAGTTCTATCGGATAGAATATCACAAAGATGAAGAACTTGATTTTCTGGGAATTGTTTAAGCTTTGGTGTTCTTGGTGTTCTTGAGAAAGAGAATTCTGGTCTTGATGATATGTTTTCTGCTGTGTTTTCTCCGTTATGACTTAATCTGGTCTGTTCTGATCTTTTATATCAACAACAGGTCTTGCTGGCTTTCTGTAGGATTTTTAATTGCTTCAGCATGACTTAAACAGCTTCCAAGACTTGATTTTCCTTCAATAAGACTTACACAAACCTCCATTATGACCTAAAATGTGTCGGTAAGACTTACCAGAATTTCGGTAAGACTTATAACAGCTGGCAGAGGTCGGTAGGACTTAAATCAGGTCGGTAGGACCTAAATCAGAAAAGGCTTCTCTCAGTAAGACTTAAATTAAATCTTACCGAATTTTATCCCTTCCAAGACTTAATCAACTTTCTTTCTTTAAGTCTTATTGATCCATTTAATTAGTTAATGTTTTAACTAATTCATATTTAATTGATACAATAATTAATTTAATTAATAAATTAATTCTTACAGAATTAATTCATTTAATTAAATCAACTAAATTAATTTATATCAATTATAAATGAATTTAATTAAATCAATAAATAATTAATTTAATTCTTACAAACCACTAAAGGTAGTAAAGAATTACCACTGATTTGTGTTGACGTTCGATGTACTGTCTGGTTCATGAACGACTAACTTCAATGACGCTTCTTCACTTTTGACTTTAGGTTGTGGTTTATTTCTTCTCTCAATTCTCTTGTACTGTAACTGATTTTCAAACTATCACTTGAAAAATCTCTGTCACTGTTCAAATGAATCCATTAACTTCAATGCTGTACTGGGGCTTGATCAGATAACTGAATCGTCTTCCAGTGTATGACATCAAAACTATAGATTGACTTTTCTTCTTTCTTCTGACAGATAATACTTCTTGAGATTCCTGTGATAGTTCATATGTATATTTACTTATTACAATTTGGTTTAAGTTGATTTGGATCCTCTAACTACAAATAGGCTGAGTCATATGCCTTTCAGTTAAGCCATCCTTCCTTTGGTGTTTTAACACATCTCTTTCCTAATTTAGAAAAACAATGCAATAGGGAAGAATTTTTTTGTGAACCATGTGAACTAGCTAAACACAAAAGGTCATCTTATCCAACTAGGAATAAAAGAAGTTCTACTCTTTTCTCTACTGTTCATACTGATGTTTGGGGTCCCTTTAAACATCCTACACATGATGGATATAGGTGGTTTATTGTCTTTGTTGATTGTCATTCTCGGCTTACTTGGGTATATCTCCTTAAACACAAAAGTGAAGTATTCGAGTGTTTCAAATCTTTCCACCACATGATACAGACACAGTTTAGTGCCTCTATTAAAATTCTTCGAGACGATAATGGTACCAAGTATACTGGGCCATTTACATCTTATATGGACACATGTGGTATTATTCATCAAACTACATGTGTTAAAACATCTCAACAAAATGGAGTTGCCGAAAGGAAAATTGGTCATTTACAACAGGTAACACGGTCCCTAATGTTAACAATGCATGTCCCTAAATATCTTTGGGACGAGGCAATCATGACTGCTGCATATCTCATCAACCGGCTTTCTTCAAGTGTTCTACAATTCAGAACACCATTGTCTTTTGTTCCCGCACCTTCCTCTCATCCATTGCCACTTCGATTATTTGGGAGTGTATGTTTCGTCCATAATCATTCTCCTTCACGAGATAAACTTGATTCTCGCGCTCTCCGTTGTGTTTTCATTGGTTATTCACCAACTCAAAAGGGATACAAGTGTTATCATCCTCCATCGCGTCGCATAATTGTTAGTCATGACGTTACATTTTGGGAGTCTATTTCTTATTTCTCTCCAGGTTCCTCCTCTTTGCTTCAGGGGGAGATTAATCTGCATGGCCTTGATAGTGAAGCAACAGAGGAGTCACCTGAGTCACTTCCATTCATTACTATGCATGGGCCAGATTTTTCTAGTCCAAACACTAGCCCTAGCCCACCAAATACTGGTACTAGCCCACATGTGTCGTCTATTCCAAACACATCATCCACACCTCCACGTTTGGGTAATGAGTTAGATGATCTAAATAGGTTTGACAGGCCGGATTTGATTACATATTCTAGGCGGAACAATGAATATGTCACCAATTTACCACGTCCAGAGACCTCCGACCTCGAGGCAGATCCTGCAGATCCTACTGCTCCTATAACTGAACCCGATAATGGTAATATTCTTGATCCCACTTTGAATCTTCCTATTGCTATTAGAAAGGGTGTACGCTCTTGCACTAACCATCCTATCTCAAACTTTGTTTCCTATAATGCATTATCTCCTTCTTCACTTGCTTTTGTATCATCCTTGTCCAGTGTTTCCACTCCACATACTTGGCAGGATGCTTTATGTGATCCTAAATGGAAAGATGCCATGATAGATGATAAGTGGATTTGATATCCACTTGGAGCGTTCCATATTGGCTTAAATTGATTCACTTGGCCTCAAGTTTATCGCATTTTTGATGTGTTTTGTGTAGTTGTGCAGGATTGTAACTATCGGTTAAGGTTGGCGATTTCCATTGATTTTGGAGTGGATTCTTAGCTTGGAATGAAGCAAGGAGTGATTTCTTATGCTACCATGGTGGATTCACGCTCAAGAATTAAAGAACGGGAGGTGGCAAAAGAATCGGAAGAGAAAACGGATGAGAAATGAGCAAATTGTGGAAAATTCGGATTTCCGGGAAGGTTGCGCAGTCTACACTGTTTTGGGGAGTTCTAGAAGTCCGTTTTCAGTGATCTTACTGTCCACGCGAAGATAACGGAATTCTCTTTCATTCTAAAGTGGTCCAGAGGTCCAATTACAACTGGAACGATCCAAAAATAATGAAGAAAAGTCAGCTACGAATTTTCCTTAAAAACGGAATCAGTTTAGGAAACATTTCGTGCTAAACTACAGAAATTCTATTTTAAGTCTATTTTGGGGAATTTCTTGTTGGAGAAGACGTTGGGGCTATATAAACTCATCTAGGCATCAAGAAAATCACGTTTTTTTATCAGAGAAACAAGGGAGACAAGTTGGAGAAGGATTCACCAACGCTCGTGACAAGCAACGGAGATCTAGATCTATTTTTGTTTTCTTCTAATTAGGCGAAACTCTTGGATGTTTTTGAGATTTGTTTTCTTGACTCATTACTATAGTTTATTTATAATCTTTAATACTTTGTTTATTATCATGGTTTCATCAGATCCCATGATGACGAGCGGTTCGATTATGAACTAATCGTTGTCATGGGATTCTAACGGATTTATCTATGTAGTTTAGTAGTTTGCTTGCTTTAAAGATTTGTGTGTGATGAATTCTTGATATCCTTGTATGGTTAATCTTAATGCTTTTAGATGTGTAGCTAACATCTAAATTGAATTCTTAATCTCTTGTGAAGCGAGAGTGGATCTTGAGATTTAGAAATAGCATAGAATAGGTTGATATTTTGACATCATGATTTGTGGCGTAAATAGAGATATATTATGCTGCCCTATGTGATCTATATGGATAACTTGTGCTTCAACCATTATGTTTTCAAATTCTATAGATATATAGGGTCTAAACATAATTGGTGTCTATTCATCTTCTATCTCTTTTGCGGATGTATGGGTAGTTTGGTATTCGTATACTGAGAGGTAGCCTATACTTGTTTCGTGTTGTCTGATCAGATATCATAACCATCACATGCATTGATTAAAGGCATCATCTCTAAGCGAAGTATTTAATGAAGTTAGGATCCCATGTTTATTCTCAAATAAGTAATTCGACTTTAATTCTCATTAGTTAAGTAATTATTAATTTTGTTAACTTGCTTCTTAGTTAATTTTAGTTAATCATAACCCAATCTTGTTATTTGTCTTAGCAGTGAATAAAAACCATACATTGTTGCATAGGTGTATTAACTGAATTGAAACCTAACTAGATCTCTGTGGGAACGAACTCAACTTTATTCTATATTACTTGTGACTACGTACGCTTGCGTGAATTAATGCAAACAATAGAGGAAATGAATTCTTTGAAACATAATGGCACTTGGGAGTTAACTCATCTTCCTGCTGAAAGAAAGGTTGCAGGATGTAGATGGGTGTTTACTGTGAAACAAAAGCCTAATGGGTTGATTGATAGGTACAAAGCAAGACATGTAGCGAAAGGGTATACTCAGTCTCATGGGATTGATTATCAGGAAACTTTTGCTCCAGTGGCAAAAACGGCTTCTATTTGAGTCCTTATATCATGTGCAGCAAATCTTGGATGGGAACTTCAACAGTTGGATGTAAAAAATGCATTCTTACATGGAGACCTACAAGAAGAGGTCTACATGAACATTCCACCTGGTTTTTCTACAGCTGCAACCATTGGGAAAGTATGTAGACTAAAGAAGACTATTTATGGATTAAAACAATCTCCAAGGGTTTGGTTTGGCAAATTTCAGAGAGCAGTGGTTAAATTTGGCTACAAACAGGGCGATTCAGACCACACAATGTTCGTGAAAAGAACAAGTGAGAAAATCACAATTTTGATTGTCTATGTCGATGATATTGTGATCACTGGTAACGACACGTGTGAAATTGCAAATGTTAAACGGAGACTTGCCTCCGAATTCGAGATGAAGGACTTGGGAAAACTACGGTATTTCCTTGGCATTGAAGTCTCTAGAAGTCCAGGTGGTATCTTCCTTTCACAACAGAAGTATACACTTGACCTGTTAAATGAGACAGGTATGTTGGGATGTAGACTGCAGATTCTCCTATAGAAGCGAATCATAAGCTATGCGGAGATGTGGGAGACATTGTTGACAGAACTCAATATCAAAGGTTAGTTGGAAGGTTAATCTACCTCTCACACACAAGACCGGATATAGCATATGCAGTGGGAGTTGTAAGCAGATACATGCATGATCCTCGTCAACCTCATTTGGATGCAGTTTATATGATATTAAGGTATCTTAATGCTGCTCCTGGAAAAGGAGTGATGTTTACTAATAACAAACATCTCGGGGTTGAGAGCTATACAGATGCAGATTGGGCTGGATGTCTAGATGATAGACGTTCTACATCAGGATATTGTACATTTGTTGGAGGCAACATAGTTACTTGGCGAAGCAAGAAGCAACCGGTGGTTGCATTGTCTAGTGCTGAAGCAGAGTACAGAGTTATGGCTCGAGGTGTACGTGAATTACTATGGGTTAGATTGCTTCTAACAGAATTAGGACTTGCATCAGCCACACCAATGAAGTTGTATTGTGATAACAAATCAGCTATAGTCATTGCACATGATCCGGTTCAACACGATCAGACCAAGCATATCGAGATTGATCGACATTTTATCAAAGAGAAGATCAATAACGATATTATCAGTATCCAGTTTGTCAAATCGGAAGATCAATTAGCTGACGTGTTAACTAAGGGATTAGGAAGAAAAATGTTACATCCACTTATTTGCAAGTTGGGCATGAGTAACATATATGCATCAACTTGAGGGGGAGTGTTAAGATATTCAACATTCAACAATTACAACTACATAGACTAGACTTTAATGTAGTATGACATATGTAGTGAGATCATCTTCTTCCTGTAAGAGGAATATAACAACTGAAGAAATTAATACAATCGATACTCTCTCATCTGTATTGATACTCTCTCACCTCTATTGCTATAAACATATACAATTCAACATAAAAGTTTGCTTATCAATCAACAAAAAGAAATGTTTGCTTATGAATCCATTTTTACTAACGAGGGAAAAATTGGAACTCATTAATGATGTGTCCCCTCAGCTCACCCTGATCCCGCTAGACGCTTTACTGGTAATCACTAAACAAGCCCGAGACCTCTTCGAGTGAACTTTAAGGGGGAGTGCCGAAGAATATAAGATCATGGGAACTTTTTCTGATACATTAATAGATGGATTGGTTACTTAATATTTGTATGAGTATCATCTAGCCATCTATTTGTACTGTCCGCTTCTTTTCTTGTTGGTTTGACTCACATAAGCTGATCAAGTATTAAGCTAGAGGTACTAGTTCGTGAGGAGAGTTGGAAACAAAACATAGTATTGACCGTAGTTAAGGCAATATGACCGCGTTCTTAACAAGAAGACATTTCAGTTTCATCTACAGCAGCTCTAAAGCTCAATTTTCTCGAAAAAGGTCAATGTACATGAACAATTAAACATAATAATAGATCCTAGCTAATCATTTAGGATAACTCCACACTTTGTTATCATCTTCTTCCAACAAAATTTGCGTGACTCATGTATTTTCCATGCGGGTTAATCATGAATGAAATGCAAATATTAATTCATATTTTTAGTTTTAGGATTAATTTTGTTTAGTCATGTACTGTAGATGAATACGTAATTTGTCATTTCTTTTCATATTAGCATAAATAAACTTGATATATTGGAATGAACTAAAAAATTTATCAACGTTGATGTTAACAGACGGGGTGCTGAAAGTATAAAAGAGAGATAATTAACTACAAAATGTTGCTTTACAAGAGAAACAACTTTTGTTCTGAATATTATATATGAAATACAATCATAAATTTTATTTAAGAACAAACTCAAATTTTGATTTAATGCGCTAGATAATGATAAATTGCAAACGAAATTAAACAAATGTATCAAATTATAATTAAAAATAATATATAAATTTGATCGAATCTAGTATAGCACCCAACTAATATAAGATAAAAATAATTGCACAAACAAAAACTCATTTTCATATTATCATTTACAAAATCCCGTCCTTGTTAGTTCCAAGAACTCATATACTTTAAAGACATAAGTTACATCCAAAAAATGTGCCATCGTCAATGAGTTGTAGGTCATTTGGCATGATCTTGTCTTGTGTCTTACAATTCGATTTTTCTCTAATACTTAAATATTGATTCCAATTTTACATTTTAAAAAAATAAGTCTAAAATAAAAAAAGAAATGTGCAATCTACATTTTTTTATTTATTTTTATAGTTAGACAAATATTATTCTTAACAAAATTTGAACTCTCCACATTTTACTAAAAAAAGGTTAAATAAAACTTGAACTTTTTACTTCTCTTGACCATGATTCTAAAATTCATCAATTTTATCGATTAATTATCTAATAACCATTATAAAGTGCTCTATTAATTCAATTTTTAGAATTTGATTAATCTTTACATATTTTACCTATATTTTATTATATCAAACTTTAATAAAATGAACATTATTTTACTTTCAGTATATTTTCAATTAATTTCCACAATTAATCCTTAAACAATACTTTTATCCATTAAGTATGATTTCATTTTTTACAACACTCTTCGTAACACTTGAATTCCACAATTCCAATCTTATAAAAGAGGGCGCATTTGTTCAATAAATTAAAATTAAAAATACTGGTTACCACAAAATTTGTTTCAAAAATCACATGAATAAATAGCAACTTTTCCAATGATAATACTGAGACCCCCCGCCACGTTTATACAAATGCATCCACAAATTAAAAATTGTCATTTGTCATGTTAATTGGAAAAAATTTTGATAGGACCATTTTCATGTATCTAAATCGAATTTTTCTTTTATTTTACTAGCTAAACACAACACCCAAAATTTAAACGTTCAACACCCACTTTGTTCTTGGAAAATTAAAACCTTCAACATCCGCAGTAAAAGGAGCAAGAATGATAGTAGTTTTTTTTCTTTTTGACAACAAGCAAGAATGATAGTTGCAAGAACGATATGTGTTTAGAGATGGCAAAAAAATCCGATCCGACGGATACCCGATCCGAAATCCGAAATTTTGGATAACCCGAACCTGATTTTTTGGATTTGGATATGGATCTGGATATGATTTTTAGATCCGAAAATTTTTGGATATGGATTTGGATATTACGTATACCGATCCGAAACCCGAAAACCGATCCAAACCCGACCCGAACCCAAAACCCGAAAAAGAACCCGAATATATATATATATATATATATATATATATATATATATATATATATATATATATATATATATATATATATATATATATATATATATATATATATATATATAGCCCCACTCTATAGAGAATATATTGTATAGAGAATTAGAGAGAGCCCTCATCTTAACCATTCGATCTTTTTAACGGTCTAGATTAGAAAGGTAAAATTATAAATTAGTTAATAGTAACAAAATACCGTCACACTCGATCCACACATCTCACATCACCTCAGTTCCGCTGCAAATATACACATATTATACATACAAACATTCACTGGAGAGAAAGTAGAAAACAGAACCAAATACATCTTCAAATCGAGATTTAATCTTCAAATCGAGTTTTCTTCAAATCGAGGTAATGATTCTATCGACTTTAATTCATAATCTAACTAATATTTTTTTTGTTTCTTCAAGTTAATTCAGCCGGATAGAGATTAAGATGTATATGTAATCTGATATATTTTTTGATTTTGTGTCTTTTGATTCTGCTATAGAATCAGATTTATATTGATATCCTTTGGCGTGAGTTGTTTTTGAGTGTTGTCTCATTTGTACTTACTCGATCTACCGGTGCATTGGCTACACTGCGTACATTGATTCTACTACAATATCATATTTGTAATTTTTATTATTGCGTGTAATTCAATTCTACTACAGAATCACATTTGTATTTTTTAGTGTTGTGTATAGTTTGATTCTATTACAGAATCATATTTATGTTGTTTATAGTTTTTGATTTTATTATTAAAGAGTTTTGGTCCCGCAATAGCTTTCTCTATACGTTCTAATTCTATATCTGTGAAAAACTTAGTAAGTTACTGATTCCTTAAGTTTTGATTAATTTTAGTACAATTTTGAGCTATAATTTAGTGCGAATTTAACTTGTATCATATTTAATTTTTTAAGGTTAATTACAACTGAAAAGAGATATTCCAGAGTGTTTTCTTGAGTAGGTCGTGTACTTTTTTCATAATATTGGTGATTTTTTGTGTAGTGGTTTGGTTTTACATTAGAATCTTATATATGTATTTTTTTCTATAATTTAAAGTTTTTTTTGAATTCTTGTGTAGTGTTGTGGTTTAATATTAGAATAATATTATTTATTTATGTTCAACAGTAAAAGCATATTTATATGTATTTTTTAGAATTATTGTGTAGTTCTATGGTTCTATATTAGAATAAATCTTATTTTGTATATTTTGTATATGTATTTTGTGTTCTATAGTAGAAGCATACTAGATCTAATTCTCGTGAAGTGTGCTTTTATGTTCTACGGTAGAATCATATTGTATGAATTTGATATATGTGTTCTACAGTAAAAGTATAATTTAAAGTATTTTTTAAAAATTTTGTGTAGTTTTATGGTTCCATAATAGAATCATATATATGTATAGTTTAGTATATCTTATTAAGAAATTAAAAAGTAGAATAAATCTTATTTTAATTGTATACATATTTTGTGTTCTACCGTAGAAGCGTGTATGAATTTTATGTGTGTATTTGATAGATCTAAATTGTAGTTTATAGTTTTATGTGGATTTAAGTAGATTAAGGTTTTATAGTAGAATTATATTTTAATTTTATATTATATAGTCCTATTAATTATCATTTTTCGAACTAGACTTAAATTCAGGTTTCAGTCAATATAGTTTGGTTAGGTGTTTTGCTACTACTTACGTGTTTTCAAGTTAATTGTATTATATAAATATACTAGATCTAATTTTTAATCTTGTCTCTTATGTGTTTTATTAGTGTCACGGCTCTACTGAATGAGCACAGTATATGAACCTTACAACAAAGTGAAGGATTGTTGAATTTAGGAGTTTGTGCAGTTGTCCTTAATTCTTTAACGTCATATATAGTTCATTTTTCGGAATATAAGAATTTAAAACTTCTCCTTATTTGCAGTTCAACTAAAGAATATTATTAAATATCTTAAAAAGTGAAACAGGGTAAGAATTTAGTCTCCCCATTTACATTTATGATACGATGATGTTGATTTGATAAGTAGTGGTTCTAGCAACAACCTTTTACAAGTTTAACATTGTAATCATGTGTATTTTTGTATTCTGAAATTAAATTTTTACTTAATTATAGAAGAATAATATGATAGAGTTGATTTATAATCATGTGTATTTTTTGTTTATATATGAAATGGCAGTGCAATGAATTTGTAACGGTGATGAATAGTAAGCTAATCACCACCCCCTTCTCTTTATCCAAGAGTAGCTTTATTTCTCAAGCATAGGCATCTGATATAGTTGTTTTCGGATAAAAATGTCATAAGCTTGTAAAAGGGGAAGTTATGCGTATAAAAGTTTTTTTTAAAAAAGTGATAAGTTTCGTATGTGTTTCATAATTCATTAGAATCAAAATTTTTGTATTTCATATTATACAATTGCTTTCGTATGATCTGATCTGCATTTGTTTTGATATTTTTAGGTTTATTTCAAGTTTAAATAGATATTGAAGTCTGTTTCTACATCAGGTACTTAAAACTTTTTTATTTACAAATATGTAAGAAAAATATGTGTGCGTGTGTTTATGTTGGAACCAGGTCACTTAACTTTTTGGTTCTATAAAAAAGAGTATTTATTTTGCTCTAGAACTATCTGGGCCTCAAGTGCAACTCGATTGCTTGTGTAGTAATTGATGTTTATTTTCCGGTCAACTTTATCCGTTCTAGTCAATTTTTCAGTTCTCAGATTTCTGGGATCTTAGTGATATGGCTTGTGAAGGTAAAATTTTCTTGGTTGTTAGTTCAGTAATGTCCTATCACTAATATAATTCTATGTTCGAATCAATTCGTGTCCCTGAAATTCAACTTTCTGATCAATTTTTTCGTTTGTGTTAATTTATTTTTGTGAAATTTAATTAATAATATTCTACATTAGTATCTAACTTTTAGATAACGAGCTACTTACCAGGTTGCCGTGATTTCGAAGTTGAAACATGATAGTTCTTAAGCTGACAGGTTATTGCATTGATAGATGAATGAGCATTGTCATATGAGTTCGGCAGTATGGGATCATTACATGACATTCTGAACTGTATGAAGGGAGTGCATGGAGCACATCTAGTTCTAACTGGATACAACATGTAAGGATGGCTATTAATGTAACAAGGAACTGTAGATTTGGCACGAGAATATTCAACACTCCGTAAATGCACACGGATATCAAATATTTAAAGACTTTAAAGCCAAGATTGGATATCGTAATATTTTAAATTAGGCACCTGTCACGATTACTCGTCTTGTTTCTATGCAAGTTCTTGGAACTTTTGGTTATTGTGGATCGAATTATGCCATGGTCGGACAATTGAAGCTGAAAAGTAATGTGTATATCTATGATGTGGGTATGTTGGAACTTTTGGCAAGTTTTAGTGTGCTTACAGAATTTAGGTATTACATTTCTTGTGAAAATAAAATTTTTGCATGAGTAGCGATTTATGTGCTATCATGTTAAATTGTAAATGTTTCATTCAGATTGTATTTGCCAATCCATTAAAGAATAGTTCGATAGTTATAAATACTTTGGTTTTTAACCATTGGACGATTACTTGTTAATCTTATATATTAGTATATAAGGTGCTCATTTTTTAATTTTTGTTTTTTTTAACTTTTAGAAGCTTCAAATTTTTACTAAGGTGCTTGCAGTGTTCTAGTATTCTTTTGGACACATGAAATTTCAAGTGCAGTACCATTATTATGACCTTGTGCCAAGCAATTAAAGAGCAAGTTTTATCTCTTTGTACATATTATACATGATTGGTTTGTAAAAATGAAAAGAGAAACCAGTACAACAAAATTACAATGTCAGTTGTGCATCAGAAATATTAACTAACAAGTAATGAGTAATCTATGACAAGACACAATGTATCATTTAGATTTGAAAAAAAAAATTACAATACTAAAGATTGAAAAAAGTTTAAAAATAGTACTTTTGATAAATTTAAACTATGAAATTAAACTCTAAATCATAAAATACGGTTTCCGAAACCTAACGAAATAAATCTTTATAGTTATTCTCAATTACATTAACAACAATATTGATCTCACTGGCAAAAACACGATCTACCTAACAAGAAAAGGGACCAACTTCCAATATTGATTAGAAGCAAGAACCTCTTTTTCCATCAAGGTGATCACCTTATTCAACCTTAAAACAATAGCAAAGGTTATTTTTAAACTTAAACTAATATCGATCGTCTTATCCCAGCATCGAAAGAAAACCTAGTAGCATCGCCTGAAACCACTTTGATAGCATGTCGTAAGCTTTTACAATTTTTGGTGCACTTTGACATTCCTGAATTCAACAAAAAGTGTTCATTGCATCAGAAATAAATTAAAAAGATTGCCTTTCTGAAATTTATCTAAAATTAGCTCCCAAGATCACAAAAAAAAAAAAAAAAAAAATTAACAAATAAGATTCTGTAAAAATAAATTTTAGGATCCTGTACTTTAATATTCATTCCATAATTTTTCGAGTATATTGATATATATCCATTTCAATAGGCAATAGTCCCACCTAGCAACTACTTAAAGAAAAATATACCATTAGAATTCTTCTGTATATTAGAATTGTCGTTATAATGTAATATCCATTTTTTAAATTCTAAGTTTCTGACTATTATGTTGTGTTAAAATGGATGAGTGATTTTATGCATTCCTATTAAGATAAAACATCTATAAATCTTTGAAAAAAAACCATCTATAATCTGTATGGTCATTAACAAAATAGAAATGTTGTGATACATTTTAGGTTAGATGCGTAAAGAATCTCAATAAACAAACAAATTGATATGCACACAAAAACTTACCAATTTTAAAGAAAATAATGCATTATTGTCTGCTCCTTGGCACAAAGAGAGCAATAACTCTATCATTGGAAACAAGCTTAGTCACCCTTTGTTTTCAAATTTGACCCCTCACAACCATCCCTAATAACCTAATGAACCACATTATAACTAATATATGAAATGATCTAATTTTGAACCTAATAAAAACAATAAAAAACATTTGAATGTAGAACCTAGTAAGAACATTAAAAAAAAATTATATAACTAGTATATGAAACAATCTCTCTCTGCTTCAATTATAGATTCTAACTAAGTAAAACACTATACATGTTGAGATTCTACTGTAGAATCAAAAATTTTACACTAGAATTAACTGAATTGACTAATTATTTAACATTTTTACTAACTTGATTCTATAGCAGAATCAAAAATTATGTGTAAAATTTTGAGATTAAGATTTGTTCGTTAAGAATCATGTATCAGATTCGTGTAGTAGAATAAAATACTTTACAAGATCTTTATAATATGAAAATTAAAGAGCACGGCCTAATTCAAAAGAACAAAAAAATAAATCACAAATTAAAGTTTGTACTTAAATAGTGTAATGACTAATTTTAAGATTTTGTAATAATTAGACCCAATTGTGTAAGTTATAATGTGACCAATTACGAAAATAAATAAATAATAATAAGTTACGAGGAGCATTACTTTGAAGAAACAAATAATGCAAGCAACCTCCGAAAAACAAACAACATCATTTGAAGATTCTCCATAAGAAACAAAGGAGAATGTGTCCAGCCAGTAGAACTACTATTTCAGCCTAACTTCCTCCACCAAGGAGAGTGCAAACCTACATTACCAAATTTTTATCACTACTTTGCCATTTATTCCAATTGTATCCAAACTTACCAAAAAAAAATTTTTACAAAGTAGGACCCTGCTAATTTGATTCTACACTAGAATAAAAAGGCTATTTTGTATAATGATGCTTAAGTAATAGTTAATTTGATTTTATTATAGAATCAAATTTTGAGTACAAAATGGTTGCTTTCGAGTCATTCCTCTATAATATTATATGTAGCAAAAGTTTATTATAGAATTAAAATTTCTACACTAGGATTAAATCTACACTAGTAAAAGTTTAGCTACATAAATTTTTGTTTCTATAGTAGAACCAGAAGAAGAAGGAAAGGCCTACCTAAAGTTTTGATAAAAAAATTTGTTGCTTTTGAATCATTTCTCTGATTTTGCGATTTTGCAATACAGTTTATGCATGAAATGCCAATTGTTGAATAAAATTTATGCACTAATATTTAAAAAATCAAAGAAATACCAACTTGATTCTACATCAGAATCAAAAGGCACCTAATACTTTGAGCATAAGATTTGTGATTTGCTTACGAGTCATTCATCAGTATCTATAGTATAATTTATGCAGTGCAAGCCTACTATAGAATCAAAATGTCATCATTAATATTAAAAAAATCAAATTGATATTAATTCAATTCCAAAGTAGAATCAAACAAAAACAAGTTTAAAATAACACCATAATTAAATGGAATCAAGCAAAAACACAAATTACATAATCCAATTACAGTGATTAAATTAGATGTAAAGTACAGTTAATAACTTTAAGAACTAAGATAATCACAGATCGAAAAATCACGATAATTGAATCAAAAACAAAAATACCTGAAGTAGTATATGAATCTCGAGATCTTAACATGCAGATCGTAAAGATTGAATCTTTAATTTAGTACAAATTGAAGAAAGCTACGCTATGATGGATCAATCGATTAGGAAAATCTGAGAAACATACATACAATTACCGTGTATGTATCTGTATCGCAATGTTCCTTAATCTAACATGTTATTTATTCATCGTGTACTGTTGGATGTAATTCTAATCTAACGGTTAAAATTAATTTAAGGGGTTCTCTCTTGTACTCTATATAAAAAGGTTTTCTATGGAATAATGACATATATATATATATATCTCTCTCTGTGTGTGTGTATCCTAAATTTAATTTAAAATTTATACACATCCAAGTATAATTTAATTTTATATATATATATATATACACACACATTATTTTATATATATACATTTTAATAAAAACATTATACATGTTTCGGCTTTTATATAATAGTATAGATATTTAGAATGTAAATTCCTTTATTTTACATAAAATTTTCATTTGTGTTGGTATGTTAGAAATTATTAATTTAACACATTTCAGATTTTACTTAATATATAAATCCGTATAATACGTTATATTTAACTACTTAATCATATTTTATTTTAATTTTTATATAAACATTATTAACGTAGTTTGGATGTAGCGGTGTTTCTATTTTTATTATTTTTTTGTTAATCAACTTACTTACACTATTTTTAATTTTGAATACCCGAAAAAAACCCGATCCGAAACCCGACGAATTTGGATATTGAGTTCTGCATTTAGATGTGGATTTATTTTTAAAACCCGAAAATATTTGGATATATATTTGGATTTTGCAAAACCCGAACCGAACCAGTTGCCATCCCTATATGTGTCGGATATTTAGACGGTGTTAATTCACCATAAATCTTCAAAATAAAATATTCTTACTAACCCCAGTTCATTCAGTATTTCTTTCACAATATTTTACTAAACAAAATATTTTTCTTTGTTTGTGAATTTTGTTTATAATTTGTCATCCGATTCCTTCATCGTTCCATTACGAATCAAACACAACGTTACACATAATAGACAAAAAAGTCCTGCTTGAAATAAACAGAAATAACTGACAAACAGAAACATCTTGCATTCTTATTAGTAGTAATAAGGACTGTAGCAAAAGGGGTACATAAAACATAAAAAGAGAGGAGATTATGGCCAATTTACCTTTTACATCTTCACCACCACCAAAAACACACAGCCTTGAACCCTATTCTACTAGACCACCTGATTTGCTTTCATCATCATCCCCCCTTTAACTATTCCACCCTCTAAAGCAACAACCTCCCCCATCATATCATCACACTATCTTTTACTTTACTCTACCCTCTTCCTTCATCCTTTCCCCACCAGTCAAAACACAAACAAAACTTTAAGCCCACAAAAAAAACCACCCACTGGGATATCATAGTATCCCCACCCTTATTACACTTCACTTCTCTTCATCTACTTCGTCAAGAGAATGAGAATTTATACCAACCATCCCAGATTATAGCTACTAGCATAATATTATTAATTATATATTATTTATATCTACCTTGTTCAACTACACACTACATTCATTACAAACTGCTGTTGTGCCTGCTCTCATCAGTAAGACCACTCCCGTGGTAGATGCATGTCATAATTGAGTGCCTTATTGGCAGCTGCCATCATTTTCACCCCATTGCGCCACTGTTGTGCCAATACTGCATTTCTACGCATAACCATCATATCTGCACAAACCCAACACACAGATTTAAGTACAGGTTTAAGAGTATTCGACCGAGTCGACCGATTTTTACAATGCCATATTTAAACATGTGCAAGTGGTAATACATTACTATGTGTTAGTGGCCAAATTGGTGATTTTAAAATGTATACCATGATTTGGAGTGACAACATCTAAGAAGCGTGGCTGAGCTTCAGCATGATTCTCATGGGTCATATTTATTATTGCTTGAGCTGCCCTATGCTGAGTAAAGCCTGTTGAACAACCTAAGTATAAACCAAAACATACTAAATTAAAAATGCTATTATTTCAATTACCTAATAACAATAACAATGTTATGTCGAGTGTAGACCCAAAGAAAAATAAAACCAAGGCTGTTCATTCAAATATATAAAAAGAACAGCTGGATTTACATGGGGACACAGTTCCCAATAGTCAAAATCTAGAAAAAGCTTTTGCAGGTTTAGAAAACAGAGCAAGTGAGAGAGACAAGTATCTAGGGGGCACAACAGGCAATAAAGCAACTCATAACCAAGAAAATGGATTACAACTGTAAACTCCAAACATCCCCCCAGAAACAGAGATTACTCTGGCCCCACCAACCCAAGCATTACTACAACTTTTACTCCCTCACATGAAACTGCTTTGTTTAAAATACACACTAGCTACTTCAAATTCACAACAGTAAAAAAAATTACTTACCAGATTTAACACCAGATTCAACAGGGTCAGGACATCTACGAGGGAAGAACACACCGGTCCCGGCACATTTCCTCTTAACACCACTGCCAGGAACAATTTTCCGGCCACCGGAAAACAATGAACAGCTGTCTCCCACAAAACCATTCACATTAAGCAGGTTATGTGGGTTTCCGCACATCACATTTCCCCCGGCACAGCCATTTTGAAAACCAAATTGAGGCCTCTTTTGGCAGGGTTGTGGCCCAGCCCAAATAGATCCACAACTTTTTCCGAACTGCAATAAACAAAACAAAAAACCCAAGTTTATACTTTAGTTAAACTATAACATAGAGATGTTTGTGTTAGTATGTTATAGACGTACATGGTTGTCATTGTAGAGACAAGCGTGAGGCCCTGAAGAGTGAGTTTGGGTGAAGTTATTAGCTGAGCTGAGTAGGGCTCTGTTGGTTTTAAGTACTTGTTGGGTTTTGAATTTGTTCAACATGTTGACTTGGCCTGCAGCTTCACGTATAAGATCCCACGAATAGTCAGCTGGAGCAAAGGGGCCTGTTGGAGAAGAAGGTCCCTGTAAAGGCCCAGTTGGGCTCCCGTTGCTAAACACTGGGCTTAGTATTGACTGGGGTGAGCTAGACAAACTCCACTTTTTCTAAAACAATTCGAACATTCAAAATCAGTATACGAGTGTGCGAGAGAGAAGGGGGAGAGAGAGAGAGAGAGGTACCTGAGAAGCAGCATATTGGAGTTTGTTGGAGTCGAGGAGAGTGGAGAGAGCGAACTGGCGAGTTAACCCGGTAAAAAAGTCGTCCTCTTCATCCTCAGTGGGGGAAGTAAAGGAGGCAAAATCGTAAGGGAACTCGGTTGGGAGCTGGTGGTTGTCTGAAGCTAGGCTGTGGTGCTGGTCAGTGAGAAGCTCCGAGGGAAGTGAATAATCTGGCTGCTTATGACTATTTTCCACCATTTTTTACAGAATAGTATTTGAAAGAGGAAATGGCAGAGCAAGAGAGGGGGGAGAGAGATTTGAAATATTGGAGAGGAGAGTGATGGAAGCAGAAGAAAAGGGGGGTGTGCCTGTCTGGTTGCTGCTGTATGAAGATTTAATAAAGACACCCCTTCCTTGGGTCATGTGGGGCCCTCCCTACTAGGGGCAGAAGAATAAATTTACACATAGGAAGTGCAGAATGTTCAACCAACATCCTTTGGTTTTTCTTTTGCTATACTGTAATTTCGTAATGGTAAACTGTAAACACTCGGAGGACAAACCTTTTTCATTTCAGTATTTGAGAAATTAACTATTCAAAATCTTTTTATTTCTGTCCACAGTTTTGTATTGCATGATATTTAAGATTTTTAAATCTAAATTTAAAATTTTAAAATGTCTAAATTTAAAATATTTTTCACACGTTCTATACTTAAAATAAAATGAGATTGAAGAAACTCCTACCATCAATTAACATTATCCAATCATTCCTGTAATTTTGTTATGCTAAAATCTTGACATAAATTTTAAACAAACACAATGGGTTAAGATAACATCCACCACTCTCAAAAGGTCCAAATATTGGTATTAAATTATTAAGGCCCGTCATTTCGAACCAATCCAACATTATACCAACTTAATATTTCACCGAGGCATTTGAAGACTATGATCCCTTTCTCGGGTTCACATTGCGTTTAATTTCGGGCATGAGTTACTTTATCTTCAAAGTTGGATTGGAATCCATCTTGACTTATATGCGATCCCAACCTAGAGATCTCATCATCATAATCAAAAATGAAAAGATTATTGTTATTATGTTAAAAATATCATATGCAATCCCAATTTTGGGATTGCATCATCATTAGTGATAATTCCCACGGCCGATTAGGGGCTTCTGATCACCGTTCTGGGCATTTTACCGGAAGTACTTCACCTGAGTTTGGGGTACCTGTAAAACAATGCTTGTCCGGGGTGGTGGCCGTCAAGCACCTCCGGCGTGAGAATCAGTAATCGGAAATAATAATAACCGGGCTGGTGAAAATATATCGTATGTGAAGAATAATGTAGAGAGCTTTTATTTTGTGAGAGCTTTTTTGTGTCTGAAAGATTGTCTTTTTTGGTTTGTGTGTAGAATGGGGGTATTTATAGGTTGGGTTTCTCAATCACTATTGCCCACTAGTTGTGCCGTTAAAGCTACAGTGAGCCACTATTGGAACAGTGATTGATGTCCCCTCAAACATACCTTGATTCTGCCACTTAAGCTACTTTGGTCAGATTCTGTCTGTTGCAAATGGGTGTCTTTGAATATTATATTGCCTCTTTGTCTTATGGAGTAAGATATCTCTATGCAAGTGGACAAGTGGGTGTACCTTTATGCAAATGGATAAAGCAAGATATTTTTGTGCAAGTAGATTAGTATGATGATTTGAAATACTTTTTGTGGATATTCTTTTGTACTTGAAATAATACTTTTGAAATTAGATATACTTTGTCAAATATTCCAGAATTGTGTTTTTAGGAAATTAGTGTTTTGCTATTAGCGGGTGCCCGCTGATAGCTATCAGCGGGTACTTATCATTGCCCCCCACTCCCTCTAGGCGCTTTTGCGGGTAGGGGGAGTAAAAGGAAAACGGTAAGCGGAAGCGGAAGAAATGCAAAACTTTGGAATGCCTGTGCCCCCAAGTGTTGGCGATCAACACTTAGGAGTTAGAAAATTTGGTGTAAAAATGTGCCCCCCAAGTGTTGGCGGACAACACTTAGGCGGTTTGCGGTGCTTGACGTATGCGAAGTTGAAAAGTTCTTTGTTTGATATGCGTAACTGTTATGCGAATAAATGCTTATTATTGCCAATTAATGAAAGAATAATATTAAATGCCAATAATAAGAGAAATGATAAGTGGCAGTGCGTATTAATGAGTGAAGTGACCTTTGGGTGGAGAGAGAGTGTACCTTTGAAATAATATGTGAAGAGAAGTGGGGAGTTATTACCAAGTGAGTAGTTGGTGTTTTGTACCGAGGCAGTTACTATTGTGCTTTTGGCGTGGACCAGTCAGAAGCTGCCACGTTGCGTGTTATAATCTTTCCCCCTTTTCACGCGCCTCACTTAATAAAAAGGGAGGTTTGGTCAGTTATTTTCTCTCATCTTTTTACTGTCTTCATATCTCTTATCATCGAGTGCTTACTTGGTTGTTCTTTGTGGTGGTTGTGTTATTCCGGTGACCGGCGAGGTTTATATCTCTTTAAAGCCGTTCGTATCTCCTGCTTTGCGGTAAGATTTGTTGTTCTTTCCTTGCATTTTTCTTTTGTGATTTCTGTTTCATAGATAACCGTGCCATGTATGTATTTCTAATTTTGTGATGTCTGTTTAGGTAGGTGGTTTTGAATGTGGGTTTGTGTTTGTTTTTCGTTTCGGTGGTAAGTGGATATTGTTTTCGATTTCCTCTTTTATGAAAAAGAGTTCGATTTATGTGTTCGATAGGTTTTTGGTCAGGACTTTTGGTGGTGTATTGTTTGTTCATAGTTTCTGAGTTTGGGTAATGTAATCTTTTGATGTTTAGGCCAGTAATGGTGTGTATATATGTATGTATATGTGGTAAATGCTGTGTAAATTGGCTTTGTGATGATGTGGCTTCGATGTTTGTGGAGGGAAATGGAATATGAATCGTTTTTCTTGTATTTATAAAAAAGGAAATTGCTGTGAAAATCCACGTGTACCTTGATAGTTGTAAGCGGTTTTTGTGTAGGCGGTACAGGATTTTTACTTTTGAATTTGTGTAGATGGGTGACGAATTTACAGATCCTGGGACCGGAGAGAAGCGATCGCTGATAAATGGCTACGGGCGGTGGGCGGACATTGGGCAACTGACCTATCCAGCGGTTCTCCTGAGAAATCGGTACAAATACTTTGAGAGTAGTGAGAGTTTGTTCCGGGCGACCAATGTGGCCCCGACAGCGTATTCGAAGGCGCAGATGGATGCCATCTTTTCTAGATTTCCTCATCTTCAACACGACAGTACGTTCCTGAGTGAGGAATGGTCAGCGTATGTTAGTAGGATGTTCCGGATAGAAGATGGCTATTTCTGGAGGCGGGCGGAGGCGGGTGAGAGGCTGTATCACCGTTTTGATGACGGTTCTGTGTGCCTCCCAGTTAGTCATTTGAAGGCTGGTTTCCGGGTTCCCCCACACAAATTTATCATGGATTTATTCTGAGTGTACTTTCAGTGCCCGTTAGCTCAGTTTAGTCCCAACTCCATAAGGGCTATTAATTGGTTTATAGCCAGTAGTGAAGCAATGGGTAAGCAGCCGACATTCAAGGCGTTTTTCTGTCTGTTTGATGTGAAAGCGAGTCGTTCAAAGCCTTTCTATGAACTGCAATTTGTGAAGCCAAATAGCGTGATTGGGAAGGCCTTGGATGGTTTTCGCCTGTGGTTATTTCCCATGGGTATGTCGGGTTGGCATGAGGAGTTTTTGGTTATCGGTGGCGGTGAGTTTGCTTGGCAGAAGAATTTTATGAAGAAAGTTGAGTGTTCTTATAAGGTGAACCGCAATCGATTGAGCCGCGCTGAGATTGATATCTTGGTGAGGCTTGTGAAGGCGCTAGGCGAAGTGTGGACGGAATCCAATTTTGTTGATCCGGCCGATTTAAGAAGACATTGCTGTAAGTCTTTGTTTCATGTATTCTGTTGTTTTCGTTGTATCTGCTATTAATAATATCGTTTGTTTTGTGCAGTATTGGATCCTCGTAAACCAGAGCTGGATGTACACCCGACCTTGGGTTTGAGTGAAGCGAGGTTGTATGCGAAGTTTATATTGACAGTGCCCCCCAGACCCAACCGTCTTCGTGGCGGTCATTTTTCCGCTGCAAATATATTGGATGCCTTTGATTTGTCAGGTGAAGGCAGAGGGGCTGAACCCTCTGTTCCTTTTGAAGATCCAGAAACCGTTGTGGAGGAAGATACGGAGGAGGAGGAGGACGAAGATGACATTGATTCGAAAGCCGAGTCGCTATCTGAGGAGTTGCTAGGTGAGTCTGAGGAGTTTTTGGGTGGGGAAGGTCAGGCATTTGAAGAGAGCGTTGAGTTGGAGTTAGAGGGAGAAGAATCTGCACAAGGAGAGAGTGAGAAGGATGAGGCTGTAGTGGAAGTTGACAGGGCCGCTGTGGGAGATGTTCAAACTGGCGGCGAAAAGCCCGCTAATGTTGAGGAAATGGCCACTGAAAGTGGAGGCAATAGTCCTGGTACTGTGGCAAGGTTATATGCTGCCAGCCTAGGAGTTGGTGAGCATGAACTGGATATTCTTTCAAAGGAGTATAGAGCGTCCATTCGAGGAGTTGAGCGGGCTGTTTCTAACATTCCTGAAGCAGTTGGCGCTCCTGGGAGCAAGGAAGTCGTTGATTTAGATTCTGAAGAGACTTTGGGGACCGCAAAGGAGGCCGATGTTGGGGCGGAAAAACATGTTGATGTGGCGGGTGATGTTCCGCCTCCAAGTTTGAAACGGAGAACTATCGATGATGTTGGTCCGTCTAAGCGTAGACGGGTCGAGCCTTTCAGGGTAGGTGATTACGTTCCTCCCAACGTGGTTGTTGATGAAAGCGCAGGCACCACTTCTGATGGTACTGGGGAAGAGGATGGTGTGGATAGTGGAGAGTCTTCTGAAGAGATTGTTCATTATACAAGTAGTGATGATGAAGTGAATGATGCTGAGTTTGGCAGTAGGCCCGGCTATGGTTTTCTCTTCAAGTCAGGGCCTAATACTTTTACAGCGGAATCTATGACTGATGATGATCTGCTGAGGATGAATGAGCTGAGTTGGGGGCGGATGTGTCGCCTTTCGCAGAAGTACGCTGCACGGGTATGCATCTGTCCAGTAGTTTGGTGTTTGCTCTTACTTTTGCTTGTTGGTGACTCGTTAAATTTTTTTGTGTTTGTTTTTGTAGAATCAGTGCATGTATACGGGTTTGATGGCCCGGGGTAATATGTACCGCAGCAGCAATATAGCTTTAAAGGAGAGAGTGAGGATGCTTGAGCGGGAACTGGCCGCCGAGAGGATAATGAAGGATAATGCTGCCAAGGCTTTGTTTGAGATTGAGACCGAGAAAACCGATATTAAGGCAAGCTATGCTTACAGTTCTGAGCTTCGAAGGTTTTTGGCGGAGGACAAAATTGAGCTTGAGGCCGAGAAGGCGGCTTTGACGGAGCAGATAAAGAACTTAAGTACTTCACTGAAGTATGAGAGGGACCGTGCAAATGATGCTGAAAGCCACCTTGACTCCCGTCCGACGGAAGATGCTGCGATTAGGAAATTTAAAAACAGTGCCGAGTTTGCCGGAATTGTGAAAGAGGAAGCCGCAAAGATGCGTGTAACGGTATCGCCAAGTGAGGTCTTTGAGCTTGGTGAGTCAAAGAGGAAAGCCGTGGAGGATGCTGCAGAGATTGACCGTTTGAGAATCGAAGCGGCTAAACTAAAATCTAAGGCCAAGAGAGCTAAGCGTAAGATGAAAGCATTGAAAGCCCGTCTAGGAGAGACGATCAGAGTTAGTGTTGGTTGTCAAACGGAGCCTGTGGCAGGTGAAGTTGATGTGCAAATTCCTGAGCGTGGAACGGGTGGAGATGAGGTTGATGTTGCTACTCCGTTATCGGCCATAACAGCCGTTTATGGTGAGGAACCGGATGAAAAGGAGCCGTTGATAGGCATGTCCGGGTTGGATGAGTTGGACGTCGTGGCACCGTTGTCGGCCATAGCGGCCGTGTACGGCGAGGATCCGGGTGAAGAGGAAACTTTAATAGGCATGTCGAGTCCGCTGAGAGCTTCCCGCTGGGGATGAGTCCTTACTATGGCTGCCCGTTGTTAATGTTGTTTTTGAAGTCGCTCTGCGGGTCTGTCCGCTGTGTGACTTGGAAAAAGTTTTCTATTTCTCGTACTTGTAAATTGTTTTTTTTTTAAAGTCTGGAATACTTTGTGTTTGGTGGGATATTTATCTTTGAATTTCTGTGGCGAAATATAATTGTATTGTGTATATTGTGTTTGTTTGTGAAAGGGAGAAATAAATAGGCTTTCGGGAAATGTTACCTAGAAATCGCGCGTTTTGACTGTGGGGATTTGCCACGAGCATTAAATGCTGCATGGAAATCACGTACTTCTGACCATGCTTTTACTGCAGTCTGCATGGGGATGGATATTTTTTTGACTGTGCGTGTAGTATTCCTTGGCTTGGAAATGGCAGTATTAACTGCGCACCTTTTTACTTGCTTTTACCCCCCTATAAAAGGGGGGTTAACGTGCTCGATTCTGAGCATCTTCCTCATTTCATAGCTTTCTTCATTCCTGTCACTGTTATCTTCGTCATGGATCCTCGCGTAATGATGTACGATTATGACAACAACAAGGTCATAGTCGATGGGATGGTTTTTGATGGGCCGGAGTCAGAGACCGATTTTCCTGAAGTGTTTCGGAAGATCGAGGAAGCTCTAGCGAAGCGCCGGGAGAAGAGAGAAGCTGCCAAGAACCCACCCCCACCAAAGAAAGACGACGGTGGCGGAGAAGGTGGAAGCTGCAAGGCCTAGACTAGGGATCCAAATCTTGTATATCGTCTAGCCTTGTAATAAATAAAAATGAATAAATTTGCCTTCTTTTTCTTTTTTTCGTTCGAACTTGTTTGGCAATCTTTCCTTCTTTGCATGTTTTTTGCACGTCTTTGATGCTTGATAAATGTTGTCTTTTGCTTTTGCCCATTTAGGGACGTACTATTTTTTTCTGTTGATGGAATTCCATAGGTTGATTGCCCGCATAGATTGTTTTGAGTAATAGGATGGTTGTCCGCGTAAAGGACCTTGGGATAGAATGCCTTGTGTAGGTCGCATGTCCGTTTAGGAGACTTTGTAATAGAATGCTTGTAGTAGGTTGTGTGTCCGCTTAGGAGACTTTGTAATAGGAGTATTGTCCGCGTAGAGGACTGTATAATAGGATGTTTGTCCGCGTAGAGGACTGTATAATAGGATGTTTGTCCGCGTAGAGGACTGTATAATAGGATGCTTGCCCGTTTAGGGGACTTGATAATAGGATGCTTGTCCGCGTAGAGGACTTGATAATAGGATGGTTACCCGTTTAGGGGACTTGATAATAGGATGCTTGTCCGCGTAGAGGACTTGATAATAGGATGCTTGTCCGCGTAGAGGACTTGATAATAGGATGCTTGTCCGCGTAGAGGACTGTATAATAGGATGCTTGCCCGTTTAGGGGACTTGATAGTAGGATGCTTGTCCGCGTAGAGGACTTGATAATAGGATGGTTGCCCGTTTAGGGGACTTGATAATAGGATGCTTGTCCGCGTAGAGGACTTGATAATAGGATGCTTGTCCGCATAGAGGACTTGATAATAGGATGCTTGTCCGTGTAGAGGACTGTATAATAGGATGCTTGCCCGTTTAGGGGACTTGATAGTAGGATGCTTGTCCGCGTAGAGGACTTGATAATAGGATGCTTGTCCGCGTAGAGGACTTGATAATAGGATGCTTGTCCGTTTAGGGGACTTGATAATAGGATGCTTGTCCGCGTAGAGGACTTGATAATAGGATGCTTGTCCGCGTAGAAGACTGTATAATAGGATGCTTGCCCGTTTAGGGGACTTGATAGTAGGATGCTTGTCCGCGTAGAGGACTTGATAATAGGAAGCTTGTCCGCGTAGAGGACTTGATAATAGGATGCTTGCCCGTTTAGGGGACTTGATAATAGGATGCTTGTCCGCGTAGAGGACTTGATAATAGGATGCTTGTCCGCGTAGAGGACTGTATAATAGGATGCTTGCCCGTTTAGGGGACTTGATAGTAGGATGCTTGTCCGCGTAGAGGACTTGATAATAGGATGCTTGCCCGCGTAGAGGACTTGATAATAGGATGCTTGCCCGTTTAGGGGACTTGATAATAGGATGCTTGTCCGCGTAGAGGACTTGATAATAGGATGCTTGTCCGCGTATAGGACTGTATAATAGGATGCTTGCCCGTTTAGGGGACTTGATAGTAGGATGCTTGTCCGCGTAGAGGACTTGATAATAGGATGCTTGTCCGCGTAGAGGACTTGATAATAGGATGCTTGCCCGTTTAGGGGACTTGATAATAGGCTGCTATTGTAGACAATTTGTTGGTAAAAAAAAGTATTCCATTCATGACTCTTGAGTACAAGAAAGAGAAAGTACAGATTGATTGACTGTCTATTGATAATACTTTCTCAATTTATCGCCGTGCCAAGTGTTGTTGACTTCCGTGCCATCCAGGCGTGCTAGTTTGTAAGAGCCCGGCCTTAAGACCTGAATGATTTTGTATGGGCCTTCCCATTTTGGCATAAGTTTGCCGGTGTGTCTAGGGTCGGATGCCTCAGTTGCCCTGTTGACTAAATCACCTTCTAGAAAAGCCTTGACTCTGGTTCTTTTCCCGAAAAATTCCTTTGTTTTTTCTTTGTAAGCGGTCATTTTTTCGACAGCGGCTTCCCTTGCTTCATCTAGTAAGTCTAGGTTTGTTTTGAGTCCTTGGTTATTGGCCACTTCTTCGAAGTTGATAGCTCGGTAGGATGGGGATCCAATCTCGATTGGAGCAAGAGCTTCCGTGCCGAAAGCTAGTTTGAACGGGGTTTCCCCTGTACTTGTCCTAGCTGATGTCCGGTATGCCCAAAGGACGTTAGGCAACTCATGCGGCCATTTCTTTTTGGAAGTAGTTAGCCTTTTTTCCAGGCCTCGAACAATGGTGCGGTTAGTTACCTCAACTTGTCCGTTGCTTTGTGGATGGCAGACAGAAGCTTTCTTGTGTTTGATCCCGTGGTCCGATAGGAATTTTGTAAATTTTGACCCAACAAACTGTGTCCCGTTGTGGGATATGAGTACCACCGGAATCCCGAATCTCGTGATGACTTGATCTGTGACAAACCGGATTGCATCATCCTGTGTGACGTTCTTGAGTGCCTTTGCTTCGGCCCATTTGGTCATGTAATCGATGGCGACCATTACGTATTGTAGGTCACCCTTGGCTTTAGGGAAGGGCCCCATTATGTCGATGCCCCAAACCGCGAAGGGTATTGGCGACAAGATTGTTGCTGGAAGGGCTGGTGCTTTCCGGGACATATTGCTGAATAGTTGGCATTTGTGGCACTTCTTTGTGAAAGCTTTGCATTCTTTGTGCATCTTGGGCCAGTAATAACCTTGTCTGAGTATTTTATGTGCCAGTGCTTTTCCAGCCATGTGGTTGCCACAGATGCCTTCATGGACTTCTCTCATGCAGTATAAAGCCTCTTCTTCATCAACACATTTGAGTATAGGAGAATCAAAACTCCTTTTGTACAGGGTGTCTTCTTGCATAAAGTACTTTACCGCTTGAGATTTGAGTATCTTAGCCTTAATGTTGTCATCGGGCAGGGTACCATCTTTTAAGTACCGGATATAGGGAGTCATCCAAGTATCTTGTGGCGGGCCTATCTCCATTACAGGCAGACTTTTAATGCTGGAAGTTTGCAATTCCTCGAAATAGACCGTGTCGCTACCCGTTTTCTCCCCCTTTGTTAGTTTGGATAACATGTCCGCCACTGTATTATCCGTTCTGTCTATTTGTTCGAGGGTATGTTTCTCAAATTTGGATAGCATAGCTTGTACCATTTCCTGGTACTTGCCGAGACTTGTGTCTTTGGTAGAATAATCACCCATCGTCTGGCGGACTACGAGCTGTGAGTCGCTGTAGATGGTGATTTCTTTTACTTGTAGGTTTCTTGCCAACGCTAAACCGGCGAGGAGTGCCTCATACTCTTCCTGGTTATTTATCGCTTTGAAGTTTAGCTGTATGGCCTGTTTGACTTGGAAACCGTTGGGGCTGGTAAGGATTAACCCTGCCCCACAGCGGGTGTTGGTGGAGGAACCGTCCACGTACAACTGCCAATTGTTACCGGTGATGATCCCGCTTTCCGCTAGTATTTTTTCTTCCCTTGTGGTGAACGAATATTCGGTGACAAAGTCTGCCAATGCTTGTGCCTTGATTGCGGTTCTTGGCTTGTATTTCAAATCGAATTGACCGAGCTCTACAGCCCAATTGATTAGTCTACCAGATAGGTCCGGTTTGTGCAGTATTTTTCTCAGCGGTTGGTCTGTGATAATCCGGATTTGTCTGCCTTGGAAGTAATGTCTTAATTTTCTGCTTGCCATTACCAGAGCTAGAGCAAACTTTTGAACATTAGGATAGCGAGTTTCTGCGTCTTTAAGCACTTGGCTGACATAATAGACGGGCTTTTGCTCGCCTTTTTCCTCTTTGATCAGCACTGCCCCCACAGCCTTGTCTGTTGCAGATAAGTATAGTGATAATGGCTCTGAAGGAGCCGCGACCATTAACAAAGGAGCGGAGGAGAGATAAGTTTTAAGGTCCTCGAAGTCTTTCTGGCACTCCTCTGTCCAGGATATTGCCTTCGTTTTTGTTGTTCCCTTCAGGGTATCAAAGAATGGGAGGCATCTGTCGGCCAATTTTGCTATGAACCTTCTGAGGGCTGCTAGTCTCCCTGTTAACTTTTGTATTTCCTTTAAGGTCTTTGGTGGTTGCATGTCGATGATTGCTTTTATTTTTTCGGGATTGGCCTCAATGCCCCTGTGAGATACCAAAAATCCCAGGAATTTGCCCGCGTCTAGTGCGAACGCACATTTGTCCGGGTTGAGCTTCATGTTGTGTTTTCTGAGGGTTGAGAAACATTCCTCCAAGTCTTGTAAGTGATAAGTCGTTATGAGAGACTTTACTATGAGATCGTCCACATATACCTCCATATTGCGGCCTATCTGACTGCCGAAGATTTTGTTCATTGTTTTCTGGAATGTGGCGCCTGCGTTGATTAATCCAAAAGGCATGACTTTGTAGCAGTAGACCCCCCTGTGTGTAATGAAGGCTGTTTTCTCTCTGTCTTCCGGTGACATTTTGATCTGATTGTAACCGGAGTACGCGTCCATGAAACTCAGCATTAGGTGGCCCGCTGTTGCGTCGATGAGTTGATCCATTGAGAGAGGGGGTACGGGTCCTTTGGGCATGCTTTGTTTAGATCAGTGTAATCCACGCACATTCTCCATTTGCCGTTGGCCTTTTTCACCAGTACTACATTTGCGACCCACTTTGGGTAGGTGACTTCGCAAATTAAATCTGCGTCCAAGAGTTTGTCAATTTCGACATCGATTGCCTGTTGTCGCTCAGGAGCAAAATTCCTTCTTTTCTGTATTTTGGGTGCCTTTTCCGGGTCCACATTCAGTTTGTGGATTGCTACCGACTCATCCAGACCTGGCATATCCTTTGGGCTCCATGCGAAGACATCAGCGTATTTTCTTAGGAGGTCTGTGAGGCCAGCCTTAAAGACTGAATCTAAGCCTGTTCCCACACTCACACTTTTGTTTGCGTCTCCGGGCACAACTTCTATTTTTTCTGTCTATACCGCGGGGCTTATTGGCGGTTTCTCTTCCCGTTTGAGACACTTCAAGAGATTTGCATCTATTCGTTGCGGGTCGGGCCCGTCGATGAACTGTACCTCCCTCTTTCTTTTACTGTTGTTTTGCTGATGTTCAATATGTCTTTGTCTTTTTTCCCTTTTCCTCTTATTTGCCTTTTCTCTACGGAGGTTGCTGAGTTCAGTCTTACCCAGGGTGAGTGTTGTGCCGTAGCATCTTTTGGAAGTTTCAGAATCTCCCTTGATTTCTCCCACCCCGTTCAGAGTAGGAAATTTAATCTTTAGAAGAGGGGTGGAGGTGACTGCTTTGAGCGTATTCAGTGTGGGCCTCCCTAGAATCATGTTGTAGGAAGATGCGGTATTGATGACATAGAACTTGATCGTTCGACATACTTGCCTGGGCGATTTGCCGAAATAAACGGGGAGTCTAGCAATGCCCGCAATTGGGACGGCGTTGTGGCCAAAACCGTAAAGTGGTGTTTCATCGGGACATGGTTCGAGTTTCTCGCCATTTAACTTGAGCCTAGGGCTGCACATGGGTAGGGTTGGGTCGGGTTTTCGTCAAACCCCGACCCAACCCAATTAATTCGGTTTTATAAGAAATAAACCCATTAACTGAAAAAAAATTTGTAACCCAACCCCGACCCAACCCAATTAGTTCGGTTTGGTTCGGGTTGGGTTGGGTTAAATTTACTAATCGGAAGAACTTTACAAAAAATTCTGCACTTCGTAGAACATGTTGCAGAAAATGTTGCTGAAACTCGAAAGTGTTGCAGAATGTTGCAGAAAGTGTTGCATAATGTTAAAAAAAGTGTTGCAGAATGTTGCAGAAAGTGTTGCAGAAGCCATAAAGTGTTGCAGAAAGTGTTGCAGAAAATTTATATATGCAGAAAATTTAGAGTGCAGAAATTTGTAAAAATATATGCAGAAAATATACAAAATATTTAGAAAATATGCAAAAAAATTCTGCATTTTATGTAAACGGGTTGGGTTGGGTTGGTAAGGGTTAAAATTTGTTAAACCCTTACCCAACCCAATTAATTCGGGTTTTTTAAAAATTAACCCATTTAACCCACGGTTTTGGACGGTTCGGTTTGATCGGTTAAAAAGAGGGTCGGTTTGGTCGGTTTTTGAAACCCATGTGCAGCCCTACTTGAGCCTGTCCCATGTGTGTTTGAAACAGATGTGGACTGAGGATCCATTATCAACGAGGATCCTCTTTACCTCGTTGTTGGCCACGCGCAATGACACAACTAGTGCCTCAGTGTGATTCGGGTTAATACCCTCATAGTCCGCATCGGTAAAAGTAATGATATTCGGGGGTCCTTCGTATATCTCATAAATGTCACGCTCTTCTCTTGGCGGGGAGGATTTTCCGCCAAAAACGGTATGTACGATGTTTCTGTCTTGCCCTTGAGACGTGGCTGCCCCTTGTATTTGTCTGGGCAAATATTGGGATAGGTTGCCCGCTTTTAATTGTTTTTCCAGAAAATATTTGAGGGACAAGCAGCTTTCCGTAGTGTGACCATGCGTTTCATGATAGTCGCAGTGCTTGTCCTTCGGTCTGTCTTCAGGTAGTGTGTACATTGGGGCTGGCGGTAAATAGAAAGGCTTTCCCCTGATTTCTCGTAGAATGGTCGCCCTGGGGAGTGTGCAAGGTTTCTTCGTTGCGTTGCGCGACTGTTTCCAAAAACACGGTATGCACCTCGTGTTGCTGGTTTGCTTTGAATTTGTTTAGAAAAAGTTTCTTGAATTCCAACCAGGTATCAACGGATCTGGCGGTCAATCGACAAAACCATCTCTGGGCGTTACCGCGGAGAGTTGCGGCAAAGAAATGGCACCTTGTGAGATCATTATACTCGTAATGGAGGGCCAGTTGGTCGAAGTAGCTGAGGTGTTCCTCTGGGTCGCCCAGCCCGTCAAAGGAATTGAAGCTATGGTGCTTGATGTCTTTTTGTCGAGGCTCCGCCTCTAACCTTGCGGTAAAGGGTGACCCGTTGGTTTCTGGTTCGCTTGTGCCCTCTATTTTTCTCTTTAGCTCCATGATGGTGTGCATCATGTCTGCATTTGATGGTTGGGTATTCTCTGTTTCGTGCGGGCGGATGGGGGACCGTTCTCCCCGCCTTTGATTATCATATTCCACCAACACTTTCTCATATGCGGCCTTCTTGTCGTTGATGATTTTTCTCAGGTCTCTTTCTTTTCTATTCTGTTCCCATGTCTCCGGTCTGTGGTGACTTTTGCCGTGTTTTTTGTGGTTTGTATTCTGGGAGGAGCCTAGTCGAGAGAAAGCTGAGTTAGCCTTCCTAGGCTGACTGTGTACCTCTTCGTCTTGGTCGTTGTGAGAACGGACTTGGGAGCCCTGTGCTGGTGGTTGTCCTTGCTGCTGAAAAGCTGAAGCTATTTGCATGATTAGATCTACTTGTTGCTGGTTGAATCCCGCGAGGTTCAGACTAAGCGGTTGTTCTTGGTTATCTTTGTTGGGGGGGTGGTTTGTTAACTGATTATTTTGCGGGTTTGTGGGGGGAACGTTTGTGTTTACTTCTCTTAGTTGCTCTTCTTGATTATCTGTCATGGTTTTGGATCGAGTATTTGGGGCTATTTTGGTGATGTGTATGTGTTTGGTTTTTCTTGGAATGCAGGGTTTTTGTGTTGGGATTTTTGTGGTATTGGTTAGAGCAGGTGAGGGAGTTTTCTTCAAGAAAATAACGCCCTCCTTCTAGCGCCAAATGATAATTCCCACGGCCGATTAGAGGCTTCCGATCACCGTTCTGGGCATTTTACCGGAAGTACTTCACCTGAGTTTGGGGTACCTGCAAAACAATGCTTGCCCGGGGGTGGTGGCCGTCAAGCACCTCCGGCGTGAGAATCAGTAATCGGAAATAATAATAACCGGGCTGGTGAAAATATATCGTATGTGAAGAATAATGTAGAGAGCTTTTATTTTGTGAGAGCTTTTTTGTGTCTGAAAGATTGTCTTTTTTGGTTTGTGTGTAGAATGAGGGTATTTATAGGTTGGGTTTCTCAATCACTGTTGCCCACTAGTTGTGCCGTTAAAGCTACAGTGAGCCACTATTGGAACAGTGATTGATGTCCCCTCAAACATACCTTGATTCTGCCACTTGAGTTACTTTGGTCAGATTCTGTCTGTTGCAAATGGGTGTCTTTGAATATTATATTGCCTCTTTGTCTTATGGAGTAAGATATCTCTATGCAAGTGGACAAGTGGGTGTACCTTTATGCAAGTGGATAAAGCAAGATATTTTTGTGCAAGTAGATTAGTATGATGATTTGAAATACTTTTTGTGGATATTCTTTTGTACTTGAAATAATACTTTTGAAATTAGATATACTTTGTCAAATATTCCAGAATTGTGTTTTTAGGAAATTAGTGTTTTACTATTAGCGGGTGTCGCTGATAGCTATCAACGGGTACTTTATCAATTAGAAAAATTTATTACGTTATTGTTACAATAGGAACACCCATGAGTCTCAAGGGATTACATAAGTGAAGGCATTCCTATCCACAACATAAGAAACACATCACACGACTAATACCAACAGAATTGCATGCGAGGTCCATATAATATTCTATTTTAACCTCATCGCGAGGCCTTGACGCTCTAATTCCATGATAGTCTCGCATATCTTGTAGTATTAGCGTAGGTTGTGATCAGTCATGGACTTAAACGTTCGATGGACCTGGATCCTAAAAAATCAACAAAACCCTAATCCGTGTAGGTATTTTATTTCTTAAAAATTATATGTGGCTTGAATCTTATTTAGAGTCGGCAATTTCGTACACGACACGAAAATACGATATGAAAATGACACGAAAATTACGGGTTTGGGTTACCTTTGCGGTACACGAACACGAAATTACACGGATGAATTTAGTATCGGTTTTGGGTTTACACTTGGGTACATGACACGAAATGAAAATACACGAAATAAATAAATATTTAAATAAATATTTTAAATTATATAAATAAATATTATAAATAAATATTACATATTTAATTTTTTTAAAAATAAATATAAAATACACAAAAAGTACACGAAAAATACACGAAAGTACACGATTTTCGGTTCGTTTTCGTGTAAACGGAAAGTACGTAAAATATTTCGTGTATTTTTCGTTTCATTTCGCGTTTACACGAAATGTTTCGTTTCGTGTTCGTTTTAGAATTTTAGTACACAAATTTATTTCGTTTCGTTTTAGCCTCCTGATACACGAAACACGAAAATACTCGACACGAATTACTAGCTCTAATCTTATAAATAAATAAGCTATGTAGGACTCTTGTTACGATCAAAAAATAGTTTATCATGAGAAAGTATTAACATATTTTCTGATATTATACGAATAAACAACAAAATCAATTACATAAATCCCCAATTTTCATTCAATATACTTCGTGTTCTTAACAATTTGTATTTTACTCGTAATTTAACCATCGTCGCAGCAATTATTTTTATGAGTTATGCTAGAGGTATCAAATTGGGTATCAAAATTTGTTACCAAATGATATAACACTAATTAATTGGCATTTTGGGATGTTTTAATTGGATAATTCTGACGGGTCCATTACAATTATAACCAATCAAAACAATGCCACGTCATTCGGTAACAATTTTTGATACTCAATTTTGTACTTATAGCATTTTTCTATTATTATATCAAATTTCTCTATAACAATTCCAAATCTGAATACATTTTTCATCGGCCCAGTAATTATTCATGAATTAAAAAGTCATTACCATATTTGAATGAATTTAAATAAATGAAGTGAAATAACATGCGTAAGATACATCCACTTACACGAATGAAATAATGAACGGAAGTCGTGGATAATAAAGAGGAGAGGGGGTGAAGATCCTGTGAGAATCTGAATCTGTGTAGCAGAGGAGAGAGGGGAGTTTGGAGAAGTAACTGCAAAACGCCGCATGCTTTTACCACCTCCCATCACGTCCTTTTCTCGAGACTAAACACACACCTACTGCCCCTCCTCACCTCCTTTTTCTTTGTCCTTACTCCCACTTTTTTACTCCAAAGTCCAAACGGCGGTTATCCCACTTTCAAAATCTTGCTTCTCCACTTGCTACGCCCAATCCGGTTCGGGTCTCAACCCAATTCTATCTTTAATTTGTTGTAACTTGTAAGTTACTTAAAATAATGCATTAAAATATCCGAGGTATTCTTTTTCATGTACTCCTCCAATATACTCCACTTAACGGTTCGGACATGATAGCGTTGAGTTATTCCAATCTGACTCTACAAACACACTTTGAAATATTTTTTTGCTAACCACTTGAGCAATGGTTCGAGTGACAAGTTTAAACCCGTTTTAATTTATGGCTTTGTTTGACTCGGCTTAATTTATGTATTTATTTTTGGGTAAAGATTTTATATTTTGATAATTTTTTTTAAACATGTATTAAATGTAAGTTTGAGATTCAATAAGTTGCAAAAATAAGTTGTTCAAGTTAAAATAAGTTGACTTATTCTGCAAAACAAGTTCTCCCAAACATCCCTTATGTATGATCATGAACGAAATCAGGGAAAAAAATTGGAGTAACGAATTTTTTGCTGAAAATTTGAAAGACAAAAAATTAGAGGTTTAAAATAACAATAATATGAATTTATGTTATGTATGCAAAAATAAATTAGGCTTGTAAATATATTTGAAAGAATTATCAAAATTTATTTATAGAGGATCAAACATACAATATACTCAAGTTTTTTTTACAAAAATTAGATGAAATTAATAAAAGTTTTGGAGATATTACAATCATTCCATACCTTCCTTAAATTCGTTCTAGAATATTAGTGATATTCGATCATGAATTTTAAAATAGTGGGTGTTAAGGTTGATTCATGCTTCCAATTTAAATTTGATAGTTAAATTTTGAATTGAATAACATTATGATAAAAAGGTTCGTATTCACTAGTTGTGTTTGGAAAATATATTCGAAAATAATAATATATATACAAAATTATCCATATTTAAGAGTAGCCATGTTGATTAAAATAATATAAAATATTGATTATTTAAAATTTTTTAGTATGTAAGGTATTGCACTCCAATTGATGGAGTGGGCTATAAAAATTATTTATATTTTTAAAAAAATATGTTAATATTATTTCAAATTGTTAAAAATAGAATATTTATTTTAGTAGGATAATATATGACGTGAAGTTTCATTATAGGTTTGTAGATGTTCGGATGATGGCGTTGTCTAAAATTATAGTTACCAGAATAATATCTCATTGGAGATGAATATTTTTAACATATTTTTTATAAATTTTATTTATAGATTCAATTTTAGCTAAAGATTTTTTTATGATTGGAGATGCTCCAAGGTAAAGGAGTGGGAAAACTAAAAATTATTAAACTTAAAAATATAATTAAAAAAATATCAATAATAATTCAACCTCAATAATTTACGAGAGAGTGGTTAATTATTACTTATGGGTTGGAATTATCAATATTTACGTGCACCTGAATTGAATATTCACGAGATTTGTGAGTGACCCATGAAAGCAAGAAATCCGAAAGAGTAGTGGGGTATCTGTCAATCTGTGTCCTGTCTTTCCTTCTATTCCTAGTCGCGTATTATACTATTATTATATTATTATTATACGTAGAGTATTTTTTTTTATAATATTTGGTTTTCCCGCCAAGAGACATGTCTCTTTCGCTTTCTCGTCTTTCTAAATTTGAACTCCATATTACAATATGAATACTTTTGTCTCTATCAACTACAGAAGATATATCACTTCTCCAATTACGTTTGAAATTTGCTTCCCAAATCTTTGCCAGCAATTATCTTTTGCATTTTCAAGCTCCTACTTCTTCTCCGACGAATTTAAGGGCCTGTTTGGTATAGCTTAAAATAAAGATTTATCAACTTATTTTCGGGTAAAAATTTTATATTTTGATAATTTTTTTTTTATACAAATATTTAATATATATTTGAGATTCAATAAATTACAAAAATAAGTTGAAAAATAAGTTGGAAAGTTAGGAATCTTAACTTTCAACTTAAAATAAGTTAACTTATTCTGGAAAATAAGTTCCCCAAACACCCCCTAAATTTCACCAGCGGTAAGAAAAACTTATATACGCATACTTTAATCCGGAACGAGTGCAAGTATAGTTATCGATATTCCAGAAATCGTTATACGGATTCTGGCGGCGAATCTAATTTCTAACGGTTAATCAAATAGGTTACGATTAAATTGGAATGATTAATCGAAATCATTAACCAAGTTTATTTTAATATTAGTTTTTATATTAAAAAATAAATATTTTCATGTTAATAAATAATTTTTATACAAATAAAATATAAAAATAGAAGACATATCTTAATACCCTTATTTTGATCTTCTAATTTTCATATCAATAAATAATTTTTATACAAGTAAGTAGGGCTGCACAAATTTCCGGTCTGGACCGGTAAATTAGACCGGACCGGGTCTACCGGTCCAAGGACCGGACCGGACCGAATATAACCGGTCCGGTCCCCGGTCCATAAAATCAAAAAAATCCGGTCTTCGGTCCGGTCCGGTCCAAACCCTGAAAACACCCGGTCCGGACCGGATCGGACCGGATTTTATGTGTATAGTTAATTTTACACTATTTTGTCATTTAAATATATAGATTAATGATTAAATATTAACACATAACATATTTTACTGATCCTAATTGGTAAATAATAAATTTATGAAATAGTATATATAAACACTATAATATAAATGATTAAATTTCATATTTCATACTATATATAATTTATAATTACGTTTACAAATTAATGTTACTTTACAAAAAATATGACATTTACTTATTTTTAAACTTAAATTAACTTACCAAGTAATTTAAATATCAACAAAGAGTGAAAATTAAATTATAAAAATTAAATTTTTTATTAACTAACCGGTCCAAACCGGTCCGGTTCCGGTCCGGTCCGGGTTTTTCCGGTCCGGTCCGGTCCCAAGACCGTTTATGACCGGTCCGGTCCCCGGTCCATGAATTCAATAAAATCCGGTCTTCGGTCCGGTCCGGGTCGGTCCGGTCCGATCCGGTTTTGAACCTTTGTGCAGCCCTACAAGTAAGCATTGAGATTTCTTTGTTGCATTTTCCTTATTAAAAAAATGTATTTTTATCTTAATATCCTTAGAGTATCTCCAACCATAGAAATCCCTTAGCTAAAAATGTGTCAAACATGCCTTAAATAAAAATTATAGATATTGTGTAAAAAAGAATCATCTCCAACGGGACATTACTGTTATCTAACATTTTAGATAATCCTCTAAAATCTTATCATATTTGCTATATTTATCGAATCTCTAGAGACCTGTAGTAAAACTCCACATCATCAATATTACCATATTAAAATAATACATTCTATTTTTAACAATTTCAAATAATAATAACTTGCTATTTTCAAAATATGACTAATCATTATAGCCAACTCCATTGGAGTACAACACCTTACAGATTCAATAAATTTTACATAATCACTATTTTACATCATTTTAGCCACCCATTTTAGTCAATACCATTGAAGATGCTCTTACTTTGATTCATTAATCGTCGCACAATTGATTACTTTCACCTAACTCACTAAATCGCCAAATTCCATTTAGGATCGCCTAGCTATCGTCCAATCAAAATGATCAATATTTTCAGAATTTAGGTATTTGGTGATTGCGTAGATCGATTTTTAGAATAATGATATTCATGATTGTTTGTGGAGGGAGGGTAGGTAGGATAATTATTTGAAATCTAAATTTGAAATTATATATTTTTAAAAAATATAATATTACATAATTTAACATATTTTATTACAAATAATTTTTAGTAATGTAAATTAGTTAAATGATGATTTAAAATTTTTGAGTTTACTAAAATTTTAACTCCAACTATATAATATAATTTAGTAATAATATATGTTGTTTAAAATTTATGTTATTATCAATGCCAATGATATTGAATCTAAAATTATTTGAAAAAATTATGTTTTAGAATTATAATTTTTTCTTATTTTAATATTTTTAGGAATCCATAATTTTTACTGAGTAAAAATGTTATCGAGATAAGGAATTCATATTTTTTTTTATAATTTCTACGCCTCCAAAATATCAAGAACGTTCTTGAATATATATATATATATATATATATATATATATATATATATATATATATATATATATATATATACTATTATATTAAAGACGAAACATTGAAAGTTTTGGTTTTCGGTTTGGTTATCCTAAGTTTTGGTTTTCGGTTTGGTTATCCTAATTATTAAAATAAATAATTAAATTACAAAAACAACTCAAAAAAGCTAAACACTTATTCATTTTTTCTAAAGATTTTACTTCTAATTAAAACACTTTACCATTTAATTTAAAACTAATATTGCAATAATTAATATATATCCAAAATATCACACCATATCTTTCCGTAATTATTTTTATTAATAATTTTTGTAATTAAAACATGGAGTACTTTTTAATTTAAAATTAATCTTGCGATCACTAATATACACCCAAAAATATCTAAGCAGATATACAAATCATTATTTTTATTAATAAATAACAATCGTTAGATCAAATAATAAGATATATTATATGATTAAATTAATTTACTAAAAATTCAAAGTTCGAACCCGTCAACGACATTTTTAATTTATAATTTTACAAAATAAAATTTAAACCATGCATTTCATTATATAAATTTATATTAAATTAAAATTAAAAAATTATTAAAAATAAGGATTATATAAAAACATAATTATAATGTTAAATAAATTTTATAACCTATCAAAAGAAACTCGTGCTTCGCACGGGTTATAAGCTAGTACTATACTATTATAAGCGAAACAAGGTATAATTGGTTGGTTGATCGGTTGGTTAACACCATCATACAAAGTTTGTTAACACTTTCCAAAAATGAAAAAATAAATTAAAATGCATATAAAATTTTATTTTACTTAATAACAAACTCTTTTAATTACACTCCAATTAATATTCAGTTACATACTCTTTTAGTTATACTTGAATTAAAATTCTTAACCTACACTTTCAAACAATTACAAATTAATATTAAATTCTACTTTAGACAAATATTACATTAGGAATTATTATGAAATCATAATTTGAATATGATAATATCAACAAAAAATTGAATGAAAGTATATACGATATTTCCATTTATATTTATACTTACATTCAAATTTTTATTATTATGACAAAATATAATCATAATTTGAAATATATCATATAATTAATGATTATTATTTAATAAAATATATATTATGCCAATATTATATCAAGTAATATATATGAGATATATAATTATTAAAATATAAATAAGTATATAATTGGTTGGTTGGTCGGTTGGTTAACACCTTCCTAAAAAGTTTGTTAACACTTTCCAAAAATGAAAAAATAAATTAAAATGCATATAAAATTTTATTTTACTTAATAACAAACTCTTTTAATTACACTCCAATTAATATTCAATTACATACCTTTTTAGTTATATTTGAATTAAAATTCTTCACCTACACTTTCAAACAATTACAAATTAATATTAAATTCTATTTTAGACAAATATTACATTAGGAATTATTATGGAATCATAATTTGAATATGATAATATCAACAAAAATTTGAATGTGAGTATATACGATACTTCCATTTATATTTATATTATTATGACTAAATATAATCATAATTCGAATAATATATCATATAATTAAATGATTATTATTTAATAAAATATATATTATGTCAGCATTATATCAAGTAATATATATGAGATATATAATTATTAAAATATTAATTAAATATTAATTAAATTAAAAAAATCGTGCATAGCACGGGTTATCAATACTATACTATTATAAGCAAAACAAGGTATATTTGGTTGGTTGGTAGGTTAACACCTTCCTAAAAAATTGACAACAACTTCCTAAAAATAACAAGTTAAAAAAATTATATTAAAAATATTAATTAATTTATTTATTATAAACAACAAAATTTACCAATAAGGCACAAAAATACATTTTTAAAAAATTAGAAAAATGTGTTAAAAATCTATACTATACCTGATACGGGCTAAAAATAAGCCCTAAAGACACATTTAGTGTTGCATTAATTAGACCCGGTATGGTCCAAACGTGGGGCCCACCAACAGGGTCCAAAGTCCTATTTTTAATATTAATTTCGTAATTAATATTAGGGGTAATAAACAGCTCAGCAATAAGTGTCAGATAAGGACATTATCTCTACAAGACTTAGCCTCCAAGGCATCCAATTCGATATGGCAACAGACTCCTACAAGGAAGGAGTCTAGAACTTTCCTCAAGGAGGTGACTTATCTATTAAGTCTCCAACTCCTACCTTAATTCTAAGGCTTCTCAGCCTATATAAAGGGCCTGACCCCTCATTCTCAGAACTACGTTGGCTTGATTCTCTAACAATACAGAGATACGTAGGCATCTTGTGAGGACCGTTTAGTCTCGAACGCAAGAACAGCCATTAAAGCTCGAAGCTCACCATCCTTGGTATTAAATACATACAAACCCTAGCCGCAATTTATAAACCCTCGTTTTTATTCCACAACATTTGGCGCCGTCTGTGGGAAGACAACATCAACCATGGTTCAAACACGAAGAACAACACCAGTTGCAACTGAGGCCATACCTTTCAGATCTGCTCCACCCATCACCGAACAGGTTCCCCCAGCATCAGGGGCGATTGCCCAACAAGCTCCGCCAGCATCAGGGGCGATCACCCAATCTCAAGTTTCTCAACAATCAGGGGCGATCCCCCACGTTGAGAGTACATTACCTCCGATTACCCGTACAGGACGAGAAACCAATCCTCTTCAGATGGTGGTCTCTCCTCTGATTGATCCGAACAACCCATCGCATGGGGTCCAGATCCACACTACAGATCTCCCCGTGAGTACTAACCCGACATACGGGCTGCCTAATTATCCTCCTATCCAAGGGACAGGCCCAAGTGGTCACGCTTTGCAGATCCGAGATCGAGAGTATCACGATTATTCGGGTCCTTATACTGATGAAACCTCCTCCGACGATGAGGATGATGACCGTGATGAAGCCCCGAGGAGGCGACGTGCTAGTAGAGAACCTCGAAGGAGGACTCAAGACATCCGTGATGGACAATCATTGACAACTGCTGAAAGGATCAAGGCTTATGAGGCCGAGATCTTAAAATTGAAGGAAGATATGGCAAGAGAACAAGCTAGGCTAAATCAAACTCAGCCTCCTCCAACTGCAGGAAGGATTCCCATCATTGATTTGGAGAGGTCTTCAAGGAGACAAAGAAGGGCTGATGCCTCATTCGGAAGAACAACCACAAGGATGGAAATTCCCAAGGGAAACCCCAAAGATCTGATGCCTCTCGGAGATCCTGATGATCCAACACCCCCGTTCACCGAGGAAGTGATGAATGCTCACATCTCTAGGAAGTTTAAGATGCCTACAATAAAGGCTTATGATGGAACGGGTGATCCCGCAAACCATGTGAGAACATTCTCGAACGCACTGTTGTTGCAGCCTGCGAGCGACGCCTTAAAGTGTAGGGCGTTCCCTCAAACCTTGTCTGGCATGGCTCAAAGGTGGTATAGCCGCTTACCTGCAAACTCAATCGGCTCATTCAAAGAACTGAATGCAGCCTTTGTCATCCAGTTCATTAGTGGGAGAGTTCATGAAAAAAGTTCTGCATCCCTTATGTATGTGGTGCAGGGGAAGAATGAGAATCTAAGAGATTATCTCAAGCGATTCACTAAGGAGACCCTGAATATCACTGATTTGGAAAATAAGGTGGCAATGGTAGCCCTGGAGCACGGAACCACTGACCTCTTCTTCAAGAGATCATTGGCGAAGCATCCCCCTGAGAACATGGCTGAGCTCCAACGAAGGGCTGATAAGTATATTAAAGCTGAGGATAGCTTGAAGAAAGAAACCACCGTAGGTGGAGGAGGAGGTAACAATGACTCCAAGAAGCGAAAGCAAGACCAGGACTATGATGATCAAGAGTATGATGCTAGGGACAAGTATCCCCGAACTAGCGAGGACTCCGACTCTGCCCCTAAGAAGAACCAAGGGTCAAGGTTCACTGAGTATGCAAGGTTGAATACTCCTAGGAGTCGAATCTTGTTGGACATTGAGAATGATAAGGATTTCAGATGGCCGAAGCCACTCAGGGGTGATCCCGCAAAGAGAAACCAGAATCAGTATTGCAGATTCCATAGAGACGTGGGGCATGACACTGACGATTGCAAGCAACTCAAAGATGAGATTGAGTTTTTGATCCGTAGAGGGAAGCTGAGGCACTTCACTAAGGGTGAAGACCGTGGTAACCAGAGAAGAGACTATAATAGAAGGGATGACGATCAAGATCGCAACCCACAGCCCCGAGGGCCAGTAATCAACATGATCTCAGGAGGCCCGACTGCGGCCGGGACAACTAGGAACTCTCGAAAGGCTTATGCTCGAGAGGTGTTGCACATCGTGGGAGAGGCCCCGAAGCGTGCAAAAACTGAGGTAGCGATTAGCTTTGATGACTCAGACTTGGAAGGGGTGAAGTTCCCCCATGATGACCCATTGGTTATAACTCCTGTGATTGGAAACTCGGAGGTGAAGCGAGTCTTGATAGACAATGGAGCTTCCGTTGACATTCTGTTTCATGATGCGTTTGTGAAGATGGGATACACTGATTCTCAGTTGACCCCCAATAACATGCCTATATACGGATTTAATGGAGTAAAATCCAAAGTTGAAGGGACTATTCAGCTGCCTGTAACTATTGGGCAAGAGCCCAAGGAGGCCACTTGGATGTTGAACTTCCTGGTAATCAAGGCGGATTCAACGTACAACGCTATCCTTGGAAGGACTGGACTTCATGCATTCAAGGCTGTTGCCTCAACCTATCATGTGAAGATCAAGTTCCCTACCAGGAATGGTGTTGGAGAACATAAAGGTGATCAGAAGATGGCACGAAGCTGTTATGTAGCCTCGTTAAGGCCTGATGGAGTCGGGGGGCAGGTCCTTCCGATTGAAGACATGGAAGTCCACAGTGGTAAGGAACACAAAGAAAGGTCAGCAGAGGACATCACACAGAAGCCTCGGACAGCCATTGAGGCTAAGGCGTTAACTGACTTTGTGGTTGAGTGTACCATTGGCAACCAAGAAGTCGGGGGGCAGGAGGTAGTACCCCAAGCAGGAAGTGAACTTCAGAATAAGAATGAGGAGACCAGAAGGAGTGGTGGGTGCCCTATTTTGATGGAGCATCAAAAACAAAATTAAGTGGTGCATACCTAGTCTTGCAAAACCCCGATTGGGCTTAAGTTATCCTAGTAGGACTTAGCTTCATATTTATATAGTAGAAGTAGAAATAAGGTTCATTAAAACCATTGCAGAGCATGTTGCTCCGAGTAGGACAGTAGTACTCTATGTAAGGGTTGAACCCATTTCAAGTTATTAATGCATGTTTGTTTTCCATTCATTGATTGTGATTTTATTTATGTGCCAAGCACCTGATGTGTGAGTCAAAGATGACCAATTACCGAAAATAAAAGAATACACGAATGAAAACAAACGAATGCATTCCCCGAATGGTAGAGTTAGGTTACAGCAGATAAGAGTTTAAGTCCTTGAAGGACCCTGGATAAAGACAAACGTTGAAGTCCTGATGGAACACCCGCTGAAGAAACATATTGCATAACACGAAAGCAAATGGAAGGCTCATCAGGTGGGCAATCTAACTTGGAGAATTCAATGTTAAGTACAAGCCTAGGATGGCCATCAATGCCCAGGCTCTAGCTGACTTCGTGGTTGAATATATCATTGACAACCAAGAAGTCCGGGGGGCAGGAGGTAATAGACCAGGAAAATCAGCAAGGTGAGAAACCCCTGGAAGAGAAGAAGGAATATTGGATGCTATATTTTGATGGGGCTATATTTTGATGGGCATCAAAAACAAAAAGCTCTTTTTTCATGGGGCATCAAAAACAAAAACCAGTGGTGCAGGTTTAGTTCTGCAAAGCCATGATGGGTTCACACTTGAGTATGCCTTAAAATTGGACTTCCAAACAACCTACAATAAGGCGGAGTATGAAGCTCTGATGGCCAGCCTTGGATTGACGAGAGCCCTGAGGGTGAAGAACCTGAAAGTTTGTGGAGACTCAAATCTGGTAGTCTCACAAGTCAATGGAGAGTTTGAGGCTAGAGAAAAGAATATGGCCAAATGCTTGAGGATTGTGAAAGCCGTGATAGCCCCGCTCGATAAATGCCATGTTGAGTATATCCCAAGGGAGAAAAGAACATTAAGGCTGAAGCCCAGTCTAAGTATGGTTCTTCTGAGATAAAGAATCATGCAGAGAGCTTTTGCTTCCAGGTCCTGAAGACCCCACCATCGAATCAAAATTGGTAGCACCAGTTGATGTAAGCTGAAGGATAGACCCTCTTCGAGCTCATCTTGAGACTAGTTGGCTCCCTGATAATGCCTTGAAGGCACAGAAAAAGTTAGTGAGAGTGATGGGATTCAAGGTACTATATAAAACCTCAAACAGAGCCCTGAATGGCCAACGCTGGTTTCATATCGATGATCGATATCGGTATGCGAAAATAATTAACTTTAGCCATGAATGGCCAATATTGATTCCATATCGATGATCGATATCGGTATGCGAAAGTAAGTAACTCGAGCCATGAATGGCCACATTCATTCCATATCGATGATCGATATCGGTATGCGAAAGTCAGTAACTCGAGCCATGAATGGCCACATTGATTCCATATCGATGATCGATATCGGTATGCGAAAGTCAGTAACTCGAGCCATGAATGGCCACATTGATTCCATATCGATGGTCGAAGTCGGTATGCAAAAATTGAAAATCACTAATAGTGACCAAGTTGGTTCCGGGTCGATGGTTGATCAATATCACTGATAGAGATCGAGCCAACCACTGTAACAAAGAAACAAAAATTTTTATGGCCGACCGAAGTCCCGGCCGACCGGCCTTCCGGGAAGCCCTCCGGCCGACCAGAATCGACCGCCGGCACGGATATGAAACCGGCCGACCGGTGTCCCAGCCGACCGGCCTTCCGGGCACACGTCGGCCGACCGACGTCGACGATCGGTATGGGTTCGACAAAAAAAAAAAAAACCGGCCAACCGAAGAAAACCGGCCGACCGGAAAAAAACCAGCCGACCGGGTCACCAGCCGACCGGCCCCTTGTAAAACCCTCCAGCCTACCGGGAGTGATGGTCGGTACGGGTTTTTACCCGGCCGACCGACAGCGATGCTCGAGTTGGGTATGCAAAATTTCGTTTTTTCTTGTTTTTGGTTTTTTTTGATTTGGTAATCAAGAGAAGTGAAATATGAGTTTGAAATTAGTGTCTGTTAGCACCGATTAGTGCTGATTAGCACAGATTAGTGCCGTTTAAACACGGATTAGTGCCGATTAGCACTGTTTAGCGCCGATTAGTGCCATTAGTGCCGTCAAAAAATGTGAAGTTTCCTGATCGAAATTTGTGATTAAAATTCAGAAATTTGAGTCGAAATGATAATTTCTGAATAGTATTAGCCCTTGGACCCCAGCAAGGGGCTCTGCCCCTTGGACCCCGCCAGGGGCTGCCGCCCCTTGGACCTCGCCCGGGGGCTGCTGCCCCCGGACCCCCGCTAGTGCCGTTTAGCACCGTTTAGCGCCATTTAGAATCGCTTAACATATAAGCACCGATTAAGTGCCGATTACCACCGTTAGTGCCGATAGCACCGTTAGTGCCGATAAGCACCGCTTAAGTGCTGTTAGCACCGTTAGTGCCGATAAGCACCGATTAAGTGCACCGTTAGTGCCGATAGCACCGTCAGTGCCGATAAGCATCGATTAAGTACCGATTAGCACCGTTAGTGCCGATAGCACCGTTAGTGCCGATAAGCACCGATTAAGTGCCGATTAGCACCATTAGTGCCGATAAGCACCGTTCAGTGTCGTTTAATGCCGGTTGGCGTCACTTAAACGTTGTTTAATTGTCGTTTAAGGCTAGTTAGTACCGTTTAGTGCCGTTTTATGCCGTTCAACGTCGTTTAAACATTGTTTAAATTTCGTTTAAGGCTGATTAGTGCCGATTAGCATCGAATTAACATTGTCGTAAACGCGTCGGTCGCTCCACGCTTTACATAAAGACAATACTCGTGAAACACTAGTGTATAAAGATGAACCCTGATCCGAGTCTTGGAAAGGACCGTTAAAACTTCAAGGAAAACCTGATCAGTTTTCCTAGAAGTTGGGGGGCAAATGATATGGGCTAAAAATAAGCCCTAAAGACACATTTAGTGTTGCATTAATTAGACCCGGTATGGTCCAAACGTGGGGCCCACCAACAGGGTCCAAAGTCCTATTTTTAATATTAATTTCATAATTAATATTAGGGGTAATAAACAGCTCAGCAATAAGTGTCAGATAAGGACATTATCTCTACAAGACTTAGCCTCCAAGGCATCCAATTCGATATGGCAACAGACTCCTACAAGGAAGGAGTCTAGAACTTTCCTCAAGGAGGTGACTTATCTATTAAGTCTCCAACTCCTACCTTAATTCTAAGGCTTCTCAGCCTATATAAAGGGCCTGACCCCTCATTCTCAGAACTACGTTGGCTTGATTCTCTAACAATACAGAGATACGTAGGCATCTTGTGAGGATCGTTTAGTCTCGAACGCAAGAACAGCCATTAAAGCTCGAAGCTCACCATCCTTGGTATTAAATACATACAAACCCTAGCCGCAATTTATAAACCCTCGTTTTTATTCCACAACAATACCATATTTGGTTGGTTGGTTAACGCCTTCTAAAAATATTGTTAACACCTTCCTAAAAATAACAAATTTAAAATTTTATATTAAAAATATTAATTTATTTATTATAAACAATAAAATATACCAATAAGGCACAAAAATATATTTTTTAAAAATGAGAAAAACGTGTTAAAAATTTCCAAATTCAGTTAAATTATATATAATTTATTAAAAATAAAAAATCACATGTTTTATAGAATTATAAACATTTTCAATTATATCCTGATTAGAATCATCCCCACACACACTTTTTACTACGATTCTTTTTTTCTACGATTTTAGGTTATACTAAATAATATTTTTAAATTATATATTATATTCTTAAGATATTTAACAATGATTTAAAAATAACATTAAATTAATGATATTTATTTATGTCATGAAATTAAGTATGGAACATATGTAAATTTAAAATTAATAATAAATTTTAATAAATATAAATTAAAATTTTAAATTAAATTAAATAATTAATATATTAATTCATAATAATAAGAATATATGATAGTCCGTGCTTTGCACGGGTTATAGGCTAGTATATTTATATATATAAAACAAATAAATATATGCGGGTATAAATTCAAAATACAATTTTTTTTTGAAATAAAGGTGTTAATTCAATAATAAAAAGCAATACGACATCTACAACAATGATCGAGTCGAACAAACAGTAATTTGCAATCGCCTGTTCTCATGAAGAGACAGTTAAGCGATATTTTGAAGATAAAGTATATACAAATACAAGTACCCACTTCATGCATCCTCGTTGGATTAATGGTACCCCTTCATCATGCCCCGATGGAGATCAACTAAAGCTGCAATTCCATACAACACTTCATTACTGAATCAAAATCCCCGCTCACAATTAAAAAACGAATAATAAAATCAAAACCATAAAGATCCATCAAAATCAAAGAAATCTTGCAGATCTGAAATCCCGGATATTAAAACAGATCAAACACATAAAGAACACACCAAACTCTCATAAGGTGAGATAAACTAGACCCAAATAAATTGGGAAAACTCTCACTAAGAAGGGAGATTATTGAAAAATAAGAACAAAAACAAAGGAAATTAAAAGATTTGGGGCTTTCCACCGATGGAAGTCCACCGGTGGAAAGCCCCGACGATTAGGCAAGAAAAAAGAGGGGAAAAGTGAGACGGCTATGGAGAGAAAAAATCGTGTGAAGTTAATTATTGTACAAGCGTGATCTTTCTTAAATACAATTTTTTTTTAAAATTATTTAAAATATTAGTTGACAAGTTTAAATTTTTGCACGCATATGATTATACATAAAAGTTTATATTTTTATTAATAGTATGACCGATCAACTTGTAAGTTATAACCCTGTTATCTAGTTAACATTCTGGGACAAAATTTTAGGATATGATTCTTTTCAATAAAAAAACAATCATGTTCAGTTTGAGTATCTCCAATTGTCTAGAATTTTTAGCTAAAATATTTAAGTGCCACATATTATAAGTAATAAAATACAATGCACAATTATTCTTAACAAAAGATTAAGATAATTATTTTTCTTGTTTCAAAAAAAAAGTTAATTATTTTTCAGGAATTATATTTATTGAACCAATTTTCTTTTTTAAAATGTTTCTTACATAATATCATAACTAGGTAACATCATTGAAACATATATTCTTTTTCTTAAATAAAATTTTAGATTTTCATCACAATTAATTAATTTAATCAATCAATTTCCGAAATACTGTAATTTAATATTTCACGAATGTAAAGTGCTTAAAAGGTAAATTCATGTTCGATATTTAATAAAATATTGTATTAGTTACTCCATCCGATTAGATGTCTGAGCCATTACAGTTTTACACACACATTGAACACCGGTGTGTGTTGTACAGTATTTTTACAAAAAAGTCACGCAGTCAGTAGGAGCACAGAACAATAGAGCATGCAAGCCAATTACAAATAACAAGAAGGAATGGATTCACATGCCTACTCCAATCTGGGCACCATGTTCCACTTCCCACGTTTAAGCTTTCAACTTCATAAATTGCTGCTCTCATCGGCTCTGTTTGGCAGCACTTAAAATAAGCATTTGTGAGTATAAATTTTATATTTTGATAATTTTTTTTGTACAAGTATTTTAATATATATTTGAGATTTCATAAGTTAAAAAGAAAAAAATACCTTTTTTTAGATTAAAGCTAAGAATCTTAACTTATTTTTTTAAAGTAAATCAACTTCTAAAAAATAAACTTACCCAAACACTCCATTATCGTGTGATTCTACTATAGGTTCATACATAGTTACTCCACTACACCCCGTACATATTTCCATCATTTAAATTTGTATTTTCATTTGTGTACATCTTTTTACATATGAAAGAGAAAATCTGAAAAGCCACAATATGTCCATATTTTAACATAGAAAACATAAATATCACAATATACAAATTCTTAATTTCGTTTTCGAATGATACAACCATATATAGATGCAAAAATTATGTTAAAATGGTAAATATTAACTATGCATATAATGAAATTTATGCTAATTTAGGTCACATAGTATTGATTTTATAAAAGATTCTTAAATAATGTCAATGGTAAATATTAACTATGCATCCTTGTTAAAAGATAAATGATCCATTTTGTTAGTTATTAAAAATATAATAAATTTAATTATTTATATGTAATGATTAAATCCGTGAGACTGGATTTTAAATTAAATAACTAAACAAACAAGAGGTGTAGTCAATGGGCTCAAACATTCTGCGTTTCATTCAAGTGAACAAAGCCGTAAATAAGATCGGTTATGTGTGTAAATTGGGGACCCAGATTCCCAAGTAATTTAGCTGCTACTGCACTGGCACAAGAGAAGCTGTGAAAATGCTATCCCGGAAAAATGAATTTAGAAAATCTGGGAAGGTCCAAAGAGAAAATCTCGACGCTTAAGCAGATGATTGAAGATGTAAAATTCAGACGATCAATCAAGAATCACTGGAACGAACCCATGGACCTTCTGTATCCACTCTGTAAATAATTATTTGCTTCATTCATCTTTTCCCTCCAACATGATCATCTGTAAAGCACATCTGTAAATGTGATGCGTACTTATTTTCCACATTGAGACTCCTATGTAAGACAACTAGTCATTAAGAACTTGTTTACAAGTATGGATGACACAATTGAAAATGAACTGTTGTATAATCTGCTATTGATGCAACTAGCCGGCTCGCACAAGGGGATGGGAATTGTTGATACTTCGAGGAGACGCTACACTTCTGAGCTATTACTGAATCTTTGGCTTTGCCAAGGATATCTGCACACATACAATTTAAATCAAAAAGCTGACAGTTAGTAGAGTCTTTGCTTAAACATCTTCCTAACACAATCGATATGGAGAAATACCACGTAGAGTCTTTGCTTAAACATCTTCCTAACACAATCGATATGGAGAAATACCACCTCCATCTTTTTATAAACTTTTGGTTTACTTGTGTATTGTGAGAAGAAAACATAGCAGCTTAAAGCCTCAAAAAAAAAAAATATTAAACTAATACTTTAGCATTCTTGTGGGTTTCCTATATTTCGAGGTGAAAAATACAACCCTCTCACCACTGCTTTTTTGGGTAAGGTCAATCGCAAGAAATTTAAATACTCACATACATTTGCCTCCATAAGGCTGGAAGCCTGGAACCCTCGACCTTTGGTAACTAAGGTCAAGGACAAGGGATAGCCTCTAGTAGGAGCAAGGGTATCCCCACAATCTGCAGCTATCATGTATACATTGGTGACCAGACCTATATGAATGCAGAGATAGGTGATTACGAGTACAGATAGATTACCAGTAGCAGATCCTCATCAGTACCAAAGGATTTGCGGGCTTTTTCCAGACATCTTGATGTGATCCTCTCATGTTTCCTGCACATAATTTTAAAGGTTATGCAACTATCAGAAGGACATACGCTTCATTTTGTTGACACAGCTATTCATAAACACATACTATAAAACATGCAGCTAAAGCAGATTTTATACTATTACTAAATATCTTAGATTCAATATTTCTGTTAATATGTCAGTATGCGGTATTGTAACATCTATAATCTGTGAACTTCTATAAACTCTAATTAGGCAGTTCGTTCAACCAAAATATACCTACACAATCTACATATTATACTAACTAGGCTCAATATATATCCACAGGTTCAGCCACTTGTCATTTAGGTTGTATTGAACATAATCTGCACTCCGTAATATCATTCATACACAAGGTGATTTCACAAAATACTCAACTTTTAAAGGACAAGGGGTATACAACTAAAAAGCAAAGCATACATTAGTTTTTCTTATTAGCCACAAGCATGTTCAGTTATATATGCTACTGCCAGAAAATCATGCATATGGAGACATCCGGAATTAGGAGCTCCAGGAATCCACTTGCACATATTAAGAAGCTACTGCAGAAACAAAAGCACAGAACAAGATATAGCTAATAATAATTGTCATTATGAAGATTAGATAGTATAAATACCTAGAACTAGCTGGATCTCGAATCTCAAACTCATCTGTAGTAGCATCATAGCCAGAAATTACAACATAATGACCTGTTGAAGTCATCCGTTCCCTTTAGTAGTAATAAATTTGCAGAGTGGATGAGAATGGGATCAACTTGCACATGAACACTTGAGGCAAATAAATAAAGCAACATGGAAGAATAATTGGATAAGTTCAGAAAAATAACAATTGTAGTACAATTAAATAAATTTTCATCAAATATGTATTATATTAGAAAAAGTAACACTTACAAAATAGCTAGACAGCATACTCATTGGTCAAGTTGAAACAACGTTTGAGCCATATTAAAATCGACACGATGAAGTATATCTAAGGACCATGATCCAATAACTGGAGATATGACACCACTTACCAGTGTAACTAAAGCTTCCATTGCACAAGCTTGATACACAACAATCTTCTAGCCATGACCGACTGAATATAAAACAATAGTAGCTATTACGCATTACACTAGTAAAGATTTAGATATTATGCATTACACTAATAAAAATTAACTTTAGATGTTATATGTAGAGGAAATAAAATTGGTTGTGTCTACTAAGAAATAGAAAGAACTAAGTCAGCACCTTAATCGGTATTGGTCAACCAACGCAATTGCAATATATTTTCCTGACAAGATTAGAAGAGAAAGCTGTTCTCCACTAATTGACCTGCACTGTATAAAACAGAATGTGCATTTAGAATGTAAAAAGTGTTACGAATACACATGGTAAGAACATTCAAGTCGAAGTCTGAACAATGGATCAATTGCAGCAGTAGGAAGAGAAAAATTTATACATGGCCCGCCTTTCATATCTCTGCTAATACTTTAGTGATGGCCTATGGCTTACAACTGATAATTTTCATTCAATAATTACATAAACAGTCAGTGTTCGTTATTACTGTCTGGACTCTGGACAGAGAGAAAGATGACTAGAAGACCAGAAAGGGAGGATCAAGAAGTAGAATTACAGAATGAGTCGTAAGATTGTGAAATGATAGAGAGAGAAAAGACAATGGACTGGATCGAGTTGATAATTTAATCTAGGCCAGTCAGATATTAGGCTAGAAAACAATGCATTGGCACAAATTGATAACTTTAGACTATGATTATCAGACCAGACCTCTTTTTATCGACATTATATTCACTTCGTTATATCTTGTTTACTCCAGTTCAACTGTTCAAACCATTAAATGATTGTGAATTATAGTATGAAGAAAATGGAGGTTTGCTATTTGATTCTAATTTAGTTGGAGAAGGTAGGGGAATCTTTAACATGTTAAGAGCACCTTGTAGATAGGAATGATGCAATTAGTATTTAAGATGATTATTCTGAATAGAGATCAAACTTGAATGTTTTCTGATTCGCGACTACTGTCAATACCACGTTGTGATTATATTTTACATACTTTTTTAATCAGTAAGCCAAATTTCGTTTTTCAGATATCGAAACTAAGAAATTGGTTGCGGGATCCACAAAGAGCCCTGACTATTACAGTATACGTTAGATCTAAATATTAGAAATTTCTGCATAATCTAGCAGAATCAAAAACCTGGACACTGACTCTGAAATTCTAACTCTTACACAATCACAAGTGAAGTTCGTATATTTAGAGGCAAGAAAATAAGATGATCATCCATGACCCATATATTATACTTTTACTGTATGTGAGTGGAATATTTTTTAAACTATAGTAAGTTGTACCTCTATACTTATTCCAGCATCCATTGCTTTCTGAAACAGTGTATCCACTCGCGCAGAATCATTGGGCAATTGCTCCTGTAAAATACAATTTTCGCAATTCATCAGGGTACAAAAACTCCTAGATGTACATTTCCAAAAGAAGTTGGTATATATGTTGAGACTTGAGAGTTATGTCAATCTCATGATGAAAGCTTGAGCAACTAAATACGTGGCAGCCTACAGCTATGAGACAAAGCAAACACGACTACACTAGTTTGCAAATACCCAATTTTAACAAAATGGGGATCATATTGGTAAAATGACTTAATTCTTGCTGTACACTAAACCAAAATGTTCAAAGATGGCATGATAGGAGAACTCTATAAAGATCGCATGATAAAGTGCACCCAACTCTGCCTGATAGTTGCTATTAATTAATTTTCAAAGACGTAAGGCAACATTATAGTCAAAGTCTTGAAAGTTTATCTTAGATTATATATATTCAAAATGTTAAAACCACCATACAAAAAAGTTGTGGCTAGACATTCTCATTTCACTGAATGATCACACGAAATAAAATCTCATATTCTCATCAGTCATCACATATTTCCTTATTGACTTGTCTGCTTTATATATATAAGAAAAACATGAGGGAATCACTAAATAATGAATTGAAATGATATTTATATTCTCATCACATATTTCCTTATTGACTTGTCCTCTTTATCGAAAAACAAAACCATGAAGAAATTATTCCACATTCAAATCTTTTTTACAATCTCAAAGTGTATGATCCTAGTTCTGTTCCAATTCTTGTTGTAAATCTCAAAGTAGCACATAAGCAATTGAAAGTAATAAAACTGATTTATAATTTTCAAATTTAAAATAACTACAGCCCAACTAATGGAAGTCTGACATGATTAACCTGAGTACAGGAACAGGAAAGTAACAATCTAGATTACTCGATTCATAGCATCAGAAGCCACCTTGTAGAATATCTCTGCCGAAAATTTTGGATTTGCTCCTAATGTTACAGTGAAGTATGAAAAGTTTACAGCAAACTTCTGCAGCAGATATGCGAGATCAACGGTCCAAATACTGCAATTATAGATCAAGAGATAACCAACCTGTGTTAACTACAGATGCATGTGTTTTTAAGAGATTGCTCTGTTGATGCAAGTACGTAGTAAAAACAGTTCACAGAATTTTAAAAGGGATGTGTAATAGTAAAACTGCAAAATGCCATGCAATTGACAACATATAAAATTCAGATCTTCATCCAAAAATTAATCAACTAAAAATCATGACCACCATGTATAAAAGCTAGTACATTAACTGCATATTTTCAGCTTTCATCTAAAGTTCCCTAAATACTATTCATGTGGCCTTATCTTAAAAATATCTACAATAGCTTCCAGATATATATGACAGCTTTTCCAGAGAACCACCAAAGTCCAAACATCACCATAGGTTACCAGTATCTAGAAAACTCTTTTAGGTTATTGTATAAACTGATCTAAATTTCTATAAAAATAATGTAAAGTTCCTACTGGAATATTTGGCAATGCTATATGCTGATTATGTATTCCTTAAATTGCATAAGTTTTATAGCCAGCTTTCCACGACATTTAGTCAGTACCACACCACAGAAAGAGTGAATAATGTTGTGAGATTGAGGTAGAAAGTCCATAGGCATTTAAAGTTAAGGAACGAAAAATGAACAATGGAATCAATGTATAACAAAGAGTATGAACTTAATGGATTCACACATTCTGTAGCAGCAGTTACCAGATATTATGCGTATTAAGACCAAATTAAATTATAAACGGTCAACACATCAAGCCTAATTTTATGATCTGAAATTTACCTTGTGGTACAGCATAATTTATCCAGTTCTTGAATGTTACAGTTTTTTATACCAAGTGTTTTTAATGCCATCAAAACACAATAGAGACCACAATCCCATGTGCGTAGTTGGTTTATGTGTGGCACCTACATCCAAACAGAGACTGATTAATTTAAACAAAAGAAGAAAAGAGTTAAGAAAAACTAGAGGTCTGAAATGTAGCTTAAATTTTAATTATATCTTTAATTTTCAGTGAGAGCTTAAAGGTTCTATAAACTGCAGAGATTTAATCACTGTAGAGGTTTTAGTATGAAACATAAGCATAATACTAAGAAAAATTGGATACTTACATCTACAAAGTATGATCTAGGTAGGAGCGCAGCATCATAATTGCCATTCATAACTGATTGTCTAAATGAGAAGGATTCAACCAAACTCCAATGATTTTCATCCGATAGTTGGTCATCTAGTTCATCCATACCCAATAGCTTGTTTACGAGAACATGTAAAGGCCACATTGAGGACCAGATTAATGTGTGGAGCTATAGGCTATACTTTGCGCATAAACACCACTAAGCTGTAACCGAAGTGATCGGCCTTCACTTGTTCTTGTAATGTTTGCTAATAATTGCTATTATCCATTACCTGCAACGTGCATTCAGATGGAATAAACAAACGAAACTCCTGCAAAAGATTACTACCTTTAGGCTGCAGAACTGGATGACCTAAATGCCTATCTCAAGTTCGAAACACATAATATAAGGGAACAAGGTAACACAGAATCCCAACAAACCGATATAATGAACTAGATTGGACCAAAACACCAGTTTGGAGCCTAAAAGTAGTGAACAAGATTGATCAACCACAGTATTTAGAACCAAGTAGTCTATTGTTCAACACGTCTTTTCGGCATAAACTCAACCTCAATGAGCTACATAAACCTTATTACAGATAGATCAGGTGACCCACTTTCTTTCTCTGATCAAAAACAATAACAACTGACCAACAATTCACATTCTTGTTGATTCATCAAAAAATTCTCTCAATCAATTAAACAAATTCATATCATAAAAAAGTAAAACATAACTACAATATGAAAATCAAATGATCTAACATGTAATCATAATAACCAATATTTCTTAATCAAGAACCCAGGATTAATCAATAAAAAATCAAGATTTTTATTTTCATTTTTTGATTATACAAAAAGATTATGAAAAGTGAGCTACCCATATGACAAAATTCAGAAAAAAAATATACAGAATCATATAAAAGTGTATTTGATATATGAAAATTGAATCTTTTTGCAAAAGAAAGAAAGAAGATTAAAAGGGTACCTTAAAATTGAAGGGATGAGAGATTAGAGCATGTGGGAGGGGGTGGTGAGATGCACAAATGGAGAGAGATTGGTCACTTTGAAAGTCAAACCGGTAGCTGCTATTGGCTTAACTAAATCGTGAGAATTGGCCCTTCCCGGCGGCTGGCTATTGGGCTCCACTTCACCGTTCACTTGTATATGCTTTTTTTTTAAACACGTTTTCACTTTTATTTAATTTCATGTAAAAAAATGAAATAAGTATTCATAAAATAATAATAAAAATAAGTAAAGTGATGTGATCCATCAACATTAAAAAAATATTATAAATATTTTTTATCAATATTTTAAAAATCATTAAACAGGTTTAGACGGTAAACTTACCTTTTTAAGTGTTGATTAATCGATCGTCTAAATCAATTTTTATATAATAAAATTTAATATTTTCAAAACATTTTAAAAATTAAAAAATTGAAAAATATATTTTAAACAGAATAATACAAAAAATGAATGGAAAGGAGTAATACCATTTTCTCTAAAATGACCAGAATTTTTCATCTGTGTCATTTTTTATTTGACTATCCTGAATTTTTATATTTTAACTGTTTGAGAAAAGAAATTTTTTGTTTATTAGTACCCATTTCGGAATACATTTCACCTATATATTCCAGTGATAGGCGTTTTAAAAATGAATATTCATTATATTTTATTCCCTAATTTTACATGATATTTATTCTGTTCAATGTGTACCAATTATATCCGTATGATAAAATAGGTATTAGGTCAATATTTTTTATCCGATTTTCAAGATCAGTATTTTTGTTAAACTAGATTATAGCGGCACACGGTACTTCATAATATTACTTTATAAAAATTATTAATATATCATAATAAAGATAAATTAAATAATTAAAATAATTTAATAAAGATTAAATAATAAAATTTTGAAACAACTAATATTAGTACAATTAAATGCTATTTTATATAATATAATAAATATATTTAAAAATTCATTTAGTCAAACTTTTGTTACATATAACATGTGATGATATGTATTAATTAGATTACTAAAACTGAAAAATTGACTATAAATTTTTATTCATGAACTTACCAAAAATATAATGGACATCAATGATATTTAAAATTAATAAACAAAATTTTCATAATTGATCATGGGTCAAATAATAATCTGGATTAATACAAAGCTAAAATGGATACCATGTCTATAAAATGGATAGTCCATAGATCAAAATAAAGTATAAAATTTTATCCGAACCTGAATATGGATACCGAACCTAAGAAATGTGCTATCCACTAATTTATACCGAGTAATATATAGATATAGATTTTTCAAAGATAAGTATTATTAACCATCGTTCTTTAACATTTTAAATATTTGCGACTTGTAAATATAATACGTATATCTTGTTATAAAAATATATAAAAGATTTGCAGGTTTCACATATCTACTCATTTTCTTTGGGATCGACGTATCATATTTTACTTTTCACTTTTAAAACCTGATTTTTTGGCGATTTATTTCTGGATAAGATTTTATGGACCTAATTTTTGTTAGGAATAATTTAAATCTATAATTTATTTAATGATTCAAATATGTTATGTTATGTTTGGTTAAAAAAATAGGATAAAGTTGATAAAGTTAATAGATAACAGTAAAGTTTTGAATGAAGTGCGGCATGCTGGAGGGTAGGTAACGCATGCAATATCAATATTTGGGGTGACCTATGGGTTGTAGACAAGCAGGAAACTTCATATCGATTCCAAAAAGTAACACTGTCAATTTAGTTCGTAATCTCATTGATTTCGACAAAGTTAAATGGAAATATGAGCTTCCTTGAGACTTTTAACGAGAAAGACGTCAACTGTATTATGACCATTCCCATGAGTATACGAATTCCAAGAGATTGCTTGAAGTGGATTCTATCATATGACGAAATATATATAGTTAAAACAACCTATATGCTTGGTAAGTAATGTAAATTTGACAATGCTCATCATGTTTGGATGGATATATGGCACTTGAAGACAATCCCGAAAGTCTGTCATTTTCTTTGGAGAATTTGCACAGGCTCCCTTCCAGTAAGAGCCCTCCTGAAACAACGCCATATATTAGAATGTGATGATTGTCCTTGATGTTTCGGTAAATCAGAAACGACAAGTCATGCTTATTTTAAATGTCGATCTGTTAGTATTATGTGGAAAGAATGTGATTGCGAGGACCTTCTCAGTAATGAAGAATAAGAGGTAGACTTTAAATCACTCTTTGAAACCCGGAGCCAAAAATCTGAGAAAAAATAACAAATGAGTGTAGTGCTAATGTGGCTATTTGGAACAAAAGAAATGATATGATCTTTAATAATAAGGAAGCTCCACATCAAATCCTTATTGAACGAGTTAAGCGCCTCATGGAAGATTATAACAAATATAACCTCAAGATTTATGGGCGTACTAGCAGAATCTCACCCCAAAGCTCCAGTATTTGGAAAGCACCACCTTCAAACCTCATCAAGATCAATTGTGACACTTTTTTCGACACAGTGGGTTGGATAGGATTTGATGTTGTCGCGAGGAACGCTACAGGAGATGTATTATTTGCTGGTACACGAAGGATTAGAGGATGTTGGCTTCTCGTAATTGCAGAGTGTAAAGCTCTTTTATTTGGTATGCAACTAGCTCGTAGATATGTCTCAACAAAAATTATTTTGGAAACACCTGATGAGCATACTCAAGATAGTCAAGATAGTCAACATACCTCAGCTTATAAAGACAACATGACATATCAAGTTTCTAAAAGAAAAGTTTTGTTGAGATATTCATGTCTATGGATGATGATAACGAATACCACAAGGCAGAAAATGAATCAAGGAATCGAAACTGACAAATGAATCAGGAAGCTAACTGAAATACAAATCAACTAAAGCTACATCTTGTGAATGGAATTCTGCAAACAATTAAGAAGTAATTCTGTAACAAGCTAGGAGATACTACAATCAAGTATCAGTAATCAGAAGAGAGTTTGCTGTAACCATGCAAGTAATTTCGAGAAATCAAGAAAGAAGAGTTCGAGAAGTCAGACTCTTACTATGACTCTATTCGAGTTATCTTAGACTTACTGAATTCGAGAACTCAACATAAAGGGTTATTCAAGAAGTTCTAGTTCGAGAAATCAGACTGACAACTTTAGGCTATTCGAGAAGTCATCAAAAAGAACTATTCGAGAAGTCAACATTCGAGAACTCAAGATCTATCAATTCGAGAACTCAGCCTGGATTCTTAGTAATGCCAGAGTTTTCTAATGGCACATATCGAATGAAGAACAAACCCATAATTACTTTACAACCCGTGACTTATAGACATTGGTCGATTACACAAAGGATGTTACGAGTAGGGAGTCAAATTGTAAATATTTGAAGGCTCAAACTCTTCCAAGTGAAAGGTGAAATTAGTCACTGTTTATCTGATATCAAGGGCAACAATAAGAGTGGAAGCAACCTCTAATATGATTACATTACCATTGAAGAATTCAAAGGATATCTTGATGAGTACATAAGGATCAGCTAGTTTATTTGGGAAGTTCAAGCATAGCTCAATAAGCAGAAAAGCTTATTGACTTTCGAAAAGATTATCTTTTTGATTAAAGCTACTTTTCAGATATAGAGACTCAAAGTAAAAAGATCTTTTGCATAAAGCATCATGGGAGCTTGGAAGATAAGTCAACTCAAGAACTTAGTAACTTATGAAGAAAGAAACATACACTGACTTGGAGCATGCTGGAATTGTCCAAATCAAGGAAAGACGACCTTCAAGACATTTCCAGAAATGGATTGACTTCAAGCTTGTGTGTGTGACAAGTTATACAAAAAATGTATCTTTGCATTTTATGTATTTTACTTGTCTTCATATAGTTAAAAATAAGATGTATGAGCAGCATAGTTTTAGTAGAGGAGAAAACACAAAGCATATCATATTTTGCATTAGGTTTTCTTGTAAACACTAAGACTTTGTAACCCGCAGCTGTGTAGCAATACGCAGAGTATTTTCTTCAAATACAACCATCAGGTGGATCGAACAAACCCACCTGAGATTTTTATATCGTGTGTTGTATATGTCTTAGTTAACTTGTTTACTTCCCGTTCCTATAACAATCTGTTTAAACCTCACTACTCGAGAGAATTTAGTTGAGATTGTATTCAACCCCCACTTCTACAATCTCGTGGTGTATTACTGGGAAATAACAATTGGTATCAGAGCAAGCTTTTAACAAACAAGAAATTTAAAGATCACCACCATGGGAAAGAAGGATACGGGCGTGAAGATTCCAATGCTTGACAAAGACAATTACTTTCATTGGAAAGTAAAGATGCATCTACATCTCTTGTCCATCGATGAAGGCTATGTAAACTGCATAGAAAAAGGACCTCATGTTCCTATGAAGGCTAACACTGCAGTTGGAGATACAGCTGGAACTGCAGCTGCTGGAAGGTCTGTTCCCAAACTGCCAGCAGAATTCACAGAGGCAGACTTAGAAGAAGTCCACAAGGACAAGAAGACCATGAACATACTTTTTAATGATACTGATCAAGACATGTTCGATAATGTCATAAACTGCACCACTGCCAAGCAAGTGTGGGACATTATTCGAACACTCTGTGAAGGGACTGAGCAAGTAAGAGAGAACAAGAAACAACTCCTCATACAACAATATGAACATTTTCACTTCATATCTAGTGAAAAAATAAATGATATATTTAGTAGGTTTCAGAAACTACTAAATGGGTTAAAGTTGTATGGGAGAGTATATTGAAACAAAATGTTCATAGTTATTTACAGAAGCCACTTCTTGTGATTCAAAAGAGTTAAGTTTGTTATAGGTATAATACATGGGATCTCTAAGTTTAATTTTCAGCTTAGAAAAACTATATAAACTTAGCAGCATTCAGACAAAATTGAAAATAGAGGGACATTTAGATTATGTCTGGCCTAATTTTGGCCAACAGATATACTTGGATATGGCACGATTTTATAAGAATAACTAGGACATTTTCGAATTACATAAATGGAAAAGTGTAAATTGTTAATTGAATTTGTATTGCTAACATAAATTTGATTGTAACCTGTCTTTAATTACCTTTCTTTAATGGAGTAAGTGATTATCATGCATCTAAAGGTCGTTGAAGCAATAAATGAATCACAAGAGGCTATACGACCAGCTGTCTTGGTTAGTGCTACTGCAGTTGGTTATTACGGTATGTATCTAGCACCTGTTTTTTATACCACATTGTATATTGTTAGTGCATAAATTATTGGTGGATCTCGATTATCCTCCTATAAGCTTGTTACATTACCAACAGCTTGAAATAACTATCACTCGCAAGCAGTGAGCAGTCGAAGTATAACTATATAATGTACTTCAAACTTTCTACCAGATTTGTGTCTAGATAGCGTAGTCGCAAATTAGTGCAGGATTATATACTCTTTTTCTAGCTATTACAGAACTATCACTAATGGAATTGATTATATTTACTGGCACCCAATTATGAGCTTCTCTTATATTTCTTTCTAACTGATGAGAAAAAGGCAGGACTTGAGACATTTCTTCATTTTAATATTTTAAATTGTGTAGAGTTCCATCCGAATTTCATTGGGCTAACGGGTATATTCTGCTTAGCTTTTTGACAAGCCTTAATCTAGTGTGCAGATGTATAAACTTTGTTAACTAACTATACAGAGAACCAGGTTAACTGGATAATGTCCCTCTTTATCCTCTTAATATTAGTTTAGGAATATGAACCTAGTTTTTTTAATTGGTACTTGTAGAAAGACAAATCTTGATTATGAAAAAAAATAAGAAAGCAAGAAAGTAAAAAGTTATGAATAACATGTATACATGGATACATGTCCAAGTGTCAGATCGTGGGATGGGTATTTAGAAAAACTAAAGAGTCTGGGTAATGCAAGTACTAGTATTTTACTTCTTGTAAACTTGTAGTATGCGCTTAAATTCACACTGTATAGGTTCACCTTGCATTTCTTGTTAGTTCTTTATGTTCTTTTTATAATCCTTGTTCTTTTTATAATGCATAGACTAAAAAAACTTGCTCCTTTCCAGAAATTGGCTCTCGATGCATGCATTATCTTGTAAGTTTAGACCCACAAATGCAATACTGCTCATTAATATTAATATTTGAGTGCATTAACTATTTAATATAAATTTTACAGGTAACAGAAACTTTTGTGGAGTACTGCTTATTGAACACAGTTACATAGTTGACATGTTGTGGCACTCTGTTGATAAAAAATTACTAGTAAATAGTATCCATACAAGTTAGCATCAAATAATATGCATATTGCTTCATTAAGGTAACACTTTTTCCTTTGTACCTTCTGCAAATTGTTAGAGTTACTTGATACTGCATGTCTTATACTTTATAATTAGCTACACGTTTATGAGGTCAATGCTTATTAATTTTTGTTTTATGCTGATATACTTGGTGCTTTTTTGCTTGCATTTCGAGGTCCTTCTCAACAATTATGAAGGTTGGTATAATAGATATAAGTTTGGGCTAATGGAGTATATGGAGGAGTGGTTTGCTATTAGCCAGAGATGTACATGTTGGTGTTTCTTCGCCAGCGGTAGTGTGGCCTTGCTCGATGTGGTAGATTACTGTAGTGGTAATCATTTTGCACAGCTAGGGCTTTTGCATTTTGGATGAAGAGCTAGTTGCATTTAAAATGGAGAGCTGGCTGTGGCCTGAGCAGTGCTTCACAGATTTCTTCTTTGAAATTGCTTTTAGGACCCATGTTTTTTAATTGTAGTTTGTTTTACTTGTGTCTGACTTTTCTCTTCGGAGTTTTGTTCCAAGAGATATTTTTTCTTTGTTGAGAGGATTCCTCTCAAAACATTTTTGTAAATATTTTTTCATATTAATATACTTTTTTTATTTACCCAAATATATATATAATATTATATCAACTGGTGTTGCTGTAAAGGGAAAAAGATGTTACAACAGGTTTTATGGCAACATCCCATGCATATTGCTTTAGACTAGACGGTGTTGCCATTGACTTTATACCAACACCGAAATTAGTGTTGCTATTGACATGAAAATGTCACCATAGGACCCTAAGGCAACATGATGTTGATGTTGCCATAGTTTTGACAAAATGTGTTGGCTTAACCTCTAAGGCCACATGCAAATTCCCAACACCTTCAAAATTGACCAAAGTGTTGCCTTAAATCTTATGGTAACATTTTTCAGCATTTTTAACACTTATTTTGGGTGTTGCCAAAGACCATATATGGTGTAGTGTAGGCACATGACTGGAGATTCTACCCTGCTCACTAAGTTTGAGGAGAGAGCTAGCCCTGGCATTACCTTTGGAGACAACAACAAAGGATATACTAGAGGATATGGCTCGATTTCACAAGGAAATGTTGTCATTGAGGAAGTAGCACTGGTTGATGGTCTTAGGCATAACTTGCTGAGTATCAGTCAACTATGTGACAGAAACCAGAACGTTTGGTTCACATCTGAAGCTTGTGTTGTTTTCAAGAAGAATGACAACAAGGTAGTGATGACAGGAAACAGGAAAGGAAATGTGTACATTGCTGACTTCAATTCGACAAGTGCAAGTTCTACTACATGCCTCTTCAGCAAGGCAAATGAAGATGAAGGATGGCTTTGGCACCAAAAACTGTCACACTTAAGTTTTAAAGCCATGAATGAGTTGGTTAAGAAGGATTTAGTCAGAGAAATTTCAAAATTGGAATATTTCAAGGATGGACTATGTGATGCATGCCAGAAAGGGAAGCAAAAGAAGGCCTCTTTCAAATCCAAATCAATGTCATCAATTGATCAACCCTTACAGCTACTGCACATGAATCTATTTGGACTAGTCAACGTATTGTCTATCTCTAACAAGAAGTACTGTCTTGTGATCATTGATGATTTCTCAAAATACATGTGGACAGTCTTTCTGCACTCCAAAGATGAGGCAAGTGAAGTCATCATCAAACATATCAAGACAGTCAACAACAATCCAAGCTTTAAGGTAAGAAGAATCGGGAGTGACAATGGAACTGAGTTCAAGAATTCTGTGTTACGAGAGTTTTATGAAGAAGAAGGAATCACTCAATAATTCTCTGCACCTAGAACTCCTCAATAAAATGGGGTAGTGGAGAGGAAAAACAGAACTCTTATTGAAGCTACAAGGACTATGCTTGAAGAATCAAAGTTGCCAACATATTTCTGGGCTGAAGCCGTTAACACTTCTTGTTACACTCAGAATATATCTTTGGTCAATCAAGCAAAGGGCATGACACCTTACCAACCATTCAAGGGCAAGAAGCCAACAATTAACTTTTTGCATGTCTTTGGATGCAAATGCTTTGTATTGAAAAACTATGGCGAAAGCCTGGGAAAATTTGACTCCAAGGCAGATGAAGCTATATTTGTTGGGTATTCAGCTGGGAAATCTTACAGAGTCTACAACCTAAGACTTAATATTGTTATGGAGTCCATACCTGTAATCTTTGATGACAAGAAAATAACGGGTCTAGTAGATGGAGGTTTTCATGAATCACTCTCATTCGAGAATGAGACAAATGGTGAAGAAAGCGAAAATGATGATGAAGAGAGGATATCGATCGATGTAGAGAACAGACATGGTCCATTAGTTGAAGTGCAGAATGGACCATCAGTGGAAGAGCAACTCACACCATCTGTTGAAGATCATCTTGAAGCATCTGTTGATAACCCAAGAGAAATATATTTTGATAACTCTGTTAGAACTCCACTCAACTCGAGATCCATACACTCAGGGGGAGTTTCTCACAATCAACACTCAACAACAAACCAAGATGGTCAACAGAAAGAAAATGAAGTTACTTCATCAAGATCAAGCTTACCACCACAAAGGAAATGGATTAAGGATCACCCATTTGAACTAATAATTGGTGACTCCAGTGCAAGAGTCCAAACCAGGAGAGCAACTCGAGAAGAATGCTTGTACAGCAGTTTTCTTTCTAAAGAAGAACCTTAGAAGGTTGAAGATGCACTTCTAGATCCAGACTGGATTCTAGCAATGCAAGAAGAGCTAAATCAGTTTGAGAGAAATGAAGTATGGAAACTTGTACCCAAACCTAAAGACAAATCAGTGATTGACACTAAATGAGTATTCAAGAACAAGATGGATGAGAATGGCGTAGTCACAAGGAATAAAGCTAGACTAGTTGCTAAAGGCTACTATCAAGAAGAAGGAATTGACTTTGAGGAAACCTTTGTACCTGTGTCAAGGTTAGAAGCAATCAGGATCTTCCTAGCCTATGCAGCTCATGCAAATTTTAAGGTCTATCAAATGGATGTCAAGAGTACTTTTCTAAACGGCATTCTGGAAGAGGAGGTGTATGTCAGTCAACCTCCTGGTTTTGAAGATCCAGACTTTCCAGAACACGTTTATTATCTGCTCAAAGCACTCTATGGCCTGAAGCAAGCACCTAGAGCCTGGTATGACACACTTTCACAATTCCTTATTGAGAAGCACTTCACTAGAGGTACTGTTGATAAAACTCTATTTTATAGATATGTCCAAATCTATGTAGATGATATAATATTTGGGTCTACAGATGAGAAGCTTTGCAAAAGGTTTACCAAACTTATGAAAAGTAAATATGAAATGAGCATGATGGGTGAATTAACTTATTTTCTTGGTTTACAAGTTAAACAAGTAAATGAGGGAATTTTCATAAGTCAAACCAAATATGTGCATGATCTTTTAAAAAGATTTGACTTAACAGATTGCTCTTCTGCAAAAACACCCATGGCCACTGCTACTAAGCTTGAATTGAATACTAAGGAAAAGAAAATGGACATTTCAAACTATAGAGGCATGGTTGGATCTCTTTTATATTTAACTGTTAGTAGACATGATATTATGTTTGATACATGTTTATGTGCTAGATTCCAATCTGATCCTAGGGAATCTCATTTAGTAGCTATTAAAAGGATTTTCAGGTATCTCTAGGGAACACCAAACCTTGGCATTTGGTACCCTAGAGATATTGGTTTTGATCTAATTGGATATTCAGATGCAGATTATGCAGGTTGCAAACTGGACAGAAAAAGCACCACATGCACCTGTCAGTTCTTAGGAAACAATCTGGTCTCATGGTTCAGTAGAAAGCAAAATTCAGTTTCTACCTCAACTGCAGAGGCTGAATATATAGCAGCTGGAAGTTGTTGTGCTCAGATGAGGAATCAACTACTTGACTATGGTGTTAAAGTTGAGAAGATTCCAATTTTTTGTGACAACACTAGTGCGATTGCCATATCTGAGAATCCAGTGCAGCATTCAAGAACCAAGCATATAGACATCAAGTACCACTTCATCAGGGAGCATGTGATGGAAGGTACTGTGGAACTACATTTTGTTCCAAGTGGAAAACAATTGGCAGATATATTTACTAAAGCTCTGGATGAAGCAACCTTTTCAAGGTTGGTAAATGAGATTGGTATGTTAAATCTCTCATGATCCACAAATATTTGATCAATTGTGTTGCAGCCAGTAAATTTTATTCTCTGGATTTTATTTGTTTTAATTTTGCTTATTTGCTTGATTACTCTGGAAATGTCGAGCGTTTAATTCCTTGGAGATATCGAATAAGCATATTCATCTATTTGAGTTATCGAATGAGTATTATGCTTGAGATATTGATTAGTTAACTCTCTAGAGATATCGAACTAGCCTTTTGCTAGAGATATCGACAAGTTAATTACTAATAAATATTGAATCAGTTAATATTCAGATAATATCGAATAGTTAGTATATTAGATATTGAACGGGTTAATAATTTGTTGATGTTATTTAATTGTCTTATTATTTATCCAGAATAATCTAATACATTGTGTGTCCTGTACTCTAGAATTATTTGTCTCGAATTAATTAGACTCAAGCCGTCAGACTTAAATGATTTTGGAACTAGTTACACACATAATATTTTACTTTTTTAGTTTGTCTAAATGATCTGTCAGGATTAGTCTAGGACACCGTGTAATCTCTATTGCATGCGTTAGTGTGTTTAAAGAGATGTGACCTTTGCTTAACCTTTCACCCGTTTAAACTCCTAGTTATTAAGTCGCGTCTTTCAGACTCCTAGGCCTATAAATAGGTAGGGGGTGGGAATCACTTAGACTCACACTTTTCAGAAACCCTCTTTTCTTCTCATCACAATGACAAAGAGTATTCTCAAGATCAGCGTGGAGGAATTTGAAGCGCTACCCCTCTACGAGAAGGTGCTAGCTCTTCAAGAGAAGATTGATGAGCTCATGGCCGCGGAGGACAAGGTCATAGCTGCCGTGCGTGCAGCTTTGCCAGCTCTCCAAGCACGCCGTCAGGGGGACTCCGTTGATGATCCAACCGCTGCTGCCTAGTTGGTTTAGGTGGGGGGGAATGCCGTTTAGTTGTTATGTTTAAGTTTTTTTTATTGTCTCAATGGTCCTTTTTGACCATTTTTGTAATTTTTCTTTTTAATGAAATGATCAGTTTTCATTCATGTTGTTCTTGATGCTTTTATTTACCTAATACCTACTGTATGAAGCATGTTGTTTTGACTTTGCATGGTTATTATTTGATTTCTAACCTGTAGAGCTGTGCTTAACTTAACTCATCAAAAACATTTAGATACGATAATCTGATCTGTGCTTAAATCACCCAAGTTGTATGAATAACCTAACCCTCGTGGATAGATTAACTCAACTTATGCTTATTTCTGATCTTGAAAGTGGTTAAGTACACATTTCATTAAGATAACTCCAATCTAACCAGTTTATTTCAATTTGACTCAAACTTACTAGATTTGTTGCTTATCTCAAGACCTTGTTCATGTTGTTTTGATTTTATTTTACACTGTCATCTAACCCAAGAGTGAGCCTCAATGGCTACACAGTTGTATAGTGTCTTGTCCTACTTGCAGTACTCCCAAGGACTTGAACTAACAACAGAGGACAATGATGATGTGTTGGTGCTATCACAAGCAAACTTGGTTATTGCATTTCCAGGTTCTACAATTCTGTCATGTGCCATGTGTAAAACACCTAGAATTAATACTAAAGTCAAAGTAGCTAATTTAAACTCTGCTTAAAACAGGACTAATTAGTTGAACTTGAACACATGAATTGGTCATTTTGTTTTGCTGATTGAACTCTAATTTAAGTTGATAAATTACGGCATTATGGTTAAATGCAACATTCTTGCAGATACTCAAAATGAATATCCATGACTTTCTCTGCAACATTGTTTTTTTTCTAAGTACAACTTCGAGAACACTGTCAACTTAATTCAAGAAGCCAATGGTATCACTTATTGCCAAGAGACTAAGCCTTCATAAAGGAAAGAATCTTAAAATAATACACTTAGCTCAGGTACTGAGTTCTATCCTATCAGCATTTTTCTTTTCTTGTCCTTAAATAATTGCCTTCTTAAGCTGAAATGAGAATTGCTGGAATGTCCCCCAGATTCTCTACCCAATCAGCAGACCACATATTCACTTTTTACCATCTTTAACCCCATCTACAGTTTCTCAACAAACTGTAGCTGACAAACCCTTGTATATCTTAACTTGAGGGGAGTGAACAGGAGGAAAGTGAGGGTGAGGGAAGTGGTGAACATCAAGAAACCACAAGAACAAGGAATGTAAGGGTGTGTAAAACCAACCCAACCATCCTATGTCTTCCCAAAAAGGCATAGTGATTAAAAAGGATTTCCACTTTTCTACTTTTAGTCTCTTAACAGACTTTAACTATTGAAACAAGTTCCCAACCAGGAACACACTCAGTGAGGGTAAGGGACACATTTGTGCAACCTTTTCAAACTTGTCCTATAACCAGGAGTTAGTACAAGTTGCAGGGACACATGGGGAGCACACACAAGTTACTCTTAACTATTTCCCAAATCCAGGTTGATGGATCTTCTATAAATGAGAAGATTCAACCCCACTCATGGATACCTAATTTGTGAAACTGTAGCACTTCGACACACACACCAAAACACTCTTGATTCTTCATCTCATTTCATGAAGAAGCCAACACTCAACCTTGAGTTCTCTAAGCTCTTAACAGGGCAGTCTGTTGAACTCCTAAATTCTCTTCGCGTACATCAATGATCTATACCTATAAATCTCTACTCTTTATGGAATCTTTATGATTTTCTTGTAGAATTGAGGGAAGGCAGTGTAAAACAAAAGAGGCCTGGTTGCTCCAGGGCAAAAGGTGAGTGAATATACAAGAGTGGTCTCCTATTTCTTCCAGGAGAGCAACAGGAGAGATTGAGTACCCCTTTAGTAAGGGAAGGTGAGTTGTGTGAAGTGAGCCAGAATGAGATCCTGATGCAAAAACAGAGAGATTAAGAGAGAAAGTTTCTTTAATGCAGCTTCTAGCTTCTCATTCCTCTGAATCTCATACTTACTACATCACTGTTCTTGCTGTTAACAAAAAGGGGGAGAAGAGAATTCAGAATTTTTCTTCAAACTCTTTCTTCAACACAAAGGGGGAAAGGGACTCTGAATTCTTCTATTCTCTTTTGCTTTGCAACCAAAGGGAGAGAAGATTCAACAAGTTCAGATATTTTTAAAGGGGAGAAGAGACCTTCAGACCAACCAGCAAGTGGAGGAACAGAACAAACTCTCAGAATAGATGCTATACACAGGGGGAGCAGTTCTAAGTACTTAAGTCAAGTGAGTAGTACATTCCAGAAACTATGTCATGGAAGCTTGGTCAATATTTTCTGTGTTAGGTCCCGAAGTATCGTAGAAGGGGGGGTTGAATACGATACTACCAAAATATTTCGATCTTCAAGATTTTTGCGGATAACAATTTTTCGGATCTTGAAATCAAAATAACGAAACACAATTTCAGGAATTTATCTTTATTGATAATAAACCCGAAGGGGTTGTTAGGTCCGATAAGATTGTAGAAGGGGGGGTTGAATACAATCTTTACCTTTTTATCGAAATTTGTCCTTTAAATTAAATTTGATAAAGACAAATTTATCTGCGGAATTATTTAACACAATATTTCAAGTTGAATATAACTGTATATTAACTTGATGTGGTGTTACAAAATCAGTATAACAACTTATCAAGATGTTAATAACTAATTAGAAAATTCGACATGAACTTTTCTAATTTAGTTAATAATAATCAAGATAAGAACTAGGAAACTTAATTCGCTAGTAGTACAAGAATCACAAATAAGCAAGTTCTATCGGATAGAATATCACAAAGATGAAGAACTTGATTTTTTGGGAATTGTTTAAGCTTTGGTGTTCTTGGTGTTCTTGAGAGAGAGAATTCTGGTCTTGATGATATGTTTTCTGCTGTGTTTTCTCCGTTATAAGTTAATCTGGTCTGTTCTGATCTTTTATATCAACAACAGGTCTTGCTGGCTTTCTGTAGGATATTTAATTGCTCCAGCATGACTTAAACAACTTCCAAGACTTGATTTTCCTTCAATAGGACTTACACAAACCTCCATTATGACCTAAAATGTGTCGGTAAGACTTACCAGAATTTCGGTAAGACTTATAACAGCTGGCAGAGGTCGGTAGGACTTAAATCAGGTCGGTAAGACTTAATCCTGAAAAGGCTTCTGTCAGTAAGACTTAAATTAAGTCTTACCGAATTTTGCCTCCTTAAAGACTTAATCAACTTTCTTTCTTTAAGTCTTATTGATCCATTTAATTAGTTAATGTTTTAACTAATTCATATTTAATTGATACAATAATTAATTTAATTAATAAATTAATTCTAACAGAATTAATTCATTTAATTAAATCAACTAAATTAATTTATATCAATTATAAATGAATTTAATTAAATCAATAAATAATTAATTTAATTCTTACAAACCACTAAAGGTAGTAAAGAATTACCACTGATTTGTGTTGACGTTCGATGTACTGTCTGGTTCATGAACGACTAACTTCAATGACGCTTCTTCACTTTTGACTTTAGGTTGTGGTTTATTTCTTCTCTCAATTCTCTTGTACTGTAACTGATCTTCAAACTATCACTCGAAAAATCTCTGTCACTGTTCAAATGAATCCATTAACTTCAATGCTGTACTGGGGCTTGATCAGATAACTGAATCGTCTTCCAGTGTATGACATCAAAACTATAGATTGACTTTTCTTCTTTCTTCTGACAGATAATACTTCTTGAGATTCCTGTGACAGTTCATATGTATATTTACTTATTACAATTTGGTTTAAGTTGATTTGGATCCTCTAACTACAAATAGGCTGAGTCATATGCCTTTCAATCTCCCCCTATTTGTTTGTTAGACAATAACAAGCAAATTCCTAGAGGATACCTCAACTAATCCAACTTAACCAAATGAAAGATAAAACTTTAAATACTAAGTAAATATGAAAAAAAAAGTTCTGGTTTATATTTAACATTTTCCAGATTCAAACATGAAAGATAAATACAAGATAGATGATCCTCTAGACTGATCATATGATATAAATTCCTATCAAGATTTATCTAAGCTCTAAAGATATAACATGTAGAGCAAATCTTTATCTTCAATTGTCTTCCCTTCTGAATTCTCCTTCTTCTGGTTCATCTTTGACTTGAAGTTTCATATGTAGATCAGAATCAACAAGACGTTCTCTTTTAGATGACAATCCTTGAGGTAAGACTAAAGGAATTCCAAGCTTCTTTCTAAGTTCACCTTGAAATTTCTTGTAATCTTTTATGTTCGTTTGTGCATAGGAACGAATGTGATCTGCAGCTATTACCTTTTCTTCAGTCAAGTATCCATGATTTCTGAGAGCATATTCAGCATATACCAAGTGCTTTGCATGATGTTCGTATAGCTCATCTGTCTGAAGATTGATTGTGTGAAGTACCTCTCCCTTAAGAAATTTTACTTGTGGAGGTTCCTTAATCACTTCTGGTCCAGCTCTTTCAGCAAGTTCTTTGAACTTTTCATGTAACAATACACCTAGCTCAGAAGATGTTCTTACCTTAGGCCTAAGTACCCATATCTCTGTCAGTGATCTGTCATAAAAGAACTGAATAGATATTCTGAATGTTCAAACTTTATGACAATCTACAAATATTACTAGCTCATCAGATTTGGGTTCAAATGCAGTAGTTATCCTGATGACTTCTACCTGTAAGGCCTTTATATACATTTCATGAATTGGATTTGCCAGTTTGAATTCTTCGAGAATTTGTCCAAGACGACGATCTTCATAATCAGAACTTTGAGGTGAATCAATTGCTCTTTGAGCACGTTCCCATTTGTCACCGCTCTTTAGTCTGATGTATGTTTTTCTCTTCTCAACATTTATAGCATGTAGTCTTTGTAATGCTTGCTGTTCAGCTTTCTGAAGTTCTTCATTTCGTGCAATTTGCTCTAAAGATTTTTGAAGTTTTTCTTCTCTCAGTTGCAAATTAGCTTCCCTTTGAGCAAATAATTCTTCAGATTCTTTAGCAGCTTGTTGAGCTTCAAATTCAGATATCACTGGTCCTTCATCTTCCCAGTGACTAAGATCAGGTTCAGGAAGTTCTTCACCTTGATAAGGGAATTCAAGATCAGCAAAAACATCGAAGTTATCCGGTTCACCCGTGTAATAATAACCTGTGTTCTTGTCTTGAATATCTTCTTCAGTTTGTTCAACTACTTTCTTCCTCTTATCTTCACCTTGGTCAGATTTACCAGATTTGCCTTCTCCTCCCTCTCTTTCTTTAGTAGTTTTATCTTGTGACCCCTTTGATTTCTCCCCCTTAGTTGAGGAATCCTCTACAGACTTATCAGTTGCCCCAGCTTCAGGATCCTGTTCATCATCATCACCACCCTTACTTGTAAAGAATTCAATTTCTTCATTTGTAGGTTTGCGACTTTGACTTACAAGATTAAACAAATGTTTTAACCCTTTAGCCTGATGTGCATTTTGCTTTTCGATCTGGTCCAGACGAGAATCAGTAAATTCTTGATTGTGCTGTACCTCTGACTGTAGATTATCAACTTTCAAGGAAATCTCAGAAATTAACATGTCTTGAGCAACAGTAATATCTCCAGAGTCATCAAGTGCCTTTTCATGAGAGAGTTCGAGAGATTCTATCTTCTTGGTGAAAGATGTCTTTAAGTAGTTTATGTCCTTCTTCATTACAGCAAGCTGACTGTTGACAGAGGTGGATGTAGAAGATCGCTCACCCACTTGTGCTCTAAGAATTTCTGTTTCAGCCTTGCTGACTGCAAGTTCTTTCTCTAAAGCAGTTATCTTTTCTAATAACGAGAGAGTGTATGTGTCAGTGTGTGCGCTCACCTGACGTTCACTTTGAGATCCCTTCACCTGAAGTGCATGTGTTTCACTCAATTTTATGGTATTCCTCACATCACTCCTCTCAGATTCCTTAGCTGCTTCCAGATTTGTACCTGCATGTAAAATCACCCTAGCCTCATCTGGGAAGGTCAGTGGTGGTGCAATGGGAGTTCGCAAATCCCTGTCCTTAATCAAATCTACTTGAACATTTGAAATTGTTGACTGAATTGCTTCAGTAGTAGATTGATCAAGTTGCCTTCCACCTTCTCCAGTCGAAACTGCGAGTGGAAAATCCCTTGAGGGAGCCAGGAGTGTTTGTCCTGGGAGGGGAGATGATGGTTCTTTTAAAGTTGGCTGAGAACCAAGATTTCCCTCTAAAGCCTGTGAAGACTCTTCTACCGTAACTATGGTAGGCACTGTCATATTTTCTACGTGCTCTCCTTGCAGTGTGTCCTGAGACGCATTTAAAGGTATGTCTTCCCCCATTGTGAGTAATAGGGAAGGTGTGCTTGACTCACTACAAGGTGCCACGGCCCTATGACGAATTTCAATAGAATCATCCTGTTGAGAAGATGATTCTAGTAACTGTGTAACGACCATATCAATTTCCATATCCTGTTGGGAGGATACAGACGGGCTTACAGTTGCCTCAGGTTGAGTTCTACTTTTCTTTTCTAGAGGCAGAGCTGTGGGTTCACTCATACTGCCACTACTGATTCGGCTTCTTTTTACTTGCAATTTCTTTCTGGAGTGAAAAGATATGAGTTTAGGTGGTTGAGTGTTTGGCTCTACGACCTTGGTTAGAGGTTGTGGTACTACAACCCCTTGGTCAGACCTACCAACCACTTGGGTTCCAGAAATAGATTGAGAAGTAGTAGTTTGAGGAACAGAAGGCAATACCTGGTCAGCTGATTCCGCAACAGTCTCTGATAAGATGGGTTGATCCAATTCAGGTTCAGGGACAGATGCAGTTTCTTGCACTGGATGTTCAACAGCAAGAGCAGCTGGATGAGGAACAATTTGCTGAGCAGGTTCAACTTGTTGATTGCCTTGATTTTCATTATCAACAAGCATGTTTTCCACTGGTGGTTCAGGGTTTTGTTCTGGTTCTTCAGGTTCTGGTACAGGTTCAATAACTGGTAGTTGTATGTAGTTTGACATATATTGGGTGACAACTACAGGTATATTTGTGAATTTTGGCTTGTTGCTGTACTCAGTGAACAATCTGGTAGTAGGTTTACCTGACTCCAGTGACTCTCCATTCAAGAATTGGGCTTGGTTTTCTAGTTCCACAAGATGATTAAAAATCAATGATAAGAATCTTGGATAATAACATGAAACTTTATGTCCATTATCAAAATTCTTCTTTGCATTAATGATTCTTCTAACCATTGGAACACACAGTAGTCTTCCAATATTAATCCTTCGGTTATGTGCAACTGCATATCCAATATGTTGCAAGAAAGATGGTAATACCCCGAAGTTCCCTTTTGTAGTGTTGGCAAAGACTCTACCTAGTGTGTCAAACAGATAATCCCATTCCTGAACGAAGTTCTTTTTATTCCAGACAGTTTGATCAGGACTGTCTTGATAGAATACACCATTTAAAAAATCTATCATTTCTTGATCTGATGGTAATTCTTCGAAATTATCAGTTGGAAAATTTAAGACCGTATTTATTGTATTTTCATTCACTGTGTACTGATTATCTCCCACAGAGAAGACAAAAGATCTGTTATCATTAGAAATGACAGCAGTAGTACACATGATTCGCAAAGGTTCTATTTTCAGAGGAGCATCCAATCTCAAAGCATTGCGAACCAGTGAATTTTCATTTAAAAACCGAATCCACGGTCGAAAACGTTCAACTGAACATTTTTCTAGATCAAAATAACCGATTAAATTATGTTTAATAATTTCAAATCGATCAGCCATTTTAATCAAGATTTAATTTCCTTGAAAATTTCAGATTTTACAAATTTTTAATTTAAAATTTTAATTTTTCGAATTAATAACTAATTAAAAATTCGAAAAAATTAAAAGTTCTTTAAAAATTCTGAAAAATTCACACAATGATCTCCTTACACACACAAACACGCATGTATTTTTAGTTTTTCAAGAATCAAGCTCAGATTTCCAGAAAAACGGATCTAAAAACCGATTTTTCGAAAATAAAATCCTTCAAAACTCGAACAAAATCGCAATTTTAAACCATCAAAACACAGATAATCAAGCAAGGAGTCTAGATAAGTGGTTAATTCGTGATTTAGTTGAGAGAAATCGGTCGAAAATTGGGCATGAACGGTTTGTATATATGTGTGTATATGTAAGTATCTTTGTTGTTCTGTAAGACTTAACTTGATAGAAATGTTAATAAGACTTAAAAACAACTAACTCTCATATATATACAAGTAAGCTGATTAAGACTTAAAAATATTACTAATAAGACTTAACTATATTAAGACAAATAAGACTTAAAAATACATACATACGAATAAGACTTAAAAATAAGTAATTAAGACTTAATTAACTTACAGGTGATTAAGACTTAATTTACACTGACTAATGAATATGACTTAAAAAATATTAAGACATAACTGATATGTACATCGAATAAGACTTAATTAAAACTAAGATTAAATTAAGACTTAATATTAACAAGACTTAACTGACTGTTATGATTAAGACTTAAAAATAAATCGAATAAGACTAAACTAAAAACTCGCTAAGACTTATTTACAAACACATGAATATGACTTAACCTTACAAAACTCAGTAAGACTTAACCTAAGTCGAAATTCGAGATAGACTTAACCTAAGTCGAAATTCGAGATAGACCAAATCCTAAGTCGAAATTCGAGATAGACTTAACCTAAGTCGAAATTCGAGATAGACCAAATCCTAAGTCGAAATTCGAGATAGACCAAATCCTAATTCGAAATTCGAGATAAACTTAATCTAAGTCGAAATTCGAGATAGACTTAATCTAAGTCGAAATTCGAGATAGACTTAATCTAAGTCTAAGTCATACCGAATTTTATAAGTCATATTGAGAGTTTTAACTAATTTTAAGTCATAATTATTTTAAACAAACATTAAAAAACACTATAAAATATACAAATAATTTATATAAATAATAAAAATATTATATAAAATTAAACAAATAATAAAAATAATTATACATACCATATGCTAACCTATTAACGAAAACAAAGCAATATTAACAGGACAAACATTACAAAACATATGATAAATTAATTATTAAAATAGAAATAAATATCTACAATTATTCTAAAAATACAGAAGTATGAAGTATTAAATAATATGAATAAACAAAGTGAAAAATAATTAAACAAACAAGAAAATCAGATGGTAAAATAATTATACAAGTGATTTCAAACAACAAATATTCACAGAAAAAATAATCACTTGTAAAATTATTAAAGATCAAATTTCAGATATTAATTACTAGGACTGTTTAACATACCCAATTTACTAACAATTCTAGTGAATGAGGATTCATTAAGCGACTTAGTAAAAATATCTGCAGTTTGATCTCCAGATCCTACAAATAGTAGTTCCACTGTACCATTCATTACATGCTCTCTTATAAAATGATACCTTATGTCAATGTGCCTTGTCCTTGAGTGCTGCACAGGATTGCTTGCGATTGCTATGGCACTTGTATTATCACATAAAATAGGAATATTTTCCAATACAATGCCATAGTCCATTAATTGATTCCTTATCCATAAGATCTGAGCACAACAGCTTCCAGCAGCTATATATTCAGCTTCGGCTGTAGAGTTGGAAACTGTTTGCTGTTTCTTACTGAACCAGGATACCAACCTTCCACCTAGGTATTGACAACTCCCAGATGTACTTTTCCTGTCTACAACACTTCCTGCATAGTAAGAATCTGTATATCCAATTAAAGTAAAACCAGATTCGTTAGGGTACCAGATGCCTAAATTAGGCGTACCCTTTAGATATCTTAAGATTCTTTTAACAGCAGTGAGATGGATTTCTTTAGGGTTCGCTTGGAACCTTGCACACAAGCATGTGGCAAACATTATATCTGGTCTACTAGCAGTTAGGTAAAGCAATGAACCAATCATACCTCTATAGCCTGTGATATCTACCTTGGCAGAACTTTCACATAAACCAATTTTGACAGCTATAGTTGATGGTGTCTTTGCTGATGAGCACTCCTCCATGTGATATTTCTTGAGGAGCTCCTTGATGTACTTAGATTGACAAATAAATATTCCATCGTGTCTCTGACTTATTTGTAATCCAAGAAAGAATTTCAGTTCTCCCATCATGCTCATTTCAAACCTACCCTGCATTAACTTAGAAAACTTCTTGCACAGAAGCTCATTAGTAGACCCAAATATAATATCATCCACATAGACTTGGACTAGTATTATATCATTCTTATGTCTTTTAGTGAAGAGCGTTTTGTCTATGACACCTCTTATAAAACCATTTTCTAATAGAAATTCAGAAAGAATGTCATACCATTTTCTTGGGGCTTGCTTAAGACCATAGATAGCTTTGTAAAGAAAGTAGACATAGTCCAGATGATCTTGATCTTCAAAACCAGGAGGCTGTTCTACATACACTTCTTCATCTAGCTTACCATTCAGAAAGGCACTCTTGACATCCATTTGATAAACTTTGAATTTTGAATAGGATGCATATGCCAAGAATATTCTGATGGCCTCAAGTCTTGCCACTGGAGCATAGGTCTCGTCATAATCAATGCCTTCAGCTTGAGAATAACCTTTAGCTACCAGTCTTGCTTTGTTTCTTATCACAGTGCCATCTTCATCTAGTTTGTTTCTGAATACCCATCTTGTGTCCACCACTTTTCTATCTTTAGGTCTGGGTACCAGCTTCCATACTTCTAGTTGCTTAAATTGATTGAGTTCATCTTGCATAGCAATCACCCAATCAGGATCAGATAGAGCTTCTTCTACTTTCTTAGGTTCCATAACAGACAGAAACCCAGAATAATTACATTGATTCTGATAAGCTCTTCTTGTTTTCACACCAACATCTGGATCACCAAGAATCAGCTCAAAAGGATGAGCTCTATTCCAAACATTTTGTCTGGGAAGAATTGATCTTGACGATTCGCCTTGTTCTTCAGTATGAGGTTGAGTATGACTTGTTGACCCTTCATTATCTCCCCCCGAGTTGTTTCCAGTTTGACTTGTTGATGGTTCAAGAGTATCAGTGGTGTCTTGAAAATTATCATTGTTTTCACCAGCATCACCTTGATCATTACCACCAATATTTGGATTATTATTATCAGCAACAACGTCAGGTTGATTGTCATCATCTGAATCTGAGTCTGACATATCATCAAACTTAAGATTTTCAGATGGATCTTCATTTTGGATATTTGGGAGTTTTGTGTCATCAAATGTAACATTGACACTTTCCAAAGTTTTCTGTTGATCAATAAGATACACCTTGTAGGCTCTTCTAGTATAACCAATAAATATTGCTTCATGTGCTTTTTCTTCAAATTTACCACCTTGATCATCTCCTTCTTTCAGCACAAAGCATTTTGTCCCAAATACATGGAAGTACTTGAGAGTTGGTTTCTTGTCATGTAGAGCTTCATATGGTGTCTTCATTAAGTCTTTATTGATAAGTGTTCGATTCTGGGTATAGCATGCAGTGTTGACAGCTTCAGCCCAAAAGCTCAATGGAAGCCTTGATTCACTTAGCATTGTACGTGCAGCTTCAATCAAGGTTCTATTCTTTCTTTCAACTACCCCATTTTGTTGAGGAGTCCTGGGAGCCGAGAACTGTCTAGTTATACCCTTTTCAGTGCAAAAGTCATTTAGAACTGCATTCTTGAATTCAGTTCCGTTGTCTGACCTTATAGCTCTTACTGGACGATTAGAATCCAGCTCAATTAACTTAATGTGATCAACTAACAGTTGTGGAGTTTCATCTTTTGAGTTCAGAAATAGTACCCATGTGAATTTTGAGAAATCATCAACAATCACTAGAGCATATCTTTTCCTTGACATAGACATCACACTAACTGGACCAAACAAATCCATATGGAGAAGTTGTAATGGTTCAGTTATTGATGATATGTTAGTGCTCCTGTGAGTTGCCCTTTTTAACTTCCCTTTTTGACAAGCATCACATAGACCTTCCTGAGAAAATTCAATCGAAGGTAAACCTCTCACCAACTCTCTTTTCACTAGAGAATTCATTGTTTTGAAGTTTAGGTGAGAAAGTCTCTTGTGCCATAACCAACTTTCATCAGTGGATGCCTTTGAATAAAAACATCTAATTTCTTCTGAGCTTCCAGAGTTCATATTGGCTATGTACAAGTTTCCTTTTCTTACTCCAGTCAACTGTGGCCTTTCATTTCTCTTGTGTGATATTAGACAATTCTTCTTGTTGAAATGAACTTCATAACCTTTGTCACAGAATTGACTAATACTGAGCAAATTGTGCTCAAGGCCGTTCACATAAGAGACATCTTCAATGATAACATTTCCAGCTTCTAATCTGCCATATCCATCAGTTTTACCTTTGCTGTTATCTCCAAAGGTAACGAGTGGGCCGGCCTTCTCCACCACATTTGTCAGCAGGGCTTTATCTCCGGTCATATGCCTTGAACATCCACTGTCCAGAATCCACATGACTCGATCAACCTGTTTCAAACCCTGCAATGACAAATTGGTTAGACTTTCTTCGGAACCCAAATTTGATTGGGTCCGGAGTACTTAAAGAATTGACCTTTATCAGGTAAAGCAACACTTTTTATCTTAACAACATTTTCTACAGGTACTGGACATTTAACCCTGTAAACAGCTTTAATTTTTTTTGGTTTTAGCTTGGGTAACCATGTCTTTACCAAATCCTGAGAAGGACTTTTTGGGGTCCTAATCTTAGAATTAGGTGATGTTACAGTCCTGGATCTAACATGTTTATTTCTGCTCATATGCTGTCTAGGAGCATTCTTATCAACACATGCATGATTACTGTTAAAGTAAGCAGACATTATATTAAAAGCACAAGACATGCAATTAACAGCATCACATTTCTTATGAGCAGTATCAATAACAGGAATAGCATGCATGGTAGATATGTTATTGCATTTACTCATGTTGTTACTTCTGCTACTAGTTTTCAATGAACTAGTAGACTCACCAACTCTTTCTGCTTTTACAAACACAGTCTTTCTATCTTTATCATTTTTAACAACTTGATTACTTTCTAAGACTACGCCATTAGCTACATCCTCAATGCGCATCTCTTCCTTAATGATTAAAGATGATGTATCCAAAGGTTCTGCTATGGATGTCTTAAAGAGTGGGTTACTAACACTCTTAAGCACTGATGGTATACCCTATCTACAGCACTCACACGATTAGGGGTATTAATGCTTTTCCGTCCAATAGCTTCATTATAATCAAACCCAATTCCTACAGTTTGATTAATAGCTTGTTGGTTAAACAACTCTTTAGCTATTTTACATGAATTAGAAGTAGCACTGACTCTTATTTCTAGTTCAGCTATTGTTTCACGTTGTTGAACCACTATCTCTGCTAGAGACCTCTCAAGTTCTTTTAGCATTCTTATTTCTGATTTTTGTATAACATGGCAATTTTGTACATCATGTAATTCTGATAATTGATTTCTAAGATCTGTATTTAACAAATTGATCCTTTCAATCTCTCTATTAGCATTACCCAGTGTATCAGTAAGTTGATAAATATATTGACTTTCAGTACATGATACCTCAGATGATGTACCACTGGAGTTATCAGATTTTGCCATCAGGGCAAGATTGCCATACTCTTCATCTTCAGAGTCTGTATCATCCCAACTCTTTCCAGCAGCCACATAGGCTCTCCCTGTCTTCTTCTTCTCAGATCCAAAGTCTTTTCTTTGGTTTTGTTTTGGCTTCTGACATTCAGTAGCAAAATGTCCAAGTTCATTACAGTTGTAGCATCTAATTTTACTTCTTTCAACTGTTCCAGTTTTGTAACCTCCTCTGTTACTTGAGGATGAAGAACCTCCTCTCTGAAACCTGTTGTAGTTAGATTTGTACCTGAACTTGGGATTCTTCCTGAATCTGAAGTTACTGAATTTCCTTACCAACAAAGCCATGGACTCATCTTCCAACTGATCTAGTTCTTGAATAGAAGTCACCTTCATCTGGACTAGCATTCGTTTGACCAACTTCAACTTCAAGCTTACCACTGTCAACTTTACAAGGTTGGATAACCTTATCTTCAACTTCCTGTTTGTTCTCAACAATAAGAGCTGTAGAAGTATTAGCAACTCTTCCTTTTCCATAAATCTCCTTTTGTTGAGATTGTTCCAGTTCATAGGTTTTTAAAACACCAAAGAGTCTTTCTACAGTTATTTCACTTAGATTCCTCGACTCTCTGATAGCTGTAATTCTATGTTCTAGATGAACAGGCATTGACAGTAGAAATTTTCTGTTGATCTCTTTCTGAGTGTAGTACTTGCCATGCATCTGTAAATTGTTGACAAGTTTGTTATATCTTTCAAACACATCTTGAATACTTTCATTGTATGCTGATCGAAAGTGTTCATACTCAGATGTCAGAATTTCTAGTCGATTCTCCCTAACTTCCTCTGTTCCTTCATTCACAGTTTCAATGGTTTCCCACATGTGCTTTGCTGTCTTGCAGTTAATCACATGACTGTACATCACAGAGTCTAGAGAATCTATTAAAATCAGTCTTAAATTAATGTCAAGTCCAGCTTCCTCTCTTTCAGCAAGAGTGAATTCAGAAGAATCTTTTTGTACAAGCTTTGCAGGGGTAACAACTTTTCCATCAGTAACAACTTCAGGAGTTAGTCCAAAAGGTATTATTGGTCCTTCTGATAAGACTTTCATGTATTTAGGATTTGCAACCTCGAGGAACATTAACATTTTGTTCTTCCACATATCATAACTGTTTTTGTCATATATGGGAATTTTCACAGTTCCGACTTTAGAAGACATGATGAATTTTTTAAGAGAGTTAAAAAATTCGGGGATGATTTTTAATCAAGTAAAATGGGATCGATGATTTGTGTATCAATCAATCAGTTCTGATACCAATTGTTAGGTCCGATAAGATTGTAGAAGGGGGGGTTGAATACAATCTTTACCTTTTTATCGAAATTTGTCCTTTAAATTAAATTTGATAAAGACAAATTTATCTGCGGAATTATTTAACACAATATTTCAAGTTGAATATAACTGTATATTAACTTGATGTGGTGTTACAAAATCAGTATAACAACTTATCAAGATGTTAATAACTAATTAGAAAATTCGACATGAACTTTTCTAATTTAGTTAATAATAATCAAGATAAGAACTAGGAAACTTAATTCGCTAGTAGTACAAGAATCACAAATAAGCAAGTTCTATCGGATAAAATATCACAAAGATGAAGAACTTGATTTTATGGGAATTGTTTAAGCTTTGGTGTTCTTGGTGTTCTTGATGTTCTTGAGAGAGAGAATTCTGGTCTTGATGATATGTTTTCTGCTGTGTTTTCTCCGTTATAACTTAATCTGGTCTGTTCTGATCTTTTATATCAACAACAGGTCTTGCTGGCTTTCTGTAGGATATTTAATTGCTCCAGCATGACTTAAACAGCTTCCAAGACTTGATTTTCCTTCAATAAGACTTACACAAACCTCCATTATGACCTAAAATGTGTCGGTAAGACTTACCAGAATTTCGGTAAGACTTATAACAGCTGGCAGAGGTCGGTAGGACTTAAATCAGGTCGGTAAGACTTAATCCTGAAAAGGTTTCTGTCAGTAAGACTTAAATTAAGTCTTACCGAATTTTGCCTCCTTAAAGACTTAATCAACTTTCTTTCTTTAAGTCTTATTGATCCATTTAATTAGTTAATGTTTTAACTAATTCATATTTAATTGATACAATAATTAATTTAATTAATAAATTAATTCTAACAGAATTAATTCATTTAATTAAATCAACTAAATTAATTTATATCAATTATAAATGAATTTAATTAAATCAATAAATAATTAATTTAATTCTTACAAACCACTAAAGGTAGTAAAGAATTACCACTGATTTGTGTTGACGTTCGATGTACTGTCTGGTTCATGAACGACTAACTTCAATGACGCTTCTTCACTTTTGACTTTAGGTTGTGGTTTATTTCTTCTCTCAATTCTCTTGTACTGTAACTGATCTTCAAACTATCACTCGAAAAATCTCTGTCACTGTTCAAATGAATCCATTAACTTCAATGCTGTACTGGGGCTTGATCAGATAACTGAATCGTCTTCCAGTGTATGACATCAAAACTATAGATTGACTTTTCTTCTTTCTTCTGACAGATAATACTTCTTGAGATTCCTGTGACAGTTCATATGTATATTTACTTATTACAATTTGGTTTAAGTTGATTAGGATCCTCTAACTACAAATAGGCTGAGTCATATGCCTTTCAGGGGTGTTACAACTTCTAATCCAACGGATTAGCTTCAAAACCAAAACACTCCTAAGGATAGTTTAGGCACGAAGAACTTCTACCCGACACTTCCTGAAAGCGGGCTAAGCCGGCTTTCCTACTAGATGGACTGTCTAGCAGCTTATAGAGAGAAGATATAAGAGAGAGAAGAGAGAGTTGTGTGTTGAGGTGTATTTTGAAATGAAATACAACAGACCTATTTATAGACTTTAGAAAGTTACTATTCGGCCAAAATACGTAACTTATGACGTTTGTTTTTCTGCTGCCTTCATTTTCAAACTGGCCGAATTTTGTCTGCTTCTTTTTTTCTTCAGTAAATTCAAGCCAAATCTTCTTTCACAAACAATTTTGATTTTGGTATGGCCCCCACATGTTTTTCACCTCTTGCTTTTACTTTGTCAAATGAATAGTATTTTTTGTTACTATTCACATGAATAGTAATTTCAGTTACTATTCATATGAATAGTAATTTTGGTTACTATTCATATGAATAATAATTTCAGATACTATTCATATTCCTCTTAATTTGACATCCTTAAATATTCAGCTTCCAACTAACTAGAGGATATCAACACTGCTCTAAACTCAATCATACCTCTTAACAGTTTTTCTGAGTTAGATACTTCGATTCCTTTGCGAAGTGTTGACGCCTAGTGCAACTGGTCTGGTTCACAGACGACTAACATTCACTCATGGTCTTCGTATTATATCTTTAAGAACACTGCTAAGAAATGTGCAACTATAAAAACTTTATCACTGGAATCTTTTGGCCCTTCAACTGAATCATCTGTACATCTTATTTTGTCACTGAGGCTTGATCATGTTAATGTACTTCTTTCAGCGACTTGATCCTTGTTGATGCCTGTTCTTCAAGTTTCACGATCCCTGTATAGAGTTAATGTTAGGAATATGTTGTACTTGATGATAACTTCTCAATCAATCAAATTGTTTAAGGTTTTGTAGCTGTCAACGGATGAGGATTTATAACTCTATCCGTTGACAGGTAGCTCATCAACGGATGAGGTTTTGTAGCATACTGCAAGTATCTCTATGTTATCAGTTGATAGTGTTTTTATCCATAGTCATGTTGACTATCAACGGATAGGCAGAATAGGGTAGCCAATTGTAAATAAGCTATGCTATGTAATTCTGTCTAAGTGAAAGTGTATCAACAGATGAAGACAAAACTCTATCAACGGATACAACTCAAATCCACTCTATCAGCGGATACAGTTCAAGTCTCAATATCAACGGATAGCTCAATACATCATCAACGGATGTCAGGGTACAACATCAACGGATAATCATTGACACTGTCTTCTATGATTAGCTGGGGATTAGCAGTTGATAAGGACATGTTTGACTGACAGATCACATGGGTTGATGGTAGATACAAAAACCAGTATGGCAGCCATACTTTGGAAACACAGAAGAAAGAAGCATTCCATTTACACTATGAATACAAGAAAGGTGCAGAAGACATGTCTGAACACAAGGACAACCTTTCGGCTACATGTGTATTTGGAGTGTAGTAGCAAGTCAACTAGAATTAGATTAGTATTATCTTATTCCAGTAGTACTTGTAAAACTTGGGATATATAACCAAGTGTAGCAACTCTTTGTAGGTTAAGAAAACAGACATATTTGCTTAGGGTTTCTTGAATATCCTTAGAAGCAAAGAGTTGTAAAACGGCAGCTGTGTACATTTTGTATCACAGAGTTTTCTTCAAATAAAAGCTTCAGGTGGTGCATATTAACCACCTGATTTTATATGTGTTTGTGTTCAAAATCTTACATTGCAATTATCTCTGCATAAATTTCTGGAGTCCTTATCAGAAATTTATAAATATCAAGAATTGTATTCAACCCCCCCTTCTACAATTATACAAGTGTGTAATCTGGGAATAACAATTGGTATCAGAGCCTGCTTCTAACATATTTGAAGTTTAAAGATCAACACACTTCCAACATGTCTAAGAAGGATTATGGAGTAAAGATTCCAGTTCTTGATAGAGAAAATTACTTTCACTGGAAAGTAAAAATGCGTCTACATCTCTCGTCTATTGATGAGGGTTTTGTGGATTGCATTGACAAGGGTCCTCACGTTCCAATGAAGACAGCAACAAGAGTTGGCCTGGCTGATGATGTGCCTGACACCCTCATTCCCAAACCTGTTTCTGAGTGGAGTCTTGAAGATATTGCAGAAGTCCACAAAGACAAAAAGGCCATGAATATTCTGTTCAATGGTCTAGAAACAGACATGGTTGACAATGTTATTAACTGCACTACCGCCAAGGAAGTATGGGACATTGTTCAAACCCTGTGTGAAGGAACAGAACAGGTAAGGGAAAACAAGATGCAACTACTAATCCAACAGTATGAACATTTTCACTTTAAGAGTGGAGAAACATTAAATGATACATTTAGTATATTTCAAAAGCTACTAAATGGTTTGAAACTGTATGGAAGAATCTATCAAGTTAAAGATTCTAATCTCAAATTTCTGAGATCACTGCCCAAGGAATGGAAGCCAATGACTGTTTCTCTAAGAAACACTCAAGAGTACAAGACATTTACTCTTGAAAGGCTCTATGGAACTTTAAAGACCTATGAGCTGGAAATGGAGCAGGATGAAGAGATTGAGAAGTCTCAAAAGAAAAGTGGGTCAGTTGCACTTGTTGCCAACTTGGAGCAAAAGGAGGAAAGGACGGAAACTGCTAGTTCTACACCAAACAGGGAGGTTTGTAAAGGTAGAGCAGAATCAAGCAGGAGCAAGGAAAAGGTGTCTGAGGAATTGAATGCTCTTCAGCATGATGAATTGGATGAGATAGATGAGCACTTAGCTTTTCTATCTAGGAGATTCTCTAAGCTGAAATTCAAGAGAAACTCTGGGGTGGCCAAGCCATTTAACAAGGATTTTTCCACAAGCAACTATGTGGATAAATCCAAAATTAAATGCTACAATTGTGGAATTGCTGGTCATATGATAAGTGAATGCAGGAAACCTAGATCTGAGAACAAGGGAAAGCCAACTGAGGCTGTTGACTGTAAGAAGAAATATTTTGATCTTCTCAGGCAGAAAGGAAAGGCATTCTTGACCCAAGAGTATGACTGGGCTGTTGATGACAATCATTCTGATGATGATGTTGAGTTAGTCAACCTTTCTTTAATGGCTGATTCTGGAGAGCAGGAAGCAAGTTCAGCTAGCAATCAGGTATTTTCTACTAATCTCTCTGAGCTCACTAAAGAGGAATGCAATAGTGTTATAGATGAAATGTCTACTGAACTATATCACTTAAGTGTTACTCTTAAATCACTTACTAAAGAGAACAATAGAATTAAAGAGTCCAATTTGTTTTTAAGTGATAGAAATGCTGCTCTAGAATCTCAATTTCTAGAATTTGAGAAAATGAGAGTTGATTGCAATAATGCTAAAAGTGAACTTGAAGCTGTGTTAAAAAGAGAACTGATTTTAAAAGACCAGCTTGAAAAAGAACAAGGGATAATTGCTAAATTTCAAAGTTGTAGGAATATTTCTCAAAACATAATAGAAGTTCAGGGAATAGAATCATTTGTGAAGGATACCTGGACTCAAAAGAAAAAGGAGCTAGAACCTGGCCTTGAGGATCTAGAGACTATTTGTGAATAAACGGATAGTGATCATCCGTTGACAGATGAACCGTCAACGGATGAGAGGTATCCGTCGACTAACAAAAAGTCTGTTAGTAAGAAGGAACTAAGGAAACTGGATATCAAGTATGGTCCAGTAAACAAGAATTTTGTTAGTGGTGAGTGCAGCAAAACCAAATCCAGTGGGAAGGCTAAGACAGGTGATTTACACAACAAAAAGGCTGTTGGTAAATCGGACAATGAAAAGGTAGAAATTGAGGGCAAAAAGAAAAAGAACAGAAATGGTAAGATAGGCATCAACAAGAAAAACAATTACTCTCCTGACAAGTTTGCTCCTAGGAAAACTTGTAGTAATTGTAATAGTGTCAATCATCTATCTTCTAATTGCAAGATTGTCAACAAGGCTCCTGTTCATGTACCTCAACCAATGCCATGTATGCCTGCAATGCCTGGTTTGTATCAAAATGCTAGTCTTTCAAATCCATATGTGAACATGCCATATATGTCTAATCCTTACTTTCAATCTATGAATGTGCCACAAATGTCATGGAACATACCTAACATGAATAATATGTATGCCAATTTTCCAAACATGCATGCATCCAATATTCATGCAAATGAGCACTTGTCAAACCCCATCACTCAAGCATCTACACCTAAGTTGAAGAATGCTAAGAGTGCAAAGTCAAAGGCTAACAAGAAAGGACCCAAGGAAGCTTGGGTACCAAAATCAACTTGATTTGTTTTTGAAATGTGTGCAGGGAAACAGAAGGAATCTATGGTACCTAGACAGTGGATGCTCTAGGCACATGACAGGAGATTCAACCCTGCTCACAGAATTCAAGGAAGGAGCTGGCCCTAGAATTACCTTTGGAGATGACAGCAAAGGATATACTAAGGGATATGGCCTGATTTCAAAAGACAATGTCATCATTGAAGAAGTGGCTTTAGTTGAAGGTTTGAAGCACAATTTGCTGAGTATCAGTCAGATTTGTGATAAAGACTATGAAGTAAAGTTCACAAAAGAAGCCTGTGTTGTTTCTGCCAAGGAAGACAACAATGTGGTATTGACAGGCTTTAGAAAAGGAAATGTTTACATAGCTGACTTCAATTCAGCATGCTCAGAATCCATTACTTGTCTCTTCAGCAAAGCAAATAAGGATGAGAGTTGGCTATGGCATAAGAAGCTGTCACATTTAAATTTTAAAGTTATGAATGATTTGGTAAGAAAGGATCTTGCTAGAGGAATCCCTCAATTGGAGTTTGTCAGAGATGGGCTGTGTGATGCCTGCCAATTAGGGAAACAAAAGAAATCATCCTTCAAAAGCAAGACAGAGTCATCCATTGTTAAGCCTCTTCAATTGCTGCATATGGATTTATTTGGTCCAGTAAATGTCATGTCTATTTCAAAGAAGAAATACTGTCTGGTGATTGTAGATGATTTTTCTAAGTTCACATGGACCTTCTTCCTGCATTCCAAGGATTGTGCAAGTGAAATCATCATCAATCACCTCAGAATGCTAAACAATGGTTCTGAAGACAGAGTACAAAGAATCAGGAGTGACAATGGTACTGAATTCAAGAATTCCACAATGAAGATTTTCTGTGAAGAGAATGGAATTGTCCATGAGTTTTCTGCTGCCAGAACACCTCAACAAAATGGGGTTGTTGAAAGGAAAAACAGAACTCTCATTGAAGCAGCTAGAACAATGTTAAGTGAATCAAGGTTACCAACATATTTCTGGGCTGAAGCTGTCAACACTGCATGCTTTACTCAGAATATTTCCTTGGTCAATCAAGCTAGAGGAATGACTCCTTATCAGTTATTAACCAACAAGAAACCAACTTTAGCTTTTCTACATGTCTTTGGATGTAAGTGTTTTGTGCTAAGGAATCATGGAGATAACTTAGGCAAATTTGAAGCAAAGGCAGATGAAGCTATTTTCGTTGGATATGCAGCAGGGAAAGCCTACAAGGTCTACAATCTAAGAACCAACATTGTTATGGAATCTGTACATGTTGTGTTTGATGATCAAAAAATTCTAGGCCTAAATGATGGAGGTTACCATGAAAAGTTGGAATTTGAGAATGAAGGTGAAGGAAGAATGTACTATGATGATGATGAGGAGAATGAAGATCATGACCACAGAGATCCACCTAGAGCTGTTATACCAACTAGAAGTGATGCTTACACTGAAAATGAAGCATCCGTTGACAGTCACTCTGCAACATCCGTTGACACTGTTAGAGATGCATCCGTTGACAGATATTCTCAAGCATCCGTCGACAGGCAAAATGATGCATCCATTGACAGTCAACTTCATAACTCAGCAAGGACAACAAACTCAGGGGGAGTTTCTCAAGGTCAAAATTCAATGCTAAATCAACATGATCATGGAAATGAAGCAACCTCATCAAGATCAAACCTTCCACCTGCAAGAAAATGGACTAGAAATCATCCATTTGAGTTAATCATTGGTGAATCAAATTCAAGAGTCCAAACTAGAAGGGCCACTCAAGCAGAATGTCTATACAGTAGCTTCCTGTCTCAAGAGGAACCTAAGAAAGTGGAAGATGCCCTTCTAGATCCAGATTGGGTGTTAGCAATGCAAGAAGAGCTAAACCAATTTGAAAGAAATAAAGTATGGAAACTTGTGCCCAAACCTGATGATAGAAGTGTCATAGGTACTAAATGGGTTCTCAAGAATAAGACAGATGAAAATGGCATAATTGTGAGGAATAAAGCTAGATTAGTGGCAAAGGGCTATTCTCAAGAAGAAGGAATAGATTTTGATGAAACTTTTGCTCCAGTAGCAAGACTTGAGGCAATAAGAATCTTTCTAGCCTATGCAGCACATGCCAATTTCAAAGTCTATCAGATGGATGTCAAAAGTGCCTTTCTAAATGGGGAACTGGAAGAAGAGGTCTATGTCCATCAACCGCCTGGTTTTGAGGATCCAGAATTTCCAGAATATGTATATCTTCTCATGAAAGCACTTTATGGTTTGAAGCAAGCACCAAGAGCCTGGTATGACACTTTATCTCAATTTCTTTTGGAGAACCACTTCACTAGAGGTACAGTAGATAAAACCTTATTTCATAGGGATATTAATGGCTCTTCAATACTTGTTCAAATCTATGTAGATGATATTATTTTTGGGTCTACAGATGAGAAGCTTTGCAAAAAGTTTGCCAAACTTATGCAAAGTAGGTATGAAATGAGCATGATGGGTGAATTAACTTACTTTCTTGGCCTACAAGTAAAGCAAGTTAATGAGGGCATTTTCATAAGTCAAACAAAATATATTTATGATCTCTTAAAGAAATTTGACTTAATGGATTGTACATCTGCTAAAACACCTATGGCCACTGCAACTAAGCTTGAGTTGAATACTAAGGAAAAGTCTGTGGACATCTCAAGCTATAGAGGCATGGTAGGTTCACTTCTATACCTAACAGCTAGTAGACCTGATATAATGTTTTCTACTTGTCTTTGTGCTAGATTTCAAGCTGACCCTAGAGAGTCTCACTTAATAGCTATTAAAAGAATTTTCAGATATCTTAAGGGAACAGCAAACCTTGGCATTTGGTACCCAAGAGAATCTGGTTTTGATCTAACTGGCTATTCAGATGCAGATTATGCAGGTTGCAGAGTTGACAGGAAAAGTACTACAGGTTCCTGTCAATTTCTAGGAAACAGGCTTGTTTCATGGTTCAGTAAGAAACAAAACTCAGTCTCCACCTCAACAGCTGAAGCTGAGTACATTGCTGCTGGAAGCTGTTGTGCACAGATTCTATGGATGAGAAACCAACTCATTGACTATGGTCTAAAAGTTGAGAAGATTCCAATTTTCTGTGACAACACAAGTGCTATTGCCATCACAGGGAATCCAGTGCAACATTCAAGAACCAAGCACATTGACATCAAATACCACTTCATTAGAGAACATGTGATGAATGGTACAGTAGAAATGCACTTTGTGCCAAGTGAAATGCAGCTTGCAGATATCTTCACCAAGCCTCTTGATGAATCCACATTCACAAGATTGGTAGGTGAGCTAGGTATGCTTAACTTGTCATAATTCCTAGTGATATTTGATTTCACTGCATTGAAGCTGGAGATGTGTTTTGATTTACTTGAAAGTTAAAACTTTCAGAAAAATTTTCTGCAGAAATTTTGCCTAAGGCAAAATTAGCTTATCAACGGATATCCTTTTATCCGTTGATAGTATAAACACATTACTAGATTTTTGCATGTCAACGGGTAACAGGCTATCCACGTCATCAACGGATAAACTGTATCTCAACCGTTCATTCTATATCCGTTGATATACAATTTTTTTTAACCGTTGGTAACCGTGTATATCCAATCATGGCTGTACTTATTCTCTTTTTATTTATTATCCGACAGTTACTTTTGACCAATGGAGTAATTACTTTTAATTATTTCATTTTTAATTCTTGAAAAATATAAAAAGCGAACTTGTACTCTCACATCTCACTTTTATTCATTTTCAAGCATATCAAAAGTTAACTGCATCTTCTTCCCTAAAACTCTCTGTAACCAAAGTTCAATCACTTCAATGGCGCCTATTGTTAAGATGATGTCCTCCACTGGGTTTACCTATGAGAAGAACAATTTCGCGGCCTTTGTTGACACAGTGAATGCTCTAGAAGCTTACCACACTTTGATGAGTTTCGTGAAGAAATGCAAAATGTCATAAGCTATGACGGCCACCACTCCCTTAATCCACGAGGTAATTGAAGAAATGTGGACATCTGCTGAGTACAATGGCATAGACGGTACAATTGCTTTTTCTTTAAAGGGTAAAAACTATGTGGTTAATTCTAATGTAATAATTGCTTGTTTAAAATTGCCTGAGAATAACTGTCTGAAAGTACCTACTGATGCTGAAATTGTTGCCATGCTTAATTCTATTAATTATGCCCTTAGTACTGAAAACTTAGGGAAAATTGCTAGAAAAGGAATGGTTAAAGAATGGAGCTATTTCTGTGATGCCTTCATTAAAACTTTTTCAGGAAAAATTAGTAATTTTGATGCTGTTACCCAGTCCATGCTAACAATGATGTGTATGCTTTTAAATGATAAATTCTATAATTTTGGCACATTAGTTATGTATGAGATAGCTGCAAAGTTGGGTAAAAAGGGAACTAGGAGCAAGAATATCTACTTTGCTAGATTTTTAATGCTCTTAGCACTGCATGTGTCTGAGAATAAGCTATCCATTGCTAACCCGGATAACAAGTTCCAATGTTTTGTTCAGGAGAAGAGAGTCTTAAGTGACCTGATTCGAATGAACCTCAATGCAGGAGTACAGTTGGTATATCTACCAATTGTTCAGGTAACTATCTCTAACTCTGAAACCCCTATCTCCAACCCCCAAATTTCTTTGCCTTCTAGTGTCACAATGGAGTCTGTAGTTGTGACCAAACAGGCTCCTACCAAAGTGACCAAATCCAGAGTTCCAAAACCACATTCTAAAAAGCAAACCTCAAGTGTCTCTCAAAAGACACCTGTTGTAAAATCTACCAAACCTCTTGAGGGGAGTGTGAAGGTGGTAGTGAGTGGTGAGGGACAGGGTGAACATCAAAGAAGCCCTAAGGATAAGGAAGGAGAGATGAGTGCAACCACCATTTCAGTCTCTCAAAAGACTGCTAATGTAACTTCAGGCCAAATTCTAGTTACACTCTCTCAACAGAGTGTGACTACTGAATCAAGTTCCCCACAAGGAACACTGCACAAGAGGGTTAGGGACACATATAGCCCAATCTCAAAAACCTATGGAAGAAGAGTGAAATCTAAAACCACAGGGGAATCACAGGGTGCACACACTGTACAGGAAACTGTACCTTCTCAAACTCAGTTTGATGTGGCTTCAATAAATGTGGAGTCACAGTCCCTTGATCTTAATCTTCAAATCGACACACATTACAATCCACCATCACCAACTCCATCTCTGGATGTGGATATGATATCTACATCAATTCCTGATTCTCCATCTTTAAGATTCTTGGAGAAGCCCCACTCTGTAATTGGTGGTCATCATCTTTTAGATGATTTGTTGGACCATCAATCTTCCCTTCCAGAATTCTAAACACAGACTGTGGCCTCGAACTTAAAATCAATCTCCACAGATTTAGTGTTGGTTTTCTCTTCAACGGATATAATTATTCCTTCCTCAACGGATATCCTTCATCCGTTGACAAGTGTTTCTCCATCAACGGATGCGCCTCTATCTAGCCATCCGTTGACAGCTATAACTACTCCATCAACGGATATTCCTTATCCGTTGATAACTCACTCTACCACTGCTATATCTGACATTCCAGTGTCAAGTGTAGAGGAGTTCTCAGTAGTTGAAACACTTTTAGGATTGAGGGAAGGGAGTGAGAGGCTACCTTGTGAGCAGGCAAAAGGAGAGATAAATAATGAGAGGCTGGCCATTTCTTCCGATCAGGCAAAAGGAGAGTTTGAGAGTTCCACCTTAGTAGGTGAAGGTGAGGGTGTGAGAGGTGTGAGCCAAGGGGAGCCCTTGATGCACGAAAAGAGAGATGAGGGGAGAGAAGGGACTACAGGAGAGATAAGGCTGGAAGAAGCAGCCATTGCTAGTGAGTCAATGGGGGTTGAGGATGCATCCAAGGAAATGGAATATCAAAGAGAATATCAGTCCATGATTGACTCCATTTCTTTGGATGCTGAAACCTTTACTCACCCTGTTCCTGCCTATCAAATTCTGGCACAACAGGGCAATGTGGAAGCAGAGGAGGCAATGCACCTAGTGCACACCTCACAGTCTCTACTTAGAGCTAAGGAATCTATAGCAGCTCTGCCAACCACTGCTGAGAGTGATGAATTTGACAATTCTGAAGATGAAGACAGCCAGAGCTCTGAAGATGAAGGTGGTAGCAGTATTCATGATTTTGCATTTGCTCAAAACTACACCTATCATCAACTTGATATGGAAATCATAAGGCAATATAAATCTGCCCTGGCTGAGCACCCAGAAGCAGATCCACAGAGAAAGGTGGTTCTTCAACAGGCAATTGACTCCCTAAAGTTACAAAAGATGCAAATGGTGATTCAGAGATCCAACTTAGAGGAGGTCAAACAAGAAATCAAGGATGTGAAGATCTCTGTGGATTCCAAGCTAGAGCAACTAGCTCCTACAGCCACTCAGAGGGTGTTGCAACAAAGGTTCCTCAAAGAAGACAACCTGGCTAAGTCTGTGCAACTTCTCAATTCAAGAGTGGAAAAGATGGAATCCCAGATGGAGCAATTTCTTCAACATCAGAAACTGCAAACCCAACTGCTAGAAAAGTTAGTTGCAGCCCCAACTTCTAGTCAAACCCTTGATGCTAACAAAAAGGGGGAGAAAGTGGAAGAGGCTGTGGCAACTACAAGTCAAATCTTAATTTCTGAAAGCAGGGAAGCAGCAAGTCAGGGGGAGCAGCAGCCTACTATAGTGGTCAATCCACAGGAATTCATTGTCACAGCTTCCCCCAGCAAATCCAAACCTGAACAAGTAGCTCTATCTGAAGAGTTTGATCTCTCAAACTTGACAGAAGAGGAAAAGCTAGCCAAAATTGAAGCTCTACAAAAGATGAAAGAGGAAAACTATGAAAGGATAATGAGGACAGAAAGATTGATCAATCAATCTATTGCATCAACTCTGTTCTCTAGCCAAACCTCAGCTCCAACAATATCTACAACAATTCTGAAGGTGCTCACTCCAGCAATTGTGGCTCCTACATTCTATGATGCTGAGCCTTCTCATGTTAAGGAATTTGAACCCTACATCAAATCAAGACCCTTCTCACCACCAAAAGCAAATGGGAAGAACAAGTTACAACTGGACTTTCCATTTCCCAAGGATAATGAAGAGAAGCTGATGGGTAAGGCAATCAAGGAATTCAAGGAGAAGACTAACAGTTGTGTAAGAGAATGGATGGCTGTAATCATAAGGAATGGAAAAGTTCTAAACATATCCAACAGCCATCCTAGATTTGTTGAAGCCAAGAGAGAAGAGACTTCAAGGCTGCTAAGAGAATCTCAACCAAGCACTGAATATCAATATGAAAACTCAGATGAGAAGCAAGCAAGGCTGGCTCAAGAGTTATTGGATGAGGTAGAGGATGAATTGAGGGAACCTGAGGAAGTCCCCAAATTCAAAAAGAAAGGGAAATCAGTCCCCAAATCCAAGAGATTAAAATCAAAGGCAAGGAGGCCTGTCTCTCCAGAAATTGAAAACAAAGAGACAGTTGGTTCATCACAACCTATTGATGTAAAAGTATTCAACCCAGATGTGAATTTCCAAGGTGAACCTATAGTACCTAAAGAGGAACCAATGAATCTTGACTCCATTGAGGTTCCTTCATTCTTGCTGAAGCCTCAACAGAAGCCTATACAGAAGAAAAGGAAACCAAGGAAGCAACCTTCAAAGGAACCAATTCAAGTTGCTAGGGTACCTGCTATTGTCAGGCAGCCAATCTTGGAAAACAAGAATGATTTTATCTATCAGGTAGATATTGAAGAATACTCTGGCATGAATCTTTATCTGGATGAATTGTCAGAAGTAAGAGGAATTGACAAATATAGACATTTGCCTGAAAGATTGGTCTTTGTATACAAGGGAGGAATGGAAAGGACATGGCCACTACAAAGGGTTCTTGGAGAAAACTATCATACCTTAACCAAAGTGTTCTCTGCAATAAAGAGATACACAGGGTTCTCCAAGATAGCAAAAGGGGAGATACTGGACAGAATAGAACAAATAAGGAGGGATTGGAACTCACCATCAAGTCTACCAAGGAAAATGAAGATCCCATATAATGGACAGAAAATCCACCTCCAACCTTTCTGGATGATGGAGTTCAGGGATGAAGATGGTAACAGGAGATTCTTCAGGTTAGAAGACCAACTACCAAAGGCTAGTTCTCAATACCTGAGATGGTTACAACAAAAGCTAAATCCAAAGGTAGATGAAGAAGATGCCTTCTATAGGCAACTCCAAATACAGATTGAGTCCAACTCTGCCAAGGAAGGAAAATCAAGGGTGATGCCAACAAGAGAAAAGAAACAGTCCTAATCTGCTCAGTCTAGAGGAGCACTTCTCTGTAAATTTCTCAAACTTTCAGTTTTTAATTGTTGTAGCTTAATACAATTTATGCATTGTTCTTTATATATCTTTAGGAATGTTTTGTTATCATCAAGGCCCTGAATTTATGCTTTATTGCCATCAAGTATAAATTGGGGGAGATTGTTAGGAATATGTTGTACTTGATGATAACTTCTCAATCAATCAAATTGTTTAAGGTTTTGTAGCTGTCAACGGATGAGGATTTATAACTCTATCCGTTGACAGGTAGCTCATCAACGGATGAGGTTTTGTAGCATACTGCAAGTATCTCTATGTTATCAGTTGATAGTGTTTTTATCCATAGTCATGTTGACTATCAACGGATAGGCAGAATAGGGTAGCCAATTGTAAATAAGCTATGCTATGTAATTCTGTCTAAGTGAAAGTGTATCAACGGATGAAGACAAAACTCTATCAACGGATACAACTCAAATCCACTCTATCAGCGGATACAGTTCAAGTCTCAATATCAACGGATAGCTCAATACATCATCAACGGATGTCAGGGTACAACATCAACGGATAATCATTGACACTGTCTTCTATGATTAGCTGGGGATTAGCAGTTGATAAGGACATGTTTGACTGACAGATCACATGGGTTGATGGTAGATACAAAAAGCAGTATGGCAGCCATACTTTGGAAATACAGAAGAAAGAAGCATTCCATTTACACTATGAATACAAGAATGGTGCAGGAGACATGTCTGAACACAAGGACAACCTTTCGGCTACATGTGTATTTGGAGTGTAGTAGCAAGTCAACTAGAATTAGATTAGTATTATCTTATTCCAGTAGTACTTGTAAAACCTGGGATATATAACCAAGTGTAACAACTCTTTGTAGGTTAAGAAAACAGACATATTTGCTTAGGGTTTCTTGAATATCCTTAGAAGCAAAGAGTTGTAAAACGGCAGCTGTGTACATTTTGTATCACAGAGTTTTCTTCAAATAAAAGCTTCAGGTGGTGCATATTAACCACCTGATTTTATATGTGTTTGTGTTCAAAATCTTACATTGCAATTATCTCTGCATAAATTTCTGGAGTCCTTATCAGAAATTTATAAATATCAAGAATTGTATTCAACCCCCCCTTCTACAATTATACAAGTGTGTAATCTGGGAATAACAGTTAATATTATTTATCTTTTATCCTAGTTGAGTTATATATGTCCTCTATTACATATTACATTACATCATGCTTTACAATCTCCCCCTATTTGATTGTTAGGGTTTGACAAGAAATTCCTAGAGGATAACTCAACTGATACAAAAACAAAAATGAAGTACAAAGATAAATAATATTAAAGCGCATTCTGGATCATATATACATTTTCCAGATTTCTAAAATTTGAACAAATGCAAGATAAATTGTTCCTCTAGACTGAACATATCTTCAATTTTGCCTTGCTTTCTTTCCACTAATACTCCCACTAGCTTTTCCTTTCCCAAAATAAAGTTAATTCCGTGTCAACAACCTTTTCCTTGCCCTTACGCCTAGTTGATTTTTCTTGATCATCCAAGTTCTCCCCCTCAGTTGGGTTATCCTCTAGAGTAGTAGGATGTGGAGTTGGTAAATTAGACGAAGACGGTTTTGCCAAGGAATTAATTGCATGACTAAACTGGGATGCCATGGAACTTAACTGAACCTGGAATGCATCATGTTGAATAAGTTGCAAATTTTTGATTTTTGCAATGGACTTACAGATATTTGACAACTCTTTCTCCATTGTTTGGACCCGTGTAAGGAGTCTGCTGTATTCCTTTCTGGTTACAGGTGCATGTGATTGAGTAGGTTGCTAACTTATACGTTCTGCAGGTGTTTCACTCAACACTCTATATTCACTCGGTTTAGTGGTTTGGGTTACACTTACATGTTCTGTTCGTGTTTCTCTCCACTATTCTCCAGAGCTTCCACCGATATGTGTTCCTGTAAATGAAATCATCCTAGCCCCTTTTTCAGAGGTCACGGATGGTACAATGAAAGTTCGTGAGCTTCCGTCCTCGCGTGAAGCGAGTTGCCGACCACTGGTAAAGAGTGGTAAATCTCGAAAGAGTTCCAAAGATTTTCCCTCTGGGAGGTTGAACTTGAATCGATTAAATGGCACAAAACCCAAGTTTCCCTCGTACGTCTGTGAAGACACTTGGTTCAAAAAAGAACCTCCTACCGATGGATCTTTCCATAAAATGGAAGATTCACCAGCAGTTATTGAGGTAGGTAATTCCACCTCGGATGCCTGTGAAGGCATTTGATCTTTAGAAAGATCATCAACCACTCTTATGTTCCGTGAAATTGAACTTAAGATAGTTGCTCCCGTCAATTCAGCCTTATTTATATTTTCACTCATTGGATAAGAAAGAATTGTTTCACTAACAGTTTCCATTACCTCAGGTTCATTGGGTTTACTCCGTTTAGAATGAGGTAGAGCGGCTGATGTAACTAACTCCTTATGTGGTGCTGCTGAGGCACTATCTCTCTCAATAATGTGGATGACTGGTCGTTTAAGTGACAATTGAGGTGTAGGAGTTTGTTCTATTTGTGTTTGTATTTGTAGAATGGGCTCTTCGACATGTGTTAGAGTCGGTGGGATTTCCTGCTCTTGGTCGGGTAAAATGGCCACTAGAGGCTGTAGGAACTGTATTTCCTGTGATACAATAGGGAATACAGAGGTTGGGATAACAAGGATTGAAATATTACCTTGTCGTATACCTGCTCTCACTGGTCTTGGTAACAACGGAAGTGGGACAGTCTTTAGATATTCAGTTAGGACTGTAGGCACATCCGTATAGTTCTTTTGCTTATGTAATAAATTACATTCGTCTTCATGTAAGAACATTCCACCTTTCGACCATTTTCTGAGTGTACCCTGTCTTCATCATTCAAAAAATCATTTAATATTAGTTGTAGAAACCTTGGATATAGACATTTGACGTTTTGAGTCTGAACATCTCTTGTTCCCAAGTGTTTCATCTTTAAAATGATTTGACCAAGCACTATTTTTCCAAAATTAATCCTCAAATTACTGGCGACCGCATACCCTATTTTTTGAATAAATTCAGGTATCCGATCTAGATTCGTTCTATCTGAGGAAAAAACATGGCCAAGAATATGAAAGAAGAAATTCCAGTACTGGGTTAGAAATGTTCTAGAGATATTACCAGTATTGAAATTGCCATCTTGGTACCTTATAAAACGAAAGAACATTTCAATCTGTTTAGGTGTAGGATCAGAAACGAGACTTTCCATAGGAAAATGAAGAATTCGATTAACATCTCGTTCAGTGACCCTAATCGACCTACCAAACAGTCGATATGTGAATGCACACCCGTCCTGTCCAGAAGTGTTAACCGCACTGCAATATAGTTCACGTAATGCATCATGGTTAAGCTGTACTGGTGTAACTAAAGCATAGCGAATTATTGAATGTTCATTCAGAAATTGTGCCCAAGCCCGAAATTGCTCATCATAGATGGTTTCGATTTGCTGAATGGAAGTAGGATTAGCTTTAGCAATTAAAAAACTTCCCTGCAATGCCATTTTCAAAACTTTGAGGAAATTCAAAAACAAGGGTTAGTTTTTATAAAGGATGATGTATAAAGCAAGAATATGAAATCCGATATAAAAACCACCAGCTAGATTGAGAGATCTTTCCGATCAAAGCTCAAAATATTCAGCAATTGTGTGTATATGCTCTGTATATATGAAAAATGATGATGTTAAACACAAACAAAAACTCATCATTTATAAGGTTTCAAGGTTTAGTAGGTTAGGTGAAATAGTGACATGTTTTGTTTAAAGAATTCAAACTCTCTACAACAAGTAGTAAATTGTCAACCATGTTAGGTAGCCACCATGTTAGGTAGCCACATTTCATGAATTCAACAATGGAGGCTAACATCTTATCACCGAAACCTGTCAGCCGACCTATCAGCCTATACACATATACACATATTTAATACTTCTAATTATTATGGATTTAAATATAATCACGCAGTAAATTAAGAATTAAACCATAATAATAAACCTACAATTAAATAGACATAAAATTAACAAAATATCATTAATTGATATATGTCAATAAAATATTTATTTAATTATGCTACAATGATATCTCCAGAATAATCATGCAGATAAACAAATAAAACAAACAAATCCAGAGAATGAAATTCACTGGCTAGAACTAATTGAACAGACATTTTAAAAGATCATGAGAAATTTAACATACCAAGCTCACTTACCAACCTTGAAAAGGTTGCTTCATCCAAAGCTTTAGTAAAAATGTCTGCTAGTTGTTTTTCACTAGGAACAAAATGCAGTTCCACAGTGCCTTCCATCACATGCTCCCTGATGAAATGGTATCTGATGTCTATGTGCTTGGTTCTAGAATGCTGCACTGGATTCTGTGATATTGCAATTGCACTAGTGTTATCACAGAAAATTGGGATCTTTTCAACTTTAACTCCATAGTCAAGTAGTTGATTTCTCATCCATTGAATCTGTGAACAGCAACTCCCAGCTTCTATGTATTCAGCCTCTGCAGTTGAGGTAGATACCGAGTTCTGCTTCTTACTGAACCATGATACCAGCTTGTTTCCCAAGAATTGACAGGTTCATGTGGTACTTTTTCTATCCATTTTGCAACTTGCATAATCTGAATCTTAGTAACCAATTAGATCAAAACCAAAATCTCTAGGGTACCAAATGCCAAGGTTTAATGTTCCCTTGAGATATCTGAAAATCCTCTTAATAGCTACCAAGTGAGATTCCCTAGGATCAGCTTGAAATCTAGCACATAAACATGTAGCAAACATAATATCAGGTCTACTAGCTGTTAAGTATAAAAGAGATCCAACCATGCCCCTATAGCTTGTCATGTCCACCTTCTTTTCCTTAGTATTCAGTTCAAGCTTAGTGGCAGTGGCCATGGGTATTTTTGCAGAAGAGCAATCTGCTAAATCAAACCTTTTTAAAAGATCATAAATGTATTTTGTTTGACTTATAAAAATTCCCTCATTCACTTTTTTAACTTGTAAACCAAGAAAATAAGTTAATTCACCCATCATACTCATTTCATATCTACTTTGCATGAGTTTGGCAAACCTCTTGCAAAGTTTCTCATCTGTAGACCCAAATATTATATCATCTACATAACTTTGGACAAGTATCATAGAGCCATTGACATTTCTATAAAAGAGAGTTTTATCAATAGTACCTCGAATGAAGTGATTCTCTATAAGGAACTGTGAGAGTGTGTCATACCAGGCTCTAGGTGCTTGCTTCAGGCCATAGAGTGCTTTGAGTAGAAAGAACACATATTCTGGAAATTCTGGATCTTAAAAACCAGGCGGTTGAATAACATATACCTCCTCCTCCAGAATTCCATTCACAAATGCACTCTTGACATCCATTTGATAGACTTTGAAATTTGCATGCGCTGCATAGGCCAGGAAGATCCTTATTGCTTCTAACCTTGCCACTGGTGCAAAGGTTTCTTCAAAATCAATTCCTTCCTCTTGCCAGTAGCCTTTAGCAACTAATCTAGCTTTATTCCTTGTGACTATGCCATTCTCATCCATCTTGTTCTTGAATACCACTTAGTGCCAATCACTGATTTGTCTTTAGGTTTGGGTACAAGTTTCCATACTTCATTTCTTTCAAACTGGTTTAACTCTTCTTGCATTGCTAAAACCCAGTCTGGATCCAGAAGAGCATGTTCAACTTTCTTAGGTTCCTCTTTGGATAGAAAATTGCTATATAAGCATTCTTCTTGAGTTGCTCTTCTGGTTTGGACCTTTGGATTAGGATCTCCAATGATAAGCTCAAATGGATGATCCCTGGTCCACTTTCTTTGTGGTGGTAAGTTTGACCTTGATGAAGTGGCTTCATTTTCTCTGTGTTGATCATTGTGGTTTGTTGTTGAGTTTTGACTGTGAGAAACTCCCCCTGAGTGTATGGCCCTCGAGATTGATGGAGTTCTTGCACATTCATCAACAGATGCTTCAAATTGATTTCCAACTGATGGTGTAAGTTGCTCTTCAACAGGTGGTTCATTCTACACTTCAACTGATGATCCTTGTCTATTTCTCACACCATTTGATCTCCATTCTTCATCATCATCTTCACTTTCTTCACCACTTCTCTCATTCTCAAATGAGAGAGACTCATGAAAACCTTCATCTACTAGACCAAATATTTTCTTGTCATTAAAGACAACATGTATGGACTCCATTACAATGTTTAGTCTTAGGTTGTAGAGTCTGTAAGATTTTCCAGCTGAGTATCCAACAAAGATAGCTTCATCTTCCTTTGAATCAAATTTTCCAAGATGCTCACCATGATTTTTCAGTACAAAGCATTTGCATCCAAAGACATGCAGAAAGTTGATTGTTGGTTTCTTGCCTTTGAAAAGTTGATAAGGTGTCATGCCTTTTGCTTGATTGACCAAAGAAATATTCTGAGTGTAGCATGCAGTGTTTACAGCTTCTGCCCAGAAGTATGTTGGTAGCTTAGATTCTTCAAGCATTGTCCTTGCAGCTTCAATTAGAGTTCTGTTCTTTCTTCCCACTACACCATTTTGTTGAGGAGTTCTTGGTGCAGAAAATTCTTGGATAATTCCTTCTTCTTCTTCACAAAACTCTCTTATTATAGAATTCTTGAACTCAGTTCCATTGTCACTTCTGATTCTCCTTACTTTGAGTAAAGGATTATTGTTGACTATCTTGATGTGATTTATAATGACTTCACCTGCCTCATCCTTAGAGTGCAGAAAGAATGTCCAAGAGAATTTTGAGAAATCATCAATAATCACAAGACAGTATTTCTTCTTTGAGATTGACAACACATTGACTGGTCCAAAGAGATCCATGTGAAGTAGTTGCAAGGGTTGATCAATTGATGACATTGACTTTGATTTGAAAGAGGCCTTCTTTTGCTTCCCTTTCTGGCATGCATCACACAATCCATCCTTGGAGTAATCCAATTTTGGAATACCTCTAACCAAATCCTTCTTTACCAACTCATTCATTGCTTTAAAACTCAAGTGTGACAGTCTTTTGTGCCAAAGCCATCCTTCATCTACACTTGCCTTGTTGAGAAGACATGTAGTCATGTTTGCATTTGTTGAATTGAAGTCAGCAATGTACACATTTCCTCTTCTATCTCCTGTCAACACTACCTTGTTGTCACTTTTCTTGAAATTGGCACAAGCTTCAGATGTGAACCAGACATTCTGGCCTTTGTCACACAGTTGACTGACACTTAGCAAGTTATGCTTAAGTCCATCAACCAGTACTACTTCTTCAATGACAACATTCCCTTGTGAAATCAAGCCATATCCTCTAGTATATCTTTTGTTGTTGTCTCCAAAGGTAATGCTAGGGCCAGCTCTCTCCTCAAACTTAGTGAGCAGGGTAGAATCTCCAGTCATGTGCCTAGAACAACCACTATTCAGGTACCAAAGATTCTTTCTGTGTCCCTGCACACATCAAAATCAAATCAAGTTGATTTTGGTACCCAAGTTTTCTTGGGTCCTGCCTTGTTAGCCTTTTTCTTATTTTTCAAGCCCTTACTACCCAGGGGTTCTGATTGAGTTAAATCAACCTTAACTCTTGGTGTAGGTTTCTGAAAAATAGGTTGTTTGCATTAAAACTAGATTTATAATTTGGCATAGTCTGTGCAAACATGTTATTCATCATCCATGGCAACTGAGGCATATTAAAAGCATTATAATATGGATTATACATGAATGGCATGTTAGCAAAATGACTAGATGCATGAGCAGGCTGGACAAACATGTTTGGCATAACATTCATAGCAGGCATAGGTACTGACTTAGGCATACTAGGCACAGAAGCATTCTTAATAGATTTACAATTGACAAATAAATGATTAACACTACCATAGTTCACACATTCCTTTCGAGGAGCATATTTATCAGGTTTTTAATTACCATGTTTGTTAATTCCTACCTTGCCATTTCTATTCTTCTTATTAGCCTTAGCCTTAGGTTCAGTCTTTTCTAACTTATCCTTCAATTTCTTGATTGACAAGTTGCCTATGTTTCCTTGTTCAACTGGCTTGGTTTTGCTACACTCTCCATTAACAAAGTTCTTATTGACAGGCCCGTACTTTTTATTCAATTTTGTTAAAGTTGCTTTGCTAACAGGCTTAAGTCTCAAAGAAAATTCTTTTTCGACTAAATCATTGTCTGAAGCAACTTCCCTATCAACATCTAACTTAACTTCTGCTAATTTGTGAAAAGAATCAACTCCTTGTATACTATAAATTTCTTCAGTTTTAGCCTTTGATCCCTTCCACTTAGCAATTAAGACTTGTTCCTCTTTTAACTATTTTATTAAAAACTATTCACTTTTCAGAGCCTCAAGTAACTCATTCTTAGCATCCTGGCAATCTCTTTTCATTGTTTCAAAATCAATTAGTTGAGTTTCTAACAGAGTATTCCTATCACCTATCTTAGCATTAAGATCTTTAATCTTTTTGTTCTCCTTGTTAAGTGATTTTAATGTGATATGCATGTTATACAATTCATTAGACATTTCATTAACAACATTATCACATTCATCTTTGGAAAGTTCAGTTAGGTTTGTAGAGTATACCTGGTTGCTTGTTGAACTAGCCTCTTCATCAGTTTCATTTGCCATGAGTGCAAGATTGACAAACTCCTCTTCTGCATCTGAGTCACCTCCAGCAGCCCAGTCACTATCTTTTGACATGAATGCTCTCCCTTGTTGCTTGAGAAGATCAAAATATTTCTTCTTGTAATCAACAACTTCAAACTGCTTCTTTTTTTCTCAGCTTGGGATTTCCTGCATTCATTGGCAAAGTGACCAGCAATTCCACAGCTATAGCATTTGATCTTTGATCTTTCAACCACATCCTTGTTCGGTTGATAGCTTTTCTTGAATTGCCCGGTTCCTGGTGGATTCTTCCTGAATCTTAGCTTCGAAAATTTCTTTGACAGAAATGCCAAATACTCATCTAGATCTTCAGCTTCATCCTCAATTAATGCATCAGGTTCTTCAATCATCTTGATTTTACCTTTGCTAGTTTCAGCTTCACCTTCACAAGTTTTTGAACCTAGGGTGGCTTCTACACTCTTCATTCTTCCACCACCTTGGATTGTTGGAATATTGGCCACCAAGGCAACAAATCCACCTTTCTTCTGGATTTTCTCTACTTCCTCATCTTGCTGCATTTCCAGCTCCTAGGTCTTCAGGATGCCATATAGTCTCTCAAGTGTAAAATCTTTGTAGTCCTGAGAGTTCCTCAACGAGACTGTCACTGGCTTCCATTCCTTAGGAAGAGATCTCAGAAACTTTAGGTTGGAGTCCTTGATTTCATATTTTCTCCCATACAACTTTAGACCATTCAGTAACTTTTGAAATCTACTGAATATGTCTGTTAGATTTTCACCAGAGGAGTAGTGAAAATGCTCATATTGTTGTATTAGGAGCTGCATTTTATTTTCTCTGACTTGCTCAGTTCCTTCATAGATTGTTTGAATAGTGTCCCACACTTGCTTGGCAATGGCAGTAGTGAAGTTTATAACACAATCAAACATATCTTGGTCGATGCCATTGAATAGGATGTTCATAGCCTTCTTATCTTTATGAATCTCCTCCAAGTCTTCATCTGTGTACTCCAGCTTGATTCTTTGGAATAGGCCTTCCAGCAGCTACAGTGGCAACATCTTGACCAATCCCAGAGTTGGCCTTCATTGGAACATGAGGTCCTTTCTCTATGCAATCTACATAGCCTTCATCAATGGCTGAGAGATGAAGGCGCATCTTTACTTTCCAGTGAAAGTAATTATCTTTGTCAAGCATTGGAATCTTCACACCTGTATCCTTCCTTCCCATGGTTTTGATCTTTAGACTTCTTGTATGTTAGAAGCTTGCTCTGATACCAATTGTTAGGTCCCGAAGTATCGTAGAAGGGGGATTGAATACGATACTACCAAAATATTTCGATCTTCAATATTTTTGCGGATAACAATTTTTCGGATCTTGAAATCAAAATAACGAAACACAATTTCAGGAATATATCTTTATTGATAATAAACCCGAAGGGTGTTACAACTTCTAATCCAATGGATTAGCTTCAAAACCAGAACACTCCTAAGGATAGTTTAGGCATGTTGAGTATTGAATACAGTAAAAGAATACAGAGGGGGGTGAATGGATTCTTGAACTTTTCTACGTTCTTGAATCTTTGCAGCAAGATATGTGTTGAGTGTGTGAGATATGTAAGTGCGGATAACAAAGACAAACACAACACAATATCACTTTAATCTAATATTTTATTAGATAAAGATTTTGCTACAGTCTGTGAATACAAATGGTAGTATTCTCAGCTTCGTTTTTCTCAGAGAGATATTTCTTGTGATGTATATGAAAAACTTATCTCTTAAGGAGGTGAGGCTATATCCTTATAGACATGGATACACCTACTTACTACAAAATAAGGTAGGTAAACAAAATACTTTCCAGTCTGTCTATCTTATTTTAGTAAGAGTCCAAACGGCTACAGATTTGACTTTGTAAAACCTGTTCAGATCCACTTCTTTAGCTCTTTGTCCCTTGTCTTATCTCTCCAAGCTTCTTTGTAGGCTTTCCAACGTGCTTTATAGTACATAGTCAAATAAAGCGTCTTGGCTTATTGCAGGTTTCTGACTTGTACAATTCTTCAGTATTTTGTCTCCAAGAATGTATTCGAGAAGTGGCTAAGTGATTGATTCGAGAACTCGAATTGACTTAATCGATAACTCTGAGTTCTCGAATAGTGTTATATTGACATATCGAATCACTTCTCGAATAACTCTTTTCTATGGGACTCCTTGAGATATCGAATAGAGCATTTTGACATATCGAATCCCTGAGATGTCGAATAGCTTCTTGAGTCTTTGAGATATCGAATATAGCTTTGACTTGTTGACCCTTTTGAGAACTCGAATATCACCTTTGACCTGTTGACTCCTTGAGTTCATCGAATAGAGTAATAGACATATCGAATCTCTGAGATATCGAATGAGATATCGAACAGTGTATTCAGAAATATCGAATAGTGTCTTCTGAGATATCGAACCCCTGACTTCTCGAATGCTAGACTTCTCGAATAGATAAATGTACTTCTCGAATTGGTACTTAGGCAAATTCTTCATTTCTTCAAATCCCAACTATGATTATTTGGCAGTCTTTATCTCCTTGCTTGAGGCATGAACCTTGGAACTTCTTTCAAGCATTATTCTTGACTTTATAAGTACAGTTACACAACTAGGATTTGCTGCCTATTACAAGTACAGAACAAATAGAAACTCTACAACTAGAGGTTCCCTCAGTTAAGAGGTCATGTAGGTAATGCATAGCACCACACATACTTAGGTTTGTTATTAGATGTATTCAGGCATGCCTCTGTGACTAACAATCTCCCCCAAATTATGAGTAAGACCCTTAGTCACAATTTCATGTCTGATAACAAGCCTAACATACATTAAGATAAAACTTGACAGTACATGTATGAATTTTGATTAGCAATGTGGATAGAACTACAGGGTGAGTGATCTTACAGCCTATAATGAAGTACTAGCCATTGTCATTTGTTTCCCTTTCCATAGCTTTGGCTTGCAAATCATCATATGCTTTCTGTCTTCTTTCTTTCTCCTTCCTTGTATTCTCATCCATAGCTTTTATTATTTCTGCCATAGCATCCAATTCTTCAAGCAAAATTGAGTCTTTGAAATTTTAAAGTACTGGCTTCAGAATGTTTGCAGGATAGTGGTTGAGTAGGTTCATTCTGATGTGGACCTGATCCCCATTTCTCCTCCTATACTTCACCACATAGGGATTAAACTAAACTCTACACAATCCCTTTGCCCTTAGCTTTTCTGTTCAATCTCCAGTCTCTCAATTTCTTTCTCCTTTGCTAGCCATTTCTCAAGACACTCTTTTCTGATTCTCTCCTCATGATCTCTCTTCATCTTCACAAAATCAATTAGCTCCAGCTTCCATACCCTTTCCACTTTATCCTCTGAGCTCAACAATGCAATGATTCTTTCTATGTCATGTGGCTTGCCCCAGTGTTGACATCCTCCTTGTTTGAATTTCTCTTCCTTTCCATCAGTATATTTGATCTCAAGGCAGTTATCAACAATGGCAACATGGTAGATTCTTTGAGCTTGTAAAAATTGCAGTTGGTCTTCATCAAAATCTTCATCTAGTGGTTGGAGTTTTAAGCCTGGATAGATTGTCAGAGTCCTTGATTTGGATAGCTTTGGTTTCCTTACAGCTTGTTTGAATTTGATCCTTTTTACATGGTTGCCTGGCAGTAGCATGTGACCTTTGTTTGTAGACCATTGTAGTATTCCATTAGCAGTTTGCTTTTTGAAATATACAGATGGTTTCTTGACTTGAATCCTCTTCTCTTCTTGAGGTGGCAAGACAGTTGCAGAAGCCATAGATGTAGATTTTGGTAGGTCACTACTAACAGTATTTACCCTAGACTTAGAGTCTTGTGTTGTGGTGAGGTTACTGTTAGCAATGCCTAAGGCTTGCTGTCTTCCACTTTTCCTCTCAGAGACTTTACCTTGATCATCATCATTTTTCTTATCCTTGTCATCCTTCTTCTTCTTCTTATCTTCATCACCCTTATCACTCCTGTGATGTCTTCTCCTTCCATCACTTCTGTCTCCATCCTTGTCTTGATCACCATCCTTGCTTGGGTTGAACTTAGTAGATTCAGGTACAATGCCAGTTGCAATGTATGACCTGAGATAAGATATAGATTCTAATTCTTTTGCTGTTCTTAAACCCTTCTTCTTGTTCAGCTGCTCAATGATGGCAATAATGAGAGATTTGTTCTGAGGAGTTAGATGCTTAGGAATGACCAGCTGCTTGATATCATCAATTCTTGTTGCAGCCTGATAGATGATGGTTCTAGGATTTGTGAATACTTTAGGTAGCCTTGCTGGTTGACCATCCCTTAACTCATCATAGAGACTCTTGTTGTTCTCATTCCTTCTTTCAATTAGTGCCAGGAGTACATCTACTTCTGAGTGCTTTAGACCCTGTAGAGTGTTGATGGTTAAGTGCCATATCTTATTCTTTCCTACCATCATTATCTCTTTGAGCCATAGGCCATCAACTCTCCTTGGTACTACAGTGAGATAGTCAATCTGATTCTTCAAACTCATATGATATGATAGAGCATCACCAGCCTGTTCTCTTGAGACTTTCAGAAACTCCAAGAATGCATCATCATGATAGACATTTGAGTTTGCAATTTCTTGTAGCTTGGCCTCAGTGACCACCTTCACTTCTACTGGCTTGGCATTCTTAGATATGGAGAATGGAGGTTTGTCAGATGGCATACTCCCTGCAACCACTGTGGTTGTGATAGATTGCTTTTGACCACTGGGAGTAGTGATGTGCACAGTTGGTAGAGTGACAACTGGCAGAGAAGTAGGAGGCTCATCAACTTTGTCTTTTCCTTTGCCAGGCATATGAGTTAAAGATTTTGAAGTTCTTTGATGACCACCTTCAATGATTTTGATGCCCTTTACTGGTGGTTTCTCCCCCTTTGTATTTGACCTTGAAATCCTCTTCTCCCCCTTAGGCTTGTTGTCAGGCACAGAGGCTATAGGAGTGACCTTTGGGGTTGAAGATTCTTCAGGTAGAGGGAGACCCATGTGCTTCATCATGGCAGACAACATTGATTGTTGATGCAGAAGAACATCAGCTGTGGTGGTGGCTTGAGTGTTCAACTGCTCAGTAAGAGTTTGTACCTTGTCTGTAAGATGAGCATTAGACTGAGTGAGAGTAGCTACCTCCTTTTCAATTGCATCTACCTTGCTGAACAATGCAGTAGATTTGAAGCTAGACAGGGATTGTTCTTTAAGTCTCTGCACTTCAAACCTAAACATCTCATGCACAGGGACCTCAGTGACCAGCTTGTCTCCATATTGATTTGCAAAGAGTGTCCTAAGCATGGCATTGGCCTCAGTTGTCTGATTAGTGAGATTTTGGAATTTGTGCCCCAGTCCTGTGACAGCATCTTTGAGAATGGCTAAACCATTGTCCATCTTGGTGCAGATAGACTTACAGGCTAGGATATCCTTGACTACAGTCTCCTATTGAGGGAATTTGGAATCAAAAGTCCTCTTTATCTCATGCACCTCCTTGGTTGTGGCTGAACACACTTCATTAACTTCTGTCTTTAGACCTTTTCCAAGGTAGTGTGCAGCCTTGAGAATGCCCTTGTAGCTGTCATTCACTGCTTCATACACATCAGTAGGGGTGAGAGATTTGGCATTGGACCCTAGTGAAGTGATGTATTCTTCTCTGAGGTACTGGAGACCTTCTGAGAGAGAGAGAGAGATGTCATTCTTTCCTTGTAGCCAAGCATCTATATTTCCATCCCTCTCAGTTTCATCTATGAATTTAGCCTTCTGTATTTCTACATCATCTCTGTGGCATAAGAGGATAGCTTCATAGTCTGGATTGGGCATGTCTGCAGTGAGAAGGTGCTGAGCAATCTTTGTGAACTCAGGGATTTGATCCACAATTAAGCTTTGGAGTGCTTCAACCGTCAATTATGGTGGAACAGACCCTAATCCTGAAGCACTGTCATATTACACAGGCTTTAGCCATTGAGACATATAGTTAGAGCTAGAGCTAGGCAAGCTAGACTCCTCAGTTACAGATGCAACTTCTGTAACCGGATGTAAAGACTCTACTACTGTTGTCTCCACAGAAGTGGGATGAGTTACAATAGTAGTTGACACAGGCACAAAGTCTCTAGTTAAAACCAGTGAATCCTCTGTGTTTGTGATGGTGTCATTAGGAGATACCCTAGCATGCATTCCCTGACCATCTAAATGTGGTACCTGGGTGGTGAGCAAGGTGTCATGCACCAAGTCACTTGAATCCATTGGCTCATCAAGAGAAAAGAATTCTTGATGATCAATGCCTTGCTCCTCAATTGCTTGAGTTGCAGGCTCCAAAGAAATATGAGTGGTAGATTCTGGAAGAGAAGTGTGTTGTAGATTAGATTTTGGCAACTCCCCCTGAGAGATAGAGGGAGTTTCAATTGTGATGTGCTCTCCACTCAGTGTTGTGCCAGCCTTATCACTCCCTTGTGCTTACTCTTTACAGATAGGTGCATTGGGGAGGATGCTTGATTTTATAGATGCACCCTGTTGAGAGGATACATCTAGTGAGCTGTGTGCCCCTGATTTTACAACTTCAGCCATTTGGGTGACTGAAGAGGTGGTTTTAGACTTCTTCTTCTTCTTTGGCCTTAGTAAGGGTGACTCAGGTTCCTCACTCTCTATACCTAATTCTACAGCCAAGGCTGCTTCAGTTAAGATTTTTAGAGGTTCAGAAGCAACCTGTTTTCTCTTCTTTTTACTAACATCACCCTTTTGAGAGGATGATGCAGTTGGCTCTGTGTTTGGTAAAGTGTTTGGCTGAGAGGGTTGGTTAGCAGGCCCTGGGTTAGCATTTTGCTCTACTTGCTTGGGCCTAGCTAACTCAGATTTTGAGGCACATATTGGCATGTTGTGGGGGTAAGTCCTAAATAAACTCTCCATAAGGGGAGTTATTTTGAGTCTTACATCCACATCATTCCTAGTCTCCAAGCTACCAAAAATGAGTTTGGTCATGGATTTCGGATAGCCTATTCTATTTTTGTCTAACCCAGGCAATTCAATCAATTTAGCATCTATGAAATTAAGTACAGATTGAATAAAGCGAGGGAAGAAAATTTCATTACCTCTCTTGGCCGAGTTCTTACCAAGTCTCCCATACAATTCTTGCATTATGATCAAACCAACATCAATCTTTCTCCCATATGCTAGAGCATAGCCTATTTGTTGAACAGGTGTGCTGATTTGATCAAAGCTGGACTTCCTTGCTGTGAAGACTTGAAGAAGAGTGGCAAAGACATAGCTCCATTCTTTCCTCAAGTACTTCCTATTCAAATTTCCAAGCTTGATTCTATCTGAGTAGTTGATAAAATCAAAGAAGTCTTCCAATTCCTGATTAGTAGCTTGACTGTCATACATTCCTTGTTGTAACCCCAGTGCTTGATTCATGTCTTCAGTAGTGATGGTGATTTCCTTGTCCTGAATCTTGCAATAGATTATGTATGAAGTTATTGCATTCTCTAGGGCCACGACCTCCACAGTAGCTGTTCTCCAAAACTGTTCTAGTAGGTCTAGATACAGAATTGGGTTGGCTGAGAGTGCATCCTTGATGTATGATTCAGCCATCCATCGAACGAAGCACTTAAAGTTTGCATTGGGTGCTTCAACATCGTTGGTTATTGCTATGAAATTGGTGTGGGTAGGAATTGTGAGTTGGGTATTTGCCATTGTTACACAGAGAGATGAGAAGAGAATGAAGGTTGAAGAAGAAATTTAGCTTTTGACGTTAGGGTTTTCAGAGGTTTTGGAACTTTAGCTACCTGAGAAATCGAATGAAATGATTTGAACAGTTGTGGAATTGTATATATGTGAGTGACTTGAGTTGTCGATTAGATATAAGTTTTGTATCGACAAGTCAGTCATTCGAGAAGTATAAAACAACTATTCGATAAGTCAAGAAAGGCTTATTCGATATCTCAAGCAGTTTGTAACTCACAGCTGGCAGTTATTTAACTCAGAAAATAATTCTAAGCTAAATAAAATATGTTTTTATGAGCGAAATGAAATTTTGAATATAAATCCAAAAGGCGATTAAGTGTCAGCGAAAAATCAGCCTTTTCAAATGATTCGATAACTCAAATACAGTATTCGAGAACTCCATCACTAAAGAACTAAAATACTCTATTCGAGAACTCAGAGTGTGCTATTCGATTTCTCCAAAAGACACTATTCGAGAACTCAAGAGGGTTCTAGATAGGCCTATTCGAGAACTCGAGCCATGACATAACAACTAACCATTCGAGAAGTCTGACTTATCGAACTATACTTTTCACTCATAAAATTCAATTTTCACTATCTTTAAAAATTTACCAGAAATATTCACTGAAGAATATTCTACCAAATTAAATAGTGATTCTCTCAAAATTTCACAGAAATTTCAAGCTAAAGATGTATGATTTTCAACATATGCAGCATTCTAGAATATTTATAAAACATACTCCAGCCAATACTTACTTCAAAAATATTGAGCATTTGATAAAGTAAGTATTTACTGCTGCAACAATCTAGTTGATATATTCACTTAGCCAGAATTTGAAGAATTCAGCATTCCAATCTCACTAACCAACCTTGTAAAGGTGGCTTCATCTAATGGCTTAGTGAATATGTCAGCTAGTTGTTTCTCTGTGGGAATATAATGTAACTCAATGGTTCCATTAGTTGCATGCTCCCTTATGAAGTGATATCTGATGTCAATGTGCTTTGTCCTAGAATGATTGACAGGATTGGAAACTATAGAGATTGCACTTGTGTTGTCACACATGATTGGAATTCTTTCCAACACAAGTCCATAATCTCTAAGTTGGTTTCTGATCCAAAACACTTGAGCACAGCAACTTCCTGCAGCTATGTACTCAGCTTCAGCTGTGGAAGTTGACACAGATTGTTGTTTCTTGCTGTACCAAGAGACTAACCTTTGTCCAAGAAACTGGCAGCTACCTGAGGTGCTTTTCCTATCCACTCTGCATCCAGCATAATCAGCATCAGAATAACCAATCAGATTGAACCCTGTGTCCTTAGGATACCATAACCCCAAGTTTGGTGTGCCCTTTAGATATTTAAAAATCCTCTTTATTGCTATCATATGTGATTCCTTTGGATTTGATTGAAACCTTACACACAAGCATGTTGCAAACATGATGTCTGGCCTACTAGCAGTGAGGTAGAGTAGAGAACCAACCATGCCTCTGTAGATTGAGATATCTACCTTCTTGCCCTTAACATCTTCATCGAACTTGGTGGCAGAGGCCATGGGTGTCTTTGCAGGTGAGCATTCTTCCAAGTCAAATTTCTTCAATAGATCCTTGATGTATTTGGTTTGACTTATAAAAATGCCATCCTTCCTTTGACTAACTTGCAACCCAAGAAAGAATGTTAATTCTCCCATCATACTCATCTCATATCTGCTCTGCATGAGCTTAGAGAATTTCTCACACAGCTTCTCATTTGTAGAGCCAAATATGATATCATCCACATAGATTTGAACTAAGATAATATCATCACCATGTTTCTTGTAAAATAGTGTCTTGTCAAGTGTGCCTCTAGTGAATTGATTCTCTAGTAGAAATTGTGATAGTGTGTCATACCATGCCCTAGGAGCTTGCTTAAGTCCATACAATGCTTTAAGAAATCTGTAGACAAAGTGAGGGAATTGTGGATCCTCAAAGCCAGGTGGCTGTTGCACATATACTTCTTCTTCCAACTCCCCATTCAGAAATGCACTCTTGACATCCATTTGATAAACCTTGAAATTAGAATGTGTAGCAAATGCCAAGAAAATTCTGATGGCCTCTAGTCTAGCAACAGGGGCAAAAGTCTCATCATAGTCAATGCCTTCCTGTTGAGAGTATCCTTTTGCAACCAACCTTGCTTTGTTTCTTATGACTACACCATTTTCATCCGTCTTATTCCTTAGAACCCATTTTGTTCCAACAATGGTTCTATCTTTTGGTGCAGGCACAAGTTCTCAAACTTTGTTTCTTTCAAATTGATTTAGCTCCTCTTGCATAGCAATTATCCAATCAGGATCCAACAATGCATCATCAAGTTTCTTAGGCTCAACTTGGGATAGAAAGCAACCATAGAGACATTCATTTAGAGTTGCTCTCCTTGTCCTCACTCCTTTATTTGGATCTCCAATTATCTGATCTGCAGTATGTGATCTATCCCATTTCCTTGTATGTTCAGATTAATTTCTCAGCCTTGATGTTGCTTCATCATCCAGATCATGATCATTTACATTTCCTCCCCCTGTGAAGTTGCCACTAATCACAGGTGTGTCTTGGATGCTTGTTTCTTCATTGTTGATTGACACAGGTTCTTCATTCACTTGAGTTTGTTGGATTGTGGGATTAAATTCAGTTTCAATCTCCTCATCAGAATCATCTAGATTGTCAAACTTCAAAGGATCTTTATCTTCATCATTGGCTTCTTCTAATCCAGGTAGTTTGCTGTCATCAAATGTCACATCTGTGCTTTCCATAACTTTCTTTTGACTGATGACATAAACTTTGTATGCAATTCTTTCCATAGAGTAGCCAAGAAAAATTCCTTCAAATGCTTTTACATCAAACTTTGCAACATATTCTGAATTGTCTTTTAACATAAAGCATTTGCTTCCAAAAGTATGAACATACTTTAGAGTAGGCTTCTTTCCAGTCATCAAGTTGTAAGGTATCTTTCCAGTGTTTTTGTTGATGAGGGTTCTGTTTTGGATATAGCATGCAGTGCTCACAACCTTAGCCCAAAAACATGTAGGCATTTTTGCATCAAGTAACATTGTTCTAGCAGCCTCAATCAGAGTTCTATTCTTTCTCTCAACAACTCCATTTTGTTGTGGGGTCCTTTGAGCTGAGAATTGTTGAGAAATACCATTCTATTTGCAGAATGCTTCAAGCATGGCATTTCTGAACTCTGTTCCATTATCACTTCTTAATGCAATCACACTTGCATTGTTGGCCTTTGCTTCCTTGTCAATTTTCTTTATATGCTCAATGATTACTTATGGAGCCTCATCCTTTGCTGCCAGAAATTCTACCCATATATACCTTGTGAAATCATCAACCATCACTAGAGCATACTTCTTCCTTCCTAGTGACATAATATTGACAGGCCCAAACAAGTCCATATGAATTAGTTGTAGGGGCTTGGTTATTGATGTCACTGTCTTTGACTTGTGGCTTGATCTTTTCATTTTTCCTTTTTGACAAGCCTCACACACTCCTTCTTGACAGAATTCAAGTGTGGGCATGCCTCTCACTAACTCCCTTTTGACTAGAGAATTAATGCCTTTGAAGTTCAAGTGTGATACCTTCTTGTGCCACAGCCAACTATCTTCATTTGATGCTTTTGAGTAAAAGCAACAAATTTTGTCCTTGTTTGCAGAGTTCATATTGGCTACAAACAGGCTTCCTTTCCTTACTCCAGATAGAGCAAAGTCACCAGTCTTCTTGTGGGTGATCAAACATTCATCTTTGTCAAAATTCACTTTGAAGCCTCTATCAGTAAATTGACCAACACTCAGTAGATTGTGCTTGAGCCCCTTGACCAGTGCTACAGTTTCAATGATGACATTTCCAATTTCCAACTTGCCATATCCCAGTGTGTTGCCAATGCTGTCATCTCCAAAAGCAACCATTGGGCCAACCTTCTCCTTATACTGTGATAGCAGGGCCATATCACCAGTCATATGGTTTGAGCATCCACTGTCCAAAATCCACATGACCTTCCTTTCACTTTCTTTGCCCTGCAAACACAAAGGTATTACTTCTCCTTTGGTACCCAAACAAGTTTGGGTCCATGTGGCTTAGCAACAGTTTTATCATAAACTGCATGCTTATCAATTTTCTTGATGTTAGTCTTCTTGTCACTGTTAGAAGTCTTAGAATCAGGGTTCTTAGACTTAGGTGACAGAGGTACCTTCCTAACTTTAGGAGGACTTGAAGACTTTGTTCTTGTGTAGTGTGTGTGAACATTGTGACTGATGCAACCTTCCATGAATTGTCTTCTCAAATTAAAACAACTAGTCATTACATTCATGTTACATGGCATACAATCAAATTTATCACAGAAAGGAGAGTCTCTATGTCTTAAAGGCACAGAGCAATCATAGAATGGTTTAGCAACACTACCAGATGGTTTCTTGCATGCATGAGTTAAATGATTAGTGCTAAAACAGTTTTGACAAACTTTCCTAGGGGCATTTGGCACATAAGCATAATTGTTGTCCTTGTTAATCCCTAATTTACCATTCCTGTTTTGTTTCTTTTTAGCCACTTTCTTCTCAAACTCACTATTCCCAGCTGAAACAAACTTCACAAATTTCTCAGATCTAGGTCTACCTCCTACTGGCTCCTTGGCTTTGGTTTTGACATTCTCACTCTTAGAGGATGCTTGTTGTTCATTTGATTGTGCCTTATCTTCATCATCCAACATTTGCTTAATGAGTAAGGCATCCTCATCAATCTCAAGTGTTGGTGTTTTAAATATTGGGGTCTCAGCCTTTTTCAAAACCTGAGGCACTTCCTCTTGAACAACAATGTCATCTTCAATGACTACATAGCCTTTCCTCTGTTTGAGAGTGTCATAATCAAGTCCAATGGCAGCCTTAGGTCTAGCTAGATTTTTCTCATGGTAGGACTGCAATAGACTAGAGGAATTCTTAAATGTTTTCAATTTAAATTCATTTTCAGCTAGTTCATCCCTAAGAGCTTTCTCAACTTGACTAGCACATAAAACCTTATTTTTTAGATATTCAATTTCTTGTTTAAGGTTTTCTACTTGCATAGCATTTAGTTCTAGTTCCTCATTTCTTTTGTTCAACAGTTCATTCTTAGTAGACAGTTTAGCAATTTCTTCATTAGCAGCAGTCATACTAGTATGAATATTAAACATCTCAACAGATAGTTGTTCAACCATAGATTTGTATTCAGAAACAGACATGTCTATGGTAGTGAGGGATGGTACCTGAGAGTCTGATGCAGATGGTTCTTCCTTGGAGTTGGCCATCAAGGCATAGTTGCAGAATTCTTGTTCTTCTCCATCACTATCAGAATCATCCCAACACTTCCCTTTAGCTATGTAGGCCTTACCTGGTGTATGCTTCTTTAGCAGAGCCTCATACTTAGCTTCAAGCTCAAGAAACTCCTTATCCTTCCTTTTGGGCTTCTTGCATTCACTGGCAAAATGCCCTAGGTCATTGCATCTATAACATCTCACAGATGACCTATCCACATAGCTGGTTTTGAATATGTTTTTGTTTGCTTTCACAGGTGTCTTGCTCTTGTTGAATGAGTGATTTTGAGATCTAGGCTTGAAGGGCTGATTCCTCTTAAATCTGAAGTTTGGGAATTTTCTAGCCATAAAAGCATATGAAGTGTTTTCCATGGCATCCAACTCTTCAAGAGTGTAGAACTCATCTTCTTCCTTTTCATCAACAGGTTCAGTCACTTCTTCTTCAGTTTCTTCATCATCTACTATCTCTTCTATTCTCAGCTGACTTGTAGATGCTTCCAGGTCTTGAACAGATTTGTTGACAATCAAGGCACAGGATGTGTTTATCATTCTGCCTTGGTTGGCTTGGATAGCCCTCTTCTGAAGCAGCTCAAGCTCATGAGTCTTTAAAACCCCATAGAGCACATCATATGTGACTTTGTTCAAATCTCTTTCTCTTAGAGATATGACCCTTTGCTCTAGATGGTTTGGTGCAGATAGTAGAAACTTCATGTTTATTCCTTAGTGCTGTAAACCTTCCCATTCATTTGAAGCTCAGTCACCAGCTTGTGAAATCTCTCAAACATATCAGTAATACTTTCTTTGGACTGTGCCATGAAAGCTCATATTGTGTGACCAGTATCTGTTTCCTATTCTCTCTTACCTCCTCTGTCCCTTCACATAACACCTCAATGTGGTTCCACATGTCTTTGGCTGATGTGCATGATGCTATGTTGGAAAACATCGACATATCCATGGAGTCTATGATCAGCAACATGAGATGACTGTCTAGGGCAACCTTTTCCTTCTCTGAGTCCGTCCATTTGGATGGCTCTTTTGCAACATATGATCTAGGAATGACCATTGTGCCCACTGTAGATTCAGCAATTTCTTGTTGTGGTACAAATGGACCATTCTTGAGGATGTCAGGGTAGAGAGGATTGGCAGCTTTGATGAACAACATCATTTTTATTTTCCAGAGGTTGTAATTCTCTTTGTCGAACTTAGGGACCTTTACTGTACCTGTAATCTTTGGTGTATTCGAACTCATGATCATTTTCTGTTTAGATTAAACAACCTGCTCTGATACCACTTGTTGAGTATTGAATACAGTAAAAGAATACAGAGGGGGGGTGAATGGATTCTTGAACTTTTCTACGTTCTTGAATCTTTGCAGCAAGATATGTGTTGAGTGTGTGAGATATGTAAGTGCGGATAACAAAGACAAACACAACACAATATCACTTTAATCTAATATTTTATTAGATAAAGATTTTGCTACAATCTGTGAATACAAATGGTAGTATTCTCAGCTTCGTTTTTCTCAGAGAGATATTTCTTGTGATGTATATGAAAAACTTATCTCTTAAGGAAGTGAGGCTGTATCCTTATAGACATGGATACACCTACTTACTACAAAATAAGGTAGGTAAACAAAATACTTTCCAGTCTGTCTATCTTATTTTAGTAAGAGTCCAAACGGCTACAGATTTGACTTTGTAAAGCCTGTTCAGATCCACTTCTTTAGCTCATTGTCCCTTGTCTTATCTCTCCAAGCTTCTTTGTAGGCTTTCCAACGTGCTTTATAGTACATAGTCAAATAAAGCATCTTGGCTTGTTACAGGTTTCTGACTTGTACAATTCTTCAGTATTTTGTCTCCAAGAATGTATTCGAGAAGTGGCTAAGTGATTGATTCGAGAACTCGAATTGACTTAATCGATAACTCTGAGTTCTCGAATAGTGTTATATTGACATATCGAATCACTTCTCGAATAGCTCTTTTCTCTGGGACTCCTTGAGATATCGAATAGAGCATTTTGACATATCGAATCCCTCAGATGTCGAATAGCTTCTTGAGTCTTTTAGATATCGAATATAGCTTTGACTTGTTGACCCTTTTGAGAACCCGAATATCACCTTTGACCTGTTGACTCCTTGAGTTCTCGAACAGAGTAATAGACATATCGAATCTCTGAGATATCGAATGAGATATCGAACAGTGTATTCAGAGATATCGAAGAGTGTCTTCTGAGATATCGAACCCCTGACTTCTCGAATGCTAGACTTATCGAATAGACAAATGTACTTCTCGAATTGGTACTTAGGCAAATTCTTCATTTCTTCAAATCCCAACTGTGATTATTTTGCAGTTTTTATCTCCTTGCTTGAGGCATGAACCTTGGAACTTCTTTCAAGCATTATTCTTGACTTTATAAGTACAGTTACACAACTAGGATTTGATGCCTATAACAAGTACAGAACAAATAGAAACTCTACAACTAGAGATTCCCTCAGTTAAGAGGTCATGTAGGTAATGCATAGCACCACACATACTTAGGTTTGTTATTAGATGTATTCAGGCATGCCTCTGTGACTAACAAGGCACGAGGACCTTCTACCCGACACTTCCTAAAAGCGGGCTAAGCCGGCTTTCCTACTAGATGGACTATCTAGCAGCTTATATAGAGAAGATATAAGAGAGAGAAGAGAGAGTTGTGTGTTGAGGTGTATTTTGAAATGAAATACAACAGGCCTATTTATAGACTTTAGAAAGTTACTATTCGGCCAAAATACATAACTGATGACGTTTGTTTTTCTGCTGCCTTCATTTTCAAACTGGCCGAATTTTGTCTGCTTCTTTTTTTCTGAGCAAATTCAAGCCAAATCTTCTTTCACAAACAATTTTGATTTTGGTATGGCCCCCACATGTTTTTTACCTCTTGCTTTTACTTTGTCAAATGAATAGTATTTTTGGTTACTATTCACATGAATAGTAATTTCAGTTACTATTCATATGAATAGTAATTTCGGATACTATTCATATGAATAGTAATTTCGGTTACTATTCATATGAATAGTACTATTCATATGAATAGTACTATCGGATACTATTCATATTCCTCTTAATTTGACATCCTTAAATATTCAGCTTCTAACTAACTAGAGGATATCAACACTGCTCTAAACTCAATCATACCTCTTAACAGTTTTTCAGAGTTCGATACTTCGATTCCTTTGTGAAGTGTTGACGCCTAGTGCAACTGGTCTGGTTCACAGACGACCAACATTCACTCATGGACTTCGTATCATGTCTTTAAGAACACTGCTAAGAAATGTGCAACTATAAAAACTTTATCACTGGAATCTTTTGGCCCTTCAACTGAATCATATGTACATCTTATTTTGTCACTGAGGCTTGATCATGTTAATGAACTTCTTTCAGCGACTTGATCCTTGTTGATGCCTGTTCTTCAAGTTTCACGATCCCTGTATAGAGTTAATATTATTTATCTTTTATCCTAGTTGAGTTATAAATTACATATTACATTACATCATGCTTTACATTCTGCCCTAGTAAAAGAAAAATCTGAAGAGTAGTTTTTTTTTGTTATCATCACTCTCTGGATTTATGTCTTTCTCATGAAGACATAAATAGGGGGAGATTGTTGAGATATGCATGTCTATGGATGATGATAACAAATACCACAAGGCAGAAAATGAATCAAGGAATCGAAGCTAACAAATGAATCAGGAAGCTAACTGAAATGTAGATCAACTAAAGCAACATCTTGTGAATGAAATTCTGCAAACAGTTAAGAAGTAATTCTGTAACAAGCCAGGAGATGCTACAATCAAGAATCAGTAATCAGAAGAAAGTTTGCTGTAACCATGCAAGTAATTTTGAGAAATCAAGAAAGAAGAGTTCGAGAAGTCAGACTCTTACTATGACTCTATTCGAGTTATATTAGACTTGCTGAATTCGAGAACTCAACATAAAGGGTTATTCGAGAAGTTCTAGTTCGAGAAATCAGACTGACAACTCTATTTGAGAAGTCTACAATATAGGCTATTCGAGAAGTCATTCGAGAACTCATCAAAAAGAACTATTCGAGAAGTCAACATTCTAGAACTCAAGATCTATCAGTTCGAGAACTCAGCTTGGATTCTTAGTAATGCCAGAGTTTTCTAATGGGACATATCGAATGAAGAACAAACCAAGAATTACTTTGTAACCCGTGACTTATAGACAGTGGTCGATTACACAAAGGATGTTACGAATAGGGAGTCAAATTGTAAATATTTGAAGGCTCAAACTCTTCCATGTGAAAGGTGAAATCAATCACTATTTATCTGACATCAAGGGCAACAATAAGAGTGGAAGCAACCTCCAACATGATTACATTACCACTGAAGAATTCAAAGGATATCTTGATGAATACATAAGGATCAGCTAGTTTATCTGGGAAGTTCAAGCACAGCTCAATAAGCAAAAAAGCTTATTGACTTTCGAAAAGATTATCTTTTTGATTAAAACTACTTTTCGGAGATAGAGACTCAAAGCAAAAAGATCTTTTGCATAAGGCATCACGGGAGCTTGGAAGCTAAGTCAACTCAAGAACTTAGTAACTTATGAAGAAAGAAATATACACTGACTTGAAGCGTGCTGGAATTGTCCAAATCAAGGAAAGACGACCTTCAAGACATTTCCAGAAATGGATTGACTTCAAGCTTGTGTGTGTGACAAGTTATACCAAAAATGTAACTTTGCATTTTATATATTTTACTTGTCTTAATATAGTTTAAAATAAGCTGTATGAGCAGCATAGTTTTAGTAGAGGAGAAAACACAGAGCATATCATATTTTGCATTAGGTTTTCTTGTAAACACTAAGACTTTGTAACCCGTAGCTGTGTAGCAATATGCAGAGTATTTTCTTTAAATACAACCATCAGGTGGATCGAACAAACCCACCTGAGATTTTTATATCGTGTGTTGTATATGTCTTAGTTAACTTGTTTACTTCCTGTTCCTATAACAATCTATTTAAAACCTCACCTACTCGAGAGAATTTAGTTGAGATTGTATTCAACCCCCCTTCTACAATCTCGTGGTGTATAACTGGGAAATAACAAGTTTGTTACAAGATTAGACAACTGGAGTTTGTTAGTATATATATTCATAGAGTTCTGTACATAGCAGTTAGTCTTTTTACTATTTTTGTAAGTTGTCATCAGATGTAGATCTGACTTTATGTTTCTTTTCTGTAACAAACACATTTCATCTTCTTCAATAAAGATGTTTCTGACATGGTATCAGAGCTTGCGATCTCTGTATTTTTCTTAATTCCACTTCATTCTTGTTAGTTGTTTATCAACTAATTTGTAATAGCCCCAAATCCGGGGTCAGGGATTTGGAGTAGTCACGATTCATTTACTCCTTGCCTTACCTGTATTACTTGTAATGTACACAATTCAACTGTTTGTGACCCCACAATATATATCTCACACACACACACACACAGAGGTTAGAGTCTTAGAAACGACACAATATAACAACTACGGAATAAATAATTTTTGTTACAATACCCAAATGTCTTTTGAATCTGTCACTGTTACAACTTCTAAGTAATGTTACAATACCAACTTAGCCTTCTGATGCTCACAATCCTCTCATAGCATTCATATCTATACATAAGATGAATACCAAAAGTTGCAGCTTAATTCGACTGGTTCGTACTACTCTCGGGATCACTGCTAGAAACTGTTTATGGAAACGCCTTGCGGGGTATGTGCCGCCCCATTGGAATCCTGCTTCGCTGCTATATAATATATATAAAAAAATAGCAAGAGTGAGTGATAGCTCAGCAAGGTAATGAAAGTATGGCATAATTCTGCCTTTAATTCAAACCCAGAATATAGAGCGGGTATAAGACAATAATTGTCAAAATGTCTTTTTACGGAAAGTATTTCCTTATCGGAATATATTCAAAAATAGTACCATTGTAGTACTTCAAATATCATTTTCATAATATCTCTGCAAACTTTCGTTATTCATACTATGAACCAAATTCTAGTATAATATGAAAGATGAAGTTACAAGGTAATTGGATATAACCTTTCCGTAAAATATCTGCTAGATAAAGTATAAGTAGAATATCAAAATATAACTTAAAAGATGAGGTTATAAGGTGATTCAATATAAACAACCTCCTTATCATAACTCATGTTATGTAAGGTATCAACAGAGTCATTAAAAATTAGATAAAAGATAAAGTTACAAGGTGATTTATTGCAACTTTAGTTTTGAACACTTTTCAAACCCTGCCAACACTTATAATGTTGCAGAAAATTTCAAACTTTGAAAGATGAACTAATACTGGAGCATTGACGCGCAGAAGCCATAACGTTTACGATGATCAGTCGTATGATATGCATCTCATGATTATTCTCTACATGTAGAAGGAAGAACAGACGGATTTACTTGTCCACCGCCCTCTGGAACTCCCCGGCCAACGGTTGGGCCATTGATGGACCGGTGCCACTCGACCACTTACACGGCTCCTAGTTCGAGTAACATCCATGACTCTGAAACGTAAAGTTCGTCCCCCTTTCCCCAAGTATAATACTTGTTGATAGGACTCCACAAAGTAGTCGTATCTAATTGGAAAGGGAAATTCACCAATATTTCCCAAGCTGTTGCTTCTTAATGGATACTATTCATCATCACTTTGATGATTTTTGAAAACTATGCTAGAGATGGAATTTGAAGCTCAAATTTCTAGGAGATCATGTTGATATAGTAAGGAACTTACATGATTTATTTCATGGCCATTGAAGGTCAAGAGGTTGGACTTTGATTTTGCTAAAAAGGAGCAGATTTTTTTTGCTCTTCATGGATTTCTTGGCTTTGCTTCCTTTGTTTTGCTTTATGCCTAAATAATTTTAATACTTGGCATATATCTTGGATGCATCATTTACTTTTGTGTTGTTAGCTTGCTAGTGGTCCAAGTGTTGCCCTTCTATTGGTCCACTTGTTGGCACCACATTAAGCATACCCTTTTTGGCACAAATGCAACTTCATCACTACACTTGTAGTTGACTTACATAAAAGTCACTTTGCTTACCCTTACTCCATCCACTTGCACATGTTTGTCTCTTGGTTCTCCGCTTGATTCTTTGTCCGGTTATTACTCAATTCATTGATCGTTCGAAGGAATATCTCGAAGATTTCTAATTAGGGTTTTACCGGAAACCATCTTACCATTTATACTATCATTCTCAATTCTCTTTAATAATTCTTGAATCCAAATTCCTTAAATCTCTTCAATAAACCCTTAAGTCTTTAAGTGTCCAGGAAATTCTTGGGGAAAATAAAAGTACTATTTTTCAGAATCCGGCAGCTTTTACATATACTTATTTTCCCCCTGGATCACTAATACGAACTCGGAAATCCGTTCCGAATACTTCTATATAGTGTCGTCTCATAATATTCCTAAATCCATCAAAATCACTATTCATCCATTTTTCTTTACTCATCCTCTTAGGGTTGTACAATTATCCCTAATCTCTTTCAGTCGTTCCTTAACCTTTTTACGGACCTACTGGACCAATAACAGATATCGATTTGGATGACATAGGAATAATCTTCTCCTTTAGAATTATCAAATCTCAACTCCCTAGGAGATAGATAATTCTTATCTAAAGTGTCAACCAATAGTATTCTTCATGGCATATAAACATTTGAATCCAAATCTATTCCTTTCATTCATTATCTCAATCGTTACATCGTAGTCGTAATCACTATTCACCATTACCTCAGTACATAATAAAAAGTTTTAATTATATCCAAAATTTGGGGTTCTTATAGTCTCCCCTCCTTAAAAGGATTCCGTCCCGGAATCAGGTAGGAAACAAAGAGTTGTTTGCCTGTCGTTCACTTTTTAGCTTCCCGGTCAATTCTTAGTCGTTCTACCCTTTCTCAGCACATCTTCTAGAGCTACCATCCATACTTTATCATTTTTCCATCAACGTTGTCGCTTTTCGTACCACACACTATCCGGGTTATGCTCTTACTCAATCTTATCCTTATTGATACCTGCAGTAATATTGGTATCACTATCATACTGCGAATTCGGAGGTAACCTCGTTCGTATTGTGCATTTCCTGATCGCTTTAATCTTCGCAATCTCGATAAATATAGAGAAGTGGAAAGATTTATTGAGAGATCACTATGATCAATGAACATTTGTTATATTGCATAGTTAGTACAAAAAGGGGGCCAGCCTTTAGTACTTGACAAGCAATTAAACAAGTTATGGTATTCCACTTAGACTTCTATCACATAGACAGATAGTCACGTAGCAGTACCTCCCCTCCTTAAAGGGTTGTTCTTCTCAATTCATAAAGAAGATGAATAAAAGAGAAGAAAAGAAAAGAATTCTAAAGGATTATAGAAAGTTTTCATGATTGTAAAATATCATACTCAGAATTTACCTCTGAACTGTAGAGGTTCATCAAAGAAGAAATTAATCATAATTATATCCAATACTATTTGATCACAATCTCATGAGTCAACATATCTTGCTGCTTTGTCCATTATTCTATGGACAAATACTCTTGTTCAATCTTAGCGATACTCACATTCGGGAAATCCTTCAACCTTTCAGGTTAAATCTTAGATTTCTCACTTGACATCATTATTACTGACATCCCATATCAAGTTACTAGCTCTTTCATAACTATAATATTAACACTATCAGGCTGTCATCCTGAGAATTCATTAGAAAACCCATTCATTAATCCATTCATAACATTCCTTGCTTCTCATTCCATAGTTGCTTTCCCTGCCTTTTCTTTATCAATCACATCCTTCTTATTATCTGATTCTTACTCACTTCTATTATTTACTTTCACCTTCATCTCTTTATTGAGACACCTTTTGCACTTGGTACCTCCTTATCGGTATTCCGTCACATTTACTCTATAATCATCACGTTATTCCAATTTAAACTTTCCGAAATGAATCTGGCCTGATCCCTTTAACTTAGATTCAATATAATCTACTTCTGCCAACCTTGTTTCTCATCACTTGTTCTTTTCTATCCGTGGTTTTCCACACGTTGTCTTTCATAAGTCAGACCAGGTCGTATATCTATCGGCTCGTGCTCTTATCATCTATCGAGCATCTGCATTTTACTGGCGTAGCCTTGCCACATGAAAACCCCTTATGACCGTGCTATAAGTTTTGGGGGTAAGGCTGGCTCGAATACCACCGTCCGAACACTTTTAAACTCTCAGGTAGCCTAATAAGTCTCGGGCTCAACTGCCCTTCCCTCCAAGTCTTATTAATTCTTTCCACGGGAATATCTTTAACATCTTGAATCATCAACCTCATATTCTCTATCTTGTTTGCGCAGAAGTACACTAACACAAACTTGTTTGTCATTCATCAACATGCCACTTAGCTCATTAATAGCAGCACTTTCTTTATCTTTACGTTGTCATCTACTTTCTTAGAAGAATCACCATCGCTTATTGCTTACGTAGTGACATGAAGTAGATAAAAATGCAGAAGAGTTTCAAGCATCGCAGCTAAGTCAGGTTGATGAAACTATCACTCATGCATCTTCCATAAAAGACTGGAAACTTAATGGTTTACTTCGTCAATTTTTGTATCATGGTCCTGGTTTGCCTCAGAGCGGGACCTTCTAAGGTATGTAATATGCTTAAGACCCATCAGGAATCGAATCTTTACTTAAACTATTATTACTGTCGATTCTTGCACATTCATCAGAAGGAATGTAAATTCCTCCACTCCGATATGACCTTCAAGGTCCTGTCCAAATATCATTTTGTTTCTTCGGTATGAACATTGTAATTATTCTTCTATACTTAGACTGTCGGCCACCTCATTGGCCTTTCCTGATAATAATAATTCCTTGTAATCCATGTTTTCTGGATACATTCCAACTCAAACTTTTCTACCTCATTCCCATCACTGTTGGGTGAAAGCATTCTCCCTTAAGCTCTGCTGAAGGAGAAAAATATATCTATCAGTCTTTTTCCATAAGTCATTGCTTCCACCTACCCGTGGGAACTTTATCACGTTTATTCCCAATCCTACTTAGGATACTTCTTTTCTTAGTTCTTTCCTTATCTTAGGATAATCCCAACCTTTATAGGTTCAATCCATACTTCCTCAGGGTTTCATATATGCCTCATCTGGCATTATTGTTACTATGTCATACATTCCTTACCAAACTTCCATTTTGAAGTTCGGAATATTACCTTTTTTCCTTGTAAGGTTTCTTAGGTCATCCTCATCATTCCTCCTGTATTTTCTGGGTACAGGGTATATCAAAACGTCATTGATCAATACTTTAATAATTCTGTCTATGTTCTTTCCAGAACTCTCTTTTTAATGATCCTTACCGGTCATTGTTGCCTTAGAAAGTCCAACTCATATCATCTGAATTCATAATGTCGTTATTAGGGTTAATGCCATCCCTTGTGCATTCCTAAGGGTTTGTCTTAATTTATGGATATCCTATCCTTAATTCAACTGCCAAGGAATTCTTGCATCCTATATTTGGCAATCAGATCATGTATCCCTAATGAGGGTGTCTTTTCAATCATTCTCATTTGATAATCGATTGGTAACTTAATGCCACCCTCTTCTTTCAGATAGTTATCAGCCTATTTGGCCTTCCAAAAGGCAATGTATGCCTATCTGCTCTCTTACAGAACTTGGTAATGGTAGCAAAGATGTTTTGGAAGATATTGGTCGAGTTCAACGTGAATCTTTTAGTACTCATCGTTCTTCTCAAAGGTACTTGCCTTAGACAAAATTTCTACAACATACTGATCCATCTCTGACCATTTCTATACTCTCTTCATAAACCTTCGTTGTTTACTTTCCTTAGTCATAATATATTCATGGTATTCATGATACCCTAACATCATACATCTCAAGTCATTATACTTCCATTTTTTTTTCGTAATCTTGGACGATCATATACACATGAATCACTTTAGTACGGGTGACCCCATTCCAAAAGTCTAGTAAATTCCCAATCCAAACATGGGTTGCAAAGGGTTCAGTAGAAGATTCCTACAATCTCATTAATATTTCCGTTATATCAGAAGCCCTTACAGTCGGTGCTTACTTAGAAGCAACCCTGCTTTGTCCTTTCATTGCTGGTCTAGTCACTTGATAGTCCTTTGTGACTTGGCCTCAACTGGCCTCACTAAAATAAAAATATATGATTTTAGGGGTTGGCTAATAGCATTACTTTTCTAGCAATTGCTGGCATAGTGCCTTCTTCTTTGATACCTTTCTACCTTTCCAAAATTTACTTCATATAAGTTTTAATCGGCTACTCAGCGCCGTCTCCGGTCACCTTTCCTCTATTTTTATCTTTTCAACTATTCTTATCACTCCCACGTGCCCCACAAACTTACCATTCCTGGCATAACAGCCTTTTCACTTAAGTCAATCCCGGAGTTTCTCAGTCCGGCTGGTTTCTTACTTACATTCCCTGTTTTCGTCCAATCTCATTTCATCATTGTATTTCTACAATCAATCGCGATAACCAGGGTCTGTTCACCAACCCATATAGCGGTTACTTTACCCAATTCACGGGGTTCGCCCCATTTCTACTCTCTTCCATGATGTTCTCTGATAATCAGAAAGACAAGGTTTGCCAAAATTCGTTGAAATTCTTCCCAGAATTAGGGAAATTTTGGTCAATCTATCCATCTACTGGTAACATTAAGGAGACCGATTTCGAAACCTGAAGAATAGTTTAATGAACCTCCAAGCAGGTAGAACCGTAGGTAGTCATAATTAACGAAATAATCATCATCAGGTTGGAAGTTTAACCCCTGGAGAGGAACCAATTATATATATCCCTTAGAAGGGAATCAACAGTTTTAAACTGAAACTTGTCGCAATGTCCTGATGCCTATACGTCCTGATACCTATACGTCCTGATATTCAATATTACCAAATGTCAGTCTACCTGACTACTAGTCTCAGAAGGAACATTACCGTCGGAGTTGGTTGTCCCACGAAATTGGCACTACTAAGGCCATCCGATCTAGTGGACCGTGCTGTTCGAATGCATTCGCAAGTACTTTGTCGTGCTGCGCAAGCACACATCATAATCCTTTATGCGAAGGGTCGTTGGAAGCACAAAGTCTCTTTTTTTCCATTAAGCAATGCCAACTCTTGGTCATTACCAATTTCATTTTTTTTTGCTCCAGGAAGATTTTCTCCCATTTTTCTCTTTAACTACTAATCATATTACTTGATCCATTACAATTCCGCGTCGGAGTAAACTTAAGGTAACTACTATAATTCATTCAAAGAAAAGAAAGAATTTAATATTCCTCTGAATCACATGCATCTAACATTTCCGGTTCATCATTTTACTGAGTTGAAATTAACCCTATACTCAGTCGCTGGCAGTAGTCTCATTACGAGTTCATCTTGACCCACTGGTCTTATCTTCCAGTGGGTTCTGAGATCATTGTCTTGCTTACTACTTCCTTATATGACTTTATCCAATCATGCTATCACTTCCCAATGTCTTTACTTTCTAACTGATTCATTCATAAAATGAACATTTCCCTGAATAAAACCACTTCATCAGCCTCAATTTGGTTCCATAAATTACAACCTATGACATCTGCCTTCTCATGGCGAATTATTATTGACAATATTCATACTTATTCATTTATCAAATGATATGGCACTTACTGCCTCTTCTCAACTATTCCTAGGGACTCTGCTCCTCGTCTTATATCGATGCCTTTGATAATCATACATCCTTCTAGCACTCTTTTCGTTAATATGAAAGTCTCTAATGATTCTCATCTATTCCCGTATAAGATCTCAAGTAATTCTTCCCATCCGTCTTACTTGCTGGTACTACCTCCAGTAGTCCGGCCACGGATCCAACATGAATCTTCAGTTCTCTTGCTAATAGCTTAGTTCTTTATGCCCACTTTTCTGAGTACTATACCTTAATCATCTCAGTCTTTCTGGCTACAGCCCTCATTCCTCGAGGGTAAGCTCCTTATCCTAACAGGATTTTCCTTATCTGCTAGAACCGCTTCCGGGTATCCAGTAGGGTACTCCATCGAATTTACCCGCTGATCTTCAGCTCATAAAGCATCATCGCGCTGCTGCTCTTATGCCTCAAGGTCTGTCGCCTTATTCGTCGATACGATATCGAGCTAAGTTACTATCATGATACTTAAGAGTTCCCATAAGGGTTTTATACGTCATCACTACCTTAAGTAGTCCGACTATGAACTTGGCAAGAGTTCTTATTATCTTAGTGAATTTATTGTTTTAACGTCGCCTCATCTCTGGGGTTTATAACGTACGCTCTGATACCATTTCTGTAACACCCCCAGATCCGGGGTCCGGGATCCGGTCGTTACGGTCTCCAATTCTGTCCACAATACTTGAACTTACCTCAACATAAAATAATATACATCTTTATGACCCAACACAACAATATAAAACACACCCGTTATAGTCCCAGAGATGAAATCAGAGTAACAATCAAATTTTATTAATCACATTATGAGTTTTTTTACAATCCAAAAGAATTTCAATATAGATACATACTCTTTGCCATCCATTTACATAAGTCATACTAGACCATATAATTGGTACTGAAAGAATAAATCTATCCTACCAATAGCTGTCTCTTTGGCTCTGGTAGTCTCATCGTCCTCGCCAGCGTCGAGTGCGCCTTGTGCGAGTCATCTGGTCTAGCTGTTGTTGTGATATAATAATAAAGCAAGGGTGAGCAATAGCCCACCAACAATAATATACTGAACGATAATATATAACAGTTCAAAAGTATCTTTTAAACCATATGCCATGCATTTACGGAAATGATGCCAGTATAATATGAACGATGAAGTTACGAGGTAACTCAAAGTATTTGTTTGTAGAAATATCTGCTACATCAAAAGTAAGCGAGATATTCTCATTGCCATTAAAAGAGGAACTTGCATGAAAAGATTGCAATTCCAGTTATGAACACTTTTCCAGCTCTGCCAAAGTAATCATGTTGCAGGAAATAAATAAGTTTGGATGATGAACCAATGATGGAGTATTCACCGCGCCCGCTGTTCCAATCTTGATGATCAGTCGAGATCGTATAGCTCAAATTAGATTTACTACCGGTAGAAGGAAGAACTGACGGCTTTACTTGTCTACCGCCTTACTAGCTCTCCCCGGCCAACGGTTGGGCCAAAGGGGATGGACCGGCGCTACTCGGCCGCTTACACGACTCCTAGTTCAAAAAGAATTCATGATTCTGAATGTAACGTTCGTCCCCCTTTCCCCAAGTATAATACTTGTTGATAATACTCCACAAAGTAGTCGTATCTAGTTGGAAAGGAAAATTCACCAATAACTTCCAAGCTATTGCTTGGTAACGAATATCAACTTGTTCCAACCATCTTACCCCTCGAAAGATGAGAAGGTAAACAACGACTTAATAAGTCAATAGCACCCGAGTTGCGAGTGAAGAGAATACTTTATGACCGGGAAGTCGACAAGATAATTAACATTTTCCAAGTAAGGTTCCCTTATTATTAGGGAGATAGACTCAAAGAAGAATGATGTCTGAGAACCTTTCTTGATATAAGAGTAATAATAATATGACTACGAAATATTTTTCGTAATAATCGAAGAAGATAAACCTTATTGAGGTTATTCTAAGTATGAAATAAATATTCAAAGAATATTTATTGAATTAAAAATATTTAAAGAATATTTAGGAATATGAAAGAATATCTTTAATCAGAGTATTTTTCAAAATAATCCCTGAAGAAATATCAGGAGAATATTTATTGAATAAATAAATATTTAAATGAATATTCAAAATAATATTCATTAATTAATAAGGCCTGAAAGGAATACTTAAGATAATATTCATAATTAATTAGGAATTTAAATGAATATTCAAAAAGTAATATTCATTTAATGAATAATATTCGAAATGAATATCAAGTAATATTCATTTAGTAATCCAAGCCCGAAAGGAATATTCGAGATAATATTCGATAATTAAATCAAGCCTCAGATGAATATTAAAATAATATTCATCAAGTAATTAATATCTTAAATGAATATTCAAAAGTAATATTTATTTAATAAGATAATATTCCAAATGAATATCCAAATAATATTCATTTAGTAGTCTCATCTTTAGAAGAATATTCGAAATAATAATCGATAATCAATTCGACTCAGAATGAATATTGAAAAATATTATTCGTCGAATGGTTACGTTCAAATAATTATTTAAAGTAAGGATCGTTAAATAAATAATCTCGAACGAATATTCAAATAATATTCGTCGCCCAAATAATAGAAAATATTTACTTAAATATTTTCCTCCGAGGTAATCTCGATATATCAAGAAATATTGACTCCCGGTCTATATTTGATGAATAAGATGGATACGCCCTTCTATGAGGGCCTTACAATAACCGGCTTATAATTGATACGTTAGCTATCTAATTTATAAGCCAATAAACAATCAGGGAACAAGCATAACGATATAACTTGAAAGTAGGCATGCATGCTATGGCATATGTATAACAGAAAACATATATATATATATATATATATATATATATATATATATATATATATATATATATATATATATTCAATCACAACAACAGCCTAAAAGAAGGGAAATTGAAACTTGCCTGATAGTCGAGTACGGTAAGGGGTAGTGGTAGCGGGTCCCGAGTCAGCTTGGTGATCTATAAATAGCCAAGTCATTCGGGATAATCACTTAACATTTTAAAAGTTAAGTTATACTTAAATCGAAACACGTTCTCGAGTTATCTCGTTATACCCCTTTTAGTGGATTCCTTTTATCATCGATCCGACCCGACATTCGTTCGTTAATACGACATGTCACTGTACTTACACTTGGGACATACTTAAGTCATACAAGTTCTAAATTCGATCGTTACGAATCAATATTATACTCCGAGTTTTATCGCCCGTTTTCTAAGTGTTTTACCGAAGTTATAATCAAGCGGGTTTTTAGGGGTTCGTTCGCGTTTAACTTTGATTCCAACATTTTTATAAAATCGGAAAACGATCCGTTTCACATGAGGTTTTCTCTCACACCTTCCTTTTTACCTATATTATTTAATTACCAAGATTCGCCACTGACTTACGTATTTTACGAGGGTTCAATTTCAGTTACGAATTCTCGTTTACGGTTTCGAACTACTTTTAGTATATCGGCCATAACTACTAAACCGTAAGTCGGAATGTTTCGATTCTTGCGCCAAAACGATCTATGGCTCGAGATCTACAAGGGAATGTCATTTATTCATCAAGGCCAGAAACTCATCCTAACTGTTTTGCACGGTTTTCTAGAGGTTAACGAAAATCGGGCATTACGACGGCTATAACTCGGATATTTCCAAAATCAAAACTCTCCAAATAATCATTCAATCCACCACCAACACTCATGGGCACTATTTATCATCTCCCTCACTGTCTCAACAGGTCTTGGAGCCACAAAACATATATTAATCTTTTTATAACACCCACACAACATACATGTTCTAAATCATGAATACAAGCCATAAACATTATCAAATCTCATCTAAAACTCCATTAAAACTCAAATAAAAGACTAGGGTTCTTGAAGTTTATACCTTCCTTGGAGTATGTAAGACCTTAATAAACCTTGATCAATCCTTAGAACACCTTAACAAAGCTTGGATCATCCAAACAAAACAAGAAATCAAAGATTAGATCTTGAAAATACTATTCATCATCACTTTGATGATTTTTGAAAACTATGCTAGAGATGGAATTTGAAGCTCAAATTTCTAGGAGATCATGTTGATATAGTAAGTAACTTACATGATTTATTTCATGGCCATTGAAGGTCAAGAGGTTGGACTTTGATTTTGCTAAAAAGGAGGAGATTTTTTTTGCTCTTCATGGATTTCTTGGCTTTGCTTCCTTTGTTTTGCTTTATGCCTAAATAATTTTAATACTTGGCATATATCTTGGATGCATCCTTTACTTTTGTGTTGTTAGCTTGCTAGTGGTCCAAGTGTTGCCCTTCTATTGGTCCACTTGTTGGCACCACATTAAGCATACCCTTTTTGGCACAAATGCAACTTCATCACTACACTTGTAGTTGACTTACATAAAAGTCACTTTGCTTACCCTTACTCCATCCACTTGCACATGTTTGTCTCTTGGTTCTCCGCTTGATTCTTTGTCCGGTTATTACTCAATTCATTGATCGTTCGAAGGAATATCTCGAAGATTTCTAATTAGGGTTTTACCGGAAACCATCTTACCATTTATACTATCATTCTCAATTCTCTTTAATAATTCTTGAATCCAAATTCCTTAAATCTCTTCAATAAACCCTTAAGTCTTTAAGTGTCCAGGAAATTCTTGGGGAAAATAAAAGTACTATTTTTCAGAATCCGACAGCTTTTACATACACTTATTTTCCCCCTGGATCACTAATACGAACTCGGAAATCCGTTCCGAATACTTCTATATAGTGTCGTCTCATAATATTCCTAAATCCATCAAAATCACTATTCATCCATTTTTCTTTACTCATCCTCTTAGGGTTGTACAATTGTCCCTAATCTCTTTCAGTCGTTCCTTAACCTTTTTACGGACCTACTGGACCAATAACAGATATCGATTTGGATGACATAGGAATAATCTTCTCCTTTAGAATTATCAAATCTCAACTCCCTAGGAGATAGATAATTCTTATCTAAAGTGTCAACCAATAGTATTCTTCATGGCATATAAACATTTGAATCCAAATCTATTCCTTTCATTCATTATCTCAATCGTTACATCGTAGTCGTAATCACTATTCACCATTACCTCAGTACATAATAAAAAGTTTTAATTATATCCAAAATTTGGGGTTCTTACAAATAAGCTTGGGAGAGAAGTTGCAATCTTAGTACATGATTTAACAGACATAATTTGAATATTAGATCGGGAGATTAATAGGAGAATTGTGAGACATATAATTCTTGGCATTTAACAGTTTATAGATATACTTTGATTGTATCACGGGAGTGACAATTAGGGTGTAGCTGTAAGCACTATATTGTAGCTTGGGAGGGTACATTATAACTTTAGAAGAATTGTTTTCAGCAAGGTAGGAACATAGATATCACATTAATATTGAGCATGTATTGAGACCAAGTGAAGAACCCCAGTTCTTAGATTGTTTTCCAACATATTTGAATCTCAGTTTAAAATCAATTCTTAGTGCTTATAATTAGTTCTTGGTTAATTTAGTTAATACACAAACCCAAAAATTTTTCTCACACACTTCTAGACGTAAAGAGATAAGAAACCTGAACTTTGAGTTAAATTTAGTCCTTCCCTGAGAACGAACACACAAAAATACAACTAACAACTCGGACCTTACTTTCAGGATGGACTGTCCCACAGCCTCTTATACCAGTTTCAATGATGGACTGTCCCACAGCCTCTTACACATTATACAAATACTCCTAGTTCTAATAAATCCATGACTCCGAAACGTAAAGCTCGTCCCCCTTTCCCCAAGTGTAATACTTATTGATAGGACTCCACAAAGTAGTCGTATCTAATTGGAAAGGAAAATTCACCAATATTTCCCAAGCAGTTGCTTGTTAATGGATATCGACTTGTTCCAACAATCTTACCCCTCGAATGATGAGGGAGTAACACAGAGACTCGTCTTGATAAATAACAACCAAGTTGCGAGTGAAAAGAATAGTTTTTTAAAAAAAAAATATGACCGGGAAGTCAAACAAATAAATAACAGCTCTCAAGTAAGGTTCCCTCATAATTTGAAAGATAGATTTGAGTGAAGAATAGAATTTTGGGAACCTCCCCTTGATAAAAATAGTCATAATACGACTCAGAAATATTTTTCATAGTATTTGAAGGTCAAGGATAATTTTTGAATAGGGTGAATTATTTTTAGAACTAGTTAAAAGAATTAAATAAATATTCAAGGAGTATTTATTACATAAATATTTTCAGAATATTCTTAATATAAACTATTGCTCATAATTAACCCTCGAATGAATATATAAAATATTCACGAAATAAATAATTTCCCGAATGAATATTCTAAATAATATTCAATAAATAAGTAAGACCTCAAATGGGTTTTCAGAATAATATACCTTACAGAAATAAAGCTCAAATGAATATTCCAAATAATATTCATTAAATAAATAAACTCATATGAATATTCCAAAATAATATTTATCTAAATCAATAACCTCAAATGAATATTCATTAAATAAATCAAGCCTTAAATGAATATTCAAAAATAATATTCAAATAGTATTTATCGACTGAGATTATACTGAAATAACATTTCTCGAATAATTTCCAAGTAATTAATACTTATGGAAATATAAATAATGCTCATAAATAACATTCCTCAAATAACCTGTCACTGGAATCCCTCCGGGTTTCCACGACTATCTCTATGTTACAAAATACCGACTCCCGGTCTATATTTAATGAAGGAAGATTGAAACATCCCATATTTTTTTATAAATATTTTTTTTATATTATTTTATATTGAGGATTAGAAAATATTAGTTAGATAGTATTTATATTAGTTTAGGAGTAAATAAATGTTTTTAATTAGGAAATTAGTAGTTAAAAAAAAAGAGAAAAGAATAGAAAATAAGGGTGAGGGTTTGGGGAAAAAGAAACGTAAGTTACTTTTCATATTAGGGGAGAAGGAGAAGAGAGGAGTGGAGAAGAGAGAAGAGGATGAGAAGAAGAGAAAGAAGAGATTAGTTTGAGGAACAAATTAGGGTTCTTGGAAGAGGTAAGATATGTTTGTTGTTATTTTTCATTTTTGTTGTAACACTTATGACTTATGTATCATTGTTACATAATTTAGGATTCTTTGAATTGGGAAAACTGAGTTTGATGAGGATTATTGATAATCTTTGGATTTTAAGGTACGGATTTTTATGTTATTTTCTTTGTTCTTCATACCGGACTCCAAATTCATACGTATTGCAAATCCGATTACTTGTTAAATTCGTATTCGATTCATTTTTTGTCAGAATATTATGATTTTTGATTCGTTGGAAAGATAATTCGATTATCTTCCTTTTTTGTTCTTTGTGTTTTATGAAATTCAGCTTGTAAACATGTGAAAATCTGCTGTTTGTAAATCTGTTGTGTTAATTTCTGTTTGTACATTCTAACTTCGGAAATTCATAGTAAATCGGAAATTTGTTCAAAAACTATGAGCAATACCATTCTGGAAAGCTCGTTTCGACCTCTGTGTTTTGTATTCATGTTCCGCTAACCAATTCCATGATTTCGATGTCTTAAATATCGAATTACTAAACTGATCAGGGGCTGATTCTGTTCTGCCAGTCCTCATTTTTATTGTTTCTGAATTCATTACTTCTTCATTTTTAACGAGCATTACCATTCTGGAAAGGTCTCGGAATCCTCTACGATTTTCGTGTTTTATACTTTTTCATTTGAGTTCATCTTTATAGAGTAAATTGCTATTCTTTGAGACTGGTCAGGTTCTGAAAATTTATATTCAATCGTCTACTTTGTACAATATTTGAGTGTGTGATATTTGAGCATGTGTTATCTGTTATTTATGATGTACATATAAATTCGGAAATATTGTGAGATCATTTCTTTTTTTTATGTAAGTTATTTGTGATTTTATTATGATTTGGGAGATATTGTAAGACTCCGTCATGAGTGGAGAGATTCTCGAGCTTGGCACCTCCTATGCGGTGTATTTAAATAGTATGGGCATGTCGCCGATGTTATGGGACACGTATAGTCATGACTATTGTGTATGTTTGGCCATTTGGGTAGCATTGTGCTTTTTGCCATGCAAGCCCCTGTAAGATTTTGGGTAGCATTTGCTTTGTGCTATGCCAGCCCTTGTAAGTTTTGATGACTACATATTCTGGATGACCTAAAATGTAGGACATCCTGTAAGATTATCTCCCATGTCAGTAAGTAAAGTTTTGTTTTTGATAATAATTTTGCTGATTATTATGTGTAAGTGGTAAGATTAATTGTTTTGAATATTATTAGTAAGTATATATGTAAGAGTCAGATTATATTTTATCGGTTATGTCTTTATTTATGTTAATATGTTAATTATGCGTAAGTATTATGATTATTTGTTAGAGTAAGTTTATTTTGATTTGAGAGCATTTATTTTTATATTGTGAGTTGAGTATCTAATTTCCATTATCTCATTCGCTATGTCTCATTATTCTTTTATTCAGATATTCATTTTTATTCTTAACTTGTTCAACTATTTAATTTGTTCAGCTTGTGATTCATTTTATATCCGTATATGAGCCTTTCGCTCACTGCCGGTCTTTGTTTCTCTTATTTCTCCCGGAAGTCTTATTTAGGTGGGCTACTTGTTGGGAAGAGTGCGGATAGCAATATCTTTGAGGAGTTTATTTATTATTTGAGGTACCCCGCATTTGTTGGGATGTTAAAGTTGGTATCAGAGCTAGAGTTTATAGATTCTGTAGACTTGCCTTTAGGCTCGTTGTGAGGGTTGAGTAGTTGTAAGAAAGAGCTTGCGCATTAGACGTGCCTTTAGGCTTGACCTGTGATTATGGGTAGATAGTTAGACTTGCCTTTAGGCTTGATCTATCAGTATGGGTAGATAGTATGGCGGATGGTTAGTTAAGAATATTATTTGTTGGTGTTCTTCTGCTGTGTTTTCGTGATTACTTGGAATCGTCTTTTCGTGCAATATTTAATCGTGTTCTACGATGACGAGAGCTGCTAATTAGATTTGGGTTACAGATGCTCTACGGCTAACGTTAAATCGTTCTTGAATATTTGAACCATGGAGGATAACAAGAAAGCTATAGGTTTTGACATAGTTTTATTCTAAGTGCGAAAGTAGAAAGCGAGGTTTTTGGAATGTTAGTACAGTAAGAGGCTCCTTGGGAGACCAACAAAAATTATTCGTGTTCGTTATCGACATCTGTTCGAGTAAGGTGCGGAAGATTAATTTCGAGGACGAAATTTCTATTAGAAGGGAAGAATGTAACATCCTGTATTTTTTTATAAATATTTTTAGTTATATTATTTTATATTGAGGATTAGAAAATATTAGTTAGATAGTATTTATACTAGTTTAGGAGTAAATAAATGTTTTTAATTAGGATATTAGTAGTTAAAAAAGAGAGAAAAGAATAGAAAATAAGGGTGAGGGTTTGGGGAGAAAGAAACGTACGTTACTTTTCATATTAGGGGAGAAGGAGAGAGAAGTGGAGAAGAGAGAAGAGGATGAGAAGAAGAGAAAGAAGAGATTAGTTTGAGGAACAGATTAGGGTTCTTGGAAGAGGTAAGATATGTTTTTTGTTATTTTTCATTTTTGTTGTAGCACTTATGAATTATGTATCTTTGTTATACAATTTAGGATTCTTTGGATTGGGAAACTGAGTTTGATGAGGATTAGTGATAATCTTTGGATTTTAAGGTACGGATTTTTATGTTATTTTCTTTGTTCCTCATACCGGACTCCAAATTCATATGTATTGCAAATCTGATTTCTTGTTAAATTCGTATCCGATTCATTGTTTGTCGGAATATTATGATTTTTGTCTCGTTGGAAAGAAATTTCGATTATCTTCCTTTTTTGTTCTTTGTTTTTTTTAAAATTCAGCTTGTAAACATGTGAAAATCTGCTGTTTGTAAATCTGTTGTGTTAATTTCTGTTTGTACATTCTAACTTCGGAAATTCATAGTAAATCGGAAATTTTTCAAAAACTATGAGCAATACCATTCTGGAAAGCTCGTTTCGACCTCTGTGTTTTGTATTCATGTTCCGCTAACCAATTCCATGATTTCGATGTCTTAAATATCGAATTACTAAACTGATCAGGGGTTGATTCTGTGCTGCCAGTCCGCATTTTCATTGTTTCTGAATTCGTTACTTCTCCATTTTTAACGAGCCTTACCATTCTGGAAAGGTCTCAAAATCCTTTACGACTTTCGTGTTTTATACTTTTTCATTTGAGTTCATCTTTATAGAGTAAATTGCTATTCTTTGAGACTGGTCAGGTTCTGAAAATTTATATTCAATCGTCTACTTTGTACAATATTTGGGTGTGTGATATTTTAGTATGTGTTATCTGTTATTTGTGATGTATGTATGATTTCGGAAATATTGTGAGATCATTTCTTTTTTTATGTAAGTTATTTGTGATTTTATTATGATTTGAGAGATATTGTAAGACTCCGTCATGAGTGGAGAGAATCTCGTGTTTGGCACCTCCTATGCGGTGCATTTAAATAGTATGGGCGTGTCGCCAATGTTATGGGACACGTATAGTCATGACTATTGTGTATGTTTGGCCATTTGGGTAGCATTGTGCTTTTTGCCATGCAAGCCCCTGTAAGATTTTGGGTAGCATTTGCTTTGTGCTATGCAAGCCCTTGTAAGGTTTGATGACTACATATTCTGGATGACCGAAAATGTAGGACATCCTGTAAGATTATCTTCCATTTCAGTAAGTAAAGTTTTGTTTTTGATAATAATTTTGCTGATTATTATGTGTAAGTGGTAAGATTAATTGTTTTGAATATTATTTGTAAGTGTATATGTAAGAGTCAGATTATATTTTATCGGTTATGTCTTTATTTATGTTAATGTGTTAATTATGCGTAAGTATTATGATTATTTGTTAGAGTAAGTTTATTTTGATTTGAGATCATTTATTTTTATATTATGAGTTGAGTATCTACTTTCCATTATCTCATTCGCTATGTCTCATTATTCTTTTATTCAGATATTCATTTTTATTCTTAACTTGTTCAACTATTTAATTTGTTCAGCTTGTGATTCGTTTTATATCCGTATATGAGCGTTTCGCTCACTGCCGGTCTTTGCTTCTCTTATTTCTCCCGGCAGGTGATCTTATTTAGGTGGGCTACTTATTGGGAAGAGTGCGGATAACAATATCTTTGAGGAGTTTATTTATTATTTGAGGTACCCCGCATTTGTTGGGATGTTAAAAAGATCATGTGCCCTTCACTAAGGGTCTTAGCAATATCCGGCTTATAACTAGTATATCTCGTATCTAACTTATAAGCCAACATCATATCAGGGAACAAGTATCACAATATAATTTGAAAGCAGGCATGCATACTATGGCATATGTATAACAACAATCAATCATATATATTATCACAACAGTTCCAAAGTATTGGAAACTTGCCTGGTACTCGGGTAGGGGTAGCGTATCTTGGGTCAGTCCGGTGATCTATAAACAATCAGAATATTCGAGATTAATCATTTAACGCTTTTGAAAGGCTAAGTATATATTTAACTTAGGTTAAGACACGTTTTCAAGTTATCTCGTTATACACCCTCTAGTGTAACTCTTATTAATCATCGTTATGATTCGACACTTGTTCGTTATTAAGGCATGTCATTACACTTACACTTGGTGGGTACTTAAGCCATATAAGTTCTAAGGTTGGTCGCTTATTACAAGAGATTATACCGCGAGATTTATTGATCGTTTTCTAAGTGACTTTCCAAAGTTATAACCAAGTGCTCTTTTAAGGGGTTTTTCGCATTTATCTTAGATTCGAACATTTTTATAAAATCGAAAAACGATCCGTTTGACATGAGGTTTTCTCCCACACCTCCCTTATGGTCTCTAATTTTTAATTACTAAGATTCGCCACTGAATTAGTAATATTATGGGGGTTCAATTTCAGTTACGAACTCGCACTTACGGTTTCGAGCCACTTTTACGATTTTGACCATAACTCCTAAACCGTAAGTCCGTTTGCTTCGATTCTCGCGCCAAAACGATCTATGACTCGAGATCTACAAGGCATATATTCATCAAGACCAGACCTTTATATCTACTGTTATGCTTGAATTTTAAGGGTTTAACGAAATTTCGGCATTACGACGGCTATAAATCGAACGTTTCTAAATTCATTACATCACAACCAAGCCACACCGGGCATACCATCAATCTTATACACATGAAATTCATATTAACAAGTCCAAGAACATCTCACTTCATCATCATATATCTTAAATCAACTAGATCAACTACATAATCATGCTTACATGCTTAATATAACATCATAATCATATCTAAGCTAAAACCACTAAGAATATGCATAAAACTCAAAGTAAGATCTAGGGTTCTTAAGAGATATACATTCCTTGGAGTATGTAAAAGCCTTAATAAACCTTGATTAGTCCTTGTATACCCTTAATATAACTTATAGCAACCAAAGAAAACAAGAAATCAAGGTTAGTTTCTTGAAATCACTATTCATCATCATCTTTGATGATTTTATTAAATATGCTAGACTTAGAATTTGAGGCTCAAATTCATAGGATAACTATGATATGAAATGTAATACTCACCATAAAAATCTTGAGATCAAACAATAGTTGGAAGTGGGATTTTGGTTTTGAAATTAAGCCTTGGGTCGAATGGATGAGAAATAGAGAGTTTGGTGTTCTTGGCTTGTTTTCTTGGTTGATCCTTGCATAAAGTGATGTCTCTTGATAATATCTAACATAAAACTACTTTAATAAAGTGCTTTGGTCATGGATGATGCAAATTACATGGACAAGTGTTGGTGTTTAGTGGTAGGATGAAGTAATCTTGCTAAGTCCTTAGTTTGTTTCTAAGTATGCTAGTTACCTTTGGTAATTACTTGGTTCATTGATCTTATCCTCTTGCACATGCATGCATCTTAGCTCTCTGCTTGCTCTTTTGTCCGGTTATTGCTCATTTTCATTGATCGTTCTGAGGAATATCTCAAGTATTTCTAGTTAGGGTTTTACTGGAAACCTCCTTAATATTTTTGCTAACATCTTCATCCTCCTTTATAATTCTTGAATTTAAATTCCTTAAATCTTTTTAATAAATCCTTAAATCCTTCAGTGTCCAGGAAAATCTCGGAGAAAATAAAAGTGCTATTTTTCTGAATCTGATATCGTTTACATACACTTATATTGCCTATCGATCATTAATACGAACTCAGAAATCCGTTCCGAATACTCATATATAGCGTCGTCTGATAATATTCCAATTTCCACCAAAAACACTATTCATTGCTTATTTTCTCTTTAATTCTTATAATTTAGAAAAATGTTCTCGTGCTTTCCCGAGCGTTCCTTAACCCTTTTACGGAACCACTGGACTTATAACAGATATCGATTTGGAGGACATGAGCTACCAGATATCGATTTGGATGACATGAGAATAACCTTCCTCTTTGGAATTTACCATATCTTACTTTCAATGAGATAGATTATTCTTATCTAAGTTGTCAACTAATTGCATTGTTCATGGCATATAAACATCTGAATCCAATTTCATTAAATATTCATCCACTAGAACCACTGTTACACTTATACTCTATTACATAATAAAAGTTTTAATTACTACAAAAAATCTGGGTTCTTACAGGCTACAATCCAACACCCACCATTTTTCATATTTTACAAAGTTAAATAACCACAAAAACACTTAAACATGATCTCTTAAGCATATAACATCAAAACAATCATCAAAACTCATATGAACTCAAAGGGTGGGTTACGGTTTTACCTCCTTGGATGCTCTAACTGTTGGGTTTAAACCCAATACGAATAGTATGGGTTTTGGTGATCCAAAACATATATGGATTGGGTAATAATTATATGTTTAGATAATTATTATAGATGGTATATTTAGATACCAAGTATGATAAGGATTGTAATTGGAAACCAAGTATGATTAGGATATCTTGGTGGCTAAGTTTGTGATGGCTATATATACATAGTCATATTGTATTTGTTTGGGGAGGTGAAAGAATAAGAGATGTAGTCTTAAGTATTGTTTGGGAGGTGCTTGAGCCTTGTTGGCTCAAGTATCAGGTTGGGACACCATTAAGGTGTTATTGTTTTGATGTATTATTGATATTGTTAAGATTAATAATATGAGTTGGGACGTGGGTGTTTCCACGTCAAATATTTTGCGCGCGCTCTGTATTGGTTGTTTGTGAATCTCGAATTGTGTAAGTCCCCTAACCTAACAAGTGGTATCAGAGCCAAGGTTCGGGTTCGTGATGGATAAGGTTAAGGGAAAGTTCGAGGTTCAATTGATCTGGCAAAGTACAATGAAGGATTTGCTGACAAGGAGATTGCTGCTAAAGCGGGAAGAGACAAAGTTATGTGCGGTATGGATTATTTGGTTGGCCTTGCACCGTGGATCAATCCTGTGTGGACTCGAGATGGAAGAAGATGGAAGAGGTCATCGCAACTATTTCAATGGCTTGATCAACCAGGTGAACTATTTGGATGATACTAGTGATTTTCTTCAAGAGACCGAAGGATTGTGAAAGCAAGGATCGGGTGACTCAACATGTGGAAGAGCACTCGTGGTGGTTGATGCACGTGATTTTGTAGATGGATACATCGTTATGGTGAAGAACGATGGTTTGGATGGTTTGGAGGGTCACTATACGGGTTTTAGCGACACTCAAGATTGGAGGAGCAAGATGAGGAGATTCTTGTTCGAGGGGAGGCTTTGGCAGATGGACGTCAATGGCTTTGATGGTTACCGTTCAATCCGATGTGGGTATTGGGTTGAAGGGGAGGATTGTTGGGTTTAAACCCAATACGAATAGTATGGGTTTTGGTGATCCAAAACATATATGGATTGGGTAATAATTATATGTTTAGATAATTATTATAGATGGTATATTTAGATACCAAGTATGATAAGGATTGTAATTGGAAACCAAGTATGATTAGGATATCTTGGTGGCTAAGTTTGTGATGGCTATATATACATAGTCATATTGTATTTGTTTGGGGAGGTGAAAGAATAAGAGATGTAGTCTTAAGTATTGTTTGGGAGGTGCTTGAGCCTTGTTGGCTCATGTATCAGGTTGGGACACCGTTAAGGTGTTATTGTTTTGATGTATTATTGATATTGTTAAGATTAATAATATGAGTTGGGACGTGGGTGTTTCCACGTCAAATATTGTGTGCGCGCTCTGTATTGGTTGTTTGTGAATCTCGAATTGTGTAAGTCCCTTAACCTAACACTAACAACACTATGAAGTGTTTATAAGCCTTTAACAAGCTTTAGATGGTCCTTAAAGTGCTAAATCATTAAGATCAAAACAAGAAAACAACTTGAAGTTACCATTCATCCTCATCTTGTAAAATTCATAACAATTCGAAAAATAAGAGTTTGGTGCTACAATTTTTACCACACCTTGTTCTCTTCATAAGCTTTCTTTTGAGTCATAGATCATCAAATTTGAAGCTTCCTAGCTAGGGTTTTGTGCCCCATCTTTCCGCTGGACAGAAACTGGACAGATTGGGTTCTCCAACTTGGAAGAGGGACTTGACTAGGCTATACTCCTTTGTTGGCTATGAAATTTTGAACGAATGTTACCCATGGATTGGAGAAGCTATGGTTAAAATTTGGTGATTTAATCATGGATAGAAGTGAAGATATGAATTTTTCTTCCATGGTTGTTCTTGCTGGGCAGTTTTGGAGAAACAATGAGATGGAGAGCTTTTTGCTTTCTTTCTCTCTTTGACTTGTTCAACTCGCCTTTTGATCATAATATCTAGATATTATCAGTGGTATATGGTTGTGTTGATCACCTTGGGGCTTTTGCAAAGAGTATTCAAGAAGCTTGGTTTTAATTTGTTTTGTTTTTGATTTGATTTAAGTGATTTAAATCACTTAATCCGAAATGGTTTTGATTTAACCTTTGATTAAATCATTCAATCCTCTTGATAACATTCTCTTGATGATCATGTAGGATATTTAATCTTGTTATGAACTCAATCCAAATTCCATAATTTATTCGCTTTATCGCTTAATCTTGTTATAAGGTTTCAGCGGTTTCTAGATCGCTTGTTTCACTATCTTAGTGGTTTTCGTTCTAAATTCTCAAATGATATTTCATAAACTTATAAAATATAACATCCTCAAATCCTCAATTTTAATATCTCACTTCTTGATAATACTGATGTACGATTCACTGCCCGGTCAAATATTCCATAAAAATAAACTTTGGATTTTCTGAATTTCGATCGTCTTTACATACACTTATTTACTCCGTGAATCACTAATATGACTTCGAAATATCCATACCATGTCTCGTACATAGGATGGCATGAAAAATTTCTTGGTTCCCAAAAATCACTATTCATCCACAAAATCACTATTCACTGATGCACTTAATCATAATAAGAAAAGTTTTAATTCTACCAAAAATTTGGGTTCTTACAGTCTCCCCTCCTTAAAAGGATTCCGTCCCGGAATCAGTTTAGGAATAACTGGAGTCTCCTTTGTTGCACTCTTTAACTCCCAGGTGGATTCTTCCACGGGGATATCATTAGCATCACGAATCTCTAACCTCATATTCTCTATCTTGTTTGCGCAGAAATATACCAACCTAAACTCGCTTGTCATTCATCAACATGCCATTTAGCTTATCAATAGCAGTACTAACTCTACCTTTGCAGGCTTGGTCCGCATACTTTCTCTATCTGTCCTGGCTGACACTAGCCGCTTGCTGGTAAAATCTTTTGTCTCTCTGGTTTGCTGAACTAACTCGGTCCCAATATCTTTCTCTCGCCAACCTCCTTCCAACGCAAGGGAGAACAGCATCCCTTCCATACAGGCCTCGTAAGGTGGCATCCCTATACTAACATGGTAACTGTTGTCATGCGCAACTTTGTTTATGGTAAGTGATTATCCCAATCCTTTTTTATAAATGTCAACCCACTTGTCGACGGTGTATTTCTCATTGAAACTAATTTGAATATTCTAGCAATCGATTCAAGTAACTCTTGTTGTCTAGTAACAAGAGTATAAATGTCAAAATGTCAACCCATTTGTCGACGGTATATTTCGCACGGGTATCTTTTATTATGTTATAAATTATATTTAATATTACAATTATGTTTTATACGATCATTATTTTTGATATTTTTTTAATTTTAATATAATTTAATATACTCATGTTTACGGGTTATACTAATGTTTCCCTATTATAAACATTGTATTCGGATTTTAAATATATTTTATTAATAATTAAAAAATATGGTATGATATTTTCGGGTATATATTAATGATTATAAGATTAGTTTTAAATCAAAATGGTAACATGTTTTAATTAGAAAGAAAATATTAATTATTGAAAGATATGATACGATTGATTTTTTGGGTGTTTATAATTCAACTAAAAGTAAATGTGAAAAAGGCAATCGATTAATTACCATTAATTATATTATGTTATTATTTATTTTAATAAATAGGATAACCAAACCAAAAACTAAAACTTTTATTTTAATAAATAGGATAACCGAACCGAAAGCCGAAACATTCAAAATTTCGGCTTTAATATAATATTATAATAGTATAGATTTGAACTAAATAATTTTTAGACTTGAAAAATGAAACAAATTTTAATAATAAAAATTAAATAACTATAAATTAAAAATGAATAGTAAATTAATTTTTAAAAATTTAAATATATTATCCAAACTAGAATTTAACAATTATTAATTTGGTTACGGTATCATTCAAGAAAATGTTTAGAATCAATAAAATATTACTTTTATTTTTCAAACACATATTTAGAGTTATCTATTTGATATTTGTTATGACTTTACTGATTCAAATGATACCGAAATGAAATTGGTGTTCCCTTTAATATATTGAAGTGAAAAAATTGAGACTGGAATTGTTATCATACCTCATTATTTCTTCATTTTTCCTTCACCTATTTTTCATTATCTTCTTCGTCAAAAATTAGTTTTCAACAATGTTACAAGCACCTACATTAAAACAATTTCATGTCACAGCAATTCTCATCACATAATTTTTCTCAATAATCACAATCACCATGTCATGCATTCATGCTATGCATTTAGTGGTAATGTAAATTTTTTGTGTTGATATCCCGTGACTGTTCCTGATAAGAGCATAACTTGAGCGGTCAGATTCAGTTCTTCAAAGAAGCAATAAAAAAATGATGTGTAAAATAACTGCAAGCGCACAGTGGTTAATTGTAGCAAATACAGGTCGATCCACAGAGACTATGAATTTTCAAAACCCTAATAATTAAATCAGGCGAACTAGACAAATAGGTTTGAGATGAGTTTTAATTAACCTAATTAAACTAATTAACAAAGATTATCAAATAATATGGAAAACCTAGGAATCCGAATCCGTTAATCAATCACAAATAATATCAACTCGCCCTAAATCAATCCTCTTTTCTTCAAAAATAAGATATATCAATCAACGAGACAAGCATATACTATGAAACTTGTTATCTAACAATAACCTATCAAAACTTCAAGGAGCAAGCATAGGCTATGAAAAACAAATCCGGTAACAATAATATATCAAAATCACTTTGTCAATTGAATAATTAAGCACCAAGAAAAATTATGAGAATCAATTAATAGGAACGAGAAGAAATCAAGAGTAATTAAATTAACTTCATCTTCATCCTAGGGCAAGAGAATTAGCTAGTCATGATTATAAAAATAACGAAACAATTATAATAATACCAAGTAAACATGAATCAACGATTTTAACAAAACTAACTTTAATCTATATATGGTCAGAAACTTAATAAGCCTAATATTAATAACGTGAATGGCAAGTATTTATATAATAAATTAATAAATCTAGTTAACTAATGAAGCATGCATGTAATCAAATAGTAAGGTCGTAGCAGAAGATTTGAAACAAGTGAACGCACGAAAGAAGGAAAAGAAGAACTAAAAAATATTAATAATTCAGACGAGTATGTCGGATAAAAGCTACCAACGAAAGTAAAAAGCAAGAAAATAAAGAGCTATCAAATTCTAGGTGTCTCAAATTACAAGGGAGAAGGCCATATATATAGGGGAAAATATTGGGTTTGGCCCCTTTGATTACAATCCAATCTTGAATATAATTTCTTCAATTTCCTTTTCTTCTCCAATAAGTAATCGATTTTTCCTCCAATTTCCTTTTCTTCAAGTATTTTCCACCTCCTTTCCCTTTTTGCACCTTTTCCTGCTAGAAATCTGTTTTTATTTATTTTCCTACAAAACAAAATAAAACAATTTATTAATTAATAAAATTACGAAAACGGACATAAAATAGGTATTAAAAATATGATTAATTATGGACCTATCAAATGCCCCCATACCTATCTTTTGCTCGTCCTCGAGAAAAATATATAATAAAATACTACCTAAATATATAATACCACTTCCGTAGGTGATCACGGTTGCATTTGGCATATGCAACAAGCCCTTTAAACCCCTAGGCAGCCCTAGTGGACGAGTGAGGTCTCGTGAGGGCCTATAGTGAATGTACCCACAAAATCCATCTAGCTCATGTAAAAGATTGCTCAATGCAACACCACACATACAAGTCATCTCATGCTACATCAACTTATGAAATCAAAGTGAATTTGCAATGTCTTGGTGTGTAAGGTGCAAGTATTCACATAGTCTACTCAAAGAAATATGCAGAGGTCATTAGAAGTCCACGTCAAGTGTAAAAATAAGTTGGTAACCATGCTAAGCCCACAAGAGTACACCTTAAAGTCAAAACTTGGGATCTCATATGCACAAAACAAGCAATAACTCACCTTTCACTCACAAAAGAATATTCACTCAAGAACAAGGGTAAGTGTATCACTCAATTCCAACAAAATCATAAGCATGCTTGACATTTGGTATCAATCTAACTTTAACACAACATACATTAATGATGATAATCAAAAGGTCTTTTATTTGGGTTGTAACGGGGCTAAGGACAAGGTATGTCAAGTAAGGCCAAATAAGGTGAAGTGTCAAAAGCTAGTAGGAACCATAATAAATCATACACAACAACATACATCCTCCCCATACATGGATTTCTAATTTTCTTCCAACAAACTGCTTGACTAGTCGAATGAAGAAGGATCGCACAAAACACATAAACATAAGTATGCTCTCATATGATTTTTTTTTTTCAATTTTTTTTCTCTTTTTTTTCTTTTTTTCTTTTTTTTTTCTGGAGAGCTAAGATAGATAATATAAATATATAAGAAACCACAATCCTTCTTCAAGAATTTATTGAATAACGACTGACAAGTAAGCAACAAAACCCAATATTTCCCAAAAAGTAATGAACAAAAGTAAACCCCATCTCACACACCTTATTACTCCCTCAACTTACTACTAGCCTTTGACAAATGGGATCAAATATACGTAAGGCTGCACAACAAAAAGGTCTAGGCAAGTAATGTGGTGTGTCACCGAAAAAATAGGATTAAGCTCAAAGGGGTAACTAATTGATCATATGTAAAGGGTGTGATAATTTGGATAATAATTGGTTATTCCTAAATGCCTTTATCATCTTATCATCAAATAATGTCATGCATTTCAAGAAAGGTCTCAAACAAGTGCTAGCAATGCAAACAACATGTGGACACTCAAGCAAACGAATATAAAATGCAAAAGATATGCATATAGGCTCAAAATCTCACTTGGTGGTAAAACATAATTAATCCCAAGCAAAAATCTCTTTAATGCACCTACTTGTACTCAAAGCATGGAAACCAAATCTTCTTGCACATATTCATGTCCTTTTAATTACTTACAACATTCAATAAGTCTACTAGTTTCAACTTGCTAGTGTATGTGTGTGCACAAGAACTTAGCTTATCACTTCTCAATCAAAAGCTTCAGAAACACAAGAGTACTATAGCATGTAAGGGTGCATCAAGCCAACTTATAACAAGTAATCATTTCACAAGGCTAGAGTTATTTTTGTATTTTTTTAATTTTTCAAATTTTTTGGGTTTTTTTTTATTAAAAATAATACTACTAAATCCCTCCCCCATACCTAAATCATGCATTGTCCTCAATGTATGCAAAGGAGAGAAAAAAAATGACAAAGTAAAAGGACGAGAATACCTGATAAAGGTAAGACGGAGGAATATAACTAACTACTATGTACAACAAGGTAACTTACTTGAGTCACGCATCAAGGAGGTGGATCACCTCCTCCTCATAATCAACTGGCAGTTCTAAAAATGGTTTAAGGCGTTGACCATTAACTTTAAATGTTTCACCAGTTTTAGGATTTTCAATTTCAATAGCACCATGAGGAAAAACAACTTTAACAACATATGGGCCCTCCCATCTAGATCTCAATTTGCCAGGAAATAAATGCAGCCTAGAGTTGTATAAAAGAACTTTTTGACCAGGAGAAAAAGATTTTCTCAAAATAGATTTATCATGCAAAATTTTAGTTCTTTCCTTATAAATCTTAGCATTTTCATAGGCATCATTCCTGATTTCTTCTAACTCAGACAGTTGTAAGTTCCTATGACTACCAGCAATGGGTAAATCAAAATTCAACTCTTTAATGGCCCAAAAAGCTCTATGTTCAAGTTCAACGGGAAGATGACATGCTTTACCAAACACAATCCTATAAGGAGACATACCCAAAATAGTCTTAAAAGCAGTGCGATAAGCCCAAAGTGCATCTATCAACTTAACAGACCAATCTTTCCTATTTGAATTGACAGTTTTCTCTAGAATTTGTTTAATCTGCCTATTAGAGACCTCAACTTGACCACTAGTTTGAGGATGGTAAGGTGTGGCTATCTTATGAGTGATGGAATACTTCCTCAAAAGAGACTCAAACTGATGGTTTTTGAAATGCTTACCTTGGTCACTAATTATAGCTCTAGGCGTACCAAATCTAGAAAAGATATTCTCCTTTAAGAACTTAAGAACTACCTTGTTATCATTAGACTTAGTTGGTATGGCTTCGACCCATTTAGAGACATAATCAATCGCTAAGAGAATGTAGAGGTTACTAAAAGAGTTAGGAAAGGGACCCATAAAATCTATTCCCCAAACATCAAAGATCTCAATAACTAAGATTGGATTCATTGGCATCATGTTTCTTCTAGTGATCTTTCCTAAATGTTGACACCTACTACAAGCGGCACAAAATTCAGCAGAATCTTTAAACAGATTGGGCCAGTAGAAACCAGATTGAAGTATTTTAGCAGCAGTCTTTTTAGCACTAAAGTGACCTCCACAAGCCTGATCATGACAAAAGGAAAGTATACTTCTAAACTCATGGTTTGGAACACACCTCCTAATGATTTGGTCCGAACAATACTTAAAAAGATAGGGATCATCCCAAAAGAAGTATTTGACTTGTGAGAGAAATTTGGATTTATCTTGCTTAGACCAATGAGAAGGAATATCACCAGTGACAAGGTAGTTAACAATATCAGCAAACCAAGGAGTGGTAGATATGGAAAGAAGGTGCTCATCAGGAAAAGACTCATTCAAAGGCATATCAATGGTGGACTCCACTACTAGACGGGAAAGATGATCAGCAACAACATTTTCAGAACCCTTCTTATCCCTAATTTCTAGGTCAAACTCTTGGAGCAACAAGACCCACCTAATCAATCGGGCTTTTGAGTCTTTCTTAGAGAAGAGATATCTAAGAGCAGAGTGGTCTGTGTAAACAATGATTTTAGAACCTATAAGATACGACCTGAACTTTTCAAGAGCAAAAACAACAGCTAGAAGTTCTTTTTCAGTGGTGGAGTAGTTGAGTTGAGCATCATTTAGAGTCTTACTAGCATAGTATATGACATGAGGTATCTTATTAATTCTTTGTCCCAAAACTGCTCCTACGGCATAATCAGACGCGTCACACATAAGCTCAAAAGGTTGATTCCAATCAGGGGATTGAATGATAGGGGCTGAGGTCAATTCTTTCTTAAGATGATCAAATGATTGAAGACATTCATTAGAGAATTCAAATTTTATGTCCTTGGAAAGAAGATTGGTCAATGGTCTAGCCTTTTTGCTAAAATCTTTAATGAAACGCCTATAAAAACCAGCATGCCCTAAAAAGGAACGAATTTCTTTGATAGATTTTGGTGGAGGTAGATTAGCAATGAGATCAATTTTAGCTTTATCAACTTCAATTCCCTTTGATGAAATTTTATGACCAAGAACAATTCCTTCTTTAACCATGAAATGACACTTTTCCCAATTAAGAACAAGGTTTGTTTCTTTACATCGTTTTAAAACTAAGTCAAGATGATGAAGACACTGATGAAAAGAAGAACCAAAGATGGAAAAGTCATCTATAAAGATTTCTAGGAATTCTCCTACCATGTCAGAGAAAATGCTCATCATACATCTTTGAAAGGTGGCAGGGGCAGTGGTTAGACCAAAAGCTAAACGACGATAGGCAAAGGTTCCAAATGGACAAGTGAAGGTGGTCTTTTCTTGATCCTCAGGAGCAATGGGAATTTGAAAATAACCAGAAAAACCATCTAGAAAGCAATAGTATGAGTGACCTGCTAACCTTTCTAAGATTTGATCAATGAAGGGTAGAGGAAAATGATCTTTTCTAGTGGCAGCATTTAGTTTCCTATAATCAATACACATTCTCCAACCAGATTGGACACGAGTGGGAACTAGTTCATCATCCTCATTGACAACTACAGTGATCCCTGACTTTTTAGGCACCACTTGAACAGGACTGACCCAAGAACTATCAGATATAGGATAGATGATTCCATTATCTAGACATTTAAGGATTTCCTTCCTAACAACTTCCTTAAGAGTCGGGTTTAACCTCCTTTGTGGCTCCCTAACTGGTTTAGCATCATCAACTAAGTGAATCCTATGTTGGACAATGGCAGGGCTAATTCCCTTGATATCGGATATGCTCCACCCTATGGCTTCCTTATTCTCTCTAAGTACAAGTAAGAGTTCTTCCTCTTGAGAAGGTGACAGATCAGATGCAATTATGACTGGGAAAGACTCAGAAGGGCCTAGAAACATATACTTAAGAGTTTCGGGAAGAGGTTTGAGTTCTAATTCTGGTGGACTTGTTTCAACTGATTCATTAGCTTCATAAAGTGGCAAATGAGAAGGTTCTAACTCTTGGCTGGTACTAGGAATGGTGGACTCTAACATTTCATTGACCTCATTTTTATGACAAGTATCATCCCATTCTTGACCAAAGTAGGTTTGACAAAAGCTAAGCACATCATCAACATTCATGACTTCATTATCAACTAACTCATCAATCATGTTAATTTTTATGGGTTGGTCAAAATAGTCATTGGGTTGTTTTCCTACATTGAAAATGTTGAGATCAATTGTCATGTTTCCAAAAGTTAGCTTCATTAAACCATTCCTACAGTTAATTAAGGCATTAGACGTGGCAAGAAAAGGTCTTCCTAAAATTATGGGAATTTGATTTTTGAGATTTTTGACTGGTTCGGTTTCTAGAACAACAAAATCGACGGGGAAGACAAAATCGCCAACCTTAATCAACACATCTTCCACTATACCTGTAGGAGTTTTAATAGAACGATCAGCTAACTGAAGAGTGACACCAGTCTTCTTAAGTTCACCTAAACCCAAGGCTTGATAGACAGATAATGGAAGAAGATTCACACTAGCTCCTAGATCGAGTAAAGCTTTATCAATGAAAGTATCACCTATGACACAAGAGATGGTAGGACAACCAGGATCCTTATACTTCACAGGGATTTGATTTGACAAAATAGAGCTAACATGAGATGTTAGGAAAGCTTTCTTAGGAACATGAGTGGTTCTTTTATGAGTACATAAATCTTTTAGACACTTAGCATAAGAGGGAACTTGTTGAATCGCATCTAAAAGAGGAATGTTAATCTTGACTTGCTTAAAGACTTCCAAAATCTTATCTAACTGAGCAGATTGTTTGTTTGAAGTAAGTCTTTGAGGAAATGGGGCTTTCGGCTTAAAGACTTTTTCATTAGACACATCAGAGTGGGGTTTCGAAGGTGGTTCATCGGATGGTGATGACTCATCAGCTTTATCTACTTCAGAACTCTCGGAATTTGAAGATTGCTTAAGACTAGGATTCAAGAGTAAAGGATTTGGTTCAGATGTTAGCTTATCTTCTTCTTGAGTATTGACACCAGCATGATTGTTGAATTGATTACCAGACCTTAGAGAGATAACAGAATTTACATTTTCATGAGACTTTAGATTTGGATGAAATTTAGGATTAGTCTCGGGTTGACTAGGAAATCTATTTTTCTCTCTCTCACTGATTGTGTTTGCCAATTGACTGACTTGGACCTCTAGCTTAGATATAGCTTGAGTGTTGGAATTTAGTAACTGCCTATCTTGGGTCATAGCTTGCATGAAAGATTGTTGAGATTTGAGTAATGCCTCCATACTCTTTTCAATAGAATTCAATTTCTTATCAGATTCACTAAAACCAGGAGGATTCATGGGGATTGAGTTTGGATAATGACCAAGATTTTGAGGTGGATATGAATTAGGATTTTGAGTTGGGTATGGACCAGGATTGGGCTTTTGAAAAGCAGGTTGAGGGTTTTGATTATACTGATTGTATTGACCTTGGTTCCATGAGAAATTTGGGTGACTCTTCCAACCAGGATTATATGTGGGTGCATAAGGATCATTCCTAACTCTAGGTTGAAACATGGCATTGACTTGTTCAATTTCAGGGCAATTCTCTACAACATGATTAGGAGAACTACAGTTTGCACAGAGAGACATTTGAGATGACACATTGTTGGTTTCTAAGGCTTCTAGACGTCTAGTGAGTGTAGCTAACTTAGCTTCGGTTGCAATAGAATTACCAACTGTGTGTAAGCCCTTAGATGAGTTAGATTTTTCAGCTTCCTGATTAGGTTCCCTAGTTGACTCCCACAACATTGTTTTTTCAGCTAACTCCTCAAAAAATTGCCAAGCTTCATCTTCATCTTTGTCCATAAACTTACCATTACACATAGACTCTAACAAAGCAGTGGTTTGGCTATCTAAGGCTTCATAAAGAATTTTGCAAAGTCTCCATTTTTCTATACCATGTTGAGGACATTTAGACAACAACTTTTTAAATCTATCAAAATATTTCCAAAAAGACTCATTCCGATTTTGTTGAAATTGATTGATTTCATTCCTAAGTCTGTTTGCCTTATGGTTTGGAAAATATTTTTTTAGAAAGATAGCAACAAATCCCTCCCATGTGGAAATAGAATTAACGGGTAGACTATACAACCACTGTTTAGCATCTTCTTTCAAAGCAAAATTAATAAGCCTGAGCCTAATGGAATCCTCACTCAATTGTTGAAGTTTTTGTAATGCACACACTTCCTCAAACTCTCGAATGAAAAGATATGGATCCTCTCCCTCTACCCCAGCAAACCTAGGTAACATGCTAATGTTGTGATGTTTGATTTCAAAGTTATTCGCGGTTACTGCGGGTAAGACTATGCATGAGGGTTGAGCGGTACGAGCGGGGTAACAACGGTCTTTAAGTGAAACAGCCATGACTACGGGTTGAACTTCTAATTCTTTTGACTCAATTCTAGTGGGTGAAGAGAACTCAAGTTGCCTTACTACTTTAGGAGATGACAGATTGGTTTGTCTTACTAATCTAGATGTAGTGTCTCGAACCCAAGCACTTTGCATACAAGAGAAGTAAACAATTAAGCACGTAGCAGACAAGAGCTATAAGTAAACACAAAAAAAATATGGAAAATTAAAAAGAAAAATCTATATTAACCTAAAAAAAATCTAGACCTTGCTCCTAACAATAAGATACTACTAAAAGTCACAACTCAAAAAGCATTCGTCCTGACTGGCCAGGCAGGTGCAAGCATTGTCAAGAGGCTAAACACCTTTCTAGACACCAATCCAAATTAGCCAGGTAAGCGTCACGCTTGCCTAGACACCAAACGAAAGAATACTTAGTGATTTGTTCCTCCTAGATTCTCTTCCTAATTGAGCGTGAGATCCTAGGGGCTAACGTCTACTTAGTTTTATTAAGGAAAGGGGAATGCAAGATGAAGGAATTAGTGATTTGTGGGCCAAGGAAAGGGTGATGAAATCCCCCACCTTATCTTGTAATTGGGTGGCACCCTTAAGATTGATTGAATGATGCAACACACAAAGAACAAGAAAGTAAACACTTATGGATGCACTACACTACGTGTTCTATTCTAAATTGTACGTACCTCTTTCCTCCAGCAATCACCACAATTTTATAAGATGGACAGCAATAAATACAATAAAGAAATCTAGATGATGTGATCCTGTGTGAGAGAATGAATGATGTAGCAAATTGGTTTAACAAACAATTAACTAACTAATATTTTTGGGTTTTTTGAATTTTTAATTTTTTTTTTTTTTCAATAATGAGAAAGAAAGAAAAATAGAGAGAGGTGATACGGAATACCGAAAAGCGCTTCTAAAAATTTCAAAAGAGACAGCGAGGCCTTCTAGCGATCTTCTTGTCCAAGCTTTTCTCCGCTTCACAATTCCCTAAAAAAAACAAACAAAAGAAAACAAGAAACTAATCCGAAGAATTAATATCAAGGAGTGAAAATTACCAATAGTCCCCGGCAGCGGCGCCAAAAACTTGATGTGTAAAATAACTGCAAGCGCACAGTGGTTAATTGTAGCAAATACAGGTCGATCCACAGAGACTATGAATTTTCAAAACCCTAATAATTAAATCAGGCGAACTAGACAAATAGGTTTGAGATGAGTTTTAATTAACCTAATTAAACTAATTAACAAAGATTATCAAATAATATGGAAAACCTAGGAATCCGAATCTGTTAATCAATCACAAATAATATCAACTCGCCCTAAATCAATCCTCTTTTCTTCAAAAATAAGATATATCAATCAACGAGACAAGCATATACTATGAAACTTGTTATCTAACAATAACCTATCAAAACTTCAAGGAGCAAGCATAGGCTATGAAAAACAAATCCGGTAACAATAATATATCAAAATCACTTTGTCAATTGAATAATTAAGCACCAAGAAAAATTATGAGAATCAATTAATAGGAACGAGAAGAAATCAAGAGTAATTAAATTAACTTCATCTTCATCCTAGGGCAAGAGAATTAGCTACTCATGATTATAAAAATAACGAAACAATTATAATAATACCAAGTAAACATGAATCAATGATTTTAACAAAACTAACTTTAATCTATATATGGTCAGAAACTTAATAAGCCTAATATTAATAACGTGAATGGCAAGTATTTATATAATAAATTAATAAATCTAGTTAACTAATGAAGCATGCATGTAATCAAATAGTAAGGTCGTAGCAGAAGATTTGAAACAAGTGAACGCACGAAAGAAGGAAAAGAAGAACTAAAAAATATTAATAATTCAGACGAGTATGTCGGATAAAAGCTACCAACGAAAGTAAAAAGCAAGAAAATAAAGAGCTATCAAATTCTAGGTGTCTCAAATTACAAGGGAGAAGGCCATATATATAGGGGAAAATATTGGGTTTGGCCCCTTTGATTACAATCCAATCTTGAATATAATTTCTTCAATTTCCTTTTCTTCTCCAATAAGTAATCGATTTTTCCTCCAATTTCCTTTTCTTCAAGTATTTTCCACCTCCTTTCCCTTTTTGCACCTTTTCCTGCTAGAAATCTGTTTTTATTTATTTTCCTACAAAACAAAATAAAACAATTTATTAATTAATAAAATTACGAAAACGGACATAAAATAGGTATTAAAAATATGATTAATTATGGACCTATCAAAAAACTATCACTATAACATTCTACACTTTTTGTATCCTATAGTAGTATTTTGCTTCTTTGTCTCTTTTTGTCCAATGTCCATGACAACTTTCAGTTCTGTGACTAGTTCTCGAACAGAAAATTTTAAAACATTATTCTTTGAATTTATTCAAATTAAAATTTTGAAGTGGGCACAATATTAGCCGGCAAATTCAAAAAAGAAAAGGGCTTTACGCTTTCGTGTAAATGAAGTTGTTTTGGAAGCTGAGATCAACAATTGGCAATCTTTCCTCGTATTTGAATTTTGAAAGAACTTAACAATATGCAAAGATAGAAAAGTACTGTAAATAAAAAGGGTCAAGATTATTGAAAATGAAACCGAGGGAAGTTGGCATCTGACAACACAACTTCCTTTACAACTTTGAAACCATAATTTTGAAATAAAGGGAAATTAAGTACTACTGTAGTATAAAGATCAGGAAAGAAGCACCACTGTCAGATTTCAACACCAGGTGGTTTGATGTTGTAAATTTAAATACGCACACAAACTACTTCGAATTTCGAACCTTCGAAAATATAAGTACCTTCTATTTTGCTTTGAATCTTCATTTCGATATCACCTTAAACTATTATCTTCACTCTGCTTCTTGGTTCCAAAAAACACATTTTCTTAAATTAGTGATGAAGATTTCTTGTGATGAAAGTAAGAATCAATGCGGGTCTGAGTCATCTGCTGCTGCTGGTGACTTGATATCTCAGTACGGAGATATGAGTACAACGTCGAGGCAATCAAGCTTAGCAAGTAATTCAGGCGAGGCTAAGGCTAGAGAACGTTCTTTGGCAGCCTTACTAGGTGGTTGGCCTAACCACAAGGCTCAACTGCCAGAAGAATGCTCAGTCGAAACCAAAAACAATTTGCCTGATTGCAATTTTGAGGCAAGAAACATGAGATCACAAGTATCTGGTAAGTATATTCACCCAAGTTGGTATTAGGAAATAAAGGAAAAGTTTTAGACTATTATCTTTGATCATCTTTATTTTTGAGGTCTGTATAGAGTTTGTTGTTAGTTCGGTCAAAGATTAGGTCCCTGTTTGCTTGCATTAGGATTATATAAAGTCCGGGTTCTATTAAATGACTTGAGTTCTTGGCGTAATGATACAATGAGGGTCAAGTGTCAGGGGCTGCACAAGGAATGTGTTCACTTTCAGCAGAATATTAGAGCATGACATATCATGTTTGTTTGTGTTTTCATTAATATACTAAATAAAAGATACTGCTTTAAATCTCGAATTTTGATTTAGTAAGCTAAGAAGTTTTTCTTGTTCACTTTCCAAACCATGTAGAAATTGCTGTTTGTAAAATGTGAATATAATTCAAATTTTGAATTTTTTGGCAAGGTGAATTCAAATCTTAGCTTTGTACTTTTTCTTTTTCCTGACTACTTTAAGCTCACTTTTTCCACCTGGTCTTTGAATTTGGTAGAAATGGATAAAATGAAAGAAAGATTTGCAAGACTAATGCTTGGCGAAGACATGTCTGGAAGTGGTAAAGGGATTTGCACAGCTTTGGCAATTTCTAATGCCATCACTAATCTTTCCGGTACTCTCTCTCACTCAGCGAGTGTGATTTGTGTATGTTTATACTTTTTTAGGACTTCGAGCCCGTTTGTCTTAACTTAAAAAAAGTAACTTATGACTTTAAGCCCATAAGTTCATTATAAGTGATAAGTAAATCAGAACTTATAAGTTAGTAAAGTGTTTGGTAAATCAGAAATTATAAGTTTACTGTAGAACAAATATTTTTATATAATTTTCCTAAATTGCGTCGAAATATAGCACATATGGTATGCAAAATGATCGTTGGGAGATGGAGAAAAATATGGTGAAGTTAGATTTGAAAAAAATATCACCGTTTGACCGCAAAAATCCAATTAAAAACAGAGGGATCAGTGAATAGTAAATAAGCTGGAAAAATGTTGAGACTTTCTGACTTTCAACTTATGAGCTTATAAGCTCATAAGTCCCTAAAATAAGATGCTAGCCAAACACTTCAAATTAAGTCGAAGATGACTTATTTGTCTTATAAGCCATCTTTAATCCCAGCCAAACGGGGCCTTTATAATTTGTAGGCTGGGCCAGTACTTAATGCTGTAGTGTAGCAAAGCTATAATGTTTTTCAAATTATAATTTGATGCCTTTCTTAGTTACAACATTCGGCCAATTGTGGAGATTGGAACCATTGCCATCTGAGAAGAAATTGTTGTGGAGAAGAGAGATGGAGTGTCTTCTTTGTGTTTGCAGTCACATTGTTGAATTTGTTCCCTCTTGGCAGAGGTTTCCGGATGGAAGTGAAGTTGAGGTATATTTCTTTCTACACGCATAAATAAAACTTAGAACTTCTTTCAGCCTTGTTAACTTCAGATTGTTCGTCCTAATCTCGTAGATTCAGTTTTGATTGGTCACACCCTCCTTAAGCCATAAAATTTTCCATATTATTATTATTCAATGTAGATGGACTATAGTCTAAACTATATAGCAGTATTGGTTAGTACTGATATAAGGCAAGTCAACTCACCTGTTCTCTTAGTAACCATATCCGACAATGCTGGGAATAAATTGGTCAAGATTTACTAGATCGTTGTTATATTGTCCATGTAACCCTCCCCTCTGCTATTGTGCAGGTAATGGCTCGTAGACCTCGTGCCGATCTTTATACGGACCTCCCAGCACTTCGTAAGCTAGACAACATGATCCTTGTAAGGCTCACACGTCACCTTAATCCAGCATGAAATATCTGTATATATTTTAAGCTGCATGTTTCCTTTTTGTCATGACAGGAAATCTTGGACAAGTTCAGTAGCACGGAGTTCTGGTACATCGAACCAGGGAACATAGCCTATAATGATGACCTGTCAGCCTCCTTTCGCAAAACTATGCAGCGCCAAGAGGAGAAATGGTGGCTTCCTGTGCCTCGTGTACCCTCAGGCGGTCTCCTTGAAGATACAAGGAAGCAATTGAACCACATACGTGATTGTGCAAACCAAATACTGAAAGCTGCCATAGCTATCAACAATATGGCCTTGGCTGAGATGGAAATTCCGGAATCATACTTGGAAAGTCTTCCTAAGGTTTGTAATATAACAAGGCAGATATTCACTCTAAAATAGGAAGCATACTTTTGTCAGCACACACTTATTCTTCTTGTCTAAACATATTCCTGTGCTAAAAAATATTGAAGTGGTTATAACTTTTCAATGTAGAATGCAAGAACTTGCCTAGGAGATTTCATCTACCGTTATATCACTTCAGAACATTTTTCATTAGATTGCTTGCTGGATTGCCTTGATTTGTCTACTGAACATTCCTCCTTAGAGATGGCTAATCGCATTGAGGCATCAATTTACGTATGGCGCAGAAATCCCCATTTTGGAAGCCCCTTAAATACTCTAAACCTTTCTACAACGAAATCATCTTGGGAGATGGTTAGAGATCTGGTAATTGACGAAGATAAGACAGATTTGTTTGCTGAAAGGGCTGAAAGCCTTTTGCGAACCTTAAAACAGAAGTTTCCTTGTCTAAGCCTGACTACACTTGACACCAGCAAGATACAATGCAATAAGGTTCAACTTACCTCCAATATATTTTCTTGTTCCTTCACAAAATTTACAGTGCTATATTTAGTTCTTTAATTCTTTCTATTTTACACAGGACATTGGAAAATCCATATTGGAGAGCTACTCAAGAGTCCTGGAGAATCTGGCATACAATATTGTTGCACGTGTTGACGATTTGTTATACGTAGATGACTTGACTAGGCAGTGCGATAAGCTCTCTTCAGTTTCTAAAGTAAATGTGATAAATCGCAAAAGGACTACAGTGCAATATCCTTTGTCTGCCTCAGGTACTCCTTACAAGTCCGCTTGTGCAACACCAAAATTTTCACCAGCACAGGCGGTAAATAGTCCTGCTAAGGCTGAAAAAACTCCACTTCGTGATGGCAACAACAACAGCAACAGAGTCACTCATCGCGGCTTTGGGGTGAGAAAAGTATTGTCTAATTATCTTGGTTGCGATGCAAATGCTAATAGCTGCGTCGGTGATCAACAAGGTTCATATTCTGTTGCTAGAAAAAGTGTGGAGGTTCCAGCATCAAGCAAACAGAAGGAAAATTCAGAGCCTCAAAATGAGTTATGAGCTCATGAGAACTAGTCAAGTATATAGAAATGCTGGGGTTTCAGAATGTGTATTGCTATTCTTTCTCTAATAAAAAAAAACTTTACAAAATTAAACCATCAGACACCAAAAAGCTTAGTGAACTAGCAGAAACATCACTTCTGTTGCGACTTGCCAAGAGCATGAACAGAACGATAAACAAATGTAAACCGAACAAATCTCAGCTGAGAAGATAACTTCTTACGAGCACTTATAACCAAGCCAAGTGAAGAATGAAGATCCCTGAATTCACTCCTAATAACAAATTTAAATTAAAAACAGCAAATGTTCTTATAAGTATATCAAAAACGAATGCTCTTATAAGTATATCAAAAACAATGTCATCATCAATATAGTAATATTACCTTTTAATCCACCATCTCTTAAACAACACTTGCAAAAATACATTCAAACAATATATATAAACGTCTATTTTGTGGTAAATGAGACACCATGAGCATAAAATATCAATCTGCACCATTAATTTAGCTGATAATCTTGTTCTGGTCTGAAGACATGTGCTACAAACCAGAGCTTAACACAAACACAAAGCTGGAATTGAAGATAAACAAAAGAGAATGCTATAGATTTGAAAAATAGGTACTAATTAACTCCTCAACATTCGAGAGGTGTGGCTGTCCAAAAGGTTCAGATTACAAACAAAACATCAGATACTTTATTTTCTTTTCTCCTCTCGCTTATATTTCTTTGTCTCACCCTACTGGTGGTGCATTTTCTTTTCTGTCCCAGGTTACGTACTGATATTCCCCTTATGCCCCTAAGCTTTATTTTCCCTCTGATATGTAATTAATGTAGGCTGACTGGTGTCACTTGTAGCATTACCCGGGCCAGAAAATTCACCTTGACCTCAAGGTGGAAATCAGGGAACAACTGAACAATGTTGTCGAATAGCTCCCAAGTGGCTTCCTCCATTGTCATCCCCCTCCACTGAATAAGAACTTCTGGACTATGTTGTGTGCCCTCTGTTGAGTTACGAATGCCTAGCACATGCTCTGGGTGTAGAGTGGGTGTCAACCCAAGTCCCACATCGATAAGATAAAGAAGAATTATCTTAAATATAAGCAGCTAAAACAACTCCATTAGTATGAGGCCTTTTGGGAGGAGCCCAAAAACAAATCCGTGCGGGGAGGAGCCCAAAAACAAATACGTGCGGGGGGCGTGGCCACAGCCCAGAGCGGACAATATCATACTAATGTGGAGTTAATGGGTGTTTTGCGGTCCAACAAGTGGTATCAAAGCCGATGGTTAAGAAGTTGATCCTGGGGTTGCGGGCTGCAAGTTGTGTGGTGTGGGAGGCTCTCCAGAACCGCGGTTGGAGATCTTGGACGGCTTGTGTCGAAAGTCTTCCTGACACTGAGGTGGTCGGGCGGCGTGTCCCGCATGATGAGGAGCCCAACAAAAATAGCGGCGGTATAAGGGTCACAAGATTGGTGGTTCTTGGATTGAGGGAGATTGTAGAGTGGGTGTCAACCCAAGTCCCACATCGATAAGATAAAGAAGAATTATCTTAAATATAAACAGCTAAAACAACACCATTAGTATGAGGCCTTTTGGGAGGAGCCCAAAAACAAATCCGTGTGGGCGTGGCCACAGGCCAGAGCGGATAATATCATACTAATGTGGAGTTAATGGGTGTTTCGCGGCCCAACACTGGGTAGCTCTCTAGTATCATAGAATCAGTTAATTCCAGAGGTAGTGTCTCTGAGGTCGGTGCAATTCCCACTGCTCTTTTCAGCTGAGATACGTGTAATACCGGGTGAATTTTAGAGGCTGGGGGTAAGTTTAATTTGTAAGCGACCTGTCCAATTCGTTGCACCATTTCAAATGGTCCATAATACCGTGCACTGAGTTTGTCAAATGGCCTCCTGGCCATGGATTGTTGCCGATAAGGTTGCAATTTTAGATACACTTTCTCCCCCATTTGATATTCAACTTCCCTGCGTGACTGATCTTCCTGCATTTTCATACGCTGTTGAGCCCTTAACAGGTTAGCTTTGAGATCGTCCAGGATTGCATCCCTTTCAAGTAACTGGTCTTCTAAAGATGAGAGAGCAGTAACTCCTGGAACAAATTTCACTAACTGAGGTGGGTCTCTCCCATATAGGGCTTTGAAAGGAGTGTACCCCGTGGACGAATGACTGGATGTGTTGTACCAGTACTCCGCCCATGCCAACCAATTAGCCCATGTTTTTGGCTGTCCTGAGATAAAACATCTCAAATAAGTCTCAACGCACTTGTTTACCACCTCCGTTTGACCGTCTGACTGGGGATGATAGGCCGTACTATGACAAAGCTTAGTTCCTTGTGCTTTAAACAACTCACGCCAGAATAATGACATAAAAATCTTATCCCGATCAGAAACAATAGTAGCAGAGAATCCGTGAAGCTTTACCACCTCCTTGATAAAAATCGCAGCTACCATGGACGCCGTGAATGGATGTTTCAAGGAAATGAAATGCCCGTATTTCGTCAAACGGTCCACCACTACCAAGATAGCATTATTCCCATTTGATTTTGGAAGCCCCTCCACGAAATCCATGGAGATGTCTTCCCATAACTTATCTGGAATTTGTAATGGTTGGAGCAGTCCCGCTGGGCTTAAATTCGAAGTTGTTGACTGTTGGCACACCGGACAAGCTAAGACGTACAGACTACAGGGCAATTTGCTTTCGCATCCCCGGCCAGTACCACGACGTGGCTATTCGTTGGTAAGTTTTCTGATCCCCTGAATGCCCCCTATCGGTGAATCATGGTAATCCTGAAGCAATGAATGTACCAGCGGAGAAGCACTAGGAATAACAATCCTGTCTTTAAATTTCAAGATGCCCTGCTCTATGTGATATCCTTTCGGTACCTTTTTGCCTGATGCCAAGTCCCCCATGAGTTGCTGAATAAATGGATCCTTTTGAATTAAGGTTTGAACATCCTCCCATTTGGGCCCGCCCGATGACACCATAGTACATAATTCAATTGGGCCTGGAAACTCGCGTGACAAGGCATCTCCCACCTTGTTGGAATTTCCGGATCTGTAGTGTATCTCGAAATCGTACCCCATCAGTTTGATTACCCACCTCTGATACTCCCCCCTATTCCACGCTACTCCAAGAGGAATTTAAGACTTTGCTGGTCTGTTCATATTGTAAATCGTCTTTCTAGGAGATAATGTCTCCATTTTAATACTGCCAACACGATAGCCATTAACTCTTTCTCATAGATCGATTTAATCCTTGCTCTCATACCCAAGACTTTGCTGAAATACGCAATTGGATGGCCTTCTTGCGATAAAACTGCCCCAAGCCCAAACCCGGAGGCATCCGTCTCCACTACAAAGCGTTTGTTGAAATTGGGCATCGCCAAAATCGGGGCCTGCTGCATATATTTTTTAAGCTGTTCAAATGATGCAGTAGCCTCTTGAGTCCAACCAAACTGATCCTTACGCGTCTGGTCAGTCAGGGGTTGTGCTATATTATCATAGCCCGCTATGAACTTGCGGTAGTAGCCGGTAAGTCCGAGAAACCCCTTCAGCTCTTTCAGATTCTTTGGGACAGGCCAGTCCTGCATAGCCTTCACCTTATCCGGGTCCACAGCCACCACCTCATCTGAGATGATGTGCCCCAAGTATGCCAAATGTCGTTGACCAAACTCACATTTTTTCTTGTTAGCATATAGTTGATGCTGGGTCAGAGTTTCGAGGACTATTGCCAGGTGTTCAGCGAGTTTTTCTACGGACGGGCTATATATGAGGATGTCGTCAAAGAAGACTAAAACAAAGCGTCTCAAATAAGGTTTAAAGACCAGGTTCATTAAGGCCTGAAAGGTTACCGGGGCATTTGTAAGCCCGAAAGGCATCACAAGGAACTCGTAGTGGCCCTCATGTGAACGAAAGGCAGTCTTCGGTATATCCTCACTTTTGATCTGGATTTGATGGTACCCTGACTTCAAGTCTAATTTAGAAAACACCTTTGCCCCACCCAACTCATCTAAGAGCTCTTCTATCACCAGAATCGGATATTTGTTTGGGATCGTAACTTTATTTATGGCCCTATAGTCTACGCAGAACCTTCATGATCCGTCTTTCTTTTTAACTAAGATAATTGGACCTGAGAATGGGCTGCTTGATTCTCTTATGATTCCTGCTTGTAACATGTCACGGATAAGAGCTTCAATTTCATCTTTCTGTGACTACTGATATCTATATGGACGGACACTTACAGGATCAGCTCCTTCTTTCAACATAATCTCATGCTCATGTCCCCTTGATGGGGGTAAACCAGTAGGCATATCAAACACCTGCCCATGTCGCTCGATAAGAGGACAGAAATAAGCTGGCAACAATTCACCCTTACTATCCTGCTCCTTAAACTCCTTCTTAACTGCCATATGATTACACTCAATCAAAAACTCATCTCCCCCTCTTCGAATGGTTCCCAGTTTCTCTAACCATTGTACACCCAATATCACATCTGAATTTCCTAGCTTTAGTGGAAGGTAATCTTCGATGATAGTGACCCCTTGCAATTGTAGTACCAAGGATTTACATTCACCCTTTCCATGGATATCCTCACCTGTCCCCAAAGAAACCCCAAACTCCTTCGTTGGCAACACCGGTACCCCTAGTATTTGCACCATTTCCAAGGACACGAAATTGTGAGTTGCTCCTGGATCAATCATCACCACTACCCGATTTCCCATGATCTCCCCCACTAACTTCATTGTTTTTGGACATGTGATCCCCACAACTGAGTTTAAAGATATCTCCGGTTGTTGAAACCTTTGCTCAGGTTCCTCCTCCAACAAAGTCATCGCTACTGGTTCCCCATTCTCCTCACCATCAGTTTCTTCACCTTACATCAAAATCACACTTAACTCTTTATTTTTACATCGATGGCCTATTGACCATTTTTCATCACAACAAAAACACTCCCCCTTCTCCCGTTTACTCTGCAACTCCTTCTCTAACAAACGTTTCATCTCACCCACGAGTTTAGCTACAGGCATAGTACTATTCCCTTTTCCCCAATTAGTATTAGGTGACGAGGAATCATACGAGTACACTGAAGATGAACGAGCAGATGGACTAAAAGTACCAGACTGAGTTTTAAAGGAAGAGAAATTTGATGTACCTGAGTAAGTAGAGTTATTATGACCAGTTCTTTTAATTTCAGATTTGTAAGTAAGCCCGTTCCACAACTTTTCTTCTACCTTCATCGACAAGACCATTGCGTGATCCAAACTCCGAGGCCCCAAGAAACGAACTTCTGCCCGAACCTCATCCTGTAACCCATTAATATATTGTCCCTTGGCAATTTCTTCCGGAACCCCTGTTAAAGGTGCCATTAGCTCTATAAACTTCCTCATGTATTCCACCACACCTATAGACTGATGGTGGTTTAACCACTATTCATGCAAGTTCCGGCAGCAGTAGGACGAAATTGACGCAACAACATTCCTTTCAATTCCTCCCACCGCCTAATGGGCCTTCTCCCATGCTCAAATTGCTACCACAATAGCGCATCACCATCTAAAGAAACCACCGCAGCCTCCAATTGATCCTCCTCATTTAACCTGTAGAAGTTAAAGTAGCGCTCAGCCCTAAGAATCCACCCATCTGGATTACTACCTTCAAATGATGGCAAGTCCAATTTCTTGAATCTCCAATTTGGCCCCCCTGTATACCCTTTATGAAACTGCCCCCCATTGTCTACAAAAACCTTACCAGACCCGAAGTCACCAATCCGACCTGACACGTTATCACCACATCGACCCGACCCGAGTCCTGAATCATCGGTTCGACCCGACTCTGCCCCTCCCTGAACTGTCTCCGAAATTTTGAGGGATGTAATTGATGAACGCACCTCCGTTTGAAACTTTTCTTGATCTGCCTTCAACACATTCAACAAAGCATCTTGCCGCTCATTCGCCCTTGTTAATCTCTCCTCCAAGCGTTGGGTTGTTTGATCCATCGACTTTGTAAGTTGCTCGATTAGGTTTTTTGCATTTCAAAGGTAGCTCTGTTGATTGCTGCAGAAATTTGCTCTACCATCGTTGAGCGGAGATCTCCCAACCCCTTTTCCAAAAGCTCGATTCGATACTGATTTGTTGGTGGCGCACCCATTTCTTCCCGTAATGAATCGTACAGCTCTGATACCAATTTGCTACAAACCAGAGCTTAACACAAACACAAAGCTAGAATTGAAGATAAACAAAAGAGAATTCTATAGATTTGAAAAATAGGTACTAATTAACTCCTCAACATTCGAGAGGTGAGGCTCTCCAAAAGGTTCATATTACAAACAAAACATCAGATACTTTATTTTCTTTTCTCCTCTCGATTATATTCCTTTGTCTCACCCTACTGGTTGTGCATTTCCTTTTTTGTCCCAGGTTACTTACTGATATTCCCCTTATGCCCCTGAGCTTTATTTTTCCTCTGATATGTAATTAATGTAGGCTGACTGGTGTCGCTTGTAGCAACATGATTTATACACTCTTCATAACATGTTAACCACTTTTCCAGGAAGTTTCAAACTCCATACTTTTCTCCAATAAATGGGGAGTAACCAATTTTCTTTTACGAGGAAAATGTTATGTTCCCCAATTTTTTTTCCAAAATTGCTACCAAATGTTGATGCGTTCCTAATAATAAAATGAAACCTCATGTGTATTAATATGCGTTCACAAATGAAAGTTCGCCACATCATTTGGTAAAAAATTTGGGAAACTTTTTGGGAAATCTAGCACTATTGATCAACGATAACGATCATAAACTATTTAAGGCTTTATGTCTTTATAGTTGAATAAAACACTAATTATAAGGCTTTATGCCTTCATAATTGAATAACATATTTGTGAATATTTTATCATGGTATTATAATCTCTAGATGATGAGATGAAACTACAAGAGAAAATGACCAAAATACACTACTTTTGTAGTCCCCTTGCCCAAAATACCTATATGCGCTGACTTCCGCCTTTTTTACCCACGGATTGCGCATCCTTGGCATGCGTGGCCTGGGATACGCATGCATGCGTACCATAGGTCACGCATTCCCAGAATGCGTGATGACGTCATTTTTATACAAACAGCTCTGACGATCAGATGAAGAAAAAATCGCCTGTAAAATCACCTCCCTTCGTTCAGCACACTCACGCAACGTCCAGTACTTCTGAGGGCATCACAACGAAGCCCAGACCAGCCTCTCCATCTTCCCCTGTAGATTTATTGAGTTTTGGCCCGTAGGGGAGTATACGAGCATGCTGGAAAACTGAATCGAGAAAAATGGTTCAATTTGGGGTTTTCAAATCTGGCGAAACAAATGGAAAACGAAGAACATAGGTTTGTAGAGGGAGAGAAGATGGTCATTTTGGTATATGGTATGCAAGTGAAAGATGCCGAAAATGGACGAAACGAACTGGTCAAATTTTGGTCGAAAAATCGTCTACGACGACGGTTGGGAAGACGATGAACAGTGCGTTGAATACGCATGTTCAACATGCATATCACAAAACGCGCATGTTAAACATGCGTATTCAACGCACTGTTCACAGCTGCAAATTCAACATTTACAAAGACCATGCCACTACGTAATGCGTATACTGTGTACGCATCTCCAAGATGCGTACACCATGGGTAAAAAGGGCGGATGAACCCGCCTGTAGGTATTTCGGGCAAGTAAAAATAATTGGTGGGTATTTTGATTTTTCACCCAAACTATAATGAGATTTGTGCGGACTTGACCGGGGCCAATATAAACCAAATCGAAACTTATCAAGAATTAGTGTGTATATTTTTAAAGTTAAATAAAAAAATATAACATAGTTCATGATTAGTTGGATGATTAGTTGGGTTCTTTATGGAAATAAAAATTAACTTTTCTTTATAATCAAATGAAAATGATAAATATATGAACTTTTAATAATTTGATGATTCTAAAAAATTATTTGGTGATTGTCTAGTTATAATTTTTCAAGTTTCTAAAAAATTTATCTATTCTATATTTAAAATATTGACTCATAATTATTTAAAATATTGACTCATAATTTTAAATTTTTTTTTTGATAATTTTATAACTTGTTAACAATACATTGTCGGTTAATCGAAATTGTATTAATAATGTATTATGAAAAATACAAATATGTTATTATTAAATAATTATAAAAAGAAAAATTAATCAAAAATATTATATATATATATATATATATATACACACATTTTATATTAGATACATAATTATGAATGAAGCTATTTTCATAGCCCAATAAATTAATTTTTGCATTTAGTAGGGTGATGGCCCAAAATATTCATATGGGAGCCATGCTGGTCCTTTTTACTGATGGGACACGTTAAATCGTGTACCGTGATAGGAGGGGTAATACGGTACTTCGTGTACCGTGATAGGAGGTGATACGGAACACCATGTACCGTGATAGGAGGTGATACGGAACACCATGTACCGTGATAAAGGTGATGCAGAACACCATGTACCGTGATAGAGGTGATACGGAACACCATGTACCGTATCCAGCTAATACGGAGGCCGAAACTCCATATCCCGTCGGTATTTCAGGCCATTTTTTCCTGAATCAGTATTTTGGGCAACTTCATCCCAAAAATCAATATTTTGGTAATTCTCTCCATTTAGTAGGGGTAGTTGAATTAATATATAATTCTAAATTAAAAAGTTTTTTAAAAAAATACTACACATGAATTAATATTAGGACAAACCCTTAAGGATGGTCATGACCACCTTTGACCCTTATGCAACCTCGTCCCTCGATTTGTGGGAGATGAAATATTAAAATGAATTATCACATACTACCTTATATTGCACGGTTACTTTTATTATATTTTCATCCTGTTTGGGTCACCTTTTTTAAATCCTTATGGACTTATTTTCGGATAAAAATTTCATATTTTGATAATTTTTTTATATAAGTATTTAATATATGTTCGAGATTTTATAAGTTACAAAAAAAAAGTTAACTTTTTTCAGAAAAAAGTTAGGAATTTCTAACTTTGTCTTAAAATAAGTTGACTTATTCTAAAAAAAAGTTTCCCCAAACACCTCCTTTATTTGAATTTTAATATCTTATTTTCTTTTATATTTTCAATTTCTATTTACTTTTATTTATTCAAAAAAAGAAATAATTCTATTTAGTATATATATACCATGTGAATATATTATTACATTATTAGTTTTTATTTACATACAGATAATGAAATTTTAGAATATTATTATTGAATATATTATATTTTTTTATTTTTATAATAAAATGTAAATGTTTTATTTTTTATTTTATCATTACGGTTTATATATTTTATTTTCCTTTTGGCTTATATATATTTTTAATTCCATTTAATGTCATGTGCGAATAAATTACTAGATTATAATTTCTTTTAATTAGTTATATATGATTTTATTCAAATATTTGTAAATTATAAGAAAATTGAAATATTAGTAGCAGTATATATCACAATTTTCTCCATTCACACAACATACCTTATGCTAATTATATATAGGACATAATATAATTTACTTTTAAAAGTTTTGATTTATATTCATGAATTTAGTTAATGTTAATAATGAATTTTTTGCACAATATATTGTTATTGGCTATGATATTAATTGAATTAATTTTTTAATACATCCGATTTTTTAATTGAAAACCAGAATACTCGTTATTCAATAAATTAAAGGATAAAGGATTTTTGGCTTATGAAATGCTTTATCTTGTTTAGAAAAAAAAAAGTCATAAGGGAGGTTTGAATAAAATTGGGAACGTAATGAGATAGCTTAAATATTAAAAGATTTATCTCGTATTATTTTAGTTATTGGGTTTAATTTTTGCTTATAACTTTTGTCGCCCATCATTTAACCAAAATAACTTTTAAGAATAGGGATTTACCAGTCTCACAACAGCCGCCTCCCTACTCTGTTCTTAAACCGGCGGGGTTTTCACTACTTTTTTGGTAAAAAAACTCCAAATTTTTTCTTTTATTTTGTTTGATTTGTCTCTTTCAATAATCTCCCTTTTTGGGTAAGGATTTCTATCCTTTTGATAGATCTACATTATCGGAACTTTCAGTTTTCTTTCTTCTTCGATTCAAGCGGAGCTTGTTGGATTCGAGAGTTAACCGCCTATCTTGTGGTTTCGTTTGTCAGATCTAAGTTTTTTTGGATTTTCTTTTGCATTATCAGTTTGTTTTTATTTTGGTTTTCGGCTTGTATTCTTCACTTTGGTTTCTCTCCTTTGTGAGAGGTTTGTTATTCGCTTCTTAATTGTGAGCGGGGGTCTTGATTTAGTGATAAAATTTTGTATGGGATTGCAGTTCTGGTCGATAGCTCGAACGATAGTTCCATCGGGGCATGATGAAGAGGGTACCAGTAATCCAATGAGGATGCATGAAGTGGGTACTTGTATGAAGTGGGTACTTGTATTTGTATATACATTATCTTCAAAATATCGTTTAACTGTCTCTTTGTGACGCCCTCCCAATCTGGGGTCTAGATCGGGGAGTCACTGACACACTAGATACAAACACCCTAAAAATAAATAAATATAGATATAGCATGCTGACTGACCCCAACTCTACTCACCTGGATCTTTCACAGGTAATGGTATGAAACAAGCAAGCCAACGTCTAACTACTTATTATTACAAACCAAATTCAAATTTAAAAATCATTATTACAAACCCTTATTCAAAAGTTATAACTACCAGTTCTCACAACTAACTTAAAAATCTCCTCATTGAGCTGTTATTGCATCTACCTCGGATGGCAACTCAAATGAAACCACAACAGGGTTATGAATAACGCTCTTCCTCACGGTCTGTCTAGTACGATCCATGATCTCAAGCTACTGTCAAAAGGGTTAGACAAAATAACAATGAGCTAACGCTTAGCAAGTAACTAGAGTACTCAACTGGAAAACAGTAACAGGATAGCAAAGTGAATAGCTGAATCAACAGATGTAATACTAGCAATGGATAATAACAAGATATCAACTGATAAACAGAATAACAATGGATAACTGGATATGTGTAAAGCACTTGACATTTCAAATGGTAAACCAATTTCATTTCACGGTGTATAAAAGTAATCATTCATTTAAAGAAAACTGATTGGATGTTTTATTTTCATCAACAGATAATACGGGTGATCAGCCACGTAAAGTCCCCATAACGGACACGAAGTCCCTCTAGACATTAATCCTCTCATTAGGATAGCTTGGGTCCCAAGAGGCAACACATAGGCCTATAAAAGAGCTGGACTGGTCCCACCAGACTACAACATAAATATACACAAACAGGCTGGACCGGTGTTACCTGATCACTTACGCCTCTCCAATCTTTAGGAATCCGTAGAAACCATTTTGACGGAGTTCCTAACATTTTATAAAACATTCGTTTGAAAACATTTCAGCTTAGAAAGCCCTTTCGTTTTGAAAACATTTTGATTTGCAATGATAAAAGTCAAAGGGTTTGACCATGTATTCTAAATTCAAAGGAATAAGGTTAACAAGTCTGAATCATGAAGATATAGACTCAAAGGTATCAAGGCAATTGATCAGGGAAGAACAAATGATTTTAAAGTCAAAGGTCAAAGATATGACATAACAGTTTTTAGGGCAATGGATCAAGTTATAGAAATTAAGAAAACAATAATAATGGTGATCAAGTTCTTGAATCAATGATTAGGTCTCAATGAAGTTTTATAAGTTTATAAGATCAACATAGGTTCAACTGGCTACGGACAAAGATTAGGTAGAACACTGGTTTATCTATCAGTCAATATGTTTTAATTATAGCAAGTTGTTTGACATATATGGTCAAGAAGCAATTAAAAGACTTATGCTGTTTAAGGATTTATAGGTTGTCAAGTAGTTGTTAACAGAGTTCTGGGTACATGCAAAGATAGGTTCAATAAGTTTTATCATCAACATGGTATAAGATAGGCATGCTTGAATCAACCGAATATAACAGTTCAAGAATGTAAACTTCAGAGAAAAGACAGAGTTACTTGCCTCCGGTAGAATGCAACAGCTAACAGCTCAGTCTACTGAATCTATGTTTTAACCTTTCCTCGATTGCTAGGGCCTACGTCCTTCGTATCTACATAAACCATATCACTACTTTAGAATACTATACTTCTTAATCGTCTAATCTTATTCTACCCAAACGATTTTTATAATGCTTTAGTACTTAACATATATAACACATACCTGTTATACTAATTAAAGCATCTCGTAATCAGGTAATCACTTAAACACGTAGCACATAGAACATGCATATCACATATGTCATTTAAACCTTAGCAGGTAACTCAACTTATAAACTATTATACTATACTACTACACAATTTACAATTTATAATTCTCACGAAAATCGGGCAACGTCTCTTTTATAAAGTAGACTATCCCGTCGAAACATAACCGACTCAAATCACAATAAAACCAATCCGATGGATTTCAAATCCACCTACAAGCCTAATCATACTAATCAATTCTAAATCATACAATTTTTATTTATCAATGGCAATCCCAATATAACACGAATCAGTCATAATTATTCACATATTTATTTATATATATTCGAAATAAATTCATATATGTATATTCGAAAATCTTAAACTAACATACATGAGCAGCTTAAATACTCCGAGAAGTTCATAACAGCTCCATATAATATATACAAAATTTCGAGACATCAATTTATAATTTAACGAATCAATTCATATGAATTACCACATAATCTCGGATATTAATTCAAAGAAAACATCACAAAAATTCTTGAAACACACATGCAGCTTTCGAATTAATACAAGCAGTAATTATAAGGATTGTAGGTCTCAAAATCATCATCGACCACCACCGATTCACCGTAGTTCATCACCGGTGGCGGTGGAATTCGGGGGTACCCCTTAATGGGGCTTCCAACCTCAAATTCCTCCGATTAAACTCAATAAACTCGAACGATATTGAAGGTATTGTTTTTCGTAAGTTCGTTCACAGGGAAGGACTATCAATATTGATTTCAAGTAAATTATTTCTTACAATCTAGAAGTATGGACAAAGGGGGGTTTTGAGTTTGTTGAGGTGTTTTATCAAACACCTTGCATACAATAAATAAATTGCTATAGAAATACAACTAAGTTAATGACAATCATCCAATTTACCAACACAACAACACAATGAGTAAATTAGCAAGATAAGAGATATTTGACCCAAGGATAATGGCAAATCAAGCACTTCAACCCAACAAACAAGCAAAATATATCCAACTCTACCTAACCAAGATAATTGGTGAAGCACACAATCACTTATTTCTCTTCTAAAAACACTAATTTAGTGAAGCACATAAATTAGCTCCCTTGACACTAGCAACCAATAATGAAGCATTATAAATTTAACCAAGTCAAGGAATTAAACAAAGAGAAGTTAGGACAAACCCAAGGATGAGAAGCTCAACCTAGGTATTTGCACTTGAATCTTGAGGATTTAGGTGAACTAAACCTTGTGCTACTATAATGAATGCACTAACAATTACGGATTAGCACAAACAATTAGCAAATTGAAATTACAAGAAGAGCAAATTGAAGCAACTTACAATTCTCCAAGCAAAATCATAAAAAATACAACTCAAGTATTCAAGATAGAGTGAAATAGATCTTACTTAAAATGAAGTGGGTTTAGTACAAGAGATGCTTCCTTGAGCCAAATAAATGGAGTTAGTTACTCATAATAAATGCTAGATTACAAGTAATTAATGTCTCCTCTCTACTTCCTACTAACCCTAATTATGTTCTTGAAGAGGTCAAGAAGAAGATGAAGATAAGATGTTTACTACTCTTTTAATACACAGCAAGTGCTGCACAGCTTATTCCACGGCCGTGCAGCAGCCCGTGAAAAAGACTGCCCAATCTGCACTACTTGGAACACTCTGCACGGCCTGTTGAACGGCCGTGCAGTAGCCTGTACAGTTGACTGCTCCATTTAAACTCATTGAACGACCTTACGAACGGCCGTGCGAGACAAAATCTTCAAGATTATACAATAAAAATCTCCCGGTAACGCGAGTTTGCATCTTCTAACTTCCCTCTTGAATAATCTTTGCTTTCAAGCCCAAAATAAGCCATCTTTTCAACAATTAAGCACGAGGCACTGGAAGATGAAAAAACGTAATTAATATCGATAAAACAACATTCGAAACTAACAAAAATGTAAGAGAATGAGAGACAAAACGTGTATAAAATACACATTATCAAATCTTCCCCCACTTGAACTTTGCTAGTCCCGAGCAAACTACTCTTAACAACGAGATAATTAAACTAAATTTATTATTCCAAATGAGAAAATGGTTGAACAAAAGCATTCAAACCATCGTTTAAACCCCCAAGTAGCCTTGGAGGACGAGTTTCGTCTCGTGAGGGTTTATAGACGATGTACCCACAAAATCACAAAAGTCACTAACAAACAAGAAACTAACAATACCTACTAATTAAGCTAACTACTACATTCACATGTCCAAAACGTCATACAAATAGGAAACAAGCCAAGCGTGGTGCTATATCTACTTGAAACTATAATCAAACATATAGAGCTATTCACCATGTCATCCACTACAACGAGCTAACAACCAATTCAAGAATCAAGATAACACACCTTGTGCAAAATGTAACCATGACATTAAAGCTAGCATGAATGAACTTCAATCGTAAAAACTAGACAAGATTATCACAAGGCATACATGGCTTCGCATTAAGAAGATGAAATTTTTATGGTGAAAAGTCTCACATCTCTCAATTATGCATTAAACAAGTATGGGCTAGAGATTTCACTCAACTCCAAGTCTAAATGCATGCGCTCTACTTGACCTTGCATGTCCACCTAAATTCCGGATTGCACCAAAAACAAGGAATTCATAAAATGGGTTGTAACAAGGCTTGGGTGAAGGTGTGAAAATTTAAGTTCAAGAAAGGTGTAAAAGTCTCGCTAGTTGAGTCAAAATGACGCTTGCTCTCTTCATCCACCAAATTTTCAAACTAAAGATTATCTCCACTCATTTACAATTACAAAACACAACCACATTTACCAAGAAAATTGAATCAAAATAAAGTACAAAGATTTATTGCTTTTCTTTTTTTTCTTTTGTATTTTCCTTTTTTTTCTTTTTTTTGCCTCCTTTTTTTTTTCTTTTTTTTAAACAAAGGGGATGCGTATTACATATATAAATATAACAAAGAAATTTGAACCACATCAAGATATGCACATCAAACTAGCTCCCACTTACAATAATTAGCATTCTTCCTTTTCACAACATCTCCAAATTTTCATGCTCATCAATCAATTCTTTCCAAGACTCAACTAGCTCAACTAGGTCGAGAGTGAAGTATTTGGCTATAACTCATGTATAAAAGGGGAAAGTGGCGAAGAAAAATATGGATATAAGCTTCAAAGGGGTAATTATGGATTATTTTCATGGTTCACAAGCTAAAAAGCCCAAAAAGGTTATCCTAAATAGAATTTCTTATTATGGTGCATCCATAAATTAAGATTTAATGCAAGCCCTAGAGCAACAAACACACATAAGATGGAGAAACACACAAGAAAAAGAAATCATCGTTCAAGGCCTCACAAGGTTTAAGTTAATAACATATTCTCGATTTGATTCTATGCATGTTAAGAGATAACCGCCATGTTCACAATTAAATTACAACAATCTAGCTTTTCATGCCATCTTAAGTGTGTGTGTGTGTGTGCAATAAGGTGCATCAACTTATATATTCACATAAAATTGATAATGCTAGGCACGAAATAGGAGAAAACTAGACTACAAGCTCACAATGTCTTAAATTTTACAAGCAAGTAAACAAGCTCATGATTTCCCAAAGTAAACGATACGGACATCAAATGAAACAAAAGAGAATACTAACACTAGCTACATATTATACTACAAGGATTAACATAAACAATCCTTCCCCCACTTAAAACATGGCATGTCCTCATGCATGACAAATAAAAATGAGGGAGAAAAAATAGTGAAAGAAAACTCCCCTGAAAATAAGCAACCAGGACCTGGAGCAAAGCCTAGAAGCTCCACTCATATTTGTCAAAATCCAACTCCGAACTTGCAAACCACGAATGAACATACCGCCACACACCATAATCAACCGAACAAAATAATCGAAAAGACCACACTCAAACACCCTTCAAAGCCACTCAAAAAACTAATTAAGGATATATATAAATAATTAAAATATATGTTTTTGTGTTTTTTTTAAAATAAAAAAAATAAAATAACTAACCAATTATTAATAAAATGAAAAATCAAATTAATAAAATCAAAAATAAAATTTAAAATAAAATTTTTAATTTTTTTTAAAAAATAAAAATAAAAATTTTAATTTTTTTTAAAAAAGATAAAATAAAATAAAATAAAATAAATCACTAACCAAATAATAATAAAATCAAAAATAAAATTTGAAATTGATTTAGAAAATTAAAACTGAAAATCAAAAGTAAAATAAAAAGAAGTGAATAAAAAGAAATAAAACAAAAACAAAACAAAAAAAACAAAAAAAAACAAAATGAAACAAAAACAAAATAAAAACAAAACTAAACAAAAAAACAGACAAAACAAAAAGGGGAGGGGGCTGTTAGTAGTCGGAATTGGGAGGAATAGTGAAGGGAGAAGGAAGATGACTGGGTAGTGTGAAAGAGAGTCTGGTGAAGTGGCAGTGGTAGGCTTCGATGGTGGAATTGACGGAGGATAAGGAGGAAGGAGGAGAGAGTACGGAGGGTGCGGTGAGAATGGAGGTGCTGTGAGGTTGGGGGGAAGAATAAGAAGATGGGGCTGAGATTGGAGTATAGGTGGAGCGTTTGGAGATGTTGGTGAAGTTGAAGGAGGTTGCGGTGAACGAAGGAGGAGAGAGTACGGAGGGTGCGGGAGGTGGCATGGTGATGCAGAGGAGGTAAAATGGTGATGGCGCTGTGGTTTTGGTCGGAGAATTTTGAGGTGGGTGGATGGTTGGTGATTTGGTTGTCAATGAAGGAGTGAAGTTGGTTTGAATTGAAGAGAGTGTGAGAGAGAAGAGGAGCACGGAGGTGGAATGGCGGACGAAGGTGGAAAGGAGAGGTGTTGGGTTTGAATGTGCGGTGGGAGGGGTGAATGGGAACAAGAGGAGTTAAGGTGATGAGAGGCTGTAGATTAAAGAAGAGGTGATGTTGAGAAGAACGGAAAGAGGGGGGCGGCTGAATTGGTGGTGGTTGTGGTATGAACAGAAGTAAGAACGGAGGAGAGCAGATGGCGTGAGGCTGAGTGACGAGGGAAGAAGGGTATTGCTATGTTCTGTTTGTCTATTTTCTTTCTTTTTGTTTTTGTTTTGTTTTTGTTTTGTTTTTTTTAAAAAAAGATTGCACAGCCGTGCAAAGAGGTGTGCAAGGAGGGTGGAAGAAGGAAGTTTTGACAGAATGGTGCTAAAATCTCACGGCTTGCTGTACGGGCTATTGCACGCCCGTACAAATCCAAAATTGTAAAAAATGATATAAACTCTCTTTTTTTCTTTTTTTTCTAAATAACACTTGCATAAATCCTTAAATGCTTGAGTAAAATATTAAATCCTGAAATCATGAAACAAACATATCAAGGCAAGTGTGAAATTATATAAAGATTACAAAAATTAAAATTAACGATACTAAATATTATTGAGTGGGGCATTATTATTACAATTTTTTTAGGTTATTTTCTTATGAATTAAAATAGATGAAAAAGGAGCCTTCACTCACTAATATTTAGATAAATCCTCAAACCCACAATATGCATAACACCCTACATAAATGCAAGCGAGGAACAAACTCTAACACACGCATAATAATATATAAATACATGTGCACCTTGGGTTGCCTCCCAAAAAGCGCTTTGTTTATTGTCGTTGGCTCGACTTATTTATACAAGTACCATAACTAATGAAGTGAAAAAGCAAATAAATGCACATACCTACGAATCAATAATAAAAATAAGGTGTGCAAATATAACTTTGATCCATAAAAATATAAAAATATTTTTATGATCTTCACATCTTCAAGAGACTTTGAAAAAGCAAAATAGTTAGAAAAATCGTTAGAATAATCATTATAACTACGACTCAAAAATTGTTCCCAAATTGGATCCTTATATACCCAAGCAAAAATTTCAATGTCATCAATCTTTAATTCCTTCTCAATTATAATTGGACATTCATCAATTTTTATCTCATCTACCAATTCATTAAGCTCAAAGGTATTTTCTAAGTTTGGTAGATCCTCCATTTCATTCAATTTATCATTATCAAGTATAGGACAATCGTAAACTAAACAAGCAGATTAATCATGCACAACATTTTCATCAATTACAAAACAAGAATCATGATTAGTAGGAGAATTGACCTCCGCTAATCGACTCACAGTTTCGGCTAGTTGACTCATTTGCTTTTCTAAGTTGGATATGCTTTGAGAAGTGTTCTTTTCCATTTGAGAAGTGCTCTTTTCCAGGTTGGATATACTTTGAAAAGTGATGTTTTGAAATTGGAGGTTATTTGCCGCCATTTGCTTCATTATTTCTTCAAGTGATGACAATGTAGATGAAGAAGACCCTTGATGGCCATGGGAATTATATTGTGGATCATAACATTGATTTTCAAAAGCATACGAATAATCGATGCTAGGAGGGTAAGAAGCATAGCATGAGTTTGTAGAATATAAAGAATTCACCTGATACGCATTTAAATTCTGAAAAGAATTAAAATCTTGATATCGTTCTTGATCGCGGGTGAAATCTTGAGCGTTATTCCAACCAAAATAATTATCCATCGTCTCCTGAAATAGTTAGTTCATGTCTATTTCCAATAAACATGAAGACACACCAACAAAAAAAAAAAACTATATACAAAGATAAAATCTAAAATATAAGAACTCAAAATTAATATTGTTGCCTTCCCCGGCAGCGACGCCAATTTGAAGGTAGTATTTTTCGTAAGTTCGTTCACAAGGAAGGACTATCAATATTGATTTCAAGTAGATTGTCTCTTACAATCTAGAAGTATGAACAAGGGGGTTTTGATTTGTTGAGGTGTTTTATCAAACACCATGCATACGATAAATAAATTGGTATAGAAATACAACTAAGTTAATGACAATCATCCAATTTACCAACACAACAACACAATGAGTAAATTAGCAAGATAAGAGATATTTGACCCAAGGATAATGGCAAATCAAGCACGTCAACCCAACAAACAAGCAAAATATATCCAACTCTACCTAACCAAGATAATTGGTGAAGCACACAATCACTTATTTCTCTTCTAAAAACACTAATTTATGAAGCACATAAATTAGCTCTCTTGACACTAGCAACCAATAATGAAGCACTATAAATTTAACCAAGTCAAGGAATTAAACAAAGAGAGGTTAGGACAAACCCAAGGATGAGAAGCTCAACCTAGGTATTTGCACTTGAATCTTGAGGATTTAGGTGAACTAAACCTTGTGCTGCTATAATGAATGCACTAACAATTACGGATTAGCACAAACAATTAGCAATTGAAATTACAAGAAGAGCAAATTGAAGCAACTTACAATTCTCCAAGCAAAATCATAAACAATACAACTCAAGTATTCAAGATAGAGTGAAATAGATCTTACTTAAAATGAAGTGGGTTTAGTACAAGAGATGCTTCCTTGAGCCAAATAAATGGAGTTAGTTACTCATAATCAATGCTAGATTACAAGTAATTAATGTCTCCTCTCTACTTCCTACTAACCCTAATTATGTTCTTGAAGAGGTCAAGAAGAAGATGAAGATAAGATGTTTACTACTCTTTTAATACACAGCAAGTGCTGCACAGCCTGTTGCACGGCCGTGCAGCAGCCCGTGAAAAAGACTGCCCAATCTGCACTACTTGGAACACTCTGCACGGCCTGTTGAACGGCCGTGCAGTAGCTCGTACAATTGACTGCTCCTTTTAAACTCATTGAACGACCTTACGAACGGTCGTGCGAGACAAAATCTTCAAGATTATACAATAAAAATCTCCCGGTAACGCGAGCTTACATCTTCTAACTTCTCTCTTGAATAATCTTTGCTTTCAAGCCCAAAATAAGCCATCTTTTCAACAATTAAGCACGAGGCACTGAAAGATGAAAAAACGTAATTAATATTGATAAAACAACATTCGAAACTAACAAAAATGTAAGAGAATGAGAGACAAAATGTGTATAAAATACACGTTATCAATATGCTCAAATAATCATCATACGAAAAGAATCATCACAGAACCAGCATAGAACCCATATATACGAACATATACAGACACGAACATATATATATATATATATATATATATATATATATATATATATATATATATATAGTTGCACTCCATAACAAACACCTTATATAACAAACAATAAAGAACACCTCATATCTATTCTAATATAAGAGTTCCGTCATGGCACCCAATATAAAAAGTTGTTATTTTTTTACCCTTTATCTGTCCAGCAAAAAAAAATTTTAAAAAAATTTATTGTTTATGATGACGTCACCGATGACGTCAGCATGACGTCATCATGAACAGTAAAAAAAATTTTAATTTTTTTTTTATTATTTTTTGCTGGATGGATAGAGGGTAAGAAAATAACAACTTTTTGTATTGGGTGCCCCTGGCGGGGCCATTGGATCTATTAGATCTAAGGTGTTCTTTATTGTTTGTTATATAAGGGTGTTCTTTATATATATATATATATATATATATATATATATATATATTTGAATCGACAAGAACAGAGCAAGGTAGTAAACTAGAGGTGTCAAGCTTCGATTTAACACCAAAAATCAAGAGAATCGGCCAAGAAAAAGGCCTTGCATGTAGAGAAATGAAAGAGGGTTTGCAAGGAAGCTCACGGACACAAGGGAGAGAGAGATAGTCGCGAGCAGCAAGTGGAGAAAAAGAAAAGAGATTGATGTTTTTGATATATATGAAACCAGGGACAGAAATGTCATATAGCAAATTATAACTACTTTTCTTAAATTCTAAGTCTTTTAATCAATTTAAAATCGAAATAAAACAGAAAATGGGGAGAAAATATTTCTAAATTGTTTTAAAATAAAGTTTATGAAATCAGGAACATCCCCATATTTTTAAAATAATTTTTGAGTCAAAAATGGATTTTATACGAATTTTTGAAATAAGGAACCTTTAAAAGAAATAAGGTTTTTTAAATCATATTAAAATACTAAAACACACAATTAAATACTCACATAAATTTTTAAAACTAACTAATATCACAAAGATGAAAATGCAAAAGATTTCATGAATTTAAACGACTCCAATGATTTTATAATATTTTTGGAAGAATAAAAATGAATGTTTAAAATAGTTTTAATGCACCAAAAATGCAAATAAAATTCCACAAACACATACGACACATAACAATCATCATATAAGCACATAATCATGATTCCACACATAACTTGACTTCACAAAATATCAATATCACATAATTCACATTTATCAATTAATAAATATTTTTATAATCGCGAAAAATTCTAGGTCGTTATACTCTTCATGAGAACTGGCGATTGTAATTTACTGTTTGTTCGACTTGATCATTGGTGTAGATACCGTATGACTTTTTATTATTGAATTAACACATTTGTTCTTAAAAAAAAAAGAATAGGGAATTACCTTAGTGTGTTGGATAGAATGATGTAGAAGCATGCTTTGACATGTTTGAAAGTTAGAAATTTAAAATAAAATTAGTGTTTTGAATTAAATTAAAGATTTGATTAAATGAATTTTTTAATACAAATATTTGATAGCGGATTATAATAATAGTTTAGACTTAATAAGTTAATTTTTAAAAAATTACTTAGATGAACTTTTTGAATTAGAGGATGGTAGATGTATCTAATTAAAATATAAAAAAAATAATTCAAACAATTAATTATCAAAATTTTTTATACGAAATAACTAATTTAATTTGCTATAATTCACTCCAACTAACAATAATCGCTAATTGAACACGAACTTTGTATCTAATATTCTTGTGATTGTACTCCCTCTGTTTTGAAATATAGGTCGTTTGACTTTTTGGCACACATTTCCAAGTCTTTTCACCACATAATTAAAATTATTATTTTTAAAATTTTTTTTGTAAATATAATATAAATCACATACTTTTATTTAGAATTTTTTTTTAAAAAAATAATGATTTTAACTATGCGGTCAAAAGACTTAGAAATGTGTGCCAAAAAGTCAAACGATTTATATTTCAAAACGGAGGGAGTAATATATTTTTCCTTGGGAAATGCTAACCATTAAGTATTCTCATATTGTCAGCATTGATTTTAGTTATTTAATTTATTTTTGGTTTTTCAATGCTCTTTTACAACACCAATTTAATTTCCCAAAGTAATAATAGTGGACCCCCTGCATTCACATTAATTTCCACTAATAAAAACATCCCAAATTTCTAAATACTTATATTGAAATTCGTGCAAACTTGATGTATTAAATGCAAATTTGACATTTTAAATGCATTTATTCACTTATATTAATTCTTAACCATAGCCCTAAGTACTATGTTTAGCATTACCCTTTTTCCTTTTATGAAAAAACAAGGATAAAAGAAAAAAGTTAAACCGACTTCCAACTTCGTTACACAAATTTGGTACGTAAACGGGGCCTACAGCTACCTGTCCAGCATACAACGAAATTCGAACCGAAAGTCTAAAAACAAGCATAGATCCAGTAACCTAGTCCACACCACACTCCTGTACTTTCCTTTCCTCGTTTTCTCCCTTATTACCACAATCCCACATTTCCCGGCCAAACCATGGACCAACCCAACCCGACCCGATTCGGAACCAGCATCCACATTACCGCCCTCGACGGCATCATAAACGTCAACTCTCTCTTCACCTTAGCAGTCTTCATCGGTCTCACCTGGAACCCTTCCGACCCGAACAACAGCCTCATATCCGACCCGACCTGTTTTCCCGGACCCGAACTCGCCGAGAATCTCATCGCCTTCCACGTCTACTCTTTCAGCTCTTTTCTCTTCTCAAGCCTCATTGCACTGGGTCTCAAACAAGTCATCCGGATCGCCAAGAATTCGGGGGACCCACATTGGCATTTGTTTACCTTTGATATGTGTCATGTCAATAAGAGTGTGCTTCGGGTCGGGTACTTGGTTTCGGCTGTCGGGTCGCTTTTCGGGTGTGGGTTTTTGATGATGGCGCTTGTGAATGTGGCTCAGATTAAGTTGGGGACTTTGAGTTGTGGGAGTGGAGATACTTATAGTGCTGTTGTGCCTTTGTTGATTTTGGTTCCTTCTGCTCTTGTTATTTATGCTTCTTTTGTTTTGTATGCTTTTACTCGGTGATTTTTACCTTGTGTTTATATGCGTGTCTTAACTAGATTGAATCGGATCGAATTAGATGTATCGGGTATTTCCACTCGGAAGTCGGGTATGGGAGTGTAAGATGTACGCACACTTATATCTTTGTAACTAGAATGTACTGATAAGATGAGAAATATTTGTTTTTGTTCACATTTCTATATGATATGTGTTGTTTTATTGAAGCAGATATATTCATTGTTTGGTTGGATTTGTTCATATGGTTTTTCTTGCTTGCTTGTGGTTAGTGGACACGTTGATCAGAATTTTGTTTAATTATTTTGCATTGGTTTATGGTTTTTAGTTTTTGTGTTCTAGAAAAAATTGCATGGATCATATTTGGGAAAATGTTGTTTGTTGTATGTTGAGGCTGAATTCTTTGCCAAGAACTGTGATTAGCCTTTGGTTACTAGAGTAGACTCATCATTCATGGTGTTGTACAATGTCCCAACAGTGTCATGCTTTCTCTTTAAGAGAAATTTGTAGTGCAGTGTCAATATTTCATACTGACTAAATTGTTTGGTAGCAACTGGGATGGAAGTGTTAAGTGGGACTCTTAAATTGCAAGCATATTATACTCGAACCCGTTACTTTAAAATTATAACCTCAGGTAAGGCTTCAGAGTATACTTAAACTCGCTCAATAAGATTTATTATTGTTCATATGATACTGAACAATGAACTGAAAGTCATATTTTTATGGTGTGTCCAGCCATAAGAGTTGTGGGTAATCTGACTGTTGTTTAGCTACATCAATGGTGAAGTGTTATATGCAGTATTGCAGTGTGGCTCATTTAAAGCTCTAGTGAAGTATGTCTTTTCCGGGATCCCTTAGTATTGATGATTGCGGGATGGATTGGGCCTGACGGAAAATTTTACAGAGCCCTTGTTTTTTATGATAGTAACGCTTTCAAATACTGCTGGGAGTTTCTCAGCTAAGATCACACCTATAAAGTTGTGGAGGTAATTATCGACTTTTTTCTACATGTACTACATATTAAAATTTTAGGTTGTTATTTCTGTTCACCTTTCTGTTTGGTTTTGCTTTGCTGCCCATTTTTCTGTGTTAAACATTTTCCGGTGTCAATCTTTGAAATCTCTTGTTTTAATTTTTCCTTACAATTTCCGTTTAAGAGCAAACCTCTAACATCAATTATTAGCAGGCCCAGCTTTTCACATGTGCGAGCGGAGCAATAGAACAAGGCCCCTAATTTTAAGGGGGCCCAAAATTTTTTTAGCCTTCTTATATTGCATATATATCTCTGTTTCTGGACCCAAAATAGAATCAGCTGCAAAAGGCCCATTTCATGTCCAAATATTGCAAAATGCAAATAACGGATAACATATTAACATTTTATTATATAGATAGATTAGTATATTATCGTTGTTGAATATAAAGAGTCAGTGTGTTTGACAGCTTGATCCAAAGAGAGCTTCATTAATCATTATTCTTCTATATATATAACATATACATATAGATTAACTTCTTAAGTAATATTCTTCTTTTCATCTTTATCTACAAGGCTACAATTTCAAGTATACAAAAGTTAATCAACATTCCGAGTACAAGTTTATCTTTGCTTTGGGTCTCCAGTACTCACTTTATTGGGTAAACAAAGTGTTGATGTTATGTGGCTGATTTCGTCATTCCGATCATGTGATTCACCATGACACCATTATCAGGTTGTCTCGCTCCATTTTAAAATTAAGAAATTTCTTAATTTGTGCTTTTTAATTGCTTGCTTGCTTGCTTTGTTTAATTGTTTTATAACTTAGTCTTTTTTAATTATGACCCCTACAATTAGAAAGTATGATTCAGGATGTGAGAAGCATAAGAAAAAAAGGAGAACTTATGAGTTAATTAAGTCACAAACAGGAGCTCTTGACAATTTTTTTGTGAAAGAACCACAAGTTTCTTGTGAAAATCAGAATGTTGATGATATGTTACTGATAATAAGGACAATATTAATGTTAATCAGGACAATGTTAATGTTAATCATACTGATAATGTTAACGTTGATACCAATGTTGATGTTAGTGTTGATAGTACTCCTGTTAAAAATATTGGTTCTTTTCACTTGCTTGACATACATGATCCTAGAAATTGGGATTCTTTAGATTCTAGAATGATTGATATTTTACTTGAAAATGGTCCTAAAAGAGATTTGTCTATTTCAAAAGATCCTAGAAAGTGCAGTATGAAGATTTGATTAGCGACTTTGTTTCAAAAAATGCTAGAAGGATTAGTTTATTTCAGTAAAGCTTGTAATGGTTGAATTTGATATCACATTGTTGCTGTAATTCTTATTGGACAAAATTTTATGTAGTTTAATTAAAAAAAAAATTTCAGGGGCCTCCTTTTTAGATTTTACACTGGCCCTCCGATATGCATTAGACGGCCCTGATTATTAGTGATATATATATATATATATATATATATATATATATATATATAAATTTTTAAATTAAACCTGTAAATATTCCGTACTGATCAGAACTTAACCTTTAGAAAATATCCAGCTCTTATATAAAGTGATCATATGATATACATGTGAAATCGTAGATAGACTAATAAATACAAGGGCAAATAAAGACAACAGACAGGAAGGAAAACAGTATATTACAAAATGCCTTTTCATGGCTTGATATTAAAAACTTTTTATCTGTGTCTTCAGATGTTGCATACTATGTAGGTAAATGTTAATATCATTATACCTGAAAACATTCAATAATTAGTACATATTTCATCTGATTTTGGATATTATCATAAATATTCTAGATTTTATGTCTGCTTGACATGCAAATTCGACAAAAAAGCTAACATAAGTTTCTATGGTGATGTAATCATTGCTTACCTTGATTCCTGAATGATATTTTGCACATGTGAAGAGAGTCTAGTAATACAAGGATCCTGAAAGAACAATGAAATGTTGTTTCAGGTGATATTGCTGCAGAAACAATACTGTCACAGCATCAAATACAAATAAATCCCTTACCCTGCCACCAGTTTCCTCGCGAAGCACTGTTCAAATTGCTTCCGTTAGAATCATCATCTCCTCCCTCTTTTTTGAACTGAAAAAGACTCAAAACACAATATGATTGGTTATCCAGCCTGAATAGTTACTTTTAACACATCATGGATGCAGTATAATTATGTTGATTAAAGCTATTAGATAATGCAAAGGGTTGTACTCACAGTATTGTAAGTATTTTTCGACTGGAGATTTGTAGAATAAACTTCTTGGCCGCCGTAGTAGATTGATGAGTTGAAATAACAGGGCTCTACTGCTTCATTTTGATAATTGGTACTCCTGTCCTTGCTTTGTACACCACCACTTTGACCAGAGCCTTTTGGAGTTCTATAATCTACATTTGACATTAAAAAGGGTTTAAATTTTTTTTCCAAATGATTTAAAACTTTTTACCTTTAATCTTTTCCCACAGTTGTAACTACATTTTAGGTCTATTTATGTCATGTATGTTCTCGTAGATGACCATTCTATGTAAATAACTAAATATAAACATTTCTGGCATTAGATACATGCATAATAAATTGCAAGTGGTAGTGCTAGTGATTTGCAAACCTTGAGATTCATACGTTGCACTGCCATATTCATTCGCATGTGTTGAATTCTGGTATCTGGTTCTTGATATTTCTGAGCGAGGAAAATCCTTCCCTAGCCCCTAAAAGTCGAGACTTGAAATTTAGAAAGAGCGGATACAATAAAATTCTGCTGTGTGATTAATTATGATTTCACCTCATTTGAAAATAGACGTGTCTGAAGAAGACAATTAAATTGAACTAAAGTATCTGTACCAACTACCAAAGCAAATGACAAGTGTGGACACTAGAAGATTAAGGTGTTTGTACGTTAGAAACTAACAAAATTATAAGACGTCCCGTGCTAAGGATAAACAAAGAAGCACCACCAGTTGAGGAAGCAAATATGTAACAATAGAGACAGCAGAAAACCGTCTTTTATGTAGATGGAACTTTACATATAAAATAGTTTGTTGGCACATCATAATTACACCTTTTGTGTCAAAAACGGCTACCAATGCCTTGCTAGTAGAGTAGCAACAGTCCAGGTATAAAGACTTGTATTTTTGTTTAAAGGTATCTTTAGACAGGTCTCATTTGTTCCTGTGTGTTGTGGCTTGTGAGGGAATAATACCAAATTTGGAGACATTAATCCCCTGGGTCACTGTGTGCTGTGACTTGTGAGGGATTGATACCAAATTTGGAGACATTAATCCCCTGGGTCACTGTGTGCTGTGACTTGTGAGGGATTGATACCAAATTTAGAGACACTAGGCATGTTTGCTTATTTAAAAGTTGTTTCTTTAAAACCCAAACATTTTAGGATTCAGAAAAAGAAAAACAAGAGAAGGGAAACAATACCGTGGAAGATGGCCCAAAAACAGAGCTGAAGAGTCCAGTGGAAGAGGAAGAATGCATTGAAGAGTCCTTTGGACCGAAAAGATCCACAAATGAAGAAGATGAACCACTGGTTAGTTTCTTTGTGGACTCCATATGTATGATACTAATTTGCAGATGAAGAAGAAAGTGAGCACCGGATTTGAAGAGAAAAGCTAGCTGATAGGAGGGAGAGGGAGAAGTGAGCAGATGTGAAGAAAATAAAATGAGTGTTTGGTATTTATAGAGATAGATACGACATGACTTTCATTTTTTTGGGAGCCAACGGGACATTTTACTATGTCCAACCTCCTTCCTCTACGTGTCCCTACTGAATACACACACAGGTATATTTATATAAAATGTTATAAACTTGTTACTTATATTTGTAATTGACCAGAAGTGGTCTTGATTCTTGGGATATATTGACATTCCGAATGGATGTATTAAAAACCAAACCAAACCAAACATACCCAGTATATCCCGCACAGAGCAGGGTTTGGGGAGGGTAAAGTGTACGCAGACCATGCCCCTATCTATTACGTTAGGGAGGCTGTTTCCGTGAAGACCCCCAGCTTAGTGCACAGCAGAAAAATAGAGTGTGAAATTTACACAGGCTTCAAACATTTTGGCAAAAATAAACGCAGCCATACCTGTGCCCACGTCTTTGAACACATGGGACTTACCTACCAGGGGATTGTCTACCCCGCTCTGCCAGACACTCAGTTTTAAGATGCCACCGAGCTAAACTCCTTTTACCTACAAAAGTAGACAACCGAAGACAGAAAAACGACAAGTGAGAACGAAAAAGCCAAGCTTCTATACAATAGCTAACCGGGACAAAGCAACTCTGAGGCTCTCAACAACAGACCCGCTCCCTAAAAGAGAGTCCACCACTCTGATCTGACGCCTCCAAGAACATCTATCCGAGGTCAGATTCTCGTTTAAATTTAAGGCCTTCATATCCAATCTAAGCTGCTCTCCCCACGATCTCCTTGGTCTACCTCTCCTCCTTACCCCTACAACCGAAAGACTGTCGACCCTCCTCACTGGCGCTTCAGCCCGCCTCCTACTGACGTGGCCGAACCACCTCAACCTCCCTTCCCTAACTTTCGCAGATAAAGGAGCTACTTCTAGCTCGCTCCTAAAAACCGCTCCGAATGGATGTATTAGTAGATGTTTAACATGTCTTTTTGACATGTATATCGGTAGGAAAGCATAGTTTTGGCAGGATCCTTAATCTTATACTTGCAAACATGTTTCCAAGAAAATAGTAGTATTTACTGGGTTACAAGACGAGGTAAAGATTACTGGTTCGTGTTGTCATTCATACAAAACATCCCCTACCTATACCGATCTGAATATAACTTCTAGTTCGTATCTAGTCAAATAAGTAGTAGTTAGATACAAGAAGACGAAGGAATGGATATACCAATGTCTTCACATCCTGTTGCTACACCTAGTTGGAGATTGTATCTGTTTGACTTTGTCTCTTGGTTGAGAGAGATAGGAGACTAGGACCATCCAGAGAAAAATGGATAAGTCAATCTCTCTCCCCAAACACACACAGGTCGGAATCTATTCCAATTAGGTCATCAACAATTACTTGACCATTTTTGTTATTCCTTTATTCTCCTACACATCTTTGATCTTACAAAAGCTATGCAATGAAATTAACATTACATTCACCACTTTCCTCCTAGTTATTCACTTATTCTTCGAGAATTACATTACAGCCCAATATCGGTCACCTATCCCTGTACACAGGACTACCTATTTCCGCTTGCTTTTACAACTTTTCGGAGAATATGATCGATTCAGCTTTTGGAAAATCAACGTGTTGCCAAGACAGAAAATATCAGTTACAAAACAATAAATATGTAGGAATATGTGGGTGTTGTAGCACCTTTGTATGTACGAGTCATCAGCTATACAAGATAATGAATGTGGTGGTCAGTTTGTGAACTATCAATATAAGACCTGACCCCATGATCAATCATCAATCACTCCGGAGGACTTAATGGTAATTATAAATCATGGCTATACGTGGTTCTTATTGCATTAGTACAGATATTCAGGAATGCCTGATCTTAGCTGTTACAAAGTACTTGCTGGGATTGAACTTTCTTGTTCCCAGCTGTTCATTTGGCTGCTTCATAGTGGACATATTTAACTATAGTTTTGAGGAAGATAGATACAAGGTTTGATAAGGATAAGATTCTTATCTTAAGTTTATAAATCATATCTTTATCCATAAAGTGGAGTTTTCTTATCCAAAAGTAGTAGAAGATGTGGTTTACTATGTTGAAAAGTGAGGATTATATTACAGTTGTTTGTCTAAAATAAGACAAAGTGCCATTTGAAGCTTTTTATATCCTATAATGCCCAAGTTTTAAGGGATATAATTAGAAATGATTTTGATACGGAGGAGCTATTGACAATCATTGTATATCTGAACTCAAACTCATCCTAATCTGCAATGCTTAGATAAGGGAACCAAACTCCACAGGCCACAGTGCAGGAGGAACAAACTCGTGCAATGAAGAGAGATAATCTCAACCAAATCCCAGCAAAAAAAATCAGATCTTTGGTACATGCGATATCTTGAAAATGATTTACTTCGAAAATAAAACATATGTGGTAAAGAGGGGTGACTTTGTGGTAGTAATTGCAAATTTTCAAGTAGGGGCAATTTACTTGCCAGAGCAATATGATGTTATGAAAAATGGGAGATAAAAGTTAAAACTATTTCCGCTTTTGAGTGGTTGCCGGTCGTTGGGTCTCTAGGTAGCTGCAACATTTTTGTATGTCATCGCAGCATGTTCTATCGGCTTGTCCAATCTACCTATAAAAATGATAAAATGCTTTGCTAAATATGACATGCAAGCTTGTTTCTTGCTTACTAGCAACCTTTACAAGATCTCCACCCTCAAGCTTGCATTTTGTCAAGTGCCATTGCATCTAAGTTCCTAGCCTAGTGGTGAAGGCTGAGGTCCTGTTGACGATGTGTCATAGGTTCGATTCCCCACTCACCTTTGTAATTTGTACCATTCTTGTGGCTCATTTGGATCATGAAAGAGAACTAGCACCTTGATTGTGATTATGGCAAGGACAATATATTAATTTGCTTGATACACTTTGGTAAAGAAATTTCATTATTTTTGATGTTTTCTATAAAAATTAAATACGAAAGTTCTCAAAAATTGAATCTCTTACCTTATATCTAAATATTTGTTTTTAACCGAAAACAAATCAGAATCAAATCTTGTTTGTACTTTGAAGATTCGTAGTAATGGTTCTTTGCAATTTTTCATTAAAGAAAAACGTTTGATAGAATTAGTGTCTTAAAAAGGAGATGCATAGGCATAATCGGAGCATAAAGCCGTTAGATTTTTCGCTAAATGAATAACTTGAGAATAAGGGGATTAAACGGACAAAAGAGGCGTTGATGTTAAATAAAGACACCGACAGACTATTTGCTAATTGCTAGTGAATCTCGGCCACCATTGCTCAAGACACTTTACTATGTGGAACGTAGTCTGGGGAACTCCTCCTCAAGCTTTCGGAGGACACAGTTCAGGCATTTTTTGTTAATTATATTTTCATACTCAGTTTGTAATATATACATGTAGTTTCATTAGACATTGTGAATATTTTTCTACTCTTTAAGTATAGTATTTGTAATATCTCAAGTAACATGTTTGATTACTTTTCTAGGTTCTTCAGATGATTACAGTGTTTTCCAGCATATCAGCCTTCTCCATTTGGCAACATCCAGCTTCTGGCTATATGAAAGGCCAAACATGTCTACGGATCCTGTCATAAACTACTTCCTCAGATATTCTCCTTGTGCAGAGATCCTCGAAGGTATGAAAAGAATTAACAGGTGTTTAGTTCATTCAATTACAGGTTGATACCATGATATATGGAAATTTAACAATTTATATACTGGAAATATATTAGACTAGACAAATCAACTTGTTCATCGTCCGACTTGAATTAATAGTACACCCATCTTCGTGTTCACATAGCTTATTTTCTTACTGCAAATCAATACTTTAACTTAAACTTGAATTAATGTTCTTTGCACCTCTGCTTTACAACATTGGATTTCGTTTTCAATTTGCTGGCAAATGGATAAAACATTGATTGATGGAACATGATTCTTCGTCTGAATTTGAATTTCAAACAACATAGGAAATTGATATCAATTTTTTTTTTTTTAGTTTAATTATCCCGAGACAAAAATCAATTACACAGCTGCTTCAAGATAAGTAAAAACTCAGTCTTTTAAAAATACAGCTAACGTTTATGTGAATAAAGCTTTTTGATGTGTAACAATGGGTTTATTATCTAGTTTTATCTCTCACAACCTTTTAATTTCAATATATAAAAAAAAATTGAAAAATGACTATGGAACAAAACATTGCCGTTTTACTAAGTGTCTCAGGTAATATACACGTAAGGTGAGCTTAGATACATTATTCTCTTTTTTTTATTTGCCATTAAGGAATATAGTTCAATACTATATTTTGATAGAACAGGAGTGTTAATACCCTTTCGAAGAATTACTCTTTTACCCTCCTGATATAACCATGTCCCAAAAACATCTTCCTTCCAGACAAAAGGAGGTAACATTAGGGTACATTAACACTAGGGTACATTCTTCCAGACAAGAGGAGGAGACACTAGGGTACATTCTTCCAGACAAGAGGAGGAGACATTAGGGTACATTCTTCCTAACGAGGTGACACTAGGGTACACTCTTCCAGACAAGAGGAGGAAACACTAGGGTACATTCTTCTAGACAAGAGGAGGAGACACTAGGGTACATTCTTCCAGACAAGAGAAGGTAACACTAGGGTACATTCTTCCGGACAAAAGGCACATTCTTCCTCCAGCACATTCTTCCGGACAAAAGGCACATTCTTCCTCCAGCACATTCTTCTGGACAAAAGGAGGTAACACTAGGGTCGAGCAAAACCGGTCCGAACCCAAAAAACCGAACCGGTCCGGATTTTTCGGACCGAACCGACCGGATGCTCAGCCCTCTATAAATACCAAGGTGAACTCACACATTTGGGGGTTGAAAAATTTCTCATTATTCTCTCACACACTCCCACACTTCACATATGCTCTCAAAATCTCAGTCACTAGTAGTTGCATTTTCCGATATTGTTTCTTGTATTCTCCACCACCAAGTTACTTACTCTCACGCCGGAGGTGCTTGACGGCTACCACCCCCGGTCAAGCATTGTTTTGCAGACTCCCTTCCGACAGCAACACCACATCTCCGTCCCAACACCGCCGGACGAGGGACAGGTGCGACAGCAACACCACATCTCCGTCCCAACACCGCCGGAAGAGGGACAGGTGCGACAGCAACACCACATCTCCGTCCCAACACCGTCGGAAGAGGACAGGTGCGACAGCGACACCACATCTCCGCCCAAACACTGCCGGAAGAGGGAAAAGCAACACCACATCTCCGTCCAAACACCGCTGGAAGAGGGAAAAGTGCGGTAGAATGGAGCAAGGAGCATTATCATTTGGCGCTAGAAGGAGGGGTTTTCTCTTTGAAAGACCCTCCATCCTTTCCAGATTGCAAGAAGTAACAAGTTATCTCAGATGGGACCGTCAAAGAACACGAGGTTACAAGCCCGAACCACGGGTGATCCAAATAATCCAAACCAAATTGAAGAACAACTCCAAAGAACTCAACAAGAAATCATCCATGGTACCTCTCATCGCAGCGAACCCGTCCACCAAAGGATTGGCACCAGAAATGAGGATCCTCCTCTCAACTTGGACCTGTCCCGTTTCGCTCCTAACCAAGTGAATTTTCTCCTCAATGTTGCTGCAAATCTCCAAAACCCAAACCAACAGAATGACCCACCTCATTCTAATGGGAGGAGGGAGCAACCCCCCCCCCCCCGAGGATGAAGCACATAGTGCGAACAACAATGGTAGCAAAAGACCAAGGGTCACCAAGTCAATCTTTTCTCGCCTTGGCTCTTCCCAAGATACTAACCATGACCGTCACGGGAAAAACCACCATCGGCCCGAGACATGGAGGACAAACAGAAGAGTACGGGATCTCAGACATGAGCTAGAGGCGAAAAAGGCAGAATATGAAAGAGAGAAGAGAAGATTAGAAGATGAGTTCTACCAGGAAAAGGAAAGGGAAAGAACTCCTGAACCTACCCCAATCGGAGGCATCGGAAGCTCTCAACAAGAAATCCTCAATACTCTCAATGAGTTAAAGCGTAAGGTTGAAGGAGAAGTCTCTGCTGGCCCTGGAGAATCTCCTTTCTCCAAAAGACTAGAAGATGAAAGCAAGCAAACACACTTGAAACATCCCAACTTGGACTCATATGACGGTAACGGAGATCCAGAAGAGCACTTAAGTTATTTTGATCAGCTAGCTCTCTTCTATGAGTACCGTGACCTAACATGTTGTAGATTCTTTGCCTCTACCTTAAGAGGGAGCGCACAGAGGTGGTTCTGTAGACTCCCTCCGAGGACCATTGACACATGGGCCGATTTCAAAAAAGCTTTTCTGAATAAGTTTAAGGCAAACCAACCACACGAGGTGCACACTGTATTCCTTGAAACCATCGCGCAAAGAAGTGGAGACACTGGAAAACTATCTAAAGAGGTTCAAGGAGGCGGTAAACAAAGTGGTGTCAGTTAATGAGACAGAAGCACTGGTACACTTGAGAAGGGGTCTAGACCCTTACGATTGTGAAAAATATATTTGCAAGCTCATGGAACACAAGCCAACCACATTGGCCAGAGCATACGAGTTAGCTTCACACTTCATCACCGAGACGGAAGCTATGAGGGTTATGAAACAAACAAGAAATCCTCCTCAGCAGAAGCCTTACATTCAAAAGGAACGTTTCACCTTCCACCATAGCCAAAGGCCCATCCACGAACACCAAGTACAAACCACACATGGTCCCGCTCCACCAAGGCCAAAACCCACTTTCGACAAGAGAAAGCTTTCTTCTCCCATCTCATTAAAACCCCCACGTAAACCTGAGCCGGAGTGGACAACATTGAGTATGTCCCGGGCAAACATTTTGCGAGAAATACGAAACAAACCCTTCTATCAGGCACCTCAGCCACTTTGGACAGCCCCGGGTGATAGAGATTCCTCTAAGCATTGTGAATATCATGCCACACACGGTCATACTACAGAGAATTGCCTCTCCCTCAAATACTTCCTCGAGTGATTGGTTCACCAAGGGCTCATCAACCAGTACCTTCCTCGACAAATTACTAATGCAAATAACACAAGTACTCTTTCCACATCTCAAACCAACAGAGACAAGAATATTGTCAATATAGTTATTGGAGGAACAGTCCCCTCCCCGAGACTTTGAGACTCAGGAAGTTATGGCAATATCTCAAAATGATATGGTAGGAGATGTTATCACTTTCTCTGATGCTGACTTTGAGGGAATCAATCCTTACAACACCGAAGCCCTTGTTGTCACCATAGAAACACGGAATAATGTTGTCAAGAAAGTATTGATCGATAATGGGTCATCAGTGGACATAATCTTCACTCATTGTTGGGAAAGGCTAAAGTTGGAAGACAAGTTAGAAGGATGTGAAGAAGAGGCACCACTTTATGGTTTTGGCCACAACGCAGTCCCCATAGTGGGAATAGTGAAGCTGCCCATACTCTTTGGAACAGCCCCAAGGCAAGCCCAACATATTATCAAACTCTACGTGGTTAACACTCCATCCTCCTACAACATGATCTTGGGAAGACCTACCTTAACTCGTTTGAGAGCGATAACCTCCACCACACATCTAAAAATGAAGTTCCCAACCATAGCGGGAATAGGAGAAATCAAAGGAGATACGGAGGCTTCGAAGTATTGTTATGGCTCTGCCCTCAACTTAGCTCAGACTGATCCAAGTAACGCGAGGAGGGCTCGGACAACCCAACGGAGGAAAGAAAAGAGGAAAAGGCACCTTGAGCACCAACGAAATCAGAGAAAGAGGACGAGAGATGTCCAAATGGTTGAAAACATTGAGCAAGATATCGAGGAGCAACGTATGGATGCTTCTTTGAAAAAATGTTTGCAAAAAGATGAAATGCTGGTGGTTACGCCCGCCGTTGAAACTGAAAAAAATTGAACTAGTCCCTGGAGATGGGACGAAGCGTATAAGCATTGGAGCTGGGCTTGACTCGGTTTTTAAAGAAGGACTAACAAAGTTGTTACGAGAATATGCTGACATATTTGCTTGGAGCCCGAAGGAAATGCCCGGTCTTGATGAATCGGTAGCAGTGCACAAGTTGAATGTCCACAAAGATGCTTTCCCAAAGATGCAAAAGAGAAGGAATTTTGCTCCTGATAGGCAAAAAGCGATTGATGAAGAAATTGATAAGATGCTTGACGCAGACCTTATTTGTGAAGTCACTTATCCTGAATGGGTGGCAAATGTAGTTTTGGTAAAGAAGGCCAATGGAAAATGGAGAGTTTGTATCGACTACACTGATCTTAATGCGGCTTGCCCAAAAGTCCCCTACCCTCTTCCAAGTATTGATCAACTGATTGATGCCACTGCAGGTCATCTCATGCTAAGCTTCATGGATGCTTTTTCCGGATATAATTAGATCAAGTTGGCACCAGAAGACAGAGAGAAAACATCCTTCATCACCCATCGAGGAGTTTATTGTTACAAGGTCATGCCTTTTGGCCTTATCAATGCGGGAGCGACTTATCAAAGAATGATGAATAAAATCTTTGCCGGACAGCTTGGTCGTAATATGGAGGTATATGTTGACGATATGATAGTTAAATCTTTACTGCTGGAAGCTCACCTTGAAGATTTGAAGGAATGCTTCGAGAAGTTAAAAACTCACAACATGAAGCTAAATCCGGAAAAATGTACATTTGGCTTGGAGGCAGGAAAATTCTTAGGTTTCTTGGTCAGTCAAAGAGGAATAGAAGCAAATCCTGAAAAGATTCAAGTAATTTTGGATATGCGTCCTCCTAAGACAATTCGTGACGTGCAAAGGTTAACAGGCAGGTTAGCCGCCTTGAGAAGATTTATATCTAAGCTAGCGGAGAGATGTTTACCTTTCTTCCACACCCTAAGGGGAGCAACATCTACGAAGGTTATCATGTGGACGCCCGAATGTCAAGCCGCCTTCGATGACTTGAAGGCATATCTCTCAAGCCCACCTTTGTTAACAACAGCTGCTCATACTGAACCCCTAGAAATATACTTATCGGCATCTAATGCAGCTGTTGGGGGCAGTGTTAATCAAAGAAGATGAAGGAGGACAAAAACCTATTTATTATGTAAGCCAAGTGCTAAAGGATGCGGAAACCCGCTACCCTCCTGTAGAAAAATTTGCATATGCCCTTGTCACTGCAAGTAGGAAGCTAAGGCATTACTTCCAAGGAAGAGAGATCAAGGTTATCACCAATCAACCTTTGAAGAAGCTTCTACACAAGCCAGATTTGTCAGGGAGATTGATCAATTGGGCAGTAGAATTAAGTCAATTTTCTATCTCATATGAGCCAAGAAAGGCCATTAAGGCACAAGCTCTATCGGACTTCGTTGTAGAATGCTCTTTTGGTAGTCAAGAAAAGATGCCAACTTTAGAGGATGATCCTCCTGTCAATGAAACTGTCTCTCCTGCCAAAGAACCTATGTTAGGTCCGATAAGATTGTAGAAGGGGGGGTTGAATACAATCTTTACCTTTTTATCGAAATTTGTCCTTTAAATTAAATTTGATAAAGACAAATTTATGTGCGGAATTATTTAACACAATTTTTCAAGTTGAATATAACTGTATATTAACTTGATGTGGTGTTACAAAATCAGTATAACAACTTATCAAGATGTTAATAACTAATTAGAAAATTCGACATGAACTTTTCTAATTTAGTTAATAATAATCAAGATAAGAACTAGGAAACTTAATTCGCTAGTAGTACAAGAATCACAAATAAACAAGTTCTAGCGGATAGAATATAACAAAGATGAAGAACTTGAATTTCTGGGAATTGTTTAAGCTTTGGTGTTCTTGATATTCTTGAGAGAGAATTCTGTTCTGGATATAATGTTTTATGCTGTGTTTCTTCAGTTATCACATAATCTGCTGTGTTCTGTTCTTTTATATCAGTAACAGGTCTTGCTGGCTTTCTGTAAGATATTTAACTGCTCCAGCATGACTTAAACTACTACCAAGACTTGATTTTTCTTCATTAAGACTTACACAAACCTCCATTAAGACATAAAACTTGTCGGTATGACTTAATCAGAAGTTCGGTAAGACTTACAACAGCTGGCAGAGGTCGGTAAGACTTAATCAGGTCGGTAAGACATAATCCTGAAAAGATAATGTCGGTATGACTTAAAATTAGGTCATACCGAATTTTTCTTCTCCAAGACATAATCCAATCTTCTTTCTTTAAGTCATATTGATCCATTTAATTAATTAATGATTAACTAATTCATATTTAATTGATACAATAATTAATTTAATAAATAAATTAATTCTTCCAGAATTAATTCATTTAATTAAATCAACTAAATGATTTATATCAATTATAAATGAATTTAATTAAATCAATAAATAATTAATTTAATTCTTACAAACCACTGAAGGTAGTAAAGAATTACCACTGATTTGTGTTGACGTTCGATGTACTATCTGGTTCATGAACGACTAACTTCAACGATGCTTCTTCACTTTTGACTTTAGGTTGTGGTTTGTTTCTTCTCTCAATTCTCTTGTACTGTAACTGACCTTCAAACTATCACTCGAAAAATCTCTGTCACTGTTCAAATGAATCCATTCACTTCAATGCTATACTGGGGCTTGATTAGTTAACTGAATCGTCTTCCAGTGTATGACATCAAAACTATAGATTGACTTTTCTTCTTTCTTCTGACAGATAATACTTCTTGAGATTCCTGTGACAGTTCATATGTATATTTACTTATTACAATTTGGTTTAAGTTGATTAGGATCCTCTAACTACAAATAGGCTGAGTCATATGCCTTTCAATCTCCCCCTATTTGTTTGTTAGACAATAACAAGCAAATTCCTAGAGGATACCTCAACTAATCTAACTTAACCAAATGAAAGATAAAACTTTAAATACTAAGTAAATATGAAAAAAAAAAAGTTCTGGTTTATATTTAACATTTGCCAGATTCAAACATGAAAGATAAATACAAGATAGATGATCCTCTAGACTGATCATATGATACAAATTCCTATCAAGATTTATCTAAGCTCTAAAGATATAACATGTAGAGCAATTCTTTTTCTTCAGTTGTTTTCCCTTCTGAATTCTCCTTCTTCTGGCTCATCTGTGACTTGAAGTTTCATGTGTAAATCAGAATCAACAAGACGTTCTCTCCTTGATGACAATCCTTGAGGTAAGACTAAAGGAATTCCAAGCTTCTTTCTCAGTTCACCTTGAAATTTCTTGTAATCTTTTATGTTCGTTTGTGCATAGGAACGAATGTGATCTGCAGCTATTACCTTTTCTTCAGTCAAGAATCCATGATTTCTGAGAGCATATTCAGCATAAACCAAGTGTTTTGCATGATGTTCATATAACTCATCTGTCTGAAGATTGATTGAGTGAAGTACCTCTCCCTTAAGAAATTTTACTTGTGGAGGATCCTTAATCACTTCTGGTCCAGCTCTTTCAGCAAATTCCTTGAACTTCTCATGTAGCAACACACCTAGCTCAGAAGATGTTCTTACCTTAGGCCTAAGTACCCAAATCTCTGTCAGTGATCTGTCATAAAAGAACTGAATAGATACTCTGAAAGTTCCAACTTTATGACAATCCACAAATATTACCAGCTCATCGGTTCAAATGCAGTAGTTATCCTGATGACTTCTACCTGTAAGGCCTTTATATACATATCATGAATTGGATTTGCCAGTTTGAATTCCTCGAGAATTTGTCCAAGACGACGATCTTCATAATCAGAACTCTGAGGTGAATCAATTGCTTTTTGAGCACGTTCCCATTTGTCACCGCTCTTTAGTCTGATATATGTCTTTCTCTTCTCAACATTTATAGCATGTAATCGTTGTAATGCTTGCTGTTCAGCTTTCTGAAGTTCTTCATTTCGTGCAATTTGCTCTAATGACTTTTGAAGCTTTTCTTCTCTCATCAGTAAATTAGCTTCCCTCTGAGCAAATAATTCTTCAGATTCTTTCTCAGCTTGTTGAGCTTCAGATTCAGATATCACTGGTCCTTCATCTTCCCAGTGACTAAGATCAGGTTCAGGAAGTTCTTCACCTTGATCAGTGAATTCAAGATCAGCAAAAACATCGAAGTTAGCCGGTTCACCCGTGTAATAATAACCTGTGTTCTTGTCTTGAATTTCTTCTTTAGTTTCTTCAACTACTTTCTTCCTCTTATCTTCACTTTGGTCAGATTTTCCAGATTTTCCCTCTCCTCCTCCTCTTTCTTTAGTTTTATCTTGTGACCCCTTTGATTTCTCCCCCTTAGTTGAGGAATCCTCTACAGATTTATCAGTTGCCCCAGCTTCAGGATCTTGTTCATCATCATCACCACCCTTACTTGTAAAGAATTCAATTTCTTCATTTGTAGGTTTGCGACTTTGACTTACAGGATTAAACAAATGTCTTAACCCTTTAGTCTGGTGTGCATTTTGCTTTTCGATCTGGTCCAGACGAGAATCAGTAGATTCCTGATTGTGCTGTACCTCTGACTGTAGAGTGTCAACTTTCATGGAAATTTCAGAAATTAACATGTCTTGAGCAACAGTAATATCTCCAGTGTCATCAAGTGCCTTTTCATGAGAGAGTTCGAGAGAATCTATCTTCTTGGTGAAAGATGTCTTTAAGTAGTTTATATCCTTCTTGATTCCAGCAAGCTGACTGTTGACAGAGGTGGATGAAGAAGATCGCTCACCCACTTGTGCTCTAAGGATTTCTGTTTCAGCCTTGCTGACTGCAAGTTCTTTCTCTAAAGCAGTTATCTTTTCTAATAGTGAGAGAGTGTATGTGTCAGTGTGTGCGCTCACCTGACGTTCACTTTGAGATCCACTCACCTGAAGTGCATGTGTTTCACTCAATTTTATGGTATTCCTCACATCACTCCTCTCAGATTCCTTAGTTGCTTCCAGATTTGTACCTGCATGTAAAATCACCCTAGCCTCCTCTGGGAAGGTCAGTGGTGGTGCAATGGGAGTTCGCAAATCCCTTTCCTTAATCAAATCTACTTGAACATTTGAAATTGTTGACTGAATTGCTTCAGTAGTAGATTGATCAAGTTGCCTTCCACTTTCTCCAGTCGAAACTGCGAGTGGAAAATCCCTTGAGGGAGCCAGGAGCGTTTGTCCTGGGAGGGGAGATGATGGTTCTATTAAAGTTGGCTGAGAACCAAGATTTCCCTCTAAAGCCTGTGAAGACTCTTCTACCGTAACTATGGTAGGCACTGTCACATTTTCTACGTGCTCTCCTTGCAATGTGTCTTGAGACTCATCTAAAGGTATGTCTTCCCCCATTGTGAGTAATAGGGGTGTGCTTGACTCACTACAAGGTGCCACGGCCCTATGGCGAATTTCAATAGAATCATCCTGTTGAGAAGATGATTCTAGTAACTGTGTAACGGCCATATCAACTTCCATATCCTGTTGAGAGGATATAGACGGGCTTACAGTTGCCTCAGTTTGAGTTCTACTTTTCTTTTCTAGAGGCAGAGCTGTGGGTTCACTCATACTACCACTACTGATTCGACTTCTTTTAACTTGCAATTTCTTTCTGGAGTGAAAAGATACGAGTTTTGTTGGTTGAGTGTTTGGCTCTACGACCTTGGTTAGAGGTTGTGGTACTACAACCCCTTGGTTAGACCTACCAACCACTTGGGTTCTAGAAATAGATTGAGAAGTAGTAGTTTGAGGAACAGAAGGCAATACCTGGTCAGCTGATTCCGCAACAGTCTCTGATAAGATTGGTTGATCTGATTCAGGTTCAGGGACAGATGCAGTTTCTTGCACTGGATGTTCAACAGCAAGTGCAGCTGGCTGAGGAACAATTTGTTGAGCAGGTTTAACTCGTTGATTGCCTTGATCTTCATTATCAACAAGTATGTTTTCCACTGGTGGTTCAGGGTTTTGTTCAGGTTGTTCAGGTTCTGGTACAGGTTCAATGACAGGTAGTTGTATATGGTTTGACATGTATTGGGTGACAACTACAGGTATGTTTGTGAATTTAGGCTTGTTGCTGTACTCAGTGAACAATCTGGTAGTAGGTTTGCCTGACGTCAGTGATTCTCCATTCAGGAATTGGGCTTGGTTTTCTAGTTCCACAAGATGATTAAAAATCAATGACAAGAATCTTGGATAATAGCATGATACTTTATGTCCATTATCAAAATTCTTCTTTGCATTAATGATTCTTCTAACCATCGGAACACACAGTAGTCTACCAATATTAATTCTTCGGTTGTGTGCAACTGCATATCCAATATGCTGCAAGAAGGATGGTAATACCCCGAAGTTCCCTTTAGTAGAATTGGCAAAGACTCTACCTAATGTGTCAAACAGATAATCCCATTCCTGAACAAAGTTCTTTTTATTCCAGACAGTTTGATCAGGACTGTCTTGATAGAATACACCATTCAAAAAATTTATCAATTCTTGATCTGATGGTAATTCTTCGAAATTTTCAGTTGGAAAATTTAAGACCGTATTTATTGTATTTTCATTCACTGTGTACTGATTGTCTCCTACAGAGAAGACAAATGATCTGTTATCATTAGAAATGACAGCAGTAGTACACATGATTCGAAAAGGTTCAATTTTCAAAGGAGCATCCAAGCTCAAAGCAGTGCGAACCAGTGAATTTTCATTTAAAAACCGAATCCACGGTCGAAAACGTTCAACTGAACATTTTTCTGGATCAAAATAACCGATTAAATTATGTTTAATAATTTCAAATCGATCAGCCATTTTAATCAAGATTTAATTTCCTTGAAAATTTCAGATTTTACAAAATTATGATTTAAAAATTAATTTTTCGAATTAATAATTAATTAAAAATTCGAAAAAATTAAAAGTTGTTGAAAAATTCTGAAAAATTCACACAATGATCCTCTTACACACACGAACACATGTATATTTTTAGATTTGCAAGAATCGAACCCAGTTTTTTAGAAAATCAGATCTTAAAACCGATTTTTCGAAAACTAAAACCTTTAAAAACCTGACCAAATCTTGATTTTAACCACTCAAAACGTAGATAATCAGTCAATGAATCCAAATATGTGGTCAGATCGTGAAATAGGTGAGTGATTCCTGTCAAAAATTCGGCAGAGGTTCGACTGTAATGTGCGTGTGTATTGTATGTATCTATGGTTCTCAATGACTTAACATGTGAGATGACTTAAAATGTTAATAAGACTTAACACTTCTATTTGCTATATATATACAAACTGTCGAAAGACTTAAATAAAATACATAATACGAATAAGACTTAGATTAATTACATACGAGTAAGACTTAAATAAAACTACTGACTTAAGACTTAATTTAAAAAACTCGCTAAGACCTAATTGAATAAGACTTAAGTTTAAAAGACTCGTTATGACTTAACTTATATACAGGTGAATAAGACTTAATGTTAACAGACTAGCGAATATGACTTAATAAAAAAAACTCGGTAAGACTTAACCTGTTTAAGTCATACCGATTTTTAAGTTAAGTCATATTAATTGTTTTTCCTAATTTTAAGTCATATTTACTTTGAACAATCATTAAAAACACAATAAAATATACAATTAACTTATAAAAATAATAAAAATATTATAGAAAATTAAACAAATAATAATAATTATTATAAACATCATATGCTAACCTATTAACGAAAACAAAACAATATTAACAGGACAAACATTACAAAACATATGATAAATTAATTAATAAAATAGAAATAAATATCTACAAATATTCTAAAAATACAGAAGTATGAAGTATTAAATAATATGAATAAACAGAGTGAAAAATAACTAAACAAACAAGAAAATCAGTTGGTAAAATAATTATACAAGTGATTTCAAACAACAAATATTCACAGAATAATCACTTGCAAAATTATTAAAGATCAAATTTCAGATATTAACAGTATTAATTACTAGTACTGTTTAACATACCCAATTCACTAACAATTTTAGTGAATGAGGATTCATTAAGCGACTTAGTAAAAATATCTGCAGTTTGATCTCCAGAGCCTACAAATAGTAGTTGTACTGTACCATTCATTACATGCTCTCTTATAAAATGATACCTTATGTCAATGTGTTTTGTCCTTGAGTGCTGCACAGGATTGATGGCGATTGCTATGGCACTTGTATTATCACATAAAATAGGAATATTTTCCAATACAATGCCATAGTCCATTAATTGATTCCTAATCCATAAGATCTGAGCACAACAGCTTCCAGCAGCTATATATTCAGCTTCGGCTGTAGAGTTGGAAACTGTTTGCTGTTTCTTACTGAACCAGGATACCAATCTTCCACCTAGGTATTGACAACTCCCAGATGTACTCTTCCTGTCTACAACACTTCCTGCATAGTCAGAATCTGTATATCCAATTAAAGTAAAACCAGTTTCATTAGGGTACCAGATGCCTAAATTAGGCGTACCCTTTAGATATCTTAAGATTCTTTTGACAGCAGTGAGATGGATTTCTTTAGGGTTCGCTTGGAACCTTGCACACAAGCATGTGGCAAACATTATATCTGGTCTACTAGCAGTTAGGTAAAGCAATGAGCCAATCATACCTCTATAGCCTGTGATATCTACCTTGGCAGAACTTTCACATCAACCAATTTTGACAGCTATAGTTGATGGTGTCTTTGCTGATGAGCACTCCTCCATGTGATATTTCTTGAGGAGCTCCTTAATGTACTTGGATTGACAAATAAATATTCCATCTTGTCTCTGACTTATTTGTAATCCAAGAAAGAATTTCAGTTCTCCCATCATGCTCATTTCAAACCTACCCTGCATTAACTTAGAAAACTTCTTGCATAAAAGCTCATTAGTAGACCCAAATATAATATCGTCCACATAGACTTGAACTAGTATTATATCATTCTTATGTCTTTTAGTGAAGAGAGTTTTGTCTTTGACACCTCTTATAAAACCATTTTCTAATAGAAATTCAGAGAGAGTGTCATACCATTTTCTTGGGGCTTGCTTAAGACCATAGATAGCTTTGTAAAGAAAATAGACATAGTCCAGATGATATTGATCTTCAAAACCAGGGGGCTGTTCTACATACACTTCTTCATCTAGCTTACCATTCAGAAAGGCACTCTTGACATCCATTTGATAAACTTTGAATCTTGAATAGGATGCAAATGCCAAGAATATTCTGATGGCCTCAAGTCTTGCCACTGGAGCATAGGTCTCGTCATAATCAATGCCTTCAGCTTGAGAATAACCTTTAGCTACCAGTCTTGCTTTGTTTCATATCACAGTGCCATCTTCATCTAGTTTGTTTCTGAATACCCATCTTGTGTCCACCACTTTTCTATCTTTAGGTCGGGTACCAGCTTCCATACTTCTAGTTGCTTAAATTGATTGAGTTCATCTTGCATAGCAATCACCCAATCAGGATCAGATAGAGCTTCTTCTACTTTCTTAGGTTCCATGACAGACAGGAACCCAGAATAGTTACATTGATTCTGATAAGCTCTTCTTGTTTTCACACCAACATCTGGATCACCAAGAATCAGCTCAAAAGGATGAGCTCTATTCCAAACAGTTTGTCTGGGAAGAATTGATCTTGATGATTCGCCTTGATCTTCAGTATAATGTTGAGTATGACTTGTTGACCCTTCATTATCTCCCCCTGAGTTGTTGCCAGTTTGACTTGTTGATGGTTCAAGAGTATCAGTGGTGTCTTGAAAATTATCATTGTTTTCACCAGCATCACCTTGATCATTACCACCAACATTTGGATTATTATTATTAGCAACAACGTCAGGTTGACTGTCATCATCTGAATCTGAGTCTGACATGTCATTAAACTTAAGCTTTTCAGATGGATCTTCATTTTGGATACTTGGGAGTTTTGTGTCATCAAATGTAACATTGACACTTTCCATAGATTTCTGTTCATCAATAAGATACACCTTGTAGGCTCTTCTAGTATAACCAATAAATATTGCCTCATGTGCTTTTTCTTCAAATTTACTACCTTGATCATCTCCTTCTTTCAGCACAAAGCATTTTGTCCCAAATACATGGAAGTACTTGAGAGTTGGTTTCTTGTCATGTAGAGCTTCATATGGTGTCTTCATTAAGTCTTTATTGATAAGTGTTCGATTCTGGGTATAGCATGCAGTGTTGACAGCTTCAGCCCAAAAGCTCAATGGAAGCCTTGATTCACTTAGCATAGTACGTGCAGCTTCAATCAAGGTTCTATTCTTTCTTTCAACTACCCCATTTTGTTGAGGAGTTCTGGGAGCCGAGTACTGTCTAGTTATACCCTTTTCAGTGCAAAAATCATTCAGAACTGCATTCTTGAATTCAGTTCCGTTGTCTGACCTTATAGCTCTTACTGGACGATTAGAATCCAGCTCAATTAACTTAATGTGATCAACTACCAGTTGTGGAGTTTCATCTTTTGAGTTCAGAAATAGTACCCATGTGAATTTTGAGAAATCATCAACAATCACTAGAGCATATCTTTTTCTTGACATAGACATCACACTAACTGGACCAAACAAATCCATATGGAGAAGTTGTAATGGTTCAGTTATTGATGATATGTTAGTGCTCCTGTGAGTTGCCCTTTTTAACTTCCCTTTTTGACAAGCATCACATAGACCTTCCTGAGTAAATTCAATCGAAGGTAAACCTCTCACCAACTCTCTTTTCACTAGAGAATTCATTGTTTTGAAGTTTAGGTGAGAAAGTTTCTTGTGCCATAACCAACTTTCATCAGTGGATGCCTTTGAATAAAAACATCTAATTTCTTCTGTGCTTCCAGAGTTCATATTGGCTATGTACAAGTTTCCTTTTCTTACTCCAGTCAACTGTGGCCTTTCATTTCTCTTTTGTGATATTAGACAATTCTTCTTTTTGAAATGAACTTCATAACCTTTGTCACAGAATTGACTAATACTGAGCAAATTGTGCTCAAGACCGTTCACAAAAGAGACATCTTCAACGATAACATTTCCAGCTTCTAATATGCCATATCCATCAGTTTTACCTTTACTGTTATCTCCAAAGGTAACGACTGGGCCGGTCTTCTCCACCACATTTGTCAGCAGGGCTCTATCTCCGATCATATGCCTTGAACATCCACTGTCCAGAATCCACATGACTCGTTCAACCTGTTTCAAACCCTGCAATGACAAATTGGTTAGACTTTCTTCGGAACCCAAATTTGATTGGGTCCGGAGTACTTAAAGAATTGACCTTTATCAGGTAAAGCAACACTTTTTATTTTAACAACATTTTCTTCAGGTACTGGACATTTAACCCTGTAAACAGCTTTAACTTGTTTTGGTTTCAGCTTGGGTAACCATGTCTTTACCATATCCTGAGAAGAACTTGGAGTCCTAATCTTAAAATTAGGTGATGTTACAGTCCTGGATCTAACATGTTTATTTCTGCTCATATACTGTCTAGGAACATTCTTATCAACACATGCATGATTACCGTTAAAGTAAGCAGACATTATATTAAAAGCACAAGACATGCTATGGATGTAGTATCCAAAGGTTCTGCTATGGATGTCTTCCTTAATGATTAAAGATGTAGTATCCAAAGGTTCTGCTATGGATGTCTTAAAGAGTGGATTACTAACACCCTTAAGCACTATTGGTATACCCCTTTCTACAGCACTGACACGATTAGGGGTAATAATGCTTTTTCGTCCAATAGCTTCATTATAATCAAACCCAATTCCTACGGTTTGATTAATAGCTTGTTGGTTAAACAACTCTTTAGCCACTTTGCATGAATTAGAAGTAGCATTAACCCTTATTTCTAGCTCAGCTATTGTTTCACGTTGTTGAACAACTATCAACGCTAGAGACCTCTCAAGTTCTTTTAGAATTCTTATTTCTGATTTTTGTTTATCATGGCAATTTTGTACATCGTGTAATTCTGATAATTGATTACTAAGATCTGTATTTAACAAATTGATCCTTTCAATCTCTCTATTAGCATTACCTAGTGTATCACTAAGTTGATAAATATATTGACTTTCAGTACATGATACCTCAAATGAAGTACCACTGGAGTTATCAGATTTTGCCATCAGGGCAAGATTGCCATACTCTTCATCTTCAGAGTCTGTATCATCCCAACTCTTTCCAGCAGCCACATAGGCTTTACTTGTCTTCTTCTTCTCAGATCCAAAGTCTTTTCTTTGGTTTTGTTTTGGCTTCTGACATTCAGTAGCGAAATGTCCAAGTTCATTACAGTTGTAGCATCTAATTTTACTTCTTTCAACTGTTCCAGTTTTGTAACCTCCTCTGTTATTTGAGGATGAAGAACCTCCTCTCTAGAACCTGTTATAGTTAGATTTGTACCTGAACTTGGGATTCTTCCTGAATCTGAAGTTGCTGAATTTCCTTACCAACAAAGCCATGGACTCATCTTCCAACTGATCTAGCTCTTCTAACGAATAGAAGTCTCCTTCATCTGGACTAGCATTCGTTTGACCAACTTCAACTTCAAGCTTACCACTGTCAACATTACAAGGTTGAATAACCTTATCTTCCACTTCCTGTTTGTTCTCAACAATAAGAGCTGTAGAAGTATTAGCAACTCTTCCTTTTCCATAAATCTCCTTTTGTTGAGATTGTTCAAGTTCATAGGTTTTTAAAACACCAAAGAGTCTTTCTACAGTAATTTCACTTAGATTCCTCGACTCTCTGATAGCTGTAATTCTATGTTCTAGATGAACAGGCATTGACAGTAGAAATTTTCTGTTGATCTCTTTCTGAGTGTAGTACTTGCCATGCATCTGTAAATTGTTGACAAGTTTGTTATATCTTTCAAACACATCTTGAATACTTTCATTGTATGCTGATCGAAAGTGTTCATACTCAGATGTCAGAATTTCTAGACGATTCTCCCTAACTTCCTCTGTTCCTTCATTCACAGTTTCAATGGTTTCCCACATATGCTTTGCAGTCTTGCAGTTAATCACATGACTATACATCATAGAGTCTAGAGAATCTATTAAGATCAGTCTTAAATTAATGTCAAGTCCAGCTTCTTCTCTTTCAACAAGAGTGTACTCAGAAGAATCTTTGTGTACAAACTTTGTAGGGAAAATAACTTTTCCATCAGTAACAACTTCAGGAATTAATCCAAAAGGTATTATTGGTCCTTCTGATAAGACTTTCATGTATTTAGGATTTGCAACCTCGAGGAACATTAACATTTTGTTCTTCCACATATCATAACTGTTTTTGTCATATATGGGAATTTTCACAGTTTCAACTTTAGAAGACATGATGAATTTTTTAAGAGAGTTAAAAAATTCGGGGATGATTTTTAATCGAGTAAAATGGGATCTTTGATTTGTGTATCAATAAATCGGCTCTGATACCAATTGTTAGGTCCGATAAGATTGTAGAAGGGGGGGTTGAATACAATCTTTACCTTTTTATCGAAATTTGTCCTTTAAATTAAATTTGATAAAGACAAATTTATGTGCGGAATTATTTAACACAATTTTTCAAGTTGAATATAACTGTATATTAACTTGATGTGGTGTTACAAAATCAGTATAACAACTTATCAAGATGTTAATAACTAATTAGAAAATTCGACATGAACTTTTCTAATTTAGTTAATAATAATCAAGATAAGAACTAGGAAACTTAATTCGCTAGTAGTACAAGAATCACAAATAAACAAGTTCTAGCGGATAGAATATAACAAAGATGAAGAACTTGAATTTCTGGGAATTGTTTAAGCTTTGGTGTTCTTGATATTCTTGAGAGAGAATTCTGTTCTGGATATAATGTTTTATGATGTGTTTCTCCAGTTATCACATAATCTGCTGTGTTCTGTTCTTTTATATCAGTAACAGGTCTTGCTGGCTTTCTGTAAGATATTTAACTGCTCCAGCATGACTTAAACTGCTACCAAGACTTGATTTTTCTTCATTAAGACTTACACAAACCTCCATTAAGACATAAAACTTGTCAGTATGACTTAATCAGAAGTTCGGTAAGACTTACAACAGCTGGCAGAGGTCGGTAAGACTTAATCAGGTCGGTAAGACGTAATCCTGAAAAGCTACTGTCGGTATGACTTAAAATTAGGTCATACCGAATTTTTCTTCTCCAAGACATAATCCAATCTTCTTTCTTTAAGTCATATTGATCCATTTAATTAATTAATGATTAACTAATTCATATTTAATTGATACAATAATTAATTTAATAAATAAATTAATTCTTCCAGAATTAATTCATTTAATTAAATCAACTAAATGATTTATATCAATTATAAATGAATTTAATTAAATCAATAAATAATTAATTTAATTCTTACAAACCACTGAAGGTAGTAAAGAATTACCACTGATTTGTGTTGACGTTCGATGTACTGTCTGGTTCATGAACGACTAACTTCAACGATGCTTCTTCACTTTTGACTTTAGGTTGTGGTTTGTTTCTTCTCTCAATTCTCTTGTACTGTAACTGACCTTCAAACCATCACTCGAAAAATCTCTGTCACTGTTCAAATGAATCCATTCACTTCAATGCTATACTGGGGCTTGATTAGTTAACTGAATCGTCTTCCAGTGTATGACATCAAAACTATAGATTGACTTTTCTTCTTTCTTCTGACAGATAATACTTCTTGAGATTCCTGTGACAGTTCATATGTATATTTACTTATTACAATTTGGTTTAAGTTGATTAGGATCCTCTATCTACAAATAGGCTGAGTCATATGCCTTTCAACCTATCCCTCCTCCGAACCCAACATGGAAACTCTTCGTGGATGGATCTTCTACTTCGACTAGGAGTGGAGCAGGGTTAATCTTGATCAGCCCAGAAGGGTTCCAAGTAATGCAAGCCATAAGATTCACTTTCAAAGCTACAAACAATCAGGCTGAGTATGAAGCACTTATTGCGGGACTTAACTTGGCAAGAAGTCTCCAAGTTCAACACCTCTCCATTTTCAGTGATTCTCAAATTGTGGTAAGGCAAACCACTGGGGATTATGCTACAAAAGATATCATCCTCACCAAGTATCAAGCCTTGGTCAAATCCCTCCTTTCTCTCTTTGTCAGCCATACACTTGTCCAAGTGGATAGAAGTGACAACACCATTGCAGACTTGCTGTCCAAGCTAGTGGAGTCAGAAAAAGACAACTTAGATGGTTCTGTCTATTTTGAAGAATTGAAGGTGCCAGCTATTGAGGGACATCAAATCATGGAAGTGGGCGTTGCCGACTCAACTTGGATGACACCAATCGTTGACTACTTGAAGGAAAATATTCTACCCGATGATTCTACCAAGGCCAAACAAATTCGCTCTCAGGCCGCCAAATATTTCATTCAAGATGACATTCTCTATAAGAGGACTTTCGATTCTCCCATCCTCAAATGCATCGACCCAGATGAGGCTCTATATTGCATGAGAGAAGTTCATGAAGGGATTTGTGGAGATCACATGGGGGGAAGAGCTCTCGCTCATAAAATTCTTAGGCAAGGATACTTCTGGCCTACTTTGATTAAGGATTGTAAATCTTTTGTCAAGAAGTGTACACAGTGCCAGCTCTTCAGCAATGTCCTTAAGCAAGCACCTGCCTTGCCCTCATCTATTCTTTCCCCCATTCCCTTCGCCATGTGGGGGATCGACATCATGGGACCTTTCCCCAAAGCAAAGGGAGAACTCTAATATGTGATGGTGGCAATTGATTATATGACTAAATGGGTGGAAGCTAAGGCCCTAAGAACAATCACTCAAGAAGACACCATTAAATTTGTCAATGAAAATATTATCACAAGGTTCGGAATCCCGAGAGTTATGGTGTCTGACAATGGAACCCAATTTGTTGGGTCAAAGTTCATGAAATTCCTTTCCGAGAGAGGAGTGAAGCATACGAAAGCTTCCGTATGCCACCCTCAAAGCAATGGACAGGTAGAAGTCACAAATTGAACCATTGTGCAAGGTTTAGAGAAAAGACTCCAAGCGTCTAAGAAAAAATGGCCTGAAGAGCTACCAAATGTGTTGTGGGCTTACCGCACATCTGCTCGAAGCAGTACCAAAGAAACCCCTTTCAAACTAGCATTTGGTACCGAAGCCTTGCTACCGGTAGAAGTGGGATCACCCTCTTATTGAGTCCTAAACTTTGACGAAGAAGCCAACAACGAGGGCCTACGAGACAATATTGAACTTATTGATGAATTCAGAGTTGAAGCCGTGCAAATGATGGATACGTATAAGGAAAAAACCAAGGAATTCTTTGCTAAGAAGATAAGAATTCGAAAATTTGAGGAAGGAGACTTGGTGCTACGAGCAACAAAAGCCTCCGACCCACGCCATACGGGAAAACTCATGCCCAAGTGGGAAGGTCCTTACAAGGTGAAACATGTGCTACGCCCAGGTTCCTACAAGTTAAAAAGATTGGATGGAACTTAAATAAACAACACATGGCATGGAGACAAGTTGCGAAAATACTATACCTAAAGATTGCGTATTCCTTTCCACTACTACTACTACAATGAAGTGTTGGAGGCATACTTTTATGAATCTCCACAACACATTATCTATGTTACTATTAACTCTCATCAACTACTCATGTAATCATCTTTCATGAATGAAGTATCTATTTTCTACTCACAATACGTTGCGAGTAAAAGTATCTCAGCAACACAAGTAACACCATCTCAGAAACAAAACAAATAAAGCCATCTCAGACACAAGACCAGTAACATCACCTCAGACACAAAAGAAATAACACCTCAGACAAAGTAATATTTCTTCAGACGCAATTTTACAATATGATTGTCTCATACTTTTTAGATTAAATTAAGTTATTTCCGACACAAGTAAAACTACCTCAGACAAAAATCTAAATGTTTCATATCATCTCATGGGAGATATTCAGACACAAGTTAATAATTTCTCCCAGACACAAGTAATACCACAATTATAGATAAAACATGCAAATGGCTCAAACACTACTACTTTTTCCCCACCAAAAGAAGGCGAGGAAGAAGCTCAACAATACAAAGCACTCCAGATGCAATACAAGTACAGATAAAACAACAATACAAGTCTTAGAACATCCTAATACAAGACGAAACTCAGTCATGGTACTAAATAAACATGGGAAGTGACACGTCAAGGTATCAAGGCGGTGCACCTGTCTCCCTGCGAGAGGAAGCCCTTTGTCGGGCTCTCACCCAATCCAAGAAATAAGCCTCAAAGCCTTCCCTCGATCTATATATGTCATTTCTAAGAAACTCACGACAACAATCAACAACAAGTGGAATCATCTTCCGACTCTCAGCACCAACAGCTCTCGTAAACTCCACACTTCCTCGAAAGGCGGTCACAGCATTATCCAAGTCCTGCGTATACATCGGGGTATATTTGTACTCCAGGACCACCTCTTCTCTCGATGGCACAGCAGCTAATTGCTCCTCTAACAATCTCACTCTCTTGGACAAGGTGTCGTTCGCCGTTTCTATAGCCTCAAGTTTTTCACCCACAACTTCCAACTTCTTCTTGGCTCGGTTGGCATCATCCACAGCCTCTTTAACCTGATCTTCCAAACGCTTCTTATCAGCAGCAAATCCTTCCTCGGCATCCTTTCGCGTAAGATCAATGTCAGCTATTAAGGCATCCTTCTCGAGATTTAGTGCCTTCACTTTCTTTTCTGCCAACTTTCGCCTAGCACGCTCTCGACAAGTAGCCAAAGCAGCACCATATCCATATCCACAAAACTGCATTACCACAAACGAGATGGATGTTAAGTAAGAGAGTGATATAAAGCACAAACAAAATAAAGTTCTAAAAGTAGTTAAAAAGACACATACCCGAGCTCCAAATTTTTCCATTTTCTTAACAATTTTAGGTATTTTCATCCCACCAAGCTTATCCATGTCATCACGTGTCAAGAGCTTGGTCATAAGCTGCTTAGGAGCAGTAGGAAACAGATATCCAACGCCTCGCCTGCTAGCACCTGTAGTACGATCCACTTTCTCGTCATAAGAAGAAACTACATACTCAAAAGTGGAGTCCACCACCCGCCGCGACCCAATTCTCTTCTTCAAACCAACTTTAAAATGAGGGACAAGTAATTTAGGACGACATCTCCGTACACGTTTTCCCTCACCATGGTCCTTGTTCACATTGGTTTTCTTTTTTGGACTTGAAGTAGGATTTTCCTCTACATTCTTCCCTTTGTCACCAAGCATATCTACACATAAGTCAGAAAAGGTTATAAATACTTCGATGTAAAATAGATTGTTGACAACAAATGCTATAATTGAACCATAGAAAGAACAATGTTAACAACAAAGATAACATACCATTGTTAACCAAAGGCTCAACACCTTCCAACACAGGTGAGCTACTCCCTGCTCCAACTAAATCCTCTCTGAAAATAGCATCACCTCCCATACTAACACCGCCGAACGCCCTATCCCAGTCGAAGGGACTTGCTCCCCTACCCATTCCTTAGTGACAACTTCCTCTTGACGTGCTAATGGCTCGCTGATATCCTTGTGCACATGTAACCGCTCCTTTTGCCCCAGAGTGATGAGACGTCTCTTCTTAGGTGGATTAGCACCACCACCCACACAAGTCTCCGCCTCCATGGCTCTACATTCCTGAACATGCAACACTTCTTCCTCAGCGATCACACTATCCTCGATCCTCTGATTTTGACCCTCCACTTCAGCATCACTTAGATCAAGCTCCAACACACTATCATCCTCCGCCTCGGCACTCTCATCCTCCGCCTCGGCATCATTATCCTCGACATCTTCCATATCGTCATCCTCGCCTGCGGAACTATCACCGTCCTCTTCAACCTCTCCCACTACCCGCTTCCTCAGGTGCGAAGGTTTGGGTGGTTGAGCTCTTAAGAACTCTTCAATCTTCGCCTTATCATCACCCCATACAAACTCTCCCCTATCCATAACAAAACTTTAGTCCATTGTCGACATAAATTAACCCAAATTTAGAAAGAATGACAACATTGATGGAAAAGTGAACCACTTACATTCATAGAATTTCAACCTGCTAACCGTGAATAACTCATCCTTGTCCCAAGGAGCTCTGAAAACACGCAAGCACCGCACACAATTTTTGACAATCGTCTCAGACAGTGCATTCCGTTGTATAACACATCTCGGCTCACAATTCGCAGAAAATCCGGGCATATAGATCCAGTCCCCACCATGCATAATAATGTACTCATATTGCCAATGTTTGAGGCTATTAGGCAACTTCACTGGTTTAAAGCTAGCAGCAGCAAGCCCGATCCGACTTTTCTTATTGCCCTGAACAACCTCATAAAAAGGAGCACAATTGGACCTCTTCACAGAAAAGATGGTGAAGAATGCCTCGAAGGTTGGTTACCGCTTGTTCCGGTTACATGAAGCAATGAACCACAAAATCAGTCGAATGGAGTTCGGAGTGAACTGTGCGGGAGTACATCTGAACTGCTACTAAGAATTTATGAGGCTTTGGCCTTAGGCCTGCTTTGAAGTGCTTAATGGGCATCGCTATACCACCATCACCAGGTCGAGAGTAAAGTCTCTCATCGGGAGCAGGGACCCTCCAAGTATAGTCACATCCAATTTGGAAGGCTTTAGATAGGATATCCTTCCACTTGCGATATTTAAAAGAACTCTGATGTTTTAGATGATCAATTTTTCCCCACATAGCATCAAGCTTCTTCCTGTCAAATGATGGAGGCTTAATATTATTGTTCTTGTTGTACTCTTCCATGCTAGTAAAATAAGCTTTAGGATCAATAGTCACTGGCGCCAAGGGGAAGAGAGAATTAGAGTCTGACCAAGACCCATCTCGAAGCAGCAAACTTGACACAGACCTTGTATTACTCCTCCCGTTAGATGTACCAGCTCCCGCCATCTGTCAACATATGCAATAAAAGACAAGTCAGACAAGTTACAAAGAAACTATGATATACATACATAAGGAAGCAAGTATAAAAGGAAGGGGGCGCAACAAAAAAAAAGTTATCGGTTTTTATTCTCATCCTCAACCATTTACCCGACCTCCATTATTTATAATTCTTCTAAGTACCCACAAAACACATTGTATATTTCTACCAAAAAAAAAAACAAAATCACACAACTTCTCTATCACAATACATGCCTTGTCATTTTATAAAAGTGCATGCCTTCTCATTGTATAAAAAGGATCCGCATTCCACCTTACACGCTTCATTTGCAAATCATTTTTTCTAAAATACTAACCGTGATTTCTTACAGCATTCTCATACATCACTTCATTGTTTACTTGAAAAGGTTTTATTCACACCTTAAACAACCCATGTCACTTATGATTGCCTGTCTATTCTTAACATACACACCACTGGACACTTATCTCACCACAGTTCATATAATTTACGCAACATTATCTCTTTGCACTCATGCACCATGTTACTACCAATTCAATCACATTGTTTCTATCTTCGACTACTTTTTATCACTACTTCAAGTTTTCGACTCAGCTCAACCTTGATTCAAATTTCATTCACAACCACAAATGGCCATCTGCATGCTTTATTTTTTATTCACACACTCCTCTTCTACATCACATCTACGTACATTAACCTGCACTTAGCAACATAAAACATCCTTTGTCATAACTCGATTCCTATACGAACAAACTATTTCACACACCAGACATATAACACATCACATAACTCTTCACCCCTATACATCACTATTGAATATACATGTAGTACTAACCCACTACACTACACATTGAGTACTGCATATAGTAATTACCACCGTTTACTTGGCATTTATTAAATATCAAGATCAGCCATCTAATCGCTTTTTTAACAATATACATACTACTTATGTGTATTCTCACCAATCCTCACTACAACAATCACTATACCCGCCTTCTCACCAAATACTCTCTTTTCCCGCTTCCGCCTCGTACTTCCCCATCTTGGCCCGTTTCCATCACCTCACACTTCCCCGACATATCTTTGCAACTCATAAAGTCACCAACTACCTTATTTTCCCGTTTTCCTCACAACTTATTACACATTGAACTGAATGGGTGAGAAAAACAGAGCATGGCCTAACTACATGCATACTACATTACCTAAAGCATGTCTACGCAGTTACCATGCCCACGCATACTACAGCAAACATATATAATCCTATACACATACATGTTCTTCATTTAGCATATTTATATACACACATAGTTACACGTACACTAATCTATTTTAACCATAAATCCTTACGCCCACCACGAGCCAGCTCCCTCCTCCTAAAAACGCTGCATGCAAGTTAAGAGAGGGCCATCTGGAGCTTACCCGCCTTCTCAAAGACACCCAAATAAACTACCCGTTCTTGTACCGCCTACACCCATACTCACCTTCCATTTACTCACATTTATACGTACAAAAGGATTATCACATGCACATGTCCCGCTTTCAAGTCCTCACCAGCCACCACCAACTCGTTCCCGCCTTCTCCATAACACACAAACAAGCTAAACACAGTTGCAAACCCAGCAACAAAAACTCTAAATAAACTAACCCGGTAACATATTTCGGTAACTAAATACACACAGGGTGGTATATTCGATGAGTTTCATGTACACAAATACATACAAACGAACATATATGTATTTTCCCGCCTTTACCAACTCGATCTTTGACAAGCTTTGGTCCAACACGCTGTCATGTTCCAGTTTTCTTCACATCAAAGTAGCCTCTAAATACGCAAACCCGGCAGACGATGATGGAGCATGGCATAATAGTTCAACCTCAAGTGTATACACTACATACACATGCGTGTACCTGCTTCACACTGTCCCGTTTTCACCACTTACAAAACAAAACAAACGTAAAGCCCCAGTCCCGCCTCCTCTCACATGACTCTCACCCCTGCCTTCTCCTAATAACTATCATTCCCTGTTGGAAGCCCTATACCCATTATGGGCCGAACCGAAGGCCCAACAAAAAGAAGCCCAAAATGGCTAACGGTCTCCTCTTTTCTTTAACGGTATTTGTCTACTTTCGATGGTGGGAAACACAATAATGTCCATAGGGCCCTTTTAAGGTAACGGACATAATTTCTAAGGTATAAATATAGATTGAATCTACAAGAGAAGACACATGCTTATAATTTACTAACACACACACACTCTCTTTACGTTCAAAGTACTCTAAAAACACGACTTACTTACTCTCACACCGGAGGTGAATCGGGGGGACAATCCCTCGCATTCTTCTCACTTTTCAGGGTTAACCCGAAGGCCGACCCGGTGGAAATCCAGTCGTAACATTTGGCGCCGTCTGTGGGAACGTAGAGATACAATCTGTGTTAAAATTTTGGCAAGCTATGACAATCGAAGAAACACCCAGGAATAACGAAAGCACCGTAATAGGAGACAGTCCCGCCACGCAAAGGACGACTCCGGCCGCCCAAAGAATGCTCGATTTCAATGAAGACATGCCCTCCCCCGAAGAACAACAAGAAATGCTAGCAAAATGGAGAGAAGAGAAAGCCAAAGGAAAAGAAACAGAGAAGGCAAAAAGCCAGAACGAAGCAGCACGGCAAGCCGAGCTAAGGGAAGCCGACCGAGTAAAACTACAAACCTTGAGACTCCAAAGAGAGGAAATCGAACGACAGGAGAAGACATTGCGCGAAGCCCTGGAGGCCGAAGGCCGGACACCCAAAGACGACCGAAAAGATAAAAGGGTCAGGGACGATGAAGATGAGTCGTGGAACTCAGAACTACAATCTAAGAAAACCAGGTCGAAGGTTGTAGATTCCTCGGACTCGGAAGAAGAAGGTCCGCACACAGACGATCGTATTCGCAGACTGGAAAAGGTTATGTTCGGGGATAGGACAATTAGCCACGAGCCTGTCGTGACCGAAGAGATAGAACAATACCGACCACCACCAGGAAGGCAATTCCCAAAGATGCACGAGTTCAACGGAAAAGGCGATCCCGAAGACCATTGTGAGAAGTACGAATCCCTCATGACTGGTATGGGACATTGCGACATCATGCTGTGCAAAATGTTCAAAACTTACCTAAAAGGGTCGGCATCCATGTGGTATCGTTCACTAAGGCCACGGTCGATTGATTCTTATGGACAAATTAAAAGGAAGTTCTTGAGAAATTACTCCCATTTATGCCGAAGAGAAAAAGACACTGAAGCCCTAATTCACTGCAGACAAAGACCGAACGAAGAATTAGGGGACTACCTAGCAAGATTCAAAGAGGAAGCCGGAATGGTCACAAGCCTCGATAAGATCAAAGCCGCTGGATTCCTTTCAGCAGGTCTCGACCCTGTGAAAGGCAAGAAGCTCCGGTCATCTCTCTATGACGTTCCCCCAAAATCAATAAACGACATATACGTTCGGGGAGAAGCAATACGAAGGAAGTTAGAAACAATTGGAGGGTACAAAGAAAATCGAAGGAACGACAGAGACGATAGAAGGGGCGAGCGCAGGGACGACCGAAGGAATCATAGCAACACACGAGGAAGGATGAACGATCCGAAAACAACAGGACAAAGACAAGACAAAGATAGTACTGTGTTCACTCGCCTAAACACACCAATCTCCAAGATCCTCCATGAAATCAAAGGAAAACCAGGGTTCGTTCGACCACCTCGAATCAAAACCCCTGAGTCCAGAAGAAACGAAAACAAGTACTGCGAGTATCATCGGGATAAAGGCCACAACACAGATGAATGCTACCACCTAAAGAAATTGATCGAAAAGATGATCAAAGGCGGGGAGTTATCCCAGTTCGTGAGCGACTTAAGAGAAAAGCTCGATGCAAAGGAAAGAAGAAATCCCGGAGAAACCGAAAGACCGGAAAAGTATAGGGGCGAGGTCCGAACGATCTTTGGCGGCACAATACTTGATCGGGACAGTAAGACGGCCCGAAAGAAATACACCAGGCAAATATACAGTCTTTACCAATCGAAAACAGCCAAACAACCATTGCCGATCAGCTTCACGGAGGATGATTACGAGGACGTCATATGGCCACACGAAGATCCCCTGGTTATCAATCCGGTGATCGGAGATAATAAAATCTGGAAGGTGCTAGTCGATGAAGGGAGCTCGGTCAATATCCTATACCACAGGACATACTCTAAAATGAACCTAGGAGGAGAACACCTCGAACCATGCCACGAGGCACCCCTATATGGCTTCGGTAATCAACCAGTACCGATCGAAGGTACCATCAGATTAAATGTGCTCCTAGGAAAAGCGCCATATACCGTGGAAAAGGAAGCTAAATTTTACGTCGTTCGGGTAGACAGCCCATACAACGGCATCCTGGGCAGACCCGTTTTATCCCTATTCCAAGCCGTATCATCCATACCGCACTTGAAGCTAAAATTCCCAACCGAGCAAGGGATTGGAGAAATGAAGGGCGATCAAAAAGCAGCAAGAATCATCATGTTAGAAGATTTTGACAAAGATAAAGACGCAGAATTGGTCGAATCCGGGAAAAGGAAAAGAGACGAAGACGCCGGGGGAAACCATCAAATGCTGAACATAGAGATCGAGAAGTTTGGGACCGATCTCTCCTGTCCAATTGCCGAACCGGCAGCCGAAATCGAAGAAATCGAATTATATGTGGGCCAATCGGGGAAAATGATCCAAATAGGCAAGGGGATGGAACCAGAGCTGAAGGAGAGAGTCATTGCCGTCATCAGGGAATTCCACGACGTATTCGCTTGGAATCCCGAAGACATGCCTGGATTAGATCCTTCAGTCGCGAAGCACTGTCTAAACGTCGAACCCGACGCCCAACCTGTAAAACAGAAGAAGAGAAATTTTGCCATAGAAAGACAAAGGGTTATCCAGACCGAAGTTGAGAAACTACTAGAGGCCAAATTTATCGAAGAAATTGATTACCCCGAATGGTTGGCGAACGTAGTTGTCGTCAAAAAGTCAAACGGCAAATGGAGAATGTGCGTCGATTACACTGACCTAAATAAACACTGTCCGAAGGACCACTATCCCCTACCCAACATCGATCAGCTAATAGACGCCACATCGGGACATCAGATTCTCAGTTTTTTGGACGCTTTTTCAGGATACCACCAAATCGCCATGAATACCGAAGACAGCATTCATCACCCCGAACGGCACTTACGCATACATAAAAATGCCCTTCGGGCTAAAGAACGCGGGGGCAACTTTCCAGAAAATGGTTAACAAGCTCTTCAAAAAACAAGTTGGACGAAGCATGGAATGTTACGTCGACGACATGATCGTAAAGTCATCCTTCCAGGATCATGCAAACGACCTGAAAGAATGCTTCGAAACGTTAAGGGAAAACAATATGAGAATCAACCCGAACAAATGTACGTTCGGGGTTAACAGCGGAAAATTCCTTGGATATATGGTGAGTGCCCGAGGGATTGAAGCAAACCCAGAGAAAATCAAGGCCGTCATGGATATGGAAGCACCCAAGACAATAAGAGACATTCAGAAATTAACTGGACGAATGGCAGCTCTCCGGAGATTCATTTCCAGGTCTGCTGAAAAAGCGTTACCATTCTTCGAAGTGCTTCGAGGAAAAAAGACTTTCGATTGGGGACCAAATTGTCAAAAGGCATTCGAAGAAATAAAGGAGTATCTGGTGAACACCCCTCTCTTGATGAGACCGAGACCAAACGAAACTCTACAGTTATACCTGGCTGTGAACGACCGAACGCTTGGAGCTGTACTGGTCAAACAACACGAAGGAAACCAACACCCGGTATTTTACGTATCTCACATACTGAAGGACGCCGAAACTAGATATCCAAATGCAGAAAAATTCGCCTATGGGTTGGTAATGGCATCGAGAAAATTACGACACTACTTCCAAGGCCGAACGATTCAGGTCGTAACCAACCAACCACTGAAAAAAATCATGCGCAGGCCCGAAGCATCGACAAGGATAATCGCCTGGTCAGTCGAATTGGGAGAATACGATCTGGAGTTCATTCCCAGAACGGCAATTAAGGCACAAGCTTTAGCCGACTTCATGGTGGAATGCTCTTTCTCCAGTCCGAAGGATTTGGTTACCGAAGAACAACTGATCCGTTCTCCAGGTAAATGGAAACTTTTTGTAGATGGTTCTGTGGCCGGAACCAAGTGCGGAGCAGGCCTGATTCTAACCAGCCCCGAAAGATTCGAAATATGTCAGGCAATTAGGTTCACCTTTTCCTTAACCAATAACGAGGCCGAATATGAGGCCCTGCTAGCAGGCCTAAACTTGGCAAGAAATTTGGAAGTAAAACATTTAAGAGCCTTCAGCGATTCAATGTTGGTCGTCAAACAGTTCTCCGGCGAATACGGACAGAAAGATCCGCGAACGAAGGCATACGCCACCGAAGTACACAAGAATTCCGTGCTATTTGAGTCATTCGAGCTAAGCCAAGTAGCCAGAGAAGATAATAGCCGAGCCGACGCCTTGTCAAGGCTAGCTTCGGCAGAAACCCAAAACCTCACAGGTTCTATCTACCTGACCGAAGTAAAATCGCCCTCGATAGACAGAAAGCATTGCCTGGAAATACACCAAGGAATCAATTGGATGACACCGATCAGAGCCTTCTTAGAAAAAGATACCCTACCACTCGACAAGAACCAAGCCCAGAAGATAAAATACCGATCCGCTAGTTACTCAATTGTTGGAGAAAGGCTATATAGAAGGTCGGTCACCCAACCGATGCTTCGATGCTTGGACCCTGAAGAACAATTGATGGCATTGGAAAGCATTCACGAAGGCATCTGCGGGGAACATCTAGCCGGACGGTCACTTTCCTTCAAAATCCTTAGGCAAGGATTCTTCTGGCCAACATTAAGGGAGGATGCTTTGAACTACGCGAAAAAGTGCAAGCAATGCCAGTTATTCAGCAACGTTCCGAAACAACCCCCAGAGGAAATGACATCGGTACTCAATCCCATTCCCTTCGCCATGTGGGCAGTAGACATTGTCGGCATCTTACCCACAAGCACTAAGCAGGCTAAATATTGCATCGTAGCCATCGATTACATGACTAAATGGGTAGAAGCCAGACCACTTTCCGCCATCACCGAAGATGCAGCTAAGAAGTTTGTGTTGGAACAAATAATATTAAGGTTCGGCATCCCGATGATATGTATCTCAGACAACGGAACTCAATTTATTGGAAGCAAATTTCGGAAATTCTTATTCGAGTTCGGAATACAACAAAAATTCAGCTCGGTCGGCCACCCACAGGCAAACGGGGCGATCGAAGCAGCCAACAAAATCATATTCGACGGAATTAAGAAAAGATTGGGAGATTCCAAGGGCCTTTGGGCCGAAGAGTTGCCATACGTCCTTTGGGCCTACCGAACGACACCGAGATCATCTACTGGCGAAACTCCTTTCAAGCTCGCCTTCGGCACTGATGCCCTCATGCCGACCGAAGTTGGTCTAGAATCATACCGAACACAGGTGTTCAACATTGAAATGAATGAATACGGGCTTCGGGCAAATATAGATTTGGTTGAAGAAGAAAGAGAGGCTGCCCACCAAAGAAATTCGAGATACCAGCTCCGAGCAGCCCAATACTACGATTCTGGAATAAAGAAAAGATCTTTCCATGTAGGGGACCTGGTACTTCGTGAGTTAGCAACTTCAATGCCGACCAAACAAGGCAAACTTATGCCAAATTGGGAAGGTCCTTACGTGGTGATTGAAGTTGTCCGTCCAGGAACATACAAGCTAGCTCATTCGGACGGGAGCCACATCAAGAACACATGGCACGCTTCACGACTTCGCCGTTTTTATCAGTAAGCTTCAATATATGTATTTTCAATGTATACCCCACTATTTTTTACCCTTGAAATAAGCAGAATTGAGGACTCATGTTTTTAGTATTTAAGTTACTTTGACATAATTAAGGAGGGAGGATACATTTCCAACAGATCAAAGGACCTTAATTATTCACAAACTCCTTAAATACTGGGGAAATGCTAGGCCGAAGGCCAGAGATGCATAAAAAAGAATTATGCTAGGCCGAAGGCCAGAGATGCATAAAAAAGAATTATGCTAGGCCGAAGGCCAGAGATGCATAAAAAAGAATTATGCTAGGCCGAAGGCCAGAGATGCATAAAAAAGAATTATGCTAGGCCGAAGGCCAGAGATGCATAAAAAAGAATTATGCTAGGCCGAAGGCCAGAGATGCATAAAAAAGAATTATGCTAGGCCGAAGGCCAGAGATGCATAAAAAAAAAAAAGAATTATGCTAGGCCGAAGGCCAGAGATGCATAAAAAAGAATTATGCTAGGCCGAAGGCCAGAGATGCATAAAAAAGAATTATGCTAGGCCGAAGGCCAGAGATGCATAAAAAAGAATTATGCTAGGCCGAAGGCCAGAGATGCATAAAAAAGAATTATGCTAGGCCGAAGGCCAGAGATACATAAAAAAGAATTATGCTAGGCCGAAGGCCAGAGATGCATAAAAAAGAATTATGCTAGGCCGAAGGCCAGAGATGCATAAAAAAGAATTATGCTAGGCCGAAGGCCAGAGATGCATAAAAAAAAAAAAAGAATTATGCTAGGCCGAAGGCCAGAGATGCATAAAAAAGAATTATGCTAGGCCGAAGGCCAGAAATGCATAAAAAAGAATTATGCTAGGCCGAAAATGCGTAAAAATAATAAAAAAAATTATTATTATGATGCTAGGACGAAGGGCCGAAAAAGCATAAACGCGAAAAATATGGCAAAAACAAAGCGCCGAAGATGCGTAAATATAAATTATGCTAAGGCAAAAACAAAAAAGGCGATACAAGACAATATTTATATAAAAAGGCCCGAAGGTACAAATGTCACGCCCGAAGGCAACAGTAAATGTTACAGCAAAAGTTGTTTAAAGAAAAACTACACTAATCGTCAGAAAGTTCTTGGTCTTCGCCCGAAGAAACATCCAACGGCTGATCGGACTTCTCCCTGCCGACTGGATCAGTCATACCAAGCTCGGTATCAATCAGCTGAGTATGATCGAAGCCTAAGGCATTGGCCTTAATGACAGCATCATCATAACCCATCTGATAACACCGTTCTTCGGTACGCTCGAGCTTCTTTACCAGCTTCCGAGAACCCTTTCTCGTGGTCTTCAGCTGCTTGTTTCTCCATTCAAGGGGCTTCTTCAAAACATCCAGCTTCTCTTGGAGCAGATCATTCGCCGCCTTCAAGGATTCCGACTGACCCGTAACTCTTTCGAGCTCGACCGTCGAATTCCGAAGGTCCTCCTCGGCCTTAACCGCCCTCGACTCCAGCTGGTCGACCTTTTTCAGCCTTTCCTGCATCGCTTCGACCCTCTCAGTCACCACGGCAGACCAAGAAGCACCCTGTGAAATAAACAAAGGCAAAAATCAAAAGCTGAAGACAAAAGGACGAATGACGGTCAAAATTTATATTACCATGGACAGGAGGGCCATCATCTCGGTGCAAGCCTGAAGGTCAGTCGCCTGATCGTAAGTCGGTCTGTCGGCCGGAAGAACGAGGCCTCTGCACAGATCGGGGCCTATGATGGTCGAGGCCGGAGGAGCAGGGACAACAATCTTATCGGTCTCCAGGACGCCCCATTGGGGTGCATACACCTTCAAGCCCGAAGCTTCCGACCGAATCCTTTTCCTTGGTTCGTTCGGAGTGGTAGGGTCAACATCACTCCCCAAATCCAGATTTTGAATCGGATTTGAGGTTGGATTAACCTTAACCAAAGCCCTATCACCTTCAGCACCGACCGAACCGCGGGTCTCATCGGCCTCCTTATTCGCTTCGGCCGCCAGAGCTGCGGCTACAAGGTCGGCCGCCTTTCTACGCTTCCTCTCGATGATCTCATCATGGGAAGACACTGCACAAAACAAAGAGAAAGGTTAAGGCATGAATAACCGAACAAATACATAAAGATGTTTTAACAGAGTATGAGCACAAGCATATCACGAAAAACAAATACAAAACACAAAGAAAACGGAAAGACAAGAGAAAGTTACCACTACCCCAAAGACCGATCAACCAGTCGTTATCCCGACTGAGGGACAACGGGACTTTATCCATCTCTAGACCGCAGAGCAATCGGTAATCATGCTTATCCGCCTCCAAAAGCGGGGTACGAAACTTTAACATCGAAGGATCGACATCCTTCCAGACACCAAACTTCTCCATCCTCGGGCCGGAGACGAAAGCCCATTTCAAGTGAGTCTCTTTGTTGCTAGAGTTCGTGAACGCCCAATCCGCCCTGCCTACCCGGCGAGCGATTGTATAAAAACCATTACTCTTCGAATTCCGCCGAAATTCGAAGTGATGCCAAAAAAGATTGGTCCTTGGTATCATCTTCACGGCCAAGCACCGAGCCTGGAAGACGTTAATCTGAATAAAGCTGTTCGGGTCCAACTGACCGATAGCTACCCCAGTCTGCTTGAGGATGCTCCTCAAAATGCACAACATCGGCAGGCGAAATCCACACTTGAAAGCAGCCTCAGAAATACCCGTAGCTCGACCTCCTCCGTACGCCGCTGGCACTTCGGGATTATGCCAAATCCTATCGTTCTTCCTTGGAGTGTAAAAATACCAAACGTGCTTCTCCACGACATATTCCGAAGAAAATCTAGCGATTGCACTTTCGGCCAATCTCGACCGATGGTTGGCCGCTGGAAACTCTTCGACGTTGCTAAAAGGGGACACTTCCGAAGGACCCGCACCTTCGGTCGATCGATCCATATCCCTGCATTCGGAAATGTAGAGATTAGCCGTGTACTCGGGCCGGAGTAAGAAAACATTTAAAAAGAAAGAGAAAACCGAGTACAGTGGGCCAGGATCGATCGAGAATGTCCCATGCCCCGACACAAAATTAGAAGACCAATCCCATACCATCCCCTAAAACTCATCCTAACCCTGAATGAAACCCTAATCAATCCCTTAAAATCCTATGGGAAGCTTTTCGAAGATCGACAACGTTCAAGACCCTTTCTTTTCGTCCAAGAAAAACGCAGGAAAAAGGAATATGGTCTAGAAATAGCATACGACCATTTCAACATATTAAAAGATGCATACATATACATACAATCAGGCATATATATACAGCGATTTTTCACAAAAAAGGGGGGCAAAGAAAAGCTTACTTATTCGAAGATTCTCGAGAAGATCGTACTCCTGGGGATAAAATGCTTGAACGTGGGACTCCAACGAAGTCGGAGAACTCAAGTTTTCCGGGGAAGAAGCGACGGTTCCAATTGTCGGTATAGATTCTCTTTAAAAGAAAGGTGTGCTTGGAGTTTTTGGTGAGATGGTGTAAAATGAGGGGGATGTGGGTCGCATGATTTTTTAAACAAAAGATATGTGACGCTTGGAGATCTTTCGAAATCCAACGGCCCAGATTGAGGCGCAAATCTCAAAATCAGACAGCTGTCCCTCATAAAGGAACACGACTCCCCAAGAGAAAATTCGACTCTTGTCCATCGTCGGGCAACCGAACGAATGATCGGATAAATTCGACAGACGCGACCGAACGGAACGTGTCAAGAAAAATTTGGGTTCTTTAGCCTTCGTCCTAAAAACATTACCGAACGAAGCCTAGGGACATGTTGGAAGCCCTATACCCATTATGGGCCGAACCGAAGGCCCAACAAAAAGAAGCCCAAAATGGCTAACGGTCTCCTCTTTTCTTTAACGGTATTTGTCTACTTTCGGTGGTGGGAAACACAATAATGTCCATGGGGCCCTTTTAAGGTAACGGACATAATTTCTAAGGTATAAATATAGATTGAATCTACAAGAGAAGACACATGCTTATAATTTACTAACACACACACTCTCTTTACGTTCAAAGTACTCTAAAAACACGACTTACTTACTCTCACACCGGAGGTGAATCGGGGGGACAATCCCTCGCATTCTTCTCACTTTTCAGGGTTAACCCGAAGGCCGACCCGGTGGAAATCCAGTCGTAACATTCCCGCTTCCAGATAAGTTGTTAACATATACTACACCTCCTAAAGACTTTCTAACCAGATATACCCTCATGTTAGTCAGAAATTAAGAAACAAAACAAAGCAGTACATAGTCCATTAGATTCGGTACATACAAACGCGTATGTAAGCATGAATTGACGAAATAAAGAAATATTGAAGGAAGCTACCATCAGTCTGGCCTAGCTTTTATGAGCTTGTTTCTTGTGTTGATAGAAATATAAGAATATTGTAATCTGTATTGTACTCTACAAACTAAAAGTAATTAAAGAAAATTCAAGTAGAAACACGTATGTTTCTCACTTCCCCTGTAGCAACCCATTTCCCCGCCTCCTAAAAATGCCAAGCCTCCCACCTATCACCACCCTTCATGTAAAATACATTATACCCGAATTCTCACATCTACGACTTATTGCAAAAAACACACACACAATAGTCCCGCTTTCTCTATGCTATTACACCCACGTGTGTACCTACTTCATTATACCCATTTTCTTCACAAACAATATTAACCCGCCTCCTCTACCCTTCTCCCGCTTTCGGTTTCTATATACACTCACATACAGTTTATTAAACACAACTGAGGCACACAAACAGGGCAACAAAGCTACGAATGCACCAAGTCCATAAGTTCATCCATTCACAAGAAATCCACTACATACATGCTTTCTAAACACACACACCCAGCAATAAACATTAGTCACTAAATACACACAGGGTAGTACATTTGATGCGTTTCGACTTCACTGTACACTCAAAAATACAAACAAACATATATGTACAAAACCCATCTCACAATTGCAGCTACGTCTCAGTTCTATAAACACCAGCTTCAAGACACATACATGCGACCTCATATATCACAGCAAAACCCAGATAACGACACATACATCACACATGCATACATATAGACACTAAATCCACTTATAATCTTTTACTCGCTACTGGTTTTCACCAGTACCCACCCGCTACTAGCTATAAAAACCCCCTTGGCCCATGCTAATAATTTCCACCTCGCTATGATAGCAGTATGGTGGCGGAAAGCAATGCAGATGCATTGGTACTGTATGTAAATGAGGATCCAACCCGGTGCCCAATTTAGCAAATTACTACAACATTGTCAAACTTCGTAAACAGGATGCACTAGAGAAAAAGAGAAAACATAAGGAGGTTGATCCGGGAAGGCAAAAGAGAGACGCACGAACAGCTAGTTAGTGAGTATTATTGTTCTATATATAGGGTGACACTTCATATGATATCCCCGTGGGGTGCATAAAATGGTGAATCGAAAAGTCAACCGCAGAAGTTTGTTTTATCGAATGCGTGTGCGAGTTTGGCGTATAAATGCAGAAGTACATAAGCCCATCCATACAAACCCCGTATATCCATACATATCCCCCAACAGTTAACCTAACCTGCAACTTTCAAACATGCAACCCTAGAAAACTATGTATATACATGTATACACATTACTCCTCCAGACTGTTATAATACAAATTCATACGGCTAGTACATGAATACATATAAGCATACTCATCACCCCAATCAAACTCGCCACAATCACCAATATAGACAAAACAATCAATAAGCAGAGCAAATGGTGAAGCAAGAGTATATACCTGTTTTGTATAGTTGGAGAAATAAGCTGCACGTTGTTCGTGTCTTGATTTTAATTCACCGCTCCGTCCTTGGTTCAGTTTTCATTTGCGAAGAGAAGAGTGAAAAATGCCTTTTAATATTCATGCATAGGCACAACGCAAGAGTATATGTGCACTATTATCAAAAAAAAATATTCTATATCTATAAATATATATGTATATATTTATATGTATATATATATTAAAAACAAAAAAAAAAACGCACTGCTACGCACAAAGTAAAAGGCCATGATTATACCAACACCACTATAGTCAGACTCATCACCTTTCACAATTTTCAATTCTATAGCAGGGCATGCCATTCAATAGTTTATGTATACACTATTTTATTCCCTTACGTTCTTAATCATTGTTATCGCGTCATTCCCAACAAAAGTTAACATTTTAAATTTTTAAAATTCACCTACACCATCATTATTTTCTAAGCCTTGCAGTCATTTTTTATTCATCACATTCTACATATAAGAATCTCCTGCCAAAACAAATCCAAACACAAATTTCATTTTATTTTATCTTTCCTTGTACCAAGTTTCAATAAAACTTATACTATATTATGCAGGAGAGGTACAATCTAACAATACAACAAAGCCCATCACCTTTTGCAACCTAAAAATTTTAGATCTCCTATTTGTCAACTCTATTATTAATGTAATATTTATTCTTTCTTTTACTAGCCAAAATTCAAAAACGTATTAGTGACATGCAATTACATGCAGATAATTATACTTTACAATAATATTATTTGTCAAAAAAAAATATATAAAAAAAAATTTACTTCCTTCTCAAAATCCCTCCTCCCCACAAAAATTACTTCCTTCCCAAAATCCTTCGTCCCTACAAAAATTACTTCCTTCTCGAATTTTTTCCTCCCCACAAAAATTACTTCTTTCTCAAATCCCTCCTCCCTACAAAAATTACTTCTCAAAATTCTTTCTCCTCACAAAAAATCCTTCCCTCTGATATAAACATTTAAAAAAATTTTAATTTCAGTCTTGAAACCTTTGCTACAGGACACTATCCGTTAGCAATGTTTGGGGGCACCAAATTCAAACGTAGTAAATGTCAAGGGAATACCAAATTCAAACTTGGTAAAATTTCAGGGGGGCACAAATTCATTCTACCTCCTTCAAATTTATTTCTCCAAATTTCCTTCTGTCAAAGAAAAAAAAATAATAAAAAATATAAAAAAATAAAAAATATAAAAAATATAAAAAAATAAAAAACACCCAACCTATGTATCCTTTACTTTCCTTTCTAAACACTTATGAAAATTTCATGTTTCATTTTGATGGCCATTGCCAGTGGACACTTCCCAGTAACAATGCTTGGGGGGCACCAAGTTCAAATTTAGTCAATTTTCAGGGAATCATAAAATTTCTTTCTCTTCTTCCACACCTTTTTCCTCCACCTCTATCACTTATGAAAAATTCTAAGGCCATCACTAGTGGACTTTACCCACAAGTGATGGCCGGGGGGAAACACAGCTCAAAACAACCAAAAATATACTTGTAGACAGAGAAGAAAATCATGTTTCATTCATTAGGGAAAAGATTACAATGCAAAGAAGACAAGTGAAGGACAAACCCCTCAAGTCCTCATTAGGATACAAAGAAAATATATAAAGCTAAGCTGAAGCATCTTCATCTTCAGACTCCTCACGGACCACCTCGTCCTTCAACTCCTGCAGCTTTGCCAACATGGCTTCCCGCTTGGTCATCTCCCAAGCCCTCAAGCGATCAATCTTCTGCATATAGAAGCGGTGTAGTTGATTTTGCTCCCGAACCAGCTCTTCAATGGCCTCACAAGCTCGGGCACCAAGAGGCTCATCTATCCAAATGTCATAGTGACACTCCCTAGTGGCGCAGCGCTCAAACCTCCGACCAGCATTGCTTCCGGCCCATATGGTTTTCATAACCACGGGCATGTCACAGTAGAAATTCTTCCTCCCTCCCTCCATGAAGAACTTCTCAAGAATTACAACAGAAAAAGGAAGAGATGAAAGGTTTTGATAAAATATGATATCCCAACTCTTGAAGGAAACTCAAGTATTTATAGGCCTCCAACAACTAGCCGTTACAAAGAGCCGTTAAATCTATAAAAAATGAAAAAACATGTCAGCACTACGCATTTACTCCTCCAACCCACTAAAGTAAGTTGCAGGAGTGGGGGGCAATGTTAATACCCTTCCAAAGAATTACTCTTTTACCCTCCTGATATAACCATGTCCCAAAAACATCTTCCTTCCAGACAAAAGGAGGTAACATTAGGGTACATTTTTCCGGACGAGGTAACATTAGGGTACATTCTTCCAGACAAGAGGAGGAGACACTAGGGTACATTCTTCCAGACAAGAGGAGGAGACATTAGGGTACATTCTTCCGGACGAGGTAACACTAGGGTACATTCTTCCAGACAAGAGGAGGAGACACTAGGGTACATTCTTCCAGACAAGAGGAGGAGACACTAGGGTACATTCTTCTAGACAAGAGGAGGAGACACTAGGGTACATTCTTCCAAATAAGAGAAGGTAACACAAGGGTACATTCTTCCGGACAAAAGGCACATTCTTCCTCCAGCACATTCTTCTGGACAAAAGGCACATTTTTCCTCTAGCACATTCTTCCCGACAAAAGGAGGTAACACTAGGGTCGAGCAAAACCGGTCCGAACCCAAAAAACCGAACCGGCCCGGATTTTTGGGACCGAACCGACCGGATGCTCAGCCCTCTATAAATACCAAGGTGAACTCATACATTTGGGGGCAAAAAATTTCTCATTATTCTCTCACACACTCCCACACTTCACATATGCTCTCAAAATCTCAGTCACTAGTAGTTGCATTTTACGATATTGTTTCTTGTATTCTCCACCACCAAGTTACTTACTCTCACGCCGGAGGTGGTTGACGGCTACCACCCCCGGCCAGGCATTGTTTTGCAGACTCCCTTCCGACAACAACACCACATCTCCGTCCCAACACCGCCGGAAGAGGGACAGGTGCGACAGCAACACCACATCTTCGTCCCAACACCGCCGGAAGAGGGACAGGTGCGACAGCAACACCACATCTCCGTCCCAACACCGCTGGAAGAGGGACAGGTGCGACAGCAACACCACATCTCCGTCCCAACACCGCCGGAAGAGGGACAGGTACGACAACAACACCACATCTCCGCCCAAACACTGCCGAAAGAGGGAAAAGCAACACCACATCTCCGTCCAAACACCGCTGGAAGAGGGAAAAGTGCGGTAGAGTGGAGGAAGGAGCATTATCAAGGAGGATGCTGGAAATGTAAAATGCAAAACTCTTAATTCATGGACTAATTTCTTTTTTATGATCATCATCATTTTCCGCACAATTGCCATAGTTATTATGTATGGTTCATTGAAAAATTATTAATATAAATAATTGAAGGGCATCTTGGAAGGAATCCGGAACTAAAAAACAAGAAAAGAGTTGGATTAAACTGGTGATATCTATAAAAGAGGCAGCCAGAATAAATAGGATAGCAGGAATATTGGAGGAATGATTTAGAAGTGCTGCAGAATAGTCATGTGAATGGTATTTCTTCTATATGCAAGAAACATTGGTATTGATTCTGTTTAAGCTCTTAAAGATATCCAACAAGGTTTTGAAAATTAGTGACCAAACTGCAGAAGATTTTTAAAAAACCAGTGATAACTAAAATTAGTAGGGAGCTAGACCAAGTAGCTCATAAAACGTGGGATAGAACTAGGGAGTTGGAGGAGTATTCTGTTATTAAACAGAGTGCTTGCGTTCATGAATGAAATTTTGTATGCCAATAGGAGATCCCATAAGGGAGCTAAACCAAACAGGTCGTCTAATCCTGAAACCCGAAGACAAAAATGTGGCCCAAAATCAAATGAGAAAAGCATGTTCACTGCAAGAAGTTTTCCATGAAAACATGTCCCAGGAGATAAAGTTAAACGAAACACACAGATTTTATTAGGGGTTTCCTGAATTTTGTGTGATGAAGTCTAGGGAGAATGCTAATTTAGTTTTGCTTTTTGATGATTATGTTTAGCGTTGCAAGAGGGTACTCGATTGGTGCAAAACATCACTTGATATCAGTTTCCTTATACCCCTGTTAAATAACTAAATGGTAAAATTAGAAAATTAGAAAATGTCTGTGTCTTGTCTTTCCTCCCTTGTAATTAGGTGATGCATTATTTGAATAATGCCTGAAACGTCTTGCAGAGTTGCAAGGTCTGTCTTGTCTTTGTGACAAGTTTCACTTTCAAATTTATATTAAAGTTTTATCAATATTCAGTCTTTAGATCCAAATTTTGTAATAATCTATATCGGGGAGAGTGAAGTATGCAGTCATCAACAACTAATTTGGATTAGTTGTACGCTAGGTTATCGTTGGAGGAAGAAGAAGAGGGTGAATTTACCGTAGGTGCAGAGGAACCGAATCAGGTTAGAAACACATTTGTGTTGGTGGGAAAGTTCCTTACAAAAAAAACATCAATTTCAATGCAATGAAAAATGTCCTAGCATCATTATGGTGATCAAAAGAAGGTATGGAGGTGCATGATCTGGGTGGATATCGTTACTCCTATGTGTTCTATCATGTATTGGATTTAAAAAAAAGTTTTAGATGGGGGTCCTTGGACGTTCGAACAGAATTTATTGGTGTACCATCAGTTAAAGGAAAATGAAGATCCTCATATGCCAAAGCTGAATAAGGTGGACATATGGTTGCAAGTGTACGACCTCCCAAAAGGATGTATATCGGAGAAGGTATTGTAAGGGATAGGAAATTTTGTGGGTGAGTTTGTTAAATCGGATCCTGCAAATTTTGATGGCATGTGGAAACCATTTATACGTATCATAATTACAATGGATGTGGATAAACCTCTGAAAAGAAGAATGAAGATTAAGAGGGATGGAGGTGAGTCAAGTTGGATTAATTTTAAATATGAAAGATTAAGCACTTTCTGCTTTGTTTGTGGTTTGTTAGGCCATTCAGAGAGAGATTTTTCAATCATATATGCAAATCCATATAAAGAACTTGATAGAGCTTATGGTGTTTGGCTTCGGGCACCTTTTCGGAATGCTGGTAGTAAGAATACAGGAGCAAGATGGCTACGAAATGGCCCTGTTGGAGGTAATACATGGTCGACACACGGTGGTGGTACTACGTCAATGACAGTCATTCATGGTGGTGCAAAGGTAGGGGCAAATTTTATGGAAGTAGATAGTAATTATCTAGAAAATCATGGAGGAGAGGGGGTGATTCAAATTGTTGAGAGAAATCAGGGCGAGTCTGTTAAGGAGAATAATATTTTGAATAAAGGAGGGAAATTAGGAGATAAATATACACAATTAGATGGAGTTGTTATTATGGATACTAAAAGGAAAAGGGTGGAAAATGAGGTAATTACGGATACTGTTGGAAATCCAATCATGCAAAACTGTGGGCTTGAATTAAAAAACGGGCCAAAAAACGGATTAGAGACGGGACTTGTGGACCATGCCCGCCTAGTACAAATGAGTATGTTAGCTTGGAACTGTCGTGGGCTGGCCAAACCACGTACAGTTCGATTTCTTAAAGAAAGCAGTCAACAAATAAGGCCAAATTTTATCTTTTTATCTAAGACGTTAGTTGCAAAGAATAAAGTAGAAGATGTTTGTAAACAATTAAATTTTGCTGGATGTTGGGCTATTGATGTTCAAGGGCATAGTGGGGGGTTGCTTTGTTTTGGAAAAATGAAGGGGATGTTAAGGTTACTGAAGGAAGGAATAATTATATTGATTTCGAGGTGGAGCATGGGCAGATTGGAAGGTGAAGGTATACAGGTTTTTATGGTTATCTGGAGAGAGGTAGAAGAAGAGATTCTTGGGAGCTTTTACATGGGTTAGCTGGGAAGTCGATGCTTCCGTGGTGTATCATCGGAGATTTTAATGATCTTATGTATGCAGATGAAAAGCGTGGGGGAAGGGAACATCTACAAGCTTTGTTGGAGGGGTTTGTGCGAACAGTTAATGAGTGTGGTTTAGAAGACCTTGGTTTTCATGGAGATAAATGTACATGGAAGAGGTCGAGAGGGAAAGATAATTGGGTTTAGGAGCGATTAGATCCTGGGTTTGCGAGTAAAGCTTGGCGTGATCTGTTCCCAATGGCGGAGGTTAAAGGTTTAGAGGTGTCGACGTCAGATCATTTACCAATGTATCTCCAACTCAATAGGCAGGTATATGTGCCTAAAGTGTGGTGTTTTCGATTTGAAAATGTCTGGATTCATGAAAAGACTGTATGCAGTTGATCAAAAATAGCTGGGAGAGTTCTGCAGGACAGGAGACTGTTGATAAAATAAACATGTGTTGTCTCAGGCTTGAAGAATGGGGAGGGGAAAGAGCAAGGAGTTTCAAAATCAGGTTTAGGAATGTAGAACCAAACTTCGGAGATTAAGATCGAGGAGGGATAATCAGGGCATTCAAAGTTACAAGGAAGTAAGGTGGGAGTATCTTAATTTACTGGAGAGACAGGAGAGTTTTTGGAAGCAAAGAGCAAAACAATATTGGTTGAGAGAAGGAGATCAGAACACTCGGTTTTTTCATAAATATGCATCATCTAGAAGGAGAAATAACCAGATAGAAAGAATTAATGATGAAAAGGGCGATTAGAAGGATACAAAGGATGATATTCATGGTGTTATTACTGACTACTTCTCAAATTATTCCTAGCATCGAACCTGGAAGGGAGTTTGTCACTGGGAGAAACTGTTCAAAGGGTTTCTAGTGAACAGAATATGAGATTGTTAGCTCCAGTCACTGCTGAGGAGGTTAAGGATGCTGCATTTTCTATGTATCTAGATAAGTCGCCCGGAGTAGATGGTTTAAACCCGGTGTTCTTTCAGAATTATTGGGATATAGTTGGAATGGATGTGGTTGTTTTCTGTCAGCATTTTATTACTACAAGTGTTTTTCCAGAGGGTATAAATTGCACATTGGTATGTTTAATACCGAAAGTTAAAGCACCCCAGGTGATGACGGAGTTAAGACCAATTTCGTTATGCAATGTTTTGTTGAGGATTTTATCGAAGGTTATGACAAACAGGCTGAACCGTGCTTGGGATCAATAATATCAGAAAAAAAAAGCGCATTCATTGAAGGTAGGTTGCTTACTGATAATGCTCTTATTGCATTCGAAATTAATCAATTTATGAGGAGGAAGACGCAAGGCAAAAGTGGAATAGCGGGACTTAAAATTGATATATCTAAGGCTTATGATAGGCTTGAATGGCATTTTATTGAGGATATGATGAAGAGGTTTGGCTTTGCTGAAGTATGGATTGAAAGGATTATGATGTACATTTGGTCTGTTTCTTATAGTTTTCTACATGATGGTGAAGTTTTTGGAGAAGTTCATCCGAAGCGGGGAATTCGTCAAGGAGATCCAATTTCTCCGTATATTTTTATTCTTTGTGCGGAAGGGCTGAGTGCTATTATTAGGCGAAACGAGGAGGTGGGTTTAATTCATGGTTGTACTATTGCAAGAGGTTCTCCACCTATATCTCACTTCTTATTTGTGGATGATTGCTACCTATTTTTTAAAGCTACGGTGTCTGAAGCAACAGTTATAATGAACATTCTTACAAGGTATGAGCATATTTCAGGACAGTCTATTAATTATAATAAGTCTGTCATCACGTTCTCTCCGAACACAAGCATGCAAAGTAGACAAGTAGTATGTAACCAGTTACGTGTTCGTGAAGTTCAATCTCCGGGAAGATACCTTGGAATGCCCATGCAAGTTGGTAAAAGAAGAGTGGCAACGTTTGATTTTTTGCAAGATCGAGTTCAACAAAAATTGCAAGGTTATGGTGAGAAAGTTCTGTCAAACACTGGTAAAATAACTCTGTTGAAAATTGCTGTCCAGGCCATCCCAAATTTTTGGATGAATCTCATGTTGATCCCCTTGGAAGTATGTGATGGGATTGAAAAAAAGATGAACGCGTTTTGGTGGGAAAATACAAAAACAGGTAGGGGAATAATGTGGTTATCGTGGGACAAGTTTTGTGTGAGTAAAGCAGGAGAGGGTTTGGGTTTTAAAAGTTTAAGGAGTTTTAATGTGGCGATGTTAGCGAAGCAGGGATGGAGGCTAGTTAATAACGTAAACCCTCTTGTGACACAACTTATGTGAGCTATATACTATCCACAAACTGATTTTCTTAATGCTAAGATCGGAAATAATCCAAGTTATGTGTGGAGGAGTATAATGGAGGCTCAAGAAGTTGTTAAGTTGGGTTGTAGAAGACGCATTGGTGATGGTATGAGTACTAAAGTATGGGAGGTTCCGTGGTTACTGTGTCCTAGTAATGGTTTTCTTACGACATCTATGCCTGATCAGCTTACAAACACACTGGTGAGCAATTTGATGGAGGAGAATGGTCATGGGTGGGATGACGAAATTCTTCGAGATATTTGCAACGATAGAGATAGGAAATTGATTGAAACAATTCCTATACCAATAAGGAGTAGAGAAGATAGCTAGTTTTGGTTGATGGAGGATAAGGGTGAATTCACAGTTAGGAGTTGTTATAGGAAGTTTCAGGGGGATATTCGTTGTCCTGATGCATTTTTTTGGAAGAGAATTTGGTCGTTAAAGCTGCACAGTAAAATAATGAATTTTGTATGGAGAACATATAGAAATTGCCTTCCCACTGCAGTTGAATTAATAACGAAAAAGGTGAGTATAAGTCCTCTCTGTCCTTGGTGTCATAACGATGCAGAGGATGCTAGTCATGTGCTGTTCAATTGTACTTTTGCTAAAGATGTGTGGACAGCAGCTGGTTTAAGTGATTTGATCCCAGTAGTGGTTGATGTTTCTGTGGTCTATATGTTTAAGTTGATGTTCAGAAAATGTAGCAAGGAGCAGTGTGCTTTGGTTTGCTTATTTTGCTGGAGTCTTTGGAACAGACGAAACAAGTGGGTCTGGGATCGTGTTAATATGTCGGTTTTTGGTGTCAAAGCTGCAGTAGTGAATTTGATGGCTGACTGGAACCGAGCTATGGAGGAAGAAGGTAAAGTAAATCAGCAACGTACAAGTGCGAATAGAACCTGGGATAAATCACCTTTAGGCTGGTGCAAAGTTAATACTGATGATGCTTGTGATGCTACAACAGGAAGAGTTGGTACAGGTTGTGTGATCCGTGATGATGGTGGTAACTTCCTCCGTGCCAAATGCAATGTAGTGAATGCAGCTCTTCAACCAAGGGAAGCAGAAGCTTTAAGTCTAAAGCAGGCTCTAACATGGACTAAGGCGTGGAGACAGAATAAGTGTGTGTTTGAATCTGATTTTAAGCTCTTGGTTGATGCTTTGACTGGTAAAAAAGGGAAAGCCTATTTTGATACAATTGTTGGCGATTGTATCGAGTTACTTAAGCACTTTGAGGATGTGCTAGTTGTTTTTGTTTACAGATCTGCGAATAGTGTAGCTCACTTAGTAGCAAGGGCCGTACTTTCTATGTCAAGTCATCAGGAGTGGTTATATACTGCTCCGGGTTTTATTGATGGTAATATTGCTATTGAGAAATGTTAATGCAAGTACGATTATTTCAAAAAAAAAACTAAAACGTAAAATAATTTTTTTGTAACTCAATTATTTGTATTTTAGAAATCTACTATTAAACAAGTTTATTTTTCTAATCACTAACGTTACATATACATTTGATTATTAGCATTTTTGTTAATTTGCCGTAAATAGTAGAAGGAAAAATGTATTTTTTTTATCACTCAACTTTTATATTTTTAAAAACCAATCATCGAATTATAAACTTATTTCTTCTAATCACTAACTTTACCTTAGCATTTTAATATAATCATTACATAAAAATTCATTTATATATAGATGTGAAAAATCAAGCGTGTCATATTTTGATAACGTGTCTTGCAGCATATATATCTATATAATTATATATATTCCGAGTTTTACAAAACATGAATAGGTATGAAGTTTGAATTGGGGGGAAATAAAACTAGGGTTCAAGCTTCTGTCATTTAATATCTTAAATCAATAGCTTCTAATTTTTCATCCTCTTCATTCCATTTTCAAGCTAAATCGATCGATATTATGCTTTTGCGGAGTTCAAGCACCAAGTTGGACATCTGCAAAACCAAAAACTAGGGGCTTTACCCATATTTCACTATTACATATAAACACAAAGTGAGGGTTTTTCAAATCTTAGATGCATACACCATTTTCTGAAACTTATAATTTTTTTCGGTATTTTACAAAATATATGCACTATTATCTATTCACTATCACTATAATCGGTACAAATTCGTACTTCAACTCCACAACAACATATGAATTCATTGTATTTACTTTGTGAATCGATCGAAAAAGAAACATTTTACCAGTTATTAATTTGTCGGTTTATATATAGACATATCATGTCATGTACACGTTAGGAAAATAGTTTACATTAGTTATTTTTTCAGGCACCTAATTAATAATTTAACAGAATGACAAAAATTATAAACGTCTGTAACATTATAATAATAATATTGAGTAAAATTATTGTTTAATAATAATATTTTTTTAAAAAAATAATAATTTAGTAATATAAAAATATATTTTCTTTGGAAAAAATGTGTTGGTGTGATATCTCAACACCTAAGAGTGCCTACACCTAAACCTTACTAAAATTTATATGAATCACATTGACAAAACAAAATTTTAGGTTTTTTAAAATATTTTAATGTTAATATATTTGCAAGATTATAAATGTTTATTTATTTTCATTCAACACAACCTTTTTTAGTGTCAAGTATACGTATTAGTATTTAAGCCCGCGATGCTGAGCTATTTTAAAAAATTCGGACCTTTTGAGAATTAGATCGGGTTGGGCTTTTTAAAAAATATGGTCATACCGGGCCGGGCTTCCACTAAAATATGAGGGTCGGGCCGGGTTTTTATCCAGATTTTTTTTAGTTTATATATACGTACTTTTTATCCTTTTTTTGCAAAGCTAATATATTAATATACAAAAAAAATATTTATAAAAGAAACAATCTTTAAAGAGTTACACCCTCGAACTTCTAGAATTCAGAATACATAAGAAGCACATCGTACAAATCTTCTCGTATGTGACCATTTTGAGAAGCACATCCTCCACACATTAATAAGTCTTCTTGAAATAAGTATTTGTCTTGCATAGTGTTGATTCTTGCTCATCTCATGATCCTTCAAATCGTATTGCTAAGTTTAATATTTTCTTAAATTTTATTAAAAACATTATATATATTTAGATTTTATCTATAAAAAATCGGATTTTATCCGGATTTCTTAAAAAGCCCGGATTTTATCCGGGCCGAACCGGATTTTTGTCCGGACTTTTTAAAAGTATGGGTTTTATCCAGGTTTTTCAAAAATCTGAACTTTTAACCGGGCTTTTCGGATTTCGAACCGGGCCGGGCTTGGGGAAAAATAGGAAGCCCACTTATAACCTCGGACCGGGCCAAATTGGACCGTATTTTTTTCGGGCCGGGCTTTTCGAATTTTTTTTCCGGATTAGATCGGGCCGGATGTCGGGCTTTTAGACATTTTGAACTTCTCTACTAATACTCTATAAGAAGTCCGGATATTTCATATGTTCTTTTTTGGAATATTATTCCCTCCGTGCCGATAAATTTTTAGCACTTTACATTTTGAGATATCTTATTTATCTGTTAATAATAATAAATTTTTCATACTAAAATTAATAAGTCTCATTAACTTACACTAAATTAATTAACTTTTCTTTCTATTTTTTCAAAATTTGTAAGCAATAACAAAGTTAATAATCTATGAGGACGGAGGAAGTACCTTTAGAATTTTTGTAAAATATATTTTTTCTTAAATAATTAGATTTATATTTCTCATAAACGAGGTTTGTTCTAATAAATTATGAAATAAGCAAAAATTGAACCAATCAAGTTTAGCGGATAGAATTCTGGTTTAAACATTGTTTCGTTAAACCAACTAAAAATGATAATTTATTTTGTTAAAATATATTTTATTGAACTTAGTTTTAACTTTTATTGAATTTGAATCCCGTTTTGTTTTAGTTGTTGAAGAATGCAATTTGGCTAAACAACAAATTAAACTTAGTTGGTAAAATCAAGAAGTTCTTTTGATCTTGGTATATGTTAGTAGAGCTGTCAATGGATCGGATATTCGGTCCGATCCGATTTGATCCAAAAACTAATGGAGTGGATATGGATCATATAAAAAAATATGATTTGGGAAAAATTCGATCCGGAAAAAATTCGAAAGCTAATGGAGCGGATATGAATTTGATACGATCCGATCCGGCTTAATATATATATTACTTAATTTATTTAATATATATAATTAGATATTAAAATTTAAAAAATAAACCCCACAAAAAAAATTTAACAAAAAGAAAGAATATAAGCCCAGGAGAGAACAAACAGAAGTAAGATGTCCAAAGTATGCATACCGGAGTTGTAGATATGTGTAAGTAGGATATTAAATCATATTTATAAATCAGTGCATCAACACCATGCAAATTTATAGTGCTGGCACCGGTTCAAGCATCTACTTCTAATTTATGAAGTTGATTTTAGATGTCAAAGATGTGATCTAAACATGATATACAATAATATCTGAATGTAAGAACCCAGATTTTGGGTAGAATTAAAACTTTTATTTATTTAATGGTGTAAGAATGAATAGTGGTTACGGCCACGATGTAATAGTTGATATTTTGAAAGAATGAATGGAATTCAATTTTACTATTTCTATGTCTTGAAGAATGTTAATGGTTGACAACTTAGGTAAGAATAATCTATCTCCTACGGGAATAAGATATGGCAATTCCAAGCAGGAGAATATTCTCATGTCATCCAGATCGATAACGACTAGTCCAGTGGTTCCGTAAAAGGGTTAAGGAACGCCCGAAAGAGAACCAGGACATTTTCATAAATATAAGGAATAAAGAGAGAATAAATAATGAATAGTGTTTTTGGTGGAAATGAGAATATTATTAGACGACGCTGTATAGAAGTACCCGGAACGGATTTCCAAGTTCGTATTAGTGATCCAGGGGGAAAATATGTGTATGTAAAAGCTGTCGGATTCTGAAAAATCGCACTTCTATTTTCTCCGAGAGTTCCCTGGACACTGATAGCCTTAAGTATTTAACGAATGGATTTAAGGAATATAAATTGGAAAGTTAGAAAGAAAGATGGAGAATGATAGTATTAATATTAGAAAGATTCCCGGTAAACCTTCATTAGAAATCCGTGAAATATTCCTACGAACGATCAATCGAAACGGGAAATAACCGGACACGGAATCAAGCAGAGAAAGCAAGATACATGCATGAGCAAGTGATAAATATCTAAGTAACTAGCAAGTAACTAGAGTAATTAGAATGCAACTAGTACTTTGAAATAAAAAACCCTTGGTTAGCTTTCAACCATGCAAAACACAACACTTGTCCTCCAAAAAAAATCATCATCCATTACATCACACTCCACTAACACACCAAGATGAGATATTATCTCTCAAAAAGTCACTTTATGCATTATTCAAGCAACCAACACAAAAGAAAAGAAAAACACTCTCCCCCCTTGAATAATTCCATTCGGCCCCTATCCAAATTCCAAATCCAAAATCCAACTTCCAACCATTTTTTGCTCTTGAAACTTTTATGGTGAGTCTTACATTTCATAAAACTAATCTTCTCAAAATCTTAGCTCCAAATTCCTTTGTTTTCATTTTCAAAAAAAATCAAGAAAGAGGAGCATGAATAGTGTTCTTCAAGAACTAACTTGTTTTTTTCTTGTTTCATGGTTGATATAGCAAGCTTAAGCACTCCTAAGGATCATACAAAGCTTAGTGAGGCTAGTAGACACTCTAAGGAAGGTATAAGACTTGAAAACCCTTGGTGTCTTTTTAAGATCTTATGAGTTTTATGGATGATTTAGTGATTAGTATGTTATGTTATGCTTAGATCCATGTTAGTAGTTGTTATGGTTGTGATTTGGTTTATTAACCATGTAATGGTTAAGATGAGTTGTTGTTAGACTAGTCACGATGTTTATCATGTGTTTGGGTGATTGATTTGATCTTGGTAAGATCGTGATAAAGTGTAAAAACTTTGGAAAACGCATAAACATAGCCGTTATAATGTCCGATTTTACAATATCATGTTTTGTATGCCATTTTTCATGTCAAGACCCTACTGACCAGAAAAGTTTCCTGCCATTATTGGATAGAGTATGTTATGAGCTTCGTTTTGATATAAAGAACGTGTGCAACGGACTTACGGTTTAGAAGTTACGGTCGGTTTACTAAAAGTAGTTCGAAACCGTAACTGAGAATTCGTAATTAAAATTGAACCCTCGTAAAATACGTAAGTCAGTGGCGAATCTTGGTAATTAAATACTAGAGGTAAAAAGGAAGGTGTGAGAGAAAACCTCATGTGAATCGGATCATTTTTCGATTTTATAAAAATGTTCGAATCTAGGTTAAACGCGAACGAACCCCTTAAAAGTATAACTTTGGTTATAACTTAGAAAACGAGCGATAAAACTCGAGATATAATCTTGGTTCGTAATCGATCAAATTTAGAACTTATTCGACTTAAGTATACACTAAGTGTGAGTACGATGACATGTCTTAATGACGAACAAATGTCGAATCGTATCGGTAATAAAAAGAGTTGCACTAAAAAGGGGTATAACGAGATAATTCGAAAACATGTTTCGACTTAAGTTAATACTTAACCTTTTTTAAAAAAGTGTTAAGCGATTAACCTCGAATCTCTTGACTATTTATAGATCGCCGAGCTGACCCGGGATACCCTACCACTACCCCTACTCGTGCTCAATTACCAGGCAAGTTTCAACTTTCCCTTTTTAGGCTGTTGTTGTGATTATATATGCTTTCTGTTATACATATGCCATAGCATGCATGCCTACTTTCAAGTCATATTGATATACTTGTTCCCTGATTGTTCTTTGGCTTATAAATAGATAGATAATATATCGATTATAAGTCGGATGTCGTTAAGACCCTTAGAGAAGGGCATATGAATCCTATTTGTTGAATATAGACCGGGAGTCAGTACTTCTTGATATATCGTAATTATTTTTGAGGGAAATATTTAAGTAAATAATTTCCATTATTTGGTTGACGAATATTATTTGAATATTCGTCCGAGATTATTTAATTAACGATCATTATTTCAAATATTTATTTGAACGTTATCTATTCAATGAATATTATTTTTCAATATTCATTCAAAGGCGAACCATTTATCGAATATTATTTTAGATATTTCTATAAAACCTTCGATTATTAAATAAATATCATTCGGACATTCATTTAGACCATCATGTATTAAGGGAATATTATTCTCGAATATTCCTTTAAGGTTTAATTTATTGAATGAATGTCACTTGGATATTCATTTAAATTATTAATTATTATATGAATACTATGTTTGAATATTAATTTGAAGTCTTATTTACTTAACAAATATTATTCCAAACATTCCTTTCAAAATTATTTATTAAATGAATATTATTTTAATATTCATTTAAGTAATTATTTATTCAATAAATATTTTCTCAATATTCCTTCAAGGATTATTTTGAGAAATACTCTGATTAAAAATATTCTTTCATTCATTAAATACTTCCGACTCAATAAATATTCTATAAATATTTATTCAATACTTGGAAACAACTTCAATGTTGTTTATTATTCTTCAAATATTGTCTTCGACCTTCGATCATTCTGAAAATTCTTCGGAGTCGTACGATTAATATTATATTAAGAAAGGTCCTCAAGATTCCATTCTTCACTCAAATCTATCTCTTGAATTATAAGGTAACCTTACTTGAGAAAGGTTATTTATCTTGTCGACTTCCCGGTCATAGTATATCCTTTTCACTCGCAACTTGGTTGCTACGGACTCATTAAGTCTGTGTGTACCTTCTCATCATTCGAGGGGTAAGATCGTTGGAACAAGTTGATATCCATTAACAAGCAAGAGCTTGGGAAACGTTAGTGAATTTTCCTTTCCAACTAGATACGACTACTTTGTGGAGTCTTGTCAACAAGTATTTCACTTGGGGAAGGGAGGATAAACTATACGTTTCAATGCTGTGAATTTACTCGAACTAGGAGTCGTATGTAAGAGGCCGAGTCGCGCGGTCCATCACAAGGCCTAATCATTGGCCAGGGAGTTACTATTAAAGGCCATTGACAAGTGGAGCCGTCAGTTCTTCCTTCTACCGGTAGTAAACTATATTGGGTTGTACCATCCCCGACTGATCATCAGGGAGTGGAACAGCTGGCGCGTGATAACTCCAATATTGGTTCATCTCCCAAATTGGGAATTCCCTGCAACACGTATCGAAGATACTTCTTTCAGGTTGACGGTGTCTTCTGCAACACGTATCGAAGAGACTTCTTTCAGGTTGTAGAACTTTGAAAAATGTTAATAACTGGAACTGCAATATTTTCCTTGCAAGTTCCTCTTAATATGATAAATAATGATATCTTGCTTATTTTGACTTAGCAGATATTTCCACAAAATAAACACTTTAAGTTACCTTGTAACTTCATCCTTCATATTATACTGGCACTAACTTCGTTAATGCATGGTTTATGGAAATCATGATATTTCAAACAGTTATATACTATCACTGTCCTGTTATATTATTGTTGGTGGGCTATTGCTCACCCTTGCTTATTCATTATGTCACAACAACAGCTAGGACAGATGGCTCGCGTCAGGCGCACTCGGCGCAAGCGGGTTACACGACCCACCGGACTCCCCACTGAGATGCTAGCTGCCATTGTTGAGGTAGCATAGTTAGACAGCTTTTGTTTCCTGTATAACTATATGTATGATTAATGTAATCAACGGCAAAACTTTTAAACTTATGATGTTATCCTTTTGGATTGTAATAACTTTTATGCGCAAACCCTTTTATAAGACTTATTTCAATTTCATCTCTGGGACTATAACTGTGTGTGTGTGAGTGGATATTATTGAGGTGTCATAGCATGTTACTTATTGATTTTGGACTCAAGTCAAGTATTATGTATGAGTTATGAGACCGTAACAACCCAATCCCTGACCCCGGATCTGGGGGTGTTACAGAGATGGTATCAGAGCGAGAGTTATATGTCCAAAGAGATGATACGACGTTACATAATAATAAATTCACTAATATAATAAGAACCCTTGCCAGGTTCACCTAAAACCCTTACGGGAACTTTTTAAGTATCATGATAGTAATATAGTTCATCTTGTGTAGGCGAGCGACATGTCGGCCCATGAGGCAGCTGCGAGACAGCATGATGAGGACATGTTCTGGAGTAGGGACCCGTACTATGAGCACTTGCCTGAGGAGGATACTGAGCCTGAGGAGGAGGACGCTGAGGAGGTCCAGGTTGATGCTGATACTGATGTGATCGAGTCTGAGGAGGAGGACCCTGAGGAGGTCCAGGTTGATGTTGACACAGATGTTGTTGAGACTGAGGGGGAGGAGGACCCGGAGGGGATCCAGACAGGACAGGATGCTGAGTTAGTTGCTGAGGGTGAGGATTATTGGGTTGTATCTGAGATTAGGATCATGGAGGAGGATACTGATATGACCACTGAGCAGGTCATGGCCGCTGTTGTTGGACAGGCTGTAGATGAGGATGAGCCATTGGATGATGCAGTAGGGAGTTTCGGACTACGAGTGCCACCCCTCCCTGTGGAGAGAGCCCCTACCCCACCACCACTACCTGTGAGCCCATTCCCCGATGAGTTTGAGGAGCTCACCTCAGAGCCCCAGCAGACAGAGACTGCAGCTCCAGCTGAGCCATCCACCCCACCTCATGTCCCGATAGGAGGAGTCCCAGTATGTGTTCACAACTTGATTGTGAACGGGCTTTATAGAGAGTTATCAGTGCCGAAAGCCAGGTTGGCAGAGTCTAGGAAGGAGCTAGTAGCAGAGAGAGCCGCCCGGATGAGGTTGCAGGGCTCGGATGAGGGTACGACAGTTGCCTACTGATGGGCATGGTATGGTAGGCAGAGCACATCCCGAGGAGATTTTCCGCATCGCCATGGGGAGGGTTCGGATGATGTTTCATCGTGGCGGCTGATTTCAGATGTAGTGATGCAGTAGTCTAGTTGTCTAGTCATGTACAGACGTAGTAGTGCCGGCTTTTGTAGGGATGGTTTTCTTGTACTTATTTTCCCTTTTTGTAGACTAGACAGATAGACAGCGTATTTCACTTTTGACTTGTTGTTGTTGTTAGGATGGCTGTACTTTAAACTATCGTTGTAACTCGGATGTTGTACCTTTTCGGTACCTGGTATATATTTGTTTCCCTTTCAGTTATTTCAATTTTATTGGGATGTGATCACGAGTTTATTAGCATATGTACTATTTTTTGATTAAGTTGCCATGAGATATAAAACTGTGGGATCTTAAATCCAATCATGTAAAAAATTATGCAAGGAAAAATCCTTTAAAACAGGTAAGTGAACCTAATGTAAAATTTTCCAAATTTTCAGTAAAATGCCTCCAAGACGAATGGGCACTGGGGCTAACCCCCGTGAATCTACTGACCAAGAGAGTCACAACCAACATGGGGAAAACCATGAAAGTAGTGAAGAACAAGATCAGGACTATAATGAGCAAGAAGATTCCCAGTATGGAGCAGAGGACGAACCCATGTACTCTGAAGACTTTGAGGGGGAAATAGAGGGTGGAGAAACTGAAGTGGAGCAGGAAGGGGAGAACCAGGGCGGAGACCCCATGGGCCAGTTTATGGATTTACTTAGGCAGAATTTGAAACAATACCCTCAACCACCACCAGGAAACAACACTTCAGTGGCAAATTCCTTTAGGGCCTTTAAGTCCCTTAAACCCCCAGAGTTCCACGGATCGGCTGATCCCATTGAGGTGAGGGCCTGGATCAAGGAAATGGAAAAATCTTTCGAGATTCTGAGTATTAATGAAGCTCAGAAGACTGTTTTCGCTACTTACCTACTGAAGGGGGAGGCCAATTATTAGTGGGAAGCCAAAAAGAATATGGAGACTGATGCTGTTGTAGCCTGGGAAAGGTTCAAACAATTATTCTTGGAGAAGTACTTCCCGAAGTTCATGAAAACTCAGATGGAACTTAAGTTTTTGGAACTGAAACAGAACAATATGTCAGTGGCTGACCATGAGGCCAAATTTACTGAGCTGTCGAGATTTGTGCCAGAATTTGTGGATACCGAAGAAAAGAAAGCTAACAAGTTTCAATAAGGGCTGAAACAGTGGATCCAGAATAGAGTGACGGTTTTAGAGATTACGGATTATGCCACCTTGGTGCAAAAGGCCACCATTGTGGAAGATGGAAGCGATCAGATGCAGAGAGAGAAAGAGAAGGGGGGATTAAAGAAAAAACATGTCAGTATGGGCGGAGGGTCCGCAAGAGGAAAGCCCCCGAACAAGTTTAATCGAGGAGCAGTCTCTCTACCTAACAGGGGTATGGGATTCAAACCACCTGTGAGCATGAGTGTGAGCCAGGGCGGCCAGCATACAGGAGTGTCCCGTTCCCATCAGTCTAGACCTTCCTTGCCAGCATGTGCAACGTGTGGGAAAAGACATTCTGGAGTGTGCAACCAGAAGTAGCCAACCTGTTATAAGTGTGGATGAGTGGGCCACTACTCCAACACCTGCACTGCGGTTGTCCCTAGTACCAACAAAAGCACCACCTACTTCCAGTGCGGACAGCTAGGGCACATGAGGAAGGACTGCCCAAAGAACAAACCAGCAGCATCAGGGGCAAGCAGGGCTGCCTCAAATAAGCCACCAACTGCTAGGACTTTTAATATGTCAGTACAAGATGCCGAGAGAGACACGGATGTAATAGCAGGTACATTTTCTCTCAATTCAGTCAGTGCAAATGTCTTATTTGATTCAGGAGCAACTAAGTCTTTTATATCTAGAGATTTTGCGCATAAATTGAAACTTAAAACCCAGCAACTAAGAAATTCCTTACAAGTAGAGATAGCTAATCAGGAAATCGTACCGGTTAATCAAATTCACCCCGACTGTAAACTAGAAATAGGAGGACGATCCTTCTATATCGATTTAATTCCTTTTAAGCTAGGGGAATTTGATGTTATTTTGGGTATGGATTGGTTGTCTCGCAATAATGCGCAGATATATTGTAAAGGGAAAAAGGTTAAGTTGAAAACCCCAAGGAAGAAAGAAATAGTGTTTAAGGGGATGTGACAGACCCAGAAAATTCTGACCATGGCGTAAACCAAGAGATTGTTACGAAAAGGGAACGAGGCTTATTTAGCTTACGTAATAGACACTCAGAAGGAAGCGCCAAGATTGCAAGACATTACGGTAGTTAATGAGTTCGAGGACGTGTTCCCACAAGATCTTCCCGGACTACCACCTGATAGGGTAATTGAGTTTGCCATCGAGTTAGCCCCGGGGACGGCGCCGGTTTCGAAGGCCCCGTACCGATTAGCCCCAGTAGAAATGAAGGAGCTAGCTAAACAGTTACAGGAATTGTTGGATAAGGGCATGATAAGGCCCAGTGTGTCGCCATGGGGCGCACCAGTGTTGTTTGTTAAGAAAAAGGATGGGAGTATGAGGTTATGCATCGACTACAGAGAGTTGAACAAGCTAACCATAAAGAATAAGTATCCATTGCCCAGGATAGACGATTTGTTTGACCAGCTAAGGGGCGCTGAATACTTCTCTAAGATTGACCTTAGAACGGGATATCACCAACTGAAGATTAAACCTGAAGATATCCCGAAGACTGGATTCCGTACTAGATATGGTGGACATTATGAGTTCTTGGTAATGTCATTTGGATTGACCAATGCCCCAGCAGCCTTCAGGACCTAATGAATAGAGTGTTCAAGAAATATATGGACAAATTCGTGATAGTCTTCATTAATGATATTCTCATCTACTCAAAGACAGAGGCAGAACACGCTGAACATTTAAGGATAACCTTAGAAATACTCAGGAAGGAGCAGTTATATGCCAAGTTCTCCAAGTGTGAGTTTTGGAAAAATGAAGTACAATTCTTAGGGCACGTGATCAATAGAGATGGGGTGTTGGTTGACCCCTCCAAGATAGAAGCAGTTTCAAACTGGGAACGACCAACTACTCCAACCGAGGTGAGGAGTTTCATTGGACTGGCCGGATATTACAGAAGATTTGTCCAAGATTTTGTGAAAATCGCAGCTCCATTAACTCGACTTACTCGTAAAACTGAGAAATTTGAATGGATTGAAAAATGCTAGAGGAGTTTCCAAGAGTTAAAGAAGAGGTTGGTGACAGCCCCAGTGCTGGCATTACCTGATGGAAAAGGAGATTTCGTGATTTACAGTGATGCTTCGCATAAAGGACTGGTATGCGTGCTTATGCAGCACGGCAAGGTAATAGCATATGCGTCTAGGCAACTGAAGGATTATGAGGTCAGATATCCCACGCATGATCTAGAACTAGCAGCCATAGTCTTCGCTTTAAAGATTTGGAGACACAACTTGTATGGAGAAAAGTGCGAGATTTACACTGACCATAAGAGCCGCAAGTACATTTTCACTCAGAAAGAGCTTAACATGCGCCAGAGGAGATGGTTAGAGTTAATCAAGGATTACGACTATGAAATTCGTTATCACCCGGGCAAAGCCAATGTGGTGGCTGACGCCCTTAGTAGGAAAGAGAAGCTCAAGATGATAACTTCAGAGGAAGAGCTAGTGAAAGATTTTGAGAAGCTGGAAATTGAGATTAAGTTACCTGGAGAGGGCCAAGAAAAGTTGATGGAAATTAGAATCCAACCTCCATTGTTAGAAAAGATTAGACGGTGCCAGGAACGGATGATGGAGGAAGAAGAGAACTCCACGGAAGAGATAATGACCGGGGAGGAAATTAAATGTGAAAGAGACAAGGAAGGGATCATGAGGTACACGTATAGGATATGGATCCCAAACGTTCAGGAACTCAAGGATGAGATTTTAAATGAGGCACACAACTCAAGATACTCAGTGCACCCCGGTAGCACCAAAATGTATAGGGATTTGAAGTAGTATTACTGGTGGCCCAATATGAAAAAGGACGTAGTAGAGTGGGTAAGCAGATGCTTGACTTGCCAACGAGTGAAAGCAGAGCACCAGAAGCCCAGCAGACTTCTACATCCCTTAGAGATTCCAGAATGGAAATGGGAACACATAGCCATGGATTTCGTAGTAGGTTTACCAAGGACCAAGGCTAATCATGACGCCATATGGGTAATTGTAGATCGACTGACGAAGTCAGCTCACTTTCTCCCGATCAATGAAAGGTACACGGTCGACAGACTAGTGGACATCTACTTAAAAGAGATAGTGGCGCGACATGGGGTCCCAGTCGCAATAGTATCCGATTGAGATCCTAGATTTAACTCCAGGTTTTGGAGAAGTTTTCAAGAATGTGTAGGGACCCGGCTGAACATGAGCACAGCCTACCACCCCCAGACAGATGGGCAAAGTGAAAGGACCATCCAAACGCTAGAGGATATGTTAAGAGTCTGCGCGATAGACTTCAAAGGAAATTGGGATGATCACTTGCCATTGATCGAGTTTTCCTACAATAACAGTTTCCATTCAAGTATAGGAATGCCACCTTATGAGGCCCGTTATGGGAGAAAATGTCGATCTCCCTTGTATTGGGATGAAGTTGGAGAGCGATGCTCGGGCCCGAAGTGGTCCAACGAACTAAAGATGCAGTAGATCTAATCAGAGGATGGTTGGTGGCAGCCCAGGATCGACAAAAGAGATATGCCGACTTAGCTCGGAAAGGCAAAGAATACGAAGTAGGAGACCTAGTGTTCTTAAAAGTGTCACCTTGGAAAGGTTTAATGAGATTTGGAAAGAAAGGAAAGCTGAGTCCCAGATACATTTGACCATTTGAGATCTTGAGACGGATTGGGGAACTAGCTTATGAGCTGGCATTGCCCCCGAATCTACAGCAGGTGCACAATGTGTTCCATGTTTCGATGCTGAGGAAGTATAATCCGGATGCCAAGCATATTGTAGTGTATGAGCAAGTGGGCAACCAGACTTGACCTATGTAGAGCAACCTGTGGAAATCATAGACCGGAAAGAACAAGTGCTCCAAACAAGGTCATTCAACTAGTCAGAGTTTTGTGGCAGAACCACAATGTAGAAGAATCAACCTGGGAACTTGAAAGCGCAATGCAAGAGAAGTACCCCCACTTGTTTTCAAACTGATTCCGGGACGGAATCCTTTTAAGGAGGGGAGACTGTAAGAACCCAGATTTTGGGTAGAATTAAAACTTTTATTTATTTAATGGTGTAAGAATGAATAGTGGTTACGGCCACGATGTAATAGTTGATATTTTGAAAGAATGAATGGAATTCGATTTTACTATTTCTATGTCTTGAAGAATGTTAATGGTTGACAACTTAGGTAAGAATAATCTATCTCCTAGGGGAATAAGATATGGCAATTCCAATCAGGAGAATATTCTCATGTCATCCAGATCGATAACGATTAGTCCAGTGGTTCCGTAAAAGGGTTAAGGAACGCCCGAAAGAGAACCAGGACATTTTCATAAATATAAGGAATAAAGAGAGAATAAATAATGAATAGTGTTTTTGGTGGAAATGAGAATATTATTAGATGACGCTATATAGAAGTACCCAGAACGGATTTCCGAGTTCGTATTAGTGATCCAGGGGGAAAATAAGTGTATGTAAAAGCTGTCCGATTCTGAAAAACCGCACTTCTATTTTCTCCGAGAGTTCCCTGGACACTGATAGCCTTAAGTATTTAACGAATGGATTTAAGGAATATAAATTGGAAAGTTAGAAAGAAAGATGGAGAATGATAGTATTAATATTAGAAAGATTCCCGGTAAACCCTAATTAGAAATCCGTGAAATATTCATACGAACGATCAATCGAAACGGGAAATAACCGGACACAGAATCAAGCAGAGAAAGCAAGATACATGCATGACCAAGTGATAAATATCTAAGTAACTAGCAAGCAACTAGAGTAATTAGAATGCAACTAGTACTTAGAAATCAATAACCCTTGGTTAGCTTTCAACCATGCAAAACACAACACTTGTCCTCCAAAAAAAATCATCATCCATTACATCACACTCCACTAACACACCAAGATGAGATATTATCTCTCAAAAAGTCACTTTATGCATTATTCAAGCAACCAACACAAAAGAAAAGAAAAACACTCTCCCCCCCCTTGAATAATTCCATTCGGCTCATTTCCAAATTCCAAATCCAAAATCCAACTTCCAACCATTGTTTGCTCTTGAAACTTTTATGGTGAGTCTTAAATTTCATAAAACTAATCTCCTCAAAATCTTAGCTCCAAATTCCTTTGTTTGCATTTTCAAAAAAAGTCAAGAAAGAGGAGCATGAATAGTGTTCTTCAAGAACTAACTTGTTTTTTTTCTTGTTTCATGGTTGATATAGCAAGCTTAAGCACTCCTAAGGATCATACAAAGCTTAGTGAGGCTAGTAGACACTCTAAGGAAGGTATAAGACTTGAAAACCCTTGGTGTCTTTTTAAGATCTTATGAGTTTTATGGATGATTTAGTGATTAGTATGTTATGTTATGCTTAGATCCATGTTAGTAGTTGTTATGGTTGTGATTTGGTTTATGAACCATGTAATGGTTAAGATGAGTTGTTGTTAGACTAATCATCATGTTTATCATGTGTTTGGGTGGTTTATTTGATCTTGGTAAGATCGTGATAAAGTGTAAAAACTTTGGAAAACGCGTAAACATAGCTGTTATATTGTCTGATTTTACAATATCATGTTTTGTATGCCATTTTTCATGTCAATACCCTACTGACCAGAAACGTTTCCTGCCATTATTGGATAGAGTATGTTATGAGGTTCGTTTTGATATAAAGAACGTGTGAAACGGACATACGGTTTAGGAGTTACGGTCGGTTTACTAAAAGTAGTTCGAAACCGTAACCGAGAATTCGTAATTAAAATTGAACCCTCGTAAAATACGTAAGTCAGTGGCGAATCTTGGTAATTAAATACTAGAGGTAAAAAGGAAGGTGTGAGAGAAAACCTCATGTGAATCGGATCATTTTTCGATTTTATAAAAATGTTCGAATCTAGGTTAAACGCGAACGAACCCCTTAAAAGTATAACTTTGGTTATAACTTAGAAAAGGAGCGATAAAACTCGAGATATAATCTTGGTTCGTAATCGATCGAATTTAGAAATTATATGACTTAAGTATAAACTAAGTTTGAGTACGATGACATGTCTTAATGACAAACAAATGTCGAATCGTATCGGTAATAAAAAGAGTTACACTAAAAAGGGGTATAACGAGATAATTCGAAAACATGTTTCGACTTAAGTTAATACTTAACCTTTTTTAAAAAAGTGTTAAGCGATTAACCTCGAATCTCTTGACTATTTATAGATCGCCGAGCTGACCCGGGATACCCTACCACTACCCCTACTCGTGCTCAATTACCAGGCAAGTTTCAACTTTCCCTTTTTAGGCTGTTGTTGTGATTATATATGCTTTCTGTTATACATGTGCCATAGCATGCATGCCTACTTTCAAGTCATATTGATATACTTGTACCCTGATTGTTCTTTAGCTTATAAGTAGATAGATAATATATCGATTATAAGCCGGATGTCGTTAAGACCCTTAGAGAAGGGCATATGAAAATTCTTCAAATATTGTCTTCGACCTTCGATCATTCTGAAAATTTTTCGAAGTCGTACGATTAATATTATATTAAGAAAGGTCCTCAAGATTCCATTCTTCACTCAAATCTATCTCTTGAATTATAAGGTAACCTTACTTGAGAAAGGTTATTTATCTTGTCGACTTCCCGGTCATAATATATCCTTTTCACTCGCAACTTGGTTGCTACGGACTTATTAAGTCTGTGTGTTCCTTCTCATCATTCTAGGGGTAAGATCGTTTGAACAAGTTGATATCCATTAACAAGCAAGAGCTTGGGAAACGTTAGTGAATTTTCCTTTCCAACTAGATGTGACTACTTTGTGGAGTCTTGTCAACAAGTATTTCACTTGGGGAAGGGAGGATAAACTATACGTTTCAATGCTGTGGATTTACTCGAACTAGGAGTCGTGTGGAAGAGGCCGAGTCGTGCGATCCATCACAAGGCCTAATCATTGGCTAGGGAGTTACTATTAAAGGCCATTGACAAGTGGAGCCGTCAGTTCTTCCTTCTACCGGTAGTAAACTATATTGGGCTGTACCATCCCCGACTGATCATCAGGGAGTGAAACAGCTGGCGCGTGATAACTCCAATATTGGTTCATCTCCCAAATTGGGAATTCCCTGCAACACGTATCGAAGATACTTCTTTCAGGTTGACGGTGTCTTCCGCAACACGTATCGAAGAGACTTCTTTCAGGTTGTAGAACTTCGAAAAATGTTAATAACTGGAACTGCAATATTTTCCTTGCAAGTTCCTCTTAATATGATAAATAATGATATCTTGCTTATTTTGACTTAGCAGATATTTCCACAAAATAAACACTTTAAGTTACCTTGTAACTTCATCCTTCATATTATACTGGCACTAACTTCGTTAATGCATGGTTTATGGAAATCATGATATTTCGAACTGTTATATACTATCACTGTCCTGTTATATTATTGTTGGTGGGCTATTGCTCACCCTTGCTTATTCATTATGTCATAACAACAGCTAGGACAGATGGCTCGCGTCAGGCGCACTCGGCGCAAGCGGGTTACCCGACCCACCGGACTCCCCGCTGAGATGCTAGCTGCCATTGCTGAGGTAGCATAGTTAGACAGCTTTTGTTTCCTGTTTAACTATATGTATAATTAATGTAATCAACGGCAAAACTTTTAAACTTATGATGTTATCCTTTTGGATTGTAATAACTTTTATTCGCAAACCCTTTTATAAGACTTATTTCAATTTCATCTCTGGGACTATAATTGTGTGTGTGTGAGTGGATATTATTGAGGGGTCATAGCATGTTACTTATTGATTTTGGACTCAAGTCAAGTATTATGTATGAGTTATGAGACCGTAACGACCCAATCCCTGATCCCGGATCTGGGGGTGTTACACTGAATATGTTTGTTGCCCAGTAATTAACAATTGTAGAAGGGGGGTTGAATACAATTGTATAAGATTTTCGACTTAAACAGAAACAATAACACAAGTATGAATATATAACAACTTTATTAACTCTGATATAAAACTGTTACAAACCCTCTCAAGAAATTCTTATGTTCTTGAGAGCTGCTAGGTTACAAGATCATTCGTGTAAGCTATTACTCTAAAGTAAAACCTAAACTGTGTTTATATACAGTACACAGATACACTATCAATTACAAGATATATCAAATCAATTACATACGTTTCTTAATACATATCTTGAATGATAGCTGCATTCCTATAAATTAGGAACCGACATGTCAATCTTCCTAGATTCCTGGACTGATGTATATCCTCACGAAATCCTGATCAGCTTCCAATCCTGATGACAACACAATCCTGACGGTGCAATACTGATGACGTCAGCATCAGTATCTGATCAGTAGTCCAGATCCTGATCATCACTTGAATCAATATCTAACAATCTCCCCCAATTTGTACTTTGTGAAATAAAGCACAAATTCCTTGATTCAGTGATGTCAAAAACTCAAAACAAAATATTACAAGAAATCCTCAGGCTTAGTCTCAGAAATTCTCACAAAGAAATTACTCATCTGCAAGAAATTTGATAATAACTCCTCTTCTTTATCACAAAGAATTTGAATTAACCTTTTCTTCAGATTTCTGAGTTCTTCATCACCTTTACCAATCTGATAGATTCCAGCTCTAAGATTCTGAATTGAACTTATTGGTAAATCTAACTCTCCCAATAATAAGTATGCAAGATCTCTTCCACCAGGATTCAGAGATAATTGTTCTTGATAAAATATCACTTCTTTAACAACTGAACCTTTTTGCATTTCAACTTCTTGTCCTTCTGTATTCAAGTACATGGGAGTGTAATTACCATCATACCTCGATCCTCCTTCTAAATATCTGGACTTGATTGTTCTGAAGATCATGGTACACCAGTTATTGTAAACACTGGCTTCTTTATCATGGATCTGTCTATTTTCAAGCAAATAGAGAACATATTTTAACTCTTTTGTTGATTTGTACAACACCTCATGAATAGACAGCTTCTTGACACTTTTGTCTTTCATGAAATACAGCAATTTCTCTATCTTCTTTGAGTCCACATTGCAAGCAACAATAGCAACAGATTCCAATTCCCAAAGATCATCAACAGTTAGTTCATCACCATCCTCTTAACAGGAAAATGTTGATTTGTTTGAGATATAGAAACAACTTCTGCATTACCAAATCCAATACCTCCTCTTGTTCCAGGTTCTAAACCCCTCAAACTAGATTGCATACTCGTCCACAATGGTATAGATTCAGCAGATTCAACTTTAGCAACCAATGAAGATTCATCAGACGGTGAAGGTCCAATAATTACTCCAACAGATTTGAAAACAACTGGTTTTCTATAGTTGCTTACTCTGTTCTTCTAATTCTTGCTTTTCTTCCCTATTACTGGTGTATTATCCTGTTGATGTTCTGGAACAAGTCTATTTCTGTCATACCATAATCGTTTATCAGACTCAAAAATTCTTCTCACGTACTCATCTATTGCATCCTTAATAGATTGAGAGTCAGAAACAATAGTTTGAGTTATTCCAGCAATTTTATCTTTAGCTTCTTCAACAACTTTCTTCCTTCTAACCAAAGGAGTTTCTTCTTCAATTGTAACAGATTCAACAAATACATTAGATGATGGAGTATTCTCAAGAAATAGTGAAGCTTTCTTCTTTGTGTTCTCAGTAACTTCTTCTATTTTGATTCCACTAGATCTCGTCTGTCTTGTACTTGTCTGAACTGGTTTCCTTCCTCTTCCTCTGTCCCGATTTCCTCTACCTCTTCCTCTTCTAGCAGTAGAAACTTCTTTTTGTCTGGCAATCTCCTCAAGAATCCTGTTTTGTTCTTCTAAGTTCTCATCAGTAGTCGTATTTGGATTTTCTTCAGAATTTAAAGCAAGTGTCTTCTCAGTATGATACTGATGAACCTTAACACTAGTGTGATATACAATTTCACTATCACCTGTCCCAGTAGTAATCTTCTCAAAAAGATGAGGAGCATCTTCTACATCAGTAATTAGCAAATCTTCATCACCTTCAAGAATTGTAGGAAGTGTTTGCCTTTGACTTTGACCAAGTGACAAAAATTGTTCTTGTTCTTCTGTCAGGATTTTAGATTGCTCCATTACTCTTCCTGTTTTCTTCCCAGACTCAGAAACATGAGTTGACCGCTTGGTTTGAGTTTGTGACTGACTTCTCCTTATTACCAAAGCAGCATCAGAGGTTCCTGGTACATGTGACTGAGCACCACCATCATTTCCAGAAGTATCATCATCCTTTCTTACAACTAGATCAGGTGTGCATTTTGTTTTGACTACCTTCTCCCCCTTTTTGACATCAGTAGCCTCATCAGGATCAGTCAATAAAGATAAGATAAGTTGTAGAGAATCTTCAATATTCGCCATTCTGGAGGACATAGTTACAACCTTATCTTCCAAGGTATCCATCCTTGTGGTGAAAGCAGTGCTTAAACGTTAAAGATGTTTAGCAGTGGTAATTTCAGAATAATCCTTGATAAATCGAGAATGAAATTTTTCATTATCACGCTTGACAGAATTAATTTCATCCTTCAGCCCTTTTGCCAGAATAGTTGTTGTCTTCAGATGAGCTTTGAGATTAGGATCAGAAATCTTAGTAGCAATATGCCCTGAGTGAAAAAGTGCATTATTGAAATTTATATCAGCAGAAGACTGATTCCACTCAGTATACCATTCAGATCTCCTAGCAGCTTGAATATGTTCAGGAATAAGATTGATGTAATCTCCTATGATCTCAACTGGAGCAGCTGTAGATTTACCCATAGACTCCATAAAGTGACTGGATGATCCATAAGTAGAGCCTAGACTTGCTTTCATGACAGCTTTAAGCTGAGCTGCTTCAGTATCATGATCAGCATCATCATCATCATCATCTGAGCTATCTTTAGCCTCAAGAATTTCATCATCCACATTGTCTTCAGGATTCATAACTCCTTTCATTTTAAATCAACAGCAGATGGGACTGTTGTATCCTGAAAACCTGCATTCAAAGTAGAAACAATTCCTAAATCTCTCTGTTTTTGTAAAGTGATCTCATCACTTCTCACAACATTTCCTAAGTTACTTTCAATAGTAACTACTACCTCACCAGAAGTTTGAAACTTCTCACTCTTTTCTACCTCTCCTTTTGCCAGTTCAGGAGACTGCCTCTCTTCACTCTTCTTTTTCTCTAAATGTTCACTCTCTTTCTCACAAGAAAGGTTCTAGCTCAACAAATGCAAAGAAATAAGAGGTGGCTGAGAGGAGTGGACTGAAGTCATACAGATAGAGGTATCCCTTGTCTCAGGTCTAACTGTAATCATACTATCAGTAAGAGAAGCAGAAATAGAAGTATTACCTGATGAAGTTGAGATAGATTCCATTGGTCTTGAAGAAAGTGGTTCAATGAGCAGTGGAATATCTGGATTAGAAATACTTTCATCAGAATGAACATCTGCAACTGGAGAATGACTTGCATCAGTATGTACTACCAATGGTTCTTGTGTAGTCTGAGGTTGTGAAGCTGCTTTAACACTTTGAGTCAAAGGTTCTTGTGTGCTTCCCTCAAATGCAGTGTTTGAAATCTCCTGTGCTGATGTGAGCTTGCCTGCATCTTCACTTTGAGAAGATGGTTCTTGTGGGGTAGGAATGTTCTTGTCTTCACTTTCCCTTTGAGAAATTGGTTCTTGTGGGACCATTCCTTCAGAAATGTCCGCACCCACACTTTGAGTGAGTGGTTCTTGTGTGACTGGATCGTCAATAGCTTCTGAACTCCTTTGAAGTTCAGGTTCTTGTGGGCTTGATCCTTTTAGAGGTGAAGTGATCCTCTGTTTCTTCAGTCTGCTAAAAACCTTTGCTTCAGCTTGTCTCTTAATCTGAAGAGGTGTTGGTTTATGACCAAGCTGAGCAGCAATAGCATTTACTTCATCCACAGACATCTCAATTATTCTTCTCTTAGGAGATGTAGGTGCTGGAGAATCAGAAATTTCAACAGTCTTCACAGGTGATGTATCAGGAGTAGAGAGATCAGGAATGACAGATGTGTCAGGAACTGATGACTCAACAAGATCAATATCATTATTAAGTTTTTGCATTTCTTCAGGAATAAAATACTGACTCTTGTTGATTATTCTTCTTCTTTTCTTTTGCTTTATTGGCTTAACCACTTCAGCAACAACAGGAGCAGCAATTTCCTTCTTCTTCATGATTATAGAGATGGTCTTGTCATCATCACTATCAGAATCAGAGACCTGTTGCAAAAACTTCCTCTTTTCACCTATTTCTTTAGATGCTCCAGCCTTCATCAAAGATTCATCAACCTGAACTTCTTGTTTTCCTCCTTGTGGCTTCTTTTTAGTGAGAATTGAAGTGGAGAAATCCTTTGATCCTGATTGTTTGCCAGACACATCAGATCTAGCTGATTTTTTTTTTTACAACTGATGTCTTTTGAGAGACACCAGAGGTGGTTGACTGTTTAGGTAACTGTTTTTGATGTGTGCTTGTGTTAGGAACAGAATGTGTTTGGTCCTATCCCATAGCACCTGTAGCTGGGCCATAAAGTTCAGGTAATCTCTTTTTCAAGAGAAGCCAGACCCCCTTAGGAATATAAGGATTTCCCTTAAAACCATTAGCCTTATCTGATTTAATCAAAGACTTGATATTGTTTTCTGAAATCTTACAGATAGGCAATACTGTATCATTTTCAAAATCAACATTGGGACATAAGTGAGAGAATATTAGTTGAAAAAATCTAATAAAACAGACATAACCACATTTATCTATTTTCCTAGCATTTAATGCTCTCAATATGAAAGACCCATAATCAAATACAGTATCATGGATTAGAGAGTACCCAATGTGAACTGAAGCCGTCGGTAGTGCATCAAAGTTAGAGACTTTGTTCAAGAAGCACCTACTGATGGTATCAAAGAAGAAATTCCATTCCTTCTTTAGCTTAGTTCTGTATAGCTCTCCAAACTTTCTTGGATTTCCATTGTAACCAAGACTCGTAGCAAATTCCAACAATGAAGCATCAAAAATTGTTGCTGGAGTCTTACCATTTAGAGAAGGTAAGTGCAGAGCTTCACAAACTACTTCTGGAGTAACTTGATGTGTAACTCCATTGTGCGTAAAGATCAGATTAGGTCTTCCTGAAGGTTCAAGAACACCAAAGACAGCAGTCTTCCAAACCTGCATCACACACTTGAAAGAGACTTTGGCGGGTGCCGTTAAAGCATAATGAATCGGACTAGATGCCAAGAAGTCTTGAATGATATGAAAATCATTCGATAATTCCTGATGGTCAAGAATAGCAACATAATTTTTGGGAGAAAAAGTAACACCATTGATAACAATCTTATTGTTTACAAATGATGAATTCTCCATTTTTGATGTGACAGAGAGAGATTGAAATTTCGTGCAATTAGGGTTTATGTTCGCGCAGAGAAGAGAACAATACTGATGGTTTTAAGAATAATGAATCAATTTATTGAAGTAAATTGATTTTAGACAACTAATAATTTCTCAAAACAGGTGTCAGTAATCGATTTGTGTGACGTGAGAGAGTGGTGTTAACCGTATATGACACGTTGTGTATCTATATGTATCAGTGAGTGAAATACACGCGCTCGTAATTTTAAGAAGTGCATTTGTGAATATAACAATAAAATATTTGTTTTTAAAGTAAAAACAAATAACACTTTCTTAAAATACCTGGAACCATTAAAAACCAGAATACGAAGCATTGTAGTACTTCGTTACTCCCCATCTCTATTTAACGCCTAGAGACTTGTTCACTATCCCTTTAATCCTTCATTCTCTCCTGAAAATCAAAAACCCTTCACACAACACACCGTTAAACAATGTCAAACATTACCATCAAGGAAAAGAATCTCCATCTCGTAGAAAACAGAGATATCTTCAGTTATACTCGTGAAGAGTTTGATGCCTTTGACTGGGAAAGGCAGCTTGAAACTCTGTGGCTGCAGATGGATGCCAGTCTTGAAGAAATCGAGAGAGAAAAGCCTGCAAGAGTGATCGACATTGATGCTGCTCTTCAAGCAACATTAACATGGCTTTCCTCTAAGGCATCCTCATCCAACACCACCAACCATTGTTAATGAATATATCAGCAAAAATAACCTTATCCCTTCAACTTTCACCCAAACAAAGTGGCAAAGATGGGATCTGGGATGGCTGCTAACAATGGAGTGGTTTGGACTTCACTTTTTTTATTTTCCTGTTGAATAGATTAGTAGATAGAGAGAATAAAAAGATGTAATACTTGCATGTAATCTCTTTCTTATTATCAATGAAAAATCCTGTTTCTCTAATCTTATTCAATGTGTTCTGCAAATTTTATGTTTATGAATTATTCTTCAAAGAATTAAATCAAAGAAAATGAAAACTAATTAAAGTAATCATGTAAGTAACAAATTCATCAACAATAACCACAGTTAAATCAGGAACAGAACAATTAGGGATTACTTGTAGTATATATATTGTACTGATAACCAAACCATTTCATCATGATCTGATGTTTGACTGACGTCAGGATTGACTTTTCGTCAGGATTGACTTTTCGTCAGTATTGACTTTTCGTCAGTATTAGACATGCATCAGGATCTGACACTCATCAGTATTTTGTCTCCCCATGTTCTCAGAAACTTTCATAGTTTACCATTCCTAATTCATTCACCAATTTTGTAAAAGTAGCTTCAGGTAGTGGCTTGGTGAATATATCAGCTAGCTGTTGATCAGTAGGAACAAAGTGGAGTTCGATTGTCCCTTCCAATACTTGTTCTCTTATGAAATGATATCTTATACTGATATGCTTAGTAAGAGAATGCTGAACTGGATTTCTTGTCATAGCAATAGCACTCGGTTATCACAATAAATAGGTATTTTTTAATATGACAAACCATAGTCCATTAGCTGATTCCTCATCCACATGATCTGAGCACAACAGCTTCCTGCAGCTATGTACTCAGCTTCTGCAGTTGACGTGGATATAGACTTTTGCTTTTTACTAAACCAAGAAACTAGTCTTCCTCCAAGAAACTGACAACTGCCTGAAGTACTTTTCCTGTCTATTTCGCATCCTGCAAAATCAGCATCTAAGTAACCACATAGATTAAAGTCAGACTCTCTAGCATACCAAAGGCCAAGTGATGGAGTGCCTTTCAAGTATCTGAAAATCCTTTTAACAGCAATGAGATGTGGTTCTCTGGGGTTCGCCTGAAATCTTGCACATGGACAGGTTGCATACATGATATCTGGTCTGCTGGCTGTTAGATACAAAAGTGAGCCTATCATACCTCTGTAGTTAGTTACATCTACCTCAATACCTTGATCAGGATCAAGCTTTGTAGTTGTAGCTATGGGAGTTGTAGCAGTAAAACTGTCTTGCATATTAAACTTCTTCAATAGATTCTTTGTGTACTTTGACTGATTGATAAAAATTCCATCATCAGTCTGTTTAACTTGCAGACCTAAGAAATAGCTCATTTCTCCCATCATGCTCATTTGATATCTAGACTGCATCAGTTTTGAAAATTTCTCACACAATTTGGGGTTAGTTGACCCAAAAATGATATAATCAACATAAATCTGAACTAACAGCAAGTTCTTCCCATGATTCAAATAAAATAAGGTTTTATCAATTGTACCTCTTTTGAAACCACTTTCCAGTAAGAATTGAGCTAGTGTTTCATACCAGGCTCTTGGAGCTTGCTTTATCCAATCTATAGACATGATCTGGAAATTTAGGATCAATGAAACCAGGAGGTTGTTCAACATATACCTCCTCTTCCAATTCTCCATTCAGAAAAGCACTTTTAACATCCATCTGGAAAACTTTGAATTGCTTATGGGCTGCATATGCCAGAAAAATTCTGATAGCTTCTAGCCTTGCAACAGGAGCAAAAGTTTCATCATAGTCTATTCCTTCCTGTTGAGAGTACCCCTTTGCAACTAGTCTTGCTTTATTTCTCACAATAGTGCCATCTGAATCTGTCTTGTTTCTGAACACCCACTTTGTACCAACAATTGATCTACCTTTTGGTCTTGGTACTAGTTTCCAGACTTCATTTCTTTTAAATTCATTCAGTTCTTCTTGCATTGCTGTAACCCAATCAGCATCCTTGAGTGCATCCTCAACCTTTTTAGGCTCCTCCTTTGACAGAAAATTATTATAGAGACATTCATTTTGTGTTGCACTTCTGGTTTTAACACCTGCATCAGGATTCCCAATAATTAAATCAGGAGTATGGCTTTTGGTCCATTTCCTTGCTGATGGTAAATCATTTCTTGAGTTGGATGCTCCCCCTTGATTGGTGTTATCTTCAAAAGAACTAGAATTATTAGAAGCTCCCCCTGAGATAGTGCTATCTCCTCCTGAAGTGCTGTCAGGATTATCACTTGAATCTGTTTCTGATGATTCTCCTCCTGATGTTTGAGTGTTTCAGTACTGATGGTATTTTGCTGTTGCTCCCCCTCAACATTTGCATTATTTGAATCATCAGTAATTGTTGTTTCATTAGGCATTGATCGATCATCAGGATCTGATGGTGTATCAGTATCTGACATTACTTCATCAAAATTCTTGGTAGCTTCATTCGAAAAGATCAAACTGTCATGCGAGTCTTCAACAATTCCTGTTATCTTCTTATCATCAAAAGAAACATTGATAGACTCCATGACTATCCTTGTTCTTAGATTATATACTTTAAAGGCTCTTGAAGTTGGATAACCAATAAAAATGCCCTCATCAGCTTTGGTTTCAAATTTTCCTAGCTGTTCAGGATGAGGTCTAAGAACAAAGCATTTGTAACCAAACACATGCAAATGTTTCAGACTCGGCTTCTTCTCTTTAATCATTTGATAAGGAGTGACACCGTGTCTGTTGATTAGAGTAATGTTCTGAGTGTAGCATGCTGTGCTGACTGCTTCTGCCCAGAAATATGTAGGTAGTTTTGCTTCCTCCAACATTGTTCTGCCAGCTTCAATAAGAGTTCTGTTCTTTCTTTCAACTACTCCATTTTGCTGGGGTGTGCCAGGAGCAGAGAATTGTTGAACTATTCCTTTGTATTTGCAGAACTCTTCCATTACTGAATTCTTGAATTCAGTTCCATTATCACTTCTTAGAATCTTGACTTTGTACTTTGTGCCAGTTTCGATGAGTCTTACATGGTCCAAAAGTATCTCTGCAGTTTCATCTTTTATGTGTAGAAAATTCACCCAGGTAAATCTAGTATATTCATCAACAATGACTAGAATATACCTTTTCTTACTGATGGACATAACGTTGACTGGTCCAAACAAGCCAAGATGTAACATGTGATATGGTTCATCAATTTAGGATTCAGATTTACTCTTGAATGATGTCCTTCTCTGTTTAGCCTTCTGACAAGCATCACAGAATCCATTAGGAGTATATAACGCCTTTGGTAATCCTCTTACCAAATCTTTCTTAACCAACTCATTGATATTGTTGAAGTTGAGATGAGAAAGCTTCTTGTGCCAATTCCAACTTTCATCTACTGTTGCTTTACTGATGAGACATGTTGAGAGACCATCAGTATTGGTGTAGACATTGGCTTCATAAATGTTACCACGTCTTTGACCAGTCAAGACAATCCTTCAAGATGTTTTACTGATCACTTCAAAGTGAGTATCATTGAAGTCGACATGATAACCTCTGTCTGTGATTTGACTCACACTTAGCAGATTGTGTTTGAGTCCGTTCACCAGAGCTACTTTTTCAATGATGACATTTCCAATGATTATATTGCCATATCCCAAAGTTTATCCAATGTTGCCATCTCCATAAGACACTGTTGGGCCAGCTTTCTCCTCAAATTCTGATAGCAAGGTTTTGTTTCCCGTCATATGCACAGAGCATCCACTATCCATGACTAACACATTTTTCTTTTTACCCTGCAATCAGAAACACAAAGAGCTCAGTTAGAATTTTTAAGAACCCACACTTGTTGGGTTCTTTTTGCATGCAATTTAACGCTATTAGCAGCAGAAGTCTTTTTAACAAAAGCAGTTCTGTCAGATTTAAATCCATCAGAATTTGCTTTGTCATTATCAGAATTAATAGATGCATGCTTAGTATTCAGACTCTTTGTTCTACCAGAATTTGCACTTTTATTAAATTTTGGCAAGGGATCATAATAGTTGTAGTACAAACTATGGTATTCTTCACATGTATAGATAGAATGTCATTTACTGCCACAATGAAAACAAGGATTCTGTGGTTTATAAAACACTGATCTATTCCTAACGTTAGACTTAGGAACTACAGTAGCCTTCTTTTTACTCCTCCTACAATCAATAGCAAGATGATTAGAGTTACCACAATTAAAGCATGTTTTCCTTGGTGCATTTGGAATATACTTACAATTATTCTCTTTGTTTATTCCAATTTTACCATTTCTATTCCTCTTAGCAGTAGTGGTTTTCTCTCTATCTGTCGCTTCACAGATTCTGTCTCTGAGTTGTTTCTTAGACAAAAGACCTACATTTTTGACAGATTTAGACTTAGAATTCTGTGTAGAAGTAGATCCCTTTTCTAAAGTAGAGTTAGGATTTTCTGGATACACATACTTGACAGGTTTTTATTTGGTCTTTGTTCTGTCCATTACATGTCTATAGGTTTTTGGATTTGTTGACTCATTCACAACAACTCTTCCTGATTTAGTTGTTTCGGCAATAACAACTTTAACTTTATTTTTCTTTTTGTCCTCTGGTTTATAACCTAGATGTAAGATACCAGATTATTTTAGGATTTATTATTATTCAATTATGTTGATTAGTATTTAAAGAATAGAATTGGATTTGAGGATATTTTTGTGGAATTCAACGATATTTAGTATTGAGTTTATATGAGTATATATTGAGTTATGTGTGCCAATGTGTGCCCCAGTATATTATTGGTATTTTTAGTGATTTAAAAATATTTAAATCAAGTATTATTGATCTTCAAAAATCTTTATTTAATTATCGGAGGGCTTAAAAATCATGAAATCTTTTGTAAAATTATCTTTATATATTTATTGAGTTTTTAAAATTGTTGGGTGGATTAATTTGGGTGGTCGAGTATTTTAAAATGATTTTAAGAGTTTTATTGAATTTAAAGGATCAAAACTTTGAAAATTCATATTTAATTCATTTTTTATCCTAAAAATATTTTAAAAATACGTGGGTGATCGTAATTTTATACTCTTTATTTTAAAATTTTAAAATTTAATATTCCATCCATTTTTCTATTTAATTGTGATTTTAAGAATTTTCAGCATAGTGAATTACATAAATGTCCCTTCTAATTTTTCCCCAATTTCCCTTAAATCCCTAATTCCTAAATTACTAAGGTAGCAGTGGGCTTCTTCGTTGTTTCTCTTGTTCGAGAACTCTCCTGAACCTCCCTCTCTTTCCCAATCAATCTATCTCTCTCAACCTCTCTTCCTCACCTCTCTACTCACATACGTATATATATATATGTATATGTGTGTGTGTGTGTGTGAGAGAGAGTATAGAACCGTGCGTGTATGTGTGTGGGCGAGTTCCCACGATTCCGGTGAAGACAGCTCCGCGAATCCCCTTGTTCTTCCTTCGATTTGGACTTGTATTACTGCTATGCTGGGTGAAGTGAGCTCGGGTGTGTGCTTATAGGTGTGTATCCGTGTATATATAGGTGTGAGCTGAGAGTTTTCCTCTCGGGTTTGAACTGAAATCAGGCTTGATTGTAATTGTTTTGCAGCTGTGGTGTTTATCTGATCAACTTGATATGTTAATTGTATATAAAAGTGATTGCAAGTGTGAGTTACATGATTTTTTTTTAGTTTGATATTTGGTTTGTTAATTAGCAAAAGTTATGTAAATTTGAATGATCTGAATTATGAAGTATTTATGAACATGTTTGAGGATTGTTAGTTAGTGATAATTAAGGTACTGATTTGCAGAAGAGCATATGTGAATTTGTAATTGATTTTCGAATTATTTAGTAAGGAAATTGATGTAAATTGGAGTTCAAAATTTCTGCTGCAACTATTCTATTTTGGAGCATAGTTCTGGGCTCATTTACGTGGATTCTAGTGCTTGATTTACCTGTAATAATATGCTTCTCAGAGTCTAGTTTAAGCACAAAAAGGTTTGGTAATGTTTCGATTAACGGATTATTAGATATGGTCGTTTAAAGTACATAGGTGCTAAATGGCTAATTGAACTACTGTTTTGGAGTCCTGTTTTATGCAGTGTGAATGCTTATTTATATGATGAATATTTTGTGGTTTTATTCTATATGGAATCTAGTTTACTCTCGAAAAAGAATTTTGGCATTTCATTAATCGAGTCAAAAATTACATCAGTTTTAGTAGAGTGATCTCAAAAATTTTAAAATTCAGTCCTTATTGCCAAGTCTGAGCTTTTGTAAAAATCATAGTAAAATCACCGTTTATCGAAATCCCGTGATTCCACCTCTGTTTAAAAGCTCTTACATTTTTCTAAAACTTTTGTTCTTTAAGTTTTGTATGATTCAGTAATTTAGTATTTTTGATTTCAAAATGTTGTCGAGTACCCCTGCAATGCTTATATCAGCCCCTTTATTTTGTAAAATTCATAGTAAATTGACTGTTTATGCTACAAATACGAGTCATACTAATCTGAAAATCTATTCTCAAGCTCTACAAATGTTGTTTATCTTCCATTATCAGATTCTGTGATTTAAGGGTCTTAAATGTTGAATTACTTGTGTGACCAGAGCTGAGTCTGCTTATGCAGTCCGCTTGTTTTGATGTTTCTGAATTCATTACTTGGTCATTTTTAACGAGCCTTACCATTCTGGAAAGGTCTCGAAAATTTTTACAACTTTTATGTTTTAAACTTTTCTGTTTGAGTCCATCTAGATGTGGTAAAATGTCATTCTTTCAAAACTTGTCAAACTTGAATTTTAGATTCGATAGCTATTTTGTATGTTATGACTAGCCGTATGGTTTTTGTGCTAATATTAATGATCATTAAACTAATTATGGTGTGTTACATGTATTATTACATGCTCCATGTTATGTGCTAAATGTTATATATTACTTGTTTAAGTATGAAGTCTTATAACGAGTTCTATACGTACTTTAGTCGGATTATGTGTGGCAAAGGCATGTATGTGTATGAGTGTTTAAGTACATATGTATTGATTAGTGAGGTGTGGGTATATATTTATGTATGAATTTCTTTGCGAGTTATAAGTAATTAGTTATCAATTGGGTTGTTTATGTACTAAATAGTACTTTACTAATATTTCGAGTATAATTAGGGATTCGATATGGACCCGGCGAGCGTGTTGGCGAGACGATTGAAGGAAATGAATGCGTGATCAAGTAAAGACCGAAGTATAGTAAGTAGTGAATCGGCGCATTGGAATCGAGGCAAGTGTACTAACCCTCGCTTATCGTTCAAGCGAGATAAATATGTTTCTATTCAATATAAGTATTCCCTTCAAATCCGTATTGCTAGTATCCTCTCCTTCAAATTATTGATAAGGATATATTTTATTCATATATCATGTGGAAAGTAGAATTTCAGTTTTATTTCCAGTATTATTCTTTCTTAAATATTGTCAGTAATATTCTGTTAAAGTTTTATTGCAGGTATTGCATTCTTATTCCTTGTTTTAGTATAATGTTCTTAATGTATATGGTTTCCCAGAGATTAATTGATAGTAAAGTAGTTTAATGGAATTGGAAGAATTTTATAAAAATGTGGACCAGTTTCGTGGTCAGAGTAGTAAAGGCCAATGTCAATAAGTGCCTAATGAGGGATCCCAGAGTATTGTTTTTAGCTGGACTTTACGTGGCTGATCACCCGTAATGTCCAGAGTATGATGAAAACTCCAATTCTATTAAATGTTGTTTTTATGCAAATATATTCTTATGATAGAATGTTTAAGTTAAAGTACAATTTCATTTCCAAGTATGTTGGATATAAAGTATGATTTGAGTTAAAAGTTATGATTGAGTTAATAAATACTGTTAGTATAAAAATGGAAAGTTATTATACTAGTGTTTTGAAAGGTGAAAACTAATTCACGGTTATTATGGTCGTTGTAGCATTTGTTGCGCAGTGATAGTAAGGACCGAGAATGAATTGAGATCTTCTTATTTATTCAAACTCATGATTGTCAGGCCGGTTAGGCAGCTAGGTATGCAAACGCTTAGTGACATGAATGAAATTTGAGTAACTGAGAATTTCTTGGAGATTTTGTTAAAGCGATAGTTAAAGTATTTTGCAAGTATTAAAAGTATTGAATCTAGTATTACAAACCTTCTCAGTTATTAAATTATGATTTCGAGTTATAAATGTTTTAAATGATATTAATCTTCTGTTAAAGTTAAGAATCCAGATTTCAATTATATTATTGATTATAAATTGGTGAGCATTCCTTCGTTCATATTTATTGTTCCTATTTCTTGAATTGCAATTATTTCATTCTTATTTCATCCAGTTCAGTTCTATATATAACTTGCTGAGCATTCTTTGGCTCACACTTGTTGTTTTTAAAATCTAACTTTTCAGTAAACTAGTTGGCGAGGCTTAGCTTGTGCAGTTCAGAAAGTGGAAAGAAGAAGCAGGATGCTGTTATGAAGCTGACGTGGATCAGGGTATTTAGATTTAAAGTTTTATTTGTTGTATGTATATATAGTTTTAGTAGTTATAGTATGTATTTGATTAGTTGGCCTGGTATACTTCTATTCGAAGTTATACCAGTGATTTGAGTTTGTATAAAGTTTTGTATATAGAGTTGTATTTAAGTTGGTTTTGGGTTTTCTTGTTTCTAGAACTGTAACCTAAGATCCTTAGTTGGGAGTTGGGGTCAAAGAGCTTTTGATTGAGTTTTTATTTTTATTTTAGTTTTATTTTGATTTCAGATTTTTAGTTTAGTATTCAGCAGGTTTATGTTGTATTTACGAATACATCATGGCCAATTTTTGTTAGAATTAGTGAGTTTGTTAGCGTGACGCCCAAATCTACTGACCCCGGATTTAGGGGCGTTACACTAGACCTTCTTTCCAGTTCTTATCTGTGATAAGATCGTGTGTTTTCTTTCCAGAGTGTGTCCAGGTTCTGAGTTTCTCATTTGCTTCATTAAGTTCCTTTTCAAGTGCAGTACATTTAAACTCCATTTCTAGCTTCATGTTCTTAGCCTTATCACATTCATTTTGTACTTCTTCCATGAAGAGTAACTCAGCTTCTAGATGATCATTTCTTTTAGTCAATTCTGACATCTCAGATATTATTCTAGCATTTTCAAGAGATTGACTTTTAAAGCTAATATGCAGAGACTTTAAGAAAGATCTTAACTCAGAGACATTATCAGTGTCAAAATCAAAAACAACTTCAGGTACATTATTTTCAGGAGCAGCAATCTCATCCACATTTTCCATTAGTGCATAGTTCACTTTTTCTTCTTCAAAGTCTGAGGAAGAGTTCATCCAATCCTTGCTAGATGAGATTAGAGCTTTGGTTTTGGCCTTTTTGCATTCAGTTGCAAAGTGACCCATTCCATCACAATTGTAGCATTTGACTTTTGACTTGTCAAACTTGCTGCCTTTCCTCTCTTTCTTCTTGTACCTGTTCTTGTCAGTATTGACAGGTTTCTTCTGAAAGTTGCCTTGTCTCCTAGCCTTTCTGAACTTCATCTTCTTGAAACCCTTGACTATCATAGCAACCATTTCCATCATATCAGAATCAGTAGAATCATCATCAGTATCAGTATCAGGATTTAAATCAGGATCTGATGATGAGTCATCAGTATTGGACTCAACGACTCTACTTCTCCTTCTTGAAACCTCCACGCTTTTTCCTTTTGATTTTGATTCAGCATTCAAAGCAACAACCTTTGCTTTGTTGGTCTTCTTATTCTTCCTCTGTTGAACCTCAAGATCATGGGTTCTTAGAATCCCATAGACTTCATCAAGAGATACAGTAGTAAGATCATACTTGATATGGGCTGAAAATAAGTCCTAAAGACACATTTAATGTGGCATTAATTAGACCAAGAATGGCCCGAACGTGGGGCCCACCAGATGGACCCAAAACCCCAATTATAATATTAATTTCGTAATTAATATTGGAGGAAATAAACATCTCAGCAATAAGAGTTGGATAAGGATATTATCTCCATCAGACTTAGCCACCAAGGCATCCAATTCAATATGGAAACTGATTCCTACAAGGAATAGATCTAGAACCTTCCTCAAGGACTTGTCCACCAAGTCTCTGACTCCTACCATAATTCTAAGGCTTCTCAGCCTATATAAAGGGCCAGACCCCTCAACCTAGAACTACGTTTTTTGGCTTAATCTTTGATATTCATCAAAGTACGTAGGCATCTTGTGAAGGCAGAGTCAGCCACGAGCACAAGAGCAGCCATTAAAGCACGAAGCTCACACACCTTAGCATTAAATACACAAACCCTATGTGACACCCCTCCAAATCCGGGGTCCAGATCCGGGGGTCACCAACCATTCACAACCAAAAATATCAGAATACACAACCGACCCCGCACACCAAAGATCGCAAAACAGGTTATTGCATGAATACAAGCAGACATATTCCAGAATAAACTAGTCACTTATTACAAATCACCAAATCAAGTCAACTTAAATCCAGTCTAATTCAATTTTATTATTACATCCCATTTATTTAAAATTCTATCTAGCGCCAACTGAAACGCACAAGTACCTGCACAGCCTGAGGTGCTGATACCCGACCACTCTGACTCCCTCTAATACTGTCTGAACTGCTGATCGGAACCATACTTCCCGTCTGGAAAGGTTTAGTGAAAGCAAGAGTGAGCCAAAGAAAAGCCCAGCAAGTATATATAAACAGTTTCAAAATAAAACCAGAACAAATACTGCATAATATCGACTGAAAAGTAAAACAGTTTATAAAGCATACTGAATCAACAACTGAATTATAATTCGATCATAACTGAAATCATTCGACATGACATAAAACTGAATCATTTGTCAACTCACAATATATAATAGCCATTCGGGCGATATGGATTGGATATACATAACTGAAACACCATTGCCCCCTGATCAGGTTCAAAAGCAATGGGACCCTTTATACTCCACTGGTACAGCTATACCCGTGTGTATAATCCGGATTTCATGAGGGTACCAAAATAGGCAAGTAATGTTAGTCTATAGGAAGATGGAATGGTTACCATATCCTCCTTAAATATTGCTGGACCATGACAGCTATCATGGCCTCCTACGCTTTATCATTTTCCAAATCCAATAGAGCAATTTCCGAATTCAACAGGAAATGCTTAGTTTCACATACAGTTCACATCCCTATTATTTACTACGATAATAAGGATGTGAAGAGTTTATCTTAAACAATTCCCCCACATCAAGGGTATCAATATCAAACAACCGTGTTCACACAAAATATTTAAGAATCACAAATAGCTCTGAACAATAGCTATTCGTCATGATATGAATCAATGAAACATAAAATAAAAGTGTTTAAGATGATCAAGGGAGAAAATACTTGCCTGGATATACTGCTGGTAATTATGTTGTCTTGCTAGGGTTTTCTCACTTCTAGGAATACTGCAGGTAACTCTGCCCACTAGCTAGGGTTTCTCCCACTTCTACAATAAAACATGCTATTTCAAATATCTGGCTAGGTACAAGGTCAATTACTGATCAAACCTCGGTTCTAGGGTCTACCCGTACGTTGTATGGCTACCGACTAAATATTTTAATCAAATAATAACATGTACAGAGTAATCAAACACGTAATTCACATAGCAGATATGACTCACCATATAAAAGAACACTCAAGGTATTTTTAGAACCCTTATAAACATTTTTAGAACATTTTTCGGAATTTTAAAGAAATTAAATTACCCTTTTTGGATTAAAAAGGATAATTTAAAACCCTACAGATAATTATTGGGTCATTAAAATATTTTTCTAATTACCTAATCCGGTTTTAAAATCAATTTTAGAATTTTAAAACTATTTTTACCCTTCCCGGATTATTTTTAGAATTTTAGAACAATTTTATTTCATTTTAAACAAATAAGGAAATAAATATTAAAGGTAAAATAATATTTATAAAATAAATAAATTATTTTATTTTTCAAAATAATTAAATTTGATTATTTTTCATCATATTTAAATAATATTTAATTAATTAAATTAATTGATTATTATTAATTAACCAATCAATTTAAATTAATTAAAATATTAGCTAAATATATTTTAAATAATCAAATAAAATAAATTTTGAATTAAATAATTTATTAAAATTTTAAAACTATTTTTCGAAATTAAAAATAATTTTTCGAAATTTAAAAATGATTTTTCGAATTTTTAAAAGTATTTTTCGAATTTCTGAAAATAAAATTCGAATTTATAAATAATTTTGAAAATAATTTTTCAGAATCAGTTTTTAGAAAAGGTTTTTAGGTTTTTGAAGATTAAACTGGTACTATTCATCACCACCTACGTTGTTCTTCGTATGAATGCTCGAAGAACAACCGTCGCCGTCAATGGCGGATTTCCAGAATCCGGCGACCGGAAAAATTTTCCGACGTACCATAAAAACGTACCGTTCGGTGCGTTTTACATACCAAAATCGTTCCAAATCGTGTCCTAAACACGATTGTACCATTCGTTCCATCCTAACACTAACCGAACTCAGAATCCGGCCAAAATCAAAAGAAATCCGGCGATCTCACCGGCCAAAACTCGAATTCACTCGTTTCTTAACCAAATCAAACGTTTAATATACCAAAACGAAGCTTGGGACTTGTACAAACTATACAAATCATCAATAACAGCAGAAAAACGTCCAAGAATCCAGAACTTAAAATCAAAAATTTTACCCACACTAAAAACTCGACTTCGAGTTCTAGGCTAGGTAAAATCAAACAAAAATTATCACTACACTCCTGAGATTATATACAATCTATAGAACTAACCACAACAACAGCAAATCAGTATACAATCCACAATTAATTCAAGAAATTCGAATATAACAAATAAAATTAAAAATTTTCGAACAAGGCATTTTTGGATTCAAACACTCACATAATCAGATAGAACATGTCATGCCATTCAATTTGATTACTCATATGAAGAATTTGAATAACAGAATCACCTTCAAAAGTCGCTTTGATTCTGAAGAACACCAAGAACACTATTTTCCAGAATTTTCAGAAAATAAAAATTAAAACTGATTTTTCTGATTTTATTAAATAATTAATAAGAAAATTAGCTATTTATACTAATCTGAAAATTAATACTCCAAAAATATTTTTAGCCCCTAATTAAAATTATTAAGCCTTAAAAATAATTTTTATGAGATAAAAATATAATATTTTTAATTTTAAACAATTATAATATATATGTCAAAATTTCCCAAAAATTGTGAATATTACAAAAATTACAACAAAATTCATTTTTATACATCCTACCATTTTATAAAAATATTGGTATCAAAAACAGGGTCTCAGATTCAGTATAGGGGCTGGTTCCGGAATTTAAAATGCAAAATAATTGTATTCTAAAAATATAAAAATTACAGAAAAATATAATAAAATAATCTATGCTACACAGAAGTCACATAACACGTATATGATGATTTTCCTATTTAATAAAAATTATAATGTGTTTAAATGCATTAAAAATTAAATAAAAACACAATAAAATCAACTAAAAACATATTTTAACAGAATAAAATACACGTAATTTTTCCCAGTCGTTACACCCTAGCCGCAACACTCGTAACCTAGTTTTTATTCCACAACATTTGGCGCCGTCTGTGGGAAGACAACATCAACCATGGTTCAAACACGAAGAACAACATCAACCGAGGCCGTACCCCTTAACTCTGCTCCACCAGCCACTTCTGATCCGCTTATCGCTACTGAGGAAGGAAAAATACTCCCATCAACAGGGGCGGTCATTAAACCTCTGCCCACTCAGAACCAGGGACGACTCCCCATGTAGAGGGGACCCTCCCAGTGATTGTCCATCGAAGCCAAGAAACTAACCCTCTCCAGATGGTGGTTTCTCCTCTTGGTAACGTTGATCGCACGTTGTTGAGTATTGAATACAGTAAAAGAATACAGAGGGGGGGTGAATGGATTCTTGAATTTTTCTTCGGTCTTGAATCTTTGCAGCAAGATAAGTGATGAGTGTGTGAGATATGAAGATGCGGAAAATTAAACACAAACACAACACAATATCACTTTAATCTAATATTTTATTAGATAAAGATCTTGCTACAATCTGTGAATACAAATGATAGTATTCTCAGCTTCGTTTTTCTCAGAGAGATATTTTCTGGATATTTTTGAGAAACTTCAAAACCTTAACAGCTAAGGAAGTGAGGCTGTATCCTTATAGACATGGATACACCCACTTACTACAAATGAGGTAGGTAAAACAAAAGCACTTTCCAGTCTGTCTATCTCATTTTAGTAAGAGTCCAAACGGCTACAGATTTGACTTTGAAAAGCCTGTTTAGATCCACTTCTTCAGCTCCTTGTCCCTTGTCTTATCTCTCCAAGCTTCTTTGTAGGCTTTCCAGCATGCTTTATAGGACAGAGTCAAATAAAGTGTGCTGGCTTGTTGCAGGTTTCTGACTTGTACAATTCTTCAGTATTTTGTCCTCAAGAATGTATTCGAGAAGTGACTAAGTGAGTGATTCGAGAACTGGAGTTGACTTGATCGATAACTCTGAGTTCTCGAATAGTGTTATCTTGACATATCGAATCACTTCTCGAACAGCTCTTTTCTCTGGGACTCCTTGAGATATCGAATAGAGCATTTTGACATATCGAATCCCTGAGATATCGAACAGTGTATTCAGAGATATCGAATAGTGTCTTCTGAGATATCGAATCTCTGACTTCTCGAATGCTAGACTTCTCGAATAGACAAATGTACTTCTCGAATTGGTACTTAGGCAAATTCTTCATTTCTTCAAATCCCAACTGTGATTATTTGGCAGTCTTTATCTCCTTGCTTGAGGCATGAACCTTGGAACTTCTTTCAAGCATTATTCTTGACTTTATAATTACAGTAACACAACTAGAATTTGATGCCTATTACAAGTACAGAACAAATAGAAACTCTACAACTAGAGGTTCCCTCAGTTAAGAGGTCATGTAGGTAATGCATAGCATTACACATACTTAGGCTTGTTATTAGATGTATTCAGGCATGCCTCTGTGACTAACAATCTCCCCCAAATTGTGAGTAAGACCCTTAGTCACAATTTCATGTCTGATAACAAGCCTATCATACATAAAGATAAAACTTGACAGTACAGGTATGAATTTCCATTAGCAATTTGGATAGAACTCCAGAGTGAGTAATCTTACAGCCTATGATGAAGAACTAGCCATTGTCTTTTGATTCCCTTTCCATAGCTTTGGCTTGAAATTCATCATATTCTTTCTCTCTTCTTTCTTTCTCCTTCCTTGTATTCTCATCCATAGCTTTTATTATTTCTGCCATAGCATCCAATTCTTCAAGCAAAATTGAGTCTTTGAAATCTTCAAGTACTGGTTCTTGACTTGAATCTTCTTCTCTTCTTGAGGTGGCAAGACAGTTGCAGAAGCCATAGATGCAAATTTTGAAAGGTCACTACTGGCAGCATTCACCCTAGACTTAGAGTCTTGTGTTGTGGTGAGGTTACTATCAGCAATGCCTGAGGCTTGCTGTCTTCCACTTTTCCTCTCAGAGCCTTTACCTTGATCATCATCATTCTTCCTCTTCTCATCATCCTTCTTCTTCTTCTTGTCTTCATCACCCTTATTACTCCTGTGATGTCTTCTCCTTCCATCACCTTTATCTTCATCCTTGTCTTGATCTTTGCTTGGGTTGAACTTAGCAGTCTCAGATACAATGCCAGTTGCAATATATGACCTGAGATAAGATATAGCTTCTAATTCTTCTGCTGTTCTTGATCCCTTCTTCTTGATCAGTTTCTCAATGATGGCTATGATGAGATTTTTATTTTGAGGAGTTAGATGCTTAGGAATGACCAGCTGCTTGATATCTTCAATTCTTGTTCCAGCCTGGTAGATAATAGTTCTAGGATCTGTGAAAACTTCAGGTAGCCTTGAAGGTTGACCATTCCTCAATTCATCATGAAGACTCTTGTTGTTCTCATTTCCCTTCTCAATTAGTCCAAGGAGCACATTCACTTCTGAGTGCTTTAGACTCTGTAGAGTATTGATGGTTAAGTGCCATATCTTGTTCTTTCCTACCATCAATATCTCCTTGAGCCATAGATCATTAAGCCTCCTTGGTACTACAGTGAGACAGTCAATCTGACTCTTCAAACTCTCATGATATAGCAGAGCATCACCAGCCTGTTCTCTAGAGACTTTCAGAAGCTCCAAGAATGCATCATCATGATAGACATTTGAGTTTGCAATTTCTTGTAGCTTGGCCTCAGTGACCACCTTCACTTCTACTGGCTTGGCACTCTTAGATATTGAGATTTGAGGCTTGTCAGATGGCATACTCCCTGCAACCACTGTGGTTGTGATAGACTGCCTTTGACCATCAGGAGTAGTGATGTGCACAGTTGGTAGAGTGACAACTGGCAGAGAAGTGGGAGGCTCATCAACTTTGTCCTTTCCTTTTCCAGGCACATGAGTAGTAGATTTCAAAGTTCTCTGATGGCCACCCTCAGTGATCTTGATGCCCTTTTCTAGTGGTCTCTCCCCCTTTGGATTTGAGTTCTTTGATATCCTCTTCTCCCCCTTAGGCTTGTTGACAGACACAGGGACTGTAGGAGGCACCTTTGGAGTTGAAGATTCATCAGGTAGAGGGAGACCCATGTGCTTCATCATTGCAGACAACATTGATTGTTGATGCAGAAGAACATCAGCTGTGGTGGTGGCTTGAGTGTTCAACTGCTCAGTCAGAGTTGTCACAGTGTCTGTAAGATGAGCATTGGACTTGTGGAGAGAGACTACCTCCTTTTCAAGAGTATCCACTTTAATGAAGAGTTCATTGGCCTTAAAACCAGATAGGGATTGATCCTTCAGTCTCTGCACTTCGAACCTTGACATCTCATGCACAGGAACCTCAGTGACCAGCTTGTCTCCATATTGATTGGCAAAGAGGGTCCTGAGCATGGCATTGGCATCAGTTGTCTGATCTGATAAGGATTGAAATTTGTGTCCCAGACCTGTGACAGCATCCTTGAGAATAGCCAAACCATTGTCCATCCTGGTGCAAGTAGCATTGCAGGTTCGAATGTCCTTGAGAACAGTCTCCAATTGAGGGAATTTAGCATCAAAAGTCCTCTTGATCTCATGCACCTCCTTGGTTGTAGCTGAACACACTTCATTAATTTCTGTCTTTAAGCCTTTACCAAGATAGTGTGCAGCCTTGAGAGTGCCTTTATAGCTGTCATTCACTGCTTCAAACACATCAGTAGGGTTGAGAGATTTGGCATTGGACCCTAGTGAAGTGATGTACTCTTCTCTGAGATAATGGAGACCTTCTGAGAGAGAGATTGAATTGATTCCTTGCAGCCAAGCATCGATATTCCCATCTCTCTCAGTTTCATCTATGATTTTCTCCTTCTGTAGCTCTACATCCTCTTTGTGACATAGGAGAATAGCTTCATAGTCTGGATTGGGCATGTTTGCAGTGAGAAGGTGCTGAGCAATTTTTGTGAACTCAGGGATCTGATCCACAACTAAGCTTTGAAGTGCTTCAACCGTCAATTGTGGTGGAACAGACCCTGATCCTGAAGCACTGTCATGTTGCACAGGCTTCAGCCATTGAGACATAAAGTTAGAGCTAGAGCTAGGCTTGCTAGGCTCCTCAGTTACAGATGCAACTTCTGCAACCGGATGAACAGACTCTACTACTGCTGTCTCCACAGAAGTGGGATGAGTTACAACAGTAGTTGACACAGGCACAGAGTCTCTAGTAAGAACTAGTGAATCCTCTGTGTTTGTGATGGTGTCATTAGGATATGCCCCAGCATGCATTCCCTGACCATCCAAATGTGGTACCTGGGTGGTGAGCAAGGTGTCATGCACCAAGTCACTTGAATTCATTGGCTCATCAAGGGAAAAGAATTCTTGATGATCAATGCCTTGCTCCTCAATTGCTTGAGTTGCAGGCTCCAAAGAAATATGAGTGGTAGATTCTGAAAGAGAAGTGTGTTGTAGACAAGATTTTGGCAACTCCCCCTGAGAAATAGAGGGAGTTTCAGTTATGATGTGCTCTCCACTCAGTGTTGTGCCAGCCTTATCACTCCCTTGTGCTGACTCTTTACAGATAGGTGCATTGGGGAGGATGCTTGATTCTATAGATGCATCCTGTTGAGAGGATACATCTAGTGAGCTGTGTGCCCCTGATTTTACAACTTCAGCCATTTGAGTGACTGAAGAGGTGGTTTTAGGCCTCTTCTTCTTCTTTAGGCTTATGATAGGTAACTCAGGTGTCTCACTTTCTAACCCTAGTTCTACAGCCAAGGCTGCTTCAGTTAAGATTTCTAAGGGTTCAGAAGCAACCTGTTTTCTCTTCTTTTTACTAACATCACCCTTTTGAGAGGATGATGCAGTTGGCTCTTTGCTGGATAGAGTGTTTGGCTGAGGGGGTTGGTTAGCAGGCCTTGGGTTAGCACTTTGTTCTCCTTGCTTAGGCTGTGCTAACTGAGATTTAGAATCAAATATTGGCATGTTGTGGGGGTAAGACCTAAACAAACCCTCCATGTGGGGAGTTATGTTAAGTCTTACATCCACATCATTCCTAGTCTCCAAATTACCAAAAATGAGTTTGGTCATGGACCTAGGATAGCCTATTTTACTCTTATCTACTCCAGCCAATTCAATCAATGAAGCATTTTTAAAGTTAAGTACTGATTGAATAAAGCGAGGAAAGAAAATTTCATTACCTCTCTTGGCTGTGGTCTGACCAAGTCTCCCATAGAGTTCCTGTAGGATGAGAAGTCCAACATCTATCTTTCTCCCATGAGCCAAGGCATAGGCAAGCTGCTGCACGGGTGTACTAATCTGATCAAAGCTTGATTTCCGTGCAGTGAATACATGAAGGAGTGTAGCAAATACAAAGCTCCATTCTTTCCTCAAGAACTTCCTATTCAACTTTCCCAGCTTGATAGTATCAGAGTAGTTGATGAAGTCAAAGAATTCTTCCAACTCATCATTGGAGGCCAGAGCATCATACGTCTCTTGCTGCATATCCAAGGCTTGATTCATGTCTGCAGTGGTAATAGTGATATCCTCTCCTTGAATCTTGCAGTGAACAATATAAGAAGTGATAGCATTCTCAAGAGCGATGACCTCCACAGTAGCAGTCCTCCAGAATTGTTCCAATAGATCTATGTACAGAGTTGGGTTGGCTGAGAGCGCACTCTTGATGTATGATTCAGACAACCACCGAACAAAGCACTTGAAATTGGCATTCGGTGCTTCCACATCACTGGTGATTGCGATGAAATTGGTTTGGGATGGTATGGTGAGTTGAGTGTTTGCCATTTGGGTAGAGAAGAAAAGAGAATTAGGATTGAAGAAGAAATTCGCAGTTAGGGTTTTTCAGAGGTTTCAGGAGTTGAGATGCTTGAGAAATCGAACGAAAAGAATTGAATAGTTGTGAAGTTGTATATATATATATGAATGTCTTGAGTTGTCGATAGATAAGTGTTCTGTAGCGACAAGTCATTCGAGAAGTATGAAACAACTATTCGAGAAGTCAAGAAAGGCTTATTCGATATCTCAGGCAGGTTTTAACTCACAGCTGGCAGTGATTTAACTCAGAAAATAATTCAAAGTTAAGAATATATTTTTATGAGTGAAATGAAGTTTTGAATATAAATCCAAAAAGCGATTAAGTGTCAGCGAAAAATCAGCCTTTTCAAATGATTCGATAACTCAAATGCAGTATTTGAGAACTCTATCATTAGAGAACTAAAATACTCTATTCGAGAACTCAAAGTGTGCTATTCGATTTCTCGAAAAGACACTATTCGAGAACTCAGGAGGGTTCTTGATAGGCCTATTCGAGAACTCGAGCCATGACAAAACAATGAACCATTCGAGAAGTCTGATTTATCGAACTATACTTTTCACTCATAAAATTCAATTTTCACTATCTTTTAAAATTTACCAGAAATATTCACTGAAGAATATTCTACTAAATTAAATAGTGATTTTCTCAAAATTTCACAGAAATTTCAAGCTAAAGATGTATGATTTTTAACATGTGCAGCATTGGAATATTTATACATCATACTCCAGCCAATACTTACTTTAAAAATATTGAGCATTTGATAAGGTAAGTATTTACTGCTACAACAATCTAGTTGATATATTCACTTAGCCAGAATTTGAAGAATTCAGCATTCCAATCTCACTAACCAACCTTGTGAAGGTGGCTTCATCTAGTGGCTTAGTGAATATGTCAGCTAGTTGTTTTTCTGTGGGAACATAATGTAACTCAATGGTTCCATTAGTTGCATGCTCCCTTATGAAATGATATCTGATGTCAATGTGCTTTGTCCTAGAATGATTGACAGGATTGGCAACTATAGAGATTGCACTTGTGTTGTCACACATGATAGGAATTCTTTCCAACACAAGTCCATAATCTCTAAGTTGGTTTCTAATCCAAAGCACTTGAGCACAGCAACTTCCAGCAGCTATGTATTCAGCTTCAGCTGTGGAAGTTGACACAGATTGTTGTTTCTTGCTGTACCAAGAGACTAACCTTTGTCCAAGAAACTGGCAGCTACCTGATGTGCTTTTCCTATCCACTCTGCATCCAGCATAATCAGCATCAGAATAACCAACCAGATTGAACCCTGTGTCCTTAGGATACCATAACCCCAAGTTTGGTGTGCCTTTCAGATATTTGAAGATCCTTTTTATTGCTATCATGTGTGATTCCTTTGGGTTTGATTGAAACCTTGCACATAAGCATGTAGCAAACATGATATCTGGCCTACTAGCAGTGAGGTAGAGTAGAGAACCAACCATGCCTCTGTAGATTGAGATATCTACCTTTTTGCCCTTAGCATCATCATCTAACTTGGTGGCAGTGGCCATGGGTGTCTTCGCAGGTGAACATTCTTCCAAATCAAATTTCTTCAGTAGATCTTTAATGTATTTGGTTTGACTTATAAAAATGCCATCCTTCCTTTGACTAACTTGCAGTCCAAGAAAGAATGTTAATTCTCCCATCATACTCATCTCATACCTGCTTTGCATGAGCTTAGAGAATTTTTCACACAGCTTCTCATTTGTAGAGCCAAATATGATATCATCCACATAGATTTGAACTAGGATAATATCATCATCATGTTTCTTGTAGAACAGTGTCTTGTCCAGTGTGCCTCTAGTGAATTGATTCTCCAGTAGAAATTGTGATAGTGTGTCATACCATGCCCTAGGAGCTTGCTTGAGTCCATACAATGCTTTAAGTAATCTGTAGACAAAGTGGGGAAACTGTGGATCCTCAAAGCCAGGTGGTTGTTGCACATATACTTCTTCTTCCAACTCCCCATTCAGGAATGCACTCTTGACATCCATTTGATAGACCTTGAAATTGGAATGTGCAGCAAATGCCAAGAAAATTCTGATGGCTTCTAGACTAGCAACAGGGGCAAAGGTCTCATCATAGTCAATACCTTCCTGTTGAGAGTATCCTTTTGCAACCAACCTTGCTTTGTTCCTTATGACTACACCATTTTCATCCATCTTATTCCTTAGAACCCATTTAGTTCCAACAACGGTTCTATCCTTTGGTGCAGGCACTAGTTCCCATACTTTGCTCCTTTCAAATTGATTTAGCTCCTCTTGCATAGCAATTATCCAGTCAGGATCCAACAATGCATCATCAAGTTTCTTAGGCTCAACTTGGGATAGAAAGCAGCCATAGAGACATTCATTTATAGTTGCTCTCCTTGTCCTTACTCCTGCATTTGGATTTCCAATTATCTGATCTGCAGTGTGTGATCTATCCCACTTCCTTGTATGTTCAGATTGATTTCTCATCCTTGATGTTGCTTCATCATTTAGATCATGATCATCTACATTTCCTCCCCCTGTGAAGTTGTCACTCCTCACAGGTGTATCTTGGATGCTTGTTTCTTCATTGTTGGTTGACACAGGTTCTTCATTCACTTGAGTTTGTTGGATTATGAGTTCAGATTCACTTTCAATCTCCTCATCAGAATCATCTAGATTGTCAAACTTCAAGGGATCTTTATCTTCATCATTGGCTTCTTCTAATCCAGGTAGTTTGCTGTCATCAAATGTTACATCTGTGCTCTCCATTACTTTCTTTTGACAAATGACATAAACTTTGTATGCAATTCTTTCCATAGAATAGCCAAGAAATATTCCTTCAAATGCTTTTGCATCAAACTTTCCAACATATTCTGAATTATCTTTTAGCACAAAGCACTTGCTTCCAAAAGTATGAACATACTTTAGAGTAGGCTTCTTTCCAGTCATCAAGTTGTAAGGTGTCTTTCCAGTGTTTTTGTTGATGAGGGTTCTGTTTTGGATGTAGCATGCAGTGCTCACAGCCTCAGCCCAAAAACATGTAGGCATCTTTGCATCAAGTAGCATTGTTCTAGCAGCCTCTATCAGAGTCCTATTCTTTCTCTCAACAACTCCATTTTGTTGTGGAGTCCTTGGAGCTGAGAATTGTTGAGAAATACCATTTTCTTTGCAGAATGCTCCAAGCATGGCATTTCTGAATTCTGTCCCATTATCACTTCTTAATGCAATCACACTTGCATTTATGGCCTTTGCTTCTTTGTCAACTTTCTTTATGTGCTCAATGATTACTTGTGGAGCCTCATCCTTTGATGCCAGAAATTCTACCCATGTATACCTTGTAAAATCATCAACCATCACTAGAGCATACTTCTTCCTTCCTAGTGACATAATATTGACAGGCCCAAACAAATCCATATGAATCAGTTGCAGGGGCTTGGTTATAGATGTCACTGTTTTTGACTTGTGGCTTGATCTTTTCATTTTTCCCTTTTGACACGCCTCACACACTCCTTCTTGACAGAATTCAAGTGTGGGTAGGGCTGAGCATAACCGAACCGAAACTGAATAACCGAACCGAACCGTACAATTTCGGTTAGGTTCAGTTTGTTTTTTTTAAAAATTCCGGTTAATTCGGTTTTCGGTTATAAACCGAACAAAACACCGGTTCGGTTCGGTTTTTGAAAACAAAATTCGGTTAAAACCGAAATAACCGAAATATATATAATTGTATATGATTTTATATTATATAATATATATATATATATATTATATAATCTATTTTTTTTTAATCTGAAATTCAGGCTTTACAGGCTGAGGCTACAGTTACACTACAGCTTTACTAATATATACATACAGATTATGAGATTAACTGATTAAGTCAAAATCTTATTTCCAAAAACCAAAATCCAAATCAAAGATCGACTCATCGACTTAGATCGAGTCTTCGAGACCCAAATTGGCAAATTCTGAAGCGACAACAAATACAGAATTTATGTTATCTTCTGTCATTTCTGTCATTCTTACATCTCTTTGTTTCTGAAGATTGCAGACTAGATCACTTGGAGTTAGATTGTTACTGTACTGAAGTTTCAGAATTTCAGATTTCAGAATTCAGACTTGAAAGATTGCAGACTAGATTTCAAATTTCAGACTTTAAGAAGATTGCAGACTAGATTTCAGAATTTCAGATTTCTTTTTGAATTGAATTCAGAATTTCAGATTTCAGAATTTCAATTGTGATCACTGATGTACTGATCTGTTTAGTAATTTTGTTTAGTAATTCAGACTTGAAAGTTTAGTTTTTATCTGTGATGTAGTACTGATCACTGATGTGTATTGTGAATTGTGATGAGACTGATGTACTGGACTACTGGTTTAGTTTTTATATCTGTGATTTTGTGATGTCTGATTTTGAGATTTTAAGTATTCTAAAATCTAAAGTTCTTATATTTTGGCTTTATTTATAAAACTTTAAAAAATTCGGTTCCTAACCAAACCGAACCGAACAAACCGAATTATTTCGGTTCGGTTTCGGTTCGGTTAACAGATATATTCGGTTCGGTTCGGTTTAAAAAAAAACATTATTTCGGTTTTCGGTTATTGCGGTTCGGTTCGGTTCGGTTTTAACCGAATGCTCAGCACTAAGTGTGGGCATGCCTCTCACTAACTCCCTTTTGACTAGGGAATTAATGGCTTTGAAGTTCAGGTGTGATAGCTTCTTGTGCCACAGCCAACTGTCTTCATTTGATGCTTTTGAGTAGAAGCAACAAATTGTGTCCTTGCTTGCAGAGTCCATATTGGCTACAAACAGGCTTCCCTTCCTTACTCCAGACAGAGCAAAATCACCAGTCTTCTTGTGGGTGATCAAACATTCATCTTTGTCAAAGTTCACTTTGAAGCCTCTGTCAGTGAATTGACCAACACTCAGTAGATTATGCTTGAGCCCCTTGACCAGTGCTACATTCTCAATGATGACATTTCCAATTTCCAACTTGCCATATCCCAGTGTGTTGCCAATGCTGTCATCTCCAAAAGCAACCATTGGGCCAGCCTTTTCCTCATACTGTGATAGCAGGGCCATATCACCAGTCATATGATTTGAGCATCCACTGTCCAAAATCCACATGACCTTCTTTTTACTTTCTTTGCCCTGCAAACACAAAAGTATTACTTCTTCTTTGGTACCCAAACGAGTTTGGGTCCATGTGACTTAGTGACAGTTTTATCAAAATCAGCATGCTTATCAGTTTTCTTGATGTTGGTCTTCTTGTCACTGTTGGGAGTCTTAGAATCAGGGTTCTTAGACTTAGGTGACAGAGGTACCTTCCTAACTTTAGGAGGACTTGAAGACTTTGTCCTTGTGTAGTGTGTGCGAACATTATGATTGATACAGCCCTCCATGAATTGTCTTCTCAAATTAAAACAACTAGTCATCACATTCATGTTACATGGCATACAATCAAGTTTATCACAGAAAGGAGAGTCTCTATGTCTTAAAGGCACAGAGCAATCATAGAATGGTTTAGCAACACTACCAGATGGTTTCTTGCAAGCATGAGTCAAATGATTAGAGCTAAAACAGTTTTGACAAACTTTCCTAGGGGCATTTGGCACATAAGCATAGTTGTTATCTTTGTTAATCCCTAATTTGCCATTCCTGTTTGGTCACTTATTAGTCACTTTCTTCTTAGTCTCATAATTTCCAGCTGAAACAAAATTTACAGGTTTCTCAAGTCTAGGTCTACCTCCTACTGGCTCCTTGGCTTTGGTTTTGACGTTCTTACTCTCAGAGGATGCTTGTTGTTCATTTGATTGTGCCTCATCTTCATCCTCCAACATTTGCTTGATGAGTAAGGCATCCTCATCAATCTCAAGTGTTGGTGTTTTAAATATTGGATTCTCAGTCTTTTTCAAAACCTGAGGCACCTCCTCTTGAACAACAATGTCATCTTCAATGACTGCATAGCCTTTCCTCTGTTTAAGAGTGTCATAATCAAGTCCAATGGCAGCCTTAGGTCTAGCTAGATTTTTCTCATGATAAGACTGCAATAGACTAGAGGAATTCTTAAATGTTTTCAACTTAAATTCATTTTCAGCTAATTCATCCCTAAGAGCTTTCTCAACTTGACTAGCACATAGAACTTTGTTCTTTAGATACTCAATCTCTTGTTTAAGATTTTCTATTTGCACAGTAGTTAGCTCTAGTTCCTCATTTCTTTTATTTAACAGTTCATTCCTAGTAGACAGTTTAGCAATCTCTTCATTAGCAGCAGTCATACTAGTATGAATGTTAAACATCTCAACGGATAGTTGTTCAACCAAAGATTTATATTCAGAAACAGACATGTCTATGGTAGTGAGAGATGGTACCTGTGAGTCTGATGCAGATGGTTCTTCCTTGGAATTGGCCATCAAGGCATAGTTGCAGAATTCTTGTTCTTCCCCATCACTGTCAGAATCATCCCAACACTTCCCTTCAGCTATGTAAGCCTAACCTGGTGTCTGCTTCTTTAGAAGGGCCTCATACTTAGCTTCAAGCTCAAGAAACTCCTTATCCTTCTTTTTAGGCTTCTTGCATTCACTGGCAAAATGCCCTAGGTCATTGCATCTATAACATCTTACAGATGACCTATCCACATAGCTGGTTTTGAATCTGTTCTTGTTTGTTTTCATAGGTGCCTTGCTCTTGTTGAATGAATGATTTTGAGGTCTAGGCTTGAAGGGCTGATTCCTCTTGAATCTGATGTTTGGGAATTTTCTAGCCATAAAAGCATATGATGTATTTTCCATGCCATCCAGCTCTTCAAGAGTGTAGAACTCATCTTCTTCCTTGTCATCAGCAGGTTCAGTCACTACTTCCTCAGTTTCTTCATCATCTACTATCTCTTCTATTCTCAGCTGACTTGCAGATGCTTCCAGGTCTTGAATAGATTTGTTGACAATCAAGGCACAGGATGTGTTTATCATTCTGCCTTGGTTAGCTTGGATAGCCCTCTTTTGAAGCAACTCAAGCTCGTGTGTCTTTAAAACCCCATAGAGCACATCATACGTGACTTTGTTCAAATCTCTTTCTCTTAGAGATATGACCCTTTGCTCTAGATGGTTTGGTGACGATAGTAGAAACTTCATATTTAATTCCTTAGTGCTGTAAACCTTCCCATTCATTTGGAGCTCAGTCACCAGCTTGTGAAATCTTTCAAACATATCAGTGATACTTTCCTTGGGCTGTGCCATGAACGCCTCATACTGTGTGACCAGTATCTGTTTCTTATTTTCTCTTACCTCCTCTGTACCTTCACATAACACCTCGATGTGATTCCACATGTCCTTGGCTGATCTGCATGATGCTACGTTGGCAAACATCGACATATCCAAGGAGTCTATGATTAACAACATGAGGTGGCTGTCTAGGGCAATCTTTTCCTTCTCTGAGTCCGTCCATTTGGATGGCTCTTTTGGAACGTATGATCTAGGAATGACTACTGCGCCCACTGTGGATTCAGCAACTTCTTGTTGTGGTATGAATGGACCATTCTTGAGAATGTCAGGGTAGAGAGGATTGGCAGCTTTGATGAACAACAGCATTTTTATTTTCCAGAGGTTGTAATTCTCTTTGTCGAACTTAGGGACCTTCACCGTACCTGTAGTCTTTGGTGTATTCGAACTCATGATCGTTTTCTGTTTAGATTAAACAGCCCGCTCTGATACCACTTGTTGAGTATTGAATACAGTAAAAGAATACAGAGGGGGGGGGTGAATGGATTCTTGAATTTTTCTTCGGTCTTGAATCTTTGCAGCAAGATAAGTGATGAGTGTGTGAGATATGAAGAAGCGGAAAATTAAACACAAACACAACACAATATCACTTTAATCTAATATTTTATTAGATAAAGATCTTGCTACAATCTGTGAATACAAATGATAGTATTCTCAGCTTCGTTTTTCTCAGAGAGATATTTTCTGGATATTTTTGAGAAACTTCAAAACCTTAACAGCTAAGGAAGTGAGGCTGTATCCTTATAGACATGGATACACCCACTTACTACAAATGAGGTAGGTAAAACAAAAGCACTTTCCAGTCTGTCTATCTCATTTTAGTAAGAGTCCAAACGGCTACAGATTTGACTTTGAAAAGCCTGTTTAGATCCACTTCTTCAGCTCCTTGTCCCTTGTCTTATCTCTCCAAGCTTCTTTGTAGGCTTTCCAGCATGCTTTATAGGACAGAGTCAAATAAAGTGTGCTGGCTTGTTGCAGGTTTCTGACTTGTACAATTCTTCAGTATTTTGTCCTCAAGAATGTATTCGAGAAGTGACTAAGTGAGTGATTCGAGAACTGGAGTTGACTTGATCGATAACTCTGAGTTCTCGAATAGTGTTATCTTGACATATCGAATCACTTCTCGAACAGCTCTTTTCTCTGGGACTCCTTGAGATATCGAATAGAGCATTTTGACATATCGAATCCCTGAGATATCGAACAGTGTATTCAGAGATATCGAATAGTGTCTTCTGAGATATCGAATCTCTGACTTCTCGAATGCTAGACTTCTCGAATAGACAAATGTACTTCTCGAATTGGTACTTAGGCAAATTCTTCATTTCTTCAAATCCCAACTGTGATTATTTGGCAGTCTTTATCTCCTTGCTTGAGGCATGAACCTTGGAACTTCTTTCAAGCATTATTCTTGACTTTATAATTACAGTAACACAACTAGAATTTGATGCCTATTACAAGTACAGAACAAATAGAAACTCTACAACTAGAGGTTCCCTCAGTTAAGAGGTCATGTAGGTAATGCATAGCATTACACATACTTAGGCTTGTTATTAGATGTATTCAGGCATGCCTCTGTGACTAACACACGTTACCCCCGGGGGTACAGATCCATACTACGGATCTCCCTTTGAATACCAACCCGATGTATGGGCTGCCTAATTACCCCCCCCCCCCCCCCGACGAAGGGAACCTGGACCAAGCGGTCACGCCTTACAGATCCGGGATCGAGAATATGATGACTACTCTGGTCCCTATACTGATGATTCATCATCATCATCTGAGGATGATGATCGAGATGAAGCCCCGAGGAGGCAACGTGCTAGCAAAGAACCTCTAAGAAGGACACGAAGAATCCATGATGGACTTCCCTTGACAACTGCTGAGAAAATCAAGGCTTATGAGGCAGAGATCTTAAAATTGAAGGACGATATTGCAAGAGAACAAGATAGATTGAATCAAACTCAGCCTCCTCCAACTGCAGAGAGGATTCCCATTATAAATTTGGAGAGGCCTTCAAGAAGGCAAAGGAGGGCTGATACCCGAACCGAAAAATCGACAAGGGTGGAGACCCCCAGAAGCAACCCCAAAGATCTAATGCCACTTGGGGACCCTGACGACCCCACACCTCCATTTACTGAGGAGGTGATGAATGCCCATATCTCAAGGAAATTTAAGATGCCGACTATTAAGGCCTATGATGGAACGGGCGATCCTGCGAACCATGTCAGGACATTCTCAAACGCACTGCTGCAGCCTGCTAGTGATGCCTTAAAGTGTAGGGCGTTCCCTCAAACTCTGTCGGGCATGGCTCAAAGATGGTATAGCCGCCTACCTGCAAACTCAATTGGCTCTTTTAAGGAGTTGAGCGCTGCCTTTATCAGCCAATTCATTAGTGGAAGAATTCATGAGAAAAGTTCTGCATCCCTTATGTATGTGCTGCAGGGAAAGAATGAGAACTTGAGGGATTATCTCAAGCGATTCACCAAAGAGACGTTGAATATCACCGATCTGGAAAATAAGGTGGCCATGGTAGCCCTGGAACATGGAACCACTGACCTCTTCTTTAAAAGGTCCTTGGCGAAACACCCTCCTGAAAACATGGCCGAGCTCCAGAGAAGAGCCGATAAATATATCAAGGCTGAGGACAGCATGAAGAAGGAAACCACGGGAGGCAATGGCAAGGGTTCTAATGACTCAAAGAAACGAAAGCCAGAGCAAGAATACGACGCTAGGGACAAATATCCCCGAGCTGGCATGGATTCAGAGTCATCACCAAAGAAGGGTTTTGGACCGAGATTGGAGTCAAATTTTGCTGGATATTGAGAAGGATAAAGACTTTCGGTGGCCTAAGCCACTCAGGGGTGATCCCGAAAAGAGAAACAAAGATCTGTATTGTAGATTCCACAGGGATGTGGGACATGATACAGATGACTGCAGACAGTTGAAGGATGAAATTGAATTTTTAATCCGGAAAGGAAAGTTAAACAAGTTCACCAAGGGTGAAGATCGTGGAACCCAGAAAAAGGGATTATGATAGAAGAGACAATGATAGGAGGGATAACGATCGTGATCGTAACCCACAACCTTGAGGGCCAGTAATCAATATGATTTGGGGAGGACCAACAGCGGCCGGCACTACCCGAAACTCTCGAAAGGCCTATGCCAGAGAAGTGATGCACATCGTAGGAGAAGCCCCGAAGCGTGCTAAGACCGAGATAGTAGTTGGTTTTGATGATTCGGACCTTGAAGGGGTGAAATTCCCCCATGACGACCCGTTGGTCATAACTCCTATAATTGGAAACTCCGAAGTGAAGCGGGTCCTGATAGACAATGGAGCTTCTGTTGATATCTTTTTTCATGACGCTTTTGTGAAGATGGGGTACACTGACTCTCAATTGACCCCGACTAACATGCCTATCTACGGGTTTAACGGAGTTGAGTCCAAGGTTGAAGGGACCATTCAGCTGCCCGTGACAATAGGGCAAGAACCTAAGGAAGCCACCCAGATGTTGAATTTTCTAGTGATTAAGGCTACCTCGACGTACAATGCAATCTTGGGGAGGACCGGACTTCATGCGTTCAAGGCTGTTGCCTCTACCTATCACATGAAGGTCAAATTTCCAACTAGGAATGGTGTTGGGGAACAGAAAGGAGATCAGAAAATGGCCAGGAGTTGCTATGTGGGTGCTTTGAGAGCTGATGGAGCTGGGGGGCAGGTACTCCCGATTGAAGACATGGATGTCCGTGGTGATGATGAACACCGAGGAAAGCCAGCAGAGGACTTAATACCTATCCCTCTGGATCTAGGCGACCCTGAGAAGGTGACTTATATAGGAGCCTCTATGAAAGAACCCCTGAAGGGCAAGTTGATAGCATTCTTACAAGAAAATAGTGATGTTTTTGCCTGGACAGCAGCTGATATGCCAGGGATTGATCCCCAACTCATAACTCATAGATTGAATGTCGATCCTAATCGGAAGATAATACAGCAGAAGAAGAGGAATTTTGCTCCAGAAAGGCAAGAGGCCATTAAGCAAGAGGTGGACAAACTCTTGGAAGCTGGGTTTATTGAAGAGATTCAGTTTCCAGAATGGTTGGCTAACCCTGTGATGGTCAAGAAAGCCAACGGTAAGTGGAGGATGTGTATAGACTTCACCGACTTGAATGACGCATGCCCTAAGGATTGCTTCCCTTTACCAAGGATAGACATGTTAATAGATGCCACAACAGGACATGAGATGTTGAGCTTCATGGATGGGTTCAGCGGCTACAATCAAATTAAAATGCACAAGGATGACATCCCAAAGGTATCTTTCATAACTGACTTTGGTGTTTTTTGCTATCTTGTTATGGCGTTTGGTCTAAAGAATGCAAGAGCTACTTACCAACGATTGGTGAATAAGATATTCGCCCATCTGATTGGAAAAACCATGGAGGTCTATGTCGATGATATGCTGGTTAAAAGCTTGGTCAAGGCGGACCATATTAAACACCTCAGAGAGGCATTCGAAGTGCTGAGGCACCACAAAATGATGTTGAATCCAGCCAAGTGTGCCTTTGGCGTTGGATCAGGAAAATTTTTGGGTTTGATGGTTTCCAAGAGAGGCATAGAGGCCAACCCTGACAAAATCAAGGTGATCTTAGATATGGAACCCCCACACTCTATAAGAGATGTGCAGAAGTTGATAGGCCGGGTAGCGGCTTTAGGAAGATTCATCTCCAAGTCTGGTGACAAATGCTTATCTTTCTTTCATGCATTGAAGAAGGTGAAAAATTTTGAGTGGACACCTGAGAGCCAAGAGACCTTTGAGCAGCTAAAGAAGTACATGGTTGAAGCCCCGTTGTTGACCAAACCAAGCCCTGGGGAGACTCTTTGTCTATACCTGGCGGTATCTGAACAAGCCCTGAGTGCTGTCCTCATTCGGGAAGAGGAGAAGGTCCAGAAACCTATCTACTATGTGAGCAAAGTGTTGCATGGGGCTGAGTTGAATTACTCACCCATAGAAAAGTTTGCTTTGGCATTAGTAACTGCATCAAGGAAGTTGCGGCCTTACTTCCAGGCACATAAGATTCAAGTTCTGACAAACCAGCAGTTGAGAAACATATTGCATAGCCCTAAGGCCAGTGGAAGGCTAATCAAGTGGGCGATTGAGTTAGGAGAGTTTGATGTCACATATAAGCCTCGGACAGCCATTAAGGCTTAGGCATTGGCCGACTTCGTGGTTGAATGCAATATTAACAACCAAGAAGTCGGGGGGCAAGAGATAGTGACTACCCCTGGGCAAGAGAAAAAAGAAGGGGAACTTACATCTGATTTGAAGGAATATTGGGTGCTCTATTTTGATGGAGCATCAAAAACAAAATCTAGTGGTGCAGGTTTGGTTCTGCAAAGCCCCGATGGGTTCACAGTTGAGTATGCTTTAAAGTTGGATTTTCCTACTACCAATAATGAGGCGGAGTATGAAGCATTAATAGCTGGTTTGGGTTTGGCTAGAATCATGAGGGTCAAAAATCTCAAAGTTTGTGGAGATTCAAGGCTTGTGGTATCACAAGTAAATGGTGAATTCGAAGCTAAGGACGAGACTATGGCGAAATACCTGAGAGTCGTAAACGCTGTTATGGCTCAGTTTGAGGAGTGCTATGTTGAGCACATTCCGAGAGAAGAAAACATTAAGGTCGATGCCCTGTCTAAGTTCGCTTCTTCCGAGATAGAAAATTATGCTGGGAGTGTCTACTTCAGGTCTTGAAGGCCCCGACCGTTAACTCAAAATTAGTAGCACCAATTGATATGAGGGGCTCTTGGATAGATCCTATCAAGGCACACCTTGAGACCGGGTGGCTCCCTGACAATGCCTTCGAGGCACGAAAACTTTCAGTAAGAGCATTGAGATACACTTTGATTGAGGGCATTCTGTACAAAAGGTCGTTCGTCATCCCATACTTGAAGTGTTTAAGGCCTCAAGAGGCAAGAGAAGCACTGGAGGAAGTTCATGAAGGGATCTGTGGGCAACACTTGGGGGGCAGAGCCCTAGCTCACAAGATCATTCGTTTAGGGTTCTATTGGCCGGAGATGTTGGCTGATGCACAAGACTATGTCAAGAGATGTGAGAGATGTCAGAAACATGCTCCAATTGTAAGGCAACCGCCTGAAATGTTAACTTCAATTAACTCTCCCATTCCGTTTGTGATGTGGGGGATGGATATACTTGGACCTTTTCCCATGGCTTCAGCACAAAGGAAATTCCTGATAGTGGTCATTGATTACTTCACCAAGTGGATTGAGGCTAAACCTCTGGCCAAGATAACCACCAAACAAGTTTCCCAGTTCTTTTGGGAGAACATAATCTGCAGGTATGGAATCCCACAAATCCTCGTAACAGACAATGGGACACAGTTCAATAATGAAGAGTTCAAGAAGTATTGTGAAGAGAATGCGATTGAGCTCCGTTTTACCTCAGTAGTACATCCACAAGCCAATGGGCAAGCTGAGGTAGCTAATCGAATTATCCTTGATGGACTAAAAAAGAGGGTCGAACGCTCTAGGAACACTTGGGTAGATGAATTGCTGCCCATACTTTGGGCATATCGTACCACTTGTAAGGTGACAACTGGAGCAACCCCATTTTTGCTGGCTTATGGAGCTGAGGCAGTTGTGCCTTTATAGATCATGCAAGCATCACCTCGAGTCGAGGCATATGAACCAGAAACTAATGAAGAAGGGATGAGACTTGCCCTTGACTTAATTGACGAGGTTAGAGATGAAGCTAATGCTAGGAATGCTGAATATCAGAAGAGAGCCTCTTTTCACTACAACCAGAGAGTTAAGGAAAGATTCTTTCGACAAGGCGACATGGTTCTAAGGAAGATTGAAGCCTCAGGAGTTGGCCAGAAAGGAAAGTTAGCACCAAACTGGGAAGGACCGTATCTAGTCAGAAAGGTGTTAGGACGAGGATCCTACAGGTTAGAAACCTTGGATGGGGTTGAGGTGCCCCGAACTTGGCATGCTGTGAACCTCAAAGTTTATTATGTTTAAGTTCTTTTGACAAAGGCTTGGACTTTTATCTATTTATTAGGAATAAGGTTCGAATGAAACCATTATAGAGCATGTTGCTCCCAGTAGGAGATAGAGTATCTATGTAAGGGTTGAACCCATTTTATTGATATCCTTTAACAGCACAATGGAATCTATTATGTTTTCTCCATGAGTTATTCTTCCTTGTTAAAATAAACACGAAAGACGAATGTTGAACTAACTTGTGAGTTTAGTACCATCCAGGGGGCCAAGTACTCGAAAAATTCTAAAGTTTAACGAACTATGAGCAAAGGCAAGAAAAATGAACAACAGAAACTAACTGCATAAATAGTTAAGTTAAAAGTTACACAAATAAAGGCCCGAAGGCTATCAAGTCAAATGGCAGAAACCAAGAGTTCAGATAAACGAAAGATAAATAAATAAAGCTTAAGGGGCCTTAGGGGCCTCCTTAGCAGGAGAATCATCCTCAGAGCTAGTGTCAGTAGTGGATCCATCCTCAGCAGAATTAGCAGCACCAGACCGAACTAGAGGAAGCTTAGGATCCAAGGCTGAAGTGGTAGCGGTAGCATGCTCTTTGACCAAAGCATCACCCTCCCCGAATAGCTCTTCACTGGATCCAGGCTCGTTAACTAATAACGGGACAGGAAGATGAGGGCTCACGAAGTCTGAAGGCTGGAATAAGCCAGGATGGCTCCTCAGAACTGCTTCAATGGCCTTGTTCCAACCCTCAGAAAACTGGCCAGGAAATAATAGCTCATCATGCTGATCCATGAGGTATTTGTACTCATCAGAATCCAGATAGTCATCGATGATCTTCTCCCTGTCATCTTTCAAAGCTACCAACTCTGCCCGAGCACTGGCCAGCTCCTCATCCTTACCCTTGAGCTTCTCCTCTAAATGGTTGATAGTGAGGGTTTTCTTTTGGGATTCAGACTCATACCCCTTGGCCTTCTCCTTCCAAGCTTTGGCCTGGTAGAGAGAGCTCTGGAAGTGAACGTTGGCCTGTTCACATAAACAATAATTATGTTGGAATAAAGTAAGTCAGTACGAAATTTAAAGAATGCGAGGTTTGAGTCTTACCACAGCTAAGGCCTGAGAACCAAGTGCCTCTGATTCCCCGATGCCTCCATTGACAACCAAGTCTTTGTAGTCAGGAGGGGTGATCGAGTTAAGAGACCAGTCCATGGCGTGCTTAGTCGAACCCACAACGGAGTCCCGCTTCCTAAAGCCCCAGGATGGCCTAAAAACAGAAGATTGGACGTTCACCTGAGAGCTCCCCTCCAAGTCTGCTATATCACCAAATTTAAGGTCCACCTTTTGGACCTTATGGGCACGCAAGAAAGCAGGCTCAGTTCCTTTCTCTCGAGGATCAGCATTCCGCTTTGCCCGGGCCATCCTCGAGGTTTCATTGTCTGGATCCGGGGAAGCTTCCACAAGCATCCTAGCAACTGAAATGACATGAATGGAAACACAAATGAATAAGTCAAGTATGAAAATAAAGAAAAACAAAGGCAAGAAAGGAAGTTACCCCGTTCCGAAACTTGTGAGAGGCCTACAGCCCTCAGAGATTCTTCATTTATGAGGCTTTGGCAGGTTATAGACATACCATCACCTCTAGTCAAAGTGTCAAAAGCAGCCTGATCCTCGGTGCTAAGGGTGATTCCCTTAGCATTTCCATCTGAAACCCTCGAAAAGGTTTTCCTAAAGAGGGTACCCCAATCACCACCCTCCCATTCAAGATAGGCAAATTCTTTCTTCCAACCGGGATTGTTGTCTGGTACTGATTTAATATTGAAGATAGAAGGGACTTTGGGGCGATGTTTGATATATACCCAGCCAAAATACGAAGCAGGGCTGTTGTAAACTTGGAAAATTTTGCGAAAAAGGGCAACAGATAAAGTAAGGTTTTGCCTTAGACACAAAACCATAAAACAAAGAATTGTTCTCCACGCATTTGGGGGCAATTGGCGAGGGTTACACTGAACGTTAGCTAAAAGGCGGGGGATAAATTCATGAAAAGGGAAACGGAGGCCCGCTACTAAACATTCCCTATAGATACACAAGGCACTGGGCCTCCAATGACATGGCCTGTCACCTGGCCCAGCTGGAACGAGTTTATAAGGTTTTTTAATTTTATATAACTTGTTATATCTACCAATTTCATCTGTATCGTGATATGTATTACAGCAATCATACGCATCTAACTCGGCTAAAGAAGGATAGTCATCTGTTCTTTCATTTAAAATATCTAAAAGAGAGGTGTAAGGAGAGCGAATTTGGATGGTACCTTTAGAAGAGGCTGAGTTCATTTTCAGAAGGCGAGCTTGAGCTTTGTCCGTCATTGATGACAGCTTGAGGTCTTGAAAAATGAAGAAGATGACCGGAGACGAAGGCCGGAATTACCAGAGAAAAAAAAAACTCCGAACAGAATTTGAGAGAGAGACTTCTTAGCTAAAAGTTGAGAGCTCAAAGATGAAAATGTGAAGTGAAAAGTGAGAGTGTGAAAAATGAACTCTCAACTCTCACTCTTATATAGGAGTGAGCAACCGGTTGAAATACTCTCAAACGGTCAGAAAACCTACAGTGATCGGTCAGAATTCCAAAATTGACCTACTAAAGGCCCATGAAACCGGCCCAAATTGAAGCCCAATTCTGGAACGCTCCTAGAAAAATATCTTGAAAAAATATCTAAGATATTTTGAAGAAATGTTTAAGATATTTTGAAAAAATATCTAAGATATTTTGAAGAAATATCAAACTCAAACCCAAACAAAAGGTTCAGAATTTGAACAGGCCCATTATGGCAATAGGGTCAGGCCCAAAGAAAGAAGGTATTTTTATAAAAAATACACACTTTAAACATGTAAAGCCTCGAAGGCCCAAAAGTAGAGAGGCCCATCAAGAAAAAGCCCGAAAATTTTAAGGACTTTATTTCGATCTTGATTCTGGTCGAAACGATCAGGAATCTTGGTCGAAAAAGTGTTCGACAAGAGGAAATTTAAACGCTTAATTCGACCAGAATCCTAGTCGAAATGACTAGGAATCTTGGTCGAAAAAGTGTTCGACAAGAGGAAATTTAAACGCTTAATTCGACCAGAATCCTGGTCGAAATGACTAGGAATCTTGGTCGAAAAAGTGTTCGACAAGAGGAAATTTAGACGCTTAATTCGACCAGAATCCTGGTCGAAAGGACTAGGAATCTTGGTCAAAAAAGCTGTCGACCAAGAAAAGATTGAATGCTTAATTCGACCAGAATCCTGGTCGAAACGATCAGGAATCCTGGTCGAAAAAGCTGTCGACCAAGAAAAGATTGAACGCTTAATTCGACCAGAATCCTGGTCGAAACGACTAGGAACCCTGGTCGAAAATGTGTTCGAGCAGAGAAGAATGGAATGCTTACTTCGACCAGAATCCTGGTCGAAACGACCAGGAATCCTGGTCGAAAATCCTTTCGATCAGGATTTGTTGAAGCCCTTATTTCGACCAGAATTTTGGTCGAATTCCTGGACGAAAAACTTCAGTTTTGTTCGAAAATTGCTGTGAAAAATTGATTTTTGGACATCGAATCTTCGTGGACATGGAATTTTTAAGAGAGAAATACCTGTGGGTACTATATAACTCTAAGATATATTTACGATACGAGAAGTACTATGGATGATTCCTTCATCTTGAATAGACAAAAATCCAGTAACAGAAGTTACTTGGAAATAATTGTTTAGCCTCGAATAAGGCAAATCGTCGTAAATGTGTAGGTCGCTCCACTCTTTACATTAAGACGATACTTGTGAAACACTAGTGTACAATTATGAACCCTGACCCAAGTCTCGGAAAAGACTATTAAAACTTCAAGGAAAACCTGATCAGTTTTCCTAGAAGTTGGGGGGCAAATGATATGGGCTGAAAATAAGTCCTAAAGACACATTTAATGTGGCATTAATTAGACCAAGAATGGCCCGAACGTGGGGCCCACCATATGGACCCAAAACCCCAATTATAAAATTAATTTCGTAATTAATATTGGAGGAAATAAACAGCTCAGCAATAAGAGTTGGATAAGGATATTATCTCCATCAGACTTAGCCACCAAGGCATCCAATTCAATATGGAAACTGATTCCTACAAGGAATAGATCTAGAACCTTCCTCAAAGACTTGTCCACCAAGTCTCTGACTCCTACCATAATTCTAAGGCTTCTCAGCCTATATAAAGGGCCAGACCCCTCAACCTAGAACTACGTTTTTTGGCTTGATCTTTGATATTCATCAAAGTACGTAGGCATCTTGTGAAGGCAGAGTCAGCCACGAGCACAAGAGCAGCCATTAAAGCACGAAGCTCACACACCTTAGCATTAAATACACAAACCCTAGCCGCAACACTCGTAACCTAGTTTTTATTCCACAACAATACTGATGCCTAATGATAGAGGTTTGAGTATCCCACTCCTCAGGCAGAGCTCTAAGAAACTTGGTATTTGAGTCTTCTGGATCATACTCTTTACCCACCAGAGATAGATTATTCAATAGTGTCAGAAATCTATCATACAGATCAGTGAGACTCTCATCAGATTTTGCATCAAACTGCTCGTACTCTTGAATCAACAGAGCCCTTCTGTTTCTTTTGATAGATTCAGTACCCTGGCATTGAGTCTCCAAAGTTTCCCAGATTTCCTTATCAGTTTTTCATGCTATCACTCTATTTGACATGACAGCATCAAGACTATTATGAAGAATGTTCTTCACCTTTGAATCTCTGAGTACTTCAGCCTTTTCCTCAGGAGTCCATTCAGCCTTTGTCTTCTGAACATAGTGCTCAGGTATAGTATCTGTTCTAGCAACCAGTCTCTTAGGGATATATGGTCCATCATATATTCGATCGAGATAGTTAGGATCAGTTGCCTCCAGATACATCAACATCTTTACCCTCCATGTGGGGTATTCAGCCTTTTTGAGAACAGGGATTTTAATACTTTCATACTTGCTTGTCGACATGTTAAGATCGTTTCTGATTGTAGTAAATCAGTTTGCTCTGATACCAATTGTTGCCCAGTAATTAAAAATTGTAGAAGGGGGGTTGAATACAATTGTATAAGATTTTCAACTTAAACAGAAATAATAACACAAGTATGAATATATAACAGCTTTATTAACTCTGATATAAAACTGTTACAAACTCTCTCAAGAAATTCTTATGTTCTTGAGAGCTGCTAGGTTATAAGATCATTCGTGTAAGCTATTACTCTAAAGCAAAACCTAAATTGTGTTTATATACAGTACACAGATACACTATCAATTACAAGATATATCAAATCAATTACATACGTTTCTTAATACATATCTTGAATGATAGCTGCATTCCTATAAATTAGGAACCGACATGTCAATCTTCGTAGATTCCTGGACTGATGTATATCCTCACGAAATCCTGATCAGCTTCCAATCCTGATGACAACACAATCCTGATGGTGCAATACTGATGACGTCAGCATCAGTATCTGATCAGTAGTCCAGATCCTGATCATCACTTGAATCAATATCTAACAATGTTGTTATTATAATTCGTATATTGTTGAATTAAATTAAAAGTTTTTTTTTCTAATGGATCCGGATATGGATCATGTTGAAAAAAATTCGACTATGATCTGATACGAATCTGGTAAAACTAAATGGATCAGGATATGGATCATGTCAGATTCGATCCATTGATAGTCCCATATGTTAGATCATTTTTGTAACATCCCCCAGATCCGGGGTCCGGGATCCGGTGGTTACGGTTTCCAATTCTGTCCACAACAATTGAACTTTCCTTAACATAAAATAAATTACGTCTCTATGACCCAACACAACAATATAAAACACACCCGTTATAGTCCCAGAGATGAAATCAGAGTCACAATCAAATTTTTATTAATCACATTATGAGTTCTTACAATCCAAAAGAATTTCAATATAATTACATACTCTTTGCCATCCATTTACATAAGTCATACTAGACTATATTCTTGGTACTGAAAGAATAAATATATCCTACCAATAGCTTCTTCTTCAGCTCTGGTAGTCTCATCGTCCTCGCCCGCGTCGAGTGCGCCTTGTGCGAGTCATCTGGTCTAGCTGTTGTTGTGATATAATAATAAAGCAAGGGTGAGCAATAGCCCACCAACAATAATATATAACTGAACGATAAAGTATAACAGTTCAAAAGTATCTTTCAAACCATATGCCATGCATTTACGGAAATGATGCCAGTATAATATGAACGATGAAGTTACAAGGTAACTTAAAGTATTTGTTTGTAGAAATATCTGCTACATCAAAGTAAGCGAGATATTCTTATTGTTATTAAGAAGAGGAGTTTGCAAGAAAAGGTTGCAATTCCAGTTATGACCCTTTTCCAACTCTGCCAACAGTAACCATGTTGCAGGAAATAAATAAATTTGGATGATGAACCAATGATGGAGTATTCACCGCGCCCGCTGTTCCAATCTTGATGATCAGTCGAGATCGTACAGCTCAATTTAGATTTACTACCGGTAGAAGGAAGAACTGACGGCTTTACTTGTGTACCGCCTTACTAGCTCTCCCCGGCCAACGGTTGGGCCAAAGGGGATGGACCGGCGCTACTCGGCCTCTTACACGACTCCTAGTTCAAATAGAATTCATGATTCTGAATGTAACGTTCGTCCCCCTTTCCCCAAGTATAATACTTGTTGATAAGACTCCACAAAGTAGTCGTATCTAGTTAGAAAGGAAAATTTACCAATAACTCCCAAGCTATTACTTGGTAACGGATATCAACTTGTTCCAGTAATCTTACCCCTCGAAAGATGAGAAGGTAAGCAACGACTTAATAAGTCAACAGCACCCGAGTTGCGAGTGAAGGGAATACTTTATGACCGGGAAGTCGACAAGATAAATAACATTTTCCAAGTAAGGTTCCCTTATTATTAAGGAGATAGACTCAAAGAAGAATGATGTCTGAGAACCTTTCTTGATATAAGATTAATAATAATATGACTTCGAAATATTTTCTGTAATAATAGAAGAAGATAAACCTTATCGAGATTATTCTAAGTATGGAATAAATATTCAGAGAATATTTATTGAGTTAAAATATTTAAAGAATATTTGGGAATATGAAAGAATATCTTTAATCAGAGTATTTCTCAAAATAATCTCTGAAGAAATATCAGGAGAATATTTATTGAATAAATAAATATTTAAATGAATATTCAAAACAATATTCATAAATTAATAAGACCTGAAAAGAATATTTAAGGTAATATTCATAATTAATTAGGAATTTAAATGAATATTCAAAAGTAATATTCATTTAATGAATAATATCCTAAATGAATATCAAGTAATATTCATTTAGTAATCCAAGCCTTAAGGAATATTCGAGATAATATTCGATAATTAAATCAAGCTTTAGATGAATATTAAAATAATATTCATCAAGTATTTAATATCTTAAATGAATATTCAAAAGTAATATTTATTTAATAAAATAATATTCTAAAAGAATATCCAAATAATATTCATTTAATAGTCTCATCTTTAGAAGAAGATTCGAAATAATAGTCGATAATCAATTCGACTCTGAATGAATATTGAGAAATATTATTCGTTGAATAGTTACGTTCAAATAATTATTTGAAGTAAGGATCGTTAGTCTCGAACGAATATTCAAATAATATTCGTCGCACAAATAATAGAAAATATTTACTTAAAAATTTTCCTCCGAGGTAATCTCGATATATCAAGGAATATTGACTCCCGGTCTATTTCTGATTAATAAGATATATACACCCTTCTATGAGGGTCTTACAATAACCGGCTTATAACTGATATATAACTATCTAGCTTATAAGCCAACAATAACATTCAGGGAACAAGTATATCAATTCAACTTGAAAGTAGGCATGCATGCAATGGCATATGTATATCAGCAATCATATATATATTATTCAGTCACAACAACAGCCTAAAAGAAGGGAATTGAAACTTGCCTGGTAGTCGAGTACGGTAAGGGGTAGTGGTAGCGGGTCCCGGTTCAGCTTGGTGATCTATAAATAGCCAAGGCATTCGGGATTAATCAATTAACATATTAAAAGTTAAGTTGTACTTAAATCGAAACACGTTCTCGAGTTATCTCGTTATATCCCTTCTAGTGGATTCCTTTTTATCACTGATCCGACCCGACATTCGTTCGTTAATACGACATGTCACTGTACTTATACTTGGGATATACTTAAGTCATACGAGTTCTAAGGTCGATCGTTACGAACCAATATTATACTCCGAGTTTTATCGCCCGTTTTCTAAGTGTTTTACTGAAGTTATAAAAGAGTCGTCTTTTAGGGGTTCGTTCGCGTTTAACCTCGACTCGAACATTTTTAATAAATCGAAAAATGATCCTTTTGACATACGGTTTTCTTTCACGCCTTCCTTTTTACCTCTAGTATTTATTTACCAAGATTCGCCATGACGTTACATAGTTTACGAGGGTTCAATTACAGTTACGAACTTTCGTTTACGGATTCGAACTACTTTTAGTAATTTGGTCATAAATCCTAAACCGTAAGTCCGTTTCACGTGATCTTTATATCAAAACGAAGCTTAGAACATTGCCTATCCTATCATGGCAGTTAAGGTCTCTGGACAGTAGGGGTTCAACATGGAAAATGGTATACAAAACATGGTAATGCAAAATCGGGCATTATAACGGCTGTAAATCGAACGTTCCATAAATCGTAATCAACAACCCAAGCCACACCGGGCATACCAATCATCTTACATTCATAATACTAATCTCATAAGTCCAGGAACATCATATTATATCATCATATTCAACACATCTCTTAAATCAAACAAACTAACTACATAATCATGTAAACATGCTTATAACAACATTATCACCAAAATTTATCCAAAACTCCATTAAAACTCAAATCAAAGACTAGGGTTCTTGAAGTTTATACCTTCCTTGAGGTATGTATGCACTTATTAAGCCTTGTATAGTCCTTGTATAGCCTCCATGAAGCTTGGATCATCAACCAAAATCAAGATTCAAGAATTTTGTTCTTGAGGTTACTATTCATCCTCCACTTTCTTGATTTTTTTGAAAATGGAAAAGGTGGTGTTTGAGGCTAAGATTTTTAGGGTATCATTTCTATGAAATATAGGATCTATGATAAATTTTTGGAGATCAAACAATGGTGGGAGCTTGGACTTTGATTCTTGAATTATGGTTAAGGTCGAATGGAGCTTTGCAAGGGGGGAGGAGAGTTTTGCTTGGTTGGCTTGCTTTTTGGTGTTTTAATCTCATCCACTCTCATCCACTAGCAACATAATATCTTGCAAAAGTCACTTTATCAAAGTGGTGAGGTGTTGGATGATGAAATGGCAAGACATGTGTTGGTTTTATGGTGGTTAGAGCTTAACTAGGTAGTTACTTGCTAAGTACTTGTTCAATCTCTAATTGTCTAGTTACTTAGCCCACTTGGTTGCTAGATATTTATCTAGTAGCTTGCACAAGACTCTTGCTTCCTCTGCTTGTTTCTATGTCCGGTTATTACCCGTTTCGATTGATCGTTCGTGGGAATATTTCACGGATTTCTAATTAGGGTTTACCGGGAATCCTTTTTAATATTAATACTTTCATTCTCCATCTTTCATTCTAACTTTCCAATTTATATTCCTTAAATCCATTCGTTAAATACTTAAGGCTATCAGTGTCCAGGGAACTCTCGGAGAAAATAAAAGTGCGGTTTTTCAGAATCCGACAGCTTTTACATACACTTATTTTCCCCCTGGATCACTAATATGAACTCGGAAATCCGTTCCGAATACTTCTATATAGTGTCGTCTCATATTATTATATACTCCCACCAAAACACTATTCATTCTGTATTCTTTACTTGTTCTCTTAGGGTTGTATAACTGTCCGTATTCTCTTTCGATTGTTCCTTAACCTTTTTACGGAACTACTGGATTAATCGCTATCGATCTGGATGACATGAGAGTATTCTCTTGCTTGAATTTGCCATATCTTATTCCCTTAGAAGATAGATTACACCCTTTAGCATTCTTCAAGACATAGAAATAATAAAGTCGAATTCCATTCATTCTTTCCAAATATCAATTATTACATTGTAGCCATAACCACTCCTCAGTGGTTTCCTTCTTTCATTCTTAAATCAAATATAATAACATCCCAAAATATCAAATCCTCAAAGTTAATATCTCAATTCTTGGATTATAATAATATTTAATCCACTGTCCGGTCAAATATTATACCAAAAAGAATTTGGAATTTCTGAATTCCGATCGTCTCTGCATTCACTTATTTACTCCGCGTATTACTAATATGACTTCGAAACATCCATATCACGTCCCGTACATAGGGTGGAGTGAAAAGTTTTCCAACTTACAAAATCACTATTCATCCACCAAATTACTATGCACGTACAGGAAACACTATGCACGTACGGGAAACACTATGCACGTACGGGAAATACTATGCACGTATGGGAAACACTATGCACGTACTCATTTCCCTTCAAGGATCCATTAGCTCCTTCCTGGATGGTAGATTATTCTTATCTAGGTCCTCAACCATCGAATTACTCTGTTCTGACAATATACCAATGCATCAGGATCATTGTCCAGAGCAATATCCATTCATTACAACCATTGCTCTTTGAAACCACCATTCATTAGAGCTGGTGACCTTGTTGTCGGAATCATTGTTCCTCATTTTATCATTACTTAATAAAAAGTTTTAATTATATCCAAAATTTGGGGTTCTTACAGTCTCCCCTCCTTAAAAGGATTCCATCCCGGAATCAGGTAGGAAGCAAAGAGTCGTTTGCCTGTCGTTCACTCTTTAGCTTCCCGGTCAATTCTTAGTCGTTCTACCCTTCCTCAGCACATCTTGGAGTGCTACAATTCATACTGTATCCTTTTTCCATCAACGTTGCTACTTTTCGTACAACTCACTATCCGGGTTATACTCTTACTCAGTCTTATCCTTATTGATACCTGCAGTAACATTGGTATCACTATCACCCTACGAATTCGGAGGTAACCTCGCTCGTACTGTGCATTTCCTGATTGCTTTAATCTTCGCAATCTCGATCAATATAGAGAAGTGGAAAGATTGATTGAGAGATCACTATGATCAATTGAACATTTGTTATATTGCATAGTTAGTACAGAAGGGGGGCCAGCCTTTAGTACTTGACAAGCAATTAAACAAGTTATGGTATTCCACTTAGACTTCTATCACATAGACAGATAGTCACGTAACAGTACCTCCCCTCCTTAAAGGGTTGTTCTTCTCAATTCATAAAGAAGATGAATAAGAGAGAAGAAAAGAAAAGAATTCTAAAGGATTATAGAAAGTTTTCATGATTGTAAAATATCATACTCAGAATTTACCTCTGAACTATAGAGGTTCATTAAGGAAGAAATTAATCATAATTATAATATTGACACTATCAGGTTGTCATCCTGAGAATTCATTAGAAAACCCATTCATTAATCCATTCCTAACATTCCTTGCCTCATATTTCGTAGTTGCTTTCCCCGTCTTTTCTTTATCAATCACATCCTTCTTATTATCTGATTCTTATTTACTTCTGTTATTTACTTCCACCTTCATCTCTTTATTGAGACATCTTTTGCACTTGGCACCTCCTTATTGGTATCCTGTCACATTTACTCTATAATCATCACATTATTTCAAATTTAAAACTTCCGAAATGAATCTGGCCGATTCCTTTAACTTAGATTCATATAATCTACTTCTGCCAACCTTGTTTCTCATCACTGGTTCTTTTCTATCCGTGGTTTTCCACAGGTTGTCTTTCGTAAGTCAGACCAGGTCGTATATCTACATGCTCGTACTCCTATCATCTGTTGAACATTTGCATTTTACTGGCGTAGCCTGGCCACATGAAAACCCGTTATGACCGTGCTATAATTTTGGGGGTAAGGCTGGCTCGAATACCGCCGTCCGAACACTTTAAACTCTCAAGTGGCCCAATAAGTCTTGGGCTCAACCGCCCTTCCTTCCAAGTTTCATTAATTCTTTCTACGGGAATACGTTTAGCATCACGAATTATCGACCTCATATTCTCTATCTTGTTTGTGCAGAAGTACATTAACACAAACTTGCTTGTCATTCATCAACATGCCATTTAGCTTATCAATAGCAGCACTTTCTTTCTCTTTACGTTGTCATCTCCTTTCTTAGAAGAATCACCATCGCTTGTTGTTTACGTAGTGCGTTAATAGTTAACCTTACGGGTTTCAAATCCCTTAGGGAGACAAAGTAATCATTATTCCTTATCCATAAGGAACACTTCCTGAACTTGATGTAGATATAACGTGAAGCAGATAGAATTGCCGAAGAGTTTCAAGCATCGCAGCTAGGTCCGGTTGATGAAACTATCACTTATGCATCTTCCATAAAAGACTGGAAACTTAACGGTTTACTTCATCAATTTTGTACCATGGTCCTGGTTTGCCTCAAAACGGGACCTTCTAAGGTACGTAATATGCTTAAGACTCCATCAGGAATCGAATCTTTACTTAAACTACTATTACCGTCGATTCTTGCACAATCATCAGAAGGAATATAATTTCCTCGATTCCGATATGACCTTCAAGGTCCTTCCAAATATCATCCTATTTCTTCGGTATGAACATTTGTAATTATTCCTTTATACTTAGATCGTCGGCCACCTCATTGGCCTTTCTTGATGATAATGATTTCTTGTAACCCATGTCTTCTGGGTACATTCCAGCTCAAGTTTTTTTTTTTTTCCTACCTCATTCCCATCACTGTTGGGTTAAAGCATTCTCCCTTAAGCTCTGCTGATGGAGAAAAATATATTTATCAGTCTTTCTCCATAAGTCATTGCTTCCACCTACCCGTGGGAACTTTATCAGGTTTATTCCCAATCCTACTTAGGATATTTCTCTTCTTAGTTCTTTCCTTATCTTAGGATAATCTCAACCTTTATAGGTTCAATCCATACTTCCTCAGGGTTTCATACATGCCTCATCTGGCATTATTGTTACTATGTCATACATTCCTTACCAAACTTCCATTTTGAAGTTCGGAATATTACCTTTTTTCCTTGTAAGGTTTCGTAGGCCATCCTTATCATTCCTCCGGTATTTTCTGGGTACCGGGTATATCAAAATGTCATTGATCAATACTCTAATAATTCTATCTATGTTCTTTCCAGCACTCTTTTTAATAATCCTTGCCGGTCATTGTTGCCTTAGCAAGTCCAGCTCATATCATCTGAAGTCATAATGTCGTTATTAGGGTTAATGCCACCCCTTATGCATTCCCCAGGGTTTGTCTTAATTTATGGATATCCTATCCTTAATTCAACTGCCAAGGAATTTTTGCATCTTATAATTGGCAATCAGATCATGTATCCTTAATAAAGGTCTCTTTTCAATCATTCTCATTTGATAATCGATCGGTGGTTTAATGCCACCCTCTTCTTTCAGATAGTTGTCAGCCTATTTGGCCTTCCAAAAAGGCAACGTATGCCTATCTCCTCTCTTACAGAACTTGGTAAAGGCAGCAAGGATGTTTTGGAAGATATTGGTCGAGTTCAACGTGAATCTCTTAGTACTTATCGTTCTTCTCAAATGTACTTGCCTTAGACAAAATTTCTACAGCATACTGATCCATCTCTGACCATTTCTATACTCTCTTCATAAACCTTCGTTGTTTACTTCCCTTAGTCGTAATATATTCATGGTATTCATGATACCCTAACATCATACATCTCAAGTCACTATACTTCCATTTTACTCGAAATCTTGGACAACCATATACACATGAGTCACTTCAGTACGGGTGACCCCATCCCAAAAAGGTCTAGTGAATTCCCAATCAAAACATGGGTTGTTCGGCAGAAGATTCAAACGATCTCATTAATGTTTCCTTTATATCAGAAGCCCTTGCAGTCGGTGCTTTCTTAGAAGCAACCCTGCTTTGTCTTTTCATTGCTGGTCTAGTCGCTTTATAGTCCGTTGTGACTTGGCCTCAACTGGCCACACATAAAAATACATGATTTTAGGGGTTGGCTAATAGCATTACTTTTCTAGCAATTGCCGGCATAGTGCCTTCTTCTTTGATACTTTTCTACCTTTCCAAAACTTTACTCCATATAAGTATTAATCGACTACTCGGCACCGTCTCCGGTCACCTTTCCTCCACTTTTATCTTTTCAACTATTCTTATCAATCCTGCGTGCCACACAAGCTTACCATTCCTGGCATAACAGCCTTTTCATTTAAGTCAATCCTGGAATTTCTCAGTCCGGCTGGTTTCTTACTTACATTTCCTATTTTCGTCCAATCTCACTTCATCATTTTATCACTACCGTCGATTGTAATGTTCAGGGTCCGTTTACTAACCCATTTTACAGCATCCTTACCCAAATCACAGGGTTTGCTCCAATTTTACTCTCTTCCGTGACATTCTCTGATAATCAGAAAGACAAGGTTTGCCAAAATTCACCGAATTCCTTTCCAGACTCAGGGAAATTTTGATCAATCTACTCACCTACTGGTAATCATTAAGGAGACCAGTTTCGAAACCTGAAGAATAGTTCTATGAACCTCCAAGCAGGTGGAATCATAAGCAGTCATAGTTAAGGAAATAATCATCATCGGATTGGAAGTTTACCTACTGGAGAGGAATCAATTATATCCATCCCTTAGAAGGGAATCAACCGTTTCAAACTGAAACCTGTCACAACGTCCAGATATTCAATACTACCAAATGTCGGTCTACCTAACCCTTTATGCGAAGCGTCATTGGAAGCACAAAGTCTCCTTTTTCCATTAAGCAATGCCAGCTCTTGGTCATTACCAATTTCACCTTTTAGCTCCAGGAAGATTTTCTCACATTTTTCTCTTTAACTGCTGATCGTATTACTTGATCTATTATAATTCCGTGTCGGAGTAAACTTAAGGTAACTACTATAATCCATTCAAAGAGAAGAAGGAATTTAATATTCCTCTGAATCACATGCATCTAACGTTTTTGGTTCATCATTTAACTGAGTTGAATTAACTCTATACTCAGTCTCTGGCAGTAGTCTCATTACGAGTTCATCTTGACTCACTGGTCTTATCTTCCGGTAGGTTCCGAGATCATTGTCTTGCTTACTACTTCCTTATATAACTTTACCCAATCATTCTATCACTTCCCAATGTCTTTACTTTCTAAATGATTCATTCATAAAATGAACATTTTCCTTAATAAAACCACCTTATTAACCTCAATTTGGTTCCATAATTTACAACCTACGACACCTGCCTTCTCATGGCGAATTATTACTGACCATATTCATACTAATTCATTTATCAAATGATATGGCACTTACTGCCTCCTTCTCAACTATTCCTAGGGACTCTGCTCCTCGCCCTAAATCGATGTCTTTGATAATCATACATCCCTCTAGCTCTTTCTTTGTTAAGATGAAAATCTCTAAGGATTCTCATCTATTTCCGTATAAGATCTCAAGTAATTCTTCCAATCCTTCTTTCTTGCTGGTACTACATCTGGTAGTCCGGCTATGAATTCAACATGCATCTTCAGATCTCTTAATAATATCTCGGTTCTTTATACTCACTTTTCTGAGCACCATATCTTAATCATCACAGTCATTCTGGCTGCGACCCTCATTACCCATGGGTAAGCTCCTTATCCTAACAGGATTTTCCTTATCTGCTGGAGCCTCTTCCGGGTCTCCAGTAGGGTACTCCATCGAATTACCCACTGATCTTCAGCATATAAAGCATCATCGCGTTGTCGCTCGTATGCCTCAAGGTCAGTCGCCTTACTCGTCGATACGATATCGAGCTAAGTTACTATCATTATACTTACGAGTTCCCATAAGGGTTTTATATGTCATCACTACATTAAGTAGTCCGACTATGAACTTGGCAAGAGTTCTTATTATCTTATTGAATTTATTGTTTTAACGTCACCTCATCTCTGGGGTTTATAACGTACGCTCTGATACCACTTCTGTAACATCCCCCAGATCCGGGGTCCGGGATCCGGTGGTTACGGTTTCCAATTCTGTCCACAACAATTGAACTTTCCTTAACATAAAATAAATTACGTCTCTATGACCCAACACAACAATATAAAACACACCCGTTATAGTCCCAGAGATGAAATCAGAGTCACAATCAAATTTTTATTAATCACATTATGAGTTCTTACAATCCAAAAGAATTTCAATATAATTACATACTCTTTGCCATCCATTTACATAAGTCATACTAGACTATATTCTTGGTACTGAAAGAATAAATATATCCTACCAATAGCTTCTTCTTCAGCTCTGGTAGTCTCATCGTCCTCGCCCGCGTCGAGTGCGCCTTGTGCGAGTCATCTGGTCTAGCTGTTGTTGTGATATAATAATAAAGCAAGGGTGAGCAATAGCCCACCAACAATAATATATAACTGAACGATAAAGTATAACAGTTCAAAAGTATCTTTCAAACCATATGCCATGCATTTACGGAAATGATGCCAGTATAATATGAACGATGAAGTTACAAGGTAACTTAAAGTATTTGTTTGTAGAAATATCTGCTACATCAAAGTAAGCGAGATATTCTTATTGTTATTAAGAAGAGGAGTTTGCAAGAAAAGGTTGCAATTCCAGTTATGACCCTTTTCCAACTCTGCCAACAGTAACCATGTTGCAGGAAATAAATAAATTTGGATGATGAACCAATGATGGAGTATTCACCGCGCCCGCTGTTCCAATCTTGATGATCAGTCGAGATCGTACAGCTCAATTTAGATTTACTACCGGTAGAAGGAAGAACTGACGGCTTTACTTGTGTACCGCCTTACTAGCTCTCCCCGGCCAACGGTTGGGCCAAAGGGGATGGACCGGCGCTACTCGGCCTCTTACACGACTCCTAGTTCAAATAGAATTCATGATTCTGAATGTAACGTTCGTCCCCCTTTCCCCAAGTATAATACTTGTTGATAAGACTCCACAAAGTAGTCGTATCTAGTTGGAAAGGAAAATTTACCAATAACTCCCAAGCTATTACTTGGTAACGGATATCAACTTGTTCCAGTAATCTTACCCCTCGAAAGATGAGAAGGTAAGCAACGACTTAATAAGTCAACAGCACCCGAGTTGCGAGTGAAGGGAATACTTTATGACCGGGAAGTCGACAAGATAAATAACATTTTCCAAGTAAGGTTCCCTTATTATTAAGGAGATAGACTCAAAGAAGAATGATGTCTGAGAACCTTTCTTGATATAAGATTAATAATAATATGACTTCGAAATATTTTCTGTAATAATCGAAGAAGATAAACCTTATCGAGATTATTCTAAGTATGGAATAAATATTCAGAGAATATTTATTGAGTTAAAATATTTAAAGAATATTTGGGAATATGAAAGAATATCTTTAATCAGAGTATTTCTCAAAATAATCTCTGAAGAAATATCAGGAGAATATTTATTGAATAAATAAATATTTAAATGAATATTCAAAACAATATTCATAAATTAATAAGACCTGAAAAGAATATTTAAGGTAATATTCATAATTAATTAGGAATTTAAATGAATATTCAAAAGTAATATTCATTTAATGAATAATATCCTAAATGAATATCAAGTAATATTCATTTAGTAATCCAAGCCTTAAGGAATATTCGAGATAATATTCGATAATTAAATCAAGCTTTAGATGAATATTAAAATAATATTCATCAAGTATTTAATATCTTAAATGAATATTCAAAAGTAATGTAAGAACCCAAATTTTGGGTAGAATTAAAACTTTTATTTATTTAATGATGTAAGAATGAATAGTGGCTACGGCTACAATGTAATAGTTGATATTTTAAAAGAATGAATGGAATTCGACTTTATTATTTCTATGTCTTGAAGAATGCTAAAGGGTGACAACATATGTAAGAATGATCTATCTCCTAAGGGAATAAGATATGGCAATTCCAAGCAGGAGAATATTCTCATGTCATCCAGATCGATAACGATTAATCCAGTAGTTCCGTAAAAAGGTTAAGGGACGATCGAAAGAGAATACGGACAATTGTACAACCCTAAGGGAATAAGTAAAGAATAAAGAATGAATAGTGTTTTGGTGGGAGTATAGAATAATATGAGACGACACTATATAGAAGTATTCGGAACGAAATTCTGAGTTCGTATTAGTGATCCAGGGGGAAAAAGAGTGTATGTAAAACCTGTCGGATTCTGAAAAATAGCACTTTTATTTTCCCTGAGATTTCCTTGGACACTGAAAGACTTAAGGAATTATTGAAGGGATTTAAGGAAAATAGGTTCAAGAATTATTAAAGAGAATGGAGGATGATAGTATAAATATTAAGACGGTTTCCGGTAAAACCCTAACTAGAAACGAATGAGTTATTCCTCCGAACGATCAATCAAATTAAGTAATAACCGGACAAAGAGACAAGCAGAGAGCCAAGATACATGCATGTGCAAATAGATAAGATCAAGTAACTAAGTAGTTACAAAGTAACTAGCATCTTTAGAAACCAAATCACTTAGTTAGCTTGCATGACACCTTTCCACCACAAAATCACAACACTTGTCCCTTGGATTGCATCATATATGAGCAAAGCACTTTAATAAAGTAGCTTTATGCTAGATATTATCATCAATAATGCATTTTGGACAAGGATGAGATCAAAGCAAGCAAAACAAACTCCATTCCTCTCATTCTCTCAAACTGTCCAGCAGAAACACTCTCCAAAGACAAATTCATATCTCCATTTCTATCCATGATAAAATCACCAAATTTTAACCATAGCCTCTCCACTCTATGGGTAATATTCGCTCAAAATTTCATGTCCAACAAAGTAGCATAGCCTAGTCAAATCCATGCTCAAAGTTGAAGAAGCCAAACTGATCTGTGCTTGACAGTTTCTGTCCAGAGGAGAAAGGGGGCTCAAAACCCTAGCTAGGAAGCTTCAAATCTGATGATCTAGGACTCAAAACAAAGCTTATGAAGAGGCCAAGATGTGGTAAAAATTTGAGAGACAAACTCTTATTTTTCTATTTTCTATGATTTTTACAAAAGTGATGATGAATAGTAATCCTTAGAAACTAACTTTGTTTTCTTGGTTTTCTTTGTTGCTCTAAGCTATATTAAGGTGATCCAAGGACTAGATCAAGGCTTTTTAGACTCCTAGACACACCAAGGAAGGTATAATACTTGAAAACCCTTGGTGTTATTTTAAGAGCTTATGAGATTTATGGATGATTTAGTGATTAGTATGTTATTATAAGTTTAGATCCATGTTAGTAGTTGTTATGATTATGATTTGGTTTATGAACCATGTAATGGTTAAGATGAGTTATTGATAGACTAGTCATGATGATTATCATGTGTTTGTGTGGTTGGATTGATCTTTGTTAGATCGAGATAAAGTGTAAAAACTTTGGAAAACGCGTAAACATAGCCGTTATAATGCCCGATTTTACAATATCATGTTTTGCATGCCATTTTTCACATCAAGGCCCTACTGTCCAGAAACTTTTCTGCCATGTTAGGATAGCTTATGTTATAAGCATCGTTTTGATATAAAGATCACGTGAAACGGACTTACGGTTTAGGAGTAACGATAAAATTCATAAAAGTGGTTCGGAGCCGTAAACAAGTATTCGTACTTAAAATTGAACCCCGATAAAATACGTAAAGTCATGACGAATCTTGGTAAATAAATACTAGAGGTAAAAAGGAAGGCGTGAGAGAAAACCGTATGTCAAAAGGATCGTTTTTCGATTTATTAAAAATATTCGAATCGAGATTAAACGCGAACGAACCCCTAAAAGACGACTCGTTTATAACTTCGTTAAAACACTTAGAAAACGAGCGATAAAACTCGGAGTATAATATTGGTTCGTAACGATCGACTTTTAGACTTATATGACTTAAGTATATGCCAAGTATAAGTACAGTGACATGTCGTATTAACGAACGAATGTCGGGTCGGATCGATGATAAAAGAAATACACTAAAAGGGGTATAACGAGATAACTCGAGAACGTGTTTCGATTTAAGTATAACTTAACCTTTAAAGTTTTAAGTGATTAATCCCGAATGTCTTGGCTATTTATAGATCACCAAGCTGACCCGGGACCCGCTACCACTACCCCTTACCGTACTCGACTACCAGGCAAGTTTCAATCCCCTTCTTTTAGGCTGTTGTTGTGATTGAATATATATGTATGTTTTATGTTATAATATGCCATAGCATGCATGCCTATTTTCAAGTTATATCATTATGCTTGTTCCCTGATTGTTATTGGCTTATAAATTAGATAGCTATCGTATCAATTATAAGCCGATTATTGTAAGACCCTCAGAGAAGGGTGTATACATCTTATTCATCAAATATAGACCGAGAGTCAATATTTCTTGACATATCGAGATTACCTCGAAAGAAAATATCTAAGTAAATATTTTCCATTATTCGGGCGACGAATACTATTTGAATATTCGTTCGAGATTATTTATTTAACGACCCTTACTTCAAATAATTATTTGAACGTAACTATTCGACGAATAATATTTTATAATATTCATTCAGAGTCGAATTATTTATCGATTATTATTTCGAATATTCTTCTAAAGATGAGACTACTAAATGAATATTATTTGGATATTCATTTAGAATATTATTTTATTAAATAAATATTACTTTTGAATATTCATTTAGGATATTAATTACTTGATGAATATTATTTTAATATTCATCTGAAGCTTGATTTATTTATCGAATATTATCTCGAATATTCCTTTAAGGCTTGGATTACTAAATGAATATTACTTGATATTCATTTAGAATATTATTCATTAAATGAATATTACTCTTTGAATATTCATTTAAATTCCTAATTAATTATGAATATTGTCTTAAATATTCCTTTCAGGTCTTATTAATTAATGAATATTATTTTGAATATTCATTTAAATATTTATTCAATAAATATTCTCCTGATATTTCTTCAGGGATTATTTTGAAAAATACTCTGATTAAAGATATTCTTTCATATTCCTAAATATTCTTTAAATATTTTTAATTCAATAAATATTCTCTGAATATTTATTCCATACTTAGAATAACCTCAATAAGGGTTATCTTCTTCGATTATTACGAAAAATATTTTGGAGTCATATTATTATTAATCTTATATCAAGAAAGGTTCTCAGACATCATTCTTCTTTGAGTCTATCTCCCTAATAATAAGGGAACCTTACTTGAAAAATGCTATTTATCTTGTCGACTTCCCGGTCATAAAGTATTCTCTTCACTCGCAACTCGGGTGCTATTGACTTATTAAGTCGTTGTTTACCTTCTCATCTTTCGAGGGGTAAGATTGTTGGAACAAGTTGATATTCGTTACCAAGCAATAGCTTGGAAGTTATTGGTGAATTTTCCTTTCCAACTAGATACGACTACTTTGTAGAGTCTTATCAACAAGTATTATACTTGGGGAAAGGGGGGCGAACGTTACATTCAGAATCATGAATTCTATTTGAACTGGGAGTCGTGTAAGAGGCCGAGTAGCGCCGGTCCATCCCCTTTGGCCCAACCGTTGGCCGGGGAGAGCTAGTAAGGCGGTATACAAGTAAAGCCGTCAGTTCTTCCTTCTACCGGTAGTAAATCTAATTTGAGCTGTACGATCTCGACTGATCATCAAGATTGGAACAGCGGGCGCGGTGAATACTCCATCATTGGTTCATCATCCAAACTTATTTATTTCCTGCAACATGATTACTGTTGGCAGAGTTGGAAAAGTGTTCATAACTGGAATTGCAATCTTTTCATGCAAGTTCCTCTTTTAATGACAATGAGAATATCTCGCTTACTTTTGATGTAGCAGATATTTCTACAAACAAATACTTCGAGTTACCTGGTAACTTTATCCTTTATATTATACTGGCAATAACTTCATCAATGCATGGCATATGATTTCAAAGGATATTTTGAACTGTCGTATATATGTATCACTGTTCAGTTATATTATTGTTGGTGGGCTTTCGCTCACCCTTGCTTTGTTCATATTATCACAACAACAGCTAGGACAGATGGCCCGCACCAGGCGCACTCGGCGCAAGCAGGTTACCGCCGTTCGAGGACTACCTGCTGATGTCCTTGCTGCCATTGCTGAGGTAGCATAGATAGGCAGCTTTTGTTTATCAGTCTATTTATATGTAACATTAACGTTAATCAACGGCAAAACCTTTAAACATATCATTTGGCTTGTAATAACTTTTATTCGTAAACTCTGATATTATGGACTTGTTTCAATTTCATCTCTGGGACTATAACTGTTGTGTGTATGAGTGGATATTATTGTGGGGTCACAGCATGTGATTTATTTATTGTGGACTCAAGTCAAGTATTATGAATGGATGTAAGACCGTAACCACCAGATCTCTGACCCCGGATCTGGGGGTGTTACAGAAGTGGTATCAGAGCGTACGTTATAAACCCTAGAGATGAGGCGACGTTAAAGCAATAAATTCACTAAGATAATAAGAACTCTTGCCAAGTTCATAGTCGCACTACTTAAGGTAGTGATGACGTATAAAACCCTTATGGGAACTCTTAAGTATCATGATAGTAACTTAGCTCGATATCGCATCGATAAGTAAGGCAACAGACCTTGAGGCATACGAGCAGCAGCGCGATGATGCTTTATTATATGCTGAAGATCAGTGGGTAAATTCAATAGAGTATCCTACTGGAGACCCGGAAGAGGTTCCAGCAGATAAGGGAAATCTTGTTAGGATAAGGAGCTTACCCTCGAGGAATGAGGGCTGTAGCCAGAAAGACTGAGATGATTAAGGTATAGTGCTCAGAAAAGTGGGCATAAAGAACTAAGCTATTAGCAAGAGAACTGAAGATTCATGTTGGATTCGTGGCTGGACTACTGGAGGTAGTACCAGCAAGTAAGACGGATTGGAAGAATTACTTGAGATCTTATACGGGAATAGATGAGAATCATTAGAGACTTTCATATTAACGAAAAGAGTGCTAGAAGGATGTATGATTATCAAAGGCATCGATATAAGGCGAGGAGCAGAGTCCCTAGGAATAGTTGAGAAGGCAGTAAGTGCCATATCATTTGATAAAAGAATAAGTATGAATATTGTCAGTAATAATTCGCCATGAGAAGGCAGATGTCATAGGTTATAATTTATGGAACCAAATTGAGGTTGATGAAGTTGTTTTATTCAGGAAAATGTCCATTTTATGAATGAATCAGTTAGAAAGTGAAAACATTGGGAAGTGACAGCATGATTGGATAAAGTTATATAAGGAAGTAGTAAGCAAGACAATGATCTCAGAACCTACCGGAAGATAAGACCAGTGAGTCAAGATGAACTCGTAATGAGACTATTGTCAGAGACTAAGTATAGGGTTAATTTAACTCAGTGAAATGATGAACCAGAAACGTTAGATGCATGTGACTCAGAGGAATATTAAATTCTTTGTTTCTTTGAATGGATTATAGTAGTTACCTTAAGTTTACTCCGACGCGGAATTATAATGGATCCAGTAATACGATCAGCAGTTAAAGAGAAAAATGTGAGAAAATCTTCCTGGAGCTAAAAGATAAAATTGGTAATGACCAAGAGTTGGCATTGCTTAATGGAAAAAGGAGACTTTGTGCTTCCAACGACGCTTCACATAAAGGATTATGATGTATGCTTGCGCAGCACGACAAAGTACTTGCGGATGCATTCGGACAGCATGGTTCACCAGGTTCGGATGGCCTTAGTAGTGCCAATTTTTGTGGAACAACCAACTCCGACGGTAATGTTCCTTCTGAGACTAGTAGTCAGGTAGACTGACATTTGGTAATATTGAGTATCAGGACGTATAGGCATCAGGACGTTGCGACAAGTTTCAGTTTAAAACTGTTGATTCCCTTCTAAGGGATATATATAATTGGTTCCTCTCCAGGGGTTAAATTTCCAACCTGATGACGATTATTTCGTTAATTATGACTGCTTACGGTTCTACCTACTAGGAGGTTCATAGAACTATTCTTCAGGTTTCGAAACTAGTCTCCTTAGTGTTACCAGTCGATGGATAGATTGACCAAAATTTCCCTAATTCTGGGAAGAATTTCAACGAATTTTGGCAAACCTTGTCTTTCTGATTATCACAGAACATCATGGAAGAGGGTAGAAACTGGGGCAAACCCCGTGAATTGGGTAAGGTAGCCGCTACATGGGTTGGTGGACAGACCCCGGTTATCGCGATTGATTGTAGAAATACAATGATGAAGTGAGATTGGACGAAAACAGGAAATGTAAGTAAGAAACCAGCCGGACTGAGAAACTTCGGGATTGACTTAAGTGAAAAGGCTGTTATGCCAGGAATGGTAAGCTTGCGTGGCACGTGGGAGTGATAAGAATAGTTGAAAAGATAAAAATAGAGGAAAGGTGACCAGAGATGGTGCCGAGAAGTCGATTAAGACCTATATGGAGTAAAGTTTTGGGAAAGGTAGAAAGGTATCAAAGTAGAAGGCACTATGCCAGCAATTGCTAGAAAAGTAATGCTAATTAGCCAACCCCTAAAACCATATATTTTTATTTTAGTATAGTCGGTTGAGGCCAAGTCACAAAGGATTATCAAGTGACTAGACCAGCAATGAAAGGACAAAGCAGGGTTGCTTCTAAGTAAGCACCGACTGCAAGGGCTTTTGATATAAAGGAAATATTAATGAGATCGTAGGAATCTTCTACTGAACCCTTTGCAACCCATGTTTGGATTGGGAATTTACTAGACTTTTTGGAATGGGGTCACCCGTACTAAAGTGATTCATGTGTATATGATTGCCCAAGATTACGAGTAAAAATGGAAGTATAATGACTTGAGATGTATGATGTTAGGGTATTATAAATACCATGAATATATTATGACGGAGGAAAGTAAACGATGAAGGTATATGAAGAGAGTATAGAAATGGTCAGAAATTGAACAATATGTTGTAGGAATTTTGTCTGAGGCAAGTACCTTTGTGAAGAACGATAAGCACTAAGAAATTCACGTTGAACTCGACCAATATCTTTCAGAACATCCTTGCTACCAGTACCAAGTTCTGTAAGAGAGCAGATAGACATACGTTGTCTTTTGGAAGGTCAAATAGGCTGACAACTATCTGAAAGAAGAGGTTAGCATTAAGCCACCGATCGATTATCAAATGAGAATGATTGAGAAGAGACCCTTATTAAGGATACATGATTTGATTGCCAAGTACAGGAGGCAAGAATTCCTTGGAAGTTGAATTAAGGATAGGATATCCATAAATTAAGACAAACCCTAGGGAATGCACAAGGGATGGCAATAACCCTAATAACGACATTATGAATTCAAATGATATGAGTTGGACTTGCTAAGGCAACAATGACCGGTAAGGATTATTAAAAAGAGTTCTGGAAAGAACATAGATAGAATTATTAGAGTATTGATCAATGACGTTTTGATATACCCTGTACCTAGAAAATACAGGAGGAATGATGAGGACGACCTAAGAAACCTTACAAGAAAAAGTTAATATTCTGAGTTTCCAACTAGAAGTTTGGAAGAGAATGTAAGACACAGTAGCAATATACCAGATGATGCATGTATGAAACCCTGAGAAAGTATGGATTGAACCTATAAAGGTTGAGATTATCCTAAGATAAGGAAAGAACTAAGAAAAGAAGTATCCTAAGTAGGAGTGGGAATAAACGTGATAAAGTTCCCACGGGTAGGTGGAAGCAATGACTTATGGAAAAAAAAAGAAGAAGACTGATAGATATATTTTCTCCTTCAGCAGAGCTTAAGGGAGAATGCTTTCACCCAACAGTGATGGGAATGAGGTAGAAAAATTTGAGTTGGAATGTATCCAGAAAACATGGATTACAAGGAATTATTATTATCAGGAAAGGCCAATGAGGTGGCCGACAATCTAAGTATAAAGGAATAATTACAAATGTTCATACCGAAGAAACAAAATGATATTTGGAAAGACCTTGAAGGTCATATCGGAGTGGAGGAATTTACATTCCTTTTGATGATTGTGCAAGAATCGAAGGTAATAATAGTTTAAGTAAAGATTCGATTCCTGATGGAGTCTTAAGCATATGACGTACCCTAGAAGGTCCCTTTTTGAGACAAACCAGGACCATGATACAAAATTGATGAAGTAAACCGTTAAGTTTCCAGTCTTTTATGGAAGCTACATGAGTGATAGTTTCATCAACCGGACCTAGCTGCGATGCTTGAAACTCTTCTGCAATTTTATCTACTTCATGTAATATCTACATTAAGTTCAGGAAGTGTTCCTTAGGGATAAGGAATAGTGATTACTTTGCCTCCCTAAAGGATTTGTAACCCGTAAGGTTAGGTTTTAACGCATTACGTAAACAACAATCGATGGTGATTCTTCTAAGAAAGTAGATGACAACGTAAACATAAAGAAAGTGCTGCTATTAATGAGCTAAGTGGCATGTTGATGAATGACAAGCAAGTTTGTGTTAGTGTACTTTTGCGCAAACAAGATAGAGAATATGAGCTAGATGATTCATGATGCTAAATGTATTCCCGTGGAAAGAATTAATGAGACTTAGAGAGAAGGGCAGTTGAGCCCGAGACTTATTAGGCTACCTGAGAGTTTAAAAGTGTTCAGAAGGTGGCATTCGAGCCAATTTTACCCCCAAAGCTTATAGCATGGTAGTAACGTGTTTCATGTGGCAAAGCTACACCAGTAAAATGCAGATGCTCAACAGATGATAAGAGTGCGAGCAGGTAGGTGTACGACCTGGTCTGACTTACGAAAGACAACTTGTGAAAAACCGCAGGTAGAAAAGAATAAGTGATGAGAAACAAGTTGACAGAAGTAGATTATATTGGATCTAAGCTAAAGAAATTGGCCAGATTCATTTCAGAGGTTTTAAATTTGAAATAATGTGATGATTATAAGGCAAATTTGACGGGATACCAATAAGGAGGTGCCAAGTGCAAAAGATGTCTCAATAAAGAGATGAAGGTGGAAGTAAATAACAGAAGTAAATAAGAATCAGATAATAAGAAGGATGTGATTGATAAAGAAAAGACGGGGAAAACAACTACGAAATAGGAAGCAAGGAATGTTAGGAATGGATTAATAAATGGGTTTTCCGATGAATTCTCGGGATGACAACCTGATAGTGTTAATATTATAGATATGAAAAAGCTAGTAGCGTGACATGGAATGTCAGTAACAATGGTGTCAAGCGAGAAACTAAGATTTAACCTGAAAGGTTCAAAGATTTTCCAAAAGTAAGTGTTGCTAAGATGGAACCAGGGTACAGGTCCAGAGAATAGTGGACAAAGCAACAAGATATGTTGACACGTGAGGTTACGATCAAATAGTATTGGATATAATTATGATTAATTTCTTCCTTAATGAACCTCTATAGTTCAGAGGTAAATTCTGAGTATGATATTTTACAATCATGAAAACTTTCTATAATCCTTTAGAATTCTTTTCTTTTCTTCTCTCTTATTCATCTTCTTTATGAATTGAGAAGAACAACCCTTTAAGGAGGGGAGGTACTGCTACGTGACTATCTGTCTATGTGATAGAAGTCCAAGTAGAATACCATAACTTGTTTAATTGCTTGTCAAGTACTAAAGGCTGGCCCCCTTCTGTACTAACTATGCAATATAACAAATGTTCAATTGATCATAGTGATCTCTCAATAAATCTTTCCACTTCTCTATATTGATCGAGATTGTGAAGATTAAAGCGATCAGAAAATGCATAATTACGAGTGAGGTTATCTCCGAATTCGTAACGCGATAGTGATACCGAAGTCACCACAGATACCAATAAGGAAAATAGTATATGACTGGGTAAGAGGATAACCTGAATAGTGTGTTGTACGAAAAGTAGCAGAGATTAATGAAAAAAGAAAAAAAGGATGTATTGTAGCACTAGTAAGATGTGCTGAAAAAGGATTGGGATTGATTAAGGATTGACTGGGAAATTGGAAAGTGAAATAACCAACAAGTACTCAATTGCCTTCTACCTGATTCCGGGACGGAATCCTTTTAAGGAGGGGAGACTGTAAGAACCCAAATTTTGGGTAGAATTAAAACTTTTATTTATTTAATGATGTAAGAATGAATAGTGGCTACGGCTACAATGTAATAGTTGATATTTTAAAAGAATGAATGGAATTCGACTTTATTATTTCTATGTCTTGAAGAATGCTAAAGGGTGACAACATATGTAAGAATGATCTATCTCCTAAGGGAATAAGATATGGCAATTCCAAGCAGGAGAATATTCTCATGTCATCCAGATCGATAACGATTAATCCAGTAGTTCCGTAAAAAGGTTAAGGGACGATCGAAAGAGAATACGGACAATTGTACAACCCTAAGGGAATAAGTAAAGAATAAAGAATGAATAGTGTTTTGGTGGGAGTATAGAATAATATGAGACGACACTATATAGAAGTATTCGGAACGAAATTCTGAGTTCGTATTAGTGATCCAGGGGGAAAAAGAGTGTATGTAAAACCTGTCGGATTCTGAAAAATAGCACTTTTATTTTCCCTGAGATTTCCTTGGACACTGAAAGACTTAAGGAATTATTGAAGGGATTTAAGGAAAATAGGTTCAAGAATTATTAAAGAGAATGGAGGATGATAGTATAAATATTAAGACGGTTTCCGGTAAAACCCTAACTAGAAACGAATGAGTTATTCCTCCGAACGATCAATCAAATTAAGTAATAACCGGACAAAGAGACAAGCAGAGAGCCAAGATACATGCATGTGCAAATAGATAAGATCAAGTAACTAAGTAGTTACAAAGTAACTAGCATCTTTAGAAACCAAATCACTTAGTTAGCTTGCATGACACCTTTCCACCACAAAATCACAACACTTGTCCCTTGGATTGCATCATATATGAGCAAAGCACTTTAATAAAGTAGCTTTATGCTAGATATTATCATCAATAATGCATTTTGGACAAGGATGAGATCAAAGCAAGCAAAACAAACTCCATTCCTCTCATTCTCTCAAACTGTCCAGCAGAAACACTCTCCAAAGACAAATTCATATCTCCATTTCTATCCATGATAAAATCACCAAATTTTAACCATAGCCTCTCCACTCTATGGGTAATATTCGCTCAAAATTTCATGTCCAACAAAGTAGCATAGCCTAGTCAAATCCATGCTCAAAGTTGAAGAAGCCAAACTGATCTGTGCTTGACAGTTTCTGTCCAGAGGAGAAAGGGGGCTCAAAACCCTAGCTAGGAAGCTTCAAATCTGATGATCTAGGACTCAAAACAAAGCTTATGAAGAGGCCAAGATGTGGTAAAAATTTGAGAGACAAACTCTTATTTTTCTATTTTCTATGATTTTTACAAAAGTGATGATGAATAGTAATCCTTAGAAACTAACTTTGTTTTCTTGGTTTTCTTTGTTGCTCTAAGCTATATTAAGGTGATCCAAGGACTAGATCAAGGCTTTTTAGACTCCTAGACACACCAAGGAAGGTATAATACTTGAAAACCCTTGGTGTTATTTTAAGAGCTTATGAGATTTATGGATGATTTAGTGATTAGTATGTTATTATAAGTTTAGATCCATGTTAGTAGTTGTTATGATTATGATTTGGTTTATGAACCATGTAATGGTTAAGATGAGTTGTTGATAGACTAGTCATGATGATTATCATGTGTTTGTGTGGTTGGATTGATCTTTGTTAGATCGAGATAAAGTGTAAAAACTTTGGAAAACGCGTAAACATAGCCGTTATAATGCCCGATTTTACAATATCATGTTTTGCATGCCATTTTTCACATCAAGGCCCTACTGTCCAGAAACTTTTCTGCCATGTTAGGATAGCTTATGTTATAAGCATCGTTTTGATATAAAGATCACGTGAAACGGACTTACGGTTTAGGAGTAACGATAAAATTCATAAAAGTGGTTCGGAGCCGTAAACAAGTATTCGTACTTAAAATTGAACCCCGATAAAATACGTAAAGTCATGACGAATCTTGGTAAATAAATACTAGAGGTAAAAAGGAAGGCGTGAGAGAAAACCGTATGTCAAAAGGATCGTTTTTCGATTTATTAAAAATATTCGAATCGAGATTAAACGCGAACGAACCCCTAAAAGACGACTCGTTTATAACTTCGTTAAAACACTTAGAAAACGAGCGATAAAACTCGGAGTATAATATTGGTTCGTAACGATCGACTTTTAGACTTATATGACTTAAGTATATGCCAAGTATAAGTACAGTGACATGTCGTATTAACGAACGAATGTCGGGTCGGATCGATGATAAAAGAAATACACTAAAAGGGGTATAACGAGATAACTCGAGAACGTGTTTCGATTTAAGTATAACTTAACCTTTAAAGTTTTAAGTGATTAATCCCGAATGTCTTGGCTATTTATAGATCACCAAGCTGACCCGGGACCCGCTACCACTACCCCTTACCGTACTCGACTACCAGGCAAGTTTCAATCCCCTTCTTTTAGGCTGTTGTTGTGATTGAATATATATGTATGTTTTATGTTATAATATGCCATAGCATGCATGCCTATTTTCAAGTTATATCATTATGCTTGTTCCCTGATTGTTATTGGCTTATAAATTAGATAGCTATCGTATCAATTATAAGCCGATTATTGTAAGACCCTCAGAGAAGGGTGTATACATCTTATTCATCAAATATAGACCGAGAGTCAATATTTCTTGACATATCGAGATTACCTCGAAAGAAAATATCTAAGTAAATATTTTCCATTATTCGGGCGACGAATACTATTTGAATATTCGTTCGAGATTATTTATTTAACGACCCTTACTTCAAATAATTATTTGAACGTAACTATTCGACGAATAATATTTTATAATATTCATTCAGAGTCGAATTATTTATCGATTATTATTTCGAATATTCTTCTAAAGATGAGACTACTAAATGAATATTATTTGGATATTCATTTAGAATATTATTTTATTAAATAAATATTACTTTTGAATATTCATTTAGGATATTAATTACTTGATGAATATTATTTTAATATTCATCTGAAGCTTGATTTATTTATCGAATATTATCTCGAATATTCCTTTAAGGCTTGGATTACTAAATGAATATTACTTGATATTCATTTAGAATATTATTCATTAAATGAATATTACTCTTTGAATATTCATTTAAATTCCTAATTAATTATGAATATTGTCTTAAATATTCCTTTCAGGTCTTATTAATTAATGAATATTATTTTGAATATTCATTTAAATATTTATTCAATAAATATTCTCCTGATATTTCTTCAGGGATTATTTTGAAAAATACTCTGATTAAAGATATTCTTTCATATTCCTAAATATTCTTTAAATATTTTTAATTCAATAAATATTCTCTAAATATTTATTCCATACTTAGAATAACCTCAATAAGGGTTATCTTCTTCGATTATTACGAAAAATATTTTGGAGTCATATTATTATTAATCTTATATCAAGAAAGGTTCTCAGACATCATTCTTCTTTGAGTCTATCTCCCTAATAATAAGGGAACCTTACTTGAAAAATGCTATTTATCTTGTCGACTTCCCGGTCATAAAGTATTCTCTTCACTCGCAACTCGGGTGCTATTGACTTATTAAGTCGTTGTTTACCTTCTCATCTTTCGAGGGGTAAGATTGTTGGAACAAGTTGATATTCGTTACCAAGCAATAGCTTGGAAGTTATTGGTGAATTTTCCTTTCCAACTAGATACGACTACTTTGTAGAGTCTTATCAACAAGTATTATACTTGGGGAAAGGGGGACGAACGTTACATTCAGAATCATGAATTCTATTTGAACTGGGAGTCGTGTAAGAGGCCGAGTAGCGCCGGTCCATCCCCTTTGGCCCAACCGTTGGCCGGGGAGAGCTAGTAAGGCGGTATACAAGTAAAGCCGTCAGTTCTTCCTTCTACCGGTAGTAAATCTAATTTGAGCTGTACGATCTCGACTGATCATCAAGATTGGAACAGCGGGCGCGGTGAATACTCCATCATTGGTTCATCATCCAAACTTATTTATTTCCTGCAACATGATTACTGTTGGCAGAGCTGGAAAAGTGTTCATAACTGGAATTGCAATCTTTTCATGCAAGTTCCTCTTTTAATGACAATGAGAATATCTCGCTTACTTTTGATGTAGCAGATATTTCTACAAACAAATACTTCGAGTTACCTGGTAACTTTATCCTTTATATTATACTGGCAATAACTTCATCAATGCATGGCATATGATTTCAAAGGATATTTTGAACTGTCGTATATATGTATCACTGTTCAGTTATATTATTGTTGGTGGGCTTTCGCTCACCCTTGCTTTGTTCATATTATCACAACAACAGCTAGGACAGATGGCCCGCACCAGGCGCACTCGGCGCAAGCAGGTTACCGCCGTTCGAGGACTACCTGCTGATGTCCTTGCTGCCATTGCTGAGGTAGCATAGATAGGCAGCTTTTGTTTATCAGTCTATTTATATGTAACATTAACGTTAATCAACGGCAAAACCTTTAAACATATCATTTGGCTTGTAATAACTTTTATTCGTAAACTCTGATATTATGGACTTGTTTCAATTTCATCTCTGGGACTATAACTGTTGTGTGTGTGAGTGGATATTATTGTGGGGTCACAGCATGTGATTTATTTATTGTGGACTCAAGTCAAGTATTATGAATGGATGTAAGACCGTAACCACCAGATCTCTGACCCCGGATCTGGGGGTGTTACAAGTAATATTTATTTAATAAAATAATATTCTAAAAGAATATCCAAATAATATTCATTTAATAGTCTCATCTTTAGAAGAAGATTCGAAATAATAGTCGATAATCAATTCGACTCTGAATGAATATTGAGAAATATTATTCGTTGAATAGTTACGTTCAAATAATTATTTGAAGTAAGGATCGTTAGTCTCGAACGAATATTCAAATAATATTCGTCGCCCAAATAATAGAAAATATTTACTTAAAAATTTTCCTCCGAGGTAATCTCGATATATCAAGGAATATTGACTCCCGATCTATTTCTGATTAATAAGATATATACGCCCTTCTATGAGGGTCTTACAATAACCGGCTTATAACTGATATATAACTATCTAGCTTATAAGCCAACAATAACATTCAGGGAACAAGTATATCAATTCAACTTGAAAGTAGGCATGCATGCAATGGCATATGTATATCAGCAATCATATATATATTATTCAGTCACAACAACAGCCTAAAAGAAGGGAATTGAAACTTGCCTGGTAGTCGAGTACGGTAAGGGGTAGTGGTAGCGGGTCCCGGTTCAGCTTGGTGATCTATAAATAGCCAAGGCATTCGGGATTAATCAATTAACATATTAAAAGTTAAGTTGTACTTAAATCGAAACACGTTCTCGAGTTATCTCGTTATATCCCTTCTAGTGGATTCCTTTTTATCACTGATCCGACCCGACATTCGTTCGTTAATACGACATGTCACTGTACTTATACTTGGGATATACTTAAGTCATACGAGTTCTAAGGTCGATCGTTACGAACCAATATTATACTCCGAGTTTTATCGCCCGTTTTCTAAGTGTTTTACTGAAGTTATAAAAGAGTCGTCTTTTAGGGGTTCGTTCGCGTTTAACCTCGACTCGAACATTTTTAATAAATCGAAAAATGATCCTTTTGACATACGGTTTTCTTTCACGCCTTCCTTTTTACCTCTAGTATTTATTTACCAAGATTCGCCATGACGTTACATAGTTTACGAGGGTTCAATTACAGTTACGAACTTTCGTTTACGGATTCGAACTACTTTTAGTAATTTGGTCATAAATCCTAAACCGTAAGTCCGTTTCACGTGATCTTTATATCAAAACGAAGCTTAGAACATTACCTATCCTATCATGGCAGTTAAGGTCTCTGGACAGTAGGGGTTCAACATGGAAAATGGTATACAAAACATGGTAATGCAAAATCGGGCATTATAACGGCTGTAAATCGAACGTTCCATAAATCGTAATCAACAACCCAAGCCACACCGGGCATACCAATCATCTTACATTCATAATACTAATCTCATAAGTCCAGGAACATCATATTATATCATCATATTCATCACATCTCTTAAATCAAACAAACTAACTACATAATCATGTAAACATGCTTATAACAACATTATCACCAAAATTTATCCAAAACTCCATTAAAACTCAAATCAAAGACTAGGGTTCTTGAAGTTTATACCTTCCTTGAGGTATGTATGCACTTATTAAGCCTTGTATAGTCCTTGTATAGCCTCCATGAAGCTTGGATCATCAACCAAAATCAAGATTCAAGAATTTTGTTCTTGAGGTTACTATTCATCCTCCACTTTCTTGATTTTTTTGAAAATGGAAAAGGTGGTGTTTGAGGCTAAGATTTTTAGGGTATCATTTCTATGAAATATAGGATCTATGATAAATTTTTGGAGATCAAACAATGGTGGGAGCTTGGACTTTGATTCTTGAATTATGGTTAAGGTCGAATGGAGCTTTGCAAGGGGGGAGGAGAGTTTTGCTTGGTTGGCTTGCTTTTTGGTGTTTTAATCTCATCCACTCTCATCCACTAGCAACATAATATCTTGCAAAAGTCACTTTATCAAAGTGGTGAGGTGTTGGATGATGAAATGGCAAGACATGTGTTGGTTTTATGGTGGTTAGAGCTTAACTAGGTAGTTACTTGCTAAGTACTTGTTCAATCTCTAATTGTCTAGTTACTTAGCCCACTTGGTTGCTAGATACTTATCTAGTAGCTTGCACAAGACTCTTGCTTCCTCTGCTTGTTTCTGTGTCCGGTTATTACCCGTTTCGATTGATCGTTCGTGGGAATATTTCACGGATTTCTAATTAGGGTTTACCGGGAATCCTTTTTAATATTAATACTTTCATTCTCCATCTTTCATTCTAACTTTCCAATTTATATTCCTTAAATCCATTCGTTAAATACTTAAGGCTATCAGTGTCCAGGGAACTCTCGGAGAAAATAAAAGTGCGGTTTTTCAGAATCCGACAGCTTTTACATACACTTATTTTCCCCCTGGATCACTAATATGAATTCGGAAATCCGTTCCGAATACTTCTATATAGTGTCGTCTCATATTATTATATACTCCCACCAAAACACTATTCATTCTGTATTCTTTACTTGTTCTCTTAGGGTTGTATAACTGTCCGTATTCTCTTTCGATTGTTCCTTAACCTTTTTACGGAACTACTGGATTAATCGCTATCGATCTGGATGACATGAGAGTATTCTCTTGCTTGAATTTGCCATATCTTATTCCCTTAGAAGATAGATTATTCTTACCTATGTTGTCACCCTTTAGCATTCTTCAAGACATAGAAATAATAAAGTCGAATTCCATTCATTCTTTCCAAATATCAATTATTACATTGTAGCCATAACCACTCCTCAGTGGTTTCCTTCCTTCATTCTTAAATCAAATATAATAACATCCCAAAATATCAAATCCTCAAAGTTAATATCTCAATTCTTGGATTATAATAATATTTAATCCACTGTCCGGTCAAATATTATACCAAAAAGAATTTGGAATTTCTGAATTCCGATCGTCTCTGCATTCACTTATTTACTCCGCGTATTACTAATATGACTTCGAAACATCCATATCACGTCCCGTACATAGGGTGGAGTGAAAAGTTTTCCAACTTACAAAATCACTATTCATCCACCAAATTACTATGCACGTACAGGAAACACTATGCACGTACGGGAAACACTATGCACGTACGGGAAATACTATGCACGTATGGGAAACACTATGCACGTACTCATTTCCCTTCAAGGATCCATTAGCTCCTTCCTGGATGGTAGATTATTCTTATCTAGGTCCTCAACCATCGAATTACTCTATTCTGACAATATACCAATGCATCAGGATCATTGTCCAGAGCAATATCCATTCATTACAACCATTGCTCTTTGAAACCACCATTCATTAGAGCTGGTGACCTTGTTGTCGGAATCATTGTTCCTCATTTTATCATTACTTAATAAAAAGTTTTAATTATATCCAAAATTTGGGGTTCTTACAATTTTTCTACTGGGTAAATGGCCAAATTCATCACTGTACTATGTGAAAACTTTCACTTGGGTCATCAGCCCAAAAAACCTTTCAGTCAAACACTTGTATTAGTTAAACATTTCAAATAAGTCACTGCCGTTACTTCTGTTAGTAAACCGTTAAATTTACTAACGGAAGGGTGATGTGGCAGCTTGTGTGGCAAATGACATGGCAAATTTAATTATAATTACAAATTAAATTACATATAAAAAGTGAAGAATCATGTATCATACCCCTAATCCCTTCACCCATTACCCCTAACCCATTCTCCTCTATTCTCCTCCGCTGTTGGGCTGTGGGTCGAAGGCGAAAGGGGAAAGAGGAGAGGCAGTTGCGAGGGGTTGGAAGGAGAGAAGGAGGTGGTCGGAGTAGTGGTGGTCGAAGGGGAGAGAAGGAGGTGGTCAGAGCAGTGGTAGTGAAGGGTGAACAGAGAAGTGGTGTTGGAGGTGGGTCGACGGAGTAGAGGAGATGGGCAGCTAGGAGTGGTGGGGTAAATAGAGATGGTGTGAACGACGGTGAAGGGAGGTGAACGGATGTGGATGAAATGAAGGACAGAGGTGAACGGAGGGAATGGGAGCGAGTGATGCTATAATGAGATGGTGGGGCTGTTGGGTGCGGAGAGAAGAAGGGGTGAACGGTGTGAGCAGGTGTGTTGATGGGTGGAGGCAGTTGGCGGAGTTGGACGGAGAATGAGAAGAGGTGGGTGCTGGGTTGGAGGAATTGCAGGTGTGGTGGATGGAAGTGGGGTGGCAGAATGAAGGTGTGAACGGAGGTTTGGTTGGTCGGCGTGGAGGTGATTTGGTTGTTTGAATTGAAGGAGGCTGGTAGGTTGTGTTGACGAAGAACAGAGGTGGAGAAAGTGATGAAGTGAGGTGGGTTGTTAGCAGGGATGGGATGTGTGTTATGGTTGTTGAATTAAACGGAGTGGTGGAGGAGAGTTGAACGGAGGAGAATGGTGGCTGGTCGGAGAGGTGAACGGAGGAGTAGCAGATGTGTTGGTGTTTGTCAGACATTTAACCGAACAGTTGGTGGGATTGATTGTTGTGTTGTGATGTTTTATTTGTTTTTATGTTTTTTTAAATCAATTTATTATGTGGATTATTAGTTGGTAGCTGAGTTGTAACATTTAACAGATTTCCGTTAAAGTCAACGAAAATTTAACGGCAGTGAAAAAATTTTAATGTACAATGATCGAATTGAAAGTTATATTTAGTTCAGTAATTCGTCTGAAAGGTTTTTTGGACTGATGACCCAAGTGAAAGTTTTCACATAGTACAGTGATGAATTTGGCCATTTACCCTTTTTCTACTTGTGATTAACTTTTTCTTAAAACTTGTATAGGAAACAATAACAGATAAAAATATCCATTTTTGCAATATCATGCTACAAAGTATAGTAAATGTGCAAAATTACCAAATGATTATCAAATTTTTTCAACAAAATGTTTGTTTATTTTTTCTCCACAATACCGTATTTCCCTCGGCACGACCTTAATCTAATAAAATTTATTAATTTCAACCGAGTAAAATGTTTATCAAACATTTATTAAGAATAAAAAATTGTTTTTAAAAAAAGAAATAGAATTAAATAAATAAAATGAGAAGAGTAATGTACATATTCCCGAATTAAATTTTAAATATCTTTTTAAATATGAATTTCATATTCCTTAAGTTGTCCTCAAGTAATTACCCGATTACCCGAGGTTAAGAAATTATCCATATTAATGTACGAGTGCATAATTATAATTACAGATTTTTATTTTTTTTTAATATTTACGAAAATGCCACCATCTATTTACACTGTCAAGATAACTCCCCTGAAGTTAATCTCAAGGACATTTTTCTCATAACATTTATTATATTTTTACTAGTTTATAGCCCGTGCAAAGCACGTTACTTTTAGAATTATATGATTAAATAAAATAGAGTATAATAATTTATTATGGATATTGTTATGCCATAATTTTGGCATGTCTAATAATCTCCCAAATTTCTAATAATATTAATTATTAATTCAGATTAATAATTATTACTTAACCGCTAAGTTTTATCCTCTCTCTGAAACGAGGAAAGAATCAATCTCAATCAATCAATAACGGAAAATATCTCCAAACGATATTCTTCAAATCAGGAAGATATCACAACGATAAGATTAAATCAGATAAAATCAGTAATCATCAAGATTAACGAAGTTTATCCCTAAAGTCTCTAAGGGATAGACACAAATCAATTTCACAGAACTGCGTAGGCTTGATCCTATATAAACATATAGGTACGCAGGCATCTTGGCATTATGGGATCCGATACACGAGACAAATCGAGACACCTGCCAAGTCCAGCCCCCTCTTTTTCCAAAAACCCTAAATCCTCTAGAATAGTCACATACTCATAATTTCGCTCTACAATTCCAGCAAATTTCCGATTTCGTGTTGTTACGAAATTCCTCCAACAACATTTGGCGCTAGAAGGAGGGCATCAATTTTATTATTCGTGGAGGACGAATAATTTTAATCAGTTAAAGGGGTTTTGGGTTTTATTTATACATCGGAAATTGTTTAAAGCGGCAAAGAAAAAAAGAAAAATGCCAAAGGTTCACTCGCACAGGAACCAAAGGAACCAACCGGTGGGAGGCAGTAGTTGAATAAAAAGTCAACTAATAACCAAGCACTTGATTAAGCACTTGGAATTACACGTTACAAGAAAATAGTTTGTGGGACCACGTTAATAAGAAAAAGAAAAAAGATGGACAAATTGGCAACGAAGCAAAACTTGGTGACACAGCAAAAGGCAGCCGAGTAAAAAAAATAAAAAAAAACTACCACAGGAACTCAGGAAGTCAGGAACGAAGCAACTTGTTCGGACCGGGATAAAAAGAAAAAAAAAACACGCAACATGCACGCGCGACACAACAACAGACGAAGGCACCCCTTCGGAAATTTAGAATGGGCAGAAAAATAAAGATACGTTTTATTTTCTCTCCTCGATTTAATTTTTTGCAAATTAAATATCCTGCCTTGCATGCATGCGTAGAATCATTTTTAAATATTTTTCAGAAAAAATATTTATCATTTAAAATTCGTGCGAGCTATATTTTTATGCTTGTAAAATTATTATGATTTAGAAAATATCGTACGAGATATTTATATATTGATGAATTGCGGATTTATTTTACAATCCCGTACGAGCTGCAATATTCTAAAAAAAAAAACATATGGAAGATGCATAATTTTGTAAAAGATTTTCTACAAAGAAAAGGAGCATTATTTTCGAACAAATAAATATCGCGACATTCTTAAAAGAGCATATTTATTATTGCATTTGGATTTGTAAAATTATTTTTCATATATCGTCGCGCATATATGTCAAAAATATTTTCAAACTTGCGAACTAAATTGTCAAGTAGGGTAGCCTGGACAAGTTATAAATCTCGCAAGGCTACATGCTTAGTAAAGTTCAGCACCCTCTGGATCATTGAAGGCCCATGGCCAGATCTCTCAAGATCGCATGGGTGGAGGCATCCCTATGCACAATAACATTGAAGGCCCATGGCCAGATCTCTCAAGATCGCATGGGTGGAGGCATCCCTATGCACAACTACATGTACATCTACATGTACATCTTATCTACATCGAAGACTCCGCAAGACACATCATTATGTGATTGCATCAAACACATCCTTATGTGGTTGCATCAGACACTTGAAAAGCGTGTATGTCAATTCGGGATATATACAAACGCCAAGGTCCTAACTTGACAATGAGGATCGCAACGGATTTCAAACGAATTATTTATGCTCGCACATTTGAAAACCTTGGCAAATATCTATTCTATAATGGTCATCGCATGCTATCACACTTGCATCCGCATACGCCTAACGAGCACAGTGGTGCTCTAATTGTTTTTCTAATCATCTATTTTCAGTTTTTTCAGCGACTCAAGAAATTTGGAAGCTTGAAGAATTTTAGTTCTCCACTGCAGCAAGCTACACTGAAGAACTGGGGGCTAGTTGTTATGCCATAATTTTGGCATGTCTAATAATCTCCCAAATTTCTAATAATATTAATTATTAATTCAGATTAATAATTATTACTTAACCGCTAAGTTTTATCCTCTCTCTGAAACGAGGAAAGAATCAATCTCAATCAATCAATAACGGAAAATATCTCCAAACGATATTCTTCAAATCAGGAAGATATCACAACGATAAGATTAAATCAGATAAAATCAGTAATCATCAAGATTAACGAAGTTTATCCCTAAAGTCTCTAAGGGATAGACACAAATCAATTTCACAGAACTGCGTAGGCTTGATCCTATATAAACATATAGGTACGCAGGCATCTTGGCATTATGGGATCCGATACACGAGACAAATCGAGACACCTGCCAAGTCCAGCCCCCTCTTTTTCCAAAAACCCTAAATCCTCTAGAACAGTCACATACTCATAATTTCGCTCTACAATTCCAGCAAATTTCCGATTTCATCGAGAAGATAAAGTAAAACTTATCTTTGATTGATATCCAGGTCGCACGTGCTTTGATGTCAAGTGCTTATTTGCGTGCGTGTGTTAACTCATGTTTTTAAATATTTTTACAAGAAAAATATTTATTATTCAGAAAATTCGTGCGAGCAATAGATATTTTTATGCTTGTAAAATTATTGCGATTTAGAAAATATCGTACGAGATATTTATGTTGATGACTTGCCGATTTTATGCTGATTGATTGTGGATATTTTACAATCTCGTACGAGCTACATATTTTGAACAAAATTATATACGCGAGACGCATAATTTTGTAAAAGAATTTCTACAAGAAAAAGGACATTATATTTATAGAAAATAAATATCGCGACATTCTTAAACGAGCATATTTATTATTACATTTGGATTTGTAAAAGATTTTTCATATATCGTCGCGACAGTACATATATGTCAAAAATATTTTCAAACTTGCGAACTAAATTGTCAAGTATGGTAGCCTGGACAAGCTATAAATCTCGCAAGGCTATATGCTTAGTAAAGTTCAGCACCCTCTGGATCATTGAAGGCCCATGGCCAGATCTCTCAAGATCGCATGGGTGGAGGCATCCCTATGCACAATTACATTGAAGGCCCATGGCCACATCTCTCAAGATCGCATGGGTGAAGGCATCCCTATGCACAACTACATCTACATCTACATGTACATGTACATCTACATCTACATCGAAGACTCCGCAAGACACATCATTATGTGATTGCATCAAACACATCCTTATGTGGTTGCATCAGACACTTGAAAAGCGTGTATGCCAGTTCGGGATATATACAAACGCCAAGGTCCTAACTAGACAACAAGGATCGCAACGGATTTCAAACGAATTATTTATACTCGCACATTTGAAAACCTTGGCAATTATATATCTTATAGTGGTCATCGCATGCTATCACACTTGCATCCGCGTACGCCTAGCGAGCACAGTGGTGCTCTAAGTATTTTTCTAATCATCTATTTTCAGTTTTTTCAGCGACTCAAGAAATTTGGAAGCTTGAAGAATTTTAGTTCTCCACTGCAGCAAGCTACACTGAGGAACTGGGGGCTAGTTGTTATGCCACAATTTTGGCATGTCTAATAATCTCCCAAATTTCTAATAATATTAATTATTAATGCAGATTAATAATTATTACTTAACCGCTAAGTTTTATCCTCTCCCTGAAATGAGGAAAGAATCAATCTTAATCAATCAGTTACGGAAAATATCTCCAAACGATATTCTTCAAATCAGGAAGATATCACAACGATAAGATTAAATCAGATAAAATCAATCATTACCCACATTAACGTAACTTATCCCTTAAGTCTCTCGGGAAAAGGCCAGTTAATTCACGGAACTACGTGGGCTTGATCCTATATAAACATAGGTACGTAGGCATCTTGGCAGAAGATATGACCGATACACGAGACAAATCGAGTGACCTGCCAAGTCTAGCCCCTCTTTTTTTCATAAACCCTAAATCCATAAAACAGCCACATTCATACAATTCCCTCTATTATTCCAGCAACCCTCCAATTTCGTGTTACGAAATTCCTCCAACAACATTTGAAATGTTGTTGGAGGAATTTCGTAACACGAAATCGGAGTTTTGCTGGAATAATAGAGCGAAATTATGAGTATGTGGCTGTTTTTAGGGGATTTAGGGTTTATGAAAAAAGAGGGGGCTGGACTTGGCAGGTGTCTCGATTTGTCTCGTGTATCGGATTCCATCATGTACCAAGATGCCTACGTACCTATATGTTTATATAGGATCAAGCCCACGTAGTTCTGTGAAATTGATTTGTGTCTATCCCTTAGAGACTTTAGGGATAAACTTCGTTAATCTTGGTGATTACTGATTTTATCTGATTTAATCTTATCGTTGTGATATCTTCCTGATTTGAAGAATATCGTTTGGAGATATTTTCCGTTATTGATTGATTGAGATTGATTCATTCCTCGTTTCAGGGAGAGGATAAAACTTAGCGGTTAAGTAATAATTATTAATCTGAATTAATAATTAAAAATTATTAGAAATTTGGGAGATTATTAGACATGCCGAAATTATGGCATAACAACTAGCCCCCAGTTCTTCATTGTAGCTTGCTGCAGTGGAGAACTAAGAATTCTTCAAGCTTCCAAATTTCAGGAGTCGCTGAAAAAACTGAAAGTAGATTATTAGAAAAACACTTAGAGCACCACTGTGCTCGTTGGGCGTATGCGGATGCAAATGTGATAGCATGCGATGACCATTGTAGGATAAATATATTTTTGCCAAGGTTTTCAAATGTGCGAGCATAAATAATGCGTTTGAAATCCGTTGCGATCCTCATTGTCAAGTTAGGTCCTAACTGTTAGGACCTTGGCGTTTGTATATATCCCGAATTGGCGTACACGCTATTCAAGTGTCTGATGCAATCACATAAGGATGTGTTTGATGCAATCACATAATGATGTGTCTTGCGGAGTCTTCGATGTAGATAAGATGTAGATGTAGATGTACATGTACATGTAGTTGTGCATAGGGATGCCTCCACCCATGCGATCTTGAGAGATCTGGCCATGGGCCTTCAATGTAATTGTGCATAGGGATGCCTCCACCCATGCGATCTTGAGAGATCTGGCCATGGGCCTTCAATAAAGATAGCTTGCATAGGGATGCCTCCACCCATTCGATATAGTGATATCTCATGGGCCTTCAATAATCCAGATGGTGTTGCACTGCACTTTACTAAGCATGTAGCATTGCGAAATTTATAGCTTGTCCAGGCTACCCTACTTGACAATTTAGTTCGCAAGTTTGAAAATATTTTTGACATATATGTACTGTCGCGACGATATATGAAAAATATTTTACAAATCCAAATGTAATAATAAATATGCTCTTTTAAGAAAGTCGCGATATTTATTTTCTTCGAAAATAATGCTCCGTTTTTTGTAGAAAATCTTTTACAAAATTTTGCGTCTCACATATATATTTTTTCAAAGCATGCAGCTCGTACGAGATTGTAAAATAAATCCACAATTCATCAAATTATATATATCTCGTACGATTTTTTCCAAATCGCAATAATTTTACAAGCATAAAAATATATTGCTCGCACGAATTTTCTGAATAATAAATATTTTTTCTTGAAAAAATATTTAAAAACACGATTTTATTCATGGCAAGATAGAATTATTTACAGAAAATTAAATCGAGGTGAGTAAATAAAACATATCTTTCGGTTCCTTGAATTTCCAAGCATTATTTCTTGTTACTGCGTGTGTTGCTTATCCTTGCGGTGGGCTCCAACGTTTTGTATTCATCCATGTGCTTGCTTTGTTTTTAATATGAAGCTTCATTCTGTGCCCATCTTTTTTTTTTTTTTGCTTCTTCTTCATTTTTTTTAACAGTCGCTGCCTTGTTTACATGGCCGAAGTCCTTTATAGCCACTAAATTGATGCCGCTTTGTACTGCTCCGAACCGCCATGTGTATCTTCTATTTTTTTTTGCCACCGTTGGTTCCTTGTAACAATCAAAATCCAAAATCCGGTGTCTATTGATAAAACCCATAATCCATCGTGATAGTGATATTCGTTTGTCCTCCGCAAACGAAAATTGCCCCTCCTTCTAGCGCCAAATGTTGTTGGAGGAATTTCGTAACACGAAATCGGAGTTTTGCTGGAATAATAGAGCGAAATTATGAGTATGTGGCTGTTTTTAGGGGATTTAGGGTTTATGAAAAAAGAGGGGGCTGGACTTGGCAGGTGTCTCGATTTGTCTCGTGTATCGGATTCCATCATGTACCAAGATGCCTACGTACCTATATGTTTATATAGGATCAAGCCCACGTAGTTCTGTGAAATTGATTTGTGTCTATCCCTTAGAGACTTTAGGGATAAACTTCGTTAATCTTGGTGATTACTGATTTTATCTGATTTAATCTTATCGTTGTGATATCTTCCTGATTTGAAGAATATCGTTTGGAGATATTTTCCGTTATTGATTGATTGAGATTGATTCATTCCTCGTTTCAGGGAGAGGATAAAACTTAGCGGTTAAGTAATAATTATTAATCTGAATTAATAATTAAAAATTATTAGAAATTTGGGAGATTATTAGACATGCCGAAATTATGGCATAACAACTGATATAATTTAACTTTGTAATATTAATTAATAAAATTATTAGTAATAATAATAGTTATTTAATAAATGATATGTATTGATTAGAACTAATAATATAAAATCTTAATATAAATTTGTTGTGGACGAGATTGGAACCTTGAATCTTTAGAAGATGGATTTAAATATAGAATATTCCTGCTATCATCTATTTACTTTTATCTAACGGTCACTATTCTTTTAGATGGTTGAACCAAACAACCAAATTATACCCCTATTTGCTTATTATATACTTTTAAAATTATATGATTAAATAAAATAAAGTATAATAATTTATTATGGATTTAATTTAACTTTGTAATATTAGTTAATAAAAATTATTAGTAATAATAATAGTTACTCCCTCCGTCCCATAAAACTCTTCCCATTTCTCTTGGACACGTTTGCCAATGCACACTTTTGATCGTTAATATCTTTAATTTCGTATTAGTTTTAAATATAAAAACTTCACTGTATTAAAGTACTCATAAATACGAACCCAACAAGATCACTCATGACTATATTTGGTCTTATAAATTAGACGTAAATTAGCAATTTGTCTCATGTTATGAACAGGGCCGACAAAAGAAACGGGAAGAATATAAAGAGATAGAGGGAGTATTTAATAAATGATATGTATTGATTAGAACTAATAATATAAAATCTTAATGTAAATTTGTTGTTGAGGGGATTGGAACCAGGTATCTTTAGAAGAGAGATTTAAATATAGAATATTCCTTATAATTAGATCTAACGGCTATGATCTATCTATTTATTAAATATTTAACAGTCACTATTTTTTTAGATAGTTGAACCAAATAACTAAATTATACCATGTTTGCTTATTATATTCGTAAAATTCATATTTATGTACGAAAAATGGGTCTCCACATGAGATTGTAACATTTGTGAAATGAGAAAGGCCACCCGTGTGAAACCACAGAATATTCTTACCACATATACTCACTCGCTTGTACGTATAATTTTTTCTACATACACACTCCACCATCCCTCTAAACCGACTTGCTTTTCTTTCTTTAATCTTAATCTTCCCTTTTGTTCAAACCACGCAACGCACAATTCTCCATAATCTCATCTTCAATTACTCCTAAGCAAATGCAAACAGAAGCTACCGTTCTTAATTCTGGCCACGGCGGCCTCGTCGCCGACGGCGCTGGCGCTGCGGCGGCGCACAAGATAGTGTCTCAGCAACAACACCAACGAAGAGCGATGCAACATCATCAATCGCAGATCGGTACGATTTCGCAGCTTCTCGCCGGCGGTGTCGCCGGCGCTGTTAGTAAGACCTGTACGGCTCCTCTCGCTCGCCTTACTATCCTCTTTCAGGTTCATTTCTCTACTCTAATTTCAATTCTTTAATTTAAATTTAATTTTTTTGAACTTTGAATATAAAATTAGTTATTTGTGATGAATTGTAATTAGGTTTACCAAGTTTTTAAATTGTAAAGGCGGAATCTTGATTGATGTTGAAGTGTTGTCAACAAATTCTAGGGTTGTGGTATAGTTAGAGTCTCTGTTTTTCTTTGAATTCTGTTTGTAATTTGTGTTTTACATTATCATGTTATTCTTTAGGCGTAGAGTCGAGAAATGGTTTATTATGCGTTCTAAACTAGGGATTCACTGTGTAAAAAATGTTTAATTATATATTTGTTGGGCTACTATGACACTACATCTTCTTTTTAGTACCTATTGGTTGGAAATTAGTAATTGTGATAGGAGTTGTTTTGAGTGTGGTTTAGAGGACTAATGAAAAAGATTCATTAATAGCCTAGTGGCAAGGCTCTTTCCCCGTCCCCCTCATGACTATATTTTATACATCCCTCATTCCACTTGTTTATATACTTAGAAAGATAATGCATTGGAATTATGTAATATACCTAAAAAGGGGGGACATAATCGATCAAAAATCTGTTATTTCATCATTTTTGAAGATTGTGATTTAATAATATCAATCTGATTCTGCAGGTGCAAGGCATGCATTGTGATGTTGCTAACATGAGAAAGGCTTGCATATGGCGGGAGGCTTCACGTATCATCTCGGAAGAAGGAGTTCATGCTTTATGGAAGGGGAATCTGGTTACTATTGCTCATCGACTTCCTTATTCTTCCATCAGTTTTTATGCTTTCGAACGCTACAAGAATGTTGGTACAACCTTTCTGTTTATGATTTCATTTTTACATACTAATGCTTGCATTCATGGTTTTTCCTTCTATCTTCCTGTCATTGAATTGGATATAATTTTACTCTGCAGGTATTACAAGTTATTTTGGGGATTGAAAATAGTAATGAAAACATAAGTACAGACCTCGGCATACGACTCTGTAGTGGTGGTCTAGCTGGAATAACTGCTGCCTCTGTTACTTACCCATTGGATCTTGTGAGGACCCGTTTGGCTGCTCAGGTAATACCAGTAATGCATTTTTTTGCTTCAATCCTCATTTCTGAGACAAATAGCATTCATTCATTGTGAAGCTACTTGAATTATGTTCTGCCTTTGCAGACAAATGTAATATACTATAGAGGCATAGGGCATACTTTACGTACCATCAGCAAAGAAGAAGGGGTGTTTGGCCTCTATAAAGGACTTGGAGCAACTTTATTGGTACTTATTATTTGTCAGTCTGTGTTATGTTCATTATTATCTGTATGTAATTTTCATTTATGCCACTACTGCAGGGTGTTGGTCCCAACTTAGCCATTAGTTTCTCTGTATATGACACAATGAGATCTTATTGGCTGTCACATAGGTAATTCTTTTTTAGTTGATTCCTTAGTCTCATTGCAAAAAACACGTAGTGCATTTTCCCCTACTCTCCTTGTTCTGCTCAAACATATGCAGACTGATTTAATATTTTTTTTGATAATATTGATGCAGACCCAACGACTCTACTGTCCTTGTCAGCCTTGCTTGTGGCAGTCTTTCAGGTGTTGCATCATCAACAGGTGAGTCATTCTGAACTATCGGTACATGTATTAAGTATGTACCTTACTATTATAAGTGATGTAGCAGCCCTACTTAACCTTATAACCATGTTTTGATATTTCGAAAGACAAAGTGCTTGAAAATTAGGAGAGGCAAAATTATTGTTGGGGATAATTTTGTGGACAACACTTGACTGACAGTGTCTAAAGTATCCTGCATTTTGTGCATTTTTGGTGTTGCTCATGCTATTATCAAGTTTTTTCTTTCGCTTCTTTCTGAAAAGAATTGATAAAAGGAGGGAAAAGGAGAGGGGGTCGTTTTATATGTTGAATAATATCTTCAAATATGTATAGTAAGCAGAATGAAATTGGTATGCTATTTTGTTCAAAACTTATTTTATTTTTATAGTCAAGCTCTTTGAGGAAATTTATCGTTGCTGTGTTTGGTAGTGTATTTGTGCAGGTTTTACTTGTACCAGTATATCTGTGAGTACAGTAGTTTGCTGTTTAGTTTAGCACAGAGTTTTCTCAGTTTTGAACTTGCAGTACTACTAACAAATATATATAATAGGAAAAAGTGCACGGGTTTCATAAATCAGGTATCTTTGTGCAATATTATATATATCTGTTGCCTACAATTAATCTTGCCACAGAGGGCTGATTGGATAGTTTATTTTAAATTAAAGGTGATTTAATTCTTACTAGGCAGTGTTGATAATACATAGCAAAAGAAGTTAACGCCTGGAGCTGTCTTCAATGCTTTTTATGCAGAGAAGCAGGTTGAGACGCAGGCTTTGCACTAGGTGTTTAATCAGACTGACCCTTAGATCCAGAGACAACAGAACAAGTTTATCTGGCACTTGAAAACATTAGTAAGGAAATTGACAAAAAGTATACTTTAAGCTTTCTATCAGTCAAACTAACTTTATATTTATATAAGAATAAATGCTTATTTTCCTTGAGATCTACTACAGTTTTTAATAACTAATTCTCCCGATATTGCAGTTGGTTCAGTCATAAGAATTGTAACCATGCTTGCAGTCTAAAACATGAGAGTGTTCCTCTCTGGGTATGCTTCTCATGTTGGGATTATCTGCAATTTGCTTGCAGTTTGGCGGTTATGATGAAATTGCCATCATCTCACTGAGTCACTGGTTCATTCATTCAAGCATGAGTAGTCAATCTAACTAAAACCCTTACCTCCCTCCCGAATATATGAAGAAATAAAATAAAAGAGTAATTGATTGATGTGGAAAAGAAAAATGGCAGTAAAGTAATATAGAGAGTATTTCTTTGTTGCTTTTATTAGCAAAAGATATTCCGTCAAGAATATGTAGCTTTTTTCCTAGTATAACTATTCTCTTTTTGGACCTCACATTATGCGATGTGATCTAATTATGGATCTTTTGGGTAGTTTATTTCAACTATAATATGGAGTGTCCGAGCAGTAAACCTATTTCAGTAAGAAAAATGGGACCTGATTAATGAGCAAGCCTTACATGGGTATAAGCCAGAATGAAGAAACACAAGTTCCTCTTGATCTTGTACGCTTCGATTACGTAAGGACATATGAAAGCCATGTTTGCGGTTGCCACTAAAAGTACAGGGCATTCTACCGAGTGGGCATCATTTGATTATATTCCAGCACGTCATGGAAGTTGAATTTAAGAGCTTCTTTCCTGAATTAATGGCATAAAAACGCTATTATGATTATGTTACATAGTGGTGTCTTATGTTAATATATACAAGTGAAGTGGATATTTGATCGGAGTAGGGATCTTACTGGGAAGACTTTTCAAATGTTCATATATTCCCCAATTTGTTTGCAGGATATTGAGAGACCCTGTTTTTAAGTAGTTAAGATAGTCTTTTAGTTGATGTTAAAAATGAGAGTTCTCTTATATTACTTGCACACCATTTCTTAGGAAATTGGGCGAGTGAAGTTGTGCACAGGAGAAAGAGTATTTTTGGATCTTAACTAATTTCTGCTAGTATTTAGGAACGATCTTAATTTATGAAAGTTTGAAGTATCACACTATCACATAATTTCGAGTTTTTTAAGGTTTGTTTGAGTATATTTGATTAGCTTGTATTTTTTATTTAAGGTTGTAAGTTGTGATACAGAATTTGTACTTGGGGAGAATGTAAGTAGATATTTCTGAGTATTTAATGAGAAAGACTGTCAGAAGACTATATAATGTCATTATCAAAGTTCTGCAATCCTAATCTTATATAAAGGTTTTCTCTTGCACAATGTCAACCTTACAATATACCTCTTCATATAAGTTCAATGCACATCTCTTCTTGCTAGGGCTAGTGATTCTTATGTTAGGAATAAAATCTGGTATTTTTTGTTGGTTGTCAGTTTTACCTAATTAAATGCAACCACAAGTTGCAGCTATAATATGTTGTGCTGCCACAAGTTTACGTGGTTCATATTCAGTTGCTTAAATGTCAACCTAATTTTCATACTGTGGTGTTATAAGTTTATAATTCTTTGAGCACTTTAATATTTTTAACTGCGATACTAGTGGTATTAATGTTGTGCGTTTCGTTAGGATGAATGAAAATTTATAGGTGAGCGGAATGAGGTTTCAACAATTTTATAGGTGAATGTTTAAAATTATCATTCCTTTCTCCTTTCTAATCCTAACCACCCAAACTAGAGCTCAAACCCCCTAATTTGAGTACTCCATTCTCCCATACCCATTTTCTTCAGTTCCCATCATAGAAAATATGCACCCCGAAATAGCCTATAATGTTAAAAGAGGGTATTTCATGTATTTAACCGCGGTGGTCATAAATGGCAGTAAAGAAATATTCTCTGAGAAAAATGATCGCTTTAGAATGTTCATAAATGCCAGTAATATCTATGGCTTAAACATACAAAGAATCCTTTGTTAGATTCTTAATATGTTGGCCAATTATGAAGGAGAATGGAAATCGTTGATTTAATCTGGCAATGTAGTGCAGCAAAATCAATTTTACAACATGCAATACGGCTTCTCTCAGTCGTAAGTGTACACATGGGGTCAACATTTGAGGTGATATTAGAAGGTATGAGATACAAACTTATGATCAAAATTCCGGTACAAAAGTGTTACCTTTACCCTGAAATTCTTAGGTTGCAAAGTACAAATAAATCATAGAATCCTATCACATTCTATCTTTTAAGGTTTTTTTCGTAGCTACATGCTGAAAAGATATCCTCCTTTTTTTTATTTGATTTAAACCCTAAACTAGCCTAATCAAAATCTTAATCACTTCAATTCTTGGTTAAAGCTAAATTTAAGCTTATAAAATTGAAGGGTATGTCTTGTAGGATAAGAAATGATATGTGCTGGTAGCATGAGCATTACCTTTTCATTGTTATAGCTAAAATTTCTGTTTTCTTTGTTATTGCTGTAGTTAAAACCTCCGCAGGCAATTAAATTTGGCTGACTATCCTGTTTCTATGATATGTGACACAAAAGTAAATATTTGTTAATATGTAGAGGTGTGCCAAACATGCTATGATCCCGTTGTGTACTTTTTTTTTTTTTTTTGCAAGACATCTGACAGTTTTCTTTATTTTACTTGGTTGAATTTATCTTTCGAACTTATTGCAACTTTTACAAGTTTCATTCTCCTTCTCTTCATTCTTTAACAAAATATCCTGATCTTTAAAGATTCTTTCCCCGTCAGACCAGAAGTAGATATGTCACATTTGGTATTATCCATTATTTCATTTTTATTCAAACTTCATGTGTTAGTTGCAAGTCTTGGAGATATATGTACTAAAGTGATATACATGTTAATGTGTAGATGCAAAATGTAATTTATTCTGTTGTATTGGTGGTACTTGCTAGCCTCAGACTATCACATGCAGTTTAGCTTTATAAAAACTCCATACGATAATCTATGTACTTTGTTTGAATCTAAGAGACTCAATGTCATTACTCTATAGTGTAATAAAACTGATTTAATGTTTTAGAAATATAGGGGTTCAGGTGATATGGCAGTGTGTCGTGAGCTTATGATTTATAGTATTTGCAACTTTCTAATATTTATTCAGATGGGCGTGTATATCTCTTTGCACTTCACTGCATTTTAGATAAATGAAGCTGTTGCTTGAACTTTTGGCCAATTGATCTAAGCACCAAACAGAATATGAAATTTCTTCTCAAGTCATTTTCATCATACTTGTGCAGTTACATTCCCATTGGATCTTGTGAGACGGCGGATGCAACTGGAAGGAGCAGGTGGCCGTGCTCGTGTTTACAAGTCAGGTCTTTTTGGTACCTTTCGGCATATAGTCCGAGCTGAAGGCTTGCGTGGGTTGTATAGAGGGATCCTGCCTGAATACTACAAGGTGGTTCCAAGTATCGGTATTGTTTTTATGACGTACGAGAAGATGAAGCAAATTTTGTCCGATTTACCTTCCAATTGAGAAAAACTCCTTCACATTTAGGATGAGATGTTCCATTGTATTACTCGATGTATGAGTTATTGCTGGGTCACAATGTATGTAAGAGTTAAAATAGTAATAGTTACACTAACATCACATTGCTTCATGTATAGCTAAAAGGGCATATGCACCCAGCTGGTCACATTTCAAGTGTAATGTAACTGTAACCGTTTTGCTGCTTGAAAACAATTGTTGCATCAATTATATTGGCGAAAATGAGAAATCTACTTTGTTTAATTTTCACTGGCATCTCTTCCATTTTTTAACCAGCATTTACAACACTTGTAGCTGTACCCATTCACAAAAAGATTATGTGGTAATCAATAATCTTTATAAAAGAGAAAAAACAGTTAAACATCACTTTCATGTTTCTTTTTTATTTCAAAACATGAGTGCACCAAAATAATGCTGTACGACATCATATCAATTAGGAGCTACATTTAAGCCTCCATAGATAAATACTCCGGGACATGAAAAATTCATTTATATATCGAAATTAAAAATACATAACTTTTATTATGTTGCTATCGAAAAACAATTTAAATCTTGATAGATAAATACACTCAAACCGGAAAAGTATTTATTCGCTTATCAAAGTTAAAAATACATAATTTCTGTTATATTTGAATCGATTTTTTTTTTCTTTCTAACGAAAATTATTCATTTATCGAAATTTCGAATATTTAAAAATAAAATGGTGCCAGCTTGAAGTTTAAGCAGACCCTTTGTTCTGAATCTACAGTCCTACGCATACCACAAAGTATTTGACCATCACTAGTAACCACTGTGCAAATAAAAAATTTATACACAAAAACAAACTGGTATCTTTCTTTTTTCATTTCAATTGCATGATTAATAAATTTATGTATGAATAAAGATTAGGGGTTTGGTTTAATTAGTGTTAAAGATGGATGGTGCAGCAGTAGATAAGCTAATTGAACGGCTAATTGAGGTCCGATCATCGAAACCGGGTAAACCCGTTCAGCTATCAGAGTCCGAAATCAAGCAGCTTTGTGCAGCAGCTCGTGATATCTTCTTTAATCAGCCTAATCTTCTTGAACTTGAAGCACCCATCAAGATTTGTGGTATTTATTTTAACCCCTTTTGATTTTTTTCTAGCGTTGTTGTTAGTTTGGTTGAATTTGACTGTTGTTTGTTTTTAGATTGATTTTGTTGGTTTTTGTTAGTAAAGGTTTGTGCTTTTTGTTGGAATTTGTGATTGTGAAGTGGGTTTGTTGGATTAATTGTTAGTTTGTGATTGAGCTCAGCTATATGTTAGTGTTATTGGAATCTGATTAAGAAGAAAAAAGGGAATCTTGATTTTTGAAATTACAATGTGCTAGTTTTTTTAGGTATTTGGAAGTAGTGGGGGTTATGTGATTGTATTTTTGGTTTTATGTACTGTGGATTTGAAGCATTTGTTTGCTGAGGCTTGTTGGTTAATAATAGTAACGTAGTTTTTTTTTGCCTTTAGTAGACGGTAGCTGTAATATACATCTTAAGCCACTAGCAGTTATGTTTACAAAAATCAAATGATTTTCTATTTTCATGGCTGAAGAGAATGTTAGCCGCACTAGAAGAGGAATGTATGTGATGATAATGTGGCTTTAGAATTTGACACACTTCTGAGTTCTGACGAAGTACAGTGAATAGTGATCGTAAGATTTTCAAGTGGGAAACTGTGTACATTAGAATCAGTGAAGCATTTCCCTGTTTATCTAATCTTTGATAGTAGTAAATGCAACAATGGTACCGTACTCCAAAACAGAATCTTTTAATTTTGTATTATATATCATGTTTGTTTAGAATTGACTGAAAAGATATGTACTATATGTAGAAGCCAAATATAATCCGTATTCTGATATTCCACTTCCCACCATCCCAGACTAAGGACATGGTCCTGGGAGATGCTCACGCAATAGGGTCCATGTAGTTGTTTAAATCAGCATCTAGTGTTGTGAAAGCTTGGAATAGTATAAGGTATGGATTGTGGTTGCTTGGCAAACAAAAATGTGGATTCCTATTCTCTTTATTATTATCGTGCTTACCGCGAAATTTTAAGTAGAAGTTGTGTGCTTGTAGACTACTAAGTGTGTCGTGAACTTATCTGGCATTATCAGTCATTGCTGCTGTAGTTTAATCCATAAAAAATTCTGAGCTACTGTACTGATTTAATTGAACCAGTCACTTTCTATATCCTAAAAAGGTCTGTGTTATGATTCATCTGAGTTCTAATAGCAGTAGGGCCCTTTTGTACAAAGAAGAAAACACAATTGGTTGGTAGTCCAATTACCGGCCCCATTGCGATTTTAGAATGGTTTTTCATGCCTATCTGGAAAATAGGTAAAATGCAATGCAGTTAATATTGGTTCTAACGGTTGAATGGAGCTTTTTTCCTATGAAATGGTCCTTGCACATTTTTGCTTTGGCTGTCATGCAAAACATTTATGAATCTCTCTTTTATTAGACCTAAATATATGTAGAAGTGTGATGAGGAATGGGAGTGGAGAACGTTTATATATGAGACGTTTATATATGAGTTTATATGATAGGTTCAGTTCATTATTATTATTATTAGATATTTAAGATTTGATTTTATATTATCCCATATGTTTTGGGATTTGCTTTATTGTGTTTTGACTATCCCACATATTTTGGGATTTGATTTATTGTGTTGGGTCTTGATTTTTCGGTATAAATATACCGAACATTATACATTTCTAGGAAGCTTTGATTATACATTTTTCTTGGGAATAATATTATTGATTATTCTTGGGATTCGTATAATTCATTGCTTATTCTTTGCGTTTTATTGTTGTTAATATTCTGTCCTGCATCAAAGTGGATCCACGTTGTTGAAAACTTGAAATACACTAGCTTGAATTTGCAAGAGTATGTGGCTGATTTATAGTTTGCTGTGGAACATTTTTGCGTCTTTGAAGTCCTGTTGCCTCTGTATCCTTATACATAATCTTCGTGGTTTACATCTCAGGGGATATTCATGGCCAGTATAGTGATTTACTACGTCTCTTCGAGTATGGTGGTTTTCCTCCTCAAGCAAATTATCTTTTTCTAGGAGACTACGTAGATCGTGGAAAGCAGAGTTTGGAAACTATTTGCCTCTTGCTTGCTTACAAAATCAAATATCCAGAGAACTTTTTCCTTCTCAGGGGAAACCATGAATGTGCCTCAATCAACAGGATTTATGGATTTTATGATGAATGTAAGCGACGATTTAGTGTGAAGCTATGGAAAGCCTTCACTGATTGTTTTAATTGTCTTCCAGTGGCGGCTCTTATAGATGATAAGATATTGTGCATGCATGGGGGCCTTTCCCCTGATCTTGTGAATTTGGATCAAATAAGAAACTTGCCACGGCCTACTGCTATACCAGACACGGGATTGCTCTGTGATTTACTCTGGTCGGATCCAAGTAGCGATGTCAAGGGATGGGGAATGAATGATCGAGGAGTTTCGTTTACCTTTGGCCCTGATAAGGTGGCGGAGTTCCTAGCAAAGCATGACTTGGACCTTGTTTGTCGTGCTCATCAGGTTAATTTATATGTTTCTATTTTCTTCTGCCCTAACTGACTGTTTTTTTACTTACTGATATAATCTTTTCTGTACAGGTTGTGGAGGATGGTTATGAATTCTTTGCTGAGAGGCAGCTTGTCACCATATTTTCTGCCCCAAATTACTGTGGTGAATTTGATAATGCTGGTGCGATGATGAGCATAGATGGAAATTTGATGTGCTCGTTTCAAATTCTTAAGCCAGCTGTGAAAAAGAACAAGTTCACGATCTCTACAAAGATGTAATAGGTAAATAAATGTGACACACTTTCTATTTTTTTCAATATAAGCTCAGCTGTGTACGGGATATAAGATTTTATGCTGTGTTGCCCCATTAGTTATATCTATCTTCCAGTAATTCTATATTGGAATTACATGTATCTGAATGCTTATGAAAGACTGAAATAAATTTCTCATGAAATCCTTGTTAGGGTGCAGCTATAGTTATAAGTTATATAACATTATACAAATTGATAGACTAATCAAATAAGCATTTACAAAGATTGTGCTTTGTGCTATAAGAAAGACCTTGATTTAGATTTTAGACTTCTCTTTGAATACTCTATCCTATATATCGCAGTACTGGTGTATGCTAATTGTATCATATAACTGTGTATCACTCCTTGTTAGGTTTGCTATACATTTTAATATTCTCTCCGGGAAATAGATAATAGCCTAATTGCTTTGAACAATAATTTAAATATATGTAGCAGAAAACTAACAGGGGATAGTTTAAATTTATGTAGGGGATTGGCTTACGCTGATGTGGCATGGACTGTTCATCAAAAAACTTGGTTGAAATCCTAGGGTGGAGTTTACGATATGCAACTCTTGTTGAGAGGATTTTTAAAATTGTCAGTAGGTAGTTTATATAAAATAACTGAATCTGTCCAAAAGGCTCATTTGTCTTTACACTTTTCAATCGTTAATTGTGCAGCTTGTGCTTGTTAAATCATTGTCTTTGGTAAATTACTTAAACTCTAGTACTCGGGTCTCTGGTAGTACGGGCTGTTGATAGATTCTCTTAACGATATAGTAACAATATAGTATAGAGAGTAATATAGAGAGACAGAGAGTTTACAGAAGAAGAAGTTCCAATATATTTGTTATAAATTACAAGAGCTGTGGTGCTAAGTATATATAACCTAATATAAGCACTTCTACGTAACTGATTACATCATATAATTACTGTAGATCCTAAGACTTACGGTAGGACATCTGACTTAGTTTAACATCCTTCTTGACAGATTCCAAGTACTCTGTTATATATATTAAGAAAACTAGCTTTTACTCTTTTTACCTACTTTATCATAACCTCACCGCGGAACCACATATTAAGCAATATAAGTAGGAGACAACCAGTGTCACTGTACCTTTTGTGCTAGATTCTAACTGAACTGAATTACAAGGAGGCAGCCTAATAAAGTAGCTCGGTTTTACATGAAAATATAGGATCAATTCTAAATGTCTCTCCCTCCTGTTAATAGATAGTTTAAGAAAAAGTTCCGAAAGTCTTATATGAATGTATAGGGCTAACTTTGTTGGGGAACCAATATGAACGGAGATACACTGTGACATCTGACTTAGTTTAACATCCTTCTTGACACTCCCCCTCAAGTTGATGCATATATATCACTCATGCCCAACTTGCCAATAAGTGGATGAAGCATCTTCTGATTTAAACCTTTGGTAAATATGTCAGCTATCTGGTCCTCCGATCTTACAAAGTGAATACCAATGGTATCATTATTGATCTTCTCTTTTATGAAGTGTCGATCAATTTCGATATGTTTGGTCCGATCATGTTGAACTGGATTATGTGCAATGACAATAGCGGCTTTATTATCACAATGTAGCTTCATTGGAGTTATAGATGCAAGTCCCAATTCTTCTAGAAACAATCTTATCCACAATAATTCACGTACACCTTTAGCCATAGATCTATATTCTGCCTCAGCACTAGATAAGGCAACCACGGGTTGTTTCTTGCTTCGCCAAGTAACCAAATTGCCACCAACAAATGTACAATATCCTGAAGTAGATCGTCTATCGTCTTGACATCCGGCCCAATCTGCATCTGTATAGCTTTCAACCCCGAGATGATTGTTTTTAGTAAACATTACTCCTTTTCCAGGAGCAGCCTTAAGATACCTTAATATCATATAAACTGCATCCAAATGTGGTTGACGAGGATCATGCATATACCTACTAACAATTCCCACTGCATATGATATGTCTGGCCTTGTATGTGCAAGGTAGATTAGTCGACCAACTAACCTTTGATATTGAGATTTCTCGACAATTTCACCAACATCTCCACAAAGTTTATGATTTGCTTCTATTGGAGATTCTGCAGGTCTACATCCCAACATCCCTGTTTCATTCAGAAGATCAAGTGTATACTTCCGTTGTGAGAGGAAGATACCACCTGGACTTCTAGAGACCTCAATACGAAGGAAATACCGTAGTTTTCCTAAGTCCTTCATCTCGAATTCAGAGGCAAGCCTGCGTTTAACATTAGCAATCTCACAGGTGTCGTTGCCGGTGATCACAATATCATCGACATAAACAATCAACACTGTGATTTTTTCATCTCGTCTTTTTACGAACATGGTGTTATCTGAGTTGCTCTGTTTGTAGTCAAATTTAATCATTGCTCCCTGAAATTTGCCAAACCAGTCCCTTGGAGACTGTTTTAACCCATAAATAGTCTTCTTTAGCTTGCATATTTTCCCAATGGTCGCAGCTGTAGAAAAACCTGGTGGAATATCCATGTAAACCTCTTCTTTCAGGTCTCCATGTAAGAATGCATTTTTTACATCCAATTGCTGAAGTTCCCATCCAAGATTTGCTGCACATGATATCAAGACTCGAATAGAGGCCATCTTTGCTACTGGAGCAAAAGTTTCCTGATAATCAATCCCGTAAGTTTGAGTATACCCTTTTGCTACAAGTCTCGCTTTGTACCTATCAATCAGCCCATTAGGTTTCTGTTTCACAGTGAATACCCATCTGCATCCTACTACCTTCCTTCCAGCGGGAAGATGAGTTAACTCCCAAGTGCCATTATGTTTCAAGGCATTCATTTCCTCTATCATAGCATCTTATCATAGCATCTTTCCATTTAGGATCACATAAAGCATCCTGCCAAGTATGCGGAACAGAAATACTAGACAAGGATGACACAAAAGCAAGTGAAGATGGAGATAATGCATTATAAGATACAAAGTTTGAGATAGGATGGTTAGTGCAAGAGCGTACACCTTTTCTTATAGCAATAGGAAGATCTAGAGTAGGATCAAGAGTATTACCATTTTCTGGCTCAAACACAGGAGATGCAGGATCTGTCTCGAGGTCAGAGGTCTCTGGATGCGGTAAAGTGGTGATATCATTTCTTTTCCGCCTGGAATATGTAATCAAATCTGGAATATCCAATCTATTTAGATCATCTGACTCATTACTCGTATGTGGAGGAATAGATAACCTGTTTGAGCTAGTGTTTGGAATAGGTATATTAATAAATGGAAGTGTCTGTGACTCATCTGTTGCTTTACTATCAATACTGTGTCGGTTTATCTCCCCCTGAAGCAAGGAGGAGGAACCCGGAGAAAAATAAGAAATGTTCTACCAGAAACTAACATCATGACTGACAAATATGCGACGTGAGAGAGGATGATAACATTTATATCCCTTCTGAGTTGGTGAATACCCAATGAAAACGCAGCGGAGGGCCCGAGAATCAAGTTTATCCCGAGAGGGAGCATGATTATGAACAAAACATACACTCCCAAATACTCGAAGGGGTAGTGGGTGCAAAGAAGGTGCAAGAACACAAGACAACGGTGTTTTGAATTTTAGGACACTAGAAGGAAGTCGGTTTATAAGATATGCAGCAGTCATGACTGCCTCTCCCCAAAGATATTTGGGAACATGCATTGTTAACATAAGCGACCGAGCAACTTGTTGTAATTTACCAATTTTCCTTTCGGCTACCCCATTTTGTTGAGAAGTTTTGACACACGAAGTTTGATGAATTATACCACATGTATCTAAATAAGATATAAATGGACCCCCATATTCAGTACCGTTATCACTCCGAAGAATTTTAACAGATGCATTAAACTGTGTTTGTACCATGTGATGAAAAGATTTAAATCGCTCGAAAACTTCACTTTTCTGTTTTAGAAGATATACCCAAGTAAGCCTAGAATAACAATCAACAAAGACAACAAACCATCTATACCCATCATGTGTAGGATGTCTGAATGGGCCCCAAACATCAGTATGAATAATAGAGAATAAAGTAGAACTTCGTTTATTCCTGGATGGATAAGATGATCTTTTATGTTTGGCTAATTCACATGGTTCACAGAAAAAATCTTCCTTCTTACAGTGTTTTACTAAGGCAGGAAATAGATGTGTTAAAACACCAAACGATGGATGACCTAACCGTCTATGCCACTGATACAAAGATTCAAAAGCAGAATTTAACTTGGATGACACCTGATAAGTTGAGGGAGAAATAGAATTCCCTTCCATAACATAAAGTCCATCTACCACTTTACCATTGCCAAGGACCTTGCCTGTCACCAGATCCTGAAATACACAGTGGGAGGAAAAAAAGGTTACTGAACAATTAAGTTTCTCAGTAATACGTTGAACAGATAATAAGTTTGCTGTTAAGGAGGGAACATGTAACACATCAGATAGTGGCAATGATGATGAGAGGCAGTGAGAAGTGCCTTGTCCATGAACAGGTACAATAGCTCCATTGGCAACACGAATATTGCCTGTTTCATCATTATATGTTTCTAGGAAACTAGAATTTCCAGTCATATGTGCTGATGCTCCGGAATCAATAATCCATGAATTATGATATTTATCGGAGGTAAAGTGACAAGGTGTACCTGCATGAGCAGAATTAGCTGTAGGTGGAGTGGTGTTCATTTGTGACATTAATTGCCGGAGGGTATTGACCTCTGAAGCAGTCATCGTTCCTGTTGAAGAATAAGACTCACATTCTGATGCAGCATGATGAGCACTAAAGGGAATTCCTCTACCCGTGCTTCTGCCAGATGAGACACCACGGTAACCACCTCGGCCACGCCCTCCTCGTCCTCGAATTCTGAGATGAGGGTGCAGGATAAAACACGTTTCACGAGTGTGGTTTAACTTCTTGCAGTAGTCACATTGAAGACTGGATCTTTCACCCATTAAAGCCATTGGTACCTGTTCAGGTTGTTCTGGCTCAGATTGCTGAACATTTCCAGTTAAGAGTGCAGATCGTTCAGAAGAGACGACCGGAGCCATACTTTGCTTTCGACTTTCCTCTAACCTGACACGACCATAGGCTTCTTCCACAGTAGGAAATGGAACTTGTCCAATAAGTTGATTTTTTATTGAATCATACTCATTAGACAATCCATCAAGAAACTTCATCACTTTTTCTACAGTCATCATCTTTTGATATTTTTCTTGATCTTCAGCATGTTTACACTCAAATATAGTGTAATGTCCCAATTCGCTCCATAATGATGTAAGCTCAGAGTAATACTGAGCTAATGTGTGGCTTCCCTGAGCCAATACCCACATCTTCCGTTTGATCTCAAATTGCTTGGCTACATTTCCAGAGAAGGAATACGTCCGAGTGAGATAATTCCACACATCTTCAGCGGTATCAATAAAGATATATGTTTTTCGAATATCAACCTCCATAGAGTTAGATAGCCATGAACACACCATGGCATTTTCAGATTCCCAATCATTGAAACTAGTATCACTTTCCAAAGGTTGTTTGGCTTTCCCATTGATATATTTCATCATTTTATGAGATTTAAGTGCCATTGTACAAGCTTTGGACCATTCCAAAAAATTTTTTCCGTTAAATTTAGGGCTTACATACGGAGTACTATGAAATCCAGATTTCATGCTACTTGTAGCACTACTTTCGGATGTATTATCTAACACCCTACTACTGGATGTATTATCTAAAACTTCCACCATTTTATATTAAAATAGAGTAAAATCCAATCAATAATTATTGAACTTTATATAATAATATCTACTGCTATCTATCTATATATATAGTAGTTTATAGAGACTGAGTAAGGCCCAGTAGATAAAAAAACCAGCAGAGAACAAAAACTCTAAGAAGGAACAAACAATAATTTTGACAGAAAACAAAAAAACTGCTCAGATTCAAGAGATAGTACCACAGTTGGATTCGGATTTTGGAGGAGAACAAGAGTCCCTGAAGAAATTTCTTCAAAAAACGCCAGGAAACAGCCTCACGCGCCGGCGCGTTGGCGCGTCTGGCGGCGCTGCCGCGCGTACGGCGGCGCGTGAGGGCGCGTGCTTGCCTGGTTCTTCATTTGGTTTGTTTCTGCAGCCTCCCCTTTCAGTGCGCTTCGCAGTGGTATATTTGTTTTTTTGTTTTGATGATTTTCCGAATTTGTTGAATCTTGGCATTGTGTTTTTTCCTCCTGCTCTTCTGCAATTTTTCTGAGACTCTGATATGTGTTTGTGTTTCCCTAGGATTAAACTCGCTCTGATACCATCTTAACGATATAGTAACAATATAGTATAGAGAGTAATATAGAGAGACAGAGAGTTTACAGAAAAAGAAGTTCTAATATATTTGTTATAAATTACAAGAGCTGTGGTGCTAAGTATATATAACCTAATATAAGCACTTCTACGTAACTGATTACATCATATAATTACTGTAGATCCTAAGACTTACTGTAGGACATCTGACTTAGTTTAACATCCTTCTTGACAGATTCCAAGTACTCTGTTATATATATTAAGAAAACTAGCTTTTACTCTTTTTACCTACTTTATCATAACCTCACCGCGGAACCACATATTAAGCAATATAAGTAGGAGACAACCAGTGTCACTGTACCTTTTGTGCTAGATTCTAACTGAACTGAATTACAAGGAGGCAGCCTAATAAAGTAGCTCGGTTTTACATGAAAATATAGGATCAATTCTAAATGTCTCTCCCTCCTGTTAATAGATAGTTTAAGAAAAAGTTCCGAAAGTCTTATATGAATGTATAGGGCTAACTTTGTTGGGGAACCAATATGAACGGAGATACACTGTGGCATTGTAGTCTGTAAATATGTTACTAATTTATTTGGCAGATAATTTTTTCCAATGTCCAGTGTTTTTTATTGGACATCGATCTTCTTTAAGAGGATGACCGTTTTTACCGAACACTATTTTCTGTAAGTATCTTTAAATAAGTGATTGCCTACAGATCCCGACTCATTTGCACCCAGGTGTCATAATGAGTTGTTTGTTTATCATGCAAGAAATCTGAAGTGAGCTACTACTCATTTCCATTCAGATAATCGTGGTGTGAAGTTCATCTATCATTTCCATTTAGATAATCGTGGTGTGAAGTTCATCAATCATTTCCATTTAGATAATCGTGGTGTGAAGTTCATCATGCATATTCACCCTATGTAGTTCATCATGCATATTCACCTTATGATGGTAATCTTTGCCTATTTAATATTAGCTTAACAACGAATGTTGTACTTGTAGTTTGAGTCAGACATCCTAGTTTTCCCTACAAACACCAGCTTTTTTTTAGAAAACCTATAAATATCAAGTATTGTAAACCAACCCTGGATCCGTGTGACCAAGAGTTGACAAATTCACACAAGGTTTAGAATGCTGAAATACTATATTCAAACGATGACAATAATTGAAATAAAATATAATTAGATTGCTTCTTGAGTTAATTCAGAAGATAAGATACCGTTTGATTGAGCTAAAGCCCGAAAACACACTGAATGAAAATGAGTTATTACTGAGTTGCATTACAAGCTTCACAAATGTAGTTCATACTTTGACAAATCAAGTGATCCAGTATGCCAAATGCTAATCACTCTCTTGTGATCATATTCAGATTTTTGTCCTCATATCATCAGTTTGAAGAACTTTGATCAAGTTCTTGATCCTCTATCAGCGGTGCTTCGGGTGGACAAATCAGAGGTTTAGGAGGCATCACTAAAATATTGAGGTCCCCTTCAAGCATTTCAATAACTTTGTTCATTGAGGGACGCTCAGTTGGTTTCATTTGTATACACCACATTGCTACGATAATCATCTTCTTAATCAACTCCCTTTCATTGTCAGTAGCATGTTCCATTTTAATATCCTTCCCTTTGCTAATTTGATCATAAACCCATGAAGGGAAGTAAATTTGGCTACTTCCATCCACAAGTGGATTCAAATTTCTTCTTCTACCTGCCATTTCCATTAACAACATTCCAAAACTATAAACATCAGCCTTATTGGAAACACCTCCAATATTTTTGTAGAATAATTTTGGAGCCATGTAACCCATTGTTCCCCTTGCTGCAGTCATAGTCACAATGCTATCATCAGTAGCACGTAATTTTGCAAGGCCAAAATCAGAGATTTTTGGATTGAAATTTTCATCGAGGAGGATGTTATGAGGTTTGATATCAAAATGCAAGATTTGCATGTCACAACCACGATGTAAATATTCAATGCCACGTGCTACTTTGCAAGAAATCTCATAAATCTTTTCACAACTCAAAGTGGTTGTTCCTTCTCCACCTCCTCCTTCGAAAATGTATTTATCAAGAGATTTTTGGATTGAAATTTTCATCGAGGAGGATGTTATGAGATTGTTCTGACCTTGCAGGAAGTCTTCAATGGTGTCGTTGGCCGATGTGTGTCTTCTCCTTAATTTATATACGAAAAGCACTGACAGAAATGCTATTCCACACAGGAACGTCGCGGGAAAAAAGGTTACTGGAAGAAAACTAAAGATAATTAAGATGACGAAAAGATTTTATTGTGAATACACAAGAAATCGCAATTCTCTGCAGTGTTCTGGAACACAATTGACATGTCATAGAACTTTGTGCCCTCCATATCTACGTTGTTAGGTGCGATGTTGAATATTTATTTCTCTAAATTTGTTTTTTTCAAACAATTTGTTAACGGTATTCAAGAAAAATATGTAAGATTTTCACGAAACGCGATTTTAGCTTTGAATGCAAATGAAAGTATATCAACACCATGTAACTTTTTCATACCGGGAAGGTAATATAAGTACTAATTACTAAAATATCAATGTACTAGTGTAAATAGTTCTGTAGCTGATCGTATTTGGAGGTTTGGAGATGTCCATTCCGATTTTCAACATGTATTATTGAGTGATTTGAAGTATTAATAAAATCATCTTTCTTGGCAAAAAAAAAAAAAAATTTGAGTATCTATAATTTAGATTATTTTAATTATGTGTAAAAGGATGTTAATTTATATTTTAATTCTAGAAGTATCTAGAATTTGGTAGTGGAGTTCTACTCAACCACTCAAAAATTAGTGATAAGTTTAAAATTTATTTGAATGATATATTTTGAGCTTAGCTCTAACTAAACGGTACTTATCCTATTACTACTATTATAAATATAAGGTAGTAGTGTTACTTTGAGGTGCGCAGTCGCGGAGTGTAGAGAAGCGAGATTTCGGGTAAAGAATAAATGATTGTTTATGTATATTAGGAATCATTTACACCAAATCTATGGATATATATTTATTGTTTTTCTAATTGTATAGGTGCAGGGATCAAGCTTTGACATATAGGTCCAAGTGTTCACCTTATCAATTTGAGGAATAAAAGGTGAGCATAGTTAAGTTATATTAGTAGTACTACTAGGTGATGATTGTTATTAGCTGTGAATATTCACCTTCATGATTGTAGCTAACAATCAACATATTAATTGTAAATATCAGCATGTATCCCTAGATTATAGCCACTGTTATATCCCCAAATCAAAGCATACAATCAGCCTAGTTTATGTTAGCTTAGATCATGGCAACTAGTTAGGAATGAAACTGAATTATAATGTATCTGTATCATACTATAAAAGCAGCTCATTGTAATGTAGTATATACACTTAGAAATAACAACTACTTTATCTCTTCACATGGTATCAGATTAGCCTAGGTTATCTCTCCCATTTTCTGCTAGCCATCAATTTCAAACACAGAAAAATGGTGTCACCAACTTCATCTCCCCGCCAGCCTACAAACATTGTTACTGATCCAGAAAACAACTCTCAACCAGAAAACCCCACGGCCAAACTGATTTCACCATTCACAGGAATTGATCCGTAACTGATTCATCCTAATGACAGCCCCATTGTAGTGTTTTATTCCCCTCTTCTAACTGGTGATAATTATCCGAGTTGGGTTCGCGGAATCACGAAGGCATTAAACGCCAAGGGCAAACTTGCTTTTGTTGACGGCTCTCTTCCTCCTCCCACCGACCCAGTTGAAAAGGCCTTGTGGAAATGCTGCGATGATTTGGTGGTCAGTTGGATCACGACTTCTTGTGAACCAGACATTCGCTCCTCATGTTTGAATGCTGATTCCGCATTCACCATCTGGAAGGACTTACAGACCAGGTTCTCTCAAGAAAATGCTCCCAAGCTGTTTCAACTGAAAACAACAATCTCCAACTTGAAACAGGATGAGAAGTTTGTGACTGTTTAGTATACGCGATTGAAGACGTTATGGGATGAATTGGACTCCCTTATCCCACCAGAAAAATGTATATGTGGAGCCAGCAAGTTCTAAATAGAACAAAATGTGCGAGATCGTGCAATGGAGTTCTTACAAGGTTTACATGACAAATTTGCTCCTATCCGCAGCCAGATTCTCTTGATTGAACCAATTCCAACTGCTGAAAGAATGTTTAACCTTGTCAAACAAGAAGAAATGTAACCGATTATTAATAGTAGTGCTGTCCCTCTGGTGGAATCTGCAACCCTCTAACTTCATGGTGCTTCTCATCGCTCTCGGCCATCTACCAAGAGGCAAAGACCATTCTGCGACCACTGCCATCGTCATGGTCACACAAAAGACCAGTGCTATCGACTTCATGGTTTTCCGAATCATGCAAGTTCTCAACAAGCTCACAATGGATCACCAGTGGTTCCGTTAGATCGTGGTTCAAGTTCTATAGCTGCTGTCCAGCCTGCCTCCATACCACATCCGCAAACACCACCTCCTGCTACTCCACTTTTACAGCAGAACAATACAATCGCATCCTGGCTTTGTTGAATACTAAGAATAATGAAGAGGATGCTTTGGCCAGAGTCAACTTCGCAGGTACTTCTGTTAACTCTTCTTCCCTTTTTAAAATTCCATGGTTCATTGATTCGGGTGCAACTCACCATATATGTTGTGATTTATCCTTATTTACATCTTATAAGTCAATCACTCCTCAATTGCAAGTCCAATTGCCTGATGGTTCTTACTCCAATGTCACTCACATCGGTGATGTACACTTCTCGCTTGATTTTATTTTACTGGATGTTTATCATATCCCTACATTCAGTTTAAACCTTATCTCTATCACATAATTGACTAAATATTTGAATTGTGTTACTTATTTTTCGTCTACTTCATGTAATTTTCAGGACCATATCTCGAATAAAATTATGGGGCGCGATTCTCGTGTTGCTAGCTTGTATCAACTACAGCCATTTTCTTGCATTAATTCAGTTAATAAAGCGCCAACAATTTTATGGCATAATAGACTTGGACATCCAAGCTCTGAACGTTTCAAATTATTATGTAGTTCTTTTGATTTTATGCACTTTCCTTCTCATTTTCATTGTAATGTTTGTCCATTGGCAAAGCAAACGCGTTTGGCTTATAATAAATCATCAATTTCATCTACTATTCCCTTTCAAATTATTCATGTTGATATATGGGGACCATTTTTATGCTTAGTACAACCGGTGCTCGTTATTTACTAACTATAGTTGATGATTTTTCCCGTTGTACTTGGCTATATCTTATGCAATCCAAAAGTGAGACACTTAAATTTCTAAAATATTTTCATAATTTTATAATTACTCAATTCTCTAAAAATATCAATACTATATCTACCGGATCAACTCTTATTCATCTCCCAATCTTACAAAAGATTAGGTCGGACAATGGTTCTGAATTTCTTTCCAGAGATTTTCAATCCTGGCTTCTTACTAATGGTATTCATCACCAACATAGTTGTGTCTCCACCCCCCAACAAAATGGAGTGGTTGAACAAAAGCATCGTCACTTGTTTAATGTAACTCGTGCCTTACGTTTTCAAAGCAATATACCTCTTTAGTATTGGGGTGAGTGTCTATTAACATCAGCTTATCTCATCAACAAACTCCCTACTCCACTGCTTAATAATAAAGCACCTCACGAAGTTCTTCTTGGCACATTGCCAAATTACACTCACCTTCGTGTATTTGGATGTCTATGTTATGCTCGAAATACACACGCCTCACATAAATTTGATCCTAGAGCACACCCGGGCATTTTCATTGGTTATCCTTTTAATAACAAGGGATATAAAATCCTTGACTTAAAAACAAAGAAAATTTTCATATCTCGTGATGTTATCTTCTACGAAGAACTTTTTCCTTTTCACGATGCATTACCTATGCAAACTGATTTTCTTCACTCAAATAATTCTTCCGAGTCTCTTTATGATCCATCGGATGACTCACCAATCCAAAGTTCAATGGATCTCCATTCTTCTTCACCAATAGTGAATTCCAAAATTACAAATATTGATCCTCCGACATCTCAACCTGTTGGGAATGATTTTCAAAAACATTTGGCACCTTCAACAGGTTCCACTTCACCGGTTGACTTGTCACCTTCAAAATCTTCATCTTCTTCCTTAGATAGATCATCTACTGATATTACTCCTCCACCTGCCCGCCCTACACGTACTCATCGTGCTCCACGGTGGATGGATAATTATCAATGTAAACTTAATCTATGCACTTCATCATCAGAGTATCCTCTTACTACTTCTTTTCCATTCCATCAATTTCCTTCCTCTCATCAAAAGATTCTAGCTTCCATCATTAGTACTGATGAACCACGTACATTTCAGGAAGCTATGAAATCGCAACAATGGAAAGAAGCCATGGCCACTAAAATCAAAGCCTTAGAATCCAATAATACGTGGATCGTGACTACTCTTCCACCAGGAAAGAAAGCAGTTGGTAGTAAGTGGGTTTATAAAACTAAATTCAAACCCGATGGTTCTGTTGAAAATTTCAAAGCTCGCCTAGTTGCTAAAGGTTATACCCAACAACAGGGCATCGATTATCATGATACTTTTGCCCCTATTGCGAAACTAGTTACTATTCATGCAATATTATCCATTGCCGCTGTCAAACAATGGCCTTTACATCAACTCGATGTCCACAATGCCTTCTTACAAGGCGATTTATCAGAAGAAGTATACATGCGTATGCCACCAGGCTTTCAAAGAAAAGGTGACACACGCGTTTGTCGCCTTAATAAATCTATTTATGATTTAAGGCAAGCTTCACGTGAATAGTTTGTCAAATTCTCGTCTGCACTGATTGATAAAGGTTTCTCTCAATCTCGTGCTGATCACTCTCTCTTTACACACATAACCTTTAACTACTCCATTTATGTACTTGTGTATGTTGATGATATCATCATTACCGGTGATAATTCGGTTCAGATATCATCCTTAATCTCTAAACTTGAGTCACGATTCCCCATTAGGAACCCTGGACCCCTTCGTTATTTCTTAGGAATCGAAGTGTCCAGATCATCTGAAGGCATCTTTCTTTGTCAACGTAAATACATATTGGATATTTTACAAGATTCAGGCTTTACTAACAATAAGCCTTCTCCATTCCCAATGGAACAACATCTTAAGTTACTTCCATCCGATGGAACTGCTTTACTAGATCCTAGTCAGTATCGTCACCTTATTGGTCGAATATTATATCTCACTGTTACTCGACCTGATATTGCATACTCGGTCAACTATCTTAGTCAATTCATGCAACATCCACGCACTACCCATCTTGATGCTGCGTTTCATGTCTTACGATATCTTCGAGGCACTATCAATCATGGAATTTTTCTTTCTTCCTCTAGTTCCTTGAAATTGCAAGGTTACACAGACTCGGATTGGGCTGGTTGTCCCACTACTCGTCAATCTACCACGGGATATTTTACAATGCTCGGTGCAAGTCCAATTTCATGGAAATCTAAGAAACAACCCACTGTCTCTCGCTCTTCTGCAGAAGCAGAATATAGAGCACTTGCAAATCTCACCACGAAATTGAAGTGGTTATACTATCTGTTTCGTGATCTAGGTGTTTCTTTTCCTAATCCCATACCAGTTTACTGCGATAATGAAGCAACTATACATATTGCCGAAAATCCAGTTTTTCATGAACGAACTAAACACATTGAATTAGATTGATATTTTGTTCGTGAAAAAATTCTCTCTGGATTGATTTCACCCTCTCATATATCTACATATAACCAACTCGTAGATATTTTTACGAAGCCTTTGGGTGCAGACCAGTTTCGACGACTAGCGAGCAAGTTGGGAGTGTGTTCTGCAAGTCCACCCTCTCCAACTTGACCGGGGGGGGGGGTATTAGCTATGAATATTCACCTTCATGATTGTAGCTAACAATCAACATATTAATTGTAAATATCAGCAAGTATCCCTAGATTATAGCCAATGTTATATCCCCAAATCAAAGCATACAATCAGCCTAGTTTATGTTAGCTTAGATCATGGCAACTAGTTAGGAATGAATCTGAATTATAATGTATCTGTATCATACTATAAAAGCAGCTCATTGTAATGTATTACATACACTTAGAAATAACAACTACTTTATCTCTTCACAATTGTATATTAATATCGAGTTTATTGATGTAATCCTTTGTGAACAGTTTCGGCACTCCACCTTTCTGATCCACACATATTATTTGAGGTCTAAATCTCACACCAACTACTCATTTATTAGTTCTTTTATTTTTAAAATTATGTGCAAATCGTATGGATTTTTGGGCTTAATATTATTTTTAATATCAAATTCATACTTGTACGCATGCATATTAAATTTTTATGTTTATAAATTGATTATATGTGTATTAATGTGTGTCTCGGTTACAAATAAATTAATTGTTTTCTTTTGAGTTTGTATTAAATCTAGTATCTTGTTATTTTATTTATTATTCTGAAATTATACTTGTACACTTATACTTGGAGATTTGTTGCCTTTCTATTTTGAAAATATTTTAAAATATATAATTTTTAAACATACTTGAAAATTTTATAATTTGTACTGCTGTTTTTGTTTTCTTTATAGCCTAGTTAATATATTGCCTTATTCAATTTTACATGAGAGTGTATCGTTAATTGGTGATTTTTATATTTGAGTTTGACTAGTTTTATGGACATGAGTATTATACTACTTGCATGGCTAACTTATAAGTCTTGTAAAAAGGAGTCTTGGTGCAGTAGCTTGTATATATAAGTCGAGCATTTTATTTGGTTTACTTTTGTTTATTTATGTTTAATATAATATTTTTTGTTTTAGCAAGATTTTGTCATTTGATATAATTGGGTACATGTTATTAAATGTGAATTAGCTTCTATTCGAAATTGGTGTTGCTTGTTAATTTGGCCTACTCTATTGCGACGTTTGGTTATTGATACTATCATTGTTATTACTTAATAGTATTATTAGTATTATAATTTGGCATACTATGATTTTCATAAACATGTTTACTTCGATTTTTATTTTCGGTTGCTTGACTAACTTTGTGTATAGAGAATGTGCTAGTTAATAATTGATTATTAATTATATTTGTTAACTAGTGATTATTTAATAAATATCATTTTACTATTTACGCACCGTATTTAATTTTGTTCTCGGATATTAGGGACTTAAGGTCTATACTACTAGTTAAAGTTGAGTGCCTAGTTAATGGTTTGAGTTGTTTTGATTACACTATTTTATTAATGAATCTAAGAGTATTAATTTATGTAGTAATTATTTATTATTATATGTACATTAGCAAGTGGATGAGTATTTAATTTTTTATTAGATATGATTACGCTTTTATACTAATACAGAGGCGTATAATTCGTTTTAGATTCAAATACGGAGTTTTAGCGATACACTTGATCTTCGGATATTTCAGTTCTAACTCAATATCTATATCAGGTACGAATTCTTGGTTCTTCTTTTTGATTAATTAAATATTCGTTAAATTTATTGTGGATTCGTTTCCTAAAATTGTGATCTTATTGTACTCCATGTGTACATTATTGTACGCTTTCTCAGTTTCGTTTCGAATCCCTTATTTTATATTTATAGTTGTCTTGACTCGTATATATTATTTTGTTTTGCAATTTCTTGCGACATTATTTATTTTGTTTCGTTTCGTGCAACGAGTCAAGCAACCTTTGTAACCTATTAGTTGGGCTCTTAGACCGATCTGTGTGGGTTAATCACAGACAATGTTCACATGGAGTTCGGGGTAAAGGTGAACTAGGCACCTACTCATATCGGTACGAGCACGTCTCTTGGGTATGAGATGTGTTTAGATCATGATCGCTATTGTATCGTTGGGATGTTTTATACATTCCTTATTTCTTCTTCTGGATTACCGAAGAAGAAACCATTGTCCTGTACTTCGCTGGTGATTGGAGTTAGCGAGTATAGTTTTGTGTAAGAGACCCATATTGTACCCACCTCACTTGCTATTCGGCCTTATTTAAGTTTCATTGTTAACTCAATTATTTTAAATTATTATCGCACTGATTCGTATACCATTGATAATTGTTTCAAATTTATTATTGATCTCTATCTCATTTTCACTTAAAACTCGGTGTTGGTAAGACACGATTCACTCATACTTAAATTTCATATTTTATTTAGATTATGTTCGTACAGAGCATTTGGCTCACTCTTTATTTTTTCCTTTCCGCAGGTAAATAGGGGTAAAGCGGGAAGAGTGATGAGTGCCACCCAGTCTTTAGTATAGTTTTGGCCTAGTGGTTTATTGATTATGAGAACTCATTTAATTAGTTTCGAACATTTCTAGTATCGTTACTTTGGATATTTAGACCACGTACTTTTATTTGGATTATTGACATTGGTTTATTGCGGTTTTATATGATTCAGGATTGTTTAAGATGTTGCCTTAATTGTTATAATAGTAGGGTGTTACAAAGTTGGTATTAGAGATAGAGTTTATAGATTCTGTAGACTGCCCTTTAGGCATTGACCTGTGAGTTGGGTTGACTTCGCATGGGTAGGATTAATACTTTTAATATCGACTTGTGATATGATTGTTTCGTAGGTGCACTCACAAAAATTTTGCAGGATGCCGCCAAAGATATCTAATGCAAGCCAAAACACTGGGGGAAATGTTACTCAGCAGATTGTGATGGATCAAAACACTTTTATGCATATGGTGGAGCAGGTGGCGGCTCGGCAAACGCAGAATCCTGGTGGTAACACACAAAATCAAGAAGGCCAGACTATGTTTGATCGCTTTATGAAACAAAGGCCTAATTGCTTCAAGGAGGCTAAGACCCCGATGGATGCTGAAGCGTGGATTGATCATATGGAGAAGATCTTTCGGGTACTTAACTGCTCTGAGTTGGAAAAGGCTTGATAAGTGGATTTAATATCCACTTGGAGCGCTTCGTTTCATCTTAAATTGATGTCTTGGACTCAAGTATGTTGTGTTTTTAATGTGTTTTTGTCTAGTTGTGCAGATTTACGAAATGCCGGCTAGGGTTGGTATTTTCGTCGATGATGGAGTTGAATTTGAGCTTTGGAATGAAGGTAGAAGTCTTTCCCTAGACTATCGTGGAGGATCATGAGTCAAAGGAATGAAGACGAGAGTTATTGCAAAAGGAACGGACGAAAACGGAGCAAGAATGAAGAAAAGATAGCAGAATTGTAGTCTGTCAGCAAGATGCAGCGCTGAGAGCACAACACCAACGCTATGGTGACGCTGAGTACGCCAGAACATCCTTGCTGGAAAAGACTTCTAGGGCCTATGTAAACACTACCTATCAATGTAAAACGTACCAACACTTCACATAACACATAGAGAGAGCCAAGAGACGAAGAAACATATTCGAAGAAGGATTCCGAAGATCGTGACAATCAACGGAGTTCTAAGATCTACTTTTCGTTTGTATTCTTCTATTATGGCGAAACTCTTGGATGCTTTTGGGATTTATTTTCTTACTCTATTACTCTAGTTTATTATTCAATTCTTGTTTTATTATCATGTTTTCACTTGATCCCATGATGACGAACGGTTCGATTATGAACTAATCGTTGTCATGGGATTCTAACGGATTTATTTGTGGAGCTTTAGTATTTTGTCGCTTTAAAGATCTGTGTGTGATGTATATTGATACCCTCGTATGGATGTGCTTAATTGTTAGATGCGTAGCTAACATCTAATCTCAATCTGTTAATCTCTTGTGAAGTGAAAGTGGATCTTGAGATTTAGAACTTGCCATGCTAGCATAGGTTCATGATTGTTTATCAACATGATTCGTGGTGTAATTTGAACTACTTTATACTACCCTGTGTGATCTTTATGGATAACTTGTTCTTCAACCATTATGTTTTCAAATTCTATAGACATATAGGGTCTAAGCATAATTGGTGTTTATTCATCTTCTATCTCTTTTGTGGATGCATGGGTAGTTTGGTATACGTATGCTGACAGGTAGCGTATACTTGTTTCGTGTTGTCCGATCAAATATCATAACCATTGCATATAGTGATTAAAGGCATCAGATCTAAGCGAAGTATTTAATGAAGTTAGGATCCCATGTTTTATCTCGCATAAGTAATTCGATTTTAATTCTCATTAGTTAATTAATTCTTAGATTGTTAAATTGCTTCTTCATTAATTTTAGTTAATCAAAAACTCAAATTTGTTAATTTATCTTAGCAGTGAATAAAAACCATACATTGTTGCATAGGTGCATTAACTGAATTGAAACCTTAACCAGATCTTTGTGGGAACGAACTTGACTTATATCTATATTACTTATGACCACGTACGCTTGCGTGATTTAGTGCGAACAAGGCTCGTTTTGGCATTTACCGTCTTGAGGGGGATGCTAGCATTTGGTGGAAGTCATTGGTGGCTTTCCACGTAGCTGGATATGAGAATACTATCACTTGGGATGTGTTTAAAGCACAGTTCGATCACAGGTATTTTCCTGCCAGTATCTGTGAGGAGTATGCTCGGGAATATCTGAGCATAACTCAGAAGGAGGATGAATCTGTGGTGGACTTTCAGATTAGGTTTCAGAGGTTAACTAGCTATGCACGGTCCATTGCTGGTACAGAGGAAGGTAAAATCATGAAATTAAGTGGGCTCTGAAGACTTCGATCCGTAATCACATCATAGCTAACCGTTACACTACTATGGATAGTTTGGTGGACAGTGCCAGAGACCAAGAGCTTCATCAGACTGACTTCCGTAAACAGAGAGACTTACAGAACCAGAAAAGGAAGAGAGAAGATGATTCTTCTAGATTTCAGAAAAATGGAGGATCTGTAGGCAGATTTAAACAGAATGAGCAGAGGTATAACACTCGTTTTTAGCAGAGGAATGGAAATCAGGATAATCAGCAGAACAGGTCAGGGGCTCAAGCTGGGAATCAGAATGGAGGAAAATCTATTGTGAGCATTGCGGGAAGATGCACAGTGGTGTCTGCTTTTGCCTTACTAGATCATGCTTCAACTGTGGCCAGAAAGGCTATACTATTCGAGATTACAAGGTGCCATTGAAGAAATCTGCAGACTAGAATGATCAGAGTGGGAAGAATAATCAGAAAAATGGTGGACGTGTCTTTTCTATCACCGCAAAGGATGCTGCAAATACCCCAGGTACCATTACGGGAACACTTTCTATTGGCAATAAGAATGCTACAGTTTTATTTGATACTGGTGCTACAAATTCATTTATCTCTACATCTTATGCTAAACATCTATGCATCACATCTACTACATTATCACCAGAATTTTCTGTTGGCAACCCTATTGGGGGAAATATGCTTGTGAACTCTCAGTATCATGATTGTGTAGTTATAGTTGAGGATAGAAAATTATTTGTGGACCTTTTACCTATTCCGTTGTGAGACTTTGATGTAATTTTGGGGATGGATTGGTTAGAGCGACATAAGGCTACTACTGATTGTCAGGGAAAGAGAATAATTTTTGGTGATCCAAATTCACCTGAGTTCAAGTTCCAGGGTTCTACGCCCAGTGGTTTGGGGAAATTTGTGACCCCCATTAAAGCCAAACGGATGCTTGCAAGTGGTTGTGAAGGATATTTAGCTCATGTAATTGATTCTTCCAAAGAACAATCTAAAGTTGAAGATGTTAGTGTTGTATTTGAATTTCCAGATGTATTTCCAGACGACTTGGATGGACTACCACCACAACGAGAGGTGGAATTTTCTATTGATCTGCTTCCTGGTGCGCAACCTATTTCTAAGGCTCCGTATCGCATGGCTCCATTAGAATTGCAAGAGTTAAAGGAAGAACTGCAGGAACTACTTGAGAAAGGTTTCATTCGGCCTAGTGTTTCCCCTTGGGGAGCACCTGTCTTATTTGTGAAGAAGAAAGATGGTTCAATGAGGCTCTGTATTGATTATCGGGAGTTGAACAGAATCACTGTGAAGAATAAGTATCCGTTGCCTAGGATCGATGACCTGTTTGATCAACTTCAAGGAGCAAAATATTTTTCGAAGATTGATCTACGTCCAGGCTACCATCAGTTGAGAGTGAAGGAAAGTAATATCCCGAAGACCGCATTTAGGACTCGGTACGGGCACTACGAGTTTCTTGTTATGTCTTTTGGGTTAACCAACGCACCAGTCGTTTTCATGGACTTGATGAACATAGTATTCAAAGATTTTCTTGAAAAGTTCATGATCGTATTTATTGATAACATTTTGGTGTATTCAAAGTCTAAAGAAGAGCACGAGGAGCATTTGCGAGTTGTATTGGAGATATTGCGGAAGAATAAGTTATATGCAAAGTATCAGAAATGTGAATTTTGGCTCGAGCAAGTTGCCTTTTTGGGACACATCGTATCAGCAGATGGAATCAAAGTGGATCCTGCTAAGGTTAAGGCTATTACCGATTGGCCAAGACCTAGCACCATGACTGAGGTTAGGAGTTTCTTGGGACTCGCTGGTTATTATCGTCGCTTTGTTGAGGGTTTCTCGACTATTGCCGTGCCTTTGACACAGTTGACTCAAAAAAGTAACAAGTTCATATGGATTGAGGAATGTGAGGCTAGTTTTCAAGAGTTAAAGAACAGACTTGTGACATCTCCAGTTTTGACACTACTATCTGGAATGGGTGGTTATGTGATTTACAGTGATGCTTCGAAGAAGGGACTCGGTTTGAAAGAGAAGTGTCCTAAATCCAATCATGGATGATGAGTTAGGATAAACTTTCTTGTAATCTTAGTAGGTTTTATGATTTTTAGTGAAAGACATATTTGTCTTTATATGGGCTTTATCTATTTAAAGTGTATTAATCAGATGTTCCATAGTTTAGAGTAAAGCTTCTAGAATTATAATGAGATTATAATAGTGAGATCTAGAAGATGATAACACTAGACTTAAAATTGTTCCTGATCATAGGAAAACTGATTGGAAGTTAGTTAATCCATAAAGATCAGTACATACTATGCTAGCTTCCTAGGAAGGATGTCTGTTCTCATAGGCATTTGTGTGGTGATACTATAGCTAGTATGTAGGTGCTTATTAGGGAATAAGTTCACTGAACATGACTCGATCAGTGGAGCAACTAATGGAGTTTACTCACGTGTCAGTAGTTGTTCACTTAGTAATAGTTGTACAAGTGTTCTTAGACTTGAGATTGTTAGAGTAATCTTGTATATAATGAACTATGCTTTGGTTTAGTCCTTAGTCTCAAGGACACTTATTAGGTCTATTCTGGGCATAGGGATTTGTGTATGGAGATATTTAACGGTCAATAAAGGATCTACCCCTTCCAGTAAAGGAAGAGAATATCCTATGCTATTCTTATTATGCTAGTTTAGGAATCTCTGGCCAGAGTGAATGAAATTAGAAAGGAGTTTCTAATTTGCATTAACATGAACTATGCATTATGAATAAGGAATCATATGATTAAATTTGATAGGCTTGACACAAGTTCCATGCCTTGTATTTAATCGGGATATTGTAGGGTGGAAGGAACTAAATTGTACGGTAACTATTCACTGACTAGGTTCTAGGTATTCTAAGCAGTGAATTCATATTATCCGGATAGTCGTGATATGATGAGAAGTATCCTCACGATGTAGAATAAATATGATTAATTATTTAATTAATTATATTTAATGAATTAGAAGAATTCATATAAATAATAGTAAAATAGTTTTATTATAATTTATTTCTACTACCGGCTTAATATTGAACCTCCAGGGTCACACAATAAAAGAGACTGATTTATTGGTGGAGGAATTAATTAATAATGGCTATTAATTATTTGTTTATGAAATAAAGAATTTATTAGCAATTTTATAATTGATTAAATAAGATTTAATTGATTATAAAATAATTAAGAAGAGTTCTTAATATTATTAATTAAGGATTTAATTTAAGAAATTAAATCAAGTGAGAGAATTATTTTCTAAAGAGTTTAGAAAAAATTAATGATTAAAAGAGTTTTAATTATTAATTAATTGATTAATGAGATTAATTAATTAAAAGGGTTAATAATTATAAGGAAAATATCAGCTGAGATATTTCCCTATAAATATAATGTTATAAACCCTTTTAGCCTCAGTTGTTTTGACGTAAGATTTCAGAAGGAGGCAACCCTATTTTCTCTCAAACCTTCGTCTTCCCTCAATCACATCTCTCTCTTGGTGGATACTTGTGGAGTGCTTCACACACTGAGGAGCAGCTGCTAAGAGGCCATATTCTTCATCCTTGGATCGCTAATAAGGTTAGTAATCGATCCCACATCTTTATCGATGAATCGTATGCGATATATACGTTATAAATTATGATTTATGCTTCCGTATATGCATAAAATTCCTTCAATGGTATCAGAGCATAGGTTGTATGCATATAGATTCATCTGTAAATTTTCAGAATTTTTATGTGATGTATGAATTTATTATGGATTTTACAAGTTTATTTTGATTTAATTATGAATTAATTCGATATAAATTTTTCTGTGATATTTGACTGTTGATCTGGGTTCTACAATTGTTGTAGATCGTCTGGATATTTTTTTTCATAATTTTCTGATGTATAAATTATTTATTATGAATTTTTGAAATTGTTTTGATTAAATTCGTAATAATAAAATATACATCTGATGAGAATTATGTGTGTATAAATATTGTAATGATATTGCACGGAAAACCAAGAATTAAAGCTGATGATTCGGATCAATTGATTACTGATGCCTGATTGTAGTACTGCACCATGCTGCTGTTGTCTGTACATAGAGATGTACAATAAAAGAAAAAAAATAATTCTGTCGGCTGCTGGTGACAAAAGGCGGTGGGACCGCAGGCAAAAAAGGATAACGCATTCTAAGAATGCGTCACAGGTTTAAAATGGGTTATAAGCCTGTAACGCATGTAGGAACCGCGTGACCGGTCTGTAATCGCATTCCCTGGATGCGTTACATGTTAAAAAAATGATTTTATTCCTGTAACGCATACAGGAAATACGCAACAGGGATGCTGTTTTCTTCTCTGGTCTTTTACCGGAGCTTGGAGACTCCGTTTGGGGCGTGCAATATATCGTTGGATTCGTTTTTTCGAGACGGATCTGATGATGTGGTCAAATATTTTTATAAAAATAGTTTTGAAGTATTTATTGCTTTAAAGTGTTTTAAAGCATTTTTTTAAATGTTTAACTGTTTTTTAATGCAATTTGTGATACATAGGGATGTATATAATTGTGTCATATGTTATAACATGCCTACCCTTATGTTCCTTTATGTTTATATATGTGATATATGCTTAGGTTTACCATGGGATGATAGATTTAGGTGAACATAATTGACATAAGGCGTAGCTTAGACGATTTAGGATTTGTGAAATTGTTTCACAAGTTTAATATAATATTATGAATATAATCATGAGATTCTTGTGTTTGTTAAACATGTAATTAAATATGAATTTTCAATATTGAGAGAAAGGATGATTCTGTCAAAAACAGATTTCGATCTGTAAGAAAGGGGTATTAAGTGACGCCTCTTGACAATACTCCCCCCGATCTGGGAATCATCCAATTATCGATTATTGATTTGAAATATTTAATTTAAAAGGAAGAATGTAAGAACCCAGATTTTGGATAGAATTAAAACTTTTTATTATATAATGATGTAAGAATGAATAGTGGTTACGGCTACGATGTAATGGTTGATCTTATGAATGAATGAATGGATTTGGATTCAAATATTTATATGTCTTGAGGAATGCTAATGGTTGACAACTTAGATAAGAATAATCTATCTCCTAGGGGAATAAGATATGGCAATTCCAAGCAGGAGAATATTCTCATGTCATCCAGATCGATAACGATTAGTCCTAGTCCAGTGGTTCCGTGAAAGGGTTAATGAACGCCCGAGAGAGAACAAGGGCATTGTCATAAATGTAGGGAATAAAGAAAGAATAAAGAGTGAATAGTGTTTTTTTTGGTGGAAATGAGAATATTATTAGACGACGCTATATAGAAGTATTCGGAACGGATTTCCGAGTTCGTATTAGTGATACAGGGGGAAAATAAGTGTATGTGAAGGCTGTAGGATTCTGAAAAACCGCACTTTTATTTTCTCCGAGAATTCCCTGGACACTGAAAGAATTAAGGATTTATTAAAGGGATTTAAAGAATTTAAATTCAAGATTTATAAAGAAATATCGAGAATGTTAGTATAAATATTAAGAAGGTTTCCGGTAAAACCCTAATTAGAAATCCGTGAGATATTCCTACGAACGATCAATCGAAACGAGCAATAACCGGAAAAAAGAAACAAGCAGAGGAAGCAAGAGTCATGCATAAGCTACTAGAAAATATCTAGCAACCAAGTGGACTCATGTAACTAGCACACTTAGGAAAAGGAACTAGTACTTAGAAAGCAAACCATGTAGTTAGCTTTGAACCATCCAAAACACAACACTTGACTTGAAAAATACATCACTTAGTGCATCATAACTTTAATAATTCAACCAAGGATGAGATATTATCTAAATTTCATCCACTTTATGCATTATTCCAAGCAAAACCACAAAAACATATCAAACTCTCTCTTGTTTCCTCCATTCGGCCTTTTGGCTAATTCCAAGACCAAAATTCCACTTCCAACCATCATTTGATCTTGTAATTTTTATGGTGAGTTCTATAATTCACAAAAGTAATCTCCAAGTAGTTTGAGCTTCAAATTCCTTTGTTTCCATTTTCAAATAAATCATTCAAGAGGAGCATGAATAGTGTTCTTCAAGATCTAACTTTGTTTTCTTGATTTCTTTTGATTGATCTAGCAAGCTTAAGCACTCTTAAGGACCATACAAGGCTTATTAAGGCTATATCACTCTCTAATGAAGGTATAACCTCTTGAAACCCTAACTCTTGTTTGAGATTTAAGCATGTTTATGATAGATATAGCTCAGTTATGGTTATGTTAAGGTTAAAGCATGATTAGTTAAGTGATTTAGTGATTTTGGTAGCATGATGGTTATTATTATAAAGCATGATGTTCTTGGACTTGTTTAGATGCAAATCATGTATGTAAGTTGTTGAGATGCCCGGTGTGGCTTTTTTGGATCGTAACGATTTTTGAAACGCTCGATTTATAGCCGTCGTAATGCTGAAATTTCGTTAACACTAAGTAATTGTGTTTGACAGTAGCTGTAATCCACTTCCTAGCTTCATATTCTGCCATGGGAAGATAGATAATGTTCCACGCTTCATTTTGATATAAAGATCGTGTGAAACGGATTTACGGTTTAGGATTTATGGCCGATTTACTAAAAGTAGTTCGAAACCGTAAACGAGAGTTCATGACTGAAATTGAACCCTCGTAAAATACGTAAGTTAGTGGAAAATCATGGTAATTAAATACTAGAGATAAAAAGGAAGGTGTGAGAGAAAATCTCATGTGAAACGGATCGTTTTTCGATTTTATAAAAATGTTTGAATCAAGGTTAAACGCGAACGAACCCCTTAAAAGTATAACTTTGGTTATAACTTAGAAAACGAGCGATGAAACTCGAGGTATAATCTTGGTTCGTAATCGACCGACTTTAGAACCTATACGACTTAAGTATATACCAAGTGTGAGTATGATGACATGTCTTAATAACGAACAAATGTCGGATCGTATCGGTGATAAAAAGAGTTACACTAAAAAGTGTATAACGAGATAATTCGAAAACGTGTTTCGACTTAAGTTGATAGTTAGCCTTTTAAAAAGTGTTAAATGATTAATCTCGAATATTTTGACTATTTATTGATCGCCGAGCTGACCCGGGACACACTACCAGTACCCCTACTCGTACTCGATTACCAGGCAAGTTTCAAATCTCTTTTAAATAGGGATGGCAAAATAATCCGAACCGACGAATACCCGATCCAAAACCCGATTTTTTGGATATCCAAAACCCGTCTTTTTGGATATGGATATGGATTTAAATTTCATACCCAAAGTTTTTTGGATATGGATATGGATTTCATGTATACCGAGCCGAAACCCGATCCGAAACCCGATCAAAACCCGATCCGAACTCGAAACCCGAAAGATACCCGAATTTTATTTATTATATTTTATATTTTATATATTGATATATAAGTTTATAATTTATATATAATATATAACTTATTTTTTAGCCAATATAATCAAATACCCATTACCTAATATATCTATGTAGCCCATTTAAAAAAAACCTACCCGGCCCATTACCTAACTTTACCTAATACACTTAATATATATAATCCTACACTAACACAAACTCAAAAATGGACTCAAAAAACACGCACACTAAACCACACATAGTAAGTGTCTCTTTCTCTTGTGCGGCTCTTTCACTTCTCGTGTACGGCTCTGCGTCTCTCTTTTCTCTCTCTCGATTTCTGTTCTTAATTGGTAAAACTCCGGTAATCTAGGATGTATAATCCTCCGATAATGATTATCGAGTGTTTATATCACCGAATTAAGGGAAGATAATTGAGATTACTCATTTTTTTTTGTCTTAAATCGAGTCCTTTCCTCTTCGATTTTGAGATTTACAGAGTTGGGGTTATATAAAATTGATGGCGACGAGTTTATAGATCGGAAACTTGAGTTTATTTTCCGGTTAAAAACTCGATGCCCACATTATAAAATTGATGTTTATTGATGTTTTGATGATGCAGATCGGGATTTATATAGTACTGTTTGTGCGTGTATTGTATCTATACATGGAGTTGATGAATCGAATGGAGGCTGTGAAAGAGTGATGTAAACTGTGTTTTTTTATAAATAAAATTTTCGGGTTTCGGGTATATCCGAATACAATCGGGTAACCGTTGGATCGGATTTGGATATTAGTTTTCGGGTATTTTTCAGGTTCGGATCGGGTTTGGATTTGGATATTGCCATATTCGAGCCATAGCCTGCATTCCTACATTCAAGTTCTATTGTAATACCTGTTCCCTGATTTAAATGTTTGCTTATAACCTAGATAGATAATATATCGGTTATAAGCCGGATATGGTTAAAACCCTTAAGTGAAGGGCATTTGAATCTTATTCTTCGAATATAAACCGGGAGTCAGTACTTCTTGATATATCATGATTATTTCGGGGAAGAATATTTAAGTAAATATCTTTCCATTATTTACCTATAGAATATTCATTCATCGCGTATTATTTTGAATATTCCTTTCGAATATTGTTTGGAATATTCAATTAAACTTTATTTAATCAATGAATATTATTCTCCAATATTCATTTTAAGTTGATTCATTTATCGAATATTCCTTTGGAATTTATTCATTATCTATTTATTGAATATTATTTGAAATATTCATTTGATCATCATCTAACTATTATTTTGAATATTCATGCGAGATTTATTTATTCGATAAGTATTATTAATTTAAATATTCATTAATTATTTAATGAATATTATTTGTGAATATTTACTCAAGAATCATTCTGAGTAATATTTTATATTAAGATTATTCCTTCAATATTTATACCCTTATAAATATTCTTTGGAATATTTATTTAATTCCTCTAACTCGTTTCAAAAGCGATTCATTTCATTTAAATATTATCTTCGACCTTCGAATATTATGTAAATTATTTCGGAGTCTTATTATTAATACTTAGTATTAATACTTGTATCAAGAAAGGTTCTCAAAACTCCCTTCTTCATTCAAAATCTAACTGTCAAATTATAAGGAACCTTACTTGGGAGATGTTATTTATCTTGTTGACTTCCCGGTCATAAATCTTTCGAAAAGTATTCCTTTCACTCGCAACTTGGATTGCTATCTATTACATCTGTGTACCCTCTCATCATTCGAGGGGTAAGATTATTGGAACAAGATGGTATCCTCTATCAAGCAGCAGCTTGGGAGATATGATGTTGAATTTTCCTTTCCAACTAGATTCGACTACTTTGTGGAGTATTATCAACAAGTATTATACTTGGGGAAAAGGGGACGAACTTTACGTTCAGAGTCATGAACTTCGTTTCGAACTTGGAGTCGTGTAAGAGGCCGAGTAGCGCCGGTCCATCCCATTGGCCCAACCGTTGGCCGGGGAGATCTAACAGGGCGGTAGACAAGTAAATCCGTCAGCTCTTCCTTCTACCGGTAGTAAATCTCAATTGAGTTGTACAATCTGCGACTGATCATCGTACGGATTGGAACAGCGGGCGCGGTGAATACTCCAGCATTAGTTCATCATTCAAATTCATTTATTTTCTGTAACATCATCATTGTTAGCAGTATTGGAAAAGGTTTTCGTAATTGGAATTGTAATATTTTCTGCAAGTTCCTCTTTTAGATAAATGATGATATTTTGCTAATCTTTTGCGTAGCAAGTATGTCCATGGAATATATATTTTGAGTTACCTTGTAGCTTCATCATTTACCTTATATTGGTATTATCTTCGCTAATGCATGGCATGTGGTTTCAAAGATATTTGAATTGCTATATATATATATATATATATATCATCACTGTTCACTTATATTGTTGTTGGTGGGCTATTGCTCTCCCTTGCTTATTTATTATGTCACAACAATAGCTAGGACAGATGGCTCGCGTAAGGCACACTCAGCGCAAGCAGGTTACCCGACCCACAGGACTCCCCGCTGATATGCTAGCTGCCATTGCTGAGGTAGCATAGATAGACAACTTTGCTTCCAGCTTAACTATATGTATAATTAATGTTAATCAACGACAAAACTTTTAAAGTTATGATGTTATCCTTTTGGCTTGTAATAAATTTTATTCGTAAACCCTTTACGTAAGACTTATTTCAATTTCATCTCTGGGACTATAACTGTGTGTGTGTGAGTGGATATTATTGTGGGGTCACAGCATGCTACTTATTTATTTTGGACTCAAGTCGAGTATTATGGGTGGAAGTAAGACCGTAACCACCAGATCCCAGACCCCGGATCTAGGGGTGTTACAGAAATGGTATCAGAGCGAGAGTTATATATCCCAAGAGATGATGCGACGTTATATAATAATAAATTCACTAATATAATAAGAACCCTTGCCAGGTTCACCTAAAACCCTTACAGGAACTTTTTAAGTATCATGATAGTAACATAGTTCGTCTTGTGTAGGAGAGCGACTTGTCTGCCCAGGAGGCAGCTGCGAGACAGCATGATGAGGACATGTTCCGGACTAGAGACCCGTATTATGAGCACTTGCCTGATAAGGACACTGATGTTATTGAGTCTAAGGAGGAGGACCCTGAGGAGGTCCAGGTTGATGCTGATACTGATGTTATTGAGTCTGAGGATGTTGATGAGGAGGATCCAGAGGAGACCCAGCTTATAGCTGATGTTAGGGTCATGGAGGAGGACACTGACATGACCACTGAGCAGGTTATGGCTGCTGTTGTTGGACAGGCTGTAGATGAGGATGAGCTAGTGGATGATGCTGTAGGGAGTTCCGGACTATGAGTGCCACCCCTCTCTGTTGAGAGAGCCCCTACCCCACCACCACTACATGTGAGCCCATTTTCTGATGAGTTTGAGGAGCTTACCCCAGAGCCCCAGCAGGTAGAGACTGCAGCTCCAGCTGAGCCATCTACCCCACCCCATGTCCCGATAGGGGGAGTCCCAGTATGTGTTCACAACTTGGTTGTGAACGGGCTTTATAGAGAGTTTTCAGTGGTGGATGCCAGATTAGCAGAGTCTAGGAGGGAGCTAGCAGCGGAGAGAGCCGCCTAGATGAGGTTGCAGGGCCGGAGGACGATCAGTGATCGGGCTGGGTATAGGGCTGTGACCCGCATCGAGCTGAGGGCTCGGGTGAGGGTGCGACAGTTACCTACTGATGGGCATGGTATGGTATCTAGAGTAGACGCCGAGGAGATTTTCCGCATCGCCATGGGGAGGGTTCGGATGATGTTTCATCGTGGTGGTTGATTTCAGGTGCAGTGATGCAGTAGTCTAGTTGTCTACTCATGTACGGACGTAGTAGTGCCGACTTTTGTAGGGATGGTTTCATTGTACTTAGTTTCCCTTTTGCAGACTAGACAGATAGACAACATATTTCACTTTTGACTTGTTGTCGTTGTTAGGATGGTTGTACTTTAAACTATCGTTGTAACTCAGATGTTGTACCTTTTCGGTACCTGGTATATATTTGTTTCCCTTTCAGTTATTTCAATTTTGTTGGGATGCGATCCCGAGTTTATTAGCATATGTATTGCTTTCGATTAAGTTGCCATGCGATATAGAACTGTGGGATCCTAAATCCAATCATGTAACGAATTTTGCGAGGAGAAATCCTTTAAAGCAGGTAAGTGACCCTAACGAATCATTGTCCAAATTTTCAGTAAAATGCCTCCAAGACGAATGGGCACTAGGGCAAACCCCCGTGAATCTACTGACCAAGAGAGTCACAACCAACATGAGGAAAACCTTGAATATAATGAAGAGGAAGATCAGGACTATAATGAGCAAGAGGATTCCCAGTACGGGGCTGTAGATGAAACTTTCTACACTGCAGACTTCGAAGAGGAAGTAGAAGAAGGGGAAACTGAAGTTGAGCAGCAGGGGGAGAACCCGGGTGGGAACCCCATGGGTCAGTTTATGGATCTGCTTAGGCAGAATTTGAACCAATATCCCCAACCACAACCAGGAAATAACACTTCAGTGGCAAATTCCTTCAGGGCCTTTTAGTCCCTTAAGCCCCCAGAGTTCCACGGATCGGCAGATCCCGTTGAGGCGAGGGCCTAGATCAATGAAATGGAAAAATCTTTCGAGATTCTGAGTATCATGAGGCTCAGAAGATTGTCTTTGCTACTTACCTACTAAAGGGAGAGGCCAACTATTGGTGGGAGGCCAAAAAGAATATGGAAACTGATGCTATCGTAGCCTGGGATAGGTTTAAACAATTATTTCTGGAGAAGTACTTCCCAAGGTTCATGAAAACTCAAATGGAACTTAAGTTTTTAGAGCTGAAACAGAACAATATGTCAGTGGCTGACTACGAGGCCAAGTTTACTGAGTTATCAAGGTTTGTTCCGGAGTTCGTGGACACAGAGGAAAAGAAAGCCAACAGGTTTCAACAAGGGTTGAAACAGTGGATCCAGAATAGAGTGGCGGTTTTAGAAATTACGGATTATGCCACCTTAGTGCAGAAGGAAACTATTGTGGAAGCTGGAAGTGATCAAATGCAGAGAGAAAGAGAAAAAAGGGGAATAAAGAGAAAGTATCCCAGTATGGGCGGAGGGTCCACTAGAGGAAAACCCCCAACCAAGTTTAACAGAGGAACCATTTCCCTACCTAGGAGAAGGGAAGGGTTTAAACCATTTGTGAGTGCAACGGTGAGCCAGGGCGGCCAGCAAGCAGGAGTGTCCCGTTCCCATCAGTCTAAACCCCCTTACCATTATGTGCTACCTGTGGGAAGAGGCATCCCGGTGTGTGCAACCTGAAGCAGATAAACTGTTATAAGTGTGGGCGAGCTGGGCACTATGGTACCTCTTGCACCACGATCATCCCTAATAGTACCACTTGTTTCCAGTGCGGACAGCAAGGGCACATGAGGAAGGATTACCCAAGGAACAAACCAGTGGCATCAGGGGCGAGCAAGGCTACCTCCAATAGACCCCCAACTGCCAGGACTTTTAACATGATAGTGCAAGATGCCGTGACGGACACGGATGTGATAGCAGGTACATTTTCTCTCAATTCAGTCAGTGCAAATGTCTTATTTGATTCGGGAGCAACTAAGTCTTTTATATCTAGAGATTTTGCGCATAAATTGAAACTTAAGACCCAGTAACTAAGGGATTCCTTACAAGTAGAGATAGCTAATCAAGAAGTCATTCCGGTTGATCAAATTCACCCCGATTGTAAATTAGAAATAGGAGGACGATCCTTCTATGTCGATTTGATTCCTTTTAGGCTAGGGGAATTTGATGTCATTTTGGGAATGGATTGGCTGTCTCGCAATAATTTGCAGATTGATTGTAAAGGGAAAAAGGTTAAGTTGAAAACACCAGGGAAGAAAGAAATAGTGTTTAAGGGGATGCGACAGACCCAGAAAATTCTGGCCATGGCGCAAACCAAGAGATTGCTACGAAAAGGGAACGAGGCTTATTTAACTTACGTTATAGACACCCAGAAGGAAGCACCTAGATTACAGGACATTCCTGTAGTTAATGAGTTCGAGGACGTGTTCCCACAAGATCTTCCCGGACTACCACCTGATAGGGTAATTGAGTTTGCCATCGAGTTAGCCCCGGGAACGGTGCCAGTTTCGAAGGCCCCGTACCGCTTAGCCCCAGTGGAAATGAAAGAGCTAGCTAAGCAGTTACAGGAATTGTTGGATAAGGGTATGATAAGGCCCAGTGTGTCGCCTTGGGGCACACCAGTGTTGTTCGTTAAGAAAAAGGACGAGAGTATGAGGTTATGCATCGACTACAGAGAGTTGAACAAGCTAACCATAAAGAATAAGTATCCACTACCCAGGATAGATGATTTGTTTGACCAGCTAAGAGGCGCTGAATACTTCTCTAAGATTGACCTAAGAACGGGATATCACCAACTGAAGATTAAACCTGACGATATCCCGAAGACTGCATTCCGTACCAGATATGGACATTATGAGTTCTTGGTGATGTCATTTGGATTAACCAATGCCCCAGTAGCTTTCATGGATTTGATGAATAGGGTGTTCAAGGAATATTTGGATAAGTTCGTGATAGTTTTCATTGACGATATTCTTATCTACTCAAAGACGGAGGAAGAACACGCTGAACATTTGAGGATAACTTTAGAAATACACAGGAAGGTGCAGCTATATGCCAAATTCTCAAAGTGTGAGTTCTGGAAGAATGAAGTGCAATCTTAGGGCACGTGATCAATAGAGAAGGAGTGTTTGTTGACCCCTCCAAGATAGAAGCAGTTTCAAATTGGGAACGACCAACTACTCCAACTGTAAGAACCCCAAATTTTGGATATAATTAAAACTTTTTATTAAGTAATGATAAAATGAGGAACAATGATTCCGACAACAAGGTCACCAGCTCTAATGAATGGTGGTTTCAAAGAACAATGATTGTAATGAATGGATATTGCTTTGGACAATGATCCTGATGCATTGGTATATTGTCAGAATAGAGTAATTCGATGATTGAGGACCTAGATAAGAATAATCTACCATCCAGGAAGGAGCTAATGGATCCTTGAAGGGAAATGAGTACGTACATAGTGTTTCCCGTACGTGCATAGTGTTTCCCGTACGTGCATAGTGTTTCCTGTACGTGCATAGTAATTTGGTGGATGAATAGTGATTTTGTAAGTTGGAAAACTTTTCACGCCACCCTATGTACGGGACGTGATATGGATGTTTCGAAGTCATATTAGTAATACGCGGAGGAAATAAGTGAATGCAGAGACGATCGAAATTCAGAAATTCCAAATTCTTTTTCGGTATAATATTTGACCAGACAGTGGATTAAATATTATTATAATCCAAGAATTGAGATATTAACTTTGAGAATTTGATATTTTGGGATGTTATTATATTTGATTTAAGAATGAAAGTAGGAAACCACTGAGGCAGTGAAACAAGCGTTCTAGAAACTGCTAAAACGTTATAACGAGATTAATCAATAAAGCGAACGAATCCTAGATTACGGATTAAGTTCGTATCAAGATTAAATATCCTACATGGTCATCACGAGGATTATATTAAGGATTGGGGAAGGTATTATGAATATCGAGAAATTTCCCGGTAAACCCTAGAGGTGAAACTACTTAGTTATTCGTCCGAACGATCAATGAATTGAGCAATAAACGGACAAAGAAACAAGCAGGGAATCAAGATAAATGCATGTGCAAGTGATAAATATCTAGTAACTAGCAAGGAACTAGATCAATTAGAATGCAACCAAGTACTTAGCACACAAACCACTTGGTTAGCCTTAAACCACCAAAATATCAACACTTGTCCAAGCAAATTACATCATCCATTACCTCACCACTTTATTAAAGCAGCCAAGGAGGAGATATTATCCAAAAACACTTCACTTTATGCATTATTATCCAAGAGACAAGCCAAGCAATACAAACTCTCTCCAAGAACATTACATTCGGCTTTTAGCTTAATTCAAAAACAAAAATCCACCTTCCACTCCTTGTTTGATCTTGTAATTTTTAAGGTGAGTCCTATATTTCAAGAAAGTAATCTCCTCAAAATTTTAGCTTCAAACTCCTTTGTTTCCATTTTCAAAAAAATCAAGAAAGAGGAGGGTGAATAGTGCTTTCATGAAACTAACTTTGATTTTCTTGATTCTTTTGAATGATCCAAGCTTTGTTAAGGTGTTCTAAGGATTGATCAAGGTTTATCAAGGTCCTACATACTCCAAGGAAGGTATAAACTTCAAGAACCCTAGTCTTTGATTTGAGTTTTAATGGAGTTTTGGATGAGTTTTAGTGTTGTATGCATATTTAGAGTACTAGATCTATGTGTGGGTTTTATGAGATGATAGTATAGCTTATATGAACGGAAAGACATTGCTTGGTCTTAGTTCAAGGATAAATAACATGTATGTGTGATTTGGAGTGGATGGTATAATAATTGGAGGGTTTTGATTTTGGAATTATCCGAGTTATAGCCGTCGTAATGCCCGATTTTCGATAATCTTTAAAAACCGTGCATCACAGTAGCTTGAACTCACTGTCCAGGGTTGTATTTTGCCATGATAAGATAGATAATGTTCCAAGCTTCGTTTTGATATAAAGAACGTGTTAAACGGACTTACGGTTTAGGAGTTATGGCCGATATACTAAAAGTAGTTCGAAACCGTAAACGAGAATTCGTAACTGAAATTGAACCCTCGTAAAGTACGTAAGTCAGTGGCGAATCTTGGTAATTAAATACTGGAGGTAAAAAGGAAGGTGTGAGAGAAAACTGTATGTCACAAGGATCGTTTTTCGATTTATTAAAAATATTCGAATCGAGATTAAATGCGAACGAACCCCTAAAAGACGACTCGTTTATAACTTCGTTAAAACACTTAGAAAACGAGCGATAAAACTCGGAGTATAATATTGGTTCGTAACAATCGACTTTCGGACTTATATGACTTAAGTATATGCCAAGTATAAGTACAGTGACATGTCGTATTAACGAACGAATGTCGGGTCGGATCGATGATAAAAGAAATCCACAAAAAGGGGTATAACGAGATAACTTGAGAACGTGTTTCGATTTAAGTATAACTTACCTTTAAAGTTTTAAGTGATTAATCCCGAATGCCTTGGCTATTTATAGATCACCGAGCTGAACCGGGACCCGCTACCACTACCCCTTACCGTACTCGACTACCAGGCAAGTTTCAATCCCCTTCTTTTAGGCTGTTGTTGTGATTGAATACATATATATGTTTTCTGTTATACATATGCCATAGCATGCATGCCTACTTTCAAGTTATATCATTATGCTTGTTCCCTGATCGTTTATTGGCTTATAAATTAGATAGCTAACGTATCAATTATAAGCAGGTTATTGTAAGACCCTCATAGAAGGGCGTATCCATCTTATTCATCAAATATAGACCGGGAGTCAATATTTCTTGACATATCGAGATTACCTCGAAAGAAAATATCTAAGTAAATATTTTCCATTATTCGGGCGACGAATATTATTTAAATATTCGTTCGAGATTATTTATTTAACGATCCCTACTTCAAATAATTATTTGAACGTAACTATTCGACGAATAATATTTTTTTATATTCATTCAGAGTCGAATTATTTATCGATTATTATTTTGAATATTCTTCTAAAGGTTGGACTACTAAATGAATATTATTTGGATATTCATTTAGAATATTATTCATTAAATGAATATTACTTTTGAATATTCATTTAAGATAGTAATTACCTGATGAATATTATTTTAATGTTCATCTGAAGCTTGATTTATTTATCGAGTCTTATCTCGAATATTCCTTTAAAGCTTGGATTACTAAATGAATATTACTTGATATTCATTTAGAATATTATTCATTAAATGAATATTACTTTTTCAATAAACATTTAAATTCCTAATTAATTATGAATATTATTTTGAATATTCATCAAGGGTTCTATTTAATCATCGAATATTATTTTAAATATTTTAAATATTCCTTTCAGGTCTTATTAATTAATGAATATTATTTTGAATATTCATTTGAATATTTAATTATGCAATAAATATTCTCTCGATATTTCTTCAAGGATTATTTGAGAAATACTCTGATTAAAGATATTCTTTCATATTCCTAAATATTCTGTAAAATATTTTAATAAATATTCTCTGAATATTTATTCCATACTTAGAATAACCTCGATAAGGTTTATCTTCTTCGATTATTACGGAAAATATTTCGGAGTCATATTATTATTAATCATATATCAAGAAAGGTTCTCAGACATCATTCTTCTTTGAGTCTATCTCCCTAATAATAAGGGAACCTTACTTGGAAAATGTTAATTATCTTGTCGACTTCCCGGTCATAAAGTATTCTCTCCACTCGCAACTCGGATGCTATTGACTTATTAAGTCATTGTTTACCTTCTCATCTTTCGAGGGGTAAGTTGTTGGAACAAGTTGATATCCGTTACCAAGTAATAGCTTGGGAGTTATTGGTAAATTTTACTTTCCAACTAGATACGACTACCTTGTGGAGTCTTATCAACAAGTATTATACTTGGGGAAAGGGGGACGAACGTTACATTCAGAATCATGAATTCTATTTGAACTAGGAGTCATGTAAGAGGCCGAGTAGCGCCGGTCCATCCCCTTTGGCCCAACCGTTGGCCGGGGAGAGCTAGTAAGGCGGTATACAAGTAAAGCCGTCAGTTCTTCCTTCTACCGGTAGTAAATCTAAATTGAGCTGTACGATCTCGACTGATCATCAAGATCGGAACAGCGGGCAGTGTGAATACTCCATCATTGGTTCATCATCCAAACTTACTTATTTCCTGCAACATGATTACTGTTGGCAGAGCTGGAAAAGTGTTCCTAACTGGAATTGCAATCTTTTCATGCAAGTTCCTCCTTTTTAATAACAATGAGAATATCTCGCTTACTTTTGATGTAGCAGATATTTCTACAAACAAATACTTTTAGTTACCTTGTAACTTCATCGTTCATATTATACTGGCATCATTCCCATAAATGCATGGCATATGGTTTGAAAGATACTTTTGAACTGTTATATATTATCGCTCAGTTATATATTATTGTTGGTGGGCTATTGCTCACCCTTGCTTTATTATTATATCACAACAACAGCTAGACCAGATGACTCGCACAAGGCGCACTCGACGCGGGCGAGGACGATGAGACTACCAGAGCTGAAGAAGAAGCTATTGGTAGGATATATTTATTCTTTCAGTACCAAGAATATGGTCTAGTATGACTTATGTAAATGGATGGCAAAGAGTATGTATTTATATTGAAATTCTTTTGGATTGTAAGAACTCATAATGTGATTAATAAAAATTTGATTGTTACTCTGATTTCATCTCTGGGACTATAACGGGTGTGTTTTATATTGTTGTGTTGGGTCATAGAGACGTAATTTATTTTATGTTAAGGAAAGTTCAATTGTTGTGGACAGAATTGGAAACCGTAACCACCGGATCCCGGACCCCGGATCTGGGGGTGTTACAGAAGTGCCGGATCCCGGACCCCGGATCTGGGGGTGTTACACCAACCGAGGTAAGGAGTTTCATCGGACTAGCCGGATATTACAGAAGATTTGTCCAAGATTTTGCGAAGATCGCAGCTCCGTTAACTCGACTTACCCGTAAAACTGAGAAATTTGAATGGACTGAAAAGTGCGAGAAGAGTTTCCAAGAGCTAAAGAAGAGGTTGGTGACGGCCCTAGTGTTGGCGTTACCTGATGGAAAAGTAGATTTCGTGATTTACAGTGATGCTTCGCATAAAGGATTAGGATGCGTGCTCATGCAACACGGCAAGGTAATAACATATGCGTCTAGGCAATTGAAGGATTATGAGATCAGATATCCCACGCATGATCTAGAATTAGCAGCCATAGTCTTTGCTTTAAAGATTTAGAGGCACTACTTGTATGGGGAAAAGTGCGAGATTTACACTGACCATAAGAGCCTCAAGTACATTTTCACTCAGAAAGAGCTTAACATACGTCAGAGGAGATGGCTGGAGTTAATCAAAGACTACGATTGTGAGATTCGTTATCACCCGGGCAAAGCCAATGTGGTGGCTGATGCCCTTAGTAGGAAAGAGAAGCTCAAGATGATAACTTCAGAGGAAGAGTTAGTGAAAGATTTTAAGAAGTTGGAAATTGAGATTAAGCTACCCGAAGAGGGCCAAGAGAAGTTGATGGAAATTAGAATCCAACCTCCATTGTTAGAAAAGATTAGACTATGTCAAGAACGGATAATGGAGGAAGAAGAGAACTCCACGGAAGAGATAATGACCGGGGAAGAAATTAAGTGTGAAAGAGACAAGGAAGGGATCATGAGGTACACGTACAGGATATGGATCCCAAATGTTCAGGAACTCAAGGATGAGATTTTATACGAGGCACACATCTCAAGGTACTCGGTGCACCCCGGTAGCACCAAGATGTATAAGGATTTGAAGGAGTATTACCGGTGGCCCAATATGAAAAAGGACGTAGTAGAGTGGGTAAGCAGATGCTTGACCTGCCAGCGAGTGAAAGCAGAGCACCAGAGGCCCAATGGACTCCTACACCCCTTAGAGATTCCAGAATGGCAATGGGAACACATAGCCATGGATTTCGTAGTATGTTTACCAAGGACTAAGGCTAATCATGACGCCATATTGGTAACTGTAGATCGACTGACGAAGTCAGCTCACTTTCTCCCGATCAATGAAAGGTACACGGTCGATAGACTAGTGGATATCTACTTAAAAGAGATAGTGGCGCGACATGGAGTCCCAGTCGCAATAGTATCCGTTTGAGATCCTAGATTTAACTCCAGGTTTTGGAGAAGCTTTCAAGAATGTGTAGGAACCCGGCTGAACATGAGCACAGCCTACCACCCCAGACAGATGGGAAAAGTGAAAGGACCATCCAAACACTAGAAGATATGTTGAGAGTCTGTGCTATAGACTTTAAAGGGAATTGGGATGATCACTAGCCATTGATCGAGTTTTCCTACAATAATAGTTTTCATTCAAGTGTAGGAATGCCACCTTACGAGGCCCTTTATGGAAGGAAATGTCGATCTCCCTTGTATTGCGCTGAAGTTGGAGAGCGAAAGATGCTCGGGCCCGAAGTGGTCCAACGAACTAAAGATGCAGTAGATCTAATCAGAGGACGGCTGGTAGCAGCCCAGGATCGACAAAAGAGATATGACAACTTAGCTCGGGAGGGCAAAGAATATGAAGTGGGAGACCTAGTGTTCTTAAAGGTATCACCTTGGAAAGGCTTGATGAGGTTTGGGAAGAAAGGAAAGCTGAGCCCTAGGTATATTGGACCGTTTGAGATCTTAAGACGTATTGGGGAACTAGCTTATGAACTAGCCTTACCCCCAAATCTGCAGCAAGTGCACAATGTGTTCCATGTTTCAATGCTGAGGAAATATAATCCGGATGCTAAGCATATTGTGGAATATGAGCAAGTAGACATGCAACCAGACTTGACCTATGTAGAGCAACCTGTGGAAATCATAGACCGGAAAGAACAAGTGCTCCGAAACAAGGTCATCCAGCTAGTAAGTCTTGTGACAAAACCACAATGTAGAAGAATCAACCTGGGAGCTAGAAAGCACGATGCAAGAGAAGTACCCCCATTTGTTTTCAAACTGATTCCGGGACGGAATCCTTTTAAGGAAGGGAGACTGTAAGAACCCAGATTTTGGATAGAATTAAAACTTTTTATTATATAATTATGTAAGAATGAATAGTGGTTATGGCTACGATGTAATAGTTGATCTTCTGAATGAATGAATGGATTTGGATTCAAATATTTATGTGTTGAAGAATGCTAATGGTTGACAATTTAGATAAGAATAATCTATCTCATAGGGGAATAAGATATGGAAATTCCAAGCAGAAGAATATTCTCATGTCATCAAGATCGATAACGATTAGTCCAGTGATTCCGTTAAAGGGTTAAGGAACGCCCGATAGAGAACAAGGGCATTGTCATAAATGTAGGGAATAAAGAAAGAATAAAAGTGAATAGTGTTTTTTGGTGGAAATGAGAATATTATTAGACAACGCTATATAGAAGTATTCGGAACAGATTTCCGAGTTCGTATTAGTGATCCAGGGGGAAAATAAGTGTATGTAAAGGCTGTCAGATTCTGACAAACTGCACTTTTATTTTCTCCGAGAATTCCCTGGACACTGAAAGAATTAAGGATTTATTAAAGGGATTTAAAGAATTTAAATTCAAGATTTATAAAGAAAGATCGAGAATGTTAGTATAAATATTAAGAAGGTTTCCGGTAAAACCTTAATTAGAAATCCGTGAGATATTCCTACGAACGACCAATCGAAACGAGCAATAACAGGACAAAAGAAACAAGCAGAGGAAGCAAGAGTCATGCATAAGCTACTAGAAAACATCTAGTAACCAAGTCGACTCATGTATCTAGCACACTTAGGAAAAGGAACTAGTACTTAGAAAGCAAACCATGTAGTTAGCTTAGAACCATCCAAAACACAACACTTGGCTTGAAAAATACATCACTTAGTGCATCATCACTTTAATAATTCAACCAAGAATGAGATATTATATAAATGTCATCCACTTTATGCATTATTCCAAGCAAAACCACAAGAACATATCAAACTCTCTCCTGTCTCCTCCATTCGGCCTTTTGGCTAATTCCAAGACCAAAATTCCACTTCCAACCATCATTTGATCTTGTAATTTTTATGGTGAGTTCTATAATTCACAAAAGTAATCTCCAAGATGTTTGAGCTTCAAATTCCTTTGTTTCCATTTTCAAATAAATCATTCAAAAGGAGCATGAATAGTGTTCTTCAAGATCTAACTTTGTTTTCTTGATTTCTTTTGATTGATCTAGCAAGCTTAAGCATTCTTAAGGACCATAAAAGGCTTAGTAAAGCTATATCACTCTCTAAGGAAGGTATAACCTCTTGAAACCCTAACTCTTGTTTGAGATTTAAGCATGTTTATGATAGATATAGCTTAGTTATGGTTATGTTAAGGTTAAAGCATGATTAGTTAAGTGATTTAGTGATTTTGGTAGCATGATGGTTATTATTATAAAGCATGATTTTCTTGGACTTGTTTAGATGCAAATCATGTATGTAAGTTGTTGAGATGCCCGGTGTGGCTTTGTTGGATCGTTATGATTTTTGAAACGCTCGATTTATAGCCGTCGTAATGCCAAAATTTCGTTAACACTAAGTAATCGTGTTTGACAGTAGCTGTAATCCACTGCCTAGCTTCATATTCTGCCATGATAAGATAGATAATGTTCCAAGCTTTTTTTTGACATAAAGATCGTGTGAAACGGATTTACGGTTTAGGGTTTATGGCCGATTTACTAAAAGTAGTTCGAAACCGTAAACGAGAGCTCATAACTGAAATTTAACCCTCGTAAAATATGTAAGTCAGTGGCAAATCATGGTAATTAAATACTAGAGATAACAAGGAAGGTGTGAGAGAAAACCTCATGTGAAACGGATCGTTTTTCGATTTTATAAAAATGTTTGAATCAAGGTTAAACGCGAACGAACCCCTTAAAAGTATAACTTTGGTTATAACTTAGAAAACGAGCGATGGAACTCGAGGTATAATCTTGGTTCGTAATCGACCGACTTTAGAACCTATACGACTTAAGTATATACCAAGTGTGAGTATGATGACATGTCTTAATAACGAACAAATGTCGGATCGTATCTGTGATAAAAAGAGTTACACTAAAAGGTGTATAACGAGATAATTCGAAAACGTGTTTCGACTTAAGTTGATACTTAGCCTTTTAAAAAGTGTTAAGTAATTAATCTCGAATATTCTGACTATTTATAGATCGCCGAGCTGACCCGGGACACACTACCAGTACCCCTACTCGTACTCGATTACCATGCAAGTTTCAAATCTCTTTTAAAGTCTGTTGTTGTCAATATATATGCTTTCCGTTATACATATGCCATAGCATGCATGCCTACATTCAAGTTCTATTGTAATACCTGTTCCCTGATTTAAATGTTTGCTTATAACCTAGATAGATAATATATCGGTTATAAGCCGGATATGGTTAAGACCCTTAAGTGAAGGGCATTTGAATCTTATTCTTCGAATATAAACCGGGAGTCAGTACTTCTTGATATATCCTGATTATTTCGGGGAAGAATATTTAAGTAAATATCTTTCCATTATTTACCTATAGAATATTCATTCATCGCGTATTATTTTGAATATTTCTTTCGAATATTGTTTGGAATATTCAATTAAACTTTATTTATTCAATGAATATTATTCTCCAATATTCATTTTAATTTGATTCATTTATCGAATATTCCTTTGGAATTTATTCATTATCTATTTATTGAATATTATTTGAAATATTCATTTGATCATCATCTAACAATTATTTTGAATATTCATGCGAGTTTTATTTATTCGATGAGTATTATTAATTTAAATATTCATTAATTTTTTAATGAATATTATTTGTGAATATTTACTCAAGAATCATTCTCAGTAATATTTTATATTAAGATTATTCCTTCAATATTTATACCCTTATAAATATTCTTCGGAATATTTATTTAATTCCTCTAACTCGTTTCAAAAGCGATTCATTTCATTTAAATATTATCTTCGACCTTCGAATATTATGTAAATTATTTCGGAGTCTTATTATTAATACTTAGTATTAATACTTGTATCAAGAAAGGTTCTCAAAACTCCCTTCTTCATTCAAAATCTAACCGTCAAATTATAAGGAACCTTACTTGGGAGATGTTATTTATCTTGTTGACTTCCCGGTCATAAATCTTTCGAAAAGTATTCCTTTCACTCGCAACTTGGATTGCTATCTATTACATCTGTGTACCCTCTCATCATTCGAGGGGTAAGATTATTGGAACAAGATGGTATCCTCTAACAAGCAGCAGCTTGGGAGATATGATGTTGAATTTTCCTTTCCAACTAGATTCGACTACTTTGTGGAGTCTTATCACCAAGTATTATACTTGGGGAAAGGGGGACGAACTTTACGTTCAGAGTCATGAACTTCTTTTCGAGCTTGGAGTCGTGTAAGAGGCCGAGTAGCGCCGGTCCATCCCATTGGCCCAACCGTTGGCCGGGGAGATCTAACAGGGCGGTAGACAAGTAAATCCGTCAGCTCTTCCTTCTACCGGTAGTAAATCTAAATTGAGCTGTACAATCTGCGACTGATCATCGTACGGATTGGAACAACGGGCGCGTTGTATACCACTGATAATTGTTTCAAATTTATTATTGATCTCTATCTCATTTTCACTTAAAACTCGGTGTTGGTAAGACACGATTCACTCATACTTAAATTTCATATTTTATTTAGATTATGTTCGTACAGAGCATTTGGCTCACTCTTTATTGTTTCCTTTCCGTAGGTGAATAGGGGTAAAGCGGGAAGAGTGATGAGTGCCACCCAATCTTTAGTAGAGCTTTGGCCTAGTGGTTTATTGATTATGAGAACTCATTTTATTAGTTTCGAAAAGTTATAGTATCGTTACTTTGGATATTTAGACCATGTACTTTTATTTGGATTATTGACATTGGTTTATTGCGGTTTTATATGATTCAGAATTGTTTAAGATGTTGCCTTAATTGTTATAATAGTAGGGTGTTACAACTAGCCTTTCAAGAAGAGAAAAAGAATCTAACAGATGAATTATTAATAAACTTTACTTACTAAAATATGAATTCTAGTGTCTTATTACTCCATTTGTTTCTGATTGATTATTCTTTTCTGTAATTTAAAGCGCAAAAAAAATGTATTTCAGTAACTTTATCTTGAAACTAAAGTTTGATTATACAAATTTGTATTTAAAAAGTGAAAATTAGAAAAAAAGGAGTAGCATTTTTTGTTGACAGTAATATCGTAAATGTTAGATAGCACTATAACAAATGAATGAAGTGTTATTCTTACCCGGGTACCAAAGGAGGTATTTATTTGTCGAAACTCCTAGATGTTAGGAGAAAACAAATGGAAACACATGTTAAACACAAAATCAATGGATCGATCGCTCACATACACTGTCCATGAGGAGCACGACCGGAATCCACGTCAAAATGTAGAACCAACCGCTTAACAGACAAGCAAGATCTTTTAGCCAATGTGTAATCCAAAACACAGGTAAATAAATTGTACGCATGATTGCAAATTCATATCACCCAATGGTTTTCTGAGAAAATATTTTCAACTTGTAATTATGTTTTAGCAAAATATTTCTTGATGTTGTGGAATAAAAAGTAGGGTGTAATTAATTCGTGTATTGATTGCAAGGGATTAAGAGCTTCGAGCTTTAATGGTGGTTGCTCTTGCTGTTGGGACTAGTCGATCCTCGCAAGATGCCTACGTACCTTGATGAATATCAAGAATCAAACCAAAACGTAGTTCTACAGTTGCCTACGTGGCTTGATGTGCCCTCGTGGCGTATTGACATAGTGGCTTGTATGTCCTTATTCGAGGATTAAGCCTAAATGTGGAGGGACGTATTGAGCTGTGCCCAAAACGTTGTGTAAAGAATGAGGGGACATACCCTTTATATAGGCATTGGGTGCCTTGGAATTAGGGTAGGGTTTGGTGTCTTGGTGGATAAGTTACCCACTTTAGATAGAATTCTGGATCCTTCCACGAGGAAGGCTGATTCCTATTGGACTCGTATGTCTTGGGGGCTACTCTTTGAATGGATTGGTTCCCTTTTGGACTCAATAACGGAGTCTTTTTATAGGCTGATTTATCAATTACGAATTTATTGTTATATTTAGGGTTTTGGGCCTCATAATTGGGATTTGACCTTGGACCATCCCAGGTTCATTTAAAGTATCATTAAATGTGTCTTTAGGGCTTATTTTCTGCCCATATCATTTGCCCCCCAACTTCTAAGAAAACTGATCAGGTTTTCATTGAAGTTATATTTTGTCCTTATCAAGACTCGGGGTCTATCTCTTAACTGAGAATCATTACCCACCCTAACTACAGGATTTTTAGTACACTAGTGTTTCACAAATATGGTCTTGAGTGTAAAGTGTGGAGCGACCTACACGTTTACGATGATTCGCCTTATTCGAGGCTAAATAACAATTTTATGTCTTACAGAAAATTATAAATAATTTTCTTGCACTTTTGGTATGCCCACGAGTATTTTTCACTGCTTTTGAATTCCCTATCAAAAGCATTTTGGGCATACAGCCTTCGGGAACAATTTCGCAATTTTTCTATTTTCTTTTGGAATTTTTCCTCTATAACTTATCTAGAAAAAGCATTTTTTATTGAAAATCAGCAAAAACTCTGAAAATTTTCGACCAGGATTCCCGATCGAAATTCGACCAGGATCACTTTCTATGATTCTGGTCGATGGTGCTTCGACCAGGATTCCCGATCGAATTTTCGACCAGGATCCTGGTCGACTAAAGTCCTTTTTTGTAGTCTCGTCGATGGTTCTTCGACCAGGATTCCAGATCGAATTTTCGACTAGGATCCTAATCGTCTTAACTCATTTTCTGCAGCCTAGTCAAAGGCTTTCGACCAGGATTCCTGATTGAATTTTCGACGAGGATCCTAGTCGACTTCTTTAATTCTCCTTGTATTTTTATCCGGGCTTTTCCACTCTGGCCCTCTTATTTTTCCATGTTTTTCCTATTTTTGTAGGATTTTTTCGGTAACCCACAGGTATTTTTCTTAATTACTCCTAATATTTTAGGAATTTTATGGTACCCACGGGTATTTTTCTTAATTATTCCTAACATTTTAGGAATTTTCTTGTACCTACAGGTATTTTTCTTAATTATTCCTAATATTTTAGGAATTTTATGGTACCCACGGGTATTTTTCTTAATTATTCCGAATATTTTAAGAATTTTATGGTACCCACGGGTATTTTTCTTAATTATTCCTAACATTTTAAGAATTTTCTTGTACCTACAGGTATTTTTCTTAATTATTCCTAATATTTTAGGAATTTTATGGTACCCACGGGTATTTTTCTTAATTATTCCTAATATTTTAGGAATTTTATGGTACCCACGGGTATTTTTCTTAATTATTCCTAACATTTTAGGAATTCTACCTATAGGTATTTTTCTTAATTATTCCTAATATTTTAGGAATTTTATGGTACCCACGGGTATTTTTCTTAATTATTCCTAATATTTTAGGAATTTTATGGTACCCACGGGTATTTTTCGAATCATTCTCGACAATTTAAAAATTTCATTTATGAATTATATGGTCTTATACGAGACTTAAAATAATTTTTTGGAACTCAATTCTATGAAATTTGTAATTTTTTGGTGTCATCGGACAATTTCCTGAAAATATTTTCGAATATTTTAATCAAGAAATATTAAATTTGTGCAAACATGCATTTTATGGGGATCATTTTGTAATTTTACCCACCAGGATTCACTTTGTAATTATGCAGTGACTGATTTGTCAATACTAAAATCTTAGGAGTTTGTTTGTAATTTTACAAACAACAGGGATATTATTGTCAATTTGTAAACTATAGGGACCTTTCTGTGAGGTTGTAAAGTACAGAGGGCTTTGTGCTAACTCAGCATAAGTTGAGGTACTAAACAGCACTTCTGCCAAAAGAATTTTCACCTGGTTGTGGTCGACATTTCGACCAGATTTGTGGTCGAATTAGGTGCTTTTCATTAGTCTGGTCGACAGCATTTCGAGCAGAATTCCTGCTCCAATTTTCGAGCAGGATTGTGGTCGATGTCTTTTTTTTTTTTTTATAAATATTATTATTGAATAATAATATTTATTTTGTCCAAAGTAAGGATAATTTCGGTGCCCAAATCGAAGGTGTCCCACTCGGATAAAATTTCTTTCGAATAAAATTCCGGCCCGGATTTTATTATTATTATTATTATTATTAATAATTTTTCTATATTATTATAAATAATAATATTTTCGTAATTTTGGAGGGGCCATCAGCCCTAATATTTTCGTAATTTAAGATCGTATTTTTGGCCTTGTTGGCTTCGAAATTTGTCATGAATTGAGGTCATTCATGACTCCACGCACATATAAATTTTCATTACATACGCTCTTTTTTTCTTTTTGTGTGCAACATGCATAAAAATAATTCATTTTAGAAAATATTTATTTCAAAAATACTTCCTGACCCTTTAGACCAGGAATCCTGATCCCGTAGACCAGGATTTTGATTGAATTATGGGTTTTTTGTGCTCCTAATCGATGGATTTTCGATCAGGAATCCTGACCCCTTAGATCAGGATTTTCGATTTGAGATCCTGACCCCTTAAATCAAGAATTCTGACCCCTTAGATTAGGAATCCTGATCGAATTTTCGATCAGGATCCTAGTCGACTTAAGTCGTTTTTTGCGTCCTCATCGATGGTTCTTCGACCAGGATTCCCGATCGAATTTTCGACCAGGATCCTGGTCGACTTAAGTCATATTTTGCGTGCTCGTCGATGGCTCTTCGACCAGGATTCTTGATCGAATTTTTGATCAGGATTCTGGTCGAACTAGGGGCCATTTTTACAGTTTGATCGATGCAATTTTGATCAGGAATCCTGACCCCCTAGATTATGATTTCTGACCCCTCAGAATAGGAATCCTGACCCCTTATATCAGGAATCCTGACTCCTTAGTTCAGGAATTCTGATCCCTCATACTAGGAATCCTAACCTCTTAGATCAGGATTCTGGTCGAATTAATGTCATTTCTTCGTTCTAGTCAATGGCTTTTCGATCAGGAATCCTGACTCCTTAGATTAGGATCCTGGTCGAATTAAGGCCACTTTCTTCACTCTCGTCGAAGGCATTTCGATCAGGAATCCTGACCTCTTAGATCAGGATTTTTGACTTGGGATCCTGACCCTTTAGACCAGGATTTTTGACCCCTTAGATCAGGAATCCTGATTTCTTAGATCGTAGTTCACAACCCTCAAACTTGGATCCACAATCCTTAGATCTAGATTGAGATTGAAATATGGGTTCACTTGGTACCCAATTCAAAGGGTTTCAACTTGGGTTGAGGTCAATCATGACTAATGTTTAAATTGATCATTGGGCTAGCCCATAGCATAATGCATGAAAATATTCATAACATTTTACTCGCTGCTCCTATTTGATCTTGTAAGATATCGAATCGAATCTCATTCCGAGGTCTATCATCTTGTGATATATTGCTGCTCATTGGTCATATTTTTCGAGCCTTCAATTGGATGGTACGTGACCTTTTCGAGTTTTTGTTTGGATGAAACACGGCCTCTACTGTAATAATCCGGATTTTTCAAGAATGATTTTATTATTATTTTGATAATAATAATGTTTTTCCTAAAATGAGCAGGATTTTTTTTATTATTTTATTTGATTTTATTATTTAATTATTTTCGGTTAAGTGGAACTGGGATCCTTTTTAAAATTTTATGGACCGAGTAGATATCTTGAGTCAATAAATTATTGGGATAAAGATTTAATTTTGAAGTGTGGAATTATTCGGTAAAGATTTTGTTTTAAAATTTCTGTATAATATTAAAAGTTTTAAAATCATTAGAAAAAGTTTATTTTAATTATTTCAGGATTTACAGAAATTACTCGATTAATTCATAAATATCGAGAATTTGAGGTTTTACTAAAACATTAGTGTTTGTAGTATTTTTATAAAGCCCGGTAAATTATGATTTAGGAATCACAATTATTATTTTTATGATTTGATTTTGTAAATTATTAATATTTGTAAAATGCATATCAAATCAGAAAATTTAGATTTAATTCTAATTCTTTCTCCAAAAGTCTTTAAAAATATTCTAGTATTTAATTATGCTAGAAATTTTAATTTTTAAAAATTAGAGTTATTAGTTTAAAATATTAATTAGGGGTATGTAGTATTAATTTGTATTGCTTTAAAATTGTTATTGGGCTTAGGCCCATTAGGTTAAACAACACAGCATACATACAGCGATACATACGCAGCCGCACAAGGGAAACAGTCGGGGGAGGGGGAGAGAGACATCGGGGAGAGAGAAAGAGAGAAAGGGAGAAAGAGAGAGAGAGAGAGAGAAAGGGAAGAGAGAAAGGATTAAATTGGGGGTTAAATTTTGAGGGTGATGATGTATATGTATATATACATCTGGGCGTGTATAGGCAGCGGTGGTGGTGTTGTCCAGGCGTAGCCGGCGAGCTCACGGCGACTGTCAGTTCCGGCGAGGTCGACTGGTGGCGAGGCGTGATGATAGCAGCAGTAGGAAGGAAGAAAGAAGAAAGGAAGAAGGAGAGAGGGAGGGAGAGAGAGAGAGAGAGAGAGAGAGAGAGAGAGAGAGAGGAGAGATTTTTGGGGAGAATTCTTTTCCGACGAGTTGTTTTCCGGCGAGTCAGGTCCCACCGAAAATGGTATCTGTTTCGGAGACATTTTTATCGAATTACATTTATGTGTATATTTTAATTTCTTTATTTGATTGTCGTAATTAAATTATATTTAATTGGTGAGTCTAATGTGATAATTTTCGTAATTAGCATAGTATTGTAAATTATGAATATTGTTTGTATTTTCGAAATTTAATTCGGAAAGTATGTTGGTAATTATAATTGTTAAGTTTAAGTAGGAGTCCGATTAAATGTTCGAGTTAATAATTGTTAATGGTTAAATTGTTAGTTGCTAATTGAAATTGTGAGATTGATTGTGGTCTCGTTGATATTCGAGTTTAATAGTCAGAGTGGATGGTAGATTTAAAGATTATTATGATTCGTTTTAAATGAATAAAATGATTAAGTGGTTATATGGAATTGCTATACTTAATTGATTAAATTTAATCGAGTCGATAATTAAGGTTTATGTCACTTACTTGTAACATATGGTCATCAATAAATGCTTACGTGCTAAGTGCTATAAGTCGAGTCATGGTATTTGATGGCCTTACTAATTATGAATGTTATATGTTAGATGTTAGAATTTTATAATAATTAGAACTGTGCTAGGGGTTATGAGAAGATCACAAGTTTCTAAATGTCAATATTTAAATGACTTGTGTAATTATTTTCGACTAATCCCTAGGGCTTACGAATATCCATGATTAGCTATCACGGGTATCATTCATATACTTGAGTGGTGTGATCATCGATATAGCGTAAGTAATAGTTAATGCTAGGGGTTGTTCCCTAGGGCTTACGAACATCAATGATTGATTGTCACGTGTATCATTAAAATACGTGAGAAATACGATCATTGGTGTAGCGTAAGTAGTAGCGTAATATAAATCATTATGTTCTATGTGCCGCATGTCAGGGCGGATACTTTCTTATGTGTTTATTTTATGTTGCTGCAAGTTGAGGCAGCTTTTTTTTGCTAAAACAAGGTTGTATTGTATTTGAGGGGCTGTGCCCATAGTCCGATAAACGAATACTTCATGCCGAATTTTTCTGAAAATCCCCTGCGATTAATTATATTTAATTTATTAAATTTCCGTGGTCTAGAGGCATGAAGTGGATGTTAACTGATTATGTGTATATGTGTTAAGTGGTTGATTTGAGGATTTATTGTTGTCTCGAGGGTTTATGTGCTAAGTTAAGTATTAAAAATGGTATTGAGGATCAATGATGCTTTGAGGATTAAGTATATATTAAATTGGTTTAAGTCTATTAAATGGATGTAAATGTGTTATGTGCATTAAGTGGTATTAGAATAGTTAACTATGGGGTAGACGCCTATAGTTTTTCTTTAAGAGACTTAGTAGTAATTCTGAGTCGGGACTACTCGAGATACGAGGGAGGACTGACACGTAATAGTAACCATTTCAGTACTATTAGGGCGTAATCAAATTGGAGCGACGTGCATCCGAAAAGGAAGATCGAGACGTCAGGTAAGGTCCATGGAATTGCTTGGACGAGGTGCGAAGGATTTGTCCGCGGTTTCTATTTTCTGCTAAGGACCAGAGGCAAGTTTACTATGCATACTCTACTGTTCAGAGTATATTTATTTTAAATATATGAAATGTGTTAAATAAGTTTTCAATCCGTAATCGCGAGTTTTCCAACCTTGTACTTCTTCTTCCAAATCATTATATTCCTGGCTTTGCCAACAATATGAAATTCTGCTCGTGTAATAACCAAAACCCCATGGCATATAATACTGTTGACGGGCAGTGATATTTTTATGGCTCTATACCTTGATTTTTTTACGATATATATATATATATATCTATAAACTTTTCGTACTGTGGTAGTGGACTATATGTTATGTGGTATGTATTTATGTATCGGAATAAGAGAGGCTCAGAGGGTAGAGCATGTATTGAGTTTTAGAACTTAGCTGCGTGTCGGGGCTATTTTGTATTGTATGTTTTCGAAAACTCGGGCAAAGCTTTTAAAAAAAAAAGAATTTCGCAATAACTAACCTAAAGGCAACATCACCAATAAACCAGTGTTTATTTAATTAATAGATGCTTCTGAAAGCATTCACTAATTAAATAAACTTCATTCGCCTAATTAAATTTATTTAATTAGATGAATATCGTTTTCAAAACGCTTTCTTAAAATCACTTTGTCCCGGAGAAATAATAAAATAACTTAATGGAGTAATTCTATCTAGTATATTATTTAACGGAGATAGTTTATTTTCAATACGGATTAAAGATATTCCAATGGTTATAAATTGGTTATTTCAGCTTAAAACAGCTAGATTGATATCGATATATGTTATTTGAACGATTATTTAAATGGATGAATATTAATTATAATATTCATTAACAAAAAGGGAGAAAGAGAAAAAAAAAGGATTTTCAGGCTATTAATTATTTCTTACTGACCGAGAGTCAGTAGTAGTTATTTGATAAAGTGGCTAAAGTTTGGAGACTGCCGGAGAGATTGTGTCTTGATTTTTATTAGAAACATTCCAAGAGTTGTATTTGGGTGTTTTGAGGTTATTAAATATTTCAGTATTAATAGTAAATATTATTTGAATATTATTTAACGAATGAATATTATTTTGAGTATTCTTTTAAAAAAGGGATTATTGAATATTTATTAATTGTTACATATTAGTCAAATATTTATTAAATACTTTGAGTGTTGAAGATTATAAAACACTATTCAAAGGATGTCTACGGACTTTCATAGTCATTTAAAATATTATATTGTGATTCTATCTAGGTAAGTTACTTTTCAAGAACTCATATATATATATGGAATTATCCTGTTGTGTTACAAGCTTTATGCGTACCATTTTCCTTATGTGAACACAAAACCCTGTGCAGGGATTGATATAAGTATAAGTGTATACCTATACTCGGACTCTTTCGAACTCAAAATATTTTCGAAAACCCCGGTCTGGTTTTACTTCCTTGCACATTTTTCAAGAATTATCGGTCGACTGATGTCGGGCCTCAACTACTCGATTTTCAATCAAAACAAGTTTTGAAAGAAAAAGAAAAAGGGGACTCTGGCAGGTGTGGGAATCGTTGACGAACGATTCCTGGGATGTGTAAGCGGCCGTGAGCCAGGCGGTCCATCAATTATTATTCCGGCCTAGGTGTTGCCGAAGGATGATTACGGATGTAGTTTTCATCAAGGGTGATTACGGATGTAGTTTTCACCCGAGGATAGTTACGGATGTAGTTTCTATCCTTCTACCGGTAGAGAAGACCCGCGGATTATTGGACTTGGATGTGGCGACTGATCATCATCAATCCTTGTCAGGTTTTTATGTTTTCTTTAAGTCCCATCCTCCACTTTGGAAAAATACTCAAACACTGCTTCTTGGGCCTAAGTGCCAAGTTGCCGATAATGTTGTTTTCAATTATGAAAGATGATGATGAATTCATGCAGTATCTAGAATTGCAAGAATATTTTAACAATAATGGCACGTGTTTGTGCACTTTTTCAATTATTCAAAGATGAAAGATGGTTCATCGGTTATTGATGTCAAGTCTCGAATGTTTTGCTTCAAGAGCTTTGACTCGCTTCCTATCAGTTATTTCTGAGTTTAGATTTATCAAGTGGTTAAAGAACTTATACCCGGTACATGATGTTGATCTGTAAGGTGTTTGATGGAAATGACATACTTATATGTATATACTTTCAGACTTGAGAAATACTAAAAATGAAACCTTCTAATGGTTTGGTTTGTATACGATGATAAACAACTGTCTTAGCAGCATACTGAACTGCGTATTTTGAAAAGCTTTATAAAAAGATTAGCAATACTGTAGTGTATACTATTTCGCTAAGATATGAGGATTGCTATGGTTATTATAAACTTATCTGTTCATTGGATGTTGCGTTAAACGTCATATCTTCCTTATTGAAGTTTCATAGTTATAAATGTTTCGGAAATGATGCTAAGTATTGTTGGATTTTAAAACCCCTGTGTTTATTGGATTATATATTGTTAAACTCTATTAATACTTGCTGGGCAATTCTTCCGCTCATACTTGTTTGTTTTAAATATTAACCTTTCAGAGAAAGGTAGGCGGATGATGCTTGTATGCATAGCTCGGAAGAAGCAGGTAGTATGCCCTTATGAAGACGATATGATCCAGAAAATCTATAGCTGGAGTAAGTTACATGTAATCATATTGATGTGTAATAATTATATTACTTTGTACAGGGTAGCACTAGTTGCTGGTGTACTTCTCATCGAAGCTATACTAGTAGTATAGGATTTGTAATACACGATGTGATGTAATTGAATGGCTGTAATGATTCGAGTAATGTAAGGATTTTAGTTCTTGTTTCTAGCCCTATAACCCAAAGATGCTTGGTAGTTGGGGTCTCAATTGTTGTATTTCTGTTAGTAAGTGACTACAAATGGTTTAATATTGATAAACAGGTGATTTGTTATTGAGGATTTCCGCGTGACGACCAAATCCCTGACCCCAGATTTGGGGTGTTACAGAAATGGTATCAGAGCTGAGGTTATAGTAAACTAGAAACGAGAGTGAGTAGGAGTGTGTATAGTTATGTGAGAACGTCAGAACTCATGTAGAGTTCATGTTGGACTACTGGACGTAGTGCCAATGATTAAGTTAAGATTGGAATGCCATACTGAGGAATGTGTCGGGATAGAATTCACTTCTTGTGGCGATGGATGCCTACTAAAGAATTCTCAGAGACGAGTATTGGTCGGCAGGGGCATAAATCGCCCGAGACCAAAGATTAAGATGATTCTAGGGGATTCATGGACACAGTTATGTATTCTCCGAACTATAGGAAATTTCAATATGATGATGAAGGACAGAAAGTTGGCATCTAGTATTTTGGCAAGGATGTGTTGAGAAGTGTTCATACTGTTAAAATTCCAAAAAGGGAAATAAAACAAGATCACTATGAAAGATTATTAGTCGAAGTTGCGGATGTTTAAACCTTCTCGAGTTTAATAGAGTTTGAGGTAATATTATGAATGGATTGATGGACAGACACCGATTGTTTCAATTGATTATAGAAGTAAAATGGTGAAGATGAAATTGGTCAATAAAGATGAAATGTTTTAAGAACGAAGACGGACTGAGAAAGTCTGAGAAAGACTAGTACGAAGGCTGTTATGCCAAGGAGAGATAAGCTTAAGTAGCACATGAAATTGTCATGAGGACAGGAACATGTGGTATAAAGATGGTTGTAATTGTGACTGGATCTAAGTGGGTATTTTCTAGCAATGATCCGGAATATCGTCCGTTCGACATGTGGAATTCGTCATTTCTAGGAGCGACACCGGTATCGAAGCCTACTTAAAGAAAAGAACGCTTGCGTGAGATGCTTGCGCCGAGTCGAATAGAACTCCTTACGATTGTAAAGGTCGATGGTTGAATCTTTATCGACTATTACGAGTCGACGATGACGTCAATTATCAAGCACCTTAGGGTGTGCATGGAAAAGAAAAGCTTTAGAATCGGACGATTATCTGTCAGAGGAGCCGATGTAAAAGGCATCCGTGGCGACCTTGGCAATACCCTCCCCATTCGTGAATCATTTGGAGTAACTCCCCAATCTGTGAATTATTTGATGTCTCCCCATTTGCAAATTATTTTATTACCTCCCCAATCTATGAATTATTTGACACCTCCCCGTGCATAAATTATTTTGATTACCCCCTCATCTATGACCTATCTTGACATCTCTCCAAGAGAGAATTTTTAATAAAGAATACATTCCCTTCTCGAAGTTATTCTTTAATACTATGTTAAGCCATATTTAATTTCAATTGTGCCAGAGGCTGTCATTATACCAACTTTCAGGTTTTCGAAGCCCTGTCAAATGATGTTATTTTAAAACTTCCACTCTCCTTCAATAGTGGATAATCCTATGGTGAAGTAACACCACTTGTCTGTTGTATACCAGTATCTTTCTGGTTAACCTTTCTTTTTGACATCTCACCTTGGAATCTGTTCAATTTTGGCCCAAGGTGACCCTTTTATGAATTAATTATCAAAAGATGATAATCACTAACTTGATTTCGAATTGCTTTCATACTAAACAACTTCCACTGAGACGAACAACCCTATACTGTAAGAACCCCAAATTTTGGATATAATTAAAACTTTTTATTAAGTAATGATAAAATGAGGAACAATGATTGTAATGAATGGATATTACTTTGGACAATGATCTTGATGCATTGGTATATTGTCAGAATAGAGTAATTCGATGGTTGAGGACCTAGATAAGAATAATCTACCATCCAGGAAGGAGCTAATGGATCCTTGAAGGGAAATGAGTACGTGCATAGTGTTTCCCGTACGTGCATAGTATTTCCCGTACGTGCATAGTATTTCCCGTACGTGCATAGTGTTTCCTGTACGTGCATAGTGATTTTGTGGATGTATAGTGATTTTTGAGGTTTAAGAAATTTTTCATGCCACCTATGTACGAGACATGGTATGGATATTTCGAAGTCATATTAGTAATCTACAAGGTAAATAAGTGTATGTAAACGCGATCGGAATTCAGAAATTCCAAACTTTATTTTTATGGAAAATTGGATCGAGCAGTGAAGAGCATGTCAATGCGAACAAGAAAAGAGAATTATTATATCAAGGATTTTATTTTTATTAAATACGATTTAAGGATTTAGAACAAAAACCTTCGAGTTAGAAAAACGAGCGTTCTAGAAATCGCTAGAATTTTTAAAACGAGATTAAGCGATCAAACAAACGCTTAATGAGCTTTAAAATACAACACAACACAGATATATTACATGCAAGATCAGCTCATGCAAGTCATAAGAGGATTAAGTGTGAAACAAATCAAGAACAAGTGGATTCATGAGGTGTTTGATCAAGAACAAGCCAACAATGCACCTTGTTACTCTTTTCTTTCTAACCACAAATCTTTGGCACATGGATTGAGGGGTGACAAGGCTGGTTACATCTGATCCTTGGCAAGGGAAATATCATAGAAACATATCATTTATCAATTGAAACAAAGTGGGAGAGAAAAGCCAAGCAACTCCATCTCTCTCCATTTTCTTCAAACTGCCCAGCAAGAACCACCATGAAATAAAAATTCATATCTCCACTTCTACCCATTCATAGATCACCAAATTTTAACCATAGCTTCCTCAATATATGTAGAGTATTCGTTCAAAATTTCATAATTTTTGAAGATCGTTTGGATAGGTAAATAAATTCAAGAAAATCACCCTGTTTTTCCCCTCAAGAAACAAGACTTCGAATTTTTGGAATTTTTGGAATTTTTAAACCAAGCTTCCACTCCTTGTTTGATCATCAAATTTTTATGGTGAGTCCTATATTTCATAAAAGCAATCTCCTAAAAATTTCAAGTCCAAACTCCTTTGTTTCCATTTTCAAAAAAATCATGAAAGAGGAGGATGAATAGTGTTTCATGAACTAATCTTTGATTTTTTTTGTTTTCATGGTTGATCTTAGCTACCCTAAGGCTATCCAAGGACTATAGCAAGCTTTGTAAGGCTAGTACATACTCTCAAGAAGGTATAACACTCTTGAAACCCTAGATCAACTTTAAGTTTATGGATGTTTTTGATGAGCTAAGCTTGGTTATGATGTTAGCATGATTATAAGCATAATTAGTAAGTGATTTAGTTGAGCAAGAAAGCATGTTAATTATTGTGGTAAACTGGTATGATCTGGACTTGATGATGTTCATAATCATGTGATAAGTTGTGTGGATGCCCGGTGTGGCTTGGTTGGATTGTTATAATTTTTGGAACGTTCGATATATAGCCGTCGTAATGCCGAAATTTCGTTAACCTTAAGAAAAACAACTTGGACAGTAGATGTAACTCACTGCCTAGCTTTGCAATCTGCCATGATAGGATAGGTAATGTTCTAAGCTTCGTTTTGATATAAAGATAACGTGAAACGGACTTACGGTTTAGGATTTATGACCAAATTACTAAAAGTAGTTCGAATCCGTAAACGAAAGTTCATAACTGTAATTGAACCCTCGTAAACTATGTAACGTCATGGTGAATCTTGGTAAATAAATACTAGAGGTAAAAAGGAAGGCGTGAAAGAAAACCGTATGTCAAAAGGATCATTTTTCGATTTATTAAAAATGTTCGAGTCGAGGTTAAACGCGAACGAACCCCTAAAAGACGATTCTTTTATAACTTCGGTAAAACACTTAGAAAACGGGCGATAAAACTCGGAGTATAGTATTGGTTCGTAACGATCGACTTTAGAACTCATATGACTTAAGTATGTCCCAAGTATAAGTACAATGACATGTCGTATTAACGAACGAATGTCGGGTCGGATCAGTGATAATAAGTAATCCACTAAAGGGGCTATAACGAGATAACTCGAGAACGTGTTTCGATTTAAGTATAACTTAACTTTTAATATGTTAAGTGATTAATCCCGAATGCCTTGGCTATTTATAGATCACCAAGCTGAACCGGGACCCGCTACCACTACCCCTTACCGTACTCGACTACCAGGCAAGTTTCAATTCCCTTCTTTTAGGCTGTTGTTGTGATTGAATAAATATATATATATATGATTGCTGATATACATATGCCATTGCATGCATGCCTACTTTCAAGTTGAATTGATATACTTGTTCCCTGAATGTTATTGTTGGCTTATAAGCTAGATAGTTATACATCAGTTATAAGCCGGTTATTGTAAGACCCTCATAGAAGGGCGTATACATCTTATTCATCAAAAATAGACCGGGAGTCAATATTCCTTGATATATCGAGATTACCTCGGAGGAAAATATTTAAGTAAATATTTTCCATTATTCAGGCGACGAATATTATTTGAATATTCGTTCGAGATTATTTATTTAATGATCCTTACTTCAAATAATTATTTGAACGTAATCATTCGACGAATAATATTTGTCAATATTCATTCAGAGTCGAATTGATTATCGAATATTATTTCGAATATTCTTCTAAAGATGAGACTACTAAATGAATATTAATTGGATATTCTTTTAGAATATTATTTTATTAAATAAATATTACTTTTGAATATTCATTTAAGATATTAAATACTTGATGAATATTATTTTAATATTCATCTGAAGCTTGATTTAATTATCGAATATTATCTCGAATATTCCTTAAAGCTTGGATTACTAAATGAATATTACTTGATATTCATTTAGAATATTATTCATTAAATGAATATTACTTTATCAATATTCATTTAAATTCCTAATTAATTATGAATATTATTTTGAATATTCATCAGGGTTCTATTTAATCACCGAATATTATTTTAAATATTTTAAATATTCCTTTCAGGACTTATTAAGTAATGAATATTACTTTGAATATTCATTTGATTATTTAATTATGCAATAAATATTCTCCTGATATTTCTTCAGGGATTATTTTGAGAAATACTCTGATTAAAGATATTCTTTCATATTCCCAAATACTCCATAAATATTTTAACTCAATAAATATTCTCTGAATATTTATTCCATACTTAGAATAACCTCGATAAGGTTTATCTTCTTCGATTATTACAGAAAATATTTCGGAGTCATATTATTATTAATCTTATATCAAGAAAGGTTCTCAGACATCATTCTTCTTTGAGTCTATCCCCTTAATAATAAGGGAACCTTACTTGGAAAATGTTATTTATCTTGTCGACTTCCCGGTCATAAAGTATTCCCTTCACCCGCAACTCGGGTGCTGTTGACTTATTAAGTCGTTGCTTACCTTCTCATCTTTCGAGGGGTAAGATTACTGGAACAAGTTGATATCCGTTACCAAGTAATAGCTTGGGAGTTATTGGTAAATTTTCCTTTCCAACTAGATACGACTACTTTGTGGAGTCTTATCAACAAGTATTATACTTGGGGAAAGGGGGACGAACGTTATATTCAGAATCATGAATTCTATTTGAACTAGGAGTCGTGTAAGAGGCCGAGTAGCGCCGGTCCATCCCCTTGGCCCAACCGTTGGCCGGGGAGAGCTAGCAAGGCGGTATACAAGTAAAGCCGTCAGTTCTTCCTTCTACCGGTAGTAAATCTAAATTGAGCTGTACGATCTCGACTGATCATCAAGATTGGAACAGCGGGCGCGGTGAATACTCCATCATTGGTTCATCATCCAAATTCATTTATTTCCTGCAACATGATTACTGTTCGCAGAGTTGGAAAAGAGTCATAACTGGAATTGCAACCTTTTTCTTGCAAGTTCCTCTTCTTAATAACAATAAGAATATCTCGCTTACTTTGATGTAGCAGATATTTCTTCAAACAAATACTTTAAGTTACCTTGTAACTTCATCGTTCATATTATACTGGCATCATTTCCGTAAATGCATGGCATATGGTTTGAAAGATACTTTTGAACTGTTATACATTATTGTTCAGTTATATATTATTGTTGGTGGGCTATTGCTCACCCTTGCTTTATTATTATATCACAACAACAGTTAGACCAGATGACTCGCACAAGGCGCACTCGACGCGGGCGAGGACGATGAGACTACCAGAGCTGTAGAAGAAGCTATTGGTAGGGTATATTTATTCTTTCAGTACCAAGAATATAGTCTAGTATGACTTATGTAAATGGATGGCAAAGGGTATGTATTTATATTGAAATCCTTTTGGATTGTAAGAACTCATAATGTGATTAATAAAAATTTGATTGTTACTCTGATTTCATCTCTGGGACTATAACGGGTGTGTTTTATATTGTTGTGTTGGGTCATAGAGACGTAATTTATTTTATGTTAAGGAAAGTTTAATTGTTATGGACAGAATTGGAAACCGTAACCACCGGATCCCGGACCCCGGATCTGGGGGTGTTACAGAAGTGGTATCAGAGCGTACGTTATAAACCCCAGAGATGAGGCGACGTTAAAACAATAAATTCACTAAGATAATAAGAACTCTTGCCAAGTTCATAGTCGGACTACTTAAGGTAGTGATGACGTATAAAACCTTTATGGGAACTCTTAAGTATCATGATAGTAACTTAGCTCGATATCGCATTGACGAGTAAGGCGACAGACCTTGAGGCATACGAGCAGCAGCGCGATGATGCTTTATATACTGAAGATCAGCGGGTAATTCGATGAAGTACCCTATTTGGAGACCCGGAAGAGGTTCCAGTAGATAAGGAAAAGTCCTGTTAGGATAAAGAGCTTACCCTTGAGGAATGAGGGTTGCAGCCAGAAAAACTGTGATGATTAAAGTATAGTGCTCAGAAAAGGGAGCATAAAGAACTGAGTTATTAGCAAGAGAACTGAAGATTCATGTTGGATTCATAGCCGGACTACCAGATGTAGTACCAGCAAGAAAGAAGGATTGGAAGAATTACTTGAAATCTTATACGGAAATAGATGAGAATCCTTAGAGATTTTCATCTTAACAAAGAAAGAGCTAGAGGGATGTATGATTATCAAATACATCGATTTAGGGCGAGGAGCAGAGTCCCTAGGAATAGTTGAGAAGGAGGCAGTAAGTGCCATATCATTTGATAAATGAATTAGTATGAATATGGTCAGTAATAATTCGCCATGAGAAGGCAGATGTCATAGGTTGTAATTTATGGAACTAAATTGAGGTTGATGAAGTTGTTTTATTCAGGAAAATGTCCATTTTATGAATGAATCAGTTAGAAAGTGAAAACATTGGGAAGTGATAGCATGATTGGGTAAAATTATATAAGGAAGTAGTAAGCAAGACAATGATCTCAGAACCTACCGGAAGATAAGACCAGTGAGTCAAGATGAACTCGTAATGAGACTACTGCCAGAGACTGAGTATAGAGTTAATTCAACTCAGTTAAATGATGAACCAGAAACGTTAGATGCATGTGATTCAGAGGAATATTAAATTCCTTCTTCTCTTTGAATGGATTATAATAGTTACCTTAAGTTTACTCCGACACGGAATTATAATAGATCAAGTAATATGATCAGCAGTTAAAGAGAAAAATGTGAGAAAATCCTCCTGGAGCAAAAAGGTGAAATTGGTAATGACCAAGAGCTGGCATTGCTTAATGGAAAAAAAAAGGAGACATTGTGCTTCCAATGACGCTTCGCATAAAGGGTTAGGTAGACCGACATTTAGTAGTATTGAATATCAGGACGTTGTGACAGGTTTCAGTTTAAAACTGTTGATTCCCTTCTAAGGGATATATATAATTGGTTCCTCTCCAGGGGTTAAATTTCCAACCCGATGACGATTATTTCGTTAATTATGACTGCTTACGGTTCTACCTACTAGGAGGTTCATAGAACTATTCTTCAGGTTTCGAAACTGGTCTCCTTAGTGTTACCAGTCGATGGATAGATTGACCAAAATTTCCCTAATTCTGGGAAGAATTTCAACGAATTTTGGCAAACCTTGTCTTTCTGATTATCACAGAACATCATGGAAGAGAGTAGAAACTTGGGCGAACCCCGTGAATTGGGTAAAGTAACCGCTATATGGGTTGGTGGACAGACCCTGGTTATCGCGATTGATTGTAGAAATACAATGATGAAGTGAGATTGGACGAAAATAGGAAATGTAAGTAAGAAACCAGCCGGACTGAGAAACTTCGGGATTGACTTAAGTGAAAAGGCTGTTATGCCAGGAATGGTAAGCTTGCGTGGCACGTGGGAGTGATAAGAATAGTTGAAAGGATAAAAATAGAGGAAAGGTTACCGGAGACGGCGCTGAGTAGCTGATTAAGACTTATATGAAGTAAAGTTTTGGAAAGGTAGAAAGGTATCAAAGAAGAAGGCACTATGCCAGCAATTGCTAGAAAAGTAATGCTATTAGCCAACCCCTAAAATCATATATTTTTATTTTAGTGTGGCCAGTTGAGGCCAAGTCACAAAGGATTATCGAGTGACTAGACCATCAGTGAAAGGATAAAGCAGGGTTGCTTCTAAGAAAGCACCGACTGCAAGGGCTTCTGATATAAAGGAAACATTAATAAGATCGTTTGAATCTTCTGCCGAACAACCCATGTTTTGATTGGGAATTCACTAGACCTTTTTGGGATGGGGTCACCCGTACTGAAGTGACTCATGTGTATATGATCGTCCAAGATTACAAAAAAAAAAAAATGGAAGTATAATGACTTGAGATGTATGATGTTAGGGTATCATGAATACCATGAATACATTATGACTGAGGAAAGTAAACAACGAAGGTTTATGAAGAGAGTATAGAAATGGTCAGATATGGATCAGTATGCTGTAGAAATTTCATCTAAGGCAATTACCTTTGAGAAGAACGATAAGTACTAAGAGATTCACGTTAAACTCGACTCGACCAATATCTTCCAAAACATCCTTGCTACCAGTACCAAGTTCTGTAAGAGAGCAGACAGACATACGTTGTCTTTGGGAAGGTCAAATAGGCTGACAACTATCTGAAAGAAGAGGTTAGCATTAAGCCACCGATCGATTATCAAATGAGAATGATTGGAAAGAGACCCTTATTAAGGATACATGATTTGATTGCCAAGTATAAAATGCAAGAATTCCTTGGCAGTTGAATTAAGGATAGGATATCCATAAAGTAAGGCAAACCCTGGGGAATGCACAAGGGATGGCACTAACCCTAATAAAGACATTGTGAATTCAGATGATATGAGTTAGATTTGCTAAGGCAACAATGACCTGTAAAGATTATTAAAAAGAGTTCTGGAAAGAACAGAGATAGAATTATTAGAGTATTGATCAATGACGTTTTGATATACCCTGTACCTAGAAAATACAGGAGGAATGATGAGGACGACCTAAGAAACCTTACAAGGAAAAGCTAATATTCTGAGTTTCCAACTAGAAGTTTGGAAGAGAATGTAAGACACAATAACAATATACCAGATGATGAATGTATGAAACCCTGAGGGAGTATGGATTGAACCTATAAAGGTTGAGATTATCCTAAGATAAGGAAGGAACTAAGAAAAGAAGTATCCTAAGTAGGATTGGGAATAAACGTGATAAAGTTCCCACGGGTAGGTGGAAGCAATGACTTATGGAGAAAGACGGATAAATATATTTTTTCTCCATCAGCAGAGCTTAAGGGAGAATGCTTTCACCCAATAATGATGAGAATGAGGTAGAAAAAAAAAAAATTTTTGAATTGAAATGTATCCAGAGAACAAGGATTACCAGAAATTATTATTATCAGGAAAGGCCAATGAGGTGGCCGACAGTCTAAGTATAAAGGAATAATTACAAATGTTCATACCGAAGAAACAGAATGATATCTGGAAGGACCTTGAAGGTCATATCAGAATGGAGGAATTTACATTCCTTCTGATGACTGTGCAAGAATTGATGGTAATAATAGTTTAAGTAAAGATTCGATTCCTGATGGAGTCTTAAGCATATTACGTACCTTAGAAGGTCCCGTTTTGAGGCAAACCAGGACCATGATCCAAAATTGACAAAGTAAACCGTTGAGTTTCCAGTCTTTTATGGAAGCTGCATGAGTGACAGTTTCATGAACCTGACATAGCTGCGATGCTTGAAACTCTTCTGCAATTCTATCTGCTTCATGTTATATCTACATCAAGTTCAGGAAGTGTTCCTTATGGATAAGGAATAATGATTACTTTGTCTCCCTAAGGGATTTGAAACCCGTAGGGTTAACTATTAACGCACTACGTAAACAACAAGCGAGGGTGATTCTTCTAAGAAAGGAGATGACAACGTAAAGATAAAGAAAGTGCTGCTATTGATAAGCTAAATGGCATGTTGACGAATGACAAGCAAGTTTATGTTAGTGTACTTCTGCGCAAACAAGATAGAGAATATGAGGTTGATGATTCATGATGTTAAAGATATTCCCATGGAAAGAATTAATGAGACTTGGAGGGAAGGGCGGTTGAGCCCGAGACTTATTGGGCCACCTGAGAGTTTAAAGTGTTTGGACGGCGGTATTCGAGCCAGCCTTACCCCAAAAACTTATAGCACGGTCATAACGGGTTTTCATGTGGCCAGGCTACGCCAGTAAAATGCAGATGTTCAACAGATGATAGGAGTACGAGCATGTAGATATACGACCTGGTCTGACTTACGAAAGACAACCTGTGGAAAATCACGGATAGAAAAGAACAAGTGATGAGAAACAAGGTTGGCAGAAGTAGATTATATGAATCTAAGTTAAAGGGATCGGGCCAGATTCATTTCGGAAAATTTAAATTGGAATAACGTGATGATTATAAAATAAATGTGACGGAATACCGATAAGGAGGTACCAAGTGCAAAAAGGTGTCTCAATAAAGAGGTGAAGGTGAAAGTAAATAATAGAAATGAGTAAGAATCAGATAATAAGAAGGATGTGATTGATAAAGAAAAGGCTGGGAAAGCAACTATGGAATGAGAAGCAAGGAATGTTATGAATGGGTTTCTAATGAATTCTCGGGATGACAACCTGATAGTGTCAATATTATAGTTATGAAAAAGCTAGTAACATGATATGGGATGTCAGTACTAATGATGTCAAGTGAGAAATCTAAGATTTAACCTGAAAGGTTGAAGGATTTCCCGAATGTGAGTATCGCTAAGATTGAACAAGAGTAATTGTCCATAGAATAATGGACAAAGCAGCAAGATATGTTGGCACGTGAGATTGCGATCAAATAGTATTGGATATAATTATGATTAATTTCTTCTTTGATAAACCTCTATAGTTCAGAGGTAAATTCTGAGTATGATATTCTACAATCATGAAAGCTTTCTATAATCCTTTGGAACTCTTTCCTCTTCTTCTCTCTTATTCATCTTCTTTATGAATTGAGAAGAACAACCTTTTTAGGAGGGGAGGTACTGCTACGTGACTATCTGTCTATGTGATAGAAGTCTAAGTGGAATACCATGACTTGTTTAATTGCTTGTCAAGTACTAAAGGCTGGCCCCCTTCTGTACTAACTATGCAATATAACAAATGTTCAATTGATCATAAGTGATCTCTCAATAAATCTTTCCACTTATCTATATTGATCGAGATTGCGAAGATTAAAGCAATCAGGAAATGCACAGTACGAGCGAGGTTACCTCCGAATTCGTAGGGTGATAGTGATACCAATGTTACTGCAGGTATCAATAAGGATAAGACTGATTAAGAGTATAACCCGGATAGTGAGTTGAACGAAAAGTAGCAACGTTGATGAAAAAAGGATACAGTATGGATTGTAGCACTAGAAGATGTGCTGAGGAAGGGTAGAACGACTAAGAATTGACCGGGAAGCCAAAAAGTGAACGACAGGCAAACGACTCTTTGCTTCCTACCTGATTCCGGGACGGAATCCTTTTAAGGAGGGGAGACTGTAAGAACCCCAAATTTTGGATATAATTAAAACTTTTTATTAAGTAATGATAAAATGAGGAACAATGATTGTAATGAATGGATATTACTTTGGACAATGATCTTGATGCATTGGTATATTGTCAGAATAGAGTAATTCGATGGTTGAGGACCTAGATAAGAATAATCTACCATCCAGGAAGGAGCTAATGGATCCTTGAAGGGAAATGAGTACGTGCATAGTGTTTCCCGTACGTGCATAGTATTTCCCGTACGTGCATAGTATTTCCCGTACGTGCATAGTGTTTCCTGTACGTGCATAGTGATTTTGTGGATGTATAGTGATTTTTGAGGTTTAAGAAATTTTTCATGCCACCTATGTACGAGACATGGTATGGATATTTCGAAGTCATATTAGTAATCTACAAGGTAAATAAGTGTATGTAAACGCGATCGGAATTCAGAAATTCCAAACTTTATTTTTATGGAAAATTGGATCGAGCAGTGAAGAGCATGTCAATGCGAACAAGAAAAGAGAATTATTATATCAAGGATTTTATTTTTATTAAATACGATTTAAGGATTTAGAACAAAAACCTTCGAGTTAGAAAAACGAGCGTTCTAGAAATCGCTAGAATTTTTAAAACGAGATTAAGCGATCAAACAAACGCTTAATGAGCTTTAAAATACAACACAACACAGATATATTACATGCAAGATCAGCTCATGCAAGTCATAAGAGGATTAAGTGTGAAACAAATCAAGAACAAGTGGATTCATGAGGTGTTTGATCAAGAACAAGCCAACAATGCACCTTGTTACTCTTTTCTTTCTAACCACAAATCTTTGGCACATGGATTGAGGGGTGACAAGGCTGGTTACATCTGATCCTTGGCAAGGGAAATATCATAGAAACATATCATTTATCAATTGAAACAAAGTGGGAGAGAAAAGCCAAGCAACTCCATCTCTCTCCATTTTCTTCAAACTGCCCAGCAAGAACCACCATGAAATAAAAATTCATATCTCCACTTCTACCCATTCATAGATCACCAAATTTTAACCATAGCTTCCTCAATATATGTAGAGTATTCGTTCAAAATTTCATAATTTTTGAAGATCGTTTGGATAGGTAAATAAATTCAAGAAAATCACCCTGTTTTTCCCCTCAAGAAACAAGACTTCGAATTTTTGGAATTTTTGGAATTTTTAAACCAAGCTTCCACTCCTTGTTTGATCATCAAATTTTTATGGTGAGTCCTATATTTCATAAAAGCAATCTCCTAAAAATTTCAAGTCCAAACTCCTTTGTTTCCATTTTCAAAAAAATCATGAAAGAGGAGGATGAATAGTGTTTCATGAACTAATCTTTGATTTTTTTTGTTTTCATGGTTGATCTTAGCTACCCTAAGGCTATCCAAGGACTATAGCAAGCTTTGTAAGGCTAGTACATACTCTCAAGAAGGTATAACACTCTTGAAACCCTAGATCAACTTTAAGTTTATGGATGTTTTTGATGAGCTAAGCTTGGTTATGATGTTAGCATGATTATAAGCATAATTAGTAAGTGATTTAGTTGAGCAAGAAAGCATGTTAATTATTGTGGTAAACTGGTATGATCTGGACTTGATGATGTTCATAATCATGTGATAAGTTGTGTGGATGCCCGGTGTGGCTTGGTTGGATTGTTATAATTTTTGGAACGTTCGATATATAGCCGTCGTAATGCCGAAATTTCGTTAACCTTAAGAAAAACAACTTGGACAGTAGATGTAACTCACTGCCTAGCTTTGCAATCTGCCATGATAGGATAGGTAATGTTCTAAGCTTCGTTTTAATATAAAGATAACGTGAAACGGACTTACGGTTTAGGATTTATGACCAAATTACTAAAAGTAGTTCGAATCCGTAAACGAAAGTTCATAACTGTAATTGAACCCTCGTAAACTATGTAACGTCATGGTGAATCTTGGTAAATAAATACTAGAGGTAAAAAGGAAGGCGTGAAAGAAAACCGTATGTCAAAAGGATCATTTTTCGATTTATTAAAAATGTTCGAGTCGAGGTTAAACGCGAACGAACCCCTAAAAGACGATTCTTTTATAACTTCGGTAAAACACTTAGAAAACGGGCGATAAAACTCGGAGTATAGTATTGGTTCGTAACGATCGACTTTAGAACTCATATGACTTAAGTATGTCCCAAGTATAAGTACAATGACATGTCGTATTAACGAACGAATGTCGGGTCGGATCAGTGATAATAAGTAATCCACTAAAGGGGCTATAACGAGATAACTCGAGAACGTGTTTCGATTTAAGTATAACTTAACTTTTAATATGTTAAGTGATTAATCCCGAATGCCTTGGCTATTTATAGATCACCAAGCTGAACCGGGACCCGCTACCACTACCCCTTACCGTACTCGACTACCAGGCAAGTTTCAATTCCCTTCTTTTAGGCTGTTGTTGTGATTGAATAAATATATATATATATGATTGCTGATATACATATGCCATTGCATGCATGCCTACTTTCAAGTTGAATTGATATACTTGTTCCCTGAATGTTATTGTTGGCTTATAAGCTAGATAGTTATACATCAGTTATAAGCCGGTTATTGTAAGACCCTCATAGAAGGGCGTATACATCTTATTCATCAAAAATAGACCGGGAGTCAATATTCCTTGATATATCGAGATTACCTCGGAGGAAAATATTTAAGTAAATATTTTCCATTATTCAGGCGACGAATATTATTTGAATATTCGTTCGAGATTATTTATTTAATGATCCTTACTTCAAATAATTATTTGAACGTAATCATTCGACGAATAATATTTGTCAATATTCATTCAGAGTCGAATTGATTATCGAATATTATTTCGAATATTCTTCTAAAGATGAGACTACTAAATGAATATTAATTGGATATTCTTTTAGAATATTATTTTATTAAATAAATATTACTTTTGAATATTCATTTAAGATATTAAATACTTGATGAATATTATTTTAATATTCATCTGAAGCTTGATTTAATTATCGAATATTATCTCGAATATTCCTTAAAGCTTGGATTACTAAATGAATATTACTTGATATTCATTTAGAATATTATTCATTAAATGAATATTACTTTATCAATATTCATTTAAATTCCTAATTAATTATGAATATTATTTTGAATATTCATCAGGGTTCTATTTAATCACCGAATATTATTTTAAATATTTTAAATATTCCTTTCAGGACTTATTAAGTAATGAATATTACTTTGAATATTCATTTGATTATTTAATTATGCAATAAATATTCTCCTGATATTTCTTCAGGGATTATTTTGAGAAATACTCTGATTAAAGATATTCTTTCATATTCCCAAATACTCCATAAATATTTTAACTCAATAAATATTCTCTGAATATTTATTCCATACTTAGAATAACCTCGATAAGGTTTATCTTCTTCGATTATTACAGAAAATATTTCGGAGTCATATTATTATTAATCTTATATCAAGAAAGGTTCTCAGACATCATTCTTCTTTGAGTCTATCCCCTTAATAATAAGGGAACCTTACTTGGAAAATGTTATTTATCTTGTCGACTTCCCGGTCATAAAGTATTCCCTTCACCCGCAACTCGGGTGCTGTTGACTTATTAAGTCGTTGCTTACCTTCTCATCTTTCGAGGGGTAAGATTACTGGAACAAGTTGATATCCGTTACCAAGTAATAGCTTGGGAGTTATTGGTAAATTTTCCTTTCCAACTAGATACGACTACTTTGTGGAGTCTTATCAACAAGTATTATACTTGGGGAAAGGGGGACGAACGTTATATTCAGAATCATGAATTCTATTTGAACTAGGAGTCGTGTAAGAGGCCGAGTAGCGCCGGTCCATCCCCTTGGCCCAACCGTTGGCCGGGGAGAGCTAGCAAGGCGGTATACAAGTAAAGCCGTCAGTTCTTCCTTCTACCGGTAGTAAATCTAAATTGAGCTGTACGATCTCGACTGATCATCAAGATTGGAACAGCGGGCGCGGTGAATACTCCATCATTGGTTCATCATCCAAATTCATTTATTTCCTGCAACATGATTACTGTTCGCAGAGTTGGAAAAGAGTCATAACTGGAATTGCAACCTTTTTCTTGCAAGTTCCTCTTCTTAATAACAATAAGAATATCTCGCTTACTTTGATGTAGCAGATATTTCTTCAAACAAATACTTTAAGTTACCTTGTAACTTCATCGTTCATATTATACTGGCATCATTTCCGTAAATGCATGGCATATGGTTTGAAAGATACTTTTGAACTGTTATACATTATTGTTCAGTTATATATTATTGTTGGTGGGCTATTGCTCACCCTTGCTTTATTATTATATCACAACAACAGTTAGACCAGATGACTCGCACAAGGCGCACTCGACGCGGGCGAGGACGATGAGACTACCAGAGCTGTAGAAGAAGCTATTGGTAGGGTATATTTATTCTTTCAGTACCAAGAATATAGTCTAGTATGACTTATGTAAATGGATGGCAAAGGGTATGTATTTATATTGAAATCCTTTTGGATTGTAAGAACTCATAATGTGATTAATAAAAATTTGATTGTTACTCTGATTTCATCTCTGGGACTATAACGGGTGTGTTTTATATTGTTGTGTTGGGTCATAGAGACGTAATTTATTTTATGTTAAGGAAAGTTTAATTGTTATGGACAGAATTGGAAACCGTAACCACCGGATCCCGGACCCCGGATCTGGGGGTGTTACATATACTTATAGGGGTCACAAGGACCATCTGTCTGTGTGATAGAAGTCTGATGGGACGCCATCACTTGTGAGTTGTGAAATACAAGAAGGCTAATTACCTTTAGTAATGTCTTAACTGAGACACGCAACGTGAGTTCTTTCGATCATATTGATCTCTCGGTAAATTTTCTTATCTCAAATAAGGTTTGCTTTAACACTCATAACCTTATGATCACCAATGTGTGACAATTGCCTTGATATGGTAGCTATCTTTTCAAAGCTCCATAATTCTAGTTGTCTCTAATGAATTCCAAGGGGATGCCAACCAGGTCGGCCAAGTCAAAACTCGCTGATAGAAACTAGATTTGCAACGGAATCGCCAAGAGCAAGAGCGAACCCCAAGGCGAATAGAATATCAGTGACGTATCAATAGAATTAGTTAATTCTTTATCTCTCAATGATATTATGTTAATGGATTTAGCGTATTCTCTCTCTCAAGCATGTTTTGTGAATAGAATCAGTGGACTTTCTCTCTCAAGGATAGCACGATAATGGAAAGTTGGTCGAGATATATGTGTGAAAGGAATAACGTGGTAAGACTCAAGTGATAACTGTGTCAAATAGAGATCCTATGGTTGGATTGAGGTTTCGGAGAAGTTGTTTACGAATGGACACTTTTCGATTTGGCAGAATAAATGTTGATGATGAAAGAGTTAAGGAACCCCAGTAGTTGCCTTAGCTGATTCCGAGGACGGAATCCTTTAAGGAGGGTAGACTGTAATAATCCGGATTTTTCAAGAATGATTTTATTATTATTTTGATAATAATAATGTTTTTCCTAAAATGAGCAGGATTTTTTTTTATTTTATTTGATTTTATTATTTAATTATTTTCGGTTAAGTGGAACCGGGATCCTTTTTAAAATTTTATGGACCGAGTAGATATCTCGAGTCAATAAATTATTGGGATAAAGATTTAATTTTGAAGTGTGGAATTATTCGGTAAAGATTTTGTTTTAAAATTTCTGAATAATATTAAGAGTTTTAAAATCGTTAGAAAAAGTTTATTTTAATTATTTGAGGATTTACAAAAATTACTCGATTAATTCATAAATATCGAGAATTTGAGGTTTTGCTAAAACATTAGTGTTTGTAGTATTTTTATAAAGCCCGGTAAATTATGATTTAGGAATCACAATTATTATTTTTATGATTTGATTTTATAAATTATTAATATTTGTAAAATGCATATCAAATCAGAAAATTTAGATTTAATTCTAATTCTTTCTCCAAAAGTCTTTAAAAATATTCTAGTATTTAATTATGCTAGAAATTTTAATTTTTAAAAATTAGAGTTATTAGTTTAAAATATTAATTAGGGGTATGTAGTATTAATTTGTATTGCTTTAAAATTGTTATTGGGCTTAGGCCCATTAGGTTAAACAACTACGTAGCCGCACAAGGGAAACAGTCGGGGGAGGGGGAGAGAGACATCGGGGAGAGAGAAAGAGAGAAAGGGAGAAAGAGAGAGAGAGAGAGAGAAAGAGGGAAGAGAGAAAGGATTAAATTTGGGGTTAAATTTTGAGAGTGATGGTGTATATGTATATATACATCTGGGCGTGTATAGGCAGCGGTGGTGGTGTTGTCCAGGCGTAGCCGGCGAGCTCACGGCGGCTGTCAGTTCCGGCGAGGTCGACTGGTGGCGAGGCGTGATTATAGCAGCAGTAGGAAGGAAGAAAGAAGAAAGGAAGAAGGAGAGAGAGAGAGAGAGAGAGAGAGAGAGAGAGAGAGAGAGAGAGAGAGAGAGATAGAGAGGAGATTTTTGGGGAGAATTCTTTTTCGAAGAGTTGTTTTCCGGCGAGTCAGGTCCCACCGAAAATGGTATCTGTTTCGGAGACATTTTTATCGAATTACATTTGTGTGTATATTTTAATTTCTTTATTTGATTGTCGTAATTAAATTAGATTTAATTGGTGAGTCTAATGTGATAATTTTCGTAATTAGCATAGTATTGTAAATTATGAATATTGTTTGTATTTTCGAAATTTAATTCGGAAAGTATGTTGGTAATTATAATTGTTAAATTTAAGTAGGAGTCCGATTAAATGTTCGAGTTAATAATTGTTAATGGTTAAATTGTTAGTTGCTAATTGAAATTGTGAGATTGATTGTGGTCTCGTTGATATTCGAGTTTAATAGTCGGAGTGGATGGTAGATTTAAAGATTATTATGATTCGTTTTAAATGAATAAAATGATTAAGTGGTTATATGGAATTGCTATATTTAATTGATTAAATTTAATCGAGTCGATAATTAAGGTTTATGTGACTTACTTGTAACATATGGTCATCAATAAATGCTTACGTGCTAAGTGCTATAAGTCGAGTCATGGTATTTGATGGCCTTACTAATTATGAATGTTATATGTTAGATGTTAGAATTTTATAATAATTAGAACTGTGCTAGAGGTTATGAGAAGATCACAAGTTTCTAAATGTCAATATTTAAAGGACTAGTGTAATTCTTTTCGACTAATCCCTAGGGCTTACGAATATCCATGATTAGCTATCACGGGTATAATTCATATACTTGAGTGGTGTGATCATCGATATAGCGTAAGTAATAGTTAGTGCTAGGGGTTGTTCCCTAGGGCTTACGAACATCAATGATTGATTGTCACGTGTATCATTAAAATACGTGAGAAATACGATCATTGGTGTAGCGTAAGTAGTAGCGTAATATAAATCATTATGTGCTATGTGTCGCATGTCAGGGCGGATACTTTCTTATGTGTTTATTTTATGTTGCTGCAAGTTGAGGCAGCTTATTTTTGCTAAAACAGGGTTGTATTGTATTTGAGGGGCTGTGCCCATAGTCCGATAAACGAATACTTCATGCCGAATTTTTCCGAAAATCCCCTGCGATTAATTATATTTAATTTATTAAATTTCCGTGGTCTAAAGGCATGAAGTGGATGTTAATTGATTATGTGTATATGTGTTAAGTGGTTGATTTGAGGATTAATTGTTGTCTCGAGGGTTTATGTGCTAAGTTAAGTATTAAAAATGGTATTGAGGATCAATGATGCTTTGAGGATTAAGTATATATTAAATTGGTTTAAGTCTATTAAATGGATGTAAATGTGTTATGTGCATTAAGTGGTATTAGAATAGTTAACTATGGGGTAGACGCCTATAGTTTTTCTTTAAGAGACTTAGTAGTAACTCTGAGTCGGGACTACTCGAGATACGAGGGAGGACTGACACGTAATCGTAACCATTTCAGTACTATTAGGGCGTAATCAAATTGGAGCGACGTGCATCCGAAAAGGAAGATCGAGACGTCAGGTAAGGTCCATGGAATTTCTTGGACGAGGTGCGAAGGATTTGTCCGCGATTTCTATTTTCTGCTAAGGACCAGAGGCAAGTTTACTATGCATACTCTATTGTTCAGAGTATATTTATTTTAAATATATGAAATGTGTTAAATAAGTTTTCAATCCGTAATCGCGAGTTTTCCAACCTTGTACTTCTTCTTCCAAATCATTGTATTCCTGGCTTTGCCAACAATATGAAATTCTGCTCGTGTAATAACCAAAACCCCATGGCATATAATACTGTTGATGGGCAGTGATATTTTTATGGCTCTATACCTTGATTTTTTTTACGATATATATATCTATAAACTTTTCGTACTGTGGTAGTGGACTATATGTTATGTGGTATGTATTTATGTATTGGAATAAGAGAGGCTCAGAGGGTAGAGCATGTATTGAGTTTTAGAACTTAGCTGCGTGTCGGGGCTATTTTGTATTGTATGTTTTCGAAAACTCGGGCAAAGCTTTTAAAAAAAAAAGAATTTCGCAATAACTAACCTAAAGGCAACATCACCAATAAACCAGTGTTTATTTAATTAATAGATGCTTCTGAAAGCATTCACTAATTAAATAAACTTCATTCGCCTAATTAAATTTATTTAATTAGATGAATATCATTTTCAAAACGCTTTCTTAAAATCACTTTGTCCCGGAGAAATAATAAAATAACTTAATGGAGTAATTCTATCTAGTATATTATTTAACGGAGATAGTTTATTTTCAATACGGATTAAAGATATTCCAATGGTTATAAATTGGTTATTTCAGCTTAAAACAGCTAGATTGATATCGATATATGTTATTTGAACGATTATTTAAATGGATGAATATTAATTATAATATTCATTAACAAAAAGGGAGAAAGAGAAAAAAAGGATTTTCAGGCTATTAATTATTTCGTACTGACCGAGAGTCAGTAGTAGTTATTTGATAAAGTGGCTAAAGTTTGGAGACTGCCGGAGAGATTGTGTCTTGATTTTTATTAGAAACATTCCAAGAGTTGTATTTGGGTGTTTTGAGGTTATTAAATATTTCAGTATTAATAGTAAATATTATTTGAATATTATTTAACGAATGAATATTATTTTGAGTATTCTTTTAAAAAAGGGATTATTGAATATTTATTAATTGTTACATATTAGTCAAATATTTATTAAATACTTTGAGTGTTGAAGATTATAAAACACTATTCAAAGGATGTCTACGGACTTTCATAGTCATTTAAAATATTATATTGTGATTCTATCTAGGTAAGTTACTTTTCAAGAACTCATATATATATGGAATTATCCTGTTGTGTTACAAGCTTTATGCGTACCATTTTCCATATGTGAACACAAAACCCTGTGTCGGGATTGATATAAGTATAAGTGTATACCTATACTCGGACTCTTTCGAACTCAAAATATTTTCGAAAACCCCGGTCTGGTTTTACTTCCTTGCACATTTTTCAAGAATTATCGGTCGACTGATGTCGGGCCTCAACTACTCGATTTTCAATCAAAACAAGTTTTGAAAGAAAAAGAAAAAGGGGACTCTGGCAGGTGTGGGAATCGTTGACGAACGATTCCCGGGATGTGTAAGCGGCCGTGAGCCAGGCGGTCCATCAATTATTATTCCGGCCCAGGTGTTGCCGAAGGATGATTACGGATGTAGTTTTCATCGAGGGTGATTACGGATGTAGTTTTCACCCGAGGATAGTTACGGATGTAATTTCTATCCTTCTACCGGTAGAGAAGACCCGCGGATTATTGGACTTGGATGTGGCGACTGATCATCGTCAATCCTTGTCAGGTTTTTATGTTTTCTTTAAGTCCCATCCTCCACTTTGGAAAAATACTCAAACACTGCTTCTTGGGCCTAAGTGCCAAGTTGCCGATAATGTTGATTTCAATTATGAAAGATGATGATGAATTCATGCAGTATCTAGAACTACAAGAATATTCTAACAATAATGGCACGTGTTTGTGCACTTTTGCAATTATTCAAAGATGAAAGATGGTTCATCGATTATTGATGTCAAGTCTCGAATGTTTTGCTTCAAGAGCTTTGACTCGCTTCCTATCAGTTATTTCTGAGTTTAGATTTATCAAGTGGTTAAAGAACTTATACCCGGTACATGATGTTGATCTGTAAGGTGTTTGATGGAAATGACATACTTATATGTATATACTTTCAGACTTGAGAAATACTAAAAATGAAACCTTCTAATGGTTTGGTTTGTATACGATGATAAACAACTGTCTTAGCAGCATACTGAACTGCGTATTTTGAAAAGCTTTCTAAAAAGATTAGCAATACTGTAGTGTATACTATTTCGCTAAGATATGAGGATTGCTATGGTTATTATAAACTTATCTGTTCATTGGATGTTGCGTTAAACGTCATATTTTCCTTATTGAAGTTTCATAGTTATAAATGTTTCGGAAATGATGCTAAGTATTGTTGGATTTTAAAACCCCTGTGTATATTGGATTATATATTGTTAAACTCTATTAATACTTGCTGGGCAATTCTTCCGCTCATACTTGTTTGTTTTAAATATTAACCTTTCAGAGAAAGGTAGGCGGATGATGCTTGTATGCACAGCTCGGAAGAAGCAGGTAGTATGCCCTTATGAAGACGATATGATCCAGAAAATCTATAGCTGGAGTAAGTTACATGTAATCATATTGATGTGTAATAATTATATTACTTTGTACAGGGTAGCACTAGTTGCTGGTGTACTTCTCATCGAAGCTATACTAGTAGTATAGGATTTGTAATACACGATGTGATGTAATTGAATGGCTGTAATGATTCGAGTAATGTAAGGATTTTAGTTCTTGTTTCTAGCCCTATAACCCAAAGATGCTTGGTAGTTGGGGTCTCAATTGTTGTATTTCTGTTAGTAAGTGACTACAAATGGTTTAATATTGATAAACAGGTGATTTGTTATTGAGGATTTCCGCGTGACGACCAAATCCCTGACCCCGGATTTGGGGTGTTACATCTACGAGCCTTCATTTGGACGGAATGTAGCCTTCATGAACCTTCAATTGAATGGAGCGTGGCCTATTCGAGCCTTCAATTGCATGGAACGTGGCCTATTCGAGCCTTCAATTGCAAGGAATGTGGCATATTCGAGCCTTCAATTCTACTTAGTCTAATCAGGTGCTGTGTCTTAACCGGATGCTCAGATATGATAAACCTTGAGGTTTGGGGTATGCCAAGTCTGGGCACCACATTTCTTCCAAAAGTTTCCTGCTTGTAAGAGCCTCATTCTTGAATTGTTATCCATTTCTAGCATCAGGATTGGTGGAAGTCCATATCAATGTATCACACTTTCCTACAGGAATTGTGTTATTTATTTGGTGGTTATTTTGGCTTGGGGTTTGGCCTCAATCTGCTCTATAAAGGAATCAATTACAACTATCATGAACTTCCTCTAGGCACTTGCTACTGGGAAGGAACCAATAACACATATCCCCCACATTGCCATTGGGAATGGGGGAACTGATCTTTGTCAACATTGCACGGGATTGATCCATAGTTGTGTATTTTTGGACATCGATCGCACATAACTCTTGGCTTCAGCCACCATGTCTGGCCAGTAGAATCCTAATTGGGTTATCTTATAGGCAAGGGTCCTGCCCCCCGAGTGTTGCCCACAGTTTTTCTTTCAAGGTTGAATTCGCGTTTTGAGGCCTTAGTGTTCTTACTGATAACTTCCGTGCCTCCAAGGCATTATCGGGTAACCAACCGATTTCCTGGTGAGCCATTGTAGGTTCTATCCAATAGCTTTCCACATCTATAGATGCTATCAACTTTGCAACAACGTTTCGGGTCTCCAAGACTTGGAAGTAAGAACGTCCAACATAATTCTCTATCTCTGAGGAGGCAAACATGGATGGGACATCGGCCTTTACGTTTTCCTCCCTCGTAACACTCATTGAATTGAGTCAAGTTTCCAGTATTTTGTCACGGTTTCCAACCCTGGCCTCGAACTCACCTTTCACTTTTGGTACTACCGATCTTGAGTCTCCACAGACTTTGAGGTTTTTGACCCTCGGGCCTCAAGCCAAGTCCAGCTATCAAGGCTTTGCATTCGGCCTCGTTGTTTGTCGTTGGGAAATCCAACTTCGGGGCATACTCAAGCATGAGCCCATCGGGGTATGTTCTGACTTAATTTTGTTTTTGATTCTTCATCAAAATCGAGCATCCAATACTCTTGAGTACCGCTCTTCAATCTTCCTTCTCTATTTTCTTGCCCTCCTGGGGTACTACCTCCTCCAATACTCTTGAGTACCGCTCTTCAATCTTCCTTCTCTATTTTCTTGCCCTCCTGGGGTACTACCTCCTGCCCCCCGACTTCTTGGTTGTCAATGGTGTATTCAACCATGAAGTCAGCGAGTGTTTGGGGATTTATTGTGGTTATTCTGTCCCATGCAAGACCTTTCTCATGTAATAGATGGGTTTCTGAACCTTGATTTCTTCTTTCGCGAGGATGACGTTCAAAGTCGTATCAAATACATCCAAGTATAGATATAGTAACTTTTCGTTATTCAGTTATGCCAATATATGGAGGTTCCGTGTTAAGGATTGTTCTACCCTTATCGGGGCTGGCCTTAATTTCCATGCTTGTAGACCATCAAATCCAAAAAATTTCCTGATCCTATGCTGAAGGCGCATTAATCAGATTCAATATCATCTCGGGGTACCTTAACACCTCAAACGCCTCATGAAAATGCTCAATGTGATGTGCCTTATCGAGGCTCTTGATTAACATGTCATTTACGTAGACTTCTACGGTCTTCCCAATAGGATGCTCAAAGATTTTATTCATCAATTTTCCATATGTCGCCCCTTTGGGATATCACTTTGATTTGGTTGTAACCACTGAATCCTAATATTTCATAACCAGCTGTTGATTGGTCAATGTAACGTTCCTTGGTAGGGGGAAGTAGTCACTGAGACATGCATCATTTATATCAATGAAGTTCATGCACATCCGTCATTCTCCATTGGCCTTTCTGCCTCTTGGAATCAAAGTTTCTTTTCTTCTGTTTCATCATCTCCCTATTTGGGTGGACGTCTAGTTTACGTAATTAATTGGGGATCGACCCCTTGCATATGAGTTACTCTCCAAGCAAATACAACATTGTTCTTTTGTAGGAACGCATCAATTTTCCCTTCAAGGGCTTATTCATCAATGCCCTATGTGGGTAAATTTTCAGGTTCTTCGGGAACTAGGGGAGTGGGGACTAAGTCCTAGGTAGGCTTTCCTCTAGTTTCTCATCTTTTCGGACATCCATGTCTTCAATCGGGAAGACCTGCCCCCCGACTTCATAAGGCCTCAAGGCGGCTGGATATCAATTCTTTGTTATTGTCTGATCTCTCTTTTCTTCATCAACTCCATTCCTTATAGGATTCTTGATCATCAGGTCTTATCTTGAGGCAACCGCCTTAAGGGTATGCAAGCCTGTCCTTCCAAGGATAACATTGTAAGCGGAAGTTTCTTTAACCACCAAAAGATTCAACATCTGAGTGGCCTCCCTAGGCTTCCGTCCTGTTATCATGGACAACCGAATAGTTCCTTCAACTCTCGACTTGAATCCGTTGAACCCATAGACAGGCATGTTGGAGGGGGTCAATTGAGAATCGTTGTATCCCATCTTCGAGAACGCGAGATATCCACTGATATTCCATTGTCTATCGAGACTCCTTTCACTTGCGAGTTGCCTATCAAAGGTGTTATGACCAACGGGTCATCATGGAGGCACTTCACCCCTTCCAAGTCAGAATCATCAAAGACAATTATTATTTCGGTATTTGCTCGCTATGGAGCTTCTCCTATGATGTGCATAACTTCTCGAGCACAAGCTTTACAAGAGCTCCTTGTATTCCTGACCGCCGTCGGGCCTTAAAAAATCACGTTTATCATCGGCCCCCTGGGGCTATGGATCGGGATCTCGATCAGCATCCTTCCTTCCATAATCTCTTCTTTAGGTTCCCCTGTTGGCCATCCTTGATGAACTTATTCAACTTTTCTCTTTGGATCAGAAACTTGATCTTCTGTTTCAGCTGTCTATGATCGTGAATGTTATTCCCCCATGGTTTATGGAACTTACTGTATTGATTCTTGTTTTTCTTCCCGGGATCAGCCCTTAATGGCTTCGGCCATCAGAGATTCTTGTTTCTCAATGTCCATCAGGACTTGGGTGTTGGGAGTATTCAAACGTGCATAGCTGGTGAACCTCGGTCCTTGGTTTCTCTTCTTCCAGGTAGAGTCAGAGCCTTTACTTAACATCCCACTCGTGGCCACCTTCGCTTCTCGTTATTACCTCCATTGCCTCCAGCAGGGGTTAAGGCTTCCCTTACACTTTCCTCTACCTTGATAGCTGCTTTATCATCCAAGTTCGGGACCTTCAAGGCTTCCTTGGTGATTCGGTCCATGTAATCCCTCAAGGATTCATTCTTTCCTTGTTCCACCTTCAGGGGGATGTAAAACGTTTCTCTTGAACTTTTCATCAATAAACGGGGCGAACAATGCCCTTCCTAGTCCTTTAAAGGAGCCGATTGAGTTTGGGGCCACCGACTATACCATCGTTGTGTCATGCCCCCCAAGGTTTTAGGGAACGTCCTATACTTGATTGCGTCAATCACGGGTTAAAATTAGTAGTGCATTGGAGTATGTCCTCACATGATTAATGGGATCTCCTGCCCCATCACATGCCTCGATGGTGGGCATCTTGAATTTCCTTCATATATGAGCATTCATTATCTCATTGGTGAAGGACAGGATTGGATCATCACGACCTCCTATGGGCATCGAGTCATCGGGATCAGCCCTTTGTGTATCAACCCTTCTCCTCCTAGGGGTATGATAACGTGTATTTTATACACGTTTTATCATTTATTCTCTTGCATTTTTGTTAGTTTCGAATGTTGTTTTATCGATATTAATTATGTTTTCATCTTTCAGTGCCTCATGCTTAATGGTTGAAAAGATGGATTATTTTGGGCTTGAAAGCAAAGATTATTGAAGAGGGAAGTTAGAAGATGCAAGCTCGCGTTTCCGGGAGATTTTTATTGTGATATCTTGAAGATTTTATCTCGCACGGGCTACTGCACGGCCGTGCAACAGGCCGTGCAGAGTGTTCCAAGTAGTGCAGATTGTGCAATTTTTCTCACGGGCAGTTGCATGGCCGTGCAAAATCCTGCTGTGTATTAAAAGAAGCCAAACCCTACATTTTATAACATCTTATCTTTACATCTCATTGTTGCCTCTCTTCTTAGCCTCTTCAAGAACAAAAACCTAGGGTTAGTAGGAGTTAAGAAAACATTAATTACTCATAATCTAGCATTGATTATGAGTAACTAACTTCATACATTTGGCTCAAGGAGGATCTCTTGTATCAAAACCCATTTCATTTTAAGTAAGATCTATTTCACTCTATCTTGAATTATTGAGTTGTATTGTTTATGATTTTGCTTGGAGAATTGTAAGTTGCTTCAATTTGCTTCTCTTGTGAATTCAATTGCTAATTGTTTGTGCTAATCCGTAATTGTTAGTACATTCATTGTAGTAGAACAAGGTTTAGTTTACCTAAATCCTCAAAATTCAAGTGCAAATACCTAGGTTGAGCTCCTCATCCTTGGGTTTGTCCTAGCCTCTCTTTGTTTGATTCTTTGTTTTGGTTAAACTAGTAGTGCTTCATTATTGGTTGCTATAATCAAGAGAACTAATTTATGTGATTCACTAAATTAGTGTTTATAGAAGAGAATTAAGTGATTGTGTGCTTCACCAATTATCTTGGTTAGGTAGAGTTGATTATTTCTTGCTCATATGTGTGTGGGTGAAGTGCTTGAGTTTCCATAATCCTTGGGTCAAATATCACTTTATCTTGTTAATTTAAACATTGTGCCTTGTTGTGTTGGAAAATTTGGATGATTGAAAGTTAATTAATTATAATTCTCTAGCAATTTATTTCTTGTAGTCAAGGTGTTTGATAAAATACCACAACCAACTTAAAACCCCCCACCATTTTATTTCACTCTAGTATTGAACACTATTCCCTTGGGTTCGATCCCTACTTGCCACATTTGCTATATTTTATAGTTAAGTGCGAACATAGTAGAGCATAAACATTTATCTTTCAATTTGGCGCGTCGACGACGGGCGTGGCCAAATTTTGGCGCCGCTGCCGGGGATCTAGTTTTAGTTCAATATTAGTGTGCGTATAAAATTGTGAATATTTTAGTTCCATTGTGCATATTTATCTATTTTTCTTTGATTTTAGAAATTTTTGCTATGTATGACTCGATCCTCTTGTTTAGGTGATCTTGCGTATTCATCCAATCCCGAGAGACTCTTGCGAAGGAATCAAAGGAATTCAAGTGCCAATATAGATTCATCAAGTCGATTTATTTCTAGCTCACCTTCGGAAGAGGAAGAGGAGTTTAACGAGGGTCCTCCCCTTGTTATTCCTATCTCATCACCGGACGACAACATTGATCAAGTCATGGAAAATCCTAATCAACGTACACTCAAGGAGATTGCTTCTCCTAGCTCCGTTCAACTACATTGTGCATTGTATTTCCGGGAGGACAACCATTTGAGGTAAAGGGTGGTCTTATTGCCCTCCTTCCCAAGTTTGGAGGTGAAGGCACAGAAGATCCTTTTAGGCATCTTTAAGAATTTGAAATGGTATGTTCTTCAATGAGACCAAACAATGCTACGGAAGAACAAGTGAAGTTGAAAGCATTTCCCTTTTCCTTGAGAGACAATGCCAAGGCATGGCTATTTTACCTTCTTCCAAACTCAATCACTACATGGGAGCAAATGCGAAGTGCTTTCTTGGGGAAATTCTTCCCTACCTCAAAGGCTACGGGCATTTCCAAAGAAATTTGTGGCATTCGGCAATACTCCGGAGAAACATTGTATGAGTATTGGGAAAGGTTTCAAAAGCTTTGTCAAAGTTGTCCTCCACACTTGATATCGGAAGAGTTGCTCATTCACTACTTCTATGGAGGCTTGGAATATAGTGCTAAATTGCACCTTGATGCTTCAAGTGGTGGAGTTCTTGTGGATAAAACGTCGGAGGAGGCTAGAAAGTTGATAACCAAGATTGCCGAGAATTCTCGCCAATTTGGGGATCGTCAAGTACATGTCAAGAATCCTTCCGTGAATGAGGTGTCAACTCAAAGGTTAGAGGGCCAAATCTCGGATCTTACATCATTGGTTCGTCAATTAGCCGTTGGGAATCTCCAACAACAACAAAAGTATTGTGGTGTTTGCAATATGTCGGATCATGCTACCAATGAATGCCTATCATTTCAACAACCCGAAGAGCAAATTAATGCTATTGGAGGTTTTTCGGGACAACCACCTCAAAGGAAGTATGACCCCTATAGTAACACCTACAATCCCGGTTGGAGAGACCATCCAAATTTTCGATATGGAAACCCCAACACACCAAACTCTAACCAATACCAACCCCAAAATCCAAATACTTACAACACCCAACATCAACAAAAATCCTCCTCCATACCCACAAAAACGTCCAAATCAAAATTTTCAAGCACCCCCAACTCCACCTCAATATAATCCCCAAGACCATCAAGGGACTTCTTCATCTACATTGTCATCACTTGAAGAAATGATGAAGCAATTGGCGACGAATAACATCCAATTTCAAAATAACACTTCTCAAAGTATATCCAACTTGGAGAAGCAAATGAGCCAACTAGCCACAACCGTGAATCGATTGCAAAGCCAAGGCTCTAGGCAACTTCCTTCTCAAGCGGAGGTGAACCCCAAAGAAAATGCTAGTGCCATGACCTTAAGGTGTGGGATAGAATTGGAGGACCTTCATGCTAAGGCCAAGGGGATGGTAAATGATAATGAAAGTGGAAAGGTTGAAAATGATGACATCTTGGAGGCTAAGGATGAAAACATTGAAGATAATATGGAAATCGAGGAAGAGAAAGTTGATAAAGGAAAGAAGGAACGTGTTCAAGAAGATGTTCCACAAGCAAAGAAGATGAGGATGTGGTTATTCGACCTCCATTTCCTTCCAAATTCTCTAAGCCAAAGAAAGATATTGTTGATAAGGAGATGCTTGAGACCTTCCGAAAAGTGGAAATCACTCTCCCATTACTAGATGCCATAAAAAAAGTTCCGAAGTATGCAAAGTTTCTCAAAGACTTGTGTACTAACAAGAGGAAGTTAAGAGGTGATGAAACTATAGTGGTGGATGAAAACGTCTCGGCCGTGATTCAAAGGAGGTTACCTAAAAAATGTTCGGATCCGGGCACATTCACTATTCCTTGCAAGATTGGAGGTAAATTCTTTGAAAGAGCTATGCTTGATTTAGGTGCCTCGATCAATGTGATGCCCCTCTCCATATTCCAAACTTTAAATTTGGGGGCACTTGAGAATACGAATGTGATCATTCAACTCGCGGATAGATCTAATTCCTATCCCGAAGGGGTAATTGAAGATGTGCTTGTTCATGTTGATCAAATGGTTTTCCCCACCGACTTTTACATCTTGAAAATGGAAGATGGTCCATCAAACATCAAGTCCGCACCAATTCTCTTTGGAAGTCCATTTCTTAAAACGGCGAAGACCAAGATTAATATGGATGATGGTTCTCTCACTATGGAGTTTGGCGATGAAGTTGTCAAGTTCAACATTTATGATGCTATGAAATTTCCTAGTGAGTCATACTCAATTTGCTCCATGGATGTTATTGATGGTTTAGCCCAACAAGCTTTTGACATGGGAAATAAAGAAGCTCTCCAAGTGGTTATTGAGGGATGTGTAAATGTAGATGATGGATTCCCTAATTCGGAAGAGGCCAATGAGGCAATTATGGAGCTCAATGTATTGCAACCTTTACCCCAAAGGTGTGAACTTGCAAAAATTGATCTTCCCTTGTCTTATTCCAAATTACTCCCTTCTATTGAGAATCCTCCTACTTTGGAATTGAAAGTATTGCCTAATCATCTCAAATATGCTTATCTTGGGGACAATGAGACTCTTCCCGTAATCATAGCTTATAATTTGAGTAATGTACAAGAAGAACGCCTCTTGCGGGTTCTTAAGGATCATAAAAGTGCTATTGGGTGGACCATTGCCGATATTAAGGGAATTAGCCCTTCCACATGCATGCATCGCATACTCTTTGAGGATGGAGCTAAGCCTACTAGAGACCCTCAAAGAAGACTTAATCCAGCAATGATGGAAGTTGTTAAAAAGGAGATTCTCAAGCTACTTGATGTGGGAATCATTTTTCCAATTTCGGATAGCGAATGGGTGAGTCCGGTACATTGTGTTCCTAAAAAGGCGGGTATCACTCTTGAAGAGAATCTTAAAGGTGAGCTCGTATCTACCCGAGTCCAAAATGGGTGGCGAATGTGCATAGATTATCGCAAGTTAAATGCGGTAACTCGAAAAGACCATTTTGCTCTTCCTTTCATTGATCAAATGTTAGAGAGGTTGGCCGGGAAGGAATTCTATTGCTTTCTAGATGGATTCAGTGGATATCATCAAATTGTCATTACTCCTGAAGATCAAGATAAAACCACATTCACTTACCCTTTTGGCACGTTTGCATTTCGTAAACTCTCATTTGGCTTATGATAGAGAATGGAATTGAGGTCTTTATGGATGATTTCTCTATTTCGGGTGATTCTTTTGATGAATGTCTTCAAATCCTTACGCATGCCTTGGATCGATGCTTGGAGACTAATCTAGTGCTCAACTACAAAAAATGCCATTTCATGGTCCAAGAAGGTATTGTATTGGGGCATATTGTGTCTAGGAAGGGCATTGAGGTGGACAAGGCAAAAGTTGATGTTATTGCAAGTCTTCCATATCCTTCAAATGTCAAGGATGTTCGTTCTTTTCTTGGTCATGCCGGATTCTATAGAAGATTTATCAAGGATTTTTCCAAAGTTGCTCTTCCCCTATCATCTCTTCTTCAAAAGGATGTAGAGTTTAAAATTGATGAAAAATGCAAGAAGGCTTTTGACCATCTCAAGGAAGCTTTAACTTCGGCCCCTATCATTAAGGCTCCGGATTGGTCCCATCCGTTTGAGATTATGTGTGATGCTAGCAATTATGCGGTTGGTGCGGTGTTAGGGCAAAAGGTTGACAAACGATCTCATGTGATTTATTATGCCTCTCGTACACTCAATTCCGCCCAAGTAAACTACACCACCACTGAAAAAGAATTGCTAGCTATTGTCTTTGCTCTTGACAAGTTTCGTTCGTATCTTCTTGGATACAAAGTCATTGTGTACATGGATCATGCCGCCTTAAGACATCTCTTGGCAAAGAAAGAGTCAAAGCCTAGGTTGATTCGATGGATTCTTCTCATTCAAGAATTTGACTTAGAGATCAAGGATAAAATCGGTGCCGAGAACCTAGTGGCGGACCACTTAAATAGACTTGTGAGGGAGGAAGATGCTTCTCCTTTTCAAGAATTATTTCCGGATGAGCACTTATTTGGAATTCAAGGCGAGGTGCCATGGTATGCGGATCTTGTGAACTACATTGTGTGCAAAACTTTTCCTAAAGGCATGCCTAAGTATCAAAGGGAGAAATTAAGGAGTGAAGCCAAACACTACATTTGGGATGATCCTTATCTTTGGAACATTGTGCGGATCAAGTCTTGAGAAGGTGTGTTCCCGAGTCGGAAATTGCTTCCATTCTTCAATTTTGTCATTCTTATGCTTGTGGAGGTCATTTTGGGAAAGATCGAACGGCAAGGAAGGTACTTGAATGTGGATTTACATGGCCAGCTCTTTTTCGTGTCTCTCACGATTTTTGTAAGCAATGTGAGCCTTGTCAAAGAACCGGCAATATTGCAAAAAGGAATGAAATGCCCCAAACTCCAATTATTGTGGTAGATATCTTCGATGTATGGGGTATTGATTTTATGGGACCATTTCCATCTTCTCATGGAAATCTCTATATTCTCTTGGCCGTTGATTATGTTTCTAAGTGGGTAGAGGCCAAGGCAACAAAATCGGATGATGGTAAGGCGGTTGTTGCATTTCTCAAGTCTCAAATTTTCAACCGATTTGGTGTTCCCAAGGCTATCATAAGTGATCAAGGTACCCACTTTTGTAACAAGGTGGTGGGAAATCTTCTTAAATCTTATGGGGTCTATCATCGAATGGCAACGGCTTATCACCCTCAATCTAATGGTCAAACCGAAGTTTCTAATCGGGAGATTAAGTCTATTCTTGAGAATGTGGTGAAACCTTCAAGGAAGGATTGGTGTGTTCGTCTTGAAGATGCTTTATGGGCCTATAGAACGGCATTCAAAACTCCTATTGGCATGTCCCCATAGAAGTTAGTTTTTGGTAAATCTTGCCATCTTCCCGTTGAGTTAGAGCACAAAGCTTATTGGGCAATCAAGGCTTGCAATATGGATCTAAATGTTGCCGGGGCTCATCGGAAACTTAACTTGCTTGAATTGGAGGAAATTCGTAACAATGCCTATGAGGATGCTCAATCGTATAAGGCTAGGGTAAAGGACTTTCATGATCGTTCGCTTGTTTCTAAATCATTTCATGTTGGGCAAAAGGTTCTCCTCTACAACTCTCATCTCAAATTAATGCCCGGAAAGCTTCGATCTCGTTGGTTGGGTCCATTTGTTGTTGTAAAAATCTACCCTCATGGAGCGGTGGATTTGCGAAGTTTGTCTACTAACAAAGAATTCAAGGTAAATGGCCACCGTCTTAAGCCTTTCTATGAGGGATTTCAAGAATCTACCGTTGATGTCATCTCATTAGCGGTCCCCCTTCATAAATGAGCTCTTGTTAGTGTGCGTTGGTGCTTCGGGGCACATCCGGGAAGTCGAGCCGCCGACATTAAACAAAGGCGCTTTTTGGGAGGCAACCCAAGGTACACATGTATTTATATATTATTTGTATGTCAAATTTTTGGTCCTCACTCGCATTTATGAAGGGTGTTATGCATTTTGTGGGTTTGAGGATTGATCTAAATATTAATGAGTGGGATTTTCTTTTTCATCTACTTTATTTTCTAAAGAAAAAAAATATAAGTTGATTGATTTTTATGTATTTTTGTGGTGTGTCTAGTGAATTTTATTTCACTGCAAAAAAAAAAGAGAAAACAAAAAATAGTGACCCGCTCAATAATATTTATTATCGCTAATTCCAATTTTTATGATTTTTTATATTTGTTCCACTCGTGCCTTGATCTGTTTGTTCATGTTTTCAGGAATTAATATTTTATTAAAGCATTCAAGGATTTATGTGAATGTTATTTGAAAAAAAAAAGTGTTTGTATAATTTTCTGCAATTTTGGAATTGCACGGGCGTGCAGTGAACTGTGCATCAGGCCGTGACATTTTAGAGCATTGTAACAATTTTAAGCAGATTTATTCACGGGCCTGTGCACGGCCGTGCAACAGACCGTGATAAAATTCTGCTCCCCATCCAATTACACGGGCTGTGCACTCTCTAAACAAAAAAAAACAAAGCAGAACTACTCTACTTTCCCCATTGATTTACTCCCATCTTCTTCTCCACGACCGAATCACCGCCTCCAACCCAAATCTCCCACCTCCACCGTTGTTCACCGTTCAACCACAACGCAGCCTCTCACCTATCTTCTTCAACCCCACACCTCCGATCTACAACTCCTTCCACCACATCTCCACCAAACCAAGCTGCACTTCCGGCAACAAACGGTTCGTCGCGTCCGACCAAACCCGACAATTTACCACTGTTCTTCTTCTCCGTTCAACTCCCCATTCCACTACATCACCAACATCCATCTCCCTCATTCCATCCCAACTGCAAAACGCTGCCCCCCCTTCTACTTTGTTTCTCCGCAACTCTCCTCACCTTTCCTCCATCTCTTCACCGTCCAGCAGCACCCCGTCGCCTCTGCCCGCTGCAACCACAGCCATCAATCTTCCGTTCGCCTCATCATCATTCCCCAGCCCCGTTTCAATACCAACAGCCTCGTTCCCAACCCCACTTCTTCACCTTCTCCACCACCGAGCAACCTCCAACCGTTCCACCGTCCTTCACCAATTTCAACACCACCTCCCAACACCCACCTGTTATCCCCATCTCCTATCACCTACCCTTCAACACTACACACAACAGCCCCACCCATTTCTTTCAACAACAGTCCCCCCGCCTCCCTCTATCTTTCAACAGCCAAACCCGACCCCACCCCCCATCTGTTCATCCCTTCCCCTCCCCCTGTTTCTAACGCAGTACACCCTCCCCCCTGTTTGTAATTTTTTTTATATATTTGTTTAGATTTTATTTTGTTTTGTTTTATTTTGTTTTATTTTTATTTCCTTTATTTTTATTGATTTTTTTAATTTTGAGTTTAAATTATTAATTTTCTAAACTAAACATATTTTATAAATGCAGGAGTCAATTTAAATTCACTTGAATGTGATTTTTGAATTTTGATTTTATTACTAATTAGTTAGTTTATTATTTTTATTATTTTTATTATTATTATTATTATTATTATTATTATTATTTGTTTATTTGTTTATTTGTTTTCTTAAATTTTATTTTAACTTTTGTTTTATTTTTAATTTGATTTTAACTTGATTTTAGATTTTATTATTAATTGCTTAGTTATTTTATTTTATTTTAGTTTTAGTCTTAAATTTGATTTTAGTTTTTATTTTTATTTCAGTTTAAATTTGATTTGATTTTTATTTGATTTTTCTATTTTATTATTAATTGGTTAGTTATTTTATTTTATTTTATTTTATTTTATTTTTAAAAAAAACAAATATTCTTATTATTTATATCTCCTTAATTAGTTTATTGCAGGGCTTTGAGGGGTGTTGGATTTTGGCTTGTTGATCATTATAGTTGAATTGGTTGTGGTATGTGGCGGTAATTCACTTCGGGGTTTTCACTTTTGGTGTTAAATTGGTTACGGATTGATTGATTGTGGTTTTATTGTTGGTTGTTTTGTGATTGTGTTTGGTGCTTTTAGTGGGTGGTATTTGGACTGTAATTTAGAGTGAGGATTTAATAATCATGAGTGGAGTTTCTTCTAAACGGGTTAAAGGCAAGGATAAGGTCTCATCTAAGCGACAAAAGACTACTCTTTCATCTTCGGAGCCTCCAATTCATCTCACCCGTAAAGAATGTGAGGAAAAAGGTTTACCATTGCCTCGTCCGCACTATTGCCTTGATTTACGTGCGGTTAAGCCCAGCATTTCTTTTACGGGTGCCCATCTTGAGAGGTACAAGGCCATTTCTACTCTTAAAACTTTTCCGATACGTTATTTTGATTCATATGCCATGGAAAAGCTTGGGATTTTTGATGAGGTTAAGGATATTTTGGATAAATGTGGATGGCCGTCATGGATTCATATGGACGAGCCCACTTGTTCGGACTTGGTTTATGAATTTTTTGCGACGGTTGATTTTAAGTACAAACTGTTTGAGGGGAACAAAACGGATTATCGGTTAATCTTTCGAATGATGGGAAAATGGTTTGATGTAAGGTTGGAGGAGATTTGTGATTGGTTCGGGTGGGAGTATAATGTTGGAGCTCGAAAGCCGCATGTTCGTTTTGCCGTTCCGTTTTGGCAAGTACTATCTTCGGGCCCTTGTTGGACTGCATCTCGGGCTAAATCAAGTCATATAAAGATGCCAAAGTTTAGTTACATTCACCGGGTGATGGTTCACTCGTTGTTCGGCAACGCGGGGTCTAATAGTGCGGTTTCCGTGCAAGAGCTTGCCATTCTTTATTGGATGCATGAAAAGCAACAAATTGATTGGGGGTACTTCTTTGTCAAAAGATTAGTTGAGTTGTCTCGTCGGAAGAAGGGATCCATTATCATTGGTGGGTTTCTTACACGGATTGCTATTCGACTAGGCATCCTCGATCGGGATCGTTCTCCTATTTCCTGGATGGAGGGTCGAAATCCGGTAGCTACTGTGGATTTCAATGAGTTAAAAAACATGCATGTCAATAAGGGAGAGTACCATGATTTTCGCTGGACAGGACACAAATCAGCTCAGCTCCTTGTCCCACATCCCCTCTTCGCACCGAGGGGGATCCGGTTTCTGAGTCATTACCTTTGGCGATTCATCGAGGGGATTCTTTTTTCTCATGGTCATTCTGAGGAGTTCTCTGAGCCTCAACGGGCCTACTTACAACGCATGGAGCAGTCCATCAAGGATCATGTTTATATGCAGTTTTCTGAGCATCGGGTATAGATGGAGCAGTTTTGTGCCTCGATGATGGCTCAGAGTCAGGCTAGTTCTCGGGATTCACCCTTAGATCCTCCTCATGATGTTTGAGCTTCTTGCCTTTGCCTACGGTCCCGGTTACTTATTTTTAGGGGAGTTTTCTTTCACTTTTGTTTTTCCCTAATTTTTACTTGTCATGCATGAGGACATGCCATGTTTTAAGTGGGGGAAGGATTGTTCATTTTTTTTGGATGTCCGTTTTGTTGTCTGTTTTGGTTGCATTTGGAAAATAAGTTTAGTCATGAGTGTGTTTTCTTGTTTGTAAAATTTATGACATTGTGAGCTTGTAGCTTTGTTTTCTTCTATTACGTGTCTAGCATTATCAATTTGATGTGAATCTATAAGTTTGATGCACCTTTTTGCACACACTCACACTTAAAATGACATGAAAAGTCTAGATTGTTTGTAATTAAATTGTGGACATGACGATTATCTCTTAGCATGCATGGAGTCAAATAGAGAAGATGTTATTAAAACTTAAACCTTGTGAGATCTTGAACGATGATTCTTTGGTTTGTGTGTTTCTCCCTCTTTATGTGTGTTTTTGCTCTAGGGCTTGCATTAAACCTTCATTCATGGATGCATCATAATAAGGAAATTCTATTTAGGATAACTTTTTTTGGCCTTTTAGCTTGTGAACCATGAAAATAATCCATAGTTACCCCCTTTGAAGCTTATATCCATATTTTTCTTCGTCACTCTCCCCTTTTATACATGAGTCATAGCCAAATACTTCACTCTCGACCTAGTTGAGCTAGTTGAGTCTTGGAAAGAATTGATTGATGAACATGTGAATTTGGAAAAGTTGTGAAGAGGAAGAATTCTGTTTATTGTAAGTGGGAACTAGTTCGATGTGTATATCTAGATGTGGTTCAAGGTTCATTGTAATATTTATATATAATGCATCCCCTTTGCTAAAAAAAAAGCAATAAGTAAAGGGGATGTAAAAAAATAAATAAATAAATAAATAAATCTTTGTACATTATTTTGATTCAATTTTCTTGGTAAATGTGGTTGTGTTTTGTAATTGTAAATGAGTGAAGATATTCTTTAGTTTGGAATTTGGTGGATGAAGCGAGCAAGCGTCATTTTGACTCAACTAGCGAAACTTTTACACCTTCCTTGAATTTAAATTTTCACACCTTCACCCTAGCCTCATTACAACCCATTTTATGAATTCCTTATTTTTGGTGAAATCCGGAATTTAGGTGGACATGCAAGGTTAAGTAGAGCGTATGCATTTAGACTTGGAGTTGAGTGAAATCTCTAGACCATACTTGTGTGATGCATAATTGAGAGATGTGAGATTTTTCACCATACAAATTTCATCTTCTTAATGCGAAGCCATGTATGCTTTGTGATAATCTTGTCTAGTATTCACGATTGAAGTGCATTCATTCTATCTTTAATGTCTTGATTACATCTTGCACAAGGTGTGTTATCTTGATTCTTGAATTGGTTGTTAGCTCGTTTTAGTGGATGATAAGGTGAATAGCTCTATATGTTTGATTTTAGTTACAAGTAGATGACTCGGACATGTAAATGTAGTAGTTAGCTTAATTTGTAGGAATTGTTAGTCTCTTGTTTGTTAGTGACTTTTGTGATTTTGTGGGTTATCTTCTATAAACCCTCACGAGACCTCACTCGTCCACTAGGGCTACCTAGGGGTTCCAAGGGCTTGTTGCATATGCCAAATGTAACCGTGATCACCTACGGAAGTGGTACTAGTTAGGAGTATATGGTGTTGCTAATATTAGTTTGCTCGGGACTAGCAAAGTTCAAGTGGGGGAAGATTTGATAACGTGTATTTTATACACGTTTTGTCATTTATTCTCTTGCATTTTTGTTAGTTTCGAATGTTGTTTTATCGATATTAATTATGTTTTCATCTTTCAGTGCCTCATGCTTAATGGTTGAAAAGATGGATTATTTTGGGCTTGAAAGCAAAGATTATTGAAGAGGGAAGTTAGAAGATGCAAGCTCGCGTTTCCGGGAGATTTTTATTGTGATATCTTGAAGATTTTATCTCGCACGGGCTACTGCACGACCGTGTAACAGGCCGTGCAGAGTGTTCCAAGTAGTGCAGATTGTGCAGTTTTTCTCACGGGCAGTTGCACGGCCGTGCAAAATCCTTCTGTGTATTAAAAGAAGCCAAACCCTACATTTTATAACATCTTATATTTACATCTCATTTTTGCCTCTCTTCTTAGCCTCTTCAAGAACAAAAACCTAGGGTTAGTAGGAGTTAAGAAAACATTAATTACTCATAATCTAGCATTGATTATGAGTAACTAACTTCATACATTTGGCTCAAGGAGGATCTCTTGTATCAAAACCCATTTCATTTTAAGTAAGATCTATTTCACTCTATCTTGAATTATTGAGTTGTATTGTTTATGATTTTGCTTGGAGAATTGTAAGTTGCTTCAATTTGCTTCTCTTGTGAATTCAATTGCTAATTGTTTGTGCTAATCCGTAATTGTTAGTACATTCATTGTAGTAGCACAAGGTTTAGTTTACCTAAATCCTCAAAATTCAAGTGCAAATACCTAGATTGAGCTCCTCATCCTTGGGTTTGTCCTAGCCTCTCTTTGTTTGATTCCTTGATTTGGTTAAACTAGTAGTGCTTCATTATTGGTTGCTATAATCAAGAGAACTAATTTATGTGCTTCACTAAATTAGTGTTTATAGAAGAGAATTAAGTGATTGTGTGCTTCACCAAATATCTTGGTTAGGTAGAGTTGATTATTTCTTGCTCATATGTGTGTGGGTGAAGTGCTTGAGTTTCCATAATCCTTGGGTCAAATATCTCTTTATCTTGTTAATTTAAACATTGTGCCTTGTTGTGTTGGAAAATTTGGATGATTGAAAGTTAATTAATTATAATTCTCTAGCAATTTATTTCTTGTAGTCAAGGTGTTTGATAAAATACCACAACCAACTTAAAACCCCCCACCATTTTACTTCACTCTAGTATTGAACACTATTCCCTTGGGTTCGATCCCTACTTACCACATTTGCTATAGTTTATAGTTAAGTGCGAACATAGTAGAGCATAAACATTTATCTTTCAATTTGGCGCGTCGACGACGGGCGTGGCCAGGGTATCACTTGAATTAAAAACATTGGTGATCCTAGCCCTTGGGGGCTGCCTAGCCTATTGTATTTCCAAGTTTTTCTTTAATTTTCAGATATGCGCTTCATGAGCGAGTATCCACCCTCCTAAAGTATTGGGAGCCAATTCTTTGGATCCTTGGGGCTTAGAAGGCCCTAACATTCCTTCGAGCTCCTTGCCTGGTCTTCTCCTATGATATCCCATTGGTGGGAACTTAAGTTCGTCGTGTAACGATGGAGTTGGACATCTATAGTCCCAACGGTATGCTAGAGTGAAGACACCACTATCCAGAGGGGATTCATCCCTGAATTCATTGAACCCGTAGTCGGCTGTTGTGGATGAGTAATTTGAGCCCCCATATCCTTTCTTCTATGGCCTGAAGTGTCGTTCCTTGATTCCCTCGGGGTTGAGAACGTCCTTCCCCTCTGGCGGGCTCCTTGCCTTGGCGTCTCTTGCTAGAATAGACGTCCTCTTCCTCCTCTTCAAATGATGGGTCATTTTCGGTGTATAGTCCGAGGAGATTCTGGTGTCCTCCAACAAGGGGACAAAGGCTTCAATGTATTGAGGCACATACTTCTCATGAGTGGATCGATGGTTTCATTAGTAGTTGGGAATGGTGACAACCCATAAATGGGGTTTCGAGTTATTGGAATTGGCATGACGGTGGTGGCGATCCGTGCTCCTTATGCTCCATTAAACAGAGGTAAAACCACCATCTACAATTGGGGATTCTCTCCTTGAGTTAGTGGATTTTGAATCGCCCCTTGGGGATCACCCCTTGGAGATGCGTCTTTGGGGGAGTTGTTCCTTGATTGGAAATCGAGGGGAGTGGATCATCAGTCCGATTGTTCTTTCATCATCATTAGTGCATGATCAAGATTTCTCTCTCCTGCTATATGTGGGGTTCCAAGCCTCAAATATGGGGCGAATCGCCCCCTCGTTGGGGTGGGAGCCCATAACATGGGTTTTGAGTTGTTAGTGGTGAAAGCACCATGATAGAGATTTGTAATCATGCTAGCCTATTATGGGCATAGCCATGTCTAGGATTGGGGGATCCGCCCCTAGAGAGTTTAGACTCGTTCACTAGGGCAGTGAAGTAACCATCTGAAGGGGATTCGTCCCTTGGTTGAGGGGGTTCGTCACTAGGGGTAACGACCCTTGAGTTTGAGTTTCAGACCTCGGGGGATCAGTTCCTTGAGGCTGAGTAATCTGGGGTTGGGAGCCCGCTCCTGGTGGTACCTATTCTGTCATTGAGGGTGCGGAAGTGCCGATGGGCGTTTCTGTAGTTTCGGCGTTTGATGTTCTTCGTGTGGAATCCATGGTTGATGTCTTTGTCCCACAGACGGCGCCAAATGTTGTGGAATAAAAAGTAGGGTGTAATTAATTCGTGTATTAATTGCAAGGGATTAAGAGTTTCGAGCTTTAATGGTGGCTGCACTTGCTGTCGGGACTAGTCGATCCTCGCAAGATGCATACGTACCTTGATGAATATAAATAATCAAGCCAAAACGTAGTTCTAGAGTTGCCTACGTGGCTTGATGCGCCCTCGCGGCGTAGTGACATAGTGGCTTGTATGTCCTTATTCGAGGATTAAGCCTAAATGTGGAGGGACGTATTGAGCTGTGCCCAAAAACGTTGTGTAGAGAATGAGGGGTCATACCCTTTATATAGGCATTGGGTGCCTTGGAATTAGGGTAGGGTTTGGTGTCTTGGTGGACAAGTTACCCACTTTAGATAGAATTCTGGATCCTTCCACGAGGAAGGCTGATTCCTATTGGACTCGTATATCTTGGGGGCTACTCTTTGAATAGATTGGTTCCCTTTTGGACTCAATAAATAGGCTGATTTATCAACTACGAATTTATTGTTATATTTAGTGTTTTGGGCCTCATAATTGGGCTTTCACCTTGGACCATCCCAGGTTCATTTAATGTATCATTAAATGTGTTTTTAGGGCTTACTTTATGCCCATATCACTTGATGACAAATATATAACAATATTTTTAACGGAAAAAACCCTACAAATTTGTAAATCTGTTCTTAATCACAATAGTAAAGAGCTCGTGGGTGTTAGGTATATTTTACAAAATATAACATTTTTACAAGTTATATAAGTGTTTGAAGTTTTAAATTAGTGAAGTGTTTATTAAATTAAATTTAAAAAATAATTAATGAATATAATGATTTAATACATTACATCCTTTTATATCCTTATAATCTTATCCAAAATTTTGGTTTTCAGTATCGTCAAAATAATCTAAACCGTTGGATCTAATATCTTTAAAATAGATGATCAAGATTATATCATATATAAAAAAGAAATTATTATCCGAAAAGGATATAATTTAGAAGAAGTTGTATTAGAAATGGATTTTGTTGTATTAAAAAGTGTATTTGGTTATTAGTAAACAATATTCAAATATTATAAAAAAGGTATTTGATAATTTAAATAATATATAAAGAGATTTCCTAAGTCAAATAGAATTTTTAACGCTAAAGTTTGTCACTTTCTTTTCTTTTCAGTTTACGAATAGTTTTAATTGGGAAAAATTGTTAAAATGGTACTAAATTAAAGATCATTTTGTGAGTTTCGTGTCAACTGTAAAACTATATATATATATATATATATATATATATATATATATATATATATATAACTTACAAAGTTCATATCTAAAAAAATCATTCAAATTATTGGAAAAAAAATTAATAATAATAATAAAAAAATCATGAGTTTTAAGCTATTCAAGTTAATATGTTGAATTGACAAATATTGTTGTTAAGTGCACCCAAACCCAAACATGCTGTTGTTTGATCAAACATGACAATTTTGAGGAAACATCTAAGTACAACTTTTTTTTTTTTTTTTTTACAAATTTCATATTTCGTTTGATGATAGTTAAATGACTGAAAATTATTTTATTTTATTTTTTGGACAATTATTTTTTTGTAAAAATTAGTTCTGGAAAATCATTTTACGAGATATACTTTTATAGGTACATTATTTTTCTGTAAACTAATTGAGCATTAACATAAGCTTATCTTACCCAGAATTTGGACTGCGATTGGTGCTGCGGGGGCGCAATTAAAAGAAAGCAGAAATATGTTAAACACCGCTTAAAAAAATTGTTTGCTGAGACTTGAGAGAAGATGAGAAAAAGCATTGGACTGCTTACCGAGGATGTAGCTCAAAATATCTGATGTGCTTGTGCCTACGAGGAGATCAAATAAGTCAGAAAATATTAAAATGGATTAGCGCTGTTTAACTTATATTGAATACAAAATTTAATATAAGTAAATATTTATTTACAGTTTTTAAAAGATAAATACGTAAGTTTTAAAAATAAGAGGAGAGACACTCAAGAATTATTACAACAGATACTATTGTAAAAGTTTAAGTTTACTAGATTTGTCAGAATAAAGACTTAGGAGTTGATCGATTAGGTTAATACAAATTAAAATACAACATTAAAGTTACTTTAGCAGTTGATCAAGTTTATAATATTTAAAACAAGAAAAATTATATCCTAAATTTTCTAAGATATGTATTATCTTTATTATTATTATTATTATTATTATTATTATTATTATTATTATTATTATTATTATTATTATTATTATTATTATTATTAAACAAAATCTCCTTATTGGTATTTTGTATCAAATTTGTTTTCATTCTTATTTGATTTTACCCACATATTCATATATTTTATAGAATTATATGTTATTCTTTTAATTAAATTGGTATAATCCTATTATAATTGTAATAGAGATAATGGCCAAAACGGACCAAAACCAAATCCAAGATGCATAGCCCTGCACAGCTGCACTACCCCTCTGATTTGCTATTTCGGGTGCCGCATCTTGTTTTTCAAATTTTTCCAACTGTTACGCTATTGCGTCTGCAGCATTACCCCTGTTTTGCTACTGCGTATGCCGCATTAGATCCTTATGTGAAGTACGAAATGCCGCAATCCGGGGTTGTTGCGGAGCACGAAGATGCGTGTCATGCGTTGTGCAGGACGAAATGCCGCATGTCAGGGCTATTTTGGGTCGCGTTTTTGAAATGGGATAGAGAGGGGCATGAAAATTGAAAATGGGACATTTTGGACACTCACCCATTGTAATACTTATTATAACTATACTAAGTTGGCCTTTATCATAATCGTGTTAGTTTTCTTGATTTTCTTAAAAATTAATTTTAAATAAATGGTAAATAAAATAACTTTACTAATTGAAATCCCGTTTCGATTGTACTTTATAATTTTACCGAGTTTCTTCAACTAGAATCATTATGTTATGTTTTCTTGATTAGCAATAACCTTAAATAAATAATAAATAAATGAAAGAAAACTTTATTAATAAGTAAAATTCTATTTTAATGATATAATTCGATATCCAATTTATTTCATTCATATTTTGATTTCACGTATAAAATAATTAATTAATAATTAATTTTAATAAATTTTCTCGGTGCTGAGCACCTGTTATCATCTGGTAACTACTAAGAAGATAACTTTTATGATTATTTTCAGTTTTATAATTTTCAGTCAAATTTTGGTGATGGGTGTAATTGTTTTGGTTGCCGGCCGTAAAGATCAAATTTGTATGAATGAAAAGGCAGAACATATCCGTAGAAGGAAGGAATATAAGATACTTACCAGTTACGCACTCACTGACATAAACATTTTCTGTTGCAACAGCCCGACAATAAGGCGATCGAGGAGGATGACATGTGAGGCACGAAAGATATTTGAATGGAAGTTCTATCCCGTAAGTAGGGGTGTTCGCGGTGTGGGCGGTGCGGTTTTTTCCTCAAACCGCAAACCAAACCGTGCATGCGGTTTGAACAAATTTCCAAACCGCGACCGCACCACGTAACACAAAAACCGCGAAAACCGCATCACGAAAAAGCGGTGCGGTGCGGTGCGGTTTGTGCAGTTTATACATGTGGATAATACCTTGTGCGGTGTTGTTTGTGCGGTTTATAAAATAATACCTTGAACATCAAAGCATATCTTGAGGATTTAATGTACATTGTTTGTTCATCTAGTTAATCTTAGCCAATCATATCAGTTTATAATTAAAAATAAAAACATGCAGGTAATCTATAATACTAAATTTGTAATAATAAAGCTAGATTTTTGTATAAAATGAAAGTCAATAAAGGATGAATTAATACATATAATGTAATAAATACTTCACTGAGAGGTATTAACCTAATTAACTTTTTAGTATTATTAATAAGTTTGGACTGGACATGTTAATTTAAATGGACTGATCGTTGATAGATTTATAAAATACATATAATATATGTTTATGTATATATAAATATAATTTATTAAATATTGCGGTGCGGTGCGGTTTGAACCGCGTGACTGAAATTCGAAACCGCAACCCGCACCGCACCGCGCGGTTTGTCAAAATTTTAAACCGTAACCGCACCACGAAAAATAAAAAACCACGCTTCGCGGTGCGGTGTGGTGCGGTGCGGGCGGTTTTTGCGGTTTGTGCGGTTTGATGAACACCCCTACCCGTAAGCCATATTGTGAATGTCCAAGAAAGATGTTCTGTTAATAAAAGGCCAAGCAGATGACACCCAAGTTGCCTTCCGAATCGAGCAATTATACTCAACTTCCGAGGAATCCATGTATCCAATCACAACGTACGAAGAGACTGGTGATGATGTGCAAGGAGGTGCGGGTTTATATCTTCTTGTTGTTGATGAATTCATCACAGGTGTTGGATAGTCTATATATGTTATTGGACTATTCAACTCCCCAACCAGAGAAAAACTACCCCTTCCGTAAACATATTTATATTAATAAAGGAAGGAATTAAGTGGAATGGAGGAACATAAATAGTTATCTGTGGCTAGCCCTGAATCAATAATCCGAACGGAAGAATTCACATAATTGATAGCCTCCACATAAAATTCAACACCAGAAAGTTGTAAAATAGTACTACCATTCTGGCACGAGAGTTCATAGCTGAAACTGTGACATTTTTGTGGATGATCTTTAAGATAAAAAGGGCAGCGTACTTTTACATTACCACAAGAAGAAGGTGAAGAAATATCCGATGAGGAACTACGAGCTTCCAGCCTGCTGCCCTTTACTAATAACAACGCTATAATAATTGTTAGTAACCATGACGACATCATATGCTGTGGATCAGTCAGCGATCATTAGCTTATGGTATATAAGTTCTGCACTTGAGTATTTAAAATTAAATCAACTACGAGAAAAATATCATGAGGAAAGAATAAGGTAGACAAGCTAGATGGTAGGTGTAAGGAACCTTGGTTGAAAAACATTGAGGGAGCCGAGCTGGGCGGCTTGACTGATTGGCAGCCGGGACAACCGGAGCCGTGGAGCCGTTTGGGGCGGGTCATTGGCGACTTGGTCTCATTTGTGGGAAATTGGTGAAGGCAAGGACCTGATCACTTGGTGAATACTCAAAGGAAATGTGGGCTGGACATTGGCACAGAACGGTGGGACGCTGGTCTACTTGGTTAGATGCGCGCCAAGGTCATTGGGCTTGGTGCTGGGCTGTTTTGGTGGTGGCAGCCTTAGCGGGTTTTGGTGCCTTATAAATGGACGTGGCTAAAGTACTTGGGCATTCAGAAAGGTTTATTGGGCTTGTCTAAAGATGGGTCAGATGCGATCTAAAAGAGAGTTGGGGTCCAGAAAAGCAAGGCATGTGCATGGCTTGTGATGGGTGGTTGGTGGCGGTTACTGGAATGTGGAAACTGCTCCTAGATCATGGGTTCTACAACATGGCATTGCTGGGACTGATAGATATATGTTTATATATATCTATATGTGGGCACAAAGGCAGAGAAGTCAGTTGCAAGGCTCAAGGACTGTTTTGTGACATGGGGTGGCAGTTATAAAACTGCCAGGCAGTTTGGAAACTGCCCATAGGCTGGAAATTCGTGGCTTATATATATAGGCCTGATTCTAGTTTGTAGAGAGGAGGAAAACACTTTTATTCTCTAGTTTGTGTTAGGAAAAAATGTTGTAAACACTTAGAGAATTCTGGGTAGGCCTTAGAGTGTGTTTGGTGAGGTATTTTGATACTAACCTCGGCCGAAAGTCTCTTGTAGCCTTTGTATTGAGTTGAGCAATAAAAGGTTGGACGTTTGTCCATAACTACTGGTGTGTCTTGTTTGATTTGCTTGATGATAAACATGCACTCCATGTTGGCTGCCCAGAGTTGCTGAGTTGGTTCCATCCGCTGCGTGGTTGTGCGCTTTGCTGAAAACGCGAGGCGACAAGAGAAGGCTGCTGTTCTTGACTCCGGGTGACAAGGGCAGGCCGCACAAGGGTGAAAAATTCAGGTTTGAAAAATCCACCCTTGTGTCAAGTGGTATCAGAGCTTCGTTGCTCATTGTTGGTTGATTTCATTGGTTGAGTTTCGTCAGAAGTCATGGAGAATCCACAAGACAGTGACACTTATGGTGATGTTGCTCGGTTAGAAAGAGTTATGTGTGAATCGCTAGACGCTAACTTGTGGCCGTTTATTCAGAAATTCCAAGTCATGAAGGAGGACCTTGATGAGATGAAGAAAACCATGGGAAATCAGATGGGTGCTGTGGAAGACAAATTTAATGAATTGTCTTTGCAGGTTGCTTCTCTTGCCGATCGATGGTTGGAGAGTTTGCAGGAAATCAGATATGAAATGACATTCCTTAGACGGGATGTTGCTAAAGTCTCGTTGGGTGGTGGTCATCCTAAAGTTGATGTTGATGTATCTGTCCCTATGAAGTTTGTGGGGAATCGTGGAAAGGAGGTGGTGCATGGTGCACAATCTGCCCGAACTGAAACCAAGAGCGCTGGACAACCTAAAAAGAAGTTGTGTTTTATTTGTGAGGGGCCTCATTTGGCAAGGGTCTGTCCCCATAAGAAGATGGTTCGTGCTATGGTGGATGTGGGTAAAGATGTTGCTGGTGATGATTTCGAAGAAGGGTCTAAAACTGCTGTTGGTCATAATGGTGCTATTGAAGGCGCTGCACAGCCTAGGGGAAAGGTGATTGAGTGCTACATCTGTGGAGGACCACACTTTATGAAAAAGTGTCCAAAGGTTGGAAAGCAGGCTTCTTCGTGGGCTGATCTTTGTGAAGAAGATTAGGTGCAGGCTCGCAAAGGGCGCACCAACATTCAGCGTTATGGCTGGATGGATAGGCTGGGATGTGACAGTCTAGAACTTGTTTATGTTCGAATGAAGTGCTGTTGATGCACATGGGTTGGGATGTGACAACCTTGGCGAAGTTGATGCCTAAAGTGGGACTGATCTCATGCAGAATTTCAGATAGAGGGCTGATGAAGTGGGAATATAGCAGTAAGGTACAAAAGGCAGCATGCATAAGGTATCATTGTTGTCCCAAGACTCCAGAATTTGAAATGCTGAGTTTATAGTCTGTGGCTTAGAATTATGTTTATAAATTCTAGTTGAGTGATGTATATAAGTGTTAAGTGGCATTTGATTCCATTGTAATTTCCTTTGCAAGTTGTAATGCCTAGTGATGTAAATATGGCAATATTGTGTTCATGGTTCTGCACACATAGATTGTATATGTTTCTGGCTTCCGTTGAAAGATGTCATGCTTAGTATGTGTTCTATAAATACTTTGCATTGGGCATAGTCATTGTTGCATAGTTTCTGCACAAAGGAAGTTGGTTTGCATCGTTCGCATTCTGTCTTGGGGAAATATGGAGCCTGGTTCGACACTTGTAGAGGTGAAGATTGATCGTCTTTAGCATGATCAGGAGTGTGTCTTTGTATGGCATACGTTTGGGGGAAAGTCGGCTTTTGTACAGTTGGCATTGGAGGGTGGTAGAGTTCAAGCAAGTGGTTTGCAGCATTTTTCATGGCATTGGGCTTACTACATGGAGTTTGGGAGAATATAACTCTCAGGCTGGAGGTTAAGTAATCAACCTTGATTGTTGGTTTTTGGGGGCAGTGGCATACCGCAAGTCAGGCGTTGGTTTGCTGCTTGGAGAAATTGTTTCTCAGCATTGTTGACATTTTGATGAGGAGATCAAACTCAGAGCGTGGGAGGGTTTGTAAGGAACCTTGGTTGAAAAACATTGAGGGAGCCGAGCTGGGCGGCTTGACTGATTGGCAGCCGGGACAACCGGAGCCGTTGGGGCTAGTTATTGGCGACTTGGTCTCATTTGTGGGAAATTGGTGAAGGCAAGGACCTGGTCACTTGGTGAATACTCAAAGGAAATGTGGGCTGGACATTGGCACAGAACGGTGGGACGCTGGTCTACTTGGTTAGATGCGCGCCAAGGTCATTGGGCTTGGTGCTGGGCTGTTTTGGTGGTGGCAGCCTTAGCGGGTTTTGGTGCCTTATAAATGGACATGGCTAAAGTACTTGGGCATTCAGAAAGGTTTATTGGGCTTATCTAAAGATGGGTCAGATGTGATCTAAAAGAGAGTTGGGGTCCAGAAAAGCAAGGCATGTGCATGGCTTGTGATGGGTGGTTGGTGGCGGTTACTGGAATGTGGAAACTGCTCCTAGATCATGGGTTCTACAACATGGCATTGCTGGGACTGATAGATATATGTTTATATATATCTATATGTGGGCACAAAGGCAGAGAAGGCAGTTGCAAGGCTCAAGGACTGCTTTGTGACATGGGGTGGCAGTTATAAAACTGCCAGGCAGTTTGGAAACTGCCCATAGGCTGGAAATTCGTGGCTTATATATATGGGCCTGATTCTAGTTTGTAGAGAGGAGGAAAACACTTGTATTCTCTAGTTTGTGTTAGGCAAAAACGTTGTAAACACTTAGAGAATTCTTGGTAGGCCTTAGAGTGTGTTTGGTGAGGTATTTTGATGCTAACCTCGGCCGAAAGTCTCTTGTATCCTTTGTATTGAGTTGAGCAATAAAAGGTTGGACGTTTGTCCGTAATTACTGGTGTGTCTTGTTTGATTTGCTTGATGATAAACATGCACTCCATGTTGGCTGCCCAGAGTTGCTGAGTTGGTTCCATCCGCTGCGTGGTTGTGTGCTTTGCTGAAAACGCGGGGCGACAAGAGAAGGCTGCTGTTCTTGACTCCGGATGACAAGGGCAGGCCGCACAAGGGTGAAAAATTCAGGTTTGAAAAACCCACCCCTGTGACAGTAGGGGTGATCATAAACTACACCAAACCGTCAAAATCATCCGCTTCACATCATACTGCACCATACTGTGTGGTTTTTATTTTCTATGATGCGGTTAAGGTTTCAAATTTTGACAAACCGCACGATGGAGCGCCGGTTGAGGTTTTAATTTTCTGAACAACGGTTCAAACCATAACGCACTGTAATATTTAATATATTACTAGCTTAAAACCTGTGCGATGCAAGGATTTTTTTAATATTATATGAATTTTTTTCATTAATTAAATTAATTTTTTAAAACATGAATTTTGGAGGCTTATATTTTTATATGAGATGATTTAATTGTTATACGTGATATTTCTAGAAAGTGAGGGATTTTAGTTAGAAATAATAGAAAAGATGATAGGTTTTAGTTGAAAATCGTAATCGGTTATGTTGTGGAACAAAAAGTAGGGTTATCGAATTGCGGCTAGGATTCGTGAGCTTCGTGCTTTAATGGCTGCGCTTGCGTTATCGTGACCTAATTCGGGTCCTCACAACATGCCTACGTATCTCAGAGTTGAGAATCAAGCAAATAAACGTAGTTCTGAGATGAGGGGTCTGGCCCTTTATATAGGCTGTAGGAGCCTTAGAATCGTAATAGGGTTTGGAGACTTGGTGGACAAGTCACCGTTATTGAGGAAGGTTCTGACTCCTTCCTTATAGAAATTAGTTTCCATGTTGAATTAGGTACCTTGGAGGCTACACAATATCCCTGGGATATTCTAGAACGTTCCTGGTTTCTAGAACGTTTCCGGTTTGTGGATCAGGCCCATGTTAGAAACAAGCTTATACCGGGCGTCCCCGGTTTGGGCTGTTCTTTTGGGCTTAATCATTAACTACGAATTTAATGCCCAACTAGGGTTTCGGGCCTTATTTATGAGCCAATAAATATTATATTAATTATGTCTTTAGGGATTATTTTTCACTCATATCCTTTGCCCCCCAACTTCTAGGAAAACTTAATTTCGTAGAAGTTTAAGGTTACACCGGCCCTACCAGGGTATCGTCTTACAGTGAAGTGTGGAGTGACCTACACATTCACAACGACTAAAATTCTCTCCCAAGTTAATACTTAGGAAAGTTAAACGTTCCTTGGCCTCTCGAACCTTTTTCTTAAGATTTCTGGGCCTTTCGGGAGTAGGATTAGTGCCGTTTCGAGCTCGTAGACACTAATCCAAGTGCAATTCGTGCATAGGATCCTTTATCATAGATTCATTAGCGATTTATTTCCCTCAACTTATCTAAGTTATGGTTAATATCAGACGGTCATCACTCACAAGCCTTAATAAGGGCTAATTTTTGAGTAACAGACACTAATTCGGCCCTAATTGGGGCTAAATAACCCTAAACGGGGCTAGAAAGGCCTTGATCGAGGATAAATAGTTCGTACTTAGTGTAATTTATACTAGGATATCCACCCTTAACCTTAAGATAGGTTAATTTAGAGCGGGAGTCCTTAAACGTCGATAATCGAGGTTAATCACCCCCTAATTGCGATTAGCGAAACCCTAATCCCAAATTTTGGAGTCAAGACAATCTAATAGAGATTCTTATAACCTCATGGTTGTAGAAAGAATCATGTGAAAATTCTCATTTTTGAGTTGTCTAGGCAAGAAATGCGGCCTTCTAGGCAAGGTGTTTCAAACACCTTCCTGATTTCGAACACCCTCCTGATTTTGAACACCCCTGACATTCTTAAACCCAAATTTTGAAGTTGAGCTTATATGATAGGGATTCTTATAATCTCCTGGTATGAACAAGAATCACATGAAAATATGCATTTTTGAACGTTTTAGAGGCGAAATACCTAATTTTAAGCTGGTTTTCAAACCAGACCTTGTTTCAAACACCTTCTTTTTTTCAACTTGTTGAAATCACTAAGAGACCTACCTAGGATTGTAGATAACCTTACAAGGTTTACAAATCTCAAATTTGGGCGCAAACGGAGCATTTTTGAGCGTTCTAGAGGGTCATGAAATCACCTAGGGGCTCAGGTGTTCACAACACCTGAGCAATTTTTGCTCCAAGGTAGCCTGGTCGGCCTACCCTGGTCGGCCGTTCGGGCAAGGGTGCCTGGTCGGCCACCCCTGGTCGGCTGGGCCCCATGATTTTTTTTTGAATTTTGGCCAAATTTTGACTAGTTGACTTTGACCATTGACTTTGACTTTTGACCTTGACTTTGACCAAAGCCAAATCTTGTTTTGAACTCCCCTCCTTGTTTCTAGAGTGAGTTTACAACACCATGGTTGATTTTGTGATCTTTGATCACAAACAACCTTCTTCTTAGTTTTTAGGACCTTCTAGGTTTTAACTTGTTCTTGAACTCTTGGTTTAAAATAACCTTGGGTTATACTATGGCCCTTGGCTTGCTGACACCTTTTCATACTTACAATAGGGTGTTTTAAACAATCTTGGTCTTGCCCTCCTTGTCATGGAGGTCTTTGTTTCTTTATTTGTTTGTATAAGGATTTCTTTTGTTTTCAACATCTGACTTCAAGTCTAGGGTACCATGGTCAGTTTTTATCCTTGATTTCATACTCAAGGACTTTAAAACTCCTACCTTGTTTGTAATACCGTGCCTTGGCTTGATTTTATTCAATGGTTCCTGACTTTCAGGCCTTGAATTCAATCAACCAGCTTAATTCAGGGCATACAACCTCGTTGGCCATCTGGGCTTATATTTTGTGCAGAGTTTCAAAACTCCCACCATATTTCTTAGAGATCTTCCATATTTCCTTAAAGTATTAGCTTTTTAGCTAACCTTTCTGTTTAGTGCCTTAATCATGGATTTTTGGCTTAATCCTTTGTTTAGGCTTATTAAGCATAAGTTAGTTCAACCTCCTAGGTTGTTAACTATGTTGTTGCTCCAGCCTGCATTTCCATTCATTTCTTTCGTTTATTTCTACGAATTAGATCATTTATTTCACCCAATTTCGAATTCATAAAGCCTTTTTCCTGCTGTTTTCGGCTATATAACCTGTAAACGCGGGTCGTCGGAAAGATGACCTGCTATGAAGGGTCGCCCATTTCCTTATAAAAGAGTAGGGGTGGAAGTCATTCTTCACATTTCCCTCTTCTCTCAAAGAAAATTTATCTTTGAAGAGCTCTCAAGATTCAAGTACTTCTTTCAATTTCAGACAAACCTGATGGCAAGTGAAGGTGGTCAGAGCACCGTAGTTCCTTCTAAGGGCCTTCTCCAAGCAATCAACAGGAGGACCAAAGACAAGAATAGGAAAGGTAAGGTGTTTCCTCCTCGTTATCAGTTAACTTTACCCCAACTCTTAGATGAGCCCGGGGACGTGTTTCCAAACAACGCGGAATTTGATTCTTTCATATTCCCTAGCACTTTAGACGTAGGAGATATTAACGACCTACTCAAATATGAATTTCATTCTGGTTTGAGACTCAGAATCCCCACACCGGGGGATAGAACTTGTAATTGGCACCCTGAGAAATTATATGTATACAAAGGTGCTATCACCGCTGGCCTTAGGTTTCCAGTTCACCCTTGGGTTGTTAGGTTGCTAGCTGAAGTTAAAATCAACCCGTGCCAACTATATCCCAACTCCTGGAAATTTATCTTCATTTTTATGGTTGAATGCATCAAGGGAGGCATCTGCCTTAGCATTCCTTTATTTAGACATTTGTTTGCTTTCAAAAATAGCCCTGTTACTAGGAAAGGATGGGTAAGCATCCAACATCGTACAACGTCCCGAATGATTATCAACGCAGCCTCCGTGCCTGATTCATACCACAACTGGAGGCAGGAATTTTTCATCCTTAGATGGAAAGGGGGAGACTGGGGTGAATTTTTCAGGTCTAAATTCAATCACGTGAACGATGAGGGTGTTAGTGAGCTTCAGCTCTCAAGTGAAGAAAGAGCTCATCGGGATTGGCTTATTTCAACCTTTCAAAATGCTCACTATCGCGAAGTCGTGACTGAGCATAGCTTGATAGAGACCGGGCTTAGTAGTATCCCTCCCGAGGGTAATCCTTACTTTAACTCCTTTATTCTCATCATACTTGTCCTTATTCCAACATTGTTTTCTTTGTCTTTTCTTGCAGTTGCTGAGGATATTGACAGCCTACCGGGTCATGCTCCTCAGATTACTAAAAGGATGATTAAAAAGGCTGAGAAAGAGGCCAACCTTGACGACATTCCAGTTCCTGAATTCCTTCAGCATTGCTCAAAACCGGGAAAAAAGAATCAGGAGTTAAGACGGGAGTATGAAAACTGCGTTTATGCCTGAGTGGGGGATATGCGAGCAGGACGCTATCCGAGATAGCCATCTTCTTGCTCAAGAATGGTCTCGGAATGCCATAGCCCCGGTTGATAAGGTTCATTTTGCAACAGCAACGGACCTTGGGGAAAACGAAAGCTTGGGAGCGTTTCACGCCTATAACGTAAGCTTATCTCCCCTTCTTTTTTGTTACTCTTTTGAGATATTGACCATCATGGCTTAACATAGTTTTTTTTATGGTGTTTTATTCTTGTAGCTGAATGCTCATTTCCAGAACGCTGTCCAACTTGGGAAATCCTATAAGGATAAGGAAAGAGCTTCCCTCAAGGCTGTGGAGAAGCATCAGAAGGAATCTGAAGAATGGGAGGCTAAGTACTTCACCTCCGAAGACCAACTCTCATCGCTTAGGGGAAAATATGCAGCCTTGGAGAATAGAACCCAGAACAACGAGGATTCCATCATTCAGAACTACTTGGGCTCAGATACATTCCTTGCCTTCATTGACGAGCATGACAGGGAGGTCCAACCGGACAGCATGACTATAGGTTGGGAAAAAGCTGTGAATAAGATTAGCCATGACCACAAAGGGGTCGTTTTTCCTTCCTTTTATCCAAGTCCTTGGAAGGTGACTGATGTTGATGACCTTGTTGAGGGTGCTGGAACTTCCTCTCATGCAAACAGGCATGCTTCTGGCTCTGGGACTAAGGCCACTCCCCAACGCTCAGGATCTAGTTCCGGGAGACACCCTTCAAAATCCCGTGGGAAGGATCAAAGTGGCAGTTCAGAACGCCCTTTAGCCGGCCGAATTCGCGAACCCAGATTGGTGAGTGTTAGCAGTTCCTCGACTTCAACTTCCAAGAGCATGGAAGAAGGTGAGATGGGGTCATCCAGTGAAGAAGAAGTCCCTGTCCAGGTTGCTCTTCCCAAAACCAAGAAACGGTTGGTGAAGACTACTTCTGTTAAGAAGTGATTATTTTTTGAGCCTTGCATGGCCTATCTTAGCCTCATGTGGCTCTTATCCAGTTCTTATTTTATCCTGACTTTGATTATGGTCCTTCATGGACTTGTATTTTTATTCGGTATGTTTGTAACTTATGACTCGGATTTTGTCCCTTAGGGGTATTTTATCTACATGCGTGTTTCCTTTAATTCATACGTTCCTTTATTTATGGTACTTGGTCATCCTAGACTTACACACATCAGGTGTTTGGTACATCACTAACATCACAGAAACGTAGAATGGAAAACAAACTTGTATTAATAACGTGAAATGGGCTCTGCCCTTACATAAAATGATAAGTCCTACTATGAGCAACATGCTCTGCAATGGTTTTATATGAACCTTATTTCTATTTCTATTAGATAGGCAAAAAGCTAAGTCCTTACTCGGAGAGCTTAAATATAATAAATCTTGAGATTTGAGGCGTGCCAAGTACGAGGCACCTCGTTTCCATCCAAGGTTTCCAACTTGTAAGAACCTCTTCCCAATGTTTTGCTGACTCTATACGGCCCTTCCCAATTAGGGGCTAACTTGCCTATCTGTCCAGCTCCAGATGCTTCTATCTTCCTTAAAACCAAGTCGCCTTGTTTAAAGAACCTTTCTTTAACCCTATGGTTGTAATAAAAGGATGCCCTCTTCTGGTGCTCTACATTGCGGGCGTTCGCTTCATCCCTGACTTCATCAATTAGATCAAGGGCAAGCCTCATGCCTTCCTCATTAGTTTCTTGCTCATATGCTTCCACCCTTGGAGACACATGACAGATTTCCACGGGCACCACTGCCTCTGCTCCATAAGCTAGCAAAAACGGGGTAGCTCTTGTTGTTACTTTACAGGTGGTACGATATACCCACAGTGTAAGCAGCAGCTCGTCCACCCACGTGCTTCTTGAACGTTCGACCCTTTTCTTGAGTCCATCAAGGATAATCCGATTCGCTACCTCAGCTTGCCCATTAGCCTGAGGGTGAGCTACTGAAGTGAAGCGAAGTTCGATGGCGTTCTCCTCACAATACTTCTTAAACTCCTCATTGTTAAATTGGCGCCCATTATCCGTCACAAGGATTCGTGGGATACCGTACCTGCAAATTACGTTCTCCCAGAAGAACTGGACAACTTATTGGGTGGTTATCTTAGCTAATGGCTTAGCTTCAATCCACTTGGTAAAATAGTCGATAGCCACTATCAAGAACTTCCTTTGTGCTGAAGCTACAGGGAAAGGACCAAGAATGTCCATCCCCCACATGGCAAATGGAATAGGAGAGTTAATCGACGTTAACATCTCTGGCAGCTGCCTAACAATCGGGGCATGTTTCAGACACCTGTCACACTTCTTAACATAGCTTTGCGCATCTGCCAACATCTGTGGCCAATAAAATCCCAGACGGGTGATCTTATGGGCTAAGGCTCTGCCCCCCAAATGTTGCCCACAGATCCCTTCATGAACTTCCTTTAATGCTTCTTCTGCCTCTTGGGGCCTCAAACACTTCAAGTACAAGATAACAAAAGACCTCTTGTAAAGGATGCCTTCAATCAAGACATATCTCAATGCTCTCACTGACAGTTTTCGCACCTCCGAGGCGTCTTTGGGAAGCCATCCCGTTTCCAAATGTGCCTTGATAGGATCTATCCAACAACTTCCTATATCAATGGGTGCCACAATTTTGAATTGATGGTAGGGGCCTTCAGGACCTGGAAGTAAACACTCCCTGCATAATTCTCTATCTCAGAAGAGGCGAACTTTGATAGGGCATCTGCCTTAACGTTCTCCTCCCTTGGAATGTGCTCCATATAGCATTCATCAAACTGAGTCATAACGGCTTTCACAACCCTTAGGTATTTTGCCATAGTATCATCCTTGGCTTCGAACTCACCATTCACCTGCCATACTACGAGTCTTGAATCTCCATAAACTTTAAGGTTCTTGACTCTCAATATTCTGGCCAAGCATAATCCGGCTATCAAGGCTTCATATTCAGCTTCGTTGTTGGTTGTTGGAAAGTCCAACTTCAAAGCATATTCTACTAAAAACCCATCGGGGCTTTGCAAGACCAGGCCTGCACCACTAGACTTCTTTTTTGATGCTCCATCAAAATAGAGCACCCAATATTCCTTCTGATCGGGTATTAGCTCCTCAACTTTATCTTCACCTTCTTGGTTTGGCACTACCTCCTGCCCCCCGACTTCTTGGTTGTCGATGGTACATTCAACCACGAAGTCAGCTAATGCCTGAGCCTTGATGGCTGTCCGAGGCTTATATGTGATATCAAACTCCTCGAGTTCGATTGCCCATTTAACTATCCTCCCACTGGCCTTGGGGCTATGCAATATACTTCTTAACTGCTGATCCGTCAGGATTTCAATCTTGTGTGCCTAGAAGTAAGGTCGTAGCTTCCTTGAAGTTGTTACTAACGCCAAAGCAAACTTCTCGATGGGTGAGTAATTCAACTCAGCTCCGTGCAATACCTTGCTCACGTAGTAGATAGGCTTCTGAACCTTGTTTTCCTCTCGAATGAGAATGGCACTCAATGCTTGTTCGGATATCGCTAGTTATAAATATAGGGTCTCTCCAGGACTAGGTTTGGCCAATAACGGGGCCTCAGCCATGTACTTTTTCAGCTGTTCAAAAGCCCCTTGGCTTTCTGAAGTCCATTCAAACTTCTTCACTTTCTTCAAAGCCTAAGAGAAGGGCAAACATTTGTCGCCAGACCTTGAGATAAATCTTCCCAATGCAGCTATTCTACCAGTCAACTTCTGCACGTCCTTCACAGAACGGGGTGGTTCCATGTTGAGAATCGCCTTAATCTTATCCGGGTTGGCTTCAATGCCACGTTTTGAAACCATCAAACCCAAAAACTTCCCTGATCCAACGCCAAAAGCACACTTGGCCGGATTTAACATCATCTTATGGTGCCTCAACACTTCAAATGCCTCTCTGAGGTGTTCAACATGGTCTATTGTAAATAAGCTTTTGACCAACATATCATCAACATAGACCTCCAAGGTTTTCCCAATCAGATGGGCAAATATCTTATTTACCAGTCGTTGATAAGTAGCTCCTGCATTCTTTAGTCCAAAAGCCATGACAAGGTAACAAAAAACACCAAAGTCAGTTATGAAAGATACCTTCGGGATGTCATCCTTGTGCATCTTAATCTGGTTGTAGCCGCTGAAACCATCCATGAAACTCAACATTTCGTGCCCAGCCGTGGCATCTATTAGTGTGTCAATCCTTGGTAGAGGGAAGCAATCCTTAGGGCATGCGTCATTCAAATCGGTGAAGTCTATGCACATCCTCCACTTACCGTTGGCTTTCTTGACCATCACAGGGTTAGCCAACCATTCAGGGAACTGAATCTCCTCAATAAAACCAGCTTCCAAGAGTTGGTCCACCTCTTGCTTAATGGCCTCTTGCCTAGGGGTGGCAATTTTGGGTAACAGGTCGGGTTCGTGTCGGGTTTGCTGTACCTGGTCCTGTTTTTGGGTCAACCCGAACCCGACCCGAACCCGAAACGGGTTGAAATTTTCAACCCGAACCCGACCTGTTATGTGCCCGATCAACCCGAAAATGACCTGTTTTGACCCGAAAATTATTAAAAATTAATTATTATAATTTTATTAAATTATTTTTCTTTATAATATATTAAAAAAATCTATATTAATAACTTTATGAGATGATATTTGAATAAAATTATTTAAATAATATATAAATAGATGACAAATGTAAATATTTTGTAATATAAATATATATTTATATATAATATATTATATATAAAAAAATTTCGGGTCGGGTTCGGGTACACTGGGTTAACCCGAACCCGACCCGAACCCAACGGGTAAAAATTTACCCAACCCGAACCCGACCCGAAACGTAAAAACCCCGACCCTAATTCGTATTTTTCCGTGTCGGGTTCGTGTCGGGTTTCGGGTCGTGTCAGATTTTGCCACCCCTACTCTTGCCTTTCTGGAGCAAAATTCCTCTTCTTCTGTTTTATTGCCTTCCGCTTGGGGTCGACATTCAACCTGTGAGTTATGAGTTGGGGGTCTATCCCTGGCATATCAGCTGCTATCCAAGCAAACACATCTCTATTTTTTTTGTAGGAATTCTACCAACTTGCCCTTCAAGGGTTCCTTTAAAGAAGCTCCAACATACGTAACTTTTTCAGGGTCTCTGTAATCCAGAGGTATGGGTACCAAATCTTCTGCCGGCTTCCCGCGGTGTTCATCATCACCTCGGATATCCATGTCTTCAATCGGGAGGACCTGCCCCCCGACTCCATCAGCTCTTAATGTGGCCACATAACAACTTCTGGCCATCTTCTGATAACCCTTTTTTCTCCAATACCATTCCTAGTTGGAAACTTAACTTTCATGTGGTAGCTGGAGGCAATATCCTTAAACGCGTGAAGTCCAGTCCTTCCGAGGATCGCATTATACGTGGAGGCTGCCTTGATTACCAGGAAATTTAACATCTGAGTGGCTTCATTGGGCTCCTGTCCAATAGTAACTGGTAACTGGATGGTCCCTTCAACATTGGATTCGACTCCATTGAACCCATATATAGGCATATTGTTTGGAGTCAACTGTGAATCATTGTATCCCATCTTCAAAAATGCATCATGAAACAAAATATCGACACAAACACCATTGTCTATCAAGACTAGTTTCACCTATGAATTTCCAATTACCGGAGTTATGACCAACGGGTCGTCATGGGGGAACTTCACCCCTTCCAAGTCTGAATCATCAAAACCAATAACTACTTCAGTCTTTGCACGTTTTGGGGCCTCTCCCACGATGTGCATCACCTCCCTGGCATATGCCTTTCGAGAGTTCCTTATTGTACCAGCCGCAGTCGGGCCTCCCCAAATCATATTAATAACTGGCCCTCATGGCTGGGGGTTACGATCACGATCGTTATCTCTTCTATCATAGTCTCTTCTTTCATTTCCACGATCTTCGCCTTTTGTGAACCTGCTCAACTTTCCTTTTCGGATCAAGAATTTGATCTCGTCCTTGAGTTTTCTGCAATCATCGGTGTCATGTCCTATATCCTTGTGGAACCTACAGTATTGATCCGTGTTTCTCTTTGCGGGATCATCCCTGAGTGGCTTCGGCCATCGGAAATCCTTGTCTTTCTCAATATCCATCAGGATTTGACTCCTAGGGGTATTCAACCTTGCGTATTCAGAGAACCTTGGCCCCAAATTTTTCTTAGGGGCAGAGTCGGAGTCCTTGCTAGTTCGGGGATATTTGTCCCTAGCATCGTACTCCTGCTCTTGCTTCCGGGAAATTTCCGTTCCCTCCATTCATAGTAGGAGCTTCTGCTTTCCTCATGCTCTCTTCTGCTTTTATGTATTTACTCGCCCTTCTTTGGAGCTCAGTCATGCTCTCGGAGGGATGTTTTGCCAATGACATCTGAAAGTAGGTGTTCGTTGTTCCATTCTCCAGGGCTATCATAGCTACCTTGTTCTCCAGGTCTGGGACTTTCAATGTCTCCTTGGTGAAGCGCTTGAGATAATCCCTCAGGTTCTCATTCTTCCCTTGTTTCATTGGCATGAGAGATGCGCAGCTTTTTTCATGGACCTTTCCACTAACAAACTGATTGATGAAAGCAGTGTTCAACTATTTGAAAGAGCCAATTGAGTTTGCGGGTAATCGGCTGTAAGAACCCCAAATTTTGGATATAATTAAAACTTTTATTAAGTAATGATAAAATGAGGAACAATGATTCCAACAACAAGGTCACCAGCTCTAATGAATGGTGGTTTCAAAGAACAATGATTGTAATGAATGGATATTGCTTTGGACAATGATCCTGATGCATTGGTATATTGTCAGAATAGAGTAATTCGATGGTTGAGGACCTAGATAAGAATAATCTACCATCCAGGAAGGAGCTAATGGATCCTTGAAGAGAAATGAATACGTGCATAGTATTTCCCATACGTGCATAGTATTTCCCGTACGTGCATAGTGTTTCCTGTACGTGCATAGTAATTTGGTGGATGAATAGTGACTTTGTAAGTTGGAAAACTTTTCACGCCACCCTATGTACGGGACGTGTTATGGATGTTTCGAAGTCATATTAGTAATACGCGGAGGAAATAAGTGAATGCAGAGACGATCGGAATTCAGAAATTCCAAATTCTTTTTCGGTACAATATTTGACCGAACCGTAAAGAGCCTATCAATACGATCAAGACAAGAGTATTATAATGTTAAGGATTCAAGGATTTTATTTATTAAGTATGATTTGAGGATTTAGAATGAAAACCTTTGAGTTAGAATAACAAGTGTTCTAGAAATCGCTAGAACTTTATAACAAGATTAAGCGATCAAGCAAACGCGAAAGAAATTACGGATTAAATACGTAACGAGATAAAAAAAAACCCTACTTGATCAGCTGGGGTTATATATAAGAATATTTGGTGGAAATGAAATGAAGAAAAGAAATGAAAAAGGAAGTAATGAGGTGGATGGACAAGAAGAAAACAACAAGGCTTCACATCATCAATTTTTCTAACACACCATAAACCTTTGACACTTGTATTAAGAGGAGTATTAGCAGCTATACCCACTTATACATATCACAAATATCATTTGACAACTAGCCAAGCAAACACCACCTCTCCCCCATTTTTCCAGCAGTTGCATTTTCCAGGGCAGGGGTCTTTGCCATTTTTTTTCACCTAGATCTACTCATCTAAAAATCATGAAAAAATTCATGGAGCTTCTACACATCAAGGTGAAGTTGGGGATTTAATTTCATAATTTTTGAAGATCGTTTGGATGGGTAAATAAATTCGAGAAGTTCACTGTTTTTCCCCCAAAACCAAGGCACTTCGAATTTTGGAGTTTTAAGATTTCAAAATCCACCTTCCAACCATTGTTTGATCTCCAAATTTTTATGGTGAGTCCTATATTTCATAAAAATGATCTCCTAGAAATCTTAGCTTCAAACTCCATGTTTTCCATTTTCAAATAAATCCTCAAAGATGAGGGTGAATAGTGTTTTCAAGAAACTAACTTTGATTTCTTGGTTTCTTTGGATGATTTAAGCTTTGTTAAAGCCATACAAGGACTATATAAGGGTTATTATAGCTTGTACACTCTCCAAGGAAGGTATAATTCTTAAGAACCCAAGATCTTACTTTGAGTTTTATATATGTTCTTGATGGTTTTAGATTAGTTAAGATTATGGTGTTGTTATATGCATAAAAGCATGATTATGTAGTTAGTAGTGATGATTTAAGAGTTTTGATGATTATGATGGTTAATTGAAACCTTCTTGGACTGGTTAAGATGAAAACCATGTATAGTATGCCCGGTGTGGCTTGGATTGATTGTTATGAATTTTAGAACGTTCGATTTATAGCCGTCGTAATGCCGAATTTTCGTTAGACTATTAAACACCGAGCATCACAGTAGCTATAACTCACTGTACAGCTTCATTTTCTGCCATGATAGGATAGATTATGTTTCAAGCTTCGTTTTGATATAAAGATCGCATGAAACGGACGTACGGTTTAGGATTTATGACCAAATTACTAAAAGTAGTTCGAATCCGTAAACGAAAGTTCGTAACTGTAATTGAACCCTCGTAAACTATGTAACGTCATGGCGAATCTTGGTAAATAAATACTAGAGGTAAAAAGGAAGGCGTGAAAGAAAACCGTATGTCAAAAAGATCATTTTTCGATTTATTAAAAATGTTCGAGTCGAGGTTAAACGCGAACGAACCCCTAAAAGACGACTCTTTTATAACTTCGGTAAAACACTTAGAAAACGGGCGATAAAACTCGGAGTATAATATTGGTTCGTAACGATCAACCTTAGAACTCATATGACTTAAGTATGTCCCAAGTATAAATGCAATGACATGTCGTATTAACGAACGAATGTCGGGTCGGATCAGTGATAAAAGTAATCCACAAAAAGGGGTATAACGAGATAACTCGAGAACGTGTTTCGAGTTAAGTATAACTTAACTTTTAATATGTTAAGTGATTAATCCCGAATGCCTTGGCTATTTATAGATCACCAAGCTGAACCGGGACCCGCTACCACTACCCCTTACCGTACTCGACTACCAGGCAAGTTTCAATTCCCTTCTTTTAGGCTGTTGTTGTGATTGAATAAATATATATATATATGCTGATATACATATGCCATTGCATGCATGCCTACTTTCAAGTTGAAGTGATATACTTGTTCCCTGAATGTTATTGTTGGCTTATAAGCTAGATAGTTATATATCAGTTATAAGCCGATTATTGTAAGACCCTCATAGAAGGGCGTATACATCTTATTAATCAAAAATAGACCGGGAGTCAATATTCCTTGATATATCGAGATTACCTCGGAGGAAAATATTTAAGTAAATATTTTCTATTATTTGGGCGACGAATATTATTTGAATATTCGTTCGAGACTAATTATTTTAACGATCCTTACTTCAAATAATTATTTGAACGTAATCATTCGACGAATAATATTCGTCAATATTCATTCGGAGTCGAATTGATTATCGATTATTATTTCGAATACTCTTCTAAAGATGAGACTACTAAATGAATATTATGTGGACATTCATTTAGAATATTATTTCATTAAATAAATATTACTTTTGAAAATTCATTTAAGGTATTAAGTACTTGATGAATATTATCTTCAATATTCATCTGAAGCTTGATTTACTTATCGAATATTATATCGAATATTCCTTTAAAGCTTGGATTACTAAATGAATATTACTTGATATTCATTTAGGATATTATTTATTAAATGAATATTACTTTATTGATATTCATTTAAATTCCTAATTAATTATGAATATTATTTTGAATATTCATCCAGGGTTCTATTTAATCATCGAATATTATTTTAAATATTTTAAATATTCCTTTCAGGTCTTATTGATTAATGAATATTATTTGGAATATTCATTTGAATATTTAATTATGCAATAAATATTCTCTCGATATTTCTTCCAGAATTATTTGAAAAATACTCTGATTAAAGATATTCTTTCATATTCCTGAATACTCTTTAAATATTTTTAATTCAATAAATATTCTCTGAATATTTATTCCATACTTAGAATAACCTCAATAAGGTTTATCTTCTTCGATTATTACGAAAAATATTTCGGAGTCATATTATTATTAATCCTATATCAAGGAAGGTTCTCAGACATCATTCTTCTTTGAGTCTACCTCCTTAATAATAAGGGAACCTTACTTGGAAAATGTTATTTATCTTGTCGACTTCCCGGTCATAAAGTATTCCCTTCACTCGCAACTCGGGTGCTGTTGACTTATTAAGTCGTTGCTTACCTTCTCATCTTTCGAGGGGTAAGATCACTGGAACAAGTTGATATCCGTTACCAAGTAATAGCTTGGGAGTTATTGGTAAATTTTCCTTTCCAACTAGATACGACTACTTTGTGGAGTCTTATCAACAAGTATTATACTTGGGGAAAGGGGGACGAACGTTACATTCAGAATCATGAATTCTATTTGAACTAGGAGTCGTGTAAGAGGTCGAGTAGCGCCGGTCCATCCCCTTTGGCCCAACCGTTGGCCGGGGAGAGCTAGTAAGGCGGTACACAAGTAAAGCCGTCAGTTCTTCCTTCTACCGGTAGTAAATCTAAATTGAGCTGTACGATCTCGACTGATCATCAAGATTGGAACAGCGGGCGCGGTGAATACTCCATCATTGGTTCATCATCCAAATTTATTTATTTCCTGCAACATGATTACTGTTGGCAGAGTTGGAAAAGGGTCATAACTGGAATTGCAACCTTTTCTTGCAAGTTCCTCTTCTTAATAACAATAAAAATATCTCGCTTACTTTGATGTAGCAGATATTTCTACAAACAAATACTTTAAGTTACCTTGTAACTTAATCGTTCATATTATACTGGCATCATTTCCGTAAATGCATGGCATATGGTTTGAAAGATACTTTTGAACTGTTATACATTATCGTTCAGTTATATATTATTGTTGGTGGGCTATTGCTCACCCTTGCTTTATTATTATATCACAACAACAGCTAGACCAGATGACTCGCACAAGGCGCACTCGACGCGGGCGAGGACGATGAGACTACCAGAGCTGAAGAAGAAGCTATTGGTAGGGTATATTTATTCTTTCAGTACCAAGAATATGGTCTAGTATGACTTATGTAAATGGATGGCAAAGAGTATGTATTTATATTGAAATTCTTTTGGATTGTAAGAACTCATAATGTGATTAATAAAAATTTGAGTGTTACTCTGATTTCATCTCTGGGACTATAACGGGTGTGTTTTATATTATTGTGTTGGGTTATAGAGACGTAATTTATTTTATGTTAAGGAAAGTTCAAGTGTTGTGGACAGAATTGGAAACCGTAACCACCGGATCCCGGACCCCGGATCTGGGGGTGTTACAGAAGTGGTATCAGAGCGTACGTTATAAACCCTAGAGATGAGGTGACGTTAAAACAATAAATTCAATAAGATAATAAGAACTCTTGCCAAGTTCATAGTCGGACTACTTAATGTAGTGATGACATATAAAACCCTTATGGGAACTCGTAAGTATAATGATAGTAACTTAGCTCGATATCGTATCGACGAGTAAGGTGACTGACCTTGAGGCATACGAGCAACAGCGCGATGATGCTTTATATGCTGAAGATCAGCGGGTAATTCGATGGAGTACCCTACTGGAGACCCGGAAGAGGTTCCAGCAGATAAGGAAAATCCTGTTAGGATGAGGAGCTTACCCATGGGTAATGAGGGTCGCAGCCAGAATGACTGTGATGATTAAGATATGGTTCTCCGAAAAGTGAGTATAAAGAACCGAGATATTATTAAGAGATCTGAAGATGCATGTTGAATTCATAGCCGGACTACCAGATGTAGTACCAGCAAGAAAGAAGGATTGGAAGAATTACTTGAGATCTTATACGGAAAAAAAAGATGAGAATCCTTAGAGATTTTCATCTTAACAAAGAAAGAGCTAGAGGGATGTATGATTATCAAAGACATCGATTTAGGGCGAGGAACAGAGTCCCTAGGAATAGTTGAGAAGGAGGCAGTAAGTGCCATATCATTTGATAAATGAATTAGTATGAATATGGTCAGTAATAATTCGCCATGAGAAGGCAGGTGTCGTAGGTTGTAAATTATGGAACCAAATTGAGGTTAATAAGGTGGTTTTATTAAGGAAAATGTTCATTTTATGAATGAATCATTTAGAAAGTAAAGACATTGGGAAGTGATAGCATGGTTGGGTAAAGTTATATAAGGAAGTAGTAAGCAAGACAATGATCTCAGAACCTATCGGAAGATAAGACCAGTGAGTCAAGATGAACTCGTAATGAGACTACTGCCAGAGACTGAGTATAGAGTTAATTCAACTCAGTTAAATGATGAACCAGAAACGTTAGATGCATGTGATTCAGAGGAATATTAAATTTCTTCTTCTCTTTGAATGGATTATAGTAGTTACCTTAAGTTTACTCCGACACGGAATTATAATAGATCAAGTAATACGATCAGCAGTTAAAGAGAAAAATGTGAGAAAATCTTCCTGGAGCTAAAAGGTGAAATTGGTAATGACCAAGAGCTGGCATTGCTTAATGGAAAAAGGAGACTTTGTGCTTCCAATGACGCTTCGCATAAAGGGTTAGGTAGACCGACATTTGGTAGTATTGAATATCAGGACGTTGTGACAGGTTTCAGTTTGAAACTATTGATTCCCTTCTAAGGGATGGATATAATTGATTCCTCTCCAGTGGGTAAACTTCCAATCCGATGATGATTATTTCGTTAACTATGACTGCTTATGATTCCACCTGCTTGGAGGTTCATAGAACTATTCTTCAGGTTTCGAAACTGGTCTCCTTAATGTTACCAGTAGGTGGGTAGATTGATCAAAATTTCCCTGAGTCTGGAAAGGAATTCGGTGAATTTTGGCAAACCTTGTCTTTCTGATTATCAGAGAATGTCATGGAAGAGAGTAAAAATTGGAGCAAACCCTGTGATTTGGGTAAGGATGCTGTAAAATGGGTTAGTAAACGGACCCTGAGCATTACAATCGACGGTAGTGATAAAATGATGAAGTGAGATTGGACGAAAATAGGAAATGTAAGTAAGAAACCAGCCGGACTGAGAAATTCCAGGATTGACTTAAATGAAAAGGCTGTTATGCCAGGAATGGTAAGCTTGTGTGGCACGCAGGATTGATAAGAATAGTTGAAAAGATAAAAGTGGAGGAAAGGTGACCGGAGACGGTGCCGAGTAGTCGATTAAGACTTATATGGAGTAAAGTTTTGGAAAGGTAGAAAGGTATCAAAGAAGAAGGCACTATGCCGGCAATTGCTAGAAAAGTAATGCTATTAGCCAACCCCTAAAATCATATATTTTTATGTGTGGCCAGTTGAGGCCAAGTCACAATGGACTATAAAGTGACTAGACCAGCAATGAAAAGACAAAGCAGGGTTGCTTCTAAGAAAGCACCGACTGCAAGGGCTTCTGATATAAAGGAAACATTAATGAGATCGTGTGAATCTTCTGCCGAACAACCCATGTTTTGATTGGGAATTCACTAGACCTTTTTGGGATGGGGTAACCCGTACTAAAGTGACTCATGTGTATATGGTTGTCCAAGATTTTGAGTAAAATGGGAGTATAGTGACTTGAGATGCATGATGTTAGGGTATCATGAATACCATGAACATATTACGACTAAGGGAAGTAAACAACGAAGGTTTATGAAGAGAGTATAGAAATGGTCAGAGATGGATCAGTATGCTGTAGAAATTTTGTCTAAGGCAAGTACATTTGAGAAGAACGATAAGTACTGATAGATTCACGTTGAACTCGACCAATATTTTCCAAAACATCCTTGCTGCCATTACCAAGTTCTGTAAGAGAGGAGATAGGCATACGTTGCCTTTTTGGAAGGCCAAATAGGCTGACAACTATCTGAAAGAAGAGGGTGGCATTAAGCCACCGATCGATTATCAAATGAGAATGATTGAAAAGAGACCTTTATTAAGGATACATGATCTGATTGCCAATTATAAGATGCAAGAATTCATTGACAGTTGAATTAAGGATAGGATATCAATGAATTAAGACAAACCCTGGGGAATGCACAAGGGGTGGCATTAACCCTAATAACGACATTATGACTTCAGATGATATGAGCTGGACTTGCTAAGGCAACAATGACCGGTAAGGATTATTAGAAAAAAAAAAGAGTTCTGGAAAGAACATAGATAGAATTATTAGAGTATTGATCAATGACATTTTGATATACCCTGTACCCAGAAAATACAGGAGGAAGGATGAGGATGACCTATGAAACCTTACAAGGAAAAAGGTAATATTCCGAACTTCAAAATGGAAGTTTGGTAAGGAATGTATGACATAGTAACAGTAATGCCAGATGAGGCATGTATGAGACCATGAGGAAGTATGGATTGAACCTATAAAGGTTGAGATTATCCTAAGATAAGGAAAGAACTAAGAAGAGAAGTATCCTAAGTAGGATGGGGAATAAACGTGATAAAGTTCCCACGAGTAGGTGGAAGCAATGACTTATGGAGAAAGACTGTTAAATATATTTTTCTTCATCAGCAGAGCTTAAGGGAGAATGCTTTCACCCAAAAATGATGGGAATGAGGTAGAAATGTTTGAATTGGAATATATCCAAGGGACAAGGATTACCAAAAATTATTATTATCAGGAAAGGCCAATGAGGTGGCCGACAGTTTAAGTATAAAGGAATAATTATAAATGTTCATACCGAAGAAACAAAATGATATTTGGAAAGACCTTGAAGGTCATATTGGAGTGGAGGAAGTTACATTCCTTTTGATGATTGTGCAAGAATCGAAGGTAATAATAGTTTAAGTAAAGATTCGATTCCTGATGGAGTCTTGAGCATATTACGTACCTTAGAAGGTCCCGTTTTGAGGCAAACCAGGACCATGGTACAAAATTGATGAAGTAAACCGTTAAGTTTCCAGTCTTTTATGGAAGATGCATAAGTGATAGTTTCATCAACCGGACCTAGCTGCGATACTTGAAACTCTTCTGCAATTCTATCTACTTCATGTTATATCTACATCAAGTTCAGGAAGTGTTTCGTATGGATAAGGAATAGTGATCACTTTGTCTCCCTAAGGGATTTGAAACCCGTAGGGTTAGCTATTAATGCACTACGTAAACAACAAGCGATGGTGATTCTTCTAAGAAAGTAGATGACAATGTAAAGATAAAGACAGTGCTGCCATTGATTAACTAAATGGCATGTTGATGAATGACAAACAAGTTTATGTTAGTGTACTTCTGCGCAAACAAGATAGAGAATATGAGGTTGATGATTCATGATGTTAAAGATATTCCCATGGAAAGAATTAATGAGATTTGGAGGGAAGGGCGGTTGAGCCCGAGACTTATTGGGCCACCTGAGAGTTTAAAATGTTCGGACGGTGGTATTCGAGCCAGCCTTACCCCCAAAATTATAGCACGGTCATAACGGGTTTTCATGTGGCCAGGCTACGCCAGTAAAATGCAAATGTTCAACAGATGATAGGAGTACAAGAATGTAGATATACGACCTGGTCCGACTTACGAAAGACAACCTGTGGAAAACCATGGATAGAAAAGAACAAGTAATGAGAAACAAGGTTGGCAGAAGTAGATTATATGAATCTAAGTTAAAGGAATCGGGCCAGATTCATTTCAGAAAGTTTAAATTGAAATAACGTGATGATTATAGAGTAAATGAGACGGAATACCGATAAGGAGGTACCAAGTGCAAAAAGGTGTCTCAATAAAGAGGTGAAGGTGAAAGTAAATAACAGAAGTAAATAAGAATCAGATAATAAGAAGGATGTGATTGATAAAGAAAAGGCTGGGGAAGCAACTATGGAATGAGAAGCAAGGAGTGTTATGAATGGGTTTTCTAATGAATTCTCAGGATGACAACCTGATAGTGTCAATACTATAGTTATGAAAAAGCTAGTAACATGATATGGGATGTCAGTAATAATGATGCCAAGTGAGAAACCTAAGATTTAACCTGAAAGGTTGAAGGATTTCCCGAATGTGAGTATCGCTAAGATTGAACAAGAGTATTTGTCCATAGAATAATGGACAAAGCAGCAAGATATGTTGACACGTGAGATTGCGATCAAATAGTATTGGATATAATTATGATTAATTTCTTCTTTGATAAACCTCTATAGTTCAGAGGTAAATTCTGAGTATGATATTCTACAATCATGAAAGCTTTCTATAATCCTTTAGAACTCTTTTCTCTTCTTCTCTCTTATTCATCTTCTTTATGAATTGAGAAGAACAACCCTTTTTGGAGGGGAGGTACTGCTACGTGACTATCTGTCTATGTGATAGAAGTCTAAGTGGAATGCTATGACTTGTTTAATTGCTTGTCAAGTACTAAAGGCTGGCCCCCTTCTGTACTAACTATGCAATATAACAAATGTTCAATTGATCATAGTGATCTCTCAACAAATCTTTCCACTTCTCTATATTGATCTAGATTGCGAAGATTAAAGCGATCAGGAAATGCACAGTACGAGCGAGGTTACCTCCGAATCGTAGGGTGATAGTGATACCAATGTTACTGCAGGTATCAATAAGGATAAGACTGAGTAAAAGTATAACCCGGATAGTGAGTTGTACGAAAAGTAGCAACGTTGATGGAAAAAGGATAAAGTATGAATTGTAGCACTAGAAGATGTGCTGAGGAAGGGTAGAACGAATAAGAATTGACCGGGAAGCTAAAGAGTGAACGACAGGCAAACGACTCTTTGCTTCCTACCTGATTCCGGGACGGAATCCTTTTAAGGAGGGGAGACTGTAAGAACCCCAAATTTTGGATATAATTAAAACTTTTATTAAGTAATGATAAAATGAGGAACAATGATTCCAACAACAAGGTCACCAGCTCTAATGAATGGTGGTTTCAAAGAACAATGATTGTAATGAATGGATATTGCTTTGGACAATGATCCTGATGCATTGGTATATTGTCAGAATAGAGTAATTCGATGGTTGAGGACCTAGATAAGAATAATCTACCATCCAGGAAGGAGCTAATGGATCCTTGAAGAGAAATGAATACGTGCATAGTATTTCCCATACGTGCATAGTATTTCCCGTACGTGCATAGTGTTTCCTGTACGTGCATAGTAATTTGGTGGATGAATAGTGACTTTGTAAGTTGGAAAACTTTTCACGCCACCCTATGTACGGGACGTGTTATGGATGTTTCGAAGTCATATTAGTAATACGCGGAGGAAATAAGTGAATGCAGAGACGATCGGAATTCAGAAATTCCAAATTCTTTTTCGGTACAATATTTGACCGAACCGTAAAGAGCCTATCAATACGATCAAGACAAGAGTATTATAATGTTAAGGATTCAAGGATTTTATTTATTAAGTATGATTTGAGGATTTAGAATGAAAACCTTTGAGTTAGAATAACAAGTGTTCTAGAAATCGCTAGAACTTTATAACAAGATTAAGCGATCAAGCAAACGCGAAAGAAATTACGGATTAAATACGTAACGAGATAAAAAAAAACCCTACTTGATCAGCTGGGGTTATATATAAGAATATTTGGTGGAAATGAAATGAAGAAAAGAAATGAAAAAGGAAGTAATGAGGTGGATGGACAAGAAGAAAACAACAAGGCTTCACATCATCAATTTTTCTAACACACCATAAACCTTTGACACTTGTATTAAGAGGAGTATTAGCAGCTATACCCACTTATACATATCACAAATATCATTTGACAACTAGCCAAGCAAACACCACCTCTCCCCCATTTTTCCAGCAGTTGCATTTTCCAGGGCAGGGGTCTTTGCCATTTTTTTTCACCTAGATCTACTCATCTAAAAATCATGAAAAAATTCATGGAGCTTCTACACATCAAGGTGAAGTTGGGGATTTAATTTCATAATTTTTGAAGATCGTTTGGATGGGTAAATAAATTCGAGAAGTTCACTGTTTTTCCCCCAAAACCAAGGCACTTCAAATTTTGGAGTTTTAAGATTTCAAAATCCACCTTCCAACCATTGTTTGATCTCCAAATTTTTATGGTGAGTCCTATATTTCATAAAAATGATCTCCTAGAAATCTTAGCTTCAAACTCCATGTTTTCCATTTTCAAATAAATCCTCAAAGATGAGGATGAATAGTGTTTTCAAGAAACTAACTTTGATTTCTTGGTTTCTTTGGATGATTTAAGCTTTGTTAAAGCCATACAAGGACTATATAAGGGTTATTATAGCTTGTACACTCTCCAAGGAAGGTATAATTCTTAAGAACCCAAGATCTTACTTTGAGTTTTATATATGTTCTTGATGGTTTTAGATTAGTTAAGATTATGGTGTTGTTATATGCATAAAAGCATGATTATGTAGTTAGTAGTGATGATTTAAGAGTTTTGATGATTATGATGGTTAATTGAAACCTTCTTGGACTGGTTAAGATGAAAACCATGTATAGTATGCCCGGTGTGGCTTGGATTGATTGTTATGAATTTTAGAACGTTCGATTTATAGCCGTCGTAATGCCGAATTTTCGTTAGACTATTAAACACCGAGCATCACAGTAGCTATAACTCACTGTACAGCTTCATTTTCTGCCATGATAGGATAGATTATGTTTCAAGCTTCGTTTTGATATAAAGATCGCATGAAACGGACGTACGGTTTAGGATTTATGACCAAATTACTAAAAGTAGTTTGAATCCGTAAACGAAAGTTCGTAACTGTAATTGAACCCTCTTAAACTATGTAACGTCATGGCGAATCTTGGTAAATAAATACTAGAGGTAAAAAGGAAGGCGTGAAAGAAAACCGTGTGTCAAAAAGATCATTTTTCGATTTATTAAAAATGTTCGAGTCGAGGTTAAACGCGAACGAACCCCTAAAAGACGACTCTTTTATAACTTCGGTAAAACACTTAGAAAACGGGCGATAAAACTCGGAGTATAATATTGGTTCGTAACGATCAACCTTAGAACTCATATGACTTAAGTATGTCCCAAGTATAAATGCAATGACATGTCGTATTAACGAACGAATGTCGGGTCGGATCAGTGATAAAAGTAATCCACAAAAAGGGGTATAACGAGATAACTCGAGAACGTGTTTCGAGTTAAGTATAACTTAACTTTTAATATGTTAAGTGATTAATCCCGAATGCCTTGGCTATTTATAGATCACCAAGCTGAACCGGGACCCGCTACCACTACCCCTTACCGTACTCGACTACCAGGCAAGTTTCAATTCCCTTCTTTTAGGCTGTTGTTGTGATTGAATAAATATATATATATATATGCTGATATACATATGCCATTGCATGCATGCCTACTTTCAAGTTGAAGTGATATACTTGTTCCCTGAATGTTATTGTTGGCTTATAAGCTAGATAGTTATATATCAGTTATAAGCCGATTATTGTAAGACCCTCATAGAAGGGCGTATACATCTTATTAATCAAAAATAGACCGGGAGTCAATATTCCTTGATATATCGAGATTACCTCGGAGGAAAATATTTAAGTAAATATTTTCTATTATTTGGGCGACGAATATTATTTGAATATTCGTTCGAGACTAATTATTTTAACGATCCTTACTTCAAATAATTATTTGAACGTAATCATTCGACGAATAATATTCGTCAATATTCATTCGGAGTCGAATTGATTATTGATTATTATTTCGAATACTCTTCTAAAGATGAGACTACTAAATGAATATTATGTGGACATTCATTTAGAATATTATTTCATTAAATAAATATTACTTTTGAAAATTCATTTAAGGTATTAAGTACTTGATGAATATTATCTTCAATATTCATCTGAAGCTTGATTTACTTATCGAATATTATATCGAATATTCCTTTAAAGCTTGGATTACTAAATGAATATTACTTGATATTCATTTAGGATATTATTTATTAAATGAATATTACTTTATTGATATTCATTTAAATTCCTAATTAATTATGAATATTATTTTGAATATTCATCCAGGGTTCTATTTAATCATCGAATATTATTTTAAATATTTTAAATATTCCTTTCAGGTCTTATTGATTAATGAATATTATTTGGAATATTCATTTGAATATTTAATTATGCAATAAATATTCTCTCGATATTTCTTCAAGAATTATTTGAAAAATACTCTGATTAAAGATATTCTTTCATATTCCTGAATATTCTTTAAATATATTTAATTCAATAAATATTCTCTGAATATTTATTCCATACTTAGAATAACCTCAATAAGGTTTATCTTCTTCGATTATTACGAAAAATATTTCGGAGTCATATTATTATTAATCCTATATCAAGGAAGGTTCTCAGACATCATTCTTCTTTGAGTCTACTTCCTTAATAATAAGGGAACCTTACTTGGAAAATGTTATTTATCTTGTCGACTTCCCGGTCATAAAGTATTCCCTTCACTCGCAACTCGGGTGCTGTTGACTTATTAAGTCGTTGCTTACCTTCTCATCTTTCGAGGGGTAAGATCACTGGAACAAGTTGATATCCGTTACCAAGTAATAGCTTGGGAGTTATTGGTAAATTTTCCTTTCCAACTAGATACGACTACTTTGTGGAGTCTTATCAACAAGTATTATACTTGGGGAAAGGGGGACGAACGTTACATTCAGAATCATGAATTCTATTTGAACTAGGAGTCGTGTAAGAGGCCGAGTAGCGCCGGTCCATCCCCTTTGGCCCAACCGTTGGCCGGGGAGAGCTAGTAAGGCGGTACACAAGTAAAGCCGTCAGTTCTTCCTTCTACCGGTAGTAAATCTAAATTGAGTTGTACGATCTCGACTGATCATCAAGATTGGAACAGCGGGCGCGGTGAATACTCCATCATTGGTTCATCATCCAAATTTATTTATTTCCTGCAACATGATTACTGTTGGCAGAGTTGAAAAAGGGTCATAACTGGAATTGCAACCTTTTCTTGCAAGTTCCTCTTCTTAATAACAATAAAAATATCTCGCTTACTTTGATGTAGCAGATATTTCTACAAACAAATACTTTAAGTTACCTTGTAACTTAATCGTTCATATTATACTGGCATCATTTCCGTAAATGCATGGCATATGGTTTGAAAGATACTTTTGAACTGTTATACATTATCGTTCAGTTATATATTATTGTTGGTGGGCTATTGCTCACCCTTGCTTTATTATTATATCACAACAACAGCTAGACCAGATGACTCGCACAAGGCGCACTCGACGCGGGCGAGGACGATGAGACTACCAGAGCTGAAGAAGAAGCTATTGGTAGGGTATATTTATTCTTTCAGTACCAAGAATATGGTCTAGTATGACTTATGTAAATGGATGGCAAAGAGTAAGTATTTATATTGAAATTCTTTTGGATTGTAAGAACTCATAATGTGATTAATAAAAATTTGAGTGTTACTCTGATTTCATCTCTGGGACTATAACGGGTGTGTTTTATATTATTGTGTTGGGTTATAGAGACGTAATTTATTTTATGTTAAGGAAAGTTCAAGTGTTGTGGACAGAATTGGAAACCGTAACCACCGGATCCCGGACCCCGGATCTGGGGGTGTTACATCGGCTATACCATCTTTGAGCCATGCCTGCCAGGGTTTGAGGGAACGCCCTACACTTAAGAGCGTCACTAACGGGTTGTAACAGCAGTGCGTTTGAGAACGTCCTGACATGATTCGAAGGATCACCCGTTCCATCATATTGTTTTATCATGGGCATCTTAAATTTTCGGGAAACACGAGCATTCATCACCTCCTCAGTGAACGGGGGTGTGGGATCGTCAGGGTCTCCAAGTGGCATCAGGTCTTTGGGATCACCCCTGGGGGTTTCCACCCTTGTAGCTCCTCCAGTTGGGGCATCAGCCCTTCTTGGTCTCCTTGAAGATCTTTCCAAATCAATGAAGGGAATCTCCCTCGAAGTTAGAGGGGGCCTATTCCGGTTCTGCCTTGCTTGCTCCCTGGCTATGTCGTCCTTCAACCTTTGGATCTCAACCTCATGAGCCTTGATCCTCTCAGCAGCTGTTTGAGGAGGTCCATCATGGATTCTTCGAGTCCTTCCCATAGGCTCCTTACTTGCACGTCGCCTCCTCGGGGCTTCATCACGATCGTCGTCCTCGGACGACGAGTCATCAGTGTAAGGTCCGGAGTAATCATAATATCCTTGCTCAGGAGGGGCTAAACCCCTAATATAGGGCGGCTGATATGACTCAGGTATCTGTAGAGCGTGACTACTTGGTCCAGGATCCCTTCGATTTGGGGGGTAGTTAGGCAATCCGTATAACGGATCAGTACTCACGGGGAGTGTAGTGGTGGAGATCTGAACTCCTGAGAGTGGGGGATGGCTATTTAATGGCGAGACCACCATCTGAAGCTTATTAGTCTCCCGTCCCGGGTGGACGTCCACTGGTAAGGTTCTCTCAACATGGAGATTCGTCCCTACGGGTTGAGAAACTTGAGGCTGAGTGGTTGTCTCCGTTGATGGGGGTACGTACCCTTGTTCAGTAACGACGGGTGGAACAGAGGTGACGGTGGTAGCCTTGGTTGAGACTGGTGTCCTTCGTGTTTGAACCATGGTTGATGTAAGAACCCTAATTTTTGTAATATTTTCTTTTATTTAATATCATGTGGTATTGTCAATTTGGAACCTTTCTAGTCATCCCTATTGTTTAATGGAATTGATTGTCTGAGAAACTATGTTGTTGCATTCACTATGTAAGATAAAAGAGAAGATTGTTGAGGGCAAGAGTCTTATTGTTAGTAAGATTTATAAAACTTGGGATGATGAATAGAGTATTAAAAGATTTATTAAGGATTATGACGAGGAATTATGGATATTTGAGGAATTTACACAATTTAGTACTTAAGGGATTACGAGGGAAATCTCTACGCGACAAAATATTATTACGAGAGATTAATTAAGATACGATACGAATTAAAGATTAAGTGACAAGCATTGGTGGAAGAATAATGATACAAGGAGTAGTATTGCATGCAAGTCCCATGCAACTAAGTAGTTAGGAAAAGCAAACTAGTAGTACTAAATGGCAAGAGGAATAGTAACTAGTTGGCATTTCTTTTTCCAAGGAGACAAGAGTACAAGGTGGCCATACCTAGACTTGTATTATGTATCATATATACACACACTAACACATATCACCCAACCACTTTACAATTATTTCAACCAACACAAAATCAAAACACAAAACACTCTCCCCCCCCCTTGAACAAAAGCTCTCGGCCAAGAAGAAAAACCAAGGAAGAAATTTTCTTTCTTCCACTTCTCCTCATTCATAATTCAAGGCATAATTCCTAGGCACTCTACATCATCTAAGAAAGGTATACTAAGAATTCCAAGCCCTTTCATCCATTCATTTTCAAGATATTAATTGTTAAAGTTATTGTGAATAGTAACAATGTTAAGTTTTCTTATAGATCTTGGATTATAAGGATTGTAGGAGATCATTCAAGGTGTTCTTGAGAATTGTAAGGCTTACCCAAGGCTCCTAGATACTCAAGAAGGTATAAAAACCTTAACCCCTCTTGGCCATGTAGTGTTTATGATGTTTGGTGATAGATCCATGTGTATTGGTGTTAATCTTGGTTGTATAAGTGATGGATGATATAGATCTTGAGTTTTAGTGTTGTGGTTGTGATTTTTATGATTGTGGTTAGTATATGTATCTCCATGAATGTTATAAAGTATGAACTTGGTGAATTAGATGTTGGTTGTGTTGTGGAAGTAAGAATCTTGGTTGATTTAAGTGAAACTAGCAAGCTGAGTTTTTCCAGGAACTTGACCTGTCTTGTAAGATGGTTTTGAACCCCCAAATCTTGTCCCCTGAGGTCCTACCATATATTTTTGGAAAGGTATTTGAATGTAGTTTTCAAATATATAAGGTTGATGACTAGGTGATGTATGGATTTTAAGTTATGGCCGGAGAAGTAAAATGTGTTTCTGGATTCCGGACTGCACTAAATGGTCCCCTTGTGAACCTTGTTTAAACCCCTAAACATTTATGTGGGAGCATGGAAAAATTTGAGAAGCTATTAAATGCAGTGGTGAAGGCTACCCAAAAGAAATTGGATTAAAATATGAATTTTTCAATTTTATAAAAATGCTAGAGTAAAATTCGCGAAATGGAAAAAGTCGTTAAGTGGAGTATAATTTTAGGGGTAATGGTCGTGACTCGGATATGGTAACTAAATTAAGTCGAATAAGTGACGAGCGTAATTGAGTGGTGACATGAACCTATAGTGGGGCTAGAGTGTCATAAGACGAAGTCGTTAAGTTAATTTCGTACCCCCTAAAACCCCGCAATTAAAGAGATATTGTTAAGGTACTAATGGACGGTTATTGCTTATGTATAGATCGTTCCACTCCGCACGTTCGACCACCCCAACCTGTTGTGGAATAAAAACTAGGTTGAAATTATTGCGGCTAGGGTTTGTGTATTTAATGCTAGGGTTCGTGAGCTTCGTGCTTTAATGGCTGCTTCTGCGTTCGAGACTTAAACGGTCCTCACAGAATGCCTACGTATCTCTGTAAATTAGAGAATCAAGCCAATAAAAAACGTAGTTCTGAGATGAGGGATCAGGCCCTTTATATAGGCTGAGAAGCCTTAGAATTATGGTAGGATTTGCAGACTTGGTGGGCAAGTCTTTGAGGAATGTTCTAGATCTATTCCTTGTAGGAATCAGTTTCCATATTGAATTGGATGCCTTATTGGATAAGACTGAAGGGGATATTATCCTTATCCAACTCTTATTTGCTGAGCTGTTTATTACCCTTAATATTAATTACGAAATTAATATTATATTTAGGGTTTTGGGCCCAGCTGGTGGGCCCCATGTTTGGACTATTCTCGGCTTAGTTAATGCCACATTAAATGTGTCTTTAGGGCTTATTTTCAGCCCATATCATTTGCCCCCCAACTTCTTAGGAAAACTGATCAGGTTTTCGTAGAAGTTATATTTGCCTGAATCGAGACTCGGGGTCGTTTTTATCCCTTACCTGGGACTTCTTAATTTTCCTACCCTTATATGGGAGTTTTGGTTTACACTAGTGTTTCACGAGTATCGTCTTGATTGTAAAGTGTGGAGCGACCTACACATTTACGACGATTTGCCTTATTCGAGGCTTTAATTTGTGCTTGCTTTTAGCAATTTCGGCACTTTCATAGAGTTTTTATGCATTATTAGCATAAATTATTGCTCAACTTGTCAAGAAAATATTTCTATAATTTTCCTCGTATTTTTCTGTACTTTTCCTAATATTTTAGGAATTTTTATGTACCAACAGGTATTTTTCGTAATTTTTCCTAATAATTTAGGAATTTTTATGTACCAACAGGTATTTTTCGTAATTTTTCCTAATAATTTAGGAATTTTTAAGTACCAACAGGTATTTTTCGTAATTTTTCCTAATAATTTAGGAATTTTTAAGTACCAACAGGTATTTTTATTATTTTTTGGGAATTATTTTTCAATTTCCCAACATTATTTTAAAATTTTTAAAGGATTAACTTTAAGAAAGTCATCCTGGCAAGAAATGCCTCCTGGGCGTGGGTACCCCCGCCAAGGAGACACCCTCCTTAGGCACGCCTAGGGGGTTTGGTCTCCTGGGCGTGGGTGATCTTTGTCCCTGGAAATGCTTCCTGGGCGTGGGTACCCCCGCCAAGGAGACACCCTCCTTAGGCACGCCTAGGGGGTTTAGTCTCCTGGGCGTGGGTGATCTTTGTCCCTGGAAATGCTTCCTGGGCGTGGGTACCCCCGCCAAGGAGACACTTTCCTTAGGCACGCCTAGGAAGTTTGGTCTCCTGGGCGTGGGTATACCCTTCTTTAAAGAAAATCGAGCTGGGCGTGGGTACCCCCGCCAAGGAGACACCTTCCTTAGGCACGCCTAGGAGGTTTGGTCTCCTGGGCGTGGGTATAGCCTTCTTTAAGGAAAGTCGAGCTAGGCGTGGGTACCCCCGCCAAGGAGACACCTTCCATAGGCACGCCTAGGAGGTTTGGTCTCCTGGGCGTGGGTATAGCCTTCTTTAAGGAAAGTCGAGCTAGGCGTGGGTACCCCCGCCAAGGAGACACCTTCCCTAGGCACGCCTAGGAGGTTTGGTCTCCTGGGCGTGGGTATAGCCTTTTAATTGGGCCTCCTGCCTTTAAATTCTAACGGGATTTTATCCTATTTTCTAAAAATGTCGTAGAACATTCTAGAATTATTTTTAAAATTTGAATTTCATGGGCTTCCCGCCTATTCAAAGGCCCAGTCACCTGTTGACAGCCCATTTACTGGATATAACCGGTTGAGTGACCAACCGTGAACTCTATAAAAGAGTAGTGTGCATCCCTCATTTCTCATTTCACTATTCAGCAAAAATTATTTCTCCCTTATCACAAATACTTTTCAAAAAAGCTCTGCTAGGGTTCTGTCGTGAGGCGATTTCCGGCGTCTTTCCTCCGCCCTATTTTCCAGTTTCTATTTGAAGATCGTTGAATCTTCATCTTCTTCAACCTCTTTTTTCAACTTTTCTGGGTTTCAAGCCTTCAAGGGAAGCATATCAATGGAGGACTCTAGCTCTTCAGGCCAGTCACAACTTGCTAACACTTCTACCACCGCTCCACGGCTTTCAAGGGGTAAGAACCCTAAAACATCTCTTGTCCATGCCAGTGTTTTTTCCCTTAGAGATCTTTTAAATGAGTTTGGTCAAGCTTTTCCAAATATGCTTCATTTAGATGCTTATGAATATAAATCGAAATACAAACAACATAGGGTAGACATTCTAGCCCAACTTTTTCATATTAATGGGCCTTATAGGGCCGTTGTTCCGGCCCCAAACGAAAGGGCTTGTCACCCAAAGCCTGGGGCCATTAGGATTTATAAAGAAACTTTTTATGCTGGTTTTCGCCTTCCTCCTCCTCCTTTTGTTTACCGTCTTTTGGCCGAAGCCCGGGTTTGTCCAACCCAACTTATGCCAAATGCATGGCGTTTTATCTATTGTTTCTTGGTCCAATGTAAGAAACATGGGCTTGAGCCCGGTATCTCTGTTTTTCGATATCTATTCAAATTTGTCAATTCTTCTGACAATTCGGGCTGGGTCAAAATCCAACACCGTTCCTTAGCCCGTTCTTGTTTTGTTTCGGATTCCGCTCCTGATTCCCTTCCTAATTGGAAAAGGGAATGGTTTTATATCTTTTTGGATGGGGATGACTGGGACAACTATTTTCGGCCCAACTTCTGCAGAGCCATTGATGGGCCGGTTAGGAGTTTAGAATTGGGCGTGGAAGAAGAGGCCGCCATAACTTTGTTAACATCGGATAATTTGCATCAATGTGCAAATTTGATTTCTGAAGATTCGTTGCAGGCCCATGGGCTAAGCGATTTGGGCCCTGAGGGTAATTCTCACCTCTTGCTTTGTTAACTTTTTATGCTAGATATAATTTTCTAACTTTCTTGTAATCATTTTGCAGCCAAAACTGCTCTGGGAGCAATTTTTAGGCAGAGGGAGACTGCTGCCACTGCTAGGGTGGTAACAGAGAACCCTAGGGCCAAAAGGGCCAGGACAGATGAGGCTTCTCCCGCGGTGGAGCGTGTTCCTGCTTTTCTTCAAGAAAAGCCTGTTCCTATTGAGGAAGACCTTACTCCCTTTACAGTGGGATGGGGTTTATGCAATAGGGACACAGCTGTAGGTGGCTCCAGGGCTACAGCTGAGTGGTCCAGGAGCGTGGTTACTCCACGAGACAGGGTCCACATTGTGGAGTCCTCTGATGACTTGCAGATTGAGCTTCTCGGGGCTCAAGCTGTTGCTTCGGTAATTTCTATTTCAACATCTTTAATTTAATTGCATTTACTTTTCCCTTATTTACTTGTTTCCTTTGCAGATGAACGCCTACCTTCAGGCCGCTGTTCATAACCTGAAGGAGGTGCGTGCTGATAAGACCATTGCTGAGAGGGATAGAGACAGATACTTTGATGCCTCCGAGGCAAACTTTGCTCGTTTTAGGGAGGTGGAGAAGGAGCTGGCTGCTGAGAAGGAGAAGAACAGGAAGCTTCAGCTGGAGGTGCAGCAGAACAGGGAACACATCATTGCTGATTACAAGGCTTCTAAGGACTTTCAAGATGTCCTGAATGCCGAGTATGATGCAAACTTTCCTGGCACCTTCAAGGAGTGTTGGGAGGGGATCATCGAGGAGCTGAGTGGGAAGATCGAGGGGGTATCCCTGGAGAAGTTCCCGGTACCTGCTATCCCTGGATTGACAGATACTTTGGAGGTTGCTACAGAGGCAGCAGTGGATGGGGACTCTCAGCCCACTCAGGATCCACCTTCTTCTCCTGGGGTAGAGACAGCAGATCCTTCTTCTACCCAGGGAGATGTTGTTATTGAGGACTTAGATGAGTAGATGGCCCTGCGTGGCTTATTTCTGTTTGTCTTTATTTATTCTGAACTTTTGCCCTTCGGGGCTTATGACTTAACTTATTTATGTAGTAGTTTCTCTTGTTTCCACATTCTCATTTTTTTATAGTTCGTTAAACTTTTAGAATTTCTCAAGTACTTGGCCTCCTGGCTGGTACTAAACTCACAAGCTAATCCAACATTTGCCTTTCGTGTTTATTTTAACAAAGAGAAATAACTCATAGAGAAAACAGTATAAATTCCATTATGCTGTCAAAAGATATCAATAGAATGGGTTCAACCCTTACATAAATATTCTATCTTCTACTGGGAGCAACATGCTCTAAAATGGTTTCTTTCGAACCTTATTATTAATAAACAAGTAAAAGTCCAAGCCTTTTTCAAAAGGACTTAGACATAATAAACTTTGAGGTTCACAGCATGCCAAGTTCGGGGCACCTCAACCCCGTCCAAGGTTTCTAACTTATAGGATCCTTGCCCTAACACCTTTCTGACTAGATATGGTCCTTCCCAGTTTGGTGCTAACTTTCCTTTCTGGCCAACTCCTGAGGCTTCAATCTTCCTTAAAACCATGTCACCTTGTCGAAAGAATCTTTCTTTAACTCTCTGGTTGTAGTGAAAAGATGCTCTCTTCTGATATTCAGCATTCTTTGCATTAGCTTCATCTCTAACTTCATCAATTAAGTCAAGGGCAAGCCTCATTCCTTCGTCATTAGTTTCTGGCTTATATGCCTCAACTCGAGGTGATGCTTGCATGATCTCTAAAGGCACAACTGCCTCGGCTCCATAAGCCAGCAAAAATGGGGTTGCTCCAGTTGTTACCTTACAAGTGGTACGATATGCCCAAAGTATGGGCAACAATTCATCTACCCAAGTGTTCCTAGAGCGTTCGACCCTCTTCTTCAGTCCATCCAGGATAATTCGATTAGCTACCTCAGCTTGCCCATTGGCTTGTGGATGTGCTACTGAGGTAAAACGGAGCTCAATCGCATTCTCTTCACAATACTTCTTAAACTCCTCATTATTGAATTGTGTCCCATTGTCTGTCACAAGGATTCGTGGGATTCCGTATCTGCAGATGATGTTCTCCCAAAAGAACTGGGAAACTTGCTTGGTGGTTATCTTGGCCAGGGGTTTAGCCTCAATCCACTTAGTGAAGTAATCAATTGCCACTATTAGGAATTTCCTCTGTGCTGAAGCCATGGGAAAGGGTCCAAGTATATCCATCCCCCACATTGCAAATGGAATGGGAGAGTTAATCGAGGTCAACATCTCAGGCGGTTGCCTCACAATTGGGGCATGCTTCTGACATCTCTCACATCTCTTGACATAGTTCTGTGCATCAGCCATCATCTCTGGCCAATAAAACCCTAAACGAATTATCTTGTGAGCTAGGGCTCTGCCCCCCAAGTGTTGCCCACAGATCCCTTCATGAACTTCCTCCAACGCTTCCCTTGCCTCTATAGGCCTTAGACACTTCAAGTACGGGATAACAAACGACCTTTTGTACAGAATACCCTCAATCAAAGTATATCTCAACGCTCTTACTGAGAGTTTTTGTGCCTCCATGGCATTGTCTGGGAGCCAACCGGTCTCCAGGTGTGCCTTGATATGATCTATCCAAGAGCCTCCTATATCAATTGGTGCCACTAACTTTGCATTAACGGTCGGGGCCTTCAAGACCTGAAAGTAGACACTCCCAGCATAATTTTCTATTTCAGAAGAAGCAAACTTAGATAGGGCATCGGCCTTAATGTTTTCCTCTCTTGGAATGTGCTCAACGTTGCACTCCTCAAACTGGGACATAACAGCCTTTACTACTCTCAAGTATTTTGCCATAGTCTCATCCTTAGCCTCGAATTCACCATTTACTTGTGATACCACAAGCCTTGAATCTCCACAAACTTTGAGATTCTTGACCCTCATGATTCTGGCCAAGCCCAAACCAGCTATCAATGCCTCATACTCCGCCTCGTTGTTGGTAGTAGGGAAATCCAACTTTAAAGCGTACTCAACTGTGAACCCATCGGGGCTTTGCAAAACCAAACCTGCACCACTAGATTTTGTTTTTGATGCTCCATCAAAATAGAGCACCCAATATTCCTTCAGATCGGGTGTAAGTTTTTCTTCTTTTTCCTCTTGCCCAGGGGTAGTCGTTATCTCTTGCCCCCCGACTTCTTGGTTGTTAATGGTGCATTCAACCACGAAGTCAGCTAATGCCTGAGCTTTGATAGCTGTCCGAGGCTTGTAGGTGATGTCAAACTCTCCTAACTCAATCGCCCATTTGATTAGCCTTCCACTGGCCTTAGGGCTATGCAATATGTTCCTCAATTGCTGGTTTGTCAGAACTTGAATCTTATGTGCCTGAAAGTAAGGCCGCAGCTTTCTTGAGGCAGTTACTAATGCCAAAGCAAACTTTTCTATGGGTGAGTAATTCAATTCAGCCCCATGCAACACTTTGCTCACATAGTAGATAGGTTTCTGGACCTTTTCCTCTTCCCGAATAAGGACAGCACTCAGGGCTTGTTCGGATACCGCCAGGTATAAACTAAGAATCTCCCTAGGACTTGGTTTGGTCAACAACGGGGCTTCAACCATGTACTTCTTCAGTTGCTCAAAGGCCTCTTGGCTCTCAGGTGTCCACTCAAAATTTTTCACCTTTTTTAACGCTTGGAAGAAAGGCAAGCATTTGTCTCCAGACTTGGAGATGAATCTTCCTAAAGCTGCAACCCGACCTGTCAACCTCTGCACATCTCTTATAGAGCGTGGTGGCTCCATGTCTAAAATCGCCTTGATCTTGTCAGGATTGGCCTCAATGCCTCTTTTTGAAACCATCAGCCCTAAAAACTTCCCAGATCCAACGCCAAAAGCACACTTGGCGGGATTCAACATCATCTTATGGTGCCTCAGCACTTCAAATGCCTCTCCGAGGTGCTTGATATGATCAGCCTTAAGTAGGCTCTTGACTAACATGTCATCAACATATACCTCCATGGTTTTTCCAATCAGATGGGCGAATATCTTATTCACCAATCGTTGGTAAGTAGCTCCTGCATTCTTTAGACCAAAAGCCATGACAAGATAACAGAAGACACCAAAGTCAGTTATGAAAGATACCTTAGGTATGTCATCCTTGTGCATCTTAATCTGATTATAGCCGCTGAATCCATCCATGAAGCTTAACATCTCATGTCCAGCTGTGGCATCTATCAACATATCAATCCTCGGCAGGGGAAAACAATCTTTTGGGCATGCATCATTCAGGTCAGTGAAGTCTATACACATTCTCCACTTCCCATTCGCTTTCTTGACCATGACTGGGTTCGCTAACCATTCAGGAAACTGAATCTCTTCAATAAAACCAGCTTCCAAGAGCTTATTCACTTCTTGCCTAATGGCCTCTTGCCTCTCCGGAGCAAAGTTTCTCTTCTTCTGCTTTATTGTCTTCCTTTTGGGATCAACATTTAACCTATGAGTTATGAGTTGGGGGTCAATCCCTGGCATATCAGCTGCTGTCCAAGCGAACACGTCGCTATTCTTCTGTAAGAATTCTATTAACTTGCCCTTCAGGGGTTCTTTCAGAGATGCTCCAACATAAGTAACTTTGTCAGGATCATTAGGTTCTAGAGATACGGGAATCAAATCCTCTGCTGGCTTCCCTCTATGCTCTTCATCATTGCGGACATCCATGTCTTCAATCGGAAGGACCTGCCCCCCGACTCCATCGGCCCTTAATGCGGCCACATAGCAACTTCTTGCCATCTTCTGATCACCCTTTTGTTCTCCGACACCATTCCGTGTCGGAAACTTAATTTTCATATGATAGGAAGAGGCCACAGCCTTAAACGCATGAAGTCCAGTCCTTCCAAGGATTGCATTGTATGTTGATGCTGCCTTGATCACTAAGAAATTCAACATCTGAGTCGCCTCTTTAGGCTCCTGCCCAATAGTCACGGGTAGCTGAATAGTCCCTTCAACGTTGGACTCCACTCCGTTAAACCCGTATATAGGCATGTTTGTAGGGGTCAGTTGAGAGTCGTTGTAACCCATCTTTACAAATGCATCATAAAATAAAATATCCACAGAAGCCCCATTGTCTATCAAGACTCGTTTTACTTCTGAGTTTCCAATCACGGGAGTTATGACCAGCGGGTCGTCATGGGGGAATTTCACCCCTTCCAAGTCTGAATCATCGAAACCAATTACCATCTCGGTTTTAGCACGCTTCGGGGCTTCTCCCACAATGTGCATTACTTCTCTAGCATACGCCTTTCGAGAATTCTTAGTCGTGCCAGCTGCTGTCGGACCTCCCCAGATCATATTGATAACTGCCCTTCGGGGCTGTGGATTGCGATCATGGTTGTCATCCCTCCTATTATTATCTCTCCTTTCATTGTCCCTTCTGTCATTGTCCCTTCTCTGGTTCCCACGGTCATCACCCTTGGTGAACTGACTTAGTTTTCCTCTTCGTATTAAGAACTCAATCTCATCCTTGAGTTGCGTACAATCGTCGGTGTCATGTCCCACATCTTTGTGGAACCTGCAGTATTGCTCCTTATTTCGCTTAGCTGGGTCTCCTCTAAGTGGCTTCGGCCATCGGAAGTCCTTTTCCTTTTCAATGTCCAATAGGATCTGGCTTCTTGGAGCATTAAGTCTGGCATACTCGGAAAACCTTGGACCCGATTTCTTTTTTGGAGCAGATTCAGAGTCTCTGCTAGCTCGGGGATACTTGTCCCTAGCATCGTACTCTTGTTCTTGCTTCCGCTTGTTCCCTCCATTGCCCAACGCGGCTTCTTTCTTGATGCTGTCCTCAGCTTTTATATACTTGTCCGCCCTTCGTTGAAGTTCATCCATGCTTTCAGGGGGTGTTTTGCCAACGACCTCTTAAAAAAGAGATCCGTGGTTCCATGCTGCAAGGCTACCATGGCCACCTTATTTTCCAAATCGGTGATATTCAGGGTTTCCTTAGTGAATCGCTTGATGTAATCTCTTAAGTTCTCATTCTTTCCCTGTGTTACATACATAAGGGATGCGGAGCTTTTCTCGTGAATTCTTCCGCTAATGAATTGACTGACAAAAGCGGTACTCAACTCCTTGAAAGAGCTAATCGAGTTTGGAGGTAAACGACTATACCAACGTTGCGCCATGCCCGACAGGGTTTGGGGGAACGCCCTACACTTAAGGGCATCGTTAGCAGGCTGCAGTAACAATGCGCTTGTAAACGTTCTCACATGAGTTGCGGGATCCCCCGTTCCATCGTAAGCTTTGATCGTGGGCATCTTAAACTTTCGGGAGATATGTGCATTCATCACCTCCTCAGTGAATGGAGGGGTCGGATCATCCAGATCTCCTTGTAGCATCAAATCTCTAGGATTATTCTTGGGGAGTTCCACCCTGGTAGTTCCTCTGGTTGGGGCTTCAGCCCTTCGGTGTCTCCTTGAAGACCTCTCCAGATCTATGAAGGGAATCCCTCCTGAAGTCGGAGGAGGTCGAGTCTGATTAGGGTTCTGCCTCTCTAGCTCCCTTGCTTGGTCGTCCTTCAGCTTTTGAATCTCGGCTTCATAAGCCTTAATTTTCTCTGCGATAGTTAAAGGACCATCTCGGTTCGATGGATTCCTCCTCAGAGGTTCCTTACTAGCGCGTCGCCTCCTTGGGGCTTCGTCTCGATCATCGTCTTCAGATGACGAGTCTCCAGTATAAGGACCAGAGTAATCATAGTATCCTGGTTCAGGAGGAGCCGGGCCTCTAAGATAAGGGGATTGTTGTTGCCCATGGATCAACTGAGCATGACCACTTGGTCCTGGATCCCTTGGATCTTGGGGGTAATTAGGCAGCCCATACATTGGGTTGGTGTTGACAGGGAGTGAAGAAGTGGAGAGACTGTGAAGCGGCGGGCGGCTGCTCAGAGGGAGAGGAGAGACCACCATCTGGAGCGGGTTAGTATCCTGGCCTAGAGGGACGATTACAGGTTGAGATCTTTCAGCGGGGGGATCCGTCCCTTGTGGTTGAGAGACCTGACTACGAGGGTCTGTTTCCGTCAATGGGGGTACAGACTCTGGCCCTGTACCAACAGGAGGAGCAGCGATTGGTGGAACGATGGTTCCAGAAGTAGCCTCGGTTGAGACCGGTGTTGTTCTTCGAGTGGTTACCATGGTTGATGTCTTTTTCCCACAGACGGCGCCAAATGTTGTGGAATAAAAACTAGGTTGAAATTATTGCGGCTAGGGTTTGTGTATTTAATGCTAGGGTTCGTGAGCTTCGTGCTTTAATGGCTGCTTCTGCGTTCGAGACTTAAACGGTCCTCACAGAATGCCTACGTATCTCTGTAAATTAGAGAATCAAGCCAATAAAAAACGTAGTTCTGAGATGAGGGATCAGGCCCTTTATATAGGCTGAGAAGCCTTAGAATTATGGTAGGATTTGCAGACTTGGTGGGCAAGTCTTTGAGGAATGTTCTAGATCTATTCCTTGTAGGAATCAGTTTCCATATTGAATTGGATGCCTTATTGGATAAGACTGAAGGGGATATTATCCTTATCCAACTCTTATTTGCTGAGCTGTTTATTACCCTTAATATTAATTACGAAATTAATATTATATTTAGGGTTTTGGGCCCAGCTGGTGGGCCCCACGTTTGGACTATTCTCGGCTTAGTTAATGCCACATTAAATGTGTCTTTAGGGCTTATTTTCAGCCCATATCACCAACCACACCAAGGCAAGTTTATTTTTCAAAACTTACATATACAAGGACTTTCACTATTGTGTTTGTAGTTTTCAATCATATCAAATGTTATGTTTATCGATGTATTGATGCAATAGAGGTCGTAGCGGTCCGTATATACTATTGACCGGGGAGCGGTATATTATTATATCGTAATTAAATTGCGAAAACCCGAAGGGTCATTCGGGGAGTATCGTATACTCAAGTAATTATTTTTTTTATATCTTCGTAAATACTCGAAACCCTATCTTGGATTAGAAGTTTATTTTATTAAATAATTATTTTATTAATTATTAATATTAAATCTTAAAATATCATTTATTAATTATTTTTCATTATTTTAAAGAAAAAAGTTAATCCAAGATACCTTTAATACTTTCAAACTCGAACTCTTTCGAACTCAAAACATTTTCGAAAACCCCCGGTCAGGTTTTGCTTCTTGTATGATTTCAAGAATCATCGGTCGACTGATGTCGGACCTCAATTACTCAGTTTTCAATCAAAATCAAGTTTTTAAAAGAAAAAGAAAAAGGGACTCTGGCAGGTGTGGGAACCGTTGACGAACGATTCCCGGGATGTGTAAGCGGCCGTGAGCCAGGCGGTCCATCAATTATTATTTCGGCCCAGGTGTTGTCGAAGGATGATTACGGATGTAGTTTTCATCGAGGGTGATTACGGATGTAGTTTTCACCCGGGGATAGTTACGGATGTAGTTTCTATCCTTCTACCGGTAGAGAAGACCCGCGGATTATTGGACTTGGATGTGGCGACTGATCATCGTCAATCCCTGTCAGGTTTTATGTTTTCTTTAAGTCCCATTCCTCCATTTTGGAAAAATACTTTGACACTGCTTCTTAGGCTTTTGTGCCAAGTTGCTGATAGTGCTCTATTTTGATGAGAAAGATGTTGACTTTATGCAGTATCTAGAACTGCAAGTTTATTTTGAAAACAAGGGCACGTATTGTTGCACCTTCGGAATTTATCAACAAAGACAAGTGATTTTATAACTGATTGATACAAACGAGTTTAATAACTGCTAATCATATGAAATGTTATATTGCTTACCTTATACATATATTTCTTGCTGAGCTATAGTTGCTCACTCTTGCTTGTTTTCAAATTTACAAACACAACAGCTAAGAGAAATGGCAAGACCCAGATAGACTGCCCGAAAGCAGGTGACTAGACCCGAGGCAGCAGTTGAGATTCCACCGGTAGGCCCTATTAGCCGGATTGGTTGGCAACTTTTGTTAGTATGTTTTATATATCAGTATGACCTGTGCAAAGCAGTGTATCGTAACAAACTTTCAAGCCGCCAACTTCGCTTCATATCGAAGTGTTGCTGGTAGCATAAATGCTATTTAATTCGGTCTGTAATAACTCTGAAACTTTTATTTTCGCTTAATCAATTGTGTGACGTTTCTGAGACTCTAACCTGTGTGTGTGTGTACGGTGTGAGTTTATTGTGGGGTCGATGGCTGTTTTATATACATTATGTGCAAGAACAGGTATGTTATTAATGGAAAATGGACCGTGAGCGCCTAGATCTCCGACCCCGGATCTGGGGGCGTCACAGAAATGGTATCAGAGCGAGGTTACAGTTCTCAGAAACGATAGTAATTTAAGAAAGCAACCCTAAGAATAATAACAATAATAATAACCCTAATAACAACCCTAATAATACTTAGAATTCTCATCGAGTTTGTAGTCGGGTTATCGGATATAGCCCTGACTTTAAGGCCCGTGAGGGAACTACTCCTCAAACCTTTCTTTATGGTTAGTGACCCACCTTATTTCCCTTGTGTAGATGGAGGAGATACCAGACCCTGAGGCTTTCGAGAGAGAGCATGATGAGGCACTGATGCGAGATACCGAGGATCCTGAGGAGGATATTGGTGCTGACTTTGAGCTTGGCCCCTGGATTACGCTGATAGGAGATACTGATGATGAGGATCTCGTTGAGGAGCCCTTTGAGCCTGAGCCTGAGCCAGAGCCTGTTACCCCATCTCCTGTAGCTACAGATGAGGAGAGTGTGAGATCCGGTGAGGGCCGTGTTGTGTCACCCCCACCTTCTCCGCAGTCATCGAGCCCTGTTTCATCGGACGGTGACTCCGAGGATGATACTTCTGGTGAGGAGGAGCTTGACCCTACCCCTGCTCCTGCTCCTGCTCCTGCTACTGCTACTGCACCTGCTCCAGTTCCTGTCATACCACCCCCGCCGATGGACCTACCCCCAGTGTCGGGTATTGAGCACGCCTACGTGGTGCAGTTCCTGACCCGAGACTTGCTTTCTGCAGAGGCCAGACTTAACGAGGCGAGGCGGGCACTAGTGGAGGAGCGCGAGGCGCGCTTGAGGATCCAGGCCGAGATGAGGACTGCTGTTGCTAGGAGGACTAGGGCTCGACTCCATAGGATTGAGAGGAGGAGTCGCGAGAGGATTCTTGGATTAGGGATCCGCGGGGGCGGAGTGATCCAGGCTAGGGATGCTAGGCGTGTTGTGCATCGTGCATTTTCCCGAGTGAGGACCTTGCTCCGTCGTGGTGCGGCCGCATGATGTGTTACGGATAGCTCAGTCCCCTAGGTTCAGATGACATTAGTGTGTCGATTTTGCGGGATAGTTGACTTGTGCAGTGGTATCCTTTCTGACCAGTGGATGAGTAGACTAACCTACAGATATGTAGATGTGACTTCGGGTAGTATGTACGGATGTAGCCCTACTTTTGTATAGCCCTAACTATTCAGCTGATGTACTTGTTATTGTTCCACTTTTGCTAGACTTTGACATCGGAACTATGTATTTGGCTCTAACATCCAAACTTTGTGATAACCCTTGTACCGTACTTATTTAGTTTCAGTTTCCTTGATATTGTCTCAACTGCTTTACTTTCCGATGCCATGCTTTACCGTTTTGATATACAACTGTGAATATATACAATTGCTACAAACCACAAATACAACCATGCTGTTTCAAACTTACGATATGCGATTTCAAATTGTTCTCTACAATTTCCAAAAATGTTCCTACAATTTTTTTAAAATAAATTTTTCAAAAAAAAAAAAATTTGAGGTTTCGAAATCTTGAAAACTCTTGCAAACGTTTTCGCATCCCATAGAGATTTTCCCAAAAATGTTTTGACGTTTTATCTCCAGCATCGGGTTATTAAAACTTTTGCAACTTCCACCCTTATGAGGAGGAACGATACGTTCCTGACCCGTGTAAACGCTATCAGGTAATTTGAAGACCCTAACCCATTTCTTGTTTCATTATCAGAATCATGCCACCCAGAAGAATGAACACTCGAGCTCACCCGGTCAGTTCTGAAGGCCAGGGTAGCCACCATGGGACCGGAGGCCACTAGAACCATGAAGGGGAGAATGTCAACCTGAGTGAGAATGAGGGCAACGATCATAACTTGTTTGATGACTCTGAGTATGAAGAAGAAGAAGCTGGTGATGACACCCGAGAGGTAGAACATCCTAGGGGAGGCCCTATGGAGCAGTTCATGGAACTACTTAGGCAGAACTTGGACCGTCCCCCAGTTCAGCAACCACCCAGCAATGCTAATGCAAATGCTTTTCGGAACTTCAAATCCCTGAAACCCCTAGAATTTAAAGGAACTGCCGATCCGGTCGAGGCAAGAGCCTGGCTGAAGGAAATGGAAAAATCTTTCGAGATACTAAGTGTCGCCGAGGAGCAGAAGACTATTTTCGCCACTTACCTTCTGAAGGGTGAGGCAAACTATTGGTGGGAAGCTAAGAAGAATTTGGAAGGAAGAGGTGCGGTGACCTGGGAGAGGTTTAGCGAGCTGTTCTTGGAGAAGTACTTCCCTAGGTTCATGGAGACTCAAGTGGAGCTGAAGTTTTTGGAACTGAAGCAAGGTAACATGACGGTGGCTGAGTATGAGGCCAAATTTACTGAGTTGTCGAGGTTTGTGCCGGAATATGTGAACTCTGAGGCAAAGAGGGCCTGAAGGTTTCAATTGGGGCTAAAGCAATGGATTCAGAATCGTGTGGCAGTTCTTGAGCTGACAGACTATGCCACCCTGGTACAGAAAGCATCAATTGTTGAGGTTGGGAGTGAACAGATGCAGAAGGAGAGGGAAGGAAAGAAAAGGAAGTTTGATAGTCGAAAGGGAAACTCTGCGAGTGGGAGCTTTCCGAGCAAATTTAAGCGAGGAACGATGTCCCAACCCAGCGGAAACTTTGGAACCAAGAGAGCTGAAAGTTGGAGTGTGGGCCAGAGCGGCCGACCACAGGGATCGTCTTACTCTACCCCATCCCGAGCCCTACCCCCAGAATGCAATAAATGTGGAAGGAAACATGCGGGCGTGTGTAACCTACAGGATGTGAAGTGCTTCAAGTGTGGGCTGACAGGACATTATGCTAACGCCTGTCGAGGAACTAGTAACAACACCAGTGCCGGAGGTAATTGCTTCAAGTGTGGGAAACCAGGGCACCGAATGAGGGAATGTATGTCCTCTGGGCCAGCTGCATCGAGAGTGAGTGGAACTGCTTCTAACAAGGCCCCTACTGCAAGAACTTTTAACATGACGGTGCAGGATGCCGTGAGGAACATGGATGTGATTGCAGGTACCCTACTACTCAACTCAGTTAAGGCAAATGTTGTATTTGATTCAGAAGCTACCAAGTCTTTCATATCTCTAGATTTTGTATGTCAGTTAGGCCTTAAGACTGAACCATTGAAAGATAGACTGCAAATAGAGATAGCTAATCATGAAATTATTCCTGTTAGCCAAGTATGTCCAGGTTGTGACCTAGAAATAGAAGGGCGACACTTTCGGGTAAACTTAATACCTTTTAAACTAGGGGAGTTTGACGTAATAGTAGGTATGGATTGGTTAACAACCCACGGAGCCCAGATTGATTGTGTAAAGAAGAAAGTAAGTTTGAAACTGCCAGGGGACGAGGAAGTAGTGTTTAGTGGAAAACGGCAAAACCAAAAGTTCCTGACTATGATTCAAGCTAAGAAGCTGTTACGTAAAGGATGCGAAGCCTATTTAGCCTATGTGAAGGATACCAAGAAGGAGGCACCAAACCTACAGGAAATCCCTGTCGTTAATGAGTTCGCGGACGTATTTTCGGATGATCTTCCAAGACTACCACCTGATAGAGACATCGAGTTCGCTATAGACTTAGTTCCGGGTACGGCCCCAATTTCGAAAGCCCCATATCGGCTAGCCCCAGTGGAGATGAAAGAGCTAGCCACTCAGTTACAAGAGTTTTTGGATAAAGGGATGATAAGACCTAGTGTGTCACCGTGGGGAGCCCCGGTGTTATTCGTGAAAAAGAAGGATGGTAGTATGAGGTTATGTATAGACTACAGAGAGTTGAAAAAGGTGACTATAAAGAATAAATATCCCTTGCCCAGGATAGATGACTTGTTTGATTAATTAAAGGACGCAGTTTATTTTTCTAAAATTGATTTGAGGACCGGGTATCACCAGTTAAAGATTAAACCAGAAGATATACCAAAGACGGCCTTTCGCACCCGGTACGGACACTATGAGTTCCTAGTGATGTCATTTGGGTTAACGAATGCCCCTGCAGCTTTCATGGATTTAATGAATCGAGTCTTCAAGAAGTACTTGGACAAGTGTGTTATAGTCTTCATCGATGACATCTTGATTTATTCCAAGACGAAGGAGGAACATGCAGAGCACTTGAGGATTGTATTGGGAGCATTGAGAGAAGAAAAGTTGTACGCTAAGTTCTCGAAGTGTGAATTTTGGTTGAAGGAAGTTCAGTTTTTGGGGCATGTGATTAGCGAACAAGGCATTCTAGTGGACCCAGCCAAAATAGAGGCTGTATCAAATTGGGAGAGACCAACCACTCCGACAGAGGTGAGAAGTTTTATAGGATTGGCTGGCTACTATAGAAGGTTTGTCCAAGACTTTGCCAAGATAGCAGCCCCTTTGACCCGACTAACTCGCAAGACTGAGAAGTTTGTGTGGACTGAAAAATGCGAAGAGAGCTTCCAAGAGTTGAAAAAGAGGTTGGTGACAGCACCAGTACTAGCCCTACCTGATGATAAGGGAGATTTTGTGATTTATAGCGACGCGTCCCATAAAGGTTTAGGGTGTGTGCTTATGCAGCACGGTAAAGTGATTGCTTATGCGTCCAGACAACTTAAGGAATACGAGATAAGATACCCCACCCATGATTTGGAATTAGCAGCGATAGTTTTCGCTTTGAAGATCTGGAGACATTATCTTTACGGAGAAAGGTGTGAAATCTACACGGATCACAAGAGCTTAAAGTACATATTCACTCAGAAAGAGTTAAGCATGAGGCAGAGGAGATGGCTAGAGCTAATCAAAGATTATGATTGTGAGATTCATTATCACCCAGGGAAGGCCAACGTGGTGGCCGATGCACTTAGCCGAAAGGAGAAACTCAAGATGATAACGTCAGTGGACGAGTTGATCAAGGACCTTGAGAAACTGGAGATTGAAGTGAGGTTACCAGGAATTGGACAAGAGAGTCTAATGGAGATAAGAGTCCAACCACCGCTATTGGAAAAGATTAAGTTATGCGAGGAAAAGAAGATAGAAGGAGAAAAGAACTCGATGGAGAAAATTTTGACTGGCGAGGAAATTAAGTGTGAAAAGGACGGGAATGGAATTATAAGGTACGCATCTAGGATATGGATCCCGAATGTTCAGGAATTAAAAGACGAGATTTTACAAGAGGCTCATAGTTCAAGGTACTCAATTCACCCTAGAGGCACTAAAATGTATAGAGATCTGAGAGAATACTATTGGTGGCCAAATATGAAGAAGGACGTGGCAGAGTGGGTGAGTAAATGCTTAACATGTCAAAGAGTGAAGGCCGAACACCAGAGGCCCAGTGGATTGTTGCAACCCTTAGAGATACCCGAGTGGAAGTGGGAGCATATTGCGATGGACTTTGTGGTCGGACTACCAAGGACCAAGACTAATCATGACGCCATTTGGGTAATCATCGATAGATTGACCAAGTCAGCACATTTTCTTCCAATCAACGAGAGATACATTGTCGACAAGCTGGCAGATATTTACTTAAAGGAGATTGTGGTTAGGCATGGGGTTCCTGTGAGCATTGTATCAGATAGAGACCCAAGATTCAACTCCAGGTTCTGGAGGAGTTTTCAGGATTTTGTGGGGACCAAGTTGAACATGAGTACTGCATACCACCCCCAATCAGACGGGCAGAGTGAGAGAACCATCCAGACCATCGAGGACATGTTGAGAGTATGTGCGATAGATTTCAAGGGAAGTTGGGATGACCACTTGCCGTTGATCGAATTTTCCTACAACAACAGTTACCATGCGAGTATAGGAATGCCCCCATATGAAGCTTTATACGGACGAATATGTCGGTCTCCCTTGTGTTGGGAAGAAGTTGGAGAGCGGAAGATTTTAGGGCCTGAACTGGTCCAACAGACAAGAGAAACTATCGAACTCATAAGAGGACGGCTGGTAGCGGCCCAAGACAGACAGAAGAAGTATGCGGACCAGACCCGCAAGGACAAAGAATATGAGGTAGGAGAGTTTGTGATGTTAAAGGTATCACCGTGGAAGGGATTGATGAGATTTGGTAAGAAAGGGAAGCTAAGCCCAAGATTTATTGGACCTTTTGAGATCTTGAGACGAGTTGGAAAGTTAGCCTATGAATTGGCTTTACCCCCGAGCTTGCAGCAAGTACATAATGTGTTCCATGTGTCCATGCTACGACCCTACCATACCGACTTCCGACATGTGATAGAACATGATCAAGTGGATCTGCAACCAGACTTAACATATGTGGAGCAACCCGTAGAAATCATGGATAGAAAAGAACAGGTGCTGAGGAACAAGGTTGTCAAACTAGTGAGAGTTTTGTGGAGGAACCAGAATGTCGAAGAATCAACATGGGAACTAGAAAGCGCGATGCGTGAAAAGCACCCCCAACTGTTTTTAACCTGATTCCGGGACGGAATCCTTTTAAGGAGGGGAGGCTGTAAGAACCCTAATTTTTGTAATATTTTCTTTTATTTAATATCATGTGGTATTGTCAATTTGGAACCTTTCTAGTCATCCCTGTTGTTTAATGGAATTGATTGTCTGAGAAACTATGTTGTTGCATTCACTATGTAAGATAAAAGAGAAGATTGTTGAGGGCAAGAGTCTTATTGTTAGTAAGATTTATAAAACTTGGGATTTGAGGATGAATAGAGTATTAAAAGATTTATTAAGGATTATGACGAGGAATTATGGATATTCGAGGAATTTACACAATTAAGTACTTAAGGGATTACGAGGGAAATCTCTACGCGACAAAATATTATTACGAGGGATTAATTAAGATACGATACGAATTAAAGATTAAGTGACAAGCATTGGTGGAAGAATAATGATACAAGGAGTAGTATTGCATGCAAGTCCCATGCAACTAAGTAGTTAGGAAAAGCAAACTAGTAGTACTAAATGGCAAGAGGAATAGTAACTAGTTGGCATTTCTTTTTCCAAGGAGACAAGAGTACAAGGTGACCATACCTAGACTTGTACTATGTATCATATATACACACACTAACACATATCACCCAACCACTTTTGTAACAACCCCGATTTTTTTCCGGATTTATTATTATTATTATTTAAATATTTTATTGATTTTCCATAAAGGAATAAGAAGATTGTGAATATTTACTTTTAATTTGAATGGAGTTATGTGTTTAATTGTTAATAGGTTATTCGGATAGACTGTATTTGGTACTGTCTGTGTTAGTAAAAATGTTTATTTTATTAAAAATTTATATTTTTATCAATAGTGATAAATTGAGTTTGTTTTAAAATTTTATGGATCGAATTGGTATTTTATTGGTACAAAAATTATACCCGGTATCTTATCCGTGCCCCATTAATATTTGGGTACATTATTAAAATATTTGAAAATTTTGTATTTTATATTTTTGATCAATCAGGGAAAATTTCGTATATTTTATTATATTAAAATATATTTTTAGTTGATTTTATTGTGTTTTGATTTATTTTTAATACATTTAAACGCCTTATGATTTTTATAAAATAGGAAAATTATCCCATACGTGTTATGTGACTTCCGTGTATCATAGGATATTTTATTCTATTTTTTTGTAATTTTTATATTTTTAGAATACAGTTATTTCGCATTTTAATTTCCGGACCCTCCCCTTTATTGGATTCGAGGCCCTGTTTTTCATAAAATTATTTTCATATAATAATGGGATGTTCAAAAATGTATTATTTTGTAATTTTTATAATATTCATAATTTTTGGAAAATTTTGATATTTATATTATATTTGTTTAAAAATAAAAATTTTACATTTTTATCCCATAAAAATTATTTTTAAGGCATAATAATTTTAATTAGGGGTTAAAAATAGTTTTGGGGTATTAATTTTCGATTAATATAAATAGGAATCAGATTTTTTTTATTTATTAATACTTCATAAAATCAGATTTTTTATATATAAATAAATATAAAAATATATTTTTCTCTCTCATGTTCTTGAGGATCAAATCCAAATTTGAAGGTGTTATTGATATCGGATTTTGGTGTTCTTATGCTCAAATCGAAGCTCTTGATCTCTAGTTTCATAATCTACAATCAATTTCATCAGAGGGTAAATTTTCGATTTTATATCAATTTTCTTTTGAATCTGCAAATTAGGGTTCTTCATAAAATTTGGGGCTTTTCGATTCTTTGATTTTCCGGTTGAATTGATTATTTGTATAGCTTCATATTGATTCCAGGAGTCCAATTATATGTTCAATTTCATTGTTCTATTGCTAGTTTAATCAATTCGAAAATTAGGGTTCTTGAGCCTAATTTGGGGCTTTTTGATTGAGTGATTTTCCGGTTGTTTTGATGATTCCAATAGCTTTATATGATGATTTAGAGTCGATTCATGTAGTTAATTGTATCATTCTATATCCGGATTGTGATATTCAAGTTTGTTAGTTTATGCCCAATTTTCAAATCATTCTTGCAAAGCTTGTGTTGATTGTTTGTATGTAAGGTGTTAGGGCTTAGATTATATGAGTTATAAGCTTCATTTTGTGATGTTAAACATACAATTTGGTTTCGAATTGTAGAAAAACGTTTTTTTGGCCGGAGTTTAGTTTGATTTTGGTCGAATTTTTAGTTTGATCGAATCTGGGAATGAATGAATGATATAATTGAGTTTAGAATGTGATTTGGAGTTAGATTGGTACTTAAACACGTAACAATTGGTACGGTTTGAGCATGACCGGAGGTTGCCGGAAAATTTTTCCGGTGACCGGAAAACTGGGCAACCTCCATTAATGGAGGTGGTGTTCTTGGAGCATTCAAGTGAAGATGGTGATGAATAGTACCTGTTTGATCCTTAAAATCTGGAAATCCAATTCTGAAAAATGGTTTTGGAAAATTATTTTTCAAAATTATTTATAAATTCGAATTTTATTTTTAGAAATTCGAAAAATACTTTTAAAAATTCGAAAAATTATTTTTAAATTTCGAAAATTTATTTTTAATTTCGAAAAATAGTTTTAAAATTTTAATAAATTATTTTTAATTCGAAATTTATTTTATTTGATTATTTTAAATCTATTTAGCTAATATCTTAATTAATTTAAATTGATTGATTAATTAATAATAATCAATTAATTTAATTAATTAAATATTATTTAAATATGATGAGAAATAATCAAATTTAATTATTTTGGAAAATAAAATAATTTATTTATTTTATAAATATTATTTTACCTTTAATATTTATTCCCTTATTTGTTTAAAATGAAATAAAATTGTTTTAAAATTTTAAAAAATAATCCGGGAGTGATAAAAATATTTTTAAAATTCTTAGATTTATTTTTTTTATGAGTTGATTAATAAATAATTAATTTGAATATTCAATTACTTTAATTATTAATTGAATTATTCTTATTAATTGCGTATTAATTCAACCGTTCGTCCGTTTTAAACGAGACAAATATTTTTGGAATCAGAAAAATGACCCGATTATTATAAAATTGATTTTAATTTAAAATTCAACTTTTAAATTTGGGTCAACTTTTTACCAAACCTTTTTATTGAGTCGGTTATATCCGATAATTAGGGTTTTTACCCGTTTTCTGTTTCAAAAATATTGGATAGAATCTTTTTATGATCTGATCAACGTGCTATGTGATTATGTGATCTACTTATTAGTCTCTTTACGTGCGATGTGAATTATCGAAGTGTTTACTTCGAGGGTGAAGCGTTGTAATTATATTTCTATTTCTTTATCGAGGATTAATTGGTAAGTGTTGACTTAGGTTTGTCAGCGGAGATATAATGAAGAGGGTTGGAGATAGATGTGGTATTCTTTGTGGGTTATGAAAATGGTGGAGATGGATACAGTATTATTTGTGGATTGTTGGATTTATTGTGAGGTGTCTTAACACCGGGAAAATGTCTATGTTCAAAGGGGATATTTCCAATTATTTTCTTCCGTCGTAGATATTGAAGTAGACGCGCGGGCTCGATGTCAGCGGATCAGACTCATGACAATCGCAAGAGCGTCAAACCAACGAATGATTGAAATAGAAGATTTTGATGCCGTAAAATAGAAGAAGATAGTTGTATTACTTCGGTGCTACGTATTAGCTAAGGATCTGAGGCAAGTATTTTCTTGATCATCTTAAACACTTTTATTTTATGTTTCATTGATTCATATCATGACAAATAGTTATTGCTCAGAGCTATTTGTGATTCTTAAATATTTTTGTGCGAACGGAGTTACTTGATATCGGTACCCTTGATGTGGGAAATTGTTTAAGATAAACTATTCATATCCTTATTATCGTAGTAAATAATAGGGATGTGAACTGTATGTGAAACTAAGCATTTCCTGTTGAATTCGGAAATTGCTCTATTGGATTGGAAAATGATAAAGCGTAGGAGGCCATGGTAGCTGCCATGGTCCAGCAATATTTAAGGAGGACATGGTAACCATTCCCTCTTCCTATAGGCCAACATTACTTGCCTATTTTGGTACCCTCATGAAATCCGGATTATACACACGGGTATAGATGTACCAGTGGAGTATAAAGGGTCCCATTGCTTTTGAACCTGATCAGGGGGCAATGGTGTTTCAGTAAAGTGTATCCAATCCATATCGCCCGAATGGCTATTATATATTGGGAATTGGCAGATGATTCATTTTTATGACATGCCAAATGATTTCAGTTACAGTTGAATTATATCACAGTTGTTGATTCACTTTTCTCTATAAACTGTTTTACATTTCAGTTGATTTTATACCCAACTTATCTCGGTTTTTGTATCAAAATTTTTATACGCTTGCTGAGCATTTCTTTCGCTCATACTTGCTGTTGTAAATTCTAACATTTCAGTAAGGTAGTTTGGCGAGACGTATCCGCACAACTCAGAAAGAGAAGAAGCGTGACGCTATTTCGAAGATGACTTGGCTCAGGATGTCTGGATTTAGTGTAAGATCTATTTTATATATTTGAGTTATAGTATTTATTATTATTATGTACTAGCCTAGTTGACCTGGCGTACTTCTTATCGAAGTTACACCAGTGATTTAAGATTTGATCAAAGAGAATGTTGTAAAGAATGAATACTTTTTATTTAATGGAATTTGGATTCTTGTTTCTAGCCCTATAACCTTAAAAGATCTTGGTATGTTTGGGGTCACATATGTTATATTTCCAGTGTTGGACAATCACAAGTGAATGATTATTATTAATACATGTTTTATTTTGAGGATTTTCGCGTGACGACCAAATCTTCTGACCCCGGATTTGGGGGGTGTTACAACTTTACAATTATTTCAACCAACACAAAATCAAAACACAAAACACTCTCCCCCCCTGAACAAAAGCTCTCGGCCAAGAAGAAAAACCAAGGAAGAAATTTTCTTTCTTCCACTTCTCCTCATTCATAATTCAAGGCATAATTCCTAGGCACTCTACATCATCTAAGAAAGGTATACTAAGAATTCCAAGCCCTTTCATCCATTCATTTTCAAGATATTAATTGTTAAAGTTATTGTGAATAGTAACAATGTTAAGTTTTCTTATAGATCTTGGATTATAAGGATTGTAGGAGATCATTCAAGGTGTTCTTGAGAATTGTAAGGCTTACCCAAGGCTCCTAGATACTCAAGAAGGTATAAAAACCTTAACCCCTCTTGGCCATGTAGTGTTTATGATGTTTGGTGATAGATCCATGTGTATTGGTGTTAATCTTGGTTGTATAAGTGATGGATGATATAGATCTTGAGTTTTAGTGTTGTGGTTGTGATTTTTATGATTGTGGTTAGTATATGTATCTCCATGAATGTTATAAAGTATGAACTTGGTGAATTAGATGTTGGTTGTGTTGTGGAAGTAAGAATCTTGGTTGATTTAAGTGAAACTAGCATGCTGAGTTTTTCCAGGAACTTGACCTGTCTTGTAAGATGGTTTTGAACCCCCAAATCTTGTCCCCTGAGGTCCTACCATATATTGTTGGAAAGGTATTTGAATGTAGTTTTCAAAAATATAAGGTTCATGACTAGGTGATGTATGGATTTTAAGTTATGGCCGGAGAAGTAAAATATGTTTCTGGATTCCGGACTGCACTAAATGGTCCCCTTGTGAACCTTGTTTAAACCCCTAAAAATTTATGTGGGATCATGGAAAACTTTGAGAAGCTATTAAATGCAGTGTTGAAGGCTACCCAAAAGAAATTGGATTAAAATATGAATTTTTCAATTTTATAAAAATGCTAGAGTAAAATTCGCGCAATGGAAAAAGTCGTTAAGTGGAGTATAATTTTAGGGGTAATGGTCATGACTCGGATATGGTAACTAAATTAAGTCGAATAAGTGACGAGCGTAATCGAGTGGTGACATGAACCTATAGTGGGGCTAGAGTGTCATAAGACGAAGTCGTTAAGTTAATTTTGTACCCCCTAAAACCCCGCAATTAAAGAGATATTGTTAAGGTACTAACGGACGGTTATTGCTTATGTATAGATCGTTCCACTCCGCACGTTCGACCACCCCAACCACACCATGACAAGTTTACTTTTCAAAACTTACATATACAAGGACTTTCACTGTTGTGTTTGTAGTTTTCAATCATATCAAATGTTATGTTTATCGAAGTACTGATGCAATTGAGATGTATAAGTACATATATGTTTGTACCCCTTGAACTTAGATTGAAATGTTTTCCTCGGACAACGACTCTAGCAATAGAGGTCGTAGCGGTCCGTATATACTATTGACCGGGGAGCGGTATATTATTATATCGTAATTAAATTGCGAAAACCCGAAGGGTCATTCGGGGAGTATCGTATACTCAAGTAATTATTTTTTTTATATCTTCGTAAATACTCGAAACCCTATCTTGGATTAGAAGTTTATTTTATTAAATAATTATTTTATTAATTATTAATATTAAATCTTAAAATATCATTTATTAATTATTGCTCATTATTTTAAAGACAAAGTTAATCCAAGATACCTTTATTACTTTCAAACTCGAACTCTTTCGAACTCAAAACATTTTCGAAAACACCCGGTCAGGTTCTGCTTCTTGTATGATTTCAAGAATCATTGGTCGACTGATGTCGGACCTCAATTACTCAGTTTTCAATCAAAATCAAGTTTTTAAAAGAAAAAGAAAAAGGGACTCTGGCAGGTGTGGGAACCGTTGACGAACGATTCCCGGGATGTGTAAGCGGCCGTGAGCCAGGCGGTCCATCAATTATTATTCCGGCCCAGGTGTTGCCGAAGGATGATTACGGATGTAGTTTTCATCGAGGGTGATTACGGATGTAGTTTTCACCCGAGGATAGTTACGGATGTAGTTTCTATCCTTCTACCGGTAGAGAAGACCCGCGGATTATTGCACTTGGATGTGGCGACTGATCATCGTCAATCCCTGTCACGTTTTATGTTTTCTTTAAGTCCCATTCCTCCATTTTGGAAAAATGCTTTGACACTGCTTCTTAGGCTTTTGTGCCAAGTTGCTGATAGTGCTCTATTTTGATGAGAAAGATGTTGACTTTATGCAGTATCTAGAACTGCAAGTTTATTTTGAAAACAAGGGCACGTATTGTTGCACCTTCGGAATTTATGAACAAAGACAAGTGATTTTATAACTGATTGATACAAACGAGTTTAATAACTGCTAATCATATGAAATGTTATATTGCTTACCTTATACATATATTTCTTGCTGAGCTATAGTTGCTCACTCTTGCTTGTTTTCAAATTTACAAACACAACAGCTAAGAGAAATGGCAAGACCCAGACAGACTGCCCGAAAGCAGGTGACTAGACCCGAGGCAGCAGTTGAGATTCCACCGGTAGGCCCCATTAGCCGGATTGGTTGGCAACTTTTGTTAGTATGTTTTATATATCAGTATGACCTGTGCAAAGCAGTGTATCGTAACAAACTTTCAAGCCGCCAACTTCGCTTCATATCGAAGTGTTGCTGGTAGCATAAATGCTATTTAATTCGGTCTGTAATAACTCTGAAACTTTTATTTCCGCTTAATCAATTGTGTGACGTTTCTGAGACTCTAACCTGTGTGTGTGTGTGCGGTGTGAGTTTATTGTGGGGTCGATGGCTATTTTATATACATTATGTGCAAGAACATGTATGTTATTAATGGAAAATGGACCGTGAGCGCCTAGATCTCCGACCCCGGATCTGGGGGCGTCACAGTTGATGTTGTCTTCCCACAAACGGCGCCAAATGTTGTGGAATAAAAAGTAGGGTTATCGAATTGCGGCTAGGGTTCGTGAGCTTCGTGCTTTAATGGCTGCACTTGCGTTATCGTGACCTAATTCGGGTCCTCACAAGATGCCTACGTATCTCAGAGTTGAGAATCAAGCCAAAAAACGTAGTTCTGAGATGAGGGGTCTGGCCCTTTATATAGGTTGTAGGAGCCTTAGAATCGTAATAGGGTTTGGAGACTTGGTGGACAAGTCACCGTTATTGAGGAAGGTTATGACTCCTTCCTTATAGGAATTAGTATCCATGTTGAATTAGGTGCCTTCGAGGCTACACAATATCCCTGGGATATTCTAGAATGTTCCTGGTTTCTAGAACGTTTCCGGTTTGTGGATCAGGCCCATGTTAGAAACAAGCATATACCGGGCGTCCCCGGTTTGGGCTGTTCTTTTGGGCTTAATCATTAACTACGAATTTAATGCCCTACTAGGGTTTCGGGCCTTATTTATGAGCCAATAAATATTATATTAATTATGTCTTTAGGGATTATTTTTCACCCATATCAGGTTAATTATTAGTAATTATAAAATTATTATTTTATTTTATTAAATAGAATGCATGTGATATGATTAGAAAAAGAGAGGATTTAGTTAGGAAAATTTAAATAGGTAACATGTTCAAGGTCAAAAAGGTAATTGTTTAGTTTATAGTAATTATAATTTAATTACGTTAGTTTACTAAATACAATTGCTCGTAATGTTTTTAGAAAAGGAGAAATTAATATTATTTGTGATATTTCTATTAAAAGAGGGATTTTAGTTTGAAAATATTTAAAAGATTAGATTAGATTAGATTCTGTGTGTTTCGGGTGTGTATAATCACTGTAAAGAAGAAACAATGCGGGGAGGGGTAAGTAAATATTCACGGTAGGGACAATGATTCATTGCGAAGGGCGCAATGTTTCATTGCGACACCCATTAAGGGCTAATCTGTCTTTTCAGTATTATTGCTTTGTTTATTCTTTTATTTTTTGTAATTTTTCCTTAATTTCTATTATTAACAATTCAAACAATTCAAATTAATAGTAAAAAATAAGAAATTATTGATGATATTAATGATTGTAATAATAAATATAATTTCAAATTTTCCCTATTTTATTCTTAATATGTAATAATATCAATGAAACTATTAAGACAAAAATGTTTGTAATAAAAAATAAAATAATAACAAATATTTCCATTTTCATATATTTTAATATATATTATTATGTTTTTTGTAATTTGTTTCAAATGTTTTGATAATTTGAACTTTTTCCTATTTTTATTTAATTTTAACATTTATTTGACAAACTTGTTAAAAATTGGCAAAAAAAGGAAAATGACTGAAATTAGAGTAACATTCATCACTTGGATAGTGAGGATGACCACTTGGTTATGTATGAATTTTAGTTCAAAATTTGGCATTTTTCCTATTTTTATTTAATTTTTTAATTTATTTCACAAACTAGTTAAAAATGGGGAGAAAATCAAAAAAATGGAAAATTACTAAAATTAGGCTAACATTCATCACTGAGTATGACCACTTGGTTGTGTATGAATTTTAAGTTCAAAATTTGGTCTTTTTCCTATTTTTATTTAATTTTTTAATTTATTCCACATAATTTATTGATTTTGAGAAATTGCTCTGGGGCAATGATACAACGCGCCAGCACATTTGGAGACATTGCACCTGGGGCAATGTAACATTGCACCGGGCCCAATGTAACATTGCACCAGCCGCAATGTACCAGCCGCAATGTAACATTACGCCTAGCGCAATGTAACATTGCTCCTGGTGGTTCCCAGTTTGTGGCCACCCGTGGTTGTGGAGGGGCACCCATATATATATATATATATATAGGAAGGTTCAATGAGGAATCAAATTAAACTGGTAACCTAGTAACTAATTGTCAGCCATTGATTAAGAGGTAAACATGTGGTTTTGTGGTTCACATTATCACTACATGCCTCCTAAATAGAAGGGGAGTGGAATTTCACGCTGAATAGAAGGGGAGTGGAATTTCACGCGGTTAACTTGCTGTTTGTTTCCTTAACTTTTCCAGTACTTCTTTAATTCATTTTTACATTATTTTATAACTTTTGTGTTTTGTATTTTTTTATTATTCAAAATTTTTTATATTCTATAAATATATCATATAACTTTTTAATATTATATAAATAAATGTAACACCCCCAAATCCGGGGTCAGGGATATGGGTCGCTACCGCGGAAAACCTTAACCAAACAATCAACTGCCAATATTAAATCTAAAACACGACATCCGACCCCTAACTACCAAGAATCTTTTCAGGTTATAGACTTGGAAACAAGAAATCCGAAAACACTTATAACTTACAACTCTTGGTACAACAATTCTCTTATACAGTCTTATGTTGTTAGTATCACCTTGACATAAGGTATACAACAACCACAATATTCTAATACAACAAATATTATAACTCAGGAATATGAATACCATACCAGTATAACTAAACATCTGGTAGACAAACTCAAAATACAGAATCACTCTGAGCCGAACATCAACTCGATCCATGACTTGCTCTGCTTCGAGCTAAACTAAGTCAACTGCATCCACTATCTATCTCTGTAAAATAAGATTTAAACAAAAGCAAGAATGAGCGAAAGAGGCGCTCAGCAAGTATATAATAGAGTATACTAAAATACTTGGAAAACTTTGAAGGTTTTAAAAATCCAACTTTGAGGATGATACCATTCTTGAAATATTCATAACGATAATTTTTCAATAGGAAAGAGGTTTATAGAATTCAACAAGAATTTCATCTCGACAGCTTTATAAACGATTTTGATATTTAACTCAACAATTTTTATAGCGATTTTCGATCAAAACCTTGAATAACTGAGCAACAGATGCTTCAGCTACTAAGAGACAACATTTAAGAAATTCACGAAGCTACATCAACTCTCAATTAAACAAACATTCAAGAAATTCGCAACTATTACAATCTCATTATTGTCCACTAGGCACCCATATACCTAGCTGCCGAACCGGCCTGACAATAATGAGTTAAATAATTGAGAAGATCTCAATTCATTCTCGATTTTTAACAGTCACTGTGCAACAAATGCTTCAACGACAGTCTGAATCTCGAATTAATTTAGAACAAATCAAAATGATACGACGCTTGATTCTCAACGATGAAAATATGATTTTTTTTACTACTCCATACGACTTATAAATATAATTACTTTTGAAAAGAGATCAACTCTGATCAAGAAAGATTCTCATTTGCAGGTAATGTGTCTTGATAATGATAACACTTGCTGATAGACACTAACAATCTATCTCAGAATAAAGAAGTTGAAATTGAAAAGCTTGAGATACTGGTCTTCCGCCTCTACGATACCCCACAGCGCGATCAACCGCTGTGTCGCAAGTACCGCACACCCGTGATACCCCATAGCACGATCACTACTATGTCGCAAGTACCACAATATCATTCTGCTAGCGTAAAGGTGGTTGAAAAGTCAACCGGGCAACATTTGTGCCAAAATATAAACATTCTCTTTCGATACCACGAGTTCATTTTCCCCGTGTTGATCTGAAAGAAACTCATGGGCCATCTCCCATGTTGACCAGTAGATTATACGATTATTCCTCCGAATAAAATTGATTGATTTGGATTCATATTCACTTCTGGCCGATCGCCAGTCTACACTTTGAACAAAACCGACCTGGACAATAGGCCGTCACAATAATCTCAAAAGGAATTAATTTATTTTATTGACACAAACAATATGTCAATTCAAGACAATAAAGTAGCAACCTTGAACAAGAAAGGTTTGCGGCTCAGAATAAATCTTGTGGAGTCGTCTTGAAATAATAAGAACGACCTGATACGGAATGAAACTTCTAAATACGTTGTGTCATAATCACGACAGAATATAAAACAGTTCTTATAGGGTGAAGAACAATTGTAAACTTTTGTAACACAAGGGATAGAATCACATGCTTGCGATAAGTTGAAAGCAATTATAAAACTGGTAAATGACTTGAGCGATTTCTCGCGAATTTACGAGATTAAATAAAGCATTTGCAGAATTCTCATTTTTAAGAAAGCATAATATTACACTAGAGCATTCATCATAGATATTTTAAAAACATGCATACTCTGAAAGAAAGAGCACGGTTAGTAGTCTTGCAATACATGCAACATACTTTCAATATAGGATATACTCTGAACAATAGAGCATAAAGTAAATAATTTGCAATTATGGATTTAAATCTAGTTCGCACATTTCATATATTTCAAAATACGAATACTCTGAACGATAGAGTATGCATAGATAAACTTGCCTCTGGTCCTGAGCATAAAGCAGAAAACCGCGAATAAATCCTTCGCACCTTGTCCAAGCAATTCCATGGAGGTAACTTACCTTTCTTCATACGACGCCTCGATCTTTCCTCTTTGATTCACGTCGTTCCAACTTGATTATACCCTAATGGTACTGAAATAGTTACGAGTACGTGTCAGTCCTACCTCGTATCTCGAGTAAACACAACTTGGAATTGTCACTAAATCATATAAAGTCAAACTATAGGTGTCCTCCCTGTAGTTGACTATTCTATTATCACTTAATACACATAACACATTTAGTAAAGAAAACAAAATGGAAGGGTCCCCTTAATAAAGTGGACATTCCTGGTGTTAATCACCTCAAACAATTATAACACTTAATCAACTCCACTTAACATATACCACTATAACGCCTTTGACATTCTATGACACAAAATACTTAATAGATAATCCTCGAAATGAATTCCTTGACACATATACATAAACATTTAGCACTCAAAACATGCCTTTAGACCATTAAAGTCAAATAAGTTAAATAAATTTAAATGCAGGAGATTTTCGGAAAATTTCGGCATGACCTATTCGTTTATCGGACTATGGGCACAGCCCCTCAATTACAATACAACCCTGTTTTTGCAAAAATAAGCTGCCTCAACTTGCAGCAACATAAAGTAAACACATAAGAAAGTATCCGCCCTGACATGCGGCACCAAGCACATAAGGAAAAGTATCCGCCTAGACATGCGGCACATAGCACATAATAATTTACACTACTACTTACACTACACCAATGATCGTATTTCTCACGCATTTTAATGATACACGTGACAACCAATCATTGATGTTCGTAAGCCCTAGGGAACAACCCCTAGCACTAACTATTACTTACGCTATATCGATGATCACACCACATAAGTATATGAATTATACCCGTGATAGTTAATCATGGATATTCGTAAGCCCTAGGGATCAGTCGAAAAGAATTACACAAGTCCTTTAAATATTGACATTTAAAAACTTGTGATCTTCTCATAAACCCCTAGCACAATTCTAATTATTATAAGATTCTGACATTTAACATGTATCACGTATTCCCGTACTTACCATTTGCTCAATTTAGAAATCAATTGGTCACCTTAATGACTCACCAACACTTATTACACGTGAATCACATAACATGTTATTTAAACCAACAATAATCCAAATTATTAATACTCCACTTAATCGACACATATATCTCTATTACACATAATCCGACTATCATGCATACAACTTCATTTATTCCTCAATATTATCCAATATATTATCCGACAATTAATACTTAACAATCGATAAAACATAATAGTTCAAAATCATAACTTATGTATATCTCAAGTATACTCATAAATTTAAATATTAGTAAAACTCCACATATAACCAACTTTTAACAATTCTCAAGGTCGAATATAATATCGAAGCTTCAATTACTACTAAAATCATAGTTACAATTTACAATCATCAAAATCCCCATACTTACCATACTTAACCCATATACACGACCAATCACCATTTAACCTCATATACTTTACCACCGAGTACTTGACAATTATACATTCTATAATTACTTACAACTCAGCTTATGGCATTTAACATATAAACATTTACACATAGTAACATCGTCAAATAATATGACTCGATTTATACCATCTAGCATATAAGCAATTAAAACTTAGCAAACTCACATAACTCTTAGCAATCAACAATTAACAATTAATCATTACTAAACACCACATTTAATCGGACTCACACTTAGTCCTCATCAATTACAAATCACTATGCCCTCCGAATTAAATATGGAAATTCGGACAATATTCATAATTAATCCCACAATTAATCTCACAATTTATATCAATTTAAATTACCACACTTATTAGTTAAATTACCACAATTAAACAATATATAAAACTTTACCATACTAATCTAATTACGACCATTAGCACAAGGGCAGATTCTCATGTACCAGTCACACTCTAGCATTTTTAATAAATCGAACATTTCATATTTTTGTGCAATTCTTTTTCTGGAATCTTTATAATTCCTTCCTCTATACTCAGTAAATTTTTCAACTTAAAAGAACAAGTTTAACTAGGTGAAACAGACTTCCAAAGTAGCAATTCCCGAGAGCAGCGAAGTTATGAACAGCAGTCACTAAAACAACGTTTTCTCCTTGCTCGTTAACTCAAACTACGCACCGTTTTTTCCTACACAAACTAGAGACCACGAGCTATAATTCATATATTATAGCCAAGACCAAATAAGGTCATTAACTATCTCGAACTTACAGCACAAAACAGGGCAGTTGCTGGAATTTCATAATCAAAACTAAGAATCATGCTTAACTTCTTTGAGACAATAAATCAAACAACTTGTAGGCATGCTTAACTATATAGAATCTGAATATTAAGAAAGAAAAATCAAGCTATACCACATATAACATTGACTTGATTACACTATACATCCACCCTTTAAACAACCTATAATAATTATGACAATCATTAACACTCAAACAATTTATAAAACTCAACTCTTAACAAATACAATTCAAATTCAAAATCAACAATCAACATATTACAACTTTAAGCCATAATAATCAGTTACGCTCAAGAAATAAGATCAAGAAATCAAATAGACAAAGCAAGGGGAAGGTTATACCTTCGATTTGAGCTAAACAACACAACACTCAATCAAGGCTATGGTTTTCCCCAAAAACGCAGCCTTTGCTCTTCAAGAAATCATGGTGGAAAGTGGTGCTTGATGATGAAGATGATGGCTAGGAAAGAACGGGTCCGAAGAGAGGTGAACAACGAAACCGAAATCAAGCGATTCCGACAAGAATCGAGCAAATTATCAAGAAATCTCTTCATTCTTCCTCTCCCCTTTCTCTCCTTATTTACTCTTCTTTTCCCGACTAATGTATGCGGCTGTGTTGTATCTGTTGTGTGTTTTAACCCTAATGGGCTCAAGCCCAAAACTATTTAAAAGAATTACAATTTAATACTACATGTCTTTAAATAACATTTTTAATTAAAAACTCTAATTTGTAAAAATAAAAATTTCTAGCATAATTAAATACTAGAATATTTTTAAAGATTTACGGAGAAGGAATTAGAATTAAATCTCAATTTTCCAATTTAATATGCATTTTACAAATAATAATAATTTTTAAACACAAATCATAAAAATAATAATAATAATTTATTTTGAAAAATTCGGATTGTCACAGTCTTCCCTCCTTAACAGGATTCCGTCCCCGGAATCCGCAGAAGAAAGAACGGGATTCTAAGATGCACCGCTTCCTTCCGACTGAAATTCCCAAGGCCTACGGAAATCCCCTCAATTTCGCTATCTCGCGACTCAGACGATTCGGTACACACATTTCGAATTCTTCATATCCATAGTGCTTCGGGTTAAACCGTGAAAAGAATTTCGAGAAACCCCTAATAGCCATGATTCCACTTTCAACGTACAATGTCGATCGAGGAACCTAACCATCGGAAGATCTCGATTTATTCCTTATTCAACGGTTTACCGAGCAACAACGCTAGAACACGAACACCATGTCGCCATTCGTTAAGACACAAAAGAATAATGAAAACAACTGAAATGACGGAATCCTTGATAAAATAGATTCCTTATCAATTTGAATGTCACACAATGTGATCATGATTAAAAAGCTTGAGGCAACCATTAAAGGTTACAAATGAATAACTGAGAGATCAATATGATCCAAGAAACTCAACGTTGCGTGTCTCAGTTAAGACATTACTAAAGGTAATTAGCCTTCTTGTATTGCACAACACACAAGTGATGGCGTCCCATCCAACTTCTATCACACAGACAGATAGTCCTTGTGTCCCCTATATAATAGGGTTGTTTGTCTCAGCTAGAGTAAGGAGTTTTGGAAAGAAATTTCTGATTAAACAAATAAAGAGCATCTTATAGCAAGAAACTTTCAAACGTACACCTTGGACAAAACTAAACAAATTCCAAAGGTGTTAATCCCGAAAGATAGATTTAACGGGAGAGGATACTAGCACATGACGAGCAAGTAGTACTGTACCACGAATAAAATTTATCCACCATTAGAAAAATTAAGGCGGAAGTTCAATTTGAACAAACCTATCAGGGCTTCAGAAAAACCTGAAAAATAGGTATCATGACAGCCTCTGACACAATCGAAACCCAACATTCGGGTGAATACAATGTTTAAAAGAACTATAACTTAGAAGACGGAATATATCTTCTAACACAATCCTCCAATGAAGGAGTATCAAAGAAATTATGGATGAAAAAGAATATTGTCGCGATTCTCCACAGATGCATCCTCGGTCGGCTCTTCTGACGAACGATCGATCAATTCTAAACTCTCTTCGCAACGTCTTAAGATACACGATACCCTACATCGATAACAACTCATAGCAGTCTCTAAAGACTCTACTGCCGCAATCTCCAATCGCAAGGAATTCTACTCGGCTCGGAACCATCATCCTAAGGTAGAATCCTAATCTCGACTTACTCATTGGAATATATCCGATAATCCAACAAGAACTCTATGTGAGTTCAGACACCCTCACATAACTATATATATAATCCTACGCTCTCACTTGTTTCTAGTTTCTATAACCCTTGCTCTGATACCATTCTGTAACGCCCCCAAATCCGGGGTCAGGGATATGGGTCGCTACCACGGAAAACCTTAACAACCAAACAATCAACTGCCAATATTAAATCTAAAACATGACATCCGACCCCTAACTACCAAGAATCTTTTAAGGTTATAGACTTGGAAACAAGAAATCCGAAAACACTTATAACTTACAACTCTTGGTACAACAATTCTCTTATACAGTCTTATGTTGTTAGTATCACCTTGACATAAGGTATACAACAACCACAATATTCTAATACAACAAATATTATAACTCAGGAATATGAATACCATACCAGTATAACTAAACATCTGGTAGACAAACTCAAAATACAGAATCACTCTGAGCCGAACATCAACTCGATCCATGACTTGCCCTGCTTCGAGCTAAACTAAGTCAACTGCATCCACTATCTATCTCTATAAAATAAGATTTAAACAAAAGCAAGAATGAGCGAAAGAGGCGCTCAGCAAGTATATAATAGAGTATACTAAAATACTTGGAAAACTTTGAAGGTTTTAAAAATCCAACTTTGAGGATGATACCATTCTTGAAATATTCATAACGATAATTTTTCAATAGGAAAGTGGTTTATAGAATTCAACAAGAAATTCATCTCGACAGCTTTATAAACGATTTTGATATTTAACTCAACAATTTTTATAGCGATTTCCGATCAAAACCTTGAATAACTGAGCAACAGATGCTTCAGCTACTAAGAGACAACATTTAAGAAATTCACGAAGCTTCATCAACTCTCAATTAAACAAACATTCAAGAAATTCGCAACTATTACAATCTCATTATTGTCCACTAGACACCCATATACCCAGCTGCCGAACCGGCCTGACAATAATGAGTTGAATAATTGAGAAGATCTCAATTCATTCTCGATTTTTAACAGTCACTGTGCAACAAATGCTTCAACGACAGTCTGAATCTCGAATTAATTTAGAACAAATCAAAATGATACGACGCTTGATTCTCAACGATGAAAATATGATTTTTTTACTACTCCATACGACTTATAAATATAATTACTTTTGAAAAGAGATCAACTCTGATCAAGAAAGATTCTCATTTGCAGGCAATGTGTCTTGATAATGATAACACTTGCTGATAGACACTAACAATCTATCTCAGAATAAAGAAGTTGAAATTGAAAAGCTTGAGATACTGGTCTTCCGCCTCTACGATACCCCACAGCGCGATCAACCGCTGTGTCGCAAGTACCGCACACCCGTGATACCCCATAGCACGATCACTACTATGTCGCAAGTACCACAATATCATTCTGCTAGCGTAAAGGTGGTTGAAAAGTCAACCGGGCAACATTTGTGCCAAAATATAAACATTCTCTTTCGATACCACGAGTTCATTTTCCCCGTGTTGATCTGAAAGAAACCCATGGGCCATCTCCCATGTTGACCAGTGGATTATACGATTATTCCTCCAAATAAAATTGATTGATTTGGATTCATATTCACTTCTGGCCGATCGCCAGTCTACACTTTGAACAAAACCGACCTGGACAATAGGCCGTCACAATAATCTCAAAAGGAATTAATTTATTTTATTGACACAAACAATATGTCAATTCAAGACAATAAAGTAGCTACCTTGAACAAGAAAGGTTTGCGGCTCAGAATAAATCTTGTGGAGTCGTCTTGAAATAATAAGAACGACCTGATACGGAATGAAACTTCTAAATACGTTGTGTCATAATCACGACAGAATATAAAACAGTTCTTATAGGGTGAAGAACAATTATAAACTTTTGTAACACAAGGGATAGAATCACATGCTTGCGATAAGTTGAAAGCAATTATAAAACTGGTAAATGACTTGAGCGATTTCTCGCGAATTTACGAGACTAAATAAAGCATTTGCAGAATTCTCATTTTTAAGAAAGCATAATATTACACTAGAGCATTCATCATAGATATTTTAAAAACATGCATACTCTGAAAGAAAGAGCACGGTTAGTAGTCTTGCAATACATGCAACATACTTTCAATATAGGATATACTCTGAACAATAGAGCATAAAGTAAATAATTTGCAATTATGGATTTAAATCTAGTTCGCACATTTCATATATTTCAAAATACGAATACTCTGAACGATAGAGTATGCATAGATAAACTTGCCTCTGGTCCTGAGCATAAAGCAGAAAACCGCGAATAAATCCTTCGCACCTTGTCCAAGCAATTCCATGGAGGTAACTTACCTTTCTTCATACGACGCCTCGATCTTTCCTCTTTGATTCACGTCGTTCCAACTTGATTATACCCTAATTGTACTGAAATAGTTACGAGTACGTGTCAGTCCTACCTCGTATCTCGAGTAAACACAACTTGGAATTGTCACTAAATCATATAAAGTCAAACTATAGGTGTCCTCCCTGTAGTTGACTATTCTATTATCACTTAATACACATAACACATTTAGTAAAGAAAACAAAATGGAAGGGTCCCCTTTATAAAGTGGACATTCCTGGTGTTAATCACCTCAAACAATTATAACACTTAATCAACTCCACTTAACATATACCACTATAACGCCTTTGACATTCTATGACACAAAATACTTAATAGATAATCCTCGAAATGAATTCCTTGACACATATACATAAACATTTAGCACTCAAAACATGCCTTTAGACCATTAAAGTCAAATAAGTTAAATTAATTTAAATGCAGGGGATTTTCGAAAAATTTCGGCATGACCTATTCGTTTATCGGACTATGGGCACAGCCCCTCAATTACAATACAACCCTGTTTTTGCAAAAATAAGCTGCCTCAACTTGCAGCAACATAAAGTAAACACATAAGAAAGTATCCGCCCTGACATGCGGCACCTAGCACATAAGGAAAAGTATCCGCCTAGACATGCGGCACATAGCACATAATAATTTACACTACTACTTACGCTACACCAATGATCGTATTTATCACGCATTTTAATGATACACGTGACAACCAATCATTGATGTTCGTAAGCCCTAGGGAACAACCCCTAGCACTAACTATTACTTACGCTATATCGATGATCACACCACATAAGTATATGAATTATACCCGTGATAGTTAATCATGGATATTCGTAAGCCCTAGGGATCAGTCGAAAAGAATTACACAAGTCCTTTAAATATTGACATTTAAAAACTTGTGATCTTCTCATAACCCCTAGCACAATTCTAATTATTATAAGATTTTGACATTTAACATGTATCACGTATTCCCGTACTTACCATTTGCTCAATTTAGAAATCAATTGGTCAGCTTAATGACTCACCAACACTTATTACACGTGAATCACATAACATGTTATTTAAACCAACAATAATCCAAATTATTAATACTCCACTTAATCGACACATATATCTCTATTACACATAATCCGACTATCACGCATACAACTTCATTTATTCCTCAGTATTATCCAATATATTATCCGACAATTAATACTTAACAATCGATAAAACATAATAGTTCAAAATCATAACTTATGTATATCTCAAGTATACTCATAAATTCAAATATTAGTAAAACTCCACATATAACCAACTTTTAACAATTCTCAAGGTCGAATATAATATCGAAGCTTCAATTACTACTAAAATCATAGTTACAATTTACAATCATCAAAATCCCCATACTTACCATACTTAACCCATATACACGACCAATCACCATTTAACCTCATATACTTTACCACCGAGTACTTGACAATTATACATTCTATAATTACTTACAACTCAGCTTATGGCATTTAACATATAAACATTTACACATAGTAACATCGTCAAATAATATGACTCGATTTATACCATCTAGCATATAAGCAATTAAAACTTAGCAAACTCACATAACTCTTAGCAATCAACAATTAACAATTAATCATTACTAAACACCACATTTAATCGGACTCACACTTAGTCCTCATCAATTACAAATCACTATGCCCTCCGAATTAAATATGGAAATTCGGACAATATTCATAATTAATCCCACAATTAATCTCACAATTTATATCAATTTAAATTACCACACTTATTAGTTAAATTACCACAATTAAACAATATATAAAACTTTACCATACTAATCTAATTACGACCATTAGCACAAGGGCAGATTCTCATGTACCAGTCACACTCTAGCATTTTTAATAAATCGAACATTTCATATTTTTGTGCAATTCTTTTTCTGGAATCTTTATAATTCCTTCCTCTATACTCAGTAAATTTTTCAACTTAAAAGAACAAGTTTAACTAGGTGAAACAGACTTCCAAAGTAGCAATTCCCGAGAGCAGCGAAGTTATGAACAACAGTCACTAAAACAACGTTTTCTCCTTGCTCGTTAACTCAAACTACGCACCGTTTTCTCCTACACAAACTAGAGACCACGAGCTATAATTCATATTTTATAGCCAAGACCAAATAAGGTCATTAACTATCTTGAACTTACAGCACAAAACAGGGCAGTTGCTGGAATTTCATAATCAAAACTAAGAATCATGCTTAACTTCTTTGAGACAATAAATCAAACAACTTGTAGGCATGCTTAACTATATAGAATCTGAATATTAAGAAAGAAAAATCAAGCTATACCACATATAACATTGACTTGATTACACTATACATCCACCCTTTAAACAACCTATAATAATTATGACAATCATTAACACTCAAACAATTTATAAAACTCAACTCTTAACAAATACAATTCAAATTCAAAATCAACAATCAACATATTACAACTTTAAGCCATAATAATCAGTTACGCTCAAGAAATAAGATCAAGAAATCAAATAGACAAAGCAAGGGGAGGGTTATACCTTCGATTTGAGCTAAACAACACAACACTCAATCAAGGCTATGGTTTTCCCCAAAAACGCAGCCTTTGCTCTTCAAGAAATCATGGTGGAAAGTGGTGCTTGATGATGAAGATGATGGCTAGGAAAGAACGGGTCCGAAGAGAGGTGAACAACGAAACCGAAATCAAGCGATTCCGACAAGAATCGAGCAAATTATCAAGAAATCTCTTCATTCTTCCTCTCCCCTTTCTCTCCTTATTTACTCTTCTTTTCCCGACTAATGTATGCGGCTGTGTTGTATCTGTTGTGTGTTTTAACCCTAATGGGCTCAAGCCCAAAACTATTTAAAAGAATTACAATTTAATACTACATGTCTTTAAATAACATTTTTAATTAAAAACTCTAATTTGTAAAAATAAAAATTTCTAGCATAATTAAATACTAGAATATTTTTAAAGATTTACGGAGAAGGAATTAGAATTAAATCTCAATTTTCCAATTTAATATGCATTTTACAAATAATAATAATTTTTAAACACAAATCATAAAAATAATAATAATAATTTATTTTGAAAAATTCGGATTGTCACAGTCTTCCCTCCTTAACAGGATTCCGTCCCCGGAATCCGCAGAAGAAAGAACGGGATTCTAAGATGCACCGCTTCCTTCCGACTGAAATTCCCAAGGCCTACGGAAATCCCCTCAATTTCGCTATCTCGCGACTCAGACGATTCGGTACACACATTTCGAATTCTTCATATCCATAGTGCTTCGGGTTAAACCGTGAAAAGAATTTCGAGAAACCCCTAATAGCCATGATTCCACTTTCAACGTACAATGTCGATCGAGGAACCTAACCATCGGAAGATCTCGATTTATTCCTTATTCAACGGTTTACCGAGCAACAACGCTAGAACACGAACACCATGTCGCCATTCGTTAAGACACAAAAGAATAATGAAAACAACTGAAATGACGGAATCCTTGATAAAATAGATTCCTTATCAATTTGAATGTCACACAATGTGATCATGATTAAAAAGCTTGAGGCAACCATTAAAGGTTACAAATGAATAACTGAGAGATCAATATGATCCAAGAAACTCAACGTTGCGTGTCTCAGTTAAGACATTACTAAAGGTAATTAGCCTTCTTGTATTGCACAACACACAAGTGATGGCGTCCCATCCAACTTCTATCACACAGACAGATAGTCCTTGTGTCCCCTATATAATAGGGTTGTTTGTCTCAGCTAGAGTAAGGAGTTTTGGAAAGAAATTTCTGATTAAACAAATAAAGAGCATCTTATAACAAGAAACTTTCAAACGTACACCTTGGACAAAACTAAACAAATTCCAAAGGTGTTAATCCCGAAAGAAAGATTTAACGGGAGAGGATACTAGCACATGACGAGCAAGTAGTACTGTACCACGAATAAAATTTATCCACCATTAGAAAAATTAAGGCGGAAGTTCAATTTGAACAAACCTATCAGGGCTTCAGAAAAACCTGAAAAATAGGTATCATGACAGCCTCTGACACAATCGAAACCCAACATTCGGGTGAATACAATGTTTAAAAGAACTATAACTTAGAAGACGGAATATATCTTCTAACACAATCCTCCAATGAAGGAGTATCAAAGAAATTATGGATGAAAAAGAATATTGTCGGGATTCTCCACAGATGCATCCTCGGTCGGCTCTTCTGACGAACGATCGATCAATTCTAAACTCTCTTCGCAACGTCTTAAGATACACGATACCCTACATCGATAACAACTCATAGCAGTCTCTAAAGACTCTACTGCCGCAATCTCCAATCGCAAGGAATTCTACTCGGCTCGGAACCATCATCCTAAGGTAGAATCCTAATCTCGACTTACTCATTGGAATATATCCGATTATCCAACAAGAACTCTATGTGAGTTCAGACACCCTCACATAACTATATATATAATCCTACGCTCTCACTTGTTTCTAGTTTCTATAACCCTTGCTCTGATACCATTCTGTAACGCCCCCAAATCCGGGGTCAGGGATATGGGTCGCTACCGCGGAAAACCTTAACAACCAAACAATCAACTGCCAATATTAAATCTAAAACACGACATCCGACCCCTAACTACCAAGAATCTTTTCAGGTTATAGACTTGGAAACAAGAAATCCGAAAACACTTATAACTTACAACTCTTGGTACAACAATTCTCTTATACAGTCTTATGTTGTTAGTATCACCTTGACATAAGGTATACAACAACCACAATATTCTAATACAACAAATATTATAACTCAGGAATATGAATACCATACCAGTATAACTAAACATCTGGTAGACAAACTCAAAATACAGAATCACTCTGAGCCGAACATCAACTCGATCCATGACTTGCCCTGCTTCGAGCTAAACTAAGTCAACTGCATCCACTATCTATCTCTGTAAAATAAGATTTAAACAAAAGCAAGAATGAGCGAAAGAGGCGCTCAGCAAGTATATAATAGAGTATACTAAAATACTTGGAAAACTTTGAAGGTTTTAAAAATCCAACTTTGAGGATGATACCATTCTTGAAATATTCATAACGATAATTTTTCAATAGGACTAATCGCTGTATGACTGCTATTCATCGTACATTTGTGGTTGATGCTGCAAAATCGAATATCGGTTCATATAGGGCGCACGCTTTTTACAAATCTTTAAGTGGTTCATATTCTGATGTCGGTGCAACTGCAAAGGATTTTCAAAAACTGGATGAGGGATGTGAAGTTGTTTATCGGGAAGAGAGATGCTGATCTCTTAATTGAGAAATTTAAAACAAAAAAGGATACATCTGATGGGGGTTTTTTTTATGAATATGAGACAGACTCAAACGGGCATTTGACTATAATTTTTTGGGCTGATGTGCAAGGACGTCAAAGCTATGAAGTTTTTGGTCATGTTGTTTCCTTTGATGCAACGTATCGTACGAATAAGTAAGTGTTTTTAAAAGATTTAGCTCAATAAGAGATGATGTTTATTACCTTTCTTGAAGTGTAGTTGTCTCATATTGTGTACTGACTTGTTTATATGACTGTTGTTTCATTATTTGGCAACCTATCTTCATGAGAGATTTAATTTGATTTAAATGTTTATTGTATGTTTTAGGTACAGTATGGTTTTCGTACCATTTATCGGAGTGGATAATCATTGGAAAAGCATCACTTTTGCTGCTTGTTTGCTTAATCATGAAGACATAACAAACTTCACTTGGGCATGTGAAATGTTTTTAAAAGTTTTTAATCGCCCTCCAAAGTGCATAATCACAGATCAATGTGCTGCAATGAAAGTTGCGATTTCTGTCACTTTTCCAGCTTCTGTGATTCATCGTTACTGTATGTGGCACATAATGCGAAAGTTTCCTGCCAAGGTATTAATCATGTAATTTGATTTCTTTTATTTTTAGTCGAATAATTTTTTATATTTTTAGTTTTAATCTACATTGATTCATTATGCGTTCAATTTTAATATATTTACCTAATATACCAATTTTTATTTCTTTTGTCCATGTAGATTGGTGCTGTTTTCTGTGCAGAATCTGAGTTTATGAAGAAGTTAAACCATTTTGTCTGGTCACCTCATTTGTCGGTTGTTGAATTTGAAGAAGGATGAAATAGTGTACTGAATGAGTTTAAATTGACTGGGCACGTTTGGCTGAATGACCTTTATGAAATGAGGAAGTCGTGGATACCTTCCTTTTTCAGGGACAAACCTATGGGAGGCTTATTGAGAACTACATCTAGGTCCGAAAGTTCTTACTTTTTCTTCAATCATTTTGTCCAAAAAGGCGACACCCTTTCAGAATTTTACATGTGCTATGAAAGTGTAATCGATAAACAAGTTTACGAATGTAAAAAACTTGATGATGGAGATAGTTCTGTTCCACGTCCAGCAACAGAAAAGGAAATCGAGAAAGATGCATCTCGACTCTACACTAGGTTCATATTTTACAAGGTTCTGAAAGAAATTAAAGCCAGTTGCTATCATATTAAATTTGCTGGACAACCAACTGTAGTGGATGGGATTAATAAATATGTTGTCAAGGATAAGAGTTTGAACGATGCTTTGTTTGAAGTTTATTTGTCTTTTTCATCAAATGATGTATCGTGTTCATGTCACCTTTTCATGAGAGTTGGATACTTGTGCCGGCATTGTTTTTCTGGTCTTGGTTTGTGGGGAATTGAAGAGATTCCACGGCAGTTTTTGTGCAATCGATGGATGAAGAATGTAGTGAATAGATTCTGCACTCTGAAGTTGGGTAGTACAGTTGAGGATAGCCAGGGACATAAGACTAGAGATACTTCCAAAAAAGTTTGGATTGAGTTTCAAGGATGTTTGGGCGACGTTTCCAACAATAATGATGGTATGGATTATCTTCTTGAAGAGATGAAGTCTTTGAGAATTAGAGTCAAGCAGAAGGTCAAGAATCCCCGTGCAACAAAGGATGATATACTACAACAAATGTTTGGTGTCAGGCCTTCAACTTCGATTAATGTTCTTCCACCGTTGCCAAGTAATAATAAGGGATGTCGCAAGCGAATAATAGGACCTGCTGAACGAAGTTGTGATGGCAAAGACAGGCCTATGAGGCTTTGTAGAGGTTGTAATGAGAAAGGGTTCCATGATTCACGAAACTGTCCGATTAAGCGTCAAAAGGCTCAAGAGGTTGAAGACAATTCTTTAGGGAATGCTCAGAATGTTGATGTTGCGGAAGCTGAACATCCAAATTCTAATGTAGCTCAGGTTGTTGATGTCCCGGAATCTATTCCTCCAAATTTGAATGTAGTTTAATGCTTCCATTTTCAACTCTATTATTCTAGTAGTTTTTTTTTGTTTTTTAAAGATTGTAGTTAGATTTTCCAGATTATTATGGATAAGACTTGTTTTCTTTGGTGGTTTTATAAATGATCATTTTTATAATTTCAGTTTCATTTGGTTATGACTAAATTTATTAAGTAACAAATACTATTTATATGAGATTCTGTGTGCGATTCTGTTCTACCATCATTTTGTTTATCACTAGTTTTTGGTAAATGATTTTGTACAATCAAAGGTTTTCTTATTTACTCATTTTGAATTTTTTTCCCCAACCCTATTGATTATTTTATACAATAGAATCATGTAGAGAATTATTAATTTTTTTTTTATTTCTTAAAATTTTACTTTGAGGGGTTCCACTTCAACTTTACCATTTCGGGTTTTAGCAATATTTCGAACGAAAAATAAACCATTCATGGACTTAGTAAGCAAACCATTTAAAAAATTTTGTATGTAAATACCCACTTAATGTGGCGTTCTCCCGTTCCCTTTCAAAACAACATGCTAGATGGAAATGTGTCTTGAATTGATAGGGCCAACTCCAGTTTTTTTTATAGCTTTTTTAATTATTAAAATTTTCAAATTTTAATTTTAATTTAAATTAATATGATTTAGGGTTAAGTAACAATTTATTAGTATGATATGTTCCATGTTTATATTTGAATATATTAATATAAAATTTATTAGTCTGTTTATTTTGTTTTCTTTTTTCCTCATTCGATTTTTCAGAATCATTTGGCAGAATCTACCATGGAATCTAGCATAAAATATTATATACAATTTTTTTATTATACATTAACAGGCGGGAAGACACTTGTGACAGTTCATTTTTTAAGGTTCATAATGTATCCCGCGTGCAATTTATGACTGGAAGGTGTGTCACTTGGCTCTTCATATTCACAACCCTCTACTATAAAATCTTTGCCACTTTCCTTTGTCTATCATCCTTTTCCCACAAATTTTATACCATTCTTCTACAAAAATTTAAAATGGCTCTCCAAGATTCTAATTTTTTTTATGAGGACTACACCGTCCGTATTAATGGTGTGTTCTACAGGGTTGATATGATCCCAGACTCAGTTCATGCAACCCTTAGTTATCCAGACATTGTGCAGATAAACTGGTTTTTAATGGATTATAGGTTTCAAGATCAGGAGGAATGGGACCGGAATATAATGGAGCGTAATTTAAGGATTATTGGGTTTGCTTCCACAATGTCTCGGATTCTGCATTCAAAGGAAGATGCTTTGAAGAAAAACAATGAAAAGATTTTGTTATGTTTTAGTTTTTTTTTTATATTTCAATGCTTGCATATGAATTTTTTTTTAATCATTTAAATCTTCCTAAATGAAAAAAAAATAAAAAAAATTACAACATTTTCACTAATATATTGCATCGTATATCGAATATAATAAACGGATATTATTAATCAAATATGGGAACAAAAGAACCAAGGGGAATAAAAACAAAATGAAAAAATAATAGAGTCATTTTATTTAAGTTTATAAAAAATATGTATTAAACAATTATATTAAATAATTTTAATATAACTGTTTAATAAATATTAAACAGTTATATTAAAATTATTAAACAGAATACAGTTAGGAATAGATTTTAATTTATTCCTAACTGTATTCTATGCAAATTATTAAACTTTATGCAAATTATTAAACTTTATTTCATTGACAAAACAATGAAAAAATATTTATTAAACTTTGAAAATGTAAACTCTGATTAAATGACTAAAAATGAATAAAAAATAAAATAATTAAATGGAGAAAGATATTTGAAATAGAGTCATTTTATTTAAGTTCAGAAAAATATTTAAAAATTTTATGTTTATCTTATTTTAATTTTATTTAAGGTGATTTTTTTTAACACCGCTTTTAATTTCTTAAAAATTTTACGATATCTAATATGAGATCCTCTTACCCATAATTTAACTTGTTAAGATTCAAGAATCAGAAAAGAAGGGTAGGTTGTTGTTCAAGAAACAAGGAGGATCAATGATAGAATCTAATATAGAATAAAAAAAAATTATATGAATGAATGATGTTATAATATAATGAAGAATTGTTTGTTTCAATTTTTTTATTATTTTTTTATCAAACATTGTTAAGTACTAGATTCTATATTGTACTGTTTGTTTTTGTCTCAAAATTAAATTCAGTTTGATAATGTTAACATATGAGAAATTTTTTCTAAAAAATGTTATTTTAGTTTATAATTTGTCATATGTTAGAAAAACCTAATTTGGTTTATAATGAACAAGCGCTCTAATTGAATCTAATATAGAATCATACTAAAACCATGCTAACTGTTTGTACAATGGATATCTATAAACACAAAGTGACTCAAATTGAAGACTTATGACACCAAACACAAGCATTGAGTTAACTTGGCAGCAATCAAAACTTAATACAATTTGGTAAACTCAGTAAACGGCAAAACTCGACTCAGCAAAATAACAATCGAACCAGATAAAGACACAAAACAGAACGGAAAAAACGAGACTCAGCAAAATAACAATCGAACCAGATAAAGACACAAAACAGAACGGAAAAAACGAGAAATGGCCACTGCACTCGCTTGCAGGGCTCATCTACCATTTTAAGATTTATCACCAAATAAAAATAAAATACTCATGAAGAAACAATGCAAGTAGCTGTTAATAAACCATTTAAAAAAAAAGGTTAAACATTATAGATTCTGTTTGCTCAATTTGCAAAATATGATTTGCATACCTATCATAAAAATACTGAACAGCCTTAACTACATTGTTAATTGAAATCATACCCAAATTATCAAGATAATTCATTACAATGTATTTAAATCTATCTAAAAAAGCCTCTGGTGATGCAGTCAAAGTAGTCCAGATTTTGTAGTTTATGCAACATTTATGTATTGAGAGTTGTCTTCTAAGGTTGCCATTGAAACGTATCTGGACCTCGATAATATTAAATGGCTTCAAAAAGGGACGTTCTTCATGTTTCAAAACGACAAGATATAAAGGGTTTGGCACCGTCTCGAATAAAGTTGCATTGATGCACTGCGTATAGCTTAATTCCTCCCTCGTTCTTTCATCCATGTTGAGCAACTGAAAAGAAAAACAGTTTGTAAATAAAACTACATTTTGTGAATAAACCATAAAGATAAACCAATATCCCTATTAGATTCTATATTAGACTCTGTTTTCTGTGTAAACCATAAAGATAAATCGTAAAGAGACCTAAATGCATTAATCGATATACCTGTCAGATTAATTTCTTCTTGCATCTCTAGTCGTAGGTTATTAAGCTGACAAGAAATTATTTTGTACGCATAGAGTTGCCTTGCCTTCTTTAACTGCCTCTTTTGAGCTTGCTGCACAAATGTTAAAAATATACTTCTTCAGTAACATATACCTTACATACCATATAAACTCACAAAGCATGTAATACAACAATGAAACAAACATATAATCTACTCATAAGAAAACAAAAACATGTATTCCAAGTTACAACAGAAGGATGACTTAAACAACAGGAATTTGCAGGTATCCTTATCATCATAAATGACTTAAACAAGAAAGTAATATTCCAAGTTACAACAGGAACTTCCAGGAAAATCGGATAGGTCAAGCGATTAGTTTCATGATAAACAGTATACTGATGTATGTTTAATTATTACTTGTCTTTGATTACCTTGTCATTGTCAGTTAATAACTTGGATTCCCAGCCGCGCACTCCATTTCCTTTATAGGTCTCCATATGCCGAATTGCATAAATTCCACAATCAAACTGATTTTTCTCCGTGCTCCATTTCATCTCAAGCCTTGTAATTGGCACTTTAGCTAAGTCTGTGGCTTTTTTCACATTGATATCCATCATATATGTCACGAAATTCTCTTTCTATAATTTAAAAAAATGCCACTTATTAGTTAGTATGCTGAAAATATTAATCATAACAAAAGTAATTGAATTCCAGTCTTACCAAGATTTCTGGGATTCCATCATAAATGGATGTATTATCCTCTCCTACTTTATTGTTGTCCAGGATTTCAATTGTTGTGGACTTAATATTGAAGCAGATGACATAGTAATAGTGGATGTAATGTATAGGGAAGAATACCTACATTTTAGTCGTCAATTTTTAAAACTAGTTTGTATATGCAAACTAGAAAACTAAAAACTACTAAAAAATATAGTGTGAAAAGGTATACCAGATCAACATTTTTTAGTTGAACCAAATGTTTTTGAAGCACATGATCCAAATTATCTTTGAATCTCCTATACTGATTTTCTTTTATGAGAAGCTCTTCTTGAATGTCCTTAAAACCTTTTCGAGGCTTCAATCCACTTCTTGCATTCAATGTTCTAATCTGTTGAACAAATAGATACATAATTAGGTTTACAAAATTGTCTGATGCTATATAAGTAATTGATTAACCTTTACAAGTTATAAATAAAATACCATATTGTAAGTGTTGCAAAAAAATCTGTGTGGAGATTCCAGCGATCTGAACTTTTCATCCTCATTTAATATGCATGTATAAGTGTCTAAAACACCACAGACAAGTTGCCTATCTAGCTGCAATGTCTGGATTTCATGTTTCATACACACAACCTTATTTTCCCATATGAAAATTTTTTGCCTGCATTCACATTATAGAAGGAAAATGTAATTAAGATTCATTTTCCGATCATTGATTATGAATTGAAATATTTCATTACTTTAACTTACATTGGGTAATCATTGCTTGCATTTAGCCATTTCCAAACATCCTCTTCCGCTTTGGTCAAATTTGGCTTCTCAATGTCAATTGTGCGTTCACGGAATGGTGATTTGTGCAACTCACCCATTTTAACTTCTCTTCTTGGTCTTTCAGCAAATTTCACCATTGGAGGAATGCTGTCAAATTCAAGATCAATGATTCTGCCTTCTAGGGTTAATTCTCCTAAAAAGAATGCTTTATTTGTCATTTTTAAATATGGTCTGTCTGATTTTGGGTGTCCTAAAACATCAACAGTGTTCCAATCTTCCTCAGTCAATTGATTCCAATCCACCTCAAAGCTGTTTAAAAACTTCTTTATGTCATATATACTTGTAATTTTTGTTTAAAAAAAAACTAATGGAATCTATCTAATGGAATCTGTCCTATAATCTAAGAGCATAAAACCTAATGTATCATGGCCCTACCAGTTTTAGTTGCCAACCTTAAATTGAGTAAATATTTTTTAAAATTAACCTGGTTGTATTTTTATAGTTAAAGGTTTAACTTTCTTAAAAAATACAGTAAAACTATTAGAAAGTAACAATGCATAGCAACCAAATGTATTCTTTGTTTAAAACTATATACAATTAGGTTGAGAATCAGTTTATAAATAATACCTTTCAACTGCATCAGATTGGTTTATCAACTTCCGAAAATCTTCTTCAAGATTTTTAATTTCATGATTTGATGGGAACAATGCCTTTGCTGTTTTTAAACTGTCTTGGCATACCATCTTCATCCTTTTCATTTCATCAATATCCTTTCTGATTTGTAACATCAAATCCTAGTTGTTTTTGCCATACACAATAGTTAGTCAAAAAATAAACTAGGATTAATTTAGTTGTACAAGTACAAAAAACTTACCTGTTCTTTGATAAGTTCATATTCATCTGCATAAGCATAGCTTATGTCTTTAGCTATTGAAAGTATTCCATCCCTAACTCCATCATTTTCAAATGAGGATACTCCTTTTATTGTTTCGATTGCAGTTTGGAATTGTTGTCTTTCCACAAAAGTCTGTACACAGAAATAAGCAAAAATAACAATAAAATAATTTATACTAACTGTTTGTACAATGGAGATCTACAGAAACCTAAAGCTTCTACAAAAGTTATAGAATCTAATATAGAATCAAAAAACTTACTAAGTGTTATCTACATTTAGCATGTTATTGACTTTGGGCCTGCAGGGCTCATTTACTCTTTTATGATTCATCACCAAATAAAAATAAATTTCTTATGAGGAAACAAATTAAGATATCACCTTCTCTGGAAATGCATTCTTATTGTCACCAGTGACAATTGTTTCTTTATTTCCTTCTTCAATTCTGATTTTTGCAACACTGAAATTGACATCCTCAATGACCTATAATAGCAAGATAATTTCGTTCAATACGTCAACTAATAATCCATTTTTAAACACGACTTGTTATAAATATTATATAATCTAATATATAATCAATACTGGTTATAAAGATTATAGAATCTAATATAGAATCAAAACTATACTAGTTGGACATAGCAAACTTACTAAGTGTTATTTGGTCAAAATCTGTTTTTTGGGGCTTTAAGTTGTTGTGTTCTAGTGGCAAAATGGCATTTATAAGATACCATACTAATTGTTTGTACAATGGAGATTTACAGAAACCTAAAGTTTCTACAAATGTTACAGAATCTAATATACAATCAAAAAACTTACTAAGTGTTATTTCCATTTACAGTGTTATTGAATTTGGGCCCGCAGGGCTCATTTACTCTTTTATGATTCATCACCAAATAAAAATAAATTTCTTATGAGGAAACAAATTAAGAAATCACCTTCTCTGGAAATGCATTCTTATTGTCACCAGTGACAATTGTTTCTTTATTTCCTTCTTCAATTGTGATATTCGGAACACTGACATCCTCAATGACCTATAATAGTAAGATAACTTCGATCAATACGTCAACTAATAACACTTGGAAGAAAACAAAATTAGAATGTCAGTTAACTTTCCAATATCGATCTATAAATTTCACATAATGACAATTCTTACAAAACCTAGTACATAATTTTGGATAGAAACTGATATATATATATATATATATATATATATATATATATATATATATATATCTGAAATTAAAGATATGAAGTTAAGCAACATCATATATTAACAATCAATCAAATAAAAATTCACCTTCTCTGGAAATTGATTGTTATTTTCAACAGTGACAATTGGTTCTTCATTTCCTTCTTCAATCACAACATTTGTAACAGTAACATCCTTAATGACCTATTACAGTAACATAATTTTGATCAATGATTATTCAGCAATATATATTTTAGTTATTGAACTAATTCTATACCTCAGATTGATTTTCTTGAGGCATGTCCTCTCTTTTTTCAATGTTTACAGCTTCAAACTCGCAATGCTGAATAATCAATAACAAAAATTAAACTCATATCGTGTTATAACCTATTAAAACAAATGGCATGTCTAACGATAATAATTTTGAAATTTATACCTCAGGCTCGGAATCTCCATGTACGTCAATGTTATCTTCCTGACTTGCAAAATATTCCGCAACATCTTCTTGTGAATCTCCACTTACTTCATATTCCCTTCCTGTATAAAAGTTTGAATTTGTCAATTTTGCAATCAAATAAAGGCAGAAATAAATGTGTAATATATATAATAAATACTTAATATTTTCCCTTTTCCAAAAGTTTTATCAACAATTTCAGCCTGATTTCTTTTAAGTACATTAAAATTAGACCATCCAAGAAAAGCAGGTGCTTTTCTATCAACTTTAACAGTATCATTCTCCACTCGGTCAAGATAGAAAAACTGAAAAACACGGCATAAACAAAATATAATTCAGATTACAACAAATATGGATTATTAGATTAGTTATACAGCAAAGAGTATATAACATCTTACCAGTAAAAACATTAGTGGTCCTGTGTAATATTGAGATATTGGATCCTCAAGCCACGCCATAGATGCGCCTTTTAATCCCTCTATCACAATTTTTCACCAGTTCATTTGTGAAACATCATCGAGTGATCCAACTAGTCCTAGCACGTCCTGACTAACAAATGAACCTCTGGTGCATCGGACGAAAAGATTGTACATGAGTACCATAAAATTCTGCTTGAACTGGATATCTACTTTGTCTGTCCTTGCAATTTGCTTCATTATCATTAATTCGGTCACTTTATGACCAGCCTTCTTTTCTGGGTATTGATCCCTCCATTTCTCCTTGACATCACTATCCACTGGACCTAAAATGACATTTCTATCTCCTTTTGGTAAGCCAGTTGTTGTAAGGATCATAAAACCACACAACCTCTCTAGCCATTTCAACAGGTATGTGGCGGAACGAAAATGATAACAAATGTCCAAAGCCAGAATTTTGAATCCATTTCTTTTGACCATCAGTCAGACTTTGCATTGCATCAGAAAAGTTGCTTGGATGTGCTCAAAGCTTCAGGTTCTTTGGGATTTCAATAGTAGCTTTCTGTTTTTCAGACTTCTTCTTTGCCTTTCCATCCTGTAAATTTTATAAATTATGGAACAAATTCATATATATTCTTTGGTGTAAAGATACAGAGAATCTCAAACATATATCTACAATCTAACATAGAATCTAACATTTTATGGCTAACATTTATCAAGCAAATAAAATTAACGATAAAAGTAATGATTTAGGTGTACCTTTTTCAATGAAATTTTTCTTTTCTTTCTTTCATTTGTTTGTCGTTCCCTTTGATTTATCTTTCCTTTTGCAGATATTTTCCTCTTTTTCTGAATTACTTCAGGTTCGCTCTCAGTTTCTTCTTCTCTGTTGTTTTCTTTCCTACTTACAGACCTAGTCACACGAGCAGGAGGTGGTGTTTTCGCTCTTCGTCTCTTCTTTGTAGCTACTTTAGCTGAACGACTTGAACTTAATATTTCCACTTGCACCGGTTTAGTTTCTACTGATGTTTTCTTTGCAATTGGTGTAACTAAACGCGGTGATCGCCTTTCACCCTTTTATTTCAGTTTTATTTTTAGATTCTTCTTTTGCAATTTCACTTCATGTTGAACTTTTGTATCTCCAACCCCTAGATTTTTTCCCAAAAAATAAAAAATAAGTCAATGCATGTTTAATATGAGAACTGAAAAACAGGATTTTAAAAGAAATTGACACATTTAATCTTACGTTGAGCAACTGGATCTGAAGAACTATTTGGAATGGAGCTCTCTAGTGTGTAAACAACAATTGCAAGTTGTTGTTCTGTTTTAAAGTACAATAAATGGAAGAAGAAAGGTTAAATGACGTTATATGCAGAATAACATAAAAAAAAACATAAAAATTATTAAATTACTATTGGAGGTTTACCTTTCTTGTCAAGTTTTATATCTTTGGTTTCACTTTCAAGATTAATGACTTCAACATCATTTTTGTTGCTAGAGAAATCTGAAAAAAAAACCATATCCTAATAAGTTTCTTATACTATCAACTGTGTGTCATGTTGTATCAAATTTATTGATAAAAGTAATTACAACTTTTATTCTACACTAGTTTCAAAGCATTATTAGTATACTACTTATACCTTTCCTTGGTTGCTCAGAATTAACTTCCATTTCCATTTCTTCGAGGTCCACTTCGTCCCAAACATGCATAAGATTATCGTAGAACGTATTGAATTCAGTTAGAGTGAACCAATCTGCTTTCATCTGCATAATTTCAAAGTATTAAAAGACATATAATATAGAATCTCAGTGAGCATAACAGACATATATCTTACACTAAAAAAAAACATAAAATCTCAAAAAAGCATGTCAAACAAAAAAGACTAGTAAAACTTACAAATGACGGATACTGTTCATCAAGGTCAAACTGATTTGGGCATGCCATTAGGAACCGATATATATAAAAAAGGACATAAAAACCACATTCTATTCCATCATTTTGCTGCGGAACCTTTGTAATCCTGAATTTAATACTATGGATCAATTCATCACTAGTCTCTGGTTTTCCTTTCTTGAATATATCAAAAACAAATCTGCAAAAAAATGTATAAAAAACAGTCATGATTCTATTACGAATACCTGTTATATATAAATGATTTTTTTTTTAAAAGGAAAGGAAATACTCAAATATCAAAATCACGAGAGATTACATCGGTGAGAAAAGAGGGGACTAACGTCCACTCCCTACGATCAGACATTGAAATAGCTTCTCTAGCAATCCTATAAGCCGCCATATTCGCTGATCGCCTAACAAACTGAATTTTAGGGGATCTCAGGTCCTTAAACAACATAATACAATCATTTATAATATCGCCGAAGTACGAATGATCCATAAGCTTCTGATTAACGGCTTGAACTACTAGCATTGAGTCTAGCTGGAAAACCACGTTTGGCAAATTCTTCCTTTTCACCCACAACAAAGACTCACGAAACGCGATGGCTTCAGCGATTTTGGGATCAAGCTCTCCCAGAGAGGCACCACCATAGCCCGCAATGAACACACCATTTTCATCTCTCAACAAGCAACCAAACGAACTTGAATTTCTTTCTGCAGAAATAGCAGCGTCTATATTGCAGGCGAGATAGCCTTGCTGAGGACTTTGCCATTTAGGCATCTTCTCCTCTCTGAAATGGGATCCCACAATGGGCCTTGCCTGGGCCTTCTTCCACTGCTGTAAATTCTCGTATGCAGAGTGGCACACCAGTTGAGGAGAATTGAACTTACCTCTTCACACCACTGCGTTCCTATGGTTCCATAAGCTCCACGCTATCATGCAGCAAAACTCGACCCCTGAATTAGACTCAGCTTCGAGGACTGCCCTTAAAAACTGAGGAACGGAATGACCATCTTCTAACTGGACATTCAGGTTCGATGCTTCCCAGCATCTCTGAGCAAAAGGACAGCTCCATAAAGCATGCTCCATCGTTTCATTCCCTACTCGACAAACTGCACACATAGAGTTTACCTCAACGTGTTTTCGTTGAAGGTTATCCAAGGTTGGTAAGTAGTTATGTCGTACTCTCCACATAAAATTTTTCACTTTTGGAGGGATAAGAAGATTCCACAGCTTCTGCCAGTTAACTCTCTCCTGGTTTATATGAAGAACGTTAAGCTCGCCTACTAGTCGTTTATAACCAGTTCTGACCGTATAATAGCCCTTCTCATCATCAATCCAAATCCATGAGTCCGTCCTACCCGAGATACTACGAGGAATACGAAGAATTCTCTGCACGTCTTGGTCAGAGAAAATGTCGTTTAGCACTTCCTTATCCCAATCGTTTTCCCCTATACGCAGAAGGCTGTTAACCGTGATATCTTGAAGCTCTGAAATGACAAGAGTTGATACGAAAGGGTTATCTTTTTCAGGAATCCACGGGTCTGTCCACACTCTTATAGTCTCGCCTGTACCCACTTTGATCCTACTTCCGGCCATGACCATATCTCAGGCTTCCATAATACTTCGCCAAACTTATTAATATAAATGATTTTATTATGTCTATCTATTAAACACATACTTTCGAATGTCCGCCTCAAGATCCATTTCTCGGGATAGCAGGGAATCTAGTAGTAACATGCACGGACGTGCTGTGCTTGAATTTAATTCGTTGTTAAAGTTGCAAAGTATTAGCAGACTCCAATGATTCCTGAACAACACAGAACTTAAATTGGTAAGTACCATAGAAATCAATACCACTTTAAATATATGGAAGAGTGAGCTGTTGCAAAAGTGTAGACTTACATTAGGCAGATAGGAACAAAAACATATGTTTTTTCCAAACACCCTAAATTCAGCATTCATGAAACTACACGTTTTTTATTGTATCCTTCTACAAAACCTTTGAAGAATAACGAATCAGCGCATACGCAAGAGTATGTGAGTGAAATAGGAAGCCTGTTCAATACAGTTCTAGAAAAAAAATTGTCAGTATGATTAATTTAATAAAATCTGATTAAAATCAAACATGTTTTTCTAAGTGTATGGTACATACTTGACATGTTTGTCAAAATCCATGGTGCTCAATTGGTCATTATTTCTCCTTACTAGTCGTCGTTTCTGACCAGTTCTTGCTGTCGAAGAATGTTTCATTCTTCTTGCACTTAGGCGTAATCCACATCTTCTACCTAAGACATAACAAGAAGAAAAAACAATTAACAATTATGTATAACAGGCATATTAAAATATGGTCAACATGTAAAATCAAAATGTAATCAAACTGAAATATATCAAAGAAGCCTAAAAGAGTCACATAAAATAAAATAAAATGAAATGAAGAATCTAAAAAAACAGATAGTCACATATCATCTACGACATAGTACTACAACTAAACAAACATAGAATCATTAACTACAACATTACTCCAAAACCGGGCATAGTAGAGAGAATGAAAATGAAGTTATTATATAAATGATTCAAGTACAAAAACAGGGCACAACATAGATATAATTATCAAATATAAAAAAAAAAATCATGACCGTAACCAAATATAATTATCTCATCTCCAATAGAAATAGAATGTTATACTTAGAATGTGACATAGCATCTACTGTTTATGATATGACTAGGAAACAAATGAAGCCAAAAACAGATACAATAGGAACTCAGTCTCATGAAACTAGCCAATGTCCACCATATGTAACTGGCATAAGACACTTAGTTAGGATCAACATGTCTTAAGTGCGGGATGCCTGGGAATGCAATCTAAATAGACTAGAATGAATATCTAATTTGCACTTTGTATGTATAGAGTATGTGAAGAGTAAATCAAATATATCCTGGAATCTTGGTTTATACACAACTCAAAAATAGAAAAACAGGGCACAGCATAGATATAATTATCAAATATATAAAAAAAATCATGACTGTAACCAAATATAATTATCTCATCTCCAACAGAAATAGAATCTCATAAATAGAATTTGACATAGCATCCAGCAAGCCTAAAATAAAGTCACATAAAAGAAAACGAAATGAAATGAATAATCTAAAAAAAAAAGATAGTCATATGTAGAATGTGACATAGCATCTAGGACAGATAGAATCTTATCCAGTTCTTATAATTGTTTTGGTATACAAGTAGTTATAGTTATAGGTAATACAAGTAGCATACTCAATATGACAATTCACTTAGAAAAAGGATAGATCATATACAGATTTTAACAAGAGACAGAGAATCTTGACTCTAACAAACAAATATAGAAACTCACATAGAATCTTAAAAATATATCTACAATTAATATAACATAGAATCTCATAAAGCATCTCACACATATACTTCAATTCAGACAAACACATAATCTTAGATTCATCAAACAGTTATAATCATAGAATGACATAACATAGAATCTAACATAGCATCTACCAAACATAGCCACAATCAAAAAAACATAGAAACTCACTTTAACAAAAATATTTTACACACAAAAAGCAAAGTTTAAATACAACATTGAATCTCATAAAGCATCTCATACAAATATTTTACACAGAAATACACACAATAACACAAATCATCTGACATATATATTTTACACATAAACATACATGCATTCACAGAATCTCACATAGAAACATGTATGAAACTGTAAAATAACAAAACGACAGAAAATAAGTATAATACCTGCTTTGGAATGCATTTTTCCAGCTCAATCGCAAGTGGAATCTTAAATGAACACTTGCTTCTACCTGAAATAAGTTATCATTATATCATTTTCACATAAAATTGATACAAATTCAGAAATAAACACGTTTTTCACATTCAAACCCTAATTTCATGTAATTTCATTAAAATTTCAATTAATCTAAGAAATTACATATATTACCTCGATAAATTTTCGATTCTACAGCAGTTTCTTCTTGTGAATCAAGCTCAAGAAGCTCAGAACGTATACTTTCCGTTAGAGATTCTCCGTCACGTTAATTCTGCTCTCGACCTCGGGTACTGTGCTCTCGAACGAGTTTGTTGTGTAATTGTACAACTGTAATGTTAATTCCGTTTTTGTTTGTCTGAGTTATGTGTGAAAATGACTGTTATGTCCCTGTTTTATCTTTTAATCCTGATCATTGATTTTTTTAATGGTGTAGATGGGTGTTCTTTATTGTTCTTTATTTAAAGTGTTCTGTATGGAGTGCAATTATATATATATATATATATATATATTAGTATTTTGTTAAGGATTTAAAGAATGGTTTGCAAGCTATTTGCTGCATTACTGTCTAATTCCTAGTAGTAGTTTATTTTAGGGGTGAGTATTCGGTTAAAACTGAACCGAATCGAACCGAATTTTAATTCGGTTATTCGAAATTGAAATTTTTAAAAAATCACAACCGAATAGTAAATCAATTTAAATTTGGTTTTAACTGTAATTTTTGTTATTATCATAAACCCATATAAAAAACCGAAATATAAACAGGGAGAAATTCTGAGATTGCAAGACCAAAAGGACGATGATTTGACACCTTAATAAAATTTTCACGCTTGATAAAACTACTCCCTCCGTTTCAATTTGTGTGTCCTGTTTCCTCTGGACACGTTTGCCAACGCACACTTTTAATCGTTAATATCTTCAATTTCGTATTAGTATTAACTATAAAAACTTCACTGTATTAAAGTACTCATAAATACGAATCCAACAAGATCACTCATGACTATATTTGGTCTTATAGATTAGACATAAATTAGTAGTCAATCATTTATAATAAACAGTGTCCAAAGTCAAAACAAGACACACAAATTGAAACGGAGGGAGTAGCGTAGAACATTTAACTTTCTTTAGATTCAATATTTGCTGCTAATAATGTTACTTTGGTAGATCCTGGTCCAGATTTTAATACTCCTAGAAAAGCAATAAAATTCTCTGTTGGTTGAGCTCAAGTCTCAACTCACATACTGCTACATTCAAAAGTTGTAGGCTAGTGGAAACCATGATTGATTGTTGCAAAAACAAGCTAATTACAAGCAAGACCAGATTGCAAAAAACATGATTTAGCCAGACTTTATTCATATTATTATTCGATTGAGTAGTTGATTCTCAGTTTCTCACTTCTCAGCAGTCAACGGTGTGTTTGTATTAGGTCGAGTAAAGTAAGTGGTACTCCCTAGCTTCCAAAAAATTCTTCCCATTTTCCTTGTACACGTTTGCCAACGTACATTTTTAATCTTTAATATCTTTAATTTCGTATTAGTTTTAAATATAAAAATTTCATTGTATTAAAATACTCATAAATACGAATCCAACAAGATCACTCATGACTATATTTGGTCTTATAAATTAGACGTAAATTAGTAATTTGTTTCATGTTATGAACAATCCCGACATATGATACGAGAGTAGCGTTATAGATGGAGGGAGTAACAAGTACTCCCTCTGTCCCATTCATTTCTATACAGTTACTATTTTGGGGGTATCCCTTCATTTCTATACATTCCAAAAATAATAAAGTTTTAATATTAAAAAACACTATTACACCCACTAACTTTCCTCCATTATCACTTAGCAAAAAAAAAAAAAAAAAACTTTCCTCCATTATCTCAAATCTATAATATAAAACACTATTACATCCACGGCTTCTCACCACTTTACCCACTTTTCATCTAACTTTACTCACCATTTATACATTTTCTTGGTCTCCGTGTCCGAGTCAAACGTATACAATTCATCAGGACGGAGGGAGTAACTAGTAAGTAGACAGTAGTACCAAAAATTTAAAATTACAATATATTTATTTGTTATTACTTATTAATAATATTTTAATATTTTATTATAATTTAAAAAATCGGCTATTTATTCGGTTAACCGCGGTTAAAAACCGAAAAACCGAAGTTTCTGAAAAATGAAAAACCAAACCAAAATTATTTCGGTTATTCGGTTCGGTTTTCGGTTAACCGGACCGAATGCTCACTTCTAGTTTATTTTAGAGACTTATGATGGGATTGTATTGATCAATTGTAATGGAACCTTATCACATTTATGCGGTGTGGTTTATGCGTTTTTAAAATTTTGCGATGTGGTTACGGTCTGAAAATTTGAATAAATCGCATGCACGAGTTGTCCACAGTTTTTGGAGAAAAATCGCACCGCTCGCACCGCGATGACCCCGTCTAATTATCTTTATCCTATCAGATAAGAAAATAGCCGCACTCAAAATTCCGAAAAGCTACATTAATATATATATATATATACATATATATATATATATATATATATATAGGGTTCCATAGCCACCGTTGGTTGAAAAAAGGCCCAGAACCACCAACTCGTACACTGCCGCAAGTGTTCATTGCGGCAGGAAAAAAGACACCTGCCGCAATGAAGGGTTGCGGCAGAGTTTTAATTTAAAAAAACATTTAATTTATGTAGAGTCGATCCCAGGTCCTTCACCAGCGATTACAACAACTTTACCATTACAACAAACAAAATTCTTAGAAATTTTCTTCAAAACAAAACACTATTAAATATTATTTTACGTTATTATACTTTTATTTTTATTATTTATTAAAATTAATAAAAAATGGTAAATTAATACATTATAAATAAAAAATGTTTATAAAATTTGAATTATTATATAAAATTTTAAATAAATTATTATAGTTTTATATTTAATATAAGTAATAAATAATAATAAATTAATAAAAGCTGTTAATTTGAAATATAGAAACAAGTAAAAGAATGAAATTATGTTTTCACCCTCCAAATTGCTGCCGCAATGATACATAGCGGATGAACTAAAATCTGAAATTACTTTTTTACCCTTATTGCTGCCGCAATGAATCATTGCGGATATGTTAAAATACGAAATTACTTTTTTACCCTTAAATCTGCTGCCGCAATGATACAATGCGGATACGAGAAGTATACAACCACCCATTGCGGTTTCCGCGACATGAACTAACCCTAATTAAGCACAGAGTTCAGGCGATTTCAGGCGACTCCGGGCGATTTCATGCGATTTACACACAGAGCTGCGAATGTTAGGCGATCTTCCTCCTCAAGGTATCTTCTAATTGACACTTACACACATACGCATGTAGTGTTACATACACACACGCACTACTATATACATGGTTTGATTCATTTTTAACTGTGGGTGGTGTTTATTTACTTCATTTTAGTTGAAATCATGAATTAAATCGAATTATTAGGGTTCATAGTTCGAATTTTACCCATTTTTGGTTTGAATTAGTTTGAAATTAGGGCTTTTACCCTCAATTGAGTTGAAATTAGGGTTTCTCATCTTTAATTAGGTTGAATTAGCTCGAAATGCCCAATTTAGAATTAGGTTTCGAATTATTATCCAAATTTTTATTAAAACTATGAATTAATTCGAATTATTAGGGTTTATAATTATGAAATTATAATTATAAATTTTTTTATGAGTTGTGGAAATTTTAATTCGAATTTTTGAATTATTAATTTGAATTTTTGAGTTTAAAATTCGAATTTATGAATTAATATGATTTATTAATTCGAATTTTGATTAATTAGTGTTATTAGTACTGCATTTTATTTGATAAATGATATTCATTGTTAATTTATTCTTGTTTTAAATATGTCTTCATGGAATGATAATTTTAGCCAATTTTGGTACATGTTTATGAAATGTGCCTTATTTCTTTGATTTTGCACATTGCAGATGCTATGGATATGCAGTGCGGGCCTCTCGATAGGTCCCTCTTGACCATGCAGGATGATCATATTAGCAGTCACATATGGCAGGGGGTGAGCGGGAGAAGTTGGATGTCCGCCAGTTGACAACGACTTGTACACACATGCATTAAAATCCGTTTTGAATTCTGGATATATGGTGTACAGACTAGATAACTTCTCGGGAAATTTACTACTTATATGCCATGTACAATATAAGTGTTTTGTTTCGGGCATAACCGTGGCAATAGCATTTCCCAAAGCAATATCTTGATCGGTAATTATTGTAGTGGGAGGTTTGTTGTCAACGGCTTCCAACCAAGTTTCTAAAACCCATTGATAAGAAGTCTCGGTCTCATCTCTCATGAGTGCAAATCCAAACAAAATATTTTGGTAATGGTGGTTCACTCCCGTAATAGGTATGAAAGGCATACAATGCCTATTCGTTCGATAAGTTGAATCGAACGTCACCACATCACCAAAATTCTTGTAAGCATTCATGCATCGAGGATCAACCCACACCAAACCTTTAACACGATTCTCGTTATCCACATCCACTCGATAGAAGAAATGACCAAACGCATTCTCTTGTTGTAACTTTCCTAATAAGACCAAGCCACACTCCGCATCACCGGAATCAAACACTCGGTGCCGAATATCCCGTATGACATTGCGTACATCTTGATTAGAAAACCCTAAATTTTCAATTCCTCCACATGTCTCACCTAGATATTTCATCACTTTACTCGTCTCGATCCCCGATTTGTTAAACAACTCAATTAATGATCGGGTGATCGGATCGATATTGCGTGATGTTTGAAAAAATTGTCTCTTATCCGGTGTTACCATGGCATGATTGTGTTTCAAATCAACCAAAGTTACCTTCCATTTGTTTACATTTACTAGGTGACATACGTACATTCGAGCACGACAATTCGTTCGTGGATCTACATCCCTAATGCGTCGTTTTCCTTTATCAAGATAATCCGATTCCGGTGCTACTCTTCCACCCTTCTTACAAATAAACAAACAGGATGATGGATCATGACTCCGTTGATGTTTATGAGTATTCCTAATTATTATCTCGAATCCGACATTTCGACCATAATTTCTATAAAAACTTTCTGCCTCATTTAATGTATCGAAAATCATTCCAACACAAGGCACAATCTTATTAACATCCGCAAATGTAAAATCACAATTTTCGTTTCCAATATCCTCATCATCATGATTTTTTCCCATCCTAACATCCTCATCATCAACATTTTTTCCCATCCTAACATCCTCATCATCAACATTTTTTCCCATCCTAACATCCTCCTCATCATCAATTTTTTCCATCCTAATATCCTCATCTCCTTCATCATCATTTTTTCCCATCCCAAATTTCTCATCTTTTTCATCATCACCATCACTAATAATTATCTTGTTTTTACCCTTTCCACCATCATTTTTTTTCCCACCAACATCATCAACATTCATTTTATCTTTATGAACATTGTAATTCACTCTACGTTTACGAACAGTACTATAATAATTATCAATATCTACATCATCAAGAAATAATTTACGAGAAACATGATTTTTTTAACGGGCGGCGTAACATAATCATCACCATTATGTTCACTAGATGAACTAGAAGAGCTAAATAAAAATGAAGCCATTGAATAGAGCACTAACCTTAATTTTGGATGAATTTTTGAGCTCCAAAACCTTGAAAATCGTTGGTTTTTTCTGCTGTTTGAAAAAAATAAATTGAAGAAGAAGACAAATTCTGTTACCTTAAAGAAAACAGATTTCACGCCTGCCGCATTGTTTCATTGCGGCAGAAAGCCTTAAATGCCAACTGCCGCGATGAAACATTGCTGCAGGTGGTTCATTTATTACCAACCACCAACCATAATTAATGCCGTAAAATTTTTCTGAGCCACAATGAAACATTGCGGCAGGAAAAACTACCGCAATGAGTCATTGCGGCAGTAATTTATGATTTTTTAATTTTTTTTTTGTTTTATTTTTAAATCTTCAAATATGCATCAAAATAATAAACTATATTAATTTTAACTTAAAAGTATCTTTAATAATGTATTATGGATATTTTTTACATGTTACGTAGTTTAAATATTGATGGAATGACATGTACATCTCAATCTTAGATAACTGTTGAAAAATGAATCAGGATGGTAACATTTTTTGTTATTTTTTCTATTTAAAATATTCAATATAAATTTTTTCTTAACACTTTCATTCATTTTAACTTACATTAATGTTTTATGCTATTTTTTTCATTTTTTAGATTATAATAATATATATTTCATTATTTTCAAGTTTTGACTTTACATAACATTTTTTTCCTAAATTTGTTTCAAAAATTAATTAATTAATAATTTAAATGTCACGTGGTTGGAAGTCGTTCCCATGTTCATTAACCCGTCTATACACATTTCATATGTTATTATCTATTAATTTACTATTTTTTATTAATTTATAAATATAGATATCAAATTACAATAATGTAAAATAATATGTAAGATAATTTTGCTTAAACTTGCAAGAGTGGAAGTTGGTGGTGCGGCAAAATGTTTGTATCATTTGGAAAAGGTCAAGAGTTTGAATCCAAACGAATGGTTTTAATTTTCTATTTTTTATTAAATTTATAAATAAATATATTTCAAATTAATAATTTTAAATAATAAATAAGATAATACTGTTTACATTGCTATAGTACAAGTTGTTGGAGTGGGAAAAGTTTTGTATAATTTCTAAAAGGTCAAGAGTTCGACTCCAAACTAATGCTATGTATTTTTAATTAAACAACTAATAAATACTGCCGCAATGAACGATTGCGGTAAGATTGCGGCTAGTACTGCCGCAATGAACGGTTGCGGTACTGCTGGTGGCTAGTCCAACCAACGGTGGTTGTGGACCAAACCTCATATATATATATATATATATATATATATATATATATATATATATAGGGTCCTACTCTACAAAAACTAAAATTAACTACAAACTACAAACTAAACACTAATTCAATATTTCATGCTAATCTAATGATCAAACTAGGGGTACCCCAATACAAAAAGTGTTTAAAATAATTGGCTCCATTCAGCAAAAAAAAATAATAATCACTGTTCACGTGATGACGTGACAGTGGATTTCACTGGTTAACGGTGCTTCGCACCTTCTTGTACGGAGCTTCGCGCCTTTATCATTCTAAAGTTGTAGGGAATGACAATCAATGGTAAAGGCAATAGACGATTGACGGGTGTGTCGAGGACCTGCGGCCCTCATGACTACCTAACTCATCCGTTTACTGTCTTAAATGCTTCGCATTTCCACGGCACGTTTTTTTTTTTTTTGTGGATAGAGCCAATTATTTTAAGCATTTTTTGTGAAGGTACCCTTGGCGGGAACCTTAGAATAAATGAAATATAATTAATCTAGTGTTAGTTTGTAGTTTGTATTTAAGGATTGGTTTGTATTTGAGCGAAAGCCTATATATATATATATATATATATATATATATATATATATATATATATATATATATATATATATATATATATATATAGGTTTTTGCTCAAATACAAACCACTCTTAAAATGAGAACAACAAACCAACACAAAATATATTATATTTCATTTATTCTAAGGGCCCCGCCAAGGGCACCTTCACGAAAAATCTCTAAGTAATTGGCTCTATCCACAAAAAAAAAAAAAAACTTGCCGTGGAAATGCGAAGCATTTAAGACAGTAAACGGATGAGTTAGGTAGTCATGAGGGCCGCAGGTCCTCGACACACCCGTCAATCGTCTATTGCCTTTACCATTGATTGCCATTCCTTACAACTTTAGAATGATAAAGGCGCGAAGCGCCGTACAAGAAGGTGCGAAGCACCGTTAACCAGTGAAATCCACTGTCACGTCATCACGTGAACAGTGATTTTTTTTTTTCTGTCAGTTATCCTTGTAGCCTTTTGTAATTCTATATGCTTATATAAGAAGAAGAAAAGTTACCAGCAGAAGATTGAAATGTTTCTGGAGGACTACAAAGCTCTTAAGCCCACAAGATACTCGTATGCTGACATTAAAAAGATAACCAATCATTTTAAAGTCAAAGTAGGGGAAGGAGGTTATGGTTCAGTGTTCAAGGGACAACTTTCAAATAACGTTCCTGTTGCAGTTAAGATCTTAAACGATAAGGTTGATGCTGAAGGAACTGGAGAAGATTTTATAAATGAAGTTAGTACTATCGGCTTAATCCACCACGTCAATGTTGTTCGTTTAGTTGGATATTGTGCTGATGGCTGTAGGAGAGCTCTTGTTTACGAGTTTCTACCAAACAATTCCCTGGAAAAGTATGTCTATTCTAAAGAAAATCATAGAAACGGGTTCCTTGGTTGGGAAAAGAGGGAAGAAATTGCTTTAGGGATCGCCAAAGGAATCGAGTATCTTCACTAAGGATGCGCCCAACGAATCCTACACTTTGATATCAAACCTCATAACATCTTGTTGGACCAGAATTTTAATCCAAAAATCTCTGATTTTGGTTTGGCAAAATTGTGTACCAAAGGCCAAAGCATAGTTTCCATGACTATGGCTAGGGGGACAGTAGGTTATATTGCTCCAGAAGTGTTCTCTAGGAATTTTGGAAAGGTATCATCCAAGTCAGATGTTTATAGCTTTGGGATGTTGTTGCTTGAAATGGTTGGAGCAAGAAATCATACTTCAGTAACAACCGAGAACACGAGCGAAGTACATTTCCCTGAGTGGATTTACCATCAGCTTGAGCATGGGAGGGAGACGAATCAGATTGAGGAAGAGGGTGATAGCAACATAAAAAGGAAGCTAACAATTGTGGGACTTTGGTGTGTGAATTGGCATCCAGCAGATAGACCTTCAATGAAACATGTGATCCAAATGCTCGAAGGAGAAGATTGCCCGACCATACCTCCAAATCCATTTAGTTCAAGTCCAAGAAATGCATTCGCAGCAGCACCTGCTAGGCCATTCGCCAACGAGCTTGAAGTTATATCAGAATCAGAGTGATTTTGAGTTGGAGCAAGGTGCCTTGGTCAATTTTACGTAAACAAAATCCTTGAAACTGTATCTGGAAATATGTATTCTTGTTCATGTGAACCCTTTCTTTTACACTTGTATTAGCCTGGTACCTGAGCCTGAGTACTTGGCTACTAGGTATATATATGATGCAATATTTTGACAATGTTCATGTAGTTGTAATGCATCTGCATATCAATAGAATAATTAATGCATTGCAGGTATAGATTATTTGTAAAAACTCAGAATAATTGGTGATTGATCCAAGATTACAAGCCATTAGGAAGGTTTCTTGAGACATGGACTGCTACGGGACTTATAAATCTTCAGGTAATTTTATATATGCTTAATTGAAATTGATAGAATTAAACTAAAGTGTGATGAAGGTTAGAACAAAGAAAATTATAGTAACAGAGAAGGAGATGAGAAATTTCAGAAGAAAGAGATGAGAGTGAGAACTAAACATTTCATTCAAAATCATCTTAATGTCTCTCCAGTAACTCAGCCAAACATATATCACACCTAGCACCTGAAATATTTTTAACATCCTGCCAACATTTACAACTGAAATATTAAAATTGATATAATGATTCAGGCCCAGTAGTAATAATGGTCAAGCCCAACATATTAATACTCCAGCCCATAGCATATCTGATAGAGTGTATTTTATATATACTTTATAGAATTTTGTTCCCACATTTACGGTGCTTTTGCGAATAATCGTGAGTATTTAATTAGTTTTTGATGAGTTTATTGCAGGAAATAAAGTATTGCCAAGTTTGAAGGGATTTAACGATTTTACGGTGTTTTTGGCTCCGAACAATGACTTTATGAATTTGTGAGAAGAAGTGATGGAATTGTGGATCGTTGATAAAGATTTGAGGCTTAATAAATTGTTCGCAATGATGCTAAAGCGCAACACGAACCAGGCAATAAAACGCGGAAGTGCAGCCTTTATTTTGTCAAGGAGTGCTCGACAGACAGCAGTTCGCGCAGCTGCGCCTCTCAGCCGCGCAGCTGCGCCCTTCAAGCACTGGGAGCAGAATTCATTGCGCGCAGCTGCGCCCTTCCTCGCGCAGCTGCGCCCGTGCGTGGCTGTGCGGGAATTTTACTGCAGAATTTTGATCCTTTTTCCTATTTGTAATATAATTCTAATTACTTTTAGCTGGGCCTATTTATTTAAGGCAATTACTTAAGTCTTGGAACACTATAAAAACTCATCGAGGTGATTGATTTGGGGATGGAGAAAAAAAACATATACACACATTAGAACTTTGTAAACATCTTTTGGGGAGATTTGTGGAGAGCTTTTATTTTCTTTGAAGATTAAAGGTTTTTCTCTTTCTCTTTTCTTTATAATATGATTTGTTCAATTTATAATTCTTGTTTTGTTAATTCAATTATGAGTGAGTAGATAATTAATCTAGGGTTAAGTAGAACCCTAGTTATGATTGATGTGTGAATTTCCAACTTTCCCCAATTTGATTGTTTAATTGCTCTTGCTTATTGAGTTGTTTTAATTAACAATTGCAAATCAGACGTGATTATGTGTATTGTTTGAACTATATCTAATTATCAACGAGAGTTGGATTTAGATGGTTGTGATTTATCCAGTAAGAACATGAAATTCTCCATGAGAATAGGTAGAATGGATTGTTAGGAATTTAGGGTGCTGTAATTAATGTCTCTAAATTAAATGATACCATGAGAATAGGATTGATTGTAGTTTAAGAGAAGCTATTAATACTCGAGAGAGGTTATTGGTATTTTTATGGCGCATCTTTCCTTTTGAGTAATATATACGATTGATTTGGGAAGGAAATTCACGATTGCATCAATTCATGCTAGTGGGGATACTTAATTCTGGATGTTTTTAATATTTGATTAATATAAACACAATTCGAATTAGTATAAGTTTAGTTTAATAAATCCTCAATATTTATTGTGTTACTTGCTTAGCCGAATTAAATCAGAAACAACTAGTGATTGATACGTTTGTCTCTGTGGGATCGACTCTGACTTACCCTACTACATAGTTAGAAGGATTTGTTAGAAATTATTATTTGATAGGCACGCGACGACCTTGTCAATATCCTCCCCCTTTAACAGACCTGTCCCAAGTTTGAACCAACACCAGCAGTTTTGCAAAAGTCTGGAAACTTTGCCACAAAAGCAACAGCTCCTCCCAAGAATTTTCATGGAGCTGACTACTAGACCATTTCACTAAATACTGTACTTGGGCTTTGTTCTGAAACTTCACCATTCGAGTATCAAGTATAGCTTCAGGTTGCTTCTGGAGAGAATTGACAACTCCCTTCTGTTGATTACACCAATCAGGCAAGGTAGCAAATAATGGCAGCGTTCCAACCACTGGATTGAGTTGCGAGACATGAAAAATGTTGTGAATTTGAGAAGCAGGTGGTAGCTCTAATTGATATGCAACTGAACCAATAGCTGCCAACACTTTAAAGGCCCATAGAATTTGAAAGATAGCTTATGATTAGTCCTGTTTTGCACACTAGATTGCCGATAAGGCTGAAGCTTCAACCATACAAAGTCTCCAACCTTAAAACTTCTCTCGGTTCTATGGAGATCCATCTGTTGTTTCATTCTATGTTGAGCTCTCAAGAGATGAAATTTTAAGCTAGCAATCATAGCTTCCTTCCTCTGCAATGTTCTGTCCACTACCTCATTACTTGATTCTCCTGGAAGATAACGAAGGTGCAGCGGAGGTGGCTGATTATACACAACTTCATATGGTGTAATTCTTGCAGCAGTATGAAAATGAGTATTATACCACCATTCCGCTGTAGGTAACCAAAAATTCTAGTCCTTAGGATGCTCCCCACACATACACCTAAGATACGTTTCAAGAAATTTATTTACCACTTCCGATTGGCCATCGGTTTGTGGATGATAAGCGGAAGATAACTTGAATTCTTTTACGTGAACACTAAACAGGCCCCTCCAGAATTGACTAAGAAATATTTGATCTCTATCACTCACAATACTTTTAGGCCAGCCATGCAATTTAAATACACTGTCTAAATATGCTTGGGCTACTTGTACAGCTGTGAAAGGATGAGCTAATGATATAAAATGTGCATATTTACTCAACCTATCCACTATTACAAATATTACCTCTTTTCCTGCAGATTTGGGGAGACCGGTAATAAAATCCATGGATATATCAACCCACACTTCTTCTGGAACTGGTAATGGTTGTAGAAGACCTGGACTTGCTATTGACTCAGTTTTAGCAGCTTGACAAACCTTGCATTGCTTAACAAAGTTTTTAACAGAATTTGATAGCCCTTTCCAGTAGAATATAGATTTAATTCTCCTTAAAGTCAACTCCCTTCCTGAATGACCACTATCAGGTGAAGCATGGTTCAAATTTAAAATTTTATCTCTCAGATTCTCATCTGGTCCCACCAATATTTTTCCCTTTTTCCTCAAAAGACCATGCTGCAATTGGTAATATGGAATACTTTCATTCTGCTGTAATCTATCAATGATCCTGAGTAACTGTTGATCTAAAACATAACTAGCTTTAATCAGATCAGGTAAATTTGAAGAAGTTATGGATATTGCCATACATAAAATGTCTACACCTTGAATCCTTGATAAAGCATCTGCTACGACATTATCAACACCCTTTTTATACTAAATTTCGTAATCAAATCCCATCAATTTTGAAAGCCAAAATTGTTGGAAAGGGGTTGACAACTTTTGCTGCAATAACCACTTGAGACTTTTCTGGTCAGTCCTTATGACAAAGTGATTTCCCAATAAGTATTGCTCCCATTTTTGAACAGCAAAAACCAAAGCCAACAATTCCTTTTCATACACGGAAAGTTTTTGCCATTTTGGACCTAGAGCTCTACTAATAAAGGCAAGTGGATGTTTATCTTGCATAAGCATAGCTCCTATTCCATCTCTTGATGCATCGGTCTCCACGACGAATGTTTTTGAAAAGTTAGGAACAGCCAACACTGGTGCAGAGATCATTGCTTTCTTAAGTGTCTCAAAAGCTTGTTGAGATGTTTCTGTCCATTTAAACGCACCTTTCTTAAGCAGTTCTGTCAAAGGTCTGCTAATGACTGCATAATGATGAACAAATTTTCTGTAATAACCTATCAACCCAAGAAAACTTCTCAATTCTTTAATTGTTGCTGGTACAGGCCAACTATTGATTGCCGCAATTTTGGCAGGATCAGTTTCGACACCCTTTTCTGAAATGAAATGACCAAGGTACTCCACCCTTTTGCTAGCAAAAGTGCATTTACTCTCTTTGACATACATTCCATGTTCCTTCATAAGCTCAAATACAGCAGCAAAATGTCTCCAATGATCATTTAAGTTCTGACTGTAAACTAAAACGTCATCAAAGAAAACTAACACGCATTTTCTGAGTAATGGCTTAAAAACATTGTTCATCCAACTTTGGAATGTGGCAGGAGCATTCGTTAAACCAAATGGCATAACTAAGAACTCATAATGTCCGGTATGAGTCTTAAATGCCGTTTTGTGGACATCCTTCTCTTGCACCCTTAATTGATGATATCCCGCGTGCAAGTCAAGCTTACTAAACACCGATGAACCAGCTAACTTATCAATAAGTTCCTCAACTACTGGAATTGGAAATTTGTTCTTCACCGTTTTGCTATTTAAATCTCTATAATCGATACATAGCCTCCAAGTACCATCCTTCTTTCCCACAAGCACAACCGGAGAGCCAAATGGACTTGAACTATCTTGAATGATCCCTCTATCCATCATTTCTTGTATCAACCGATCTATGATATCTCTTTGCTTTAATGGATATCTATAAGGCCTGATGTTAACCGGCATTGCTCCTGGTTCCATTGGAATAGTATAATCAAACACACCTCTATGAGGCGGTAAACCTTGAGGTTCTTCAAAGATCGCCTGATATTTGCTTTTAAGTTGATTCAACTCTTCTAAGGACTGCTGGTCACAAACTTCTTTCTCTGAATTTTGAGTTTCACTGAGTTCAATGACATTGTTAAGTTGCAAAAAACATAAATGAGCAGCACTTCTCATCATTTTCAGTCTTGGTGCTCTTTCAATGACTTTAAGTTTCTGCAAAGGAGTCCCCCTTAATGTCATTTCTTTGCTGTCCACTTTGAATGTCATCAATAGCTTCTTAAAATCCCAACATATAGGACCAAGCTTGCTAAGCCACTGAACTCCCAACACCATGTCACAACTCCCTAATGAAATTAGCATGACATCTGTGCTAAAAGAAGTACCCTGCATCTGCCAAGTAAAGCCCTTACACATATGTCTGCATTCTAAATGATTGCCATCTGCTATGGTAATAGACTGTGTCGGCATTTCCACTATTTTGCAACCCAGTTTCTTTGCAATAGAGATATCCAAAAAATCATGTGTGCTCCCAGAATCTACCAAGATATGAATTATCTGCTCCTTTACTACTCCCCAAATTCTCATAGTGTTAAAAGAGCTACTGCCGGATAATGCATTCACAGAGATATATGGATCCCTCACATCTTTTGTAGCCTCTTCCTCTTTGTTACAACCATTCTCAACTTCTGGCCACTGTAAACAACTAATTTTCTCGAAACTTGCACTTATGGTCTCTTGAATAAGGTTGATCGCAGAAATAACACAATCCTTTTGCTATTTTTTCTGCTCTAACATCAGCTGGAATGTGCTTAAAAGTTTTAGTCGAGCTCTGATTATTCTTAATAGGTTGAAAAACAGATGGTTTAAGAACAGGTGTGGGTAGGAGCGGTGGTTTAGTGTTAGCCAGATGTAAGAACCCAGATTTTGGGTGGAATTAAAACTTTTATGTATTTAATGATGTAAGAATGAATAGTGGATACGGCTACAATGTAATAATTGATATTTGGAAAGAATGAATGGAATTCGAGTTTATTATGTTTATGTCTTGAAGAATGCTAAAGGGTGACAACATAGGTAAGAATAATCTATCTTCTAAGGGAATAAGATATGGCAACTTCAAGCAAGAGAATACTCTCATGTCATCCAGATCGATAACGATTAATCCAGTAGTTCCGTAAAAAGGTTAAGGAACGATCGAAAGAGAATACGGACAATTATACAACCCTAAGAGAACAAGTAAAGAATACAAAATGAATAGTGTTTTGGTGGAAGTATAGAATAATATGAGACGACACTATATAGAAGTATTCGGAACGGATTTCCGAGTTCGTATTAGTGATCCAGGGGGAAAATAAGTGTATGTAAAAGCTGTCGGATTCTGAAAAACCGAACTATTATTTTCTCCGAGAGTTCCCTGGACACTGATAGCCTTAAGTATTTAACGAATGGATTTAAGGAATATAAATTGGAAAGTTAGAATGAAAGATGGAGAATGAAAGTATTAATATTAAAAAGGATTCCCGGTAAACCCTAATTAGAAATCCGTGAAATATTCCTACGAACGATCAATCGAAACGGGTAATAACCGGACACAGAAACAAGCAGAGGGAGCAAGAGTCTTGTGCAAGCTACTAGTATAAAATATCTAGTAACTAAACTAGAATCAAGGAACTAGCACCTTAGAGGAAGAACTAAGTACTTAGCAAAGTAACTACCTAGTTAAGCTCTAAACCACCATAAAACCAACACTTGTCTTGCCATTTCATCATCCAACACCTCATCACTTTAATAAAGTGACTTTATACAAGATATTATGTTGTAAGTGGATGAGAGTGGATGAGATTAAACCATATAAAACAAAAGAAACCAAGCAACTCTCTCCCCCCTTTTTCCATTCCATTCGGCCAACACCTTAATTCCAAATCCAAACTCAACCTTCCCACCATTGTTTGCTCTTGAAATTTTTAAGGTGAGACTTATATTTCATAAAACTTATCTCCTCAAAATCTTAGCACCAAACTCCTTTGTTTCCATTTTCAAAAAAATCAAACAAGAGGAGGGTGAATAGTGTTCATCATGTACTAACTTTGTTTTCTTGATTTTTCATGGTTGATCCTAGCTAAGTTAAGGCTATCCAAGGGCAATACCAAGCTTTGTGAGGTTAGTACATACTACAAGGAAGGTATAAGACTTGAAAACCCTAACCCTTGTTTGAGATTTAAGTATGTTTATGATAGTTATAACTTAGTTATGGTTATGTTAAGATTATAAGCATGATTATGTATGGATCTTGGATAAATGATGAAAATAGCTAGATGAACGGAAAGGCATTGCTTGGCCTCAGTTCATGTATATAAATCATGTATATGTTGTTTGGGTTGGATACCATGTTTATGGGAAGATTCGAAATTGGTAGATATTCGATTTACAACCGTTATAATGCCCGATTTTACAATACCATGTTTTGTATGCCATTTTCCATGTCGAAACCCTACTGTCCAGAGACCTTATCTGCCATTATAGGATAGGTAATGTTCTAAGCTTCGTTTTGACATAAAGATCACGTGAAACAGACTTACGGTTTAGGAATTATGACCAAATTACTAAAAGTAGTTCGAATCCGTAAACGAAAGTTTGTAACTGAAATTGAACCCTCGTAAACAATGTAACGTCATGGCGAATCTTGGTAAATAAATACTAGGGGTAAAAAGGAAGGTGTGAAAGAAAACCGTATGTCAAAAGGAGCATTTTTCGATTTATTAAAAATGTTCGAGTCGAGGTTAAACGCGAACGAACCCCTAAAAGACGACTCTTTTATAACTTCGGTAAAACACTTAGAAAACGGGCGATAAAACTCGGAGTATAATATTGGTTCGTAACGATCGACCTTAGAACTCATATGACTTAAGTATGTCCCAAGTATAAGTACAGTGACATGTCGTATTAACGAACGAATGTCGGGTCGGATCAGTGATAAAAAGGAATCCATTAAAAGGGGTATAACGAGATAACTCGAGAACGTGTTTCGAATTAAGTATAACTTAACTTTTAATATGTTAAGTGATTAATCCCGAATGCCTTGGCTATTTATAGATCACCAAGCTGAACCGGGACCCGCTACCACTACCCCTTACCGTACTCGACTACCAGGCAAGTTTCAATTCCCTTCTTTTAGGCTGTTGTTATGATTGAATAAATATATAAATATGTTTTCTGTTATACATATGCCATAGCATGCATGCCTACTTTCAAGTTATATCATTATGCTTATTCCCTGATTGTTATTGGCTTATAAATTAGATAGCTATCGTATCAACTATAAGTCGGTTATTGTAAGACCCTCATAGAAGGGCGTATACATCTTATTCATCAAACATAGACCGGGAGTCAATATTTCTTGACATATCGAGATTACCTCGGAGGAAAATATTTAAGTAAATATTTTCCATTATTCGGGCGACGAATATTATTTGAATATTCGTTCGAGATTATTTATTTAACGATCCTTACTTCAAATAATTATTTGAACGTAACTATTCGACGAATAATATTTATTTTAATATTCATTCAGAGTCGAATTAATTATCGATTATTATTTCGAATATTCTTCTAAAGATGAGACTATTAAATGAATATTATTTGGATATTCATTTAGAATATTATTTTATTGAATAAATATTACTTTTGAATATTCATTTAGGATATTAATTACTTGATGAATATTATTTTAATATTCATCTGAAGTTTGGTTTATTTATCGAATATTATCACGAATATTCCTTTAAAGCTTGGATTACTAAATGAATATTACTTGATATTCATTTAGAATATTATTCATTAAATGAATATTACTTTTTGAATATTCATTTAAATTCCTAATTAATTATGAATATTGTCTTAAATATTCCTTTCAGGTCTTATTAATTAATGAATATTATTTTGAATATTCATTTGAATATTTAATTATGCAATAAATATTCTCTCGATATTTCTTCAAGAATTATTTGAGAGATACTCTGATTAAAGGTATTCTTTCATATTCCTAAATATTCTGTAAAATATTTTAATTCAATAAATATTCTCTGAATATTTATTCCATACTTAGAATAACCTCGATAAGGTTTATCTTCTTCGATTATTACAGAAAATATCTCGGAGTCATATTATTATCAATCTTATATCAAGAAAGGTTCTCAGACATCATTCTTCTTTGAGTCTACCTCCCTAATAATAAGGGAACCTTACTTGGAAAATGTTATTTATCTTGTCGACTTCCCGGTCATAAAGTATTCTCTTCACTCGCAACTCGGGTGCTATGGACTTATTAAGTCGTTGTTTACCTTCTCATCTTTCGAGGGGTAAGATTGTTGGAACAAGTTGATATTCGTTACCAAGCAATAGCTTGGAAGTTATTGGTGAATTTTCCTTTCCAACTAGATACGACTACTTTGTAGAGTCTTATCAACAAGTATTATACTTGGGGAAAGGGGGACGAACGTTACATTCAGAATCATGAATTCTATTTGAACTAGGAGTCGTGTAAGAGGCCGAGTAGTGCCGGTCCATCCCCTTTGGCCCAACCGTTGGCCGGGGAGAGCTAGTAAGGCGGTATACAAGTAAAGCCATCAGTTCTTCCTTCTACCGGTAGTAAATCTAAATTGAGCTGTACGATCTCGACTGATCATCAAGATTGGAACAGCGGGCGCGGTGAATACTCCATCATTGGTTCATCATCCAAACTTATTTATTTCCTGCAACATGATTACTGTTGGCAGAGCTGGAAAAGTGTTCATAACTGGAATTGCAACCTTTTCATGCAAGTTCCTCTTCTTAATAACAATGAGAATATCTCGCTTACTTTTGATGTAGCAGATATTTCTATAAACAAATACTTTAAGTTACCTTGTAACTTCATCGTTCATATTATACTGGCATCATTTCCGTAAATGCATGGCATATGGTTTGAAAGATAATTTTGAACTGTTATATATTATCGTTCAGTTATATATATTATTGTTGGTGGGCTTTCGCTCACCCTTGCTTTGTTCACATTATGTCACAACAACAGCTAGGACAGATGGCTCGCGTCAGGCGCACTCGGCGCAAGTAGGTTACCCGACCCACCGGACTACCCGCTGAGATGCTAGCCGCCATTGCTGAGGTAGCATAGTTAGACAGCTTTTGTTTCCTGTTTAACTATATGTATAATTAATGTAATTAACGGCAAAACTTTTAAACCTATGATGTTATCCTTTTGGGATTGTAATAACTTTTATTCGTAACCCTTTAATGTAAGACTTATTTCAATTTCATCTCTGGGACTATAACTGTTGTGTGTGTGAGTGGTAATTATTGTGGGGTCACAGCATGTGATTTATTTATTGTGGACTCAAGTCAAGTATTATGAGTGGATGTAAGACCGTAACCACCAGATCCCTGACCCCGGATCTGGGGGTGTTACACCAGAACAGGTACATGATGACTGAATTTTGAAACACCAGAAAAGAACTTTGCAGATTTCATAATACCACTACTGCAATTTAATGCCTCTTCTTGCAATCTAGCAAACTCAATAGCATCAGCCATAGATTTAGGTTTAAAAGCTCTCACAAACGGTTTAATTGCAGGCTTTAGTCCTCCAATAAAACTCTCCAGGATATAGGATTCAGGAAGATCAGAATTATTTTTCAATTCAGGATATTGAATTGCCTCCAGTAGCTGAATCATAAGGTGTAGTTGTGAGGACTTGAGCTTGATTATTGTTCAATGTCATATGCTTCAACAGATTCATGATATCTTCAAATTTTTTGTTGTTTTCAAGGCTCTGTTGCTCCATCTTCTTCTCCAAACTCTTAATCTGATCTTCCATAGCTGCAGATTTCCGAGTTGTAGGTGCCAGAACTGACTGATACGATTTCCGCGCAATCGTGATAAGAACAAATCGATTTCGAAAGTACGAGATAGATCGATGTTGCTCTGATACCAATGCTACGGGACTTATAAATTTTCAGGTAATTTTATGCTTAATTGAAATTGATAGAATTAAACTAAAGTGTGATGAAGGTTAGAACAAAGAAAATTATAGTAACAGAGAAGGAGATGAGAAATTTCAGAAGAAAGAGATGAGAGTGAGAACTAAACATTTCATTCAAAATCATCTTAATGTTTCTCCAGTAACTCAGCCAAACTTATATCACACCTAGCACCTGAAATATTTTTAACATCCTGCCAACAATTACAATTGAAATATTAAAATTGATATAATGATTCAGGCCCGGTAGTAATAATGGTCAAGCCCAACATATTAATACTCCAGCCCATAGCATGGACCCTCTGAAAATTCGCTACGAGATAGAAATATGCTAAGATATTTGGTTTTTCTGTTGGGCATGACGCTACTCATTATCACAAGCTCCAATTGTCAATAGATGAGGGGATGTACCTAACAATTGTCATCTTATTGACAATCATGGTTTTTTAGGGATAAACACGGTTTTATTTTAAAAGGTGTAACACCCCAAAGCTTGGGTTGTTATTTTACAAGAAGGCTCTTATCTTCCTCACGTACACTGGTACACATGCCTTCCAACATCATCCTGTTGAAACACAATGTAGAATCTTATTAAGCTTCGCTGTTTTTTTTTTGTATATATTTTAATTGTTCATTTCTGTTGGTATTCTTGTAAATTCATTATTAAAATCGCAGTTTCCACAATTTACTTTTTAGCGTTAGCTAAGCAACACTTGCCAAGATATGGCTGGAAGTTCCCTGTTTACATGCTGTACGATGGCTGAATTGATATTGCTCTGCACATAATATCCCTCTTGTTGGGGATACGAGAATCGTTTGTGTATTTTTGCAAAATGACAGAACAAGCACATCAGAGTACTTGAAGAGTGACCCCATTTCCCCGTATCTGTTTGTGATTGCTATGGAAGTAATGACAGCTTGCATACAATCCTCGACTTCCTCTGCTGAGTTCAAATACCATTGGCATACGAAAGATCTTTCTTTAACACACTTGGTGTTTGCCGACGATGTTCTTTTGTATTCTCATGGGGATCAGGCCTCAATAGAATGCCTTATGAAAGGTATTAAATCCTTCTCTGCTATATCTGGCCTACACCCAAATAAGGATAAAAGCTTGTGTTTTTTTGCCAATGTGGCAGATGATGTAATTCTTTCTGTTCTTCGTACTACTGGGTTTACTCGGGGTTTTCTCCCGATTCGCTATCTAGGGGTTCCCTTGCTTTCTACCAAGCTCTCTACTAGAGATTGTCAACCTCTTATCATGCGTATCCGCAAGAAAATTGACCTGTGGACGAACAAAACCCTCAACCATGCTGGTCGACTGCAACTCCTCAAAGCAGTTCTATTTGGTATTCAAAGCTATTGGTCCATTCATCTAGCTCTCCCTGTGCTGGTGCTTAGAAAAAATTCAGTCTATCTTTGTCAAATTTTTATGGGGGGGCTCAGCTTCTAATACGAAGCAGGTTAAGGTTTCTTGGCAGGAGTGTTGTCTTCCAAAGGAGGAGGGTGGCCTGGGGATTCGGGATCTCTGTGAATGGAGTCGTGCAGCTTTTTTGTACCATCTTTGGAGAGTTATACAACCTTATTCCTCGTCTTTATGGGTTGCTTGGTTTAAAAGATATATTCAAGGAAATAAGGCTTTCTGGGTGATGAGTATCCCGCCGGGTGTTGCGTGGTGTGTGCGTAGAATCTTGCAATCCCGCCCTGAAGCTGCTAGACATATCCTTTATAAGGTGGGCACGAATTCTAGCTTCTTGTTTTGGTATGATCCCTGGGTAAATGGGTCTTCTCTTCTTAGCATTTTCCACCCTACTATTATCTCCTTGTCGAACTCCACCCCTCTTGCTACAATCGGTCAATTTATTCAGAATGGTGCTTGGTCCCTACCTTCGTTAAACCACCCCTGGATCACTGAGCTTTGCAGGGTGGTTTCTAGGATTGGGCTTGCTCGAAATGATTCTTTACAATGGGATGGCCAGGCTGCCCATCTCGTGAACATCTCAATGGTCTGGCATTCCATCAGAACTCGTGGCTTGGCTCCTCTATGGATCAATTCAGTGTGGAATAATCTATCAATTCCAAAGTGCTCATTCACTCTTTGGCTTGCTCTTAAAGACAGATTGCTTACAAAAGAAAGGATGATCAGGTTTGGCATTAACACAGATGTTAGATGTGTGCTCTGTAATAATGCAGCTGAAACCAATGCTCACATCTTTAGCTCTTGCGCTTATGTAATTGAGGTCATGGGTAGGACGGGATTTAGCTTCACTATGAACTGGACTAGCTACTTAAATGGTCAATTCACACAGGGAGTTAATTCGGGCATGAAGAGGTTACTTTCTTCCTTGTTCTTTGCTGTAACTGTTTATTTTATTTGGCAAGAAAGAAACGAGCGACTGCACAAGCCAAGGCATGGACGAGATCCACAGCATCTTAAGAGTCTGGTGCTCAGAATGGTCAGGGAGAAGGTTTTCAGCAGTTCCACATTTAGGAAAGCTATGAAGAAGGATAGATCCCTAGTTACTTTGCTGTACTAGTTTTTTAGCAGTGTTGAGGCTTGTTGTTGTCTGTTGAGCTGTTGATTAGCTGCCTTGTAGCTCTTTCCGCGGGGAATACCCCTTGATCTTGTATTCTTTTCTTTTCTAATCCAATTATTATTTAGCAAAAAAAAAAAAAAGAAATTACTTAGTTGAATACTACATACACATGTATAAAGACAAAAAAAATCTTGAATGATTTTTCTGCAAGAGCAATCTCGATCACGATCTTTATTGTTTTTGTCGCAGCTTAACCTAACGAGGAAGAAAATTCTAAACTGCAGTCCATCAAATAGTTATCATCAGGTCCCTCTATTTAATAATTTTGGTTAAGTGGCCTGTTTTTATTTGCTGTGATAGATGATAACTGATAAACTGAATATCAACCAGACACATTGGTCAACGTCAACGCCTTTTGACGTGGCAGGATAATATAATTTTGAAATATATAAGGTCCCAAATTTATTAAATTAAAATCCAACATAATTTTGAAACTTGTAAAGTTCACATAATTTAAAAACTAAAATTAAGAGATATACCAAGTCAATGTCTTCTGTTTAGCAAGACTCAAGGGTATTGACATCGATATTCAAGTGGTATGCTCGTCATTGTTCTTACCATTTCGAAATACTATTACTTGCCGACCTTGTAATGAATAAAAACAAGGTTTTGCGAAAATACTATACTATACGAGTTACTGACCCTTTGATGAAATACAACAAGTTGTATAGGTTTTGCAAGAATATTTCCCATTCAAGTTTTAATGACGATATGAGATATACATAAACATTTTTGTTATATTTCCCACTCAAGACATCTCTCTGGCCATTGAGAGTTTTGAGTTACAAACGCTCACGAGTAAATGAATATAAGACTATAAGTGATTGCTGGTTTGCATTACAAGCTTCAGACAAATAGTTCACAGTATTACAAATCAAGATCAAGTGATCGAGTAGGCTAATCACTCTCTTGTGTCTATATTCACAATTATTATGTCCACACATATTCATCATCAGTTTAAAGACGTTAGACTAAGTTATGCATCCTCAGTCGTCACCTCTTCTGGACAAATTAAAGGTTTTGGAGGCATCACCAAAAGTTTGGGGTCCCCTTCAAGCATTCCAATAACTTCGTGCATTGAAGGTCGCTCAGTTGGATTCATTTGTATACACCACATTGCTACAATAATCATCTTCTTGACCAACTCTTTTTCATTTTCAGTAGCATATTCAATTTCCATCTCTTTGCCTTTGCTAATTTGGTCATAAATCCATGAAGGGAAGTAAATTTGGCTTTCATTCTTCAATGGATTTATATTTTTCCTTCTACCGGCCATTTCCATTAACAACATTCCGAAACTATAAACATCTGCCTTAAAAGAAACGCCTCCAATATTTTTGTAAAATAGCTCTGGAGCCATGTAACCCATTGTTCCCCTTGCTGCTGTCATAGTCACAATATTGTCATCAGTAGCACGTAATTTTGCAAGGCCAAAATCAGAAATTTTTGGATTGAAGTTCTCATCGAGGAGGATATTATGAGGCTTGATATCAAAATGTAAGATTTGCATGTCACAACCTCGATGTAAATACTCAATGCCACATGCCACTTTGCATGAAATTTCATAGATCTTTTCACAACTCAAAGTAATTGTTCCCCCAGCTTCACGTCCATCTCCATCAACGAAAATGTATTTATCAAGAGAACCATTAGGCATGAACTCATAAACAAGAGCACGTTTTGGACCCTCAACGCAAAAGCCAACAAGTCTCACAATATTAATATGATGAATCCTGCCGATTGTACCAACTTCATTAATGAAATCTTGACCGCTAGCCTTGTAGTTGCTCAATACTTTAACAGCTACAATGAGGCCACTTCGAAGTTTTCCTTTGTATACAGTACCAAAGCCTCCTTCACCGAGTTTATCTTTAAACCCGTTGGTGGACTTTTTAATTTGGGAATAACTGTACCTAATGGGCATGAAATTGTTTTGACGTTGCAGGAACTCTTCTATGTTGTCATATACAGATAAATGTCTTCTCCTTAATTTGTATACTAGACATACAATTAAAAATGCTATTTGGAATAATAATCTTACAGACACTTCGATATCTGCAAAAGACAAAACATTACAGAAAAGAAACCTGTTTATGCGAAATATTATACCAGAAATCTCAATTCTTTATAGTGTTTAACACATTTTAGCAGAGGAATTTTACGAAAAATTCGTAGTGAAGTTTCAACTTCTTACCTTCGACCAAGGGGCCAAAATATTCTGTAAAGTTAAACAAAAGAAGGATATGTTAAAAAGAAAACTTGAAAGATAATGGAAGGAGAAAAAGAGGAAAATTTTATGACTACTCACGCTGCAGAAGCCAAAACAGAGTGAAGAACGGACCACCTACAAGACATGTATGCAAAGAACTGTTTTAGCGTCATAATCAACTGGGAACATAATTATATAACATAAAGTTATGAAAATAGTTGTATCTCAAAAAGTACTAAACATATCTTACATATATTTATGTTGATTACGAACTTACCTAAAACCTTAGAGCAACTCCGAGATCCTTATATGACCTCCTAACTCAAATTATAAAAGATTATGTTTAAAATTGTGCTCCCTCTTAACTTTTCCTAAGTTAAGAGCATCATGGCATCCCTTATCTTTAAGGGTTCCCTTATTTCACTTTTATCAATAAAATATTATTTTCCCTCCTCTTTTTAATTGTTTCCCTCTTTTTTTGTTCTTGCTTCCTTCCTTTTATTTATTATTTAATAATTATAAGGATCAATTATAAGGAAGTTTGTTGGAGTTGTCATACCTTATAATATCCTAAATTACTAAGATCCTAATATTTTATAATATTTATAAGGAAAACGCAAGAAGGCTGTTGGAGTTGCTGTTAGGCTGACGGAGAAAGACTTTAACAAGATTTTTTGATATAAAATATGTTATACCTCAACAAAAATCTAAAATATATGTGGAATGTGGTATCACTGTATAAATTTGTAATTGTTTCGAGATCTACAATGAGCCTGATCGTGTGGACTTGGGTCCGGCACATGTCAGTGATTTGATGCATGGGGTTATGCCATCCAAGAAGACTTCTTCACGGTGGTAACAACACAATGGGTAATCCTCATCCTATGAATGTCATGTTCTGAAGTTCTTACACTTATTCCTAGTATTAATATTCCCTCTGTTTCTTTTTAACTTTCCTCTTTTGTTTACGGACATTATTCATTATAAGTAGTTGACTATTAATTTACGCATAATTTGTAAAATAAAATATAGTCATGAGTGATCTTGTTGGATTCGTATTTATGAGTACTTTAATACAGTGAAGTTTTTATATTTAATATTAATACGAAATTGAAGATATTAACGATTAAAAGTGTGCATTGGCAAACGTGTCCAGAAGAAAGAGGAAACTTATTATGAAACGGAGGGAGTATAATTCTAATAATTCCTATGTCTAGACAAGATCCTCGCCAGTTGGTCTAGTTTCAGTTAGTAGCCTTTTGCCCTCTGCATTTAGAGTCAAGTTTATTCAATGCATGTAAGCAGAGGTAGCTTTTGTCTAGTGCTCTTGTCTCGTTGTTTCAATGAATATTTTATGGCTTTTCAATTAAAAAAAATACAAATTTGGATTTTTCAAAAATTAACTTAAAAAATTACATAAAAGTATCGCACAAACTGTCAAATAAAAACAACTTACAGGTGAAACAAACAGATCCAAAGTTACCAGAGTTTTCAATTTAAAAGTGTTTTTACTTAAAGGAAAGGCGGTCATCGTAAAATATGAGGTTTAACAACTTACTTGATATGGCGCTCAGAATCTCTGGGCAGCAGCATGTCGCCATGATAAGAAGGTAAAAAACAACAAAAATATGTTAACACTTGAGTAATATATGAATATAAATGGATGGAATAAAGGAGGAAAATTGTCAGATTGCTCACCCAGGTACCTAAACCAACCGGGATATTGAATTCCTACAAAGACATACAAAGCCGTTTTGTAAGTAAAACTTATAAAACAAGGCACATCTGGGTTTAAAAATGAAATTTATTACCCGGATGAACATTCGATAAATGATTTTCTATGTATGACACTCACCATCAGGGCAGACTAAGCCAGGATTTTCGGATCGTACATCCCAACAATACGAGGATAGAAGATTATGACACTTCAGGCAGGAAAAGTATTTGAATGGAAGCTCTACTCCGTACACCATGTCATGGATGTCCAAGAAAGATTTTCTATTAATATTAGGCCACGCAGATGACACCCATGTCGCCTTTTGAATCGTGCAATTGTTCTCCACTTCCGAGGAGTCCATATCTCCGATGACAACGTAGGAAGAGACTGATGATGAGCAAGGAGTTGTGGGTTTGTATCTGTGTGTTGTTAAGGATTTCGCCACAGGAGCTGGACAGTCAATATATGTTATTGGCTCATTGAACTCTCGAATTGCAGGAAAAGTAGGCATCATGTACTTTAATTTAGTTTTATTGAAGAAAGGATGAAGAGGAGCAGAGGAACATGAGTAGTTATTCGTGGCTATCCCTGAATCAATTATCCGAACAGTATATTTCTCGTAATTGATAGCCTTCACATAAAACTTGGGAAATTGCGGAGTAGGAAAGTGTAAAATAGTGCGATTTTTCTCGCAAGAGAGTTGATATTTGAAACCATTCCATTTGTGTGGTTGGCCTTTGAGATAAAAAGGGGGTCTTATGTTACCAATACTACCGCAGGAAGAAGAAGATGTTGGATAAGAAGCTTTGCAGCAGCTGTTGGATAGTGTTGTTAAAGCTACAACAATGGCCAATAATAACGAAGAAGAAATGATTTCTTGTGGATCAAGCATCAATCTGACCATCCTGCAATAATATTAGCTTCCGCCACTTGCAGCTTACGAGAAGAAATGAAGATAGATAAAAGCATATATAGAAGCTAGGAGTGGGAAGAGTCAAGACTAGACTAGTTCATGTTTTGTTTATTAAACTAAAATAAAAAAATCCTGAACATGAAATTACAAATCTTCAACAACATCTCTAACAGACTCCTACATTCATTCTTAAAAATAATATAAATAAATACTTCCTCCGTCTCATCTAATTCTTAACAATTTTTTTGTCACTTTTTGGCACGCAATTTAAGGTGAATTTTAAGGATAGTTCCATAACTTATTTTTTAATTTTCTTTTTTTTTATAAAAATAGGATTATTCTATTTTTATATAAAAAAAGAAAATTTTAAAAATAAGTTATGGAACTATTCTTAAAATTCACCTTAAAATGCGTGCCAGAAAGTGACAAAAAAAGTGTTAAGAATTGGATGGGACGGAGGGAGTAACTATTAGCAAGTTATTACATTAGTTTATGTGTCAAACTCAAACAATATTCTTTATATTAGCTCTTTACTTATAATATATTCATAAATCAACCCCACTATAACTAAAAGTTGTGCAAGAATTGATGGACATGAATAGTTTATTATTAAAATATAAGTTAAGAGTTATTTAGAAGTGAAAACATGAATAGTTTATTATTAAAATATAAGTTAAGAGTTAAGAGTTACTAGTGGTTCTTAGAAGTGAGGAGAGAGAAGTGGTTCTTAGTATTTTTAAAAGTCATTAAGAGTCTCTTGGAGCAACATCTTGGAGATGCTCTAAGTCGTGCAAAGAAGTTTTTTAACATATTTGTTATTTGGCTATTAGATTAATATAATTAGTATGTGTATTTACTTAATTAAAACAGTTCACCAAAATAAATATATGTGGTATAAGTATAATAAGCTTTCGATTAATTATGAAAATTATTAATTACGAATTTTTTTTTTTGTGTTTTAAATATGTAGTTTAATTAGAAAATTATATGACACTACTATATTTACCGGCCAAAGTGAATAAACAATTGATCGACTATTAAACTTTTAATATTCCAATTTCGAAAATAGGGAATACAATAAAATATCGATAAATTAATAATCAATGAATCAATAAAACCGTATTTTTGTAAATATTTTTTTAAAAAAGGATATTTTTGCAAAATATTTGAAAGAAACATACTCCCTCATTTCTTTACAAATGAGGTGGGTATCCTATAAAGTGAGTATAGTGGAGTAGGATGTAATTATTTTTTATATTATAAAATTTTGAAATGTAAAGAAAGAAAAGTAAAGAAAAGTTTAGAGAATTGAGAGGGATAGAAGTAGTATTTTTTTAGAAAAAAAGTCAATGAACTTAGGTATTTCTAAAAAAATCGTATAGATTTTAAAAAATTAATTTATTTAATTAACTTGGAAATTTTTTCAAAAGTATCCAAGTTGCAATTTTTTTTTCAAAAATACTTGGTTTGCAACCCCATACATTTGTAACCGGTTTTCACCTGCGTTGGCAGCGTTGCAACCTCATTTACAATTTCATATAGTATTTTTGAAAATATTTTCAAAAAATTAGATATTTTTGTAAATATCCCATTAACTAATTGCTAATTAAATTACAATATAATATTATGAATTGTTTGAAATTTTAATAAAGTCAAATTCAATCATTTTACAATTGATTATTTTACAATATATAATTTGGCATTTTTATTTGTGATATGGGCTAAAAGTAAGCCTTAAAGACACATTTAATGTGGCATTAATTGAACCTAGCATGGTCCAAACATGAGGCCCAATAATGAGGCCCTAAACCCTAATTAAATATTAATTTCGTAATTGAGGGTGGTTAACAGCTCAGCAGTAAGAGTCAGATAAGGATATTATCTCCTACAAGAAGTAGCCTACAAGACACCCAATTCAATATGGAAACAGACTCCTACAAGACAGGAGTCTAGAACCTTCATCAAGGCGGTGACTTGCCCACCAAGTCTCCAAACCCTACTCTAATTCTATGGCTTCCAACACCTATATAAGGGTCTGACCCCTAATTCTCAGAACTACATTTTTGGCATGATTCTCAATAAAGAGATACGTAGGCATTCTGTGAGGACCGATCAGTCTTGAACACGAAAGCAGCCGTTAAAGCACGAAGCTCATGGACCCTAACATTAAATACACATAAACCCTAGCCGTAATTCAACAACCTAGTTTTTATTCCATAACATTTGGCGCCGTCTGTGGGAAGAAAACATCAACCATGGTTAACACACGAAGAATAGTACTAGCCTCGACCGAGGCCATACCCCTCAACTCTGCTCCACCCGCCACTTCTGATCCATCATCACTACTGAACAAGGGCAAGTACCCCCATCAACAGGTATAACCACTCAACCTCAAGTTTCTCAACCTCCAGGGGCGATTCCCCATGTTGAGAGAACTCTACCCGTGGTCGTCCATCAAGGCCAAGAGACCAACCCTCTTCAGATGGTAGTCGCTCCCCTTTTAATGTTAATCGCCCACTACCTCCGGGGGTATAGATCCACACTACGGATCTCCTCGCAAACACCAACCCGATGTATGGTTTGCCTAACTACTCTCCGACTACTCGAGGTGTTGGACCAAGCGGCCATGCCTTGCAAATATTTGAACCTCCTTATATTAGGGGGTTAGGCCCTGATCAAGGATATGACGACTACTCTAGTCCCTATACTGAAGATTCATCATCTGAGGATGACGATCGTGATGAGGCCTCGAGGAGGCGACGTGCTAGTAGGGAACCTCGAATGAGGACCCGAAGAATCCATGATGGAGCCCCTCAAACGACTGTTGAGAAAATCAAAGCTCATGAGGCTGAGATTCAAAGGGTGAAAGATGACATAGCAAGGGAGCAAGCAAGGCAGGATCAGAATCGACCTCTTCCAACCTCAGGTAGGTTTCCTATTATTGACTTGGAGAGGTCCTCAAGAAGAGAGAAAAGGGCTGATGCCCCAATAGGAGGAGCTACAAAGGCAGACGCCCCCAAGGGTGACCCCAAAGGTTTGATGCCACTTGGAGACCCTGATGATCCTACACCTCCGTTCATTGAGGAGGTGATGAATGCCCATGTCTCCAGGAAATTTAAGATGCCTACAATAAAGGAATATGATGGAACAGGCGATCCCTCAAACCATGTGAGAACGTTCTCAAACGCATTGCTGTTGCAGCCCGCTAGTGACGCTCTCAAGTGTACGGCGTTCCCTCAAACCCTGACAGGCATGGCCCAAAGATGGTATAGTCATTTGCCGTCGAACTCGATCGGCACTTTCAAGGAATTGAGCACAGCTTTTATCAACCAATTTGTTAGTGGAAAGGTCCATAAAAAAAGCTCTGCATATCTCATGCAAGTGAAGCAAGGAAAGAATGAGAATTTAAGGGATTATCTCAAGCGTTTTACTAAAGAAACGTTGAACGTCCCGAACCTGGAGAATAAAGTAGCTATGATAGCCTTGGAGAATGGAGCAACGAACACCTTTTTTTAGATATCGTTGGCAAAGCATCCCCCTGAGAGCATGACTGAGCTCCAAAGAAGAGTGAACAAGTATATAAAAGCTGAAGAAAGCATGAGGAAAAAAGAGGCCTCCCCTGTGGGTGGAGGAAATGGGAACTCCAGGAAACGAAAGCAAGAGCAGGAGTGTGATGTTTTGGACAAGTATCCCCGAACTAGTAAAGACTCTGACTCTACCTCTAAGAAGAATCTGGGACCAAGGTTCTCTGAATATGTAAGGTTGAATATTCCTAGGAGTCAAATCTTGCTGGATATCGAGAAGGATAAAGATTTCCGATGACCGATGCCACTCAGGGGTGATCCCGCAAAAAGAAACAAGGATCAGTACTGTAGGTTCCACAAGGATGTGGGACATGACACTGATGATTGTAGGCAACTCAAGGACGAGATTGAATTCTTGATTCGAAGAGGGAAACTAAGCAAGTTCACGAAAGGCAAAGATCGTGGAAATCAGAGAAGGGATTATGATAGAAAGGATAATGATCGTAGGGATAATGACCGCGATCGTATCACCCAGCCCCGAGGGCCAGTTATCAACATGATTTGGGGAGGCCCGACAGCGGCCGGCACAACGAAGAACTCTCGAAAGGATTATGTCAGAGAAGTAATGCACATCGTGGGAGAGGTCCCGAAGCATGCGAAGACTGAAGTAGAAATTGCATTTGATGATTCAGATCTCGAAGGGGTGAAGTTCCACCATGGCGACCCATTGGTCATAACCCCTGTGATTGGAAACTCAGAAGTGAAGCGAGTCTTGATAGACAATGGAGCTTCCGTTGACATTCTTTTTCATGATTCATTTATGAAGATGGGGTACAATGATTCTCAATTGACTCCCACTAACATGCCCATATACGGATTCAATGGAGTGGAGTCTAATGTTGAAGGGACAATTCAGTTGCTTATAACTATTGGACATGAACCTAAAGAGGCTACTCAGATGTTGAACTTTCTGGTAATCAAGGCGGCCTCGACATATAATGCAATCCTAGGAAGGACTGGACTTCATATGTTCAAGGCTGTTGCCTCCACTTATCATATGAAGATCAAATTTCCAACCAGGAATGGTGTTGGAAAACAGAAAGGTGATCAGAATATGGCCAGAAGTTATTACGTGGCCGCATTAAGAGCTGATGGAATCGGGGGGCAAGTCCTCCCGATTGAAGACATGGATGTCCGTAGTGACGATGAATACCAAGGGAAGCCAACAGAGGATTTGGTTCCTATTCCCCTAGACCTAGAGGTCCCTGAAAAAGTCACATACATTGGGGCTTCTCTGAAGGAACCCTTGAAGGGCAGATTAACAACGTTCTTACAAGAGAACAACGATGTGTTTGCTTGGATAGCAGCTGACATGCCATGGATTGATCCCTAACTCATAATTCACAAGTTGAATGTCGATCCTAAGCGGAAGACAATAAAGCAGAAGAAGAGAAATTTCGCTCCAGAAAGGCAAAAGGCCATTAAGAAAGAAGTTGATAAGCTCTTGGAAGCTGGTTTCATTGAAGAGATTCAGTTCCCTGAATGGCTGGCTAACCCTGTGATGGTCAAGAAAGCTAATGGAAAGTGGAGGATGTGCATTGATTTCACCGATTTGAACAATTTATGTCCTAAGGATTATTTTCCTCTACAAAGAATTGACACCCTGATAGATGCCACAACTGGGCATGAGATTTTGAGCTTCATGGATGGTTTCAGTGGCTACAACCAGATTAAAATGCATAAGGATGACATCCCAAAGGTATCTTTCATGGCTTTTGGACTAAAGAATGCAGGAGTTACTTACCAACGACTGGTGAATAAGATATTCGCCCATCTGATTGGAAAAACCAAGGAGGTTTATGTTGATGACATGTTAGTCAAGAGTCTGTTCAAAGCAGACCATATTGAGCACCTCAGAGAGGCATTCGAAGTGCTGAGGCACCATAAGATGATGTTAAATCCAGCCAAGTGTGCCTTCGGCATTGGATTAGGAAAATTTTTGGGCCTAATGGTTTCAAAGCGAGGCACATAGGCCAACCCCGATAAGATCAAGGCGATCTTAGACATGGAACCCCCTCATTCTATTATAAATGTGCAGAAGTTGACTGGCAGAGTGGTAGCCTTGGGAAGATTCATCTCCAAATCTGGTGATAAGTGCTTGCCATTCTTCCAAGATTTGAAGAAAGTGAAAAATTTCGAGTGGACTCCAGAAAGCCTAGAGGCCTTTGAACAGCTGAAGAGGTACATGACTGAAGCCCCTCTATTGGCCAAACCTAGTCCTGGGGAGACTTTGTATCTATATCTAGCGGTGTCTGAACAAGCACTGAGTGCCGTTCTCATTCGCGAGGAAAGCAAAGTTCAGAAACCTATCTACTATGTGAGCAAGGTGTTGCATGGGGCTGAGTTGAATTACTCTCCTATTGAGAAGTTTGTGTTGGCATTGATAACAGCCTCGAGGAAGCTACGACCGTACTTCCAGGCACACAAAATTGAAGTCCTGACGGACCAGCAGCTGAGAAACATATTGCACAGCCCAAAAGCCATCGGAAGGCTAATCAAGTGGGCAATTGAGCTCGGAGAATTCAACATCACATACAAGCCTCGAACAGCCATCAAGGCTCAGGCATTGGTTGACTTCGTGGTTGAATGTACCATTAGCAACCAAGAAGTTGGGGGGCATGAGATAGTACCCGACCAAGGAAGTGAGAATATGGATGAAGAACTTGTACCTGATCAGAAGGAATATTGGGTGCTCTATTTTGATTGAGCATCAAAAACAAAATCCTGTGGTGCAGGATTAGTCTTGCAAAGCCCCGATGGGTTCACAGTTGAGTATGCTTTGAAGTTGGATTTTCCAACAACCAACAACGAAGCTGAGTATAAAGCCTTGATAGCCGGATTGGGCTTGGCCAAAATAATGAGAGTCAAGAACATCAAAGTTTGTGGAGATTCAAGACTGGTGGTCTCGTAAGTGAATGGTGAATTTGAAGCCAAGGACGAAATTATGGCAAAGTACTTGAGAGTTGTGAAAGCCGTAATGACTCAGTTCGATGAGTGCTATGTGGAGCACATTCGGAGAGAGGAGAACGTTAAGGTCGATGCCCTATCAAAGTTCACCTCTTCTGAGATAGAGAATTATGCTGGAAGTGTTTACTTCCAGGTCTTTAAGGCCCCAACCATCAATTCGAGATTGGTGGCACCAATCAAGGCTCACTTGGAAACCGGATGGCTCCCTGACAATGCCTTGGAGGCACGAAAGCTCTCAGTAATAGCGTTGAGATATGCCTTGATCGAAGACATCCTTTATAAGAGGTCTTTTGTCATCCCATATCTGAAGTGCTTGTGGTCCCAAGAGGCAGAAGAAGCGCTCAAGGAAGTTCATGAAGGAATCTGTGGGCAGCACTTGGGGGGTAGAGTCCTAGCTCACAAGATCACTCGCTTAGGATTCAATTGGCCAGAGATGTTGGCCGATGCACAGAATTATGTCAAAAAGTGTGATAGATGCCAGAAACACGCCCCGGTTGTAAGGCAACCGCCCGAGCTGTTAACATCGATTAACTCTCCTATCCCGTTCGCCATATGGGGAATGGACATACTTGGTCCTTTCCCTGTAGCTTCAGCACAAAGGAAGTTACTGATAGTGGCCATTGACTACTTTACCAAGTGGATTGAGGCTAAACTCTTAGCCAAGATAACCACCAAGCAAGTTGCTCAGTTCTTCAAGGAGAGCATAATCTGCAGATATGGTATCCCACGAATCCTTTTGACGGATAATGGGCGGTAGTTCAATAATGAAGAGTTCAAGAAGTACTGCGATGAGAATGCCATCGAGCTTCGCTTTACTTTAGTAGCTCATCCTCAAGCTAATGGACAGGCTGAGGTAGCAAACCAAATTTTCCTTGATGGACTGAAGAAGAGGGTCGAACGCTCGAGAAACACTTGGGTGGATGAGTTGCTACCTATACTCTGGGCATATCGCACCACCTGCAAGGTGATGACCGGAGCAACCCCGTTCTTGTTAGCTTATGGAGCCGAGGCAGTTGTGCCCTTGGAAATTACACATGCATCACCACGAGTGGAAGAATATGAACCTGAGACTAATGAAGAAGGCATGTGGCTCACCCTTGATCTATTTGATGAGGTTAAGGATGATGCAAATGCCAGGAATGCAGAGCATCAGAAGAGAGCATCTTTCCACTACAACCAAAGGGTTAAAATAGGTTCTTTCGATAAGGCGACTTGGTTCTGAGGAAGATCGAGGCCTCTAGAGTTGGCCAGAAAGGAAAGCTAGCCCCCAATTAGGAGGGGTTGTATCGATTCAGGAAGACGTTAGGACGAGGATCCTACAAGCTAGAAACCTTGGATGGAAACGAGGTGCCTCGTACTTGGCATGCCCTGAACCTGAAGGCTTATTATGTTTAAGCTATCCTAGCAAGGGCTTAGCTTTTTATCTATTTATTGGAGGAAGTAGAAATAAGGTTCGATGAAACCATCCCAGGGCTCATTGCCCCGAGTAGGACAGTAGTATTCTACGTAAGGGTTGAACCCATTTCGAATTATTATTGCAAATTTGTTTTCCATTCTATGATTTTGTGATTTTAATTATGTACCAAGCACCTGTTGAGTTTAAGTCTAAAATGACCAAGTACCGAAAATAAAAGAACATACGAATAAAGGAAAACAAATGCATAAATAAAAACGCCCCGAAGGGCAAAGGTTCAGAGTTAAAGTTACAAATGTAGTCGAATAAAAGTTAAGTCCCGAAGGACCCTAAATGAAAGTAAAACAAAGCCACAAGTAGCTAACAAGGCCATGCAAGGCCACTTACTCCTATGAAGTATCCCCATTCTACTCTTCCGAAGATTCTACCTCTTCACCATCACCCTCTTCGTCTGAACCTTCCTAGGAATCATCCTCTTCAAAACCGATATCTGCTTTGGCTGCCACCACCGACGACTGTGTTGCAGTCTTCTCAACCTCTTCTTCCTCCCCAGAGGAAGTTGCAATCATATAAGATACACTGAGTGGTTGTTGAACTAACGCCACCTTCCTTTTCCCTCCTGGCATAGGCCTCTTCCCACGAGAATCCGAGGAGGTTTAATCAAGGCTAGCAGCTTGGGCAGCTCCCTTAGAAACAGGGCTAGAAGGTTGTCGGCCTCCCCCAGAGTTGGAGCCCGATGCCTGAGACACGGCCTTAACTCCAGAGCCGGATGCATGATCAACATATCTTCCCCCACCAACAGCCCAGTCAGGGCATGAGAAGTTTGCTGGGTTGATAACAGTTGAATACTTTTTGCTAACAACACTCACAGCTTTATTCCAACCGACAAACATGTTAAAAGGACGTATTTCGTCATCATGTTTGTCCATGAACTCCAGGAAGGCATCTAATTGGTGGTAGGCCTCAACCACCTGATTGAACTCAGCTGATTTCTTCTTAGTCAGAGAGTTGAGTTGCTTGTAGTAAGAATGCGCATCAGCCTCAGCATGGACAGTCCTTGACTCTAATTCTCGGTACTCCTCCTCAAACCTTTTCTTCTCCTTCAATAAGGCCACGTTTTCATCCCTAAAGGTCCGGCCTTGACGGGCAGCAGATTGGAAGTAGGCGTTGGCCTGAAACCAAAAATTGATAAGGCATTTATATTGTCAAAATATACAAGAACACCGAATCAACAAGAAGGAGTGTCATACCTGATATAAATCTTGAGCTCCGAGGAGCTCAGACTCGTCGATCTTATCCCCCAAAGCTACCATCAGATGGTCAGGGGGAGTGATGGAGCATTTGGACCAGTCCAAGGCCAAAGCAGGACTCCCCAAGGCGGAGTCTTGGTCACAAATACCCCAAGATGGGATAAAAGGGGACCTGTACCCCCATCAGCATTCCGAGACCTTTTTTTTGATTGAGAGCATCCCTCTAGGAAGTGAGAAACCTTTCGGCCAGTAGGGTTCATCTGGGCTTCGGCCTTCTTGAGCATTCTTTTGGTAACAGTTGGCCGATTTTCCGGACGGCTGTCCAACTCCTCAGCAGCTGAAATGCAAAAAGGAAAAATATCGGAATAAGAACAAACAGAGTTCATAATAGAAAATGAATGAAAAATTACCCTCAATAGAGAGAAAGCTGAGGCCAGCTTCTATATGCTTTTTCTCAGTCATAATAGTTGTATAATGGGTTTGGCCATCGTCAGCAAGCAGTCTGTCTGTCTCGGTCTAGCAATTCTTGTTGATCAAGGTCACACATGAAGTGTGAACTATCTTCCACGTATCCAAATTTATTAACAAAAAAGTGACCCCAGTCACCACCCTTCCATTTCAGAACTACAAACTCCCTCTCCCAGAAATGGTGAGAGTCGGGGAAGGAGAAAGAGTCACTATGTGTGGAAGTTTACTTCGGCATTGGAAGCTGATCCACCCTTTTTTGGATTCACAAGAGTTTTTAGTCTCAAAAATGCTTCTAAACATTGTGGTACTCAATGGGATGTTCAACTCACGAAATCTGATTATAAAGATTTTGATGAACCTCCACGAGTTGGGATATATAGTTGACAAGGATGGACTTGAAGCTCTGCCAGCAACCTAATGATAAAAGGGTCGACAGGGAACCTCAACCGGGCTTCTAAAGCACCTTTGAAGACACAGAGTTTTTCGGGGTGCCAATTGCATGTTTTGTCTGCTGAGCCTGGAAGGCGAACCTTGATCAAACTTGGAAAGTTATATGTATTTATAATCGTCTCGACATCGAACTCCTTTAACTTGCAAGGACTGTGATAGGAGTCCAAACTCGAACTGTTGGGGAATGCCTCCTTATAGTGCTTAACAAATCTAATAAAGACTCAAATCGACATTCAATATAAGAAGGGGGTTTTAGTTTCCTCATACATTTAGCGGTTCTCGCCTTACTCCTCTTGGTCATCGCTTCCGCCATGGAGACTGCGGGCAAGTGCTTGATTGTTGTTAGACATGTTGAACTTGAACTTCAACTTGGAGCTTGGAAACTTGAGAGCTAGAGAGCTTAAAGAATTGGAAGAAATTTGAGAAGTGAAGAAATGAAATGAAGGATATTCCCCTTCTTTTATAGAAGAAGTGTGACCTGCTACTAACGGTTGAAATACAGGATGGTCCGCGTTTACAGGTCATGTATTGATTATATGCAAAAAAAAGGACAAAAACTATCTATTATCGATAGAAAGAATCATTATAACTCATGTAATTCTGGAAAAGAAACGGAGAATATGAGTGAATATTCGGTAAAACTACAGTTAGTTGAGCTTTAAAGGTTAATTACGCTTAAGAAAGCCTAATCAAGAAATTAGTCCTAAACATGGGATTAGGGATACTAATTGCAATATTAGTAGAACCTTAAACAAAAGTCATGAATGACCCAGTTGTCGACTCTCAAGTAATGAAAGTCGGTGTTTAAGTATTGACGACTGAGATTTAAACGTCGATGTTTCAATGTTGATAATCAACATTGAAGACTGAGAGTCGGCCGATATAGAGGCCCCTTCGATAGGCTTTAGCCGACCGAAGCACCCGGGAGGGCTCCAGCCGACTGACAACCAGCCGACCGAGAGGCCCGAGGAAGCCTCAGCCGATCGGCAAGCAACGGACCGAGGCAACCACAAAACTCCAGCCGACCGGCAAGCGGTCGACCGAGAGCCCAAGGAAGCCCCAGCCGACTGGTAAGGAGCGCCTGAGAACCCCCGGAGCCCCAGCCGACCGAGGGCCAGCCGACCGAGGCACCCGAGGCACCACGGCCGACCGACCCCAGCCCACCGAGCACCGAAGCCGCAGCCGACCGAGAGCCGGCCGATCGAGGCGCCCGAAAAGGCCCTAACCGACCGAGCTTCGGTCAACCGAGCTCCCGAGGAAGGCTCCGGCCGACCGAGGGTGATGCTCAGGGTCGGTTTTGAAGGTTGGTCTCGATGTCATTTTGATATTGAAAATCAAGCCGGAGCTGAAGCTAAAGCCGAGGCTGATTAGCGCCGTTTAGTGCCGTTTAGCGCCGTTTAGCGTCGTTTAACACCGTTTAAATGTCGTTTAAGGCTGATTAGCACCGTTTATTGCCGTTTAGCGCCATCTAGCGTCGTTTAACACAGTTTAAATGTCATTTAAGGCTGATTAACGCCATTTACTGCCGTTTAGCGCCGTTTAATGCCGTCTAGCATCGTTTTACACCATTTAAACGTCATTTAAGGCTGATTGGCGCCGTTTAGCACCGCTGAACACCGTCTAAACGTCATTTAAGACTGATTAGCGCCGTTTAGTGCCGTTTTGCACCGTTTAATGGCGTCTAGCATCGTTCAACACCGTTTAAACATCGTTTAAGGCTGATTAGCGCTATTTAGTGTCGTTTAGCGCCTTTAAACGCCGTCTAGCGTCATTTAACACCGTTCAAGCATCGTTTAACACCGTTCAGACGTCATTTAAGGTTGATTAGCTCCGTTTAGTGTCGTTTAGAGCTGTTTAACGCCTTTTAACACCGTCTAGCGTCATTTAACATCGATTAAACGTCGTTTAACGCTGATTAGCGCCGTTTAACACCGTTTAGCATCGTTTAAGGCTAACTTCCCCAAAAAATGAGTGAACATCGTCGTGAATGCGTCGGTCGCTCCACGCTTTACATCAAGACGGTATCTGTGAAACACTAGTATATAAAGATAAACCCCGAGTCTCGAAAAAGGCCACTATAACTTCGATGAAAACCTGATCAGTTTTCCTAGAAGCTGGGGGGAAATAACATTGGGTAAAAGTAAGCCCTAGAGACACATTTAATGCGACATTAATTGAACCTAGCATGGTCCAAACATGAGGCCCAATAATAAGGCCCAAAACCCTAATTAAATATTAATTTCGTAATTAATATTGAGGGTGTTTAACAGCTCAGCAATAAGGGTCAGATAAGGATATTATATCCTACAAGAAGTAGCCTCCAAGGCACCCAATTCAATATGGAAACAGACTCCTACAAGGCAAGAGTCTAGAACATTCCTCAAGGTGGTGACTTGCCCACCAAGTCTCCAAAACCTACTGTAATTCTAAGGCTTCCAACGCCTATATAAGGGCCTGACCCCTCATTCTCAGAACTACGTTTTTGGCTTGATTCTCAATAATGAGATACGTAGGCATTCTGTGAGGACCGATCAGTCTCGAACACGGAAATAGCCATTAAAGCACGAAGCTCACGAAACCTAGCATTAAATACACATAAATCCTAGCCGCAATTCAACAACCTAGTTTTTATTCCACAACAATTTGGTTTTTAGTTGTTCAATTCAATTTGTGAAATTTAATAATTAGAAATTCAATCAAGTTAAACATAATAATTGAACCTGATTAATTTAAAATTTCACGTTAACAATGAATGTGTTATGTGTTAAACTATAAGTAATGTTAAACTTTCCGAAAATGTCAGGTAATTTAAAATATATTTCTAAAAAAATTCAAAACACTGCACAACATTTTACAAATGATAAAATAAAAAAAATCATCTCACTTATTGTATCATTGTATTCTTATATATAATAAGCAAAAGAGGGATCTTATCCAAAATTTTTGGTCTGATCTGGTCTAAGAGGGATCTTATTCAAATTTTTGGTACTACCAAAATTGAAAATAAACGATCAAGATTAGATCACATTAAAAAATAAAATTATAATCTAAAAAGGATATAATTAGAATAACTTGCATTATAAGTAAATTTTCAAAAGAAAATTATAATCTGGAAAGATTATAATTAAAAAAAGGTTGTATTAGAATTGAATTTTAAAAAGAAAATTATAATCTTAAAAGGATATAATTAAAAAAGGTTGTAGTAGAATTAATTTTTTTTATTAGTATTAAAAAAATTCATATTTACTATTTGGACTTTATCTTGAGATCTAGAAATCAGATTTGGATGATTTTACAATCCACGCTGATACGGGATAAAAGTAAGCCCAAAAGACACATTTAATGTTGCATTAATTAGACCCAACATGGTCCAAACGTGGGGGCCATTTGTGGGGCCCAAACCCTATTTTAATATTAATTTCGTAATTAATATTAAGGGATATTAACAGCTCAGCAATAAGCATCAGATAAGGATACTATTCCTACAAGACTTAGCCTCCAAGGAAGGAGTCTAGAACCTTCCTCAAGGCGGTGGCTTGCCCACCAAGTATCCAAATCCTACCATAATTCTAAGGCTCCCCGAGCCTATATAAAGGACCTGATCCTTCATCTCAGAACAACGTTTTTTGGGCAAGGCTCAATACGTCACTTACGTTTTGGATTAATCCTCGGATAAGGACATACAAGCCACTGCGTCCTAGGTGAGCTCTCGCCGCCATAGCCTCGAAGGCACCATCACCTAGAACTACGTTTTTGGCTTGATTCTCAATACGAGATACGTAGGCACTCTGTGAGGACCGATTAGTCTCGAACACGGAAACAGCCATTAAAGCTCGAAGCTCACCAACCCCCTTTGCATTAAACACACTCAAACCCTAGCCGCAATTCGTAACCTAGTTTTTGTTCCACAACATTTGGCGCCGTCTGTGGGAAGAAAACATCAACCATGGTTCAAACACGAAGGACAACGTCAACCTCGACTGAGGCCATACCCCTTAGTTCTGCTCCACCTACCACCTCTGATCCGCTTATCACTGCTGAAGAAGGACAATTACCCCCGTCAACAGGGACGGTCGTTCAACCTCTAGCCTCTCAACCCCCAGGGATGATTCCCCATGCTGCGGGAACTCTACACGTGGTTATTCATCAAAACCAAGAAACTAACCCTCTTCAGATGGTGGTTTCTCCTCTTGATAACGTTGATCGTACGTTACCCCCGGGGATACAGATCCATACTTCGGATCTCCCCTTGAATACCAACCCGATGTATACGCTGCCTAATTATCCCCCTCGACAAAGGGAACCTGGACCAAGTGGTCACGCCTTACAGATCCGAGATCGAGAGTACGATGACAACTCCGGCCCCTATACTGATGATTCGACATCTGAGGATGACGATGATGATCATGAAGAAGCCCCAAGGAGGCAACGTGCTAGTAGAGAACCTCGAAGGAGGTCCCAAAGAATCCATGATGGACCACCACAAATGGCTGAGGAAAGGATTAAGGCTCATGAGGCTGAGATCCAAAGGATAAAGGATGATATTGCCATGGAGCAAGCAAGGGAAAGTCTGACTCGACCCCCTCCACTGACAGGGAGGATTCCCATTATAAATCTGGAGAGTCCTTCAAGGAGACAGCGAAGGGCCGATGTCCCAGTTGAAAAATCGACAAGGGTGGAGATCCCCAAAAGCAACCCCAAGGACCTGATGCCACTTGGGAATCCTGATGATCCCACACCTCCGTTTACTGAAGAGGTGATGAACGCCCGCATCTCAAGGAAGTTCAAGATGCCGACGATTAAGGCTTATGATGGAACGGGGGACCCTGCAAACCATGTCAGGATGTTCTCAAACGCATTGCTGCTACAGCCTACGAGTGACGCCTTAAAGTGTAGGGCGTTCCCTCAAACCCTGTCGGGCATGGCTCAAAGGTGGTATAGCCGCCTACCTGCAAACTCGATTGGCTCTTTTAAGGAGTTGAGCGCTGCCTTTGTCAGCCAGTTCATTAGTGGGAGAGTTCATGAAAAAAGTTCTACATCTCTCATGTATGTGGTGTAGGGGAAGAATGAGAATTTAAGGGATTATCTCAAGTGATTCACTAAGGAGACGTTGAATATTACTGATCTGGAAAATAAGGTGGCCATGGTAGCCCTGGAACACGGAACCACTAATCTCTTCTTTAAAAGGTCTTTGGCAAAACATCCTCCTGAAAACATGGCCGAGCACCAACGAAGGGCCGACAAGTACATCAAGGCTGAGGACAACATGAAGAAGGAAACCGCAGGAGGCAATGGCAAGGGTTCCAACGACTCAAAGAAGCGAAAGCAAGAGCAAGAGTACGACGCAAGGGACAAGTATCCCCGGACTAGCAAGGACTCCGAGTCACCACCAAAGAAGGGTTTGGGACCGAGATTCTCCGATTATGCGAGGCTGAACGCTCCTAGGAGTCAGATCTTGTTAGATATTGAGAAGGATAAAGACTTTCGATGGCCGAAGCCACTTAGGGGTGATCTCGCAAAGAGAAACAAGGAGCAATACTGTAGGTACCACCGTGATGTGGGGCATGATACAGATGATTGTAGGCAGTTGAAAGATGAGATTGAGTTTTTGATCCGAACGGGAAAACTGAGCAAGTTCACGAAGGGCGATGATCGCGGAACCCAAAGAAGGGACTATGACAGAAGAGACAATGACAGAAGGGATAACAATCGTGATCGTGATCGTGATCCACAGCCCCGAGGGCCAGTTATTAACATGATTTGGGGAGGATCGACAGCGGCCGGTACGACTCGAAACTCTCGAAAGGCGTATGCCCGAGAAGTGATGCACATCGTGGGAGAAGCCCCAAAACGTGCTAAGACTGAAATAACCATTGGATTTGATGATTCAGACCTCGAAGGGGTGAAGTTCCCCCACGACGACTCGTTGGTCATAACCCCTGTGATTGGAAACTCGGAGGTGAAACGAGTCTTAATAGATAATGGAGCTTCTGTTGATATCTTGTTTCATGACGCGTTTGTGAAGATGGGATACATCGATTCTCAATTAACCCCGACCAACATGCCAATATACGGATTTAATGGAGTTGAGTCCAAGGTCGAAGGAACTATTCAGTTACCCATGACAATTGGACAGGAACCTAAAGAAGCTACTCAGATGCTGAATTTCCTTGTGATCAAGGCATCCTCGACTTATAACGCAATCCTGGGAAGGACTGGACTTCATGCATTCAAGGCTGTTGCCTCTACATATCACATGAAAATTAAGTTTCTGACCAGGAATGGTGTTGGAGAACAAAAGGGAGACCAGAAGATGGCAAGAAGCTGTTACGTATCTGCATTAAGAGCTGATGGAGTCGGGGGGCAGGTACTTCCGATTGAAGACATGGATGTCCGTGGTGATGATGAACACCGAGGGAAGCCAGCAGAGGATTTAGTCCCTATTCCTTTAGAGTTGGGCGACCCTGAGAAAATAACTTATGTAGGAGCTTCTTTGAAGGAACCCATGAAGGGCAAGTTGATAGCGTTTTTGCAAGAGAATAGCGACGTGTTTGCTTGGACAGCAGCTGATATGCCAGGGATTGATCCCCAACTCATAACTCACAAGTTGAATGTTGATCCTGGGCGGAAGACAATAAAATAGAAGAAGAGGAATTTTGCTCCTGAAAGGCAATAGGCCATTAATCAAGAAGTTGAAAAGCTCTTAGAGGCTGGGTTTATTGAAGAGATTTAGTTCCCCGAATGGTTGGCTAACCCTGTGATGGTCAAGAAGGCAAATGGGAAGTGGAGAATGTGTATAGACTTCACTGATTTGAATAATTCATGCCTGAAGGATTATTTTCCCCTGCCGATGATAGATATGTTGATAGATGCCACAGCCAGACATTAGATGTTGAGCTTTATGGACGGATTCAGCGGCTATAATCAGATTAAGATGCACAAGGACGACATTCCAAAGGTATCTTTCATAACTGACTTTGGTGTTTTCTGCTATCTTGTTATGGCTTTTGGTCTAAAGAATGCAGGCGCTACTTATCAACGATTAGTGAATAAGATATTCGCTCATCTGATTGGAAAGACCATGGAGGTCTATGTTGATGACATGTTAGTCAAGAGCCTATTCAAGGCAGACCATATTAAGCACCTCAGAGAGGCATTCGAAGTGCTGAGGCACCATAAGATGATGTTGAATCCAGCCAAGTGTGCTTTTGGTGTTGGATCAGGCAAATTTTTGGGTCTGATGGTTTCAAAAAGAGGCATAGAGGCCAACCCTGACAAGATCAAAGCGATTCTGAACATGGAACCACCACGTTCTATACGGGATGTACAGAAATTAACGGGCCGGGTTGCAGCCCTAGGGAGATTTATCTCCAAATCAGGTGACAAGTGCTTGCCTTTCTTCCAAGCATTGAAGAAGGTGAAAAATTTTGAGTGGACTCCTGAGAGCCAAGAGGCCTTTGAACAACTGAAGAAGTACATGGCTTAAGCCCCGTTGTTGGCCAAACCCAGTCCTGGGGAGATTCTTTACCTATACCTGGTGGTATCTGAACAAGCATTGAGTGCTGTCCTCATTCGAGAAGAAGAGAAAATCCAGAAACCTATCTACTACGTGAGCAAAGTGTTGCATGGGGCTGAGTTGAATTACTCACCCATTGAAAAGTTTGATTTGGCATTAGTGACTGCCTCGAGGAAGTTGCGACCTTATTTCCAGGCACATAAGATTCAAGTTCTGACAAACCAGCAGTTAGGAAATATATTGCATAGCCCTAAGGCCAGTGGAAGGTTAATAAAGTGGGCAATTGAGTTAGGAGAGTTTGATATCACATATAAGCCTCGAACAGCCATTAAGGCTCAGGCATTGGCTGACTTCGTGGTGGAATGCACCATTAACAACCAAGAAGTCGGGGGGCAAGAGATAGTAACTACCCCTGGAAAAGAGAAAAAAGAAGAGGAACTTATACCTGATCTGAAGGAATATTGGGTGCTCTATTTTGATGGAGCATCAAAAACAAAATCTAGTGGTGCAGGTTTTGTTTTGCAAAGCCACGATGGGTTCACAGTTGAGTACGCCTTGAAATTGGATTTTCCTACTACCAACAATGAAGTGGAGTACGAGGCATTAATAGCTGGTTTGGTCTGGCTAGAATCATGAGGGTCAAGAACCTCAAAGTTTGTGGAGATTCAAGGCTTGTGGTATCACAAGTAAATGGTGAATTTGAAGCTAAGGACGAAACTATGGGGAAATACCTGAGAGTCGTAAAGGCTGTTATGACCCAGTTTGAGGAGTGCTATGTTGAGCACATTCTTAGAGAAGAGAACGTTAAGGCTGATGCCTTGTCTAAATTTGCTTCTTCTGAGATCGAGAATTTTGCAGGGAGTGTCTACTTTCAGGTCTTGAAGGCCCCAACCATCAACTCTAAGTTGGTAGCACCAATTGATATAGGAGGCTGCTGGATAGATCATATCAAAGCTCACCTAGAAACCTGTTGGCTCCCTGACGATGCCTTGGAGGCACGGAAGCTATCGGTAAGAGCATTGAGATATGCCTTAATCGAAGGGATCCTTTATAAAAGATCGTTTGTCATCCCATACTTGAGGTGTTTGAGACCCCAAGAGGCAAGAGAAGCACTAGAGGAAGTTCATGAAGGGATCTGCGGACAACACTTGGGGGGCAGAGTCCTAGCTCACAAAATCACTCGGCTAGGATTCTACTGGCCAGACATGTTATCCGATGCACAGAATTATGTCAAGCGGTGCGATAGGTGTCAGAAGCACGCTCCAATTGTAAGACAGCCGCCTGAGATGTTAATCTCGATTAACTCTCCTATTCCATTTGCAATGTGGGGAATGGATATACTTGGTCCCTTTCCCGTAGCATCTGCCCAAAGAAAGTTTCTGATAGTGGCCATCGACTACTTCACCATGTGGATTGAGGCTAAGCCCCTAGCCAAGATAACCACCAAACAAGTTGCCCAGTTCTTTTGGGAAAACATTATTTGCAGATATGGAATCCCTCGAATTCTTGTGACGGATAATGGAGCGCAGTTTAACAACCAAGAGTTTAAGAAATACTGTGAGGAAAATGCAATTGAGCTTCGTTTCACTTCAGTAGCACATCCGCAGGCAAATGGGCAAGCAGAGGTTGCCAATCGGATCATCCTGGACGGATTGAAAAAGAGGGTTGAACGCTCAAGGAACACTTGGGTGGATGAGTACTACCCATACTCTGGGCATATCGCACCACCTGTAAGGTGACGACTGGAGCAACCCCGTTCTTGCTGGCTTATGGAGCCGAGGCAGTAGTGCCCTTGGAAATAATGCATGCATCACCTCGAGTTGAGGCATACGAGCAAGAAACTAATGAAGAAGGCATGAGACTTGCCCTAGACCTGATTGACGAGGTTAGGGACGAAGCAAATGCCCGAAATACTGAATATCAAAAGAGAGCCTCTTTTCACTACAACCAGAGAGTTAAGGAAAGATTCTTTCGACAAGGCGACATGGTCCTTAGGAAGATTGAAGCCTCAGGAGTTGGCCAGAAAGGAAAGCTAGCACCAAACTGGGAAGGACCGTATCTAGTCAAAAAGGTGTTGGGTCGAGGATCCTACAAGTTAGGAACCATGGATGGGGTTGAGGTGCCCCGAACTTGGCATGTTGTGAACCTCAAAGCTTATTACGTTTAAGTTCTTTCGACAAAGGCTTGGACTTTTATCTATTTATTAGGAATAAAGTTCGAATGAAACCATTATAGAGCATGTTGCTCCCAGTAGGAGATAGAGTATCTATGTAAGGGTTGAACCCATTTTCAGTTATTAATGCAAGTCTGTTTTCCTTTCTATGATTCTGTGATTTTAATTACGTACCAAGCACATGTTGAGTGTAAGTCTAGAATGATCTAGTACAGAAAATAAAGAACATACGAATAAAGGAAAAAAAATGCATACATAATATGCCCTTATGGGCCAAGGTTTAAGTTACAGACATACCAGAAAAAAGTCTAAGTCCATGAAGGACCACGAATGAAAATAAACACAGCCACAAGCGGCTAACAAGGCTGTGCAAGGCCACTTACTCCTGTGGAGTATCTTCAGAACTCTCTTCCTCAGTAGAACCCTCCTCGCCCGAATCATCATCAGAGCCACTGTCATCTTCGGTTGCCATTGCAGTCGGGTGTGCCCCATCTCCCTCGGCTTCTTCCCCCTCTTCTTCTTCTTCTTCTTCTTCTTCTTCTTCTTCTTCTTCTTCTTCTTCTTCTTCTTCTTCTTCTTCTTCTTCTTCTTCTTCTTCTTCTTCTTCTTCTTCTTCTTCTTCGGAGCTGGAAGAATGACTTGCTCCCTTTTGAAGCCTCCTACTGCTTGGGATTGGTTGACGAATCGTCCCATCCCTTCTCGTTGTCATGGGCTTCTTTCCGCGAGAGCTCGAAGAGCTTGAGTCTTGACTAATAGCTTGGGCACCCCCTCTTGAGCCAGATCCAGAACGGCGGCGGCTTCCCCTAGACCCAGAACCCGATGCTTGGGCCACTGTGTTGATTCCCGAGCCTGAAGCAACGTGACCATAAGGGCTTGGGAAGTCCATTTGATTGACTACGGTTGGATGCCTCTTGCTCACAGCATTAACAGCCCTGTCCCAGCCGACAGACATGATACTCGGGCGTACTTCGTCATCATGCATGTCTATAAGCTCGAAGAAGTCCTCAGACTCTTGGTAAGCCTTCACAACCAATTTGTAATCAGCCTCCCTTTTCTTGTACAAGGAGTCATATTGCCTCTGGAAAGAACGTGCATTAGCTTCAGCACGAATGGCCCTGGACTCCAAGTCCTGACATTTATCGTCAAATATTGCCTTTTCCTCTCTTAAGGCCACATTCTCATCTCGATATGCTCGGCCTTGACGAGAGCTGGCCTGGAAGTAGGCGTTAGCCTGAAATAAAGGGTTAGTCAGATATTGACAATGATGAGTTATATGAAGACATTACGTTTGAGATATAGAGTGTAAAACCTGATACATGGCTTGAGCTCCTAGAATCTCTGCTTCGTCAATTTTATCCCCGGCAGTTACTGTCAAAAGACCGGGGGGAGTGATCCAACACTTAGACCAATCCAAGGCCAACTCCGGGCATCCTAAGACAGTGTCTTGTTCACAAATGCCCCAACCAGGGTTGAAAGGGGTCTTGATCTTCCCGTAATCATTCCGGGGTCTGGCCAGGGGGTGCAGCAGCCGCCTCGGCTCTCTTGACCATCCTTTTAGTAACCTTCGGCTGGTTCTCTGGACGTCTATCTATTTCTTCAGCAGCTGAAATTGAAACAGAAAAGATATCGGGATAAGAACAAACAGAGGTCATAATATGCTATAAAAAAATTACCCTCAATAGAAAGTAAGCTAAGGCCAGCTTCCACAAGCCTCTTCTCATTCAAGAAAACTTTGTAATGAGTTCGGCCATCGTCCGCAATTAGTTTATCTCGATCAAGTAGCTCTTCTGGGTTGAGATCGCACACGAAGTGCAAACTTTCTTTCACTTCTCCAAATTTTGACACAAAGAAATGGCCCTAGTTGCCACCACTCCATTTCAGAATCACGAACTCGTTTGCCCAAGAATGGTGGGAATCTGGGAAGGAGAAGGCATTCACAATATGAGGAATATTGGACCTGTGTTGGATACTGATCCATCCCTTCTTTGAGTCCGAAGAATTCTTTATTGAAAATATGCTCCGGAATAATGTGGTGGTCGGCTGGATATCTAGATCCCGGCACCTTAACATGAAAATGAGAATAGCACGCCATGCATTAGGATATAGTTGTCAGGGATGAACCTGGAGCTCTGCTAGAAGCCCGATAATGAACGGATCGACTGGAAATCTCAAAGCTGCTTCAAGAGCACCCTTGAAAACACACAGCTTCTCAGGATGCCAATTACAGGTTCTGTCACCTAGGCTAGGAAGGCGGACCTTGACCGAGTCCGGGAAGCCATATGTCTGTCTAATTTTGGCTACATCACGCTCGTTTAACTTACACGGACTATGATACGAGGATAATTCAGAACAGTTAGGGAATGCATCCCTCATAGTACTCAACAAGTCTAATAAAGAATGAAATCTATGATCAATATAGGAGGGAGGTTGCAATCTAGTTTTACCTCGAATAGTTCTTGCTATGGCCCTCTTGGACATCGCCTCGGACATAGAGAATGATGGAGCAGGTGCTCGGTTGCCGTCTGACATCTTGAACTCGAACTTGGAACTTGATGAAACTAGAACTTGGAAGCCTGGGAGCTTGAAAGCTTTCAGAGAGAATTTTAGAAGTAGGAAGAGATGAAGTGAATGAAAATGAAGGCTTCTCCCACTCTTTTATAGAAGATGGGTGACTTCCTATACCAGGTTGAAAGATAGCTCGGTTCGTGTTTGCAGGTCATCTATCGTTTATGAAGCGTTTAAAAGAGTATGTTGCACCATGTTACACTTAGACGCTTAACTAAGTATCAAGAGTCAATTACGTTTAAGAAAGTTAGATTGTAAGAGATTAGCTTCGTTAATCAAAAGGCTAGTTATGCTTCAAAAGGTGATACTCTACAGCCAACGGTCACGGTCATGATTCAAGACCGAGAACTCAGATATTGCGAAAAAGCTCCGAGAGGCACGACAAGGCGCTCAAGACAAGGCCAAGGACCTCATGTCGGCTGACAAGCCGTCCAAGGAGGGGTCAGGCCGACCTCTTGTCAGCCGTGGCCGGCCAAGGACCTTATGTCAGCCGACCATCCATCCAAGGAGGGGTCAGGCCGACCTCTTGTCAGCCGTGGCCGGCCAAGGACCTCATGTCAGCCAACCAGCCTTCCAAGGAGGGGTCAGGTCGACCTCATGTCAGCCCTGACCGGCCAAGGACTTCATGTCAGCCGACCAGCCGTCCAAGGAGGGGTCAGGCCGACCTCATGTCAGCCCTGACCGCCCAAGGACTTCATGTCAGCCGACCAGCCTCCCGAGGAGGGGTTAGGCCAACTTCTTGGCACCATTGGCCGACCAAGGACCTCATGTCGGGCGACCTGGATCTCTTGGCAAGCCGATACCGGACCTTTCAACGCTGTTTCGGCCATATCTTGAGCTCCGGGTATCGGATTTGGACGATCTTACAGTCCACACGAATATCACAATGTTTTCTACAACCTTGGAGCGTCCTAGCTGACCAGAAGTACCTGGTGGCCGACCAGGACCTCCTGGCAGCCGACCAGGCTTCATTGAAGGGGTCAGGCCGACCAGGAGCTCCTGTCAGCCGACCAGGACCTCCTGGCAACCGACCAGGACCTCCTGGCAGCCGACTAGGTGCCATGGAGGGGGTCTGGATGACCTTCCGGCACCTCTCGTCAGTTGTTTGGCCCGGGTGATGGTTTTGGTAGAAGTTTTTACTTTCCAAAACGACCGTCAACCTTCAAAACATTCGTAAAACTTAGCGCCGATCAGCATCGATTAGCACCGATTAGTGCCGTCTTATGCCATTTAACGTCGTTCAACACAGATTGAAAGTCGTTTAAGCATCGATTATTGCCGTTTGCAGTCAACACGGAGCTCCTGTCAGCCAATCAGCCGACCAGGACCTCCCGTCAGCCGACCAGGACCTCCTGGCAGCCGACCAGGACCTCCTGGCTACCGACCAGGACCTCCTGGCAGCTGACTAGGGGATTGCTGCAGCTGTTCCGGGTCTTTTTCGGCCAATCAATGTGACTCCGATTAGTGCCGAGTAGCACCGATTAGCATCAATTAGTGCCGAGTAGCATCGATTAATGCCGAGTAGCATCAATTAATGCCGAGTAGCATCGATTAGTATCGATTAGTGCCGATTAGCACCGATTATAGTCGATTAGCATCGATTAGTGCCGAGTAGCACCGATTAGCATTGAATAGTGCCGAGTAGCATCGATTAGTGCCGAGTAGCACCGATTAGTATCGATTAGTGCCGATTAGCACCGATTAGAGTCGATTAGCATCGATTAATGTCGTTTTAGGTCGTTTAACACCGTTTAACATCGTTTAAACATTGTTAGTACCAAGTAGCATTTGTTTAACATTGTCGTAAACGCGTCGGTCGCTCCACGCTTTACATCCAGACAATATTCGTGAAACACTAGTGTATAAAGATAGACCCTGACCCGAGCCTCGAGTAAAGGCCGTTATAACTTCAAGGAAAACCTGATCAGTTTTCCTGGAAGTTGGGGGGCAAATGACACGGGCTAAAAGTAAGCCCAAAAGACACATTTAATGTTGCATTAATTAGACCCAACATGGTCCAAAAGTGGGGGCCATTTGTGGGGCCCAAACCCTATTTTAATATTAATTTCGTAATTAATATTAAGGTATATTAACAGCTCAGCAATAAGCATCAGATAAGGATACTATTCCCACAAGACTTAGCCTCCAAGGCACCCAATTCGATATGGAAACAGACTCCTACAAGGAAGGAGTCTAGAACCTTCCTCAAGGCGGTGGCTTGCCCACCAAGTATCCAAATCCTACCATAATTCTAAGGCTCCCCGAGCCTATATAAAGGACCTGATCCTTCATCTCAGAACAACGTTTTTTGGGCAAGGCTCAATACGTCACTTATGTTTTGGCTTAATCCTCGGATAAGGACATACAAGCCACTGCGTCCTAGGTGAGCTCTCGCCGCCATAGCCTTGAGGGCACCATCACCTAGAATTACGTTTTTGGCTTGATTCTCAATACGAGATACGTAGGCACTCTGTGAGGACCGATTAGTCTCGAACACGGAAACAACCATTAAAGCTCGAAGCTTGATAAGTACATAATTTTGCATATTTTTATTACCTATTTACTGTTTGAATTCGTATTTTAATAAATTATTTTGTTGCATTTCAGGAAATTCGAGAAAAAATGAAGAAATGGCAAAATAAAAAAATAAATGACAAAAGAAGAAAAAGAATGACCAAAACAAAAAGAAAAGGAAAAGCAAGGGGGTTGGTGCAGTTTTTTAGCCCACCAAAATGAAAGACTAGGATTTAGCCAACCTAAAACCAAATGGATGGCCAAGATTAGCCCACACCAACCAAAAATCCTAATTATTTCTTATAAATAGGCTTCATCTTCACTTGTTAAACACACTTAGATCTTAGTTTTTAGTTTACCCTAATTTTTAGAAGTAGCCGCCTTTTATTTTTATGTTCTTTAAATTGTCAATCAACTTTAGCTCTTAAAACTTTTTTTTTCCAGTAGCTTCATTTACATCTTCGGAACAGCTCGTGACTCCAATACCAACCTGTTTAATATTGTGGTTCTAGCAAACCTTTGTTGATATCATTCGGAAAACAAAAAGAAAATTAGATCTTGGCCCAAACCAGTTTTGGGTTGTGTTCTTGTCAACTGGCTTTGATTTCTTCATGTTCACTTATATCTACCTACATTCTTTTTAATTTTTTTTTTCTACTCCGTAGGTCCTTTACTACATTTCTTATATAACAAGCTTCCTATAACTTTTTTTTCTTCTTTCATGCTTTCATTTTACCCATTTTGTTATACTACTTAATCTAAGTAATCATTGTTTTATCACTATTAAGTTATTAGATCTGCTAGTTAAGTCATTTATAGTCTTGTCTTGAGTTTCATTAAATTAGTTAAAAAGAGTACAATATTTTGCCACCTTTTAGTTTTCTAGCCCACATTTATTACTAGGCCCATTTTCATTAATATTAACCTAGAAATGGGAGTATTAATTAGTGTTTAATACCTATGCATGTGTGTAAAGTTAGCTTCCATTTTAATTTGCTTGCTTGATGATTTGTTGGCCGAAATTCATATCTAAGCCCATTTAAACCTTGTCCATCTTTAGGCCCAAAACCATTTTTTTTATCCTTGTTTTCATGTATTTAATTAGTCTAGTCCATGATTCATTATAGTTAGCATTTAGTTAAATTTTTCATGTAGTCCATTTTGCGTTTCTTGTTCCTTTATTAGTTAATGTCATCATACTTCATGTTCCGTTCTTCTTATTTTACTAGTTTCGTTTTCATTATTGATTATGACTGTTGTTACATTCTCATCTTATTGTCCTGTTTATACATAGTTCGTATAGAGTATAATGTTTATACTTTAATGTTTTAATGTTCTCGTAAATTTCTTTCCACTATTTCATTAATTTGGCTAAAAACCAATTCCCTCACAAAATTAATTGCTCTAATTCGCCTAAATTAGAAATTAAGGTTGCGCAAAAAATAAATATTATTCCCTGTGGATCGAATCATAAATACTAAAACGAGATCGTGCGCTTGCGATTTTAAATGTCATATTTTCAGAACCATCAAGTTTTTGGCGCCGCTGCAGGGGAACTAATTATTTTTCGCACCTTAATTTTTAATTTTTCGGATTAGTTCTCTTTCGCTTGCCTTATTTTTATTTCATTTTTTTTTGGAAAGTTTGGAATTTCGGGAATCTTTTCGCGGAGCTTGGAAAAATCGGAAATTCTTGGAAGCATGCTTCGGTAACCCGTATCTCTCTCTTTTCGCCTTTTTATTTTTAAAAAAAAATCACAAAAAAAAATATTCACAAAAAAAATAAAAAAATCGAAAATCACAAAAAAAAAATTTGAAAATTGAAAAATCCAAAAAAAAAAAATTAGTTGTAAATACATATTTGTTACATCATGCATTCATCACTTAGGGCACATCATTTAGATTTTTATTTTCTTGTTTTTAATTTTTCGTACCTTATAAATTGTGGTGATTGCTGGAGGACCGAGGTACGTTAAATTCTTCTTTTCTTTAGTTTAGAACACGTAGTGTAAGCATCCATAATTGTTTATCGTTTTTGTATATATCTTGTTGTTTGTTGCATCAAATAAACGTAATTAAGACTTATTCACGACCTTCAGTGTCTAAGGTTCGCCTGGCTGTTAAGATTTGGTGTCTAAGTGACGAGTTTGGCCTCTTGGCAATGCCTGCTCTAATCTGGCCGAATCGGTCTGAATAATTCTTAATTTACGGATTTTTTTTAGTGTGTCTTAACGTTATGTGAGCAATGTCTAGTTATTTTATTTAGGAAACCTAGGTTAGTTTTTTCTTTTGATTTTTCACCATTTATTTTGTGTGTTTCATTTTCGCACTTACTTGCTACGAGGTTTTACCCTTGATCAATCTTTACCATGTCCGTAGCATTTAGGGAGCGTTATTACCAAAGTTGGGATTTTGACGAGGAATTAGCGGATAATACGATGTGGTGTGAGTCAACTAGGGAACCTAGTGTATATAACGAGTCGTATAGTACTTTTAGTGATTTGCATTATAGTGAACATGATATTGCAATCGACTCTGAATTAGATGCTCTTACTAGACGACTTGAAGCCTTAGAAACCCTTAGAGGCCCTTCACACACGTCTTGGCACCCAAATTTCAACTCTCCGAGTCTCGATTGTCAACATGTCAACGCCATGTTTCAACCAACCTCTCGAAATGACCATTTTACATCGTCTTCTAATTCCGGTTGGAGAGATTATCCCGATCTCTCATGGAACCACGGTCATAGCTATCAAACTCCGCCTCCACATTTTCAAGAACCGAACTCTTATCCAATTCCGAGTCAAGTTCTTTATTCGAGTTCAATTCAAACCAACGCCCACCCACCCGGATTTCATGATTCGAGTAGGAAACTTGACACCTTAGAAAAGAGTATCGAGGCTTTATTGATTTCTCAAGCAAACTTCATGCGAACCATAACTTCTGATAGGCAAATTTTGAACTCTAATGCTCAAACCTAATCTAAGTTAGAATTTCAAGTGAATCAATTAGCCACCATGTGCGAGTGTGAGACGATAACCACTCCGAATCCACCCGAGGTCAACCCTGAATTTCTTATCACTCAAAGACCTATCGATACTTTCGATGATATCATTTCTCCTAGGTCTAATGTTCAAGTTGACACTCCTTTCAGTGCTGATTCACACGAAGAAGATTCTAATGCCGACATCATTCTTTCTCTAGGTCAAACGAAGAATCCCGATGATTCTGAGTTGGTGGCTTCACCTAGACAACCATCATCTTCTTCTAGTGAACTTTTCCTTTCATCTTCCAAACCTCTTCTCGAAAAACCCGAAGAACTTCATACTCAACCAATAGGAGCTGATCTAGTTAAGGAGGTTGTTTCAAGGTCAAATTTGGACGATCATGAGATTGAGTCTCTTCTTAAACAAGATTTTCAATTGCATTACGAGACCAATCGAGATCTTCACGAATCTTTTAAGGATTTGACCTCGGAAGAGATGTTTGGAGAGATGATGAATATTTATTCCAAATGGGAAACCCAACATAAGGATAGTTCTTGTGATCCTAATTCTGTTGGTAAAACATTTTTCAAAGAGCCACCCCCACCCGTTTCTGTTTCTTCATTTTCCACTCGTGCTCCATCTTTCATCGAAACTCATGATATTCATGACCAACATCTTATCGTAATTAATTTGCTTAAACAACAAAAAGAAGCATCTTCGTGGTCTATGGATGAAGTTAGGAATATGAGTTTTATTCTTGTGCCTAATCGGATCGTTCGAGTGGTCTATGCTAGTTTTGTGGGTGAGTTTCTGAAATATGTTGGTTGTATAACAAAAATAGTTTTTCCGAGAGCAGGTATTGGTTAGTAAATATTTGTTTTGTACCTCCCATAGTAGAATGTAGGTATGGGGGAGTTACATTGTGTGCATGTGTGAGTTGTTTTCTTTCATAGTTTTTCAGCAGTTTGTCATTCTCCGTCATCCCTTATCAGGTATTTCCTCCTCTCTATTTTATTCTCGTACATTTTGTATACATTGAGGACAATGCATGATTTAGGTATGGGGGATGGGTTTTAGTGTAAATACATAAAATTAAAAAAATCCAAAAAAATTGAAAAATTTTAAAAATCCAAAAATAGAGATTTTAGCTTAGTTGTCCTTCCCACTCTTTAAATTCTAGAACTAGTTGGTGTTGACTATTTTTCGAAAATTATATGTATATTGCCTTTAGATAATTTGAACGTAGTCAGGTAAGGTTTTCCTCATGAAACTTGTGTCGAACAAATTTTTGCTTAAAAGTCCAAGACGACACATTTGCACAAGACTTTTGATGGAAAAATTGTATAGGAATGTTATTCGATACCTGAGAGAGAACCCACATGTTAGAACAATGTCGAATCAAACCTTTGCGAAATTTGGTTCCTATAGTGTTAAAAAAAAAATCAAAAAAAAAATTTTAAAAAAAAAATCAAAAAAAAAAATCAAAAAAATCAAAAAAAAGAAAGAAAAGAAAAAGAGTCAATAAATTTTTGTAATTGTAGAGTGCTAGTGTAATAATAAATTCTTAGTAGGGAAATCAGTTAGGTTGGGCTCATTGATAACCCGAGTAAGTAAGTCCGAGGGGACTTTGTGCCTAGCAACCTAAGGTCCCTTGTGATCTGGGATTGTTGACCTAAAACTCGCTAAATGGGTATTGATGCAAAAGTCTTTTGGGACCTCAACCATTGCACGGTCAGTCTAACTACTAAGAACGTGAAGTTTGGCTAGATACTTGTTTTGATAGAGATTGGGTCAGTTCAATATTGGTTGAAAAAGAGAAAATGTTCGTATGCACTTTATCCATCATAGGCCTTAAATTCACTACCCACCTTGGAATTTTTTGTAAACTTTTAGAGACTACTCAAGTGGATTGTGGGAACCTATAACTTGGCTATCATTAGAATAATATTTAAGGCATGTATTTTTCGTATAAAATTGTTTAGTGACACTAGCGAAAGCTAGATTGAAAGAGGAAAGTTGGATACTTGCTGATTTATCTCAAAGATTTTATGGGTATATCTTCTGAAAACCCTTAGGAAACAACACTCCTCCTGTAGAGATCGTCTACAGGTTTAACGGGTTGGTAAACCAAAAATTACCCGTGATTCCTACGACAGTGAGTTTAGGTTTTTCATTATGCATTTTTCTTTTTGTTTTACTCGAGGACGAGCAAAAGATAGGTATGAGGGCATTTGATAAGTGCATAATTTTGCATATTTTTAGTACCTATTTATTGTTTGAATTCATATTTTAATAAATTATTTTGTTGCATTTCAGGAAATTCGAGAAAAAAATGAAGAAATGGCAAAATAAAGAAATAAATGACAAAAGAAGAAAAAGAAGGACCAAAACAAAAAAAAAAGGAAAAGCAAGGGGGGTTGCTGCAGTTTTTTAGCCCACCAAAATGAAAGGCTAGGATTTAGCAAACCTAAAACCAAATGGATGGCCAAGATTAGCCCACACCAACCAAAAGCCCTAATTATTTCTTATAAATAGGCCTCATCTTCACTTGTTAAACACACCTAGATCTTAGTTTTTAGTTTACCCTAATTTTAGAAGTAGCCTCCTTTCATTTTTATGTTCTTTAAATTGTCAATCAACTTTAGCTCTTAAAACTTTTTTTTTTCCAGTAGCCTCATTTACATCTTCGGAACAGCTCGTGACTCCAATACCAACCTGTTTGATATTGTGGTTCTAGCAAACCTTCGTTGATATCATTCGGAAAACAAAAAGAAAATTAGATCTTGGCCCAAACCAGTTTTGGGTTGTGTTCTTGTCAACTGGCTTTGATTTCTTCATGTTCACTTACATCTGCCTACATTCTTTTTAATTTTTTTTTCTACTCCGTAGGTCCTTTACTACATTTCTTATATAACAAGCTTCCTATAATTTTTTTTCTTCTTTCATGCTTTCATTTTACCCATTTTGTTCTACTACTTAATCTAAGTAATCATTGTTTTATCACTATTAAGTTATTAGATCTGCTAGTTAAGTCATTTATAGTCTTGTCTTGAGTTTCATTAAATTAGTTAAAAAGAGTACAATATTTTGCCACCTTTTAGTTTTCTAGCCCACATTTATTACTAGGCCCATTTTCATTAATATTAACCTAGAAATGGGAGTATTAATTAGTGTTTAATACCTACGCATGTGTATAAAGTTAGCTTCCATTTTAATTTGCTTGCTTGATGACTTGTTGGCCAAAATTCATATCTAGCCCATTTAAACCTTGTCCATCTTTAGGCCCAAAACCATTTTTTTTTATCCTTGTTTTCATGTATTTAATTAGTCTAGTCCATGATTCATTATAGTTAGCATTTAGTTAAAATTTTCATGTAGTCCATTTTGCGTTTCTTGTTCCTTTATTAGTTAATGTCATCATACTTCATGTTCCGTTCTTCTTATTTTACCTGTTTCGTTTTCATTATTGATTATGACTGTTGTTACATTCTCATCTTATTGTCCTGTTTATACATAGTTCGTATAGAGTATAATGTTTATACTTTAATGTTTTAATGTTCTCGTAAATTTCTTTCCACTATTTCATTAATTTGGCTAAAAACCAATTTCCTCACAAAATTAATTGCTCTAATTCGCCTAAATTAGAAATTAAGGTTGCGCAAAAAATAAATATTATTCCCTGTGGATCGAATCATAAATACTAAAACGAGATCGTGTGCTTGCGATTTTAATTGTCATATTTTCAGAACCATCAAAGCTCACCAACCCCCTTTGCATTAAACACACTCAACCCCTAGCCGCAATTCGTAACCTAGTTTTTGTTCCACAACACACGCGAACCTTATAAAATTATCTTTAATTTAGTGATGATTTAATAATTATTATTCAAATGGAAATACTCAAAATCTCAAGAGAAAATATAATTATAAATTTTTACATTACTCATATTCAATGTAGAAGTCCTACATTGATAATGCTATTCAATGTAAAAACCTAACTATATATGATTTAAATCATTGATATATACATTTTCGTATTTCAATATAAATACACTTTTTATTTTATAAAATATTAAAATATAAAATATTTTTTGTCAAAAAATAATTACATACAATATTTTATTTTGTATTTGGTTGTTCATAGAACTATCTTCAAATAATTACAAGGATATTTTGATAATTAAAACGAATTATAAGTAGAATTCCTAAATCAAATAGAATTTTCAACGTAAAAAATCTTCAATTTCTTCTCTTCTTTATTCTTGTGTAGATTTAATTAGAAAAAAATTGTTAAGCCATCATTAAATTAAAAATTATTTTGTTAATTTCATGTGGGCTATAATCGTCCAAATCAAATTTTAAGTATTCAAGATAGAGTACAAATACTAAATCGAACATGTGAAATCTTATATATATCAATTTCTTAATAACAATTTGATAAGTAAATTAATAACATATAAAATTTAAAAGAAATTATATAATTTTAGATATTAAAAAAGGAGCTGCACGAGTTATTAGCTAGTATAATTAATTAAAACAAAACATTGATACACCTTCCGTCCCATTTTTATTGTCCATTGACCAAAATCCACTTTTCATTCAATCATATAAAATAAATTGAAATTTTCCAAATAATTGTATTATTTTTTTATAAAAATTAACTTAATTAACCCATAATATACCATATTAACTAAATTTTGACAATTATTTTGGGATAAATAAAATAAAAAATAGTGGATAATAAAAACGGGATGGAAGAAATATTTAAAATCAATAATAAACCTTAATGTACCTACGTAGGATTTCTAATTCACGACCTAGAATTTAGGAGGGAGTTACAATCAATTTTATCATACACCTTTGTGATTTTCTTAGCTTTGATACTCGTGCAAGGCACCGGATTGTTCTAGTTTACGGTTAGTTATAATCGTTTTTGTTGTTATTTTATGGTTAATTTTAGTTAATCTCGTTATGATGATAAACATTATTCAATTTGTTATTATCTTTCTTTCTTAAGTAATGTTTGGTCTATTCTTTCTCGAGATCTCTTATTTTTATAATAGTTTCATATGATCTTTCGAATGTTCTAATTTACGTTGTTATAGTTGTTTTTGTCATTGGATTTTATATTTACTGATAGTTGATCCCGTTGTTACGATAAACATTCTTCAATTCATCACATTCTTTCTTTCTTAAATCTTAAGTAACTTTCACTACAAGAAAACCCAATTCTACCAACGGAAATGCTTTCATTGCCATTTACCAACGGATTAGCAACGAATGAGCAGGTCAGTGCTATACCAACAGATTTCCAACGGATCACTAACAGATATTTACCAACGAAATTTTTCGTTGGTAAATATAATTATCTTCATATTAGTAACAGAATAACAACGGTTTATCAATGCCTTACTAATGGAATACTAACCAAATTATTTGTTATTTATTCCGTTGGTAGTTCGTTGGTAATTTGTTGGCAATCCGTTAATTACTATACATTCCGTTACTAATCCGTTACGAAAGTAGATTGGTTATTTTTTCATTTCGTTACGAATCCGTTGCAATTGTAGATCGGTTAAAATTATATATGTTGTTTGTTATTTCCCAGTTATGCACCACAAGATTGTAGAAGGGAGGGTTGAATATAATCTCAACTAAATTCTTTCGAACTGATGAGGTTTAAAACAAATTGTTATAAGAACAGAAAGAAAAAAACAAGATAAACAAATTATCTAAAACACATACAACACGAGATATAAAATATCTTAGGTGGGTTAGCTTGATTGCTTAGTCCACCTGATGGTTGTATTTGAAGATAATACTCTGCGTACGAATACACAGTTGCGGGTTACAATGTTTTAGTGTTTACAAGAAAACCTAAGCTATCAGCCTTGTGATCAGTGTTTTCTTTTCTACTAAAAAATATTGCTGCTCATACAGCTTATTAAAACTATATGGAGACAAGTAAAAGTTACATAAAATGTGATGATACATTTCTGGTATAACTTGTCACACACACATACTCGAACTGGTAGCCATTTCTGGAATTATCTTGAAAGTCTTCTTTTCTTGATTTGGACAATCCTAGCATGCTTCAAGTCAGCGTATGTTTCTTTCTTCAAAAGTTACTAAGTTCTTGAGATGACTTAGCTTCCAAGCCCACGTGATGCTTTATGCAAAAGATCTTTTTGCTTTGGATCTTTGTCTCTGAAAGTAGCTTTAATCAAAAAGATAATCTTTTTGTCAATAATATTTTTTGCTTATTGAGCTGTGCTTGAACTTCCCAGATATAAGGTTGATCCGTATGCATTTATCAAGATATCCTTTGAATCTTTCAGTAGAAATGTAATCATGTTGGAGGTTGCTTCCACTCTTATTGTTGCCCTTGAAGTCGGATAAATAGTGACTGATTTCACCTTTCACTTGGAAGAGTTTGAGCCTTCAAATATCTACAATTTGACTCCCTACTCGTAACATCCTCTGTGTAATTGGCCACTGCCTATAAGTCACGGGTTGTAAAGTAATTCTGGGTCTAATCTCCATTCGATGTGTTCCTTTAGAAAACTCTGGTATTATTATGAAAATAGGTTGAGTTCTTGAACAGATGAATCATGAGTTCTCGAATGATGACTTCTCGAGCAGTTCTTTTAAGTGAGTTCTCGCATAACTTCTCGAACAGTTCCTTTAAGTGAATTCTCGAATGACTTCTCGAATAGTCTTTTGAGAGGACTTCTCGATTAGTGCATGTTGCAGACTTCTCAAATAGAGCAATCTGACTTCTCGAACTAGGACTTCTCGAATAGACCCTTTTTTTAGAGTTCTCAAATGACTTCTCGAACTCTTCTTTTCTTGATTTCTCTAACTTACTTGCATGGTTACAACAAACTCTCTTTTGACTACTGATATCTGAATTTAGCATCCCAAGGCTTGTTACAGAAATAATTCCTAACTACATGCAGAGTTCCAATCTCAAGATATTGATTTAGTTGATCTGCATTTAAGTTAGCTTCCTGATTTATTTGTCAGCTTCGATTCCTTGATTAATTTTCTGCCTTGTGGTATTTGTTACCATCATCTAAAACATATATGACTCAACAATCTCCCCCTATTTATGTCCTTGAGAAAAGAACATAAATCCAGAGTGTGATGATAACAAAAACCACTCTTCAGATTTTTCTTTCATTAGAACAGAAAATATTGATCAAGCTTCTTTGACACAGTTTTTGGATTGTACTACTTACTCCACTTGAGTACTTAGAACTGTTACCCCTATGTATAGCATTTATTCTGAGAGTCTTGTTATGTTTCTTCACTTGCTGGTTGTTCTGAAGGTAATTCCGACCCTTCTCCCCCTTTGTTTTCTTCACTTGCTGGTTGTTCTGAAGGTAATTCCGACCCTTCTCCCCCTTTGTTGAAAGATAAAGAAATAGACCATTTGAGATTGAAGGAAAAGTCTGAAAATTCCCTTCATGCTTAATTCTCCCCCTTTTTTGTTATCAGCAAGAACATAGTAGTAGTAATTAGATTGAGAACCAGAGGGATGAGAAACTTGAATTGGCATGAAAATTTTCTCTCTTAATCTCTCTATTTTTGCATCAGGATCTCATCCTGGCTCACTTCTCACAACTCACCTTCCCTTCCTAAAGGGGTACTCAACCTCTCCTTTTGCTCTCCTGGAAGAAATAGGAGACCACTCTTACACACACCTCACCTATTGCCCTGGAGCAACCAGGCCTTTCTTGTTTTTCACTCCCTTCCCTCAGTCCTAGAAACCATGAAATTTCACAAAGATTGAAGAAAATTTTTTGTTTTAAACAGAGATAAGGTTCAGTAAACTGCCTTTAGAGAAAGCTTAGTGAACTGAGTGTTGGCTTCTTCATGAATTAAAATGAAAAATCAAGAGTGTTTGGAGTTGTATTGAAGTGCTTCAGTTTCCAAAATATGTATCCATGAATGGGGCTGAATCCTCTCATTTATAGAAGATTCATCAACCTGAATTTGAGAAATAGTTAAGAGTAACTTGTGTGTGCTCCCCCTGTGTCAATGCAACTTGTACTAACTCCTGGCTAGATGACAAGTGTTATAGGTTGCATAATTGTGTCCCTTACCCTCACTGATTGTGTTCCTGGTTGGGAACTTGATTCAACAGTTAAAGTCTGTTGAGAAACTAAAACTAGAAATGTGGATGTCCTTATTAATCACTATGCCTTTATGGGAAGACATAGGATGGCCAGGCTGGTTTAACACACCCTTACCTTCCTTGTTCTTGTGGTTTCTTGATGTTCACCACTTCCCTCACCCTCACTTTCCTCCTGAACACTCCCCTCAAGTTAAGATTTGCAAGGATTGTCAACTACAATTTGTTGAGAAACTGTAGAGGGGGTTTCAAAGATGGAACATTATGAATATATGATGTGCTGATTGGGTAGAGAATCTGGGGGACATTCCAGCACTTCTCATTTCAGCAAATTAAGGCAAAGATTTTAGGACAATAAAGAGAAATGCTGATTAAAAGGAACTCAATACCTTAGCTAAGTGTACTTCTGTAAGAGCCTTCTCCACATGAAGGTTTATTCTCTTAAGGAATGCAGAACACCACTTCCCTTGATTGATCGAATTGACATTGTGCCAGTAGCTGTACTTAGGAAAGAAACAAGTTGCAGAGATAGTTATGAATATTCATTTGAGTATCTGCAAGAGTGTTGTACTTAATCCTAGTGCCATAGTTAGTTAATTTGAAGCATGAGTTCAATCAGCAAAAATAAATACTTATTCATGTGTTTAGAGTTAACTAATAGGTCTTGTTAAAACAGAGTACAGACCAGTTATTTCTAATTAAGCTTTAATTCTAAGCGTGTTACACATGGCACATGACAGAATTATAGAACCTGGTTGATGCAATGACCAAGTTTGCTGTGTGAACACCATCACTTTATCATCATCATCCTCTGTTGTCAGTTTGAGTCATTTAGAGTACTGCAAATTAGACACAAACCTATGCACCTATGTAGCTTTTAAAGCTCACTTTTAGGGTTAGATGGTAACATGAACTTAGAATTAAAACATCATGAATAGTGTCTAAGTTACCATATCTATTCAGTTTGATTCAAATGAGTTCAAAACATCCTGATTAGATTAAAAATAACTGAATGAAATGTGTGCCAGACCCAAAAAAATCAGAAATACTCGTAAGTTTAATTAAGAAGACTAATTCGCAGAGATTAGGTTATTAAGACAACTTAGGTGATTCAAGCACAGTCCAACTTAATCTTGTCTAAGCATTCTATGAAAGTCGAGACATAATCTAATCATCAACTCGTTCTAAGACATGCAAGTAGACCATAACCATAGAATCAACAAGATAAAGGTAGATGGAAACTTCATTTCATTAAAATAAAAAAAAGTTACAAGAATGGTCAGAAGGACCATTGAAATAAAAACAAACTTAAACAAAAACTTAAACTAAGACCCCCCACCTACACCATCTTGGCGGCCTTGGCTGGGTCCTCAACGGAGTCCTCCCGGTTGCGTGCCCGGAGAACCTCCAACGCTGCACGTATGGCAGCGAGGTTCTTCTCCTCCTCGGCCAGGAGTTCGTCTATCTTCTCATGGAGAGCCAGCACCTTCTCATAGAAGGGCATGGCCTCAAACTCTTCGATGGAAACCTTGAGAATGCTCTTAGTCATTTTGGTTGAAGAGAAGGAAGAAGAGGGTTTTATTTTTGTTAAGAGTGAGTCTAAATGATGTCTACCCCTTCCTATTTATAAGCCCAAAAGTCCTAAAGACACAACTTAATATCTAGGAAATAAACGGGTGCAAGGTTAAGCAAAGGTCACACCTCTTTAATACACACTAACGCATGCAAAAGAGATTACACGGTGTCCTAGACTAATCCTGATAGATCATTTAGAAACGATAAAAAGTAAAATTTTATATGTGCTACTTGTTCCAAAATTATTTAAGTCTAACAGCTTAAGTCTAATCAACTCGAGACAGAAAATTTTAGAGAACAGAGCACACAAAGCATTCGAGTATTCTGGACACAGAATAAAGCATTTAAATAATATCAACAATTAATTAAACTGTTCAACATCTCAAATATCGACCATTCGACTTGTCTGAACATTTACTTATTCGATATCTCTCATCATTTGACTAGTCGATATCTCTAGTTAGAAGACTAGTTCGATATCTCTGGAAAACTAGTTGATCGATATCTCAAGCATAATATCCATTCGACAACTCAAAGAAGTACACATATTCATTCGATATCTCTAGGAAACTAAGTGTTCGATATCTCTAGAATAATCATGTAAATAGTCAAATAAAACAAATAAAATCCAGAGAACAAAATTCACCGGCTGCAACAAATTGAACAGATATTAAAGATTATGAAAAGTTCAGCATACCAAGCTCACTGACCAACCTTGAGAAGGTTACTTCATCCAGAGCTTTAGTAAATATATCTGCTAATTGTTTCTCACTTTGAACAAAATGAAGTTCCATAGTACTTTCCATCACATGTTCTCTGATGAAATGGTATATGATGTCTATGTGCTTAGTTCTTGAGTGCTGCACTGGATTCTCAGAAATTGCAATTGCACTAGTGTTGTCACAGAAAATTGGAATCTTCTCATCCTTAACTCCATAGTCAAGCAGTTGATTTCTCATCCATAGAATCTGTGCACAACAACTCCCTGCTACAATATACTCAGCTTCTGCTATTGAAGTTGAAACTGAATTCTGCTTCTTACTGAACCAATAGACCAGCTTGTTTCCTAGAAATTGACAGGTGCCTGTGGTACTCTTCCTGTCCAACTTACATCCTGCATAGTCTGCATCTGAATAGCCTATTAGATTAAAACCAGAATCTCTAGCGTACCAAATGCCAAGGTTTGGTGTCCCCTTGAGATACCTGAAAATCCTTTTAATAGCTACTAAATGAGATTCCCTAGGATCAGCTTGGAATCTAGCACATAAACATGAAGCAAACATAATATCAGATCTACTAGCAGTTAAATATAAGAGAGATCCAACCATGCCTCTATAGCTTCAAATGTCCACCTTCTTTTCCTTAGTATTCAGTTCAAGCTTAGTGGCAGTGGCCATGGGTGTTTTTGCAGAAGAGCAGTCTGCTAAGTTAAACCTCTTTAATAGATCAAAAACATATTTTGTTTGACTTATAAAAATTCCCTCATTTACTTGTTTAACTTGTAAACCAAGGAAATAAGTTAATTCACCCATCATATTCATTTCATATTTACTTTGCATAAGTTTGGAAAACCTTTTGCAAAGCTTCTCATTTGTAGACCCAAATATTATATCATCTACATAAATTTGGACAAGTATCATAGAGCCATTAACAGATCTATAAAAGAGAGTCTTATCTACAGTACCTCTGGTGAAGTGATTCTCAGTGAGGAACTATGAAAGAGTGTCATACCATGCTCTAGGTGCTTGCTTCAGGCCATAGAGTGCTTTGAGCAAATAATAAACATATTCTGGGAAGTCTAGATCTTCAAAACCAGGAGGTTGACTCACATACACCTCCTCCTCCAGAATACCATTTAGAGATACACTCTTGACATCCATTTGATAGACCTTGAAATTGGCATGAGCTGCATAGGCTAGGAAGATTCTGATTACTTCTAACCTTGCCACTGGTGCAAAGGTTTCTTCAAAGTCAATTCCTTCTTCTTGACAGTAGCCTTTGGCAACTAGTCTTGATTTATTCCTTGTGACTATACCATTTTCATCCGTCTTGTTCTTGAATACCCACTTAATGTCAATCACTGATTTGTCCTTCGGCTTGGGTACAAGTTTCCATACTTTATTTCTTTCAAACTGGTTTAGCTCCTCTTGCATTGCTAAAACCCAGTCTGGATCTAGAAGAGCATCTTCGACCTTCTTGGGTTCCTCTTTAGAAAGAAAGCTACTGTACAAGCATTCTTCTTGAGTTTCTCTCCTAGTTTGGACTTTTGCATTGGAGTCACCAATTATCAGCTCAAACGGGTGATCCTTAGTCCATTTCTTTTGTGGTGGCAAGCTTGACCTTGATGAAGTTGCTTCATTCTCTTGATGTTGACCATTTTGATTCGTTGTTGAGTGTTGAATGTGGGAGACTCCCCCTGAGTGTATGGACCTCGTGTTGGGTGGAGTTCTAACAGAGTTGTCAACAGATATTTCTCTTTGATTCTCAACTGTTGCCTCAGCATGATCTTCATCAGATGGTGTGAGTTGCTATTCTACAGTTGGTCCATTCTGCACTTCACTTGATGGTCCATGTCTGTTCTCTACACCCATCATTATCCTTTCTTCATCATCATCTTCACTTGCTTCACTACATGTCTCATTCTCGAATGAGAGTGACTCATGAAAACCTTCATCTACAAGACCAGATATTTTCTTGTCGTCGAAGACAACATGTATGGATTCCATAATAATGTTAAGTCTTAAGATGTAGATTCTGTAAGATTTTCCAGCTGAGTATCCAATAAAAATAGCTTCATTTGCCTTTGAGTCAAATTTCCCAAGGTTCTCACCATAGTTCTTCAATACGAAACATTTGCATCCAAAGACATGCAGAAAGTTAATTGTTGGCTTCTTGCCTTTGAATAGTTGGTAAGGTGTCATGCCTTTTGCTTGGTTGATCAAGGATATGTTCTGAGTGTAGCATGCAGTATTAACAGCTTCAGACCAGAAATATGTTGGCAACTTTGATCCTTCAAGCATAGTCCTTGCAGCTTCAATAAGAGTTCTGTTCTTTCTCTCCACCACACCATTTTGTTGAGGTGTTCTTGATGCAGAGAATTCTTGAGTAATTCCTTCTTCCTCATAGAACTTTCTTAGCACAGAATTCTTGAACTCAGTTCCATTGTCTCTTCTAATCCTTCTTACTTTGAAGATTGGATTGTTGTTGATTGTCTTGACATGCTTGATGATGATTTCACCTGCCTCATCTTTCGAACGTAGAAAGAAGGTCCAAGTGTACTTGGAGAAATCATCAACAATTACATGACAGTATTTCTTGTTGGCTATCGACAATACATTGACTGGTCCAAATAGATCCGTGTTCAAAAGCTGTAAGGGTTGATCGATTGAAGACATTGACTTAGATTTGAAAGAGGTTCTCTTTTGCTTCCCTTTCTGGCAAGCATCACATAATCCATCCTTGGAGAAGTCCAATTTTGGAAGGTCTTTGACCAAATCCTTTTTGACCAATTCATTCATGGCTCTAAAATTCAAGTGTGATAGTCTCTTGTGCCAAAGCCATCTTTCATCCATGCTTGCCTTGCTGAAGAGGCATGTAGCAGAGTTGGAACTTATTAAGTTGAAGTCAGCAATGTACACATTTCCTTTTCTATTTCCTGTCATCACTACCTTGTTGTCGTTCTTCTTGAAAACAACACAAGCTTCAGATGTGAACCACACATTTTGATTTTTATCACATAGTTGACTGATACTCAGCAAGTTGTGCTTGAGTCTATCAACCAATGCTACTTCTTCAATGACAACATTTCCTTGTGAAATCAAGCCATATCCTCTAGTATATCCTTTGCTGTTGTCTCCAAAAGTAATGCTAGGGCCAGCTCTCTCCTCAAACTTAGTGAGCATGGTAGAATCTCCAGTCATGTACCTAGAACAAACACTATCCAGGTACCAAAGATTCTTTCTGTCTCCCTGCACACATCAAAATCAAATCAAGTTGATTTTCGTACCCAAGTTTCCTTGGGTCCTTCCTTGTTAGCCTTTCTCCTATTTTTCAAACCCTTACTATCCAAGGGTTCTGAGTGAGTTAAATCAATCTTAACTCTTGGTGTAGGTCTCTGAAAAATAGGTTGTCTCACATGCTCATATGCATTAAAGCTAGATGTACAATTTGGCATAGTCTGTGCAAACATGTTATTCATCATCCATGGCAACTGAGGCAAATTAAAGACATTGTTATATGGATTATGCATGAATTGCATGTTACCATACTGACTAGATGCATGAGCAGGTTGAACACATATGTTAGGAACAACATTCATAGCAAGCATAGGTACTGATTTAGACATGCTAGGCACAGAAGCATTCTTAACAAATTTACAGTTGGCAGACAAATGATTAACACTACCATAGTACACACATTCCTTTCGAGGAGCATATTTATCAGGTGTGTAATTACTATGTTTGTTAATTCCTACCTTTCCATTCCTATTCTTCTTATTAGCCTTAGCCTTAGGTTCAGTCTTTTCTAACTTATCCTTCAATTTCTTGATGGATGAGTGACCTATGTTTTCTTGTTCAATTGACTTTGTTTTGCTACACTCTCCCAACACAAAGTTTTTGCTGACAGGGCCATACTTCTTATGCAATTTCATCAAGGTTTCATTACTAACAGGTCTCAACTCCTTTGGACAATCATCATCCAATGAGTCACTGTTCGATGCAACCTCCCCATCAACTTCAAATTTTGCTTCTGCTATTTTGCAGAAAGAATCAATTTCTTATCTATTGCCAATTTCTTCAGTTTTAGCCTTTGATCCTCTCCACTTAGCAATTAAATCATGTTCCTTTTTCAACTGTTCCTTTAAACAATCTTCTCTATCTAAGGCCTCAAGTAATTTATCTTTTGCATCCTGGTAATCTCTTCTCATTGTTTCAATATCAATTAATTGAGTCTCTAACAGAGTATTCCTATCACCTAACCTAGCATTCAGATCCTTAATCTTGCTGTGTTCTTTGTTAAGTGATTTCAATGTAACATGCATGTTCTACAATTCATTAGACATTTCATTAAAAACATTAACACATTCATCTTTGGAAAGCTCAGTTAGATTTGTAGAGTATACCTGGTTGCTTGCTGAACTATCTTCTTCATCGTTCTCGTTTGCCATGAGTGCAAGGTTGACAAACTCTTCCTCTACATCTGAGTTTCCTCCAGCCGCCCAATCATCATCTCTTGATATGAATGCTCTCTCCTTATGCTTGAAAAGATCAAAATACTTCTTCTTGTAGTCAGCAGTCTCAGACTGTTTCTTTTCATTCTCAGCTTTGGATTTTCTGCATTCATTGGCAAAGTGGCCAGCAATTCCACAGCTATAGCACTTGATCTTTGACCTTTCAACCATGCCCTTGTTAGGTTGATAGCTTTTCTTGAATTGCCCGGCTGCTGCTGGATTCTTCTTGAATCTCAACTTTGAAAATCTCTTTGACAAAAATGCCAAATATTCATCTAGATCTTCTGATTCATCCTCACTCAGTGCATCAAGTTCTTCCATCATCTTGCTTTTGCCTTTGCTAGTTCCAGCTCCATCTTCACATCCTTCATCTTCTCTCCATCTTGGTTGGTTGGAATATTGGCCACCAAAGCTACATTTCCACCTTTCTTCTGGCTCTTCTCAACTTCTTCATCTTGTTGTAACTCGAGCTCATAGGTCTTTAGAATTCCATAAAGTCTCTCAAGTGTATAGTGTTAGGTCCAAATGTGTTGTAGAGGGGGGGGGGTGAATACAACTTTTCGAATATGAGAAGCAATAAATACGATGTAATAAACGAACACACAGATTCAAGGAATATATGTCTTATATATAACTTGAAAGGGTTGCTACAACATTCATTACAAAGTATGACAGAAGTTCAGAGAGAAGTGAATGATACTAAGCTCTGTGAATGCACTCTCTCTCTTTTTCTTGTGTTTTCTTCAACTATTGCTCACTAACTAAAACATTACACAAGTACTTCTATTTATACTACATGTAATCTATGTCCTGTAGTCTTCAAGGACTAAGATATACGTGGCCCAATGATGTCCACATAAATCTTGCCTTATCTTGAAAGCTTGGAAATCTGCCAATCAGAAGATGCCATGTGTCATGTTGAAGCTGCACTCTAAGTAGAACTTCTACTTGAGAATTTCTACTTAGCCATCTCGAATTTCTAAGTAGAACTTCTACTTAGAAACTTCTACTTGGTCATCTAGAATATTTAGTACTTAGAAAATATTCTGGTCTTCAACTTGAAACTTCATTGCACATCTTGAACTTGTGATATCTTCATGTCTTCTTTATTATTCACCAAGCTCTTGAATATGGATCTCTATTACTGACATAAACTTGCTATCAATGTCCTGACACTTGATGCACTGGTCTGGTTCATAAGTGACTAGTCTTGATAGTGTTTTTGCTTCTTGAATAAATTTCCATATCCAATTAGTAATGTGGCTTTCCAATATTTGCTTTCCTTCTTGTTCACTTGAAATCAATTGGTCTTATTGATACTGATAGTTATGATCTTGATTCTTGGCTTTTCAAATCACTGAGGCATGAACAACTTTGACTTGAACTTCTCTCAATGATTTCTTTTTGGTTTGATCATAGTTAACATGTTGAATTGTATCAATTACCTTGTCTTCATTTAGTGTTGATTTCTTGTGACTTCTTATTCTTGATTGTCTTCTGGTTAAGTATCTTTTCCTTTAGTTTAGTTACATTAGTTATAGTGTTACAAGTTTACACACTCTGCCTTTCAATCTCCCCCTATTTGACTGTCTAACAATGACATTCAAATTAATGAAGGATAACTCAACTAAACAATGAGACGAGAAAAGATAATTAACATTACAGTCTTGAATAATATACAATTGAAAAGTACTTGAAAACAATACAATGAACTTAAACTAGAAACAGAATTCGAACTTCGAATTAAAGATCATTTGAGTGATTCCTATCACCTGGATTATTTCATACCTTTTAGTCAAACTTATATCACCTTATTGGATTCACTCTAAGGTGAATTTTCCTCAAGTGAGTTAAAGCAACCGAAAGACATGAAGTTTTTCCAACTTCAAGTTCACACCACTCTGACCTTTAACCCTAATTCCGTTTCCTCTTTCTAGGTTCAGCAGCTTGGTCTTTCTCTTCTTTCTGCCTTCCGCGCTTCTCCTTCTGCTGCTGTTCTTTCTTGTACACTGGATCTCGAAGCTGCTTCCACCTAGCATTCAACAGACTTACAGCTTCCATTTCTAGAGGATTCTTGGGCTCTGGATAAGGATGTTTGAAAAGCCTTCTGAGTTTGTCCACCTCCTGAGTAGTCCTGATCTTTGGAATATCCTCAAAGTTCTTCATTATGAGCTGAGGTTTCCAGTGAGATTTATCAGCTTTAAACTGACAATAGATCATCTTGGGGTAGCCCTTGACACGGTCAGTATTGTGGACACTGGCCGCATCTCGCTCCATTCGCTTCTTTTCCACCACTACCTCAGACAGGTAACTCATGAGTCTCTGCTTTTCTTCCACATACATATCTTCCACTTCGCCCCATTTGAATACATGTAATACTCTCTCCAGAAATGCAGCATCGTGAGTCTGTAGCAGCCATTTTCTACTCATATGCAAGAATGTTTGATTCTGGCCTGCATCTATGAATACTAAGGCATCAGCTGTATCTTCAACATAAGCGTGTATCCAGTATACACTATCACTTCCTGGAACACCAATAGCCTCCCTTATTTCTCCTTGTTCTAGTGCTCCAGAAGGAAGGGTCAGAGCTTCATCCACATTCTTCATTGCTTGAAGAATATTCCATTTCTTCTCCATCAGCTCCGGCTCAATCTTCACGTTATCAAGAGGGTTTGGAGCAATGATATCACACTTCCACACCTCATTGCTCTTCTTGAATATGACTCTTTCAATGATCTTCACGGATTTTTCTTTAAGCTCAGAAGCGAATCCCTTACTCATCATTTATCTACAGACAGCTTTGAGAGATTCCACTGAAAGCTCCGTTAAGTCATTTTCCTCCATGCTAACCCTCTTCATCTTCCCGTCAACTACCATCCGGACAAAATTTGGATATGCTGAGAATTCTGGACCCTTGTCCTCTGCTAGCTGCATTAACTGATCCCTGTACAGAATGCTTAGCTCCTCAGATTGAGAGTATTGAATTTTTGTCGCTAGCAAGAACAACTCTGACGCAGATCTTCTTGTTATGAATTGGTCATCCACATATAGGAAAGATGTTGGGACTCCTTCTACCAAAGACAAAATAACCTGCCACTCCTTAAGGTTTGCATTGTATCCTACCCTGACTTTAGAAATTAATCTCTTCAAAGCATTTATATAGTCCACAGTCATTGGATTCTGCAAATTCAAGTTGTAGAACAGATCATCTGCCTCCTTGTTATGAACTCCTTTCGCACAGGATCCCATCAATATCTTCCTTGCTTCATCCCACTTCGGCCCTATCCTTCGTTTGTCCAGATCAACTTGAGGATCAGCTAGCCTTGCAAGCTCATGATCATACTGCTTCCCTTGGAGCTCCACTTTCTTTTCTAGGAAGGCAGCACGTTCTTGCATCATCTTCATTTTATGGAACTGAGCTTGTTCCAAGGCTAACTGTTGAGCTTTAAGGGTTTCCTCATCAACAGGAATTTCTTCAGGCATTCCGGAAGACATCCCAGCACCTCCACCTTGTTCCTTCAGAGATCTCTTTATAGCATGTGCCAAAGGTACGTCTTCCATATCAGAATCTGAGTCAAGTACCTCCTGTACTGTTTCCTGATGACTCAGGTCAACGAATGGTTCATCAACCATCATTGCCTTACCCTTTCTCCTCCTCAGAGCCTCTTCATCAGCAGACGGCTCAATTTCTGGTTCCTTGACAAGATCAGCGGGTTCTTCAATTTCTTCGATGTGAACTGCCTGCTGTCTCGTCTCCTTTCCACTCTCCCCCTTAGGTGAGTTATCCTGAGCTCCACCTTGGTCTTCAGATCCACCAGCTGCATAAGAACCTCCAAAACCAGAACCAGAGGCTCCCGCTCCACTAGCACCACCTGCACCAGCATCGAGGGGAGGTTGTTGTGACTCGAAACACTCCGGGGGCACAAAACTCCTGACTGCGAACATCATTCTACTGATCTCCACAGCCATTGTATGCATTGTAGATTCCATTGCCCCCATCCTCTCATTGAGAGTGCTTCCCAAGACACCACCAGCATGGCCCAAGCCATTGATATTATTTGTCAAAGCATCAAAAGCTGTAGCTTGACTTTCCATTCTTGCTGCGTAGTCGTCTAGAGCCCTTTGATTGTTTCCAATGTTAATCCCGAACTGCCCCATCGTCTGCCCGAACTGCCTCATCTGATTTTTCGTAGAAGTCATACGTGTATCAAGATTTTCAATATTAAGGGACGGTGTTTGGTTTAGGTGACCTCGCTCTAATACTCGTTCTGTTGGTATTTGGCGCTCGGTTTTGGGCCTTAAAAATGAAGGTCCCTCTCTCCCTAACCTCTCACACACACTCCCTGTCTCACACTCGTGTATGTCTTCAATGATTGATCCGAAGTATGAAGCAGTACCTGCAGAAATTGGATAAGCAATATAATTGGCAGTTATGGGATCTATTTCTGTTATGTCCTGAGTTGGAATCTCAGGCTGAGGGGCTGCAAAGTGTCCTTGTACGACATCAGAACCGATCCTCTTTGCAGCATCAGTACGTACCGGTGAAGGTACGGCTGAAGTTGTTAAAACTCCATGTCCTTTGGAAGCAACAGGATCTTCAAAAGGTACATATTTGTCATTAAAATCCCTATGTGCAGATTGTTTAAGGGGAGAACCACTCTCGTGAGGTGGAGTGGTTGTGTGTGACACATTAGGGTTTGACTGGACGTTTGAAGTAGCAGCATGAAAAAGTTTGGCTTTCTTTCGAATAAGTTGCTGCTCTTCGGGTTCACTCTCCTCATCATCTCCTACATATATACGTGCTGGCTTTCTGACTTCCGTTAACAGGGGTGAAAGAGAATAAGAATGTGTATCAGGCTCAGAAATATAGCTCTCACCCTGGGATAGATCCTGCGGGTTAGCAGTCTCTTGGGTCTCGGAATCAGATACATAGGAGGAGGAATGAATAGTATGCAGGGAGAGATTACCTGATTCATTACCTTGTGCCTCATCGCTTTGCTCATCAGGAATCCCATCAAATGCCTCAGCATGAGCAGATGGATTCTGAGCATATGATGAAACTTGCGATGATTCCTCCAAATTGGTAACTCCTGCATCATATCTAAGCCACATTTGAATATTTTCAAGAATTGACATATGTTTACCTTGATGTTTATCCTGATTAGCAATAGTTGAAAGTGACTTAGTGCCCATCCCTAGCGATGCAGATGTTGGGCTTCTGGCAAATCCCTATCTAACAACAAGAGCATCCTTTGGTATTAAATCATTAATCAGCATTTGTAGGAACCGAGGAAACCAGCAGACAACATCAGTTGTAGTTAAATCTCTGCTTGCAGGAGATCCCATTGAAGCCACTATCTCAGAGAGAACTATGCGTCCATAATTTGTATCCAGTTCTCTTGCTAGGGCAACTGCAAAGGTTTGCATTGGAATTGGAATTTGATGAAAGTCTTTTTTGCGTGCCCGAAAACATCTTGTGATGGCCTCGAAAAAGTAATTCCATTCCACATGGAAGAATTGTTTTTGGATGTTTCCAGTGATCCGGCCAGTCGGAGGATAACATCCTATTTCTTCAAAGAATGTGAGGCGTTGTTCCGCTGTAGGTTCGGGATCATAAGTATCTTTGATCGGAAATCCCAGAACCCTGTTGACAATTTCTTCAGTCACCTCATATTCCTGACCCGCTAAGGTAAACCTGAAACCGAAGGGGGTTATTTTGCTCCCAAAAGTAACCGCACTAGTCCATAATTGCTGTAAAGCATCATGTACTAGTGTAGGTTTAGCAGTAAAAGCATGGCTAGCTTTGGAGTACAAGTTAAGAAATCGTATCCAAAACTTAAACCGCGGGAGTTGATCACCAATTTCCGTAGAAATATTATAAAAATTGTTTTTAGCAAGTGAAAATTGGTGAGCCATTTTAATTAAATGTTTTTCTTTAAAAGATGTGAAAATATTTTTTTTTTCTTTTTTTAATTTTGAAAAACAAATAATTTACGAATTAACAGTTTTATCCCTTTTAATTTTTTCGAGAATATCAAAAGACAATCTGAAAAGTTAAACTACGGGATATGAACAGTTGCCAATTACCAAATCTGAATATCAGTGAAATCGTGTGTGTATATGGATGAAGAATGTGGAAATCGTGTTTTTGAACAGATACACAAACACTTGATGTTTGTGTGTATGTATATGCGCGTGTATATGCGGTTACAAAACACACCAACACAAAGATTAATGATAACACAGTGAATAGCAGTCAAAAAAAAAAATTGGCAGTAATTCGTGATTAGTATGAGTTTAGTCAAAAAAACACGAATTAATGGTATGAAGTTTGTGAAATCGCCCTGTTTTTGTGAAGCGGCTGCTGTAAAAATCAAATTAGGTAAAGTGAATGATGCATCGAGTTAGAGATGTATATATAGATGATTGTGAAATGACAAAAGTATCCCTGTAAAAAAAATGTTAAAGTCTAAGTACATACAGGGAGGACTTAAGTCGAACTCTATCTCGAACATCAAGTCGAACTTCGATATGAAGTTCGAGATGAAGTTCGAGATAGATGTTAACTCGAACACATAAACAAAAATTAGCACTTGTACCAATTTACAGCAAAGACTACAAGGAAATCCTATCTCGAACTTTATTAATTTGTAGTAAACTTGGAAAATTCCCTTCCAGTAAAAGAACCAGGGAAATTCGAGATACATTTCGAGTTAGAAATTCAACTCTATCTCGAACATCAAGTCGAAATTCGAGTTGAGTTTCGAGATAGACTAAGAACTCTATCTCGAACATCAAGTCGAAATTCGAGGACTAACTCGAAGTTATTCTCAATTCTTTCCAAAATACCCCCTTGAAGCAAAAACTACAGGGTAATTCAAGATACGTTTCGAGTTAGGAGTGTAACTCAAAAAATTCCCTTTAGCTTAACTGAGAACTCTATCTCGAACATCAAGTCGAAATTCGAGTTGAGTTTCGAGATAGACTAAGAACTCTATCTCGAACATCAAGTCGAAATTCGAGTTGAGTTTCGAGATAGACTAACTCGAAGTTAATTCTCAGTTCTTTTCAAAATATTCCCTTAATGGAAACCTCATCTCAACCTTCGAGATAAAATTCGAGATAGACTTTATCTCGAATATTTTGAAGATAGAACTAGGCACACTGGTAACTCGAACTCGAACTCGAAGTCGAATTTCGAGATGAATTTCGAGATAGCCAACTCGAAATTCTTCCCAGACTTAGAATTTTCAAAACTACACTGACAGCTTAAGTCGAAATTCAAGTCGAATTTCTAGATGAGTTTCGAGATAGAAACCAACTCGAAATTTTGAAGTTTTTTAATTCTAAGGCCTCTAATTACATGAAAATTATAGGTAAATTCATCTAAAAATCATGCAATATTTAGAATATTATGAATTTAACTCCCCCTATGATCATGCAATCTAACAAGCATAAATTCACAGATTTGTGCTATAAAAGACACTTAAAACACAATGAATTCATGCAAATTATATGCAAACTATAACAATCATTAATTAGGCATTTTAAAGTCTAAGCACATAATGATTAAGTAGCTTGCACATACAAACATAAACCTGGATTTTACAGATAGAAGGCTTTACTAACTTGTGTTAAGCATTCCCAATTCACCAACCAATCTATTGAATGTTACTTCATCAAGAGGTTTGGTGAATATATCTGCAATTTGTTGCATTGTGGGCACAAAATGTAGCTCCACAGTCCCCTCCTCGACATGTTCTCTTATGAAGTGATACCTGATGTCGATGTGCTTGGTTCTTGAGTGATCTACAGGATTGTTGGTTATGGCAATGGCACTTGTGTTGTCACACATGATTGGAATTTTCTTGTGCTCCATGCCATAATCCTTCAATTGGTTCCTCATCCACAGTATTTGAGCTACACAGCTTCCAGCAGCAATGTACTCAGCTTCAGCATTAGAAGTAGATACTGTATGTTGCTTTTTACTCTGCCAGGACACCAATCTTCTGCCAAGAAATTGGCAAGTACCAGATGTGCTTTTCCTATCAATCCTGCAACCTGCATAGTCTGAATCCGAATAGCCAATTAGATTAAAACCTGTATCTCTTGGGTACCAAATCCCTAGATTTGGTGTGCCCTTGAGATACCTAAAAATTCTTTTGACGGCTACGAGATGTGATTCTCTAGGATCCGCTTGGAACCTTGCACATAAACAAGTTGCGAACATTATATCGGGTCTACTTGCAGTTAAATAGAGGAGTGAGCCAATCATACCTCGATAGCTTGTGATGTCAACTGATTTACCTGATTTGTCTTCATCAAGCTTCGTGGCTGTTGCCATGGGAGTCTTAGCTGGTGATGCATCTTCTAGATTATACTTCTTGAGTAAATCTCTGACTTACTTGGATTGACAGATAAAGATACCATCTTTTCTCTGACTGATCTGTAATCCAAGGAAGAAGGACAGCTCTCCCATCATGCTCATCTCATATTTTTCCTGCATTAGCTTGGCAAATTTCTCGCACAAGCGCTCATTTGATGACCCAAAAATAATATCGTCCACATAGACTTGAACAAGTATTAAGTCATTTCTTACATTTTTGTAGAACAATGTTTTATCAATTACTCCCCTAATAAAACCATTTTCAATTAAGAATAAGGATAGGGTTTCATACCATCGCCTTGGGGATTGCTTAAGGCCATAGACAGATTTGAAGAGAAGATACAAAATCTACATGTTCTGGATCAACGAAGCCAGGCGGCTGTTCCAGATACACTTCTTCTTCTAACTCTCCGTTCAGGAAGGCACTTTTCACATCCATCTGGAAAACCTTGAAGTTCTTATGTGCTGCAAATGCAAGAACATCCTGACTGCCTCAAGTCTTGCAACTGGTGCATAGCTCCAATTACTGATATGTTCTTTGGTCGGGGTACCAGTTTCCAAACTTTCTACCTTTCAAACTGATTGAGTTCCTCTTGCATTGCAATCACCCAATCAGCATCACCAAGAGCTTCTTCTATTTCTTTAGGTTCAAGCTTGGATAAGAACCAAGAATATAAGGAAATAATAGCCAGATCAGCTCTTGCAGTTCTTCTAGTAGTCACACCAGCATCTGGATCACCAATAATTAACTCAAACGGATGGTCTCTATTCCATACCCGTTCACCTGGAAATTGTCTTGATGATTCAGCTTGACTTTCTGAGTTGTGGTGCTGACTACTTTGATTATTTTCACTAACTCCCCCTGAGTTAGTGCCAGCTCCTACAGAACTAGAGTCAACTCGACTCGAGCCTTGAACAATAGTCCTTGAGCTGCTATTTACTCCCCCTGAGTTGTTGCCGGTTCGTACTGAAGAAGTCTCTCATGATCTTGTAGAATTAGCTTGTTCACTAGACTCAGGTTCTTCATGTACATTTGGAACATTTAATGGAACAACTAACTCAGGTTCATCTTCAAGTTCATCTAAGTCCAGATTCTGAAATTTTAGGGACTCAGGTTCACTAGAATCTCTAGAAATTGATGGGAGTTTGGTATCGTCGAATCTGACGTTGTAGCTTTCAGTCACTTTTCGATCATTCACTAAGAACACTCTATAAGCTGCCACCACATCTGTGGAATAACCAACAAAGATTCCTTCACGAGCTTTTGCTGCAAACTTGCCTAGATTTTCATCATCTATAAGTACGTAGCATTTTGCTCCAAAGACATGAAAGTATTTGATTGTTGGTCTTCTGTTGTTCATTAATTCACATGGTGTCTTTTCTTTATCTTTTATAATCAAGGTTCTATTTTGAGTGTAACAAGCGGTACTCACTGCTTCGGTCCAGAAGTATAAAGGAAGTTTTGAATCATACAACAAAGTTCTTGCTGCTTCAACCAAAGTTCTATTCTTCCTTTCAACTACTCCATTTTGCTGTGGAGTTCTCGGGGCTGAATACTGACGACGTATTCGTTTAGATACACAGAAGTCATTCAGCACTGCGTTTTTGAATTCAGTGCCATTGTCTGATCTAATCGTCTTCACAGTAAGTGTTGAAACATTCTCAATTTGAGTGGTGTGATCAATGATTAAGAAAGGTACTTCGTCTTTCGTCATTGCGAACAATACCCATGTATACTTGGAGAAGTCATCCACGATTACCAATGCATATATTTTCCTAGACAAAGATAGGACATTCACTGGGCCAAACAAATCCATATGAAGAAGTTGCAGAGGCTCAGTAATACTAGAAATTTCTTTGCTTTTATGCGATGCTCGCTTCGACTTTCCCATTTCACAAGCTTCACGGAGTCCTTTCGGAGCGAACTCCATTTGAGGTAGATCTCTCACCAATTCTCGCCTCGTGAGAGCATTCATCATTTTGAAGTTTAAGTGAGATAGCTTTTTGTGCCATAACCAGCTTTCATCATCCGAGGCTTTGCTGTAGAAACAGGTGACCTCATTCTGATTTGCTGAATCCATGTCTGCAACAAAAAGATCTGCCTTTCGAACTCCTCTCAAAGCTAATGAGCCTTCCTTGATGTGAGTGATTGATACACCTTTCTTGTTGAAGACAATTCCGTAACCTTTGTCACAGAATTGACTGATACTCAACAGATTGTGCTTCAGTCCCTCAACATAGGAAATATCTTCTATGATGACATTACCAGTCTTCAGTTTGCCATATCCCTTAGTCACACCTATGCTGTCATCTCCAAAGGTAACATAAGGGCCAGCTTTCATAACCAACTCTGTAAGCAGGGACTTGTTTCCAGTCATATGCCTCGATGCTCCACTATCTAGCACCCATATAACTTTATTTCTATTCTGCTTAATGCCCTGCAATGACAGATTGGTTAGACATTCTTCGGAACCCAACTTTGATTGGGCCCGGCTTTTCGATAAGATCGAGAATCAACAGATTTAACAACAGGAGATGCACTTTTCTTAACATTACTAGAGCTTTCGACTTTCTCCTTTCCTTTCTCAGACTTGACAGCTTTGTCAGTCTTAGGAGAAGGTTTGACACTCCTAACTTTAGGAGGACTGACAGTCTTGGCTCTCACATGTTTTTTCTTGATGTTTGAACTAGCAACAGTATTTGAGCATGACTGGCTAGATGCATTCATTAAATGCACAAAAGTTTGCATGATGTTAAAAGTGCATGGCATACAATTAGGTTGACCACACTGTGCATGATTCAGATGCAGATTATTCATTGTATGTGTGGTAGGCATGGCATGTGCAGCAGGAACATTTATGTTAGCTTTACATGCATAAGAAAGATGTTCAGTAGATTTACAGTGATAACATGCTTTCTTTATTCGTTCAGCCTTAACCTCTTTTATGCCTTTTTCTTTCTTTCCTTGTTGTTTAACAGCCTTAGCTCCTAATCCTAGTCTAGATTCATCTCTAGGGAAATTGATTTTAACTTGTTTGATAGGAGTTATAGGTTGTTCTTTCTGGCGATCTTCCATCTCAATCTCATATCTAGCTATTAATTCAGTCTCTTCTCTTGAATCATTATCCCATGCTTGATCTTGAAGTGTTTCCAGCTCATAGGTCTTTAGTATTCCATAATACTCTTCCAGAGAAGTTGTATGCAAATCTCTGGTTTCTCTTATTGCGTAGACCCTATGTTCAATGCTCTTTGGCTGGTTCCTCAAATATCTCGTGTTGGTCTCAACCATGGGGAGAGTTACACCTCTCAGATTCAAATCCAATACTAACTAACTGAATCTTAGATAGACGTCTGTTATGCCTTCTCCTTTTCGTATTCTAAAGGTGTCATACTCCATCTTGAGTATGAGTGTCTTGTTGCTTCTAACCTCTGCAGATCCTTCCATGACAACTTCTATCTTGTCCCAAATCTTCTTTGCTGTAGTCAGACCTTTGACTATGTTGAACATTTCATGATCAAGAGATTCCATCAAGGTTTGTCGTACGGCAGTATCACAAGCTATTTGCTCCTTGTCAGCATCCGAAAAGTCCGCTACCTTTTTGGGCTCAGACCGAGGTGCTATAACCACCCCTCCTTCCGTATGCGCGGGAATAACCACCATTGGAACAAATTTACCCTTGTCAAGGACTTCTTCACCAAGTAGAAGTTATCCAAGTCGAAATTCTATGTAGAAAATCTCAAGTAGAAATTCTATGTAGAACTTTTGCCTAAGTCGAAATTTCTCTAAGTAGAAATTTTTGCTCAAGTCGAACTTCACCAAGTAGAAGTTATCCAAGTCGAAATTCTATGTAGAAAATCTCAAGTAGAAATTCTATGTAGAACTTTTGCCTTAGAATAATTTTGCTGCAAATCACTTTAATATTGAATAAACAATATTATCTCTTTAACACCTTTTTGACTTTTGATGCTTTACTCACCTAACCCACCTAACCCACCTAACCCACGTGCTAGGTACTGAGTATGTTTTGATATACTTTCGGCCGTGAATAATGCAAATCAAAAATCCAAAAACACCTTTTTATTCTTTTACTATTTATCTGTTTGAAAAGGAGATCAAAAAGTTGTTGGGTCGTCTTCTTTGATAAGAACAAATGATGAACACTCAAGAACACCAAATATCAAAGTACCCAGATTAATTCACAAAAATTAATTAAAATACACCCAAGCTAAATAATCACACCTCGAGTATTTAAATAATTTTTCGGATGAGTTTTCACTACAAACGAATTAAAGCACACTTTTCGAGAAAATGAAAAGTAGATCTAGAAAATGAAAACTCACGATTCTTCTACTAAACACAAGGATCTATGTTTTGTATGTTAAACATATCGCTCTGATACCAATTGTTAGGTCCAAATGTGTTGTAGGGGGGGGGGTGAATACAACTTTTCGAATATGAGAAGCAATAAATACGATGTAATAAACGAACACACAGATTCAAGGAATATATGTCTTATATATAACTTGAAAGGGTTGCTACAACATTCATTACAAAGTATGACAGAAGTTCAGAGAGAAGTGAATGATACTAAGCTCTGTGAATGCACTCTCTCTCTTTTTCTTGTGTTTTCTTCAACTATTGCTCACTAACTAAAACATTACACAAGTACTTCTATTTATACTACATGTAATCTATGTCCTGTAGTCTTCAAGGACTAAGATATACGTGTCCCAATGATGTCCACATAAATCTTGCCTTATCTTGAAAGCTTGGAAATCTGCCAATCAGAAGATGCCATGTGTCATGTTGAAGCTGCACTCTAAGTAGAACTTCTACTTGAGAATTTCTACTTAGCCATCTAGAATTTCTAAGTAGAACTTCTACTTAGAAACTTCTACTTGGTCATCTAGAATATTTAGTACTTAGAAAATATTCTGGTCTTCAACTTGAAACTTCAATGCACATCTTGAACTTGTGATATCTTCATGTCTTCTTTATTCTTCACCAAGCTCTTGAATATGGATCTCTATTACTGACATAAACTTGCTATCAATGTCCTGACACTTGATGCACTGGTCTGGTTCATAAGTGACTAGTCTTGATAGTGTTTTTGCTTCTTGAATAAATTTCCATATCCAATTAGTAATGTGGCTTTCCAATATTTGCTTTCCTTCTTGTTCACTTGAAATCAATTGGTCTTACTGATACTGATAGTTATGATCTTGATTCTTGGATTTTCAAATCACTGAGGCATGAACAACTTTGACTTGAACTTCTCTCAATGATTTCTTCTTGGCTTGATCATAGTTAACATGTTGAATTGTATCAATTACCTTGTCTTCATTTAGTGTTGATTTCTTGTGACTTCTTGTTCTTGATTGTCTTCTGGTTAAGTATCTTTTCCTTTAGTTGAGTTATATTAGTTATAGTGTTACAAGTTTACACACTCTGCCTTTCATATAGTCTTTGTAGTCTTGAGAATTCCTCAATGAGACTTCCACTTGCTTCTATTCTTTAGGTAAAGACCTCAGAAATTTTAGGTTGGAATCTTTGGTTTCATAAACTCTTCCATACATCTTTAACCCATTTAACAGTTTTTGAAACCTGCTAAATATATCAGTTAATCTTTCACCTATATTAAAGTGAAAATGTTCATACTGTTGTATGAGGAGTTGTTTCTTATTCTCTCTGACTTGCTCAGTCCCTTCACAGAGTGTTTGAATAGTGTCCCACACTTGCTTGGCAGTGGTGCAGTTGATGACACAATCAAACATGTCTTGATCAATACCATTGAACAGTATATTCATGGTCTTCTTATCCTTCTGGACCTCCTCTTTGTCTCCATCTGTGAATTCTGCTGGCAGTTTGAGAATAGGCCTTCCAGCAGCTCCAGTTCCAACTGCTTCTCCAACTGTAGTGTTAGCCTTCATAGGAATATGAGGACCTTTCTCTATGCAGTTTACATAACCTTCATCGATGGATAAGAGATGTAAATGCATCTTTACTTTCCAGTGAAAGTAATTATCTTTGTCGAGGATTGGTATTTTCGTGCCTGTATCCTTCAATCCCATGGTGGTGATCATTAGACTTCTTGTATGCTAAAAGCTTGCTCTGATACCAATTTTTATTTCCTAGTTATGCACCACGAGATTGTAGAAGGGGGGTTGAATACAATCTCAACTAAATTCTTTCGAACTGATGAGGTTTAAAACAAATTGTTATAAGAATAGAAAGAAAAAACAAGATGAACAAATTATCTAACACACATACAACGCGAGATATAAAAAATCTCAGGTGGGTTAGCTTGGTTGCTTAGTCCACCTGATGGTTGTATTTGAAGATAATTCTCTGCGTATGAATACACAGCTGCGGGTTACAATGTTTTAGTGTTTACAAGAAAACCTAAGCTATCAGCCTTTTGATCAGTGTTTTCTTCTCTACTAAAAACTATTGCTACTCATACAGCTTATTAAAACTATATGAAGAAAAGTAAAAGTTACATGAAATGTGATGATACATTTCTGGTATAACTTGTCACACACACATACTCGAAGTGGTAGCCATTTCTGGAATTATCTTGAAAGTCTTCTTTTCTTGATTTGGACAATCCCAGCATGCTTCAAGTCAGTGTATGTTTCTTTCTTCAAAAGTTACTAAGTTCTTGAGACGACTTAGCTTCCAAGCCCACGTGATGCTTTATGCAAAAGATCTTTTTGCTTTGGATCTTTGTCTCTGAAATTAGCTTTAATCAAAAAGATAATCTTTTTGAAAGTCAATAAGCTTTTCTGCTTATTGAGCTGTGCTTGAACTTCCCAGATATAACGGTTGATCCTTATGCATTTATCAAGATATCCTTTAAATTTTTCATTAGAAGAGTAATCATGTTGGAGGTTGCTTCCACTCTTATTGTTGCCCTTGAAGTTGGATAAACAGTGACTGATTTCACCTTTCACTTTGAAGAGTTTGAGCCTTCAAATATCTACAATTTGACTCCCTACTCGTAACATCCTATGTGTAATTGGCCATTGTCTATAAGTCACGGGTTGCAAAGTAATTCTGGGTCTAATCATCATTCGATGTGTTCCTTTAGAAAACTCTGGCATTATTATGAAAACAGGTTGAGTTCTCAAACAGATAAATCTTGAGTTCTTGAATGATGACTTCCCGAGCAGTTCCTTTAAGTGAGTTCTCGAATAACTTCCCGAACAGTTCCTTTAAGTGAGTTCGCGAATGACTTTTTGAATAGTCTTTTGAAAGGACTTCTTGATTAGTGCATGTTGCAGAATTCTCGAACAGAGCAATCTGACTTCTCGAACTAGGACTTCTCGAATAGACCCTTTTTGTAGAGTTCTCAAATGACTTCTCAAACTCTTCTTTTCTTGATTTCTCGAACTTACTTGCATGGTTACAGCAAACTCATTTTTGACTACTGATATCTGAATTTAGCATCCCAAGGCTTGTTACAGAAATAATTCCTAACTACATGCAGAGTTCCAATCTCAAGATATTGCTTTAGTTGATCTGCATTTAAGTTAGCTTCCTGATTTATTTGTCAGCTTCGATTCCTTGATTCATTTTCTGCCTTGCGGTATTTGTTATCATCATCTAAAACATATATGACTTAACATTGTTAATCCCTTGGTAATAAGGGAAAATTAATTTCCAACAGATTTATGTATTCGGTTGGTAATCCGTTGGTAATTAATTAAGTATTTACAAAAATGATTAGATCTCCAACCAAATTAATTTTTTATTTTTTGAAAATTTGGAAATATCATTGTATAAGTTATATCTTGACATCCGTACGGTTGGATCGTCGAGAAATATTTTTTGAAAAAATATAAAAACAATCCGTAACAAAGCATTAGTTACGAGTACTAGTCAATGTAGTAGTGTTCTACCAAGATCTCCGCCCAAATTAATTTTTTAATTTTTAAAAATTTTGGAATATCATTATATTAGATATATCTTGACATCCGTACGGTTTGATCATCGAGAAATATTTTTAAAAAAATATAAACAACAATCCAAGAAAAAGCACTAATTACTCGTCAATGTAGTAGTGTTCTACTACGATCTCCAACCAAATTAATTTTTTATTTTTCAAAAATTTGGGAATATCATTATATTAGATATATCTTGACATCCGTATGGTTGGTCGATCGTCGCGAAATATTCTTAAAAAAATATAAACAAAAATCCTTGGCAAAGCACTAGTTACGAGTACCAGTCAATGTAGTAGTGTTCTACTAAGATCTCCAAACAAATTAATTTTTTATTTTCTGAAAATTTGGGAATATCATTATATTAGATATATCTTGACATCCGTATGGTTGGTCGATCGTCAAGAAATATTCTTAAAAAAATATAAACAACAATCCTTGACAATGCACTAGTTACGAGTATCAGTCAACGTAGTAGTGTTCTACTAAGGTATCCAACCATATTAATTTTTTATCTTTTGAATATCATTATATAAGATATATTTTTACATCCGTACGATTGGATCATCGGAATATATTTTTAAAATTATAGAATCAACAATCATTGACAAAGCACAAATTACGAGTACTAGTCAATACAGTAGTGTTCTACTAAGATCTCCAAACAAATTAATTTTTCATTTTTGAAAAGTTGGGAATATCATTATATTAGATATATCTTGACATTTGTACGGTTGGATTGTCGAGAAATATTTTTTAAAAAAATATAAAAACAATCCGTGACAAGGCACTAGTTACGAGTACTAGTCAATGTAGTAGTGTTCTACTAAGATCTCCAACCAAATAATTTTTTATTTTTTGAAAATTTGGGAATACCATTATATTAGATATATCTTGACATCCGTATGGTTGGATCGTCAGGAAATATTTTTAAAAAGATATAAACAACAATCCATGACAAAGCACTAGTTACGAGTACCACTCAATGTAGTAGTGTTCTACTAAGATATCCAACCAAATTAATTTTTTATTTTTTGAAAATATTTGAATATCATTGTATAAGATATATCTTGATATCCGTTTGTTTGAATCGTCGAGAAATATTTTTAAAAAATAGAAATAATAATCAGTGACAAAGCACCAGTTACGAGTACTAGGAAATACAGTAATTTAATTATAGAAAATAATACTCCCTCCGTCCTATCCATTTATTTACACTTTTTTTGTCACTTTCTGGCACGCATTTTAAGGTGAATTTTAAGGATAGTTCCATAACTTATTTTTAAACTTTTCTTTCTTTTTTTTTTTTTGTAAAAAAATAGGATTGTTCTATTTTTATACCAAAAAAAGGAAAACTTCAAAAATAAGTTATTAAACTATCCCTAAAATCCACCTTAAAATGCGTGTTAGATACCCTATTTTGGAATAATAAGAAACCGAAAGGACGGAGGGAGTAACCTGTAATGATTGTGAATTACTACATATCAATGAAAATAATTTATTTATTATAAAAATTTAATATTAACAAATTAAAAATAATTTTTTAATATTTTAAAACAAAAAAATTAAAAATAAAAGGCGCTACACTTGATTGTGGTTGTGAATTATTAAGAGCGGCAAAATGATATAACTAAGAGCGGTAAAATGAAAATTGGGGCAAAATTAATTGGAGCCAAAACAAATTTGGGCTTCATTATCTCCCAATCATTCATTCTCTCGTCTCTCTCATTGGTCTCTCTTACTAGGCTTTTCCATTCACTCTCTCATATATCACATTTAATTGATGGTATTCGACATGGGTTATGGTTTAATTCAAAAGATTGATGGATTCAATTAGGGTTTAAACAAAGATTCGTGTCTAAGGTTGGTTTGTGCTCAATTCTCATTTGGTTTCGATTTCGAGGTATAATACTTTGATTTAAACTGTAATTTGTCTCTATTTTACCCCTTGTTGTTGTTTTAATGGCAGACTCATACCCTTTCAGCCTTGAAACCTGCTTTGTACTGAAACTGATAATCTGCATTTTGATGACCTTGAGGCCACTGAACCATCAAATAGATTTTGATAATCTGGTGGATAATGAATAGAGCCATTGATTGGTCTTTTTCCAATGCAGAGTGATGAAGTTGTGTGTGTGTGTGTTGTTTGACAAAGAAAAAGAGTTTTTATGGTGGTTGGGAGATAAAGGTGTTGGATTTTATTACCCTTTGGTCACCATTGTTCTTTAATTGATGCTTTACATGAATCTATGATCTTTAATGAAATTTTCGTATATATCGTGTAAGAACCCTAATTTTGGTAATATCTTCTTTTATATAATATCATATGACATTGTGAATTTGGAACCTTTTGAGTCATCCATGTTGTTTAATGGAATTGAATTATCTGAGAAACTATGTTGTTACATTCATCATGTAAGATAAAGGGAAGGTTGTTGAAGGCAAGAGTCTTATGGTTAGTAAGAATTATAAAACTTGGGACTTGAGAGTTATTGGAGTATTAAAATATTTATTAGGAATTATGACGAGGAGTTATAGATATTCGAGGAATTTACACAATTAAGTACTTAAAGAATTACAAGGGAAATCTCTACGCGACAAAGTATTATTACGAGAAATTAATTAATATACGATACGAATTAAAGATTAAGTGACAAGCATTGGTGGAAGAATAATGATACAAGGAAAGATATTGCATGCAAGTCCCATGCAACTAGGTAGTTAGAAAAGCAAACTAGTAATGCAAAGATAACTAGAGGAATAGTAACTAGTTATGGTGCATTGTCCAAGGAGACAAGGAGGTATGGCCTAGGCACTAGACTTGCAACATGTGATACAATATACATACACCTAATACATATCAACCAACACAATTCACTTTATTCACCCAACACCAAAAAGCAAACAAAACAACTCTCTCTCCCTCTTGTTCAACATAGCTCTCGGCCAAGCTAGAAGAAAGGGGAAGAAAAATTCTTTTCTTCCACTTCTCATCACTCTTAATTCAAGACAAAAATCCTAGGTACTCTACACCATATAAGAAAGGTATGCTATGAATTCCAACCCCTTTCATCCACTAGTTTTTAAGTTATAAATTGTTGAAGTTTTGATGAATAGTAACAATGTTTAGTTTTCATTTAGATCTTGAGTTGTAAGGATTGTAGGGGCTCATCCAAGTTGTTCTTGAGACTTGTAAGGCATACCCAAGGCTCCTGGATACTCAAGAAGGTATAAAACCCTAATCCCTCTTGGCCATGAATTATTTGTGGTGTTTAATATTAGATCCATGGATGTTAGTGTGAATCTTGGACATATAAGTTATGGATGATGTAGATCTTGAGTTTAAATGTTGTGGTTGTGATTTTTAAGCTTGTGGTTAGTGTATGTAACTCCATGTATGCTATAGAGTATGATCTTGGTGGTTTAGATGATGGTTGTGATGTTTATATAAGATTCTTGAATGGTTAAGTGGTAAAAGCATGCTGTGTAAATTTTCAGGAACTTGTACTGTCTTGTAGGAGGGTTTTGAACCCCTAAATCTTGTCCCCTGAAGTCCCAATATATATTGTCAGAAAGGTATTTGAATTTAGTTTCCAGAAATATAAGGTTCATGACTAGGTGATGTATAGATTTTGAGTTATGGCCTGAGAAGTGAAAAGTTGTTCTGGAATCCGAACTGCACTAAATGGTCCCCTTGTGAACCTTGTTTAAACCCCTAAAAATTTATGTAGGATCATGGAAACATTAGAGGAGCTAGTAAATGCAGTGGTGAAGGCTACCCAAAAAGAATTTGATTAAAATATGTATTGTTCAATTTTATAAAAATGTTAGAGTAAAATTCGCACAAGTGAAAAAGTCGTAAGTGGAGTGTGATTTAAGGGGGAATGAATATGATTCGGATATTGTAACCAAATTAAGTCGAATAAGTGACGAGCATAATCGAGTGATGACATGAACCTATAGTGGGTCTAGAGAGTCATAAGACGAAGTCATTAAGTTAATTTTGTACCCCCTAAAACCTCGCAATTAAAAGAGATATTGTTAAGGTACTAACGAACGGCTGTTGATTATGTATAGATCATTCCATTCCGCAAGCTCGACCACCCCAACCTCACCAAGGCAAGTTTACTTTTCAAAACTTACATATATAAGGACTTTCACTGTTGTGTTTGTAGTTTTCAATCGTATCATATGTTTATGCTTATTGAAGAAGTGATGAAATTTGAGATATATGCATATATATGCTTGTACCCCTTGAACTTAGAATGAAATGTTTTCTTTGGACAACTTCTCTAGCAATAGAGGTCGTAGTGGTCCATATATACCATTGACCGGGGAGCGGTATATTATTATATCGTAATTAAATTGCGAAAACCCGAAGGGACATTCGGGAAGTATCGTATACTTAAGTAATTATTTTTATATCATCATAGATACTCAAAAATCCCTATCTTGGATAAAAACCTTATTTAATTAAATAATTATTTTATTAATTATTAATATTAAATCTTAAAATACCATTTATTAATTATTGTTCATTATTTTAAAGACAAAGCTAATCCAAGATACCTTTAGCACTTTCAAACTCGAACTCTTTCGAACTCAAAACATTTTCGAAAACCCCCGGTCAGGTTTTGTTTCTTGTACGATTTCAAGAATCATCGGTCGACTGATGTCGGACCTCAACTACTCAGTTTCATTCAAAATCAAGTTTTAAAAGAAAAATAAAAAGGGACTCTGGCAGGTGTGGGAACCGTTGACGAACGATTCCCGGGATGTGTAAGCGGCCGTGAGCCAGGCGGTCCATCAATTATTATTCCGGCCCAGGTGTTGTCGAAGGATGATTACGGATGTAGTTTTCATCGAGGGTGAATACGGATGTAGTTTTCACCCGGGGATAGTTACGGATGTAGTTTCTATCCTTCTACCGGTAGAGAAGACCCGCGGATTATTGGACTTGGATGTGGCGACTGATCATCGTCAATCCCTGTCGGGTTTTATGTTTTCTTTAAGTCCCATTCCTCCACTTTGGAAAAATGCTCTGACGCTGCTTCTTAGGCCTATGTGCCAAGTTGCCGATAGCGTTCTATTTTTTATGAGAAAGATGTTGACTTCATGCAGTACCTAGAACTGCGAGTTTACTTGGAAAACAAGGGTATGTATTGGTGCACCTTTGAAATTTATCAACGATGACAAATGATTTTATAACTGATTGATATAAACGAGTTTAATAACTGCTAAACACATGTAATGTTATATTGCTTACCTTATACATATATTTCTTGCTGAGCTATAGTTGCTCACTCTTGCTTGTTTTCAAATTTACAAACACAACAGTTAAGAGAATTGGCAAGACCCAGACAGACTGCCCGAAAGCAGGTGACTAGACCCGAGGCAGCAGTTGAGATTCCACCGATAGGCCCCATTAGCCGGATTGGTTGGCAACTTTTGTTAGTACGTTTTATTTATAAGTATGACCTGTGCAAAGCAGTGTACCGTAACAAACATTCAAACCGCCAACTCCGCTTCATATCGAAGTGTCGCTGGTAGCATAAATGCTATTTAATTCAGTCTGTAATAACTCTGAAACTTTTACTTTTTCTTAATCAAGTGTATGACGTTTCTGAGACTCTAACCTGTGTGCGTGTGTGCGGTGTGAGTTTTATTATGAGGTCGATGGCTGTTTTATATATTATGTGCAAGAACAGGTATGTTATTAATGGAAAATGGACCGTGAGCGCCTAGATCTCCGACCCCGGAATTGGGGGCGTCACATATCGTGTTAATGATGCTTTGATTGATAGGAAATGTTGTTCTATGTGTAGTAATTGTTGTGTTGATTATGTTTTTATGGTTGTTCTTATGCCTTATAAGGAGTGATGCCACTGTTGAATTTCTGATTCAGGTTTTTTGTGTTTGTGAGTTATAGGCTCATGCTCATTTTAGTTTTGGAGCGCAGACTGATTGCTTAGCGATTAATTACTTTGATCGATTTTTTTTTTGTTTATGATTTTACAGTAAGTTTATGTCAATAATTAAAGTCTCAATGCTTGTGTCGTAATTTAGTCTTTGTGTGCGTTCGTGTGTGAGTATTAACATGCTAAATTTCTGATTGCCTCTTCTTATGTTCATTGTATAGAGTGACAAATTCTGGAGTATTCAACTGGTAGCTGTGGCCTGCTTGTCGCTAGCAGCAAAATTGGTGGATATTAGTGTGCCACCTATTGTTCATATGCAGGCAAGCAAAATTCTTCTAAAGATTATCATGTGTATGTGTGTTATGTTTATACTAGTTGTGCGACATAATCTGATTTCTATGATTAAAGCTTGGTCTGAATCTTTGATTGTTATAATAAGATGTGGCTTTGTTTATTTCAGGTGGGAAATCCTAGGAGATTTTTTCAAGCTCTAACAATAAAAAGGATGGAGCTTTTGGTGTTGGCCAAATTTTATAACTTAACCAGTTTTTGATCTGCATTTTATGATGCTGTAGAGCAATTCTTTTGATGTTTCCTTTTATCTATCTTGTTGCAAGGGTACATCACTACATATTATAGGCAACAATGATTTTGTTGAGTTATGGATAAATGTTTATTATTTATATTGTCACATTAGTTAAAACATGTAACTTTTCCGTGTTGTTAGCAACTTAGTGGTACGTGTTAATGTGTGTTATATTTTCTGCAAAAACGAAACCTATTCAGGCTTCCTCAATGCCAAGTACAAAAACATTCGAAAATTCTGCCTCATTTAATCTGAGACCCCCACCAGTAGATCATCACAAATCATTTGATGAAGATGATCTATCAGTGAGACCTATTACTACAAAGAAAGTAAACACAGCTTCGATTAATGCCATATCATATTCAATAGTCAATCTGCAGATTGCGACAAATAGATTTATGTTGAGGATCATATTGGTGAAGGATCCACTAGACGTGTTTATCGGGCTCAATTTGATGATGGCAGGGTATACTCTGTTTCATGTTCTTAAAAAATGATTTTTGTCCCCTTATGCCACCTTTGTTTGCTTTCTCAGTTAACTTCTGTTTGTTATTACTCAACCTGTTTTTATATTTTGTTATTTTAGGTTCTTGCTGTTAAGAAAATAAGTTCATCTACTCTGCCAAGTCATTTGTCTGGAGAGTTTATACATATGGTTTCAGACATATCCCAATTAAGACATCCTAATGTTGCCGAACTGGTGGGATATTGTTCAGAGCATGGGAAACATTTGCTTAAATGCTCTTGGCGAATTCAACACCACTTCATTGCTAGGAGATTCAAGTTGGACTTGAAGAAAAGTGCACTATTCTAGTTTTAATGTGATGTATATAAGTTCTTAAGATAGATTGTAAGTTAAATGTTTAGGGACAATAACAACTTTTAATGAGATATGCATTTATAAAATAAGTATTTCATTTATATAATGGCTAGATGTTTCATTAATGAATATTCTTTTCCAAAAAAAAAAAATTTGTGTCCGTTGCTAATTTCACAATTAGCAACATCATGTTTCGTTGGGAGCTTGTTATTGTTTTAACAATAGAATTCTGTTGGTAAAGTGTTACTAAATTTAACAACGGATTCAGTTCCGTTGGTGGGGTGCATTTTTTTTGTGACTTTAAGATCTGTTAATATTTCATTGATATTCCGTTGGTAAAATTAGTAATGGAAACAATTCGGTTGGTAAGGCCCTTCCCAACGAGGTTTGTACCAATGTGATAAGTGGATTTTATATCCACTCGGAGCGTTCCATATCGGCTTCAATTGATTGTCTTGGACTCAAGTTGTTGTAGTTTTGATGTGTTTTGCTTAGTTGTGCAGAATTACGAGAATGTTGACTAAGGTGGATGCTTCTATAATTTTTGGGAAATTAATTGATTAAAATTCGGATTTCTGAGAAGGGTTGCGCAGTCTACACTGTTGTGGCCATATCTTGAGTTCTAGAAGTCCGTTTGTGGCCCGTAAGCAGTCCACGCGAAGATAACGCGATTCTCTATCATTCTAAGGTGGTCCAGAGGTCCAATTACGTTTGGAACGTTCCAAAAAATCTGAAGAAAATCAGCCACGAATTTTCCTTAAAAACAGAATCAATTTAGGAAACGTATCTTGCAGAAATTCTATTATAATTCTGTTTTTTGTATTTTCTTGATGGGGAAGACTTTTGGAGCCTATTTAAACACATCCAACCCTTTGTAAATTAGACAATTAGATAATTAGACAATTAGATATCTTGTACATAATATAGCTTAGATCTGCAAGGGAGAAAAGGAGAGAAGGATTCAACACTCGTGACAAGCAACAGATCTAGATCTACTTCATCTTTTGTATCATAGATTTGTTTTCTCAACTCTTGTTTTATTAATATTATTACTTTCTTTCATATCTTGTCTTCTATCATGGTTTCATCAGATCCCATGATGACGAGCGGTTCGATATGAGCTAATCGTTGTCATGGGATTCTAACGGATTTACTTATGGAACTTAGTATCTTGATTGCTTAAAGATCTGTGTGTGATATATATTTTGATATCCTCGTATGGTTATGCTTAATTGATAGATGCGTCATGAACATCTAATTTGTTAATCTCTTGTGAAGTGAAAGTGGATCTTGAGATTTAGAACTTGCCATGCTAGCATAGGTTCATAATTGTTTATCAATATGATTTGTGGTGTGAGATGAAAATACTTATACTGCCCTGTGTGATCTTTATGGATAACTTGTTCTTCAACCATTATGTTTTCAAATTCTATAGACATATAGGGTCTAAGCATAATTGGTATCTATTCATCTTCTATCTCTTTTGTGGATGTATGTTTTGTTTGGTATACGTATACTGAGAGGTAGCGTGTACTTATTTCGTGTTGTCTGATCAGATATCATAACCATTGCATATAGAGATTAAATGCGTCAGATCTAAGCGAAGTATTTAATAAATTTAGGATTCCATGTTTTCTTGCATATAAGTAATTCAATTTAAATTCTCATTAGTTAGTAATTTGTAGTTTGTTAATTTGTATCCTAGTTAATTATAGTTAGTAAAAACTTAATATTGTTAATTGTCTTAGCAGTGCATAATAACCATACATTGTTGCATGGGTAGAAAACTGAATTGAAACCTAAGATCTCTGTGGGAACGAACTTGACTTCTATCTGTATTACTTGTGACCACGTACGCTTGCGTGTATTAGTGTAAACAAGTTTTTGGCGCCGCTGCCGGGGATCATCGGTGTTTTATTTTTGGTTTATGTGCTTGTCAATAGTGGTCGTTAGAGTTCACTGACTCAGATTTTTTCTTAACTATCTTGTTTAGCTCGTTGTGTTCAGGTACTTGAGTGTTTGAAGATGGCAGGCCAGGAGTTGCCATGGTGGGCATATTCGAGTACATCCATGCCTTATCAATGTGAGCGGTGTTTTGGCGTTCATGATCCCTCACAATATTGTTACTATGAAGGAGTTGATCCATATGTCAGTTATGAGGAACAACCATATTTTCCATACCATCCTCAAAAGTACCAGCAAGATGTTCCAGACATGTCATATTTCTTTGGAAGTGAAGAGTTTCAACATCAGCAACCTACTCCTACTTTTCAGTCAGATGAGGTTGATGATTTGAAGGAGATTAGGAAGGAGATTAGGATGCTTGCAGAGAGTCATGAGAAGTCTCTCAAATCTATGGAGACATTAGTTGCTCAAGTTTTGAGTGTCTTGGAACAAGAGAAACAACAATCCATACGAGAGGCAATTCCAGAAAATAACGATGACTTGAAGCAAGGTACTGCATGCATAATTGAAGAAGACAAATTCCAAGAGGAGGTGAGTGTTCACAAGCCATGTGAGGAATTTTATCAAGCTAGTGAGATGGAAGATTTGGAAAGGGCACAATTTGAGATAGACACTGATGAGCTGCACAAATTTCAAGAATTGGTATGTGCGTACCAAGAGGACATTGATGAGCTACACAAATTGCAAGAATTGGTAGGTGCGAACCAAGAGGATGAAGAACATGGGAAAGATGCAGGTCTTCTACTTGTCTCAGAGTTTAAAGATGGAGGTAGCGCATTAGAGCCAATGGAGGAAGTTCTCTTTGAGGAACCAAAGGCTTCAGAAACTTACATTTATCCTCCTCCATTATATTCAAGTGAAGCCCGCGAGTGTGTGTTGTTCTACAAATTGACAGATTTTGGGTCAACAGAAGAAGGCATTGGAACAGGACATATTTGCTATACGAATAGCCCAAGCGAGGAGAAGGGGCAGAAAGTGTGCCGTCGTGATGACGATGAAGTCTCGCGAAGAGAGGACCATGCAAACTATTATCATCCTTAATGGAGGCTTGGAAGTAACGTCAAGCCATTGACGTTAAAGAAGCACTTCGTGGGAGGCAACCCACGCATTAGTGTAGGGAAAAAAAATGAGTGTTGTGAGTATTGTGAAAAAAAAAAGATTGTGAAAAAAGAGAGAGAGAGAAGAGTGTGAAAAAAAAAAATTGGTAGAAACGCAGGCTGCGCCTGCGTTACTGTATTAGACGCAGGCTGCGCCCCTGTAACGCTGGCTGCGCCTGCGTTACTGTTCTCAACGCAGTCTGCGCAGGAGAAACGCAGCCTGCGGCTGCGTGACACACTTCCCTGCCCAGATTTTTTCCCGAAAATTCTTATTTTTGCCTCCAAAATTCCCCCAAATTTTATCCTAACTCAAATTTCTTCAATCCCTAATTCCTAATTCTATTCTAGATCAAATCCTAACCTCTCCAAATCTCTCCTACACACTTAAATTCTTATCCATCATCTTATATATATACCCACCTCTACATACAAATCCAATTCCTCTTCTATTTATTTAAATCTCTAAAAAATTCAATTCTAAAGAGGAATTAATTGCAAATTCACCTCTTTGATTCGTAATTGGTTTATCTCTTCTCTAATCTTATTTTTTTTATTACGAATTTGTGATCTTGTAAATTTGGGATTTTGTATTATTGTAGGAAATTGGGCTATTTTTGGTGCGTTATTGCTTGGAGATTATTAGTGGAGCTTCTTGTGAGTTGGGTATTGCTACAGAAAGGGGATTTTTGCCGAACAAGTATGTTGAGTTGCGATGGGGAAGGATATGTGAAGCACTTTGTAGGTATGTTTTCTACTTTCCCTCGTATTTACTTCCATTCAATGCGGACATTGAATATTTTAAGTTTGGGGGTGGTTTGAGGGATTAGTAGTTGTTGTTGTATTATGTGTTCATGTAGGATTTCATGTTTTGCATATTAGTAGTAGTAATTCATGCATATATGTTCGTATTAATTATGTTTGTTTCATATAGGACGTTCTGTTTTTATTTTTCGTATACCATGTGAGTTCATATTAGTTGCATTTGCATAGCATGCATATTTCATGATCCCTTAAGACGAGCTAATTCTGATTGGTAGGTAGGTGTCTAATTGAGTGTGGTAATGATGAATAGAGGGTTGAATTATAGTTTCTATGAAATTGACTTATGTGTTTCGGAAACAAAACTAATTTCACAGTCTCATTGGGTGCTTTTGGGCTAGGTTGAGGTCATGCTTGTTTGGATGTTTTGAGATTTAATCACTTGTTTATATTTAGAATTTTCGTTATTCCCTTGATGGACTAGAACACTTAAGTCTAAGTTTGGGGGGAAAACAGGGATTTCATGCTAGTTGTTGGCTAGGTGTCAAATGGCTAGTAGCCGGCTCATATTTATATGAGTAGTCTAGGGTTGGAATTGAGAATTCTTATTCCAGATTGCATAGAAAAGAAAAAAAGCAGAAAATAAAGCAGAAAATAAAAAGAGAAAAAAAAAAGTCAAAAGTGTCAATTGTTTATATGCAAAATTAACTAGGGTGAGCTCTTTAATACTTGAGCTATTAAGTTCGCGGGGACTTTGTGCCTAGTGACCTAAGGTTTTTATAGTCTGGGATCCACTAACCCAACGCTCGCTACATGGGTACTATTGTATAAGCCTTTTGGGGTCTCATCCATTACACGGTTAAATAAGTATGCTTGTATATATGTGTCGTAGTAGTTAGTAATAAAGCATGAATTTCTGTCTACCTTGGATAAGGATGGAGGTGTTCCTAGGTTATGAAGTGTCTACAGTCTATTCTATTTATAAACCTGAGATTGTCTTGACGAAGAGCATGTATGATCTTTGACCTAGTTTTGGGAGTATTTCTGATGAGCATTGCACACACGCACGTTTCTGTTCATGTATTGTTAGTATACGGGAACTTGGTCGAGCTCTATTTGGATTTAGTTGCATTCTTTGAGATATTTGCTTGTAAGTTGGTTTTGGTTAGTTTGAAGGGGATCGTTGCATTTTCATATTAGTTGCATTCATGCATTGCATTGCATTAGGTTAAATGGATTTTGTGGGTACATTCGCTATAGGCCCTCACGAGACCTTACTCGTCCACTAGGGCTGCCTAGGGGTTTAAAGGGCTTGTTGCATATGCCAAATGCAACCGTGATCACCTACGGAAGCGGTACTAGTAGTTAGTTAGTTGTAATTGTTTATCTTTGCGGACAAGCATCGGTTTAAGTTTAGGGTGTGATAAGCATCGGCTTAAATTGATTGTCTTGCACTCAAGTTGTTGTAGTTTTGATGTATTTTGCTTAGTTGTGCAGAATTACGAGAATGTTGACTAAGGTGGATGCTTCTATAATTTTTGGGGAATTAATTGATTAAAATTCGGATTTCTGAGAAGGGTTGCGCAGTCTACACTGTTGAGGCCATATCTTGAGTTCTAGAAGTCCGTTTGAGGCCCGTAAGCAGTCCACGCGAAGATAACGCGATTCTCTATCATTCTAAGGTGGTCCAGAGGTCCAATTACGTTTGGAACTTTTCAGAAAATCTGAAGAAAAGTCAGCCACGAATTTTCCTTAAAAACAGAATCAATTTAGGAAACGTATCTTGCAGAAATTCTATTATAATTCTGTTTTTTGTATTTTCTTGTTGGGGAAGACTTTTGGAGCCTATTTAAACACATCCAACCCTTTGTAAATTAGACAATTAGAGAATTAGAGAATTAGACAATTAGATATCTTATACATAATATAGCTTAGATCTGCAAGGGAGAAAAGGAGAGAAGGATCCAACGCTCGTGACAAGCAACGGATCTAGATCTACTTCATTTTTTGTGTCATAGATTTGTTTTCTCAACTCTTGCTTTATTAATATTATTACTTTCTTTCATATCTTGTCTTCTATCATGGTTTCATCAGATCCCATGATGACGAGCGGTTCGATATGAGCTAATCGTTGTCATGAGATTCTAACGGATTTACTTATGGAACTTAGTATCTTGATTGCTTAAAGATCTGTGTGTGATGTATATTTGATATCCTCGTATTGTTATGTTTAATTGATAGATGCGTCATGAACATCTAATTTGTTAATCTCTTGTGAAGTGAAAGTGGATCTTGAGATTTAGAACTTGCCATGCTAGCATAGGTTCATAATTGTTTATCAATATGATTTGTGGTGTGAGATGAAAATACTTATACTGCCCTGTGTGATCTTTATGAATAACTTGTTCTTCAACCGTTATGTTTTCAAATTCTATAGACATATAGGGTCTAAGCATAATTGGTGTCTATTCATCTTCTATCTCTTTTGTGGATGTATGTTTAGTTTAGTATACGTATACTGAGAGGTAGCGTGTACTTATTTCGTGTTGTCCGATCAGATATCATAACCATTGCATATAGAGATTAAAGGCGTCAGATCTAAGCGAAGTATTTAATGAAGTTAGGATTCCATGTTTTCTTGCATATAAGTAATTCAATTTAAATTCTCATTAGTTAGTAATTTGTAGTTTGTTAATTTGTATCCTAGTTAATTATAGTTAGTAAAAACTTAATATTGTTAATTGTCTTAGCAGTGCATAATAACCATACATTGTTGCATAGGTACAAAACTGAATTGAAACCTAAGATCTCTGTGGGAACGAACTTGACATCTATCTGTATTACTTGTGACCACGTACGCTTGCGTGTATTAGTGTAAACACAATGGTTCTCTTCAGTTGGCATTCCGTTGGCAAACTGTTTTCCCAACAGATTTGCCTGCTTTGCCAACGGAATTTTCTGTTGTTAAAACTGAAAATTCTTGTAGTGTTTTGGTATGCTCCTTTCTCGTGATCTCGTATTTTTATAATAGTTTTCAGGTGATTCCTCTAATGTTCTAGTTTACGGTTTCTATAGTTGTTTTTATTGTTAGATTTTATGATTAATGTTACTTGATTCCGTTGTGACAATGATCATTCTTTGATTCGTCACATTCTTGTAATGTTTGATTTGCAAGTTTCTCGAGATCTCGTATTTTTGTAATAGTTTTCAGATGATCCTTCTAATTTTCTTCTTTTTCAAATTTATTATATTTATAGTCATTACATAAAATAACGCAAAAGAGATAAGAAAATATGAAAAGGAAAAAGATATTATTTATAACATTAATTTAGGGTATAAAGTGAATTATAAAAACTATTTAATAACATGTAGTTTATAAACTAACGTTATTCTTTTAATATTAATAATGGTGTTAGATTACTTATCTTATAACGATGTGTCACGGAGTTCAATGGATCAATATTAAAAATGAGAGTGCAGCTTATTTTCAACTCTTATAAAATATCAATACACCATATATTGCCTATTGCAACCATATTTCTAAAGGTTTGTCAAAAAGCATTGCTATTGAGAAAAAAATCACAGGAACTGCAACGCCTTTGAAAAACGTTGCAATTGCATTAAAAATTTTAAGAGAGTTAAAAACATTCAGTCTATTGCAATATTTTTCTTAAATCGTTGCAATAAATATGACTTTTGGGCCCAAAAAATTGGCGGCCTTCTAAATGCGTTCAAAAAGATGTTGAGCGGGATTTCTTTTGCCGGGCTTACCAAAATAACAAAACAAAAAAGAAAAAAAATAAACATAACACACAGACACTAACCCACCCACACGGACACAACACAACGCAGACGCCTTGAACATCGATCCCAAATCCTCTGCAGAGATAGTTCCTGATTGTAAACTAAAAGAATGCTGGAGGCTGGCCCGAGAATCAACATCTCTCTGTTCTTCATCTATTAAACAATTGGGTCATCTGTTCTTCATCTCTCTGCTGCTTGGATTCAATTTGTAAGTATCTCTTTTCAATTGGGGTTTTTATTTTTATGGTTTTTAATTTGGGTCATCTGTTCTTCACTTGCTGGGTTTGATTCCTTTGCCCAATTAAGATAATTCATCTGGATTTTAGAAAGATTTTATTGTGAATATACCATTCCATTTGATACCTGTATGAATATGCCTTGATAATGTCTTAGCGGAGTATGAAATGGCATTTGATACATGTATGAATTAAGCTAATTTGATTAGGATTTTATTTTTTACAAGGGCATATGGAATGACTTCTAGAACTTTCACCGGAAATGAGAATTTTTTTTGCTTTGCTGGCTTGATTTATTTACAAATATACCAAATTAACAAGTTCATTCCGTGGTTTGGCCTTTGTAGAATTTCTGCTTGGGTATTTTGGACGGGACAGTCTCACCATTTTATAAATCACAGCCAATACCAGATAATGTGAGTAGTTAAATTATTTAACATAGCACATAATTAGAAATTATCTTGAGCTGAAGTCCTGTCTAATTATCTGGCAGAACTGACATTGGTTGATAACGGCTTCCTGAAATTTATCTCGTCAATAGTTGCAGCATCAGCTGTATTTCTGGCCAAATGGACTTTGGATCAATCAAGCTCCTCATGGGTCTGCTCTAGAATTTTCTGTTTAACTTATTTTAATGCTTCAGATTTGGTTGTGCTAGGGTTTTAACTTGAACTTGTTAATCTTGCAGAATCCAACACTGGAACATTACACTTCTTATGTGGAATCAGATCTCAAAGCCGCAGTTCTTGAGATGCAAAGTTTACAATTAAACACTAGTAATTGCATTCGCGGGGTTGGAAATGATAACTTTGGCACAGATTGATGCTTCTGAAAATGAACATTCAAGATTGCAGGTCAGAAATTTAATATTTTAAGGACATATCGAACTGAATTTGTATGACCAATCTATTTAATACGGATATTTCACAAAAGAAGTTTAGCGTAATGAACCTTATAATCTACAAGTATGCAGAGATTCCTCAATCGTTACTATCGTGCAAGTGAACCTAGGTTTCTCCTGAAAAACTTTACCATATGCTGTGTAAGAACCCTAATTTTTGTAATAGTCTTTTTATAATATCATATGACATTGTGAGTTTGGAACCTTTTGAGTCATCCATGTTGTTTAATGGAATTGATTATCTGAGAAATTACGTTGTTACATTCACTATGTAAGAAAAGGGAAGATTGCTGAAGGCAAGAGTCTAATTGTTAGTAAGATTTATAAAACTTGGGATTTGAGAGTTATTAGAGTATTAAAAGATATTTAAGGGATTATGACAAGGAGTTATGGATATTCGAGGAATTTACACAATTAAGTACTTAAGGAATTACGAGGGAAATCTCTACGCGACAAAATATTATTACGAGGAGTTAATTAAGATACGATATGAATTAAAGATTAAGTGACAAGCATTGGTGGAGGAATAATAATACAAGGATAGATATTACATGCAAGCTTCATGTAACTAGATTGTTAGAAAAGCAAACTAGGTATGCAAAAGCAACTAGAGGAATAGTAACTAGTTAAGGGTGCATTGTTCAAGGAGACAAGGAAGCATGGTTGGCACCTAGGGTGCTAGTACTAGGCTTGCAACATGTGATAATAATACATATAACAAATACATATTACAATAATGCAAGTCATTATCCAACCAACACAACACAAGACAACTCCCCCCCCCTTGTTCTTGTTGCTCTCGGCCAAGCTAGTAAAGGAAGAAGAAGAAAAAATTTTCTTCAACTTCCCATCACTTACAATTCAAGACAAAAATCCTAGGTCCTCTACACTCCATAAAGAAGGTATGCTATGAATTTCAAGCCATTCTAACCATCCAATCTTGAGATAATAATTGTTGAAGATTGAGTGAATAGTAACCATGTATGTTTATCTTTTAGATCTTGAATTATAAGGATTGTAGGGACTCATCCAAGGTGTTCTAGAGGCTTGTAAAGCTTAACCAAGGTTCCTAGATACTCAAGAAGGTATAAAACTCTAACCCCTCTTAGCCATGAATTATTTATGGTGTATAATGTTAGATCAATGGATTTTAGTATGAATCTTGGTTATAAAAGTTATGGATGGTGAAGATCTTGAGTTTAAATGTTGTTGATGTGATTTTTAAGCTTGTAGTTAGTGTGTGTAACTCCATGCGTGCTATAGAGTAGGATCTTGGTGGTTTAGATGATGGTTGTGATGTATACAAAGAATTCTTGAATGGTTAGGTAAGAAAGCAAGATGTGTAAATTTTCTGGGAACTTGTACTGTCTTGTAGGAGGGTTTTGAACCCCTAAATCTTGTCCCCTGAGGTCCTAATGCATATGGTTTGAAAGGTATTTGAATGTAGTTTCCAGAAATATAAGGTTCATGACTAGGTGATGTGTAGATTCTGAGTTATGGCCTGAGAAGTGATGAGTGGTTCTGGAATCCGAACTGCACTAAATGGTCCACTTGTGAGCCCTCTTTAAACCCCTAAAAATTCTTGTAGGATCATGGAAAAATTAGGAGAGCTAGTAATTGCAATGGTGAAGCCTACCAAAAAAGAATTGGATTACAATATGTATTTTTCAATTTTATAAAAATGTTAGAGTAAAATTCGCGCAAGTGAAAAAGTCGTAAGTGGAGTATGATTTAAGGGGGGATTAATACGCTTCGAATATGGTAACCAAATTAAGTCGAATAAGTGACGAGCGTAATCGAGTGATGACATGAACCTATATTGGGGCTAGAGAGTCATAAGACGAAGTCATTAAGTTAATTTTGTACCCCCTAAAACCTCGTAATTAAAAGGGTATTGTTAAGGTACTAACGAACGACTATTGATTATGTATAAATCATCATTCCACTCCGCAAGCTCGACCACCCCAACCTCACCAAGGCAAGTTTACTTTTCAAAACTTACATATATAAGGACTTTCACTGTTGTGTTTGTAGTTTTCAATCGTATCATATGTTTATACTTATTGAAGTAATGATGGAATTTGAGGTTTATGCATATGTATGTTTGCACCCCCTTGAACTTAGAATGAAATGTTTTCTTCGGACAACGACTCTAGCAATAGAGGTCGTAGCGGTCCAAATATACCATTGACCGGGGAGCGGTATATTATTATATCGTGATTAAATTGCGAAAACCCGAAGGGTCATTCGGGAAGTATCGTATACTTAAGTATTTATTTTTATATCATCATAAATACTCAAAAATACCTATCTTGGATTAAAAGCTATTTAATTAAATAATTATTTTATTAATTATTAATATTAAATCTTAAAATATAATTTATTAATTATTGTTCATTATTTTAAAGACAAATCTAATCCAAGATACCTTTAGCACTTTCAAACTCGAACTCTTTCGAACTCAAAACATTTTCGAAAACCCCCGGTCAGGTTTCGCTTCTTGTACGATTTCAAGAATTATCGGTCGACTGATGTCGGACCTCAACTACTCAGTTTTCAATCAAAATAAAGTTTTTAAAAGAAAAAGAAAAAGGGGACTCTGGCAGGTGTGGGAATCGTTGACGAACGATTCCCGGGATGTGTAAGCGGCCGTGAGCTAGGCGGTCCATCAATTATTATTCCGGCCCAGGTGTTGTCGAAGGATGATTACGGATGTAGTTTTCATCGAGGGTGATTACGGATGTAGTTTTCACCCGGGGATAGTTACGGATGTAGTTTCTATCCTTCTACCGGTAGAGAAGACCCGCGGATTATTGGACTTGGATGTGGCGACTGATCATCGTCAATCCCTGTCATGTTTTTATGTTTTCTTCCAGTCCCATCCTCCACTTTGGAAAAATATTCGAACACTGCTTCTTGGGCCTAAGTGCCAAGTTGCCGATAGTGTGGTTTTTGATAAGAAAGATATTGACATCGTGCAGTATCTAGAACTGCAAGATTTTATATAAAGATTGGCACGTGTTAGTGCACTCTTGCAATTATTTCAAAGAATGAAATGCTTTTGAATGAGAAACCTTATAAGCTAATGGAAGGAAAGAGGTTTGCAATGATGTATTCCCTGTACAGTATGTTAACCGTAGAGTGTTTTGCCGAAAATGATATACTCATATGTATATATTTTTAAACTTGAGATATATTGAAATTGGAACCTTATAAAGGGTTCATATGTTATTCTTAAAGCTCCTTAGTGAGTATAGATGTTTTATTCAAACTCGGACATATATATTGTCCAGCTATGTTTTGAAATTTGAGATATATACCCATATAGTTGGGAATGTTTTCGAAATAAACCACATTATTATTTTTCAAAATGGTGAACTTGCTGAGCATTATGTAGCTCATTCTTGGTTTATAAAAACTTTTCAGAAAGAGAAGAATTTGGCCGATTAACTCCGCACCAGCAGAAGAGGAGTAGAAGAATTACCCCGGAGATGATTTAGTTCCTGATAAATACTACAAAGTAAGTCTGATAGGTTTTCAACTGTAATAGTAAGACTTGTCTTCAAGTGTAGTTGTATAAGTGGAAGCGCGTAAGATTCTGGATTGTACAGATGAATTGTAATATTTAGTGTTACTTTTGATTATCGTTTCTGAGGCTCTAACTTGTTTGTGCGTAAGATTGAGGTCTGGATAGATGTATTGTTGAGTTGTAAAGTTAATACGGGTATGATATGGTTGGATGGTGATGTGACGACTTGAATCTTTGACCTCAGATTTGGGGGCGTCACAGAAATGGTATCAAAGCGATAAGTTACAGTACTCAGAAACGAGAGTGTTGAGAGTTGAGTCTAAGTAGGAGAATGACATAAGAGATCGTAGTAAACTTATTACTGGACTTCCGGAAGAGGTACCGGTGAGTAGAATGGACTGGAGTGTTTACTGGAGGTATTATACTAGGATCGATGGAATCCTTAGAGACCTTCAGAATGATGAATAGAGGTTTGAGAGTCGTACATGACCTATCATAGGTAATGATATAGGAAGCAGAGCGAAATCTCAAGTGCAGCTGAGGTAGAGGCGATATTGCCAATATGATCGGATGACTAGGCTGGCATAAATTTTGTGGCCCATAGTCCTCCACAGTTTAGGAGGCGGCATTTTAAGAATCAAGAAGTTTATACTTCCCTACATAATTATGGGTACTTAGTACTTGGAATAATGAAAGTCTTTTACTTTGGCTATAAGATCCAATTTTTGATAAGTAACGGGTTTACCTGAAAGTTGGTCACTATGTCGTTGTGGATTTCATTACCCTTGATGGCGAATTTTACATGTGTTATACGAGAATGTTATCATAAGACGAGCGTGCTAGATAATTCCACGCATGATTCGGACGCTAGAGCATGGTAGTTCAACTTAGAGAACAAACAAGTAGAATTAACAAAGGGACTCAAGAGAAGTTGAATATGGTGGCAACGAGCGATACAGTGATCTCAGAGTCTACCAAAAGAAAAGACCAGCGGGTCTAGAGTGGGATCCTTTGATAGAGATGTTATCAGGGACTACGTATATATGTATTGTAGACCTCAATATTTTTGGTATATGTTCACATACACACACCCGCCACTGAACCTATGGACTGCACTGAGATCCCTGAGAGATCTCTTTGATCTGTTCCCAGGGGGAACTGGCCACTTGTGATTCATGTCGGAAGGCATGAAGTAGGACCCTATGGACTTAGCAGGTGTCCCCGAAATGATGTGAAGTTTGGTCTTCAAGATAAAGCACGGAAATGACAGATATATTTGTGAAACCCTAACTCGATAAATGACTTTAAGATGATGATTGAGAGACGCACTAGTTGGTGTCTTGTATTACGAAGACGAAGAGATGGAGCTACCCTCATAATGGTGATAATGAGATGCACGAATGATTATTAACTTATTTTGGTAACTACCGGCTGGTGCACTACTTCATTTTAAACTTTTCACTAACCAGGTTACCTCGATTAGTTTATATCAGGTAACCCTTCTAGCTTTCTACTTCAAACTTGTGGAATAACAACCAGTGATATACTTTTCCTAAAGCAGGACTTATCCGAAGTAATTTTATTTGATCCATGAACATTCTATTCAAAAAAAAATTTATGATGATCTTGTTCGGCTCAGGCCTATTTACACTTTCTTTCAATTATCCAAGGAAGGTTCAACAAATATTTCCTTAATTAATCGATGAATATTACTTAACGAATATTGATATTTGATTGCTTCTTTCATACTTGCACTCTTCAGTTGAGCTCATAAATATTTAATAAATTACTGAGGACATGGATGATCTAATGTCCAGACATCCTTCATGAATTCTTTTCTTCTATTCAAGATGAGATTGTACATCGTACATTGAAATCATAGTAAGGATATCATTTTGATATTGGTATTCTGAATTTAATTCTATTGTAGGATCTGATAAAGCATGTGTACGGAGGCACCCTTGGGTGGACCGTTTCACTGGTAAGTAATATTTGATGAGAGGTTATCGATTGTTCCGATACCTAGAACATTCTCTTCAGATTTTATAGTTTTCTTTTTCAAACTTAATAACTTCTTATTTCCATTCGTTGTCCGAGTAGCCTAAAGTTTCTTCAGTGGCTACGATGTGGAAATTCCGTTCTAGCCAATTGAAACTGGCTAGTCGATATGTCAATATGAATGACTAGTTGATTGTTCTAACTAGTCAAAATTGTAATGTTATGGAGAACACCTAGCTAATTGTCCTAGCTAGTGGTGATGTCTCAAACAGGTGAACGAGCAAATTTTGTCTAGCTAGTTGCTAGTGTTTCTTGAAAAGGACTAGTATTGTTTCACTAGTCCAACTCCCAATTTAATTTATTCAGCAATTCTGCCATTCATTTTGCCTACGGTAAAGCATGATGATGAAAGTTCGATGAATAACTCGATTGAGACCTAGTGAGGTCGCCCACTCGACTTGAACTCTTACCCATCTTCGTATTAGACTTTATATCACTTGAATATTTTATTCTTTCATTCATACAAGGAGAATTCATTTGAAACCATTGACTACTTGAATGACAAACTACTTCATTCTTTAATTGTCATGGAGTAGAATTGCTTTCTATTGGCTGACCTTCATCAATGCGACTTTAGATTTCCTCTTATTATTCAGGAGGAAAAGTATCCACCCAATGTAAGAATTGTATAAAGACCGTCTTTATGACCTTTGTATCCAACAATCATTGCCCTCGTGCAACATTCTCTATGATATCATCAATGCGACTTTAGATTTCCTCTTATTATTCACGAGGAAAAGTATCCACCCGATGTAAGAATTGTATAAAGACCATCTTTATGACCTTTGTATCCAACAATCATTGCCCTCGTGCAACATTCTCTATGATATCACATTACAAAATTATCAGGACATGAAGGAATAAACCTTGTTGTATTCTTTCTGTCCATCCTTACATCTCCAAAAATCGAGACTCCTAGTATTTGGAACCATCAACATTCTTGGAACATCCAATGTGGAATTCTTATTGAAATTATCTATTGGACCTTGTTATTTTTAAACCATTCCTTTCAAAGTGATTACTCTAAGGTGAACGGGAGGTACAATTATGAACCGTTACACCAATATGAGATCAAAAACCAAATGTTGTAATTGTGCAGCCAGAGCGTTATGCCGAGTAATTATTAAAGTAGAAATAACATGTCGGGGCATACCACAAGACCTTTAATATTAGTGTGAGGAAAGTTATAAGAAATTATGAGGTGGTTGGGAGTACGCTTCTACCAACCGTTGTCAGGATGTTATATTAATGAATTCTGGAGTTACCAAGCCTTTTCCTGCTCCAGGAAATGCAAATCGATTGCGATGTAAAACATATCTTTGGAGGAAACTAACATGGAAGTGAGATGGACAAGAAAGGAAGAAATATTGTGGCAAGAATGTGAAGCTTTACTTAGCTTAAAGGGATTGATGCACATAGAAAGACATATAGTTTAACAGGCCCCTAATAGCAAATGGATGCATGGATATATGCCAATGATCCTTCGAGATTACCACCTAATCAAGTTTATTGGGAATCGCAGCAGCATGCAGGCCTCAGACTGATTGGCGCCAGTTTTGAAAGAGGACAAGCGTATGACATCTTACATATACCATCGAGAACCGATACCCCTAACCGGAGATGTAGGAATTGTTGACCAGTTAAAACGCGTAGTTGTTTTTCAAGGATAAGGTTAAAAAGTGGGTTTCACCAACTCAAGATCGACCTCTGTACTGTGCCCAAGTTGGCATTTTACACTAATATAAACATTATAAAATTATGGTAGTATCATTTGAGTGGACTAATGAGTCAGAAGCTTTTATGGATTAATGAACAAAGTTTTGGAATGAAATGAGATATTAGCAACAACCTCGTTAGCTATACTTGATGATAAAAAGAGGACTTTGAGAGTCACGATGATGCGTCTTTCAAGAGTTTAAGAGGTGTGCTGATGCAGTATAAAGGGGATGATAGCCTATACTTCTAAACAACATAAAGGTTACGGGATAGGATATACTAACCGTGAGTCTGGGATTAGTCATGATGGCGTCACGCATAAAACTGAGACGTTAACTTTATGAGAAAAGTGTGAAAATTTCTCCACAAGTGCCATAAATATATCTTCATATTAGAACTAAACATAAGAAAGAAAGGGTGACGAAAGGGAGCAGGGAGTATAATGGAGAAATTTGTTATTACCCAGGAAAGGCCAGTGTGGTGGCCGATACCTATAGAAGGGCTTATTCGAAATTGGAATTCAGTCAGTATTGACCAAGAAAATAGAGTATATACCATAGAGAATAATGTTAGAGGAAAATGACTAAATTATGGGGAAGGACAAAGATGTATAGAGAATTAAGGGAATGTTTGGTAAACGGAAATGAAGAATGGTATTGGCAAACTATTAAGTAAAAACGCGACATGCCAAGAGCAGAATGATAGAGATCTAGTGGATTAATTCCGCCTGTAGAAAATCTTGAACGTGGACAGAATTATAATTAATTTCATAAGTAGGTCGCCAAAGACCGAGCCAAGAGATGGCCCTAGTTGATTTATAATTGTTGGACCAAGTGAATTAACTACGAGAGACTTTCCATTTAGAAGATTATCGATTTATATACGGAAGAGATGGTGGTGCAATATAAAACTTCTGCAGCGATTACGTCAGATAAAGACTTAAGGTTAAACTTCGAATATTGAAGGTACTAATTTGATCTATGGCTGACAGACAGGGAAGAAGAATTATCCAGGCGATCGAATTTATACTTATTGTCGTGCCTTAGATTTCATGGGGCAGTCGAGAATAAAAACTTATCAATGAAATGAATGTTGTTATCACGATCGTCACCATGCGAACGTAAGGACGTCTCTTGTAAAGCGTACTGTAAAAGAAGAAGTTTCGGTTTTCTTGCGTTACGAAGAAGTCAATGAACGAGGGATATAGTAGCTGAACTGGTTCGACGTATACCGAAGGCTATACAGTATCCATAACAAGTGGTAACGGCTGACGGGAGGCAACACATGCGTGCTGATCAAGCCAAGGAATATGAGGAATACCGTGCGTATTGACGTTGTCTTAGATTATAAAACACGACCACAAATAATTCACGGGCCAACAATACAAGGGCTCAACACGGATACTATGAACAAGGTAGAAGAGGAACGTATAAGTAGTGGGATAGAAATTTCCAATCATAGAACAACCGATAAGGAATACAGGTCGAGGAGAGCATGCGTTGAGAAACAACATTAAAGCGTTGGTGAGACCAAGGGAGAGAACAATAGGGTTGAAGTGTCAACCTGAGAGTTGGAAAGGGTAAGGTTGGGATTGTATCCACAACTATTATCCTTAGGTTCTTAAGATAGAATCCTTTTAAGGAGATGAGACTGCAATAGCCCTAAATTTTGTGAATATTCGAAACCTGGAGGAATAGTAATTTTATGGGTGGATAAGAAAATTTCGCAATCACGATATGTACGAATTATTAAATGAAGATTTCAAATTGATATTACGTCCTTACGGTACAGACGAGTTTATGTAAAAGTCATTAGTTTTTTTTCGAAACCCATTATTTCGAATGGTCAAATTTTTATGAGATATCAAAGGAGTTTGAGGTGGGAAACTTCGTGATGCTAAAGGTATCCCCTTGAAAAGGATTGATGAGATTTGGAAAGAAAGGGAAGCTAAGTCCGAGGTTTATAGGACCTTTTGAGATCTTGAGGTGTGTTGGAAAGTTAGCCAATGAACTAGCCTTGCCCCCGAGCTTGCAGCAAGTGCATAATGTGTTTCATGTGTCTCTGTTACGACCCTACCACACCGACTATCGGCATGTGATACAGTACGACCAAGTGGACCTACAACCAGACTTGACCTATGTGGAGCAACCCGTGGAAATCATGGATAGAAAAGAACAAGTGCTGAGGAACAAGGTTGTCAAGCTAGTGAGAGTTTTGTGGAGGAACCAAAACGTCGAGGGATCAACATGGGAACTAGAAAGCGCAATGCGTGAAGAGTACCTTCAACTGTTTTCAACCTGATTCCGGGACGGAATCCTTTTAAGGAGGGGAGGCTGTAAGAACCCTAATTTTTGTAATAGTCTTTTTATAATATCATATGACATTGTGAGTTTGGAACCTTTTGAGTCATCCATGTTGTTTAATGGAATTGATTATCTGAGAAATTACGTTGTTACATTCTCTATGTAAGAAAAGGGAAGATTGCTGAAGGCAAGAGTCTTATTGTTAGTAAGATTTATAAAACTTGGGATTTGAGAGTTATTAGAGTATTAAAAGATATTTAAGGGATTATGACAAGGAGTTATGGATATTCGAGGAATTTACACAATTAAGTACTTAAGGAATTACGAGGGAAATCTCTACGCGACAAAATATTATTACGAGGAGTTAATTAAGATACGATATGAATTAAAGATTAAGTGACAAGCATTGGTGGAGGAATAATAATACAAGGATAGATATTACATGCAAGCTTCATGTAACTAGATTGTTAGAAAAGCAAACTAGGAATACAAAAGCAACTAGAGGAATAGTAACTAGTTAAGGGTGCATTGTTCAAGGAGACAAGAAAGCATGGTTGGCACCTAGGGAGCTAGTAATAGGCTTGCAACATGTGACAATAATACATATAACAAATACATATTACAATAATGCAAGTCATTATCCAACCAACACAACACAAGACAACTCCCCCCCAATTGTTCTTGTTGCTCTCGGCCAAGCTAGTAAAGGAAGAAGAAGAAAAATTTTTCTTCAACTTCCCATCACTTACAATTCAAGACAAAAATCCTAGGTCCTCTACACTCCATAAAGAAGGTATGCTATGAATTTCAAGACATTCTAACCATCCAATCTTGAGATAATAATTGTTGAAGATTGAGTGAATAGTAACCATGTATGTTTATCTTTTAGATCTTGAATTATAAGGATTGTAGGGACTCATCCAAGGTGTTCTTGAGGCTTTTAAAGCTTAACCAAGGTTCCTAGATACTCAAGAAGGTATAAAACTCTAACCCCTCTTAGCCATGAATTATTTATGGTGTATAATGTTAGATCCATGGATTTTAGTATGAATCTTGGTTATAAAAGTTATGGATGGTGAAGAACTTGAGTTTAAATGTTGTAGATGTGATTTTTAAGCTTGTAGTTAGTGTGTGTAACTCCATGTGTGCTATAGAGTAGGATCTTGGTGGTTTAGATGATGGTTGTGATGTATACAAAGAATTCTTGAATGGTTAAGTAAGAAAGCAAGATGTGTAAATTTTCTGGGAACTTGTACTGTCTTGTAAGAGGGTTTTGAACCCCTAAATCTTGTCCCCTGAGGTCCTAATGCATATGGTTGGAAAGGTATTTGAATGTAGTTTCCAGAAATATAAGGTTCATGACTAGGTGATGTGTAGATTTTGAGTTATGGCCTGAGAAGTGAAGAGTGGTTCTGGAATCCGAACTGCACTAAATGGTCCACTTGTGAGCCCTCTTTAAACCCCTAAAAATTCATGTAGGATCATGGAAAAATTAGAGTAAAATTCGCGCAAGTGAAAAAGTCGTAAGTGGAGTATGATTTTAAGGGGGAATTAATACGCTTCGAATATGGTAACTAAATTAAGTCGAATAAGTGTCGAACATAATCGAGTGATGACATGAACCTATAATGGGGCTAGAGAGTCATAGGACGAAGTCACTAAGTTAATTTTCTGTCCCCTAAAACCTTGTAATTAAAAGGGTATTGTTGAGGTACTAACGAACGACTATTGATTATGTATAGATCATCATTCCACTTTGCAAGCTCGACCACCCCAACGTCACCAAGGCAAGTTTACTTTTCAAAACTTACATATATAAGGACTTTCACTGTTATGTTTGTAGTTTTCAATCATATCATATGTTTATACTTATTGAAGTAATGATGGAATTTGAGGTATATGCATATGTATGTTTGCACCCCCTTGAACTTAGAATGAAATGTTTTCTTCGGACAACGACTCTAGCAATAGAGGTCGTAGCGGTCCAAATATACCATTGACCGGGGAACAGTATATTATTATATCGTGATTAAATTGCGAAAACCCGAAGGGTCATTCGGGAAGTATCGTATACTTAAGTATTTATTTTTATATCATCATAAATACTCAAAAATACCTATCTTGGATTAAAAGATATTTAATTAAATAATTATTTTATTAATTATTAATATTAAATCTTAAAATATCATTTATTAATTATTGTTCATTATTTTAAAGACAAAGCTAATCCAAGATACCTTTAGCACTTTCAAACTCAAACTCTTTCGAACTCAAAACGAAAACCCCCGGTCAGGTTTCGCTTCTTGTACGATTTCAAGAATTATCGGTCGACTGATGTCGGACCTCAACTACTCAGTTTTCAATCAAAATAAAGTTTTTAAAAGAAAAAGAAAAAGGGGACTCTGGCAGGTGTGGGAATCGTTGACGAACGATTCCCGGGATGTGTAAGCGGCCGTGAGCCAGGCGGTCCATCAATTATTATTCCGGCCCAGGTGTTGTCGAAGGATGATTACGGATGTAGTTTTCATCGAGGGTGATTATGGATGTAGTTTTCACCCGGGGATAGTTACGGATGTAGTTTCTATCCTTCTACCGGTAGAGAAGACCCGCGGATTATTGGACTTGGATGTGGCGACTGATCATCGTCAATCCCTGTCAGGTTTTTATGTTTTCTTCCAGTCCCATCCTCCACTTTGGAAAAATATTCAAACACTGCTTCTTGGGCCTAAGTGCCAAGTTGCCGATAGTGTGGTTTTTGATAAGAAAGAAATTGACATCGTGCAGTATCTAGAACTGCAAGATTTTCTATAAAGATTGGCACGTGTTAGTGCACTCTTGCAATTATTTCAAAGAATGAAATGTTTTTGAATGAGAAACCTTCTAAGCTACTGGAAGGAAAGAGGTTTGCAATGATGTATTCCATGTACAGTATGTTAACCGTAGAGTGTTTTGCCGAAAAAGATATACTCATATGTATATATTTTTAAACTTGAGATATATTGAAATGGGAACCTTATAAAGGGTTCATATGTTATTCTTAAAGCTCCTTAGTGAGTATAGATGTTTTATTCAAACTCGGACATATATATTGTCCAGCTATGTTTTGAAATCTGAGATATATACCCATATAGTTGGGAATGTTTTCGAAATAAACCACATTATTATTTTTCAAAATGGTGAACTTGCTGAGCATTATGTAGCTCATTCTTGCTTTATAAAAACTTTTCAGAAAGAGAAGAATTTGGTCGATTAACTCCGCACCAGCAGAAGAGGAGTAGAAGAATTACCCCGGAGATGATTTAGTTCCTAATAAATACTACAAAGTAAGTCTGATAGGTTTTCAACTGTAGTAGTAAGACTTGTCTTCAAGTGTAGTTGTATAAGTGGAAGCGCGTAAGATTCTGGATTGTACAGATGAATTATAATATTTAGTGTTACTTTTGATTATCGTTTCTGAGGCTCTAACTTGTTTGTGCGTAAGATTGAGGTCTGGATAGATGTATTGTTGAGTTGTAAAGTTAATACGGGTATGATATGGTTGGATGGTGATGTGACGACTTGAATCTTTGACCTCAGATTTGGGGGCGTCACATGCTGACTATTGGGAGGAAGCAGATGCAGGTGTAGTTTTTAGTAACATAATTACAAGTAAAGTTACAAGTTAATGATTTCATCAGAAGACTTCTTTTCACTCTTTTCATCTTAATATAAAAAAGGGAGAAGAGGAGGGGGGTCTCTTTCTTTCCATCTATTTTTTAATCCCTATGACAATACTGAAGGAAGATTTCTTCCCATTTTATTTCTTCTTGTACTTTAAAAAGAAGTTTAGAATTGAAGTTACAACTTTGTGAGTTCACTCAACCACTTATGGTTGCTCCTCTTTTCACCTCAAATTGTATATGGGGGGAAGGAGCGGAAGTGTACTGTATTTTCTCTTAATTTCTGTCTATTGAAACTCCCTATCACAGTAAATGTAGGGAAATTAACTTCCCATACCCATTTTCCATTCTTCTCCCTTTAAATTCGATGCTTAAACTTCTAGGTATTCTTTTTATTGAAAAATACTATCAGTACCATATTTTTTAAGTACACTTTCAGTCATAACTACAGCCTTGCTTACAAGCTATTTTTTTTTTAGGTGATAGAAAAAATTTTGCTGGGTTCTTGCCTTCTGGGTTTTCCCCTTTCCACACTCCTTTAAGGTATTTTTTTTCTCCCTATATAAGTCATTACCATCTCACTATCTATTTCTAATTCTTATTTGTATGTACACAGCCGCATCAGTGACAGATTTTCTTAATTTCTCCTATGTTAATTTTCCTTTTAATATGAAAAACATTGCATAGATTTTTTAAGGGTATGGTCAATGAAAATGAATTTCAGAAGAGATTACTTGTAGAAGTGATTCCACCCAATGACATTGGTATTAATTCCGAAGCTATTGGAGCTTTAGAAAAAGCAATCCAAGCTATCGATGTCTGTTAATTTTATTCAATGCACGAAAAACAAAAGCACTCATCATAAAAGGAAATTATATTTTTATTTGAGTCATCGTTACAATGGGTGTACGCCTACATTCTCTTTTTGTCAACTATACAAGTGTTCGATTATAAACAAAGCTCACTATTCTCTATGCAAAAGAAAAACAAAAACTGACATGTCTTCACAGCTGATGCATTCACATCATCGGATGCGATTCAAGTGAGCAAATGGCTCTGGGGCTGCTTTAGGTGCAGGTTTTGCCACTTCTAGAGTTCCAAAACTTGAGCTTTTCATCTCCTGCTACAGAAGCAACAGTACATCCATCTGGGCTCTGCAAGGAATGTCAAAACATAAAATTTAGAAAAAAGAAGCTAAGAAATGATATAATATTACTGTTACACAGTTCCCGTAAAGGTAATCATCAAAATTTAATTTTTAAGCTAATTCTGTATGAATTAAGCTAATTTGATTAGGATTTTATTTTTTAACAGGGCATATGGAAATGGAAAAGAATATGCTCCTATGTGTGATGTCCTTGACTTTGAGAATGCTAGGATGAAACTACTGAGACATGTCTCCTTTGTCGATTGCCCAGTAAGTATATCATCTGAGACATAGCTGAACTGAAATACAAACTTTTCTCATTACTAATCAAATTATATAGGCTTGTATTGTTGTACTTCCGGGTTATCACATGTTTACAATTGTATCCCACACTAGTGGTAGATTTGTTAATATCTTGCAAGTCAAAGTTAATGTTATTTATATATTGAATGCTAAACTGAAATGCGTTGATTCTGTGAAACATCTGTTGTAATATTTCTTAAAGCAGGCATGCCACCTGCTCAATTTCTTATTGTTGACAGTTGCTTAATATTATATGGACAGACATATGTATGTTATTTAACGGAGAAGGAAATTAAAATTTTAAGTTATACGATGTCTGGATACAACATTTACTATTATGACATTCATATTTGTATCAACTATTATGACATTCTAATGCTTCCATATATTCAGATTTGAGAATTTTAACAGTCTTCCTCACTTCTATAGGAGAACTGTTCAGTAGTGATGAGAAAAAGTACAAGGCTCTGAAGCGGGCGATAGAAAGAGAATTTTCTCAGAGTGCTGATGTTATATGCTGATGTTATATGCTGATGTTATATGCTGTACCTGTGTTGATGGATCAGATGTGGGGAATGGAGATGATGCAGATGATGAAGATGAAGATGACGAGTCACTTTGTGTTTAATTAAGTGTTAACAGTTGGTAGACTCCATGTACCTTATGTTTAAATTTGCGCATGCATGACTGTTTCGATGCGCCTTAGTCATTTTAATTTTTCTTTAAATTTTGAATGGTTTGTACGACCATGTCGTTACATGGTGCTGCTTTTGAATTGTTGGTCATACCTGTAATGGTACATTTGGACATTTGGATATGAAATATTGATGATGTTTGGATTTTGGCTATAAATGGCATGGTTTAGTGTATTTCCAGCGTCACCTTGCTAATTTTGTTTTTTTTTTTGAAAAAATGTTGCAATAGGGTCAAAATATGTTACATTAATCTATAAAAAATCATTACAATTGGTCTGAAAAATGTTGCCTTTAAGTGTCAATAAACTACCTTATTATGCTACTGCAATAGTTTTTAATTGTTGCTATAGAGTCTAAAATGTTGCTACTGAAATTTATTGCAATGATTTAATTATGTTGCTGTATGGTATCAAAAACGTTGCTAAATCGACCTATTGCAAGGCAACCAGATGCAACGCTCAAATTTTGCAAATTTGTTGCCATAGACTCTACTGCAACGAATATAGGCCTTAAGGCAATGTTTTCTTGTCGTTGCAATATGCAATTTATGGTGTAGTGTATATAGATAATATGAAATTAGATTTATTCTTTTTTTATAAAGCATTAATTAGTATTCTAAAATTTTTTGAATTTTTGAGAAATTCCCGATTAACTTTTAAAAAATATTTTACTCACTATGAATATATTACTTTTGAATAATATATTTTATTACAAATAAATTTATATATCAAATACTATTATAATATGAAAATATATCTGATTATTACTTCAGCTAATTTTCAATTTGTCGTTTAACCCACATCGAGAATTTAATTTATTAGACCCGATTATCGAATTTTACGAGTATATATATTTATTATTTTTATTTTGTTACAAATTGGTAAATACTTTAATACTAAAATAAATTTATTATTATTCTGGCTAATTCTTGATTTTCTGCTTGAATTCCTGATCGAGAACCCAATAGGTTAGTCTCGATTATTGAATTTTACGAGTATATGTATAATTATTATTCATCGTTTAGTATACTCAAATACAAATGTATCAAAAAAATTTAATTTGAATTCATGCACGCATATAAATAATAAATTACGAAATTTAATGAGTCACATTGTTTCTCAAATGATGTTTGGTTTGTCCCGTGTCCGAGATTCTCATTTTTGCAATAGCTTTCATGTGAGCCTTTTAATTTTATTTTTGTCAAACAAAAAATTTCTCAAGTACTTGGAATCAAGTATTTTATTGTATTTGAAATTGCTAAACAATCAATACCTAGAGTAGGACACAAGAGTTAGAAAAATATGTGAAATTTTAACCATTCATATGAAATAAAATAATAAGTTATTAATAGAGTAGACATGTGAATTTAGGTATATAAAGAGACATAAAATAACAAAAAGACAATCAACAAAGAATAGCATGAGAAATGAAACAATCATTACATCTTGAATAAAGAAAAATCAAAGGGATATAAATAATGAATTCTACTATTTGGCAAAGTACACATGTAGCGTAATGGTTATGGTGCGGAACTTAAGTTTAGTTGAATTGATATGTCATGGGTTCGATCCTTAGCATTGCCTAGATATTCTAAGTTTTTTCATAACATTTAATATAAGGGATTTAATAGTGTTCGCTATTTTCTCTACGCAAGTATACGCAGTCCAAAAGCAATATAGGGAAATAAGGATCGTTCCCACGAAGACTTGGTGTATTTAAGTAAATATGTTTATTCAACAACGTTCGGTTAATTATAGAAGCCTGAACAACGAACTGGTTGGTTTGTTCAAATCACAATTAATTAACGAAATAACGACTAAAATTTACTATGATAAAGATTTTATATATGAGATAAACATGGGATTCTAATTTCATTATTTATTTCATTTAGAATTGATGCCTTAATGTAAAGTGATTCTGATAATTATGAAAGCTAGCCGGGAACACGAAACTGATATAAGCGCCTTTCAGCCTTAACTTATATCAAACCATACAAACATCCACTTAAAAAGATAGAAGTTGTGTGGACACCATTTATGTCTAGACCCTATATGTCTATAAGATTTGAAAACATAACTGGTTTACGAATAAATTCCTTATTTTTGGCTACACAGGGCGATGTGATCCAAAACCCTACCACTAATCGTAATTATATATGAAAATTACGAACCTGTGCTAACATGGCAAATTCTAAATTCTCAAATCCACTTTCGCATTCATTAAGAATTAATAATTTAGATGATAGCTACGCATCTAATAAATTAAGCACAACCACGTTAGGCAATCGGAAATTTTTATCATAACACAATTTATTAAGGCATCGAATTACTAAATTACGTAAATAAATCCATTAGAATCCCATGACGGCGATTAGTTCATAATCGAACGAATCGTCATCATGGGATTAAATGAAAACATAATAATAATAATAATAATAATAATAATAATAATAATAATAATAATAATAATAATAATAATAATAATAATAATAGTAATAATAATAATAATAATAATAATAATAATAATAATAATAATAATAAAAACTAAATTAAAAATTACGATAAATTAAATATGAAATTGCAAGAGTTTAGAACGAAGAACCAAATTAGCTTGAAGTGAAAGAAAAGAGCATTCCAAGTAATCCCCGTAAAATAAGCGTCTAGAAAATAGAACCCAAAATAACTTCCACCGAAAGAAATGAGCGTTCCAAAATAATTGCCTTAAAATCTTCACCCGAAATAACACTTAACTAAATTTACCGAAATTTAAAATGAATAAAACTGAACTGAAATTACAAAGGAAATTGTTGCTGAAAATTGAGAGAGACAAGAGAGAATGCAGTCGAGAGGTGTCCTCCAATTGCAAGAATTAAGGCCTATTTATAGTACAATTCTAGCACACCAAGAGATTAAAAAAATAAAAAGAAAAAGAAAAAGAAAATAAAAAACAATGAAAAGAAATGAAAAACAAATGAAATACAGCCTACAACAACCGCACTGCTACCACTCTGCACACGTTGACAAGCCATAACCAGCCTCGCGGCAGGCGCGTGCCATGCACGCGCGGGATTTTTCTTTTATTCCTGCAGGCGCGTGCACGTCACGCATGCCCTGGCGCGTGACAGCTCCGACAGCTACTTGCCACTTGAATTCCTGCTTTGTTTTTTTTCTAAGTAAAAAAATGCCGACAGCTTTCATTTGTAAAATTGATACAATTCTTTTATTCTTTTTATTTGTTTTTGGCCGACACATAACTATAGCAAAACTTTAGTGTACCACCTGCTACAAATGCAATCATTCGTTTTCTTTTTCTTTTTTTTGTTTTTTTTTTGTTTTTTTTTCTTTTGTTTATTCAACTTGCATAAAATATATTTAATTAATAAATAATTAATTTAATTCCGAATTTATAAAAATAAATATCTAATATTATTAGATATTTATAAATATAATTTTCTAATTAAATAAAGTATTTATTAATATAAATAAATTTTTAAGTCCAAAGCTGCGGTAAATTGCGGACCTAAAACCGGACTCCTTTTTCCTAACGAAAAATATATCAATTCCAACCGGGACTTTCTTTTTAAGAATATATCACTTTCCATCTTTTTGTGATAATCCTATTTTCTCCTTGCTCGCTCAGGTGTAAATTACGGCCTGCTGAGGATCTGAAACTGGATTCTTTTTGCGAAACGAAAAATATATGAATTCCAACCGGGGTTCCAGATTTAAGAATATATCACTCAGAATTTCTTTATGATAATTCTTTTTCCTCGTAGCCAGTCCACTGAGATAAAAATCCACCGTTTTTAGCCCTTTTATTGCCACAAAACCTAAAGTTGCGATTTCTGCACAACAAATAATTAAACAACAAAAACGAATTAAAAGACACAACATACTTAAGGATAAACCATCAATATAGGTCCAATTAGCGGAAAATAAGTGGATATAAAATCCACTTATCACACCCCCAAACTTAAACTGAAGCTTGTCCTCAAGCGAAAACAGACTCCTCTACCTCTAAATGCATGAATGCAACTGATGAAAGGATCCCATAGGCAAAGCAAAAACCAATTTAGCAGAGTGTCTCAGAGAATGTGATAACTCCAAATAGAGATAGACTAAATACCCGCAATTTAACATGTACAAGTACAGAAACGTGCGTGTGTGCAATACTCATCAGAATTACTCTTAGCACTAGATCAAAACCATACATATTATTCGTCATAACAATCACAAGTTTATAAATGGAATGGACGCTAGACACTTCATAACCTAGAAACACCTCTATCATCATTTGAGTTTAGACAGGAATTCATGCTTTATTAACAACTATGACGCATAATACTTTACACAACACACATGCTTATTTGACCGTGCAATGGATGAGACCCCAAAAGGCTTATACAATAATACCCATGTAGCGAGCGTTAGGTCAGTGGATCCCAGACTTTAAAAGCCTTAGGTCACTAGGCACAAAGTCCCCTCGTACTTAATTGCTCGAGTATTAAAGAGCTCACCCTGGCCAACTCTGCATACTCACAATCTCATAAACAATATTTTTTTCTTTCTTTTTTTTTCTTTTTTTTTTGTTTTTCATTTTTTTATATGCAATCTGGAATGAGAATTCTCATTTCCAACCCTAGGCTACTCATATAAATATGAGCTGGCTACTAGCCAATTGACACCTATCAATTATTAACAAATACACACAAACTAGCATGAACCCTGGCTTCCCCCAAATTTATATTTTAGTGATTCTACGCTATCAAGGGAATAAAGAAAATTCTGAATATAATCAGGTGATTAAATTTCAACAACCAAACAAGCATGACCTTAACCTAGCCAAAAAGTAACCGATGAGTTGTGTAAGATTGTGTTTCTGCAACATGTATGTCAATTTATAAGCATTTAAATCAGCCCTCTATTCATCATTAACACACTCAAATTCATCATGGACTACTAAACGGAACCGCCAAGCGCTACGGGATCAAGGAAAATATGATATGCAACTAATCATGAATATGCAATTTTTTTTTATTTTTTTATTTTTTTTATTTTTTTATTTTTTTATATGAATTATATGAAATTATACTAGCATGGCATATTATGAACTACATGAAACTATATGCATACTATGACTCAATTAATCAAATATCCTAAATCACCCCCAAACTTAAAATATTCAATGTCCTCATTGAAGGTATAGATAAAGGATAAACGATAACTCCCCTAACTGTTGGCATCGCTACCCTCCTCGGGTGGTGAATCAGGTGGTGGAAATGAGCTCCAAACTGAGGCCAGTCTACCTCGAAAGAAAATTTTATCTTTTGCAAATCCAGCTCCTGTAACTCGTCAATGACCTGCACTCTCGACATAATACTAAACAAAATCACACAAAATCAAACCACACATAAAAATACCAAACCTATGGGTTGCCTCCCACGAAGCGCTTGTTTATCGTCGCTAGCTTGACGATTATACTGAGAATCATGTGGTGGCCAACTTGGTGGTATCAGCCTCACGGTTCACAGTGTCACCAAAATAGGGTTTCAATCTCTGCCCATTCACTTTGAACGATTGATCGGGTGATTTCTCAAAGATTTCCACCGCTCCGTGTGGAAACACAGTTTTGACAACAAAAGGCCCTGACCATCTCGACTTGAGCTTCCCTGGAAACAATCGAAGACGAGAGTTATATAATAAGACCGACTGACCAGGAACGAATACCTTTTGAATAAGACGACGATCATGCCATCGTTTCACTTTCTCCTTATAGAGCTTATTGTTCTCATATGCCTGCAATCGAAACTCTTCCATCTCATTGAGTTGCACCATCCTTTTCTCACCTGCGGCCTTAAGATCGAAATTTAGCTTCTTCAAAGCCCAATAAGCTTTGTGTTCCAATTCTGCCGGTAAATGGCAAGCCTTCCCATAGACAAGCTGATATGGTGACATACCCAAGGCTGTTTTATATGCTGTACGATAAGCCCATGCTGCTTCATCGAGTTTTAAAGACCAATCCTTTCTCGAAGGACTCACCACTTTTTCCAGAATGCGCTTAATCTCGCGATTAGATACCTCGGCTTGGCCATTGGTTTGCGGGTGGTATGCCGTAGCTACCCGGTGGTTGATGTTGTACCTTGCCATGAGATTAGTAAACTTGCGATTGCAAAAGTGAGTACCTTCATCGCTTATGATTACTCGAGGAGTGCCGAATCTTGTGAAGATGTTCTTGTGAAGGAAGTTGAGCACGACATTGGCATTATTGGTCGGAAGTGCCTTGACTTCAACCCATTTGGAAACATAATCAACGGCCAGCAAGATGTATTGGTTGCTACACGAGGAAATGAATGGTCCCATGAAATCGATGCCCCAAACATCGAAGATTTCCACCTCTAGCATTATATTGAGGGGCATCTCATTCCTCCTAGATATGTTACCAACACGCTGACAACGATCACACTTTAGCACAAACTGATGGGCATCCTTAAAAAGGGATGGCCAATAAAATCCCGCTTGAAGAATTCGAGTTGCGGTCTTTTCACTTCCATAATGGCCACCATATGTCGTGGCGTGATAATCCCTTAGAATAGCCTCTATTTCACTGTATGGCACACATCTCCTAATCACCTGATCGGCTCCTTGTTTGAACAGATATGGTTCATCCCAACGATACCATTTGACTTCATGCAAGAATTTCTTTCTTTGTGCAAAAGAGAGCTCGGGAGGAATCACTCGACTCACCAGAAAGTTCACAATGTCTGCAAACCAAGGCTCTTCTTCTTGTATCCCAAACAACTGTTCATCAGGAAAGGATTCATTAATGACGGTTTTGTCTTGGGATGTCTTCCCAAGGTCTTCCAATCGTGAGAGATGGTCGGCTACTTGGTTTTCTGTCCCTTTTCTATCCTTGATCTCCACATCGAATTCTTGCAGCAAAAGAATCCATCGAATCAACCTAGGTTTGGAGTCCTTTTTAGAGAGCAGATATCTGATAGCCGCGTGATCAGTGTACACAGTCACCTTCGTGCCAAGCAAGTATGAACGGAATTTTTCAAAACCATAAACTATGGCTAACAGCTCCTTCTCAGTGGTGGTGTAGTTTAATTGAGCATCGCTGAGGGTTTTGCTTGCATAATAGATGACATGAAACATTTTATTTTTCTTTTGGCCAAGAACGGCCCCAACTGCGTAATCGCTAGCATCACACATCATAGCGAAAGGCTCACTCCAATCTGGAGCAATGATCACGGGTGCTGAAATCAATTTCTTCTTCAGAGTCTCGAAAGCTGTGAGACATTCTTCGTTAAATTTGAAATGAATATCTTTTTCCAGCAGCTGACACAAAGGTTTGGAAATTTTTGCGAAGTCCTTGATGAAACGCCTATAGAAACCTACGTGCCCAAGGAAACTACGAATCCCTCGCACTAAATTAGGCGGCGGCAGCTTTTCAATAGCTTCTATCTTTGCTCTGTCCACTTCTAGACCTTTCCTTGACACCTTGTGCCCGAGAATAGTTCCTTCTTGTACCATGAATTGGCACTTCTCCCAATTGAGCACTAGGTTAGTTTCCACGCATCTTTTCAGCATTGAGCCAAGATTTTGCAAGCATTCATCAAAAGATAGACCGAATACAGAGAAGTCATCCATGAAGACTTCTACGGTCTTGCCAATCATGTCTGAGAAGATGGCCATCATGCACCTTTGAAAAGTACCAGGTGCTCCACACAAGCCAAAAGAAACCCGCCGAAAGGCGAAAGTGCCGAGCGGGCATGTAAATGTTGTTTTCTCCTGATCCTCAGGAGCAATGCAGATTTGGTTATATCCAGAATAACCATCCAGAAGGCAGTAATAATCATGGCCGGCTAGTCTATCTAGCATCTGATCAATGAAAGGAAGGGGAAAATGATCCTTCCTTGTGGCTTTATTCAACTTCCGGTAGTCCATGCAGATTCGCCAACCGGTGACTGTGCGAGTAGAGATGAGTTCATTCTTTTCATTGGTAATCACCGTCATGCCTCCTTTCTTCGGCACACATTGCACTGGACTCACCCATGCACTGTCAGAAATGGGATAAATAATCCCTGCATCCAGCCACTTGATGATTTCTTTCTTCACTACCTCTTTCATAAGAGGATTTAGCCGCCTTTGATGCTCCACTGTTGGTTTACTACCTTCTTCCAATGGAATTTTATGTTGACAATAAGCTGGGCTGATGCCTTTGATATCCGCTAGAGTCCAACCAATGGCTGTTTTGAATTCCCTCAGGACTCTTAAAAGCTTGTCTTCCTCAGAGTCTGAAAGGTTAGCAGATATAATCACAGGTAAGGTAGATGATTCACCAAGAGAAGCATACTTTAAGTGACTAGGAAGTGGTTTGAGCTCTAGAGTTGGAGCTTCCTCGATAGATGGTTTCATTTGCTGATGCGGCCCCTTTAGTTCTGGCAGATCCAATGATTCAACTGGTCTTTCAAATTTTCTTTGCCATGGCAAAGCATCCAGATATTGCAATTTTTCATCTATGTCATCTTCATCTAATGAATACCTTCCACTAAGGGCCTTTTCCAAAGTGTCATTCATGAACATGTGATCCAACTTTTCTTGTACCGTAGACTCAATCAAGTCTACCTTCAGACACTGTTCTTCTTCTGTTGGAAACTTCATGGCTTTAAAAATGTTGAAAGTGACATTTTGATCATGCACCCTCATTGTAAGTTCCCCCTTTTGGACGTCAATCAATGTTTGTCCTGTCGCCAAGAATGGTCTACCAAGAATGATCGGAATCTTCTTGTCCTCTTCGAAATCAAGTATGACAAAATCAGCTGGAAAGATAAGTTTGTCTACTTTCATTAGGACATCTTCAACAATTCCCCGAGGATAAGTGATAGAGCGATCAGCCAACTGAAGTGACATATTCGTCGGGGTTGGCTCAGGAAGGCCAAGTTGTAAGAAAACTGAGTATGGCATGAGGTTGATGCTTGCTCCTAAATCACATAAACATTTGTCAAAAGACAAATTCCCAATGGTGCATGGTATGGTGAAACTGCCAGGATCTTTTAGCTTAGGCGGTAACTTTTGTTGCAATACCGCACTACACTCCTCTGTCAAAGCAACAGTTTCTAAGTCCTCAAGTTTTACTTTTCTCGATAGAATGCCCTTTATGAACTTGGAGTAACTCGGCATTTGCTCCAGGGCTTCAGCAAATGGAATGTTGATATGTAATTTCTTAAAGACTTCAAGAAATTTGCCAAACTGCTTGTCTAGTTTCTGTTTTTGCAAACGTCGAGGAAATGGCGGAGGTGGATAGACATGCTCTTCTGCTTCTTTCTGTGCAAGGACTGATTGTTTAGGAGGTGGTACACTTTCTTCTACCTCCGTGCTTGAAATTGGAGCCTTACCCTTGTCTTCGGTATCTCCCAAGTTCACTGTTTCTTCATCGGGCAGAATTCTTTTTGCTCTTTCCAATTCAGTGTCTTCTGTGACTTTTCTCGATCTTAAAGTGATGGCTTTAATGTGCTCTTGGTTGTTCTTTCTCCCTGGATTAGCTTCAGTATCACTGGGGAGTGCTCCTTGTGGTCGGCTCATCATGAAACTAGCGAGTTGTCCCAATTGAGTTTCCAGATTTTTAATAGAAGCCGCTTGGCTTTTGGACGCCAACCTCAACTCTTCCAATTCTGCCTTTTCACTAGAAGATGATTGCCCAGAATTCCCATAGGATTGTTGTTGAAATCCTGGGGGTTGAAATTGTCGTGGGGCATATTGTTGCTGATGTTGGTGCCCCTGCTGTTGCTGGAATCCAGATGGATTATATGGCCTAGCTCCAAACTGCTGATTTTGAAATTGTTGGTAGGGCTGATTTGATTGTTGTGCTCCTCCTTGATTATTGCTCCAACTAAAATTTGGATGATTTCGGTTGTTCGGATGGTAGGAATTTGGAGCTGGCTGTTGCTGTCTTTGGAAATTGCTTACGAATTGAACCGACTCGTTTGAGATGGCACATTAGTTTGATTCATGTGCGCCCGCACACAACTCACAAACACTAGCAACTTGATGAAATCCTTGTGCTGTCAAAGAGTCTATTTTCAAGTTCAAAGCCTCTATCTGAGCTGCTAAGGAAGTGGCCTTGTCGACATTAAGAATTCCTGCTACCTTCTGTTGTGGCATCCTCTGAGTTGGATTTTGATATTCATTAGCTGCCATCATCTCGATAAGATCGTAGGCCTCCTCATAACTTTTAGCCCATAATGCCATTAATGAGTCACATTGTTTCTCAAATGATGTTTGGTTTGTCCCGTGTCCGAGATTCTCATTTTTGCAATAGCTTTCATGTGAGCCTTTTAATTTTATTTTTGTCAAACAAAAAATTTCTCAAGTACTTGGAATCAAGTATTTTATTGTATTTGAAATTGCTAAACAATCAATACCTAGAGTAGGACACAAGAGTTAGAAAAATATGTGAAATTTTAACCATTCATATGAAATAAAATAATAAGTTATTAATAGAGTAGACATGTGAATTTAGGTATATAAAGAGACATAAAATAACAAAAAGACAATCAATAAAGAATAGCATGAGAAATGAAACAATCATTACATCTTGAATAAAGAAAAATCAAAGGGATATAAATAATGAATTCTACTATTTGGCAAAGTACACATGTAGCTTAATGGTTATGGTGCGGAACTTAAGTTTAGTTGAATTGATATGTCATGGGTTCGATCCTTAGCATTGCCTAGATATTCTAAGTTTTTTCATAACATTTAATATAAGGGATTTAATAGTGTTCGCTATTTTCTCTACGCAAGTATACGCAGTCCAAAAGCAATATAGGGAAATAAGGATCGTTCCCACGAAGACTTGGTGTATTTAAGTAAATATGTTTATTCAACAACGTTCGGTTAATTATAGAAGCCTGAACAACGAACTGGTTGGTTTGTTCAAATCACAATTAATTAACGAAATAACGACTAAAATTTACTATGATAAAGATTTTATATATGAGATAAACATGGGATTCTAATTTCATTATTTATTTCATTTAGAATTGATGCCTTAATGTAAAGTGATTCTGATAATTATGAAAGCTAGCCGGGAACACGAAACTGATATAAGCGCCTTTCAGCCTTAACTTATATCAAACCATACAAACATCCACTTAAAAAGATAGAAGTTGTGTGGACACCATTTATGTCTAGACCCTATATGTCTATAAGATTTGAAAACATAACTAGTTTACGAATAAATTCCTTATTTTTGGCTACACAGGGCGATGTGATCCAAAACCCTACCGCTAATCGTAATTATATATGAAAATTACGAACCTGTGCTAACATGGCAAATTCTAAATTCTCAAATCCACTTTCGCATTCATTAAGAATTAATAATTTAGATGATAGCTACGCATCTAATAAATTAAGCACAACCACGTTAGGCAATCGGAAATTTTTATCATAACACAATTTATTAAGGCATCGAATTACTAAATTACGTAAATAAATCCATTAGAATCCCATGACGGCGATTAGTTCATAATCGAACGAATCGTCATCATGGGATTAAATGAAAACATAATAATAATAATAATAATAATAATAATAATAATAATAATAATAATAATAGTAATAATAATAATAATAATAATAATAATAATAATAATAATAATAATAATAATAATAACAATAAAAACTAAATTAAAAATTACGATAAATTAAATATGAAATTGCAAGAGTTTAGAACGAAGAACCAAATTAGCTTGAAGTGAAAGAAAAGAGCATTCCAAGTAATCCCCGTAAAATAAGCGTCTAGAAAATAGAACCCAAAATAACTTCCACCGAAAGAAATGAGCGTTCCAAAATAATTGCCTTAAAATCTTCACCCGAAATAACACTTAACTAAATTTACCGAAATTTAAAATGAATAAAACTGAACTGAAATTACAAAGGAAATTGTTGCTGAAAATTGAGAGAGACAAGAGAGAATGCAGTCGAGAGGTGTCCTCCAATTGCAAGAATTAAGGCCTATTTATAGTACAATTCTAGCACACCAAGAGATTAAAAAAATAAAAAGAAAAAGAAAAAGAAAATAAAAAACAATGAAAAGAAATGAAAAACAAATTAAATACAGCCTACAACAACCGCACTGCTACCACTCTGCACACGTTGACAAGCCATAACCAGCCTCGCGGCAGGCGCGTGCCATGCACGCGCGGGATTTTTCTTTTATTCCTGCAGGCGCGTGCACGTCACGCATGTCCTGGCGCGTGACAGCTCCGACAGCTACTTGCCACTTGAATTCCTGCTTTGTTTTTTTTCTAAGTAAAAAAATGCCGACAGCTTTCATTTGTAAAATTGATACAATTCTTTTATTCTTTTTATTTGTTTTTGGCCGACACATAACTATAGCAAAACTTTAGTGTACCACCTGCTACAAATGCAATCATTCGTTTTCTTTTTCTTTTTTTTGTTTTTTTTTGTTTTTTTTTTCTTTTGTTTATTCAACTTGCATAAAATATATTTAATTAATAAATAATTAATTTAATTCCGAATTTATAAAAATAAATATCTAATATTATTAGATATTTATAAATATAATTTTCTAATTAAATAAAGTATTTATTAATCTAAATAAATTTTTAAGTCCAAAGCTGCGGTAAATTGCGGACCTAAAACCGGACTCCTTTTTCTTAACGAAAAATATATCAATTCCAACCGGGACTTTCTTTTTAAGAATATATCACTTTCCATCTTTTTGTGATAATCCTATTTTCTCCTTGCTCGCTCAGGTGTAAATTACGGCCTGCTGAGGATCTGAAACTGGATTCTTTTTGCGAAACGAAAAATATATCAATTCCAACCGGGGTTCCAGATTTAAGAATATATCACTCAGAATTTCTTTATGATAATTCTTTTTCCTCGTAGCCAGTCCACTGAGATAAAAATCCACCGTTTTTAGCCCTTTTATTGCCACAAAACCTAAAGTTGCGATTTCTGCACAACAAATAATTAAACAACAAAAACGAATTAAAAGACACAACATACTTAAGGATAAACCATCAATATAGGTCCAATTAGCGGAAAATAAGTGGATATAAAATCCACTTATCACACCCCCAAACTTAAACTGAAGCTTGTCCTCAAGCGAAAACAGACTCCTCTACCTCTAAATGCATGAATGCAACTGATGAAAGGATCCCATAGGCAAAGCAAAAACCAATTTAGCAGAGTGTCTCAGAGAATGTGATAACTCCAAATAGAGATAGACTAAATACCCGCAATTTAACATGTACAAGTACAGAAACGTGCGTGTGTGCAATACTCATCAGAATTACTCTTAGCACTAGATCAAAACCATACATATTATTCGTCATAACAATCACAAGTTTATAAATAGAATGGACGCTAGACACTTCATAACCTAGAAACACCTCTATCATCATTTGAGTTTAGACAGGAATTCATGCTTTATTAACAACTATGACGCATAATACTTTACACAACACACATGCTTATTTGACCGTGCAATGGATGAGACCCCAAAAGGCTTATACAATAATACCCATGTAGCGAGCGTTAGGTCAGTGGATCCCAGACTATAAAAGCCTTAGGTCACTAGGCACAAAGTCCCCTCGTACTTAATTGCTCGAGTATTAAAGAGCTCACCCTGGCCAACTCTGCATACTCACAATCTCATAAACAATATTTTTTTCTTTCTTTTTTTTTCTTTTTTTTTGTTTTTCATTTTTTTATATGCAATCTGGAATGAGAATTCTCATTTCCAACCCTAGGCTACTCATATAAATATGAGCTGGCTACTAGCCAATTGACACCTATCAATTATTAACAAATACACACAAACTAGCATGAACCCTGGCTTCCCCCAAACTTATATTTTAGTGATTCTACGCTATCAAGGGAATAAAGAAAATTTTGAATATAATCAGGTGATTAAATTTCAACAACCAAACAAGCATGACCTTAACCTAGCCAAAAAGTAACCGATGAGTTGTGTAAGATTGTGTTTCTACAACATGTATGTCAATTTATAAGCATTTAAATCAGCCCTCTATTCATCATTAACACACTCAAATTCATCATGGACTACTAAACGGAACCGCCAAGCGCTACGGGATCAAGGAAAATATGATATGCAACTAATCATGAATATGCAATTTTTTTTAATTTTTTTATTTTTTTTATTTTTTTATTTTTTTATATGAATTATATGAAATTATACTAGCATGGCATATTATGAACTACATGAAACTATATGCATACTATGACTCAATTAATCAAATATCCTAAATCACCCCCAAACTTAAAATATTCAATGTCCTCATTGAAGGTATAGATAAAGGATAAACGATAACTCCCCTAACTGTTGGCATCGCTACCCTCCTCGGGTGGTGAATCAGGTGGTGGAAATGAGCTCCAAACTGAGGCCAGTCTACCTCGAAAGAAAATTTTATCTTTTGCAAAGCCAGCTCCTGTAACTCGTCAATGACCTGCACTCTCGACATAATACTAAACAAAATCACACAAAATCAAACCACACATAAAAATACCAAACCTATGGGTTGCCTCCCACGAAGCGCTTGTTTATCGTCGCTAGCTTGACGATTATACTGAGAATCATGTGGTGGCCAACTTGGTGGTATCAGCCTCACGGTTCACAGTGTCACCAAAATAGGGTTTCAATCTCTGCCCATTCACTTTGAACGATTGATCGGGTGATTTCTCAAAGATTTCCCCCGCTCCGTGTGGAAACACAGTTTTGACAACAAAAGGCCCTGACCATCTCGACTTGAGCTTCCCTGGAAACAATCGAAGACGAGAGTTATATAATAAGACCGACTGACCAGGAACGAATACCTTTTGAATAAGACGACGATCATGCCATCGTTTCACTTTCTCCTTATAGAGCTTATTGTTCTCATATGCCTGCAATCGAAACTCTTCCATCTCATTGAGTTGCACCATCCTTTTCTCACTTGCGGCCTTAAGATCAAAATTTAGCTTCTTCAAAGCCCAATAAGCTTTGTGTTCCAATTCTGCCGGTAAATGGCAAGCCTTCCCATAGACAAGCTGATATGGTGACATACCCAAGGGTGTTTTATATGCTGTACGATAAGCCCATGCTGCTTCATCGAGTTTTAAAGACCAATCCTTTCTCGAAGGACTCACCACTTTTTCCAGAATGCGCTTAATCTCGCGATTAGATACCTCGGCTTGGCCATTGGTTTGCGGGTGGTATGCCGTAGCTACCCGGTGGTTGATGTTGTACCTTGCCATGAGATTAGTAAACTTGCGATTGCAAAAGTGAGTACCTTCATCGCTTATGATTACTCGAGGAGTGCCGAATCTTGTGAAGATGTTCTTGTGAAGGAAGTTGAGCACAACATTGGCATTATTGGTCGGAAGTGCCTTGACTTCAACCCATTTGGAAACATAATCAACGGCCAGCAAGATGTATTGGTTGCTACACGAGGAAATGAATGGTCCCATGAAATCGATGCCCCAAACATCGAAGATTTCCACCTCTAGCATTATATTGAGGGGCATCTCATTCCTCCTAGATATGTTACCAACACGCTGACAACGATCACACTTTAGCACAAACTGATGGGCATCCTTAAAAAGGGATGGCCAATAAAATCCCGCTTGAAGAATTCGAGTTGCGGTCTTTTCACTTCCATAATGGCCACCATATGTCGTGGCGTGATAATCCCTTAGAATAGCCTCTATTTCACTGTATGGCACACATCTCCTAATCACCTGATCGGCTCCTTGTTTGAACAGATATGGTTCGTCCCAACGATACCATTTGACTTCATGCAAGAATTTCTTTCTTTGTGCAAAAGAGAACTCGGGAGGAATCACTCGACTCACCAGAAAGTTCACAATGTCTGCAAACCAAGGCTCTTCTTCTTGTATCCCAAACAACTGTTCATCAGGAAAGGATTCATTAATGACGGTTTTGTCTTGGGATGTCTTCCCAAGGTCTTCCAATCGTGAGAGATGGTCGGCTACTTGGTTTTCTGTCCCTTTTCTATCCTTGATCTCCACATCGAATTCTTGCAGCAGAAGAATCCATCGAATCAACCTAGGTTTGGAGTCCTTTTTAGAGAGCAGATATCTGATAGCCGCGTGATCAGTGTACACAGTCACCTTCGTGCCAAGCAAGTATGAACGGAATTTTTCAAAACCATAAACTATGGCTAACAGCTCCTTCTCAGTGGTGGTGTAGTTTAATTGAGCATCGCTGAGGGTTTTGCTTGCATAATAGATGACATGAAACATTTTATTTTTCTTTTGGCCAAGAACGGCCCCAACTGCGTAATCGCTAGCATCACACATCATAGCGAAAGGCTCACTCCAATCTGGAGCAATGATCACGGGTGCTGAAATCAATTTCTTCTTCAGAGTCTCGAAAGCTGTGAGACATTCTTCGTTAAATTTGAAATGAATATCTTTTTCCAGCATCTGACACAAAGGTTTGGAAATTTTTGCGAAGGCCTTGATGAAACGCCTATAGAAACCTGCGTGCCCAAGGAAACTACGAATCCCTCGCACTGAATTAGGCGGCGGCAGCTTTTCAATAGCTTCTATCTTTGCTCTGTCCACTTCTAGACCTTTCCTTGACACCTTGTGCCCGAGAATAGTTCCTTCTTGTACCATGAATTGGCACTTCTCCCAATTGAGCACTAGGTTAGTTTCCACGCATCTTTTCAGCACTGAGCCAAGATTTTGCAAGCATTCATCAAAAGATAGACCGAATACAGAGAAGTCATCCATGAAGACTTCTACGGTCTTGCCAATCATGTCTGAGAAGATGGCCATCATGCACCTTTGAAAAGTACCAGGTGCTCCACACAAGCCAAAAGAAACCCGCCGAAAGGCGAAAGTGCCGAGCGGGCATGTAAATGTTGTTTTCTCCTGATCCTCAGGAGCAATGCAGATTTGGTTATATCCAGAATAACCATCCAGAAGGCAGTAATAATCATGGCCGGCTAGTCTATCTAGCATCTGATCAATGAAAGGAAGGGGAAAATGATCCTTCCTTGTGGCTTTATTCAACTTCCGGTAGTCCATGCAGATTCGCCAACCGGTGACTGTGCGAGTAGAGATGAGTTCATTCTTTTCATTGGTAATCACCGTCATGCCTCCTTTCTTCGGCACACATTGCACTGGACTCACCCATGCACTGTCAGAAATGGGATAAATAATCCCTGCATCCAGCCACTTGATGATTTCTTTCTTCACTACCTCTTTCATAAGAGGATTTAGCCGCCTTTGATGCTCCACTGTTGGTTTACTACCTTCTTCCAATGGAATTTTATGTTGACAATAAGCTGGGCTGATGCCTTTGATATCCGCTAGAGTCCAACCAATGGCTGTTTTGAATTCCCTCAGGACTCTTAAAAGCTTGTCTTCCTCAGAGTCTGAAAGGTTAGCAGATATAATCACAGGTAAGGTAGATGATTCACCAAGAGAAGCATACTTTAAGTGACTAGGAAGTGGTTTGAGCTCTAGAGTTGGAGCTTCCTCGATAGATGGTTTCATTTGCTGATGCGGCCCCTTTAGTTCTGGCAGATCCAATGATTCAACTGGTCTTTCAAATTTTCTTTGCCATGGCAAAGCATCCAGATATTGCAATTTTTCATCTATGTCATCTTCATCTAATGAATACCTTCCACTAAGGGCCTTTTCCAAAGTGTCATTCATTAACATGTGATCCAACTTTTCTTGTACCGTAGACTCAATCAAGTCTACCTTCAGACACTGTTCTTCTTCTGTTGGAAACTTCATGGCTTTAAAAACGTTGAAAGTGACATTTTGATCATGCACCCTCATTGTAAGTTCCCCCTTTTGGACGTCAATCAATGTTTGTCCTGTCGCCAAGAATGGTCTACCAAGAATGATCGGAATCTTCTTGTCCTCTTAGAAATCAAGTATGACAAAATCAGCTGGAAAGATAAGTTTGTCTACTTTCATTAGGACATCTTCAACAATTCCCCGAGGATAAGTGATAGAGCGATCAGCCAACTGAAGTGACATATTCGTCGGGGTTGGCTCAGGAAGGCCAAGTTGTAAGAAAACTGAGTATGGCATGAGGTTGATGCTTGCTCCTAAATCACATAAACATTTGTCAAAAGACAAATTCCCAATGGTGCATGGTATGGTGAAACTGCCAGGATCTTTTAGCTTAGGCGGTAACTTTTGTTGCAATACCGCACTACACTCCTCTGTCAAAGCAACAGTTTCTAAGTCCTCAAGTTTTACTTTTCTCGATAGAATGCCCTTCATGAACTTGGAGTAACTCGGCATTTGCTCCAGGGCTTCAGCAAATGGAATGTTGATATGTAATTTCTTAAAGACTTCAAGAAATTTGCCAAACTGCTTGTCTAGTTTCTGTTTTTGCAAACGTCGAGGAAATGGCGGAGGTGGATAGACATGCTCTTCTGCTTCTTTCTGTGCAAGGACTGATTGTTTAGGAGGTGGTACACTTTCTTCTACCTCCGTGCTTGAAATTGGAGCCTTACCCTTGTCTTCGGTATCTCCCAAGTTCACTGTTTCTTCATCGGGCAGAATTCTTTTTGCTCTTTCCAATTCAGTGTCTTCTGTGACTTTTCCCGATCTTAAAGTGATGGCTTTAATGTGCTCTTGGTTGTTCTTTCTCCCTGGATTAGCTTCAGTATCACTGGGGAGTGCTCCTTGTGGTCGGCTCATCATGAAACTAGCGAGTTGTCCCAATTGAGTTTCCAGATTTTTAATAGAAGCCGCTTGGCTTTTGGACGCCAACCTCAACTCTTCCAATTCTGCCTTTTCACTAGAAGATGATTGCCCAGAATTCCCATAGGATTGTTGTTGAAATCCTGGGGGTTGAAATTGTCGTGGGGCATATTGTTGCTGATGTTGGTGCCCCTGCTGTTGCTGGAATCCAGATGGATTATATGGCCTAGCTCCAAACTGCTGATTTTGAAATTGTTGGTAGGGCTGATTTGATTGTTGTGCTCCTCCTTGATTATTGCTCCAACTAAAATTTGGATGATTTCGGTTGTTCGGATGGTAGGAATTTGGAGCTGGCTGTTGCTGTCTTTGGAAATTGCTTACGAATTGAACCGACTCGTTTGAGATGGCACATTAGTTTGATTCATGTGCGCCCGCACACAACTCACAAACACTAGCAACTTGATGAAATCCTTGTGCTGTCAAAGAGTCTATTTTCAAGTTCAAAGCCTCTATCTGAGCTGCTAAGGAAGTGGCCTTGTCGACATTAAGAATTCCTGCTACCTTCTGTTGTGGCATCCTCTGAGTTGGATTTTGATATTCATTAGCTGCCATCATCTCGATAAGATCGTAGGCCTCCTCATAACTTTTAGCCCATAATGCCATTAATGAGTCACATTGTTTCTCAAATGATGTTTGGTTTGTCCCGTGTCCGAGATTCTCATTTTTGCAATAGCTTTCATGTGAGCCTTTTAATTTTATTTTTGTCAAACAAAAAATTTCTCAAGTACTTGGAATCAAGTATTTTATTGTATTTGAAATTGCTAAACAATCAATACCTAGAGTAGGACACAAGAGTTAGAAAAATATGTGAAATTTTAACCATTCATATGAAATAAAATAATAAGTTATTAATAGAGTAGACATGTGAATTTAGGTATATAAAGAGACATAAAATAACAAAAAGACAATCAATAAAGAATAGCATGAGAAATGAAACAATCATTACATCTTGAATAAAGAAAAATCAAAGGGATATAAATAATGAATTCTACTATTTGGCAAAGTACACATGTAGCTTAATGGTTATGGTGCGGAACTTAAGTTTAGTTGAATTGATATGTCATGGGTTCGATCCTTAGCATTGCCTAGATATTCTAAGTTTTTTCATAACATTTAATATAAGGGATTTAATAGTGTTCACTATTTTCTCTACGCAAGTATACGCAGTCCAAAAGCAATATAGGGAAATAAGGATCGTTCCCACGAAGACTTGGTGTATTTAAGTAAATATGTTTATTCAACAACGTTCGGTTAATTATAGAAGCCTGAACAACGAACTGGTTGGTTTGTTCAAATCACAATTAATTAACGAAATAACGACTAAAATTTACTATGATAAAGATTTTATATATGAGATAAACATGGGATTCTAATTTCATTATTTATTTCATTTAGAATTGATGCCTTAATGTAAAGTGATTCTGATAATTATGAAAGCTAGCCGGGAACACGAAACTGATATAAGCGCCTTTCAGCCTTAACTTATATCAAACCATACAAACATCCACTTAAAAAGATAGAAGTTGTGTGGACACCATTTATGTCTAGACCCTATATGTCTATAAGATTTGAAAACATAACTGGTTTACGAATAAATTCCTTATTTTTGGCTACACAGGGCGATGTGATCCAAAACCCTACCACTAATCGTAATTATATATGAAAATTACGAACCTGTGCTAACATGGCAAATTCTAAATTCTCAAATCCACTTTCGCATTCATTAAGAATTAATAATTTAGATGATAGCTACGCATCTAATAAATTAAGCACAACCACGTTAGGCAATCGGAAATTTTTATCATAACACAATTTATTAAGGCATCGAATTACTAAATTACGTAAATAAATCCATTAGAATCCCATGACGGCGATTAGTTCATAATCGAACGAATCGTCATCATGGGATTAAATGAAAACATAATAATAATAATAATAATAATAATAATAATAATAATAATAATAATAATAATAATAATAATAATAATAATAATAATAATAGTATTAATAATAATAATAATAATAATAATAATAATAATAATAAAAACTAAATTAAAAATTACGATAAATTAAATATGAAATTGCAAGAGTTTAGAACGAAGAACCAAATTAGCTTCCAGTGAAAGAAAAGAGCATTCCAAGTAATCCCCGTAAAATAAGCGTCTAGAAAATAGAACCCAAAATAACTTCCACCGAAAGAAATGAGCGTTCCAAAATAATTGCCTTAAAATCTTCACCCGAAATAACACTTAACTAAATTTATAGAAATTTAAAATGAATAAAACTGAACTGAAATTACAAAGGAAATTGTTGCTGAAAATTGAGAGAGACAAGAGAGAATGCAGTCGAGAGGTGTCCTCCAATTGCAAGAATTAAGGCCTATTTATAGTACAATTCTAGCACACCAAGAGATTAAAAAAATAAAAAGAAAAAGAAAAAGAAAATAAAAAACAATGAAAAGAAATGAAAAACAAATTAAATACAGCCTACAACAACCGCACTGCTACCACTCTGCACACGTTGACAAGCCATAACCAGCCTCGCGGCAGGCGCGTGCCATGCACGCGCGGGATTTTTCTTTTATTCCTGCAGGCGCGTGCACGTCACGCATGCCCTGGCGCGTGACAGCTCCGACAGCTACTTGCCACTTGAATTCCTGCTTTGTTTTTTTTCTAAGTAAAAAAATGCCGACAGCTTTCATTTGTAAAATTGATACAATTCTTTTATTCTTTTTATTTGTTTTTGGCCGACACATAACTATAGCAAAACTTTAGTGTACCACCTGCTACAAATGCAATCATTCGTTTTCTTTTTCTTTTTTTTGTTTTTTTTTTGTTTTTTTTCTTTTGTTTATTCAACTTGCATAAAATATATTTAATTAATAAATAATTAATTTAATTCCGAATTTATAAAAATAAATATCTAATATTATTAGATATTTATAAATATAATTTTCTAATTAAATAAAGTATTTATTAATATAAATAAATTTTTAAGTCCAAAGCTGCGGTAAATTGCGGACCTAAAACCGGACTCCTTTTTCTTAACGAAAAATATATCAATTCCAACCGGGACTTTCTTTTTAAGAATATATCACTTTCCATCTTTTTGTGATAATCCTTTTTGCGAAACGAAAAATATATCAATTCCAACCGGGGTTCCAGATTTAAGAATATATCACTCAGAATTTCTTTATGATAATTCTTTTTCCTCGTAGCCAGTCCACTGAGATAAAAATCCACCGTTTTTAGCCCTTTTATTGCCACAAAACCTAAAGTTGCGATTTCTGCACAACAAATAATTAAACAACAAAAACGAATTAAAAGACACAACATACTTAAGGATAAACCATCAATATAGGTCCAATTAGCGGAAAATAAGTGGATATAAAATCCACTTATCAAATAGTAAAACTAAAATATATTAGAGGACAAAAACGTTAATTATATTGAATAAAATGTGACATGTTGTGTTATTATATATATAGTAAATAGTAGATAGTAGATGCCAATAGTTTAATCTAAAATATGTTTCATGTAATACTTACTCCATCAGTCCCCTTCAAATAGTTTACATTGGGAGACGGGTGTCAATAGTTTACACTGGGGGACGGGGGCGTGACACGCATTTTAAGGCTCCTAAAAAGTATGGTTCAACAATTTTTTTTTCTTTTGAATAAAAATTTAATGTTTAAATTTTTATTCAAAAAAAGAAAATTTTAAAAATAAATTATGGAACTATACGTTATATACACCTTAAAATGCGTGCGCTGAAAACATGTAAAAAATGAGTGGGACGGAGGGAGTATATTTTATAATTTTATCAACTAACTTTTGTTTTTTATTTATAAATACAATCAATATTATGTAGAGGAATATTTAGCTACTTTTGGTTTAAAAAAAAACATCACTTTTTGAAGAAAAACCCTGGAGAAGCCATAGCCGTCTTGAAAGATCCCTCCGGCGGTAGTTTCTCCACCGATCGAAGGCCCCTTTTCTTGTCTAATATTTGATTTCTTTCAATAATCATCCTCATTTTGTGAGGATTGTTGGTACCCAATTTTTGGGTGTTTGATTGTCCTCCGTTTTGGAGTGGTTAATAAGTTTTGCTATGTTTTGTTTTATTGTTTTGTTTCGTCGAGAAGGATTCAATTGGTGATCTGTTTGGAAAACCCGCATCGAGGCTGGGACGGTGGTGGAAATCGCAAAAGCTCACCTTGCACAACGAAAGATTCGTTGAACTATCACCGGAATTAACTGTGCGAAGGTTAGTTGTGATGCTACTGGTTTCAGGGTTGGTGTAGACTGGATTGATCGAAAAATCATTGTAATCTTTTTTAGGTTAAAGAATATTTATATTTTATCTATTAAATGATCTGCAAATATGGCTACTCATCAGTTAGTATGAAAGAGCCGTATTCAGTCCCAGATCGAGTTTTCAATAGGAGTTATGTTCTTATTGATGTTAAGAATGTTTTGTTAAGTTAATGAAACCTATTATTTGTTCGTAAAAAACATATTATGTATTTTATTTATTTTCAGATGATGTAATTTACTTTTGTGCTTTTTTATTATTTAAATAAGATGTCTATCAAATAATATAGATATTTTGACACCTTTATTTAATATTTATTTAGTCATAGGGCACTAATTTCAATTGTGAAGTACTTTTACATTTCAAAAGTAAAATGTTGTAAAAAGATATTATTTTAACACGGTACATGACATAATTTATAAATTTTACGTTAAGAAAAAAAATTATATGATTGTGATAGGAGTAGTATTCTATTTGTTACATTAAAATTTTAAAAGTAACAAAAAATGAGAAAGTGGTGATTGTGATAACAGTAAGATTCTTTTTAAAAAAAAATGGTATTTGAGCTTGTGTATATGTATGTAGGCCAAGGTTTACTAATTTATAAATGGGTACACAATAGTTATCTCACTTATCTTTTACATTACTTATTTTTTCTTATAAATCGTCAACTAGTTTTATCCTCATATATCAAAATATTAGTGTTGTGGAATAAAAACTAGGTTATCGATTTGCGGCTAGGGTTTACGTGTATTTAATGCAAAGGGGCTGGTGAGCTTCGAGCTTTAATGGCTGTTTCCGTGTTCGAGACTAATCGGTCCTCACAGAGTGCCTACGTATCTCGTTATTGAGAATCAAGCCAAGACGTAGTTCTGAGAATGAGGGGTCAGGCCCTTATATAGGCTGAGAAGCCATAGAATCGTAATAGGGTTTGGAGACTTGGTAGGCAAGTCACCGCCTTGAGGAAGGTTCTAGACTCCTACTTGGTAGAAGTCTGTTTCTGTGTTGAGTTTGTTGCCTTGGTGGCTACTCATAAAGATAATGTTTCCTTGTTTGACTCTTATTACTGAGCTGTTTATCACCCTTAATATTAATTACGAAATTAATATTTATTTAGGATTTTGGGCCTCATAAATGGGCTCTACGTTCGGACCATATTGGGCCTAATTAATGCCACATTAAATGTGTCTTTAGGACTTACTTTTAGCCCATATCATTTACCCCCCAACTTCTAGGAAACTGATCAGGTTTTCCTTGAAGTTTTAACTGGCTTTCTCGAGACTCGGGTCAGGGTTTATCGTTTATATACTAGTGTTTCACGAGTATCGTCTTTTGCTGTAAAGCGTGGAGCGACCGATGCATTTATGATGATATTTTAAACGATGCTAAACTGCACTAAACGACACTGAGCGGTGCTAATCTAGCCTTAAACGACGTTTAAACGATGCTAAACGACGTTGAATGGCATAAAACGGCGCTAAACGACGCTAAACGGCGCTAATCGGTGCTAATCGGCACTAAACGGCGCTAAACGACGTTGTTTAAAAAGTTGTTACACGACTACCGACCGAAATACAGTTAACAGAGAAGCTTCCCGACACACCTGCCTCAGCCAGGGCCTCCCGTGGGAGCCTCTCGGCTGGACAGTATCGGCCAGAAAACTCCCTGGGAGCCTCTCGGCTGATGGGGCTCGGCCAGAGGCCTCCCCCGGGTGTGTCTCGGCCAGAGGGTCTCGGCCAGGGGCCTCCTCGGGTGGGTCTCGACTAGGGATGCCCTAGGGTGGGTCTCGGCTGATGGGTGTCAGTTGGAGCTCCTACGGGTGGCTCTCGATTGATACCTGTCGGCCATAGGCCTTCTAGGGGTGCCTCTCGGCTGATGGGTGTCGGCTAGAGGCTCCTCCGGGTACCTCTCGGCTGATGCCTATCGGCCAGGGCTTCCCCCGAGAGCCTCTCGGCTGATGGGTCTCGGCTGAGGGCTCCGTGGTGAGCCTCTCGGCTGATGCCTTCCTAGTTGGAGGTTGTCGTCTTTCGATCATCAGCTATCAATACTTGAATGTCGATGAACAAACGTCCTTAACTCTCTTTTTAAAGTTTTGGCTAATCTCCTGATCAACGTCCCTAATCATCTTTTGTGGATTAAACTCTTGATTAAGCCTAATTAGCTTGTGTCATCCAACCAGCTATTTTATTACAGCTCCATGCCGAATATTTATCGCTTCTTTTCCAGAATTATACGAGATATAAGGATCTTTTTGTCAATTTTCTACAATTTTCGAAACGACAAATGACCTGTAATCACGAACCGGCCTGAATTTTAACCTGTTCTAGCAGGTCACCACTTTTCTATAAAAGATGGAGAGAATCCTTCATTTCTCCTCACTTCTTCATTTCTTAAACTTTCTCTCAAGTTCTCTAGCTCTCTACTTCTTAAGTTTTGAAGCTCAAGTTCAAGTTCTCGAGATGGCAGACAGCAATCAAATATTTCCAAATAACTCGGAGTTAGGCTCCTACCAGAGTGCATGCAAACTGAAGGAACATGATGCAGAGAAGATAAGGAATTTATATGGTTTCTTGGAAGCAATCAAGGTTCGAATGCCTGGTTTAGGCAATAGAAATTGCAACTGGCATTCGAAGAAACTTTGTGTTTACGGAGGTGCTTTGGAAGCGGGGTTCAGGTTTCCCGTGCACCCCTTCATGATAAGGTTGTTAGCTGAACTTCAGGTTCATCCTTGTCAACTGTACCCCAACTCCTGGAGGATTCTTATTATCTTCATTCTAAGATGCCGTGACCTGGACATCCCTCTGAGTACCACCATGTTTCGAAGCATCTTCTTAGTTATAAATTCTGCAAGTACTAAGAAAGGGTGGATTAGGTTTCAGCATCGGGGTTTAGTTCCTCATATGGTGAACACGAAGTCCATCCCGGATTCCCACCATTTCTGATCGAGGGAGTTTGTTGTTCTTTATTGGAAAGGCGGCAATTGGGGCCAGTTCTTTGTAAAGAATTTTGGTAGTGTGGAAGATAGTTCACCCTTCATTCTGGATCTCGAAACCCACAAACTTCTCAATCGGGATAGACCTTTAGAGGACAATGGTCGTTCTCACTATCAAGCGTTTTTAACAGAGAAAAGGCTTGTTGAAGCAGGCCTTAGCATACTTCCCTTCGAGGGTAACTATACTTTCAGTTATATATCTGGAACTATGTTTGTTCTTATTCCGATGTTCTTTCCTTGTATGTTTCAGTTGTTGCAGAGCTGGATGCTAGGTTAGAGATGGTGGAGGTCCCCGCTGGAAGAATGGTAAAGCAAGTGGATAAGGTTAAGAGTCCAACTGCTCCCAAGTGTCCAAATTTCTTGGAGCGATGTACCCAGGGTAAGAGGTCACGAAATGCCGATGGAAGCACTAGGTCTCCTTTCATTCCGGCTTGGGGTATCTGTGAACAGGACTCCGTCCTCGGGTGCTCTGCCTTGTCCTTGGACTGGTCCAAATGCTCTATTACCCCTTCTGATAGTCTAACTGTGTCCTTCGGGGATAAAATTGAGGAGTCCGAGTGTCTTGGGGCTCAAGCCCTCTACTAGGTATGCTATTCACTTTTCTGAATTCAATGTCCTTGGTCAATTCAATGCACAAATGCCTTAACAAACTTCATGTTTTCAGGCAAATGCCTACTTTCAATCTGCTGCCAGCCAAGGTCGGGCTTTTCGGGATGAAAACGTGGTCTTGAAGAAAGAATTTGACAAAGTGATCAAAGCTTACCATAAGTCAGAAGATTTCTTGAAGCTTATAGATGGTCATGACGATGAGATGCGCCCCTACAACATGTCCGTCGGCTGGAACAAAGCCATTAATGTTGTTAGCAACAAGTATCTGACCGTTGTTTACCCGGCGAACTTCCCATGCCCTGAATGGGCTATTAGCAGCGGAGGCTTTGTTGACTATGCTTCCGGTTCGGGAGTCAAGGATGTGCCTCAAACATCGGGCTCCGGTACTCGGTGAGGCTACCGACATTCCGGCTCTAACTCCAAGGGAGCCACCCAAGCTGTTAGCCAGGGTTCATCTTCCTCGAGCTCTCAAGGGAAGAAGCCCATGCCTGCGAAGAGGGATGAGATGATTCGTCAGCCAATCTCGGGAAGGAGGAGGCTTCAAAATGAAGCAACCCCTCCTTCTAGCTCCTCCTCCGATGAAGAAGAGGTCGAGGGGACTGGGGCACAGGTGGCAGTCGAAGATGGTAGTGGCTATGATGAGGATGATTCAGATGAGGAGGATTCTGGCGAGGAGGAGTCTGGCGAGGAAGAGAGTTCTGATGACGCTCCATAAGAGTAGGTGGCCTTGCATGGCCTTGTTAGCCACTTGTGGCTTTATTTATTTTCATTCGGGGTCCTTCGTGGACTTGAATTTTATTTGATAATGTCTGTAACTTAAACCTTGGCCCTCCGGGGCATCTTATCTATGCAGTTGTTTCCTTCTATTTGTATATTCTTTTATTTTTGGTACTTGGTCATTCTAGACTTACACTCGATAGGTGCTTGGTACATAATTAAAATCACAGAATCATAGAATGGAAAACAACTTGCATTAATATTGGAAATGGGTTCAATCTTTACATAGATTACTACTGTCCTACTCGGGACAATGAGCCCTAGAATGGCTTTATTGAACCTTATTTCTACTTCTCCTAATAGATAGATAAAAAGCTAAGTCCTTCAAAAATAGCTTAAACATAATAAACCTTCAGGTTCAAAGCGTGCCAAGGGTGAGGCACCTCGTTTCCATCCAAGGTCTCCAGCTTATAGGATCCTCGTCCTAGTGTCTTCCTGACTCGATACGGCCCTTCCCAGTTGGGGGCTAGCTTTCCTTTCTGGCCAACTCCGGAGGCCTCTATCTTTCTTAGAACCATGTCGCCTTGTCGAAAGGTTTAGCCTCAATCCACTTAGTGAAGTAGTCGATGGCCACTATCAGGAACTTCCTTTGTGCTGAAGCTACGGGGAAAGGTCCAAGTATGTCCATTCCCCACATAGCAAATGAGATAGGAGAGTTAATCGAGGTTAACATTTCAGGCGGCTGCCTTACAATCAAAGCGTGCTTCTGGCACCTATCACATCTCTTGACATAATTTTGCGCATCGGCCAACATCTCTGGCCAATAGAATGCCAAACGAGTGATCTTGTGAGCTAGGGCTCTGCCCCCAAGTGCTGCCCACAGATCCCTCCATCAACTTCCTCTAGTGCTTTGTTTGCCTCTTGAGGCCTTAAACATCTCAAGTATGGAATGACGAAAGATCTCTTGTAAAGGATTCCTTCAATCAAGGCATATCTCAACGCTCTTACCAACAGCTTTCATGCCTCCTGGGCATCGTCAGGGAGCCATCCAGTTTCTAAGTGAGATTTCATTGGATCTATCCAATAGCTCCCTACATCAATTGGTGCCACCAATTTCGAGTTGATGGCCGGGGACTTCAAGACCTGGAAGTAAACACTCCCTACTTAGTTCTCTATCTCTGAAGAAGCGAACTTAGACAGGGCATCAACCTTAATGTTCTCTTCCCTCGGAATGTGCTCCACATAGCACTCGTCAAACTGAGTCATAATAGCTTTCACTACTCTCAAATATTTTACCATAGTTTCATCCTTGGCTTCAAATTCATCGTTCACCTGCGAGACTACCAGTCTTGAATCTCCATAAATTTTAAGGTTTTTGACCCTCATGATTCTGGCCAAGCCCAATCCGGCTATCAAGGCTTCATACTCAGCTTCGTTGTTGATTGTTGGGACGTCCAACTTCTAAGAGCTTGTCAAGTTCTTGCTTAATGGCTTCTTGCCTTTCAGGAGCGAACTTTCTCTTCTTCTACTTTATTGTCTTCCACTTTGGATCGACATTTAACTTGTGAGTTATGAGTTGGGGATATATCCCTGGCATGTTGGCCGCTGTCCAAGCAAACACATCACTGTTTTCTTGTAAGAATGTCGTCAATCTTCCCTTCAAGGGTTCCTTCAAAGAAGCTCCAATATATGTAACCTTTTCGGGGTCTCCAAGATCTAGAGGTATAGAAACCAAATCTTCTGCCGGCTTCCCTCGGTGTTCATCATCACCTCGGACATCCATGTCTTCAATCGAATGGACCTGCCCCCCGACTCCGTCGGTTCTCAAAACAGCTACATAACAACTTCTAGCCATTTTCTGATCTCCTCTCTGTTCTCCAACACCATTGTGGGTTGGAAACTTAATCTTCATGTGATGGGTAGAGGCCACAACCTTAAACGCATGAAGCCTAGTCCTTCCCAGGATTGCATTATATGTTGAGGCTGTCTTAATTACTAAGAAGTTCAACATTTGAGTAGCCTCCTTAGGTTCCTGCCCAATAGTCATAGGCAGCTGAATGGTTCCTTCAACCTTGGATTCAACTCCATTAAATACATAGATAGGCATGTTGGTGGGAGTTAGCTGAGACTCATTATATCCCATCTTTATAGACGCATCATGAAACAGAATATCAACAGAAGCTCCATTATCTATCAACACTTGTTTTACTTCTGAGTTTCCAATCACAGGAGTTATGACCAACTGGTCATCATGGCAGAACTTTACCCCTTCTAGGTCTGAATCATCAAAATCAATCACTAGCTCAGTTTTCGCATGCATCGGGGCCTCTCCCACAATGTGCATCACTTCTCTAGCATAAGCCTTTCGAGAGTTGCTTGTCGTGCCGGCCGCTGTCGGGCCTCCCCAGATCATATTGATAATCAGCCCTCGGGCCAGTGGGTTACGATCATGGTCATTATCCCTACGATCATTGTTCTTCCTGTCATAATCCCTTCTTTGATTTTCACGTTCTTCACCCTTCGTGAACTGGATTAGTTTCCCTCTTCGGATCAAGAATTAAATCTCATCCTTGAGTTATCTACAATCGTCGGTGTCATGTCCCACATCCTTGTGAAACCTACATTACTGGTCCTTGTTTCGCTTTGAGGGGTCACCCCTGAGTGGCTTCGGCCATCAGAAGTCCTTATCCTTCTCGATCTCTAACAAGATCACACTCCTAGGAGCATTCAACCTTGCATATTCAGAAAATCTTGGTCCCAAACTCTTCTTAGGTGTAGAGTCAGAGTCTTTGCTAGTCTAGGGATATTTGTCCCTAGCATCGTACTCTTGCTCTTGCTTTCGCTTCCTAGAGTCGTTGTTGTTCCCTCCATTACCTAATGTGGCCTCCTTCTTCATGCTATCCTCAGCTTTAATATACTTATCAGCCCTTCGTTGTAGCTCAGCGATATTCTCAGGGGGATGCTTTGCCAATGACCTCTTAAAGAAAAGATCAGTAGTTCCATGCTCCAGGGCTACCATGGCCACCTTATTCTCCAAGTCAGTGATATTCAGTGTTTTCTTAGTGAATCGCTTGAGGTAATCCCTTAGATTCTCATTCTTTCCTTGTACCACATACATAAGAGACACAGAGCTTTTCCCATGAGTTCTTCCGCTAATGAATTGGCTGACAAAAGAGGCACTCAACTCCTTAAAGGAGCTAATCGAATTTACAGGTAATCGGCTATACCATCTTTGATCCATGCCCGACAGGGTTTGAGGAAACGCTCTACACTTTAGAGCACCACTTGCAGGCTACAACAGCAGTGCGGGATCACCCGTTCCATCATAAGCCTTAATTTTTGGCATCTTGAACTTCCTAGAAATACGAGCATTCATCACCTCCTCAGTAAACGAGGGTGTGGGATCATCAGGATCTCCAAGAGGCATTAAATCTTTGGGGTTTCCCTTAGGGGTTTCCACCCTTGTTGTTCTTCCAGTAGGGGCATCAGCCCTTCTTTACCTCCTTGAAGACCTTTCCAAATTAATAATGGGGATCCCTCCTGTAGTCGGAGGAGGTCGATTTTGATTTTGTCTCGCATGCTCTCTTGCCATGTCGTCCTTCAGCTTTAAAATCTCGGCCTCATGAGCCCTTATCCTCTCTGCAGTTGTCAAAAGGGGTCCATCATGGATAGTTTGTGTCCTCCTTTGAGGTTCTCTACTAGCGCATCGCCTCCTCGGGGCTTCATCATGATCAACGTCCTCAGATGACGAGTCGTCAGTACAGGGGCCAGAGTAGTCATCATATTCCTGATCTCGGTCCAACCTCCTATTATAAGTAGGCTCTTGAATCAGCAAGGTATGGCCGCTTGTTCCAACACCTCGAGTAGCAGGAGGGTAGTTAGGCAGACCATACATCGGGTTGGTATTTGCGGGGAGATCCGTAGTATGGATCTGTACCCCTAGGGGTAACGTGCGATTAACGTTATCAAGAAGAAACCACCATCTGAAGAGTGTTAGTTTCTTGGCTTTGATGGACGACCATCAGTAGAGTTCGCTCAACATGGGGAATCGTCCTTGGGGGTTGAGAGACTAGAGGTTGAATGATCGCCCCTGTTGATGGGGGTACTTGCCCTTCTTCAGTAGTGATGGGCGGATCAGAAGTGGCTGGTGGAGCAGAGCTAAGGGGTATGGCCTCAGTCGAGGCTGATGTTGTTTTCGTGTTTGAACCATGGTTGATGTTGTCTTCCCACAGACGATGCCAAATGTTGTGGAATAAAAACTAGGTTATCGATTTGCGGCTAGGGTTTACGTGTATTTAATGTAAATGGGCTGGTGAGCTTCGAGCTTTAATAGCTATTTCCATGTTCGAGACTAATCGGTCCTCACAGAGTGCCTACGTATCTCGTTATTGAGAATCAAGCCAAGACGTAGTTCTGAGAATGAGGGGTCAGACCCTTATATAGGCTGAGAAACCTTAGAATCGTAATAGGGTTTGAAGACTTGGTGGGCAAGTCACCGTCTTGAGGAAGGTTCTAGACTCCTGCCTTGTATGAGTCTGTTTCTATGTTGAGTTTGTTGCCTTGTGGCTACTCATAAAGATATTGTTTTCTTGTTTAACTCTTATTACTGAGTTGTTTATCACCCTTAACCCTTAATATTAATTACGAAATTAATATTTAATTAGGGTTTTGGGCCTCGTAAATGGGCTTCACGTTCGGACCATACTGAGCCTAATTAATGTCACATTAAATGTGTCTTTAAGACTTACTTTTAGCCCATATCAATTAAAATTGTTTTTTTTCAATCGAGTAAAAGTTTACTTTTACTATAAAAATAATATTTAAAATGAAAATTTAAATTTTAAATATTAACAAAAACATGTATACAAAAAGTTTGTCAGTAAAGTTTGAAATAGTTCAAATACCTTCTATGAAAATAATAATATTCAATTATTATATAAATATAAATTTTAGAAAATACTTATACATTTACAACAATAATTGTTCTCTTTTCGAAAATTAATTTTATAAAAATCAAAACATTACATAAAAATTATAAAAACAAATCTATTCATATATCATAAGTGTTAATAATATTTATTAAGTTGCAAATTAATTTACAAGATTATTTGATTTGAAAAATGAGGAGTTGTTTTTATCAAATGTTTTTTTTTAATGCTTTTTGCAATCAAGCAGTAATGTATATGAAACAAAATGAAAGAAAAAATTAAGACTAAGATCAGATGAATATACTTTTATGTGTATAAATCATAATGATGTATATTAATACTTACGGGAAAAATATTTAAAATAAGAGATTGATAATAAAAATGAGAAATAACTATATTTTTATAATGATGATCATAAATTTGTAGTGAATAACGATGTAAGCCAAGGCCATATTTGATAATTAACTGTTAGTGATCATTGAGTTAGCTGTTTAGACTAGTTGGTTGTTTTGATTAGCGAATTAAATTAACTGTTTTACATCAAATTGTTTCATAATTAGTTGTTTCAAAATTGTTGGTTAATTAGTTATTTGAGTTAATTTTTTGTATATTAATCATACAAATAACAAATTTCTAATTTAAAAAGCCCCTCTTAGTGATTTTTTGAAAATTAATTTTTTAAGTCCAAAAAATTATTTTAATTTGCTAACTATCAAAAAATAATATTAGAAACTTCAAATGATCAAATCCCTAACTCAAAGCTCTAACTTTTTCACAAAATTCTAATTTCCAAATACACCAAATATTTATTCAATTTGCAAGTGCACCTATTCCTTCGGTCAACGTCTAGCCAAAACACATCAACGTCTGAATTCGTACTACCCCTATTCTGTGGGCTGTGGATGTGGTGTAGTCTCCATTAAATTCCACCGCGACGACCTGTGGACTGTGGTGTGTGTACTCAACTGCTGGACTAATAACAACAACACACTTTGTTTTCCATTTTGTAGTTTCATCCATCCATATAAATGTAGATATAGCATATATGTATTTTCATGAATATAATCTATAAAAGAATAGAAATATTTTTAGGAAGAGTCAAAATCAAATTCATATACTTCATATAGGATAAATTTTTATCATTTAGATTATCTTATATATTAATATATATAATAAAGCATTAATTAGTGATACCTCTTAGAGATTTTTTTTTTATCAGGATGGTACGTCTCGAAATTAAATCAACTATTAACCTATACTGTAAATATTTTGCTTTATAGTAATTGCAAATGACAACTAAGATAGTTGGAAAAGTTGAATAAACATGAATAGTTTTTATATTTTTTTTTGAAAGCAAACATGAATAGTTAAAACGATTTTGTACTTTTCGTTCAAGAAAAGTACATTATTACATTGGAGGTTTTGGTGGTTGAATTTTTTAATTAGGCCTGTAAGAATTATTAACTCATTTGTATTGTCTTTGATATATTTAAATTTTTTATTTTGTAATATTATTGAATTTCTTATAAGAGCATTCAAATTTGTTATTCTAAATTTCACAGTATGCAAATCAATATGATTTACGGTTCATCAATGATTTAGTTTCTTGTCCATTTATATCTTGAATTGACATTCAAACTTCCATAAATCATTCTTTTTTCAAAAATAAAAATCCTAGATAATTCTCAAGTTCTAGGTAAATAAGATTCAATAAGTCAATAATCAATTGTTATTGGACACCTTTAATAGAATTACCAAGATAAATTACCAACTTTTGTCATGTTATTTAATTTATTTAATTTTACTTACATGTCAATTTTGACAATATTTATCTATAAAAATATTCAAAGAGTTAACAAACTTTAAAGTTACATATTGGTTGCGCAAATTACATTATAAATTATTTTTAATCTACAATCAGTATTCAAAATATATTTTTATACACTTATATATTTATATTATATCCTTATGTAAAAGAGATTCTATTGATCTTGTACCATCAAAACGACAACGTTATTAAAATATGTATTTAATTGTTAGTATAATTATATTCAAATACTAAAAGTGTATTTTGATGATTTAAATTAAATTATAAGTAGACTTCAAATTTAAACTAAATTATAAGTAGACTTCTAATTCATGCGTCCAATACATTTCTTTACACCTTACTTATGTCCCTCTCTCAATCCTTTTGCATTCAATTTATAATATAAAAATTAAATACATTCACTATTTTTTTCTATTATATTCATTTTATATATTAAATATTGATTGATCCGTCATTTTACTCAATTTATTATCTTTATTTATTCTACATATTTTCTTAAACTCCACCCCAGGTAAAGGTTATTTTCCTCCACTATTCTACACATGTTTTTAACCTTTGTATCTAATAGGAGGGACTAATTATTAAACCATCGATTAAAGGTTTTTTTTAAGGTTTCAAGCTGTGAACATAGTGTAAATCTTGCAAATCTTAATTTTAGAACTAATTAATATCAAATTTTAAAAATAAAGTGAACGTTTAAACTTAATTAACATCAAATTTTAACTCAAATTTTAGGTAAACTAATAACATATTCCTTGGAAAAAACCTAATAACATAAAAATATTTAAAAAATTATAAAATAATATAATTACTAATATTAAAAAAATAAGAGTTGTGCTAACTAGTGTTAATAATATCAGCAAATTGCCAAAAGTAATTTGGACAAATTTTCTTACTAATTTTAATTGTTACGTTTTGGTGAGTTCTCCGGCTACCCTTGTCCTTTGCAAGCATATATAATATTGATTTCTAAACTATACTAGTTGAAGATATGAGCGCTTACCTGATGCCAAAGTATAGGTGCTGGAACATGGATATGGCTATTTTTTTTTTTTTTTCAAGAATATTCATTCGCGTATATGAATTGTATCGAAATAAAATATCGGCAAAACCGGAGAAAGGGGTTTAGTTTCTTTCATTCAATAAAGTTTATCATTTAACCGAAGGGCATGCATAGACGTCCTCGAAAATTTAAATAATAAGACTTTAAAGTCCGAAAAGATACTTCCCAAGGTCTTCTCACCTGAAAAAACAACAAAAAAACTTATTAAAATTTATATTTATAATTAATATTAAAGTAAATAACACAACAAAAATTATTCCTAAATCCGAGTGATGTTAAAACATTATTTCAATGAAATATAAAAGTAAAATCTAATTAAAGGGAAACCCTTTAATTAGACACAGTAACACATATCCAGTCCTATAAAATTTAAGTACACATACAAACAACTAACTAATAATCCCAACTCACAATAAGTTAGACACCTGACTCAACTTTAGAAGCTAATGAAATTTAATAAATACTATACTATTTCATTTAACTAACGCGATCAAAATTCGTCAACGAACGATCGATAAAATTCATCAAACGAACGACCGATAACAAAACCAATATATGCTCCATAAGCCATCAAAAATACATGGATATGGCTATTGTTCATATAATAAAGTTGCTTATATTTGTATGTTGTTTCATCAGTGAACTTGGGCGTTGCAATTCCACAATATGATGAATGCAGTGTCACAAGGTGCCAAAATATATTTTATACACTTACATATTTATATTATATCGTTATGTAAAAGAGATTCCATTGGTCTTGTACCATCAAAACGATAAGAATTATTAAAATATGTATTTAATTGTTAATAAAATTATATTCAAATACTAAAAGTGTATTTTGATGAGTATTCAAAATACTAAAAATGTATTTTGATGAGTATTCAAAATATAATGAATATTCAAAATATATTTATTTTATATCCTTATGTAAAAGAGATTCTATTGGTCTTGTACCATCAAAACGACAAGGATTATTAAAATATGTATTAAATTGTTAGTAAAATTATATTCAAATACCAAAAGTGTATTTTGATGATTTAAATTAAACTAGCATGAAAGCCCGTGCAAAGCATGGGCACCATTTTAATTCATATAACTTGATTTTTTTATTTTTCAAATACATAACCTGTAATTTTGAAACAATATATACTGATGATAATGTGATGTATTTGTGAAAAAAAAATGTATTTTTATGGAAATTGATGTTACCTTAAACTTCTTACTTAAATTTCAGTTACGATCATGACAGTATAATCACACCTAATAATTTTAAAAAATATAACTTCAAAGAGTGAAAGATCGAACAATTCGCAATTTCAAAAATCTAACCATGATATATATATATATATATATATATATATATATATATATATAGGCTACGATTAAATATAGATATAGAATATAAAAGCCTCAAATTAGTTTTCAGTTATATTTCAGTATAGGTTCTTATTATAACACTTGCACATATATATATATATATATATATATATATATATATATATATATATATATATATATATATATATATATATATATATGTGCAAGTGTTATAATAAGAACCTATACTGAAATATAACTGAAAACTAATTTGAGGCTTTTATATTCTATATCTATATTTAATCGTAGCCACATATTCAAACATAATTTACTTCTCCACCTCCATCCTTATGCCTCCTCTAATTTTGGTGACGTATTATACCATCACTTGTAATACCCAACTATCATCACCACCTTTTTCTCAGCTTATATATTCCATTTGTCATCATTCATGATCTCTCTCTCCCTCTCTCTCACACACACACATGTATATATTTATATATAATACGCGTGTTTGTGAAAAATAGAGATATGAAGTGTGTGCATAAACCATTATCATTCCGCAATTTCTCATTGTCACCAAATTGACTAACAAATATGTTTATCACTGAATTCCAGCCGCATTCCTAATCAAACCTACTCTAACGTTCATTCATCTCCTACTTTGTCATCTCTCAATAGATATGAGTTTGTAATGCCCATCGAGTCGTTTTCACCCACTCTATCATCGTCAACACTATTACCAACATCTTCGAACATGAACAAATTTTCAAATCTGAAATATTCTAGGAATTTGTGTTCAAAATTTTTAGCAATTTGGATTCAAATTTGGGTAACGTGAGTTGAATTTTTATTCATTTTGTTTTGGTTTTTGTGATTCTGGTGTGTTGATGTGGTTGCAATCAATATTTTTGGTGATTTTGGTTGCGATGTGTGATCGTGATGGTATGCTAGTGGTGATATGTCGATGGTGATGTGGCATTGGTGGTGGTAATGATGGTGATGTTTCTTTTGCTCGTCCTCGAGTAAAACAAAAAGAAAAAGAAAATCTAGATAAAAAGTCTTATACTCCTTTTCGTAGGTGTGACGGTTGCATTTGGCATATGCAACAAGCCCTTTAAACTCCTAGGCAGCCCTAGTGGACGAGTGAGGTCTCGTGAGGGCCTATAGTGAATGTACCCACAAAATCCATCTAGTTTGTATAAAATATTACATGGCAGTGCAACACCACACATACATGTCCTCTCATGATACATCAACTTAAGAATCAAAATGAAGTTGCAAAGTCTTGGTGTGGAAAGTGCAAGGATTCACATAGTCTACTTAAAGAAGCATGCATGAGTGATTACAAGTTCATGTCAAGTGCAAAAATTATTGGAAACCATGCTAAATCTACAAGAGCACACCTTAGAGTCAAAACTTGAGATCTCATATGCAAAACAAGCAATACCTCACATTTCACTCACAAAAGAAAATTCACTCAAGAACAAGAGTAAGTGTATCACGCAATTCCAACAAAATCAAAAACATGCTTGACATTTGGTATCATTCTAACTTAAACACAACATACATCAATGATGACAATCAAAAGGTCTTTATTGGGGTTGTAATGGGGCTAGGGACAGGGTATGTCAAGTAAGGCCAAAACAAGGTGAAGTGTTAAAAGCTAGTAGTCACCATGGAAATCATGCACAACACCACACAATTATTTTTCTATTTTCAACAAAAAGACTTGACTAGTCGAATGAAGGAGGATTACAAAAACATAAGCATGCTCTCATATATATATATATATATTTTAAGAGCTAAGATAAACATAAGCAACCATAATCCTCCTTTAGATTTAACTTGAATATCGACTAACAAGGTAACCAACAAAACATATATTTCCTCAAAATTTATGAACAAAAGTATACCCATCTCACACACCTTATTACTCCCTCAAGTTCCTACTAGCGTTTGACAAATTTGGATCAAGTATACGTAAGGCTGTACAAGAAAAAGGTCTTAGGCGAATAATGTGGTGTGTCACCGAAAGAATTTGATTAAGCTCAAAAGGGTAACTAATTGATCATATAAGAATGGTGTGGATATTTTGGGAAATATGGGTTATTCCTAAATGCCTTTATCATCTTATCATCAATCAATGTCATGTGTTTCAAGAAAGAACTCAAACAAGTGCTAGCAATGCAAATGACAAGTGGACACTCAAGCAAAAGAATATAAATGCAAAAGATGTGCATATAGGCTCAAAACTCACTTGGTGTGGTAGAACATAATCAATCTCAAGTAAAGGTATCCTCAATGCACCTACTTGTACTCAAAGTATGAAAACCAAATCATCTTACACCTAATCATGACCTTCTAATTTCTTGCATAAATCAAATAAGTCTACTAGTTTCACCTTGTTAATGTAAGTGTGTGGACAAGAACTTACCAAATCACTTCTCAATCAAAAGCTAAAGGATCACAAGATTATCATAGCATGTAAGGGTGCATCAAGCAACTAGCAATCAATTAACAAGATTAGAATAAGATTAGAACTCTATTATTTACAATTCTACAACTCTTTTTGTGATTTTTTAATTTTTTAATTTTTTTTTTGAATTTTCTGATTTTTATATTTACACTAAAAACCCTAAAATTAACAAGACTAGAATAAGATTAGAACTCTATTATTTACAATTCTACAACTCTTTTTGTGATTTTTTCATTTTTTAATTATTTTTTTTGGATTTTCTGAGTCTTATATTTACACTAAAAACCCTCCCCCATACCTAAATCATGCATTGCCCTCAATGTATTCAAATGCAAGAAAAATGAGTAAATGAGAATGAGGTAATACCTGATAAGGGATGACGGAGAGGAACGAAAATGAAAAACAACTAATTAACACTACTCACGCACACTTATATCCCCCCCCATACCTGAATTTCACGAGGGGAGGCAAAGGAATAAAATCGAATTAGCCGATGCCGGTAGGAAACAAGGAATAAATTTTCGAGAAGAGCTCAAGATGCCGTTGAAGCTCTAACACCTTAGTGACTTTTGCAAGAAGACAAAATATTCTTTCAAAGTAAAAGCATTATAACCACTAGTGTTTTCCACAGACCAAAGTAAGGCTTCTTTATGTTGTTTAAGCAAATTAATTAATTGGATTTCTTGGTCCGAGTTTAAATCACTATTGATAACAACAGAGAGAAGTTTGTCTTTTCGCAAGAAAATGTGATTGAAAGTGGAGGGGTGTGTTATGAAATCAAGTGGAGGTGGCTCACCAACGGGAGTTGTAACAATGGTACTAGGGTTGACATGGTCAGTAGTAGATTCAGCTTCCCATTTAGAACAAATGTGATTTAAAGCCCCTAACAACTCATCGAAAGTAGGTGGTTCACCAACGGGATTTTTGACAACGGTTTCAACATTAACATCCTCGGGTGGAGTCTCCCATTTGGAACAAATGTCGTCCAACTCTCTCAACATTTCTTCCGAGGTCATATCCCTTAAGGAATCAACATACTCTCGGTTAGACTCATGGTTGACTTTGAAATCCTCATTGAAAAGAGACTCAATCTCACTATCCTCAAGGTTTGACCAATTAACAATGTCATCAACATGATTAACCTCTATTGTTTGTTCATAAAGCTCATTGGGTTCTTTTTCGACATTAAAGATGTTAAGGTTAATTGTCATATTACCAAAAGTAAGTTTCATCGAACCATCCCTACAATTAATCAAGGCATTAGATATAGCAAGAAAAAGTCTTCCTAGAATGATCAGTATTTGGTTCTTATGATTCGTGACGGGTTGAGTCTCGAGGACAACAAAATCAACCGGAAAGATGAATTCACCAACCTTAATTAGCACATCGTCAATTATTCCCTTAGGCGTTTTGACAGAACGATCGGCTAATTGAATTATCATGTTCGTCTTTTGAAGTTCGCCTAAACCTAGGGCTTGATAGACTGAAAATGGAAGAAGATTCACACTCGCTCCTAAGTCAAGTAACGCCTTGTCCACAAAAGTATTGCCTATGACACATGAAATTGTAGGACAACCGGGGTCCTTATATTTCATGGGAATTTGGTTCGAAAGAATTGAACTAACATGAGAAGTCAAAAAGGCTTTCTTAGGGACCTGGGTGGAACGTTTGTGAGAACATAAATCTTTTAGATGCTTGGCATAAGAGGGAATTTGTTGAATGACATCTAAAAGAGGAATGTTGATCTCGACTTGCTTGAAAACTTCCAAAATCTTTTCTACTTGAGGCGATTGTTTGTTGGAAAGGAGTCTTTGAGGATAAGGAGCTTTCGGCTTAAAGACTCGTTCACCATGTTCTTCGGGAATGGATTTCGAGAGTGGAATGACAAACGAAGACTCGTTAGGTGAAGGTGGTGTTTGAGTCGATGAAGGCTCGCTAGATGATGATGATTTATGAGAAGATTCCAATGATTCGGGAGTGGATTTTGAAGATGAAGGTTCAAGTGGTGAAGGTGTGGGACTAGATGACTTGAAAGGCTCGGGATCGAGTTTAGGGTTTGGTTCAACATTTGACTCTTCTTCGTCTTCGGGAGACTCGACTCCTACCCGATTATCAACTTATTTTCCCGACCTTAAAGAAATGTTAGCATTAACATTTTCGGGAGGTCTTTGGTTGAGAGGAAATTTAGGGTTGACCTCAGTTTGACTCGGGAACTTGTTCTTCTCTCGTTCACACATGGCATTGGCTAATTGACTCAATTGAACCTCTAACTTAGATATGGCTTGAGTACTAGCATTCAAAAGTTGCCTATCTTGAGTCATGGTTTGCATGAAAGTTTGTTGAGATTGAGCCAAATTAGTCGTTGATTTCAAAAGCGCATCAAGAGTCTTTTCCAAACAATTAATTCTCTTATCCGACTCATGAAAGACGGGAGGGTGGGCGGGTGCTTGAGTTGGATAAGGACCGTGATTTTGAGTCGGGTTCGGAAAAGGACCTTGGTTTGGAGTCGAGTAAGAATTTTGATTGGGCCTTTAAAAAGAAGGAGGTTGAAACGAAGGTGGCGGAGATTGGTAGTTTTGGCCTTGGTTCCACGAGAAATTAGGGTGATTCCTCCAACCGGGATTATAAGTAGGTGCTACCGAATCATTCCTAGGGATTGGTTGAAACATCGAATTAATTTGATCATAGCCGGGAAAGTCCGAAAAACCTTGATTAAAATTAGAGCACATAGACACATTTGAGGGGGCCTTACTAGTTTCTAGGGCTTCGAGTCTTCTAGTTAGAGTAGCTAATTTGGCATCGTTTGCAATCAAATTCAATCGAATGCAAACCCCTAAATTCAATCTAGGGCTTCCTAGTAGACTCCCACAACATGGTCTTCTCGGCTAATTCTTCGAAAAACGCCCACCCTTCGTCCTCATCCTTCTCCATGAATTTACATTGGCACATAGATTCTAACAACGCGGTTGTTGGACTGTCTAGGGCCTCGTAGACAATCTAACAAAGTCTCTACTTTTCTATTCCGTGGTGGGGGCATTATGATAAAAGATTTTTAAAGCGATCAAAATATTTCCAAAAAGACTCGTTTTCCTTTTGATGAAATTGATTTATTTCGTTTGTAATCCTCGTTGTCTTATGGTTTGGAAAATAATTCTTAAGAAAAATTACCACAAATCCCTCCCACGTGGAAATAGAATTAACCGGTAGGCTATACAACCATTTCTTAGCATTTTCTTTAAACGCAAAATTAATGAGTCTAAGCCTAATTGAGTCCTCGGTTAATTGTTGGAGTTTTTGTAAAGCACACACCTCCTCGAATTCATGGATGAAAAGATACGGGTCCTCACCTTCACTGCCGGTAAATTTGGGTAACATGCTAATGTGTTGAGCTTTGACTTCGAAATTATTACCATTTACGGAAGGAAGAGTGATACACGAGGGTTGGGCAGAACGGGTGGGGTAACAACGGTCCTTAAGAGACATGGCCATGTTTACTATTGGTTCGGAATTATCTAAAGACTCGGAATCAGAAGAAATCTCAAATGATCTCACTAGTCTAGAAGAATTATCCCTAATCCAAATAGTTCGCATAAACCATGTAAGGAACACGAAGCAAAAAAGTGCGATAAAATAAACACACAAAAAGAAAGGGGTGAAAAATCAAAAGAAAAATCCTATAGCTAGGGTGTTACGCCCCCAAATCCCTTACTCTTGCGGAATAATTAATCACCTGCTCATAATATAATCTACAACAATATTCTTAACAACTCCATATTTTACTCCACAGGTTGTAGTCTTAGAACAAGCACTCAATAAAACAGAAGTTATTACAACACAAACTCACCTCCCAGAATCTCTGAAATATTATGACAACATACAAAATACTCGATAATAAAGCATTAAACACTTCTTCCCATCTTGAACCCTCCTTCGATACTATAAGGCTAATGGATTGAATTTAATAGCCCTTCTCCTTCCCTTTGCCACGGTTCGCCATGCTAGAGCCGTCTTTAGATGCCGCTGATTAATAATATTTAAATAGCAAGAATGAGCCAAAGAATGCCCAGCAAGGATATACATATATCATATAATACAACAACAACCCACTCAAAATATGTTTTTACTACTCTATAAGAGTTATAAATATAATTATTTTTGAAAAGAGATCAACTCAGAAATTCTTATAAATCTCGAAATACGACTCCAATATATCTCAATAACTTCTCAAAATACTACTCGAAAAGAAATCAATAACTTCTCAAAATACTACTCGAAGATAAATCAATAACTTCTCAAAATACTACTCGAAAATAAAACAGTAACTTCTCAAAACTACTCCATTGATAATATAATATAGCAACTGCTCGGATCAACACCCTAGTTAACAGAACCACACAGGCATCGGTTAACCGATAGGATGTCAATGATTGGATTTCTACTCATAACGCCTACTCAAGAAATGGATGATCAATCCATTATCACTACTCGTTTTCTATCGATAGAAGGATGAGCCGAAGTCTCGAACACACCCTTAATACTACTCAGTTGGGCCGGTGCGTTACTCCGGTCACTTTTGCCTTCATTAGCAATGAACAATAGACACCAATAATATAGTTTCCCTCTCGAACGATTAGAGGAAATATTATGAAAAACTGTTCTGATTATGGAATCGAAATGAGGTGACCCATATCAGTATACATAACTTACTTTATATATATTTCCACTCTTAAATATAAACTCGAATGAAGTATCTCAATAAACATACTAACAATATGGAACAACTCATGAAATAAATTTGAACACCTCATGATATAATATGGCTGCATAACAGCTCAACAATAATATGTATGTAACTTGCATGGATAAAGTCTTGTATAAATTGCTCGAAAGAATACTTGATTTTTGTAAATCGAAAACGTAATCAGCATAATTATGAATTTAAAAATATAAATACTCCGAACAATGGAGTACGAATTAGTAAACTTGCCTGGTTCTGCAGTACGATACTCCAACTTGCTCCACGACTCTGGTTCTCCGGCATTTCACATTCTCGGGCCTAGTTCAGCTATTATCAACTCAACTACTGATCGCCTTTCAATCAACTTCTATTCACCTTTAAATAGTACCTTTGCATATCTATAACTTTCGTTCTTTAAGCTTTTCCAAACGAGTCTCCTAACTCATCCGAAATCCTACCCCAAAATGGTTCCTCGAGTCATTTCCTCATTAACCCACTATGTTCCGCCATTTTTTTTTATACTTCCGTACTTAATCAATCTATCTCCAAGACAACAATTAATTCTTAATTTAAATAAATAAATCCTCGAGACAATAATTAATCCTCAAATTAAATAAATAAATCCTAAAATATTAAATATTAGCTCTCTAAAATAAAACCATAATTAATTCTATTTATTCACGATAATCTCTCTTTTTATCAACGAATTAAATAAATCTCTAGATTACGATCAGATAGTCATTAATTATTTCTAAATAATTGCTAACAGATAATTATTCAAATTGTACTTCTAATTATTCCTTCTAAATTCTCAGAAAATCCCTAATTTAGTTAATATAAATCTCACAACCAAAATTATTCAAGAATCTATTTTTATTCAATTTAAAACCATAATTATTAATAAAAATCTCACTAACTAATTTTCCCTTTAAATCGCATAATTAAAAATAATATTAATCCATTTTTAGTCTCTAAATAAATCGGGTCTTATCCGATTAATAAAATAATTTGGAAATAAATAAATATAAAATCTTAGAATTATATCCCCTTTTTTTAATCCTATTTATTCTCAATTAATCCTCTATTTATTAATAAATCAATAAATCTCTAAATTGGAAAATAATCACATAATATTTTTAAATAATAATCTATCTATAAATTATTCCAAATTAATAAATTAAACTCTCTTTTATTATCAAAACCATAAATCTATAATTTATGTCACAAAATATTTTAATTAAATAATAATCAATCACCAATTTAATAAAACCATTTAATTGCTAATAAAACTATTTTATTCATTAACTTTTTACTAACACCCCAATTTAAATCTCTTTTTATTACAATCATTAAAACCATAAAAAAATATGTTCAACATTTAATATAACTTCAATTAAAACATAAAATTAGAATTTGTTTCGTTATTATTAAAATAATATTCGTTTAACAGAATTTCTGTGGACCCCACCTCACCCCCTCGTGGGCCCCACCCCTCTCCTGCGTCTCTCTCCCCTTTCACCAGTCTCTCTCCCACTCCGATCAATCTCTCCCTCCCCCCTCATCTCTCTTGCCATCTCTCTCAATCTCCCTCTCTCTCTCTCTCTCTCTCTCTCTCTCTCTCTCTCTCTCGCAGCATCTCTCTCTCTCCAAATCTCTCTTATCTCTCTCGTCTCTCTCTCTCTCTCTCTCCCTCTCTCTCGCTGTCGCCAACAAACACCACCATTAACTACCATCTCCGCCGCCCCCTCTCTACACCACAACTCAGAACCAAATCTCCTCACTTCTCTATCTCTTTTCCGACAACAAAATTAACCAACACCACCACCACAACGGCGGTGGTCATCTCTTCTTCCCCGACTGCACACAACACCACTAATCGACAACTTCTCCCTCAATCTCTCAATTTCAACCTCCTCCGCCTATCTCTCTTCTCACCCTCGATCTCTCTTCTTTCTCTCCTCTCTCGATTCCCTCGCTTCTCTCTCGTATCTCTCTCTTCTCTCAATCTCTCTCTGCCTCTCTTCTCCCTCTCGACATCTCCCTGTTTCAAAACCCCCCATCTTTTCTCTCAATAGTCAAGAACAGCCACACTATAATACGGACTCAAACAAAATAATTTGCAGAATGAACAATAACTACCTGTTCTGTTTACTCGAGTACTTAGAGTCTAAAGAAAAATGGGGTGCTATGCCGTGAATCTGTTTTGTTATATAAACAAAAAAAATTGCTGTATCTGTTTGTAAAAGATTTGGTTTAATATTCTGATTTTATAAATTAAAAAGTAATCAAAGTGGGGGACAAAAAAAAAATAATGGAATTTTTTTAGTGCTCCTAATTCATAATTAGGTTTGTAAGTGGAAAAATTAATAAAATTAATTATTAAAAACATGGGAGACAAAATCATTGCTAAAATAATTTTAAAAAAATAGAAATAATGATTATGACTATATTTAATGAAATAATTGGTAAAAAGATCTCGTTTCCCCCTTCTGATAATTAAAACGAAATTCTAATTTCATTTCTTAAAATAAATACGACTCAAAATAAAAAATAAAATAATATATCTCTAAAATTTCCTAATTTTATTAACCACTAAACAACTATAATTAATTAAATATAATACGAATATTTAAAATTTAAAAAATACAAAATGCACTAAAAAAAAAACTAGTGCATCGATCTTAAATAAAATTCAAATTAAACATCGAAAAGAAAAGAAAAAAAATTATTCGAAAAAATTCACGGATATTACAATCTTCCCTCCTTAAAAGGATTCCGTCCTCGGAATCAACGTAGGCAATAGCTAAGGTTACTTATCTCGCATTCTACTTACCAATATATTCTCAGCACTTTTACCAGCTTATGCTTCCCATATCTCAATTATAAACTCTTATGCTATACCGTCTATTTTCGTACCGGCTCATCACTTATACCTACTTCCTTCATTTATTCTTATCGTCACTCTATCCTCAAAATACACCTTATCCTCAATAGTAAATCTGAATTATTCCTTAAAATTCCTCATATTCTTTTCTCTTACTAATCATTAAATATACCTTTTTCTTCTCATCTTTATCCTTCTAAATCAATTCACTCACAGCTTTTACCATGGCTACGTTTTATACCCATATCACATAGTCCCTTATCAAAAACACTGCATCATTATATTCAATCTATTGTTTCAATACCTGCTGAAATATTCGAGCTCATTCCTCATTTAAATCCATACATAATACCCTCATACTCTTCTTGTTTTGTCTCCATCTATAAAATCCACTATATTTATCTCTTCTACACTTCTTCAATAGTCACAGCCTCTCTCGATTCCACCTATCCCAATATAGTTTAGTCTAATAAAATTGCATATCCATGAAATATTTATTTATGAAAACAAAACAGTACATATCTGTACATATACATATATATACACATATATATCTGCAGTTATATATATATGTATATTTACGTATACATATCTATATATACTCAAAAAAATTTAAACTCAATAAATAAATCATGGATACACATTTTTCTCGTCCTAAGTGATTCTACCACTGGTATTGGCTATCATGCCTCCTTACTAACTACTCCTTGAGGTCCTACTATATATATACCTATCGGTTCCTTGGCTTCTAAACTCTCTCTTATGTAGTCATAACTCCTCCTACACTCGTTCTAAAATTTATAACCTATTGCTCTGCTACCATTACTGTGACGCCCCCAAATCCCTTACTCTTGCGGAATAATTAATCACCTGCTCATAATATAATTTACAACAATATTCTTAACAACTCCATATTTTACTCCACAGGTTATAGTCTTAGAACAAGCACTCAATAAAACAGAAGTTATTACAACACAAACTCACCTCCCAGAATCTCTGAAATATTATTACAACATACAAAATACTCGATAATAAAGCATTAAACACTTCTTTCCATCTTGAACCCTCCTTCGATACTATAAGGCTAATGGATTGAATTTAATAGCCCTTCTCCTTCCCTTTGCCACGGTTCGCCATGCTAGAGCCGTCTTTAGATGCCGCTGATTAATAATATTTAAATAGCAAGAATGAGCCAAAGAATGCCCAGCAAAGATATACAGATATCATATAATACAACAACAACCCACTCAAAATATGTTTTTACTACTCTATAAGAGTTATAAATATAATTACTTTTGAAAAGAGATCAACTCAGAAATTCTTATAAATCTCGAAATACGACTCCAATATATCTCAATAACTTCTCAAAATACTACTCGAAAAGAAATCAATAACTTCTCAAAATACTACTCGAAGATAAATCAATAACTTCTCAAAATACTACTCGAAAATAAAACAGTAACTTCTCAAAACTACTCCATTGATAATATAATATAGCAACTGCTCGGATCAACACCCTAGTTAACAGAACCACACAGGCATCGGTTAACCGATAGGATGTCAATGATTGGATTTCTACTCATAACGCCTACTCAAGAAATGGATGATCAATCCATTATCACTACTCGTTTTCTATCGATAGAAGGATGAGCCGAAGTCCCGAACATACCTTTAATACTACTCAGTTGGGCCGGTGCGTTACTCCGGTCACTTTTGCCTTCATAAGCAATGAACAATAGAAACCAATAATATAGTTTCCCTCTCGAACGATTAGAGGAAATATTATGAAAAACTTTTCTGATTATGGAATCGAAATGAGGTGACCCATATCAGTATACATAACTTACTTTATATATATTCCCACTCTTAAATATAAACTCGAATGAAGTATCTCAATAAACATACTAACAATATGGAACAACTCATGAAATAAATTTGAACACCTCATGATATAATATGGCTGCATAACAGCTCAACAATAATATGTATGTAACTTGCATGGATAAAGTCTTGTATAAATCGCTCGAAAGAATACTTGATTTTTGTAAATCGAAAACGTAATCAGCATAATTATGAATTTAAAAATATAAATACTCCGAACAATGGAGTACGAATTAGTAAACTTGCCTGGTTCTGCAGTACGATACTCCAACTTGCTCCACGACTCTGGTTCTCCGGCATTTCACATTCTCGGGCCTAGTTCAGCTATTATCAACTCAACTTCTGATCGCCTTTCAATCAACTTCTATTCACCTTTAAATAGTACCTTTGCATATCTATAACTTTCGTTCTTTAAGCTTTTCCAAACGAGTCTCCTAACTCATCCGAAATCCTACCCCAAAATGGTTCCTCGAGTAATTTCCTTATTAACCCACTATGTTTCGCCATTTTTTTTTTATACTTCCGTACTTAATCAATCTATCTCCAAGACAACAATTAATTCTTAATTTAAGTAAATAAATCCTCGAGACAATAATTAATCCTAAAATTAAATAAATAAATCCTCAAATATTAAATATCAGCTCTCTAAAATAAAACCATAATTAATTCTATTTATTCACGATAATCTCTCTTTTTATCAACGAATTAATAAATATCTAGATTACGATCAGATAGTCATTAATTATTTCTAAATAATTGCTAACAGATAATTATTCAAATTGTACTTCTAATTATTCCTTCTAAATTCTCAGAAAATCCCTAATTTAGTTAATATAAATCTCACAACCAAGATTATTCAAGAATCTATTTTTATTCAATTTAAAACCATAATTATTAATAAAAATCTCACTAACTAATTTTCCCTTTAAATCTCGTAATTAAAAATAATATTAATCCATTTTAAGTCTCTAAATAAATCGGGTCTTATCCGATTAATAAAATAATTTGGAAATAAATAAATATAAAATCTTAGAATTATATCCCTTTTTTTTAATCCTATTTATTCTCAATTAATCCTCTATTTATTAATAAATCAATAAATCTCTAAATTATGGAAAATAATCACATAATATTTTTAAATAATAATCTAACTATAAATTATTCCAAATTAATAAATTAAACTCTCTTTTATTATCAAAACCATAAAACTATAATTTATGTCACAAAATATTTTAATTAAATAATAATCAATCACCAAATTAATAAAACCATTTAATTGCTAATAAAACTATTTTATTCACTAACTTTTTTCTAACACCCTAATTTAAATCTCTTTTTATTACAATCATTAAAACCATAAAAAAATATGTTCAACATTTTATATAACTTCAATTAAAACATAAAATTAGAATTTGTTTCGTTATTATTAAAATAATATTCGTTTAACAGAATTTCTGTGGACCCCACCTCACCCCCTCGTGGGCCCTACCCCTCTCCTGCGTCTCTCTCCCACTCCGAGCAATCTCTCCCTCCGCCCTCATCTCTCTTGCCATCTCTCTCAATCTCCCTCTCTCTCCCTCTCTCTCTCTCTCTCTCTCTCTCGCTCTCTCTCTCTCTCTCTCTCTCTCTCTCTCTCTCTCTCTCTCTCTCTCTCTCTCTCTCTCTTTCTCTCTCTCGCGGCATCTCTCTCTCTCCAAATCTCTCTTATCTCTCTCATCTCTCTCTCTCTCTCCCTCTCTCTCGCTGTCGCCAACAAACACCACCATTAACAACCATCTCCGTCGCCCCCTCTCTACACCACAACTCAGAACCCAATCTCCTCACCTCTCTATCTCTTTTCCGACAACAAAATTAACCAACACCACCACCACAACGGCGGTGGTCATCTCTTCTTCCCCGACTGCACACAACACCACTAATCGACAACTTCTCCCTCAATCTCTCAATTTCAACCTCCTCCGCCTATCTCTCTTCTCACCCTCGATCTCTCTACTTTCTCTCCTCTCTCGATTCCCTCGCTTCTCTCTCGTATCTCTCTCTTCTCTCAATCTCTCTCTGCCTCTCTTCTCCCTCTCGACATCTCCCTGTTTCAAACCCCCCCCCATCTTTTCTCTCAACAGTAAAGAACAGCCACACTATAATACGGACTCAAAAAAAATAATTTGCAGAATGAACATAAACTACCTGTTCTGTTTACTCGAGTACTTAGAGTCTAAAGAAAAATGGGGTGCTATGCCATGAATCTGTTTTGTTATATAAACAAAAAAAATTGCTGTATCTGTTTGTAAAAGATTTGGTTTAATATTCTGATTTAATAAATTAAAAAGTAATCAAAGTGGGGGACAAAAAAAATAATGGAATTTTTTTAGTGCTCCTAATTCATAATTAGGTTTGTAAGTGGAAAAATTAATAAAATTAATTATTAAAAACATGGGAGACAAAATCATTGCTAAAATAATTTTAAAAAAATAGAAATAATGATTATGACTATATTTAATGAAATAATTGGTAAAAAGATCTCGTTTCCCCCTTCTGATAATTAAAACGAAATTCTAATTTCGTTTCTTAAAATAAATACGACTCAAAATAAAAAATAAAATAATATATCTCTAAAATTTCCTAATTTTAATAATCACTAAACAACTATAATTAATTAAATATAATACGAATATTTAAAATTTAAAAAATGCAAAATGCACTAAAAAAAACTAGTGCATCGATCTTAAATAAAATTCAAATTAAACATCGAAAAGAAAAGAAAAAAAATTATTCGAAAAAATTCACGGATATTACATAGGGTTTCCTAAAAAAAATTGAACCAGACCTTGCTCCTAACTTTAAGGGCTACCAAAAACTAAGTAAATCAATAATTATTTGAATCGGCTTGGCCAGGTAGGTGCAAGCATTGCCAAGAGGCTAAACACCAGCCTAGACACCAAAACCTTAATTGGCCAGGTCAGCTTTCGCTTTCCTAAACACCAAAAAGTCGGAATAATTAAATATTACTTCGTTTCTTAAGCACCTTCCTAAATGAGCGCGAAATTCCTAGGGGCAAATGTCTAATTAATTTTATTAATGGCTAGGGTATGCAAAATGAGGGTTTATTGTTTTTGGGCTAAGGAAAGAGTGATGAAAGCCCTTCCCTTATCTTTTGAGAGGTTTTACCCTTAAGATTTATTTACAAAATGATGCAACAAACAAAGAGGTATAAAAAACTATAAATATTTATGGATGCTTAACTACGTGCTCTAACTAAAGAAAAGAAAGAATTTAACGTACCTTAGGGTCCTCCACCAATCATCACAATTATAAGGTACGAAAAATTAAAAACAAGAAAATAAAATCTAGATGATGTGCCCTAAGTGATTAAATGAATGATGCAACAATTATGTATTTACTAACTAATTTTTTTGGATTTTTCAATTTTCAATTTTTTTGTGATTTTTGATTTTTTGATTTTTTTTTGTGATTTTCTAAATAAGGAAAAAAAACGAAAGAGGAGAGAGATACGGGTTACCCAAGCAAAGCTTCCAAAATTCCGAGAAAATTATTCCGCTTTAATCCAAGTTTCCCGAATTTTCCTCCAAATTCCTCGAAAAAATTCAAACAAGAAAAAGGGTGAGAAAAGAGATAATCCGAAAAATTAAAAAAATAAGGTGCGAAAAATAATTAGTCGGAGATTAATATTTTCGCAACTTAATTTTTAATTTAATCAAATTAGAACAAGTTTGATTTTTGAGAATTTGGATTTTTTTTTATACTATTTAATCACCAAAAGAAATACTATTTAACTAAATAAAACTGAATTATTCTAAAACTTAATTATTCTAGAATTATTCTATAAATTTAAAAATTCTAAATTCGAATTTAAATCTAAATTCTAAATTATTCTAAGAATTCTAAAATATTCTAAAACTGATCTCAAAATTAAAACTAGATTTATTCTAAAACTCTTTTTTTTTAAGTTAAAAATTATTTACAGAAAATTTTAAATAAAAATTTGACATGATTTCAGCAATCCAACCAATGCTAAAACTCAAACACGGATTTCAGCATAAGGAGAAAACTCGGTCAAGACTCAGTACAAACTCATTAACTAACTCAATACAAACTAACTAACTCAACATTCAACATAATACAAACCTATTCAACAAGAAACATTCAACATTCTTAACTCACTAACTCAGTACTGATTCGAACACAGCAACTCAAAACATATTACCTAGTCATAACTCAAACCAACCAATCCATAACGCTATAATAACGAAAATAAATAAACGACTTATTTCAATTCGTTAATAACGAATTAACGCAAATGGTGCAGGAAAAGGAACCAGCAACTCGCAAAAAAAACAAATTCACCAATGACTTTAACGAAGAAAAGATGAAAGAAATTAAGCTACGAACGAAACTGGGGGAAGGAGAGTAAAAATAAATGGGGTTTGTGAAGAAAAAAAAAGGAATTGATGGAGAAAGAGAGAAAGGGTGAATGGGTTTTAAGAAGAAGAAAGAGGGCTGGTAGGTTGTGAAAAGAAAACAGAGTAAAGGAGTCTGGCCTCGAATTAACAAATAAACGAGTAAACAAGTACTAATAATTAAATAAACTGAAATTTTTGCTTTTGTTCAAATTTTTTTTTTTTTTAAAAAAAAAATTTAAATACGAAAATACAGAAATTAACTACGAGATTAAAAGTTATACTAAGGAAATTAAAACGAGGATTTGGAATTAAAATGGCCCACAATAAAATTGAGATTTAAATGGGCAAAATTACGAATTAAAACTAAAATTATAACTACGAACAAGAAAATAAAAATTGTTACTTTCAACCCATAGTGGTTAGCATTTCGCTACTTTGTCCACTACATGGATTTACGAAAATGACGAAAGCTATGTAAAATAAACGAGAAAGCAAGACAAGAAATTAAAGGAAATGAAATTGCATTAAAATTGAAAAGAGTGTTTACAAGATTTGAAACTAAGAAAAGAAATACAAGAAATTAAAACTACCCTAAAATCTAAGTTTGTCAAATACAAAGGGGGTATTTATAGGATAGGAATTAGGGTTAAGGGGGGTGTTGGGTAAATCCCCACCATACATTTGTGGTGTGTGGTGGTGTAATCCTAGCCATCTATTTGTTTCCTCCCCCCTTAAGCTTTAAAGAGTTGATCTTGGCCATACACTTATGTAGTGTGTTGGGATGATCTCCACCTTCCACTTGTCTTGAAATATTCCTTTTGCTCCAAGCTCCTAATTCTTTTCCTTCTTTCATTTTTGGTCCTTTTTCTTCCTCTTTTTCCCTTCCTTGCTCTTTATTTCTTTATTTTGCCATTTCTTTATTTATTTACAAATTTCCTGAAATGCAACAAAATAAATTATTAAACTACGAGTTCAAGCAATAAATAGGTAATAAAAATATGCAAAAATATGCACTTATCAATGTTAGTGATATGTTGTTGATGACAATGCTGATTGTGATAATGATGTTTTTTACTACAAAATGATGGATTTATATACAGTGGCGGACCCAAAAATATTTTGCACTGGGATCCTCAAATTATTAAAATAAAAATAAATATGAAAAAAATTAAAAAAACATGAAATTCATGCACATAGGAAATGTTTTACATTCTAGTCTTCGAACCCAAGTATGCCATAGTCACCGAAGAATAACACTAAGCGTACCCGCACTTATGCCAATGTTCTTTCATACAAGCGTCGATTTGTATGTTTCTATTTGGACTTTTTTTTGGATTGGTCTCCATTTATCTTCCATTTTAGTTTAACATTTCCTTCATGGTGTTAAATATGAGTGGGTTCCTAGGCAAAAACTAATACATACTAATTTCCTTAAAACCCACATTTGAGTGGGTTCCATGGCACCCCCTGCCATATGCTTAGGTCCGCCCCTGTTTATATACCATGCATGATCTTATATTTTATTTCTTGAAAGAAGCTCTATAGGCAATCCAACAACTATATATATGTGTATATGAATATTACATGTAGTTTTATTTTTAAATCTCACTTATATTAATCTAAAATATATATACAATGTAATGTTATTTCTAGAATCTATCTTCTTAAATTCAACCATTTTTATATTACCTGAATTTAACTAATCGGTTAATATAACTTGTGTATCATATATAATGCAATATTATTTTTATTAGATATATATCTTTCATCAACATAGTTAAACATTTCAATCTTATTATTGTTTGTATTGCATCTATAATCTCATTATCATGTTGTAATCTAACCAAACTGTGTATCTTTTCAATCATATAATTGAATCAATACGATGTTTACATCTCATATACAAATTCTTCCATTTCTTCTCATGCTAAATATATATTATCCTAGAACAATCATAATAACCGATTTTAATGCAAGTGTACTTATATAAAATGTAATATTAAAATTCACTAAAATTTTAGTATGCAATTTTGTACAATGTGATATATATATATATATATATAGTAAATATCATATTTCAATAATATAGCTAGACAGTTTAAATCTTTAATTTTTTTATATAATATACAATGTGTTTTACAATATTTCTAGCATAACTATGTGTTTATCTAAATACCTATCAGTTAACCAATATAGAGTTCAAATCTCATGTGCAACACATTTTGTTTTTTTCCTAAAATTATATTTTACCAAAAAAATGAGAGCAGGGGTGCAATCAAGTCGAGCCGAGTCAAACAGTGTATTATTCGAGTTTGACCTCGACTAAAATGTTTAGTCGAGTTCGGTAGGCTTTAAATTTTAAGCTTGAAGATTGGTTCATAAAAAATTCGATACGGCCGAACTCAAGCTCGAACTGATTTTTTACCCTTTTTCGATAGAAGAATTAATATGAATAGTTCGATTCAGGTTCGACTCAAATAAAAATATTAAATAATTTTGTTGAAATATATGTTGAGTATTGAATACAGTAAAAGAATACAGAGGGGGGGGTGAATGGATTCTTGAATTTTTCTTCGGTCTTGAATCTTTGCAGCAAGATAAGTGATGAGTGTGTGAGATATGAAGATGCGGATAATTAAACACAAACACAACACAATATCACTTTAATCTAATATTTTATTAGATAAAGATCTTGCTACATTCTGTGAATACAAATGATAGTATTCTCAGCTTCGTTTTTCTCAGAGAGATATTTTCTGGATATTTTTGAGAAACTTCAAAACCTTAACAGCTAAGGAAGTGAGGCTGTATCCTTATAGACATGGATACACCCACTTACTACAAATGAGGTAGGTAAAACAAAAGCACTTTCCAGTCTGTCTATCTCATTTTAGTAAGAGTCCAAACGGCTACAGATTTGACTTTGAAAAGCCTGTTTAGATCCACTTCTTCAGCTCCTTGTCCCTTGTCTTATCTCTCCAAGCTTCTTTGTAGGCTTTCCAGCATGCTTTATAGGACAGAGTCAAATAAAGTGTGCTGGCTTGTTGCAGGTTTCTGACTTGTACAATTCTTCAGTATTTTGTCCTCAAGAATGTATTCGAGAAGTGACTAAGTGAGTGATTCGAGAACTGGAGTTGACTTGATCGATAACTCTGAGTTCTCGAATAGTGTTATCTTGACATATCGAATCACTTCTCGAATAGCTCTTTTCTCTGGGACTCCTTGAGATATCGAATAGAGCATTTTGACATATCGAATCCCTGAGATATCGAATAGAGCATTTTGACATATCGAATCCCTGAGATATCGAATAGCATATTGAGAGATATCGAATAGTGTCTTCTGAGATATCGAACTCCAGACTTCTCGAATGCTAGACTTCTCGAATAGACAAATGTACTTCTCGAATTGGTACTTAGGCAAATTCTTCATTTCTTCAAATCCCAACTGTGATTATTTGGCAGTCTTTATCTCCTTGCTTGAGGCATGAACCTTGGAACTTCTTTCAAGCATTATTCTTGACTTTATAATTACAGTAACACAACTAGAATTTGATGCCTATTACAAGTACAGAACAAATAGAAACTCTACAACTAGAGGTTCCCTCAGTTAAGAGGTCATGTAGGTAATGCATAGCATTACACACACTTAGGCTTGTTATTAGATGTATTCAGGCATGCCTCTGTGACTAACAATCTCCCCCAAATTGTGAGTAAGACCCTTAGTCACAATTTCATGTCTGATAACAAGCCTATCATACATAAAGATAAAACTTGACAGTACAGGTATGAATTTCCATTAGCAATTTGGATAGAACTACAGAGTGAGTAATCTTACAGCCTATGATGAAGAACTAGCCATTGTCTTTTGATTCCCTTTCCATAGCTTTGGCTTGAAATTCATCATATTCTTTCTCTCTTCTTTCTTTCTCCTTCCTTGTATTCTCATCCATAGCTTTTATTATTTCTGCCATAGCATCCAATTCTTCAAGCAAAATTGAGTCTTTGAAATCTTCAAGTACTGGTTCCAGAATATTTGCAGGATAGTGGTTGAGTAGATTCATTCTGATGTTGACTTGATTTCCATTCCTCCTCCTATACTTTACCATGTAGGGGTTGAACTGAACTCTACACAAACCCTTTTTCCTCAGCTTTTCTGCTTCACTTTCCAGTCTCTCAATTTCTTTCTCCCTTGCCAGCCATTTCTCAAAACACTCTTTTCTGACTTTTTCCTCATGATCTCTCTTCATTTTCACAAAATCAATTAGCTCCAGTTTCCATACTCTCTCCACTTTATCTTCTGAGCTCAACAGTGCAATGATCCTCTCTATGTCATATAGCTTGCCCCAGTGTTGACATCCTCCTTGTTTGAATTTCTCCTCCCTTCCATCAGAATATTTAATCTCAAGGCAATTATCAACAATGGCAACATGATAGATTCTTTGAGCTTGCAAAAATTGCAGTTGGTCTACATCATAATCTTCATCTAGTGGTTGGAGTTTTAGGCCTGGATAGATTGTCAGGGTTTTTGATGTGGTTGGCTTTGATTTCCTTGCAGCTTGCTTGAACTTGATTCTTTTTACATGATCACTTGGCAGCAGTATGTGACCTTTGTTTGTAGACCATTGTAGTATTCCATTAGCAGTTTGCTTTTTGAAACATACAGATGGTTTCTTGACTTGAATCTTCTTCTCTTCTTGAGGTGGCAAGACAGTTGCAGAAGCCATAGATGCAAATTTTGAAAGGTCACTACTGGCAGCATTCACCCTAGACTTAGAGTCTTGTGTTGTGGTGAGGTTACTGTCAGCAATGCCTGAGGCTTGCTGTCTTCCACTTTTCCTCTCAGAGCCTTTACCTTGATCATCATCATTCTTCCTCTTCTCATCATCCTTCTTCTTCTTCTTGTCTTCATCACCCTTATTACTCCTGTGATGTCTTCTCCTTCCATCACCTTTATCTTCATCCTTGTCTTGATCTTTGCTTGGGTTGAACTTAGCAGTCTCAGATACAATGCCAGTTGCAATATATGACCTGAGATAAGATATAGCTTCTAATTCTTCTGCTGTTCTTGATCCCTTCTTCTTGATCAGTTTCTCAATGATGGCTATGATGAGATTTTTATTTTGAGGAGTTAGATGCTTAGGAATGACCAGCTGCTTGATATCTTCAATTCTTGTTCCAGCCTGGTAGATAATAGTTCTAGGATCTGTGAAAACTTCAGGTAGCCTTGAAGGTTGACCATTCCTCAATTCATCATGAAGACTCTTGTTGTTCTCATTTCCCTTCTCAATTAGTCCAAGGAGCACATTCACTTCTGAGTGCTTTAGACTCTGTAGAGTATTGATGGTTAAGTGCCATATCTTGTTCTTTCCTACCATCAATATCTCCTTGAGCCATAGATCATTAAGCCTCCTTGGTACTACAGTGAGACAGTCAATCTGACTCTTCAAACTCTCATGATATAGCAGAGCATCACCAGCCTGTTCTCTAGAGACTTTCAGAAGCTCCAAGAATGCATCATCATGATAGACATTTGAGTTTGCAATTTCTTGTAGCTTGGCCTCAATGACCACCTTCACTTCTACTGGCTTGGCACTCTTAGATATTGAGATTCGAGGCTTGTCAGATGGCATACTCCCAGCAACCACTGTGGTTGTGATAGACTGCCTTTGACCATCAGGAGTAGTGATGTGCACAGTTGGTAGAGTGACAACTGGCAGAGAAGTGGGAGGCTCATCAACTTTGTCCTTTCCTTTTCCAGGCACATGAGTAGTAGATTTCAAAGTTCTCTGATGGCCACCCTCAGTGATCTTGATGCCCTTTTCTAGTGGTCTCTCCCCCTTTGGATTTGAGTTCTTTGATATCCTCTTCTCCCCCTTAGGCTTGTTGACAGACACAGGGACTGTAGGAGGCACCTTTGGAGTTGAAGATTCATCAGGTAGGGGAAGACCCATGTGCTTCATCATTGCAGACAACATTGATTGTTGATGCAGAAGAACATCAGCTGTGGTGGTGGCTTGAGTGTTCAACTGCTCAGTCAGAGTTGTCACAGTGTCTGTAAGATGAGCATTGGACTTGTGAAGAGAGACTACCTCCTTTTCAAGAGTATCCACTTTAATGAAGAGTTCATTGGCCTTAAAACCAGATAGGGATTGATCCTTCAGTCTCTGCACTTCGAACCTTGACATCTCATGCACAGGAACCTCAGTGACCAGCTTGTCTCCATATTGATTGGCAAAGAGGGTCCTGAGCATGGCATTGGCATCAGTTGTCTGATCTGATAAGGATTGAAATTTGTGCCCCAGACCTGTGACAGCATCCTTGAGAATAGCCAAACCATTGTCCATCCTGGTGCAAGTAGCATTGCAGGTTCGAATGTCCTTGAGAACAGTCTCCAATTGAGGGAATTTAGCATCAAAAGTCCTCTTGATCTCATGCACCTCCTTGGTTGTAGCTGAACACACTTCATTAATTTCTGTCTTTAAGCCTTTACCAAGATAGTGTGCAGCCTTGAGAATGCCTTTATAGCTGTCATTCACTGCTTCAAACACATCAGTAGGGTTGAGAGATTTGGCATTGGACCCTAGTGATGTGATGTACTCTTCTCTGAGATACTGGAGACCTTCTGAGAGAGGGATTGAATTGGTTCCTTGCAGCCAAGCATCGATATTCCCATCTCTCTCAGTTTCATCTATGATCTTCTCCTTCTGTAGCTCTACATCCTCTTTGTGACATAGGAGAATAGCTTCATAGTCTGGATTGGGCATGTTTGCAGTGAGAAGGTGCTGAGCAATTTTTGTGAACTCAGGGATCTGATCCACAACTAAGCTTTGAAGTGCTTCAACCGTCAATTGTGGTGGAACAGACCCTGATCCTGAAGCACTGTCATGTTGCACAGGCTTCAGCCATTGAGACAAAAAGTTAGAGCTAGAGCTAGGCTTGCTAGGCTCCTCAGTTACAGATGCAACTTCTGCAACCGGATGAACAGACTCTACTACTGTTGTCTCCACAGAAGTGGGATGAGTTACAACAGTAGTTGACACAGGCACAGAGTCTCTAGTAAGAACTAGTGAATCCTCTGTGTTTGTGATGGTGTCATTAGGATATGCCCCAGCATGCATTCCCTGACCATCCAAATGTGGTACCTGGGTGGTGAGCAAGGTGTCATGCACCAAGTCACTTGAATTCATTGGCTCATCAAAGGAAAAGAATTCTTGATGATCAATGCCTTGCTCCTCAATTGCTTGAGTTGCAGGCTTCAAAGAAATATGAGTGGTAGATTCTGAAAGAGAAGTGTGTTGTAGACAAGATTTTGGCAACTCCCCCTGAGAAATAGAGGGAGTTTCAGTTATGATGTGCTCTCCACTCAGTGTTGTGCCAGCCTTATCACTCCCTTGTGCTGACTCTTTACAGATAGGTGCATTGGGGAGGATGCTTGATTCTATAGATGCATCCTGTTGAGAGGATACATCTAGTGAGCTGTGTGCCCCTGATTTTACAACTTCAGCCATTTGAGTGACTGAAGAGGTGGTTTTAGACTTCTTCTTCTTCTTTAGGCTTATGATAGGTAACTCAGGTTTCTCACTTTCTAACCCTAGTTCTACAGCCAAGGCTGCTTCAGTTAAGATTTCTAAGGGTTCAGAAGCAACCTGTTTTCTCTTCTTTTTACTAACATCACCCTTTTGAGAGGATGATGCAGTTGGCTCTTTGCTGGATAGAGTGTTTGGCTGAGGGGGTTGGTTAGCAGGCCTTGGGTTAGCACTTTGTTCTCCTTGCTTAGGCTGTGCTAACTGTGATTTTGAATCAAATATTGGCATGTTGTGGGGGTAAGACCTAAACAAACCCTCCATGTGGGGAGTTATGCTAAGTCTTACATCCACATCATTCCTAGTCTCCAAATTACCAAAAATGAGTTTGGTCATGGACCTAGGATAGCCTATTTTACTCTTATCTACTCCAGGCAATTCAATCAATGAAGCATTTTTAAAGTTAAGTACTGATTGAATAAAGCGAGGAAAGAAAATTTCATTACCTCTCTTGGCTGTGGTCTGACCAAGTCTCCCATAGAGTTCCTGTAGGATGAGAAGTCCAACATCTATCTTTCTCCCATGAGCCAAGGCATAGGCAAGCTGCTGCACGGGTGTACTAATCTGATCAAAGCTTGATTTCCGTGCAGTGAATACATGAAGGAGTGTAGCAAATACAAAGCTCCATTCTTTCCTCAAGAACTTCCTATTCAACTTTCCCAGCTTGATAGTATCAGAGAATCCATTATTTACCACTTATTATAAGTGGTAAATAATAACTTATTATAAGTTATTATTATAAGTTATTATTATAAGTTATTATAATAACTTATTATTATAACTTATTATTATAATAAGTTATTATTATAATAATAAGTTACTATAATAAGTTATTATTATTATAATAATAATAACTTATTATTATAATAATAAGTTATTATTATTATAATAAGTTATTATAATAACTTATTATTATAATAACTTATTATTATAATAATAATAATAATAACTTATTATTATTATTATAATAATAAGTTATTATAATAACTTATTATTATAATAACTTATTATTATAATAATAAGTTATTATAATAATAACTTATAATAATAATAAGTTATTATTATTATAATAAGTTATTATAATAAGTTATTATTATAATAACTTATAATAACTTATTATAATAACTTATTATAAGTTATTATAATAACTTATTATAAGTTATTATTATAATAATAACTTATTATAATAAGTTATTATTATTTATAACTTATAATAATGTCAACTTCTTATAATAACTTATTATAATAACTTATTATTTAACAACTTATAATAAGTTATTATTATAATAAGTTATTATTTATAAGTTATTATTTAACAAGAAGTTGCTGAATCCATTATTATAAGAGAAGTTGTTCACTCATCACTTATCTTGCTGCAAAGATTCAAGACCGAAGAAAAATTCAAGAATCCATTCACCCCCCCCCCCTCTGTATTCTTTTACTGTATTCAATACTCAACAAGTGGTATCAGAGCAGTTGATGAAGTCAAAGAATTCTTCCAACTCATCATTGGAGGCCAGAGCACCATACGTCTCTTGCTGCATATCCAAGGCTTGATTCATGTCTGCAGTGGTGATAGTGATATCCTCTCCTTGAATCTTGCAGTGAACAATATAAGAAGTGATAGCGTTCTCAAGAGCGATGACCTCCACAGTAGCAGTCCTCCAGAATTGTTCCAATAGATCTATGTACAGAGTTGGGTTGGCTGAGAGCGCACTCTTGATGTATGATTCAGACAACCACCGAACAAAGCACTTGAAATTGGCATTCGGTGCTTCCACATCACTGGTGATTGCGATGAAATTAGTTTGGGATGGTATGGTGAGTTGAGTGTTTGCCATTTGGGTAGAGAAGAAAAGAGAATTAGGATTGAAGAAGAAATTCGCAGTTAGGGTTTTTCAGAGGTTTCAGGAGTTGAGATGCTTGAGAAATCGAACGAAAAGAATTGAATAGTTGTGAAGTTGTATATGTAAATGTCTTGAGTTGTCGATAGATAAGTGTTCTGTAGCGACAAGTCATTCGAGAAGTATGAAACAACTATTCGAGAAGTCAAGAAAGGCTTATTCGATATCTCAGGCAGTTTTTAACTCACAGCTGGCAGTGATTTAACTCAGAAAATAATTCAAAGTTAAGAATATATTTTTATGAGTGAAATGAAGGTTTGAATATAAATCCAAAAAGCGATTAAGTGTCAGCGAAAAATCAGCCTTTTCAAATGATTCGATAACTCAAATGCAGTATTCGAGAACTCTATCATTAGAGAACTAAAATACTCTATTCGAGAACACAAAGTGTGATATTCGATTTCTCAAAAAGACACTATTCGAGAACTCAAGAGGGTTCTAGATAGGCCTATTCGAGAACTCGAGCCAAGACATAACAATGAATCATTCGAGAAGTCTGACTTATCGAACTGTACTTTTCACTCATAAAATTCAATTTTCACTATCTTTTAAAATTTACCAGAAATATTCACTGAAGAATATTCTACTAAATTAAATAGTGATTTTCTCAAAATTTCACAGAAATTTCAAGCTAAAGATGTATGATTTTCAACATATGCAGCATTGTGGAATATTTATAAATCATAATCCAGCCAATACTTACTTTAGAAATATTGAGCATTTGATAAAGTAAGTATTTACTGCTGCAACAATTTAGTTGATATATTCACTTAGCCAGAATTTGAAGAATTCAGCATTCCAATCTCACTAACCAACCTTGTGAAGGTGGCTTCATCTAGTGGCTTAGTGAATATGTCAGCTAGTTGTTTTTCTGTGGGAACATAATGTAACTCAATGGTTCCATTAGTTGCATGCTCCCTTATGAAGTGATATCTGATGTCAATGTGCTTTGTCCTAGAATGATTGACAGGATTGGCAACTATAGAGATTGCACTTGTGTTGTCACACATGATAGGAATTCTTTCCAACACAAGTCCATAATCTCTAAGTTGGTTTCTAATCCAAAGCACTTGAGCACAGCAACTTCCAGCAGCTATGTATTCAGCTTCAGCTGTGGAAGTTGACACAGATTGTTGTTTCTTGCTGTACCAAGAGACTAACCTTTGTCCAAGAAACTGGCAGCTACCTGATGTGCTTTTCCTATCCACTCTGCATCCAGCATAATCAGCATCAGAATAACCAACCAGATTGAACCCTGTGTCCTTAGGATACCATAACCCCAAGTTTGGTGTGCCTTTCAGATATTTGAAGATCCTTTTTATTGCTATCATGTGTGATTCCTTTGGGTTTGATTGAAACCTTGCACATAAGCATGTAGCAAACATGATATCTGGCCTACTAGCAGTGAGGTAGAGTAGAGAACCAACCATGCCTCTGTAGATTGAGATATCTACCTTTTTGCCCTTAGCATCATCATCTAACTTGGTGGCAGTGGCCATGGGTGTCTTCGCAGGTGAACATTCTTCCAAATCAAATTTCTTCAGTAAATCTTTAATGTACTTGGTTTGACTTATAAAAATGCCATCCTTCCTTTGACTAACTTGCAGTCCAAGAAAGAATGTTAATTCTCCCATCATACTCATCTCATATCTGCTTTGCATGAGCTTAGAGAATTTTTCACACAGCTTCTCATTTGTAGAGCCAAATATGATATCATCCACATAGATTTGAACTAGGATAATATCATCATCATGTTTCTTGTAGAACAGTGTCTTGTCCAGTGTGCCTCTAGTGAATTGATTCTCCAGTAGAAATTGTGATAGTGTGTCATACCATGCCCTGGGAGCTTGCTTGAGTCCATACAATGCTTTAAGTAATCTGTAGACAAAGTGGGGAAACTGTGGATCCTCAAAGCCAGGTGGTTGTTGCACATATACTTCTTCTTCCAACTCCCCATTCAGGAATGCACTCTTGACATCCATTTGATAGACCTTGAAATTGGAATGTGCAGCAAATGCCAAGAAAATTCTGATGGCTTCTAGTCTAGCAACAGGGGCAAAGGTCTCATCATAGTCAATACCTTCCTGTTGAGAGTATCCTTTTGCAACCAACCTTGCTTTGTTCCTTATGACTACACCATTTTCATCCATCATATTCCTTAGAACCCATTTAGTTCCAACAATGGTTCTATCCTTTGGTGCAGGCACTAGTTCCCATACTTTGCTCCTTTCAAATTGATTTAGCTCCTCTTGCATAGCAATTATCCAGTCAGGATCCAACAATGCATCATCAAGTTTCTTAGGCTCAACTTGGGATAGAAAGCAGCCATAGAGACATTCATTTATAGTTGCTCTCCTTGTCCTTACTCCTGCATTTGGATTTCCAATTATCTGATCTGCAGTGTGTGATCTATCCCATTTCCTTGTATGTTCAGATTGATTTCTCATCCTTGATGTTGCTTCATCATTTAGATCATGATCATCTACATTTCCTCCCCCTGTGAAGTTGTCACTCCTCACAGGTGTATCTTGGATGCTTGTTTCTTCATTGTTGGTTGACACAGGTTCTTCATTCACTTGAGTTTGTTGGATTATGAGTTCAGATTCACTTTCAACCTCCTCATCAGAATCATCTAGATTGTCAAACCTCAAGGGATCTTTATCTTCATCATTGGCTTCTTCTAATCCAGGTAGTTTGCTGTCATCAAATGTTACATCTGTGCTCTCCATTACTTTCTTTTGACAAATGACATAAACTTTGTATGCAATTCTTTCCATAGAATAGCCAAGAAAGATTCCTTCAAATGCCTTTGCATCAAACTTTCCAACATATTCTGAATTATCTTTTAGCACAAAGCACTTGCTTCCAAAAGTATGAACATACTTTAGAGTAGGCTTCTTTCCAGTCATCAAGTTGTAAGGTGTCTTTCCAGTGTTTTTGTTGATGAGGGTCCTGTTTTGGATGTAGCATGCAGTGCTCACAGCCTCAGCCCAAAAACATGTAGGCATCTTTGCATCAAGTAGCATTGTTCTAGCAGCCTCTATCAGAGTTCTATTCTTTCTCTCAACAACTCCATTTTGTTGTGGAGTCCTTGGAGCTGAGAATTGTTGAGAAATACCATTTTCTTTGCAGAATGCTCCAAGCATGGCATTTCTGAATTCTGTCCCATTATCACTTCTTAATGCAATCACACTTGCATTTATGGCCTTTGCTTCCTTGTCAACTTTCTTTATGTGCTCAATGATTACTTGTGGAGCCTCATCCTTTGATGCCAGAAATTCTACCCATGTATACCTTGTAAAATCATCAACCATCACTAGAGCATACTTCTTCCTTCCTAGTGACATAATATTGACAGGCCCAAACAAATCCATATGAATCAGTTGCAGGGGCTTGGTTATAGATGTCACTGTTTTTGACTTGTGGCTTGATCTTTTCATTTTTCCTTTTTGACACGCCTCACACACTCCTTCTTGACAGAATTCAAGTGTGGGCATGCCTCTCACTAACTCCCTTTTTACTAGGGAATTAATGGCTTTGAAGTTCAGGTGTGATAGCTTCTTGTGCCACAGCCAACTGTCTTCATTTGATGCTTTTGAGTAGAAGCAACAAATTGTGTCCTTGCTTGCAGAGTCCATATTGGCTACAAACAGGCTTCCCTTCCTTACTCCAGACAGAGCAAAATCACCAGTCTTCTTGTGGGTGATCAAACATTCATCTTTGTCAAAGTTCACTTTGAAGCCTCTGTCAGTGAATTGACCAACACTCAGTAGATTATGCTTGAGCCCCTTGACCAGTGCTACATTCTCAATGATGACATTTCCAATTTCCAACTTGCCATATCCCAGTGTGTTGCCAATGCTGTCATCTCCAAAAGCAACCATTGGGCCAGCCTTTTCCTCATACTGTGATAGCAGGGCCATATCACCAGTCATATGATTTGAGCATCCACTGTCCAAAATCCACATGACCTTCTTTTTACTTTCTTTGCCCTGCAAACACAAAAGTATTACTTCTTCTTTGGTACCCAAACGAGTTTGGGTCCATGTGACTTAGTGACAGTTTTATCAAAATCAGCATGCTTATCAGTTTTCTTGATGTTGGTCTTCTTGTCAATGTTGGGAGTCTTAGAATCAGGGTTCTTAGACTTAGGTGACAGAGGTACCTTCCTAACTTTAGGAGGACTTGAAGACTTTGTCCTTGTGTAGTGTGTGTGAACATTATGATTGATACAGCCCTCCATGAATTGTCTTCTCAAATTAAAACAACTAGTCATCACATTCATGTTACATGGCATACAATCAAGTTTATCACAGAAAGGAGAGTCTCTATGTCTTAAAGGCACAGAGCAATCATAGAATGGTTTAGCAACACTACCAGATGGTTTCTTGCAAGCATGAGTCAAATGATTAGAGCTAAAACAGTTTTGACAAACTTTCCTAGGGGCATTTGGCACATAAGCATAGTTGTTATCTTTGTTAATCCCTAATTTGCCATTCCTGTTTGGTCTCTTATTAGTCACTTTCTTCTTCGTCTCATAATTTCCAGCTGAAACAAAATTTACAGATTTCCCAAGTCTAGGTCTACCTCCTACTGGCTCCTTGGCTTTGGTTTTGACATTCTTACTCTCAGAGGATGCTTGTTGTTCATTTGATTGTGCCTCATCTTCATCCTCCAACATTTGCTTGATGAGTAAGGCATCCTCATCAATCTCAAGTGTTGGTGTTTTAAATATTGGATTCTCAGTCTTTTTCAAAATCTGAGGCACCTCTTCTTGAACAACAATGTCATCTTCAATGACTGCATAGCCTTTCCTCTGTTTAAGAGTGTCATAATCAAGTCCAATGGCAGCCTTAGGTCTAGCTAGATTTTTCTCATGATAAGACTGCAATAGACTAGAGGAATTCTTAAATGTCTTCAACTTAAATTCATTTTCAGCTAATTCATCCCTAAGAGCTTTCTCAACTTGACTAGCACATAGAACTTTATTCTTTAGATACTCAATCTCTTGTTTAAGATTTTCTATTTGCACAGTAGTTAGCTCTAGTTCCTCATTTCTCTTATTTAACAATTCATTCCTAGTAGACAGTTTAGCAATTTCTTCATTAGCAGCAGTCATACTAGTATGAATGTTAAACATCTCAACGGATAGTTGTTCAACCAAAGATTTATATTCAGAAACAGACATGTCTATGGTAGTGAGAGATGGTACCTGTGAGTCTGATGCAGATGGTTCTTCCTTGGAATTGGCCATCAAGGCATAGTTGCAGAATTCTTGTTCTTCCCCATCACTGTCAGAATCATCCCAACACTTCCCTTCAGCTATGTAAGCCTTACCTGGTGTCTGCTTCTTTAGAAGGGCCTCATACTTAGCTTCAAGCTCAAGAAACTCCTTATCCTTCTTTTTAGGCTTCTTGCATTCACTGGCAAAATGCCCTAGGTCATTGCATCTATAACATCTTACAGATGACCTATCCACATAGCTGGTTTTGAATCTGTTCTTGTTTGTTTTCATAGGTGCCTTGCTCTTGTTGAATGAATGACTTTGAGGTCTAGGCTTGAAGGGCTGATTCCTCTTGAATCTGATGTTTGGGAATTTTCTAGCCATAAAAGCATATGATGTATTTTCCATGCCATCCAGCTCTTCAAGAGTGTAGAACTCATCTTCTTCCTTGTCATCAGCAGGTTCAGTCACTACTTCCTCAGTTTCTTCATCATCTACTATCTCTTCTATTCTCAGCTGACTTGCAGATGCTTCCAGGTCTTGAATAGATTTGTTGACAATCAAGGCACAGGATGTGTTTATCATTCTGCCTTGGTTAGCTTGGATAGCCCTCTTTTGAAGCAACTCAAGCTCGTGTGTCTTTAAAACCCCATAGAGCACATCATACGTGACTTTGTTCAAATCTCTTTCTCTTAGAGATATGACCCTTTGCTCTAGATGGTTTGGTGACGATAGTAGAAACTTCATATTTAATTCCTTAGTGCTGTAAACCTTCCCATTCATTTGGAGCTCAGTCACCAGCTTGTGAAATCTTTCAAACATATCAGTGATACTTTCCTTGGGCTGTGCCATGAACGCCTCATACTGTGTGACCAGTATCTGTTTATTATTTTCTCTTACCTCCTCTGTCCCTTCACATAACACCTCGATGTGATTCCACATGTCCTTGGCTGATCTGCATGATGCTACGTTGGCAAACATCGACATATCCAAGGAGTCTATGATTAACAACATGAGGTGGCTGTCTAGGGCAATCTTTTCCTTCTCTGAGTCCGTCCATTTGGATGGCTCTTTTGGAACGTATGATCTAGGAATGACTACTGCGCCCACTGTGGATTCAGCAACTTCTTGTTGTGGTATGAATGGACCATTCTTGAGAATGTCAGGGTAGAGAGGATTGGCAGCTTTGATGAACAACAGCATTTTTATTTTCCAGAGGTTGTAATTCTCTTTGTCGAACTTAGGGACCTTTACCGTACCTGTAGTCTTTGGTGTATTCGAACTCATGATCGTTTTCTGTTTAGATTAAACAGCCTGCTCTGATACCACTTGTTGAGTATTGAATACAGTAAAAGAATACAGAGGGGGGGTGAATGGATTCTTGAGTTTTTCTTCGGTTTTGAATCTTTGCAGCAAGATAAGTGTGTGAGATATGAAGATGCGGATAATTAAACACAAACACAACACAATATCACTTTAATCTAATATTTTATTAGATAAAGATCTTGCTACAATCTGTGAATACAAATGATAGTATTCTCAGCTTCGTTTTTCTCAGAGAGATATTTTCTGGATATTTTTGAGAAACTTCAAAACCTTAACAGCTAAGGAAGTGAGGCTGTATCCTTATAGACATGGATACACCCACTTACTACAAATGAGGTAGGTAAAACAAAAGCACTTTCCAGTCTGTCTATCTCATTTTAGTAAGAGTCCAAACGGCTACAGATTTGACTTTGAAAAGCCTGTTTAGATCCACTTCTTCAGCTCCTTGTCCCTTGTCTTATCTCTCCAAGCTTCTTTGTAGGCTTTCCAGCATGCTTTATAGGACAGAGTCAAATAAAGTGTGCTGGCTTGTTGCAGGTTTCTGACTTGTACAATTCTTCAGTATTTTGTCCTCAAGAATGTATTCGAGAAGTGACTAAGTGAGTGATTCGAGAACTGGAGTTGACTTGATCGATAACTCTGAGTTCTCGAATAGTGTTATCTTGACATATCGAATCACTTCTCGAATAGCTCTTTTCTCTGGGACTCCTTGAGATATCGAATAGAGCATTTTGACATATCGAATCCCTGAGATATCGAATAGAGCATTTTGACATATCGAATCCCTGAGATATCGAATAGCATATTGAGAGATATCGAATAGTGTCTTCTGAGATATCGAACTCCAGACTTCTCGAATGCTAGACTTCTCGAATAGACAAATGTACTTCTCGAATTGGTACTTAGGCAAATTCTTCATTTCTTCAAATCCCAACTGTGATTATTTGGCAGTCTTTATCTCCTTGCTTGAGGCATGAACCTTGGAACTTCTTTCAAGCATTATTCTTGACTTTATAATTACAGTAACACAACTAGAATTTGATGCCTATTACAAGTACAGAACAAATAGAAACTCTACAACTAGAGGTTCCCTCAGTTAAGAGGTCATGTAGGTAATGCATAGCATTACACACACTTAGGCTTGTTATTAGATGTATTCAGGCATGCCTCTGTGACTAACAATATATATATAAAATATATAAAAAGTCAAAACGATAAAAAATTTCGATTAGGCTCGCAAACCTTACAAGCTGAGTAGTTCGAACTCGACTCGGTAAAGTACTTAAGCTCGAGTTCGACTCAAAAATTATTGAGCGAAATTTGAATATTTTATGAGCCGAGCTCGAGCAACTCACAAATAATTTGATTCATTTATACTCCTTAATGAGAATAATGATTATAAATCAAGGCATATGTTAGTCTTCTCAGAATTGGCCAAAGTATCATATTGGCCTACACTATATAAGATATAGATAACATAATTCAAGTGTAATACTTAAATTTTTGAAGAAATTTATGATTATTTTTTCCATTTTTAGCAAGCGAGAAATTTGTGATAATTTTCTTTTCATTATTAGCAAGCGACAGATATATCAATAGTTTTTTTTTCATTATTAGCAAGTGACAGATATGCTCATAGTTTTATCTCGATTATATATTAAAATGAATGTTAAATAGAATATAATAATTGAGGTATTAGAAATGTAGTTAGAAATGTAGTTGATCTTTTTTAAAAAGATACAAAAAATATCTTTGGTGTAGTGGTTAATGGTGTGAACCTAATTCATCCCTATCGTGAAGATCATGGGTTCAATTTCAATGACCAACATTATTTTTAACATTATTATTTGATAAAAGGGTAAATTTGTAATTTACTAAGTAGCCATGAAAAGGCTTGTTAGCCTATCGAGTTCGATCCGAAAACTATTGAGCGAAATTCGAATATTTTATGAGCCGAGCTCGAGCAACTCACAAATATTTTGATCCATTTATACTCCTAAATGAGAATAACGATTATAAATCAAGGCATATGTTAGTCTTCTCAGAATTGACCAAAATATCATATTGGCCTACACTATATAAAATAGATAGATAACATAATTCAAGTGTAATACTAAATTTTTGAAGAAATTTGTGATTATTTTTCCCATTATTAGCAAGCGAGAAATTTGTGATATTTTTTTTCATTATTAGCAAGAGACAGGTATATTCATAGTTTTTTCATTATTAGCAAGCGACAGATATGCTCATAATTTTATCTTGATTGTATTTTAAAATGAATGTTAAATATAATATAATAATTGAGGTCTTAGAAATGTAGTTAGAAATGTAATTGATGATTTTGAAAAAGATACAAAAAAGATCTTTGGTGCAGTGGTTAATGGTGTGAACTAATTCATCCCTATCATGAAGGTCATGGGTTCAATTCCAATAACCAACATTATTTTTAACATTATTCTTTGATAAAAGGATAAATTTGTAATTTACTAAATAGCCATGAAAATGCTTGTTAGCCTATAATAGATATAATGGATAATGGATTATAAATAGACTTCAAATTTAAAGTAAATTATAAGTAGACTTATGACTCATGCGTCCAATACATTTCTTTACACCTTACTTATGTCCTTCTCTCAATCCTTTTACATTCAGAAATTTCAGAAGTATTAATGATTTATAATATAAAAATTAAGCTGAACTTCAGGTTCATCCTTGTCAACTGTACCCCAACTCTTGGAGGATTCTTATTATCTTCATTCTAAGATGTCGTGACCTGGATATCCCTCTGAGTACCACCATGTTTCGTAGCATCTTCTTAGTTATAAATTCTGCAAGTACCAAGAAAGGGTGGATTAGGTTTCAGCATCGGGGTTTAGTTCCTCATGTGATGAACACGAAGTCCTTCCCGGATTCCCACCATTTCTGGTCGAGGGAGTTCATTGTTCTTTATTGGAAAGGCGGCGAGTGGGGCCAGTTGTTTGTAAAGAATTTTGGTAGTGTGGAAGATAGTTCACACTTCATTCTGGATCTCGAAACCCACGAACTTCTCAATCGGGACAGACTTTTAGAGGACAATGGTCATTCTCACTATTGAGCATTTTTAACATAGAAAAGGCTTGTTGAAGCAGGCCTTAGCATACTTCCCTTCGAGGGTAACTATACTTTCAGTTATATATCTGGAACTATGTTTGTTCTTATTCCGATGTTCTTTCCTTGTATGTTTCAGTTGCTACGGAGCTGGATGCTTGGCCAGAGATGGCGGAGGTCCCCACTGGAAGAATAGTAAAGCAAGCGGATAAGGCTAACAGGCCAACTGTTCCCAAGTGTCCAAATTTCTTGGAGCAATGTACCCAGGGTAAGAGGTCTCAAAATGCCGATGGGAGCACTAGGTCTCCTTTCATTCCGGCTTGGGGTATCTATGAACAGGACTCCGTCCTCGGGTGCTCTGCCTTGCCCTTGGACTGGTCCAAATGCTCTATTACCCCTTCTGACAGTCTAACTGTGTCCTTCGGGGATAAAATTGAGGAGTCCGAGCGTCTTGGGGCTCAAGCCCTCTACCAGGTATGCTATTCACTTTTCTGAATTTAATGTCCTTGGTCAATTCAATGCACAAATGCCTTAACAAACTTCATGTTTTCAGGCAAATGCCTACTTTCAATCCGTTGACAGCCAAGGTTGGGCTTTTCGGGATGAAAACATGGCCTTGAAGAAAGAAAGGAGTATGTTTGAAGATGAACGCGGAAGTTTGGAATCTAGAGCCCTCGATGCTGAGAAGGAAGCAAGCTCTTATCAAAGGCAGCTTAGTTCCCTGGCTAGGAAAAAATCCTCAGAATTTGACAAAGTGATCAAAGCTTACCATAAGTCAAAAGATTTCTTGAAGCTTATAGATGATCATGACGATGAGATGCGCCCCTACAACATGTCCGTCGACTGGAACAAAGCCATTAATGTTGTTAGCAACAAGTATCCGACCGTTGTTTACCCGGCGAACTTCCCATGCCCTGACTGGGCTATTAGTAGCGGAGGCTTTGTTGACTATGCTTCCGGTTCGGGATTCAAGGTTGTGCCTCAAACATTGGGCTCCGGCTCTCGGGGAGGCTACCGACATTCCAGCTCTAACTCCAAGGGAGCCACCCAAGCTGTTAGCCAGGGTTCATCTTCCTCGAGCTCTCGCAGGAAGAAGCTCATGCCTGCGAGGAGGGATGAGATGATTCGTCAGCCAATCTCGAGAAGGAGGAGGCTTCGAAATAAAGCAACCCCTCCTTATTGCTCCTCCTCCGATGAAGAAGAGGTCGAGGGGACTGGGGCACAGGTGGCAGCCGAAGATGGTAGCGGCTCTGATGAGGATGATTCAGATGAGGAGGATTCTGGCGAGGAGAAGTCTGGCGAGGAAGAGAGTTCTGATGACGCTCCACAAGAGTAGGTGGCCTTGCATGGCCTTGTTAGCCACTTGTGGTTTTATTTATTTTCATTCGGGGTCCTTCGTGGACTTGACTTTTATTTGATAATGTCTGTAACTTAAGCCTTGGCCCTCCGGGGCATATTATCTATGCAATTGTTTCCTTCTATTCGTATATAATTAAAATCACAGAATGGAAAACAACTTGCATTAATATTGGAAATGGGTTCAACCCTTAAATAGATTACTACTGTCCTACTCGGGGCAGTGAGCCCTGGAATGGTTTTATTGAACCTTATTTCTACTTCTCCTAATAGATAGATAAAAAGCTAAGTCCTTCAAAAATAGCTTAAACATAATAAACCTTCTGGTTCAAAGCGTGTCAAGTGCGAGGCACCTCGTTTCCATCCAAGGCCTCCAGCTTATAGGATCCTCGTCCTAGTGTCTTCCTGACTCGATATGGCCCTTCCCAGTTAGGGGCTAGCTTTCCTTTCTGGCCAACTCCGGAGGCCTCTATCTTTCTTAGAACCAAGTCATCTTGTCGAAAGAACCTCTCCTTAACCCTTTGGTTGTAGTGGAAGGATGCCCTTTTCTGATGCTCTGCATTCCTGGCATTTGCCTCAACCCTAACATCATCAATCAGATCAAGGGCGAGTCTCATGCCTTCTTTGGTAGTCTCAGGTTCATATGCTTCCACTAGTGGGGATGCATGTGTAATTTCCAAGGGCACAACTGCCTCGGCTCCATGAGCCAGCAAAAACGACGGGGTTGCTCCAGTCGTCACTTTATAGGTGTGCGGTATGCCCAGAGTATAGGCAGCAACTCATCCACCGAAGTGTTTCTTGAGCGTTCGACCATCTTCTTAAGTCCATCAAGGATAATCCGGTTTGGTACCTCTGCTTATCCATTAGCTTGAGGATGAGCCACTGAAGTAAAGCGTAGCTCGATAGCATTCTCCTCACAATATTTCTTGAACTCTTCATTGTTGAACTATGTCCAATTATCCGTCACAAGGATTCGAGGGATACCATACCTTCAGATTATGCTTTCCCAAAAGAACTTAGCGATTTGCTTGGTGGTTATCTTGGCTAAAGGTTTAGCCTCAATCCACTTAGTGAAGTAGTCGATGGCCACTATCAGGAACTTTCTTTGTGCTGAAGCTACGGGGAAAGGTCCAAGTATGTCCATTCCCCACATTGCAAATGGGATAGGAGATTTAATCGAGGTTAACATCTCAGGCGGCTGCCGTACAATTGGGGCGTGCTTCTGGCACCTGTCACATCTCTTGACATAATTCTGCGCATCGGCTAACATCTCTGGCCAATAGAATCCCAAACGAGTAATCTTGTGAGCTAGGGTTCTGCCCCCAAGTGTTGCCCACAGATCCCTCCATGAACTTCCTCTAGTGCTTCCTTTGCCTCCTGGGGCCTTAAACATCTCAAGTATGGAATGACAAAAGACCTCTTGTAAAGGATGCCTTCAATCAAGGCATATCTCAACGCTTTCACCGATAGCTTTCGTGCCTCCTGGGCATCGTCAGGGAGCCATCCAGTTTCGAAGTGAGCTTTGATTGGATCTATCCAACAGCTCCCTACATCAATTGGTGCCACGAATTTTGAGTTGATGGTCGGGGCCTTCAAGACCTGGAAGTAAACATTCCCTGCATAGTTCTCTATCTCTGAAGAAGCGAACTTGGACAGGGCATCAGCCTTAATGTTCTCTTCCCTCGGAATGTGCTCAACATAGCACTCGTCAAACTGAGTCATAATAGCTTTCACAACTCTCAAATATTTTGCCATAGTTTCATCCTTGGCTTCAAATTCAACGTTCACCTACGAGACTACCAGTCTTGAATCTCCACAAATTTTAAGGTTTTTGACCCTCGTGATTCTGGTCAAGCCCAATCCAGCTATCAAGGCTTCATACTCAGCTTCGTTGTTGGTTGTTGGGAAGTCCAACTTTAAAGCATACTCAACTGTGAACCCATCGGGGCTTTGCGAAACCATTCCTGCACCACTATATTTTGTTTTTGATGCTCCATCAAAATAGAGCACCCAATATTCCTTCTGATCTGGTAATGGCTCTTCATCTTTATCCTTACCTTCAGGGGTGGGTACTATCTCCTGCCCCCCGACTTCTTGGTTGCTAATGGTACATTCAACCACGAAGTCAGCCAATGCCTGAGCCTTGACCGCTGTCCGAGGCTTGTATGTGATATCAAATTCTCCAAGTTCTATTACCCACTTGATTAGCCTTCCACTGGCCTTCGGGCTGTGCAAAATATTTCTCAATTGTTGGTCTGTTAGGACTTCGATCTTGTGTGACTGGAAATATGGTCGTAGCTTTCTCGAAGTTGTTATTAACGCCAAAGCAAACTTCTCAATAGGAGAGTAATTCAATTCAGCTCCGTGCAACACATTGCTCACATAGTAGATAGGTTTCTGAACCTTGCTCTCTTCTAGAACGAGAACAGCACTCAGGGCTTATTCAGACACAGCCAGATACAGATACAAGGTCTCCCCGAGACTAGGTTTGGCCAACAACGGGGTTTCAGTCATGTACTTCTTCAACTGTTCAAAGGCCTCTTGGCTCTCAGGAGTCCACTAAAAAATTTTCACCTTCTTCAATGATTGGAAGAAATGCAAGAACTTGTCGCCAGACTTAGAGATAAATCTCCCTAGGGCTGCTACTCTGCCCGTCAGCTTCTGTACATCTCGTATAGAACGGGGTGATTCCATGTCTAAAATCGCCTTGATCTTATTGGGATTGGATTCTATGCCTCGCTTTGAAACCATAAGACCCAAAAATTTTCCTGATCCAACGCCAAACGCACACTTGGCTGGATTCAACATCATCTTATGGTGCCTCAGCACTTCGAATGCCTCTCTGAGGTGCTTAATATGGTCTACCTTGATTAGGCTTTTGACTAACATGTCATCAACATAGACCTCCATGGTCTTCCCAATCAGATGGGCGAATATCTTATTCACCAATCGCTGATAAGTGGCTCCTGCATTCTTTAGTCCAAAAGCCATAACAAGATAATACAAAACACCAAAGTCAGTTATGAAAGATAACTTTGGGATGTCATCCTTATGCATCTTAATCTAATTATAGCCACTGAAACCATCCATGAAACTCAACATCTCATGCCCAGCAGTGGCATCTATCAGCGTGTCAATCTTTGGTAGACGGAAACAATCATTGGGACATGCATCATTCAGATCGTGAAGTCTATACACATCCTCCACTTTCCATTCGCCTTCGTGACCATGACAGGGTTAGCCAACCACTCGGGGAACTGAATTTCTTCAATGAACCCAGCTTCTAAGAGCTTGTCAAGTTCTTGCTTAATGGCTTCTTGCCTTTCAGGAGCGAAATTTCTCTTCTTCTACTTTATTGTCTTCCGCTTTGGATCGACATTCAACTTGTGAGTTATGAGTTGTGGATCAATCCCTGGCATGTCGGCAGCTGTCCAAGGAAACACATCACTGTTTTCTTGTAAGAAAGTCGTCAATCTGCCCTTCAAGGGTTCTTTCAAGGAAGCTCCAATATACGTAACCTTTTCGGGGTCTCCAAGATCTAGAGGTATACGAACAAAATCTTCTGCCGGCTTCCCTCGGTGTTTATCATCACCTCGGACATCCATGTCTTCAATCGGAAGGACCTGCCCCCCGACTCCGTCGGCTCTCAAAGCAGCTACTTAGCAACTTCTAGCCATTTTCTGATCTCCTCTCTGTTCTCCAACACCATTGCGGGTTGGAAACTTAGTCTTCATGTGATGGGTAGAGGCCACAGCCTTAAACGCATGAAGCCCAGTCCTTCCCAGGATTGCATTATATGTTGAGGCTGCCTTGATTAAGAAGAAGTTCAGCATTTGAGTAGCCTCCTTAGGTTCCTGCCCAATAGTCATAGGCAGCTTAATGGTTCCTTCAACCTTGGATTCAACTCCATTAAATCCATAGATAATCATGTTGGTGGGAGTTAGCTTAGACTCATTATATCCCATCTGTATATACGCATCATGAAACAGAATATAACAGAAGCTCCATTGTCTATCAAGACTTATTTTACTTCTGAGTTTCCAATCACATGAGTTATGACCAACGGGTCGTCATGGCAGAACTTTACCCCTTCCAGGTCTGAATCATCAAAACCAATCACTAGCTCAGTTTTCGCACACTTCGGGACCTCTCCCATGATGTGCATCACTTCTCTGGCATAAGCCTTTCGAGAGTTCCTTGTCGTGCCGGCCGCTGTCGGGCCTCCTCATATCATATTGATAACCGGCCCTCGGGGCTGTGGGTTATGATCACGGTCATTATCCCTACGATCATTGTTCTTCCTGTCATAATCCCTTCTTTGATTTCCACGTTCATCACCCTTCATGAACTGGCTTAGTTTCCCTCTTCGGAGCAAGAATTCAATCTCGTCCTTGAGTTGTCTATAATCGTCGGTGTCATGTCCCACATCCTTGTGAAACCTACAATACTGGTCATTGTTTCGCTTTGAGGGGTCACCCCTGAGAGGCTTCGGCCATCGAAAGTCCTTATCTTTCTCGATCTCTAACAAGATTTGACTCCTAGGAGCATTCAACCTTGCATATTCAGAAAATCTTGGTCCCAAACTCTTCTTAGGTGTAGAGTCAGAGTCTTTGCTAGTCCATGGATATTTGTCCCTAGCATCATACTCTTGATTTCGCTTCCTAGAGTCGTTGTTGTTCCCTCCATTACCTAATGTAGCATCCTTCTTCATGCTATCCTCAGCTTTAATATACTTATCAACCCTTCGTTATAGCTCAGCCATATTTTCAGGGGGATGTTTTGTCAATGACCTCTTAAAGAAAAGATCAGTAGTTCCATGCTCCAGGGCTACCATGGCCACCTTATTCTCCAAGTTGGTGATATTCAGTGTTTCCATTGTGAATCGCTTGAGGTAATCCCTCAGATTCTCATTCTTTCCTTGTACCACATACATAAGAGACGCAGAGCTTTTCTCATGAGTTCTTCCGCTAATGAATTGGCTGACAAAAGAGGCACTCAATTCCTTAAACGAGCCAATCGAATTTGCAGGTAATCGGCTATACCATCTTTGAGCCATGTCCGATAGGGTTTGAGGAAATGCTCTACACTTTAGAGCATCATTTGTAGGCTACAGCAGCAGTGCGTTTGAAAATGTCCTAACGTGATATGTGGGATCACCCGTTCCATCATAAGCCTTAATTGTCAACATCTTGAACTTCCTAGAAATACGAGCATTCATCACCTCCTCAGTAAACGGGGGTGTGGGATCATCAGGATCTCCAAGAGGAATTAGATCTTTGGGGTTTCCTCTGGGAGTTTCCACCCTTGTTGTTCTTCCAGTAGGGGCATCAGCCTTTCTTTGCCTCCTTGAAGACCTTTCCAAGAAAATAAGGGGAATCCCTCCTGTAGTCGGAGGAGGTCGATTTTGATTTTGTCTCGACTGCTCTCTTGCCATGTCGTCCTTCAGCTTTAAAATCTCGGCCTCATAAGCCCTTATCCTCTCTGCAGTTGTCAAAGGGGGTCCATCATGGATAGTTTGTGTCCTCCTTCGAGGTTCTCTGCTAGCACGTCGCCTCTTCGGGGCTTCATCATGATCATCGTCCTTAGATGATGAGTCGTCGGTATAGGGGCCAGAGTAGTCATCATATTCCTGATCTTGGCCCAACCCCTATTATAAGGAGGCTCCTGAATCAGCAAGGCATGGCCGCTTGTTCCAACACCTCGAGTAGCAGGAGGGTAGTTAGGCAGACCATACATCGGGTTGGTATTTACGGGGAGATCCGTAGTATGGATCTGTACCCCAGGGGGTAGCGTGCGATTAACGTTATCAAGAGAAGAAACCACCATTTGAAGAGGGTTAGTTTCTTGGCTTTGATGGACGACCACCGGTAGAGTTCCCTTAACATGGGGAATCGTCCCTAGGGGTTGAGAGACTAGAGGTTGAATGATCGCCCCTGTTGATGGGGGTACTTGCCCTTCTTCAGTAGTGATGGGCGGATCAGAAATGGCGGGTGGAGCAGAGCTAAGGGGTTTGGCCTAAGTCGAGGCTGATGTTGTTCTTCGTGTTTGAACCAAGGTTGATGTTGTCTTCCCACAGACGGTGCCAAATGTTGTGGAATAAAAACTAGGTTATCGATTTGGGACTAGGGTTTACGTGTATTTAATGCAAAGGGGCTGGTGAGCTTCGAGCTTTAATGGTTGTTTTCGTGTTCGAGACTAATCGGTCCTCACAGAGTGCCTACGTATCTCGTTATTGAGAATCAAGCCAAGATGTAGTTTTGAGAATGAGGGGTCAAGCCCTTATATAGGCTGAGAAGCCTTAGAATGTAATAGGTTTGGAGACTTGGTGGGCAAGTCACCGCCTTGAGTAAGGTTCTAGACTCCTGCCTTGTAGGAGTCTGTTTCTATGTTGAGTTTGTTGCCTTGGTGGCTACTCATAAAGATATTGTTTCCTTGTTTGACTCTTATTACTGAGCTATTTATTACCCTTAATATTAATTACGAAATTAATATTTAATTAGGGTTTTGGGCCTCGTAAATGGGCTCCATGTTCGGACCATACTGGGCCTAATTAATATCACATTAAATGTGTATTTAGGACTTACTTTTAGCCCATATCAATTAGAATTGTTTTTTTAATCGAGTAAAAGTTTACTTTTACTATAAAAATAATATTTAAAATGAAAATTCAAATTTTAAATATTAACAAAAACATGTATACAATACGTATGTCAGCAAAGTTTGAAATAATTCAAATACCTTCTACGAAAATAATTATATTCAATTATTATATAAATATAAATTTTAGAAAATACTTATACATTTACAACAATAATTGTTCCCTCTTCGAAAATTAATTTTATAAAAATCAAAAAATTACATAAAAATTATAAAAACAAATCTATTCATATATCATAAGTGTTAATAATATTCATTAAGTTGCAAATTAATTTACAAAATTATTTGATTTGAAAAATGAGGAGTTGTTTTTATCAAATGTTTTTTTTATGCTTTTTGCAATCAAGCAGTAATGTATGAAATTACACACCTAGAGGGGAGGAGTGAATAGGTGTTATGACTAACAATGATCAATTAAAAAGTATGCACGAAAAACTGTCTAGCAGCTAACTGGATTAATACAATTCACAGAATTAATATATTGGCAGCTAGATAAGTTATGCAGTGCAGTAAATATAAAGAGCAGTAAGTAAAGAACACACAGCAATTTTAGCCAGGTTCGACCCCTATCTCCTAATGGTCTACGTCCTGGTCCTTTACCAACTTGGTAAAGGAATATATTATTGATCAAAATGAATTACAGTGACACGATACAATAATATATCTCCCTAATTCTCCCAGTCACTGATTGCAACTTGCTGACAACCCCTGTTCTCGAACTTAATGCCCTCTAAGTCCTATACTTCCCAAGTATAGACTTTTATAGCCTCTAGTTCCCTGAACCCTTGTGTCCAAGCTTGTCAATCCAGTAACTACCAACTTACACGTTGAACAATACAAGATTTAATGAATTACAATGGAAACTATGAACTCTATCAAAGATATAAACCGTGTTATATATATATATATACATAGAGCTCGAGTATATAAAAGATATATCAAATCAGTTTGATAACAACACTTGTGTTTCTTTTGAAAGTCGTTCAACAACCTAGAATGTAAAACACATAAGTCTATTTATATTGAACACTATTTCTGAATTAAACAAACAACCCCAACGGTCTTGACCTAAGTCTCACAAATTTTGTTGCTAGATTAATTCAAAAACTAACGTTCAAGAAAGCAACGTTTAGAAATTTTTTTAAAACATATGAGAGTTGAATAAGTAAAAACGTTGGAGTATAGACAACCATCTGAATATAAAAGCCCAGAAGAATAGAGTTTGTTGCTGAGTAAAACGTTTGGAAAGAATTTGTTAAAAGATAAAAAATTTGGTCAAAAACAAACTCCTAATAATTAGGAATAAAAAAATAAGATATACGTAAACATATATAAGTAAAATGATTTTAAAAAACATTGAGCCCATATACATATATATACGTTCTATATAACTGATAGAACCCTTACAAATGTAAAGTCCTAATTGATCTCCAAGAAAATATGACTTCTGGAAAATATGGACTCTGTCTACCAGCTTGCTGCGTTAGAATAAAACCTTTCTTGCCAGCTAGCTGCTATACCCTGTTTTGCTCAGAAATAAAATAATTACTAAACCTGCAAAACAATGTTAGTCCAATGCATATATCCAACTTTCTAACATCAATATATATAACATAACTTATATTTCCTGCAAAATAGAATTAGAAACATACACTAGAAGTTTGCCATAATATATCATTACAAGCGTACTAACTTGTTAAATATGTTATCATCAAAACTAAGATGCTTTCAATCTCCCCCTTTTTGATGATTACATAAAAACTTGAGAATGAGTTAAAAACTCCCCCTCAATCAAGCATCCTGCAAAATAAAAGTTTGATATGGCAGGCTAATATATATTTAGTAACAAGCAATCAGTTTGCTATATTGTGTTATCATCAAAACCAATATGGTTTCAATGTATATGAAACAAAATGAAAGAAAAAATTAAGACTAAGATCAAGGACTTTTTATTTGGTTTAGAAATCATAAAAGAAATATCACATGAATATACTTTTATGTGTATAAATCATAATGATGTATATCAATACTTACGTGAAAAATATTTAAAATAAGAGATTTATAATAAAAATGAGAAATAACTATATTTTTATAATGATGATCATAAATTTGTAGTGAATAACGATGTAAGCCAAGGCCATATTTGATAATTAACTGTTAGTGATCGATTGAATTAACTGTTTAGACTAGTTGGTTGTTTTGATTAGCGAATTAAATTAACTGTTTTACATCAAATTGTTTCTTGTTTCAGAATTGTTGGTTAATTAGTTATTTGAGTTAATTTTTTGTATATTAACCATACAAATAACAAATTTCTAATTGAAAAAGCTCCTCTTAATGATTTTTTGAAAATTAACTTTTTAAGTCCAAAAAATTATTTTAATTTGCTAACTATCAAAAAATAATATTAGAAACTTCAAATGATCAAATCCCTAACTCAAAGCTCTAACTTTTTCACAAAATTCTAATTTCCAAATACACCAAATATTTATTCAATTTGCAAGTGCACCTATTCCTTCGGTCAACGTCTAGCCAAAACACATCAACGTCTGAATTCGTACTACCCCTATTCTGTGGGCTGTGGATGTGGTGTAGTCTCCATTAAATTCCACCGCGACGACCTGTGGACTGTGGTGTGTGTACTCAACTGCTGGACTAATAACAACAACACACTTTGTTTTCCATTTTGTAGTTTCATCCATCCATATAAATGTAGATATAGCATATATGTATTTTCATGAATATAATCTATAAAAGAATAGAAATATTTTTAGGAAGAGTCAAAATCAAATTCATATACTTCATATAGGATAAATTTTTATCATTTAGATTATCTTATATATTAATATATATAATAAAGCATTAATTAGTGATACCTCTTAGAGATTTTTTTTTTATCAGGATGGTACGTCTCGAAATTAAATCAACCATTAAACCTATACTGTAAATAGTTTGCTTTATAGTAATTGCAAATGACAACTAAGATAGTTGGAAAAGTTGAATAAACATGAATAGCTTTTTTATTTTTTTTGAAAGCAAACATGAATAGTTAAAACGATTTTATACTTTTCGTTCAAGAAAAGTACATTATTACATTGGAGGTTTTGGTGGTTGAATTTTTTAATTAGGCCTGTAAGAATTATTAACTCATTTGTATTGTCTTTGATATATTTAAATTTTTTATTTTGTAATATTATTGAATTTTTTATAAGAGCATTCAAATTTGTTATTCTAAATTTGACAGTATGCAAATCAATATGATTTACGATTCATCAATGATTTAGTTTCTTGTCCATTTATATCTTGAATTGACATTCAAACTTTCATAAATCATTCTTTTTTCAAAAAAAAAAAATCGTAGATAATTTTCAAGTTCTAGGTAAATAAGATTTAATAAGTCAATAAGTCAATTGTTATTGGACACCTTTAATAGAATTACCAAGATAAATTACCAACTTTTGTCAAGTTATTTAATTTATTTTATTTTACTTACATGTCAATTTTGACAATATTTATCTAGAAAAATATTCAAAGAGTTAACAAACTTTAAAGTTACATATTGGTTGCGCAAATTACATTATAAATTATTTTTAATCTACAATGAGTATTCAAAATATATTTTTATACACTTATATATTTATATTATATAAAAAAGATTCTATTGATCTTGTACCATCAAAACGACAAGGATTATTAAAATATGTATTTAATTGTTAGTATAATTATATTCAAATACTAAAAGTGTATTTTGATGATTTAAATTAAATTATAAGTAGACTTCAAATTTAAACTAAATTATAAGTAGACTTTGACTCATGCGTCCAACACATTTCTTTACACCTTACTTATTACTTATGTCCCTCTCTCAATCCTTTTGCATTCAGAAAGCTTCAGAAATATTAATGTTTTATAATATAAAAATTAAATACATTCACTATTTTTCTCTATTATATTCATTTTATATAATAAATATTGATTTATCCATCATTTTACTCAATTTATTATTTTTATTTATTCTACGTACTGTATTTTCATAAACTCCGTCCCAGGTAAAGATTATTTTCCTCCACTATTCTACACATTTTTTTAAGGGTTATTTACATAAATACATAAGATTTTAACAATTACTTCAAATTTTACTACCATCCAACTATCTTTTCACTTCTATAAAATCATTTTTTCAAAAATACTACCTCATTATAATTTTATGTTTTCAAAATTCCAAAAATACTACCTTCCTCAGTTGCAACCACTACGGGGAATATGGCCTAATGTAATGCCCTCCTAATGTTACATTAGGCCCAAAATCCGTTACAGTAGACCTAATGTAACGGTATGGAGCGTTACATCCGCGGCCGCTACATTTGGTACCTAATGTAACGTTTTTTGGACCCTACTGTAACGGTAAAATATCGATACATATGATGCCTAAGGTAACAGTATAGCAACCAAATGTAATGGTTTTTGGCGTTACATTTGAATTAACCAGAAATTATTTTGGAGCTACGTGGCACTCTATTATTCTGCCACGTGGCACTGACACGTGGCACTTAGTGGGTCCCACATGTTGTTGTGGTAGTGCCACGTGTCACTGCCACGTGTCACCTGTGGGTCCCACATGCTGACGTGGCAGTTCCACGTGTTACTGTCACGTGTCATCTGGTGGGTCCCACATGCTGACGTGGCAGTTCCACGTGTCACTGCCACGTGTCATCTGGTGGGTCCCACATGCTGACGTGGCATTTCCACGTGTCACTGCCACGTGTCATCTGGTGGGTCCAACATGCTGACGTGTCATTTCCACGTGTCATCTGGTGGGTCCCATCCACGTAGCCTGCCACGTGTCATTTATGGTCATTTTATATACCTACTGTAACATTAATTTTATTCTACTGTAACATTACATATGCAAAATGTAACACTAATATTATGTAATGTAACTGCATTTAAACCATAAATGTAACACTAGATAAGCAAATGTAACACTACATTAAACATAATTTGCAATGTCTGCTTTGTTTTTGAAATAGCCATTACAAACTAAACATCCAAATCCAAACATCCCAACAACCAATTCAGTCCAACATCCCAACCACCAATACCATCCAAACATCCTAAACTCCATACCATTCTAAAACAACCTCCAACATCCCAAAACAACCTCCAACACCATCAAAGTACTTAGTAAAACAGTTCAAACAATCTAGGCAATACCAAAATACGAGAACAACAAGATAAAAGTTCAATACAAATAGTAAAACAACAGTGTTTTAACGGGGGGTCCTGCCTTGAGTGGCAGGAGTGATAGGAGTGCCGTTTTCGTCGGCATCACTTGAAAATGTGGCACAGAAGTCGGTGAAATCAATCTTCATCTCCGGATTTGCCTCTCCTATTTTTTTCACCAACCAAGCCATGTTTTCCTGGACTTTTCTGTTGACCTTGGCTTCCATTTCAAGCTCTACATTCTGAGTGATCTTCGCAGTCAGCTCCTCAACATAATTATCTGCAACTGGAACAGCCGGGTCTGTGGACGAAACTGATTTACCTTGCCTTCCCACCAACCAATCCGGTCGATTCTTTTTTCTAGGAAGAATCACATCTGCATCGTTTCCTTCAATCAACTTATCCTCAATGCCCTTCTGCAAGAAAAAGTTTCATCATTTTTTGCGAGGTAATAAACCACATATTGCCCCTCTTCTAGCATATACTTACTAGCCCTGTAGCCCAGATAAAATACAAACTAAATCCAAAGCAGTCAGATACAGACATATGAAACAGGCAATGGCATTGCCAAAAAGACAAAAGGGAACACGGACACCTTTATCACAAAATCTCTATAGCACACAACAACTTAAAAAGTTTCTATAATCGTTAATACCCTTCTTTTACAAAATCTGGAAAAAAACCCATCATAACTAAAAGCTCAAACTAATCGAAAATTCAGTAAATTTGAACCTATTTTATCTTTTGCTAAACTTTCAACATTAAAGTTCCAATCTTTATTGCCCCTTTCTAACCCCTCCACTTGATTCCTCACAAAACCATTCAAATTCAGCACTAAAATCCCAAAATAAAAAAAAAAACCCAAATCTCAAATTTGTACGAAAATCACACCAACCAATCTCAAAATGCTCATAAAAACAATAAACAAAAAGTGGGCAAACAAGAACAAAAACACTTACGCAGAAGAAGAGGGGCCAAAGAAAATCTTTTAAGAAACTTAGCCACACAATCACCTCTAGATTCAAACGTGTACTAAAAAAATTCATAGACTTACCAATTTTTTGTTAATTTCATCCGGATTGGACTTGTATTTGCGCCCTGGCTTGCGTTTACGACTTTTGAAAAACATTTTAGCATCGGACGGGGAGGCATTATTTGGATCTTTATTTTTCTGGCATGTATTAGAAACATCATTTACATTAAGATCACTGTGATAATAAAGTAAAATATGGCAGCTAGTTTCTAAGTGCAAATTAAGCATACCATGTTGTTTTTAACTTCAGCAAGACTCTTGGGACCAAGAGTGTGAGTCTCAACATAGGATATTCGACGGGTTGTATTCTCCTCAGCCATTGACTAATACAAAAAAAATAGAAGTATCAGATATAATTAAATACAAAGACATTAAAATTATCAAATGGTGGCTGTTGAAACTTGGATACATGCAAATTTTAATATTATAAGATCAGGGTTATTAGATAAAAACAACTATAAATTATATATTAAAGTCCGGGCAGATTTTAAAATTTAACGATATTTTTTTTAGACTTGCTCTGTTTTATACTTGTGCAACATGATTTAAAGTAAGGAACAAATGCAATATTTAATTACAATGTGTACATGAGTACCTGAACTCCCTCATCCGACCAATACTTCAAAAGCATTTTAAATTCCTCAAGTGGAATTTGATCAGGCCTGTTCTGGATCCTCTTCTCATCAGTGTCATATTTGGTATAATGGGCCTTCTTCATACGGGACTTGTGTGTTCTCCATAATGAATTAAACGTGTTAAACACCCATTTTTCCCCTTGTTGCGGAATACTATACTTATCCTGTAATATATCAAAATTGTAACGCATTAATCCATGCTTATATGTGAATTGGTAAATATAAGTAAGGTAAGAGGGGTCACCAAAGCATATTCCAGCATCTTCTTCTTTAGTGCTTCCGGAACAACATGCCAATTAACGTAAGTAATTGACACGTGATCCTTGACTACTGTCCCCAGAAAATTACTCAACTCAGCCCTAATCTTCCTGTCTCCAATTGGTTGACCTCGTTTATTCACCTTAATGATTACCTTATTTTCAGGTTTCCTAGCATGAACTTTAAGCATTTTTGACCGTCCTCTGCATTTTTTAGGACCTGTCCAGGCATACAAAAAACATACGGACAATGTACATCCGGCACTGATCGTAGATACATAATTATATTAATGATAATAATCCTACTTATATATACTTCATGAGGCATACACATGCATTACCTGCCTCAACTGCTTCATCTACAGGTTGTAAACTCGATTCACCAACATCGACCTCGATCCTTGGATCAGCTGCAAGGTTCTGATTCTGACGGTCCCGCAGCGCAATATAAGCAGCAACTGAACCACTTGGTACATAATTGTCACCTACTTTTAACAGTTTACTACATGTTGGCTTTAAAAGTGTAGCTCGGACAGTAGCAGATGGAGCTCTCTTTTCAGTAGCACTCGAAACATCCTTTCCTTCTTTCTCGATAGCATTCCGCATGTCCTTATCACCTACATCTGCGGCATTTGCACGCGAGCGTGTTCTAGGACCAGGTGTACCAATCCTTCTCTTCACAGATTTATTTCCCTGTAAGTCACATGAATATAACATTAGCTACACAAACTACAAGTGACATTATATACTGATAATTAATATAATAATGATTAACTAGAATTTAAGCCCGCGTTGCTGGCATTCACTTTGCCTTTTATTTTAAAATCCCTCGTGACAATCCATAGCTAATATGGTTTGTATTGCAACACGGAACTATATATTTAGGCAACTGATTTGATGGACCAAAAAAAAGTGCCACAATATTTAGGCAACTGATTTGTTTAAACTACTCCTATTATGTCAAATTAAGGTAGCTGATTTTTGATATTCTTACCTCTTATGTAAAACCAAAGATTTAACCCATAAAAGTTGCACAAACCCAACAAAGAAATTATTGTAATTTGCATGTAACTCAATCTCAATAACCCAATTATGCTAAATTATATCTAACAGTTTAAAAATAAATGACCTGTAACTAAACATTCAATATATATTACCAATTCACATATAAGCATGGTCGATTAAGTATAAATATAAGTAAGGACATCAAAATTTATAAATGACCTGTAGCTAAACATTCTATATATATCAGGGTGCAAAATATTTAATCAATATATAAAGCAGGGGCAATACAATCAATTAGTAAGAAATGACGATATGTACGCATAAATGGATAAATATCACCTCTGCCGAATCACTAGTATCAGTTCCACTCCCGTTTTGTTCTTCATCAGCTTGCTCCCCAGATTTGTTCTTTTCTTGACTTTTATCGACTCTCAGTTGACTTGAATTAGAAGCATATTTTCCCAACCCCAGTTCTTCAAACTTTTTTTTGTTTTCTTGCACACGCTTTAGCTTCGACAGCTCATACGGGTTCAGCGACTGCAACTGCTAGACATCAAATGTGAAAAAGACGATAATTAGTATAAAAAGAGTGAGGGATAATAGTAATACCTCAACATTAGAATCCTTAGGTAATTCCAATTTCCTTTTCGCATTCCCTCTTGTGTTCGCAGGTAGTACTTGTGGTAGATCTTGCATCTGAGGAGACCTTGGAATTTTCTTGCTGTTTCTTTGCTGTTGGAGTTGGTGTGAACTAACAAATGCACGCCTCACTGCTCCAGCGGCACCTGTTACAGGAATATATTTGTACAAGATCATTACATTAAGAAGTTTGAGTAATGATTAATTTTTCAAGGTAGGGCAAGTTACAAAAAGACCTGCAAATATGTTCTTCCTCGGTCGTTGGACTACCCATGGCACCCCTGGATACAATGGCTCGATATTTTTGTCAACAGTATTGTCCACATATAAAAGTACTTCGTCATCATGTTTGCAGTTATCTACCAGTTCAAGGAAATCTGTATCTGTTTTCAGAAGCTTCCAGCCAATTTTTTTCCCTTTCCACGCATATACTCCCCCAATCTCCGTGTATTTTAGGTAGTCCTTGACATATTCTATCATCACTGTATAAGAAAGCTCATCGGCTGGCAAGCGGTTTACAAGATAGGTCCGTCCACCCAAATAAGTAGTCTTTTCGAACACCCCTTCGTAGAAGTATCTTAAGCTCACAAGTTTTGTTGCCATCCTACAAAAATGAACAGAAATTCATTAAAACGAGTCAAAAATGATGATAAAAGATGTGATGCAATAAAATGTTAGAAGATAATTATGGATGCAATAAAAGACAGATGACAAAAAATGTTATGCAATAAAATGGCAGCAGGTAAAATGACGGAATGTGATGCAGTCAAAATTCAAAGTACATAATTATGGATATAAGCATAAAAACTGTAAAGAAGCGGGAGAACAATTATGTAGGCAGATAACAAAATGGATTTGATTAATAAGGAAAATTAGTTATTTCATTACTAACTTGAAACATATACAAAAATACATTCTACATTGGGGTATTTTTCTCTTTAGTTGGTGATAATGGAATTTGTCTTTTAGGAATATCATCCCTGAACCAACCAAAATCACCAACTTGTTTTTCTTTTTCACGACCAGTATCATATTTAGGAGGAAGGTCGCCACTTTCTTCTTCCATAATATTTTGGTCTTCCGCATCACACCAATTCCTTGGTAACCTTTTAATTACATAATGCACAGAATTTGCAGTCGGGTCTTCGACGTAAAATACTTGTTGCACCTGAGAAGCAAGGACATAAGGCTCAGATTTAAAGCAAGGCTTGTTAAAATTCACCCAAGTCAGACCAAATGAATCTTTTTCTTCTTGGTACCAACAACACTTGAAGAGAACCACCGTAAAAATTCCCCAGTAATCAACTTCGATAATATCTTCGATTGATCCATAATAGTTGACAGCTCCAATTATTGGGTTTTGGTCCTTTGAATTTGCAAAACTGGTGGTTTCAGCCGTCAAAAAAACCCCACTGTTCTGTGTAGTGCATCGAGAATCCCTGCTCTTTGTGTGAAACCGATAACCATTTATCACATACCCGCTAAACCTCCTCGCTTTTCGATTGGGACCCAATGCTAATACTTGTAACTCGCTTGAAATGTTTTCCTTTTTTCCAACCTCTGCTTGTAACCATTTCCAAAATTCTTCAGAGTGTGTTCTCTCCCTTTTGTATCGCTTTGATGTTACATCAGCTTCAACTAAAGTCCGGTGATCCCTATCAGATAAGTAAGTGCAAAGAGTCTAAGAAGAATGCATTTTTTAATTTTATAGTGTTTGTTTAATAAATGAAGTAAGGATTGGAGAACTTACTCAAGTAAACTCTCAATTTCCTTATTACCGCTATTGAACAAGTTGTAGGTGTGACATGCTTTCCAATCTGAATCTTTTAATTGAAAAACTTTGCCATCTTTAACTTTTCTTGTTCCGATATGATACTCCACATTTGTTGGAAATCTTCCAAATTCAGTATTGTTTTCTACTGCTTGACCGCCCAAAAATCTTGAACAAAATGTGACACACTCGTCTGCTAGATAGCCTTCTGCGATTGAACCTTCGGGTTTGCTCCTATTACGAACATACCCCTTAAGCTTCCCAAGATACCGCTCAATAGGGTACATACACCGAAGATGCTCCGGTCCTCCGTATTGAATTTCACTACACAAATGGACAGGTAGGTGCACCATGATGTCAAAGAAGGCAGGGGGGAATATAATCTCAAACTGACAAAGTATATCAACAATTTCTTCTTGCAAATTCTTCACATCATCCAAATGAATAACTTTATTCCATAAACCTCTAAGGAATGCACTTAGTCTGATCAAAGGTTTTGCCACTTCGGGTTTTAATGATTTCTTCGCAGCAAATTGTAACAAGTAGTGGAGGATGAAATGCGCGTCGTGGCTTTTGTACCCTACTATTTTTCTCTCATCCGTGTTCACATAGCGACTAACATTAGCAGCACAGCCATAAGGCAATTTTACGTTCTTTAAAATCTGGCAGAAGACATCTTTCTCCTTATTCGTCATGTCAAAGATGGCTGCCATAATTTCGAAGCTTTTTCCATCTGCACATTGAACCGGGTGAAGGGGCTTCCGTATACCCATATCTTGTAAATCAAAACGAGCACCTAAATGATCTTTTGACATGCCACCAATATTAAGTAATGTACCTAATATATTGTCACACAAGTTTTTTTCTATGTGCATAGCGTCAAGGTTATGGCGAAGTGGACAATGTTTCCAATATGGCAAATTAAAAAAAATTGACTTCTTCTTAAAAGGGGAGTCAATTTTACGCTTTCTCTTTTTCGTGCCCTTTATCTCGGGTCCAAATTGGTTTTTAAACCCATCCAACAATTGTTCAACATCCGTTCCGGTTAATGGTTCCGGAACCTGCCTTGTTTCAATCTGCCCATTGAATTTTTTCTTGTCAAACCTCCATTTGTGCGAGGGGTGAAGATACTTTCGATGATCCATGTAACACATTTTTCTACTATGTTTCAAATAACAAGAGCAAGTCTCGTAATGACATACTGGACACGCGAGTCTTCCTTTTGTGCTCCAACCCGACATCATGGCGTATCCGGGAAAATCACTAATGGTCCACAGCACCCTTGCCCGTAAATTAAAATTATGACCAGTCAAGGCATCGAATGTTTCGATGCCGACATCCCATAATTCTTTTAATTCGGCAATTAAAGGCTGCATGTAGACGTCGATGTTGTTTCCGGGAGATTCTGGACCCGATATTAATGTTGAAAGAATCAAGTTTTCTTGTTTCATGCACAACCAAGGCGGGAGGTTGTAGTTTACTAGTACAATCGGCCATGTAGAATGACTTAAACTCATTGTACGATATGGACTAAATCCATCAGCAGCCATACCTAGGGTAATATTCCGATATTCCGAAGAAAAATCAGGATACAAAGCATCCATTGTCTTCCAAGCTTCGGCGTCAGCCGGATGCCTTAGTTTCCCGTCCTTCGTCCGCCCCGTTGCATGCCATGTCATGACTTTGGAAAATTCCTTGCACATATACATTCTTTGCAGCCTAGGTTTTAGTGGAAAATATCTCATGACGTTTGCTGGCACTTTGCTGATTAACTTCTTTGGATCGTTATTCGCAGCAGAGCCTTTCTTTTCTTGTATAACCCACCTCGAAACCCCACAATTATCACAGGCTTGTTTATTCTTATTCTCCTCCCAATACAGCATACAACTATTTGGACATGCATGTATTTTCTGGTAAGAGAGTCCTAATTCCTTGATCACGTTCTTCGCAGCACTTGAGGACAAAGGGATATTGGCTTCTGGAAAGGCATCCTTTATTAACATTAATAAATCCCCGAAGCCGGAATTGGTAATTCCATGAATACACTTTAAATGATAAAGTGTAATCAGGAAACTTAAACGAGAAAAATTCTTGCAACCGGGATATAGTGGCTGTTTTCCCTCTTCGAGATGTTGTAAAAACTTTCTAGCTTCCGCAGTTGGTTCATCTTCTGCATTCTTGCCAACACAATTAAACATCGCTTCTAAATTATCTCCGAAATCATTCCCGGTTTCGGAATCCATGAAGTTGGTACTGCCTTGTACCTTCATTTGCGAAACTTCACATATCCAGTCGATATGTAAAGGGGAGGGCCCTTTGCAAATGAGATGATCATAAATTACATCTTGAGAATGCCAATTATGACCATTACATTTCTTGCACGGGCACTTCATTTCATCACCTACGGAAAATAGGGGAAACGCATTTTGCACAAATGCTTTTATCCCTCTAACGTATTCCTCACTATATCTCGGAAGCCCTATCCAATCAGCCTCCATAATAAAACCTATGTACTACCAGTTTCGATAAACTAATAGGCCTGTAGAAAACACTAATCATGAGAATAAACATGTATATAGTAATTAAATCTAACACATAATCAACTCTAAAAAGATCAAACATTTAGAAAAAGAAAACAGAGAAGTACTAAGTTCTAACCCAGACCGATTCACATCCCAAATCTAATACCAAATAAGTTCACAGAAAGTACTAAGTTCTATAAAACAACGCATGCCTAAAAGCACAATAAATCCATACCAATTAACAAGAAATCAACATAAATCACACTTTCATGTTATACATAGAGAGAGAGAGAGAGACAGATCGAGTGAGAGAGATAGAGAGGGGAGAGAGAGAGAGAGAGAGGTCGAGTGAGAGAGAGAGAGATACAGATCGAGTGAGAGAGATAGAGAGGGAGAGAGAGAGAGAGAGAGAGAGAGAGAGGGGGGGTCGAGTGAGAGAGAGAGAGGTACAGATCGAGTGAGAGAGAGAAGGGGGGTAAGAGAGAGATAGAGATCGAGCGAGAGAGATACAGATCGAGTGAAAGAGAGAAGGGGGGTGAGAGAGAAAGAGAGGAGATCCCCAATTTTACCTTAATCGGAAACTTCAAGCCCTAAATCAGCCTGCGTCGCCGTCGCCGTCGCCGTCCGGTGGTTTTGAGGTGAGAGGTGAGAGGTGAGCGGTGAGAGGTGAGAATGAGTGTATGAGTGTATATGACCTAAAAAATAGAAAGTTTACTTAAGTGTTTTTGGTTTTGGGGGGAGAAATGCCGCCCAATATTTTAATACATGTTTTTATCATTTTTTAATTTAATAATATATTTATTTATATTATTATTTATAAAATAAATAAAATGAATAAAATTCTTTTTCATATATAATATATATTTATTTAGTTCATTAATTATTATTTAATAATATATGTGGGGTCCACGTGTTGGACCCATTTGTGGGGCCAAGTGGCCAACCAGTAAGTTAATTAATTAATAATATTTAATTAATTATTATTTAATAATAATTAATTATTAATTAACTAATTAATTATTATTTAATTAATTATTATTTAATAATAATTAATTATTAAATAATTAATTATTATTTAATTAATTATTATTTAATAATATAATTAATTATTAATTATTTAATAATTAATCCCCGTTGACCGCCACGTCACCCTGGGTTGACCAGAGTGCCCCGTTGACCGCCACGTCACCATGGGTTGACCAGAGACCCCCGTTGACCGCCACGTCACTATGGGTTGACCAGAGATACCCGTTGACCGCCACCTCACCCCTGGGTTGACCAGAGTGCCCCGTTGACCGCCACGTCACCATGGGTTGACCAAAGATACCCCGTTGACCGCCACGTCACTATGGGTTTAGCAGAGTGCCCCGTTGACCGACACGTCACTATGGGTTGACCAGAGATACCCGTTGACCGCCACGTCACCATGGGGTTGACTATAGATCCCCGTTGACCGCCACGTCACTCTGGGTTGACTAGAGATACCCGTTGACCGCCACGTCACCATGGGTTGACTATAGATCCCCGTTGACCACCACGTCACTATGGGTTGACTATAGATCCCCGTTGACCGCCACGTCACTATGGTTTGACCGCCACGTCACTCTGGGTTGACTAGAGATACCCGTTGACCGCCACGTCACCATGGGTTGACTATAGATCCCCGTTGACCGCCACGTCACCATGGGTTGACCAGAGATACCCGTTGACCGCCACGTCACATTGGGTTGACCTCCACGTCACTCTGGGTTGACTAGAGATACCCGTTGACCGCCACGTCACCATGGGTTGACTATAGACCCCGTTGACCGCCACGTCACTATGGGTTGACTATAGATCCCCGTTGACCGCCACGTCACCATGGGTTGACCAGAGACCCCCGTTGACCGCCACGTCACTATGGGTTGACCAGAGATACCCGTTGACCGCCACCTCACCCCTGGGTTGACCAGAGTGCCCCGTTGACCGCCACGTCACCATGGGTTGACCAAAGATACCCGTTGACCGCCACGTCTCAATGGGTTGACCAGAGATACCCGTTGACCGCCACGTCACTATGGGTTGACCAGAGATACTTGTTGACCGCCACGTCACAATGGGTTGACTAGAGATACCCGTTGACCGCCACGTCACTATGGTTTGACCGCCACGTCACCATGGGGTTGACTATAGATCCCCGTTGACCGCCACGTCACTCTGGATTGACTAGAGATACCCGTTGACCGCCACGTCACCATGGGTTGACTATAGATCCCCGTTGACCGCCACGTCACTATGGGTTGACCAGAGATACCCGTTGACCGCCACCTCACCCCTGGGTTGACCAGAGTGCCCCGTTGACCGCCACGTCACCATGGGTTGACCAAAGATACCCGTTGGCCGCCACGTCACTATGGGTTTAGCAGAGTGCCCCGTTGACCGACACGTCACTATGGGTTGACCAGAGATACCCGTTGACCGCCACGTCACCATGGGGTTGACTATAGATCCCCGTTGACCGCCACGTCACTCTGGGTTGACTAGAGATACCCGTTGACCGCCACGTCACCATGGGTTGACTATAGATCCCCGTTGACCACCACGTCACTATGGGTTGACTATAGATCCCCGTTGACCGCCACGTCACTATGGTTTGACCGCCACGTCACTCTGGGTTGACTAGAGATACCCGTTGACCGCCACGTCACCATGGGTTGACTATAGATCCCCGTTGACCGCCACGTCACCATGGGTTGACCAGAGATACCCGTTGACCGCCACGTCACATTGGGTTGACCTCCACGTCACTCTGGGTTGACTAGAGATACCCGTTGACCGCCACGTCACCATGGGTTGACTATAGACCCCGTTGACCGCCACGTCACTATGGGTTGACTATAGATCCCCGTTGACCGCCACGTCACCATGGGTTGACCAGAGACCCCCGTTGACCGCCACGTCACTATGGGTTGACCAGAGATACCCGTTGACCGCCACCTCACCCCTGGGTTGACCAGAGTGCCCCGTTGACCGCCACGTCACCATGGGTTGACCAAAGATACCCGTTGACCGCCACGTCTCAATGGGTTGACCAGAGATACCCGTTGACCGCCACGTCACTATGGGTTGACCAGAGATATTTGTTGACCGCCACGTCACAATGGGTTGACTAGAGATACCCGTTGACCGCCACGTCACTATGGTTTGACCGCCACGTCACCATGGGGTTGACTATAGATCCCCGTTGACCGCCACGTCACTCTGGATTGACTAGAGATACCCGTTGACCGCCACGTCACCATGGGTTGACTATAGATCCCCGTTGACCGCCACGTCACTATGGGTTGACCAGAGATACCCGTTGACCGCCACCTCACCCCTGGGTTGACCAGAGTGCCCCGTTGACCGCCACGTCACCATGGGTTGACCAAAGATACCCGTTGGCCGCCACGTCACTATGGGTTTAGCAGAGTGCCCCGTTGACCGACACGTCACTATGGGTTGACCAGAGATACCCGTTGACCGCCACGTCACCATGGGGTTGACTATAGATCCCCGTTGACCGCCACGTCACTCTGGGTTGACTAGAGATACCCGTTGACCGCCACGTCACCATGGGTTGACTATAGATCCCCGTTGACCACCACGTCACTATGGGTTGACTATAGATCCCCGTTGACCGCCACGTCACTATGGTTTGACCGCCACGTCACTCTGGGTTGACTAGAGATACCCGTTGACCGCCACGTCACCATGGGTTGACTATAGATCCCCGTTGACCGCCACGTCACCATGGGTTGACCAGAGATACCCGTTGACCGCCACGTCACATTGGGTTGACCTCCACGTCACTCTGGGTTGACTAGAGATACCCGTTGACCGCCACGTCACCATGGGTTGACTATAGACCCCGTTGACCGCCACGTCACTATGGGTTGACTATAGATCCCCGTTGACCGCCACGTCACCATGGGTTGACCAGAGACCCCCGTTGACCGCCACGTCACTATGGGTTGACCAGAGATACCCGTTGACCGCCACCTCACCCCTGGGTTGACCAGAGTGCCCCGTTGACCGCCACGTCACCATGGGTTGACCAAAGATACCCGTTGACCGCCACGTCTCAATGGGTTGACCAGAGATACCCGTTGACCGCCACGTCACTATGGGTTGACCAGAGATACTTGTTGACTGCCACGTCACAATGGGTTGACCAGAGATACCCGTTGACCGCCACGTCACTATGGGTTGACCGCCACGTCACTCTGGGTTGACTAGAGATACCCGTTGACCGCCACGTCACCATGGGTTGACTATAGATCTCCGTTGACCGCCACGTCACCATGGGTTGACCAGAGATACCCGTTGGGCCCACATGTTGGGCCCACCTTTAAATTAATTAAATAATAATTATTTAATTAGTAATTAAATAATAATAATAATTTAATAATTAATTAATTAGTTATTACATGCTGGGCCCACTTGTGGGGCCCACCTTTAAATTAATTAAATAATATTTATTTATTTAATTATTAATTAATTAATTAATTATTAATTAATATTATACGTGGGGCCCACTTGTGGGGCCCACCTTTAAATTAATTAAATAATAGTTATTTAATTAATAATTAAATAATAATAATAATTTAATAATTAATTAATTATTACATGATGGGCCCACTTGTGGGGCCCACCTTTAAATTAATTAAATAATATTTATTTAATAATAATTAATTATTAATTAATTAATTAATTATTAATTAATATTATACGTGGGGCCCACATGTTGGGCCCACCTTTAAATTAATTAAATAATAATTATTTAATTAGTAATTAAATAATAATAATAATTTAATAATTAATTAATTAATTATTACATGTTGGGCCCACTTGTGGGGCCCCCCTTTAAATTAATTAAATAATATTTATTTATTTAATAATTAAATATTAATTAATTAATTAATTAATTAATTATTAAATATTATACGTGGGGCCCACATATTGGGCCCACTTGTGGGGCCCACATTTAAATTAATTAAATAATAGTTATTTAATTAGTAATTAAATAATAATAATAATTTAATAATTAATTAATTAATTATTACATGTTGGGCCCACTTGTGGGGCCCACCTTTAAATTAATTAAATAATATTTATTTAATAATTAAATATTAATTAATTAATTAAATATTAATTAATATTATACGTGGGGCCCACATGTTGGGCCCACCTTTAAATTAATTAAATAATAATTATTTAATTAGTAATTAAATAATAAAAATAATTTAATAATTAATTAATTAATTATTACATGCTGGGCCCACTTGTGGGGCCCACCTTTAAATTAATTAAATAATATTTATTCATTTAATAATTAATTAATTAATTAAATATTAATTAATATTATACGTGGGGCCCACATATTGGGCCCACTTGTGGGGCCCACTTTTAAATTAATTAAATAATAGTTATTTAATTAGTAATCAAATAATAATAATAATTTAATAATTAATTAATTAATTATTACATGTTGGGCCCACTTGTGGGGCCCACCTTTAAATTAATTAAATAATATTTATTTATTTAATAATTAATTATTAATTAATTAATTAATTATTAATTAATATTATATGTGGGGCCCACATGTTGGGCCCACCTTTAAATTAATTAAATAATAATTATTTATCTAGTAATTAAATAATAAAAATAATTTAATAATTAATTAATTAATTATTACATGTTGGGCCCACTTGTGGGGCCCACCTTTAAATTAATTAAATAATATTTATTTATTTAATTATTAATTAATTAATTAATTATTAATTAATATTATACGTGGGGCCCACATATTGGGCCCACTTGTGGGGCCCACCTTTAAATTAATTAAATAATAGTTATTTAATTAATAATTAAATAATAATAATAATTTAATAATTAATTAATTAATTATTACATGTTGGGCCCACTTGTGGGGCCCTCCTTTATATTAATTAAATAATATTTATTTATTTAATAATTAAATATTAATTAATTAAATATTAATTAATATTATACGTGGGGCCCACATGTTGGGCCCACCTTTAAATTAATTAAATAATAATTATTTAACTATTAATTAAATAATAATAATAATTTAATAATTAATTAATTATTACATGATGGGCCCACTTGTGGGGCCCACCTTTAAATTAATTAAATAATATTTATTTAATAATAATTAATTATTAATTAATTAATTAATTATTAATTAATATTATACGTGGGGCCCACATGTTGGGCCCACCTTTAAGTTAATTAAATAATAATTATTTAATTAGTAATTAAATAATAATAATAATAATTTAATAATTAATTAATTAATTATTACATGTTGGGCCCACTTGTGGGGCCCCCCTTTAAATTAATTAAATAATATTTATTTATTTAATAATTAAATATTAATTAATTAATTAATTAATTAATTATTAAATATTATACGTGGGGCCCACATATTGGGCCCACTTGTGGGGCCCACATTTAAATTAATTAAATAATAGTTATTTAATTAGTAATTAAATAATAATAATAATTTAATAATTAATTAATTAATTATTACATGTTGGGCCCACTTGTGGGGCCCACCTTTAAATTAATTAAATAATATTTATTTAATAATTAAATATTAATTAATTAATTAAATATTAATTAATATTATACGTGGGGCCCACATGTTGGGCCCACCTTTAAATTAATTAAATAATAATTATTTAATTAGTAATTAAATAATAAAAATAATTTAATAATTAATTAATTAATTATTACATGCTGGGCCCACTTGTGGGGCCCACCTTTAAATTAATTAAATAATATTTATTCATTTAATAATTAATTAATTAATTAAATATTAATTAATATTATACGTGGGGCCCACATATTGGGCCCACTTGTGGGGCCCACTTTTAAATTAATTAAATAATAGTTATTTAATTAGTAATCAAATAATAATAATAATTTAATAATTAATTAATTAATTATTACATGTTGGGCCCACTTGTGGGGCCCACCTTTAAATTAATTAAATAATATTTATTTATTTAATAATTAATTATTAATTAATTAATTAATTATTAATTAATATTATATGTGGGGCCCACATGTTGGGCCCACCTTTAAATTAATTAAATAATAATTATTTATCTAGTAATTAAATAATAAAAATAATTTAATAATTAATTAATTAATTATTACATGTTGGGCCCACTTGTGGGGCCCACCTTTAAATTAATTAAATAATATTTATTTATTTAATTATTAATTAATTAATTAATTATTAATTAATATTATACGTGGGGCCCACATATTGGGCCCACTTGTGGGGCCCACCTTTAAATTAATTAAATAATAGTTATTTAATTAATAATTAAATAATAATAATAATTTAATAATTAATTAATTAATTATTACATGTTGGGCCCACTTGTGGGGCCCTCCTTTATATTAATTAAATAATATTTATTTATTTAATAATTAAATATTAATTAATTAATTAAATATTAATTAATATTATACGTGGGGCCCACATGTTGGGCCCACCTTTAAATTAATTAAATAATAATTATTTAACTATTAATTAAATAATAATAATAATTTAATAATTAATTAATTATTACATGATGGGCCCACTTGTGGGGCCCACCTTTAAATTAATTAAATAATATTTATTTAATAATAATTAATTATTAATTAATTAATTAATTATTAATTAATATTATACGTGGGGCCCACATGTTGGGCCCACCTTTAAGTTAATTAAATAATAATTATTTAATTAGTAATTAAATAATAATAATAATTTAATAATTAATTAATTAATTATTACATGTTGGGCCCACTTGTGGGGCCCCCCTTTAAATTAATTAAATAATATTTATTTATTTAATAATTAAATATTAATTAATTAATTAATTATTTATTAATTATTACTTAATAATATATGTGGGGCCCACATGTTGAGCCCACTTTTTGGGCCCATCATTAAATTAATTAATTAATAAATATTTATTTAAGAATAATTAATTATTATTTAATAATATATGTGGGCCCACATGTTGGGCCCACTATTAAATTAATTAAATAATAAATATTTAATTAATAATTAATTAATAATAATTAAATAATAATTAACTAATTAATTATTGTGGGGCCACATGTTGGGCCACCATTATATTAACTTCTATTGTAACACCAGTTTGGCACCTAATGTAACAGTATTTGAGGTTTGTTACAATAAGCGAGTAATGTAACACTTTTCAAATGTAACAGTTCAAAAAGTATTACATCAGGCCATATTTGGCGTAGTGAACTTTTGCAACCTCATTTGCAACTTCCAGTTTTCAAATTTCTGATTTCAAGTTCTGGGGTTCAGATGACATTTTCGACCACTTTTTTGGAATCTAGATTCCAAAAAAGTGGTCGAAAATGTCATCTGAACCCCAGAACTTGAAATCAGAAATTTGTAGCATCTCAGTTGTAAATGAGGTTGCAAGGCCCCGCCAGAGGCACTCATAATTGGTGAATTTGGGTTGCATGGCCCCGTAGGGGCACTCATAATTGGTGAATTTGGGTTGCAAGGCCCCGCCAGAGGCACTCATAATTGGTGGATATCTGATTTGCAACTTTCAGTATTCAGTTGCAACTTTTGCAACCTCAGTTGCAACTGAGGTTGCAACAGTTGCAACTTTTTCAACCTCAGTTGCAACAGTTGCAACTTTTGCAACCTCAGTTGCAACTTTTGCAACCTCAGTTGCAACCTCAGTTGCAACTTTTGCAACTAAAAACTGAAAGTTGCAAATCAGAAATCCACAAATTATGAGTGCCCCTACGGGGCCATGCAACCCAAATTCACCAATTATGAGTGCCTCTGGCGGGGCCTTGCAACCTCATTTGCAACTGAGATGCTACAAATTTCTGATTTCAAGTTCTGGGGTTCAGATGACATTTTCGACCACTTTTTTGGAATCTAGATATCTAGATTCCAAAAAAGTGGTCGAAAATGTATCTGAACCCCAGAACTTGAAATCAGAAATTTGAAAACTGAAAGTTGCAAATGAGGTTGCAAAAGTTGCAACTGAGGAAGGTAATATTTTTGGAATTTTGAAAACAAGGTCGGTATTTTTAAAATTTTAGAAAGGTTGGTAGTATATATTTAAAAATCTAATAGTTTATATGGGTAGTTTTAAACTTATCCCTTTTTTTAACCTCTGTATCTAATAGGAGGGACTAATTATTAAACCATCAATTAAAGGTTTTTTTTAGGTTTCATGAGCTGTGAAAATAGTGTAAATCTTGCAAATCTTAATTTTAGAACTAATTAATATCAAATATTAAAAATAAAGTGAACGTTTAAACTTAATTAATATCAAATTTTAACTCAAATTTCAGGTAAACTAATAACATATTCCATGGAAAAAACCTAATAACAGAAAAATATTTAAAAAATTATAAACTAATATAATTACAAATATTAAAAAAGAGTTGTGCTAACTAGTATTAATAATATCAGCAAATTGCCAAAAGTAATTTCGACAAATTTTCTTGCTAATTTTAATTGTTACGTTTTGGTGAGTTTTCCGACTACCCTTGTCCTTTGCAAGCATAATATTCACTCATAAACTATACTAGTTGAAGATATGAGCACTTTACCTGATGCCCAAGTATAGGTGCTGGAACATGGATATGGCTATTGTTCATATAATAAAGTTGCTTATATTTGTATGTTGTTTCATGAGTGAACTTGGCGTTGCAATTCCACAATATGATGAATGCAGTGTCACAAGGTGCCACGGAGGAAGCAAAATTCGATTCCCTTTCCATCGGATTTTGCCGGATGAAGTTAATAAGCAGCTAAAGCCCGATCACTGTGGTGTTCCTGGCTTTGAACTCTCTTGCAATGCTTCTGATCATTATCCGGTACTCAAGTTCGAACACCAGGTCAACACCTCTCAACCTGGACTTCATCTCTCATTCTCTGTTGAGGCCTATGTCGATTCCATTGACTACGAATCGCAGCAACTTCACTTTTTATCGAAGTCAACCAATATCATGCAACACTCTGGCTACTACCTTCCTCGTTCTCCTTTTAAACAATTTGCTCTGAGGGAATATCAAGTTGACAATCCACGCTACTTAACAGACTATACCTTCTACAAATGTTCATCAAGAAGTGGCTACATAGACATAATCGATAATATTATTGAACTCGTTCCTTCTCTAAGTGGTCATAATTTTCAAGTCTATGTGGTCTATTCTCACTTGAGGACTACGGAAGCGCTTCTAACATCTTGCACCAAGTTGTACAATATTTCACATACTCCATTATTCGGGGGAGGATTGTCTTGGTCTCAACCCAACTGTAGGGATTGCGAAGGCAAAGGACAATACTGCAAATTTAAAGCAAACAGCACTACCGAAACTCAGTGCTACCCCATACCCAAAGGTTAGCCGTTTGTTCCTTGTATTATATTCCTTATGTACCGAAAATTTCTAGAAGTTTATGTAATTAGGTAATACTAGTTATAATTTGCAAGTAATTAAGGTTTGTGTTTTAATTTTCAGGTCACTCGTCACATAAAACAGGTGAGTCTTCAATTTTCGATTTTTCTTCATGTACTATATTCTTTTTTGGTTCTTATAATTTTAGATACAGGGGAGTGGGGGTTAGGGGTTGAAAATGGATAAGTCATCAGAAGGATTGTGTAGTTTGTGAGATTATATGGAGCAACTGGCTATGAACTGTTAGGCGGCCATCTTTGTTGATCTTTCCAAACTCCACCAACCTTCTCTTCACCTACCACCACCTACTGCACATCTAACTCTTATAAATACCCCTCTCCCATTCATTAGTTATTACACCTTTCTCTTTTCTCTCTTCTCTCATTAGCTGCTAGATAGTCCGTCTAGTAGGAAAGCCGGTTTAGCCCGCTTTCAGGAAGTGTCGGGATAGAAGGTCCTCGTGCCTAAACTATTCCTTAGGGTACTTGGGTCTGACTGCAGCCATCGGAGGTGGTCCCGCTGCAGAGGTCTTTCTATCAGGTTGTGTGGCACTGTCCGGGTTGGGAGAGGGAGAGAAGGAAAGGTTGTCGGGAAACAGTGATAGGGGGAGGTTTTGAGATAAACACTTCAGTGAGTTGGGGATATACATAATAGGTATCGTAGGGCTGAATTTGTGTATAAAATTCAGGGGCCGGTTACCCGGATATTGTAATCTCTTTTATCTGGTGTGAAGTTGTTACTCTTGTGGATGTAGGCTGGGCCGAACCACGTTAAATCTCTTGTCTCTTTTACTGTATTGTTGGTTTGTTGCTTTATTACTATCACGTATATTTGTGGGATCTAAGCACACATAGTTACCAAATCGCTTCCGCATTCGCAGGGAATCGGGCAGATTCCTAACAGTTGGCATCAGAGCTAGTTGTGTCTAAATTATTGGTGCCGAAGGAAAGTCGTTAAGAAAAGTGGTTGTCTAATAAGGCGCCGTTTTGACGGAAGTGCTCCCATTGTTTCTTACACTTACCTGGCCAATTGATTTAGTTGTTTGGATTGGTTTGTGTATACAAACGGAGATCATGACAAGTATTAGAGGATTCAATGTGACTCCTTATTATGGTAAAGGAAGTTTTACTCTTTGGCAGAGAAGGGTAAAGGAAATCCTAACCCAACAGAAGCTAGCAAGGGCTTTGAAGGGGAAGGAGGGAAAGCCAACAACAATGAGCACTGAAGATTGGGAGGATGCTGAGTCGCAATGCATGAGTACCATCAGACTATGCATTGCTGATAACATTATCAATAATATTGTTGACGAAAGCACGCCGAAGGAATTATGGTCAAAGTTGGAGACATTGTATCTCGGGAAGAACTTGACTACAAAGTTAAATCTGAAACGCGAGTTATACAAGCTGAAGATGGCAGCTCAAGGCAATGTTATTGAGCACAAGAATGTGTTTAATGGTATTGTTGATCAACTTGAAAAGGTTGATGTAAAATTGGAGGAAGAAGATAAGGCCCTTATTCTTCTTACTTCGCTTCCGGAGTCATTCGATCATTTGGTCACAACCATTTTGTACGGAAAGGACACGTTAAAAATGGAGGAGGTTCAGTCAGCACTTTTGTCAAATGCTGGAAGGAAGAACCAGGATGGTGACAAGGACGGAATGACAGTTTTGGCTTTGCGTAGTCAAAATAATAGAGGAAGGGGTGCTGTGAGAAGATCTACCAATAGCAGGGGTAAATCCAGATACAGTGATAAGGGCATGCAGTGCTTTGGTTGCAAGGAGTGGGGTCATATTAGGTCGAATTGTCCGCTTAATAAGAAGGATCCAGATGCATCATTGGCTGTGGTTACTCTCGATTGTGAAGATGTTTGCACCGTCTTCAATCGAGGCACTAGTTCTCCAGGAGAATGGATATTAGACTCAGGGTCATCTTACCATGTATGTTCCGAGAGGGGGCATTTTGACAAATTCCAAGATACAAAGAATGAAACAGTTTCTTTGGCTGATGGATCTACTTGTGAGATCAAGGGGATTGGAATTGTGAAAATCAAAATGTTCGATGGAATAGTTCGCAGCTTGAACGGGGTAAGATATGTGCCTAAGCTGAGGAAGAATCTAATATCTATCGGTCGGTTAGCTTCAGAAGGCTACAGATGCTCTGTAGTAGGGGGAGCTATGAATATCAAAAGAGGCCGTGTGGTTCAGATGAAGGGAGAGCTACGTGGGGGAATATATCGTCTGATTAGTACGTGGCCAGAACGTACCGGAACTTCGAAAATCTGGTTATCTCGTGCACGAGGGAAGATTGACTTGAAGGATACTGCTGCGGTTGTATTGCCTTCCAGTCTAGACGATGGTGTAAAGACTGCTGGGATAGATGCTTGGTCGAAGGGCTTCCATGACATCAACGAGTAGTTGGTGTGTTGCAGCTGCATATGGGCATCGATCAACACAAATCAAGTGAGCAGTGAACCATGCAACAGATTGATTTGTTTGATATGCAATTGGGGAGTAAATGAAAGATCGATGGTCACACTTGTGTGTGTGATTGTCACACTTGCGTGTGTGATGGACTACATATAGGATTGGCCGACGTGAATCAAGTGAGTATGTGTGTATACAACAGATTGCTTCACATGTATGTAGTTGGACAAATAGAGGTCAATGTTACACTTGTGTGTATAGCAAGTGGGCATTCGAGAATGAATGTGCAAACTAGGGTATAGTTTGGAGTCTTGGACTCGGGGGGAGTTTTGTCGTAGGGAATGATACGGATCGAGGAAAAGTTGGAGTTGTGCCAACAGGGCGCAGGTATGGAGTGCAAGTGAAGAGCTGTGAGTTTGGAAAGAGGGGGAGATTGTTAGGCGGCCATCTTTGTTGATCTTTCCAAACTCCACCAACCTTCTCTTCACCTACCACCACCTACTACACATCTATCTCTTATAAATACCCCTCTCCCATTCATTAGTTATTACACCTCTCTCTTTTCTCTCATTAGCTGCTAGATAGTCCGTAAGTGTCGGGATAGAAGGTCCTCGTGCCTAAACTATTCCTTAGGGTACTTGGGTCTGACTGCAGCCATCGGAGGTGGTCCCGCTGCAGAGGTCTTTCTATCAGGTTGTGTGGCACTGTCCGGGTTGGGAGAGGGAGAGAAGGAAAGGTTGTCGGGAAACAGTGATAGGGGGAGGTTTTGAGATAAACACTTCTGTGAGTTGGGGATATACATAATAGGTATCGTAGGGCTGAATTTGTGTATAAAATTCAGGGGCCGGTTACCCGGATATTGTAATCTCTTTTATCTGGTGTGAAGTTGTTACTCTTGTGGATGTAGGCTGGGTCGAACCACGTTAAATCTCTTGTCTCTTTTACTGTATTGTTGGTTTGTTGCTTTATTACTATCACGTATATTAGTGGGATGTAAGCACACATAGTTACCAAATCGCTTCCGCATTCGCAGGGAATCGGGCAGATTCCTAACATGAACAATATTTTTCTTTGTTTCTTTAGAAATCATTTTTTAGTGTTTTGAACTCTTATCATGTTTTTTGAAGTATGTAGGTAAAGTTGGAGGGATCTTACTCCTGTCATTTATCCTTGTAGCATTTTGCTATGTTATATACTTGTATAAGCAAAAGAAAAATTACCAGCAGAAGATTGAAATGTTTCTGGAGGACTACAGAGCTCTTAAGCCCACAAGATACTCTTATGCTGACATTAAAAAGATAAGCAAGCATTTCAAAGTCAAATTAGGGGAAGGAGGTTATGGTTCAGTGTTTAAGGGACAGCTTTCAAATGAAGTTCCAGTTGCAGTTAAGATCTTAAACGATAAGGTTGATCCTAAAGGAAGTGGAGAAGATTTTATAAATGAAGTTAGTACTATCGGCTTAATCCACCATGTCAATGTGGTTCGTCTGGTTGGATATTGCGCGGATGGCTGTAGGCGAGCTCTTGTGTATGAGTTTCTGCCAAAAAATTCACTAGAAAAGTATGTCTATTCTAAAGAAAATCGCAGAAACGGGTTCCTTGGTTGGGAAAAGATGGAAGAAATTGCTCTAGGGATCGCCAAAGGAATCGAGTATCTTCACCAAGGGTGCGCCCAACGAATCCTACACTTCGATATTAAACCTCATAACATCTTGTTGGACCAGAATTTTAATCCAAAAATCTCTGATTTTGGTTTGGCAAAATTGTGTACCAAAGGCCAAAGCATAGTTTCCATGACTATGGCTAGGGGGACAGTAGGTTATATTGCTCCAGAAGTGTTCTCTAGGAATTTCGGAAAGGTATCATCCAAGTCAGATGTTTATAGCTTTGGGATGTTGTTGCTTGAAATGGTTGGAGCAAGAAATCATACTTCAATAACAACCGAGAACACGAGCGAAGTATATTTCCCTGAGTGGATTTACCATCAGCTTGAGCAAGGGAGGGAGACGAATCAGATTGAGGAAGAGGGTGATAGCAACATAAAAAGGAAGCTAACAATTGTGGGACTTTGGTGTGTGAATTGGCATCCAGCAGACAGACCTTCAATGAAACATGTGATCCAAATGCTCGAAGGAGAAGATTGCCCGACCATACCTCCAAATCCATTTAGTTCAAGTTCAAGAAATGCATTCGCAGCAGCACCTGCTAGGACATTCGCCAACGAGCTTGAAGTTATATCAGAATTAGAGTGATTACGAGTTGGAGCAAGGTGCCTTGGTCAATTTTATGTAAACAAAATCCTTGAAACTGTATCTGGAAATATGTATTCTTGTTCATGTAAACCTTTCTTTTATCTGGAAATATGTATTCTTGTTCATGTGAAACTGTATATGGAAATATGTATTCTTGTTCATGTGATTATGGTTTCTTTAGACATGGACTATCTGAAAAACGTTCTTTATTCTGCGTAGGTGAGCTTTATATCTCTACTCAATATATGCTATGAAATACGAAAATGCTGAGATATTTAATCTTTCTGTTGGATATAGCTTATTTCATTTTCACACAAGCTCCAATAGATGAGGGGCTAGCTATACCATCAAAGATATATAAACAAGACCCAATAAATCCTAACTCCTACCTTCTTGAGGTTTTAAAAGAGCTGTTGACTTAACATGTACCTAGAAATTCTCATCTCAATAACGATTATAGATTTTTAAAGATAAGAGCGTAAAATAGATGTAAGAGGACTCCTACCTTCCTCACGTAGACATGCCTTCCACCAACGCCTTGTTCAAACACAATGTATGATCTAATTTAGCCTTGCCGTTTTTTGTATATATTTTTGTTCATTTCTGTTGTTACTTTTTCTCAATCTATCTATATAATCTCATTTTCTACAATTTATTGTCAGTGATTAAATGGTGTACCACTGTTAATAGATGACCGAACTGATATTTCTCTGGCTTGATGCAGATGGTGTTGCGTTTCTGCACATATTCCACATCAGAGCTGATACCTTGATGGTGCTGATTACGTAGGTAGCAGCGACAGGTGTACTCAACCGATATAAAAGAAAACATTCAACTATACATAGATGGCAATAGATCTGTGTTTTTGGCATATAAGATACTAGTAGTTCTCATTGGAGGCCGTGGTTGAATGCTCACCGGTGACGATAGGTTAAATTTTTTTTAAATGAATTGCAGTTTTATTAACACTGTTTGACAGGGAATGCAAATCCTCTGAAGTAGGAATCTGAGACCATAAAGGCGACTTCAGTTGTTTCTTGTTTAGGAACCCAATCCCATCTGGTTTAAGACAAATCCAACACTCTAACGTGAACGTGGTTACAACATAGAGTTTTCTTCTGCGCATCCTTTGGATAAGTGAAAACAGAGAATAAAAAACGAAGAGTTTGAAAGAATCTGCAGAAAAGAAGAAAGACTTAACAAATAAATTCAGTGAACAAACCTATAAAAATTAACTAATAAGATTAGTCGATAATGGGTTAGGGACTTGGGAAACTATATTCTACATCAGTGAACAAACCTGGCGAATTCCACTATGAAGATGAGTCTATATATAACAATGGCTTTGTACCAATCAATTTGATTTATAGACATTTGATACCTGAAATCTTCTTTTCCCGCTTATGTTCTAGTATAACATTTTCTGGAACAACGGGTGAGGTCCTAAACCTGGAAGAAAAGCATATTTGACTACTTGAGCTTTATAGCCATATGAGAAGCTTATAAAACTGAATTCAAACGCTGACAATTATTGTAAAACTTATTAATTGTATTTCTTCTTAAGATAATTCAGAAGATACAAAATCCAATTTACTTGAGCTAGGTGATAAAGGTACATTGGATGAAAAGGAGCTCATCGTGATTCACAATATAAACTTATATTGCAAGTCAAGTGATTTAGTAGGCTGACACTTTCTTGTTCATATACAGAACTATGGCATCAAATCACTGCTTTCAAGATGTAAGATTTAGTTCTTGATCCCCAACTAGGGGCCCTTGGGGACATATCAGAGGTTTAGGAGGCATCACTAAAATATTGAGGTCCCCTTCAAGCATTTCAATAACTTTGTTCATTGAAGGACGCTCAGTTGGCTTCATTTGTATACACCACATTGCTACGATAATCAACTTCTTAATCAACTCCCTTTCATTGTCAGTAGCATGTTCCATTTTAATATCATTCTCTTTGCTAATTTGGTCATAAATCCATGAAGGGAAGTAAATTTGGCTACTTCCATCCACAAATGGATTCAAATTTCTTCTTCTACCTGCCATTTCCATCAACAACATTCCAAAACTATAAACATCAGCCTTATTAGAAACACCTCCAATATTTTTGTAAAATAATTCTGGAGCCATGTAACCCATTGTTCCCCTTGCTGCAGTCATAGTCACAGTACTATCATCTGTTGCACGTAATTTTGCAAGACCAAAATCAGATATTTTTGGATTGAAATTTTCATCGAGGAGGATATTATGAGGCTTGATATCAAAATGCAAGATTTGAATGTCACAACCTCGATGTAAGTACTCAATGCCACAGGCTACTTTGCATGAGATCTCATAAATCATTTCACTGCTCAAAGTGGTTGTTCGTACTTCAGTTCCATCTTTTTCTTCGAAAATGTATTTATCAAGAGATCCATTAGGCATGAACTCATATATGAGAGCCCGTTTTGAACCCTCAACGCAAAAACCAACGAGCCTCACAACGCTAATATGGTGGATTCTACCAATTGTACCAACTTCATTGATGAAATCTTGGCCGCTAGCCTTGGAGTTGCTTAATATTTTTACAGCTACAAGAAGGCCACTTCTTAGCTTTCCTTTATACACAGTACCAAAGCCTCCTTCGCCAAGTTTATCATTGAATCCTTTGGTGAATTTCTTGATTTGGGAATAACTGTACCTAATAGGTACGAGATTATTTTGACCTTGCAGGAAGTCTTCAATGGTGTCATATGCCGATAAATGTCTTCTCCTCAATTTATAGATTAGAAATACAGATAAAAATGCTATTCCGCACAAATATCTTGCACCTAGGGCTAGGGCCATTGCTGCAGAAAGACAGAACATAAAACTACAAGAGAGTGTATGCGAAAGATTACATCAGAAATCTTAATTCTTTGGAGTGTAACTCTCTTTTTTTTTTTTTTTTTTTTTTGCTAATTGGTTTATATTGCAAGTTTATCTGCATGCTCGTAAATAAATTTTTTTTTAAACTATTTTTAATCATATCCATACATATAAGAATCATTCGATCCACTATAAAACATGATCTTCAACCACTAGAGCATCCCACATAGCACAATTGCAAGCTTGGGGGTCAATTTTCCTTGAACTCTAATAATTAATGAGTAATGCTAGGTATTCTAAATTGGTACCAAAAAATGCTATCAAATGATGTGGCATGGATGAGTATGGAAAATTTTAATTGGTGAGATTGATATGATCCTGGCGGGTTCACTATAATTATAACCAATCAGATAGTGAGATAGTGAGACGTGTAATTTGGAAAAAATTTGAGGTACAATTCGAGGTACCTAGCATTATTCTTAATTAATGTTGCACAAATTCACTTATAGGCACTTCAATAAAAATCCTCACACTAATAAAAGAGCAACGCGGATTTTTTGTATTCAAGTACCATTTCAAAATTGTAAAATTATAATGATTTACGTTCTGCTATTATATGTTGTATAAATATTTTAGAATATATTTTGCTGCAAACGTTACTGTTCATATGCATCAAGAAGTGTAAGTAGAAATTATTCACAATCTTTTATGCATGGCAATTATTCTAACACCTCAAACTTAAAAGACGGTCATTGTGAAGTGTAACGTCTTACCAAGAATGTATGAGATTCGATCACAAATAATTAGTAGTCCTGTGAGGTCATGGTTCAACAAACGGGTCAAAATGTTAAAAATCATTTAAGAAATGATTGGATCACAAATTAGATAGCAAAAGTATTTAAAATAGCTCACCCAGAGGCACCATTAGTAGGACGAAGACCCAACCACCTATAAAACATGCCAAGTTGTTCAGCATTAGCAATAGAGAAACTTTGTTTTGTACAAATTCCATATTCTTACTATATATTCAGCCGACTAAACACAATATTTAAAAAATCGAAGTTCCTGATCATATAGTTATAAGTGGCAATTAACTCTTCTAATAAAAAGGAAGTAGTCATTGTGAGGTTTAAGATCTTACCCCAGAGCAGACCTGCAAGTTCTGTGCCGTGGCGATGATAAGAAGGTAGAAAGAACAGAAATATGTTCAATATGACTTTAAAGATTACTGGACAGAGTGAATGAGAGGGATATCATTGGATTGCTCACCCAGGATGATTAACCAAAGGTAGGACCACAAGCCTACAAGACATGCAAAAATGTTTAGCAAACTTGTAATATGCAAACGGAAAATTAAACTTTGAAACCAAATATTTTCTCAAAATTAAAGTTTGCGCTCAACGTTTAACAAGGCGTCCTGAAGAAAGGTGAAAATATGTAATATGAGAGAATGGTTTAAATTTATGTGGATAGTGAAATAAGCTGTTAATACGAACGTCAACCAATTAACTAAAGGACATAAAATACTCACTGTCGCAGTAAACGTCAGGATTTTCATTCCCTATTACACTCCGGCAATAGTGTGATCGAGGAGCATGACACTTCAGACAGGATAAATATTTGAATGAAAGCTCTACCCCATAAAACCATATCGTCAGTGTCCAAGAATGATGTTTTATTAATGCTCGGCCACTGGGATGACATCCAAGTTGTCTTCCTAATCGTGCAATATTTGTTTTCTACCTCGGAGGAATTCATGTATCCAATGACCACGTAGGAAGAGACTGATGATGAGCAAGGAGGTGTTGGTATGTACCGAGTTGATGAAATTCCAACAGGAGCCGGGCAGTCAATATATGTTACTGGCCTATTCAACTCCCCAATCGGAGAAATGGTTCCGTAAACATATTTTCTTTTATTGAAGAAAGGATGAAGAGGCATGGAGGAACATGAATAGTTATTTGTAGCTAGCCCTGAATCGATAAGCCGAACAGAAGAATTCATATAATCAATAGCCTCCACATAAAAGCTGTAATATTTGGCAACTTGTATAGTAGTAAGATTGTTCTCGATCGCAAGAGAGTTCATAGCTGAAACTGCGACATTTGTGTTGTTGGCCACTTAGATAAAAAGGGCAGCTTATATTACCAATATTACCGCAAGAAGAAGATGAGGCTTTGCAGCAGCAGCTGCTGGCTAACGCTATAATGATTATTAGTAACAACGACGACATCATATGTGTGGTAAATCATGCATCAATTGGTGGTATATATATTACTCGCCAGTCGCCACTGGTGCTTAATAATTGGAAGAAACAATAAATGAAGTAGAAATTTTTAACAGGCCAGAAACGGCGCGCTGCATTATCTGAAGATTTGAGGTCGTCCTCTCGAACAAGAAAAACATGTAGGTGTGGCTACTTCATAACCTCCTATCCTATCTATAGATAATCAAGAACGCTATCTTCTTTCTATATAAAAAAGCTGACTTGACCAATCACAGATTTTTTATTTATTTTCAACCAATCACATGCAAGCATTAAAATATTCAATCTATGAAAATAGGGATATAAATGAACCGATACACTCGCGAACACCTCGGTATTCGGTTCGAAAAAATCTCGGTTCGTGTTCGATTCGATTCACAAACGAGTCAATCTGAACATGATTTTAAGGATCAATTCATAAACGAGTTGTACTTGATCACGGTAAAATTCAACTCGATAGCTCGCGAACAAGATCGATTAACGTGTTCGTGAATAGAGTTCGTGAACAGAGTTCGTGAACAGGTTCGTGAATAAGTTCGATAATTGAGCTCGTTAACATGCTAAGTATTCGAGATCATTAGCGGTTAATAAGCAAATTCAATAGATAATTTCCTATATGTAATATATGTTTGATTATTAGAATATATTCTCGAAACTCTTATTAATTGTACACCATTAATTAGAATATCTTATAGGTTATTGTTGATATTATAACTGTTTACTTTATAATAATAATAATAATAATAATAATAATAATAATAATAATAATAATAATAATAATAATAATAATAATAATAATTATAACTAACTCAATCTTACAATTAGTATATGTTGTATAATAGTATATATTTGTCAAAATATATATCAAATTAAATATTACATCATTTTAAGTACTAAATTTTATTATTAAATATTACTGATGTATAAATTAATTTATACTACTTAAATATAATAAAAGATATTAAAATATGTTTATGATTGTGTTAAATTTGAAACTATAATAATTTAAGATACTTGCAAATATGAAATATAAAGACCAAAATAAGTTAATTAAACACTACAAATACAATATTATTTTTCTAATACTTTAAATTTATAAAATATAATGAGATAATACTACAAGCATATATATAATCTATGCCAAAATTTACCGATAAGATTGTAAATTTATGTATGGTGACCGATACCTTTGTATGACTGATATTTTATAGATTTTATGTAAGAAAAACAGTATTTTGTATGACTAATGATATTTTATGTAAGGAGATGTGAGAATTTTATTGGTTGATGATTTATTATTATTATTATTATTAGTGTTGAGACATAAATTTAATTATTTAATTTTGGACTTTTTAATTTTTTTAATGTTAGATTTTTGTATACAAAAATAAGAAAACAAGTTTATGAGTTGTTTGTAAGTGAGCTCGTGAGCATAAGGTCGCGAGCAATATTTAAGATTTATTCGTGAGTATAATTTCATGAATAAGCTCGTGAACAAGCTTGATGAGTTGTTTGAAAGCAATAGTTCGTGAGTAAACTCATGATACATGTTCGTGAGCTGTTCGTGAACGGTTCGTGAACAACATTTTATCTTAATGAATCTTGCTCAAACATATTTTTTGGCTCGATTCAAGTTTGAGCTCGAGTTCGGTAATTTCTTAACAAACGATATATGAACATTTTAGAGTTCGACTCCGCTCGATTCATTTACACCCCCTAAATGAAAATGAGTTTTGTTCATTTTTTTTCTTTTTTCATTTTTAATATTTGACTAAGTCTATTTAATCATGATATAAGTCCTTAACCATCACTTTACAAAAATGAAAATCATTTAATGCACTTTAAATTCTAATGTTTGTTTTCTTTAAATCTTCTATCCAATTAGTATTTTCCAACACAAATAAACTCTTCTTTTATATTTTTATCACTATTAATAATCATTAATAAAAACATAATAGTAAAATGATAATATATATATAATAATAATCAATAATAATAATAATTATAATAAGATTTAAATTTAAATTTAAATTTTCTTTGAGACGTTCTTTTTAAATATTTCCATAGTTAGGTTAAATATGGATTTTTTTTTCTAAAATTTTCTCTAAAAAAATTCACTACATTCTGATATGCACTCTAATCACTTTTAATAATTTGCATTTAACATTAAAATTTGATTATCCAAAACTTAGCACGTTGTCATAAAGAAAAATGATGTATGTTCAAATTGTAAAAAGGTTGCCTAAAATAACACAAAATAATGATTGGCCAAATTTGTTCCTTATATTAATTAAAAATTATATTTATAAAAATGTCCCTGCGGAGCCCATTATTGTATAGGTATATTTTGTTATAATCTCAGGAGAGATAGTCCTCAGGCCCATTTTTCTCTTAAATTTATATGTACAACTTTGTTATATTCTAAATATTTGATAGGAAATTGACTATAATTTTAATCAAGGATTTTGCATGTTTGGAATTTTAAAATTTTTACAAATTATGTATAATATGTGTCAATATTTTTACTAAGAGTTTTTCTCATTGGAGATGACGTATATTTAAATTTTAAAATGATTTAGATAGATGGTGCAAGATCTGTGTATAATTATAATTGATATTGATTGATTTGTATTTACGAAAATTTTATCTATTATTTTTTTTTTGTTTGAAAAAATTTGTATCTAAGATAAAACTTGATTATGCAAACATTAATGCAATGGTGTATAAATTTAAATTTTAACTGTCTTAAATTTGATATTCGAATATAAAGTTGCAGTATGAATACATGTAATTGATTCTGAAATAGAATAATCCACGTATTGCTAGCCCTTTCGCTGGCCCTTTCTGTACGGAAAAACCTAACACATCTACAAATTGCTTTTTGTCTTTTTGATCAGCAGTTTTCTGTGAAACACTGATAAAGTTTTGGACAAGGAACCGGAGCCATGAGACCAAGTTTACAAATTCACTCAAGGAATTAGAGTGTTCTAACAAGTGACGATAATTAAAATGAATTTCGATCAAAAATATATTATACTGTTTAATTCAGCTAAAGACTAAAAGGCCACGTTAAATGAAAGGAGTTCACTGACACGCAATTCAAGTAGCTAGGCTGGCCAAAGGACTACTGCTAGGGAAGCAATAAGTTTTATTGCACCGATTTCAGGTTTATTGTGGTATCATCCAAGTCAGATGTTTATAAAAAATTGCAACAAAAAATTGTTACAATAAAACTACTTTAATTATTTAAAATCAACTTTAATTGTACAATATATATTATGCAAAATCAATTTATAATGTTTGATAATATGATTGTGATTGATTTTATATTAAAAGAGTGGTTGATTAATGATTGATTATTTATGAAATTTAATTTAAAATATATAATCGTATATTATGATTGATTTTAAATTAAAAATTGTGATTTTTTAGTAAATATTTTTTGAATTAAAAAATATGTATTTATGGATATGTTAAATAAAATTATTATTATATTTAAATTAGAAGTGTTAACTAACCGTGGTTAATGAGGTAGTGTGAGAATGTAAATAAGGAAAACTCTTAATATAACATGATTGGTCTAAAATTTAGGAATTAGCTCTGATTGGTCCTAAAATAATTCATAGTTTTGTAATTGGTTAACTGAACATTGGTAGACTCAGATTTTTTTTTGAACATTGCTAGACTCAAATATTATAATAAAGGATATTTGTAAAAGAAGATTACAATAAATCGAGTTCATCCGATGGAAAAACATGAAAAATAGAAGTCTTACCTTAGAGAATTCAGCGGCTAAGGGCTTATAAAAATTTGAATTATAGAGAGATTTACCTTATACGTTTTCTTCTCTTTGAATGTAAAACATTAGAGCAAAACACCAAGCAGAGATTACAAAGAGTAGATTATAGGTAGATTGTTGCAACAAAAAATTGGCATCCACCGGACCGGTCTTTGTAAACAGAATGCTCCAAGGCAGCGACTGCCTAGCCATACCTCCTAATCTGCTTGGCTCAGCAGTTCAAAAAAGAATCCATATATAGCAACAAATTTAAAATGATTTTTGAATCAAAGTAAGAGCTACTAAAAGTAATGAGGTGCCAGACGATGTTGTGCAAATAAAATCTCTCTATGAAATGGCATCTTTTTATAGTCTTTTTCCATTAATGACCTGCTTTTGAATATTTGCAGCCAAGAAATATATGATAACAGCAGCTGCTCATGCTTCCATGAGATGAGATACATCAAGAATAACGTGAAAGTTGAATACAGAAATGAATAACTACCTTCTATGAAATTACTGGAAGCTTACCATCTGCTGTAAAGTACTTGAACCATCCCCTATCCCTATAAAGACTAGAACAACTTACACCAGGACAAGTTCTATACATCTCTTCTTTCCTTGAGGTCCTCGCAGGTTTTAGTATAAGTCACTTCAGTACATTTCACATTGGCCAAAACAAACAAAATCTTTGAAAAGAACGCATCTGCATAAAAATCCAAGAGCAAGAATTTTTTTCTCTGAGACCATGTCAACAGTTATTTTCAACTGCTTTCAGTTGCAACTCAGGAGCAAAACCATACATGTCACCGGGTACCATAAATGTACTGCTGGTATATGCAGAATCATATGAAAGTATAAGGATGTGATTGATCCATGCTCACTTCTTGATTAATTTCAATACATCTCCAATTAGATGTAAAGAACCAGTTACAAGGACCTGAAAAATATCACAGAATATGAATTATAAACAGGTGAGAGTAGATAATATAGAAAAACTCATAAGACATGCACGCTTTTAGTTGACCACGTAGTCTAATAATGAGGTTACGAGAAAATTTGTTATACCTAAACTTGTATTAGTCCTTTCCAACCACCAGTGCAGAACCTTGTAGGTGGCAAACTGGCAGTAGAATGGCAATTTCTCGAAATTCATGTTTTATTAATCATATATCTTGTACTTTCTAAAATTAAGCTTTCTTCCTTGGGTTATAGTTTCTCACAAATGGAGCCATCATCTAACAATTACAAATCAAGAAACTCTACTTCTGTTTCATTTTTTATTTCTTTTGAAATAAAGGGTTTCATATGCCACATCTTTCTGATTTTAACAAATAAATAGTGTAAGATAGCAAGTCTTGGCCACATTACCTGGTAACGAACAGACTGATTACGCTGTGCATTGTCTCTCAACCATTTGATAGCTAAAGGGAGGGAAGGAAACACAGTGCTGTTCTCGCACCTCTTTATGTAACTCTCAGATTCCTCTTTAACTTCATCACTAGTGATTTCTGCACCTTTTAAGTGACCTGCCATTAGTGTCTAGTCATGCTTTTTATAGTGACGCTGGTAATATTTAAAGAAATATATTTTGCTAAAAACATAAAGGAATATATAACACATCAACCCAAATTCTATTGAACACCTCTAAAAATCCCACAAGGGGCGGCTGCAGTGGTCAGTTAAGATGGTAATACATGACCTGCAATTAGTGTCTGCATGCATTTTATAGTGTTGGTAATATTCTAAGAAATGTATATTGCTGAAAACATAGAAGAAATTTAAAACACATCAACCCAAATTCTATTGAACACCCCTATAGGTTCCACAAGGGCTGGCTTCGGTGGTTAGTTAAGATTGTATTACATGATTTGCCCCTGGTCCAGCAACCCTTGAGGCCAACTTCATTTCTAAAACAGCCAAAAGAAAACCACTCCATTTATGTTTGCCTATGATTTATTCCCACTATCAAAACAAAGTTATGTGGAAAGTTCTATTTTGTCGTGACGAGCAATTGTGTTGTTGCATTTTGAAATATCAACGAACCAACAATAGTGAGCTTGAGCTCGACTCGTGAAAAATTATAGAGTTTGGGTTTGAAATTGACTTCTATTCGAGCTTATATACTGTGCTTAGTTTGTATCAATAGAAGCTTTATTATTGATGTTTGAGAGTATTTTACTGAGCCTAGCTTGAGCTCGGTTTAAAATAAAATTGTTTAGTTTGACAAAAGCTCATTTATGTGCTAGTTTTCGAGCTTGACCGTGAGTAAGATTCACAAATTTGTTTGCAAAATTACATTCAAGCTGCTCACAAGCGTTAAAAATCGATTTTCCAGATTCAAACATAAACGAGCTTTTCATCAAATTTAACACCAAGCCGTTCACAAATAGCTCAGCTCATTACAGCGCTACTCATAGTATATGCTACAAGCTATATAACATGGACTCAAGAACCTAGTAATCTTCTAGCACTTGACTACCTTCTACTTATGACATTTTCAGCTTTTCTAACTATCTTAAAGTGTCTAGAATACCAATGTCGGTGGCCTGTAGATATTGGTACTTCTAGCACTGAGTCCACGTAAAACAAGTTTTAGGAATTAAAATTACTACCTCCGTCCCATAATATGTGACCTTGTTTGACTTTCACGGAGATTAAGAAAAATGTAGTAAAAAAGAGTAAAGTTAGTTGAAAGGTGGGTAAAGTGGTGGGACCTATCAATATTTAATAATAGATTTGAGATAATGGAGGAAAGTAGTGGGTGTAATAATATTTGTTTAACTAAAAAGGAGTATAAAATAGAGAAGTAGTGGGTGTAATAGTGAAAAGTAGTGTTCAAAAATAGTAAGTATATTTGGTTCATTCTTTTTGGGACGTCCCAAAAAGGAATAAGGGTCACATAAAATGGGACGGAGGGAGTACCATTTTCGCCGCGTACAATGAATTCATATAATCTTTGAAGAGTCAACTGCCATGACAAATCAACCTGGGAATCAATTGGCGCTACGTTACTAGTCCCAACCTTGTTATACACTGATACATTTGGTACAAAGAGAGCCTGCTTGAAGTGAACTCCTACATAAGCAAATAAAGTTGGAAATGCATTAGCACTAATTAATCTGCAACAGAAGTGAACTACAAATAGAATTTGAAACAGAACAGGAAATATGATTAATAATTGATATATGTACACTAATCTGTAGATTGTGTTTGGAAACATTAATTCATTTCCGACGATGGACATAAAATGACATGAATTGAGTTATCATTTCAAATTTTCAAACTTAAGCCTCAATTTAAATGTCATGGGATTGGACCAAAACCAGCTCCCAATTATATTGAAAAATCCAAACATGCATCTTGACCAACTCCGGCATTTGAAATCAAATTCTAATATCCACGGATAAAATAAGGTTAACTTAAACTGCAACATCAGCAGCAAGTACCAGTCACATGCATAATTTTACACAGATTCCAGCAGTGGGTAATCAAGACAAAGGACACATCTCATTATAATATTTACCATGGCTAGCGCAGGTGTTTATCAATCGCGGAAGGAGCAGTTGTGGGTCCTTCACCGACATACAATTAAACAACAATATCTGCATAACAAACCACAATGCTTAGTAAGTACAATAGGATATCACGCATCAGAATAGAGTAGGCGGAGTCATCAGAGACACAACATTAATAATACTCTCAGGAACACACACACAAAAAAAAGAGTAAACAATTACTTGCATAGTTCAGTTTAACCAAAAAATGCAAGATAGATGAATAATACTGAAGAGTCTAGTTATAAATCATTTTAGAGGCCATGGATACCATCATGCAATTATTACAACCTCATGAAGCTTCCAACTGATTAGTTTCATGATAAATTTAATATCTGATTCCTTCAAATTATGTAACGTCGAAGATAAACATGACATTTAGAATACACTCAACCTAGAGCAAACCATTTTGCATCAAATTATGGATAATTCCTTTAAATTATGAAACGCTAGAGTTATCAGGTAACTGGCTACTCGGGGTTTTGCGATGTTCATTATCTTGTTTGATGGCAAGAGCAAACCATTTTGCACATACTTCCATACTTTCGGGACTATGGGCTCCATCCAGATAAAACACCAAATCTTCTTGCCTTTTGATATCAATGTACTGATCAAGGACAACCTGGGCTCTACCTTGCAATGCAGCTGTTGTAAGCCCTCTGATGAATTGCTCAGGCAGAGAACTCTAGTTCCACGAAGAAATGAAAGAACTCTGTTAAATAAATTGTAACACACGACTATGGGCCACAACAGTTGATTACATATGCTAGGCGTCAACAAAAGGGTAAAAGAGGAAATTCACAGACAGAAGGGCAAAAAGGGAAAAACACAGTGCAAGTGGGATAAAAGCACGTAGCAAAGGGGAATTAGGGTTATGCTGTAATTTGTTATCGTGTATTGTTAAACTGGGAGAGAGCTGCCTCTCTCGAAAAGGCAGTATCTATCTTTAAATTATTATCAATCGGAACTTGTATACACTGTTGTTGGAAGTTGTGGCTCTATTAATTGAAGTAATATCTCAGTTCATTACAAAGTGGTATCAGAGCGGCGGTCCATGGCACCGTCGAATACGCCGACCGTCGGTCAACGGGTGGAGGAATTAGAAGATGTGGTCTGTAACTTGGAGTCGAAACTCACAGATCTAGTCTCGAAAATAGTTGAGAAAGCAGTCGAGGTTATGAGACATTCACTGGTCGAGATGATGTTGCAAAATCAGACTGAAACGGCGGCGCAACAAAAGAAAGAGGTGGAGGCGATGACGACGAGGCTTGAGGGGAGGATTAACAGATCTCGTGAAAATCAGGAGGCCCTCATTTATTCGATGAAGAACGAACAGAACCAGTTTCTTTCGGAGGTAAGATCTACTCTCACTAACTTTCAACATCCTTTTAATCCTAGTTTAGAGAGGGGTGAAGCTAGTGTGAACAACGGTGAAGGAAGGGTGAGAGAACCGCCGCATACACCGCTTATGGGTGGAGGTCTGGGAGTTGTAATTGGGAGTCCAGTGGTCGATCGAGGTGGGTACAGTGGAACTGGGTCGGGTGGTGGACCAGTGGGGGTCCGGGTAATTGGCGGTATAGAAAGTTAGATATGCCTCTGTTTGACGGAACCGACCCGGACGGCTGGGTATTGCGAGTGGAACGCTATTTCGATTTCTATCGGTTGTCGGAGTTTGAGCGTTTGTAGGCTGTGGTCGTAGCGTTAGAGGGAGATGCTTTGAGATGGTACCAGTGGGAAAATAATAGGCGTCCAATCAGGCGATGGGAGGATCTGAAAACATTCATACTGCGATAGTTTCGTCCATCTTCTGGGGGATCTCTATATGAGCAATGGCTTGCTACGGTCCAAACCACCACTGTGGCTGAATATCGTCGTAAATTTATTGAGACTGTTGCCCCGTTGGAGAGGATACCAGAAACAATTCTATTGGGGCAATTTTTAAACGGTTTGAAGGATGACATCAAGGGTGAGAGAAGAATTATGAATCCAGTGAGCCTCGAACAAGCAATGGAGCTGTCTCTACGAATTGAAGAACGTAATCAAATGACAAATACCAAGAAGATTGGGGGAAGTGGGTTTAAAACAGGATCTTATCCGGTGTCTCTAAAGGGACCAAGCCAAGGGAGTTGGGCAGGTTATGGTTCGCAGCAGGGTACTCCTTCAGTTCGCAGTTGGGCAACTCAGGCGGGGGAGTCTCAAGCTTCTATAAGTTCCCCAAAATCCACAGTCTCGAATCCAAGCAAGAACAGTGGGGAGATGAAACGCTTGAGTGAAAGGGAATTACAAGATAGAAGGATGAGAGGGTTATGCTTTAAATGTGATGAGAAGTGGGTGATGGGACATAGATGCAAGAAGAGAGAGTTAAGTTTATTATTAATTGATGAGGAGGATGAAGAGGGGATTGACAGTGGAGGTAGTGAGACACCACTATCTCCAACTGAAGAAGTGGGTGTAGAGGTTCCTATTCCGACTGAAGTGTCTCTAAATTCAGTCATAGGATTGTCAAATCCTAAAACCATGAAACTACGGGGGGTCATAAAGGGGAAGGAAGTAATTGTGATGATCGACCCTGGTGCGACACACAACTTTATATCGTTGTCCAAGGTCGAAGAGCTTAAGTTGCCAGTGTCCGACTCAGGTGGGTTTGGTGTGGCTCTGGGCAACGGTGATTCTATCAGGGGAAAAGGACTGTGCAAGGATGTGAGGTTGCAGCTGGAAGGAACAGTAGAAGTTTGGGCAGATTTCTTGCCGTTGGAATTAGGCAATTCGGATGTCATTCTGGGAGTACAGTGGTTGGAGACCTTGGGTAATGTAGTAAGTAACTGGAAGACGCAAGTTATGCAATACGAGATGGATGGCAGAACTGTAACATTGGTAGGGGACCCATCTCTGGTTCGTTCCCAGATTTCGCTCAAAGCATGATCAAGACCATACGCAAGACAGGGGGAGGCTATTGTGTGGAACTAAAACAAAGGGAGATGATAGAAGCCACCACACAGGAAGAGGGGCCAGTGGTTCCTGAGTTTTTGGCTGGAACAGTAGCACAATATGACTCTGTTTTCACAGCACCCAAGGGCCTGCCACCCACGAGGGGCCATGAACACTCAATCGTGCTCAAGGAGGGAACCAATCCCGTAGGGGTCCGTCCCTATCGTTATCCACAGGCCCAGAAAGATGAAATCGAACGGTTGATCCAAGAAATGCTACAAGCAGACATCATAAAACCCTCGACTAGTCCGTATTCAAGTCCTGTTTTGCTAGTCAAAAAACGAGATGGATCGTGGCGCTTTTGCGTCGATTACAGGGCCCTCAACAAAGAGACTATACCGGATAAATATCCTATTCCGGTTATAGATGAACTGTATGGGGCACAAGTTTTCTCGAAGTTGGACTTAAAATCGGGCTACCATCAAATTTTGGTACGACCTCAAGATACTCACAAAACGGCGTTTCGTACCCACGACGGCCATTACGAGTTTTTGGTCATGCCATTCGGGCTAATGAACGCACCCTCGACATTTCAATCTCTGATGAATGATGTGTTTCGCCCCTATTTAAGAAAATTCGTCCTGGTATTTTTTGACGATATACTCGTCTACAGTGCTTCGAGGCAGGAACATAAGTTACAAGTGCAGTTGGTGTTGGACAAACTGCAAAAACACAGCCTGGTCGTGAATAGAAGAAAATGTAACTTTGGAGAGAGAGAGGTGGCTTACTTGGGCCACGTGATCTCAGGTCAGGGGGTTGCAGTTGACATGGAAAAGGTCAAGGCAATTTTGGAGTGGCCCTATCCTAAGAATTTAAAGGAGTTAAGGGGGTTTCTCGGCCTCACGGGATATTATAGAAAGTATGTGAAGTATTACGCACAAATTGCTCAGCCCCTAACTGAGCAACTTCGTAAGGATGCTTTTGGATGGACCCCTGCAGCCACGACAGCGTTCGAAAAGTTGAAGCAGGCCATGACTCGGCCTCCAGTCTTGGCCATGCCAAATTTCAACAAACAGTTTATTTTAGAAACTGATGCATCAGGGTTTGGAGTTGGGGCCGTGTTGATGCAAGAGGGACGGCCCATCGCTTTCTACAGTAAGCTGCTGGGCACTCGAGCACAACAGAAGTCGGTATACGAGAAAGAACTCATGGCCATATGTTTAGCAGTTCAGAAATGGCGATTTTATCTGCTGGGTCGGCATTTCGTTATTAGGACTGATCAACAAAGTCTGCGTTATATCACCCAACTGTTGGTGTATACTGAAAATATTTATTTGAAGTATTTACATTTATTTCTGGCCGGTTTAATTGAGAATCATTTAAATGTTTACATGTTGTCTAAATATTATATATTGTGAATAATCTAGTATCAAATGGGATACAGAATATTAGATTATTAAATACGGTTTATATAATATAATAAGGTTCACAGCACAGGTGGAGTTAGACAATCCACTGGAATGGCTGTAGTATTATTTAGATTAGTTTATATTGACTAATAAATAATACTAGTATACTTTGTGTATATTGAACAGGATCAAATTTAGAATTGTTCCCTTATACTGATTAAGAAGGTGAACTAAGATTCTATGTTATTATTAATGCTTAGGTTCTTAATCCGGAAATAATAATTGACACGTATATATTATTTACATGCTTTGATTTATATATGAAATAATTCTTTTGATTTATTTCATTATATTTTGGGTGATGAAATAATATGTATGGTGGGATATTATTTATTGAAGGAATCCATGTCCTGATAATATTCGGGTTAATGATGTCCCCTTGAAAGCTCAAAAAGATTTAATTATGTGAAACCCTGCAGGTGGATTTATTCCGGCATAATTAAATAAAGGTTGAGTGGATAATCAAGGATAAAAGATATTAATTAAATGAATTATCAGTAATTTATTTAATTAATGGACATGCGATATTTTAAACATGGGGAATTTAATAAGCAAATAATATTGGAACCGAATTAATTAATTAAATTACGGTATTAGGAAAGGTAGTGCAAATATTAATTCTTTAGTGGATTGAATTAATATTTAATTACATTGGGCTAGGCTCAAGATGTAATTAGAAGGCCCAACCTAATTATCCATGATCCCTATTGTAGCCTATATATATTCCTATTCTTTTCTTGCTGGGGGGTGGTCGAAAAAATTTTGTAGCCACCCAGGAGCAAGAAGAGAGGTTAACTTGAGAAGACGAAGGCCACACTTCGCTCAAGGGAATTTGGGAATACAATAGAAGAGCGTGGAATCAACCGTTAACAAGGTGATTTTTCTATTCGTACTCGTTAATTTATTGTATCGAAATTCGCAGTGCCAAGATCTGATTGTCCCAACAATTGGTATCAAGAGCCTGGTTCATTGGTTCTGCGAATTTTGATACGATGTCCATGTCGTAATTATATATGCATGTGTATAGTGGTGTGCTTGGATAATAATCTTTTGCAGGTTGTTTAGTATCCACTATTATGGCCATGTAATTTTAATTATGTGTTTGGATCCCACGTGGTTTAATCGTGGTTATTTTGTTTGGTTTCCACGTGGTTTATCGTGGTTGTAAAACACGAGGGTTGATCGTGTTAGAATAGATTTACAAAATTAGTTTTGTATTAGATCTGTTTTGTATGTAATTGTTTGATGGATTATGTAAAAATCCGGGTATTTTGTAACAATTACGTTCGATCGGAAATCAAATCGGAGAAACAAAATTGTCCGCTGCGTAGTTGATTGTGGCTGCTGGTTTCGTTTAAGTCGAACAGAAACAGATCTGGAGAACAGAGGAGAAGGCGGCGCGCGCGTGAAAATTCTGGAAAACATGAGTAACGCAGGTTTGTCCTGCGTTACAGGGCTTCCAGGGGTGTAACGCATGTTGCACATGCGCAACAGGGCTTCCAGGACCTGTAACGCATGTGCGTCATGCGCAACAAAGCTTTCAGGGCAGTAACGCAGCTTCTAGATGCGCCACAGCAGATTTTTGGCAGAAAATAGATTTTTTCAGCAGAATATTGCTGGAAATTTATTTTTTTTCAAGGGGCCATAATAGTGGATTTAAATTATATTTTTTAATTTTAATTCCGCTATTTAATTTTTTAATTATTGCTTTAAATAATTATTATGTGTGTTGTTAATTATGTGTGTAATTTTTAATTGCATGTTTAACATAATTAGGACGACATGGACATTAATTTTATTTATTGCTTTAATTTTATGATGCATGCTGCTATGTTATGTGTTCTTTGTTTTGTTATTTTTATAACATGTGGACCTCGAAAAAATAACATAGGGCGATGCATCTAGATAAAATTCCTCAATTTTAAATAAAAATTCTAAGTGGGTGAGGGAATTAATTAGGAATTAAATCCCATGGTCTCCATTATTGTTTGTATGTAATTTAACACCGAGACGAATATAAATTATATACATGCCACCCATCGTGGTGTATGATTTATGGTGTCAGGTAGTGTTATGGATATTACTAGAACAAACTTCCTAAATTAATTACGAATATTGAAAGGTATACATGCCACCCATCGTGGCGTACCAAGTTTCATAGAATTCAATTAATTAGAATGGTACCACTGATTGAATATAGATTTCAATATAGAGAGAAAGGATGATTCTGTCTAGAAAGGGGTCTTAAGTGATGCCTCTTGACAATGCTCCCCCCGATCTGGGAATTATCCTATTATCGATTATTGATTTGAAATATTTAATGGTGGTATCCAGTCTTTTTATTAATTTAAGATTTAATAATGGTATACACTTAGCTATGAAAAATAATATATAGTCCACCCTAACGTGGCGTATTATTTAGTAATAGGACCGAAGTAATATTTAAACGAATTTAAGTGGTATATATGTCATCCATCGTGGCGTACCAGATACTTATGGTGTTTAAATATTAGTGCATTAATTTTAATTAATTGTTAGAGGAAACCAATAGGATTTAAGATTTATGCAACTATCTGATTATGTGTTACATGTATGATTCTCAGGATTAGATCACTATGGGCTTTAATCCACTATTCACCATACTTAAGGATAACAAACTTACTGGACCGAACTATATTGAATGGAAACGTAATTTGGACATAGTGTTGACTGCTGAGGAGTACAAATTTTGTACTTATGAACCCAAGCCAGACCAGCCTGCTGAAGATGCTCCCGAAAGTGAGAAGGAGTATTATAAGCGGTGGATTAAGGCTGATGAGATGTCGCGATGTTACATTCTGGCAGCAATGTCGGGTGTTTTGCAGCATCAGCATCAGGCTATGCCCACTGCTTCAGATATGCTCTTTAATCTCAAGGAACTTTTTGGAGAACAGAATAGGGCTGCTAGGCAAGTAGCAATGAAGGCTTTAATGAACACTCAGATGGTTGAAGGAACACCTGTAAGGGATCATGTTCTCAGAATGATGTCTCATCTGAATGAGATGGAGATCCTTGGTGCTGATATTGATGGGGAAACCCAGATCGATATCATCCTTATGAGCTTGCCCAAAATTTTTGAGCAGTTCCGCTTGAATTACACCATGAACAAAAGGATGTATAGTCTCGCGGAACTTCTGACAGAACTTCAAGCAGCTGAAGGACTCTTTAAGCAGAATGTTCAAGTGAATGTGGCCGAGAAAGCTTCTTCATCTAAACCGAAAGGTAAGAAGAAGAAAAAGACTCAGACACAGAAAGCTGGAAAGATTGCTAATGCAGTGGGAGTTCAAGGTGGTGTGAAAAAGCCTAAGGGCAAGTGCTTCAGGTGCAAGCAGTCAGGTCACTGGAAACAGGATTGTCCTCTTCCTAAGAAGACAAACAATACTGGGGTTCCAGCAATCCAGAATGCTTAGAGATGGCGAGATATATGTGTTCATGGGAGATGCTACGAAAGTAGCAGTAGTTGCAGTTGGAATAATTACATTGTCTTTTGGCGATGATAGGATTTTGGTTTTGAACAATTGTCTTTATGTACCTTCGTTTAGAAGGAATTTAATTTCGGTTTCTAAACTTGCCATGGATGGTTATAATGTTTGTTTGGATCGTAATGTTTCTATTATGATGAATAAACGAGTTATATGTTCTGGTACATTGCAAGACAATTTATATATTATTAATCCTATCCAACCAATGCTGCAACATAAGGAAACTAATAACATTCTTTCTAGCTCAAATAAAAGAAAGAAACCTTCTGAATTGAACCAAACATATCTTTGGCACTTAAGATTAGGTCATATTAACTTGAGGAGGATTCAAAGACTGGTAGTAGATGGGCCATTAGGCTCGTTGGCAGTGGAGCCATTTCCAGTTTGTGAATCCTGCTTGGAAGGTAAGATGACTAATAGGCCTTTTAAAGCAAAGGGGAATAGAGCTCAAGAAGTGTTAGAATTGGTTCATACTGATTTATGTGGACCTATGAGTATCCAAGCAAGAGGAGGTTATGAGTATTTTGTCACTTTCATTGACGATTATTCTAGATATGGGTACATTTATTTGTTGCGCCGTAAGTCTGAGTGCTTTGAAAAATTCAAGGAGTACAAAGCAAGTGCGGAGAAGCGACATCTTGGAAAATGTATCAAGTCACTACGATCAGATCGTGGTGGCGAATACTTGCTTGGAGAATTTAGGGAATATTTATCAGAAAATGGGATTGCGTCCCAATTGTCTGCACCTGGCACACCTCAGCAGAATGGTGTAGCAGAGAGAAGGAATCGGACTCTTTTAGAGAGTGTTAGATCGATGATGAGTTATTCAGATTTACCCAAGTCGTTCTGGGGATATGCTATAGAAACAGCGGCTTACCTTCTAAACTTGGTACCTTCTAAGTCGGTTCCCAAGACTCCAATAGAATTGTGGACTGGTAGCAAACCAAGTCTAAGACATATTCGTATTTGGGGTTGTCCAGCACATGTGCTGAACAAGAACGCGACCAAGTTAAAATCTCGTACGGAAGTAAGGCTGTTTGTAGGCTATCCCATGGGAACGAAAGGTTATTCATTTTATAGTCCTAGGGATCGAGATATCATTGTTAGCACCAATGCTAGATTCTTAGAAGAAGACTATATAATGAAACACAAACCCATGAGTAGTATCGTTTTAGAGGAACTAGTGGGAGGGACAGATAATCCCCAAGTGCCAATAGTACAAGTAGATCAACCACAAGAAAATGCACAACCTGTCACTAATACCACACCGGTGCTTCGTCGTAGTGGGAGGGTTGTTCAACAACCTGATAGATTCATGTTTTTGGGAGAGTCCTCGGACTTGGTCTCTGGTGAACATGATGAGGATCCCAGGACATACGAACAAGCAATTCTAGATAAAGATGCAGATCTTTGGCAAAAGGCAATGGAATCTGAGATGGAATCTATGTATTCTAATCAAGTTTGGGAGCTCGTGGAACCACCCAAAGGTGTAAAACCCATTGGATGTATGTGGATCTACAAGAAGAAAAGAGGATCTGACAAAAAGGTGAAAGCCTGGAAAGCACGACTTGTTGCGAAAGGGTATACTCAGAAAGAAGGGATCGATTATGAGGAAACTTTTTCGCCGGTTGTTATGCTTAAGTCGATCCGGATTCTTTTATCTATAGCAGCTCATCTCGATTATGAGATTTGGCAAATGGATGTCAAGACAGCTTTCCTTAATGGAAGTCTTGAGGAAACCATCTATATGCAACAACCAAAAGGATTCATTAAGGAAGGCCAAGAGCATCTTGTTTGTAAGCTTAAGAGGTCTATTTATGGACTAAAACAAGCTTCTAGGGACTGGAATATTCGTTTTGATCAGGCAGTCCAGTCATATGGATTTGATCAAAGTCCAAGCGAATCATGTGTGTATAAGAGAAGTGAGGGAAATGCAGTGGTTTTTCTGGTACTGTATGTTGATGACATTTTACTCATTGGAAACAATGTTAAGATGTTGTCATCAATAAAGGCATGGTTGTTTAAACAATTTGAAATGAAGGACTTAGGTGAAGCGGCATACATCCTTGGGATCAAAGTAATAAGGGATCGCAAGAAAAGGATGTTGGCGTTATCTCAAGAGCCCTACATTGATGAAGTATTAGCTCGTTTTAACATGCAGAACTCTAAGAAAGGTTTTCTACCTTTTAAGCATGGAGTGGCTCTATCCAAGGAGCAGTGTCCTTCGACACCTAAGGATATAGAGAGCATGAAAGCAGTTCCTTATGCTTCGGCATGTGGAAGCTTAATGTATGCTATGTACGAGGCCTGACATCTGCTTTGCTGTAGGCATGGTTAGTAGATATCAGTCGAACCCAGGTCAGGAACATTGGAGTGCAGTAAAAACTATACTCAAGTACCTGAGAAGGACTAACGAGTATATGTTAATTTACAAGGCCTCAGATCTATTTCCTTTGGGATATACTGATTCAGATTTCCAATCAGATAGGAGTCAGATGGATGGACACATAGTTTTCTGTGTAATAGTGGATTGAATAAACACTGATATACTCATAGAATATTTTGAGTATAAGTGGGAGATTGTTGGTGTATACTGAAAATATTTATTTGAAGTATTTACATTTATTTCTGGCCGGTTTAATTGAGAATCATTTAAATGTTTACATGTTGTCTAAATATTATATATTGTGAATAATCTAGTATCAAATGGGATACAGAATATTAGATTATTAAATACGGTTTATATAATATAATAAGGTTCACAGCACAGGTGGAGTTAGACAATCCACTGGAATGGCTGTAGTATTATTTAGATTAGTTTATATTGACTAATAAATAATACTAGTATACTTTGTGTATATTGAACAGGATCAAATTTAGAATTGTTCCCTTATACTGATTAAGAAGGTGAACTAAGATTCTATGTTATTATTAATGCTTAGGTTCTTAATCCGGAAATAATAATTGACACGTATATATTATTTACATGCTTTGATTTATATATGAAATAATTCTTTTGATTTATTTCATTATATTTTGGGTGATGAAATAATATGTATGGTGGGATATTATTTATTGAAGGAATCCATGTCCTGATAATATTCGGGTTAATGATGTCCCCTTGAAAGCTCAAAAAGATTTAATTATGTGAAACCCTGCAGGTGGATTTATTCCGGCATAATTAAATAAAGGTTGAGTGGATAATCAAGGATAAAAGATATTAATTAAATGAATTATCAGTAATTTATTTAATTAATGGACATGCGATATTTTAAACATGGGGAATTTAATAAGCAAATAATATTGGAACCGAATTAATTAATTAAATTACGGTATTAGGAAAGGTAGTGCAAATATTAATTCTTTAGTGGATTGAATTAATATTTAATTACATTGGGCTAGGCTCAAGATGTAATTAGAAGGCCCAACCTAATTATCCATGATCCCTATTGTAGCCTATATATATTCCTATTCTTTTCTTGCTGGGGGGTGGTCGAAAAAATTTTGTAGCCACCCAGGAGCAAGAAGAGAGGTTAACTTGAGAAGACGAAGGCCACACTTCGCTCAAGGGAATTTGGGAATACAATAGAAGAGCGTGGAATCAACCGTTAACAAGGTGATTTTTCTATTCGTACTCGTTAATTTATTGTATCGAAATTCGCAGTGCCAAGATCTGATTGTCCCAACACCAACAACGTGAGATCGGGGGTGATTACCAGAAATGGGTAAGTAAACTTCTAGGTTTCTCGTTTGAAATCCAGTTTAAGCCTGGCAGTTCTAATCGGGTTGCAGATGCCCTATCCCGAAAAACAGTTGGAGAGGTCGAGTTAGGGTCGTTAGTATCACAAGTACAGATTGATTGGCAGGACTTAGATACAGAGGTCCAGAAAGACCAATGGTTACAGCAACTTAAAGCTGACTTGGAGGCAGGGCGCAAAGAGCATGTGGGATTTTCTGTGCAAGGGGGTAAATTACTCTATAAAGGGCGTTATGTCATTCCTAAGTCTTCCTCATTGATTCCAACACTTTTAACTGTGTATCACAGCTCACCTGTCGGAGGACATGGAGGCGAGGTAAAGACTTATTTAAGGTTAGCAGCTGACTGGTTTTGGCCAGGAATACGGAAGGATGTCACCAGGTTTGTGCAACAATGGTGACCTGCCAGCAGAATAAACACTCTCAGCATTCACCAGCCAGTTTATTGCAGCCCTTACCGATACCTACTCAAGTTTGGGACGACATCTCGATGGATTTCATCGAGAGGTTGCCGTTGTCTCATGGGGTTGATACAGTGCTAGTTGTGGTGGACCGTTTGTCCAAATACGCCCACTTCGTACCATTACGCCATCCATTTACTGCTCTAACAGTAGCTACAACATTTCTAAAGGAAATCGTACGCCTCCATGGATTCCCTTCCTCCATCATCTCGGATAGGGATAGAGTTTTTCTCAGCACGTTCTGGAAAGAGTTGTTCAAGATTCAAGGGACAGACCTCAAGAGAAGCACCTCTTATCACCCACAAACGGACGGTCAAAGTGAGATTGTTAACAAGGCCTTGGAATCTTATCTCCGTTGTTTTGCTGGGGGACAACCCAAGTCGTGGTCCAAGTGGTTACACTGGGCAGAGTACTCTTATAATACTGCTCCTCATCTGTCCACGAACTTTACCCCTTTCAAGATTTTGTATGGCCGGGATCCGCCCCTAATTCGCAGGCTGGGCAAGGGGCAGTCCCCTGTTGACAGTGTTGATGAACTGTTGCAGGAACGGGACGCGATACTGGACGAGCTGCAGTTCTACCTGTTAAAGGCACAGCAGAGAATGAAGCTAAATGCTGATAAGAGACGAAAGGATGATGGGTTTCAGATAGGAGAGTTGGTATATGTCAAATTACAACCTTACAGGCAACGTTCCCTGGCTAAACGTTCCTACGAGAAGTTAGCAGCAAGGTTTTATGGCCCCTTTGAGGTGGTACAGGTGATAGGGCAGGTTGCCTATAAACTGAAATTGCCAGACTCGAGTAAGATCCATCCTGTGTTTCATATATCACAACTCAAACGAGCTGTTGGATCCCTCCCAGCCACACCAACCATTCCATCACAGTTAACGGCAGAGTTGGAAATGCTGACCGAACTGGAGGAATTACTAGATGTTCGAGGATCTAGGAAGGAGTTGCTCGAAGGATTGGAGGTGCTAATCAAGTGGACAGGACTGCCACGGTTTGAAGCCACTTGGGAGAATGCCACCTTACTGCACGCCCGTTTCCCTAACTTCCACCTTGAGGACAAGGTGAATCTTTGGGGAGGGGGTAATGTAACACACGACTATGGGCCACAACAGTTGATTACATATGCTAGGCGTCAACAAAAGGGTAAAAGAGGAAATTCACAGACAGAAGGGCAAAAAGGGAAAAACACAGTGCAAGTGGGATAAAAGCACGTAGCAAAGGGGAATTAGGGTTATGCTGTAATTTGTTATTGTGTATTGTTAAACTGGGAGAGAGCTACCTCTCTCGAAAAGGCAGTATCTATCTTTAAATTATTATCAATCGGAACTTGTATACACTGTTGTTGGAAGTTGTGGCTCTATTAATTGAAGTAATATCTCAGTTCATTACATAAATCAACACGGTAGGAATACAAAATCTCATTCAGAGAACTCACAATTTCATCCAGATAATTGAATTCAAGATGACCAGTCTTTTGAAGCCAAGTAGAGCTTAAGGCTATAGCTAGACCAGCATTTACGTACTGGTGATCACCATGAAGTCCAAGATGTTGGCCGCCCAGCAAATGTGGATCCAATGGAGTGGCTACTTTCAGAGGTACCTGTAACCAGTATTAATACAAATTCATCCATAGGGATCATAGTATAGCCAGAGAGTATAACACCAGTATATAACATCATCTACATTCTTGTATTTACTACGTATGTTTTAAGGTGCATGTTCTTAGAGAACAACTAAACACTTCCATAAGTAACTACAACTATCAACTAAAACTAAGTACCACTAACCCAAACCGAACAGAAGAATTCATATAATCAATAGCCTCCACTTAAAAGCTGTAATATGGGGCAACTTGTATATTAGTAAGATTGTTCTCGCAAGAGAGTTCATAGCTGAAACTGCGACATTTGTGTTGTTTGCCACTTAGATAAAAAGGGCAGCTTATATTACCAATCTTACCGCAAGAAGAAGATGAGGCTGGCTAACGCTATAATGATTATTAGTAACAACGACGACATCGTATGTGTGGTAAATCATGCATCAATTGGTGGTATATATATTACTAGGGATGTTATCAACATTTCAACAAACAGTAAAATTTCAATAAATTAATCCCGGGGAAAAATTATTATATTAGGGATGTTATTATTATTTTATTGATAAATTACTATTATTTATTGTTAGCAGTATTTTTTTTTGTTCGTTCGCAGGGAAGGACTAATATGTAAAATCGAGTTCAAGTATCTTATCTCTCACAATTTAGAAGTGTAAAAGAATATTTGGTTTGTTTATAGACTAAATTAAACTAATTATCAATCGAGAATAAAATATATGAGGAAAACAATCCAAGAACTGGGGTTCTTCACTTGGTTTCAGTGCACATTCAATATCTCTATGACATCCACGTTCTTACTCTGCTGAAAACAATTCTTCTAAGGTTATAATGTTCTCTTCCAAGATACAATATATTGTCTACAACTATACCTTAATTGTCACTTCCGTGATACAATCAAAGTACAATCATAAACTAATAAGCACCAAGAATTATAAGTCTCACAATTTGCATATTAATCTTCCAATCAAATACTTGAATTATGTCTGTTAAATCGTGTACTAAAATTGCAACTCCTCTTCCAAGTAATTACAATCCCTAAAATCCAATCAAAGGTTCATGACGCCCCTAATTGTGTTAATCCCTCAATAACAGATCAGCAAAGCAAGAAAATCACAGATAATTAAACACACATGAATACCAAGGAATACTACCCAATCCTCAGACTAGAGATTTAGTTACACATAATTAAGGAAGAAAACAAAACACACGAATTAATAGAAGAACTCATAATTATAAGAATATAGAAAAAATCTTTATTCTTCAATCTTCAAAGAAAATAATAGTTCTCCAGAAAAATCCCTAAAAGCTGCGTACAAAGTTGTATATATAGAATAGTGTTTTTCCCTCTTTCTAAAATAATAACCTAGATGAGTTTATATAGTGCTAAAAGACTTAAGTAATTGCCCTAAATAAATTAGGCTCAGCTGTTATTTTACATTTAGAATAGAAATAGGAGTATTAAAAATCTGTTTTTAATTTCCCCGCACAAAGCCGCGCTACAGCGCTCAGAACCGCGCCATAGCGCCTCGCACCTCCTGCCTGCCAGCTTCTGAGTCGCGCTACTGCGCTCTTTTCTTGCGCTATAGCGCCTGGAATCAGTAGAGGTCTTGCGCTGTAGCGCCTTGCAACGCGCTATAGCGCCTCTTGCTTCCTGGAATTTCTGTTCGTGCATGTCTTGGTCAGGAGGAATTTCGCGCTATTGCGCGTAAACCTTGCGCTATAGTGCCTTAACTCTCCTAGATTTCCTGATTTTCACTCCACAAATTCATCTTCTCTTCTCGTAATTCCCAAAGTAATTTCTTTTTGAGCTAAAAATCTCCATAAATTCATTAAAAATCATTTAACTCCTTCCAACTTGGCAATTCTTAATTTCCTGCGACAAACTCATCAAAAACTAATTAAATACTCACGATTATTCGCAAAAGCACCGTAAATGCGGGAATAAAATCCTATAAAGTATATATAAAATACACTCTATCAAATATCCCCACACTTGGCACTTTGCGCGTCCTCGTGCAAACTAACACAATAATTACATTACTAACTAATACCACTTCCGTAGGTGATCACGGTTGCATTTGACATATGCAACAAGTCCTTTAAACCCCTAGGTAGCGCTAGTGGACGAGTAAGGTCTCGTGAGGATTTATAGTGAATATACCCACAAAATTCATCTAGCTCATGCAAAAGACCACACATCAACACAACACCACACACACAAAGTCCTCTCATGCCATATCAACTTAAGAATCAAAATGAATACGCAATGCCTTGGTGTCTAAAGTGCAAGTATCCACATAGCATACTCAAATCACATGAATAACATCATAGAATTCCATGTCAAGTACAAAAATCGTTGGTAAATATGCTAAGCACACAAAAGCACATCATCAAGACGCAACCTGGGATCTCCTATGCAAAAGCAACAACTCACCATTCACTCACAATAGATATTCACTCCAAACAAGGGGGTAAGTATATCACTCAACTCCAACAATATCATAAGCATGCTTTACATGTGGTATCAATCTAACCCTCAACACAACATACACCATCAATGACAATCAACGGGTCTTTTATTAGGGTTGTAACGTGGGCTAGGGACAAGGTATGTCAAGTAAAGCCAAAGAAGGTTAAGTCAAAAGCTAGTTCCCAACAATGATATTAAATCAATTCCCATACTTTCATCCCCACACTTGAACTTTTCTTTATATACAACTTGATTAGCCGAATCAAAGTAGGATCACAAAAGATAAGTATGCTCTCATATTTATTTATTTTCTTTTTTTTTCTTCTTTTTTTTTAATAGAGCTAATAACAAGCAAGAACAATGATCCGTTGATATTTTACAAATTTCGACTAACGAGCACACAACCCAACTCAATATTCCCCCAAAATTATGGTCATCAATAACCCAAAATTTGGGTTCAAGATAAATATAAGGCCAATACACTAAAAAGGATAATGGCAAGTAACGTGGTGTGTCACCGAAAGAATAAGATTAGGCTCAAAGGGTTAACTAATGATCATGTATAAATGGTTTGGTAATATGGGAAATAATAGGTTATCCTATTGCCTTTATCATGTTGTCATCAATTAATGTCATGCATCTCAAGAAAGACCTCAAACACGTGCTAGCAATGCAAATAACAAGTGGACACTCAAGCAAAGAATATAAGATGCAAAAGATATGCATATAGGCTCAAAACTCACTTGGTGTGTAAAAGCACAATCAATCCCAAATAGAAGTCTCTCTAATGTACCTACTTGTACTCAAAGCATATAGACCAAATTATCTTGCACATATTCATGTCATTCTAGTCCCTTACCACATTCAATAAGTCTACTAGCTTCAACTTGCTAGTGTATGTGTGTGCACAAGAACATCACATATCACTTCTCAATCAAAAGTATCCATAAACACAAGATTTCTAACAGCATGCATGGGTGCATTTACGCAAGTAATCTTCACATGGCTAGAATTATTTTTGGAATTTTCAAAAAAAAAAATTAATTTTTTTTTATACTTACAATTACAACTAATGAAAACACCTCCCCACACTTAAATGGGGCAATGTCCTCATTGACACACTAAACAATGAATTATACAATATATAAGAAAGAAGGAAATACTCACAATACATGGGTTGCCTCCCACGAAGCGCTTGTTTAACGTCATTAGCTCGACGTCGATTCTCAACTGATGATAGGGTCTTGGAGGTGAAGAATGCTCATTCCTCGCTCCACTGTTTCTCCAAGCAGGTATGGCTTAAGTCTCTGCCCGTTCACCTTGAATACATCTGACCCTTCTCTAGTAATCTCACAAACCCCATTAGGATAGACCTTCACAATCTCAAAAGGTCCGGACCATCGTGATCTGAGCTTTCCGGGGAATAAACGGAGTCTTGAATTAAACAATAGAACATGTTGCCCAACCTCAAATTCCTTCTTCTGAATGTGCTTGTCATGCCACAATTTAGTCTTCTCCTTGTAGATACTAGCATTTTCATAAGATTGGAGCATAATCTCCTCAAGCTCTCCAAGTTGAAGTAAACGCTTCTCTCCCGCAGATTTTAGATTAAAATTCAAATTTCTTGTCGCCCAAAATGCCTTATGCTGAAGTTCCACCGGCAAATGACATGGCTTCCCAAAGATCACCCTATATGGAGACATTCCAATAGGTGTTTTAAACGCCGTCCTATATGCCCAAAGTGCATCATCAAGCTTTGTTGACCAATCCTTTCTTGACGCTGCCACTGTCTTCTCCAAAATTGACTTCAGCTCACGATTCGAAATCTCAACTTGTCCACTTGTTTGCGGATGATAAGGAGTTGCCACCTTTTGTGTCACACCATACTTTTTCAAGAGATCATCCACCTCTTTATTGCAAAAGTGTGCACCTCCATCATTGATAATAGCCCTTGGCACTCCAAATCTAGTGAACACATGCTTCTTTAGGAACTTCTTCACCACTCTAGCATCGTTAGTAGGAGACGCAATAGCTTCCACCCATTTTGAGACATAATCAACTCCCGCCAAAATATACTGGTTCCCATAAGAAGATGGAAATGGACCCATGAAGTCCATCCCCCACACATCGAAAATCTCCACCTCAAGAATAGATTGTAAAGGCATCTCGTTCCCCCTCGAAATATTTCCAACTCGTTGACATCTATCACATTTCGCCACAAAGTCTCTAGCATCTTGATGCATGGTTGGCCAATAGAATCCTGACTGCAAAACTTTCGCCACTGTCTTCATACTACTGTTATGACCTCCACACTCTAGAGAATGACAATGCCTGAAAATATGAGGAACTTCATCATGAGGTACGCATCTACGAAACATTCCATCAGCACATTCCCTGTAAAGTAGCGGTTCCTCCCAATAGTAGTGCTTTACATCATCAAAGAATTTCTTCTTTTGGTTATAAGAGAGATTATCCGGCACAACTCCTCCCACAATGTAGTTCACAAAATCTGCATACCATGATGTAGACATGGACACACCTAGAAGCTGCTCTTCCGGAAATTTATCATTGATAGGTTTTTCACCTCCTACCTCTCCATCTCCTTGGTCCAACCTAGATAAATGATCAGCTACCAAGTTCTCGGACCCCTTCTTATCTCGAATCTCAAGATCAAATTCCTGGAGTAAGAGAATCCAGCGAACTAGACGAGGCTTGGCATCCTTCTTTGTCATCAAGAAACGAATTGCAGCATGATCCGAATAGACAATCACCTTAGACCCAACAAGGTAGGATCTGAATTTATCAAGTGCAAATACCACTACGAGTAGCTCTCCGTAGTGGAATAGTTGATTTGTGCATCATCAAGAGTCTTGCTTGCATAAGCTATCACGTGCATGCGCTTATCCTTCTTTTGCCCAAGAACAACACCCACAGCATAGTCACTTGCATCACACATAAGCTCAAATGGCAAGCTCCAATCGGGCGATGTAACTATGGGTGCAGAAGTAAGTTCCTTCTTCAGCCTGTTAAAAGCAACAAGACAACTTTCATCAAAGTCAAAGACACGATCCTTTTCGAGAAGATTGCAGAGAGGCCGAGCTAACTTGGAGAAATCCTTGATGAACCGTCGATAAATACCAGCATGACCAAGAAAGCTTCGAATTCCTTTCACAGATGAAGGTGGTGGCAATTTTTCAATAACTTCAATTTTTGCTCTATCGACCTCAATGCCTTTATTAGAGATTTTATGCCCAAGCACAATGCCCTCCTTCACCATAAAGTGACATTTCTCCCAATTAAGAACAAGATTAGTTTCCATACATCTCTGCAACACCTTCGACAAACTAGCTAAACATAATTCAAAGGAAGAACCATATACCGTGAAGTCATCCATGAAGACCTCCATGTCTCTCCCTATAAAATCTGAGAATATGTGGTTCATAAGCCGTTGAAACGTCGAAGGACCATTACACAAACCAAAAGGAAGCCTCCGATAAGCAAAAGTGCCATAAGGACAAGTAAAGGTGGTCTTCTCTTGATCTTCGGGTGCAATAGAAATCTGAAAGTAACCCGAGAATCCATCCAGAAAGTTGTAATACTCATTACCCGCCAACCTTTCGAGCATTTGATCAATGAATGGGAGGGGAAAGTGATCTTTGCGAGTAGCGTTATTCAACTTCCTATAATCAATGCAAACTCTCTAACCTGTTACTGTTTTCGTGGGAATTAATTCATTCTTCTCATTGTGTACAACAGTCATCCCACCTTTCTTAGACACAACATGAATAGGGCTAACCCATTGACTGTGTGGAACCGAATATATGATACCAGCATCAAGCAACTTAGTGATTTCTTTCTTCACCACCTCTTGCTAATTCGGATTCAATCTTCTTTGTCCCTCAATCACAGGCTTATGATTATCTTCTAAGGCAATTCTATGCATGCAAAGAGCAGGGCTAATTCCCTTGATATCTTGAATTGTCCAACCAATAGCTGATTTATATTGCCGAAGAACATGTAATAATTTTTCTAGCTCATCATCACTAAGCAAAGAAGAAACTACCACAGGATATGTATCATTAGGACCCAGAAAAGCATACCTCAAATTAGCAGGTAGAGGTTTAAGTTCAACCTGTGGTGCCTCTGAAAGTGTAAAAGCCATCTCAACTTCTGTGTCTCGTACAACAAGTGCTTCTTCTTCTACTACATCATCTAACACCCGTTCTGCTCCCACGAAGTGTTCATTTTCGAGCTGCACAATATCATCCACTATGTCAACGGTAAAACAAGTTGCTCCAAAAGGAGGCATCTTCATTGCTTTGTTCAGATCAAATTCCACTTTGTTCTCGCCAACATTCAATGTCAATTTTCCAGCTTTAACATCGATTGTAGTGCCAGCAGTAGCCAAGAATGGCCTTCCCAAGATAATGGGTATCTCGACATCTTCATCCATCTCTAACACCACAAAATCACAAGGTATGACAAATTTATCCACTTTGACTACCACATCTTCAATGACCCCCAACGGATACTTAACAGAACGATCCGCCAACTGAAGTGAAATCCGTATCTTTTTAAGCTCCCCAAGACCAAGCCGTTTGCAAATTGAGTATGGCATCAAACTCACACTAGCCCCTAAATCACACAAGGCTTTCATGTTCTCCATCTTCCCAATAGTGCAAGGCAAAGAAAAGCTTCCCGGATCTTTCAATTTCTGAGGAATGGCCTTTTGGATGACTGCACTGCATTCCGCATTAAGAGTAATGGTTTCCGCATCCTCAAGTTTCCTCTTCTTTGTCAACATCTCCTTAAGAAATTTAGCATAAAGTGGCATTTGATTCAAAGCTTCAGCCAAAGGAATATTGACATGCAACTGCTGGAATATAGTCAAGAACTTCTCGTACTGCTTCTCTAACTTCCTGTTGTGAAGTCTCTGTGGAAATGGAATAGGAGGAACATAAGGTGGTGGAGGAACATATGGCTTTTCTGGTTCTTCTTCCTTCTTCTCTTCATTTTTTTTTTGACTTTTCTGCATCAATCTCTACTATCTCATTTTCTTTTTCAGCATCCCTCTCTTTAGGCTCAAGAGCCTCAACCTCGGGCAACTCTTTTCCGCTCCTCAAAGTAATTACTTTGCATTGTTCCTTACCATTCTGGTCCGGTTGACTTGGAAGAGAACCTTGCTCACGAACACCCATCTTGGAGGCAATTTGTCCAATCTGTGTTTCTAGCATCTTTTGAGATGATGTCATCTGATCTATTCTTGATTCCATATTAGCCAATGCCCCAGAGGTTCCTTGCATTATTTTATTTAGTGCAACCTCCCAATCAGCAGGTTCTTTCTTTGGCGGTGGTTGATACTGCTGTTGTGCTTGATACGGTGGTCGTGACTGAAAACCAGGAGGTTGATTCTACCTTGGAAATGAATAGGAAGGATTAGCCGCATGATTACCACTGTAAGAAGGATTGTTGTTTGGCCTTTGGTTTGGATTGTACTAAGAGTTATTCTGAACAGGCCACGGCTGTCTTCCTTGAATAAAAGATGCTTCTTCTGGAAATTGTTGCACATAAGAGTTTTGACTAGCACCATAATCATTATACCCTTCCATAGGTGAAGAAATAGCATTCACATTTGCCCTTTATCCTCGCATCTCCTGAGTTAGAGTATCCAATTTAAGAGCCAGCATGTTGATCATCTCAGAATCTTGTGCTGCTTTTGCTGAGCTCGTCCCACTAGGTGACCATGAATAATTATTAGATGCCAATTCCTCAAGGAGTGCTTTAGCGTGTGTAGTTGGTGCCTTCTTAAAATTTCCACCAGCAGCCACATCCAAACTCAAACGAATATCTGCATTCATGGCCCCATAAAAAGTAATAATGATCTGCCAATCTTGCAAACCGTGATGTGGACACTTCCTCAATAATGCCTTAAATCTCTCTCATGCCTGATATAGACCTTCACCCGGTTGTGCTTTAAAACTCATAATCATAGTCCTCAATTGTTGCGTCTTGTCAGAAGGATAATATTTGGACAAGAATGCAGTAGAAAGACTCTCCCATATAGCAACCGCGGTGTCTGGAAGTTGTTGAAACCATTCCAAAGCTCTTCCCTTAATAGAGTAGGGAAACATATGGAGACGAATCTTATCACTCGTAACACCATTGATTCTGATTGAGCCACACATCCGCACGAAACGCTCTAGATGTCTGTGTGGGTCCTCTAGTTCAATGTCTCCTTCAAAAGCTTGATTGTTGATCATCTGAATTAAGCTTGGATTAATGTTGAACTGGGCTGCACCAATCTCTGGAGTTTTGTACATGCAATTAGCAGGATTTGGTGTCTCATGGTCCCAAATAGAAGTCTCATCAACATTAACAACAACTTGAGGTTCCGGCTCTCCTATCTTAGCTTTCTCTTTTCTTATTTTTCTCAAAGTACGCTCGATTTCAGGGTCAAATTCCAATTTTCTAGCGCAAGATGAACGTCGCATACACCTGAAAATCACCAACAAAACAACTTGTGGAACCAATTAAAATCTAAACAATAAGAAACAATTAACCTAAACTCAAATATACTGCCTTCCCCGACAGCGGCGCCAATTTGTTAGAAGTATTTTTTTTTGTTCGTTCGCAGGGAAGGACTAATATGTAAAATCGAGTTCAAGTATCTTATCTCTCACAATTTAGAAGTGTAGAAGAATATTTGGTTTGTTTATAGACTAAATTAAACTAATTATCAATCGAGAATAAAATATATAAGGAAAACAATCCAAGAACTGGGGTTCTTCACTTGGTTTCAGTGCACATTCAATATCTCTATGACATCTACGTTCTTACTCTACTGAAAACAATTCTTCTAAGGTTATTATGTTCTCTTCCAAGATACAATATAGTGTCTACAACTACACCTTAATTATCACTTCCGTGATACAATCAAAGTACAATCATAAACTAATAAGCACCAAGAATTATAAGTCTCACAATTTGCATATTAATCTTCCAATCAAATACTTGAATTATGTCTGCTAAATCGTGTACTAAAATTGCAACTCCTCTTCCAAGTAATTACAATCCCTAAAATCCAATCAAAGGTTCATGACGCCCCTAATTGTGTTAATCCCTCAATAACAGATCAGCAAAGCAAGAAAATCACAGATAATTAAACACACATGAATACCAAGGAATACTATCCAATCCTCAGATTAGATATTTAGTTACACATAATTAAGGAAGAAAACAAAACACACGAATTAATAGAAGAACTCATAATTATAAGAATATAGAAAAAAACCTTTATTCTTCAATCTTCAAAGAAAATAATAGTTCTCCAGAAAAATCCATAAAAGCTGCGTATAAAATTGTATATATAGAATAGTGTTTTTCCCTCTTTCTAAAATAATAACCTAGATGAGTTTATATAGTGCTAAAAGACTTAAGTAATTGCCCTAAATAAATTAGGCCCAGCTGTTATTTTACATTTAGAATAGAAATAGAAGTATTAAAAATCTGTTTTTAATTTCCCCGCACAAAGCCGCGCTACAGCGCTCAGAACCGCGCCATAGCGCCTCGCACCTCCTGCCTGCCAGCTTCTGAGTCGCGCTACTGCGCTCCTTTCTTGCGCTATAGCGCCTGGAATCAGTAGAGGTCTTGCGCTGTAGCGCCTTGCAACGCGCTATAGCACCTCTTGCTTCCTGGAATTTCTGTTCGTGCATGTCTTGGTCAGGAGGAATTTCGCGCTATTGCGCCTAAACCTTGCGCTATAGTGCCTTAACTCTCCTGGATTTCCTGATTTTCACTCCACAAATTCATCTTCTCTTCTCGTAATTCCCAAAGTAATTTCTTTTTGAGCTAAAAATCTCCATAAATTCATTAAAAATCATTTAACTCCTTCCAACTTGGCAATTCTTAATTTCCTGCGACAAACTTATCAAAAACTAATTAAATACTCACGATTATTCGCAAAAGCACCGTAAATGCGGGAATAAAATCCTATAAAGTATATATAAAATACACTCTATCATTTATTAATTTGCACAATATTTCGTATCAAAAATCTTATATTCGTTTTCAAAAAAAAAAAAAATCTTATATTCAATATAAAAGGAACCACAATAATTCAAATATGTATTGATATATATGTCAAAATTAATAGATTGATGTACCAATAAAGTAGGTAATTACTTGTGTGATATATCGAAAACAAAGGTTATTCATATGCAAGAGAGTTCTTGAGAAGATGAATGCAGTGTGACAAGGTGCCACCGACGAAGCCAAATTCGATTCCCTTTCCGTATGCATAAAGACAAGCAGGTGCAGTGAGATCACCGTGGCTCTCCTACTGGCTTTGAATTAACTTTGTTGCAATACCTCTGCTTATATTCGTTATTACTCTTATTCGGCTTTGAATTAACTTTGTTGCAATACCTCTGCTTATATTCGTTATTACTCTTATTCTTAATATCCGGTGGTGAACTTGGAATACCAGGTCAACACCTCTATTTCCGGACTATATATATCTCACACTTGCTGTGGATTCCACTGACTACAAAACGCAGCAGCTCCACTTTACATCAAATTCCACCAAACTCACACCACACTATGACTACTACTTGTCCAATTCTTCCTTTAAACCCTTTACATTGAGGGAACAGGAAGATTATACCTTGTACAAATGCCCAGTAAGAAGTGGACTCCACTAATTTTTGTAAGTCTTAATGGTTCTCAAGTCTATGCCGTTTACTCTCACTCTACAACCACGGAAGTGCCCCTAACATCTTGCACCAAGTTGTACGACATTTCACATGTCCCACTTTAAAGGGAGGACTGTCTTGGTCTGAACTTGATTGTGGGGATTGCGAAACCAAAGGACAGTACTTCAAATTCAAACCAAACAGCACTACCCTCACACAGTGCTCCCCGATTCCCAAAGGTTGTTCACCTCTTCCTTGTGTATTCTATCCTGAAATTTCAGAAAAATTGTATACAAACCATAAAAGAATTTAAATATCTAGTTATTTTGCACGTGAACTAAGGTTGGTGCTTTAATTTACAGGTCCCTGGTCAAATATATTTCTGGTAACAGGTAACTTGTCATTTACTTAATCTTGTCCAGGAAAATCATCATGTTTTTGCTTTTAAAAGCCAAAAAATTAGAATTTTAAACAGATAAGTATTTACCAAAAGTGTGCAGTGTAACTCTTACAGATTCTGTACGTAATTTGTAAGATTCTTTGGATCAACTTGCTGCTCTTACTAAAACTGTCATTTTTTGGGGACAACTTGAGCGGATGTAGTATCGTATTTCCTAGTGTTATCAAGTCATTTTTCATATTTGTATGTGAAGTCGGAGGGATCTTTGTCCTATCAGTTCTCCTTGTAGCCTTTTGTTATGCTATACACTTACACAAGCAAAAGAAACATTTCCAGCAGAAGATTGCAACGTTTCTGGAGGACTACGAAGCTCTTAAGCCCACAAGATACTCTTATGCTGATATAAAAAAGATAAGCAGCCATTTTAAAGTCAAATTAGGGGAAGGAGGTTATGGTTCAGTGTTCAAGGGACAACTTTCAAATGATGTTGTAGTTGCGGTTAAGGTCCTTAATGGAAAGGTTGATTTTGAAGGAAGTGGGGGAGGTTTTGTAAATGAAGTTAGTACTATGGGCTTAATCCACCATGTCAATGTAGTTCGCTTAGTTGGATATTGCGCTGATGGCTGTAGGCGAGCTCTTGTCTATGAGTTTCTACCAAACAGTTCCCTTGATAGGTACGTCTTTTCAAGAGAAAATCACAATGACGGATTCCTTGGTTGGAAGATGGAAGAAATTACTCTAGGCTTGGCCAAAGGTATCGAGTATCTTCACCAAGGGTGCGCCCAACGGATCCTCCACTTCGATATTAAACCTCCTAATATCTTGTTAGACCAAAATTTCAATCCAAAAATATCTAATTTTGGCTTAGCAAAGTTGTGTACTAAAGGCCAAAGCTTAGTTTCTATGACTGTGGCTATGGGAATTATAGGCTATATTGCACCAAAAGTATTCTCTGGGAATTTTGGGAAAGTATCATCCAAGTCGGATGTTTATAGCTTTGGGATGTTGTTGCTGGAAATGGTTGGAGCAAAAAATCATACTTCAGTAGAAACAGAAAATACAAGCGAAGTATATTTTCCAGAGGGGATATTCCGCCAGCTTGAGCAAAAGAGGGAGGTGAGAAGCTTGATTGAGGAAGACGTCGATAGCAAGATAGAAAGAAAGCAACAGTTGTGGGACTTTGGTGTGTGAATTGGCATCCAACTGACAGGCCGTCCATGAAACATGTGGTTCAAATGCTCCAAGGAGAGGACTGTCCCACCATGCCTACAAATCTGTTTAGCTCAACAAGTTCAAGAAATGCATACGCAGCAGCACCTGCTAGGGTTACCAACGAGATTAAAGATATTTCAGAATTAGAGTGAGTATTAATAGAAGCAATCAGCCCTTGTGAATAATCTGTAAAAAAAATTCTCTAAAAGATGTTTTTGTTGTTGTTTGGTATTTCCTACCTCAGAAAGAGTTTTTTTCTGCTCAGTCTATGCGAGTACAGAGTATATAAAACAAATTAAGAGACTGAATGGATCTGCAGAAAATAAACTCAACAAATTAAATGATCAAATATCAATTGATGGGGAACGAAAAAGGAAAATATGATAACTTTTTCGTTCCCCGTCATCAGATCATAGATTAGGTTGCCTATCAACTTGTAGTAAGGACTAAGGGTAACAACTGCATGAAATTCCCACTCTCCAGACCCTATGTCCAGGTATGATTAGCTTAAATGACAGAAGAGTTACGCACCTTATAATCCATGATACTAGCTGCGCCTTTTCACTTCAATGAACAAATACGGGAAATATACCTGTCATTTCAAAGTGAGATAATAATAGTATTATGGCTTTGATCAATCAATTCAATTTACTGACATTTGATATCTTTCTGGATCTCGTTGGGGACTAAGGAGTAAAGGATATGATTATAATCCATTAAAAATTTTAATCCCATGTTTGTTTGTAAAAAGTTTACTTGCGATTAGATTAAGAATTATAATACTTTAAAATAACAATCCCATGTTTGTTTGGGTGGGATAAGAGTTGGGATAAGGAATAGGATTATAATCCTCTCTAATACTTGGTTGGAGGAAGTATTATTTACTCTCATCCCACAAGTCATTTTTTTAATGGATTATAGTTCTTTCACTATAATCTCTCCTAAAACAAACATAGGATTAGAAATTTTAAAGGACTATAGTCCAATCCATAGGTTATCCTTCAAAACAAACATGAGATAGGATAATTCCTTCAAAACAAACATGAGATAGGATAATTTAAAGGATTAAATATTTTTAAAGGATTATAGGTAGCGTTTGGGAGTGCTGTTCCGGAAAGCTACAGCAGCTTTTAGCACAAAAGCAGGTACAATAGCGTTTGGTAAAATATAAAAGATGCTTTTGGGGAAAGTGCTTTTTTTATAAAAGCTGCTTTTTTTAGAAGCAGGTAAGAGATGCTTTTTGAAAAAGCTGCTTCTAAAAATTAAGCGGACAGTAGCTAACAAAACCGGCCATCAAACCCCAGCTCCTGCATCTTTTTTTTAAAAACGTTTGTTTATACAGATAACAAATAATGTAATACGTACAAAATCAAACTTCACTATATATATATATATAATATATATATATATATATATATAAATAAACTCGGTGTATTTAGGATCAATCACAATAGGGTTTATACGTAGCAGGTTCAAGCTCTGGTTCAACCTGGTACTCTTCTTCCTTCTTTTACATGATCTTCTATATCCTATACTCGGTACCTTCATATGTTTTCAAGTTAGCATATATATGTTGCATTGGTGTTTTTCAAATATGTAAACCGTAGACGGTAGATGCTATCATGCTGATGCATATATCCCGCTTATAATACACATGATTGCCTTGTTTGCTTTGAATACAATCAACCTTGTCTCGTTATATATATATGATTGTTTATTATTGTTTTTATTTTTGATCATGTCGATGCTCACAAACTGGTTAGGAATTTTAGTCGTTAGAAGCGAACAGAGTCTTCTGTCTCTAACAAGTACTAATACAATAATGAGTTACCCAATTCAGGCTATTCATGACATTAGTAACTGGTGTCGATCATCTTTTTATAGTTTGTTCTTCTGTTTGTGGTTTATAACTATTTCGAAACAGAGACTTTAAGAACAGGCTCTCTAGTTTCATTGGCTATGGTTTTAATTCATTTGGATAGATTTGGTTAATCTGTGGTTTGACGGTTTAGGCGAACATCCCTAGTTGATATTGCTTTTTTACATATGGTTTGGCTAGATATAGCCAATTCAAGTTTGCACGTTTTACAAAATGTACTTGTAGCATCTTGAAATCTGCTTACAATCCTGATAAGTTATGCATATGCTTGTTGATTAGTAATAGATATATCGTGTTGCTTTTATAATGATTCAACTTGAAGAGGACACTTTATTTTAATTGGCTTCAAGTTGGAACTCTGTGTCACAATATCCCCTGTTGATTGAAGAAAAATAATCAAACTATTGAGCTGAAATAATCTTTTAGCAAAAGATTTTTTCTAATGATGAAAGCTGCCTATATACAGGTAAGAATGAAAGGATTTTTCTGTGAGCTTTATATAGCAGTATTGTGTAGCTCTGGTGTTTTAGATCCAAAATGAGTAAGTAGTAATCTTGCGCTCCTGCCAGTTTACATATAATTCTTTAACATGTTCAAGTGCAATGTAGTAGATGGGGATTTATTGCTTGAAATGGAAGTTTGTGAGAAATTACAGACTACAAATTGATAGTTCTGATAACAACTTGTAAAGGTAGAAAGTACAATTAGCATGGTCTGAGTGTATAATCATCCTATGGGACAAGAAATATTCTGTCATTGCAAGGCATTTCTATATTAATTCAGATCAATATACATGTTAAAACCTTCTTGTCACAGCTCGTCATTTTCCTTATATCATTCGCAGTCTATTTTTGAAGGTAAGAAATGTATCTAGTTGTTTAAAGGTTTCAAGTGATCACGTACATGATGATATGGAAAGGAGATATTATTGTTTTCTACTCACAGATATATATTGCCCATATGCAGGTGATGATGAACCTGATTCAGGATCGGAGGATATCAACCAGAAACTTTTCTCAGCAATTGTTCAAGGCACCTAGTTATGGCAAATAGTTGGAGACAATGTTCTTTTTGATATTTTAATGTACATCCACACCTTGCTTTTTACATAATTATGCTTCTGATTTTAAAGTATATGTAAAAGCCAATGTTATAAACAACTGGTAGTATTATTTTAAAGAACGCTTTCAACATTCTGGTGAAACAATTAGTCGTGTTTTTCATGAGGTTCTACAAGCAGTTTGTTTGTTAGCCGGGGATATGATAAAACCTGATGATCCAGAATTTAAAGAAACTAGTTGATAAAGACGCGCTTCGCGGCGGCATTACAATATTTTTAAAAAAATTCAATACATTTACGTTATATTATAATATTAATATTAAATTTTAATAATTAAATAATCTTTTCTAATGAATCAATTTCTTGTTAAATACGATTCTTTTGATTGAGCCGCTCTCTCGTTAAAACCGAAATCCCAACTTTTTAACATCAATATATATATATATATATATATATAAAGGAGGATAGCGGGAGTTTAGGTGGCGCTCTAATATCGTCTCGATCGATTTTTCTAATTTTTTAGAATTTTAAACACTAATAAATATGAAAATATCAATTAGCATATTAGAAGTAGAATAGGTGTTCGAATTTATAAAGGAGAAGAGTTCGAATTTATAGGAAAGACATATGATTAGAACTCTTCTCCTTTATAAATATGCAGTCTTTCAATAGAACTTCTAATCATATATTTTTCCTATAAATTCGAACTCTTCTCCTTTATAAATTTGAACACCTATTCTACTTCTAATATGCTAATTGATATTTTCATATTTATTAGTGTTTTCTAGAAAATTAGAAAAATCGATTGAGACGATATTAGAGCGCCACCTAAACTCCCGCTATCATCCTTTATATATATATACTAGTCGATAAAGCCGCGCTTCGCGGCGGCATTACAATTTTTTTTAAAAAAATCAATAAATATTTACTTTATATTATCTTATTAATGTTAAATTTTAATAATAATATAATCTTTTCTGATCAACTGGTTTTTTGTTAAACATGATTTTTTTGATTGAACCGCTCTCTCTTTAAAATTGAAATTCCAATTTTAACATATATTATAAAGATTTATACAATAATTTTTGTCCATAAAAGTCGAACCCTAAAAAAAACTTATGACATCAATATCAAATTCTAATAGTTAATAAAATATATTCTGGTGAACCACCTTCCCGTTAAACACGTTTCAAATCGCTCTTATTTGAAACCGAAATTCTAACTTCATTACATATTATTGATGACATTTTTCATATAAAATAATTTTTTTTTCTTAAAAAACTAAAACCTTAAAAGAGATTACATTTTAATTTTTACATTCTTTAAACTTTCTAATATTTATGGAGTTTTAAAAGATGAAAATACATTTTATATTTTCTCTAATAATTTATTTATTAAAATTGAACCCTAAAAGTAAAAATTAAAAATTATGACATCAATATCAAATTCTAATAGCTAATACAATCTATTCTACTGAACCGTATTCCCGTTAAACACGGTTCGAGCCGCTCATATTTGGTACCGAAATTCTAACTTCATTACATATTATTGATGACACTAATCATATAAAATAAATTTTTTTCTTAAAAATTAAAGCCTTAAAAGAGATTAAATTTTAATTTTTACATTATTCAAACTTTATAATATTTATGGAGTTTTAAGAGATGAAAATATATTTTATATTTTCAGTATATTATAGATATTCATGTATTTATTTACAGTTTTCGCATGACACTATCTTTTTGTTACGTTAACACATCAATTTTTTTTTAATATGAAGACTTTTAGTTACGGGAATAATGATCAATTTCTATAAATTCAAACTCTTCTTCACTATAAATTAGCTAGAACTCTTATTTTACTTACAATAAAACTCTTAATCATATGTTTTATAAATACTTATTCTACTTCCAATAGAACTTTTAATTATATGTCTTCCTTATAAATTCAAACTCTTGTTCTCTTTAAATTTAAACACCTATTATGCTTCTAATATGTTAAAGGATGGTTTTTTAGTTATTAATATTTAAAATCCTAAATTCCTAAAAATTTCTAAATATATTTTTCCTGTATTATATTATCAATATTAAATTTTAATATTCAACACAGTGTTTTTTAATGAACCGTTTTCTCGTTAAACACGGTTATTTCCATTGAATCGCTCCATTGATATGACCAAAACCCTAACTTTTACATATATTATCAATTTTTTTTAACTACGGAGACTTTTTTTATGTGAATAATGTTGAATGTTGGAATAATTTTTCCTTATAGGAGTATAATTAACTTATATAAAAAATGTGTAATTTTAGAAGATCGTATAAGATGTCACCACCGTGTTTGTATTCAACTTCCAATAAAATATTTAATCATATGTATATTGTATATATTTAAACACTAATTCTATTTCCAATAGAACTTTTAGTTATATGTTTTTTCTAAATATTCGTACTCTTATTCTCTATAAATTCGAACTCCTATTCTACTTCCAATGGAACTGTTAATCCTATACCTTATAACTACTTATTCTACTTCCAATAAAATTTTTAATTATATGTTTTTCTTATAACTTCGAACTCTTCTCCTCTATAAATTCGAACACCTATTCTACAATTCTAATATGTTAAAAAATATGTTTTTATTTATTTGTATTAATAATCCTAGAATTCTAAAAAATTAGAAAAATAGATTGAGACGATATTTACACCAATTCTACTTCCAATAGAACTTTTAATTATATGTTTTTTCTAAAAATTCGAACTTTTATTCTCTATAAATTCGAACTCCTATTCTACTTCCAATCGAATTTTTAATCATATGACTTATAAATACTTATTCTACTTCCAATAGAACTTCTAATTCTAACTATATGTTTTCCCTATAAACTCGAACTCTTCTCCACTATAAATTCGAATACCTATTCTACTTCTAATATGTTAAAAAGTATGTTCATATTTATTAGTGTTTAAAATCCTAAAATTCTAAAAAATTAGAAAAACAGATTGAGACGATCTTTACACCATTTCTACTTCCAATAGAACTTTTAATTATATGTTTTTTCTAAAAATTTGAATTCTTGTTCTCTATAAATTCGAACTCCTCTATAAATTCAAACACCTATTTTATTCTAAATAAATAAAGGAATAAAATTATAGACATGTAGAGAGACGTAAGTTCGTGTTTAGCTAAAACCTTTATGCAACATACTGCAAATAAATAAATCTTCTTTGTCTCCACATATATATACTTATCAAGTCATTAAAAATGGCATGTAACCTAGTATAAAACGTATCAACTCATGCAAATTATGTACCTTCTACGTAAATCGGAATTCTACTACGTGAATTTGTATCTATAATTTCTAATGTCTCTTCTACTTTAAATAAGTTAAAAAAAAATTAATTATTAATGTTAAAACTTTCATAAAATTAGAAAAATATATCGGAGGGAAACGTCATTAAACTCCCGTACAAAGTTATATATATATTTTAAAAGAATTTTTAAATGAATAATTGAAATTTTTTGTTCTACAATAGAAAACTTTAATTTGAAATCAAAATTTATTTATAAAAAGAGTTTTGACATCACCTGCAACGTAGACCAAAATTCATAGACCTGTAAGAAGTGAAAAATTTATGATAAAAGTAGTAAGTTGAGGGCCGAAGATGATCAACGCGAAAGTAGTATACAAATTTCATAAATATTTATTATTCAAGATGTTGTAACTTGTAAAGACGACATATCTTGAGAATTAGCCAATTACTTTGGATGAAATTGATCTAGGAATCATGCTGCACAACCTGCAAAATATAAAACAAATGTTAAAGAAGAAGATGATTAATCCCACGCATGCACACATATTCAAGATTGATTAAAATATAAAATAATGAAAAACATGTCAATACTAAAAGGAATAAATATGATACGAAGAAAACAGCTGGCTAGAGGGCTTGAAAAGTTATCAAGTTTTACTTACATAATTTACAATCATATACATTTATTATATATAAACTCAATTTCTTCTTCTTTATCCATTAGAATTCCAATCTGACTCATGTTTGTAATTTGCAAGTCCCCGAATCCTATTCTACTTTTAATTGTATGCCTTATAAATACTTATTATACTTTCAATAGAACTTCTAATCATATGTCTTCCCTATAAATTCAAGCTCTTCTCCTTTATAAATTCGAACATCTATTCTACTTCTAATATGCTAATTGATATTTTCATATTTATTAGTGTTTAAAATTCTAGAAAATTAGAAAAATCGATTGAGACGATCTTAGAGCGCCACCTAAACTCCCGCGTATCCTCCTTTATATATATATATTGATTCCATCTCACATCCGTAACGATCGTAGATATATGCCTCATTTCAAGGTAAAAAATATAGTATTTAATTTTGTAGTTAGTTAACCAATATGATAATTTTTTATTTGTGTCTATTTAGGATTGTATTGGCGCGATTGATGGCACTCACGTGCATGCATGTGTACCCGTAAATGATCAAGTGCGTTTTGTGGGAAGGAAAAATCTACCAACGCAAAATGTGATGCAGTGTGTAGTTTTGATATGCGTTTTACATATGTTCTAACAGGTTGGGAAGGCACAGCTCATGATGCTCGTGTTTTTAATGCAGCCATTAATATGCCAAATTCTAATTTTCCATCTCCACCGCATGGTAAGATTGATCATATTAAAACATGTAAAATTATACATATGTGATTGCAAGGCATTTTAATTTACTTTGCTTTGCTAAACTGAATGTGAGAATTATTACGGTAACATTAATTTTATTAAAGTGTTCATTTTTATATTTTTAATTGTACTAGCTAGTTTGTCCTGTAAAGACATTGTTAAATAAGAAATTTTTAAAAATTATTCACCAAACGCTTATCTATCAGCTTTTCATTCAACAGCAGATTAATTATGAATTTTACCAAACAGTCAACAGCTTTTTCTGACAGCAGCTTTTTCTGACAGTGCTTTTTCCCACAGCTACAGCAGTTTTTAACAGCAATCCCAAACAGAGCCGTAGTCCAATCCTAGACTTAATACTTCAAAACAAACATGGAATAGGATAATTTAAAGGATTATAATCCTAAGGATTATAAATGATGGGATTATCAAAGTAGGATTATTATCCGGGATTATAATCCCTCCAAACAAACATGGCCAAAATGCCTAAAACCGAGATAATATTTCTCTCCCTGCTATGTCTACTTCCCACCATATCTTGGTACCTTATTCTGGAACGATAAAGAAGTCTGAAACCTCTCAAGAAAAGTCTATTGGGCACTTTTTAAGTTTCGAGCCACAAACAGAATATCCACGTTGCTAGCCCTTTCGCTGGCCCTTTTTGTATGGAAAAAGTTAACACATCTACAAATTGCTTTTTGATCAGCAGCTTTCTGTGAAACACTGATAAGGTTTTGGGCAAGGAACTCCGGAGCCATGAGACCAAGTTTACAAATTCGCTCAAGGAATTAGAGTGTTCTAACAAGTGACGATAATTAAAATGAATTTCGATCAAAAATATATTATACTGTTTATTTCAGCTAAAGACTAAAAAGCCACGTTAAATGAAAGGAGTTTACTGACGCAATTCAAGTAGCTGGGCTTCTTTCTCCAACTTGGTCTAGCAAAGTTGTGGACCAAAGGACTAATGTCTGTCTGACTTGGCTAGGGAAGCAATAAGTTCTATTGCACCGAAAGTAATTTTAGGTTTATTGTGGTATCATCCAAGTCAGATGTTTATAGCCTTGGTAGATTGTTGCAACAAAAAATCATACTTGGGTATGAAAAGGAAACACTGCCGAATGACCTGGCAAAACAGGTGGGTTGGTGGTTTCATTTCGTGTCATTTCATATTTTATGTATATGGGTGGCTGACACGAACACGATACGAAATTATTTCGTGTACCTAAATTTGAACACGAACACAAACTGGTAAAAACACGAAACGACACGAAAGTATACGAAATTTTACATAGACACAAAAATACACGACACGAATGTACATGAAACGAAAAAGATAAAAGATTAATTGATTTTTTATTATTTTTAAATGTTAATAATTAATTAATTTATACATATTAATTGATATTATATATTTTTATTTATAAAATTCAACTATTAGCATTAAATTGTATACTATAAGTTATATTATTATAATGTATTAGACTAATTCGCACTTTGCATCCCATAACTTTCGGCCAATCTCAGTTAAGGTTCTGTACTTTTAACTTTAACAGTTTGCACACTAAACTTAGGAAACGCTGTCAATCTACATCCTTTAACGTTAAATCAGACGTTAACGTTAATTTTCAGAGGGATATTTTCGGTAATAAATATAAATTTCAATTTGCATCCCAGAATTTTGCTCGAATCTCACTTTAGATATATAATTAATATTTTTCTATTTTTATAATGATTACTATTATATTTTTTTTGTAATTCACATTATCAAAAAATAATCTACTTATATTGTTCTTTATGTTGACTTTAAAATTTTAAAATTGAACCATTAATTAATTTGAACTAGGTTATATAAAGTTTTGACCCATAAACTTTATAATTCTAACTATATGTTGTGCTCTAAAAGTTCGATTTACAAAATTAAAAGTTCTGGTGTCAATTTTTTTAACAGTTTTTAACAAACGTTAATGAATTTACCTCTTATTTTTTTATTATTGTAGTTTGATGGCTAAAATTTTTGTTGTTTGCACAAAAAATAATAGTTATTTTTATATAAAAGATTTATTTTGTGTAAAAAATAATAGTTGAGCCATCAAAGTACAATAATTAAAAAGAAAAATTGAATTCATTAACGTCCGCTAAAAAAATTTTACGAAATGAAATCATCTATTAAAAAAATAATATTTTAGTAGATCAACAATTATAAAAGAGTCATTTTTGTGCAAAACAATAGTAGTTGAGATCATCAAACTGCAATTTTGACTTGTGAAATCATCACTAAATAAAATATTATTATGTGAGTTTCGCGTGAGTTGTAAAATTTTGTAAATCGGACTATTAGAGCACAAGATATAGCTAGAATAATAATTTTATGCGTCAAAACTTTATATAACCTAGCTCAAATTAATTAACGGTCCAATTTTAAAATTTTATTGTCAATATAAAGAACAATATAAGTAGATTATTTTTTGATAATGTAAATTACAAAGAAAATCTAATAGTAATCATTATAAAAATAAAAAAATATTAATTATAGATCTAAAGTGAGATTCGAGCAAAATTCTGGGATGCAAACTGAAATTTATATTTATTACCGAAAATACCCCTCTGAAAATTAACGTTAACGTCTGATTTAACGTTAAGGGATGCTGATTGAAAGCGTTTCCTAAGTTTAGGGTGGAAACTGTTAAAGTTAAAAGTACTGAACCTTAACTGAGATTGGACGAAAGTTATGGGATGCAAAGTGCGAATTAGTCAATGTATTAATATATATTATAAATTATTATTTTATTTATTTATTTCGTGTACTTCGTGTCGTGTACTTGAACGGTTAACCCAAAACCGATACTAAATCTCGATCGTGTACTTTCGTGTTCGTGTATTTTGTGTCGTGTACTAAAAGTGCAAACCCAAATACTAAACTTTTGTGTCGTTTCGTGTGGAAAATTGCCGGGTCTACTGCCTAAACATTTTTTCAAGAATGATTTCCATCAGCTTAACAGGGCAAGATAGAAACGTGAAGCCAGATTGGGCAACTAGGTGCAACACTACCAAAAAACTAACTACTGTGGGACTTTGGTGCATAAATTGGCATCCACCGGACCGGTCTTTGTAAAACAAAATGCTCCAAGGCAGCGACTGCCTAGCCATACCTCGTAATCTGCTTAGCTCAGCAGTTCAAACAAGAATCCGCATAGAGCAACAATTTTGAAATGATTTTTGAATTAAAGTAAGAGCTACTATAAGTAATGATGTGCCAGAGTCAGACGATGTTGTGCAAATAAAATCTCTCTATGAAATGGCATCTTTTTATAGTCTTTTTCCATTAATGACCTGCTTTTGAATATTTGCAGCCAAGCAATAGTATATGATAACAGCAGCTGCTCATGCTTCCATGAGATGAGATACATCAAGATTGAATACAAAAATGAATAACTACCTTCTATGAAATGACTGGAAGCTTACCATCTGCTGTAAAGTACTTGAACCATCCCCTATCCCTATAAAGACTAGAACAACTTACACCAGGACATGTTCTATACATCTCTTCTTTCCTTGAGGTCCTCACAGGTTTTAGTACAAGCCACTGCAGTACATTTCACATAGGCCAAAACAAACAAAATCTTTGAAAAGAACGCATCTGCATAAAAATGCCAAGAGCAAGAATTTTTTCTCTGAGACCATGTCAACAGTTATTTTCAACTGCTTTCAGTTGCAACTCAGGAGCAAAACCATACATGTCACCGGGTACCATAAATGATACTGCTGGTATATGCAGAATCATATGAAAGTATAAGGATGTGATTGATCCATGCTCACTTCTTGATTAATTTCAATACATCGCCAATTAGATGTAAAGAACCAGTTACAAGGACCTGAAAAATATCATGAATACGAATTATAAACAGGTGAGAGTAGATAATATAGAAAAACTCACAAGACATGCACGCTTATAGTTGACCACATAGTCTAATAATGAGGTTACGAGAAAATTTGTTATACCTAAACTTATATTAGTCCATTAGTCCTTTCCAACCACCAGTGCAGCAGAACCTCGTAGGTGGCAAACTGGCAGTAGAATGGCAATTTCTCGAAATTCATGTTTTATTAATCATATATCTACTTTCAAAAATTAAGCTTTCTTCCTTAGGTTATAGTTTCTCAAAAATGGAGCCATCATCTAACAATTACAAATCAAGGAATGCTACTTCTGTTTCATTTTTTATTTCTTTTAAAATAAAGGGTTTCATATGCCACATCTTTCTGATTTTAACAAATAAATAGTGTAAGATAGCAAGTCTTGGCCACATTACCTGGTAACGAACAGACTGATTACGCTGTGCATTGTCTCTCAACCATTTGATAGCTAAAGGGAGGGAAGGAAACACAGTGCTGTTCTCGCACCTCTTTATGTAACTCTCAGATTCCTCTTTAACTTCATCACTAGTGATTTCTGCACCTTTTAAGTGACCAGCCATTAGTGTCTAGTCATGCTTTTTATAGTGACGCAGGTAATATTCTAAGAAATATATGTTGCTAAAAACATACAAGGAATTTATAACACATCAACCCAATTTCTATTGAACACCTGTAAAAATCCCACAAGGGGCGGCTGCGGTGGTCAGTTAAGATGGTAATACATGACCTGCAATTAGTGTCTAGCATGCTTTTTATAGGTGTTGGTAATATTCTAAAAAATGTATATTGCTGAAAACATAGAAGAAATTTAAAACACATCAACCCAAATTCTATTGAACACCCCTATAGGTCCCACAAGGGCCGGCTGCGGTGGTTAGTTAAGATTGTATTACATGATTTGCCCTGGTCCAGCAACCCTTGAGGCCAATTTCATTTCTAAAATAGCCAAAAGAAAACACTCCATTTATGTTTGCCTATGATTTATTCCCACTATCAAAACAAAGTTATGTGGCAAGTTCTATTTTGTCGTCACGAGCGGTGTTGTTGCATTTTGAGTTATCAACGAACCCAACAATAGTGAGCTTGAGCTTGACTCGTGAAAAATTATAGAGTTTAGGTCTGAAATTGACTTCTATTCGAGCTTATATACTGTGCTGAGTTTGTATCAATAGATGCTTTATTATTGATGTTTGAGAGTATTTTACTGAGCCTAACTTGAGCTCAGTTTAAAATAAAATTGTTTAGTTTGACAAAAGCTTATTTATGTGCTAGTTTTCGAGCTTGACTGTGAGTAAGATTCACAAATTTGTTTGCAAAATTACATTCAAGCTGCTCACAAGCCTTAAAAATCGATTTTCCAGATTCAAACATAAACGAGCTTTTTATCAAATTAAACACCAAGCCGTTCACAAATAGCTCAGCTCATTACAGCGCTACTCATAGTATATGCTACAAGCTATATAACATGGACTCAAGAACCTAGTAATCTTCTAGCACTTGACTACCTTCTACTTATGACATTTTCAGCTTTTCTAACTATCTTAAACTGTCTAGAATACCAATGTCTGTGGCCTGTAGATACTGGTACTTCGTGTAGACCACCGAGTCCATGTAAAACAAGTTTTTAGGAATTAAAATTACCTTTTTCGCCACGTATAATGAACTCATATAATCTTTGAAGAGTCAACTGCCATGACAAATCAACATGGGAATCAATTGGAGCTACGTTACTAGTCCCAACCTTGTTATACACTGATACATTTGGTACAAAGAGAGCCTGCTTGAAGTGAACTCCTACATAAGCAAATAAAGTTCGAAATGCATTAGCACTAATGAATCTGCAACAGAAGTGAACTACAAATAGATTTTGAAACAGAACAGGAAATATGATTAATAATTGATATCTGTACACTAATCTGTAGATTGTGTTTGGAAACATTAATTCATTTCCGATGATGGACAAAAAATGACATGAATTGGGTTATCATTTTAAATTATCAAACTTAAGCCTCAATTTAAATGTCATGGGATTGGACCAAAACCAACTCCAAATTATATTGAAAAATCCAAACATGCATCTTGACCAACTCCGGCATTTGAAATCAAATTCTAATATCCACGGATAAAATAAGGTTAACTTAAACTGCAACATCAGCGGCAAGTACCAGTCACATGCATAATTTTACACACAGATTCCAGCAGTGGGTGATCAAGACAAAGGACACATCTCATTATAATATTTACCATGGCTAGCGCAGGTGTTTATCAATCGCGGAAGGAGCAGTTGTGGGTCCCTCACCGACATACAATTAAACAACAATATCTGCATAACAAACCACAATGCTTAGTAAGTACAAAAGGATATCACGCATCAGAATAGAGTAGGCGGAGTCATCAGAGACAGAACTGATTCTACAACATAGATAAAGTTACATACCACATTAATAATACTCTCAGGATCACACAAAAAAAAAAAGAGTAAACAATCCAGAATACTTGCATAGTTCTGTTTAACCAAAAAATGCAAGATAGATGAATAATACTGAAGTGTCTAGTTATAAATCATTTTAGAGGCCATGGATACCATCATGCAATTATTACATCCTCATGAAGCTTCCAACTGATTAGTTTCATGATAAATTTAATATCTGATTCCTTCAAATTATGTAACGTCAAAGATAAACATGACATTTAGAATACACTCAACCAACGTTTTTCAGCTTTAATAAATTAATTAGTAATGTTTTCAGAGTCACCTGTGAGGAGTTTTTCCTAGAGGATTCAGAAAGGGAAGCGTGCTCTGATACGCTAGAGGTATCAGGTAACTGGCTACTCGGGGTTTTGCGATGTTCATTATCGTGTTTGATGGCAAGAGCAAACCATTTTGCACATACTTCCATACTTTCGGGACTATGGGCTCCATCCAGATAAAACACCAAATCTTCTTGCCTTTCGATATCAATGTACTGATCAAGGACAACCTGGGCTCTACCTTGCAATGCAGCTGTTGTAAGCCCTGTGATGAATTGCTCAGGCAGAGAACTCTAGTTCCACGAAGAGATGAAAGAACTCTGTTAAATAAATCAACACAGTAGGAATACAAAATCTCATTCAGAGAACTCACAGTTTCATCCAGATAATTGAATTCAAGATGACCAGTCTTTTGAAGCCAAGTAGAGCTTAAGGCTATAGCTAGACCAGCATTTACGTACTGGTGATCACCATGAAGTCCAAGATGTTGGCCGCCCAGCAAATGTGGATCCAATGGAGTGGCTACTTTCAGAGGTACCTGTAACCAGTACCAATACAAATTCATCCATAGGGATCATAGTATAGCCAGAGAGTATAACACCAGTATATAACATCACCTACATTCTTGTATTTACTACGTATGTTTTAAGGAGCATGTTCTTAGAGCACAACTGAACACTTCCATAAGTAACTATAACTATCAACTAAAACTAAGTACCACTAACCCAAACCATTGCCACATGTCAAGCTCTCACTAAAAATATATGTATCCCATCCATTTTCTCTCCCCCTCAGTTCCGAATTCCAAGCATCTCTCTTAATTTCTTATATAATTGTGTCATTTCACTACGTTAAATAATTGTGCTATCCAATTATTGTGTCATTTCATTACGTTAAATATACTTACTTTTTTCAAAGGGTTGAACTGACCGTAGTAATGACTAATATTTGGCACTTACATCTAATGATGAAGCTGTCTCTTCAAGCACGTGCATAGCTTCATCAGGCTGGGAAACTGTAAATGCAGGAACTCCTCTCTTCATGATAAAAATAATTCAAAAGAAAAAATATTATTAAGTGCAACAAGACAAAAATTTTAAGATACTATCTAGCGTCATTATATAGATAAAGACAATGAAGAGAAAAAGTAAGAACAATTATCAGACATAAATTGAGAACGGAAACATCATAAACTATTTTTGAATCTATATTCATATATATGAGATATCAAATGCATTGTGCAGTAAAAGATGTTCAACAAACAAGTTTGCCACAAACACCTTTAAGATGCCAGACTTCTCTCCAGCAATTGCTGCTAATGTATACCCTGCCACAAGGTAATGTAGATGTTTATGCCCTCTACAGTTTGAAATTTAAATCTTCAAAAGTAATACGAAAAGAAAATATTAAGTCAAGATCACACATCGTTAAGTTGTACTATCAAGCTTCGAAATATAACTTTAAAGCACGGGTATAAACTGAAAGTACAAAGGGAGATAATGCTTTAGACCAATTCGTCTACGATTTTTGATGTGTTTTGGTTTGCTCTACAAACAAAGTTTTATTTTTAATAGGTATGCAGTTCCGTGAATTTTCATAGCATATGTAATGATCCTATAACATGTATGTTGCTCACTTCGCACAAAAGTATTCAAGGAAGTCCTACAGCTAACACCTACATATGTAATCATGCAGTGTATATCATTTTATATTGGGATAAGTAAGAGAAGAAATCATATGGCTGTTACGTCCAGGATTATCACATAAAGTTGGACAAACATGTATTATATAATTTACTTAGTATATTAGAAGTAAAGGCAACTTTTACATATAAAATGCGCTATCTAACTGACATCATTGTTGTTATGGCGTCATGGCACCTCAGCTTTGGTAAGGAACTCCACGGCCTTGGTGAGAAATGTTACCGTGGTAAGGCAACGAGTAATGGCTACCTAACTTAATGAACTAGGATTTGAAATTCAAATCATTACAAATTGTTCAGGCAAAAAAAAAAGTCTAGACTAGTGTAAAACAGATCTGGGCAAAGGTAAAAGAGGTACAGGTTGAAGAAGAACATGTCTTGCCTTCTCTGGAGCCATGACAGCATTTCGCCACCATGGCAATGTCATGGTGAGGCCATGATAACAATTTCTGACATACAATTTCTTATATTATTTTAATAAGTATAAAGTTCTTGCATAATCACCCCCATACAGTTTTCAAGAACCTGCCTTCAACTATGGTAGTGTCTGTAGAACCAAAATATAAATCTATTGACTGCCTACATCAGATGGGGAAACATTGTTACTAATGAACAGGGATTACACTTTTGCCTAATTTAAATCATTATATTTCTCTCTCACATGTTGAATTTCAGAGAAATTGCATTATAATAGTACCGCAGCTTTAAATCTGACAATACTGTTTAAAAGGCATATATTAAACTTATTTCCAGGAAATTTTCATAAATAAGATGTAGAGATTCATACACCTCTACATATTTTCAACTTAACATATTTATAAGAATAATATGCACGACTGGTAATAAAGAACTGTTCAAGCAAATGGAAACTTTTATCCAACAAGATCATTACTTGGAAAAAAAAAATCAATTTGGCCATCTACCCTGGAGCGAAAAACAAACTCATTCCAGTACGCAATTCAGAACTAAGGTAGCACATGTCTGAGCCCTTTAATGCACTTACAAATTATACATAGCAGATTAAAAATAATAAACTAAAACAGTTAAAATCAAACACACAAAAACTAACCAAGTATTTCCATGTGGTCATACCCCAGGGATGATATTCCACATACAATTGGTGATTGAACCTGAAAAGTGATGGTGCTAGATCTTATACAAAGCAATGTATTTCAATTTATAATCTCACCCAAATTTGAACAAAATAGTTATGTAAACTTAATTCTAAAATCTTATAGAAACTGAGCATACCACATTTGTTGCATCAAACTTCCCTCCTAAACCAACTTCCAAGATAACGACATCCACCTGTGTGTCATAGTCATCAGTACTATCATACGCAAGGATATTATAAAAAATGTGGTGGTTATTTCAATTGTTAGATAATGAGTTGGTTGGTATAAGGAATGTTTGATACCTGCTCTCCTGCAAATATCTTGAATGCAAGTAGCGCAAGAAACCGAAAGTAAGTAGGCATCGGTGTTACGTCATCATCGGTTCTTTCCTGTATCAAGCATAAGGAGGAAATAAGAAACAAGTAACATACCTCTGGATAGGCAAGTCATATAATTTATTGCGGTCAGCATGAGATTAAAAAATACGGGTATAGGATGGATTTGTTCCAAACAGTATCAGTGTGTCCTTGTGCCTCTTCAGTTAATTTTCAAAATTTATTTAAGCCATTCACCTATATCCCATGTCTGATAATTAATATATCTTTGAAATTCATGTCTGATAATCTAGTTACTAGGGGATATTCAGCTTTCAATTAAGAAAGCCAAAAGTACTAACAACAACCATATGTTGCCTACAACTACAAAAAAAAAAAAAAAAAAAAAAAAAAAAAAAAAAAAAAAAGCTTATTGCCTTCAATGTAAGAACTTGTCAATTTGCTCAGTCGATATTAAGCTACACCCGCCCATACCTCGTCTTACCTTTTAGTCTACCTTATTCTGAGTAATATAAGTTATTCCCATACATCAAGCAAAATCCAATTAGATACCATCAGATAGGCAACCATGCATGTTGGCATTAATAAAATATATTATCTGAAGAACCTCAGTATGTACTACTCCTATTTTAAGTAAGTTTTGAAGAAGAATGCAGATAAAAGTTGGAGTATAGGCAGGCCTCAACTTAACTCTTTTTTCTCTTGTCAGTGCCTCCAACTTAGTTTAAATTTGCTAATAAAGGTAATCTAGTCATTAACTATGTTACTCCGACTCCTTATTTTAACTCAAGTACCTGTGTCGGGACTCGACACTTCCTGTGGGTTGGGATGGTTTAATAAATAGTTCAACACACCAACGAAACTACAGTTTAACCACAGCAATCAGAAATGTGTTCACTGGACTACTTGTTATTCCTTGAGGAATCAGCTATGATTGAAATTCTAACTCAAAGCACTATCTGCAAGAATCATCACCACCATAACTATGCACAACAGAGTTTATAATTTGTACAGATTCTCACAAACTCCCAAAGCAACTACTCTTTATGAACTGCAAATATCTTATACAAGGATTCAAAAATAAAACTCACATGAAAATCTGCAAAACTATGAATATTCTGAACATGTATGACAAGAAATACAATATAGAATTATCTAATTAACAAGAAATCAAACATGTCGTTGTGCTTGTACATACCTTCAGCCTATCAAAACACCACCAGAAATATGCCAAAAACTTCTCCTTGCATATGTCCACGCTGAAATAACCACCAAAAATGTAAAAGGCATCAGATGCATTTCTACAAGTGCTAAAGATTATTGCCATTGTAACCGAAGAGAAAAGCATATTAAGCTATCACATTAATTCAACTTAATAAACTGTACAAGTTACATATGACGATTTCCAGTGTTCCCAAAACTTGCTGGGCACGCTGAAGCACCCAGACGACATCTTCTGTGCCTTAAGCGATGTTAGACCAAAGGTAATGAAACTCAGTATCTTCATCTCTTATTTTGTTGTCTTTGTGGCGGAAAATACTAACTTATTTGGTTTGTACTTGGAATGGTTAGGTTGGTAACTTGGATTGATCTAGTATTCTAGTATGAGACGTTGATGTTAATTTTGGTAAATTGACATGCACTTGCAGACGTATGTACACCCGTAAATTTGCAGTTTATATTTAGCAAGGTTGTAAAAATCGGAAATTAGTTATACTCGGTATTATCAATGAAATCTGATTCGGCCGAATTTCCGAGTACTCGGTTAAACTCGTGTAGAAACTGTATTTCGTTGTATCTCATTGATGTATGATTTGTACAATATATAGGATGCTATATGAATAATTACAGGCTATATTACAGGAGGTATTTACAAGTGAAATATACTGGTGTAATTACAGAATCAGAACTGATCCTAAACTAGAGCTATGTTTGAATTCAAATAAGATCAGAATCGGTCAACTTGATGATCGATTTTCGAGTACTCGGCCTGAGTTAACAGAGTTTTACAACACTGATATTTAGTGAGGAAGTTTTCCAACACCGAGCGACTAGGCTAGCTGCTATTTCTTCACAACCTTGCATGCAATAGGAAATTTACATGCTATAATACTTCCATATCTTAAATCGGAATACACTGATTTCCTGCGGAAAAGAGAGCCTGGTCTTCATTTAGGTAAATTTAAAACTAAGCCCAGGCCCAACCAGGGCAACTTCGATGTGAAATTATAAATATCACATTCATGATTAGTGATACTTTACAAACTATAAGTTATTAGGCTTTTAGCACTACCGCAATGGAAACATTATGTGTCTAAAGTGGCCTAACTTGTTAAGTGTTTGGGCCACTAACTTCACCACTTAAGGGTGATTTAGAAAATAGAGCAAAAGAAATATTGCCACCCACATAAAGACCTTCCCGTTAAATGTCATCCCCATTCAACTCATGCTTAAGCAAAGTGCAAAAATATAAATCCAGATATACAAAAGCTATTTATCCCTTAATATGCTATGCAAACATTTCTCTATATGCATGTGTTGGCGGTCTCGGTAGAGTGGGAGGAAGGAGAAGTAAAACTAGGGATTAGTAACAAAACATATGACTGGGGGCGGGGGGATTTAGATCAAGTATTATCACGCACACAGCACACCCATATTTATAGCGAGAGAGATTGGCTAAATGATAATTCTCACCCATCCAATCGAAATCTTTCTCGAACATCAATGAGATGAGGTGACGTGAAAAGCCCGGTGTGGAACCCACAACTACGTAATATAGCTTCCGTAAAAGTACAAGTTGATCCCTTCACAATTTGCAATTGACATGTATTCAGTGATAAATAACTTTAGATACTCATTAATCAGACAAGCATTCAAAATCACTATATTATTTCAAGAAAAAAAAAAAGGATTCTTAATTTTGCTTGTAAATATATGCAACAACAGTTTTTACTTATTTTATTAATATTTTTTTTGCCACCCAGGTTTTACTTGATCTTAGTTGGTTATATTTGTAACTATTTAAACACAAATACCACTGGCTATAAGTAATAAACTAATAGAACTCTATCAGAAAATACTTATGAATAATAATAACGAAAGTTTACATTAAAATAAAAACTGTTGCTTCTGAGAGGGGTTAACATGAGGAATTAGGGGCAGGCAAAAATTTATAGAAGCTCCGTGCTAAATGACGCTAGTCAAATCACATGTGCTTCATGTACAGTCTTCTAACACTTAATAAACATGCTACCTAGTCTTAGCCACAACAGAAAGAACACGGGAAATTCTATCAGCTCTGATAGTTTCTTTTAAGTTAGTGACATGCGTGACTGTGTGAACTGTGTGAAGAAACCTATATGATCAATCTATCAACTTATTATGATTTGAATATCGAAGAAGGTACAGATGCTATCAGCTTAAGCTGGAAAAGACACCAATTGAAAAAGTTACATGCTTCTAGCCCAAAAACAATAGAAGTTAAGAAAGTTAATATGGTTGATGGCCACAAACTTATCAAAGCTGCATGATTTTAAGATGTAAATGTTCTTTATAAAAGAAGTCCTTCACTTTACAGTAATTTATTAAAAATAATACCTTTCCTTTAGTGCCTGCTACATGAATGACCTTCATCTGCGATATTGGCTCGTCCAGTTCCAGAATCTATGTCATAATCATAACTATTAGCTTATTATATATGTAGCTGAAGAAAATCATTCACACATTATGGAATTCAAGTCAGATTGTTACTTTTAGATAATCAAACATTAAATCGTAGCGGTCCCCACTATTGCTCTTATCGGCACGAGTACGCTTTGTAATTAGAGAGGACAGAGCATCCATTGCCTCATCATAGGGAGACAGGGCTTGTTTTGTTGATCCATCTTCACCTTCAGAGCATCCACAAGCAAACATATAATATTAGTTCAGAGGTTAGATTCCCAGGAAACTTGAAGAAGCAACTAAACCGACATGCATTGGACATAAAGTCTGCGGACCACGTAGGTACCAAGTAGTAGGGGAACTAGTAAAGAACATAATATTTTATTTTATTTTTAGATATTTACCTTCTGCCATACCGATCAGGCTCCGAAGTTTGAAACCTGAAATAATTTACAACATTAAGATCAACAGGAAATTCATAGAAACATAATTAACGATTAAAATAATTTACTAGTGTGGTAACTGGTGAGTACTGGTATAAATCTGCTAAACTTAAGCATACAGAGTCTTACCTAAATTATTTGATGAGATAGAGCCTTATTCTGTTCTAAATATAGGCGAAACAAGTTATGTCGAAGTTAAAATTTCGTATGGAAAATGATCATTTGACTGCAGACTAAATTTATTAAAGACAAAAATAAGGACAAATTCCATGACTTGATCACACTGATATAATTATTTCGAAGTTGCTAGATTATTTGAGAATCAAAAGATTTAGTGAACATCTCCACATGGTAGTCACAGATACAACTAAAACTAAATCCGTCAATATATTAAGTTACCTAGTCAAATGGTAGTCATCAAGCCTTTTCTAGGAAATTTGGAATGTATGCTGTAGTAAATGGTCTCAGTTACACATTAGGCAAAAAAAGGTTAAACATATATGCACATCAGAAGAAATAACAAATCTGCATTACGTTGCTAAAACAACGTTTACACATAGAACTATTCACCTAAAAACCACTATGAACAATGTCTCTTTTTCGTTAAGCAAGAACGTTTCGAAAAAAGGCGGTACAGCTCAGCATTATATCAATCATCACGTATGTCGTATGACTTAGGAGTTGCATTGTGTGAAGCCATTAAGCCAATACAAAGGTCAGCCTAAACGTATCTTGTGTTGTCCTAAACACGCCTCTAGTTATATCTTCATTTAACGTAATAGCTTAATGACACTCTAATAGGAAATTTATCGAACAGCTTATCAACTACCAAAATCGACGTACTCTATAGTTCGGTACAATTCAATCAGCTAGTTTAAAAGTATATACTCACGCACTCAAGTCACAAGGCAAAACAATATAAACTACAAAACACCAATAAAAATGCATCGAAAAATTAAAGATATTAAAAGCTGATAGTAGTTTAAATAAATGGCTATAAAACAGAATCAAATCAAAGTAGAAAATTAGAGTGTAGGAGACAACTGAACAAACTACAGATTCAACCAATAAGGCGTTGACTGAGCTGTGTGTATATATTATGTGTACATGTAAATAGATATGACAGAGGAAGGGAGGGAGGGAGGGAGAGAGGTACCAAGCTCGAGCGCAGAAAGAGAGGAGGCAGCTGATGAGTACACGATTGGTTGGTTATTTCCTCGATTTGTGTAACGGGTGGCTTGGGTTTGGTAAAGCCTCTTCTACGTTACTACCAAATTAAAATAATAAAATATTACCACTGGAGTAGAGGGTGCAAGATTTGTTTTTCGTCAATGATGATGGCGTGCTCGGGATTTCAGAATTATTTTAGAAAAGTGAAATGGATTTTATCTCTTCTAACTCGTCATTATAAATAAAAGGGCATTTTTGAAAATATCCCAATATATAAATTTTTTTGCAAAAAAACTGTTATTTTAAAGTTATATTTGTAAAAATACCATCTTTTGAAAAAAATTGCAAAAATACGGGATGCAACTACATTCAACCTGTGACGCCCCTAGATCCGGGGTCAGGAATCCAGGTCATCACGATCCAATTTCCATTTTTAATAACATTATATTCTTGACAGTTGAAATATAAATACTTGCTAATACTCACACAATAGACCCCACACTATAACATTACACACCAGTCATATGCTCAGAGAACAACATCCATAATAATAACAGTTTAAAGTTAAAAGAGTTATTACAACCCAGAATCTTACTTAAGTAGTGTTGCTGAATATTACTTCTAGAAGAAGCATTTCAACAACCAAAAGTTATTACACAAGCTTACACACTTAATTTACATATGTCTACCCATCCGTCCTACAAGTGCTACCTCGGGGATAGGCGTCATCACTCTCTCAAAAGTCCTTACCCTCTTCCGGGGTGTAGTGCGAAGTATCGGCATTTGCCCTAGCTGTTATATAATTAAATAGCAAGAGTGAGCTATAATAGCTCAAAAAAATAATATTGTAAACCAGAATCAAAGTTAATATATATATATATATATATATATATATATTAATAAACGGACAGTCAACTATAATAATTAAGAAATGAGTTAATCATTACTTATTCAATACACCATCCATGTTTTCTTTATAAAAAAAAAAATTATATAAACAATATAATATCAGTTTCTCTTTAAATCATATAAGATGAGTTTCTCTTCAAATCATATAATATCAGTCCATCATTTCATACCAATTTTCCTTTCACCTTTCAGTATATCAGTCTATAATCATTATCAATGTTTCCTTTAAAAGTTTTGGGGGTATCCACTGTCGCCTGATACGTTAGGACGATGATCTGTCGCCTAATCGTACCTGCTCCTTGTTTACTACTAGTAGAAGGAATGACAATCATCCCTGGAGGAAGGTTCTCCACTACATCCTCCTTCGGCATCCGTTGGGCCGTAATAACATAATGAGGAAGGTTCTCCACTACTTCCTCATAAAATGATGGATGCTGGACTGTGCTAAACACAGCCACTTACGCAAGTATGTTGTAATCCCACTTTTTGTAAAATCATTATTCCATTTAAGAATTTCATTTCCATTTCCACCCTTATCCATACATATATCATTATACTTTAAATATAACTCCCTTTAAAGAAACCTGAGATCATTAACTCAAAAGACAGAAATATTCCAGATACTTTGAAATAAGTTCAGAAATATCCTCCGTATTTAATGAAGTCAAATATGCTTTTAAATACATAACCATTCCATCTATTTTTAAAGTATTAAATGATAATCAAATAATATTTATTAAATCACAAATGTTTAAAGATTATAATCAATAGAATATTATAAACCATATAACCCTAGATAACAACTGATACCATTCTTTTTCATATCTCTTTAAACCATAAAATATATTAGCTCTATCCATATTCATATCCATATCCATAATCCATATCCATATTCATATTAACTAATCTCAACAAACAGGGAATATCCCTAACCATATAATGATATAAGATTCATATATTATCTAGCAAAACCACTTTTCTTTAAACATAAACAGTTTATCAAAATAAGGATAAAAGAAATCTTGCCTCGATCTCTAATCCCAAGAGGAATGATCCGGTGTTCGTCTCGAGTATCTATAGAAACGAAAAGGACCACCATCAGAATATATTTCACTTAACCACTTAACCCTTAAATATATAATAACACCCTTGACACATAATATAAGTTTAACATACTATTTATAGACCAAAAGTTCCATGAACTTATCCATTATTAGACTCCATAAAAGTTTCAGTGTTTTTCACCATTTCCTTATTAACCACACATGATTGTAAAATTTCTCATAAATTATCAAATTCGAATTTTGACAAAAGGTCAGTGGGGTTTGACTCTCTATTCACCCTACTATATTGTCTCAAAATTTCATAACTTTTAAAAATGTTTAAGTATGGTAATTATAGCCTCAAAGTTGACACAATTGCATTTTCTCAGTTTCCGAACGACTTTCACTAAAACTCACTTTTCTCCTAAACCGTTCATTGGATTTTGACGTACTTTATATCAAAACGATCTATGAACCAAGATATATCCTCTCATGGTCAGTTAGTACTCTGGACAGAACCCTAACCGTATAGGTATGGGTGTCAAAAATAGGGCATCTTTTGGTTTAACGAAAATTGGGCATTATAACGGCTATATTTTTATACTTTTCATAATATAACTCCTCCAAATCCAACATCCAACACATATACCAAACCCTACACCATGTGGTCATCATACCAACCATGGTTACAAGCACTCACAACACCTCCATGATCCATCAAAACACTTATAAACATTTATATAACCATGATTTTATATTTTACAATAACTTATTCCAAAAACCAACCATAAACTCAAGATTCAAGCTAGGGTTTCAAGTAGTATACCTTTCTTGGAGTGTGTACAAGCCTTAATACACCTTGTATAACCTTTATATCACCTTAGTATAGCTTAGATCTTCCAAAGAAACCAAGAAAACTAAAGTTAGTTTCTAAGATTTACTATTCATCATCAATCTTGTAAAATTCATAACAAATCGAAAAATAAGAGTTTGGCTCTCAAATTTTTACCACATCTTGGCCTCTTCATAAGCTTTGATTTGAGATATAGATCACCAAAAACAAGCTTCCTAGCTATAGTTTTGATCCCATTTTTCCCACTGGACAGAAGCTGTAAAGGACTAGGCAGGTTCGGTTCTTCAACTTGGGGAAGGGATTTGACTAAGCTACACTACTTTGTTGGCCATGAAATTTTGAGCGAATGAAACTCATGGAGTGGAGAAGCTATGGTTAAAATTTGGTGATTTTATCATGGATAGAAATGGAGATATGAATTTTTCTTTGTGCTTGGTTCATGTTGGGAAGTTTGGGAGTGTTTTGTGTTTTGGTTTCTTTTCTCTTGGATAATGACGTGTAATGCTTATCTATCCTTTGTTTAGCCAAGCCACATCCATTTTAATGTGTTGTTGGAAGCCTATTGGTCCAAGTGTTGATAGTCAAGCACCTTACTCCACTTTTATTTGTACGGGAGTCCTTAGCTTTTAGCATATTGTCTCCAAGTCCTTCCTTCCCTTTTCTTATTGCACCAGGGGGCTTCCACTCTTAAATATCTTCAAATAAGCTCCTTGTCTTGTGGTTGGGCCGAAAATTGGGCCTTCCCTATGACCTTGGGCCTTCTGTTTGGGCTCCGTTCAAAGTTCTCTAGTCGTTTGATCCATCGATTGAATTCTGTGATCGTTCTAGTGGTTTCTCCTTTGTAAATCTCTTGAATATATTTTATCCTTTCCCACATCATATATTAATGTGTTAGGGTGTTTCAAATCCCCAAGTAGATATTAAATCCAATATCCTTGGTATATTCTCTTTATTTCAGAATTTACTCTCCCGGTTTCTCAAGCGTTCTCAAACTAGTTGCATTCTCTTTGCTCTAGGATTATATTCTCAATCCTCTTTCCCTCTCATAATATATCCTCCCTTGGACTTCTAATATTTATTATCCTTAACCCATGATTCGTTCACTTGATCGCTTAATCTCGTTATAAAGTCTCAGCGGTTTCTAGAACGTTCGTTTCACTGTCTCAGTAGTTTTCGTTCTAAATTCTCAAATCAAATATAATAAAATTCTAAAATATTAAATCCTCAATTCCTCAAATTTAATATCTCATTTCCAAGTGGTTCTAAATTGTTTAACAATCTAAATTGCTCTGGCATTCCCTTGACTTAATAATCCCCTGGTTTAACCTAATTTCACATGTTCCTCAAAGTATACACCCTTTTCATATTCCATACTCTTTAATATCCAATACAATAGTGCTCAATTGAAATCAAACATCTTAAAAATCTATACTCAAGAATTTCTGAAATCCGTCATCGTTTCGAGTCACTCATTTTCATAGTACGACACTAATATGGTTCCTGATTATTCATTTTCTATTTCACTTATAGGGTACCTACATACCATTTCTCTAAATCTTAAAATCACTATTCATTTAATCACTGTAGCATTTCTAAAGTTAGGGTTATTACACAACCAAATGCAACTGTTTTGACAATTTAGTAAAAATACGATTCAATTACTTGCAATCATCTACAACCATACTTTTTGCAACCATATACAACTTTACAAAAAAGGTTGCAAACAAGGTTGCTCTTCAACATGTTGATGGAGGATTTTCGTAATCAACGTGATTTTCGGAGGCTCGCTGGAATTTACAAGTATTACACATGTAAGTGGCTGTTTTTGATGATTTGGGTGTGATTTTATGGTGGGGGTGAGCTGAGCTTGAGGGTGTCTCCAATAATCTCAGGTGCCTTTAGAGAGAATTAGAGAGCTAAATTCTTCATACCCTCAAGGTGCCTACGTATCCTTTATATAGGAATCAAGCCCACGTAGTTCTAATGCTAAGCTGATTCTGCTTGACCAGCTGTATGAGGTTGTCTAGTTCGTGTTGGACTCAGGTTCCTTTAGAGTTTACCACGAACTGGTTGGCTAAGTAGAATAGAACTCGATTTCGTAGTCTACTATAATTCTGATGTCTATTAGAAGCAATCTAGGATCAACTGCGTCCTAGAAGTACACTCCAATAATAAGTCTATTTCTTTCTGGCTGGCTACGCTCAGGAACCTGGTGCTCAGGAAGCTATGTCTCAGGAACCTATATCTCGGAACCTGGTGCTCAGGAACCTATATCTCGGAACATGTTTCTCAGGGACCTCTGTCTAGGAACCTGTTTCTCAGGAACCTCTCTATAGGAAACTATACCTGCATAAATAACAAATATATTAGTCTGGGGAGCCTTTTTGTGGTTCCCATATGCTCCTTGCTGTCTTTATTACTGCTGCTAGGCTGACTTAAGCTCTTCTGCGGGGAGGAACCTGGTCCATTCGTAATCTGCTCAGCTTCCGGTTCATCAGGAACCTCATGATACTTGTAGTTTCTTGACTGTCTTCTCAGCTAGTGCTCATTTCTTCATGTCTGGTCTTCATATCTTGTACTGGATCTATCTTCTGGCTCGTATGAATTGGACCCTATAGCTTAATGGGCCTAAATCTAGCCCATGGAGATTTTGGGCACAACAACTACCCCCCGGTTCCTTGAAGTCATGCAATGCGAGAGGAACCTATTATGCTTTCTGATCAGGGATCTAATGCTTAATCACTTCTCTTAAAATGTATTACTTCAACAACACGTATCCAAGCTTACATGAGCTAACTCGGCGTAAGAAACAGGACACATAATGTTTTAGTAAACATGATCTTGATTAACTTCCTTCTTGATGAGGAACCAGTTCTCTTCTTTTTCTTCGGAAATCGATCATTCTTCATCTGCTAGTCAATCTCTGTACATTCTTCTAATAACTTTGAAAAATCTTTCCAAGGACACTTCTGAGGTTTCTAGGATGTCATCATTCTTCTTCTTACTCTCGTATCTTTCTGGGTGATCTTTGTCTTCAATGTATTCACATGTCTTTCGTATATCTAGAAGTCTTGAAAAACGAGTGGCACCTCAACCGTTTCTAAGCAGGAGGTTCAATCTTTATTTACTCCTTTTGGGAAAATACATAACTTTCACATCGTGCATCCAGCTTACATGAGCTAACTCGGCGTAAGAAACAGGATACACTACGCTTCTATATGTAGATTCCCAAATTAAATCCTTAAATCAAAAATCAAAGAATCTTGCTGAAAACTAACATGGAAACTTTTCTGAAGCCGTCTTCCCGTAGATCATCATCACTAGACTGTGAAACTCATCATAAATACCTTCTGGTTGTTCAAGCAATACTTCTTTCTTCTTCCAAACTGATTGGTATGAACCGATTTCTCATCAACTATATTCATAGAACACCGTGGTAGCTCGTTTATAACCTCAAGAATCTTCATTATTCGTATGATGAAACAACTCTAGAACCTCTTGAACCACCTAGATAGCTTCCTAGGAACCTCTACTGTTTACTCTACTCGGAACTTTCAAACCTTTGCAATAAACTTTATCTTATACCTCCTTCTTACTTAGATCTGTTCAACTTATACATTTTATTTGCACCTTCTTCATATTCACATCATATCTAGATATCATGCAACTATTTTTGCTATACCTTGTCTAGCTCGTTCACATCTGCATACATGCAGGGCATATTAATTATGTGCTCAAAGAATCTGAGACTTTTAGCTAAAATGTCTTGCTCAGTCAGCTGAGGCTTTTAAATCAAACTTGCTCAGGAAGCTGCCTAAGGCTTTATCAATGCTTGCTCAGGAAGCTGCCCAAGGCTTAATACTTAATACTTGCTCAGGAAGCTGCCTGAGGCTTAATTCTTGCTCAGGAAGCTGCCTGAGGCTTAATTCAATGCTTGCTCGGGAAGCTGCCCGAGGCTTAATTCTCAATACTTGCTCAGGAAGTTGCCTGAGGCATAATTCTTGCTCAAGAAGCTGCCTGAGGCTTATCTCTTGCTCAGGAAGATGCATGAGGCTTAATTCAATACTAGCTCGGGAAGCTACCCGAGGCTTAATGCTTGCTCAGGAAGCTGCCTGAGGCTTATCTCTTGCTCAAGAAGCTGCCTGAGTCTTAATTCAATACTTGCTCGGGAAGCTGCCCGAGGCTTAATGCTTGCTCCGGAAGCTGCCTGAGGCTTATCTCTTGCTCAGGAAGCTACCTGAGGCTTAATTCAATACTTGCTCGGGAAGTTGCCCGAGGCTTAATGCTTGCTCAGGAAGCTGCCTGAGACTTAACTCTTGCTCAGGAAGTTGCCTGAGACTTAACTCAATACTTGCTCAGGAAGCTGCCTGAGACTTAACTCTCGCTCAGGAAGCTGCCTGAGGCTTAATACTTGCTCAGGAAGCTGCCTGAGGCTTAAATCATACTAGCTCAAGCAGCTGCCCGGGGCTTAATACTTGCTCAGGAAGCTGCCTGAGGCTTAATTCTTGCTCAGGAAGCTGTCTGAGGTTTAATTCAATACTCGCTCGGGAAGCTGCCCGAGGCTTAATGCTTGCTCAGGAAGCTGCCTGAAGCTTATCTCTTGCTCAGGAAGCTGCCTGAGGCTTAATTCAATACTTGCTCGGGAAGCTCCCTGAGGCTTAATGCTTGCTCAGGAAGCTGCCTGAGGCTTATCTCTTCCTCAGGAAGCTGCCTGAGGCTTAATTCAATACTTGCTCGGGAAGCTGCCCAAGGCTTAATGCTTGCTCAGGAAGCTGCCTGAGACTTAACTCTTGCTCAGGAAGTTTCCTGAGATTTAACTCAATACTTGCTCAGGAAGCGGCCTGAGACTTAATACTTGCTCAGGAAGCTGCCTGAGGCTTAATTCTTGCTCAGGAAGCTGTCTGAGGTTTAATTCAATACTCGCTCGGGAAGCTGCCCGAGGCTTAATGCTTGCTCAGGAAGCTGCCTGAGGCTTATCTCTTGCTCAGGAAGTTGCCTGAGGCTTCATTCAATACTTGCTCGGGAAGCTCCCCGAGGCTTAATGCTTGCTCAGGAAGCTGCCTGAGGCTTATCTCTTCCTCAGGAAGCTGCCTGAGGCTTAATTCAATACTTGCTCGGGAAGCTGCCCAAGGCTTAATGCTTGCTCAGGAAGCTGCCTGAGACTTAACTCTTGCTCAGGAAGTTTCCTGAGATTTAACTCAATACTTGCTCAGGAAGCGGCCTGAGACTTAACTCTCGCTCAGGAAGCTGCCTGAGGCTTAATACTTTCTCAGAAAGCTGCCTGAGGCTTAATACTTGCTCAGGAAGATGCCTGAGGCTTAAATCATACTCCCTCGGGAAGCTGCCAGAGGCTTAATACTTGCTCAGGAAGCTGCCTGAGGTTCCTTTTCTAAGGTCTCTAGTGACCTAATCTCTTCTTCAAATCATGCTAAATCTTTTTTAATGATTCGATCGATAATGTAACCTCTTCGTGTCATTCTTGCTTATAGCTTTAAATTTTCCTCTAATTTTTTCTTCAAATCATATGACCTCATGAGTGAGGTATATTCTTCATGAGACCTCATCTTTCTGGCCTTCTTACTCAAATATCTACTCATCTGCAAAATTCTTGTATGCAGGGGGAGACCTCTGGTTGCGGGAACTTCCTGCCAGTAGGTCTTTTTTCATTCTTATTTTCATTCTGAATCATCTTGCTATATCTCTTTCTCTCATTCCTTTCCCACCTCTTATGACACATGCTGAGAGTGAACCTCTATATAAAATACAAATATCCCAATACAACACCTCTAAGCTTACGCGAGCTAACTCATTGTAAGAAACAAGAGATGTTGAGAGAGAATATTTGCAAAGTATTTCCAGCAACTCATTGAATTGAATGAATATTCTCACTTTAGTTTTGTAATGCTTAGCGAGCAATCCTGCATGATATCTCAATTTTGCAGGCATATATACAGTGCAATAGCATATATTCATGATATGATTAATGCACATTAATGAATATGATAATTAGAACACATAATATGCACATGCATTCTATTACATATGTCACATGCAAATATTTGATTAATTAGGTCATATATGTAGAATATTAAATCTAATTCTTTTTAATGACTTTTTTGTTTTTTATTGGCATGCTAGTCAAATGAATTCTCTTACTATGCTGCTTCGGGAATCTACTGCTATACTTAATTCATCACTTCTATTTCTAGCTTATATCTCTCAATGATGCATGCTAGTCATTTTGCTTTATTCATTTAACTATGTCTGGCATGGATTTCTTAATATATTTTCCTGATTAGCATGCATGACGTAATTAAATATTGCAAAATTAAAGAATAATGTAGAACTAGAGACTTAGCTCATGTTTTTTACTTGGCGAGCTGCTTCTGATTGAATTTGCATCGAGCAGGCTCCACTTCATGTGCTACCAGTTCTCATTGTCCTCTCTATTATGAACAGAGCTTCCTGAGCCAAAACTTTGCTGATCTTTTCGAACATCAGTCTTTGTTTCATCAAATTGCAGGCTCTGGAGTCTTGTAATACTTGCCCAAAATTTGTATGACACACCCAATCCTCATGGCTCCATTCAGTCCTGCTTTTCTTCAACCTCCACAACATCTTCTTGCTTCATAACAAATCGTCCTTTTTAGCACTCTCATACACTCTTGCTGTTTTAGGTTGACGTTCTAACGACTTCCATGTTAACATTTTCTTTCCGCATAAGCAAACATGGTCTGGGTCATCTTGCTGCGTGTACAACTTTGCTGACTACCATGCTTCGTCTATTTTATTCTTTTCAAACCACTTGCTCTCTCTTTTTCATCAGACTTCAAACGGCTTCTATATAACATGCTTCATCCTCGTTTTTACTCATTAGTGCTTTAACATCTTAATGAAAGTACTTTACTCAAAATTGTACGCTGGACAGCTTGACCACCTCTGACTAAAAATGGGATCACTTCCTGTAGAAAAAATATTTTTTCAAGCCGTAAAATTTTACTGGAAACTAGACTCCGATACCTTTCCAACGGTATATCATACTGAATCTACAACCTTCTAGATCAGAACAGTTTATTCCATGAAGTTGGCTCAAAATCTGCAGTTTCAGAATTCTGATTTTCTGCATCCGGTTCTTTTTTGCTTCCACCAGTGTTTTGATATACTAACCATTTGCTTCTGATTATAGCTGCATGACCAGGTCTGTTCTGGGCTCCTCTCCTTTTTCTGTTCTTTTTCTATTTTTTATCACTGGTAACATGATTTCAAGCTGGTTTATTTCTTCTTTGCTGCAGGTTTGTAATTCTTTCATTGCTTCTACAAAGACATATCTGCATGGAACTGTGGGGAACCTATCCTGGACGTCTACCATTGTTTCTGTATAGTATCGTAGTTTTCTGTCGCTTCATTGCCAATGATCCACTATCCTCATTTTCGTAACCACTCTAATGCCACCATTCGTTTCACTCTCCTGGTTTCTTTGCATGATGGTCGTCCAAAGTACTTTCTATGTACGATAAATCAAATCATCACGGCTTCATTCAGTTTCACATCCTTATAAACTCTACACTGTGTTTTCCTTAACCTTGTTCTATATTTGTAGGTTTGTGGTAATTGCACCTGTTGTGCCCAAAATTTCCATGGGCTAGATTTGGGTCCATTGGGCTTAAGGATCCAATCCGTATGATTAATATGGGTTATGATTGAGGTCCCTTAAGATAAATGGGGCCAAATAGCATGTGAAATGGATCTGGACAGGTTCAGGTTCCCGAAGAGACAGGTTCCCGAAAGAAAGCTTCCTGCAGACAGCTTCCCAAGAGACAGGTTCCTGCAGATAGGTTCCTGAGAGAGAGCTTCCTGTACGAGAACAGATTTATTCCAGCAGAAATCTAGTATGATTAAGCCTCCTATTCTTTAGGAGCAAGTTATGAATGTCAACTCCTTATTGGAATGTATTCCTTGGGCGCAGATGATCCTTGAATACTTCTAATTGAACTACAACTAGTAAATACACTCCTAGTCAGACTAGAACTCGAGTTCTATTCGACTTAGGTCGCCTATTCGTGGTTGATTCTGGAGAAAAGGAGGTCCCCACGAATTAGGAACCATCTTGCAGCCTAACCAGACTTCTAGTCTAAAAAGAACTACGTGAACTTGATCCCTATATATACAAGGGTACGTAGGCACCTTGAGAACATGTTTTTACAAGCCTCGCAATACACCTACGAGATTCTTGAGAACACACGACACAAGCCTCAAAGGAACTCGCGAGATTCTTGTAAATGCTCTCAAGCTCAGTTCAACCCCCATAAAAAAACCTCCATTCTCCATAGACTAGTTGATCGTTAACCTTTACAACTCACCATAAACCTCTAAAAAGTTGTTACGAAATCCACTCATCAACATTGGCGCTAGAAGGAGGGGAGAGTTATCATCTTAATAGTGGAAAGATGGTAGGCACTTCAGATAGCGAAGCAACACAATCTGTAGAGAAGGAACCCCAAGGAGAAAGACTCACAACCCTCAAACATGCAACACAAAAGAAGAAGAAGAAGTCGAAGTTGGCATCAAGAAAGAAGGGTAAGAAAGCTAAGAGTTCTTCAAAGAAGTTGGACATTGACGAAGAAGAACGTGAAGAAAAGGTTGAGGAAGAGATCGAAGACCCAAAGAAAGATGCTGAAGGTGAAGAAGATGGTGAACCCAAGGATGAACAGCCTTTTGTTAAGAAAACTCGATTACAGATCTTGGCAGGACTTAAGGGTAAGAAGACTACGAAATCAGGAGCATCTTCTCAGAAAAAGAAAAAAGCGAAGGAACCTTCCATTGAGATAATTAAAGATGATTCAAGTTTAGAAGAGACCACGAACGGTTCGAGCCTGGCAGATTCACAGGAAGTTGACGACAAAGATAAGGAAGTAAAGGATGATAGAGCCGGTGATTTGAATACTGAAGACCTCAAGAAGATTCTGGTAAAACTCAAGGAAGAAAAGCAGTCAACGATAGATGCAATAACCTCATCTCCATTCACCAAGAAGGTTAGAAAATCCTCGTTACCTAAATCCTATCGTATGTCAAATGAGTTTAAATTTAATGGCACTACCGATCCTGTGGAGTATCTGGGTCGTTTCAATACCGAGATGGAAGTTTATTAAGTTAAAGAACCAACACGGTGTAGATTACTGGCTGCAACCCTTCATGGTGGAGCCCGTCAATGGTTCAAGAGGTTACCATCAGATTCTATAGATTCTTGGGAGAATATGGGGAAGCTCTTCGTTACTCAACTTAGAGCTTCCGTGACTTTTGCACCCCCAACCAATACCTTGGCCAACATCAAACAGAGAGAAGATGAAACCTTGACAGAGTACCTCAAACGTTTCAATGCAGAGGTTCCCAGAGTTAAGAAAGCTCCTGACGAGGTCATTATGAGCTTCCTGATTGCTGGAGTTAGAGCTGGTTCAGACTTATGGAATGAGTTACAAGTACGTGAACCTGGTACACTAGCTGATTTCTACAAACAAGCTGAACTATATAAGTGTGTGGAAGAATCCTTGTTAAAGTTGAGAGAAATAGAAGATCTTGGAGATGAAGTTAGTCACAAAGAAAGCAAGCGAGAGAGGTCTCCAAGCCCACAAGCATATGTTATTGGGGATCGAGCTCCCTCCAAAAGAAGTAAAGCAAAATTGAAGACAAAGTGCGATAGTTATACCTCTTTGGTTGCTCCAGTGGACCACATCTTCACGGTTTATGGGAAAGAAGGAATATTTGTGAAGCCTGCACTTTTACCTATAGGAGCAAGGAAAGATCTGAAGAAATATTGTGACTTCCATGAGGATAATTGCCATGATACTTCCGAATGTAGAGCACTAAAAGACCAAATTGAGGAATTGATTAAAGCTGGGAAGCTCGCGAAATGGATAGCTCGAGGTGACCAGTAGCTGAAAGTTTGAGAGCTTCCTTAAAGTAGAGTTAAGAGACCTTTATTTATATATGTATTTCCTTCTTAGAACTGGGGGGTTGTGCATGTATACCTCCCTAGAAAGCAAACCTATTTCTTTCGAGTAGTTTTCAACGAAATTATGAGTAGTTCTTTTCCTTGTATTACGTCATACATGAGCTTATATTTAGCTAATAAAACAAGGAACGTACCTCATTCAATTCAGTGACCTGCTAGAAATACCTCACAAGTAATCTTTTTAAGTATCTCTTGTTTCTTACATGATAAGTGGATTTTATATCTACTTGGAACATTCTAATTCGGCTTAAATTGATTGCTTTGGCCTCAAGTTTGTGGTAGTTTTGATGTGTTTTGTTAATTGTGTAGGGTTGAAGAAATATCGATTAAAGGTGTAGTTTCCGTCGTTTTGTGGAGTTGATTGAGGATATGGAATGAAGAATGGAGGCTAATGCCAACTCTTAAGAAGTATACAACTCATTAAGAATGAAAGACGGAAGCTCATGCAAAAGGAACGGGAAGAAAAGATGAAAAAACGAAGAAAAATCAAGTTTTCGCAGATTGCAGCCAGGCAAGTTGCCCCGCGAGGCAATCTGCCCCGGATTCAGCAGAAGGGCGCCAGGCATGTTGCCTGGTGAAGCACTTTGCTCGGCGGGCTGCTGCGTAGAAATTCTGCCAGATTTTCGGATTTTTGTTTTGGCCATATCTTGAGTTCTACAAGTCCGTTTTGGGCGATCTTACAGTCCACGCGAAGATAACAAGATTCTCTATCATTCTAAAGTGGTCCAGATGTCCACTTACAATTGGAACGGCCCAGAAATATTGAAGAAAAGTCAGCTACGAATTTTCCTTAAAAATAGAATCAGTTTAGGAAACGTATTATGTGCCGAACTGCAGAAATTCAACTTTGACAAGGAAATTGCTATAATTCCTACTTCTAATAAGTATGGTAATTGCTTTGGGCGGCTAGAACATTCTAGAATCAGATCTACACATGGAATTTGCAATTCTATTCTCATTCAAGAACGGAAATTTCCAATCTTCTATTCCAACTCTAGAAAGGCAATTGCTTGGTGGACAAGACTTCTAGAGCCTATATAAACACATCCTACCATTGTAATTTAGAACACCATTACATATCAATTACTTAGGTTTATTTGTATCTTTTCATACTTTGTTTTTATCATGGTTTCATCAGATCCCATGATGACGAGAGGTTCGATTATGAACTAATCGTTGTCATGGGATTCTAACGGATTTATTTATGGAGTTAAGTATCTTGATTGTTTTTAAAGATCTGTGTGTGATGTATATCTGATATCCTCGTATGGTTGTGCTTAATTGCTAGATGCGTAGCTAACATCTAATATGTTAATCTTTTGTGAAGTGAAAGTGGATCTTGAGATTTAGAACTTGCCATGCTAGCATAGGTTCATGATTGTTTATCAACATGATTCGTAGTATGAGATGAAAATACTTATATTGCCCTGTGTGATCTTTATGGATAACTTGTTCTTCAACCGTTATGTTTTCAAATTCTATAGACATATAGGGTCTAAGCATAATTGGTGTCTATTCATCTTCTATCTCTTTTGTGGATGTATGTTTAGTTTGGTATTCGTATACTGAGAAGTAGCGTATACTTGTTTCGTGTTATCCGATCAGATATCATAACCATTGCATATAGTGATTAAAGGCGTCAGATCTAAGCAAAGTATTTAATGAAGTTAGGATCCCATGTTACTCTTGTAGACGTAATTCAATTTCAATTCTTGTTAGTTAGTTAATTCTTAGTTGTTAATTTACTTTCTAGTTAATTTAGTTAATTAAATCCAATTTGTTATTTGTCTTAGCAGTGAGTAATAACCATACATTGTTGCATAGGTACAATAACTGAATTAAAACCATAACCAGATCTCTGTGGGAACGAACTCAACTTATTTATATATTACTTGTGACCACGTACGCTTGCGTGATTTAGTGCAAACAAGTTTTTGGCGCCGCTGCCGGGGATCATCGGTGTTTTATTTTTGGTTTATGTGCTTGTCAATAGTGGTCGTTAGAGTTCACTGACTCAGATTTTTTCTTACCTATCTTGTTTAGTTTGGTGTGTTCAGGTACTTGAGTTTTTGAAGATGGCATGCGAGGAGTTGCCATGGTGGGCATATTCGAGGACATCCATGCCTTATCAATGTGAGCGGTGTTTGGGCGTTCATGATCCCTCACAATATTGTTACTACGAAGAAGTTGATCCATATGTCACTTATGAGGAACAACCATATTTTCCATACCATCCTCAACAGTACCAGCAAGATGTTCGAGATATGTCATATTACTATGGAAGTGAAGAGTTTCAACATCAGCAACCTACTCCTACTTTTCAGTCAGATGAGGTTCCTACTAGGGAGGAGATTATGATGTTTGTAAAGAGTAGCGAGGAGTGTCTCAAATCTTTGGAGATTCTAGTTGCTCAAGCTGTGAGAGCCTTGGAACAAGAGAAACAACAATTCACACCAGAAGCAATACCAGAAAATAATGATGACTTGGAGCAAGGTACTGCATGCATAATTGAAGAAGACAAATTCCAAGACGAGGTAAGCATTCGCAAGCCATGTGAGGAATTTGATCATGTTAAGATGGTGGATGATTTGGAAAGGGCACTATATGGGACAGACACTGATGAGCTGCACAAATTTCAAGAATTGGTATGTGCGTACCAAGAGGCTGAAGAACATGGGAAAGATGCAGATCTTCTACTTGTCTCAGAGTGTAAAGATGGAGGTAGTGCATTAAAGCCAATGGAGCAAGTTCTCTTTGAGGACCCAAAGGCTTCAGAAACTTACATTTATCCTCCTCCATTATATTCAACCGAAGCCCGCGAAGGTGTGTTGTTCTACAAATTGACAGATTTTGGGTCAGCTGATGAAGGCATTGGAATAGGACATATTTGTTATACGAATAGGCCAAGCGAGGAGAAGGAGCAGAAAGTGTGTTGCCGTGATGACGATGAAGTTTCACGAAGAGATGACCAGGCAAACTATTATCATCCTTAATGGAGGCTTGGAAGTAACGTCAAGCTATTGACGTTAAAGAAGCGCTTCTTGGGAGGCAACCCAAGCATTGTTGTATACTGGTATGTTTTCTACTTTCCCTCGTATTTACTTCCATTCAATGAGGGCATTGAATATTTTAAGTTTGGGGGTGGTTTGAGGGATAAGTAGTGTATATATATGTGATTGTTAGTCATTGTGTTCATGTAGGATTTCATGCTTTGCATATTAGTATTAGTAAATTATGCATTTATGTTCGTGATATCTACGTTTGTTTCATATAGGACATTCTGTTTTTATATATCATGTGAGTTCATAATAGTTTGCATTTGCACCCATGCTTGATAGGAATTTTGTGTTGTTGACGCTTTTGATTGAGAAGTGATATGCTTTGTTCTTGTACACATACATACACTAGTAAGTTGAAGCTAGTAGACTTATTGAATGTTGTAAGTAATTAGAAGGACATGATTATGTGCAAGTTGATTTAGTTTGCATGCTTTGAATACAAGTAGGTGCATTAGAGAGATTTTTGCTTGGGATTGAGTATGTTTTTCCCGCCAAGTGTGCTTTTGAGCCATATTGCATTTGTTGCAATTTTATTCGTTTGCTTGAGTGTCCACGGATTGTTTGCATTGCTAGCAGTTGTTTGAGGTCTTTCTTGAAACGCATGACATTATTTGACGATTAAAATGATAAAGGCATTAGGATTAACCGCATATTTTCCCATATTACCACACCATGTTTACATGATCAATTAGTTAAACCGTTGAGCTTAATCCTATTTTTTCAGTGACATACCACATTACTTGCCTAGACCTTTTTCTTGTATTGGCCTTACATTAATTTGAACCCGCATTGTCAAAGGCTAGTAGGGTGCTTAAGGGAGTAATAAGGTGTGCAAGGAGGGGTTTATTGTTGGTCATAATTTTGGGGAAAATATTGAAATTTGGGTTTGGTTGTTGCTTGATAGTCGGCATGTGTAATAAAATCGTGGGATCATTGTTATTGTCTATATTATTGTTGCTTTAGCTCTCGAAAAAAAAAAGAAAAAGAAATAGAAAAAGAAAAAAAAAAGAAAAAGAAAAAAAAAGAGAGAAAAAAAAGTTATATTATGAGAGCATGTTTGTGTTTGTTGTGATCCTATTTTAGTCGACTAGTCGAGTGTTGGTTTTAGTAAAAATTATGTGGTGGGGAAATAGGGTGTTGTGTATGATTCATCATGGTACTTACTAGCTTTTGGCACTTCACCTGTTTTGGCTTATCTGACATACCTTGTCCCTAGCCCCGTTACAACCCAAATAAAGACCTTTTGATTATCGTCATTGATGTATGTTGTGTTAAGAGTTAGATTGATACCAATTGTCAAGCATGCTTATGATTTTGTTGGAATTGAGTGATACACTTACCCTTGTTCTTGAGTGAATATTCCTTTATGAGTGGATTGTGAGTGTTTACTTGTTTTTGCGTATGAGATCCCGAGTTTTGTCTCAAAGATGTGCTCTTGTAGGCTTAGCATGTTTACTAACTTATTCTTACACTTGACATGGACTTGTGAGAACTTATGCATGTTCATTGAGTAGACTATGTGAATATTTGCACTTTCGACACCAAGACATTGCGTATTTACTTTGATTCTTAAGTTGATATGGCATGAGAGGATCTGAAGGTATGGTAGGATATTAATTGCATTTTCATTTAGTTGCATTCATGCATTGCATTGCATTGGATTTTGTGGGTACATTCGCTATAGGCCCTCACGAGACCTTACTCGTCCACTAGGGCTGCCTAGGGGTTTAAATGGCTTGTTGCATATGCCAAATGCAATCGTGATCACCTACGGAAGTGGTACTAGTTAGTTAGTTAGTTGTAATTGTATATGCTTGAGGACAAGCATCGGTTTAAGTTTGGGGGTGTGATAAGTGGATTTTATATCTACTTGGAACATTCTAATTCGGCTTAAATTGATTGCTTTGGCCTCAAGTTTGTGGTAGTTTTGATGTGTTTTGTTAATTGTGCAGGGTTGAAGAAATATCGATTAAAGGTGTAGTTTCCGTCGTTTTGTGGAGTTGATTGAGGATATGGAATGAAGAATGGAGGCTAATGCCAACTCTTAAGAAGTATACAACTCATTAAGAATGAAAGACGGAAGCTCATGCAAAAGGAACGGGAAGAAAAGATGAAAAAACGAAGAAAAATCAAGTTTTCACAGATTGCAGCCAGGCAAGTTGCCCCGCGAGGCAATCTGCCCCGGATTCAGCAGAAGGGCGCCAGGCAAGTTGCCTGGTGAAGCACTTTGCTCGGCGGGCTGCTGCGTAGAAATTCTGCCAGATTTTCGGATTTTTGTTTTGGCCATATCTTGAGTTCTACAAGTCCGTTTTGGGCGATCTTACAGTCCACGCGAAGATAACAAGATTCTCTATCATTCTAAAGTGGTCCAGATGTCCACTTACAATTGGAACGGCCCAGAAATATTGAAGAAAAGTCAGCTACGAATTTTCCTTAAAAACAGAATCAGTTTAGGAAACGTATTATGTGCCGAACTGCAGAAATTCAACTTTGACAAGGAAATTGCTATAATTCCTACTTCTAATAAGTATGGTAATTGCTTTGGGCGGCTAGAACATTCTAGAATCAGATCTACACATGGAATTTGCAATTCTATTCTCATTCAAGAACGGAAATTTCCAATCTTCTATTCCAACTCTAGAAAGGCAATTGCTTGGTGGACAAGACTTCTAGAGCCTATATAAACACATCCTACCATTGTAATTTAGAACACCATTACATATCAATTACTTAGGTTTATTTGTATCTTTTCATACTTTGTTTTTATCATGGTTTCATCAGATCCCATGATGACGAGAGGTTCGATTATGAACTAATCGTTGTCATGGGATTCTAACGGATTTATTTATGGAGTTAAGTATCTTGATTGTTTTTAAAGATCTGTGTGTGATGTATATCTGATATCCTCGTATGGTTGTGCTTAATTGCTAGATGCGTAGCTAACATCTAATATTTTAATCTCTTGTGAAGTGAAAGTGGATCTTGAGATTTAGAACTTGCCATGCTAGCATAGGTTCATGATTGTTTATCAACATGATTCGTAGTATGAGATGAAAATACTTATATTGCCCTGTGTGATCTTTATGGATAACTTGTTCTTCAACCGTTATGTTTTCAAATTCTATAGACATATAGGGTCTAAGCATAATTGGTGTCTATTCATCTTCTATCTCTTTTGTGGATGTATGTTTAGTTTGGTATTCGTATACTGAGAAGTAGCGTATACTTGTTTCGTGTTATCCGATCAGATATCATAACCATTGCATATAGTGATTAAAGGCGTCAGATCTAAGCAAAGTATTTAATGAAGTTAGGATCCCATGTTACTCTTGTAGACGTAATTCAATTTCAATTCTTGTTAGTTAGTTAATTCTTAGTTGTTAATTTACTTTCTAGTTAATTTAGTTAATTAAATCCAATTTGTTATTTGTCTTAGCAGTGAGTAATAACCATACATTGTTGCATAGGTACAATAACTGAATTAAAACCATAACCAGATCTCTGTGGGAACGAACTCAACTTATTCATATATTACTTGTGACCACGTACGCTTGCGTGATTTAGTGCAAACATTACAATGAGTTAGCTCGCGTAAGCTTAGAGGTACTGTATTGGGATATTTGTATTAGATATAGAGGTTCATTCGATCTCAGCGTGTTTTGTAAGAGGTTAAAGAAGAAAAGGGAAGACATGTTAAAGCTACAAGCAAGAATGATGTGAAGAAATTATAGTATCTATTCGGGCGTTAAGGAGAATTCGAAATTGTTGAGGATTTTGAGGAAGAGTAGCTACAAGAATCTGATATGAGTATTTTAAAGAAAATACACAGTACTCAACTTCATGGATGAATATTCAACGACTTATTAGAGATTATCGAAGAATTATGAAGCTTCTTGGAGTTAGTTCTTCATTAAAGACAAGCTTCCCTGAAGAACTGGGGGGTAGTAAAATTACTATAGCACATGGTACTTTGAAAATTGAGGATTTCAAAACTTTAAGAATTCAGGTCCAGGAACCTCACCATCAGGTTTAGGAAGCTCACGATTTGGTTCAGGAACCTTACGGATTGATTTGGTCTAGTATCTTGAAGAGCAACATGCTTGCATCATGAACACGTCAATGAGTTTTCAAATCTAACGGAGGCTTCCACTTCACATCTGATCAGTCTACAGAAAGATCCAGGTGTTTCCTCTCCTTTTATGCTTACATATTCGTAGAAAACCTCCCAGGTACGCTTTGCAAACTCTTACTATTCATAAAGCATGCTTAAATATTTATGTTGTTGAGGTCTTATATGCGATAAAGCTATGATCATGTCTTGATTATGTTTCTTGATGTTAGAATGCACATGTACCTAAAAGAGTATAGGTTCCTAGATATTTACTTGTAGCTCACAGGTTCCTTGATATTTACATATACCTTGCAGGTTCCTTGTTATTTACCTGTAATTCGTAGGTTCATTGATATTTATTTGTAGCTTGCAGGTTCCTTGATATTTACTTGCAGTATACAGGTTCCATGTATTTACCTTTAGTTAACAAGTTTCGTGTTACTCACCTGAAGCTCAAAAGTAACGGCTTCCAGGTCTAGTTGTATTTATATGTGTCTAGTAGATTACTCGTTATTCTCTTGTAACTGACATATTGCAGGTTCATTGATATATACCTGAAGCTTGTATGTAATAGCTTCCAGGTTCATTGACATTTATTAGAAGCCAATTGTTGATAGTTTCTGATTAGCAGCTTCCTACTTGAAGTTCCCAGCCAGCTGATACCTGAATAGAAGAGAGTGTACTTACAGAAAGAGCTCCATGCCTTTAGAGGATTAATCTAGTGCCCTTCTGGATTCTCTTTGTGCTCTATTCAAGGATTCAATTAGAGCCTAGAAGGACTCACTAGGTTCCCTAAGCATATCCATGAATTCACCTAGTGCCCTTATGGATTCTCTATGTGCCCATAGAGGTTCACTTAGAGCCCAAAAGGATTCACTTGGTGCTTCATGCATCTACGCGAATTTGTTTGGTTTCTTGATGGATTCTCTTTATACCCTTCTATGGATTCATTCGGTGCCCAATTGGTTTCGGTTTTTGCCCTTAGCAGAGGTTCACATAATGACCAGTTGGATTCACGGTGACGCCCCGGGATCCGGGGTCAAGGATCCGGGCCGTCAAGGTCCAATTTCCGATCAATATCACTATCTCTGTAATCTTTTTTTTTTATCAATAAATAATTAAATAAATAAGCAGTTGACCCCACACTAATACACACACACACACCAGTCATAAGCTCATAGAACAACAACCACAGTTTTAAAGTTAACAGTTATTACAAGCCCAGAATTTACTAAGTACATTGTTGAACAAAGCTTCTACAGGAAGCACTTCAACAACTAAAGTTTATTACAATTTACACACTTAATTTACATAAGTATACTAAGCCCCTCCGCTTGTCACTACCTCGGGGATGGTCGCCAGCACTCGCTCAAAAGGTCGCCTTTCCCTTACCCTCTTGCGGGGTGTGGTACGTAGTATCGGCATGGGACCTAGCTGCTATATACATAAGTAGCAAGAGTGAGCTATAATAGCTCAGCAAGATCATACTGTAACTAAAATTTAAAATGTGAACAAGTATACATATATGTATATGCATATGTAATAGCAGGAAACAATTAAAATCCTTAAGGAAGAGTAAAGCTCTTATTTAATAATACATCATCCACTCACTATTATAAGAAAGAAATCTATATTAATATAATATCAGTTTTTCTTCATCTGCCACCATAATACCATCATCTCATATCATTATTCTGGTTTCAGTATTGAAATCTACAATAATATAATATCAGTTTTTCTTCATCTGTAACTATCATTCCATCATCTCATATCATTGTTCTGTTTTCAGTATAGCAATCTGAAAACCATTGTCTACACTTTCTTTTCAAAACATTGGGGATATCTGCTGTCGCCTGATACGTTAGGACGATGATCAGTCGCCTAATCGTACCTGCTCTCTTTTTACTACCGGTAGAAGGAATGAAAATCATCCCTGGAGGAAGGCCACCTGCTAACATCCTCCCTTGGCATCTTCGTGCCGTAATAAAAATAATAAATGCTGGACTGTGTCGCACACAGCCCTGACACAGCCACTTACGCAAGTCTGTTGCAATCCCCCTCTTTATCACATCATTATTCTCTTTTTAAAATATCATTCCACATTTCCATTTTCTCACTTTCATTTTCACATATCATTCTCTCATATCATTTCCATTCTCGCACATTACTTCTATAAAATATATATATATCATAAGGCTTTGATTATGATTCAGACCTCTCTTTCAAATTCAGAAATCAAATATACTTTTATATTCGTAAAATATTCCATTTTTTTTAAGAGTAATGCATGTTAATCAAATAATGTTTATTAAACCACTGATACTCAATAAGAACATTTTTAATATAATATTATAACCATATAACCCTCGATAACAACTGATACCATTCTCTCTTATTCTCTTAATCATAAGGCATGTTCAATTCATGCATAATCATCTCTATACATATCCATATTCATATACATCTTCGTATATCTTTCTTTTCAATATTAATACTCAAGGAAGACAATTTCTTCACAATATAGTAATAATAGCATCACATATATATTTCACAAAATCAAGTTTCTTTGTGAAGATAAGTAGTTTTACAAATAGGGATAGAAGAAATCTTGCCTCGGTTTCGATATCCTGACGGTATGGCTCGTCCCTCTTCCGGAGTTTCTATAAACACAAAAGGACCGTCGTTAGAACCACATCTCTTACTCACTACACTCTTGTATAACATTACCTTTTGAAACTTTAATATATGTTTAAAGTATTCTTATTACCCCAAAGGTTCAAGAACTTAACCGTTTATAACCTAAGTTGAAGTTTCAGGGTTTTTTCACCATTTCCCTTAACGACCACACTCGACTGTAGAATTTCTTATAATTTTTAAATTTCGAATTTTAATGTAAGGTCAACTGGAAATAGTTCTTTGACCACACTACTATCATATCCCAAAATTTCGTGACTTTTAACAATGTTAAGGTATGGTAATTGTAATCTCAAGTTTGATACATTTACGGTTTCTCGGTTTCTGAACCGCTTTCACTAAAACTGACTTTTCTCCTAAACCGTTCATCAAATTTTAACGCACCTTATATCAAAACGATCTATGAACTAGGCTCTATCATTTCATGGTCAATTGGTAACCTAGGCAGTGAGGTACCGTATGAATACAGGGGTCACAAAACAGGGCAGTTTTCGTTCTAACGAAAATCGGACATTATAACTGCTGTAATTTCATACTTTCCAACATCAAACTCCTCCAAATCAATCATCAAACACCATAATAATCACCTACACCATGTGGTCTTCATTACCAGCCATGGTTACAATCCCAAACTCCTTCCAAAATCAACTTTAATCACTTACAAACACTTATAACATCATAATCTAAATCTTTACACCACTTAATCACTTAAACCAACAATATTCATCATAATATAAAAAGGGGCAAGAGTGTTTATATCTTCTTGAAGCTTTACAACACTTAACAAGCCTTGGGCACACCTTTAACAACCTTAGTATAGCTTGGATTAACTAAAGGAACCATTAAAACAAAGATTAAAACTTGAAAAACACTATTCACCACTATTCATCTTCAACTTCTATGATTTTATTACCTTGCTAAATGATATGGATGGCTATGAAACTTTGTGCTAGTCTTGATTTATCCTCCAAGATGCTCCATGATTTTTCTCTTGGTTTAATCTTGAAGAGAATTAGGGTTTTGGATTTTATTTTCTTGTTTTTTTTTTCTTTTGGCCGAAAGTTGCTAAACAAGAAGGGGAGAGAGTTTTGCTTGGTTTGATCTCATCTAATCTTAATCTAACTTAATTTAGAGTGTATTGGAAGCTTGGTAAAAAAATCTAGGTGTTAAAAGACTAATCTACCCTTAATTTGGTTTAGTGGAAGATGACATCATTAACATGATTTCATAATTCTCTTTTTTCTTGATTTCTTTTCTAATTATAATGCTAGTACTCTTGGTAATTATAATGGGGTATGTATCCTTGTTATTTTATAAATCTTGGTTGCTTAATCTCCATATTCGTCTAATTGTGGTTCGTTTCGAATGTACCTCATTATCTCAGTGGTTTTGAAATCATTTAACAATCCAAATTCCATTGGTATTCTCTTAACTTAATAATCCCCTGGCTCAAATCTAAATTCACTAATCCCTCAATATATAATTCTTATAATGTTTCCATGCTCCTTAATGTCCAATAGAAGCTTATTCGAAATCAAAATCCTCAAAATCAAAATTCAGGAATTTCTAAAATCCATCGTTATTTCGAGTCACTTATTTTCAATGTACAACACTAATAAAATTTTTGTTTACTCATTTTCCATCCCTAGTATAGAGTACCTACACACCATTTCCCTGGATTCCTCAAGATCACTATTCATTTGGGCACTGTAGCCTTTCTAAAGTTAGGGTTATTACAGTCTTCCCCCCTTAAAAGGATTCCGTCCCGGAATCATGTTGGAAATGTCCATAAGTATCTTTCTCATTCACACCTTCTAACTTCCACACTATTTCCTTTATCCTTTTTCCTTCTATAATATATCTATCTTGTTTGCGCAGAAATATACTAACATAACTTCCTTGTCATTCATCAACATGCCATTTAGTTTATCAATAGCAGTCCTTTTACTGTCTTTCCCTCACAAATCTCCTCCTGTTTCAAGTCATTCCAGGTTATCTCGTCTCTCCTTCCTCTTTTGACGAAGATATCCGCCACTACATTGACCTTTTCTGAATGGTAGTGTATCTCACTTATGGTTTGACCATCTTCTGATCTCTATCATGACATAAATATTAATTCCTCAATATTCCCATAGTTCCTCTCTGTAAAATTTTCCAGAAAATAAGCTCTAATAATATTCTTTAAAACAATTGTAAGAAAATACTACCTATAACATATATTTCCTGTTTGTCTCAACGAGCTTGTGTTTTCCCAAAACACTCCTACTTTTCTTTTCATAACGTTTCCTAGCCCTTAGCAGATACTGATTTTCCTTATCTATATTATTAACTTATTTATTCCATTAATTGATTAACTCGATCCTTAGCCAAAGACTTACACACCAAATTTAAATCACAAAGCAAGTACCTGTATCCGCATCTGGTTTTGTCAACGCTTCCCCTAAGGTCATGTTGTACACTCTAGCAGTAGGCCTATTTGAAGCAGCCCCACTCTGTCCTGACGCGTATGACCCACCTGAACGGCAATCTCTAGCAATGTGTCCTAGTTTCCCACACTGGTAACACTTAACATCTCTTTTAGGGTTTGCATCAGTTGATGGGCACTGGTTAAGGTAGTGTCCTTTTTGTCCACACTTAAAACAAGTTACTCCCAGCACTCTACAGACTCCTATATGCTTCTTACCACACGTCTCACAATCTGGTAATGGTGGTCGTGATTGATTGGACTGAAATGTTCCCGAAGATTTTCCACCCTGACTCACCGTCTCACTAGTAGTCTTGTTACCCCCCGACTTTCCCACAAATTGAGATTTTTGTCCTTTACCTCATTTGTTAAAGTAGCTTCCCTCACTTGAACCTCCTTTTGGGCCCTCAAATCTTCTTTTCTTATTCTCTCGACCTATTTGAGCCTGCTCACTCTCGGCCTCTATAATTGATGCCTTTTGAACCACTGCAGCATAATCCGTTAACTCAAATGGGGCCACTCTCGTTCGTAACCAGGGTTTCAACCCTTGTTGAAACCTTTTTGCACGTTGTTCTTCAGTACGCACAAACTCGGGAACAAACCTCGACAGTTCTGTAAATTTATTTTCATACTCTGCCACTGTTAGGTTATCCTGTTTTAACTCCAGAAACTTTAATTCCATTTGGTTTTCTAAATACCTAGGAGAATACTTTTCTAGGAACACCCTAGTGAAACGCTCCCAGGTTATCACTCCCGCTTCCTCTAGGTTCTTCCTAGCTTCCCACCAGTAATTTGCCTCTCCCTTTAGGAGATAGGCTGCAAAAACTGTTTTCTGATCTTCCTCTATCCTCAGTATTTCGAAAGCTTTCTCCATTTCTTTTAGCCATGCCCTGGCTACTACTGGGTTAGTGGTTCCCTCGAATTCTGGGGGCTTTAATGACTTAAAGGCACGAAAGGAACTAGCTGCCTGATTGGGGAGAACAGGTGGTGGTTGAGGATTCTGTGGATTTGTTAAATTCTGCCTTAATAAGTCCATGAATTGGGCAAAGGGATCACCTCCCGGATTCCTTTGTTGGCCAGTTGATTCCTCTTCTCCTTCTTCATGATTTTCTTCATTATGAGCATTTTCGTTCAGTCTAGTACCTTCAATATTTCGACTTCTTTCGTCTCTCTCATTTTCCCTTGCATTCGCTCTACTGTCACGTCTAGGCGGCATAGTTCTGTACATAACAATAGTCCTTATTAATTACCCGAATTTGGGTTACTATATACATCATTTCTATATACACAATTATATCATTAATTAGCTCATTTGCACATCACAATATCTTTATCACGCGATTTACATCTAGTTATACCATAACTTTAGTAGGTAGTTGTATCGCCCTTAACACGATAGCCTTTTCATTAAGTCAATCACCTTTTATACATCAATATTTCTGAGTCTCAACATTTATTATATTATATAAAAAAAATGCAGCAAAAATTTAGATAGAAATGCACAAACTTCATTAATGTACATAAATATTTTACAATTTGGGTACAACATCTTTTACTGCTAATAATATACATCATCTAATACAAGGTTCGAAACCCAAAACATAGCCGTACATACTAATCCGATATCATCAAAAGTATTACTAACTGTCCCCTAATCAGACTGGGATTAAAACAGTGGACAACTAAACTAATCCCCAAAATGACATCAACAAGATGACTAGTCTGATTAGTGACGAACTACTATCCCGGCTCACACCCCTGCCCTGACAACATCCCGTATCTGGACTACCATGGTAGTAACCGTATCAACTATCTGGGCCCTCCATGCCGGGTCTCCTCTATCACCCAACAACCTCCTAATATCTCCTAATGCTCGTAGCTCAATACTGATCATCCCCAGAGACATCCCATCCGAGATAACCCCTCCTCTCCCTCTCTCTAACCTCTGTAGAAGGGTGTCTATAGTCCTGCGGGACTCCTCCAACTGTCCCTGAAGGGCAAAGTACTCGGTCAATAAGGTAGCTGAAAGTGAGTCACCCGCCGGTAAGGGTGCCTCCTGAGGGGGTACAGCTAGGGGAGGTGCATCCACAGGTGGAGGTGGTGGAGGTGCAAAGGGTGGGGATGGAGGAACCGACTCTGTCTCAGCATCCTCTGAAGGATCCTCCTCCTCCTCAAAAAAACCAAAATGCCCTGGAGGGGTAAACTGCTCAAAAGGATCATCTATAGGGTCAGGACTAGGTAGAGGGGATGGAACTGGTGACGGCACTGGGATGGGTCGGACAGGAGTGGGAACCATCTGAATATCCCTCCACTCAATCGGCTCCTCAGGTATAACTGACAACCTAGGCCTCTTACGCAGTGGCCTCTCCTCCTCAGGGATCTCCGATCTCACTCTGGAAGGACCTGCCTCGTCAGATCCTGTAGAAGGTCTACCCATATATGGCACTAGGGCCACAACATCTCTCCGTCTCTGCTCCTCTGCCTCCTCTCTCTCTAATCGCTCTCTAGCCGCCGCCCGGCGTCTCTCCCTGAGGTCCTCAACTGCATACTCGGGGACCTCTACCCCGGCCAGCTGAAGATCTAATAGCTCCTGCTCTGACATCCCTAGCCACTGGGGGTCCTGACTCGGCTCACCCATCTCCGCTCCCTATAATAAAACATAAAATTCTATTAGTAACAGTCTAATAAATTATAATATATGCTTAAAGTAAATACTACCTGCGATATACCACCCCTGAACTTGATGGAAGTTCACAATTTATATTATAACTGATACATTTATTATTATCACTTTTGTTCTTGAGCATTATGACTCTTAGCTCTGATACCATCTGTGACGCGCCGGGATCCGGGGTCAAGGATCCGGGCCGTCAAGGTCCAATTTCCGATCAATATCACTATCTCTGTAATTTTTTTTTTTTTATCAATAAATAATTAAATAAATAAGCAGTTGACCCCACACTAATACACACACACACCAGTCATAAGCTCATAGAACAACAACCACAATATTTAAAAGTTTTAAAGTTAACAGTTATTACAAGCCCAGAATTTACTAAGTACATTGTTGAACAAAGCTTCTACAGGAAGCACTTCAACAACTAAAGTTTATTACAATTTACACACTTAATTTACATAAGTATACTAAGCCCCTCCGCTTGTCACTACCTCGGGGATGGTCGCCAGCACTCGCTCAAAAGGTCGCCTTTCCCTTACCCTCTTGCGGGGTGTGGTACGTAGTATCGGCATGGGACCTAGCTGCTATATACATAAGTAGCAAGAGTGAGCTATAATAGCTCAGCAAGATCATACTGTAACTAAAATTTAAAATGTGAACAAGTATACATATATGTATATGCATATGTAATAGCAGGAAACAATTAAAATCCTTAAGGAAGAGTAAAGCTCTTATTTAATAATACATCATCCACTCACTATTATAAGAAAGAAATCTATATTAATATAATATCAGTTTTTCTTCATCTGCCACCATAATACCATCATCTCATATCATTATTCTTGTTTCAGTATTGAAATCTACAATAATATAATATCAGTTTTTCTTCATCTGTAACTATCATTCCATCATCTCATATCATTGTTCTGTTTTCAGTATAGCAATCTGAAAACCATTGTCTACACTTTCTTTTCAAAACATTGGGGATATCTGCTGTCGCCTGATACGTTAGGACGATGATCAGTCGCCTAATCGTACCTGCTCTCTTTTTACTACCGGTAGAAGGAATGAAAATCATCCCTGGAGGAAGGCCACCTGCTAACATCCTCCCTTGGCATCTTCGTGCCGTAATAAAAATAATAAATGCTGGACTGTGTCGCACACAGCCCTGACACAGCCACTTACGCAAGTCTGTTGCAATCCCCCTCTTTATCACATCATTATTCTCTTTTTAAAATATCATTCCACATTTCCATTTTCTCACTTTCATTTTCACATATCATTCTCTCATATCATTTCCATTCTCGCACATTACTTCTATAAAATATATATATATATATCATAAGGCTTTGATTATGATTCAGACCTCTCTTTCAAATTCAGAAATCAAATATACTTTTATATTCGTAAAATATTCCATTTTTTTTAAGAGTAATGCATGTTAATCAAATAATGTTTATTAAACCACTGATACTCAATAAGAACATTTTTAATATAATATTATAACCATATAACCCTCGATAACAACTGATACCATTCTCTCTTATTCTCTTAATCATAAGGCATGTTCAATTCATGCATAATCATCTCTATACATATCCATATTCATATACATCTTCGTATATCTTTCTTTTCAATATTAATACTCAAGGAAGACAATTTCTTCACAATATAGTAATAATAGCATCACATATATATTTCACAAAATCAAGTTTCTTTGTGAAGATAAGTAGTTTTACAAATAGGGATAGAAGAAATCTTGCCTCGGTTTCGATATCCTGACGGTATGGCTCGTCCCTCTTCCGGAGTTTCTATAAACACAAAAGGACCGTCGTTAGAACCACATCTCTTACTCACTACACTCTTGTATAACATTACCTTTTGAAACTTTAATATATGTTTAAAGTATTCTTATTACCCCAAAGGTTCAAGAACTTAACCGTTTATAACCTAAGTTGAAGTTTCAGGGTTTTTTCACCATTTCCCTTAACGACCACACTCGACTGTAGAATTTCTTATAATTTTTAAATTTCGAATTTTAATGTAAGGTCAACTGGAAATAGTTCTTTGACCACACTACTATCATATCCCAAAATTTCGTGACTTTTAACAATGTTAAGGTATGGTAATTGTAATCTCAAGTTTGATACAATTACGGTTTCTCGGTTTCTGAACCGCTTTCACTAAAACTGACTTTTCTCCTAAACCGTTCATCAGATTTTAACGCACCTTATATCAAAACGATCTATGAACTAGGCTCTATCATTTCATGGTCAATTGGTAACCTAGGCAGTGAGGTACCGTATGAATACAGGGGTCACAAAACAGGGCAGTTTTCGTTCTAACGAAAATCGGACATTATAACTGCTGTAATTTCATACTTTCCAACATCAAACTCCTCCAAATCAATCATCAAACACCATAATCATCACCTACACCATGTGGTCTTCATTACCAGCCATGATTACAATCCCAAACTCCTTCCAAAATCAACTTTAATCACTTACAAACACTTATAACATCATAATCTAAATCTTTACACCACTTAATCACTTAAACCAACAATATTCATCATAATATAAAAAGGGGCAAGAGTGTTTATACCTTCTTGAAGCTTTACAACACTTAACAAGCCTTGGGCACACCTTTAACAACCTTAGTATAGCTTGGATTAACTAAAGGAACCATTAAAACAAAGATTAAAACTTGAAAAACACTATTCACCACTATTCATCTTCAACTTCTATGATTTTATTACCTTGCTAAATGATGGTGGATGGCTATGAAACTTTGTGCTAGTGTTGATTTATCCTCCAAGATGCTCCATGATTTTTCTCTTGGTTTAATCTTGAAGAGAATTAGGGTTTTGGATTTTATTTTCTTGTTTTTTTTTTCTTTTGGCCGAAAGTTGTTAAACAAGAAGGGGAGAGAGTTTTGCTTGGTTTGATCTCATCTAATCTTAATCTAACTTAATTTAGAGTGTATTGGAAGCTTGGTAAAAAATCTAGGTGTTAAAAGACTAATCTACTCTTAATTTGGTTTAGTGGAAGATGACATCATCAACATGATTTCATAATTCTCTTTTTTCTTGATTTCTTTTCTAATTATAATGCTAGTACTCTTGGTAATTATAATGGGGTATGTATCCTTGTTATTTTATAAATCTTGGTTGCTTAATCTCCATATTCGTCTAATTGTGGTTCGTTTCGAATGTACCTCATTATCTCAGTGGTTTTGAAATCATTTAACAATCCAAATTCCATTGGTATTCTCTTAACTTAATAATCCCCTGGCTCAAATCTAAATTCACTAATCCCTCAATATATAATTCTTATAATGTTTCCATGCTCCTTAATGTCCAATAGAAGCTTATTCGAAATCAAAATCCTCAAAATCAAAATTCAGGAATTTCTAAAATCCATCGTTATTTCGAGTCACTTATTTTCAATGTACAACACTAATAAAAATTTTGTTTACTCATTTTCCATCCCTAGTATAGAGTACCTACACACCATTTCCCTGGATTCCTCAAGATCACTATTCATTTAGGCACTGTAGCCTTTCTAAAGTTAGGGTTATTACATTCACCTTATGCCCTTATGAGGATTTGCATAGAGCCCAGAAAGATTCACTTTGAAAGCCCTATTAGCCGCAGGCACTTGATAGCTAGAAAAGACTTGCAAGCACGAAAGATTTACTTCGAAAAACCCTATGAATCGTAGGCATGCATTCAAAAGTCCCATAAGCATGGGGGCACCTAGTTAAAGGTTTTGGGAACCTAAGCATGGGTAACCTAACTTAAAGTTTGCTTGTACTTGAAAAGCCTTCAAAGGGATTCATCTTGTGCCCGTACGGATTCAATTGGTGCCCCTAGAATTTGAAATGACTCATCATGTGCCCTATAGATTCTCTTTATGCCCTCTTCAGGATTCACTTAGAGCCTATAAGGATTCACTTGATGCCAGAAAGGAATTAACTTAGTGCCCAACCGGATTCTCTTCGTGCTCTTTCCATGATTCACCTAGAGCCCGGATGGATTCACTTCGTGCTCCCTAAAGCCAAAAGGATTCATTTGACTCCCAGTCGAATTCTTTAAGTGCCCTTCTCAGGATTCACTTAAAGCTCAATTGGATTCGTCTTATGCCCTGCTAAGGATTCACTTTGCGCCCAATTGAATTCTCTAAGTGCCCTTCTCAGGATTCACCTAGAGCTCAATTGGATTCGCATTGTGCCCTCATCAAAGTGATACATAGATGAATACTGTCACTTATAAAGCTTGTGTATGATCGAAACATGTACCGTACTACTAACAGGTTCTTGATAAAGCAGCTTGCAGCATCCTTAATGATCATCAGAAGCTTTTAGTTAATAGCTTCCAGCTTCCGGTTTTCGACCCATAGTTTATAGCTACTGCTTCCAAGTTTAGTGATATTCAGCCGAAACAAGCAGCTTTCAGTCCACCGCTTCAACAAGCTATAGGAGGTTCGCGCGTCATGACGGCTCGGGGGGTACCTCAATTCCCCTATGTAAGCTTGCATAGAGAAGAGATTCCATCTTCCAGGTTCAGTAACGGAACCTCAATCCATATCGGCACGATGAAGCATAGATAAGTTCTACTTTCATGCCTTTATATCCTTAACTATCATGCACATTTCCTGTTAATGAGAGCTTATATTCTGTCATGCTTAGATACATGTAGCTTTTAATGCGTATATTGCATTATCTTTTGAAATGAAATTTATGTGAACTTGTACTTAGGATGTTATCATGCCCTATAGGTTTACAATTTACGCAACATATATGCTTAGTTTATGATCTCGAACTTGTTAGTTGAATCAGTCAAGTAGTTAATTGATATGCCACTTGAGAAGGTAGCAACATATATGACGTAGATAATCATTCATACTTGCATACATGCATCACTTATATGTGAGCTAGTCAACTCGTATTACTAATCTATATTTCTTAGTTTTCTTAGTGTTATGCCCAAAATTACCAGGGCTCGATTTAGACCTATTAAGTCATAGGTTCCAATCCACAAGTAGTGTATAAGTCAGGAGACAAATCTAGTACTCGATATGAAGACCAAACGCGGAGAAATAAGCATTAGCTGAGAAGATAATCAAAAGGTTATGAGTATCAAGACGTTCCTGATGAAGCAGTAGTTGAGCAGATTACGAATGAACCAGGTTCCTTCCCGCAAAAGAGCCCGAGTCAGCCTAGCAGCAACAATGAGGACAACAAGAAGTACATGGAAACCACAGAAAGGCTCCCCAGATTACCAAATTTGTTATTTGTGCAGGTACAGTTTCCTGTAGAGAGGTTCCTGAGCACCAGGTTCCTGAGTATAGACAACAGAGAGATCTAGAAGCCAGCCAGAAAGAAGCAGACTTATTACTGGAAGAGTACTCCTAGGACGCAGTTGATCCTAGATTACCTCTAATAGACGGATAGTAGATGGTCAAGCAAAAAGCAGCTTAGAGATAAAGAAACGTCTCAAGCAATCAAGTTATGATTTTCAAGGTTAACCTCGTGCGCTTTTAAGGATTCATCCAGTGCCCTATTGGATTCGTTTTGTGCCCTCAGCATAGGTTCACATAACGCCCAACTAGGTTCACTTTATGCCTTTATTTGGATTCACGTGGTTCCCTTGACAATCTTAAGATTCGCCTTATCCCTTTTAAGGATTCATCTAGTGCCCTATTGGATTCGTTTTGTGCCCTCAGCATAGGTTCACATAACGCCCAACTAGGTTCACTTTATGCCCTTAATTGTTTGGATTCACTTGGTTCCCTTGGCATTTTTAAGGCTCACTTAGTGCCCAATTAGATTCGCTTTGTGCCCTCGTCAAAGGATTCATTCAGTGCCTAATTGGATTCACTTTGTGCCCTTGTCACAATTCAAGGAAGAAGATAAAGACCTGCACGGTTCACTTAGAAGAAATATGGGAGCACTGAAAGGATTGGACCTTAAAATATCAGGCTATTTAGGTTCCTCTCGCATCCTATGACTTCGAGGAACCGGGGGGTAGTTGTTGTGCCCAAAATCTCCATGGGCTAGATTTAGGTCCATTGGGCTTAAGGATCCAATCCGTATGATTAATATGGGTTATGATTGAGGTCCCTTAAGATAAATGGGGCCAAATAGCATGTGAAATGGATCTGGACAGGTTCAGGTTCCCGAAGAGGCAGGTTCCCGAAAGACAGCTTCCTGCAGACAGCTTCCCGAGAGATAGGTTCTTGCAGACAGGTTCCTGAGAGAGAGCTTCCTGTACGAGAACAGATTTATTCCAGCAGAATTCTAGTATGATTAAGCCTCCTATTCTTTAGGAGCAAGTTATGAATGTCAACTCCTTATTGGAATGTATTCCTTGGGCGCAGATGATCCTTGAATACTTCTAATTGAACTACAACTAGTAAATACACTCCTAGTCGGACTAGAACTCGAGTTCTATTCGACTTAGGTCGCCTATTCGTGGTTGATTCTGGAGAAAAGGAGGTCCCCACGAATTAGGAACCATCTTGCCGCCTAACCAGACTTCCAGTCTAAAAATAACTACGTGAACTTGATCCCTATATATACAAGGGTACGTAGGCACCTTGAGAACATGTTTTTACAAGCCTCGCAATACACCTACGAGATTCTTGAAAACACACGACACAAGCCTCAAAGGAACTCGCGAGATTCTTGTAAACGCTCTCGAGCTCAGTTCAACCCCCATAAAAAAACCCCCATTCTCCATAGATTAGTTGATCGTTAGCCTTTACAACTCACCATAAACCTCTAAAAAGTTGTTACGAAATCCACTCATCAACAACACCCAAAGATTATCAAGTGTTTAGTTTGCTGCACACATGAGTGAATACGTACAGAGCCGATACCACCAAATGGACTAGTTTGTAATTCTCTAGTTTAAACTTCTCGCTAAAGTCCAGGGTGTTTGTTGCCTTATATCAACTTCGGCACCATCCTGTGACAAACAACACGGGCTCCTTTGCAAGTACCCATATCCTCATCCTCTGTTCCAGACAAAGCTTGTCATCTTTGATATTAGCACAACTCATGTTAGCATCTTAAGTGCCCATGAAGTATCACCAACGCTTTCCTGTCGTGACCTTGGTCTTCACCCAAACAATCCTCAATAAGATGCATATCTTGTTTTCTTCACATATACACACACAATGCCTGCCATTTATCAATTTGCAGCGTTGTTTCAACCTCGTCTTGTATCACCAGGTTGAGGGTGTCTTAATTGCCCATATTTTGTGTCCCCGACAGATCGCACCATGATAGCTCCGTTCATTTCCACATCTCCACTACCTTGTGCGTTGTTGACGTTTTGTCCTCCTCTGATTCATATATCTACTCATTGCGGGTTAAACCTTCAACGTCCATATATGCACTTTTGTTTTGATGATATCTACACCACTTGCCACTGTCATTATACCCTTAAATATACATGGGCACATTATTCATACATACACATGTTTCCAGTTGCCTCCGTAATGTATCCATGATGCTTTGGGTTATATACACCATAACCTTTTATATTTACATCCAGTCAGAAGTCTCCAGAATGCACCCTCATGACGTACTGTGTTTTCTGTATTCGTGGATACACCCTGGCATATATAACAATTACGTTGTTGAACACCATATCCACCTCTGGATGTATCTAAGGCTCTAAATCGCGTGCATGATTTGTCAGAAGCTTCTAATTAACTTCAGATTTTCTTCACTTCGCGGCTTCTATACTCCACCATTAACGTTGTGCATGATCATAAGGTTTTTTATTAGTCGTTACCGAAACATCATGGCCTACCTCCGTCTTTGTCCTTGAAGCAGGTTGTAAGTATCATTGACCATATCATGTATCTCCTTACTGCCAGGCGTTGGTAAACTTGGTTACACAAAAGCTTCTAATATTGCTGAAACACGTTTATAAGCGCGCTTATATATGTGTATAGTTTTCTTGCATGGACCGTGGGGGATTAACCACTGCTACTGTCTATGATATCATCCCAGACCTGGTACATAATAAAATCCCTTGTCATGCTTCTTCTCTAAATTACAGAACATGTCTGCATCATGTCATCACGTCCACCGGTGTCTGTGCGTCGGTTATGAAGAGAAACTTTACCATCGATTCTGTATCTGATCTTCATGCTGCCTCTTAAACATGTTATCCTAATAATCCTGTATGTATTAATGTGTGTAGTTTTATCCTAAACAACAGCCGCCGTTTCTCTCAAGTAACCAGTCCCAAGAATTAATTAATAAACACCCATCTTTTTGTTTGATTTCTCGTTTGTCCTCCACAAACGAGCAATGAATCCCCTCCTTCTAGTGCCAATGTTGATGGAGGATTTTCGTAATTAACATGATTTTCGGAGGCCCGCTGGAATTTACAAGTATTACACATGTAAGTGGCTGTTTTCGATTATTTGGGTGTGATTTTATGATGGGGGTGAGCTGAGCTTGAGGGTGTCTCCAATAATCTCAGGTGCCTTTAGAGAGAATTAGAGAGCTAAATTCGTCTTACCCTCAAGGTTCCTACGTATCCTTTATATAGGAATCAAGCCCACGTAGTTCTAATGCTAAGCTGATTCTGCTTGACCAGCTGTATGAGGTTGTCTAGTTCGTGTTGGACTCAGGTTCCTTTAGAGTTTACCATGAACTGGTTGGCTAAGTAGAGTAGAACTCGAGTTCGTACTCTACTATAATTTTGATGTCTATTAGAGGCAATCTAGGATCAACTGCGTCCCAGAAGTACACTCCAATAATAAGTCTATCTCTTTCTGGCTGGCTACGTTCAGGAGCCTATGTCTCAGGACCTGGTGCTCAGGAACCTATGTCTCAGGAACCTGGTGCTCAGGAACCTATGTCTCAGGAACCTGGTGCTCAAGAACCTATATCTCGGAACCTGGTGCTCAGGAACCCATATCTCGGAACCTGTTTCTCAGGAACCTCTGTCTAAGAACCTGTTTCTCAGGAACCTCTCTACAGGAAATTGTACCTGCACAAATAACAAATATATTAGTCTGGGAAGCCTTTCTGTGGTTCCCATATGCTCCTTGCTATCTTTATAACTGCTATTAGGCTGACTTGAACTCTTCTGCGGGGAGGAACCTGGTCCATTCGTAATCTACTCAGCTTTCGGTTCATCAGGAACCTCATGATACTTGTAGTTTCTTGACTGTCTTCTCAGCTAGTGCTCATTTCTTCATGTCTGGTCTTCATATCTTATAATGGATCTATATCCTGGCTCGTATGAATTGGACCCTATAGCTTAATGGGCCTAAATCTAGCCCATGGAGATTTTGGGCACAACAACTCCCAATATACATATACACAAGCAACCAAAATCAACCCCTGACGGGGTTAGAAACAACTAAAATCAACTTAATATATTTCTTAGATGTTGTCACTGATTCCAATGGTTTCCTTACCAAATCAGCACCAAAAACCTTGATATAAGCATATTTAACTTCACAAATTGATAGTAATGTATATTCTTATGTATGTATGGGAATGGTGTATATATGTGTATATATACTAAGGTGAAAGATGAAGGTGAGGGTTGCACTCGTCATAGTTATTGATGTCGATTTTTCAATAACGGTGGAGCTGGAAGGTTAAGGCTGAGATAGAGGTTGGGGTAGGAAATACACGTGGTCGTAATCGGAAAAGGCGGAGGTAGCACATCGCCGGAGAAGGTGGGAGGTCGCCGGATAAGGTGGGTGGTCGCCGGAGGTCGGGGGTCAAGGTTAGTCGGGGATTGATATGGTAGAGGTGGGGATTGGGGAAGGAAGGGAGAAGAGAGAAGAAGGGAGATGGGGGGTATAGTATTTTTGCAATTAAAATAGTATATTTGCAATAAATTTGAAAAAATGGTATATTTGCAAAACAAACTAGAAAACATAGTATTTTTGGTAAATATCCTAAATAAAATTTAAGAAATTTGATCACTTTGAAATCCTTCTTTAATTTTCAGTGTTAAAAGGTATTTTTTTTATAACATTTTCACTATAAAGCATAGAACTAATTTCTCGTCCGAAATTACATATATTGAAATAATTTTATAATTAAAAATATGATAAACGATAAGAGTTCGATCGATCAAATATTTTTATAGTTATTGTGTAATATTGTATAGCAATACCAAATATTTTATAATTTGATTAGATTTCATAAAATTTGGATAAATATTCATAGGATAATAATCACATGAATACTTATGATTGTTAAACTATTAATTTAATTTTCAATTGTCTGAAAACATTATAAATTAAAAATTTGAATATAATATAAAGAGAATAAAGTTCCTGAGATTACCTTAGGGAACTTACCTGAGATGCAAGTATTTTTTAGTATAAAATAGTCATGGCATTTTTGTAAATGTATATAATTTTCTGTAATTACAATAACACCCTCGTGTATTTATATGGAAAAAAATTTTAACCTCAGGAAATTTATGTAAGGTAACATCAAGAAAACTAATCTCTAATATAAATGATTATCTTAGTAAAATTGTCTATTTATAATAGAGGCATATGTTTTGTTGTAAAAAATTGATCGTATATATAAGACTATATTTTAAGACATATTACAAAATCTCTTAATTGTGAATAAAAGTCATCCTTATGCTTGTCTCAATCATCTTTTCTAAACATATACATTTATACAATTTTAAACTTAAATGTTTAGTTTTATTCTAATATTTATTACACTATATAGAAGTTCATAAAAAATTGGGTAAACTAAAATATTTTTTATATCATAATTTTGAATTACTTTTTAACTCAATTTTAAATTTTTCTAAATATTTCAATCGAAGTAAAATATTTTTAAAAATTTCTAAATATTGCAATTGAACTAAAATCAATTTTTTTTGATTTTATCGTATATCGATCTAAATATATGTTATAACTCAATCATTATATATTATATTATATAATATATTAATCAATATATTATATAAAAATTCATATGTACCATACTTTGTGGTCCAGTTATAATCTAATTGATTATTTTAAATAATTATTGTACTTTCTTAATATTTACTTCCTCCGTCCCATCCATTTGTTTACATTTCAGAGAGAATGTCTGACATGCATTTTAAGGTGTATTTAAAATATAGTTCGGTAATATATTTTTATAATTTTATGATTTTGAATAAAATTGAAAGTTTAAATTTTTATTCAGAAAAAGAAAATTCTAAAAATAAGTTATAGAATTATACTTTATATGCACATTAAAATGCATGTCGAACACTCTCATAGAAACGTAAACAAATGGCCGGGACGGAGGGAGTATGATTCAAAATGATATGGGAAGAAATAAAACCCTAAAAACGTGATTAATATAGCATTAATTATGTAATAAATGAGGCCCAATAAGAAGGCTCGAAACCCTAGTTGGGCTTGAATTCGTTAAATTTGGATCAAGAATGCGACCAGTATCGGGGACGCCCAATACAAGGCCCGCTTCTAGAATCCTTGATCTGGAACTCAGAAATCTACAAGGAAATTGAATCCTTGATTAACACGAGTTAGAATCACCGATTCTGAGGAAGACTTAGCTTTCAAGGCACACAGTCATACAAGGAAACAGACTCCTACAAGGTAGGAGTCTAGAACCTTCCCTAAGGGAGACTTGCCCACCAAGTCACCTAACACTACTACGATTCTAAGGCTTCTCAGCCAATATAAGGGCCTGACACCTCATTCTCAGAACTACGTTTTTGGCTTGATTCTTGATATTCATCAAGGTACGTAGGCATCTTGTGAAGGCAGAATTAACCACGAACACGAGAGCAGCCATTAAAAGCATGAAGCTCACGAACCCCATCATTAAATACATGTAAACCCTAGGCGCAATTCAATAACCTAGTTTTTATTCCACAACATTTGGCACCGTCTATGGGAAGACAACATCAACCATGGTTAACACACGAAGAACAACACCAATCACAACCGAGGTGACTAATGTCACCTCCGCTCTGCCTATCATCACGGAACAAGGGACTGTACCTCCATCAACAGGGGCAATCACTCAAACTCAAGTTTCTCAACCTATAGGGACGACTCCCCATGATGAGAGAACTGTACCACTGGTCGTCCACCCAAGCTAGGAGACTAACCCGCATCAGATGGTGGTCTCTCCTCTAACCAATCGTCCACTACTCCTAGGAGTTCAGATCTCCACCACCATACTCCCTGCGAGCACCAATCCGGTGTATGGGCTACCTAACTATCCTCCAAATTGAAGGGACCGTGGACCAAGCGGTCATGCCCTGCAAATACATGAACCGTATTACTATGATTACTTCGGTCCTTATACTGATGATTCATCATCGGAGGATGATGACCGTGATAAAGCCCCAAGGAGGTGACTTGATAGCAAGGAACCTCAAAGGAGAACACAAAGAATCCATGATGGACCCCCTCTGACAGATGCTGAGAGAATCAAGGCTCATGAGGTCGAGATCCAAAAGCTGAAGGACGACATAGCAATAGAGCAAGCAAGATAGAATCAGAATCGACCTCCACCAACTTCAGGAGGGATTCCCTTTGTTGATTTGGAGAGGACCCCAAGGAGGTAGAGAAGGGCTGATGCCCCAACTAGAGGAGCTACTAGTGTAGAGACCCCCAAGGGTGATCCCAAGGACTTGATGCCATTTGGAGACCCTGACGATCCCACACCTCCGTTCACTGAGGAGGTGATGAATGCTCATGTCTCTAGAAAGTTTAAGATGCCTACATTAAAGGCGCACGATGGAACAGGCGATCCCTCAAACCATGTAAGGACGTTCTCAAAATGTACTGCTGTTGCAGCCCACTAGCGACGCTCTCAAGTGTAGGGCGTTCCCTCAAACCCTGGCAGGCATGGCTCAAAGATGGTATAGCTGGTTGCTGCAAACTCAATTGGCTCTTTCAAGGAGTTGAGTACGGATTTTATCAACCAATTTGTTAGTGGGGACGTCCACGAAAAAAGTTCTGCATCTCTTATGCAAGTAAAACAAGGAAAGAATGAGAGCCTGAGGGATTACCACAAACGCTTCACCAAAGAGACTTTGAACATCCCCCATCTGGAGAACAAGGTAGCTATGATAGCCTTAGAGAATGGAACGACGAACACCTTCTTTTAGATGTCGTTGGCAAAGCATCCTCCTAAGAGCATGACTGAGCTCCAAAGAAGAGCGAGCAAATACATAAAGGCTGAGGAAAGCATAAGGAAAGCGGAGGCTCCCACCGTGGGTGGAGGAAACGGGAACTCCAGGAAGCGAAAGTAAGAGCAGAAGTAAAATTCTAGGGACAAGTATCCCCGAACTAGCAAGGACTTCGACTCTGCCCCTAAGAAGAATCTGGGACCAAGGTCTTCTGAATGTGCGAGATTGAATGCTCCAAAAAGTCATATCTTATTATATATCGAGAAGGATAAAGATTTTCGATGGCCGAAACCACTTAGGGCCAATACCGCAAAGAAAAATAAGGATCAGTACTGTAGGTTCCACAAGGACGTGGGACATGACACAGATGATTGTAGGCAGCTCAAGGACGAGATTGAATTCTTGATCCGAAGAGGGAAACTAAGCAAGTTTACGAAAGGCGAAGATAATGATCGTGGAAACCAGAGAAGAGATTATGATAGGAGGAATATGATAGGAGAGATAATGATCGTGATCATAACCCATAGCCCCGAGGGCCAGTTATCAACATGATTTGGGGAGGCCCGACAGCGGCTGGCACAACAAAGAACTCTCAGAAGGCATACGCTAGAGAGGTGATACACATCGTGGGAGAGGCCCCGAAACATGCTAAGACTAAGGTAGCAATTGGTTTTGATGATTCAGACCTTGTGATAAGTGGATTTTATATCCACTTGGAACGCTTCGAATCGGCTTAAATTGATTAACATTGCCTCAAGTATGTCGTGTATTTGATTCGTTTTAGCGAGAATTGCGCAGGGTTATTATCTAAAGGTTGGAGGATACAAATTGCATATGTTATGGTGGATTGGAGTTGAAGAAGCAAGGAGTAGTAGCTTGCAAAATAAACGAAGACAAGTGGAGAAAAAATGAAGAAAACAGTAAGAAAATCAGCACAGGCAGTTCAGAGGCGCGCTGCGGCGCTTGATGCGCACGCAGGAGCGCGTGGAGGCTTCAGGCGGGTGCTGCGGCGCGGGAACGAGCGCTACGGCGCGTGAAGATCCTGGAGAAAATCCTGTTTCGAAATTAAATTGTATTTTTGGACGTTTTCTTGGAGGACAAGACTTTTGAGGCCTATATAAACTCACTCCATCATCTCAAAATGTATCAAGACCCTACATAACACAGAAAGAGAACCGAGAGATAGAGATTTAGAGTTGGAGAAGGATTCCTACGCTCGTGACAAGCAACGGAGATCTAGATCTACTTTTTGTTTTCTTCTATTAGGCGAAACTCTTGGATGTTTTTGGGATTTGTTTTCTTAACTCTATTACTCTAGCATAATTATTTTTATTCAGACTTTGTTTATTATCATGTTTTCATCAGATCCCATGGTGACGAGCGGTTCGATTATGAACTAATCGTTGTCATGGGATTCTAACGGATTTATCTATGTAGTTTAGTAGTTTGTTTGCTTTAAAGATTTGTGTGTGATGAATTCGTGGTATCCTTGTATGGTTGTGCTATTTGTTCTTTGATACGTAGCTAACACCTAAGTTGCCTTGTTAATCTCTTGTGAAGCGACAGTGGATCTTGAGATTTAGAACTTGCCATGCTAGCATAGGATTATGTATGTTTTGACATCATGATTTGTAGCGTAATTTTAACCATCTTATGCTGCCCTATGTGATCTCAATGGATAACTTGTGCTTAAATCGTTATGTTTTCAAATCTTATAGACATATAAGGTCTAAACATAATTGGTGTCTACCCATCTTCTATCTCTTTTGTGGATGTATGAGTAGTTTTGTATTTGTATACGGATAGGTAGACTATACTTGTTTCGTGTTGTCCGATCAGATATCATAACCATCACATACATTGATTAAAGGCATCAACTCTAGACGAAGTATTTAATGAAGTTAGGATCCCATGTTTTAATTCTCATAAGTAATTCGATTTTAATTCTCATTAGTTAAGTAATTCTTAGTTTTGTTAATTTGCTTCTTAGTTAATTTAGATAATAAAAACCCATCTTTGATATTGTCTTAGCAGTGAATAATAATCATACATTGTTGCATAGGTGCATAAATCTGTATTGAACCTAAACCAGTCTCTGTGGGAACGAATTTGGACTTAACCTTATATATTACTTGTGACCGCGTACGCTTGCGTGATTTAGTGTGAACAACTTGAAGGGGTGAAGTTTCCCCATGACGACCCATTGGTCATAACCCCTGTAATTGGAATGGAGGCGAAGCGAGTCTTGATAGACAGTGGTGCTTCCGTCGACATTCTATTTCATGATGCGTTTGTAAAGATGGGTTACAATGATTCTCAGTTAACCCCCACCAACATGCCTATTTATGGATTTAATGGAGTTGAATCCAAAGTTGAAGGAACTATTCAGTTGCCTGTGACTATGGGACAGGAGCCCAAGGAGGCCACCCAGATGTTGAATTTTCTAGTGATCAAGGCAGCTTCCACGTATAATGCTATCTTTGGAAGGACTGGACTTCATGCATTCAAGGCTATTGCCTCTTCTTATCATATGAAGGTTAAGTTTCCGACCAAAAACGGTGTTGGAGAACAAAAAGGTGATCAAAAGATGGCCAGAAGTTGTTATGTGGCCGCATTAAGAGCTGATGGAGTTGAGGGGCAGGTCCTTCCAATTGAAGACATGGATGTCCATGGTGATGATGAACATCGAGGGAAGCCAGCAGAGGATTTGGTCCTTATACCTCTAGAGCTAGGAGACCCCGAAAAAGTTAATTATATTGGAGCATCTTTGAAAGAATCCTTGAAGGGTAGATTAACACCGTTCTTACAAGAGAACATTGATGTGTTTGCTTGGACAGCAGCCGACATGCCAGGGATTGATCCTCAACTCATAACTCATAAGTTGAATGTCGATCTTACACGAAAGATAATAAAATAGAAGAAGAGGAATTTTGCTCCCGAAAGGTAAGAGGCCATTAAACAAGAGGTGGACAAGCTCTTAGAAGCTGGGTTCATCGAAGAGATTTAGTTCCTCGAATGGTTTGCTAACCCTGTGATGGTCAAGAAGGCGAACGGAAAGTGAAGGATGTGTATAGACTTCATTGATTTGAATGATGCATGACCTAAGGATTGTCTCCCTCTACCAAAGATTGACACATTGATAGATGCCACAGCTGAGCATGAGATGTTGAGCTTCATGGATGGTTTCAGTGGCTACAACCAGATTAAGATGCACAAAGATGACATCCCAAAGGTATCTTTCATAACTGACTTTGGTGTTTTCTCGTCATGGCTTTTGGACTAAAGAATGCAAGAGCTATTTACCAATGATTGGTGAATAAGATATTCACCCATTTGATTGGGGAGACCATGGAGGTCTATGTTGATGATATGTTAGTCAAAAGCCTAATCAAGGCAGACCATGTTAAGCACCTCAGAGAGTCATTTGAAGTGTTGAGGCACCACAAGATGATGTTGAATCCAGCCAAGTGTGCTTTCGGTGTTGGATCAGAAATTTTTTTGGGAATGATGGTTTCGAAGCGAGGCATAAAAGCTAACCATGATAAGATCAAGGCAATTTTGGATATGGAACCACCTTGTTCTATAAGGGATGTGCAGAAGTTAACTGGCAGAGTGGTTGCCTTGGGAAGATTCATCTCCAAATCTAGCGACAAGTGTTTGCCTTTCTTCCAGGCTTTGAAGAAAGTGAAAAATTTTGAGTGGACTTCGGAAAGTCAAGAGGCCTTTGAACAGTAGAAGAAGTACATGGCTGAAGCCCCGTTGTTGGCCAAACCTAGTCCCGGGGAGACTCTTTATCTATATCTGTCGGTGTCTGAACAAGCACTGAGTGTCGTCCTCATTCGGGAAGAGAACAAGGTTCAGAAACCTATCTACTATGTGAGCAAGGTGTTGCATGGAGATAAGTTGAATTACTATCCCATCGAGAAATTTGCTTTGACATTGGTAATAGCCTCGAGGAAGCTACGACCGTACTTCTAGGCACATAAGATTGAATTTCTGACGGACCAACAGTTGAGAAACATATTGCACATCCCGAAGGCTAGTGGAAGGCTAATCAAATGGGCAATTGAACTCGAAGAATTTGACATCACATACAAGCCTCGCATAACCATCAAGGCTCAGGCATTGGCTGACTTCGTGGTTGAAAGTACCATTGACAACCAAGAAGTCGGGGGGCAGGAGATAGTAACCAACCCTGGAAGTGAGGATAAAGATGAAGAGCTCGTACCTGATCAGAAGGAATATTGGGTGCTCTATTTTGATGGAACATCAAAAACAAAATCTAGTGGTGTAGGATTAGTCTTGCAAAGCCCCAATGGGTTCACAGTCGAGTATGCTTTGAAGTTAGATTTTCCGACAACCAACAACGAAGCTGAGTATGAAGCCTTGATATCCAGATTGGGCTTGGCCAGAATATTGAGGGTCAACAACCTCAAAGTTTGCGAAGATTCAAGAGTGGTAGTCTCGCAAGTGAATGGTGAATTTGAAGCCAAGGATGAAACTATGGCAAAGTACTTGAGAGTTGTAAAAGCTGTTAGTGCTATGTGGAGCACATCCTAAAGGAGGAAAATGTTAAGGCCGATGCCCTATCAAAGTTCACCTCTTCTGAAATAGAGAATCATGCTGGGAGTGTTTACTTCCAAGTCTTGAAGACCCCCACCATCATTTCGAAGTTGGTGGCACCGATCGACATAGGGAGTTGTTGGATAGATCCTATCAAGGCTCACTTGGAAACTGGGTGGCTCCCTGACAATGCCTTGGAGGCACGAAAATTGTTAGTAAGAGCATTGAGATATGCATTGATTGAAGGAATCCTTTATAAGATATCTTTTGTCATCCCATATTTGAAGTGTTTGAGGCCCCAAGAGGCAGAAGAAGCGCTAAAGGAAGTACATGAAGGGATCTGTGGGCAGCACTTGGGGGGCAGAGCCCTAGCTCATAAAATCACACGCTTAGGATTCTATTGGCCAGAGATGTTGATCGATGCATAGAACTACGTCAAGAAATGTGACAGATGCCAGAAGCATGCCCCAGTCGTAAGGCAACCCCTAGAGATGCTAACATCGATTAACTCTTTTATCCCATTCGCCATGTGGAGAATGGACATACTAGGTCCTTTCCCTATGGCTTCAGCATAAAGGAAGTTTCTGATAGTGGCCATCGACTACTTCACCAAGTGGATTGAGGCTAAGCCTTTACCCAAAATAACCACCAAGCAAGTTGCTTAATTCTTCTGGGAGAGCATAATTTATAGATATGGAATCCCATGAATCCTTGTGACGGATAATAGGCGACAGTTCAACAATGAAGAATTCAAGAAGTATTACGATGAGAATACCATCGAGCTTCGTTTTTCTTCGGTGGCTCATCCTCAGGATAATGGACAAGCAGAGGTAGCAAATCGAATCATCCTTGATGGACTGAGGAAAAGGGTCGAGCGATCAAGGAACACTTGGGTGGATGAATTGCTGCCTATCCTCTAGGCGGATCGTACCACTTGTAAAGTGACAACTAGGGCAACCCCATTCTTACTGGCTTACGGAGCCGAGGTAGTTGTGCCCCTTGAGATCACACATGCATCACCAAGGGTTGAAGCCTATGAACCAAAGACCAATGAAGAAGGCATGAGGCTTGCTCTCGACTTGATTGATGAGGTCAGAGATGAGGCAAATACTAGGAATGAATAGCATCAGAAGAGGGCATCTTTTCACTACAACCAAAGTATTAAGGAGAGGTTCTTCCAACAAGGTGACTTGGTTTGTAGAAAGATAGAGGCCTCTGGAGTTGGCCAGAAAGGGAAGCTAGCCCCTAACTGGGAAAGACCATACCGAGTCAAGAAGACATTAGGACGAGGATCCTACAAGCTGGAAACCTGGGACGGGAATGAGGTGCCCCGTACTTGGCACACATTGAACCTCAAGATTTATTATGTGTAAGCTATCCTAGTAGGGACTTAGCTTTCTATCTATTTAGTAGAAGCAGAAATAAGGTTCGGTGAAACCATTGCAGAGCATGTTGCTCCGAGTAGGACAGTAGTATTCTATGTAAGGGCTGAGCCCATTTTGAATTATTTATGCAAGTTTGTTTTTCGTTCTATGATTTTGTGATTTTAATTATGTACCGAGCACCTGATGAGTGTAAGTCTAAGATGACCAAGTACTGTAAATAAAAGAACATACGAATGAAAGAAAACAAGTGCATAAATAAAGTACCTCAAAGGGTCAAGGTTTAAAGTTACAACACAACATAGATAAGAGTTTAAGTCCATGAAGGACCCCGAATAAAAGTTAGGTAGATAAAGGCCACATACGGCTAAATAAGCCATGCAAGGCTCGGTTAAGAGAAACCAACTACTTCTTCACAAGAGCTTCTTCTTCTGAGGAAGAACCCTCCTCGTCAGAACCATCCTCACCCGAGCCTTCTTCCGCAGAGCTACTATTCGCCTCGGCTACAACCACGCTCGGCTTTTCCTTCATGACCTCTTCTTCTTCGTCTTCTTTAGAGGAAGAGGAGCTGAGCTGGTTTCGATTCCTTTTGCCTGGAAGAGGTTGTCGGATAACCACCTTTCCCTTTCCTTTAGAAATGGGTCCATGTCCTTGAGATCTGGAGCTAGAAGAACTCAAAGAGCCTGAGCCAACAAGTTGGGCTCCCCCTTTAGAACTAGAACCGGATGACCGACAACCACCCCTCGAGTTAGAATGTGATGCCCTCCAAATCAGGGGCCTAGATCGGAGAGTCACTGACACACATCTAGATGCAAACAACCTAAAATATAACATATTGATTGGCCCCAACACTACTATCCAAGATCTTTCACAGGTAATGGTATGAAACAAGCAAGCCATCATCTAACTAATTTATTATTACAAACCTGAATACAAAATATATTATTACAAACCAAAGATTTTCAAAAGTTCTATTGAGTTCTCACAGCTAACTAAAGATCTCCTCTCTGAGCTGTTATTGCATCTACCTCGGGAGTTATCTCAAAACGAACCAACTCAGGGCCACGGTAAGTGCGCTTCCTTGCGGTTTGGATTGTACGAACCATGATTCTTAGATTACTGTCAAAAGGTTTAGACAAAATAATAATGAGCCAACGCTCAGCAAGTAAATAAAGATCTCAACTGAAAATAGTATAACAGAGTATCGCAGAAGATGACAGTAATTCAAGATATGACATAATATGCTGGAAGTAGTATAAGATATACTGGTACTTAGCAATGACAGGATATCAACTGATAATCAGGATAACAATAGATATTTCAAAACTGTGTAAAGTAATTGACATTTAAATTGGTAAACCAATTTCATTTCATGGTAAATAAAAAGTAATCATCATTTTAAGAAAACTGATTAAAGGTTTTTATATCATAACAGACAATACGGGTGATCAGCCCATAAAGTCCCCATACCGGACACAAAGTCCCTCTGGCCATCATTTCCTTTCATTAGGATAGCTTGGGTTCCCAAGAGGCAACACATTGGCCTATAAAGGTGTCGAACTGGACAGACCAGAACTACACTAATACATACTCAAACCGATGGAACCAGCATTACCCGTTCGCCCCGTCTCTCCAATCGTCAGGAATCCGTGGAAACCAATTAGACGGAGTTCCTAACATTTTTATTAAAAATCTCAATTTAAAACATTAAACTTTGCAAAACTCTTTTCTACTTTATAAAACATTTTAGTACTTAATCTTTTCGAAAACCTTTACTTCGAAGTACCTTCGACTCTCTGATAACAAATCAGCCCAGTCTAAGTAACTTCAAAGTATTTTAAGAAAACAACTCATTTTGATTTGCAATGATAAAAGTCAAAAGGTTTGGCTAAGTTTTCTTACATCAATGAAATAAGGATACAAGTCTAAATCAAGAAGATGTAGACTCAAAGGCATTAAGGCAATTGATCAAATTTCAAGTTTTAGGGATAATGTTAAAGGTAATTAAGTTCTTGGATCAGTGTTTAGATCATGAAGAAGTTTATGTGTTTTTGGGTCAACATAGGTTAAACTGGACACGGACATAGGTCAAGTAGAACACTAGTTTATCGGTCAGTCAATATGACATGATTATAGCAAGCTATAGGACATTATGGTCAAGAAGCAATTAAAAAGAATTATGCTGTTGTTAGGGTTTACAGTTTATGAAACAGTCATAGACAGGATTCTTGTTGCATGAATAGATAGGCTACATAAGATTTATGATCAACATGGCATAAGATAGGCATGCTTGAATCAACAGGATATTTTAGTTCAGGAATGTAAACTTCAAGAAAAGACAGAGTTACTTGCCTCCGGTAGAATGCAACAGCTAACAGCTCAGTCACTGGTACTCGACCTTAGCGTTTCCTTTATCGCTAGGTCCTACGTCCTTCTTATCTACATAAACCATATCACTACTTTAGAATACTATACTTCTTAATCGCCTAATCCTATTCTACCCAACGATTCTTATAACGCATCGATACTTAACATATAACATACGTACCTGACATTACATTAGAATCACTTAGTAAATAGATACTCACTTAAACACATAACTCAGAGAACATGCATATCACATATGCCACTTAGCAGATAAACCTAACTCATAAGTAGTCATGCTATTAGATATACACTTTACTATTTATATTCTCACGAAAATCGGACAAAGTCTTCTTTATAATATGAACTATCCCGTCGGAAGATATCCGACCCCAATTCACAATCAAGTCCCTACGGGATTTAAGATCCACCTACACTTCCAATGGATTTCTAATAATATCATATCAAGAATTATGATAAATTGAATAATCCCAAATAGTTCAAGGAACTAACATGCATCTCCAAAAATTTGTATTACATGTATCTACAATCGGTATTTAACGATTAATCACCAAGAACATTATTTAAATTTATAGATTATCAATAATAGTTAGAAAGTTCACATCATCATATAATATCAACATGCAGCCTATTTTATTAATATAAAAATTCGAATATGGCTATAAAATCATGAATCAAGAACTCGAATAACATTTCGAAATTTAACGAATCAATAATTATGATTTATTATCAAAATTTGAATCAAGAATAAGATTAAAATTTGTATACAACATATGCATGCATCAAATCGAAGTAAACTGAATTAATAAAATTATTAAGCCTCAATCATCATCATCGGCCACCACCGGTTCACCGGAGTTCATCACCGGTGGCGGTGAAACTCGGGGGTTTCCCCTTCAGGACTTCCAACCTCAAAATTCCACCGATTATACTCATAGACATAGCAGTTAACAAGAAATAAAGCACAACAACTCGGAATCAAGCAGAACCCGAGGTGGGTTTGTAATTTTCTTCACAAAACTTGAACATATATACACGATAGCATATATATACATACACGAACATTGTAAACACAACACCAACATGATTTTAAGCATTAATAATAGCTAATAAACATCATGGGCATTGTTTTAAAGCAAGAATCGAAGTAAATGAGCCGAATCAAAGTGAAACTCAAAATGGGTTTCCAAAACATCATCTCAAAAACAACATGCATCGACAGATACGAACACAGGAGAGAAAACCGAACAACAATCCGGTCTCAAACTTAAAATCGGAGCAAAAATGAGAGAGGTTAGGATGAGAGAGAGTACCGAGAGGAGTGAGAACGGAGAGAGAACAGAGAGATTGACGATGAGAGAATGAGGAAGGAGGAAGAGAGACCGCGTCTCTTAACTTTCAAAACCAGGGGTAAAATAGTAATTTCACAATTACTATTTTACTTTTTGAAAATCAACTCTTTTATCCACCTTTAAATCGAAATAAAATAGGAGAATGGGGTGAAAATATTTTTAGAAAATTTTAAAATAGAGATCATGAAATTAGAAGCATCCCCATATTTTTAAAATAATATTTGGATCAAAAATGAATTTTATACGAATTTTCAAAATAAAGGGTCTTTAAAAGAAATAATACTTTTTAAATCATTTTAAACTACCAAAACACACATTTAAATCTCCACACTAATTTTTATAACGTAATAATATCACAAAGATGATAATGCAAAAGATTTCATGATTTAAATCAACTTTAATGATTTTATATTATTCTTGAAAGATTGAAAATGCACTTTAAAAACAGTTTTAATGCTCTAAAAATATAAATAAAATTTCACAGACATATACGACACATACCAATCATCATAAAATCACACAAACATGGTTTCACACATATCTTGACTTCACAAAGTTATACTCATCACCTAAATCACATAATTTCACATTTAACAATTAAATAAGCATTTAATAAATTGCGAAAAATTCTAAGTCGTTATAGCCTTCCCCCCTTAAAAGGATTCTGCCCCCAGAATCTTACCTAAGTAAAGAAATGAGGATACTTGGCAAGCATTTCACTTTTCAGTTCCCAAGTCGACTCTTCGACTCTAGGATTCCTCCACAAAACCTTAACTAATTTAACAACCTTATTTCTAAGCTTTCTATCATTTCTATCTTGAATCTCTACCGGCTGTTTTTCATAAGACAAATCTGGCCGAATCTCAATAGGTTCATACTCAATTACGTGACTCGCATCAGGATTGTACTTCTTAAGCATGGATACGTGAAACAGATTATGAATATGGTGCATATGCGGTGGCAACGCCAATTCATAAGCAACCTTCCCAACTCGCTTCAAAATCTCAAATGGTCCTACATACCTGGGACTCAGCTTTCCTTTGTTACCAAATCTTGTAACTCCTTTCCACGGTGACACTTTCAACAACACTTGATCTCCTATCTCAAAACTTATATCCTTTCTCTTCAAATCAGCATATTTCCTCTGTCGATCCTGGGCAGTAATTAACCTCTTCTGAATAACATCAACTTTCTCCTTTGTCTGCTGAAGCAACTCTGGTCCTAATATCTTTCTTTCACCAACTTCTTCCCAATACACTGGACTACACTTCCTCCCATACAAGGCTTCATATGGTGGCATCCCAATACTCGCGTGGTAACTATTGTTATATGAGAATTCAACTAATGGCAAATGTTCATCCCAACTTCCTTCGAAATCCATTGTACAAGCTCTAAGCATATCCTGTATTGTCTGAATAGTCCTTTCACTTTGTCCGTCCGTCTGAGGATGGTAAGTTGTACTCATCTTCAATTGAGTTCCTAGACATTCTTGAAATTGTCGCCAAAACCTCGAGTTAAATCGTGGGTCTCGATCAGATACTATAGAAACAGGAACTCCATGTCATGAGACTATCTCCTTCAAATACAAATGTACCAACTTGTCCAATGAAAATCTTTTGTTAATTGGTAAGAAATGAGCAGACTTCGTCAGTCGATCAATGATTACCCAAATCGCATCATGATTCGCTTTAGTTCTTGGCAATCCTACTACAAAATCCATAGCAAGGTGCTCCCACTTCCACTCAGGAATATCTAATGGTTGTAACAATCCGCTTGGCTTCTGATGTTCTGCTTTAATCCTCTGACAAGTATAACACTTACTTATCTATTTGGCAATTTATCGCTTCATATCTGGCCACCAAAAGTTCTCTTTCAAATCTCGATACATCTTTGTACTTCCAGGGTGAATAGAATATTTCGAACTATGGGCTTCAGTTAATATCTCATTCTTAAACTCCATAACATTAGGAATCCATATTCTCCTTCCAAATCTTAAAATACCTTGATCATCTTTCTGTGTACAAATCTCCTCTCCAGTCAACGTATTCATCTCACAATTCATCACTTCCTCTTGACATCTCCGAATCTTCTCCAGCAATTCTGGTTAAAAAGTCATCGTACTCAGAAACTCATCTGCATCCTTTGAATCATAAACTTCTAAATTTAAATTTTCAAATTCTCGAAATAACTCCTTTGGCATAGTCAATGTATTCAACCTCTCCTTTCTAATTAGCGCATCAGCTACAACATTTGCCTTTCCGGGATGGTAACTTATCGTGCAATCGTAATCCTTAATCAACTCCAACCATCTTCATTGTCTCATATTCAACTCTTTCTGGGTAAAGATATACTTCAAACTTTTATGATCGGTGAAAATCTCACACTTTTCTCTGTACAAATAATGTCTCCAAATTTTTCAACGCAAATACAATCGCAGCTAATTCTAAATCATGTGTCGGATACTTCTGCTCGTGCGGCTTAAGCTATCTCGAAGCGTACGCAATAACATTTCTGTGTTGCATAAAAATACATCCTAATCCTTTGTGCGAAGCATCACTATAGATAAGAAAATTTCCCTTATCATCTGGCAATACTAACACTGGCGTGAAAACTAATCTCTTCTTTAGCTTTTGAAAGTTCTCTTCACATTTATCATTCCAAACAAAATTCTCATTCTTTCTGGTCAACTTAGTCAACGGCGTGGCAATCTTTGAAAAATCTTGTACAAATCTTCGGTAATAACCAGCCAATCCTAGAAAACTTTTCACCTCAGTAGGAGTTCTTTGTCTACTCCAACTCACCACATCTTCAATTTTAGCAGGATCCACTCGAATTCCTTCTTTACAAATCACATGACCTAAAAATTGCACTTCTTGTAACTAAAACTCACAGTTAGAAAACTTGGCATATAATCCTTCCTTTCTCAGGGTTTCCAATGCTATTCTGAAATGCTCGGCATGCTCTTCAGGGTTTCTCGAGTATATAAGAATGTCATCAATAAATACAATTACGAATTTATCCAAATATCTCTTGAACACTCTATTCATTAAATCCATAAACACAGCTGGCGCATTCGTCAATCCGAAAGCCATCACTAAAAACTCATAATGTCCATATCTCGTGCGAAATGCAGTCTTCTGTTAGTGTATACTGAAAATATTTATTTGAAGTATATACATTTATTTCTGGCCAGTTTTATTTAGAATCATTTAAATGTTTACATGCTGTCTAATATTATATATTGTGGACAATCTAGTATCAAATGGGATACAAAATATTAGATTGTTAAATATGGTTAATATAATATAATAAGGTTCACAGCACAGGTGGTGTTGGACAATCCACTGGTATGGCTGTAGTATTATTTAGAATAGTTTATATTGACTATTAAATAATACTAGTATACTTTGTGTATATTGAACAGGATCAAATTTAGAATTGTTCCCTTATACTGATTAAGAAGGTGAACTAAGATTCTATGCTATTATTAATGCTTAGGTTCTTAATCCGGATATAGTAATTGACACGTGTATATTATTTACATGCTTTGATTTATATATGACATAATTCTTTTGAATTATATCAATATATTTTGGGTGATGGAATTATATACATGGTGGATATTATTTATAGATGGAATCCATGTCCTGATAATATTCGGGTTAATGATGTCCCCTTGAAAGATCAAAAAGATTTAATTATGTGAAATCCTGTAGGTGGATTTATTCCGGCATAATTAAATAAAGGTTGAGTGGATGATCAAGGATAAAAGATATTAATTAAATGAATTATCAGTAATTTATTTAATTAATGGAAATGCGATATTTTAAACATGGGGAATTTAATAAGCAAATAATAAAGGAGCCGATTTAATTAATTAAATAAATTACCGGAATTAGGTGGGTGGTGCAATATTAATTATTTAGTGGAATTAATTAATATTAATGATAAAGGGCTTGGCCCAAGTTATCATTAGAAGGCCCAACCTAATTTACTCATTGATCCCTATAGTAGCCTATAAATACTCATTATGCCTCCAAGAATAAGGGTTCGGAATTCTAGAGCTTGGAGGATAAACCTTGGAGGATCGAAGGCCACACTTCGTTCAAGGGAGTAAGGGAATACAATTGAAAATCGTGGATTTGAATCGCTTGCGACGTAGCAATTAAGGTAAATCTTCTAACCCCCTTTGTAATCATTAAACGGGTTAAACACAAATCACTATGATCCAAAGGGACCAACAATTGGCATCAAGAGCCTGAGGTTTAGTGGACTTGTGTTTGTGTTTGATGATGTCCCTGTCGTAATTAAAATTGGTTGTGTATGTATAGTGGTATGCTTGTGTAATAATCTTTTGCAGGTTGATATCCACTATTATGGCCATGTTTTTTAATTATGTGTTTGGATCCCACGTGGTTTAATCGTGGTTATTTTGTTTGGTTTCCACGTGGTTTACCGTGGTTGTAAACACGAGGGTTGATCGTGTTAGAATAGATTTTACAAAATTAGTTTTGTATTAAATTTTTTTTTTGTAATTGTTTGATGGATTTTATAAAAATCCGGGTATCTTGTAACAATTATGTACGATTGAAAATCGAAACTGAAGAATATAAGTTTCCGCTGGATACTGCTGGTGTCGTTTTACTTCGATGGGAGCTGCTGCTGTTGAATAAGTTATTAAATAGAAGCACAGAAGCAGACGCATGAAAAAGCATCAGGCAAAGACTGTAACGCAGACCCACCCTGCGCAACAGGTAGGCGGTGTAATAACCCTAACTTTAGCACAGCTACAGTAATCACATGAATAGTAAATTTTGAGGATTTAGGGAAATGGTATGTAGGTACTCTATACTTGAAATGGAAAACGAGTAAACAGAAACCATATTAGTGATATACTATAAAAATAAGTGACTCGAAATGATGATGGATTTCAGAATTCCTGAATTTAGGTTTTGAGAATTTTGAGTTTGAACGAGCTTCTACTTATTGGATATTAAGGAGCATAGAAATATTAAAGGAATTATATATTGGGGAATTAGTGAATTTAAGTTAAACCAGGGGATTTTTAAGTTAAGGGAATGCTAAGGAAATTTGGATTTTTAAACGATTTCAAAACCACTGGATGACGAGATATATTCGAAACGAACCACAATTAGACGAGTATGGAAACCAAACAACCAAGATTATAATATAACAAGGATATATACCACATTATTATTACCAAGAGTGCTAGCAAATTACTTAGGAAAAACCAAGAAAAGAGAATTATGAGATCATCCAAATGACATCATCATCCACTAACTTGTTTTAAGGGGTAGATTAGTCATTTAACCTTGTAAATATCCACAAGCTTCCACAAGACACTAGATTAAACAAGATTAAGATGAGATAAGATCAAAAAGCAAGAAAAAAATCTCTCCCCATCCAAAAAAACTCCATTCGGCCACTTAGAAAAAAAAAAGGAGAAAAACAAAAAATCAAAACCCTAGTTCCAAGCCATCTAAAATCAAGGGAAAATTCAAGGAGCTTGCTTGGGTATAGATTAAGGTATGCTATGAATCCTAGCTTCTAAATCCATTCCATCTTTGAGATATAAAATCATGAAGGTGATGATGAATAGTGAATGAATAGTAACTTATATGGATTTTATGTTTTGTTTTGAAAGATTAAGGTGTGTTAAGGTTGTTTAAAGGTGTACCAAGGACTACAAGCATATATTAAGAGTATTAAAGCTTCAAAGAAGGTATAATCTCTTCACCCCTCTTGAGTTTTATGATGAATATTAATGGTATTAGTGGTTAAGTGGTTATAAGTGATGAAATCATGATTATATATGTGTTTAAAAGTGTTTTTATGGTATATGAAAGGAGTATGTGCTTGTAACCATGGTTGGTAAGATGACCACATGGTGTAGGTGATGGTGTATAAGGTGGATGATGGATTTGGAGGAGTTGAATTTTGGAAAGTATGTAAATATAGCCGTTGTAATGCCCGATTTTCGTTAAACCAAATAGATGCCCTGTTTTTAGCACCCATATTCGTACGGTAGGTTTCTGTCCAGAGCACCCACTGAACATGAGAGGGTAGAGCTTGGTTCATAGATTGTTTTGATATAAAGTACGTTAAAATCTGATGAACGGTTTAGGAGAAAAGTCAGTTTTAGTGAAAGACGTTCGAGAACCGAGAAAACGTAATTGTATCAACTTTGAGGCTATAATTACCATACTTAAACATTTTTAAAAGTTATAAAATTTTGGGATAGTGTAGTAGGGTGGTCAGAGGACCCTTGACAATTAGCCTTGCATTAAAATTCAGAATCTATATTTTCTGAGAATTTTTACAGTCGAGAGTGGTTGTTAAGGAAAGAATGTAAATCGTTAAGAACTTTAATCGGGAATAAGAATGGTTAAGTCCTCGAGACCTTTTGAGATAGTAATGGGATATTGTAAGAGTGTTATTATATGAGCGTAGGTGGTTAAGTGGAATATATTCTGATAATGATCCTTTTCGTGTTTATAGAGACTTCGGGAGAGCCACGAGCTATACTTCCGACTTACAGAGATTGAGGCAAGATCTTTCTATCCCTACTTTGAAAATTATTTATCTTTGAAATAAAAATGATATCATGGAGTATATATATATGTGATGCTATTGTTGCTATGTTGCAAAGAATATATTTCCTTGATTCTGGGAAATTAAAGAGAGATGAATATGATTTATGAAATATGGATATAGAGATGATTACGAATGGAGCGAATATGCTCTATGGTAAAAGAGATATGAAAGGGAATGGTATCAGTTGTTATCTAGGGTTATATGGTTTATAATACTATATTAAGAATATTCCTTTTGAGTATCAGTGGTTTAATAAATATTATTTGATTATTATTAACTACTCTTAAAATAGACGGAATATTTTATGAATATAAAAGTATGTTTGATTTCTTGAATATGAAAGAGATGTCTGGATCATAATCAAAGCATTATGTTATATATATATATATATATATATATATTTTATAGAAGTAATGTGCGAGAATGGAAATGATATGAGTAATTGATATGTGGAAATGAAAGCGAGAAAATGGAAATGTGGAATGATATTTTATAAATGGAATAATGATTTGATAAAAAGGGGGATAGCAACAAAAAGCGTAGGAGGCTGTGTGCGGCACAGTCCAGCAATCAATATTTCATTTCGACCCAAGGGTTGCCGAAGGAGGATGTAGTGGTGTACCTTCCTCCAGGGGGATGTAGTGGTGTACCTTCCTCCTTCTACCGGTAGTAAAAAGGACGGGTACGGAGGGCGACTGATCATCGTCCTTACGTATTCGGCAACAGTGAAAATCCCCAAAACTTGAAAGAAAGATTTGAAAATGATTTTTCAGATTTCTATACTGAAAACAGAATAATGATATAAGATGATGGAATTATGGTTACAGATGAAGAAAAACTGATATTATATTATTTTAGATTTCTTTCTTATAATAGTAAGGGGATGATGTATTATTAAATAAGAGCTTTATTCTTCCTTAAGGATTATAATTGGTTTCTGCTTATATATGCATATATATGTATACTTGTTCTCATTCTAAATTCTAGTTTACAATATTATATTGCTGAGCTATTATAGCTCACTCTTGCTACTTATGTATATAGCAGCTAGGTCCCATGCCGATACTACGCACTACACCCCGCAAGAGGGTAAGGGAAAGGCGATCTTTTGAGCGAATGCTGGCGACCATACCCGAGGTAGTGACAAGCGAAAGGGGCTTAGTAGACTTATGTAAATTAAGTGTGTAAGTTTGTAATAAACTTTTGGTTGTTGAAATGCTTCCTGTAGAAGTATTATTCAACAATGTACTTAGTAGAATTCTGGGTTGTAATAACTGTTAACTTTAAACTTTTAATATTGTGGATGTTGTTCTATGAGCATATGACTGGTGTGTGTGTGTATTAATGTGGGGTCAATTGCATAAATATTAAGTTATAAAAAAAAAGACTCAAGAGATATTGATATTGATCGAAAATTGGACCGTGATGACCTGGATCCTTGACCCCGGATCTAGGGGCGTCACAGATGGTATCAGAGCTAAGAGTCATAATGCTCAAGAACAAGAGTAATAATAATAATTGTATCAGTAATAATATAAATTGTGAACTCCCATCGAGTTCAAGGGTGGTATATCGCAGATAGTTTTATTTTAAGCATTGATTATAATTTTATAGATTATTACTAATAGAATTTTATGTTTTATTATAGGGATCAGAGATGGGAGAGCCGAGTCGAGACCCTCAGTGGATAGGATTGTCAGAGCAGGAGCTTGTAGATCTACAGCTAGCCGGGGTAGAGGTTCCCGAGTATGCGGTCGATGACCTCAGGGAGAGACGTCGAGCGGTAGCCAGAGAGAGGTGTGAGCAGAGACTGAGAGAGGAGGCAGAAGAGCGTAGACAGAGAGATGCTGTAGCCATAGTGCCATACAGTGGTAGACCTTCTACAGGATCTGATGAGGTAGGTCCTTCTAGAGTGAGATGGGAGATTCCGGAGGAGGAGAGGCCGTTACGTAAGAGGCCTAGGTTGTCAGTCATAGCTGAGGAGGAGGAGGAGGGGACTGAGTGGACCGATATCCATATGATACCTACCCCTGCCTTGCCTATTCCAGTACCATCACCAGTCCCATCTCCCTCACCGAGTCCTGGCCCTCTAGAGGATCCAGCTGAGCCATTCACTCCGCCCGGACATTTTATCTTTCCAGAGGATGAGATAGAGGAGGATCCGTCTGAGGATGCAGATACTGAGTCTATTCCTCCATCCCCACCATTTGCACCTCCACCACCTCCACCTGTACAGGCACCTTTCCCAGCTGCCATGCCCCCTCAGGAGGTACCCTTACCGGCAGGTGACTCACTTCCAGCCATCCTGTTGACAGAGTACTTTGCCCTACAGGGTCAGTTAGAGGAGTCCCGCCGGGTGATAGACACACTGATGCAGAGGTCAGAGAGAGGGAGAGGAGGTATCATTCCTGATGGTATATCCTTGGGATTAGTGAGTGTTGAGCTGCGGGCCCTGGGGGACATTAGGAGGCTGTTAGCTGATAGAGGAGACCCAGAGTGGAGGGCTGCGATAGCGGATACAGTCACGTCTATGGTAGTCTAGATCCGAGACATTATTAGGGCAGGACTGTGAGTCGAGGTAGTAGTCTTCGTCACTAATCAGACTAGTCATCTTACTGATGTCTTTTTGGGGGATTAGTTTAGTTGGTTACTGTTTTAATCCCAGTCTGATTGGAAGACAGCTAGTAGTACTTTTGTTGTAGCAGATTAGTATGTACGGTTATGTTTATAGATTTCGAACCATGTACTCTAAGATGTAAAACATTAGTAGTAAAAGACGTTGTACCCAGGTTGTAAAATATTTATGTAAATTAATGAAGTTTGTGCATTCTGTCTAAATTTTTACTGCATTTTAATAATAAATGTTGAGATTCAAAAATATTGATGTATAAAAGGTGATTGACTTAATGAAAAGGTTATCGTGTTAAGGGCGATACACTTACTTACTAAAGTTATAATATAACTAGATGCAAACCGTGTGATAAGAATATTGTGATGTGCAAATGAGTTAATTAACGATATAATTGTGTATATAGAAATGATGTATATTGTACCCCAAATTCGGGTAATTAATAAAGACTATTGTTATGTACAGAACTATGCCGCCTAGACGTGATAATAGAGCGAATGCAAGGGGAAATGAGAGAGACGAAAGAAGTCAAAATATAGAAGGTAATAGACTGAATGAAAATGCTTATAATGAAGAAAATCATGAAGAAGAAGAAGAAGAGGAATCAACTGGCCAACAAGGAAATCCGGGAGGCAATCCCTTTAACCAATTCATGGAATTATTAAGGCAGAATTTAGCTAATCCACAGAATCCCCAACAACCACCTGTTCTCCCCAATCAGGCAGCTAATTCCTTTCGTGCCTTTAAGTCATTAAAACCCCTAGAATTTAAGGAAACCACTAACCCAGTAGTAGCCAGGGCATGGCTGAAAGAGATGGAGAAAGCTTTTGAGATACTGAGGATAGAGGAAGATCAGAAAACAGTTTTTGCAGCATATCTCTTAAAGGGAGAGGCAAATTACTGGTGGGAAGCCAAAAAGAATTTAGAAGGAGCGGGAGTGATAACCTGGGAGCGTTTCACTAGGGTATTTCTAGATAAATATTCCCCTAGGTATTTGGAAAACCAAATGGAAATAAAGTTTCTGGAGTTAAAACGGGATAACCTAACAGTGGCAGAGTATGAAACTAAATTTACAGAACTGTCGAGGTTTGTTCCCGAGTTTGTGCGTACTGAAGAACAATGAGCAAAAAGGTTCCAACAAGGATTGCAACCATGGCTACGGACGCGAGTGGCACCATTTGAGTTGACTGACTATGCTGCAGTGGTCCAGAAGGCATCTATTATAGAAGCCGAGAGTAAACAAACCCAAATAGGTCGGGAGAATAAGAAAAGGAGATTTGAGGGCCCGAAAGGAGGTTCAAGTGAGGGAAGCTACTTTAACAAAGGAGGTAGAGGACAAAAATCTCAATTTGTGGGAAAGTCGGGGGGTAACAAGACTACTAGTGAGACGGTAAATCAGGGTGGTAAATTTTCAGGAACATTTCAGTCCAATCAATCACAACCACCATTCCCAGATTGTAACGTGTGTGGTAGGAAGCATTCGGGAGTGTGTAGAATGTTAGGGGTAACTTGCTTCAAGTGTGGACAAAAAGGACATTTTCAGGAGAGGTGTCCATCGGTCGATAGGAGTGCCATCAAGTGTTACCAGTGTGGAAAACTTGGACACCTTGCTAGAGATTGTCGTTCCGATGGGTCGTCCGCACCAGGGCAAAGTATGACTGCTTCAAATAGGCCTACTGCTAGAGTGTACAACATGACCCTAGGAGAAGCGTTGAAGAATCCAGATGCAGATACAGGTACTTGTTTTTTGATTTAAATTTTGTGTGTAAGTCTTTGGTTAAGGATCGACTTAATCAATTAATGGAGTAAATAAGTTAATAATATAGATAAGGAAAATCAGTATCTGTTAAGGGCTAGGAAACGCTATGAAAAGAAAAGTAGGAGTGTTTTGGGAAAAACACAAACTCGTTGAGACGAACAGGAAATATATATTATAGGTAGTATTTTCTTACAATTGTTTTAAAGAATATTATTAGGGCTTATTTTCTGGAAAATTTTACAGAGATGAGATATAGGAATATTGAGGTGTTAATATTTATATCATGATAGAGATCAAAATATAGACAAAGCATAGTGAGATACACTACCATGCAGAAAAGGCCAATGTGGTGGCGGATACCCTTAGTCGAAAGTGGAAGGAGAGACGAGATAATATGGAATGACTGAAAACAGGAAAGGATTTTCAAGAAAAAGATAGTGAAAGTACTACTATTGATAAACTAAATGGCATGTTGATGAATGACAAGAAAGTTTATGTTGGTGTATTTTTGCGCAAACAAGATAGAGATATTATGAAAGGAAAATGATAGAGGAGGTAGTGTGGAAGTTAGGAGGTGTGAATGAAAAAGGGTACGTATGGACATTTCCAACATGATTCCGGGACGGAATCCTTTTAAGGGGGGAAGACTGTAATAACCCTAACTTTAGCACAGCTACAGTAATCACATGAATAGTAAATTTTGAGGATTTATGGAAATGGTATGTAGGTACTCTATACTTGAAATGGAAAACGAGTAAACAGAAACCATATTAGTGATATACTATAAAAATAAGTGACTCGAAATGACGATGGATTTCAGAAATTCCTGAATTTAGGTTTTGAGGATTTTGAGTTTGAACGAGCTTCTATTTATTGGATATTAAGGAGCATAGAAATATTAAAGGAATTATATATTGAGGAATTAGTGAATTTAAGTTAAACCAGGGGATTTTTAAGTTAAGGGAATGCTAAGGGAATTTGGAATTTTAAACGATTTCAAAACCACTGGATGACGAGATATATTCGAAACGAACTACAATTAGACGAGTATGGAAACCAAACAACCAAGATTATAATATAACAAGGATATATACCACATTATTATTACCAAGAGTGCTAGCAAATTACTTAGGAAAAACCAAGAAAAGAGAATTATGAGATCATCCAAATGACATCATCATCCACTAACTTGTTTTAAGGGGTAGATTAGTCCTTTAACCTTGTAAATATCCACAAGCTTCCACAAGACACTAGATTAAACAAGATTAAGATGAGATAAGATCAAAAAGAAAGAAAAAAATCTCTTCCCATCCAAAAAAACTCCATTCGGCCACTTAGAAAAAAAAGGAGAAAAACAAAAAATCAAAACCCTAGTTCCAAGCCATCTAAAATCAAGGGAAAATTCAAGGAGCTTGCTTGGGTATAGATTAAGGTATGCTATGAATCCTAGCTTCTAAATCCATTCCATCTTTGAGATATAAAATCATGAAGGTGATGATGAATAGTGAATGAATAGTAACTTATATGGATTTTATGTTTTGTTTTGAAAGATTAAGGTGTGTTAAGGTTGTTTAAAGGTGTACCAAGGACTACAAGCATATATTAAGAGTATTAAAGCTTCAAAGAAGGTATAATCTCTTCACCCCTCTTGAGTTTTATGATGAATATTAATGGTATTAGTGGTTAAGTGGTTATAAGTGATGAAATCATGATTATATATGTGTTTAAAAGTGTTTTTATGGTATATGAAAGGAGTATGTGCTTGTAACCATGGTTGGTAAGATGACCACATGGTGTAGGTGATGGTGTATAAGGTGGATGATGGATTTGGAGGAGTTGAATTTTGGAAAGTATGTAAATATAGCCGTTGTAATGCCCGATTTTCGTTAAACCAAATAGATGCCCTGTTTTTAGCACCCATATTCGTACGGTAGGTTTCTGTCCAGAGCACCCACTGAACATGAGAGGGTAGAGCTTGGTTCATAGATTGTTTTGATATAAAGTACGTTAAAATCTGATGAACGGTTTAGGAGAAAAGTCAGTTTTAGTGAAAGACGTTCGAGAACCGAGAAAACGTAATTGTATCAACTTTGAGGCTATAATTACCATACTTAAACATTTTTAAAAGTTATAAAATTTTGGGATAGTGTAGTAGGGTGGTCAGAGGACCCTTGACAATTAGCCTTGCATTAAAATTCAGAATCTATATTTTCTGAGAATTTTTACAGTCGAGAGTGGTTGTTAAGGAAAGAATGTAAATCGTTAAGAACTTTAATCGGGAATAAGAATGGTTAAGTCCTCAAGACCTTTTGAGATAGTAATGGGATATTGTAAGAGTGTTATTATATGAGCGTAGGTGGTTAAGTGGAATATATTCTGATAATGATCCTTTTCGTGTTTATAGAGACTTCGGGAGAGCCACGAGCTATACTTCCGACTTACAGAGATCGAGGCAAGATCTTTCTATCCCTACTTTGAAAATTATTTATCTTTGAAATAAAAATGATATCATGGAGTATATATATATATGTGATGCTATTGTTGCTATGTTGCAAAGAATATATTTCCTTGATTTTGGGAAATTAAAGAGAGATGGATATGATTTATGAAATATGGATATAGAGATGATTACGAATGGAGCGAATATGCTCTATGGTAAAAGAGATATGAAAGGGAATGGTATCAGTTGTTATCTAGGGTTATATGGTTTATAATACTATATTAAGAATATTCCTTTTGAGTATCAGTGGTTTAATAAATATTATTTGATTATTATTTACTACTCTTAAAATAGACGGAATATTTTATGAATATAAAAGTATGTTTGATTTCTTGAATATGAAAGAGATGTCTGGATCATAATCAAAGCATTATGTTATATATATATATATATATATATATATATATATATATATATATTTTATAGAAGTAATGTGCGAGAATGGAAATGATATGAGTAATTGATATGTGGAAATGAAAGCGAGAAAATGGAAATGTGGAATGATATTTTATAAATGGAATAATGATTTGATAAAAAGGGGGATAGCAACAAAAAGCGTAGGAGGCTGTATGCGGCACAGTCCAGCAATCAATATTTCATTTCGGCCCAAGAGTTGCCGAAGGAGGATGTAGTGGTGTACCTTCCTCCAGGGGGATGTAGTGGTGTACCTTCCTCCTTCTACCGGTAGTAAAAAGGACGGGTACGGAGGGCGACTGATCATCGTCCTTACGTATTCGGCAACAGTGAAAATCCCCAAAACTTGAAAGAAAGAGTTGAAAATGATTTTTCAGATTTCTATACTGAAAACAGAATAATGATATAAGATGATGGAATTATGGTTACAGATGAAGAAAAACTGATATTATATTATTTTAGATTTCTTTCTTATAATAGTAAGGGGATGATGTATTATTAAATAAGAGCTTTATTTTTCCTTAAGGATTATAATTGGTTTCTGCTTATATATGCATATATATATGTATACTTGTTCTCATTCTAAATTCTAGTTTACAATATTATCTTGCTGAGCTATTATAGCTCACTCTTGCTACTTATGTATATAGCAGCTAGGTCCCATGCCGATACTACGCACTACACCCCGCAAGAGGGTAAGGGAAAGGCGACCTTTTGAGCGAATGCTGGCGACCATACCCGAGGTAGTGACAAGCGAAAGGGGCTTAGTAGACTTATGTAAATTAAGTGTGTAAGTTTGTAATAAACTTTTGGTTGTTGAAATGCTTCCTGTAGAAGTATTATTCAACAATGTACTTAGTAGAATTCTGGGTTGTAATAACTGTTAACTTTAAACTTTTAATATTGTGGATGTTGTTCTATGAGCATATGACTGGTGTGTGTGTGTGTGTATTAATGTGGGGTCAATTGCATAAATATTAAGTTATAAAAAAAAAAGACTCAAGAGATATTGATATTGATCGAAAATTGGACCGTGATGACCTGGATCCTTGACCCCGGATCTAGGGGCGTCACAGGCGGCTTGCAAAGTGTGTCACGCGTGTATGTCATGCGCAACATATCCTACTGGAAATAAACTGTCACGCTGGTTCTACATGCGCAACAGCGTTATGTTAATATCCTCCATGTGCGCGCGCTGAGCAGGACAAAGGGAAGGCTGGTCCTGTTCATCGAAGAGGTCACCAGGGCTGCTTCAAATAAATTATTGGGGCCATAATAGTGGATTTAAATTATATTTTAATTTCTGCTATTTAAATTTTAATTATTGCTTTAAATAACTATTATGTGTGTTGTTAATTATGTGTGTAATTTTTAATTGCATGTTTAACATAGTTAGGACGACATGGACATAGATATTTTATTTATTGCTTTAATTAAATGTTATATGTTGTTAAATTATGTGTGTATTTTGAATGCATGTTAGACATAATTGTAACGACATAGGCCCCATTTAATTTTAAAATTCCTCATTCTTTTAAATAAAAATTCTAAGTGGGTGAGGGAATTAATTAGGAATTAAGTCCCACGGTCTCCATTATTTTGTACGTAATGTAACCTTTTAAATAATGTTGATGGTATATATGATCACCTAACGTGGCGTACTATTTACGGTGTTTTAAAAGGTTGCAGAAATTACTAGAACAAAATTCTTAAATTAAATGACAAATATTGAAAGGTATATAGATCACCCTAACGTGACATACCAAGTTTCTTAGAATTCGTTACGAAAATTGAATACTCTTTTGATGTTGACTATGGAGAATTCTGTCTAGGAATTGGGTATTAAGCGAGGCCGTTGTGACTCCTCCGAGACCTAGGAATTTTCCATTAATATATCAAAAGGATGTATTTGGTTTAAGTAATTTAAGATTAAATAATGGTATACACTTAGCTATGAAAAATAATATACAGTCCACCCTAACGTGGCGTATTATTTAGTAATAGGATCGAAGTAATATTTAAACGAATTTAAATGGTATATATGTCACCCATCGTGGCGTACCAGATACTTATGGTTTTTAAATATTAGTGCATTAATTTTAATTAATTGTTAGAGGAACTCAATAGGTTTTAAAATTTGTCCAACCCTCTGATTATGTGTTACATGTATGATTCTCAGGATTAGATCATTATGGGCTTTAATCCACTATTCACCATACTTAAGGATAACAAACTTACTGGACCAAACTATATTGAAAGGAAACGTAATTTGGACATAGTGTTGATTGCCGAGGAGTACAAATTTCGTACTTATGAACCCAAGCCAGATCAGCCTGCTGAAGATGCTCCTGAAAGTGAGACGGAGTATTATAAGCGGTGGATTAAGGCTGATGAGATGTCGCGATGTTACATTCTGGCATCAACGTCGGGTGTTTTCCAGCATTGGCATCAGGCTATGGCCACAGCTTCAGATATGCTCTTTAATCTCAAGGAACTTTTTGGAGAACAGAATAGGGCTGCTAGGCAAGTAGCAATGAAGGCTTTAATGAATACTCAGATGGTTGAAGGAACACCTGTAAGGGATCATGTTCTCAGAATGATGTCTCATCAGATCTGAATGAGATGGAGATCCTTGATGCTGATATTGATGGGGAAACCCAGATCGATATCATCCTTATGAGCTTGCCCAAAAGTTTTGAGCAGTTTCGCTTGAATTACACCATGAACAAAAGGATGTATAGTCTCGCGGAACTTCTGACAGAACTTAAGGCAGCTGAAGGACTCTTTAAACAGAATGTTCAAGTGAATGTGGCTGAGAAAGCTTCTTCATCTAAGCCGAAAGGTAAGAAGAAGAAAAAGACTCAGACACAGAAAGCTGGAAAGATTGCTAATGCAGTGGGAGTTCAAGGTGGTGTGAAAAAGCCTAAGGGCAATTGCTTTAGGTGCGAGCAGTCAGGTCACTGGAAACAGGATTGTCCTCTTCCTAAGAAGACAAATAATACTGGTATGTCTCTTTCTCTAGTTACAGAAACATATATAGCGGCTATATCTACGAGCACTTGGTGTGTAGATACAGAAGCCACTGACCATGTTTGTAACTCAACCGTTGTCCTAGTAACCTAAGGCGAATCTTATCCTAAATCGTTCTATCTAACGTCCCACTTAAATACGTATACTTAATCACCATAACTTGTTTCAGTGACCATAACATGTCGCTCTGATACCAACCTGTAATGCCCCAACTTCCCAATACTGAAAATATATATTATAATAAAATAGACATTGATATAGGGAAATTTTAGAAAATTTCGGCATGAAGTATTCATAAATCAGACTATCCACCTGTAAATCAACCCAAACCAAATTCCAATTTAACAATTACGCTTAATACACCAACGATTCCTCACTGGGATCGATTCCAGGTTATGGTATGAAACAAGAATCTAAACCATACAGATTATTACAATTTCTTCTACTATTCTGATTTCAATAACTATACCGCTTAATCTGTAGCTTAACTCCAATCCGGGCTTACCCGCTTTAGCTTCGAGATCTATCCTGTAAGGCTGCCTCATTGCTCTCATATGACTCGTACGATGTAGACATCCACCCTTATTCCTAACTGAAAGATTAGAGAAAATGAAGCAAGAGTGAGCCAAAGAATGCTCAGCAAGCGAACAGTATAGTGAAACAATAATACCACAATGATTCATTGGTGAACATATCACTAACCAACTTATCTCAAAGGAATAATTCACAATTACAGAAGCTCAAGAACTTTAAAGATATAACATTTTATTTAATTCAGGAAATGGAATAGAATTGGACTATTTTGCATTTTATTAATAAAAATAATAAGGTTAGGCTGCTGATCAGTCACGCACTAACCCCGGACAAACGCACACAGCAATGTCCTTAATGGATCCACGGCACACATTGGCCTTAATAATTTCTGACCACGAATCTGGTCCGACCCTTACGGTCCACATTTTAAAAAAAAAATAACAGTCCAATCCTAACTAGACATCAGGTGTCAGAACATTCGACCACCTCAACTACCAAACACCCGGGACACTTTCGTTCCAGCTCAACATCTCAAATCTCACAAAATAAAATAAGGTCGGGTAGTTTCTGAATTAGATATCGACAAGTTCGATATAGAAAAGGGTATTGATTTAAGTCAAGCCACTAAAAGGATCAACGAAAATAATATAATTGATTCGGGGTATAACAATTGAATATTCGACATTAATGGAAATTAACAGAACAGTTATATCAAGGATAAATCAAACGAACATAAGAATCAAGATATGATAATCATAATTCACTAAAAATATAAGTGAAGTGGTTTACTTGCAACATAAATAACCACAATTATAATTGTAAGATAAAGCAAGGGTGTAGTCAAGTGCTAAGCATTTAATAAATTTACCAACACATTGTCAAGTTGAATCAACATAAGCGAATTAAGTAGTTTTAAAATGATCATTTGTAAAATATCTCCAAGACAATAAAATTGTAGGACAGGTTGAAGAAAACCTCTCCTAAAGGGGTCCACTAATGAAAATCCGTTACCAAGTTTAAACTGACATGAGAGATTCGAATAGTTTAAAATGAAGATTTAAGAAATTCTCAATTACTTAAGGTCTCACTCATGTCAGCTAAGCACTTATAGGCTTCAGCTGCCAGAACCGGCATGACAATAATGAGTATAAATAATTAAGTAGATCTCAATTCATTCTCGATTTTAACTGTCACTGCACAACACATGCCCCAATGACAGTATAAACCTCGAATTAGTTTACAATAATTTAAAGAAAAATGCTCTTTGAAAAATATTAACAAAGACGAAGAATATTGAAATAAATTAATTTTAACAGAATTCAACACCTGAACAATAGGTGAGGAAAATAAACAATGACAGAATAATTTGAGAATGAGTGTTTGTAAATAAATTAATAGAAGAAAAATGTCACTGGAAATAAAAATGAAAGGTATAGGCACTAGCAAAAAGATCTGAAAGGAACATTGTATATTTAACAGAATAGGTTCGCAATTATTCAGAATAAATATGAAGAATACAGTTGCTTGCAAGAAGGAATTTCGAAAGAAAATAATTAATACAATAAGTTTCACATCACTTGAACAATAAGTGAGGGATAGTAAACTTGCCTCAATACACAGGGTTTCTATTTCCAATACTTTAAGTTCTTATCACTTCACATCCGTCTCTACTTGACCTTCTTCGATCACGCATCCATTTTCCTTTATCACTTGTCAATCCCGATAATTCTTTCCTTCCTCTACATTCCATTTCCAAATGCTCTGGCTCTTAGCTAGCCTCCTATGCGTACCTATATACAGGTAAAGTACTACTTCAGTACGCGTATAACCTTAATCATCTAATTCTATTCTACCCAATCGTGTCCTATTTCGCTTTACAAATATAACGCGTATCTCACATAAGGTTATAATTATAAAATATTATAGCATTCTCGTATAAATCAGGTAAACACATAACACATATTACCAATGAAGATTTATGATTTACAACTCACTTGCAACATAACCATACGGGTAATTCTTATTGAAATACTATAAGAATTGTTTAATAATTTTAATAAAGTTTCGAAAGCACTTCCCTTAAACATTTCACATAACCTGTCAGAATACCATTGACCCGACCAATAATCAACCAATCAATTCCCAAAATCGAATATCAGCCTTAATTTATTAGTACAACTTATGACTACTATTCAAATATAATTCACAATATAACATTAATTATCCGAGAATCAACATACAGATTTTAGACTAATTAACTCAAATACTTGCATATACGACCACTTACACTTCACAACTTATATTACCGATTAAAAAGTATAATTAAAAAAATTAACTATTTGGCTTCTAATTATATCAACAATAACCAGCATGTTATGACTTATTACTCTACACATTTACTTAAAGTACTCAACCCAGATCCAATTTAGTAAACCTCCCTACACCCTCATGTACCCACCTGAACATTTCCCATGCCACATTCAGCACTTCCATATTACCTGTGCTGCAAACATTAGCTATAATACCATTGCCAGCTACCTTTTTAAAACCAGCCCCACATAGCCCATTTCCTCCCTTAACTCCCCTGTATCCTCACCTTAACAATTTTAGCACTTTCCCATTTGGCCTTGTCCGAATATAACCTAAACACACACATACTAACCACGTCATTCCCCTTCACATCCTCTTCCCTTGCATTCCCTTGTCACCACAATCCAATGCCTCAACATAGCCGCACACGTACCGCACATATCATCCCACAAAAGCACCCCAACCTTACCTCCGTTCCACTCCCAGCCTTAACACCAAAGCACACCCCCAGAAACAACAACAGAGTTCTTGGTTTGACCGCAACTCTCACCCCTGTCTACTCAGCAACTACTACTTCTACACTCATACCCAACTTCACCTAGCTCTTATACTCCCCATAGTAGGTATACACACATCAATCCTTACCTATCCAAATCTATCTTCCAAAGCCCAGTCACACCCTTTTGAACAATAATAACATCATCCAGAAACAAAATCCTATGCAACTTTGGGGTGCATTTCAGGCGATTAAAATCGTAGATGGTTCAACATAGACAAATACTTTGAGTTCCTGAACTTCATATTAGTAGTGTCTTTGGTGGCATTCTCAAGTTTGGTCTGAAAATAAAACTTCATCAGATTTGCCAATTCTAGCTGGCGAATAACTGGAACATAAGAAGAGTTCAAGAATTTGTAATCTTTCACTACTTCGACCTTAACACGGGCACCATTATAATCCCTCATCCTAAACATAACTTGCATAGCCCCAAGATTCATCTTATCTGTAATAACATGAAAAACATGCTTACTAGGATCTTTCGAGTTCTTTACTGCCGAATTCACCACTACAGAAGCTGCAAGCATATACGCAGCAGCACACACACTCTCGGATACAAATATATAAACGTTTCCCCACAACCTGTTGCTCACAACTCTAACTCCACACTGCAGTACATCATCATTCAAACAAATTACACAACCGCAGAACCACTGCAAACTAAACTCCATTGGCAGAGATTTTAACCCAGAAGCACGGGAACACAAGAACAGCCCCACAAACTCACATTCACACATCATCGATTCATCTTCAAGCTTGAAATCAGCAAAAACAAACTAATTAGCTCAAGGGTTAAATGAATTTGAAATCCCCTTTTTGGTTTCAAAATACACGTAGCAACACTCACTCGACAATTTACACACACATCAAACATAAACAAGCACACTCCATACACAGTTTTAATCACACCACAGGGGCGAACAAGGAAACAGGGAAGAGAGGTTTAATCACTAACAAGAGTCATACCCAGCCTTAGAATCGCAGCTTAGGAACAATCTTGGACCCGAAACGGCCACACACGCACGCACATAGCACCTATATATGCACGCACACACAGCTTCAAAAGAAGAGAGGTAAAAAGAGATGAGAGTGAGAGAGATTTAGAGAGAAAGAGGGAGAGAGATTGAGCGAGGGTACGAGGGAGAGATGTCGAGAACTTAAGAGAAGGTTCGAGAGGTTTCTGGAAAAAAAACAGAGTCGATAAATGTTACTGGGAAATGAAAAAACAGAGGTCTGTGTATAAAAGGAAGCAAAGGCAAAAACAGAAATTTCCTAGTTGCTGATTTTCAATTAGTAAACAATTTAAGCTTTTAAAAATTCGAATGTAAATGTAAAATCAATAAAATAAATAAACAAATATATTTTTTTCATTTTTAAAATATAGAATACAAAATTACCAACACACACATATTCTTAAAATATTTTTAGGATAAAAAATGAATTAAATATGAATTTTACAAGTTTTGATCCTTTAAAAATCTTTAAATTAATTAAAATACCAAAACACCTAAATTAACTCACCCAATAATTTTAAAAACTAATTGAATATGCAAAGATGATATTACAAAAGATTTCATGATTTTTAGTAACTCCGTTGATTTTATAAAAGTTTTCGAAGATCAATAATGCATAATTTAAATAGATTTTAATCAACAAAAATACGAATAAAAATACACGTACTTACACAGCACACATAATTCATCATATAAACACGTCACATATATTTAACCTTCCTAAAAAAAATTCACATCACATAATCCACAATTAATATCAAATAATAATATTTATAATTACGAAATTTCTAGGGCGTTATATCCTTCCCCCCTTAATAGGATTCTGTCCTCAGAATTGACCATAAGAAAACATATGATGGTACTCTCAAACATTTCCCTTTCAATTTCTAAGTCATTTCTTTCATTCTAGAATTCCTTTATATCAATTCACATCTCACCAGGCTCGTCCTTTAAGCCCGTAAATTCCAACATAATCTTAAACCTGTGGTTTACATGTCTCGTTAATTCTAGATACTTACTACTCGTACACGAACGTCTTTTGTACCAAAAATTTGACACGACTTATTCGTAAAATGAACTATACCCTATGCACAACATCTCAATTACTAATCAAATCATCCATAAAAAATTCATTCATATATATTACTAAAACAAAACCTGCCTTGACTCGCAGTAACAGGTAAATAAATAAATATTTAACACAAATATCCAATGATACCACTTCTACGCTCCTACTCATAATTATGAATCATCAAAATTTAAACTCTGCACATTATAATCCCCATATTTATCCATATCTTGTTTCTTTGAACGATTCCATTCTTCTACAGTCCACTCCTTAACATTCTGCTTCATTCAATTTATCTTGGTACTTCTCACTTTCCTCTAATAATTCATTTACAATAATCTAGACCTTTGGATCTTCCATCTATAACTTCCCAAATTCTTTGAACATTTCCTTGAGCATTGCATGCCCATTTAATCTTTCCTGGTTCATCCGATTGCACTGATACTTGAGCGGTTTTCGATCTCTTCTTTCACTCCTAAAAGATTTCACCTTTATCCATTCATTTCTTGACTGGTACGCTTGTCTACTGTTGTAGCTATCTTGGTAAAATCTTTGACAATCCTTCAATAATTCCTAGCTGGTCCTTCAAAGTTTTCGATCTCCCCTAGCATCTTAGGCTGTTCCTGATTCATTTCTGTTTCGCCATCACGACATTTACTTCGATCCTTTCGTCATATCTTGAAAATGTATTTTTTTTCCAATTGCAAAGATCATACTTAGTAATCATATACATGTCCTTTCTATATCCTCAAATATCTTGTTATGTCTTCCGATCTTAAATCCTTGAACTTGATTACATTCCTGGATTTCAAAATCTCCTAGGTCTTACATTCCTTTCCAGTCAAATTTCACATCCTCTATTAACACAATTCTCGAAAATTTCCTGGTTTTCTGTCTTCCTTTTCTTACCATCTCGTTCCATCTGCGTAAACTCACTCTTACTCTTAATATTAGTGATCCTCTAACTATATTCGTACAAGTTATCAACTCCACACAATCACTTCACTCCTTTATCCAAAGCTTCAATTCTTGCTAAAATTCCTTACAAACGAACCGTCCCACTCTACCTTGTCTTACTCAAGTTATCCCATTCCGTCTCTAAACTTTTATATCTGACAATTTATCTCCAACATCCAAATTCCTGTAATATCTTATCTACTATATCCACAGTGAAAATATATAATAAGCAAGTATTCTTCAACAATCTTTCCTCCACGATAACCTTCACATACCAATTATATCAATCTTCACTATATTTTCGACTTTAACAAAGTTATCATTTCATGTCCTTATCATCTACTCCTTAACCATAACCAGTTTCTCCGTATTGTTGAATTTTGTACGTGTTTTGTCAATCCACTGCGTAATTTAACTTGATATTCACTCTCTGCTTTAACTTCAATTCTCAAGCCTGCTCATCAAATTTTCATTCGACGTAAATATACCTTGTACCACTTAGATGTCATTGTTTCCATCTTTACTACTCTCAATCACTGATAGCTTTAGGATTCATAAGGGTTTATAACAAAAGAAACCAATACAATGGACATATGTTAGCAAGTATGAATAAGTTGAATTTTGTTTGATATGTATTTGATAAAAGAATTTACCGAGAGATCAGAATGATCATTGAACTGTTTCCAGGTTGAATTTGTCACTTAGGTCAACCGCCATAGTACAAAAAGGTGGCCAGCCTTCAGTACTTTCATGACAAACACAATCAGTGACGTCCCACCAGACTTCTATCACATAGATAGATGTCCCTGGATCCCCTATATACATAGGGTTGTTCTTCCTAGTCAGAATAAATAAGGTTAAGTATTCAAAGAGAAACAAAAAGAATTCAAAAGTTTCAAAAAGTTTATAGATATACAATGTTGAATAAGGAATAGCAATTATTCGGGGAAATTAGAAAGAATTCAAGGGTCTCAATAATTTATATGCATAATGTTGAATCAAGTTATCCCCTGGAAAATAGAGGTATCTTTGAAAAATAGAAATGTGTTTAAATGAATCTGAAAAAGTCGTCATCAATTGAAATATAGTTGATTATCAAAGGTGATGGGGTATTATCAAGATAAGAAGAAACAGAAAGAAAGGTTGAATCGAATCTCCATAATCAATAAACTAAATGAAATCAACTGCTAGTAATGAATAACCAAGCCATTTCTCTAACCCATGCCAGTAATCGCATTTCACATCTTGTTTTCAATCCTTTCGCACTTTCTATATCACTCGCGGGGTAACTAAAGTCGCAAAAGAAATTCTAGAACATACACGAAGGTCTACACGTGACATCCTCCAAGCTGGTAACTCCGATCGTCTATTTAATGTAGACGGCGCTGAATCAACTGCCTCGTCCAAAGTCGTACCTTTGAATGAATCGAATTCTGGCTCGCGCGATATGTCAAAATACAAATTAACGTCTCAACTGTTGTCCTAGTAACCTAAGGCGAATCTTATCCTAAATCGTTCTATCTAACGTCCCACTTAAATACGTATACTTAATCACCATAACTTGTTTCAGTGACCATAACCTGTCGCTCTGATACCAACCTGTAACGCCCCAACTTCCCAATAATGAAAATATATATTATAATAAAATAGACATTGATATAGGGAAATTTTAGAAAATTTCGGCATGAAGTATTCATAAATCAGACTATCCACCTGTAAATCAACCCAAACCAAATTCCAATTTAACAATTACACTTAATACACCAATGATTCCTCACTGGGATCGATTCCAGGTTATGGTATGAAACAAGAATCTAAACCATACAAATTATTACAATTTCTTTTACTATTCTGATTTCAATAACTATACCGCTTAATCTGTAGCTTAACTCCAATCCGGGCTTACCCGCTTTAGCTTCGAGATCTATCCTGTAAGGCTGCCTCATTGCTCTCATATGACTCGTACGATGTAGACATCCACCCTTATTCCTAACTGAAAGATTAGAGAAAATGAAGCAAGAGTGAGCCAAAGAATGCTCAGCAAGCGAACAGTATAGTGAAACAATAATACCACAATGATTCATTGGTGAACATATCACTAACCAACTTATCTCAAAGGAATAATTCACAATTACAGAAGCTCAAGAACTTTAAAGATATAACATTTTATTTAATTCAGGAAATGGAATAGAATTGGACTATTTTGCATTTTATTAATAAAAATAATAAGGTTAGGCTGCTGATCAGTCACGCACTAACCCCGGACAAACGCACACAACAATGTCCTTAATGGATCCACGGCACACATTGGCCTTAATAATTTCTGACCACGAATCTGGTCCGACCCTTACGGTCCACATTTTAAAAAAAACTAACAGTCCAATCCTAACTAGACATCAGGTGTCGGAATATTCGACCACCTCAACTACCAAACACCCTGGACACTTTCGTTCCTGGTCAACATCTCAAATCTCACAAAATAAAATAAGGTCGGGTAGTTTCTGAATTAGATATCGACAAGTTCGATATAGAAAAGGGTATTGATTTAAGTCAAGCCACTAAAAGGATCAACGAAAACAATATAATCGATTCGGGGTATAACAATTGAATATTCGACATTAATGGAAATTAACAGAACAGTTATATCAAGGATAAATCAAACGAACATAAGAATGATGATATGATAATCATAATTCACTGGAAATATAAGTGAAGTGGTTTACTTGCAACATGAATAACCACAATTGTAATTATAAGATAAAGCAAGGGTATAGTCAAGTGCTAAGCATTTAATAAATTTACCAACACATTGTCAAGTTGAATCAACATAAGTGAATTAAGTAGTTTTAAAATGATCATTTGTAAAATATCTCCAAGACAATAAAATTGTAGGACAGGTTGAAGAAAACCTCTCCTAAAGGGGTCCACTGGTGAAAATCCGTTACCAAGTTTAAACTGACATGAGAGATTCGAATAGTTTAAAATGAAGATTTAAGAAATTCTCAATTACTTAAGGTCTCACTCATGTCAGCTAAGCACTTATTGGCTTCAGCTGCCAGAACCGGCATGACAATAATGAGTATAAATAATTAAGAAGATCTCAATTCATTCTCGATTTTAACTGTCACTGCGCAACACATGCCCCAATGACAGTATAAACCTCGAATTAGTTTACAATAATTTAAAGAAAAATGCTCTTTGAAAAATATTAACAAAGACGAAGAATATTGAAATAAATTAATTTTAACAGAATTCAACACCTGAACAATAGGTGAGAAAAATAAACAATGACAGAATAATTTGAGAATGAGTGTTTGTAAATTAATTAATAGAAGAAAAATGTCACTGGAAATAAAAATGAAAGGTATAGGCACTAGTAAAAAGATCTGAAAGGAACATTGTATATTTAACAGAACAGGTTCGCAATTATTCAGAATAAATATGAAGAATACAGTTGCTTGCAAGACCGAATTTTGAAAGAAAATAATTAATACAATAAGTTTCACATCACTTGAACAATAAGTGAGGGATAGTAAACTTGCCTCAATACACAGGGTTTCTATTTCCAATACTTTAACTCCTTATCACTTCACATCCGTCTCTACTTGACCTTCTTCGATCACGCATCCATTTTCCTTTATCACTTGTCAATCCCGATAATTCTTTCCTTCCTCTACATTCCATTTCCAAATGCTCTGGCTCTTAGCTAGCCTCCTATGCGTACCTATATACAGGTAAAGTACTACTTCAGTACGCGTATAACCTTAATCATCTAATTCTATTCTGCCCAATCGTGTCCTATTTCGCTTTACAAATATAACGCGTATCTCACATAAGGTTATACTTATAAAATATTGTAGCATACTCGTATAAATCAAGTAAACACATAACACATATTACCAATGAAGATTTATGATTTACAACTCATTTGCAACATAACCATACGGGTAATTCTTATTGAAATACTATAAGAATTGTTTAATAATTTTAATAAAGTTTCGACAGCACTTCCCTTAAAAATTTCACATAACCTGTCGGAATATCATTGACCCGACCAATAATCAACCAATCAATTCCCAAAATCGAATATCAACCTTAATTTATTAGTACGACTTATGACTACTATTCAAATATAATTCACAATATAACATTAATTATCCGAGAATCAACATACAGATTTTAGACTAATTAACTCAAATACTTGCATATACGACCACTTACACTTCACAACTTATATTACCGATTAAAAAGTATAATTAAAAAAATTAACTATTTGGCTTCTAATTATATCAACAATAACCAGCATGTTATGACTTATTACTCTACACATTTACTTAAAGTACTCAACCCACATCCAATTTAGTAAACCTCCCTACACCCTCATGTACCCACCTGAACATTTCCCATGCCACATTCAGCACTTCCATATTACCTGTGCTCCAAACATTAGCTATAATACCATTGCCAGCTACCTTTTTAAAACCAGCCCCACATAGCCCATTTCCTCCCTTAACTCCCCTATATCCTCACCTTAACAATTTTAGCACTTTCCCATTTGGCCTTGTCCGAATATAACCTAAACACACACATACTAACCAAGTCATTCCCCTTCACATCCTCTTCCCTTGCATTCCCTTGTCACCACAATCCAATGCCTCAACATAGCCGCACACGTACTGCACATATCATCCCACAAAAGCACCCCAACCTTACCTCCGTTCCACTCCCAGCCTTAACACCAAAGCACACCCCCAGAAACAACAACAGAGTTCTTTGTTTGACCGCAACTCTCACCCCTGTCTACTCGGCAACTACTACTTCTACACTCATACCAAACTTCACCTAGCTCTTATACTCACCATAGTAGGTATACACACATCAATCCTTACCCATCCAAATCTATCTTCCAAAGCCCAGTCACACCCTTTTGAACAATAATAACATCATCCAGAAACAAAATCCTATGCAACTTTGGGGTACATTTCAGGTGATTAAAATCGTAGATGGTTCAACATAGACAAATACTTTGAGTTCCTGAACTTCATATTAGTAGTGTCTTTGGTGGCATTCTCAAGTTTGGTCTGAAAATAAAACTTCATCAGATTTGCCAATTCTAGCTGGCGAATAACTGGAACATAAGAAGAGTTCAAGAATTTGTAATCTTTCACTACTTCGACCTCAACACGAGCACCATTATAATCCCTCATCTTAAACATAACTTGCATAGCCCCAAGATTCATCTTATCCGTAACAACATGAAAAACATGCTTACTAGGATCTTTCGAGTTCTTTACTGCCGAATTCACCACTACAGAAGCTGCAAGCATATACGCAGCAGCACACACACTCTCGGATACAAATATATAAACACAACCTGTTGCTCACAACTCTAACTCCACACTGCAGTACATCATCATTCAAACATATTACACAACCGCAGAACCATTGCAAACTAAACTCCGTTGGCAGAGATTTTAACCCAGAAGCACGGGAACACAAGAACAGCCCCACAAACTCACATTCACACATCATCGATTCATCTTCAAGCTTGAAATCAGCAAAAACAAACTAATTAGCTCAAGGGTTAAATGAATTTGAAATCCCCTTTTTGGTTTCAAAATACACGTAGCAGCACTCACTCGACAATTTACACACACATCAAACATAAACACGCACACTCCATACACAGTTTTAATCACACCATAGGGGCGAACAAGGAAACAGGGAAGAGAGGTTTAATCACTAACAAGAGTCATACCCAGCCTTAGAATCGCAGCTTAGCAACAATCTTGGACCCGAAACGGCCAAACACGCACGCACATAGCACCTATATATGCATGCACACACAGCTTCAAAAGAAGAGAGGTAAAAAGAGATGAGAGAAAGAGAGAGAGAGAGAGATTTAGAGAGAAAGAGGGAGAGAGATTGAGCGAGGGTACGAGGGAGAGATGTCGAGAACTTAAGAGAAGGTTCGAGAGGTTTTTGGAAAAAAAACAGAGTCGATAAATGTTACTGGGAAATGAAAAAACAGAGGTCTGTGTATAAAAGGAAGCAAAGGCAAAAACAGAAATTTCCTAGTTGCTGATTTTCAATTAGTAAACAATTTAAGCTTTTAAAAATTCGAATGTAAATGTAAAATCAATAAAATAAATAAACAAATATATTTTTTTTTCATTTTTAAAATATAGAATACAAAATTACCAACACACACAAATTCTTAAAATATTTTTAGGATAAAAAATGAATTAAATATGAATTTTACAAGTTTTGATCCTTTAAAAATCTTTAAATCAATTAAAATACCAAAACACCTAAATTAACTCACCCAATAATTTTAAAAACTAATTGAATATGCAAAGATGATATTACAAAAGATTTCATGATTTTTAGTAACACCGTTGATTTTATAAAAGTTTTCGAAGATCAATAATGCATAATTTAAATAGATTTTAATCAACAAAAATACGAATAAAAATACACGTACTTACACAGCACACATGATTCATCATATAAACACGTCACATATATTTAACCTTCCTAAAAAAAATTCACATCACATAATCCACAATTAATATCAAATAATAATATTTATAATTACGAAATTTCTAGGGCGTTATAATTATTCTAGATATGGGTACATTTATTTGTTGCGCCGCAAGTATGAGTGCTTTTAAAAATTCAAAGAGTACAAAGCAAGTGCGGAGAAATGACATCTTGGAAAATGTATCAAGTCACTACGATTAGATCGTGGTGGCGAATACTTGCTTGGAGAATTTAGGGAATATTTATCAGAAAATGGGATTACATCCCAGTTGTCTACACCTGGCACACCTCAGCAGAATGGTGTAGTAGAGAGAAGGAATCAGACTCTTTTAGAGAGTGTTAGATCGATGATGAGTTATTCAGATTTACCCAAGTCATTCTAGGGATATGCTATAGAAACAGCGGCTTACCTTCTGAACTTGGTACCTTCTAAGTCGGTTCCCAAGACTCCAATAGAATTGTGGACTGGTAGCAAACCAAGTCTAAGACATATTCGGATTTGGGGTTGTCCAGCACATGTGCTAAACAAGAACGCGACCAAATTAGAATCTCGTACAGAAGTAAGGCTATTTGTAGGCTATCCCATGGGAAGGAAAGGTAATTCATTTTATAGTCCTAGTGATCGAGATATCATTGTTAGCACCAATGCTAGATTCTTAGAGGAAGACTTTATTATGAATCCAAAACCCAGGATTAGTATCATTTTAGAGGAACTAGTGGGAGGGACAGATAATCCCCCAGTGCCAATAGTACAAGTAGAACAACCACAAGAAAATGCACAGCTTGACATTAATACCGCACAAGTGCCTCGTCGTAGTGGGAGGGTTGGTCAACAACCAGAAAGATTCATGTTTTTGGGAGAGTCCTCGGACTTGGTCTGTGGTGAACATGATGAGGATCCCTGGACATACGAAGAGGCAATTCTAGATAGAGATGCAGATCTATGGCAAAAGGCAATGGAATCTGAGATGGAATCTATGTATTCCAATCAAGTTTGGGAGCTCGTGGAACCACCCAAAGGTGTAAAACCCATTGGATGTATGTGGATCTACAAGAAGAAAAGAGGATCTGACAAAAAGGTGAAAGCCTGGAAAGCAAGACTTGTTGCAAAAGGGTATACTCAGAAAGAAGGGATCGATTATGAGGAAACCTTTTCGCCGATTGTTATGATTAAGTCGATCCGGATTCTTTTATCTATAGCAGCTCATCTCAATTATGAGATTTGGCAAATGGATGTCAAGACAGCTTTCCTTAATGGAAGTCTTGAGGAAACCATCTATATGCAGCAACCAAAAGGATTCATTAAGGAAGGCCAAGAGCATCTTGTATATAAGCTTAAGAGGTCTATTTATGGACTAAAACAAGCTTCTAGGGACTGCAATATTTGTTTTGATCATGTAGTCCAGTCATATGGATTTGATCAAAGTCCAAGCGAATCATGCGTTCACAAGAGAAGTGAGTGTAATGCAGTGGTTTTTCTAGTACTATATGCAGGCGACATTTTACTCATTGGAAACAATGTGGAGATGTTGTCATCAGTAAAGGCATGGTTGTTCAAACAATTTGACATGAAGGACTAGGTGAAGCGGCATACATCCTTGGGATCAAAGTAATAAGGGATAGCAAGAAAAGGATGTTGGCTTTATCTCAAGAGCCCTACATTGATGAAGTATTAGCTTGTTTTAACATGCAGAACTCTAAGAAAAGTTTTGTACCTTTCAAGCATGGAGTTGCTCTATCCGAGAAGCAGTGTCCTTCGACACCTAAGGATATAGAGAGCATGAAAGCAGTTCCTTATGCTTCGGAATGTGGAAGCTTAATGTATGCTATGTTATGTACGAGGCCTGACATCTGCTTTGCTGTAGGCATGGTTAGTAGATATCAGTCGAACCCAGGTCAGGAACCTTGGAGTGCAGTAAAAACTATACTCAAGTACCTGAGAAGGACTAAGGAGTACATGTTAATTTACAAGGCCTCAAACCTATTTCCTTTGGGATATACTGATTTAGATTTTCAATCAGATAGGGATAAGAGGAAATCAACCTCATGATATGTTTTTACTTTGGGAGGTGGAGCCGTTATATGGAGGAGTGTAAAGCAGAAATGCATTGCAAACTCTACCATGGAAGCCGAGTACGTGGCGGCCTCTGAGGCTGCAAAGGAGGTTGTATGGTTCAGGAACTTCCTTTTGGACTTGGATGTGGTACCTAATTTGCCTAGGAGCTTGACAGTGTATTGTGATAACACTGGTGCTGTGGCAAATTCGAAGGAACCGCGAGATCACAAAGCAGCTAAACATATTGAACGTAAGTATCATCTCATACGAGGAATCGTAAAGCGAGGAGATATAGTTTTGGCTCAAATATCATCAGAAGACAATCGGGCAGATCCTTTCATAAAGAGCTTTCCAGCCAAGGTTTTTGACAAGCATGTGGAAGCGATAGGAGTTAGATGGATGGACACATAGTTTTTTGTGTAATAGTGGATTAAATAAACACTTATATACTCATAGAATATTTTGAGTATAAGTTGGAGATTGTTAGTGTATACTGAAAATATTTATTTGAAGTATATACATTTATTTCTGGCCAGTTTTATTGAGAATCATTTAAATGTTTACATGCTGTCTAATATTATATATTATGGACAATCCAGTATCAAATGGGATACAGAATATTAGATTGTTTAATACGGTTTATATAATATAATAAGGTTCACAGCACAGGTGGTGTTGGACAATCCACTGGTATGGATGTAGTATTATTTAGAATAGTTTATATTGACTATTAAATAATACTAGTATAGTTTGTGTATATTGAACATGATCAAATTTAGAATTGTTCTCTTATACCGATTAAGAAGGTGAACTAGGATTTTATGCTATTATTAATGCTTAGGTTCTTAATCCAGATATAGTAATTGACACGTGTATATTATTTACATGCTTTGATTTATATATGAAATAATTCTTTTGAATTATATCAATTTATTTTGTGTGATGGAATTATATACATGGTGGATATTATTTATAGATGGAATCCATGTCCTGATAATATTCGGGTTAATGATGTCCCCTTGAAAGCTCATAAAGATTTAATTATATGAAACCCTGCAGGTGGATTTATTCCGGCATAATTAAATAAAGGTTGAGTGGATGATCAAGGATAAAAGATATTAATTAAATGAATTATCAGTAATTTATTTAATTAATGGACATGCGATATTTTAAACATGGGGAATTTAATAAGCAAATAATAAAGGAGCCGATTTAATTAATTAAATAAATTATCGGAATTAGGTGGGTGGTGCAATATTAATTATTTAGTGGAATTAATTAATATTAATGATAAAGGGCTTGGCCCAAGTTATCATTAGAAGGCCCAACCTAATTTACTCCTTGATCCCTATTGTAGCATATAAATACTCATTATGCCTCCAAGAATAAGGGTTCGGAATTCTAGAGCTTGGAGGCTAAACCTTGGAGGATCGAAGGCCACACTTCGTTCAAGGGAGTAAGGGAATACAATAGAAGATCGTGGATTTGAATCGCTTGAGCCGTAGCGATTAAGGTAAATCTTCTAACCCCCTTTGTAATCATTAAACGGGTTAAACACAAATCATTATGATCCAAAGGGACCAACAATTGGCATCAAGAGCCAGAGGTTTAGTGGACTTGTGTTTGTGTTTGATGAAGTCCATGTCATAATTAAAATTGGTTGTGTATGTATAGTGGTATGCTTGTGTAATAATCTTTTGCAGGTTGTTATCCACTATTATGGCCATGTTTTTTAATTATGTGTTTGGATCCCACGTGGTTTAATCGTGGTTATTTTGTTTGGTTTCCACGTGGTTTATCGTGGTTGTAAACACGAGGGTTGATCGTGTTAGAATAGATTTTACAAAATTAGTTTTGTATTAGATTTTTTTTTGAAATTGTTTGATGGATTTTATAAAAATCCGGGTATCTTGTAACAATTATGTACGATTGAAAATTGAAACTGAAGAATATAATTTTCCGCTGCATACTGCTGGTGTCGTTTTACTTCGATGGGAGCTGCTGCTGTTGAATAAGTTATTAAACCGAAGCACAGAAGCAGTCGCGTGAAAAAACATCAGGCAAAGTTGTAACGCAGACCCTCCCTGCGCAACAGGTAGGCGGCTTGCAAAGTGTGTCACGCGTGTATGTCATGCGCAACATATCCTACTGGAAATAGCCTATCACGCTGGTTCTACATGCGCAACAGCGTTATGTTAATATCCTCCATGCGCGCGCGCTGAGCAGGACAAAGGGAAGGCTGGTGCTGTTGATCGAAGAGGTCACCAGGGCTGCTTCAAATAAATTATTGGGGCCATAATAGTGGATTTAAATTATATTTGAATTTCTGCTATTTAAATTTTAATTATTGCTTTAAATAACTATTATGTGTGTTGTTAATTATGTGTGTAATTTTTAATTGAATGTTTAACATAATTAGGACGATATGGACATAGATATTTTATTTATTGCTTTAATTAAATGTTATATGTTGTTAAATTATGTGTGTATTTTGAATGCATGTTAGACATAATTGTAACGACATAGGCCCCATTTAATTTTAAAATTCCTCATTCTTTTAAATAAAAATCCTAAGTGGGCGAGGGAATTAATTAGGAATTAAGTCCCACGGTCTCCATTATTTTGTATGTAATGTAACCTTTTAAATAATGTAGATGGTATATATGATCACCTAACGTGGCGTACTATTTACGGTGTTTTAAAAGGTTGCAGAAATTACTAGAACAAAATTGTTAAATTAAATAACAAATATTGAAAGGTATATAGATCACCCTAACGTGACATACCAAGTTTCTTAGAATTCGTTACGAAAATTGAATACTCTTTTGATGTTGACTATGGAGAATTCTGTTTAGGAATTGGGTATTAAGCGAGGCCGTTGTGACTCCTCTGAGACCTAGGAATAATCCATTAATATATCAAAAGGATGTATTTGGTTTAAGTAATTTAATATTAAATAATGGTATACACTTAGCTATGAAAAATAATATACTGTCCACCCTAACGTGGCGTATTATTTAGTAATAGGATCGAAGTAATATTTAAACGAATTTAAATGGTATATATGTCACCCATCGTGGTGTACCAGATACTTATGGTGTTTAAATATTAGTGCATTAATTTTAATTAATTGTTAGAGGAAATCAATAGGTTTTAAAATTTGTGCAACCCTCTGATTATGTGTTACATCTATGATTCTCAGGATTAGATCATTATGGGCTTTAATCCACTATACACCGTACTTAAGGATAACAAACTTACTGGACCAAACTATATTGAAGGGAAATGTAATTTGTACATAGTGTTGATTGCTGAGGAGTACAAATTTCGTACATATGAACCCAAGCCAGATCAGCCTGCTGAAGATGCTCCTGAAAGTGAGAAGGAGTATTATAAGCGGTGGATTAAGGCTGATGAGATGTCGCGATGTTACATTCTGGCAGCAATGTCGGGTGTTTTGCAGCATTAGCATCAGGCTATGGCCACAGCTTCAGATATGCTCTTTAATCTCAAGAAACTTTTTGGAGAACAGAATAGGGCTGCTAGGCAAGTAGTAATGAAGGCTTTAATGAATACTCGGATGGTTGAAGGAACACCTGTAAGGGATCATGTTCTCAGAATGGTGTCTCATCAGATCTGAACGAGATGGATATCCTTAGTGCTGATATTGATGGGGAAACCCAGATCGATATCTTCCTTATGAGCTTGCCCAAAAGTTTTGAGCAATTTCGCTTGAATTACACCATGAACAAAAGGATGTATAGTCTCACGGAACTTCTGACAGAACTTCAGGCAGCCGAAGGACTCTTTAAACAGAATGTTCAAGTGAATGTGGCTGAGAAAGCTTCTTCATCTAAGTCAAAAGGTAAGAAGAAGAAGAAAAAGACTCGGACACAGAAAGCTGGAAAGATTGCTAATGCAATGGGAGTTCAAGGTGGTGTGAAAAAGCCTAAGGGCAAATGCTTCAGGTGCAAGCAGTCAGGTCACTGGAAACAGGATTGTCCTCTTCCTAAGAAGACAAATAATACTGGTATGTCTCTTTCTCTAATTACGGAAACATATATAGCAGCTATATCTACGAGCACTTGGTGTGTAGATACAGGAGCCACTGACCATGTTTGTAACTCCAGGCAGGGGTTCCAGCAATCCCGAATGCTTAGAAATGGCGAGATATATGTGTTCATGGGAGATGCTACGAAAGTAGCAGTAGTTGCAGTTGGAATAATTACTTTATCTTTTGGCAATGATAGGATTCTGGTTTTGAACAACTGTCTTTATGTACCTTCGTTTAGAAGGAATTTAATTTCAGTTTCTAAACTTTCCGTGGATGGTTATAATGTTTGTTTGGATCATAATGTTTCTATTATGATGAATAAACAAATTATATGTTCTGGTACATTGCAAGACAATTTGTATATAATTAATCCTAGTCAACCAACATTGCAACATAGGGAAATTAATAACATTCTTTCTAGCTAAAATAAAAGAAAGAAACCTTCTGAATTGAACCAAACATATCTTTGGCACTTAAGATTGGGTCATATTAACTTGAGGAGGATTCAAAGACTGGTAGTAGATGGGCCATTAGGCTCGTTGGCAGTGGAGCCATTTCCAGTTTGTGAATCCTGCTTGGAAGGTAAGATGAATGATAGGCCTTTTAAAGCAAAGGAGAATAGAGCCAAAGAAGTGTTATAATTGGTTCATACTGATTTATGTGGACCTATGAGTATCCATGAAAGAGGAGGTTATGAGTATTTTGTCACTTTCATTGACGATTATTCTAGATATGGGTACATTTATTTGTTGCACCGCAAGTCTGAGTTCTTTTAAAAATTCAAAGAGTACAAAGCAAGTGCGGAGAAACGACATCTTGGAAAATGTATCAAGTCACTACGATCAGATCGTGGTGGCGAATACTTGCTTGGAGAATTTAGGGAATATTTATCAGAAAATGGGATTACATCCCAGTTGTCTGCACCTGGCACACCTCAGCAGAATGGTGTAGCAGAGAGAAGGAATCTGACTCTTTTAGAGAGTGTTAGATCGATGATGAGTTATTCAGATTTACCCAAGTCATTCTGGGGATATGCTATAGAAACAGCGGCTTACCTTCTGAACTTGGTACCTTCTAAGTCGGTTCCCAAGACTCCAATAGAATTGTGGACTGGTAGCAAACCAAGTCTAAGACATATTCGGATTTGGGGTTGTCCAGCACATGTGCTAAAGAAGAATGCGACCAAATTAGAATCTCGTACAGAAGTAAGGCTGTTTGTAGGCTATCCCATGGGAACGAAAGGTTATTCATTTTATAGTCCTAGTGATCGAGATATCATTGTTAGCACCAATGCTAGATTCTTAGAGGAAGACTATATTATGAATCATAAACCCATGAGTAGTATCGTTTTAGAGGAACTAGTGGGAGGGACAGATAATCCCCAAGTGCCAATAGTACAAGTAAAACAACCACAAGAAAATGCATAGCTTGACATTAATACCGCACAAGTGCCTCGTCGTAGTGGGAGGTTTGTTCAACAACCAGAAAGATTAATGTTTTTGGGAGAGTCCTCGGACTTGGTCTCTGGTGAACATGATGAGGATCCCAGGACATACGAAGAGGCAATTTTAGATAGAGATGCAGATCTATGGCAAAAGGCAATAGAATCTGAGATGGAATCTATGTATTCCAATCAAGTTTGGGAGCTCGTGGAACCACCCAAAGGTGTAAAACCCATTGGATGTATGTGGATCTACAAGAAGAAAAGAGGATCTGACAAAAAGGTGAAAGCCTGGAAAGCACGACTTGTTACGAAAGGGTATACTCAGAAAGAAGGGATCGATTATGAGGAAACCTTTTCGCCGATTGTTTTGCTTAAGTTGATCCGGATTCTTTTATCTATAGCAGCTCATCTCGATTATGAGATTTGGCAAATGGATGTCAAGACAGCTTTCCTTAATGGAAGTCTTGAGGAAACCATCTATATGCAGCAACCAAAAGGATTCATTAAGGAATTCCAAGAGCATCTTGTATGTAAGCTTAAGAGGTCTATTTATGGACTAAAACAAGCTTCTAGGGACTGGAATATTCGTTTTGATCATGCAGTCCAGTCATATGGATTTGATCAAAGTCCAAGCGAATCATGCGTGTATAAGAGAAGTGAGTGTAATGCAGTGGTTTTTCTAGTACTGTATGTAGATGACATTTTACTCATTGGAAACAATGTTGAGATGTTATCATCAGTAAAGGCATGGTTGTTCAAACAATTTGACATGAAAGACTTAGGTGAAGCGGCATACATCCTTGGGATCAAAGTAATAAGGGATTGCAAGAAAAGGATGTTGGCTTTATCTCAAGAGCCCTACATTGATGAAGTATTAGCTCGTTTTAACATGCAGAACTTTAAGAAAGGTTTTCTACCTTTTAAGCATGGAGTTGCTCTATCCGAGAAGTAGTGTCCTTCGACACCTAAGGATATAGAGAGCATGAAAGCAATTCCTTATGCTTCGGCATGTGGAAGCTTAATATATGCTATGTTATGTACGAGGCCTGACATCTGCTTTGCTGTAGGCATGGTTAGTAGATATCAGTCGAACCCAGGTCAGGAACATTGGAGTGCCGTAAAAACTATGCTCAAGTACCTGAGAAGGACTAAGGAGTACATGTTAATTTACAAGGCCTCAGACCTATTTCCTTTGGGATATACTGATTTAGATTTTCAATCAGATAGGGATAAGAGGAAATCAACCTCAGGATATGTTTTTACTTTGGGAGGTGGAGTCGTTATATTGAGGAGTGTAAAGTAGAAATGCATTACAGACTCTACCATGGAAGCCGAGTACGTGGCGGCCTCTGAGGCTGCAAAGGAGGCTGTATGGTTCAGGAACTTCCTTTTAGACTTGGATGTGGTACCTAATTTGCCTAGGAGCTTGACAGTGTATTGTGATAACACTGGTGTTGTGGCAAATTCGAAGGAACCATGAGATCACAAAGTAGCTAAACATATTGAACGTAAGTATCATCTCATACGAGGAATCGTAAAGCGAGGAGATATAGTTGTGGCTCATATATCATCAGAAGACAACCAGGCAGATCCTTTCACAAAGAGCTTGCCAGCCTAGGTTTTTGACAGGCATGTGGAAGCGATAGGAGTCAGATGGATGGACACATAGTTTTTTGTGTAATAGTGGATTAAATAAACACTTTGTAAGAACCCCAAATTTGGATATAATTAAAACTTTTTATTATGTACTGAGGTAATGGTGAATAGTGATTACGAATACGATGTAACGATTGAGATAACGAATGAAAGGAATAGATTTGGATTCAAATGTTTACATGCCATGAAGAATACTATTGGTTGACACTTTAGATAAGAATTATCTATCTCCTAGGGAATTGAGATTTGATAATTCTAAAGGAGAAGATTATTCTTATGTCATCCAAATCGATATCTGTTATTTGTCCAGTGGGTCCGTAAAAAGGTTAAGGAACGATCGAAAGAGATCAGGGACAATTGTACAACCCTAAGAGGATGAGTAAAGAAAAATGGATGAATAGTGATTTTGGTGGATTTAGAAATATTATTAGACGACGCTATATAGAAGTACCCGAAACGAAATTCTTAGTTCGTATTAGTGATCCAAGGGGAAAAAGATTGTATGTAAAAGCTGTCGGATTCTGAAAAATAGCACTTTTATTTTCCCCGAGATTTCCCTGGATACTGAAAGACTTATGGAATTATTGAAGGGATTTAAGGAAAATGGATTCGAGAATTATTAAGAATGATGGAGAATGGTAGTATAAATATTAAGACGGATTCCGGTAAAACCCTAACTAGAAACGAATGAGTTATTCCTCCAAACAATCAAAGAATTGAGCAATAACCGGATAAAGAAACAAGCAGGGAGCCAAGCTACATGCATGTACAAGTGGATATGATTAAGTAACCAATCTAGTTACAAGGCTAACTAGCAAGATTATAAAAAAAACCAAAGGATACAAGATTATATCACTTAACACACCACTTGGCCACTTGGTTCTTGCATCATCCATGACCTACTAACTTTAATAAAGCTACTTTATGACCAAGATATTATCTTAACATATCAATAATTCATTTGTGCAAGAGAACCAAGCAAGAGAAGCAAGCAACCAAGTCATTCTCTCCATTCCTTTTCCATTCGGCTTTATGCCTAATTCAAAAACCAAAATCCCACTTCCAACCATTGTTTGATCTTGTAATTTTTAAAGTGAGTCCTATATTTCAAGAAAGTAACCTCCTCAAAATCTTAGCTTCAAACTCCTTTGTTTCCATTTTCAAAAAAATCAAGAAAGTGGAGGATGAATAGTAACCTCAAGAACAAAATTCTTGGATCTTGATTTTGGTTGATGATCCAAGCTTCATGGAGGCTATACAAGGACTATACAAGGCTTAATAAGTTCATACACACCTCAAGGAAGGTATAACACTCTTGAAACCCTAGGCCTTACTTTGAGTTTAATGATGTTCTTGATGAGTTTTTAGATTAGTATGATTATGGTGATGATTAAAGCATGCTTATGTAGTGATTTGTTGATATAGGAGGATAAATAGTTTAGATGAACGGAAAGGCATTGCTTGGCCTCAGTTCATGGTTATAAATAACATGTATATGTTGTTTGGAGTGGAAACTATGATTATTGGAAAGTTTGGAATTTGGAAAGATTCGATTTATAGCCGTCGTAATGCCCGATTTTCGATAACCTTAAAGAATTCGTGTATCACAGTAGGGTTAATTGTCTTAAATGGTTATGAACATGACATGTCCTCGTAGATCTCCAGTCATAGATCGTTTTGGCGAAAGAATCGAAACATTCCAACTTACGGTTTAAGAGTTATGGTCAAATTACTAAAATTTGTTCGAAACCGTAAGTAAAAGTTCGTAACTCCAATTGAACCCTCGTAAAGCATGTTACTCAGTGGCGAATCTTGGTAAATAAATACTAGGGGTAATAAGGAAGGTGTGAAAGAAAACTACATATCAAACGGTTCGTTTTCCGATTTTATACAAATGTTGGAATCGAAGTTAAACGCGAAAGAACCCCTAAAAACCCGCTTGGTTATAACTTTGGTAAAACACTTAGAAAACGAACGATAAAACTCGAGGTATAATCTCGGTTCGTAATCGATCGACTTTAGAACTTATATGACTTAAGTATATACCGAGTGTGGGTATGATGACATGTCATAATAAAGAACAAATGTCGGATCGTATCAGTAATAAAAAGAGTTACACCAAAAGGTGTATAACGAGATAATTCGAAAACGTGTTTCGATTTAAGTGAAGTTTATACCTAGACTTTTAAAACGTGTTAAGTGGTTAATCTCGAATGTTCTGATTGTTTTTAGATCATCGAGCAGACCCAGGACACGCTATCTCCACCCACACCCGATTACCAGGCAAGTGTTCAAAACTTTGAACCTGTTGTTGTGATATTATATATATGTGATTGCCATTTTACATATGCCATAGCATGCATGCCTATTGTCAAATTATATTATGATACCTGTTCCCTGAATTGATATTGGCTTATAGACTAGATACGAATTATCAGTTATAAGCCGGATTGTTTTGGTAAGACCCTTAGTGAAGGGCATATGATATTCATTCTTAAATATAGACCGGAAGTCGGTATTTTGAGATATAGATAGTCGTGGAAATCCGGAGGGATTCCAACGACAGATTATTATTTATCTGAGGAATGTTATTATTAAACGTTATTTATATTTCCATAAAGTATCAATTACTTGGAAATCTTTCGAGGAATGTTATTCGAGTATTATCTCAGTTGAGAGATATTAAATGAATGTTAGTTTCGAATATTCATTTAGAGTTGATTATTTAATGAATATTATTTTGATATTCGTTAAAATGTTATTTATTAAATGAATATTACTTTCGAATATTCATTTAAGGTTTATGTACTTAAGGAATATTATTTTAAAATATTCATTGGAAGTTCTAATTACTTAAGGGATATTATTTCGAATATTCCTTTAAAATTTTGATTACTAAATGAATATTATTTGGATATTCATTTAGAAGATTATTTATTAAATGAATATTATTTTCAAATATTCATTTAAAGTTTGACTTATTTATTGAATATTATTTTAAATACTTATTGGAGTCTAATTATTAATGAATATTATTTTGAATATTCATTTAAGGAGTGATTTATTTAGTAAATAATTCTATATATTCATTCGAGGATTACTTACGAGCAATATTATGATTTAATAATATTCCGTAATTATTATTGAGTTAATAAATATTCTAGGAATATTTATTTAATTCTTTTAAATTCTTTTTTAAATGATTTTTATTATTTGGAGATTATCTTTCACCTCCAAATATTATGTAAAATATTTCGGAGTCTTTTTACGACTATTTTATCAAGGAAAGGTTCCCAGCTCTTTTTATTTTTCATTTAAATCTATCTTAAAAGGATTTAAATGTTCGCTCAAACTTCCATATTATAGGGGAACCTACTTGAGCAATGTTATTTATCTTGTTGACTTCCCGGTCATAAATCTTGTAAAACTATTCATTTCACTCGCAACGTGGTTGATGTTTATCAATTGAATCTTTGAGTAATCTTCTCATCATTCGAGGGGTAAGATTATTGGAACAAGATGGTAACTTCCAACAAGCAGCAGCTTGGGAGATAAGATATTGAATTTTCCTTTCCAACTAGATACGACTACTTTGTGGAGTCTTATCAACAAGTATTATACTTGAGGAAAGGGGGACGAACTTCGCGTTCAGAGTCATGAATTTCTTTTCGAACTTGGAATTGTGTAAGTGGACGAGTAGCGCCGGTCCATCCCCTTTGGCCCAACCGTTGGCCGGGGAGAGCTAGTAGGGCGGTAGAAAAGTAAAGCCGTCAGTTCTTCCTTCTACCGGTAGTAAATCTAAATTGAGCTGTACAATCTGCGACTGATCATCGTAAGGATTGGACAGTGGGCGTGGTGAATACTCCAACATAAGTTCATCATTCAAATTCTTTTATTTTTCTGCAACATAATCATTGTTGGCAGTATTGGAAAAGTATTCATAATTGGAATTGCAATATTTTCCTGCAAGTTCCTCTTTTATGATAAATGATAATATCTGGCTTATCTTTGACATAGCAGATATTCCCACCTATATATGCATTTTGAGTTACCTCGTAACTTCATCGTTCATGTTATTCTGGCATCATTTCCGTAAATGCATGGCATATGGTTTGAAAGATACTTTTGAACTGTTATATATTATCATTCAGTTATATATTATTGTTGGTGGGCTATTGCTCACCCTTGCTTTATTATTATATCACAACAACAGCTAGACCAGATGACTCGCACAAGGCGCACTCGACGCTGGCAAGGACGATGAGACTACCAGAGCCGAAGAGAAAGCTATTGGTAGGATAGATTTATTCTTTCAGTACCAAGTATATGGTCTAGTATGACTTATGCAAATGGATGGCAAAGAGTATGTATTCATATTGAAATTCTTTTGGATTGTAAGAACTCATAATGTGTTTAATAAAATTTGGTTGTTACTCTGATTTCATCTCTAGGACTATAACGGGTGTGTTTTATATTGTTGTGTTGGGTCATAAAGATGTAATTTATTTTTTAGGTAAGCTTAAGTGTTGTGGACAGAATTAGAGACCGTAACGACCGGATCCCGAACCCCGGATCTGGGGGTGTTACACACTTATATACTCATAGAATATTTTAAGTATAAGTGGGAGATTATTAGTGTATACTGAAAATATTTATTTGAAGTATATACATTTATTTCTGGCCAGTTTTATTGAGAATCATTTAAATGTTTACATGCTGTCTAATATTATATATTATGGATAATCTAGTATCAAATGGGATACAGAATATTAGATTGTTAAATACGGTTTATATAATATAATAAGGTTCACAGTACAGGTAGTGTTGGACAATCCACTGGTATGGCTGTAGTATTATTTAGAATAGTTTATATTGACTATTAAACAATACTAGTATACTTTTTGTATATTGAACATGATCAAATTTAGAATTGTTCCATTATACTGATTAAGATGGTGAACTAAGATTATATGCTATTATTAATGCTTAGGTTCTTAATCCGGATATAGTAATTGACACGTGTATATTATTTACATGCTTTGATTTATATATGAAATAATTCTTTTGAATTATATCAATATATTTTGGGTGATGGAATTATATACATGGTGGATATTATTTATAGATGGAATCCATGTCCTGATAATATTCGGGTTAATGATGTCCCCTTGAAAGCTCAAAAAGATTTAATTATGTGAAACCCTGCAGGTGGATTTATTCCGGCATAATTAAATAAAGGTTGAGTGGATGATCAATGATAAAAGATATTAATTAAATGAATTATCAATAATTTATTTAATTAATGGACATGCGATATTTTAAACATGGGGAATTTAATAAGCAAATAATAAAGGAGCCGATTTAATTAATTAAATAAATTACCGGAATTAGGTGGGTGGTGCAATATTTATTATTTAGTGGAATTAATTAATATTAATGATAAAGGGCTTGACCCAAGTTATCATTAGAAGGCCCAAACTAATTTACTCCTTGATCCCTATTGTAGCCTATAAATACTCATTATGCCTCCAAGAATAAGGGTTCGGAATTCTAGAGCTTGGAGGCTAAACCTTGGAGGATCGAAGGCCACACTTCGTTCAAGGGAGTAAGGGAATACAATAGAAGATCGTGGATTTGAATCGCTTGCGCCGTAGCGATTAAGGTAAATCTTCTAACCCCCTTTGTAATCATGAAACGGGTTAAACACAAATCACTCTGATCCAAAGGGACCAACATCTTCAGAATATCTTCTGGCTTGATCTTCAATTAGTGATAACCTGATCTCAAATCGATCTTAGAAAAATAAGCATCATCCTTCAGTTGATCAAACAAATCATCAATCCTTGGCAATGGATACTTATTCTTGATAGTCAATTTATTGAGTTCTCTATAATCGATACACAATCTCATGCTTCCATCCTTCTTTTTAACAAAGAACACTGGTGCTCCCCACAGGGACACACTCGGCCTTATAACTCCTTTATCCAATAAATCTTGCAATTGAATAGCTAACTCCTTCATCTCAGAAGGTGCCATTCGGTACGGTGCTTTAGATACGGGTTCTGTTCCTGATGCCAAATCAATCGGAAATTCAATCTCTCTGTCTGGAGGTAATCCGGGCAATTCGTCGGGAAATACATCAGGAAACTCATTTATAACTAGAATATCTTCCATCCATGGGGCTTGTTTCTCTGTATCAACTACATGTGCTAAATAAGCTTCACATCCTTGATTCAACAATCTCTTCGCTTGCGTTAGAAATTTCTTATCTTGCTTCTGTCCTTGAAATACTACTTCACTACCATCTTCAGTATGCAACTTAACTTGCTTCTTCTTACACTCAATCTGCGCATCACACGTGGACAACCAATCCATTATTAAAATAACATCAAACTCTCCCAACTTAAAAGGTAATAAATCCACGTAGGAAAGAAATCTGCCAATCTCAATATTATAGTTAGGACACTCCCGGTCTATGGAAATCTTATCCTGATTAGCAACTTCTACTACTAATGCCTTTTCTAAGGGACGAATCTAACAGTGCAATTTATCAAGAAATCTTTCAGATATAAAGGATCTAGTTGCTCCAGAATAAATTAAAACTTTAGCTTCAAAAGAGTTGACAGGAAGCGTACCTGCAACCACATCGGCATCATTGACAGCTTCTTTAACAGACATGTTGAAAGTACGGGCTCTGGGCTGAGGTGCTTGATACGGCACTTGTCGCGGTACTGGTGGTGCGGTGATCCTCAAAACATTAGTAATCTGGACAGGCTCCTTGCAGTTCTTAGCAATATGACCAATCTTGCAACACTTATAACAAGTAAATCCTACTGGCTTCATTTCAGGACATTCTTGAGCATAGTGTCCTTTCTTCCCACACTTGTAGCAAACTATATTAGGCTTATTACAGATACCCGGGTGCTTTCTTCCATAAATTTTGCAATCTGGTAGTATGGGTCTTGTTATAGCCTGAGGGTTTACTCCGTGGGGTCTACGGTCTTGTCCTCCGTTACCACTTTCAAACTTCTGAAAATTTTTCTGTCCTCCTTGTCGATTTCCAAACCTTCCTCTGTTCTGAAAACTTTTCTGGCCTTCTGTCTCTTGGCTCTTCTCTACTTTCTCAAACTTCCTCTTCTTACCAGCTTTCTCCTTCTGGTTCAATTCACTTTCCCCTTCTATAACCATCGCCTTCTGCACAACAGCAGAATAGGTTCTTAACTCAAACGCAGCAACTCTACTCCTTAACCAGGGCTTTAATCCATGCTGAAATTTCTTAGCCTTACTAGCTTCGTTTCCTACATACTGGGGTGCAAACCTAGATAACTCAGTAAACTTAGCTTCATACTCCGCGACAGTCATTCCTTCTTGTTTCAACTCCATAAACTGAATCTCCAACTGGTCTTGTAAATAACCTGGCAGATATTTCTCATTAAACAATTCTACAAATCTTGGCCACGTAATCGCATTTCCTTCTGCGATCTAAACAGACTCCCACCAAAAATTCGCTTCCGCTCTCAAATAAAAACTGGCAAACTCCACCTTCTGAACCTCATCAACCATAACTAACGTGAAGGACTTCTCGATATCCATCAACCGCGACTTAGCTTCAACAGGGTTCAAGGGACCTTTAAACTCAAGTAGGTGAACAGCTTGAAAAGATTTAAAAGTTGTAGCAGGTTGGGCGGCTTGGTGTTGTTGGTGTTGAACAAAAGCAGCAGTTTGTTGTTGAAGTAATTGGAACATCTGGGCCATAGTAGGGTTATCTTGACTTTGTTGGTCTTGGTTATCATTGTTGGTAGCTTGACGGGTTCTTCTGGGAGGCATTTTTCTGATAAGAAGGTAAACAGTTGGTAAACAACAAGTAGGTTTATATTCGAAAGAAATAAGGTTCCTCCGTTTGGTACCAATAGACGATCGGTTCCAATAAATCAGTATGATATGGGTACAGTTGTAAATTATGCAACAGGGTTTATATGAACAGGTCAATAAGTTATGGAAATACGGTATGTAAAGATAGTATGTAAAAAGTGATAAGTAAAGCAATGAACACAGGGATATACGAAATATGCATACGTCACTAAGACGAAAACGATCCGACATCATAAAAGTTAAGGGCATTCAGCCCTTCTACATCCAAACTGAAATAAACAAACTAAAACAACAACAATCCATCTACTAGCACTAGGAAAACTGGAAAAAATCCTAGACTAGTAGTAATCACAACTAACACTAGTGGGCTCTACCGAATGTCCCATTCACCGACCATGGGTCTCGCGAAGTCTATGGGCCTCGGCTAGTACATCATGTGTAATAGGGTTCCGGTGTAAACGGTGCCTAACAGCATCCTCCAACATCCTGATACGTCCCCTCCAATCAATAGTAGTCAAATCTACTCGAAGTTGCGCCTCCACTTTCATCTTCTCAATAAGTTCCTTCAACTCTGCATTATGATCTCCTAAACTCTCACACTTGCGAACCATATCCTTGAAGGTAGGCTCAGGTACTGGCTCGGGAATTGAAAAAGATCCGATAGAGGACTCGCCATTCTCGGTGACAGATGGGGTCATAACTGGTACTGGGACTAGAACAGGCACGGTATCGGTAACAGGCTCAGACACAAGTACTGACTCAGTGGTAGGGACAGAAATGTCGGCACGGGCCGTGGAACTCTTAACCTTAGACTCGGATACTGGCACATCAGACTCAACCTCAGTATCGGCATCAGACATCGCCTCCGAAGGATCGAACTTCTCGGATGAACTACTAGAATCAGAAGATAGGGGTGGTACATCGTCGGCAAGATCCATGTCCTGTAGTAATAATATATATATATATATATATATATATATATATATATATATATATATATATATATATATACATATATATATATATATATACACGCAGAATATAAATGAGTTAAGTTATGTTAGACCTAATAATCTATCGCGAAGGAAAAACCTAAACCTATAGTCACTCCCTACATCTATCACTCTTAAATCCTAATTGTATCTACTTCTTTTATTAATGATCCTAAATTCCTGGCTTATTTCAGTGACCAAAACCCGTAGCTCTAATACCAACCTGTGACGCCCTCCCGATCAGGGGCCTAGATCGGAGAGTCACTGACACACATCTAGATGCAAACAACCTAAAATATAATATAAATATAACATGCTGGTTGGCCCCAACACTACTATCCAAGATCTTTCACAGGTAATGGTATGAAACAAGCAAGCCATCGTCTAACTAATTTATTATTACAAACCTGAATTCAAAATATACTATTATAAACCAAAGATTCTCAAAAGTTCTACAGCCAGTTCTCACAACTAACTAAAGATTTCCTCTCTGAGCTGTTATTGCATCTACCATGGGAGTTATCTCAAAACGAACCAACCCAGGGCCACGGTAAGTGCGCTTCCTTGCGGTTTGGATTGTACGAACCATGATTCTTAGATTACTGTCAAAAGGTTTAGACAAAATAATAATGAGCCAACGCTCAGCAAGTAAATAAAGATCTCAACTGAAAATAGTATAACAGAGTATCGCAGAAGATGACAGTAATTCAATATATGACATAATATGCTGGAAGTAGTATAAGCTATACTGGTACTTAACAATGACAGGATATCAACTGATAATCAGGATAGCAATAGATATTTCAAAATTGTGTAAAGTAATTGACATTTCAATTGGTAAACCAATTTCATTTCATGGTAAATAAAAAGTAATCATCATTTTAAGAAAACTGATTGGAGGTTTTTATTTCATAACAGACAATACGGGTGATCAGCCCATAAAGTCCCCATACCGGACACAAAGTCCCTCTGGCCATCATTTCCTTTCATTAGGATAGCTTGGGTTCCCAAGAGGCAACACATTGGCCTATAAAGGTGTCGAATTGGACAGACCAGAACTACACTAATACATACTCAAACCGACGGAACTAGCATTACCCGTTCGTCCCGTCTCTCCAATCGTCAGGAATCCGTGGAAACCAATTAGACGGAGTTGCTAACATTTTCATTAAAAATCTCAATTTAAAACATTAAACTTTGCAAAACTCTTTTCAACTTTATAAAACATTTTAGTACTTAATCTTTTCAAAAACCTTTACTTCGAAGTACCTTAATCAGCCCAGTCTAAGTAACTTCAAAGTATTTTAAGAAAATAACTCATTTTGATTTGCAATGATAAAAGTCAAAAGGTTTGGCTATGTTTTCTGACATCAATGAAATAAGGATACAAGTCTGAATCAAGAAGATGTAGACTCAAAGGCATTAAGGCAATTGATCAAATTTCAATTTTAAGGGATAATGTTAAAGGTAATTAAGTTCTTGGATCAGTGTTTAGCTCATAGAGAAGTTTATGTGTTTTTGGGTCAACATAGGTTAAACTGGACACGGACATAGGTCAAGTAGAACACTGGTTTATCGATCAGTCAATATGACATGATTATAGCAAGCTATAGGACATATATGGTCAAGAAGAAAATAAAAAGAATTATGCTGTTGTTAGGGTTTATAGTTTATGAAACAGTCGTAGACAGGATTCTGGTTTCATGAATAGATAGGCTACATAAGATTTATGATCAACATGGCATAAGATAGGCATGCTTGAATCAACAGGATATTTTAGTTCAGGAATGTAAACTTCAAGAAAAGACAGAGTTACTTGCCTCCGGTAGAATGCAACAGCTAACAGCTCAGTCACTGGTACTCGACCTTAGCGTTTCCTTTATCGCTAGGTCCTACGTCCTTCTTATCTACATAAACCATATCACTACTTTAGAATACTATACTTCTTAATCGCCTAATCCTATTCTACCCAACGATTCTTATAACGCATCGATACTTAACATATAACATACGTACCTGACACTACATTAGGATCACTTAGTAAACAGATACTCACTTAAACACATAACTCAGAGAACATGCATATCACATATGCCACTTAGCAGATAAACCTAACTCATAAGTAGTCATGCTATTAGATATACACTTTACTATTTATATTCTCACGAAAATCGGACAGAGTCTTCTTTATATTATGAACTATCCCGTCGGAAGATATCCGACTCCAATTCACAATCAAGTCCCTACGATGGATTTAAGATCCACCTAAACTTCCAATATCATATCAAGAATTATGATAACTCGAATAATCCCAAATAGTTCAAGGAACTAACATGGATCTCCAAAAATTTGTATTACACGTATCTACAATCGGTATTTAACGATTAATCACCAAGAACATTATTTAAATTTATAGATTATCAATAATAATTAAAAAGTTCACATCATCATATAATATCAACATGCAGCCTATTTTATTAATATAAAAATTCGAATATTGCTATAAAATCATGAATCAAGAACTCGAATAACATTTCGAAATTTAACGAATCAATACTTATGATTTATTATCAAAATTCGAATCAAGAATAAGATTAAAATTTGTATACCACATATGCATGCATCAAATTGAAGTAAACTGAATTAATAAATATTATTAGGCCTCAATCATCATCATCGGCCACCACCGGTTCACCGGAGTTCATCACCGGTGTTGGTGAAACTCAGGGGTTTCCCCTTCGGGACTTCCAACCTCAAAATTCCACCGATTATACTCATAGACATAGCAGTTAACAAGAAATAAAGCATAACAGCTCGGAATCAATCAGAACCCGAGGTGGGTTTGTAATTTTCTTCATAAAAGTCGAACATATATACACGGTAGCATATATATACATCCACGAACACTGTAAACACAACACCAACATGATATTAAGCATTAATAATAGCTACTAAACATCATGGGCATTGTTTTAAAGCAAGAATCGAAGTAAACGAGCCAAATCAAAGTGAAACTCGAAATGGGTTTCCAAAACATCATCTCGAAAACAACATGCATCGACAGAGACGAACACAGGAGAGAAAACTGAACAACAATCCGGTCTCAAACTTAAAATCGGAGCAAAAATGAGAGAGGTTAGGATGAGAGATACCGAGAGGAGAGAGAACGGAGAGAGAACAGAGAGATTGACGATGAGAGAATGAGGAAGGAGGAAGAGAGACTGCGTCTCTTAACTTTCAAAACCAGAGGTAAAATAGTAATTTCATAATTACTATTTTACTTTCTGAAAATCAACTATTTTATCCACCTTTAAATCGAAATAAAATAGGAGAATGGGGTGAAAATATTTTTAGAAAATTTTAAAATAGAGATCATGAAATTAGAAGCATCCCCATATTTTTAAAATAATATTTGGATCAAAAATGAATTTTATACGAATTTCGAAATAAAGGGTCTTTAAAAGAAATAATACTTTTTAAATCATTTTAAAATACCAAAACACACATTTAAATCTCCACACTAATTTTTATAACTTAATAATATCACAAAGATGATAATTCAAAAGATTTCATGATTTAAATCAACTCTAATGATTTTATATGATTTTTGAAAGATTGAAAATGCACTTTAAAAACAGTTTTAATGCTCTAAAAATATAAATAAAATTCCACAGACATATACGACACATACCAATCATCATATAATCACACAAACATGGTTTCATACATATCTTGACTTCACAAAGTTATACTCATCACTTAATCACATAATTTCACATTTAACAATTAAATAAGCATTTAATAAATTGCGAAAAATTCTAAGTCGTTATACAGAAGCATGCATAGCTATGGTACTCCCACCACCAGCCCAGTTTGGGCTAGGGATGTAACACCCCCAGATCCGGGGTCAGGGATCTGGTTGTTACGGTCTTAATTCCAACAATACTACTTGACTTGAGTCCAAATAAATAAACTCATGCTGTGACCCCGCAATAATATCACCTCACACACACACACACACAGCTAGTTATAGTCCCAGAGATGAAATTGAAATAAGTCTTTACTATAGAATCCATGAATATAATTATTACAATCCCAAAATGATCATAACATAAGTTTAAAAGTTGTTGCCGTTGATTACATTAATTATACATATAATTATGGCTGAAACAAAAGCTGTCAGTCTACCTCAGGAAAGGCAGCGAGAATATCAGCGGGTAGACCGCTGGCTGGGGTAACCTGCTTGCACCGAGTGCGCCTTACGCGGGCCATCTTGGTGATCTATAAACAATCAGAATATTTGAGATTAATCACTTAATGATTTAAAAAGGGCTAAGTATATATTTAACTTAGGCTAAAACACGTTTTCAAGTTATCTCGACATGCACCCTTTTTGTGTACTCTTTTTATCACCGATATGATCCGGCACTTGCTCGTTATTAAGGCATGTCATTCCACTTACACTTGGTATATTCTTAAGTCGTGTAAGTTCTAAGGTCGGTAGTTTACGAACCAAGATTATACTTCGAGTTTTATCACCCGTTTTCTAAGTGGTTTTCCAAAGTTATAACCAAGTATCCTTTTTAGGGGTTCAATCGCACTTAACCTTGATTCGAACATTTTTATAAAATCGAAAAACGATCCGTTTGACATGAGGTTTCCTCCCACACCTTACTTATGACCTCTAATATTTAATTATCATGATTCGCCACTGAATTATTTACTCCCTCTGTCCCATCAATTTCTTAACATAAAAAACTGCGTATCTGACACGTATTTTAAGGTGCATTTTAAGGATAGTTCTATAACTTATTTTTGATATTTCTTTTTTTTTTGTATAAAAATAGGATTGTTCAATTTTTATACAAAAAAAGAAAATATCAAAAATATGTTATAGAACTATCCTTAAAATACACCTTAAAATCCGTGCCGAAAACTGGTCCGCAAATTTTAACTACTCAATGGGACGGAGGGAGTATTTTACAGGGGTTCAATAACAATTACGAACTCGCACTTACGGTTTCGAACCACTTTTATGATTTTGACCATAACTCCTAAACTGCAAGTCCATTTGCTTCGATTCTCGCGCCAAAACGATCTATGACTCGAGATCTACAAGGGTATGTCATATACTTGACCAGATTCGACACTATGACCTACTGTGATGCACGAATTTCAAGGTTTACAGAAATTTCGGCATTACGACGGCTATAAATCGAACGTTTCTAAATTCGTTTGATCACAACCAAGCCACACCGGGCATATCATACATCTTTTACACATGATTCTCATCTTAAAAAAGATCCAAGAACATTTTACTTCATCATCATAATCATCATATCTCTTAAACCAACTAAATCAACTACATAATTATGCTTACATGCTTAACATAACATCATAATCATATCTAAGCTAAAACCACCAAGAACATGCTTAAAACTCAAAGTAAGATCTAAGGTTCTTAAGAGATATACTTTCCTTGGAGAGTGTACCAGCCTTAATAAACCTTGATTAGTCCTTATAACACCTTAACCAAGCTTAGATCATCAAAAGAAATCAAGAAAACAACATTAGTTCATGAAAGTTACTATTCATCCTCCACTTTGATGATTTATTTGAAAATGGAAAGAGTGGAGTTTGAAGCTAAGATTTCTAGGAGAGCTATTTTATGAAATGTAGTACTCACCATAAAAATTTGGAGATCAAACAAGGGGTGGAAACTTGATTTTTGTTCTTGAATTAATGGAATAGCCGAATGGGAGAGATGGAGAGAGTTTTGTGTTTGCTTTGGCTTCTCTTGCACTAATCTAGCATAAAGTGATGTATTATGATAATATCTTGGCATAAAGTAGCTTTAATAAAGGTGGTATGTCATGCATGATGTATTTGGATGGACAAATGTCTTGATCTTGTGGTAAGATGATGAAATGAAGCTAAGTACTTGGTTTAATTCTCTAAGTATGCTAGTTGCTCATGTAACTACTTAGTTCCTTGGTCTTATCCTCTTGTACATGCATGCATCTTTATTCCCTGCTTGCTTCTTTGTCCGGTTATTGCTTAATTTCATTGATCATTCGGAGGAATAACTCAAGGATTTCTAGTTAGGGTTTTACCGGAAACTCTCTTAATATTTATACTATCATTCTCAATCCTCCTTTGTAATTCTTGAATTTAAATTCCTTAATTCTCTTTATTAAATCCTTAAATCTTTCAGTGTCCAGGGAAATCTCGGAGAAAATAAAAGTGCTATTTTTTTGAATCTGATGTCGTTTACATACACTTATTTCACCCCTGGATCATGAATACGAACTCCGAAATCCGTTCTGAATACTTCTATATAGCGTCATCTAATAATATTCCAATTTCCACCAAAAATACTATTCATCACTTATTTTCTCTTTATTCTTTATATTTAGAAAAATGTCCTTGTTCTCTTTCGAGCATTCCTTAACTCTTTTACGGAACCACTGGGCTTATAACAGATATCGATTTGGATGAGATGGCAATATTTCCTTCCTCTTTGGAATACCATATCCTACTTTCTAGGAGATAGATTATTCTAATCTAAGTTATCAACCAATTGCATTGCTCATGGCATATAAACATTTGAATCCAAATCCATTCAATATTCGTTCATTAGAATAACTGTTGCACTTATACTCCTTTACATAATAAAAGTTTTAATTCCTACCAACAATCTGGGTTCTTAAAATCTCCCCTCCTTAAAAGGATTCCGTCCCGGAATCAGTCTGAAAACAAATGGGGGTACTTCTTCTGCATTGCGCTTTCTAGCTTGATGACCTTGTTCCGGAGCACTTGTTCCTTTCGATCTATGATTTCCACAGGCTGCTCCATATATGTTAAGTCTGGTTGCATGTCCACGTGCTCATACTGTACTATATGCTTGGCATCCGGATTATATTTCCTCAGCATCGAAACATGGAACACATTGGGCATTTGTTGCAGATTTGGGGGTAATGCTAGTTCGTAATCTAGCTCCCCGATACGTCTTAATATCTCAAATGGTCCAATGTATCTAGGACTCAACTTTCCTTTCTTTCCAAACCTCATTAAAACTTTCCAAGGTGATACCTTTAAGAATACTAGGTCTCAAACTTCATATTCCATGCCTTTTCGAGCTAAATCAGCATATTTCATTTGTCGATCTTGGGCTGCTACCAGCCGTCTTCTGATTAGATCCACTACAACTTTAGTCCGTTGGACCACTTTAGGTCTGAGCATCTTTCACCCTCCGACTTCATCCCAATACAAGGGAGATCGGCATTTCCTTCCATAAAGGGCCTCGTAAGGCGGCATTCCTATACTTAAATGAAAGCTATTGTTGTAGGAAAACGCTATCAATGGTAAGTGGTCATCCCAATTTCCTTTAAATTCTATAGCACAGACTCTCAACATATCTTCTAGTGTTTGGATGGTTCTTTCACTTTGCCCATCTGTCTGGGGGTGATAAGCTGTGCTCATGTTTAGCCTGGTTCCTACACATTCTTCGAAGCTCCTCCAAAATCTGGAGTTAAATCTGGGATCTCGATCGGATACTATGGCGACTGGGACTCCATGTCGCGCCACTATCTCTTTTAAGTAGATATCTACTAGTCTGTCGACCGTATACCTTTCATTGATCTGAAGAAAGTGAGCTGACTTTGTTAGTCGATCTATGATCACCCATATGATGTTATGATTAGCTTTGGTCCTTGGAAAACCTACTACGAAATCCATGGCTATGTGTTCCCATTTCCATTTGGGAATCTCTAAGGGATGTAAAAGTCCACTGGGCCTCTGGTGCTCTGCTTTTACTCGTTGGCAGGTCAAGCATCTGCTTACCCACTGTACAAAGTCCTTTTTCATGTTGGGCCACCAGTAGTACTCTTTCAAATCCCTATACATCTTGGTACTACCGGGGTGCACAGAGTATCTTGAGTTATGTGCCCCATATAAAATCTCGTCCTTGAGTTCCTGAACATTTGGGATCTGTATCCTCCATGTGTACCTCATGATCCCTTCTTTATCTCTTTCACACTTAATTTCTTCCCCGGTCATTATCTCCTCCGTTGAGTTCTTTTCTTCCTCCATCATTCGTTCTTGGCATAGCCTAATCTTTTCTAATAATGGAGGTTGGATTCAAATTTCCATCAACCTCTCTTGACCTTCTTCGGGTATCTTAATCTCAATTTCCAACTTCTCAAAATCTTTTACCAACTCCTCCTCTGAAGTTATCATCTTGAGCTTCTCTTTCCTACTAAGGGCGTCAGCGACCACATTGGCTTTACCCGGGTGATAACGAATCTCACAATCATAATCCTTGATTAGCTCTAGCCATCTTCTATGGCGCATATTAAGCTCTTTCTGAGTAAAGATGTACTTAAGACTCTTATGGTCGGTGTAAATCTCGCACTTCTCTCCATACAAGTAGTGCCTCCAAATCTTTAAAGCAAAAACTATTGCTGCTAACTCTAGATCATGAGTGGGGTATCGAATCTCATATTCCTTCAGCTGCCTTGACGCATACGTGATTACTTTACCGTGCTGCATAAGCACACAACCTAACCCTTTATGTGAAGCATCACTGTAAATTATGAAATCTCCTTTTCCATCAGGCAACGCCAACACCGGGGCCGTTACCAACCTCTTCTTTAACTCTTGGAAACTCTTCTCGCATTTTTCAGTCCATTCGAATTTCTCAGTTTTACGGGTAAGTCGAGTTAACGGGGCTGCGATCTTCGAAAAATCCTGAACAAATCTTCTGTAATATCCTGCCAGTCCGATGAAACTCCTTACCTCGGTTGGGGTGGTTGGTCGTTCCCAGTTTGAAACTGCCTCTATCTTAGAGGGGTCGATCAACACTCCTTCTCTATTGATCACGTGCCCTAAGAATTGCACCTCATTTTTCCAGAACTCACACTTCGAGAATTTGGCTGCTCTTTCCTGAGTGTCTCTAAGGATATCCTCAAATGTTCGGCATGTAGCATCCCAAAATCCGGGGTACAGATATGGGGCCACTAACTATAAACAATATTATACATCTCTGAATATAAACAACATAAACTAATAAAAACCCCTTAACCAAGATCGCATACGGGTTATGGTATGAAACAAACTATCAAATTATTTTATTACAATCCAACCTCAGAATAAAAATGTTATACAATTTTTACAAATAGACAAATCACTGTCTAACTACATATCCAACCTTGACAACTCCCAATCCATTATTTGAAAAAGTCCATAACTCGAACGTCTCCTCTCGCTGTCTATAGAGCAATACCAACTGGCCACTAGGTTCTCTGATTATCTCTAACCACTGGAGAAGTAAACAAAAGCAAGAATGAGCCAACAATGCTCAGCAAGTGTAAATAGTGATAACAATTTCAATAACGATGACAATTTTGATAAACAAAAGAGTTTCATCTCATTCTATGAAGAATCAGTTATGTCGACTTTTCGATTGCCACGAGGGCCAATAATCCTCCCTTCATAAGGTGCATCAAGAACTAGAACTGACAAGAGTTCTGATATCGAAATATTATTAAAGCAGATTTCCAAGGAGTCAAGAACTAAACATCTCAATTTCAGAGTATAGATTAGAATTGGAATTTTTATTTATTTTTTTATTTTTTTAAAAAAACATCAAGGTTAGGCTGCTGATCAGTCACGCACTAACCCCGGACAAACGCACACAGCAATGTCCTTAATTGGATCCATGACACACATTGGCCTTAACATCTGACCACGAATCTGGTCTTACCCCTAAGAGTTTAACGCCCCAAGGGCCACTTTTAAAAACATTTCCAATTCTAAATCATCCACACTAGGTGCCGGAACAATCGACAACCTTTGTCAACCAACAACTGGAAAACTCACGTTCCAGAACAACAATAACTCGTAATTAAGATTCAATAAGGAAACAACAATATCTTCTAGCATCGACAAGTTCGATACAATACAGGGTGAAAAATGAATAATCAAAATATTCAACGGATATCAACAAGTTCGATAATGAATGGAACAGGGAATATAAAGAACGATAATTCGAATAGGTATCTACAAGATAGATATGAGTATTGAGGCACATTGTCATTAACTTGATTAAAGAGTAAATCGACTTGGGCAACGATAAGAGATATAAATTGCAATAAGATTATCATCATATGAAATTCTACGCTAGGGCGAGGATATAGGCAAGCACTACGCTTTTAATAAAATTTTCAACACATTGCAAGGCTTAACTGACATAAACGATTAAAGTAGTTTAAACGATTATTTGTAAAATAATTTCAGGATAGTTAGTCGCAAATCAGTTTGAAGGAAACATTTTCATAAAGGGGTCCACTGGAGAAATTATGTGAAAAATCAAGAATTTTATTAATAGGTATTCGTTAAAATTTTAAACTTGGATTCTCTCTATTTAGAACGTCTTTTAAACATTTTTGAAGAAAATAAAAGAAATAGTATTCAGTTGAGGAATCCAATTCCATAGCTTGAGTAAAGTATTTAAGCGGGAAAGATTATATTTAAGGTTCTTTTAAAAACTTGGTATTCGAATTAGGGGTAGGGAAAATAAACATTTCCATGCTAACTGGGAAGTATATCATTTTCTAAACACATTTGACCAAACTACATTATACAACAAAAGGAATGAATTGCATCACTTGAAAGATAAGTGAAGAGCAAACACTTGCCTCGATTCACGGAGTTCTCGACCTTAACATCGATCCATAACTCAGTTTCACGACATTTCTTTACTTGCTAGCCTTTTATTTGGCCCTATTTCCATTTCTACTTCGTAACTCACTAACTTCCACGTCAATATATCCGTCGGCTTTGATACTTGTCCTTCTATTCGTCTTTTTTTTACCCGTGCACCGCTCTTGGCCATGTCTCCTATTCAAACCTTTACAAGGTCAGATACTATTTCAGTATTAACTCAAGCAAAACTTATCGTTTGCTCTATTCTACCCATGCGCGTCCTATAATGCTTACATATACAATACATATAGACATAATCATTCATATTCACATAATAGTCTCACTATAATCAACTAAGTCACATAAACACATCACATAACCATTTCAAAGCAACACAACCACTTAATATTTAAACTCACAATATAATCTTGAAATAATCCACTGATACATATACTTAAACCCTTAGTAATCATAACACACCTTCAAGCCTTGAATTTAAATAAGTTAAATAGGTTTTAAATAGATTTGCAGGGGATTTTTAGAAAATTTCGGCATGAAGTATTCGTTTATCGGACTATGGGCTCAGCCCCTCAATACCAATCAAAAATAATTCAACCCTGTTTTTACAAAAAATAAAGCTGCCTCAACTTGCAGCAACATAAAAGTAAACAATTAATGAAAAGTACCCGCCCTGACATGCGGCACATAGCACATAATAATTTACATTACACTACTACTTACGCTACACCAATGATCGTATTTCTCACGCATTTTAATGATACACGTGACAATCAATCATTGATGTTCGTAAGCCCTAGGGAACAACCCCTAGCACTAACTATTACTTACGCTATATCGATGATCACACCACTCAAGTATATTAATTATACTCGTGATAGTAAATCATGGGTATTCGTAAGCCCGAGGAACTAGTTGAAGAGAGTTACACAAGTGCTTAAATATTGACATTTAAGACTCGTGTTCTCATTTCAACTCCTCGCAAATAAACATATAAGAAATTATATAAATACAAATGGCATTCAACACTTGATCACATAAACACATAAGAAATTGGAATCTAACAATTTATCCTTCAGATATACAATTATTCAACTCCATAATTTAAATCCTATAACGCCCATCCTTTGCGACGTTTTAAAATTCCATTTAATCACATAGGCAATTAACATATAATATTAAATGAAATTCCTAGTCAGGGTTTAGCAGCCCGAACTAGTTCTTAAAACAATTAATCAATTGACTTTAATCTACTATATCGATTAAGTTCAATTAATCACAGAGTACTATTGATTTCGATCCATATTCATATAATACAAATAGCCACTTAACATACATTATTCACGTAATCATATCAAACCCTCTACCAAAAGACCATAACTCGACTTACGATATTTAACCCGTATACATTACTGAAAACCATTACCATTAAGTAAAATCAGGTAGACACCAAACATTAATTGACAAATAATAATTGACAACTAACAATCACTAAACCCCCGACTTTTATCGGTTCCTGAATTCCACAATTTGCACTACCGAAATTATAACTTTACTACATAACAAGTTCCTAAATTTAAAACCCGGGAATATAACTCTAATAATTATAATCGACACTCATAATTTCTCCAAATTAACTCACGGAGATTAAAACAATAATATTGTAATTTAAACTAATTAGATCACAACAACTACATAATTAAATAATAATTAAATTACCACAATTTGAAACTAATTAAATACGAAAATTAAATAGGTAAAACACGATATTATACCATTTTCGATTCCGGTTCGATTTGTCGGAAATCCACCTCCTCCATCCCTCTCCCTTCTCTCTCTCTCTCTCTCTCTCTCTCTCTCTCTCTCTCTCTCTCTGCACAGTCTCTCCACCACCACGCTGCCTCGAACTCACGACCACTGCCACCACCGGCGCCGCCCCGTCGCCGGACCTTCGCCTGGACACCGTGCGCTTCTCCTTCCCCTGTTGCCCGCTGCTGCTGTTGTTCCCCCTGTTGGTGTATACTGAAAATATTTATTTGAAGTATATACATTTATTTCTGGCCTATTTTATTGAGAATCATTTAAATGTTTACAAGCTGTCTAATATTATATATTGTGAATAATCTAGTATCAAATGGGATACAGAATATTAGATTATTAAATACGGTTTATATAATATAATATGGTTCACAGCACAGGTGGTGTTAGACAATCCACTGGAATGGCTGTAGTATTATTTAGATTAGTTTATATTGACTAATAAATAATACTAGTATACTTTGTGTATATTGAACAAGATCAAATTTAGAATTGTTCCCTTATACTGATTAAGAAGGTGAACTAAGATTCTATGTTATTATTAATGCTTAGGTTCTTAATCCGGATATAGTAATTGACACGTGTATATTATTTACATGCTTTGATTTATATATGAAATAATTCTTTTGATTTATTTCATTATATTTTGGGTGATGGAATAATATATATGGTGGATATTATTTATTGAAGGAATCCATGTCCTGATAATATTCGGGTTAATGATGTCCCCTTGAAAGCTCAAAAAGATTTAATTATGTGAAACCCTGCAGGTGGATTTATTCCGGCATAATTAAATAAAGGTTGAGTGGATGATCAAGGATAAAAGATATTAATTAAATAAATTATCAGTAATTTATTTAATTAATGGACATGCGATATTTTAAACATGGGGAATTTAATAAGCAAATGATATTGGAACCAAATTAATTAATTAAATTACGGTATTAGGAAAGGTAGTGCAAATATTAATTCTTTAGTGGATTGAATTAATATTTAATTACATTGGGTCATGCCCAAGATGTAATTAGAAGGCCCAACCTAATTGTCCATGATCCCTATTATAGCCTATATATATTCTTATTCTCTTCTTGCGAGGGCTGGTCGAAAAAATTTTGTAGCCACCCAGGAGCAAGAAGAGAGGTTAACTTGAGAAGACGAAGGCCACACTTCGCTCAAGGGAATTTGGGAATACAATAGAAGAGCGTGGAATCAACCGTTAACAAGGTGACTTTTCTATTCGTACTCGTTAATTTATTGTATCAAAAATCGCAGTGCCAAGATCTGATTGTCCCAACAATTGGTATCAAGAGCCTGGTTCAATGGTTCAGCGATTTTTGATACGATGTCCATGTCGTAATTATATATGCATGTGTATAGTGGTGTGCTTGGATAATGATCTTTTGCAGGTTGTTTAGTATCCACTATTATGGCCATGTAATTTTAATTATGTGTTTGGATCCCACGTGGTTTAATCGTTGTTAATTTTTTGTTTGGTTTCCACGTGGTTTATCGTGGTTGTAAAACACGAGGGTTGATCGTGTTAGAATAGATTTTGTAAAATTAGTTTTGTATTAGATCTATTTTTTATGTAATTGTTTGATGGATTTTGTTAAGATCCGGGTATTTTGTAACAATTATGTGCGATCGGAAATCAAAACGGAGATCAAAATTATTCCACTGCGCTAGCTGTTGGTGGCTACTGGTGTTAATATTCAGAACTCAATTCGGCAGAACATTAGCAGAAAATTATCATTGTATTGTAGCAAACCGGGACTGTAGCAATTACTGTAGCAAACCGGGTACTGTAGCAACCCGGGTACTGTAGCAGTTTGGCGGCTGGCGGCTGTTGCAGTTTGCAGATTTGCAGAAAATTTTCTAGGCCTGCTGAAATTGTTTAATGGGCCATAATAGTGGATTTAATTATTGTTTTAATTTTTAATTCCGCTATTTAATTTTAATTATTGCATTAAATAATTATTATGTTTGTTGTTAATTATGTGTGTAATTTTTTATTACATATTTAACATAATTAGGACGACATGGACAATAATTTTATTTATTGCTTTAATTTTATGATGCATGCTGCTATGTTATGTGTTCTTTGTATTGTTATTTTTATAACATGTAGACCTCGAAAAAATAACATAGGGCGATGCATCTAGATAAAATTCCTCAATTTTAAATAAAAATTCTAAGTGGGTGAGGGAATTAATTAGGAATTAAATCCCATGGTCTCCATTATTGTTTGTATGTAATTTAACACCGAGACGAATATAAATTATATACATGCCACCCATCGTGGCTTATGATTTATGGTGTCAGGTAGTGTTATGGATATTACTAGAACAAACTTCCTAAATTAATTACGAATATTGAAAGGTATACATGCCACCCATCGTGGCGTACTGTTAGGTCCAAATGTGTTGTAGAGGGGGGGGTGAATACAACTTTTCGAATATGAGAGGCAATAAAAACGATGCAATAAATGAACACACAGATTCAAGGAATATATTTCTTTATATATAACTTGAAAGGGTTGCTACAACATTCATTACAAAGTATAACAGAAGTTGAGAGAGAAGTGAATGATACTAAGCTCTGTGAATGCACTCTCTCTTTTTCTCTTGTGTTTTTCTCTAGAATTGCTCACTAACTAAAACATTACACAAGTACTTCTATTTATACTACATGTAATCTATGTCCTGTAGTCTTCAAAGACTAAGATGTACGTGGCCCAATGATGTCCACATAATTCTTGCCTTATCTTGAAAGCTTGGAAATCTGCCAATCAGAAGATGCCATGTGTCATGTTGAAGCTGCACCTAAGTAGAACTTCTACTTGAGAATTTCTACTTGGCTATCTCGAAATTCCTAAGTGGAACTTCTACTTGGCTATCTCGAAATTTCCTAAGTAGAACTTCTACTTGAGAATTTCTACTTAGCCATCCAGAACATTTAGTACTTAGAAAATATTCTGATCTTCAACTTGAAACTTCAATGCACATCTTGAACTTGTGATATCTTCATGTCTTCTTTATTCTTCAACAAGCTCTTGAACATGGTTCTTTATTACTGACATAAACTTGCTATCAATGTCCTGACACTTGATGCACTGGTCTGGTTCATAAGTGACTAGTCTTGATAGTGTTTCTGCTTCTTGAATAAATTACCATATTCACTGAATAACTTGGCTTTCCAATATTTGCTTTCCTTCTTCTTCACTTGAAATCAATTGGTCTTGTTGATACTGATAGTTATGATCTTGATCCTTGATTTATCAAATCACTGAGGCATGAACAACTTTAACTTGAACTTCTCTCAATGATTTCTTCTTGGCTTGATCATAGTTAGCATGTTTAAATTGTATCAATTACCTTGTCTTCATTTAGTGTTGATTTCTTGTGACTTCCTGTTCTTGATTGTCTTCTGGTTAAGTATCTTTTCCTTTAGTTTGAGTTACATTAGTTATAGTGTTACAAGTTTATACACTCTGCCTTTCAATCTCCCCCAATTTGATTGTCTAACAATGACATTCAAATTAATGAAGGATAACTCAACTAAACAATGAGACGAGAAAAGATAATTAACATTACATTCTTGAATAATATACAATTGAAAAGAACTTGAAAACAATACAATGAACATAAAAACTAGAAACAGAATTCGAACCTCGAATTAAAGATCATTTGAATGATTCCTATCACCTGGATTATTTCATACCTTTTGGTCAAACTTGTATCACCTTATTGGATTCACTCTAAGGTGAATTTTCCTCAAGTGAGTTAAAGCAACCGAAAGACATGAAGTTTTTCCAACTTCAAGTTCACACCACTCTGACCTTTAACCCTAATTCCGTTTCCTCTTTCTAGCTTCAGCAGCTTGGTCTCTTTCTTCTTTCTGCCTTTTGAGCTTCTCCTTCTGCTGCTTTTCTTTCTTGTATACTGGATCTTTAAGCTGCTTCCACCTAGCATTCAACAGACTTACAGCTTCCATTTCTAGAGGGTTCTTGGGCTCTGGATAAGGATGTTTGAAAAGCCTTCTGAGTTTGTCCACCTCCTGAGTAGTCCTGATCTTTGGAATATCCTCAAAGTTCTTCATGATGAGCTGAGATTTCCAATGAGTTTTATCAGCTTTGAACTGACAATAGATCATCTTGGGGTAGCCCTTGACACGGTTAGTATTGTGGACACTAGCCGCATCTCGCTCCATTTGCTTCTTTTCCACCACTACTTCAGACAGGTAACTCACGAGTCTCTGCTTTTCTTCAACAAACTTGTCTTCCACTTCGCCCCATTTGAACACATATAACACTTTCTCTAGAAATGCAGCATCTTGAGTCTGTAGCAGCCATTGTCTACTCATATGCAAGAGTGTTTGTTTCTGGTCTGCATCTATGTATGCTAAGGCATCAGCTGTATCATCAGCATAAGAGTGTATCCAGTATACACTATCTTTCCCTGGAACGCCAACTGCCTCCCTTATTTCTCCTTGTTCCAGTTCTCCAGAAGGAAGAGTCAAAGCTTCATCTACATTCTTCATTGCTTGAAGAATATTCCATTTCTGTTCTATCAGCTCCGGCTCAATCTTCACGTTGTCGAGAGGGTTTGGAGCAATGACATCACACTTCCACACCTCATTGCTCTTCAAGAATATGACTCTTTCAATGATCCTCACGGATTTATCTTTAAGCTCAGAGGCGAATCCCTTACCCATCATTTGTCTACATACTGCTTTAAGAGATTCCACTGAAAGTTCCATTAAGTCCTTTTCCTCCATGCTCACCCTCTTCATCTTTCCTTGAACTACCATCCGGACAAAATTTGGATAAGCTGAGAATTCTGGACCCTTGTCCTCTGCTAGCTGCATTAACTGATCCCTGTACAGAATGCTTAGCTCCTCAGATTGAGAGTACTGAATTTTAGTCGCTAGCAAGAACAACTCTGACGCAGATCTTCTCATTATAAATTGGTCATCCACAAATAGGAAAGATGTTGGGACTCCTTCTACCAAAGACAAGATAACCTGCCACTCCTTAAGATTTGCATTGTATCCAACCCTGACTTTAGAAATTAATCTCTTCAAAGCATTTATATAGTCCCCAGTCATTGGATTCTGCAAATTCAAGTTGTAGAACAGATCATCTGCATCCTTGTTATGAACTCCTTTTGCACATGGTCCCATCATTATCTTCCTTGCTTCATCCCATTTCTGCCCTATCCTTCTTTTGTCCAGATCAACTTGAGGATTGGCTAGCCTTGCAAGCTCATACTCATACTGCTTCCCTTGTAGCTCCACCTTCTGTTCTAGAACCGCAGCATGTTCTTGCATCATCTTCATTTTATGGAACTGAGCTTGTTCCAAGGCTAACTGTTGAGACTGCAGGGTTTCTTCATCAACAGGATCAGTTTCAGGCATTCCGAAAGACATACCAGCACCTCCACCTTGTTCCTTCAAAGATCGCTTTACAGCATGTGCGAAAGGTACGTCTTCCATATCAGAATCTGAGTCTAGTACCTCCTGTACTGTGTCCTGATGACTCAGGTCAATAACTGGTTCATCTTCTTCAACCATTATTGCCTTACCCTTTCTCCTCCTCAGAGCCTCTTCAGCAACAGCAGGCTCAATTTCTGGTTCCTTAACAAGATCAGCGGGTTCTTCAATTTCTTCGATGTGAACTGCCTGCTGTCTCGTCTCCTTTCCACTCTCCCCCTTAGGTGAGTTATCCTGAGCTCCACCATGGTCTTCAGATCCACCAGCTGCATAGGAACCTCCAAAACCAGAACCAGAGGCTCCCGCTCCACTAGCACCACCTGCACCACCTGCTCCAGCATCGGGGGGAGGTTGTTCCGACTCGAAGCACTCCGGGGGCACAAAACTCCTGACTGCGAACATCATTCTACTGATCTCCACAATCATTGTATGCATTGTAGACTCCAATGCCCCCATCCTCTCATTGAGAGTGCTTCCCAAGACACCACCAGCATGGCCCAAGTCATTGACCTTATTTGTCAAATCATCAAAAGCTGTAGCTTGACTTGCCATTCTTGCTGCGTAGTCGTCTAGAGCCCGTTGATTGTTTCCAACATTAATCCCCAACTGCCCCATCGACTGCCCGAACTGCTCCATTTTATTCTCCATTGAAGTCATACGAGTATCAAAATTTTCTGTATTAAGGGACGGTGTTTGGTTTAGGTGACCTCGCTCTAATACGCGTTCTGTTGGTATTTGGCGCTCGGTTTCGGGCCTTAAAAATGAAGGTCCCTCTCTCCCTAACCTCTCACACACACTCCCTGTCTCACGCTCGTGTATGTCTTCAATGACTGATCCTAAAAGTGAAGCAGTACCTGCAGAAGCTTGATAAGAAATGTTGTTGACAGTTATGGGATCAAATTCTGTTTGTTCCTGAGTTGGAATCTCAGTCTGAGAGGCTGCAAAGTGTCCTTGTACGACATCAGAACCGATCCTCTTTGCAGCATCAGTACGTACCGGTGAAGGTACGGCTGAAGTTCTTAATACTTCATGTCCTCTTGAAGCAACAGTATCATCAAGAGGCACATCATCTTGACCAAAATCAAAGTCCCTATGTGCAGAATGTTCAAGGGGTGAACCACTCGCGTGAGGTGGAGTGGTTGCGTGTGACACGCTAGGGTTTGACTGTGGTTGTGAAGTAGCAGCGTGGAAAAGTTTGGCTTTCTTGCGAATAAGTTGCTGCTCTTCGGGTTCATTCTCCTCATCATCTTGTATAAATATACGTGCTGGTTTTCTGACTTCCGTTAACAGGGGTGATAAAGAATAGGAATGTGTATCAGACTCAGAGTCAGAAATATGGCTCTTACCCTGGGATAGATCCTGCGGGTTAGCAGTCTCATGGGTCGCGGAATCAGAAACGTAGGAGGAGGAATGAATAGTATGCATAGAGAGATTACCTGATTGCTTACCTTGTGCATCATCGCTTTCCTCATCCGGAATCTCATCAAATGCCTCAGCATGAACAGATGGATTTTGAGCATGTGATGAGACTTGTGATGATGCCTCCAAATTGGTAACTCCTGCATCATATCTAAGCCACATTTGTATATTTTCAGGAGTAGACATTGGCTTACCTTGATGTTTATCCTGATTTGCAATAGTTGCAAGTGACTTAGTGCCCATCCCTAGTGATTCAGATGTGGGGCTTCTGGCAAATCCCTGTCTAATAGCAAGGGCATCCTTCGGTATTAAGTCATTGATTAGCATTTGAAGAAACCGAGGAAACCAACAGACGACATCAGTGGTAGAGAGGTCTCTGCTTGCAAGGGATCCCATTGAGGCCACTATCTCAGAGAGAACTATACGTCCATAGTTTATATCCAGTTCTCTTGCTAGGGCTACTGCAAAGGTTTGCATGGGAATCGGAATTTGATGAAAGTCTTTTTCGCGTGCCCGAAAACATCTTGTGATGGCCTCGAAAAAGTAATTCCATTCCGCATGGAAGAATTGCTTTTGGATATTTCCCGTGATTGGGCCTTTTGTAGGATAACATCCAATTTCTTCAAAGAATCTGAGGCGTTCTGCAGCAGTAGGTTCTGGATCATAGGCATCTTTAATGGGGAATCCTAGAACTCTGTTGACAATTTGTTCTGTCACCTCATATTCCTGACCCGCTAAGGTAAACCTGAAACCGTAGGGGGTTGATTTACTCCCAAAAGTAACCGCACTAGTCCATAATTGCTGTAAAGCATCATGTACTAGTGTAGGTTTAGCAGTAAAAGCTTGGCTAGCTTTGGAATACAAATTGAGAAATCGTATCCAAAACTTAAACCGCGGGAGTTGATCACCAATTTCCGTAGAAATATTGTAAAAATTGTTTTTAGCAAGAGAAAATTGGTGAGCCATTTTGATTAAATGTTTTTCTTTAAGAAGATGTGAATTTTTATTTTAATTTTCGAAAAACAATTAATTAAGGAATTATCAGTTATATCCCTTTTAATTTAACAAAAAGAACAAAAGTCACTCTTGAAAAATTAAACTACGGGTTATAGATAATTATCACTGTGAGAGGCGAAAATCAACAACCAATTAACAGAATCTGATACCAGTGAAATCAGTGAAGTTATGTGTGTACACACCAGTGAAATCGTGTGTATATGACTGTGAAGCGGTGTGTGTATATACGTATGTATATATGTCGAGAAAGTAGAACAAATTCACAAACACACAAACTCAGATATTACTGGTCACTCAGATAATGGCAGTAAAAAAAAATTGGGCAGTAATTCGTTGTCCGTATGAGATTAGTCACAAAGATCACGAATCAGTGGTTGTAAGTCAAAATCGCCTGTATGTATATGGGGCGGCTGTAAAACTCAATTAGGTAAAAGTGAAAGAATAGATCGAGTTAGAGAAGTATATATAGACATTAATGTGGAATGACAAAAATGTCCCTGTTAAAAAAATGTGAAAAGTACTAAGTCCATACAGGGGACATCTAAGTCGAACTCTATCTCGAACTTTTCTATCTCGAACTTTTCTATCTCGAACATCAAGTCGAACTTCGAGATAAAGTTCGAGATAGAAGTTAACTCGAACAAATATGCACAAAGAAGCACTTTAACCAAAATTACAGCAGAAACTTTAGGGAAATATTATCTTGAACATTATTGATTTGTAGTAAACTTGGAAAAACAGAAAATTCAAGATACTTTTCGAGTTAGAGTCTATCTCGAACATCAAGTCGAAATTCGAGTTGAGTTTCGAGATAGACTAAGTACTCTATCTCGAACATCAAGTCGAACTTCGAGATAAAGTTCGAGATAGAAGTTAACTCGAAGTTAATCTCAAATTCTTTCCAAAATATTTCCTTGAATCAAAAAGTCCAGGGTAATTCAAGATATGTTTCGAGTTAGGAGTGTAACTCGAAAAATTCCCTTTAGCTTAACTGAGAACTCTATCTCGAACACCAAGTCGAAATTCGAGTTGAGTTTCGAGATAGACCAAGAACTCTATCTCGAACATCAAGTCGAACTTCGAGATAAAGTTCGAGATAGACTAACTCGAAGTTAATTCTCAGTTCTTTTCAAAATATTCCCTTAAAGGAAACTTCATCTCAACCTTAGAGATAAAATTCGAGATAGACTTTATCTCGAATATTTTGAAGATAGAACTAGGCACACTGGTAACTCGAACTCGAACTTTAAGTCGAATTTCGAGATGAATTTCGAGATAGGTACTAACTCGAAATTCTTCCCAGACTTAGAATTTTCAAAACTTCACCCTGGAAGCTCAAGTCGAAATTCAAGTCGAATTTCTATATGAGTTTCGAGATAGAGACTAACTCGAAATTTTGAAGATACTTAGAATAATTTGACAATTTTTCTTTGAAAAACTCAACAATTAATTTTGTCAAATTAATATAAATATCAATTCAAGGATTTTAATATATGACATAATTAAAACATTCCTTGATAATTCTAAGGCCTCTAATTACATGAAAAACACAGGTAAATTCATCTAAAAATCATGCAATATTTAGATTATTATGAATTTAACTCCCCCTATGATCATGCAATTTAACAAGCATAAATTCACAGATTTGTGCTATAGAAGACACTTAAAACACAATGAATTCATGCAAAATCACACTATATGCAACCTATAACAATCATTAATTAGGCATATTAAAGTCTAAGCACATAATGATTGATTAGCTTGCACATACAAACATAAACATGGATTTTACAGATAGAAGGCTTTACTAACTTGTGTTAAGCATTCCCAATTCACCAACCAACCTATTGAATGTTACTTCATCAAGAGGTTTGGTGAATATATCTGCAATTTGTTGCATTGTGGGCACAAAATGTAGCTCCACAGTCCCCTCCTCGACATGTTCTCTTATGAAATGATACCTGATGTCAATATGCTTGGTTCTTGAGTGATCTACAGGATTGTTGGTTATGGCAATGGCACTTGTGTTGTCACACATGATTGGAATTTTCTTGTGCTCCATGCCATAATCCTTCAATTGGTTCCTCATCCACAGTATTTGAGCTACACAGCTTCCAGCAGCAATGTACTCAGCTTCAGCAGTAGAAGTAGATACTGTATGTTGCTTTTTACTTTGCCAGGACACCAATCTTCTGCCAAGAAATTGGCAAGCACCAGATGTGCTTTTCCTATCAATCCTGCAACCTGCATAGTCTGAATCCGAATAGCCAATAAGATTAAAACCTGTATCTCTTGGGTACCAAATCCCTAGATTTGGTGTGCCCTTGAGATACCTAAAAATTCTTTTGACGGCTACGAGATGTGATTCTCTAGGATCCGCTTGGAACCTTGCACATAAACAAGTTGCGAACATTATATCTGGTCTACTTGCAGTTAAATAGAGGAGTGAGCCAATCATACCTCGATAGCATGTGATGTCAACTGATTTACCTGATTTGTCTTCATCAAGCTTCGTGGCTGTTGCCATGGGAGTCTTAGCTGCTGATGCATCTTCTAGATTATACTTCTTGAGTAAATCTCTGACGTACTTGGATTGACAGATAAAGATACCATCTTTTCTCTGACTGATCTGTAATCCAAGGAAGAAGGACAGCTCTCCCATCATGCTCATCTCATATTTTTCCTGCATTAGCTTGGCAAATTTCTCGCACAAGCGCTCATTTGATGACCCAAAAATAATATCGTCCACATATACTTGAACAAGTATTAAGTCATTTCTCACAACTTTATAGAACAATGTTTTATCAATTACTCCCCTAACAAAACCATTTTCAATTAAGAATAGAGATAGGGTTTCATACCATCGCCTTGGGGATTGCCTGAGGCCATAGACAGATTTGAAGAGTAGATACACAAAATCTGCATGTTCTGGATCAACGAAGCCAGGCGGCTGTTCCAGATACACTTCTTCTTCTAACTCTCCGTTCAAAAAGGCACTTTTCACGTCCATCTGGAAAACTTTGAAGTTCTTATGTGCTGCAAATGCCAAGAACATCCTGACTGCCTCAAGTCTTGCAACTGGTGCATAGGTTTCATCATAATCAATTCCTTCTCGCTGAGAATAACCTTTTGCAACCAAACGAGCCTTGTTTCGTGTTACAAGTCCGTTTTCATCCAGTTTATTTCTGAATACCCACCTAGCTCCAATTACGGATTTGTTCTTTGGTCGGGGTACCAGTTTCCAAACTTTCTGCCTTTCAAACTGATTGAGTTCCTCTTGCATTGCAATCACCCAATCAGCATCGCCAAGAGCTTCTTCTATTTCTTTAGGTTCAAGCTTGGATAAGAACCCAGAATATAAGGAGATATTAGCCATGTCAGCTCTTGCAGTTCTTCTAGTAGTCACACCAGCATCTGGATCACCAATAATTAACTCAAACGGATGGTCTCTATTCCATACCCGTTCACCTGGAAATTGTCTAGATGATTCAGCTTGACTTTCTGAGTTGGGGTGCTGATTACTTTGAATATTTTCACTAACTCCCCCTGAGTTAGTGCCAGCTCCTACAGAACTAGAGTCAACTCGACTCGAGCCTTGAACAGTAGTCCTTGAGCTGCTATTTACTCCCCCTGAGTTGTTGCCGGTTGGTACTGAAGAAGTCTCTCCTGATCTTGTAGAATTAGCTTGTTCACTAGACTCAGGTTCTTCATGTACGCTTGGAACATTTAATGGAACAATCAACTCAGGTTCATCTTCAAGATCTTCTAAGTCCAGATTCTGAAATTTTAGGGACTCAGGTTCACTAGAATCTCTTGAAATTGATGAGAGTTTGGTATCGTCGAATCTGACGTTGTAGCTTTCCGTCACTTTTCGATCATTCACCAAGAACACTCTATAAGCTGCCACCACGTCTGTAGAGTAACCAACAAAGATTCCTTCACGAGCTTTTGCTGCAAACTTGCCTAGATTTTCATCATCTATAAGCACATAGCATTTTGCTCCGAAGACATGAAAGTATTTGATTGTTGGTCGTCTGTTGTTCATTAGCTCACATGGTGTCTTTTCTTTATCTTTTATGATCAAGGTTCTATTTTGAGTGTAACAAGCGGTACTCACTGCTTCGGCCCAGAAATACAAAGGAAGTTTTGAATCATACAACAAAGTTCTTGCTGCTTCAACCAAAGTTCTATTCTTCCTTTCAACTACTCCATTTTGCTGTGGAGTTCTCGGGGCTGAATACTGACGACGTATTCCCTTAGATACACAGAAGTCATTTAGCACTGCGTTTTTGAATTCAGTGCCATTGTCTGATCTAATCGTCTTCACAGTAAGTGTTGAAACATTCTCAATTTGAGTGATGTGATCAATGATTAAGAAAGGTACTTCGTCTTTCGTCATTGCGAACAATACCCATGTATACTTGGAGAAGTCATCCACAATTACCAAAGCATATCTTTTCCTAGACAAAGATAGGACATTCACTGGGCCAAACAAATCCAAATGAAGAAGTTGTAGAGGCTCAGTAATACTAGAAATTTCTTTGCTTTTATGCGATGCTCGCTTCGACTTTCCCATTTCACAAGCTTCACAGAGTCCTTTCGGAGCGAACTCCATTTGAGGTAGATCTCTCACCAATTCTCGCCTCGCGAGAGCATTCATCGTTTTGAAGTTTAAGTGAGATAGCTTTTTGTGCCATAACCAGCTTTCATCATCCGAGGCTTTGCTGTAGAAACAGGTGACCTCATCCTGATTTGCTGAATCCATATCTGCAACAAAAAGATCTGCCTTTCGAACTCCTCTTAAAGCTAGTGAGCCTTCCTTGATGTGAGTGATTGAGACACCTTTCTTGTTGAAGACAATTTCGTAACCTTTGTCACAGAATTGACTTATACTCAACAGATTGTGCTTTAGTCCCTCAACATAGGAAATATCTTCAATGATGACATTGCCAGTTTTCAGTTTGCCATATCCCTTAGTCACACCTATGCTGTCATCTCCAAAGGTAACATAAGGGCCAGCCTTCATAACCAACTCTGTAAGCAGGGACTTGTTTCCAGTCATATGCCTCGATGCTCCACTGTCTAGCACCCATATAACTTTATTTCTATTCTGCTTAATGCCCTGCAATGACAGATTGGTTAGACATTCTTCGGAACCCAACTTTGATTGGGCCCGGCTTTTCGATAAGATCGAGAATCAACAGATTTAACAACAGGAGATGCACTTTTCTTCACATTATTAGAGCTTTCGACTATCTCCTTTCCTTTCTCAGACTTGACAGATTTGTCAGTCTTAGGAGAAGGTTTGTCACTCCTAACTTTAGGAGGACTGACAGTCTTGGCTCTACCATACTTTTTCTTGATTTTTGAACTAGCAACAGTATTTGAGCATGACTGGCTAGATGCATTCATTAAATGCACAAAAGTTTGCATGATATTAAAAGTGCATGGCATACAGTTAGGTTGACCACACTGTGCATGATTCTGATGCAGATTATTCATTGTATGTGTGGTAGGCATGGCATGTGCAGCAGGAACATTCATGTTAGCTTTGCATGCATAAGAAAGATGTTCAGTAGATTTACAATGATAACATGCTTTCTTTATTCGTTCAGCCTTAACCTCTTTTATGCCTTTTTCTTTCTTTCCTTGTTGTTTAACAGCCTTAGCTCCTAATCCCAGTCTAGATTCATCTCTAGGGAAATTGATTTTCACTTGTTTAATAGGAGTTACAGGTTGTTCTTTCTGGCGATCTTCCATCTCAATCTCATATCTAGCTATCAATTCAGTCTCTTCTTCTTCTATTCTAGGAACAAGATGTTTGTAGATAGGTTTGACAGCTGATTTAAGAATTCTAGGTGTTTCCTGTTTAAGGTCACTGGAACTAGGGTCAATAGGTCTCTTCCCTTCTTTCTTAGATAAGTCAGAATAGTCAAGTCCTACACCTACTCCAGTTATCTTCTTAAATACGTCATTATCTACATACACTCTACTAGCTGCTAGTTTGTAAGCTTCGCATTTTGTTTCTAACTCAGCTAGATTGTTCCTAAGACATGCTTCTACTTCTTCCTTAAGGACAAGCTTGTGTTCCAGAGATTTAATAAAGTCTCTTAGAGAAGTGTCTACAGTGCAAGCAGCCTCTAGCTCTTCCACTTTTGCCTCCAGCATTCTGCATTTGGCAACAAGTGTTTTCTGTTCCTTTTGAGAAGAGTCTAGGCTTTTGCACAACATATAGATCTCTTCACTAAGAGCCCCGTTCTGTTCTTTATAATCATCAATAGACATTTCTACTTTAAGAGTCAGAACTGGTACCTCTGGTTCCTCTGATGTCTCAGCCATGAGCGCGAAGTTTGCTACTTGAGTAACATCTTCCTCATCTGAATCATCCCAAGCTCTTCCTTCTGTCACCAATAAAGCTCGTTTTCCATGTCTTTCCTTCAACAGTGCTTCATAGTTGCTTTTGAGAGCTTCAAATGTTTCTTTTGGATAAGTCTGTTTAGGCTTTTTGCAGTCCGAGGCAAAGTGTCCAGCTTCACCACAATTATAGCATTTGAACTTCATTTTGAAATCCAAAGGAGATTTGTAGCTGGTATTCTTGCCTTTTCCTTTGTAGCCTGACGAACTACCACCACCCTTAGCAGCCCGATAATAAGATGAAGATTTTCTCTGTGGTCGGTTGCTTTTTCTAAATCTCATGTTGCTGAACTTCCTTGCCATGTATGCCACGACACTATCGTCCATGTTGTCCAGCTCTTCTTGGGTGTAGTAGTCATCATCACTGTCAGATGCGCACTCGTCATCATTATCAACTTGATGTGGTGCAAGTGATGATTTAGGCTTTGCTGCAACCATTGCCTTCTTAGACTCTTCCTCATCAGCAACTAATCCTGATGCACTTTCTTTTGACTTTGAATCATTGTCCCAAGCTTGATCTTGAAGCGTTTCCAGCTCATAGGTCTTTAATATTCCATAATACTCTTCCAGAGAAGTTGTATGCAAATCTCTGGTTTCTCTGATTGCGTAGACCCTATGCTCAATGCTTTTTGGCTGGTTCCTCAGATATCTCGTATTTGTTTCAACCATGGGGAGAGTCACACCTCTCAGATTCAAATCCAATACCAACTGACTGAATCGTAGGTAGACATCTGTTATGCCTTCTCCTTTCCTTATTCTAAAGGTGTCATACTCCATCTTGAGTATGAGTGTTTTGTTGCTTCTGACCTCTGCAGATCCTTCCATGACAACTTCTATCTTGTCCCAAATCTTCTTCGCTGTAGTCAGACCTTTGACTATGTTGAACATTTCATGATCAAGAGATTCCATCAAGGTTTGTCGAACAGCAGTATCCAAAGCTATTTGCTCTTTATCAGCATCTGAAAAGTCCGCTGCCTTTTTGGGCTCAGACCGGGGTGGTATAACCACTCCTCCTTCCGTATGTGAAGGAATAACTGCCATTGGGACAAATTTACCCTTGTCAAGGACTTCCAGATATTCAGGGTTAACAGTCTCTAGATATAGTCTCATTCTGAAAACCCATTCTTCATAGTGATCTTTGTTGAACATTGGGATCTTGAATGCATTTTTAGGAGCCATCTCAATTCTGGTCACTAAAAGTTTCTAAGTACCCAAGACTAGGCTATGTAGAATATTTATGTAGAACTTTTGCCTAAGTCGAAATTTCTCTAAGTAGAAATTTTGCTCAAGTCGAAATCACTAAGTAGAAATTGTCCAAGTCGAAATTCTATGTAGAAATTCTCAAGTAGAAATTCTATGTAGAACTTTTTGCCTTAGAATAATTTTTCTGCAGATTTCTTTAAATATTGAATAAACAATATTATCACTTTAACACTTTTTGACTTTGAATGCTTTACTCACCAAACCCACCTAACCCACATGCTAGGTACTGAGTATGTCTTTTACTTTCGGCCGAATAAAGTAAATCAAAAAGTCCAAAAACCACCTTTTTATTCTTTTACTATTGAAAAGGAGATCAAAAAGTTGTTGGGTTGTATTCTTTGATAAGAACAGATGATGAACACTCAAGAACACCAAATATGAACTAACCCAGATAAATTCACAAAAATTAATTAAAATACACCCAAGCTAAATAATCACACCTGGAGTATTTAAATAATTTTTCAGATGAGTTTTCACTACCAACGAATTAAAACACACTTTTCGAGAAAATGAAAAGTAGATCTGAAAAATGAAAACTCACGATTCTTCTACTCAACACAAGGATCTATGTTTTGTATGTTAAACATATAGCTCTGATACCAATTGTTAGGTCCAAATGTGTTGTAGAGGGGGGGTGAATACAACTTTTCGAATATGAAAGGCAATAAAAACGATGCAATAAATGAACACACAGATTCAAGGAATATATTTCTTTATATATAACTTGAAAGGGTTGCTACAACATTCATTACAAAGTATAACAGAAGTTGAGAGAGAAGTGAATGATACTAAGCTCTGTGAATGCACTCTCTCTTTTTCTCTTGTGTTTTTCTCTAGAATTGCTCACTAACTAAAACATTACACAAGTACTTCTATTTATACTACATGTAATCTATGTCCTGTAGTCTTCAAAGACTAAGATGTACGTGGCCCAATGATGTCCACATAATTCTTGCCTTATCTTGAAAGCTTGGAAATCTGCCAATCAGAAGATGCCATGTGTCATGTTGAAGCTGCACCTAAGTAGAACTTCTACTTGAGAATTTCTACTTGGCTATCTCGAAATTCCTAAGTGGAACTTCTACTTGGCTATCTCGAAATTTCCTAAGTAGAACTTCTACTTGAGAATTTCTACTTAGCCATCCAGAACATTTAGTACTTAGAAAATATTCTGATCTTCAACTTGAAACTTCAATGCACATCTTGAACTTGTGATATCTTCATGTCTTCTTTATTCTTCAACAAGCTCTTGAACATGGTTCTTTATTACTGACATAAACTTGCTATCAATGTCCTGACACTTGATGCACTGGTCTGGTTCATAAGTGACTAGTCTTGATAGTGTTTCTGCTTCTTGAATAAATTACCATATTCACTGAATAACTTGGCTTTCCAATATTTGCTTTCCTTCTTCTTCACTTGAAATCAATTGGTCTTGTTGATACTGATAGTTATGATCTTGATCCTTGATTTATCAAATCACTGAGGCATGAACAACTTTAACTTGAACTTCTCTCAATGATTTCTTCTTGGCTTGATCATAGTTAGCATGTTTAAATTGTATCAATTACCTTGTCTTCATTTAGTGTTGATTTCTTGTGACTTCCTGTTCTTGATTGTCTTCTGGTTAAGTATCTTTTCCTTTAGTTTGAGTTACATTAGTTATAGTGTTACAAGTTTATACACTCTGCCTTTCACGTACCAAGTTTCATAGAATTCGATTAATTAGAAGGATGTCAATGATTGAATATAGATTTTCGATATAGAGAGAAAGAATGATTCTGTCTAGAAAAGGGTCTTAAGTGATGCCTCTTGACAATGCTCCCCCCGATCTGGGAATTATCCTATTATCGATTATTGATTTGAAATATTTAATGGTGGCATCCGGTCTTATTGCTATTAATTTAGGATTTGATAATGGTATACACTTAGCTATGAAAAATAATATATAGTCCACCCTAACGTGGCGTATTATTTAGTAATAGGACCGAAGTAATATTTAAACGAATTAAGTGGTATATATGTCACCCATCGTGGCGTACCAGATACTTATGGTGTTTAAATATTAGTGCATTAATTTTAATTAATTGTTAGAGGAAACCAATAGGATTTAAGATTTATGCAACTATCTGATTATGTGTTACATGTATGATTCTCAGGATTAGATCATTATGGGCTTTAATCCACTATTCACCATACTTAAGGATAACAAACTTACTGGACCGAACTATATTGAATGGAAACGTAATTTGGACATAGTGTTGACTGCTGAGGAGTACAAATTTTGTACTTATGAACCCAAGCCAGATCAGCCTGCTGAAGATGCTCCTGAAAGTGAGAAGGAGTATTATAAACGGTGGGTTAAGGCTGATGAGATGTCGCGATGTTACATTCTGGCAGCAATGTCGGGTGTTTTGCAGCATCAGCATCAGGCTATGCCCACTGCTTTAGATATGCTCTTTAATCTCAAGGAACTTTTTGGAGAACAGAATAGAGCTGCTAGGCAAGTAGCAATGAAGGCTTTAATGAACACTCAGATGGTTGAAGGAACACCTGTAAGGGATCATGTTCTCAGAATGATGTCTCATCTGAATGAGATGGAGATCCTTGGTGCTGATATTGATGGGGAAACCCAGATCGATATCATCCTTATGAGCTTGCCCAAAAGTTTTGAGCAGTTCCGCTTGAATTACACCATGAACAAAAGGATGTATAGTCTCGCGAAACTTCTGGCAGAACTTCAGGCAGCTGAAGGACTCTTTAAGCAGAATGTTCAAGTGAATGTGGCCGAGAAAGCTTCTTCATCTAAGCCGAAAGGTAAGAAGAAGAAAAAGACTCAGACACAGAAAGTTGGAAAGATTGCTAATGCAGTGGGAGTTCAAGGTGGTGTGGAAAAGCCTAAAGGCAAGTGCTTCAGGTGCAAGCAGTCTGGTCACTAGAAACAGGATTGTCCTCTTCCTAAGAAGACAAACAATACTGGTATGTCTCTTTCTCTAGTTACGGAAACATACATAGCGGCTATATCTACGAGCACTTGGTGTGTAGATACAGGAGCCACTGACCATGTTTGTAACTCATTGCAGGGGTTCCAGCAATCCAGAATGCTTAGAGATGGCGAGATATATGTGTTCATGGGAGATGCTACGAAAGTAGCAGTAGTTGCAGTTGGAATAATTACTTTATCTTTTGGAGATGATAGGAGTTTGGTTTTGAACAATTGTCTTTATGTACCTTCGTTTAGAAGAAATTTGATTTCGGTTTCTAAACTTGCTATGGATGGTTATAATGTTTGTTTGGATCGTAATGTTTCTACTATGATAAATAAACGAGTTATATGTTCTGGTACATTGCAAGACAATTTATATATTATTAATCCTGTCCAACCAATGCTGCAATAAAAGGAATCTAATAACATTCTTTCTAGCTCAAACAAAAGAAAGAATCCTTCCGAATTGAACCAAACATATCTTTGGCACTTAAGATTAGGTCATATTAACTTGAGGAGGATTCAAAGACTGGTAGTAGATGGGCCATTAGGCTCGTTGGCAGTGGAGCCATTTCCAGTTTGCGAATCCTGCTTGGAAGGTAAGATGACTAATAGGCCTTTTAAAGCAAAGGGGAATAGAGCCAAAGAAGTGTTAGAATTGGTTCATACTGATTTATGTGGACCTATGAGTATCCAAGCAAGAGGAGGTTATGAGTATTTTGTCACTTTTATTGACGATTATTCTAGATATGGGTACATTTATTTGTTGCGCCGTAAGTCTGAGTGCTTTGAAAAATTCAAAGAGTACAAAGCAAGTGCGGAGATGCGACATCTTGGAAAATGTATCAAGTCACTACGATCAGATCGTGGTGGCGAATACTTGCTTGGAGAATTTATGGAATATTTATCAGAAAATGGGATTGCATCCCAGTTGTCTGCACCTGGCACACCTCAGCAGAATGGTGTAGCAGAGAGAAGGAATCGGACTCTTTTAGAAAGTGTTAGATCGATGATGAGTTATTCAGATTTACCCAAGTCGTTCTGGGGATATGCTATAGAAACAGCGGCTTACCTACTAAACTTGGTACCTTCTAAGTCGGTTCCCAAGACTCCAATAGAATTGTGGACTGGTAGCAAACCAAGTCTAAGACATATTCGGATTTGGGGTTGTCCAGCACATGTGCTGAACAAGAACGCGACCAAGTTAGAATCTCGTACAGAAGTAAGGCTGTTTGTAGGCTATCCCATGGGAACGAAAGGTTATTCATTTTATAGTCCTAGGGATCGAGATATCATTGTTAGCACCAATGCTAGATTCTTAGAAGAAGACTATATAATGAACTATAAACCCATGAGTAGTATCGTTTTATAAGAACTAGTGGGAGGGACAGATAATCCCCAAGTGCCAATAGTACAAGTAGATCAACCACAAGAAAATGCACAACCTGTCACTAATACCACACCGGTGCTTCGTCGTAGTGGGAGGGTTGTTCAACAACCTGATAGATTCATGTTTTTGGAAGAGTCCTCGGACTTGGGCTCTGGTGAACATGATGAGGATCCCAGGACATACGAAGAAGCAATTCTAGATAAAGATGCAGATCTTTGGCAAAAGGCAATGGAATCTGAGATGGAATCTATGTATTCTAATCAAGTTTGGGAGCTCGTGGAACCACCCAAAGGTGTAAAACCCATTGGATGTATGTGGATCTACAAGAAGAAAAGAGGATTTGACAAAAGGGTGAAAGCCTGGAAAGCACGACTTGTTGCGAAAGGGTATACTCAGAAAGAAGGGATCGATTATGAGGAAACCTTTTCGCCAGTTGTTATGCTTAAGTCGATCCGGATTCTTTTATCTATAGCAGCTCATCTCGATTATGAGATTTGGAAAATGGATGTCAAGACAGCTTTCCTTAATGGAAGTCTTGAGGAAACCATCTATATGCAACAACCAAAAGGGTTCATTAAGCAAGGCCAAGAGCATCTTGTTTGTAAGCTTAAGAGGTCTATTTATGGACTAAAACAAGCTTCTAGGGACTGGAATATTCGTTTTGATCGGGCAGTCCAGTCATATGGATTTGATTAAAGTCCAAGCGAATCATGTATGTATAAGAGAAGTGAGGGTAATGCAGCTGTTTTTCTAGTACTGTATGTGGATGACATTTTACTCATTGGAAACAATGTTAAGATGTTGTCATCAGTAAAGGCATGGTTGTTCAAACAATTTGAAATGAAGGACTTAGGTGAAGCGGCATACATCCTTGGGATCAAAGTAATAAGGGATCACAAGAAAAGGATGTTGGCTTTATCTCAAGAGACCTACATTGATGAAGTATTAGCTCGTTTTAACATGCAGAACTCTAAGAAAGGTTTTCTACCTTTTAAGCATGGAGTGGCTCTATCCAAGGAGCAGTGTCCTTCGACACCTAAGGATATAGAGAGCATGAAAGCAGTTCCTTATGCTTCGGCATGTGGAAGCTTAATGTATGCTATGTTATGTACGAGGCCTGATATCTGCTTTGATGTAGGCATGGTTAGTAGATATCAGTCGAACCCAGGTCAGGAACATTGGAGTGCAGTAAAAACTATACTCAAGTACCTGAGAAGGACTAAGGAGTATATGTTAATTTACAAGGCCTCAGATCTATTTCCTTTGGGATATACTGATTCAGATTTTCAATCAGATAGGGATAAGAGGAAATCAACCTCGGGATATGTTTTTACTTTGGGAGGTGGAGCCATTATATGGAGGAGTGTAAAGCAGAAATGCATTGCAGACTCTACCATGGAAGCCGAGTATATGGCGGCCTCTAAGGCTGCAAAGGAGGCTGTATGGTTCAGGAACTTCCTTTTGGACTTGGATGTGGTACCTAATTTGCCTAGGAGCTTGACAGTGTATTGTGATAACACTAGTGCTGTGGTAAATTCGAAGGAACCGCGAGATCACAAAGCAGCTAAACATATTGAACGTAAGTATCATCTCATACGAGGAATCGTAAAGCGAGGAGATATAGTTGTGGCTCACATATCATCAGAAGACAACCGGGCAGATCCTTTCACAAAGAGCCTGCCAGCCAAAGTTTTTGACAGGCATGTGGAAGCGATAGGAGTCAGATGGATGGACACATAGTTTTTTGCATACTAGTGGATTAAATAAACACTGATATACTCATAGAATATTTTGAGTATAAGTGGGAGATTGTTAGTGTATACTGAAAATATTTATTTGAAGTATATACATTTATTTCTGGCCTATTTTATTGAGAATCATTTAAATGTTTACAAGCTGTCTAATATTATATATTGTGAATAATCTAGTATCAAATGGGATACAGAATATTAGATTATTAAATACGGTTTATATAATATAATATGGTTCACAGCACAGGTGGTGTTAGACAATCCACTGGAATGGCTGTAGTATTATTTAGATTAGTTTATATTGACTAATAAATAATACTAGTATACTTTGTGTATATTGAACAGGATCAAATTTAGAATTGTTCCCTTATACTGATTGAGAAGGTGAACTAAGATTCTATGTTATTATTAATGCTTAGGTTCTTAATCCGGATATAGTAATTGACACGTGTATATTATTTACATGCTTTGATTTATATATGAAATAATTCTTTTGATTTATTTCATTATATTTTGGGTGATGGAATAATATATATGGTGGATATTATTTATTGAAGGAATCCATGTCCTGATAATATTCGGGTTAATGATGTCCCCTTGAAAGCTCAAAAAGATTTAATTATGTGAAACCCTGCAGGTGGATTTATTCCGGCATAATTAAATAAAGGTTGAGTGGATGATCAAGGATAAAAGATATTAATTAAATAAATTATCAGTAATTTATTTAATTAATGGACATGCGATATTTTAAACATGGGGAATTTAATAAGCAAATGATATTGGAACCAAATTAATTAATTAAATTACGGTATTAGGAAAGGTAGTGCAAATATTAATTCTTTATTGGATTGAATTAATATTTAATTACATTGGGCCATGCCCAAGATGTAATTAGAAGGCCCAACCTAATTGTCCATGATCCTTATTGTAGCCTATATATATTCTTATTCTCTTCTTGCGAGGGCTGGTCGAAAAAATTTTGTAGCCACCCAGGAGCAAGAAGAGAGGTTAACTTGAGAAGACGAAGGCCACACTTCGCTCAAGGGAATTTGGGAATACAATATAAAAGCGTGGAATCAACCGTTAACAAGGTGACTTTTCTATTCGTACTCGTTAATTTATTGTATCAAAAATCGCAGTGCCAAGATCTGATTGTCCCAACACCCCCTACTGCCCCATTCTCATCCTCTTACACACACACACCCATGTTTACACACACACACACACACACACACGATTATATGTATGTATATGTATATCTTCAATTTACTCTCTAATCTCTCCCTTCTTCTTCTCCAATCTCTTCTCTTCTTCTTTTTTTTTTGCCTTTCCCGACTTGTCCCGAAGGTTCGGTCTGTTGGCTCTCTTTCTTTTCTAATTGGGCTTGGCCCAATAACAATATAACTGTACTACTCTTCATTTCTGGCCCAATTATAATGCTACTAAACGACTCTTATAAATCGAAATCAAATAAAATATTCGAAAAATTTAACCCTTCATTTTTAAAATAAAGAATATAAAATTACGAGCACACACATATTTTTAAAATATTTTTCGGATCAAAAATGAATTAAATATGGATTTTACAAGTTTTGATCCTTTAAATACAATATAACTCTTAAAATCATTTTAAAAATACCACAACACCCAAATTAATCCACCCAACAATTTTAAAAACTCAATAAATATATAAAGAAAATATTACAAAAGATTTCATGATTTTTAATAACTCCGATAATTTTATACAATTTTCAGAGGATCAAAAATGCATGATTTAAATATATTTAAATCCTCAAAAATACAAATAAAAATACACCGACTTACACGGCATACACGAACCATCACGGGAGCACATAAACACAATTCCACATATATTCCACCTTTCCAACAATATTCACATAATATAATTTATAATAAATAATTTAAAAATCGAAATTTCTAAGGCGTTATACGGCGTGTTCTTCCTCTGTCTTTGAGTAGATAAGAATATCATCAATGAAAACTATCACGAACTTATCCAAATATTCCTTGAACACCCTATTCATCAAATCCATGAAAGCTTCTGGGGCATTGGTTAATCCAAATGACATCAACAAGAACTCATAATGTCCATATTTGGTACGGAATGCAGTCTTTGGGATTTCTTCGGGTTTAATCTTTAGTTGGTGATATCCAGTTCTCAAGTCAATCTTAGAGAAACACATAGCACCCCTTAGCTGGTCAAACAAGTCATCTATTCTGGGTAACGGGTACTTATTCTTTATGGTTAGCTTATTCAACTCTCGATAGTCGATGCATAACCTCATACTCCTGTCCTTTTTCTTAACAAACAACACTGGTGCGCCCCATGGCGACACGCTAGGTCTTATCATACCCTTATCCAACAATTCTTGTAATTGCTTAGCTAGCTCTTTCATTTCCACTGGGGCTAATCGGTACGGGGCCTTCGAAACTGGCACCGTCCTCGGGGCGAATTCGATAGCAAACTCAATTACTCTATCAGGTGGTAATCCGGGAAGATCTTGCGGAAATACGTCTTCGAACTCATTAACTACAGAAATGTCTTCCAACTTAGGCGGTTCCTTCTGGGTGTCTACAACGTAAGCTAAGTAAGCCTCGTTCCCTTTTCGCAGCAATCTCTTGGTTTGCGCCATGGTTAGAATGTTCTGGGCCTGTGGTATCCCTTTTAACACTATTTCCTTCTTTCCTGGGGTTTTCAACTTAACCTTTTTCCCTTTGCAATCTATCTGAGCATTATTATGAGACAACCAGTCCATTCCCAAAATGATATCAAACTCCCCTAGTTTAAAAGGAATTAAATCAACATAGAAAGATCGTCCTCCTATTTCTAATTCGTAATCGGGGTGAATTTGACTGAATGGAATGACTTCCTGGTTGGCTATCTCTACTTGTAAGGAATCCCTTAGTGGTTGGATCTTAAGTTTCAATTTATGCGCAAAATCCCTCGATATAAAAGACTTAGTTGCTCCAGAATCAAATAAGACATTTGCACTAACTGAATTGAGAGAAAATGTACCTGCTATCACATCCGTGTTTCTCACGGCATCCTGCACTGTCATATTAAAAGTTCTAGCAGTTGGTGGCCTATTGGAGGCGGCTTTGCTTGCCCCTGATGCTGCCGGTTTGTTCACTGGCAATCCTTCCTCATGTGACCTTGACGTCCGCACTGGAAACAAGCTGTGCCTTTGCTGGCAATGGGAGTAATTGTGGTACAGTGGTGGGAATAGTGGCCCACTCGTCCACACTTATAACAGGTTATCGGTTTCTGGTTGCACAATCCGGGATGTCTTTTCCCGCAAATCGAATATACAAGTAATGGGGGTCGAGAAGGGTGGGAACGGGACATTCCTGATTGCTGGCCTCCCTGGCTCACACTTGCGCTCACAGGTGGTTTAATTCCTACATTCCTTCCTGGTAGGGAAACCGCTCCTCGATTAAACTTATTCGGGGGCTTTCCTCCCACGGAACCTCCGTCCATGCTGGCATGCTTTCTCTTTATTCCCCCTTTCTCTCTTTCCCTCTGCATTTGATCACTTCCTGCTTCCACAATGGTTGCCTTCTGTACCAAGGTGGCATAATCTGTAATATCTAGAACTGCTACTCGATTCTGGATCCACTGTTTCAACCCTTGCTGAAACCTGTTTGCTTTCTTTTCTTCCATATTCATAAATTCTGGTACAAACCTTGACAACTCGGTAAACCTGGCCTCATAGTCAGCCACTGACATATTGTTCTGCTTCAATTCTAAAAACTTAAGCTCCATATGAGTTTTCATGAACCTCGGGAAGTATTTCTCTAGAAACAATTGTTTAAACCTCTCCCAGGTTACTATCGCATCTATCTCCATATTCTTCTTGGCCTCCCACCAATAATTGGCTTCTCCTTTTATAAGGTAGGTGGCGAACACCATCTTTTGTGCCTCGTCGATACTCAGAATCTCGAAGGACTTTTCCATCTCCTTAATCCAGGCTCTGGCCTCAACTGGGTCAGCCGACCTTTGGAACTCTAGGGGCTTAAGGGACTTAAAGGCCCTGAAAGAATTGGCCACTGAAGTGTTGTTTCCTTGGGGTGGTTGGGGGTACGGTCTAAATTTTGCCTAAGCAGATCCATAAACTACCCCATGGGGTTTCTATCCTGGTTCTCCCCCTGTTGTTCAACGTTAGCTTCCCCTTCTTCTACTTCTTCTTCGAGATCTACAGTGTGAAAAGTTTCGTCTTCTGCCCCATACTGGGAATCCTCTTGCTCATTATAATCCTGATCTTGCTCTTCATCATACTCATGGTTCTCCTCATGTTGGTTGTGACTCTCTTGGTCAATAGATTCGTAAGGATTAGCCCTGGTGCCCATTCTTTGCGGAGGCATTTTACTGAAAATTTGGGCAATTACACATTAGGTTCATTTACCTGCTTTAAATGATTTCTCTTTGCAACAATTCGTTACATATTTGGATTTAGGATCCCACAATTCTATATCTCATGTCAACTTTAATCGAAAGCATTACGTGCAGAAAATAATCTAATAAACTGGTGATCGCATCACAACAGAACTGAAATGACTGGAAAGGAAACAAATATATACATAGTGCTGAAAGATACATCATCTGGGTCACATCGACAGTTTTAAAAGTACAACCATCCTAACAACAACTAGTCAAAAGTGAAATACGCTGTCTATCCGTCTAGTAAGTAAAAAGGGAGCTAAATACACTAAAACTATACCACCAAAAGTCGGCACTACTACGTCCGTACATGACTAGACAACTAGACTACTACATCATTGTCTCTGAAATCAGCCACCATGGTGACCCAAAGCTTTGACCCTCATCATGGCAATGCGGAAGATCTCTTCGGCATCTATCCTAGACACTCTGCCCTCTCCATCAGTAGGTAGCCATCGAACCCTCATACGGGCCCTCAGCTCAATACGGGTCACTGCCGTATGTCTAGCTCGGTCCCTGGCATGCCTCCTGCCCTGGAATCTCATCCGGGTGGCTCTCTCAGCTGCTAGCTCTCTCCTGGACTCTGCCAACCTGGCCTCAGCCATCGCCAACTCTGTAGCAAGTCTGCTCACAACATAGTTATGCACACATACTAGTATCCCCTCTATCGGGATATGGGGTGGGGTAGATGGCTCTGCTGGAGGTGTGATGTGTAAAATAACTGCAAGTGCACAGTGTTTAGTTGTAGCAATTACAGGTCGATCCACAGAGACTATGAATTTTCAAAACCCTAATAATTAAATCAGGCGAACTAGACAAATAGGTTTGAGATGAGTTTTAATTAACCTAATTAAACTTATTAACAAAGATTATCAAATAATATGGAAAACCTAGGAATCCGAATCCGTTAATCAATCACAATTAATATCAACTCGCCCTAAAATCAATCTTCTTTCCTTCACAAATAAGATATATCAATTAACGAGACAAGCATATACTATGAAACTTGTTATCTAACAATAACCTATCAAAACTCAAGGAGCAAGCATAGGCTATGAAAAATAAATCCCGTAACAATAATATATCAAAATCACTTTGTCAATTGAACAATTAAGCACCAAGAAAAATTATGAGAATCAATTAATAAAAACGAGAAGAGATCAAAAGTAATTAAATTAACTTCATCTTCATCCTAGGGTAAAAGATTTAGCTACTCATGATTAATTAATAAACAAAACAATTATTATATAATATATAAAAGACGTGTACGAATAATACACAAGCAAACAAACACTTAAATAAAAAAAAGAATTAAGCATGCATGAATAACTAAATTAAACTAACATGATAGTAAAAGGAAGCATGGTGTACACGAGTAAGAAAGATGCAATTAATAATGATTATAAACGAAGTAACCTCCCTGGATATGAAAAAAAAACTACTGTGCGAAAGAAAATCACACGCCGGAAAATAATAACGAACCAATATTTTCGGATTAACTAATGAAAGAAAAGTGTTTGAACAAAATAAAATCTGTTTGAATTGAAAGATAATTAAATTTACTCCTACTCCTAATTATTAGATCTAAATTGGTGTCTAAATTGATGTTTAAATACAAGAGATAAGACCATATATATAGTGGAAAATATTGGATTTGGTCCCTTTGATTACAATCCGATCTTGAATATAATTTCTTCAATTTCCTTTTCTTCTCCAATAAGTAATCGATTTTTCCTCCAATTTCCTTGACTTCAAGTATTTTCCACCTCCTTTCCCTTTTTGCACCTTTTTCTGCTTGAAATCTGTTTTTATTTATTTTCCAACAAAACAAAATAAAACAATTTATTAATTAATAAAATTAGGAAAATGGACATAAAATAGGTATTAAAAATATGATTAATTATGGACCTATCAAATGCCCCCATACCTATCTTTTGCTCGTCCTCGAGAAAAATAAATATAAAATACTACCTAAATAAATAATACCACTTCCGTAGGTAATCACGGTTGCATTTGGCATATGCAACAAGCCCTTTAAACCCCTAGGCAGCCGTAGTGGACGAGTGAGGTCTCGTGAAGGCCTATAGTGAATGTACCCACAAAATTCATCTAGCTCATGTAAAAGATTGTTCAATACAACACCACACATACAAGTCATCTCATGCTACATCAACTTAAGAATTAAAATGAATTTGCAATGTCTTGGTGTGTAAGGTACAAGTATTCACATAGTCTACTCAAAGAAATATGCAGAGGTCAATAAAAGTCCACGTCAAGTGTAAAAATAAGTTGGTAACCATGCTAAGCCCACAAGAGTACACCTTAGAGTCAAAACTTGGGATCTCATATGTAAAAAATAAGCAACAACTCACCTTTCACTCACAAAAGAATATTCACTCAAGAACAAGGGTAAGTGTATCACTCAATTCCAATAAAATCATAAGCATGCTTGACATTCGGTATCAATCTAACTTTAACACAACATACATTAATGATTATAATCAAAAGGTCTTTTATTTGGGTCGCAATGGGGCTAGGGACAAGGTATGTCAAGTAAGGCCAAATAAGGTGAAGTGTCAAAAGCTAGTAGAAACCATAATAAATCATACACAACACCGTACATCCTCCCCATACATGGATTTCTAAAAATTTTCAACAAAATTCTTGAATAGTCGAATGAAGAAGGATCGCACAAAACACATAAACATAAGTATGCTCTCATATGATTTTTTTTCTTTTTTTTTCTTTTTTTTTGTTTTTTTTTGTTTTTTTTTGTTTTTTTTTTGGAGAGCTAAGATAAATATATACACAACCACAATCCTTTTTTAAAAATTTCTTGAACGACTAACAATTAAGCAACAAAACCCAATATTTCCCCAAAAGTAATGAACAAAAGTAAACCCCATCTCACACACCTTATTACTCCCACAACTTCCTACTAGCCTTTGACAATTGGGATCAAGTATACGTAGGCTGCACAACAAAAAGGTCTAGGAAAGTAATGTGGTGTGTCACTGAAAAATAGGATTAAGCTCAAAGGGGTAACTAATTGATCACATGTAAAGGGTGTGGTAATTTGGATAATAATTGGTTATTAAATGCCTTTATCATCTTATCATCAAATAATGTCATGCATTTCAAGAAAGGTCTCAAACAAGTGCTAGCAATGCAAACAATATGTGGACACTCAAGCAAACGAATATAAAATGCAAAAGATATGCATATAGGCTCAAAATCTCACTTGGTGGCAAAACATAATCAATCCCAAGCAAAAATCTCTTTTATACACCTACTTGTACTCAAAGCATGGAAACCAAATCTTCTTGCACATATTCATGTCCTTTTAATTACTTACAACATTCAGTAAGTCTACTAGTTTCAACTTGCTAGTGTATGTGTGCGCACAAGAACTTAGCATATCACTTCTCAATCAAAAGCATCAGAATCACAAGAGTACTATAGCATGTAAGGGTGCATCAAGCCTACTTTTAAAACAAGTAATCATTTCACAAGGCTAGAATTATTTTTGTATTTTTTCATTTTTCAAATTTTTTTTTGGGTTTTTTTTTAATAAAAATAATACTACTAAATCCCTCCCCCATACCTAAATCATGCATTGTCCTCAATGTATGCAAATGAGAGAAAAAATGACAAAGTAAAAGGACGAGAATGCCTGACAAGGGCATGACAAAGAAACATTATTACCTATAACACACACACACACACACACAAAAACACACACACACACATAAAAACACACACACACACATACACACAGTTGCTCCCCCATACCTGAACTTAGTCATGGGAGACACATTACAAAAACAGATATATTAACCAATACTAGATCGAGGAAAAACAACACATGTAACACAATCATCAAACATGCAAAACACACCCATAAAAATAACATTATCCACTAGAGAGTTATGATCATGCACCAGAATAAAACTCATACCACTAACATCATTCATAGACCAATTAGATGCTTCTTTATGTTGTTTAAGCAAATTGATTACTATAAATTCTTGGTTATGAACTAAGTCACTAGAAAGAAAATGATGAGTCTCATTATCAACTATCAAAGACTGATTATGAGTGGAAAAAGATAGATTAGGAACGAATGTGGGTGGCTCACCAACAGAAGTCTTAACAACGGACTTAGGATCAAAAGAACTATCCTCGAGTTTAGTTTCATGCTTAGAACAAATGGCATTCAATTCATCTAACATCTCATCAGAAGAAAAATTTCTGTAAAGCTCATGAAGTTCTTTATTATTCTCAGACTCTAACAAAACATCTTCATCAAGAAAAGACTCAATTGCATTATCCTCAAGATTTGACCACGAAACAACCTCATCTATCAAATTAACTCCTACAGGTTGTTCAAAAAGCTCATTAGGTTGATTTCTTACATTAAAGACATTAAGATCAATCGTCATGTTACCAAAAGTGAGTTTCATCGAACCATTCCTACAGTTAATCAAAGCATTAGAGGTAGCAAGAAAAGGCCTTCCTAAAATGATGGGAATTTGATTTTTGAGATTTTTGACTGGTTCGGTTTCTAGAACAACAAAATCAACGGGGAATACAAAATCACCAACCTTAATCAACACATCTTCCACTATACCTTTTGGAGTTTTAACAGAACGATCAGCTAACTGAAGAGTGACACTAGTCTTCTTAAGTTCACCTAAACCCAAGGCTTGATAGACAGATAATGGAAGAAGATTCACACTAGCTCCTAGATCGAGTAAAGCTTTATCAATGAAAGTATCACCTATAACACAAGAGATGGTAGGACAACCAGGATCCTTATACTTCACAGGGATTTGATTTGACAAAATAGAACTAACATGAGATGTTAGGAAAGCTTTCTTAGGAACATGAGTGGTTCTTTTATGAGTACACAAATCTTTTAGACACTTAGCATAAGAGGGAACTTGTTGAATCGCATCTAAAAGAGGAATGTTAATCTTGACTTGCTTAAAGACTTCCAAAATCTTATCTAACTGAGCAGATTGTTTGTTTAAAGTAAGTCTTTGAGGAAACGAGGCTTTTGGCTTAAAGACTTTTTCATTACACACATCAGAGTGGGGTTTAAAAGGTGGTTCATCGGATGTGATCACTCATCAAATTTATCTACTTCAGAACTCTTGGGATTTGAAGATTGCTTAAGACTAGAATTCAAGAGTAAAGGATTTGGTTCAGATGTTAGCTTATCTTCTTCTTGAGTATTGACACCAGCATGATTATTGAATTGATTACCAGACCTTAGAGAGATAACAGAATTCACGTTTTCATGAGACTTTTGATTAGGATGAAATTTAGGATTAGTCTCGGGTTGACTAGGAAATCGATTTTTCTCTCTCTCACTGATCGTGTTTGCCAATTGACTGACTTGGACCTCTAGCTTAGATATGGCTTGAGTGTTAGAATTTAGTAACTGCCTATCTTGGGTCATGACTTGCATGAAAGATTGTTGAGATTGAGTTAGATTAGCTTGAGATTTCAATAACGCCTCAATACTCTTTTCTAAAGAATTGAATCTCTTGTCAGATTCGGCAAAACCAGGAGGATTCAAGGGGACTGAGTTTGGATAATGACCAAGATTTTGAGGAGGATATGAATTAGGATTTTGAGCTGGGTATGGACCAGGATTGGGCTTTTGAAAAGCAGGTTGAGGGTTTTGATTATACTAATTGTATTGACCTTGGTTCCCTGAGAAATTTGGGTGACTCTTCCAACCAGGATAATATGTGGGTGCATAAGGATCTGTTAAATATAATTGATGTGTTTTAATCAATGTTTAAGTGTTACAGTGAATTATCAGAGTTTAGTTGGAAGCGGTCAGAGTTTAGTGTAAACTCTGACAGATGGAAGCTCGACAGAGTTTATCAAACTCTGTCTAGAGGAAGCGTCTACTGGTCAACAGTGATTGAAGATTTATTATGGAAGCGATATCTTTGAAGATTGGATAGTTATCAAAGAGATCGAGTTGACTTAGGAGACGTGTGACAATCTGTAATTGATATCGTTGTATAGCTGATTATTAGGAATATCAATTAGAGATTGTATCGTAGCTGTATGTTTTATAAATATAGTTAGGTTAACCCTAGAAGGGTATCGTACAATGAATTATCTTTATTGTAACCTAGCAGCTCTTTGTGATATTTTACATCACGAAGAGGGTTCTTAATACAAGAAGTTTTTAAGTGCATAAACGTTTTACTTGTTAAACTCTCATACAAAGTTGATTATTAATTGTGTATTCGGCCTAACAAGTGGTATCAGAGCCAATCTGTTACTTTATTACAGGTTAAAGATCCAAACACAACAATAATCATGTCAGCAATTCCTCCACCAACACCTACTGTTTCTGAAAAGGCTCCTACTACTGTGAGTCGTTATGAACCAATCAGGGTTCCTATTCTGAGGCCATTAGAGTATGCTATATGGAAGGTCAAGATGACTATGTTTCTGGAGGCTACAGATCCAGAATATCTTGACAGGATTTATGAAGGCCCTCACAATCCTACAAAGCTATCTGTTGTAGCTGCTGGTGAAGAAGCTAAAATAGTTCCAAAGGAAAAGAAGGATATGACTCCTGAGGATCTGTCATCAATTGCTAAGGATGCAAAGGTTAGGCATTTACTGCATAGTGCTTTAGACAATGTTATGTCTAACAAAGTCATTAACTGCACCACTGCAAAAGAGATATGGGATGCTCTTGAAGTCAGGTGTCAAGGAACTGCGGCTATTAAGAAGAATAGGAGAAACATACTCACACAAGAGTATGAGCATTTTGAGGCTAAACCTGAAGAGACCATGACAGAAACATTTGATAGATTCTGTAAACTGCTCAATGATCTGTCATTGGTCAACAAAGAGTATGATCTAGAAGACTCAAATCTCAAGTTTCTTCTTTCTCTACCTGAAAAGTGGGATGTGAAAACAACCACTATTAGAGACAACTATGATCTTGCTGAAACAGAGATTGATGAAATCTATGGGCTGCTCAAAACTTATGAATTGGAAATGGAGCAGAGAAACAGGAGATCAAGCAGGAAAGGAAAGTCTGTTGCTCTTAATGTTGAAGAGAAGCCTCAGAAGAAAGAGGCATCAAGAAGGAAAATGAAGGGAAAAGCTTTGGTCATACACTCAGAAAGTGAATCATCAAACTATGAGTGTGATTCAAATTCTTCTAAATCATCTGACTCTGAGGATGATGAAGAAGAAATGAGAAAAATGGCTGTGTTGATGGTGAAGACCTTCAAGAAAATGGGCTTCAAGAATTTCAAGAAAGGAAAAAGGTTTTCTAGAGATTCAAATGAAGACAGGAAAAGCTTCAGGAAGTCTGATAAGAGAGATTCTAAAGGGAAGAATGATAAGTCTGAAATTCAATGCTACAAGTGTAAGGAGATGGGTCACTATGCTCCTGAGTGCAAGAAGGGTAAAACTGGAAAGGTACTCTACACTAAAGGCAGAGATTGGGCAGATACTTCAGATTCTGATGAAGAAGTGAACTATGCTCTCATGGCTACTACTGAATCAGAAACTTCTGAAAATCAGGTACCTCTAACTACCTATGCTTATAATATTGATGACATTGCACAATTAAGAATTTATCTTAAGTCATTGCATATAAGTTATAGGGATCAGACTTTAGAAAATGAGAGGATAAAAGCTGAAAATTCTGAACTTAAGGTAAGAAATAAACTTGTTGAAGAAAAACTTGAAAACATGCAACAAGTTCAGAAAGAGAGAGATGATGCTGTTTGTAAAGAACAGAATTTGCTTCAGAAATATAAACAACTAGAATCAGAGTTGGAGGAAGCAAATAATAAAATTAGGACTTGGACTAAATCTGGAAAGGACACTCAACAAATTTTTCAAACAGACACTGTTGGTCTAGGTTATAATGAGGGAGATGAACTTAGATTTCAAAATCAAGTTAAAATCAGAACTCATTTTGTACATGGAACCAGTAAATTTTTGTTTGAAAATGAAAAAGAAGCTGTTAAAAGTGAATCAGTAAAAACTAGTGTTAAACAGGTTAATATTGGTTCAATGACAGATAAACAACTCAAACATAAACTGAAGGAGTTAAAATCTGTTAAGAAACAGAGAGTGTCAAATAAAAACAGAAATGGAAAAGTAGGCATCACTTCAGGAAATAAAACAATGCTTGCTAGTTATGCTCCAAGAAAGACATGTCATAACTGTGGTGGTACTAAGCATCTTGCAAATTTCTGCAAGAAAAATAAAAATATAAATTCTTTACCTACAAAGTCTGAGGTAAAGAAGGATTTTGCTAGAACTAAGCCACAGACTTTATGCACACACTGTGGAAGCACTTGTCATTCCATTTATACTTGCAGAGAATATCATGCTATCTATCATAATTACTATGAACTAAAACCCAATCTGAAATGGGTTAAAGTTGATACTGCAAGTGTAAACACTGATACTGTTAGCTCAAACTCTGATAATGTTAATTCCGCTGCAAAAGCTAACAAAGTTAAGAATGCCAAAGGATCCAAGCAAGTCTGGATCCTTAAAACTAATCCTCAGTAATTGTTTATGATTGCAGGGCAACAGGGAGGCAACCCTAGTTGTGGACAGTGGATGTTCAGGACACATGACTGGAAATAAAGCCCTGCTATCAGACTATGAGGAGAAGGCTGGCCCAAAAGTTTCCTATGGTGATGGCATGTAGGAAGAACATTGGGATATGGCAATATTAATCTTGGAAATGTCATCATCAACAATGTAGCTCATGTCCCAGGACTCAAGCATGACTTGTTATCTGTGAGTCAAATCTGTGACAAGGGATATCATGTAGATTTTCAACCTGAATATTGTGAAGTTATCAGCAAATCTACAGGAAAGGTTGTTCTAGTTGGTCACAGGCAAAACAACATTTATGAAATCAAGCTTTTGATAGACTCTGTTGGAAAAGCTGTTTGCCTGTCTACAAGAATGTCTAGTGAAGAGAGTTGGAAGTGGCACAAGAAACTCTCACATTTGAACTTGAACAACATCAATGAATTGATCAGAAAGGATCTTGTAAGAGGACTCCCAAAGGCTCTGTTAAATGTTGATGGCCTATGTGACTCATGTCAGAAGGCTAAACAAAGGAAGTCATCTTTCAAGAGCAAGACAGAATTTTCAATCACTGATCCCTATCATCTTCTGCATGTTGATCTCTTTGGTCCAGTAAATGTTATGTCTATTGCAAGGAAGAAATATGCTTTAGTCATTGTTGATGAATACACTAGATTCACTTGGGTGTATTTTCTAGCAAAGAAGGATGAAACTGCATTAACTCTGATGGAGCATGTGAAGCTTCTGGACAAAGGATCAAGTAACAAAGTCAGAATCATCAGAAGTGATAATAGAACTGAGTTCAGAAATGCAACAATGGAAGAATTCTGCAAGGAAAATGGAGTGAAGCAAGAATTTTCAGCACCTGGTACACCACAACAAAATGGTGTAGTTGAAAGGAAAAATAGAACCTTGATTGAAGCTGCCAGAACTATGCTTGATGAAGCAAAATTGCCAACTTATTTCTGGGCAGAAGCTGTTCAAACTGCTTGTTTCACTCAAAATGCAACACTGATCAATAAGCATGGAAAGACACCATATGAGATGGTGAAGAAAAAGAAGCCTAACCTGAAATACTTTCATATTTTCGGGTGCAAATGTTTTGTTTTGAAGACTCATCCAGAACAGTTGACCAAGTTTGAGCTAAAGGCAGATGAAGGAATTTTTGTTGGCTATCCACTGTCAACAAAGGCATTCAGAGTTTACAATCTGAGAACTAAAGTGATCATGGAATCTATACATGTTTCTTTTGATGATAAGAAGATAACTGGACTTGAAGACAAAGATGAATATGATCAACTGGATTTTGAAAATGAAGATTTAAACTCTGATGAAGTAAACTCTGATGAAACAATTCTGACAGACTCTGTTGTAACAAACTCTGAACCTCTACTGGTAAACACTGGAGAAACTTCTCAGCCACAACAAAGGGGAGAACCAGTTGAGGGGGAGCATGAACAAGATGAAGACTCAAACACTGATACTGAGTCAACTGAAAAATCTGGATCAAACTCTGACGATTCAAACTCTGAAAATTCAAATTCTGACTCTGGGCAGTCAAGTTCAGGGGGAGTCTCAGAAAACGAAGATAGATCACAACAAAATCAGGAGAGCATGGATCAAGGGGGAGGATCACATGCTGATAGAAGTCATTTGCCTTCTGCTAGGAAATGGACTAAATCACATACACCTGATTTGATAATTGGTGATCCAGATGCAAAAGTGAAAACAAGAAGCGCTACTGCAAGTGAATGTCTGTTTCATGCATTCTTGTCTAAAAATGAACCAAAGAAAGTGGAAGAAGCTCTTCAAGATGCTGACTGGATAACAGCAATGCATGAAGAGTTGAATGAATTTGAAAGAAATGAAGTTTGGACCCTTGTACCAAGGCCAAAGAACAGATCTATTGTTGGTACTAAATGGGTTTTCAGAAACAAGACTGACAGTGAAGGTGTTATCACAAGGAACAAGGCTAGACTGGTAGCAAAAGGCTATTCACAATAGGAAGGAATAGACTATGATGAAACATTTGCTCCAGTTGCAAGATTGGAGGCAATCAGAATTTTTTTAGCAAATGCCTCTCACAAGAAATTCAAAGTGTTCCAGATGGATGTGAAAAGTGCTTTTCTGAATGGAAAGCTTGAAGAAGAAGTGTTTGTTGAACAACCACCAGGATTTGTGGACCCCAAATATCCAGATTATGTCTACAGGCTAGATAAGGCACTATATGGACTTAAGCAGGCACCAAGAGCATGGTATGAGACACTTGCTCAATTTCTTCTAGAAAGTGGATTCAACAGAGGAACAATTGACAAAACTCTGTTTTATTTCAATCAAGGAAGTGACCTTCTTTTAGTTCAGATTTATGTTGATGACATTATCTTTGGGTCTACTAATGATAAACTCTGTAAGAAGTTTGCCAAGCTCATGCAGTCCAGGTATCAAATGAGCATGATGGGAGAGCTTAGTTACTTTCTAGGCCTACAGGTGAGACAAACAGATGATGGTATTTTCATTAATCAAGAAAAATATACCAGAAATCTTCTCAAGAAATTTGGTATGCTTGACTGTTCATCTGCATCAACTCCCATGGCAACAGCAACTAAATTGGACAAAGACATAGGAGTTTCAGTGGATATGACAAACTACAGGGGCATGATAGGATCTCTTCTATACTTGACAGCTAGTAGGCCTGACATCATGTATGCAACCTGTCTTTGTGCAAGGTTTCAGGCAGATCCTAGAGAGCCACATCTAACAGCTGTGAAAAGAATCTTCAAGTATCTCAAGGGCACCATATCATTAGGTCTGTGGTACCCCAGAGAATCAGATTTCAAGTTACTTGGGTATTCTGATGCAGACTTTGCAGGCTGCAAGATAGACAGAAAGAGCACTAGTGGAAGTTGTCAATTTCTTGGTGACAGACTTGTCTCCTGGTACAGCAAGAAACAGAAATCAATCTCCACATCTACAGCAGAAGCAGAGTATATTGCAGCTGGTAGCTGTTGTGCACATATCTTGTGGATGAAGAATCAATTGCTGGATTATGGATTGAGGTACAGTAAAATTCCTATTTACTGTGATAATCAAAGTGCTATTGCTATGACAGGTAATCCAGTACAGCATTCAATGACCAAGCACATCAGCATAAGGTACCACTTCATCAGAGAACATGTGGAAGAAGGGAATATTGAACTACATTTTGTGTCTACAGAACAACAGCTTGCAGATATCTTCACTAAACCATTGAGTGAAGCTACATTTACAAGACTGGTCAATGAACTAGGAATGGTCTCTGGTTCTGACTAGGAATGTTGGTTAGATTCAAATTTTACTTATGTAGTGTATTACTCATATTTCCTGATTGGTTAAATGCTAAGTGAACTCTGTTATGCATACTCTGTTAAACTCTGTCAGCATGCCTGTATGTCATTCACTGTTAATAAGTTTGATAAACTCTGTGAACTCTGAGTTGATTTTTGTCCGACTGAAAACACCAATGAAGAAATATGTATGAAGCATGATTCTCAGCAATTAATCATGAATCTTTCTGAGTTATTGTGATCTAATCTTAGATTGTGCAGAAAGTTAACACAGCATGATACTGGTTCATATTTATAGCATCTCTTAGTTTATTTCATCCTAAACTCTGAGTCTATAAATACTGTGTGCATTACCTTACATGAATAACTACTGATGTTGATGAACTGTAAACTCTGTTAGTTAAACTCTGATAGAATAAAATGCTTATTGCAATACCCCAAAGAAACTGTATATAGGTTGTTATACTCCTTTGAGATTATGTTGGATACTAGGATGACCCAGGAACTTATTGGTATATAATATGTGCTGAAATTCTCTGATTTTTGGTGACTAGTTAAATACTAGGATGAACCAGGAACTTATCAAAATGATAAGGGCTAAAATTTTTGAATTTTTGGTGACTGGTTCCAACCTCTAATTACTGGAATGAATAAAATTAAAAAAAAAAGAGAAGTATATATATAGAGGGGGTATAAAATAAAAGTTACTGTATATAGATTGATTACTTCAGAGTTTAGCCTTCATCATACAGTCAGTGTTTACTATGACAGTTTGTGCATCCAGTGTTTATTGATTTACTTTATGGATTTTATGAAAAATTAGATGCTCTAAAAATTGATTTGGTAAACTCTTCTTCACACACACATATTTTCACAACTGTGCAATTTATGAAAGGGTTTCGGTGATAAAGTTGGAGAATTGACAAACGCTGTTGATTCGTGATTTGTACTCTAAGGTAAATTTTCGTTTGGATAATTTGAAAATTTTGGAGTAAATAGGGATTTTGACAACTGTTAATCAGTGTATTGTTGATGAATTTGTTCCTTATATGATTACTTTAATTAGTTTTCATATTCTCTTCTTTGATTTATTTCCTTGAAGAACAGTTCATAAAACATAAATAAAAATTGCAGAACACACTGAATAAGATTAGACAAACATAATTTTTCATTGATAATAAGAAAGAGATTACAAGCAAGTATTACATCTTTTTGTTCTTTCTATCTGCTAATCTATTCAACAGGAAACTAAAAGGTCAAGTCCAAACCACTCCATTGTTAGCAAAAATCCCAGATCCCATCTTTGCCACTTTATTTGGGTGGAAGTTGAAGGGATAAGGTTATTTTTGCTGACATATTCATTAACAATGGTTGGTGGTGTTGGATGAGGATGCCTTCGAGGAGAGCCATGCAAATGTTGCTTGGAGAGCAGCATCGATGTCGATCACCCTTGCAGGTTTCTCTCTCTCGATCTCTTCCAGACCGGCATCCATTTGCAGCCACAGAGTCTCAAGCTGTCTTTCCCAGTCAAACGCTTCAAACTCTTCACGCGTATAGCTGAAGATATCCCTATTCTCGACAAGATGGAGGTTCTTTTCTTTGATGGTAAGGTTTGCCATTGTTTTTCAGAGTGTTTTGTTTGAAGGGTTTGTGATTTTTCAGAGGAGAATGAAAGGTTAAAGGATTAATGAACTAATCTGAGCAAGTCTCTAGGCCTTAAATAGAGATGGGTAAGTAACGAAGTCCTAAAACGCTTCGTATTCTAGTTATTAATGGCTACAGGTAAACGCTTCATATTCTGGTTTTAATTGGGTCCAGGTATTTTAAGAGAGTGTTATTTGATTTTTTTTTTAAATCAAATATTTTATTGTTTTAATTTGCAAAATACTCTTCTTAAAAATACGCGCACATGACCCACTCACCCATTAATGTGTCCCACTCACCCATTATCGTGTCCCACTACACATTAATCTAGGAACTGATTGAGTGTTTGATTACATAAGAAATTGGGTTTTTAATTACTCTAATTACTTTTGTGTCCAAACGGTTGTGTTTTATTCTTACATCTCACAGTTCTCTCATTTTTCACTTGGGCATTCTCGCAAACACCTTTCCTACATACATTTCTCTTGGGAATTCTTGCAAATTTCTTAACTCAAATGGCTTCTAAACCATTCACTGCTCTTGGTTTACGGTTTGTTCCTAACAACTATGAAGCTCCACTCTATCATGAACGTGTTCCAGAACCGTTTCATCTAATGCAGAATTTCTTGAGAGATTCAGAGATTGGACAAGCTCTGGTTGGACCTGATACTCTCTCTGCATCTCAAATTGCTACATTTTGGCAGAATTCAGTTTATGTGGATGGAGGAGAGAATGGGACTCCTAACATCATCTTCACTTATGAAGAACAAGATTTTGTGATTACTCCACAAACTGTAAGGGATACAATGGGGTTTGACACACATACATCTTATACTCTGGTTAATGAAACTCTTTTGAGAGAGATGCTACAAGAGATAGGTTACATGGAATCTCTTGACAAGCTTGGCGGTATAAAGAGACCTAATCTCAGGAAGGAATGGAACTTTTTCTTTGATTGCATAACAAGGACATTCCAGAAGAAAGTCACCAACTGGGATGCCATTCCGATAGACAGTCTCCAAATCGGGTATTCTCTACTCTATGGTAGTAATTTTGATTTTGGTAGATATGTTCTGATGAATTTAGGTGATAAACTGTCAGAGTCTACTACAGTTTACTATGCTCGTTTTTGTCAAATGCTGTTCAATGTTTGTGTACCTGGTCTAGAAATTGCTGATACTGATGAAATTGATCCTTTTAGAGTCAACAAGAGAATATTCTCTGATATGACTAATAAGGATGTTGGTAAGGAAAATCTCCCTGCTTTTGTCATGCCACTTGCTCTGCAAAATTTTCTCAATCAACCTCAAGATCAATCACAAACAGAACCACAACCAAACCAACAACCTGAACCACAACCAGAATCACAACCAAACCAATAACCTGAACCACAACCTGAACCACTAAACATTGATCGTACTCAAACACCAAACACTGAATCACCTACATCACCTACTCACTCAGCACCTACAAAACCACCTTCACACACTCCACAAACAAACTCTGAATCATCACTATCTCCACCACAACCACAGCCTAAAACAAAAAGAGGCAGAGCAAATCCAGCACTGAACACTGAACGACATGCAAGAGTTAAGAAGTCCATCGAGACAAAAATGAAAGCAAAACAGACATCTCCTAGAGCTGTTTATACTAGAAGAGTGAAAAGAATAAAACAAACGGCAAACATACCTAAGTCACTCTCAGTTGTAGAACAATCTCCACAATCTAGTGAAGAGGATTCAGATAACGTGCCTCTAGCGAAGAGAAGAAAACTGGTAATCTCTGATTCTGTGGATGAAGATATTGAAGCTCCAGAGGTAGTTTCACAACAAACACCTAATGTTGAGGTTGAGAAAGATGAAATACCTGCAGAGGTTGAAATGCCTGCAGAAGAGGATACTAGAGATGGCCTTTCTCCAATAAATGATATTCTTGATTCATTCATGCCATTCTCTGATCCTATCTCTGATACTGGTGCAGCTGATCAACCTACAGTTGTTCTTTCTGAAACTGTAGCATCCCATACTGAGTTACTATCTGATGCTCATCAAACTGTTGAAGGAGGAGATGAGATTGATCAAGCAACTAAGGCTACTTCTCAGTCTATGCCTGTTGATGATAAAGATGTAAACTTTGTTGCTAAACCTGAGCAACATGGAGAAAATCTTGACAAGGCTGCAGCAGAAATTGCTAAACCTGTGACTGAAGATGAACATGCTAAAGATGCAAGTGTTGAACCTGAAGGTGAAAGCAGTGCAAACTCTGATTCTTCTCTGAGTGCACCTGTACAAACAGACAATAAACATACACCTTTTACTCAACCCTGTACGTCTCATGAAGTTGAGAGAGCACAATTTGCAAAGTTTGCTGCTGAATGGTACAAAGAGGATTGTATTTTTCCACGAGGAAGAGCAGCTGATTTTGTTAAGCAAACTGCTGATACTATCTCCAATCAAGAGATTCTTTCTTGCTTAAAAGCAACTGTAGTTCAAGTCAAAACTCTGGATAGAAGATTTGATGACACTACAAAGGCAATCACTGATTTGCGGACAGAGGTTGTCGCTAGAGAAATGAAAATGGAAAGAGAGTCAAAACTCATGAATACAAAATTTTCTACAGCTCAAGACAATCTCTTTGCCAGGCTGAGTAAAGTTGAAGAGAATCAATCTGACTTATCTGTTAAAATTGATTCTATTGCTACCTCCTTGGAGTTAATTACATCTATTCTTATGCCTGATGATGTCAAAAAGGGGGAGAGAGTTGTCAGAAGGGATAGTGCTGGAGATGGAGGGGCAAGTAGTAAAGGAAAGAACAAAACTGAAGCAGTTCAAACTTTGAGAACTAGCAAGTCATCTAAATCACAGTCTGTTGGGATAAATACTGATACTCAAGGTACTTCAAAGACCAAGAGTTTGCTGTTACCTTCTAATCCACAAACTGATGAAGAATTGGCTGCTAAGCTGTTTATTGAAGAGAATGAGGAAGGAGTTACAATTGAGGACATTGAAGCTGAAGAAAAGAGTTTACAAGAAGAACATCTCAAGGCTTTAAAGTCTGGTAAGATAAAAAGAGGAAAAGCTCTTAGGCCTGTTGTTAAAGGTGTTGTGATCAAGGAAAGGGCTGATGTTAGTCAAAGATCTCAGTTTTCAAATGAAACAATGGCAGCAGAAGCTCAACTCAAGCTAAAAGGCATTGAAGGAGAAAGTTCACCGAAGAAATTTACAACTTCTGTTGCATCACAAGTTATGATCACACCTTTACAATCTTCTCAGTTGAAATCAGTTTTTGGGAAAGGAACAATTCAAGATCCGAATATATTATCTGGAGTTTCTATGAATATTTCTGATGGAAGAGCCTTGTCTGGCAAAGTTGGAAATAATAAGGGTGGACTAGGTTCACACAGAGACAAAAGGCAATATACTGGTCCTAGAGATCCTTCTTCACCGGCTGTTCCAGGTCGTGGTGTTCCTCAAGAGAGTTTGGACAGACTGGAATCAGTACAGTTAGTTCATCAGAAGAGTTTAAACAAGGACTTTCTCTTGTACTTCATGGCTGATGGGACAGTATTTAAAATTGGTGAGAATGATATTGGCTTGAAATGTTGGGAAGAACTAGAGTATGTTCTCTATCTTTTCAAGGTGAATAGTCAAAGGACTCAATCAGTTGCTAATGTGCTCAGACAGAGAATGCTTCAGAATTTGGCAATCAGAGGAGAGAAGTATAATAGCAGATATGTTCCTAAGTACAGGAATTACAAAGGAAATCTCATTGAAATGAAGAAAGGTACTGCAAAGTTAAAGACTGATTTGGGAATCACAGTACTTGACTTCAATTCACAGTCAGAAGGAGTCAAATTTATCAGACTGGGAAATGAGATGAGAAGGAACAAAATCTATGATCTTAGGGCTGCTATCTACCAGACAGATGAGAGTGATCCTCAGCTTAGAGAGATTAAAGAAGCTATGAAGATTGAGCTTAAAACTGCAGAAAGAAGATTGCTCATAGATTATCTCAGAGCTATGCTAGATCTGGAAGTGATAAGAGATTATGGTCTGTAAGGATTTTCTTATTCTCTGTTTTTTTAAGTAGAAGCTTAAACTCTGAATTTGTATAAACACTGTATTTGTCTATTTGTTTTGACATCATCAATTATTGTTATTAACTTGTGCATTTTTGCTAATGAACAAGTTGGGGGAGATTGTTAAATATAATTGATGTGTTTTAATCAGTGTTTAAGTGTTACAGTGAATTATCAGAGTTTACCTGGAAGCGGTCAGAGTTTAGTGTAAACTCTGACAGATGGAAGCTCGACAGAGTTTGTCAAACTCTATCTAGAGGAAGCGTCTACTGGTCAACAGTGATTGAAGATTTATTATGGAAGCGATATCTTTGAAGATTGGATAGTTATCAAAGAGATCGAGTTGACTTAGGAGACGTGTGACAATCTGTAATTGATATCGTTGTATAGCTGATTATTAGGAATATCAATTAGAGATTGTATCGTAGCTGTATGTTTTATAAATACAGTTAGGTTAACCCTAGAAGGGTATCGTACAACGAATTATCTTTATTGTAACCTAGCAGCTCTTTGTGATATTTTACATCACGAAGAGGGTTCTTAATACAAGAAGTTTTTAAGTGCATAAACGTTTTACTTGTTAAACTCTCATACAAAGTTAATTATTAATTGTGTATTCGGCCTAACAGGATCATTCCTAACTCTAGGTTGAAACATGGCATTGACTTGTTCAATTTTAGGGCAATTCTCTACCACATGATTAGGAGAACTACAGTTTGCACAGAGAGACATTTGAGATGACACATTATTGGTTTCTAAGGCTTCTAGACGTCTAGTGAGTGTAGCTAACTTAGCTTCGGTTGCAATAGAATTACCAACTGCGTGTAAGCCCTTAGATGAGTTAGATTTTTCAGTTTCTTGATTAGGTTCCCTAGTTGACTCCCACAACATTGTTGTTTCAGCTAACTCCTCAAAAAATTGCCAAGCTTCATCCTCATCTTTGTCCATAAACTTACCATTACACATAGACTCTAACAAAGCAGTGGTTTGGCTATCTAAGGCTTCATAAAGAATTTTGCAAAGTCTCCATTTTTCTATACCATGTTGAGGACATTTAGACAACAACTTTTTAAATCTATCAAAATATTTCCAAAAAGACTCATTCCGATTTTGTTGAAATTGGTTGATTTCATTCCTAAGTCTGTTTGCCTTATGGTTTGGAAAATATTTTTTAAGAAAGATAGCAACAAATCCCTCCCATGTGGAAATAGAATTAACGGGTAAACTATACAACCACTGTTTAGCATCTTCTTTCAAAGCAAAATTAATAAGCCTAAGCCTAATGGAATCCTCACTTAATTGTTGAAGTTTCTGCAATGCACACACTTCCTCAAACTCTCGAATGAAAAGATATGGATCCTCTCCCTCTACCCCAGCAAACCTAGGTAACATGCTAATGTTGTGATGTTTGATTTCAAAGTTATTCGCGGTTATTGCGGGTAAGACTATGCATGAGGGTTGAGCGGTACGAGCGGGATAACAACGGTCTTTGAGTGAAACAGCCATGACTACGGGTTGAACTTCTAATTCTTTTGACTCAATTCTAGTGGGTGAAGAGAACTCGAGTTGCCTTACTACTTTAGGAGATGACAGATTGGTTTGTCTTACTAATCTAGATGTAGTGTCTCGAACCCAAGCACTTTGCATACAAGAGAACTATACAATTAAGCACGTAGCAGACAAGAGCTATAAGTAAACAATTAAAAAAATGGAAAATTAAAAAAAAATCTATATTATCCTAAAAAAAATCTAGACCTTGCTCCTAACAATAAGATACTACTAAAAGTCACAATTCAAAAAGCATTCGTCCTGATTGGCCAGGCAGGTGCAAGCATTACCAAGAGGCTAAACACCTTTCTAGACACCAATCCAAATTATCCAGGTAAGCGTCAAGCTTGCCTAGACACCAAACGAAAGAATACTTAGTGATTCGTTCCTCCTAGATTCTCTTCCTAGTTGAGCGCGAGATCCTAGGGGCCAATGTCTACTTAGTTTTATTAAGGAAAGGGTATGCAAGATGAACGAATTAGTGATTTGTGGGCCAAGGAAAGGGTGATGAAATCCCTCACCTTATCTTGTAATTGGGTGGCACCCTTAAGATTGATTGAATGATGCAACACACAAAGAACAAGAAAGTAAACACTTATGGATGCACTACACTACGTGTTCTATTCTAAATTGTACGTACCTCTTTCCTCCAGCAATCACCACAATTAAAAGATGGAAAGCAATAAATACAATAAAGAAATCTAGATGATGTGATCCTATGTGAGAGAATGAATGATGCAGCAAATTGGTTTTTAACAATCAAATAACTAACTAATATTTTTGGGTTTTTTTAAATTTAATTTTTTTGTGTTTTTTCAATAATAATAAAGAAAAGAAAAATAGAGAGGTGATACTGAATACCGAAAAGCGCTTCCAAAAATTTCAAAAGAGACAACGAGGTCTTCCAACGTCTTCTTGTCCAAGCTTTTCTCCGCTTCACTATTCCCTAAAAAAAACAAACAAAAGAAAACAAGAAACTAATCCGAAGAATTAATATCAAGGAAAGAAAATTACCAATAGTCCCCGGCAGCGGCGCCAAAAACTTGATGTGTAAAATAACTACAAGCGCACAGTGTTTAGTTGTAGCAATTACAGGTCGATCCACAGAGACTATGAATTTTCAAAACCCTAATAATTAAATCAGGGGAACTAGACAAATAGGTTTGAGATGAGTTTTAATTAACCTAATTAAACTAATTAACAAAGATTATCAAATAATATGGAAAATCTAGGAATCCGAATCCGTTAATCAATCACAATTAATATCAACTCACCCTAAAATCAATCATCTTTCCTTCACAAATAAGATATATCAATTAACGAGACAAGCATATACTATGAAACTTGTTATCTAACAATAACCTATCAAAACTTCAAGGAGCAAGCATAGGCTATGAAAAATAAATCCGGTAACAATAATATATCAAAATCACTTTGTCAATTGAACAATTAAGCACCAAGAAAAATTATGAGAATCAATTAATAAAAACGAGAAGAGATCAAAAGTAATTAAATTAACTTCATCTTCATCCTAGGGTAAAAGATTTAGCTACTCATGATTAATTAATAAACAAAACAATTATTATATAATATATAAAAGACGTGTACGAATAATACATAAGCAAACAAACACTTAAATAAAAATAAGAATTAAGCATGCATGAATAACTAAATTAAACTAACATGATAGTAAAAGGAAGCATGGTGTACACGAGTAAGAAAGATGCAATTAATAATGATTATAAACTAAGTAACCTCCCTGGATATGAAAAAAACTACTGTGCTAAAGAAAATCACACGCCGGAAAATAATAACGAACCAATATTGTCGGATTAACTAATGAAAGAAAAGTGTTTGAACAAAATAAAATCTGTTTGAATTGAAAGATAATTAAATTTACTCCTACTCCTAATTATTAGATCTAAATTGGTGTCTAAATTGATGTTTAAATACAAGAGATAAGACCATATATATAGGGGAAAATATTGGATTTGGTCCCTCTGATTACAATCCGATCTTGAATATAATTTCTTCAATTTCCTTTTCTTCTCCAATAAGTAATCGATTTTTCCTCCAATTTCCTTGACTTCAAGTATTTTCCACCTCCTTTCCCTTTTTGCACCTTTTTCTGCTTGAAATCTGTTTTTATTTATTTTCCTACAAAACAAAATAAAACAATTTATTAATTAATAAAATTACGAAAATGGACATAAAATAGGTATTAAAAATATGATTAATTATGGACCTATCAAATGCCCCCATACCTATCTTTTGCTCATCCTCGAGAAAAATAAATATAAAATACTACCTAAATAAATAATACCACTTCCGTAGGTAATCACGGTTGCATTTGGCATATGCAACAAGCCCTTTAAACCCCTAGGCAGCCCTAGTGGACGAGTGAGGTCTCGTGAGGGCCTATAGTGAATGTACCCACAAAATCCATCTAGCTCATGTAAAAGATTGTTCAATACAACACCACACATACAAGTCATCTCATGCTACATCAACTTAAGAATTAAAATGAATTTGCAATGTCTTGGTGTGTAAGGTACAAGTATTCACATAGTCTACTCAAAGAAATATGCAGAGGTCATTAAAAGTCCACGTCAAGTGTAAAAATAAGTTGGTAACCATGCTAAGCCCACAAGAGTACACCTTAGAGTCAAAACTTGGGATCTCATATGTAAAAAATAAGCAACAACTCACCTTTCACTCACAAAAGAATATTCACTCAAGAACAAGGGTAAGTGTATCACTCAATTCCAACAAAATCATAAGCATGCTTGACATTCGGTATCAATCTAACTTTAACACAACATACATTAATGATTATAATCAAAAGGTCTTTTATTTGGGTCGCAATGGGGCTAGGGACATGGTATGTGAAGTAAGGCCAAATAAGGTGAAGTGTCAAAAGCTAGTAGAAACCATAATAAATCATACACAACACCATACATCCTCCCCATACATGGATTTCTAAAAATTTTCAACAAAATTCTTGAATAGTCGAATGAAGAAGGATCGCACAAAACACAAAAACATAAGTATGCTCTCATATGATTTTTTTTTTCTTTTTTTTTTCTTTTTTTTTGTTTTTTTTTCTTTTTTTTTGTTTTTTTTTTGGAGAGCTAAGATAAATATATACACAACCACAATCCTTCTTTAAAAAATTTCTTGAACGACTAACAATTAAGCAACAAAACCCAATATTTCCCCAAAAGTAATGAACAAAAGTAAACCCCATCTCACACACCTTATTACTCCCACAACTTCCTACTAGCCTTTGACAATTGGGATCAAGTATACGTAGGCTGCACAACAAAAAGGTCTAGGAAAGTAATGTGGTGTGTCACTGAAAAATAGGATTAAGCTCAAAGGGGTAACTAATTGATCACATGTAAAGGGTGTGGTAATTTGGATAATAATTGGTTATTCATAAATGTCTTTATCATCTTATCATCAAATAATGTCATGCATTTCAAGAAAGGTCTCAAACAAGTGCTAGCAATGCAAACAATATGTGGACACTCAAGCAAACGAATATAAAATGCAAAAGATATGCATATAGGCTCAAAATCTCACTTGGTGGCAAAACATAATCAATCCCAAGCAAAAATCTCTTTTATACACCTACTTGTACTCAAAGCATGGAACCCAAATCTTCTTGCACATATTCATGTCCTTTTAATTACTTGCAACATTCAGTAAGTCTACTAGTTTCAACTTGCTAGTGTATGTGTGTGCACAAGAACTTAGCATATCACTTCTCAATCAAAAGCATCAGAATCACAAGAGTACTATAGCATGTAAGGGTGCATCAAGCCTACTTTTAAAACAAGTAATCATTTCACAAGGCTAGAATTATTTTTGTATTTTTTCATTTTTCAAATTTTTTTTTTGGGTTTTTTTTTTAATAAAAATAATACTACTAAATCCCTCCCCCATACCTAAATCATGCATTGTCCTCAATGTATGCAAATGAGAGAAAAAATGACAAAGTAAAAGGACGAGAATACCTGATAAGGGCATGACAAAGAAACATTATTACCTATAACACAAACACACACACACACAAAAAACACACACACACACATAAAAACACACACATAAAATAAACACACACACACACATACACACAGTTGCTCCCCCATACCTAAACTTAGTCATGGGAGACACATTACAAAAACAGATATATTAACCAATACCAGATCGAGGAAAAACAACACATGTAACACAATCATCAAACATGCAAAACACACCCATAAAAATAACATTATCCACTAGAGAGTTATGATCATGCACCAGAATAAAACTCATACCACTAACATCATTCATAGACCAATTAGATGCTTCTTTATGTTGTTTAAGCAAATTGATTACTATAAATTCTTGGTTATGAACTAAGTCACTAGAAAGAAAATGATGAGTCTCATTATCAACTATCAAAGACTGATTATGAGTGGAAAAAGATAGATTAGGAACGAATGTGGGTGGCTCACCAACAGAAGTCTTAACAACGGACTTAGGATCAAAAGAACTATCCTCGAGTTTAGTTTCATGCTTAGAACAAATGGCATTCAATTCATCTAACATCTCATCAGAAGAAAAATTTATGTAAAGCTCATGAAGTTCTTTATTATTCTCAGACTCTAACAAAACATCTTCATCAAGAAAAGACTCAATTGCACTATCCTCAAGATTTGACCACGAAACAACCTCATCTATCAAATTAACTCCTACAGGTTGTTCAAAAAGCTCATTAGGTTGATTTCCTACATTAAAGACATTAAGATCAATCGTCATGTTACCAAAAGTGAGTTTCATCGAACCATTCCTACAGTTAATCAAAGCATTAGAGGTAGCAAGAAAAGGCCTTCCTAAAATGATGGGAATTTGATTTTTGAGATTTTTGACTGGTTCGGTTTCTAGAACAACAAAATCAACGGGGAATACAAAATCACCAACCTTAATCAACACATCTTCCACTATACCTTTTGGAGTTTTAACAGAACGATCAGCTAACTGAAGAGTGACACTAGTCTTCTTAAGTTCACCTAAACCCAAGGCTTGATAGACAGATAATGGAAGAAGATTCACACTAGCTCCTAGATCGAGTAAAGCTTTATCAATGAAAGTATCACCTATAACACAAGAGATGGTAGGACAACCAGGATCCTTATACTTCACAGGGATTTGATTTGACAAAATAGAACTAACATGAGATGTTAGGAAAGCTTTCTTAGGAACATGAGTGGTTCTTTTATGAGTACACAAATCTTTTAGACACTTAGCATAAGAGGGAACTTGTTGAATCGCATCTAAAAGAGGAATGTTAATCTTGACTTGCTTAAAGACTTCCAAAATCTTATCTAACTGAGCAGATTGTTTGTTTAAAGTAAGTCTTTGAGGAAACGAGGCTTTTGGCTTAAAGACTTTTTCATTACACACATCAGAGTGGGGTTTAAAAGGTGGTTCATCGGACGTGATGACTCATCAGATTTATCTACTTCAGAACTCTTGGGATTTGAAGATTGCTTAAGACTAGAATTCAAGAGTAAAGGATTTGGTTCAGATGTTAGCTTATCTTCTTCTTGAGTATTGACACCAGCATGATTATTGAATTGATTACCAGACCTTAGAGAGATAACAGAATTCACGTTTTCATGAGACTTTTGATTTGGATGAAATTTAGGATTAGTCTCGGGTTGACTAGGAAACCGATTTTTCTCTCTCTCACTGATCGTGTTTGCCAATTGACTGACTTGGACCTCTAGCTTAGATATGGCTTGAGTGTTAGAATTTAGTAACTGCCTATCTTGGGTCATGACTTGCATGAAAGATTGTTGAGATTGAGTTAGATTAGCTTGAGATTTCAATAACGCCTCAATACTCTTTTCTAAAGAATTGAATCTCTTGTCAGATTCGGCAAAACCAGGAGGATTCAAGGGGACTGAGTTTGGATAATGACCAAGATTTTGAGGAGGATATGAATTAGGATTTTGAGTTGGGTATGGACCAGGATTGGGCTTTTGAAAAGCAGGTTGAGGATTTTGATTATAATAATTGTATTGACCTTGGTTCCCTGAGAAATTTGGGTGACTCTTCCAACCAGGATTATATGTGGGTGCATAAGGATCTGTTAAATATAATTGATGTGTTTTAATCAGTGTTTAAGTGTTACAGTGAATTATCAGAGTTTAGCTGGAAGCGGTCAGAGTTTAGTGTAAACTCTGACAGATGGAAGCTCGACAGAGTTTATCAAACTCTGTCTAGAGGAAGCGTCTACTGGTCAACAGTGATTGAGGATTTATTATGGAAGCGATATCTTTGAAGATTGGATAGTTATCAAAGAGATCGAGTTGACTTAGGAGACGCGTGACAATCTGTAATTGATATCGTTGTATAGCTGATTATTAGGAATATCAATTAGAGATTGTATCGTAGCTGTATGTTTTATAAATACAATTAGGTTAACCCTAGAAGGGTATCGTACAACGAATTATCTTTATTGTAACCTAGCAGCTTTTTGTGATATTTTACATCACGAAGAGGGTTCTTAATACAAGAAGTTTTTAAGTGCATAAACGTTTTACTTGTTAAACTCTCATACAAAGTTGATTATTAATTGTGTATTCGGCCTAACAGGATCATTCCTAACTCTAGGTTGAAACATGGCATTGACTTGTTCAATTTCAGGGCAATTCTCTACCACATGATTAGGAGAACTACAGTTTGCACAGAGAGACATTTGAGATGACACATTATTGGTTTCTAAGGCTTCTAGACGTCTAGTGAGTGTAGCTAACTTAGCTTCGGTTGCAATAGAATTACCAACTGCGTGTAAGCCCTTAGATGAGTTAGGTTTTTCAGTTTCTTGATTAGGTTCCCCAGTTGACTCCCACAACATTGTTCTTTCAGCTAACTCCTCAAAAAATTGCCAAGCTTCATCCTCATCTTTGTCCATAAACTTACCATTACACATAGACTCTAACAAAGCAGTGGTTTGGCTATCTAAGGCTTCATAAAGAATTTTGCAAAGTCTCCATTTTTCTATACCATGTTGAGGACATTTAGACAACAACTTTTTAAATCTATCAAAATATTTCCAAAAAGACTCATTCCGATTTTGTTGAAATTGGTTGATTTCATTCCTAAATCTGTTTGCCTTATGGTTTGGAAAATATTTTTTAAGAAAGATAGCAACAAATCCCTCCCATGTGGAAATAGAATTAACGGGTAAACTATACAACCACTGTTTAGCATCTTCTTTCAAAGCAAAATTAATAACCCTAAGCCTAATGGAATCCTCACTTAATTGTTGAAGTTTCTGCAATGCACACACTTCCTCAAACTCTCGAATGAAAAGATATGGATCCTCTCCCTCTACCCCAGCAAACCTAGGTAACATGCTAATGTTGTGATGTTTGATTTCAAAGTTATTCGCGGTTATTACGGGTAAGACTATGCATGAGGGTTGAGCGGTACGAGCGGGGTAACAACGATCTTTGAGTGAAACAGCCATGACTACGGGTTGAACTTCTAATTCTTTTGACTCAATTCTAGTGGGTGAAGAGAACTCGAGTTGCCTTACTACTTTAGGAGATGACAGATTGGTTTGTCTTACTAATCTAGATGTAGTGTCTCGAACCCAATCACTTTGCATACAAGAGAAGTAAACAATTAAGCACGTAGCAGACAATAGCTATAAGTAAACAACTAAAAAAAATGGAAAATTAAAAAAAATCTATATTATCCTAAAAAAAATCTAGACCTTGCTCCTAACAATAAGATACTACTAAAAGTCACAATTCAAAAAGCATTCGTCCTGACTGGCCAGGCAGGTGCAAGCATTACCAAGAGGCTAAACACCTTTCTAGACACCAATCCAAATTATCCAGGTAAGCGTCAAGCTTGCCTAGACACCAAACGAAAGAATACTTAGTGATTCGTTCCTCCTAGATTCTCTTCCTAGTTGAGCGCGAGATCCTAGGGGCCAATGTCTACTTAGTTTTATTAAGGAAAGGGTATGCAAGATGAACGAATTAGTGATTTGTGGGCCAAGGAAAGGGTGATGAAATCCCTCACCTTATCTTGTAATTGGGTGGCACCCTTAAGATTGATTGAATGATGCAACACGCAAAGAACAAGAAAGTAAACACTTATGGATGCACTACACTACGTGTTCTATTCTAAATTGTACGTACCTCTTTCCTCCAGCAATCACCACAATTAAAAGATGGAAAGCAATAAATACAATAAAGAAATCTAGATGATGTGATCCTATGTGAGAGAATGAATGATGCAGCAAATTGGTTTTTAACAATCAAATAACTAACTAATATTTTTGGGTTTTTTTTAAATTTAATTTTTTGTGTTTTTTCAATAATAATAAAGAAAAGAAAAATAGAGAGGTGATACTGAATACCGAAAAGCGCTTCCAAAAATTTCAAAAGAGACAACGAGGTCTTCCAACGATCTTCTTGTCCAAGCTTTTCTCCGCTTCACTATTCCCTAAAAAAAACAAACAAAAGAAAACAAGAAACTAATCCGAAGAATTAATATCAAGGAAAGAAAATTACCAATAGTCCCCGACAGCGGCGCCAAAAACTTGATGTGTAAAATAACTGCAAGCGCACAGTGTTTAGTTATAGCAATTACAGGTCGATCGACAGAGACTATGAATTTTCAAAACCCTAATAATTAAATCAGGGGAACTAGACAAATAGGTTTGAGATGAGTTTTAATTAACCTAATTAAACTAATTAACAAAGATTATCAAATAATATGGAAAATCTAGGAATCCGAATCCGTTAATCAATCACAATTAATATCAACTCGCCCTAAAATCAATCCTCTTTCCTTCACAAATAAGATATATCAATTAACGAGACAAGCATATACTATGAAACTTGTTATCTAACAATAACCTATCAAAACTTCAAGGAGCAAGCATAGGCTATGAAAAATAAATCCGGTAACAATAATATATCAAAATCACTTTGTCAATTGAACAATTAAGCACCAAGAAAAATTATGAGAATCAATTAATAAAAACGAGAAGAGATCAAAAGTAATTAAATTAACTTCATCTTCATCCTAGGGTAAAATAATAAACAAGCAAACAAACACTTAAATAAAAATAAGAATTAAGCATGCATGAATAACTAAATTAAACTAACATGATAGTAAAAGGAAGCATGGTGTACACGAGTAAGAAAGATGCAATTAATAATGATTATAAACGAAGTAACCTCCCTGGATATGAAAAAAAACTACTGTGCGAAAGAAAATCACACGCCGTAAAATAATAACGAACCAATATTGTCGGATTAACTAATGAAAGAAAAGTGTTTGAACAAAATAAAATCTGTTTGAATTGAAAGATAATTAAATTTACTCCTACTCCTAATTATTAGATCTAAATTGGTGTCTAAATTGATGTTTAAATACAAGAGATAAGACCATATATATAGGGGAAAATATTGGATTTGGTCCCTTTGATTACAATCCGATCTTGAATATAATTTCTTCAATTTCCTTTTCTTCTCCAATAAGTAATCGATTTTTCCTCCAATTTCCTTGACTTCAAGTATTTTCCACCTCCTTTCCCTTTTTGCACCTTTTCCTGCTTGAAATCTGTTTTTATTTATTTTCCTACAAAACAAAATAAAACAATTTATTAATTAATAAAATTACGAAAATGGACATAAAATAGGTATTAAAAATATGATTAATTATGGACCTATCAAGGTGCGGCCTCTGCTTGCTACGACTCTGGGGTAAGCTCCTCAAACTCATCAGAAAAAGGACTCACAAGCAAGGGTGGTGGGGTAAGGATCCTCTCAATAGGGGGTGGCACACGAAATCCTGAACTCCCAATAGCATCATCCACTGGCTCATCAACATCTCTGTAACGCCCCCAAATCCAAGGTGAGAGATTCAGGTCGTCACATCACCATCCGTCCATATCATACCTGTTTTAACTTTACAACTCAACAATACACCAATCCAGACCTCAATCTCACATACTTACAAGTTAGAGCCTCAGAAACGATAATCAGAGTAACACTAAATATTACAATTCATCTATACAATCCAGAATCTTACTCAACTTCGCTTATACAAACTACACCCGAGGGCAAGTCTTGCTAATGACAGTTGAAATCTATCAGACTTACTTTGTTGTATTTATCCGAAACTGCATCATCCCAGGGGTAATTCCTCTACTCCTATTCTGCTGGTACGGAGTTAACCGACCCAATTCTCCTCTTTCTGAAAGGTTTTTATAAAGCAAGAATGAGCTACATAATGCTCAGCAAGTTTTCCATTTTGAATAATAATATAGTTTGTCTCGAAAAGATTTCCAAATCTATGAGCATATATCTCATATTATCAAAATCTTACTCGACAATATACATGTCCGAGTTTTGAATAATTACTCGTACTTAGTATGAAGTTCTAAGAAAATGATATCATATGAACAACTAAGTTCATAATATCAAAATATCTTCATATCGTAGCAAAATAGTATACGTACATTATAGTTTTGCTAATCCTTTAGAAAGCTTTTCAAAATACACAGTTCAAGATACTCCTACAATAGTTGCTTTTCAACATACGCAAATCAAACCATTTATAAGGTTCCAATTCACTATTCCTCAAATTTGAAAATATATACATATACGTATATCATTTTCGTCAAAACACCTTACAATTCAATTTCTGTTCAGGGAATACATTATTCAACCACTATCAATATTATCGGTAACTCAGCACCTAGGCTTTTGTTACAATAATGTAGTACAATTCCAATTGGAGAATGGGATTATGCTGGAGCCTCTTCCACGATATCTGGTGATCAGCCAATGTATCGTGCCTCTGCTTCTCTACTAGTAGAAGGACGACGTTCCCTTATCGGGTTGCACCCTGATCGCATATGTGCCTTAATATTTGGACTACGCCCGAGAGCGTATCCCCCTCTTCCTCCAATCCCCTAAAGAATCCTATCCATTATTGGAACATAATTTAATCCAGTTCCCCAAGCACAAATCTTGTTGATAGGTCTGGTAACAGTTCTATATCAAGCGCAGAGTTTGTTGATAAGCCTGATAACATTTAATTAGCTTTACTTCCATGAATAATTGAGGAAGTAACTTTGACATGTGAGTTGACCTTAGTCAACAGATTTCATTTACTTAGGGAGCTCATTACAAAACATAACTTGGGAGTTGGTCGGAGTTTTTGAGTACTTAGTCAAACCTGAGCCCCTCCTTGCTAGGTAGGGTGTATTTCTTATTTGTCTTATAGATAGCGAAGGGAGAAAACACTACTACTGGCTCCCAAAACCTTGGGTTCCCGGGTTTTGATAAGTTTGAGCGAGATAGCGATACTTTTTGATGAGTGAAGCTATAGTCAGTGAAGAAATGGGAACCCGTACTATTTTTAAATAATTTTTCGACGATCAGAAATATTTAAAGTAATTTTTAAGGTCTTATATAACTTTTAAATAATTAATATGATTTTTTAATCATCCTGGAATATTTAATAAATATTCAAATAATATTTATTAAATAAATAATCAGCTAGGAATATTTAAATAATATTTATTAAATAAATAATATTCATCTTATTAATATCATCAAAAGGATTTTTTTAATCTGAAAATACCCAATTTGTCTTTATTGGAATATTTTTAAATCGAATTGTACGTCATATATCATCTCCGGTCACTTCCGGGTTTTTATGTCCTTATCCAGACGAAATATCTCTGACTCCCTTACTTAAGAAAAGGGTATTATTGTAACCTACTTGAGAGTCTTAACACATCATCGCATACATATATATGTGTTTATGCATACGTACTTACTTAAAAGGTTTATATATCTTAGAGTAAGTCCAACAGCTTCCTTATTTCAATTCCTAAATCAAAAAATAGGGAACTCAACCAAAAATCTTGCTCCAACAGCTTCCTAATGATTCCCTAAATCACTAGCCACTACTAGCCATTCCCTACTTTTAAGGAATGTCTAGCCATTCTTAACTTTCTTTTTATCAATAAAAAATTCTTTTCCCTCCTTTTTACACTTCTTTTCCTCTCTTGATTGAAATTCAAATAAGTAGTTGGATTTAAATTTATTATTATAATAATAGTAAGGAATGAATTTAAGGATTGTTGTTGGAGTTGATACACAAAATAAGGATCCTAAATCACTAAGAACCATTATTTTATTATATTTTTAGGAATCATTTAAGGAGCTGTTGGACTTGCTCTTAGTAAATAAATCATACATCTCATGCTGATTCACAAAATACTTTTAAGCAGTTCATAGCAGTTATATCACCACAACAACAGTTTAGAAATACTTGAAGGATAAGTTTCGAAAACTTGCATAGGTGGGATCAAAATATAATATTTTGAAAACAAAAGTTTAGGGTTGGGAAACTTGCCTGAAATCCATGGTACATCCCCTAGGTTCCATCCGTTCCGGATATTTCTAGAAACAGATATCAAATATCGGTTAGCCTTCTTAATCGAATAGCTACCCCTACTATTAGCAAGTATACTCACATTCATTAACCAACATCTTTTATCTTAATGAGTCCTTAGGCATTTTCTATTAACGCTTATTCTTGTCTGGCATTCCACCGCCTCGGTCTGTTTTAACAATTCGTTAAACTATCTTATCAATGACCTTTAATCCAATTCTTTCCTCCAATATGTAGTCATGATGTTCCTTAACAACTTTCATGTTTTAATCGACTTGTAATTGTCCTTTTATCTTGGCCAAAATGGCTCGTCAAAATAGTGTTCTTAGAGTTGACCTTTCATGGAGATACTATTACGCGACTCGTATTCCAACACTTTTAATAAATTGAAAAATCCCTAATTAATTACGAAACCACCTCAAGGAGCTTCTTGAGTATTTATAATATTTATCAAAATTGCTTTGCTCTGGAAAACATGAGTGTTGATAGTCGAAACGTATTTTAGAAACTTGGTCAACTACGGAGTTATACTATTTGCGCTAGTTTCACTAAAACGCTCGTAACTCCTTAACCGTTAACTCAAATGACGCACCATCTTTGCGTGTACGATCTAGAGAATGCCTAGAATAATATTATACCAATTTTGGGTCGAGTCAGAAAGTTGAAGTTTCTGAATTCACTGTAGCACCAGTAGTCGGCATAAGTTTTGCAGTGAAAGACATTATCGTGCAACTTTGGTTTCGACATTTTTATAAAATCGAAAATTTACCTTGTTGTACAATTCTTTTTGGGTTGCCTCTACACTGACCAAACTTCATACTATCCAAATCCATGATTTTTAAATATCGTTAAGTGGTTCAAATACATTTTACAAGTTGGTACTTCATAGCAGTTTGGTTTTTCGAATCGTCTTTACTAAAACGAACGTATCTCTTAAACCGTAAATTCCTTCGAGACGATCTTTATATGGATACAAACTACAAAACAAGCTCTACACTTTTATGTCCAGTGATGTTCAAAAATATGAGTTTTACAGTTCGAAAATCCTGTTTAAAATAGCCCCAAAATCAAATGGGCATTATAACGGCTATAGTCGTAATGATTCCCGAATTTAACTTCGTTAAATCCATTAAACAACAACCAAATCATCAACCCGACATTTTTAACATCATAACCAGTTCATAAACTTCAAGAACTCATCACCAACATCAACCCATAACAATCAATCATCAAGATTCAACCTTTTACATACCAAACTCCATAAATCCACACATTCTTAAACATAACTTCAACTCAAGCTTATAACTCAAAATAAATCAAAGGGTGGATGATGTTTATACCTTCCTTGAATCGTCAAACATACTAACAAGAGCTTGTAAGCCTTAATGGAACTTTGATCTATGTTTATCATCCTTAAACTTGCAAAAGAAATCAAGAAAACAAGTTAGTAATTTTCGGAGTTACTATTCATCCCCAACTTTGAACATGGATTTGACTAGGCTATACTACTTGGATGGCCAGGAAAATTTGAACGAACCTTACCCATGAAGTGAAGAAGCTTTGGTTAAAATTTGGTGATTTTTAGAGCTCTGGATCTGGAGTTATGAATTTTTCTTCCATAGCTATTCTTGCTGGGCAGTTTTGAAGAAAATGAGATGGAGAGTTTTTTGCTTGCTTTCTCTTGTGTTTGTATAATGTTTTTGATAATATATGTATCACACCAATAATATAGCTGCACTACAAAGTCAAGGGGGGGTACTTGCATGCCAAAATTTTCAACTTAATAAAGCCACTTTATTCCAAGAATTAAGGAACTTGGTTGGCTAGCTAGTTTGACTTGGTTTGGTTGGTTTGGTTAGTTTCTAAGTATCTTAGTTTCCATGGCACTTAGCTTGCATGGGATACTTACTTGCCAACTTATCACTTAATACATAATTGCTTTTGCAATTACGATGAATATCCGAAACATTATCTTTTTATCGTAATTCCTTACTATTGCAAACACTTTTAATTCATTCAAATGGTGGAATTCAAAATCCATAATTTCCCCCTTCATAAATAATGGGTTTTCTTTGAAAACTAACGACTTTTACATACACTCATTTGCACAGTAAAGACGTAATATCGATTCAGAATCTTCATTTAATAATTCGTACATAGCTTGGTTGCAAAAAAAATTCTTGCACCCATAGAATCACTATTCATTGAGGTTTCAAATATTCGCAAAAATTAGGGTTATTACAATATCCCTCAGTACCCTCATCCACAGTCTGTCCTATAATAGCAACCATAACCTGCTCAGTAGTCATATCAATGTCCTCGTTCATCACCCTAATATCATATATAAGCTGGATCTCCTAAGATCCTCCTCATCAACATCCTCAGCAACTATCTCAGTATCCTCTCCTGCCTGGACCTCCTCCGGGTCCTCCTCCTCCCCAGACTCAACAGCCTCAATATCTGCATCTGGCTGGACCTCCTTTGGGCCCTCCTCCTCAGACTCCATAACCTCTGTGTCTCCATCCTCATCACCCAGATGCTCATAATAAGGATCTTTGTTCCTGAACAAGTCATCAGAATCAACCATTGCCATGTCCTCGGCAGCCTGGATCGCCTCATCGTGCTGTCTCTCAAACTCCTCTGGATCGGAGATGTCGCTCGCCTACACAATACGAACTATGTTACTATCATGATACTTAAAAGTTCTCGTAAGGGTTTTAGGTGAACTTGGCAAGAGTTCTTATTATCTTAGTGAATTTATTATTATATAACGTCGCATCATCTCTTGGGATATATAACTCTCGCTCTGATACCATTTCTGTAACACCCCCAGATCCGGGGTCAGGGATCTGGTTGTTACGGTCTTAATTCCATCAATACTACTTGACTTGAGTCCAAATAAATAAACCCATGTTATGACCCCGCAATAATATCACCTCACACACACACAACCAGTTATAGTCCCAGAGATGAAATTGAAATAAGTCTTTACTATAAAATCCATGAATATAATTATTACAATCCTAAAATGATCATAACATAAGTTTAAAAGTTTTTGTCGTTGATTACATTAATTATACATATAATTATGGTTGAAACAAAAGCTGCCAGTCTACCTCAGCAATGGCAGCGAGAATATCAGCGGGTAGTCCTCTGGCTGGGGTAACCTGCTTGCGACGAGTGCGCCTTACGTGGGCCATCAGTCCTAGTTGTTGTTGTGACATAATAAGTAAAGCAAGGGTGAGCAATCGCCCACCAATAATAATATATAACTGAACATCAATAATATATAATGATTCAAGAATATCTTTGAAACCATATGCCATGTATTAACGAACATAATGCTAGTATAGTGTAAAGGATGAAGTTACAAGGTAACTCAGAATATAGATTCTGTAAACATATTTGCTTGCAAGGATATGAGCAAGATATCGACATCTATCATAAAAGAGGAGATTGCAGGAAAAATATTTCAATTCCAATTTTGAACACTTTTCAACCCTGCCAACACTGATAATGTTGCAGAAAATTATAACTTTGAAAGATGAACTAATACGTGAGCATTGACGTGCCAGAAGCCATAACATTTATGATGATCAGTCGCATGTTATGCTCCCCATCATTGTTTTCTACATGTAGAAGGAAGCACCGACGGATTTACTTGTCAACCGCCATCTAGAACCCCCCGGCCAACGGTTGGGCCATTACTAGACCGGTGCCACTCGGCCACTTACGTGTCTCCTAGTTCGAATAACATCCATGACTCTGAAACGTAAAGTTCGTCCCCCTTTCCCCAAGTATAATACTTGTTGATAAGACTCCACAAAGTAGTCGTATATAGTTGGAAAGGAAAATTCACCAATATTTCCCAAGCTGCTGCTTGTTAATGGATACCAACTTGTTCCAACAATCTTACCCCTCGAATGATGAGGAGGTAACACAAGGATTCAATTGATGAACAGCAACGTTGCGAGTGAAAGAATAGTTTCAAAAGATTTATGATCGGGAAGTCAAACAAAATAAATAACAGCTCTCAAGTCAGGTTCCCTTATAATTTGGAAGATAGATTTGAATGAAGAATATAATTTTTGAGAACCTTCCTTGATAAAATAATATTAATAATAAGATTCCGAAATAATTTACGTAGTATTTGAAGATCAAAGATAATAATTTGGATATGAAAGTTATTTTAAAGCTAGTTTAAAAGAATCGAATAAATACTCCAAGAATATTTATTAAATCATAAATATTTAAAGAATATTCTTAATATAAAATATTATTCATAAATAATCCTCGAATGAATATATAAAAATATTCACCAAATAATCCAACCTTTAATTGAATATTCAAAAATAATATTCAATAAATAAATAACTCAAATGAATGTTCGAAATAATATTCGATAAATAAATCAACTTTAAATGAATATTAAAGGTAATATTCATTAAATAAATAAAGCTTGAATGAATATTCAAATAATATTCATTCAATAAATAAAGTTCGAATGAATATTCAAAATAATATTCATTAAATAAATAATCTCAAATGAATATTCAAATAATATTCATCATATAAGTAGTGGAGAAATATCTACTCAAATATTTTCCTCTGAAAATAATTACAATATATCAAGGAATACTGACTGCCAGTCTATATTCGAAGAATGAGATTCATATGCCCTTTACTAAGGGTCTAAGCAATATCCGGCTTATAACTGATATATTATCTATCTAGCTTATAAGCCAAAATTAAATCGGGGAACAAGTATCACAATATGACTTGAAAGTAGGCATGCATGCTATGGTATATGTATAACAATCATATATATTATCACAACAACAGTTCCAAAGTATTGGAAACTTGCCTGGTAGTCGGGTAGAGGTGGTGTGTCATATGTCAGCTTCGTGATCTATAAACAATCAGAATATTCGAGATTAATCACTTAACGCTTTAAAAAGGGCTAAGTATATATTTAACTTAGGCTAAAACACGTTTTCAAGTTATCTCGACATGCACCCTTTTTGTGTACTTTTTTTATCACTGATATGATCCAGCACTTGCTCATATTAAGGCATGTCATTCCACTTACACTTGGAATATTCTTAAGTTGTGTAAGTTCTAAGGTCGTTCGTTTACGAACCAAGATTATACTTCGAGTTTTATCGCCCGTTTTCTAAGTGGTTTTCCAAAGTTTTAACCAAGTATCTTTTTAGGGGTTCAATCGCACTTAACCTTGATTCGAACATTTTTATAAAATCGAAAAATGATCCGTTTGACATGAGGTTTCCTCCCACACCTTCCTTATGACCTCTAATGTTTAATTATCATGATTCGCCATTGAATTATTTATTTTACAGGGGTTCAATAACAATTACGAACTCGTACTTACGGTTTCGAACCACTTTTATGATTTTGACCATAACTCCTAAACCGTAAGTCCGTTTGCTTCGATTCTCGCGCCAAAACGATCTATGACTCGAGATCTACAAGGGTATGTCATATACTTAACCAGATTCGACACTATGACCTACTGTGATGCACGAATTTCAAGGTTTAACGAAATTTTGGCATTCCGACGGCTATAAATCGAATGTTTTTAAATTCGTTTCATCACAACCAAGCCACACCGGGCATATCATACATCTTTTACACATGATTCTCATCTTAAAAAAGATCCAAGAACATCTCACTTTGATGTGGCTAAAAATGTGTACAATTAATATCGCAAGCGCACGATCATCGTTTTAGTATTTATGATTCGATCCACAGGGAATAATATTTATTTCGCGATCCTTAAATTTTTAACTTAGGCGAATTAGGACAATTTGGGATTTTTGGAAATTCGGATTTATGCTATTTAATTGCCAAACGAAAATTAATCTAATTTAAAATAAAATTTAAATTTATTATAATTCTAAATTGTTTAATGAAATAACAAGAACTAATTTATTCAAAAAATATATATATATATTTTATTAATTTAAATTCACAAACCTTAAAATTTAATTTAATTGAATTATGACAATTCTTGGAAAATTAAGATTTTTACTATTTAATTCCTAAAGAAAAGTCTAAATTATTTAAAGAAAATTAAATTTCTTTTAATTTTAAACAAACTAATTAAAAGTGAAAATAACAAAATAAAATTAGAAGATTAGACTTTTAACACACAACTATTCGACAGTAATTAAAAAGAAACTACAACTCGACAGAAAAAAAACTCGAAACAATTGCAATAAAACGAGACAGCAACTAACTCGAACATTACATAGCAACTCAGCACAAGGAAATCAGTAACTAAATAGAAGAAACCCAGAAAAAACTTAGAACTCGCAAACACAACCTCACGAACTGGACCATTACAGAATACCACAACTGGACTCAGACTTGCGAAAAAAACTGAAACACGAACTAAAAACTTAAACTCAGCAACTCGGTACACAATCACGCGACAACAACAGTGACACAAAACTCGAACAAACGACTGATCAAATCTCAGCAACACATAACTCGCAGCAACCTTAGACAGAAAACGCAGCACAATTCAAGTCGACAACATCGACTTAGTAAACAACACATTATTCAGGGCACACAGCATACCAATAAAACCTTAAACTTAAAATTGAAATTTAAGCACAGCAATTAACAGCGAACTCAATCGGGAATTCAACTAACAGAAAATTGAATCAAAACGAACTCATTTTAACACAAATTAACCACTCGACTCGACAACCTGACTCCATTGCTAATTACAATCGAAAACTTAGTGAAGAAAAAGAACGAAACTCAACACAACTCAGACAAATCAACTCGGATGTCACCGAACTAAATAATCAACAAATAAATTAAAAACGTAGTAAATGGAAGAACATGGGACAGCTGGGATCGAATGAAAAATAGGGGAGGTTGTTGGGTGTGGCTGAAAAGTGAAGAAGAAGACTGTGAAGGGGTATTTGAGTGTATTTGTAAGCGAGAATAGAACCACCAAAACCACACAAGTCAAAACAACAAATTTAACACAGCAACTGGACTCGCCAATTCAACTTCGAAACGAAAAGCATAACGAATTCACAAACCGAACTTGGAAATGAAAGGGATTATGGGGATAGTTGGTATTAATCGAAAAAGAAAATATGAAGAGGGGAGGGATTCGCGTTTGTGCTTGAATCGACAGGGGAAGGGGAGGTAGTTTTTATTGTAAGAAAATGAACTAAGTGCTGGGTTTGTTAAAATAAACAAAAATACAATTAGATGCAAATGGGATTGTATTAAAGAAATAAAGTGAAAACTTTTACAAGGATAAAAAATTGGTACTAACTGCAAATGAGAGAAATAAGAAGGATAATACAGAAAGTAAAGCAGACTAATGGGGCTATTCCCCGGGGTTCATTACTTCCTATTTATAGGAAGAATTAGCACACCAATTTCATAATTAAATGAAATTATTACAAAACTTTACAACCATGAAACACCAACTCCACCCATCTTCTTTCACTTTTCTAGATTCCTTCACATGGAAAAATCAACATCGGTTGGCCACTTTTATTGTGTATAGATGGGCTTCGTAGAAATGCTTTTTATCCCGCACGACTTATAATCTTTAAATAATAAATAATTAATTTAATCCGAAAATTATAAAAATAAATATCTAATATTATTAGACATTTATAAATATAATTTTCTAATCAAATAAAATATTTATTAATAAAAATAAATTCTTAAGCCCTAAGCTGCGGTCTTTTGAACTTTATTTCTTCGTTTTTGCCATTTCTTCATTTTTCTTGAAATTTCCTGAAATAAAACAAAATAATTTATTAAAATATGAATTCAAGCAATAAATAGGCAATAAAAATATGCAAAATTATGCACTTATCAAATGCCCCCATACCTATCTTTTGCTCGTCCTCGAGTAAAACACAAAGAAAAATGCAGAATGAAAAACCTATACTCACTGTCGTAGGAATCACGGGTAATTTTAGGTTTACCAACCCGTTAAACCTATAGACGATCTCTACAGGAGGAGTGTTGTCTCCTAAGGGTTTACAGAAGATATACCCATAAAATCTTTGAGATAAATCAGCAAGTATCCAACTTTCCTCTTTCACTCTAGTTTTCATTGGTGTCAACAAAACAATTTTGTAGGAAAATATATGCCTTAAAGATTATTCTAATAATAGCCAAGTTATAGGTTCCCACAATCCACATGATTAGACTAAAAATTTACAAAAAATCCCAAGGGGTGTAGTGAATTTAAGGCCTTTGATGGATAAACTGCATACGGACATTTTCTCTTTTTCAACCAATATTGAACTGACCCAATCTCTATCAAAACAAGGTTCTAGCCAAACTTCACGTTCTTAGTAGTTAGACCGACCGTGCAATGGTTGAGGTCCCACAAGACTTTTGCATCAATACCCATTTATCGAGTTTTAGGTCAACAATCCCAGATCACAAGGGACCTTAGGTTGCTAGGCACAAAGTTCCCTCAGACTTACTTACTCGGGTTATTAATGAGCCCAACCTAGCCGACTTCCCTACTAAGAATTTATTATTACAAAATTACACTAGCACTCAACAATTACAAACATTTATTGACTCTTTTTTTGTTCTTTTTTTTTTTGACAAGGATAGAAGCAACATCTCGCAAAGGTTTGATTCGACATTGTTCTAACATGTGGGTTCTCTCTCAGGTATCGAATAACATTCCTATACAATTCTTCCATCAAAAGTCTTGTGCAAATGTGTCGTCTTGGACTTTTAAGCAAAAATTTGTTCGACACAAGTTTCATGAGGAAAAACCTTACCTGACTACGTTCAAATCATCTAAAGGCATTATACATATAATTTTCGAAAAATAGTCAACACCAACTAGTTCTAGAATTTAAAGAGTGGGAAGGACAACTAAGCTAAAAGATCTCTATTTTTGGATTTTTCAAAATTTTCAATTTTTTTGGATTTTTCAATTTTATGTATTTACACTAAAACCCTCCCCCATACCTAAATCATGCATTGTCCTCAATGTATGCAAAATGCAAGATAAATGACAAGGGAGAATGGTGAGAAAATACCTGATAAGGATGAAAAAGAGTTTACAATTACCTACTGAAGAAACTTACTTGATTCATGGATCGATGAGGTAGATAACCTCTTCCTCGGGATCAATTGGTAGCTCTAAAAATGGTTTGAGTCTTTGCCCATTAACTTTAAATATATCACCATTTTTAGGATTTTCAATTTCAACAGCACCGTGAGGAAAAACGACCCTAACAACATAAGGACCTTCCCACCGGGATCTCAATTTCCCGGGAAACAAATGAAGCCTAGAATTGTACAAAAGAACTTTTTGACCAGGAGAAAAAGATTTTCTCAAAATAGATTTATCATGAAAAAGCTTAGTTCTTTGTTTATAGATTTTGGCATTCTCGTAGGCTTCATTTCTCAACTCCCCGAGTTCAGACAATTGCAACTTCCTATGACTACCAGCGGTCGGTAAGTCAAAATTCAACTCTCGAATGGCCCACATGGCCATATGTTCGAGCTCAACGGGCAAGTGACAGGCCTTGCCAAAAACAATCCGATAAGGGGACATGCCTAAAATGGTTTTAAAAGCGGTCCGATAGGCCCACAAGGCATCTATCAACTTAGTTGACCAATCCTTCCTATTCGAGTTGACAGTCTTTTCTAAAATTTGCTTAATTTGACGATTCGAGACTTCAACTTGCCCACTAGTCTGGGGATGGTAAGGGGTGGCTAGCCGATGAGTTATTGAGTACTTTTTCAGAAGAGACTCAAATTGACGATTCTTGAAGTGCTTGCCTTGGTCACTAATGATAGCCCTAGGTGTACCGAAACGAGAAAAGATATTCTCTTTGAGGAATTTAAGAACGACCTTGTTATCATTGGACTTAGTAGCAATGGCTTCCACCCACTTAGACACGTAATCGACCGCTAACAGAATGTAGAGGTTGCCAAAGGAACTAGGAAAGGGGCCCATAAAATCGATACCCCGTACATCGAAAATCTCAATGATTAAGATGGGGTTCATTGGCATCATGTTTCTCCTAGTGATCTTTCCTAAGTATTGACACCTATTACACGCGGCACAGTATTCAGCAGCATCTTTGAACAATGTGGGCCAATAAAAACCGCTTTGGAGGATTTTAGCGGCTGTTTTCTTAGCACTAAAATGCCCTCCACAGGCTTGGTCATGGCAGAAAGAAAGGATATTCTTGATTTCATGATTTGGGACGCACCTCCGAATGATTTGGTCGCGACAGTATTTAAAGAGATACGGGTCATCCCAAAAGAAGTGTTTGACCTGTGAGAAAAATTTCGATCTATCTTGAGAGGACCAATGAGAGGGAATGTCACCGGTTGCAAGATAGTTGACAATATCGGCGAACCAAGGGGGAGTAGAGATGGACAGAAGTTGCTCGTCCGGAAAAGATTCGTTTACGGGAGAGTCGATGGTGGACTCCACTATCAAGCGAGAAAGATGATCGGCGACAACATTCTCAGAACCCTTCTTATCCCTAATTTCTAGGTCAAACTCTTGGAGCAAGAGAATCCACCTAATCAATCGGGCTTTAGAGTCTTTCTTAGAGAATAGATAACGAAGAGCGGCATGATCAGTGTAGACAATGATTTTCGAACCGATAAGATAGGACTGAAACTTGTCGAGAGCAAAGACTACGGCTAGAAGTTCCTTTTCGGTGGTAGAATAATTAAGTTGGGAATCATTCAAAGTCTTGCTAGCGTAGTAAATGACATGGGGCATCTTATTGATTCGTTGCCCTAAAACGGCTCCTACCGCAAAATCAGAAGCGTCACACATCAACTCGAAGGGAAGATTCCAATCGGGAGATCGAATGATTGGGGCAGAAGTCAATTCTTTCTTAAGATGCTCAAAAGATTGTAAACAATCGCTATTGAAATCGAATTTGACATCCTTCCCGAGAAGATTGGTTAAGGGTCTAGCCTTCTTGCTAAAATCCTTAATGAAACGCCTATAAAAACCCGCATGGCCTAGGAATGAACGAATGGCTTTGACCGACTTGGGTGGGGGTAGATTTGCAATGAGGTCAACCTTGGCTTTATCGACTTCTATCCCCTTTTCAGAAATTTTATGACCAAGAACGATCCCTTCCTTAACCATGAAATGACATTTCTCCCAGTTGAGAACGAGGTTGGTTTCTTTACACCTTTTTAAAACTAACTCAAGATGGTTTAGGCACTGGTGAAAAGACGAACCAAAGATGGAAAAGTCATCGATAAAGATCTCGAGAAAATCCCCTACCATGTCAGAAAAGATGCTCATCATACACCTTTGAAAAGTGGCTGGAGCAGTGGTTAGACCAAAGGCTAAACGTCGATAGGCAAAGGTTCCAAAGGGACATGTGAAAGTGGTCTTTTCTTGGTCTTCGGGAGCAATGGGAATTTGAAAATAGCCAGAATAACCATCTAGAAAACAATAGAACGAATGACCGGCTAACCTTTCCAACATTTGATCGATAAAAGGCAAGGGAAAGTGGTCTTTTCTAGTGGCAGAATTGAGTTTCCTATAGTCTATGCATACCCTCCACCCATTCTGAACACGGGTGGGCACTTGCTCGTCATTCTCGTTGGTGACAACGGTAATGCCAGACTTCTTCGGAACTACTTGAATGGGGCTGACCCAAGAGCTATCAGAAATGGGATAAATGATCCCATTATCGAGACACTTAAGAATTTCTTTTCGAACAACTTCCATCATGGTGGGGTTCAAACGCCGTTGAGGATCTCGAACGGGTTTCACATCATCAACTAGGTGAATTCGATGTTGGACAATGGCCGGGCTAATTCCTTTAATATCAGAGATACTCCAACCTATGGCCTCCTTATGTTCTCTAAGTACCCTAACAAGATCATCCTCTTATGATTCGGACAAATCAGAGGCAATAATAACGGGAAGAGACTCGTTAGGACCTAAAAAGGCGTACTTAAGAGTGTCGGGAAGAGGTTTGAGTTCTAAATCGGGCGGCGTCGACTCAACGGGTTCACTAGTTTCGAAAAGAGACAGGGGAGATGGTGCAACATCATGATTATTTGTAGGAATGGTGGATTCTAACATTTGGTTGACCTCATCTGTATATTCGGAAACATCCCAGTTTTGACCAAAGTGGTTTAAACAAAAATCAAGAGCATCATTAGGGGTCATGAAATTTTGATCAACTATTTCATCAATTAAATTAACATCCATAGGTTGATCATGAAAATCATCGGGTTGTTTCCCAACATGAAAGATATTGAGGTCAATGGTCATGTTCCCGAACGTTAGTTTCATCAATCCATTCCTACAATTAATCAAAGCATTCGAAGTGGCTAGAAACGGACGTCCTAGAATGACGGGAATTTGATATGTCGGATTCCTAACCGGTTCGATTTCTAGTACCACAAAATCAACAGGAAAGACGAAATCTCCCACTTTAATTAGCACGTCCTCGATGATCCCCTTAGGAATTTTGATTGATCTATATGCTAATTGGAGGGTAACGTTCGTCTTTTGAAGTTCTCCTAACCCTAGGGTTTGGTAGACAGAATATGGAAGCAAGTTCACACTGGCGCCTAAATCGAGTAACGCCTTGTCCACAAAAGAATTACCTATGACACATGAAATTGTGGGACAACCGGGATCCTTATATTTCACGGGAATCTGGTTAGAAAGAATTGAGCTCACTTGGGAGGTCAAAAAGGCCTTCTTAGGGACGTGAGTAGTACGCTTATGTGTGCACAAATCTTTTAGACATTTCGCATACGAAGGAATTTGTTGAATCGCGTCTAAAAGAGGAATGTTGACTTTAACTTGCTTGAAAACCTCTAAGATCTTGTCTAATTGAGCAGTTTGCTTATTAGAGACGAGGCGTTGTGGGTAAGGAGCTTTTGGCTTAAAGACTCGTTCATTAGGTTCTTCGGGGACGGGTTTTGTCCCACTCGTTGATCCTTGTTCCTTAGAAATCTCGGGTTCAAGATTAGCGTTTGGTTCAGAATTTGATTCGTCTTCTTCGGGAGACTTGTCACCGACATGATTTTCAACTTGCTTACCGGACCTTAAGGAAATGACTGCGTTCACATTGTGAGGAGGTCTTTGATTGATTGGAAATTTAGGGTTTACCTCGGTTTGACTTGGAAGTTTGTTCTTCTCTCGTTCACAAATGGCGTTGGCTAATTGGCTTACTTGGACCTCTAACTTAGATATGGCTTGAGTACTAGCATTTAGAATTTGCCTATCTTGAGTCATGGTTTGCAAGAAGGTCTGTTGAGATTGAGCCAAATTAGTCGTTGATTTTAAAAGCGCCTTCAAGGCTCTTTTCCAAGGAGTTAAGTCTCTTATCCGACTCATGAAAGCCTGGTAGGTGGGTGGGTGCTTGATTTTGATAAGGAATGTGATTTTGAGTCGTGTTTGAGAACGGAACTTGGTTTGGATAGTTCGGCTTTTGAAGAGATGGTGGAGATTGGAAATTTTGGCCTTGGTTCCAAGAGAAATTAGGGTGGTTCTTCCACCCGGGGTTGTAAGTTGGTGCGAACGGGTCATTCCGAGGCCTCGGTTGGAACATTGCGTTTACTTGCTCAAAATCGGGACAAGGTTGAGACTCAAAGTTCGAGGAATTGAAATTTGGGTACATAGACATGGGTGGGGGACTACTATGAGTTTCTAGAGCTTCGAGTCTCCTAGCAAGGGTGGCTAGCTTGGCATCGGTTGCAATATTGTTTCCAATTGAGTGTATACCCCTCGAAGAACTAGATGACTCGTTGGACTTGTGAGGTTCCCTAGTAGACTCCCACAACATAGTCTTCTCGGCTAATTCCTCGAAAAACTCCCACCCTTCGTCTTCATTTTTCTCCATAAATCTTCCTTGGCACAAAGACTCTAACAACGTGGTTGTTGGACTATCTAAGGCCTCGTAAACAATCTTGCAAAGCCTCCATTTTTCTATTCCGTGGTGTGGGCATTGTGATAAGAGATTTTTAAAACGATCAAAATATTTCCAAAAAGACTCATTTTCCTTTTGATGAAATTGATTTATTTCGTTTGTAATCCTTGTAGTCTTATGGTTTGGAAAATATTTTTTAAGAAAAATTATCACAAATCCCTCCCACGTTGAAATAGAATTAACGGGTAGACTATACAACCATTTTTTGGCATTTTCTTTTAGGGCGAAGTTGATAAGTCTAAGCCTAATGGAGTCTTCGGTCAATTGTTGGATTTTTTGTAGAGCACAAACCTCCTCGAATTCATGAAGGAAAATATACGGATCCTCTCCCTCACTCCCGGTAAACTTAGGTAACATGCTAATATGGTGAGCTTTGATCTCGAAATTATTACCATTTACGGGAGGAAGAGTGATGCACGAAGGTTGAGCGGAACGGGTGGGGTAGCAACGATCTTTTAACGAGACTGCCATGGTTAAAATCGGTTCAAGTTCAGCAAGTTCTATGGGCTCGGTCTCGATCTCGGGAAAAGAAGGAATCGCAATCGTTCTAACTAGTCTTGAATTAACCCTAAGCCAAGTAGGTTGCATAAACAACGAAGTAACCACGTAGCAAGCAAGTGCGGAAAACACACAAAAGAGAAAGGGTGAAAAATCAAAAGAAAAATCCTATATCTAGGGTTCCTTAATAAAATAACTAGACCTTGCTCCTAACCGTAAGGACCACCAAAAACTCGGTAAATCAGAATTTATTCGGACCGATTTGGCCAGATTAGAGCAGGCATTGCCAAGAGGCCAAACTCGTCACTTAGACACCAAACCTTAATTGGCCAGGTAAGCTTTCGCTTGCCTCGACACCAAAGAGTCGGAATAATTAATGATTACTTCGTTTCTTAGGTACCTTCCTAATTGAGCGCGAAATTTCTAGGGGCCAACGTCTATTTAATTTTATTAAAGGCTTGGTATGCAAAATGATGGATTAAATTGTTTTTGGGCCAAGGAAAGAGTGATGAAATCCCTTCCCTTATCTTTTGATGGGTTTTGCCCTTAAAATTTATTAGAATGAATGCAACAAACAATGAGATATATACGAAAGCGGTAAACAATTACGGATGCTTACACTACGTGTTCTAATCTAAAGAAAAGAAGAATTTAACGTACCTTTGGGTCCTCCAGCAATCACCACAATTTATAAGGTACGAAAAATTAAAAACAAGAAAATAAAAATCTAGATAATGTGCCCTAAGTGATTAAATGCATGATGCAACAATTATGTATTTACAACTAATTTTTTTTTATTTTTTCAATTTTCAAATTTTTGTGATTTTCAATTTTTTTAATTTTTTTGTGATTTTCTAAAAATAAAAATGCGAAAAGAGTGAGATACGGGTTACCAAAGCACGCTTTCCAAAAATTCCGATTAATTCCAAGCTCCGTGAGAAGATTCCCGTAATTCCAAACTTTCCTAAAAAAAAAATGAGATAAAAAATTAGACAAGTAAAACTAATTCGAAAAATTAAAAATTATGGCACAAAAAATAATTATAATCCCCGGCAGCGGCGCCAAAAACTTGATGTGGCTAAAAATGTGTACAATTAATATCGCAAGCGCACGATCATCGTTTTAGTATTTATGATTCGATCCACAGGGAATAATATTTATTTCGCGATCCTTAAATTTTTAACTTAGGCGAATTAGGACAATTTGGGATTTTTGGAAATTCGGATTTATGCTATTTAATTGCCAAATGAAAATTAATCTAATTTAAAATAAAATTTAAATTTATTATAATTCTAAATTGTTTAATGAAATAACAAGAACTAATTTATTCAAAATATATATATATATATATATATATATATATATATATATATATATATATATATATATATATATATATATATTTTATTAATTTAAATTCACAAACCTTAAAATTTAATTTAATTGAATTATGACAATTCTTGGAAAATTAAGATTTTTACTATTTAATTCCTAAAGAAAAGTCTAAATTATTTAAAGAAAATTAAATTTCTTTTAATTTTAAACAAACTAATTAAAAGTGAAAATAACAAAATAAAATTACAAGACTATACTTTTAACACACAACTATTCGACAGTAATTAAAAAGAAACTACAACTCGACAGAAAAAAAAAACTCGAAACAATTGCAATAAAACGAGACAGCAACTAACTCGAACATTACATAGCAACTCAGCACAAGGAAATCAGTAACTAAATAGAAGAAACCCAGAAAAAACTTAGAACTCGCAAACACAACCTCACGAACTGGACCATTACAGAATACCACAACTGGACTCAGACTTGCGAAAAAAACTGAAACACGAACTAAAAACTTAAACTCAGCAACTCGGTACACAATCACGCGACAACAACAGTGACACAAAACTCGAACAAACGACTGATCAAATCTCAGCAACACATAACTCGCAGCAACCTTAGACAGAAAACGCAGCACAATTCAAGTCGACAACATCGACTTAGTAAACAACACATTATTCAGGGCACACAGCATACCAATAAAACCTTAAACTTAAAATTGAAATTTAAGCACAACAATTAACAGCGAACTCAATCGGGAATTCAACTAACAGAAAATTGAATCAAAACGAACTCATTTTAACACAAATTAACCACTCGACTCGACAACCGGACTCCATTGCTAATTACAATCGAAAACTTAGTGAAGAAAAACAACGAAACTCAACACAACTCAGACAAATCAACTCGGATGTCACCGAACTAAATAATCAACAAATAAATTAAAAACGTAGTAAATGGAAGAACATGGGACAGCTGGGATCGAATGAAAAATAGGGGAGGTTGTTGGGTGTGGCTGAAAAGTGAAGAAGAAGACTGTGAAGGGGTATTTGAGTCTGTTTGTAAGCGAGAATAGAACCACCAAAACCACACAAGTCAAAACAACAAATTTAACACAGCAACTGGACTCGCCAATTCAACTTCGAAACGAAAAGCATAACGAATTCACAAATCGAACTTGGAAATGAAAGGGATTATGGGGATAGTTGGTATTAATCGGAAAAAGAAAATATGAAGAGGGGAGGGATTCGCGTTTGTGCTTGAATCGACAGGGGAAGGGGAGGTAGTTTTTATTGTAAGAAAATGAACTAAGTGCTGGGTTTGTTAAAATAAACAAAAATACAATTAAATGCAAATGGGATTGTATTAAAGAAATAAAGTGAAAACTTTTACAAGGATAAAAAATTGGTACTAACTGCAAATGAGAGAAATAAGAAGGATAATACAGAAAGTAAAGCAGACTAATGGGGCTATTCCCCGGGGTTCATTACTTCCTATTTATAGGAAGAATTGGCACACCAATTTCATAATTAAATGAAATTATTACAAAACTTTACAACCATGAAACACCAACTCCACCCATCTTCTTTCACTTTTCTAGATTCCTTCACATGGAAAAATCAACATCGGTTGGCCACTTTTATTGTGTATAGATGGGCTTCGTAGAAATGCTTTTTATCCCGCACGACTTATAATCTTTAAATAATAAATAATTAATTTAATCTGAAAATTATAAAAATAAATATCTAATATTATTAGACATTTATAAATATAATTTTCTAATCAAATAAAATATTTATTAATAAAAATAAATTCTTAAGCCCTAAGCTGCGCTCTTTTGAACTTTATTTCTTCGTTTTTGCCATTTCTTCATTTTTCTTGAAATTTCCTGAAATAAAACAAAATAATTTATTAAAATATGAATTCAAGCAATAAATAGGCAATAAAAATATGCAAAATTATGCACTTATCACACTTCATCATCATAATCATCATATCTCTTAAACCAACTAAATCAACTACATAATCATGCTTACATGCTTAACATAACATCATAATCATATCTAAGTTAAAACCACCAAGAACATGCTTAAAACTCAAAGTAAGATCTAGGGTTCTTAAGAGATATACCTTCCTTGGAGAGTGTACTATCCTTAATAAACCTTGATTAGTCCTTATAACACCTTAACCAAGCTTAGATCATCAAAAGAAATCAAGAAAACAACATTAGTTCATGAAAGTTACTATTCATCCTCCACTTTGATGATTTATTTGAAAATGGAAAGAGTGGAGTTTGAAGATAAGATTTCTAGGAGAGCTATTTTATAAAATGTAGTACTCACCATAAAAATTTAGAGATCAAACAAGGGGTGGAAGCTTGATTTTTGTTCTTGAATTAATGGAATAGCTGAATGGCTTCTCTTGCACTAATCTAGCATAAAGTGATGTATTATGATAATATCTTGGCATAAAGTAGCTTTAATAAAGGTGGTATGTCATGCATGATGTATTTGGATGGACAAATGTCTTGATCTTGTGGTAAGATGATGAAATGAAGCTAAGTACTTGGTTTAATTCTCTAAGTATGCTAGTTGCTCATGTAACTACTTAGTTCCTTGGTCTTATCCTCTTGCACATGCATGCATCTTGATTCCCTACTTGCTTCTTTGTCCAGTTATTGCTCAATTTCATTGATCGTTCGGAGGAATAACTCAAGGATTTCTAGTTAGGGTTTTACCGGAAACTCTCTTAATATTTATACTATCATTCTCAATCCTCCTTTGTAATTCTTGAATTTAAATTCCTTAATTCTCTTTATTAAATCCTTAAATCTTTCAGTGTCCGGGGAAATCTCGGAGAAAATAAAAATGCTATTTTTCTGAATCTGATGTCGTTTACATACACTTATTTCACCTCTGTATCATGAATACGAACTCCGAAATCCGTTCTGAATACTTCTATATAGCGTCGTTTAATAATATTCCAATTTCCACCAAAAACACTATTCATCACTTGTTTTCTCTTTATTCTTTATATTTAGAAAAATGTCCTTGTTCTCTTTCGAGCGTTCCTTAACTCTTTTACGGAACCACTGGGCTTATAACAGATATCGATTTGGATGACATGAGAATATTTCCTTCCTCTTTGGAATACCATATCCTACTTTCTAGGAGATAGATTATTCTAATCTAAGTTATCAACCGATTGCATTGCTCATGGCATATAAACATTTGAATCCAAATCCATTCAATATTCGTTCATTAGAACAACTGTTACACTTATACTCCTTTACATAATAAAAGTTTTAATTCCTACCAAAAATTTGGGTTCTTACAAGGGAACTCTATTGGATCAACCACCTTGGGGTGTCTCCTACTAACAGTAGCAATAGCTTTGTCCCACCCAGGGGTAAGGGACTCGAGACGCATTTTGTCATCGTGTTGATCCATGAAATCAAGAAAAGTGTTAGATTTCAGGTAGCAGTCAACGATAGCATTGTGGCTTGCTCTCATTTGACCCTCAACTAGCTCGTACTTCCCCTTGAAGGAAGCTGCTTCATCTTCAGCTAAATATGCTCTAGTTTCCCACTCTTTCATCTCCTTCTCTATCCTGGCCTTCTCCTTGACCAACGGTCTCTTCTCTTCTTTCAAGGTTTTGCCTTGAATGATGGATGATTGAAAGAAGGCATTTGCCTGTAAAACAAAAAACACTAAGTCAGAAAATGCTAAGGCAAAATTAAGATTTATGACTCCAGAATAATGAAATACGTGCTTGATAGAGAGAGTTTGGGCGCCTAGTTTATGACGCCCCCAAATCCGGGGTCAGGATTTGGTGTCACAAACCATTACAATCAAATATAACTTGATTATACAACGTCCCCTCACCGAGGATCGATCTCAGGTTATGGTATAAAACAAGAATCTAAATGGCAACACTAATCATAACCACTATACCTCTTATCCGTAGCGCGGTCCATTACCATATGCATCCAAGCCTACTCTGAAATCTATTCTCCATAGAGTGCCTCATCGCTCTAATTCGAATTCTATCGGTGGCGAACTTGTCCCGCATTCCTGGTTTTAAGTCTGCTAGATCATGTATTGTTTTCTTCTGAACTTTATGTTTTCTGTTATCCAATTCTAAAAATTTCCTGGTTCTCTATCTTCCTTTTCCAACCGTCTCATTCCGTCTTGGTCAAATCTCTTTTACTTTTAATATTTATGATTCTTCGAACTATGTCCACATAAGTTGTTAACTCCGACACAATCACTTCACTCCTTAATCCAAAGCTTCAATTCCTGTTTCAACATCAGTTCCTCAAACTTGATTAACCGATTTTTCGTCGACGTAATTGTAACTCGGACCACTTAGAATGTCATCATCTCCATCTTTACTCCTTTCCATCACTGGTAACTTTAAGAATCATAAGGGTTTATAGTAGAAGAAATTAACGAAATAGACAGTGTTAATATATATGAATATAAGATGAGTTTTGTTTGATAAGAATTTTTGTAAAAGAATTTAACCGAGAGATCAATATGATCATTGAACTTTTTTCAGGTTGCACTTGTCAATTAGGTCAACCGCCCTAGCACAAAAAGATGGCCAGCCTTCAGTACTTTCATGACAAACACAATCAATGGCGTCCCACCAGACTTCTATCACATAGATAGATGTCCCTGGATCCCCTATATACATAGGGTTGTTCATCCCAGTTTGAATTAGGGATGGGCATTCATCCCGGCCCGCCCGATCCCGATCCGATCCCCGCACCGAACGGGGCGGGGATTTTTTCGGGTACGGGCCGGGGAGCGGGGACAATTTTCAAAAAAAACCGGGGAGTGGGCCGGGGCCGGGTTTTTATGTGTCCCCGGCCCGATCCCCGACCCCCGCCCCGATTTTCGATCCCGACTCGATTTCACCACACTTTAATACATACATATATATATATATATGAATCATATATTAATATAAACGAATTTCCAATACTTCATATTGGAAACAAAAAGATCTTTTAATTTTATATGTTTGTCTTTTTAGTAGTTAAATAACTTCATTTCCATGTTATTTATAATTGTTTCTTTAAGTAATATTTTTTTAATCTTAATTTAGTACATTTGAGCTCACTAATTAGTATTTAAAATTATTTAATATTATTTTTAGTTTTAAATAAAATTCCCCGATTCCCCGCGGGGATCCCCGTTACCCGTTTGGGCCGAGGAATGAAAAATAGTCCCAGACGGGGATTGGGCCGGGGACGGGGATTGGGTTTAAATTCGGGGATGGGGGCGGGGATAGCACTCCCCGGCCCCGAAGTGCCCCGACGCCCATCCCTAGTTTGAATGAAGAAAATCGAGTATTCAGAGAAAAATAGAAAAAAATTCAAAGGTCTTAAAATTTATGTGCGCAATGTTGGATCAAGTAACCCCTGGAAAATAGAGGTATTTATGAAAGATATGAATGTGTTTAAGTAAATCTGCTATACGAAGTTCATCATCAACTAATACATAGTGGATTATCAAAGGTGATATGGTACCAACAAAATAAAAAAGAACAAAAATGAAGGTTATAAGTTAAATAAAATCAACGACTGGTAGTAAATAATTACGCCATTACTCCAACACATGCCAGAAATCGCATTTCGCATTTTCTTTACAACCTTTTCGTACCCTCTACAACGTTCGATAAATAGTTAAAGTCGTAGCAGAAACTCCAAATGGTACGTGTTGATATCTAGGTGGCGTCTTCCAACTAGTAGCTCCGGTCGTCTAATTAGCTTCGGCGGCTCCAAATTAACTACCTCGCCCAAAACCGAATCTTCGGATGAATCGAACTCCAGCTCGCGCGATATGTCGTGATACCTAATAACGTCACCACTGTCGTCCTAATAACCTAATACGAACCTAATCCTAAATCATCCTATCCAACATCTAACCTATATACGTGCACCTAATCCTAACTTGTTTCAGTGACCATAACCTGTTGCTCTGATACCAACCTGTGACGCCACCAAATCCTGACCCCAGATTTGGAGGCATCACACAGTTGGTCTGCGTCAGTTAAGCCAGTGCCAGTGGTAACGTTTACCATGTTAACAGGGGTGATAGAACATTTGGACCAATCAAGTGCCAGCAACACCCATATACTGAATCTTGTGAACAAATGCCCCATTCGGGCACAAAGGCTGTCTTGAAATTTCCGTCAGCATCCCTGAATCTTTTTCCAGAGTTCTGAGAGCACTTCAAAAATTTAGGGACTTTGGAATAAGAGGGATTAGCTGCCTTCTCTGCTTTCTTCACCATTCGTTTGGTGACCACTTCAGCATTTTTGGGCTGCTTGTCAATCACGTCGATAGTTGAAATAGAACAGGGCAAAGTATCGGAATAAGAACAAACATAGTTCACTATAAGTAAGAAATAATAAAAAGTTACCCTCCAAAGAAAGTCGGTTAAGGCCTGCTTCCACAAGTTTAGGTTCGCTAAAAAAGGCACGATAATGAGTACGGCCATCATCGGCAATGAGTTTGTCCCGATCTAATAGTTGAGGAGTGTCAAGGTCAAATAAGGGATACCCGTTGTCAACAACATGGTTGAATGGGGGTCTAAAATACTCCCCCCAATCGCCTCCTTTAAAGATGAGGATAATAAAATGACGTTGCCATGATGGTAAGAATCTGGGAAAGAAATCTCATTTACAATATGGGGAACTCCTGGTCGATGCTGACAAGAAATCTAGCCTTTAATTATAGCCGGGCTATTCTTGAACAGAAAGTTGCTCCTAAACAAGGGGATGTTGAGGGGAATCTTCTCCTGGAAGCACCTTAACATAAAGACGGATATGAGCTTCCATGAATTTGGGTATAGCTGACAAGGGTTGATCTTGACTTCGGCTAACAATCTTAGTACAAAGGGATGAAAGGGGAACCTAAACCCCGACTCCATATCACTCTTATAAAAGAAAAGCCTCTTAGGGTGCCAACTGCACGTCCGATCACTTGGACCGGGAACGGCACATTTGACGTGAATCTCATACTTCTTCTTAAGAGCCTTAGTCTCGGTCTTAATCATAGAGCTTGGAAATCGGAATGAGGCAAACTCCGCATTGGAGGGGAAGGCATTTCCCATCTCATTATGTAACTTAATCAAACAAAGAACTGGACGATCAAGAACAAGAGGAGGAAGAGCTCTATTACCTTTTGAAGCTCAAAGTTTGCCTCGAGCATGGATCCTCTCAGCCACGGATGCAGAAACTGGAACTTGATCAGCCATCTTGATTCTTGGTTGACAAACAAGAAACTTGAACTTGAGAGAAAACTTGTGAGATGAAAATTTTGCAAGAGAAGTTGTGAATGAAATGACTTCCCCTCTCACTCTTTTATAGATAAAAGGGTGACCTCCAACACCAGGTCACATTTTTGGCGATCTGCGTTTACAGGTTTAATAGAGCAGAATGATCGAAATAAATGAGAAACCCGAAGGAAAATATGGCAAAACAACGTTTCTTCGGAAAATAAAACGAAGAAAACGAGAGAGCCGGAAGAAAATATGAGCTGAAACGATAATTAAAACGATCAGCTCAAAGAATAAGGTTAATTAGTTTTGTAGGAAGGAAATCCAATTAGCAATCTTAATTAAGGATTAGTACATTGGTTAATTTTCTCCTTTAAAATATATCTGGGACGAAAATCCAAGTAAGAATCTTAACAAAAAACCTTGAGTTTTGGTTTAAGAATCAAGAAAAACAAGAAGTTAAAGCTATGAAAGCCAAGGTGCCAAACAAGGAATTCAAGAACTCAAAAACAAGGAATTCAAGAAATTCCATTCGAGAATTCAAAGAAAATATGTATATATACACACACACACACACACACACACACACACACACACACATATATATATATATATATATATAAAACCTTGACATATCTCTTTTCTGACTTTCTTCTTTTCTGGTTTGCTTCACAAAACACTGTTTGGTGTTAATTTACTGAATGAGTAATGCTTGAAAGGTGAATGTAAGCAAGGATATAAGTATTTTCTAGTGTGGCTAGGGTTTGCAGATGGATTTAGGCAAAAATTGGTGACTGAAGGTAGGTGGTTGGCGGTTGTTGGTGACGGTGTTTGGCTGGAACGGTGGCTGGCTCTAGATACCACTTCATGGGGAGGCAGGGGTTGAATTAAGGTTTCACAACGAACTCTCGCAAGAAAACTTTAAAACAACGTCAAAAAATTAAATTATAACCAATAAAACCTAATGAAATGGGCTTCCAAAGCCTCCTACTTTTTTGGGCTTTTTACCCGCTGTCCTGCCCCATCATCTTAAAAATCCATTGAATGGATTTTAGATGATAAATTCAGTCAATAGGTTTGGTGTGTTTCAAATTCAACTGCATGCATGAACCGCTATGAAAAATCTTAACTACAAGTAAGATAAGACGATCATAAGATTATTTGTCAATAAAGAAGAATAATGAAGATCTTAAGATTAATAAACAAAACTAACATAAAAGTTAAAAAGAAGGGTGCTCATCTTGAAAATCCATTAAATGGATTTTAGATGATAAAATCAGTCAACAAGTTTGGTGCGTTTTAAATTCAACTAAATGAACTGTTATGGAGAACCTTAACTACAAGAAAGACAAGAAGATCATAAGATTATTTGTCAAAAAAGAAAAAGAATGAAGATGATGAGATTAATAAACAAAACTAACATACGTCAGTCTATTAAAAATTAAAAAGAAGGGTGCTGACCTTAAAAATCCATTGAATGAATTTTAGATGATAAAATCAATCAGAATATTTGGTGCGTCTCAAATTCAATTGCACGAAATGCTATGAAAAACCTTAATTGTAAGAAAGATTAGAAGATCATAAGACATTAGAATATAGAGCTTTCGTCATTAGATTCATTGAAAAATGAAAACATATGAAGAAAATAATAATTTTTAACATAAATAGGGAAGTTGTAATTTTGAAATTAGAAAATGACATACAAGAGTAGTAATTTTGATATTAAAAAGAAAATTGTAATTATTAACACTAAAAAATAGAAAATATTAAAGATTTAAAAAATATTAAGGAAATATAATTCTCACAAAAGGTCAGTTGTAGCCCGCAAGGGTTGTCTCAGTTGGTTAAAGAGAGGTCATCTCACCTCTTGGTCACAGGTTCGACTCCCATGGGAGGCGGATTTGTGATTATGTCATCCTGGGGCAGAGCCTGTCGTGCTTGTGCGGTTTGCCTTGGATCACGTGGTTTGCAGGCTATTGCGTGAGCTTATTGGTTTACCCAGAACGCACCCGAAGGGTAGCGGCTGCGGGTTCCCATGTTAAAAAAAAAAAAAAGGCAAGTTATAATTATTAATACTAAAAATTCAAAAATATAAAAAAAATACAATTTTTAATACAATTTTTAACATTAAAAATTGTAAAACTTTATAAAAATTAGAAAAATAGATCGAACGATGCAAGAGGCGCCACCTCACTACCTCGTCTTCTATTTTATATAAGTAATATTGATTTTGACTTGTTATCAAATATAATAGAAAGATGACACACTATCCTTCTATTTTATATAAGTAATATTGATTTTGACTTGTTATCAAATATAATAGAAAGATGACACACTATCGAATACAATAGACGGCTTATATAGCCAACAACTAAATACTAACAAAGAAAACTATTTTAAAAAGTTATTATAAAAATAATTTTTTTTAATAATAATAATATTATATATGTTAATACGTATCATTTCTCATTCTTTATTTGAAATCATTTATCCTCCTTAAAATTCATAAAAAAAAAGTAACATGGATCAATGACCAACAAATATTTACAGAATATAATCACCGTCAGAACAAAATAGTTGAATTACAATATTTAAATATCTACCTCGACCTTATTTTATAAATAGAAATTTGTATATCCTTAAAAATAATAAATACATCTGTTTTTTTTTTTGCCAAGTATACATCTGTTGGAATTACAAAAATACCCTCACACAAACTCCCTCCGTGTATACCTAATCGTATGCCGTCTCAACCACAACTGATACATCACCATATAAAACGCATCGTACGGCTCCGGTGCTGCGTTCCACACTAAATTCCTACTCGCGACCACACCTGATTCTTTCATCCTCTCGTACTTATCTTCACTAATTTCACTGAGCAACAGCTTCATCCCCTTAACTCCGCCACGTGTACTTATCACCACCGCAATATCCGACCACCGGAGCACGTCCATCAACGGCAAGTCCTGGATCGGACGGTCAGTAATGATCACCGGCACACATCCCGATGCAATCGCCTCTACAAACCAATTCATATCGCTGTTGTATGTAAATAAACAATATTTACTGGTGTTTATGTTTGATTTATGATCGGACGGCTCAGATTTGATCAAAAAGTCCTGATCATCGATCATTTCGTCAATGAAGCTCCACGTAGACTCATCGTTTTTGTTTAGTTTCATGTATCCGAGGAACGATGTCGTTTTGTTCGCCGGCGCGTGCGGGAGATCGATCGGCGAATCTACCGCCGGCGGGAGTGTGATATCTTTGTGAGGCACGAAGTTACCGGACTTCGTCGGAAAACACGAGATCTGAACGGCGTTTTTCTTCAATTCGAGCACATTTCGGTCGGAACCGTAATCAATACCGGCGCGTGAGATGAAAAAATGATCGGCGCCGAGCGAGCGGTTCCAGTATGGGAAGCTCTGCCGGATCTCTCGAACTAAACGCGCCAAAGCGCGCGTGGAGGTGTCGGCAGCAAACGGCACGAAGAACAAGTGAGCTTCATCCGCGTTTTGCGTAACAAACTCGCTTTTGAGAAGATCAGAGTGAAAAATCGATTCCGGCGAGGTTGTAAACGTCGGCGAAATAAGCTTGGGAGTTTTGTAAATATAAATTTTGAACTCAGCGATCATTTTGTCATAGTTTGCGAACAAGATCGTGGGAGATAAGTACGTCATTGACGTAGATTGAGATTGAATTGATGTGAATAGAGAGAAGCACAAGAGGATGAGAGAGAGCTGATGAGTGATCGTCATATGGAATAATGTAAAATGTTGTTTAGTTTAACAGCAGCAAGTAAAGTAATGAAAGCTAGCTGCTGGTGGTTTTCGAAATGAGGAAGTTGTATAAAAAAGTGTGTATATTTGTTAATTTGGTTGTTGAGACTTGAGCAGGCCTTGTACGACTTGTTCTGTTGTCTGGTTGTTGACGATAACATTGATTTAACTATTATCCATTGATAACATTGATTTAGCAAAAAAAAAAACCATTATCCAGGGTGTTATCTTCTTATGAAATTCATAACAAATGTTATTTTTAAAGCCATTTTTTTATTTTTAAAATTTTCAAAATTTTGTAAATGTAGGGAATATATGTTATAAATATTGTTTAAAAAATAAAAAACAGTTTTGTAACTAACATTTCCTTTGCTCAGGTCTCATACAAAGGATTCATATAAATTGTTTTTGTGTTACTTTTGGAAAAGGAATTATTATTTTGTTTAAAATGAATGAGGAATTGTGATCTTTTCTATAAAGCAACAAGTATCTATATCTATCTATCTATCTATATCTATACTATTATATTAAAGCCGAAACATTGAAAGTTTTGGTTTTCGTTTTGGTTATCCTAAGTTTTGGTTTTCGGTTTGGTTATCCTAATTATTAAAATAAATAATTAAATTACAAAAACAACTCAAAAAACTAATTACTAATGTTAACGTAATTATATTCGGATTAAAATTTCTTCATCCACTTCTACTTCAAATCTTTTTTCTGCACCAACAACTCAATTATTTATTTTTTCTAAATATTTTACTTCTAATTAAAACACTTTACCATTTAATTTAAAACTAATATTACAATAATTAATATATATCCAAAATATCACACCATATCTTTCCGTAATTATTTTTAGTAGTAATTTTTGTAATTAAAACATGGAGTACTTTTTAATTTAAAATTAATCTTGAGATCACTAATATACACCCAAAAATATCTCACCATATATACAAATCATTATTTTTATTAATAAATAACAATCGTTAGATCTAATAATAAGATATATTATATGATTAAATTAATTTACTAAAAATTCAAAGTTCGAACCCGTCAACGACATTTTTAATTTAGAATTTTACAAAATAAATTTTAAACCATGCATTTCATTATATAAATTTATATTAAATTAAAATTAAAAAATTATTAAAAATAAGGATTATATAAAAACATAATTATAATGTTAAATAAATTTTATAACCTATCAAAAGAAACCCGTGCTTGGCACGGGTTATAAGCTAGTTATCTATACTATATTATAATAAGCGAAAGGGGGTATAATTTATAGTTGGTTACCCCCTTATTTTTGGTTATCTCCTTATTTTTGGTTATTCTCATTCACAACCGTTAGATCTTCAATTCAAATAGATCATGACCGTTAGATACAACAATACTAAAAGTTGAAGGTCTAAGGTTCGAATCCCGCCAACAACATTTTAATATAAAATTAATACTAGATTATGTTATATAGAAAGGTTGAAGGTTCGATTCCCACCAACAACATATTAATTTAGATTTAATACTAAACTAAAAATAATATTTAAAATATTATATATACTAAACTATAAACAAATTTAAAAAAAAAATAAAAATAACCCGTGCTTTGCACGGGCTATAAGCTAGTTATTATATATAATAAGCAAACATTGTATAATTTGGTTGTTTGGTTCAACTTGGTTCAACCACATAAAAGAATAGTGATCGTTAGATATTGTAATAACCGTGAATTTTCGAATAATTTTTTTCTACTCGATATTTAAATTTTATTTAAGAAGCGATGCACTAGTAAATTTAATTAGTACGCTTTTGTGAAATTTTAAGATTTTATATACTCGTATATAAAAAAAAAATTATATTATATTTATTTATTATATTTATTTGGTGTTATTAAAATTAAGAAAATAATATTTTTATTTTGAGCCGAATTTAGAGTATCATTTTAATTAGCCGGCACGGGAAAACAAGCCGATTGAGGGGTCAGCATTTCTTTTTACCAAACAAGGCACTAACAGGATCATCATTTCATACACTTACAATTGTCTTCCACATTTTATTTCTTTTTACTTAATAATAATCAGCACTACTAATTTCATTATTAGAGGTAGGTTGTACAATCTTTTATAAAACCAAGACAAATATTACTGTCTATTTGATTTTTATACAAACAGAAACCAGAGCCGAGTAGTTGTTTTCTTTCCTTTTCCAAATCAGTCCATCTATTGTTTCTGTGAACTAAAACTCGACCAAACATAATTATATATATAAAAACAGAACAAACATCAGTTAGTCTAATTTTCTTTCAAAACCAAAAACAAACACTCTACCCACACACACACACACGAACAGAGTAACACACATCAGGGAGCTAAAATTTTCTTTCCTGCAAGAACCATTCCCTGTTTTCTTCCAAACAAAAACAAAAAAATCTCAGATTATTTATATACATACGAACAGAGTTTGCAGCAGGTAGTGATGATTTTTCTGTTAATCGTTTTTTTTACTTCTTTTCTATTCTTCCGATTATGTTTCTTGATTAGTTGGTGGGCTAGGTTGGATGTGTTTTGTGTGGGAGAGATTTTGGTTGTATAGTTGTTATAAGGGGGAGTTTTATTGTACCAGAGAGATTGGGGCAGGGAGGTCGAGAGATTGAGAGATACGAGGGTGGAAGGAGATGATGATGGTGTTGTTGTTTTGGTGGTGAGTCGGAGTAATAAGGAGGGATGCGGAGAAAGAAAGGTGGGTCGAGATGGGATCGAGAGGGGAAAACGGGGTATGAGGAAGGGGGTGTGAGATGTTGTTAAGAGGGGGGGTTCGATTGGGGGGCTACGCGAGGTGACCACCACCCATTGGTGATGGTGGTGCTGTTGCAGAGAGAGAGAGGGAGAGAAGAGAGAACATGAGAGAGAGAGAGATAGAGAGAGAGAGAGAGAGAGAGAGAGAGAGAGAGAGGGGGGAAGAGATAGAACGGGAGAGAAAGAGAGGTTCGAGAGATAGAACAGGGGAGCGGGCGTGCGGACGTGGTGGTGTCAAGTGGGACCCACGCGTCGTGCGATTTATTGATTCGTTTTTGGTATTAAAACGTATAAATAATAATATTATAATAATACAGTTTCGAACGGTTTAATCGGGATGTACATAATAATTGGGTTATTGTTTAATTTGGTTAGAAATAAATAATTTATTAAAAATGGTGATTAATTTATTAATTAAATAGAATTATTGTGTTGATTATTTGGATTTAATTTAGAGATTTAATGATTTATTAATAAGAGAGGGAATATTTGTGAATAAATAGAGTTAAAAATGATTTTAATTTTAGAAAGCTGATAATTAATATTTCCGGATTAATTTAATTAACCGGATCGGACCAGATTATTTAGAGGTTAAAAATCGAAATAATATTTAATTAGTTACGAGATTTAAATTCGGATAATAGTTGAATTATTTTGTTTTTGAGAATAAATAGAGGTTAATATTATTAAATTAGTGAATTTTAGAGAATAAAATTTGATTTGTATTATTAGCGGGTAAAATAAATTAGAATTTGTGAGGTTTCTTAAAAGTAGAATTCATTAATGAATTAGTTTTAAAATGAGAATAGTTATTTTGGATTTTAATTGAATAAAAATGGATGTTTGAATTTTTCATTTTGAGTAAGAATTTAGATTTCCAGATATTAAAAATAGGATATATTCTCCAGATTTAATTCCTGTGTTCGATGAAATATTTATTTATTCCGGAATTAATTTCTGTTATTTATTCCGGAGATTTTTATGAGATATTATTTTATTATTAATTAGATTATCGGATCGGGAGTATTTTATTCTGAAGAATCGCTTACGTATTTCTGGTTGCTATTTTTTAGAAAATAATTCTCGAGACGTAGATCGACGCCAAGTTCACGGGTAGAGTATATATTTTAGCTTCATTCATTCGTACTTCGAGATCGAGGCAAGTTCGTTCTTACCCTAACTTTTGGAAACTGTGAATTTCTGTTCGTGTTATTTAATTCCTTAATTATTTTTGAGATATTATATATTGAGATTATCTGTTGCTCTATATGATGCAATAATTTCTTTTGAGAATTTTTTCTTGTTAAATATTATTATATTGTCAAGTTAGTTTATTTGAGAATTATAATCCCTATAAGCGTAGAAACAATTTAATTGATATCGGGTCGATCTCATTAATTCGAGACGACTATTATTTTATTCAGTGAAACTAATCTCATTCGTCCGAGATAGTTAAATTTATTCTTTTCGATTGAATTTATTGTACAAATTCAATCGTTATTTATTGATTATCTTTTAGTTAGTTCCTCGTTCGAACTAACCAATAGGAGTTTAAAATTATAATTGTTAGAGATTTTTATTCGTCGATCAAGTGAAAAATATTCTATCTAAACGTTCATCAATGTGAGTATTATAAATATCGAGAAGTACTAATTGTTCAGTACGACTCCCAATTACTTTAATCTTAGGACTATTCTCATAGGTTCGAGATAGTCGATTTTATTGTCAAGGTTTGGCATTTTGTTCATGTCAACCGATAAATTATTATTGAGGATTTACATCAGTCCATTGTTCGGATTGGTGGTGAAATTGAGTCATACTGGCAGTCCGCCAGATTTGTAAATATTTTCTGAAAGAGTTATCTCAAGTTATCTGTACCCAACTATTCGGGAATTCTGTATTCTACTGGTCAATTTTGGGCAAGAGGCCCTTTATAGAGAAAGAGAGACTCGTGTACCGTTTTACGGACCCGAGAATTTTTAGGCATTCGTTGCCTTGGTTGAATTGATAACCATTATGATGCTAGCATTCATACATATATATTATAGTTGATATCGTATTGTAGCCGTGATCGGGCGAAGTGCGGTGTCATCGGAGGCCGGTATTCTTGGTTGGTTAGTTGATCGCCCCACCGAGATACGGAGAGGTGGAAGACCAGTTCATTCTTAAATCATGAGTTATCGAGTATTCTGTTTCGAGATGAGTAATGAGTCTTTTGAGTATTCTGTTTTGAGATGAGTTTGAGCCTTTCGAGTATGATATTTTCCAGATGAATTTGAGTCAAATCTTATTGTGATTTTCAATATTAAAATTTTGAGTATTAATTTCGGTAAACCTTATTATATTTATATACCGAGCGAGAAGAGAACTTGCTGAGCACTATAGTTGCTCATTCTTGCTTTACAACATTTTGTTCAGCTGTCAAGACGGAAAAAGGCGAGACGTCCAGCCGGGGCTATAAAGGCAAGGGGAAAGCGCAAGGCTATGGCGTCAATAATTAGAAGACCCAGATAGAATCTTTATATTTCTACTGATGTGAACTTTTGTAATATATTAAATCGAGATGTATCAAGTTGTTTTGTACTATGTTGTGAAGACGATCTTGGACCTGCGGAGTGGGACATTTTATGCTCCGTTGTATTATATATTTTGCTTTGTTATTGCGTAACTTGTGCTACAGGATATTGAGACAATGTGACGACCCGGGTCCCCTGTCAGGGTGGATTTGGGGGCGTTACAGTTTTGGTATCAGAGCAATAGTTATATTTTTAGGAATCGTACGAGCCTTAGAGTATAACCGGATGCGAGAATTTAGAGATGTAATACGAGCCTAGAACTATAACGCGACGTGAGAATTTAGAGATATATTATACGATGTTGAGATTTTGGCACTAAGCGCCTTACGCCTTTTTATATATATATAGGCATATCTAGTCGATTGAAACCTGACCGAGGTTTTTCGTACTTTTGTAGATGTCTACTTCCAGACCAATTGACTTTCGTTCTACTCGAGATAGACTTCCTACACCTTATTCACATGGACCCCTAGTTCCCAATTAATTTAAGATAGGATGCCTAATTTCCCATTATAAATGAGATCGGATGATACCTTACAGAGTTTCCACATTTTGTAAATGTTGTCAATACCTTTACCAGGGTCTGCAAGTGTCGCTTTTATTCGAGAATCAATAGTTGTTCCTACGAGCTTACTTTGAGCTAGAAAATCGTTTTTTTTAAAAAATAACTTCCTTACCAATGATTATCGATAAATCTTACCATTCGAATTTACTCAGACAATTTCTACCATATTTGAAAAAAGGACCTATGTTGTTTAGAGGTTAAGTTACCCATCATCATGTACTTTCATAAATACAAATCCGTTTAATACCCATTCCTATATTTGATACCCTTTGAGATATTGAGATGAACAACCCTATATATAGGGGAAGACTATCAGTCTCTGTGATTGAAGTCTGGTGGGACGCCACCGTTTGTACTGTTGTTTGTCATTAGAGTACTAAAGGCTGGCCACCTTGTGTACTATGACGGTTGTCCTAATGACACATACAACAAAACAGATGTTCAATGATCATCATGATCTCTCAGTTAATCCCTTGTTAAGATTCTCACTATCAAAACTTGAGTATTCACATGTTTTTGTTTAACATTAATTCCTTTATGAGTTATCTCTATTCAAAGTTCTTATGGATCCTAAAATGATCGGTGTCTAAGAATTTCAAAGAGGTATACTGACATTTGAATGTGATGAAACGTTACTCCCAGAAAAGAGAATTTCAGCAATTCGAGTTTGAGTACAAATTTCTAATTATGCATAGACTATTACGCTAATTATTCGCTAGTCAGATCTTCGAAAGCCTACGTAGTGTCTCATGGTTATGTGTTAAAGTGCTAAGAATTTGGTTTGAATGCGGAACAATCTTTTAAAAGTGAGAAGCGAGTCGATACTGAGTATACATTGATGATATATTACTTGTTGATGAAAGAGTGATCGTTTTTCATATAGAAAAAGAAATGAGAACATGGTTGAGAGAAGTGTAGGATATTTTCTTTGTATAATGTTGAATAAGCTAGGACTATCTCTGTTAATATGTTATGGTAAATAAAAATTATTGGTGGGAAGCGAAGAGAGCCATGGAAGGTGATACGATTATACCGTGGGCTAGATTTACAATGTTGTTTCTAGAGAGGTATTTCCCCAAATATCTGGAGAACCAGATGGAGATAAAGTTTTTAGAACTCAAGCAAGGCAACATGACTGTAGCTGAATACGAAGCCAAGTTTTCTGAACTCTCTAGGTTTGTGCCTTACCATGTGGATACGGACGAAAAGAGAGCTAAACGTTTTCAACTAGGGCTAAAGCCGTGGATCCAGAATCGAGTTGCGGTCCTAGAAATCACCAACTATGCTACTGTGGTTCAAAAAGCATCTATTGTGGAAAGTGGATCTGAGTTGTACTCAAAGGACAAGGATATGAAGAAAAGGAAGTTTCAGAATCGTGGAAATAATTTTGAGAGGAAGCCGGACGATCGGAATGGAAAGAGACCTTTTGTGAAGCGGGAAGACAGAAGCAATGATACAAAGAGAACTGAGAATCAAGACGCTAGGGGAAACAATCAAAGGTCCAGACCCACTCAGGCAGCCAATCTAATTCAAGGGAGGCCACCGCTACCCGAATGCAAAACGTGTGGAAGGAAGCACCCAGGACCATGTAATCTGGCCAACATTGTTTGTTACAACTGTGGACAAAAAGGGCACTATTCTTCTCACTGCAAGGATAAGGCCGTTACTTGTTTCAATTGCGGAAAGGGAGGACATATTGCACGAGATTGCAAGTCACCACCAAAGGAGACAACTGCACCTAGACTCATGGCACCTCCCAGCAACAAGCCAACTGCTCGTACTTTCAATATGACGGTGAAGGATGCTATTGCTGATAGTGATGTGATTGCAGGTACGCTTTTAGTCAATTCTGTAGATGCATGTGTTTTGTTTGATTCGGGAGCAACAAAATCTTTCATATCGGAGAATTTTAGGAATAAATTGAATATTCAGTCCGTACCATTAGGGGAGACATTGATTATAGAAGTAGCAAATCAGGAAAAAAGTCCCTGTAGATCAGATATGTCCAGATTGTGGAATCGAAATCCAAGGACAACATTTCGAAGCAGACCTTCTTTCTTTTAATTTAGGGGAGTTTGATATAATTCTGGGAATGGATTGGTTGACACGTTATGATGCTCAAATCAATTGTCGGCGTAAGTGGGTTAGTGTAAAGGGACCCAACGGCAAAAGAATACAATTTCGCGGAAGGAAACCTACTAGTAATTTTCTGACTTTGATTCAAGCGAAGAAACTACTAAGAAGTGGGTGTCAAGCCTACTTAGCTTATGTGGTTGACAACGAGAAGCAAGCCCCTGCCATTGATGAAATCCCTGTAGTGAATCAATTCGAAGATGTTTTTCCTGAAGAGTTACCTGGATTGCCACCCGACAGAGAAATAGAATTCAATATCGATCTTGCCCCGGGAACTGCACCAATTTCCAAAGCACCATACCGAATGGCTCCAGTTGAGATGAAGGAGTTGGCTACCCAACTGCAAGAATTACTTGACAAAGGCGTAATCAGACCAAGTGTATCCCCGTGGGGAGCTCCAGTGCTGTTCGTGAAGAAGAAGGACGGATCTATGCGACTATGTATTGATTATCGTGAGTTGAACAAGATGACCATTAAGAATAAGTACCCCTTACCTCGAATCGACGATCTGTTTGACCAACTTAAGGGAGCTAGATGTTTTTCAAAGATTGATTTGAGATCCGGTTATCATCAACTAAAGATCAAGCCTGAGGATATTCCTAAGACTGCCTTTAGGACCCGATATGGACATTACGAATTCTTAGTCATGTCTTTTGGATTGACGAATGCGCCAGCTGCTTTTATGGATTTGATGAATCGTGTGTTTAAGAGATACTTGGACAAGTTCGTGATTGTATTTATTGATGACATCCTGATATACTCGAAGTCTCCTGAGGAACATGCTGAACACCTCCGTCTAGTTCTGGAAACGCTGCGGAAGGAAAAGTTATATGCGAAATTCTCGAAGTGTGAATTCTGGCTAAAAGAAGTTCAATTTTTGGGACACATTGTAAGCGGCGAAGGGATTTCTGTAGACCCCGCAAAGATAGAAGCCGTAGCAGATTGGGAGAGACCCAAGACTCCCACCGAAGTTAGAAGTTTCCTTGGTTTGGCCGGATACTATCGAAGGTTCGTGAAGGATTTCTCAAAGATAGCTACGCCACTGACTCGACTTACCAGAAAAAGTGAAAAGTTCGAATGGACCCCCAAATGTGAAGATAGCTTTCAAGAATTGAAGAAGAGATTGACTACTGCCCCGGTGTTGACCTTACCCGATGAGAAAGGCGATTTCGTAATTTTCAGCGACGCCTCTCACAAGGGTTTAGGATGTGTTTTGATGCAACACGGAAAAGTAATAGCTTATGCCTCTCGGCAACTGAAGGAGTATGAGTCCCGTTACCCTACTCACGATTTGGAACTTGCTGCTATTGTTTTCGCACTCAAGATTTGGAGACATTACCTTTACGGAGAGAAATGCGAGATTTACACGGATCACAAGAGCTTAAAGTATATATTCACGCAAAAGGAATTAAACATGAGACAAAGAAGATGGTTAGAATTGATCAAGGACTATGATTGCTCGATAAACTATCACCCAGGGAAGGCTAATGTTGTAGCTGATGCATTAAGTAGAAAGGAAAGACTAAACCTGTTGACAACCTCAGAAGAATTGGTTAGAGAATTTGAGAAGATGGAATTAGAAGTCAAGGTCCCAGTCCAAAACAATGAAAGAGTTTACAGCATTCAGTTTCAACCAGAGTTACTTGAGAAGATTCGACGTTGTCAAGAACAAGTAATGGAAGAAAGAAGATCAGAGTTGACCGGAGAAGAATTTCTGAGTTCGAAAGATGAAAAGGGAATTAAGCGATTTGCATCGAGAATATGGATTCCTAATGTTACAGAGTTGAAGGAAGAAATTATGAGCGAAGCGCATAACTCGAGATATTCCATTCACCCAGGGAGCACAAAAATGTATTGAAGGTAGTGTTTTTCGAAGTTCGTTCACAGGGAAGGACTCTCAATATCGATTTCGAGTAGATTGCCTCTTACAATTTAGAAGTATGAACCAAGGGGGGGTTTGAGTTTGGTTAAGGTGTTTTATCAAACACCTTGCATACAATAACTAACTTGCTACAAAAACACAACTAAGTTAATGGCTAATATCCAAATTTGCCAACACAACAACACAATGAGCAAATTAACAAGACAAGGGATATTTGACCCAAGGATTATGGATATTCAAGCACTTCAACCCAACAACAAGCAAATATATCCAACTCTACCTAACCAAGATAATTGGTGAAGCACACAATCACTTATTTCTCTTCTATTATAAACACTAATTTAGTGAAGCACATAAATTAGTTCTCTTGATACTAGCAACCAATAGTGAAGCACTACCAATTTAACCAAATCAAGGAATCAATCAAAGAGAGGCTAGGACAAACCCAAGGATGAGGAGCTCAACCTAGGTATTTGCACTTGAATTTTGAGAATTTAGGTACACTAAACTTGTGCTACTATAATGAATGTACTAACAATTACGGATTAGCACAAACAATTAGCAATTGAATTCACAAGAGAAGCAAATTGAAGCAACTTACAATTCTCCAAGCAAAATCATAAACAATACAACTCAAGAATTCAAGATAGAGTGAAATAGATCTTACTTAAAATGAAATGGGTTTTGATACAAGAAATCCTTCCTTGAGCCAAATAAATGAAGTTAGTTACTCATAATCAATGCTAGATTACAAGTAACCAATGTTCTTCCTCCTACTCTAATTATATTTACAAGATGAGACTACAAGATAAGGTTAGGTTTTGATGAAGATAAGAGGTAGGTTAAGATATGAAGATGAGATGTGTTTGGCTATATTTATTTTAACACACAGCAGGGGTCGTACGGCCTGTCGAACGGCCGTACAACTGCCCGTACAGAAAATCTGCTCCCTTGAACGGCCTGTCGAACGGCCGTACAGTAGCCCGTACGAGATAAAATCTTCAAGATAATACATTAAACACCTCCCGACATCGCGAGCTTTCATCTTCTAACTTCCCTCTTTAATAATCTTCGCTTTCATGCCCAAATTAAGCCATCTTTTCAACAATTAAGCACGAGGCACTGAAAGATGAAAAACATAACAAATATTAATAAAACAACATTCGAAACTAACAAAAATGCAAGAGAATAAAAGACAAAACGTGTATAAAATACACATTATCAAATGTTCCCCCACTTGAACTTTGCTAGTCCCGAGCAAACTAAAATTAACATAACCATATACTCCTAACTAGTACCACTTCCGTAGGTGATCACGGTTGCATTTGGCATATGCAACAAGCCCTTGGAACCCCTAGGTAGCCCTAGTGGACGAGTGAGGTCTCGTGAGGGTTTATAGATGATGTACCCACAAAATCACAAAAATCACCAATAAACAAAAAACTGACAATACCTACTAATTAACTAACTACTACACTCACATATCCGAGTCGTCTACTTGTAACTAAAATCAAACATATAGAGCTATTCACCTTGTCATCCACTAAAATGAGCTAACAACCAATTCAAGAATCAAGATAACACACCTTGTGCAAGATGTAACCATGACATTAAAGATAGAATGAATGCACTTCAATCGTGAACACTAGACAAGATGATCACAAAGCATACACGGCTTCACATTAAGAAGATGAAATTGTATGGTGAAAAATCTCACATCTCTCAATTATCTATCACACAAGTATGGGCTAGAGATTTCACTCAACTCCAAGTCTAAATGCATGCGCTCTACTTGACCTTGCATGTTCACCTAAATTCCGGATTGCACCAAAAACAAGGAATTCATAAAATGGGTTGTAATGAGGCTTGGGTGAAGGTGTGAAAATTTAAGTTCAAGGAAGGTGTAAAAGTCTCGCTAGTTGAGTCAAAATGACGCTTGCTCGCTTCATCCACCAAATTCTCAAACTAAAGAATGTCTCCACTCATTTACAATTACAAAGCACAACCACATTTACCAAGAAATTTGAATCAAAATAATGTACAAAGATTTATTGCTTTTTCTTTTATTTTTTTTTTCTTTTATTTTATTTTATTTTTTTTTTTTTTTACATACCCCTTTACTTATTTTTTTTTTTCTTTTTTTTTTTTTTAGAAAAGGGGATGCATTACATATATAAATACTACAAGAACTTAGAACCACATCTAGATATACACATCAAACTAGTTCCCACTTACAATAAATAGAAATCTTCCTCTTCACAACTTCTCCAAATTCACATACTCATCAATCAATTCTTTCCAAGACTCAACTAGCTCAACTAGGTCGAGAGTGAAGTATTTGGCTATGACTCATGTATAAAAGGAGAAAGTGACGAAGAAAATATGGATATAAGCTTCAAAGGGGTAACTAGGGATTATTTTCATGGTTCACAAGCTAAAAAGGTCAAAAAGGTTATCCTAAATAGAATTTCCTTATTATGGTGCATCCATGAATGAAGGTTTAATGCAAGCCCTAGAGCAACAAACACACATAAAGAGGGAGCAACACACAAGCAAAAGAATCATCGTTCAAGGCCTCACAAGGTTTAAGTTGTAATAACATCTTCTCGATTTGATTCCATGCATTCTAAGAGATAATCGTCATGCTCACAATTTAATTACAAACATCTAGACTTTTCATGCCAGTTTAAGTGAGTGTGTGCAATAAGGTGCATCAAACTTATAGATTCACATCAAATTGATAATGCTAGATACGTAATAGGAGAAAACAAGGCTACAAGCTCACAATGTCATAAATTTTACAAACAAGTAAACACACTCATGACTAAACTTATTTCCCAAATGCAAACAAAACGGACATTAAATGAAACAAAAAAAAAAAATACTAATACTAGCTACGCATATTATACAATAAAGATATACATAAACAATCCTTCCCCCACTTAAAACATGGCATGTCCTCATGCATGACAAACAAAACGAAGTAGAGATATGAGTGAAAGAGAACTCCCCTGAAAATAAAGAACAAGAACCGGGAGCAAAGCCACTCATACTTGTCAAAATCCGACTCCAAATATTGCAAGCCAAGATTTGAACTAATGCCGCAAACCACAAGCAACCCTACAAAATAACCGACACGCCAAAATCCACACCGTCAAAGCTACTACAATATACTAATTAAGAATATATAATTAGTTAAAATTTTTGTTGTTTTTTATTGATTAAAAGAAAAAGATAAAATAAAATAAAAATAATAACCGACTACTGATAAAGTCAAAAATCAAAAATCAAATTTGAAGCGATTTAAATCGATTCTTGAATTTACAAAAATTGTTTAATTTAGAAAATTAAAAAATGAAAATCAAAAGAAAAGAAAAAAAAAGGAAAAAAAAAAAAATAATAATAATAATAATAATAAAATAAAATAAATCACTAACCAATTAATAATAAAATCAAAAATCAAATTTAAAAATAAAATAAAATAAAATAAAAAGTCACATTTAAAACTAAAATAAAATAAATAAATAAAAAATGAAATTTAAAATAAAAATAAAATAACTAAGCAATTAATAATAAAAGTAAAAATAAAATTTTAAAATAAAAATCAAATTAAAAAAAAAATTGATTCTTGAATTTATATACATTACTTAGTTTTAGAAAATTAAAAAAAACTAAAATCAAAATTAAAAAGAATTAAAAAATTTGTTTTTGACTTTTTTTTTTAAAAATAAAAAAAATAAAATAAAACAAAAATAAAATAAAATAAAAGAAACTAACTATCCAATTAATAAGAAAATCAAATTTTAAAAGTAAGATAATAATATAATCAAAAATCAAATTTTAAATCAAAAATCAAATTAATAATCAAAATTCAAATTTTAAAACTAAAATAAAATAAAATAAAATAACTAAGCTATTAATAATAATAAAAAAAAATCAAAAATCAAAATTTTGAAATGAAATAATAATAAAATCAAAAATCAAATTTAAAACTAAATAAAACTAAAACTAAAATAGAAATAAAAATAAAAACGAAATATAAAACTAAATTAAAACAATAATAAAGGGGGGGGGAAGGGTTTTGTCGTGAAAAACAGGGGGGGTGGGAATGGGTTAAAAAAAAAAAGAGGAAGGAACGGTGGCTGTTCGCAGGAGGTGGAGAGAAGAGGGGGGTGGCTTGTGAAGTTGGAATGGATGTGAGGCTGGTGTGCGAGGTGGGTGTTGTGAAGGAGGGCTTGCAGCAGTGAATCTGTAGAAGAATGGTGGTACGGAACGGACGGAGTAGTGGTGTAGTGAGATATGGGAGTTAGGAGATGGGAGTTTGGTTTGCAGGGGTGCGACTGTGGTTGGTGGGATCGAATGAAAGGAGGAGGATGAGGTGGAGAAGAAGGAGTGGAGAGGCAGGAGGGAGAGAGTCGTGTTGGAGGCTGTGGTACGGACGGCGGTGCAGGGAGGGAATAAGGAAGAGTTGCGATGGATTGGAGTGAAAAGGAGGAATGGGAGAGGTGAGGTAGAATTTGGTGGTGAAGGTTAATGGAGGGAATAGTAGTCTGGTGGTGAAGAAGGCGAGGGAGAGGATAGTTACGGGGGATGTGTGATTGGAGGTACGGAGGAGAGATTCGTGGTTGTTGAGACGAGAACGGTGGTAGAGGATGGAGATGGTGAACGAAATTAACAGCGGTGTTAACGCGGAGGTAAAGCAGCGGGGAGGAGTTGGGATTGCGGTTGCAGCGGAGGGGAAGAGACGGGGGAATGGAGAAGACGGTGGGGAAATGCTGGCGGAGATAGAGGCGGGGGATGGAGGAGGTAAGGTGAGGTGCAGGGGGGAGAAATGGAGGAATATGGAGGATGAAGGGAACAACAGTGGTGGAGGGGAAAAGAAGAGAAGAATGGGTTTAACGGAAGAGAAGAAGTGAATAGTGGTGGCTGAGATGTTGATTTTGAAACGGAGAAATTTGCAATGTGTTTAAACGAAAGGGGAGATGGAGGCTGTTGATTGTTGGCGGTGAATTGGTGGCCGGAAGAGAGGGGTTGCTTTTGTTCTGTTTTATGAGCTGTACTGCCAGTACAAGAAGTGGGTAATGAATTGAAAAAAACACACAATTTGAACTACAACACGGACAGAAACCATAAAAATCAAGTACGGGCTGCTGCACGGCTTGCTGCACGGTCTGTAGCCCGTACGATTCCCCGTACAGTCCTGAAAATTTACAAAAACTATTTTTTTTTCTTTTTTTTTTTTAAGAAAATTTCCACAAATCCTTGAATGCTTGAATAAAATGTAAATTCCTGAAAACATGAAACAAACACATCAAGGCACGAGTGGAACAAATATAAAAACTATAAAAAACGATAATTAACGATACTAAATATTATTGAGCGAGGCATTATTATTAATTTTTTTTTTTTTTTTGAAAATCTATTATAAAATTCATTAATCACACCACAAAAATACATAATTTTTTTTTGTTATTTTCTTAGAATTAAAATAGATGAAAAATGGAATCCCCACTCACTAATATTTAGATCAATTCTCAAACCCACAATATGCATAACACCCTACATAAATGCAAGCGAGGAACAAAATCTAACACACGCATAAAAATATATAAATACATGCGTACCTTGGGTTGCCTCCCAAAAGCGCTTTGTTTATTGTCGTTGGCTCGACTTATTTATACAACTATTCTAACTAATGAGGTGAAAAAGCAAATAAATGCACATACCTACGAATCAATAATAAGAACAAGGTGTGCAAATATACCTTTGATCCATAAAAATATAAAAATATTTTTATGATCTTCACATCTTCAAGAGACTTCGAAAAAGAAAAATAGTTAGAAAAATTGTCAGAATAATCATTATAACTACGACTCAAAAATTCCTCCCAAATTGGATCCTTATATACCGAAGCAAAAAATTCAACCTCATCAATCTTAAGCTCAAATCCCTTCTCAATTTTAATTGGACATTCATCAATTTTTATCTCATCTACCAATTCATTAAGCACAAAAGTATTTTCTAAATTTGGTAGATCCTCAACTACATCCAATTTATCATTGTCAAGCTTAGGGCAATCGTCAACTAAACAAGCAAATTCATCATGCACAACATTTTCATCAATTACAAAACAAGAATCGTGATTAGTAGGAGGATTGACCTCCTCTAATCGACTCACGGTTTCGGCTAGTTGACTCATTTGCTTTTCCAAGTTGGATATGCTTTGAGAAGTGATGTTTTCCAAGTTGGATATACTTTGAAAAGTGGCGTTTTGAAATTGGAGGTTGTTTGCCGCCATTTGTTTCATCATTTCTTCAAGTGATGACAATGTAGATGAAGACCCTTGATGGTCTTGGGAATTATATTGTGGATCATAGCATCGATTTTCAAAAGCAAGTTGGAGGTTGTTTGCCGCCATTTGGTTTATCATCTCCTTTATTGATGATAAGGAAGATGAAGAAGACCCTTGATGGTCTTGAGAATTATATTGCGGATCATAACATTGATTTTCACAAGCATATGAATTATCGATGCTAGGAAGGTAAGGAGCATAGCATGAGTTTGTAGAATATAAAGAATTCACCTGATACGCATTAAAATTCTGAGAAGAATTAAAATCTTGATATCGTTCTTGATCATAGGTGAAATCTTGAGCATTATTCCAACCAAAATAGTTATCCATCGTCTCCTGAAAGAGTTAGTTCATGTCTATATCCAATAAACATGAAGACACACCAATAAAAAAAAACAAAGAAGAAATTATATACAAAGATAAAATCTAAACTATAAGAAACAATTAACTCAAAATTAATATTGTTGCCTTCCCCGGCAGCGGCGCCAATTTGAAGGTAGTGTTTTTCGAAGTTCGTTCACAGGGAAGGACTCTCAATATCGATTTCGAGTAGATTGCCTCTTACAATTTAGAAGTATGAACCAAGGGGGGGTTTGAGTTTGGTTAAGGTGTTTTATCAAACACCTTGCATACAATAACTAACTTGCTACAAAAACACAACTAAGTTAATGGCTAATATCCAAATTTGCCAACACAACAACACAATGAGCAAATTAACAAGACAAGGGATATTTGACCCAAGGATTATGGATATTCAAGCACTTCAACCCAACAACAAGCAAATATATCCAACTCTACCTAACCAAGATAATTGGTGAAGCACACAATCACTTATTTCTCTTCTATTATAAACACTAATTTAGTGAAGCACATAAATTAGTTCTCTTGATACTAGCAACCAATAGTGAAGCACTACCAATTTAACCAAATCAAGGAATCAATCAAAGAGAGGCTAGGACAAACCCAAGGATGAGGAGCTCAACCTAGGTATTTGCACTTGAATTTTGAGAATTTAGGTACACTAAACTTGTGCTACTATAATGAATGTACTAACAATTACGGATTAGCACAAACAATTAGCAATTGAATTCACAAGAGAAGCAAATTGAAGCAACTTACAATTCTCCAAGCAAAATCATAAACAATACAACTCAAGAATTCAAGATAGAGTGAAATAGATCTTACTTAAAATGAAATGGGTTTTGATACAAGAAATCCTTCCTTGAGCCAAATAAATGAAGTTAGTTACTCATAATCAATGCTAGATTACAAGTAACCAATGTTCTTCCTCCTACTCTAATTATATTTACAAGATGAGACTACAAGATAAGGTTAGGTTTTGATGAAGATAAGAGGTAGGTTAAGATATGAAGATGAGATGTGTTTGGCTATATTTATTTTAACACACAGCAGGGGTCGTACGGCCTGTCGAACGGCCGTACAACTGCCCGTACAGAAAATCTGCTCCCTTGAACGGCCTGTCGAACGGCCGTACAGTAGCCCGTACGAGATAAAATCTTCAAGATAATACATTAAACACCTCCCGACATCGCGAGCTTTCATCTTCTAACTTCCCTCTTTAATAATCTTCGCTTTCATGCCCAAATTAAGCCATCTTTTCAACAATTAAGCACGAGGCACTGAAAGATGAAAAACATAACAAATATTAATAAAACAACATTCGAAACTAACAAAAATGCAAGAGAATAAAAGACAAAACGTGTATAAAATACACATTATCATGTATCAAGACATCAAGCTGAATTATTGGTGGCCCAACATGAAGAGGGAGATTGCAGAATGGGTAAGTAAGTGTTTGACATGTCAGAAAGTGAAGGCGGAACATCAACGACCAAGTGGACTTCTACAACCTTTAGAGATACCCGAGTGGAAATGGGAGCATATTACCATGGATTTTGTCGTAGGATTGCCCCGAACTAGAGCCAGCCACGATGCTATTTGGGTTATTGTCGACCGACTCACTAAATCTGCGCATTTTCTACCAATTAGTGATAAGTATTCTGTTGAGAGATTGGTGAACATGTACCTAAAGGAGATTGTAGTTCGTCACGGAGTACCTGTTTCAATTGTATCTGATAGAGATGCCCGTTTTACTTCTCGATTTTGGAAAAGTTTTCAAGAATGTCTTGGCACGAAGTTAAATCTGAGCACTGCTTATCATCCACAGACCGATGGACAAAGTGAAAGGACGATTCAAACAGTTGAAGATATGTTAAGAGCCTGTGCACTTGATTTTAAAGGAAGTTGGGATGAGCATTTGCCCCTAGTCGAGTTTGCTTACAACAATAGTTACCATTCGAGCATATGTATGGCACCTTATGAAGCTTTGTACGGAAGGAAGTGTAGATCACCTTTATATTGGGATGAAGTAGGAGAAAGGAAGATACTAGGACCGGAATTACTTCAACAAACTAAGCAAGCAACCGAGGTTATTCGAAAAAGGTTAGTTGCAGCTCAAGATCGACAGAGGAAGTATGCAAATCAAAAGAGGAAAGACAAAGCGTTTGAAGTGGGAGATAAAGTGATGCTAAAAGTTTCACCTTGGAAAGGAGTAATGAGATTCGGAAAGAAAGGCAAGTTAAGTCCCAGATATATAGGACCCTTCGAGATTCTTAAGAAGATAGGACCACTAGCTTATCAGTTGGCCCTACCTCCAGACCTTCAGCATATCCACGATGTGTTTCATGTCTCTACGTTAAGAGAGTACCATTCTGATTTCAGGCACGTTATAACCTACGAACCAGTGGAAATTCGTCCAGATTTGACATACGAAGAAAAGCCAGTGGAGATCCTAGATTACAAAGTGCAAGAGTTAAGAACTAAGAAAGTAAATTTAGTGAAAGTACTTTGGAGAAACCACCAAGTTGAGGAAGCCACGTGGGAATTAGAAAGTGAAATGCGGAATAAATATCCGGAATTGTTTAGTGCGTAATTTTGATTCCGAGGACGGAATCCTATAAGGGGGGAAGATTGTAATAACCGTGAATTTTCGAATAATTTTTTTCTACTCGATATTTAAATTTTATTTAAGAAGCGATGCACTAGTAAATTTAATTAGTACGCTTTTGTGAAATTTTAAGATTTTATATACTCGTATATAAAAAAAATTATATTATATTTATTTATTATATTTATTTGGTGTTATTAAAATTAAGAAAATAATATTTTTATTTTGAGCCGAATTTAGAGTATCATTTTAATTAGCCGGCACGGGAAAACAAGCCGATTGAGGGGTCAGCATTTCTTTTTACCAAACAAGGCACTAACAGGATCATCATTTCATACACTTACAATTGTCTTCCACATTTTATTTCTTTTTACTTAATAATAATCAGCACTACTAATTTCATTATTAGAGGTAGGTTGTACAATCTTTTATAAAACCAAGACAAATATTACTGTCTATTTGATTTTTATACAAACAGAAACCAGAGCCGAGTAGTTGTTTTCTTTCCTTTTCCAAATCAGTCCATCTATTGTTTCTGTGAACTAAAACTCGACCAAACATAATTATATATATAAAAACAGAACAAACATCAGTTAGTCTAATTTTCTTTCAAAACCAAAAACAAACACTCTACCCACACACACACACACGAACAGAGTAACACACATCAGGGAGCTAAAATTTTCTTTCCTGCAAGAACCATTCCCTGTTTTCTTCCAAACAAAAACAAAAAAATCTCAGATTATTTATATACATACGAACAGAGTTTGCAGCAGGTAGTGATGATTTTTCTGTTAATCGTTTTTTTTACTTCTTTTCTATTCTTCCGATTATGTTTCTTGATTAGTTGGTGGGCTAGGTTGGATGTGTTTTGTGTGGGAGAGATTTTGGTTGTATAGTTGTTATAAGGGGGAGTTTTATTGTACCAGAGAGATTGGGGCAGGGAGGTCGAGAGATTGAGAGATACGAGGGTGGAAGGAGATGATGATGGTGTTGTTGTTTTGGTGGTGAGTCGGAGTAATAAGGAGGGATGCGGAGAAAGAAAGGTGGGTCGAGATGGGATCGAGAGGGGAAAACGGGGTATGAGGAAGGGGGTGTGAGATGTTGTTAAGAGGGGGGGTTCGATTGGGGGGCTACGCGAGGTGACCACCACCCATTGGTGATGGTGGTGCTGTTGCAGAGAGAGAGAGGGAGAGAAGAGAGAACATGAGAGAGAGAGAGATAGAGAGAGAGAGAGAGAGAGAGAGAGAGAGAGAGAGAGGGGGGAAGAGATAGAACGGGAGAGAAAGAGAGGTTCGAGAGATAGAACAGGGGAGCGGGCGTGCGGACGTGGTGGTGTCAAGTGGGACCCACGCGTCGTGCGATTTATTGATTCGTTTTTGGTATTAAAACGTATAAATAATAATATTATAATAATACAGTTTCGAACGGTTTAATCGGGATGTACATAATAATTGGGTTATTGTTTAATTTGGTTAGAAATAAATAATTTATTAAAAATGGTGATTAATTTATTAATTAAATAGAATTATTGTGTTGATTATTTGGATTTAATTTAGAGATTTAATGATTTATTAATAAGAGAGGGAATATTTGTGAATAAATAGAGTTAAAAATGATTTTAATTTTAGAAAGCTGATAATTAATATTTCCGGATTAATTTAATTAACCGGATCGGACCAGATTATTTAGAGGTTAAAAATCGAAATAATATTTAATTAGTTACGAGATTTAAATTCGGATAATAGTTGAATTATTTTGTTTTTGAGAATAAATAGAGGTTAATATTATTAAATTAGTGAATTTTAGAGAATAAAATTTGATTTGTATTATTAGCGGGTAAAATAAATTAGAATTTGTGAGGTTTCTTAAAAGTAGAATTCATTAATGAATTAGTTTTAAAATGAGAATAGTTATTTTGGATTTTAATTGAATAAAAATGGATGTTTGAATTTTTCATTTTGAGTAAGAATTTAGATTTCCAGATATTAAAAATAGGATATATTCTCCAGATTTAATTCCTGTGTTCGATGAAATATTTATTTATTCCGGAATTAATTTCTGTTATTTATTCCGGAGATTTTTATGAGATATTATTTTATTATTAATTAGATTATCGGATCGGGAGTATTTTATTCTGAAGAATCGCTTACGTATTTCTGGTTGCTATTTTTTAGAAAATAATTCTCGAGACGTAGATCGACGCCAAGTTCACGGGTAGAGTATATATTTTAGCTTCATTCATTCGTACTTCGAGATCGAGGCAAGTTCGTTCTTACCCTAACTTTTGGAAACTGTGAATTTCTGTTCGTGTTATTTAATTCCTTAATTATTTTTGAGATATTATATATTGAGATTATCTGTTGCTCTATATGATGCAATAATTTCTTTTGAGAATTTTTTCTTGTTAAATATTATTATATTGTCAAGTTAGTTTATTTGAGAATTATAATCCCTATAAGCGTAGAAACAATTTAATTGATATCGGGTCGATCTCATTAATTCGAGACGACTATTATTTTATTCAGTGAAACTAATCTCATTCGTCCGAGATAGTTAAATTTATTCTTTTCGATTGAATTTATTGTACAAATTCAATCGTTATTTATTGATTATCTTTTAGTTAGTTCCTCGTTCGAACTAACCAATAGGAGTTTAAAATTATAATTGTTAGAGATTTTTATTCGTCGATCAAGTGAAAAATATTCTATCTAAACGTTCATCAATGTGAGTATTATAAATATCGAGAAGTACTAATTGTTCAGTACGACTCCCAATTACTTTAATCTTAGGACTATTCTCATAGGTTCGAGATAGTCGATTTTATTGTCAAGGTTTGGCATTTTGTTCATGTCAACCGATAAATTATTATTGAGGATTTACATCAGTCCATTGTTCGGATTGGTGGTGAAATTGAGTCATACTGGCAGTCCGCCAGATTTGTAAATATTTTCTGAAAGAGTTATCTCAAGTTATCTGTACCCAACTATTCGGGAATTCTGTATTCTACTGGTCAATTTTGGGCAAGAGGCCCTTTATAGAGAAAGAGAGACTCGTGTACCGTTTTACGGACCCGAGAATTTTTAGGCATTCGTTTCCTTGGTTGAATTGATAACCATTATGATGCTAGCATTCATACATATATATTATAGTTGATATCGTATTGTAGCCGTGATCGGGCGAAGTGCGGTGTCATCGGAGGCCGGTATTCTTGGTTGGTTAGTTGATCGCCCCACCGAGATACGGAGAGGTGGAAGACCAGTTCATTCTTAAATCATGAGTTATCGAGTATTCTGTTTCGAGATGAGTAATGAGTCTTTTGAGTATTCTGTTTTGAGATGAGTTTGAGCCTTTCGAGTATGATATTTTCCAGATGAATTTGAGTCAAATCTTATTGTGATTTTCAATATTAAAATTTTGAGTATTAATTTCGGTAAACCTTATTATATTTATATACCGAGCGAGAAGAGAACTTGCTGAGCACTATAGTTGCTCATTCTTGCTTTACAACATTTTGTTCAGCTGTCAAGACGGAAAAAGGCGAGACGTCCAGCCGGGGCTATAAAGGCAAGGGGAAAGCGCAAGGCTATGGCGTCAATAATTAGAAGACCCAGATAGAATCTTTATATTTCTACTGATGTGAACTTTTGTAATATATTAAATCGAGATGTATCAAGTTGTTTTGTACTATGTTGTGAAGACGATCTTGGACCTGCGGAGTGGGACATTTTATGCTCCGTTGTATTATATATTTTGCTTTGTTATTGCGTAACTTGTGCTACAGGATATTGAGACAATGTGACGACCCGGGTCCCCTGTCAGGGTGGATTTGGGGGCGTTACAGATATTTAGCAAATAGATGATAGCCGTTAGATCTAATAATAAAGAATATTCAATATTTAAATCCCTCTTTTAAAGATCCAAGGTTCGAATCCCGTCAACAATAAATTTATATTAAGATTTTATATTATTAGTTCTAATCAACACACATCATTTATTAAATAACTATTATTATTACTAATAATTTTATTAATTAATTACAAAGTTAAATTATATCCATAATAAATTATTATACTCTATTTTATTTAATCATATAAATTTAAAAGAATTTAAAAGTAACTCGTGCTTTGCACGGGCTATAAGCTAGTACGTGTAATGAGTGCTACATGTTGTTCATGTTTTCTACGTAGGTCAATCTTTTAATTTAAATAAATATTTCAGATCATTAAAATTGATAATTAACAAATACTTAAGGTTTATTTGGATAAAAAAAAGGAATATGAATGTCAGAACGTGTATGTTAATTAAATAGAAAAATAATAGTATTATGTAAATTAGTAACGCTATGGCATGTAATTTTTTGATCTAAAAGAGTGGCTGGGAGCCTGGGACCTCTTTATTTTTTAATTTGTAAAGATTGAATAGAAGGCCCAAGCCAACTATGCAGAGAGCCCAAGTCCAAGCTCGTAAAGGTCGCAAAAAGTATTTTTCCCGGGACAACTTTTAATTATTTATGATTAATTAATTCAATCAATCTCGTAAAGCCTTCTCAAAATTAGGGGACTGCAGAAAAGGAGTTTATGTTAGGGTAAATTCAAATCTCTTATCAATCTTGATACACCTATATAGCGAATCGAAGGATTGTATCGTGTATGCAATACATAGATCATAATGTCATCTTCCCAACAAGCCTACACTAGTCTTCCACCCTCCAGCCAATTGGCTGGCTCAGTTCCGGTACTCTCTCTCTCTCTCTCTCTCTCTCTCTCTCTCTCTCTCTCTCTCTCTCTCTCTCTCTCTCTCTCTCTCTCTCTCTCTCTCTCTCTCTCGCCCCCCCCCCGCATTATGTAATTGATGCTTCTTATTTGATGCACCGGACTCTGTGTATTATTTTCCGGACGATAAAATGGCATTTCAATTTGATTAGTCGAAAACATTTCAATGTTAGAGCTTCAGGGAGCTGAATATCCCTAATTTCTGTTTCGGATCGTTCAATTATTAGTGATTGTGATTTAAAAGAGGATACTAGGATCTAAGCTAACATGAATTTGATGGTATCTTGAGAGAGTTGTTTTGAATATGATTCCAAGTATGGGGTGAAATGTTTCTTTGTTTCATTTACTTGGTGATTTTGTCATCTTAACCATAAATTATTTAATGCATTTGGTTCGATTTTTTCAGTTGGTTTATGGTCTGTGTGCCTAGGTTTGCTTAAAACTTATAATAGGCTAGGTGGGGTGGATATGCGATTCATGCATTTCCTTTTTAGGACACTTAGGAAGATTTTGTTTAGATATGAAATTATTTTCGTGCACCTTTTAATAAATGACAGTAAGAATATATTATTCCTGAATTTTGACACTTTTTTACTTAATAAGTTTCAATTACTTGTGAAATAATAAATTATTTCATTTCCTGAATTTGTAACATAAGATCATGTATAGGAAAATGCCTAAGAATGTAGCTAAAGATATGAAAGTAGAAACTAGTAGGCTATGTTGATATGATATGGCAATATTCCTAATTTACTCCTGTAATATTATAATATTTATTCCCTTGCAAATATGATAATATACCAGTGCTGGGGTCCCTAAATGGATGCCAAAATATATTGGTGGTGCCCCGTGTCGACTTGTAACCGGTGGTTCACATATGCATTCAAGGGTCTTCAACATTATATAGATACGCAACCAATCAATTGATCAAATATTTCCATACAAGCATACGGTACCCAATTTAAGGCCTCTTACTTTTTTCATTTTCTAGTCCTCGCTTTTCAACACTACCGATAAAGCTGTGCATATAATTGTGAAACCTTTTGAAACTTTTTTATACATTAAAACTAGCATTAATATGGAATATGTTGATTTTTTTCAAACACGGCTCTCATTCGTAAAATCTTCTTTGATTGGCACAACAATATATGTTCAACATATTCACAGGCAGGGACATAGCGTATTAGAGGCCAGAGGGGCCATGGTCTTCCCTGAGCTACCCCTAATATTAATATAATTTATATTGTTTTATATATTTATTTAATAATATTTCTGTACTTCTAATTTATGCCCCCCCGTACCTATTAAAATTTTCAAAGTATATGATCTGAAGCGGCTCATATTTAACTTTTAGTTTCTGGTGACCTACTTATTTAGACCCAAAATTATAATTTATGAATAGTCAAAACAATTTTTATAATGGATAAAATTTGGGACTGAAAAGAACATAGAGCCCCCCATAATTTCATATACAAATTATTTCATTTTTTAATTTTTACGTTAAATATTTTTTATATTTGGTTTAAATTGGCCCCTGCCAATGCTATGGTCTGGCTTCGTACCTGTTCACAGGTAATCTGCTCACCTCAATACATTTCTTTTAATTATCAACATTTAAATAACACGAGGAATACTGGATAACACTTCCCTACTGTAACAAATATGGATGGACTACTATGAAGTAATGTAATTGCATTCCCACACATCGCAACATAGTAACCATATATAAATAAAACCTTAAACTATATTATGAGAGAAAGGAGAACTAGTATGCCAATACATTTCTGGATCACATAATATAATTCTTTATGAAGTAATATAATTTATGAATATTCGCTCTTATCTAAGTTTGGCATAAACATTGCTGTCCTTCAGGAAATGTTGTTGTAACTTGTAACTAATTAGCTATGTCTTTCAGTTCAGAGTTCTGTGTTTTACTTGACATTTGCTTTCAGGCTGTAATCACTGAACCCAATGGTACCTCAACAGCTCCCAGTAAGCACCAATGCTTGTCTAGCCATTTGATTCTATATCGATTGTGAACAAGTCTGTTGACATTCTCTCCATTTTTTTATTGCAGTTCCTGAAGCAAATTTTCAAAAGTTTCCTCCAAATAATAATGGTGGACAAAGTCAGGGATACCAAACCATGGCAACTCCTAGTGGTATGACCTAAACTAATTTTCTAATTTGCTTAGGTTTGACGGAAAACTAGGCTACCTTGTAAAATTATTACCGACCATTTTGATAGCTATTGAGGTGTTTACTGCGATTCTGTTATCTTTTGAACTCCAAAAGATAATACATGTAGAAGTGCATCACTGTATACTACAATAAAAGAGAGCTCAGTTGCAGCAAAAAGGCTGCTGTGTCACCGGCTATGAGTATGCAGAGTATCTGCCAGATGTATTCTTTTAGTAAACAGTATATAATTCAGTGACCATATTTAAACATGGTTTTTTCTTATTCAGATATTATTATATTCATTAATTTTCAGTGATGTGGATAAATTTTGATTCTAAAGGAACTTCTTTTGTGAACTAAATTTGTGATTCAGGAGTTTGTAAAAAGGAACTTCTTTTGTGAACTAAATTTATGATTCAGGAGTTTGTAAATCAATTTTGTTTTATGCATTTTGTCTCTCCTCCAGATAAGTGTATACTTATGCCCTTTTCTTTAAGAAGAGATGTAGATACTGATTCCAAATTTCAGATATGTGTATATATTTTAATTCAGAAGGAACTTCTTTTGTGAATTTAAACTTTGTGATTCAGGAGGTCGTAAATCAGTTTTATACTTTTATTGTATGTACTTGGTCTCTCCTCCACATAAGTGTATGCTTCTGCCTTTTTGTTTGATAGAAATGATAACTTTGTCATAACACGTACAAAATTTTTGGTGGTAGTACCCTAAGAATTCATTATTTAAAATTGTTTAAGCTGTTAACAGACTGAATCTCTAGTAAAATTTATAGTATGTTGAGATAATGGATTGACATAAAATTCATCAATCACATCTAATTAGCTAGAACAGTGTAAACCAAACCAAACCAAACATGCTAAGTATATCCTGCTCCTAGAGCAGGGTCTGGAGAGGATATGATTTATGTAGACCTTACCTCTATAAGAGTAAAGAGGCTGTTTCCGCAGAGACCCAGTGACCCTTGCCTCGAGCAGCACAATAGCAGAAATGTTGCGTTTAAGCTATCTCTAGACCGCGTTAACTGGTTTAATCTGTCTTTTTCCCCTTTGTTCTATCATCCCAGTTTCTTTTTTACGATCCTTTCACCAGAAAATAGAGCATGGTACATCTTTTGGAATTTTGAACATGCCGCTGATTTTGGATATTTGTTTAGGCATAAGGTGGTTTTTACAGTCTAGGGTGAATGCAGTTGCATTAATCTGTATATCCATGATTCGTTGCACAATAACGGTGTATTTGATATTTCTCATCCCCCTCCCCCAGGTTTAATACCTTTTACACAATCGTGGCTTATATGCGCAGATGGTAATGGACAGCAATTTGTAAACAGCTGGAGAGGAGTATTTAGCATCTCATCGTACACGCAGTACTTTAATGTAGATACAGATATTGTCTTGAACAGAGTAACAAGTTCTTTGTTTCCAAGTGGAGATTTTTTCAGTAAGATTGACGCAAATCCTGATCTGTAAGATCTGCACTCTTAATTTATAGAGATATGTACTGTAGACCTACATATGTAAATACAGACAGTAATTTAGTTGTCTCTTGAGCAACCTGCTTCTAAATACCTCGGTTGTGGATGGCACACAATAAGTATCTTTTATATGCATATCAAGTAAAGGGACGAGGAGGATTCATTTTGTTTAATTTCACGAGAACATATTCATATACACGTGTCTATGTGTACATGTTAGTGTGTTAAAGTCGGATTAGAACAAGATTCAGTCTTTTGACCGGACAATGAATCGTCTCAAATTGCTAGGAGACACTGTACATAGTCATATAATAAATTCAAATTTATAATCTTTAACCAACTGTAACTTTGGAATTATAATTTTTGCTGCTGATCACACAAATAACACGTGTGCCTCAGTACTAAATTTCATTATCATAATCAAATCTAATTCTTGTTTTGGTGCTGCATATTTTCACATATCAGCTATGGACTTGTCTGGATCTCCACCACGTTGGTTTTTGTGATTGCTTCGCTTGGAAATTTATAGAGATATGTACTGTAGACCTACATATGTAAATACAGACAGTAATTTAGTTGTCTCTTGAGCAACCTGCTTCTAAATACCTCGGTTGTGGATGGCACACAATAAGTATCTTTTATATGCATATCAAGTAACGAGGAGGATTCATTTTGTTTAATTTCACGAGAACATATTCATATACACGTGTCTATGTGTACATGTTAGTGTGTTAAAGTCGGATTAGAACAAGATTCAGTCTTTTGACCGGACAATGAATCGTCTCAAATTGCTAGGAGACACTGTACATAGTCATATAATAAATTCAAATTTATAATCTTTAACCAACTGTAACTTTGGAATTATAATTTTTGCTGCTGATCACACAAATAACACGTGTGCCTCAGTACTAAATTTCATTATCATAATCAAATCTAATTCTTGTTTTGGTGCTGCATATTTTCACATATCAGCTATGGACTTGTCTGGATCTCCACCACGTTGGTTTTTGTGATTGCTTCGCTTGGAAATTGTGCCTCATATCTGATGCTCAAAACAAGTAACATCAATAGTTCATGGAGCTTTGATGTCAGCTATGTCAATATGGCGGCAGTCTCAGTCTATGGTTATGCACTTATTGTGCCACTGGTATTCTACTTCTTGCTCCGGTATCTAGGTTCAAATGTCAGCCTTGTGCGTTTTTGGTGCATGTGGGGATACTCGCTTTTCGTATTCATCCCCAGCTCTGTAAGTGTCAGTATTGTCTGTTTTTTGGTTATTCTATTTCGTAAGTGGAATTAATACATATTTACTTGAACCTATAGTGGCAAAAATGATAATGGGTATACGCATTGATGTTATAGGATAGAGCCCAGTTTGCATCTTAAGCTTCTTCAGCCTGCTGCTTGCATTGGATTAAGTTATGTCTATTATGCCCTTAGCTCATAGGTGGAGCAGGTTTAATTACATTTGAATATATAGAAGGCAAGTAGGCAACAAAAGATAAAAATTTACTAACAAACATATAGAACATTTATTCATAAGTCATAACAATTGAAGTGCAACGCTATATATCAAATAAATATAAAACAAAAAGACATTTTAACACACAGACATATATGCTCATTAAGAACAGAAGAAAAATGAGTAAATTGTAGTAGGAATTGTTTAAAAAAACGTTAAAGGTGTAAGGACGGTATTGTTTTTAGTTATAACTAATATTCGTAAAATTACTCTATTATTCCAAAAACTCATAAATTATACACCTCAAACCAACATGGTATTTTTAGTAAAACACCAATTATGTTTTGATATACTCATCAGATTGACTAATTTTTCTGCTTTGACATCGTTGATAACGTATTTGTGTTTGGTCAAATATGAGTTTTGGTAGAGTTCAAAATTTACTACTCCCTCTGTCCCACTTATTTTGACCACATTTCTAATTTTGGTTGTCCCAAAATGTTTGTCCACTTTCCTTAACAAAGGTAAATAAAGATCTAAATATGTTAAAAATTTGTAAATATAGTAATATTTAATCGTAGTTATGGAAACTAAATAAAAAATATGGTAAATTGGTAAAAACATGGGTTTTGAATTTTGATTGATGGACAAAATAAGTGGGACGGAGGGAGTATATGCATGTATAAAGGTAATTCTGTTTTCAAGTGCAAATATGCAAGAGTTCAGTATTGGGCCAATGTTCTAATTTATACCCGCCTTGGACACATATATCGTAGGGCATACACCATCTCCACAATTATACAGTCTCAACCCAGTTGCACCCATCCTCTACTCCTATCTTTTCTTATTATTTGCTGTTGGGCACCTAAATTAATTCTTCCTGATAGATGTCGATTGTTACATATTGTCCTCAGTTATAGTTCCCGAAAGAGACCAAACTTTCCAAATATTAGGCCAGTAACATCTATAGATTATTGAAACTAAGTTCTTGCCCTAATATATACTCCTTGAAATACATGCAGTTATTATTGGTTATACCTTTGGAGTTTATCCGGTGGACCATCATTATGATTGCTGGTGCTGCATCATCTTGCTTTGTCACCCTAAATTTGCGGGCTTGTACACAAAATGATCTAAGAGTGGTGTTGGCTGCTGCATGTGTCTTGCAGTATGGGTTGGCATTTGTCATCAAAATGTGGTTTTTCGCGTAAGCTTTTACCAGTATGATTGTCATACGCAAATGGGCCAGGTTTCTAGTTTTGAGACGGAGTATTTGACTACCTAATATAACAGGTAAATTTTCATTGTTTGATGTTCTGTTTTTACTCTACAGCATTGGAATTCTAAATAGGTTTGACTACAGTGAGGTTTTCCGTATTTTAATGGAAGGAAGTTCAAAAAAACTGGTGAATTTGAGTGGTGGTTTTGTTCAAGCTATTTGGGTGTTTATTCAGGCTGGTCTATAAGTTGAGGAAGGCCATGTTAGAAATATGCAAACATGTTTGCTGGAGAGAATTTGTGTTTTCTTGCCAGTTTAATTTTGTACATAGATAATGCTTAAATTTATAACAATAATAGACATTTCTTTCGTGACATATATATTCAAATTCGAACACTCTATTACATAATGCACGTTGTCGAAGTGTTGAAGAGTGAAGACTTTTGAAAGAACACACTCTGTTTGAAGATGAACTTTTACAGGAAAGAAAATACTTAATGGATCCAAACTTCCTGTTTGAGAAGGAACTTAGGCCGATCTGAGAAAATGATTCAGCCACAATTGTATTGTTCATCAAGCCCAGTGTAATCTAATGTAATGATAGAACTTCATCTAATAACAAGGCTTCCTTGAAAAGTGTGGAAGAATATATTTGGTAAAAATAGAAAAGGTAATAACATGCTTCAAATTCCAAACTTTATAGCTAGTAAATGTCGACTAATATTCGTGTAACACTACTGCCTGAGTAATAATTGATTGATGATATTTAAACATTTGCCGGTGAGGTCCTAGCAGCAAAGGCTGAAATTCTAATGTTGGATTCTCTCTTTTCGTTTATATGCATGACTTGTAGGCATAAAAAACACTACTTGTGCTTTGTGTATGGGTACCCATATCTATCTTTTGGAGCTAAATTAAATGGGTAAACCAAATGTACTGATAGTGTGAGGATTAAATAATTAAACAAGAGCGTTAACGGCTCCGACCGGTTTGAGAGTCACATTGCGATCCCTTCGGCGACCTTAGCGCGGTCGTCTCCCTAACCTATGCAGTCATTTCGAGTTACAAGATCATTTTAATACTACTTTATTTCCAAGTAATAAGTACTCTATAAATAAAATAAAATGTTCTACGTAGCCAAGTTATGCCTGCATAAACTTCTTAAGCTTCTTCAACCAGTCCGAGTATTCCCTCTTCTCTTTTCTGATCATGTACCGGTGAAGGTAATTGGTAGTGCTAATGTTGATACCCCTGACTTCCAGATATTTAACGAAAGCCTTGTGCAAATCATCATCCAAGTCCCTAAAAGACCTAGCGAAATCTATGAGGAAGAAATGTCAATAGTCTTGATTAATCACAATGGTAGGGAACTAGTGTCGAGAAGAATCCCAAAAGAAAAAAAAAAAAAAAATCACGAAAAGTGATACTTACAGGAAATCAGATCCTTTACAGTCATTTTCGTGATCAGGACTATCAGATCCTTTACAGTCATTTTCCTGATCATGACTATGAGGCATGGTAACTGACAAGCTGTCGATCGTTATTTCATCAGGGTATGCAGTACAACCAAATTCGAAAATGAGATTTGGACGTTTCACAACTTTAACGATCAGTGTGATGTAGGATTCAGAAGCTTCCTCATCGATAGGCATATCAACCTCAGAATCAGAAGCTTCCTCATCGATAGGCATATCAACCTCAACCTTTATGGTTTCGCCCTGCTGGTACCTCCTCCGGGTCAAAGTAATTGTTTGTTCCCCGGGGACATCTTCAATATAAAAACGGGAACCCGCATGGTTCTTCCACAACTTATATATTATAAATTTAAGAAGGCCATGTCAATTATCTGTGAACAAGCTATAAACTGAAAACAAAGTCGAAACCTTCCATCCAAATACTGCATGCAGCGATGTATACTTGTAAAGTCCATATACGCACAATATGAACAAAATACTAGTATTTTGAGCAACAATTTATAGCAGAATATACATTATATATATTGAAAGCTTAATGCACTATCAACCTAATTAACGAATCTGAACCAGCAGTATACACGTATAACGTGTATTGTGTATAACGTGCATTCGAATGTATGTGTACGTGTATATATAAAGGCTCGCACTAAGACGAAAACAGTTCTAATAGTGAAAAATTGTTGGAAAATAATCTTAAACATATTTGTTTTATTTAGTTTATATGTGTTTTTATTAATGTAAAGAATAAGTCAGTAGATGGTTACGTGATGATAGGAGTACTTTGAATAAGTTAGAAGTAGTGGAGTTAAGATATGAAGCAATTCCTAGTTTTTAGTTAGCACTTTCATTCCAGCATTTCTATATATGTAGTAAGTATTGTGCACGTTCAACTTCTCTGAACGTGAGTTTTATATTGTTTTGATACATGAGAAAACGAGCTTGGCTCACAGTAGTGTTGTTCTAAAATACCAAATCACACACACATATCTGTTCTGTTTTCTACACTTGGTATCAAAGCCCCATGGGGGGTTCAAGGCTTAACAGCCTTCCCTCCGATCCTTAAGGAAAGAGAGGCTGCCGAGAGAGATGACAGCAGTAAGAAAGGAACAGAGCTGCTGTGCATGTGTTGATGATGTTTGTCCATGTGCAACCAGCCGAGAAAGAAGAAATAAGTTGATTTTCTGGTGGTTTTGTTATCGGAAACTCTCAAGGTAATGAAGCTCCTGGGAAAGAACACAAAGAGGTTCAAGAGGTTAAAAAAAACACAAGGCAGATATGTGTGGAGGAAATCGTGGCACAAGTGGCCATGAATGCATTTTTGTTTCAGAATTACGGGTGTCGTGGCACAAGTGACCATGAATGCATTTTTGTTTCAGAATTACGGGTGAGAAGTGCACCATGGAGAGAAGTGCTCCAAAGAGGTTTTTGATGAGATGTGCATCAAAATTGATGGTGGTGAGAAGTGCATCACAGATGAAGAGAAGTGCTTCGTAAATTTCTTCATATGGGCAGTACAAGCCATACGGACTGATACAAGTTTAAGATTATGGGGGTGATTGTTGGAAAATAATCTTAAACATATTTGTTTTATTTAGTTTATATGTATTTTTATTAATGTAAAGAATAAGTCAGTAGATGGTTACGTGATGTTAGGAGTACTTTGAATAAGTTAGAAGTAACGGAGTTAAGATAGGAAGCAGTTCCTAGTTTTTAGTTAGCACTTTCATTCCAGCATTTCTATATATGTAGTAAGTATTGTGCACGTTCAAAGCTATCTTCTCTGAACGTGAGTTTTATATTGTTTTGATATATGAGAAAACGAGCTTGGCTCACAGTAGTGTTGTTCTGAAATACCAAATCACACACACATATCTGTTCTGTTTTCTACAAAAATATTGTTTCACACTTCATTAAAATTCGAAAAACATCTCAAAAAAATAGTTTTCACATGTTCTCATGTTAAACAGAAATCTCTTAGCGCACGATTACGTTATAGGAAACAAATAAAAGGCATAATAAATAAAATTGAAACAACCTCAAGGTCGTCCTCATCCTCTACGGCATATTCAATCTTTGAGTCGATAACTTTGAGGAGTTTGCGATCATAACCTGTCAGGGTCTTGATAGTAGAAGAAGCAATATCTGAGTAGCGACGGAGAGAAGATAAAGGAGTAGGAATCACACGATTGTGGGAGGGTGGAGATTTAACAACAGTGTACAGAGTAGGTGTGCGAGTGTGATGATTAGTCCTCTGACCGAAAACCAGTCGAGTAGCAACTGGTTTCACACGCGCTGCCGATCTCTCGAGAATTGTATAAAGAGCCATCGATTCTAGGTTTGGAGTTTAGGATTTATGGAATAGTTTAGGGTTATGAAACACATGCAGCTATGTATGTATTTATAATGTGGCTTTTGCGGGGTTTTAGGGACATTGTCATATTTACGGTATGAGAATCAGAAGTTTGTCAAGGCTGAAAGAGGCAAGAATGTTTATCATGGTTATGTACCTTAACGAAGATACTTCCGAAAGAATATTAATAAAATATGGTTTTCTATTTTGTGAAACTATTAGAACATCGAAACACCCTTTAAGGATGTCAACTTTGACAAATAATTAAAAATATTATTTTTTATATTCTCTTCTTTAACATCATTTTTGATACCTTTTTCAATAAATATTCTAACACTAAAAGAAATTCCAATTTAACCAACGAAAATTGCCAACGAATAACTGTCCGTTGATAATTGCCAACGGATTGGTAACCCGTTGAAATGTCAATGATATAATAACAGCTCGCCAACGGATCAAAAACATATTTTTACCAACGGAATAATCCGTTGGGAAAAAGAAGCGCTAAATTTGCCCGTGGAGAGGAATGCATTGTTTCTCGAAGCACCAAAGGAAGCGTTTGTAAAGTTTCGTGAGCAGTGTGAGAAAAGTAGGCAACCCGTGGATAGGAATGCATTGTTTCTCGAAGCGATTGGAGGGGCTGACAAAAAGAAAAGGGTATATGGAGTTGGTTCATCACAAAGCCTTTTCTATAGTTCTGAGGTTATGCCATGCACTTCATTCTTTGTCAATAAAGAAAATCAGAAGTTGTAGCAAGAATTGAAAGAGATGAAGGATCGAGTGAAAGCAATGGAAAATCAGCTAGCCATGATTATTGAGGCTAATTCAGTCCGACATACTCAGCTCGCTACTAAAGATTGAGATTATGAAAACGGCGACAATTAGTAATTAAGTTGGTTTGTTAATGTTGTACTTTTGACTTGGATTATGATGTATTATGACACTATTAGTGAAGTATGGTGCAGCTACACTAAATTGTATTGTTAGTTGTAGGCGGCCAAGTATGGCTCTTTTGGGTATGATGAAGGCTGCCAAGTATCGCTCTTTTGGATATGATGTAGTCTGCCAAGTATGGCTATTATGGATATGATATAGGTTGTGACTCTGAACTGCCATATCTAATTACATGCTAGCTATTAATTAAGATTTTGCCATTTTTAGGATTTTATTATTATATTTAAATGTACAGGTTTGAGAAAAAGAGATCTTGCACTTGTATAAACATGTTTATACCAACAGAATACTGCCTGTAAAACATTTAATAATTCGTTGTTAAATTGTTGTAAACTTCCCAACGAATTATTCCACTACTTTTAGAGCTTTTAGCAACAGATAATCCGTTATGAAATTGTTACTAGCATTACCAACGGATAATTGCGTTGGGATATTGTTACTGGTTAACAATGGATGTTCGTTGGGAAAGTATTGCTACCAATAGCAACCGAATATTCCGTTGATATGTTGGTCAATTCTAAACACTACGCCATAAGTGGCCTTACACAACCCCTTAATAAAGTTGCATAAGGCCTGAAAAGCGTTGCCTAAGGCCTTACGCAACACCAGAGCGGCGTTGCCAATACCAACGTTGCGTAAGGCCCCTAATACAATGCTTTTACAAGCTATTGCAACGTCACGAAAGTATTGCATAAGTGGCCTTATGTAACACCAAAAGCACATAAAGGCAACACCACATGGTGTTGCATAAGATTTCAGGCTCCACCATGGTGCGACGTCAGCAATGGGGCCCACCAAGCTGCCACGTCAGCAGTGGGACCCACATGATGTCACGTCAGTCGTGGGGTTCACCATGGTCCCACGTAAGTAGTGGGGCCCACCATAATGCCACATCAGCAGTGGCCCCACCAGTGTCCCACATCAATAGTGGGGGCCAATGATGCCACGTCAGTAGTTGGGACCACTATCTAATGCAACACTAGTTTGGTCTAATGCAACATCATTTTTTTTGCGACATCAAACGTATTTTTAGCAACACTAAATATACGATACTGCAACATCATATATAGTCAAATGCAACACTTTTGTACATTAAACCATGCTGTCCAAACCAACATGTACTAACCAAATACTGAATAACAATTTTATAAATTCTTACCAACATGTACTAAAACTAAAAATTGATTGCTTTCTGTGAGATAAAGTCAGCTAGGTACTTGGGAATCTCACCTCCCCCTCTCCGCAATAGCTTCCGCTTCAATTTTTGAATTCTTCGGAATTAGTTGCTCTTCATTATTCACTTCCCCTGCGCGTTGTATGGAAGTCAAAGGAGGCATTTCAAATCTGGTGCGTAGGCGACCCGTCTTCTTTTCATCAGAAGTATTAGAATAACTAGATCCACTTGCAACTTGGATTGATAATTCGGGTTCCTTGACTGAATCATAGAACTGAACAACATCCCCAACCTCTATTATAGCCTGCAGCAAGCAATCATTCAAGAAATTTACTTAAGCCCTCTGGAATGTAATGGAGCAAACAAAAAGACTAAAACACATGATCATGATTTCCAGGTTGACTAGTCAATGCAAAATTAACTATGCCAAAGCTTCAGCGGATCAGAATCAAATAAATAACATAAAAAAATTGATTCTTGCAGTTCATTGTTCTGATAAGGACATGTAGTAGTATTAAATTATGAAAAATAAACATGTCCATATTCTGATGCTAAGATATCAACCTATCTATTAGGTTAATTTACAAGTTAACTCAACATAAACAACTTCTTGAAAAGTATATAGTTGAAAGTTAGATATCACCAAGGTATCATCCCATTACCTATTGGTACGCATTCAACCGACCGGAAGGATCAATATAGTGTAGAGAATCTGGAGTCCATGGATGTCCATTAGATGCTGGAATTATTAAAAGTTAATGCACCATACAACAAATGCAAGGCATACATCTTCTAGCATTTATTAAGATTAGACAGATCAAGTTACCAGTAAAATCAACAGCAACCATGAAGTTGAGTTTGAACCCACTAGAGACCAGTGGACTCATACAGAGTATCATTTCCTCCGTATAAAAGCCCCTGAAAGCACACAAGTACCACGATGAGGTCCTCGTAAAGTAAGTTGCAAACTAATACGAAGAAATTATAAATGAAAATCATGATACAATTGTTACAAAATGAGTAAAAGCAGGATCATGAGGAAACTCATTGATAACTTCAATTAAGTAATTTAGCTTAGTTTTATTCTCTGCTCAAAATTTGTTAATTGCTAGGTTATGTTCACAGACTCATAGGGACCAAGGACCCCTAACATAGATTAACATCCAAATATATCAACCCAAAGGAATTTTTCTCAAATAGATTAACATGGAATAAAAATATCACCCAAAGGAATTTATAGTTCTCCATGGCACATCAATCAAGAAGGGTATGTGGGACACTAGAACCCAACCCCTGTTTAGAATGGCCAGATAGCAAAAAGCTGATTACACCTAAAAGTATCAGTACAAAAGAATTTCTTATATGTGTTCTGAACAAGAAGATGAAGGACTGAGCCAAATTGATCATGACTTAAGTTCTCCAATAACTTAAAACAACCCACCAGTTGCATGAGTTGAGACATCGATATGTGAAAAATTAGAGAATATGACTGAATATCATCAATTATATAATTTCATATTACTGCAAGTGCATACATGTTATATCAATTTTATAAGATATCCTAGCAGCGGTCAATGACTTGGCAATGTGTTTAGCAATTTCCTCATACTGTTGATTCTGAACCAAAGGGAAAACAGTGCCCTTTATAGGCGCTACCAGTGGTGGAAAACGAAAAACACTGAACTGTTCATCGCCATATCTACCTAGTCTTGTATGGAATGAGTGCTCATACAAACAATAGATTATCCTTCTTATACCAAAGGACTGAAGCAATGCACACCATCTGGTAGTCTTTTGAGAAAAATACCAACCCAAACATAGATCTAACACAATTACCAAACTAAATCTACTAACAATTCATAACAAATATATAATCCATCTCACATCTAAAGACCTAAATCATTAAATAAAACTCACTTAAATCACAAAATACACTAATTCAAATCAAATCCACTTAGATCTGCAATTAATCAATCAGAATGCATGTTAGTCACAAAGGCATGCCTGTATACATCTAATAACAAGCCTAATTGTTTGTAATGCTCTGCATTACTTACATGACCCTTTAACTAGGGGAACCTCTAGCTGTAGAGTTTCTACTTGTTTTAGTACCTGTAGTAGGCATCAAAATTCTACCTATATAATTGTATAAATTAGTCATGAAATAATGCTTGAAAGAAGATCAAGAGATCATGCCTCAAACTTGGAGAACAAGGCTGCAGAAATAAACACAGTTGAATTTTGAAGAATGAAGATTTGCCTAAGTACTAACTCGAAAGTGTTTTGCTCTATTCGAGAAGTCTAGCATTCGACAAGTCAAGGATTCAATATCTATAAAGACACTGTTCAATATCTCTAGAAGTCAACAAGTCAAAGTCTCATTCGATAACTTAGAGATTCGACATGTCTATTACTCTATTTGAGAACTCAAGAAGTCAACAAGTCAAAGCATCATTCAATTTCTCTAAGAGTCAACAAGTCAAGGCAACATTCAATATCTCAAGGACTCAAGAAGCTATTCGACATCTCTGGGATTCGATAAGTCAAATGCTTTATTTGACAACTCAAGGATTCATGGAGAGAAGACAAATTCGAGAAGTGATTCGATATGTCAATACAACAGTATTCGAGAACTCAGAATTATCTAATAAGCCAATTCTAGTTCTCGAATCAGTTACTTAGTCACTTCTCGAATGCGTTCAACATTTCGATAACCCCCAAACAAATCAATTGGAAATACAAGAAATACAAGAAATACAGTCACACATAATTATGACTGACTGCATTGATAACCCCCAAACGACTGTTCAGCTTCCCACGTCTTTCTATAAAAGAAACTAATGCCTTATGCCATACTCCAAAACCGTTTCATTCTTTTCTCTTTACACCATGGCTTTCAACCAAAATCTTCATATGAACCCTAGCTTTTGGTTCATTTCCACTGAGAAGTTCTTTACTCTTGATGATCAGGAGCAAGTGAACTATCTCTTAGAAGAGATGACTTTTCTCATCGAGTTAGATATGGTTGGTCTTAACCCAGATGACTTCCAAGAATCTCCTCTAAAACATCTACCAGTCGGACAAAATCCTCCTCTAATCTCTTCACACCTTGAGGATGAAGAATTTTGCGAAGAGTCTGAGGTTGATCATGATGGAGATGCTATTCATTTTCTTCAATAAGCATGAAGATGAGTCAGTTGCTCTCATTCAAGTCATCCTGAGATGAGGTCTAGAAGCAGATGAGGCATTTAAAATCACTAATGCGGATCTTGAGATGCTCCTTGTCCTGTCTCTTAGACAAATGAAAGAAGAAAGATTCAAAAGCCCCAACTTTAGACAAGAATAGGATTATCAGTAGTAGTTAGACAAAAAGAAGAATTGTATTTCATTTTTATGTATGTAATGCTTTTGATTAATGAAAATACAAGTTTTCTTATTATCTACTGGTCTATTGTTGTTTATTGACTGATATGAATAATGACATAAATTATCAGTATGCATGTGGTAAAACTTGCTATCATAGACTTAACAAAACTCAGAATTAAACCACTGTATAAAATGATCTTCAGGATTTGAACAAATTTCACAATCCTGATACTGACGATACAATCCTGATATCAATACTAATGACGTCAACATCCTGATAGAATTATGATCCTGATGTTTATTAATAAGTCTATCATACTGAAATTTATCAAAGTAAGATGTTACAGCGTAAGCATTTAACAGTCAAATATAGATCCTGACAAAGATATTAAGTCTATAAGCTGAAACAACATACCTTGCTACTTGTGCAGATGTTAAAGATCTAAAAGTTTAACATTCCTAACTCACTAACCAATCTAATGAATGTAGCCTCATCAAGTGGTTTAGTTAGAATATTTGCAAGCTGTTTGTCAGTAGGAACAAAATGAAGTTCCACAGTACCATTTTCAATATGTTCTCTAATAAAATGATACCTGACATCAATGTGCTTACTCCTTGAGTGTTGAACTGGATTTTCTGCAATTTTGATAGCACTAGTATTATCACAAAACATAGGAATATTACTAGGTGTCATACCATAATCCATCAACTGATTTCTTATCCAAAGGAGTTGAGCACAACAACTGCCTGCTACAATGTATTCAGCTTCTGCAGTTGAGGTTGAAACTGATTGTTGCTTCTTGCTTGCCCAAGAAATCAATCTGTTTCCCAAGAATTGACATGTACCTGTAGTGCTTTTCCTGTCTATTTTACACCCTGCATAATCAGAGTCTGAATAGCTAATTAGGGAGAAATCAGATTCTCTTGGATACCACAAACCAAGATTTGGAGTTCTCTTGAGATATCTAAAAATTCTCTTCACAGCAATTAAATGAGATTCCTTAGGATCACTTTAGAATCTAGCACATAAATAGGTAGAGAACATTATATCTGGTCTACTTGAAGTTAGATATAACAGTGAACCTATCATGCCTCTATAGCTAGTGTTATCAACACTCTTTCCCTTAGGATCAGAGTCTAGCTTAGTGGCTGTTGCCATGGGTGTCTTTGCAATTGCATTATCTTGAAAGTTAAACCTTTTTAAAAGATCTTTGATATACTTTGATTGATTAATGAAAATACATTAAGCTTCCACATGCCGAGGCATAAGGAACTGCTTTCATTCTCTCTATATCCTTAGGTGTCGAAGGACACTGCTTCTTAGATAGAGCAACTCCATGATTAAAAGGTAGAAAACCTTTCTTGGAGTTCTGCATGTTAAAACGAGCTAATACTTCATCAATGTAGGGCTCTTGAGATAAAGCCAACATCCTTTTCTTGCGATCCCTTATTACTTTGATCCCAAGGATGTATGCCGCTTCACCTAAGTCCTTCATGTCAAATTGTTGTTTGCACTAAATCACGCAAGCGTACGTGGTCACAAGTAATATAGAATAAAGTTGAGTTCGTTCCCACAAAGATCTGGTTATGGTTTTAATTCAGTTTTGTACCTATGCAACAATGTATGATTATTTTTCACTGCTAAGACAAATAACAAGATTAAGTTTTTACTAACTATAATTAACTAAGATACAAATTAACAAACTAAAAATTACTAACTACTTATATGCGAGAAAACATGGAATCCTAACTTCATCATCTACTTCACTTAGAGTTGACGCCTTTAATCAATACATATGATGGTTTTGATATCTGATCGGATAACACGAAATAAGTAAAAGCTACCTCTCGGTATACTAATACCAAACTACACATGCATCCATATAAGAGATAGAAGATGGGTAGACACCAATTATGTTTAGACCCTATATCTCTATAGAATTTGAAAACATAAAGGTTTAAGCACAAGTTATCCACTTAGATCACATAGGGTAGCATCATATCTCTATGTATGCCACAAATCATGATAATAATATCAACCTATCCTATGCTAGCATGACAAGTTCTAAATATCAAGATCCACTCTCGTTTCGCAAGGGATTAACAAATTAGATGTTCATGACGCATCTAAATACATGAAACACAACCATACGAGGATATCAAGAATTCACCACACATAAATCTTTAAAGCAATCAAACTACTAAGCTACATAGATAAATCCGTTAGAATCCCATGACAACGATTAGCTCATAATCGAACTGCTCGTCATCATGGGATCTGATGAAACCATGATAATAAACAAAGTATAAATAACAATAATAATATTAATAAAACAAAGAGTTGAGAAAACAAATCTATGATACAAAAGATGAAGTAGATCTAGATCCGTTGCTTGTCACGAGCGTTGAATCTTTCTCCCCTTTTCTCCCTTGCAGATCTAAGCTATATTATGTACAAGATATCTAATTGTCTAATTGTGTTAATGATACAATTTACAAGGGTTGGATGTGTTTATATAGGCTCTAGACATCTTACCCAGCAAGAAATACCAAATCAGAATTATAATAGAAGTACGTTTCATAAACTGATTCTGTTTTAAAGGAAAATTCGCAGCTGTCTTTTCTTCAGTAATTCTGGAACGTTCCAGCTATAATTGGACCTCTGGACCACTTTATAATGATAGAGAATCTCGTTATCTTCGCGTGGACAGTAAGATCGTCCAAAACGGACTTCTAGAACTCAAGATATGGCCAAAACAAAATCAGAAATTCTGGCTGATTTTTCACCCGCACACCCGCAGCGCTGGGGCGCCGTTGGGGCTGAGAGCACGGCCTCAATCTGCATAAAAATTGCGCTGAGTGCGCCAATTGAGCACTCAGCTCGGCCTCAATCTGCAGGAATTAATTTTTCTTCATTTTTCAGCTTTTTCTTCCCGTTCCTTTTGCATGAGCTTCCGTCTTTCGTCCTTAATGACTTGTATACTTCTTGGTAGTTGACATTAGCCTCCATTCTTCATTCCATATCATAAATCAACTCCAAAAACAACGGAAACTACACCTTTAATCGACATTTCTTCAACCCTGCACAATTAAACAAAACACATCAAAACTACCACAAACTTGAGGCCAAAGCAATCAATTTAATCCGATTTAGAATGCTCTAAATGGATATAAAATCCATTTATCACACCCCCAAACTTAAACCGATGCTTGTCCTCAAGCATAAACAATTACAAACTATCTAACTAACTAGTACCACTTCCGTAGGTGATCACGGTTGCATTTGGCATATGCAACAAGCCCTTTAAACCCCTAGGCAGCCCTAGTGGACGAGTAAGGTCTCGTGAGGGCCTATAGCGAATGTACCCACAAAATTCAATACAATGCAATGCATGAATGCAACTTATATGAAAATTGCAACTAATCTAGTACTAATATCCTACCATACCTTCAAATACTCTCATGCCATATCAACTTAAGAATCAAAGTAAATACGCAATGTCTTGGTGTCGAAAGTGCAAGTATTCACATAGTCTACTCAATGAACATGCATAAGTTCTCACAAGTCCATGTCAAGTGTAAGAATAAGTTAGTAAACATGCTAAGCCTACAAGAGTACATCTTTGAGACAAAACTCGGGATCTCATACGCAAAAACAAGAAAACACTCACAATCCACTCATAAAAGAATATTCACTCAAGAACAAGGGTAAGTGTATCACTCAATTCCAACAAAATCATAAGCATGCTTGACATTTGGTATCAATCTAACTCTTAACACAACATACATCAATGACGATAATCAAAAGGTCTTTATTTGGGTTGTAACGGGGCTAGGGACAAGGTTTGTCAAATAAGCCAAAACAGGTGAAGTGCCACAAGCTAGTAAGTACCATAATGAATCATACACAACACCCTATTTTTCCCCCCACATACTTTTACTATTTTTCTTCCAACAAAAACACTCGACTAGTCGACTAAAGTAGGATCACAATAACACAAATATGCTCTCATAATATAACTTTTTTTTTGCTTTTTTTTATCTTTTTTTTTTTCTGTTTTTTTTTCTTTTTTTTTCGAGAGCTAAAGCAACAATAATATAGACAATAACAATGATCCCACGATTTTATTACACATGCCGACTATCAAGCAACAACCAAACCCAAATTTCAATATTTCCCCCAAAATTATGACCAACAATAAACCCCTCCTTGCACACCTTATTACTCCCTTAAGCACCCTACTAGCCTTTGACAATGTGGGTTCAAATTCATGTAAGGCCAAAACAAGAAAAAGTCTAGGCAAGTAATGTGGTATGTCATCGAAAAAATAGGATTAAGCTCAACGGGTTAACTAATTGATCATGTAAACATGGTATGGTAATATGGGAAAATATGCGGTTAATCCTAATGCCTTTATCATTTTAATCGTCATATAATGTCATGCGTTTCAAGAAAGACCTCAAGCAACTGCTAGCAATGCAAACAATCCGTGGACACTCAAGCAAACGAATAATATGCAACACATATGCAATAAGGCTCAAAACCTCACTTGGTAGGAAAAACATACTCAATCCCAAGCAAAAAAAATCTCTCTAACGCACCTACTTGTATTCAAAGCATGCAAACTAAATCATCTTGCACATATTCATGTCCTTCTAATTACTCACAACATTCAATAAGTCTACTAGCTTCAACTTACTAGTGTATGTGTGTGCACAAGAACAAAGCATATCACTTCTCAATCAAAAGCGTCAATAACACAAAATTCCTATCAAGCATGGGTGCAAATGCAAACTACTATGGACTCACATGATATACAAAAACAGAATGTCCTATATGAAACAAACGTAGATATCACGAACATAAATGCATAATTTACTACTACTAATATGCAAAGCATGAAATCCTACATGAACACAATGACTAACAATCACATATATATACACTACTTATCCCTCAAACCACCCCCAAACTTAAAATATTCAATGTCCGCATTGAATGGAAGTAAATACAAGCGAAAGTAGAAAACATACCTTGGGTTGCCTCCCAAGAAGCGCTTCTTTAACGTCAATAGCTTGACGTTACTTCCAAACCTCCATTAAGGATGATAATAGTTTGCCTGGTCCTCTCTTCGTGAAACTTCATCGTCCTCACGGTGGCACACTTTCTGCCCCTTCTCCTCGCTTGGCGTATTCGTATAACAAATATGTCCTATTCCAATGCCTTCTTCTGTTGACCCAAAATCTATCAATTTGTAGAACAGCACACACTCGCGGGTTTCGCTTGAATATAATGGAGGAGGGTAAATGTAAGTTACTGAAGCCTTTGGTTCCTCAAAGAGAACTTCCTCCATTGGCTCTAATGCGCTACCTCCATCTTTAAACTCTGAGACAAGTAGAAGACCTGCATCTTTCCCATGTTCTTCATTCTCTTGGTTCGCACATACCAATTCTTGAAATTTGCGTAGCTCATCAGTGTCCTCTTGGTACGCACATACCAATTCTTGAAATCTGTGCAGCTCATCAGTGTCTGTCTCAAATTGTGCCCTTTCCAAATCATCCACCTCACTAGCTTGATCAAATTCCTCACATGACTTGTGAACACTCACCTCCTCTTGGAATTTGTCTTCTTCAATTATGCATGCAGTACCTTGCTCCAATTCACCATTATTTTCTGGAATTGCCTCTGGTATGAATTGCTGATTCTCTTGTTCCAAGGCATTCCTAACTTGAGCAACTATTGTTTCCAAAGATTTGATAGATGCCTCGTTACTCTTTACACGCATCCTAATCTCCTCCAGAGTCTCTTGTTCCAATGATCTCACAGCTTGAGCAACTAGTGTCTCCAAAGAATTGATAGACTCCTCGTTACTCTTTACAAGACTCCTAAGCTCCTCCATAGCATCAACCTCATCTGATTGAAAAGTAGAAGTAGGTTGCTGATGTTGAAACTCTTCACTTCCAAAGAAATATGACATATCTGGAACATCTTGCTGGTACTGTTGAGGATGGTATTGAAAATATGGTTGTTCCTCATAAGTGACATATGGATCAACTCCTTCGTAGTAACAATATTGTGAGGGATCATGAACGCCCAAACACTGCTCACATTGCTGAGGCATGGATGTCCTCGAATATGCCCACCATGGCAACTCCTCGCATGCCATCTTCAACACTCAAGTACCTGAAACACAACAAACTAAACAAGATAGTTAAGAAAAAAAAAAATCCGAGTCAGTGAACTCTAACAACCACTATTGACAAGCACATAAACCAAAAATAAAACACCAATGATCCCCGGCAGCGGCGCCAAAAACTTGTTTGCACTAAATCACGCAAGCGTACGTGGTCACAAGTAATATAGAATAAAGTTGAGTTCGTTCCCACAGAGATCTGGTTATGGTTTTAATTCAGTTTTGTACCTATGCAACAATGTATGATTATTTTTCACTGCTAAGACAAATAACAAGATTAAGTTTTTACTAACTATAATTAACTAAGATACAAATTAACAAACTAAAAATTACTAACTACTTATATGCGAGAAAACATGGACTCCTAACTTCATCATCTACTTCACTTAGAGTTGACGCCTTTAATCAATACATATGATGGTTTTGATATCTGATCGGATAACACGAAACAAGTAAAAGCTACCTCTCGGTATACTAATACCAAACTACACATGCATCCACATAAGAGATAGAAGATGGTTAGACACCAATTATGTTTAGACCCTATATCTCTATAGAATTTGAAAACATAAAGGTTTAAGCACAAGTTATCCACTTAGATCACATAGGGTAGCATCATATCTCTATGTATGCCACAAATCATGATAATAATATCAACCTATCCTATGCTAGCATGGCAAGTTCTAAATCTCAAGATCCACTCTCGTTTCGCAAGGGATTAACAAATTAGATGTTCATGACGCATCTAAATACATGAAACACAACCATACGAGGATATCAAGAATTCACCACACATAAATCTTTAAAGCAATCAAACTACTAAGCTACATAGATAAATCCGTTAGAATCCCATGACAACGATTAGCTCATAATCGAACTGCTCGTCATCATGGGATCTGATGAAACCATGATAATAAACAAAGTATAAATAACAATAATAATATTAATAAAACAAAGAGTTGAGAAAACAAATCTATGATACAAAAGATGAAGTAGATCTAGATCCGTTGCTTGTCACGAGCGTTGAATCTTTCTCCCCTTTTCTCCCTTGCAGATCTAAGCTATATTATGTACAAGATATCTAATTGTCTAATTGTGTTAATGATACAATTTACAGGGGTTGGATGTGTTTATATAGGCTCTAGACATCTTGCCCAGTAAGAAATACTAAATCAGAATTATAATAGAAGTACGTTTCCTAAACTGATTCTGTTTTAAAGGAAAATTTGCAGCTGTATTTTCTTCAGTAATTCTGGAACGTTCCAGCTATAATTGGACCTCTGGACCACTTTAGAATGATAGAGAATCTCGTTATCTTCGCGTGGACAGTAAGATCGTCCAAAACGGACTTCTAGAACTCAAGATATGGCCAAAACAAAATCAGAAATTCTTGCTGATTTTTCACCCGCACACCCGCAGCGCTGGGGCGCCGTTGGGGCTGAGAGCACGGCCTCAATCTGCATAAAAATGGCGCTGAGTGCGCCAATTGAGCACTCAGCTCGGCCTCAATCTGCAGGAAATAATTTTTCTTCGTTTTTCAGTTTTTTCTTCCCGTTCCTTTTGCATGAGCTTCCGTCTTTCATCCTTAATGACTTGTATACTTCTTGGTAGTTGACATTAGCCTCCATTCTTCATTCCATATCATAAATCAACTCCAAAAACGACGGAAACTACACCTTTAATCGACATTTCTTCAACCCTGCACAATTAAACAAAACACATCAAAACTACCACAAACTTGAGGCCAAAGCAATCAATTTAAGCCGATTTAGAATGCTCTAAATGGATATAAAATCCATTTATCAATTGTTTGAACAACCATGCCTTTACTGATGACAACATCTCAACATTGTTTCCAATGAGTAAAATGTCATCTACATATTGTACTAGAAAAAACACTTCATTACACTCACTTCTCTTATGCACGCACGATTCGCTTGGACTTTGATCAAATCCATATGACTGGACTGCATGATCAAAATGAATATTCCAGTCCCTAGAAGCTTGTTTTAGTCCATAAATAGACCTCTTAAGCTTACATACAAGATGCTCTTGGCCTTCCTTAATGAATCCTTTTGGTTGCTGCATATAGATGGTTTCCTCAAGACTTTCATTAAGGAAAGCTGTCTTGACATCCATTTGCCAAATCTCATAATCAAGATGAGCTGCTATAGATAAAAGAATCCGGATCGACTTAAGCATAACAACCGGTGAAAAGGTTTCCTCATAATCGATCCCTTCTTTCTGAGTATACCCTTTCGCAACAAGTCGTGCTTTCCAGGCTTTCACCTTTTGTCAGATGCTCTTTTCTTCTTGTAGATCCACATACATCCAACGGGTTTTACACCTTTGGGTGGTTCCACGAGCTCCCAAATTTGATTGGAATACATAGATTCCATCTCAGATTTCATTACCTTTTGCCATAAATCTGTATCTTTATCTAGAATTGCCTCTTCGTATGTCCTGGGATCCTCATCATGTTCACCAGAGACCAAGTCCGAGGACTCTCCCAAAAACATGAATCTTTCTAGTTGTTGAACAACCCTCCCACTACGACGAGGTACTGGTGCGGTATTAATGTCAAGCTGTGCATTTTCTTGTGGTTGTTTAAATTATACTACTGGCACTTGGGGATTATCTGTCCCTCCCACTAATTCCTCCAAAACAACACTACTCATGGGTTTATGATTCATAATATAGTCTTCCTCTAAGAATCTAGCATTGGTGCTAACAATGACATCTCGATCCCTAGGACTATAAAATGAATAACCTTTCGTTCCCATGGGATAGCCTACAAACAGCCTTACTTCTGTACGAGATTCTAACTTGGTCGCGTTCTTTTTCAGCACATGTGCTGGACAACCCCAAATCCGAATATGTCTTAGACTTGGTTTGCTACCAGTCCACAATTCTATTGGAGTCTTGGGAACCGACTTAGAAGGTACCAAGTTTAGAAGGTAATCCGTTGTTTCTATAGCATATCCCCAAAATGACTTGGGTAAATTTGAATAACTCATCATCGATCTAACACTCTCTAAAAGAGTCCGATTCCTTCTCTCTGCTACACCATTCTGCTGAGGTGTGCCAGGTGCAGACAACTGGGATGTAATCCCATTTTCTGATAAATATTCCCTAAATTCTCCAAGTAAGTATTCGCCACCACGATCTGATCGTAGTGACTTGATACATTTTCCAAGATGTCGCTTCTCCGCACTTGCTTTGTACTCTTTGAATTTTTCAAAGCACTCAGACTTACGGCGCAATAAATAAATGTACCGATATCTAGAATAATCGTCAATGAAAGTGACAAAATACTCATAACCTCCTCTTGCTTGGATACTCATAGGTCCACATAAATCAGTATGAACCAATTCTAATACTTCTTTGGCTCTATTCCCCTTTCCTTTAAAAGGTCTATTAGTCATCTTACCTTCCAAGCAGGATTCACAAACCGAAAATGGCTCCACTGCCAACGAGCCTAATGGCCCATCTACTACCAGTCTTTGAATCGTCCTCAAGTTAATATGACCTAATCTTAAGTGCCAAAGATATGTTTGGTTCAATTCAGAAGGTTTCTTTCTTTTATTTGAGCTAGAAAGAATGTTATTAATTTCCTTTTGTTGTAGCACTGGCCGGACAAGATTAATTATATATAAATTGTCTTGCAATGTACCAGAACATATAATTCGTTTATTCATCATAATAGAAACATTATGATCCAAACAAACATTATAACCATCCATAGCAAGTTTAGAAACTGAAATCAAATTCCTTTTAAATGAAGGTACATAAAGACAATTGTTCAAAACCAAAATCCTATCATCTCCAAAAGATAAAGTAATTATTCCAACTGGAACTACTGCTACTTTCGTAGAATCTCCCATGAACACATATATCTCGCCATCTCTAAGCATTCCAGTTTGCTAGAACCCCTGCATAGTGTTACAAACATGGCCAGTGGCTCCTGTATCTACACACCAAGTGCTCGTATATATAACCGCTATATATGTTTTTGTAACTAGAGAAAGAGACATACCAGTATTGTTTGTCTTCTTAGGAAGAGGACAATCCTATTTCCAGTGACCTGACTGCTTGCACCTGAAGCACTTGCCCTTAGGCTTTTTCACAGCACCTTGAACTCCCACTACATTAGCAACCTTTCCAGCTTTCTGTGTCTGAACCTTTTTCTTCTTCTTGCCTTTTGGCTTAGAGGAAGAAGCTTTCTCAGCCACATTCACTTGAACATTCTGCCTGAAGTTCTGTCAGAAGTTCCACGAGACTATACATCCTTTTGTTCATGGTGTAATTCAAGCGGAACTGCTCAAAACTTTTAGGCAGACTCATAAGGATGATATCGATCTGGGTTTCCCATCAATATCAGCACCAAGGATCTCAATCTCATTCAGATGAGACATCATCCTAAGAATATGATCCCTTACAGGTGTTCCTTCAGCCATCTGAGTGTTCATTAAAGCCTTCATTGCTACTTGCCTAGCAGCCCTATTCTGTTCTCCAAAAAGTTCTTTGAGATTAAAGAGCATACTGAAGCTGTGGCCATAGCCTGATGCTGATGCTGCAAAACACCCGACATTGCTGCCAGAATTTAACATCGCAACATCTCATCAGCCTTAATCCACCGCTTATAATACTCTTTCTCACTTTCAAGAGCGTCTTCAGCAGGCTGATCTGGCTTGGGTTCATAAGTGCAAAATTTGTACTCCTCAGCAGTCAAAACTATGTCCAAATTACGTTTCCATTCAATATAGTTTGGTCCAGTAAGTTTGTTATCCTTAAGTATGGTGAATAGTGGATTAAAGCCCGTAATGATCTAATCCTGAGAATCATACATGTAACACATAATCAGAGAGTTGCACAAATCTTAAAACCTATCGGCTTCCTCTAACAATTAATTAAAATTAATGCACTAATATTTAAACACCATAAGTATCCGGTACGCCACGATGGGTGACATATATACCACTTAATTCGTTTAAATATTACTTCGGTCCTATTACTAAATAATACGCCACGTTAGGGTGGACTATATATTATCTTTCATAGCTAAGTGTATACCATTATCAAATCTTAAATTAATAACAATAAGACCGGATGCCACCATTAAATATTTCAAATCAATAATCGATAATAGGATAATTCCCAGATCGGGGGGAGCATTGTCAAGAGGCGTCACATAAGACCCCTTTCTAGACAGAATCATCCTTACTCTCAATATCAAAAATATATATTCAATCATTGGTACCCTTCTAATTAATCAAATTCTATGAAACTTGGTACGCCACGTTGGGTGGCATGTATACCTTTCAATATTCGTAATTAATTTAGGAAGTTTGTCCTAGTAATATCCGTAACACTACCTGACACCATAAATCATATGCCACGTTAGGGTGGACTATATATAATTTATATTCGTCTTAGTGTTAAATTTAAGCGCCTAGATACCAAGGAAGGAGCGAATGCAATATTTAAGCTAGCTAAAGCTAGGGAGAGAGGAAGGCGCGACCTGGGTTCAGTTAAGTTTGTTAAAGATGATTCAGGCCAAGTGTTATTGAATGAGGATGCTATTAAGGACAGGTGGAGTTCGTATTTCCATGATCTTTTCAACGAGGCTAGGAGGAGTGCTGCTGGTGTGGAACTAGAGGTCTCTCTTGCGCCTGTGATCTCCTTCGATCCCGGCGAGCGCATCAGCAAGGATGAAGTTAAGGCTGCTTTGCGTAAGATGGCTAGAGGGAAGGCGGTAGGTCCGGATCTTATCCCAATCGAGGTTTGGCTTTGTCTAGGTGAGGTTGGCGTCCAATGGCTAGCAGAGCTGGGGCAATGTTCTGCTCTTGGGTGATAAGATGTCAGCTGAATGGAGGCGTAGTGTGGTGGTCCCTTTTTTCAAGAATAAAGGCGATGCTCAAAGTTGTAGTAACTACCGGGGTATTAAATTACTCAGTCATACTATGAAACTTTGGGAGAGAGTGGTTGATAGTCGGCTTAGAAGAGAAGTTGAAATCTCAGAGAATCAATTCGGATTTATGCCTGGGAGATCAACGATCGAGGCCATTCATCTCGTTAGACGCCTTATGGAGAAGTTCAGGGATCGTCGCAAAGACCTCCATATGGTGTTCATTGATCTTGAGAAGGCCTATGATAGCATCCCCCGTGAAGCTATTTGGAAGAGCCTTGAGGAGAGGGGAGTGTCGTCGGCCTTCGTTAGAGTGATTCAAGACATGTACTCCCAAGCTAGTTCGTGCGTTCGGACCCCAGTGGGGGACTCCCGTTTCTTCCCGGTTGAGATGGGGCTTCATCAGGGGTCGGCCCTGAGTCCTTTTCTTTTCGCCCTTATCCTTGATGTCATGTCGCGGGGAATTCAAGATGCTGTCCCTTGGTGCATGCTCTTCGCGGATGATATCGTGCTAGTGGCGGAATCGAGGAGGGAAGTGAACGACAAATTGGAACTTTGGAGATCTACTTTGGAATCTCAAGGGTTACGTTTGAGCCGTTCCAAAACCGAGTATCTCTGGTGTAACTTCAGTGGTGAGGCCAACGAAGAAGGAGTGGAGGTTAGGATTGAAGACCAGATCGTCCCGCAGACGGATAAATTCAAGTATTTGGGTTCGATCATCCAGAAGGAAGGTGAGATTGAAGCAGATGTCACACATCGTATCAAGGCTGGGTGGTTAAGGTGGCGGGCAGCGTCAGGGGTAATGTGCGATAAGAAAGTCCCTTTAAAGTTGAAAGGGAAATTCTATAGAGCGGCTATCCGTCCTGCGATGTTGTATGGTTCTGAGTGTTGGGCGGAGAAGAAGGCTCTCGTTAGCAAGTTGGAAGGGGCGGAAATGAGGATGTTGCGGTGGTCTTGTGGGCGCACGATGTTGGACAGAATCCCAAACTCGGTGTTTAGGAGCGAGCTTGAAGTGGCGCCTTTTTCTGCGAAAGTTAGGGAAGGAAGGTTGAGATGGTTCGGCCACGTTCGGAGGAGGCTGGCTGAAGCCCCAGTAAGGAGGGTCGAGAGTCTGGCGGTTGTTGGGGCGAGGAGGAGAGGCAGGCCGAGGAGGTCGTGGGAAGAACAGCTCCGGATGGACTTGAAGGCCTTAGACCTAAATGAGACCATGCTCGCGGATAGGTGTTCTTGGAGGCGGCGTATCAGAGTGGTGGATTCCCTTTTAGGTTGTGGCTCGGTTGTCGAGAGCCTCAGAGTTGCCTTGACTCGGTTAGCGATTTTTTAGTAGTGCGGCTTTAGCGTTCTTTCTTTTCATTTTGAGTGTCTTCTGTTTTCTGGTTTTGCAGATACAGGGAGCTTGCCTCGGTGTTATCTATGTGCGGGACTATCCGTATCGTTGGAGCGCATCAAGCTAGGAGTATCATAATAGGTAAGCCCCATGTGGAGAACGCCATGGGCCACAGGTATGTCTTTGTCCATTTCCGTATCATTTCCGTTGTATTTTCCACACGCTATGTATGTTGTGCACTCAGCCGAGGGTCTTCACGGAAACAGCCTCCCCGCTCTAAAAGCGGGGGCATGGTCTGCGTACAACCTACCCTCCCCAGACCCTGCTCTGAGCGGGATATACTGGGTATGTTTGGTTTGGTTTGGTTTGGTTTAGTGTTAAATTTACATACAAACAATAATGGAGACCGTGGGACTTAATTCCTAATTAATTCCCTCACCCACTTAGAATTTTTATTAAAAATTGAGGAATTTTAAAAATTAAATGGAGCCTATGTCATTACAATTATGTCTAACATGCATTCAAAATACACACATAATTTAACAACATAAAACATTTAATTAAAACAATAAATAAAAAAATCTATGTCCATGTCATCCTAATTATGTTAAACATGCAATTATAAATTACACATATAATCAACAACACACATAATAATTTATTTAAAGCAATAATTAAAAAATAAATTGCGGAATTAAAATAAAAAAATTCCACTATTATGGCCCCAAATCAATTAGCAGCAGCTCCCTGTTTCGACAGAATTGGTGCTGACCACTCGCGTACAGTTGCTGAAGAAAGAAAAAAAAATTTGCCTTCACCGCCAGTCACGCATTCGCTGGCTGCGTTGCCCACCAGGTTCTGCTGTTGCGCATACTGGCCATGCGTATCACCTTCGATTTACAGGAGAATCCTGTTGCGCAGGCTGGTAATGCGTTACAACCTCTGACTGAAGTTTTTTTCACGTGCCACGGTATCCTGCTTCTTCTGTCGACAGTTGCTTTCGCCAGTTGCTTATTCGACGGCATCAACAACACCCCATCAGTTATGCAGCGGAACAATATAACTCCGGAAATGATTTCAGCGATATGTAATCATTACAAAAAATCCGGATTTTTACAAAATCCTTAAAACAATTACATAAAAAATAGAATTAATACAAAGCTAATTTTGTAAAATCTATTCTAACACGATCAACCCTCGTGATTTACAACCACGATAAACCACGTGGAAACCAATTGCATAAAAATTAATCACGATTAAACCACGTGGGATCCAAACACATAATTATAAAAACATGGCCATAATAGTGGATAACAACCTGCAAAACAGAATATACAAGCCTACCACTATATACATGCATATATAATTACGACATGGACATCATATCAAAAATCACAGAACCATAGAACTAAGTTCTTGATGACAATTGTTGGGACAATCAGATCGTGACCCTGCGATTTATTATACAATTAATTAACGAGTACGAACAGAAAATTAACCTTAATCGCTACGGCGCAAGCGATTCAAGTCCACGTCTTCTGCTGTATTCCTCGATTCCCCTTGAGTGAAGTGTGGCCTTCGTGATCCCAAGTTTTACCTCTCTTCTTGCTTCAAGGTGGCTGCCTCCAAAAACTCTAATGTTTTTTTTAAACCCCCCTCAGCAAGAAGAGAATAGGAATATATATAGGCTACAGCAGGGATCATGGATAATTAGGTTAGGCCTCCCAATGACATTCTGGGCCTAGCCCAATGTCATTAAATATTAATTCACTCCACTAAAGAATTAATATTTGCACTACCTTTCCTAATACCGTAATTTAATTAATTAATTCGGTTCCAATATTATTTGCTTATTAAATTCCCCATGTTTAAAATATCGCATGTCTATTAATTAAATAAATTACTGATAATTCATTTAATTAATATCTTTTATCCTTGATCATCCACTCAACCTTTATTTAATTATGCTGGAATAAATCCACCTGCAAGGTTTCACATAATTAAATCTTTCTGAGCTTTCAAGGGGACATCATTAACCCAAATATTATCAGGACATGGATTCCTTCTATAAATAATATCCACCATGTATATAATTCCATCACCTAAAATATAATGATATAATTCAAAAGAATTATTTCATATATAAATCAAAGCATGTAAATAATATACATGTGTCAATTACTATATCCGGATTAAGAACCTAAGCATTAATAATAACATATAATCTTAGTTCTCCTTCTTAATCAGTATAATGGAACAATTCTAAATTTGAGCATGTTCAATATACACAAAGTATACTGGTATTATTTAATAGTCAATATAAACTATTCTAAATAATACTACAGCCATACCAGTGGATTGTCCAACACCACCTATGTTGTGAACCTTAATATATTATATAAACCGTATTTAACAATCTAATATTCTGTATCCCATTTGATACTAGATTGTCCACAATATATAATATCAGACAGCATGTAAACATTCAAATGATTCTCAATAAAACTTGGCCAGAAATAAATGTATATACTTCAAATAAATATTTTTAGTATACACTAACAGTGCCTGCACCAAAGGATAGAACCATTGTTGGAACAAAATGGGTTCTGAAAAATAAGATGGATGAAGATGGTGTAATAGTAAGAAACAAAGCAAGGTTGGTTGCAAAAGGTTACTCTCAACAAGAAGGCGTTGACTATGATGACACTTTTGCCCCTGTTGCTAGGTTGGAAGCCATCAAAATCTTCTTGGCATTTGCTGCTCACTCAAACTTTAAAGTCTATCAAATGGATGTCAAGAGTGCATTTCTGAATAGAGAGTTGGGAGGAAGTATATGTGCAACAACCACCTGGCTTTGAGGATCCACATTTCCTAGATTTTGTCTACAGATTGCTTAAGGCATTATATGGACTTAAGTAGGCTCCAAGGGCATGGTATGACACATTGTCACAATTTCTCCTTGAGAATCAATTCACTAGAGGCACATTGGACAAGACTATGTTTTACAAGAAGCATGGTAATGATATTATCCTAGTTCAAATCTATGTGGATGATATCATATTTGGCTCTACAAATGAGAAACTGTGTGAAAAATTCTCAAAGGTCATGCAAAGCAAATATGAGATGAGCATGATGGGAGAGTTGACATTCTTTCTTGGATTGCAAGTTAGTCAAAGAAAGGATGGTATCTTTATCAGTCAAACCAAGTAAATCAAGGACTTATTGAAGAAGTTTGACTTAGAAGACTGCTCACCTGCAAAGACACCTATGGCCACTGCCACTAAAATGGATGAAGATGCTAAGGGCAAGAAGGTAGATATCTCAGTTTGCAGAGGCATGGTTGGTTCTCTACTCTATCTCACTGCTAGTAGACCAGACATCATGTTTGCAACATGTCTGTGTGCAAGGTTTCAGTCAAATTTTAAAGGAATCACATTTGATTGCTATCGAAAGGATCTTTAGATATCTGAAGGACACTCCAAACTTGGGTTTATGGTATCCTAAGGACACAGGGTTCGATCTAGTTGTTATTCTGATGCTGATTATGCTGGATGCAGAGTGGATAGGAAAAGCACCTCAGGTAGCTGCCAGTTTCTTGGACAAAGGTTAGTCTCTTGGTATAGCAAGAAACAACAATCTGTGTCAACTTCCACAGCTGAGGTTGAATACATAGTTGCTGGAAGTTGCTGTGCTCAAGTGCTTTGGATTAGAAAACAACTTAGAGATTATGGACTTGTGTTGGAAAAGATTCCCATCATGTGTGACAACATAAGTGCAATCTCCATAGTTGCAAATCCTGTCAATCATTCTAGAACAAAGCACATTGACATCAGATATCATTTTATCAGGGAACATGCAACTAATGGAACCATTGAGTTGCATTATGTTCCCACAGATAAATAATTAGCTGATATATTCACTAAGCCATTGGATGAAGCCACCTTCACAAGGTTGGTTAGTGAGATTGGAATGCTGAATTCTTCAGAATCTGGCTAAGTGAAAATATCAACTAGATTGTTGCAGCAGTAAACACTTACCTTATCTAAATTCTCAATATTTTTGAAGTAAGTGTTGGCTGAAATATGATTTATAAATATTTCAAATCTGTTGCATATGTTGAGAAATCGTATTATATCGACTTGAAATTTCTATGAAATTTTGAGAAAATCACTATTTAATATGTTAAAATATTCTTCATTGAATATTTCTGGTGAATTTTTAAAAGATAGTGAAAATTGAATTTTATGAGTGAATAGAATATTTCGATAAGTCAGACTTCTCTAATGATTCATTGCTCGACTTCTCTAACAAGTCTCTTTAGAGCACTCTCGAGTTCTCGAATAGAGCCTTGTAGAGATATCGAACAGAGACATGCTTGACTTCTCGAATATGGTAATTGAGTTCTCTAATGACTGAGTTCTCGAATGCAATATTTGAGTTCTCGAATCATTTGAAAAGGCTGAATTCTTGAATTTCAACCATTTTTAGATTTTTGTCTAAAATTTTAATTCACTCATAAAAACAGATTTTATTTAATTTAGAATTACTTCTAAGTTAGATAAACTGCCAGCTGTGGGTTACAACCTGCTTGAGTTATCGAATAAGCCTTTCTTGACATATCGAATAGTTGTTTTACACTTCTCGAATACTTGACTTGTCGATACAAAACATATATTTAATCGACAATTCAAGTACTTCTTACTTATACAATTTCACAACTGCTCTTTTCATTTCATTCGATTTCTCAAGCATCTAAACTCCCAAAACCTCTGAAAACCCTAATCTCAAATTCTAAAATTTATTCTTCAACCTTCATCCTCTTCTCGCTCACTGTGTAACAATGGCAAACATCCAACTCACCATACCCAAACAAACCAACTTCATCGCAATAACCAATGATGTGGAAGCACCAAATGCAAATTTCAAGTGCTTTGTTCGATGGATGTCTGAGTCATACATCAGGGATGCACTCTCAGCCAACCCAACTCTGTACCTAGACTTACTAGAGCAGTTTTAGAGGACTGCTACTATGGAGGTCATTGCCCTTGAGAATCCTATAACCTCCTATGTAGTCTACTGCAAGATTCAAGACAAAGATGTCACTATCACTACAGCAGATATGAATCAAGCACTGGGCTTACAACAAGAGGTGTATGACCCACTAGCCATAAATGCAGAGTTAGAGGACTTCTTTGATTTCATCAACTACTCAGATGAAATCAAACTTGGGCATTTGAATAGGAAATTCTTGAGGAAAGAATGGAGCTATGTATTTGCCACTCTTCTTCAAGTCTTCACTGCTAGGAAGTCTAGCTTTGATCAAATTAGTGCACCTGCACAGCAAATAGGCTATGCTTTGGCCTATGGGAGAAAGATAGACGTTGGAGAGATCATTCTACAGGAGCTGTATGGGAGACTTGGTAAGAACTCAGCCAAGAGAGGTAATGAAATTTTCTTCCCTCGTTTTATTCAATCTGCACTTAATTTTGTAGATAATAAACTGATTGAATTACCTGGGATAGATAGAAATAGAATAAGCTATCCTAGATCTATGACCAAACTCATTTTAGGTAATTTGGAGACTAGGAATGATGTGGATGTAAGGCTTGAAATAACTCCCCATATGGAGAGTTTATTTAGGTCTTACCCCCACAACATGCCAACATTTGCATCTAAATCTGAGTTAGCTAAGCCCAAGCAAGTTGAACAAAATGCTAACACAGGGCCTGCTAACCAACCCCCTCAAACAAACACACTATCAAATACTAATCCAACTGCATCATCCTCTCAAAAGGGTGATGTTAGTAAAAAGAAGAGAAAAGTGATAGTTTTTGAACCTCTGCAAATGTTATCAGCAGCAACATTGAATACTGAATTAGGCTTAGAAAGTGAGGAACAAGAGTTACCTTTACAGAGGCCAAAGAAGAAGAAGAAAACAAAAACCACCTCTTCAGTCACTCAAATGGCTGAAGCTAAAAAATCAGGGGCAAACAGCTCACTAGATGTACTCTCTCAACAGGGTGCATCTATAGAATCAAGCATTCTTCCTAATGCACAATCTTGTAGTAGTCTGCACAAAGGAGAAATAAGTATGGCACAATACTGAGTGGAGAGCACATCACAATTGAAACTCCCTCTACTTCTCAGGGGGAGTTGCCAAAATCAAGTCTAAAAGACACTTCTCTTCCAGAATCTACAACTAATAGTTCTTCTCAAACTGCAATTCAATAAATTGAAGAGCAAGGACTTGATCCCCAAGAATTTACATCTCTTGGTGAGCCAATGGATTCAAGTGACTTAGTGCAAGACACTTTGTTCACCACCCAGGACCTACATTTAGATGGTGAGGGAATGCATGCTGGGGCATCTCCTAATGACACCATCAAAAACACAGAGGCTTCACTAGTTTTCACTAGAGACTATGTGCCTGTGTCATCTACTATTGTACCTCATCCCACTTCTGTGGAGACAACAGTAGTAGAGTCATTCCATCCGGTTACAGAAGTTGCATCTGTAACTGAGGAGTCTAGCTTGCCTAGCTCTAGCTCTAACTTCATATCTGAATGGCTGAAGCTTGTGCAACATGACATTGCTTCCGGATCAGGATCTGTTCCATCACAATTGATGGTTGAAGCTCTTCAAAGCTTAATTGTGGATCAGATTCCTGAGTTCACTAAGATTACTCAACATCTCCTCACTTCCAACATGCCCAATCCAGACTATGAGGCCATTCTACTATGTCATAAAGCAGATGTGGAGGAACAGAGGGAAAAGATAGAAGGTGAAGCTGAGAGAGATGGCAATGTTGATGCCTGGTTACAAGGATATGGTAGTGTCTCTCTCAATGAAGCTCTCCAATACCTAAGAGAAGAGTACATCACTTCACTGGGATCAAATGCCAAATCTTTATCCCCTGGTGAAGTGTATGAAGCTGTAAATGATTCTTACAAGGGATTTTTGAAGGCTGCTCACTACCTTGGCAAATGAGTTAAAAAGAAGTGAATGAAGTATGTAGAGCCACAGCAAAGGAAGTAAGTGAATTCAAGAAAGAATTTATCTCCAAGTTCCCTCCTCTAGACTCTGTTCTTAGGAACATTCAAGAATGCAAAGCCACCTGCATTAAGTTGGACAATCGCCTTCCCTTGGTTCAAGAGACTGTCAAAAATCTTGCCAATTAAATGCAAAACTTATCTGATCAGACAACTGATGCTAATGCTCAAATCAGAGTTCTTTTTGCCAATCAATATGGGGATAAGGCAGTCATAGATGTCCCTGTGCATGACATGACCAAGTATGAAGTTCAAAGGCTCAAAGAACAATCTTGATAAGTGGATTTTATATCCACTTGGAATGCCTCAGTTTGGCTTAAATTGATTGTTTTGGACTCAAGTTGTTGTAGTTTTGATGTGTTTTGCTTAGTTGTGCAGATTTACGAGAATGTTGATTAAAGTTGACGCTTCTATCGTTTTTGGAGAATTAATTGATTAAAATTCGGATTTTCTGGGAAGGCTGCGCAGTCTACACTGTTTTGGCCATATCTGGAGTTCTAGAAGTCCGTTTGAGGCCCGTAAGTAGTCCACGCGAAGCTTGAGAGATTTTCTACAACATGGGATAGGAAGCAGGTGCAAGGAACGTGCTGATTAAATTCGCGCACGTGATCTTTTAAAAGAAGGCTATAAATTTACTGTTTTGCCCTTTTTCTAATTCTAATTATATTCTGGACAGTTTTGGTACCTTCTTTAAATTCTAATTGTAATAGAAGGTAATTGCTTGTTGGGAAAGATTAGGAGTATCTATATAAACACATTTAGGTATGGGAAAAACGTTGTTCATTGTTAGAGAGATATAATTTGTACGCAGCTTTTAGGATTTTTTCTGGAGAACTATTATTTTCTTTGAAGATTGAAGTTAAAAGGTTTCTTTTCTATATTCTTCTAATTATGATTTCTTCTATTAATTCTTGTTTTGTTAATTTAATCATGTGTAACTAATTCTCTAATCTGAGAATTGGGTAGTATTCCTTGATATTCATGCATGTTTAATTATCTGTGATTTTTCTTGCTTTGCTGATCTGTTATTGAGGGCTTAACACAATTAGGGGAGTCATGAACCTTTGATTGGATTTTAGGGATTGTAATAACTTGGAAGAGGAGTTGCAATTTTAGTACAGGATTTAACAAACATAACTCGAATATTTGATTGGAAGATTAATAGGAGAGTTGTGAGACTTATAATTCTTGGTGCGTAATAGTTTATGATTGTACTTTGATTGTATCACGGAAGTGACAATTAAGGTGTAGTTGTAGACACTATATTGTATCTTGGAAGAGAACATTATAACCTTAGAAGAATTGTTTTCAGCAGAGTAAGAACGTAGATGTCACATAGATATTGAATGTGTATTGAAACCAAGTGAAGAACCCCAGTTCTTGGATTGTTTTCCTCATATATATTTTATTCTCGATTGATAATTAGTTTAATTTAGTTTATAAACAAACCAAACATTCTTTTACACTTCTAAATTGTGAGAGATAGGATACTTGAACTTGATATTACATTCAGTCCTTCCCTGCGAACGAACAACAAAAATACTATTAACAAATTGGTGCCGCTGCCGGGGAAGGCAGTATATTTGAGTTTAGGTTAATTGTTTCTTATTGTTTAGATTTTAATTGGTTCCACAAGTTGTTTTGTTGGTGATTTTCAGGTGTATGCTACGTTCATCTTGCGCTAGAAAATTGGAATTTGACCCTGAAATCGAGCGTACTTTGAGAAAGATAAGAAAAGATAAAGCTAAAATGGGAGAGCCAGAACCTCGGGCAGTTGTTAATGTTGATCAATCTTCTATTTGGGACCATGAGACACCGAATCCAGCCAATTGCATGTACAAAACTCCAGAGATTGGTGCAGCTCAGTTCCATATTAATTCGAGCTTAATTCAGATGATCAGCAATCAAGCTTTTGAAGGAGACATTGAATTAGAAGACCCACACAGACATCTAGAGCGTTTTGTGCAGATGTGTGGCTCATTCAGAATCACTGGTGTTACGAGTGATCAGATTCGTCTCCATATGTTTCCCTACTCTATTAAGGGAAGAGCTTTGGAATGGTTTCAGCAACTTCCAAACACCGCGGTTGCTACATGGGAGAGTCTTTCTACTGCTTTCTTGTCCAAATACTATCCTTCTGACAAGACGCATCAGTTGAGGACTATGATTATGAGTTTTAAAGCACAACCGGGTGAAGGTCTATATCAGGCATGGGAGAGATTCAAGGCACTATTGAGGAAGTGTCCACATCATGGCTTAGAAGATTGGCAGATCATTAGTACTTTTTATGGGGCCATGAATGCAGATATTCGTTTGAGTTTGGATGTGGCTGCTGGTGGAAATTTCAAGAAGGCACCAACTACACAGGCTAAAGCACTCCTTGAGGAATTAGCATCTAATAATTATTCATGGGCACCTAGTGGGACGAGCTCAGCAAAAGCAGCACAAGAATCTGAGATGATCAACATGCTGGCTCAAAAGTTGGATACTCTAACTCAGGAGGTGCGCGGACAAAGGGAAAATGTGAATGCTATTTCTTCACCTATGGAAGGGTATCATGATTATGGTGCTAGTCAAAACTCTTATGTGCAACAATTTCCAGAAGAAGCATCTTTTATTCAGGGAAGACAGCCTTGGCCTGTGCAGAATAATTCTTACTACAATCCGAATCAAAGGCCAAACAACAATCGTTCTTACAGCAATAATCATGCAGCTAATCCTTCCTATGCATTTCCAAGGCAGAATCAACCTCCCGGTTTTCAGTCACGACCGCCATATCAAGCACAGCAGCAGTATCAACCTCCACCAAAGAAAGAACCAGCTGAGTGGGAGGTTGCACTAAATAAGATTTTGCAATGGACTTCTGGGGCATTGGCTAATATGGAATCAAGAATAGATCATATGGCATCATCTCAAAAGATGCTAGAAACACAGATTGGACAGATTGCCTCAAAGATGGGTGTTCGTGAGCAAGGGTCTCTTCCTAGTCAACCCGACCAGATTGGTAAAGAGCAATGCAAAGCAATTACTTTGAGGAGCGGAAAAGAGTTGCCCGAGGTTGAGGTTCAAAGCCTAAAAAGAGTGATGCTGAGAAAGAGGATAAGCCAGTAGAGATTGCTGCAGACACGTCAGAAAAAGAAGATGAGAAGAAGAAGGAAGAAGAATTAGAAAAGCCGTATGTTCCTCCACCACCATATGTTCCTCCTATTCCATTTCCACAGAGACTTCACAACAGGCAGTTAGAGAAGCAGTACGAGAAGTTTTTGACTACGTTCCGGCAGTTGCATGTTAATATTCCGTTGGCTGAAGCGTTGAATCAAATGCCACTTTATGCTAAATTTCTTAAGGAGATGTTGACAAAGAAGAGGAAACTTGAAGATGTAGAAACTATTACTCTTAATGCGGAATGCAGTGCAGTCATCCAAAAGGCCATTCCTCAGAAATTGAAAGATCCGGGAAGCTTCTCTTTGCCTTGCACTATTGGGAAGATGGAAAACATGAAAGCCTTGTGTGACTTAGGGGCAAGTGTGAGTTTGATGCCATATTCAATCTGCAAAAGGCTTGGTCTTGGAGAACTTAAAAAGACACAGATTTCACTTCAGTTGGCGGATCGTTCTGTTAAGTATCCATTGGGGGTTATTGAAGATGTGGTTGTTAAAGTGGATAAATTTGTCATACCTTGTGATTTTGTGGTGTTAGAGATGGATGAAGATGTCGAGATACCCATTATCTTGGGACGGCCATTCTTGGCTACTGCTGGCACTACAATCGATGTTAAAGCTGGAAAATTGATATTGAATGTTGGCGAGGACAAAGTGGAATTTGATCTGAATAAAGCAATGAAGATACCTCCTTTTGGAGCAACTTGTTTTACCATTGACATAGTGGATGACATTGTGCAGCTCGAGAATGAACACTTCGTGGGAGCAGAACGGGTGTTAGATGATGTAGTAGAAGAAGAAGCACTTGTTGTACGAGACACAGAAGTTGAGATGGCTTTTACACTTTCAGAGGCACCACAGGTTGAACTTAAACCTCTACCTGCTAATTTGAGGTATGCTTTTTTGGGTCCTAATGATACATATCCTGTGGTAGTTTCTGCTTTGCTTAGTGATGATGAGCTAGAAAAGTTATTACATGTTCTTCGGCAATATAAATTAGCTATTGGTTGGACAATTCAAGATATCAAGGGAATTAGCCCTGCTCTTTGCATGCATAGAATTGCCTTAGAAGATAATCATAAGCCTGTGATTGAGGGACAAAGAAGATTGAATCCGAATTTGCAAGAGGTGGTGAAGAAAGAAATCACTAAGTTGCTTGATGCTGGTATCATATATTCGGTTCCACACAGTAAATGGGTTAGCCCTATTCATGTTGTGCCTAAGAAAGGTGGGATGACTGTTGTTCACAATGAGAAGAATGAGTTGATTCCTACGAGAACAGTAACAGGTTGGAGAGTTTGCATTGATTATAGGAAGTTGAATAACGCTACTCGCAAAGATCACTTTCCCCTCCCATTTATTGATCAAATGCTCGAAAGGTTGGCGGGTAATGAGTATTACAACTTTCTGGATGGATTCTCGGGTTACTTTCAGATTCCTATTGCACCCGAAGATCAAGAGAAGACCACCTTTACTTGTCCTTATGGCACTTTTGCTTATCGGAGGCTTCCTTTTGGTTTGTGTAATGGTCCTTCGACGTTTCAACGGCTCATGAACCACATTTTCTCAGATTTTATAGGGCGAGACATGGAGGTCTTTATGGATGACTTCACGGTTTATGGTTCTTCTTTTGAATTATGTCTAGCCAGTTTATCAAAGGTGTTGCAGAGATGTACTGAAACGAATCTTGTTCTTAACTGGGAAAAATGTCACTTCATGGTGAAGGAGGGCATTGTGCTTGGGCATAAAACTCTAGTAAAGGCATTGAGGTCGATAGAGCAAAAATTGAAGTTATTGAAAAATTGCCACCACCTTCATCTGTGAAAGGTATTCGAAGCTTTCTTGGGCATGCTGGTTTTTATCGAAGGTTCATCAAGGATTTCTCCAAGTTAGCTCGGCCACTCTGCAATCTTCTCGAAAAGGATCGTGTTTTTGACTTTGATGAAAGTTGTCTTGATGCTTTTAACAGGTTGAAGAAGGAACTTACTTCTGCACCCATAGTTACATCTCCCAATTGGAGCTTGCCATTTGAGCTCATGTGTGATGCTAGTGACTATGCTGTGGGTGTTGTTCTTGGGCAGAAGAAGGATAAGCGGATGCACGTGATAGCTTATGCAAGCAAGACTCTTGATGATGCACAAATCAAGTATTCCACTACGGAGAAAGAGCTACTTGTAGTGGTATTTGCACTTGATAAATTCAGATCCTATCTTGTTGGGTCTAAGGTGATTGTCTATTCGGATCATGCTGCGATTCGTTTCTTGATGACAAAGAAGGATGCTAAACCTCGTCTAGTTCGTTGGATTCTTTTACTTCAGGAATTTGATCTTGAGATTCGAGATAAGAAGGGGTGCGAGAACTTGGTAGCTGATCATTTATCTAGGTTGGATCAAGGAGATGGAGAGGTAGGAGGTGAAATACCTATTAATGATAAATTTCCGGAGGAGCAACTTCTAGTTGTGTCTATGTCTACACCATGGTACGCAGATTTTGTGAATTACATTGTGGGAGGAGTTGTGCCTGACAATCTTTCTTATAACCAGAAGAAGAAGTTCTTTTATGATGTGAAGCATTACTATTGGGAGGAACCGCTGCTTTACAAAGAATGTGCTGATGGAATGTTTCGTAGATGTGTACCTCATGATGAAGTTCCTCATATTTTCAGGCATTGTCATTCTCTAGAGTGTGGAGGTCATAACAGTAGCATGAAGACAGTTGCTAAGATTTTGCAGTCGGGATTCTATTGGCCAACCATGCATCAAGATGCTAGAGACTTTGTGGCTAAATGTGATAGATGTCAACGAGTTGGGAATATTTCGAGGAGGAACAAGATGCCTTTACAATCTATTCTTGAGGTGGAGATTTTCGATGTGTGGGGGATGGACTTCATGGGTCCATTTCCATCTTCTTATGGAAATCAGTATATTTTGGTGGGAGTTGATTATGTCTCTAAATGGGTTGAAGCGATTGCATCTCCTACTAATGATGCTAGAGTGGTGAAGAAGTTCCTGAAGAAAAATGTGTTCACTAGATTTGGAGTGCCAAGGGCTATTATCAATGATGGAGGTTCGCACTTTTGCAATAAATAGGTGGCTGATCTCTTGAAAAAGTATGGTGTGACACAAAAGGTGGCAACTCCTTACCATCCGCAAACAAGTGGACAGGTTGAGATTTCGAATCGTGAGCTGAAGTCAATTTTGGAGAAGACAGTGGCAAGTTCGAGAAAAGATTGGTCAACAAAGCTTGATGATGCTCTTTGGGCATATAGGACGGCATTTAAAACACCTATTGGGATGTCTCCATATAGGTTGGTTTTTGGGAAGCCATGTCATTTGCCGGTGGAACTTCAGCATAAGGCGTTTTGGGCGACAAGAAATTTGGATTTTGATCTAAAATCCGCGGGGGAGAAGCGTTTGCTTCAACTTGGAGAGCTTGAGGAGATTAGGCTCCAGTCTTATGAAAATGCTAGTATCTACAAGGAGAAGACCAAATTGTGGCATGATAAGCACATTCAGAAGAAGGAATTTGAGGTTGGGCAACATGTTCTATTGTTTAATTCAAGACTCCGTTTATTCCCCGGAAAGCTCAGATCCCGATGGTCCGGACCTTTTGAGATTGTGAAGGTCTATCCTAATGGGGTTTGTGAGATTACTAGAGAAGGGTCAGATGTATTCAAGGTGAACGGGCAAAGACTTAAGCCATACCTGCTAGGAGAAACAGTGGAGCGAGGGATGAGCATTCTTCGCCTCCAAGCCCCTATCATCGGTTGAGAATCGGTGTCAAGCTAATGACGTTAAACGAGCGCTTCTTGGGAGGCAACCCAAGTGATGTAGTATTTGTTGTAAAAAAAAAATGAGTGTTGTGAGTGTGCGAAAAAAAAAAGAATAAAATAAAATAAAATAAAACTGTTGTGAAAAAAAAAAATATAGGTGTAACGCAGGCTGCGCCAGCGTTTCTGCAAGACGTACAGGCTGCGCCTGCGTTACTGCATTGGGCGCAGGCTGCGGCTCCTACGCGCAGATTGCGTGAAGAACAGAATGGTTTGCTCGATTTTTTTTCTGTTGGCTGTTCCTCACTTATAAAAAAAAAACTTCTTTTTCTCCCCAAATTTCTTTTCTCCCTTTTCAATTCTTTTTCTATTAATTCTTAATTCTATCCTACATCAAATTCAAACCCATTCCAATTTCTCCTTTCCACAATCAAATTTAAATTCATCCTATCACTCCATTATATATATGCACCTATACATACAAACCCAATTCATTCTCTCCATATCTACATCTCTAAAAATTCAAGCTCAAGAAGGATTCAAGTTTGGGGGAAGTTATACAAGTTCACCTCTTTGATTCATAGTGGGTATTTTTCTTCTCTAATTTTATTTTTCCTATGAATTTGTGTTCTTGTGAATTGGGGGTTTTTTATTAGTCTTGTTATTTGGGTGTTTGTGGTGTGATTTTTGCTTGGTGGTTGTTGGTGGAATTATTGTTGAGTGGGATTTTGATTATTATGGCTCCTAAACGAATGAGGGGTAGTTCTAGTAGGGTGGAGAGATTTTCTTCTTCGGAGGCGGAGGTAGAGTATAATCGTTTATTGTCAAAGCCGGTGGCGAAGGAAAGGGGGTTTTTGCCATCTCGTCATTATGGGTTGGTTGAGGTGATTAGTGAGTTACGTTGGGGAGAGATTTGTAAGGCACCTACTCCGGTTCCGGTGAATTTGGTTAGGGAGTTTTATGCGAATGCTAAAGATGAGCAGAATGGTGTGTGTATGGTTCGTGGTAAACGGGTGGATTACAGATCAGATGCTATTCGTCCAATTTTGGGACAACCACCTAAGCTTGTGGGGGATGAAAATTGGGCACTGAAGACTAGTGATGATGTGGATATGGAGGCGATTGTTCGTGAACTTTGTGTTCCCGGTACAAGTTGGAAGTACAAATTGGGAACTAATGAGCCTCTTTCTTTTCTGTCTTCTGCTATAAATAAGTTTGCACGAGCATGGTATCTATTTCTTTGTGCCAATATTATGCCTACTTCTCATACGGGTGAGGTCACAGCTGATAGAGCGATTATTCTTTGGGGCATTCTAAAAGGAAAATACATTAATGTCGCCCATATTGTTCAGTAGAATATTCGCAAGTGTTTAAGGTCTAGTGCACTGTCATCGATGCCCCATGCTTCTATCATAGTTGGGTTGTGTATGGTTAGTGGTGTTACCTGGGGTGCGGATGAGGAGTTGCAGTCACCTTTGCCGTCCATTGTTGACGTGTCTATTGATCGGATGCCGGAATGGCAAGGCGGAATCCCACATCCTAGGGGCCTTGGGTATGATGTTCGTGATGCTGGTACTAGTGGTCAGGGAGCGGGCGCTCAGCCACGGGTTTCGAGAGTACCAAGGGTTTTAGATGCTCACTTTAGACGCTTGTATAGGCGTATGGATGCTAACATGCTAGTAACCGGGAGTATGCTGAGGATATGGCTACAGCTTTGAGAGATGCGGGTATTCAGGCCCGGTGGCCCGTTTATGGAGCTCGTACACCTTATCCACCGCCAGATACTGATTCATCCGAGGATGAGGACGAGTAGGTATGTTTTCTACTTTCCCTTGTATTTACTTCCATTCAATGCAGACATTGAATATTTTAAGTTTGGGGGTGGTTTGAGGGATTAGTAGTTGTTGTTGTATTATGTGTTCATGTAGGATTTCATGTTTTGCATATTAGTAGTAGTAATTCATGCATATATGTTCGTGTTATCTACGTTTGTTTCATATAGGACATTCTATTTTTTTTTGTTTCGTATACCATGTGAGTCCATTTTAGTTGCATTTTCATGGCATGCATTTTTCATGATCCCTTAGGACGAGCTGATTCTGATTGATAGGTAGATGTTTAATTGAGTGTGGTGATGATGAGTAGAGGGTTGATTTATAGTTTCTATGAAATTGACTTATGTGTTTCAGAAACAAAACAATTACACAGTCTCATTGGGTGCTTTTGGGCTAGGTTAGGGTCATGCTTGTTTGGATGTTTTGAGATTTAATCACTTGTTTATATTTAGAATTTTCGTTATTCCCTTGATAGCGTAGTAACACTTAAGTCTAAGTTTGAGGGAAAACAGGGATTTCATGCTAAATTGTAAATAATTGTCAATAATTGCTAGAAACAAATGGCTAGTAGCCGGCTCATATTTATATGAGTAGTCTAGGGTTGGAATTGAGAATTCTCATTCCAGATTGCATAGAAAAGAAAAAAAACATAAAAAAGAAAAGAAAAAAAAAAGTTTCAATTGTTATATGCAAAATTAACCAGGGTGAGCTCTTTAATACTCGAGCAATTAAGTTCTAGGGGACTTTGTGCCTAGTGACCTAAGGCTTTTATAGTCTGGGATCCACTGACCTAACGCTCGCTACATGGGTATTATTGTATAAGCCTTTTGGGGTCTCATCCATTGCACGGTTAAATAAGCATGCTTGTAGTAGTTAGTAATAAAGCATGAATTTCTGTCTACCTTGGATAAGGATGGAGGTGTTCTTAGGTTATGAAGTGTCTACAGTCTATTCTATTTATAAACCTGTGATTGTCTTGGCGAAGAGCATGTATGATTTTTGACCTAGTTTTGGGAGTATTTCTGATGAGCATTGCACACACGCACGTTTCTGTTCATGTAATGTTAGTATACGGGAACTTGGTCGAGCTCTATTTGGATTTAGTTGCATTCTTTGAGATATTTGCTTGTTAGTTAGTTTTGGTAAGTTTGAAGGGGATCGTTGCATATTTCATATTAGTTGCATTCATGCATTGCATTGCATTAGGTTAAATGGATTTTGTGGGTACATTCGCTATAGGCCCTCACGAGACCTTACTCGTCCACTAGGGCTACCTAGGGGTTTAAAGGGCTTGTTGCATATGCCAAATGCAACCGTGATCACCTACGAAAGTGGTACTAGTTAGTTAGTTGTAATTGTTTATGCTTGAGGACAAGCATCAGTTTAAGTTTGAGGGTTTGATAAGTGGATTTTATATCCACTTGGAATGCCTCAGTTCGGCTTAAATTGATTGTTTTGGACTCAAGTTGTTGTAGTTTTGATGTGTTTTTCTTAGTTGTGCAGATTTACGAGAATGTTGATTAAAGTTGACGCTTCTATCGTTTTTGGAGAATTAATTGATTAAAATTCGGATTTTCTGGGAAGGCTGCGCAGTCTACACTGTTTTGGCCATATCTTGAGTTCTAGAAGTCCGTTTGAGGCCCGTAAGCAGTCCACGCGAAGCTTGAGAGATTTTATACAACATAGGATAGGAAGCAGGTGCAAGGAACGTGCTGATTAAATTCGCGCACGTGATCTTTTAAAAGAAGGCTATAAATTTACTGTTTTGCCCTTTTTCTAATTCTAATTGTATTCTGGGCAGTTTTGGTACCTTCTTTAAATTCTAATTTTAATAGAAGGTAATTGCTTGTTGGGCAAGATTAGGAGTATCTATATAAACACATCTAGGTATGGGAAAAACGTTGTTCATTGTTAGAGAGATATAATTTGTACGCAGCTTTTAGGATTTTTTCTGGAGAACCATTATTTTCTTTGAAGATTGAAGTTAAAAGGTTTCTTTTCTATATTCTTCTAATTATGATTTCTTCTATTAATTCTTGTTTTGTTAATTTAATCATGTGTAACTAATTCTCTAATCTGAGAATTGGGTAGTATTCCTTGGTATTCATGCCTGTTTAATTATCTGTGATTTTCTTGCTTTGCTGATCTGTTATTGAGGGCATAACACAATTAGGGGAATCATGAACCTTTGATTGGATTTTAGGGATTGTAATAACTTGGAAGAGGAGTTGCAATTTTAGTACAGGATTTAACAGACATAACTCGAATATTTGATTGGAAGATTAATAGGAGAGTTGTGAGACTTATAATTCTTGGTGCGTAATAGTTTATGATTGTACTTTGATTGTATCACGGAAGTGACAATTAAGGTGTAGTTGTAGACACTATATTGTATCTTGGAAGAGAATATTATAACCTTAGAAGAATTGTTTTCAGCAGAGTAAGAACGTAGATGTCACATAGATATTGAATGTGTATTGAAACCAAGTGAAGAACCCCAGTTCTTGGATTGTTTTCCTCATATATATTTTATTCTCGATTGATAATTAGTTTAATTTAGTTTATAAACAAACCAAACATTCTTTTACACTTCTAAATTGTGAGAGATAGGATACTTGAACTTGATATTACATTCAGTCCTTCCCTGCGAACGAACAACAAAAATACTATTAACAAATCTCTCTCTGGATTTAAAGCTACTGAATTACTCAACAAGGTGGACTCTCTAGAAAAGGAAGTGGGCTCCCTCAAACAATTCAATTCTGAGCTCCAGACATCTGTTAATCTTCTAAATGACAAGTTGGACACTGAAGCCACTGCTAATGCTAATTTCTTCTCAACCAACAAAAGATGCTTTCTGCCTTGATGCTGCACATGGGAGTCCCTCAACCAACCTCCCAACATCCAACCTCTTCTTCAATCCCAAAGGCCCCATCAAAGACACTTGTGCCTGAGAACAAGCCTAAGGGGGAGAAGAAAGTAATCTAAAAATCTAAGGTGGTGCAGAAGGGCATTGTCATCTCTGATACTCCAAAACCTTCAAACTCTACAACTTCTCAAGCCCATATCCAAGGAAAAGGAAAAGCCAAAGTCACTGAGACTCAAACTTCTAAATCTATCAAGCCTATCACCTCTCTACCAACTGTCACCCTACCAACTGTGCACATAAGTACCCCAAGTGCTTTGAAGCAATCAATTACATCCACAGTGGTGGCAGGTTCTATGCCAATTGATCAAGCTAACCTCTCCAGACATGAAGAAGATCAACCTGTTGAAGTTAGTGTGGTTACAGAGGCCAAGATGATAGAAGTAGCAAATTCAGAGACTTATCATGATGCTGCCTTCTTGAAGTTTCTGCAAGCCTCAAAGGCAAAGGTTGGAGGAGATACATTGCTGTACAGGAGGAGTTTTAAAGAACAAATCAAATATCTAACAGTGATCCCAAGAAAGCTAAATCAAATCTTTCTCAAGGAGATTATGATGGAGACCAATGGCAAAATATGGCATCTATCTTATGACACCTTAAAGGTCTTAAAATTCACAGAGATTGATGCTATCTTGGAGCTAATTGAACAGAAGGGAGAAAACAACAAGAGCCTGTATACTGAGCTAAGGAATATTCAGCAAGCTAGACTGCCTGAAATGTGCACTTATCCAAGAACCATTCTCTATCAGTCTGGTACAAAATTGAAGATGTTAATTAGCTTGTCATTCCCAAGGATCTCACTTTTCAGAATCACAGAATTATCATTGCTATCATTGATCAACTGCAAAAGAAGAATGGGATAAGAACTGCTGAAAAATTGGAAGCATTGCATAATTTCAGAAACTTCATAGCAACTGGCATTGTCCCAGAGATGGCTAAAGCAAGGAGAGATAAGGATGATGAGGGTGAAGATAAAAGCGATAGGAGAAGAAAACATCACAGGAGTGATAAGGGTGATAAAGATCAGAAGAAGAAAAATGACAAGAGCAATAAGGGAGATGATGACAAAGATGGAGGTAAAGTGTATGAAAGAAAAGGTGGAAGATAGCAAGCCATGAATATTACTAATGACACTCCTACCACACAACACAGGGCTTAATGTCTAAGGTGGATGTCACTGGTAATAATTCAACAAAATCCATTTCTAAGGCTTCTGAAACTATCTTGCCACTACTACCAAAGAAAAGTCAAATCAAGAAACCATCTGTATGGTCCCAAAAGCAAACTGCTAATGGTATACTACAATGGTCCAAAGACAAAGGTCTCAGTTTCTTCCCAAGCAAGGAGATAAAAAGGATGAAAATCAAGCACATGGCCAGAAGGGCAAGAAAAGTGAAGACATCCACATCTCAGGCTCTCACAATCATTCAAGGCTTAGATTTGCCTTGCCTCAATGTAGATTTTACTGAAGATGAGATAACACATAAACTAGCCCAAAGAATGTATCATGTGGCTATAGTTGGTGACTGCCTAGAATTCAAATACATTGATGGGAGAATGAAGAAATTCAAGCAAGGCATGTGTCAACACTGGGGGAGAATACATGATTTGGAGAGAGTTATGGTGTTACTGAGGTATGAAAATGAAAAGGAAAGAATATGGAAGGTGGAGCTGGCACATTTCATCAAAATGAAGAAAGATCACAAGGAGATGATGGAGAAAAAGAATGAGGAGTTAAGGAGAAAGAAGGAGGAGGAGTTTGCTGCACTTGAAGCCAAGGCTGATGAATTGAGGGCTAAGGGTTTATGCAGAGTCAAGTATAATCCTTACATTATTGAATACAAGAAATATGGAAGAACTGTAAAGATTAGAATGGACTACATCAGCTCCTACTCCGAGAAACAGCTAAATAAAGTGCTCAAAGATTTATCAGGCTCTCCTTTAATTGAAGAACTCACTGCAATGGAAGATATTCTTCTTGCAATGGAGGAAAATGCAAAGAAAAAGGCTAAAGAAGCTGAAGAAAAGAGGAAGAATGAAGACCTACAAGCTAAAGTCAAGGGATGAATCCAAAAGGATATGTCTAGTAATTCTTCATAATTTGTAAGGATGCCTCTTTGTATTTTTAATCAAATTACATACCAGTACTTTTCAAGTCTTATCCTTATGTATGTTAGGCTTGTTATCAGACATCAAATTGTGACTAAGGGTCTTACTCACAATTTGGGGGAGATTGTTAGTCACATAGGCATGCCTGTATACATCTAATAACAAGCCTTGTAACACCCCCAGATCCAGGGTCCGGGATCCGATCGTTACGGTCTCCATTTCTATCCACAATACTTGAACTTACTTCAACATAAAATAAATTACATCTTTATGACCCAACACAACTATATAAAACACACCCGTTATAGTCCCAGAGATGAAATCAGAGTAACAATCAAATTTTATTAATCACATTATGAGTTCTTACAATCCAAAAGAATTTCAATATGAATACATACTCTTTGCCATCCATTTGCATAAGTCATACTAGACCATATACTTGGTACTGAAAGAATAAATCTATCCTACCAATAGCTTTCTCTTCGGCTCTGGTAGTCTCATTGTCCTGGCCAGCGTCGAGTGCGCCTTGTGCGAGTCATCTGGTCTAGCTGTTGTTGTGATATAATAATAAAGCAAGGGTGAGCAATAGCCCACCAACAATAATATTTAACTGAACGATAATATTTAACAGTTCAAAAGTATCTTTCAAACCATATGCCATGCATATACGGAAATGATGCCAGTATAATATAAAGGATGAAGTTACAGGGTAACTTAAAGTATTTATTTTATGGAAATATCTGCTAAGTCAAAATAAGCAAGATATTATCATTATCTTATAAAGAGGAACTTGCAAGGAAAATATTGCAATTCCAGTTATTAACATTTTTTTCGAAGTCCTACAACCTGAAAGAAGTCTCTTCGATACGTGTTGCGGAAGACACCGTCAACCTGAAAGAAGTCTCTTCGATACGTGTTGCAAGGAATTCCCAATTTGGGAGATGAACCAATACTGGAGTTATCACGCGCCAGCTGTCCCACTCCCTGATGATCAGTCGGGGATGGTACAGCCCAATATAGTTTACTACCGGTAGAAGGAAGAACTGACGGCTCCACTTGTAGATTGCCTTTAATAGTTACTCCCTGACCAATGGTTAGGCCTTGTGATGGACCGCGTGACTCGGCCTCTTCCACACGACTCCTAGTTCGAATACATCCACAGCATTGAAACGTAGAGTTTGTCCTCCCTTCCCCAAGTGAAATACTTGTTGATAAGACTCCACAAAGTAGTCGTATCTAGTTGGAAAGGAAAATTCACCAACATTTCCCAAGCTTTTGCTTGTTAATGGATATCAACTTGTTCCAACAATCTTACCCCTCGAATGATGAGAAGGTACACACAGACTTAATGAGTCCATAGCAACCAAGTTGCGAGTAAAAAGGATAAATTATGACCGGGAAGTCAACAAGATAAATAACCTTTCTCAAGTAAGGTTCCCTTATAATTTAAGAGATAGATTCGAGTGATGAATGGAATCTTGAGGACCTTTCTTAATATAATATTAATCGTATGACTCCGAAGAATTTTCAGAATGATCGAAGGTCGAAGATAATATTTGAAGAAGAATAAACAACATTGAAGTTGTTTCCAAGTATTGAATAAATATTTATAGAATATTTATTGAGTTGGAAGTATCTAATGAATGAAAGAATATTTTACATAATATCTGGAGGTGAAAGATAATCTCCAAATAATATAAATCATTTTTAAAAGAATTTAAAAGAATTAAATAAATATTCCAAGAATATTTATTAACTCAATAATAATTACGCAATATTATTAAATCATAATGTTGCTCGTGAGTAATCCTCGAATGAATATATAGAATTATTTACTAAATAAATCCCTCCTTAAATGAATATTAAAAATAATATTCATTAAATAATTAAACTCCAACAATTATTTAAAATAATATTCAATAAATAAGTCAAATCTTAAATGAATATTTGAAAAATAATATTCATTTAATAAATAATCTTCTAAATGAATATCCAAATAATATTCATTTAGTAATCAAAACTTTTAAAGGAATGATCGAAATAATATTCCTTAAGTAAATAGAACTTCCAATGAATATTTAAAATAATATTCATCAAGTACATAAGACCTTAAATGAATATTCGAAAGTGATATTCATTTAATAAATAAAATTCCAATGAATATCAAAATAATATTCATTAAATAATCAACTCTAATGAATATTTGAAACTAACATTCACTTAATGTCTCTCGACTGAGATAATACTCGAATAACATTCCTCAAAAGATTTCCAAGTAATTGATACTTTATGAAAATATAAATAATGTTTAATAATAACATTCCTCAAGGTAAATAATAATCTGCCGTTGGAATCCCTCCGTGTTTCCACGACTATCTATATCTCAAAATACCGTCTCCCGGTCTATATTTAAGAATGAATATCATATGCCCTTCGCTAAGGGTCTTATCAAAACAATCCGGCTTATAACTGATAATTCGTATCTAGTCTACAAGCCAATATCAATTCAAGGAACAGGTATCATAATATAATTTGACAATAGGCATGCATGCTATGGCATATGTAAAATGGCAATCACATATATATATTATCACAACAACAGGTTCAAAGTTTTGAACACTTGCCTGGTAATTGGGTGTGGGTGGAGATAGCGTGTCCTGGATCTGCTCGATGATCTATAAACAATCAGAACATTCGAGATTAACCACTGAACACCTTTTAAAAGTCTAAGTATAAACTTCACTTAAATCGAAACACGTTTTCGAATTATCTCGTTATACACTGTTTAGTGTAACTCTTTTTATTACTGATACGATCCGACATTTGTTCGTTATTACGACATGTCATCATACCCACACTTGGTAAATACTTAAGTCGTACAAGTTCTAAAGTCAATCGATTACGAACCAAGATTATACCTCGAGTTTTATCGTTCGTTTTATAAGTGTTTTACCAAAGTTATAACCAAGCGGGTTTTTAGGGGTTCGTCCGCGTTTAACTTCGATTCCAACATTTTTATAAAATCGGAAAACGATCCGTTTGATATGTGGTTTACTCTCATACCTTCCTTATGACCTTTAGTATTTATTAACCAAGATTCGCCACTGATTAACATGCTTTACGAGGGTTCAATTGAAGTTACGAACTTTTACTTACGGTTCCGAACCAATTTTAGTAATTTGACCATAACTCCTAAACCGTAAGTCGGAATGTTTCGATTCTTGTGCCAAAACGATCTATGGCTCGAGATCTAGAAGGACCAGTCATAATATTACCAAGGTCAGGAAGTTATATCAACTGCCATGCTTGGTTTCTAAGTGGTAACAAAAATTCGGCATTACGACGGCTATAAATCGAACGTTCTAAAAATCATAGCAACACAACCAAGCCACACCGGGCATCAATACAACTCATACACATATTTCTCATCCCAAATCTGTCCAAGAACATCTACTTTACCATTATAATCATCATGTTACCAAAATCACTAAATCACTTAACTAATCATGCTTATAACATACTAACATCATCACCAAGCTTCAATCCATCAAGAACATGCATAATTCTCAAAACAAGATCTAGAATTTCAAGAGGTCTACCTTCCTTGGAGTATGTAATAGCCTTATAAAGCTTGGTATGGTCCTTGTCTAGCCTTAACACACTTTAGATCAACCAAAGAATCAAAGAAATCAAAGTTAGTTTCTAGAAATCACTATTCATCATCATTTGTCAAATTCATAACAAATTGAAAAATAAGAGTTTGGCTCTAAAATTTTTACCACATCTTGGCCTCTTCATAATCTTTGTTTTGAGTCCAATATCATCAGATTTGAAGCTTCCTAGCTAGGGTTTTGATCCCACTTTTCCCGCTGGACAGAAACTGCCAAGAACAAGCAGGTTGGCTTCTTCAACTTGGGGAAGGGATTTGACTAGGCTAGACTACTTGGATTGCCATGAAATTTTGATCGAACCTTGCTCATAGACGGGAGAAGCTATGGTTAAAATTTGGTGATTTGATCACGGATAGAAATGGAGATATGAATTTTTCTTTGAATGGTGTTTATGCTGGGCAGTTTAGAGAAAATGAGAGAAATGGGATTGTTTGGCTTGCTCTTTATCTAATCCTTGGCTAATGTGAATTATTGTGATGGATATGGATAATATTTAGCATAAAGTGGCTTTATTAAAGTGCCTAGGTCATCCATGATGCAATCAAGTGGACAAGTGTTTGGATTTTGTGGTTGGATGATGAAAACATGCTAAGTACTTGGTTTGTTTCTAATACCACTAGTTAGCATTGTAACTAGCTTGGTTACTTGACCTTATCCTCTTGCACATGCATGCATCTTGGTCCTCTGCTTGTTTCTTTGTCCGGTTATTGCTCGTTTCGATTGATCGTTCGTAAGAATATTTCACGGATTTCTAATTAGGGTTTACCGGGAATCTTGTTAATATTAATACTATCATTCTCCATCTTTCTTACTAATTTTCGAATTTATATTCCTTAAATCCCTTCGTTAAATTCTTAAGTCTATCAGTGTCCAGGGAACTCTCGGAGAAAATAAAAGTGCGGTTTTTCAGAATCCGACAGCTTTTACATACACTTATTTTCCTCCTGGATCACTAATAAGAACTCGGAAATCCGTTCCGAATACTTCTATATAGTGTCGTCTCATAATATTCTCATTTCCACCAAAAACACTATTCATTCTTTTTTCTTTACTCATCCTCTTAGGGTTGTACAATTGTCCCTGATCTCTTTCGATCGTTCCTTAACCTTTTTACGGACCCACTGGACCAATAACAAATATCGATTTGGATGACATAAGAACAATCTTCTCCTTTAGAATTATCAAATCTCAATTCCCTAGGAGATAGATAATTCTTATCTAAAGTGTCAACCAATAGTATTCTTCATGGCACCTAAACATTTGAATCCAAATCTATTCCTTTCATTCATTATCTCAATCGTTACATCATAGTCGTAATCACTATTCACCATTACCTCAGTACATAATAAAAAGTTTTAATTATATCCAAAATTTGGGGTTCTTACAGTCTCCCCTCCTTAAAAGGATTCTGTCCCGAAATCAGGTAGGAAGCAAAGAGTCGTTTGTCTGTCGTTTCACCTTTCAGCTTCCGGATCAACTCTTAGTCGTTCTGCCCTTTCTCAGCACATCTATTGGTGCTACAATACGTACTTTATCCTTTTTCCATCAACTTTGCTACTTTTTGTACAACACATTATTCGGGTTATGCTGTTACTCAGTCTTATCCTTATTGTTCTTATTGATACCCGCAGTGGCTTTGGTATCACTATCGTGCTGCGAATTCGGAGATAACCTCGCTCGCACTGTGTATTTCCTGATCGCTTTAATCTTCGCAATCTCGATCAATATAGAGAAGTGGAAAGATTTATTGAGAGATCACTATGATCAATTGAACAGTTGTTATATTGCATAGTTAGTACAGAAGGGGGCCAGCCTTTAGTACTTGACAAGCAATTAAACAAGTTATGGTATTCCACTTAGACTTCTATCACATAGACAGATAGTCACGTAGCAGTTCCTCCCCTCCTTAAAGGGTTGTTCTTCTCAATTCATAAATAAGATGAATAAAAGAGAAGAAAAGAAAAGAATTCTAAAGGATTATAGAAAGCTTTCATGATTGTAAAATATCATACTCAGAATTTACCTCTGAACTATAGAGGTTCATCAAAGAAGAAATTAATCATAATTATATCCAATACTATTTGATCGCAATTTCACGTGTCAACATATCTTGCTGCTTTGTCCATTGTTCTATGGACTTATACTCTGGTTCAACCTTAGCAACGCTCACTTTTTGGAAAATCTTTCAACCTCTCAGGTTAAATCTTAGTTTCTCGCTTGACACCATTGTTACTGACATTCCATGTCACGCTACTAGCTTTTTCATATTTATAATACTAACCCTATCAGGTTGTCATCCCGAGAACTCATTAGAAAGCCCATTTATTAATCCATTCATAACATTCCTTGCTTCACATTCAATAATTATCTTCCCCATCCTTTTCTTTATCAATCATATCCTTCTTATTATCTGATTCTTATTTACTTCTGTTATTTACTTCCACCTTCATCTCTTTATTGAGACATCTTTTGCACTTGGTACCTCCTTATTGGTATCCCGTCACATTTACTCTATAATCATCACATTATTCCAATTTAAACCCTCCGAAATGAATCTGGCCGATCCCTTTTACTTAGATCAAATATAATCTACTTCTGCCAACCTTGTTTCTCATCACTTGTTCTTTTCTACCTGTGGTTTTCCACAGGTTGTCTTTCGTAAGGCAGACCAGGTCGTATAGCTACCTGCTCGTACTCTTATCATCTATCGAGCATCTGCATTTTACTGGCGTAGTCTTGCCACATGAAACACGTTATGATCATGCTATAAGTTTTGGGGGTAAAACTGGCTCGAATGCTACCTTCCGAACACTTTTAAACTCTTAGATGGCCCAATTAGTCTCGGGCTCAACTGCCCTTCCCTCCAAGTCTCATTAATTCTTTCTACGGGAATACATTTAGCATCATGAATCATCAACCTCATATTCTCTATCTTGTTTGTGCAGAAGTACACTAACACAAACTTGCTTGTCAGTCATCAACATGCCATTTAGCTTATCAATAGTAGCACTTTCTTTATCTTTACGTTGTCATCTACTTTCTTAGAAGAATCACCATCGCTTGTTGTTTACGTAGTGCGTTAATAGCTAACCATACGGGTTTCAATCCTTTAGGGAGACAAAGTAATCACTATTCCTTATCTATAAGGAACACTTCCTGAACTTGATGTAGATATTACATGAAGTAGATAAAATTGCAGAAGGGTTTCAAGCATCGCAGATATGTCAGGTTGATGAAACTATCACTCATGCAGCTTCCATAAAAGACTGGAAGCTTAACGGTTTACTTCGTCAATTTTGTATCACGGTCCTGGTTTGCCTCAAAACGGGACCTTCTAAGGTACGTAATATGCTTAAGACTCCATCAGGAATCGAATCTTTACTTAAACTATTATTACCTTCGATTCTTGCACAATCATCAAAAGGAATGTAAAGTCCTCCACTCTGATATAACCTTCAAGGTCTTTCCAAATATCATTTTGTTTCTTCGGTATGAACATTTGTAATTATTCCTTTATACTTAGACTGTCGGCCACCTCATTGGCCTTTTCTGATAATAATAATTTCTTATAATCAATGTTCTCTGGATACGTTCCAACTCAAATTTTTCTACCTCATTCCCATCACTGTTGGGTTAAAGCATTCTCCCTTAAGCTCTGCTGAAGGAGAAAATATAACTATCAGTCTTTTTCCATAAGTCATTGCTTCCACCTTCCCGTGGGAACTTTATCAAAGTTACTCTCGATCATACCTAGGATATTTGTTCTCTTAGTTCTTTCTTGTTTTAGGATAATCTCAACCTTCTTGGGTTCCATCCATACCTCATCATGGTTTTATACATGCCTCATCTGACATTATTGTTATTGTGTCTTACATTCTCTACCAACTTCTAGTTTGAAACTCAGAATATTAACTTTTTCCTTGTAAGGTTTCCTAGGTCGTCCTCATCATTCCTCCTGTATTTTCTAGGTACAGGGTATAACAAAACGTCATTGATCAATACTTTAATAATTCTGTCTATATTCTTTCCAGAACTCTTTTTTTAATAATCCTTACAGGTCATTGTTGCCTTAGCAAATCCAACTCATATCATTTGAATTCACAATGTCTTTATTAGGATTAATGCCATCCCTCGTGCATTCCCCAGGGTTTGTCTTAATTTATGAATATCCTATCCTTAATTCAACTGCCAAGGAATTCTTGCATCCTATAATTGGCAATCAGATCATGTATCCTTAATAAGGGTCTCTTTTCAATCATTCTCATTTGATAATCGGTCGGTGGCTTAATGCTAACCTCTTCTTTCAGATAGTTGTCAGCCTATTTGACCTTCCAAAAGACAATGTATGTCTATCTGCTTTCTTACAGAACTTGGTAATGGTACCAAGGACGTTCTGGAAGATATTGGTCGAGTTCAATGTGAATCTCTTAGTGCTTATCGTTCTTCTCAAAGGTACTTACCTTAGGCAAAATTTCTACAGCATACTGATCAATCTCTGACCATTTCTATACTCTCTTCATAAATCTTCATTGTTTGCTTTCCTTAGTCATAATATTCATGGTATTTATAATACCCTAACATCATACATCTCAAGTCACTATACTTCTATTTTTACTCGTAATCTTGGGCAATCATATACACATGAATCACTTTAGTACGGGTGACCCCATTCCAAAAAGGTCTAGTGAATTCCCAATCAAAACATGGGTTGTTCAGCAGAAGATTCCTACGATTTCATTAATGTTTCCTTTATATCAGACGCCCTTGCAGTCGGTGCTTACTTAGAGGCAACCCTGCTTTGTCCTTTCATTGCTAGTCTAGTCACTTGATAATCCTTTGTGACTTGGCCTCATTTGGCCACACAAAAAAATATATATGATTTTAGGGGTTGGCTAATAGCATTACTTTTCTAGAAATTGCCGGCATAGTGCCTTCTTTGATACCTTTCTACCTTTCCAAAACTTTACTTCATATAAGTCTTAATCGACTATTCGGCACCATCTCTGGTCACCTTTCCTCTACTTTTATCTTTTCAACTATTCTTATCAATCCTACGTGCCACGCAAGCTTACCATTCCTGGCATAACAGCCTTTTCACTTAAGTCAATCCTGGAGTTTCTCAGTCCGGCTGGTTTCTTACTTACATTTCCTGTTTCCGTCCAATCTTACTTCATCATTTTATCTCTACCATCGATTGTAATACTCAGGGTCCGTCTACTAACCCATATGACGGCAAACTTACCCAATCCACAGGGTTCGTTCCAGTTCCCCTTCTCTTTAATGATGTTCTCTGATAATCAGAAAGACATGGTTTGCCAAAATTCGCCGAATTCCTTTCCAGACTCAGGGAAATTTTGGTCAATCTATCCATTTACTGGTAACATTTAAGGAGACCAGTTTCGAAACCTGAAGAATAATCCTATGAACCACCAAGCAGGTAGAAGCATAAGCAGTCATCGTTAACGAAATAATCGTCATCAGATTGGAAGTTTAACCACTAGAGAGGAACCAATTATATACATTCCTTAGAAGGGAATTAACAGTTTCAAACTGAAACCTAACGCAACGTCCTGATACCCATACGTCCTGAGATTCAATATTACCAAATGTCAATCTACCTGACCACTAGTCTTAGAAGGAACATTGCCGTCAGAGTTGGTTGTTCCACAGAATTGGCACTACTAAGGCCATCCGATCTGGTGGACCGTGCTGTCCGAATGCATCCGCAAGTACTTGGTCGTGTTGCGCAAACACACATCCTAATCCTTTATGCGAAGCGTTATTCGAAGCAGAAAGTCTCCTTTTTCCATTAAGTAATGCCAACTCTTGGTCATTACCAATTCCACCTTTTAGCTCCAGGAAGATTTTCTCATATTTTTCTCTTTAACTGCTGATCGTATTACTTTATCTGTTATAATTCCGCGTGGGAATAAACTTAAGGTAACTACTATAATTCATTCAAGGAAAGAATTTAATATTCCTCTAAATCATATGCATCTAACATTTCTGGTTCATCATTTCACTGAGTTGAAATAACTCTATACTCAGTCTCTGACAATAGTCTCATTATGAGTTTATCTTGGCTCACTGGTCTTATCTTCCGGTAGGTTCTGAGATCATTGTCTTGCTTACTACTTCCTTATATAACTTTATCCAATCATGCTGTCACTTCCCAATGTCTTTACTTTCTAACTGATTCATTCATAACATGAACATTTCCTTTAATAAAACCACCTCATTAACCTCCATTTGGTTTCATAAATTATAACCTATGACATCTGCCTTTTATGGCGAATTATTACTGACAATATTCATACTAATTCATTTATCAAACGATATGGCACTTACTGCCTCTTCTCAACTATTTCTAGGGACTCTGTTCCTCGTCCTACATCGATGTCTTTGATAATCAAACATCCCTCTAGCTCTTTCTTCGTTAATATGAAAGTCTCTAGGGATTCTCATCTATTCTCATATAAGATCTCAAGTAATTCTTCCAATCCGTCTTATTTGCTGGTACTGCATCCAGTAGTCCGGCTACGAATCCAACATGAATCTTGAGTTCTCTTGCTAATAGCTCAATTCTTTATGCTCACTTTTCTGAGCACCATACCTTAATCATCACAGTCTTTCTGGCTGCAGTCCTCATTCCTCAAGGGTAAGCTCCTTATCCTAACAGGATTTTCCTTATCTGCTGGAACCTCTTCTAGGTCTCCAGTAGGGTACTCCATCGAATTTACCCGCTGATCTTCAGCATATAAAGCATCATCGCGCTACTGCACGTATGCCTCAAGGTCTGTCGCCTTACTCGCCGATATGATATCGAGCTAAGTTACTATCATGATACTTAAGAGTTCCCATAAGGGTTTTATATGTCATCACTACATTAAGTAGTCCGACTATGAACTTGGCAAGAGTTCTTATTATCTTAGTGAATTTATTGTTTTAACGTCGCCTCATCTCTGGGGTTTATAACGTACGCTCTGATACCATTTCTGTAACACCCCCAGATCCAGGGTCCGGGATCCAATCGTTACGGTCTCCATTTCTATCCACAATACTTGAACTTACTTCAACATAAAATAAATTACATCTTTATGACCCAACACAACAATATAAAACACACCCGTTATAGTCCCAGAGATGAAATTAGAGTAACAATCAAATTTTATTAATCACATTATGAGTTCTTACAATCCAAAAGAATTTCATTATGAATACATACTCTTTGCCATCCATTTACATAAGTCATACTAGACCATATACTTGGTACTGAAAGAATAAATCTATCCTACCAATAGCTTTCTCTTCGGCTCTGGTAGTCTCATCGTCCTCGCCAGCTTTGAGTGCGCCTTGTGTGAGTCATCTGGTCTAGCTATTGTTGTGATATAATAATAAAGCAAGGGTGAGCAATAGCCCACCAACAATAATATTTAACTGAACGATAATATTTAACAGTTCAAAAGTATCTTTCAAACCATATGCCATGCATTTACGGAAATAATGCCAGTATAATATAAAGGATGAAGTTACAGGGTAACTTAAAGTATTTATTTTGTGGAAATATCTGCAAAGTCAAAATAAGCAAGATATTATCATTATCATATAAAGAGGAACTTGCAAGGAAAATATAGCAATTCCAGTTATTAACATTTTTTTCGAAGTCCTACAACCTGAAAGAAGTCTCTTCGATACGTGTTGCGGAAGACACCGTCAACCTGAAAGAAGACTCATCGATACGTGTTGCAGGGAATTCCCAATTTGGGAGATGAACCAATACTGGAGTTATCACGCGCCAGCTGTCCCACTCCCTGATGATCAGTCGGGGATGGTACAGCCTAATATAGTTTACTACCGCTAGAAGGGAGAACTGATGGCTCCACTTGTAGATTGCCTTTAATAGTAACTCCCTGGCCAATGGTTAAGCCTTGTGATGGACCGCGCGACTCGGCCTCTTACACGCGACTCCTAGTTCGAATAAATCCACAGCATTGAAACGTAGAGTTTGTCCTCCCTTCCCCAAGTGAAATACTTGTCGATAAGACTCCACAAAGTAGTCGTATCTAGTTGGAAAGGAAAATTCACCAACATTTCCCAAGCTTTTTCTTGTTAATGGATATCAACTTGTTCCAACAATCTTACCCCTCGAATGATGAGAAGGTACACACGGACTTAATGAGTCCATAGCAACCAAGTTGCGAGTAAAAAGGATAAATTATGACCGGGAAGTCAAAAAGATAAATAACCTTTCTCAAGTAAGGTTCCCTTATAATTTAAGAGATAGATTCGAGTGAAATAATAATAAAGCAAGGGTGAGCAATAGCCCACCAACTATAATATTTAACTGAACGATAATATTTAACAGTTCAAAAGTATCTTTCAAACCATATGCCATGCATTTACGGAAATGATGCCAGTATAATATAAAGGATGAAGTTACAGGGTAACTTAAAGTATTTATTTTGTGGAAATATCTGCAAATTCAAAATAAGCAAGATATTATCATTATCATATAAAGAGGAACTTACAAGGAAAATATTGCAATTCCAGTTATTAACATTTTTTTCGAAGTCCTACAACCTGAAAGAAGTCTCTTCGATACGTGTTGCGGAAGACACCGTCAACCTGAAAGAAGACTCTTCGATACGTGTTGCAGGGAATTCCCAATTTGGGAGATGAACCAATACTGGAGTTATCACGCGCCAGCTGTCCCACTCCCTGATGATCAGTCGGGAATGGTACAGCCTAATATAGTTTACTACCGCTAGAAGGGAGAACTGATGGCTCCACTTGTAGATTGCCTTTAATAGTAACTCCCTGGCCAATGGTTAAGCCTTGTGATGGACCGTGCGACTCGGCCTCTTACACACGACTCCTAGTTCGAATAAATCCACAGCATTGAAACGTAGAGTTTGTCCTCCCTTCCCCAAGTGAAATACTTGTCGATAAGACTCCACAAAGTAGTCGTATCTAGTTGGAAAGGAAAATTCACCAACATTTCCCAAGATTTTGCTTGTTAATGGATATCAACTTGTTCCAACAATCTTACCCCTCGAATGATGAGAAGGTACACACGGACTTAATGAGTCCATAGCAACCAAGTTGCGAGTAAAAAGGATAAATTATGACCGGGAAGTCAAAAAGATAAATAACCTTTCTCAAGTAAGGTTCCCTTATAATTTAAGAGATAGATTCGAGTGAAATAATAATAAAGCAAGGGTGAGCAATAGCCCACCAACTATAATATTTAACTGAACGATAATATTTAACAGTTCAAAAGTATCTTTCAAACCATATGCCATGCATTTACGGAAATGATGCCAGTATAATATAAAGGATGAAGTTACAGGGTAACTTAAAGTATTTATTTTGTGGAAATATCTGCAAATTCAAAATAAGCAAGATATTATCATTATCATATAAAGAGGAACTTACAAGGAAAATATTGCAATTCCAGTTATTAACATTTTTTTCGAAGTCCTACAACCTGAAAGAAGTCTCTTCGATACGTGTTGCGGAAGACACCGTCAACCTGAAAGAAGACTCTTCGATACGTGTTGCAGGGAATTCCCAATTTGGGAGATGAACAAATACTGGAGTTATCACGCGCCAGCTGTCCCACTCCCTGATGATCAGTCGGGGATGGTACAGCCTAATATAGTTTACTACCGCTAGAAGGGAGAACTAATGGCTCCACTTGTAGATTGCCTTTAATAGTAACTCCCTGGCCAATGGTTAAGCCTTGTGATGGACCGCGCGACTCGGCCTCTTACACACGACTCCTAGTTCGAATAAATCCACAGCATTGAAACGTAGAGTTTGTCCTCCCTTCCCCAAGTGAAATACTTGTCGATAAGACTCCACAAAGTAGTCGTATCTAGTTGGAAAGGAAAATTCACCAACATTTCCCAAGATTTTTCTTGTTAATGGATATCAACTTGTTCCAACAATCTTACCCCTCGAATGATGAGAAGGTACACACAGACTTAATGAGTCCATAGCAACCAAGTTGCGAGTAAAAAGGATAAATTATGACCGGGAAGTCAACAAGATAAATAACCTTTCTCAAGTAAGGTTCCCTTAAAATTTAAGAGATAGATTCGAGTGAAAAATGGAATCTTGAGGACCTTTCTTAATATAATATTAATCGTATGACTCCGAAGAATTTTCAGAATGATCGAAGGTCGAAGATAATATTTGAAGAAGAATAAACAACATTGAAGTTGTTTCCAAGTATTGAATAAATATTTATAGAATATTTATTGAGTCGGAAGTATCTAATGAATGAAAGAATATTTTACATAATATCTGGAGGTGAAAGATAATCTCCAAATAATATAAATCATTTTTAAAAGAATTTAAAAGAATTAAATAAATATTCCAAGAATATTTATTAACTCAATAATAATTACGCAATATTATTAAATCATAATGTTGCTCGTAAGTAATCCTCGAATGAATATATAGAATTATTTACTAAATAAATCCCTCCTTAAATGAATATTCAAAATAATATTCATTAAATAATTAAACTCCAATAATTATTTAAAATAATATTCAATAAATAAGTCAAACCTTAAATGAATATTTGAAAAATAATATCATATGCCCTTCGCTAAGGGTCTTATCAAAACAATCCGGCTTATAACTGATAATTCGTATCTAGTCTATAAGCCAATATCAATTCAGGGAACAGGTATCATAATATAATTTGACAATAGGCATGCATGCTATGGCATATGTAAAATGGCAATCACATATATATATTATCACAACAACAGGTTCAAAGTTTTGAACACTTGCCTGGTAATTGGGTGTGGGTAGAGATAGCGTGTCCTGGGTCTGCTCGATGATCTATAAACAATCAGAACATTCGAGATTAACCACTGAACACCTTTTAAAAGTCTAAGTATAAACTTCACTTAAATCGAAACACGTTTTCGAATTATCTCGTTGTACACTGTTTAGTGTAACTCTTTTTATTACTAATACGATCCGACATTTGTTCGTTATTACGACATGTCATCATACCCACACTTAGTAAATACTTAAGTCGTATAAGTTCTAAAGTCGATCGATTACGAACCGAGATTATACCTCGAGTTTTATCATTCGTTTTCTAAGTGTTTTACCAAAGTTATAACCAAGCGGGTTTTTAGGGGTTCGTCCGCGTTTAACTTCGATTCCAACATTTTTATAAAATCGGAAAACGATCCGTTTGATATGTGGTTTTCTCTAATACCTTCCTTATGACCTCTAGTATTTATTAACCAAGATTCGCCACTGATTAACATGTTTTACGAGGGTTCAATTGAAGTTATGAACCTTTACTTACGGTTCCGAACCAATTTTAGTAATTTGACCATAACTCCTAAATCGTAAGTCGGAATCTTTCGATTCTTGCGCCAAAACGATCTATGGCTCGAGATCTAGAAGGACCAGTCATAATATTACCAAGGTCAGGAAGTTATATCAACTGCCATGCTTGGTTTCTAAGTGGTAACAAAAATTCGGCATTACGACGGCTATAAATCGAACGTTCTAAAAATCATAGCAACACAACCAAGCCACACCGGGCATCAATACAACTCATACACATATTTCTCATCCCAAATCTGTCCAAGAACATCTACTTTACCATTATAATCATCATGTTACCAAAATCACTAAATCACTTAACTAATCAAGCTTATAACATACTAACATCATCACCAAGCTTAAATCCATCAAGAACATGCATAATTCTCAAAACAAGATCTAGGGTTTCAAGAGGTCTACCTTCCTTGGAGTATGTAATAGCCTTATAAAGCTTGGTATGGTCCTTGTCTAGCCTTAACACACTTTAGATCAACCAAAGAATCAAAGAAATCAAAGTTAGTTTCTAGAAATCACTATTCATCATCATCTTGTAAAATTCATAACAAATTGAAAAATAAGAGTTTGGCTCTAAAATTTTTACCACATCTTGGCCTCTTCATAATCTTTGTTTTGAGTCCAATATCATCAGATTTGAAGCTTCCTAGCTAGGGTTTTGATCCCACTTTTCCCGCTGGACAGAAACTGCCAAGAACAGGCAGGTTAGCTTCTTCAACTTGGGGAAGGGATTTGACTAGGCTAGACTACTTGGATTGCCATGAAATTTTGATCGAACCTTGCTCATGGACTGGAGAAGCTATGGTCATAATTTGGTGATTTGATCATGGATAGAAATGGAGATATGAATTTTTCTTTGAATGGTGTTTATGCTGGGCAGTTTAGAGAAAATGAGAGAAATGGGATTGTTTGGCTTGCTCTTGATCTAATCCTTGGCTAATGTGAATTATTGTGATGGATATGGATAATATCTAGCATAAAGTGGCTTTATTAAAGTGCCTAGGTCATCCATGATGCAATCAAGTGGACAAGTGTTAGGATTTTGTGGTTGGATGATGAAAACATGCTAAGTACTTGGTTTATTTCTAATACCACTAGTTAGCATTGTAACTAGCTTGGTTACTTGACCTTATCCTCTTGCACATGCATGCATCTTGGTCCTCTGCTTATTTCTTTGTTCGGTTATTGCTCGTTTCGATTGATCGTTCGTAGGAATATTTCACGGATTTCTAATTAGGGTTTACCGGGAATCTTCTTAATATTAATACTATCATTCTCAATCTTTCTTACTAACTTTCGAATTTATATTCCTTAAATCCCTTCGTTAAATTCTGAAGTCTATCAGTGTCCAGGGAACTCTCGGAGAAAATAAAAGTGCGGTTTTTCAGAATCCGACAGCTTTTACATACATTTATTTTCCTCCTGGATCACTAATAAGAACTCGGAAATCCGTTCCGAATACTTCTATATAGTGTCGTCTCATAATATTCTCATTTCCACCAAAAACACTATTCATTCTTTTTTCTTTACTCATCCTCTTAAGGTTGTACAATTGTCCCTGATCTCTTTCGATCGTTCCTTAACCTTTTTACGGACCCACTGGACCAATAACAAATATCGATTTGGATGACATAAGAACAATCTTCTCCTTTAGAATTATCAAATCTCAATTCCCTAGGAGATAGATAATTCTTATCTAAAGTGTCAACCAATAGTATTCTTCATGGCACCTAAACATTTGAATCCAAATCTATTCCTTTCATTCATTATCTCAATCGTTACATCATAGTCGTAATCACTATTCACCATTACCTCAGTACATAATAAAAAGTTTTAATTATATCCAAAATTTGGGGTTCTTGCAAGCCTAATTGTTTGTAATGCTATGCATTACTTACATGACCCTTTAACTAGGGAAACCTCTAGCTGTAGAGTTTCTACTTTTTTAGTACATGTAGTAGGCATCAAAATTCTACCTGTGTAATTGTATAAATTAGTCATGAAATAATGCTTGAAAAAAGATCAAGAGATCATGCCTCAAGCTTGGAGAACAAGGCTGCAGAAATAAACACAATTGGATTTTGAAGAATGAAGATTTGCCTAAGTACTAATTCGAGAAGTGTTTTGCTCTATTCGAGAAGTCTAGCATTCGACAAGTCAAGGATTCGATATCTATAAAGACACTGTTCGATATCTCTGGAAGTCAACAAGTCAATGTCTCATTCGATAACTGAGAGATTCGACATGTCTATTACTCTATTCGAGAACTCAGGAAGTCAACAACTCAAAGCATCATTCGATTTCTCTAAGAGTCAACAAGTCAAGGCAACATTCGATATCTCAAGGACTCAAGAAGCTATTCGACATCTCTGGGATTCGATAAGTCAAATGCTCTATTCGACAACTCAAGGATTCTTGGAGAGGAGACTAATTCGAGAAGTGATTCGATATGTCAATACAACAGTATTCAAGAACTCAGAGTTATCTAATAAGCCAATTCTAGTTCTCGAATCAGTTACTTAGTCACTTCTTGAATGCAATCTTGGAGACAAAATACTGAAGTTTCTACAAGTTAGAAACCTGCAGCAAGCCAAAACACTTTCAGGACCACAGTACTGTAAAGTGCTTTGGGAAAGTCTACAAGAAGCTTAGAGATCTGTTATAGGAGACAAGCTGCTAAAGAAGTGGATCTGAACAGAGTTAAAGGAAGTCAAATTACAAGCTGTTTGGATGTTTACTCAAAAAGGAATAAACATGTTAGAAAGTAATTTTGTCTATCACTTTATTTGTAGTAAGTAGGTTGTACACATGTTCTATAAGTGTACAACCTCACTTCTCTAGCAGTTAAGAATTCATAAGCTTTTTCATTACAACTTAGAACATCTCTCTGAGAAAGAAGCTGAGAATACTAACATTTGTATTCCCAGGTTGTAGCGAATCTTTATCTAATACAAAATTAGATTAAAGTAAGTGAGTGTGTTCTTGTGTTCCTTATTCCGCATTTATGTTTTCTTAAAACACAAACATACACACTTAGCTACATACAAACATCAAACAGGTTCAAACATTCAAACCATTGTTATTAAAATTCATATTCGAAGAAAAATATTGAAAATACATTCACCCCCCTTTGTATTTTCCTGTCGGTATATACATACTCAACAATGCATACATAACACACACATACAAAGAGAGAGATGCAGAGAGATATGTATAGAGATGCAGAGAGATATGTATAGAGAGAGAGGGAGAGAGGGAGGGATGGAGAGAGAGAGAGAGAGGGCGAGGGCGAGAGAGAGAGAGTACGTTTGCCACCACCAAGGACCTTATGAATAGGCTTCTCTTTACCGAGAATACAATACACTTTGTTCTCAATCGCCTCCACAGTTGACTCCTTGTGGTTGCTCTTCTTATCATCATCGAAATCCGACGAGGACGAATCGTCGCCGTGCAAATTAAAGCTGGGGAGCGAAGAAAATTGTAATTTGAGCTTGTAATTGAGAGAGAGAGAGAGAGAGAGAGAGAGAGAGAATGATTAGGGGCCTCAAAAGGGGGATACACTATTTTTTGGAAAAATGGAGGGGATTATGGGGGAATAGATAATTGCCTAATTTTCATTTTGGGGGGAATTTTCCGCCCATTTTTTCACCTCGTAAACTGTGATGTACCACTTGAGTTGTTATTGTTGTAATTTCTATTTTTTCTTTAACTTTGAAAAATGTAATTTACAATTTTTTTTCTATTTTAAATTGCTAAACATGATAAATACTCTGGGAAAATATACAAAAAAAAATGACATCCGTATGGTTGGATCGTCGAAAAATAATTTAAAAAATAGAATCATCAATCGGGACAAAACTAGTTAAAAGGAAAGTCTACTTTGACCGCTTTGACCATCAAAAAATCAAACCAAATAAATCTAGGATTTTTTAAAAAAATTACCACATCACTAAAATCGTTAGATCTTAATATCCGTACGTTTGGAACGTCAAAAAAATAATTTAAAAAAATTGAATCATCATTCGGGACAAAACTAATTAAAAGGAAAGTCTACTTTGACCATTATAAGATCAAACCAAATAAATCTAGGATTTTTTAAAAATATTACCACATCACTAAAATCCTTAGATCTTAACATCTGTACATTTGGAACGTTGAAAAAATAATTTTAAAAAATAGAATCATCATTCGGGACAAAATAGTTAAAAGGAAAGTCTACTTTGACCGCTTTGACCAATATAAAATCAAACGAAATAAATCTAGGAATTTTTAAAAAAATTACCAAATCACTAAAATCGTTAGATCTTAACATCCGTATGTTTGGAACGTTGAAAAAATAATTTAAAAAAATAGAATCATCATTCGGGATAAAACTAGTTAAAAGGAAAGTCTACTTTGACCGCTTTGACCATTATAAAATCAAACCAAATAAATCAAGGATTTTTTAAAAAATTACCACATCACTAAATCATTAGATCTTAACATCCGTACGTTTGGAACGTCGAAAGAATAATTAAAAAAATAGAATCATCATTCGGGACAATACTAGTTAAAAGGAAAGTCTACTTTGACCGCTTTGACCATTATAAAATCAAACCAAATAAATCTAGGATTTTTAAAAAAATTACCACATCACTAAAATCGTTAGATCTTAACATCCGTATGTTTGGAACGTCGAAAAAATAATTTAAAAAAATAGAATCATCATTCGGGACAAAACTTGTTAAAAAGAAAGTCTATTTTGACCGCTTTGTCCATTATAAAATCAAACCAAATAAATCTAGAATTTTTAAAAAAAATTACCACGTCACTAAAATCGTTAGATCTTAACATCCGTATCTCTGGAACGTCGAATTTTTTTATAAAAAAAATAGAATCATCATTCGGGACAATAGTAGTTAAAAGAAAAGTCTACTTTGACCACTTTGACCATTATAAAATTAAACCAAATAAATCTAGGATTTTTTAAAAAAATTACTACATCACTAAAGTCGTTAGATCTTAATATCCGTATGTTTGGAACGTCGAAAAAATAATTTAAAAAATAGAATAATCATTCGGGACAAAACTAGTTAAAATGAAATTCTACTTTGACCGTTTTGACCATTATAAAATCAAACCAAATAAATCTAGGATTTTTTAAAAAAATTACCACATCACTAAAATCGTTAGATCTTAACATCCGTACATTTAGAACGTCGAAAAAATAAATTAAAAAAATAGAATCATCATTTGCGACAAAACTAGTAGTTAAAGCAATACTTAAAATTGCAAATGCAACACTTTATAACCAAATACCACACCACGTGACATGTCAGCACTGATGGGCCCCCCACAACTGCCCCATCAGCACTGGTGCGTCCCACATGCCACATTAGCAATGGTGGGCCCCACACCTGCCGCGTCAGCAGATGTGGGTCCCACATCTGCCACGGCAACACTGGTGGGCCTCACAGCAACCACGTTAACATTGGTGGGCCCCACCTGCCACGTCAACAGTGTTGGGTCCCACACCTGCCACGTCAACAGTGGTGGTGAAAGATTTTTATGCATATACGGAAGCGTGAATCACAATTTCATACATATATATCGCATATATAACGTATAAAATTAATTGATAAATATGAGGGATCGATTACTAACCTTTAATGACGATCCAAGGAGGCATAGAGAGGTTCCTAGCAGTTGCTCCTCAAGTGTGAAGCACACTACCGGTATCCACCAAGAGAGAGATGTGTTTGAGGGAGGAAGAAGTTTTGAGAGAAAATTAGGGTTGCCTCCTCCTGAAATCTTACATAAAAACTACTGAGGCTAAAAGGGTTTATAACATTATATTTATAGGGAAATATCTCAGCTGATATTTTCCTTATAATTACTAACCTTTTTAATAATAATCTCATTAATCAATTAATTAATAATTAAAACTCTTTTAATCATTAATTCTTTTTTCTAAACTCTTTAGAAAATAATTCTCTCACTTGATTTAATTTCTTAAATTAAATCCTTAATTAATAATATTAAGAACTCTTCTTAATTAATTTATAATCAATTAAATCTTATTTAATCAATTATAAAAATTACTAATAAATTATTTATTAAATTATTTATTTCACAAATAAATAATTACTAGCCATTATTAATTAATTCCTCCATCAATAAATCAATCTCTTTTATTGTGTGACCATGTAGGTTCAATATTAAGCCGATAGTAGAAATAAATAATAATAAAACTATTTTATTATTATTTATATGAATTCTTCTAATTCATTAAATATAATTAATTAAATAATTAATCATATTTATTCTACATCGTGAGGGATACTTCTCAGCATATCGCGACTATCCGGATAATATGAATTCACTGCTTAGAATACCTAGAACCTAGTCAGTGAATAGTTACCGTACAATCAATTCCTTCCACCCTACAATATCCCGATTAAATACAAGGCATGGAACTCGTGTCAAGCCTATCAAATTTAATCATATGATTCCTTATTCATAATGCATAGTTCATGTTAATGCAAATTAGAAACTCCTTTCTAATTTCATTCACTCTGGCCAGAGATTCCGGAACTAGCATAATAAGAATAGCATAGGATATTCTCTTCCTTTACTGGAAGGGGTAGATCCTTTATTGACCGTTAACTATCTCCATACACAAATCCCTATGCCCAGAATAGACCTAATGGGTGTCCTTGAGACTAAGGACTAAACCAAAGCCTAGTTCATTATATACAAGATTACTCTAACGATCTCAAGTCTAATGACACTTGTACAACTATCACTTAGTGAACAGCTATCGACATGTGAGTAAACTCCATTAGTTGCTCCACTGATTGAGTCATGTTCAGTGAACTTACTCTCTAATAAGCACCTACATACTAGCTATAGTGTCACCACACAAATGCCTATGAGAACAGACATCCTTCCTAGGAAGCTAGCATAGTATGTACTGATCTTTACGGATTAACTAACTTCCAATTAGTTATCCTATGTCCAGGAACAGTTTAAGTCTAGTGTTATCATCTTCTAGATCTCATTATTATAATCTCATTATAATTCTAGAAGCATTACTCTAAACTATGGAACATCTAATTTAAAACACTTTAAATAGATAAAGCCCATATAAAGACAAATATGTCTTTCACTAATAATCATAAAACCTACTAAGATTACAAGAAAGCTTATCCTAACTCATCATCTATGATTGGAGGACACTTCTCTTTCAATCTCCCATTTGTACTAAAACCAATCACTTCGGTATCCCATACCCATCTTCACTACGTGAAGATCAAAGTGAGTCTAAGAAACGTCTTTAACAATGGGTCTACTACGTTGTTTGTGTATGTCAACTTACTCAATGATGCAGCGAAGTAACCAGTAGAGAATAGGAGTTGAAGGAGAAACTTAATATACAGCAAACTTTGATAGTTGCTAGAGAATTTTTAAGGAAATAATTATTCAATATCCCCTTTACAGATACAAGACTGGGATATATATATAGATCCCAGCAGATCTTTGACTATAAATCCAGAAACTTCTGGTACTTTTAATATTAATTAAGACTTTAGTAATTCCCCATGACACTTCCCCACACACTTCATTAATTATAAACTCTAGACACTTCCCAAGACAATACATTAATTATAAACTCTAGATACTTCTGATTTCTGATAAAACAGAAGTTTCCAGAAGATTCCCCAAAATCTCTGATATTTTCCTAGAATCTGTTATTGTTCTAGAATCTGCATCATCTTCCCCAGGTTGCGGAAAAAACTCATCCTCGAGTTTTAGTCAGGAACATCACCCTTGCATGGCAACAGGTGCTTGACATTCCAGAAATTTCTTGTACTTTTAATATTAATTAAGACTTTAGTAATTCCCCATGACACTTCCCCACACACTTCATTAATTATAAACTCTAGACACTTCCCAAGACAATTCATTAATTATAAACTCTAGATACTTCTGATTTCTGATAAAACAAAAGTTTCCAGAAGATTCCCCAAAATCTCTGATATTTTCCTAGAATATGTTATTGTTCTAGAATCTGCATCACTCAATGTTGATAACCTCTCTTTCAACGATTTCCCTAATCGGATGAGAGAGCCGTAATTATGTGTTTAGATCTTAGATGGGATCACAATTCCTTAGCATGCACTAATCTGATGCCCTTGAGTTGTCACATTACAACTTAATGGCTTATTATCTGCCAGGAACTAACCCAACACAGAAACTAGTTTTCCTATCCACTGTTGCAACACACTTGCAACAAAACACAATAAGCTTTCTGATCTAATATTAATGAGTGTCTACTGCTTAAAACTATTTCAACTCATTGTCTCTCCACTCAGGACTATCAAGTGCCCCGAAATGAATCTACTATCAAACTAATCTTGATTAAAACTTGAGTCTACAAGGACCTCTAGTTTTAATTTAGATCCATCAGAGAAAATAAATATATCGCCATGCCTTCTCAAGTATACTACGACATTTTATTGTCATCTGATCCTTTTCTCCTAGGAGTAGATTGATATTTGATTGTCACAACAAGAAACATCATTACTTGTACATATCATGTAACACAGAATGGATTAAAATGATTCTCAAAGACATTCCATTCACGTGTCCTCTCTCTCAGAGAGATATTCTCCCATGTTCATCATTATGAAACATCACTTGGAGTGTCCATGCTAAACACTTTAGCATCCAATCAATGTACATTATTTTGTGTCAGACCTCTTATCCTAATCATGATCTATCAACATAGATTATCACCCTTAGTTTATTCGAGGCCTAAATCTAGTCCAAGAAGAAATTCTTTGATAGCTTAATTCTAATGAAAACCAAAATTATCAAATGTATATTTTCACTAATATATCCACATATATTACTTCATTACATCACTCCACTAAACTCCTGTACCATTAAATGGATCATACACCTTTTTGATAAAGTCAAACTCTTTGACTATCTCATCAAAATTAATGTTCCATTGCCGAGAAGCATGCATGCGAAATCTTCATGGTTTTGATCATGGCTATTCGATAAAGATTTCTTTAAGGTGATCACATTACCTTCACTTAAACCTTTACAACTAGCCTGGCTTTATAGGTCTCTACCTTGCCATCCATTCATAAACTTTCTTAAAAAACCATTATAGATTCCATGACACTCTGTCACTTCTCAGAGTCATTAAAACTCAAAACATTGTCGTTATCATTTATAGTGGATATCGCATCACCATTCTAAATGACAAAACCATGATACCCTCCTAGATTACAACAGTGTTGTTGCACAGATCAACTACTCGAATAGGTTCCATACTTAATCCACGATGATTTGTGGTTCTTGAACTTCATCAAGTTCACTACAGCTCCCACTAAGCCCTTGAAGGGTAAACTAATTTTCCAAAAAGTTGGAGTATCTACAAATCAAAACACTCCCAGTGTCTATAAAATAAATACTCCTTGCTCAGCAAGATTACATATAGTTATCCTAAACTCTGTTTAAGACTAACCACAAACCTTCTTTATTCAGATTCAGTCTCTAACTTATTCAACTCTTGACATAGGTTAGACAACCCCAAATCTCAAGACAATTGAGACTTTCCTTAATCCACATCTCATGCAGACTTTTATTAACTTGTGTTGAGGATACCTTATCGAGTAGTTTGACTATTCTACTAAGTCATTTTCTTCACATATACCATAATTATTGATTTCATTCACTATGAACTGAACCTTGTCTAACAAGAGTCTTCAGTGAACTAATATCATGATATGTGAGATAATTCAGGAACTGACTATTTAAATATTGACAAACCTCAATCTCATTGAAGGTTTCCAATACTCTTAAATAGTTCATTGCCATACCTCAGCATTCATTGAACCAATCAGTAAAACTTGGATTTTGTATTTCAATAAATACACATATATATCTACATTGATCGTCATTGAATGTGACAAGGTATCAAACCTGATCTATCTCATTATATCTAGTTTGTTCAATATGAAAACATATAATCCATAAGTTCAACAACATGACTAATCAACAAGTTCTCATAATTGAAACAACAACGGTTGTTCTATTTCAATTATGTAGGATTTAATCGACGTCTAGCTATCTACTTGCCCTTTGGTTAAGATTCGTATCCTTGAACCTAAGTGGTGTCTAATACCCAAGTAGATGATTGACTTATAGACTTATTCATTTCAACTATTAACAAACTTATATTGAAGTTTAGGTTACACTAACCTTTTACGTCCTTGATTCTGTAAGACTTATCTTACGTAATCCAATTCCAATATCCTATCCTTCTTCAGTGGAAGTCTAATGCCTTTGCTTTCTTGGCTAACACTTATCTTAAAGATTGTGTCTTTTCAACTCACCTTCCTATTCTTATAATAAGACCTCAAGATCACATCTTGACTTTATTCTTACAATGAGATTTCAAGATCATATCTTGAATTAACTATATATCTATCTAAATACTAGTTATATCAACGAACAATCTAATTGATCATATAAAACAAGGTCACTGACAGAAATATTGCTAAACCATTGTTATCAATAAACAACATCGATATCTTATATCCATGTCCCTAACTTATTCATCTAACAACCCTTGTAGATGAAAAAAAATGAGACACATCTCTCATCGTTAGATACATCTTTCACAACTTGCGAAGATTGGTGAGTTCAAGACGAAAAACAATCTATTTTACTTGTGAAAACTATTCTCACTTTCCTTGTCAACAAGTCATTGACCTAGCATCCATTATGCTATTTCTACAGTGCAGAAGACATCACATTTATATTTTAAAATCTTTAAATAAAATTAACAACATAAGTAGAATATTCGATTTTATAATCTTGACACCAAATGAATCGGGTCTTTATTCATTGGCGGCTCCCACTATTTTTATCTAAGTTATATAACCCTCTATTGGTAAAACTGAGCATTCACAATGCTAGTGAGAATAGGGATCCTACTTTCCATCACACAACCCCGGCTGTGGCACGAAACACCATGTGATGTTCCATAGGAAGACAACTCTTGTCAATTACATCTCATGTTATTCCCTAATAAAACTTTAGCCTCTTGAATCATTGAGTCACGGCTGTGGCACGACAAACTCAATATTCTAAATCAAGTCAAACCCAAAATCTCATTTAAATTAAATCAGATTTCAATAGCCCACGTGTAATGCCCCCAAATCCGGGGTCAAGGATTTGGTCGTCACACGGAAATCCTTAATAACAAATCACCTGTTTAACCACATTAAACCATCTGTAGTCATTAATAATTGAGTTACAACATTTGAGACCCCAACCACCAAGCATCTTTTAGGTTATAGGGCTAGAAACAAGAATGAAATCCTTACTACTAGTATAACTTCGTTGAGAAGTACACCAGCAACTAGTACTATTTTGCGCAAAGTAACATATATATATATATATATATATATATATATATATATTACACATCAATATACCTACATATAACTTACTCCAACTATAAACTTTCTAGATCATATCGTCTCCATAACGGCACACTACCCGCTTCATCTAAGCCATGCAGATAACCTCGTCTGGCTACCTTCCACTGAAAAGTTAATATTTGAAAAACAAGCAAGTATGAGCGAAAGAATTGCTCAGCAAGTTATTACGAGAGTTTAACAAAATATCCCATCATGTGCATGGGTTTCCAACATTCAACTGATACTTAATATCATTCTTGAAACATTTATAACCACGAAATTCTATAGGGAAACTATAATGTTTGAAAATAACATCAACTGAACAATATACCAATATAATATAAAAGATGCCGTCACAAGGTAATTAAATAGATTATTACCATAAATAGCCACATCTTGTTTGCGCAGTAATACACCAACATAAACTTGCTGGTTATTCAATATGAAATCACTTACTTATTGATAATATAATATCAGTTTCTCTTCCAATCATTCAATAATTCCATAATCTCATACCATTTTTCCTTTTTCAGTATGTCAATCTGTAACCATTATCAATTCTTTCTTTAAATACTTTTGGGGATATCTGCTGTCGCCTGATACGTTAGGACGATGATCAGTCGCCTAATCGTACCTGCTCTCTGTTTACTACTAGTAGAAGGAATGATCCAACCTGGTCATCATCCCTGGAGGAAGGCTCTCTGCTACATCCCCCTTCGGCATCTCTTGGGCCGTAATAAAATATTGAGTGCTGGACTGTGTCGAACATAGCCTCTTACGCTTGCTGTTGCAATCCCCCTTTTTATCAAATCGTTATTCCATTTATAAAACACCATTCCATATTTTCCATTTTCCGTTTCCATTTCAATTCACATATATCATTTCCATTTCCATTTCACATTTCCATATTATAACCATTTGACAACATTTATACAGGTATATCATCAGTGTATCAATTCAAGACATACATTAATTTCACTATGAAATTCCTTAAACAGCCTTTTAACAATATTTAATCACCCTTAGAACACTTAGAACATCTAAAAAAATAACTATTCAATAATCCCTTTTTAAATGAATATTATAAATATTATTCATTGAATTAAATAACCATTAAAATAACATTTATCAATATCATTCCAGATATTTTTAACCGAAAATGTCTCATTTATAACCATTGGAATATCTTCATTATTATTCCGGAACAAAGCGATTGTAAGAAAACATTTTAAAAATAATATTCATCTAATTAAATAATTTTAATTAGACAAATAAGGTTTATTTAATCAGTAGATGCTTCCAGAGGTATCTACTAATTAAATAAACACTATTTTATTGGTGATGTTGCCATTAGGTAAATTATTGCGAAATTCTTTCTAAAAACTTTGTCCGGGTTTTCGAAAATATACATTACAAGATAACCCCTTCCATTTCTCCATTTCCATTCATATATCAATACCTTTAAAGTACACCAACTAAAATACTTTACATGTAAATCCCTTTTTAGAAAATCTGTAAATATCAACCCTTGTCCCCTTATATAACAAAATATTTATTAATAACGTCTGAAACAGTTTAGAACTCAAATATCCCTAATTTACACATAATTGTAATGTTATAAAATAACTTTAGATAACAACTGATATCATACCTTCCCATATCACTTTACTCCTTATAGTATATCACTCTCTCCATATCACATATATTTCCAGTCAAACCATTTTACTTAAAAGTAAACAATTTATCAAGATAAAGATAGAAGAAATCTTGCAAATATGGACTGAAGTCTTATTCCACACATTTCATATATTTCAAAATACTGAACGATAGAGTATGTATAAATAAACTTGCTCTGGTCTTTAGCACCAAACGGAACACCGCGAATAAATCCTTGGCGTTTCGCCCAAGCAGTTCCATGAACTTTACACGACGCCTCGATCCTTCCTTTTTGATACACGTTGCTCTACTTGATCAAGCCCTAATGGTATTGTAATTGTTACGAGTACGTGTCAGTCTCACCTCGTATCTCGAGTAGACACCACTCGGAATTACCACTGAGTCACATAAAGTCAAACTATAGGTGTCCTCCCTATAATTGACTACTCTATTACCACTTAATGCATATATCACACTTATATCCATTTAATAGACTTAAACCCATTTAATATATCATCAAAACACGATTAATCCTCGAGACAACAATTAACCCTCGAAATAATTTACTTAACACATATTCACATAAACAATTAACATCGACTTCATGCCTCTAGACCACTGAAATTTAATAAATTAAATATATTTAATCGCAGGGGATTTTTAGAAAATTTCGGCATGAGGTATTCGTTTATCGGACTATCCCGGGGTCACATCCCCTCAATATCAATCAAAAACAATTCAACCCTATTTTTACAAAAATAAAGCTGCCTCAACTTGCAGCAACAACACATAAGGAAATTTACCCGCACTGACATGCGGCACATAGCACATAAGGAATTCTGCCTCGACAAGTAGTAAACACATAATAATTTATATTAGCATTAACTACTACTTACGCTACATCAATGATCGTATCACTCACGCATTTTAATGATACACGTGACAATCAATTATTGATATTCGTAAGCCCTAGGGAACAACCCCTAGCATTAACTATTACTTACGCTATATCAATGATCTTATCACTTGAGCATATTAATTATACTGGTGACAATCAATCATTGATATTCGTAAGCCCGAGGATCTAGTCGAAGAGAATTACATAAGTCCTTAAATACTGACATTTAGAACTTATGATCTCTTTACGACTCCTCGCAGTTAAACTAAATAACATATAACATTCATAATTAATAAAGCAATCAAATACTACGACTCGCTTTATACCATTTAGCACATAAGCATTTACCATTTAGTCAACTCGTATAAACTCCACAAATAATACCAACATCACCATTAACCACCAATAATCATTAAACCTGAATATTAACGACACCACAAAATGATTCCACCATTACACTTAGCAATTAGCACTTAAACATTTATAACTAGTAAGATCGTATAACCTTTACATATTATTCCCCCGTCACAATTAGAAATTAACAATTAACATATCACAATTTCTAACCCGCACATATAATCGGCACACAACTAACCTCCACAATTATAATTACCAACATACTTTCCGAATTAAATTTCGGAAATTAATAATTAAACTCACAATTTAAATCTAATTAAATTACAACACTTAACTAATTAAATTACTACAATTAAACAATATATAGCAATTTACATCTAATTTAATACGAAAATCAAATTATTAATAACTACGAAAATATACCATTTTCCGGTGACCACCACGAAAAACTTCTCCACCATCTCTCTCTCTTTCTCTCTCTTTCTCTCTCTCTCTCTCTCTCTCTCTCTCTCTCTCTCTCTCTCTCTCTCTCTCGTACAACCCACCAAATTGCCAAAACACACACACACACACACATACTCAACATCCACATCATCTCCCTCCCCTCTCCACTGTCCATTCTTGCCGCGACCACCACCACCACCGCTCGGTGGTGGCTCCTTCGCCGCCCAACCCGCGCGACCTCCTCCTTTTCCCCCTCCCCGCGCTGCCTCTTTCTCCCATCACAACACACACACATAAATACACGAACCTATACACGCATATACATAATACAATTGATTAAAAAAATCAAAACCCCCAATTGAAAGGATGTAGAACCATAATTTTCTTTCTTCTCTTTTCCCCCAATCCTCTTTTTCTCTTTCCCCGTATTTCTCTCTATCGGCTGTATTTTGTGTTATATTGGGCTTGGCCCATTACTATTTGTTACTACTAACTATAACCCACTTCTAATTTAAACCCGCAAAATATTACTCGGGTAAAATAATAATTTTTGAGCTAAAATAATTTTGATCAGTAAAATTTAAAACTCAACATAATTAAATACTAGAATATTTTTAAATACTTTTGGAGAAAGAATTAGAATTAAATCTAATTTTTCTGAATTGATATGCATTTTACAAATTAATAATAATTTATAAAATAATACTTAAAAATAATAATTGTGATTCATAAATCACAATTTACAGGACTTTATAAAATACCACAAACACTATTGATTTTGTAAAACCTCGAATTCTCGACCTTTATATATTAATCGAGTAATTTTTGTAAATCCCCAAATAATCACAATAATCATTTACCAAAGATTTTAAAATCTCCAAATTATTTAGCAATTTAAAATAAAGTCCTTACTAAATAAATCCACACTTCAAATTTAAACCCTTGCCCAAATAAACCATCGACTCGAGATATCTACTCGATCGATAAAACTTTTAAGAAAACCCGATTACACTGAACCGGAAAATAATTAAATAATTCACTTTTGAAATTCCTTGAACTGGAATAATGAACAATAAAATAAAATAAAATAAATTTCCTCCTCATTTTAGGAAAATCATTATTAATCTTAAAATAATAATAAAATCATTTTCTGAAAATCCGGGTTATCACACCACGGCTGTGGCACGTAACGACCATTGAACTCTAATTAATTCACGCATCTAATGTAATAGACCAGTACCTTCTATTTCAGAAACAAAGCCCTCGGCTGTGGCACGAAAAGATAATGCCCTAAAATAAGAACCACTTTCTACCATGTTGGAAGGCTATGACCGACACAAGCCCGTTGTGCCTTTGTCCGTTTTATCACTTGATATTTAATAAAAGAGGGTATTTATTTTACTAAGGTTACGAAACATTTTCGTATGAACCTATAAGTCTAACGTGTTTTAAGTTTAATAGATAATTTAATTCTATAATAAAAACACTACAAAACTCAATATTATCAAGTCAGGTCAGAACCAACATCTCGTACAATTAAATCAGATTCCAATAGCCCACGGCTGTAGCACGTAACAACCAATGAGATCTAATTTTTATACACAACTAATGTAATAGACAAGTACTTTCATGTTGATCAGTAACAAAGCCCACGGCTGTAGCACGAAACGACAATGCACCGAAAACAAGAAACACTTTCTATCATGTTGGAAGACCAAAACCGACACAAACCCTTTTGTGTCTTTGGCCAATTACAACTTGACTTATTTAATATTAGAGGGATTACATTATTTTACAATCATAATCATATTATAAAGAGATTCTTCATTTTAAATTAAATATTTCAAATCAATAATCGATAATTGGATGATTCCCAGATCGGGGGGTCAAGAGGCGTCACTTAATACCCCTTTCTTACAGATCGTAATCCGTTTTTGATAGAATCATCCTTTCTCTCAATATTGAAAATTCATATTTATTTATGTGTTTCACAAACACAAGAATCTCATGATTGTATACATAATATTAATATTAAACTTGTGAAACAATTTCACAAATCCTAAATCTGCTAAACTACGCCTTATGTTGATTTAAGTTCACCTAAATCTATCATCACATGGTAAACATAGGCATATATCACATATATAAACATAAAGGAACATAAAGGTAGGCATGTTATAACATATAACACAATTATATACATCCCTATGTATCATAATTTGCATTATAAAACAATTAAACAATTAAAAACATGATTTTAAACAATTTTTAAGCAATAAATAGTTCAAAACTATTTTTATAAAAATATTTGACCACACTATCAGATCCATCTCGGAAAAACGAATCCAACGATATATTGCACGTCTCAAACGGAGTCTCCAACCTCCCAGAAAAATCAAAAGAAGAAAATGGCCGCTAGAATCACCTATCACGCATTTCCTAAATGCGTTACAGACTGATACGCATTTCCCAAATGTGTTACAGGCTGTAACGTATTCAGCAGATGCGTTACAAGCCTCCAGCCCATTGCTGACATCAGCCATTGACCGACAACTTTGACTAGCGCGTGGAACTCACGCGCCTGACACAGTTGCGCGGCCCCTCTTCCCTTTACAATATTCAGCCACCGACAGTGGTACATACAACACAATTTTTATTCAACCAACAGTTTAATCACCAGTACACACAATTCTAACAGTAGTACTTATTCAACACCAATACTGAAAAACACGTTTTTATCAGTACGATGTCAGTCAAACAATCAGTCAGGCCATCAAATTCCGTGCATCTAATCAAATATTTACACACATAATTCAAATCAGATGCATATTTTATTAATACGAATTTAATTGAAACAACTTTCAAAAATTCATAATAAATAATCTATACATCAGAAAATTATGAAAAAAAATACCTGGACGATCTACAACAATTGTAGAACCCAGATCAATAGCCAAATATCACAGAAAAATTTATTTTGAATTAATTCATAATTAAATCAAAATAAACTTGTAAAATCCATAATAAATTCATACATCATGATTAAATTATGAAAATTTACAGACAATTCTATATGCATACAACCTACAGTTCTGATACCATTGATGGATTTTTATGCATATACGGGAGCGTGAATCACAATAACATACATATATATCACATATATAACGTATAAAATTGATTGATAAATATGATGGATCGATTACTAACCTTTAATGACGATCCAAGGAGGCATAGAGAGGCTCCTAACAGCTGCTCCTCAAGTGTGAAGCACTCTACCGGTATCCACCAAGAGAGAGATGTGTTTGAGGGAGGAAGAAGGTTTGAGAGAAAATTAGGGTTGCCTCCTCCTGAAATCTTACGTAAAAACTACTGAGGCTAAAAGGGTTTATAACATTATATTTAAAGGGAAATATCTCAGCTGATATTTTCCTTATAATTATTAACCCTTTTAATTATTAATCTCATTAATCAATTAATTAATAATTAAAACTCTTTTAATCATTAATTCTTTTTCTAAACTCTTTAGAAAATAATTCTCTCACTTGATTTAATTTCTTAAATTAAATCCTTAATTAATAATATTAAGAACTCTTCTTAATTAATTTATAATCAATTATAAAAATTGCTAATAAATTATTTATTTCATAAATAAATAATTACTAGCCATTATTAGTTAATTCCTCCACCAATAATTAATCATATTTATTCCACATCGTGAGGGATACTTCTCAGCATATCGCGACTATCCGGATAATATGAATTCACTGCTTAGAATACCTAGAACCTAGTCAGTGAATAGTTACCGTACAATCAATTCCTTCCACCCTAAAGTATCCCGATTAAATACAAGGCATGGAACTCGTGTCAAGCCTATCAAATTTAATCATATAATTCCTTATTCATAAGGCATAGTTCATGTTAATGCAAATTAGAAACTCCTTTCTAATTTCATTCACTCTGGCCAGAGATTCCGGAACTAGCATAATAAGAATAGCATAGGATATTATCTTCCTTTACTGGAAGGGGTAGATCCTTTATTGACCGTTAACTATCTCCATACAAAAATCCCTATGCCCAAAATAGACCTAATGGGTGTCCTTGAGACTAAGGACTAAACCAAAGCATAGTTCATTATATAGAAGATTACTCTAACGATCTCAAGTCTAAGGACACTTGTACAACTATCACTTAGTGAACAACTATCGACATGTGAGTAAACTCCATTAGTTGCTCCACTGATCGAGTCATGTTCAGTGAACTTATTCTCTAACAAGAACCTACATACTAGTTATAGTGTCGCCACACAAATGCCTATGAGAACAGACATCCTTCCTAGGAAGCTAGCATAGTATGTACTGATCTTTACGGATTAACTAACTTCCAATTAGTTATCCTATGACCAGGAACAGTTTAAGTCTAGTGTTATCATCTTCTAGATCTCATTATTATAATCTCATTATAATTATAGAAGCATTACTCTAAACTATGGAACATCTAATTTAAAACACTTTAAATAGATAAAGCCCGTATAAAGATAAATATGTCTTTCACTAATAATCATAAAACCTACTAAGATTACAAGAAAGTTTATCCTAACTCATCATCCATGATTGGATTTAGGACACTTCTCTTTCAGGTGGGTCCCACACCTGCCACGTCAACATGGTGGGCCCCACATCTGCCACATCAACATTGCCCTCTAGCTACGTCATCATCTATGGGCCCACACTTGCCACGTCAACATTTATTAAAATTATAAAAATAGATATTGTAACACCGTCTGTTAGTGTTACACGATGTGCAACACCGTGAGTAATATGCAATGCTAAGTTTCAACTAATGCAACACTAATTCAGTCATGTTGCAAAAGGCCAAAATTTCATAGCTAACAAAATGCTTTCAGTGCAACACTTTCTAAAAGCATTGCGTATGCTCATTTATGGCGTAGTGAAAGCAGGAGATCTGTTAGTAGTTTGTCGATATTCCGTTGGTAAATTTAGTTACAAAATTTAGTTTCGTTGGCAATGACTTCCCAACGACAGTTATATCAACGGTAATTTTTCGTTGGCATTCCGTTGGCAAGCACTGTTACTAACAGATTTGCTTAACTTGCCAATGAATTTTTCTGTTGTCAAAACTGAAATTTCTTGTCATTAAATGGTCGACATTTCAAAATGCTAAACTTTAAAAAAAATGCATAACAAAAATATATTAGAGAACAATATTTAATTCATCAGTGGATCTATAAATGAGTTACCATCCTAATTTATAGGATGCCAATTTTTGACATCTCAAGTTAGTACCCATGTCACTTTACTTGGCATCTCAATGGTATCACGACTTTTTCAATGGAGTGTTACAACAATGCCATGCCATGTCATGTCACATGGCGTTAACATCACTCTTGATACTTTTCGGTCTTACGTTGGAGATGTTTTGTCAACCTCTACAACATCATAACATATATATCATTGTTATATGGAGGAATTGGTATAACAATGTTTTGGAGGTTTGCTGGATTAATGGAGCAAAATACGGATATTATGCTAAGAAATATGAAGAACAAGGATTAGGGTTTTGGTGTTTAGGTGTGGCTGATCTTGTATGGTGTTTTTAGGGTTAACTATTTCTCCTCCCATATCAAGGTGCCTACGTACCTTATTTATAGGGATCAAGACATACGTAGTTCTTAGAGAATAAGTTACCTAGATGGGCTAGGGTTTTTAGGAGATAAGTCATGGCCCAAGACCGCTCACTTTAGGGCTGACGTGGAAACAAGTCACAAATCCTGCCCATGATCCATGGCCCACTAAAGGTTATTCATGGCTACATGATGCTAGAACTACACAATGCCCCTAACGAGGCTGATAGAGAAATTAGGAGGACCTCGCATGTGACCTGATAAGTGGATTTTATATCCACTTGAAGCGTTCCATATTGGCTTAAATTGATTCACTTGGCCTCAAGTTTGTTTTAAATGTGCAGGTTTGAAGAAATGTCGATTAGGGTTGAAGTTTCCGTCATTTTGGAGTTGATTTATGCAATGGAATGAAGTATGGAGTCATGTTGTGGGTTACCATGAAGATCCCAAGCTAAGGAAATTGAAGACGGAGGCTGGTTCAAAAAGAACTGGAAGAAAAGATGGAAAAATGAAGAAACGGTGTAGAAATTCGCAACTGCCAGCATCCAGAGCGCAGACAGCGCCTCTAGAGCGCTGACAGCGCGCCAGGAAGCCCCAGGAACAGTAATTCAAGCGCAGGCTGCACTCCTGAAGCGCTGGCAGCGCGTGGGCCGGCCAGAAATTGCAGATTTTTTACAGTTTTGCCCCTTATCGAATTCTAATTGTATTTTTAGTATCAAAACCTATTTCTAATTGTATTGTAAGTTATTTTTCTTGCTTGGCAAGATATCTAGGGCTATAAAAACACATCTTAGCCTTGTAATTTGTATTTTTTTAATCATAACTTAGAATCGCAAGGGAGAAAAGGAGAGAAAGGTTCAACGCTAGTGACAAGCAACGGATCTAGATCTACTTTATCTTTTGTATTCTTTTCTTAGGCGCTATTCTGGATTCTAGATTTGTTTTCTCAACTCTTTTTTTATTAATATTACTTCTTCTTTCTTTCATACTTTATTTTATATCATGTTTTCATCAATTCCCTTGGTGACGAGAAGTTCAATTATGAACTAATCGTTGTCATGGGATTCTAACAGATTTATCTATGTAGCTTAGTAGTTTGATTGCTTTAAAGATTTATGTGTGGTGAATTCTTGATATCCTCGTATGGTTGTGATTCATGTATTTAGATGCGTCGCGAACATCTAATTTGTTAATCTTTTATGAAACGAGAGTGGATCTTAAGATTTAGAACATGTCATGCTAAAATAGGATAGGTTGATGTTTTAACATCATGATTTGTGGCGTAAATATATATATTATGCTACCCTATGTGATAATTATGGATGACTTGTGCTTAAACCGTTATGTTTTTAAATCTTATAGAGATATAGGGTCTAAACATAATTGGTGTCTATTCATCTTCTATCTCTTTTGTGGATGTATGTTTAGTTTGGTATTCGTATACTGAGAAGTAACGAGTACTTGTTTCGTGTTGTCTGATCAGATATCAAAATCATTACATGTATTGATTAAAGGCATCAACTCTAAGTGAAGTAGATAATGAAATTAGAGTCCCATGTTTATTCTCATATAGTAATTTGATTTAATTCTCATTAGTTAATCATTCTTAGTTGATAATTTGCATCTAAGTTTAATTTAGTTAATTAAAACCCATATTTGTTTATTGTCTTAGCAGTGAATTAAAACCATACATTGTTGAATAGGTGCATTAACTGAATAGAAACTTAACTAGATCTCTGTGGAACGAACTTGAATTATATTACTTGTGACCACGTATACTTGCGTGATATTGTGTTAACACGACCCTGCTAGGTTCAATAATGCAATGCAGGCCCAAATGTAGAAATACTCATGCAATCTCGCTGGGCTTAGCTATGAGTCTTCATAATGAGAGTATCCTAGGCCATGCTGGACCTCGGTGCAAAGTAGTGATAATGCGACCCCTCGCTGGGGCAATATGCGAAGCGATCCCTTGCTGGAGATCATACTTCTCTTGGAGTCAATAAAGATAAGTCAAAAGAGTATGTTGGGCCGATCCCTGTTGGTGGGCTTTGGCAACCCAATTATCATATTTAGGCCCAATATGGCTCAGTGGGCTTATTTTAGGTCTATGCCAGATTTGGGCATAACAACTACCCCCCGAGTCCATATTGCCATTGCAAATGCGATGTGGAATCAATAATATATCTTGAAACCTTTGCAAAGCGAGGCCAGGGATCGCTATAAGTGCAAGCGTCAAACCCCTAGAGATCGCGTCGAGGTGTTAAGAGTTTGAAGAGTTGTGCCAACTGTCACGCCTTGAGATTCGCGTTCAGCTGTTGGGATCATTACACGTGTATCAACCCTTTCTCTCTCCTGATGCCTATATAAACCCATACCTTTTATTCATTTGTCACCTTCCTTATTAACAAGATAACGAATTGCTGTCAGTTTGCTCCTGGATCAAACGCAAGAAATCTTCAAGCTTCTTTACTAGCGACCTCAACTTTTCTCGAATTTTTTCAACCTTCCTCAAGTTAAAGTAAGTCTTCAATCTCTCTTGATAATTAATTTACTGTTCTTCATTTCAAATGCATGATTATATGACTTTAATTACATACGATGCGGTCCCTTATAACTGCGATCACACACTGCCAATTTCACCTTGCAATCCCGTCCTCGCTTAGGTAGAATAACGATCCCTTATTTAGGAACATAACTTCTTCCTTTTACATAGAATAACGACCCCATAATAGTCCTCGTGAGCGAAGTGAGAACACATAGAGCCTTTCTGTTCATTTATTCTTTTCTTCCTTTTCCCTTTTGCATTCTATAAAGGCACACACTTAATTTTTCACATTATTTTCAGATGTCGAACGATGATAGTTCAAGGACGCTTTCTCTCATGCCTAATATTCAGATCAGTGAGAGGACTGCTGCCAATATTGTGAGGGCTACGAGCACAAGCGATAGCTCGTTTAAATTACATTTCGACCCCTTGTGGTCAAATGAAGAATACACTAGGGAGGTACCTCTACACACTTGGCATACAAAATACCCTTCAAGTTCACGAGACCAATCTCTGGAAGTCCTCCCTGCCCAAAGCGAGCCCCAAGCTGCGATGATAGGAGCTGAAAGAGAAGTTGAAGCCATGTGAAGAGAGGCGAAGAGATAATGGGCAAAGGGAAACGAGCTCGTTTCCAGCCCTCCTCGGGAAATGAACCCTCCTGTTCAAATTACTTCTCCTATCGAAATAGCCAGTGATTCTCCAGTGGACTCGCTTGGCGATGCTTATTATGACCTCGAAGGAGGTGCAGATAATGAGGCCAATTCTGATGATTCTGACTTTGAGGAGCCTTCTTCTCACGATGGTGGCCTCGACGAAGTGTCAAGGGTTGTAAACTTCAAGGACTATGACTATATTCTAGAGGCTTTGCTAAATCCATATGTGCCGACCCCTCAGCCAGAACTAGAGGGGGTTATATATGTTGGTGGGCCTCACCCCGAGGATATTGAACCCGATTCAAATGTAAATCCAGCGGGACCTCACATTCTGGCCTGCCGAGACCAGCCCACAACTCTAATGGTGAAGACCATTACCGAAGGGGTCGATAAATTTAGACCGGAGGGCAAAATCATCCTTCCCAAGCCCGGAATGCGATGCTATCGCTTCAACTATGAAGATAACGGGGGCAGGGTACCAAGGATGGTCTTGACGGTCCATTTAATGAAAATAGGCGTCTCTTTCCCTCTCCATCCATTCATAAGAGATGTCTGTTAGGGATGGGCATTCGTCCCGGCCCGCTCGATCCTGATCCGATCCCCGCACCGAACGGGGCGGGGATTCGGGGATTTTTTCGGGTCCGGGCCGGGGAGCGGGGACAATTTTCAAAAAAAAATCGGGGAGCGGGCCGGGGCCGGGTTTTTATGTGTCCCCGGCCCGAACCCCGATCCCCGCCCCGATTTTCTCTACCCGGCCCGATTTTTAATCCCGGCTCGATTTCACCACACTTTAATATATATATATATATATATATATATATATATATAGGGGGCTACTCCAATACAAACCTCCTTAAAATACAAACCTACAAACCAAGCATAATTTAATATTTCAAGCTAATCTAATGACCAAACTAGGGGTACCCCAATACAAAAAATGCTTAAAATAATTGGCTCTATCCAACAAAAAAAATAAAAAAATAAAAAAAATAAAAAAAATAAAAAAAATTCACTGTTCACGTGATGACGTGACAGTGGATTTCACTGGTTAACGGTGCTTCGCACCTTCTTGTACGGCGCTTCGCGCCTTCATCATTCTAAAGTTGTAAGGAATGGCAATCAATGGTAAAGGCAATAGACGATTGACGGGTGTGTCGAGAGCCTTCGGCCCTCATGACTACCTAACTCATCCGTTTACTGTCTTAAATGCTTCGCATTTCCACGGCAAGTTTTTTTTTTTTTTTTTATGGATAGAGCCAATTATTTTAAGCATTTTTTGTGAAGGTGCCCTTGGCGGGAACCTTAGAATAAATGAAATATAATTAATTTAGTGTTGGTTTGTAGGTTTGTATTTTAAAAATGGTTTGTATTTGAGCACTTGCCTATATATATATATATATTAATAATCACATATTAATATAAACGAATTTCCAATACTTCATAATGGAAACAAAATGATGTTTTAATTTTATATATTTATCTTTCTAATAGTTAAATAACTTCATTTCCATGTTGTTTATAATTGTTTCTTTAAATAATATTTTTTTATCTCAATTTAGTGCATTTGAGCTCACTAGTTAGTATTTAAAATTATTTTTTTGTTTTAAATAAAATTCCCCGATTCCCCGCGGGGATCCCCATTACCCGTTTGGGCCGGGGACGGGGAATGAAAAATAGTCCCCGACGGGGAACGGGCCGGGGACGGGGATCGGGTTTGAATTCGGGGATGGGGGCGGGGATAGCACTCCCCGGCCCCGAAATGCCCCGACGCCCATCCCTAATGTCTGTGTAACCTATCATCTAGCTCCCATTCAGATTAGCACAAACGGATATCATCTACCTATCGAGACTGTAGCCCTTTGTCTTCTTAGATTTTCTTTTACACTAACAACTCCTTCGGCATCGCTATTGGTCAAGTTCGCACCATTCTGAAGGGTGAAGAGAAACAACAAGCTGATGACGTATTGACCAAATCAACTCGCGAAGAGAGAAACATTAGAACCCTTCTTTCTCTCGAGAACCTAATCAAATGCGGGTTTCTTAAAGATGGTATTGGTTTATCTCCTGAAGTGGGGCCTTCCACTGCGAGGAAGGCCTCGCAGAAGAGGAAAATGAGAGAGGAAGCTTCCTCTTCGCACGTAAACATTTCAGACGAAGAGGGTATACTTTAGACATGATACAGTCTAGATCCTTGCATAGCATACTTTTTTCTTCCATATGCATTACTCCATGTTATATGTCTTCGCATCTTAATTATCGTATCTTATTGAAATGTTGAACTATCTTTGACTTGTCTTTTACTTTTGTACAGGAATGTCAAACCGAAGTAGCAGAGGCCAAGCTCCCGCCTTCCTTCAACCGGGCGCTAAAAAAGGCGCGACCTCTAAAGCAAGCTCTACGCTGAAAGCTCCTTCCTCTGTAGCAAGACCCACAGCTCCTCCTTCAATAGTTGTCAGCGATCCTCCTATATAGTCCAACACTATCTTGGTTCGAACTGAGGATTCCCCTGAACAAAGCCCTCTTAAGCGGGCTAAGAAAGATGGGCAACCAGATGGGTTTTCTTAACCCTCCTCGCGAGCCATTACAGCCACTGCGTCCCAGCATCTGTTCACCTCGCTAGAGAACAAGTATACAGAGGAAGCTGAAGCCTCTAACTGGTGGAAGGCAACCCCTGAGGAGAATGCCAACGCCTTGACTAAGTGTTTGGCTGAGGCCTTCATCCGCCAGGCCGCTCATACCAAGCACTTATTTCAACTGGATAAAAAGAATAAGGTGCTTGAGTTCCAGAAGGTGGAGGACAAGCGGTCCCTGGAGGAGACTTACAAAAAGAAACTCTCCCTTGACACTGCTCAGATTCGCACAGATCTAAAGGCTGCTCGCAGGGAGAGGAATGAGTTTGAGAAATCCTTGAAGGAGCTGTAGCAGTCTAGCGAGGAGGCTGCCAAAAAGAAAGATGATGAGATCGCGAAGCTGAAGAGCGACCTGGATGCTGCAAAGGCTGAACTGGCAATCGCTGAGGACACATTCCTAGTCAAGGGTCAAGTCACCTTTATGAAGGGATTCATCAGAACGATCCCTGATTTTGATTGGGACCAACTTGGACCAGGGAATGCTGACTTCGCAGAGACCTTAAAGAAAGAGATCGTCGATGAAGCCAGGCCGGTAGAAGAGGCGAGGATGACAGAAGAAGCCAGGTTGGCTAGCGAGGCTGTCAATGCCAATCAAAATGAAACTGCTCCCTGAATCCTCTACATAAAATCACTTTGTAGTCCTCTGAACTTTTGAATTAAGGATGCAGGCACCCTTAGAATGCCTCGCAGGTTGTAATATTAATTTTTGCTTAACTTATCTTTCATAACTCGGGTACAACAAGGTTTTTGGGATCGCATGACGACCTAGTAACTGTGAATGCTTTAAATTTTAACATTTTGCTTCCATCTTCATGCTATCTTGTTGTGTACTTCTATGTGGTTTAACCTCGTGAATGCGAGGCCTTCTTTACTGTTGCCTTTAAATTTTCTTTAATTCTCGCATACCAAAATATGTAGATTGTCTTCGTTAATATGTAGTTGCTTTAAATCATTTTCAGTAGCTTTATGCTGTAGCGATTATAAATGCGATCCCTTCTTTGGGTAACAACATGCGATGCCTTCTTTGTTCTAGAAACGTGAGGTCGTTGTTGAGATCCCAAGACTAAGATCGTCCTTTGCATTGGTCAAGTTTTGTAGCATGTTTCATTAAAATGCTTTTTAAAGGATCCTCCCTTAGATCATGGTGTGAGCTGTCTGCGGCTTCTCGTCAACTTCGACCTGAGGGAGTTTCAACCTTGCATACTGTGCTGGCTTGATCTTGAAAATGTTTTAAAATGCTAGCAAAATAATAAAAACAGAAATGTAGAAACTGGAAAACAAACTCATATTTAATCAAAGGGGGGCGAAGCCCAATAGTCATTACATCATAAAGGGGAGATGTCTATATGTTCACTACCCCACAGTACTTTGTATGAATTTATTCATGCTAAGTAATAATAAAAGATAGAAACTACCAAAGGGCGAAGCCTCTATTAATAGTACTTCGTCAGATGCTCTGCATTCCAAGCCCAAGGTATGACCTTATCATCCATGTCTGCAAGGTAATAGGTTCCTTCCCAGAGAATAGCATAGATCTTATAGGGCCCCTCCTAATTAGCTCCGAAGACTCCATGACTTTGTACCTTGGTATTGGGCATTACTCTTCTAAGCACTAGGTCGCCCACATGTAGGGGTTGCACCTTGCCCTTCCCATTGTAATACCTTGCGGTCCTCCTCTGATAAGCTGCAAGCCGGGTCTGGGCCTCGCTTCAAGTTTCTTCGATCATATCCAGATAGAGCCTATGATTTACTTCATTTGACTCAGGATCGTAATGTTCCCGTCTGAACGACCCTACGCCAATTTCAACTGGGACCATGGCCTTAGTTTTTAATGTGGGCAAAAAATACCCCTATCGAAGAATCGTCTGAGCCAGCGAACTACCCCCCGAGTGATTTCCACATATCCCTTCATGGACCTCCCTCAAGATATAGTTACACTCCTCGCCATCCACACATCTCAGAAGTGGCGTGTTGAACCCCCTTCTGTACAGAACTTCATCATATATCACATAACGAGCCGCCTGATATTTGATTTTCCTTGCATCCTTTTTACCCTGAGGCAATACCCTATTTTTAACATAATCCCATATTGGGGTCATCCATGTCGGTTCTGAGCTCGCAACTTTCATAACGAACTCTTCAGGGACACTAGGCTTGGATTGAACCCAGTTTTGCGAGGGCATCTGCTCCCTGATTTTTTTGATCTTCTAATAAATTCCACTTTGACTTGCTTGAATGACTTCATCAACCTCTGCACACATCACAGATAGAGTTCAATTTAAGGCCCCTTAGCCTGCCATCCACATCCAATGTGACCTGTGACCAGCATAGAATCACTGTATGCATTGAGATTCTCCACTTTCATTTCAATCGCGAGCTTGAGGCCAATGATTAAGGCCTCATGCTCAGCTGCATTATTAGATGCTTCAAATGTGAAGTGAACTGCACTGCTTATCTTACGACCCTCGGGAGTAACAAGCTCGATCCCGGCTCCAGCCCCTTCTTTATTAGATGCACCATCAACATATAGTGCCCACCACGAGGCTGAGTTCTCAGCTTTAGCCTCGCCGTTGGTAACTTCAGGGATCGCAATGAGAGCCCAAGAGTCTTCCTTAATTTGAGTGGGAAACTCAAGTATGAAATCCGCTAGAGCCTGACCTTTTAGTGCTTCACGTGGCTTATGTTCGATGTCGAATTGACTTAGCTCCACAGTCCATTTCAAGAGTCTTCCCGATGTTTCTAGTTTATGCATTACCTGCCTTAAAGGGTAAGATGTGGGAACCTCAATCTTGTGGTCCTGGAAATAGGGCCTTAGTTTTCGCGAGGCCAACACCAAGGCATAGGCAAGCTTCTCCATATTGGTGTAGCGAGTCTCTGCATCTAACATTCTCTGGCTAACATAATAGACAGGATACTGAATTTTTTCTTCCTCGTGAACCAAGACTGCACTGATCGCGTGCTCTGACATAGCGTGGTAGACAATGAGTGTCTCCCCATCCTGAGGTTTAGAGAGTAAAGGTAGCGATCCCAAATGCTCCTTGATTCTCTGAAAGGCCTCTTCGCACTGCAAGGTCCACTCAAAATTCCACTACGCCATAAGTGGCCTATTGTAACTCCCGCGTAATGTTACAATAGGCCCAAAATCCGTTATAATCGGTCTATTGTAACAATTGGGGGCGTTACATTTACGGGCGTTACAACAGGTGCCTATTGTAACGCTTTTGCCCATCTACTGTAACACTAATAAAGCGATACATTATGTCGCTAATGTAACACTGTCATCACCTAATGTAACGGATTTGTAGTGTTACATTTGAACTTAATCCAGGGGACAGAATGTGGGGCCCACTGACACGTGGCATCCCTGACACGTGGCATGTGGGACCCATCTGACACGTGGCATATGTGGGGCCCACTGACACGTGGCATGTGGGGGGGCCCACTCTCTATTGTAACACTATAACATGTTTACTGTAACACTAAATAAGATTGTAATGTAACACTATAATAGGCAAGTGTAACACCAGATGGACATGCATATGCAACACTACAATAGGCAAATGTAACACTAGAATACAAAAATTTTAAAATAGTTTTTTATATATGCAACATTTCTATTAATAACCATTACATGTCCATTACATGTCCAACTAACATTCAAACTCGATTCTACCATTGAAATGCCTCCTTCAACCACCGAACTACTTAGACCACCAAAATTCAAACCAAAATATACCACATCTCCTTCCTTCAACCACTCCAAACAACTTCACAAATCACCTTTTAATTACAAACTACGATAACAAAAAAGTTCTAATAAATAGTAAAGTTCGACAGTTACTAAAGTAGGATAAAAATCAAATCATATTCAAGAAGTAGTACCGCCCGTGATAGGAGTTATAGGACTGCCACTATAATCTTGATCACTAGAAAAGGTAGCACAAAAGTTTGGAACATTCAACATTCTCATTCTGTTTTGTAGTCCAAATGCATTAATTACATTCTGTCTTGGGCTGATGGTTGATTGTCAGCAAATGTTCCATAAGACACACCTACTTATTGTGCTTGTTCGTCACCTGCATCAATTATATACAAACGCAGTAGTCAATATTTTAAAGATTTGTACAAATTTATCGTTACATAATATGCAACATATAGTAGCGCGCGCCTGAAGTAATCTGCAGGGTAATCTGCAGGAAGCCTGCAGATAGTAAAGAAAGTACTAACACTAAAAGGTGAACTCTGGAATGCATTTTGAAAACAAAAGTTTAGAAACAAAAAAGGTAGTTTTGTATAACAAGAGAAGTATTGCTACTTTCTCTGATGGCTATCTACACATAATAGTAGTTGGTCCTATTTATAGAGCTGAGATTTGATCGGGTTGGCTAACAAATAACTTGAATGTAAGCAGATAATTATAAAGCATGCAAATATAGCCAAAATAGCATGCAAGTTTGTTAGAGTTCATCATATGAGACCTGTGGCTAGAGTTGTATTTTTCCAAATTAAGTAAATATGTGGCAAAGTGGAAAACTGCTACTAAGAATTGAAGATATACTGTACAAATTAGTTCATTGTCTTTTTCCTCAGAAAGATAAGGATTAGTTGTGCCTATTTAGCTTTACTCATACTAACTTATACTGAGATGAACGGTGATTTTAAATATTTGTTATTTTATACTTCAAATTTCAATAATTTATTAATACAAATGAAAAATTGACTTGTTCTATAACCACCCCACTAATTTGTAATTATAAACATAGGCATTACAAGGTTGATAATAGAAAAGATTTGAAAGAAAAATCACCGTACTTGCAAATTAAATTGATTGTATGCACCCAAGCGGCCCTTGACATACCAAGATTGAATAACCTGTCACATAATTTACTTAACTCTCATTAAAACTGCTGCCAAACTAAAGGTTGTAGCTGGAAAAACTGATATACCAACTTAATGTAGAAGGAATCGGACATGAACTTATCATACAGTTTTGTTAAGAAACATGATATACATAGTAGGCCCTACTGCTAAAATCTTAAGGGTTTAGGACTCAGGAGAGTTCATTACCTACTTGAAACATATTACTCAGTATGAACTTGTGTGCCAACAAGTAATTTACAACCATCTGTCTGTCTCATCATCAGGTGTTACCTTTGTGGCCTTATTGATAGAGGAGTTACCATCCTCCATGATTGTGATTTTTTCCAGCATCTGTTTGTGTCTAATCATTTGTTTCAGATTTAATTGATTCAACAAGATTTGACTGAGATTTATCCTTGATTTCAGGTTTAACAGATTTGTGTAAAAAATCCGGAATACTACATTTAATAATAAGACCAAGCAGTACATGGTGCATTTACATTAGAAGAAACCAACGTGGAGAAAGGTCAATAGACGGCAACCCATTTGATGTTGAAGCATTTCATACAGGGTCTCAGCAAATACAGAGAGCTGCCAAAATAATGTTGCAAGAGAACTGTAAAAGTTTTGTAAATTGGTCGAAAACATTAACAGATTATGATTACAATAAAACACTAAAGAAACTGCATTAGATATGAATTAATCAATTATTTCATAAGAGTATTACTGTTAAATAACTTACCAGATAGGATGACAATATCATTAGTGCAGGTCTGAAGCAAGATATCTTTGAAGGAATAAGAGATTCCATAGAATAGGAGTAATGTAGAACATGAAACTTTACATTTAGAAAAAGACAGTTCACTGATTACGAAAGAGTATGAGCATGAAACTGAAATAAGTGAAAGTTCAACGTTAGGAAGCACTCTCAACCAGTTCCCATGTGAAAATAAACAATCATGTACATACAGTGGGTGACTTTTGGAGAATGGCACCATATCTCCAAACAAGTTTACATCTAGGATAATGTTACATGCCCCTTGTAACAATAGTGGTCGTACATGCCCCTTGTTTGGTGATGATTCCCGGTAAATTTTAAGTTTATGCAGAATTTTATTGCATATCAGTACTGCACGGAGCTCTCAACTTGTTTATCGGTAGAAGCTCTTGTTCACAACTTCTCTTCATTGTAAAATCAGTATCTGGAGAGAACAAAGTTTTATTTTCATCTACATTTACGAAAATGATAAAAATTAAAGGATAAATGAAATCAAAACTAATCAAGGCCAAAGCTAAAACATCTAATTTCAATGTAAACTATGACCTGTGTTTAGTCAATATTTTCACACAATTGTTTCCCCTCAATGCATCACATTGTCATTGAAAAGGGTACTATGGTGAGACTATAAAGTATTCACAAGGACAAATGCATGAAGTACGCGCTCAAATATGAATTCTGGAAACAAATCTAGTCCTCAGATAAATTTTACCTTCTACAGCTATGTTGAAAATATATCAAATACTAAACTATTACTTATACAACACATGAAAGTAATACCGTAGACTGACCTAGTCATCTGTTATATCTTCAATCTCAAGCTTTTTTCCTTCACTGATGAATTGGTCGTATACCCATGACGGGAAGTAAATTTGGCTGCTTCAGACGAAAATTTTTACATCAACACCTTAAGAATCTTCAACTCAACACCTTTGGAGGCCTTTTGACATCTAGGAGGATCCTTCTGAAGATCCTTGAGTTCCTTTAATATCCGTTTTGAAGCCATAGTTATTACTCAACACCTGCTATAATAAAAATTCAGCTCAGATCGACATAAACATGTACATATAAACAGACATACGTATAATTTGGACGAGATTTACCAGAGAAGAAGCGTTGATTCGATTGAATTGAATTATCTACGATGAGGAGAATAACAAAAAATAAAAATTATAGAGAGAGGGGAGAAAATAGAGAGAGGAAGGAGATTATTATTGATTGGTAAAGTACCAATTTCCCCTCAAACTAAAAGCTCTAATTGAAGCCCCAAAAAGAAAGCATCAATTGAAGCCCTAATTGAAAATCAAAATAAAAGAGTTAAAGAGCAAAATAAAAATCAAAATAATGTTTACCAATTAATTTAACCCTAATTTTGAAAAGAAGAGACAAGAAAAGAGAATGAAGAATAGAAGATACGAGAGGAAAAGGGAACAGAGTGAGTGAGTGCGTCTAAACGGGAGGGAGTGTGTATGTAATTTTGTTCAAGGCCGAAAGGTAATTTGGGTTTGGGGGGAAAGTTGCCGCCCACGTATTTTCAACTTTTTCATTTTTTTTAATTTGAAATTAAATATGATCAAAACAAATTATTTAGATAATTTGGGTTATAATTTTTTAAATAGATTGGGATTATACTAATTCGTTTAGGAGAGAAAAGTGACACCCGTTTAGGGGAGAAAGTCAACAAGTACTTTGACTAATTCAATTTTTTAAATAAAAAAATTACTAGATTAGGTAATTTAACGGTCAACTATTATTTTGACTTTAACCCCTAAACTAGTTATCGTTCCCGATTCTTGAATCAATATTTTTGAAATAGAATTTCGATGACCCACCCGCACGGGAGTCAAGATCAATCCTTTTAAATGTTATTCCAAAATTTTAAAAAAATAAAAAATTTATTAGATTAGGCAATTTAACATTCAACTATTACTTTGACTTTAACCCCTAAACTAGTTTTCATTCCCGATTCTTGATTCGATATTTTTGAAATAGAATTTCGACGACCTAATCACACGGGAGTCAAGATCAATCCTTTTAAATGGTATTCCAAATTTTTTTAAAAAATAAAAAAATTATTAGATTAGGTAATTTAACGGTCAACTATTACTTTGACTTTAACCCCTAAACTAGTTTTCGTTCCCGATTCTTGATTCAATATTTTTCAAACAGAATTTCGATGACCCAACCACACAGGAGTCAAGATCAATCCTTTTAAATGTTACTCCAAATTTTTTAAAAAATAAAAAATTTATTAGATTAGGTAATTTAACGGTCAACTATTACTTTGACTTTAACCCCTAAACTAGTTTTCGTTCCCGTTTCTTGATTCGATATTTTTGAAATAGAATGTCGATGACCCAACTGCACGGAAGTCAAGATCAATCCTTTTAAATGTTATTCCAAATTTTTAAAAAAATAAAAAAAATTATTAGATTAGGTAATTTAATGATCAACTATTACTTTGACTTTAACCCCTAAACTAGTTTTCATTCCCGATTCTTGATTTGATATTTTTAAAATAAAATTTCGACGACCCAACCGTACGGGAGTCAAGATCAATCCATTTAAATATTATTCCAAATTTTTTTAAAAATAAAAAAAATTATTAGATTAGTTTATTTAACGGTCAACTATTACTTTGACTTTAAACCCTAAACTAGTTTTCGTTCCCGATTCTTGATTCAATATTTTTGAAATAGAATTTCGACGACCCAACCGCATGGGAATCAATATCAATCCTTTTAAATGTTATTCCACATTTTTTAAAAAATAAAAAATTTATTAGATTAGGTAATTTAACGATCAACTATAACTTTGACTTTAACCCCTAAACTAGTTTTCGTTCCCGATTCTTGATTCGATATTTTTGAAATACAATTTCGACTATCCAACCGCACAGGAGTCAAGATCAATCCTTTTAAATGTTATTCCAAATTTTTAAAAAAAATGAAAAAATTATTAGATTAGGTAATTTAATGGTCAACTATTACTTTGACTTTAATCCATAAACTAGTTTTTGTTCCAGATTCTTGATTCGATATTTTTGAAATAGAATTTCGATGACCCAACCGCAGGGGAGTCAAGATCAATCCATTTAAATGTTATTCCAAATTTTTAAAAAAATAAAAAAATTATTAGATTAGGTAATTTAATGGTCAACTATTACTTTGACTTTAACCCCTAAACTAGTGTTCGTTCCCGATTCTTGATTCGATACTTTTGAAATAGAATTTCGACGACCCAACCACACGGGAGTCAAGATCAATCCTTTTAAATGTTATTCCACATTTTTTAAAAAATAAAAAATTTATTAGATTAGGTAATTTAACGGTCAACTATTACTTTGACTTTAACCCCTAAACTAGTTTTCGTTCCCGATTCTTGATTCGATATTTTTGAAATAGAATTTTGACGACCCAACCGCACAGGAGTCAAGATCAATCATTTTAAATGTTATTCCAATTTTTTTAAAAAATAAAAAAATATTAGATCAGATAATTTAACAGTCAACTATTACTTTGACTTTAACCCCTAAACTAGTTTTCGTTCCCGTTTCTTGATTCGATATTTTTGAAATAGAATGTCGACGACCCAACTGCACGGGAGTCAAGATCAATAATTTTAAATGTTATTCCAAATTTTTTAAAAAATAAAAAAATTATTAGATCAGATAATTTAACAGTCAACTATTATTTTGACTTTAACCCCTAAACTAGTTTTCGTTCCCGTTTCTTGATTCGATATTTTTGAAATAGAATTTCGACGACCCAACCGCACGGGAGTCAAGATCAATCCTTTTAAATGTTATTCCAATTTTTTTGAAAAATAAAAAATTTATTAGATTAGGTAATTTAACGGTCAACTATTACTTTGACTTTAACCCCTAAACTAGCTTTCGTTCCCGATTCTTGATTCGATATTTTTGAAGTAGAATTTCGACGACCCAACCGCACGGGAGTCAAGACCAAAACTTTTAATCGTTATTCCAAATTTTTTAAAAAAGAAAAAATTTATTAGATTAGGTAATTTAACGGTCAACTATTACTTTGACTTTAACTCCTAAACTAGTTTTCGTTCCCGATTCTTGATTCGATATTTTTGAAGTAGAATTTCGACGACCCAACCGCACGAGAGTCAAGATCAATCCTATTAAATGTTATTCCAAATTTTTTAAAAAAATAAAAAAATTATTAGATTAGGTAATTTAGCGGTCAACTATTACGTTGACTTTAACCCCTAAACTAGTTTTCGTTCCCGATTCTTGATTCGATATTTTTGAAATAGAATTTCAACGACCCAATCGTGCACGGGAGTCAAGATCCATCATTTTAAATGTAATTCCAAAATTAATTAATCAAAAAGATTAATTAATTAATTAGTTTTTTTTATTTTATAAATAAATCTCCAATTTTTAATAAAATTAACTCATAAACAGATTTTTAAAAAGGGTTTGAGTTTTAATAATAGATTGAAACTGTGCTAGGTTTTGGGTTACAAATGGGTTGCCAAGAACGTTCCGGGTTGTCAAGAACGACCCGCCGGAAAACTGGGTTCCTTGTTTCCGGTCGGGGTTCCGGCCACCGGAAACATCCGGTTCTTAACCAAAAACACACCCTTGCATACGGTTTCAACTACTGCAGTTCCACCCACGTTTATAAAAGTTCAAAACAATCACAAGCCCAGAGAAACTATCGGTTAACAACAAAAACCCAAGCAAATCCGGCGACAATCGCCGTTTTTTGACAAACAGAAAATCCACACGGCATACATTCATACTCATCCACACCCGGTCACACACATATACATACCCGCGGAACCCATACACGCCAACATAACCACCTCCTCTTTTCACTCCTTATCTTCTTCAATCTTGCAATACATACACATACTAATTCACTTATATATGTTACAAGCGCTCTAACTCCCACACATACACACAGACTGCCACCTACACGAATACAACCTCATGGACACACTCAAATAAACCCGAACCCCCAACTCACTGCACACACAACCCACACAACCTACACGAATTATGGGTTTGATTTTAAAAAAAAGAATAAGAAGAAGAAGGATCGAGAGAGAAGAAGAAGGTTGGAGAGAAAGGGCTTGAGAGAAACATAGTAACCGATTGAAATGGGGAGAAGAGCGACAAAGTATTCTGCTAATAAAGCCCAGGGGCAAAATAACAATTGACTAATTCTGCTTTAAAAAAAACAAATCAAATTAACTCTGTAAATTACAAATTAAGTACATAAGTTAGAAGGAAAATATCAATATTATTTTTAAAAAGTAGCGATTAAAATCATCTATCTCCCCATATATTTAAAATATTTTTAGGATAAAATATGAGTTAAATATGAATTTTTCAATTAAAAATCCTTAAAATGCAATATAATCCATAAAATCTTTTTAAAATCCTTAAATGCAAAAAATAATTCTCCCAATAATTTTAAAAACTAATTATATATACAAAGATGATATTACAAAAGATTTCATGATTTTTAATAACTCCAATGATTTTACAAAATTCCCAAAAGATAAATAATGTCTATTTTAAATAGATTTATTCATAGAAAATGCAATTAAAAATACTCAGGCTCACACTGGCACAAATAAATCATAATATAAACATGTAAACACGAAATCACACAAAACATGTAACACTAGCATTAGCAAATGTAATGTTTTTTCGTGGGGCCCAACAGTGTGGCCCACATTATTTGTGGGGCCCACATTTTTTTGTGGGGCCCAAATTTTTTATGGGGTCCACGTGTGGGGCCCACATTTTTTGTGGGGTCCATCTGTTGGTACTGCTGGTGGGGCCCACAATAAGTTAAAAAATTAAAAAAGAAAAAAATTAACTAATGTAACACTTTATTGTGGTGTTACATGTATGGAACACTGTCACCCTTACTGTAACACTAATTCTGAACTAATGTAACAGTAGTTGAGAGGTGTTACAACAGGTCAAAATTTACTACCTATTGTAACACTATATCACATAACGCTTTCAAAAAGCATTACGTTAGCCCACTTATGGCGTAGTGTTCTTTTCCACTTTCTTGATAGCTTTGAAGAACTCCTGGAACTTGTCTGATGACTTTGATACAAATCTATTAAGAGCAGCTATCCTTCCAGTTAGGCTTTGCACCTCCTTCACATTTCTTGGCGATCTCATTTCCATTAGGGCCTTAATTTTCGCTGGGTTAGCTTCGATACCTCTGTGGTTAACAATAAACCCAAGACACTTTCTAGATTCGACCCCAAATACACACTTTTGGGGGTTGAGATTCATTATGTATTTCTTCAATATGTCAAACATCTCTGCGAGGTGAGTGACGTGATCCCCAACTTCCTTAGATTTCACCAGCATGTCGTCCACATAGACTTCCATTGTCTTTCCAATCTGCTTCTCGAACATCATATTAACAAGCCTTTGGTAGGTGGCCCCAGCATTGAGAAGACCAAAGGGCATCCCTATGTAACAGTAGAGGCCTCTATCAGTGATGAACGAGGTGTGCTCTTGATCTGGACCATACATAGGTATCTGATTGTACCCCGAATAAGCATCCATAAAGCTAAGGAGTGCGTGCCCAGCCGTAGAATCCACTAGCTGATCGATCCTTGGAAGTGGAAAGCTATCCTTGGGACAATGTTTGTTGCGGTCGGTGAAATCCACACATGTCCTCCACTTTCCATTTGGCTTTTTCACAAGAACAGGGTTCGCGAGCCAATCAGGGTAGAATGACTCTCTAACGAGCCCGACCTCGAGGAGTCTATCTACTTCGTCTTTTAGAGCTTCGACTCGCTCTCCGCTTATGGGTCACCTTTTTTTCCTTATTCCTTTTTTATTTGGGTCCAAATTGAGCTTATGGCACATGACATTAGGGTCGATCCCAATCATGTCCTTATGGGACCAAGCGAACACATCAAGTTTGGCCTTCAGAAAACCAACAAGCCTCTCACGAAGTTCAGGATTGAGCTGCGACCCGACCTTCAACACCTTGGAAGGATCTTTTGTGGCGCCCCGACCCCGGTTTGATTTCCTCTGGAAAGAACCGGCCCGAGAGTCCGTCAAACTACATCACAACCTGCTTAACCTGATAATAATTTTTTTTTTTTTTTTTGTAAATTTCGGCATGAAGTATTCGTAAATAGGACTATCCACCTGTTTTTCAATTCGAAAATTTAACTCTATAACAAAAGTCTATCTCACCAAAAATTGTGTCACACACAACGCATCTCAACTACCATCTACCATTAACTGTAATTTGTACAAATACCAGCCAACTCTGTCCTGACTTACCTCGCATCAACAGACGACCAAAGCCCATAGCCAGTGCTTCAATCTTAAGTCAACCTACGACTTCAGTACGTGACGTACGACTACTAAATCCAACACCGGCTCTGCTGGTCCATCACTTCTTTCTACTTTCCCACGGATCCTTCTGAACTATTCGGTATCTCCTGTGATAATTTATAGAATAAAGGAATGAGCTATAAAGCTCAGCAAGTATATTTTGTAGTGATCCACTGAGGTGTTATAAAATAATTTAGTTTTGAAAATCATTCTCACTACATAGTTTATAATGAAATATAACTCACACCGAAATCAGAGTTTTGCCAATATATCATCATTGCACGGTGTATAATAAAATATAAACTCATACCGAAATCACAGTTCTACCAAAGTATTCATCTTTTAAAATAGAATAATAATTTTGTAAACAGTTTTATTCACAATAATCCGAACTCGACACAATTTCACAGTACACTGAATCTTAAGGCCTTTTCACAATATTGCATATAAGCAATCCACATCATTTCACAATTCACAGTTTATAATAAAAATATAAACTTCACAATTTATGTGAGGAAAAACTGGGCATTCTACACACGACAAGTTCATCAGATTCTACTAGTGGGGGTCCCCGGCCTTTACTTCCTATTTCGGGAAGTTCACAAAGTTTCCATTTCTGGAAGTTCTACCATGGTCTCCATTTCTGGAGGTTCTACTATTCCCATTTTGGGAGTGACTCACTAGCAATGCCAGTCTGCTCAGTTTTCCTCAAAATCACATTTCAACATATACCAGTTAAAGCAATTTAACGAGTATTCATAATATTATAAATATCACACTTCAAACACTTCGATTTAAAAGATATATTTCTTTTAAAATCCACAAATCCACGTTTCTACTTGAAACTAGATTTCTTCTAAAATCCACAATTTCACATTTATACGCGCATAAAACAAAATACGCATAGGGTTTAAAACAGAATAAATACGTTAATAGAAATATAACGCATTATCTTCAAGTTATCACAGCAAGATATACTTACAACCACCGCTATCCAAGCAGTCCAACCGTTCCTCACCCACGTTTCCAATAACCTGGACAAGCATCATCAAACTCTTCAATCACATATTCTCAATTTATTCTACTCACACTTTACAATGTAACTAATCGTAACGGTCAAATTCTACAACTCAACTTGTTTCCCAAATATCCACTAAAATCAATGACATCTTCTTAGGTCACAATTCACCGAATAAGCTTCTATTTCTTACTAATCAATACTCCAACTATTTCACAGCTTGCTCCTCAAAATCCGTATTTATAAAATCCCATGCTTAAAAATTACGGTTACAAGTCTCATAAATTCTACACCTTTATTAAGCTTGAGTTACAGCCCTTTTTACCGAAAATCGGGCATGACCTTTTCGTAATTAGACGCTACCCGGTGTCACAGCACCTCAACAATCAATTCTAATTAATCACCAATAACCCAATTATCAATCCATACTCCACCAATTTCTACAAATCCACTTTTACAACTCAAGCACAATTTATCACTCAAATCGGCTACTTTAAAAACTAAACTCCAAAAATATTAACTCCACTATTTCAGAAATTCCCGAATTAATTACGTAAATCTAACTTCTAAATATTCGACAAAACCCAAATTAATCTCTATGATTTACAACTACAATATTTAACGAGTCTTCAAAATTAACTCCGAAAATACCAAAAATTTCTCGAAATTGCATCTTCAAAATAATGAATTTAAAACACCCACTTACGGTGCAAAACACGCACACCACTATCGAACTATCACGCTTCTCCGGTGACCACTACGGCTGCCCCGTATACACATTTTCTTTTTCCGCGAACATTTGCCATTTTCACGACCACGCACCACCTCCCTCTTCTCCGATTTTTCTGTCCTACTTCCCTGCATCTCTCCGAAATCTCTCTCTGTAAATCTCTTCTTCTACCTTCCGTGATGCTCCCTCTTAAATATCTCTGCATCTCTCCCAATATCCAGAAATCTCTCCAGCCTTTTCTCTCCCTCTCTCTTTCCCTCTATCTTTCTATCTCCATCTTCACCAATCTGTTTCGCCTATCTGCCCACATCTCTCTGATATCTCTCCATGTAAATCTCTTCTTCTATCTTCCCTAATGCTCCCTTTGAAATATCGCTACATCTCTCCCAATATCAAGCAATCTCTCCCGTATTTTCTATCCTGCGTTTTTTTTGTTTTTTGTTTTTCCTTCCATCTCTCCCTCTCATTCTTTCTCTTCTCTCTCTCCCTCTCCTCTCTCTTGCACAACACCACTAGCCACCAGGTCTCTCATTCACCCCTGCCACCATAGAACACATATACACACACCCACCAAAACACATACATACACATATATATACACAAAAATGCACACACATACCACACACCATCTCCCTTCTCTTCAACCCGCCACCACCACCGCCACGGTGGTGGCCTTTTCCGGCCGCGCCTCACACCTGCCCCACACATCAAACATACTCCCATGCCGCACATACACAACACATCACACATACACACACGAATTGCACAACCCAAAAACACATCATCTTCTCTTCCTCAATTTCTTTTCTTCAATTCAAACCCCCAAATTCAATTTACAAACCCTAATTTTCTTTCTTCCCCCAATTCCCTTTTCTCTCTCCCCGTTCTTTTCTTTTCAGCGTGTGTTATGTTTGTCTAAATGGGCTTGGCCCAATACATATATATTAGCTGCTAGTAGCTTCTCTCGGTCCAAATAAAATACTACTTATTCGTTTTTCTCCGCTTTTTATTCCACTTGTAACTGTTTAATTAAAACAATTACCTCCCAAAATTCCAAAATAAATATAATCTTTAACTTAATAAAAATAAGGTCGTCAAATCTCCAAAAGTATCGTATTTTAAATAATTATGAGTCCACTTGAAATTTCCCGGAAAAATCCTAAAATTCATCCACCGTCAAATAATTAATATTTGACATCATAATTTATTCTTTATCCGATAAAATAAATATTCCTCAAAATCCACAATTTCTCGATTTGATCTCTAAATTATTTATTATCTCCAAAACGGTTCAAAATCTAACCGTAATAAATCTTATTCCAAATAAAATAATCAAAATTAATATCTTCAGAAATCGGGGTGTTACATCTTTAGCATCAACAAGAATAGAGATTGCATCTTCTGCAGCTCTGGCTCGCTCAACATGTTCTGGGATAAGAGGATCTAAATCGAGCTCATACTCGTGAGCCATACTGGACTCTCCTTCATCCTGATTTGCGACCCCATCTCATGGTGATACGAGTATGGTTTCTGAAGTTGGGGTCGCCCCCACATGACCATATTCTGTAACTACTGTAGTCTCACGAGTTATTCCATTAGGTAAGTCCATCAAGGTCGAAGTTTCCTTGCGAATCCATTTCCCCTTACGGGATCGCACAGCAGCTTGTTCTGGGATTTTTTCATCATCACTAACCTCTTCAACTATCCCTTCTTGAAGCACTAACACAGGTTGTGAGGCCTCCATCATGAGGGCTCCCGGGATCGGTTCCACCTGAATACCCAAGTTATCAAAGTAATCGTCTGGGAGCTCCTCGATTGAGATCATGCTGCATTCCATCTTTTCTGACATAGAGTTACCTCCCCTTTCTGCTGCCTTGAGGGCCTTATTATAGCATTCGCGAGATTCATGCTGAATTCCCTTAACACAGCCCACCCCATATGGAGTGGGGAACTTCATTGAGAGGTAGTAAATAGAAGTTACCACTCTCATTTCCTTAAGAATGGGCCTCCCCACGATGGCATTATATGATGATGGTCTATAAAGTCAGCGACCTGTGTGGTGATTAGAGATGTTCAAAAAGCCTGAAGCTCGAAATCCGGACCGGCCCGATCCGAAAAAAAAGCCCGAAAAGCCCGGCCCGGTTCGACCCGCCCCGAGGGCCTAAGACGGGCCTCCTATTTCTCATCAAGCCCGGCCCGACCCAAAGCCCGAAACGCCCGATTAAAAGCCCGGATAAAGCCCGGTTCGGTCCGGATAAAAGCCCGGGCTTTTTTAAATATCCGGATAAAAATTTTATTTTTTATAGATAAAATCTAAAATTATATAATATTTTTGATTAATTTTAAGAATATTAAACTTAGAAATAGAGGGAATGTGTTAGATCATGAGGCTAGGAAGAGTCAAGAATATACAAGACAAACTCTTCTTTAAAGAAGACTAATTGAGTGTAGAGGATGTGCTTCTCGAAATAGTCATATGCGAGAAGATTTATATCGCTAACGGTTGCCTTAAGTCATAACACAGATTGTGAGTAAAAAATTCTTGAGTTGCAGTGATGTTTTATGATAAAACAAGTATTATGCTAGTAATTTTTTAGTATTAGATTTCGTGGTGTCTCTTTTTATGTATTCTAGATTATAGAAGTTCAAGGACGTAAATATTTAGAGGTTGTTTCTTTAATAAGATTTTATTTTTTTGTATATTAATATATTAACTTTCCAAAAAAAAGAAAAAAATTACATATATATAAATTAAAAAAAAGCCCGAAAAAAGCCCGACCCGAGGGCCTAAAACGGGCCTCATATTTTAGAGAAAGCCCGGCCCGGCCCGATTTTTTAAAAAGACCGGCCCGACCCGATTATTAGAAAGCTCGGATAAAGCCCGGCCCGAAGGGCTTTTTGTGCATCTCTAGTGGTGATGCAGGGCTCGTCCCCGAAGGGCTTTTTGTGCATCTCTAGTGGTGATGCAGGGCTCGTCCCATGGCTATTTCTATGTAAATATGCTCAAGAAACAATGTATGATCAATTTCAATTGCTTAGACAAGAAACAAATATGGGTTTGTAATTATCTAAAATAACTAAGAAGCAAATTAACAAACTAAGAATTAATTAACTAACGAGAAATAAAATCGAATTACGTCTACAAGAGTAACATGGGATCCTAACTTCATTAAATACTTCGCTTAGATCTGACGCCTTTAATCACTATATGCAATGGTTATGATATCTGATCGGACAACACGAAATAAGTATACGCTACTTTTCAATATACGAATACCAAACTAAACATACATCCACAAAAGAAATAGAAGATGAATAGACACCAATTATGCTTAGACCCTATATGTCTATAGAATTTGAAAACATAACGGTTGAAGAACAAGTTATCCATAAAGATCACACAGGGCAATATAAGTATTTTCATCTCATACTACGAATCATGTTGATAAACAATAAAGAACCTATGCTAGCATGGCAAGTTCTAAATCTCAAGATCCACTTTCACTTCACAAGAGATTAACAAATTAGATGTTAGCTACGCATCTAACAATTAAGCATAACCATACGAGGATATCAGATATACTTCACACACAGATCTTTAAAGCAATCAAAATACTAAAGCTCCATAAATAAATCCGTTAGAATCCCATGACAACGATTAGTTCATAATCGAACCTCTCGTCATTATGGGATCTGATGAAACCATGATAAAAACAAAGTATGAAAAGATACAAATAAAACTAAAATAATTGATATGTAATCGTTTGATTACAAGGGTTGGATGTGTTTTTATAGGCCCTAGACATCTTGCCCAGCAAGAAAATACCTTAAAATACAACTAGAATTCGGTTTAGGTGTCAAAAACTACGTAAAATACAATTTCAGATCGAATTAGGGCAAAACTGGAATTTTTAGCGCATCTTGGCGCACCCTGCGCGAAACTGGCGCAGACTTCGCGACTCCAAACTGCATAAAATCACGAAATCTCGCGCAGACTGCTCAAAATTGGCGCACCCTGCACCGTTGTAAACTGCCGGAATTATTTTTTCTTCGTTTTTCAGCTTTTTCTTCCCATTCCTTTTGCATGAGCTTCCGTCTTTAATCCTTCTTGAATTGTATACTTCTTGGTAGCTGACATTAGCCTCCATTCTTCATTCCATATCATAAATCAACTCCAAAACGACGGAAACTACACCCTTAATCGACATTTCTTCAACCCTGCACAATTAAACAAAACACATCAAAACTGCGACAAACTTGAGGCCAAAGCAATCAATTTACCGATTTGGAATGCTCTAAATGGATATAAAATCCATTTATCACACCCCCAAACTTAAACCGATGCTTGTCCTCAAGCATAAACAATTACAAACTATCTAACTAGTACCACTTCCGTAGGTGATCACGGTTGCATTTGGCATAGGCAACAAGCCCTTTAAACCCCTAGGCAGCCCTAGTGGACGAGTAAGGTCTCGTGAGGGCCTATAGAGAATGTACCCACAAAATCCAATGCAATGCAATGCATGAATGCAACTATTATGAAAATGCAATTAATCTAGTACTACTATCCTACCATACCTTCAGATCCTCTCATGCCATATCAACTTAAGAATCAAAGTAATAACGCAATGTCTTGGTGTTGAAAGTGCAAGTATTCACATAGTCTACTCAATGAACATGCATAAGTTCTCACAAGTCCATGTCAAGTGTAAGAATAAGTTAGTAATCATGCTAAGCCTACAAGAGTACATCTTTGAGACAAACTCGGGATCTCATACGCAAAAACAAGCAAACACTCACAATCCACTCACAAAAGAATATTCACTCAAGAACAAGGGTAAGTGTATCACTCAATTCCAACAAAATCATAAGCATGCTTGACATTTGGTATCAATCTAACTCTTAACGCAACATACATCAATGACGATAATCAAAAGGTCTTTATTTGGGTTGTAACGGGGCTAGGGACAAGGTATGTCAAATAAGCCAAAATAGGTGAAGTGTCAAAAGCCAGTAAGTACCATAACGAACATACACAACACCCTAGTTTCCTCCCCACGTAATTTTATCTAGAAACAAACACTCGACTAATCGACTAAAATAGGATCACAACAAACACAAACATGCTCTCATAATATATATATATTTTTCACTTTTTTTTTCTCTTCTTTTTTTTTTTCTTTTTTTTTCTTTTCTTCTTTTTTTCTTTTTTCGAGAGCTAAATATAACAAAACACAATAATATCAACAATAACAATGATCCCACAATTTTATTACACATGTCGACTATCAAGCAACAACCAAACTCAATTTTCAATATTTCCCCCAAAATTATGACCAACAATAAACCCCTCATTGCACACCTTATTACTCCCTTAAGCACTCTACTAGCCTTTGACAATGTGGATTCAAATTAATGCAAGGCCAATACAAGAAAAAGTCTAGGCAAGTAATGTGGTATGTCACCGAAAAAATAGGATTAAGCTCAACGGGTTAACTAATTGATCATGTAAACATGGTGTGGTAATATGGGAAAATATGCGGTTATTCCTAAATACCTTTATCATTTTAATCGTCAAATAATGTCATGCGTTTCAAGAAAGACCTCAAACAACTGGTAGCAATGCAAACAATCCGTGGACATTCAAGCAAACGAATAAATATGCAATAAGGCTCAAAAACTCACTTGGTGGATAAACATACTCAATCCCAAGCAAAAATCTCTCTAATGCACCGACTTGTATTCAAAGCATACAAACTAAATCATTTCAACTTACTAGTGTATGTTTGTGCACAAGAACAAAGCATATCACTTCTCAATCAAAAGCGTCAACAACACAAAATTCCTATCAAGCATGGGTGCAAATGCAAACTATTATGAACTCACATGATATATGAACATAAAAATAGAATGTCCTATATGAAACAAACGTAGATAACACGAACATAAATGCATAATTTACTACTACTAATATGCAAAACATGAAATCCTACATGAACACATAATACAACAACAACTACTAATCCCTCAAACCACCCCCAAACTTAAAATATTCAATGTCCGCATTGAATGGAAGTAAATACGAGGGAAAGTAGAAAACATACCAGTATAAAACAATGCTTGGGTTGCCTCCCAAGAAGCGCTTCTTTAACATCATTAGCTTAACGTTACTTCCAAGCCTCCATTAAGGATGATAATAGTTTGCTTGGTCCTCTCTTCGTAAGACTTCATCGTCATCACGGCAGCACACTTTCTGCCCCTTCTCCTCGCTTGGCCTATTCGTATAACAACTATGTCCAATTCCAATGCCTTCATCTGTTGACCCAAAATCTGTCAATTTGTAGAACAACACACACTCGCGGCCTTCACTTGAATATAATGGGGGAGGGTAAATGTAAGTTGCTGAAGCCTTTGGTTCCTCAAAGAAAACTTCCTCCATTGGCTCTAATGCGCTACCTCCATCTTTAAACTCTGAGACAAGTAGAAGACCTGCATCTTTCCCATGTTCATCAGCCTCTTGGTACGCACATACCAATTCTTGAAATTTGTGCAGCTCATCAGTGAGCTCTACGCTGATTTGGCCAAGCTCCCGCCTTCCTTCAACCGGGCGCTAAAAAAGGCGCGACCTCTAAAGCAAGCTCTACGCTGAAAGCTCCTTCCTCTGTAGCAAGACCCACAGCTCCTCCTTCAATAGTTGTCAGCGATCCTCCTATATAGTCCAACACTATCTTGGTTCGAACTGAGGATTCCCCTGAACAAAGCCCTCTTAAGCGGGCTAAGAAAGATGGGCAACCAGATGGGTTTTCTTAACCCTCCTCGCGAGCCATTACAGCCACTGCGTCCCAGCATCTGTTCACCTCGCTAGAGAACAAGTATACAGAGGAAGCTGAAGCCTCTAACTGGTGGAAGGCAACCCCTGAGGAGAATGCCAACGCCTTGACTAAGTGTTTGGCTGAGGCCTTCATCCGCCAGGCCGCTCATACCAAGCACTTATTTCAACTGGATAAAAAGAATAAGGTGCTTGAGTTCCAGAAGGTGGAGGACAAGCGGTCCCTGGAGGAGACTTACAAAAAGAAACTCTCCCTTGACACTGCTCAGATTCGCACAGATCTAAAGGCTGCTCGCAGGGAGAGGAATGAGTTTGAGAAATCCTTGAAGGAGCTGTAGCAGTCTAGCGAGGAGGCTGCCAAAAAGAAAGATGATGAGATCGCGAAGCTGAAGAGCGACCTGGATGCTGCAAAGGCTGAACTGGCAATCGCTGAGGACACATTCCTAGTCAAGGGTCAAGTCACCTTTATGAAGGGATTCATCAGAACGATCCCTGATTTTGATTGGGACCAACTTGGACCAGGGAATGCTGACTTCGCAGAGACCTTAAAGAAAGAGATCGTCGATGAAGCCAGGCCGGTAGAAGAGGCGAGGATGACAGAAGAAGCCAGGTTGGCTAGCGAGGCTGTCAATGCCAATCAAAATGAAACTGCTCCCTGAATCCTCTACATAAAATCACTTTGTAGTCCTCTGAACTTTTGAATTAAGGATGCAGGCACCCTTAGAATGCCTCGCAGGTTGTAATATTAATTTTTGCTTAACTTATCTTTCATAACTCGGGTACAACAAGGTTTTTGGGATCGCATGACGACCTAGTAACTGTGAATGCTTTAAATTTTAACATTTTGCTTCCATCTTCATGCTATCTTGTTGTGTACTTCTATGTGGTTTAACCTCGTGAATGCGAGGCCTTCTTTACTGTTGCCTTTAAATTTTCTTTAATTCTCGCATACCAAAATATGTAGATTGTCTTCGTTAATATGTAGTTGCTTTAAATCATTTTCAGTAGCTTTATGCTGTAGCGATTATAAATGCGATCCCTTCTTTGGGTAACAACATGCGATGCCTTCTTTGTTCTAGAAACGTGAGGTCGTTGTTGAGATCCCAAGACTAAGATCGTCCTTTGCATTGGTCAAGTTTTGTAGCATGTTTCATTAAAATGCTTTTTAAAGGATCCTCCCTTAGATCATGGTGTGAGCTGTCTGCGGCTTCTCGTCAACTTCGACCTGAGGGAGTTTCAACCTTGCATACTGTGCTGGCTTGATCTTGAAAATGTTTTAAAATGCTAGCAAAATAATAAAAACAGAAATGTAGAAACTGGAAAACAAACTCATATTTAATCAAAGGGGGGCGAAGCCCAATAGTCATTACATCATAAAGGGGAGATGTCTATATGTTCACTACCCCACAGTACTTTGTATGAATTTATTCATGCTAAGTAATAATAAAAGATAGAAACTACCAAAGGGCGAAGCCTCTATTAATAGTACTTCGTCAGATGCTCTGCATTCCAAGCCCAAGGTATGACCTTATCATCCATGTCTGCAAGGTAATAGGTTCCTTCCCAGAGAATAGCATAGATCTTATAGGGCCCCTCCTAATTAGCTCCGAAGACTCCATGACTTTGTACCTTGGTATTGGGCATTACTCTTCTAAGCACTAGGTCGCCCACATGTAGGGGTTGCACCTTGACCTTCCCATTGTAATACCTTGCGGTCCTCCTCTGATAAGCTGCAAGCCGGGTCTGGGCCTCGCTTCAAGTTTCTTCGATCATATCCAGATAGAGCCTATGATTTACTTCATTTGACTCAGGATCGTAATGTTCCCGTCTGAACGACCCTAAGCCAATTTCAACTGGGACCATGGCCTCACATCCATAGGTCAAATAAAATGGGGTCTCTCCAGTAGTGGTCCTTGGGGTCGTGTTGTATGACCATAGGACCCTTGGCAATTCTTCAGGCCAGTTGCCTTTGCTTTCCTCCAGCTTAGCCTTCAAAGTATGTTTGATTATTTTGTTTATGGCCTCAGTTTGACCATTTGTTTGAGGATGGCTCATAGCTGAAAAACTCTTCTTGCTCCCCAAGTTCTCACAAAATTTTTTCATTTCTTTGCTATCAAATTGCTTCAAATTATCTGATATGAGCTGATAAGGGATCCCATAGCGACACACAATCGCTCTATACACGAAGTCCTTTAATTTCTTGGCAGTGATAGTTACAAGTGGCTCGGCCTCGGCGCACTTAGTAAAATAGTCCACGGCCAATACCCCACATAGCGAAGGGCCATGGGCTCGTGAGCGATGTGAGATAAGAAACTGAAGAATTACTGAAATTAGCGATCCTCTGATAGGAATCGCACCTCCTTGAAAACTCAAATGCATTAGTTTTTAATGTGGGCAAAAAATACCCCTATCGAAGAATCGTCTGAGCCAGCGAACTACCCCCCGAGTGATTTCCACATATCCCTTCATGGACCTCCCTCAAGATATAGTTACACTCCTCGCCATCCACACATCTCAGAAGTGGCGTGTTGAACCCCCTTCTGTACAGAACTTCATCATATATCACATAACGAGCCGCCTGATATTTGATTTTCCTTGCATCCTTTTTACCCTGAGGCAATACCCTATTTTTAACATAATCCCATATTGGGGTCATCCATGTCGGTTCTGAGCTCGCAACTTTCATAACGAACTCTTCAGGGACACTAGGCTTGGATTGAACCCAGTTTTGCGAGGGCATCTGCTCCCTGATTTTTTTGATCTTCTAATAAATTCCACTTTGACTTGCTTGAATGACTTCATCAACCTCTGCACACATCACAGATAGAGTTCAATTTAAGGCCCCTTAGCCTGCCATCCACATCCAATGTGACCTGTGACCAGCATAGAATCACTGTATGCATTGAGATTCTCCACTTTCATTTCAATCGCGAGCTTGAGGCCAATGATTAAGGCCTCATGCTCAGCTGCATTATTAGATGCTTCAAATGTGAAGTGAACTGCACTGCTTATCTTACGACCCTCGGGAGTAACAAGCTCGATCCCGGCTCCAGCCCCTTCTTTATTAGATGCACCATCAACATATAGTGCCCACCACGAGGCTGAGTTCTCAGCTTTAGCCTCGCCGTTGGTAACTTCAGGGATCGCAATGAGAGCCCAAGAGTCTTCCTTAATTTGAGTGGGAAACTCAAGTATGAAATCCGCTAGAGCCTGACCTTTTAGTGCTTCACGTGGCTTATGTTCGATGTCGAATTGACTTAGCTCCACAGTCCATTTCAAGAGTCTTCCCGATGTTTCTAGTTTATGCATTACCTGCCTTAAAGGGTAAGATGTGGGAACCTCAATCTTGTGGTCCTGGAAATAGGGCCTTAGTTTTCGCGAGGCCAACACCAAGGCATAGGCAAGCTTCTCCATATTGGTGTAGCGAGTCTCTGCATCTAACATTCTCTGGCTAACATAATAGACAGGATACTGAATTTTTTCTTCCTCGTGAACCAAGACTGCACTGATCGCGTGCTCTGACATAGCGTGGTAGACAATGAGTGTCTCCCCATCCTGAGGTTTAGAGAGTAAAGGTAGCGATCCCAAATGCTCCTTGATTCTCTGAAAGGCCTCTTCGCACTGCAAGGTCCACTCAAAATTCCACTACGCCATAAGTGGCCTATTGTAACTCCCGCGTAATGTTACAATAGGCCCAAAATCCGTTATAATCGGTCTATTGTAACAATTGGGGGCGTTACATTTACGGGCGTTACAACAGGTGCCTATTGTAACGCTTTTGCCCATCTACTGTAACACTAATAAAGCGATACATTATGTCGCTAATGTAACACTGTCATCACCTAATGTAACGGATTTGTAGTGTTACATTTGAACTTAATCCAGGGGACAGAATGTGGGGCCCACTGACACGTGGCATCCCTGACACGTGGCATGTGGGACCCATCTGACACGTGGCATATGTGGGGCCCACTGACACGTGGCATGTGGGGGGGCCCACTCTCTATTGTAACACTATAACATGTTTACTGTAACACTAAATAAGATTGTAATGTAACACTATAATAGGCAAGTGTAACACCAGATGGACATGCATATGCAACACTACAATAGGCAAATGTAACACTAGAATACAAAAATTTTAAAATAGTTTTTTATATATGCAACATTTCTATTAATAACCATTACATGTCCATTACATGTCCAACTAACATTCAAACTCGATTCTACCATTGAAATGCCTCCTTCAACCACCGAACTACTTAGACCACCAAAATTCAAACCAAAATATACCACATCTCCTTCCTTCAACCACTCCAAACAACTTCACAAATCACCTTTTAATTACAAACTACGATAACAAAAAAGTTCTAATAAATAGTAAAGTTCGACAGTTACTAAAGTAGGATAAAAATCAAATCATATTCAAGAAGTAGTACCGCCCGTGATAGGAGTTATAGGACTGCCACTATAATCTTGATCACTAGAAAAGGTAGCACAAAAGTTTGGAACATTCAACATTCTCATTCTGTTTTGTAGTCCAAATGCATTAATTACATTCTGTCTTGGGCTGATGGTTGATTGTCAGCAAATGTTCCATAAGACACACCTACTTATTGTGCTTGTTCGTCACCTGCATCAATTATATACAAACGCAGTAGTCAATATTTTAAAGATTTGTACAAATTTATCGTTACATAATATGCAACATATAGTAGCGCGCGCCTGAAGTAATCTGCAGGGTAATCTGCAGGAAGCCTGCAGATAGTAAAGAAAGTACTAACACTAAAAGGTGAACTCTGGAATGCATTTTGAAAACAAAAGTTTAGAAACAAAAAAGGTAGTTTTGTATAACAAGAGAAGTATTGCTACTTTCTCTGATGGCTATCTACACATAATAGTAGTTGGTCCTATTTATAGAGCTGAGATTTGATCGGGTTGGCTAACAAATAACTTGAATGTAAGCAGATAATTATAAAGCATGCAAATATAGCCAAAATAGCATGCAAGTTTGTTAGAGTTCATCATATGAGACCTGTGGCTAGAGTTGTATTTTTCCAAATTAAGTAAATATGTGGCAAAGTGGAAAACTGCTACTAAGAATTGAAGATATACTGTACAAATTAGTTCATTGTCTTTTTCCTCAGAAAGATAAGGATTAGTTGTGCCTATTTAGCTTTACTCATACTAACTTATACTGAGATGAACGGTGATTTTAAATATTTGTTATTTTATACTTCAAATTTCAATAATTTATTAATACAAATGAAAAATTGACTTGTTCTATAACCACCCCACTAATTTGTAATTATAAACATAGGCATTACAAGGTTGATAATAGAAAAGATTTGAAAGAAAAATCACCGTACTTGCAAATTAAATTGATTGTATGCACCCAAGCGGCCCTTGACATACCAAGATTGAATAACCTGTCACATAATTTACTTAACTCTCATTAAAACTGCTGCCAAACTAAAGGTTGTAGCTGGAAAAACTGATATACCAACTTAATGTAGAAGGAATCGGACATGAACTTATCATACAGTTTTGTTAAGAAACATGATATACATAGTAGGCCCTACTGCTAAAATCTTAAGGGTTTAGGACTCAGGAGAGTTCATTACCTACTTGAAACATATTACTCAGTATGAACTTGTGTGCCAACAAGTAATTTACAACCATCTGTCTGTCTCATCATCAGGTGTTACCTTTGTGGCCTTATTGATAGAGGAGTTACCATCCTCCATGATTGTGATTTTTTCCAGCATCTGTTTGTGTCTAATCATTTGTTTCAGATTTAATTGATTCAACAAGATTTGACTGAGATTTATCCTTGATTTCAGGTTTAACAGATTTGTGTAAAAAATCCGGAATACTACATTTAATAATAAGACCAAGCAGTACATGGTGCATTTACATTAGAAGAAACCAACGTGGAGAAAGGTCAATAGACGGCAACCCATTTGATGTTGAAGCATTTCATACAGGGTCTCAGCAAATACAGAGAGCTGCCAAAATAATGTTGCAAGAGAACTGTAAAAGTTTTGTAAATTGGTCGAAAACATTAACAGATTATGATTACAATAAAACACTAAAGAAACTGCATTAGATATGAATTAATCAATTATTTCATAAGAGTATTACTGTTAAATAACTTACCAGATAGGATGACAATATCATTAGTGCAGGTCTGAAGCAAGATATCTTTGAAGGAATAAGAGATTCCATAGAATAGGAGTAATGTAGAACATGAAACTTTACATTTAGAAAAAGACAGTTCACTGATTACGAAAGAGTATGAGCATGAAACTGAAATAAGTGAAAGTTCAACGTTAGGAAGCACTCTCAACCAGTTCCCATGTGAAAATAAACAATCATGTACATACAGTGGGTGACTTTTGGAGAATGGCACCATATCTCCAAACAAGTTTACATCTAGGATAATGTTACATGCCCCTTGTAACAATAGTGGTCGTACATGCCCCTTGTTTGGTGATGATTCCCGGTAAATTTTAAGTTTATGCAGAATTTTATTGCATATCAGTACTGCACGGAGCTCTCAACTTGTTTATCGGTAGAAGCTCTTGTTCACAACTTCTCTTCATTGTAAAATCAGTATCTGGAGAGAACAAAGTTTTATTTTCATCTACATTTACGAAAATGATAAAAATTAAAGGATAAATGAAATCAAAACTAATCAAGGCCAAAGCTAAAACATCTAATTTCAATGTAAACTATGACCTGTGTTTAGTCAATATTTTCACACAATTGTTTCCCCTCAATGCATCACATTGTCATTGAAAAGGGTACTATGGTGAGACTATAAAGTATTCACAAGGACAAATGCATGAAGTACGCGCTCAAATATGAATTCTGGAAACAAATCTAGTCCTCAGATAAATTTTACCTTCTACAGCTATGTTGAAAATATATCAAATACTAAACTATTACTTATACAACACATGAAAGTAATACCGTAGACTGACCTAGTCATCTGTTATATCTTCAATCTCAAGCTTTTTTCCTTCACTGATGAATTGGTCGTATACCCATGACGGGAAGTAAATTTGGCTGCTTCAGACGAAAATTTTTACATCAACACCTTAAGAATCTTCAACTCAACACCTTTGGAGGCCTTTTGACATCTAGGAGGATCCTTCTGAAGATCCTTGAGTTCCTTTAATATCCGTTTTGAAGCCATAGTTATTACTCAACACCTGCTATAATAAAAATTCAGCTCAGATCGACATAAACATGTACATATAAACAGACATACGTATAATTTGGACGAGATTTACCAGAGAAGAAGCGTTGATTCGATTGAATTGAATTATCTACGATGAGGAGAATAACAAAAAATAAAAATTATAGAGAGAGGGGAGAAAATAGAGAGAGGAAGGAGATTATTATTGATTGGTAAAGTACCAATTTCCCCTCAAACTAAAAGCTCTAATTGAAGCCCCAAAAAGAAAGCATCAATTGAAGCCCTAATTGAAAATCAAAATAAAAGAGTTAAAGAGCAAAATAAAAATCAAAATAATGTTTACCAATTAATTTAACCCTAATTTTGAAAAGAAGAGACAAGAAAAGAGAATGAAGAATAGAAGATACGAGAGGAAAAGGGAACAGAGTGAGTGAGTGCGTCTAAACGGGAGGGAGTGTGTATGTAATTTTGTTCAAGGCCGAAAGGTAATTTGGGTTTGGGGGGAAAGTTGCCGCCCACGTATTTTCAACTTTTTCATTTTTTTTAATTTGAAATTAAATATGATCAAAACAAATTATTTAGATAATTTGGGTTATAATTTTTTAAATAGATTGGGATTATACTAATTCGTTTAGGAGAGAAAAGTGACACCCGTTTAGGGGAGAAAGTCAACAAGTACTTTGACTAATTCAATTTTTTAAATAAAAAAATTACTAGATTAGGTAATTTAACGGTCAACTATTATTTTGACTTTAACCCCTAAACTAGTTATCGTTCCCGATTCTTGAATCAATATTTTTGAAATAGAATTTCGATGACCCACCCGCACGGGAGTCAAGATCAATCCTTTTAAATGTTATTCCAAAATTTTAAAAAAATAAAAAATTTATTAGATTAGGCAATTTAACATTCAACTATTACTTTGACTTTAACCCCTAAACTAGTTTTCATTCCCGATTCTTGATTCGATATTTTTGAAATAGAATTTCGACGACCTAATCACACGGGAGTCAAGATCAATCCTTTTAAATGGTATTCCAAATTTTTTTTAAAAATAAAAAAATTATTAGATTAGGTAATTTAACGGTCAACTATTACTTTGACTTTAACCCCTAAACTAGTTTTCGTTCCCGATTCTTGATTCAATATTTTTCAAACAGAATTTCGATGACCCAACCACACAGGAGTCAAGATCAATCCTTTTAAATGTTACTCCAAATTTTTTAAAAAATAAAAAATTTATTAGATTAGGTAATTTAACGGTCAACTATTACTTTGACTTTAACCCCTAAACTAGTTTTCGTTCCCGTTTCTTGATTCGATATTTTTGAAATAGAATGTCGATGACCCAACTGCACGGAAGTCAAGATCAATCCTTTTAAATGTTATTCCAAATTTTTAAAAAAATAAAAAAAATTATTAGATTAGGTAATTTAATGATCAACTATTACTTTGACTTTAACCCCTAAACTAGTTTTCATTCCCGATTCTTGATTTGATATTTTTAAAATAAAATTTCGACGACCCAACCGTACGGGAGTCAAGATCAATCCATTTAAATATTATTCCAAATTTTTTTAAAAATAAAAAAAATTATTAGATTAGTTTATTTAACGGTCAACTATTACTTTGACTTTAAACCCTAAACTAGTTTTCGTTCCCGATTCTTGATTCAATATTTTTGAAATAGAATTTCGACGACCCAACCGCATGGGAATCAATATCAATCCTTTTAAATGTTATTCCACATTTTTTAAAAAATAAAAAATTTATTAGATTAGGTAATTTAACGATCAACTATAACTTTGACTTTAACCCCTAAACTAGTTTTCGTTCCCGATTCTTGATTCGATATTTTTGAAATACAATTTCGACTATCCAACCGCACAGGAGTCAAGATCAATCCTTTTAAATGTTATTCCAAATTTTTAAAAAAAATGAAAAAATTATTAGATTAGGTAATTTAATGGTCAACTATTACTTTGACTTTAATCCATAAACTAGTTTTTGTTCCAGATTCTTGATTCGATATTTTTGAAATAGAATTTCGATGACCCAACCGCAGGGGAGTCAAGATCAATCCATTTAAATGTTATTCCAAATTTTTAAAAAAATAAAAAAATTATTAGATTAGGTAATTTAATGGTCAACTATTACTTTGACTTTAACCCCTAAACTAGTGTTCGTTCCCGATTCTTGATTCGATACTTTTGAAATAGAATTTCGACGACCCAACCACACGGGAGTCAAGATCAATCCTTTTAAATGTTATTCCACATTTTTTAAAAAATAAAAAATTTATTAGATTAGGTAATTTAACGGTCAACTATTACTTTGACTTTAACCCCTAAACTAGTTTTCGTTCCCGATTCTTGATTCGATATTTTTGAAATAGAATTTTGACGACCCAACCGCACAGGAGTCAAGATCAATCATTTTAAATGTTATTCCAATTTTTTTAAAAAATAAAAAAATATTAGATCAGATAATTTAACAGTCAACTATTACTTTGACTTTAACCCCTAAACTAGTTTTCGTTCCCGTTTCTTGATTCGATATTTTTGAAATAGAATGTCGACGACCCAACTGCACGGGAGTCAAGATCAATAATTTTAAATGTTATTCCAAATTTTTTAAAAAATAAAAAAATTATTAGATCAGATAATTTAACAGTCAACTATTATTTTGACTTTAACCCCTAAACTAGTTTTCGTTCCCGTTTCTTGATTCGATATTTTTGAAATAGAATTTCGACGACCCAACCGCACGGGAGTCAAGATCAATCCTTTTAAATGTTATTCCAATTTTTTTGAAAAATAAAAAATTTATTAGATTAGGTAATTTAACGGTCAACTATTACTTTGACTTTAACCCCTAAACTAGCTTTCGTTCCCGATTCTTGATTCGATATTTTTGAAGTAGAATTTCGACGACCCAACCGCACGGGAGTCAAGACCAAAACTTTTAATCGTTATTCCAAATTTTTTAAAAAAGAAAAAATTTATTAGATTAGGTAATTTAACGGTCAACTATTACTTTGACTTTAACTCCTAAACTAGTTTTCGTTCCCGATTCTTGATTCGATATTTTTGAAGTAGAATTTCGACGACCCAACCGCACGAGAGTCAAGATCAATCCTATTAAATGTTATTCCAAATTTTTTAAAAAAATAAAAAAATTATTAGATTAGGTAATTTAGCGGTCAACTATTACGTTGACTTTAACCCCTAAACTAGTTTTCGTTCCCGATTCTTGATTCGATATTTTTGAAATAGAATTTCAACGACCCAATCGTGCACGGGAGTCAAGATCCATCATTTTAAATGTAATTCCAAAATTAATTAATCAAAAAGATTAATTAATTAATTAGTTTTTTTTATTTTATAAATAAATCTCCAATTTTTAATAAAATTAACTCATAAACAGATTTTTAAAAAGGGTTTGAGTTTTAATAATAGATTGAAACTGTGCTAGGTTTTGGGTTACAAATGGGTTGCCAAGAACGTTCCGGGTTGTCAAGAACGACCCGCCGGAAAACTGGGTTCCTTGTTTCCGGTCGGGGTTCCGGCCACCGGAAACATCCGGTTCTTAACCAAAAACACACCCTTGCATACGGTTTCAACTACTGCAGTTCCACCCACGTTTATAAAAGTTCAAAACAATCACAAGCCCAGAGAAACTATCGGTTAACAACAAAAACCCAAGCAAATCCGGCGACAATCGCCGTTTTTTGACAAACAGAAAATCCACACGGCATACATTCATACTCATCCACACCCGGTCACACACATATACATACCCGCGGAACCCATACACGCCAACATAACCACCTCCTCTTTTCACTCCTTATCTTCTTCAATCTTGCAATACATACACATACTAATTCACTTATATATGTTACAAGCGCTCTAACTCCCACACATACACACAGACTGCCACCTACACGAATACAACCTCATGGACACACTCAAATAAACCCGAACCCCCAACTCACTGCACACACAACCCACACAACCTACACGAATTATGGGTTTGATTTTAAAAAAAAGAATAAGAAGAAGAAGGATCGAGAGAGAAGAAGAAGGTTGGAGAGAAAGGGCTTGAGAGAAACATAGTAACCGATTGAAATGGGGAGAAGAGCGACAAAGTATTCTGCTAATAAAGCCCAGGGGCAAAATAACAATTGACTAATTCTGCTTTAAAAAAAACAAATCAAATTAACTCTGTAAATTACAAATTAAGTACATAAGTTAGAAGGAAAATATCAATATTATTTTTAAAAAGTAGCGATTAAAATCATCTATCTCCCCATATATTTAAAATATTTTTAGGATAAAATATGAGTTAAATATGAATTTTTCAATTAAAAATCCTTAAAATGCAATATAATCCATAAAATCTTTTTAAAATCCTTAAATGCAAAAAATAATTCTCCCAATAATTTTAAAAACTAATTATATATACAAAGATGATATTACAAAAGATTTCATGATTTTTAATAACTCCAATGATTTTACAAAATTCCCAAAAGATAAATAATGTCTATTTTAAATAGATTTATTCATAGAAAATGCAATTAAAAATACTCAGGCTCACACTGGCACAAATAAATCATAATATAAACATGTAAACACGAAATCACACAAAACATGTAACACTAGCATTAGCAAATGTAATGTTTTTTCGTGGGGCCCAACAGTGTGGCCCACATTATTTGTGGGGCCCACATTTTTTTGTGGGGCCCAAATTTTTTATGGGGTCCACGTGTGGGGCCCACATTTTTTGTGGGGTCCATCTGTTGGTACTGCTGGTGGGGCCCACAATAAGTTAAAAAATTAAAAAAGAAAAAAATTAACTAATGTAACACTTTATTGTGGTGTTACATGTATGGAACACTGTCACCCTTACTGTAACACTAATTCTGAACTAATGTAACAGTAGTTGAGAGGTGTTACAACAGGTCAAAATTTACTACCTATTGTAACACTATATCACATAACGCTTTCAAAAAGCATTACGTTAGCCCACTTATGGCGTAGTGTTCTTTTCCACTTTCTTGATAGCTTTGAAGAACTCCTGGAACTTGTCTGATGACTTTGATACAAATCTATTAAGAGCAGCTATCCTTCCAGTTAGGCTTTGCACCTCCTTCACATTTCTTGGCGATCTCATTTCCATTAGGGCCTTAATTTTCGCTGGGTTAGCTTCGATACCTCTGTGGTTAACAATAAACCCAAGACACTTTCTAGATTCGACCCCAAATACACACTTTTGGGGGTTGAGATTCATTATGTATTTCTTCAATATGTCAAACATCTCTGCGAGGTGAGTGACGTGATCCCCAACTTCCTTAGATTTCACCAGCATGTCGTCCACATAGACTTCCATTGTCTTTCCAATCTGCTTCTCGAACATCATATTAACAAGCCTTTGGTAGGTGGCCCCAGCATTGAGAAGACCAAAGGGCATCCCTATGTAACAGTAGAGGCCTCTATCAGTGATGAACGAGGTGTGCTCTTGATCTGGACCATACATAGGTATCTGATTGTACCCCGAATAATCATCCATAAAGCTAAGGAGTGCGTGCCCAGCCGTAGAATCCACTAGCTGATCGATCCTTGGAAGTGGAAAGCTATCCTTGGGACAATGTTTGTTGCGGTCGGTGAAATCCACACATGTCCTCCACTTTCCATTTGGCTTTTTCACAAGAACAGGGTTCGCGAGCCAATCAGGGTAGAATGACTCTCTAACGAGCCCGACCTCGAGGAGTCTATCTACTTCGTCTTTTAGAGCTTCGACTCGCTCTCCGCTTATGGGTCACCTTTTTTTCCTTATTCCTTTTTTATTTGGGTCCAAATTGAGCTTATGGCACATGACATTAGGGTCGATCCCAATCATGTCCTTATGGGACCAAGCGAACACATCAAGTTTGGCCTTCAGAAAACCAACAAGCCTCTCACGAAGTTCAGGATTGAGCTGCGACCCGACCTTCAACACCTTGGAAGGATCTTTTGTGGCGCCCCGACCCCGGTTTGATTTCCTCTGGAAAGAACCGGCCCGAGAGTCCGTCAAACTACATCACAACCTGCTTAACCTGATAATAAATTTTTTTTTTTTTTTTGTAAATTTCGGCATGAAGTATTCGTAAATAGGACTATCCACCTGTTTTTCAATTCGAAAATTTAACTCTATAACAAAAGTCTATCTCACCAAAAATTGTGTCACACACAACGCATCTCAACTACCATCTACCATTAACTGTAATTTGTACAAATACCAGCCAACTCTGTCCTGACTTACCTCGCATCAACAGACGACCAAAGCCCATAGCCAGTGCTTCAATCTTAAGTCAACCTACGACTTCAGTACGTGACGTACGACTACTAAATCCAACACCGGCTCTGCTGGTCCATCACTTCTTTCTACTTTCCCACGGATCCTTCTGAACTATTCGGTATCTCCTGTGATAATTTATAGAATAAAGGAATGAGCTATAAAGCTCAGCAAGTATATTTTGTAGTGATCCACTGAGGTGTTATAAAATAATTTAGTTTTGAAAATCATTCTCACTACATAGTTTATAATGAAATATAACTCACACCGAAATCAGAGTTTTGCCAATATATCATCATTGCACGGTGTATAATAAAATATAAACTCATACCGAAATCACAGTTCTACCAAAGTATTCATCTTTTAAAATAGAATAATAATTTTGTAAACAGTTTTATTCACAATAATCCGAACTCGACACAATTTCACAGTACACTGAATCTTAAGGCCTTTTCACAATATTGCATATAAGCAATCCACATCATTTCACAATTCACAGTTTATAATAAAAATATAAACTTCACAATTTATGTGAGGAAAAACTGGGCATTCTACACACGACAAGTTCATCAGATTCTACTAGTGGGGGTCCCCGGCCTTTACTTCCTATTTCGGGAAGTTCACAAAGTTTCCATTTCTGGAAGTTCTACCATGGTCTCCATTTCTGGAGGTTCTACTATTCCCATTTTGGGAGTGACTCACTAGCAATGCCAGTCTGCTCAGTTTTCCTCAAAATCACATTTCAACATATACCAGTTAAAGCAATTTAACGAGTATTCATAATATTATAAATATCACACTTCAAACACTTCGATTTAAAAGATATATTTCTTTTAAAATCCACAAATCCACGTTTCTACTTGAAACTAGATTTCTTCTAAAATCCACAATTTCACATTTATACGCGCATAAAACAAAATACGCATAGGGTTTAAAACAGAATAAATACGTTAATAGAAATATAACGCATTATCTTCAAGTTATCACAGCAAGATATACTTACAACCACCGCTATCCAAGCAGTCCAACCGTTCCTCACCCACGTTTCCAATAACCTGGACAAGCATCATCAAACTCTTCAATCACATATTCTCAATTTATTCTACTCACACTTTACAATGTAACTAATCGTAACGGTCAAATTCTACAACTCAACTTGTTTCCCAAATATCCACTAAAATCAATGACATCTTCTTAGGTCACAATTCACCGAATAAGCTTCTATTTCTTACTAATCAATACTCCAACTATTTCACAGCTTGCTCCTCAAAATCCGTATTTATAAAATCCCATGCTTAAAAATTACGGTTACAAGTCTCATAAATTCTACACCTTTATTAAGCTTGAGTTACAGCCCTTTTTACCGAAAATCGGGCATGACCTTTTCGTAATTAGACGCTACCCGGTGTCACAGCACCTCAACAATCAATTCTAATTAATCACCAATAACCCAATTATCAATCCATACTCCACCAATTTCTACAAATCCACTTTTACAACTCAAGCACAATTTATCACTCAAATCGGCTACTTTAAAAACTAAACTCCAAAAATATTAACTCCACTATTTCAGAAATTCCCGAATTAATTACGTAAATCTAACTTCTAAATATTCGACAAAACCCAAATTAATCTCTATGATTTACAACTACAATATTTAACGAGTCTTCAAAATTAACTCCGAAAATACCAAAAATTTCTCGAAATTGCATCTTCAAAATAATGAATTTAAAACACCCACTTACGGTGCAAAACACGCACACCACTATCGAACTATCACGCTTCTCCGGTGACCACTACGGCTGCCCCGTATACACATTTTCTTTTTCCGCGAACATTTGCCATTTTCACGACCACGCACCACCTCCCTCTTCTCCGATTTTTCTGTCCTACTTCCCTGCATCTCTCCGAAATCTCTCTCTGTAAATCTCTTCTTCTACCTTCCGTGATGCTCCCTCTTAAATATCTCTGCATCTCTCCCAATATCCAGAAATCTCTCCAGCCTTTTCTCTCCCTCTCTCTTTCCCTCTATCTTTCTATCTCCATCTTCACCAATCTGTTTCGCCTATCTGCCCACATCTCTCTGATATCTCTCCATGTAAATCTCTTCTTCTATCTTCCCTAATGCTCCCTTTGAAATATCGCTACATCTCTCCCAATATCAAGCAATCTCTCCCGTATTTTCTATCCTGCGTTTTTTTTGTTTTTTGTTTTTCCTTCCATCTCTCCCTCTCATTCTTTCTCTTCTCTCTCTCCCTCTCCTCTCTCTTGCACAACACCACTAGCCACCAGGTCTCTCATTCACCCCTGCCACCATAGAACACATATACACACACCCACCAAAACACATACATACACATATATATACACAAAAATGCACACACATACCACACACCATCTCCCTTCTCTTCAACCCGCCACCACCACCGCCACGGTGGTGGCCTTTTCCGGCCGCGCCTCACACCTGCCCCACACATCAAACATACTCCCATGCCGCACATACACAACACATCACACATACACACACGAATTGCACAACCCAAAAACACATCATCTTCTCTTCCTCAATTTCTTTTCTTCAATTCAAACCCCAACCCTAATTTTCTTTCTTCCCCCAATTCCCTTTTCTCTCTCCCCGTTCTTTTCTTTTCAGCGTGTGTTATGTTTGTCTAAATGGGCTTGGCCCAATACATATATATTAGCTGCTAGTAGCTTCTCTCGGTCCAAATAAAATACTACTTATTCGTTTTTCTCCGCTTTTTATTCCACTTGTAACTGTTTAATTAAAACAATTACCTCCCAAAATTCCAAAATAAATATAATCTTTAACTTAATAAAAATAAGGTCGTCAAATCTCCAAAAGTATCGTATTTTAAATAATTATGAGTCCACTTGAAATTTCCCGGAAAAATCCTAAAATTCATCCACCGTCAAATAATTAATATTTGACATCATAATTTATTCTTTATCCGATAAAATAAATATTCCTCAAAATCCACAATTTCTCGATTTGATCTCTAAATTATTTATTATCTCCAAAACGGTTCAAAATCTAACCGTAATAAATCTTATTCCAAATAAAATAATCAAAATTAATATCTTCAGAAATCGGGGTGTTACATCTTTAGCATCAACAAGAATAGAGATTGCATCTTCTGCAGCTCTGGCTCGCTCAACATGTTCTGGGATAAGAGGATCTAAATCGAGCTCATACTCGTGAGCCATACTGGACTCTCCTTCATCCTGATTTGCGACCCCATCTCATGGTGATACGAGTATGGTTTCTGAAGTTGGGGTCGCCCCCACATGACCATATTCTGTAACTACTGTAGTCTCACGAGTTATTCCATTAGGTAAGTCCATCAAGGTCGAAGTTTCCTTGCGAATCCATTTCCCCTTACGGGATCGCACAGCAGCTTGTTCTGGGATTTTTTCATCATCACTAACCTCTTCAACTATCCCTTCTTGAAGCACTAACACAGGTTGTGAGGCCTCCATCATGAGGGCTCCCGGGATCGGTTCCACCTGAATACCCAAGTTATCAAAGTAATCGTCTGGGAGCTCCTCGATTGAGATCATGCTGCATTCCATCTTTTCTGACATAGAGTTACCTCCCCTTTCTGCTGCCTTGAGGGCCTTATTATAGCATTCGCGAGATTCATGCTGAATTCCCTTAACACAGCCCACCCCATATGGAGTGGGGAACTTCATTGAGAGGTAGTAAATAGAAGTTACCACTCTCATTTCCTTAAGAATGGGCCTCCCCACGATGGCATTATATGATGATGGTCTATAAAGTCAGCGACCTGTGTGGTGATTAGAGATGTTCAAAAAGCCTGAAGCTCGAAATCCGGACCGGCCCGATCCGAAAAAAAAGCCCGAAAAGCCCGGCCCGGTTCGACCCGCCCCGAGGGCCTAAGACGGGCCTCCTATTTCTCATCAAGCCCGGCCCGACCCAAAGCCCGAAACGCCCGGTTAAAAGCCCGGATAAAGCCCGGTTCGGTCCGGATAAAAGCCCGGGCTTTTTTAAATATCCGGATAAAAATTTTATTTTTTATAGATAAAATCTAAAATTATATAATATTTTTGATTAATTTTAAGAATATTAAACTTAGAAATAGAGGGAATGTGTTAGATCATGAGGCTAGGAAGAGTCAAGAATATACAAGACAAACTCTTCTTTAAAGAAGACTAATTGAGTGTAGAGGATGTGCTTCTCGAAATAGTCATATGCGAGAAGATTTATATCGCTAACGGTTGCCTTAAGTCATAACACAGATTGTGAGTAAAAAATTCTTGAGTTGCAGTGATGTTTTATGATAAAACAAGTATTATGCTAGTAATTTTTTAGTATTAGATTTCGTGGTGTCTCTTTTTATGTATTCTAGATTATAGAAGTTCAAGGACGTAAATATTTAGAGGTTGTTTCTTTAATAAGATTTTATTTTTTTGTATATTAATATATTAACTTTCCAAAAAAAAGAAAAAAATTACATATATATAAATTAAAAAAAAGCCCGAAAAAAGCCCGACCCGAGGGCCTAAAACGGGCCTCATATTTTAGAGAAAGCCCGGCCCGGCCCGATTTTTTAAAAAGACCGGCCCGACCCGATTATTAGAAAGCTCGGATAAAGCCCGGCCCGAAGGGCTTTTTGTGCATCTCTAGTGGTGATGCAGGGCTCGTCCCCGAAGGGCTTTTTGTGCATCTCTAGTGGTGATGCAGGGCTCGTCCCATGGCTATTTCTATGTAAATATGCTCAAGAAACAATGTATGATCAATTTCAATTGCTTAGACAAGAAACAAATATGGGTTTGTAATTATCTAAAATAACTAAGAAGCAAATTAACAAACTAAGAATTAATTAACTAACGAGAAATAAAATCGAATTACGTCTACAAGAGTAACATGGGATCCTAACTTCATTAAATACTTCGCTTAGATCTGACGCCTTTAATCACTATATGCAATGGTTATGATATCTGATCGGACAACACGAAATAAGTATACGCTACTTTTCAATATACGAATACCAAACTAAACATACATCCACAAAAGAAATAGAAGATGAATAGACACCAATTATGCTTAGACCCTATATGTCTATAGAATTTGAAAACATAACGGTTGAAGAACAAGTTATCCATAAAGATCACACAGGGCAATATAAGTATTTTCATCTCATACTACGAATCATGTTGATAAACAATAAAGAACCTATGCTAGCATGGCAAGTTCTAAATCTCAAGATCCACTTTCACTTCACAAGAGATTAACAAATTAGATGTTAGCTACGCATCTAACAATTAAGCATAACCATACGAGGATATCAGATATACTTCACACACAGATCTTTAAAGCAATCAAAATACTAAAGCTCCATAAATAAATCCGTTAGAATCCCATGACAACGATTAGTTCATAATCGAACCTCTCGTCATTATGGGATCTGATGAAACCATGATAAAAACAAAGTATGAAAAGATACAAATAAAACTAAAATAATTGATATGTAATCGTTTGATTACAAGGGTTGGATGTGTTTTTATAGGCCCTAGACATCTTGCCCAGCAAGAAAATACCTTAAAATACAACTAGAATTCGGTTTAGGTGTCAAAAACTACGTAAAATACAATTTCAGATCGAATTAGGGCAAAACTGGAATTTTTAGCGCATCTTGGCGCACCCTGCGCGAAACTGGCGCAGACTTCGCGACTCCAAACTGCATAAAATCACGAAATCTCGCGCAGACTGCTCAAAATTGGCGCACCCTGCACCGTTGTAAACTGCCGGAATTATTTTTTCTTCGTTTTTCAGCTTTTTCTTCCCATTCCTTTTGCATGAGCTTCCGTCTTTAATCCTTCTTGAATTGTATACTTCTTGGTAGCTGACATTAGCCTCCATTCTTCATTCCATATCATAAATCAACTCCAAAACGACGGAAACTACACCCTTAATCGACATTTCTTCAACCCTGCACAATTAAACAAAACACATCAAAACTGCGACAAACTTGAGGCCAAAGCAATCAATTTACCGATTTGGAATGCTCTAAATGGATATAAAATCCATTTATCACACCCCCAAACTTAAACCGATGCTTGTCCTCAAGCATAAACAATTACAAACTATCTAACTAGTACCACTTCCGTAGGTGATCACGGTTGCATTTGGCATAGGCAACAAGCCCTTTAAACCCCTAGGCAGCCCTAGTGGACGAGTAAGGTCTCGTGAGGGCCTATAGAGAATGTACCCACAAAATCCAATGCAATGCAATGCATGAATGCAACTATTATGAAAATGCAATTAATCTAGTACTACTATCCTACCATACCTTCAGATCCTCTCATGCCATATCAACTTAAGAATCAAAGTAATAACGCAATGTCTTGGTGTTGAAAGTGCAAGTATTCACATAGTCTACTCAATGAACATGCATAAGTTCTCACAAGTCCATGTCAAGTGTAAGAATAAGTTAGTAATCATGCTAAGCCTGCAAGAGTACATCTTTGAGACAAACTCGGGATCTCATACGCAAAAACAAGCAAACACTCACAATCCACTCACAAAAGAATATTCACTCAAGAACAAGGGTAAGTGTATCACTCAATTCCAACAAAATCATAAGCATGCTTGACATTTGGTATCAATCTAACTCTTAACGCAACATACATCAATGACGATAATCAAAAGGTCTTTATTTGGGTTGTAACGGGGCTAGGGACAAGGTATGTCAAATAAGCCAAAATAGGTGAAGTGTCAAAAGCCAGTAAGTACCATAACGAACATACACAACACCCTAGTTTCCTCCCCACGTAATTTTATCTAGAAACAAACACTCGACTAATCGACTAAAATAGGATCACAACAAACACAAACATGCTCTCATAATATATATATATTTTTCACTTTTTTTTTCTCTTCTTTTTTTTTTCTTTTTTTTTCTTTTCTTCTTTTTTTCTTTTTTCGAGAGCTAAATATAACAAAACACAATAATATCAACAATAACAATGATCCCACAATTTTATTACACATGTCGACTATCAAGCAACAACCAAACTCAATTTTCAATATTTCCCCCAAAATTATGACCAACAATAAACCCCTCATTGCACACCTTATTACTCCCTTAAGCACTCTACTAGCCTTTGACAATGTGGATTCAAATTAATGCAAGGCCAATACAAGAAAAAGTCTAGGCAAGTAATGTGGTATGTCACCGAAAAAATAGGATTAAGCTCAACGGGTTAACTAATTGATCATGTAAACATGGTGTGGTAATATGGGAAAATATGCGGTTATTCCTAAATACCTTTATCATTTTAATCGTCAAATAATGTCATGCGTTTCAAGAAAGACCTCAAACAACTGGTAGCAATGCAAACAATCCGTGGACATTCAAGCAAACGAATAAATATGCAATAAGGCTCAAAAACTCACTTGGTGGATAAACATACTCAATCCCAAGCAAAAATCTCTCTAATGCACCGACTTGTATTCAAAGCATACAAACTAAATCATTTCAACTTACTAGTGTATGTTTGTGCACAAGAACAAAGCATATCACTTCTCAATCAAAAGCGTCAACAACACAAAATTCCTATCAAGCATGGGTGCAAATGCAAACTATTATGAACTCACATGATATATGAACATAAAAATAGAATGTCCTATATGAAACAAACGTAGATAACACGAACATAAATGCATAATTTACTACTACTAATATGCAAAACATGAAATCCTACATGAACACATAATACAACAACAACTACTAATCCCTCAAACCACCCCCAAACTTAAAATATTCAATGTCCGCATTGAATGGAAGTAAATACGAGGGAAAGTAGAAAACATACCAGTATAAAACAATGCTTGGGTTGCCTCCCAAGAAGCGCTTCTTTAACGTCATTAGCTTAACGTTACTTCCAAGCCTCCATTAAGGATGATAATAGTTTGCTTGGTCCTCTCTTCGTAAGACTTCATCGTCATCACGGCAGCACACTTTCTGCCCCTTCTCCTCGCTTGGCCTATTCGTATAACAACTATGTCCAATTCCAATGCCTTCATCTGTTGACCCAAAATCTGTCAATTTGTAGAACAACACACACTCGCGGCCTTCACTTGAATATAATGGGGGAGGGTAAATGTAAGTTGCTGAAGCCTTTGGTTCCTCAAAGAAAACTTCCTCCATTGGCTCTAATGCGCTACCTCCATCTTTAAACTCTGAGACAAGTAGAAGACCTGCATCTTTCCCATGTTCATCAGCCTCTTGGTACGCACATACCAATTCTTGAAATTTGTGCAGCTCATCAGTGTCTGTCTCAAATGGTGCCTTTTCCAAATCATCCACCATCCTAGCATGATCAAATTCCTCACATGGCTTGCGAACGCTCACCTCACCTTGGAATTTGTCTTCCTCAATTATGCATGCAGTACCTTGCTCCAAGTCACGGTTATTTTCTGGAATTGCCTCTAGTATGAATTGTTGTTTCTCTTGTCCCACAGCACACAAAACTCGAGCAACTAGAATCTCCAAAGATTTGATAGACTCCTCATTACTCTTTACAAGCATCCTAAGCTCCTCCATAGTAACAACCTCTTCTGACTGAAAAGTAGGAGTAGGTTGCTGATGTTGAAACTCTTCACTTCCAAAGAAATATGACGTATCTGGAACATCTTGCTGGTACTGTTGAGGATGGTATTGAAAATATGGTTGTTCCTCATAAGTGACATATGGATCAACTCCTTCGTAGTAACAATATTGTGAGGGATCATGCACGCCCAAACACCGCTCACATTGATAAGGCATGGATGTCCTCGAATATGCCCACCATGGCAACTCCTCACCTGCCATTTGAAACCAACAAAAAGAAACAAATAAAAAAGAAAAGTGATAAGAAAAGAAGTGTCCAAGTCAAATAATTTTAACTTCCACTGATGTCAAGCACATAAACACCAAAATAACACCGAGTCCCCGGCAGCGGTGCCAAAAACTTGTTTACACAAAATCACGTAAGTGCACGTGGTCACAAGTAATATTCGATAAGTTAAGTTCGTTCCCACAGAGAGTGGCTATTTCTATGTAAATATGCTCAAGCAACAATGTATGATCATTTCAATTGCTTAGACAAGAAACAAATATGGGTTTGTAATTATCTAAATTAACTAAGAAGCAAATTAACAAACTAAGAATTAATTAACTAACGAGAAATAAAATCGAATTACGTCTACAAGAGTAACATGGGATCCTAACTTCATTAAATACTTCGCTTAGATCTGACGCCTTTAATCACTATATGCAATGGTTATGACATCTAATCGGACAACACGAAACAAGTATACGCTACTTTTCAGTATACGAATACCAAACTAAACATACATCCACAAAAGAAATAGAAGATGAATAGACACCAATTATGCTTAGACCCTATATGTCTATAGAATTTGAAAACATAACGGTTGAAGAACAAGTTATCCATAAAGATCACACAGGGCAATATAAGTATTTTCATCTCATACTACGAATCATGTTGATAAACAATCATGAACCTATGCTAGCATGGCAAGTTCTAAATTTCAAGATCCACTTTCACATCACAAGAGATTAACAAATTAGATGTTAGCTACGCTTCTAACAATTAAGCATAACCATACGAGGATATCAGATATACTTCACACACAGATCTTTAAAGCAATCAAAATACTAAAGCTCCATAAATAAATCCGTTAGAATCCCATGACAACGATTAGTTCATAATCGAACCTCTCGTCATCATGGGATCTGATGAAACCATGATAAAAACAAAGTATGAAAAGATACAAATAAAACTAAAATAATTGATATGTAATCGTTTGATTACAAGGGTTGGATGTGTTTTTATAGGCCCTAGACATCTTTCCCAGCAAGAAAATACCTTAAAATACAACTAGAATTCGGTTTAGGTGTCAAAAACTACGTAAAATACAATTTCAGATCGAATAAGGGCAAAACTGGAATTTTTAGCGCATCTTGGCGCACCCTGCGCGAAACTGGCGCAGACTGCGCGGCTCCAAACTGCATAAAATCATGAAATCTCATGCAGATTGCTCAAAATTGGCGCACCCTGCGCGGTTGCAAACTGCCGGAATTATTTTTTCTTCGTTTTTCAGCTTTTTCTTCCCATTCCTTTTGCATGAGCTTCCGTCTTTAATCCTTCTTGAATTGTATACTTCTTGGTAGCTGACATTAGCCTCCATTCTTCATTCCATATCATAAATCAACTCCAAAATGACGGAAACTACACCCTTAATCGACATTTCTTCAACCCTGCACAATTAAACAAAACACATCAAAACTACGACAAACTTGAGGCCAAAGCAATCAATTTAAGCCGATTTGGAATGCTCTAAATGGATATAAAATCCATTTATCAATAGCCTACCGTGGGTATAAGATCCTTGTCAATGTACCCCATCTTCTTGTAAACTTCATACATGAGGATATTCACAGCACTCTCATTATCAACAAGGACTCTGTAAACATTCTGAGAGCCAATGCGAACCCGAACTACTAGTGCATCCGAATGGGGATGATGGACCCACTTCGCATCCTCCTCAGTATACATTATATTTGTATCTTCCCCCTTGAAAAGTTTTGGAGGTCGCTCCTGTAGATGGTGCACATTGGTGAGAGGTCGTTCACGGGCCTCGCGTGCATATTTCTCCCTAGCTTTGTTACTTTCTCCCCCAATATGAGGTCCTCCAATTATTACATGAATGCTTCCACCTCGCTCTTCCCTTTGCTTATGAGGCTCCTCCTTTTGTCCAACTGGTGGGACAACATTATAGCCGAGGCCCTGCTTGCCTCTATGCTTCTTCACCTCGCGAACCACCCATTCTTTAAATTTCCCCTCTAGAATCAATTGGTCAACTTGCTCTTTAAGCTACCAACAATCTGCCGTATCATGCCCTGTCTACTCATGAAAGGCACAATAATTTTTAGAATCCCTAGTTCCCCTTGCTCCCATGGCTGATGGTTTTGTGAATATTCCTCTATCATCATTAACAACATAAATGTGATCTACAGGGGCAACTAGTGGAGTGAATTTGTCTTCATTTCTTGCTGGGCGAGACCGAGGTGGGGATCGTCTAGAGACATCGTGATCCCGCCTCTTAGGGCTCGGGCAGCGATCTGTCCTTCTTCTTGGGCTTCGCGAATCCTTCCTCTTTACCCCTTTACCTTTGCTTCCACTACTGCCAGCCTCGCTGCCTTTATTGAGACCCTTCATCGATTTCTCAATCCATTTGGAAGGCTCAGCTAACTTATAAAACTCTGCCGGAGTGTTGGGTGTTTGGGCTTGCAACTTCTTCTAAAATTCGGTGCCCTCTCTCAGTCCGGCGATAAGGAAATTTTTAACGGCCTCGTCATTTGCTCTTCGCACCCTTGGGACTTCTGTGTTAAATCTCTTAAAATAGTCCTGCAAATTCTCCTCTTCCCTCTGTTTTATATTAGCCAAGGTTGAAATAGGTGGTGCATAGAGCATAAAAGACTGGAATTGCTTAATTAATATATCCATAAATTGTTCCCACGAGTCGATGACAACAAGAGTCCCAAGCTTCGATAACCATTATTGGGCACTTCCCCTCAATGAGGCCGGGAAAAGTCTACATCTAGCCAGCTGAGAGACCTGATATACATCCATCTCATTATTAACCGAATGACAAATTCTGTAGGATCTGTTTCACCATTGTAGGTCATATCAGAGTGGTGACCTCTAAACACAGCGGGGAGCGGTGCGGTCCTGATTTCATGGTTGAAAGGTGAGGACGACCCCATATTACTGAAGATGCCCTTCTCCACATTCATTGCATCTAAGGCCTTCTTCAATTCCTCCAACTTGTAGTCACCCACTTTCGGTCCCCTTTCATTAGCCTTCTTTCGACCTTCTCCAGTACTACCATGATGGGATTGAGTCTTTTTAGGGGCATTAGAATCTTCCTGATCGTTCTTGCGATCCCTCCTATTACGATCCTGAGGAGTTGGTTCGCGATGTTGGGACCGCTCACGATCTCGATGAGATGGGGGTCTGTCATCGTGACGATGGGATCGCTCACGCTCTCTATGATGAGAGGGGGGTCTATCGTCATGACGATTTGACTGCTCACGATCTCTAGGAGATGGGGGTCGCTGCGAACAATGTGCCTTTTCAAGGGGTCGATTATCCTTCTTATCCCCTGCGACCTTCTTGAGTTTAAGGCGGAGGTCCTTCTCAGTCAATTTCTTCCCAATACGATCAAACACAGATATTGACCTCCCTTCAGATGGTGCTGCCTCGTGCTACGATATCGATTTCTTTTTAGAGACCTCTTCCCCTTCTGTCTCTTCTCGCCAGTCAAGGTTAGTCTAATCAGTGGCGGTGTCTTCAAACTCTTCAATTAACTGCTTTTTTGGCCCCTTACTGTCTTCCCCCTGTCGGACATAAGGACCCTTCCTCGCGTTCCTCTTCGTACCCCTTGATCTATACATTTTCTTTACCTTGGCAACCCTTTCCTGGACTTCTGTCATTTGATTGTTGAGGCCCTTGAGATATGCCATAACTTCATCATGGTCCGTCCCTTGCTTGGGAGGGGTTACCACGATCTTTGATAGATCGTTTTGTAGGGGATCGACCTTAGGCGGATCGGTCTTAGGTGGATCACTCTTTGGGGTCTCCTCATCGTGGCAATTTTCGTGCTTGTTCTTCTTGTTTTTAGTCATCGTTCTCCCAAATCAATGACTAGCCCCTCCTTCTAGCGCCAGATGTTATAGGGAGAAATTGGTATAACAATTTTTTGGAGGTTTGCTGGATTAACGGAGCAAAAAACGGATATTATGCTAAGAAATATGAAGAACAAGGATTAGGGTTTTGGTGTGGCTGATCTTGTATGGTGTTTTCAAGGTTAACTATTTCTCCTCCCATATCAAGGTGCCTACGTACCCTATTTATAGAGATCAAGCCATACGTAGTTCTTAGAGAATAAGTTACCTAGATGGGCTAGGGTTTTTAGGAGATAAGTCATGGCCCAAGCCCGCTCGCTTTAGGGCTGACGTGGAAACAAGTCACAAATCCTACCCACGATCCATGGCCCACTTAAGGTTACTCATGGCTACATGATGCTAGAACTGCACAATGCCCCTAACGAGGCTGATAGAGAAATTAGGAGGACCTCGCATGCAACCCTGCTAGGTTCAATCATGCGATGCAGGCCCAAATGTAGAAATACTCATGCGACCTCTCTGAGCTTAGTTATGAGTCTTTATAATGAGAGTATCCTAGGCCACGCTGGACCTCGATGCAAAGTAGTGATAATGCGACCCCTCGCTGGGGCCATATGCGAAGCGATCCCTTGCTGGAGATCGTCCTTCTCTTGGAGTCAACAAAGATAAGTCAAAAGAGTATGTTGGGCTGATCCCTGCTGGTGGGCTTTGGCAATCCAATTATCATATTTAGGCCCAATATGGCTCAGTGGGTTTATTTTAGGCCTATGCCAAATTTGGGCATAACAATTATATTTTAGTCTCTTCTCTCATCCATCTCATTATTGGTAACATTTGTTAAAAAACTACTCCAATATATAGTTGGCAACTCTAAAAGTTGTTAATATGATTTCATACATAAATTTTAGAAAAATGATTATATTATGAAAGATATAAAAGTGGGTAGAGTTAAATATATTTATTATTATTATTATTATTATTATTATTATTATTATTATTATTATTATTATTATTATTATTATTATTATTATTATTATAATATATTTTTAACTAAATGAAGAAGTTATCAACTTTTGTCAAATTTAAGTGGCAACTTATTAGTATTTATACAACTTCAATAGATTGACAGCTAAGGATGTGATGCCACGTAGAAGATATTCTTAGAACATCTCCAATGATTGCACCCGTAAGAGATGCCAACTTTGCCAAATAATGAAAAATATTATTTTTTATGTTATTTCTCTTCTACATCAGTTTTGGTACTTATTTTTTCATAAAATACTTTAATGATTGGCATCATAGATGTTTACCTTATAAAAAATTCATAACATAAATATATTAGAAAAATAATATTAATTTATTATTGAGTGATAAATAAAAATTGACATCCAATTTTTGACATTTGAAATTAACACCCCATAACATCCTAACAATTTCAATAAAATACTATATATCATGTCATGTTATCCCTCTTAACATCCTACATAGGGGTGTAAATGAGCCGAGCCGAGCCGAACTCTAAAATGTTCATGTATCGTTTGTTAAGAAATTTTCGAATTCGAACTCGAGCTCGAACTTGAATCGAGCCAAAAAATATGTTTGAACTCGGTTCGTTAAGATAAAATGTTGTTCGCGAACCGTTCATGAACAGTTCACGAACATGTCTCATGAGCTTACTCACGAAATTTTGCTTTCGAACAACTCATTAAGCTTGTTCATGAAATTATTCTCACGAATAATCTTAAATATTGCTCGCGAACTTATGCTCATGAACTCACTTACGAACAACTAATAAAGTTATTTTCTTATTTTTGTATAAAAAAATCTAACATTAAAAAAATTGAAATGTCCAAAATTAAATAATTAAATTTATGTCTCAACACTAAAAAAAATTGAAAATTCATCAACCAATAAAATTCTCACATCTCCTTACATAAAATATCATTAGTCATACAAAATACTAATTTTCTTACATAAAATCTATAAAACATCAGTCATACAAAAGTATTGGTCTCCTTACATAAATTTACAATCTTATCTGTAAATTTTGGTTACATTTTATAAATTTGTAGTATTAAAAAAAATATTATTGTATTTGTAGTGTTTATTTAACTTAATTTGGTCTTTATATTCCATATTTGCAAGTTTCTCAAGTTATTATAGTTTCAAATTTTACACAATCATAAACATATTTTAATATCTTTTTATATATATATATATATATATATATATTTAAGTAGTATAAATAAATTTATACATCAGTAATATTTAATACTAAAATTTAGCACTTAAAATGATGTAATATTTAATTTGATACATATTTTGACAAATAAATACTATTATACTACATATACTGATTGTAAGATTGAGTTAGTTGTTATTATTATTATTATTATTATTATTATTATTATTATTATTATATTATTATTATTATTATTATATTATTATTATTATTATTATTATTATTACTACTACTACTACTACTACTACTACTACTACTACTACTACTACTACTACTACTACTACTACTACTACTACTACTACTATTACTACTATTATTATTATCATTATTATCATTTATTTTATTATAAAATAAACAATTATAAAATCTAGCATAACATATAAGATATTCTAATTAATGATGTACAATTAATAAGAATTTCGAGAGTATATTCTAATAATCAAACATATATTATATATAGGAGATTATCTATCGAAGTTGTTTATGAACCACTAATAAACTCGAATATCGAGCATGTTAACAAGCTCAATTATCAAACTTATTCACAAACATGTTCATGAGCTATGTTCACGAGCCTGTTCATGAACTATGTTCACAAACACATTAATCGATCTTGTTCGCGAGCTATCGAGTCGAACTTTACCGTGATCAAGTTCAGCTCGTTTATAAATCGTTCCTTAAAATCATGTTCAAGATCGACTCGTTTGTAAATCGAACCGAATCCGAATCGAGTTTTTTTTAAACCGAACATCGAACCGTTCGCGAGTGTATGAATTCATTTACGGCCCTAATCCTACATTGAATATCCTCTTCATGTTTAACCGCTGGGACATATATATTGTCCTCAACAAATTGGCGATTCTTTGATTCCTAGTCACGTGGCACTTAAATTGCAATATTTTTATATGTCAAATAATCTCATTTACATAGAATAAATTTGATTTTAGTTAGAGCGTGATGTTTGTATCTTTGGCTTCATTAGCCTGCTTGTATTTGATTACGTTTCTAGAGCCACTTACTTGGTACGTACGTAGCTCATGTACAGCTTGAGAGGTGATCAGTATACATTTTATTAATTCTACATGTTTTTCTTTATTTTAAAGTTATTACTTATGTGATAATTTCCTAATAATTCGATATATTAAAAAAAATTGCTCCTCATTTAATACTTTTTACTTATATTTCATGTATTCGCTTTTCTCCTTATTTAATTTTTTTTTCCCGCTATCCCTCTTTCTTTGATATTTTCTTAAAATATTCGCTTTTTCTCTCTTTCGATTAAAAAAACCATATAAAGAAAGGGAATCTAACTTGTAATCTATGATATTTAATAAGGAACATTACACGGATACAAAACTATTAATGTACGTTTAAGTCAAACATCACTACATCAGTAACTAATAGCTGCAGCCTGCAGGAGGCAATATTTCCCGAAATCAGAAAATTTTCAAAAACGTACCACTTAGTAACTTGATATTTATCGACCTTCAACTGTGCTAATTGTCGCGTCATTAACAGAAATAACTCCACCACTACTATATGCAAGAACTTTATCTGACGTTCTGAAAATAAATGCAGCCTGGTCTGGAGGTGGAAGACTTGTGTCATTGCATAACATAAACACTACTTCCGACATGCTTGGTCTTGCAGCTGCAGATTCTTGCACGCACAATAGCCCGATATGGATGCATCTATAAATTTGGGAATCATATTCATGTGATCCACCAAGCGACTCATGATCAACTATTTCCATGACCCTTGATCCCCCCCAAAGGCCCCAAACCTGAGAATAGTTTACAAGACTTTCGATTAAATTTGTTGATGTTTAATCTAAGCATGATTTGTTTAGTTAAATAAAACAGCTGGACTTGATTGATATCACAATTGATCTTGTCTCTAGTTAGTTATTTTAGATTGATTTGGAAGTCCTATGATCATGGGAGTCTAGAGAGTAAACGTAGGGTGGTTACTACTATATATTTCTTTTTGTTCTCATTGTAATCTTTAAGGTTTAATAGAATCAGTTTCAGTTTTTCCTTCATACGTATTGTTCTTTCATATCTGTGTGTGTGTGTTAATCCGTTCTGGTTCCAACATCTGGTATCAGAGCTTCTAATTTTGTTATATGCCAAAGTATATGTCAAGGCAAGAAGCAGGAAAACAAACTGCAACGATGGAAATGATGAAAGGCAAAGAGGGTTCAGTAGGGCTGAGTTATCCAATGCTAACTAAAAGTAATTACACGGCTTGGTCACTCAAGATGCGGGTCCATATGCAGGCTCATGGTATATGGGAAGCCATCGAGCCAACGAAGGACAAACCTACAGTCGAAGATAAGACAGACAAGATGGCACTGGCAGTCATCTACCAAGGCATTCCGGAAGAAATCTTGTTGTCAGTAGCTGATAAAACTAGTGCAAAGGAGGCTTGGGATGCTGTAAAAATGATGTGTCTAGGGGCTGATAAGGTTAGAAAGCAAAGATCCAAACGTTGAAGGTTGAATTCGAGTTTTTAAGCATGAAAGATAATGAACTGATTGAAGACTTCGCTATGAAATTGAATGGGATTGTAACAAACATACGGGCTTTGGGAGAGAAAATCGAGGAGGCTTATGTCGTGAAAAAACTCCTTTGTGCCGTCCCTTCAAAGTTTTTACAAATCACCTCTACGATAGAGCAATTTGGTGACCTTGAGACTATGTCAATAGAGGAAGTTGTGGGCTCTTTGAGGGCACATGAAGAAAGATTACGGGGTCAGAATGAAAGTGGTGGAGGATCTAATGGAGGACAACTTTTGTTGACAGAAGAAGAATGGAAAAAATGTTCTTCAAGCATGGAAGGGCAACTGTTATTGACGAGGGAGGAGTGGCTTAAAAAGTCAGGAAAGGGGAAGGCTCTTCAAGCCTGAGAACACAAGGTTGTGGCAACAACCAAAGCAGAGATAGAAGGCCAGACAAAAGTACCATAAAATGCTATAAATGCAATGTCATGGGACACTATGCAGCGGAGTGTCATCGTCCCCGTCGAGTAAGAAACAAGGATCAAAGAACAGAGGTTAATCTGACCCATGTGCAACACGATGAGCCAACCTTACTAATGCTTGAACTGGGTGGAGAAAAACACACAAAGTTGCTGCTTAATGAAGGAGAGGTAATGCCAAACGCTGATCGTGGTATGAATAAAATGGAGGACTCAAATCTTTGGTACTTAGACAACGGCGCGAGCAACCATATGACGGGTTTTAAATCAAAATTTAAGACTCTAGACGAGAACATGACAAGGCAGGTACGTTTTGGAGATGGGTCAACAGTGGAGATTAAAGGAAAGGGCTCAGTTGGTTTCAAATGCAAAAATGGGGAGGAACTAATACTCAACGAGGTATATTATATCCCTTATCTCTGTAACAACATAATATCTCTTGAACAGTTATCTGAGAACAACAATGAAGTGATTCTGAAGGACATGTACTTGTGCGTGTATGATAAACATGAACGATTGATCATGAAGGTTAAGCGTACAAATAATAGACTCTACAAAATATTCTTGGAAACAGTTGACCCAGTTTGTTTGTTGACGAAAATAGAGGAATCAAGTTTGTGGCACTCAAGATTTGGTCATGTAAACTACAAGGCGATGAAGATGATGTCTACTAAGAAAATGGCACTTGGCCTACCTGACTTATCTCAGCCAACAGGTGTATGTGAAGGATGTCTAATGTCGAAACAGACAAGAATGCAGTTTCCTCAACAGATAGAGTACCAAGCAAAGAAACCACTTGAGTTGATTCACGGGGATTTATGTGGACCAATATCACTAGAAACGACAGCTGGAAATAGGTACTTCTTTCTTCTAGTAGATGATTATACACGGATGATGTGGATTTATGCAATGAAAAGGAAAAATGAGGCATTTAACGTTTTTAAAAGGTTTAGATCATTGGTGGAGAAAGAATCAGGGAAAGAAATCAAGGTCTTACATACTGATAGAGGTGGTGAATTCATGTCTAAAGAATTTATCAACTACTGTGAGGACGCTGGCATTGACATGCATTTCACGGCTCCATATAGTCCCCAACAGAATGGGGTGGTCGAACGACGCAACAGAACAGTGGTGGCTATGGCTAGAAGTATGTTGAAAACAATGAGCATGCCATTTGAATTTTGGGGAGAGGCTACACGACATGCAGTGTACTTATTGAACAGATTACCTACGAGGGCGTTGACAAAGAAAACCCCATATGAAGTCTGGAAGAACAGGAAGCCAAATGTCAGTCATGTTAAAGTATTTGGGTGTGTAGCATACATGAAAGTGCCAAGTGTGCATACCTCGAAACTTAGCGATCGCAACAAGTCAGTCATTCACTTGGGAAGGGAATCAGGAACCAAAGCATACAGACTCTTCGATCCAAATTCAAACACCTTGCACGTCAGCAGAGACGTAGTGTTTGAAGAAAACAAAAGCTGGGCATGGGATCAACAACTAAAGGACGACTCAATTCCTGTCACCACAAAAACATTTGTAGTACCAGGGCATTATTCGAGTGATGAAGATGAAACAACTCAAAGTCAAGGTGAAAGTGAGCCGTCAACTCCAAGTTCAGTTGGGATGAACTCTGCGTTTGGGACACCATCTAATGCAGCCACAAGCTCTCAATCAGAAACAGGATATTCGAGCTCTACCAGTAGTGATGCTAGTAGTGGGCCAAAAAGGTTTCGTTTGTTGAGTGATATCTACAACGAAACAGAAGAAGTGGAAATAGAAAATGAATTGTTGCTAGGGGGCATTGATGAACCAAGTAGCTATGAAGAGGCAGTGGAGGAACAGGTTTGGAAAAAAGCAATGGAAGAAGAGATCAAGGCAATTGAACGAAACAATACGTGGGAATTAGTCGAGCTTCCACGTGGACACAAGGCTGTAGGGCTAAAATGGGTGTATAAAACGAAGAGGGATACAAGTGGTGAAATCACTAAACACAAAGCACGTTTAGTTGCAAAAGGGTACGTGCAAAAAGCAGGCATAGATTATGAAGAGGTGTTTGCACCAGTAACTCGACTTGAGACAGTAAGGTTACTCCTTGCACTTGCAGCAAAAAGGGGTTGGGAGGTTCATCACTTGGATGTAAAGTCCGCCTTCCTCAATGGAGAGTTACAGGAAACAGTCTACGTATCTCAACCGGATGGTTTTGTAAAGAAAGGCAGGGAGCATTATGTTTATAGGTTGATTAAAGCATTGTACGGACTGAAACAAGCCCCACGGGCATGGTACTCGAGATTGAATAGATATCTTGAGCAGCTTGGTTTTTCAAAATGCCCATACGAACACGCTGTGTACACCAAACAAGACAAGGGAGAAAATTTGATTGTGGGGGTTTATGTTGACGATCTACTTGTCACAGGCACTTCCATCTCGGGCATCAACAGCTTCAAAAAGCAAATGAGTGAGGAGTTCGATATGAGTGACCTAGGGAAGCTGTCACACTATTTGGGAATTGAAGTGAGTCAAATGAATGAGTACATAGAGCTGAAGCAGGCTGCCTACGCTAAGAAATTACTTGAAAAAGCTGGGATGGTTGATTGCAATCCAGCTAAATACCCAATGGAAGCAAAAATTCAGCTTGTCAAAGATGAAAAGGGAAGAGCAGTTGACTCGACTGATTTTAAAAGCTTGGTGGGAGGTCTACGATACTTGGTTCATACACGCCCCGATATAGCGTTCGCAGTAGGGTTGATGAGTAGGTTTATGGAGCGACCAACAGAGTTACACATGTGTGCTGTCAAACGTATTCTTAGATACGTGAAAGGAACAATGCAGTATGGTTTAGTGTATGCTAGAGGTGATGGAAACTACTTGCTAAGTGGTTTCTCTGACAGTGATCTTGGTGGAAATGTTGAAGACAGACGCAGCACAGGAAGGATGTGTTTCTACTTGAATGAGAGTCTTATTTCGTGGGTTTCACAAAAACAACGCTGCGTCGCATTGTCATCATGTGAAGCTGAATTCATGGCAGGTACAGCTGCAGCTTGTCAAGGGGTGTGGCTTAAGAATATGCTTGAGCGAATAACTGGAGTGAAACAAGGTCCCGTGGTTATATATGTTGATAATAAGTCTGCAATTGATTTGGCAAGGAATCCGGTATTTCACGGGCGAAGCAAACATATTGATATACGTTACCATTTTATTCGTGAATCTGTTAGCAGAGGAGAGATCTTAATTAAGCATGTTGCTACTGATAAACAACGTGCAGATGTGCTTACCAAGTCGATGTCCAGAGTCAAGTTTGAGCGTATGCGTGGTTTGTTGGGGTTGAAGAATCTGCAGTCATCCAGCTTAGATTAAGGGAGAGTGTGTTGATGTTTAATCTAAGCATGATTTGTTTAGTTAAATAAAACAGCTGGACTTGATTGATATCACAGTTGATCTTGTCTCTAGTTAGTTATTTTAGATTGATTTGGAAGTCCTATGATCATGGGAGTCTAGAGAGTAAACGTAGGGTGGTTACTACTATATATTTCTTTTTGTTCTCATTGTAATCTTTAAGGTTTAATAGAATCAGTTTCAGTTTTTCCTTCATACGTATTGTTCTTTCATATCTGTGTGTGTGTTAATCCGTTCTGGTTCCAACAAAATTACCACTACAACATTAGTAATATTGAAGAAGTATTCATTGTCAGTGGTTTATCGACTGTAAGGTTTGGATATGAGAAGGTTTTTTACTTACATGTCCAATTAGATTGACGGAGTTTTCAGCATAGTAACTGCTGTTCTTTCTTCCCATAATGATCTCCAAGAGCAGAATTCCAAAGCTAAAAACATCGGACTTTATCGAGAAAAGGCCTTCCATTGCATATTCGGGTGACATATAACCACTGCAATCATACAAGTTTCATGTTATAATCTGGCTTAGCTAAAAGTGGGCTAAGATTTGACCTTATTCAATGTTTGTACATCTTAAGTGATACATACTATGTTCCGACTACTCTTCTAGTCGTTTCTTCAATTTGATCCTTTCCAAATATTCTGGCCATACCGAAATCTGATATTTTTGGATTCAAGTCAGCATCTAGTAGAACATTACTTGCTTTCAAATCTCTATGAATGATTCTTAATCTTGAATCATGATGAAGATATACCATTCCCCGAGCTATGCCCACTGTTATTTCATATCTTCTTTTCCAATCTAACATGTATCTTTTTTCAGCATCTGATTCAAGATTAAAGTGAACATAATTAAATACAATGTATTTAGCACAGCATGTTATCTTTATACTGGTCAATATGTCTACTAGATTTAACTCTGAAGGCCGAGTCATACCGAAAAGAAAGCCATCCAAGCCCTTGTTTGGCAAATACTCATATATCAACATTTTCTCTTCATTCTGTATGCAGTATCCATAAAGTCTGACAAGATTCCTGTGTTGAAGCCTTGCTATTAACGTTACCTCATTCTTGAATTCCTCTATCCCTTGCCCTGACGTGTTTGACAACCTTTTAACCGCAATCTCTTGTCCATTATGCAGTTTACCCTACAATTTTTCTTGAGCATTATTCATGTGTTCGTATTTACTGCAAATATAATTAAAACTATAGAGCACCTTGTACACGGAGCCAAAACCACCTTCTCCAACTTTGTTAGCAACTGAGAAATTTTCAGTCGCAGCTACAATAATGCTTAGAGAAAATAATTTCACATCAACAGTATTTGTCCCTATTTCTTCAACCTCAGGTTCTCCTCCCTTTGAAGAGCCGTGAATGATCCTTTCACGATTGGTAGTTTTACTACTAAACAAGCTTATTCCCTCCTGCCTTCTCTGTGCTATCCCTAGATTCCACAAGTGATTCGTTAGTAGTAGAATGTGGTTAACTAGCAAGTATATGAGAAAACTGTACTTATACTGTACTCATAATGATAAAGTTACCTCTCCTTTTCTTCATTAACCAATATATGAGAATAACCAGAACAAATACTGCAGCACTCACTAGAGGCACTACAACTTTGATGTAGCCATTCCATCTTTTTGACTTCCTCGAATGGTTAGCTGTAATATAACAATGAAATCATGTGACGTTGATTTTAGAGTAAATTGCACTTTGCAACCAATTTATCAGCTTTTATGCTCTGTTTCACCGATTCTAAAACCTGTTACTTGTTATAGTAAGTAAGCGTTAAGTAGCATTTTACATTGCATCCACAAAGTGACAAAGTTAGTTGTTAAAGATATCTTAAAAGTCTGCACTTCGAAGACCAGTTCTTAGTATGCAATACACGCACGATCAAGCTACACTTCTCCATGGCAGTCATGTTTTAGCAAGCTAACTATAGGAGTCTCAAACAGTAACAATCCTAGTTCAGTCGGGAGTTTTTATGACTTATCTTTGCATTAATTGGTTGCTTACATGATCACTTATAATTATGTGTTTATCAGGCCTAGTCCCAAGTTCTTATAATTAGCTTCACCTGAAACATTCTTAAGTTCGGTGTCTTATAAGTAACCAGTTATTAAACATTGTGTCTAATTTTCATCTTCTTAAATTAATAGGGTTATTGAAGAAGAGTGCTATAGTTATTAATTGAAACTAAGATGACCTTGGCGACAGAGTCCCGAAGACGCTGCCAAGTTAAGGGAAGAACAAATAGCCTTGAAGGCCTGATATGAAGAAACACAGGATAAAGAAATCTACAAAGAGATGAGGATATAGTAAGCAATTAATCTGCCTGAGATCTAAAACACAAGGAACAGCCTAAAGCGCCCAATAGCCGGACTGGTCCTGAGAACTGTAGTATGCCCCGAGGGGCCAATGCAGAAGTTTACACACAGAGGGATGACACATTATTGGTACACCTAACTCAATTGGAACTTTTAAGAAATTGAGCCAAACTTTTGTGACTCTTGATCTATCAAGGGAAAGACCCACGCAAGGAGCTCAGAGTCTTTTTCACATATGACTCAGAATCCTAGAAGTAATTTAAAATAATTATTAGCCATGGCGGCCATGCAAAAAAGGCTAAAAATATTTGAAGCCGCATAGGAGTTCTTAAAAAGGAAAGGCTTGATACTCTTAATGAAGATATAAAACAGAACAATGGAAGCTATTCTGTTGAAGAAAAAGAAGAACCTTTGAAAAGAAATACGGAGAATACAAGTGTTCAACTCATCAAGGCTCAAAGCTGTAAAAATCATCTACTAGGTACTAAGAGCATCTTCAAAAGACTCTTAAATGAGCTCTTAAGTCCAAAAATGAAGAGTATGAAAAAAATTGGGCTCCAAGAGACTCTTAGTGATTCTTAAAAAGTTTAATAGTCTCTTCTCTCTTCTCAATTTTACATAGCTCTTAACTACTTTCTACTAATAAATATTCACTTGCACATGGTTGGATTTGAATACATGTCATAGTTAGGTTTGAAATATTAATAAAATATAAGTTATGAGTGAAGATAAAGAATGTTGTTGGAGTTGACACGGAAATCAATAGACTAACTTGGTAAGAGCCATATAATTTATATTATATTTAAGAGGCAACTAGGACTTTGTTGGAAATGCTCTAATGAGTATAGAGTATCTTATCAAATAACCAAAACTTACACAGCCTACATGTAACAATAGTAATAATAATTCGTAAAACAATCAGTAAAAATAAACCATACCCAACTCAACGGAGTCCACACGAATGTAGAAATCCTGGCCACCGCTTGAAAACTCTCTCAAGTCCACGAGTTTATCGTACCATGTAATGCATCCATTGAAACCTCCTCCGCGCACATCAGCGGCTGAATAACCCATACAAGAGCAATTCTTTAAGCACAAGTCTGCACAGACTTCCATACCCAAGTTCCTGTCTCGTCTTGCTTTAGTCGTGTCAGGTAGCTTCACGCTTGTCTTCTTTACAAATCCTTCCCCATTTCCACACATTTGGCCCTCTCGCTTTAGAACACAACCTTGCTTGCCTTCCCTCGAGTCCCAGTCAGTCTGCGACTTTGGCTTATATCCTGGAAGACACTTGCACACAAACTCACCTACAACATCGTACATGTTACAGTCACCAAAGGCGCCACAATAACTAAATGAGTCGCATCTTTCCTCGGGTGCTGAGTATAAATTAACCCATTTCTGGTCTGCCGGTCGCCACGTTAGTCTTTGAAGCCTTCCAGTTGTCTCATTAGCAATCATTCTCGCTATGATTGAGGTGTTACGTAAATAATCAACTAGGTATACCTCCTCAGGATTGTCAACATAACTTACATTGAAGATGTATCTAGGTGATCCCACAACTGCCAATTCAGGTACACCAGTCCATCCGAATCCAGTCCAAGGTCCTCCGCGCCATACCGGAACCCCATTTTGATACAAGAACAGCTGGGGCACTGATCCATTAACATCAATCCTAATTGAATATGATCCGGTTCCTGGATCGTCAGGTGACTTCCAAGCTGTCAGGAACCGGTTCAGACCGGACCTACGGTCAACTCCAAGCTTCATGTTGGAAACTAGAGTATCTGTTGGATAATCAAAACTCTGCCACAAAAAATCTTCTTTGCTATCATGTTCATGTAGGACAAAATTCCCTGTATCCAAGAGCTCAGCTGAGTAGTTTGATCGAACAGATGACAAGTTTGAAACATTACTAGACCATACGGCAACATCTGGCTTTTGGCTGTCAAATAAAACAAGATTTCCAGTCTCGTCTAGTGATAAAACACCGGATGTGTTTGTGATAGGATTATCCCTGTTGGCAACCCAAACTACTGTTTGAACAGTGACTTTGCTATACCAGATACCGACATATCGTCTGCTACTACTTTTGGGGCTAAAAAAACCAAGGACAAAGTTTTCTTCCGCAGAAACCAACACACTGCCATCACTGAGAGGTTTATCCGAGGTGATGATGCTGGTAGAAGTGCAATATCCAAGGAGAAAAAATACGAAAAGGAAACTCCGGGAGTTTTTCATGCGAAGCATGGTTCGTACAATTTATGCCTTATTTACCAGACACCAAATATTTTTTGTCTGTGATTATGTACTCTTCTTCCTACATTAAGCAAACAACTAAGGTTGCAACTTATTTGTATCAGTCAGAAATGTATACGTACTTAAAATTAATGATATTTAATAAACCACTGTTTATATCTCTAATATAACAGAAAAAATGTCAGAAAGTCATTAAAGAAAGAGCAAGTTGGTAGACAGTCACGTTCATTTGAAAATTCTAACTGCATCACCATTGTCAAACATTAGTTTCGAATAAGACATACAGCTAGACTGCATCTGATTAACTAATGGGCAGGAAAGTCATATTTGCAATATTGGTGTTAATAATGTGATTTATTATACCACTGCACCAACAGGACTACGAATAGAAGAGGCGAATATCAGTATTATAATTTCATTTCAGTCCTTAACAATTATTTATTTTAATCTTTTAAAATACTAGAATTACTAGAAGTAGAATAGTCAAAAAAATTGATAAGATGCCGAACCTTTGGAACCCTCAATGCTTTATGCTATTTTAGCTTAATTGACCCGTAACCAACACATTTTAGCATTCACATTTCGTTGTAAAGTAGCTCTGCTTTTACTCTAACTTCCAAGTTCCAAAACATTGATTTAAATAATTCTTTAGCTGCTGATTTTTTTAAGATTTTTCAAATTTAGTTTAGAGTAACTGACAGTGAAGTGTATGATGGCTATAGTCCCTGTATTACTCAAGATGTATCACTCAGGTCTCAGGATGAAATGTTAAGAACCTTAGGTTTACTTCAATATTCAGATCCTTCTTTGCTTTTGTGGTAAGTTTATCTTTTTCTTTACCTTCTGTAAAGTTTAAGAAAATTTTAATAACCAAGTCACAAAGAGTCACATCTGTATTTGCCTATTTTATACGTTCATGCCGATGCTGTTTAAACTTCAACATTCCTGTTCAACTTGTAAGAAAATTAGTACCAAAATTCTTTTATAAAAACAAAAGAAAATTAACGAACAAATTCTAAATGTCAAAAATTATAAATATGAAGTTTGAACATAAGAATGATTCAACACAACAGGTTAATGATTTTTATGAAACTAAGCGGACAAATCTTATATAAGAAAACTGATCAACTTTAACACACGAAAAAGATAAGTACTTCAACTAAAATTAATAATAACAAAAACTATCTTGGCAATTACCAAGACTAAAACCTGCAAACCAAATATTAGCAATTAGATACAATTTAGTTGACAAACAATTGCACATTCGAATAACAAAGAGAACAATAATAATGAACGCAATATTAAATAGAAGGATATATATTCGTTTAGGTGAGGCACGTAAAAACGTTGTCCTAAGGAAGTTTTGCCCCTTCTCGTGCAAGGTTTTAAGTAGCAAATTCTTAGCGGTACAACATCCCCTTGCGGTTTATCTTCCACCGTGCACGAACGAGAAGAAGAAAGAACGACGAATTTTTCGGTGCTCAAAAAATCCAAATAAATATATATATAGAAGACTCTTTTATATATTGAACCCTTACAAAAACAAAAACAAGAAGATGACACTTCACTCAATTAATCTCTCTCAATATGATATTATTTGCGAGAAGATTATATAAAAGAATAATATAGATATATGCTAAAAGCTCATAGATGAATTAATGTGGTAGGCAAGTGAAGCAGACAGAAGTCAGTTTTTTGTATCTCCTCAAAACAAGAATACAAAACGTAATAGAAATAATGAACTCATAAAAATATTATAATAAAAAACAATAGAAATTGACATAGAGCCCAACGGGAAGAAACCAATGGGTAAAAAAAAATTGTACTATTAAATAAGGAAAATATTTAGAAACAAAATATTAAAATTATAAATATAAAAATTTTATTTTTCAAAAAATAGATATTATATAAAATATCTAACAATCGGCCCGAAAAATAAAATTTTAAGAACACTAAAATTATATAATGGGATGAAAAAAAAATAACAATAGTGAGCACACGATATTACGTACTCAGCACAAGTAGCTTCCGGCTTTGAACTTGTACCTAGTGACAATCATCTCAACTTGAAAAAACCTTAGTGGACTAAAGCCTTGAACTGGGCTCTTTTTGACCAAGTATCAACGAAAGCACACGCAATATAGAAAATTCAATCGTTCGGGTTTGCGCTATAAAGGCCTTGCGCAAAAGACCGACTCATGAGAGTTTCTAGAGATTAACCCAAGTCTCACAGTTGCGGCCACACAACTACTCTCACGTAGGTAAGTCCTCAAAGGTACTAGTGAACGGACAAGTACCTCGCAAATTCTGCCTTAAGACTTATTAAGAGTATAGAAACTCAACCTTACCGTTCACTATATGAGCACTTCATCATCATAGGAATGGGGTAGAAGAATGTATCTATGTACAACTTCTAAAGGAGTAAAACTCCATAAAATTGAAGGCTCTCACGCAGCTCACCAGTCCAGCTTGTTAATACCCTCTGACCTTCATAAGAAGAAGGGTTGCTACCGTCGATCACTACATTATGGGTTTAGCCCCATTCCCCTAGATGAATCTAGGACTTTATTCCTAGATAATCCTTTCGTCAAAGGATCAGACAAGTTCCTTTCAGATCTCACAAAATTCATAGTAACATATCTTGTCTTCATCAAGCGCTTGACTGACTTGTACCGCATCTGCAGATGTCTGTTCATTTTATCATTGATATTTTTCTGCTCCAACATATCAAGAACATTTTTAGAATCACAATGTATAGAAACAAGTGGAATATAATTTAGCAGAAATGTTAAATCAAGTAAGAGATTCCGAAGCCATTCAGCTTCCATGCAAGCAGTATCGAGTGTTATAAGTTCAGCTTCAGCTATACTTCTAACAATAACAGTTTGTTTAGTGGAACCCCATGAGACAGCTTGTAACACCCCCAAATCCGGGGTCCGGGATCCGGTGGTTACGGTTTCCAATTCGATCCACAACACTTGAACTTTCCTTAACATAAAATAAATTACATCTCTATGACCCAACACAACAATGTAAAACACACCCGTTATAGTCCCAGAGATGAAATCAGAGTAACAATCAAATTTTTATTAATCACATTATGAGTTCTTACAATCCAAAAGAATTTCAATATAATACATACTCTTTGCCATCCATTTACATAAGTCATACTAGACCATATTCTTGGTACTGAAAGAATAAATATATCCTACCAATAGCTTCTTCTTCAGCTCTGGTAGTCTCATCGTCCTCGCCCGCGTCGAGTGCGCCTTGTGCGAGTCATCTGGTCTAGCTGTTGTTGTGATATAATAATAAAGCAAGGGTGAGCAATAGCCCACCAACAATAATATATAACTGAACGATAATGTATAACAGTTCAAAAGTGTCTTTCAAACCATATGCTATGCATTTACGGAAATGATGCCAGTATAATATGAACGATGAAGTTACAAGGTAACTTAAAGTAATTGTTTGTAGAAATATCTGCTACATCAAAGTAAGCAAGATATTCTTATTGTTATTAAGAAGAGGAACTTGCAAGAAAAAGGTTGCAATTCCAGTTATGACCCTTTTTCCAACTCTGCCAACAGTAATCATGTTGCAGGAAATAAATAAATTTGGATGATGAACCAATGATGCAGTATTCACCGCGCCCGCTGTTCCAATCTTGATGATCAGTCGAGATCGTACAGCTCAATTTAGATTTTCTACCGGTAGAAGGAAGAACTGACGGCTTTACTTGTATACCGCCTTACTAGCTCTCCCCGGCCAACGGTTGGGCCAAAGGGGATGGACCGGCGCTACTCGGCCTCTTACACGACTCCTAGTTCAAATAGAATTCATGATTCTGAATGTAACGTTCGTCCCCCTTTCCCCAAGTATAATACTTGTTGATAAGACTCCACAAAGTAGTCGTATCTAGTTGGAAAGGAAAAATTTACCAATAACTCCCAAGCTATTACTTGGTAACGGATATCAACTTGTTCCAGTAATCTTACCCCTCGAAAGATGAGAAGGTAAGCAACGACTTAATAAGTCAACAGCACCCGAGTTGCGGGTGAAGGGAATACTTTATGACCGGGAAGTCGACAAGATAAATAACATTTTTCCAAGTAAGGTTCCCTTATTATTAAGGAGATAGACTCAAAGAAGAATGATGTCTGAGAACCTTTCTTGATATAAGATTAATAATAATATGACTCCGAAATATTTTCTGTAATAATCGAAGAAGATAAACCTTATCGGGGTTATACTAAGTATGGAATAAATATTCAGAGAATATTTATTGAGTTAAAATATTTAAAGAATAATTGGGAATATGAAAGAATATCTTTAATCAGAGTATTTCTCAAAATAATCCCTGAAGAAATATCAGGAGAATATTTATTGAATAAATAAATATTTAAATGAATACTCAAAACAATATTCATTAATTAATAAGACCTGAAAAGAATATTTAAGGTAATATTCATAATTAATTAGGAATTTAAATGAATATTCAAAAGTAATATTCATTTAATGAATAATATCCTAAATGAATATCAAGTAATATTCATTTAGTAATCCAAGCCTTAAGGAATATTCGAGATAATATTCGATAATTAAATCAAGCTTCAGATGAATATTAAAATAATATTCATCAAGTATTCAATATCTTAAATGAATATTCAAACGTAATATTTATTTAATAAAATAATATTCTAAAAGAATATCCAAATAATATTCATTTAGTAGTCTCATCTTTAGAAGAATATTCGAAATAATAATCGATAATCAATTCGACTCTGAATGAATATTGAGAAATATTATTCGTTGAATAGTTACGTTCAAATAATTATTTGAAGTAAGGATCGTTAAAATAATTAGTCTCGAACGAATATTCAAATAATATTCGTCGCCCAAATAATAGAAAATATTTACTTAAATATTTTCCTCCGAGGTAATCTCGATATATCAAGGAATATTGACTCCCGGTCTATTTTTGATTAATAAGATGTATATGCCCTTCTATGAGGGTCTTACAATAACCGGCTTATAACTGATATATAACTATCTAGCTTATAAGCCAACAATAACATTCAGGGAACAAGTATATCAATTCAACTTGAAAGTAGGCATGCATGCAATGGCATATGTATATCAGCAATCATATATATATATATATATATTTATTCACTCACAACAACAGCCTAAAAGAAGGGAATTGAAACTTGCCTGATAGTCGAGTACGGTAAGGGGTAGTGGTAGCGGGTCCCGGTTCAGCTTGGTGATCTATAAATAGCCAAGGCATTCGGGATTAATCACTTAACATATTAAAAGTTAAGTTATTCTTAAATCGAAACATGTTCTCAAGTTATCTCGTTATACCCCTTTTAGTGGATTACTTATTCTCACTGATCCGACCCGACATTCGTTCGTTAATACGACATGTCACTGTACTTATACTTGGGACATACTTAAGTCATATGAGTTCTAAGGTTGATCGTTACGAACCAATATTATACTCCGAGTTTTATCGCCCGTTTTCTAAGTGTTTTACCGAAGTTATAAAAGAGTCGTCTTTTAGGGGTTCGTTCGCGTTTAACCTCGACTCGAACATTTTTAATAAATCGAAAAATGATCCTTTTGACATACGGTTTTCTTTCACGCCTTCCTTTTTACCTCTAGTATTTATTTTCCAAGATTCGCCATGACGTTACATAGTTTACGAGGGTTCAATTACAGTTACGAACTTTCGTTTACGGATTCGAACTACTTTTAGTAATTTGGTCATAAATCCTAAACCGTAAGTCCGTTTCACGTGATCTTTATATCCAAACAAAGCTTAGAACATTACCTATCCTATCATGGCAGATAAGGTCTCTGGACAGTAGGGGTTCGACATGAAAAATGGCATACAAAACATGGTATTGCAAAATCGGGCATTATAACGGCTGTAAATCGAATATCTACCAATTTCGAATCTTCCCATAAACATAGTATCCAACCCAAACAACATATACATGACTTATATACATGAACTGAGGCCAAGCAATGCCTTTCCGTTCATCTAGCTATTTTATCCTCTTATATCAACATATCACTACATAAGCATGCTTTAATCATTACCATAATCATACTAATCTAAATTCTCATCAAGAACATCATTAAACATAAACTAAGGCCTAGGGTTTCAAGAGTTTTATACCTTCCTTGAGGTGTGTATGCACTTAGTAAGCCTTGTATAGTCCTTGTATAGCCTCCATGAAGCTTGGATCATCAATCAAAATCAAGATTCAAGAATTTTGTTCTTGAGGTTACTATTCATCCTCCACTTTCTTGATTTTTTTGAAAATGGAAAAGGTGATGTTTGAGGCTAAGATTTTTAGGGTATCATTTTTATGAAATATAGGATCTATGATAAATTTTTGGAGATCAAACAATGGTTGGAAGTTGGATTTTTGTTTTGGAATTGTTGCAAAAGTCGAATGGAATGGAAATGGGGGGGGGGGAGAGTGTTCTTGCTCTTTTCTTTGTATTGGTTGATTTTAATAATGCATAAAGTGATTTTGTGAGATAATATCTCATCCAAGTGGTGTTAGTGGGGTGTGATGCATTGGATGAGGTAATTATCATGGACAAGTGTTGTGTTTTCCATGGTTGAAAGCTTAACCAAGGGTTTTTGATTTCTAAGTACTAGTTATGCTCCAATTAATCTAGTTACTCTTGCCCACTTGGTTACTAGATATTTATTCTAGTAGCTTGCACAAGACTCTTGCTTCCTCTGCTTGTTTCTGTGTCCGGTTATTACCCGTTTCGATTGATCGTTCGTGAGAATATTTCACGGATTTCTAATTAGGGTTTACCGGGAATCCTCTTTAATATTAATACTTTCATTCTCCATCTTTCATTCTAACTTTCCAATTTATATTCCTTAAATCCATTCGTTAAATACTTAAGGCTATCAGTGTCCAGGGAACTCTCGGAGAAAATATAAGTGCGGTTTTTCAGAATCCGACAGCTTTTACATACACTTATTTTCCCCCTGGATCACTAATACGAACTCGGAAATCCGTTCCGAATACTTCTATATAGTGTCGTCTCATATTATTATATACTCCCACCAAACACTATTCATTCTGTATTCTTTACTTGTTCTCTTAGGGTTGTATAATTGTCCGTATTCTCTTTCGATCGTTCCTTAACCTTTTTACGGAACTACTGGATTAATCGTTACCGATCTGGATGACATGAGAATATTCTCCTGCTTGAAATTGCCATATCTTATTCCCTTAGAAGATAGATTATTCTTACCTATGTTGTTACCCTTTAGCATTCTTCAAGACATAAACATAATAAGGTCGAATTCCATTCATTCTTTCCAAATATCAATAATTACATTGTAGCCATAACCACTCCTCAGTGGTTTCCTACCTTCATTCTTAAATCAAATATAATAACATCCCAAAATATCAAATCCTCAAAGTTAATATCTCAATTCTTGGATTATAATAATATTTAATCCACTGTCCGGTCAAATATTATACCGAAAAGAATTTGGAATTTCTGAATTCCGATCGTCTCTGCATTCACTTATTTCCTCCGCGTATTACTAATATGACTTCGAAACATCCATATCACGTCCCGTACATAGGGTGGCGTGAAAAGTTTTCCAACTTACAAAATCACTATTCATCCACCAAATTACTATGCACGTACAGGAAACACTATGCACGTACGGGAAACACTATGCACGTATGGGAAACACTATGCACGTACTCATTTCCCTTCAAGGATCCATTATCTCCTTCCTGGATGGTAGATTATTCTTATCTAGGTCCTCAACCATCGAATTACTCTATTCTGACAATATACCAATGCATCAGGATCATTGTCCAAAGCAATATCCATTCATTACAATCATTGTTCTTTGAAACCACCATTCATTAGAGCTGGCGACCTTGTTGTCGGAATCATTGTTCCTCAGTTTATCATTACTTAATAAAAAGTTTTAATCATATCCAAAATTTGGGGTTCTTACAGTCTCCCCTCCTTAAAAGGATTCCGTCCCGGAATCAGGTAGGAAGCAAAGAGTCGTTTGCCTGTCGTTCACTTTTTAGCTTCCCGGTCAATTCTTAGTCGTTCTACCCTTCCTCAGCACATCTTCTAGTGCTACAATCCATACTGTATCCTTTTTCCATCAACGTTGCTACTTTTCGTACAACTCACAATCCGGGTTATACTTTTACTCAGTCTTATCCTTATTGATACCTGCAGTAACATTGGTATCACTATCACCCTACGATTCGGAGGTAACCTCGCTCGTACTGTGCATTTCCTGATCGCTTTAATCTTCGCAATCTCGATCAATATAGAGAAGTGGAAAGATTTGTTGAGAGATCACTATGATCAATTGAACATTTGTTATATTGCATAGTTAGTACAGAAGGGGGCCAGCCTTTAGTACTTGACAAGCAATTAAACAAGTCATGGCATTCCACTTAGACTTCTATCACATAGACAGATAGTCACGTAGCAGTACCTCCCCTCCAAAAAGGGTTGTTCTTCTCAATTCATAAAGAAGGTGAATAAGAGAGAAGAAGAGAAAAGAGTTCTAAAGGATTATAGAAAGCTTTCATGATTGTAGAATATCATACTCAGAATTTACCTCTGAACTATAGAGGTTTATCAAAGAAGAAATTAATCATAATTATATCCAATACTATTTGATCGCAATCTCACATGTCAACATATCTTGCTGCTTTGTCCATTATTCTATGGACAAATACTCCTGTTCAATCTTAGCGATACTCACATTCGGGAAATCCTTCAACCTTTCAGGTTAAATCTTAGATTTCTCCCTTGACATCATTATTACTGACATCCCATATCATGTTACTAGCTTTTTCATGCTATAATATTAACACTATCAGGTTGTCATCCTGAGAATTCATTAGAAAACCCATTCATAACATTCCTTGCTTCTCGTTCCATAGTTGCTTTCCCAGCCTTTTCTTTATCAATCACATCCTTCTTATTATCTGATTCTTACTCGTTTCTATTATTTACTTTCACCTTCACCTCTTTATTGAGACACCTTTTTGCACTTGGTACCTCTTTATCGGTATTCCGTCACATTTATTCTATAATCATCACGTTATTCCAATTTAAACTTTCCGAAATGAATCTGGCCCGATCCCTTTAACTTAGAGTCATATAATCTACTTCTGCCAACCTTGTTTCTCATCATTTGTTCTTTTCTATCCGTGGTTTTCCACAGGTTGTCTTTCGTAAGTCAGACCAGGTCGTATATCTACATGCTCGTACTCCTATCATCTGTTGACATCTGCATTTTACTGGCGTAGCCTGGCCACATGAAAACCCGTTATGACCGTGCTATAAGTTTTGGGGTAAGGCTGGCTCGAATACCGCCGTCCGAACACTTATAAACTCTCAGGTGGCCCAATAAGTCTCGGGCTCAACCGCCCTTCCCTCCAAGTCTCATTAATTCTTTCTACGGGAATACGTTTAGCATCACGAATTATCAACCTCATATTCTCTATCTTGTTTGTGCAGAAGTACACTAACACAAACTTGCTTGTCATTCATCAACATGCCATTTAGCTTATCAATAGCAGCACTTTCTTTATCTTTACGTTGTCATCTCCTTTCTTAGAAGAATCACCATCGCTTGTTGTTTACGTAGTGCGTTAATAGTTAACCCTACGGGTTTCAAATCCTTTAGGGAGACAAAGTAATCATTATTCCTTATCCATAAGGAACACTTCCTGAACTTGATGTAGATATAACATGAAGTAGATAGAATTGCAGAAGAGTTTCAAGCATCGCAGCTAGGTCCGGTTGATGAAACTATCACTTATGCATCTTCCAGAAAAGACTGGAAACTTAACGGTTTACTTCATCAATTTTGTACCATGGTCCTGGTTTGCCTCAAAACGGAACCTTCTAAGGTACGTAATATGCTTAAGACTCCATCAGGAATCGAATCTTTACTTAAACTATTATTACCTTTGATTCTTGCACAATCATCAAAAGGAATGTAACTTCCTCCACTCCAATATGACCTTCAAGGTCTTTCCAAATATCATTTTGTTTCTTCGGTATGAACATTTATAATTATTCCTTTATACTTAGACTGTCGGCCACCTCATTGGCCTTTCCTGATAATAATAATTTCTGGTAACCCTTGTTCTCTGGATATATTCCAATTCAAACATTTCTACCTCATTCCCATCACTGTTGGGTTAAAGCATTCTCCCTTAAGCTCTGCTGAAGGAGAAAATATAACTATCAGTCATTTCCATAAGTCATTGCTTCCACCTACCCGTGGGAACTTTATCACGTTTATTCCCAATCCTACTTAGGATACTTCTTTTCTTAGTTCTTTCTTTATCTTAGGATAATCTCAACCTTTATAGGTTCAACCCATACTTCCTCAGGGTTTCATACATGCCTCATCTGGCATTATTGTTACGATGTCATACATTCCTTACCAAACTTCCATTTTTGAAGTTCGGAATATTACCTTTTTCCTTGTAAGGTTTCATAGGCCATCCTTATCATTCCTCCGGTATTTTCTGGGTACCGGGTATATCAAAATGTCATTGATCAATACTCTAATAACTCTATCTATGTTCTTTCCAGAACTCTTTTTAATAATCCTTACCGGTCATTGTTGCCTTAGCAAGTCCAGCTCATATCATCTGAAGTCATAATGTCGTTATTAGGGTTAATGCCACCCCTTGTGCATTCCCCAGGGTTTGTCTTAATTTATGGATATCCTATCCTTAATTCAACTGCCAAGGAATTCTTGCATCTTATAATTGGCAATCAGATCATGTATCCTTAATAAAGGTCTCTTTTCAATCATTCTCATTTGATAATCGATCGGTGGTTTAATGCCACCCTCTTCTTTCAGATAGTTGTCAGCCTATTTGGCCTTCCAAAAAGGCAACGTATGCCTATCTCTTCTCTTACCGAACTTGTTAATGGTAGCAAGGATGTTCTGGAAGATATTGGTCGAGTTCAACGTGAATCTCTTAGTGCTTATCGTTCTTCGCAAAGGTACTTGCCTCAGACAAAATTCCTACAGCATACTGTTCAATTTCTGACCTTTTCTATACCATCTTCATATACCTTCATTGTTTACTTTCCTCCGTCATAATATATTCATGGTATTCATGATACCCTAACATCATATATCTCAAGTCACTGTACTTCCATTTTACTCGAAACCTTGGACAACCATATACACATGAGTCACTTCAGTACGGGTGACCCCATCCCAAAAAGGTCTAGTGAATTCCCAATCAAAACATGGGTTGTTCGGCAGAAGCTTCAAACGATCTCATTAATGTTTCCTTTATATCAGAAGCCCTTGCAGTCGGTGCTTTCTTAGAAGCAACCCTGCTTTGTCTTTTCATTGCTGGTCTAGTCACTTTATAATCCGTTGTGACATGGCCTCAACTGGCCACACATAAAAATATATGATTTTAGGGGTTGGCTAATAGCATTACTTTTCTAGCAATTGCCGGCATAGTGCCTTCTTCTTTGATACCTTTCTACCTTTCCAAAACTTTACTCCATATAAGTCTTAATCAGCTACTCGGCACCGTCTCCGGTCACCTTTCCTCCACTTTTATCTTTTCAACTATTCTTATCAATCCTGCGTGCCACACAAGCTTACCATTCCTGGCATAACAGCCTTTTCATTTAAGTCAATCCTGGAATTTCTCAGTTCGGCTGGTTTCTTACTTACATTTCCCGTTTTCGTCCAATCTCACTTCATCATTTTATCACTACCGTCGATTGTAATGCTCAGGGTCCGTTTACTAACCCATTTTACAGCATCCTTACCCAAATCACAGGGTTTGCTCCAGTTTCTACTCTCTTCCATGACATTCTCTGATAATCAGAAAGACAAGGTGTGCCAGAATTCACCGAATTCCTTTCCAGACTCAGGGAAATTTTGATCAATCTACCCACCTACTGGTAACATTAAGGAGACCAGTTTCCAAACCTGAAGAATAGTTCTATGAACCTCCAAGCAGGTGGAATCATAAGCAGTCATAGTTAACGAAATAATCATCATCGGATTGGAAGTTTACCCACTGGAGAGGAATCAATTATATCCATCCCTTAGAAGGGAATCAATAGTTTCAAACTGAAACCTGTCACAACGTCCTGATATTCAATACTACCAAATGTCGATCTACCTAACCCTTTATGCGAAGCATCGTTGGAGGCACAAAGTCTCCTTTTTCCATTAAGCAATGCCAGCTCTTGGTCATTACCAATTTCACCTTTTAGCTCCAGGAAGATTTTCTCACATTTTTCTCTTTAACTACTGATCGTATTACTTGATCTATTATAATTCCGCATCGGAATAAACTTAAGGTACTACTATAATCCATTCAAAGAGAAGAAGGAATTTAATATTCCTCTAATTCACATGCATCTAACGTTTCTGGTTCATCATTTAACTGAGTTGAATTAACTCTATACTCAGTCTCTGGCAGTAGTCTCATTACGAGTTCATCTTGACTCACTGGTCTTATCTTCCGGTAGGTTCTGAGATCATTGTCTTGCTTACTACTTCCTTATATAATTTTACCCAATCATGCTGTCACTTCCCAATGTCTTTACTTTCTACTGATTCATTCATGAACATTTCCCTGAATAAAACCACCTCATTAACCTCACTTTGGTTTCGTAAATTATAACCTATGACATCTGCCTTTTCGTGGCAAGTTATTACTGACAATATTCATACTGATTCATTTATCAAATGATATGGCACTTACTGCCTCCTTCTCAACTATTCCTAGGGACTCTGCTCCTCGCCCTAAATCGATGTCTTTGATAATTATACATCCCTCTAGCTCTTTCTTTGTTAAGATGAAATCTCTAAGGATTCTCATCTTCTTCCGTATAAGATCTCAAGTAATTCTTCCAATCCTTCTTTCTTGCTGGTACTACATCTGGTAGTCCGGCTATGAATTCAACATGCATCATCAGATCTCTTAATAATATCTCGGTTCTTTATACTCACTTTTCTGAGCACCATATCTTAATCATCACAGTCATTCTGGCTGCGACCCTCATTACCCATGGGTAAGCTCCTTATCCTAACAGGATTTTCCTTATCCGCTGGAACCTCTTCCGGGTCTCCAGTAGGGTACTCCATCGAATTACCCGCTGATCTTCAGCATATAAAGCATCATCGCGCTGCTGCTCGTATGCCTCAAGGTCAGTCGCCTTACTCGTCGATACGATATCGGGCTAAGTTACTATCATTATACTTACGAGTTCCCATAAGGGTTTTATATGTCATCACTACATTAAGTAGTCCGACTATGAACTTGGCAAGAGTTCTTATTATCTTATTGAATTTATTGTTTTAACGTCACCTCATCTCTGGGGTTTATAACGTACGCTCTGATACCACTTCTGTAACACCCCCAGATCCGGGGTCCGGGATCCGGTGGTTACGGTTTCCAATTCTATCCACAACACTTGAACTTTCCTTAACATAAAATAAATTACATCTCTATGACCCAACACAACAATGTAAAACACACCCGTTATAGTCCCAGAGATGAAATCAGAGTAACAATCAAATTTTTATTAATCACATTATGAGTTCTTACAATCCAAAAGAATTTCAATATAATACATACTCTTTGCCATCCATTTACATAAGTCATACTAGACCATATTCTTGGTACTGAAAGAATAAATATATCCTACCAATAGCTTCTTCTTCAGCTCTGGTAGTCTCATCGTCCTCGCCCGCGTCGAGTGCGCCTTGTGCGAGTCATCTGGTCTAGCTGTTGTTGTGATATAATAATAAAGCAAGGGTGAGCAATAGCCCACCAACAATAATATATAACTGAACGATAATGTATAACAGTTCAAAAGTGTCTTTCAAACCATATGCTATGCATTTACGGAAATGATGCCAGTATAATATGAACGATGAAGTTACAAGGTAATTTAAAGTAATTGTTTGTAGAAATATCTGCTACATCAAAGTAAGCAAGATATTCTTATTGTTATTAAGAAGAGGAACTTGCAAGAAAAAGGTTGCAATTCCAGTTATGACCCTTTTTCCAACTCTGCCAACAGTAATCATGTTGCAGGAAATAAATAAATTTGGATGATGAACCAATGATGGAGTATTCACCGCGCCCGCTGTTCCAATCTTGATGATCAGTCGAGATCGTACAGCTCAATTTAGATTTTCTACCGGTAGAAGGAAGAACTGACGGCTTTACTTGTATACCGCCTTACTAGCTCTCCCCGGCCAACGGTTGGGCCAAAGGGGATGGACCGGCGCTACTCGGCCTCTTACACGACTCCTAGTTCAAATAGAATTCATGATTCTGAATGTAACGTTCGTCCCCCTTTCCCCAAGTATAATACTTGTTGATAAGACTCCACAAAGTAGTCGTATCTAGTTGGAAAGGAAAAATTTACCAATAACTCCCAAGCTATTACTTGGTAACGGATATCAACTTGTTCCAGTAATCTTACCCCTCGAAAGATGAGAAGGTAAGCAACGACTTAATAAGTCAACAGCATCCGAGTTGCGGGTGAAGGGAATACTTTATGACCGGGAAGTCGACAAGATAAATAACATTTTTCCAAGTAAGGTTCCCTTATTATTAAGGAGATAGACTCAAAGAAGAATGATGTCTGAGAACCTTTCTTGATATAAGATTAATAATAATATGACTCCGAAATATTTTCTGTAATAATCGAAGAAGATAAACCTTATCGGGGTTATACTAAGTATGGAATAAATATTCAGAGAATATTTATTGAGTTAAAATATTTAAAAAATAATTGGGAATATGAAAGAATATCTTTAATCAGAGTATTTCTCAAAATAATCCCTGAAGAAATATCAGGAGAATATTTATTGAATAAATAAATATTTAAATGAATACTCAAAACAATATTCATTAATTAATAAGACCTGAAAAGAATATTTAAGGTAATATTCATAATTAATTAGGAATTTAAATGAATATTCAAAAGTAATATTCATTTAATGAATAATATCCTAAATGAATATCAAGTAATATTCATTTAGTAATCCAAGCCTTAAGGAATATTCAAGATAATATTCGATAATTAAATCAAGCTTCAGATGAATATTAAAATAATATTCATCAAGTATTCAATATCTTAAATGAATATTCAAACGTAATATTTATTTAATAAAATAATATTCTAAAAGAATATCCAAATAATATTCATTTAGTAGTCTCATCTTTAGAAGAATATTCGAAATAATAATCGATAATCAATTCGACTCTGAATGAATATTGAGAAATATTATTCGTTGAATAGTTACGTTCAAATAATTATTTGAAGTAAGGATCGTTAAAATAATTAGTCTCGAACGAATATTCAAATAATATTCGTCGCCCAAATAATAGAAAATATTTACTTAAATATTTTCCTCCGAGGTAATCTCGATATATCAAGGAATATTGACTCCCGGTCTATTTTTGATTAATAAGATGTATATGCCCTTCTATGAGGGTCTTACAATAACCGGCTTATAACTGATATATAACTATCTAGCTTATAAGCCAACAATAACATTCAGGGAACAAGTATATCAATTCAACTTGAAAGTAGGCATGCATGCAATGGCATATGTATATCAGCAATCATATATATATATATATTTATTCACTCACAACAACAGCCTAAAAGAAGGGAATTGAAACTTGCCTGATAGTCGAGTACGGTAAGGGGTAGTGGTAGCGGGTCCCGGTTCAGCTTGGTGATCTATAAATAGCCAAGGCATTCGGGATTAATCACTTAACATATTAAAAGTTAAGTTATTCTTAAATCGAAACACGTTCTCAAGTTATCTCGTTATACCCCTTTTAGTGGATTACTTATTCTCACTGATCCGACCCGACATTCGTTCGTTAATACGACATGTCACTGTACTTATACTTGGGACATACTTAAGTCATATGAGTTCTAAGGTTGATCGTTACGAACCAATATTATACTCCGAGTTTTATCGCCCGTTTTCTAAGTGTTTTACCGAAGTTATAAAAGAGTCGTCTTTTAGGGGTTCGTTCGCGTTTAACCTCGACTCGAACATTTTTAATAAATCGAAAAATGATCCTTTTGACATACGGTTTTCTTTCACACCTTCCTTTTTACCTCTAGTATTTATTTTCCAAGATTCGCCATGACGTTACATAGTTTACGAGGGTTCAATTACAGTTACGAACTTTCGTTTACGGATTCGAACTACTTTTAGTAATTTGGTCATAAATCCTAAACCGTAAGTCCGTTTCACGTGATCTTTATATCCAAACAAAGCTTAGAACATTACCTATCCTATCATGGCAGATAAGGTCTCTGGAAAGTAGGGGTTCGACATGAAAAATGGCATACAAAACATGGTATTGCAAAATCGGGCATTATAACGGCTGTAAATCGAATATCTACCAATTTCGAATCTTCCCATAAACATAGTATCCAACCCAAACAACATATACATGACTTATATACATGAACTGAGGCCAAGCAATGCCTTTCCGTTCATCTAGCTATTTTATCCTCTTATATCAACATATCACTACATAAGCATGCTTTAATCATTACCATAATCATACTAATCTAAATTCTCATCAAGAACATCATTAAACATAAACTAAGGCCTAGGGTTTCAAGAGTTTTATACCTTCCTTGAGGTGTGTATGCACTTAGTAAGCCTTGTATAGTCCTTGTATAGCCTCCATGAAGCTTGGATCATCAATCAAAATCAAGATTCAAGAATTTTGTTCTTGAGGTTACTATTCATCCTCCACTTTCTTGATTTTTTTGAAAATGGAAAAGGTGATGTTTGAGGCTAAGATTTTTAGGGTATCATTTTTATGAAATATAGGATCTATGATAAATTTTTGGAGATCAAACAATGGTTGGAAGTTGGATTTTTGTTTTGGAATTGTTGCAAAAGTCGAATGGAATGGAAATTGGGGGGGGGGGGGAGAGTGTTCTTGCTCTTTTCTTTGTATTGGTTGATTGTAATAATGCATAAAGTGATTTTGTGAGATAATATCTCATCCAAGTGGTGTTAGTGGGGTGTGATGCATTGGATGAGGTAATTATCATGGACAAGTGTTGTGTTTTCCATGGTTGAAAGCTTAACCAAGGGTTTTTGATTTCTAAGTACTAGTTATGCTCCAATTAATCTAGTTACTCTTGCCCACTTGGTTACTAGATATTTATTCTAGTAGCTTGCACAAGACTCTTGCTTCCTCTGCTTGTTTCTGTGTCCGGTTATTACCCGTTTCGATTGATCGTTCGTGAGAATATTTCACGGATTTCTAATTAGGGTTTACCGGGAATCCTCTTTAATATTAATACTTTCATTCTCCATCTTTCATTCTAACTTTCCAATTTATATTCCTTAAATCCATTCGTTAAATACTTAAGGCTATCAGTGTCCAGGGAACTCTCGGAGAAAATATAAGTGCGGTTTTTCAGAATCCGACAGCTTTTACATACACTTATTTTCCCCCTGGATCACTAATACGAACTCGGAAATCCGTTCCGAATACTTCTATATAGTGTCGTCTCATATTATTATATACTCCCACCAAACACTATTCATTCTGTATTCTTTACTTGTTCTCTTAGGGTTGTATAATTGTCCGTATTCTCTTTCGATCGTTCCTTAACCTTTTTACGGAACTACTGGATTAATCGTTACCGATCTGGATGACATGAGAATATTCTCCTGCTTGAAATTGCCATATCTTATTCCCTTAGAAGATAGATTATTCTTACCTATGTTGTTACCCTTTAGCATTCTTCAAGACATAAACATAATAAGGTCGAATTCCATTCATTCTTTCCAAATATCAATAATTACATTGTAGCCATAACCACTCCTCAGTGGTTTCCTACCTTCATTCTTAAATCAAATATAATAACATCCCAAAATATCAAATCCTCAAAGTTAATATCTCAATTCTTGGATTATAATAATATTTAATCCACTGTCCGGTCAAATATTATACCGAAAAGAATTTGGAATTTCTGAATTCCGATCGTCTCTGCATTCACTTATTTCCTCCGCGTATTACTAATATGACTTCGAAACATCCATATCACGTCCCGTACATAGGGTGGCGTGAAAAGTTTTCCAACTTACAAAATCACTATTCATCCACCAAATTACTATGCACGTACAGGAAACACTATGCACGTACGGGAAACACTATGCACGTATGGGAAACACTATGCACGTACTCATTTCCCTTCAAGGATCCATTATCTCCTTCCTGGATGGTAGATTATTCTTATCTAGGTCCTCAACCATCGAATTACTCTATTCTGACAATATACCAATGCATCAGGATCATTGTCCAAAGCAATATCCATTCATTACAATCATTGTTCTTTGAAACCACCATTCATTAGAGCTGGCGACCTTGTTGTCGGAATCATTGTTCCTCAGTTTATCATTACTTAATAAAAAGTTTTAATCATATCCAAAATTTGGGGTTCTTACACAGCTGCTCCACCTAACATAAAAATATAACCTGAAGTAGAGTTTATGTTACGAAAATCAGAAACCCAATTAGCATCAGAATATCCTTCTAAAATATTTAATTAACCAGAATACACAAGAGAATAATTTATAGAGCCTCTAAAATATTTAAAAACTCTTTCCAAAGCCTTCCAATGTTCTTTACTAGGATTACTAGTATATCTACGAAGCCTACCAACAACATAAGAAATACCTGGCCTAGTTCTATTAGCAATATAAAGAAGGGAACCAATCATCTGAGAATATTTTAACTGAGAAACAGGTTTTCCTATATTCTTTTTAGAGGTACATTAGGGGAAATTAGAGTTGATACAGGTTTGCAATCAAAATAATTATACTTTTTTAACATATTCTCAATCATATGACTCAAAGATAAATGAATACCATTCTCACTTCTAGATATTTGCATCCCTAAAATTACATTTGCTTCTCCTAGATCTTTCACATCAAACATTGTACCAAGATAATTTTTAACATCTACTATATTAGACAAAGACTTACTAAATATCAAGATATCATCAACATATACACATAATAAAACAAACTCATTATCGATCACCTTTGAATACAAGCATCCATCAAACTCATTAGCAACAAATCCATCTTTAGGGATCACACTATCAAATTTTTCATACCAATCTTTTGGGGCTTGTTTTAAACCATATATAGACTTGACTAATCTACAAACCTTATGCTCTTGCCCTTTAACAATAAATCCTTCGGGTTGTTCCATATATATCTCTTCTTCTAGTTCACTATTTAAAAACGCAGTTTTAACATCCATTCGGTGAATATGCAAATTATTAATAGAACCTAAAGCTAACAAAGTACGAATAGTAGAAATTCTAGCTACAGGTGCATAAGTATCAAAGTAATCAATTCTTTTCTTTTATGAGAACCCTTTAGCAACTAATCTAGCCTTGTATTTATCAATGGATCCATCAGGTTTCAATTTCTTTTTAAATATCCATCTAGAACCTACCGTCTTACTGCCTTGGGGTAAATCAGTTAAATACCAAGTATTGTTTTTCATTATTGATTGAAGTTCACTATTTATTGCTTCTTTCCAAAAAGGAGCATCGGAAGAACACATAGCATCAGAATAAGATAAAGGCTCACCTTCAAGTAAATAAATAAGAAAATCATCACCAAAGTCTTTTTCAATTCTAACTATTTTACTCCTTCTACGTTCATCTAAAGAATTAGACGTAGAAGCTACATCATGAAAAGAGCGAGAGGTATTATCAGTTATTTCAGATATTCTAGTCTTATAAGGAAACACATTCTCAAAGTAAGTTGCATCTCTAGCTTCAATAATAGTATTAGCAAAAATTTCACTAATATCAGAACGAATAACAAGAAATCTATTAGTAACACTATCAGGGGTATAACCAACAAAAATAGCATCAACCGTTTGAGATCCTAATTTTCTCTTTTTAGGACCAGGGATACTAACTTTAGCTGAACAACCCCAAACTCTTAAATACTCAAGATTTAGAGCTTTACGTTTCCAAAATTGATAAGGAGTAATTTTACTAGTCTTTTGAGGTACACGATTCAAAATATGACATGCGGTTAATAAAGCCTCACCCCAAAGATTTTCAGGAGCACAAGAATTCACAAGCATAGAGTTTACCATATTCATTAAAGTACGATTTTTCCTTTCCGCAACTCCATTGGATTGTGGAGAGTAAGGAGGCGAAAATTCATGAATAATGCCATGTTCCTGAAAATATGAAGCCATCTCATTAGAAATATGTTCGTCACCTCTATCAGACCTAAGAATTTTAATCTTTGCTCCTCTCTGTTTTTCTACTTCAACTTTATAAATTTTAAAACAATCAAACACCTCATCTTTTGTTCTAATCAAATACACATAACAATATTTAGAATAATCATCTATGAAAGTCACAAAATTTTTTCTACCACCTCTAGTAGGAGTTTTATCAACTACACATAAATCACTATGAATTAATTCAAGTAATGACGAGTCTCTAAAAACATTAGGAAAGGATTTTTTAATAGGTTTCGCTTGAGCACAAATTTCACACTTAGACACAGAGTTCAATTTCATTTTTGGTAACAAACCACTATTAGCCATTCTAGTTATAGCACCATAATTAACATGTCCAAGTCTCTCATGCCACAAATCAGAATTTTCAACATCAGTGGGAGATGAATTACTATTAACAAGATGAGAAGTCACATTCAATTTAAATAAACCATCACTAACAAAACCTTTACCAATAAAGACATCTCACTTAGAAATGACAAATTCTCTAAAACAATTTTATAACCAAGAGCAACAAGTGTAGACCCACTAATAAGATTTCTTCTAATTAAAGGCACATGTAACACATTTTGCAAATTCAAGAATTTTCGCGATGTTAACTCTAATTTTATTCTACCTTTACCAAACACACAGGGGTTTTAGTATTATCACCAAGAATGACATTTTCACCATTTAATACTTGATAATTAGAAAACCAAGATCTATCCGAGCAAACATGCACACTAGCTCCCGAATCCAACCACCAATCAATAGAATCAGTAACTAAATTAATAACAGATATTATATTATCTAATCTAATTACATACTCATTTACCCTTGATGCCATAAACTCAGGTAAAAGATAAAACAGATTTCTAGCAATTTGTATCAATCAACCCAAAAGAGTAAAACTACAATACGACTCGATATACAATTTAAATAAGATATCTCAAACTGTACTAGACACTCAGGCAATGACAATTGACCTTAGGATCAACTTAAATTTCATTAAAGATGTGTGGCAGTGAACTAGCAAGAATCTAATATGTCAAATAACACAAGTGGACAAAAGGCCAACTAGCACTCACAAAACAAAATAAATAGTCTGCCAAAAAACTTCCTTAGATTGCAAGAAAATTAGTACGAAAATTCTTTTATAAAAACAAAAGAAAATTAACGAACAAATTCTAAATGTCAAAAATTACCAATATGAATTTTGAACAAAAGAATGATTCAACACAACAGGTTAATGATTTTTATGAAACTAAGCGGACTAAAAATCTTATATAAGAAAACTGATCAACTTTAACACATGTAGAAAAAGACAAGTACTCCAACTAAAATTAATGAAAGGCATATGTTTAGCCTATTTGTATTTCGAGGATACAACTCAACTTAAACAAGATTATAATAGTAAATAGTATATAGACTGTCACAAGGAATCTCATATAATATCATCTATCAGAAGAAAAAGATTAAGGTCAATCTATAAACTTGAGGAATTACTATATTGAAAGAAGCTCAGTCAACTGATCAAGCATCAGTGAAGTATTCGTTAAGAAGTGGATTTATTTGAAGTGATAGAGATTTCAATGTGATAGAGACAGTACAGAAGATTAAAGAGAGAGAGGAGAAGAGAAAAGGAACCACATCATAGAGTCAACAATAAAGAAAAGTCGTTGGAGTTAGTCGCTCATGAACCAGACTGTGCATTGAGCGTCAGCAGAAATTCGGTGGTAATTCTTTATTACTTTCAGTGGTTCAAGTAAAAGATTTGGCTATTTGAAGGATTCATATTAATTCTCCTTTAATTGATTATATTATGTGATTAATTTAATTAATAAATTAATTCTATAAGAATTTATTTATTCATTAACATAATTACTTAATTAATTAAATTAGAATTTTATGTAAAAGAAAATTAATTAAATGATTATCAGAAAATCATTTAATTGATTAAAGCTGAAAATTGTACTGATACTACCTTTTCAGAAAGGTAGTACCGAAGGTAGTACAAGCTCAACCAAAAGGTAGTACCGACCACTACCAAAGGTAGTAGCCTTCTCACTGAAGGTAGTACTAATGTAATTCAGAAGGTAGTACCGACCATGGCAAAGGTAGTAGCCACTCTGAAAAGGTAGTACCGACCAACTGAAAGGTAGTAGCCACCGTTTAAAAGGTAGTACCGACTTTTGCAAAGGTAGTTCGAGGCTTATTTCATCACAGAATAGGCAGAAGGTTGAGGAGACTTTGTATAAAGATCAAGGCTGCAAGACAGATAAAAAAAACACACAACATAATATCTAAACACACCCGGCAGCTCCATTCTCTCTCAAAGCTCTCAAGAACACGGAGATAGATTAATTTGTATAAAATCAAGTTCTTAGCCTTCTTAATATTTTATTCGGGTAGAACTTGATTATTTGTATCTCTTGTACTATTAGCGAGTTTTTACTCCTAATCTATATCTCATTTTTTATTAACAAATCTAGAAAAGTTCATGTCGAATTTTCTAATTTGTTTTTATTAACTAGATATTGATTCTGTACTGTATTTGTAATAACCCTCAAGTTTAATATAATTTTATATTCAACTTGAATTTTGTTTCATTTAATTCCGCAATAATTTGTCTTAATTGAATTTAAATCTAAAGGACAAATTTCGATTAAACAGTACTATTTGTATTCAACCCCCCTTCTACAAACAATATTGGACCTAACAATTGGTATCCGAGCCATTCGATTGACACACAAATCAAGATCCTATTTTTCATCAATTAAGTTCGAACTCGAATTTTCTTAACTCTCCCAAATCATCATGTCTTCTTCAAGAGTTAAGATTCCAATGTTTGATAGAATGAATTATGAACCGTGGAAAAAGAAAATGATCCTTTTTCTACAAGTGGCCAATCCTAAATATTTAGGAATATTGAAAACCGGGCCAATAGTTCCTATGGTTATAGAAGAGGAAGTAATCTCGGAAGGAGTTGTTGTAATTCCCGTAAGGACATATCCAAAGGACATTAGTGCTTATACAAATGATGACAAAGTGGATATTGCCCTTGATCTTAATCTACAATTGATTTTGGTGGAATCCCTAGATGCAATCATGTACAATCATGTTATTAACTGTAAAGATGCCAAGCATATCTAGGCACCATTATAACAATAAATGAGGGAACTAAGAAAGTCGGGGAAAATAGATTGGAAATCCTGACCTCTGAGTATGAACATATCAAATCATAACCTGGAGAACATATCTTTGATGTTTTTGAGAGATATAATAAATTAATTGATAACCTACACCTCCACGGGAAATTTTACACACTCAGAGAAATAAACAGAAAGTTCTTACTGACACTTCCTACGAACCTGGAACACAGAATAACTACCATTAGAGAATCCAGAGATTTGAACCAAACTACTTTGGAGAAAATCTTTTGCATTCTGAAAACATATGAAATGGAACAGGTGCAACAAAAGGAGTTATATGGAAAGAGAAGGGTAGTCAGCACTTCTACTGCTTTGGTTGGTGAAGCTTCGGTGAAGATGGAAGCTAAGGTTGTTCAACCTTACAGCTCTGAAAAGGAGGTTATTGTAGCAGAATATGGGAAGGCAGCTGCAAGTCAGGGTTGTGGAGAATTTTATTCATTAGAGGAACTAGAGCAGTTGGAGGATGAGTCGATGGCAATGGTTGTAAGGCAATTTGATAATTTCAGATTTAGAAGAAGTTCAAATTTCAGATTCAAGTCTACTAGGAATAGATTCCAGCAAGGAGGTTCTTCATCAAGTAGCACAAGGGGTGGCTACGAAACTGGGATGGTAAACAGAAGCAGGATCAGGTGCTTTAAATGCAATGAAATTGGACACTTTACAATTGAGTGTCATCAACCTCAACAAGATGCAAGGAGAGAGTATGCATCTGGTAAGAAGAACACAGACATGGCCTATGTGGTACAAGGCAAAAGCTGGGATGACACAAACAGTGATGAAGAGGAGGTTGAGGATCTTGCCCTGATGGCAAAAACAGAAGAGATCCTAACTGGTCCTAAATCTCAGGTAAAATTTACTGAATCTGAGTTAGTTCGTCAGTTAGGTGGTTCCTTGGTTAATGTTAGGTCCAAATGTGTTGTAGAGGGGGGGGGGTGAATACAGCTTTTCGAATATGAGAAGCAATAAATACGATGCAATAAATGAACACACAGATTCAAGGAATATATTTCTTATATATAACTTGAAATGGTTGCTACAACATTCATTACAAAGTATGACAGAAGTTCAGAGAGAAGTGAATGATACTAAGCTCTGTGAATGCACTCTCTCTCTTTTTCTTGTGTTTCTCTCAACTATTGCTCTCTATAAAACATTACACAAGTACTTCTATTTATACTACATGTAATCTATGTCCTGTAGTCTTCAAAGACTAAGATATACGTGGCCCAATGATGTCCACATAAATCTTGCCTTATCTTGAAAGCTTGGAAATCTGCCAATCAGAAGATGCCATGTGTCATGTTGAAGCTGCACTCTAAGTAGAACTTCTACTTGAGAATTTCTACTTAGCCATCTCGAATTTCTAAGTAGAACTTCTACTTAGAAACTTCTACTTGGTCATCTAGAATATTTAGTACTTAGAAAATATTCTGGTCTTCAACTTGAAACTTCAATGCACATCTTGAACTTGTGATATCTTTATGTCTTCTTTATTCTTCACCAAGCTCTTGAATATGGATCTTTATTACTGACATAAACTTGCTATCAATGTCCTGACACTTGATGCACTGGTCTGGTTCATAAGTGACTAGTCTTGATAGTGTTTTTGCTTCTTGAATAAATTACCATATCCAATTAGTAATGTGGCTTTCCAATATTTGCTTTCCTTCTTGTTCACTTGGAATCAATTGGTCTTATTGATACTGATAGTTATGATCTTGATTCTTGGCTTTTCAAATCACTGAGGCATGAACAACTTTGACTTGAACTTCTCTCAATGATTTCTTCTTGGCTTGATCATAGTTAACATGTTGAATTGTATCAATTACCTTGTCTTCATTTAGTGTTGATTTCTTGTGACTTCTTGTTCTTGATTGTCTTCTGGTTAAGTATCTTTTCCTTTAGTTGAGTTACATTAGTTATAGTGTTACAAGTTTACACACTCTGCCTTTCAATCTCCCCCTATTTGACTGTCTAACAATGACATTCAAATTAATGAAGGATAACTCAACTAAACAATGAGACGAGAAAAGATAATTAACATTACAGTCTTGAATAATTTACAATTGAAATTTACTTGAAAACAATACAAAGAACTTAAACTAGAAACAGAATTCGAACTTCGAATTAAAGATCATTTGAGTGATTCCTATCACCTGGATTATTTCATACCTTTTAGTCAAACTTATATCACCTTATTGGATTCACTCTAAGGTGAATTTTCCTCAAGTGAGTTAAAGCAACCGAAAGACATGAAGTTTTTCCAACTTCAAGTTCACACCACTCTGACCTTTAACCCTAATTCCGTTTCCTCTTTCTAGCTTCAGCAGCTTGGTCTTTCTCTTCTTTCTGCTTTCTGCGCTTCTCCTTCTGCTGCTGTTCTTTCTTGTACACTGGATCGCGAAGCTGCTTCCACCTAGCATTCAATAGACTTACAGCTTCCATTTCTAGAGGATTCTTGGGCTCTGGATAAGGATGTTTGAAATGCCTTCTGAGTTTGTCCACCTCCTGAGTAGTCCTGATCTTTGGAATGTCCTCAAAGTTCTTCATTATGAGATGAGGTTTCCAATGTGATTTATCAGCTTTAAACTGACAATAGATCATCTTGGGGTAGCCCTTGACACGGTCAGTATTGTGGACACTAGCTGCATCTCGCTCCATCCGCTTCTTTTCCACTACTACCTCAGATAGGTAACTCACGAGTCTCTACTTTTCTTCCACATACATATCTTCCACTTCGTCCCATTTGAATACATGTAATACTTTCTCCAGAAATGCAGCATCGTGAGTCTGTAGCAGCCATTTTCTACTCATATGCAAAAATGTTTGAATCTGGTTTGCATCTATGAATACTAAGGCATCAGCTGTATCTTCAACATAAGCGTGTATCCAGTATACACTATCACTTCCTGGAACACCACTTGCCTCCCTTATCTCTCCTTGTTCCAGTGCTCCAGAAGGAAGAGTCAGAGCTTCATCTACATTCTTCATTGCTTGAAGAATATTCCATTTCTTCTCCATCAGCTCCGGCTCAATCTTCACGTTATCTAGAGGGTTTGGAGCAATGATATCACACTTCCACACCTCATTGCTCTTCTTGAATATGACTCTTTCAATGATCTTCACGGATTTTTCTTTAAGCTCAGAAGCGAATCCCTTACTCATCATTTGTCTACAGACAGCTTTGAGAGATTCCACTGAAAGCTCCATTAGATCATTTTCCTCCATGCTAACCCTCTTCATCTTTCCGTCAACTACCATCCAGACAAAATTTGGATATGCTGAGAATTCTGGACCCTTGTCCTCTGCTAGCTGCATTAACTGATCCCTATACAGAATGCTTAGCTCCTCAGATTGAGAGTATTGAATTTTTGTTGCTAGCAAGAACAACTCTGACGCAGATCTTCTCGTTATGAATTGGTCATCCACATATAGGAAAGATGTTGGGACTCCTTCTACCAAAGACAAAATAACCTGCCACTCCTTAAGTGTTGCATTGTATCCAACCCTGACTTTAGAAATTAATCTCTTCAAAGCACTTATATAGTCCATAGTCATTGGATTCTGCAAATTCAAGTTGTAGAACAGATCATCTGCCTCCTTGTTATGAACTCCTTTCACACAGGATCCCATCAATATCTTCCTTGCTTCATCCCACTTCTGTCCTATCCTTCTCTTGTCGAGATCAACTTTAGGATCAGCTAGCCTTGCAAGCTCATGATCATACTGCTTCCCTTGGAGCTCCACTTTCTTTTCTAGGAACGCAGCACGTTCTTACATCATCTTCATTTTATGGAACTGAGCTTGTTCCAAGGCTAACTGTTGAGCTTTAAGGGTTTCCTCGTCAACAGGAATTTCTTCAGGCATTCCGAAAGACATCCCAGCACCTCCACCTTGTTCCTTCAAAGATCTCTTTATAGCATGTGCCAAAGGTACGTCTTCCATATCAGAATCTGAGTCAAGTACCTCCTTTACTGTTTCCTGATGACTCAGGTCAACGAATGGTTCATCAACCATCATTGCCTTACCCTTTCTCCTCCCCAGAGCCTCTTCATCAACAGACGGCTCAATTTCTATTTCCTTGACAAGATCAGCATGTTCTTCAATTTCTTCGATATGAACTGCCTGCTGTCTCGTCTCCTTTCCACTCTCCCCCTTAGGTGAGTTATCTTGAACACCACCTTGCTCCGGAAATCCACCAGCAGCATAAGAACCTCCAAAACCAGAACCGGAGGCTCCCGCTCCACTAGCACCACCTGCACCAGCATCGAGGGGAGGTTGTTGCGACTCGAAACACTCCGGGGGCACAAAACTCCTGACTGCGAACATCATTCTACTGATCTCCACGGCCATTGTATGCATTGTAGACTCCATTGCCCCCATCCTTTTATTAAGAGTGCTTCCCAAGACACCACCAGCATGGCCCAAGTCATTGACCTTGTTTGTCAAAGCATCAAAAGCCGTAGCTTGACTTGCCATTCGTGCTGCGTAGTCATCAAGAGCCCTTTGATTGTTTCCAATGCTAATCCCGAACTGCCCCATCGTCTGCCCGAACTGCCTCATCTGATTTTCCATAGAAGTCATACGTGTATCAAGATTTTCAATATTAAGGGACGGTGTTTGGTTTAGGTGTCCTCGCTCTAATACTCGTTCTGTTAGTATTTGGCGCTCGGTTTCGGGCCTTAAAAATGAAGGTCCCTCTCTCCCTAACCTCTCACACACACTCCCTGTCTCACGCTCGTGTATGTCTTCAATGATTGATCCAAAGTATGAAGCAGTACCTGCAGAAATTGGATAAGCAATATAATTGGCAGTTATGGGATCTATGTCTGTTTTGTCCTGAGTTGGAATCTCAGGCTGAGGGGCTGCAAAGTGTTCTTGTACGACATCAGAACCAATCCTCTTTGCAGCATCAGTATGTACCGGTGAAGGTACGGCTGAAGTTGTTAAAACTTCATGTCCTTTTGAAGCAACAGGATCTTCAAAAGGTACATAATCCTCACCAAAATCCCTATGTGCAGATTGTTTAAGGGGAGAACCACTCTCGTGAGGTGGAGTGGTTGCGTGTGACACACTAGGGTTTGACTGGACTTTTGAAGTGGCAGCATGAAAAATTTTGGCTTTCTTTCGAATAAGATGCTGCACTTCGGGGTCACTCTCCTCATCATCTCCTACATATACATGTGCTGGCTTTCTGACTTCCGTTAACAGGGGTGAAAGAGAATAAGAATGTGTGTCAGGCTCAGAAATATAGCTCTCACCCTGGGATAGATTCTGCGGGTTAGCAGTCTCTTGGGTCTCGGAATCAGATACGTAGGAGGAGGAATGAATAGTATGCAGGGAGAGATTACCTGATTCATTACCTTGTGCCTCATCGCTTTGCTCATCAGGAATCCCATCAAATGCCTCAGCATGAGCAGACGGATTCTGAGCATATGATGAAACTTGCGATGATTCCTCCAAATTGGTAACTCCTGCATCATATGTAAGCCACATTTGTATATTTTCAGGAATTGACATCGGTTTACCTTGATGTTTATCCTGATTAGCAATGGTTGAAAGTGAATTAGTGCCCATCCCTAGCGGTGCAGATGTTGGGCTTCTGGAAAATCCCTGTCTAACATCAAGAGCATCCTTCGGTATTAAATCATTAATCAGCATTTGTAGGAACCGAGGAAACCAGCAGACAACATCAGTTGTAGTGAGGTCTCTGCTTGCAGGAGATCCCATTGTAGCCACTATCTCAGAGAGAACTATGCATCCATAATTTATATCCAGTTCTCTTGCTAGGGCAACTACAAAGGTTTGCATTGGAATTGGAATTTGATGAAAATCTTTTTCGCGTGCCCGAAAACATCTTGTGATGGCCTCGAAAAAGTAATTCCATTCCACATGGAAGAATTGTTTTTGGATGTTTCCAGTGATCCGGCCAGTCGGAGGATAACATCCTATTTCTTCAAAGAATGTGAGGCGTTGTTCCGCTGTAGGTTCTGGATCATAAGCATCTTTGATCGGGAATCCCAGAACCCTGTTGACAATTTCTTCAGTCACCTCATATTCTTGACCCGCTAAGGTAAACCTGAAACCGAAGGGGGTTGTTTTGCTCCCAAAAGTAACCGCACTAGTCCATAATTGCTGTAAAGCATCATGTATTAGTGTAGGTTTAGCAGTAAAAGCATGGCTAGCCTTGGAGTACAAATTAAGAAATCGTACCCAAAACTTAAACCGCGGGAGTTGATCACCAATTTCCGTAGAAATATTATAAAAATTGTTTTTAGCAAGTGAAAATTGGTGAGCCATTTTAATTAAATGTTTTTCTTTAAAAGATGTGACATTTTTTTTTAATTTTGAAAAAAAAGTAATTTACGAATTAAAGATTGTATCCCTTTTAATTTAACAAGAACAACAAAAGTCCCTTTGAGAAATTAAACTACGGGATTCAATCAATAGCCAATACTAAATCTGAATATTCAATGAAGATGAATATTCGTGTGTATACCAGTGAAATCGTGTGTGTTTAGATAGAGAATATGAAATCGTGTTTTATGAACAGATACACAAACAATTTATGTTCGTGTGTATGTATATGCGCGTGTATGAATGGTCACTAAACACACCACCACAACGATTAAGGATAACACAGACAATAGTAGTCAACAAATTGGCAGTAATTCGTGATTAGTATGAGTTTAATCACAAAAACACGGATTAATGGTATGTAATTTGTGAAATCGCCTTGTTTCTGTGAAACGGCTGCTGTAAAAATGAAATTAGGTAAAGTGAATGATGCATCGAGTTAGAGATGTATATATAAATGATTGTGAAATGACAAAAATGTCCCTGTTAAAAAGAGTGAAAATTACTAAGTCCATACAGGGAACACCTAAGTCGAACTCTATCTCGAACATCAAGTCGAACTTCGAGATGAAGTTCGAGATAGAGGTTAACTCGAACAAATAAGCACAAATAAGCACTTTAACCAATTTTATAGCAAAGACTACAGGGAAATCTTATCTCGAACTTGATTGACTTGTAGTAAACCTGGAAAATTCCCCTCCAGTAAAAGAAACAGGGAAATTCGAGATACGTTTCGAGTTAGAAGTTTAACTCTATCTCGAACATCAAGTCGAATTTCGAGTTGAGTTTCGAGATAGAGACTAACTCGAAGTTATTCTCAATTCTTTCCAAAATATCCCCTTGAAGCAAAAACTACAGGGTAATTCAAGATATGTTTCGAGTTAGGAGTGTAACTCGAAAAATTCCCCTTAAGCAATTGAGAACTCTATCTCGAACATCAAGTCGAAATTCGAGTTGAGTTTCGAGATAGACTAACTCGAAGTTAATTCTCAGTTCTTTTCAAAATATTCCCTTAATGGAAACCTCATCTCAACCTTCGAGATAAAATTCGAGATAGACTTTATCTCGAATATTTTGAAGATAGAACTAGGCACACTGGTAACTCGAACTCGAACTCAAAGTCGAATTTCGAGATGAATTTCGAGATAGACAACTCGAAATTCTTCCCAGACTTAGAATTTTCAAAACTTCACTCTGACAGCTTAAGTCGAAATTCAAGTCGAATTTCTAGATGAGTTTCGAGATAGAAACTAACTCGAAATTTTGAAGATTTTTAATTCTAAGGCCTCTAATTACATGAAAATCATAGGTAAATTCATCTAAAAATCATGCAAAATTTAGAATACTATGAATTTAACTCCCCCTATGATCATGCAATCTAACAAGCATAAATTCACAGATTTGTGCTATAAAAGACACTTAAAACATAATGAATTTATGTAAAATGACACTATATGCAAACTATAACAATCATTAATTAGGCATTTTAAAGTCTAAGCACATAATGATTAAGTAGCTTGCACATACAAACATAAACCTGGATTTTACAGATAGAATGGTTTACTAACTTGTGTTAAGCATTCCCAATTCACCAACCAATCTATTGAATGTTACTTCATCAAGAGGTTTGGTGAATATATCTGCAATTTGTTGCATTGTGGGCACAAAATGTAGCTCCACAGTCCCCTCCTCGACATGTTCTCTTATGAAGTGATACCTGATGTCGATGTGTTTGGTTCTTGAGTGATCTACAGGATTGTTGGTTATGGCAATGGCACTTGTGTTGTCACACATAATTGGAATTTTCTTGTGCTCCATGCCATAATCCTTCAATTAGTTCCTCATCCACAGTATTTGAGCTACACAGCTTCCAGCAGCAATGTACTCAGCTTCAGCAGTAGAAGTAGATACTGTATGTTGCTTTTTACTTTGCCAGGACACCAATCTTCTGCCAAGAAATTGACAAGCACCAGATGTGCTTTTCCTATCAATCCTGCAACCTGCATAGTCTGAATCCGAATAGCCAATTAGATTAAAACCTGTATCTCTTGGGTACCAAATCCCTAGATTTGGTGTGCCCTTGAGATACCTAAAAATTCTTTTGACGGCTACGAGATGTGATTCTCTAGGATCCGCTTGGAACCTTACACATAAACAAGTTGTGAACATTATATCGGGTCTACTTGCAGTTAAATAGAGGAGTGAGCCAATCATACCTCGATAGCTTGTGATGTCAACTGGTTTAGCTGATTTGTCTTCATCAAGCTTCGTGGCTGTTGCCATAGGAGTCTTAGCTGCTGATGCATCTTCTAGATTGTACTTCTTGAGTAAATCTCTGACGTACTTGGATTGACAGATAAAGATACCATCTTTTCTCTGACTGATCTGTAATCCAAGGAAGAAGGACAGCTCTCCCATCATGCTCATCTCATATTTTTCCTACATTAGCTTGGCAAATTTCTCGCACAAGCGCTCATTTGATGACCCAAAAATAATATCGTCCACATAAACTTGAACAAGTATTAAGTGATTTCTTATATTTTTATAGAACAATGTTTTATCAATTACTCCCCTAGTAAAACCATTTTCAATTAAGAATAAGGATAGGGTTTCATACCATCGCCTTGGGGATTGCTTGAGGCCATAGACAGATTTGAAGAGAAGATACACAAAATCTACATGTTCTGGATCAACGAAGCCAGGCGGCTATTCCAGATACACTTCTTCTTCTAACTCTCCGTTCAGGAAGGCACTTTTCACATCCATCTGGAAAACCTTGAAGTTCTTATGTGCTGCAAATGCCAAGAACATCCTGACTGCCTCAAGTCTTGAGGCACAAACATAAATGATATATATATGTGCAACGATATCTTGAGTATATTGTATGTTGGTCTACTAACTATAAATTAGTATCAAGATATTTGCTGTTTTGATGTTGGTAAAGTTACAATTCTTTTGATTTACCTTAGTAAGCCAAAAGAATGATGACAATAAAAGTAAGTCAATGATCTATTGTTTCTGTTCAGAAGATTCTAGACTTGTCAAGACTCTCTGCCAACACACCACTATAGCTGGCTTTTGGCCTATTAGTTTGGACCTAACAAGTTGGTAATCAAAAATCTTAAGCTGGACCCAAATTTGAGGAAATGGTACTCTAGATATATTTGACCCAACAAGTTCAGGATCTACTAATTAGGACCTAATCAGGCTATAGAGGAATCATCAGCTCATTATCTATTCAATTGCTAATAGATCAATTACACACATATTATATTCTCAATATGCAATTATGCAAGGCCCCAAGTGGAACCTAGAGAATCTATTCTTGTAGTTATCACACTTGATTTTTAGATGTCTTCAGTTGGACCCAGATCTGCGGAGATGGTACCTAGAGACATCAGTTCTGACATGTTTTGCTGCATAGAGACAGATCAAATGAGTTGTACGAAAGCAGGCGAACACAAGGAAACAACTTCATCTCCAACAACTCTATGGAACACTCAAGGCTAAGCATCTTGCATAAGGTATCAATTCTTTTGAGAGAGCATGTCTTTATTTAAGAATAACTTGCAGACACGTTTGCTAAATCACTTGATGAAATTAATTTTTCAAAATTGGTTTGTAAATTTGGGATTTATTAATAATATATGATTTGTAAAACCCATCTGTTAAGTAATTCTTAAATGAGTTTACAAGTATTCAATTATCAGTATTGAAAGGACATGTGAATTCATTGTAAGCAATTCATAAATGAGTTCATATATTGAAAGGACTTGTGAACTTATTTACATCCAGACCTCACGCTGAAAATTATCTGTTGAATGATTGCCATGTGTATAATTGTAATATATTTCAATGGTGATTATTTAAGGATAATTTAAATACTTAAATGCTAAAATCTAACTCATAAAGATTTAGTATTTATTTAATTATTTATTTTGATTAATATGAGTTATAGAACCTAAAGCAATTCAATTTAGTATTTGCTCTATACCTCATTTATCAAAATAAATCTGAATCATAACTAATTTGGACTTATATGTCTTGGTCTTCAATTAGTTGTGAGATGTTAATTTTAGTGAATTTATCAATGCTCCATTTTCAGAAATTCACTATAATTAATATCATGGTTCTAACAACTGGTTGTATTGAAGTTTTGACTTATATCATTTAATGATATTGTTGAGTATTGAATACGATAAAAGAATACAGAGGGGGGGTGAATGGATTCTTGAACTTTTCTTTGTTCTTGAATCTTTGCAGCAAGATATGTGTTGAATGTGTGAGATATGTAAGTACAGATAACAAAGACAAACACAACACAATATCACTTTAATCTAATATTTTATTAGATAAAGATTTTGCTACAATCTGTGAATACAAATGGTAGTATTCTCAGCTTCGTTTTTCTTAGAGAGATATTTCTTGAGATGTATATTGAAAAACTTATCACTCGTAGCTAAGGAAGTGAGGCTGTATCCTTATAGACATGGATACACCTACTTACTACAAATAAGGTAGGTAAACAAAATACTTTCCAGTCTGTCTATCTTATTTGAGTAAAAGTCCAAATGGCTACAGATTTGACTTTGCAAAGCCTGTTCAGATCCACTTCTTTAGCTCCTTGTCCCTTTGTCTTATCTCTCCAAGCTTCTTTGTAGGCTTTCCAATCTGCTTTATAGTACATAGTCAAATAAAGCGTCTTGGCTTGTTGCAGGTTTCTGACTTGTACAATCCTTCAGTACTTTGTCTCCAAGAATGTATTCGAGAAGTGGCTAGGTGATTGATTGGAGAACTCGAATTGACTTAATCGATAACTCTGAGTTCTCGAATAGTGTTATATCGACATATCGAATCACTTCTCGAATAGCTCTTTTCTCTGGGACTCCTTGAGATATCGAATAGAGCATTTTGACATATCGAATCCCTGAGATGTCGAATAGCTTCTTTAGTCCTTGAGATATCGAATAGATCATTGACTTGTTGACTCTTAGAGAACTCGAATGATGCTTTGACTTGTTGACTCCATGAGTTCTCGAATAGAGTACTAGACATATCGAATCTCTGAGATATCGAATGAGATATCGAACAGTGTATTCAGAGATATCAAATAGTGTCTTCTGAGATATCGAATCTCTGACTTCTCGAATAGACAAATGTACTTCTCGAATTGGTACTTAGGCAAATTCTTCATTTCTTCAAATCCCAACTGTGATTATTTGGCAGTCTTTATCTCCTTGCTTGAGGCATGAACCTTGGAACTTCTTTCAAGCATTATTCTTGACTTTATAATTACAGTAACACAACTAGAATTTGATGCCTATTACAAGTACAGAACAAATAGAAACTCTACAACTAGAGGTTCCCTCAGTTAAGAGGTCATGTAGGTAATGCATAGCATTACACATACTTAGGCTTGTTATTAGATGTATTCAGGCATGCCTCTGTGACTAACAATCTCCCCCAAATTGTGAGTAAGACCCTTAGTCACAATTTCATGTCTGATAACAAGCCTAACATACATAAAGATAAAACTTGACAGTACATGTATGAATTTTGATCAGCAATGTGAATAGAACTACAGGGTGAGTAATCTTACAGCCTATAATGAAGTACTAGCCATTGTCATTAGTTTCCCTTTCCATAGCTTTGGCTTGCAAATCATCATATGCCTTCTGTCTTCTTTCTTTCTCATTCCTTGTATTCTCATCCATAGCTTTTATTATTTCTGCCATAACATCCAATTCTTCAAGCAAAATTGAGTCTTTGAAATCTTCAAGTACTGAATTCAGAATGCTTGTAGGATAGTGGTTGAGTAGATTCATTCTGATGTGGATCTGATTCCCATTTCTCCTCCTATACTTCACCACATAGGGGTTAAACTGAACTCTACACAATCCCTTTGCCCTTAGCTTTTCTGTTTTAATCTCCAGTCTCTCAATTTCTTTCTCCCTTGCTAGCCATTTCTCAAGACACTCTTTTCTGATTTTCTCCTTATGATCTCTCTTCATCTTCACAAAATCAATTAGCTCCAGCTTCCATACTCTTTCCACTTTATCTTCTGAGCTCAACAATGCAATAATTCTTTCTATGTCATGTAGTTTGCCCCAGTGTTGACATCCTCCTTGTTTGAATTTCTCCTCCCTTCCATCAGTATATTTGATCTCAAGGCAGTTATCAACAATGGCAACATGACAGATTCTTTGAGCTTGTAAGAATTGCAGTTGGTCTTCATCAAAATCTTCATCTAGTGGTTGGAGTTTTAAGCCTAGATAGATTGTCAGAGTCCTTGACTTGGATAGCTTTGGTTTCCTTGCAACTTGTTTGAATTTGATCCTTTTGACATGGTTGCCTGGCAGTAGCATGTGACCTTTGTTTGTGGACCATTGTAGTATTCCATTAGCAGTATGCTTTTTGAAATGTACAGATGGTTTCTTGACTTGAATCTTCTTCTCTTCTTGAGGTGGTAAAACAGTTGCAGAAGCCATGGGATTAATTTTGGTAGGTCATTACTAACAGCATTCACCCTAGACTTAGAGTCTTGTGTTGTGGTGAGATTACTGCTAGCAATGCCTAAGGCTTGCTATTTTCCATTCTTCCTCTCATAGACTTTGCCTTGGTCATCATCCTTCTTATCCTTGATGTCTTTCTTCTTCTTCTTATCCTCATCCCCCTTATCACTCCTGTGATGACTTCTCCTCCCATCACTCTTGTCTTCATCTTCATCATCCTTATTTCTCCTTGGCTTGGCCATTTCTGGAATTACACCAGTTGTAATGAATGATCTGAGAATGTACAGTGCCTCTATCTCTTCAGCAGTACTTGTCCCCTTTTTCTTTTGCAGTAGATCAATGATGGCAATAATGAGTCTGTGATTTCGAGAAGTGAGATCATTGGGAATGACCAATTGTTTAATCTCTTCAATTTTGGTTCCAGACTGATAGATGATGGTCCATGGCTTCTTAATCACTTCTGGCAGCCTTGAAGCTTGGCCATTCCTCAAGTCATCATACAGACTCTTATTGTTTTCATTTACATTCCTCTTCTCTATGAGCTCTATCAGTGCATCTATCTCTGAATGTTTCAAGGCGTGTAGAGTTTTGTAGGTTAGATGCCAGATTCTGGATTTTGCTACCATCATTACTTCCTTGAGCCATGAGCTATTAACTTTTCTAGGTACCACAGTGAAGTAATCGATCTGATCCTTCAAGCTCCTTAGATACAATTGAGTGTCACCAGCCTGTTCTCTTGAGACTTTCAGAAACTCCAAGAATGCATCATCATGATAAACATTTGAGTTTGCAATTTCTTGTAGCTTGGCCTCAGTGACCACCTTCACTTCTACAGGCTTGGCACTTTTAGATATGGAGAGTGAAGGTTTATCAGATGGCATACTCCCTGCAACCACTGTGGTTGTGATAGTTTGCTTTTGACCACAGGTAGTAGTGATGTGCACAGTTGGTAGAGTGACAACTGGCAGAGAAGTAGGAGGCTCATCAATTTTGTCTTTTCCTTTGCCAGGCACATGAATTAGAGATTTTGAAGTTCTTTGATGAGCACCTTCAGTGATTTTGATGCCCTTTACTGGTGGTTTCTCCCCCTTTGTATTTGAGTTCCTTGATGTCCTCTTCTCCCCCTTAGGCTTGTTGTCAGGCACAGAGGCTGTAGTATTGACCTTTGGGGTTGAAGATTCTTCAGGTAGAGGGAGACCCATGTGCTTCATCATTGTAGACAACATTGATTGTTGATGCAGAAGAACATCAGCTGTGGTGGTGGCTTGAGTGTTCAACTGCTCAGTGAGAGTCAGTACCTTGTCTGTAAGATGAGCATTGGACTGAGTGAGAGTAGCTACCTCCTTTTCAAGTGCATCTACCTTACTGAATAATGCATTAGATTTGAAGCCAGAAAGGGATTGTTCTTTAACTCTCTGCACTTCAAATCTACACAGCTCATGCACAGGAACCTCAGTTACCAGCTTGTCTCCATATTGATTTGCAAAGAGTGTCCTAAGCATGGCATTGGCATCTGTAGTCTGATCAGATAGAATTTGAAATTTGCTTCCTAGACCTGTGACTGTATCTTTAAGGAGAGCTAGGCTGTTATCCATCTTGGTGCAGGTGGTGTTGCAGTGTCTGATATCTTTGACCACACTGTCTAGTTGAGGAAATTTGGAATCAAAGGCCCTCTTTATCTCTTCTACTGAAGTGGCTGTCTTGTCACTCACCTTGTTGACTTCAGTTTTGACTCCCTTGCCAAGATAGTGTGCAGCCTTGAGGAAACCCTTGTAAGAATCATTGACAGCTTCAAACACTTCACTAGGGGACAGTGTAACACCCCCAGATCCGGGGTCCGGGATCCGGTGGTTACGGTTTCCAATTCTGTCCACAACAATTGAACTTTCCTTAACATCAAATAAATTACGTCTCTATAACCCAACACAACAATATAAAACACACCCGTTATAGTCCCAGAGATGAAATCAGAGTAACAATCAAATTTTTATTAATCACATTATGAGTTCTTACAATCCAAAAGAATTTCAATATAAATACATATTCTTTGCCATCCATTTACATAAGTCATACTAGACCATATTCATGGTACTGAAAGAATAAATATACCCTACCAATAGCTTCTTCTTCAGCTCTGGTAGTCTCATCGTCCTCGCCCGCGTCGAGTGCGCCTTGTGCGAGTCATCTGGTCTAGCTGTTGTTGTGATATAATAATAAAGCAAGGGTGAGCAATAGCCCACCAACAATAATATATAACTGAACGATAATGTAACAGTTCAAAAGTATCTTTCAAACCATATGCCATGCATTTACGGAAATGATGCCAGTATAATATGAACGATGAAGTTACAAGGTAACTTAAAGTATTTGTTTGTAGAAATATCTGCTACATCAAAGTAAGCGAGATATTCTTATTGTTATTAAAAAGAGGAACTTGCAAGAAAAGGTTGCAATTCCAGGTATGACCCTTTTTCCAACTCTGCCAACAGTAATCATGTTGCAGGAAATAAATAAATTTGGATGATGAACCAATGATGGAGTATTCACCGCGCCCGCTGTTCCAATCTTGATGATCAGTCGAGATCGTACAGCTCAATTTAGATTTACTACCGGTAGAAGGAAGAACTGACGGCTTTACTTGTATACCGCCTTACTAGCTCTCCCCGGCCAACGGTTGGGCCAAAGGGGATGGACCGGCGCTACTCGGCCTCTTACACGACTCCTAGTTCAAATAGAATTCATGATTCTGAATGTAACGTTCGTCCCCCTTTCCCCAAGTATAATACTTGTTGATAAGACTCCACAAAGTAGTCGTATCTAGTTGGAAAGGAAAATTTATCAATAACTCCCAAGCTATTACTTGGTGCGGATATCAACTTGTTCCAGTAATCTTACCCCTCGAAAGATGAGAAGGTAAGCAATGACTTAATAAGTCAACAGCACCCGAGTTGCGAGTGAAGGGAATACTTTATGACCGGGAAGTCGACAAGATAAATAACATTTTCCAAGTAAGGTTCCCTTATTATTAAGGGGATAGACTCAAAGAAGAATGATGTCTGAGAACCTTTCTTGATATAAGATTAATAATAATATGACTCCGAGATATTTTCTGTAATAATCGAAGAAGATAAACCTTATCGAGGTTATTCTAAGTATGGAATAAATATCCAGTGAATATTTATTGAATTAAAATATTTAAAGAATATTTGGGAATATGAAAGAATATCTTTAATCAGAGTATTTCTCAAAATAATCCCTGAAGAAATATCAGGAGAATGTTTATTGAATAAATAAATATTTAAATGAATATTCAAAACAATATTCATTAATTAATAAGACCTGAAAAGAATATTTAAGGTAATGTTCATAATTAATTAGGAATTTAAATGAATATTCAAAAGTAATATTCATTTAATGAATAATATCCTAAATGAATATCAAGTAATATTCATTTAGTAATCCAAGCCTTAAGGAATATTCGAGATAATATTCGATAATTACATCAAGCTTCAGATGAATATTAAAATAATATTCATCAAGTATTTAATATCTTAAATGAATATTCAAAAGTAATATTTATTTAATAAAATAATTTTCTAAAAGAATATCCAAACAATATTCATTCAGTAGTCTCATCTTTAGAAGAATATTCGAAATAATAATCGATAATCAATTCGACTCTGAATGAATATTGAGAAATATTATTCGTCGAATGATTACGTTCGAATAATTATTTGAAGTAAGGATCATTAAAATAAATAATCTCGAATGAATATTCAAATAATATTCGTCGCCTGAATAATAGAAAATATTTACTTAAATATTTTCCTCCGAGATAATCTCGATATATCAAGGAATATTGACTCCCGGTCTATATTTGATTAATAAGATGTATACGCCCTTCTATGAGGGTCTTACAATAACCGGCTTATAACTGATATATAACTATCTAGCTTATAAGCCAACAATAACATTCAGGGAACAAGTATATCAATTCGACTTGAAAGTAGGCATGCATGCCATGGCATATGTATATCAGCAATCATATATATATATTTATTCAATCACAACAACAGCCTAAAAGAAGGGAATTGAAACTTGCCTGGTAGTCGAGTACGGTAAGGGGTAGTGGTAGCGGGTCCCGGTTCAGCTTGGTGATCTATAAATAGCCAAGGCATTCAGGATTAATCACTTAACATATTAAAAGTTAAGTTATACTTAAATCGAAACACGTTCTCGAGTTATCTCGTTATACCCCTTTTTAGTGGATTACTTTTATCACTGATCCGACCCGACATTCGTTCGTTAATACGACATGTCATTGTACTTATACTTGGGACATACTTAAGTCATATGAGTTCTAAAGTCGATCGTTACGAACCAATACTATACTCCGAGTTTTATCGCCCGTTTTCTAAGTGTTTTACCGAAGTTATAAAAGAGTCGTCTTTTAGGGGTTCGTTCGCGTTTAACCTCGACTCGAACATTTTTAATAAATCGAAAAATGATCCTTTTGACATACGGTTTTCTTTCACACCTTCCTTTTTACCTCTAGTATTTATTTACCAAGATTCTCCATGACGTTACATATTTTACGAGGGGTCAATTACAGTTACGAACTTTCGTTTACGGATTCGAACTACTTTTAGTAATTTGGTCATAAATCCTAAACCGTAAGTCCGTTTCACGTGATCTTTATATCAAAACGAAGCTTAGAACATTACCTATCCTATCATGGCAGATAAGGTCTCTGGACAGTAGGGGTTCGACATGGAAAATGGCATACAAAACATGGTATTGTAAAATCGGGCATTATAACGGCTACGTTTACGCGTTTTCCAAAGTTTTTACACTTTATCACGATCACCCCATGATCAAATCAACCAATTAAACACATGATAAACATCATGACAAGATCAATAACATCTCCTTATAACCATCTCATGGATCATCAACCATAATCAACCACAAATCCATGGATCTAAACATATAACTAACATATCAACCACTAATCAACCAATCCTTCTTATTACTCATATAAACTCAAAGTAAAAGCTATAGTTTAGGATGTTTATACCTTCCTCGAAGTATATTCTAGCCTCACTAAGCTTGGTATGGTCCTTGGATTGCCTTAAGCTTGCTAAATCAATCATGAAAACAAGAAAATCAAAGATTAGTTTTCATTAAAACACTATTCATCCTCCCCTTTGAGGATTTATTTGAAAATGGTAAAAGAGGAGTTTGGGGCTAAGATTTCTAGGAGATTACTTTTATGAATTATAGGACTTACCATAAAAATTTGGAGACCAAATGATGGTTGGAAGGTTGATTTCCCCTCTTGAATTAAGGAAGAAGCCGAATGGGGTATTCTTGGAGGGGGGGGGGGGGTTTGCTTGGTTTGTTTGGTTTGCTCTCATCCATTTTGATGCATTATTGGAATAATATATTGATAAAGTGACTTTAATAAAGTGGTGATGTATTGGATGATGGAGATTGCATGCCAAGTGTTGATCCTTGGATGGTTATAAGCTAACTAGTTTGTTTGTTTTGCTAAGTACTTGTTCAATCTCTAATTGTCTAGTTACTTAGACCACTTGGTTGCTAGATATTTATCTAGTAGCTTGCACAAGACTCTTTCTTCCTCTGCTTGTTTTTGTGTCCGGTTATTACCCGTTTCGATTGATCGTTCGTGGGAATATTTCACGGATTTCTAATTAGGGTTTACCGGGAATCCTCTTTAATATTAATACTTTCATTCTCCATCTTTCATTCTAACTTTCCAATTTATATTCCTTAAATCCATTCGTTAAATACTTAAGGCTATCAGTGTCCAGGGAACTCTCGGAGAAAATAAAAGTGCGGTTTTTCAGAATCCGACAGCTTTTACATACACTTATTTTCCCCCTGGATCACTAATATGAACTCGGAAATCCGTTCCGAATACTTCTATATAGTGTCGTCTCATATTATTATATACTCCCACCAAAACACTATTCATTCTGTATTCTTTACTTGTTCTCTTAGGGTTGTATAATTGTCCGTATTCTCTTTCGATCGTTCCTTAACCTTTTTACGGAACTACTGGATTAATCGCTATCGATCTGGATGACATGAGAGTATTCTCTTGCTTGAATTTGCCATATCTTATTCCCTTAGAAGATAGATTATTCTTACCTATGTTGTCACCCTTTAGCATTCTTCAAGACATAGAAGTAATAAAGTCGAATTCCATTCATTCTTTCCAAATATCAATTATTACATTGTAGCCATAACCACTCCTCAGTGGTTTCCTACCTTCATTCTTAAATCAAATATAATAACATCCCAAAATATCAAATCCTCAAAGTTAATATCTCAATTCTTGGATTATAATAATATTTAATCCACTGTCCGGTCAAATATTATACCGAAAAGAATTTGGAATTTCTGAATTCCGATCGTCTCTCCATTCACTTATTTCCTCCGCGTATTACTAATATGACTTCGAAACATCCATATCACGTCCCGTACATAGGGTGGAGTGAAAAGTTTTCCAACTTACAAAATCACTATTCATCCACCAAATACTATGCACGTACAGGAAACACTATGCACGTACGGGAAATACTATGCATGTACGGGAAACACTATGCACGTACTCATTTCCCTTCAAGGATCCGTTAGCTCCTTCCTGGATGGTAGATTATTCTTATCCAGGTCCTCAACCATCGAATTACTCTATTCTGACCATATACCAATGCATCAGGATCATTGTCCAAAGCAATATCCATTCATTACAATCATTGTTCTTTGAAACCACCATTCATTAGAGCTGGTGACCTTGTTGTCGGAATCATTGTTCCTCATTTAATCATTACTTAATAAAAAGTTTTAATTATATCCAAAATTTGGGGTTCTTACAGTCTCCCCTCCTTAAAAGGATTCCGTCCCGGAATCAGGTAGGAAGCAAAGAGTCGTTTGCCTGTCGTTCACTCTTTAGCTTCCCGGTCAATTCTTAGTCGTTCTACCGTTCCTCATCACATCTTTTAGTGCTACAATTCATACTTTATCCTTTTTCCATCAACGTTGCTACTTTTCGTACAACTCACTATCCGGGTTATACCCTTACTCAGTCTTATCCTTATTGATACCTGCAGTAACATTGGTATCACTATCACCCTACGATTCGGAGGTAACCTCGCTCGTACTGTGCATTTCCTGATCACTTTAATCTTCGCAATCTCGATCAATATAGAGAAGTGGACAGATTTATTGAGAGATCACTATGATCAATTGAACATTTGTTATATTGCATAGTTAGTACAGAAGGGGGCCAGCCTTTAGTACTTGACAAGCAATTAAACAAGTCATGGCATTCCACTTAGACTTCTATCACATAGACAGATAGTCATGTAGCAGTACCTCCCCTCCTAAAAGGGTTGTTCTTCTCAATTCATAAAGAAGATGAATAAGAGAGAAGAAGAGAAAAGAGTTCTAAAGGATTATAGAAAGCTTTCATGGTTGTAGAATATCATACTCAGAATTTACCTCTGAACTATTGAGGTTTATCAAAGAAGAAATTAATCATAATTATATCCAATACTATTTGATCGCAATCTCACGTGTCAACATATCTTGCTGCTTTGTCCATTATTCTATGGACAAATACTCTTGTTCAATCTTAGCGATACTCACATTCGGGAAATCCTTCAACCTTTCAGGTTAAATCTTAGATTTCTCACTTGACATCATTATTACTGACATCCCATATCTTGTTACTAGCATTTTTTTTTATAACTATAATATTGACACTATCAGGTTGTCATCCTGAGAATTCATTAGAAAACCCATTCATAACATTCCTTGCTTCTCATTCCATAGTTGCTTCCCCAGCCTTTTCTTTATCAATCACATCCTTCTTATTAGCTGATTCTTACTCATTTCTATTATTTACTTTCACCTTCACCTCTTTATTGAGACACCTTTCTGCACTTGGTACCTCCTTATCGGCATTCCGTCTCATTTATTCTATAATCATCACGTTATTTCAATTTAAACTTTCCGAAATGAATCTGGCCCGATTCCTTTAACTTAGATTCATATAATCTACTTCTGCCAACCTTGTTTCTCATCACTGGTTCTTTTCTATCTGTGGTTTTCCACAGGTTGTCTTTCGTAAGTCAGACCAGGTCGTATATCTACATGCTCGTACTCCTATCATCTGTTGAACATTTGCATTTTACTGGCGTAGCCTGGCCACATGAAAACCCGTTATGACCGTGCTATAATTTTGGGGGTAAGGCTGGCTCGAATACCGCCGTCCGAACACTTTAAACTCTCAAGTGGCCCAATAAGTCTTGGGCTCAACCGCCCTTCCCTCCAAGTCTCATTAATTCTTTCTACGGGAATACGTTTAGCATCACGAATTATCGACCTCATATTCTCTATCTTGTTTGTGCAGAAGTACACTAACACAAACTTGCTTGTCATTCATCAACATGCCATTTAGCTTATCAATAGCAGCACTTTCTTTATCTTTACGTTGTCATCTCCTTTCTTAGAAGAATCACCCTCGCTTGTTGTTTACGTAGTGCGTTAATAGTTACCCCTACGGGTTTCAAATCCCTTAGGGAGACAAAGTAATCATTATTCCTTATCCATAAGGAACACTTCCTGAACTTGATGTAGATATAACGTGAAGCAGATAGAATTGCAGAAGAGTTTCAAGCATCACAGCTAGGTCCGGTTGATGAAACTATCACTTATGCATCTTCCATAAAAGACTGGAAACTTAACGGTTTACTTCATCAATTTTGTACCATGGTCCTGGTTTGCCTCAAAACGGGACCTTCTAAGGTACGTAATATGCTTAAGACTCCATCAGGAATCGAATCTTTACTTAAACTATTATTACTGTTAATTCTTGCACAGTCATCAGAAGGAATGTAAATTCCTCCATTCCGATATGACCTTCAAGGTCCTTCCAAATATCATCCTGTTTCTTCGGTATGAACATTTGTAATTATTCCTTTATACTTAGATCGTCGGCCACCTCATTGGCCTTTCTTGATGATAATGATTTCTTGTAACCCATGTTTTCTGGGTACATTCCAGCTCAAGTTTTTTTTTTTCTACCTCATTCCCATCACTGTTGGGTTAAAGCATTCTCCCTTAAGCTCTGCTGAAGGAGAAAAAAATATAACTATCAGTCATTTCCATAAGTCATTGCTTCCACCTACCCGTGGGAACTTTATCACGTTTTATTCCCAATCCTACTGAGGATACTACTTTTCTTAGTTCCTTCCGTATCTTAGGATAATCTCAACCTTTATAGGTTCAATCCATACTTCCTCAGGGTTTCATACATACCTCATCTGGCACTATTGTTACTATGTCATACATTCCTTACCAAACTTCCATTTTGAAGTTCGGAATATTACCTTTTTTCCTTGTAAGGTTTCGTAGGCCATCCTTATCATTCCTCCGATATTTTCTGGGTACCGGGTATATCAAAATGTCATTGATCAATACTCTAATAATTCTATCTATGTTCTTTCCAGCACTCTTTTTAATAATCCTTACCGGTCATTGTTGCCTTAGCAAGTCCAGCTCATATCATCTGAAGTCATAATGTCGTTATTAGGGTTAATGCCACCCCTTGTGCATTCCCCAGGGTTTGTCTTAATTTATGGATATCCTATCCTTAATTCAACTGCCAAGGAATTCTTGCATCTTATAATTGGCAATCAGATCATGTATCCTTAATAAAGGTCTCTTTTCAATCATTCTCATTTGATAATCGATCGGTGGTTTAATGCCACCCTCTTCTTTCAGATAGTTGTCAGCCTATTTGGCCTTCCAAAAAGGCAACGTATGTCAATCTCTTCTCTTACCGAACTTGTTAATGGTAGCAAGGATGTTCTGGAAGATATTGGTCGAGTTCAACGTGAATCTCTTAGTGCTTATCGTTCTTCGCAAAGGTACTTGCCTCAGACAAAATTCCTATAGCATACTGTTCAATTTCTGACCTTTTCTATACCCTCTTCATATACCTTCATTGTTTACTTTCCTCCGTCATAATATATTCATGGTATTCATGATACCCTAACATCATACATCTCAAGTCACTATACTTCCATTTTACTCGAAATCTTGGACAACCATATACACATGAGTCACTTCAGTACGGGTGACCCCATCCCAAAAAGGTCTAGTGAATTCCCAATCAAACATGGGTTGTTCGGCAGAAGATTCAAACGATCTCATTAATGTTTCCTTTATATCAGAAGCCCTTGCAGTCGGTGCTTTCTTAGAAGCAACCCTACTTTGTCTTTTCATTGCTGGTCTAGTCGCTTTATAGTCCGTTGTGACTTGGCCTCAACTGGCCACACATAAAAATATATGATTTTAGGGGTTGGCTAATAGCATTACTTTTCTAGCAATTGCCGGCATAGTGCCTTCTTCTTTGATACCTTTCTACCTTTCCAAAACTTTACTCCATATAAGTCTTAATCGACTACTCGGCACCGTCTCCGGTCACCTTTCCTCCACTTTTATCTTTGCAACTATTCTTATCAATCCTGCGTGCCACACAAGCTTACCATTCCTGGCATAACAGCCTTTTCATTTAAGTCAATCCTGGAATTTCTCAGTCCGGCTGGTTTCTTACTTACATGTCCTATTTTCGTCCAATCTCACTTCATCATTTTATCACTACCGTCGATTGTAATGTTCAGGGTCCGTTTACTAACCCATTTTACAGCATCCTTACCCAAATCACAGGGTTTGCTCCAATTTTTACTCTCTTCCGTGACATTCTCTGATAATCAGAAAGACAAGGTTTGCCAAAATTCACCGAATTCCTTTCCAGACTCAGGGAAATTTTGATCAATCTACCCACCTACTGGTAACATTAAGGAGACCAGTTTCGAAACCTGAAGAATAGTTCTATGAACCTCCAAGCAGGTGGAATCATAAGCAGTCATAGTTAACGAAATAATCATCATCGGATTGGAAGTTTACCCACTGGAGAGGAATCAATTATATCCATCCCTTAGAAGGGAATCAATAGTTTCAAACTGAAACCTGTCACAACGTCCAGATATTCAATACTACCAAATGTCGGTCTACCTTAACCCTTTATGCGAAGCGTCATTGGAAGCACAAAGTCTCCTTTTTCCATTAAGCAATGCCAGCTCTTGGTCATTACCAATTTCACCTTTTAGCTCCAGGAAGATTTTCTCACATTTTTCTCTTTAACTGCTGATCGTATTACTTGATCCATTATAATTCCGTGTCGGAGTAAACTTAAGGTAACTACTATAATCCATTCAAAGAGAAGAAGGAATTTAATATTCCTCTGAATCACATGCATCTAACGTTTCTGGTTCATCATTTAACTGAGTTGAATTAACTCTATACTCAGTCTCTGGCAGTAGTCTCATTACGAGTTCATCTTGACTCACTGGTCTTATCTTCCGGTAGGTTCTGAGATCATTGTCTTGCTTACTACTTCCTTATATAACTTTACCCAATCATGCTATCACTTCCCAATGTCTTTACTTTCTAAATGATTCATTCATAAAATGAACATTTTCCTTAATAAAACCACCTTATTAACCTCAATTTGGTTCCATAATTTACAACCTACGACACCTGCCTTCTCATGGCGAATTATTACTGACCATATTCATACTAATTCATTTATTAAATGATATGGCACTTACTGCCTCCTTCTCAACTATTCCTAGGGACTCTGTTCCTCGCCCTAAATCGATGTCTTTGATAATCATACATCCCTCTAGCTCTTTCTTTGTTAAGATGAAAATCTCTAAGGATTCTCATCTATTTCCGTATAAGATCTCAAGTAATTCCTCCAATCCTTCTTTCTTGCTGGTACTACATCTGGTAGTCCGGCTATGACTTCAACATGCATCTTCAGACCTCTTAATAATATCTCGGTTCTTTATACTCACTTTTCTGAGCACCATATCTTAATCATCACAGTCATTCTGGCTGCGACCCTCATTACCCATGGGTAAGCTCCTTATCCTAACAGGATTTTCCTTATCTGCTGGAACCTCTTCCGGGTCTCCAGTAGGGTACTCCATCGAATTAGCCGCTGATCTTCAGCATATAAAGCATCATCGTGCTGTTGCTCGTATGCCTCAAGGTCAGTCGCCTTACTCGTCGATACGATATCGAGCTAAGTTACTATCATTATACTTACGAGTTCCCATAAGGGTTTTATATGTCATCACTACATTAAGTAGTCCGACTATGAACTTGGCAAGAGTTCTTATTATCTTATTGAATTTATTGTTTTAACGTCACCTCATCTCTGGGGTTTATAACGTACGCTCTGATACCACTTCTGTAACACCCCCAGATCCGGGGTCCGGGATCCGGTGGTTACGGTTTCCAATTCTGTCCACAACAATTGAACTTTCCTTAACATCAAATAAATTACGTCTCTATAACCCAACACAACAATATAAAACACACCCGTTATAGTCCCAGAGATGAAATCAGAGTAACAATCAAATTTTTATTAATCACATTATGAGTTCTTACAATCCAAAAGAATTTCAATATAAATACATATTCTTTGCCATCCATTTACATAAGTCATACTAGACCATATTCATGGTACTGAAAGAATAAATATACCCTACCAATAGCTTCTTCTTCAGCTCTGGTAGTCTCATCGTCCTCGCCCGCGTCAAGTGCGCCTTGTGCGAGTCATCTGGTCTAGCTGTTGTTGTGATATAATAATAAAGCAAGGGTGAGCAATAGCCCACCAACAATAATATATAACTGAACGATAATGTAACAGTTCAAAAGTATCTTTCAAACCATATGCCATGCATTTACGGAAATGATGCCAGTATAATATGAACGATGAAGTTACAAGGTAACTTAAAGTATTTGTTTGTAGAAATATCTGCTACATCAAAGTAAGCGAGATATTCTTATTGTTATTAAAAAGAGGAACTTGCAAGAAAAGGTTGCAATTCCAGGTATGACCCTTTTTCCAACTCTGCCAACAGTAATCATGTTGCAGGAAATAAATAAATTTGGATGATGAACCAATGATGGAGTATTCACCGCGCCCGCTGTTCCAATCTTGATGATCAGTCGAGATCGTACAGCTCAATTTAGATTTACTACCGGTAGAAGGAAGAACTGACGGCTTTACTTGTATACCGCCTTACTAGCTCTCCCCGGCCAACGGTTGGGCCAAAGGGGATGGACCGGCGCTACTCGGCCTCTTACACGACTCCTAGTTCAAATAGAATTCATGATTCTGAATGTAACGTTCGTCCCCCTTTCCCCAAGTATAATACTTGTTGATAAGACTCCACAAAGTAGTCGTATCTAGTTGGAAAGGAAAATTTATCAATAACTCCCAAGCTATTACTTGGTGCGGATATCAACTTGTTCCAGTAATCTTACCCCTCGAAAGATGAGAAGGTAAGCAATGACTTAATAAGTCAACAGCACCCGAGTTGCGAGTGAAGGGAATACTTTATGACCGGGAAGTCGACAAGATAAATAACATTTTCCAAGTAAGGTTCCCTTATTATTAAGGGGATAGACTCAAAGAAGAATGATGTCTGAGAACCTTTCTTGATATAAGATTAATAATAATATGACTCCGAGATATTTTCTGTAATAATCGAAGAAGATAAACCTTATCGAGGTTATTCTAAGTATGGAATAAATATCCAGTGAATATTTATTGAATTAAAATATTTAAAGAATATTTGGGAATATGAAAGAATATCTTTAATCAGAGTATTTCTCAAAATAATCCCTGAAGAAATATCAGGAGAATGTTTATTGAATAAATAAATATTTAAATGAATATTCAAAACAATATTCATTAATTAATAAGACCTGAAAAGAATATTTAAGGTAATGTTCATAATTAATTAGGAATTTAAATGAATATTCAAAAGTAATATTCATTTAATGAATAATATCCTAAATGAATATCAAGTAATATTCATTTAGTAATCCAAGCCTTAAGGAATATTCGAGATAATATTCGATAATTACATCAAGCTTCAGATGAATATTAAAATAATATTCATCAAGTATTTAATATCTTAAATGAATATTCAAAAGTAATATTTATTTAATAAAATAATTTTCTAAAAGAATATCCAAACAATATTCATTCAGTAGTCTCATCTTTAGAAGAATATTCGAAATAATAATCGATAATCAATTCGACTCTGAATGAATATTGAGAAATATTATTCGTCGAATGATTACGTTCGAATAATTATTTGAAGTAAGGATCATTAAAATAAATAATCTCGAACGAATATTCAAATAATATTCGTCGCCTGAATAATAGAAAATATTTACTTAAATATTTTCCTCCGAGATAATCTCGATATATCAAGGAATATTGACTCCCGGTCTATATTTGATTAATAAGATGTATACGCCCTTCTATGAGGGTCTTACAATAACCGGCTTATAACTGATATATAACTATCTAGCTTATAAGCCAACAATAACATTCAGGGAACAAGTATATCAATTCGACTTGAAAGTAGGCATGCATGCCATGGCATATGTATATCAGCAATCATATATATATATTTATTCAATCACAACAACAGCCTAAAAGAAGGGAATTGAAACTTGCCTGGTAGTCGAGTACGGTAAGGGGTAGTGGTAGCGGGTCCCGGTTCAGCTTGGTGATCTATAAATAGCCAAGGCATTCAGGATTAATCACTTAACATATTAAAAGTTAAGTTATACTTAAATCGAAACACGTTCTCGAGTTATCTCGTTATACCCCTTTTTAGTGGATTACTTTTATCACTGATCCGACCCGACATTCGTTCGTTAATACGACATGTCATTGTACTTATACTTGGGACATACTTAAGTCATATGAGTTCTAAAGTCGATCGTTACGAACCAATACTATACTCCGAGTTTTATCGCCCGTTTTCTAAGTGTTTTACCGAAGTTATAAAAGAGTCGTCTTTTAGGGGTTCGTTCGCGTTTAACCTCGACTCGAACATTTTTAATAAATCGAAAAATGATCCTTTTGACATACGGTTTTCTTTCACACCTTCCTTTTTACCTCTAGTATTTATTTACCAAGATTCTCCATGACGTTACATATTTTACGAGGGGTCAATTACAGTTACGAACTTTCGTTTATGGATTCGAACTACTTTTAGTAATTTGGTCATAAATCCTAAACCGTAAGTCCGTTTCACGTGATCTTTATATCAAAACGAAGCTTAGAACATTACCTATCCTATCATGGCAGATAAGGTCTCTGGACAGTAGGGGTTCGACATGGAAAATGGCATACAAAACATGGTATTGTAAAATCGGGCATTATAACGGCTACATTTACGCGTTTTCCAAAGTTTTTACACTTTATCACGATCACCCCATGATCAAATCAACCAATTAAACACATGATAAACATCATGACAAGATCAATAACATCTCCTTATAACCATCTCATGGATCATCAACCATAATCAACCACAAATCCATGGATCTAAACATATAACTAACATATCAACCACTAATCAACCAATCCTTCTTATTACTCATATAAACTCAAAGTAAAAGCTATAGTTTAGGATGTTTATACCTTCCTCGAAGTATATTCTAGCCTCACTAAGCTTGGTATGGTCCTTGGATTGCCTTAAGCTTGCTAAATCAATCATGAAAACAAGAAAATCAAAGATTAGTTTTCATTAAAACACTATTCATCCTCCCCTTTGAGGATTTATTTGAAAATGGTAAAAGAGGAGTTTGGGGCTAAGATTTCTAGGAGATTACTTTTATGAATTATAGGACTTACCATAAAAATTTGGAGACCAAATGATGGTTGGAAGGTTGATTTCCCCTCTTGAATTAAGGAAGAAGCCGAATGGGGTATTCTTGGAGGGGGGGGGGGGGGGGTTTGCTTGGTTTGTTTGGTTTGCTCTCATCCATTTTGATGCATTATTGGAATAATATCTTGATAAAGTGACTTTAATAAAGTGGTGATGTATTGGATGATGGAGATTGCATGCCAAGTGTTGATCCTTGGATGGTTATAAGCTAACTAGTTTGTTTGTTTTGCTAAGTACTTGTTCAATCTCTAATTGTCTAGTTACTTAGCCCACTTGGTTGCTAGATATTTATCTAGTAGCTTGCACAAGACTCTTTCTTCCTCTGCTTGTTTCTGTGTCCGGTTATTACCCGTTTCGATTGATCGTTCGTGGGAATATTTCACGGATTTCTAATTAGGGTTTACCGGGAATCCTCTTTAATATTAATACTTTCATTCTCCATCTTTCATTCTAACTTTCCAATTTATATTCCTTAAATCCATTCGTTAAATACTTAAGGCTATCAGTGTCCAGGGAACTCTCGGAGAAAATAAAAGTGCGGTTTTTCAGAATCCGACAGCTTTTACATACACTTATTTTCCCCCTGGATCACTAATATGAACTCGGAAATCCGTTCCGAATACTTCTATATAGTGTCGTCTCATATTATTATATACTCCCACCAAAACACTATTCATTCTGTATTCTTTACTTGTTCTCTTAGGGTTGTATAATTGTCCGTATTCTCTTTCGATCGTTCCTTAACCTTTTTACGGAACTACTGGATTAATCGCTATCGATCTGGATGACATGAGAGTATTCTCTTGCTTGAATTTGCCATATCTTATTCCCTTAGAAGATAGATTATTCTTACCTATGTTGTCACCCTTTAGCATTCTTCAAGACATAGAAGTAATAAAGTCGAATTCCATTCATTCTTTCCAAATATCAATTATTACATTGTAGCCATAACCACTCCTCAGTGGTTTCCTACCTTCATTCTTAAATCAAATATAATAACATCCCAAAATATCAAATCCTCAAAGTTAATATCTCAATTCTTGGATTATAATAATATTTAATCCACTGTCCGGTCAAATATTATACCGAAAAGAATTTGGAATTTCTGAATTCCGATCGTCTCTCCATTCACTTATTTCCTCCGCGTATTACTAATATGACTTCGAAACATCCATATCACGTCCCGTACATAGGGTGGAGTGAAAAGTTTTCCAACTTACAAAATCACTATTCATCCACCAAATACTATGCACGTACAGGAAACACTATGCACGTACGGGAAATACTATGCATGTACGGGAAACACTATGCACGTACTCATTTCCCTTCAAGGATCCGTTAGCTCCTTCCTGGATGGTAGATTATTCTTATCCAGGTCCTCAACCATCGAATTACTCTATTCTGACCATATACCAATGCATCAGGATCATTGTCCAAAGCAATATCCATTCATTACAATCATTGTTCTTTGAAACCACCATTCATTAGAGCTGGTGACCTTGTTGTCGGAATCATTGTTCCTCATTTAATCATTACTTAATAAAAAGTTTTAATTATATCCAAAATTTGGGGTTCTTACAGACAGGGATTTTGCATTTGAACCCAGTGAAGTGATGTATTCCTCTCTAAGATATTGAAGTGCTTCACTGAGAGTTACATCATGCTTTCCTTGCATCCAGGCATCTACATTGCCATCTCTCTCAGCATCATCAATAATCTTGGCCTTCTGCATCTCCACATCATCCCTATGGCATAGTAGAATGGCTTCATAATCTGGATTTGAGATGTTGGAGGTGACAAGGTTCTGGGCTATTTTGACAAACTCAGGAATCTGATCCACAACATAGCTTTGAAGAGCTTCAATGGACATTTGTGGTGGAACAGACCCTGATCCTGAAGCACTGTCATGTTGCACAGGCTTCAGCCATTGAGACAAAAAGTGAGAGCTAGAGCTAGGCAAGCTAGACTCCTCAGTTACAGATGCAACTTCTGTAACCGGATGAAAAGACTCTACTACTGTTGTCTCCACAAAAGTGGGATGAGTTACAACAGTAGTTGACACAGGCACAGAGTCTCTAGTTAAAACTAGTGAATCCTTTGTGTTTGTGATGGTGTCATTAGGAGATGCCCCAGCATGCATTCCCTGACCATCTAAATATGGTACCTGGGTGGTGAGCAAGGTGTCATGCACCAAGTCACTTGAATCCATTGGCTCATCAAGAGAAAAGAATTCTTGATGATCAATACCTTGCTCCTCAATTGCTTGAGTTGCAGGCTCCAAAGAAATATGAGTGGTAGATTCTGGAAGAGAAGTGTGTTGTAGATTAGATTTTGGCAACTCCCCCTGAGAGATAGAGGGAGTTTCAATTGTGATGTGCTCTCCACTCAGTGTTGCGCCAGCCTTTATCACTCCCATGTGCTGACTCTGTACAAGTAGGTGCATTGGGGAGAATGCTTGATTCTATAGATGCACCCTGTTGAGAGGATACACCTAGTGAGCTGTTTGCCCCTGATTTTACAACTTCAGCCATTTGGGTGACTGAAGACGTGGTTTTAGACTTCTTCTTCTTCTTTGGCCTTGGTAAGGGTGACTCAGGTTCCTCACTTTCTATGCCTAATTCTACAGCCAAGGCTGCTTCAGTTAAGATTTTTAGAGGTTCAGAAGCAACCTGTTTTCTCTTCTTTTTACTAACATCATCCTTTTGAGAGGATGATGCAGTTATCTCTGTGTTTGGTAAAGTGTTTGGCTGAGAGGGTTGGTTAGCAGGCCCTGGGTTAGCATTTTGATCTACTTGCTTGGGCCTAGCTAACTCAGATTTTGAGGCACATATTAGCATGTTGTGGGGGTAAGTCCTAAATAAACTCTCCATAAGGGGAGTTATTTTGAGCCTTACATCCACATCATTCCTAGTCTCCAAGCTACCAAAAATGAGTTTGGTCATGGATTTCGGATAACCTATTCTATTTTTGTCTAACCCAGGCAATTAAATCAATTTAACATCTATGAAATTAAGTACAGATTGAATAAAGCGAGGGAAGAAAATTTCATTACCTCTCTTGGCTGAGTTCTTACCAAGTCTCCCATACAATTCTTGCATTATGATCAAACCAACATCAATCTTTCTCCCATGTGCAAGAGCATATCCTATTTGTTGAACAAGTGTGCTGATTTGATCAAAGCTAGACTTCCTTGCTGTGAAGACTTGAAGAAGAGTGGCAAAGACATAGCTCCATTCCTTCCTCAAGTACTTCCTATTCAAATTTCCAAGCTTGATTCTATCTGAGTAGTTGATAAAATCAAAGAAATCTTCCAATTCCTGATCAGTTGCTTGACTGTCATAAACTCCTTGTTGTAACCCCAGAGCTTGATTCATATTTTCAGTAGTGATGGTGATTTCCTTGTCCTGAATCTTGCAATAGATTACGTATGAAGTTATTGCATTCTCTAGGGCCACGACCTCCACAGTAGCAGTTCTCCAAAACTGTTCTAGTAAATCTAGATACAGAGTTGGGTTGGCTGAGAGTGCATCCTTGATGTATGATTCAGCCATCCATCGAACGAAGCACTTAAAGTTTGCATTGGGTGCTTCAACATCGTTGGTTATTGCTATGAAATTGGTGTGTTTAGGAATTGTGAGTTGGGTATTTGCCATTGTTACACAGAGAGATGAGAAGAGAATGAAGGTTGAAGAAGAAATTTAGCTTTTGACGTTAGGGTTTACAGAGGTTTTGGAACTTTAGCTGCCTGAGAAATCGAATGAAATGATTTGAACAGTTGTGGAATTGTATACATGTGAGTGACTTGAGTTGTCAATTAGATATAAGTTTTGTATCGACAAGTCAGTCATTCGAGAAGTATAAAACAACTATTTGATAAGTCGAGGAAGGCTTATTCGATATCTCAAGCAGTTTGTGACTCACAGCTGGCAGTTATTTAACTCAGAAAATAATTCTAAGCTAAATAAAATATGTTTTTATGAGCGAAATGAAATTTTGAATATAAATCCAAAAAGCGATTAAGTGTCAGCGAGAAATCAGCCTTTTCAAATGATTCGATAACTCAAATACAGTATTCGAGAACTCCATCATTAGAGAACTAAAATACTCTATTCGAGAACTTAACGTGTGCTATTCGATTTCTCCAAAAGACACTATTCAAGAACTCAGAAGGGTTCTTGATAGGCCTATTCGAGAACTCGAGCCATGACAAAACAATGAACCATTCGAGAAGTCTGACTTATCGAACTATACTTTTCACTCATAAAGTTCAATTTTCACTATCTTTTAAAATTTACCAGACATATTCACTGAAGAATATTCTACTAAATTAAGTAGTGATTCTCTCAAAATTTCACAGAAATTTCAAGCTAAAGATGTATGATTTTCAACATATGTAGCATTGTGGAATATTTATAAATCATAATCCAGCCAATACTTACTTTAAAAATATTGAGCATTTGATAAAGTAAGTATTTACTGCTGCAACAATCTAGTTGATATATTCACTCAGCCAGAATTTGAAGAATTCAGCATTCCAATCTCACTAACCAACCTTGTGAAGGTGGCTTCATCTAATGACTTAGTGAATATGTCAGCTAGTTGTTTCTCTGTGGGAACATAATGTAACTCAATGGTTCCATTAGTTGCATGCTCCCTTATGAAGTGATATCTGATGTCAATGTGCTTTGTCCTAGAATGATTGACAGAATTGGAAACTATAGAGATTGCACTTGTGTTGTCACACATGATTGGAATTCTTTCCAACACAAGTCCATAATCTCTAAGTTGGTTTCTGATCCAAAGCACTTGAGCACAGCAACTTCCAGCAGCTATGTACTCAGCTTCAGCTGTGGAAGTTGACACAGATTGTTGTTTCTTGCTGCACCAAGAGACTAACCTTTGTCCAAGAAACTGGCAGCTACCTGAGGTGCTTTTCCTATCCACTCTGCATCCAGCATAATCAGCATCAGAATAACCAACCAGATTGAACCCTGTGTCCTTAGGATACCATAACCCCAAGTTTGGTGTGCCCTTCAGATATCTGAAAATCCTCTTTATTGCTATCATATGTGATTCCTTTGGATTTGATTGAAACCTTGCACACAAGCATGTTGCAAACATGATGTCTGGCCTACTAGCAGTGAGGTAGAGTAGAGAACCAACCATGCCTCTGTAGATTGAGATATCTACCTTCTTGCCCTTATTATCTTCATCTAACTTGGTAGCAGTGGCCATGGGTGTCTTTGCAGGTGAGCATTCTTCTAAGTCAAATTTCTTCAATAGATCCTTGATGTATTTGGTTTGGCTTATAAAAATGCCATCCTTCCTTTGACTCACTTGCAGCCCAAGAAAGAATGTTAATTCTCCCATCATACTCATCTCATATCTGCTCTGCATGAGCTTAGAGAATTTCTCACACAGCTTCTCATTTGTGGAGCCAAATATGATATCATCCACATAGATTTGAACTAAGATAATATCATCACCATGTTTCTTGTAAAACAGTGTCTTGTCTAGTGTGCCTCTAGAGAATTGATTCTCAAGTAGAAATTGTGACAATGTGTCATACCATGCCCTAGAAGCTTTCTTAAGTCCATACAATGCTTTAAGCAATCTGTAGACAAAGTGAGGGAATTGTGGATCCTCAAAGCCAGGTGGCTGTTGTACATATACTTCTTCTTCCAACTCCCCATTCAGAAATGCACTCTTGACATCCATTTGATAGACCTTGAAATTAGAATGTGCAGCAAATGCCAAGAAAATTCTGATGGCCTCTAGTCTGGCAACAGGGGCAAAAGTCTCATCATAGTCAATGCCCTCCTGTTGAGAGTATCCTTTTGCAACCAACCTTGCTTTGTTTCTTATGACTACACCATTTTCATCCATCTTATTCCTTAGAACCCATTTTGTTCCAACAATGGTACTATCCTTTGGTGCAGGCACAAGTTCCCATACTTTGCTTCTTTCAAATTGGTTTAGCTCCTCTTGCATAGCAATTATCCAATCAGGATCCAACAATGCATCTTCAAGTTTCTTAGGCTCAACTTGGGATAGGAAGCAACCAAAGAGACATTCATTTAGAGTTGCTCTCCTTGTTCTCACTCCTGTATTTGGATCTCCAATTATCTGATCTGCAGTATGTGATCTATCCCATTTCCTTGTATGTTCAGATTGATTTCTCAGCCTTGATGTTGCTTCATCATCCAGATCATGATCATTTACATTTCCTCCCCCTATGAAGTTTCCACTAATCACAGGTGTGTCTTGGATGCTTGTTTCTTCATTGTTGGTTGACACAGGTTCTTCATTCACTTGAGTTTGTTGAATTGTGGGCTCAAATTCAGTTTCAATCTCCTCATCAGAATCATCTAGATTGTCAAACTTCAAAGGATCTCTATCTTCATCATTGGCTTCTTCTAATCCAGGTAGTTTGCTGTCATCAAATGTCAAATCTGTGCTTTCCATAACTTTCTTTTGAGTGATGACATAAACTTTGTATGTAATTCTTTCCATAGAGTAGCCAAGAAAAATTCTTTCAAATGCTTTTGCATCAAACTTTCCAACATATTCTGAGTTGTCTTTTAAAACAAAGCATTTGCTTCCAAAAGTATGAACATACTTTAGGGTGGGATTCTTTCCAGTCATCAAGTTGTAAGGTGTCTTTCCAGTGTTTTTGTTGATGAGGGTTCTGTTTTGGATATAGCATGTAGTGCTCACAGCCTCAGCCCAAAAACATGTAGGCATCTTTGCATCAAGTAACATTGTTCTAGCAGCCTCAATAAGAGTTCTATTCTTTCTTTCAACAACTCCATTTTGTTGTGGAGTCCTTGGAGCTGAGAATTGTTGAGAAATACCATTTTCTTTGCAGAATGCTTCAAGCATGGCATTTCTGAACTCTGTTCCATTATCACTCCTTAATGCAATCACACTTGCATTGTTGGCCTTTGCTTCCTTGTCAATTTTCTTTATATGCTCAATGATTACTTGGGGAGCCTCATCTTTTGATGCCAGAAATTCTACCCATGTATACCTTGTGAAATCATCAACCATCACCAGAGCATACTTTTTCCTTCCTAGTGACATAATATTGACAGGCCCAAACAAGTCCATATGAATTAGTTGTAGGGGCTTGGTTATTGATGTCACTGTCTTTGACTTGTGGCTTGATCTTTTCATTTTTCCCTTTTGACAAGCCTCACACACTCCTTCTTGACAGAATTCAAGTGTGGGCATGCCTCTTACTAACTCTCTTTTGACTAGAGAATTAATGCCTTTGAAGTTCAAGTATGATAGCTTCTTATGCCACAGCCAACTATCTTCATTTGATGCTTTTGAGTAAAAGCAACAGATTTTGACCTTGTTTGCAGAGTTCATATTGGCTACAAACAGGCTTCCTTTCCTTACTCCAGATAGAGCAAAGTCACCAGTCTTTTTATGGGTGATCAAACATTCATCTTTGTCAAAATTCACTTTGAAGCCTCTGTCAGTAAATTGACCAACACTCAGTAGATTGTGCTTGAGTCCCTTGACCAGTGCTACATTCTCAATGATGACATTTCCAATTTCCAACTTGCCATATCCCAGTGTGTTGCCAATGCTGTCATCTCCAAAAGCAACCATTGGGCCAGCCTTCTCCTCATACTGTGATAGCAGGGTCATATCACCAGTCATATGGTTTGAGCATCCACTGTCCAAAATCCACATGACCTTTCTTTCACTTTCTTTGCCCTGCAAACACAAAGGTATTACTTCTCCTTTGGTACCCAAACAAGTTTGGGTCCATGTGGCTTAGCAACAGTCTTATCATAAACAACATGCTTATCAATTTTCTTGATGTTAGTCTTCTTGTCACTGTTAGAAGTCTTAGAATCAGGGTTCTTAGACTTAGGTGACAGAGGCACCTTCCTAACTTTAGGAGGACTTGAAGACTTTGTTCTTGTGTAGTGTGTGTGAACATTGTGACTGATGCATCCTTCCATGAATTGTCTTCTCAAATTAAAGCAACTAGTCATTACATTCATGTTACATGGCATACAATCAAATTTATCACAGAAAGGAGAGTCTCTATGTCTTAAAGGCACAGAGCAATCATAGAACGGTTTAGCAACACTACCAGATGGTTTCTTACATGCATGAGTTAAATGATTAGTGCTAAAACAATTTTGACAAACTTTCCTAGGGGCATTGGGCACATAAGCATAGTTGTTGTCCTTGTTAATCCCTAATTTGCCATTCCTGTTTTGTTTCTTTTTAGCCACTTTCTTCTCAAATTCATTATTCCCAGCTGAAACAAACTTCACAAATTTCTCAAGTCTAGGTTTACCTCCTACTGATTCCTTGGCTTTGGTTTTGACATTCTCAATCTTAGAGGATGCTTGTTGTTCATTTGATTGTGCCTTATCTTCATCATCCAACATTTGCTTAATGAGTAAGGCATCCTCATCAATCTCAAGTATTGGTGTTTTAAATATTGGGGTCTCAGCCTTTTTCAAAACCTGAGGCACTTCCTCTTGAACAACAATGTCATCTTCAATGACTGCATAGCCTTTCCTCTGCTTGAGAGTGTCATAATCAAGTCCAATAGCAGCCTTAGGTCTAGCTAGATTTTTCTCATGGTAGGACTGCAATAGACTAGAGGAATTCTTGAATGTTTTCAATTTAAATTCATTTTCAGCTAGTTCATCCCTAAGAGCTTTCTCAACTTGACTAGCACATAGAACCTTGTTATTTAGATATTCGATTTCTTGTTTAAGGTTTTCTATTTGCATAGCAGTTAGTTCTAGTTCCTCATTTCTTTTATTTAACAGTTCATTCCTAGTGGACAGTTTAGCAATCTCTTCATTAGCAGCAGTCATACTAGTATGAATATTAAACATCTCAACAGATAGTTGTTCAACCATAGATTTGTATTCAGAAACAGACATGTCTATAGTAGTGAGGGATGGTACCTGAGAGTCTAATTCAGATGGTTCTTCCTTGGAGTTGGCCATCAAGGCATAGTTGCAGAATTCTTGTTCTTCTCCATCACTATCAGAATCATCCCAACACTTCCCTTCAGCTATGTAGGCCTTACCTGGTGCATGCTTCTTTAGCAGAGCCTCATACTTAGCTTCAAGCTCAAGAAACTCCTTATCCTTCTTCTTAGGCTTCTTGCATTCACTGGCAAAATGCCCTAGGTCATTGCATCTATAACATCTTACAGATGACCTATCCACATAGCTGGTTTTGAATTTGTTTTTGTTTGCTTTCACAGGTGCCTTGCTCTTGTTGAATGAATGATTTTGAGATCTAGACTTGAAGGGCTGATTCCTCTTAAATCTGATGTTTGGGAATTTTCTAGCCATAAAAGCATATGAAGTGTTTTCCATGGCATCCAACTCTTCAAGAGTATAGAACTCATCTTCTTCCTTTTCATCAACAGGTTCAGTCACTTCTTCTTCAGTCTCTTCATCATCTACTATCTCTTCTATTCTCAGTTGACTTGTAGATGCTTCCAGGTCTTGAACGGATTTGTTGACAATCAAGGCACAGGATGTGTTTATCATTCTGCCTTGGTTGGCTTGGATAGCCCTCTTCTGAAGCAACTCAAGCTCATGAGTTTTTAAAACCCCATAGAGCACATCATATGTGACTTTGTTCAAATCTCTTTCTCTTAGAGATATGACCCTTTGCTCTAGATGGTTTGGTGCAGATAGTAGAAACTTCATGTTTAATTCCTTAGTGCTGTAAACCTTCCCATTCATTTGAAGCTCAGTCACCAGCTTGTGAAATCTTTCAAACATATCAGTAATACTTTCTTTGGACTGTGCCATGAAAGCTTCATACTGTGTGACCAGTATCTGTTTCCTATTTTCTCTTACCTCCTCTGTCCCTTCACATAACACCTCGATGTGGTTCCACATGTCCTTGGCTGATGTGCATGATGCTATATTAGCAAACATCGACATATCCATGGAGTCTATGATCAGCAACATGAGATGACTGTCTAAGGCAACCTTTTCCTTCTCTGAGTCCGTCCATTTGGATGGCTCTTTTGTAACATATGATCTAGGAATGACTATTGTGCCCACTGTGGATTCAGCAATTTCTTGTTGTGGTACAAATGGACCATTCTTGAGAATATCAGGGTAGAGAGGATTGGCAGCTTTGATGAACAACAGCATTTTTATTTTCCAGAGGTTGTAATTCTCTTTGTCGAACTTAGGGACCTTCACCGTACCTGTAGTCTTTGGTGTATTCGAACTAATGATCATTTTCTGTTTAGATTAAACAGCCTGCTCTGATACCACTTGTTGAGTATTGAATACGATAAAAGAATACAGAGGGGGGGTGAATGGATTCTTGAACTTTTCTTTGTTCTTGAATCTTTGCAGCAAGATATGTGTTGAATGTGTGAGATATGTAAGTACGGATAACAAAGACAAACACAACACAATATCACTTTAATCTAATATTTTATTAGATAAAGATTTTGCTACAATCTGTGAATACAAATGGTAGTATTCTCAGCTTCGTTTTTCTTAGAGAGATATTTCTTGAGATGTATATTGAAAAACTTATCACTCGTAGCTAAGGAAGTGAGGCTGTATCCTTATAGACATGGATACACCTACTTACTACAAATAAGGTAGGTAAACAAAATACTTTCCAGTCTGTCTATCTTATTTGAGTAAGAGTCCAAACGGCTACAGATTTGACTTTGCAAAGCCTGTTCAGATCCACTTCTTTAGCTCCTTGTCCCTTTGTCTTATCTCTCCAAGCTTCTTTGTAGGCTTTCCAATCTGCTTTATAGTACATAGTCAAATAAAGCGTCTTGGCTTGTTGCAGGTTTCTGACTTGAACAATCCTTCAGTACTTTGTCTCCAAGAATGTATTCGAGAAGTGGCTAAGTGATTGATTCGAGAACTCGAATTGACTTAATCGATAACTCTGAGTTCTCGAATAGTGTTATATTGACATATCGAATCACTTCTCGAATAGCTCTTTTCTCTGGGACTCCTTGAGATATTGAATAGAGCATTTTGACATATCGAATCCCTGAGATGTCGAATAGCTTCTTTAGTCCTTGAGATATCGAATAGATCATTGACTTGTTGACTCTTAGAGAACTCGAATGATGCTTTGACTTGTTGACTCCATGAGTTCTCGAATAGAGTACTAGACATATCGAATCTCTGAGATATCGAATGAGATATCGAACAGTGTATTCAGAGATATCGAATAGTGTCTTCTGAGATATCGAATCTCTGACTTCTCGAATAGACAAATGTACTTCTCGAATTGGTACTTAGGCAAATTCTTCATTTCTTCAAATCCCAACTGTGATTATTTGGCAGTCTTTATCTCCTTGCTTGAGGCATGAACCTCGGAACTTCTTTCAAGCATTATTCTTGACTTTATAATTACAGTAACACAACTAGAATTTAATGCCTATTACAAGTACAGAACAAATAGAAACTCTACAACTAGAGGTTCCCTCAGTTAAGAGGTCATGTAGGTAATGCATAGCACTACACATACTTAGGCTTGTTATTAGATGTATTCAGGCATGCCTCTGTGACTAACAAATATTTAGTTAGAATTCTATTTACTAACTAATTGTGAGATGTATTGGTATGAGTGAAATTACTTAGAATTCCTCTAAGTAATCTATGTTGTATCTTTTGAAATTCACTCATACTACTATACATAATATGAAAATTTTCTAAGTAGAACTATGGATATTGTAATATCTAAAGTTACCATAGTTCAGTTACTTGGAATAATTTTTATGCTTATTTGCAAGCTTCTAATCACTTTGATAATAAATGGTATATACAATGGATCAAGGTGTGTTAGATTTAGAATATCATTTCTAAGATTGCAGACAAGACAACTTTGGTAATTAAATCTTATCTATAGAACCAAGGTTGTCTACCAACAAACAATTGTTAGGAGTTAACAATTGTTATTATCGAGGAGTTGCCTTGAAATCATAAATTTAAAATGTTAATGATGATAATTATCCAAGTGATAGTGGTGGAAACAATTTAATATTGGAGATACCCCTGTCACTGGAGAAGAATCATCAAGTCAAGTTGGCAATAACTCAGGGGGAGTAAACAAAGGATTAACTAGTCAAACACAACATCACAATGAAGAACAAGGTGATTCATCAAGATCTAACCTTCTCGGACAGTCTGTTTGGAATAGAGCTGATCATTGGTGATCCAGATGTTGGAGTAAGAACTAGAAGGGATTCTCAGAATCAAGGTAAAGAATCTAAAGAATCCGAGGAAGCGCTTGCTGATCCTGAACAACAAGAAGCATGGAAGCTGGTGCCCAGGTCTAAGCACCAAGTAAATGGTACGACATTCTTTCCAAATTCTTACTTGTTATCTTTCTAAAAGGATTGTCATAGTCATTCTCTTGTTAGACTCCATGTTTCTGTATTTTAGAATGATAAATTTTCTCTAAAAATATTTTTCTCTAATTCTCAAGTTAGAATTTTGAGGAAAGTATTTTTGTTGAAAATTTCATTATTTTAAAGTAACTAAAATGTTTATGATAGTTTATTAAATCATATTTTCTCTCTAAATAATTTTCTAGTAGAAAGTTATTTTGTTAGAAAATATATGAATTTACTAACTTATTATAAATATTCTTGTATACATATATTTAATGTTTTGTACAGGTTTTGTAATTTTCGGATGTTAATCTTATTTAACATATTTTGTAGTGTTTGTCCTTCTATGTAAGTTTAATGTCCGTTTATAAGTCAACCTATGTAAATTATTAACTCTTGTATAGTTTTTTCTATTTTTATTTATTTTTAAACTATTAGTATTTAATGGTTATTTTATGTATAGTTCTACTATTTTTATTATTTTTATTTTTAATTTCAATTTTTCTTCTTTGTTTAGTTTAATTCGAATTTTTCTTTTCTTTTTAGTTTTTATTTTATATAATTATTATGTATATTATTTCTTATTTTTGTATATTATTTTTATGTGTATATAAATAGTTTGTATACTTTTTACAGTTTAGTCACTGTACTTTCAAAACTTACAAATAGGTCTCTGTACTTGGTTCTTTTACTGTTCTTCTGTTTAACACACACATAACCTGCAGTTTTAATTCTAATTCTTTGTTGTGTTGTTGTTGTTGACCGACTTTCTTATATAGGACCATTGTTGGTATCAAATTGGTAAATGTCAATTCAATTGTTTAGGAACTAACGTTTGATTTTCAGGATCTAACAATTGGAATACAAGACCTATCAATTTCTAACAATATCTAATAGTTGGTATCTATCTTACAGGACCTAAAACATGATAAAATAGTTTTGTTTGTATTGGTTTGAGCATTAACTTGCTTTAATTCGATTAGTGTTTATTAATTGAAGTTCTGCTTTTGTTTTTGTTTAGTAAAACTGGCTCAAGATCTATATCTTTCCTATAACTCAAAATTTCTTTCTATAGCTGTGATTGCTTATATTGTAAACCTTTTGAAATCACAACTGTGTATCATTTCTTTTAAGATAAAATGCAATATTTTCTCAGAAAACTTCTCATTGATTAAAATGCATTCTATCTCTATTGCTCAGATTCTGTGATGCAGGTTCATCTAATTGGAGTTTTGCTTTCTCACATAATTAGTCCTAAGGTTGTATATCCAACAACTTTTACCCAGACTAAAGTCAAACTTATACACATTCTAATTTACCCCCTAAATGGAAGTAACCTATCAGACTAGAGGTCACCAGGGAGTAACTGCACCTGATGCAGCAAATAAGGATGTGTGGGATATTCAGTTGGAGAGTCACTACCTTATACACTATCCAAAATATTTCATATGCACAAAGTGAGATTGCACACACTTAAGGATGAATTGACGGAAACCTGTAATCCAACCATTTTACGGTTAGGATTATAAGTTAAAGGTTCTTTAATGAACCAAGAGTCTTCACAGACCTCGAGAGAAGGTATTGATCTCAATGCAAAATTCAACAAGATCATTATCTAACTCCCTAGAGGGAACATCTCTGGATCCTGCGGGTAACGGGTCCGACATAGGTGCGGATCGGCAACTTGTGAACTATGATTCAGATTTTACCTGATGAGTTTAACAAGGTGATGTCTTCACAGACATTAGAAGGGAACCTTGATCTCAATGCTAAATTTATAGATCATTGTTTACCTTCTCAGAATTCAAACCTGAAAACCCTAAAAAGGGAAAACTAGCAACTTGTAGATTATGACTCAGATTCGTCTGACGAGTCCAATGAGGATTTGGGATTTTCGAACTCCCATTGCACCACCACTGACCTCTCTTGAAGGGGCTAGGGTGATTTTTCCTTGCAGGTACACTGAAGGATGTTGGAGTTATGAATGATACACTAGTGAGCAAGAGTGTAAACACAGAGAGAAGTGAGACACTCAATACAAATGAGTGGAGAGATGAGTGAAACACTTGTGAGGTACACTAAACTCTGTCACACACTCAAAGTGAGGAAGGTAATGAAACTTCTTTTCTAACAAAGCTCTAAAAGTTGGTATCAACTACTTTATCAACTAGTTGTTTGGAGGATTCCTCAACTAAGGGGGAGAAGTAAGGGGTACAAGAAAAAGGAGAGTAGGTTAGAAAGGGGGAGTATTTACAAACTGTGCTTAGGAGGAGAAGCAAGTCAAGTTACTAAGGGGGAGATTTAGATGGAGAAGTAGGGGGACTTTCAGTTGAAAAGAAAGTGGAGATATAAGGTGAGTAAGGAGTACAAGAAAGGGGAGATATAAGGAGAGTTACATCACAATACTATTCTATTAGTCTTTCAATGTACTATGTATAAAGACTAAGTGGATGAGTAGTAGATTTCCTAGAAGTTATAGAAATGGTATTGATTCACCATTGTCTACATAGTAGGAGCATTTGTTTTTCTTTAGTGAGAAAAGCTGTGTCAGATAAGGGAAGTGATTGTAAATCAAGAACTGCTGATAATCACCAATGTAAGATGTGAAGGATTATCAGGCAGAGATTTGAAGAATCAGAAATGAAGATGAGTTATCTATTGAAGATCAGTTCAGTGCTAGAGGAACAATCATCTATCATTTCATCAACTGAGGATTCTGGAAATGTTATATTTGAACCAGAGAAATTTTTTTTATATTATTTACTAGTTCTTAAATGCTTAATCTTTTTCTTGTTTAAGTGAGTTAGTTGAGTTATCCTCTAGGTATTTGCTTGTTATTGTCTAACAAACAAATAGGGGGAGATTGAAAGGCATATGTTTAGCCTATTTGTATTTCGAGGATACAACTCAACTTAAACAAGATTGTAATAGTAAATAGTATATAGACTGTCACAAGGAATCTCTTATAATATCATCTGTCAGAAGAAAAAGATTAAGGTCAATCTATAAACTTGAGGAATTACTACATTGAAAGAAGCTCAGACAACTGATCAAGCCTCAGTGGAGTATTCGTTAATAAGTGGATTTATTTGAAGTGATAGAGATTTCAAGGTGACAGAGACAGTACAGAAGATTAAAGAGAGAGAGGAGAAGAGAAAAGGAACCACATCATAGAGTCAACAATAAAGAAAAGCCGTTGGAGTTAGTCACTCATGAACCAGACCGTGCATTGAGCGTCAGCAGAAATTCGGTGGTAATTCTTTATTACTTTCAGTGGTTCAAGTAAAAGATTTGGCTATTTGAAGGATTAATATTAATTCTCCTTTAATTGATTATATTATGTGTTTAATTTAATTAATAAATTAATTCTATAAGAATTAATTTATTCATTAACATAATTACTTAATTAATTAAATTAGAATTTTATGTAAAAGAAAATTAGTTAAATGATTATCAGAAAATCATTTAATTGATTAATACTGAAAATTGTACTGATACTACCTTTTCAGAAAGGTAGTACCGAAGGTAGTACAAGCTCAACAGAAAGGTAGTACCGACCACTACCAAAGGTAGTAGCCTTCTCACTGAAGGTAGTACTAATGTAATTCAAAAGGTAGTACCGACCAAGGCAAAGGTAGTAGCCACTCTGAAAAGGTAGTACCGACCAACTGAAAGGTAGTAGCCACCGTTTAAAAGGTAGTACCGACTTCTGCAAAGGTAGTTCGAGGCTTATTTCATCACAGAATAGGCAGAAGGTTTAGGAGACTTTGTATAAAGATCAAGGCTGCAAGATAGATAAAAAAAAACACACAACATAATATCTAAACACACCCAGTAGCTCCATTCTCTCTCAAAGCTCTCAAGAACACGGAGATAGATTAATTTGTATAAAATCAAGTTCTTAGCCTTCTTAATATTTTATCCGGTAGAACTTGATCATTTGTATCTCTTGTAGTATTAGCGAGTTTTCACTCCTAATCTATATCTCATTTTTTATTAACAAATCTAGAAAAGTTCATGTCAAATTTTCTAATTTGTTTTTATTAACTAGATATTGATTCTATACTGTATTTGTAACAACCCTCAAGTTTAATATAATTTTATAATCAACTTGAATTTTGTTTCATTTCATTCCGCAATAATTTGTCTTAATTGAATTTAAATCTAAAGGACAAATTTCGATTAAACAGTACTGTTTGTATTCAACCCCCCCTTCTACAAACAATATTGGACCTAACAATTAATAATAACAAAAACTATCTTGGTAATTACCAAGACTAAAACCTGCAAACCAAATATTAGCAACCAGATACAATTTAGTTGACAAACAATTGCACATTCGAATAACAAAGAGAATAATAATAATGAACGTAATATTAAATAGAAGGATATATATTCGTTTAGGTGAGGCACGTAAAAACGTTGCTATAAGGAAGTTTTGCCCCTTCTCGTGCAAGATTTCAAGTAGCAAATCCTTAGCGGTACAACACCCCCTTGCGGTTTATCTTCCACCGCGCACGAACGAGAAGAAGAAAGAACGACGAATTTTCCGGTGCTCAAAAAATCCAAACAAATATATATATATAGGGTCTTGTTCTAATAGAAACTAACTTAGAATAGAAACTAGAAACTAAACCTAAATTAAATATTTCAAGCTAATCTAATAACCAAATTAGGGGTACTACAATACAAAAAACGTTTAAAATTATTGTCTCTATCAAACAAAAATATAAAAAAAAAATTTAAAAAAAAAAGTTACTGTTCACGTGATGACGTGGCACGTGAACAGTAACTTTTTTTTAAAAATTTTTTAATTTTTTTTTATATTTTTGTTGAATAGAACCAAGAATTTTAAACGTTTTTTGTGAAGGTTCCCCTAGCGGGGCCATTAAAATAAATGAAATAGAATTTATTTAGTGTAGGTTTCTAGTTTCTATTCTAAGGTTGGTTTCTATTTGAACGCTAGCCTATATATATATATATATATATATATATATATATATATATATATATATATATATATATAGAAGACTCTTTTATATATTGAACCCTTAAAAAAACAAAAACAAGAAGATGACACTTCACTCAATTAATCTCTCTCAATATGATATTATTTGCGAGAAGATTATATAAAAGAATAATATAGATATATGCTAAAAGCTCAGAGATGAATTGATGTGGTAGGCAAGTGAAGCAGAGAGAAGTCATTTTTTTGTATCTCCTCAAAATAAGAATACAACCCCTATATAACAGAGACCCACAAAGTAACGTAATAGAAATAATGAACTCATAAAAATATTATAATAAAAAACAATAGTAACTGACATAGAGCCCAACAGGAAGAAACCAACGGGTAAAAAAAATTGTACTATTAAATAAGGAAAATATTAAGAAACAAAATATTAAAATAGTAAATATAAAAATTAAAATTTTATTTTTCAAAAAATAGATATTATATAAAATATCTAACAATCGGCCCCAAAAATAAAATTTTAAGAACAATAAAATATAATGAGATGAAAAAAAAATTAACAATAGTGAGCACACGATATTACGTACTCAGCACAAGTAGCTTCCGGCTTTGAACTTGTTACCTAGTGACAATCATCTCAACTTGTAAAAACCTTAGTGGACTAAAGCCTTGAACTGGGCTCTTTTTGACCAAGTATCAACGAAAGCACACGCAATATAGAAAATTCAATCATCCGGGTTTGCGCTATAAAGGCCTTGCGCAAAAGACCGACTCATGAGAGTTTCTAGAGATTAACCCAAGTCTCACAATTGCGGCCACACAACTACTCTCACGTAGGTAAGTCCTCAAAGGTACTAGTGAACGGACAAGTACCTCGCAAATTCTGCCTTAAGACTTATTAAGAGTATAGAAACTCAACCTTGCCGTTCACTATATGAGCACTTCATCATCCTAGGAATGGCGTAGAAGAACGTATCTATGTACAACTTCTAAACGAGTAAAACTCCATAAAATTGAAGGCTCTCACGCAGCTCACCAGTCCAGCTTTTTAATACCCTCTGACCTTCATAAGAAGAAGGGTTGCTACCGTCGATGACTACATTATGGGTTTAGCCCCATTCCCCTCGATGAATCTAGGACTTTATTCCTAGATAATCCTTTCGTCAAAGGATCAGACAAGTTCATTTCAGATCTCACAAAATTCATAGTAACATATTTTGTCTTCATCAAGCACTTGACTGACTTGTACCGCATCTACAGATGTCTATTCATTTTATCATTGATATTTTTCTGCTCCAACATATCAAGAAAATTTTTAGAATCACAATGTATAGAAACAGGTGGAATATAATTTAGCAGAAATGTTAAATCAAGTAGGAGATTCCAAAGCCATTCAGCTTCCATGCAAGCAGTATCGAGTGCTATAAGTTCAGCTTCAGCTGTGCTTCTAGCAATAACAGTTTGTTTAGTGGAACCCCATGAGACAGCTGCTCTACCTAATATAAAAATATAACCTGAAGTAGACTTTATGTTACGAAAATCAGAAACCCAATTAGCATCAGAATATCCTTCTAAAATATTTAAGTAACCAGAATACACAAGAGAATAATTTATAGAGCCACTTAAATATTTAAAAACTCCTTCTAAAGCCTTCCAATGTTCTTTACTAGGATTACTAGTATATCTACTAAGCCTACCAACAGCATAAGAAATATCTGGCCTAGTTCTATTAGCAATATAAAGAAGGGACCAATCATCTGAGAATATTTTAACTGAGAAACAGGTTTCCCTATATTCTTTTTAAGAGGTACATTAGGGAAAAATAGACTTGACACAGGTTTGCAATAAAAATAATTCTACTTTTTTAACATATTCTCTATCATATGACTCAAATATAAATGAATACCTTTCTCACTTCTAGATATTTGCATCCCTAAAATTACAGTTGCTTCTCCTAGATCTTTCACATCAAACATTGTACCAAGATAATTTTTAAAATCTACTATATAAGACAAAGACTTACCAAATATCAAGATATCATCAACATATACACATAATAAAACAAACTCATTATCGATCACCTTTGAATACAAGCATCTATCAAACTCATTAGCAACAAATCCATCTTTAGAGATCACACTATCAAATTTTTCATACCAATCTTTTGGGGCTTATTCTAAACCATATATAGACTTAACTAATCTACAAACCTTATGCTCTTGCCCTTTAACAATAAATCCTTCGGGTTATTCCATATATATCTCTTCTTCTAGTTCACCATTTAAAAACGCAGTTTTAACATCCATTTGGTGAATATGCAAATTATAAATAGAAGATAAAGCTAACAAAGTACGAATAGTAGAAATTCTAGCTACAAGTGCATAAGTATCAAAGTAATCAATTCCTTTCTTTTGTGATGTAACAGCCCCAGATCCAGGGTCGGGGATCCGGTCGTCACGGTCTCAATATCCATCCACAAGCCAATATAAACCAAACTACAACCTTGTGACCCAAAACAACAACACACCCTTTATAGTCCCAGAGATGAAATCAGAGTAACTGCCAAATATTATTAATCACATGCTTGAGTTCTTACAACCCAAGAAGATTACAATTAACTATCACATACTCTTTGCCATCCATTTACATAAGTCATATATATGAATACCTTTGATACCTAGAAGCTAACAACTAGCCTACCAATAGCTTCCTCCTCAGCAATGGTAGCTATGACCTCAGCGGTTAATCTTCTGACGGCTGACACCTGCTTGCGCCGAGTGGACCTTGTACGGGTCATCTGATCTAACTGTTGTTGTGATATAATAAATAAAGCAAGGGTGAGCAATAGCCCACCGAAAATAATGTATAACTGAACAACAATATATAACAGTTCAAAATTATCTTTGAAACCATATGCCATGCATTTACGAAAATAGTGCCAGTATAATGTAAATGATGAAGTTACAAGGTAACTCAAAGTATATATACTTCGTGAAAATATCTGCTGTGCAAAAATATGAGCCAGATATCAACATATAATACAAAGAGGAATTTGCAGGAAAAGATTGCAATTCCAGTTCTAAACAATTTTCAACCCTGCCAACACAGATAATGTTGCAGAAAATTCCAACTTTGAAAGATGAACTAATACGGGAGCATTGACGCGCCAGGAGACATAACATTTACGATGATCAGTCGCATGTTATGCTCCCCACCTCTTGTTCTCTACATGTAGAAGGAAGCACCGACGGATTTACTTGTCTACCGCCCTCTTGAACCCCCCGACCAACGGTTGGGCCATTGCTGGACCGGCGCCACTCAGTCACTTACGCGGCTCCTAGTTCGAATAACATCCATGACTCTGAAACTTAAAGTTCGTCCCCCTTTCCCCAAGTATAATACTTGTTGATAAGACTCCACAAAGTAGTCGTATCTAGTTGGAAATGAAAATTCACCAATATTTCCCAAGCTGAAGCTTGTTAATGGATATAAACTTGTTCCATCAATCTTACCCCTCGAGTGTTGAGGAGGTAACCAAAAGGACTCGTATCGATGTTTGAAAAGAATCAAGATGTGAGTGAAAGGGTAGTTTAACAAGTATAAGACCGGGCAGTCAAAGAAATAACAGCTCTCAAGCAAGGTTCCCTTATGTTTTCGAAGATAGATTCGAATGAGGAATAGAGTTTTGAGAACCTTCCTCGACAAAATAATAATAATACGACTCAGAAATAATTTACATAGTATTTGAATATCAAGGAAATTTTGAATAAAATATCTCATTTTAGAACTAGTTGAAAGAATTAAATAAATATTCAAAGAATATTTATTAAACCAGAAATAGTTCCAGAATATTCTTAATATAAATATTGCTCATGAATAACCCTCAAATAAGTATATATAAAATATTCATTAAATAAATAATTCTTCGAATAAATATTTAAGATAATATCCAAGAAAATAATTAAAACCTTAAATGAATATCCAAGATAATATTCTTGAAGTAAATAAGCTCAAATGAATATTCAAAAATAATATTCAATAAATAATTAAACTCAAATGAATATTCAAAATAATATTCATTTAAATAAATAAAGCTCGAATGAATATTAAAAATAATATTCATTAAATAAATAAACTTGAATGAATATTCAAAATAATATTCATATAGTACTTCTCGATTGAGATAATATTCAAATAACATTCCTCGGGTGATTAATAATCTGTCGCTGGAATCCCTCCGGGTTTCCACGACTATCTCTATATATCAAAATACCGACTCCCAGTCTTTATTAATGAATGAAGATCATATGCCCTTCAATAAGGGTCTTAACAAATCCGGTTTATAACTAATATATCATATCTAGATTATAAGCCAATACCCAATCTCGGAACAAGTATCACAATATAATCTGAAAAACAGGCATGCATGCTATGGCATATGTATAACAAAATCAAACCATATATATTATCACAACAACAGTTCCAAAGTATTGGAAACTTGCCTGGTAATCGGGTAGAGGTAGTGTGTCCTGGGTCAGTTCGGTGATCTATAAACAATCAGAATATTCGAGATTAATCACTTAACGCTTTAAAAGGGCTAAGTATAAACTTAACTTAGATTAAAACATGCTTTCGAGTTATCTCGTTATACACCCTCTAGTGTACTCTTTTTATCACAGTTATGATCCGACACTTGCTCATTATTAAAGCATGTCATTACGCTTACACTTGGTATATACTTAAGTCGTATTAGTTCTAAGGTCGGTCGTTTACTAACCAAGGTTATACCTCGAGTTTTATCGTCCGTTTTCTAAGTTATATCCAAGTGTCCTTTTTAAGGGGTTCATTGGCACTTAACCTCGATTCGAAAGTTTTTATAAAATCAAAAAACGATCCATTTGACATGATGTTTTCTCCCACACCTTCCGTATGATCTCTAATATTTAATTACCAAGATTCGCCACTGAATTAGTCATTTTACAGGGGTTCAATTTCAATTACGAACTCGCACGTACGGTTCCGAACCACTTTTACGATTTTGACTATAACTCCTAAACCGTAAGTCCGTTTGCTTCGATTCTAATGCCAAAACGATCTATGACTCGAGATCTACGAGGGTATGTCATATACTTATCAAGATCAGTGGTTAATGGCTACTGCTATGCAATAATTTCAAGGGTTAACGAAATTTCGGCATTACGACGGCCATAAATCGAACGTTTCAAAATTGTTACATGACAACCAAGCCACACCGGGCATACCATACATCCCTAACATCAATCAATATTCATTTTGCTCTTCTAGGGGCAATGGTAACATTAAACTCTAATATCCAACCCTTTTACACATTGAACAATCATAAAATTCCTTAACAAGCACTTATCTCTACATATCATCAAAACTATACTAAAAACTCATATAAACTCAAAGGGTGGGTTAGGGTTTTACCTTCCTTCATACTATAATAATACTAACAAAACTTGATGATCCTTCAATAAGCCTTAGATGGTCCTTAAGAAGCTAATCTTGATCATCAAAACAAGGGAACAAGTTATTGATTTCGAAGTTACTATTCACCTCTTTAAAGAACCGGAAGAACGAAGGCCTTACATTGCTTTTCTGGCTAAGACTCCTGAAGAAGAGTTGTAGAGAATCTTAATATCTTTCCAACAAGATAAAGAACACAAAATTTCAGTGAGAAATGAAGGAGATATGGCCGTTTGAAAATCGGTACAGAAACTGTCAAGAATCAGGACAGTTTAGTTACTTCAACTTGGGGAAGAGATTTGACTAGGCTACACTCTTTTGTTGGCCACGAAATTTTGAACGAATGTTACCCATGGAGTGGAGAAGCTATGGTTAAAATTTGGTGATCTAAGGATGGATAGAAATGGAGATATGAATTTTTTCTTTGAGAGTGTTTCTAATGGGCAGTTTGGAAGGAAATGGAGAGATGGAGTTTGCTTTGGCTTCTCTTGCACTAATCTTGAATAAAGTGTTGTATTATGATAATATCTTGGCATAAAGTAGCTTTATTAAAGGTGGTATGTCATGTATGATGTATTTGGATGGATAAATGTCTTGATCTTGTGGTTGGATGATGAAAAGCTAAGTACTTGGTTTAAATCACTAAGTATGCTAGGTACTCATGTAACTACTTAGTTAATTGCTCTTATCAACTAGCACATGCATGCACCTTGATCCTCTGCTTGTTTCTTTGTCCGGTTATTGCTCATTTTCATTGATCGATCGGAGGAATATCTCACGCATTTCTATTTAGGGTTTTACTGGAAACCTTCTTAATATTTATTCTACCATTCTCAATCCTCCTTAATAATTCTTGAATTTAAATTCCTCAAATCTCATTATTAAATCCTTAAATCCTTCAGTGTCCAGAGAAATCTCGAAGAAAATAAAATTGCTAATTTTCTGAATCTGATGTCCTTTACATACACTTATTTCGCCCCTAAATCATTAATATGAACTCAGAAATCCGTTCTGAATACTTCTATATAGCGTCGACTAATAATATTCCTATTTCCACCAAAAATACTATTCATCACTTATTCTTTCTTTATTCCTTATATTTATAAAAATGTCCTTATTCTCTTTCGAGCGTTCCTTAACTCTTTTACGGACCCACTGGACTTATAACAGATATCGATTGGGATGACATGAGAATAACTTCCCTCTTTTAGAATCACCATATTCTACTTCCTAGGAGATAGGTTATTCTAATCTACGTTGTCAATCCATTGCATTCTTCATGGCGTATAAACATTGGAATCCATATCCATTTCATAATCATTTATTAGAACCACCATTACACTCATACTCCATTACATAATAAAAGTTTTAATTCCTACCAAAAATATGGGTTCTTACAAGAACCCTTTAGCAACTAATCTAGCCTTGTATTTATCAATGGATCCATCAGGTTTCAGTTTCTTTTTAAATATCCATCTAGAACCTACCGTCTTACTGCCTTGGGGTAAATCAGTTAAATACCAAGTATTGTTTTCCATTATTGATTGAAGTCCACTATCTATTGCTTCTTTCCAAAAAGGAGCAGCATCGAAAGAATACATAGCATCAGAATAAGATAAAGGCTCACCTTCAAGTAAATAAACAAGAAAATCATCACCAAAGTCTTTTTCAATTCTAACTCTTTTACTCCTTCTAGGTTCATCTAAAGAATTAGACGTAGAAGCTACATCATGAAAATAGCGAGAGGTATTAACAGCTATTTCAGATATTCTAGTCTTATAAGGAAACACATTTTCAAAGTAAGTTGCATCTCTAGCTTCAACAATAGTATTAGCAGAAATTTCACTAATATCAGAACGAATAACAAGAAACCTATTAGTAACACTATCAGGGGTATAACCAACAAAAATAGCATCAACCGTTTGAGATCCTAATTTTCTCTTATTAGGACCAGGGATGCTAACTTTAGCTAAACAACCCCAAACTCTTAAATACTCAAGATTTAGAGCTTTACGTTTCGAAAATTGATAAAGAGTAATTTTACTAGTCTTTTGAGGTACACGATTCAAAATATGACATGCGGTTAATAAAGCCTCACCCCAAAGATTTTCAGGAGCACAAGAATTAACAAGCATAGAGTTTACCACATTCATTAAAGTACGATTTTTCCTTTCCGCAACCCCATTGGATTGTGGAGAGTAAGGAGGCGAATATTCATGAATAATGCCATGTTCCTGAAAATATGAAGCCATCTCATTAGAAATATATTTGCCACCTCTATCAGACCTAAGAATTTTAATCTTTGCTCCTCTCTGTTTTTCTACTTCAACTTTATAAATTTTAAAACAATCAAACACCTCATCCTTGGTTCTAAGCAAATACACATAACAAAATTTAGAATAATCATCTATGAAAGTAAAAAAATATTTTCTACCACCTCTAGTAGGAGTTTTATCAACTACACATACATTACTATGAATTAACTCAAGTAATGACGAGTCTCTCATAACATTAGAAAAGGATTTTTTTAACAGGTTTCGCTTGAGCACAAATTTCACACTTAGACACAAAGTTCAATTTCATTTTTGGTAACAAACCACAATTAGCCATTCTAGTTGTAGCACCATAATTAACATGTCCAAGTCTCTCATGCCACAAATCAGAATTTTCAACATTTAAAACAGTGGGAGATGAATTAATATTAACAAGATGAGAAGTCACATTCAATTTAAATAAACCATCGCTAACGAAACCTTTACCAATAAAGATATCACTCTTAGAAATGACAAATTTATTAGCTTCTAAAACAATTTTATAACCAAGAGCAACAAGTGTAGACCCACTAATAAGATTTCTTCTAATTAAAGGCACATCTAACACATTTTGCAAATTCCAAAATTTTCCGGATGTTAACTCTAATTTTATTCTACCTTTACCAAACACAGGGGTTTTAGTATTATCACCAAGAATGACATTTTCACCATTTAATACTTGATAATTAGAAAACCAAGATCTATCCGAACAAACATGCACACTAGCTCCCGAATCCAACCACCAATCATTAGAATCAGTAACTAAATTAATAACAGATATTATATTATCTAATCTAATTACATACTCATTTACCCTTGATGCCATAAACTCAGGTAAAAGATAAAACAGATTTCTAGCAATTTGTATCAATCAACCCAAAAGAGTAAAACTACAATATGACTCAATATACAATTTAAATAAGATATCTCAAACTGTACTAGACACTCAGGCAATGACAATTGACCTTAGGATCAACTAAAATTTCAATAAAGATGTGTGGCAGTGAACTAGCAAGAATCTAATATGTCAAATAACACAAGTGGACAAAAGGCCAACTAGCACTCACAAAACAAAATTGACAGTCTGCCAAAAAACTTCCTTAGATTGTAAGAAAATTAGTACGAAAATTCTTTTACAAAAACAAAAGAAAATTAACGAACAAATTCTAAATGTCAAAAATTACAAATATGAAGTTTGAACACAAGAATGATTCAACACAACAGGTTAATGATTTTTATGAAACTAAGCGGACTAAAAATCTTATATAAGAAAACTGATCAACTTTAACACATGTAGAAAAAAGACAAGTACTCCAACTAAAATTAATAATAACAAAAACTATCTTGGCAATTACCAAGACTAAAACCTGCAAACCAAATATTAGCAACCAGATACAATTTAGTTGACAAACAATTGCACATTCGAATAACAAAGAGAACAATAATAATGAACGTAATATTAAATAGAAGGATATATATTCGTTTAGGTGAGGCACGTAAAAACATTGCCCTAAGGAAGTTTTGCCCCTTCTCGTGCAAGGTTTCAAGTAGCAAATCCTTAGCGGTACAACACCCCCTTGCGGTTTATCTTCCACCATGCACGAACAAGAAGAAGAAAGAACGACGAATTTTCCGGTGCTCAAAAGTCCAAATAAATAAATATATATATATAGAAGACTCTTTTATATATTGAACCCTTACAAAAACAAAAACAGGAAGATGACACTTCACTCAATTAATCTCTCTCAATATGATATTATTTGCGAGAAGATTATATAAAAGAATAATATAGATATATGCTAAAAGCTCAGAGATGAATTGATGTGGTAGGCAAGTGAAGCAGAGAGAAGTCAGTTTTTTGTATCTCCTCAAAACAAGAATACAACCCCTATATAAGAGAGACCCACAAAGTAACGTAATAGAAATAATGAACTCATAAAAATATTATAATAAAAAACAATAGTAACTGACATAGAGCCCAACGGGTAAAAAAAAATTGTACTATTAAATAAGGAAAATATTTAGAAACAAAATATTAAAATAATAAATATAAAAATTAAAATTTTATTTTTCAAAAAATAATTATATAAAATATCTAACACAACTTATAAGTGGGCAGCCGAAGGTCGCTTTTCATTAAGGTTTTATATTAAAATCAATGACCAAAAGTGTTTTTCAGGGTAATTTATCTTAGTATACAGACAAGACAAGTTTGAGTACAAGGGAGGGAGCTTGTTCCCTGATATGCAGGCTTGCTGCTTAAATTTCTTCAGAGTATTCTCCTTTGTGTGTCTGGAAGCGACTTCAGATTCAGATGCATTTTCTTACAGATGAGGAAGGAAGATGAACTAGTATTTGTTCTTGATTTTATTAAAAGTTTTAAATGTGCCAAATGAATCGGGACATCGGGTGAATTGAGCCCAATTTTGTCAGTGGATATTACCTTTTTCCTTTCAGCAAGCTAGTATTGGTGACACTACACTTTCACTAGCTCTTGATGCATGGCTGAATTTGTTAATGTTCAGGCATTAGCTAAGTTCTATAAATTTCATATCAACCTCTAGGATATTGGGGTTTATTCTAGAATTTCAGAGTCGAAAACTAGAATTTTGATGTTTTTGATTTTGCAGCTGCTTGTGTCATGGTGTGCACATCTTCAAGGATGCGTGGTTCAATTTTAGAACCTTTTACTGTAACTCAAACTTGCAGCATTGCTTAGTTTATCTTTATTCAGTGACAATGAGTATGGAAACTGATACAAAGAAAGTGCATGATCTCTTTTTTCCAGACTGAAGTGGGCTTTTCTGAAAAAGGATTGTGAAAAAGCGATGATTGCTGTCTCTTTTTCTAGTCTATTACCGCCTTCTTCTGCACCTTGAAGATTGCCCTTGCTCATCAAAGCAAGCGACAAAAACATCCAGCCATGCATTAGGAGAATGAGACATATTAGTGTCCTGGAGTAATACAACCATTAATTTGTTGTGCTTTAGTTTCAAGTAAACTATGAGTGGAACAAAACCATCCCCCCTCCAAAATACCTCTAGTACTTTTCTTTCCCAATCTCGGCTAGATCAAGAAGTCCATACACCAAGAACCCCTAGAATTTCTGATCACATCATCACATACCACCAAGAAATTCAACTCCAATTTTACAATTATTTATTTACAGTTTGATATTTTATGAAGTAGTAAATGACAATGCACACCTTATATTGGCTGAATTTTTTTATCAGAGAGGAATATATATAGTATGAGACCAGAAAATTACTTCAAGAATCAATGTGAGGGATAATGTGGCACGAAGATGTTGAATGAAAACGTGTGACTACATGTACATCAAACGTAAATGCATATGATGTTTCGAACAAAGAATAAACGAGTACATGCATAATATAAACTACTCATTGATAGCTTTTGATATTTATGCATTCATTCATACCATTACTCACCTACTACACTGTATGTCCGTCATCTTAATGGACTGGACCGAAGGCCCACCTTCCCTATGGGCCGAACCGAAGGTCCGACGTAGACTACGGAAGAAGGTCCAAGGTTTACTCAGCCCATTCGCTTGCAACGATCGTATAGTTACACGATCCTAAGGATGTGGGACACGTTTCCCCAATCACCCACTCTTCGGTAACCGACAGGAACAAAGAGAATAAGGTTAATTCAGGTTTGATTATTCATTCATTCACAATTACACACAAACTCTCTGCGTTCAGTATTACCTTACAAAAACCAATTAACTTATTCTCATACCGGAGATGAATCGGGGGACAATCCCTCGCATTTTTCTCACTTGCAGGTCTGATCGAAGCAAGGCTAGGCAGATTTCTGGTTGTAACACTGTCTATCGACTCACATATGTAATTACACAAACATATCTTGTAATCAATTGGATGTTAATAAAAAGAGTAAATTACAGAGTCGTGGCCATACTTTACACCAATTTTCAAAAAGGTGGTCAGTCTTTCAATTTCTCAAATTAGTGGCCAATCTTTCACTTTGTCTTTCAAAACAGTGGTCAGTCTTTCAATTTCTCAAATTAGTGGCTAATCTTTCACTCCACCTTTCAAAAAAGTGGCCAATAGTAGATTAATTATCTTTAAAGTGACCACTTTTTTAAAACGTGGAGTGAAATGTTGGCCACTAATTTGAGAAATTGGAAAACTGGCCACTGTTTTGAAAGACAAAGTGAAAGATTGGCCACCAATTTGAGAAATTGAAAGACTGACCACTTGTTTGAAAATCGGTGTAAAGTATAGTCACCACTATGTAATTTACTCTAATAAAAATTAGAAGCCCAGGTGGGATCGTTAGTCATTTTTAAGATAAACAAATAACAGGTAGCTCCCTTTACAATTGTTTAAATCAAACTTTAAAACATTCGAAGTCGCTACATTAGTCCCTTGACTATGGTGGGAAGGTAATATAAAGTTTGTATTCAGTAGTGATTACATTGATACAGTGTATTGTTTATATAGTACAAAGACAACTCCTATCAATGCTATAAGTCAGGGATTGTGATAATATCCAGCTGTAAGGATATTAGTTACATCAAGAGGGTGATATCATTTACATAAATAAAAGATAGTATACACCTAAATCTTAATGAGAGATCAATGACATGATTTGAGAAGATGATGCTGTTAAGATAGCTGAGGTCTTAATAGGTAAAACATTGTTGTTTATTTCAATGTGTCCCGCTAGGGATCTAAATTTTTTGCTACAAAAATACTAACATATATGTAGTAAGTTCTTAATGGGGTTGCAAGCTTGCAGCTACTTGGAAGGATCCGGAGCAAAGTACGAACTCAATTTGAGTTTGTTTAGTGAACCACCCTTTAATAAATTTGTTAACTAAACGTCACGAATGAGCGAAATTGCTTTACACTATATTCTACACATCATTACCCTGTTATTTGGATTACTATATATTTATATACACATTGCTTCAACTTCAGATACAGAAGCAGCAGCTAGAGTTGGCATTTGATAGGAGTATATTTTATTGCAAATTCATAACCTTAATGCACACAAATATACAGAAGCATGTGGCTTTTTGGAGGGAAAAGTGAATATGGGTTCAATGCTAGTAACAATGTAGATCAAGTTACCAAAGGAATTAATGGGACTGCCGCCCCTTACTGCCATTGTCACAGGTCCTTCTCTCGTCATCCTTTTTTTTAGTTTTTACCATTCGTTTGCCAATCTGTATTGTGAACCAAACTGAATCACATATTCACATTTAATTTCAAGTACTTCAAGTATGCCTGCTGAAACCCAATGCAACTTTGGTTTCAACATATGCATGTTTTACTGAAGCTATAGTTTTGCATAAATCACAAATAACTACTAGGGAACTCATATTCTTCCTATTTACAGGAGCAACAAATGGCATTGGAAAAGAGACTGCACGCGTCCTTGCACTGCGCCATGTTCATGTAGTTATGGGAGTGAGAAATGTTATTGCTGGTGAAAAACTCAGAGAAGAATTGCTCCAAAAAATTCTGTACGCAAGAATTGAGGTCATGGAAATCGATCTTAATTCACTACACTCGGTCAGGAAATTTGCCTCACAATATATATCCCGTGGCCTTCCTCTCAATATTTTGATGTAAGAAAATTAGGTGAAATTGTTCGAATTCAATGCTACTTTTAGGTGTTTTAAAGTCGAATTACAAAGATCTTATCCATATGGTCAAATACTTCTGTTAAAATTATTTTTTTTTCTTGTTGTTTGGAATTTGGAAGTAATAATGCAGGAATTTTGGCTCCTTTCTGTTAGTTTATTGATTTTAAGATGATGTGTATTTGAATAGTATTATCTAATCCTTTATCAGAACTTGTCTCCTGTCTTTAACATGTGTAGTGTGGCTTTCCTTCTTACCAAGAAAGTGGAATCTGTGCATCATCACTACCAAAGGAATATTCTTGTGACATGTGTTTTAATCTCTTTCTCCAGCACGCCTACTGTACATCAACTCACTATCTCTGATTTTTAGTCTTGCTGGTAGTCACGTTGTTTCACAGCTTTACCAGATTCTTTACCAGATTGCAATCAAGTCCCTCACATGCTCATACTACTCCCAACGGACTCATCTTCTCAAGTCAAGATTCATCAGCTAAGGGAGGAATCAACCAACGGCTATATGATTCAAGAGCTTCTATAAATCTCAACAGCTCTCAACTGGATTCAACACAACTGAGATAGACACTTCAAGACATACAACTTCTACACAGTCATATTCAGTCATATACATTCTCTTAAGAAGTTGTATTCATACTCTACAAATTCTGAGTTTTACTTGTGCCGGGTTGTGGCAACTAGTTAGGATTGCAAGTTGTAAGCCAAGGTAGCCAGTGGGTTAAGTAGCAAGGATTGCTAGGTGACAAGTGTGTCAAGGGGAAGAATTATTCCAGGGGCTACAATCTTGTAATCAGATATTGTGTAAGCTTTATATTATTGTGATAATAATATAATCTCTGTGCTAGTTAGCATAGGGACTTGGATGTAGGCCATAGACGAAGATAGGGGCCGAACCAAGTGAAAATTCCTGGTGTTGTTATTGTTTATTCTGTTATTTAATTTCTGCAGTTAATATTCTGTTAGACAAAAGAGACAGTCTCATTTCCAAAAGAGACAGTCTCATTTGCAAAAGAGACAGTCTCATTCTCAATTGAGACAGTCTCATTTACCCGAACAGTCCAACATATTGTGCTACGAAATTACATTTGGTATCAGAGCAGGTGCATTTAATCCTTGTTTAAGTGTTTATTTTTTGCAAGATCCATGGCACAATCAGGTTGGAATGATCGTCGATCAATCAATGCTCCACCGCTCTTACTTGGAACTGAAAACTACAATGACTGGAAGTTCTTGATGAAGATTTTTCTCCAGAGGGATACCTACGAATGGGATGCAGTTGAAAATGGCATCACCATTCCTATGAAAGATGGCAAGCCCAAACCAGTAAAAAGTCTTACAGTTGATGAAGTGAATTCCGTAAATTTTGATGCTCGAGCTATGAATTCTCTACTCAACGGACTTTGTGCTGCTGAACTTCGAAAAGTCTCAGCTTGCACATCAGCAAAACAGGTCTGGGATACCCTTGTAGTAAGTCATGAAGGCACCTCAAAAGTTCGTGAAATCAAGCTTGATCTCCTTATGAGTGACTACGAAAGTTTTAAATTAGAAAAGGATGAAAGCATAAAAGAAGCACAGGGAAGGTTTCTTACGCTCATGAACTCTATATCTCTTCTGGAAAGAAATATACCCCAGGCCGAGATCAATAGAAAGATTCTTCGATCGCTGCCAAAAAGGTTCACTCCTAAGGTAACAACTCTACAGGATTCCTCTCTAATCTCAAATATGGAGACTCTTACTCTCTTCAGTGAACTAGAGGAGTTTGAGAATCAACTTAAAAGATATGATGATGAAGAAACAGCTCCCAGGAAAAAGACTTTGGCTTTAACAATCAACACAGATTCCAGTGAGGATTCGGATAAGGAGATTGCTCTTCTAACAAAGAAATTTCAGAAATTTCTAGCCAAGAAGAAAGCCTCTAGTCGACCTACTCAAAGGCCCTTTGTTTTTAAAAGGGAATCCAGAAACAATTCCAATGATGAAACCTGTTTCGAATGCGGCAAGAAAGGTCATATCAAAAGGAATTGTTATCAACTTCAGGCTAAAATGAAAGCTACTGGATCAAGGGATCAAGACAAGGAGAAGAAAAAGAGCAAAGCATTTCTCACATGGAGCGACGATGAATCTGATATTGAAATTGACTCTGATGATGAAATTACTCAAATGTGTTTTGCTGGAATAGAGGAAAACTCCAGCGAAGACGAGGAGGTACTTTCTACATCTCTAAAAACATGTATTTCTAAAGACTTACTAACCCTACAGGTACAAATCAAAAGGCTGCAAAACAAAAATGCTTACTTAAAGCAAGCTTTAAATGAAGTTTTAAGTGAAATAGATGAATCCCTTGACACAAAAAACTCTGAAAGAATGGATGAGCTTGTTAAAAAGAATGCTCATTTGAAAAATGAGATTGATATGAAAGATTCAGAGTTAGCCACACAAAAGCTGGAAGCAGAACAGAAAGACTCCGAGCTGCAGAAAAAGATTGATCTTCTTAAGAAAGATCTGGCTAAGTTTGTTCACGGCGAAGGCACATTAGACATAATGTTGGCAAGCCAAAAATTTTCTTTGAGTAAAGGAGGGCTGGGCTTCAATTCAGCAAAGAAGAATGTGTTCCACAAGTCTAAAAGGCGAACAACCATGAACTACAAAATGCCATACGAGAGATGTACAGATTGTGGAAAAAGAGGACACGTTTCAGCAGAATCTAAATTCTGTGACACTCAGGGCCAAACATCTAGATCACATAAATTGCCTAATTCTGTTAATATTGCTCAAATATGGATTAAGAAAACAGAGAGACATTTATATAATATTGTGGATACTAACAAAGCAGGACCCAAGTTAAAGTGGGTACCTAAGACATGAATACATATATGTTTTGCAGGTCTGCTTAGCAGCTCATATCCCAAGAAATAAATGGATCATAGACAGCGGCTGCTCTCGTCATATGACAGGAGATAAATCAAAGTTTCTATCTCTAGTGGCTACAGATGGAGGTTTGGTTACCTTGGGTGACTCTAACACTGTCAAAATCATAGGTAAAGGCACCATAGGTAATAAAAGGTTCTCTATCGATGATGTACGGTTAGTTAAGGGTCTAAAATATAATCTTATCAGTGTTAGTCAACTAACAGATGCAGGTCATAGTGTCAACTTTGACAAAGAGATGTGTTTTATTAGTACTAACTCTAACAAGGTTCCCTTAGTAGCCAAACGAAAAGGAAACATTTTTGTGTTGGATTTTGATGAACAGCAGGAGGAAATATGTCTGGCAACAGTTCAAGAGCAACAGTTCCTGTGGCACAGGAGGCTAGGGCATGTCCATATGGATCTCTTAAGGAAAATTTCCTCCCAAGGTCTTGTTAGAGGTCTTCCTAAGCTCAATTTTAAGAAGACAGAACCCTGCTCAGCATGCCAGCTAGGAAAGCAAGTCAAGACTTCATTCAAAGCCAAAAATCAAGTATCTTCAACTGACCCTTTACAATTATTACACCTTGATTTATTTGGACCCGAAAGGTATGTTAGCCAAGGTGGTAAGAAATATGCATTTGTCATAGTTGATGATTACTCTAGATTTACTTGGGTACTATTTTTAAGTACTAAAGATGAAGCTTTTATCGAATTTCAAGATTTAATTGCTAACCTTGAAAATAAGTATTCCAAGAAATTGAGAACCATTAGAAGTGATCATGGTGGTGAATTTGATAAGGATTTTGTCACCTACTGCAAGTCAAGGGGGATCACACACGAATTTTCTGCACCTCGCACTCCACAACAGAATGGAGTTGTCGAACGCAAGAATAGAACTCTGCAAGAAACTGCCCGTACTTTACTCCATGAAAGTAAGTTGCCACGAAAATTCTGGGCAGAAGCTGTAAATACATCCTGTTATGTGCTAAACAGGGTTTTAATTCGTCCTATTTTATTGAAAACTCCTTATGAATTACTAAAGAATAAAACTCCTAACATTAGCTTTTTTCGAGTATTTGGTTCTAAATGTTTCATTTTAGATACTCAGCCCAATCATGGTAAATTTGATCCACGTGCAACGGAAGGTATATTTTTGGGATACTCCAATTCTAGTAAGGCGTATCGAGTTTATAACCCTGTTAAGGCTAATGTAGAAGAGTCCATTAATGTTTCTTTCAATGAGTCTTATCTTAATCTAGCTAGAGACGAGGAAGCATATGCTAATGATCCTTCCCAGCTTCAAAAGGGTCAGTCTCATTCTGGAAAGGGTCAGTCTCATTCGGAAATGAGACAGTCTCATTTGGAACAGGAACTGTCTCATTTCCAGAATGAACAAGAAACACCACAGCAGATTTGCACCTCTCACCAATTAACTCCTGGATCATCTACGACTGCTAATGCTGTTACAAGCAACTCTCCATCATCTGAGCCGGCAAGCAAATCTTCTCAAGATCATCTTTCCTCTACATCTAATCCAAATCCAGTTCCTTGTCAATTGAATGACTCAAGTGTCGAAGAAATGAGCTCCATACCTCTTCCCAAATCTGTCAGAACTGTGTAGAATCATCCTCAAGATAATCTTCTCTCAGATTTGAATCAAGGGATCACCACTCGTAGCAAAGTTCGAAACTTCTGTGCATTTTATGCATTTGTAGCTGAATTCGAGCCTAAAAATGCTAAGGATGCAGTAGAGAATGAGCAGTGGTCAGTAGCCATGCAAGAAGAACTTAATCAGTTCGAACGGTGTGATGTCTGGGAGCTTGTTCCACCTCCTGAAAATGTCACAATCATTGGGACTCGTTGGGTCTTCAAAAATAAGAAGGATGAAGATGGAAATATCTTACGAAATAAAGCTCGCCTCGTGGCTCAAGGTTATAATCAACAAGAAGGCATCGACTACGACGAAACTTACGCTCCAGTAGCTCGATTGGAAGCCATACGCATACTGATGGCATTTGCAGTCTATAAGAACTTTAAATTGTATCAAATGGACGTCAAAAGCGCCTTCTTAAATGGTTATCTGCAAGAAGAAGTATTCGTAAAGCAACCCCCAGGTTTCATACATGAAAAATATCCGAATTATGTATATAAACTCAAGAAATCTGTCTACGGCCTTCGACAATCTCCCAGATGTTGGTATGATCGACTCAGTACCTTCCTTGTCGATTCTGGCTTCATTAGGGGTACACTCGATCCTACTATTTTTATTTTTCATAAACATAATGATTTCTTGATAATACAAGTATATGTCGATGATATTGTGTTTGGAGCCTCAGATGAAACTTTATGCAAATGGTTCTCGGATTGTATGCATAAAGAATTTGACATGAGTCTTATGGGTGAATTACAATATTTTCTTGGCTTGCAAATTAACCAATCTAATGCAGGTATTTTCATTCACCAAAGTAAGTATATTAAAGACTTACTTAAAAGGTTTGATTTGGAACATGTCGCTCCAAAATCTACTCCCATGAGTGTTACCACTAAACTCACTAGGGATGAAAATGGTAAATCAGTTGATGTTACTAAATATAGAGGTATGATTGGTTCCTTGTTATATCTCACAGCCTCTCGCCCCGATATCATGTTTAGTGTATGCTTATGTGCCCGCTTTCAAGCAATGCCAAAAGAATCTCATTTAAATGCCGTTAAGCGAATATTTAAATATTTAAAGGGAACTGACGACTTGGGATTATTCTATCCCAGTTCCCCGTCTTTTAATTTAATTGGTTTTTCAGATGCCGATTACGTAGGATCTCAGGTTGATCGTAAAAGTACTAGCGGAGCTTGCGAATTTTTAGGAGATTGCCTAGTGGCATGGCACAGTAAGAAACAAACTTCGGTGGCAATGTCAACTGCTGAAGGGGAATATATCGCAGCCGGGAGCTGCTGTGCACAAATTTTTTGGATGCAGCAAACCATAAATGATTTTGGTATAAGATTCTCCCATACTCCAATTTACTGTGATAACACATCGGCTATTAATATTTCCAAAAATCCGGTATTGCATTCTCGCACCAAACATATCGATGTCCGTCATCATTTTATTCGGGATCATGTTTCAAAAGGTAACATTGAACTTATTTTTATTCCCACTGAAAATCAAAAGGCCGATATTTTTACTAAACCCCTATCAGAAGACAGGTTTTGTATGCTACGTAGAGAGCTTGGTATGTGCTCATTCTAATTAAATCACTTCATGTTCTCTCAATTTTTGAGTTTATTTATTTTCCTTCTTAAAAATATAATACTGTGATTTAATTGTTATTATTGATCTAATCAAGTATCAGTTAAACAATGTTGGTTGCATGCGTGACATCTCGATAAATTAACTGATTTCTTTATCTAGGTACAAAATTCTATTTTATTTTACTTGATAAATTGATTAGCTTTCTAAACACAATCGTGCATTGATACTTGTCTCTTGACTTATTATAACTTGATACCGTGTATCAATGTATTTGAATGTCTGCATGCCTGACACATGTTTTTGGGGGCACGATCTTTCACTTCCCTCCCACTTTATTTCTCCTTTCTATCTCTCTCTATTCTATTTTTTTATCTTGCCTCTTCGATTCTCTCTCTGACCTTTCTTTCCATTCTCTCTCTCTCTCTCCAATGGCGAAATCCAAACCCACAAACAAACGATTGACCAAGAACTCATTGAAGGCTGGATCCTCCAAGAAACAAAAAACCGCTCCTACAAATGAAAAACAATCTGGTTCAGAACTCTCTATCCCTGAACCTAGTTTGAAAACACCTTGCCTTTCGCCTATAAGTGGCTCTAAATCTAGAGACACGCCCATTTTGAAAGAACGTATTATTGATATAGATTTACTCAATCGAGTTGGCATCTCTGACTTATTTGATTCGGTTCAGTGTTCTTCACTCCTATCTCCTTCAATCGAATTTTATCCATCTTTGGTCAAGGAATTCTATTCCAATCTCACCCTGGTGCAAAGTGATATGCTCTATTCCAAAGTGAAGAACATCCTGATCGTGCTCACTACAGATTGGTTGGGTTCAATATTGGGTATCGGCGCTACTGGTCTCTGCCCGTTTACATCACATCAGCCATTCACGGAGTTTGAAGATCTCGACTACGATGAACAACTTCGTACGATTCAAGGCACTGTGGCAGTTCAGTCATCCTCCAAACTGTCGGTATCTATTCTCTCCCCCACTTGTCTTTTGCTATTACGTCTTTTTCATACAAATTTGTTGCCTCGCAAGAGTGGGCGTGACAGAGTGACTTTTCAAGACTCTATTTTACTGTCACTCTTCGTTAAAAAGACTCCTTTTAATGTTGCTTCGTTGTTGATTCGTAACATGCATCACTGTGCTTCTCATGAATCTATGAATCTTCCCTATCCAGGTCTTTTAACTAAAGTTTTCAACTCTTTTAAATTAATTTCTGACTCTGATGATGTTGAATACTTATCTGACACTTTTGATTCTCGTATCTTATCTCTTAATCACATTTCGATTAATGAGTTTAATAAACTTGTCTTTGAGTCATCCCCTTCTGAGACCTCAAGCCCCGAGTCCCCTATAGCTCGACCATCTTTTGATGACATTCAGTCCAACACCTCTCTAGCTAGCCTTTCGACTCAAGTTGAGGCCAATACAAAATCCATTGAATCCCTTCACTCCAAGATGCTTTCCTTTGAGTCTTCTATTGCCTCTCTGTCCAAATCAGTTGAACTCATGCATTCCAAGTTGGATGTATTAAAGATTAATGATAACAGCATTGCGAGAAGAATGGATTTTGAGTTTGGTACTTTACATGAGGGTATGACTGCAACTGCTAAGGCTTGGGAGCGGGAATTCGTCAAACTGTTCTATCAACTAGGCACTGAAACTCAGTTTTTGTCAAAGCAAATATCCTCTATTCCTGGAAAAAGTATAACTCAATGGCATGAGAAGGAGCACTGGATGGGTGATTACACTCTTCTGAGATCACCAAGCAACTTCCTCTCTCAGCTATCCCTCCTCCAGCGGCGTTCGGTCTTTCCAAGACAGAATACATGGATCGGTTGTTCCAGTGGATGTCAGCTCGGGATGGTAAAGACCCCTCTCCTGGTTTCTTTGAGAAAAACTTCTCAGTCTATGGAGAACCTCCAAGGTTTGCACCTCAAGCTGATGGCAAAGGTCCAGTGGAAATTCCTGACGATGACTGACTTTTCCCTTTTTATGTTGTTGAAAGGGGGAGAAGCATTTCTATTAATTATTATCTTTTGTACTTATTGGATGTTTTCTGAACCCTGTCCTGTTATTTTGGATGTTTAAACTTATTGATCTCTATTGAATACCAGTTTGGTTTGAACATTGTTATTTATCTGAGGTTGCATGATATTGCATGATTCCTTTGATTCTATTCATCAGATATATACTATTGACCATACAAGTGTTTTTGACAGGGGGAGACAGTTAAGAATTGATAATAATTCAAATTGTTTTCATCATCATAAAAAGGGGGAGATTGTTAGTTTATTGATTTTAAGATGATGTGTATTTGAATAGTATTATCTAATCCTTTATCAGAACTTGTCTCTTGTCTTTAACATGTGTAGTGTGGCTTTCCTTCTTACCAAGAAAGTGGAATCTGTGCATCACCACTACCAAAGGAATATTCTTGTGACATGTGTTTTAATCTCTTTCTCCAGCACGCCTACTGTACATCAACTCACTATCTCTGATTTTTAGTCTTGCTGGTAGTCACGTTGTTTCACAGCTTTACCAGATTCTTTACCAGATTGCAATCAAGTCCCTCACATGCTCATACTACTCCCAACGGACTCATCTTCTCAAGTCAAGATTCATCAGCTAAGGGAGGAATCAACCAACGGCTATATGATTCAACAGCTTCTATAAATCTCAACAGCTCTCAACTGGATTCAACACAACTGAGATAGACACTTCAAGACATACAACTTCTACACAGTCATATTCAGTCATATACATCCTCTAAAGAAGTTGTATTCATACTCTACAAATTCTGAGTTTTACTTGTGCCGGGTTGTGGCAACTAGTTAGGATTGCAAGTTGTAAGCCAAGGTAGCCAGTGGGCTAAGTAGCAGGGATTGCTAGGTGACAAGTGTGTCAAGGGGAAGAATTATTCCAGGGGCTACAATCTTGTAATCGGATATTGTGTAAGCTTTATATTATTGTGATAATAATATAATCTCTGTGCTAGTTGGCATAGGGACTTGGATGTAGGCCATAGACGAAGATAGGGGCCGAACCAAGTGAAAATTCCTGGTGTTGTTATTTTTTATTCTGTTATTTAATTTCTACAGTTAATATTCTGTTAGACAAAAGAGACAGTCTCATTTCCAAAAGAGACAGTCTCATTTGCAAAAGAGACAGTCTCATTCTCAATTGAGACAGTCTCATTTACTCGAACAGTCCAACATATTGTGCTACGAAATTACACTTTCTAAAGACAACATTGAACAAACATTTGCAGTGAACCATATGGGTATGTTAAAAACTTGTTACCTTCCATATATTGATACTGTAGCTTCAGGCAGTAAGAATCTGGTGCCCTCCTTAGATGTCAACCCGTGAATTTTTAATTTTCTCAGGTCAATTTCTTTTGACAAATCTTTTACTGGAGACCATGAAAAAGACAGCACGTAAAAGCCAGACAGAAGGAAGAATTATCAATGTATCATCAGTCATGCACAGATATGGTGTTCATAAAGAAGGAATTCGTTTTGAAGAGATCAATGATGAGAAAAGGTGTGTTCATTTTCCATCTTCATCACCATTTTTTTTTTCACTTTAGGATTTTATTTATTTCTTTTAAGACATGATGGTGCGGCCATCACTCTTGGACTAGTCAGACTTTGGAATACTCTTTGATCGTGCTGGTTGAATGTAAAGTTTTTGATTAAGAAGACTAGTTCCTTAACTTTTAGTGTCTTCTGCTTATTATATGATTCCATGTACATAACATGGATTTGACTTGAAAAACAAAACTGGTAACAAAAAATTTGCAGCTGAAAGTGCATTACACAACAAGAAGCAGTAGTTGCAGCATGTCACAACAATATTTAAGTATTTGATTGGTTTCCTATCATTAATTATTTCAGCTACAGCAGCTCTGCTTTGGGAAGGTCAGCATATGGACTCTCTAAGCTTTGTAACCTCTTGCACACTAATGAGCTTGCAAGGCGTTCCAAGGTTATCTTTCTCCCCCATCAATTTCCCCTGATCGTTGCTTAACAATCTGGATTCTTTTAGTCGGAAAGATTTGCTAAATTAACTGTATTATAGTAGTACTAATATTATAATGGTCATATGATGAACTGTTTTTTTCTTTTAATTTTTTGACAGTTACATAGTATAACTGTCATTTGTTTGTTTGTCTGTTTTCTGTTGTACCAGGAAGAGGGAGTTAATATAACTGCAAACTCGCTTCATCCAGGATTCATAATCACAAATATCTTTGCACCAAATGCTGGAGTTACTTCCTGTAAGGATTTGAGTGTTTCCTTCACTACTAGACTAGCAATTTGAATTTTATACTAAAAATTAACAATTTGCACAATATTTCACTTCTGAATTTTCATGATCTCTTGCAGCATCGCCAATTTCTTCGAACTGTTAGGTTAAGGGACTTACACAATCCGAGATTCACAATTACCAAAACAGAGCACACACATAACCAATCGATAAGTTGACAAGATCTACCAAAGCACAGAAATAAGAACACACAAATACTTGACGTGGAAACACCCACGTCCCAAACTTGTATTATTAATCCAAACAATTATCAATAATACATCAAAACAATAACACCTTAAAGGTGTCCCAACCCGATACTTGAGCCAACAATGCTCAAGCATCCCCAAACAATACTTAAGACTACATCTCTTAAGCTTTCACCTCCCCACAGACAAATACGATATGACTATGTATATATAGCCATCACAAACTTAGCCACTAAGATATCCTTTTCATACTTGGTTTCCAATTACAATCCTTATCATACTTGGTATCTAAATATACCATCTATAATAATTTTCTAAACATATAATTATTACCCAATCCATATATGTTTTGGATCACCAATACCCATACTATTCGTATTGGGTTTAAACCCAACAATCCTCCCCTTCAACCCAATACCCACATCGGATTGAACTGTAACCAATCAAGCCATCGACGTCCATTCGCCAATGCCTCCCTTCGAACAAGAACCCCCTCTTGCTCTTCCAATCTTTGAGTGTCGCTAAAACCCGTATAGTGACCCTCCAAACCACCACCGTTCTTCACCATAACGATGTATCCATCTACAAAATCACGTGCATCAACCACCACGAGTGCTCTTCCACATGTTGAGTCACCCGATCCTTGCTTTCACAATCCTTCGGTCTCCTGAAGAAAATCACTAGTATCATCCAAATAGTTCACCTGGTTGATCAAGCCATTGAAATAGTTGCGATGACCTCTTCTACCTTCTTCCATCTTGAGTCCGCACAGGATTGATCCACGGTGCAAGGCCAACCGAATAATCCATACCGCACGTAACTTTGTCTCTACCCGCTTTAGTAGCAATCTTCTTATCAGCAGATCATTCATCATGCTCTGCCATACCAATTGAACCTCGAACTTTCCCTGAACCTCATCCATCACGAACCCGAACCTTGGCTCTTGATACCACTTGTTAGGTTAAGGGACTTACACAATCCGAGATTCACAATCACCAAAACAGAGCACACGCATAACCAATCGATAAGTTGACAAGATCTAGCAAAGCACAGAAATAAGAACACACAAATACTTGACGTGGAAACACCCACGTCCCAAACTTGTATTATTAATCCAAACAATTATCAATAATACATCAAAACAATAACACCTTAAAGGTGTCCCAACCCGATACTTGAGCCAACAATGCTCAAGCATCCCCAAACAATACTTAAGACTACATCTCTTAAGCTTTCACCTCCCCACAGACAAATACGATATGACTATGTATATATAGTCATCACAAACTTAGCCACCAAGATATCCTTTTCATACTTGGTTTCCAATTACAATCCTTATCATACTTGGTATCTAAATATACTATCTATAATAATTATCTAAACATATAATTATTACCCAATCCATATATGTTTTGGATCACCAAAACCCATACTATTCGTATTGGGTTTAAACCCAACACGAACTACCAAATTTAATTTCAGGAATTTGCATTCTATTCATAATCTTTTAAAACATTCCCATTGTTTTTTAAGTGGAGGTGTTCATGCAAATAGTTACTCTACTCACAAGTCACATGAGTTGCATAAAGTTTGCTTCCATTCCACAATCCCCTGAACCTACTTATCGGAAATGTTCGGTTTCATAGTTTTTCAGTATTAACAATCTTGCTCATTTCTTAACTGCAGGGATGATGAATACACTTGCAAAATTCATATCTAAAGATATAGGACAGGTTTGTTCTGAGTTCAATTGTAAATTCTTTCCACTGAAATCTAGTCTACAAAGTAATGACAATATTGAGGTTTTCAGGGAGCATCAACTACATGTTATCTAGCATTGAATCCAAAAGTTAAAGGGGTTAGCGGAGGATATTTTGTGGACAACAACAAAGTGGAAGCAAGCAAATTGGCCGGAGATCCTGTCTTGGCCAAGAAACTTTGGGACTACAGTTTGAGCTTCACTGAAGCCAAGTACTAGTTTCCTTTCGGATTTGCAATGTCTGTGTCACTAGGTGTGCCCTGTGTGTGGAATTTATATAGTTGTTGTTGTGTCTTTGTGACTTTGTCTACTTTATTTCTAGAGTTAATTGCATTTTGCATCCCCCAGCTTTAGTCCAACTTCAATTATGTATATGTAGTTTCATAAATTGCACTTTGCATCCCTAAACTTTAAATCATAAGTCAAATCACAACCCTTTATACATTTTCTATCAAAAATAGTATTATTTTTAACGAATACATTAACAATGCGATATAAAATGATTGCAATGATGATATAAATTATAGATTTAAACATGTGACTAATTTTACACTTTAAAATTCTTTAAATTATAATTTAATATTATTTTTTGACCATTAATCAATTATATTATATTTGTAAAAAATTAAACTAATATGTTTCCATTAAATAAAATTCTGAATATTATGATATATGATACGTATAAAATCATTAAAATATATTTGTACCATCTTAAAATATAAATTATATAATCACTACACAATTTTATATCGCATTTGTCAATACAATCGTTAAAAGAAATATTATTTTTGATAAAAAAAAACGTATAAAGGATTGTGATTTGACCTATAATTTAAAGTTGAGGGATGCAAAGTGCAATTTATTAAACTACATATACATAATTGAAATTGAAGTAAAGCTGAAGGATGCAAAGTGCATTTAACTCTTATTTCTAACTTGGCTTCAAAGGTGTGAGATGTCTTGTAATTTTGATCGACTTATTTAAATTTCCATTTGATGCATAATTGTTTTTTTATTTATAATTTTTTTTGGAATCTACTCATCCTGAGGGAAATATTATGATTTATGAATACCTCCTATTTTTTATATTTGTAACTTATTATGAGAAAATTATCAAAATACTCATATTTGAGCATGTCTGGCCCTATTTATTGACGGGACACGTTAAATCGTGTACCGTGATATGAGGGGTAATACGGTATTTCGTCTTCCGTAACAGTGCATAATACGGTACACGGTGTAACGTGTTCTGTGTAACACGGTGTATTGTGTCTCGTGTTAGGCGGGTGCGCAGCACAAACACGGTACACGCTCTTCCGTATCATGCATAACACGGAAGACCGTGTTCCGTATCCAGCTAATATGGTAGACCGTGTAACGTATTCAGCTAATACGGAGGCCGAAACTCCTTATCCCGTCCGTATTTCGGGACATTTTTTCCAGAATCAGTATTTTGGGTTAGTGATCCCAAAAATGATTATTTTGGGCCATCATCAGTTTGTTTGTTTTTAAGGATACATTTATTTCAGACAAGATTATTGCTGATTAAATTTTGATATATTTGTGATAAATTCTTCAAAATCTCATAAATTTTAGCCAAATCCACCAAAATCACCCCACCTTAAAAAAAAAGTTGAATGTGATTGCATTTGGTTGTATATTGCCCCTGGCGGGGCCTTCCAACCCAAATCCACCAAAATCACTCCACCTTAAAAAAAAGGAAAGTTGAATGTGGTTGCATTCAGTTGAATATGCCCATGCGGGGCCTTGCAAAATCCTAACCCAAATCCACCAAAATCACTCCACAAGGAGAAAGGGGAAAGGGGTAAGGGTTAGGGTTAGGGTTGGTATTTTTGCAATTTTGAAACTTAGATTGATAAAATTGCAATTAATTTAAAGAGATGATATTTTTGCAAACAGAAACTTTAAATCTAGTATTCTTGGTAAATTTCCAATTTTGTTTCCTAACATGACGAAGGAAGATTAATGTGATGAGACCAACTTTCGGACCTGGGGTAGGTTCCCGTGGGCGTGAGTAATGATTTTGGACCGAGAACGTCAGGGGTGAGAATTTGATTTTGATATAATGATATCCAATAATCGATTGATATATATTTGCAATAATTCGGTTCAATATAAAAATTGATAAAATATGATTTAGTATATGAAAAGAATTATTTAAATATCGAATTTCGGTTTTTTTATTTAGATTTTTTGATCATTCGAAATATTCAAATTATCCAAACTTTTTTATTTGATTTATATTTATAATTGTTGATATAGGCTGAAAATAAGCCCTAAAGACACATTTAATATGGCATTAATTAGACCCTGAATGGTCCAAACGTGGGGCCCACCAGATGGGCCCAAAACCCCTATTATAATATTAATTTCGTAATTAATATTGGGGGAAATAAATAGCTCAGCAAATAAGAGTTGGATAAGGATAATATCCCCTTCAGACTTATCCTATAAGGCATCCAATTCCATATGGAAACTGATTCCTATAAGGAATAGATCTAGAACTTTCCTCAAAGACTTTTCTACCAAGTCTCTAACTCCTACCATAATTCTAAAGGCTTCTCAGCCTATATAAAGGGTCAGACCCCTCACCCTAGAACTACGTTTTTGGCTTGATCTTTGATATTCATCAAAGTACGTAGGCATCTTGTGAAGGTAGAATTAGCCAAGAGCACAAGAGCAGCCATTAAAGCACGAAGCTCACACACCCTTACATTAAATACATAAACCCTAGCCGCAATACCAGTAGCCTAGTTTTTATTCCACAACATTTGGCGCCGTCTGTGGGAAAACAACATCAACCATGGTTCAAACACGAAGGACAACGTCAACCGAGGCCGTGCCCCTTAACTCTGCTCAACCAGCCACTTCAGATTCGCTGATCGTCACTGAGGAAGGACAAATACTCCCATCGACAGGGACGGTCGTTCAACCTCTGCCCACTCAACCCCCAGGGACGACTCCCCATACAGAGGGGACTCACTCAGTGATCGTCCATCAAGGCCAAGAAACCAACCCTCTCCAGATGGTGGTTTCTCCTCTTGGTAACGTTGATCGCACGGGGGTACAGATCCACACTACGGATCTCCCTTTGAACACCAACCCTATGTATGGACTACCTAACTATCCCCCTCGACGAAGGGAACCTGGACCGAGCGGACACGCCTTACAGATCCGGGATCGAGAATATGATGACTACTCGGGTCCCTATACTGATGATTCATCATCATCTGAGGATGATGATCGAGATGAAGCTCCAAGAAGGCGACGAGCTAGCAAGGAACCCCTAAGAAGAATACGGAGAATCCATGATGGGCCTCCACAAACGATTGAGGAGAGGATTAAGGCTCATGAGGCTGAGATCCAAAGGTTGAAGGATGATATAGCAAGGGAACAGGCAAGACAGAGTCTGATTCGACCCCCTCCAATCTCAGAAAGGATTCCTGTTATAGATTTGGAGAGGTCTTCAAGAAGACAAAAGAGGGCTGATGTCCCAACAAGAGAAGCTATGAGGGTGGAAACCCCCAGGGGTAACCCCAAAGACCTGATGCCACTTGGGGACCCTGACGATCCCACACCTCCGTTTACTGAGGAGGTGATGAATGCCCACATCTCAAGGAAGTTTAAGATGCCAACCATTAAGGCCTATGATGGAACGGGCGATCCCGCAAATCATGTCAGGACTTTCTCGAACGCACTGTTGCTACAGCCTGCTAGTGATGCCTTAAAGTGTAGGGCGTTCCCTCAAACTCTGTCAGGAATGGCTCAAAGATGGTATAGCCGTCTACCTGCAAATTCGATTGGCTCTTTTAAGGAGTTAAGCGCTGCTTTCGTCAGCCAGTTCATCAGTGGGAGAATTCATGAGAAAAGTTCTGCGTCCCTTATGTATGTGGTGCAAGGAAAGAATGAGAACTTAAGGGATTATCTCAAGCGATTCACCAAGGAGACGCTAAATATCACCGATTTGGAAAATAAGGTGGCTATGGTAGCCCTGGAACACGGAACCACTGACCTCTTCTTCAAAAGGTCTTTGGCAAAACATCCTCCTGAGAACATGGCCGAACTCCAAAGAAGAGCCGATAAATATATCAAGGCCGAGGACAGCATTAAGAAGGAAACCACAGTAGGTAATGGCAAGGGCTCTAATGATTCGAAGAAAAGAAAATCAGAACAAGAGTACGACGCTAGGGACAAGTATCCCCGGACTAGCAAGGACTCTGATTCATCACCTAAGAAGGGTTTTGGGTCAAGGTTTTCTGATTACGCAAGGTTGAACGCTCCTAGGAGCCAAATTTTGTTGGACATTGAGAAGGATAAGGACTTCCGCTGGCCTAAACCGCTCAGGGGTGATCCCGAAAAGAGAAACAAAGATCTGTACTGTAGGTTCCATAAGGATGTGGGGCATGACACAGATGACTGCAGACAGTTGAAGGATGAAATTGAGTTTTTAATCCGAAAGGGAAAGTTAAACAAGTTCACTAAAGGTGAAGACCGTGGAACCCAGAAGAGGGATTATGAAAGAAGAGACAATGATAGGAGGGATAACGATCGCAATCGTAACCCGCAGCCTCGAGGGCCAGTAATTAATATGATTTGGGGAGGACCAACAGCGGCCGGCACTACCCGAAACTCTCGGAAGGCTTATGCCAGGGAAGTGATGCACATCACAGGAGAAGCCCCGAAGCGTGCTAAGACTGAGGCAGTGATTGGTTTTGATGATTCAGATCTTGAAGGGGTGAAATTCCCCCATGATGACCCGTTGGTCATAACTCCAGTAATTGGAAACTCGGAAGTGAAGCGAGTCCTGATAGACAATGGAGCTTCCGTCGATATCTTGTTTCATGATGCTTTTACGAGGATGGGGTATACTGACTCTCAACTAACCCCGACTAACATGCCAATCTACGGATTTAATGGAGTTGAGTCCAAGGTTGAAGGGACCATTCATCTGCCTATGACAATAGGGCAAGAACCTAAGGAGGCCACCCAAATGCTAAACTTCTTAGTAATTAAGGCTGCCTCGACGTACAATGCAATCTTAGGGAGGACCGGACTTCATGCATTCAAGGCTGTTGCCTCTACTTATCACATGAAGGTCAAATTTCCAACCAGGAATGGTGTTGGGGAACAAAAAGGAGATCAAAAAATGGCCAGGAGTTGCTATGTGGCTGCTTTGAGAGCTGACGGAACCGGGGGGCAGGTACTCCCGATTGAAGACATGGATGTCCGTGATGATGAACACCGGGGAAAGCCAGCGGAGAACTTAATACCTATCCCTCTGGAGCTAGGCGACCCTGAGAAGGTTACTTATATTGGAGCCTCTTTGAAAGAACCCCTGAAGGGGAAACTAATAGAGTTCTTACAAAGGAATAGTGACGTTTTTGCTTGGACAGCAGCTGACATGCCAGGGATTGATCCTCAACTTATAACTCATAGATTGAATGTTGATCCTAATCGGAAGATAGTACAGCAGAAGAAGAGAAATTTTGCTCCGGAAAGGCAAGAAGCCATTAAGCAAGAAGTGGATAAGCTCTTGGAGGCTGGTTTTATTGAGGAAATTCAGTTTCCCGAATGGTTAGCAAACCCAGTGATGGTCAAGAAAGCGAATGGGAAGTGGAGGATGTGTATAGACTTCACTGACCTGAATGATGCATGCCCAAAGGATTGTTTCCCTCTGCCAAGGATAGATATGTTGATAGATGCCACAGCTGGACATGAGATGCTTAGCTTCATGGATGGGTTCAGCGGCTATAATCAGATTAAGATGCACAAGGATGACATCCCTAAGGTATCTTTCATAACCGACTTTGGTGTTTTCTGCTATCTTGTTATGGCGTTTGGCTTAAAGAATGCAGGAGCTACTTACCAACGATTGGTGAATAAGATATTTGCCCATCTGATTGGAAAAACCATGGAGGTTTATGTCGATGATATGCTGGTTAAAAGCTTGGCCAAGACAGATCATATCAAGCACCTCAGAGAGGCATTTGAAGTGCTAAGGCACCACAAGATGATGTTGAATCCAGCCAAGTGTGCCTTTGGCGTTGGATCAGGCAAATTTTTGGGTCTGATGGTTTCTAAAAGAGGCATAGAGGCCAACCCTGACAAGATCAAGGCAATCTTAGACATGGAACCACCGCGCTCTATAAGAGACGTGCAGAAGTTGACGGGCCGGGTAGCGGCTTTAGGAAGATTCATCTCCAAGTCTGGTGACAAGTGTTTGCCTTTCTTTCAAGCACTGAAGAAAGTGAAAAATTTTGAGTGGACTCCTGAGAGCCAAGAGGCCTTCGAACAATTGAAGAAATACATGGTTGAAGCCCCATTATTGACCAAACCAAGTCCTGGAGAGACTCTTTATCTATACCTGGCGGTATCTGAGCAAGCCCTGAGTGCTGTCCTTATTCGGGAAGAGGAGAAAGTCCAGAAGCCTATCTACTATGTAAGCAAAGTGTTGCATGGGGCTGAGTTGAATTACTCACCCATAGAAAAGTTTGCTTTGGCTTTAGTAACTGCCTCAAGGAAATTGCGACCTTACTTTCAGGCACACAAGATTCAAGTTCTGACGAACCAACAGTTGAGGAACATATTGCATAACCCAAAGGCCAGTGGAAGGCTAATTAAATGGGCGATTGAGTTAGGAGAATTCGATATCACATACAAGCCTCGGACAGCCATCAAGGCTCAGGCATTGGCTGACTTCGTGGTTGAATGTACTATTAACAACCAAGAAGTCGGGGGGCAAGAGATAATGACTACCCCGGGGCAAGAGAAAGAAGAAGAGGAACTTACACCCGATCTAAAGGAATATTGGGTGCTCTATTTTGATGGAGCATCAAAAACAAATTCTAAGTGGTGCAGGTTTGGTTTTGCAAAGTCCTGATGGGTTCATAGTTGAGTATGCATTAAAGCTGGATTTTCCTACTACCAACAATGAGGCAGAGTATGAGGCATTAATAGCTGGTTTGGGTTTAGCTAGAATCATGCGGGTCAAAAACCTTAAAGTTTGTGGAGATTCACGACTTGTGATATCCCAAGTAAACGGTGAGTTCGAAGCTAAGGATGAGACTATGGCGAAATACCTGAGAGTGGTGAAGGCTGTTATGTCTCAGTTTGAGGAATGTCATGTTGAGCACATCCCGAGAGAAGAGAACGTTAAGGCCGATGCCCTGTCTAAGTTTGCTTCTTCTGAAATAGAAAATTATGCTGGGAGTGTCTACTTTCAGGTCCTGAAGGCTCCAACCATTAATGCAAAGCTAATGGCACCAATTGATATAGGAGGCTCTTGGATAGATCCTATCAAGGCACACCTGGAGACCGGTTGGCTCCCAGACAATGCCATGGAGGCACGAAAACTCTCAGTAAGAGCGTTGAGATATACTTTGATTGAGGGTATTCTGTACAAAAGGTCGTTTGTCATCCCGTACTTGAAATGTCTAAGGCCTTTAGAGGCAAGGGAAGCATTAGAGGAAGTTCATGAAGGGATCTGTGGGCAACATTTGGGGGGCAGAGCCCTAGCTCACAAGATAATTCGTTTAGGGTTTTATTGGCCGGAGATGTTGGCTGATGCACAAAACTATGTCAAGAGATGTGAGAGATGCCAGAAGCATGCCCCTATTGTGAGGCAACCGCCTGAGATGTTGACCTCCATCAACTCTCCCATTCCGTTTGCAATGTGGGGGATGGACATACTTGGACCCTTTCCCATGGCTTCAGCACAGAGGAAATTCCTGATAGTGGCCATTGATTACTTCACTAAGTGGATTGAGGCTAAACCCCTGGCCAAGATAACCACCAAGCAAGTTTCCCAGTTTTTCTGGGAGAACATCATTTGCAGATACGGAATCCCACGAATCCTTGTGACAGACAATGGGACACAGTTCAATAATGAGGAGTTTAGGAATTATTGTGAAGAGAATGCGATTGAGCTCCGCTTTACCTCAGTGGCACATCCACAAGCCAATGGGCAAGCTGAGGTAGCTAATCGAATTATCCTTGATGGACTGAAGAAGAGGGTCGAGCGCTCTAGGAACACTTGGGTAGATGAACTGCTGCCCATACTCTGGGCGTATCGTACCACTTGTAAGGTAACAACTGGAGCAACCCCGTTTTTGCTGGCTTATGGAGCCGAGGCTGTTGTGCCCTTGGAGATCATGCAGGCATCACCTCGAATCGAGGCATATGAGCCAGAAACTAACGAAGAAGGGATGAGACTTGCCCTGGATTTAATTGACGAGGTTAGAGATGAAGCTAATGCTAGGAATGCTGAGTATCAGAAGAGAGCCTCTTTTCATTACAACCAAAGAGTTAAAGAAAGATTTTTTCGACAAGGCGACATGGTCCTAAGGAAGATTGAAGCCTCAGGAGTTGGCCAAAAAGGAAAGTTAGCACCAAACTGGGAAGGACCGTATCTGGTCAGGAAGGTGTTAGGACGAGGATCTTACAAGTTAGAAACCTTGGATGGGGTTGAGGTGCCCCGGACTTGGCATGCTGTGAACCTCAAAGTTTATTATGTTTGAGGTCTTTTAATAAAGACCTAACTTTTATCTATTTATTAGGAATAAGGTTCGAATGAAACCATTATAGAGCATGTTGCTCCCAGTAGTTGATAAAGTATCTATGTAAGGGTTGAACCCATTTTATTAATGTCCTTTGACAGCATAATGGGATTTAATCTGTTTTCTCTATTGGTTATCTTTCCTTGCTAAAATAAACGAAAGACGAATGTTGGACCGACTTATAAGTTTAAGTACCAGCCAGGAGGCCAAGTACTCAAAGATTCTAAAGTATTAACAAACTATGAGCAAAGGCAAGAAAAATGAGCGGAAATAAACTGCATAAATAGTTAAGTTAAAAATTACAAAGGCCCGAAGGCTATTAAGTCAAATGGTTGAGACCCAAAGTTCAGAAAGGCAAATGATAAATAAATAAATAAAGTCTAAGGGGCCTTAGGGGCCTCCTTAGCAGGAGAAGCATCCTCAGAGCTAGTCTCAGTAGTAGACCCCTCGTCGGCAGAGACAGCAGCACCAGGCTGAGCTAGAGTAGGCTCGGGATCCAAAGCTGAAGAAGTGGCAGCAGCATGCTCCTTAACCAAAGTGTCATCCTCCCCAAACAGCTCTTCACTGGAACCAGGCCCCTGTGTCAAGGCATGGGGAAGGTGAGGGCTAGGAAAAGCAGAAGGCAAGAATAACCCTGGATGCTGCCTCAGAACTGCTTCAAGGGCCTTGGTCCACCCGTCAGAAAACTGACTAGGAAAGAGCATCTCATCATGCTGATCCATGAGGGTCTTGTACTCCTCCGAATCCAGATATTCATCAATATGCTTCTCCTTGTCATCTCTCAGGGCGACCAACTCCGCATGCATCCCTACCATCTCTTCATCTTTCTTCTTTATTTGCTCTTCCAAACGGTTAATATGGAGAGTCTTCTTCTGGGACTCAGACTCAAAAGCTTTAGACTTCTCTTTCCAAGCTTTGGCTTTATGAACCAAGCTTTGGAAATGGACGTTAGCCTGCATAAAAGGTTAGCATTGAAATCAAGTATTGAACTTAAAAGCCGTTAAGGTATGAAAAGATAAAAGTTTGAGACTTACCACAGCGAGAGCCTGAGCACCAAGTGCCTCTGACTCCCCAATACCTCCACCAAGGACCATGTCCTTATAATCAGGGGTGGTGATCGAGTTTAAAGACCAATCCATGGAGTGCTTCGTAGAGCCCACCACAGAATCCTGCTTCCTAAAGCCCCAAGGAGGCCTGAAAACCGTCGACTGGACATTAACCTGGGAGCTCCCCTCCAGCCCAGCTACATCACCATATCTCAACTCCCCTTTCTGGACCTTGTGGGGGCGCAAGAAAGGAGGCTCCGTGTTTTTCCCTCGAGGGTCAGCAACCCTCTTAGCCCGAACCATCCTGGCCGTCTCTTCATCAGGAGAGGGTGCAGCCTCCACAAGCAATTTCGCAACTGCAAGAACGACCAAAAAAAGAGTTGGAATAAATTCAGTATTAAAAAGTAAATGGCAAAGACCAGTAAGAAAATTACCCCGCTCAGAAACTCTGGAAAGGCCTACTCCCCTTAGAGACTCCTCATTTAAAAGACTTAGGCAGGTAATAGAACTACCGTCTGCCTCGGTCAAAGTATTATAAGCGGCCTGTTCCTCGGTACTAAGGACGATTCCCTTAGCACTTCCATCTGAGACTCTCGAGAATGTCTGCCTAAAGAGAGTGCCCCAATCACCTCCATCCCATTCTAAGTATGCGAACTCATTTTTCCAGCCCGCATTATTATCAGGAATCGACTTGCCATTAAAGATTGGGGGGACTCTAGGACGGAGCTTAACATATACCCAGCCAGGGTTCGTGGCAGGACTATTGTAAAATTGAAAAAGTTTACGAAAAAGAGCAACTGATAAAGGGAGTTGTTGTCGAAGACACAAAACCATAAAGCATAATATAATTCTCCACGCGTTTGGCGGGAGTTGACATGGACTAATTTGCACATCAGCTAAGAGTCTAGGAATGAATTCATGAAATGGAAAACGAAGGCCAGCCACTAGACTCTCCCTATAAACACACAAAGAATTGGGTTTCCAGTGACAAGGTCTGTCACCTGGCTCGGCTGGGACAAGTTTATAAGGTGATTTAATTTTGAAAAGCTTGTTATATCTAGTGATTTCACCAACATCATGATAAGAGCTACAACAGTCATATGCATCTAATTCTGACAAAGAGGGGTAATCATCTCCACGTTGATTTAACATATCTACTAGAGATGTGTAAGAAGAGCGAATGGTGATTGTACCTTTGGAGGAGGCAGAATTCATCTTTGCAAGGCGAGACATAGCTTTGTCTTCCATTGATGCTCTTGAAGAAGGGTTCGAAGCTCTTGAAAAACCCAGAAAATATGAAGATTTGAAGAAATCTTCAAAGAAAACCCAGAAGCTATGAAGATATGAAGAAATCTTCAAGGAGAAACCCAGAAACCACCGTGAAGGGGAGGAGCTTCGATAAACTCTCGCCGGAAATCGCCTTGAAATAAAGAGAACTATAGAGAGAATTTCTAGTGAAGTGTTTGAGTAAAAGTGAGAATGAGAAAGTGAACTCTCCACTCTCACTCTTATATATAACTTTTCAGCCGGTTGAAATTCCTCCAAACGGTCAGAAAACCTACAGTAACAGGTCAGAAAAGCCCATAAAACCGGCCCAAATTAAGGCCCAATTCTAGGACATTCTTAGGAAAATATCTTTGAAAAATATCTTAGATATTTTGAAGAAAATTATGGGTATTTTTTTAAAAAAATATATATCATAGACGATAAATCCTGGATTTGGATCCAAATAGCCCGGATGGGCCCAATAACAACTATGAGGATAAGCCCATTTTTGAAAAGGAATAGGCCCAAAGCCAAAGTCGCCCTTAATTCGACCAGAATCCTGGTCGAAACGACCAAGAATCCTGGTCGAAAAACCCTTCGACCAAAGCGTTGGAAACGCCCTTAATTCGACCAGAATCCTGGTCGAAACGACCAAGAATCCTGGTCGAAAAACCCTTCGACCAAAGCGTTGGAAACGCCCTTAATTCGACCAGAATCCTGGTCGAAACGACCAAGAATCCTGGTCGAAAAACCCTTCGACCAAAGCGTTGGAAACGCCCTTAATTCGACCAGAATCCTGGTCGAAACGACCAAGAATCCTGGTCGAAAAACCCTTCGACCAAAGCGTTGGAAACGCCCTTAATTCGACCAGAATCCTGGTCGAAACGACCAAGAATCCTGGTCGAAAAACCCTTCGACCAAAGCGTTGGAAACGCCCTTAATTCGACCAGAATCCTGGTCGAAACGACCAAGAATCCTGGTCGAAAAACCCTTCGACCAGAGCAAAAATTGGACCCTTATTTCGACCAGAATCCTGGTCGAAACGACCAGGGATCCTGGTCGAAAATCTCTTCGATCAGGAAGAAAAAGAAGGCCTTAATTCGACCAGAATCCTGGTCGAATTCCTGGTCGAATTTCTGATCGAAAATACTCAGTCCTGGTCGAAATTTGCTATAAAAATTAATTTTCTGACAGCTAATCTTCACAGACATGGAATTTTGATACCTGTAGGTACCATAATAGGATAAAAATAGAAATACGAGGAATTTCATAGATAATTCCTTAAAAAAAACTCTGTAACTAAAGTTATGGAAATTGCTTAGCCTCGAATAAGGCATATCGTCGTAAACGTGTCGGTCGCTCCACACTTTACATCAAGACGACATTCGTGAAACACTAGTGTACAAAGCCCGGACCCAAGTCTCACGAAAGACAGATAAAACTTCAAGGAAAACCTGATCAGTTTTCCTAGAAGTTGGGGGGCAAATGATATGGGCTGAAAATAAGCCCTAAAGACACATTTAATATGGCATTAATTAGACCCTGAATGGTCCAAACGTGGGGCCCACCAGATGGGCCCAAAACCCCTATTATAATATTAATTTCGTAATTAATATTGGGGGAAATAAATAGCTCAGCAAATAAGAGTTGGATAAGGATAATATCCCCTTCAGACTTATCCTATAAGGCATCCAATTCCATATGGAAACTGATTCCTATAAGGAATAGATCTAGAACTTTCCTCAAAGACTTTTCTACCAAGTCTCTAACTCCTACCATAATTCTAAAGGCTTCTCAGCCTATATAAAGGGTCAGACCCCTCACCCTAGAACTACGTTTTTGGCTTGATCTTTGATATTCATCAAAGTACGTAGGCATCTTGTGAAGGCAGAATTAGCCAAGAGCACAAGAGCAGCCATTAAAGCACGAAGCTCACACACCCTTACATTAAATACATAAACCCTAGCCGCAATACCAGTAGCCTAGTTTTTATTCCACAACAATTGTATATATCTATATCTATACTATTATATTAAAGCCAAAACATTAAAAGTTTTGTAAATTTTGGTTTTCGGTTTGGTTATCCTAATTATTAAAATAAATAATTAAATTACAAAAACAACTCAAAAAACTAATTACTAATGTTGACGTAATTATATTCCGATTAAAATTTCTTCATCCACATTGAGCAACTACTTGAACTCTTTTTTCTGCTCCAACAACTAAATTACCCATTTTTTTCTAAAGATTTTACTTTTAATTAAAACACTTTACCATTTAATTTAAACCTAATATTAAAATAATTAATATATATCCAAAATATCACACCATAATTTTCCGTAATTATTTTTAGTAGTAATTTTTTAATTAAAACACGTTACTTTTTAATTTAAAATTAATCTTGCGATCACTAATATACACCCAAAAATATCTCACCATATATTCAAATCATTATGTTTAGTAATAAATAATAATCGTTAGATGTAATAATAAGATATATTATATGATTAAATTAATTTACTAAAAATTCAAAGTTCCAACCCGTCAACGACATTTTTAATTTAGAATTTTACAAAATAAATTTTAAACCATTCATATCATTATATAAATTTTTATTAAATTAAATTTAAAAAATTATTAAAAATAAGGATTATATAAAAGCATAATTATAATGTTAAATAAATTTTATAACCTATCAGAAGAAACTCGTGCTTCGCACGGGTTATAAGCTAGTTATTATATTAAAGTCGAAATATCGAAAGTTTGTCTGTATGGTTTTCGGTACGGTAATCATTATTATTAGAATATATAATAACATAAAATAATTAATGGTAATTAACTGATTTCATTTTTCACATTTACTTATATTACCGTTTATAAACACCTAAAAACATTAACTGTACAGTATCTTTCAATCATTAATATTTTATTTCTAATTAAAACATGTTACCTTTTTTTATTTCAAACTAATCTTAATCTTACAATTATTAATATTTACCCGAAAATCTCACATCATATTTTCCTATTTTTAATAAAAATATATTAAAAATTCGTATAAGTTGTTTATAATAAAAACAATAATATAATCCGTAAACATGATTATATTAAATTGAAATTATTTTTTTATAAAAACAATGATTATATAAAAAAAATAATTGCAATATTAAATAAAATTTATAACATAATAAAAGAACTCATGCATCTTACGGGCATTGAAAGTTTGTCGGTTTGATTTTCAGCACAGTCAGCCCAATTATTAAAATCAATAATAAAATAATATAATTAAAGATAATTAGTCGATTGGTTTTTTTTAATTAAAACACGTTTATTTTTAATTGATGATATTTCCTTTTATTAACACCTAAAATATCGTATCTTCCGATTAATAATATTTTTTTAATTAAAATACGTTAATTATTAATTTAAAACATAATTTTGCAATAATTAATATATATCCAAATGAGAAAACTGCTCATGAGGATGACCTCGGGTTTTTTCCTGAAATTATATGTGTTTACAGTACAAATTCTTAGTGGCAGTGTTGTAAATATTAATTTTCTTCACTTTAATTTACGTAAATACCCTTATATTTATGTTTAGAAAGCTTTTAACCACATCTATCTCTATCCAAAAATATCACATCATATCTAATTTTTGGTTCGGTCCGGATCAATTCGATCTAATCCGATTTTAAACATTTGTACAGCCCCATTTACAATACACATTTTATATTATTCATATTCCAACTATATTCCAACTCTGCTATACCAATAACCAAATGTTTAAATTAAAATATATTTAAATAGTGAAATATATATGTACCCAAAAGACTGGGAGTACATCACTTCTTTGGAGATGTGATTGGTTCACTACAGTTTACGGTCACTCTTAGATTACAACGTGTCCGTGTGAAGGCACCTAGCTACAGGCATGCGTTCTTTTGTTTTGAGATATGATGTGAATTTTGAAGATACGTAACTGGAGAAGTAAAGATATGAAATAATTCAAATAATAGTCTAAGATTTTGCAACATAATATACATAAGAAATTTGATATTGTCAAATGACGTGCTAGGTTCAAAAGAGAAGAAATATAATTTATATTTAATTGTAAATTGAAAAAATACATTTAATATTTGTACCGAATAGATACTAAGTATAATCTCAATAAATGAATGTTCAATAAATGAACAAACTCGTTACATGAATAATTTTTTTTTATCTCAATTTGATAGGATAATATGATAAATGAAATTTTCATTAAATGCATTAATGAATTTTTTTTGGGAGTCTTTATCAGTAACTAAATAATACTATATTGATTTACTAATGAATAAATAATCTCGGTAAATAAATATTCTTTCTTGATCCCTAGAATATTAATTTATCAAGATTTTATATACACATTCATATTCGTTCAATATTTTCATCACACACTTATTCAAGCTGCAAATAGAATTGAGAATTTTAAAATCAAGTAGAGTACATATATTCAATACGTCTTCAAAAATTCACTTAATTGTCTTTCCATCTTGGAAGTATTCAATAGTAATATCTTAGGGTAGATCCCTTGTACAATGTCATGGTCATTGTTGTGAGGGAAAATTGATACAACACTTCAATAAAAGAATTACAAGAACAAATCAAGAAAATCCAAGAATAGCGATTGAATAAACCAAATTACCAGCCAAAAAACCCTAATTTCATAAACCCTAATCCGAGAGGAGGGTGAATGATTATATGGACTGAGTTTGCAAGTACTCCGAGCTATGGTGATCGAATAAAACCTATTCAATCGAGAGAGACCGACTCAAAGCATGTGTTAGAGGTGTATATGTATGTCTAACCCCTTACAAAGTGCCTACATACCCTTATATATATAAGAGATCAAGTCCTCATGTAGTTCTTCATAATTATCCTCCACCTTCTTCTGCCATATCCCCCGTAACAGACCTGCAGTGCTCGTTTATCCAGCCGTTATTATATGGTTAATCCATGTATTTTCGTGATTTATCCTCCTATACGTACGTATATATTTATATATATATATATATATATATATATATATATATATATATATCCTATATATATACGATGTTAATCCATAATATAGACTGCTATCAGATCGTTCCTATTGTTTAGGAGTTATCCAGAAGGTTGTTAAAACGCATATTACCCAATCTCCTATAATATAGACGATTCTGAGCCCGCTGGTATATTTTCTGGAAACCTTCGGGGTTCATGCGCGTACTCCTGACCTGACAACCTGCTACCCAGTTGAACCCCCTTCTGGCCTCCACACAGCTTTACCCTTATCTGGGGTTCACATGCTCGCACCCCTATATGAACATACTTCAAATTTAACACCAGATCCTCGTCCCTCATCCCATCCTCAAAGCATACAAAGCTATCACATTCAACCTTGGACCCAGCTTATCCTTTCATATTCAACTAATTTGAGTCTGTCCTCTTAATGGGCCTTAAATCAAGCCCAGGGCGGATTTTGGGCACAACAACTACCCCCCGATTCCTTGTAGCCATTTGAATGCAAAAGGAACCCAATATTACTCGTACCTCAATCACACTTTCATTCCATGCGAACCCCTAAGCCTACGTGAGCGTACTCGTTGTAGGAAACAAGGGACTCCACCATGAAACTCCGGTGCTAATGACTGTACCTTCATAACCTTCGAGTTTGAACATCAGGGTTCCACCATCATCACACTGGGGTGCCATTAGCGAACTTCTCAAGTTACGTCCAATGTCCCGGATAATTATCAGAGAAGTATCTTAGACAAAACTCTTTCCAAGCGATAACCCTCCAAATAAATAAAGTCCCAGTTAAACTTTAACTCCATAAACTTCAAATCCTACAAAAAATCTAATTTTTCAAAATTCAAAATTTAACTTTCATATAACCATTCCACTTCCTCCGTAAAATCCCATGTATTGAGCCTTCCTCCCGTCCACGTTCAAAGCCCTTATATTCCCAAAACATCTATTCATAATTATCTTTACACAATAATCTTGCACGCGGGCCTGTGCTTCAACGAACACGTGTCACACCTGTTCATATCCCTATACACTTATATATACATATCCCTCTACACCTTCTTCTTTTTCACATTTTCTCAGCAAATCGACGCCAAACCCTTTCTCCTTTCCTCAATTCATTTCGTCTCGGTAGACCCAGTTCTAGCGAGAGCTCCTGTTTTCCGATCATTTTCTTCAATCCACAGGTATTTCCCGTTCTTACTCTCCCACCATCTCTCGGATTACTTGATGCCCGTTGATTTATAGGTATACTAATGCACACATACCTACACCCAAACCTTACTTTTACACCGTTTTGTGTTTAATATTCCATCATGATTATCTCCTTGTGTTTTCCTTGTATTACATACTGCCTCTTAGATGATGTCTTGTATTATCCGCACATGCATGCCGTATTTGTCCGCTTAATTGAGTAGATCTGCTTACTTCTAATGATAGTTGTTCATCTACCTGTTCATATTCACACACCTATACACTTACTCTCATACATATGTTCTTCAATTGTGCATGAATTTCAATTTCCTTTGCGTTCATTCACACTCTAAAAGTGATATTTTGTGAACCCATGAACCTATGATATCAACCGTCCTCCCTATGTAACTGACCTTGCTCCAGTCTCCTTATACCGGGGCTATAATTCACCAAGCACAGTCCTATCTTTGTCAGCCCAGGGGTTTTACATGCGTAACCCCTTCATTTGGCCTGGGGTATGCGCATGCGCAAGCCCTGTCTTTTTCTTAATATGACAACTGCCATTCCTCAAGATTTGTCCCAAGGATTCGGATCTCACTCTGCTTTTCTGTGTGCAGATGTCGAGTCAATCCGCATCTGATAAGTCCTAGAGTTTTATTGCCAAAGAGATTTCTCAGATTGCAGGAGCCTCCGATGGTGACTCATTTTCCTCACCCAATCCCATATCCAGACTTCCTCCCATGACTTCCACCGTGAGGGGCCGTACTCGCTCCAAGGTCAAAGTCCTTGACCCTACTGCTGCCCAAATCTCACTCAAATCTTACTCTTTAGACCCTTCTTCAATTGTACCAACCGCCGTTAGTTCTGATTCCCCTATATCTGAGGAAGAGATTGACTCATTAGGGCACCTATACCTAGCAGTTGAACCCTTCGATGATCAGCTTGAGAATAGCACAAGCCAAGACAAAGCTACCCCTATCCAATCCTCTAATGCTGCCACCCCTCAGCTATCTTGTGCCAAAACATAGACTTCTATGACCGACCAAAAACTACGAAACCTCCTCGAAGCCTACAACCCTGGGTGTTCACTAGTCGTACCTCAGCCGGAAGAGAGATGTCATGATTTCTCTAACTTTGAAACAGACCATGTCATTCCCTGTGCTGTGTTGTCTGCCCAATTTTTTAGACTAGGATTATCATTACCTCTTCACCCTTTTATTCTTGATATCTTAGACACCTATAAACTTGCTCCTTTGAAGTTAACTCTAAATTCATACCGTATGGCTATATGCATATATATCCTAGATGACTCCATGTTCCAAGTTAAATTAACTGCTCGTGAGTTGGGTTTCTTTTACCAACTTAAAGAGACTGGAAAAACCTCTGGCTTCTTCTACCTTACCACCTGGAATGTTCATCAGGGGAAGTGCATAAAAGGCAATAAGAAAGGAATGTCAAGGTGGCACAAGCAATTCCTATATTGCTACGATTGCCCAGAGTACAGAAAGGAATTTAACCCATATCCAGATATACCTGCTCAAACCGTTCTAGTGGGGGAAGAATCCAAGAGAGCCGAGAAGGTTTTGAAAAGAAGTGCAGGGCTAGGAGATGGTGCTAGCCTGCTTTCTAAGAAAAATTACTTCGTTTGGGTTTTTGCAAGAAACTCAGCTCCAAGTCTCCAAGGGACTCCCGTACCCCTGTTGAGGAAAATGCTGTTGACGTACCCTTAAAAGAGATAGGTTCATGCTTATATCCCTGCTCGTAGGCGTACCCCTCCCCCTTTATTTGCTTTTCCCTTAGTGATTTATGCTTCACACACATTTTTTTATTCATGCGATTTACTTGATATTTTACCGAAGAATATCTTTATTGTCGTTATGGCTTTGCTAACGATTCATGTGATAATGCAGATATGTCTTTTTCAGTGCCTTCCTTCATCACCAAGCGTTCAGCACACAAGAATGTTCCCAGATCACCTGTACCCCCATCACCTGTCGAGAGAACCCCTGCTCCCTCTGCAAAAGTCAACCCAGCTTCCACAGAGAAGAATGTTTCCTCAAGGAAGAGGCCCACACAACATACTCCTGAAATGTCTGGGGCATCTGGCTCTCGGGGAGGTAAGCGTTCCAAGCATGAGATTGAACTAAGTCCCTCTGGCACCATCTCTCCAGCTCCCCTCAATGCTTTTCTTGATGCCATCAAAGATACAATCCATGTACGGTCTATCTCAGAGTGGGACAGCCTGAGTCTTGAGGAAGCTGCAAACAGGGTACCCCTAGTGAATGCTGAAAGCCTCTTCCTATCCCTGAAGTATAACAACCAGATTCTTGAGGCTTCCAAGGATGTTTAAGAGCTTGACAGGGTACCTTCGGAGTTGAAGACCTTCAAGAATGATAAGAAGAAGCTGTTGGCCTCAAACAAGAAGCTTTATGAGAGTGAGGGTACGCTGATCCAGGAGAGAGAGATAAATTGTTGAGAGAAAGAGAGTCCATGGATGCCCTCATCCTCAAGATGGATAAAAACAGAGAAAGTGATAATGATGCCAGCAGGAAGGAGAAAGAGAAACTTGAGCTGAAGGTTCGAACAATCCAATGTGCAATTGCCAAATACAAGACCACCATATCCAAACAAGATGATAAAGAGTACAATGCTGGTTATAAAGCCGGAATCAAAGACTACATGACTTCCACATATGAGGCTTTCCCAGACTTGGAGTGGAGCCTCCTAGACCAGGATGCGGTTGATGCAATAGACTTGATCAAAGCTGAGCAGGCTGTGAACCCCCCGGAGGTGCGCATGGATGAGGCTCCCCAAGATAAGGCTGAAGAAGTTCCTGCAAATGTTGTTGCTGAGGGTGGAGTTGAAGCTACAGAAGCCCAGCCAGTGGAAGCTAAGGATGGGGGTACAGCCATGGAACCCCTGGTGGTAGCCACCACATCTGATCCTGAAACTCCAAAGACCTCTCCAACCAACGAGAATCTTTCCACTTCTCCACTCAGGCCAAGCCAGTAATTTCATCATTAACTTTTTAAGCAAACTTTTATGAATCCTTTTGGCATTAATTTGCCTTGAACTTGGTATTTTGAGGGTGCGGGCTCCTCTGAAGGCCTCGCGTGATGTAATCCTTAACTTGATTCCCTAGATTTTTTGCTATGGTTTATGCACTTCATTTACTTTTGCTTGATAAATGCTTGCAGTGTAGTTAAATTACATGTTTACACATGCGTACACTTCCCTTAAATTCAGTACTTAGCACTCCCTACTTCGCATGCCCTGCTTAGGGGTACTATCCATGCTATACTTTATTTAGTTAGGTATCCATGCCAGGCTTCAACCTAGGATAATTAAGCCTTTACTGACTTTGGGGTTCACCTGTTATACCCCTATTCATTGATAAATTGGCGTGTGTCCCTTCCTTAGAAACCGTAGCTGCTTAATCCGTCGTACTCCTATCATGTATTGATAAGTCATGTTTGACCTTATAAATTTTTAGATCTGTACACCAAGTGAATTTCCCATTAAGCCTACCATTTCCATCCTGAATCCTTATTTTGTAGCTAACCCTTATCAACCATAAGACCTTAACTGAAGGTTGATTGGTAATCCACCAATCGTACCCCCGAATATGACACTTGTTGGTACATGTTGGGTTCCCACCATCCTTACTATACAATTTCCATGTAAGACCAATTTCCTCAGTCATTCCTATTACTCAAAGATTAGACCTTACTCGCCCAAATTCCCTGGGGTCGTGGTGAGGTTATCTTGAGGTTGGTTATCCATCATACTGACTACACGGTAATTCAGGGTTCGAACGATTGAACCTTCTCACACGAGAACCTCGTGATCCTAGTTACCCTAGAACCTTCCTGCCATGGGGTCCATCCCTTTTCATGTATCATCCATGCGTATTCCAACCCATGTGCACGTAATCCACGTACGTTTCTATCCATGTATCCATATAATTCATATTTATATAACCCGTGTAATCCATTAACATACATTCCATATGTTTTCCATCCATAATCATATAATCCATATTCTTCCATCCATCATATAATTTTTGCTTTAAAATTTTATCCATTTTTAAGTTAAACTATCCTTCCATTAATCGGTGTATATCTACTACCTCCCGAGTTCTTTAATATAATTAGACTTATAATGAAGAACTAGGTTAAACAGTCGTATCCTCCCTAAAGCATAAATAAAATAGGTTACACATAACATGCATTCATCCACATAAATCCATACATTTTATGCATAAAACAGAGATAAAAGAAAAAACAAGTTGATTTCAATTCCATCACATCACATCATGATTGGTGTTCAACAGGTAGGCGTACATTCACAACCCCCCAAGCACTTTACTAACATAAAAAGGGAAATTCCTAGCCGACTGATCCTAATATCATGGTAGCTACAACTAAAAAGCCACTTTTATTTTCCTACACCTGAAAGAGGTCTATAAGAAATGTTACCTGGGTTCGACTACTGGTAATATTTCTTAAAGTGTTCGGCGTTCCACGCCCTCGGGATTAGCTTCCCGTCCAAATCCTCCAAATGATAAGTTCCTTCCCATAAGACCGATTTGATCACATATGGGCCTTCCCAATTTGCCTCAAAGGCCCCATATCCTGAAGTCCTCATGTTAGGCATCATCTTCTTTAAAACCAGATCACCAACCTTTAAAGGTCGTGCTCGAACCTTGCCATAAAAGTACTTGCGAGTCCTTTGTTGATAAGCTGCAAGCTTTAGCTGAGAGGTTGTACGAACCTCTTCCACCAAATCCAAGTACAAACGATGATTAACTTCATTTTCCATGGGATCAAAGTTATCCCTCCTAAATGAACCAGCACCAATCTCCACAGGTACCATTGCTTCGCACCCATAAGTTAGTGTAAATGGGGATTCACCAGTTGTAGTCCTAGGTGTTGTATTGTAAGACCATAACACCATGGGAAGTTCCTCTGGCCAGCAGCCCTTCTTATCTTCCAACTTTGCCTTTAAAGTATGTTTAATGATTTTATTGATGGCTTCAGTCTGACCGTTGCTTTGGGGGTGGCAGATTGCAGAAAAGCCCTTAACAATTCCGAGGTCCTCACATAAACCTCTCATTTCCTTGCTATCAAATTGCTTGCCATTGTCAGATATCAATTTATAATGAATCCCATATCGGCATATAATTGCTCAAAATATGAACTCCTTTAACTTGGCTGTAGTGATCGTAGTCAGGGGTTCAGCTTCCGCCCACTTTGTAAAATAATCCACTGCTATAATAGCATACTTTACTCCTCCCTTCCCCTTAGGGAGTTCTCCAATCAAATCAATTCCCCAAACAGCAAAAGGCCATGGGCTAGAGAGTGGCTTCAACGGCACAGCAGGATTCTTATTTGAGTTGGCACACCTTTGGCACCGATCGCACGCCTTTGAGAATTTATGTGCATCCTGTTGTAGAGTTGGCCAATAGTACCCTTGTCGAAGTATCTTATGGGCCAATGAGGTTCCTCCAGAGTGGTTTCCACATATGCCCTCATGCACCTCCCGCATAATATATTCGCATCCACTGCCTACTATACATCGTAGAAGTGGCTTGTTGAAACCCCTCTTGTATAGCTTTCCATCATAAAGGGCATAACGCGTAGCCTTATACTTCATTCTCCGGGCTTCATCCTTTTCAGCTGGCAGAACCCCTTTTGTTATGTATTCCAGGATGGGAGTAATCCATGTGTTCCCCACTTGAACCTCAATATCCATACAGTCGACCCTTGGAATGCTAGGTTACTGTTGTATCTCCAATGGTATCACCCCTAGCATAATCGCTTCCCTATTAGAACCAATTTTCGCTAAGGCATCCGCACTTGAGTTTTCTGTCCTTGGAATTTGCACAAGGTTTATCTCTCTAAATTTACCCATCAGCTCTTGGGCGTATCTCATGTACAAATCATTGCGTGGGCCCCTAGCTTGAAAGTTGCTTTTATATGTCCCACCACCAACATGGAGTCACTATATACAGTCATATTCACCACTTTCATTTCCAGTGCCAGCTTCAGACCTGCAATCAGGGCTTCGTATTCGGCATCGTTGTTGGTAGCCTTGAATGTAAAATGAATTGAACTTTGCAGTTTGTGGCCTTCAGGGCTTATCAGGACTATGCCAGCACCTGCCCCATTTCCATTTACGGCTCCATCTACATATAGAGTCCACCATGGTGCACAATTTTCTGTTGGGGCTTCCTTCTCCGGGGGTTCCATCACCGTCTCCTTAGCTTGAACCTCAAAGGATGGTGGAAACTCTAATAAGAAATCAGCAAGTGCTTGGCCTTTGATAGCTGTTCTTGGCTTGTATCCAACATCAAATTGGCCCAACTCCACAGCCCATTTCATCAACCTTCCTGAGGTTTCAGGTTTGTGCAGGACCTGCCTTAGTGGAAATGAGGTTTGTATTTCTATCGTGTGCGCTTGGAAGTGTGGCCTTAACTTTCTTGATGCCAGGATCAACGCGTAGGCTAGCTTCTCCATGTCTGTGTATCTGGTTTCAGCATCTAGAAGCCTCTTGCTCAGATAATACACAGGGTACTGGGTTTGATCTTCCTCACGAACCAAAACGGAACTAATAGAGTGCTCAGAAATCGCCAAATACAAAATCAGGGTTTCACCCTCTATTGGCTTCGCTAGCAATGGGGGGCTTCCTAATTGTTCCTTCAATTTAGTGAAGGCAGCTTCACATTCAGGTGTCCATTCAAAACCTTTTCTCTTCTTGATAGCTGCAAAGAATTCTCGACATTTGTTAGAGGACTTGGAGATAAACCTGTTCAGGGCTGCCACTCGTCCAGTAAGGCTTTGGACCTCTTTCATACTTCGGGGGGATCTCATTTCAACCAGTGCCTTTATTTTAGCAGGATTGGCTTCGATTCCTCGATGATTCACAATGAAGCCCAAGAATTTTCCAGACTCCACCCCAAATACACATTTCTAGGGGTTCAACTTCATCCTATATTTCCTTAGGATACCAAACATTTCATTGAGGTGAGCAACATGGTCGCCTGCTACCTTGGATTTTACCAGCATATCGTCCACATATACTTCCATAGTTTTTCCAATCTGGTCCTTAAACATCTTGTTGACCAGCCTTTGATAGGTTGCTCCGGCGTTCAGCAGCCCGAAAGGCATCCCGATGTAACAGTAGAGTCCTCTGTCTGTGATGAAGGAAGTATGCTCCTGATCAGGTTCATACATCGGAATTTGATTGTAACCTGAATATGCGTCCATGAAACTTAGCAAGGCATGACCGGCCGTAGCATCGACTAGTTGATCAATACGCGGGAGCGGAAAGCTATCCTTGGGGCATGCTTTATTCAAGTCAGTGAAGTCAACACACGTACGCCATTTGCCATTAGGTTTCTTTACCAAGACCGGATTTGCCAACCACATGGGGTAGAATGATTCCTTCACTAGATTGGCTTTCAACAATCTGTCTACCTCTTCTTTCATGGCAACGGCTCTTTACCCACTTATTGCTCTCCTTTTCTGTCTTACGGCCTTCATATCTGGATCAATGTTCAAATTATGACACATCACCTTTGGGTCTATTCCCACCATATCCTCATGGCTCCATGCAAATACATCTAAGTTGTTTCTTAGAAATGCAACCAATGCTTCCTTGACTTCAGGGTTCAACTGTTTGCCAACCTTCAATTCCTTAGTAGGATCAGCTGCGTCCACCAGGATAGATAAAGTGTCTTCAGCCGCCCCAGTCTTTTCCTTTGTTTCGGGCATTCATGGATCAAGATCAATTTCCACTGGGTTCACCTGTTTTGCATCCTGATGGGGTTCCACCAACTGACCATCGGACTTCTTTGATTCCTTCGGATCGTTTTCATTATCCAAGCTTTCAAAATCACTGTCATGGACCTCTTCAACTATGCCTTCAATCAATGGCTCTTCAGCCTTGGAATTTTGAAATTTCGGGGCTTCCAGCATTAGTATCCCGTTAGGGGTACCTACCTCCCGAAAAGGTGCAACATCTGTATAAGGCTCCTCACCTGGATGTTGTACAATCATGATAACATTACACATGTCTCTTTCTGGTCTTGTTTCCTTTTGACGTAAGGATTCATCTCCTTTCCCTACACCGGGGTCCAGGTAACGATAGCATTGCTCTGAGGTACGTCCGTCCACCAACAACAGGTGCTTACAAGCTTGTTCAGCTGTATGCAGGGCTTTGCTATAGCACTCCCTTGAATCTGATTGACATCCTTGAACACACCCAATTCCTCTGGGAGTTGGGAATTTCATTGACAAGTGGTAAATGGATGTCACCACCCGTATGTCTTTTAACAACGGCCTTCCAAGTATCCCATTATAAGAAATATCTTTATTTACCACCATGAACTCTATCACCTGAGTAGCAGACCGGGGTTCCTCTCCCAAAGTGATAGGGAGTTTTACTCGTCCCACAATTTGTACAGGGTTTCCAGTAAATCCGTACAATTCATTATAAGAAGGAGCCATTTCCTTGTCAAGTAACCCCATTTTCTGGTAAGTGCTATACGCCAAGATATATACCGAACTTCCATTATCTACCAATACTCGGTGTACGTTCAAGCCTCCGATCGCAGCCTTAATTACCAAGGCATCGTTATGTGGATGGTGCACGTGCCTGGCATCCTCCTCGGTGAACGTTATATCAACTACCTCACCCTTAAAGAGCTTAGGTGGCCTTTCGGACAAGTTGTACACATTCGTGAGGTGTACGCCCCTTGCTTCCCGGGCATAATTTTTTTGGGCGTTCCTGCTCATACCCCCGATGTAAGGTCCACCAATTATAGTGCGGATACTGTTGGCTCTTGTAAGGCGTTCAGGATTCGCCTTTTCAGTCTCTTTGTTAATTCTGTCATTCTTGTCCCCTTTAGCTTCTGGAGCCACGAACTCAGTAAGGTAACCCCTTCTTATAAGATCTTCAATGTGGTCCTTCAGATGACGGCATTCCGTCGTTTCGTGCCCATTGGTATCATGAAAAGCACAATATCGTCCTTCATTTTTATTTCCCGGAGGCCCATTTCTTGTTGGTTTTCTAAACATTCCCGCCTTGTTCCCTACTTCGTACACATGCTCAATGGAAGCCGTGAGCGGGGTGTACTCAGTGTACCTGCCTGAACCCTGAGAATCCTTCCTTGTAGGATATTTATAGTTTACTGTCCTTCCTGTGTTGGTTGCATTCACAGTTATAGGGGCTGTCTTTTCATCACGATGGGTGCTTTTGGTAGAGGAGCTTCCACCATAGGAGGTTCGTTTGTGGTACCCCCGACCTTTCGGGCTGTATGACCTACGCCTCTTACTCCTGCTCCATTCCCTTGAACTTCGACTCTTCTCGAGTTTAGCCATTAATTCTTCGATCACCTTGTGAGTTTCTGCCTTGGCGTAGAAATCTGCCAAAGTTTTGGGCTCCGCCCCTTGTAGTTCTTTCCAAAAATCGGTGCCTGGGCGTACGCCCGCAATCAAAAAATTCTTATAGGTTTCATCTATGGTCTTCCTCACCTTAGGGACCTCTGCATTAAATCGTTTGAAATATTCAGCGAGGGTTTCATTCCTGTCCTGCTTGATGTTCGCCAGGGTGTTGACTGGGGGTGCGAACGCAACCGAAGCCCGAAATTGGGTTACGAACATTTCACTCATTTGCCTCCAGGAGTGGATAGAGTTTGGACGTAGCCTCTTGAACCACTGATGAGCACTGTCCCTTAGTGTAGCAGCTAATAATCGACACTTTGTTAGGTCTTTCACCTGGTATACTTCCATTTCCGTATCAAATCGACTGAGATATTCCACTGGATCGGTGGTTCCACTGAACTTTAAGTCTCCTCCCCCCTGGTATTTTGATGGGAGGGGTGAATCTCTCGCCTTTTTGGTAAGAGGTGAAGCCACTGTTAAGCCTTCCAACGACTATTTCTCCAACCTTAGCCTTTTTAGCGCTTCGCGCAGGCCTTTACCTTGTAGTGTTCGTTCTCACCATCTGTGAACTGGCTTCCGTCATCACTAGAGTCCTCATCTGAACCCTGATCATCACCATCGTACTCAGGGTTATGTCGAGAGCTGCAGCTTCGCTCATCTTCAGCCCCTTTAGAGAGCCTGCCAGATTTAGAAGCAGACTTGTCCTTTCTATAACTCTGAGATTCTTTTGATTGAGACTTTGCATCGTGAATCTTTTTGGTCTGCCTTTCCTTCTTTCCATCAAGCTTGTAACGCAAATCCTTAACATTTAGCTTATTGCCCAGCCTGTCAAAGATACTCAGGCTGTGCACAGGTGAACCATGCGACCGGTGAACCTCTTCTTCTCCTTCTTTCCAGTCTGGGTTCGTCTGATCAGTCTCCACATCAGAAAACCCTTTCTCCGAAGCCTCCTTCTCCGATTCCACTTCATCACTGTCAAAATCCAATCGAACAGGTGTAACTTTTTTCTTTTTCTCCTTTCGATCCATGGAACCATGCTTTAACTTCCATTTCTTCAACTTCTCGGATTTCCTTTTCAAAGAAACGATTTTCTTTTCCATCTTTTTAATCTTTTCTATGAGCTCCTGGTTTGTGACTTCTTCATCACGTCCCCCATCATCCTCATTGCATTCATCCTCCGGCGTATGAATATCACCCGAATTCCGAGACATCTCTTCCCTCAGGAGACAATACCAGCTGCCCTCCTTCTAGCGCTACAAATGTTGTGAGGGAAAATTGGTACAACACTTCAATAAGAGAATTACAAGAACAAACCAAAAAAATCCAAGAATATCGATTGAATAAACCAAATCACCAGCCAAAAAACCATAATTTCATAAACCCTAATCCAAGAGGAGGGTGAATGATTTTATGGACTGAGTTTGCAAGTACTCCGAGCTATGGTGATCGAATAAAACCTATTCGATCGAGAGAGACCAGCTCAAAGCATGTGTTAGAGGTGTATATGTGTGTCTAACCCCTTGCAAAGTGCCTACATACCCTTATATATATAAGAGATCAAGTCCTCATGTAGTTCTTCATAATTATCCTCCACCTTCATCTGCCATATCCCCCGTAACAGACCTGCAGTGCTCGTTTAACCAGCCTTCCATAATTATCCAGCCGTTATTATATGGTTAATCCATGTATTTTCGTGATTTATCCTCCTATATATATATATATATATATATATATATATATCCTATATATATACGATGTTAATCCATAATATAGACTGCTATCAGATCGTTCCTATTGTTTAGGAGTTATCCAGAAGGTTGTTATAACGCATATTACCCAATCTCCTATAATATAGGCGATTCTGAGCCCGCTGGTATATTTTCTGGAAACCTTCGGGGTTCATGCGCGTACCCCTGACCTGACAGCCTGCTACCCAGTTGAACCCCCTTCTGGCCTCCACACAGCTTTACCCTTATCTGGGGTTCACATGCTCGCACCCCTATATGAACATACTTCACATTTAACACCAGATCCTCGTCCCTCAACCCATCCTCAAAGCATACAAAGCCATCACATTCAACCTTGGACCCAGCTTATCCTTTCATATTCAACTAATTCAAGTCTGTCTTCTTAATGGGCCTTAAATCAAGCCCAGGGCGGATTTTGGGCATAACAGTCATCACACCAACCAAAGAAATCAAGGTTCCAAGAACTTTGGCTAATCCCCGAAGGTCCCTGAGATTAACTACCTCTAACCTGCATTAAGCTCGAATTTCTCATCACAGTACTTGACACACTCATAAATTTTATTCTTGGAAGGTTAACCTTGTACAATGTCATGATAATGCACTTTATTCTTGTTCTTAAATAAATTCTTAGTTGTAATTACCCTAGAAGAGAACGCAAAAAGATTTCTATGAATAAAATTATTGTCAACTTGGGCCTTGTTTTTCTGTAGACAAACAGATAACTACAACAAATTAATAAATGGAAAAAATAAGCAGCCTTTAATAAAAGCTATTTATCGTTCAGGGAAATAGGCAAAAAGTAAAATAAATAAACCAGCTACAACATTTTGATAGGTAATGTAAACATGAGGATTCATTCCATGAGCAAAAGAAGCTTCAGTGATCAGATAGAATGTATAGCCAACCAAGCCAACACCATGAGTAGGTGCGGTTTGAAGCTTTTGTACATCCCCACCGGCCTACTAAATTCTGCTGCCATTGACCTCGAAAGCTAATATGTAGCTCTTGTGTCTACTGAATCGGGCATTAGCTTCGAATTAATATGTATATAATCCAGTCACAGCTGTTCCAAAATGCACTCAGGCGACATGCCTACTCAATAGCAAAAGTGTATTGCTAAATGTAACTCAAGCACCTACAACATTACCAAACTATATTCAGAGTTTCAGACTAATTGCATCAATATTATAATCATCAACACTAAATCTAGGGAGATTTTAATACAAAACAATTTTAGAGTGTCAAATAATTACGCCAAACATCATAAACACAATACAAATAGAATAGCAAAATCTTATGTATAAAAAAAATCATGAACACCAAACATGACAATATGAAAAATGAAAACCTTTCTCCAACCATATCTAAGCCAGCTTATCAAAATCAAACATAATCATTAATATTGAAGCAATAAGAAAAATTGGCATGTGTACAATCATTGCAGAGTATTAATGTACCAAAAATTGGCACTTACAAACCAGGGAATAGGGATCTAATTAAGAACTTCATTAAGAACTTCATCAAACATGTACAAAGCAAAAATCATGTCAAACACCTCAACCTCTTTTAATCATTAGTACACACTCCAACTTGATAACTAAAAATTGAATAAAAAATGCTTCATAATCTAAATTCAGCTTTTTAAAACCTTAGCAGTACATATACTTTCAACTCATGACTCAACTTTTCTAATGTTTCAAACTTTTCGTAGATAAACACCAAAATTTCAAGATTACCTCTAACATTATTATGACCAAATCATTATCAATTTCTTTGGATTTGGAAGCCCCTTCCTCATTCCACGAAATCTGAAAAAGGAAAAACAAATTTTTTTCAGAAATTTCATCAAACACTTACAAACCAAGAGACAAAAAAACAACCAAAAATAAAATAAATAATCAAAATCCACTTCTTTGGATTTCGAAGCCCCTCCCCTTCCTCATTCCACGAAATCTGAAAAAAGAAAAACAAATTTCTTTTCGGAAATTTCATCAAACACTTACAAAGAAAAAGACAAATAAAACAAAACATAAAATAAATAATCAAAACTTATATAAAAAGCCAAGTAAATCGGATAGAATCATCACTTATCATCTTAATGAACAGCACAATCTCGAACCGCTTCTTCCCATTAAAACAAACCTGAAAAAACAACATAAAAGTCATTCATCAAACAATATAGTTTGAATAACTACTAAACACATGCAATAAAGATATCATAATCTACAAAATTGTAGAAGAAAGAAATACACTAAAAATTTACACGGAAAACAGAGGAAAAGAAGTAGATGAATAAGAAAAAAAAAATATTCAGGGAGGAGATAGAGTTCTTGGTTCAAGAAGGATAAATAAGTAGAAGAGGGAATTTCAAATTTGAAATTACAATTAATTTGCACCACACATTTTGAAAGTAATTGCTGTCACAACGTGGGGGGGGGTGTTACGTGGAATGAAGGACAACAGCACATGCACACGTATGCTAAGAAACTGAGTATTATACAACAACTTTACCTATTATTGGTGCAGAACTATGTATTATACTTACTATTATACACGTATGTGGGTATAGCATACGTATGAATACTCAGAAATTCGTATAAAAACGCTAAAGAGCGTAAAAATACGTTGGAAATCCCTGTGATAAAGCAAAAAGGTGAAGGTTACTACTTTGCTTTTTGAAAGTCTCTTGAGAAAGTGAGGATCATAAAAAGTTTCTTATACTTTTATGGATCTAAGGCATATATGCACATCATAGTTTTATTACTTATTCGTAGATATGTGCATCTATTTGCTTTTTCTCCTCATTGAAGACCTTATGTGCAAATAAGTCGAGCTAATGATAATAAACAAGCGCTGCTTGGGAGGCAACCCAAGACTATAGTATTAGTTAGATTTGTTTTTTTTTTACTCCCACAATTTGCCTTGATGTGTTTGTTTGTAGTGATTCAGGTGTTTACAGAGATTTGTAAGGTTGGGGCTTATTCGTGAAGTTTAATGATGAAGTTTCCTGCATATTGATGGTTTTGGGCATGTTCGTGCATTCTTTGGCATGATCATGCAACTCAAGATGACATTAATCTTTACCATCGACTGTTTTTCCAGCTGTTGGCATCATCATACAATGAAGCTAGCATGCTCGCGTAGGGAAAGTGCCATGACAAGAAATCTCAAGGCGAAAATTCTGGGGTTTGGCATGATCACGTAACATTCAAGCATGGTCACGTGACATAAACCTACACCCTCGGCTTGTTTTTTAGAATTTGGCATGATCAAGCTGTTCTTTAGCATGTCCATTCCGCACACAACCTTTCATGCACCTATTTTATGGCCTAATAGCATGCTCACGCAGTTCTTCGACATGCTCATGCACCATATAAAGAAAACACACGTTAATATTTTGGACATTTGGCACGATCACGCAGTCGGTTGGCATGATCACGCACTGGATTGGCATGCTCGTGTGGCTAATTAGCATGCTCATGCAACACATAACAATTTCATCTCCATGTTTCAAGCATTCTCTTTCGACATGCAACTTCAATTCATGATCATGCAACATAACTACATCAAAGAAAGAAGTGTGATGAGTTTGCATAGCCAACATCGACCTAGCCATGAAATGCGACACTTCATGCTTATGCATAGGGGAGTATTTCTTTCATTCTTTTATATTGTAGAATTAATTGTTTATTATATCAATAAGGACATAGACCCATTCAAGTGTGGGGATGTGTTTTTAGTAGTTGTATATAGTGTTACAAAAAAATTAAAAAAAAAATATTTTTAGAGTTTCATTCACAGGGAAGGACTGATGTCAATTACCAATTCCAAGTCTTTTATCTTTTGTTATTCAATTTGTTGAAATGTATTTTTAGAGTTTCGTTCACAGGGGAGGACTGATGTCAATACCAATTCCAAGTCTTTTATCTTTTATCATTCAGAAGTGTGGAAAATAGTTTGATGGTTTGTGTGTATTTACAAATTAATATGATAAACAAATAAGAACTATATAATAAGTATAGGAGAAAACAATCCAAGAATCAGGGTTCTTCAATTGGCTATCATGAATGTATAATTTTGCCTCTTGTTTTGTTAAAAACAATCCTTCTAATGTTTATAAAATCCTCTCCCAAGGTAAATTATAGTGCCTACAATCATCCCTTAATCGCCACTCCCATGGTCAATCAAATTATGACTATAGACTATTAATACGCAAGAATTATCAATTTCGCAATTCGCATATCAATCTCCCGATCTAATACTTAAATTGTGTCTATCATATGATGTACTAGAATTACAACTTCTCTCCCGATTCATTATAGTTCATAGAGATTCAATTAAAAGTTCACGACTCTTCTAATTGTATAAAGCGCTCAATGACAGATTAACAATAACAAGAAAACCACAATACAATCAAACAAACATATAACAAGCCAGCGAATACTACCCAACTCTTGGATAAAGGAATTAGCTACTCATGATAAGATAAAACAAATATGAATTAAAAACGCAAACCATGAGTTTAAGAATTGAAGTACAAAGAATACAACTTGAAAAGTTCCGTTGAAGTCCGGATAAATCCCTTCACTCCTTCTTCCAACCTCCTTCACAAGGTGCTTCTCTCCCTGCTCTCTCCAAAAGTATGGATATTCTATTCTATTCTATGATACAATATGTTATGATATGTTATGTTGCTCTACAATATATGTATAAACCTAATATATATGTTTACATACTTGAATGGGCTTTTAAGTGTTTTAAAAGATGTAGGAAAGTGTTACAAGACGAATTAATAATGCCTTAAACCTCCAATTTTCATCAGAACTCAAGACCTTGAGATTCAAGGTAAATGCCTTGAGTTTCGCTCCTGTTCATGTAAAGGCCTTGAGTTTCGATGTAAAGGTCTTGACTTCTTCACTGAAAATTTCTAAACATCTTCTCGTCTCTAACCAAAACATTCTTTCTTCATTGCTTCTCTTCCAACGATCATTCCTACCATCAAATCCCTACATTCACCAAGAAAAGTATAGATAAGCACCATTCAAGTAAACAACCACTACAACTATTAATCAAGGACAATTTCATTACAAAACAAGTATAAATGAGGTTTTATTTGATATAAAACTTGTCTATATCTAGCGTGTATCATGTACATGAGGTGGGTAATCAACTGAGATCCCTACAGACATGCAATAGTCAACAAAAGTTGCAGATGTGAACTCCCCGACATTATCCAAACGAATTGACTTGATGCAATGATCTGGGAATTGAGCTCGTAATTTGATTGTTTGTGCAAGTAATTTGGCAAAAGCATTATTACGAGTTGAGAAAAGACAAATATGAGACCATCTAGTTGAGGCATCAATTAATACCATGAAGTACCTAAATGGACCAGAAGATGGGTGGATAGGCCCACAAATGTCGCCTTGGATCCTTTCAAGAAAATTTGGGCTCTCAAGCTGAACTTTAGTATGAGATGGTCGGGTAATCAATTTTCCTAACGAACATGCTGAACAAGGAAGGTCATTGCTTGAAAGAACTTTAAGATCTCTTAGAGGATGTCCAGTAAAATTTTCAATAATGCGACGCATCATAGAGACACCAGGGTGACCTAATCTTTCATGCCAAAGTGTAAATGATTTTGGATCTACTAGTTTCGAAGCAATGACATCGTATGACTCAATGGCTCTAATTTTCATCATATATAATCCTAAAGAAAGTGAGCGAAACCTTTCTAAGATTTTCTTGTTGCTAGAATTAGCTGAAGTGATAAGAAGATATTCTTTACCAGCCTCAGAAGTGGTTTCTGTTACGCCCCCCAAATCAGATATACTCTAATTTGAGTCATCACGCCATCTCACAATTACACCTGTCACATAATACAATAATATACAAAAATCTACTCCATAATATTACAACTTAAACCAAAATAACATTACAAACTATTCCTCAAATTCGTTTACATCTTTACAACATAAAATATAATATAAGGTCCTTAACAAAAGTTGTTACACAATACTAAGGCATTATAGCTATGCCAACAAAACTCCCAGCCTGGTGAATACTACTAAGACATCTTCTCTTTCCCTGCTCCTGTATAGGGGTGGGTCTCCTGATTTTCTCCATTAACTGTAAAATATAAACGAGTAATATCGTGAGCGATAAAAGCGCTCAGCAAGGCTACTACTATAGTAGCAAGATACACCAGATAATTCCCATTTATAAATGATATATTTATTAATGAAGTAACTATAAAAGAATGGAAAGGAACTCTAATATGTGAAACTCATTTATTAAAGATGGAAGGAACTCAATGAGCACTAGTCTAGGTCACCTTTTTCCCCATAGTCGATGATCGGCCGATCTATGGCACCTACTTTACTGCTAGCAGACGGATGCACTTATCACCCAGGCCACACATGAGCCATATTTCACCTTTGTTCAAGTATTCTGAATTCTTGAACAAAATCATTACCGGGACTCGATTTCTCGAATAATCCCGTTGACCAGTATCAGATGAAAATATGCATTTGAAAAGTAACAACACAAGCTCATTTATAAGAATAAAAGTATTCAAATATAATCATGGTTAGCTAACTCGAACAATTGTGGTTAGCTTATGTCTCCGAACAATTGAGACCACAATGTAATAACTAACACTCTCAAGATTCATCATAAGATGTTGAAATCACATTCATCATCCACTTGGTTCGATTCAATGAACCCGCTCAATAGAATTAAATGGAATTATACTAATATGAATCAATAGATTAGTATGTTGCTTCTCATACAAGTTGTAATATAAGATAGCTCTCAAATAGAATCACCCTTAGCTAACTCGAACAAATGATATTAGCTCGTTATCGTTGACTGAGGTGCTGTCTTAAATGAATAAGATCAGCAAAATACACTTAAAATCTTCGATATTTGAATAATCTATCTTCATTGGAAATGCTCACATAAAGGTAATTTACTCGAAATCTTTATTTTTATAAAAGTTTATGAATATAAAAGAGTATAGGAGTTCAGTCATCTCGAAGAAAGTTGGATAAATAACTAATCAGCTCAAGAGTGTTCAACTGCATAATTAAATATAACAATAATAAATAAAAAGAACATTCTCCAAGTAGAAAGAGGATAGTAGACTTGCCTGGAGTCCTTAGCTATTAAATAAAAGAAAGCAACAAAGAGTAAGTCTATTTTGTGAAAGTCCTCCAAAAAGATTAGGCTCTAGAAGAACAGAACAATATATCTCACATTAGTAATATATTTAATCTCAACAAAAGTGTAACTCAAGTAAAGTTCTAAGTCGAACAATTACTATCGCAATTCTATTTGACAACTTTGTCTCTAATTTACTTCTTAATTTCTTAGTCTCAAAGTTAACTACTTAACTCCATCTTATAACAATAACTCTTATCTTATATACCACGCGTAAACTTAATTTTAATAATAGCTCTTATTTATATATTTATTTCTAATGAAAATTCGGCATGACCTATTGTTTTTACGGAATATCCAAAAATACCACACAATCACATTAGGACTATTCCGATCTCCAAACATTAATCAATACTCAACACCATCGCCAACCACAATTCATCTACCATTTTCAACTATAACTCCATTGAATTCCTAAGTGAAAACCTTAACCACCAATACAATGCATACCATATTTGGTAGCCAACTAGACAAGACCAAAACAAACAACTTTCATCTTTTGACCAACATCAAATAAGATCTTTAACCCAAGCAAAATGACTATCCAAAACAAGGCAACCAAATCGGAAACATAAAATGCTACCGCGCATGCTTTACTCAAACATTTTTAATAAAATGAGAAATAATCTTTATAACATGAAACTTTCCAGATTTAATCTCCAATATCAGGTCAAGCTTCCATAAATTTTTTATCTCAAAACAACTTCATTTACTTAGGAAAGAAATTATGTTATCTCGAGCGACTACACAGAAAATTTCAGTTTTGCGCTACCTTCGCTAAAACATGTAGAACTTTTAGCTCATTTACTCTATCGATGCATGGTTTTCACATACACAAACTAGACTCCAAATAGAACAACTTTCATGAAGAGACCGCTGCCCAGAGTAGAGCAAAACCTGCTCGAATTCCTCTTGCAAAAACAGGGCAGACCTTGAAAATTTCTGGACAGATTTGTATAACTTTCCTTTTTCACAAATCTTACTCATTAACTACTACAAATCACAAGCAACAACCAATTTCATAAGGAAACAAAACTCAAGAATCCTAATTCTACATAAACTCTAATTATATAATTAAACACAATCAAGCATCTTTAACCTTAAAGAATCAAGAATCATACCTTTTTTCAAGTTTAAACCAAAAACCAAGTTTCAATCAAACAAAACTTCCACTTTTTCCACCAAAACTACTACTATTCATCATCTTCCTCTTTTCCTCCTCTTTCCAATCCACCACCAATACAAGTTAAAGCTCCAAGACAAGCTTTACCCACTATTAATATGTGTTTATACTTTGATTCCAAGCACTCACAAGAAAATTTCAAGCCTTTTCTTCTCTCTTTTTCTCTCTTCTCTCTTTTTCTTTTCTCTTTCTCTTTTTTTCTATTTTGGCCGAATATATGCTTCAAATGGGGGGTTTTAGGACACTTGTCACCTCCTTAGACAATGCTTTTCCTTTCTTCACTTATCTAGAATTCTCTATACTTTTTTTTTATTAACTTATTTCTATTTTAAAAAATAATAAAATCTAATAATATTAAATCCATGAATAAATCCCAAAACTCAAAATAAATTACTACAATTTAACATAGTTAAACTCTAGTTCTCTCGAGTCTAAAGTAATATTCTCATGCTCTAAAACTCATTCTCATAATTAAATCTCTAATTAAACTCATTTTTCTAAAAAATTGAAATAATTGGGATCAATTCTCAAATTAATTCTCAATATTCTCAAAATTGTATCTAAATTCTAAAATACACTAATCCATCAAGATCTCATAGCCCCATATGCTCTCCAAAATTTATAACCATTTTCTGGGTACTCAAAATAATTAATACTAGCACTAATCGAACAAATTTCCTAGATATTGGTTCGGATTTTCTCAAGATAACAAAAATCCAAATTCCAAATGATGTTTTAAAGTTTCTATGTTTAATTCCTCAATCTCATGGTCTCAAGAGTTTCTCCAAATATTAATACGACTTATATTATAAAGAAAACTTACAGAATATATTCTGAGAATCTTGGTTATTACATTCTACCCCTCTTAAAAGAATTCCGTCTTCGGAATTAGCTGCATTCAAACAAAAAAGGATACTTCTTCCTCATCTCTTCCTCAAGCTCCCAAGTAGCTTCTTCGATTTTATGGTTTCTCCATATTACTTTCACCAAATCAATTTTCTTCTTCCTCAGCTCCTGCACTTTTCGATCAACAATCTCCACAGATCGCTCCTCGTAAGTTAGATTAGTTCGTATCTCAATCGGTTCATAATCTATCACATGCTTGCTATTAAATTGATATGACCGCAATACTGAAATGTGAAATACATCGTGGACATACTTAAGATCTGGCGGAAGAGCCAATTGATAAGCTACAGCACCAACTTGTTTTAGAATCTGAAAAGGTCCTATAAATCTTCGACTCAATTTCCCTTTCTTCCCAAACCTCATGACACCTTTCCAAGGAGAATCTTTCAACAGAACTTTGTCTCCTACGTTCAATTGTTTGTCCTTTCTCTTTGGATCAAAATAATTCTTCTGACGATCTTGAGCAACTACTAATCTTTTCCGTATGATCTCGATTGTTTGCTTTCTCTGTTCAACCAGTTCTAGACCTAATATTTTCTTTTCCCCTATTTCATCCTAACACACTGGTGATCGACACTTTCTCCCGTATAATGTTTCATATGGTGGCATCTTAATGCTCACATGATAACTATTATTATAATCAAAATCTATCAGAGGTAGATGATCATCCCAGCTTCCTTTGAAATCCAATACACAAGCTCTTAACATATCCTCCAACGTCTGTATTGCTCTCTCACTCTGCCCATCCGTTTGAGGATGAAAAGCTAATAAAATCTAATAATATTAAATCCATGAATAAATCCCAAAACTCAAAATAAATTACTAGAATTTAACATAGATAAACGCTAGTTCTCTCGAGTCTAAAATAATAATCTCATGCTCTAAAACTCATTCTCATAATTAAATCTCTAATTAAACTCATTTTTCTAAAAAATTGAAATAATTGGAATCAATTCTCAAATTAATTCTCAATATTCTCAAAATTGTATCTAAATTCTAAAATACACTAATCCATCAGGATCTCATAGCCCCATATGCTATCCATAATTTATAACCATTTTTCGGGTACTCAAAATAATTAATACTAGCACTAATCGAACAAATTTCCTAGATATTGGTTCGAATTTTCTCAAGATAAAAAAAATACAAAATCCAAATTGATGTTTTAAAGTTTCGATGTTTAATTCCTCAATCTCATGGTCTCAAGAATTTCTCCAAATATTAATACGAGTTATATTATAAAGAAAACTGACATAATATATTCTGAGAATCTTGGTTATTATAGTTTCGATGTGAAAACAGTTGAGTGGAATATCCTTAAAACTAAGAAGATTTCTAGTGGATTTACTAGAAAATAATGCATTTGAAATACGTATGTGTGTACCATTAGGTAAGATAAAACTAGCCTTTCCAAAAACCCTCAATTATATTAGATACACCAGATATGGTCCCAACTTGTGCTTCGGTTTTGGTTAGAAGGGTAAAATATTTTCGGCGCTATAGAATCGTATGAGGTGTGCCACAATCAACAATGCATATATCCTCAGAAACCATTGACAATTACGTGCCCAGTGTCCTTCCATTCCACACTTATGGCATGTGTTATCCATTTTCCCTCCCTGTGGTGCCTTTCTTTTACTCTGTTCAGATTGCCACTTCCGGTGACCAGAGCTGTTATAAGGACGAAAGTGCCCGTGACTTCGACCTCGTCCACGGTATTGACCTTGGCCTCGTCCACCTCTACTCCCGTTTCCACGTACATTCTGCTGGAATGACATGTTATTTACTTCAGGTAAAGGGGCAGATCCTGTTGGACGGGATTGATGATTCTTAATCACCAATTCATGATTCTGTTCAGCAACAAGGAGAGTTGATAGAAGATCCCCGAACTTGGTGAATTTGCGATCCCTATACATCTCGGCTAAGTTGATATTATTGGGATGAAAAGTTGATAATGTTTTATCGATTTTTCTTTTCTCAGTAACTTTCTCACCGCACATAATGAGCCTAGAACTTATCTTGAATAAAGCAGAACTATATGTCTGAACACTCTTAAAATCCTGAAGTCTTAGATTAGCCCAATCATTTTCAGCTGCAGGCAGATAAACTAGTTTCTGGTGGTCAAACCTATCTTTTAGATTTCCCATAAAATATAAGGATCCTCGACTTCTAGGTATTAAGATTTTAAATCTTCATGCATGTGATGTCGGAGAAAAATAATGGAGGTAAAGTTTTCTTCAACCGTGGCTATATTTTCTGCCTTTATCGTATCGCTTAATTTCTTTGAACCAAGATGCAATTTTACATCTTGTACTCATGACAAATAATTATCTCCAAAAATATTCAACGCAACGAACGATAAGCTTGTAAGGTTTGTCATACTAAATCTAAATTTAACACACAAATTATTATACTTAAATCATCAATATAAATATTACATAAATCCTAGTTAATCGGGTGCGTTAACAGATATGCAATAATAAATGTATATATCATTATTATCATTGAGATTATAAATAGATCTGTGTATAGTAAAACAAATGGATTTTCACCTGCCATACGGACGTCTGCGTATACAGGTTATCTCCAACTGATAAATATATTTAGGTAGAAAATCCTGCATAAGTTAGTCACGTACAAAGATTATTTTATGATAAATAAAAATGTTCCCACAATATCTTTCGATGAATGGTACCATTTTAGCAACAGTGTAGATAAAGGTCAGTTAATATATAACAACAATTGATATATCAATGACAACATAATTAAAAAGGTTCCCACAGTATTTCGGCATTACCCAAAATTAAATTGTATCGTTTTTAGTAGGCGGTGCTCCGGCCATATATATTTTAGTTATTAGTAGGCGGTGCTCCGGCCATATATGTATATTAAAATAAAATTATACCTTCTCAGTTCCGGCAGGGCTTCGTGCTGATAAAGTGTTGTAATATACTAGCTATAATAACAATTGAGGAACTACTAATAAATATTACTACTTAAGAAAAGATAGAGGGAGAGAGCTGTATAGAAATATAATGAAGCTGCTCGGTGCATTTTACTTCTTCCGAATCATGCTTTTTATAGGCAATGAAAAGCAACGCATGAGACAGGTGAATTAAATACATGGCACAATTTTCTTCTTCTATATCTAGCTATACTACTGTGTGTCTTTGACAAAATGTCAATCGGGTTTTATATCAAAGTGGCCACCCATTGCACTCGAATGTATCAAGTACACCACCCATTCAAAAACGATATCATTTGAACCATTAAAGTCATAATTAATATCAAAGTGAGCACTCATTATTGTACTCGGGAAGTAAAAGTAATTTTTCATCGAGTTATACACATTTTTCTTGAATGCTTCCATAACCAAACGAAAGGTTAATAATTCTAGTATTTCTGATAATATATTTAGATTTTTAAAAATTTATTTACTATTTATTTTTTATTTTATTGTCATTTTCCTTGTTTTAATTAAAAATAAATAGTAAATAAACTTTTTAAATTCTAAATATATTATAAAAAATACTAGAATTCTTAACCATTCATTTGATTATAGTAGTGTTTAAGAAAAATGTGTAAACTCGATGAAAAATTACTTTTACTTTCCGAGAACTATAAAAGGTGGCCACTTTGATATTTATTATGATTTAATGATTCAAATGATATCGTTTTTAAATAGATATCCTACTTGATACATTTGAGTGTAATAGATGACCATTTTAATATACTCCCTCCGTCCCTCTCATTTCTTTACAGTTTCTATTTTGGGACGTCCCTCTCATTTCTTTACATACTATAAATAGTAACTTTTAACAATAAAATACATTATTACATCCATTACTTCACTCCACTTTTTCAACACTTTACACTATTACACCCACTACTTCACTTATTTTAACAATAAAATCACTATTACATCCACTACTTCACTTATTTTAACAATAAAATTACTATTACACCCACTACTTCACTTATTTTAATTATAATTCTTGGTCTCCGTGAAAAAACCCAACATGACGGAGGGAGTAAACCCAATGTCAATCACGTTTTACAACAGAATATAGAGCCCGCCAGTACTTTAATACTAGTGTGTATTACTTTTACATCATCTCGGGGCCATACCAATAATGTAAGGTACATTTCAAAAATATCAAAACTTTTGATTTTGGCAAAAGAAATTATTATATTTTTCTAATTAATACATTATTGTTGAAATAAAATAATTTTCAATTTTTCATAAATATGAATAGTAACTTAATATTTTTTTAAAATTAAAAGAAAAGAAAATAAACTTTGATTTTGAATATAACAAAAATAATAATTTTTTTTCGATTGCCTCTTAATATAAAATATAAGTAATTAAGTATAAACTTGGAAATTTACCAAGAATACTAGATTTAAAGTTTCTATTTGCAAAAATACCATCTCCTTGAATTAATTGCAATTTTACCAACCTAAGTTTCAAAATTGCAAAAATACCAACCCTAACCCTCTCCCTTTCTCTTTTCCCATTTCTCCTGCGTTCATCAGCCTGTGTACTTTTCTTTTTTTTTAAGGTGGGGTGCTATTTTGGTGGATTTGGGTTACAAAGCTCCGCATGGGCATATTCAACTGAATGCAACCACATTCAACTTTTTTTTTATTAAGGTGGGGTGATTTTGGTGGATTTGGGTTGCAAGGCCCCGCCAGGAGCAATATACAACCAAATGCAACCACATTCAACTTTTTTTTTTTTTAAGGTAGTGTGATTTTGGTGGATTTGGGTTGCAAGACCACGCCAGGGGCAATATACAACCAAATGCAAGCACATTCAACTTTCTTTTTTTTTAAGGTGAGGTGATTTTGTTGGATTTGGGTTGCAAGGCCCCGCCAGGGGCAATATTCAACTGAATGCAACTGAAATCAGAAATTTAGTTGCATATGGTTGCATATGGTTGCTGATTTCAAGTTCCATTTTTCAGTTGTCCTTTTCGACCGCATTTTATAGTTCAAAAATGCGGTCAAAAAGGACAACTGAAAAATGGAACTTAAAATCAGAAATTTAGTTGCATGTGGTTGCAATTAGTTGCATGTGGTTGCATTCAGTTGAATATGCCCCTGCGGGGCCTTGCAAACCAAATCCACAAAAATATCCCCACCTTAAAAAAACAAGAAGTTGAATGTAGTTGAATTCAGTTGAATGTGGTTGCATTCAGTTGAATATGCCCCTGCGGGGCCTTGCAACCCAAATGAACCAAATTATCACCCCACCTTAAAAAAAAAAAAAAAAAAGTACAACCGCCACTGCGTCCAACAGAGGGGGGAGGGGGCTAGGGTTAGGGTTAGTATTTTTACAATTTTGAAACTTAGTAAAATTGCAAATAGCTATTCTTAACAAAAGTAAATGTGCAAAAATTTATTTTTTCCTATTTATTTATAAAAAAACCTATAAACTTTTTTGTTTTGACAAAAAAAATAAAAATAAAAAAGTAAGAACATTCTCGATCACAAAAATAAGAGTAAATTTTATGGAAGTCAATTAAGACGGGCCGAGTAGCTAGATCCCGAGTCGTCATAAATGGGCTACATATTCTTTGTTGGCACACTGCTTTGTCTTAATAAACGAGTACAGGCTAAACAAGTAGTCTAACCAAATATTTTATACTACGTATATAGATAACTTCATTCCTTGTTCTTCCCATGCTAGCTTGATCAAATACATATATCTTCTATATATAGTAAGCTTGATTAATTCTATATATAGTAAACCTGAGTAGCAAAAGGAGACGATGTGGAGGTTTGGAGGGAAAGGCGAATCTGGATTCTGGGGTGGTAACACTGCAGAGCAAGTTACGGAGGGAATAGACGGAACTCATCTAACAGCCATCATTACAGGTTTTTTAATTTTTTGCTTCCCCTTGGTTTTTCTATGCCTTTTATAGTGAAATTCATTGGGTTATTGATTTGTGTTTAGTTTGGCTAGTTTGTTTTGATTACCTAGAGGAGCCCAAACCAAACCCCTCATTGCCGTTTCTTAAGTAATTGAAACCAAAACCAAATATTCGAAATGTTTAAAAAGCACCAAGTGTCTGTTTGGTTGCAGACTATAGGGTTCTTTTGTAAGGATTTAGTTTTTTTTTTTTTTTTTGAAGTAAAATTATATCAGAAAACCCATATATTAATGTATTTTCTCATGTCTTCCTTTTAAGGTAGTGACAGTACTTGCTGCTTAGGTGTTCATCCTCGGCCCTTGGTTGTCTTTTCAAATCTGAAACCAAAGGGTCTATTTCGATTGAGGGTTGGGAAGCGAAGGGTTGGGTTAGGTTGGGTTGGGATGGGTTGAACCCTTACCTTGTTTGGATGGAAGGGTTGAGTAGAGTAGGGTTCAACACTTAACTTGTTTGGACGGAGGGCTTGGTTCTTATTTGAATAGAGGGATTGGTTCAATATTTGAAACTAAAATTTAAAATATTAAAATTAAAATTTTGCAAAATTGGAAAACTTTTATAAATTACTAAAATAGAAATATTTCAATTCTCAAATTTAATTATTTATAAATTTAAAAAAAGGTAATTTTCAAATTTAAATCCATGCATAATCAAAATTGTCATTAAATTTCTTCTTTAAATAAACAATGAGGCCATCCATTTTCGATTGCTGGGAAACTTTTAATCAACATGATATGAGAAGATGATTGATGGAATTAAGCTTGACAAAATTAAAACAAAAGGGTAATAATAATATATGATAGACATACAATTCAGTTCAAAGCTTTGGTACTACAAGGCTGATATAAATTACTGGACTTCCTACATGACAAGGGGATGAAGCATAAAAACACTCATACAAAATTCTGACAAAATTCAGAAGATGGTGAATACAAAACATTTTCCGCATACTGCAATAAGATGCAATAAGATACAGCCATCTTCCAAGGTATCACTGCTACTAGTCCCTGCATTCTCAGCACCAGCCATGTTAGGTGTTATACACCTCTTTAGAGCATCGTATTATTTTATTGGGCTTTCAACATTGCTTGAATATTGATCTTCTAAGTTTCTGCTCTGTTAAATGCCATCAGACTTCAATTTAGCATCATCAGTTGCTGAGAGTTCTTTGGCTGGCAAAGCAGCATTGAGATTTTTCAGCTTGCAATCTTTAATTAGAACAATGTAAAACAATTAATTTCACCAATTCAAAATGTAAAACAATGAACAACAGTCCCAACTAATTTCACCATTTAATACATGCTGATTACGAGAAACGAAATTAAAATGACAACAACCAGTTAAACTTGCTTAAATAGCATGCGCAACAAAAAAAATACAAACTTTTGAATTCAAGCATCAAGAAAGTTAAACAATAAACTCAATAAAAACTCACCAGTTATAAAGAGTCATTCGCCCACATTTCGGCTGCTATAAAGTCTCTAATAACCTCTCCTCTTTGAGTATCTTCGTGTTCATCTCTATGTTGTAATAGTTCTTCTGTACCACCATTTTAAAGTAAAGAGATTTGATTACTTGTCGAAGACCTCCATGTTCAATTAACATTTTACACAAATCCAAAAACGTCCCATGACTCATTCTTATTATACTACGACAATAATGAGAATTCGAAAACAAATGAGTCAAAATTTCACTTCAAATTTTTTCGGTATCAACTGTCAAAGAACGGCTAATAATATCATTTCTTCGCCGATTCACAATTGCACATGCTACTAGTATCGACGCATGAATTCCCATCTTCTTAAACTTTTTCCTTCTACCTTCTTTGTCCATCTACATTAACAACAATAAAACAAGTACTTGTTCTTAATGTTACATTAACTCACTATAAACATTGGACAACATATTAAGACGACAATTTCACAATTATATTAACTATGTTAATTTCCCAGCAATAGCAACACAAATATAATCTTAATTGTAACATGATTCAAACGGTATTTTCTTGTTCATAATTTTCTAAGATTCATACAAATACACAAATCCAGATTTGTCTAAAGACTGTCACAGAAACTCCAAATTGCTACCATATTATATCATTTTTCACAAACCAAAATGAACAATCAGCTATAAACAAATATCAATTATATACACATCATAATCTACATATAGAAAGAGGGGAGAGGTAGAAAGAGAGGGGAGAGAGAGGGGGGCAAGAGAGAGTGGGAGAGAGAGAAAGGGAGGGCGAGAGAGAGAGAGAGGGCGAGAGAGATTGGGAGAGAGAAAGAGAGAGATAGAAGGAGAGGGCGGGAGAGAGAGAGATAGAGGAAGGGCAAGAGAGAGATTGGGGAAAGAGAGGATACCTTTGAGATGTTCACGTCGACGAGCGGAAGAGGAGCGGAAACAGCGAGAGGGAGCGACCGAATGAATTGGGGAAAAAATTAGTGAAGCTAACACCCCGATTTGGGGCGTTGGAAATATTCTGTTTTGTTATAAGAATTGAACCCCCTCCAACCCTCCGATAAACACCACACAACCCAACCCTTGCAAAAATAAAATTTCCCATCCCCGCCCAGCCCTTTCTAACCCCCTATGCTAACAAGCCCAAAATGTTCTAGAAGTAACAAGAAAAAGTTATGTTGTACCCTTGATTTCACTGTCAAGACCCCAAGAGCATCTTCGGGAGGCTTTTTGTACAAATTCTTAAATCGAAAAATAAAGAGTGTTAATTATTTAAAAACTTAAGAGCATTTTTTCTCTTCTCTTTTTAAGAGCTCATAGATAACTATTAACTTATATTTTTTTTTAATATAAAAATTCATTAGCTCCAATTGTTTTGACTCTTTGTCATCACAATGGATATGGTATATGAATAAAATATAAACAAAGAACTAATATAAATTTTTTTATGGAGTTCGTGACATTAACAAATATAATAGCATCCTAAGAACAACATTGTTTATAATATTTTCAAGAATAAATTATGCACTTCCAGATGATGCTCTTCGAGAGGAACCCTTCATAAATAATAGTTGGCACATCTCAAGTCCAGTAGTTGGTTGGTCAGTGACTCAATGCCTAGATAAGCCTCAAATAAATAATAGAAAAACTAGATATAATTTAATAAGTACTAATAATATAGAGTTAAATATTAAATTGGCCACTGATAACTTGACATATCTCAAATACACCACTAATAAATTTGGGGTCTTATTTAAAATACTTTTAAAGACATAAATATCGAACGGATACCTTTGAAATGTACTAGGAAGTAAAATAATTTTTCATTGAGTTTTACAAATTTTTTTTTGAATGCTACCATAACCAAACGAAAGGTTAATAGCTCTAGTATTTCTAATAATATATTTAGATTTTAAGTAATTTTTATACTATTTATTTTTAATTTTATTGTTATTTTCTTTCTTTTTTTCCATGAAAGTAGTCGAATTTTATTAATCTCTCATATCATTCGACAAAACATAATGGAAATCGGGGTGGACATCTCCCACCCTCCAAACACGATCAGCTACAGAACAACTGTTTCTCACTAAATAGTGAGCGACTTTGTTCGCAGACCGTTTTACAAATCTAAACGATACGTTTTTGTTACTCAAACTTGCTAGAAGAACCCGACATTCCTTCACCACTCTCCCTAGGTACGAATAGCACATAAAGGAGTTGCGAATGGCTTGTACAATCTGCAAGCAATCAGACTCGATCACAACATTGCAATGGCTTCCATTTTTCACCCAACTTAGAGCTTCGTGGATGCCCATTACTTCAGCTAAATCTGCACTAGGATTACCTCTTAAGCATTTTGATCTAGCTTCAATCAATGTGCCCTCATGATCACGAACTACGAAAGCATAGCTGTAACAGTTTGATTCCTCGAAAATGGCAGCATCGGAGTTAACCTTAACACTATTTGACGGCCAGTGTTCGTCACCATCTTCTGAGACATGTACCCCAGAAAACGATCAAAAGTCCGATCTTGAACACTTCTCCATTGGTTAAGGACCAAGTACGCTGATTTCACCACTTCAGAAGCCTCTAAACTACGTTGATTCCATATAAGCTCATTTCTGCTCTTCCATAACATCCAACTAATCATGACAATAACAAGAATTTTCTCATTACTTTGTTGCTGAAAAACCAACTGCAGCCACTCACAAAAGGTGTTAATATGTCAATCAATCGCAAGTAAGCAATAATATGTTACACATAGTAATATACTATGCTTTTCAACAATTTTCTCTACATGAATGAGTTGATGATTCTGTAACACAGACAAATTGAAAAACAACATAAAACGCCTAAATTGGTGATATTTCCTAAATTCATAATATATATATATATATATATATATATATATATATATATATATATAGGGTCTTACTCTAATAAAAACCACTCATAGGCTAGAAACTAAAAATTAAATAAAAAAATTTCTTAATCGCGTCGGAATATAGCACATATGGTATGCAAACTGATCGTTGGGAGATGGAGAAAAATACAGTGAAGTCAAATTTCAAAAAAAAACTCACCGATTGACTAGAAAAATCAAATTTAAAACGGAGGAAATTAGGTGGGATTGTGTACGTGAGGGTGTATTGGATTTGTGTGTGATGCCTTTAGCGAGGCCATTAGATTAAATTAATTTAATGGCTAAAATTAGTTTCTAGTTTCTATTTTAATTTTGGTTTCTATTTGATCACTTGCCTATATATATAATGTATTTGTAATGCAGAGAGATATAAAAGAAAATTTGATCTTATTCAAGCACACCACACAAGTGATACATAGCTCTCTTTATATAGAGAGGAGGAAGGCTCTCGAATTCAAGGACTGCCAACTAACTTTTACAATAACCTGTTAAAAAAAAAACTTTTACAATAATCAAAAACAAACAACTTTTACAACAGAGAGCATTATTGATGTCGGGTGCTCTTCGGGTCCCATCGTCACAATCAATAATACATACAAACAACAAACTTTAAGCAAACAAACAAAATACTTTACTAAAAGCAAACATTAATGCTTCTTACTTTGAAAAAGTAGACATTGCTTTGAAAAAGAAAACATTATTGCTTCCTTCACTTCCTCTACGGACCCCATGAATTGAATGATTTGATTTAGCCCTTCAAATTGGTTGTCTTGAGAAGAATTAATCTCATCATTCCTCTTTTGAAGATCGCAACCCCTCGCCGCGTAAAGAACTTTGAAGTCTCAAAGTCAGTTTTAATTTGTAGAGTAGTCCGATTTCTTCTCTCGATCAAGGATGCTTGCCTGTATTTTAGAATTTTCATTTGTCTGATTATTGAGACTTATTATCTTCTTTTCTTTCTTTTTCAATTTTCCAAAGGCCTGCTTTAACGGAGTCATCGATTAATTTCCCGGAGTATTTCCTGTGCTAGGATTCCTAGATTGTTGAGCAATTGTCTGAATTAATGCATCCCGGATATCTTCTGGAGTAGGATCTTCTGGTGTAGGATCATCGACTTGAGATTCGCCTGCTAGACAATTAAAAGTTTTAGAATTCATAGATCCTTGAGATGAAGTGGTTTTCATCGATTCATCTTCCTCCTTTGAGGTCCGTGCTGGAGATGAATTGACCCTTCATGTAATCTAAAACTCGAACCATGATCTGTTCTTTTGATTTTGTGGGATATTTCTTCTGGAAATAGCCCTTCATATTTGCCAAAGATGGCTACTGAGAACTTCGCTCCTTTGAAGCCTTGCCCTTTTCAGAGAAAATAACAGTCCCGATATTGGCTGCTATTTTTGAATACCTTCTGGGCTCATTCGAGTCCACCATTTAAAGAAGAATTTTCTTTGTAGAAATGGAATATTTAATGCATCCTGTGAGATTGAAATTGCCCATCTCTAGATCCATGGGATTTGAAATTTTGAAAAGAATAAGAAAGGACATTGCCCAGTAATTAATCTATCAGCTAAACACTTTAAAACCAGTGGATTATTATCACCATGGATCGTATAAATCCTTAATTTTTTTGGGTAATATTTCCAAAGAAGGTCCAAGTTTTTCCCACCAGTTATAAAACCAATTTAGAATTGGCTTATTAAGTACTTCAGAGAAAGCTTGAATATAATCCCAGTAGTTAAAGTAAATATATTTACCTTCTGCTATTCTGATAGCCTTATCTGCATTGGGATTTAATCCCCATTCTCTGGGAAGTAATATCTTATTGATATAGCACTTGCTGAAATTTATAAAACTTTCAGGATTATTATTCTGATAGTGATGAGTAATTGTTACCGATTCGGTAACTGATAATAGAATCTCTAAATTTGGCCTGGTGACCATGCAATCCAGCATATCCCCTTGATTCGAGATATCTGGTTTTTTATGACCATCCATCATTAGGACTCATCTGAGTATCTTCTTGTTCAACGTACAGAATATTTTCTATAACATGATTCTCGTAATATTCTTGATCCTGTGGATCTCAAGTGTTTCTACATAATTCTTGTAGAGAGAAGTGAGATTCAACTCTTGCAAAGTGCCTACATATCCTATATTTATAGGAATCAAGTCTCATGTAGTTCTAGGGTTTTGGACTCCTTGTTGATAGCTCAGTCACGTACTTTGATAAGCCTTATCCTCCTGACCATGCTAATCGGTTTGTTATTTTGTTGATGAAGAAGAGTCCTAGCTTCCTTAGGATGCTGCAAGAATCCCAGCTTTACGCTTTACAACCTCCTGTATGTATACACCATGTATATATTGTGTAATTATCCACATATATGTGTATATATCACACGCCTTGTATTTATCTTCCCAACTGACATATTTATCTCGTTGCCACCATGTAAATCCTTACTGTTACAAAGCGATAAGGCGTGCTTCTGAAGTTGAGGAGTTATCCAGAAATCGGTTAGGCTGATGTATATCCGTTCTCCTACAATTTAGGAGGCTATTTGCCCAATTCCCGCAATCGGTCGAGGTACGAGTGGAACCCCTACCTAGAAGCCCTTCACCTGAACCCCTGTCAGGCTTCCACGGCCTAGAAGCCTTTCACCTGCATGAACCCCTGTTAGGCTTTCATATAGCAGTACCCACACATGGTGTTCAAACACCTGAACCCCTGCATGACTGAACCCTGTATCAGATGCCATATTCTCCATCCATCAGTATATCTCTAAGGCATATTGGGCCAACGTATCCATACCTAACCCAGCCTATTCCTTCATATCCACACATCTCGGGCCTACAACCTTAATGGGCCTTAAATCAAGCCCAAAGCGGATTTTGGGCACAACAGTAATTAACTTCATCAATTCAATACATGAATTGATGAATTAATCCCCGTCATGGATGCAAATGCTCTAAACGTCGAGCATGAAAGCCATTCTTGATAATAAACTAGACCTCTATCTTTACACTTTAGGTAGTAAATCCACATTACTATCATTTGAATTTACAGTATCGAAGGCGCGAGTTAGTTTTCGTTGAATATAGTTGTTTGATGGTATTTGTCTTTGTAACTTATGAGACAAGACCTACCATTGTTGGCTATGCCATCTTTCAATTGCAATTTGTTTGTTATGTGAATGCTGAAACTACACATTCGTACCATGTTGAACTATCCTTTTTTGAGTAAGCATATCTATTTAGCCTCTTGTTTATTTCGTGAAACATCTGCTTATGCTAATGTGAAATTACTTACAAACGGAATTAAGTTCTTAAATTATATACCAAAATTGCATATATTACCCATGCAGTACTACATGATATCTAGTCTGTTGTAGTAAACCCTATGCCACAAGTATGTCTCAGGAATCGTAGTTCAGTTGTGATCACTTCCAACTGATCAGTTTTTTAATTTACTTATGCATCTACTCAGTCTACCACCTCTGTAGGCTATGTGATCTATGTCTGATGTAGTACCTTTTAACAAGTATTACAGACTTCCGATTTATTCTTGGAAAACCCTTTTCACCTCTATAGAAGCACATTCAAATCCATAGGTGTCCTTAGTAGTCGAATTCCTTGTATCCATCCCTACTTAAACCTACAATAGAATTCAATTTGTTAATCTTCTAAATATATACAATAGGGGTTATTTATTTTGTCAAAGGGTTTAGGTTATAAAGATAAGTTTGACAAAAAGATGTTTTTGAATTGGCCTTCGCTTATTTTTCACTACCAATATATCATATATATATATGCATGTTTTTGTGAATATATAGTATCTAAGTTAGGCCTCACATTATTACCAATATTCACAGGAGCAACAAATGGTATCGGAAAAGAGACTGCACGAGTTCTTGCCTTGCGCCATGTTCATGTTGTTATGGGAGTGAGAAATGTTAATGCTGGTAAAAAACTGAAAGACGACTTGCTCCAAGTGATCCCGTATGCTAGAATTGATGTCATTGAAATTGATCTCAATTCACTAGATTCAGTGAGGAAATTTGCTTCAGAATATATTTCAAGTGGTCTACCTCTCAACATCCTAATGTGAGTAAATTAACAATGTGATATTGTTCGAATTATGCTCTGCTACTTTAAGGTGTTCTTAAGGTTAAATTACAAATATCTTATCCATATTGTCAACTAATTATGAAACATTGCAATTCAAAAGCCATAACTGTTTAATATATATTGTTCTTGTTTGGTTTTGAAAGTAATAATGCAGGTATATTGCCTCCTCCCAAATTCACAGTTTCAAAAGACAACATTGAACAAACATTTGCGGTTAACCATTTGGGTATGTAAAATGCTGCTTATTGATATTGTGATTTCGTGGTGCGAGAATCTCTTTCTCTTGATTGATGTCACCTTTCTTTATATAATTCTCCAGGTCCATTTCTTTTAACCAATCTTTTGTTGGAGACCATGAAAAAGACAGCACGTGAAACCCAAACAGAAGGAAGGATTATAAACGTAGCATCGGACATGCATCGATATGGTGTTCACAAAGAAGGAATACGCTTTGAAAAGATCAATGATGAGAAAAGGTGTGATCAGTTTCTATCTTCCCCATCAAAATATCATTTCTGAGTATTACTTTTTTTTTCATAGATAATGCACGGCAAGCACATCTTGTTGGTTGCTTATAAACTCTTCGATTAAGACGAACTATCCTACATTGTCTTCCTTGGTTTACTTTCTGTGCTCACTGAATACGATATTAATTTGTCTACATACATATAATATAGATTTGACTTGATTGGAACACGAAAAATGTCAGGCTGATATGCAAGTAATAGTATGTTGAACTAGTTAAACACTTCATTCTTGATAAACAAGCACTAGTAGAACCATTTAACATAATACCAACTATTTCATTTGTATTTTATCATTTTTTTCAGTTACAACAGCTCTGCTATGGGGAAGTCAGCATATGGGCAGTCCAAGCTTTGTAACATCCTGCACACCAATGAGCTTGCAAGGCAGTTGAAGGTTAAGTTTCATCCCTACCAAATTTTTCCCAATGTTTTAGCAATTTGGAGAATTGGACTTCCTGACTTGGAAAAATTTGTTGATCTAATTAACCTGATAACATAGTATATAGATGACGGCCGTACAGAGAACTAAATTAGGTTTATGCTCCTTTTACTTAACCTGAAACCTTTTAAATTCTTTTAATAGCTTGCTGGCACATGTTTTATTTTTTCTTAATCTATACTCTTTATTAATGTGTAAAACCATGTTTTAATGGCACATAATAGTACCAAAGTACCAAAATCTATACTCTTTATTAATTTGTAAAACCATGTTTTAATGGTACATAATAGTATCAAAGTACCAAAATATCAAATTTGGTTATCACTTAATTCGGGGTTCGATTCCTTACAAAAACATAATTATACAAGGTTTATTTACTTTATTTTTTTTGTTTTAGCTTCACCTCCAGTTGAATTCCTTACAACTACATAATTAAAAAGATTTATTTATTTTAATTTTTTTAAACCATACCGTGCTTCGCACGGGTTATATGCTAGTATAGAAGTATAGTGGAACATATCAAAATATTTTGTTTTCGAGTTAAGCATGATGTGAATTTTTCATTATTCAAAGCTCCAAACTAGTTCATTAAAATTGTCTGATAACTATTACAACTTAAAATATGACTGCATCTCATTTTGTGTACTCTTGTACCAGGAAGAGGGAGTTGATATAACTGCAAACTCTCTTCATCCAGGACTTATAGCCACAAATATCTTTACATCTACTGGTGGACCTGGTTACTGTAAGCATTTAAGTCTTTTTACTTCACGCCGAGCTATGTTGCTTGAATTCTATTGCATATCTAGAATTAAGTAGCTGTAACTCTTAAGTTAATATGATGGTATTCTTTTCAGTATTAACACTTCTGCTCATTCCTTGACTGCAGGGTTAATTAATACAATTGCAAAATACACATCCAAAAATATACAACAGGTTTGTTTCTGAATTCCATTGTCGATTTTGATCTTGCATAATTTAGTCCCAATGTGATGAAAATATTTTTGTTTTAGGGAGCTTCAACTACATGTTATGTGGCATTAAACCCGAAAGTTAAAGGGATTACAGGAGAATATTTTGTGGACAACAATAAAGTGGAACCAAGCATGTTGGCTAGAGATTCTGACTTGGCCAAGAAACTTTGGGACTATAGTTTGAGTTTCACCGATGCCAAGTAGTAAACTAGTTCTGGATCTGTTACTTTTTATATGATATACATGTGAATTTGAACAAAAACAGCTTGTAATCCAAAATGGATTTTATTGCTTTCCATCATGCAAACTCTTCTTTTTATGGGATGTATTTTTATTTTTTTTTTGAAAAATGCTAGAGGTACCAAATTGGGTATCAAATATTGTTACCAAATGACATGGCATTATTTTGATTGGTTATAATTGTAATAGGCCCGCCAGGGCCATCCAATTAAAAATCTCAAAATGCCAAGTAATTAGTGTCATGTAATTTGGTAACAAATTTTGGTACCCAATTTGGTACCTCTAGCACTACTCTTTTTTTTTTGTCAGAATTTTTGGGGTGTATATTGAAAGACTTGGTACTGTAAAATAATATTAATAATAATTAGTTATACTTGGGGTATTTAAAATTCTCTTTAAATTATAATTCTTTGGATTATATTATACTAATTTTATAATAAATAAATTGTGCAATGGACAAATTAACTAAACAAGGAATTAATCATAATGACTAAGGAGTGTCAAGAGCATCTCTAAGTAGGGCGACAAAAAAAGTGCCTAAGAGCATCTCCAAGGGGTTCTTTATTGAAGCTCTTAACTCAAAAAATGAGGAGAGAGAATAAAAATCAAGCTCCAAGAGACTCTTAGAGGCTCTTTAAAAAGTTAAGAGCTTCTTCTCTCTCCTCTATTTTAAGAGCAACTAGTAGCTCTTAACTAGGGATGGCAAAAATACCCGACCCGATGGATACCCGATCTGATCCGTTTGGGTCTACCTAAACCTGATTTTTTGGATTTGGATTTGGATTTGGATCTTATTTTTGGACCCGAAAGAGTTTGGATTAAATATATATAATGAATTATTAAATATATTAATATCTTACTTAATTTTATAACCATGATACATATTACATAATTTACATACATTTCACTAATTATTGTATCATTTCATTATTAATATTTACATTCACTTAATCTAATTATTGTTTATTATATCATTTTATTATTAATATTTACAATTAATAGTTAAATAATCAAATTTTCTTTTAATTATAATATTTTAGTAATTCGGGTTCGGGTCTCGGATCTCGGGTAAAATCCAAACATTCGGGTTTTGGGTAAAATCCGATCCGATCCGAAATCCGTTGGATCCGGGTCCGGGTCTTAGTTTTCGGGTATTTTTCGGGTCCGTGTTGGATCCGGGTCCTGTCAAAAAAATCGGGTCTGGATCTAGATATTGAAAAACCCGACCCGACCCGACCCGACCCGACCCGACCCGTTGCCATCTCTACTCTTAACTTATATTTTATTATTAAAATATTATTTCCCTCCAAGTCTTCCATAACTTTTCCCTCTTTTTTATATCCCTTTCCTTCTTTTTATTTTTCTTTTTCCCTCCACTATTTACATGAATAAGAATAAATACTTGACTAAACTTTCATAGACTTTTCATTTCTACATAAACTACTTTTTTTTACCTGATACTACATTTTTATTTAGTTTGATGATGTATAGGAATTACCAATGGCTCGTTTTTTACACCAATGATACATAAAATTAATAATTATTATATGAATATCTTGTTTTGTTAATTTAAAATATTATTATTTTAATTAATAAAATTATATTACAAATCGGTTACTACTTGAATATTTGATAAATTGTCACTTGTACATATTTGAATTTGGATGTTTGTCCTAGTGGAATTCAAATTTGAATAAAGTATAAAATAAAGAAGAATTATAGGGAGCATTGTTGGAGTTGACACACAAATCAATGTCTTAAGTTGCTAAGAGCCTAATAATTTATAATATATTTAGGAGTGAACTAAGAGATTCTTGGAGATGCTCTAAAGTGTCATTCTCTTTTAAGTGCTAAATAAAATGACCAATTTTTGGCACTCTTTCTCTTATTTTTTACACATTAACATCATCATTAAAAACATATACTTTATTATCTAATTTTAGTTATACTTATTTGATTTAGTTTATAAAATAATCAAATATTATGAAAACTTGAAGCATCAATCATTAGAGTAAATTTTGGATAACAAAAATGTCAAAGATATTATTAAAAAAATAATAATAATATATTAATATTTTTGATGAGTTACCAATATTTGCATCTTTGATTGCTACCGTTGAGGAGATCTTTAAGAGAATACTTTTACATAGGGCTGGAAAAAAAATCCGGAAAATCCGATATCCGTCCGAATTATCTGTGTTCGTATCCGGAAAAAAACGGATATTATTCGTATTCGGAGTCAACCGGATATTATCCGTATCTGAATCCGGGAGTTTAGGATGCGGATATGGATATAGGCGCATCTGTATCCGAAAATATCCGTATCCGAAATGAATTATATATAATATATATTTTTAATATATTTTAATATATAATATATATTTTAATATATAATTACAAAATATAAGGATGCCTATCATTCTATCAAGATAATATAGTAATATAGTCATCATTAATTATTAAGAACAAAAATATAAGCATGTTTATACTAAGTTATGAGTAATAATTAAGCATTGTAACACAACAATCAGGTAGCCTAAGTGGTTTGAGTGTGGCATTAGGAATTTAGGAAAACAAAAGGAGCATCACTTTGGTTCAATTCCCTCCTCAAGCAATAATTTAGAACAACCAAGACTGCAAGTAGCGGATCCCAATATATCCGGATTCGGATCGGGATTCGTTCGGATATTATCTGTATCCGATTCAGTCGGATATTTTCGGATCCGGATTCAAATATCATTATTGATTGCCGGATCCGAATACGGATATGGCCATATCCATCCGATTCCCACCCCTACTTTTACATCATAATGGTTGCATATATGTCTAATACCTTTAAAAGGTATGTAATATTTTAGATATTTGATATTCAAAATAGAAAATATTTAGAAATAGAAATAAAGAAGATGTTTATTTATAGTTATTTTACGGTCTTAGATCACTCATATTCAAACAAGTTGAAATAAAAATATAATTAATTAAAATATATTCAATATATAGCTTATAAAAGATATAATTTACTAAAGTACAAGTAATCAGTTTTTTTTTTTTGAAAAGAAAGTACAAGTAATCAGTAAATATGATTTATATGATAATGCTGAAAAATATTTAGCATCAAACAAAATTAAAATATATTAAAATATTCTGAAAAGACACATAATTAAATCAATACTTTTTATTAATGTGCAAAACCATGTGAAAATGGTGAGTATAATACCAAATTTGGTTATCATTTAACTCGATCCATTCCTACTACATAATTATATAAAATTTAATTTTTTTTCTTATGGATACACAACCAATACTACTCCCTCCGTCCCATTTTGTATGACACTCATTCCTTTTTAGGACGTCCCAAAAATAATGAACCTACTAAACTTACTATTTTTGAACACTACTTTTCACTATTACACCTACTACTTCTCTATTTTATAACTCCATTTTATTAAATAAATACTATTACCCCCACTATTTTCCTATTTTACCCATTTTTTATACATAAGCGGCTGAAATGAGGATGTTGCGGTGGTCCTGTGGGCGCACGTTGTTGGACAGAGTCCCAAATGCGGTGTTTAGGAGCGAGCTTGAAGTGGCGCCTTTTTCTGCGAAACTTAGGGAAGGAAGGTTGAGATGGTTCGGCCACGTCCGTAGGAGGATGGTTGAAGCCCCAGTTAGGAGGGTCGAGAATCTTTCGGTTGGTGGGGCGAGGAGGAGAGGCAGACCGAGGAGGTCGTGGGAAGAGCAGCTCAGGCTGGATTTGAAGGCCTTAGAATTAAATGAGACCTTGGTTGCGGATAGGGCTGCTTGGAGGCGGCGTATCAGAATGGTGGATTCTCTTTTAGGGTGCGGATCGGTTGTCGAGAGCCTCAGAATTGGGTTGTCTCGGTTAGCGATTTTGTAGTAGTTCGACTTTAGCGTTTCTCACTTTGCGTTTTTAGTGTCTTTTGTTTGCTGGTTTTGCAGTTTCAGGGATCCCGGCCCGGTGGTAGCATAACTCCGGTGGTAGCAAAACTCCGTACAAACAGGTATGCCCCATGTGGAGAACGCCATGGGCTCAGGTATGGTTTCGTTCATTTCCGTTCCAAATGGTTTCCTTTGTATTTATCACACTCTTTGTTTGTCGTGCACTTAGCCGAGGGTTTACACGGAAACAGCCTCCCCGCTCTAAAAGTGGGGGTATGGTCTGCATACATCTTACCCTCCCCAGACCCTGTTCTGAGCGGGATATACTGGGTATGTTTGATTTGGTTTGGTTTGGTTTTCACACTCAACCAACCACATATTACTACCTAGCAAATTAAATAGAATTTTCTTAACCCCGTGAAAGTCAAACACAGTCCAACAAAGTGGGACGGAGGGAGTAATAGTTAGCAGGAACATCAAAGGAGCTTCTAAAGAAAGTAATAGATTGAATCTGAAAGCGGTAGTGAATGAATCAAAAGCTTCACTTGTGTGCATTCAGGAGACTAAATGCCTAAAGTGGACGAGTAAGATGTTATGCTCGATTGGTTTAGGACGAAGAATTGGGTGGGATGATGTTTCATCTAATGGCCGGTCAGGAGGTATTTTCACATCAAGGAAGGAAGATGTGTTTGAAATCAAAAGCACAAAGAAGCAGTCTAGTTGGATCATGGTGAATGGAGTATGTAAAATTGATAACACTCCATTTGCTTGCTTTAATATCTATGCACCACAATCAAGTCAAGATAAGTTGGAAGTGTGGAAGGAATTAGAGGTGGAATTAAACGCCCAAGGGCATATTCCGGTGGTGCTTCTGGGGGATTTCAACTGTGTCCTAAGTAATAGTGAGAGGGAAAATTGTATATTCAGAAGGATGGATACCAATAACTTCTCAAATTTTGTTTCAAGAAATGATCTCATTGACGTCCCTATGATGAACTCGAACTTCACTTGGTTTGGTCCGGAAAACAAAAAGAGCAAATTGGACAGAATCTTGATTAATCATGTTTGGGCAGGATCAGGAACATGGGTATGCAACACACTGAGAAGGAAGAATTCGGATCACAAGCCTATTGTTCTTAGCAGTTCAAAATGCAACTGGGGCCCTAAACCATTCAATTTCTTCAATATTTGGTTGGAAGATAGGCAATTACTAGATAGTTTGGGTGGAATTTGGAGTAAGTCGAAAAAATCAAATCTTTGTGTTAGATTTAAAAAGCCAGGGAATTCACAAAAGAATGGAATAAGCATCAATTTGGAAACGTCAATATTAGCATTGACACGATGGAAAAGAAGCAAAAAGAGGCTGATTCAAAAAATGCTGACAATGCGGAGAAATTGGCTATCAAATTGGAGTTGGATCAGTTATATAAGGCAAAATCGAGCATGCTATGTCAAAAATCAAGGCTTAACTGGAAGCTGAATGGAGAAAGAAACTCAAATTTTTTTCATAAAGCAATCGGGAGGAGGTTAGTGTCAAATAGAATCTCAAGGGTCCTAGTTAATGGAAATTGGGTTGTTGATCCTGTAAAAGTTAAAAGGGCCTTCTTTCAGCACTTTAAAAACTTTCTGGGACATTCATCTAGTTCGAAAGTCTTTTTTCTTGGTAATGTACAGATGAATACACTCTCTAATTTTGACAGAGAAGATTTAGTCAAGCCATTTTCTCTGTTAGAAGTAGAGGATGCATTAAGTCGAACTGATTCTGCTAAGGCTCCTGGCCCGGATGGAGTGAATGAAGGGGGATTTAATGAATTTTTTTGAGGACTTTTATAATGGAGCAGAAATCCCAAAAGGGTATAATGCATCATTCATTGCCCTGATTCCAAAGAAATCTGACGCAAAAGTTGTCACAGATTTTCGTCCTATAAGTTTGATGAATGCCATTATGAAATTGCTGACAAAAGTGCTGGCCTCCAGACTGAGTTTAGTTATGAGCAAGTTAGTTTCGGACACACAATCAGCTTTCATATAGGCAGACATATATCGGATTGTATTCTTATCACATCGGAGGTGTATCAGGCTCTTAAGTTAAAGAAAATCAGAGGGTTAATCTCAAAAATAGACTTCGAAAAGGCCTTTGATAGTGTAAATTGGGAATTCATTTTTGAGGTTCGTGGGAGCATGAATTTTAATCATAAATGGATTGAGTGGATGAAGAAAATTTTTCGGAGTGCTAGCATTTCTGTTCTGGTAAATTGGTCACCTACGGATGAATTCTATCCAAGAAAAGGGTTAAGGCAGGGGGATCATTTGTCCCCTCTAATTTTCAATATAGTTGGAGAGGTGTTATCCAAACTCATTGAAATAGCTAAAGGGAAAGAGCTGTTTAAAGGTATATCCCTTCCAGGTTGTAGTACCTTCATCACTCACTTGCAATATGCGGATGATGTGGTGCTGTTCTTAGAAAATGATGAAGGTTCAGTTAGAGGTGTAAAGAGAGTTTTGCAGTGTTTCGAATTGCTCAGGTCTAAAAATTAACTTTCATAAATCTCAGCTATCTGGATTTAATGATTGTGCAGAGGATGTTCTAAGATGGGCTGGCATTTTAGGGTGTGAGGTGGGTGTAGGTGCTTTTAAGTACCTTGGTGCTAATATAGGGGAATCGCCTCGGTTAATTTCCTACTGGAAACCGCTGATCAATAGGGTGGACTCGAAGTTAAAATCCTGGGATTCTTCGTCTTTATCAATGGCTGGGAGGCTTGTTTTGATCAAGTCATCATTAGATAGCTTGCCAACCTATTGGTTCAATTTGTATAAGATTCCAGCAACAGTTTTAGGTCAGTTAGAGCAAGCCAGGAGAAGTTTTCTTTGGGGATCAAAGGCAGCAAATGGTTCTCAGAGAGGAAAAATCCATCTTCTTAAATGGGATAAAGTATGTCAAAGTAAGAAGGATGGAGGATTGGGGTTAACTAGTTTAAAATCGAAGAATACATCTCTCCTGGCTAAGTGGTGGTGGCGTAGTTATTCTGAGAGAGACAGACTTTGGAATAGATTACTACAAGAGAAGTATGGCAAGTAGTTCAATTATGATTTTGCAAAAGTTAAGCTGAGCAAAGATGCTTCGTACTTGATTAAGGATGCATTGGGGGTTCTAAATAACACATAAGGAATTATAAAAATCTTAAGGAATTATTTAGCTCTAATGTGGTGCTAAATTACGTTCCTAGGAGTTGTAACATGGATGCAGACTCTTTGGCTAAAGCGGGTTTGTTCAGGCCCAACCTAATGACCTATTGGGCTGATGGATGGCCTAGCATTGGTCATGTTTAAAGGGTTATTAATCTCAATTTTTGCAGGAGAGATAAATTTATTTTTATTTTTCATATCCTCTCCGCTCGAATTACAAATCCCAGAGGAATAAAACATTTCGTTTATCAAGTAAGTTTCATAGAAAACCATGAATACATTTCTTGAAAGAGCTGCCCTCGAAGCTGTTCTCTGGCTAGGAAAGCGTAAGGGTTTCTCGATACTGGAAAATCAGGGGCTTTATATTCGAGTGTTGAAGTTCAAAACCCTCAGCATTTTCTCTCTATTCTCTCTGGGCTGTTGAAATGGAAAATCAGTGGCTTCCTCCAGAGGTTTCTTTCCTCAAAATCAATGTTCATTTTGTCAGTTCTGAAATTCCACATCCAAATGGGAATCGTAATGGAGTCGCAGTAATCATAAGGGGCAACATGGGTGTTAAGTTATGGGGGGCGATGGGTCCAATGCCTGGCCATAATGAAAGTTAGGCTTTACTATGGGCTATTCAGGCAAGTCTTGTTCAAACATTGAGAATGGGTCAACACAAAACTCATATTGAGATGGTTAACGGAGATGTTTTTGACATCGTGAGATTCCAAGAGCATATAATCATTCCGAATGATCTGATGGAGGTTATGACCCAGTTTAACAACTTGTATACAAACTTCTTTATTGAGGGGGTCACTATGCGTCGTATGGCGGTAGTTCACTTGGATACAAACAGAGCAGCGGAGTATATGGCTTGTTAAAATATATAATAGTGTTGAATAATACTACACTTTCGGCTACACCTTTCGGTGCCACTTTCGGCTAGTAATAGTTTACAACTTTAGTTGCTAGTTATCTTCTATTTATTCATTCATCTTCTCATTGTAATAATCAAGTTAAGCTTTAGTAATACAAGAGTTACCTTTCTCTTTCATTGCTTCTCAACTTCATCTATTAAGCACAGATTCTGATTTCATTGCATCAGTTTCGTCATGGTATCAGATTCTAACAAAGCTAGACTCATTCTGGCATTTAATCGAACATTTGGTGTAGCCCACTCATTTGTCAGTTAATACAACAAATTAATAATCTTGTTCCAACCCACCAGAGGTTACAACAACAAATCTTGAGTACGAGTAAATCACTAGCTCAACCAGCTCTGCCATACTCATACACAGAGTTGACTCAGTGATTTACTTAACACAGTAACGAGTTCATAATCCAGCGAAACTCAAACCTGTCCTCCTCCTCCGAGTCGACCCAGTCTCAATTGTAGTTGTAAATCTATTTAAACCTATCTGTTTACAAACATTAATCTCCCCTTGTTTTCTTCTCCTTCGATCAAACACCTCTTCGATCACTGGATTGAGTCGAATTCTTGTTTTGTTTTTCTTTATCTGCGTTTTGTTTTGTTCTACGAGTAGTTCGCGAGTTTCTTCCTCGGTTCTTTTCTTTCCTCCAAGTCCCCTGTCTTTTATTCGAATACACAACACCCATTTTCTTCCTCATCTTTCATTACAAACACCCTGTTCTGGCGAATTTTTGTTTTTATTGACTTTTGTTGATATATGTGCATCAATTACGTGTATAAATCTGCTGTATCTGTGCAAGTCTGTTACAAGATTTGGGCTAAACATTTAAAAGGATCAATCAGCCCACTTTCTTTCTTTTGGGCCAACTATTTTGTATTAGACCCAATATTGTAAAAGCTGTGGTCTTTGCTCAAATTACAACTTAGTGCATCAATATTTACAAGCCTTGCATTATAATTCCTGAAGTCGTCAACAGTAACTTTTTAATCCCTGCCTTTTAATTTTCTTTTGTGAAATGGAGAAAGAGAATAGTTCACCAATTCAAACAGTTTTGAATGGCTCGAACTACATAATTTGGTCACAAGCTATGCGCAGTTATCTCAAAGGAAAGAGACTTTAGCGATATGTCAACGGGGATTTTACAATTCCTACAAAAGAAAAGGATGAAACTGACTCGAAATTGAAGGACCGCATTGAAGAATGGGATGTCAAAAATCACCAAGCTATCACATTTTTTAGAAACTCTTCAGTTCCTAAAATTAATTTACATTTTGGAAACTATAAAACAGCAAAAGAAATTTGGGATCTGTTGGCATCTCGGTACACTACATCTGATCTTTCTCACTAATATCAGATCATGAGTTCACTAAGTAAACAAAAGCAAGAGTCTGGTCAACCAGTTGCAGATTTTCTCTCCCAAATACAATCACTTTGGGACCAACTAACATTATCTGAACCAAAGTGGCCACACACAGAAGATGCTACACTTTATCATACCTATCGTGACCAACAACGACTTATCCAGTTCCTAATGGCTCTCACTCATGATTTTGAACCAGTTAGAGCTGCTCTTCTTCACTGGGTTCCACTACCCTCTTTGGAAAGTTCTGTTGCTGAACTAATTTCTGAAGAAACTCAACTCGACATTGGCAAACTTAATTCTATGATTGATAATGTCCTAGCGGTACCTCCAGCACCTACTTCTGACAAACCTTTCTGTAGGTTTTGTCATTAAAATGGACATATAACTAAGGATTGTGTAGCTCTTCGCAATCATACATGCCAACATTGCCATCAAAAGGGTCATTACTCTCCACAATTCTGCAAAAGAAAGTCATCTTTCTATTCCAACAAATTCTCACATACTTCTGCTGCTGCAACCTCCGAATCTACATCAGAAACCGCATCAAACTTATCTACAAGTGAGCTTGAATCCTTACTCCGACAAGTTTTATCTAAAACTAGTTCTCCGTCCACTGCATTCTCAGTCACTTCAGGTACTTCTTGGTATTTTGATTCTGCATGTTGCAATCATATGACAAATGATCCATCCATATTTACCATGAAAACACAGAACTCATTTCTTCCAAATATTCAAACCGCTGATGGCTCCACCATGAAAGTGACACAAATTGGCACGGTATCCACGGAAGATCTTTCTCTTCCTAACACATACTTTGTGCCTAATCTTTCACTTAATCTTATCTCTATTGGTCAATTATGTGATCTCGATCTAAATATTGTCTTTACCTCTGCTGGTTGTCTTGTACAGGATCCTTAGACAGGACAGACTCTTGGGACAGGACATAGATGCGGAAGGTTGTTTGAGCTTATTTCGCTTCATCTTGAAACACCAACATCATCCACTCATCTAGTAGCATCTGTTTCATCTACATCTACAATATGGCATTCCCGGTTAGGTCATCCATCATATTTCCGTTTGCGTAGTCTAATTTCAAGTGGTCATTTAGGTAGTGTAAGTGAAAATACAGTTGAATGTGCTCCATGTAAACTGGCAAAACAACATGCACTACCTTTTCCTATCAAATATGATAAATCTTCTGCTCCTTTTGATCTTGTTCACTCTGATATTTGGGGTCCTTCTCCAACTCCTACTATGGGGGGATCTAGATATTATGTGATATTTGTTGATGATTTTTCTAGATTTACATGGATATATATTTTGAAAAATCGATCTGAATTAGGAGAAACTTACAAAAATTTTGCCATAATGATCCACACTCAATTTAAACAGAAAATCAAACTTTTTCGTGCTGATAATGCCAAAGAATACAAAGAATCTGAACTCACAAAATTTTTGGCATCTTATGGTACTCTTGCACAAAGTTCTTATCCTTACACATCACAACAAAATGGTCGTGCTGAACGTAAACATAGACATATTTTAGATACAATTCGAGCTTTGCTCATTTCTTCTTCTTGTCCAGAATTCTTTTGGGGGGAAACTGCTCTTACAGCTGTCCATACAATAAATATGATTCCATCCCTTGTTATAGATAATGTGTCTTCTTATGAAAAATTATATGGTAAACCTCCGTCATATGATTTTCTTAAGGTTTTTGGTTCAACATGTTTTGTTCTTCTTCCTCCACATGAAAGAACAAAACTAGAATCTCGTGCTCGTCTTTGTTGTTTTATTGGGTATGGTAGTGGTCAAAAAGGATACCGTTGTTGGGATCCTATCTCTCACCGACTTCGAGTCTCTCGTAATGTGACATTTTGGGAACAAAAAATGTTCAAATCTATGTCAGATTTTAAAATCGACACTTCTTCTAGCATCTCTCATTTTACATATCCTTTTGTTGATCTATATCCCAGTGATGACTATGTCGACTCGTCGACATCTTCTGACACAGTTCCTACAGATTCTCCAATTGAGCTCACACAACCATCTCCATCTACTATTATCCCTTCGACAACAAATCAGTCTGAGGATTCCAGTACCGAGCCTCCCACTTTACCATGTCATTCTGATGAGCACACTCATCGATCTACTCGGGTAAGAAAACCTTCTGTTCGTCTTTCTGATTATCATGTTTACTCTGTTGTACAATCATTGCATGAGCCTCAAACATATAGAGAGGCAAGTGTTAATCCTCTTTGGCAGAAAGCTATGGCAGAAGAACTTCAAGCATTAGACAAAAATCACACTTAAATTCTGGTTAATTTGCCTCCTGGCAAAATAGCTGTGGGAAGTCGATGGATCTATAAAATTAAGAAAAAAGCTGATGGATCCGTTGAGAGATATAAAGCTCGTCTAGTTGCTAGAGGCTTTACCTAGGAGTATGGCATTGATTATGAGGAGACTTTTGCACCAGTTGCTCGTCTTACATCTGTTCGGAGTTTACTCGCTGTTGGAGCATCAAAACAGTGGAACATGTGGCAAATGGATGTCAAAAATTCTTTTCTTAATGGCAACTTAGATGAAGAAGTTTATCTCAAACCTCCTCCTGGTTTTGATCACTCACCAGGTCAAGTGCTCAAGGTTAACAAGGCGTTGTATGGTCTTAAACAAGCACCTCGAGCATGGTTCGAGAAATTTAGCAACGTTATTAGTGAGCTGGGATTTTCTTCTAGTCCATATGATCATGCTCTCTTCATTCGTCGAACAGATCGAGGAACTGTTCTCCTCCTCCTCTATGGGGATGATATGATTATCACTGGAGATGATACTGCAGGTATCTCTGAACTTAAACAATTTCTCAGTCAGCAATTTGAAATGAAATATCTTGGTTAATTAAGCTACTTCTTGGGTCTTGAGGTTTCTTCTGTACCCACTGGCTACACCCTTTCTCAAGTTAAGTATGCATCTGATCTTTTGTTGAAATCTGGAATCAGTGACACTAAGATTACATCTACACCTTTGGAATACGGGGTCAAACTTAACTCCAAAGATGGTGACCTACTTGACAACCCTACATTGTATCGTCAGTTGGTAGGAAGTTTGATTTATCTTACTGTCACTCGTCCTGACATTACTCATGCCGTTCACATTGTCAGTCAATTTATGGCAGCTCCCCGCACTCCTCACTATACGGGAGTCCTTCACATACTTCGTTATGTTAAAGGCACCATCTTTCATGGACTATACTATTCACATAACTCCTCACTTGAGTTACATGCCTACTCTGATGCTGATTGGGGTGGTGATCCCACTACCAGATGTTCCACTACAGGATTTTGCTTCTTTCTTGGTGACTCTCTTATCTCTTGGCGTAGTAAGAGACAATCTCTTGCCTCAAAATCCAGTGCCGAGTCAGAATATCGAGCTCTGGCTGACACCACACAGGAATTAATTTGGCTAAGATGGTTACTTGAAGAAATTACTGTAACTCATTCTCCAGCCACTATCATTTATTGTGATAGCAAAAGTGCTAGGGACATTTCTCACAAGGATGTCTTTCATGAACGTACTAAACATATTGAGATCGATTGTTATTTCACCCGTCAACAGGTTGCAAAAGGCACAGTTCGTCTTCATACTGTCTCTAGTGCTGACAATACGGCAGATATATTCACGAAAGCTCTTCCTCTCGGATCTTTTTATGATCTTGTTTGCAAACTCAAGTTGGTTCAGCCATCTTCAGTTTGAGGGGGGTGTTAAAATATATAATAGTGTTGAATAATACTACACTTTCGGCTACACCTTTCGGTGCCACTTTCGGCTAGTAATAGTTTACAACTTTAGTTGCTAGTTATCTTCTATTTATTCATTCATCTTCTCATTGTAATAATCAAGTTAAGCTTTAGTAATAAAAGAGTTACCTTTCTCTTTCATTGCTTCTCAGCTTCATCTATTAAGCACATATTATGATTTCATTGCATCAGTTTCATCATGACTCAATTTGGAATGGAGAATCTAACCGCATTTGCTGAGGCTCCGGGTACTTTTGGGATTCTACAAGAATTTTTGGATAGAGATATGGGACTCTTCCTTCCGTTCAAAGTTGTGTCGAATTTCAGCCTTGGAGAAGTGGTTCAGGGAGATAATGTTTTCAATTCCCCCGCTCAAGATATGGGTAATGGCCTAAGGGTCAAGGATCTTGAAGAAGGGAACGTTGTTCAAGTCTCTCTTAGTTCAGAGATAGTTACATATAAATCAACTGTGTTGCCTCCTATTACTGAATCTCAAGTTGTTGCTTCTGAAAAAGTCGGCAGTGAACTCTTCTGGGGTGAAGGGTATAAAGATAGATGGCATAGGTGTGGAGGAAAAATTTACAGATATGGAGCAAAAAGCTGCAGAGGTAGAAGACTTATTGATTGACCCAGGTTTCATGGAGGTGGATGAGGTTTATATGCAGATGGCGCTTCTTGAAGATGCTACTGGTAATCAAAATTAATGTCTCGTTCGAGTCAGAAAGTGGCAGTGGTGGCTTCTTTCATTTTGTCAAGAGTTAGTAGTATTTAGTTTTAAGCACTGTGTTTAAGCTTGGTTGAGGGTTGGCTAGGTCTCTTGTCTTGTTTAATTCAATGATGGCTCTCTAGTTATTTTCGCTTTGAGCTCCTCATAGTCCAGTATCGCTTTGGTTTTTCTTGATGTAATCCTAGCAGCTTGCTGCTTTTTCTAATATATTTGGCTATTAAAAAAAATATAACTACATAATTAAATAGTGTTTATTTTTAATATACTCTTATCATTCAATACTCTACAAGTTTATATTTAAATAATACTTAGTAATTTTATTTAGTTATTTATTTATTTTAATTTCTTTAATTTTATCCCGTGTTCCATTCCCTATAATTACATAATTTAATAGTATTTGTTTATTATATATTTTTATTATTCAATTCTCTACAATACCTATTAAATATATTTATTATCAATAATTTATTCATATTAATACATCGGTTGGTACTCGAACGTCCCCACGAGTTACCGGTTAGTATAATCTATCATTATATATATATTAAAGGAGAACACAAGGGTAAAAAGTGCCAAAAAAATGGTTGTGAAGTTACAGTTTTATCCCTGCATATCACAAAATTAAAAAAATGCCACCCTTTTATAATTTATGCTAAAAATATGTGATTTTCTATATTTATTAGTAATCGAACCTCTAATCTATTCTAACAAATTTAATGATACAACCAGTGTGCTACATTGCATTTTGAATTTACTTTCAAAATTTAATTAGATATGCCACATACTCTCCTCTTATCCTAAGTTGCCATTATAATAGATGTGAAATTATAAAATAGTGAAAATATGTTTGTGTTAGGATTCGAACCACTAATCTTCAACTCTCAAACTCATGACCTACCAATGGTGCAATAGTTGATTTTGAGTTTTATTTAAAAATCCTATAAGATAAACCATCTCTCTTCTCTTTTTATCTCATCCTCTTTTTTTGTGTAAATGAAATGTCGATTCATATTATTTTTAGAATATTGGATATATAAAATTGTAAAAAAATATTTCAATCGATTGAGCATATTTGACAATTCTCTTTTGCCATTTTAAATAATTGATATGGAAAAAAATTAAATTATACATAATGTAACCTAGTTAAAAAAAAGATTTATTTACATGCGTCTCCATGTAGATATTAAATTATTTAAATAAAAAATAAGAGTTGGTTTTAAGAAATATGTAAATTTTAGTTATCAAATCATAACATAATTAATAATTACATCACATAATGTTTTATGTATATAAAATTTTAAATATGTGAGTCATATTAGAAGTTTTTGGTCGACCAACTATTTAGACTTCAAAGATTTAAATATATGATTGGCCTAAAAACATAAATATTTAAATATATACAAAAAATAATTGAAATAATGTTAAAAAGATGAAAAATCTAAAATATATGGTCTATGTGATATATAAAAAATAATATAATTAACATTCAAATTAAATCAAAAAAGATAAAGTAAATATTACAAAATTACAATAATTTTTTAAAATGTTCAATTATATTATAACTCGACTATAAAGTACAGTAAATATAAATTTTTATATGTTATATTGATAAATATAATATATAATGGTTGAGTTATAACATATACTTAGATCAATATACCATAAAATCAAAAAAAAAATATTGATTTTAAATTTTATATACATGCACGAATCATTAAGGCTGACATATTTCACATCGATTGAAATATTTAGAAAATTTTAAAATTGTGTTAAAAAATAATTCAGAAATATTATATAAAAATATTTCAATTTGCTCAATTTTTTATTGAACGTCTATATTGTGTATAAACATTAGGCTAAAACTAAACATTTAAGTTTAAAAATGTATAAATATATATATATGTTTAGAAAGAATTGATTGAGGCAACCATAAGGATGACTTTTACTTAATATTAAGAGATTTTGTAATATGTCTTAAAATATAGTCATATACAATTAAATTTTTACAACAAAATTAATGAGTTTACATACGCTTCTATTATACACGGACAATTTTATTAAGATAATTATTTATATTTTACTCAAATGTTCAATTTGATAATGTTCATTTTACGCAATTGAAAACTAATTAAAAATTAAACAATCATAAGTATTCATGTGATTATTATCGTACGAATATTCATCCAAATTTTATGAAATCTAATCTAATTATAAAATATTTAATTCAAAAATTGATATGCAATATTACAAAATAACTATAAAAATATTCGATAAACTAAAATCTTATCGTTTATCATATTTTTATTATCATATTCTTAATTATAAATTAATTCAATATATACAATTTTGGACGAGAACATGGCATTTACCCTAGTTTAATATATTAAAATATAAATGAAAAAACAAGAAAAGACTGAAAGATGTTCATCGCACCAAGTACAAGCTCTTAAAACATTCCACCAAATATCCTAGTATAGAATCAGTACAATAGACTTTCCATAATCCATTGTTATAGAACCAGCTTCCATTAGTCCCTGGATCACTACCACGTTGCTACACATATTTTCATGATTATTAATACACCAGTAGAATAAGTGTGACAACCCAGGTCAAATTCCGTAATTATAGCCAACTTGGGTAGTCCACAAGCCCACCACAGGCCCCCAAAAGATCATGATTTGTTGGTGCACATAGTAGTAGTACTTTGCCTTATAAACTGAACTAAAGTCTCAATCTCCTCAATGTGGGGCTGGGGTGTTACAAACTCCCCCACTTAAACTCCTGACGTCCTCGTCAGGCCGAACGGATAGCCCATATGTCCAAGATCGTTCCTCTCTAGCCATTGTGGGATAATACCGACTTGCTTCGTGTCCCCACCTCCGGATCTCTATCTATTGTGGGATAATACCACCAGCCTTCGTGTCCCCACCTCCGGCAACTTGACGAATCAAGATTTCGAGAGTCGGCTCTGATACCATATATGACAACCCGGGTCAAATCCCGAGCCTTTCTTGAAATGGGGTCGAGTCCCGATTCCGAATCCGAAATAAGCCAAAGCAAATTGGCCTAATTGTAGCCAACTTGGGTAGTCCACAAGCCCACCACATGCCAGCAAAAGATCATGATTTGTTGGTGTACATAGTAGTAGTACTTTTCCTTATAAACTGAACTAAAGTCCAAAATCTCCTCGATGTGGGACTGGGGTGTTACAATAAGTAACAAACTCCGACTCAACGGAACCGACCTTATTAATTTACGGATAAACACCAAAAAAGATATGAACGTAATCTAGTGTGAGGTGTCTTAACTAATTAGAGTTGGTGCAGTTAACATGAATCACAGCCATGTTTGAAATATGATGAAGTACTCGTAATACATACATGTGTATTCGTAGCCGAGGTACTTCCAAATGGACTTGCATTGAGTGAAGGGCCAATGCTAGAATTCCAGAAGTTATTTCCCAACTGAATAGATGATTTAAAAGCCGAATTAGTGGACAACAAATAGTACTTAAGGATAAAAATGAGTACATATATAGAAGCTAAGTTATGTGTCATACTTGAGTTCCTTGATTAGCGTTGATGTTATTTTCATAGTAGAAATTACTGCCAACTCTCCCACCCACATTCATTAATTGTTGATAATGAACGTTATTACCTAAGGGAGTAGTACTGGAAGGTGCAACATCGTTTGCGGAAGTAATCATACCATTGATAGCTCCTCCAATTAATCGGCCTTCATTTCCAAGATAGTTGTTCTGTGGTCCAACAATGTTTGATGACGGAATCATATCATTGGTAGATCCTCCAATCACTCCTACATTTCCAAGATAATTGTTCTACTCTTGGGGAAGAGTACTTCCACTATAATACCTCATTTGATCAGTCCTACCATTCACATCATGGATAGTATTTGGCGTGTTGCAACCGGCGATATTCCCCATGTATCCACTGTAAGTGGCTGGTAAATCAGCACTCCTGATTGAAGACGCCTCTGCACAATTAACAAGAAAAAGTAATCTTTGTAAATTATAACCAGTTTATTAAGGAATTTAAATTAGTTTCATTTATGAGAATAATTATCTTACCAGCTATGGTCGATATTGGTGGCAATGGTCTGTGAAGACCTCGTGTTGAAGATCCATAAGGAGCACGGACAGTATTGGTTGGTCGTAAAGGATTGTGGGTTACCAACCTCCCATATCTCTTCTCCTCTTGAAGATGATTAATCAAGAAGAAGTCCGAATTTCCATCGACAAAACTTGAGTAATGGTTCAGATCTATCCAGTCACTAAATTCGACTTTTGTATTTCCATCCAAAACATGTTGCAGAAATTTTTGATATTTCTGCAATTACATGTATTTAACAATAAGAAACATTAAATATCTATATTTTTCTTGAAAATCTTGTAAAAAACCTGTTCTAAATATAATTATAGATATAGCTGTTTAGTATAAATTGAGAGAAGCAGAACACTGTTATGTGCATTAGCTTTCCAGCTATTTTGAATTATGTTGTGTGCATTAGCTTTCCAGCTATTTTGAATTATGTTGTGTGCACTAAACTAGCTTTCCACTTGTTTAATTAGTCTTTGCACTTAGTGTTTTGTTGTTGGTGAAATAATGGGGATGCCCACGTTTCCACTACTTTGAAGTGGTTTTTTTTCTCTTTAAATTGTAAGGTTTGCTTTTGGAAGAAAACATCAGAAAATTGCCTCAACATTCTCTCTGCTCTCTTCTATATTCTTTCTCTTTTCTTGGCTATCGGAATAGCCGTTAGAGCCACCATAACAGTGGTATCAAAGCGGTATTGATCCGATGGAGACACGTAAACAATCTCTTGAACAATTTCAGCAAAACACTAATGAAGCTCTCGAAAAACTGACTGCCATGTTCCACCAGTTGATGAGCGATGTCCAGGCCATTAAGGAGAAGGATACAGTCTCATCTTTCGGGTCTGGCCAGAGTCACCTCATCGGGAAGGAAACAAAACCCTACCTGCAGCTCCACTTTCCCCGATTTAGTGGTGATGATCCTACAGGGTGGATTTAACAGGCTGAACAGTATTTCGCATTCCAAAATGTAGCAGCTGGAGATCGCGTCAACCTGGCTTCGTTCCATCTCGACGGTATCGCCTTGCAGTGGCACCAGTGGTTTGCGAAGACACGCGGACCGATGATATGGGAAGAATTTACCAAGGCACTGTTGAGCAGATTTGGGCCGACTGAATATGATGACCCCTCGGAGTCTCTACACCGGCTCAAACAAAGTACTACAGTCATAGCTTATATTGAGGCTTTTGAACGGTTGTCCCATCGCATTGAAAACCTTCCGGAGCCGTTCTTGATTGGTTGTTTTGTTGGTGGATTGAAAGAAGACATTCGCTTGGAAGTGAAGCTCAAGAAACCGCGCACCGTCGTGGATGCAATGGGACTAGCTCGGTTGGTTGAGGAGAAGTTGAGTTTGCACCGATGGTTTCCTCTCTCTACTCGAGTTCCTAGTATCATGTCACCAATAACAACTCCATTAGCCGGGCTCCTGGGACCAGCACCATCTCAACGTTTGGCTCTACCCTCCCCAAACCCAGTAAGCCATTTATCAGGAGCCGAAGCTAAAGAACGTCGGGAAAAAGGGTTGTGCTACTACTGTGATGAACGCTACATGCCGGGTCATAAATGCAGCAAGCCCCAACTATTTATGATTAGCGAGGTCGAGGATGTTGAAAATGGTAACAACCAAGGAGAAGAAACTGAGGATGCCCCTCCTGATATGGGTCATGCTGGGATCTCTTTTCATGCCATCTCCGGCACAATTTTGCCCCAGACTTTAAGATTACCTGGTAAGATTGGTAACAAGAATGCGGTGGTTTTAATTGATGGGGGTAGCACATACAATTTTATCGAGCAGTCAATGGTGGAACGATTTGGGTTAACGATGGACACTACGATCAAATTGGAGGTGGTAGTCACGAATCGTGAGAAATTGGCATGCATGGGTCGAGTCAGAGGTCTCACAATTCTTATTCAGGGCTACACAATAACCATGGATTTCTTTGTTCTACCCATTGCAGCCTGTCCACTTGTGTTAGGTGTCCAGTGGTTGAAGACTTTGGGACCCATTGAAATTGATTTCCAGAATTTCACACTTGGGTTTCGCCAAGCTGGTACAACGTACAAGTTACAGGGTTTGAGAGGAACGGAGATGACTGCTTTGACGGCCAACGATTTAATTGGAATACAAGGGTTTGCATTACTCCTCCAGGTTTCTCCGGTCGAGGCCGAGCCTTCTGCTATCCCAAGCCCTTGTCTAGAAGTTCAACAGGTATTAGCCGAATTTGAGCAGGTCTTCCGAGAACCAAAAGAATTACCCCCTAAGCGATTCCACGACCATGACATACCTCTAATACCGGGGGCCAGGCCCGTGATTTGAAGACCGTATCGTCAACCTTATTTGCAGAAGGCAGAAATCGAGAATCAGGTTACGGAGTTACTGCGAGAGGGGTTGATTCGTCCTAGCCACAGCCAATTTCCATCGCCGGTCTTGTTAGTTAAAAAATCTGATGGCACGTGGTGTTTCTGTGTAGACTACCGGGATTTAAATGACATTACTATTAAGGATAAGTACCTGATTCCTGTGATCGACGAGCTCTTAGACGAATTACATGGTGCCACTATTTTCTCTAAGCTCGATCTTCGATCCGGTTACCACCAAATTCGGGTCCGTGAGTCAGACATTTCCAAGACAGCATTCAGAACGTATGATGGCCATTATGAATTCATTGTTATGCCTTTCGGCCTTACCAATGCACTGGCTACTTTCCAATGCTTGATGAATGACATTTTCCGGCCGTACCTACGTAAGTTTGTTTTGGTCTTCTTTGATGATATCCTTATTTATTCAAAATCTTTGAATGAACACCTTGGTCACTTACGTACTATTCTGGGATTATTACGTTCTAATCATCTCTTTGCCAAGCTTTCAAAGTGTTGCTTTGGAGTCATACAAGTTAATTATTTAGGCCATGTTATTTCATCGGAAGGTGTGGCGGTTGAAACCGCGAAGGTTCAGGCTTTCCGTTCCTGGCCGACTCCGACTAATGCCAAAGGAGTTCGTGGTTTCCTAGGGTTGGCTGGGTATTATCGAAAATTTATCCAGGGATTTGGAGGTATTGAAGCTCCCCCTACATAAGTGGGCAAAGGCTCCTTTGTTTGGGGTGAGCAGGCGGAGGCGGTGTTCCAAGCGTTAAATCTTGCATTGACAACCACTCCTAACTTAGCTTTACCTGACTGGTCTCATCCATTTACGGTGGAGTGCGATGCGAGTGGGGTGGGCATTGGGGCCGTTCTCACTCAATGTGGAAGACCACTGGCTTATTTCAGCGCTCCTCTAAAGGGCACAATGCTATCTTGGTCCACATATGAGAAGGAGATGTTAGCTATTGTGAAGGCAGTTCGAAAGTGGCGCCACTATTTATTGGGTCGGCCATTTGTGGTGAAAATTGATCATGTTAGTCTCAAATACTTGTTGGAGCAATGATTCACTACCCTTACTCAATCCAGATGGTTGCCTAAGCTGTTGGGTTATGACTACAAAATTGAATATAAGAGTGGGAGTCTTAACCGTGGTGCAGATGCACTCTCCCGTAGTCCTGAGTTTCATTTTCTCGGTGTTTCACATCCTTGCTCCACCATTTGGGCGGACATTCAAGGGGAGGTACACACTGACCCATTCTATTTAAATTTGCCTTCGTCGATTCCTCTTACCGTAAAAGGGAACCTTGTGGAATGGAATGGGGTCTGGTTTCTAGATAATGCTATTTTGTTGAGTTCCAAGTCTCCTCTTTTACCTACTGTGTTGGCCATGTGTCACTCTTCTCCCGAAGATGGCCATTTCGGGTTTCACAAAACGTTTGCTAAGGTGAAGCAGAATTTTTGGTGGCTTGGAATGAAAGATCTTGTGAAGCGATATATTAGGGAATGTCACACTTATCAATGAGCTAAGATAGATAGTATGCGACCTGCTGGGTTGTTACAGCCTCTTCCAGTGCCGGAAAGAATTTGGGAGGATGTTAGCATGGATTTTGTGGAAGGGTTGCCGGTGTCTAACGGGTTTATAGTGGTGATGGTGGTTGTAGATCGCCTCTCAAAGTACTCTCATTTTGTGCCTCTGCGGCATCCGTTTACTGCTTCTAGCGTTGCTCGGGAATTTATTTTCAACATTGTTCGTTTACATGGTGTTCCTTCCACCATTGTTAGTGATCGTGATAAAGTATTCATCATCTCTTTCTGGCAGGCTCTTTTTAAGCTACAGGGTTCCATTTTATGCATGAGCTCTAGCTACCACCCGCAATCAGATAGGCAAACGGAGGTTGTTAATCGGATTTTAGAGCAATACCTGCGATGTTTTGTGTGTGACAAGCCAAAGAAATGGGTGGATTGGTTACCATGGGCGGAATATAGCTATAATACCTCGGTCCATACTTCCACCAAGCTCATTCCTTTTCAGGTTGTTTATGGTCGACTACCCCCTAAGCTCTTGCCATATGTTCCAGGCACAACTAAAGTACAAGCTTTTGATGACTGTCTTCAAGATAGGGATTTGTTACTTAAGACTTTACGCACCAATCTCTCTAACGCCCAGAACCGTATGAAGCAATTCGCAGACCGCCATCGACGCGAGTTATCATTTGAGGTAGGAGATCATGTTTATGTTAAGTTGCAGCCATACAGGCAGTCAAGTGTGGTTACTCGTCCTTCGGCTAAATTAAGTCCGAGGTTTTTTTGTCCCTACAAATTCTGGATAAGCTGGGGTCTGTTGCATATCGGCTGGAGTTACCTCCTGGATCCTTAATTCATGATGTGTTTCATGTGAGTTTGTTATGAAAGAGTGAAGGCCCTGTTCCAGCAACATCTCCGCCTTCCGTCAACGCACCTGTTCAATTACCGGCAACACCTCAACCAGAACTTATCTTGGATGAGCGGGTTGTGAAAAAAGGGAAGTACCGGCCTAAGACCGAGATCTTAGTTCAGTGGGAAGGTCAGTCTCAAGAGGAGGCAACATGGGAGAACAAATGGCGTTTCGCGCGCACTTATCCCCAATTTCACCTTGAGGACAAGGTGTCTTCAAGTGGGGTGGATTGTTATGTGCATTAGCTTTCCAGCTATTTTGAATTATGTTGTGTGCATTAGCTTTCCAGCTATTTTGAATTATGTTGTGTGCACTAAACTAGCTTTCCACTTGTTTTAATTAGTCTTTGCACTTAGTGCTTTGTTGTTGGTGAAATAATGGGGATGCCCACGTTTCCACTACTTTGAAGTGGTTTTTTTTCTCTTTAAATTGTAAGGTTTGCTTTTGGAAGAAAACATCAGAAAATTGCCTCAACATTCTCTCTGCTCTCTTCTATATTCTTTCTCTTTTCTTGGCTATCGGAATAGCCGTTAGAGCCACCATAACAAACACATATATACGATGAACTTGTCGATTTTATTGATATGCTGCAATACAACTTAAATAGCAATAAGCAAACTAGAAACTAGGAAAGAAAATACTGGACTCCTAAGCAGACTCAACTGCTTCCCTTATTCATGCCTGATTTATCTCCGCGATCTTGCACAACCACATCACCAACGACTCACAATCAAATCAGCAAATTCCTAAATAACTGAAGTAAACACAATAAATAAATGTGACAAGTTTTATATTAAATAAAAACATCCAACATTCTCCCCCATAATCTAAAACTTGTCTGCACAAGTTCTTCACTCCCAGAATGTAAGAACCCTGATTTTTGGTAGGAATTAAACTTTTATTATGGAATGGATATGGATTCCAATATTTATATGTCATGAAGAATGCAATGGGATGACAACTTAGGTAAGAATAATCTATCGTCAAGAAAGTAGGATATGACATACAAACAGAGGAAGTATTCTCATGTCATCCAAATCGATATCTAGTATAAGTCCAGTGGTTCCGTAAAAGGATTAAGGAACGCTCGAGAAAGCGCAAGCACATTTTTCTAATTAAAAGGAATAAAGAGAGAATAAGTGATGAATAGTGTTTTTCGGTGGAAATAGGAATATTATTAGACGACACTATATAGAAGTACCCGGAACGGATTTCTGAGTTCGTATTAGTGATCCAAGGGGAAAAATAGTGTATGTAAAAGTGATCGGATTCTGAAAAATAGCACTTTTATTTTCCCCGAGATTTCCCTGGACACTGAAAGACTTAAGGAATTATTGAAAGGATTTAAGGAGTATAGGTTCAAGAATTATTAAAAAGAATGGAGAATGATAGTATAAATATTAAGACGGTTTCCGGTAAAACCCTAACTTGAAATCTTCGAGATATTCCTCCGAACGATCAATGAATTAAGCAATAACCGGACAAAGAAACAAGCAGGGGATCAAGATATATGCATGTGCTAGTGGATAATATCAAGTAACCAAGTAGTTGCATGAGTAACTAGCAATCTTAGAGATTTAAACCAAGTACTTAGCTTCATTTCATCATCTAATCACAAGATCAAGACATTTGTCCATCCAAACACCTCATCCATGACACAAGCACTTTAATAAAGTAGCTTTATACTAGAAAATATCTAAAGGCATCACAATAATGCAAGGATGAGAGCAAAGCAAGCAAAACAACTCCATTTCTCTCATTTCTCCAAACTGCCCAGCAGAAACACTCTCAAGAAACAAATTCATATCTCTACTTCTACCCATTCTAAAATCACCAAATTTTAACTATAGCTTCTCCACTCCATGGGTAAGGTTCGTTCAAAATTTCATGACAATCTAATGAGTATAGCCTAGTTAAATCTCCTCCCCAAGTTGAAGAAGCCAAACTGCCTGTTCTTGACAGTTTCTGTCCAGCGGGAAAAACTGGTTTAAAACCATAGCAAAACCATTCGAATCAGGGTTAAGTACGAATGAACCCCTAAAAAGAACAAGTAGTTATAACTTTGGAAAATCACTTAGATAACGATCGATAAATCTCGAGGTATAATCTTTCGACCTTAGAACTTATATGGCTCAAGTACCTATCGAGTGTAAGATTAATGACATACCTTGATAGCAAACAAGTGTCGGTTCATAACGGCGTTAATGAGCGATAACTTGAAAATGTGCTTTAGCTTAAGTAAAGTATTTACTTGGCATTTCAAAGTGATAGGTGATTAACCCGGGATAATTTTGGTTGTTTATAGATTGCCGGACCACCCCAAGTTATACCACTAGCATAGCGAGAGTACCAGGCAAATCTTCAATCAATTTGAAGCTGTTGTTGTGATAATATATATGATTTGATGTTGTTATATATATGCCATAGCATGCATGCCTACTTTCACAATATATTGTGATACTTGTTCCTTGAATTATTGTTGGCTTATAAGCTAGATAGATAACGTATCGGTTATAAGCCGGGTATTGCTAAGACCCTTAGAGAAGGGCATATGAATCTCATTCTTCGAATATAGACCGGGAGTCAGTATTTCTTGATATATCGTGATCATTTTCGGAGAAAAATATTTAAGTAAATATTTTTTCATTATTTATGTAATAAATATTATCTTGAACATTCATTTGAACTTTATTTATTCAATGAATATTATCTTCAATATTCATTTAAAGTCGATTCAATTATCGAATATTATTTCAAATATTCATTTGATAATTATTTCTTCAATAAGTATTATTAACTTGAATATTCATTATTTATTCAGTGAATATTATTTCGAATATTCATTTGATAATTATTTCTTCAATAAGTATTATTAATTTGAATATTCATTATTCATTCAATGTATATTATTTTGAATATTTAATCGGGGTTTATCTTGAGCAACATTAAAACTATTCTTTAAATACTTATGATTTAATAAATATTCTTTGAATATTTATTTAATTCTTCTAACTCGTTTTAAAAACGATTTACTTCATTCAAATATTATCTTCGACCCTCGAGTTTTATGAAAATTATTCTGAGCCTGTTCATGATTATTCTTATCAAGGAAGGTTCTCACCGATTTTATTCTTCGTTCAAAGCTATCTTCCAAATTATAAGGGAACCTTACTTGAGAAATGTTATTTATCTTGTTGACTTCCCGGTCATAAATCTTTTGAAACTATTCTTTTCATTCGCAACTTGGTTACTACTTATTTATTGAATCTTTGTGTACCTTCTCATCATTCGAGGGGTAAGAGTGTTGGAACAAGTTGGTATCCATTAACAAGCAGCATCTTGGGAAATGTTGGTGAATTCTCCTTTCCAACTAGATACGACTACTTTGTGGTGTCTTTTCAACAAGTATTATACTTGGGGAAAGGGGGACGAACTGTACGTTCAGAGTCAAGGATTCTATTCGAACTATTAGTTGTGTAAGAGGCCGAGTAGCGCCGGTCCATCCCATTTGGCCCAACCGTTGGCCGGGGAGATCTAACAGGGCGGTAGACAAGTAAATCCGTCAGCTCTTCCTTCTACCGGTAGTAAAACTAATTTGAGCTGTACAATCTGGTACTGATCATCGTAAGGATTGGAACAGTGGGCGCGGTGAATACTCCAGCATTAGTTCATCATCCAAATTTATTTATTGTCTGCAACATGAAGTATCACTCTTGTTGACAGGGTTGAGAATTGTTCAAAACTGAAAGTACTTTTGCTTACCTTGCAACTTCATCGCTTACCTTATACTGGTACTATGTTCGTTAATGCATGGCATATGGTTTCAAAGATATTTCAGAACTGTTATATATTATTGTTCAGTTACATATTATTTTTGGTGAGCTATTGCTCACCCTTGCTTTATTTATTATATCAAAACAACAGCTAGATCTGATGGCCAGCACAAGTCATACTCGGTGCCAATAGGGACAGCAGTCATAGGGTTGCCCACTGATATCATGGTCAGCATTGCTGAGGTAGGAGCAACCAGTAGGCTAGACTGTCAGCTTTTGATTCATCAGACTTATTATATGTATGACCTATGAAAATGGATGGCAAAGAGTATGTAACAGTTAAATTGTAATCCCTTTGGGTTGTAAGAACTCAAAACTTGTGATTAATAATATTTGTTGGTTACTCTGATTTCATAGTGTTTTATGTTGTTGTTTCGGGTCACAAGGTTGTAAGTTAAATTATGTTAATGCTATGGATGGAAATTGAGACCGTGACGACCGGATCCCCGACCCTGGATCTGGGGCTGTTACCGAGATGGTATCAGAGCTCGAGTTATATATCCCAGAGATGATGCGACGTAATAATAATAAATTCATTAAGATAATAAGAACTCTTTCGAAGTTCACTTAAAACCCTTACGCGAACTTATAAGTATCATGATAGTAACTTAGCTCGATATCGTATCGACGAGCAAGGCGACAGACCTTGAGGCTTACGAGCAGCAGCACGTGGATGCCTTATTATATGTTGACGATCGGCTTGAAGACTCGATAGAGTACCCTGCTGACGATCGAAAGAGGTTCCAGCTATGAAAGAAAATCCTGTTAAGGATAAAGAGTTTACCCTTGAGGAAATGAGGGCTGCAGCCAGAGAGACTATAAGATTTAAAGTATAGTGCTCAAAGAAGTGAGTATAAAAAACTGAGATATTATTAAGAGATCTGAAGATGCATATTGAATTCATAGCCGGACTACCAGATGTAGTACTAGCAAGTAAGACGGATTGAAAGGATTACTTGATAACTCATATGGGGATAGATGAGAATCCTTAGAGACCTACAGATCAGTGGGAAAAGAGTTAGAATAATGCGTGATTGTCAAAGACATCGATATATGACGGGGAGCAGAGTCTCCAGGAGCAGTTGAGATAGAGGCAGGAAGTGCCATATCATTGGATAAATGAGTTAGTGTGAATACTGTCAAAGGTAATTCACCATGAGAAGGCAGATTCCATAGGTTATAAATTATGAAGTCAAATTAAGATTGATGAGGTGGTTTGATTCAGGGAAATGTTCATCTTATGAATGGATCATCTTAGAAAGTAAAGATCTTGAGAAGTGATGGCCTGATTGGATAAAGTTATATAAGGAAGTAATAAGCGAAACGATGGTCTCAGAACCTACAAGAGGAAAAGACCAGTGAGTCTATGATAAACTCATAATAAGACTGTTGTCAGAGACTAAGTATAGTGTTAATCCAACTCAGTTGAGTGATGAATCAGAAACATTAGATGCATGTGATTCGGAGGTATATTAATTCTTTTGTTTCCTTGAATGGATTATAGTAGTTACATTAAGTTTACTCCGACGCTGAACCATAAATGGATCAAGTAATACGATCAGTGGTTAAGAGGTAATGGAGAATGTTTTGAGATGAAACCTAAAAAAGCAAGTGCATGCCAAGTTCTCGAAGTATGAATTCTGATAAAATAAAGTTCAGTTATGAGGACATACGATCAATAGTGAGTAATGATGGGTTGACTCCGCCGAGTAAAGGCAGTTTCAATTGGGAAAGGCCAACCACACCAGCAAAGGAAAAATGTAAGAAAATCTCCCTGGAGCTAAAAACGAAATTGGTGACGACCCAGCGTTGGCGTTGCCTAATGGAAGAAGGAAGACTTTGTGATATAATATGATGCATCTCACACAGGTTTAGGTGGTATGCATATGCAGCATGGTAGAGTAATTGTGGATGCATTCGGACAACATGATTCATCAGGTTCAGATAGCCTTGGTAGTGCTAATTTTGTGGAACGACTAACTCCGACGGTAGTGGTCCTTCTGAGACTGGTGGTTAGGTAGACTAACATTTGGTAGTATCAACTATTAGGACGTATATGCATCAGGAAGATGTGGCATGTTTCAGTTTGAAACTCATTGCCGTCTCAACTACTATTCTATTTCTACGCTCCACTACTCCGTTCTGATGTGGCCTATAAGGAGCAGTAAAATGTCTTACTATCCCTGCATCTTCACAGTACGAATTAAATTCCTTTGATGTAAATTCCCCACCCCTGTCAGTTCTGAACACCCTTATCTTTCTTTCTGGTCATGTCTCAACTAATGCTCGAAACTTCTTAAACGCACTGAAAGCTTCACTCTTGCATTTTAAAGGAAACACCCACATAACTCTACTATAGTCATCTACTAACAAGAAAAAATACCTATTTCCTGTTGCCATCATGGGAGAGATTGTACCACAGATGTCACCGTGCACCAACCCCAGATGTGTTGTTGCACTGTAGTTCATCTTAGAGGGGAACTATTTTCTTGTTTGTTTTAACATCAAACAGCCTGTGCATATCTCTTTCGGTAGACTCACCTTTGGTAATCCTTACACCATTCGATCTTTACACATTAACTCCATAGCTTGGTAATTCACATGCCCAAGTCGCCGGTGCCACAGCTTTGACACTTCATCCAACTTTGATAACAAACACACAGATTTACTATTCTTAATGATTAGATTATATAGTCTATTTGATGACCTCTTAACCTTCATAAGTAGCCTTTCATGTTCGTCTTAAACTCGGAGAAAGTCACCTTTGATCAGCACTTTGTTTCCCTCTTCGCACAGTTGACCAATACTGATGATATTATTGCACAAACTAGGGATGTAGTACACATCTTTGAGGACTTGTTCTTCCCCATTTTTGCACTCGAATGTTATAGAGCCTTGTCCTTTAATCTTTACTGTCGAGCCATCTCCAAATTTGACTTCTCCCATGACTCCTTCATCCAGTTCTGTAAATTTTTTCTTGCAACCCATCATGTGATTACTTGCTCCATTATCGAGATACCATACGTTTGACTCGGCCTGCTCTCCTCTTCCCCTTGGCAGTAACGATGGTAACACCTTCTCTTCATTTACAAGCATTAGATTCCTATCAGCCTTTTCATGATTAGCCAGCAACAAAGTAGGTTCGTCATCTTCCATTTTTGCCATGTTTATTTCCAGCTTTGCATCCCTATTTCACATGGGTTTCTTGCATTCAGCTGCATAATGTCCATAGGTTTGGAAATTATAACACCTAATCCCAATTTTATCTCTACCTCCACGTCCCTTTGAGTCCATTCCCCTTTGTTTTGGCGTTTTAGCCACTCCTCTCGAGTATACAGCAGTTTTCCTCCTTCACTCTCTTTCTTTTCCCACTCTTCTTTGGTGAGCATCAACTGACCTCCACTCATTTCAATTTTACCCTTCATTCTCTGTTCAAGTGCCTTGAGTGAACCAATCGCCTCTTCCAAGGTCATTGTTTCGAGATCTCCAAACTGTTCCATTGCTGAAATGATCTGTAGAAACCTTGTTGGCACAGCATGTAACAAATTCTTCACCACATAAGATTCCTTTATCTCTTCTTCTAAAGCTCGAATATTGGTTACTAATCCATTAATTTTCATGCTAAAATTGTCCAGATTCTCAGAGTCCTGTATACTCAAGCACTCAAATTCCGTTTTCAGTGTTTGCACTCTTGCTTTCTTCACTTTCTCTGTACCAAGACACATAGTCTTTAATGCATCCCAGGCCTCCTTGCCCGTTTTCTTATCTGCTATGGACAATAAAATTTCCTCTGGTATACCTTGGTAGATCATTGCCAAGGCAACCTTATCGGTCTTCTCCTCAACCGTCCTTTTTGGATCGCTTGGTTCCACAGCCAACCATACGCCCAGAGCTTGCATAAAGACCCTCATCTTTAGAGCCCAAGATGTATAGTTTGTCTTGGCCAACATTGGATATGTTAAGCCAATCCCCCTTTCACTTTTCCCACATCCATTTCTCGACTGTATTCACCGTACGCTCACAACACACCTCGCTCTGATACCAATTCTTGTAAACAACCTGTTCTAAATATAATTATAGATATAGCTGTTTAGTATAAATTGAGAGAAACAGAACACACATATACGATGAACTTGTCGATTTTATTGATATGCTGCAATACAACTTAAATAGCAATAAGAAAACTAGAAACTATGAAAGAAAATACTGGACTCCTAAGCAGACTCAACTGCTTCCCTTATTCATGCCTGATTTATCTCTGCGATCATGCACGACCAAATCACCAACGACTCACAATCAAATCAACAAATTCCTAGATAACTGAAGTAAACACAATAAATAAATGTGACACGTTTTAGATTAAATAAAAATATCCAACAGAAAAAGTATCGAATCATTTAAAATGCATCAAGGCATATTTATTGTAATGTTGTGTTAAGTAAAGAAATGTGCCATACTTGAGACTCCGTATACAGGTACACTATCACATGACAATACAAAATTACTCACAGACCTGAAGATGGCTGGATACTTGTCTGTTGGTTAGTCCCGGTTCTTTCATCACCTCCAGAAGTTATTTCAAAAATCACACACAGATAAACAGGCTGTTCTAGAAAGTGATAATATCACACACATATAAGTAGGCTAATCTAGAAAGTGACACAGAGAACACAAGACACATGTCCCCTCATCAACTTTTTTCCTGCAAGGGTGCTTCCACAAAATATATAGTGTTATCATTCAATTTAATACTAGATCCTGTTGTGCATGTAAAAAGTTTATGGTTCAAATGTAATCCTAGATCCTGTTGTGCATGTAAAAAGTTATGAATGCACTTGAAATAGGCATACGATAGCTTACCCTGATAACCGATAACTAAAATGGCTTCCGTGAAACGGCTATGGAGTTCAGGTGTCCAAGAAAAATTTTTAGTCCTTCTCACTGTACCAAAACCAAGAATTGGTTAATAATATTGTGTAGTAACTAAAAGTGTCATTTTACGAATACTACCTCCGTCCCATAAAGTTTGAGCTGGTTTAACTTTCACGGAGATTAAGAAAGCTACAGTTGACTTGTTAAAAATGAATAAAGTTATATGAAAAGTAGATAAAGTGATGGTATTATGAATATTTAATAATAGATTTGAGATTGTGGGAATAAAGTAGTGGGTGTAATAGTGTTTATAGTATTTGTTTAATAGATAAGGAATAAAGTTAGTGGGTGTAATAGTGAAAAGTAATGGTAAAAAATAATAAGTATAGTAGGTTCATTAGTTTTGGGACGTCCCAAAAGGAAAGTGTGTCAATCTTCTTGGGACGGAGGGAGTATTATTTTCTCGAATCACCAGGTTCTTACGAGATGTTTCATCACTAGTAATCCCCTTGAAGTATCAGAAGATTCCTCTTCCCAGCATTCAGGTCACCACCGTGACCATTGTGATGTTGTGAAATGGCAGCGGTGCTGTTGTTTTTATATGCCTTCCACCACTCAGATAGATGCCTTACATTTCTCACATCATGGGCCCCTATAGGCTTAACCAAGAAGCATTGAGCTCCGTGCATCATTTGTTAGATTATTTTTATAATCTAATAATAAATTATGGGCTTACAAATTAAAGACAATTATATTTAATGTTTATTCTATATTTGGACTAATTAAGTGATCTTAAATAAAGGGTCCAATAACATCTTATTCGGTATGGGCTTTGTAATGTGTATTACCCAATAGTAATCTGATTAGAGTTAATGGGGTCTAATTAGAGTACTATATAAAGAACACAATAGGGTCTTGATCCACAAGGCTATTCACAACCTCTACTCCTCTATTCCCATCAGTCAGAGCGAGATACGGCTAGAGGCGAATCAAGTCTGTGGAAAATCAAGTCCCAAATCTGTATACATAATCTGCCGTCATGGAATCAGGTACGCTTTCGCGCTACAGTTTTATCATGTGACCTTGATAATATCGCATAAGATGATTCTGGTTATTTATTTAGATCTAACAATTGGTATCCGAGCCTATTTTATGTCGAATTATTAGGTTTAATCATATTGTCACATTATTATATGATCTTGTCAGTCGAGAGTATAGTATGTAATATGCATAAGTTTATCTTGCCGAATTTTTTTTCATGATCTCATGTATGTATACTAGTTTTATAACAAAATTGCGGTCATGATCAAGTATAAATTCGGAGAAGTATGTGCTAACTTGCTGTTATGAAATAGCAATCCACATAGATGTGTATCCAGTGGTTTTTTTAGAATTAAGATGTCATGTACGTGTACTATTACTTGTCAATGCATGATGTTTTTTATTCTATATTATGTGCCTCACTTCAGTTATTTAGTCGATCAATTAGTGTATAATGGCATAATATTGTTTATGATTCCGTGATCACAAACATGATAGTTACCGCATGGTATAGTACACATGTTTTCTTTTGTCTCCTGGTTAATGATGGTAATCAGTTGGAATTTTTTTTTATTTGAATAAAATGTAAGTTTTTATTCTGGTTGTAAAAATATTAAAATATTTAATATTGTTTCTTTTAATATCATTTACAATAATACGGATTTTGGGCACATTTTTTTTTATCGAAAAATAATGATTATTTATTTTTCGTCCTTTTTTTCGCGAATAAGTGAGTTGAAGCAAAATAGTGCCAAAGTGATATTATGTGTAGATTTATTTATTTTGAAATAATGGGATGTGTATGTTTAATATTTATGCGTTATAATAATCGGCCCAAAGAAAGATTATTTAATTGCAAAATAATGAAAATACCTGCGGGAATAAATATGTAACAATTATAAATTTTTCATGTGAGTAATAAACCAACCCAAAGGAAGGTTATATTGCTTGACCGAATTTATTATTAATATTTGATTTCTGCGTGGAGAGTACCACTTGCAAGTTAATATTTCTGTCCAAAGACTAAATATTAATGTTGTGCTAGGTATCTTGTTTGAATGGGCCCACATACACTATAGTATTTATATTCATAATTTTTTTTGTATGTTATTATGTATGCATATGACATGAATTTCCATTATGTGAGCTTATATATTTTTTGTTCAAAATTGCTAGTTAATACATCTGCTGCTAATATAACTGCCAACATGAACTCCATTCCTATGCTTAACGGCATAAACTTTAAGAGCTGGAAAGAGAACGTTCTGTTAGTTCTTGGCTGCATGGATTTAGACTATGCTATAAGGAAAGAACAACCTGCTTCTCTTATGGATGAAAGTTCTAATACTGATAAATTGAACTTTGAGAAGTGGGAGCATTCTAATCGCTTAAGTCTAATGATGATAAAGCGCAGCATTCCTGAAGCATTCAGCGGCGGTATGTCTAATGACTCCGATGAGGTATCTGTTAAGGATTTCCTTGATGAGCTTGAAAAGCGTTTTGCGAAAAACGAAAAGGCTGAGACAAGTAAGATTTTGAATGATCTTGTTCAGATGAGGTATAAAACTAAAGGAAATATTCGTGAGTACATTATGGAGATGTCTACCATCGCTTCAAAACTTAAGGCACTAAAGCTTAACTTGTCTGATGACTTGCTTGTGCATTTGGTACTCATCTATTTTCCTGCACAATACGGTCAATTTATAGTGAGTTATAATACTCAGAAGGATAAGTGGAATCTGAGTGAGCTCATTTCACATTGTGTGCAAGAGGAAGATAGGTTGAAGCGTGAAAAGACTGAAAGTGATCACAGCCTAAGAAACAAAAGACTCAGGATCAAGCTGTTACTTGTTTTCTTTTGTAAGGAATCTGGGCATGTAAAGAAGGAATGTCCCAAGTACGCTGCATGGCGTATAAAGAAAGGTAGACTTTTCACCTTTATCTGTTCTGAAGTTAATTTGACTTCTGTGCCTAGTAATACATGGTGGGTAGATTCTGGTGCTACTACTCATACAAGTATTTCTATGCAGGGTTGCATTTGGAGCCGGAAACTAAGTGATGCTGAAAGATTCATCTATGTGGGTGATGGCAATGCAGTTCCAGTTGAAGGTATTGGCACTTTTAGATTGTCTTTTGAGACTGGTCATTTTGTTGAATTAATGGAGACTTATGTAGTACCGTCATTTAGATGGAATTAGGTTTCTATTTCTATTTTGGACAAATACGGTTACTCTTGTTCATTTGGAGATAATAAATTTAGTCTATTCCTTAATTCTTCTTTGGTTGCGACTGGTTCTTTGATTGATAATTCATATATGCTAAATACAATTGCTTCACATAATGAAACCTTGCAAATAACATCAAGAGGTACAAAATGAAAATTATCAAGAAAGAATTCTGCTATGTTATGACATAAGCGCTTAGGACATATCTCTAAAGGGAGACTAGAGAGACTTGTGTCACATGGAATACTTGAATCTCTTAATTATTCAGACCTTAATGTATGCATTGAGTGTATTAAGGGTAAACAGACAAACATAAGGAAATTAAGTACAAATAGGAGTACTAGTATCTTACAGTTGATACATACTGATATATGTGGTCCATTCCCTACAGCTTCTTGGAATGGTCAACAGTATTTTATCACTTTTGTAGATGACTATTCTCGATACGGGTACTTATATTTAATTCATGAATAGTCACAATCTTTGGACGTGTTTAAAGTCTTCAAAGCTGAAGTTGAAAATCAGCTTCGTGAGAAGATTAAAGCTGTCATATCTGATCGTGGTGGTGAGTACTATGGTCGGTATGATGGATCAGGTGAACAACGTCCTGGACCTTTTGCTAAATTCCTAGAGGAATGCGGAATCGTCCCACAATACACAATGCTTGGGCAACCACGCATGAATGGTGTTGCTGAGAAATGAAACAGAATGCTTAAGGACATGGTAAGAAGTATGATTAGTCACTCTTCTTTACCAAAAGCACTCTGGGGAGATGCACTTATGCTTAAGGACATGGTAAGAAGTATGATTAGTCACTCTTCTTTACCAAAAGCACTATGGGGAGTTGCACTTAAGACTGCAGCCTACATACTAAATAGAGTACCTAGAAAAGCAGTAGCTAAAAACCATTATGAAATGTGGACTGAGAAATCACTTAGTCTCAATCATTTACATGTGTGGGGTTGTCCAGCTGAGGCAAGGCCTTACAAGCCGCATGAAAATAAACTGGGCTCAATAACTGTTAGTTGGTATTTTGTTGGGTATCCTGAAAAAACAAAGGGTTTCAAGTTTTATGATCCTTTGACAAAGTCTTTTTTCGAAATGGGAAATGCAATATTTCTTGAGGATGTTGAGTTTGAGGGGGAAGATAAAGTCAGTGATGTTGTCTTTGAGGAAGAATCAGTTTCTTTGCCTCATGTAGTTCAAGACAACAGTGTGGATATACATGTACAATTTCCTACTCAAAATCAAGATAATGCTCAAGAAGAGAAAACTCAACAAACTCAAAAGGGAGTGCCACTTAGGTGATCCACTAGAGACAGAAGGAGTAAAATTTCGGATGATTATATTGTATTGCTTCAAGAGCATGAGTTTGACATAGGGGTTATGGAAGATGATTCTATCAACTTCCAACAAGCCAAACGAAGTGCTAATAGCAAAAGTGGATTGAAGCCATGAATATTGAGATGAAATCCATGAAGGACAATGACGTTTGAGATCTTGTCAAATTTCCTGAAGGTGTAAAACCGATTGGTGTATATGGATATTTAAAATCAAAAGGGATTCAAAGGGAAATATTGAAAGATATAAAGTGCGTCTAGTTGCAAAGGGTTTTACTCAAAGAGAAGGCATTGACTATAAGGAAATTTCTTATCTACCCGTATGTGGAATCGCAAATTCCATCAAACCATTGTCTCATACGGTTTTGAGTCCAATGTTGTTGAAAAATGCATATATCACAAGTTCAGTGGGAGTAAATTTATATTCCTTGTGCTTTATGTTGATGATATACTGTTGGCTTTCAACGATATAGACTTATTGTACGAAACCAAAAGATTTCTGACTTCTCGTTTTTGAGATGAAGGATCTTGGTGATGCCTCTTTTGTATTAGGAATTAAGATACATCGAGATCGTTCTCTAGGTATCCTTGGGTTATCACAAAAGAGCTATATCGAAAAGGTGCTTGATAAGTTTGGTATGAAAGATTGTGCACAAATAAGTACTCCTGTTGCTAAAGGAGATAAGTTTAGTCTCAAATAGTGCCCTAAGAATGATCATGAAGGAAAGGAGATGCTGAACATTCCCTATACTTTGGTTATTGGGAGTCTTATGTGTGGTCAAGTTTAGTACCCGACCGGATTTGACATTCATTATGGGTATGTTAACCAGATGTTCAAGTAAACCTGAAATGGATCATTGGATTTCAATTAAATAGGTTATGAGTTACTTGCAAGGAATAAAATTTATATGCTCATTTATCGGAAGTCGAAAAATTTGGAGATCATTGGGTATTCCGATTCTGATCTTGCTGGTTGCGTAGATACACGAAAATCTATTTCTGGTTATGTTTTTTTATGTCTAAACATATAGACATTAAATGTCAAGTTATTATAGAGAGAATACAATATCAATTAGTGTCTATTGAGTATATAAGAACAAATTTTATGCTAGCAGACCCACTCACTAAAGTTTTGACACCATAAAGTCTTTCTTGGGCATACTGCTCATATGGGTGTTGTCTCATTGGAGGATATTCAGTTTTAGTTGGAGCTTTTTTTTTTTGTTTTGTTCTTATATTTGATACTCAGTTTTTATTGACACTATGGTGATATTTATGTATTTTTGAGTTTTCTGTAGAATAAAGATAATTTATTTTTTTTCTCTCTATTGCTCTATATGAGCTGTCTCTTTCAATTGTGGTTTTGACATAAAGTTTGAAAGAATAAAGATTGATCTCACTAAGGCATTAAGGACCAATTTGAAATAGGCATGATTGAGATCACATTGCATGTAATTTCCAGTTACACATCCATACTTGATCTATGTCATTTAATATATTTATGTGGTGATCATTGAGGATCGAGTTACGACAATGTGACGAAGGTCGCTTTGGTTCCGTGTTTATATATAAGATGGACCAGATTGACTAAGTAAGATGTTTTCGAAAGAATAAACAATTTTGTGCGCACTTATGGTTATTGAATGTAATTGTTGTTTGGAACAATTTGTAGTCCAAGTGGGAGATTATTAGATTATTTTTATAATCTAATAATAAATTATGGGCTTACAAATTAAAGACAATTATATTTAATGTTTATTCTATATTTGGACTAATTAAGTGATCTTAAATAAAGGGTCCAATAACATCTTATTCGATATGGGTTTTGTAATGTGTAATACCCAATAGTAATCTGATTAGAGTTAATGGGATCTAATTAGAGTACTATATAAAGAACACAATTAGGTCTTGGTCCCAAGGCTATTCACAACATCTTCTCCTCTATTCCCATCAGTCAGAGCGAGATACGGCTAGAGGCGAATCAAGCCTGTGGAAGATCAAGTCCCGAATCCTACATAATCTACCGTTATGAAATGTGTAACATTGATAATATCGCATAAGATGATTCTGGTTATTTATTTAGATCTAACATCATTCCCATAACTTCTGCTGTAGCATCAGCTGATGTTAGTGCTTCCACCAAAGATCAATTTCAATGATTAGTATACATTGACTGTCAACATAATTTTATATAATCTACTTATATGAGTAACAAATGTATTCATGGAACTTACAAATTACTGGTAAATTAAAGTTTTGAATTATTTGCTTTAGAAATTGAAAACCATCAATATCTCGCATGTGAACTTCGGTCATAACGAGATCAAAAGGTTTGCTTCTAAGCAAGCTTAGAGCCTCCAGTACATTCTTAGCAGTTGTCACTGAAATAGTAAGTACCCAATATCAGTTGATGCATTATGAAATCAAAAAAACTATAATAGACCTAAATCAATTGTACAATATTCATCAATTTATTAATTTTATAAATAAATTTGAAAAAGTGATATTAGATACAAATATATAAATTATAGACATAATATTATCATGTATTTTTGTCAGATTTACCCAACAAAACAAAACATAATTATTGAGAATAGTACTTTGTGCAAACAATTAGCAGAACCAAAAGCACCAATATAATTTTAGATAAGGTGTCAAACACCATTTTTCAATAAATAAAAATAAAAATTTTAGACTTTTTCTATATTAAATCTATTTATCATGTTGTCAATTGTAAAATCTTTTTTCTAGTTTTTAAAATTTTATTAATAAATATTACGTAAATTTAAAATTTTTATAATTATTTAAAATACTTTTATAAAGTATGAAAATAAAATTATAAAGATAAGTAATTCATTTTGAATTAAAATTGTCAGTGAACAAATGCTTGTATGCAAAAACATTTAACATTAAGGTTGGTAAAAGACTAAAAGTGTTAACATAACACTCACAAAGATAAATCAATTGATTAATAAACAAGAATTTCATATGACATATAAAAGGGTATAAAAATACATATTCTAATTAATTCACATATTAAATATGTTGATCCAGGTTGATAATAAATAAATTAATTAATATTAGCAAACAAATTATACAAGGAAAAATCCAATGAACTTCTTTGAAGATTAACTAAACCATGTAATAGACCATGTATTGATGTTAAATTGGTGGTGTTCAACTGACAAGTTCTAGCATTTTAGATCATGCAAAATCAAAAATAGAATTAAATTAAATGGAAATTTATTTTATATATACTAGTTTACACCCACACTAATAACCTACATCCTCACACACACTAAACCCACCCCTGATGACGTCATCATGATGTCATAAATACATTTTTTTTAAAAAATTGATTTTTTTTTTTGAAAAAAAAAATTTATTAAAAAAATCTGTGAAAAAAAAAATCTGACATCATGCTGACGTCATATTGGTGTTTTTTTATAAAATTAGGTGATTTTTTACAAAATTTGGTGATTTTTGTTGAATTCTGGTGATTTTTTACGAAATCTGGTGATTTTTGTTGAATTCTGGTGATTTTTTACGAAATCTGGCTGTTATGGAATAAAAACTAGGGTGTAATTAATTCGTGTATTGAATGCTAGGGATTGAGAGCTTCGAGCTTTAATGGTGGTTGCTCTTGCTGTTGGGACTAGTCGATCCTCGCAAGATGCCTACGTACCTTGATGAATATCAAGAATTAAGCCAAAATGTAGTTCTAGAGTTGTTTACGCGGCTTGATGCGCCCTCGCGACGTAGTGACATAGTGGCTTGTATGTCCATATTCGAGGATTAAGCCTAAAACGTGGTGGGACGTATTGAGATGTGCCCAAAAACGTTGTGTTTTGATTGTGAAGGTTCAGGTCCTTATATAGGCCTCGGGGGCCTTGGAATTAGGGTTGGGTTTGGTATCTTGGTGGACAAGTTACCCACTTCAGATAGAATTCTGGATCCTTCCATGAGGAAGGCTAATTCCTATTGGACTCGTATGTCTTGGGGGTTACTCCTTGAATGGATTGGTTCCCTTTTAGACTCAATAACGGAGTCTTTTTATTAGCTGATTTATCAACTATGAATTTATTACTTTAATTAGGGTTTCGGGCCTCATCAATGGGCTTTAACCTTGGATCAATCTAGGTTTATTTAATGCCACATTAAATGTGTTTTTAGGGCTTACTTTCAGCCCATATCATTTACCCCCCAACTTCTAGGAAAACTAATCAGGTTTTTGTTTAAGTTATAATTTATCTTTACCAAGACTTGGGGTCAAGTTTATCCCTTACCTGGGACTACATACCCTAATTCGGGAATTTTGTACACTAGTGTTTCACGGGGTATCGTCTTGATTGTAAAGTGTGGAGCGACCTACACATTCACGACGATTTGCCTTATTCGAGGCTAAACAACAATTTTATGTCTTACAGAAAATTATTTCTTGCACTTTTTGGGAATTTTCCCAGTTCTCACAGGCATTTTTCTTATTTATTTCTAATATTTTATGAATTTTCTTGTACTCACGGGTATTTTTCTTATTTATTCCTAATATTTTAGGAATTATCTTGTACCTATAGGTATTTTTCTTAATTATTCCTAATATTTTAGGAATTTTATTATACCCACGGGTATTTTTCTTAATTATTCCTAATATTTTAGGAATTTTCTTGTACCTACAGGTATTTTTACTAATTATTCCTAATATTTTAAGAATTTTATTGTACCCACGGGTATTTTTCTTAATTATTCCTAATATTTTAGGAATTTCCTTGTACCTACAGATATTTTTATTAATTATTGCTAATATTTTAGGAATTTTATTGTACGCACGGGTATTTTTCTTAATTATTCCTAATATTTTAGAAATTTCCTTCTACCCGCAGGTATTTTTCTTATTTATTCCTAATATTTTAGGAATTTTCTTGTACTCACGGGTATTTTTCTTATTTATTCCTAATATTTTAGGAATTTTCTTGTACCTACAGGTATTTTTCTTAATTATTCCTAATATTTTAGGAATTTCCTTGTACCCATGGGTACTTTTCTTATTTATTCCTAATATTTAGGAATTTTCTTGCACCCACAAGTATTTTTTGGATCATTATCGACAATTTAAATATGTCATTCACGGATTATCTGGTCTTATACGAGACTTAAAATAATTTATGGATCTCAATCCTACGAAATTTAAAATTTTCATAATTTTTTGGTGTCATCGGAAAATTTCTTGAAAATAATTCAAATATTTTAATTGAAAATATTGAATTTGTGCACACATGCATTTTAGAGGGACTATTTCGTAATTTTTCAAGAACTTTTTGCCAACTTATAATGCTCAGGGGCCTGTTTGTAATTTTATAAACTACAGGGGCCTTTCTGTCAAATTTTAAAGTGTAAGGGCATTTTTGTCAGCATATAAAGCTCGGGAATCTTTTCGTAAATTCAGCAGAACCCGGTTCGTAAATTCAGCAGAACCTGGAGTACTAAACAGTACTTTTGTCATTCCCCCTTCGACCACAATTCTGGTCGACTTAAGTCGATTTTGAGCAGTCTGGTCGACGTTGTTTCGAGCAGGATTCCTGCTCCGGAAATCGAGCAGGAATGTGATCGATTTTTTTTTCACTTCTTTTTTTTTAATATTATTATTACTCAATAATAATATTTGTTTTGTCCGAATTTTGGATAATTTCGGTCCCTAAATCGAAGATGTCCTACTCGGATAAAATTTCATTCGAATAAAGTCCGACCCGGATATTATTATTATTATTATTATTATTTTTAACAATAATAATAACATTTTTTTTGCACAATTTTGGAGCCAGCCATAATATTTTCGTAATTTAATATCGTATTTTTGGCCTTGCTGGCTCCCAAATTTACGAAATTCGTCCGAAATTGAGGTCATTCACGATTCTAGGCACGTATAAATTTTCGAAATATAAGCATTTTTTTTGTGCAATATGTTATTTTTTAAAAATATATTTATTTCAAAAATGTTCCCGACCCTTTAGACCAGGAATTCTGATCCCGTAGACCAGGATTCTGATCGAATTATGGGTGTTTTGTGCATCCTAATCGATGGATTTTCGATAAGGAATCCTTAACCCTTAGACCAGGAATTCTAATACTTTAGATCGGGAATCCTGAGCCCTTAGTTCGGGATTTTTGACTTGGGATCCTGACCCATTAAATCTGGAATTCTAGCCTCCAGACCAGGAATCCTGACCTCTTAGATCAGGATTCTGGTCGAATTATGGGCTTCAAATGTAGTCTGGTCGATGGCTTTTCGGTCATGATCCTGATCGAATTTCGATCAGGATTCTGGTCGAATTATGGGCCGTTTTGACAGTCTGATCGATGCAATTTCGATCAGGAATCCTGACCCCTTAGATCAGGATTTCTGACCCTTTAGATCAGGAATCCTGACCCATTAGATCAGGATTCTGATTGAATTACGGGCATTTTCTTCACTCTAGTCGAAGGCTTTTCGACCAGGAATCTTGATCGATTTAGACCAGGATCCTGGTCGAATTAAGGACAATTTCTTCACTCTGATCGAAGGCTTTTCAATCAGGAATCCTGATTGATATTTAGACCAGGATCCCGAATTAAGGCCAATTTCTTCACTCTGATCGAAGGCTTTTCGATCAGGAATCCTGATTGATATTTAGACCAGGATCCTTGTCGAATTAAGGCCAATTTCTTCACTCTGATCGACGGCTTTTCGATTAGGAATCCTGATTGATATTTAGACCAGGATCCTGGTCGAATTAAGGCCACTTTCTTAGCTCTGGTCGAAGGATTTTCGATCAGGAATCCTGACCTCCTAGATCAGGATTTCTGATCCCATAGATTAGGAATCCTTCCCTTAGATTGCAACTCACTACCCTCAAACATGAATCCACAATCCTTAGATCTGGATTGATATTGAATTATAGGTTCACTTGGTACCCAACTCAAAGGGTTTTCAACCTGGGTTGAGGTCAGGCATGACAAATGTTGATCATTTAAGTTGATCACTGGCTAGCCCATAGCACAAATATTTCAAATATCTACAACTTTTTAATTGTTACTCCGATTTCATTTGTAATATATCGAATCGAATCTCATCCTGAGATCTATCATCTTGCGATATTTTTCTGCTTATTGCTTGCATTTTCGAGCCTTCAAATGGATGGTACATGGCTTTTTTGAGCCTTCGGTTGGACGAAACACGGCCTCTACGAGCCTTCATTTGGACGAAACATGGCTTCCATGAGCCTTTAATTACATGGAACGTGGCCTATTCGAGCCTTCAATTGCATGGAAGGTGGCCTATTCGAGCCTTTGGTTCTTTAGAGCTAGAAGCTTGTGGTTTCATCGATCCTTATCTCTACTTAGTCTGATCATGTGGTGTGTCCTACCCGAATGCTCAGATACGATATACCTTGAGGTTTGGGGTGTGCCAAGTCTAGGCATCATATTTCTTCCAAACATTTCCAGCTTGTAAGAGCCTCATTCTTGAATTGTTATCCATTTCTAGCATCAGGATTGGTGGAAGTCCATATCTATGCATCACACTTTCCTACAGGAATTGTGTCATTTAGTTCGTAGTTATCTTGGCTTGGGATTTGGCCTTAGTCTACTACATGAAGGAATTCATTGCAACTACCAGGAACTCCCTCTAGGCACTTGCCACTGGGAATGAACCAAGAACACTTATCCCCCACCTTTCCACTGGGAATGGGGGAAGTGACTGTTTGCACTAAATCACGCAAGCGTACGTGGTCACAAGTAATATATGAATAAGTCGAGTTCGTTCCCACAGAGATCTGGTTATGGTTTTAATTCAGTTATTGTACCTATGCAACAATGTATGGTTATTACTCACTGCTAAGACAAATAACAAATTGGGTTTAACTAACTAAATTAACTAGAAAGTAAATTAACAACTAAGAATTAACTAACTAACAAGAATTGAAATTGAATTACGTCTACAAGAGTAACATGGGATCCTAACTTCATTAAATACTTCACTTAGATCTGACGCCTTTAATCACTATATGCAATGGTTATGATATCTGATCGGATAATACGAAACAAGTACACGCTACCTGTCAGTATACGTATACCAAACTACCCATACATCCACAAAAGAGATAGAAGATGAATAGACACCAATTATGCTTAGACCCTATATGTCTATAGAATTTGAAAACATAACGGTTGAAGAACAAGTTATCCATAAAGATCACACAGGGCAATATAAGTATTTTCATCTCATACTACGAATCATGTTGATAAACAATCATGAACCTATGCTAGCATGGCAAGTTCTAAATCTCAAGATCCACTTTCACTTTACAAGAGATTAACAAATTAAATGTTAGCTACGCATCTAGCAATTAAGCACAACCATACGAGGATATCAAATATACATCACACACAGATCTTTAAAGCAATCAAACTACTAAGCTACATAGATAAATCCGTTAGAATCCCATGACAACGATTAGCTCATAATCGAACCTCTCGTCATCATGGGATCTGATGAAACCATGATAAAAACAAAGTATGAAAAGATACAAATAAACCTAAGTAATTGATATGTAATGGTGTGCTTTTTCTTGTCCCCCAAGATGTGTATTTATAGCCCCAATTTGCCTCTCCATCAAGCAATTGCCGTTTTAGAGTTGTAATAGGAGTATGACAATTTCCGTTCTTGAATGAGAATAGAATTGCAAATTCCATGTGTAGGTCTGATTCTGGAATGTTCTAGCCGCCAAGAGCAATTACCATACTTATTAGAAGTAGAAATTATAGCAATTTCCTTGTCAAAGTTGAATTTCTGCAGTTCGGCACATAATACGTTTCCTAAACTGATTCGGTTTTGAAGGAAAATTCGTAACTGACTTTTCTTCAGTATTTCTGGGCCGTTCCAGTTGTATTTGGACATCTGAACCACTTTAGAATGATAGAGAATCTCGTTAGCTTCGCGTGGACAGTAAGATCGTCCAAAACGGACTTGTAGAACTCAAGATATGGCCAAAACAGTGAATCAGCATCTAGCAGAATGATCTCCGCGCCGTGCGCCCAATCCATGCCGCAGCGCGCCCTGGGGTCTGTCCAAGATTGAAGAAAATTGCTTTGCCTTTGCGTGAGCTGCAAGATCGCTGAATTCGGACTTGTAGAACTCCAGATATGGCCAAAACAGTGTAGACTGCGCAGTCGACCCGGAAAATCCGAATTTTAATCAAATTAACCTCCAACTCTCTTAGCTCTGCAAAACTCAATGAAAACACATTAAACACACCACATACTTGAGGCCAAGTAATCAATTTAAGCCGATATGGAAAGCTTTAAGTGGATATAAAATCCACTTATCACACCCCCAAACTTAAACCGATGCTTGTTCTCAAGCATAAACAACTAACACTAACTAGTACCACTTCCGTTGGTGATCACGGTTGCATTTGGCATATGCAACAAGCCCTTCAAACCCCTAGGCAGCCCTAGTGGACAAGTAAGGTCTCGTGGGGGCCTATAGCGAATGTACCCACAAAATCCAATGCAAAGCAATGCATGAATGCAACTAATATGAAAATGCAATTAATCTAGTACTAATATCCTACCATACCTTCAAATCCTCGCATGCCATATCAACTTAAGAATCAAAGTAAATACGCAATGTCTTGGTGTCGAAAGTGCAAGTATTCACATAGTCTACTCAATGAACATGCATAAGTTATCACAAGTCCATGTCAAGTGTAAGAATAAGTTAGTAAACATGTTAAGCCTACAAGAGTACATCTTTGAGACAAAACTCGGGATCTCATACGCAAAAATAAGCAAACACTCACAATCCACTCAAAAAAAAAACATATTCACTCAAGAACAAGGGTAAGTGTATCACTCAATTCCAACAAAATCATTAGCATGCTTGACACTTGGTATCAATCTAACTCTTAACACAACATACATCAATGACGATAATCAAAAGGTCTTTATTTGGGTTGTAACGGGTCTAGGGACAAGGTAAGTCAAATAAGCCAAAACAGGTGAAGTGTCAAAAGCTAGTAGGAACTTATAATAAATCATACACAACCACCTATTTTCCCCCCACAAACTTTTACTATTTTTCTTCCAACAAAAACACTCGACTAGTCGACTAAAGTAGGATCACAATAACACAAATATGCTCTCATAATATAACTTTTTTTTTTCTTTTTTTTTTCTTTTTTTTTTCTTTTTTTTCCGAGAGTTAAAGCAACAATAATATAGACAATAACAATGATCCCACGATTTTATTACACATGCCGACTATCAAGCAACAACCAAACCCAAATTTCAATATTTTCCCCAAAATTATGACCAACAATAAACCCCTCCTTGCACACTTTATTACTCCCTTAAGCACCCTACTAGCCTTTGACAATGTGGGTTCAAATTAATGTAAGGCCAATACAAGAAAAAGGTCTAGGCAAGTAATGTGGTATGTCACCGAAAAAATAGGATTAAGCTCAACGGGTTAACTAATTGATCATGTAAACATGGTATGGTAATATGGGAAAACAAACGTAGATATCACGAACATAAATGCATAATTTACTACTACTAATATGCAAAGCATGAAATCCTACATGAACACAATGACTAACAATCACATATATATACACTACTTATCCCTCAAACCACCCCCAAACTTAAAATATTCAATGTCCTCATTGAATGGAAGTAAATACGAGGGAAAGTAGAAAACATACTAGTATACAACAATGCTTGGGTTGCCTCCCAAGAAGCGCTTCTTTAACGTCAATAGCTTGACGTTACTTCCAAGCCTCCATTAAGGATGATAATAGTTGGCCTGGTCATCTCTTCGCGATACTTCATCGTCATCACGACGACACACTTTCTGCCCCTTCTCCTCACTTGGCCTATTCGTATAACAACTATGTCCTATTCCAATGCCTTCATTAGTTGACCCAAAATCTGTCAATTTATAGAACAACACACACTCGCGGGCTTCGCTTGAATATAATGGAGGAGGGTAGATGTAAGTTGCTGAAGCCTTTGGTTCCTCAACAAGAACTTCCTCCATTGGCTCTAATGCGCTACCTCCATCTTTATAATCTGAGACAAGTAGAAGACCTGCATCTTTCCCATGGTCATCAACCTCTTGGTACGCACATACCAATTCTTGAAATTTGTGCAGCTCATTAGTGTCTGTCCCAAATAGTGCCCTTTCCAAATCATCCACCATCCTAACATGATCAAATTCCTCACATGGCTTGCGAATGCTCACCTCACCTTGGAATTTGTCTTCCTCACTTATGCATGCAGTACCTTGCTCCAAGTCACCGTCATTTTCTGGAATTGCCTCTAGTATGCATTGTTGTTTTTCTTGTTCGAAGGCACTCAAAATTTGAGCAAGTAGTGTCCCTATAGATTTGGTAGACTCCTCATAACTCTTTGCAAGCATCCTAATCTCCTCCATAACATCAACCTCATCTGACTGAAAAGTAGGAGTAGGTTGCTGATGTTGAAACTCTTCACTTCCAAAGAAATATGACCTATCTGGAACATCTTGCTGGTACTGTTGAGGATGGTATGGAAAATATGGTTGTTCCTCATAAGTGACATATGGATCAACTCCTTCGTAATAACAATATTGTGAGGGATCATGAATGCCAAAACACCGCTCACATTGATAAGGCATGGATGTCCTCGAATATGCCCACCATGGCAACTCCTCGCATGCCATCTTCAACACTCAAGTACCTGAACACACCAAACTAAACAAGATAGGTAAGAAAAAATCTGAGTCAGTGAACTCTAACGACCACAATTGACAAGCACATAAACCAAAAATAAAACACCGATGATCCCCGGCAGCGGCGCCAAAAACTTGTTTGCACTAAATCACGCAAGCGTACGTGGTCACAAGTAATATATGAATAAGTCGAGTTCGTTCCCACAGAGATCTGGTTATGGTTTTAATTCAGTTATTGTACCTATGCAACAATGTATGGTTATTACTCACTGCTAAGACAAATAACAAATTGGGTTTAACTAACTAAATTAACTAGAAAGTAAATTAACAACTAAAAATTAACTAACTAACAAGAATTGAAATTGAATTACGTCTACAAGAGTAACATGGGATCCTAACTTCATTAAATACTTCGCTTAGATCTGACGCCTTTAATCACTATATGCAATGGTTATGATATCTGATCGGATAACACGAAACAAGTACACGCTACCTGTCAGCATACATATACCAAACTACCCATACATCCACAAAAGAGATAGAAGATGAATAGACACCAATTATGCTTAGACCCTATATGTCTATAGAATTTGAAAACATAACGGTTGAAGAACAAGTTATCCATAAAGATCACACAGGGCAATATAAGTATTTTCATCTCATACTACGAATCATGTTGATAAACAATCATGAACCTATGCTAGCATGGCAAGTTCTAAATCTCAAGATCCACTTTCACTTCACAAGAGATTAACAAATTAGATGTTAGCTACGCATCTAGCATTAAGCACAACCATACGAGGATATCAAATATACATCACACACAGATCTTTAAAGCAATCAAACTACTAAGCTACATAGATAAATCCGTTAGAATCCCATGACAATGATTAGCTCATAATCGAACCTCTCGTCATCATGGGATCTGATGAAACCATGATAAAAACAAAGTATGAAAAGATACAAATAAACCTAAGTAATTGATATGTAATGGTGTGTTTTTTTTTGTCCCCCAAGATGTGTATTTATAGCCCCAATTTGCCTCTCCATCAAGCAATTGCCGTTTTAGAGTTGTAATAGGAGTATGACAATTTCCGTTCTTGAATGAGAATAGAATTGCAAATTCCATGTGTAGGTCTGATTCTAGAATGTTCTAGCCGCCCAGAGCAATTACCATACTTATTAGAAGTAGAAATTATAGCAATTTCCTTGTCAAAGTTGAATTTCTGCAGTTCGGCACATAATACGTTTCCTAAACTGATTCGGTTTTGAAGGAAAATTCGTAACTGACTTTTCTTCAGTATTTCTGGGCCATTCTATTTGTATTTGGACATCTGAAACACTTTAGAATGATAGAGAATCTCGTTAGCTTCACGTGGACAGTAAGATCGTCCAAAACGGACTTGTAGAACTCAAGATATGGCCAAAACAGTGAATCAGCATCTGGCAGAATGATCTCCGCGCCGTAGCACCCAATCCACGCCGCAGCGCGCCCTGGGGTCCGTCCAAGATTGAAGAAAATTGCTTTGCCTTCGCGTGAGCTGTAAGATCGCTGAATTCGGACTTGTAGAACTCCAGATATGGCCAAAACAGTGTAGACTGCGCAGCCGACCCGGAAAATCTGAATTTTAATCAAATTAACCTCCAACTCTCTTAGCCCTGCAAAACTCAATGAAAACACATTAAACACACCACATACTTGAGGCCAAATAATCAATTTAAGCCGATATGGAACGCTTTAAGTGGATATAAAATCCACTTATCAGTGACGGGTGTCAGTATTTTAGGGGATTAATCATCAATTGCTTGTTTTTGGATATTGATCGCACATAACTCTTGGCATCAGCCATTATTTCTGGCTAGTAGAATCCCAATCGGGTCATCTTGTGGGCAAGGGCTTTGCCCCCCGAATGCTGCCCATAGATTTTCACATGAGTTTCTTTCAAGTCTAAATTCGCATTTTAATGCCTTAGTGTTCTTACTGACAACTTCCGTGCCCCCAAGGCATTATCGGGTAACCAACCGGTTTCTTGGTAAGTCTGTGTAGGATCTATCCAATGGCTTTCTATACCTACAGGTGTTATCAGCTTTTCTATCAATGCTTCGGGTCTCCAAGACTTGGAAGTAAGAACTTCCAACATAGTTCCCCATCTCTGAGGAGGCAAGCATGGATAGGACATCAGCCTTTACGTTTTCCTCCCACGTAACACTCATTGAATTGAGTCAAGTTTCAAGTATTTTTCACGGTTCCAGCCCTGGACTTAAACTCATTATTTACTTGTGGTACTACCGATTTTGAGTCTCCATAGACTTTGAGCGGGCCTACGGCCAAGCAAAGTCCGGCTATCACGGCTTTGCATTCAGCCTCATTGTTTGCCGTTGGGAAATTATAAACCCATCGGGGTGTGTTCTCACTTAATTTTGTTTTTGATTCTCCATCAAAATTGATCCATACTCCTTGAGTACCGCTTCTGGATTCTCCTTCTCTAATCCTTTGCCCTCCAGTGTACTACCTCCTGCCCCCCGACTTCTTGGTTGTCAATGGTGTATTCAACCACGAAGTCAGCGAGTGCTTGGGGATTTATTGTGGTTACTTTATCCCATGCAAGAGTTTTTTCATGTAATAAATGGGTTTCTGAACCTTGTATTCCTCTTTCGTGAGGACGACATTCAAAGCCGTATCAAATGCAGCCAGGTATAGATGCAACAACTTTTCGTAATTCGGTTATGTTAACACGTGGAGGTTCGTTTCAAGGATTGCTTTACCCTTAGTGGGGTTGGCCCCAATTTCCATGTTTGGCGCCGCAGGATTCCTGATCTTATGTTGAAGGTGCATTAGTCAGATTCAATATCATCTTGTGGTGCTTTGACACCTCAAAAGCCTCATGAGAATGCTCGATGTGATGTGCCTTATCGAGGCTCTTGATTAACATGTCATTTACATGAACTTCTATAGTCTTCCCAATAAGATGCTCAAAAATCTTATTAATCTTTGATATGTCACCTCTTTGGGACGTCACCTTTGTTACATCGATCAATGTATCGTTCCTTGGTAGGGGAAAGTAGTCACTGAGACATGAATCTTTCATATCAATGAAGTCAATACAAATCCTTCATTCTCTATTAGCGTTCCTGCCTCTTGGAATCAAAGTTTCTTTTCTTCCGTTTCATCGTATCCCTATTCGGGTGGACGTCTAGTTACGTAATTAATTGGGGATCGACCCCTCGCATATCAGCTACTGTCCAAGCAAATACAACAATGTTCATTTGTAGGAACGCATCCAATTTGCCCCTCACGGGTTCATTCAACAATGCCCTACGTGGGTAACTTTTCAGGTTCTTCGGGAACTAGGGGAGTGGGGACTAAGTCCTCGGTAGATTTTCCTCTTTGTTTCTCATCTTTTCGGACATCCATCTCTTCAATCGGGAGGACCTGCCCGCCGAATTCATCAGGCCTCAAGGCGGTCGGATAGAAATTCTTTGTTATTGTTTGATCTCTCTTTTCTTTATCAACTCCATTCCTTGTAGGAAATTTGATCAGCTGGTCTTATCTTGAGGCAACCGCCTTAAGGGTATGCAAGTCTATCCTCCCAAGGATCGCATTGTAAGCGGAAGTTGTTTTAACCACCAAAAGGTTCAACATCTGTGTGGCCTCCCTAGGCTCCCGTCCTATTATCATGGACAGCCGAATAGTTCCTCCAACTCTCCGACTCAACTCCATTGAACCCATAGATGGGCATGTTGGAGGGGTTAATCGAGTATCAATATATCTCGTCGTCGAAAATGCATCATGAAACTAGATATTCACCAAAGTTCTCCATCGTCCACCAAGACTCATTTCACTTGCGAGTTGCCTATCACAGGTGTTATGACCAACGGGCCGTCATGGAGGCACTTCATCCCTTCCAAATCAAAGTCATCAAAGGCAATTTCCATTTCGGTATTTGCTCACTGTGGAGCTTCTTCTATAATGTGCATAACTTCTCGAGCGTAAGCTTTTACGAGAGCTTCTTGTATTCCCGACCGATGTCGGGTCTTCAGAAATCATATTTATCATCGGCCCCCCAGGGCTATGGATTGCGATCTTGATCGCCATCCTTCCTTTCATAATCTCTACTTCATAATCATGCCTTAGGTTACCCTGTTGGCATCCTTGATGAACTTATTCAACCTTGTTCTTCGGGTTAGAAACTTGATCTTGTGTTTTAGCTGTCTACAATCGTGAGTGTTATTCCCCAATTGCTTATGGAACCGACCATATTGGTTTTTGTTTCTCTTCCCGGGATTAGCCCTTAGTGGCTTTGGCCACCAGAGATTCTTGTGTTTGTCAATGTCCATCAGGATTTGGGTGTTGGGAGTAATCAAACGTGCATAGCTGGTGAACCTCGATCCTTGATTGCTCTTCTTCCAGGTAGAGTCAGAGTCTTTACTTATTCGAGGATACCTGTCCTTAACCTTCTCCTTGTGACCACCTTCACTTCTTGTTATACCTCCATTGCCTCCAACAGGGGTTGTGGCTTCCCTTTCACTTTCCTCTACCTTGATAGCTACTCTATCATCGAAGTTCGGGACCTTTAAGGCCTCCTTGGTGATTCAGTTCATGTAATCCCCCAAGGATTCATTCTTTCCTTGTTCCACATTCATGGGGATGTAAAATGTTTCTTATGATCTTTCCATTAGTAAATGGGGCGATAAATGCCCTTCTTAGTCCTTTAAAGGAGCCGATTAAGTTCGGGGGAAACTGACTATACCATCGTTGTGTCATGCCCCCAGGGTTTGAGGGAACGCCTTATACTTGATTGCGTCAATCACATGTTGAAATTAGTAGTGCATTGAAGAATGTCCTCATATAATTAGTGGGATCTCCTGCCCCATCACACACCTCGATAGTGGGTGTCTTGAATTTCCTTGAGATATGAACATTCATTACCTCGTCGGTGAAACACAAGATTAGATCGTCACGATCTCCTAGAGGCATCGATCCATCGGGATCAGCCCTTTGTGAATCAACCCTTCCCCTTCTAGGGGTATCACTCGAGTTAATAACATTGGGGATCCTAGCCCTTGGGGGCTGCCTATCTTGTTGTATTTCTATCTTACTTCAATTCTCATGTATGCGCTTCATGAGCGAGTATCCTCCCTCCTATAGTCTTGGGAGCCAGTCCTTTGGATCCTCGGGGCTTAGAAGGCCCTGACCCTCCTTCGAGTTCCTTGCCTGGTCTTCTCTTTCTTTGATAGTTATCTTCATCAGTGGATGATGAATCATTAAAAGTATAGGGTTCAAAAAAATCATGACTCGTTCATTGGCGTTTTTTAGACCCTGAATGCGTTGAGGCTTGTATGCCTCGCGTTGCTGGTCACTTCTACCATTGATAAATGACATCCCATTGGTGGGACCTAAGTTCATTGTATAATGATAGAGATGGACATCTGTAATCCCAACGGTGCGTTAGATGGGCGACACCACCATCCGGAGGGGATTCGTTACTGAATTCATTGAACCCACAGCCGGCTACTGTGGATTAGTAACTTAAGCCCCTAAATCCGTTCTTCCATGGCCTGAAGAGCCGTTCCTTGAGTCCCTCGGGGTTGAGAACGTCCTGCTCCTTCGGTGAGCTTCTTGCCTTGACGTCTCCCGCTAGGATGGACGTCCTCTTCCTCATCTTTTTAGACGAGAAGTCATCTTTGGCATATGATCCGAAAATACTTTGGTGTTCTCCAACAAGGGGACCAAGACTTCAATGTATTGAGGCACATAATTTTCATGAGTAGATTGATGGTTTCATCAGTAGTTGGGAACAGTGATGACCCATAAATGGGGTTTTGAGTTATTGGGATCAGCTTGACGGTGGTGGCGATCCGTGCTCATTGTGCTCCATTAGACAGAGGTAAAACCACCATCTGCAATTGGGGATTCGCTCCTTAAGTTAGTGGATCTTGGGTCACCACTTGGGGATCACTCTTTCGAGGATCACCACTTGGAGACGCGTCTTCGGGGGAGTTGTTCCCTGATTGGAAGTCGTGGGGAGTGGATCATCAGTCCGATTATTTTTTCATCATCGTTAGTGCACGATCGAGACTTCTCCCTCCTGCTACATGTAGAGATTTCAAGCCTCAAATATGGGGCGAATCATCCTCTCGTTGGGGTGGAATCCCATAACTTGGGTTCTGATCTATTAGTGGTGGAAGCACCATGGTAGAGATTCATAATCATGCTTTCCTATTATGGGCATAATCGTGCCTAGGATTGGGAATCCGCCCCTGGAGAGTTTAAAATCATTTTTTGGACTCCAGCTCCTTGGAGACTCGTTTAAATTTATGTTCCTAGAGTTCCAGCAACGGTGGTCGGAACGCGTATTGAGGCTGGTGGAACGTCACATCCATTTTTTTATCTCCGTGTGTTTTCCATGGTTGACGTCTTTGTCCCACAGATGGCGCCAAGTGTTGTGGAATAAAAACTAGGGTGTAATTAATTCGTGTATTGAATGCTAGGGATTGAGAGCTTCGAGCTTTAATGGTGGCTGCTCTTGCTGTTGGGACTAGTCGATCCTCACAAGATGCCTACGTACCTTGATCAATATCAAGAATCAAGCCAAAACGTAGTTCTAGAGTTGCCTACATGGCTTGATGCGCCCTCGCGGCGTAGTGACGTAGTGGCTTGTATGTCCTTATTCGAGGATTAAGCCTAAAACGTGGCGGGACTTATTGAGCTGTGCCCAAAAACGTTGTGTTTTGATTGTGAAGGTTCAGGTCCTTATATAGGCCTCGGGGGCCTTGGAATTAGGGTTGGATTTGGTGTCTTGGTGGACAAGTTACCCACTTCAGATAGAATTCTGGATCCTTCCATGAGGAAGGCTATTCCTATTGGACTCGTATGTCTTGGCCCTACCCATTGAATGGATTGGTTCCCTTTTGGACTCAATAACGGAGTATTTTTATTAGTTGATTTATCAACTACGAATTTATTACTTTAATTAGGGTTTCGGGCCTCATCAATGGGCTTTAACCTTGGACCAATCTAGGTTTATTTAATGCCACATTAAATGTGTCTTTAGGGCTTACTTTCAGCCCATATCACTGGTGATTTTTTTTTATATCTAAAAAAACGCAAAAACATATTCAAAAAGTACAAATTTATTCTCCTTACTATGAATATTATTACATAACTCATATAAATTCTACCACACAATATAATAAGATTACTATAATAGGTGTTCTATATATTATACTACATCTATTAATAATTTATACCACAATAAATTTATTAACCTTAGGGGTTCAATAATCAACCTTTAGGGTTCAACATTTCCATTTTTGGATTTTAGAAATATTCGGAACGACGAATAAACCGTATGCGAACTTAGGGTTTAGGGTAACCCTAGATCCTAAACCCTAACTTATCCTGATTTTTAAACGCGTTGCCGTCGGATTCAATTATTTAATTAAAAAGTTTAAATTTTATTTGTATTCCCTCGTGGTTTCAACGGTTAACCTTTGGGGTTCAACAGTTCCATTTTGGGTTTAGAAATATTGGGAACGACGAATAAACTGTAGACGAACTTAGGGTTTAGGGTTGTTTAAAACCCTAAAACCTAAAACCTAAATCCTAACTTATCCTCATTTTTAAACGCTAACGTGTTTAAAAGTCAGACCGCCGGATTAAATTTTTTAATTAAAATTTTTTAAATTTTATCTGTATTTCCTCGGGTTTTCAACGGTTAACCTTTGGGGTTCAACGTTTACATTTTGGGTTTTAGAAATATTCGAAACGACAAATAAACCGTATATATTTAGGAGAAAAAAGAAAAAAAAATGCTATAAAAAATCAACAAATTTTTTAAAAAATCACCAGAATTTAACAAAATCAAATTTAATATTTATAATTTTAAATATACGAATAAAATATATGATAAAATTCATTTTTCAAAACTCATTATTCATCTACTAAATTTAATATTTGAAACTTATTAATCATCTATTAAATTTGATATTAATACACGTCGAAAATTTAATTTACAAGATAGCATTGAAAAATTGCGAGTACATATGCCCAAATCAGCCCTCATCCCTTCTATAGAAAACTACTACTATAGAAAACGACTACAGTTTTCGGGAGACAATTTAAATCAAACCTGACTTTAACTACTAAATAATTCCGCTTCAAAATAAAAATTCATGTTTGTTCTCTATACTTTATATGTGCATATAATTTACGTTAATTTTGAAAAAAAAATCAGGTAACAATAAGATATAATAAAAAAATCAAAAATCAACTTATTATTAGTTACATATATAAATTATTTACAAAATAATTTATAATATAAAAATTCATGTTAGCCAATAATATTCTATTATATAATTATAGGGGTATCTTATCCACTTTTTTGGTAGTACGGTCAATGACCAATTTAAAATATATTGATGAGAACCATTAGATCCAATATTGAAAGTGTTATTTAATATATATAGTAGAATTATATTAAAGTACTAAAAAGTAATTTTTAATCATCTAAACTAAATATAAATAGGTTTTCTAAATTTGATAGAATTCCGAATGTAAATTTTTGTAACTTTTTTCAGTCCATTTTTTGCGTAATTTTAGCCGGATAATAATGGTCAAACCATCACAAAATTAAACAAAATTTCTTGAATTATAAGTGGGTTGTAAAATCGTCTAAATGTGATTCTTAAAACTCAAGAAAGAGCTAAAATAGTAAATTAATCGTGTCAAGTCTATTAAATAATATTTTTAAATTTATTAATACTCATATTTGATTTTTTTTTAATAAAAAAAATCAAATTTGAATAACTATATCCTCATATATAATAAACATAAAAGTGATATTATCCATAATTTTGGTCCTTTACCGTCAAATAATTTTTGCCGTCGAATATAATATTTTTAATAATAGACGATAATAAGCGTAATAGGGATCTTATTAATTTTAGTCACTATATCATTAAAAGAATCTTAACCGTCAAATTTAATAATAATTTTAAAAATAAATGATCAAAATTATATCATATTAAAAAGAAAATTATAATTTAAAAAAGATAAAATTGAAAAATATTGTATTAGTTGAATCTTAAAAAGAAAATTATAATCTGAAAAAGATATAATTAAAAAAGATTGTATTAAAATTGAATTTTATTAAATTTTTATTTATATTTAAAAAAGTCATATTTACTATTTGGGCTCTATATCGAGATCTAGAAATCAGAATTAGATGATTTTACGACCCACGCGAAATTCATAAAATTATCTTTAATTTAGTGATGATTTAAAAATTATTATGTAAATGAAAACACTCAGAATTTCAAGATAAAATATAATTATGAATTTTACATTAATCTTTTTAGTGTAGAAGAACTACAATGATAATTTTATTTAATGTTGAAAACCTAATTATATATGATTTAAATCATTAACATTCACTTTTTCGTATTTCAATATAAATACACATTTTAGTTACATATTAAAATATAAAATAATTTTTTTATGATAGATCCAACGTTTTTCATTTATTTATTTTAAAATCTAACAGTTCTTATTTACTTCGTTGTACGGAGAACCAAACTACCGACTATCAAAGTTTTGGACAAAATCTTTTTTACACTTATTATCAAAACTGTATTTGGTTGTTAGTACAACTATCTTCAAATAATAATAAGGTTATTTTTATAATCAAAACGAAATATAAGTATATTTCCTAAATCGAATAGAATTTTTAATGTAAAAATCATCAATTTCTTCTCTGTTTTGTTTCTTGGTAGTTTTAATTAGAAAATAATTATTAAACCATCACTAAATTAAAGATTATTTTGTTAATTTCACATGGGTTGTAAAAGCGTCCAAATTAAGTTTTAAGAATTCAAGATAGAATACATAGTAAATTGAACGTGTAAAATCTTATATATATATCAATTTTTTAACAACAATTTGATATGTAAACTAATATTAAAAAAATAAATGTAATTAACGATTTTAGATACAAATACACACATCATAGGGTACCTAATATTTGCAACAAATCAGATAACATGTATGGCATATACAACGTCACCGCCAAATCAAATCACAAATCAAATCAAACTCTGGGTGCACACCGCGACAAAAGTGTCATGTCATTGGTGCCGCAATGACATGGCTGTAGTACCCCTACAGCTGGTTAACTCCGTATACCCTATATCACTAAGGGTTCAAATAAAGTACTTCGCAAAATCTTTAAAATCCAACAAACAAATATTCTCAATATTTCCAACAAATGTATATATTACAAAATTTCAGAAAATCGTAAAAAACAAATATTTAAATATTTCAAAATAGATTTAAAATTTATTTTCAAAATCGATGAGTCAAAACATTTTTCAAAAATCAAAACAGATTTAATATCACTAATTCTAACATGAGTAGCGTTGAATAAAAGGAGAGAGAATCCGTACCTCGCAAATGGCAATCTCAAACACTCACAAAATCCACAAACGATCAACTAAATTCCCGGTCCTCAATCTGAAATAAATAATTATAATTCATTAATGATACAAATGATTTGATATGTTAACTAGCCTGTCATTACTACATTCATTTTATAACTTATTACTATCGGTTCCAAATTTATTATAATATTTTAAAAAAAAAAATCCCGCGACGCATCCATTTACATTAAATAATAAAACAAGGGAAATGATAAATCCAGAGCTTATATTTAACTTCCAGAGCAACATTTTTTAAAAAGCCCGATTTACCCTTAATATAATAACATATGTATGTAAGCATAAAGTACGTATTTGTCCCAATTTCTAATCTAGACCTAATTTCTATCATCATTTTTAAAAATAATCAGAACCCACAATCATAGTAACGGTATTTGGCATGGAGGATGAATTTCAAGAAACTCAAATGTTGTAACACCCCCAGATCCGGGGTCCGGGATCCGGTGGTTACGATTTCCAATTCTGTCCACAACAATTGAACTTTCCTTAACATAAAATAAATTACGTCTCTATAACCCAACATAACAATATAAAACGCACCCGTTATAGTCCCAGAGATGAAATCAGAGTAATAATCAAATTTTTTATTAATCACATTATGAGTTCTTACAATCCAAAAGAATTTCAACATAAATACATACTCTTTGCCATCCATTTACATAAGTCATACTAGACCATATTCTTGGTACTGAAAGAATAAATATACCCTACCAATAGCTTCTTCTTCAGCTCTGGTAGTCTCATCGTCCTCGCCCGCGTCGAGTGCGCCTTGTGCGAGTCATCTGGTCTAGCTGTTGTTGTGATATAATAATAAAGCAAGGGTGAGCAATAGCCCACCAACAATAATATATAACTGAACGATAATGTATAACAGTTCAAAAGTATCTTTCAAACCATATGCCATGCATTTACGGAAATGATGCCAGTATAATATGAACGATGAAGTTACAAGGTAACTTAAAGTATTTGTTTGTAGAAATATCTGCTACATCAAAGTAAGCGAGATATTCTTATTGTTATTAAGAAGAGGAGTTTGCAAGAAAAGGTTGCAATTCCAGTTATGACCCTTTTCCAACTCTGCCAACAGTAATCATGTTGCAGGAAATAAATAAATTTGGATGATGAACCAATGATGGAGTATTCACCGCGCCCGCTGTTCCAATCTTGATGATCAGTCGAGATCGTACAGCTCAATTTAGATTTACTACCGGTAGAAGGAAGAACTGACGGCTTTACTTGTATACCGCCTTGCTAGCTCTCCTCGGCCAACGGTTGGGCCAAAGGGGATGGACCGGCGCTACTCGGCCTCTTACACGACTCCTAGTTCAAATAGAATTCATGATTCTGAATGTAACGTTCGTCCCCCTTTCCCCAAGTATAATACTTGTTGATAAGACTCCACAAAGTAGTCGTATCTAGTTGGAAAGGAAAATTTACCAATAACTCCCAAGCTATTACTTGGTAACGGATATCAACTTGTTCCAGTAATATTACCCCTCGAAAGATGAGAAGGTAAGCAACGACTTAATAAGTCAACAACACCCGAGTTGCGAGTGAAGGGAATACTTTATGACCGGGAAGTCGACAAGATAAATAACATTTTCCAAGTAAGGTTCCCTATTATTAAGGAGATAGACTCAAAGAAAAATGATGTCTGAGAACCTTTCTTGATATAAGATTAATAATAATATGACTCCGAAATATTTTCTGTAATAATCGAAGAAGATAAACCTTATCGAGGTTATTCTAAGTATGGAATAAATATTCAGAGAATATTTATTGAATTAAAATATTTTACGGAATATTTAGGAATATGAAAGAATATCTTTAATCAGAGTATCTCTCAAATAATTCTTGAAGAAATATCGAGAGAATATTTAATGCATAACTAAATATTCAAATGAATATTCCAAATAATATTCATTAATTAATAAGACCTGAAAGGAATATTTAAAATATTTAAAATAATATTCAATGATTAAATAGAACCCTGGATGAATATTCAAAATAATATTCATAATTAATTAGGAATTTAAATGAATATTGATAAAGTAATATTCATTTAATGGATAATATTCTAAATGAATATCAAGTAATGTTCATTTAGTAATCCAAGCTTTAAAGGAATATTCGAGATAAGACTCGATAAATAAATCAAGTTTCAGATGAACATTAAAATAATATTCGATAGGTAATTACTGTCTTAAATGAATACTCAAAAGTAATATTCATTTAATGAATAATATTCTAAATGAATATCCAATTAATATTCATTTAGTAGTCCAACCTTTAGAATAATATTCGCAATAATAATCGATAAATAATTCGACTCTGAATGAATATTAAAAATATTATTCGTCGAATAGTTACGTTCAAATAATTATTTGAAGTAAAGATCGTTAAAATAAATAATCTCGAACGAATATTCAAATAATATTCGTCGCCCGAATAATGGAAAATATTTACTTAAATATTTTCCTCCGAGGTAATCTCGATATATCAAGAAATATTGACTCCCGGTCTATATTTGATGAATAAGATGTATACGCCCTTCTATGAGGGTCTTACAATAACCGGCTTATAACTGATGTATAACTATCTAGCTTATAAGCCAACAATAACATTCAGGGAACAAGTATATCAATTCAACTTGAAAGTAGGCATGCATGCAATGGCATATGTATATCAGCAATCATATATATATATATATATATATTTATTCAATCACAACAACAGCCTAAAAGAAGGGAATTGAAACTTGCCTGGTAGTCGAGTACGGTAAGGGGTAGTGGTAGCGGGTCCCGGTTCAGCTTGGTGATCTATAAATAGCCAAGGCATTCGGGATTAATCACTTAACATATTAAAAGTTAAGTTATACTTAATCCGAAACACGTTCTCGAGTTATCTCGTTATACCCCTTTTAGTGGATTACTTTTATCACTGATCCGACCCGACATTCGTTCGTTAATACGACATGTCATTGTACTTATACTTGGGACATACTTAAGTCATATGAGTTCTAAAGTCGATCGTTACGAACCAATACTATACTCCGAGTTTTATCGTCCGTTTTCTAAGTGTTTTACCAAAGTTATAAAAGAGTCGTCTTTTAGGGGTTCGTTCGCGTTTAACCTTGACTAGAACATTTTTAATAAATCGAAAAATGCTCTTTTTGACATACGGTTTTCTTTCACACCTTCCTTCTTACCCCTAGTATTTATTTACCAAGATTCTCCATGACGTTACATAGTTTACGAGGGTTCAATTTCAGTTACGAACTTTCGTTTACGGATTCGAACTACTTTTAGTAATTTGGTCATAATTCCTAAACCGTAAATCAAAATGCTTCGATTCTTTCGCCAAAGTGATCTATGTTCCAAAATCTATCAGTAGGGTTCATTAACTTTCCAAGAACAGAGAGTTATGGCTACTGACCAGTTCGGTTTCTTAGTGTTAATGAAAATCGGGCATTACGACGGCTACGAATCGAGCGTTCTAAAATTCATTACGCAACAACCAAGCCACACCGGGCATCTAATAAACTTATACACATAATAAGCACCCCAACAAGACCAGAAGCCACTGATCTTAGTATCAAACTCATCATGTTAATCAAATCACTAAATCACTAACTAAACATGCTTATAACATGAACATAATCATAACTAAGCTAGATCCATCAAGAACATGCTTAAAACTCAAAGTAGAGCAAGGGTTTTCAAGTCTTATACCTTCCTTGTAGTATGTTCTAGCCTCACTAAGCTTTGTATGATCCTTGAGTGGCCTTAAGCTAGCTAAATCAACCATAGGAATCAAAGAAAGCAAGATTAGTTCTTGAAAGTTACTATTCACCCTAAATTTGTAAAAATCATAGAAAATTGAAAAATAAGAATTTAGCTCTCAAATTTTTACCACATCTTGGGCTCTTCATAAACTTTGTTTTGAGTCCTAGATCATCAGATATGAAGCTTCCTAGCTAGGGTTTTGAGCCCTCTTTTTCTGCTGGACAGAAACTGGGCAGATTTGTTTCCCCAACTTTGAGCATGGATTTGACTAGGCTATACTATTGTGTTGGCCATGAAATTTTGAGAGAATATTACCCATGGAGTGGAGAGGCTATGGTTAAAATTTGGTGATTTTATCATGGATAGAAATGGAGATATGAATTTTTCTTTAAACTTTGTTTCTGCTGGCAGTTTGTGTTCTTGGTTGTTTTCTTTTCTTTTGCCTTGTTTTGTTTGGCTTGAACTCATCTAATCTTGCATGATACACTTGGTTTTGATAATATCTTGTATAAAGCACCTTTATTAAAGGTGTGATGTATTGGATGATGAAATTGGAGAGACATGTGTTGATTTTTGTGTGGTAAGATGGTAAAGAGTGCTAAGTACTTGGTTTAATCTCTAAGTGTTCTAGTTCCTTGCTAACTAGTTGGTCCCTAGATATTTTCCTTACTTGCACATGCATGCCTTTGTTCTCTGCTTGCTCCTTTGTCCGGTTATTGCTCGTTTCGATTGATCGTTCGTAGGAATATTTCACGGATTTCTAATTAGGGCTTACCGGGAATCTTCTTAATATTAATAATATCATTCTCCATCTTTCTTACTAACTTTCGAATTTATATTCCTTAAATCCCTTCGTTAAATACTTAAGGCTATCAGTGTCCAGGGAACTCTCGGAGAAAATAAAAGTGCGGTTTTTCAGAATCCGACAGCTTTTACATACACTTATTTTCCCCCTGGATCACTAATACGAACTCGGAAATCCGTTCCGAATGCTTCTGTATAGTGTCGTCTCATATTATTATATACTCCCACCAAAACACTATTCATTCTATATTCTTTACTTGTTCTCTTAGGGTGGTACAATTGTCCGTATTCTCTTTCGATCGTTCCTTATCCTTTTTACGGAACTACTGGATTAATCGTTACCGATCTGGATGACATGAGAATATTCTCCTGCTTGAAATTGCCATATCTTATTCCCTTAGAAGATAGATTATTCTTACCTATGTTGTTACCCTTTAGCATTCTTCAAGACATGGAAATAATAAAATCGAATTCCATTCATTCTTTCCAAATATCAATTATTACATTGTAGCCATAACCACTCCTCAGTGGTTTCCTACCTTCATTCTTAAATCAAATATAATAACATCCCAAAATATCAAATCCTCAAAGTTAATATCTCAATTCTTGGATTATAATAATATTTAATCCACTGTCCGGTCAAATATTATACCGAAAAGAATTTGGAATTTCTGAATTCCGATCGTCTCTGCATTCACTTATTTCCTCCGCGTATTACTAATATGACTTCGAAACATCCATATCACGTCCCGTACATAGGGTGGAGTGAAAAGTTTTCCAACTTACAAAATCACTATTCATCCACCAAATTACTATGCACGTACAGGAAACACTATGCACGTACGGGAAATACTATGCACGTATGGGAAACACTATGCATGTACTCATTTCCCTTCAAGGATCCATTAGCTCCTTCCTGGATGGTAGATTATTCTTATCTAGGTCCTCAACCATCGAATTACTCTATTCTGACAATATACCAATGCATCAGGATCATTGTCCAAAGCAATATCCATTCATTACAATCATTGTTCTTTGAAACCACCATTCATTAGAGCTGGTGACCTTGTTATCGGAATCATTGTTCCTCATTTTATCATTACTTAATAAAAAGTTTTAATTATATCCAAAATTTGGGGTTCTTACAGTCTCCCCTCCTTAAAAGGATTCCGTCCCGGAATCAGGTAGGAAGCAAAGAGTCGTTTGCCTGCCGTTCACTCTTTAGCTTCCCGGTCAATTCTTAGTCGTTCTACCCTTCCTCAGCACATCTTCTAGTGCTACAATTCATACTTTATCCTTTTTCCATCAACGTTGCTACTTTTCGTACAACTCACTATCCGGGTTATACTCTTACTCAGTCTTATCCTTATTGATACCTGCAGTAACATTGGTATCACTATCACCCTACGATTCGGAGGTAACCTCGCTCGTACTGTGCATTTCCTGATCGCTTTAATCTTCGCAATCTCGATCAATATAGAGAAGTGGAAAGATTTATTGAGAGATCACTATGATCAATTGAACATTTGTTATATTGCATAGTTAGTACAGAAGGGGGCCAGCCTTTAGTACTTGACAAGCAATTAAACAAGTCATGGCATTCCACTTAGACTTCTATCACATAGACAGATAGTCACGTAGCAGTACCTCCCCTCCTAAAAGGGTTGTTCTTCTCAATTCATAAAGAAGATGAATAAGAGAGAAGAAGAGAAAAGAGTTCTAAAGGATTATAGAAAGCTTTCATGATTGTAGAATATCATACTCAGAATTTACCTCTGAACTATAGAGGTTTATCAAAGAAGAAATTAATCATAATTATATCCAATACTATTTGATCGCAATCTCACGTGTCAACATATCTTGTTGCTTTGTCCATTATTCTATGGACAAATACTCTTGTTCAATCTTAGCGATACTCACATTCGGGAAATCCTTCAACCTTTCAGGTTAAATCTTAGATTTCTCACTTGACATCATTATTACTGACATCCCATATCATGTTACTAGCTTTTCATAACTATAATATTGACACTATCAGGTTGTCATCCTGAGAATTCATTAGAAAACCCATTCATAACATTCCTTGCTTCTCATTCCATAGTTGCTTCCCCACCCTTTTCTTTATCAATCACATCCTTCTTATTAGCTGATTCTTACTCATTTCTATTATTTACTTTCACCTTCACCTCTTTATTGAGACACCTTTTTGCACTTGGTACCTCCTTATCGGTATTCCGTCTCATTTATTCTATAATCATCACGTTATTTCAATTTAAACTTTCCGAAATGTATCTGGCCCGATTCCTTTAACTTAGATTCATATAATCAACTTCTGCCAACCGTGTTTCTCATCACTTGTTCTTTTCTAACCGTGGTTTTCCACAGGTTGTCTTTCGTAAGTCAGACCAGGTCGTATATCTACATGCTCGTACTCCTATCATCTGTTGAACATCTGCATTTTACTGGCGTAGCCTGGCCACATGAAAACCCGTTATGACCGTGCTATAATTTTGGGGGTAAGGCTGGCTCGAATACCGCCGTCCGAACACTTTAAACTCTCAAGTGGCCCAATAAGTCTTCGGCTCAACCGCCCTTCCCTCCAAGTCTCATTAATTCTTTCTACGGGAATACGTTTAGCATCACGAATTATCAACCTCATATTCTCTATCTTGTTTGTGCAGAAGTACACTAACACAAACTTGCTTGTCATTCATCAACATGCCATTTAGCTTATCAATAGTAGCACTTTCTTTATCTTTACGTTGTCATCTCCTTTCTTAGAAGAATCACCATCGCTTGTTGTTTACGTAGTGCGTTAATAGCTAACCCTACGGGTTTCAAATCCCTTAGGGAGACAAAGTAATCATTATTCCTTATCCATAAGGAACACTTCCTGAACTTGATGTAGATATAACGTGAAGCAGATAGAATTGCAGAAGAGTTTCAAGCATCGCAGCTAGGCCCGGTTGATGAAACTATCACTTATGCATCTTCCATAAAAGACTGGAAACTTAACGGTTTACTTCATCAATTTTGTACCATGGTCCTGGTTTGCCTCAAAACGGGACCTTCTAAGGTACGTAATATGCTTAAGACTTCATCAGGAATCAAATCTTTACTTAAACTATTATTACTGTTAATTCTTGCACAGTCATCAGAAGGAATGTAAATTCCTCCAATCCGATATGACCTTCAAGGTCCTTCCAAATATCATCCTGTTTCTTCGGTATGAACATTTGTAATTATTCCTTTATACTTAGATTATCGGCCACCTCATTGGCCTTTCTTGATGATAATGATTTCTTGTAATCCTTGTTCCTTGGATATATTCCAATTCAAACATTTCTACCTCATTCCCATCATTTTTGGGTGAAAGCATTCTCCCTTAAGCTCTGCTGATGGAGAAAAATATATTTAACAGTCTTTCTCCATAAGTCATTGCTTCCACCTACCCGTGGGAACTTTATCACGTTTATTCCCAATCCTACTTAGGATACTTCTCTTCTTAGTTCTTTCCTTATCTTAGGATAATCTCAACCTTTATAGGTTCAATCCATACTTCCTCAGGGTCTCATACATGCCTCATCTGGCATTACTGTTACTATGTCATACATTCCTTACCAAACTTCCATTTTACTCGTAATCTTGGACAACCATATACACATGAGTCACTTTAGTACGGGTTACCCCATCCCAAAAAGGTCTAGTAAATTCCCCATCAAAGCATGGGTTGCAATGGGTTTAGTAGAAGACTCCTACGATCTCATTAATATTTCCTTTATATCAGAAGCCCTTGCAGTCGATGCTTACTTAGAAGCAACCCTGCTTTGTCTTTTCATTGCTGGTCTAGTCACTTTATAGTCCGTTGTGACTTGGCCTCAACTGGCCACACTAAAATAAAAATATATGATTTTAGGGATTGGCTAATAGCATTACTTTTCTAGCAATTGCTGGCAAAGTGCCTTCTTCTTTGATACCTTTCTACCTTTCCAAAACTTTACTTCATTTAAGTCTTAATCGGCTACTCAGCGCCGTCTCCGGTAACCTTTCCTCCACTTTTATCTTTTCAACTATTCTTATCAATCCTGCGTGCCACACAATCTTACCATTCCTGGCATAACAGCCTTTTCATTTAAGTCAATCCTGGAATTTCTCAGTCCGGCTGGTTTCTTACTTACATTTCCTATTTTCGTCCAATCTCACTTCATCATTTTATCACTACTGTCGATTGTAATGCTCAGGGTCCGTTTACTAACCCATTTTACAGCATCCTTACCCAAATCACAGGGTTTGCTCCAATTTTTACTCTCTTCCATGATATTCTCTGATAATCAGAAAGACAAGGTTTGCCAAAATTCACCGAATTCCTTTCCAGACTCAGGGAAATTTTGATCAATCTACCCACCTACTGGTAACATTAAGGAGACCAGTTTCGAAACCTGAAGAATAGTTCTATGAACCTCCAAGCAGGTGGAATCATAAGCAGTCATAGTTAACGAAATAATCATCATCGGATTGGAAGTTTACCCACTGGAGAGGAATCAATTATATCCATCCCTTAGAAGGGAATCAATAGTTTCAAATTGAAACCTGTCACAACGTCCTGATATTCAATACTACCAAACGTCGGTCTACCTAACCCTTTATGCGAAGCGTCATTGGAAGCACAAAGTCTCCTTTTTTTTTTCCATTAAGCAATGCCAACTCTTGGTCATTACCAATTTCACCTTTTAGCTCCAGGAAGATTTTCTCACATTTTTCTCTTTAACTGCTGATCGTATTACTTGATCTATTATAATTCCATGTCGGAGTAAACTTAAGGTAACTACTATAATCCATTCAAAGAGAAGAAGGAATTTAATATTCCTCTGAATCACATGCATCTAACGTTTCTGGTTCATCATTTAACTGAGTTGAATTAACTCTATACTCAGTCTCTGGCAGTAGTCTCATTACGAGTTCATCTTGACTTACTGGTCTTATCTTCCGGTAGGTTCTGAGATCATTGTCTTGCTTACTACTTCCTTATATAACTTTACCCAATCATGCTATCACTTCCCAATGTCTTTACTTTCTAAATGATTCATTCATAAAATGAACATTTTCCTTAATAAAACCACCTTATTAACCTCAATTTGGTTCCATAATTTACAACCTACGACACCTGCCTTCTCATGGCGAATTATTACTGACCATATTCATACTAATTCATTTATCAAATGATATGGCACTTACTGCCTCCTTCTCAACTATTCCTAGGGACTCTGCTCCTCGCCCTAAATCGATGTCTTTGATAATCATACATCCCTCTAGCTCTTTCTTTGTTAAGATGAAAATCTCTAAGGATTCTCATCTTTTTCCGTATAAGATCTCAAGTAATTCTTCCAATCCTTCTTTCTTGCTGGTACTACATCTGGTAGTCCGGCTATGAATTCAACATGCATCTTCGGATCTCTTAATAATATCTCGATTCTTTATACTCACTTTTCTGAGCACCATATCTTAATCATCACAGTCATTCTGGCTGCGACCCTCATTACCCATGGGTAAGCTCCTTATCCTAACAGGATTTTCCTTATCTGCTGGAACCTCTTCCGGGTCTCCAGTAGGGTACTCCATCGAATTACCCGCTGACCTTCAGCATATAAAGCTCGCGTTGTCGCTCGTATGCCTCAAGGTCAGTCGCCTTACTCGTCGATACGATATCGAGCTAAGTTACTATCATTATACTTACGAGTTCCCATAAGGGTTTTATATGCCATCACTACATTAAGTAGTCCGACTATGAACTTGGCAAGAGTTCTTATTATCTTATTGAATTTATTGTTTTAACGTCACCTCATCTCTGGGGTTTATAACGTACGCTCTGATACCACTTCTGTAACACCCCCAGATCCGGGGTCCGGGATCCGGTGGTTACGGTTTCCAATTCTGTCCACAACAATTGAACTTTCCTTAACATAAAATAAATTACGTCTCTATAACCCAACATAACAATATAAAACGCACCCGTTATAGTCCCAGAGATGAAATCAGAGTAATAATCAAATTTTTTATTAATCACATTATGAGTTCTTACAATCCAAAAGAATTTCAACATAAATACATACTCTTTGCCATCCATTTACATAAGTCATACTAGACCATATTCTTGGTACTGAAAGAATAAATATACCCTACCAATAGCTTCTTCTTCAGCTCTGGTAGTCTCATCGTCCTCGCCCGCGTCGAGTGCGCCTTGTGCGAGTCATCTGGTCTAGCTGTTGTTGTGATATAATAATAAAGCAAGGGTGAGCAATAGCCCACCAACAATAATATATAACTGAACGATAATGTATAACAGTTCAAAAGTATCTTTCAAACCATATGCCATGCATTTACGGAAATGATGCCAGTATAATATGAACGATGAAGTTACAAGGTAACTTAAAGTATTTGTTTGTAGAAATATCTGCTACATCAAAGTAAGCGAGATATTCTTATTGTTATTAAGAAGAGGAGTTTGCAAGAAAAGGTTGCAATTCCAGTTATGACCCTTTTCCAACTCTGCCAACAGTAATCATGTTGCAGGAAATAAATAAATTTGGATGATGAACCAATGATGGAGTATTCACCGCGCCCGCTGTTCCAATCTTGATGATCAGTCGAGATCGTACAGCTCAATTTAGATTTACTACCGGTAGAAGGAAGAACTGACGGCTTTACTTGTATACCGCCTTGCTAGCTCTCCTCGGCCAACGGTTGGGCCAAAGGGGATGGACCGGCGCTACTCGGCCTCTTACACGACTCCTAGTTCAAATAGAATTCATGATTCTGAATGTAACGTTCGTCCCCCTTTCCCCAAGTATAATACTTGTTGATAAGACTCCACAAAGTAGTCGTATCTAGTTGGAAAGGAAAATTTACCAATAACTCCCAAGCTATTACTTGGTAACGGATATCAACTTGTTCCAGTAATATTACCCCTCGAAAGATGAGAAGGTAAGCAACGACTTAATAAGTCAACAACACCCGAGTTGCGAGTGAAGGGAATACTTTATGACCGGGAAGTCGACAAGATAAATAACATTTTCCAAGTAAGGTTCCCTATTATTAAGGAGATAGACTCAAAGAAGAATGATGTCTGAGAACCTTTCTTGATATAAGATTAATAATAATATGACTCCGAAATATTTTCTGTAATAATCGAAGAAGATAAACCTTATCGAGGTTATTCTAAGTATGGAATAAATATTCAGAGAATATTTATTGAATTAAAATATTTTACGGAATATTTAGGAATATGAAAGAATATCTTTAATCAGAGTATCTCTCAAATAATTCTTGAAGAAATATCGAGAGAATATTTAATGCATAACTAAATATTCAAATGAATATTCCAAATAATATTCATTAATTAATAAGACCTGAAAGGAATATTTAAAATATTTAAAATAATATTCAATGATTAAATAGAACCCTGGATGAATATTCAAAATAATATTCATAATTAATTAGGAATTTAAATGAATATTGATAAAGTAATATTCATTTAATGGATAATATTCTAAATGAATATCAAGTAATGTTCATTTAGTAATCCAAGCTTTAAAGGAATATTCGAGATAAGACTCGATAAATAAATCAAGTTTCAGATGAACATTAAAATAATATTCGATAGGTAATTACTGTCTTAAATGAATACTCAAAAGTAATATTCATTTAATGAATAATATTCTAAATGAATATCCAATTAATATTCATTTAGTAGTCCAACCTTTAGAATAATATTCGCAATAATAATCGATAAATAATTCGACTCTGAATGAATATTAAAAATATTATTCGTCGAATAGTTACGTTCAAATAATTATTTGAAGTAAAGATCGTTAAAATAAATAATCTCGAACGAATATTCAAATAATATTCGTCGCCCGAATAATGGAAAATATTTACTTAAATATTTTCCTCCGAGGTAATCTCGATATATCAAGAAATATTGACTCCCGGTCTATATTTGATGAATAAGATGTATACGCCCTTCTATGAGGGTCTTATAATAACCGGCTTATAACTGATGTATAACTATCTAGCTTATAAGCCAACAATAACATTCAGGGAACAAGTATATCAATTCAACTTGAAAGTAGGCATGCATGCAATGGCATATGTATATCAGCAATCATATATATATATATATTTATTCAATCACAACAACAGCCTAAAAGAAGGGAATTGAAACTTGCCTGGTAGTCGAGTACGGTAAGGGGTAGTGGTAGCGGGTCCCGGTTCAGCTTGGTGATCTATAAATAGCCAAGGCATTCGGAATTAATCACTTAACATATTAAAAGTTAAGTTATACTTAATCCGAAACACGTTCTCGAGTTATCTCGTTATACCCCTTTTAGTGGATTACTTTTATCACTGATCCGACCCGACATTCGTTCGTTAATACGACATGTCATTGTACTTATACTTGGGACATACTTAAGTCATATGAGTTCTAAAGTCGATCGTTACGAACCAATACTATACTCCGAGTTTTATCGTCCGTTTTCTAAGTGTTTTACCAAAGTTATAAAAGAGTCGTCTTTTAGGGGTTCGTTCGCGTTTAACCTTGACTCGAACATTTTTAATAAATCGAAAAATGCTCTTTTTGACATACGGTTTTCTTTCACACCTTCCTTCTTACCCCTAGTATTTATTTACCAAGATTCTCCATGACGTTACATAGTTTACGAGGGTTCAATTTCAGTTACGAACTTTCGTTTACGGATTCGAACTACTTTTAGTAATTTGGTCATAATTCCTAAACCGTAAATCAAAATGCTTCGATTCTTTCGCCAAAGTGATCTATGTTCCAAAATCTATCAGTAGGGTTCATTAACTTTCCAAGAACAGAGAGTTATGGCTACTGACCAGTTCGGTTTCTTAGTGTTAATGAAAATCGGGCATTACGACGGCTACGAATCGAGCGTTCTAAAATTCATTACGCAACAACCAAGCCACACCGGGCATCTAATAAACTTATACACATAATAAGCACCCCAACAAGACCAGAAGCCACTGATCTTAGTATCAAACTCATCATGTTAATCAAATCACTAAATCACTAACTAAACATGCTTATAACATGAACATAATCATAACTAAGCTAGATCCATCAAGAACATGCTTAAAACTCAAAGTAGAGCAAGGGTTTTCAAGTCTTATACCTTCCTTGTAGTATGTTCTAGCCTCACTAAGCTTTGTATGATCCTTGAGTGGCCTTAAGCTAGCTAAATCAACCATAGGAATCAAAGAAAGCAAGATTAGTTCTTGAAAGTTACTATTCACCCTAAATTTGTAAAAATCATAGAAAATTGAAAAATAAGAATTTAGCTCTCAAATTTTTACCACATCTTGGGCTCTTCATAAACTTTGTTTTGAGTCCTAGATCATCAGATATGAAGCTTCCTAGCTAGGGTTTTGAGCCCTCTTTTTCTGCTGGACAGAAACTGGGCAGATTTGTTTCCCCAACTTTGAGCATGGATTTGACTAGGCTATACTATTGTGTTGGCCATGAAATTTTGAGAGAATATTACCCATGGAGTGGAGAGGCTATGGTTAAAATTTGGTGATTTTATCATGGATAGAAATGGAGATATGAATTTTTCTTTAAACTTTGTTTCTGCTGGCAGTTTGTGTTCTTGGTTGTTTTCTTTTCTTTGCCTTGTTTTGTTTGGCTTGAACTCATCTAATCTTGCATGATACACTTGGTTTTGATAATATCTTGTATAAAGCACCTTTATTAAAGGTGTGATGTATTGGATGATGAAATTGGAGAGACATGTGTTGATTTTTGTGTGGTAAGATGGTAAAGAGTGCTAAGTACTTGGTTTAATCTCTAAGTGTTCTAGTTCCTTGCTAACTAGTTGGTCCCTAGATATTTTCCTTACTTGCACATGCATGCCTTTGTTCTCTGCTTGCTCCTTTGTCCGGTTATTGCTCGTTTCGATTGATCGTTCGTAGGAATATTTCACGGATTTCTAATTAGGGCTTACCGGGAATCTTCTTAATATTAATAATATCATTCTCCATCTTTCTTACTAACTTTCGAATTTATATTCCTTAAATCCCTTCGTTAAATACTTAAGGCTATCAGTGTCCAGGGAACTCTCGGAGAAAATAAAAGTGCGGTTTTTCAGAATCCGACAGCTTTTACATACACTTATTTTCCCCCTGGATCACTAATACGAACTCGGAAATCCGTTCCGAATGCTTCTGTATAGTGTCGTCTCATATTATTATATACTCCCACCAAAACACTATTCATTCTATATTCTTTACTTGTTCTCTTAGGGTGGTACAATTGTCCGTATTCTCTTTCGATCGTTCCTTATCCTTTTTACGGAACTACTGGATTAATCGTTACCGATCTGGATGACATGAGAATATTCTCCTGCTTGAAATTGCCATATCTTATTCCCTTAGAAGATAGATTATTCTTACCTATGTTGTTACCCTTTAGCATTCTTCAAGACATGGAAATAATAAAATCGAATTCCATTCATTCTTTCCAAATATCAATTATTACATTGTAGCCATAACCACTCCTCAGTGGTTTCCTACCTTCATTCTTAAATCAAATATAATAACATCCCAAAATATCAAATCCTCAAAGTTAATATCTCAATTCTTGGATTATAATAATATTTAATCCACTGTCCGGTCAAATATTATACCGAAAAGAATTTGGAATTTCTGAATTCCGATCGTCTCTGCATTCACTTATTTCCTCCGCGTATTACTAATATGACTTCGAAACATCCATATCACGTCCCGTACATAGGGTGGAGTGAAAAGTTTTCCAACTTACAAAATCACTATTCATCCACCAAATTACTATGCACGTACAGGAAACACTATGCACGTACGGGAAATACTATGCACGTATGGGAAACACTATGCATGTACTCATTTCCCTTCAAGGATCCATTAGCTCCTTCCTGGATGGTAGATTATTCTTATCTAGGTCCTCAACCATCGAATTACTCTATTCTGACAATATACCAATGCATCAGGATCATTGTCCAAAGCAATATCCATTCATTACAATCATTGTTCTTTGAAACCACCATTCATTAGAGCTGGTGACCTTGTTATCGGAATCATTGTTCCTCATTTTATCATTACTTAATAAAAAGTTTTAATTATATCCAAAATTTGGGGTTCTTACAAATGTCCTCTGATGATGTTCAAACATCTGACGATTCATCCTTTAAAGGTAATTTTACAACTTTCACTTCTTATACTTATAACAAGTTTGAATTGTTTTTGATTTAATGTAATGGTTGCTTATTTTCAGAATTCGATTCTATAGATTATGAAGAAAAGCAATTACAATTATTTATTTCATCTTTCAAGTCCCAGAAAGATCTTATCAGTTCTACCAAAGAAATTTACATGGTGCAGGGATATGTTTTATCAATCAAGTGTTCTAGAAAAGAAAAGTATGTTGTTCTTGGTTGTGATAGGGGAGGTTGTTATCGCAATTAGTTGAACATTCCTGCTGAAGATCGAAAGAGAAAATCAGGTTCTCGACTAATTAATTGTCCATTTCAACTTCGTGGTAAGAAACAACTTGAAGGGTCCTGGACACTTCAAATGGAAAATGATTTGCACAATCATGAGCCATCATCAGATATGTCGGGTCATCCTTCATGTCGTCAATTATCAGAATAACAAACTTTAGTTATTGAAAGAATGAAAAGAGCTTGTGTGCAAACTCGTCAAATATCGTCACTGCGACAAGAGAATGTTAATACAAAAGTAGTTTCGCGGTGTTAGGTCCAAATGTGTTGTAGAAGGGGGGTGAATACAACTTTTCGAATTTGATAAGCAATAAATACGATGCAATAAACGAACACACAGATTCAAGGAATATATGTCTTATATATAACTTGAAGTGGTTGCTACAACATTCATTACAAAGTATAACAGAAGTTCAGAGAGTAGTGAATGATACTAAGCTCTGTGAATACACTCTCTCTCTTTTACATGTGTTTCTCTCAAGAATTGCTCACACAAAAAAACATTACACAAGTACTTCTATTTATACTACATGTAATCTATGTCCTGTAGTCTTCAAAGACTAAGATATACGTGGCCCAATGATGTCCACATAAATCTTGCCTTATCTTGAAAGCTTGGAAATCTGCCAATCAGAAGATGTCATGTGTCATGTTGAAACTGCACTCTAAGTAGAACTTCTACTTGAGAATTTCTACTTAGCCATCTCGAATTTCTAAGTAGAACTTCTACTTAGAAATATTCTACTTGGTCATCTAGAATATTTAGTACTTAGAAAATATTCTGGTTTTCAACTTGAAACTTCAATGCACATCTTGAACTTGTGATATCTTCATGTCTTCTTTATTCTTCACCAAGCTCTTGAACATGGATCTTTATTACTGACATAAACTTGCTATCAATGTCCTGACACTTGATGCACTGGTCTGGTTCATAATTGACTAGTATTGATAGTGTTTTTTCTTCTTGAATAAATTACCATATTCAATTAGTAATGAGGCTTTCCAATGTTAGCTTTCCTTCTTGTTCACTTGAAATCAATTTGTCTTATTGATACTGATAGTTATGATCTTGATTCTTGGCTTTTCAAATCACTGAGGCATGAACAACTTTGACTTGAACTTCTCTCAATGATTTCTTCTTGGCTTGATCATAGTTAACATGTTGAATTGTATCAATTACCTTGTCTTCTTTTAGTGTTGATTTCTTTGTGGCTTCTTGTTCTTGATTGTCTTCTGGTTAAGTATCTTTTCCTTTAGTTGAGTTACATTAGTTATAGTGTTACAAGTTTACACACTCTGCCTTTCAATCTCCCCCTATTTGACTCGAAGTTATTCTCAGAATTGGATCTTTTCAAAATATCCCCTCAAGTGGAACCTCATCTCAAACTTCGAGATAAAGTTCGAGATAGACCTTATCTCGAATATTTTGAAGATGGAACTAGGCACACTGGTAACTCGAACTCGAACCCTAAGTCGAGTTTCGAGATGAAGTTCGAGATAGACACTAACTCGAAAATCTTCCCAGACTTAGAATTTTCAAAACTTCACTCTGGAAGCTCAAATCGAAATCCAAGTCGAATTTCTAGATGAATTTCGAGATAGAAACTAACTCGAAATTTTGAAGATACTTATATTTCTCAACAATTAAATTTCCAAATTAATATAAATATCAATTCAAGGATTTTTAATAAGTGACATAATTAAAACATTCCTTGATAATTCTAAGGCCTCTAATTACATGAAAAACATAGGTAAATTCATCAAAAATCATGCAAAATTTAGAATATTATGAATTTAACTCCCCCTATGATCATGCAATCTAACAAGCATAAATTCATAGATTTGTACTATTAAATACACTTAAAACACAATGAATTCATGTAAAATAACACTATATGCAACCTGTAACAATCATTAATTAGGCATTTTAAAGTCTAAGCACATAATGATTAAATAGTTTGCACAACAAAAATCTGGATTTTACAGATAGGAAGCTTTACTAACTTGTGTTAAGCATTCCCAATTCACCAACCAATCTATTGAATGTTACTTCATCAAGAGGTTTGGTGAATATATCTGCAATTTGTTGCATTGTGGGCACAAAATGTAGTTCCACATTCCCCTCCTCGACATGTTCTTTTATGAAGTGATACCTGATGTCGATGTGCTTGGTTCTTGAGTGATCTACAGGATTGTTGGTTATGGCAATGGCACTTGTGTTGTCACACATAATTGGAACTTTCTTGTGCTCCATGCCATAATCCTTCAATTGGTTCCTCATCCACAGTATTTGAGCTACACAGCTTCCAGCAGCAATGTACTCATCTTCAGCAGTAGAAGTAGATACTGTATGTTGCTTTTTACTTTGCCAAGACACCAATCTTCTGCCAAGAAATTGACAAGCACCAGATGTGCTTTTCCTATCAATCCTGCAACCTGCATAGTCTGAATCCGAATAGCCAATAAGATTAAAACCTGTATCTCTTGGGTACCAAATCCCTAGATTTGGTGTGCCCTTGAGATACCTAAAAATTCTTTTGACGGCTACGAGATGTGATTCTCTAGGATCCGCTTGGAACCTTGCACATAAACAAGTTGCGAACATTATATCGGGTCTACTTGCAGTTAAATAGAGAAGGGAGCCAATCATACCTCGATAGTTTGTGATGTCAACTGATTTACCTGATTTGTCTTCATCAAGCTTCGTGGCTGTTGCCATGGGAGTCTTAGCTGCTGATGCATCTTCTAGATTGTACTTCTTGAGTAGATCTCTGACGTACTTGGATTGACAGATAAAGATACCATCTTTTCTCTGACTGATCTGTAATCCAAGGAAGAAGGACAGCTCTCCCATCATGCTCATCTCATATTTTTCCTGCATTAGCTTAGCAAATTTCTCGCACAAGCGCTCATTAGATGACCCAAAAATAATATCGTCCACATAGACTTGAACAAGTATTAAATCATTCTTTACATTTTTATAGAACAATGTTTTATCAATTACTCCCCTAGTAAAACCATTTTCAATTAAGAATAAGGATAGGGTTTCATACCAACGCCTTGGGGATTGCTTGAGGCCATAGACAGATTTGAAGAGAAGATACACAAAATCTACAAGTTCTGGATCAATGAAGCCAGGCGGCTGTTACAGATACACTTCTTCTTCTAACTCTCCGTTCAGGAAGGCACTTTTCACATCCATCTGAAAAACCTTGAAGTTCTTATGTGCTTCAAATGCCAAGAACATCCTGACTGCCTCAAGTCTTGCAACCGGTGCATAGGTCTCATCATAATCAATTCCTTCTCGCTGAGAATAACCTTTTGCAACCAAATGAGCCTTGTTTCTTGTTACAAGTCCGTTTTCATCCAGTTTATTTCTGAATACCCACCTAGCTCCAATTACTGATATGTTCTTTGGTCGGGGTACCAGTTTCCAAACTTTCTGCCTTTCAAATTGATTGAGTTCCTCTTGCATTGCAATCACCCAATCAGGATCACCAAGAGCTTCTTCTATTTCTTTAGGTTCAAGCTTGGATAAGAACCCAGAATATAAGCAAATATTAGCCAGGTCAGCTCTTGCAGTTCTTCTAGTAGTCACACCAGCATCTGGATCAACAATAATTAATTCAAACGGATGGTCTCTATTCCATACCCGTTCTCTTGGAAATTGTCTTGATGATTCAGCTTGACTTTCTGAGATGTGGTGTTGACTACTTTGATTATTTTCACTAACTCCCCCTGAGTTAGTGCCAGCTCCTACAGAACTAGTGTCAACTCGTCTCGAGCTTTGAACAGTTGTTCTTGAGCTGCTATTTACTCCCCCTGAGTTGTTGTCGGTTCGTACTGAAGAAGTCTCTTCTGATCTTGTAGAATTAGATTGTTCACTAGACTCATGTTCTTCACATACACTTGGGACATTTAATGGGACAACTAACTCAGGTTCATCTTCAAGTTCATCTAAGTCCAGATTTTGAAATTTTAGGGACTCGGGTTCACTAGAATCTCTAGAAATTGATGGGAGTTTGGTATCGCCGAATCTGACGTTGTAGCTTTCAGTCACTTTTCGATCATTCACTAAGAACACCCTATAAGCTGCCACCACATCTGTGGAGTAACCAACAAAGATTCCTTCACGAGCTTTTGCTGCAAACTTGCCTAGATTTTCATCATCTATAAGTACATAGCATTTTGCTCCAAAGACATGAAAGTATTTGATTGTTGGTCTTCTGTTGTTCATTAGCTCACATGGTGTCTTTTCTTTATCTTTTATGATCAAGGTTCTATTTTGAGTGTAACACGCGGTACTCACTGCTTCGGCCCAGAAGTACAGAGGAAGTTTCGAATCATACAACAAAGTTCTTGCTGCTTCAACCAAAGTTCTATTCTTCCTTTCAACTACTCCATTTACCTGTAGAGTTCTCGAGGCTGAATACTGACGACGTATTCCCTTAGATACACAGAAGTCATTCAGCACTGCGTTTTTGAATTCAATGCCATTATCTGATCTAATCGTCTTCACAGTAAGTGTTGAAACATTCTCAATTTGAGTGATGTGATCAATGATTAGGAAAGGTACTTCGTCTTTCGTCATTGCGAACAATACCCATGTATACTTGGAGAAGTCATCCACGATTACCAATGCATATCTTTTCCTAGACAAAGATAGGACATTCACTGGGCCAAACAAATCCATATGAAGAAGTTGCAGAGGCTCAGTAATACTAGAAATTTCTTTGCTTTTATGCGATGCTCGCTTCGACTTTCCTATTTCACAAGCTTCACAGAGTCCTTTCGGAGCGAACTCCATTTGAGGTAGATCTCTCACCAATTCTCGTCTCGCGAGAGCATTCATCGTTTTGAAGTTTAAGTGAGATAGCTTTTTGTGCCATAACCAGCTTTCATCATCCGAAGCTTTGCTGTAGAAGGTAACATAAGGGCCAGCCTTCATAACCAACTCTGTAAGCATTGACTTGTTTCCAGTCATATGCCTCGATGCTCCACTGTCTAGCACCCATATAACTTTACTTCTATTCTGCTTAATGCCCTGCATTGACAGATTGATTAGACGTTCTTCGGAACCCAACTTTGATTGGGCCCAGCTTTTCTATAAGATCGAGAATCAACAGATTTAACAACAGGAGATGTACTTTTCTTAACATTACTAGAGCTTTCGACTTTCTCCTTTCCTTTCTCAGACTTGACAGATTTGTCAGTCTTAGGAGAAGGTTTGTCACTCCTAATTTTAGGAGGACTGACAGTCTTGGCTCTCACATGCTTCTTTTTGATGTTTGAACTAGCAGCAGTATTTGAGCAAGACTGGCTAGATGCATTCATTAAATTCACAAAAGTTTGCATGATGTTGAAAGTGCATGGCATACAATTAGGTTGACCACATTGTGCATGATTCTGATGCAGATTATTCATTGTATGTGTGGCAGGCATGGCATGTGCAGCAGGAACATTTATGTTAGCTTTACATGCATAAGAAAGATGTTCAATAGATTTACAGTGATAACATGCTTTCTTTATTCGTTCAGCCTTAACCTCTTTTATGCCTTTTTCTTTCTTACCTTGTTGTTTAACAACCTTAGCTCCTAATCCTGCTCTAGATTCATCTCTAGGGCAATTGATTTTAACTTGTTTGATAGGAGTTATAGGTTGTGCTTTCTGGCGATCTTCCATCTCAATCTCATATCTAGCTATTAATTCAGTCTCTTCTTCTAATCGAGGAACAAGGTGTTTGAAGATAGGTTTGACAGCTGATTTAAGAGGGATAGGAATTTCCTTTTTAAGGTCACTGGAACTAGTGTCGATAGGTATCTTTCCTTCTTTCTTAGGTAAGTTAGAATAGTCAAGTCCTATACCTATTCCAGTTATCTTCTTAAATGTGCCGTTATCTACATACACTTTACTAGCAGCTAGTTTGTAAGCTTCGCATTTAGTTTCTAACTCAGCTAGGTCATTCCTAAGACATGCTTCTATTTCTTCCTTAAGGATGAGCTTGTGTTCCAAAGATTTAATAAAGTCTCTTAGGGAAGTATCTACAGTGCAAGCAGCCTCTAACTCTTCCACTTTTGCCTCAAGCATTCTGCTTTTGGCGACAAGTGTTTTCTGTTCCTTTTGAGAAGTGTCTAGGCTTTTGCACAACATATAGATCTCTTCACTAAGAGCCCCGTTCTGTTCCTTATACTCATCAATGGACATTTCTACTTTAAGGGTTAGAACTGGTACCTCTGGTTCCTCTGATGTCTCAGCCATGAGGGCAAAGTTTGCTACATGAGTAACATCTTCCTCATCTGAATCATCCCAAGCTCTTCCTTCTGTTACTAATAAAGCTCTTTTTCCATGTCTTTCCTTCACCAGCGATTCATACTTGCTTTTGAGGGCTTCATATGTCTCTTTTGGATAAGTCTGTTTAGGCTTTTTGGGCTTTTTGCAGTCCATAGAAAAATGTCCAGCTTCACCACAGTTATAGCATTTGAACTTCATTTTGAAATCCAAAGGAGATTTGTAGCTGGTACTCTTGCCTTTACCTTTGTAGCCTGACGAACTACCACCAACACTAGCAACCCGATAATAAGATGAAGAATTTCTCTAGGGTCGGTTGATCTTTCTGAATCTCATGTTGCTGAACTTCCTTGCCATGTATGCCACGACACTATCGTCCATGTTGTCCAGCTCCTCTTGGGTGAAGTAGTCATCATCACTGTTAGATGTACACTCGTCATCATTTTTAACTTGATGTGGTGCAGGTGATGATTTAGACTTTTCTGCAACTATTGCCTTCTTAGACTCTTCCTCATCAGCAACTAATCCTGATGCAGTTTCTTTTCCTTTTGAATCATTGTCCCATGCTTGATCTTGAAGTGTCTCCAGCTCATAGGCCTTCAGTATTCCATAATATTCTTCCAGAGAAGTTGTATGCAAATCTCTGGTTTCTCTTACAGCGTAGACCCTATGTTCAATGCTCTTTGGCTGGTTCCTCAGATATCTCGTATTGGTCTCAACCATGGGGAGAGTTACACCTCTCAGATTCAAATCCAATACCAACTGACTGAATCTTAGATAGACGTCTGTTATGCCTTCTCTTTTCTTATTCTGAAGGTGTCATACTCCATTTTGAGTATGAGTGTCTTGTTGCTTCTAACCTCTGCAGATCCTTCCATGACAACTTCTATCTTGTCCCAAATCTTCTTTGCTGTATTCAGACCTTTGACTATGTTGAACATTTCATGATCAAGGGATTCCATCAAGGTTTGTCGTACGGAAGTATCATAAGCTTTTTGCTCCTTGTCAGCATCTGAAAACTCCGATGCCTTTTTAGGCTCAGACCGAGGTGGTATAACCTCCTTTCCTTCCGTATGCTCAGGAATAATCACCATTGGAACAAATTTACCCTTGTCAAGGACTTCCAGATATTCAGGGTTAATTGTCTCTAAGTAGAGTCTCATTCTGAAAACCCATTCTTCATAGTGATCTCGGTTGAACATTGGGATCTTGAATGTATTTTTAGGAGCCATTTCAATTCTGGTCACCAAAAGTTTCTAAGTACCCAAGACTCGGCTATGTAGAATATATATGTAGAACTTCTGCCTAAGTCAAAATTTTTCTAAGTAGAAATTTTTGTTCAAGTCGAACTTCACCAAGTAGAAATTATCCAAGTCGAATTTCTATGTAGAAAATCTCAAGTAGAAACTCTATGTAGAACTTTTGTCCTTGGAATAAATTTGCTGCAGATTACTTTAATATTGAATAAACAATATTATCTCTTTAACACTTTTTTGACTTTTGAGGCTTTACTCACCTAACCCACGTGCTAGGTACTAAGTATGTTCTGCTATGCTTTTTGTCGTGAATAACGCACATCAAAAGTCCAAAAACACCTTTTTTACTTTTTATCTTTTTGAGAAGGAAATCAAAAAGTTGTTGGGTTGTCTTCTTTAATAAGAACAAATGATAAACACTCAAGAACACCAAATATCAAAGTACCCAGATTAATTCACAAAAATTAATTAAAATACACCCAAGCTAAATAATAACACCTGGAGTATTTAAATAATTTTTTTTTCCGGATGAGTTTTCACTACAAACGAATTAAAGCTCACTTTTCTAGAATTTTAGAAAAGTAGATCTAGAAAATGAAAACTCACGATTCTTCTACCAAACACAAGGATCTATGTTTTGTGTGTTAAACATATAGCTTTGATACCAATTGTTAGGTCCAAATGTGTTGTAGAGGGGGGGGGTGAATACAACTTTTCGAATTTGATAAGCAATAAATACGATGCAATAAACGAACACACAGATTCAAGGAATATATGTCTTATATATAACTTGAAGTGGTTGCTACAACATTCATTACAAAGTATAACAGAAGTTCAGAGAGTAGTGAATGATACTAAGCTCTGTGAATACACTCTCTCTCTTTTACATGTGTTTCTCTCAAGAATTGCTCACACAAAAAAACATTACACAAGTACTTCTATTTATACTACATGTAATCTATGTCCTGTAGTCTTCAAAGACTAAGATATACGTGGCCCAATGATGTCCACATAAATCTTGCCTTATCATGAAAGCTTGGAAATCTGCCAATCAGAAGATGCCATGTGTCATGTTGAAACTGCACTCTAAGTAGAACTTCTACTTGAGAATTTCTACTTAGCCATCTCGAATTTCTAAGTAGAACTTCTACTTAGAAATATTCTACTTGGTCATCTAGAATATTTAGTACTTAGAAAATATTCTGGTTTTCAACTTGAAACTTCAATGCACATCTTGAACTTGTGATATCTTCATGTCTTCTTTATTCTTCACCAAGCTCTTGAACATGGATCTTTATTACTGACATAAACTTGCTATCAATGTCCTGACACTTGATGCACTGGTCTGGTTCATAAGTGACTAGTCTTGATAGTGTTTTTGCTGAATAAATTACCATATTCAATTAGTAATGAGGCTTTCCAATGTTAGCTTTCCTTCTTGTTCACTTGAAATCAATTTGTCTTATTGATACTGATAGTTATGATCTTGATTCTTGGCTTTTCAAATCACTGAGGCATGAACAACTTTGACTTGAACTTCTCTCAATGATTTCTTCTTGGCTTGATCATAGTTAACATGTTGAATTGTATCAATTACCTTGTCTTCTTTTAGTGTTGATTTCTTTGTGGCTTCTTGTTCTTGATTGTCTTCTGGTTAAGTATTTTTTCCTTTAGTTGAGTTACATTAGTTATAGTGTTACAAGTTTACACACTCTGCCTTTCACGCGGACTATTGCAAGTATGAAGTTCAAGATGAAAAAAGAAAAGTTGGTTGGTCGAACTCCAATTCAAGCTTTATATGACGAACTCGGTCGAGGTAATTTTATTTTTGATGTTACTCATCATGATAATGGAAAGATTAAGCGACTTTTTTCTCTCATCGAATCACGATCACACTTACTAGGAGTTATCCAACTGTTTTTGTTATGGATTGTACTTAAAAACAAATATGTATAAGATGCCATTACTTGATATAGTAGGAATGTCAAGTTTTAACACATCTTTTTATTCATGTTTTGCATTCCTGGAGAGTGAGAAGTGTGATGATTATATTTGGGCTCTAGAAAAATTTAAAGGCATTTTAGAACCTGGATGTGAGCCTTCTGTGATTGTAACGGAAAGAGAATTAGCCTTGATGAATGCTATTGAGGTCGTATTTCATAGAGCTATTAATTTCTTATATGTTTGGCATATTGAAAAAAATATTTTGGCAAAGTGTAAGAATTATTTTGATAAACAACAAGACTGGGAGTTGTTTTTGTCGGAATGGAATGCAATGATATATTCCCAAACCGAAGAGGAATACATGAAAACTTGGTCTGAATTTGTGCTTGCATATAAAGAAAAAGAAGATGCTATAAGATACATAAAGAACACATGGCTTCCACATAAAGAGAGGTTTATTCATGCATGGACTGAAAAATGTACACATTTTCGTAGCCATGTTTCATCTAGAGCAGAAGGTGCCCATAATAAGTTGAAACAATATTTACAAGTTTCAACAGGGGACTTTCAGAAAGTGAAAGAAAGAATGTGTTTGGCCATTGAAAATGATTTTCAGAAGATTAAATCGCGACTTTCAAGCGAGAAAATTCGAACTCTCCATGATTGTAATATTATGCTTTTTCGAGAATTAAATACTCGGGTGTCACATTTTGTGATGAAAGAATTATTTAAGCAATGAAAGTTGGTTAGATCTGGAAAAATGAAGTCTACATGCACTGGCCAGTTTAAAACAGTTATGGGTCTTCCTTGCGCACATATGTTGAATGGTTGGAAAGAGTATGTCGTACCCATTGATGCCATACACACTCAATGGAGGATTGACAACAGACATTTAATTCTTCTTGGTGCTGAGATTGATCCTAACGCTCTGAAAATAAAGGAGTTACTTGGTACTTTTGAAGACAAATATCAAGAATGGCCTCTTACTCAAAAAGATAATGCATTGGATGTGTTATCTCAACTTGTTAATGGGAATTCATCCCAACTTCATGAGCCAGAAGTTGTGTCACACAAAGGAAGGCCACAAGGATCAATAAACAAAAGGAATTCTTCTTGTACAAAATGAAATCTTTTAGAATTTGAGATTGTTGAAAAAACCAGAAAGTGTAGTGTTTGTGGATTTACCGGACACAATAGTCGTTCCTGCCGAGGTAAAAATAACGTGCCTGAATACATGGATTGCTACACTCCATGTCTAGTAGAAGAGGAGAACATTGGTTCAGATCCTTATAATTTATCCGAAGACTTCTCGCGAAATTCATATGTTAATGTAAGTTACCTTTTATTGTAATTTTTTGAATGTTTATTTTGTGTAATATTTCTTTAATCATGTCTGACTCGTTCTTTTATTCTTGGTCCCAGAATGAGGAAAGACTTGATTTCTTCGATCTTTAGAGACATGGCATAAAATTGGTTGTGAAGACTGAAGCATTGTAATTTTGCAGAAAAGTGGCATCTGATCATATTATCATATAAATGTGGATATCTTAATATTTTTGTGAATTGTTTAGAACAATTAATTTTGGACCAGTGGTTGATTCATATATTGTTCCTAGAAAGTGTAATGCTCAGGTGCTGTTAGTTTTGTATGTTCTGGACCTCTTAGTTTTGTAAACATCTGCTTTAGCTCTGGAATTAATATAGCATGCTCTGGAAGTTAATGTTAAGGATAATATGGTAATTACAATATACATTGCTCTGGAAGTTAAAATTGAGCTCGGGATTTAGCATTTCCCTAAAACAAGATCACAAGTTATACACAAAATGACAGAAACTTCAGTCAACTTAATCAAATGAGATATTAACATGATTGATGTCTCTGTACAAAACCAAAATCTTGCCGAACTAGTTTATATTGACAATTAACAAATATAATATAATAATTATTTAACACTTTACAGTTTACATGACAAGGCATTATATATATCAAGTTTAAATCCCCTGTTATTATATTAACACACTAGCACATATGATCACATAACTAATTAGAATCATAAAAATTATACAATTTAAGTTAATTTATAACATACATAAATAATTTGATTAGTCGAGCTACAAACACTAAACCTTAATTATATACAATGTAGACAGACATATTAAAATAGAGCATGACCTCCTCGACCTTGTTTTGAATCACAAAAAATTAACTAATTAGATAATTAAAAACACATAATATAATGGACCATGACATATTACAATATATTAAATATTAAAATAGGTACTCTCGACCTCAATAGTAACTCGGATACCAAATTATGAGATCAATACAACTAATGTAATGGTTTCACAAAAAGAAAATATACAATATATAATATGAAAATATAAAATACATGACGTAGTGCAAATATGTTATTAGTATTATCACTACTAGAAAAACTGGATTAGACATCGGTTTCTGGCCGTTGTAAAAAAAAAAATCTGAGCGATGTCTATGTGAGTGTAGAGAAAGGTGATAACTTCAGACATCGGTTTTTGGTTGTTGTCTATGATGGGTTTAGACATTAGTTTCTAATAGATTTCCGATCTCCCTGATACACTTTTTCTAGTTATATTGCAGTATTTCTTTTTAAATAATGCTATATTATGGTCATTAGATTAACATAAACATAGAACATGCAAGGTATATGAAGACATATAAATCGATTTCTTGGTAAAAACCGATGTTATATGTTCTACCAGACATTGGTTGGTTAGTGAAACCGATGTTATATAAAGTTACATTGCCTAGTTGACATCGGTTTCTTGGTAAAACCGATGTTATATGTCCTAACAGACATTGCATTCTTAAATTGACTGATGTTATAGTGACTAAAAGACATCAGTTTTTTTCATATACAACTGATGTCTATTGACCTGCTCCAATCATAGCTATATGTAATATAAATGCACCTAAAAATACCAAATCCACAACCAAAAACAAACTAAAACAAATACCAAACTTCAATTATCATTGCAAAACCAATCCACTATACAAGGACGAAACCGAAATCAAAATTCTTAAAGCTAATATAGTATCAAGTCCAAATCCATCCCTACATTGCAAATTAGTACCAAATGCCAAACCAACTACTACAAGTACCATCTGACAAACGAAATAAAGACTGGCTTAAATATCAGCATGTATGCCTCAAGCTCAGCTCTTCCTCGTTGTAATTCCCTTTTGCTTTGAGCTACCTTTTCATGTCCGGTTGAAGCTGCATTAACAAAATTGAACCTACAAAGACCACCAAAAGGATGAAGATATCTAAGCAATACACCTCCCAAATCCGTATAGCATACTTGTGAACAAATTGTTCCAAAACAAGCTCAATAAAATATCTAAAATAAAGGACATAAAGAATTATAAGCTATAAGCTTATAAGTTAAAACTTGATTCTTTACTCATACAATAACAAGGAGCATGTTATAGAAAAGTAGAGGCCGTTTGGCTAAGATTAAAATTATTACTTATGACTTAAAGTTGCTTAAAGTGATAAGTGGGAAGTGAAAATTTTAAGTTAATATCTGTTTGGGTAATTTTATCTTCATAGGTAACTTATGAATTATTAAAAATGTAAAGTTAAAAATTAATTTGATAAATTATTTATTTGAATGATGATATTAACTTTTATAAAATAAAATTCTAAAATTAAAATAAGTCGTTTGAAAAATTACCTCCTACCAACTTTTGACTTTAAATTATTTTTTTAACTTTAAGTAAATTTTTGGCTTATTACACAAACAAGCATTTTTTAACTTAAAATCAGAAATTACTTTATGCCCTGCTTAAAAGCAGTAGCCAAACGGCCTCGTAGTACAAGCACAGGATAAGACAAAACCATGTATGTATTAAATTAAGTTATAATTAAGTTATTCTTGAGGATGCAGCAAAACAAAGTAAAGAAAAGTACCTTTCAATAGGTTGTGTTTACAAGACAATCTATCCCTTTAGTCTCTCCTGTTAATCTGCCTTGCATCTCTCTCTTCTTTACTCTGCGTATCACTATACGGCTCTTAGTAACAATCTTCCCTTAGGATTATAATATTAGGGTTGATTTAATATATAGGCACAAGACATCGTGTTCTTTTCTGATTAATAATGTTATTAAATAACTAATTCTCTTTTAAATGAATTATTATTATTATTATTATTATTATTATTATTATTATTATTATTATTATTATTATTATTATTATTATTATTATATAAAATATGCAAAATTCCTGGATATTACATCCCTTTAAAAAAAAGGATTTCGTCCCCGGAATCAAACAAAACTAAAACTTGTACCTGATTTGAATAATTGTAAATATCTCCCCTGAGTAGATTTTTCTAATTTTCACGTATATTTCCCCTTCTCTTCTCTCTCGTTGACTTTTTAATAAAATTTTAACAAATGAGATAAATTTCTTTCTCGTAACTTGCTCCTCTCGAGATAAAATAGTTTCTACTTCCTCTTCACAATAAATATACCCTATAGTCGTATGGAACAAATACATAGCCAAGTGAAATTTTCTGTACTTATAATCCCAAAAAATTGACATGTGAGACATTCACAAACAAGGGGGATATGAGATAACTATGTTGCTAGTGCTACTCTATAAACAACTTCCATAACTCTCTTTATAGCATCAAAAGATCAACATATCTTAACTGAAGTTGTCCTTTTTACACCAAAAGTATCACACCCTAAAACAAATGTCACTTTCAAGAATCAAAATTCATAGGGTTCAAATCCATCAAGGTTATGTTAATCCACATAATTCTTTTGATCAATTTGAATATCACAAGTCTCTTAATGTAGATGACGCCTCAAAAATTTTAAACCAAGAAGTACTACCGATCAATCTAGATTGTAGGTCAAATATGTACACATAAAAAGTACAAGACCATCACAATTTAATGAAAAAACAAAAATGTATCGACAATAGTTTAAACGAATATTTACTATTTAAATAGAGAGGGAAAAAATAATGAATTCGTACATGATATAGTTGTTAAGTAAATTTTAAAATATTCGAAGTCAGGTGTAGAGGAAGCCAGTCGGAATTATCCCACAATTGCTAGAGAGGAACGATCTTGGACCTATGTGATATCCGGCCTGTGGCTTGACTCGTCAAGTTACCGGAGGTGGGGACACGAAGGCTGGTGGTATTATCCCGCAATGGACAGAGGTCCGGAGGTGGGGACAAGTAGCCAGCCCGAAAATACCTTTCTGTAGATATATTACTCATAAAATATGCAAAAAATTTCAGTTTAATACGAATTTTCAAAGTAAGAGTATCAGTATAGAAAATGCCCTGGTATGTCACTAAAATTGCAAAATACACATACTTATGCATAGAAACTCAGAAAAGTTAAAGAACCAAAGTTGGAGATAATTCAAATACCTTTCCAGGGACAGTAAAATCATCATCATACGACAAAAATTGAATTTTATACAGATTTTACAAGAACTCAGCACATGTAAAAGACCAAATATGGCAATTCTTTACAATCATAACGAAATAAAAAACAGAAAGATGATATCCGTACCTTAAAACTCAGAAATTACGAAGGATGATCAAGAATTTTAGATTCCCCAATCACTCTAAAACCTAATACATGTATATATAGCATAAAACTCATAAGTTCTAAATTCCAAATCAAATATGATAATCTATACACAATGGGTTTAAGCTTTTACCTTAAAACTCCAAAATCCTTCTCCCAATTAGATTGTATTACCCTTCTCTTTCTCTTCCTCCTTCTCTTTCTCCTCCCACTTTTTTTTCTTCCCCTCTGAACAAAAATAACGTAAGTTTAACTCATCCCCCTTTTCTTTTCTTTTTGTAACGTCTCTTCTTTCTTTCTCTTTTTTTTATTCTTTTTTTTCCCAATAAATTAGTTTATTTTTAGTATTAAATAATATAAAAAATATTGGGGTCTTACACAGATAGCATACCAAACTCAGTTAAGAGATCCAACACATATTTCTTTTGTGAGACAAAAACCAGCTTGTGTTCTATCGATTTCAAGGCCTAAGAAATAGGTCATAGGACCTAAATCTTTCATATGAAAAGTACAAGATAGCACAGACTTCAAGCTTTTGATGGATGCATCACAATTGCCCGTAATTAATATGTCATCCACATATATAAGCACGAGAGTAATAGATGCAGGTGTTACCTTTGTAAAGAGGCTGTAGTCTGCCTTGGAATGCACAAGTCCAATAGACAAGAGAGTCTCAGGTAGCTTGTCAACTCATTCACGTGGCGCTTGACGCAATCCATACAATGTCTTCAATAATTTGCACACCAAGGTAGTTCCCATTTGAACCATTTTCTCCCCCTGAGCATGTGAGATCCTACTACCATAGCCTGTATAACCTTGTGGGAAATGCATATACATAGCTTCATTGAGAGTGCCATATAGAAAAGCATTTGACACATCCATGTGAGTTGCATCCCAATCATGCATGGCTGCCACTGCAAGAACTGCTCCTACAGTTGACATCTTAGCCACCGGAGCAAAAGTCTTCATGTAATCCACACCATAGATTTGCTTGTTGCCTAGAATCACCAATCGAGCATTGAATTTATCCACACTTCCATCTGGTTTGTACTTGGTCTTATAGACCCATTTGCTTCCAATAGATGTCCTGTTTGGGGGAAGCTCAGTGATTTCCCATGTTTGATTTTCTTCAAGAGCATCAAGCTCTGTGTTCATAGCATCAATCCAATGAGATTGAGTAACAGCATGCTTAAAATGAACAGGATCAGTACCATGAACAATGTTTGCCAGAAAATAATTAAAGTCACTAGTTATTAGTTGATACAAAACTCTAGAGACACTAACAGCTGTGAAAGAGAATGATTAAAGTCTTTGAGCAATTCTGGAGGTTTGATGGTTCGTGTGGATTTTCTGATAACATGAGTTTGTATTGGTAAAGAATCTGCAGGATGAGGTAAGATAGTAGAGGTGGAGTCAGAAGTTTTAGTATTTGTAGATAAAGAAGGTGAGTCAGACACTGAAATTTGTGGTTCAAAAAGGGGTGAGTGGTCTTCAGAATCTTGATCACTGATATCAAACTCATCAGTGCAAGCAACTTGTTGTGGAGTTGGTAATTTTGCATGCAAAGGTGTCATATAATATGGTGGAGAGTTATTATTTAAAAGAAACACATCTTCATTGAATATCATATTTGTCAAGGCTGCATTGAAATAAGATTCAACAGTCTATATCCTTTTTGCAAACTAGGATATCGAATAAAAAAATGGAATTCCCTTGACTCCAAACTAATCAGTACTAGGACTTTGATCTTTACTAAAAGCAAGACACCCAAACACCTTTAAATGATCATAAGTAGCAAGCTCTTCATACAACTTTTCATAGGGAATGCAGAAATTCAAAACCACACTTGGTAGCCTTTTAATTAGATGCACGGCTGTTAAAACACAATCCCCCCAAAAGGAGAGAGGCAGCCCAGACTGAAATCTCAATGCTCTAGCTACTTCCAAGAAATGTCTATGTTTTCTTTCCACACTAGCATTTTGCTGGGGTGTATAAAGACATGACTTTTGATGAACAATGCCATTCTCCACAAAAAATTCAGTGCATGCTTTATCAGAGAATTTAAGTGCATTATCAGAACAAATTGTTTGCATTTGAGCCTTAAAACGAGTTTTAATATACTGTTGAAAGGCAATCATAGTACTTAGGTAATCAAATTTTTTATGCAACAAATACACCCAAGTCATCCTACTATAATCGTCCACAATAGTGAGGAAGAACCGAAATTTACCTCTTGATAAGTGCATATTTTTATTACCTAGTTTTTAAATTTCTAGATCTAGTTTTAGTGCTTGCTTGTATCTTTTACTTTTCCTACATCATTTACATTTTTCGATGAAGTTTCAACACAAATGCTCAATTTGTGTTGGGGTTTTGCTAGGCCAGTAGTTAAATTATATTTCGGCAGTTACTTGAAGTATTAGTAGCTTTATTTCTTTTTAAATCTTTCAGCATTATATTTTCTGATCAATATGTTCTATTACTCCGGCGTCTTCTGACCTTAGCTGTCTGGTGACTAGTACTATTTAATATCATTGTTTCTTTATCATGTTTTTATTTGATTGTTTTAGCCTTGCCATTCCACACGCGAGTTAGCGTTTTATTTGTTATTGTATTATAAAATTGTATTAATTATACAGTTAAACCTTTAAAGTAATAGCCTTGGGATCATGGAAAAATATTACTTTAACGAGTTTATTACTTTATCGAGGGTAAAAATACATTGTATCTATTATGTCGGAACTGGAAAAAAATATTACTTTAATGAGATTATTACTTTATCGATTATTACTACATCGAGGTTCAACTGTATTAGCTGGTAATTAGATTAGCACCTCTCCATTGATTAGTTTTATTTCAATCATGCGACCATCTTTTTCTTTATCATGCTTGTGTAATTTTTAGTTTTATCTTTCGACCTTTCCATGTTATTTAATCGGTCTTGGGCTTTATATAGTTTATTTGTAGGTCCATTTATTTTAGTCCATTTCTTTGTTAGTCCATCTGCCCCATCTAGCCCAACTGCATCCTTGTCTTGTCAAAGTTAAATTGCTGGCCCACGTTAATTAGGTGGCGAATTTCCAAGTTAATCTACGTGTTTCTCTCATGCTATACTACACCATTTGTTGCAATCATTTTTAAATCATTTGCTTGTTATTAGTGTAATCGTTACTTAATCATTAGTTTCTTTGTTTTGATTATAACAAATTCAATCTTAATTCAGTAGTTAGACTTTTAGATTAATTCGAATGCATTTTTTTTTATCTTATTTGTCTTCAATATTCATGTTTGATAAATCATTTAATTATTCTTCTAATTTTCTTTTTAAAAACAAATCCACTCCAAAATTTACTTGTTCTAGTTCTCCTAAATTAAAAAATTAAAAATCTCAAAAAATATATTGTCTCTGTGGATCGAATCTTAAATATTAAAATGATAATCGTGCGCTTGCGAAATGTTTATTTATAGCACATCACGTTTTTGGCGTTGCTGCTGAGGACTAATTATTTTTCGCGCCTTAATTTTTAGTTTTTCGGATTAGTTTTACTTGCCTTATTTTTGTCTCATTTTTTTAGGAAAGTTGGAAATTTCGGAAATCTTCTCACAGAGCTTGGAAAAAAATTATAATTTTTGGAAGCGTGCTTCGGTAACCCGTTTTTCACTCTTTTCGACCTTTTTATTTTTAATAAAATCACAAAAAAAATCAAAAAATCACAAAAATATTGAAAATTTGAGAAAATCCAAGAAAGAAATAACTAGTAAACGCATACTTGTTGCATCATGCATTTAATCACTTAGGGCACATCATGCTAGATTTTATTTTTGTTTTTAATTTTTCATACCTTATAAATTTTGGTGATCGCTGGAGGACCCAAAGTAAGTTAAATATTCTTCTTTTCTTTAGAATTTAGGACACGTAGTTTAAAGCATCCATAATTGTTTATAGTTTTTTATATCTCGTTGTTTGTTGCATCATTTTTAATAAATTTTAAGGGCAAAATCACTCACAAGAGAAGGGAATGGGTTTCATCACTCTTTCCTTGGCCCACAACAATTAATCCATCAATTTGCATGCCCTTGGCCTTAATAAAATTAAATTAGACATGACCCCTAGGATTTTCGCACTCAGTTAAGAAGGTACCTGAAAAAGGACGTAATCTTTAATTATTCCAATTTTTTGGTGTCTAGGCAAGCGAAAGCTTGCCTGGCCAATTAAGATTTGGTGCATAGGCCGGTGTTTAGCCTCTTGGCAATGCTTGCACCCACCTGGCCAAATCGGTTCGGATAATTCTTGATTTACCGAATTTTTGGTGGTTCTTAAAGTTAGGAGCAAGGTCTAGTTTATTTTCTTAAGGAACCCTAGATCTAGAATTTTTCTTTTGATTTTTCACCCTTTCTTTTGTTTGTTTAATTTATCGCACTTATTTGCTACGTGTTTACTTTCGTGGTTTATGCGAACTACTTGACTTAGGGATAATTCTGCTAGGCTAGTGAGATCATTTGAGATTCCATCCTCTTCTGATTCCGTGTCTATATAAATTCTTGAACCAATAGTGACCATGGCCGTATCTCTTAATGATCGTTGTTACCCCACCCGTTCTGCTCAACCCTCGTGTATCACTCTTCCTCCCGTTAATGGTAATAACTTCGAGATTAAAGGTCATCGCATTAGCATGTTACCTAAGTTTACCGGGAGTGATGGTGAGGACCCTATCTTTTTATTCATGAATTCAAGGAGGTTTGTGCCTTACAAAAACTCCAACAATTAACCGAGGACTCAATTATGCTTAGGCTCATAAAGAAAATGCTAAAAAATGGTTGAATAGCCTACCGGTATTCTATTTCAACGTGGCAGGGATTCGTGGTAATTTTTCTAAACAATTATTTTCCAAACCATAAGACTATAAGAATTACAAATGAAATAAATCAATTTCATAAAAAGGAAAATGAGTCTTTTTGGAAATATTTTGATCGTTTTAAAATCTTTTATCACAATGCCCCCATCATGGAATAGAAAAAGGGAGACTTTGTAAGACTGTTTACGAGACCTTAGATAGTCCGACAACCGCTTTGTTAGAGTCTATGTGCTAAGGTCAATTCATGGAAAAAGATGAGGATGAAGGGTGGACCTTTTTCGAGGAATTAGCCGAGAAGACTATGTTGTGGGAGTCCACTAGGGAACCGAAAAACTCAAACAAATCATCTAGTTCGTCTTCTAGAGGTTTGCATTCAATTGGAAACAATATTGCAACCGATGCCAAGTTAGCCACCCTTACTAGACGACTTGAAGCTTTAGAAACTCATAGTGGCCCCTCACACATGTCTATGTACCCGAATCAAGGGATACAAAATCTTCAAGATTTTCAACAAGTCAATGCGGTGTTTTAACTAATCCCTTGGAATGACCCTTTTGCATCGACCTACAATCTCGGGAGGAAGAATCACCTAAATTTCTCGTGGAACCAAGGTCAAAACTACCAATCTCCGCCACCTTCTTTTCAACCTTCTTCTTTTCAAAAGCCCAATCAAAACTCGTACCCGACTAAAAATCACGGTCCTTATCAAACTCAAGCTCCCGCCCACCTTCCCGGCTTTCACGAGTCGGATAAGAGAATTAATTCCTTGGAAAAGACTCTTGATGCGCTTCTGAAATCAACAACTAATTTAGCTCAATCTCAACAAACCTTCATGCAAACCATGACTCAAGATAGGTAAATTTTGAATGCTAGTACTTAAGCCATATCTAAGTTAGAGGTTCAAGTGAGTCAATTAGCTAACGTCATGTGTGAGCAAGAGAAGAACAAGTTCCCGAGTCAATCCGAGGTCAACCCTAAATTTCCTCTCAACCAACGACCTCATGAAAATGTTAACACCATCATTTCTTTAAGGTCGGGAAACCAAGTTGATAATCAAGTAGGTGTCGAGTCTCCCGAAGAAGAAGAAGAGTCAAATGTTGAACCAAACCCAAAACTTGATCATTCAAAACATATTCTAAATCCCGAGCCTCTTGAGTCATCTAGTATACCACCTTCACCTCTTGAACCTTCATCTGTTAATCCACCTTTGAAACCCGATCTCGAAGGACCTAGTGAACGAGTCTTTAAGCTGAAAGCTCCTTATCCTCAAAGACTCCTTTCAAATCAACATTCGGCTCAAATGGACCAAATTTTGGAAGTTTTCAAATAAGTCAATATAAACATTCCTCTTTTAGATGTCATTCAACAAATTCCTTCTTATTCCAAGTGTCTAAAAGATTTTTGTTCTCACAAGCGCTCCACCCACGTCCCTAAGAAAGCCTTTTTGACTTCTCAAGTTAGACCATTCCTTATAAAGCTAGACCATGTGACAAACTTGTTGACAAGGTTAACCCCCATTTATTGTTCATAAAGCTCATTGGGTTCTTTTCTTAAATTGAAAATGTTAAGGTCAATGGTCATAATACCAAATGTGAGTTTCATCGAACCATTCCTACAATTGATCAAGGCATTGGATGTGGCAAGAAAAGGTCTTCCTAGAATGATAGGGATTTGGTTCTTAGGATTCGTGATGGGTTGAGTTTCGAGAACAACGAAGTCAACCGGAAATATGAAATCACCAACCTTAATTAAGACATCTTCTACTATCCCGTTAGGCATTTTGACGGAACGATCAGCTAGTTGAAGTGTCATGTTCGTCTTTTTCAGTTCACCTAACCCTAGGGCTTGATTGACCGAAAATGGAGGAGATTAAGACTAGCACCTAAGTCAAGTAACGCCTTGTCCACAAAAATTTATTGCCTATGACACATGAAATTGTAGGACATCCTGGGTCCTTATATTTTACGGGAATTTGGTTCGAAAGAATTGAACTAACTTGAGAAGTCAAAAAGGCTTTCTTAGGGACGTGGGTAGAGCGCTTGTGAGAACACAAATCTTTTAGACACTTGGCATAAGAAGGAATTTGTTGAATGTCATCTAAAAAAGGAATGTTTATCTTGACTTGTTTGAAAACTTCCAAAATTTGGTCCATTTGAGCCGAATGTTTATTTGAAATGAGTCTTTGAGGATAAGGAGCTTTCGGCTTAAAGACTCGTTCACTAGGTTCTTCGAGACCGGGTTTCAAAGGTGGATCGACAGATGAAGGTTCAAGAGGTGAAGGTGGTGTACAAAATGACTCAAGAGGCTCGGGTTTGGAATATGTTTTGAATGACAAAGTTTTGGGTTTGGTTCAACATTTGACTTTCTTCTTCAGGAGACTCCACACCTACTTGGTTATCAACTTGGTTTCCCGACCTTAAAGAAATGATGGCGTTAACATTTTCATGAGGTCTTTGGTTGAGAGGAAATTTAGGGTTGACCTCGGGTTGACTCAGGAACTTGTTCTTCTCTCGCTCACACATGGCATTAGCTAATTGACTCACTTGAACCTCTAACTTAGATATGGCTTGAGTACTAGCATTCAAAATTTGCCTGTCTTGAGTCATGGTATGTGTGAAGGTTTGTTGATATTGAGCCAGATTAGTTGTTGATTTCAAAAGCGCATCAAGAGTCTTTTCCAACGAATTAATTCTCTTATCTGACTCGTGAAAGCCGGGAGGGTGGGCGGGAGCTTGAGTTGGATAAGGACCGTGATTTTGAGTCAGGTACGAGTTTTGATTGGGCTTTTGAAAAGAAGGAGGTTGAAAAGAAGGTGGCAGAGATTGGTAGTTTTGGCCTTGGTTTCACGAGAAATTCGAGTGATTCTTCCACCCGGGATTGTAGGTCGATGCAAAAGGGTCATTCCTAGGGATTTGTTGAAACACCACATTGATTTGTTGAAAATCTTGAAGATTTTGAATCCCTTGATTCGGGTACATAGACATGTGTGAAGGGCCACTATGAGTTTCTAAAGCTTCAAGTCGTCTAGTAAGGGTGGCTAACTTGGCATCGGTAGCAATATTGTTTCCAATTGAATGCAAACCCCTAGAAGATGAACTAGATGATTCGTTTGAGTTTTTGGGTTCCCTAGTGGACTCTGACAACATAGTCTTCTCGACTAATTCCTCGAAAAAGGCCCACCCTTCGTCCTCATCTTTTTTCATGAATTTACCTCGGCACATAGACTCTAACAAAGTGGTTGTCGGACTATCTAAGGCCTCGTAAACAATCTTACAAAGTCTCCATTTTTCTATTCCATGATGGGGGCATTATGAAAAAAGATTTTTAAAACGATCAAAATATTTTCAAAAAGACTCATTTCCCTTTTGATGAAATTGATTTATTTCATTTGTAATATTTGTAGTCTTGTGTTTTGGAAAATATTTTTTTAGAAAAATTACCACGAATCCCTCCCACGTTGAAATAGAATATCGATAGGCTATTCAACCATTTTTTATCATTTTCTTTAAGAGCGAAATTAATGAGCCTAAGCCTAATTGAATCCTCGGTTAATTATTGGAGTTTTTTTAAGGCACAAACCTCCTCGAATTCATGAATAAAAAGACTGGGGTCCTCACCATCACTCCCGGTAAACTTAGGTAACATGCTAATGTGATGACCTTTAATCTCAAAGTTATTACCATTAACGGGAGGAAGAGTGATACACGGGGTTGAGCAGAACGGGTGGAGTAACAACGATCTTTAAGAAATACGGCCATGGTCACTATTGGTTCAAGAATTTCTATAGACTCAAAATCAGAAGAGGACGGAATCTTAAATGATCTCACTAGCCTAGCAGAATTATCCCTAAGCCAAGTAGTTCACATAAACCACGAAAGTAAACACGTAGCAAATAAGTGCGATAAATTAAACAAACAAAAGAAAGAGTGAAAATCAAAAGAAAAATTCTAGACCTAGGGTTCCTTAAGAAAATAAACTAGACCTTGCTCCTAACTTTAAGGACCACCAAAAATCCGGTAAATCAAGAATTATTCGAACCGATTTGGCAAGGTGGGTGTAAGCATTGCCAAGAGGCTAAATACCGACCTAGACACGAAATCTTAATTGGCCAGGTAAGCCTTCGCTTGCCTAGACACCAAAAAGTCGGAATAATTAAAGATTACGTACTTTTTTAGGCACCTTCCTAATTGAGCGCGCAAATCCTAGAGACCATGTCTAATTTAATTTTATTAAGGCCAAGGGCCCAAGGGTATGCAAAATGATGGATTAATTGTTGTGGGCCAAGGAAAGATTGATGAAATCCCTTCTCTTATCTTGTGAGTGGTTTTGCCCTTAAGATTTATTAAAAATGATGCAACAAAAAATGAGATATAAAAAACTATAAAAAATTATGGATGTTTTAAACTACGTGTTCTAAATTCTAAAGAAAAGAAGAATATTTAACGTACATTTGGGTCCTCCAGCGATCACCACAATTTATAAGGTACAAAAAATTAAAAACAAAAAATAAAATCTATCATGATGTGCCCTAAGTGATAAAATGCAAGTATGTATTTACTAGCTATTTTTTTTGGATTTTCTCAAATTTTCGATTTTTTTGTGAATTTTTATTTTTTTGATTTTTTGATTTTTGTGATTTTCTTAAAAATGAAAAGGTCAAAAAGAGTGAAATACGGGTTACCGAAGCACACTTCCAAAAATTCCAATTTTTTTCCAAGCTCCGTGAGAAGATTCCCGAAATTTCCAACTTTCCTAAAAAAATTAGACAAAAATAAGGCAAGTAAAACTAATCCGAAAAACTAAAAATTAAGGCACGAAAAATAATTAATCCCCGATAGCGGTGCCAAAAACTTGATTTGCTAGAAATAAATATTTAAAATCGCAAGCGCACGATCATCGTTTTAATATTTAAGATTCGATCCACAGAGACATTTTTTTTCGCGATTCTTAATTTTTTATTAAGGCAAACTAGAACAAGTAAATTTGACAATATTTTTCGCGATTCTTAATTTTTTTTATTTAGGCAAACTAGAACAAGTAAATTTTGGAGTGGATTTGTTTTTAAAAAGAAAATTACAAGAATAATTAAAGTATTTATCAAACATGAATATTGAAGACAAATAAGATAAAAAAAATGCATTCGAATTAAGCTAAAAGTCTAACTAATGAACTAAGATTGAATTTGTTAAAATCAAAACAAAGAAACTAATTATTAAGTAATGATTACACTAATAACAAGCAAATGATTTAAAAATAATTGCAACAAATGGTGTATTATAGCATGAGAGAAACACGTAGACTAACTAGGAAATTGGCCACCTAATTAACATGGCCCATATATAGAATGGATTCAAGTCGTCTGGTAAGGGTGGCTAACTTGGCATCGGTTGCAATATTGTTTTTAATTGAATGTACACCCTTAGAAGATGAACTAGATGATTCGTTTGAGTTTTTCGGTTCTCTAGTGGACTCCCACAACATAGTCTTCTCAGCTAATTCCTCGAAAAAGGTCCACCCTTCGTCCTCATCTTTTTCCATGAATTGACCTTGGCACATAGACTCTAAGAAAGCGGTTGTCGGAATATCTAAGGTCTCTTAAACAATCTTACAAAGTCTCCCTTTTTCTATTCCATGATGGGGGCATTGTGATAAAAGATTTTAAAACGATCAAAATATTTCCAAAAAGACTCATTTTCCTTTTGATGAAATTGATTTATTTCATTTGTAATCCTTGTAGTCTTATGCTTTGGAGAATATTTTTTTAATGAATTCCTCCCACGTTGAAATAGAATACCGGTAGGCTATTCAACCATTTTTTAACGTTTTCTTTAAGAGCGAAATTAGTGAGCGTAAGCCTAATTGAGTCCTCGGTTAATTGTTGGAGTTTTTGTAAGGCACAAACCTCCTCGAATTCATGAATAAAAAGATAGGGTCTTCACCATCACTCCCGGTAAACTTAGGTAACATGCTAATGTGATGACCTTTAATCTCGAAGTTATTACCATTAACGGGAGGAAGAGTGATACACGAGGGTTGAGCAGAACGGGTGGGGTAACAACGATCTTTAAGAGATACGGCCATGGTCACTATTGGTTCAAGAATTTCTATAGACTCGGAATCAGAAGAGGACGGAATCTCAAATGATCTCACTAGCCTAGCAGAATTATCCCTAAGCCAAGTAGTTCGCATAAACCATGAAAGTAAACACGTAGCAAATAAGTGCGATAAATTAAACAAACAAAAGAAAGGGTGACAAATCAGAAGAAAAATTCTAGACCTAGGGTTCCTTAAGAAAATAAACTAGACCTTGCTCCTAACTTTAAGGACCACCAAAAATTCGGTAAATCAAGAATTATTAGAACCGATTTGGCCATGTGGGTGCAAGCATTGCCAAGAGGCTAAACACCAGCCTATACACCAAATCTTAATTGGCCAGGCAAGCTTTCGCTTGCCTAGACACCAAAAAGTTGGAATAATTAAAGATTACGTCCTTTTTCAGGTACCTTCCTAATTGAGCGCGAAAATCATAGGGGTCATGTCTAATTTAATTTTATTAAGGGCAAGGGCATGTAAAATGATGGATTAATTGTTGTGGGCCAAGGAAAGAGTGATGAAGTCCATTCCCTTATCTTGTGAGTGATTTTGCCCTTAAGATATATTAAAAATGATGCAACAAACAACGAGATATAAAAAACTATAAACAATTATGGATGCTTTAAACTACGTGTCCTAAATTCTAAAAAAAGAAGAATATTTAACGTACTTTTGGGTCCTCCAGCGGATCACCAAAATTTATAAGGTACGAAAAATTAAAAACAAAAATAAAATCTAGCAAGATGTGCCCTAAGTGATTAAATGCATGATGCAACAAGTATGTGTTTACTAGCTATTTCTTTCTTGGATTTTCTCAAATTTTCAATATTTTTGTGATTTTTGATTCTTTTTTTGTGATTTTCTTAAAAATAAAAAGGTCGAAAAGAGTGAAATACGGGTTACCGAAGAACGCTTCCAAAAATTCTAAATTTTTTTCCAAGCTCCGTGAGAAGATTTCCGAAATTTCCAACTTTCCTAAAAAAAATGAGACAAAAATAAGGCAAGTAAAACTAATCCGAAAAACTAAAAATTAAGGCGCGAAAAATAATTAGTCCCCAGCAGCGGCGCCAAAAACATGATGTGCTATAAATAAACATTTAAAATCGCAAACGCACGATTATCGTTTTAATATTTAAGATTCGATCCGCAGAGATAATATATTTTTCGAGATTCTTAATTTTTTAATTTAGGCGAACTAGAACAAGTAAATTTTGGAATGGATTTGTTTTTAAAAATAAAATTAAAAGAATAATTAAACGATTTATCAAACATGAATATTGAAGACAAATAAGATAAAAAAAATGCACTCGAATTAAGCTAAAAGTCTAACTACTGAACTAAGATTGAATTTGTTATAATCAAAACAAAGAAACTAATGATTAGGTAATGATTACACTAATAACAAGCAAATGATTGCAACAAATGGTGTACTCCCTCTGTCTCATAAAACTCTTCTCACTTTCCTTTTCGGGACATTCAAAATACTCTTCCCCTTTCTATTTTAGGCCATAAAATAACTATATTCTATACCCACTACTCCACCCACTACTCATTAAATAATATAAAATACCCACTATTCCACCCACTAACCTTTAAAAACAATATTCAATACCCATTATTCCTCCACTACTCTTTAAAAAACCATTTTTTCTTAAAACCCGTGTTTTTTCCCAAATGAGAAGAACATTTCGAGACGGAGGGAGTAGTATATAGCATGAGAGAAACACGTAGATTAACTAGGAAATTGGCCACCTAATTAACATGGGCCATATATAGAATAGATCCTAGGCCGAAAACAAACATGAGCCAGCAATTTAACTTTGACAAGACAAGGATGCAGTTGGGCTAGATGGGGCAGATGGACTAACAAAGAAATGGACTAAAATAAATGGACCAACAAATAATCTATACAAAGCCCAAGACCGATTAAATAACAAGGAAAGGTCGAAAGATAAAACTAAAAATAACACAAGCATGATGAAGAAAAAGATGGTCGCATGATTGAAATAAAACTAATCAATGGAGAGGTGCTAATCTAATTACCAGCTAATACAGTTGAACCTCGATGTAGTAATAATCGATAAAGTAATAATCTCATTAAAGTAATATTTTTTTCCGGTTCCGACATAATAGATACAATGTATTTTTACCCTCGATAAAGTAATAAACTCGTTAAAGTAATTTTTTTCCATGATCCCAAGGCTATTACTTTAAAGGTTTAACTGTATAATTAATACAATTTTATAATACAATAACAAATAAAATGCTAACTCACGTGTGGAATGGCAAGGCTAAAACAATCAAATAAAAACATGATAAAGAAACAATGATATTAAATAGTACTAGTAACCAGACAGCTAAGGTCAGAAGACGCCGGAGTAATAGAACATATTGATCAGAAAATATAATACTGAAAGATTTAAAAAGAAACAAAGCTGCTAATACTTCAAGTAACTACCGAAATATAATTTAACTACTGGCCTAGCAAAACCCCAACACAAATTGAGCTTTTGTGTTGAAACTTCACCGTAAAATGTAAATGATGTCGGAAAAGTAAAAGATACAAGCAAGCACTAAAACTAGATCTTGAAATTTAAACACTAATTTTAACACAAGCCAAGAGTAAATCTAAAATATTAATCAACAATAAAATTTAAATGTAAGGGGCTCCTTTCAACTCACAAGTGATTAGCATATTTGCTATTTTATTCACTTGCCGAAATCAAAATGGGTCATAGCCAAAAGATGAAAAGAAGAGCAAGATGTAAAGTAAAAGAGAAAGTTTGCATTAATGTGAAAGAAATTGTTTACAAGATTTGAAAGCTACTACAAAATAAATATGGATGCTACTACTAAAAATAGGGTAAATTAAAACTAAGGTGTGGAATACAAGGGAAAATGGGGTATTTATAGGCTAAAAATAGCGTTTTGGGGGTGTGTTAGGTAGATCTCCACCATACACATGTGGAGTGTGTTGGTGGAATCCCAACCTTTCATGTGACATCTTTTCTCTTCAAATATTCCTTTTTGCACCAAGCTTCCTTTTATTTTTCCTTCTTTCCTTTTAGTCCTTTTTTTCCTCTTTTGCCCTTCCTTGACCCTTTTTCTTTATTTTTGTCATTTCTTTATTTATTCTTCAAATTCCTGAAATGCAACAAATTAATTTATTAAAATACGAGTTCAAGCAACAAATGGGTAATAAAAAATATGCACTTATCATCTCTAGTGCTGACTTTATAGGGTCCCCAGATGTCCATGTGCATCAGTGCAAATGCAGCCATAGCATGAGAAGAACTGAGCGGGCTATCTTGTCATCTTTGCCATTGGACATGTAACACACACTTGAGTCTATTGGGTCATAAATGGTTTAACACAGTCGATATACTTCATTTTGGAGATAGAGGCGTGTCCAAGCCTCAAGTGCCACAGAGAGAATTGATTCCCTTGAGTTAAAACAGTATCTGCTGTTAGACATAAACCCCTGTTTTCAGAAATTTTATTGTTCACTCCCAGTGACCCTTCTTTACCATCTAGGTAATACAATCCATGCTTTAGTACCTCTGTAGCAATCACTTCTCTAGTTTGAGAGTTAATAGCAAGACATCAATTTGGATGAAAAATCACATCGCATTAAACATCTCTGGCTAATTTATGAATTGACAACACATTGTGATTGAACCCAGGCACATACAACACATTTAACAGCTTTAGCCCATTGGGTAAAAGCACATCACCTATGTGACATAGAAACTGTTGCTCCTATAAGTAACTTTATTGTAAAAGTAGAGGGTGCACTTTTAACATTAATCAAATTTTCCAATAGACAAGTCATGTGGTCAGATGCCCCTGAGTCAACTATCCATTCCATGTCACCCAGCTTTACTCTTCCTTTTGCTTTCTCTTTGTTGACATTAACCATTCCAGAAAAATCATACTCCATCTCATCATCCGTCCCTGAGTGTTTGTGACTTTGTACAGCTTCTTTAGGTAGCAATTTCAACAATTGTCCAAGTTGTTAAGCAGTCATAGTACCTTGCACAGTATTGGCCATCTTGAGTGTGTTCTTACTGTTTAAAGACCATGTCCCTGATTTTGAACAACTTTTTTTCCTGGCCCTCTATACTTATGATGCCATTTTGGATACCCAACTATTGTCCAGTACTTGTCTCGAGTATGCCCCTTAACACCATATGCTGAACACATCAAACCTTTTTCGCCAATCCCTTTACTATACTTGGCTGATATGTCAATCTCACCAACAAGAGATTGTGATAAAACCTCTCGTTGAGATTCCTCCTGTTAGACAGCAGCACAAGTCGTACCCACTGATGGAAAAGGAGTCAACATTAACAACTGACTCCTTTGTGCACCATATATATCATCAAGATCATTGAGAAATTGAAACAGTTTGGCTTCCTCTTTCATAGTATGAATAGCCTTTAACAATTCAGTGACCTCAGTTGTGACATTACTGACTGTAGGAAGACTATTCATTGACTCAAGCTCTTTCTACAACACACTCAAGCTAGTAAAATAGTCATTAATCTTGGCACTGTTTTGCTTTAAATTAAACAGATCTTGACTCAACTTATATTTCTGGAGCCATTGGTCAAAGAGAACCTTATCTCTAACTGATTCCATATTTCGCTAGCAGTACTAAGGAACAAAATAGAAGGATTAATTGTTTCGGAGACATTGTTATGGATCCAAGAAATTACCATATTATTGCATGTGTCCCATTGTCCTGCTTCAGCTGTATCAGTTGCACTTCTTTTGACTGACCCATCAACAAACCCCAACTTTCTTTTCGTAGAAAGTTGAATCTCAAACTGTCTTTTCCATGCTCTATAATCAACAGTCCCTTGTAGTTTAGACATACTAATTGAGGTAGGTCCATCAGAGGGCTGTAAGAACAAATAATTTTGTAAATCTGTGTAAGAGATTCTACTACTATTTGTAGCCATTAAATCTGAACAAGAAGGTGAAAGAGAACACACCTAGAACAGAAAGTTTAAACATGCTATCAAGATATATAAAACTGTTTACTCACTCTTTTTACTGAACTCTACTTTTCAAGCTAACATATACAACTCTGATACCATATAAACAAATTGATAACAAGCATATGAAAGCTATGTAGAACAGAGAGAGAGGATATGTGAAAAACAAGGCTATTGATTCTACCAATCTCATATATGGTCCATACTGTCAAACCTTGTCCTTCTTAACCTTACAATCTTAACCGGAAGCTAACAAACTAAACATTAAATTACACAAATGCCCTTGATAATTGAGCACCTGCCAAACTACATAAGACAAAGCATAATGTACCAGCTCATAAGGCTTAAACAGCAATACATAAAATACTACTGTTACTTTATTTGAGCAAACTTTTTTTCACTTAAAATTTTTTCATAAATAATATACAGGAGGGGATTAAATCCGCCAAGAAAAGGGACAGACCCCTAAACTAAAGCCAGAAGTAATCAAGGGTACTATACAAGATTAAAACTGACTAATAACAGCCTCTAGAAGATACACGACTAAGATAAGAACTAGTTAACCATTTACTCAAGGCAGGATAATTGGTGATTTCCTTGGCAAACCATTTAGAAGAATGGAGCCTACTACAAATGAGTTGCGTGCATAAAAAAGCTAAGGTCCTAGGAATGTTGATATCCCCTCTATGGTAGCGATTGTTCCGCTCTCTCCATATCTAGTTTGCTCCCACCTGGAAAATGAGAACTCTTATAGTGCTAGAGATATCAGAGAGCTGCAAATTGAGCAACTCGTTATACTAGGTGCCCAAATCAGTAGGAAGAGAATTGCACTAGTCCTTTGTGATCAAGTCAAATATATGCTGCGTAAAAGGACACTCCAAAAATATGTGGTTGCTATCTTCTGTCCCGTTGATACAGAAATAGCATTGATCATTCGTTATGCATGAAAACGAAATAAACTTGGCTTTAGGTAGCGTTTGGGAGTGCTGTTCCGGAAAGCTACAGCAACTTTTAGCACAAAAGCAGGTAAAATAGCGTTTGGTAAAATATAAAAGCTGCTTTTGGGGAAAGTGCTTGTTTTATAAAAGTTGCTTTTTTTAGAAGCAGGTAAGAGATGCTTTTTGAAAAAGCTGCTTCTAAAAATTAAGCGGATAGTAGCTAATAAAATCTGCCATCAAACCCCAGCTCCTGCATCTTTTTTTAAAAATAATTTTAACAAATAAGGTAATACAATCCTATACAAAATCAAATTTCACTATATATATATATAAATAAACTCGGTGTATTCAGGATCAATCTAGGGTTTATACGTAGCAGGTTCAAGCCCTGGTTCAACCTGGTACTCTTCTTCCTTCTTTTACATGATCTTCTATATCCCATATTCGGTGTTACATTGATCTTCTTCCTTCTTCCTTCTTGTCTCGTTATATATATGATTATTTATTATTGTTTTTATTTTTGATCATGTCGATGCTCACAAACTCTCTAGTCTATATGTAGTGTTAACATAAGTTAGAATGATATATTTTCCAATGTTTCTTGTACTCTGCACATGTTTTTATGTTAGTAACAGTTTTCTGTTGATATCAACTGTTATAGTAATGAACAAATCGCAAATTTATCTATAATCTTGCAACGCATTCTCCTGTATTATAGATTCTCCCGTTCGAATCTGCTTGTTCCATTATAATGTTTGAAACTTGAACGTATTATAACAAACAAACATGATATTTATTGTTGCTCTAGAACCAAACCTTCACGTTTCATGTGTAACTAGCATCCAGAGCAATAGATGAACCAAACATTCTTTTATGGTTCTTGTTTGTGTAATATGAATAGACTTGTAAATTTGGCAGTCTTGTTTAGTATTTGACTATATGTAAAGTTACATGCATTTTCTTAAAATTAGCATTTATATTAAACTATCCGGTATTCCCCTGACGTCTGTTTGATTGTCCTCTGGGTATATTCTATGTCCATCCAAGACCCATAGCTATTTTGCAACACTGAGTTCTGTGTTTCCTACCTATGATCCTGTGTTTCAAAAAATTCTTCAATTTTGTGTTCATTGTATATTTCAAATTTATTATCTTCTCCACAACCATATCCCAGCATGCTCATCACATCTTTGTCGTTGTGTAACTTAATAAAAACTCACATAAATGGATGACTTCTTATCAAACAGGACATAAATGGATGCATGAAATATTATCTATGAATGGGACTCGATGCAAAAATATGTTTCGAATGGAAAAAGAAACATTTTTCCAGTTATGTAATGACTTGGAAAGCATGTATCAACTAAAATCTTCAAGGAGGATGGCAGTTATTGAAAAGGTAGGAATATTCATCTTTATAATAGCTCAAGGTGCATCGAATAGACATGCACAAGAACGCTTTCAACATTCTGGTGAAACAATTAGTCGTGTTTTTCATGAGGTTCTACAAGCAGTTTGTTTGTTAGTCGGGGATATGATAAAACCCGATGATCCAGAATTTAAAGAAATTCCATCTCACATCCGTAACGATCGTAGATATATGCCTCATTTCAAGGTAAAAAATATAGTATTTAATTTTGTAGTTAGTTAACCAATATGATAATTTTTTATTTTTGTCTATTTAGGATTGTATTGGCGCGATTGATGGCACTCACGTGCATGCATGTGTACCCGTAAATGATCAAGTGCGTTTTGTGGGAAGGAAAAATCTACCAACGCAAAATGTGATGGCAGTGTGTAGTTTTGATATGCGTTTTACATATGTTCTAGCAGGTTGGGAAGGCACAACTCATGATGCTCGTGTTTTTAATGCAGCCATTAATATGCCAAATTCTAATTTTCCATCTCCACCGCATGGTAAGATTGATCACATTAAAACATGTAAAATTATACATATGTGAAATAATATTTTTTATTAATAATGACAGGTAAATACTACTTGGTAGATGTTGGATATCCTCAAACAGTACAATATGTTGGCCCGTACAAAGGAGTTAAATATCATCTTCCTGATTTTCGGCGTGGTCAACCACCACAAGGATACCAAGAAATATTTAACAAGGCACATTCATCACTTAGAAGCTGCATCGAAAGAACTTTTGGAGTATGGAAAAAAACGGTGGAAGATTTTGTCAAATATGCCCTCATACTGGTTTAGTGCTCAAAGGAATATCGTTGTCGCAACAATGGCACTGCATAATTATATTAGACTACATTCTAGTGGCGATACAATTTTTAATAGGATTGATGCAAATCCAGAATTTGTGCCAAGAGATATTTTTACGGATCGTATATCAACATCAATGGACCAAAGCCAAAGAAATAGTAGAACAAGTGAGGTGGACTTGCTTCGAAATCAAATTGCATCCATTTTGATGATGGCATCCTAATTCATTTCAATTATTTTAATTTACTTTGCTTTGCTGAACTGAATGTGAGAATTATTATGGTAACATTAATTTTATTAAAGTGTTCATTTTTATATTTTTAATTGTACTAGCTAGTTTGTCCTGTAAAGACATTTTTAAATAAGAAATTTTTAAAAATTATTTACCAAACGCTTATTTATCAGCTTTTCATTCAACAGCAGATTAATTATGAATTTTGCCAAACAGTCAGCAGCTTTTTCTGACAGTGCTTTTTCCCACAGCTACAGCAGTTTTTAACAGCAATCCCAAACAGACCCTTAGTCCAATTGATCATCCTGCCTTGCATGCATGAGATATACCATCTCCACGAATAGTCAATCAAAGCTTTGTAATATCTTGCACACCAATGAGCTTACCAGGCACTTCAAGGTAATATCCTCAAGTAATGACATAAATAAGTATTTTTTTTCCTCTTTCTTTTGACTGATATCAGTTGCAGATACCTTACCAAACATATATGTACAAAACGAGGACACCCCTGTTTCTGCAGAGCACTAGTCTCGGGGACTGACATCTCACTATAATATTGCTTATGGTAGTCTACCAAAATGTAGCTAGCATATGTCTATAGAAACTTAAAGTAAGCTCTGATGCTTGCTCATTACAGGGTTTTATACTTTTTCTCAATGGGTGACTAAAAACATTCCCAGGTCTGTTTTCTCCATTCTTCATATTTTGTGTGAAATGTTCTCATTTTCTTTTGTTGAAATTTATTGTTTGAGGATGCTTCTGAGGCAATTTGTCATTGATGAGGGTTACAGGGAGCAGCAACGTCATGCTATTTGGCATTAAATCCACAAGTCAAGAATATCTCGGGTGCATATGTTGTGGACAGCAACCAAGCCAAAACAAGCAAGCCGGCAAATGATGAGGAACTGGCCAAGAAACTGTGGGATGTTAGCTTGAACTTAACTGCTCCCAAGTAGTAGAAATGTTGAATCAATGATATGAGAGCTATGACACCAGCATTTGTGCTATTGTATTTCAGATGTTTGTGGTGTTTATTATATTTTCGGTTAAACAAAGTGCTGCACCAAAATTTGATTAAACTAGCAGGGGAGCTGCAAGTTAACATGTTCGAAGTTAGTTTTTATTCAATTGGAGGATAGGTGTTCTGGAGAGGCACATTTACGTTACCGTTTGTAAGAGCATCCTATGGTTTGCAAAACATATGAAAGTATGGCAATGACATTGCACTGCTTAACCAGCCTTTGTTGCTCACCAGCAGTCTTAGTTTCACAATCGTTGTTGCACACCTTTATTTGCAGCCGGTTTTGATTCCCTGCGACGGAGGAAAGGTAAATGTTAGCAGATGCAATCATGTCCTGTCTGATAATGAACAAAGCAACCGGATTTAGATGGTGTAACAACCTTTTTCATCAACTTAAATATTGGTGACGTTGGTAAGTAACAATTCATCTTTTCGCTGAATTTCTGTGTTAGGGGAAATCTGAGACAATAACGCGAAAACACTTGACGAAGCAAGGAACATAGTTTTCAACCAGCCTAAATGTACTTAAACGATCATATCTTAATATAAATCTAAACAGCAGGCCACAACTTCACACTGATCAGGTCATGTTATGTTATTGTGAAATTTGTATATGAACAACAATCAAAATCCAAGAGTCCAACTAAAGTATGTTAATTAATAGGGACAGAGCCTATGCCATTAACGATCAAGGTTGCATCGAAGTTTGTCAATGACAAATTTCAGATGACAAAGCTAACTAAGGCTAGCTACATATAAATGTGAGTACCGTTAACAGGATATAGGATATGAATATTTATAGCAAATGAATTCTGAAGCAAAAGATCTAGACAATGAATACATGCACCAGCAAGACCATCATGCACACATGCATGATGCCTCAAAAACAGAACAATATGTTGACAACCATGTTACTTGGTGAAAAGACAATGGCTGCGTCGCAGGTGAAAGTTTGTTTCAAGATCGTTTATAATCAGTTATAGCTATGTCCACATTGTATTCGAGATAAGAGAGTAATGTAACCTACTTTATTCCAGAATCATTAAAATAAACATTTGGTATGTCAATATCAGCAGAAACTAAAACTTATGCAAAACAAGGACTTTCCTGAAATATTAGTCTAATATGCATGTAAACGGCCAGTACATTTTCGAGGTACAGAGCTGATGCCAGCTGATTTTTGAGGCGACTTTAGTATCCACAAGGAAATCTCGAGGAACACAGGGTTCTCAATGTGATAAGGCTTGAAAAAGAGTAGCTCTAGCACACCAAAAAAATATTTTTCAAAATTTTTTAATTTATTTATGCATACATACACACACGTAGAATTCATCGTATTATTAAAAAAAATTATCGATTATACAAGTGATACATTAATATTCATGAAAAACTTTGGACAATTTTTGCTGTATCCATTTCTCCAATTCCTTATCCGACATTGATTTATCGAGATTGTATTGTAGCCTGCTAATTGACCGCATTTGACGGAATCGAATTGACCAACTTACACGTGCGCGCCAATAAGAGTTTGGTCCATTCTGATGGCTGTCTTTTAACTTGACCTTCCTAAAATCATCTCCAACCCAGGACATCAAAATAGTGTCCTACGAACACTATTTTGATGATAAAATTACACAATTTACAAAATACATTCCAACTCATAGTCACTATACTTGACACTAAAAATAATTTTTCATCAATAAAATAGAATATTCTAACTTTGTTCAATTTTGACATTATTAAAATTTTTATCTTGTAACTTCTTATTTATCATTATGATATTATTCTTATAATTAAATTTGGTGTGTTGTTTATAATTCATGATTTAGAATTTTTTTCAAGGTTTAGTGTGAAGTTTAAAGTAAAAAAAAAATTGAATTAACAAGAGCTAAGAAGAAAAGAAGTTTCATTTGATAAAAAATTAAAATTAAAAATTACAAGAACAAATAAGTATAGTAGGACGTATATGGGAAAAAATTGTTTTGTTAATAAATATAGGGGCATTGTTGGAATTTTGAAAGTCACCAAATTTGGTGATCAAGTATCACCAAATGTACTTTTGTCATCAAATTTGGTGATCCAAAACTCATTTAGTGATCTTAAATCACTATTTTAATATTACATTGGAATAGATTTAACACTATATTCATCACTATTATAATAACTTAGTGTTAAGTTGGAGTTGCCCTAAACAGGTCGGTCAGCTTATGTTTGATTTCTTAACACCCTCCCCACTCCGTTAATAGACCTGCCCCACAAAATAGTTTAAATATACTACTGCAACCATCATTGCGTGTTTTTATATACACAGACAACACAGACATACATACTCTTCATTGATCAATCAAGCCTTTAGCAACTACTATATTTCAGCAAGTTATCAAAACATAAAGAAGCTCACTTAAGTATGTGGATTCTGGGATTTAAAGGTCCATCTGGATTCTCTGCTCGTTCTACTGCTGAGCAAGTTACTGATGGGATCGATGGATCTGGCCTTACTGCTATTGTTACAGGTCTTTTTATCTTTATTCTCATCTGGGCTTCCCCTTTTTTGTGTTTCTTGATCTGGGTTGGTGTTAATATATTTGCATCATGTCTGTTATTTGATTTACTACTACTATTATTTAAGATCTCTGTTTTCTTGTGATTATGCATACTACCTATCTCTTTCTTCTTAATTTGATCAACTGTGTACTACTACTACTACTAATACTACTACTACTACTACTACTACTACTTTGTTTAGATGATCTGTGAAAAACTTTGGCGATGGTTTTGGAAATTTGTGGAAAAACAAGTGACAAATATTTTGTTGACTTTTTACAACAAGTGTAGATGAGACAGGAAATGACAGTATACACCCTTGAAATAAAGAGCACAACAAACCCTATAGCTAACAGAGGCCCAAACTCATTGCAGTGTATGCATATTTGGAAAGAAATCGTCTATCCGCAAGAACTTAATTTTTCTAGTTAGATAGTAGTTTTCCCTTGGTCGGAAGCCGGGGTCTTTTAAGGAAACATTATAGCCTCTCTGTTTTTAGCAGTATTAAAAATTCGCGAACCCTTTGTAAATCATGCTTCCGGGTGAGACATTCCGAGACATACCAAGTATGCTTGGTTTTGGTATGTATTTGCTCTTCAAAAATTATTTGCTTCACAAACCACCTGCAATTTGTAAACATGCCTTGGGTGAAATAAAATTGTTCTGTGCAATGCCAATAAAAGATAGTTGACTACTAATGTAAAACAGGGTTTTTTTTAAGGGCAAAGCACTAGCATGTGAAAATTGATTAGTTCTGGACATTTGCAGTGTATGGTTAGTAGTTACCTTAGTTTGTCATAACTAACACCTAGGTCGATTGAGAACTATGTAATTTGTTTTAGCTTTGCGACTGATAGTATGCAAGTACTTCCTTTTCCAGTTCTTTACATGTATTAATAATCTAAGAAACAAAAGATGGATGGATGGATGGATGGATGGTGTTCCTACAAAAACATGGATGTACTCGTATTCAGGTTCTGCTGCTGGTTTCTATTTCTTATTCAGAGGTGTATTATTAAAATTAACTGTTGTTACTAGTCAAACTGTCATACCGAATGTGCTAAATCAATAGATGTTTATCATTATCTGTCTTATTTTTAGTCTTTGTTTAAGATCAACCCGAGCTATGGTTCTAAAAGTTATCTTCTGTGTAATGTTCCAATTATTCATGGGGTATTATAAAATTTCTGCTACTAAGTTTTCAAATCAAGTTTGGTGGTTATAATCTCTGTTTTTTTAAACTTGAAAGTCCTTCCATGCTTGAGTTTGTTTAGACATTCCCCTGGCGCTTTGTAAACTACAGATTCTGGAATATTACTTTTGGGTTAAGCATAGTTTTAGTACTTTAATCCTGTAATTTACTAAATGTTTCTGATGCCTTGCAGGATCATCGAATGGTATTGGAATAGAAACTGCACGTGTGCTCGCATTGCGTGGTGTACATGTTGTTATGGGAGTTAGGAATGTAAATGCTGGCAAAAAAGTTAGAGAAGATATACTTCAGAAAATTCCCAATGCCAAAATTGATGTTATGGAAATAGATCTTAACTCTCAGGAATCAATAAGGAAATTCGCTGAGGAATATATATCATGTGGTCATCCCCTGAATATCCTTGTGTAAGAAAACAATGCAACTGTAGTAAATGGCAATATTTTATGTTATGTAGCTCTTGTCTACGACCTTCATACAAATTTAGAATACTTAAAATAACTGAATTTATAACCTTTGGTGTTAAATAGTAACAACGCAGGGATTATGTCCCCTCCCTTCACTCTTTCCAAAGACAACATCGAACAACAATTTGCAGTTAACCATTTAGGTAAGTTACATTGCCTATATCTGATCAACACTTTATAGATGTAACATTATGGATGCGTTAGATTAGAAAAATTTCTTCTTTTGTCAGGTGCATTTCTTTTGACAAACCTTTTGTTGGATACCATGAAGAAGACAGCAAAAGATAGCCAGAAAGAAGGGAGAATCATTAATATATCGTCAGACCTTCACTTTTATGGATATAAAGAAGGAGTTCGTTTTGACAAGTTAAATGATGAAGCAAGGTATGTATCCATTTAAATAAGGATATACACATGAAGATAGAGAGGCTCATACTGGTATTATATCAATACATAGTGCAAATACATATCTGTACTATTCTTTCTTAGAGAAGATACTGGTAATTGTTCTTTCATCTATTTTACCCTTAACCCCATCTTTACCTTCCCTTCTTCCTTCATATGCAAACCAAAGGCACTTCTTTGCTAATGGTCTTAGTTTCCTGTGATTGGAAACGGCTAATAAACTTTTATAAATAGTCATTATCCTATCCCCATCCATAATTTGACTTTTGCAGTTACAATGCCAATAAAGGATATAGTCAATCAAAGCTTTGTAACATCTTGCACACCAATGAGCTTACCAGGCGCTTCAAGGTAATATCCTCAAGTAATGACATGAAAAAGTTTTTTTTCTTTCTTTTGACTGATATTAGTTACAGATACCTTTACCAAATATATATTTAAAAACTAGATACCTGTTTCTGTAGAGCACTAGTACTAGACTGACATGCCACTATAATATTGGTTATGTACAGAGATCTAAAGTAAGAAAGCACTAAACATTTTGTCTATTCCTTAGATGCATGAGCTATCTAGAGCGGTCATGTCAGGTCTCACCGGTATTTAATGCAATAATAAATACTGCTGAGGCACCAGTTCACTGATTAAGATTTGGTTAAATGGCTATTAACGCAATGAAGGTACAAGACTTCATTACTGACTTGAGTCGCAGCATCCTACTTAATTAATTGTTAGTTAATGGGAAAACTATATCATAACCTGAGCTTATGTCACATGTTAACAGTATGTCATAACCTGAACTCTTGGGTGAGAGCATCTACAACGAACAAGAATCTCTAAATCATCTATAAGTTAGGAGTGTTTTAAGTACATGTCCAGTAACTCTTTTCCCTCTAGATGATACTTCATTTATTTGCATCAAACTATTATTGTTAGAATCTAATTTGTAATTTTATGCAACTGCTCAGGAGGAAGGGGTAAATATTACTGCTAATTCGCTTCATCCTGGAGTTATTGCCACAAATCTTCTCAGCAATCACGGCGGTCTTCTTGGATGTAAGTATTTAATACATCCAACTCACATTATAAGTCAATTAAATGCTAATCACTTGTCATTACGCTCTGATCCATTTCTCATTACAGGGTTTAATACTTTTGCTCAATGGGTGACGAAAAACATTCCCCAGGTCTGTTTTCTCATGTTCTCCATGTTTTGCATGAAATATTGTTATTTTCTTTTTTCGACTTTATTGTTTAAGGATGCTTCTAAGGCTATTGATTAAACCATTATCATCGATGATGAATACAGGGAGCAGCAACGACATGCTATTTGGCATTAAATCCACAAGTTAAGGATGTATCGGGTGGATATTTTGCGGACAGCAACCAATCCAAGCCACACAAGCTGGCGAATGATGAAGAACTGGCCAAGAAACTGTGGGATGTTAGCATGACCTTAACTGCTCCCAAGTAGTAAACTAATGAAATGAGAGCTAGGCACCAGTATTTTGTGCTGTTGTATTGCAAACTTTTGTGCTGTTTATTATGTTTTTACCTAAACTAAATATCAGTTTGATATTGTAAGATAACTTTGAATAATGTATTAAGATTCTGGGTTGCGTTTTGATATATTGAATTACTTTTGTAGGGGATCAGAAATTAGAAGCCTAAGTAGTTAATACTATATATTAGAGCTGCCAGGGTGCACTAATTAAGGTGGTTTAGCGCATTTAGTACACTAAAGGATCTATGGTTATTCAAACTCTCAGTTAAAAGGTTTTTGGACTGCGAGAAAGCTGAACCAAGCCTCCATGGCAAGTGCCAACGACTGTGGGGTATCAGCGTGATCCTATCTGCTTCCAAGTACTTGGTTAAACTGTTATTCGTTGGTTCGATTATCCCATATCACTTGTGCAAGGGGGCAGGTGCTGACTATGGTGTACAAAGAAATAGCTCACCATCTTCATGTTGTATAAGCAATTAAGCATTTTTGGTGTAAAGCGCATTTCATCAAGTGATACACATCCTATGGGACACGAAATGTGCTGAGTTTTCCGTATTACCCAAGTGATATTTTGAGTCAAAAGGAGCAGTTAAGTTCACTTTCATCTTCTTAAAGCAAGACGTTTTCATGATGCAAGTTGTTGAAAATACAGCAAGATTTTAAAGAATATTCCACAGTATGTTAGGGGGCAGCAAAGTAATAAGTAGGAGGGTTATCTCATAATGGGAGACGGGGAGAGTACTGGTAAGGAATTGTGATTGATAATGTGCTAGACAGTTCAACGCGTACCACAGGGCATTCAAAGTCATAAGTTGAAACAATTATAATGCATTACTCACAATAGATCCTTTACCCAAGTTGAAGAACAAGTCATTTTCTAAACTTTCATTAGTACAACATACTATTGTAAGTTAGAGAAAACTCCACATCATCCATTAAGAAAAATACAACTTACACCATGATTTACTTAGGTAATTTGTTTCAAAACTGATTAATCATTAAACCTGTGATGCAATTTTACACCATGATTCTGATTGACCATTATTTTACTTTAGTGCAATGTTTTCTGTCAACGACGAACATACAATACTTGCGGAATTTGTAAGCAACAAAATAAAAATAACACGAAACTTTACCGGAGTTTATTTCTTTGTACAACAAACGTTACACAATTCCAACTGACCATATATCTTAAAGCTCTTTGTAAAAGAAATATACCCTGCATAACAACTCCCAAAACTTACTAAAGACAAGGCTTTTACACTTCGAAAAGAACAGACACAGAAAAGAAAAGAAATGAAACAAATAAATCACATAACTTACTAAACCAACCCCCCCCCCCCCCCCCCCCTCCCAAACAAACGCATTTTTTGCAGAGTACTTCACATCACAATCTCTGGCTTCAGAATGCTAGACTTGATTTCCTTGTGAGGCAGAACTACACCTCCATTACTGTAAATTTCATCACAGACATGAACATCCTCTCCGAGAATAGTCATGTTTTCAACGCGAGCCCATTGTCCAACAGTCGAGTGCCAACCAATGATACTGCTGGAAATGCAGGCATGTTTCTTGACACGAACACCGCGCATCACAGTACAGCCAGAGAGTCTAACTCCCGACTCAATCACGCAACCTGGCCCGATAGCAACATCAGGTCCAATCAAACATCCCTCTCCAATTTGTGCAGTGTCATCCACTATAACATTTCCAACAATGTATGATCCTGTCGTCAAGTTAGAAGGAGAGTTCTTTCTAAGGGAGTCTAGGTAGAGTCTAAGGCCGGTAATGTAATCCCTTGGCTGTCCAATGTCCATCCAAAATCCTGGAAGGACCATCGCAAACAGCTTGTTTTCTTTTGCGATTTTCGGAAATACCTCTTTTTCAATTGAGGTAGGTCTTAGTTCAATTCGATCAAGTGTAGATGGGTTCAGAAGATAAATCCCAGCATTGATCTTGTTGCCTACATACAATTTGGGTTTCTCAACAAAGCTGTTAACTTGCCCTGTTGACTCGTCCATCACAACGACGCCATATTTTGAAGGCTCGTCCACCTAAAAAACCAATATTAAGTATCAGAAAATGATTTAAGTTTCGATACGAAAAGAAACATATATAAATATTCTTACAAATAAACAATATTATACATCTAAAATACCTTTGTAACCATTATGGAAGCCTCACCCCCATGGGATTTGTGGAACTCAATCATCTGCTTGAGGGGGTATTCACTGATCACATCACTGTTTAGCACAAAAAAGGGCTCACCAGTCTCATCGACTAGTTTGTCTCTAGCTAAAGCTAGAGGACCTGCAGTGCCAAGTGGTTCAGTTTCTTGCGAGCATGTAATCTTGATACCAAGCTTAGTCTCAAAATCCTTCAAGAAGTTCAGCATCACCTGCCACAAAAATAATTCATGGTTGATAATTGATTAACAAACAATAGTCAAACAAGACCTAAATTTTGCCATCAGAACCTCAGATACTTACCTCTGGTTGGTAATTGATGGCTAGAACTACTTCACTTACTCCAATAGCCTTAAGCGCCTCAATCTGATGTAATTAAAGCACAAATATATCAGACAATGGCCTCATGGATGTGGATAAATAGCCAAAGAAGTAGAAAACATTCAGAATACTTGAGATAAACGGAAAAAGATTCTATTCGGGCAGTCAAATAGCCACCCTAATTTTATGCTTTGAAGGAAAACAAAAGATGGATCTGAAAGAACAATGACTTTAATGAATTTTAAAAGAGTTTTTTGGTCCAAAATATTTTAGAACAACAAAAATATAACTAACAATCAAACGGGTATAGCAGTCACTGAGTCGAACATAAAACAAGAATACCTGATGCAGAATCATAGGCTTGTTAGCAAAATCAACAAGGGGCTTGGGGAAGCTTAAAGTCAATGGCCTCAACCGAGTTCCAAACCCTCCAACGAGAATAAGAGCCTTCATCCTGGGATGCTCCTACTAATCCTGTTATGAACAACAAGGAATTTAAGAAACACTGAACTTAAATGGGATGCAAATAAATGAATGTGAGCAGGTACATTTATACTAGATAATCGAATGAAGGATACACATTCACGGCTCTGCGCTGGCATCCTTATCTCATTATAGATCTGCAACGAAGTTACGAGTGTAACCAAAATTGACACGTATATTACAGGTGCCACGATTAGGAAAAAACAGAACTTCATATATTGTAATGCATGTTAATCGTGAAAGGCCAGAATTTGAAGACACGCGGCATAAGATGAAAAACTATACATAACATCGAAATCTCCGTCCAAGTGAATTAGGTAAAAAAGGATATCAATGTAAACCATAGCACAGGCTTGGATTTCTATTTAAAAATTTGATCCACCGGATACATTCTAGGCTTAGCCCATGTATAAGTATAACGCAAAATCTTTTTTTCAAATCAGATTTTCATTATTAGCACTTCATATAGTAAATTGCTTGAAACTTCTATTAAAATGTCGAATTGAAAAATCTGCAGTAATTCAAATTTTTACTTTGCAACATCCCTAAAGAGCATATTTTTTGTCAAAGCTTTCACATTTTGTTACACGATATCAAACTATAAACAGAAAAGGCTTGGTCGCTCTCAATCCAAGAGAAAGCAAGCAAATTATAAACCTATAGCCTGATGTGATATATCGAACAGTAGAAAACTAGATCCATATTATGATTGTCATAATCCTGGTACTTATCAAAACAAGATTTCTTGCTCAAAGTTACTGCATTTCGATTTTAAAAACTGTATACATGAGAAATTTGTGTAATTGTAAGCCAGATACACACTAGCTTAGCTCAGCCCAATCTACTCGAGTTACGAATCGGAAAAGCATAATTCTAATTAATTAAATACATAAATTGAGAAAAATGTGAATCCAACAAACTAAACCAACCATAAATATAATCAATGTGCATACATATCATATCCAATAAAATTATACGATCAAGCAAAATCGAAACAAATTTAACTGAATTGTACAAGAAATCCATATAAAACAAAAGAAAATCATGTAAAAGTCCAAATTAAACTACACAATTGTCAAATAATCATAAATAAACAAAAAAAAGACATTGATGATTAATCATGAACAAAACGACAGATCTAACGGAAAATAAAACAAACAATTAAACTATTAAAAAAGCTAAAATAAAGGATAGAAATGTACCGAAGAGCACACCAGATCTGAATGTAGAGTCAGTTGCAAAAAACTAAACGGTTATAATTTTCCCTCGCTTTTTTATGTTAAGACAAATGAGAGAGAGAGAGAGAGAGAGAGAGAGAGAGAGAGAGAGAGAGAGAGAGAGAGAGAGAGAGAGATGAGGAGTTAAACACCGACGTATGATGGTCAGAGTGAAAGCTTCTATGTATTATATATACAGGGGAGAGTTATCGTATCGTATATGGTGGTTGTGTGTATAGACAGCATTATGGTGGTGGGTGTGTGTGTGTAACTTAACCAACAACGAACATAGGCTGGAATTGGAATTGTATTTCTTCTTTTCTGATTTTCCAAGTTACCGCTCCTCTTGTGAATTAGGATTAGCTTTTCTCTCCTTTTTCTTCCCTTTGTTATATATATATTGTTGTAGTAATAGTAAAGCTTTTCTTCTTTTGTTTTTCTAAGTTAAACTATTCTTCTCATTACGTCAAATTGTGCTTTTCATCCGTGTTGGTCTCACAATGGATCCATGGATCCCAAAATCATGTCAATTTGTCAAAAAAAAAAAAAAAAATTTTGATCCACAGTTCAATAGAATTAAAAATTTCGATGGTAAATGAATTTGATATTAATTTTCTAGCGATTTTATAATCCAATTATATTTTAAAAAAATTATGGTAAAATCTTATCTTATCAAATATTATGTGTGTAGACTTGTCAATGGATTGGAGATCCAAAATCTTTTTAATAGATATGGATTTGTTAAAAAAGTTAATCTGATTAAAAGAAATCTGATAATAAATGGATTAGATATAAATTTAGTGTGATCTGATTATAAATTATATTAAATTATAGTATATGTATGAACATATTATCTAATTATAGGAAAATGTTAGGAAACTAAATAAATTTTTCAAAAATTTGTCCAACTGATGTGAAAAAAGTAATAAATGAGATGGATCCGATTCACATTAATTATACCAATTAAATCTTCACATTTTAATACATCATCACCTTCCACATCATTTTAGACACGTTTTTGAGAAAATTGTTTGATTCCCTAATATTACTCTTAATTATATTATATTATACAAAACAAAAATTATTTTGAAAATTTTAATAATGTATTTATGTGATTTTGTTTGATTCCATAATATTACTATTAATTATATTATATATTATACAAAACAAAAATTATTTTGAAAATTTTAATAATGTATTTATGTGATTTTGGTATATATTTTAATTATTAATAATGTTTTCATTCTAGTCCGTCAACTATTTCGAAACATCCTTGCTAAATTGTTTTGACAGGTATATGAAAGGCATTGTTTTTCTTCATTGTTATTTTAAAGAATTTTGATTTGAATTTTAAAATTTACATTTAGCTATTTAATAATAGTAAATTGATAAAAACGTGAATTTTGATTGATGGATAAAATAAGTGGGACGGAGGGAATAGCTATTTTAGTTCTATTTTAAGAAATCACGAAATGATTCAATTTGGAATAGGTTTTGAATTTAAGTAAAAATAAATATTCGGTCCGAAATGCTATCAAATATATAAACCGACTAGTCTGTGAAAATTCAGCAATGATTTCCAGCCTGTAAAAAATTCAGTAATGATTGATCGGATTTGAATCAAAAAAACTGAATGAATATGCATTTGTATTAAATTGATTCAATTTGAACTTGATCCGTTTATAGACATACACGCTTATATCAAAATTTATGTACAACAAATATATTATTTATTAGCTTATTAAGTTAACTAAAAAGAATTGGGAAATTCTCGTTGGTACCCTTCTAGAATTGGTTTTTCCAGATGGTGTCATTTCATGTTTTGAGTTTACGATTGGCACCCTTAAAGTAATTGATTACCCTAATTATGTCATTCTGTTAATCAAAACGTTAACAAACGTTAACCACACACAAATAATCCTTAAATATACAATTCCATTAAGTTCTTACAACTGCAATATTCTGATACACTTGGAAACATGATGATCAAAAGATAATAACAAAAGATGGTTTAAACCAGCAAAACTAGTACTGAGATGCAGGACCTTGTGACATGTTGACAGATGCTTGTGAGGCTGCTACTTTAGCTGTCTTGGTTGCTGCTCTTGCTGCCTTGGCTGCATTAGTTTGATCTCTTTTCCTAGGATGCCTAACAACAACTGGAACACCACTGGCTTTCATTTCTTTCATCTGTTTTTCAGTCAAGCCCCCTTTGCATGTCCTTGAATTATGACCAAAACAGTCACACTTTGTACATTTCACAGTTTTAGCCCTTTTCCCCTTCTGATCCTCCCCTTCCTCCCTTCTTCTATTCCTACATGGTCTTCCTACTCCCCTCTTCAATGTTGGAGGCATAATAATAGGCAAATCAGCATATTGGGGCCATTGTTCTTTGTTAGGAATAGGATGTATGGTGAAATTGTAAGTTTGTCTATATGTCCTAACATGGTACCACGAACTCACAATTTTCTGAGGATCAATTTTAGCATGGACCATTGCCCTAATGGCATGCCTACAAGGGATACCAGATATTTGCCAAGCCCCACAACTACAAATTTTGTTATTTAAAGACAAAGGAAATTGAGATTTAGCCTCATGAATCTCATATTCTCCAGGACTTGACATATAGGCCTTGCATCCCATTGTATCCTTGCAATTTTCTGACTAGTTTCATGATCTTGGGGCAGAGCTCATCATCATTCCATCTTTGTGCAATCTCCTGTCTTGTTGCAATTCTGACCATACAGACCCTCCTAATTCCTGTTAACATCCAATGTAATAGTAACTTGGCTTAATCAACAACATAGTATGAATAAACACTATATAATAGTAAAGCAAGTTACCTTCAAGTAATGTTAAAATAGGACTACATCTGTAAATGCCAAGTGTGGAATTGAAGCTCTCCACAAAATTGCTAGTGTTTGAGTCATTGCACACATTACGATCAAACTTATGCTTACTCCAATTTCTGCATCCCCTAATTGAGCAAACCATGTCATTACCCTGTCACCTCCTTCAGTTTGAAGCCTCCTCTCCATTGCCTTTCGAAATGTGAACTGAGATGTGGCATTGCAAGCCCTCCAGAATAAGATATACATTAGTTTACCAGCAGCCCATTTAACACTACATATGGGGTTATATGTTTCTAAATCCCTACAGGTGTGAGTGTTAGGCTCTATCATTTTTATAGCCCAAGTGATACCTGATAATGTGTATTTTATACACATTTTGTCCTTTATTCTCTTGCATTTTTGTTAGTTTCGAATGTTGTTTTATCGATATTAATTATGTTTTTCATCTTTCAGGCCTCATGCTTAATTGTGAAAAGATGGATTATTTTGGGCTTGAAAGCGAAGATTATTCAAGAGGGAAGTTAGAAGATGCAAGCTCGTGATGCCGGGAGGTGTTTAATGCATTATATTGAAGAGTTTATCTCGTACGGGCAGCTGTACGGCCGTTCAACAGGCCGTACAGAGCTGCTGTGTATTTAAAGAACATAACATCTCTCTTAACCTAATATCTTAACCTAACATCTAACTTCTTCATCTTCAACCTAGCCTCTTCAAGTATAAAATTAGGGTTAGTCAAGTAGAGATAAAAACACTTATTACTCATAATCTAGCATTGATTATGAGTAACTAACTCCATATATTTGGCTCAAGGAAGCATCTCTTGTACTAAACCCATTCAATTTAAGTAAGATCTATTTCACTCTATCTTGAATACTTGTGTTGTATTGTTTATGATTTTGCTTGGAGATTTGTAAGTTGCTTCATCTTGCTCTTCTTGTAATTTCAATTGCTAATTGTTTGTGCTAATCCATAATTGTTAGTACATTCATTGTAGTAGCACAAGGTTTGACGTGCCTAAACTTCAAGATTCAAGTACAAATACCTAGGTTGAGCTCCTCATCCTTGGGTTTGTCCTAGCCTCTCTTTGTTTAATTCCTTGATTTGGTTATACTAGTAGTGCTTCATTATTGGTAGCTATTATCAAGAGAGCTAATTTATGTGCTTCACTAAATTAGTGTTTTTAGAAGAGAAATAAGTGATTGTGTGCTTCACCAATTATCTTGGTTAGGTAGAGTTGGATATATTTTGCTTGTTGGGTTGAAGTGCTTGATTTGCTATATCCTTGGGTCAAGTATATCTCTTATCTTGTTAATTTACTCATTGTGTTGTTGTGTTGGTAAATTTGATGATTGTCATTAACTTAGTTGTATTTTTATAGCAATTTATTTCTTGTGTCCAAGGTGTTTGATAAAACGCCATAACCAAATCAAACCCCCCCTTGTTCACACTTCTAAATTGTAAGAGATAATCCACTCGGAATCAATATTGAGAGTCCTTCCCTGTGAACGAACTTCGAAAAACACTACCTTCAAATTGGCGCCGCTGCCGGGGAACTAGTTTTAGTTCAATATTAGTGCGCGTATAAAATTGTGAATATTTTATTTCCGTTGTGCATATTTATCTATTTTTCTTGATTTTAGAAATTTTTGCTATGTATGACTCGATCCTCTTGTTTAGGTGATCTTGCGTATTCATCTAATCCCGAGAGACTCTTGCGAAGGAATCAAAGGAATTCAAGTGCCAATATAGATTCATCAAGTCAATTTATTTCTAGTTCACCTTCGGAAGAGGAAGAGGAGTTGAACGAGGGTCCTCCCCTTGTTATTCCTATCTCATCACCGGACGACAACATTGATCAAGTCATGGAAAATCCTAATCAACGCACACTCAAGGAGATTGCTTCTCCTAGCTCCGTTCAACTACCATTGTGCATTGTATTTCCGGGAGGACAACCATTTGAGTTAAAGGGTGGTCTTATTGCCCTCCTTCCCAAGTTTGGAGGTGAAGGCACGGAAGATCCTTTTAGGCATCTTCAAGAATTTGAAATGGTATGTTCTTCAATGAGACCAAACAATGCTACGGAAGAACAAGTGAAGTTGAAAGCATTTCCCTTTTCCTTGAGAGACAATGCCAAGGCATGGCTATTTTACCTTCTTCCAAACTCAATCACTACATGGGAGCAAATGCGAAGTGCTTTCTTGGGGAAATTCTTCCCTACCTCAAAGGCTACGGGCATCTCCAAAGAAATTTGTGGCATTCGGCAATACTCCGGGGAAACATTGTATGAGTATTGGGAAAGGTTTCAAAAGCTTTGTCAAAGTTGTCCTCCACACTTGATATCGGAAGAGTTTCTCATTCACTACTTCTATGGAGGTTTGGAATATAGTGCTAAATTGCACCTTGATGCTTCAAGTGGTGGAGTTCTTGTGGATAAAACGCCGGAGGAGGAGAGAAAGTTAATAACCAAGATTGCCGAGAATTCGCGCCAATTTGGGGATCGTCAAGTGCATGTCAAGAACCCTTCCGTGAATGAAGTGGCAACTCAAAAGTTAGAGGGCCAAATCTCGGACCTTGCATCATTGGTTCGTCAATTAGCCGTTGGGAATCTTCAACAACAAAAATATTGTGGTGTTTGCAATATGTCGGATCATGCTACTAACGAATGCCTATCATTCCAACAACCCGAAGAGCAAATTAATGCTATTGGTGGTTTTTCGGGACAACCACCCCAAAGGAAGTATGACCCCTATAGTAACACTTACAATCCCGGTTGGAGAGACCACCCCAATTTTCGATATGGAAATCCCAATGCACCAAACTCTAACCAATACCAAAATCCAAACACTTACAACACCCAACATCAACAAAACCCTCCTCCATACTCACAAAAACGTCCCAATCAAAATTTTCAAGCACTCCCACCACCACCTCTATACAATTCCCAAGACCATCAAGGGTCTTCTTCATCTACATTATCATCACTTGAAGAAATGATTAAGCAAATGGCAACAAACAACCTCCAATTTCAAAACATCACTTCTCAAAATATATCCAACTTGGAAAAGATCACTTCTCAAAATATATCCAACTTGGAAAAAAACACTTCTCAAAGTATATCCAATTTGGAAAAGCAAATGAGCCAACTAGCCACAACTGTGAATCGATTGCAAATCCAAGGTTCAAGGCAACTTCCTTCTCAAGCGGAGGTAAACCCCAAAGAAAATGCTAGTGCCATAACCTTAAGGTGTGGAAAAGAATTGGAGGACCTTCATGCTAAGGCCAAGGGTAAGATGGTGAATGATAATGAAGGTGGAAAGGTTGAAAATGATGACATCTTGGAGGCTAAGGATGAAAACCTTGAAGATGATATGGAAATTGAGGAAGAGAAAGTTGATGTGGGTAAAAAGGAAAGTGTTCAAGAGGACGTTCCACAAGCAAAGAAGCCAAGGTTTATTGATGAGGATGTGGTTATTCGACCTCCATTCCCTTCAAAATTTTCTAAACCAAAGAAAGACATTGTTGACAAGGAAATGCTTGAGGCATTCCGAAAAGTGGAAATCACTCTCCCGTTACTAGATGCCATAAACCAAGTTCCAAGGTATGCAAAGTTTCTCAAAGATTTGTGTACTAACAAAAGGAAGTTAAGAGGTGATGAAACTATAGTGGTGGATGAGAATGTCTCGGCCGTGATTCAAAGGAGGTTACCTAAAAAATGTTCGGATCCGGGCACATTCACTATTCCTTGCAAGATTGGAGGTAAATGCTATGCTTGATTTGGGTGCCTCAATCAATGTGATGCCCCTTTCCATATTCCAAACTTTAAATTTGGGGGCACTTGAGAATACCAATGTGATTATTCAACTTGCGGATAGATCTAAGGCCTATCCCGAGGGGGTAATTGAAGATGTGCTTGTTCATGTTGACCAAATGGTTTTCCCCGCTGACTTTTACATCTTGAAAATGGAAGATGGTCCATCTAACATCAAGTCGGCACCAATTCTTTTTGGGCGTCCATTCTTAAAAACGGCGAAGACCAAGATTAATATGGATGATGGTTCTCTCACTATGGAGTTTGGCGATGAAGTTGTCAAATTCAATATCTATGATGCCATGAAATTTCCTAGTGAGTCACACTTAATTTGCTCCATTGATGTCATTGATGGTTTGGCCCAACAAGCTTTTGACATGGGAAATAAAGAAGCTCTCCAAAGGGTTATTGAGGGATGTGCAAATGAAGATGATGGATTCCCTAATTCGGAAGAGGCCAATGAGGCAATTATGGAGCTCAATGTATTGCAACCTTTACCCCAAAGGTGTGATCTTGCAAAAATTGATCTTCCCCTGTCTTATTCTAAATTACTCCCTTCTATTGAGAATCCTCCTACTTTGGAATTGAAAGTATTGCCTAATCATCTCAAATATGCTTATCTTGGGGACAATGAGACTCTTCCCGTAATCATAGCTTCTAATTTGAGTAATGTATAAGAAGAACGCCTCTTGCGGGTTCTTAAGGATCATAAAAGTGCTATTGGGTGGACCATTGCCGATATTAAGGGTATTAGTCCCTCCACTTGCATGCATCGTATACTCTTCGAAGACGGAGCTAAACCTACTAGAGACCCTCAAAGAAGACTTAACCCGGCAATGATGGAAGTTGTTAAAAAAGAGATTCTCAAGCTACTTGATGTGGGTATCATTTTTCCAATCTCGGATAGCGAATGGGTGAGTCCGGTACATTGTGTTCCTAAGAAGGCGGGTATCACTCTTGAGGAGAATCTTAAAGGTGAGCTTGTGTCTACCCGAGTCCAAAATGGGTGGCGAATGTACATAGATTATCGCAAGTTAAATGCGGTAACTCGAAAAGACCATTTTCCTCTCCCTTTCATTGATCAAATGCTAGAGAGGTTAGCCGGGAAGGAATTCTATTGCTTTCTAGATGGATTTAGTGGATATCATCAAATTGTCATTGCTCCCGAAGAACAAGACAAAACCACATTCACTTGTCCTTTTGGCACATTTGCATTTCGTAAACTCTCATTTGGCTTATGTGGTGCTCCCGCAACTTTTCAAAGGTGTATGGTGAGTATTTTCTCCGACATGATAGAGAATGGAATTGAAGTCTTTATGGATGATTTCTCTATTTCGGGTGATTCTTTTGATGAATGTCTTCAAATTCTTACACATGCCTTGGATCGATGCTTGGAGACTAATTTAGTGCTCAATTATGAAAAATGTCATTTCATGGTCCAAGAAGGTATTGTATTAGGGCATATTGTGTCTAGGAAGGGCATTGAAGTGGACAAGGCAAAAGTTGATATTATTGCAAGTCTTCCGTACCCTTCAAATGTCAAGGATGTGCGATCTTTTCTTGGTCATGCCGGTTTCTATAGGAGGTTTATCAAGGATTTTTCCAAGGTTGCTCTTCCCCTATCATCTCTTCTACAAAAGGATGTGGAATTTAAAATTGATGAAAAATGCAAGGCGGCTTTTGACCATCTCAAGGAAGCTTTAACTTCGGCTCCTATCATTAAGGCTCCGGATTGGTCTCTTCCTTTTGAGATTATGTGTGATGCTAGCAATTATGCGGTTGGTGCGGTGTTAGGGCAAAAGGTTGACAAACGCTCTGATGTGATTTATTATGCCTCTCGCACACTCAACTCCGCCCAAGTGAACTATACCACCACCGAGAAGGAATTGCTTGTTATTGTCTTTGCTCTTGACAAGTTTCGTTCATTTCTTGGTTACAAAGTCATCATATACACGGATCATGCCGCCTTAAGACATCTCTTGGCGAAAAAAGAGTCAAAGCCTAGGTTTATTCGGTGGATTCTTCTCCTTCAAGAATTTGACTTAGAAATCAAAGATAAAATAGGTGCCGAGAACTTAGTGGCGGACCACTTGAGTCGACTTGTGAGGGAGGAAGATGCTTCTCCTCTTCAAGAATTATTTCCGGATGAGCACTTATTTGGAATTCAAAGCGAGGTGCCATGGTATGCGGATCTTGTGAATTACCTGGTGTGCAAAACTTTTCCTAATGGCATGCCTAAGTATCAAAGGGAGAAATTAAGGAGTGAAGCCAAACACTACATTTGGGATGATCCTTATCTTTGGAAGCATTGTGCGGATCAAGTTTTAAGAAGGTGTGTTCCAGAGTCGGAAATTGCTTCAATTCTTCAATTTTGTCATTCTTATGCTTGTGGAGGTCATTTTGGGAAAGATCGAACGGCAAGAAAGGTGCTTGAATGTGGATTTACATGGCCAACTCTTTTTCGTGACTCTCACGATTTTTGTAAGCAATGTGAACTGGAAATATTGCAAAAAGGAATGAAATGCCCCAAACTCCAATTATTGTGGTAGAAATTTTTGATGTGTGGGGTATTGATTTTATGGGACCATTCCCATCTTCTTCTCATGGAAATCTCTATATTCTCTTGGCCGTGGATTATGTCTCTAAGTGGGTGGAGGCCAAGGCAACAAAATCGGATGATGGTAAGGCGGTTGTTGCATTTCTCAAGTCTCAAATTTTAAACCGATTTGGTGTCCCCAAAGCTATCATAAGTGATCAAGGTACCCACTTTTGTAACAAATTGGTGGGAAATCTTCTTAAATCTTATGGGGTCTATCATCGAATGGCAACGGCTTATCATCCTCAATCTAATGGTCAAGCCGAAGTTTCTAATCGGGAGATTAAGTCTATTCTTGAGAAGGTGGTGAAACCTTCAAGGAAGGATTGGTGTGTTCGTCTTGAAGATGCTTTATGGGCCTATAGAACGGCATTCAAAACTCCTATTGGCATGTCCCCATACAAGTTGGTTTTTGGTAAATCTTGTCATCTTCCCGTTGAGTTAGAGCACAAAGCTTATTGGGAAATCAAGGCTTGCAATATGGATTTAAATGTTGCCGAGGCTCATCGGAAACTTAACTTGCTTGAATTGGAGGAAATTCGTAACAATGCTTATGAGGATGCTCAATCGTATAAGGCTAGAGTTAAGGACTTCCATGATCGTTCGCTTGTTCCTAAATCATTTTATGTTGGGCAAAAGGTTCTTCTCACTACTGGAAAAACCCCCTACAACATCGGTTTTTGGCCGATGTTAAAAGTGTGTCAGAACCGATGTCTTTGTCGGTTTAGATAAAGGGGGGGTTCTTTAACATCGGTTCCTGACCGATGTCAAAGATGGTTATAGACATCGGTTCCCGAAAAGAAACTGATGTCTTTCTTATTGTTTAACATCGGTTTTTGTAGGAGAACTGATGTTTAATACAAGATTAGACATCAGCATATTAACTAAACGATGTTTAATACTACCGGTAACATCAGTTTTCTTAAATTTTCTAATGTTAAATGTCCTTGTAGACATCGATTTGTTGTTAAATTATGATGTTCAATTTATAATGGATATCAATTTATTATTAAAATGTGATTTATTTTTCCCTTTTAGATATGAGTTTTTAGTAATAATGTGATGTCTATTTAGACTATTTAACATCACTTTTAAATTTCACGTGATGTTAAATTTTCTTGTTTTTATCAGTACACTTGCTCATTGGTACATAGCCCAAAGATTAAAAACAGAGCAAAATCTCCAAACCAAGATCAAAAAATATACCAAAAAAAAACTTAGAAACTTAGAACCAAAATAGCTTAGCTATATTTTAGCCATTTCAATAATCCAAGAACATATAAAAACATCCACATTAACCCAAAACCAACTTCCCCCATCCACTACAACTTATCTACCAACCAAAAACACTAAGCAAACACATACTTTCAATGATAAAAGTTTAGGAGGAAATGAAACTAATAAAAGTTTTGATTATGTAAGCTAGGTTTATAATGATCATCCATGGGCAAGTCAATATCCGAACCAATTACCCTTGATAGCTATTGATCTGGACTATTGCTTGCAGCTGCACTATCATGATAAACACCAGGAAACAGAGGTCAGAGCATGGTGCCTCTCAACAAAGGATTCTTCTTTGTCGAGAGCACCTTCACTTAATACATAACATTTTACAAGAATGCTACTAACAGCAGCTCCACCTTTTAATGCCTGCAGACATTAAATAAAGAATTTAGTATCAAACACTCATCAGGTATGCTAAAAATAGTAGACATCAGGGATAGGGTAATTCATATAAGAGGAGATGATGGTGAAGCAGCATGAGGAAGTTGATGATCTGAAGCCAGAGTTACGACTACACCTGAACCAAGTATTGTATTGTGGTTCTTAAGAGAAGCTATAATGTATTAAGACACCAGTGTGTAATTCTGAACAAGACAGTGAACAAAACATATCAGTGTCTTTTCTTCTATCCGCAAACATTTAAGCATTAAACCTCTTTTAATTGTAGATTTTTATGGTGGAGGAGAATGAGGAAGGTATAATAATGTTTCTCTAAAGGATACACACTGGTAAAAATAACTACATAATGACTGCTCTTGGCAAGGCACATGCTTTGGCTATTAACTATTATCTGTTGTTTCGTAAGTAAAATTATTTCCAAAACGGTTGATAATTACATTAAATCAAGCACAATTATAAAGCTATTATAAAAATGATCATTATCAGAATATTTGGCTTCGCCAATCAGTGTGCTGGAAAACACACTCCGGAATCCAGTGGTTTGGAAATATTATAACTTATATAAACTGAATAGACTTTGTAAGTTGCATAAAAGACTATAGGTAAATATGGAACAAAAATGAGTCTTTCATATGCCGAAATTGTGCCAGCAGGTTATTCTTATGTAAGAGATAGAGTATTTCAAGTGCAGTAAAGGATCCCTTGCATCAATGTTGCAGTCTGGTATATATAAATATCATGCATAAGCAACATGTACTCTGAATTGATCATATCTATCTTAGGTAAACAACTAGGTGAACAACATAGTCTCACTTCATTCTACAGCTATTGACAAGAAACAGAACATAGAAGTATAATTAATGTTTACTTACCTTCTCAACAAACGATCGAACCATGTTTTCGATATCTTCAACTATACTTTCAGATTGTCCCTCTGCAAGAAAACACCACTATGTCATGTAAAGCATAGGTAACTAATTTTCAGAATACTGCGAAATTAAATACACAAACTTACAAACAGCAACCTTCGTCAAACCAGGCAAATCAATTAAGGTTAAATTGACAACTGCGAACACAAACAAATCAGATATCTGTGAGTATCTTTTAAGCACATATTTAAATAGAGGCAAAATACTAAGGTTTCACACAATTATGACTGAGGTTTATCATACCGAATATATCAATTTATTTTAATAAAAACCCAACCATCTGGAATTCACTGTTCCACAGTTGGGGTATGGAACAAGTAAAAATCAACACATGCTAAAGTACAAATCCACTGCCACTACCACTCTCACCATGGGGTACTGATGCCTCTACTTTTAGTAATCCTGAATCTACATATCACAAATTAAACTTACATTTACTTCTTATCCTATAGTACACTAACATCTTATCTCTTTTTTCTTGTTATTCCTTTGTAATATAGGATGGTAGTCCGATTAAATGTCAAAAGTCTATCATGAAGGCAGTGAATAACATATCTATACAATTGTAATTTCATAACCATTTTTTTAATTAAGCATATCAAATTATCTAGATGCAAATTCCACTTATACATACTCTGTTTTAAATGTAGCAATACTGAACGAAACAAATGAATCCTATAAAGCACTACCTGACTCTGGAGAAGTGCTTTGTGAGGCTGGTAAAACATGACTGCCATTCACTGCAACAAATTTCTTCTTTGCTTTGTGAAACTGCAATGCCGAATTAATATCTATCATAATTGCTCTCCCAATTGAACCACATATCACCTCGTACTAAAACAATCCTTGCAGTTGCAACTACATTTTTGCCCTCCAGAAGAAGCAGAAGACATTTAGCTTGTACCTGAAATCACACACAATCATACATTGACTACACAACTCACACATATATACACAAAACATAACCAAAATAATCCACACATATATACCTGAGTAGTGTAAGTAAACTCCATATCATTAATAGATTTCAAAGAAGGTTGAGATAAATTCAAAGACTCAAAACTCAATACACTCATAACACCACTCTCTTTCTTCTTGTTATCATTTGTATTAATTTCCAATGCTTCTTGTTAGAAAAAAGGCTCAAGAACAGTACTAATTAGGGTTTATAATTGTGTAAATTAGGGTTTCAGATGTCTTACCGTGAAGAAAGCTCCGGGTGTATGAAGAAAAGTCCTAAATCGAACTAATTAGGGTTCAAGCTCCAACCTCCAACCTCCGGTTCGTGCTTAATTAAGTTGGATTTGTACTAATTAGGGTAAAAGAGAGAAGAAAGAGGGAGATAGTGAGAGAGAGGGTTGAGAGTGAGAGAGGCGGCAGAGGAGAGAAAAGAGAGACTAAGTTCTGTGGGTTGAGAGTAGAGAGGAAATAATGGGGGGAAGTGAAATTTTGTTTAAGGGGGGAAATAAAATTTTGCTAAAGGGGGGAATTGTTTGTAATAAAGGGGGAAGTAATAGTACGCGTCGGTTTTTAATTTTTTGAAAAGGAGATTAGACAACGGTTACTATAATAAGCGATGTCTAAAACGTGGTTTAACATCAGTAAAATAACAATCGATGTCAAAATTATTTTTAACATCAATGACATTTTTAACCGATGTTAAAGGGCTGATGTTATAGCTACCTTTTCTAGTAGTGTCTCTATAACTCTCGTCTCAAGTTAATGCCCGGGAAGCTTCGATCTCGTTGGTTGGGTCCATTTGTTGTTGTGAAAATCTACCCTCATGGAGCGGTGGATTTGCGAAGTTTATCTACCGATAAAGAATTCAAGGTGAATGGTCACCGTCTTAAACCTTTCTATGAGGTATTTCAAGAATCCACCGTTGATGTCATCTCATTAGCGGATTCCTTCCATGGATGAGCTTCTCTTTTATTAGTTTGTGTGTTGGTGCTGCGAGGCACATCCGGGAAGTCGAGCCACCGTCATTAAACAAAGGCGCTGATTGGGAGGCAACCCAAGGTACGCATGTATTTATATATTATGCGTGCGATAAATTTTTTTTTACATATGAGGATTGATCTAAATATTAGTGAGTGGGGATTTCTTTTTCATTTATTTTAATTCATATAAAAAAAACAACCAAAAATATTCTTTAAAAAAATTATTATGTATTTCTGTGGTGTGATTAATGAATTTTATAATAGATTTTCAAAAAAAAAATTAATAATAATTCCCCACTCAATAATATTTAGTATCGTTAATTCTAATTTTTGATTTTTATATTTATTCCACACTGGCCTTGATGTATTTGTTCATGTTTTCAGGATTTACTAATTTATTCAAGCATTCAAGGATTTGTGTGAATTTTTGAAAGAAAGAAAAAAAAATTCAATTTGGTAAATTTTCAAGACTGTACGGGCTATCGTACGGGCTGCAGACCATGCAGCAAGCCGTGCAGCAGGCTGTACATGATTTTGCTAGTTTCTGTCCGTGTTGTAGTTCAAAATGAGTGAAATTTTAAAACCCCTACCCACTTGCTGAACAGCCTGTACAACCTTCTATTACAATTTCAAAAACAAGAGTTTTTTTTTCATAGCCCCTTTTCACCAAACTCCCAGATCTGTTCTTCATCTCTTTTCATCTCTCCACAGCACAGTAAACCACAGCCCCAATCACCTCACCTTCGACACCACTGATTTCCCCCCCCCCCCCGTTCAATCACGCCTCCAACCTTAACACCACAATCACTTAAAACCCCCCTTGTTCACACTTCTAAATTGTAAGAGATAATCCACTCGGAATCAATATTGAGAGTCCTTCCCTGTGAACGAACTTCGAAAAACACTACCTTCAATTGGCGCCGCTGCCGGGGAAGGCAACAATATTAATTTTGAGTTAATTTTTTCTTATATTTTAGGTTTTATCTTTGTATATAATTTCTTCTTTCTTTCTTTGTTTTTTTTATTGGTATGTCTACATGTTTATTGGATATAGACATGAACTAACTCTTTCAGGAGACAATGGAGAATTATTTTGGTTGGAATAACGCTCAAGATTTCACCCACGATCAAGAACGATATCAAGATTTTAATTCTTTTCAGAATTTAAATGCGTATCAGGTGAATTCTTTATATTCTACAAATTCATGCTATGCTCCTTACCCTCCTAGCATTGATTATTCATATGCTTGTGAAAATCAATGTTATGATCCGCAATATAATTCCCAAGACCATCAAGGGTCTTCTTCATCTTCCTTATCATCATTAGAGGAGATGATAAACCAAATGGCGGCAAACAACCTCCAACTTGCTTTTGAAAATCGATGCTATGATCCGCACAATGCTTCCAAAGATAAGGATCATCCCAAATGTAGTGTTTGGCTTCACTCCTTAATTTCTCCCTTTGATACTTAGGCATGCCATTAGGAAAAGTTTTGCACACCAGGTAATTCACAAGATCCGCATGCCATGGCACCTCGCTTTGAATTCCAAATAAGTGCTCATCCGGAAATAATTCTTGAAGAGGAGAAGCATCTTCCTCCCTCACAAGTCGACTCAAGTGGTCCGCCACTAAGTTCTCGGCACCTATTTTATCTTTGATTTCTAAGTCAAATTCTTGAAGGAGAAGAATCCACCGAATCAACCTAGGCTTTGACTCTTTTTTCGCCAAGATATGTCTTAAGGCGGCATGATCCATGTATATGATGACTTTGTAACCAAGAAGATATGAACGAAACTTGTCAAGAGCAAAGACAATAGCAAGCAATTCCTTCTCGGTGGTGGTATAGTTCACTTGGCGGAGTTGAGTGTGCGAGAGGCATAATAAATCACATGAGAGCGTTTGTCAACCTTTTGCCCTAACACCGCACCAACCGCATAATTGCTAGCATCACACATAATCTCAAAAGGAAGAGACCAATCCGGAGCCTTAATGATAGGAGCCGAAGTTAAAGCTTCCTTGAGATGGTCAAAAGCCGCCTTGCATTTTCTTTCCCTCCACCCTCCACCGTTCGACCACCATTCACCGCTCACCCCCTACAACACCAACAGCAACAACATCTCCATTTTCATTCCTCTCCCCCTTATCCCCCCCCTTTTCTTTTTCCAAACAATCCTCCCCCTCTGTATAGCCACGATTTCCCCCCGTTTTGTATTATTTTTTTTATTTTTGTTTAGATTTTATCTTGTTTTGTTTTGTTTAGTTTTAGTTTTATTTAATTTATTTTTATTGATTGTTTTAATTTTGAGTTTTGAATGTGATTTTTGAAATTTGATTTTATTATTAATTAGTTAGTTTATTATTATTATTATTATTATTATTATTTGTTTATTTGATTTCTTAAATTTTATTTAATCTTTTGTTTTATTTTTAATTTAATTTGAATTTTTATTTTAATTTGATTTTTGATTTTATTATTAATTGCTTAGTTATTTTATTTTAGTTTTTCATTTGATTTTTGCTATTATTATTTCAATTTTAAATTTGATTTTTATTTTTTATTTTTATTTTTATTTTATTAATAATTGGTTAGTTATTTATTTTGTTTTAATTTAATTTATTTTATTTTATTTATAAAAAAAAGGGGCAAAAACAAATATTTTTATTATTTCTATATCCTTAATTAGTGTATTGTAGTAGTTTTGAGGAGTGTGGATTTGGATTATCTTGATTATTGTAATTGGGGTGTTTGTGGTATGTGGCGGTAATTCACTTCGGGGCTTGCAATTTTGGTGTTGAATTTGGTTGCGGATTGATTGTGGGATTATTGTCAAATTGTTGGTCATCATTGTGGTTTTGTTCGGTATTTTTGTTGGGTGGTTATTTGGCTTGTTATTTGAAGTTGGGATTTGCTAATCATGAGTGGTGTTGCTTCTAAGCATGGTAAAAACAAGGGAAAGGTTCAATCTAAGCGGCAAAAGACCACTTCTTCATCTTCGGAGCCTCACATTTTTCTAACTCTTAAAGAATACGAGGACAAGGGTCTACCATTACCTCCTCCCAATTATGGGCTTGATTTGCACTCCGCTAAGCCTAGCTTGTCATTCTCCGGTGATGCCCTCGAGAGGTATAATTCCATTTCATCGCTTAAAGTTTTGCCTTTTCACTATTTTGATAAGCATGTCATGGAAAAGCTTGGTATTTGGGACAATGTTAAGAAAATTTTGACTACTTTCGGTTGGCCTACATGGTTAGATATGGATGAGCCGACTTGTCCGGCTTTGGTCTATGAATTCTTTACTACCGTGAAGTGTGATGTTGAAGTTGTGAATGAGTTAAGCGTACCCTCTCGCTTCACTTTTAGGATGATGGGTTTGTGGTTTAGTGTTCGTTTGGAGGAGATTTGTGATTGGTTTGGGTGGAAATACAATAAAGGCTTCCGGACATTTTCCACTCGATTTCAATATTCTTTTTGGCGTGAAATTTCTTCGGATGCTCAATGGCCTTCGGGTGGTCGGATTAAGTCCACCAAAATCAAGGACCCTAGTTTGTGCTATATTCATCGGGTTATGGTTCATTCTTTGTATGGTAATGAAGGTTCAAATAGCGCCATTTCTTTGGGAGAGCTTGGGGTCCTCAATTGGTTGTATGATGAGTTTCTAGTAGATTGGGGGTATGTATTCTCTTCCCGGTTGTTGGAGTTAACTCGGCGTAAAGGGAAGGGTTCCCTTATCTTTGGCGGGTTTATCACCCGAATTGCTACTAAGCTAGGGATTCTTGATCGGGATAACTCCCCTATTTCATGGATGGAGGGTGGCCAACCCGTAGCTACTATTGACTTTGCTGTTTTGAAGAACATGGGGGTCATCTCGGGGACTTTTGATAATTTTCGATGGACTGGACACAAATCATCCCAGCTTGAGTGTCCTTCATCTCCTACTCGAGCCGAGGAGGAGCCGGTTTCTGAGCCTTTGCTACTTTCTGATGATCGACATGCATCTCCCTCTCATAGTCATGCCGAAGAGTTTTCTGAGCCTCAACGGGCCTACTTACAACGCATGGAGCAGTCCATCAAGGACCATGTTGATATGAGGTTTTCTAAACATCGAGAGTGGATGGAACAATTTTTTGCTTCGATGATAGCTCAGTGTAACACTAGTTCTCGGGATCCACCTTCGGATCCTTCTCACGATGCTTGAGCTTCTTGGCTTTGCTCCCGGTCCTTGTTGCTTATTTTCAGGGGAGTTTTCTTTCACTTTTGTTTCTCCCTCGTTTTATTTGTCATGCATGAGGACATGCCATGTTTTAAGTGGGGGAAGGATTGTTTCATTTGATGTCCGTTCCGTTTTATTTGGTAAATAATTTTAGTCATGAGCGTGTTTACTTGTTTATGAAATTTACGACATTGTGAGCTTGTAGCCTTGTTTTCTCCTATTTTGTGCCTAGCATTACCAATTTGATGTGAATCTATAAGTTTGATGCACATCTTTTGCACACGCACACACACTTAAAATGGCATGAAAAGTCTAGATGTTTGTAATTAAATTGTGAGCATGACGATTATCTCTTAGAATGCATGGAATCAAATCGAGAAGATGTTATTACAACTTAAACCTTGTGAGGCCTTGAACGATGATTCTTTTGCTTATGTGTTGCTCCCTCTTTATGTGTGTTTTTGCTCTAGGGCTTGCATTAAACCTTCATTCATGGATGCACCATAATAAGGAAATTCTATTTAGGATAACTTTTTTTGGCTTTTTTAGCTTATGAACCATGAAAATAATCCCTAGTTACCCCCTTTGAAGCTTATATCCATATTTTTCTTCGTCACTCTCCCCTTTTATACATAAATCATAGCCAAATACTTCACTCTCGACCTAGTTGAGCTAGTTGAGTCTTGGAAAGAATTGATTGTTGAGCATGAGAATTTGGAGATGTTGTGAAGATGAAGAATGCTAATTATTGTAAGTGAGAACTAGTTTGATGTGTATATCTAGATGTGGTTCAAAGTTCTTTGTAGTATTTATTTATGTATGCATTCCCTTTGCTAAAAAAATAATAATAAAGGGGATGTAAAAAAAAAAAGAGAAGAGAAATAGAAAAAAAAGGAATAAATTTTTGTACTTTATTTTGTTTCAATTTTCTTGGTAAATGTGGTTGTGTTTTGTAATTGTAAATGAGTGAAGGCATTCTTTAGTTTGAGAATTCGGTGTACGAAGAGAGCAAGCGTCATTTTGACTCAACTAGCGAGACTTTTACACCTTCATTGAACTTAAATTTTCACACCTTCACCCAAGCCCCATTACAACCCATTTTATGAATTCCTTGTTTTTGGTGCAATCCGGAATTTAGGTGAACATGCAAGGTCAAGTAGAGCGCATGCATTTAGACTTGGAGTTGAGTGAAATATCTAGCCCATACTTGTGTGATACATAATTGAGAGATGTGAGATTTTTCACCATACAATTTCATCTTATTAATGCGAGGCCATGTATGCTTTGTGATCATCTTGTCTAGTGTTCACGATTGAAGTGCATTCATTCTATCTTTAATGTCTTGGTTACATTTTGCACAAGGTGTGTTATCTTGATTCTTGAATTGGTTGTTAGCTCGTTATAGTGGATGACAAGGTGAATAGCTCTATATGTTTGATTTTAGTTACAAGTAGACGGCTCGGACATGTGAGTGTAGTAGTTAGTTTAATTAGTAGGTATTGTTAGTTTTTTTGTTTATTGGTGTTTTTTGTGATTTTGTGGGTACATCATCTATAAACCCTCACGAGACCTCACTCGTCCACTAGGGCTACCTAGGGGTTCCAAGGGCTTGTTGCATATGCCAAATGCAACCGTGATCACCTACGGAAGTGGTACTAGTTAGGAGTATATGGTTATGTTAATTTTAGTTTGCTCGGGACTAGCAAAGTTCAAGTGGGGGAAGATTTGATAATGTGTATTTTATACACATTTTGTCCTTTATTCTCTTGCATTTTTGTTAGTTTCGAATGTTGTTTTATCGATATTAATTATGTTTTTCATCTTTCAGGCCTCATGCTTAATTGTGAAAAGATGGATTATTTTGGGCTTGAAAGTGAAGATTATTCAAGAGGGAAGTTAGAAGATGCAAGCTCGTGATGCCGGGAGGTGTTTAATGCATTATATTGAAGAGTTTATCTCGTACGGGCAGCTGTACGGCCGTTCGACAGGCCGTTCAAAGGAGCAGATTTTCTGTACGGGCAGCTGTACGACCGTTCAACAGGCCGTACAGAGCTGCTGTGTATTTAAAGAACATAACATCTCTCTTAACCTAATATCTTAACCTAACATCTAACTTCTTCATCTTCAACCTAGCCTCTTCAAGTATAAAATTAGGGTTAGTCAAGTAGAGATAAAAACACTTATTACTCATAATCTAGCATTGATTATGAGTAATTAACTCCATATTTGGCTTTTTATCCATAAAGATCATCCAGGGCTTCAACTGAATCTTGCCAATGTCTTTGTTTTCATAGATCTCTCCATTTTTGTACAGCCTTTGATAGTAGTTGTCATCATTGTCATCATCAAAAAAATCTAGCCATTCTTCAGCTTTCCAGTTGTCTTTTACTTTGGGTACTCCCTCCATATCTTCATGCTCATCATCTGAAAAAGCATACCCCAACATCTCATTTTCTTCTGCAGTAGCATCATCCTCAGAATTATCTTTTTCAACAAATTCAACCTTTCTTTTAGCCCTCATGCTACCTAGACTGGATTCTGCTTCTTCAAATTTACTTTGTTTTGATACAGTTGTCACATTCTCTGCACCACTTGACACAATCTCTGTACCACTAAACCCTTGATCTGTACCAATTGACAGTCCTTTCCTTCTAGCTGTTGTCTGTGGTATTTTTTTAGCAAACTTTGACTGTTGAGGGAGTGAAGGTTTAGGAGCTTCTTCTGTCAAAACAGGGGAAAACCTAGGGCTTCTTCTAGGTTTCAATGCTTGAAAAGCTGTCTTAGGAGATATAGGTTCAGGTGGTAGGTTACTTTGAGAAGCTTTAGGCTTTGATTTTGGTATTTTTTGGGGTTTTTTTCCCTTGCTGGTTTTTTTTGTTTTGTTCTGGGTGGGTTCATTAGCAGGAACAGATGTGTCTTCAAGCTCATCAAGATATGGTAGGTCAGCAGGAGGAAGTGTATCATTGAGTGGTGTATCATAAAAAAAGGAGGAGGTGTATCATCAACCTTACTATTTTTCTCAGCCACTCTTCTATGATTCAACACCAACTTGTATAGAGGATTAGGTGTTAAAGTTGTCCCAACCCAAATTGGGATAGTCGTCTTACCAGTTAACCATTCGCACATTAGGAGAAGATCCTTATCAGTTATCAACTTCCTATGCTCTAGTTTCCATGCATACTGAAAAGTTGGATAAGCATAATCCAACCTCAAACCCTTTTTTTTTTTGCTTCATCCTCAAAAGCGATAACAATATCCAGCAAATTAGACCTTTCTACCTCTACTCTAATATTAATCTCCGTAGTTCTCCAAACTATCCTCAACACTCTAAAATCATCACCCATTATTCATCAAATTAACAAACAATATGCATATAATCCTAACTATGAATCTTAAGTATTCGTATAAAACATCAAAAGTAGCATACATATCATATATATACATTTTTACAATCATATTACATATAAATGAACACATATGAACATATACATATAAAAGAACATATGTATATACACAAAATACTTTGATTACATACATACCCATGTATGAAAATATGAAAAGAATATGTACCTGTGGTTGGAATCAGTTGATATGGTCGTGATGACGGTGAGAATGATCGAGCGCCCTTTTCCCCTCTTTTACTTGGAAACCTAATTCACTCGACTGTCTGTCTGTTTTCCCCTCTTTCATTCGCTTATTTGTATTTTTGGTCTGTTTTATTTGTCTGTTTTATTTTTTATTCAGTTTTTGTTTAAAATAAATTATGTTTAATTAGCAAATAATGACGTGGTTAACGTTTGTTAACGTTTAGATTAACAGAATGGCATAATTAGGATAATCAGTTACTTTAGGGGTGCCAGTCGCAAGTCCAAAATATGAAATGACACCATCTGGAAAAGCCAATTGCAGAAGGGTACCAACGAGAATTTCCCAAAAGAATTCTTACCGCACGAACCTTGCATGTATAACTCAAATCCTTAAACATGTATTAATATTTTGTACTACTAGTAAATATTTGGTTTTAGAGAAATGTTGTATCAATTTGGTTTTTTTCCACTCTATCACTTGTTCATTCCAAAGATATTTAAGATTACCAGTTGCCTTTTTTAGAGCATCTTCAATGGGAGAGACCTCTTAGGTAAAATTTGAAATTAATTATCATAAATAAGAATTATAATGAATGTGTAAAAAATTTTGCACTCTAATGGGACAAAACCCTTGTCTATAATTATAGATAATCTCTTGATGTTGGCTATATTTGTCGAACCTCTAGAGACCTGTAGTGAATTGCCACATCATTTATTTCTATATTAAAATTATATATTCCATTAATAACAACTTGAAATATTAATAACATACCATTTTTAAAATATAGCCAATCATTATAGCCAATACCCTCGGAACACAATATCTTACAGGTTCGACAAATTTTACATAATCAATATTTTATGTAATTTAGCCAATCATTTTTAGCTAACGCTCGGAACACAATGTCTTACAGGTTCGACAAATTTTACATAATCAATATTTTATGTAATTTAACCAATCATTTTTAGCTAACGCCATTGGAGATGCTCTTACACGTTGCAGTGTTTAAGACCCATAACATTTCTCATTCTCATTCTCAATTCATATCTCTACTATAAGCAAACTAGGGAATAATTGGTAATTTGGATGAACCAAACTATTAAAAGAATAATGACAGTTAGATATATAGTAAATAGATGATAATGGTTAGATTTAATAATAAGGAATATTCTATAATTAAATTCCTCTTTTAAATATATAAGGTTTGAATCCCGTCAACAACAAATTTACATTAAGATTTTATATTATTAGTTTAAATAATACATGTCATTTATTAAATAACTATTATTATTACTAATAATTTTATTAATTAATATTACAAAGTTAAATTATATCCATAATAAATTATAGTCAATTTTGTTTAATCATATAATTTTAAAAATATTTAAAATTAACCAATGTTTTGCACAGAATATGAGCTGGTATATAATAAAAGAATATTCTTATATATCTATACTATATTATTATAAGCAAACTAGTGATCTTTTGTAGTTTGGTTAACCAAACTATTCACATCCGTTAGATTTTCAATCCAAATATCATGGCCGTTAGATATAAAATACTAAAAGTTGTTATATACAGAGGTTTAAAGTTCGATTGCCGCCAACAACATATCAATTTATATTTAATACTAAAAATTATTATATACAAAGATTTAAGGTTCGGATTCTTCCAATAACATATTAATATTTATAATATCATATTACACTATAAATAAATTATAAAAATTAAAGGTTCGATTTCCGCCAACAACATATTAATTTATAATTAATACTAAAAATTATTATATACAAAAATTTAATGTTCGAATTCTTCCAATAAAATATTAAAATTAATATTTATAATATCATATTATACTATGATTAAATTATTAAAAATTAGAAGTAATCCATGCTTTGCACGGGTTATAAGTTAGTATACTTAAACGAATAAATAAAATTCATCCGGTTTGAGAAAAAAGTGTAAAATCCAACCTTGTGTCTACCAAAATATTCCTGTCAACTTTCAAAAGTCAATTTCTCGAGGTAGAAATCTCAATATTACAATCTCAATCCGTTGAATAACTTTTAAAGATGCTAGGAATAAAATATTCAAAAAAAAAAAAAAAAAAAAAAAAATCTACGGATACTATGAATGAAAACGGTCCAATGTCACCTTACCTACCAAAGGACCAGATACTAATAAAATACTAATAAGGAATATTGTTTAATTCATACTTTTCAGAAATAAAAATGGATATCTTACATATAAATTAGAATTTTTATTAGACAATATATTTAATAAATACCTATAACATAATATATAAATACCTATAACATAATATATATTAAATGAGAAAAAAAATCCTGAGATAGATCTGATGGAACTTTTCCTGAGACATACAAAATAACTTTAAATTTTACTAGGCCCGCAAGACTAATTAAAAAATTCTAAATTTACTAAAATGTCCACCCCGTTTTTACATATAAAAGATAGGTATCTTAGGAAATTTACCTGGGAATTTACCTGAGATATATCTCTGGTTCTGGCTCCCTAATCTCATATTAAATATATTGTCTACTAATTTTAAATTACAGTTCTATTAAAATGATGTAGACAGAATGAGATAAGAGCATATACAATGCACGGCCATTTGAAGCATGGGAGCACGTGAAATGGAATGGGCATGTAAAAAAGTGGTGTTGCTGCATTGGATGGAATGACTCCAAAGTGGTCAAGGCCACCACCCTGGGCAAACCCACTTCGGGCCACTTCAACATTTTTAATGTATTTAATCACTTTATGCAGTGAGTTGACAGATTGCACATGCACATTAATGTTATCTTTTTCTTTTGTAACGTTAATAATTGTAACGTTAATAATTATAAAGTATATATGTAACGTTCATTTTATTAACAGTAACAATTTTTCCTATAAATTCCAAATTCTAGTATCCCATTATTCACACTCTTCACTCCTTAAAAAAAATTAGATTTTTTCCCCTATCAAAAAATGAATCCAAATAATCCTTCACCTCCAAATTCTCAAAATCCAAACCCTCAATTTCCATTTCCATATCCATATCCAAATTCCTATTTTCCAAATCCTCAATACCAATTTCCACATTCTCAAAATTCTCAATTTCCATTTTCATATCCTCAAAATTCTCCACATCATTTTCCTTTTCCTCCATTTTCAAATACACAATTTGAAACCCAACAAACACCTATCAATATCCAAAATTCTCCAAATTCGCAAGTGCCGGCATTCGGTAACACAAAAGGAGTTGCAACAATAATACTGGAAGCGGTTGCTTCATCTGATCTATGGATATGGCATGCATTTTTTGGAGTTGCTGGATCAAATAATGACATAAATGTTTTAGATCGATCACCAGTATTTGATGATGTGCTACAAGGTCATGCTCCAGAGGTAAATTATACTATCAATGGAAACAATTATAATATGAGATATTACTTAACAGATGGAATATATCCTGAATGGGCAACATTCGTTAAAACGATACCACGTCCGCAAGCTGAGAAAAGAAAATTATTTGCAAAATACCAAGAAAGCCAGCGAAAAGACGTTGAACGAGCATTTGGTGTGTTACAGTCCCGTTTCGCAATTGTACGTGGTCCGGCACGCTATTGGGACATAGAAGATCTTGGGAGAATCATGAGAGCATGCATCATAATACACAATATGATTGTCGAAGACGAGAGAGACACATACGCCACTCAATTTGGTCCATTACCATCTTATGATGATGCAACAAATGGATTATCGCAACCAAATTTAGGTGAAGAACCTTGTGTTCCGTATGAAACGTTTATTCAAAACAGTATACAGATGCGTGATAAACGGGCACATCGTGAGCTACAAAATGACTTGGTTGAGCATATCGCGCAGTTCCACAACAATCGTTAATTTTTTTTTTGTCCTAATGTTTTAAATTTAATAATTTCTCGTGTGATGTTTTTAATGTAATATTTTCTCATGTATTTTTTTTCAATAATATGATGCATTTTTATTATGATATTTGTCTTTTATTATAATAATATTTTTCAAAGTTTTAATCATTTTAATTTGATTATTACAGAATTTTGACAACATTAAATTAAACTAAAATTGAATTGTAAAATATATAAAATAAAATAGCTATAATTAAATAAGAATTATTGTGAAAGAAAAAAAAGTTAACGGGACCCATGTATAAGTGGTAAATGGGCTCTTGCATTGGAGGGGAGTGGCCACATTTTTTGCAAATCCGGTTATTACTTATTTGACACAAAACTGACCCCACCTTATAAGCGAAAACGACCTTGGCATTGTAGTTGCTCTAAGGTCCAACTCATACAAGGTGAGATGGAGCATAAGTAGAGTCAAATTTTAAGTATATTGTGGTCGCGTTTATTTAATTGTCTGATAGAACTCCACCTAAATAAAGGGTCCTACTTTGACTTGATTCTTAATCGATTCACCTAATCTATATATATTATAATATCCGGAGATCGGAAAGTCATCGGAAGTGTTTAAGATAATTTTCTTGAATTATCGTATTTTTTATTTTTTTTATTAAAATTCTTTTCGAGCATTAAATAACTCATTATGGCATCTTAATGACATTTATAATCATTAATTACATTTATTAAATAAATATGTATATTAAATTTACTTCATATTATTTATATAAAAGATTGACAAACTTTATTTGAGCATTATAATTATTATTTCAATATAAAATATTAATTATATGTATAAAATTAAGATTATTTTTTTATGTAAATTAATGACTTAAAATTGTTAACATTGCGTCATTTTTTATTGTGTCAAATTGTTATACACATGTTGTTTCATTATATTATGTCAAAATAAATTAATATTCTAATTATATAAATTCTTATACTTTTATGAGCATGTATATTATGGGAGGGGTGTCGGCTTTAAAAATGTTATTTAGTTATATTTAATATTGTAATTACTATTTTGCATGTTTATAATATTTTTAAGAATATTAAAATTCTTGATATATAATGAGAGTATTATTCCAACTAATAATTCATAGAAACTGTTTTAGCTAACTTTTTTTATGAAAATTTTAAAATATCTATTAATTTTTATATTAATTTATTATTTTTAGTAGCTAAAAATAAAATTTTATTTACTGCGCAAAGCGCGGCCAAGTTGCCTAGTTACATAATAATGAGGATTAATACAAAAATAGGTGTGAATGATACAACAATTCTAATCTCTCATATGATAAGTGTGAATTGTTCAGTTGGAAACACAATTAATTAGGAAATTGGTTGGTGCATGTTCTTGCACAAGAATGAGCATGTTTAAGACTATTTTCAACTCAAATCAGATGCGCAGAGGTTAAGATTGCGTTTTAGTATTAAGAATTTAATTAGTTCTTAGTTAATCTATAGGATCAAAAGAGTACCCTGAATTTAAGTTGCATTTTGGTCATTGCTGGATAGCATAACATCTTCATCTTCGTTTTTTCCCACATTAGACATTGAGTAATTTAAACATTCACATAAATTAATTTTATACTCAATTATAAAGTGACAATCATGGCTAGCTTCAGTTAGTAGCCAGAATTATTATTTAAATATAGAGATTAAAGGCTACTGTATTTAATTGGTGTATCTTTTCTTGTCTTGACCATCTCCAAATAAAACGATGATGATCACATGCACCAGTGGCATGCCATAATCTTAATTAAAGAAAAAAGATTTGCACAAGATTGTAAGTCAACTAGGTACGATTAACAAGATTGTCACATGCATTTGGGGGAAGGCAACTAGGCATACATATGATATTTTTTAGTCTGGTATATTTCACTTGCAGCCATTGTTAGGCACCTAGGCTGAATTAGGTTGGAGTTGACTTTATATTTGCATGCTTAAACAAGTAGTCTATTTGGTCAAACGATTTGTAATACTACTGTACATCTTATCCATATAAATTTACAACTTTTGGGTAAAACTGAAAGTTTAATTGGATCGTGTTATCGATGCAAATGCTATTCCTTCCGTTCCAAGAATCCAAGTATATATTCTTTTTAATTCAGTTTTTTAGAATAATAAATGTATTAATTTTAATGTTTAATAAAAATTGATCAATTTAATCCCTAAAAAATTAAAATGGACATGTAATTAGAGACCGATCCTTTTAGTTAAACTAGACCCCTTTAATCCAGTCATAGACATGTACAAAATTTTGAGGGGAAGATGCCTCCAAAATTTCCGCTTGCTTCTCCCCTGCCCATCTTTACTGTACATTCTCCGAGTAGCAAATTAACAGGATATGATATACCCACTGAAAGGCTTTTAAGTTGATGCTCGTCGAAATTATAACTGCAAAGTGTCGGCAAGGAACTCATAACATTGTAGTACAGTTCACACATATCCGCTGTCACAACAAACGAACAAACGATTTTTCTAATGTGTGTCCAAAGACACACAACAAACACATAATAAAAGATGAATTGTCAAATTTTGATTGGTTCCTACTTATTAATGATAATGAACCCTTAATAATGAACCCCTGTATGTACAAAAAACCCCACTAATAAAAAAAACAACCTCATAAAAATACCATGAAAGTAAATGACTAATGTGTGCCCTTAGGCACACACTAGAAAGACCCACAAACGATCGGATCCCTATAAGGATTCGAATCTCGAGGAATATGGGATTTGTATTGTGACCAACTAATTAATCCTTGCCATTTATTGATAAAATTCTTCTAGTGCAGCAAAAGTAAATACAAGTAACTACTACTGTACCTAGTGCTAATCCGTAGGTATTCTAACTAGTATCAAACCATTAACTTTCTACATTTTAAAATACATGTCAAGAAATCAAATATTAGTTAAAATGAAACGGAAATAATATGTAATATTTACACATTAACACATGATAATAATGAAATTCGACTTTCATTAAGAGACCTCATTTAAAATTAACTAACGTCCCCTTTGTTCCTAGAAAAATAATCCATCTTTGTTAAATAGTCTACATAAATGCCTGTTAAGCTCGTCGAAAAGAATTATCTTCAAGCTTCCTGGAGTCAAGTAGAAACTATGCACTTAAATGACAAAAAACAAGAAAAGCAGGTTGAACTCCACAGAATTAAGAATACCACGGTAATAAAATGCACAAGACCAACACAGCCAATAGGGCAATTCTCAACTTCAAAATTCAATATATATATATATATAAACTGCATATAGAACTTTAAAAGACAAATAAAAAGGAGGGAAATGAAACAATTTAAAAGGGGAAGAACCAAAAAGAAAAAAAGAAAACCTTAGTACTGATGCTAGGCTGAACTAGTGTTTGGTTAGGATCATTACTTCAAACTTATTGCACCTTACAGAAAACACGGGCCCTAGAGGCGCCTTCGCGTGCGCCTGCCATTAGGAATCCCAGAATCCACTGCTGCGGACCCCTCTGCAGCTACAGCTATTCCAATGATGCTGCTGCCACTTCTCTTACTAGCCACCATTTGATTTCCCTTATCATCCACGGATGCAACTGTTTCCAGAAGCTCAGACAACAAGGACTGACCACTTTCTTCTAAGTACTTGAAGCCTTCGGATTGCATAACCTCTGCACAACATAACATGAAAATCTTAATGAGCTAACGGTAGAAGCACACAAATTACAAAAGGAAGAGAATCAAGCTACAAAGTTAACATAAATTCATTAACATAACCTCTACGCAATTTTTATTTCACAATTAGAGTTGGGATACAATTCATATGTATTTGCACTACTGCTTCAGACTAATTCTTTTCATCCAATTATTCAAATGATATTAAAAGACATACTTGTAATGCAAAGAAAAATTCTAAATTAGTTCAAACAGTCATCACCAAGTACTACGCTTCAGAAACAAACAAAGCTTACAAATTTAAAAATGGAAAAAAGGCACCAGCTAAGTATGATATATCTGGTGCACAGCCTACACACCGTGCAGGGAAGCAAAAAATTTGATCAAAACTAGTTGATATCTTTCAATTTTATGAGACACACTATATACCGTACAAATATCAGCATTCAAATACAGTTATCAATCATAAACTCTGCTGTAAACACGTTTTGAACTTGATGGCATTGTGTATAGGCAAAAACTCTAGAAAACCACTTATCTTACTATAACCACATCTCTGTGATGCATGGCACTGCAGAATGGCAGTATGAAGACAGAAGGTCGGTTAATACAAGGACCTAACCATCCAAGGTGCAAGATATCAATCCCCCCACCGGCCCGGCTCTTTTAGATTAATTTACAGTATGTTGTCAAAATGCCAACAGTTAATTGAAAAGCAGTAAAGAAAGTGTGATATAATTCTTAGTCAACAGCAGAGTGTCGAGTACGTAAAATATTAAACCAGTTATGGCTTGCATAAACTTCAACCTATAGAAAATTGTAGCTGGGCCAAATTTTGAATATATTTGCAAGAAACAAGAACAATACAGCTATAATAATGAAATACAGGGAAAACTTAATCTAAACATGATATTTCATAAACCTTTAACCCGTCTCTGTCAATTGTCAAATACTTAAAATAAATTTGGTTATCTCTCTAATCTGGATGAGAACTCAATTTTAAAAATCACTTAGGTATCCTGCACAGTATTTTAAACACATGTAAGTTGCAATAAAATGAGCATATTATTAATTAACTAGCACCCACAAAAAAAACACTATGGACTTGTCCTTCTAGATGTACACAACTCACAATTCACACAAAAGAAGCCTTTCCTTATCATTTTATATCCAGCACCCTAATCCAATAAACAATTACAACAAGATGGCTACAATAAGATATTTTATTTCCATAACAAGCGCTACAATATTATTTACACAAGACAACTTAAATTCAACTGACCACATTAAACCTTCTTGCTCATGTTAACATAGTCATTCACAAAATATCACCGTTGTCACTCATGTTACAAGGTGTTCCACCAATATGATATCAATTTTCCAAAGCACTTACATTATAAACACAGACACACACACACACACACGCACGCATACACATACACATGTATTAATGAATTAATGGATAAATGAAACATAGAAAAGATGAGCATTGTAAATTTTATTAACCACCTATATAAATTATAAACCTGCACAATTTTAAAATTACTTCCAATTAGTCTCTTTTAAATAATTGCTTCAGAGGAACCAAAAAACCCCATTTAAAGAACAAGTCTGTTAGGAAATCTTGTGCAAGAATTAGCAGTATGGTAACTGTCTGTACTCTGTACATGTTTGTATAAAATGCAGTAACTATCTGTACAAGATTGTATAAAAAGGGGTAGCTATCCTTATATGTTTGTATAAAGACAAGACTGAATGATTTTGGCAGTGATAAGTAATTACACAGCTTTAATGCAAAAAAGAAAAAGAAAAGAAGAAGACTGAAAGATTTGCTGAGAACTACAAAAGTACTCTTCTGATCGTATTATTAACAAGGCAAAATTTATAACGGACATAATATCTGAAGGATGTGTACTAATAAGTTTGTTATTGTGCTTCTAAACTTCTAGTAAATTTGTCAAACTTCGTGTGCTGATTTTGTACTTTTGAGTTTTGGACCTACAATAGATTTAAACTTCAGTTTAATTCTACTTAATGTTAACTTTCATGTATTAATTTTAAACAGTGCAACATATGAAATACCCTTCAATTACAGACCCTTGTCATTTTTCAGTGAGTATAATCCCATTTTGATAGGACATGAATGTGGGTAATGGAAAAGCCAAGATAGTGCAAATAGTATAGAACTACAGATAAATGCTAAAAAGTAGGATATTTCAGGTCAAACAATCATAGGATACTTCCACTAATCACAAGTCCGTGCAACACACAAACAAAGCTAAATCTTAATATCTCATAAATAATTCATGCAAATGTAACTTGCATAGGTCATGCCAGTAAGTCATAAACTACTTTGTTTAGCCAATCTATGACTCCCAAAGACATTTCAAGCAGATAATCACCCTATGTCCTAGAAAAGTTTCAGCTAAGACATGAACCTGGGTAAATACGATGTCTCATATATGCTAGACATGCATATAGAAGCATCAAGAGCAATTCTGTTAAGAAACACTAAAATGGACATAACCTGAACAATGCACCGCTCAGATTCTATGGAGAACACGCACCTCCCAAATGTACTGCTGCAAATTTTAAACAGATGGCCTTAAGATGTGAACATCTGTGCTGATCGGCTAGGGACAGAGTTGTCGCCACTGTTTCGACAGTAATTTCCTCGCACAACTTTGATTCACATAATTGTTTAAGCCTATCTAGACCAAAACGATCCGAAGCTGCCAATAAATGGTGCAGGGTGATAGTAGATGAGCACGTCGATGTGGAGCAACTATACTCTTGTAAATCTGGGAGCTCATCTGAATAGATGAATAGTAGCATAGCCTGCAAAATAGATGAAAAGCTCAAAACCATCTATGCGCACAACATAAAATTTGCAGAAAAGAATGTTGAGCACAATAACACCAGTCAGCCTAAAAAACCTTCCGCCTAATTCCAAAGTATCAAGGTGTCAAATAGAACAATTTATTGAAGTGGTTCCACATGTACACACGAGGTCAACACCTAATCAACATTTTAGTGGAACAGGCAATCTGATTTATTAGATGGAATGGCCATGTCTGTGCATGTAGTTTTAACAATTTCTACAAGTTTGCCATAACCAGGCAATCTCACTAAATGTGAAGGTCATGCTTCGTTTATATTCTTGAAATTAAACCAATTCCAGTCAGGTCGAGCCACATGAAGGAAACTGCAACTCTGGTTTAGTAGCTTTTTTCGGTCATCACTTGTCATGTCTTATGTATAAAATTTTATTTCTAGTTTTACATTTGTCACTGTATATTCCAAACTTAGCTTTACCCCTAGCGTTTGTAATATAGATAAACAGCAATCTTTTTGTTACAGAAACCACAAACAGTGAAAAGTTTTTGAGTGTACTAAACAAAATCATTAAATTACTACTTGTACAAACAGTCAGTCTATACAATGATTGAAACACACTGTTAAACTAAAACGCCTTTCAAATTTAGAAAATGTAGATTCTTTTAATTATTCACAATCCCTGCCCCAGAAAAAAATTCTTACAATTAATTCTACGTCATCAGTCCATAACACAAAAAAAAAAAAAAAAAAAAAAAAAAAGAGGAAAAAAATTGATCCCCACCTAATAAATAACCAAAAGTTTTGACCAAGACTCTTAACACTCAATAGTCTTATTTAATCATCTAGATAAATTGATTGAACAAATATGTGATCCTACTATCCTACTATTAAAAATACCCATTATGTGCCTTTTTTGGTAAAATATATTATTTAAATTAACTAAACAGAGGAAATCATATTTAGTTTTTTACCTTCAATATAGCAGGTTCGATATCTTCCAGGACTACTTTATCCATACTGGTGTCCCCAACAAGTCCAAAAAACATAGCTCTAAACACAGGTGAGCGAGCAGCAAGTATCAACTTATGAGCTTTGAAGTTCTCATCTCCAACCTGAAAAACTATATCGCAGCCAAGCTCAGAATCAAACAGGTGTTTAAGACCCTGCCCAATGTCTGATGGTGGTACGGGGATGTTATAAAGCTTAGGTCTCTCAATGCGGTTCCTTACAACTCCCACAGTGCAATGCATTGCTAGACAATCATCCCTCAAATAATCAGAAGTTTCTAGAGTGGCTCTCCTAAAAAAGCGCTTGTAACCCCTGAAAAACACACAACAATGTAAAACAAAATGGTTCACTCAACCATGCACCAAAAGATGCAGTTTGAACTAATCTCATTATTTTCCAGAAGAATTCTTTTTAACTGGATGAATTACAATTAAGCAAATGCATAAATCTTTCAAAACGCCTTTGTTTAAAATCAACACAAAACAGATCAATCAGTGCATACGACACGAAACATACAAACTACTACTAACTATGGCATAAACCTTATGCACACACTACCACAAACAATTAATCGAATACAAAATCCTAAGTGAAATAAATGCACCATAAACAACTAACTAAGTACTCTCAACATGAAGATAACATTATAACTTCTCTCTACTTGTAATTCCACAAATGACAAGACATATAACTTATAACAATCATATCAACCCCTAATTCCGCAAACTGATCAAGATTCGCGTATCACACGACACAAACCATACAAACAACTAACTGCACCAAAAAACATACAAATATGATATCGTCCATGACTAATTCAACTAGGAAGCCCTAATGCATCTCAAATTAACAAGCAAATTGTCTCAACTAATAAGCAAGTAAAATTTCTCTCAACTAATAACAACTAAAAGAAACCGGAATTGACGAAAACAGAAACAGATAACGCGGGCATACCACATACTCCCACGATACTTAAGAGTATACGGACCGCCTTCCAAGGCGCGATCAAAATGACTATGAACTTTATGCTTCCCTTTCCCACTCTGATCCAACAATGTGAGCTCAAACAAGGCCCTAACATCGGTCCCTTCGCTGGCCAACGCAATGAAAACCGAGACGTAAACAGAACTATCCTCTACATTCTTGCCATCAGGGTAAAAGTAAACCGCCCAATCGTAACCACCAACGGTGAAAACGTCGCTGCAAATGTATTTGCCGGGGCCCATTCCTTTCGCCAGTGAGTAGCCTCTGACGGTGAAATTGTGGGACCCATTGACGGTCTCGTTGATGGATTTAGAGCTGGAGTTTGTGATCATGGTTGGGGCATGTGGTGTAAGTCAGTAATTATTGGATTCAATTGGGGGTTTTGATGGTGGGAATTTAAGGGCGTGTTTGGCCGGAGAGAAAAGGGGGAAAGTGGTTTGGTTATAGGAGTATATAATTGGGGAGGTTTATGAATGGCGTGAATATTTGGAAGAGTGATTTGAGTGTTTGTGGAGTGTGCGTAACAGACTACACTAACGGTTTCGGGGTTAGAGAGGTGATTAATCGCATTATCCGGTAAGATTGCCAAACAACTATTTTATCGAGCTATTTGTCAAAAAATTCATTCAACTTTCTTCAATTTACAAAATAATAATTATATTATTTTACTCACATATTTAGCCATCGACCTTTTAAAAATCACGCAAAATTTAACTGTAGTTAAATAGAAATCTGACGTAATCAAATCAGTGCCAAGTAGAAGCTAACCCTGCTAAGTGCTATCTGCCAAGAAATCCATTAAACTTTCCTCTAAATTACAAAAAAAATCAATTATACAACTGGTTAATACTAAAAAAATGTCCTCTTTATCACAATTTAAAGGTGAAATGTCTTAAATATCACAAACTAAAAAAATGGCCCTTATTATCACATTGCGTGTGGCGTTTCTATTTTTTGGGGTGTAACGCAACTTCCAGTTGCGTTTTCTAATTTTTTTTTGAGTCACGCATCTTGAAGATGCGTTTCCCTCTTTTTTCATTTTTTATTTATTGGATAACGCATCTTCAAGATGCGTGACTCAAATTTTTTTTTTTATAAAAAATAATTACGTTTTGAAAAATAAAAGGGGCAAAAACGTCACACGACAATGCGTTTTTAAGAAACCCAACATTAAGTTGCGTTTTTCTGTGATATAAAGGGCCATTTTTGTGGGTTGTGAGATTTAGGGCCTTTTGACTCCAAATTGTGATAGTAAGGGCCAACACCCATACTAAAAAAACCATTATGCAACTTGTTAATGCTAAAACCATTAATTCAATATTTTTTAATTAAAATATCTATTGAACACTAAATCAATTTAAAAAATTAACAATGCTGCATTCGAACCAGATTAATTTGGTTTTGATTGCATCACTATTATTTAATTTTCGAAGGATTTTTTGAATTTTTAAAATATTATTTTATTTAATTTGGATTTTGAAAAATACTTTAAAATTTGGTGGTATTTTATAAGAATTTTATAGACTTGATGCTACTAAAATGTTTTTTTTGCCACGTGCTAAAATTAATTAGAGTTCAAATCGAAGTAATAGTAGCACATATTTATTTGTATAGTGATTATTTTTTATGAAGGTTATATTAGCACATAGTTGTATAATGGTTAATTTGTCAAATTAATAAAAACTAATTAATCATGTCTGCCACATGTACTAATCATTGCAATGATTAATTTGCCACATCAACCTAATCTAACCATGGTTAATTCTGAAATCCTATTTTTGTATGATTTTTAAAAACTCGATGGTTAAAAGTATGAGTAAAAAAAATATAATGGTTATTTTGCAAACTAGAGAAAAGTTGATTGGATTTTTGGCAAATAGTTCTTACTTTATCCTAAAACTAATTTTGAATTCATAATTAATAATTCCTAATTCGTATGATTGTTTGATTGGTGTGATTTATAAATTATAAAATTTTCTACTATATTTCTTACAAAAATGTAATTTCATAAAAAAAAAAATTTGCCCAAGTTTTTTGCCTGTAATTCTAGTAACTGTTCTGATACACATATATTTATTAAAAAATTTATCTTAGTTAAATATGACGATTAATTTGTGATAGAGGTAGTAATTTTATAGCATTTCATTTAATTGACCATTTTTTAGGTCAAATAGGTTAATTTTGCGAAGAAATGAACAATTTTTTTGACATGCTTCGTTTTGAAAAATGTTCGAGAAAATTCAATCGTAGGAGTCTAGTTCAATCTGGTCCGAGATTAAAACCTTCAATGAATTTTATATTTATGTTAGAATCAGGATAAAATTTGTATAAATCTTGGTCTAAGTGAAAATTGTTGCGTAAAATACAGATGTGTAAGTGTACACAATCACAAACAAGTAATATAGTAATAAATACCAAAAATCGTTCCTCAAGGACTGCCTATTCGTATCAATCGCAAGTAATTCTGTTATCGAACAAAAATATTGAGTGTTGATTTTTATAATTAAACTAATTATAAGAACTAATTTAACCAACAAAATTATACTAGATAAGAGACTTTAACGGGTTCCAAATATGAGAAGATAAGTAAGGATAATTACTTTCCCCTAACACGTGAAAATCGGTAATAGAGTTGTGTATCACAGTAGCAAATTCACAATTTACTAGCTAGAATTCAATGGTCATAGGTTTCTCTCAAAATCACTATGATATAATTCCTATCAAATAAACTAACATATGTATATGCCAATTTACTCTTCACAATGTAATTAAGCTCCAATTCACAAAGCTATGCATGGCCACAATATATGTCTATACTGTAACAATATTATAATCAAAAGATTTATAAGCATGCACCACTCAAGTCTTATGTCAATTATATATAACCCTCTCGGTATTATAATTAACTCGGTAACCTACTAAAGTTAATCAGACAATAGCAAGTATTAGCAAGAAAATCACTTGAATGAGTAAACTACAGAATCACATACTATCTCTTTAACAAAACACCAATAATCTCATGCTAGGGTTCCATAAAAATCCAAACTTTATAAAATTAGTTCATAATGCAAATCTCAAACGAATAAAAGAATTGATAACACATAAACATGATTAACATAGAATTAAGGAGAGAATTCTTAACAAAAAGAAGAAGAAAACAAATCCAATTGAACGTTTCCAATGGTTGAATCTCCATCTTTCAAGCTTCTTCTTTCCCCCTTTTCTCTGTCTCTCCCTTGTATGATGTATGTCTCTGTATTCGGTATGATCTATATATAATAATATCCCTAATAAAAGTATTTTTAATTATTTAAAATAATTACAAGGAGATTTCCCAATCAGAATTGAATTCCAATAATAGAAATTTGTAGTTGACATTTTGACTCAGATTCTGGGCTGATTCGGCTGGATTTTAAATACAAGACCACTTCTGAATTAAAGCCCTTCTCATAAGCTTTTCGTGGGCTATTGAATCGTCAGAATCGGACTTGTAGAACTCCAGATACGGCCCAAACAGTGCAGACTGCACAAGCTACTTGAAAAATCCGAATTTTAATCAATTTTATCTCCAACTCTTGCTATTTAAACTCCAAGCCTTCCTTTATTATAACTCCTTGATTCCTACAATAAAAAATTAGAATTTATTAAATAAAAATCCAAATCAATACAAAATAACTTAAATATAGAGACAATATTAGTATTAAATGCACATTTATCAAAAACTCAATAAATAAGAATGTATGTTTGTTTCGATGAAACATGGATTATTTAAAATATTCATTCTTTTATATTCTTTTTAGATAAATAAAATTTATAATAAAAAAATTAATGGTTGAATGAGGTTCGAATAAAATCGAATCGCTAGATCTAAAAAATCAAAATAATTTGATGAAATCAAGCTTGATTGATTCAGTTTTAGTATGCTCGGGACCCGACTCTAATAAAAAATTTGAATGAGCCATTTTTGTATTTATCTCATAAAGTAACAATCAGTAACAATATAATTATATTATGTAAATTTTTAGATAATGTAATTAAAAAAGTTATACAACCGCCAATATATGAATTGTGTGCGTATAAAATTGTAACAGAATATGTGATTTTACAAAGATGTCTATGTCGTAATGGTATAAATGTGTATGTGTGTCACTTGTTTTTGAGAGATGTCGTACATCATATTCATGAATGCCAATAAGGACTATATATAGACGCCAATATTGTTGAGTATGATGTACAAGTTGGAGTTATGAACAAGGGATCATGTAATTATAAATTTGAGAGAGTAGGATGATAATTTTTGTCTTTCCATAGTGATAGGCACTATTTTTTTTTTTGCTAAAACCTGGGTGATAGGCACTGTTACGCCATATTTTCGGTTGCCTCAATTATCTCCCAAATTTCCAAATACGAATCTAATAATAATTAATTTAATCCCCAAGTTAATTATTTTCTCTCTCTGAAACGAGGAATAATCTCCAATTTAGATAGAAAATATCTCCAAATGATATCCTTCAAATCAAGAAGGTACCCCAACGCGAATATAATTTAAAGAGATAAAATCTACTAATTCCCAAAATACATCCCTTAACAATCATATGGATTAAAAACCAATCCTTAACAGAACTGCGTTGTCTTGATCTCTATAAATATAGAGTACGCAGGCATCTTGGAAAAGGATCCGACATATCTAACAAGTCGAAACACCTCTCAAGTCCAGCCCCAAACATCCAAAATCCCAAATCCCCCTATTTTCATGATTTCGTTATTCCAGCAACCTTCGAAATTTGTTATCACCAAATTCCTCCGTTAACATTTGGCGCTAGAAGGAGGGGATTATTTGTTGATTGTGGAGGACAATAAATTCATACGCATGGGGGTATTATGGATCTGGAGCTGCTTTAATGGAAGAGCTTAACGATGAAGATGACGACTCTATTCTGAATTAAGATAAGTTTTCTTATAATTCTGTTCATACAAATCAACTATCTAATAAAATTCGTAATAAATTCAATACATATTGGATTTTGATGATTTTTAATGATCCGGAAAGCTTTTTAAATTGTCTATAACTTTCGTTCTTTGAATTTTCTCAGATAATATCTCGATCTATTCTCAAAACCACAAAAAACAATCAGATCTTGTTTTTCAGCATAGAGAAGTTAATTAGCAGACATTTTATATGATTTCCAATTCGTTATAAGTCCGTTTTCGATGAGCCATATTTTGTCTGAAATATCTTTTCGTTATCTACAACTTTTGTGTTTTCCAAAAAATCATTTAGATGGTCAAAAAGGTTAAAAACAGATCTGGACAGAATCTGAATCATGGAGATATTCAAGATTTGAGATGCAAGATTCGTGGTACATGAAGAACAAATAGAAGTTTGGGAAATTCTGAATTTAACGGAAGCAAAAATTGAGTTTTTGTTGAAAACTACACAAGCAGACCCTTAGGGTATTATTTCGGAAGGCCCTTCTTTGCAGCGGGTATTCCTTGGATTATTTTTGGACGATACTCCTTTGTGGGGGTAATATTTTGGAAGGCCCTCCTTTATGGGGGTAATATTTTGGAAGGCTTTTATTCGAAGAGTATATTATTTTGGAAGACTCTCTTTTGATGAGGGTAATATTTTGGAAGGCGCTCTTTTGAAGTGTTGTAAGCTCTATTCTTTCATCTCTCTTGCTCTCGATCTGTAAGTAAATCTCAATTTTAGTCAGATTTAACATCTCTATGTTTTGTGTGTTGATCTATATCTGTACGTCTATCTGTGCTTACTCAAAGTGATCTAGTATGTCTACAATTGCTTTATATTCATCTACAACCGTAGGCTCAACTACTATGTCGTCTACACTTGACTGTAATCATCCATACTATTTACATCCATCAGATAGTCCTGGTATGCAAATCACTACAGTTACATTGAATGAAAATAATTACAATCAGTGGCAACGATCTATGGAGTTAGCTTTGACTTCTAAACTAAAACTTGGATTTGTTGATGGATCCTATGTAAAACCTGCTGCTAATGCTCCATTGTTGATTCACTGGCTTCGTTGCAATAATATGATTTCATCGTGGATCTTAAACTTTGTTTCTTTGGAAATACAAAATAGTATTGTGTATCTGCAATCAGCTAGAGAGATTTGGTTAGATCTGGAGGTGCGTTATGCTCAGAGTAATGTTCCTAAAATGTTTCACCTTCGAAAAGAGATATGTCATCTCTCTCAAGGATCTGTGTCAATTTCTGCTTATTTCACAAAGTTTCAAATTGTTCATGATGAGCTTGAATGTTTGAATATCAAGCCTAGGTGTACTTGTAATTTGTTCACTTGTACTATCAATGCAAAGCTAGATGAGTTGGATCATAACACACAACTTACACAGTTTCTGATGGGTTTAAATGACTCATTTACTGGTATAAGAGGTCAAATACTAATGATGAAGCCATTACCTACCTTGAGTCAGTGCTATGGCATTCTACTTCAGGATGAAAGTCAAAGAGAATCACATGGTATGACACACAATCTACTGGTAATCTTGCTATGAGTGTGAAACCTGCTTATCCAGTCAAGTTTCAAGCTAAAGGTATATCTAAGAAGCAAAATGACTCTTGCATTAGTGTGTGATTTTTTCCACATGCCTGGGCATCTCAGAGCAAATTGTTTTCGCATTCATGGATATCATTCATGGCATAAGATGTTTGGAAAGCCCAAACCAAAACCTAAAGTTCATAATGCCAAAGGTTCTGTAGTAGAAAATGTTACTTCTATAGATCAAGCATCTATGCCTGGTTCTGAAACACTGAATGTAGGCTTGCATATGTCTTCTTCTGCTGCTGATGGTTTTTTAATCTTTCTGATAATCAATGTGTTAGGCCGAATACACAATTAATAATCAAATTCGTATGAGAGTTTAACAAGTAAGACGTTTTTGCACTTAAAAACTTCTGGTATTAAGAACCCTCTTCGTGATGTAAACTATCACAAAGAGCTGCTAGGTTACAATAAAGATAATTCGTTGCACGATACCCTTCTAGGGTTAACCTAACTGTATTTATAAAACATACAGCTTCGATACAATCTCTAATTGATATTCCTAATAATCAGCTATACAATAATATCAATTACAGATTGTCACACGTCTCCTAAGTCAACTCGATCTCTTTGATAGCTATCCAATCTTCAAAGATATCGCTTCCATAATAAAACTTCAATCACTATTGACCAGTAGACGCTGCCTCCAGACAGAGTTTGACAAACTCTGTCAAGCTTCCATCTGTCAGAGTTTACACTAAACTCTGACCGCTTCCAGCTAAACTCTGATAATTCACTGTAACACTAAAACACTGATTAAAACACATCAATTATATTTAACAATCTCCCCCAACTTGTTCATTAGCAAAAATGCACAAGTTAATAACAATAATTGATGATGTCAAAACAAATAGACAAATACAGTGTTTATACAAATTCAGAGTTTAAGCCTCTACTTAACAAAATCTACAGAGAATAAGAAAATCCTTACAGACTTTAATCTCTAATCTCTTCAAGATCTGGTGTAGCTCTGAGATAATCTATGAGCAATCTTCTTTCTGCATTTTCAAGCTCAATCTTCATAGCTTCTTTAATCTCTCTGAGCTGAGGATCACTCTCATCTGTCTGATAGATAGCAGCTCTAAGATCATAGATTTTGTTTCTTCTCATCTCATTTCCCAGTCTGATAAATTTGACTTCTTCTGACTGTGAATTGAAGTCAAGTACTGAGATTCCCAAATCAGTCTTTAATTTTGCAGTACCTTTCTTCATTTCAATAAGATTTCCATTGTAATCCCTATACTTAGGAACATATCTGCTATTATACTTCTCTCCTCTGATTGCCAAATTCTGAAGCATCCTCTGTCTGAGCACATTAGCAACTGATTGAGTCCTTTGACTATTCACCTTGAAAAGATATAGAACATATTCTAGTTCTTCCCAATATTTCAAGCCAATATCATTCTCACCAACTCTAAATACTGTCCCATCAGCCATGAAGTACAAGAGAAAATCCTTCTTTAAACTCTTCTGATGAACTAACTGTACTGATTCCAGTCTGTCCAAACTCTCTTGAGTGACACCACGACCTGGAACAGCCAGTGAAGAAAGATCTCTAGGACCAGTATATTGCCTTTTGTCCTTGTGTGAACCTAGTCCACCCTTATTGTTTCCAACTTTACCAGACAAGGCTCTTCCATCAGAAATATTCATAGAAACTCCAGATAATATATTTGGATCATGAATTGTTCCTTTCCCAAAAACTGATTTCAACTGAGAAGATTGTAAAGGTGTGGTCACAACTTGTGATGCAACAGAAGTTGTAACTTTCTTCTGTGAACTTTCTCCTTCAATGCCTTTCAGCTTGAGTTGAGCTTCTGCTGCCATTGTTTCCTTTGAAAACTGAGATCTTTGACTAACATCAGCCCTTTCCTTGATCACAACACCTTTAACAACAGGCCTAGGAGCTTTTCCTCTTTTTAACTTACCAGACTTTAAAGCCTTGAGATGTTCTTCTTGTAAACTCTTTTCTTCAGCTTCAATGTCCTCAATTGTCACTCCTTCCTCATTCTCTTCAATAAACAACTTAGCAGCCAATTCTTCATCAGTCTGTGGATTAGAAGGTAATAGCAAACTCTTGGTCTTTGAAGTACCTTGAGTATCAGTGTTTATCCAAACAAACTGTGATTTAGAAGACTTGCTAGTTTTCAGAGTTTGAAATTCTTCAGTTTTGCTCTTTCCTTTACTACTTGCTCCTCCATCTCCAGCTTTATCCTTTCTGATCAGAGTTTGAGATTGCTTGCATTTGTCTTTAGCAACTCTCTCCCCCTTTTTGACATCATCAGGCATAAGAATAGATGTGATTAACTCCAAGGAAGTAGCAATAGAATCAATCTTTAAGGACACCAAAAATTCAAAAATCTTAGCCCTTATCATTTTGATAAGTTCCTGGGTCATCCTAGTATTTAACTAGTCACCAAAAATCAGAGAATTTTAGCACATATTATATACCAATAAGTTCCTGGGTCATCCTAGTGTCCAACATAATCTCAAAGGAGTATAACAACCTATATACATTTTCTTTGGGGTATTGCAGTAAGCATTTTAATCTACCAGTGTATAACTAATCAGAGTTTAGAGTTCATCAACATCAGTAGTTATTCATGAAAGGCAATGCACACAGTATTTATAGACTCAGAGTTAGGACAAAATAAACTAAGAGATGCTATAAATATGAACCAGTATCATGCTGTGTTAATTTTCTGCACAATCTAAGATTAGATCACAATAACTCAGAAAGATTCATGATTAATTGCTGAGAATCATGCTTCATACATATTTCTTCATTGGTGTTTTCATTCAGACAAAAATCAACTCAGAGTTCACAGAGTTTATCAACTTATTAACAGTGTATAACATACAGGCATGCTGACAGAGTTTAACAGAGTTTGACAGTGAAAAATAGATTATCAGAGTATGCATAACAGAGTTCACTTAGCATATAACAAATCAAGGAAATATGAGCAACACATTACTTAAGTAAAATTTGAATCTAACCAACATTCCTAGTCAGAACCAGAGACCATTCCTAGTTCATTGACCAGTCTTGTAAATGTAGCTTCACTCAATGGTTTAGTGAAGATATCTGCAAGCTGTTGTTCTGTAGACACAAAATGTAGTTCAATATTCCCTTCTTCCACATGTTCTCTGATGAAGTGGTACCTTATGCTGATGTTCTTGGTCATTGAATGCTGTACTGGATTACCTGTCATAGCAATAGCACTTTGATTATCACAGTAAATAGGAATTTTACTGTACCTCAATCCATAATCCAGCAATTAATTCTTCATCCACAAGATCTGTGCACAACAGCTACCAGCTGCAATATACTCTGCTTCAGCTGTAGAGGTGGAAATTTATTTTTGTTTCTTGCTGTACCAAGAGACAAGTCTGTCACCAAGAAATTGACAACTTCCACTAGTGCTCTTTCTGTCTATCTTGCAGCCTGCAAAGTCTGCATCAGAATACCCAAGTAGCTTGAAATCTGATTCTCTGGGGTACCACAGACCTAATGATAAGGTGCCCTTGAGATACTTGAAGATTCTTTTCACAGCTGTCAGATGTGGCTCTCTAGGATCTGCCTGAAACCTTGCACAAAGACAGGTTGCATACATGATGTCAGGCCTACTAGCTGTCAAGTAAAGAAGAGATCCTATCATGCCCCTGTAATTTTTCATATCCACTGAAACTCCTGTGTCTTTGTCCAATTTAGTTGATGTTGCCATGGGAGTTGATGCAGATGAACAGTCAAGCATACCAAATTTCTTGAGAAGATTTCTGGTATATTTTGCTTGATTAATGAAGATACCATCATCTGTTTGTTTCACCTGTAGGCCTAGAAAGTAACTAAGCTCTCCCATCATGCTCATTTGATACCTGGACTGCATGAGCTTGGCAAACTTCTTACAGAGTTTATCATTAGTAGACCCAAAGATAATGTTATCAACATATATCTTAACTAAAAGGAGGTCACTTCCTTGATTGAAATAAAACAGAGTTTTGTCAATTGTTCCTCTGTTGAATCCACTTTCTAGAAGAAATTGAGCAAGTGTCTCATACCATGCTCTTGGTGCCTGCTTAAGTCCATATAGTGCCTTATCTAGCCTGTAGACATAATCTGGATATTTGGGGTCCACAAATCCTGGTGGTTGTTCAACAAACACTTCCTCTTCAAGCTTTCCATTCAGAAAAGCACTTTTCACATCCATCTGGAACACTTTGAATTTCTTGTGAGAGGCATATGCTAGAAAAATTCTGATTGCCTCCAATCTTGCAACTGGAGCAAATGTTTCATCATAGTCTATTCCTTCCTGCTGTGAATAGCCTTTTGCTACCAGTCTAGCCTTGTTCCTTGTGATAACACCTTCACTGTCAGTCTTGTTTCTGAAAACCCATTTAGTACCAACAATAGATCTGTTCTTTGGCCTTGGTACAAGGGTCCAAACTTCATTCCTTTCAAATTCATTCAACTCTTCCTGCATTGCTGTTATCCAGTCAGCATCTTGAAGAGCTTCTTCCACTTTCTTTGGTACATTTTTAGATAAGAATGCATGAACCAGACATTCACTTGCAGTAGCACTTCTTGTTTTCACTTTTGCATCTGGATCACCAATTATCAAATCAGGTGTATGTGATTTAGTCCATTTCCTAGCAGAAGGCAAATGACTTCTGTCAGCATGTGATCCTCCCCCTTGATCCATGCTTTCCTGATTTTGTTGTGATCTTTCTTCATTTTCTGAGACTCCCCCTGAACTTGACTACCCAGAGTCAGAATTTGAATTTTCAGAGTTTGAATCATCAGAGTTTGATCCAGATTTTTCAGTTGACTCGGTATCAGTGTTTGAGTCTTCATCTTGATCATGCTCCCCCTCAACTGGTTCTTCCCTTTGTTGTGGCTGAGAAGTTTCTCCAGTGTTTACTAGTAGAGGTTCAGAGTTTGTTTCAACAGAGTCTGTCAGAATTGTTTCATCAGAGTTTACTTCATCAGAGTTTAAATCTTCATTTTCAAAGTTCAGTTGATCATATTCATCTTTGTCTTCAAGTCCAGTTATCTTCTTATCATCAAAAGACACATGTATAGATTCCATGATCACTTTAGTTCTCAGATTGTAAACTCTGAATGCCTTTGTTGACAGTGGATAGCCAACAAAAATTCCTTCATCTACCTTTAGCTCAAACTTGGTCAACTGTTCAGGATGAGTCTTCAAAAGAAAACATTTGCACCCGAAAATATGAAAGTATTTCAGGTTAGGCTTCTTTTTCTTCACCATCTCATATGGTGTTTTTCCATGCTTATTGATCAGTGTAGCATTTTGAGTTAAACAAGCAGTTTGAACAGCTTCTGCCCAGAAATAAGTTGGCAATTTTGCTTCATCAAGCATAGTTCTGGCAGCTTCAATCAAGGTTCTATTTTTCCTTTCAACTACACCATTTTGTTGTGGTGTACCAGGTGCTGAAAATTCTTGCTTCACTCCATTTTCCTTGCAGAATTCTTCCATTGTTGCATTTCTGAACTCAGTTCCATTATCACTTCTGATGATTCTGACTTTGTTACTTGATCCTTTGTCCAGAAGCTTCACATGCTCCATCAGAGTTAATGTAGTTTCATCCTTCTTTGCTAGAAAATACACCCAAGTGAATCTAGTGTATTCATCAACAATGACTAGAGCATATTTCTTCCTTGCTATAGACATAACATTTACTGGACCAAAGAGATCAACATGCAGAAGATGATAAGGATCAGTGATTGAAAATTCTGTCTTGCTCTTGAAAGATGACTTCCTTTGTTTGGCCTTTTGACATGAGTCACATAGACCATCAACATTTAACAGAGCCTTTGGGAGTCCTCTTACAAGATCCTTTCTGATCAATTCATTGATGTTGTTCAAGTTCAAATGTGAGAGTTTCTTGTGCCACTTCCAACTCTCTTCACTAGACATTCTTGTAGACAGGCAAACAGCTTTTCCAACAGAGTCTATTAGGAGCTTGATTTCATAAATGTTGTTTTGCCTATGACCAACTAGAACAACCTTTCCTGTAGATTTGCTGATAACTTCACAATATTCAGGTTGAAAATCTATATGATATCCCTTGTCACAGATTTGACTCACAGACAGCAAGTCATGCTTGAGTCCTGGGACATGAGCTACATTGTTGATGATGACATTTCCAAGATTAATATTGCCATATCCCAATGTTCTTCCTACATTGCCATCACCATAGGAAACTTTTGGGCCAGCCTTCTCCTCATAGTCTGATAGCAGGGCTTTATTTCCAGTCATGTGTCCTGAACATCCACTGTCCACGACTAGGGTTGCCTCCCTGTTGCCCTGCAATCACAAGCAATTACTGAGGATTAGATTTAAGGATCCAGACTTGCTTGGATCCTTTGACATTCTTAACTTTGTTAGCTTTTGCAGCGGAATTAACATTATCAGAGTTTGAGCTAACAGTATCATTGTTTACACTTACAGTATCAACTTTAACCCATTTCAGATTGGGTTTCAGTTCATAGTAATTATGATAGATAGCATGATATTCTCCGCAGGTATAAATGGAATGCCAAGTGCTTCCACAGTGTGTGCATAAAGTCTGTGGCTTAGTTCTAGAAAAATCCTTCTTTACCTCAGACTTGGAAGGTAAAGAATTTATATTTTTGTTTTTCTTGCAGAAATTTGCAAGATGCTTAGTACTACCACAGTTATGACATATCTTTCTTGGAGCATAACTAGCAAGCATTGGTTTATTTCCTGAAGTGATGCCTACTTTTCCATTTCTGTTCTTATTTGACACTCCCTGTTTCTTAACAGATTTTAACTCCTTCAGTTTATGTTTGAGTTGTTTATCTGTCATTGAACCAATATTAACCTGTTTAACACTAGTTTTTACTGGTTTACTTTTAACAGCTTCTTTTTCATTTTCAGACAAAAATTTACTGGCTCCATGTACAAAATGAGGTCTGATTTTAACTTGATTTTGAAATCTAAGTTCATCTCCCTCATTATAACCTAGACCAACAGTGTCTGTTTGAAAAATCTGTTGAGTGTCCTTTCCAGAATTAGTCCAAGTCCTAATTTTATTATTTGCTTCCTCCAACTCAGATTCTAGTTGTTTATATTTCTGAAACAAATCCTGTTCTATAGAAACAACATCATCTCTCTCTTTCTGAACTTGTTGCATGTTTTCAAGTTTTTCTTCAACAAGTTTATTTCTAACCTTAAGTTCAGAATTTTCAGATTTTATCCTCTCATTTTCTAAAGTCTGATCCCTATAACTTATATGCAATGACTTAAGATAAATTCTTAATTGAGCAATGTCATCAATATTATAAGCATAGGTGGTTAGAGGTACCTGATTTTCAGAAGTTTCTGATTTAGTAGTAGCCATGAGAGCATAGTTCACTTCTTCATCAGAATCTGAAGTATCTGCCCAATCTCTGCCTTTAGTGTAGAGTACCTTTCCAGTTTTACCCTTCTTGCACTCAGGAGCATAGTGACCCATCTCCTTACACTTGTAGCATTGAATTTCAGACTTATCCTTCTTCCCCTTAGAATCTCTCTTATCAAACTTCCTGAAGCTTTTCCTGTCTTCATTTGAATCTCTAGAAAACCTTTTCCCTTTCTTGAAATTCTTGAAGCCCATTTTCTTGAAGGTCTTCACCATCAACACAGCCATTTTCCTCATTTCTTCTTCATCATCCTCAGAGTCAGATGATTCAGAAGAGTTTGAATCACAATCAGAGTTTGATGATTCACTTTCTGAGTGTATGACCAAAGCTTTTCCCTTCATTTTCCTTCTTGATGCCTCTTTCTTCTGAGGCTTCTCTTCAACATTAAGAGCAACAGACTTTGCCTTCCTGCTTGATCTCCTGTTTCTCTGCTCCATTTCCAATTCATGAGTTTTGAGCAGCCCATAGATTTCATCAATCTCTGTTTTAGCAAGATCATAGTTGTCTCTAATAGTGGTTGTTTTCACATCCCACTTTTCAGGTAGAGAAAGAAGAAACTTGAGATTTCAGTCTTCTAGATCATACTCTTTGTTGACCAATGACAGATCATTGAGCAGTTTGCAGAATCTATCAAATGTTTCTGTCATGGTCTCTTCAGGTTTAGCCTCAAAATGCTCATACTCTTGTGTGAGTATGTTTCTCCTATTCTTCTTAATAGCCGCAGTTTCTTGACACCTGACTTCAAGAGCATCCCATATCTCTTTTGCAGTGGTGCAGTTAATGACTTTGTTAGACATAACATTGTCTAAAGCACTATGCAGTAAATGCCTAACCTTTGCATCCTTAGCAATTGATGATAGATCTTCAGGAGTCATGTCCTTCTTTTCCTTTGGAACTATTTTAGCTTCTTCACCAGCAGTGCAACAGATAGCTTTGTAGGATTGTGAGGGCCTTCATAAATCCTGTCAAGATATTCTGGATCTGTAGCCTCCAGAAACATAGTCATCTTGACCTTCCACATAGCATACTCTAATGGCCTGAGAATAGGAACCCTGATTGGTTCATAACGACTCACAGTAGTAGGAGCCTTTTCAGAAACAGTAGGTGTTGGTGGAGGAATTGCTGACATGATTATTGTTGTGTTTGGATCTTAACCTGTAATAAAGTAACAGATTGGCTCTGATACCACTTGTTAGGCCGAATACACAATTAATAATCAAATTCGTATGAGAGTTTAACAAGTAAGACGTTTTTGCACTTAAAAACTTCTGGTATTAAGAACCCTCTTCGTGATGTAAACTATCACAAAGAGCTGCTAGGTTACAATAAAGAAAATTCGTTGCACGATACCCTTCTAGGGTTAACCTAACTGTATTTATAAAACATACAGCTTCGATACAATCTCTAATTGATATTCCTAATAATCAGCTATACAATAATATCAATTATAGATTGTCACACGTCTCCTAAGTCAACTCGATCTCTTTGATAGCTATCCAATCTTCAAAGATATCGCTTCCATAATAAAACTTCAATCACTATTGACCAGTAGACGCTGCCTCCAGATAGAGTTTGACAAACTCTGTCAAGCTTCCATCTGTCAGAGTTTACACTAAACTCTGACCGCTTCCAGCTAAACTCTGATAATTCACTGTAACACTAAAACACTGATTAAAACACATCAATTATATTTAACACAGTGCAAGCAGCTAATTCAGTTGTTACAGAAGTCTTTAACTGGATCTCAGTCTTCTCAAATAGCTTATGCTTCTACTACTTTTACTGTAACCACTTCTAGTGGTAATTCATCTTGGTTGCCTCAGCATTCTATCAATCATGTTTAGCTCTCAGGTAACCATATGGCACATCAGGTTCATACTTTACCTGCTGGTTATTCCCAGTGCAAGTGGATACTTGACACTGGGGCTACTGATCATATTACCCCCTTTTTACATCTACTTCAGGATGTTCAAACTTGTACAACTAATTTGCAGTTACTTAATGAGGCTACTGCTATTGTCAGTCACACTGGCAATCTTACTCTCAATTCCTCTATTACGTTGACAAATGTCTTGTGTGTTCCTACATTTAATTACAACCTGTTATCCATTTATAAGCTTCTTCAGGATACACCTTATCAAGTAAATTTCTTGTCTGATGTGTGTTACCTTCAGGACCATACTTGGAAGAAGGCTCTCGTACTTGGTAGGGAGGAGCATGGATTATATATAATCACAGATACTACACACAAGACTCAAGTCAATGCAGTGATGTCTCTTCCTCAAGGGGATCCGTTTATTGCTCATGTTACTAGTTTGGATTTATGGCATGCTCGTATGGGTCATGCACCTACTGTTGTTGTTCACAAGTTACCCTTTGACTGTAAGACTCAAGTTCTGGATACTTGTGATTGTTGTTACTTTGCTAAACAACCTAGACTGTCTTTTCCAACTAGTGAACATGTTAGTAGAAATTTGTTTGATATTGTTCATGTTGACCTATGGGGTCTGTATCATTTTAAAACTCATGGAAATTGTAACATGTTTCTTACCTTAGTGGAAGATAAATCCAGATGTACTTGGGTTTATTTGTTGTCTGATAAGTCTGTAGTTCATGTTCTACTTAAAGTCTTTATTTCTCTTATTCAAAATCAGTTTTCTACTACCATTAAGGTGATACGCACAGATAATGGTCCAGAATCATTCAGTGTCCAAGTACTTAGCTGATCATGGTATTGTTCATCAATCTAGTTGTGTATGCACACCACAACAAAATGGATTGGTCAAACGTAAGCATAGGCATCTACTTAACTGTGCCAGGGCATTAAGATTTCATGCTTCACTTCCAATTGTTTTCTGGGGTGATTCTTTATTGACAGCTGCTTACTTAATCAATCGAACTCCTTCTGCCATTCTGCTTGATAAAAGCCCATATGAAGTGTTGTTTGATTCTGTCCCTATGTATGATCATCTAAAGGTGTTTTGCTCCTTATGCTATACTACTGTGGTTCCACAGCCTAGTGATAAATTTGCAGCTCGTGCTATTAAAGGATTGTTTTTGGGTTATCCATATGCTAAGAAAGAATATAAAGTCCTTAATTTGGATACTCGTGAGGTGTTTGTGTCAAGAGATGTTCGATTTCTTGAGACTATTTTTTCCTTTAAAGATATTGAGTCTCAATCTCCTCACCTTATGTTTCCTGCCAGTCCTATCTTTCTTGATAATGACCCTCTCTATTTACCCTCATCATCTGATCAGTTTGATCCTCCTACTCCTTCTTCTACAGAGTCTGTTGAGAATTCTGAGAATTCTAATGTTTTGGTTGTGGACAATCAGCCTACAGTTCAACCTATAGTACCAGCTCAGCCTATAGTACCCGTTCGACCTCACAGAACCAAGACATTACCTGCTAAATATAGTGACTTTACTGGGTTACCTTCTCATTTAGCTAATAATGTTTCTCTTGAACCCCAGACTTATAAACAGGCTGTGCAAATCCCTGAATGGTGTGAAGCCATGAATGTTGAGTTGGCTGCTTTAGAGGCTAATGGGACATGGGAGGTGGTTCCTTTACCTCCTCATAAGAAAAATGTGGATTGCAGATGGCTTTATAGGATTAAGTACCTAGCTGATGGTAAGATTGATCGCTACAAGGCGCCAAAGGTTTTACACAAACAGCTAATTTGGACTATTTTGAAACGTTTGCTGTCGTAGCCAAAATGACTTCTTTTTGTCTTTTGTTGGCCATAGCTACCATGAATAATTGGTCCTTAACACAACTTGATGTAACCAATGCGTTTTTGCATGGTACATTAGATGAGGAGGTATACATGGCTTGTCCACCTGGGTATGCCATTCCAGAACATATTTTAAAGCAATATCCTAATCAGAAGCTGGTGTGCAAGTTATTGAAGTCATTGTATGGGGTAAAACAAGCTCCACGCTAGTGGTTTCTTGCTCTATCTGCTGCTCTTCTCTCCTTTGGTTTTGTACAAACCACTGGTGATCCCAGTCTGTTTGTTTTTCACAAAGAGGATACTGTTGTCATACTGCTTATCTATGTTGATGACATGGTTATTGTAACATCCCGTATGTTTTTTAGGATTTTATTCGATTAATAATAATAATAATAATAATAATAATAATAATAATATTATTGAGTTATTAATATTATTTTATGTGTAAGTATATATTTCTTTTATAAATAGAATATTGTTTTAGGATTATTACTTAAAAGAGAGAAAGAGAGAATAAAAGAAAAGAAAAAGAGTGAGGGTTTGGAGAAAAAGAAACTTACGTTACTTTTGGGTCAGAAGGAAGAAGGAAAAGAGAGAGAAGAAGAAAGAGATGAAAGAGAAGAGGAGATTGCAAGCCTAATTGAAGGCTTAGGAATTTTGAGTTCGAGGTAAGAGATTCGAATCTTGGTTATGTATATACATGTGTATGAGATTATGGTTTACAGTATCCATTCTTTTGTTATAATTTAGGGTTCTTGGCTTGGAGGGCTGAATTTATTGAGAATTTGTGATAATCCTCAAGTTTGAGGTACGGATTTCTTCGTTTCTTTCTTTATCTTCGTATTGCTATTCGTTTGAGTTACATCAATTCTAAATTCTTTCAAAATTCGTATCTAATTCATCGTTTATTGGATCATTATGATTTTAGACTCGTTGGAAATATAATTTGATTATCATTGTTTTTTGTTCTTTACGTTTTCTGAGATTTTGCTTGTAAGTATGTTAAAATCTACCGTTTATGTAATATGGTGGGTTAATTTCAGTTCTGATGTCCGAACTTCGAAAATTCATAGTAAATCGGAAATTTGTTCAAAAACTATGACCGATACCATTCTGGAAAGCTTGTTTTGATATCTGTATTTTGCGTTTACGTTCCATTAACAAATTCTGTGATTTTGATGTGTTAAATATCGAATTACTACTATGATCAGTGCCTGATTCTGTTCTCCCAGTCTGCATTTTCATTGTTTCTGAATTCGTTACTTCTCCGTTTTTAACAAACCTTACAATTCTGGAAAGGTCCCGGAATCCTCTACGACTTTCGTGTTTTATACTTTTTCATTTGAGTTCATCATTATAGAGTAAATTGCTATTCTTTGAGACTGGTCAGGTTTTGGAAATTTATATTTAATCGTCTACTTTGTACAATATTTGGGTGTGTGATATTTGAGTATGTGTTATCTGTTATTTGTGATGTACGTATGATTTCGGAGATATTGTGAGATCATTTCTTTTTCGAGGAAGTTATTTATGATTTTATTATGATTTGGGAGATATTGTAAGACTTCGTCATGAGTGGAGAGAATCTCGTGCTGGGCACCTCCTATGCGGTGTATTTAAATAGTATGGGCATGTCGCCGATGTTATGGGACACGTATAGTCATGACTATTGTGTATGTTTGGCCATTTGGGTAGCATTGTGCTTTTTTGCCGTGCAAACCCCTGTAAGATTTTGGGTAGCATTTGCTCTGTGCTATGCAAGCCCCTGTAAGATTTTGTGTCTCGTTCCTCAGCAGAGGCAGAATATCGAAGTCTAGCAGACACATGTTGTGAGGTTACTTGGTTGGTATCTCTTCTTACTGAGTTACGAGTGTTCAAAAACTCAATAAATGAGAATGTATGTTTGTTTCGCTGAAACATGGATTATTTAAAATATTTATTCTTTTATGTTCTTTTTAGATAAATATAATTTATAATAAAAAAAATTAATGGTTGAATGAGGTTCGAATAAAATCGAATCGTTAGATCTAAAAAATCAAAATAATTTGATGAAATCAAGCTTCATTGATTCAGTTTTAGTATGCTCAGGACCCGACTCTAATAAAAAATTTGAATGAGCCATTTTTGTATTTATCTCATAAAGTAACAATCAGTAACAATATAATTATATTATGTAAATTTTTAGATAATATAATTAAAAAAGTTATACAACCGCCAATATATGAATTGTGTGCGTATAAAATTTTAAAGGAATATGTGATTTTACAAAGATGTCTATGTAGTAATGGTATAAATGTGTATGTATGTCACTTGTTTTTGAGAGATGTCGTACATCATATTCATCAAAGAAAGACAATAAAGATCATCAAAAGATGTTAAAGAAGTCAACGGTACATACACTTAATAAATCTCTTACTTTTCTTATTTTTCAGATAAAAAATGGAGTGATATAAGAAAACGAGGAACTTAAAATAAAAACCAAACCAAACCAAACATACCCAGTATGTCCCGCTCAGAGCAGGGTCTGGGGAGGGTAGGATGTACGCAGGCCATGCCCCCACTTTTTAGCATGGGGAGGCTGTTTCCGTGAAGACCCTCGGCTATGTGCACGACATATAAGGTGTGTGATGAAAACAAAGAAATCTAAAAGATATGCGGCAAAGTTCACAACAATACCTGAGCCCATGGCTTTCTCCACACGGGACTTACCTACCATGCCTCTAGATACCACCAAGCGAAGCTCCCTGCACCTGCACAACCGGGAAACATATGATATTAAAAATACAAAATGATAATGGAAAAATATATCGGAAAAAGCCGAATTCCTAAGATAAGGCCATCCGAGACAACCCGATTCTGAGGTTCTCCACTATAGAACCGTCCCCTAGAAGCGAGTCCACCACTCTGATCCGCCGCCTCCACGAACACCTGTCAGCGGTCATGGTCTCACTTAGGTTCATAGCCTTCAAATCCAACCTAAGCTGCTCTTCCCATGACCTCCTCGGTCTGCCTCTCCTCCTCACCCCAACAACCGAAAGACTCTCGACCCTTCTCACTGGGGCTTCCGGCCGCCTCCTACGGACGTGGCCGAACCATCTCAACCTCCCTTCCCTAACTTTCGCAGAAAGAGGCGCCACTTCGAGCTCGGTCCTAAACACCCTATTAGGGATTCTATCTATCATCGTGCGGCCACACGACCACCGCAACATCCTCATTTCAGCTGCTTCCAACTTGTTTTCGTGGGTCTTCTTCGCTGCCCAGCACTCAGAACCATATAACAACGCAGGCCAGATTGCCGCTCTGTAGAATCTCCCTTTCAACTTTAAAGGAACCTTCTTGTCGCACATCACCCCTGACGCTGCCCTCCACCTTAGCCACCCAGCATTGATATGATGCTTGACATCATCTTCAACCTCACCTTCCTTTTGGACGATCTGATCTTCGATCTTAACCTCCACCCCTTCGTCGATGGCCTCGCCACTGAAGTTGCACCAGAGATACTCGGTTTTAGTTCTACTCACCCGCAAGCCTTGTGACTCCAAAGTAGATCTCCATAGTTCCAACTTCTCGTTGACCTCTCCCCTTGACTCCGCCACTAGCACGATATCGTCAGCGAAGAGCATGCACCACGGGACGGCGTCTAGGATCCCGCGTGACATGCCATCAAGGATAAGTGCGAAAAGAAGAGGACTAAGGGCCGATCCCTGATGAAGCCCAATCTCAACAGGGAAGAAACGCGAGTCACCCACTGGGGTCTGGACGCAAGAACTAGCTTGGGAGTACATGTCTTGAATCACTCTTACGTACGCCGACGATACACTCCGCTCTATGAGGGTCTTCCAAATCGCTTCACGGGGGATACTATCATAAGCCTTCTCGAGATCAATGAACACCATATGGAGGTCTTTGCGGCATTCCCTTAACTTCTCCATAAGGCGTCTGACGAGATGAATGGCCTCGGTCGTCGATCTCCCCGGCATAAAACCAAATTGATTCTCTGAGATTTCAACTTCTCTTCTAATCCGGCCTTCTACCACTCTCTCCCAGAGTTTCATAGTATGGCTGAGTTATTTAATACCCCTATAGTTACTACAACTCTGAGCATCGCCTTTGTTCTTGAAAAAAGGAACTACAACACTACGCCTCCATTCTGTTGGTATCTTAGCACCCAAGAGGAGATCATTGAACAGATTAACTATCTATATATAAGTCATTAGTGTTAGTAAAGTGATCTGAGAGTCTTGCCATCTGGATGCCAGCTGGAGGTCTTGCCACATCAGATTGCCAACTCAGCTTCCCGCCTAATAGTTTGTTAGAGTTTGTTACAGTACATCTGTTACATAAAAGAGTAGAGTGTTGCTCAGAACATTGTTAATCATCTTCTTTTCTTATTGTTCATTTCTCTTTCATTCTCTCTATTCTACAGAATGTAATTCATAAACACTTGAGTGTTCAGTTTATGTGTTTGATTGTTAATTGCTGAGTTGAATGTTGATAAATATGAAAGCTTGAGTTTTATCAATTAGCGTTAAAAATTTTATAATCTTAACATTCTAAACAACAAGATTATTCCATTTTTAGTTTTAGTAAGCTAATGCCAATAATAAAGGAGATCTTCGTGATTTTGAGGACAACCAAGAGGTAGAATATTATTGGATGAATATTATTATGAGGACGAAGATGGGGATAGAGAGCAAAAAATCATGATCATGTATTGTCAATTATCTATGTCTGAATGCTACAACCTTCATCATTTTTTTGCATTTAACATGTAAAAAAATTGAGATTTATTATTGATGCATTGTTGAGTACTGAAAATATAATAAATTATTCTTGATAAAATTAGATTTATGCCAATATCCGGGAGAGATGACATTTAGTTACTCGCGCAAGGTAAATTATAAAACGCCATATTGTGATGCCATATAGAAACACTAGTTAGAATTTATTGTTTTTATTGTTTGTGACTCATTATTAATTTTCGAAAAAAAAATTAGGTTTTTGAGTTTAGTTTTTATGTGCATAATAAAGTTTATGCATTAAATAAACTAGCGTAACCGCCCGTGCAAGGCATGGCCTCTTTGTGAACGCCTCTAATTTTGTTTTAAGAAAGAAAGAGTGGTTGATAAATTAATTTTTGGATTGGAAACTCGTAATTCTGAAATTTTAATATGAGTAGTGATATGTATTAATAGTGAATGTCAATAAGGACTATATATAGACGCCAATATTGTTGAGTATGATGTACAAGTTGGAGTTATGAACAAGGGATCATGTAATTATAAATTTGAGAGAGTAGGATGATAATTTTTGTCTTTCCATAGTGATAGGCACTATTTTTTTTTTGCTAAAAGGCAACCGAAAATATGGCGTAACAGTGCCTATCACTTACCTGGGTGATGTTAGTAGTATTTTTGTGTGTTCGTTCTCAGGGAAGGACTAAATTTAACTCAAAGTTCAGGTTTCTTATCTCTTTACGTCTAGAAGTGTGTGAGAAGAATTTTTGGGTTTGTGTATTAACTAAATTAACCAAGAACTAATTATAAGCACTAAGAATTGATTTTAAACTGAGATTCAAATATGTTGGAAAACAATCTAAGAACTGGGGTTCTTCACTTGGTCTCAATACATGCTCAATATTAATGTGATATCTGTGTTCCTACCTTGCTGAAAACAATTCTTCTAAAGTTATACTGTACCCTCCCAGGCTACAATATAGTGCTTACAGCTACACCCTAATTGTCACTCCCGTGATACAATCAAAGTATATCTATAAACTGTTAAATGCCAAGAATTATATGTCTCACAATTCTCCTATTAATCTCCCGATCTAAAATTCAAATTATGTCTGTTAAATCATGTACTAAAATTGCAACTTCTCTCCCAAGCTTATTACAATCCCTAGAATACAATCAAAGGTTCATGACTCCCCTAATTGTGTTAAGATCTCATTAACAGATCAGCAAAGCAGAAAATCACATAATCAAGCATGCATGAATAACAAGGAATACTACCCAATCCTCAGATTAGAGAATTAGTTACGCAAATTTAATAAAGGAAACATAATAATAATGATAATGAATGAAAACATAATATTGAAGAAAGAATTGAAGATCGAAAGTACCTCGATACGATTAAAAGCTATGAATTGTTATGATTTACAATGGTAGGATGTGTTTAAATAGGCTCTAGAAATCTTTCCCAACAAGAAATTGCCTTCTATTACAATTTGGATTTAAAGAAGGTACCCAAAACTGCCCAGAATACAATTAGAATTAGAAAAAGGGTAAAACAGTAAATTCCCAGCCTTCTTTTACAAGAACACGTGCGCGATTTAATTCAGCATATTTCTTGCACTTGTTTCCTATCCCAGGTTGTAGAAAATCTCTCAAGCTTCGCGTGGGCAGTAAGATCGCTGAAAACGGACTTCTAGAACTCCAGATATGGCCAAAACAGTATAAGCTGCGCAGCCTTCCCGGAAAATCCGAATTTTAATCAAATAAATCTCCAAAAACAATATAAGCATCAACTTTAATCAACATCCTCGCAAATCTGCACAACTAAGCAAAACACATCAAAACTACAACATCTTGAGTCCAAAAAAATAAATTTAAGCCGAACGGAGGCATTCCCAGTGGATATAAAATCCACTTATCAAACCCCCAAACTTAAACTGATGCTTGTCCTCAAGCATAAACAATTACAACTAACTAACTAGTACCACTTCCGTAGGTGATCACGGTTGCATTTGGCATATGCAACAAGCCCTTTAAACCCCTAGGCAGCCCTAGTGGACGAGTAAGGTCTCGTGAGGGCCTACAGCGAATGTACCCACAAAATCCATTTAACCTAAAGCAATGCAATGCATGAATGCAACTAGAATGAAAATGCAACGATCCCCTTCAAACTAACCAAAACCAACTAACAAGCAAATATCTCAAAGAATGCAACTAAATCCAAATAGAGCTCGATTAAGTCCCCGTATACTAACAATACATGAACAGAAACGTGCGTGTGTGCAATGCTCATCAGAAATACTCCCAAAACTAGGTCAAAAATCATACATGTTCTTCACCAAGACAATCACAGGTTTATAAATAGAATAGACTGTAGACACTTCATAACCTAAGAACACCTCCATCCTTATCCAAGGTAGACAGAAATTCATGCTTTATTACTAACTACTACGACACATATATACAAGCATGCTTATTTAACCGTGCAATGGATGAGACCCCAAAAGGCTTATACAATAATACCCATGTAGCGAGTTTTAGGCCAGTGGATCCCAGACTATAAAAGCCTTAGGTCACTAGGCACAAAGTCCCCTCGTACTTAATAGCTCGAGTATTAAAGAGCTCACCCTGGTTAATTTTGCATATAAACAATTTATTGACTTTTTTTTTCTTTTTTCTTTCTTTTTTTTTTCTGCGATCTGGAATGAGCCTTTCTCATTTCCAACCCTAGACTACTCATATAAATATGAGCCGGCTACTAGCCATTTGACACCTAGCAATTATTTAACAATTAATACAACTAGCATGAAATCCCTGTTTTCCCCCAAACTTAGACTTAATTGTTCTAGGCCATCAAGGGAATAACGAAAATTCTAAATATAATCAAGTGATTAAATCTCAAAACATCCAAACAAGCATGACCTCAACCTAGCCCAAAAACACCCAATGAGTTTTTGTAAAAATTTTGTTCCCGAAACACATAAGTCAATTTCATAGAAACTATAAATCAACCCTCTATTCATCATTACCACACTCAATTAGACACCTACCTACCAATCAGAATTAGCTCGTTCTAAGGGATCATGAAATATGCATGCCATGAAAATGCAACTAGAATGAACTCACATGGTATACAGAAATAAAAACAGAATGTCCTATATGAAACAAACGTAGATAACACGAACATATATGCATGAATTACTACTACTAATATGCAAAACATGAAATCCTACATGAACACATAATACAACAACAACTACTAATCCCTCAAAACACCCCCAAACTTGAAAGATTCAATGTCCGCATTGAATGGAAGTAAATAGAAGAAATAGTAGAAAACATACCTAACCAGCTGAATCATAACCCTCCTCGGATGATTCTAGTGGAGGATAATGCGTACGAGCTCCACAGACTGGCCACTTCAAGAATACTACAAAACCCACAATTACAAGAACACAAATTCGTAATAAAAATAAGATTAGAGAAAAAGATAAACCAATTACGAATCAAAGAGGTGAACTTGCAATTAATTCCTCTTTAGAATTGAATTTAAATAAATAGAAGAGGAATTGGATTTGTAAGTATGGGTGGGTATATATAATGGAGTGATTGGGTGAATAAAAATTTTAATGTGAAAAGGAAAAAATTTTGGGTGGGTATGAAATTTGATGTAAGATAGAAATAGGATTTAATAATTTAGAGAAAAAAAATTAGAATAGATATAGGATTAAAGATATAAGATGGGGGATTATTATGAAATTAGGAATAGGTTAGGGATGAAAGAATAGGAGTAGAAAAGAATTAGGGTTGAAAGAAAGAAGAAAGAAAAAGATTTTTTTTTTTTTAATACAAAACTGCTGAAAAACTCTGCCCTACTAAGCTGTCACGCAGGCGCAACCTGCGTCACGCAGGCACAGCCTGCGCGACAAGCAGTAACGCAGGTGCAACCTGCGTCACGCAGGGGCAGCCTGCGCCACTGATCGATTTTTTTTTTTTCAACACTCAAAATTTTTTTTTTACACTAATGCGTGCGTTGCCTCCCACGAAGCGCTCCTTTAACGTCAATAGCTTGATGCCGATTATACCTGGAAACTTCAATGAGGATAAAAAGCAAACAGATGCACATATCTACGAATTTCTAATATAAGCATATTGTGCAAATAAACCTTAGATTCATTGAAAGGTACGAAAACTTTCAAGAACCTATCATGCTCAAGAGACTTGGAAACATCAAAATAGCTAGAAAAGTCGTCAGAATAATCATTATAAGTACGACTCATATACTCCTCCCAAATCGGATCCTTATACTCTACAGCAAGATTTTCAACTTCCTCAATCTTAACTTCCTTCTCTTTTATAATTGGACACTCAACAATTTTAATCTCATCTACCAATGTATTAAGCTCAAAATTTTCTAGAACTGGTAGAATTTCAATTGCATCCATATTATCATTAATGTGCATGGGACAATTATCAACTACACCAGTAGACTCATCAGACACAACATTATCATCAATTGCTAAACAAGAATCATGGCATAGAGGAAAATTGACACAAGGAGGAGTTCGATAACAACCGTCATGCCACACGTTACGAACTTCCAAAATAAAATTATTTAGTTTAGCATTCTCCTCGTACCAAGCTATTGAATCACATGGAATATCATTGTCATTAGCAATCTCTAAAGTTGGTTCATCAAAAACTCCCAAAGAAAGTAAGGGAAGATTAGACTGAGTTCCTTGAATCATTTTATTTAGCGCAATCTCCCAATCAGCAAGTAAAGAAGGATTAGACTGAGTTAAACTCGTATCAACATCATTACACATATATGGATAAACATCATCATGATATTGATTTTCAAACGAATATGAATAATCATTGTTAGGGACATATGGAGCATAAAATGAGTTCTCAGAATAGAACGAATTCACCTGATATGCATTACGATCCTCATAGGAATTGAATTGTGGGTAAGGATTGAAGTCTTGATATTGTTCCTGACTGTTGTAGAAATTCTGAGCATTGTTCCAACCAAAGTTGTACTCCATCTAGTCTCTCTCCTCAAAACCTGTTTAAGTTGTCTACCTAAAAGAACCTGTAGACACACCAAAGAAAGAAAAACAAAAAGAAAGAAAAGAAAAAAAATATATACAAAGATAAAATCCAAACTACAAGAAACAATTAACTCAAACCCACATCACTGCCTTCCCCAGCAGTGGCGCCAATTTGTTAGTAGTATTTTTGTGTGTTCGTTCTCAGGGAAGGACTAAATTTAACTCAAAGTTCATGTTTCTTATCTCTTTACGTCTAGAAGTGTGTGAGAAGAATTTTTGGGTTTGTGTATTAACTAAATTAACCAAGAACTAATTATAAGCACTAAGAATTGATTTTAAACTGAGATTCAAATATGTTGGAAAACAATCTAAGAACTGGGATTCTTTACTTGGTCTCAATACATGCTCAATATTAATGTGATATCTGTGTTCCTACCTTGCTGAAAACAATTCTTCTAAAGTTATACTGTACCCTCCCAGGCTACAATATAGTGCTTACAGCTACACCCTAATTGTCACTCCCGTGATACAATCAAAGTATATCTATAAACTGTTAAATGCCAAGAATTATATGTCTCACAATTCTCCTATTAATCTCCCGATCTAAAATTCAAATTATGTCTGTTAAATCATGTACTAAAATTGAAACTTCTCTCCCAAGCTTATTACAATCCCTAGAATACAATCAAAGGTTCATGACTCCCCTAATTGTGTTAAGAACTCATTAACAGATCAGCAAAGCAGAAAATCACATAATCAAGCATGCATGAATAACAAGGAATACTACCCAATCCTCAGATTAGAGAATTAGTTACGCATATTTAATAAAGGAAACATAATAATAATGATAATGAATGAAAACATAATATTGAAGAAAGAATTGAAGATCGAAAGTACCTCGATACGATTAAAAGCTATGAATTGTTATGATTTACAATGGTAGGATGTGTTTAAATAGGCTCTACAAATCTTTCCCAACAAGAAATTGCCTTCTATTACAATTTGGATTTAAAGAAGGTACCCAAAACTGCCCAGAATACAATTAGAATTAGAAAAGGGGTAAAACAGTAAATTCCCAGCCTTCTTTTACAAGAACACGTGCGCGATTTAATTCAGCATATTTCTTGCACTTGTTTCCTATCCCAGGTTGTAGAAAATCTCTCAAGCTTCGCGTGGGCAGTAAGATCGCTGAAAACGGACTTCTAGAACTCCAGATATGGCCAAAACAGTATAAGCTGCGCAGCCTTCCCGGAAAATCCGAATTTTAATCAAATAAATCTCCAAAAACAATATAAGCATCAACTTTAATCAACATCCTCGTAAATCTGCACAACTAAGCAAAACACATCAAAACTACAGCATCTTGAGTCCAAAACAATCAATTTAAGCCGAACGGAGGCATTCCCAGTGGATATAAAATCCACTTATCAGGTGATAGGCACTGTTACGCCATATTTTCGGTTGCCTCAATTATCTCCCAAATTTCCAAATACGAATCTAATAATAATTAATTTAATCCCCAAGTTAATTATTTACTCTCTCTGAAACGAGGAATAATCTCCAATTTAGATAGAAAATATCTCCAAATGATATCCTTCAAATCAAGAAGGTATCCCAATGCGAATATAATTTAAAGAGATAAAATCTACTTATTCCCAAAATACATCCCTTAACAATCATATGGATTAAAAACCAATCCTTAACAGAACTGCATTGGCTTGATCTCTATAAATATAGAGTACGCATGCATCTTGGAAAAGGATCCGACATATCTAACAAGTCGAGACACCTCTCAAGTCCAGCCCCAAACATCCAAAATCCCAAATCCCCCTATTTTCATGATTTCGTTATTCCAGCAACCTTCGAAATTTGTTATCACCAAATTCCTCCATTAACATTTGGCGCTAGAAGGAGGGGATTATTTGTTGATTGTGGAGGACAATAAATTCATACGCATGGGGGTATTATGGATCTGGAGCTGCTTTAATGGAAGAGCTTAACGATGAAGATGACGACTCTATTCTGAATTAAGATAAGTTTTCTTATAATTCTATTCATACAAATCAACTATCTTATAAAATTCGTAATAAATTCAATACATATTGGATTTTGATGATTTTTAATGATTCGGAAAGCTTTTTAAATTGTCTATAACTTTCGTTCTTCGAATTTTCTCAGATAATATCTCGATCTATTCTCAAAACCACAAAAAACAATCAGATCTTGTTTTTCAGCATAGAGAAGTTAATTAGCAGACATTTTATATGATTCCCAATTCGTTATAAGTCCGTTTTCGATGAGCCATATTTTGTTGGAAATATCTTTTCGTTATCTACAACTTTTGTGTTTTCCAAGAAAAAATCATTTAGATGGTAAAAAAGGTTAAAAACAGATCTGGACAGAATCTGAATCATGGAGATATTCAAGATTTGAGATGCAAGATTTGTGGTACATGAAGAACAAATAGAAGTTTGGGAAATTCTGAATTTAACGGAAGCAAAAATTGAGTTTTTATTGAAAACTACACAAGAAGACCCTTAGGGTATTATTTCGGAAGGCCCTTCTTTGCGGCGGGTATTCCTTGGATTATTTTTGGAAGATACTCCTTTGTGGGGGTAATATTTTGGAAGGCCCTCCTTTATGGGGGTAATATTTTGGAAGGCTCTTATTCAAAGAGTATATTATTTTGGAAGACTCTCTTTTGATGAGGGTAATATTTTGGAAGGCGCTCTTTTTTGGGAAGAGTAATATTTTGGAAGACCCTCTTGGATGAGGGTAATATTTTGGAAGGCACTTCTTTAATGAGGATATTATTTGGGAAGACCCTCTTTTGATGGGGGTAATATTTTGGAAGATGATCTCCTTAAGGAGAGTCAAATTATCAAAATCCTTGAAAAACCGTACTTCTGGGGGGGATGTCCGTACTTCCGGTGCCTCATCAAGGTATGATCTTTGGAAAATTGACCTCCCGAGAGGAGGATATTTCTGGAATGGGGAGCGACCTCGTGTGAGGAGGGTATCCCAAATTATCAAAATCCTTGAAAAACCGTACTTCCGGGGGGAAATGTCCGTTCTTCCGGCGCCTCATCAAGGTACGATCTTTGGAAAATTGACCTCCTGTGAGGAGGATATTTCTAGAATGGGGAACAACCTCCTGTGAGGAGGGAATCCCGAATTATTAAATCCTTGAAAAACCGTACTTCCGGGGGGGATGCCCGTACTTCCGGTGCCTCATCAAGGTACGATCTTCGGAAAATTGACCTCTTGTGAGGGGGATATTTCTGGAATGGGGAATGACCTCCCGTGAGGAGGGTATCCCAAGTTAAACAATTTTTTAGGAATATGACCTCCTTGAAGGAAGGTATTTCTTGTTATGTTTGTTTTTCAGGATATTGCTCGGAATGCTTTTTACGACTCTCCGAATAATGCTTGGATGACCCTACAAGATACATTCTCTCACACCTACAAAACTTATTCTTGTTTACATCTCGCATATTATCTCGTTTACATCTACATGTATATTACGGGCACCTAGGTGTTCCATATTTTTTACTAATTTTTCTCTCCTAGTTGTTTCAGTGACTCATGAAATTTGGAAGATCGAAGCATGATTAGTTCTCCGGTCCATCAAGCTGCACTAAAGAACTCGGGGGTAGTTGTTATGCCATATTTTCGGTTACCTCAATTATCTCCCAAATTTCCAAATACGAATCTAATAATAATTAACTTAATCCCCAAGTTAATTATTTCCTCTCTCTGAAACGAGGAATAATCTCCAATTCATGATAAAAAATATCTCCAAACGATATCCTTCAAATCAGGAAGGTATCCCAACGTGAATATAATTTAAAGAGATAAAATCTACTAATTCCCAAAATACATCCCTTAACAATCATAGGGATTAAAAACCAATCCTTAACAGAACTGCGTTGGCTTGATCTCTATAAATATAGAGTACGCATGCATCTTGAAAAAGGATCCGACACATCTAACAAGTCGAGACACCTCTCAAGTCCAGCCCCAAACATCCAAAATCTCAAATCCCTCTATTTTCATGATTTCGTTATTCCAGCAACTTCCGAAATTTGTTATCACCAAATTCTTCCGTTATCAATGCAAAAATTCTTATGAAGTGAAGAATGCATCTTGCTTCTGGTTAGCATATACTCATTAGGAAGAACAAATCTTGGATAATGAAGAAACGAAATATGTTCAAGATGAATAATTTTGCTTCCCTTAAAATATGTTAATGTCATCTATATTGCAATTTTATAATGCAATGTTCTCACACTGCCCATGAACCCTTAAAAACAAAATTCCTATAGGAAGAATTTAAAAAAATGGCATATAAACCAATAATAAAATTATAGGGCATGTTTCGCATCGACTTTAAATAAGTCCTTATGGACTTATTTTCTGGTAAAAATTTCATATTTTGATAAATTTTTTACACAATTATTTAATGTATATTTGAGATTCTATAAGTTGCAAAAAAAGTTAACTTTATCAGAAAAAAGTTAGAAATCTCTAACTTTGTATTAAAATAAGTTGACTTATTCTGGAAAATAAGTTTTCCCAAACACCCCCATAGTTCATCCATTCTACATCAGGTCAACCTGAAAGAAGCATATTATGTTAGCTATATTGTTAATCATATATCCAAAAGGAGATTAGGATTACGTAAAATTTCGTTAAACAAAAAACATTTTTGTAAACTTGAATATAAGTGGTTAACTAAAAAAACTTTTTAAACTAAAATGTATTTTATTTCAATAATTTAATATAAAAATAGAGATTAATGTTTGTGAATCTTTTCTATCTTTAAATCCAGACTCGGTAACATTCATGTATAACTTGGAATTTTATCTTAACATTTTATTTTTCATGTTAATAATTTATAATGGCAAAGAGAGTGTAAAATGTGTTTATTTTAGAAAATATAAACAAAATGAAGTGTACATTCTGAAAGGAAAATTATTAAGAAACGGATGCGATGAATAGAGTGTATAAACATCAATATTGTATTATTTAAAAATAATTTCAATACTAATTTTCCTAATTTAGAATGATAGAAGTAATGAATAATGAAATACTTTACATATACTATATTCCTTATATTAGATCAAATTTCATAATTATTTTTTATGTATCCAGTATCAACTAATTCAAATAAAGTATGATAAGAAATATAATATTATATAAATATATGAATTATAAATAACGTAATAATATATATTTAATCGAAAACATACAGTTGTAATTAAATTTGTACGATGACTGAATATATAAATAAATGAAACTGCGAAAATGGAAAAAACAGAGTTATATAAATAATATAAACTAATATATTGTTTACTCAAAAGTGAAAATCAAAAAGAAAATAAGTTAAGTGAAAATGACGTGATTTATCTAATAAGATTTTTAAAAAGACTCGAAAAGTAATGTAGCTTAAATACCCGTGCAAAACAAGGGCGGTGAACTAATTTCTCGTCCGAATCTGTGTATATTGAAATAAATTTGTAATTAAAAATATGATAAATGTCGATTTTTTGAAATTTTTTATAGTTATTTTGTAATATTGTACACCAATTTTTTGAACAAAGTATTTTATGATGCGATTAAAATTTCATAAATTTTGGATAAATATTATATGATAATAATCACATAAATACTTATGATTGCTAAATTATTAATTTAATTTTCAATTGCGTGAAATGAACTTTATCAAATTGAACATCTGAGTATACTATAAATAATTATTTTAATAAAACTGTCCGTTTAAAATATAGGCGTATATAAACTCATTGATTTTGTTGTAAAAAATTGATCGTATATGTAAGACTATATTTTAAAATATATTACAAAATCTCTTATTATTGATTAAAGTCATCTTATTCTTGTCTCAATCATTTTTTCTAAACATATATGTTTATAGTGAGTGCCCAAAATACCCATTTTTCAATAACATTTGACCAAAATACCCATATTGAATAAACAGTGCCCTAAATACCCACCAGCTACTCCACTATCAGAGGAGTATCAGGATGATACGCCAATATCAAAGGAGTATCAGGGGTAGTACTCCTTACCGAGTGTATGTGATACTCCACTCTGTAAGGATACCACCCCTGATACTCCACTGGGTAAGGAATATCACCCCTGATACTCACTCCTGATGCTCTCCACTGGATAGAGAGTATTACACGTGATACTCCATTGGGTAACTGATACTCCACTGGGTAAAGAGTATCACACTTGATACTCCACCGGGTAAGGAGTATCGGACATGTGTAGGCATTTTGGGCGGTTGTTTCTGAAAATAGGTATTTTTGGCAAATACACACCCAGAATGGATATTTTGGGCATTCTTTCATGTTTATACACTTTTAAATTGAAATGTTTAGTTTTTGTCTAATACTTATTACAATGTATAAAAGTTTAATAAAAAATTGGGTAAATTGAAATATTTTTTAAATTATAATTTTGAATTATTTTTTAACTCAATTTTAAAATTTTCTAAATATTTCAATCAATGTAAAATATGACAACCTTAATGACCCATGCATGTATATGAATTCTAAAATCAATTTTTTTGATTTTATGGTATATTGATCTAATTATATGTTATAACTCAACCATTATAAATTATATTATATATTATGTTGATCATATATTATATAAAAATTCATATGTACCATGCTTTATACTCGAGTTATAATCTAATTGATCATTTTAAATAATTGTTGTACTTTTTTAATATTTATGATTCAAAATTTTATATCTTTTTTGATTTAATTTGAATGTTAATTATATTATTTTTTATATTAAACATAAATCATATTTTTAGAGTTTTCATTTTTATAATACAATTTCAATTATTTTTCGTATATATTTAAATATTTACTCCCTCGGTCCCACCCACTTCTTTACAGTTACTATTTTGGGCCGTCCCATCCATTTCTTTACATTCCAAAAATAGTAAGTTTTCTCATTATTACACCCACTACCTTCCCCCACTATCTCATATTTAATAATAAAAAATACTATTACATCCACTACTTTCCTCCACTATCTCAAATCTATTATTAAATATTGATAGATCCCACTACTTTACCCACTTTTCATCATTTTACCTACTTAAATATATATATATATATATATATATATATATATATATATATATATATATATATATATATATAGGTCTCTATGTCCCAGCCGTATGTAAAGAACCGGCTGGGACAGAGGGAGTATGTTTTTAGACCAATCATATATTTATGTTGTTGAAAGTCTAAATAGTTGGTCGACTAAAACCCTCTAATATGACTCACATATTTAAAATTTTATATTTGTAAAAGTTATGTGATTTGATTATTAATTATGCATGATTTGATAACTAAAATTTACATATTTCTTAAAACCAAATCTTTTTTTATTTAAATAATTTAATATCTACATGAAAACATATGTAAATAAATCTTTTTCTTTTTGCAATCAGTTACATTAAGTATGCTCAGTCGATTAAAATATTTTTTAAATTTTATTTATTTAATATTTTTTGAAATAATATGAACCAACATTAATTTATTAAAAAAAAAAGACGAGACAAAACGAGAAGAGAAGTGGTTTATCTCACAGGACTTTTAAACAAAACTCAAAATCAACAGTAGCACAATTGGCAAAAGCATGAGTTTGAAACTTAAAGGTTTGTGGTTCGAATCGCAACACAAGCCTAATTTCACTATTTTTTACATAATTACTGAAAGATGGCATTTCTGTAATATTTTAAAAAATAGGGGTAAAATCATAACTTCACAATCATTAAAATGACAAACTTTGCCCTTGTGTTTAAGTTTAATTTATAGTAATAAATGGTACTTAGTTGAAAATTATGACCTTTTCAAAGTTGAAGTCACAGTACCCTTGCAAACGTGTGTACATCATTACGCTGACAACTCTTTTTAATTGTTAATACACATCGCACAAGTATTATTAAAATGACAAAGGCTGAGGAATCAGTTATTTCTTTTTGCCATAGTCTTATGTGCACGTTTTAGTTCTTTATTCAACGCCATTTTCTTCACCACTTTTTGCTCCTTTTTAAGTACTCACAAAAATCACAAGCAGCACACGTATTTATGTGGGATGGGCAGTGAAGGCTCATTTAGCTCTTGTGAATAACAACGTTTTCTTTCTACAGAAATAAGAGCACACATTATAATCTCAAATATAAACGTGTCGTCTTAATTACTATTAACTTTGATTCTCTTATGTATTTTTTTCCTAAGTCACATCCTACATCCTAGAAAATCTAATACTTTATCAATTGTAGGTGATTATAGTAAAATGTTGAGCTCACGTAACTTAATAACAGAACCCTATATATATACATATATATATATATATATATATATATAGGGTTACGCTCCATGGAGAACCAATTAAATTGGAGAACCTGAGAACCATTAGTTTATATTAATTAATTAAATAAAAAGAAACGTAGTGTCTTAAAATATGTAAAAACGTAGTTAGGGGCAAAACAGTCCTAAATTATGTAGAATAAAATCAGCGGGTTAATTAAAATTTGATTGACAGAGAAGAAGTTTCAATCAACGATTGTGTCTTAAAAGAGTATCAATCCAATATCATATATGTTCATCAGTGGTACAAGTAAACTCAATTCTGCGTACAAGAGCGATTGTGTGTATATATGCATTTATATGAAAGCTACTATTATTGAAGATCTGGGTTTGGTAAGAATCGTATTCTTTGCAATTAATCTGTTTACAAGAGCGATTGTGTGTACTGTTAATGTTTGCTAATGTTTGATATGCGTTCTACTGCAGCACGTTGCGAATTAAGAGCTTCTTCGTTATACTGAACTCATTGTTGATTGCATGCAAATGGGTAAGTAATTTTTTTCTTTAGTACTAATTTTTTTCCTTTTAAAAACAGATTAATGGTTCTATTAGTTAACACTAAATGTAAAATAGGTTGTTGTTAATGAAAATTTTAAATTGAGTATATTGTGAACAAGGTAATTAGGGCATTATAATTTTGTTTAGGTTATATAGTTGTGATGTAGACATAGTGACAATGTGTAGCAAGTGAATTTTGATTTGGGTATAGAATTGTGATGTAGACATGGTGACAATGGTAGGATTAGAATAAAATGTTTGCCTACGGTACTTATAATGTTTGGTTGTATATTTTTTATGTTGGATATAAGTAATAATAATAAGTTCTGCAGTGGAACTTGAAAGGGAAAAAATTCTGTAAATGAAATTAAAATGGGGAAAACATTCTGTACATGAGCTAGCTATGCAATTAAAGGTACTATGAAAGAAAATGTTGCAAATAAACTAATAACATTTGTTTTAAGCAAATAAGAGTAATAAGGCTTATTTCTTAGACATGTGGTTATTATGTTTTGTGTTTCAAATGGACAGTGAGTAAGTGTTCTGCACATGAACAAATTAATATGTTTTTAATGTTGGTTTAAATTCCTTGTTAATGTTATGAAATTCTTGAATCCGTTATTATGGTTTATATTTCAGCACGACAAAGGGATAATATCAGAGGTAATGATAAAGTTGGAAGGAATAGTACGATTTCCAGTGAGTCGGTAACAAAAGTCGAGAGACGTAGTAAACGGAAAAATGATCCAAGTTTGCAGCAAGAAGATGATGATTTTGAGGAGGTTCAAGTAGCTACTAGAGATGCTAGTGTTGATCATTCAAAGAGGAAAAGATCTATGCGTGAGAATGAATATAAAAATTCCTGTGATCATTTGGAAAATCGAGCAAGTAAGAGAAAAGTTGCTGTGAAAAAGGGTATAGAGTTTAAAAAATTAAAAGATAAAAGAGATTTGAAGTTGACAAAGTCTGATGTTCAGGTAATAATTTTATTTGTTAATTTGCTACTCAACAACGCATAACGTAAAATACTACTGCAGAACGTGTATTCAGTAGATATTTTGCTTTTGTTTAAAAATTGAAGTATTTTGTGTTATTGTTGACAGGAGCATGGAACAACAGTAAGTTCAAATGCTGAACTGATTAAAAAGAAGAATAAGATTGTGAAGAAACATATGCTTGAAGGTAGTGGCGAAAAAAGGCATAAAAAGACAATTGGAGTAAAATTTACCGGGAAAAAAGTAAAGCAAGGAAGAGACTTCTCTGGCTATATTCAAAGGAAATTTACACCGGAACTATTTTCTGAAATGGTTGCAGGGTTAAATGTCCAACAGAAAAAGTGGGTTAAAGATACAGGTTTTGGTGGGCTTTTACAGTTTCAGATGTTGCACTATCCACGGCGACTTGGTTACAAAGTCGTAGAAGCATTTGATGGTGTTGCTTCTGCTTTAAAATTAGAAGGTGGAGATGTAGAGATTTCTGATGTAGTTGTTGAGAAAGTTCTTGGTCTGCCGAATGGGAAGTCTGATATAGAATTCACAACTGACAAATCAGATGAGGATCTATGGGCAGAACAGTTTGAGAATAAACCGAGGGCGGAAATTACACCTAGAATGGTTTATGATAAGATTAAACGTTATAAGGAGGTGGACAAGATTTTCAAGTTGAATTTCTTGGTGTTGATGAGCAATTTTTTGATAGAGTCCCATAGCAATGCATATGTTAATCGCGAGATATTAAGATTTAGAGGAAACCTGGAAGAGTGTTTTAATTATAAATGGTGTGAACTGCTCATAAGGAGATTAAAATCATCGCACAAATATTGGGTTCGTGAACCATCCACGAGGCATTTTACTGGATCTTTACCATTCCTCATTGTAAGTGTACTATCTTTGTATGTACTTTTATGTTCTTTGATTTTTGAGCACTAATACTATACTGTTCATGTGTAGTATTTATATGTTGATCGAGTTAAAAACAAAACGACAAGAGAGGTTTCTAGAACAACCCCTGCTTATATTGCATGGACAGATGGTCTCTTGCGAGAGAGACAAAATAACGAAATCAAAGGTGAATGCTTCGGCATTGGGGAAATTCTAAAGTGGAATGATAAGAAAGAGAGTGCTGAGGTATGTCTTGTTGCAATTATTAACTAAAATTCTTAATTATATATTTAGGGATTTAATAACCATCTTTATTAATGTAAAATTCTTCAGGAAAGAAATGAAGACAATCAGGTTAACGACGAAATTGTTGTTAGTTTGGAAGTGGATGGAATTAACATAGAGGTAAATGGTAAAAAAAAACTTTGCAAAATCTTATATTTGATGGTTTAATCTAACTTAAGGTCATAGTGTTGGTTTTTTTCCCGCTGCAAGAGAGCTGCAACTTTCCTAGTTCAAGAGTAGAACTTTACACTTTTTTTAATGCATATATCTTTAGACTTTAGATTATTTAGTATAAGAGCAGTAGGTTAATTAGTACATAAAGCTTGTACTTATAGATCTTCATCTCACATCTCTATATTTTCTTGTTGAAAAAGTCATATTTTTGTGTTTATATACAAGTAGACATCTCCAGTAATTAGTTTTTAACCAAGAAAGTTGTAGTACGACACTCGTATTTAACTTGTTATGGTTCTGTACTGGAAACCGTCTTTCGATCTCTATTCTTGTGATTAGAGTTAAAGTTGTGTGCATCTATCTTTCCCACCCTTCTCTTCGAGCGAGATAAGTGATTATGTCCTCCTTTCAGCCTCAGTCACTCAGTTACATTAAGATGAATTTTATTATGGCTTATACTTAGATGATAATTCAGTGGTTGAACTTATTAGTTCATTTGGTGAACTTAACTATACTGAACTCTAATTGTTGATATTTTTTTTATTCTTTTAACAAGTTATACATGTCGTAATAAAAGTAATTTTGTATCTATTCCTGAATGCAGAACATGGTGGATGGACAAGACAGGGGAGAAACTTTAGAGGGTCAGCAATGTGATTCAATGAATGATGAGGTATGATTTGTGAATAGAACCTGTACATAAAATTACATCAAAAAACACCAGTAGTTTGAATTTGAACACAAGTTGATATTTTAAAAATTATCTTTAAACTTTTATCATTGCCATTTTTTTTGTAAAGTTTATAAAAAGTGTCTTGTTTCATTGTTTTTTGGCAAAAAACAGGAATATTACAAGATAGTAAAAAGAAAATTAGATATCCTAAGTTATATAGTAAGGGATTGTGGGCAAACACTTGTAACTGCATGCGAAATGTTTCCCACTAATGCCAGAAATGAGGCTCTTAGGTTGAGAATGAAAGAAATCTTGATGTTCCCTGAGATGTTTTGCGAGGACATACCAGATAAGAAGTCTGGGAATGAAGAGGGTAATTGTGATAATGAAAATGACACATGGGAGAACTGGCCAACACAGTTTACAAATGAAGTAACCAAAATGGTAGATGAAGTTTCTTTCGGGAAGACAAAGGATGGTAATATGGCAGATGCTGAAATCCCCAATTTTTCACTGGGAATAAGTCAAATTGAACCGCGAAACCTGTGTGCTGATATGAATATGGAGAATACAGTTCAGGTAATGAATGTAGGACAAGGAGATAAGAGTACCAGAGATTTGAAAGGAAAAGTAAAGATTTCTCATCAAATTGAAGAGGTAGTAGTTGGTAAAAGACCAAGACGAGAGGTGCGACCATCCAATAATCTAAAGTCTCCATATGTGCGTAGAGCCACTGAGCTCACTGGGAGGCAAATTAGTTCGGAAGAAGATGCAGTTTGGATGTGGCTATACAAGGACAAGAGGAAGAATAAGTAAGTTCATGTATTTATGTCTTCCTTATTTTTTTGTGTACAAGTGTTTGAATATGTATTTTTTTTAACTTGGTTTATCTTTTTCATATAAACAGTGAGGCTATCTTTGTCTTTGTTGACAAGCAATGTACAAAAGAATTGTTCCAATCATTGAAGTACAAGTCATGGGTCGAAGGAAGTGTTATCGATTGTTGGACGTATTGCTTAAATGAGGATGAGAGACTCAAGTCACCTTCTTCACCACTTAGATTATTTTTTACAGTGGAGTCCACAGTAAGTACAAGTTTTTTTTTGTAAGAAGAAATCTAGTTTTTACAGTGGAGTCCATAATAAGTACAAGTATGTATAACTCTTCAATATAATTTTAACACAGGTAGGCGCACTTGGACAGAATGATAAAAGCGATGATGACAGGTATGACATTTTATTGGACCACATTGATAGGGTTATTAGCACGGTCAATTATCAACACAAAAGGAGCTATAATGCAAGGGACTTTGATATGGTATGTATATAGGATTTAAATGTGTTAAAGGACAATTTTATGTGATGATTTTCTAACACGCTATTTTGCTTAAATTTGTAGTTTTTTTCCCAATACACCAAGCTCCTCACCATTATGTTATATGCTATGACATTAAGCATTTTCTTGGGAGATATTAGATAATGTTGTACTGTCTACTGATTATGGTGAGGTGTATGGAGATGTCCCACAATACTTGGTAAGTAAATGCTTAAAATTGATCAACACACTTTTTGCACAACACACACTTTTTGTAAGGTTGTTATCACACACTTTTTGTAAGGCGGTTATCAGCTGAACATGTACCTGGGTGGGAAAAAATTCGGGACCTGAACCCTGAATTTGTTCGCATGGAATGGCAAACAAAAGATAATGGTGCAGACTGTGGGATATTTGTGATGCGACATTTGGAAACATATATGGGTGGAAACAAATGGAGCATGCGACTTCCCATTGAAGGCGTAAGTGAAACTGAATTAGTAATGTTATTAACTAACTTGTAATATACTGTCAACTGCTAGTAATGTGCCTTTCTTTGGTAACAGCCTCAGCAGGATTCTCATTTTTGGAGAAACTCAGAAAAATTTATTTCCATTAGATTATCACTAGCCACAGAAATGAGAATGGACAAAAGATCGTGGATGCTGCAAAAAAGTATTACAATGCAAGGTTCAAGAAGGGATATGAGAGAAGGCCTAAAGCATGACAGTTGTAATTGGTTTTTAAAATGATTTTAGTAATGCGTATATAGCACGAAATAGTAACTAAGTTTGTTTAATTAATTGTGGCTGTATTTTTTTTGACATTGAATACAGTTCACATGACTATGAATTGGATTGGATTTTATTTGAAGGTTGTGGTACTATGGTTTGGCAGTGTGTGAATGCAATATTTTGATTTATATTTCTCTTGGTAACATGTTATTTTTTGTAACAAGTTCTAATGTGGAACCTAAATGTATTTTTTGTTGGTAACTGATATATGCAAGTGTATTTGTTCTTTAAAAAATAATTGAATGTTAGTGCACTATCAAGTGTCATAGGAGTTCTACAGTGGAACCAGAACGTTCGCATTTAGAATTTTAAAAGAAACTATAATTATTTTATGGTAAATGAAATTTTGAATCCAAAATGAATAGAAAAAATAACACCAATGACTTATCTCTATTTAAACAATCTAGGTTGTGAGTTTAGCTATGGGTCGAAGAAGTTCAAAAGTAGAATATATGAAGAACTTTAAGCATTTTTAAAATTAGAAGTTTGTGGAATTTTTTTTACATAAATATTTAGAATAATGGTAACATTTTTTTTTTAATTTTTAAATTTAGTACATTGTAATTATTTCCACAAAATTTTTAAAAATATAAAGACACATTAATTATATTTTTTAAAATAATTAATAATGTGGTAAAAAAAATTTTAAAAATATAAAGACCAAGAATGTTATAACATGGTAGTGAGAAAATTGTCTTAGGTGAAAAATAAATTGTTCATAACATAAAAGTTTGAGGGCTTATAATTAAATGCGTAAAAATAATTCAGGACTAATCTCTATATTAAAAGACAATTTTAGTGACAGGACTAAAAAGAAAATTTGTAGTATTTATTGAAAAAAAGAAACAAATATTATTAACCTGTAAAGTGTAGTACGTCTTTTACTGTTGAAGCAGAATGTTCAAATGCTACACACTGTAAAATAAGAATAACTTTATTCTTTCAACGCTACAACGTGTAATTTATCTTTTCCCTTTTAATTTATTTTAATAATTTAAAATTTGGTAGTGAAAACATATTTGTTCATAGTAAAGGTGATTAAATAGAATATATTTAAATGCATTAAAATAATTCAGGACTAATCCTGTATAGATAATAAATCACATGTTTAAGACTTGTTCAGTGACAAAACTCATAAGTATAAGTGTAGTTTTTCTAGAAAAAGGAAGTGAATGTTAGTAACCTCTCAAGGGTCATACGAGTTCTACTGTGGAATCATAATGTTCGAATGTAGAATTTGAAAAAAAACCATAATTTTTTATGGTAAATGAAAATTTTAAAACGAAAATGAAAGAAATGAAAAACACCAATGACTTATCTACATTTAAACGATATTGGTTGGGAGTTTAGGTATGGGTCGGAAAAGTTCAAAAGTAGAATATGTGAAAAACCTTAAGTATTTTTAAAAGTGAAAGTTTGTGGAAATATTTTTTTTACATAAAGACCTAGAATAATGGTAAGACACATTAATTACCATAATTTTTCATTTTCAATTTTAGAACTTGGTAATTATTTCCATAAAATTATTAAAAATGTAAATACACACTAATTACCTTTTTAAAATAATAAGTACTAATATGCTAAACAAAATACTTTAAAATATACTCCATCTGTCCCACCCATTTAATTACAATTTTTTTACTACTTAATACGTATTTTAAGGCTTCTAAAAAATGTTGTTCCATAACTTATTTTTAATTTTTTTTATTAAAATAGAACAATTCTATTTTTATACAAAAAAAGAAAATTTTAAAAATAAATTATGAAACTATTCACAAAATGTACCTTAAAATCCGTGCCAAAATTACGTTCCCCAAGGTAAAGAAGCAAGGAGGACAGAGGGAGTAAATACCAAGAATGTTTGAACATGTTAGTGAGAAAATTATTTAAGTGAAAAATAAATTGTTCATACCACAAATGTTTGAAGGGCTTATATTTAAATGCGTAAAAATAATTCAGGACTAACCTCTATATTAAAAGAGAAGTTTAGTGACGGGACTAAAAAGTAAAAGTGTAGTATTTATGGAATAAAAGAATCGAGTATTATTAATCTGTCAAGTGTAGTACGTCTTCTACTGTTGAAGCAGAATGTTCGAATGCTACACGTTGTAAAATAAGAAAAACTTTATTTTTTCAATACTACAATGTGTAATTTATCTTTTCCCTTTTATTTCATTTTCAAATATAAAATTTTGGTAGTGGAAAAATATTTGTTCAACGTAAAGGTGATTGAAGAAAATATATTTAAATGCGTTAAAATAATTCACGAGTAATCCTTTATAGATAATAAATCACATGTTTAAGGCTTGTTTAGTGACAAAACTGCTAAGTACAGGTGTAGTTTTTCTAGAAAAATGAAGTGAATGTTAGTAACCTCTCAAGTGTCATAATAGTTCTACTATGGAACCAGAATGTTCAAATGTATAATTTGAAAAAAAATAAATAATTTTCTTATGGTAAATGAAAATTTTAAACCAAAATGAATGAAAAAAAAGAACACCAATGACTTATCTCCATCTAAACGATCTTGGTTGTTAGTTTAGCTCTTGGTCGGAGAAGTTCAAAAGTAGAATATATGATAAATCTTAAGTATTTTAAAAAATAGAAGTTTGTGGAAATAATTTTTTTTACATAAAGACTAGAGTAATGGTAAGACACATTAATTACCTTTTTTGTTTTTTCATTTACAATTTTAGAATATGGTACAAGACCAATATCTATATTATTAAATTGGATGTTTAAGACAAGTTCAGTGATGGGGCTAAAAAGTACAAGTGTAGTTTTTGTGGAAAAAATAACAGAATAATATTAACCTTCCAAGGGTAGTACGTCTTCTAATGTGGAAACAAAATATTCGAATGTAGAATGTGTAAAACAAGTAAAACTTTATTTTTTTTTAATGCTATAACATGTAATTTAAAGAACAATGACTTATTTCCATTTAAAACAAATTTGGTTATGAGTTCAGGTATAGGATTGAGAAGTTCTAAAGTAGAATATGTTAAAAAAAAATTTAATATTTTTTTAATTGCAAGTTTGTTGAAGTAATTGTTTTTAATATATGAGCACCAAGAATTCTAATTTGAGTAAATGTATTTTGTTGTAAAACTAGATAGTGGTTCTCATTTGAATCAACCCCTGTAAATCTAAATACTAATAAATGTGTTTATTTTACTGGATTATATTTAAATTTACAATTTTTTTAGGTCTAAAGCAAATTTATAATTTAAAATAAAAATTGAAATAAAAGTGCAATATAAAAATCCATGCGTTAACCAAACTTGAGTACATTTCAAAAGAGTATGCGAATTAAAAAACACTTGAAAAGAAATCTAAATCTGATTACAAGTTTGTAATCAAACATATTTGTTAATGCTTGTAAAGATGAAAGTGGTGGCAAAAAGACTAATTTTTTGGCTTCGGACATGTGCGAGCATTGTGTCCAGCTACCTCATTGCATTTGCTGCATCTTCTTCGCTTATCACTGCTAGCAGCCATAGCTTTTTCTTTCTCACTTTTTATCATACTCCCACAACCTTTATTACGACTGATATGAGGGTTCTGAACAACGACATCAGAACGAGGTTCTGCATCAATGAGTGTATAGATGTTTTGCTCACTTAGGCGTATTCGAGTTTGAGGTGCAGAGTCTACCATATCAGCTTTCATTGTTGTTGTGCTAAAATAAATGACATTTGAATCGCAAGCGCACAATTCGTTTCGTTGTAAAATTTAATGATTCGTTCCTCAGGGACTATTTATTTTCGCAATCTTAATTTCTAATTTAATCGAGTTAGAAAGATTTGATTTTTGGATTTTGGAAAGTTTGATTTAAGCTATCTAATCTAATTAATTCGTAAAAGAAAATTTTAAACTAATTTTGAAAAAGGAAATTAAATAACTAAATTATTTTAAAAATCTAAATTATTCTAAAATATTCCTAAAACTCCTAAATTCGAATTAAACTAAGTTTGATTTTAAAACAAAATTTGATACCAAATTAAAATTTAATTCCAGAAAAATTTTAGAAAATTTTGAATGAACCCATCTCGAAACAAAACGGCCAATCTGTCACAAACTATATATACAGAAACAAAACCAAATTGCAGAAACATTCAAACAAAATAAGGCCAAAGATACCCAGAATTCGATAATAAAACCGTATCTATAGAAAACATTAACTTGACATTCGACTATACTAGAAAGAAAATTACTCAGACTGGCTACGCAGAAATTAACTTGGCGACAAACGTTAACTCGCGAACTCCATAATGACAAAAACTCACAAGCACCATCAGATTTTAGCATAAGTTCACAGGAAACATAATTAACAACAATGATCCATACTCTTGAACTCAGAACTCGCAAGATGTGACTGAGTTAACTCGGACAATCGAACACAGAACATAACTCAGCAATTCACAGGAATTTTCCCAGCAGTACAACCACAAAACGATTTCAGAACCAGCAAATGAAAGCACGAACTCAGTTACCAGCAACAACTTAACTTAAAACAGCGTTAATCCATAGAACAAAACACAGCACCAACAGATTTTTAAACACAGAATTCGTAACAATTCGGCAGCTTTAAACACAGAACCAACTTAACTCAGCAAAGACCCAAACTCGACAAACGCACAAAAATTTAACAGACGAAGACTACACTAACTAACAACAACATGGACTCATAGAACTCGAAAGAAAGTGACTCAATTGACTCGGCAAATCACAATGAGAACTCAGCATACTCGGAAAACACATCCATTACAACTCGGAATCATGAACAAACTCAGCAAACGCAGTCATCAAACAGATTCATTAACTCAACAACTACAACCTCGACAAACAAACTCAAAACAATAAATCTACGAACTACAGTAGCGAACAAAACACAATTCGACAGACCACAGACTTCAGACTACCATAATTCAACACAAACACCACCACTCGGATTCGTTATTACAGCGAAATAAAAAGGAAACGGAATTACAAACGAAGAGAAAAATAAATAAGAAGGGGGAGTGGGTTTTAGAGAATTAAAACAGAGAGAGACAGGGGGTTGTGTTCGTGGCGTTTGTAATGGACGAAAAGAAAGGAGAGGAAAGGAGGTCCGTATGTGGGCGTATGAATCGAAGAACAGAAAAAAAAGAAACAGATAAGAATTGTTAGAGGATTTGTGAGGGGGGGAAAGAGAAGAGAGAGAGAGAGAGAGAGAGAGAGAGAGAGAGAGAGAGAGAGAGAAAGATAGGTAGAGAGATTTGATCATTTGTTTTTGTGGAGAAGAAGAGGGGAATTTAAGAAAAGAAAGAGATGAAAACAAAATTGGGGTCGTTGATGATTCAGGGAAAACAAAACAGGGGATATGATAAGATGCTTCGAATTTACAAACAAAAGAAGGCTTAAAACTAATTAATTAACATGAAACTAATTTTTTTTAAAAAAAATATAGTACAAATAAAATAAAGTTAACTACGGAATTAAATTACACTAAAACGATAATTTGAGATTAAATGGCCCACAATAAAATTAATTTTTAAAGGAGCAAACTACGAATTAAAAATTAAAACGGTAATTTAAAATTTTTAACCCACAATAAAATTGAGATTTAAAGGGGCTCAAAATTAAAAATTATAACAAGGAGCAAGAAATTAAAGTTTCGTTACTTTCAATCCCAAGTAGTTAGCAACGGGATTTACGAAAATAACGAAACATGGCAACAATAACGAAAGAGCAAGACAAGAAGTAAAGAAAATAAAAATTGCATTAATTATAATAGGAGTGTTTACAAGATTTGAAACTAAGAAAAGAAATACAAGAAAATAAAACTAACCTAAAATTTAAGTTACTAAATACAAGGGGGGTGAGGGGGTATTTATAGGATATGAATTAGGGTTAAGGGGGGTGTTGGGTAAATCCCCACCATACATTTGGGTTGTGTGGTGGTGAAATCCTAGTCATCTATATGTTTCCTTCCCCCTTAAGCTTTGAAGAGTTGATCTTGGCCATACACTTTGCTAATGTGTTGGGATGATCTCCACCTTCCACTTGTCTTGAAATATTCCGTTTGCTCCAAGCTCCTAATTCTTTTCCTTCTTTCATTTTTGGTCCTTTTTCTTCCTCCTTTTTCCCTTCCTTGCACTTTATTTATTTATTTTGTCATTTCTTTATTTATTTACGATTTTCCTGAAATGCAACAAAATAAAATATTAAAACATGAGTTCAAGCAATAAATAGGTAAATAAAATATGCAAAAATATGCACTTATCAAATGCCCCATACCTATCTTTTGCTCGTCCTCGAGTAAAAACAAAAAGAAAATCTAGATAAAAAGTCCTATACTCCTTTTCGTAGGTGTGACGGTTGCATTTGGCATATGCAACAAGCCCTTTAAACCCCTAGGCAGCCCTAGTGGACGAGTGAGGTCTCGTGAGGGCCTATAATGAATGTACCCACAAAATCCATCTAGCTTGAATAAAAGATCACATGGCAATGCATACCACACATACATGTCCTCTCATGATACATCAACTTAAGAATCAAAATGAAGTTGCAAAGTCTTGGTGTGGTAAATGCAAGGATTCACATAGTCTACTTAAAGAACCATGCAAGAGTGATTATTAGTTCATGTCAAGTGCAAAAATTATTGGTAACCATGCTAAGTCTACAAGAGCACACCTCAGAGTCAAAACTTGAGATCTCTTATGCAAAAAACAAATAATACCTCACATTTCACTCACAAAAGAATATTCACTCAAGAACAAGGGTAAGTGTATCACTCAATTCCAACAAAATCAAATGCATGCTTGACACTTGGTATCATTCCAACTTAAATCACAACATACATTAATAATGATAATCAAAAGGTCTTTATTAGGGTTGTAATGGGGCTAGGGACAAGTTATGTCAAGAAAGGCCAAAGCAAGGTGAAGTGTCAAAAGCTAGTAGTCACCATGAATATTATGCACAACACCAAACTTCCTCCTTTCACAATTTATTTTTATTTTCAACAAAAAGCCTTGAATAGTCGAATGAAGGAGGATTACAAAAACATAAGTATGCTCTCATATGTAAATTTTTTTTCTTCTTTTTTTTCTTTTTTTTTCTTTTTTTTCTTTTTTTTTTCATTTTTCTTTTCATTTTTTTTATAATGGAAAATGATAAATGTAACAATAATCCTCCTTTAGATTTAATTTTGAAAATCGACTATCAAGGTAACAACAAATATTTCCACAAAAGTTATGAACAAAAGTAAACCCTATTTCACACACCTTATTGCTCCCTTACGTTCCTACTAGCCTTTGACAAAATGGGATCAAGAATACGTAAGGCTAAACAAGAAAAAGGTCTTAGGCGAGTAATGTGGTGTGTCACCGAAAGAATAAGATTAAGCTCAAAGGGTTAACTAATTGATCACATAAGAATGGTATGGATAATTTGGAAATATAGGTTATTCCTAAGTGCCTTTATCATTTTATCATCAATTAATGTCATGTATTTCAAGAAGGAACTCAAACAAGTGCTAGCGATGCAAATGACAAGTGGACACTCAAGCAAACGAATATAAATGCAAAAGATGTGCATATAGGCTCAAAACTCACTTGGTGTGGTAAAACATAATCAATCTCAAGTAATGGTATCCTCAATGCACCTACTTGTACTCAAAGCATGAAGACCAAATCATCTTACACCTAATCATGACCTTCTAATTTCATGCACAATTCAAATAAGTCTACTAGCTTCACCTTGCTAGTGTAAGTGTGTGAACAAGAACTTTAGCAAATCACTTCTCAAACAAAAGTTAATGGATCATAAGATTATCATAGCATGCAAGGGTGCATCAAGCAACTAGCAATCAATTAACAAGACTAGAATACGAAAAGAACTCTTTTTGATTTTTTTTGATTTTTTTGGATTTTCTGATTTTTATATTTACACTAACAACCCAAAACCCATACCTATCTTTTTCTCGTCCTCGAGTAAAAACAAAAAGAAAATCTAGATAAAAAGTCCTATACTCCTTTTCGTAGGTGTGACGGTTGCATTTGGCATATGCAACAAGCCCTTTAAACCCCTAGGCAGCCCTAGTGGACGAGTGAGGTCTCGTGAGGGCCTATAGTGAATGTACCCACAAAATCCATCTAGCTTGAATAAAAGATCACATGGCAATGCATACCACACATACATGTCCTCTCATGATACATCAACTTAAGAATCAAAATGAAGTTGCAAAGTCTTGGTGTGGTAAATGCAAGGATTCACATAGTCTACTTAAAGAACCATGCAAGAGTGATTATTAGTTCATGTCAAGTGCAAAAATTATTGGTAACCATGCTAAGTCTACAAGAGCACACCTCAGAGTCAAAACTTGAGATCTCTTATGCAAAAAACAAATAATACCTCACATTTCACTCACAAAAGAATATTCACTCAAGAACAAGGGTAAGTGTATCACTCAATTCCAACAAAATCAAATGCATGCTTGACACTTGGTATCATTCCAACTTAAATCACAACATACATTAATAATGATAATCAAAAGGTCTTTATTAGGGTTGTAATGGGGCTAGGGACAAGGTATGTCAAGAAAGGCCAAAGCAAGGTGAAGTGTCAAAAGCTAGTAGTCACCATGAATATTATGCACAACACCAAACTTCCTCCTTTCACAATTTTTTTTTATTTTCAACAAAAAGCCTTGAATAGTCGAATGAAGGAGGATTACAAAAACATAAGTATGCTCTCATATGTAAATTTTTTTTCTTTTTCTTTTTTTTTTCTTTTTTCTTTTTTTTTTTTCATTTTTTTTTCTTTCATTTTTTTTTATAATGGAAAATGATAAATGTAACAATAATCCTCCTTTAGATTTAATTTTGAAAATCGACTATCAAGGTAACAACAAATATTTCCACAAAAGTTATGAACCAAAGTAAACCCTATTTCATACACCTTATTGCTCCCTTACGTTCCTACTAGCCTTTGACAAAATGGGATCAAGAATACGTAAGGCTAAACAAGAAAAAGGTCTTAGGCGAGTAATGTGGTGTGTCACCGAAAGAATAAGATTAAGCTCAAAGGGTTAACTAATTGATCACATAAGAATGGTGTGGATAATTTGGAAATATAGGTTATTCCTAAGTGCCTTTATCATTTTATCATCAATTAATGTCATGTATTTCAAGAAGGAACTCAAACAAGTGCTAGCGATGCAAATGACAAGTGGACACTCAAGTAAACGAATATAAATGCAAAAGATGTGCATATAGGCTCAAAACTCACTTGGTGTGGTAAAACATAATCAATCTCAAGTAATGGTATCCTCAATGCACCTACTTGTACTCAAAGCATGAAGACCAAATCATCTTACACCTAATCATGACCTTCTAATTTCATGCACAATTCAAATAAGTCTACTAGCTTCACCTTGCTAGTGTAAGTGTGTGAACAAGAACTTTAGCAAATCACTTCTCAAACAAAAGTTAATGGATCATAAGATTATCATAGCATGAAAGGGTGCATCAAGCAACTAGCAATCAATTAACAAGACTAGAATACGAAAAGAACTCTCTTTGATTTTTTTGGATTTTCTGATTTTTATATTTACACTAACAGCCCAAAACCCATACCTATCTTTTGCTCGTCCTCGAGTAAAAACAAAAAGAAAATCTAGATAAAAAGTCCTATACTCCTTTTCGTAGGTGTGACGGTTGCATTTGGCATATGCAACAAGCCCTTTAAACCCCTAGGCAGCCCTAGTGGACGAGTGAGGTCTCGTGAGGGCCTGTAGTGAATGTACCCACAAAATCCATCTAGCTTGAATAAAAGATCACATGGAAATGCATACCACACATACATGTCCTCTCATGATACATCAACTTAAGAATCAAAATGAAGTTGCAAAGTCTTGGTGTGGTAAATGCAAGGATTCACATAGTCTACTTAAAGAACCATGCAAGAGTGATTATTAGTTCATGTCAAGTGCAAAAATTATTGGTAACCATGCTAAGTCTACAAGAGCACACCTCAGAGTCAAAACTTGAGATCTCTTATGCAAAAAACAAATAATACCTCACATTTCACTCACAAAAGAATATTCACTCAAGAACAAGGGTAAGTGTATCACTCAATTCCAACAAAATCAAATGCATGCTTGACACTTGGTATCATTCCAACTTAAATTTACAACATACATTAATAATGATAATCAAAAGGTATTTATTAGGGTTGTAATGGGGCTAGGGACAAGGTATGTCAAGAAAGGCCAAAGCAAGGTGAAGTGTCAAAAGCTAGTAGTCACCATGAATATTATGCACAACACCAAACTTCCTCCTTTCACAATTTATTTTTATTTTCAACAAAAAGCCTTGAATAGTCGAATGAAGGAGGATTACAAAAACATAAGTATGCTCTCATATGTAAATTTTTTTTCTTTTTCTTTTATTTTTCTTTTTTCTCTTTTTTTTCTTTTTTTTTTCTTTTTTTTTTTCATTTTTTTTTCTTTCATTTTTTTTATAATGGAAAATGATAAATGTAACAATAATCCTCCTTTAGATTTAATTTTGAAAATCGACTATCAAGGTAAAAACAAATATTTCCACAAAAGTTATGAACAAAAGTAAACCCTATTTCACACACCTTATTGCTCCCTTACGTTCCTACTAGCCTTTGACAAAATGGGATCAAGAATACGTAAGGCTAAACAAGAAAAAGGTCTTAGGCGAGTAATGTGGTGTGTCACCGAAAGAATAAGATTAAGCTCAAAGGGTTAACTAATTGATCACATAAGAATGGTGTGGATAATTTGGAAATATAGGTTATTCCTAAGTGCCTTTATCATTTTATCATCAATTAATGTCATGTATTTCAAGAAGGAACTCAAACAAGTGCTAGCGATGCAAATGACAAGTGGACACTCAAGCAAACGAATATAAATGCAAAAGATGTGCATATAGGCTCAAAACTCACTTGGTGTGGTAAAACATAATCAATCTCAAGTAATGGTATCCTCAATGCACCTACTTGTACTCAAAGCATGAAGACCAAATCATCTTACACCTAATCATGACCTTCTAATTTCATGCACAATTCAAATAAGTCTACTAGCTTCACCTTGCTAGTGTAAGTGTGTGAACAAGAACTTTAGCAAATCACTTCTCAAACAAAAGTTAATGGATCATAAGATTATCATAGCATGCAAGGGTGCATCAAGCAACTAGCAATCAATTAACAAGACTAGAATACGAAAAGAACTCTTTTTGATTTTTTTGATTTTTTTGGATTTTCTGATTTTTATATTTACACTAACAACCCAAAACCCATACCTATCTTTTGCTCGTCCTCGAGTAAAAACAAAAAGAAAATCTAGATAAAAAGTCCTATACTCCTTTTCGTAGGTGTGACGGTTGCATTTGGCATATGCAACAAGCCCTTTAAACCCCTAGGCAGCCCTAGTGGACGAGTGAGGTCTCGTGAGGGCCTATAGTGAATGTACCCACAAAATCCATCTAGCTTGAATAAAAGAGCACATGGCAATGCATACCACACATACATGTCCTCTCATGATACATCAACTTAAGAATCAAAATGAAGTTGCAAAGTCTTGGTGTGGTAAATGCAAGGATTCACATAGTCTACTTAAAGAACCATGCAAGAGTGATTATTAGTTCATGTCAAGTGCAAAAATTATTGGTAACCATGCTAAGTCTACAAGAGCACACCTCAGAGTCAAAACTTGAGATCTCTTATGCAAAAAACAAATAATACCTCACATTTCACTCACAAAAGAATATTCACTCAAGAACAAGGGTAAGTGTATCACTCAATTCCAACAAAATCAAATGCATGCTTGACACTTGGTATCATTCCAACTTAAATCACAACATACATTAATAATGATAATCAAAAGGTCTTTATTAGGGTTGTAATGGGGCTAGGGACAAGGTATGTCAAGAAAGGCCAAAGCAAGGTGAAGTGTCAAAAGCTAGTAGTCACCATGAATATTATGCACAACACCAAACTTCCTCCTTTCACAATTTTTTTTTATTTTCAACAAAAAGCCTTGAATAGTCGAATGAAGGAGGATTACAAAAACATAAGTATGCTCTCATATGTAATTTTTTTTTTCTTTTTTTTTTCTTTTTTTTTTTTTTTTTTTTCTTTTTTTTTTCATTTTTTTTTCTTTCATTTTTTTTATAATGGAAAATGATAAATGTAACAATAATCCTCCTTTAGATTTAATTTTGAAAATCGACTATCAAGGTAACAACAAATATTTCCACAAAAGTTATGAACAAAAGTAAACCCTATTTCACACACCTTATTGCTCCCTTACGTTCCTACTAGCCTTTGACAAAATGGGATCAAGAATACGTAAGGCTAAACAAGAAAAAGGTCTTAGGCGAGTAATGTGGTGTGTCACCGAAAGAATAAGATTAAGCTCAAAGGGTTAACTAATTGATCACATAAGAATGGTGTGGAAAATTTGGAAATATAGGTTATTCCTAAGTGCCTTTATCATTTTATCATCAATTAATGTCATGTATTTCAAGAAGGAACTCAAACAAGTGCTAGCGATGCAAATGACAAGTGGACACTCAAGCAAACGAATATAAATGCAAAAGATGTGCATATAGGCTCAAAACTCACTTGGTGTGGTAAAACATAATCAATCTCAAGTAATGGTATCCTCAATGCACCTACTTGTACTCAAAGCATGAAGACCAAATCATCTTACACCTAATCATGACCTTCTAATTTCATGCACAATTCAAATAAGTCTACTAGCTTCACCTTGCTAGTGTAAGTGTGTGAACAAGAACTTTAGCAAATCACTTCTCAAACAAAAGTTAATGGATCATAAGATTATCATAGCATGCAAGGGTGCATCAAGCAACTAGCAATCAATTAACAAGACTAGAATACGAAAAGAACTCTTTTTGATTTTTTTGGATTTTCTGATTTTTATATTTACACTAACAACCCAAAACCCATACCTATCTTTTGCTCGTCCTCGAGTAAAAACAAAAAGAAAATCTAGATAAAAAGTCCTATACTCCTTTTCGTAGGTGTGACGGTTGCATTTGGCATATGCAACAAGCCCTTTAAACCCCTAGGCAGCCCTAGTGGACGAGTGAGGTCTCGTGAGGGCCTATAGTGAATGTACCCACAAAATCCATCTAGCTTGAATAAAAGATCACATGGCAATGCATACCACACATACATGTCCTCTCATGATACATCAACTTAAGAATCAAAATGAAGTTGCAAAGTCTTGGTGTGGTAAATGCAAGGATTCACATAGTCTACTTAAAGAACCATGCAAGAGTGATTATTAGTTCATGTCAAGTGCAAAAATTATTGGTAACCATGCTAAGTCTACAAGAGCACACCTCAGAGTCAAAACTTGAGATCTCTTATGCAAAAAACAAATAATACCTCACATTTCACTCACAAAAGAATATTCACTCAAGAACAAGGGTAAGTGTATCACTCAATTCCAACAAAATCAAATGCATGCTTGACACTTGGTATCATTCCAACTTAAATCACAACATACATTAATAATGATAATCAAAAGGTCTTTATTAGGGTTGTAATGGGGTTAGGGACAAGGTATGTCAAGAAAGGCCAAAGCAAGGTGAAGTGTCAAAAGCTAGTAGTCACCATGAATATTATGCACAACACCAAACTTCCTCCTTTCACAATTTTTTTTTATTTTCAACAAAAAGCCTTGAATAGTCGAATGAAGGAGGATTACAAAAACATAAGTATGCTCTCATATGTAATTTTTTTTTCTTTTTCTTTTTTTTTTTTTTTCATTTTTTTTTCTTTCATTTTTTTTTATAATGGAAAATGATAAATGTAACAATAATCCTCCTTTAGATTTAATTTTGAAAATCGACTATCAAGGTAACAACAAATATTTCCACAAAAGTTATGAACAAAAGTAAACCCTATTTCACACACCTTATTGCTCCCTTACGTTCCTACTAGCCTTTGACAAAATGGGATCAAGAATACGTAAGGCTAAACAAGAAAAAGGTCTTAGGCGAGTAATGTGGTGTGTCACCGAAAGAATAAGATTAAGCTCAAAGGGTTAACTAATTGATCACATAAGAATGGTATGGATAATTTGGAAATATAGGTTATTCCTAAGTGCCTTTATCATTTTATCATCAATTAATGTCATGTATTTCAAGAAGGAACTCAAACAAGTGCTAGCGATGCAAATGACAAGTGGACACTCAAGCAAACGAATATAAATGCAAAAGATGTGCATATAGGCTCAAAACTCACTTGGTGTGGTAAAACATAATCAATCTCAAGTAATGGTATCCTCAATGCACCTACTTGTACTCAAAGCATGAAGACCAAATCATCTTACACCTAATCATGACCTTCTAATTTCATGCACAATTCAAATAAGTCTACTAGCTTCACCTTGCTAGTGTAAGTGTGTGAACAAGAACTTTAGCAAATCACTTCTCAAACAAAAGTTAATGGATCATAAGATTATCATAGCATGCAAGGGTGCATCAAGCAACTAGCAATCAATTAACAAGACTAGATTACGAAAAGAACTCTTTTTGATTTTTTTGGATTTTCTGATTTTTATATTTACACTAACAACCCCCCCATACCTAAATCATGCATTGTCCTCAATGTATGTAAATTCAAGAGAAATGAGAAAGAAGAAAGGTGAGGAAATACCTGATAAGGGATGACGGAGACTGAAAACTTTCTAAAAAACTATGAAAGAAAAACAACTCACACACGCACACACTCCTCCCCCATACCTGAATTTCACGAGGGTAGGAAAAAGAGTAAAACGGAATTAGCCGATGCCGGTAGGAAAATTCGGGTGCAACTTCGAGAAAATAACAAGAAATTTGTGAAAATTTTTATTAGCACAGATTTTCTCAATTAACATTGAATCATTCAACCCTAAAGAGCAATTGTCACTAATGTTCTCCCTAAACCAACTTAAGGCTTCTTTATTTTGTTTAAGCAAATTAGAGATAATGAAAGTCTGGTTAGGGTTAGAATCACTAGGAATAACATGAGACAAGGGTTCCTCTTTCCCTAACGGCTGTTGATCAAATTCGGGATGATAAAGAGTTAAGGCAAATGCGGGTGGTATACCCACGAGACTCTTAAGAACGGAAGTGTGAAGAACGGGCTCACTACAAACAACCTCGGGTGGAATCTCATACTTGGAACGAATTTTTAACAAATCCCCTAAGAACTCACCGAATGTAGGTGGTTCACCAACGGAAGTTTTGGCAATGGGTTCAACAATAGCATTCTCGGGTTTGGTCTCCCACGGGGAACAAATGTCGTCCAACTCCCTCAACATCTCCTCCGAGGTCATATCTCTTAGCGAATCAACATACTCTTGGTTAGACTCATGGTTGACTTTGAAATCCTCTTTGAGAAAAGACTCAATCTCACTATCCGCAAGGTTAGACCAATTAAAAATGTCATCAACAAGATTAACCGCTATTGGTTGCTCGTAAAGCTCGTTGGGTTCTTTTCCGACATTAAATATGTTAAGGTTAATTGTCATATTACCAAAGGTGAGTTTCATCGAACCGTCCCTACAATTAATCAAGGCATTGGATGTAGCGAGAAAAGGTCGTCCTAGAATAATCGGGATTTGGTTCTTAGGATTCGTGACGGGTTGGGTCTCGAGGACAACAAAGTCAACCGGAAAGATGAATTCACCAACCTTAATTAGCACATCCTCAAGTATTCCCTTAGGCATTTTGACAGAATGATCGGCTAATTGAAGGGTCATATTCGTTTGCTTCAGCTCACCTAACCATAGGGCTTGGTAGACAGAAAATGGAAGGAGATTGACGCTAGCACCTAAGTCGAGTAAAGCTTTATCCACGAAAGTATTGCCTATGACACATGAAATAGTAGGACAACCGGGGTCCTTATATTTCACAGGAATTTGATTTGAAAGAATTGAACTGACATGAGATGTCAAAAAGGCTTTCTTAGGAACGTGGGTGGATCGCTTGTGAGTACATAAATCTTTTAGACACTTGGCATACGAAGGAATTTGTTGAATGGCATCTAAAAGAGGAATGTTAATCTCGACTTGTTTGAAAACTTCCATAATCTTCTCTACTTTAGGTGACTGTTTGGGAGGGATGAGTCGTTGAGGATAAGGAGCTTTAGGCTTAAAGACTCGTTCGTTAGACACATCGGGAAGAGAAGTGGAAAGTGGAACGATATTCGAAGATTTGTTAGGTGTTGAGGATGATTTAAGAGAAGAATTTGATGACTCGAGAATGGATTTCGATGATGAAGGTTTGATTGGTGAAGGTGTGAGAATAGATGACTCGAGAGGTTCGGAAGTTGGAGTAAGGTTTGAATGATCAAGTGTAGGATTCGGTTCAACATTTGACTCTTCTTCTTCTTCTTCTTCTTCCTTGGAAGACTCGACACCTACTTGATTATTAACTTGGTTTCCCGACCTAAGAGAGATGATAGCATTAACATTTTCGTGAGGTCTTTGGTTGAGAGTGAATTTAGGGTTGACCTGTGGTTGACTCGGGAACTTATTCTTCTCTCGCTCACACATGGCGTTGGATAATTGACTCACTTGAACCTCTAACTTAGATAAGGCTTGAGTACTAGCATTCAAAAGTTGCCTATCTTGAGTCATGGTTTGCATGAACGTTTGTTGAGATTGAGCCAAATTAGTCGTTGATTTTAAAAGCGCATCAAGAGTCTTTTCCAAAGAATTAATTCTCTTATCCGACTCATTAAAGCCGGGTGGGTGGGCGGGTGCTTGGTTTGGATAAGAAGGTTGAGTCAGATAAGGACCGAGATTTTGAGTAGGGTTTGGAAAGGGACCTTGATTTGGAGTCGAGAAAGAATTTTGATTGGGTTTTTGGAAAGAAGGAGCATTTTGAAAAGAAGGTTGAAAAGAAGATGACGGAGCTTGGTAGCTTTGCCCTTGATTCCACGAGAAGTTCGGGTGATTCCTCCACCCGGGATTGTAAGTAGGAGCAAACGGATCGTTCCTAGTGGGTGGTTGAGACACCGCATTAACTTGATCAAAAGCGGGATAGTCCGAAAAACCTTGATTGAAATTAGGGCACATAGACACATTTGAGGGGGCCTTACTAGTTTCTAGGGCTTCGAGTCTCCTAGTTAGAGTGGCTAATTTGGCATCGGTTGCAATCGAACTCCCAATCGAATGCAAACCCCTAGACGAACTAGACGACTCATTAGACTTGTTAGGTTCCCTAGTAGACTCCCACAACATGGTCTTCTCGGCTAATTCTTCGAAAAATTTCCAACCCTCGTCCTCATCTTTCTCCATGAATTTTCCTTGGCACATAGATTCCAACAATGCGGTTGTTGGTCCATCTAAGGCCTCATAAACGATCTTACAAAGCCTCCATTTTTCTATTCCGTGGTGGGGGCATTGTGATAAAAGATTTCTGAAACGATCAAAATATTTCCAAAAAGACTCATTTTCCTTTTGATGAAATTGATTTATCTCGTTTGTAATTCTTGTAGTCTTATGGTTTGGAAAATATTTTTTAAGAAAAATTACCACAAATCCCTCCCACGTGGAAATAGAATTAACCGGTAGGCTATACAACCATTTCTTAGCATTTTCTTTAAGCGCAAAATTAATGAGTCTAAGCCTAATCGAGTCCTCGGTTAATTGTTGGAGCTTTTGTAAGGCACAAACTTCCTCAAATTCATGAAGAAAGAGATACGGGTCCTCACCCTCGTTCCCGTTAAATTTAGGTAACATACTGATGTGGTGAGCTTTAATTTCGAAATTATTACCATTAACGGGAGGAAGGGTGATACATGAAGGTTGGGCGGAACGAGTGGGATAGCAACGGTCCCTAAGAGACATGGCCATGTTTACTACGGGTTCGGAATAATCTAAAGACTCGGAATTAGACGATGAAGAAGTCTCGAAAGATCTCACTAGTCTAGAAGAATTATCCCTACGCCACGTAGTTCGCATAAACCACAAAAGGAAACACGTAGCAAGCAAGTGCGATAAATTAAAACACACAAAAAGAAAGGGTGTAAAATTAAAAGAAAAATTCTAAACCTAGGGTTCCCTAATAAAATAACTAGACCTTGCTCCTAACTGTAAGGGCTACCAAAAACTAGGTAAATCAATAATTATTCGAACCGGCTTGGCCAGGTAGGTGTAAGCATTGCCAAGAGGCTAAACACCAGCCTAGACACCAAAACCTTAATTGGCCAGGTCAGCTTTCGCTTTCCTAGACACCAAAAAGTAGGAATAATTAAAGATTACTTCGTTTCTTAAGCACCTTCCTAATTAAGCGCGAGATTCCTAGGGGCAAACGTCTAATTAATTTTATTAATGGCTAGGGTATGCAAAATGAGAGATTTATTGTTTTTGGGCTAAGGAAAGTGTTAGGTCCAAATGTGTTGTAGAGGGGGGGGGGTGAATACAACTTTTCGAATATGAAAAGCAATAAATACGATGCAATAAATGAGCACACAGATTCAAGGAATATATGTCTTATATATAACTTGAAAGGGTTGCTACAACATTCATTACAAAGTATAACAGAAGTTTAGAGAGAAGTAAATGATACTAAGCTCTGTGAATGCACTCTCTCTCTTTTTCTTGTGTTTCTCTCAAATATTGCTATCTTACTAAAACATTACACAATTACTTCTATTTATACTACATGTAATCTATGTCCTGTAGTCTTCAAAGACTAAGATGTACGTGGCCCAATGATGTCCACATAAATCTTGCCTTAACTTGAAAGCTTGGAAATCTGCCAATCAGAAGATGCCATGTGTCATGTTGAAGCTGCACTCTAAGTAGAACTTCTACTTGAGAATTTCTACTTAGCCATCTCGAAGTTCTAAGTAGAACTTCTACTTAGAAACTTCTACTTGGCCATCTAGAATATTTAGTACTTAAAAAATATTCTGGTCTTCAACTTGAAACTTCAATGCACATCTTGAACTTGTGATATCTTCATGTCTTCTTTATTCTTCACCAAGCTCTTGAATATGGATCTTTATTACTGACATAAACTTGCTATCAATGTCCTGACACTTGATGCAACGGTCTGGTTCATAAGTGACTAGTCTTGATAGGGTTTTTGCTTCTTGAATAAATTACCATATCCAATTAGTAATATGGCTTTCCAATATTTGCTTTCCTTCTTGTTCACTTGAAATCAATTGGTCTTATTGATACTGATAGTTATGATCTTGATTCTTGGCTTTTCAAATCACTAAGGCATGAACAACTTTGACTTGAACTTCTCTCAATGATTTCTTCTTGGCTTGATCATAGTTAACATGTTGAATTGTATCAATTACCTTGTCTTCATTTAGTGTTGATTTCTTGTGACTTCTTGTTCTTGATTGTCTTCTGGTTAAGTATCTTTTCCTTTAGTTGAGTTACATTAGTTATAGTGTTACAAGTTTATACACTCTGCCTTTCAATCTCCCCCTATTTGATTGTCTAACAATGACATTCAAATAAATGAAGGATAACTCAACTAAACAATGAGACGAGAAAAGATAATTAACATTACAGTCTTGAATAATATACAATTGAAAAGTACTTGAAAACAATACAAAGAACTTAAACTAGAAAAAGAATTCGAACTTCGAATTAAAGATCATTTGAGTGATTCCTATCACCTGGATTATTTCATACCTTTTAGTCAAACTTGTATCTCCTTATTGGATTCACTCTAAGGTGAATTTTCCTCAAGTGAGTTAAAGCAACCGAAAGACATGAAGTTTTTCCAACTTCAAGTTCACACCACTCTGACCTTTAACCCTAATTCCGTTTCCTCTTTCTAGCTTCAGCAGCTTGGTCTTTCTCTTCTTTCTGCCTTTTGCGCTTCTCCTTCTGCTGCTGTTCTTTCTTGTACACTGGATCACGAAGCTGCTTCCACCTAGCATTCAACAGACTTACAGCTTCCATTTCTAGAGGATTCCTGGGCTCTGGATAAGGATGTTTGAAAAGCCTTCTGAGTTTGTCCACCTCCTGAGTAGTTCTGATCTTTGGAATGTCCTCAAAGTTCTTCATTATGAGCTGAGGTTTCCAGTGAAATTTATCAGCTTTAAACTGACAATAGATCATCTTGGGGTAGCCCTTGACACGGTCAGTATTGTGGACACTGGCCGCATCTCGCTCCATTCGCTTCTTTTCCACTACTACTTCAGACAAGTAACTCATGAGTCTCTGCTTTTCTTCCACATACTTGTCTTCCACTTCGCCCCATTTGAATACATATAATACTCTCTCCAGAAATGCAGCATCTTGAGTCCGTAGCAGCCATTTTCTACTCATATGCAAGATTGTTTGATTCTGGTCTGCATCTATAAATACTAAGGCATCAGCTGTATCTTCAACATAAGCGTGTATCCAGTATACACTATCACTTCCTGGAACACCAATAGCCTCCCTTATTTCTCCTTGTTCTAGTGCTCCAGAAGGAAGAGTCAGAGCTTCATCTACATTCTTCATGGCTTGAAGAATATTCCATTTCTTCTCTATCAGCTCCGGCTCAATCTTCACGTCATCAAGAGGGTTTGGAGCAATGACATCACACTTCCACACCTCATTGCTCTTCTTGAATATAACTCTTTCAATGATCTTCACGGATTTATCTTTAAGCTCAGAAGCGAATCCCTTACTCATCATTTGTCTACAGACAGCTTTGAGAGATTCCACTGAAAGCTCCGTTAAGTCATTTTCCTCCATGCTAACCCTCTTCATTTTCCCGTCAACTACCATCCGGACAAAATTTGGATATGCTGAGAATTCTGGACCCTTGTCCTCTGCTAGCTGCATTAACTGATCCCTGTACAGAATGCTTAGCTCCTCAGATTGAGAGTATTGAATTTTAGTCGCTAGCAAGAACAACTCTGACGCAGATCTTCTCATTATGAATTGGTCATCCACATATAGGAAAGATGTTGGGACTCCTTCTACCAAGGACAAAATAACCTGCCACTCCTTAAGTGTTGCATTGTATCCAACCCTAACTTTAGAAATTAATCTCTTCAAAGCATTTATATAGTCCGCAGTCATTGGATTTTGCAAATTCAAGTTGTAGAACAGATCATCTGCCTCCTTGTTATGAACTCCTTTCGCACAGGATCCCATCAATATCTTCCTTGCTTCATCCCATTTCTGTCCTATCCTTCGTTTGTCCAGATCAACTTGAGGATCAGCTAGCCTTGCAAGCTCATGATCGTACTGCTTCCCTTGTAGCTCCACTTTCTTTTCTAGGAAGGCAGCACGTTCTTGCATCATCTTCATTTTATGGAACTGAGCTTGTTCCAAGGCTAACTGTTGAGCTTTAAGGGTTTCCTCATCAACAGGAATTTCTTCAGGCATTTCGGAAGACATCCCAGCACCTCTACCTTGTTCCTTCAAAGATCTTTTTATAGCATGTGCCAACGGTACGTCTTCCATATCAGAATCTGAGTCAAGTACCTCCTGTACTGTTTCCTGATGACTCAGGTCAACGAATGGTTCATCAACCATCATTGCCTTACCCTTTCTCCTCCTCAGAGCCTCTTCATCAACAGACGGCTCAACTTCTGGTTCCTTGACAAGATCAGCGGGTTCTTCAATTTCTTCGATGTGAACTGCCTGCTGTCTCGTCTCCTTTCCACTCTCCCCCTTAGGTGAGTTATCCTGAGCTCCACCTTGGTCTCCAGATCCACCAGTTGCATAAGAACCTCCAAAACCAGAACCAGAGGCTCCCGCTCCACTAGCACCACCTGCACCAGCATCGGGGGGAGGTTGTTGGGACTCGAAACACTCCGGGGGCACAAAACTCCTGACTGCGAACATCATTCTACTGATCTCCACAGCCATTGTATGCATTGTAGACTCCATTGCCCCCATCCTCTCATTGAGAGTGCTTCCCAAGACACCACCAGCATGGCCCAAGTCATTGACCTTATTTGTCAAATCATCAAAAGCTGTAGCTTGACTTGCCATTCTTGCTGCGTAGTCGTCTAGAGCCCTTTGGTTGTTTCCAATGTTCATCCCGAACTGCCCCATCGTCTGCCCGAACTGCCTCATCTGATTTTCCATAGAAGTCATACGCGTATCAAGATTTTCAATGTTAAGGGACGGTGTTTGGTTGAGGTGACCTCGCTCTAATACTCGTTCTGTTGGTATTTGGCGCTCGGTTTCGGGCCTTAAAAATGAAGGTCCCTCTCTCCCTAACCTCTCACACACACTCCCTGTCTCACGCTCGTGTATGTCTTCAATTATTGATCCGAAATATGAAGCAGTACCTGCAGAAATTGGATAAGCAAAATAATTGGCAGTTATGGGATCAATTTCTGTTTGTTCCTGAGTTGGAATCTCAGGCTGAGAGGCTGCAAAGTGTCCTTGTACGACATCAGAACCGATCCTCTTTGCAGCATCAGTACGTACCGGTGAAGGTACAACTGAAGTTGTTAAAACTCCATGTCCTTTTGAAGCAACAGGATCTTCAAAAGGTACATAATTGTCATCAAAATCCCTATGTGTAGACTGTTTAAAGGGAGAACCACTCTCGTGAGGTGGAGTGATTGCGTGTGACACACTAGGGTTTGACTGGGGTTTTGAAGTAGCAGCATGAAAAAGTTTGGCTTTCTTTCGAATAAGTTGCTGCTCTTCGGGTTCACTCTCCTCATCATCTCCTACATATATACGTGCTGGCTTTCTGACTTCCGTTAACAGGGGTGAAAGAGAATAAGAATGTGTATCAGTCTCAGAAATGTAGCTCTCACCCTGGGATAGATTCTGCGGGTTAGCAGTCTCTTGGGTCTCGGAATCAGATACATAGGAGGAGGAATGAGTAGTATGCAGGGAGAGATTACCTTGTTCATTACCTTGTGCCTCATCGCTTTGCTCATCAGGAATCTCATCAAATGCCTCAGCATGAGCAGATGGATTCTGAGCATATGATGAAACTTCCGATGATTCCCCCAAATTGGTAACTCCTGCATCATATCTAAGCCACATTTGAATATTTTCAGGAATTGACATAGGTTTACCTTGATGTTTATCCTGATTAGCAATGGTTGAAAGTGACTTAGTGGCCATCCCTAGCGATTCAGATGTTGGGCTTCTGGAAAATCCCTGTCTAACAGCAAGAGCATCCTTCGGTATTAAGTCATTAATCAGCATCTGTAGGAACCGAGGAAACCAGCAGACAACATCAGTTGTAGTGATATCTCTGCTTGCAGGAGATCCCATTGAAGCCACTATCTCAGAGAGAATTATGCGTCCATAATTTATATCCAGTTCTCTTGCTAGGGCAACTGCAAAGGTTTGCATTGGAATTGGAATTTGATGAAAATCTTTTTCTCGTGCCCGAAAACATCTTGTGATGGCCTCGAAAAAGTAATTCCATTCCACATGGAAGAATTGTTTTTGGATATTTCCTGTGATCGGGCCTTTCGGAGGATAACATCCAATTTCTTCAAAGAATCTGAGGCGTTGTTCCGCTGTAGGTTCTGCATCATAAGCATCTTTGATTGGGAAACCCAGAACCCTGTTGACAATTTCTTCAGTCACCTCATATTCCTGACCCGCTAAGGTAAACCTGAAACCAAAGGGAGTTGTTTTGCTCCCAAAAGTAACCGAACTAGTCCATAATTGCTGTAAAGCATCATGTACTAGTGTAGGTTTAGCAGTAAAAGCATGGCTAGCTTTGGAGTACAAATTGAGAAATCGTATCCAAACCTTAAACCGCGGGAGTTGATCACCAATTTCCGTAGAAATATTATAAAAATTGTTTTTAGCAAGTGAAAATTGGTGAGCCATTTTAATTAAATGTTTTTCTTTAAAAGATGTGATTTTTTTTTAATTTTGAAAAACAATTAATATACGAATTAAAGATTGTATCACTTTTAATTTAACAAGAACAACAAAAGTCCCTTTGAGAAATTAAACTACGGGATTCAATCAATAGCCAATACTAAATCTGAATATTCAAAGAGGATGAATATTCGTGTGTATACCAGTGAAATCGTGTGTGTATATGGATGAAGAATATGGAAATTGTGTTTTGTGAACAGTTACACAAACAGTTTATGTTCGTGTATATGTATATGCGCGTGTATGAATGGTCACTAAACACAGTATCACAACGATTAATGATAACACAGTGAATATCAGTCAACAAATTGGCAGTAATTCGTGATTAGTATGAGTTTAATCACAAAAACATGGATTAAAGGTATGAAGTTTGTGAAATCGCCCTGTTTTTGTGAAGAGGCTGCTGTAAAAATCAAATTAGGTAAAGTGAATGATGCATCGAGTTAGAGATGAATATATAGATGATTGTGAAATGACAAAAGTATCCCTGTTAAAAAGAGTGTTAAAGTCTAAGTACATACAGGGAGGACTTAAGTCGAACTCTATCTCGAACATTTCTATCTCGAACATCAAGTCGAACTTCGAGATGAAGTTCGAGATAGAGGTTAACTCGAACAATTAAGCACAAATAAGCACTTTAACCAATTTTACAGCAGAAACTATAGGGAAATCCTATCTCGAACATTATTGATTTGTAGTAAATTTGGAAAATTCCCTTCTAGAAGAAACAGGGAAATTCGAGATACTTTTCGAGTTAGAAGTTTAACTCTATCTCGAACATCAAGTCGAAATTCGAGTTGAGTTTCGAGATAGACTAAGAACTCTATCTCGAACATCAAGTCAAAATTCGAGTTGAGTTTCGAGATAGACTAACTCGAAGTTAATCTCAAATTCTTTCCAAAATACCCCCTTGAAGCAAAAAGTACAGGGTAATTCAAGATATGTTTCGAGTTAGGAGTGTAACTCGAAAAATTCCCTTCAGCTTAACTGAGAACTCTATCTCGAACATCAAGTCGAAATTCGAGTTGAGTTTCGAGATAGACTAAGAACTCTATCTCGAACATCAAGTCGAAATTCGAGTTGAGTTTCGAGATAGACTAACTCGAAGTTAATTCTCAGTTCTTTTCAAAATATTCCCTTAATGGAAATCTCATCTCAACCTTTGAGATAAAATTCGAGATAGACTTTATCTCGAATATTTTGAAGATAGAACTAGGCACTGGTAACTCGAACTCGAACACAAAGTCGAATTTCGAGATGAATTTCGAGATAGCCAACTCGAAATTCTTCCCAGACTTAGAATTTTTCAAAAACTTCACTCTGACAGCTTAAGTCGAAATTCAAGTCGAATTTCTAGATGAGTTTCGAGATAGAACATAACTCGAAATTTTGAAGTTTTTTAATTCTAAGGCCTCTAATTACATGAAAATCATAGGTAAATTCATCTAAAAATCATGCAATATTTAGAATATTATGAATTTAACTCCCCCTGTGATCATGCAATCTAACAAGCATAAATTCACAGATTTGTGCTATAAAAGACACTTAAAACACAAGGAATTTATGCAAAAACACACTATATGCAACCTATAACAATCATTAATTAGGCATTTTAAAGTCTAAGCACATAATGATTGAGTAGCTTGCACAAACAAACATAAACATGGATTTTACAGATAGAAGGTTTTACTAACTTGTGTTAAGCATTCCCAATTCACCAACCAATCTATTGAATGTTACTTCATCAAGAGGTTTGGTGAATATATCTGCAATTTGTTGCATTGTGGGCACAAAATGTAGCTCCACAGTCCCCTCCTCGACATGTTCTCTTATGAAGTGATACCTGATGTCGATGTGCTTGGTTCTTGAGTGATCTACAGGATTGTTGGTTATGGCAATGGCACTTGTGTTGTCACACATGATTGGAATTTTCTTGTGCTCCATGCCATAATCCTTCAATTGGTTCCTCATCCACAGTATTTGAGCTACACAGCTTCCAGCAGCAATGTACTCAGCTTCAGCAGTAGAAGTAGATACTGTATGTTGCTTTTTTACTTTGCCAGGACACCAATATTCTGCCAAGAAATTGGCAAGCACCAGATGTGCTTTTCCTATCAATCCTGCAACCTGCATAGTCTGAATCCGAATAGCCAATAAGATTAAAACCTGTATCTCTTGGGTACCAAATTCCTAGATTTGGTGTGCCCTTGAGATACCTAAAAATTCTTTTGACGGCTACGAGATGTGATTCTCTAGGATCCGCTTGGAACCTTGCACACAAACAAGTTGCGAACATTATATCGGGTCTACTTGCAGTTAAATAGAGGAGTGAGCCAATCATACCTCGATAGCTTGTGATGTCAACTGATTTACCTGATTTGTCTTCATCAAGCTTCGTGGCTGTTGCCATGGGAGTCTTAGCTGCTGATGCATCTTCTAGATTATACTTCTTGAGTAAATCTCTGACGTACTTGGATTGACAGATAAAGATACCATCTTTTCTCTGACTGATCTGTAATCCAAGGAAGAAGGATAGCTCTCCCATCATGCTCATCTCATATTTTTCCTGCATTAGCTTAGCAAATTTCTCGCACAATCGCTCATTTGACGACCCAAAAATAATATCGTCCACATAGACTTGAACAAGTATTAAGTCATTTCTTACAATTTTATAGAACAATGTTTTATCAATTACTCCCCTAGTAAAACCATTTTCAATTAAGAATAAAGATAGGGTTTCATACCATCGCCTTGGGGATTGCTTGAGGCCATAGACAGATTTGAAGAGTAGATACACAAAATCTACATGTTCTGGATCAATGAAGCCGGGCGGCTGTTCCAGATACACTTCTTCTTCTAATTCTCCGTTCAGGAAGGCACTTTTCACGTCCATCTGGAAAACCTTGAAGTTCTTATGTGCTGCAAATGCCAAGAACATCCTGACTGCCTCAAGTCTTGCAACTGGTGCATAGGTTTCATCATAATCAATTCCTTCTCACTGAGAATAACCTTTTGCAACCAAACGAGCCTTGTTTCGTGTTACAAGTCCGTTTTCATCCAGTTTATTTCTGAATACCCACCTTGCTCCAATTACGGATATGTTCTTTGGTCGGGGTACCAGTTTCCAAACTTTCTGCCTTTCAAACTGATTGAGTTCCTCTTGCATTGCAATCACCCAATCAGCATCACCAAGAGCTTCTTCTATTTCTTTAGGTTCAAGCTTGGATAAGAACCCAGAATATAAGGAGATATTAGCCATGTCAGCTCTTGCAGTTCTTCTAGTAGTCACACCAGCATCTGGATCACCAATAATTAACTCAAATGGATGGTCTCTATTCCATACCCGTTCACCTGGAAATTGTCTTGATGATTCAGCTTGACTTTCTGAGTTGGGGTGCTGACTACTTTGATTATTTTCACTAACTCCCCCTGAGTTAGTGCCAGCTCCTACAGAACTAGAGTCAACTCGACTCGAGCCTTGAACAGTAGTCCTTGAGCTGCTATTTACTCCCCCTGAGTTGTTGCCGGTTCGTACTGAAGAAGTCTCTCCTGATCTTGTAGAATTAGCTTGTTCACTAGACTCAGGTTCTTCATGTACACTTGGAACGTTTAATGGAGCAACCAACTCAGGTTCATCTTCAAGATCTTCTAAGTCCAGATTCTGAAATTTTAGGGACTCAGTTTCACTAGAATCTCTTGAAATTGATGAGAGTTTGGTATCGTCGAATCTGACGTTGTAGCTTTCAGTCACTTTTCGATCATTCACTAAGAACACTCTATAAGCTGCCACCACATCTGTAGAGTAATCAACAAAGATTCCTTCACGAGCTTTTGCTGCAAACTTGCCTAGATTTTCATCATCTATAAGCACATAGCATTTTGCTCCGAAGACATGAAAGTATTTGATTGTTGGTCTTCTGTTGTTCATTAATTCACATGGTGTCTTTTCTTTATCTTTTATGATCAAGGTTCTATTTTGAGTGTAACAAGCGGTACTCACTGCTTCGGCCCAGAAGTACAGAGGAAGTTTCGAATCATACAACAAAGTTCTTGCTGCTTCAACCAAAGTTCTATTCTTCCTTTCAACTACTCCATTTTGCTGTGGAGTTCTCGGGGCTGAATACTGACGACGTATTCCCTTAGATACACAGAAGTCATTTAGCACTGCGTTTTTGAATTCAGTGCCATTGTCTGATCTAATCGTCTTCACAGTAAGTGTTGAAACATTCTCAATTTGAGTGATGTGATCAATGATTAAGAAAGGTACTTCGTCTTTCGTCATTGCGAACAATACCCATGTATACTTGGAGAAGTCATCCATGATTACCAATGTATATCTTTTCCTAGACAAAGATAGGACATTCACTGGGCCAAACAAATCCATATGAAGAAGTTGCAGAGGCTCAGTAATACTAGAAATTTATTTGCTTTTATGCGAGGCTCGCTTTGACTTTCCCATTTCACAAGCTTCACAAAGTCCTTTAGGAGCGAACTCCATTTGAGGTAGATCTCTCACTAATTATCTTCTCGCGAGAGTATTCATCGTTTTGAAGTTTAAGTGAGATAGTTTTTTTTGTGCCATAACCAGCTTTCATCATTCGAGGCTTTGCTGTAGAAACAGGTAACCTCATTCTGATTTGCTGAATCCATGTCCGCAACAAAAAGATTTGCCTTTCGAACTTCTCTCAAAGCCAGTGAGCCTTCCTTGATGTGAGTGATTGATACACCTTTCTTGTTGAAGACAATTTTGTAACCTTTGTCACAGAATTGACTGATACTCAACAGATTGTGCTTCTGTCCCTCAACATAGGAAATATCTTCTATGATGACATTGCCAGTTTTCAGTTTGCCATATCCCTTTGTCACACTTATGCTGTCATCTCCAAAGGTAACATAAGGGCCAGCCTTCATAACCAACTCTGTAAGCAGGGACTTGTTTCCAGTCATATGCCTCGATGCTCCACTGTCTAGCACCCATATAACTTTATTTCTATTCTGCTTAACGCCCTGCAATGACAGATTGATTAGACATTCTTCGGAACCCAACTTTGATTGGGCCCGGCTTTTCGATAAGATCGAGAATCAACAGATTTATCCTGGCGATCTTCCATCTCAATCTCATATCTAGCTATTAATTCAGTCTCTTCTCTTGAATCATTGTCCCATGCTTGATCTTGAAGTGTTTCCAGCTCATAGGTCTTTAGTATTCCATAATACTCTTGCGTAGACCCTATGTTCAATGCTCTTTGGCTGGTTCCTCAGATATCTCGTGTTGGTCTCAACCATGGGGAGAGTTACACCTCTCAGATTCAAATCCAATACTAACTGACTGAATCTTAGATAGACGTCTGTTATGCCTTCTCCTTTTCGTATTCTAAAGGTGTCATACTCCATCTTGAGTATGAGTGTCTTGTTGCTTTTAACCTCTGCAGATCCTTCCATGACAACTTCTATCTTGTCCCAAATCTTCTTTGCTGTAGTCAGACCTTTGACTATGTTGAACATTTCATGATCAAGAGATTCCATCAAGGTTTGTCGTACGGCAGTATCACAAGCTATTTGCTCCTTGTCAGCATCCGAAAAGTCCGCTGCCTTTTTGGGCTCAGACCGAGGTGCTATCACCACCCCTCCCTCCGTATGCGCAGGAATAACCACCATTGGAACAAATTTATCCTTGTCAAGGACTTCCAGATATTCAGGGTTAACAGTCTCTAAATAGAGTCTCATTCTGAAAACCCATTCTTCATAGTGATCTTGGTTGAACATTGGGATCTTGAATGCATTTTTAGGAGCCATTTCAATTCTGGTCACTAAAAGTTTCTAAGTACCCAAGACTAGGCTATGTAGAATATATATGTAGAACTTCTGCCTAAGTCGAAATTTCTCTAAGTAGAAATTTTTGCTCAAGTCGAAATTCACCAAGTAGAAATTGTCCAAGTCGAAATTCTATGTAGAAATTCTCAAGTAGAAATTCTATGTAGAACTTTTGTCCTTAGAATAATTTCTGCAGATTACTTTAATATTGAATAAACAATATTATCTCTTTAACACCTTTTGACTTTTGATGCTTTACTCACCTAACCCACCTAACACACGTGCTAGGTACTGAGTATGTCTTGTTTCACTTTCGGCCGTGAATAATGCAAATCACAAAGTCCAAAGACACCTTTTTATTCTTTTACTATTTTTCTATTTGAAAAGGAGATCAAAAAGTTGTAGGGTTGTCTTCTTTGATAAGAACAGATGATGAACACTCAAGAACACCAAATATGAAAGTACCCAGATTAATTCACAAAAATTAATTAAAATACACCCAAGCTAAATAATCACACCTGGAGTATTTAAATAATTTTTCGGATGAGTTTTCACTACCAACGAATTAAAGCACACTTTTCGAGAAAATGAAAAGTAGATCTAGAAAATGAAAACTCACGATTCTTCTACCAAACACAAGATTCTATGTTTTTTATGTTAAACATATAGCTCTGATACCAATTGTTAGGTCCAAATGTGTTGTAGAGGGGGGTGAATACAACTTTTCGAATATGAGAAGCAATAAATACGATGCAATAAATGAACACACAGATTCAAGGAATATATGTCTTAAATATAACTTGAAAGGGTTGCTACAACATTCATTACAAAGTATAACAGAAGTTCAGAGAGAAGTAAATGATACTAAGCTCTGTGAATGCACTCTCTCTCTCTTTCTTGTGTTTCTCTCAAATATTGCTATCTTACTAAAACATTACACAAGTACTTCTATTTATACTACATGTAATCTATGTCCTGTAGTCTTCAAAGACTAAGATGTACGTGGCCCAATGATGTCCACATAAATCTTGCCTTAACTTGAAAGCTTAGAAATCTGCCAATCAGAAGATGCCATGTGTCATGTTGAAGCTGCACTCTAAGTAGAACTTCTACTTGAGAATTTCTACTTAGCCATCTCGAAGTTCTAAGTAGAACTTCTACTTAGAAACTTCTACTTGGCCATCTAGAATATTTAGTACTTAAAAAATATTCTGGTCTTCAACTTGAAACTTCAATGCACATCTTGAACTTGTGATATCTTCATGTCTTCTTTATTCTTCACCAAGCTCTTGAATATGGATCTTTATTACTGACATAAACTTGCTATCAATGTCCTGACACTTGATGCAACGGTCTGGTTCATAAGTGACTAGTCTTGATAGGGTTTTTGCTTCTTGAATAAATTACCATATCCAATTAGTAATATGGCTTTCCAATATTTGCTTTCCTTCTTGTTCACTTGAAATCAATTGGTCTTATTGATACTGATAGTTATGATCTTGATTCTTGGCTTTTCAAATCACTGAGGCATGAACAACTTTGACTTGAACTTCTCTCAATGATTTCTTCTTGGCTTGATCATAGTTAACATGTTGAATTGTATCAATTACCTTGTCTTCATTTAGTGTTGATTTCTTGTGACTTCTTGTTCTTGATTGTCTTCTGGTTAAGTATCTTTTCCTTTAGTTGAGTTACATTAGTTATAGTGTTACAAGTTTATACACTCTGCCTTTCAGAAAGAGTGATGAAATCCCTTCCCTTATCTTTTGAGAGGTTTTGCCCTTAAAGTTTATTTACAAAATGATGCAACAAACAAAGAGGTATAAAAAACTATAAACATTTATGGATGCTTTAAACTACGTGTTCTAACTAAAGAAAAGAAAGAATTTAACGTACCTTGGGGTCCTCCAGCGATCACCACAATTATAGGTACGAAAAATTAAAAACAAGAAAATAAAAAATCTAGATGATGTGCCCTAAGTGATTAAGTGCATGATGCAACAATTATGTATTTACAACTAATTTTTTTGGATTTTAATTTTTAATTTTTTTTTTATTTTTGTGATTTTTTTATTTTTTTTTGTGATTTTCTAAAAAAAACGAAAGAGGAGAGAGATACGGTTTACCCAAGCAAAGCTTCCAAAATTCCGAGAAAATTCTTCCGCTTTAATCCAAGTCACCCGAATTTTCCTCCAAATTCCTCGAAAAAAATGCAAACAAGAAAAAGGGTGAGAAGAGAGCTAATCAGAAAAATTAAAAACTAAGGTGCGAAAAATAATTAGTCCCCGGCAGCGGCGCCAAAAACTTGTTGTGCTAAAATAAATGACATTTGAATCGCAAGCGCACAATTCGTTTCGTTGTAAAATTTAATGATTCGTTCCTCAGGGACTATTTATTTTCGCAATCTTAATTTCTAATTTAATCGAGTTAGAAAGATTTGATTTTTGGATTTTGGAAAGTTTGATTTAAGCTATCTAATCTAATTAATTCGTAAAAGAAAATTTTAAACTAATTTTGAAAAAGGAAATTAAATAACTAAATTATTTTAAAAATCTAAATTATTCTAAAATATTCCTAAAACTCCTAAATTCGAATTAAACTAAGTTTGATTTTAAAACAAAATTTGATACCAAATTAAAATTTAATTCCAGAAAAATTTTAGAAAATTTTGAATGAACCCATCTCGAAACAAAACGACCAATCTGTCACAAACTATATATACAGAAACAAAACCAAATTGCAGAAACATTCAAACAAAATAAGGCCAAAGATACCCAGAATTCGATAATAAAACCGTATCTATAGAAAACATTAACTTGACATTCGACTATACTAGAAAAGAAAATTACTCAGACTGGCTACGCAGAAATTAACTTGGCGACAAACGTTAACTCGCGAACTCCATAATGACAAAAACTCACAAGCACCATCAGATTTTAGCATAAGTTCACAGGAAACATAATTAACAACAATGATCCATACTCTTGAACTCAGAACTCGCAAGATGTGACTGAGTTAACTCGGACAATCGAACACAGAACATAACTCAGCAATTCACAGGAATTTTCCCAGCAGTACAACCACAAAACGGTTTCAGAACCAGCAAATGAAAGCACGAACTCAGTTACCAGCAACAACTTAACTTAAAACAGCGTTAATCCATAGAACAAAACACAGCACCAACAGATTTTTAAACACAGAATTCGTAACAATTCGGCAGCTTCAAACACAGAACCAACTTAACTCAGCAAAGACCCAAACTCGACAAACGCACAAAAATTTAACAGACGAAGACTACACTAACTAACAACAACATGGACTCATAGAACTCGAAAGAAAGTGACTCAATTGACTCGGCAAATCACAATGGGAACTCAGCATACTCGGAAAACACAACCATTACAACTCGGAATCATGAACAAACTCAGCAAACGCAGTCATCAAACAGATTCATTAACTCAACAACTACAACCTCGACAAACAAACTCAAAACAATAAATCTACGAACTACAGTAGCGAACAAAACACAATTCGACAGACCACAGACTTCAGACTACCATAATTCAACACAAACACCACCACTCGGATTCGTTATTACAGCGAAATAAAAAGGAAACGGAATTACAAATGAAGAGAAAAATAAATAAGAAGGGGGAGTGGGTTTTAGAGAATTAAAACAGAGAGAGACAGGGGGTTGTGTTCGTGGCGTTTGTAATGGACGAAAAGAAAGGAGAGGAAAGGAGGTCTGTATGTGGGCGTATGAATCGAAGAACAGAAAAAAAAAGAAACAGATAAGAATTGTTAGAGGATTTGTGAGGGGGGGGGGAAAGAGAAAAGAGAGAGAGAGAGAGAAAGAGAGAGAGAGAGAGAGAGAGAGAGAGAGAGAGAGAGAGAGAGAGAGAGAGAGAGAGATAGGTAGAGAGATTTGATCATTTGTTTTTGTGGAGAAGAAGAGGGGAATTTAAGAAAAGAAAGAGATGAAAACAAAATTGGGGTCGTTGATGATTCAGGGAAAACAAAACAGGGGATATGATAAGATGCTTCGAATTTACAAACAAAAGGAGACTTAAAACTAATTAATTAACATGAAACTAATTTTTTTTTAAATAAAGTACAAATAAAATAAAGTTAACTACGAAATTAAATTACACTAAAACGATAATTTGAGATTAAATGGCCCACAATAAAATTAATTTTTAAAGGAGCAAACTACGAATTAAAAATTAAAACGGTAATTTAAAATTTTGAACCCACAATAAAATTGAGATTTAAAGGGGCTCAAAATTAAAAATTATAACAAGGAGCAAGAAATTAAAGTTTCGTTACTTTCAATCCCAAGTGGTTAGCAACGGGATTTACGAAAATAACAAAACAAGGCAACAATAACGAAAGAGCAAGACAAGAAGTAAAGAAAATAAAAATTGCATTAATTATAATAGGAGTGTTTACAAGATTTGAAACTAAGAAAAGAAATACAAGAAAATAAAACTAACCTAAAATCTAAGTTACTAAATACAAGGGGGGTGAGGGGGTATTTATAGGATAGGAATTAGGGTTAAGGGGGTGTTGGGTAAATCCCCACCATACATTTGGGTTGTGTGGTGGTGAAATCCTAGCCATCTATATGTTTCCTTCCCCCTTAAGCTTTGAAGAGTTGATCTTGGCCATACACTTTGCTAATGTGTTGGGATGATCTCCACCTTCCACTTGTCTTGAAATATTCCTTTTGCTCCAAGCTCCTAATTCTTTTCCTTCTTTCATTTTTGGTCCTTTTTCTTCCTCCTTTTTCCCTTCCTTGCACTTTATTTATTTATTTTTTCATTTCTTTATTTATTTACGATTTTCCTGAAATGCAACAAAATAAAATATTAAAACATGAGTTCAAGCAATAAATAGGTAAATAAAATATGCAAAAATATGCACTTATCAATTGTGTTCACAAATGTACGCATCTTGAGCACTTGTTCCTTATTATGACCAGCATTACTCATACATGACTGAAAATCAAACCAAATTTCATTACACATAACTTTTACCTCATCAACCTTCATGCAATGATCGAGTATCTCCTGTGAGCCAATTACATTATGATGGCGTTCAACATTCTTTGTCCAACGCGGCAATACAAAAGCACGAGGAATTTTAGACACATTGCATTGATGCAAACCTGCAAATGCATGCCTACATAGGTATCCCCGCCTGGTATAATGTTTGCACTCGCACTGAACATCGTGATTTGAAAGTCGTACTTTAACCTGGTATTTATGAAAAAAAACTTAAAAAACTTTGAATACGTGGATGTCTTTAAAATTTTAAAAGGGTGTAGTAAATACCTCGAATATTTTACCATTTAGTAAAGAATCCTTTACTTTAAAAGTCTTAACATCATCTTCAATTGACATGTCATCAATTTGCGTGTAATACCAGGCTCCTTCTATTTCTTCCGTGACTAAATGATAGAGCTGACGTGTATACAGCCGTGACGCATCTTTCTCAATTTTTAACTAAGTGATAGATATTGGAGTTTGTTCAGAATCATTATTATTTTGGGCATTCAAATGTCTTTGACGATCCATGGCACTATCATATCTTTTCAAGAATTCAACCAATGTATCTCCGCTTTGATGAAAATGCTGAAAGTAGAAATTAGAACTCTCAGAACGTGATGTCGTCCTAAGTAGACCAGCCATTGCTACATTATTAAAGTATGCAGGAATCCAATCTTTACGAATGCTGTACATATCAGTTAGCCAACCATTATCACCCAGGCTATATTCCTCAATAATAGCCTCCCAGCTTTGCTCGAATTCTGCTATTGTCAAGTGATCCGACCAAACACATGCTTTCATTTTGGTCATAAAATCTTTATCAGAAGCAAGTGTTGGAGAAATCTGAATAAATTATTGAAGTTACATTAGAATACTGATAAGTGGATGTTATATCCACTTGGAATGCTTCGTATCGGCTTGAATTGAAGACTTGAACTCAAGTATGTGGTGTTTTTGATGTGTTTTTATTGAATTTGTGCATGAATAAGAGTCGGATGTGGGATGATGTTTTCCATGCTTAAATGGTGGGTTTTGAGCTTAAAGAATAATAGTACATCAAATTGCGAGAGAGCCGGAAGAAACGGAATGAAAATCGGAGTTAAAACGAAGAAAATAGAGCAAAATCAGCAAATGAACAGTAAGTCGGGCGCGGGCGCGCCTAATTTGTACTAATTTCGGGCGCGGGCGCGCGGGAAGGAAAAGTAGCGCGGTCGCGCGTGGTGCGGGTGAAAAATCAGCCAGAATTTCTGATTTTGTTTTGGCTATATCTTGAGTTCTACAAGTCCGTTTTGGGCGATCTTACAGTCCACGCGAAGCTAACGAGATTTACTATCATTCTAAGGTGGTCCGGAGTCCAAAATTATTGAAGAGAATTTTCCTTCAAAACAGAAACTTCCAGAAGTTGCAGAATTCTATTCCAACAAGGAAATTGCCACAATTCCTACTTCTAATCAGATGGTAATTGTCCTGGACGGCTAGAACATTCCAGAATCAGTCTTGAGCATGGAATTTGCAAATCCTATCCCGTTTAAAGATGGAAATTGCCGGTCTTCTATTCCTACTCTAATATGGTAATTGCTTAATGGAGAGCCAACTTGGGGCTATAAATACACATCTTGGGGGACAGAAAAAAAACACACACCATTACATATCAATTACTTAGTTTTATTTGTATCTTTTCATACTTTGTTCTTATCATGGTTTCATCAGATCCCATGATGACGAGAGGTTCGATTATGAACTAATTGTTGTCATGGGATTCTAACGGATTTACTTATGGAATTTAGATGTTGATTGCTTAACTTGATATATGTGTGGTGAATTTACGATATCCTTGCAAGGTTGTATTTAATTCATATAGATGCGTAGCTAACATCTATCTTGTTAATCTTTAGTGAAGCGACAGTGGATCTTTAGATTTAGAACTTGCCATGCTAGCATAAGTCCATGAATGTTATTCATGTTTGTGGTGTGTTTCTAACCGTCTCATACTACCTTATGTAATCTTATGGACACTTGATCTTCAACCATTATGTTTTCAAATTCTATAGACATATAGGGTCTAAGCATAATTGGTGCCTGCATGATTTCTATCTTATGTGGATATTGTGTAGATTGGTGTGCGTGTACTGAAAGGTAACGTATACTTATTTCGTGTTGTCCGATTAGTTATCGTAACCACCACATGTATTGATAAAAGGGCATGATCTCTAAAGGAAGTTTGTATTGAAGTTAGGATTCCATGGTTCATATTGCGTAAGTAATTTGATTTTAATTATCGTTAGTTAGTTAATTCTTAGTTGATAATTTGCATCTTAGTTAGTTTAGTTAATTAAAACTCAAATTTGTTATTTGTCTTAGCAGTGAGTAATAACCATACATTGTTGCATAGGTACAATAACTGAATTAAAACCTTAACCAGATCTCTGTGGGAACGAACTCGACTTATTCATATATTACTTGTGACCACGTACGCTTGCGTGATTTAGTGCAAACAAGTTTTTGGCGCCGCTACCGGGGATCATCGGTGTTTTATTTTTGGTTTATGTGCTTGTCAATAGTGGTCGTTAGAGTTCACTGACTCGGATTTTTTTTTTTAACTATCTTGTTTAGTTCGTTGTGTTTCAGGTACTTGAGTGTTTTAAGATGGCATGCGAGGAGTTGCCATGGTGGGCATATTCGAGGACATCCATGCCTTATCAATGTGAGCGGTGTTTTGGCGTTCATGATCCCTTACAATATTGTTACTACGAAGAAGTTGATCCATATGCCACTTATGAGGAACAACCATATTTTCAATACCATCCTCAACAGTACCAGCAAGATGTTCCAGACATGTCATATTTCTTTGGAAGTGAAGAGTTTCAACATCAGCAACCTACTCCTACTTTTCAGTCAGATGAGGTTCCTACTATGGAGGAGCTTAGGATGCTTGTAAAGAGTAGTGAGAAGTCTATCAAATCTTTGGAGATTCTCGTTGCTCGAGCTGTGAGTGCTGTGAAACAAGAGAAACAACAATTCATACAAGAGGCAATTCCAGAAAGTAACTGTGCCTTGGAGCAAGGTACTGCATGCATAAGTGAGGAAGACAAATTCGAAGGTGAGGTGAGCATTCGCAAGCCATGTGAGGAATTTGATCATGTTAGGATGGTGGATGATTTGGAAAGGGCACTATTTGGGACAGACACTGTTGAGCTGCACAAATTTCAAGAATTGGTATGTGCGTTCCAAGAGGCTAATGAACATGAGAAAGATGTAGATCTTCTACTTGTCTCGGAGTTTAAAGATGGAGGTAGCGCATTAGAGCCAATGGTGGAAGTTCTCTTTGAGGAACCAAAGGCTTCAGCAACTTACATTTACCCTCCTCCATTATATTCAAGCGAAGCCCGCGAGTGTGTGTGTTATTCTACAAATTGACAGATTTTGGGTCAACCGATGAAGGCATTGGAATAGGACATAGTTGTTACACGAATAGGCCAAGCGAGGAAAAGGGGCAGAAAGTGTGTTGCCGTGATGACGATGAAGTCTCACGAAGAGAGGACCAGGCAAACTATTATCATCCTTAATGGAGGTTTAGAAGTAACGTCAAGCTATTGACGTTAAAGAAGCGCTTCTTGGGAGGCAACCCAAGCATTGTTGTATACTGGTATGTTTTCTACTTTCCCTCGTATTTACTTTCATTCAATGAGGACATTGAATATTTTAAGTTTGGGGGTGGTTTGAGGGATAAGTAGTGTATATATATGTGATTGTTAGTCATTGTGTTAATGTAGGATTTCATGCTTTGCATATTAGTATTAGTAAATTATGCATTTATGTTCGTGTTATCTACGTTTGTTTCATATAGGACATTCTGTTTTTATATATCATGTGAGTTCATAATAGTTTGCATTTGCACCCATGCTTGATAGGAATTTTGTGTTGTTGACGCTTTTTGATTGAGAAGTGATATGCTTTGTTCTTGTGCACACACATACACTAGTAAGTTGAAGCTAGTAGACTTATTGAATGTTGTAAGTAATTAGAAGGACATGAATATGTGCAAGTTGATTTAGTTTGCATTCTTTGAATACAAGTAGGTGCATTAGAGAGATTTTTGCTTGGGATTGAGTATGTTTTTTCCACCAAGTGAGATTTTGAGCCTTATTGCATATTTGTTGCAAATTATTCGTTTGCTTGAGTGTCCACGGATTGTTTGCATTGCTAGCAGTTGTTTGAGATCTTTCTTGAAACGCATGACATTATTTGACGATTAAAATGATAAAGGCATTTAGGAATAACCGCATATTTTCCCATATTACCACACCATGTTTACATGATCAATTAGTTAACCCGTTGAGCTTAATCCTATTTTTTCGGTGACATACTACATTACTTGCCTAGACCTTTTTCTTGTATTGGCCCTACATTATTTTGAACCTACATTGTCAAAGGCTAGTAGAGTGCTTAAGGGAATAATAAGGTGTGCAAAGAGAGGTTTATTGTTGGTCATAATTTTGGGGGAAATATTGAAAATTGGGTTTGTTTACTTGATAGTTGGCATGTGTAATAAAATTGTGGGATCATTGTTATTGTCTATATTATTATTTCTTTAGCTCTCGAGAAAAAAGAAAAAAAAATGAAAAAAAATGAAAAAAAAATGAAAAAAAAAGAAAAAAAAAGAGAAAAAAAAGTTATATTATGAGAGCATATTTGTATTATTGTGATCCTAATTTAGTCGACTAGTCGAGTGTTTTTGTTGGAAGAAAAATAGTAAAAGTATGTGGGGGAAAATAGGGTGTTGTTGTGTATGATTCATCATGGTACTTACTAGCTTTTGGAACTTCACCTATTTTGGCTTATTTGACATACCTTGTCCCTAGCCCCGTTACAACCCAAATAAAGACCTTTTGATTATCGTCATTGATGTATGTTGTGTTAAGAGTTAGATTGATACCAAATGTCAAGCATGCTTATGATTTTGTTGGAATTGAGTGATACACTTACCCTTGTTCTTGAGTGAATATTCTTTTGTGAGTGGATTGTGAGTGTTTGCTTGTTTTTGCGTATGAGATCCCGAGTTTTGTCTCAAAGATGTACTCTTGTAAGCTTAGCATGTTTACTAACTTATTCTTACACTTGACATGGACTTGTGAGAACTTATGCATGTTAATTGAGTAGACTATGTGAATACTTGCACTTTCGACACCAAGACATTGCGTATTTACTTTGATTCTTAAGTTGATATGGCATGAGAGGATTTGAAGGTATGGTAGGATATTAGTACTAGATTAATTGCATTTTCATATTAGTTTCATTCATGCATTGCATTGCATTGGATTTTGTGGGTACATTCGCTATAGGCCCTCACGAGACCTTACTCGTCCACTGGGGCTGCCTAGGGGTTTAAAGGGCTTGTTGCATATGCCAAATGCAACCGGGATCACCTACGGAAGTGGTACTAGTTAGTTGTATATAGTTATAATTGTTATGCTTGAGGACAAGCATCGGTTTAAGTTTGGGGGTGTGATAAGTGGATGTTATATCCACTTGGAATGCTTCGTATCGGCTTGAATTGAAGACTTGAACTCAAGTATGTGGTGTTTTTGATGTGTTTTTGGTGAATTTGTGCAGGAATAAGAGTCGGATGTGGGATGATGTTTTCCATGCTTAAATGGTGGGTTTTGAGCTTAAAGAATAATAGTACATCAAATTGCGAGAGAACCGGAAGAAACGGAATGAAAATCGGAGTTAAAACGAAGAAAATAGAGCAAAATCAGCAAATGAACAGTAAGTCGGGCGCGGCCGCGCCTAATTTGTACTAATTTCGGGCGCGGGCGCGCGGGAAGGAACAGTAGCGCGGTGCGGGTGAAAAATCAGCCAGAATTTCTGATTTTGTTTTGGCTATATCTTGAGTTCTACAAGTCCGTTTTGGGCGATCATACAGTCCACGCGAAGCTAACGAGATTTTCTATCATTCTAAGGTGGTCCGGAGTCCAGAATTATTGAAGAGAATTTTCCTTCAAAACAGAAACTTCCAGAAGTTGCAGAATTCTATTCCAACAAGGAAATTGCCACAATTCCTACTTCTAATCAGATGGTAATTGTCCTGGACGGCTAGAACATTCCAGAATCAGTCTTGAGCATGGAATTTGCAAATCCTATCCCGTTTAAAGATGGAAATTGTCGGTCTTCTATTCCTACTCTAATATGGTAATTGCTTGATGGAGAGGCAACTTGGGGCTATAAATACACATATTGGGGGACAGAAAAAAAACACACACCATTACATATCAATTACTTAGTTTTATTTGTATCTTTTCATACTTTGTTCTTATCATGGTTTCATCAGATCCCATGATGACGAGAGGTTCGATTATGAACTAATTGTTGTCATGAGATTCTAACGGATTTACTTATGGAATTTAGATGTTGATTGCTTAACTTGATATATGTGTGGTGAATTTACGATATCCTTGCAGGGTTGTATTTAATTCATATAGATGCGTAGCTAACATCTATCTTGTTAATCTTTAGTGAAGCGACAGTGGATCTTTAGATTTAGAACTTGCCATGCTAGCATAAGTCCATGAATGTTATTCATGTTTGTGGTGTGTTTCTAACCGTCTCATACTACCTTATGTAATCTTATGGACACTTGATCTTCAACCATTATGTTTTCAAATTCTATAGACATATAGGGTCTAAGCATAATTGGTGCCTGCATGATTTCTATCTTATGTGGATATTGTGTAGATTGGTGTGCGTGTACTGAAAGGTAACGTATACTTATTTCGTGTTGTCCGATTAGTTATCGTAACCACCACATGTATTGATAAAAGGGCATGATCTCTAAAGGAAGTTTGTATTGAAGTTAGGATTCCATGGTTCATATTGCGTAAGTAATTTGATTTTAATTATCGTTAGTTAGTTAATTCTTAGTTGATAATTTGCATCTTAGTTAGTTTAGTTAATTAAAACTCAAATTTGTTATTTGTCTTAGCAGTGAGTAATAACCATACATTGTTGCATAGGTACAATAACTGAAGTAAAACCTTAACCAGATCTCTGTGGGAACGAACTCGACTTATTCATATATTACTTGTGACCACGTACGCTTGCATGATTTAGTGCAAACAAATACTACTAAAGAACATGTAAAATACTAGAGCAGAACATGTAAAATACTACTGCAGAACGTGTAATTTAAAGTACTACAGAACGAGCAAGTTTAAGTGATACTGCAAAACGTGTAAGTACTGAAGAACGTGTTGGTATTCTCCTAATTAAAGTACTACTGCTAAACATGTAACTACATAGTTAATTTGACAAACTTTTGTAGAACATGTAAATATGCAACAATTTTTACCTTTGTAGTCAATTTATTCATGATGTGCCACATACAAAGGCGATGTTTTGCGCGTGGCCAAACAAGTGGTAGAGCCTTTTTAATAGCAAGGCATTGATCTGTTATAACACAAGGTGGAGGGTGATCCATGCACATGTCAAAGGCCGTCAATGCCCATTCAAAACTCGTATGAGATTCATTCGCTATTAGTGCAGAAGCGAAAGTAACATTGATCCAATGGTTATCAACACTCGTAAAGGGCACAAAAACCATACAATATCTGTCATGAACAGGTATAAGACATGAGTAGTAACAATGAATTATAGTAGCATAATATTAAAATTATTTAAAAAAAGGATACTACAACATAATGTATCAAAAAGAAATCACTATAATGTATCACACGAATAATGTCACCACTAGCAATCTAGAACAATATTCACATGTCAAACTAATAAAACACAGTTGGAACAAATATTAAATTAAAGTATTACTCTTAATAGTAAGTTTTTTTTTCAGGTTCTCCATGGAGCGTAATTTGATTACATATAATAGAGCAAACTACATTCTAACCTACATATTATAAAGCACAGCATATACTACAGCAGAACCCATGGCAACAGAAAGGAAACAAAATCATGACACATGTTATCGTACTCCATACACTACAGCATATACTACAACACAGCATATACTACAGCAGAACCTATGGCAACAGAAAGGAAACAAAATCATGACACATGTTATCGTATTCCATACACTACAGCATATACTACAGCACAGCATATACTACAGCAGAACCCATGGCAACAGAAAGGAAACAAAATCATGACACATGTTATCGTACTTACTTATTTGTTCGAAAGGTTGGATCAAAAGATATTGTGTCCCCGAATAAACTGTAATTGCGTCTCCCAATTGCATCAGCCCAAAATAGTCCAATCAAATGACCATCATTATCAATTTGGTATTGGTAAAAGAATGTATTGTTCGATGCCTCACGTCTGATCCTTAATTGTTCAAGGATCATGTCAGCATCATGTTTTCCAATACGTGCCCTAAAATCACGATCAAAGTTTCTAAAATCTGTTGATGTAGCACCGATATTTTCATAGGATCCTACCATCTCTTTCAGTATACAATGAGACCTGACTGAACCAACATTCGCCTTTCGGTGATCAAAGATAAAATTTTGGTGAAACAAAGTTACTTTTCTGTTACACCTCAAGAATTGTTTATTAGTACCAGTTGTTAGTGCATGATTGTGTTCTTCGACAAAAGTCTGTACAAAGTAACAATCTGGTCCTGCATACTTAAGCAATATATGTGCCTCGCATTCAAACCTACGGGAATTTGTCCTCTTGCGTTTTTTTGTCCCTTCACTGCTATCAGGTGATCCAGCACGATTGCACACAATATATTTATGAGTAAGGAGCGTACTTCTATATTTTGCTGAGGATAGACGCACATCAAACCCGCATAAACGACCATACTTAAAATAAAAATCATATGCATCTTTAATAGTTAAGAATGTCTGTTTAACGAATGGCTTTGATTTATCATCACACTTTGGTTTCCAGCATTCTTCTCCCTCGGGTGATGTATAGTGATCAGAATCAACATAAATATCTTCATTAAGGATATCTGTCGATTGTGTTGCATCTTGGATATTGTCTTGTGAACTATTATCTTCAACAACTACAATTTTTGAACATGAAGATTATAAAAAAAACAAAGTCAAGTAAATTAGTAATTTTGACCTACTGCAGAACCATATATAACAAAAACCAAAAAAAATAAAATTCAAAAAAAATTGTTTTGCAGACCTTGTTGTAGTTTTATTCTACTTTACAACATAATTATTATATGAAAACGGCATACATTAAAAATCTGTCCCATTGTAGAAACATATCTAATGGAAATAAAAAAAAGTACTAATGTAGAACCTTTTCAATTTCATAGCATGTTATATACTTGTTGTATCATGGAATCTAAAAAAATAAACCCCAGACTTATGAACATAACACTTAGAATAAAAGTACAGAGAAATAATATGACACTTAAAAAAGGTTCTACTATAGAACTATTACAAGTTCATTTACCGAAACAGGTTAGGTTTAATTTGCGTACCTGAATCATTGTCGAAAATAGCCATTGTTATTGATTAGAAATGAAGAGTATAAGAAATATACTGGATCGTTAACAGTGGAGAACTTGAGGAGGTAAGCTAAAGATATGGTATATGTAAATGTAACGATACAGGAAGAAGATATGAAAGTAGGGAGATATGAAAGTTGTAACTGATTGATTGTTAATTAATTTTTGATTGATACTTAATTAATTTAAAAATCTTGTAATTACATCCTTGTCCTTGTAGTTTATTTGTGAATATTTTGTATTAATTACTAGCTTAAATCTAAGTCAATCTAAGCCATTCATCTTGTATCAATCCAACGATCAGAAATAGATCTCCGGTTCTCCACTAATATTTGGTTCTCATTTGAATCAAGCCCTATATATATATATATATATATATATATATATATATATATATATATATATATAGAGTTGCACTCCATGGCAAACACCTTATATAACAAACAATAAAGAACACCTCATATCTTATAGATCCATTGCCCCTGGCGGGGCCACCCAATACAAAAAGTTCTTATTTTTTTAGGCTCCATCCATCCAGCAAAAAAAAAAAATTTTTGAAAATTTACTGTTCACGTGATGACGTCATGATGACGTCATCACGTGAACAGTAATTTTTAATTTTTTTTTTTTTTGCAGACTTGATAGAGGGTAAAAAAATAATAACTTTTTGTATTGGGTGCCCCTGGCGGGGCCAAAGGATCTAATAGATCTAAGGTGTTCTTTGTTGTTTATTATATAAGAGTGTTCTGTATGGAGCAAAGGCCTATATATATATATATATATATATATATATATATATATATATATATATATTGGGCTTGATTCAAATGTATGGTCATGCTCATATAGAAACTAAATTAGAATAGAAACTAGAAATCAAACCCTAATCCAACATTTCAAGCTAATCTAATAACCAAACTAGGGGTACCCAATACAAAAAACGTATAATAATCTGCACTCTATTTAGTTAAAAATAAATAAATTAAAAGTTAGTGTTCACTGCTGACGTGGTAGTGACGTCAGCAGTGAACAACATTTTTTTTTGCTGAATATTGGTGAGTTAATTTATGACATTTTTTGTGAAGGTGCCCCTGGCCGGGCCCTTAGAATAGATGAAATATAATATATTTAGTGTTGGTTTCTAGTTTCTAAGCAGCAGCGTGTGAAGAGCAAGCAACAAAGCCGATATTCTAAAAGTTCCAAAGTTCTGTCCAAAAGCTTATAATAAGCGACTTCATACCTTGATTACCTACTTTTACCTTCATTTCTTGGAAGCTACTATAAAAGGGGAGCGGGAAAGCTGCAGTAATTCTTTGGAAAAGCCCTCTCTCTTCTCTTTGTCTTCGAGCTTCCATTTAGTATAAGTAAAGCAATACCATTGACAAGGCCCAGCCACTAAGAGAACTCAAAGGTCCAAAAAGAGTGATCGACTAATAGAAAAGAAAGAAAGATAAATTAGCATTCTACCTTTGTCAAATCGGAACCAATACCACCGCGCTCGAACAGTTGAGCGGCCGCCGGCCAGCAACTTCCGTGCATGGATATAGATTCGTTAGGTTTGGGACTGGCGATAGGATTGTTTTGAAGACAGGTCCATATGAGCGGGTAGATCTCTACAACTACTATCATTATTTATTTCGGGAGACTTGGCTACTGCCTCCAGTGGTTCGGTACATAGGGAAGTTCATCAAACTCAAAAATTGACTCTTCGATGAACTTTTGGATATCTCGTAATTCATCCTCGCTAAGACTCATACCACGACTCTCATTCAGACGTTTGAATACGAAACCAAACAAGAGATGGAATTCCAGATTGAGGAAAGGTACGGAGTTAGTCGACTGCTAAGGAGAGGAGTCCCATTCTTGCGATAGAATTTTTAACTTTGGTTTCTATTTGATCACTAGCCTTTATATATATATATATATATATATATATATATATATATATACATAGAGTTCTGTGGAGACCAATATTTGAATGGAGACCGTGGAGACCATATATATTATGCACTCAAAATATTACAAAACATATATATTTGCAAAAAACTTTCAATGAAGATTATTATTTCATTCAAATCTTAGAATCATATATGATTTGCAAGCAGAACATGTTTGGGAAAACAATACGTTCTGCAATATTTTGTTTGCAAAACATACATGATTTTCAAGATTTTTAACAAAATTTGCATGTAAAACATATATGATTTTCAATGAAATAAATAAAATAACAATTTTCATAGAACATGATTTTCAGTGAATAAGTTTTTGCAATGCTTTGATTGATATAAGGTCTCAGGACTCCACTAAAATTTTGGTCTCCATAGAACTTAACTCTACATACATACATAGATATATATATATATATATATATATATATATATATATATATATATATATATATATATATATATAGGCAAGTGATCAAATAGAAACCAAAATTAAAATATAAACTAGAAACTAATTTTAGCCCTTTGATCAATCTAATTTTTGAAATTCGACTTCACTGTATTTTTCTCCATCTCCCATATCAGTTTGTATACCATATGTGCTATATTCCGACGCGATTTAGAAATTTTTTTATTTAGATTCTAGTTTCTAGTTTAAGAGTGGTTTCTATTAGAGTAAGACTATATATATATATATATATATATATATATATATATACTTGTAGCTTGTCTCCAGCAGCATGAGAAATGGATTGGGTAGTTTTCTCAAAATATTTATTAGGGATTATTCCCTCTTTAATACAGTTCAAATCAGCTCCACTATCAACTAGAGCTATCTCATCTTTAAGAATAATTTTTCTATCTATCATAAGAGTAACTTTAATGTACCATCTTTGAGAGGTTACTTGTTCTAAAAGATTCAAGTATTCTGTAACTTCATTGTTACTGGTAGATGGGATATTTTTTTGTTCTTCCTTTTTAGAGGGGGAAGGTTTTTCTTCTAACAAAGTAATTCTTTGTGCTAACAGGGTGTTATTATGCTTAATCTGACTAATTTCAGATTTTAATAACTTAACTTCTTGTTTCAAATCATTAATGGAAACGGGAGTTTCTTTTTTAGTAGATTGCTGAAATCTATCTATAACCTCACTAAATTGGTAAGGTGCTTCTATAACTATAGGAGTTTCTTTTTCCTTATTATCTTTAATAAGGGCTTCGAGCATTTGCTTCTTTAATTCAAAATTTGTAATTGATTCTATTACTATGGATTTATAATAATTTAACTCATTACAGTGACAATCATTATTTTCAGAATTAACTGAGTTTGAAGAGGACTCGTACATTAAGGCTAAATCTTCATCATTAGAATATTGTCTTTCTTCATCTGAACTATGAAGCATAACTTTTTCTAATTGTGAACGTAATTGTTCATCTTCTACCTCATTAAGAGCTTTCTTTGTCCAACATTGGTTGGCATAATGGCCAACTTTGCCACACTTATGACAAGTTATATCAATCTTTTTAGCCTTTCTTTTCTTTTTATTCGGGACAAAAGGTTTTTCCTTAGATTTATTATAAGGTTTTCTTTTATAATTTCTTTTATAAGAATTATTATTAAAAGGATATTTTGATCTGTAAGAATTATTCTTATAGGTTTTATTTCTTTTATAAGAAATCTTTTGCTTTTTCTTATCTTGATATCGAGGAATTTTTCCTATATCAAAGGCGAATTGATCAGAAAATTCTCCTAATTGGTGTTTCTCAGAAAGCTTTTGCTTTTTTAACTGATTCCTTAACTTTATGTCATTACATAAAGTTAATCCTTCGTTAATACAATTACTAACTATCTCTCCGTAAGTCAAAGAGGAGTAATTAATGTTTACTCCATCATTCTTATTTCTTAAGTTTTGTCTAACTCTTTCAGCAAAGAGATGGGGCAAACCGTCTACAAATTTAGACTTCCAATGAATTGAATTAGGGTCTTTAAGTTGATAAACCCTAGATAAGAAAGTATCTTTATACCATCTAAAATGAGTTAATGAAGGGCATCTAAGATTTTGTAGAACCGTACATAGCTTCTCTGTTACAGGAACATTTGCTCCTATAAAATGTTGTAGAATAGCTAGACACAGCGTATAAACTGCATCTTCTTCTCCTGTAGTGGCAACACCATTTTCTACTTTTATAATTTTTTTATGATTAATAATTTCTAATCTCTGGTCAAGGGTAAGATAATGATCCCACCATCCTCTGATTTGTCCTACAAATCCAGTTGAAATAAAGGATGCTATAGCACTATCAGTACTTCCGTTCTGTTTACAAACGGTGGAATACATAATCATTCTATGTATAACATCGAAAATTTGTTTTTCGTTTAAACCATCAACATTCCATTCGTAGATGGCTTTTCCCGAGTAAGAAGTTTGAATATACTCTGGTTCTTCAAATAGAAGGTCTTGAGGAGAAGGTCTTTGGTAGTAGAATTTTTCTAAAGGTTTAGGAGCATAAATAGGGTTTAGCTCCGCATGACTAATTTGTTGTTTAGCAAACATGGTTGCTAATTGGTTAATGTCGTCGTCTAGATCTTCAGAAGGGTCTGAAGCTTCTGATATTTGAGAAGATTCCTCCTTAGATAACACTGTTAAGCTTAGGTTTTGAAGCTTTTGCTGAAGAATTTGTAAAAATTCTTCGCCACTAGTTTCTAACTTAAATCCCTTTATTGGGATGGGAGGTTGAATCATTGGAATATTGTCGTTATTAGACGATGATTCTGGTAAAAGGTTTTGAGATTCTTTTTTCTCGACGGCCTTTTTTATTGAAACTAATTCGTCTTTTATAGTTTGTTTTAAAGAAATTATTTCATTTTCTAAGCTTATAAATTGATCACCTAGACAAGTGACAAAGGTATTAGTATAATTTTGAGACCTTATTATCTCATTCAGATTTTTTACAGTTACTTGAGTATTTTCAAGTTTTTGAAGGCTAGTATAAGCCGTAGCTTCTGTTGTATTACTTAGGCAAATTGTTTGCTCGGGTGGAAAGGGAGAGTTAACGGTATCTCCTTTTACAGTCTTCCAAGGTCTTTGTAATACTAAGATTTCTTTATTAGTATTACTAATATAGGTTTTTATAAACCAATGAACAAAATATATATAATCTTCTGTCCTAGCTAGGTAAAAATAATATTCATCTTTAAACCTTTTTAGGTCATCTGGCAAATAAATCTTAAAGTACCCTTGCCTAAATTGGGCATGTTTTTCTTGTTGGAATTCCTTATTAAGGATTTCCCTCATCGTGCTTCCTGGGGATAAATCAATCATTGATATGGAAGCTCATTTCTGATTGAGTAGGTGATTGCCTACTTTTCTCATAAATTCCCTCTGGAATTCTATTTTGGCTAGTTCTGATTTCTTCTACTAATTCTGGTTCTCTAACTTGTGAAGTAGAGGCTCTAGCTGAAACGCTAGGAGCTGTGATATAATCACTAGCGGTAGAGTACCTAGAGGATATAGATCTAGGGAGTCTAATAGTTCGTTGAGGAGTAAATTTAATTTCTATATCACCTTCAACTGTCTGGATTATTTGGTCAACTTCTTTGTTGACTTGGGGCTCAGGTTCTAATTCTTGAGGAAGAGACCATGTTTCTGGAAAATCAATTTCTTTCCACTTAATCATTCTATTAGTGGTTATGTTTGAGGTTAATAAATTGGTTTGAACTACAGTTGTAGTTCCAGGACACGATATTTGTTTAGCCTTGGGGTTTAATGTATTTAAAACTTTATAATAAATTCTATAGCATATTGCTATAATCTCACTACCTGGTTTAAAATTATATCCGTGAGTATGTAAGGTTAGTTGCATAGCATCTAACAAATGATTATCTGTTAAAGATAGGGTTAAATTTGGAGCTACGTCGAAGTAAACGGGTCCATGACATAAACTGGTTTCTATTAACGCAGCTAGAGATTGTTTGAAATCTCTACATCGACCATCTCTAACAGAGGCCATTATACTCGTGTTTAAACCCAATAGCGTTAAAGGTTTAAAAGCTATTTGAATTAATCCAATACGGATAAAGTTATTGTTAGGTCCGATACGATTGTAGAAGGGGGGGTTGAATACAATCTATACCATTTTATCGAAATTTGTTCTTTAAATAAAATTTAACTTAAACAAATTTGAGCGGAATAATACAACACAAATTTCAAGTTGAATATAACAATATATTAACTTGATGGGTGTTACAAAATCAATCCAAATGATTATCAAGTAATTAATAACTAATTAGAAAATTCGACATGAACTTTTCTAATTTAGTTAATTAAAATCAAGATATCAAATTGTGAACTAGGAAACTTAATTCGCTAGTATTACAAGAACCACACATAAACAAGTTCCAACGGATAGAATATTACAAAAGAGATGAACTTGAATTTCCAGAATTATGTTTGTAAGTGTTCTTGAGCTTGAGAGAGAGAGATATGAGCTGCTGGGATTTTTCAGAAGTTGTAAGTGAATTGTCTTCTGCCTCTTTGCTGCTTCTGATCTTTATATTCCGTCCATAGTCATATTGTGTTGTTTTAATTGATATAACAATCAATTAACACATATATAACATTCGGTATGACTATCCACTGAAAGAAATATGACTGTCCCATTAAATATAACTTTCGGTATGACTATCCATGACAGCCTGTTGAATTGGATAAGACTAACCATTCCAATATAACTTTCGGTATGACTATCCACTGAACTGAATATGACTGTCCAATAGCCACTTGACTTGAATATAACTTTCGGTATAACTATCTCCTTTTGAACTGAATATGACTGTCCAATAATCATTTCCTTTGTATATGACTTTCGGTATGACTATTATTTGAACTTACTATGACTGTCCAAACCATTCCCTTTGTATGACTATCCTTTTGAACTATATATAACAATCGGTATAACTATCCTTAGATAGTTATATTGTTATATATTTTCAGATTATAATTAACTAAATGATTTATATAAATCACTTAATTAATTATTTCTTTTTCAGATTAATTCTTATTTAATTAATCTAATAATTACTTTAACAAATATATTAATTCTGATAGAATTAATTTATTTAATTAAATTAACTATTTGATTTAATTAATTAAAATAGAATTAATACAACTCCTTTTAATAGTCAAAACTTCACTGTGGACCACGTAATTATAATAACGAACATACACTGGATTTTTGTTGACGCTCGATGTACTGTCTGGTTCATGAACGACTAACTCCAATCTCTGTTCTTCATCTTGACATTAAACTGTGGTCTTTTTCTTTTCTTCACTCTCTCCGATCATTCTGAACTGATATTGTTTCTTATCACTTATAGAAACCTCTGTCCTTGAAATAAATCCATGTATTTCAATGCTACACTGACGCTTGATCAGGCAACTGAATCTTCTTCAGTGTGAAACATCAAAACTATAGATTGACTTGTTGATTTTTCTTCTGACAGTTGTCACCTTATGAGATTCCTGTGACAGTTGATATTATTTACTTATTACAAACTACTTTAATTGGATTAGGATCCTCTAACTACAAATAGGCTGAGTCATATGCCTTTCAATCTCCCCCTATTTGTTTGTTAGACAGTAACAAGCAAATACCTAGAGGATTCTTCAACTAATCCCAATTAAATAAGTAAAGAATAAAACTTTAAATGCTAAGTAAATAATGAAAAAGTTCTGGTTCATATATAACATTATCCAGATTCAAACAGAAAAGATAAATACAAGATAGATGATCCTCTAGACTGATCACATAGTATAATTATGCTATCTTGTTCTATCTAAGCTCTAAAAATATCACAAGTAGAGCGGTTCTTCAGTTTTCACTTCCTCCAGGTCTGAACTCTCCTTCTTCTTCTTCTTCTTCATTCAGGACTGGTAGGCTTTTATGTAGCTCAACATCAACTAAAATTTCTTTCCTTGATGATAGCCTTGTAGGAAGTACCAATGGAATTCCAAGTGATTTTCTCAACTCACCTTTGAATTTTACATAGTCTTTCACATTGGTTTGAGCATAAGATTTGATATGATCTGCAGTTTCCCGTTTAAGTTGAGAAGTAAATCCATGATTTCTAAGAATGTACTCCACAAATACCAAGTGTTTAGCAGAGTGCTCATACAAATCTTTCTTCTGAAGTTTGACTCTATGTATCACTTCACCCTTAAGAAACTTCACTTGCTTAGGCTCTTCTATCACTTCCGGTCCAGCTCTTTCAGCAAACTCTTTGAACTTTTCATGAAGTAGTATTCCCAACTCAGAGGATGTTCTTACCTTTGGTCTAAGAGCCCAGAGTTCTGTCAAAGATCTGTCATAAAAGAATTGAAGGGACACTCTGAATGTTCCAACATTATGACATTCAACGAAAATTACTAACTCATCGGTTCTTGGTTCAAAAGCAGAAGATATCCTGACGACTTCTGTTTGTAAGGCTTTCACATACCCTTCATGTATTGGATTTGAATTCTTAAATTCATCAAGAATAGCACTTAGCCGACGATCATCATATTCAGACGTTTGTGGTGAGTCTATAGCTTTTTGAGCTCATTCCCACTTGTCACCACTTTTTAATCTGATGTATGTTCTCCTAGCTTGTACCTTAAGTGCATGTTGGCGTTGCATTGCTGCAGCTTCCTCTTTTTGAAGTTTTTCTTTATGAGCAATCAAGTCCAATGTCTTTTTAAGCCTATCATCTCTCAATTTTAGTTGAGCTTCTTGTCTGTCAATTTCTGCTTCAGCTTCAAAATCTAGACGTATCTGTTCAGCTTCAGCTTCTGAGTCTATGGGCATTTCATCTTCCCAGTCCCTAAGATCTGGTTCAGGTAATACTTCTCCCACATCTGTGAACTTTAAATCAGCAAACATGTCAATACTATCTGGTTCACCTGTGTAGTAGTAACCTTCAATATCTTCAGGTTCTTCATGCATGTCAGAACTTCCAATTTCTTTCCTCTTCCCCTTATCTCTCCTATCACCTTGATCAGCTCCTTGATCAGATTTAGATTTACTTGAACTTCCTCCATGTCTTGACATCTCCCCCTTAGTTGATGAATCCTCTACAGAGGGAACAAAATCAGCAGGCTTCGGGTCACGTTCATCACCATCACCTCCTCCATCTTGACCTTCAAAGAACTTTCTTTCTTCTTCTGTTGGAGTGATAGTTCTAGTAATGATGTTATACAAGTGAGTCAACCCTTTTGCTTGGAGTGCATTCTGCCTTTCAATCTGACTAAGTCGATGTTCAGTGGACAAGTGATGTTCATTCATGTTATTCTGAATATCTTCAATCTGATTTGACATTGAAGATATAATGAGATCTTGAGCCACTGTGACATCTCCAGAGTCTTCAATTGCTTGTTGTTGAGTTAGCTTGAGTGCACTGATCTTGTTGTTGAGGATAGTTCTCATGTTATCCATATCAAATCTTAAGTTCTTGTTATCCTCTTCAGCTTGAGCAAGATTTTCTTTCATTTGAGCAAGTTGTTCCATAAGAGACAGAGTGTTTGTGTCAGTGTGTGCTCTCACTTCAATAGCTCTCTGAGTATCACTCACCTCACGTGCTAGTGTTTCACTCAGATTTGAAGTAATTCTCACATCACTCCTCTCATAATCCATAGCTGCATCCATTGTACCTGCAGGAGAAATCACCCTAGCCTCCTCTTGGAAGGTCAGTGGTGGTGCAATGGGAGTTCGCAAATCCCTATCAACCTGTGAGAGTTCTTCTGCCGTAACAATGGCAGGCACTGTAACTTGGTCAACTTGCATGAGAGTGTTTTCAGCTTCATTTGAGAAAATGTCTTCCCCCATTGTAAGTAACAAGGGAGTGGTTGATGAAATGAAAGGGTTTACAGTTGACTCAGATGTAGTTTTACTTTTCTTTTGTAAAGGCAGAACTGTAGTTTCACTCAGAATATCACTACTCGGATTGTATCGTTTGACTGACAATTTCTTTCTTTGATAGTGTTTGGAGAATTTGGATTTAGTATTTGGTGTATTGACCTGGGTTAGAGGTTGTGGTTGTACAGCCCCTTGGTCATTTCTCGCACTTGTTTGACTATCAGAAAGATATTGAGATTGAGTAGAAGTTGAGTCAAATACCTGATCATTTACATTTCCAACATCTTCAGTCTGAATGGGTTGATCCACTTGATAGTGAGGTTCAGGATCAATTAACGGTTCAGGTTCTGGTTGATGTTCAGTAGCTGTGTGTTCTGCTTCAGGTTCTGGAGCTTGTTCAATTGCAAGTAGCTCAGCAACTGGTTGAGCCATAACATTTAGAAAATTTATGAATGTAGACATATATGGTGTTATGACTACTGGAACATGCGCCAGAGTACCAGAAGTATCCAACCTTGTGTAGAACTTCTTATTTGGTTTACCAGACCATTGAACTCGGTCATTTGGAAAAGGAGTAGGCTGATCCGTAGGCATAAGATGATTAAAAATTAATGTCAAAAATCGAGGATAATGACATTTAACCAGTTTACCTTTCCCAAAGTTCTTCCTAGCTTTCTTCACACGATTTATCAAAATAGGCCAGAGCAAGTTACCAAAATTGATTCTTCTGTTGTAAGCAATTGAGTAACCAATAGACTGCAACATTCCCGTGATGACAGTGTTGTTACTCTTGGTAGAATTAGCAAAGACCTTTGCAATGATTTCGAAGAATATGTTCCATTCTTGAACCAGGTTACTTTTCAGGGGACGCTTAAGATCCAATTGATCTTGATAATTCAGATGTGTGAAGAAATGTGTCAACTCATCAATTGAAGGAGGCTCATTAAATTGTTCAGTAGGCAGTCTCAGAGCAGCATTGAAGACAGATTCATCCACTGTATATGTCTTATCGCTGAAGTTGAAAGAAAATGATCTGTTGTCTGAGGCCACCATAGCTGTAGTACACATTAGTTTAAGCGGACCAAATTTCATGGGAACATTTGCAGTTATAGCATGACTACAGATATTATGATCGTTCAGAAAAGATATCCACGGTTTGAAACGATCCACCGAGCAATCCTCGGGATTAAAATATCCAATAAAGTTGTGATTAACAATCTCAAAATTATTATAAGTGTCAGCCATTCCAAATCAAATTTTAACCTTAGAGAATCTGCAAAATTCAGCAATTAAACTAATTAATACACAAAATTCGAATAAATAAATAAATAAAAATTCGAATAATCGAATTCTTCACCAAAAATTTTGAAAATTTGAGGCAATGATCTCCATAACATCACAAACACACGTCTATTTTTAGTTTTTGAAAAATCACAACCAATGTTCTTGAATTTCAAATCGAAAATCCGAAGTTTTTTAACAAAAAAATCTTCAAAACACAACCAAATCTTACATTTAAGCAACGGTTTTGAAGATAATTGAATGGGTAATCGAATTTTGTTCTTAGAACTGTGATTCGAGTGTGATTGAGACAGTAATTCGGCAGCAATTCGATAGTTATACACCGTGTATATGTATGTATCGTTCGAAATAGTGTCTCAGGTGACTTAACACGCTGAAAAGATAATATAACTGAATATAACTATCAATATTACTAACGATTTATATATAATTCAGCTCAGATATGACTATCGGTTGATAGTCATACCGATAGTTATATTACGTGTTAAACAAAATATAACTATCCTATATTAATAGTTATATACTAGTTTAATTAACTTACATGACTATCTAACACACACAAGATATGACTATCGGTTGATAGTCATACCGATAGTTATATTACGTATAAACGTAATATGACTATCCTAATTACATAGTTATATAACAGTCTTATTAACAAGATAACACTAATATGACTATCGAAAAACAAAGAGTATGACAATGCAAAATTGAATTTTCGACAGTTATATTTCAAACAAAACAAAAATATAACTATATACTAATTAGAGTTATATTTACCCTAAAATACAAATATAACAATCAGATTAATTGTTATATCTATTGTAATATAAACAAAACAACAAATATAACTATCCTAAAATCTAAATATTAACAGGATATTTAGAACTAGCAAATTCTAAAAATGAAGAAATTTAATTTCTATCAAAAACCAAGCCAAAAATTAGTAAAATAACTTACACTAAAATCAGCAAACCTAAAAAAAATTAAACAAACGATCATAGGTAGTCCTTTTTACGAGATCAAACATTAATAACAAAAGGACAAACACTACAAATCAAAATAAATAAAATATTGAATATATACAAAATTATTTCTGGTGAATTAATAAATATCAATTTTCTAATAAAATAATTTCCATATAGAAAATTATTCAAGAAAAAAATATAATTTATTAAACATAAAAAATAATTAAACTGATTTTAAAATAATAACATTTTCAAGAAAAATAGATTTCTCATAAACTACAGCTAGTAAAATTCGAGAAAAATATTTTTTAAGGAAAATGAATCACTCTAAAATTACAAGAAGTATTTAGAGATGTATAACGAAGATAGTGATAAAACTTTAAGAAGAAACAAGCAACATTATAAGTTGATAAAATAATTATACAAGTGATTTCAAATAACAAATATTGTACACAATAATCACTTGAAAATTATTAAAGATCAAACCTCAGATATTAACTAGTTTAATTACTAGGACTATTTAACATACCCAATTCACCAACAAGTCTGGTGAATGTGGATTCGTCAAGAGACTTAGTAAAAATATCTGCTGTTTGTTCTTCCGTAGGTACAAAAAGTAACTCCACGATACCATTCATGACATGCTCTCGAATAAAATGATACCTGATGTCAATATGCTTTGTCCTTGTGTGCTGCACAGGATTGTTAGAGATAGCTATAGCACTTGTATTGTCACATAAAATAGGAATTTTATCTAGTACAAAACCATAGTCTCTCAGCTGATTCCTGATCCACAAAATCTGTGCGCAACAGCTTCCAGCAGCTATATATTCAGCTTCAGCTGTTGAGTTGGAAACTGTTTGTTGTTTCTTGCTGTACCAGGAAACCAGTCTACCACCTAGGAATTGACAACTCCCAGAGGTGCTTTTTCTATCCACAACACTTCCTGCATAATCTGAATCTGTATATCCAACAAGATTAAAACCAGAATCTTTAGGGTACCAGATGCATAAATTAGGCGTACCCTTAAGATATCTCAGGATTCGTTTAACAGCAATGAGATGAACATCTCTAGGATCCGATTGGAACCTTGCACACAAGCACGTAGCATGCATAATATCAGGTCTACTTGCAGTAAGGTAAAGTAATGAGCCTATCATACCTCTGTAGCTTGTGATATCTACCTTGATAGAATTTTCACATGCTCCAAATTTGACCGCTGTCGATGATGGTGTTCTTGCTGAAGATGAGTCCTCCATTTGATATTTCTTGAGAAGCTCTTTGACATACTTGGATTGAAAGATAAATATTCCATCTGTCCTTTGACTTACTTGCAATCCAAGAAAGAACTTCAGCTCACCCATCATGCTCATTTCAAACTTACCCTGCATTAACTTAGCAAATTTCTTGCAAAGAATATCATTAGTAGACCCGAATATTATATCATCCACATAGATTTGGACTAATATTGTATCTTTTTTATGTTTCTTTGTGAAGAGAGTTTTGTCTATGACACCTCTTGTAAATTCATTTTCAAGTAGAAATTCAGAGAGTGTGTCATACCATTTTCTTGGTGCTTGCTTAAGACCATATATAGCTTTAAAGAGAAAGTAAACATACCCCAATAAATCTGGATCTTCAAAACCAGGTGGCTGTTCTACATATACCTCTTCATCCAGTTTTCCATTCAGAAAGGCACTCTTGACATCCATTTGATAAACATTAAAGTTTGAAAATGCTGCGAATGCCAAGAATATCCTTATGGCCTCAAGTCTAGCCACTGGAGCATAGGTTTCATCATAGTCAATGCCTTCAGATTGTGAGTAACCTTTTGCTACCAGTCTTGCTTTATTTCTTGTTACTGTTCCATCTTCATCAAGTTTGTTTCTGAATACCCACCTTGTACCAACCACTGTTTTATTTGTAGGTCTGGGCACCAGCTTCCACACTTCTTGTTGTTTAAATTGATTGAGTTCATCTTGCATAGCAATCACCCAATCAGGATCTGAAAGAGCTTCTTCAGTTTTCTTAGGTTCCATTTCAGATAGAAACCCTGAATAATTACATTGATTTTGAAAAGCTCTTCTAGTCTTTACACCAACATCTGGATCACCAACGATTAGCTCAAAAGGATGAGCTCTATTCCAGACAGTCTGTCTTGGAAGATTTAATCTTGATGATTCGCCTTGATCTTCATTATGATGTTGAATATGACTAGTAGATCCTTCATTAACTCCCCCTGAGTTGTTGCCAGGCTGATTAGACGATTGTTTAGAATTATTAGTGACACTTTCAACATTATCATGATTTTCATCACCATTATTCTGATTAGTCTCATAATTGACATTGTTGTCATTAGCATCAGCAAACACATCAGGTGGACTATCATCATCTGATTCTAGATCTGTCATATCTTCAAAAGACAGCTTTTCAGATGAATCTTCAGTTTGGATATTAGGAAGTTTTGTGACTTTCCATTGTTTTCTGTTGATCAATTAGATACACCTTATATGCTCTTCTTGTATAACCCACAAAAATTGCTTCATGTGCTTTTTCTTCAAATTTACCACCTTGATCGTCTCCTTCTTTTAGCACAAAGCATTTTGTTCCAAATACATGAAAGTACTTGAGTGTTGGTTTCTTTTCTGTTAACGCTTCATAAGGTGTCTACATTAAGTCTTTGTTGATCAGCGTTCGATTCTGGGTATAGCATGCAGTATTGACAGCTTCAGCCCAAAAGCTTAATGGAAGCCTTGATTCACTTAGCATAGTACGAGCAGCTTCAACCAAGGTTCTATTCTTTCTTTCAACTACCCCATTTTGCTGAGGAGTTCTTGGAGCCGAGAACTGTCTTGTTATACCTTTCTCAGTACAGAATTCATTTAGAACTGCATTCCTGAATTCAGTTCCATTATCTGACCTTCTCGCTCTTACTGGATACATTGAATCAAGCTCAATCAACTTGATATGATCAATCACTAACTGTGGAGTTTCATCTTTGGAATGTAAGAACAAAACCCATGTGAATTTAGAGAAATCGTCAACAATCACTAGAGCATATCTTTTCTTTGACATTGACATCACATTAACTGGACCAAACAAATCCAGATGAAGTAATTGTAATGGTTCAGTTATTGATGATGTATTAGTGCTCCTGTGAGTTGCCCTTTTTATCTTCCCTTTTTGGCATGCGTCACATAGTCCTTCTTGTGTAAATTCCATAGAAGGCAAACCTCTCACTAATTCTCTTTTAACAAGAGAGTTCATTGTTTTGAAATTCAGGTGAGAGAGTTTCTTGTGCCATAGCCAACTTTCATCTGTGGACGCTTTAGAATAGAAGCAATTGAATTCTTCAGTGCTTCCCGTATTCAAGTTAGCTACATACAAGTTTCCTTTTCTGACTCCAGTCAGCGATGGTTGTTCACTTCTTTTGTGAGAAATCAGACAATTCTTTTTGTTAAAATGGACATCAAATCCTTTGTCGCAGAATTGACTGATACTGAGCAAATTATGCTCAAGTCCTTTTACAAAGGACACTTCTTCTATGATAACATTTCCAGCTTCAAGTCTGCCATATCCATCAGTTCTACCTTTGCTGTTATCTCCAAAGGTAACTACTGGGCCGGCCTTTTCCACCACGTTTGTTAGCAGGGTTCTATCTCCAGTCATATGCCTTGAACATCCACTATCCAAGATCCAGGTTACACGTTCAACCTGCTCAACACCCTGCAATGACAAACGGATTAAACCTTCTTCGGAACCCAAATTTGATTGGGTCCTGCGGTTTTAAAATATTGGCCTTTATCAGGCAAAGCAACACTTTTAATTTTAACATCTTTAACCAATAAACATTTAACCTTATAAACAGATTTGAAAATCTTTTGTTTTATTTTAGGTATCCATGTTTCTTTAACAGCACGGACACTTGTGTCATTGACTGGACACTTGACCTGGTAAACATTCTTCGTAACCCTTTGTTTGTTCTTAGGTTCAAATGTCTCTCTCCTAACTTGAGAAGGAATAGCAGTCTTTGACCGAACATTATTGTTCCTGTTCATATGCTGTCGCGGAGCAGTCTGTTTATCACATGCATAGCTACCATTAAAATATGCTCGCATACTATTAAAAGCACAAGTTATACAATTAATAATACCACATGATTTATGAGATGGATCATTAATAGGCATGGTGTGCATATCAGACATGGTATTTTTCTTTTTCAACTGCTCGTCACTTAAACTACTTTTAGACGAACTAGTTAACTCAACATGCTTAACTGGTTTCTTAGTAGTTTTGACATTTTCAAGAACAATGCCATTAGCACTGTCCTCATTTCTTATTTCTTCCTGGATGACCATAGAAAGAATATCTGGTGGTCCAGCATCAGATTTCTTAAAGAGGGGATCTTTAACTTTCTTAAGAACATGCGGTATCCCTCTTTCTTCAGCACTAACAAGGTTAGGGGAATTTATGCCCAACAATCCAACAGCTTCGTTGTAGCCATACCCTATCCCTACTGTTTGTTCAACAGCTTGTTTGTTAAAGAACTCCTTGGAAATTTTAACAGAATTATAACAAGCCCTGACCTGCGTTTCAAGTTCAGTAATTCTAGCCATTTGTTTGCCAACAACTTCTAGAATAGATTTCTCCTTGGTGAGAAGCATTGTTATTTCATCTCTTTGTTGATCTTGATTAATGTGAATCTTTTTCAATTCTGACACTTCATTTCCAAGTTTAGTGCTTAGTAGATCTAGTCTATTATATCCAGTTTGTGCATTACCTAAGGAATTATATAGACTACGAATTAATTCAGTGTCAGTAAGAGTTACCTGTCCGTTCTGATGATCAGATGATTCACCAATTGCCATTAGCACAAGATTTCCATATTCTTCATCTTCGCTATCCGTGTCATCCCAACTCTTACCGGCTACAACATAAGCTTTCCCAGGTTTCTTCTTCTCAGCAGCAAAGTCTCTTCTTTGAGTTTGCTTGGGTTTCTGGCATTCAGTGGCAAAGTGCCCCAATTCATTACAGTTGAAGCAACGAAATTTGCTTCTGTCAACAGATCCAGTTTTGTATCCTTCCCTGTTACTAGAGGAAGAAGAGCCTCCTCTCTGGAATCTGTTATTTGACTTGAACCTGTACTTTGGATTTCTTCTGAATCTAAAATTGCCAAATTGCATTACCATTAATACCATGGATTCATCTTCAAGTTGATCTAGCTCTTCAAGTGAGTAAAAGTCTCCACCATCCTGAATAGGTGGTGTTTGACCCTGTTCAACTTCAGTTTGTTCCTTGTCTGAGCTGTAAGGTAGAACAACCTTAGCTTCCACTTCCTTTGGTGCTTCAACTACAAGAGCTGTAGATGAACTTGGCACCCTTCCTTTTCCAGTGACCTCCCTCTGCTGTACTTGTTCCAGTTCATAGGTTTTCAGAACACCAAACAACCTTTCAAGAGCAATCTTATTCAGATCTCTCGATTCTCTGATGGCCGTTATCCTGTGTTCAAGATGAGTGGGCATTGTCAACAAAAACTTCATATTAATCTCCGTGTGTATATTGCTTGCCATGAACTTGCAAGTTGTTGATTATTTTGTTATACCTTTCGAACACTTCCTGAATGCCCTCATTAGGACCAGCTCTAAAATGTTCATATTCAGAAGTCAAAATTTGAAGTCTGTTCTCCCTAACCTCATCTGTCCCTTCATTAATAGTCTCAATGGTTTCCCACATGTGCTTTGCAGTTTTACAATTCATGACATGACTGTACATAACAGCATCTAGGGAATCTATCAGAATAAGTCTCAAATTCTTATCTAGTCCAGCATCCTCCTTTTCATCCGGAGTAAAAGAAGAAGCATGCTTTGGACTAGTTGATGCAGGTGTTACAACAACTCCTCCAACTATTGATTCAGTTGTATGTTGAATTGGAATTATAGGTCCATTCTGTAGAACACCCAAATATTTGGAATTTGCGACATCAAGGAACAACTCCATCTTATTTTTCCACATTGAATAATTGTCCTTATTAAACATAGGAATCTTAACAATACTTTTTGAAGACATGACGAATTTTTAAGAGAGTTAAAAATTCAAGATTGATTTTTGGCGGAATAAAATTAGGATCTTGATTTGTATATCAATCAATAAGCTCTGATACCAATTGTTAGGTCCGATACGATTGTAGAAGGGGGGGTTGAATACAATCTATACCATTTTATCGAAATTTGTTCTTTAAATAAAATTTAACTTAAACAAATTTGAGCGGAATAATACAACACAAATTTCAAGTTGAATATAACAATATATTAACTTGATGGGTGTTACAAAATCAATCCAAATGATTATCAAGTAATTAATAACTAATTAGAAAATTCGACATGAACTTTTCTAATTTAGTTAATTAAAATCAAGATATCAAATTGTGAACTAGGAAACTTAATTCGCTAGTAATACAAGAACCACACATAAACAAGTTCCAACGGATAGAATATTACAAAAGAGATGAACTTGAATTTCCAGAATTATGTTTGTAAGTGTTCTTGAGCTTGAGAGAGAGAGATATGAGCTGCTGGGATTTTTCAGAAGTTGTAAGTGAATTGTCTTCTGCCTCTTTGCTGCTTCTGATCTTTATATTCCGTCCATAGTCATATTGTGTTGTTTTAATTGATATAACAATCAATTAACACATATATAACATTCGGTATGACTATCCACTGAAAGAAATATGACTGTCCCATTAAATATAACTTTCGGTATGACTATCCATGACAGCCTGTTGAATTGGATAAGACTAACCATTCCAATATAACTTTCGGTATGACTATCCACTGAACTGAATATGACTGTCCAATAGCCACTTGACTTGAATATAACTTTCGGTATAACTATCTCCTTTTGAACTGAATATGACTGTCCAATAATCATTTCCTTTGTATATGACTTTCGGTATGACTATTATTTGCACTTACTATGACTGTCCAAACCATTCCCTTTGTATGACTATCCTTTTGAACTATATATAACAATCGGTATAACTATCCTTAGATAGTTATATTGTTATATATTTTCAGATTATAATTAACTAAATGATTTATATAAATCACTTAATTAATTATTTCTTTTTCAGATTAATTCTTATTTAATTAATCTAATAATTACTTTAACAAATATATTAATTCTGATAGAATTAATTTATTTAATTAAATTAACTATTTGATTTAATTAATTAAAATAGAATTAATACAACTCCTTTTAATAGTCAAAACTTCACTGTGGACCACGTAATTATAATAACGAACATACACTGGATTTTTGTTGACGCTCGATGTACTGTCTGGTTCATGAACGACTAACTCCAATCTCTGTTCTTCATCTTGACATTAAACTGTGGTCTTTTTCTTTTCTTCACTCTCTCCGATCATTCTGAACTGATATTGTTTCTTATCACTTATAGAAACCTCTGTCCTTGAAATAAATCCATGTATTTCAATGCTACACTGACGCTTGATCAGGCAACTGAATCTTCTTCAGTGTGAAACATCAAAACTATAGATTGACTTGTTGATTTTTCTTCTGACAGTTGTCACCTTATGAGATTCCTGTGACAGTTGATATTATTTACTTATTACAAACTACTTTAATTGGATTAGGATCCTCTAACTACAAATAGGCTGAGTCATATGCCTTTCAGTTATAACTTTTAAAAGGAAGTAAATCCTTCTTATTTAATAATCTAATTGTTTGATTAGAGTCAGTGACTCTAATGGTTTGTTCCATTGTTTTTATAACCTGTCTTGATTTAAAATCAAAGAAACCAATATTATAAATATGATCTAAGGGAACAGAGGGTATTACCCATTTATTCAATTTATCCAAATTCTTTGGATACTCAGCCAATTCAGCATTTTTAACTAAATCATTAGGATGCTCATCAACCTCCAAATTATTCATAATAATAAAAGATGAAGCTAAAGCTGTTATGGTGGATTGGACTTCTAAGTTATGTAAGTATGTTTATTTGTTACAAAAAAGTAAAAGGGCGAAAATTTAAAATATTTTTGATCATCTTTGCAAACGACTCACTCGTTTAACTGTCAACCAAAGGGACAGACGGATAAAATCCACGAAATCAAAGATGTGAAATATTTTTAGCAAAAATTTTCTTTTACGAAATCATCCAGAAAACTCCCATTTTATCTTTTGGGATAAAAGATGACATTTTAAGAAAACACTAAAAATATTTCGATTTTTTGACTTTTTTTTTTACATACTTATTTTACTTAGAATATCCAACCTTCCACAACAGAGATTTAGCTACGAGTAGACATTAATTAAAAAGAGGAAGGTAGAAGGGTGTACCTTAACCAAGCAGGGCTATGAACAACTATGGCTTTGATACCACTAAGCGGAAGCAGCAGTACTATAGTATTAAAATTTATTTATAGTAAGAAAAAGGCTCAGCACATGAGCAAGAGAGAAGAGAAGAAAAATAGAATGTTATTCAAGCGTACTTAACAATGTTACAAGGCTCTCATTATATAGAGAGTCATACTAACTGAATTATTATAAAAAACAAACAACTTTAACTAAAAGATAACAATATTGTTGCCGGGTGCTCATTGGGCCCCATCGACACAATAATAATGTTTCTTCTTTTTACAAGAAAACAAAATACTTTAAAAAAGACATTATTATTATTATTATTATTATTATTATTATTATTATTATTATATATATATATATATATATATATATATATATATATATATATACACGCAACACACACATTAAGGGGCTGTTTGGCTGGCTTTATAAGCCAGCTTATTCGACTTTAAGTCCAGTCCAGCTTATTTACAAGTGTTTACCTACCAACTTATTTTACTGACTTACGATCTTATAAGTTCATAAGTTGAAAGTTAGAAAGTCCCGACATTCATCTTATTTTTCTTAACTTATTTCTTGATACACGTGATATATAATATTCTTCAAATCTTCAAAATCATATATCTTTTGATCCGTTCATTAAAAAATTGATATTTATATATCAAATTTCTCTACTCATCGAGATCTATCCATTGATATCCATTATTATATATTAAAAAACAAATATTTTGAAATTAATAAAAAAAAGTTAACTTATAAGTTCTGATTTACCAAACACTCTACTGATTTATAAGTTCTGATTTACCAAACACTTTACTGACTTAAAATTTCTGATTTACTTATCACTTATAATCAACTTATGGACTTAAAGTCATAAGTTACTTTTTTTAAGCTAAGCCAAACGGGCACTAATTCAAAACTTATATTTGGAAAGAACATGTCGTTATACAGTAATATAATAATAGCTAACTTTTTCTTCTGATACGAAGGAATTTCTTGGTTTCGCTGAAGTTGAAATGAGATCCTATCTTCTCTTTATTCCTTAGTGGTATATATCTTATATGCTGCAAAATAAGGTATACCAGGTAAGTAAAACATACCTCGTGAACCTCAATATGATCAATAAGATATGCAGCAGTTGGAGTGAGAGTCCCATAAATCACAAGCAACACACGTATTATTTTTCAGCACATCACGAGTTTTTATTGTGACGCGACTGAGTGACATCATCATTGAAAGTGTTCTCACAAATGTAGCGATGAAATTCTATTTTCATTTTCCTGTAAATTAATTATTTAGCGATAGTGAGATCAGTATATATACATATTATATGCACAAATAGTATCAAAAAGTATTCTAGTTCAAAAAATATCACTTGCTATATTGAAGTTTAATTTTTGTTGCACTATGTGTACGTCCGTTAAATAAGTTTAACATCGTTAGAAAATGCAAGGACAAAATTGTATTTCAATAGTTATCTTCCTCCTCAAACTCTTGTCCGCCATTGTTGAAGATTTTAAGAACTTGTAAATCAAATATCTCATTCATTTTTAACGAAATTACTTCTTTTAATTGCAACAAAATCATCTTTTCCTCCTCAACAATATGGGATCATTTTTTACGATCAAAGTTTTAAGTTGCAAATTTTTCATATTTTGAAAAATATGAACTAAAACATGTTCGTAAGTCCTATCATGGATGATGGATCAAATGGTGGTAGGGCTATTAAATAGTTTTTGACAAAGGAAGCAATTTTTGGAAACTGAGTTTTTTTAAGAAATTTTTATCAAGTTATTGATTTTCGTAGTAATTATAGATACTCGCTAACTTTTTCTTGGTTCTTTCTTGGTTTTAATTTAATATTCTATTAGGATTTAGAACTATAGCTCACTTTAGAGTCGTAAAAGCGGAACTAGGATCAGAAAATGCAGCAATAAATGAACTAACTCGAATTAGAATTTATAATACTACTCTGGTGCTGTACAATGTATTGATAATCTGTTATACTAATCGTGTACCTAAATCATGACCTGCAAGTTGCAACAAAAATCTCTAACATGACTTCTTTTAAAATTTTCTAATATATGAATTTCTGAAACAAAGATTTGATAGTCAAATTTGATATGTATTGTAGAAGAAAAATAGATGATTTTGTTATAATCTGAATCATTTGATTTTGTTTAAAAAAGAATGAGATATTTGAGTTTTGAATTCTACTAAAGTTCATCAATGGCGTATCTGGGTTTGAAGAAAAAGATGAATATCAAAAAGACTATTTTACCCTTGTTATGATTAACGGTGTTAAATTTATTTGATGGACATACACACATTGTAACAAAACTCAAATTTTGGTATCGCAAGTGATAATTTTTGAAGTGCAGTATTGCAAGTGTCTGACACCCTAATTACAAGTACACGAAAACGCACTTTACTCCAATACAATATTACAAAGAGAAATTACCAAAAATATTAATTATTTAAAGTTTTTTTTTACAATTTTATTATCTTCTAAACATATTTGTGAAAATATGATTTGCAACTAAGAACAACTTTTTTTTTGCAATGCATAGATTTACTTTATTATTATATGATTTATTTTATTTGAATTAAATTTTTTAAGACATAAATTTTGTAGATTTAAATTTTTGAATGATTTGATAATAATTATATATATATATTACCTGAATATTTTTTGAAAATAAGAGATTTTAGTTAGAAAATCCAGAAGATATAATTCGAATTAAGTTGAAAAAGGTAATTGGTTATTATTAGTAATTGTAATATTATTATTTTATTTTATTGAAGAGAACCGTCCTTGATGTTATTGGAAAATAAGAGTTCTTAGTTAGAGAAAATAGAAAAAGTATGTTTTAGCTGAAAAAAAAGGTAATTGGTTAAAAATTATAATATATTATTTTATCTTATTGAATAGAATTGTCCATAGTGATTTTAAAACGAGAAATTTTAGTTACATACAATATAAAAATGTAATGTGTTTTACCTTAAAAAGAAATTGATTAATTACATCCTTATATATAATAAGCGTAAGAGGGATTTTATGCATAATTTCCGTCCCTTAATTTTGGTCACTGTATCGCCAAAATAATCTCAACTGTTGAATCTAATAATAATTTTAGAAATAGACGATCAAGATTATATCATATTAAAAAAAAGTATAGTTTAAAAAGGAAATAATTAAAAAAGGTTGTATTAGAATTACATTTTAAAATGAAAATTATAATTTGAAAAGGATATAATTAAAAATGAAAATATTTAAGCTGTAACTCGGGATGATATGCTTAGACAATGGAAAATGCTAAATACCCCAAAAAAAATTCCAAAACTTCCAAATGCTAACGTGTCACACATGCAATTGATAATTCATGATAATAAAATAGCCTAATTTGGTAAATATTTTATATACCTAGCCCTCCTTTCGGACAATAGATCTTGAGTACAATGATCCAATCCAAGGGCATTGATAGGTCATGATTTTCCCTTCCCCAGCGGGGAAGACTCTTCCCCTTTAAAATGTATTAAGGGAAACACCTGCCAGCACTTTACTTTCATGCACATTTAATTTCCATGTCCTTGTATTTCAGAGTCTTTGTCTCAACCTTTTGTTGTACTACTTCTAGGACCACCTAGCTTGTCATTATGTTGACATTTCTGTTATGGTACCTTCTGTAAAAGGAACCAATCTTTATCATGTTTAAGTGTGTGGACTCTATGCTATATATGCAGGAGCACAACAACTTTCAGATCTCAAGTAAGGAATAAAATTATCTTTCTTGTGTTCTTCAGTCCCTGTATTCTCAGTATTGCATTTTGTAAGCTCAAATAGCTAAGCTTATCATGGTATCAGAGCCTTACTAATTCTGGGACACTCAAAACAAGACTGAAACCTTCCTACTTCATTTAAAACACTAGATCTATTTATTTCCAATCAAGAAAATGGCAGCAGCTGGGAGAGTGACCTATCAAGATATGGTGAACCCTCTTTTCCTTCACCCTTCTGACCGTGCAACATCAATACAAATAGACAAGCTTCAAGGCTCAGGAGATTATCGCACTTGGAAGAGGACAATGGAGATTAATATGTCTTCAAAACAGAAGCCGGGATTTGCTACTGGAATGGTTACACTACCAACAGATGACGATCAGAAAGCTGAGATGTGGGAGACTTGCAACAACATGGTCATAACTTGGTTGACTGGTAATGTCTCTCCCTCCATTAGACAATCTGTTATGTATATGACCACTACTAGAGATATTTGGAGTAACTTACAACAACGATTCTCTGTTACAAATTGTAACGCCCCCAAATCCGAGGTCAGAGATTCAGGTCGTCACGTCACCATCCAACCATATCATACCTGTATTAACTTTACAACTCAACAATACATCCATCCAGACCTCAATCTTACACACAAACAAGTTAGAGCCTCAGAAACGATAATCAAAAGTAACACTAAATATTACAATTCATCTGTACAATCTAGAATCTTGCGCACTTCCATTTATACAACTACACTTGAAGACAAGTCTTACTATTACAGTTGAAAACCTATCAGACTTACTCTGTAGTATTTATCAGGAACTAAATCATCTCAGGGGTAAATCTTCTACTCCTCTTCTGCTGGTGCGGAGTTAACCGATCAAATTCTTCTCTTTCTGAAAAGTTTTTATAAAGCAAGAATGAGCTACATAATGCTCAGCAAGTTCACCATTTTGAAAAATAATAATGTGGTTTATTTTGAAAACATTCCCAACTGTATGGGCATATATCTCAGATTTCAAAACATAATTGGACAATATATATGTCCGAGTTTGAATAAAACATTTATACTCACTAAGGAGCTTTAAGAATAACATATGAACCCTTTATAAGGTTCCCATTTCAACATATCTCAAGTTTTAAAGTATATACATATGAGTATATCATTTTCGGCAAAACACTCTACGGTTAACATACTGTACAGGGAATACATCATTGCAAACCTCTTTCCTTCCATTAGCTTAGAAGGTTTCTCATTCAAAAGCATTTCATTCTTTGAAATAATTGCAGGAGTGCACTAACACGTGCCAATCTTTATAGAAAATCTTGCAGTTCTAGATACTGCACAATGTCAATATTTTTCTTATCAAAAGCCACACTATCGGCAACTTTGCACTTAGGCCCAAGAAGCAGTGTTTGAGAATTTTTCCAAAGTGGAGGATGGGACTGGAAGAAAACATAAAAACCTGACAGGGATTGACAATGATCAGTCGCCACATCCAAGTCCAATAATCCGCGGGTCTTCTCTACCGGTAGAAGGATAGAAACTACATCCGTAACTATCCTCGGGTGAAAACTACATCCGTAATCACCCTCGATGAAAACTACATCCGTAATCATCCTTCGGCAACACCTGGGCCGGAATAATAATTGATGGACCGCCTGGCTCACGGCCGCTTACACATCCCGGGAATCGTTCGTCAACGGTTCCCACACCTGCCAGAGTCCCTTTTCTTTTTCTTTTAAAAACTTTATTTTGAATGAAAACTGAGTAGTTGAGGTCCGACATCAGTCGACCGATGATTCTTGAAATCATACAAGAAGCAAACCTGACCGGGGGTTTTAGAAAATGTTTTGAGTTCGAAAGAGTTCGAGTTTGAAAGTGCTAAAGGTATCTTGGATTAGTTTTGTCTTTAAAATAATGAACAATAATTAATAAATGATATTTTAAGATTTAGTATTAATAATTAATAAAATAATTATTTAATTAAATAAACTTTTAATCCAAGATAGGTATTTTGAGTATTTATGAAGATATAAAAATAATTACTTGAGTATACGATACTTCCCGAATGGCCCTTCGGGTTTTCGCAATTTAATTACGATATAATAATATACCGCTCCCCGGTCAATAGTATATACGGACCGCTACGACCTCTATTGCTAGAGTCGTTGTCCGAAGAAAACATTTCATTCTAAGTTCAAGGGGTGCAAACATATATGTACTTATACATCTCAACTTCATCGGTACTTCGATAAACATAAACATTTGATATGATTGAATACTACAAACACAACAGTGAAAGTCCTTGTATATGTAAGTTTTGAAAAGTAAACTTGCATAGGTAGAATCAGGAACATAATATCTTGAAAATAAATGCTTAGGGTTGGAAAACTTGCCTTGGGAAGGTTGGGGTGGTTGGGCTCGTGGAGTGGAGCGACAATCTATAAATATCCAATATTCGCTCGTTAGTATCTCAGCAACACCACTTAATCATAATGTTTTAAAGAATACAAGGCCATCTTAGCGACTCCACCATTTGACCCACTAACCCTCCTATATGACCATGTCATCACATTATCACATTCTTTACCCATTCGACTCAAATCTATTCCTCAAACTCGAAACTCAAGTGAATACTCTTAAAACAACTTTAAACTAATCTCCTAAGTGGTTTTTCACTTGCGCGGATTTTACTCCAACATTTCTATAAAATCGAAAAATACATATTTTAATCCAATTCTTTTTGGGTAGCCTTCACCACTGCATTTAATAGCTTCTCTAATTTTTCCATGATTCCACATAAATTTTTAGGGGTTTAAACAAGGTTCACAAGGGGACCATTTAGTGCAATCCGGATTCCAGAAACACATTCCACTTCTCAGGCCATAACTCAAAATCTATAGATCACCTAGTCATGAACCTTATATTTCTGGAAACTACATTCAAATACCTTTCCAACAATATATATTAGGACTTCGGGGGACAAGATTTAGTGGTTCAAAACCCTCCTACAAGACAGTACAAGTTCCTGGAAAAATACTCAGCATGCTTATACCACTTAACCAACCAAGAATCTTATATGCACATCACAACCATCATCTAATCCACCAATATCATACTTTATAACATACATGGAGTTACATACACTAACCACAAGCTTAAAAATCACAACCACAACATTTAAACTCAAGATCTACATCATTCATAACTTATATGTCCAAGATTCACACTAATAACCATGGATCTAACATTAAACATCACAAATACTACATGGCCAAGAGGGGTTAGGGTTTTTATACCTTCTTGATGTTCTTAAAATCTCAAACAAGCTTGGTTAACCTTGGGGAAGCCTTACTCTATGCTCACCATCTTCAATCTCACCAAAGAAATCAAGAACACGGAAGTGGGTTTCCTGAATGGAAAAACACGCCCCTAAGATCAGCCAAAACGAAGCCCTTGCACTCGTTTCCTGGTCGAGGCTCCTGAATGAAAGTTGTAGAGCGTCTTAACAGCTTTCTAACCATATAAAGAACAAAAAATTTCATTGAGTAATGAAGTCTCTAGGCCCGTTTTAGTGAGCTCTTTCCTGCTGGGCAGAATGGAGTATTTGGTGTTTGTTTTGTTTGATTAAAGTGATAAAGTGATCAATAATGCTTGATATTTTCACTTGGATGCATCTTATCTTCTTGCCATGTGGTGTCATCTCCTCATTGGTTCATTTGGATTACCTTTATCCATCCATAATTGCAAGCAAGTCCCTTGCTTTATACATATTGTTTCCAAGTCCTTCCTTCCTTTTCTTATTTGCACCAAGGGGCTTCCCTTCTTGTATATTTACTAAATCAATATGTTACAACTTATATGTTGCACTTCATTGTAATAGTGTGGCCCAATACCTCAAACAATCGTTGTGTCCAATTTTCTTTGTATTTTCTCTTTATCTCAGAAAAAATTCTCGCGGTTTCTCAATTGTTCTCATTTCCTTAAACTCTAGGATTTTATTCTCAATTCCATTTTCCTCTCATAGTATATCCTTCCTTGGACATCTAATATTTACTATCCTCAATTCATGATTCGCTCGCTTGATCGCTTAATCTCGTTATAAAGTCTCAGCGGTTTCTAGAACGTTCGTTTCACTATCTCAGGGGTTTTGGTTCTAAATTCTCGAATCAAATATAATAAAATCCTGACATAATTAAATCCTTAATTCCTCAAAATTAATATCTCATTTCTTGAATATAATAATATATAATTCACTTCCAGGTAAAATATTACACCAGAATACAAATTGGAATTTCTGAATTCCGATCGTCTTTATATACACTTATTTGCTCCGTGAATCACTAATATGACTTCGAAATATCCATACCATGTCTTGTACATAGGGTGGCGTGAAAATTTTCTTGGTCCTCAAAATCACTATTCATCCATAAATTACTATTCACGCATGACAAACACTATTCACGTATATACTTATTCTTAATAAGAAAAGTTTTAATTCTACCGAAAATCTGGGTTTTTACACAAATGGATCTAGAAAATACAAACTCAACAAAGAGTTATATGAAATTAGGCAAAATAATATGCCTATAAATGATTATTACACATCGATGAAATCTTTGTGGGAAGAGGTAGATACAATACAAGAAAAGGGTCAATAGACATCAGTTTATTGCCGATGTCTATGTTATTTTGCATGTGATGTCTTTTTCGGAGATGTCTATTCTAGACATCGGTCAGAAACTGATGTCTGTGCTAACATAGACATCGATATTTCCTTCAATACACATCAGTTGTTCTACAAAATAGGTTAGATATAATTAATTTTATAAACAACTTGCATGCCTTATATTCTAGAAAACATATAATAAACTAAGTTATTTTTCACATACACATCACTTTCTTTCTTTGGAAAAGATGTCTATTTGGATATTAGACATCATAATTTTATCAGATAAAGTGATGTATATAGTTATCTTAGACATCATCCTAGACTGATGTCTAATGTTCTTATAAACATCAGTTTCTTTATAAAAAAACTGATGTGTATAGTGACCTTAGACATCATCCTAGACTGATGTCTAATGTTCTTATAAACATCAGTTTTTTTCCAGAAAAGATCGATGTCTATAGATATTTTAGACATCATCCTATACTGATGTCTAATGTAGGTACAAACACCAGTTCTTTCTGAAAAAACTCATTTATATGTGTCTCTTAGACATCAGATTTTACAAATAAAAAGTGATTTCTATTTGTTTTTTAGACATCGAACATTGTAGAAAAAAGTGATGCATATCTTTGTTTTAGAAATCATTATTTGGTAAAACTTTCGATGTCTTTGTTACAATTAGACATTTGTTTCTGAGTGTAACTAAATAAACCGTTGTCTTTCAATGCATACCAAAAAATTAAAAACTGGATCATTCACAATATATCAAACCATGCATTTATATTAAACCATACACAAAATACAACCACCAACATGTACATCATCCATCTGTTACTTTAACAAGATACCAAACTGTACTGGGCACTAGAATTAACTACGTGCACAACCAAAAGTAAACATCAGATGCATAACAACTTGAATTACTACATCACGGACTGCATGTCTCCAAAACAGATGCTTATATCGACTACATTACTTTAAGTTGATAATTAACCAATACCAAAATCGTAGATCGGACTAGCTACCAACTAGAAATTCAAGCGGTTAACCAAATGTTTACGTCAATTTAAAGAGACCTACTAGAAACTATCAGATCTTGTCTTGGATGAACTTGAGAGCCTGAATACGTACTTCATCAAGCTCGGCCTCGGTGTACGTCCCTCGAGTCTTCGGCAGCCACTAAAGGCAACAAACAAACACAATTAAACAAAAATGAAAAGTACACCTTTATAATCAAAAGTAACCCATTAGAAAAACAAAGACGCACACCTTTGTAGCAAAAGTCAATCTTGTATCACTGATAATTTCTTTCATGTAGCGCATTACTACATAAGCACATTCAGTACCACCGGGTTCCTTAGGGGATCCCTATTAATTCCAAAAAATAAAATGCATCAGAAAATAAATTTACTAGCACTGAAATGAAGTGTAAAAGTACTTACATTCGGAAACTTTGCCTTGGCCGGCTTCCGGTTGCCCCTACCAGTTTCACAATTGTAAGTTTTCACTGCCCTGCATAAAAAATAAAAGTTGATCCAATGTACACAAAAAATCATGAATTTTCATCAAAATGTTACGGTAAATAAAAATTACCTTGATAATGCTTGTTCTAGTAATGCAAACTGTGTTGGGTGAGGGAGTGGATTGAAAAAATAAATTTCACCTTCCCAAATAATAGCCAAAATCCAATGCATACTATTTTCATTTAAATACATACCAAAGACAGATTTTTAGTACTTTATCCAGTTTTTTGGTATCGTAACTTAATATAAGATAGAACTTACTCCTGATTATGCGGCAAAAAGAACAGCCAATCCGGGTTGCCCCTTTTCAAGCGGTTAATAATGTAAGATTTAAAATCAGCATTCAACTTATATGTGGATCCAGGGTCAATAAAAGCAAATGTTTCTGCCAGTTCTGGTTTTTCAATTATCTCAGCATGCAAATGCCTACCAAAAAAAGATACCAACATTAGAGGTAGAGATATGCAATTGGAAAAATACTAACATTAGAATGCATATCGGAAAAAGAAAAATTGTAACTTACGCCATGTAAGCTATAATTACAACTTGCCCTAGCATATCAAACTCCAACAACGCCAAAACATTCTCATGTAACAAATAAATTGTCTTTTCATGCCCAAACACTTCTGACTTGCAATCAATCTGTTTTGAAAGCCCAGTAGTTTCCATCCAGCTGGTTACATGTTTATACAGTAAGTTAAAGCCCTTCAGCACTTTTGCACTTGGTTTTGCATGTAAGAACTGTGCCCTCAATTTTTGCAACTCATCATTCTTGTCGTACCCTTTCTTTTTTCTTAATCTGTAGATCATCAAACCATCAAAAATTTAAACACAATTTCATTTGTAATATCCTCACAAGCACCATTTTTATTTCAAATTCAGACCACATATAGTAAATTATACCTCAGTAGTTGTGTGGCTTATTAAATCCTCAGGCCATGCTAAAAAAGAGCCAAGTGCATCGCGGACTGTCTCCAATTCACTACGGATCGGCACTGGAAGCAAAGCATCTGGTTTGATGATGCCATAGACAGAGACACACTGATGTCCAAGTGGTATATCAATTCCATGGACTTTTCCTCCAGTCTCGCGAGGATACACCATACCAAATGCAACCTTGTTCTCTATCCTCTCGATAGATAAGTCACACATTCTGTTTCCCTACAATATTTAAATGAAAAAATAAAAATACTAAGGTAAAAAGAAATCATCAACTCATAGAGCTTAAGCAATAAAATCAAATACTAAATTATGGAATTAAATTATCCTTCTATCGATTAATTTACCAAATTTCCAGGAGGTGAAGGCCTAGGGGGAGCATCTGTAGGAACACAGTCCTCATCAAACTCTAGTACAATTGCAGCAGGCTGATTGTTTTCCGGCTGGAAACTTTCCTTTTCAGACTGCATTGGGGAGTGATGATTTTGGTCGGAAGTAATCAATGCCTTCAGCTGAGCAATCTTTGCCTCAAGAGCTTTTGTCTTTTTCATCCCTTTGACGATCATGGGCCATCAACTCTTCCTTCGTTATTCGAACTTTCTTCTCTCATGGTAAATTAAAGAACTGTTTTGGAGTGATGTACCCTCCAACAGCGCGGACCCTACCAGAATGCTCAAGACTCCCCAAAGCCGTAGTCAAAACATCTTCACCTCCAGAAAATTGTATTTCACCCTTCTCTTTCTTTTCCAACAAAGTATCCTATTGATATGAAAATAATTAGCCCAAATTACAAAGTCTAAAATTTTATTAATTATAAATGATGCCCTACTAGTGTGCCAATATAATAGGAGACTTACGATTGTATCACATACAACTTGTAAATCTTCATCTACAACTTCAACCTCTTGGCCATTTTTTCGCTTACGAGCCTTTTTCCAAAAAATTGCTCTATCAGGTTCTACTCCCGGCTCCAACCTTCCACTTTTTATCTGTTTAAAATGAAGCAAAATACAAAAATTCATGCTAAATTTTTATCGAACAAGACAATATTGACTTAGTTCTTACTTCATCTTCTTTTAAACCAATATAACCCTTTCTTGACAAGCGGTGATGATATTTTCGATAAGAAACTCTTTCACTATGCACTTCATGTATTTCCTAAAAACAAAATTACAGAATTACATATCATATATACAGGTGCAGAATATAAAATGAACAGAATTATCGAATACAAAATAAAACTATAAAATAAAATCATACCTCCCATGTCGGATCAGTCCTCTGTCTCACAAATCTTTTTCAGGTTGACTTACTAACAAAATCATATTGCTTTGGGGGCTTACTCAATATCGCCTTCTGTCCAACATATGGCCGCACACACTTCCTCGTCAAATCAGTCTTAAATTGTCGCCATTTACAACCAGCAGACTTTAGGACAAAGTGCTCACAATGTGGTTTCACTTTGAATGTAGACTGGATAAAACACAAGTAAAATGAGAAATTTAAATATGAGAAATTAACAACACATGTAAAAATAGAGAGCACAAGTAAAATGTAAAATTTACAAATGCTATAGAGCACCTGAATATCTAGCTAAAGCTTTGATTTTAATTCAGGATTCAAATTTGGCTAACTAGTAATGTCGATTGGAATCATAGTCCTGGCCAACATTCCAATATATGACTGCAATCCCGCCCGAGTTTCACCATCAGCAAGTCCCCAATCATTGAATGTTACTTTAGCCTTTTTCCCGCGAGCTTTCTTCACAACCACTTTGTACATTGCGCATACACCATGCTTACTGTTATAGCCAAAATTCGGATTCAGGTATTTTAAAATCGATTCGGGTCAGATATGGGTTCAATTTTGGGAATTCTAGGATAAATTAGGGTTTTGGCACAAATTAAAAAAAGTAGGCCACGCCCTCACTTTTCTTATAAGGAGGGCGCGCCCTGAATGATACTTTTATGATAAGGATTTCTACTTCGTCTGGAATTCCAGGACCTATTTAAGAATTCCCTCCCGTCGTATCTCGGGAGGGGGATGTCCGTCGTAGAAGGCCTCCAAGGGTTTGGTTTGGGGGTATCTCTGATGAGCACAGCACGCGTGCATGTTTCTGTCCATGTACTGTTAGTATACGGGGATTTAGGCGAGCTCTATTTGGATTTAGTTGCATTTATTTGAGTATTTGCTTGCTTGTTGGTTTTGGTTGGTTTGAAGGGGATCACTTGCATTTTCATATTAGTTGCATTCATGCATTGAACTTCATTGGATTGTTCAGTGTCTGTTTATGCTTGGGGACAAGCATCGGTTTAAGTTTGGGGGTGTGTTAGTGGACTTTATGTCCACCAAATACGTTTCATTTGGGCTTAAATTGAACGCTTGTGTCTTTTGATGTGTTTTCTTGTTTTTAGTGTGCAGAGTATCGTTTGGGGAATAAGGTGGTGGAATTGCGTGTTTCGGATGGTTTAGAGCTGGAAGTGTCGAGGGCTGAGATAGCATATCGATCAGGGAGCATATCGGAGCATTGTGCAGCAGCCAACAGAGGAACGGAGCAAAATCAAGATTCTGGACAGGGGGCCAGGCGCGCCCGCGCCTGTATAGAGCGCGCCCACGCCCTGGCTGGATGAGAAATACTATTTTTTTTTCTGCTGTTGGGCTTGTTCTGAAGGGCCGGTTCGGATGAGATGTGCAGCCTTGTGTCTTGGAAGCCCAATTATTATGTACTATTGGGGGAAAAGCCCTAATTATCAATGAGGAGTATCGTATTATTCTAAGGTAGATTTTTAGAGAAAGAAGAATCATTGGGAGAGCATCAAGCTTTTTTGGGGTTTCATAGTTTTCATTTCATATTTGTAATCTCCTATTGCGTTGAATGCTCGGTTGTTTTCGTATACTCTTTCACTACTCTTGTTTGGTTTATCGTAACTCTTTTTCGATCATGTTTACACTTGAACCTATGATGGCGATTAGGTCGATTATGGGCTAACTCGTTATCATGGGATTTTAATGGATTTTTCTATGGATTCTAGTAATTAAGTGTTTTTTATGCCTTGGTGTGTGATTGATTGTATTGATTTCCTAGTATGATTACGCTTATTCGTTATAGGTGAGTCGCGAACACCTGTAATTGTTTGTTTATTCCTGGTGAATGCGAAAGTGGATCTAGGGTTTAGAACAAATCGTGCTAGCATAGGTTTTTGCATGCGAAGAACATGTATTAATTTGTGGTGTAATTCTAACCGTCTTGCACTGAATATGTGGTTTTCTGGATGCTTGGTTTTTAATAGGTATGTGTTCAATTGCTATAGACATATAGGAACTACGCATATTTGGTGACTACTTGACTTCTATCAATTGTGGATGATCAGTAGGATGGTATACGCACAACGAAAGTTGGTGTGTATCAGTTTAGTGCATCTAATCAGTAATCAACTCTGTCACATGCTAGGTTAAAGGGGCATAAGATTCTAGATGAAGTGGTTAATGAAATTGAAATCCCATGTTTGTTTATTATAAGTTAATCATTAAGTTATTTTCTCGTAATTTTCATAGTTGGTATTTAATCATTAGTTAATCAAAACCAAAATTGTGATTGTCTTTGCAGTGAGTGTAAATCATAAGCTGGTGTATAAGTGAACTAAAACGAACAATTCGAGTCTCTGTGGGAACGAATCCTATTTACCATATATTACTTGTTGACCACGTTCTCTTGCATGAATAAATGCGAACAAGTTTTTGGCGCCGCTGCCGGGGACTCGGTTCATTGTTGGTTTAGTTTATGTTCTTGTCATCAATTTGGATTAAATTCACTGACTCAGACATTTTTCTCACTTATTTACTTTTGGGTTTCTCAGGTACTATCTTGAGCGTGTATGCGTACTCGTTCTCAAGTTCGTGAAGAGAATCTGGTAGGAAAGGAGCGAGAAGAGGAATTTGTGGGAGAAGTTGAAGAAGAGTTGGAAGTTACTGAAGAAATGGCAGATAACAAGGCGCTGAAGGAATATTCTCAGCCCAAGATTAATGATATTCAGTCGAATATTGTGCGGTCGGCTATTGCTGTAAATAATTTTGAGATCAAGCCGGGCACGATCCAAATGGTCCAGAACTCAGTCCAGTTTGGGGGTTCACCTGTTGAGGATCCTAACATGCATATCAGAGATTTCATCGAGATCTGTGACACCTTCAAAACCAACGGGGTTTCTGAGGAAGCTAAGGTTGTTCCCATTCTCTTTGAGGGACAAGGCAAAAAGCTGGTTGCATTCACTTCCAGCAGGTTCCATCACTACATGGGAAGATCTGGCACAAAAATTCTTGACTAAATTCTTTCCTATGGCAAAGACTGCTGCCATGAGGAATGCTCTTACACAATTTAGTCAGCATTATGGTGAATCACTGTGTGAAGCTTGGGAAAGGTACAAGGAGATGCTTCGGAAATGTCCTCATCATAGGATGCCAGATTGGATGGCCATCAGTGGTTTTTACAATGGGTTAAGCCATTCTCGGGCAATTCTCGATGCAGCATCTGGAGGAGCTCTATGGGCCAAAAGCTATGAAGAGGCCTATGACTTGATTGAAATGATGGCTGCGAACGAGTATCAGAATCCGACCCAGCGTATTCCACAAGGTAAGGTTGCAGGTGTTCTTGGAGTGGATGCCACAACAGCTATAGCAGCTCAGCTACAGGCTCTATCCATGAAAGTGGATTCATTAGCTAAAGTGGGGGTTCAACAAGTCGCCATGGTTTGTGAATTGTGTGCGGGGGCTCATGAAACTAATCAATGTGCAATTTCTAGCGAGTCGGCACATTTTGTCAGCAATTATCAGAGGCCTTCACAACCTGCTCCTAACACATATCATCCTAACAATAGGAATCATCCTAACTTCAGTTGGAGCAACAATCAGAATACCATGCAATAACCATCTCAGGGTCAGCAGTATGGTTCGAAGCAGTTCAACAATTCGGGTTATCAACAACCCTATGCCCAAAGGCCACCATACAATCCACCTGGATTTCATCAACAACATCAAGGAAGTCATGTGCATTCGAATGAGAAGTCAAAGATGGAAGAATTGCGAATGATGTGCAAGAGTCAAGCAGTATCTCTGAAAACTCTTGAAAACCAAATTGGCCAACTGGCCAATGCTCTTTTGAACAGACCTCATGGGCAATTACCTAGTGACACGGAAGCAAATCCGGGTAAAAAGGAGGTCAAGGAACAGATTCATGCTGTTACGTTGCGTTCTGGAAAGGTTACAGACGATCTGGAGGTCAAAAATCATCTTAACGAAGAACTTGAGAATTCTGTGAACAGTGAATTGGAGCGCGGGCGCGCCTGAGGGTTCTGTTCGTTCTTCAATTTCTGTTCTTCCAGTCGTTCAGAAGGCATCAAGTGAGGAAGAAAGGGAAAAGTCAGCTGGGAAAACAAGTTTCGAGAGTAAGGAAGCTAGCAAGGAAGTTTATCCGCCTCCGCCATTCCCTAAAAGGCTTCAGAAACAGAAGTTTGATAAGCAATTTGCAAAGTTCTTGGAAGTGTTCAAAAAGTTGCACATAAATCTACCGTTTGCTAAAGCCCTGGAACAAATGCCAAGTTATGCCAAGTTCATGGAAGGCATACTTTCGAGGAAATTGAAACTCGAGGAGTTAGAGACCGTCGCTTTGACGGAGGAGTGCAGTGCTGTCTTGCAACAAAAGTTACCACCTAAGATGAAGGATCCGGGGAGTTTTACCATACCATGCATCATTGGGAATGTTTCCTTTGACAAGTATTTGTGTGATTTAGGGGCAAAAATCAACCTCATGCCTTATTCGGTTTTCTTGCAAATTGGTCTTCCGGAGCCTAAGCCTACAAACATGTCACTCCAGTTAGCTGATCGCTCAATCACCTACCCTCGAGGAATTGTAGAAGATGTTCTGGTGAAAGTGGACAAACTTATCTTTCCAGCGGATTTCGTCATACTTGATTTTGAAGAAGATAAGAAAATCCCTATCATTCTTGGGAGACCATTCTTGGCCACGGGTCAGACCTTGATTGACGTGCAGAAAGGGGAACTCACTATGAGGGTGCATGATCAGAATGTCACCTTCAATGTTTTTAAGGCTATGAAGTTTCCAACTGAGGAAGAGTAGTGTTTGAAGATAGACTTGGTTGAGTCGGTAGTGCAATCAAAAATTGAGCATCTACTCATGAATGACACATTGGAAAAAGCACTAATTGGTGATTCTTTATTGGAAGAAGATGATATAGATGAGCAACTGCTATTCCTTGATGCTACTCCATGGCAAAGGAAATTTGAGAGACCAGTGGAATCTTTAGGTCTATCTGAATTGAAGGGGTCACATCAGCGGTTGAAACCATCCATTGAAGAAGCTCCAACTCTAGAGCTCAAACCACTACCTGATCACTTAAGGTATGCCTCTCTTGGTGAGTCATCTACTTTACCTGTGATTATTGCTGCTAACCTGTCAGATTTCGAGGAAGACAAGCTCTTGAGAGTTCTTAGAGAATTCAAATCATCCATTGGATGGATTATTGCAGACATCAAGGGGATTAGTCCGGCTTACTGTCAACATAAAATTCCACTAGAAGAAGGGAGTAAACCAACAGTGGAACATCAAAGACGTCTAAATCCAATCATGAAAGAAGTTGTGAAGAAAGAAATTATCAAGTGGTTGGATGCAGGGATTATCTATCCCATTTCTGATAGTTCATGGGTAAGCCCAGTTCAATGTGTGCCGAAGAAAGGGGGCATGATGGTAATCACCAATGAGAAGAATGAACTTATCTCCACTCGCACAGTCACTGGTTGGAGAATCTGTATGGACTACCGGAAATTGAACAAGGCCACCAGGAAGGATCATTTTCCTTTGCCCTTTATCGATCAGATGCTAGACAGACTTGCAGGTCATGAGTACTATTGCCTTCTGGATGGATATTCTGGGTATAATCAAATCTGTATTGCTCATGAGGATTAGGAGAAGACGACATTCACATGTCCATTTGGTACATTTGCTTTTCGGCGGGTCTCTTTTGGTTTGTGTGGTGCACCTGGCACCTTTCAAAGGTGTATGATGGCTATCTTTTCAGACATGATTGGTAAGATCGTAGAAGTTTTCATGGATGACTTTTCTGTAATTGGTCTTTCTTTCGACGAATGTTTGCAAAATCTGGGTGCAGTTCTGAAAAGATGTGTGGAGACTAATCTAGTGCTTAACTGGGAGAAATGCCATTCCATGGTGCAGGAGGGAACTATCCTTGGGCACAAGGTGTCACAGAGAGGTCTAGAGGTGGACAGAGCAAAAATAGAAATAATTGAAAATCTTCCACCACCTAATTAAGTAGGAGGGATTCGCAGTTTCCTTGGTCATGCAGGGTTCTACAGGCGTTTCATCAAAGACTTCTCAAAAATATCCAAACCGTTGTGTAAGCTCTTGGAAAAGGACGTTCCTTTTAAATTTGACGAAGAATGTTTGACCGCTTTCGAGACTCTGAAAAAGAAATTGGTTTCAACACCAGTGATCATTGCTCCTGATTGGAGTGAACCTTTCGCTATGATGTGCAACACTAGCGATTATGCAGTGGGGGCCGTTCTTGGCCAAAAGAAAGAGAAAGTGTTTCATGTGATCTATTATGCAAGCAAGACCCTTAATGAGGCTCATTTGAACTACACTACTACTGAGAAGGAGCTGTTGGCCATAGTCTATGGTTTTGAAAAATTTCGTTCTTACTTGCTCGGTACAAAGGTAATGGTACCATCATTAATGAATTCTTCCCGGATGAGCAATTGTTTAGGGTGCAAGAAGAAGAGCCATGGTACGCAGACATTGTGAACTTTCTGGTTAGTCAAGTGATTCCACCCGAGCTCTCTTATGCACAAAGGAAGAAGTTCTTGCATGAAGTCAAATGGTATCGTTGGAACGAACCATATCCGTTTAAACAGGGAGCTGATCAGGTTATTAGAAGATGTGTGCCGTACAGTGAAACAGAGGCTATTCTGAGGGATTATCACGCCACGACATATGGAGGCCACTATGGAGGTGAAAAGACTGCAACTCGAATTCTTCAAGCGGGTTTCTATTGGCCTTCTCTTTTTAAGGATGCTCATCAGTATATCTTAAGGTGTGACCGTTGTCAGCGTGTTGGTAACATATCGAGGAGGGATGAGATGCCCCTTAATGTAATGTTGGAAGTGGAAATTTTCGATGTTTGGGGAATCGACTTCATGGGACCGTTTATCTCCTCATGCAACAATCAATATATCTTGCTAGCCGTTGATTACATCTCTAAATGGGTTGAGGTCAAAGCACTCCCGACCAATGATGCCAATGTCGTGCTTAAGTTCCTTCAGAAGAACATCTTCACCAGATTTGGCACTCCTCGAGTCATTATCAGTGATGAAGGCACTCATTTTTGCAATCGCAAATTCACTAATCTTATGGCCAGATACAATATCAATCATCGGGTAGCTACAACATACCATCCTCAGACCAATGGCCAAGCTGAAGTGTCTAATCGTGAAATCAAGCGTATTCTGGAAAAGGTGGTGAGTCCTTCAAGAAAGGATTGGTCTCTGAAACTCGATGAAGCCGCCTGGGCTTATCGAACGGCATATAAAACACCTTTGGGTATGTCGCCATATCAGCTTGTCTATGGGAAAGCTTGTCATTTGCCGGCAGAATTGGAGCACAAGGCTTATTGGGCTTTGAAGAAGCTAAATTTTGATCTTAAAGCCGCGGGTGAAAAGAGAATGGTGCAACTCAATGAGATGGACGAGTTTCGCTTGCAAGCCTATGAGAACAATAAACTCCACAAAGAAAAAGTGAAGCGATGGCATGATCGTCGTTTAGTCAACAAGGTATTTGTTCCTGGCCAAACCGTGTTGTTATTTAATTCTCGCCTTCGTCTGTTTCCAGGAAAGCTTAAGTCGAGATGGTCAGGGCCCTTTGTTGTCAAAACTGTGTTTCCGCATGGAGCGGTTGAAATTTTTGAGAAATCACCTGATCAGTCCTTCAAAGTCAATGGTAAGAGATTGAAACCGTACTTTGGTGAGGTATCGAATCGTGGAGCTGAAACCGCGATTCTTGCAACTACTGAGTGAATCATGGAAGTCACGTCAAGCTACTGACGTAAAAGAAGCGCTTCGTGGGAGGCAACCTACGTTTTGTTGTACAAGAATGGAAAAAAAAAATTTGGCAGAAAGTTTGGGCGCGGGCGCGCGGGATTTGCTGAGAGGAGGCGCGGGCGCGCTGCACAGGGCACGGGCAGCGCGCGGAAAGCTGCTGTAAAAAAACGAAAAAAAAGATCCAAAACAGAAAATTAAAGAGGGGAAATCAGTTTTTGGGGTTTTTAACCTATATAAACACATACCCACTACACCACTTCTACAATTACAAACCCTAGCCACTACTTTCATCCAAATCTATCAAAACACAATCTAACCTAAACACACAAACCTCTTCCCATCAATTCCATGGCTTCTAAGAGAACAAGAAGATCTGTGGCCTCTAGTGATTCTTCATCTAGTGGGGGGAATGCTCCTAGTTTCAATTCACCAGAGGCTCAAGAAGAATTTACGCGATTGTTGACCAAGCCAGTGGTCAAAGAGAGGGGTTTTACTCCGGGTATCATGGATGGAGATCTGGTGGGCATGATTATGAGGCGGGGATGGGATACGGTGTGTGAGGTGGCTGAGGCGGTACCTTTGAGTATCGTTAGAGAGTTCTATGCTAATGCAAAGAAACTGAAGAATGGGTATTCTACAGTTCGTGGTTTTGTGGTCGATTATACTCCTGCTGCCATCACTAGGGTTTTGGATGTTCCAGCACCTGTACCTGGTGAAGAGGACTATGGGGTGAAGGGCCATGGGGATGTAGATCTTGAGGCCATTCTGAGGCAGATGACAGTTTCGGGCACTGAATGGAAGCGCAGGGCGGGGTCGACGGAGCCGATTACTTTTCCGGCTTCTGCGTTGAACAGGTATGCTAAGGCCTGGAATTTGTTTATTTGTGCAAACATATTACCATCTTCGCATTCTCATGAGGTGACTGTGAATAGAGCTATTCTGTTGTGGGCTATTGTGAATGAAAGGTACATCGATGTGGGTAGTGTTATTCATCGGAACATAATCAGGTTCATGCAAGGGGGTTCCACTGCAGCAATTCCTTATGGCTCAGTGGTTGTTCGATTGTGTTTAGATGTGGGTATTCGCTGGCCAGCAGAGGAGCAGTTACAGTTGCCAGCTAGCTGCATAGACAAGGCGACTATTGCTAGGTTGGCTGAGTGGGATGGTGGTGAGCCACATCCGCGAGGCTTGGGTTACATTCTGGGTGGTGATGTGCCACCACGTCCGCAGCAGGAGGCTAGAGCTGGTCCTTCGAGAGCACGGAGGGGTGTTGTGAGTGAGAGTACTGGTTTGATCGAGTCTCACTTCAGGAGGCTCGCTAGGCGGATAGATGCTGTTGATGAGAGGCAGAGCCGTTTTGCTGATGATCTGGCACAGGCTTTGGGCACGGCATTTTTAGTTACAGGGGTTGAGTTTGTTTGGCCTCAGTATGGAGATGGAGTTGTTTATCCACCACCGGACTCACCCGAGGAGGGTGATCCTGCTGATGATTGAGGTATCTCTGTGCACTTTATTTATTTCTTGCCTTCAATGGGGACATTGAAGATTTTAAGTTTGGGGGTGGGAAATGAAGATTGTGATTAGTATTTAGATGCATATAGGACATGTAGTGTAGTATTATCATGCATATTGTTTAAATTGTTCATCATGTATCATGCATATTGTTTATTTGTGAGTCATGTAGTGGCATTCCAGATTGCATAGCATAATTCATGCATTCATGCATTTTCCATGATCCCTTAGAACGAACTAATTCTGACTGGTAGGTAGGTGTCTGATTGAGTGAGTGCACTAATGATGAGTAGAGGGTTGCTTTATAGTTCTTATGAAACTGATTTGCTTGTTCAGAAACAAAATTTTTACACAATCACAGTCTCATTGAGTTCTTTTGAATTGGATCCGGCCATGTCTGTTTGGTTGCTAAAAGTTAACACCTAGTTTAAACCTAGAATGTTTGATGAATTCTTGAAAGCGAAGGAACACTTAAGTATAAGTTTGGGGGAAACAAAGAAATCATGATAATTGTGAATAGTATTAATAAATTGGTGTCAAATGGCTATTAGCCGGCTCATATTTATATGAGTGGTCTAGGGTTGGAGATGAGAATTCTTACTCCAGATTGTCTAGTAAAAAAAAAAAGAAGAAGAAAATGAAAAAGAAAAAAAAAGGGAGTCGTGTAAATTGTGTAATTGCAAAATTAACCAGGGTGAGCTCTTTAATACTCGAGCAATTAAGTACGAGGGGACTTTGTGCCTAGTGACCTAAGGCTTTTATAGTCTGGGATCCACTGACCTAACGCTCGTTACATGGGTATTATTGTATAAGCCTTTAGGGGTCTCATCCATTGCACGGTTAAATAAGCATGCGTTGTATATATAGTGTTATGTGTCATATGTGTTAGTAATTAAGCATGATTTCTTGTCAACTCAAGTGGACTATGGCGGTGTATCTGGAGGGATCTTGTGTCTAACGTTCATTCTATTTTTAAACCTGGTGGTTGTTTGGCTAAGAATATGTATGGTCTTGGTTTGGTTTGGGGGTATCTCTGATGAGCACAGCACGCGTGCACGTTTCTGTCCATGTACTGTTAGTATACGGGGATTTAGGCGAGCTCTATTTGGATTTAGTTGCATTTCTTTGAGTATTTGCTTACTTGTTGGTTTTGGTTGGTTTGAAGGGGATCACTTGCATTTTCATATTAGTTGCATTCATGCATTGCACTTCATTGGATTGTTTAGTGTCTGTTTATGCTTGGGGACAAGCATCGGTTTAAGTTTGGGGGTGTGTTAGTGGACTTTATGTCCACTAAATACATTCCATTTCGGCTTAAATTGACCGCTTGTACCCGAGTGTTTAGTGTCTTTTGATGTGTTTTCTTGTTTTTAGTGTGCAGAGTATCGTTTGGGGAATAAGGTGGTGGAATTGCGTGTTTCGGATGGTTTAGAGCTGGAAGTGTCGAGGGCTGAGATACCATGTCGATCAGGGAGCATATCGGAGCATTGTGCAGCAGCCAACAGAGGAACGGAGCAAAATCGAGATTCTGGACAGGGGGGCCAGGCGCGCCCGCGCCTGTATAGAGCGCGCCCGCGCCTGTATAGAGCGCGCCCGCGCCCTAGCTGGCTGAGAAATACTATTTTTTTTCTGCTGTTGGGCTTGTTCTGAAGGGCCGGTTCGGATGAGATGTGCAGCCTTGTGTCTTGGAAGCCCAGTTATTATGTACTATTGGGGGAAAAGCCCTAATTATCAATGAGGAGTATCGTATTATTCTAAGGTAGATTTTTAGAGAAAGAAGAATCATTGGGAGAGCATCAAGCTTTTTGGGGATTTCATAGTTTTCATTTCATATTTGTAATCTCCTATTGCGTTTAATGCTCGGTTGTTTTCGTATACTCTTTCACTACTCTTGTTTGGTTTATCGTAACTCTTTTTCGATCATGTTTACACTTGAACCCATGATGGTGATTAGGTCGATTATGGGCTAACTCGTTATCATGGGATTTTAATGGATTTTTCTATGGATTCTAGTAATTAAGTGTTTTTTATGCCTTGGTGTGTGATTGATTGTATTGATTTCCTAGTATGATTACGCTTATTCGTTATAAGTGAGTCGCGAACACCTGTAATTGTTTGTTTGATCCTGGTGAATGCGAAAGTGGATCTAGGGTTTAGAACAATTCATGCTAGCATAGGTTTTTGCATGCGAAGAACATGTATTAATTTGTGGTGTAATTCTAACCGTCTTGCACTGACTATGTGGTTTTCTGGATGCTTGGTTTTTAACCGGTATGTGTTTAATTGATATAGACATATAGGAACTACGCATATTTGGTGACTACTTGACTTCTATCAATTGTGGATGATCAGTAGGATGGTATACGCACAACGAAAGTTGGTGTGTATCAGTTTAGTGCATCTAATCAGTAATCAACTCTGTCACATGCTAGGTTAAAGGGGCATAAGATTCTAGATGAAGTGGTTAATGAAATTGAAATCCCATGTTTGTTTATTATAAGTTAATCGTTAAGTTATTTTCTCGTAATTTTCATAGTTGGTATTTAATCATTAGTTAATCAAAACCAAAATTGTGATTGTCTTGGCAGTGAGTGTAAATCATAAGCTGGTGTATAAGTGAACTAAAACGAACAATTCGAGTCTTTGTGGGAACGAATCCTATTTACCATATATTACTTGTTGACCACGTTCTCTTGCGTGAATAAATGCGAACAATGTATACCTACGATCAAAGGCCTGGTAACTATACTCCTTTGGCGGCTTCTATTGAGCACATCTTCGAGGTGAATAAGAATAAAGGATTCTTCAGGAGGCCAGAGCCTCTAACTTCTTGGCAGAGCAAAGATAAAAAGAAGTATTGTGAATTCCATGAGTCTTCAGGGCATAACACTCACGAATATCGTCAGCTCAGGGAGGAGATTGAGGATTTGATTAAGGAAGGATACTTGACAGAATGGATTGTTAAGGAGGTGAAGAAACACAAGGAGAATCCTGACAGGAGAGATGGAGGGTGCGCCCTCCATGGAGATGGTAAGCCCGAAGAGAAAAAGTTCATCAAGGAAGGGAGTATTTATACTATCTTTGGAGGACATCACCTGGGTGGTGATAGCAATCATGCTATGGAGAGGTATGCTAGAGAGGCAAGATACAAACCTCTCACAAATGTGAATAGTTTAGAGTTAAGGCCGCCCAAATTGTTCAAGGGAGAGTGTGCAGATATTACTTTCACTGAAGAAGAAACAAGATGGGTACATCATCCACACAATGATGCTCTGGTGGTAGCAATTCAGATTGGTTCCAAGAATGTACATCGGGTTTTTGTTGACAACGGAAGTTCGGTGAATATTCTATATTATAGCACTTACAAGAAACTGGGACTCCTAGATAAGGATATAATTCAAGATAATGGATGGATCTATGGTTTTTCGGGCGAATCTGTGAAAGTCTTGGGAGCTATCAACCTATCGGTAACTCTTGGGGAAGGGGTTCTTTCTGTGACTCAAATGATGGATTTTATGATTTTGAATGTGGAATCATCGCATAATGCTTTGGTAGGGCACCCCTTGTTGAAGGAAATGAAAGTTGTGACCTCCATCTATCATCTTGCAATGAAATTTCCTACGCCCAATGGTGTGGGGATTATAAGGGGATCTCAACATGATTCCAGAGATTGTTATCAAAAAGCAATCAAAGGGTTTAGGAGACAACAAGGTGGAGAGTGCGCCCTGGTTGAAGGTAATTCGGGGGTCATGAGCATTGCCCCGGGAGAAGTAAAAATTCATTATCTCGTCCAAGGAAGATGACCCGGTTCTTGGCGATCTTCAAGAAGGAATTCTGGAAGAAATTGAAGAATATTCAGAGGACATAATCTCTATCAATATCAGAGGTGAGCAAGTTGAAGGAAGGCGAATGTTACTTGAAGGCTTGATGCATACCCTTGTTGAGGAAGACTTCCCTCTTAAAGATGACGCGCCCTCCAAGGATGAAGCACCAATCGAAGATCCTTGAAGTTTTGATTCTAACCTTGATCCAGGAACACCACAGCTGGTTGAGAAGACTGGCCCTGCAGAAGATACAATTTCAATTCTAGTAGATAAAAAGAATCCAACAAAGGTTCTGAAAATTGGGTCGCACCTGAATTCCAAATTGAGAGGGATGCTCACCAACTTTCTTTTGAATAATCTGGATGTTTTTGCTTGGAGTAATGCTGACATGGTTGGAATTGATCCGGGGGTTATGTGTCATCATCTGAATATAGATCCTACCAAGAAGGGAATCCGCCAGAAACGCCAGCCAGTGAGTGGAGAGAGAGCTATAGCATTGAAAGAAGAGGTGGATAGACTTCTAGATGTCGGGCTGATCAAGGAGTCATATTATCCAGATTCGTTGGCCAATCCGGTTCTTATGAGAAAGCCAAATGGAAAATGGAGGACTTGTGTTGATTTCACCGATTTGAACAAGGCATGACCAAAGGATAGCTTTCCACTCCCGAGGATTGATCAGTTGGTGGATGCTACGGCAGGATACGCTCTTTTAAGTTTCATGGATGCTTACTCAGGCTAAAACCAGATCCCTATGTATGAACCAGATCAGGAACACACCTCTTTTATTACAGATTGAGGATTATATTGTTATATTGGGATGCCTTTTTGGTTGATTAATGCTGGGGCAACTTATCAGAGGTTGGTGAACATGATGTTTACGGATTTGATTGGGAAAACCATGGAGGTATACATAGAGGACATGCTTGTTAAGTCCTTGAAGGCAGAAGATCATGTAAAACACTTGGAGGAGATGTTCGAGATTTTGAGGAAATTCAGGATGAAGCTGAACCCACAGAAATGTGTCTTTGGAGTGGAATCTGAGAAGTTTTTGGGTTTCATTGTGAATCATCGTGGAATTGAAGCAAATCCAGCAAAGATCAAAGCTTTACTAGACATGAAATCACCTTCTAATGTGAAGCAGGTTCAAAGCTTGGCGGGAAGAATAGCAGCCTTAAATCGTTTTGTATCAAAGTCATCGGATAAATGTAGAGAATTCTTCAAGGCAATCAGGGTGGCAGCCAAGGATTTTGTATGGACCCCTGAATGTGAGGAAGCTTTTCAGAAAAAAAAGGAGCAGCTGGGAAATCCTCCGCTTTTGGCTAAGCCGGTGGAAGGAGAGACGTTAATTTTATACTTGGCCGTTTTGGAGCATTCCATCAGTGTAGTGCTGGTAAGGGAAGAAGTTGATCATTAGTCTCCGGTTTTCTATGTGAGTAAGCGTTTGCTTGACGCGGAGACCAGATACACCAGCATGGAGAAGTTGGTCTATGCCTTAGTTCTAGCATCTAGGAAGCTTCGGCCCTATTTTCAAGCTCACAAGATTAAGGTTCGTACGGCATATCCATTGAGACAAATTCTCCATAAGCCGGAAACCTCTAGTCGAATGTTAAAATGGGCAATTGAGCTAGGACAATTTGATTTGGAATATACCCCAAGGACTGCTATCAAGGGTCAAGCTCTAGCTGATTTCATTCTTGAATTCGAGTCAAAAAATGAAGAAAAGTCGCTTGTATTGGTTGAGCCTGAAATTCCACTTAAGAGGGCGTGCCCTCTTGAGGAAGTCCCTCAACCTTGGTGGAAGTTACAGGTAGATGGAGCTGTGAATAATGGGGGAGCTGGAGGAGGTGTAATCTTGTTTACCCCCGAAGGAAATCAACTCATGAGTGCCATTCATTTCAAGTTCCAAGCAACCAATAATGATGCTGAGTATGAAACCTTGATTAATGGGTTGAATATGGCTTTGGAGATGAAGGTAGTGAATCTCATCGTGTTAAGTGATTCCGAATTAGTGGTTGGACAGGTAAAGGGCGGATTTCAGTGTAGAGGTCCAAGGACAGAACTTTACATGAAGTGCGCTCAGCGGTTGATCCAAAAATTCCGAGAAGTACGGGTAGAGTGTATTCCACGAGATGAGAATTGTAGCGCAGATGTTTTAGCCAAGTTGGGGTCTCAGAAAGATGTTATGCTGTTGGGAACGGTTCCTTTGCAAATTCAGGAAGTACCTAGTATTCCAGAAAAAGAAGTCATGGAGGTAGAATCAACCCCACAGGTTACTTGGATGACTCCCATTCAAAAATATATCCGAGAAGGTATACTTCCAAGTATGAAGTTTGAGGCAAGGCGACTTCAGTATCAAGCAGCTAGATTTGTGGAATATGATGGAATATTATATAAGAGGGGTTTCAATCAACCACTTCTCAAGTGCATATATGGAGATGAGTGTAATTACATCCTTAGGGAGATTCATGAAGGGATTTGCGGTAATCACTCGGGGGGTGGTTCATTAGCAATGAAGGTGTTAAGGCAAGGATATTATTGGCCTACCTTGAAGAAGGACGCTTATGAGTTTGTTAAGGCATGTGATAAGTGCCAGAGGTTTGCCAACTGCTCTACCAGTCCTGTTACTACCTTGACTTCTCTGATGAGTCCATGGCCATTTGCAATGTGGGGAATAGATCTCATTGGAGAACTCCCCAAGGCAAAGGGGGGTGTGAAATATGATGTTGTTGCTGTGGGTTACTTTACCAAGTGGGCAGAGGCGATGCCCTTGGCCACAATCACTGCAAAAAAGATTCGAGATTTTGTTTTCAATTCTATTGTGTGTAGATTTGGGATCCCATATAAGCTTGTATCAGATAATGGGAAGCAGTTCGATAGCAGGGAGTTGCGGAAGTTATGTGATGACTTGGGGATCAAGAAAGAATTTGCAGCGGTGTATCACCCTCAAAGCAACGGGCAGACAGAAGCTATTAATAAAATCATCAAGCATACTTTGAAGACGAAGTTAGAAGAATGCAAAGGGAAATTGGCCCAAAGAACTTCCTATGGTTTTGTGGTCGTATAACACCACTCCAAGGACTACAACGAGGGAGTCTCCATTTGTGTTATCCTATGGATGTGAAGCAATGGTTCCTGTGGAGATTGGAGCGGGTTCATTCAGAAGAGATTTCTATGATAAGGAGACCAATATGGTAAATCAAAGGCTGAGTCTGGACTTTTTGGAAGAAACAAGAACCAACTCACGGCTGAGGTTGGCAACTTACCAGCAAAGAGCTGCAAGGTATTATAACAGAAAGGTGAAGACCCGTCCTTTTAAGGTGGGTGATTTGGTTCTTCAGAAGGTTATGCCTAATACAAGGATAGCAGCTCCTGGAGTTTTTGGTCCCAATTGGGAAGGACTTTACAAGATCAAGTCTATCATTTGGGAAGGCACTTATCATCTAGAATATTTGGAAGGCAACACAATCCCTAGAGCATGGAATGCGGAGCATTTGAGGAAGTATTATCAATAGGGCGCGGCTTTGGCCCCCTATATTATGAAGGCTTAGTATTTAAGTAATAGACTAGTATCAATAATTGTTCTCCTAGTCTAGGGGGTAGTATATATATACGCCTTCCTTAGATCTAGTCGAGACTTGCTTGTTCTTCACACTTTTCAATAATTATTCTCCTTAGCCAGGGTGTAGTGCATGTATACCCTCCTTTGTTCTGTAGAGACTCAAAGCTTAATGAATATTTTCAAGTTTTTTCAATATTTTCAAGAATTATTAGAAGAATATCCATTTTGAAATTCAAGAGGCCGCGCCCTAATTTAGGAAGGCGCGCCCTAAAATGGTGCTGAAGAATTCATAAGTATTTTTAGTTAATGAAGATTTGAGGAAATTTTTAAAAATAGAGGGACGTGCTTTGGTATATCAAAATGCGCCCTTAATTTGCATAGAAGTAATACGTGAGTACTTTAAAGAAGTATTTTTATCACATGAAAATAAATTCTAGTAGGGATTAATGGAAGGTTGAAAATTTCTAAGTTTTCCAAAAGGTCGCGCCCTCACCATTCCTATGTTTTTATTCAAGATTCTAAGGCAATGAAGATGCAGAGAACTTGACGAAATATTTAAAGCAAAAGCATTAGGAATATTTAAAGTTATCAAAAATAAATTCAGCATTACAATTTGCAGGGTTTTACAAAGGGCCCGCACCTTAAAAAAGTTAATATCTTCAATCAAAAGTTTAAAAGAATTTCATAACCCTAAGGCGCGTCCTTGGAGGAGGACACATCCTTTAGGGGAGAAAAAGTAGCAGCAGGAGATACCACCTCGAGGGTGGTATTTGGATCAGAAGGGTTGGCTGTAAGGTTCTCTGGGTCCTTAGTTTGCTCTGTCACTGAGAGCGTTTCTTCGATAGAAGGCGCGCTCTCAGGCTTTTCCAACCCCAGCTCGATTCTTTTGGCTTTGATGGCATCAGCATGTTTTACCTTGAACTCTACCACATCTTCAACACAGCCAGGGCCGAATTTCTCCCAATTATAATTGGGGTCATTGGCCAGGAATCCCAGCAGGTAGAAGTCGAACTCAGCTTGGAAATTGCGATCCTCCATAGCCTGTTTTTCTTCTTTCCAACATTCAGATTTTTCAATTTCTAGAATGTCCCGCTGCACTTTCAAATCCTCCACCTCTTTCTCTAGTTGATCATTTTTATCAACCAAAAGTTGACGATGATCAAATGATTCTTTCAGCTCATCCTTCAATGAAGCAATATCGGCATCCTTGGCATCCAGATCCTTCTTCCATTTGTTATCATTATCCACAATCATTTTTGCATGTTTTTTGTTGTCTGTATTGAGTTTGTTTATCTGCAACTTTTCCTTATGAATCCTTTGGGTGCGCCCTAAGGATTGAACTAACAGTTGGATAGAAGCTTTGATCATGGACTGGGCCTCGTCTTCGGAATTCATATTTTGCCACAATCAATCTCCTTTTCTCCAACAAAGGGGGCAGCCGCTGGACCAACTAAGGTCTCCACATACGAGGGCGCGCCCTCGATTCTTGGTTTTTTGCCCTTGTCGATGGGAGGATTTTGAGTCTCAGCATTCCTCTTCAAGGATTCGGTATAAGAAGGAGGAATGACTGTCTCGAAATCTTTTTCCTGAATAGGGCGCGCCCTAAGATCGGAGGTGCTAGCTGTGACACCCCTAGATCCGGGGTCAAGGATCCAGGTCATCACGGTCCAATTTCCGATCAATATCCATATCTCTTGAGTCTCTTTTTTTAAAAAAAATTAATACTTATGCAATTGACCCCACACTAATACACACACACACACCAGTCATATGCTCATAGAACAACATCCATAATATTAAAAGTTTAAAGTTAACAGTTATTACAACCCAGAATTCTACTAAGTACATTGTTGAATAATACTTCTACAGGAAGCATTTCAACAACCAGAAGTTTATTACAAACTTACACATTTAATTTACATAAGTCTACTAAGCCCCTTTCGCTTGTCACTACCTCGGGGATGGTCGCCAGCACTCGCTCAAAAGGTCGCCTTTCCCTTACCCTCTTACAGGGTGTAGTGCGGATTATTGGCATGGGACCTAGCTGTAGTATAAATAAATAGCAAGAATGAGCTAAAATAGTTCAACAAGATAACTTCTATCTACTACCATAAAAGGGAAAATAAACCTTTACATATATATATAAAAATGGGAAAATTCATCATAGTCATTAAGAAAAGAAATAAATCTTATCTATCAAATGCACCATCTATTCCTCTTTGTACGAAAAGTAATATGTAGTATTATAATATCAGTTTCTCTTCTTAAATAATATAATAATCCATACTTCATTTCCGTATAATTTTCCAAAAATAATATTCCATTTGAATAAGATCTCGCAATAATATCCTTCTGTTTCTTGTATACGACAACCATATACAAATAATATAAAATCAGTTTCTCTTCATTCCATATAAATAATTCCATCACCTTATCTCATTTTCTTGGTTTCAGCATATAACTCTGAAAACCATTGTCAACATTTTCTTTTCAAAAACATTGGGGATATCTGCTGTCGCCTGATACATTAGGACGATGATCAGTCGCCTAATCGTACCTGCTCTCTTTTTACTACCGGTAGAAGGAATGAAGATCATCCCTGGAGGAAGGCCACCTGCTAACATCCTCCCTTGGCATCTTCATGCCGTAATAAAAATAATAAATGCTGGACTGTGTCGCACATAGCCCTGACACAGCCACTTACGCAAGTCTGTTGCAATCCCCCTTTTTGTCAAATCATTTTTCCATTTACATTTATCATTTCAATTTCCATTCACATTTCCATTCACATTTATTCATCACCTTTAAATCATATGTCATAATACTTTAATTATGACTCATACATCTTTTCTATAATTATTAAAGTCAAATATGCCTTTAGAACATAAAGTATATTCGCTTTATCCATATTCTTATCTATCTTTCTTTAATTCTCAAAAATCGGGAAATAAATACTTAGCAATATAGCAACGTAGAAAAACATATATATTCCATGAAATCATTTTACTTTGAAAAAAATAAAATAGTTTTCCAAAGTAAGAGTAGAAGAAATCTTGCTCTCTTATATACACACACATATATATATATATATATATATATATATATATATATGTTGTTCCATCTACTTTTAAAAATAGTAGATAATAATCAAATAATACTTATTAAATCACAATATTTAAAAAGAATATCTTTAGCAAAATATTATAAATCATATAACCCTAGATAACACCTGATACCATTCTTTTATTTACTTTAGATAACAACTGATACCATTCTCTTATCATAAGGCATGTTCACTCCATGCATAAATTTCTCTATACATATGCATATCCATCTTCATATTCATACACATCTTCGTATACCTTTCTTTTTAATATCAATACTCAAGGAAGACAAATTCTTCATAATATAGTAATAATAGCATCACATGTATATATATATTCCAAGAATCAAGTTTCTTTGAAGATAATAATTTTTCCATGTAGGGATAGAAAAGATCTTGCCTGGATCTCTAAAGCGAGTAGGTGGAATCCTGAGTTCGTCTCCCGCTTCTATAAGAACGAAAAGGATCACCGTTAGTATATACCCCACTTAATCACTTAATCTCTACACCATAACACCCTTAACTCATATTATACGTTTACCATGGTTTTTATGCACCAAAAGTTTACATGCACTTCACCATTTTTAAACTCGATCTAAGTTTTAGTGTATTCCACAATTTCCCTTAATAACCACACTCGACTGTAAAAATTCTCAGAAAATATAGATTTTGAATTTTACTACAAGGTCAACTGTAAATGGTCCTCTGACCACCCTACTACACTATCCTAAAATTTCATAATTTCTAAAAATGTCTAAGTATGGTAATTATAACCTCAAAGTTGGCACAATTGCAATTTCCCGGTTTTCGAACGACTTTCACTAAAATCCACTTTTCTCCCAAACCGTTCATCAGATTTTGACGTACCTTATATCAAAACGATCTATGAACTAAGCTCTATCATTTAATGGTCCATTGGTACACTGGACAGTAAGGTACCGTACTGATACAGGGGTCCAAAACAGAGCAGTTCCTATCCTAACAAAAATCGGGCATTATAACGGCTATATTTTTATACTTTCCAAAATATTACTCCTCCAAATCCATCATCCACCTTATACACCATCACCTACACCATGTGGTCATCTTACCAACCGTGGTTACAAGCACCAAACACTTCTATATATCATCTCATCACTTATAAACACACATCTACTCATGATTTATACTTAAAACAAACTTAACCATTAAACTCATCATAATCCATCATAAACTCAAAGTAATACTAAGGGTTCTTGAATTTTATACCTTCCTTGGAGTTTGAACAACACTCAATAAGCCTTGGATAGTCCTTAAATAACCTTAAGGTGGCTTGGATCAACTAAATAAATCATAAAAACACAGTTAGAAATTCGGATTCACTAGACACCAGTTGAAAGAATCGTAAAAACGAAGGCCTTACGTACGTTTTCTGGATGAGGCTTCTAAAGGAAAGTTGTAGAGCATCTAACCAGATTTCGAAACATATAAAGAACACAAAATTCTATTGAGTAATGAAGGAGCTATGGCCGTTTGAAAATCATCACAGAAACTGTCAAAGATTCTGGCAGCTCGGTTCTTCAACTTGGGGAGACGATTGGACTAGGCTATACTCATTAGATTGCCATGAAATTTGGAGCGAATAATGCCCATGGAGTGGAGAGGTTGTGGTTCAAATTTGGTGATTTTATCATGGATAGAAATGGAGATATGATTTTTCCTCTCCTCCTTGCTCTTGCTGGACAGTTTGAGAGGATGAAGTTTCTAGCTTGTTTCTTGATCCAATCTCATCCAATATTCATTGTAACGATAATATCTAGCTTAATCTTGATGATTCCAGAGTCTTGGAGATGTTTATGGAAGGTTATGGATTAATCCTCATGCGAAATGTCTAATTTGCCCTTGCTTTATAAGTTAGTGGAAGATGATGTCACCTTAATGATCTAATAATCTCTTTTTGCATTTCTTTTCCAAGTATAATGCTAGAAATCTTGGTAAATGATAATGTGGTATGTATTCTTGTTGTATTACTAATCTTGGTTGTTTTGTTTTCATACTCGTATAATCACGTTTCGTTTCAAATACACCTCGTTACTTCAGTGGTTCTGAAATCGTTTAAAAATCCAAATTCCCTTGGCATTTCCTTGACTTAATAATCCATTGGTTTACCTTAAATTCACTAATTCCTCAATATATAAATCCTTTAATATTTCCATGCTTCTTAATATCCAATACAATAGTGCTCAATTAAAAACAAACATCTTAAAAATCCATACTCAGGAATTTCGGAAATCCGTCATCGTTTCGAGTCACTCATTTTCATAGTACAACACTAATATGGTTTCTGATTGCTCATTTTCTGTGTCAATTATAGAATACCTACATACCATTTCCCTAAATCCTCGAAATTTACTATTCATTTAGGCACTGTAGCATTCTAAAAGTTAGGGTTATTACACTAGCCTTGTTATCCTGCTTCTCTTTGTCGTTTTTCTTTGTAGCTTCAAAACCACGAGGAATTCTGGGAGCCATATCTGCGCATAACAAAGTAAAATATCAGGCCATGTCCTCATATAAAAAAAACAAGATTATGATGAAACAAAGATAAAAAGCATGGGGGAGGTTAGGGCGCACCCTAATTTACAATCTTGTACCTTCATCCTGTTCAGAGTCAGAATTCTCATTATCACTACCACTAGATGAAGACATGGGAACGGCAACACCATTCTTAAATTTCATAAATTTACAAATTGACCCAACTCTGTCAGACAGAATTCCAACCCTTTTGAGGTTTTCCTCTGTGATAAGATTTTGGAGATTGAATCTTTCAGCCGCAACCTTAAGAACGACCTTTGCTCTGTATAAGGCCGCGCCCTGAAGAGTTTTTTGAACTCTCCTATCTGTTTTAATTTAAAGTTAGTAAAAATTCATGTTAAGGAAAGCATTGAAAAGATACGAAGAGAAGTGTAGGGCGCGCCCTCACTTACAGGTATCTGTGTTGAATTGTAAGCGAACTTGAGGGACATCCCAGACAAAGAAGTAGGGTTCCTTCCATCGTTTAATATGGCTAATCCTTCCTTCAGAAAAACCTTTATTGTTATGAGGTTTATTTATCACCAAGTAGTAATAACCAATACTGGATTGACGAATGCTGTAGAAATAGCTAACTTCTGGCATTGAAGGCGCCTTGAATCCAAGGTCATGGTAGAGAATGAATAGACCTAAAACAAGTTTGTAGCTATTGGGAGAGAGTTGAATCGGGGCTAGATTATACCACTCGAGGATTTCCCTCAAGTATGGATGCATGGGCGCGCCCACACCGAGAGCTACGAGTCTTGTACTTAGGACCATCCTTGGAATTCTGAAATTTCCACCATAGTTGAAAATATGAGGACGATGGTAGGAATGTGGAATGGCCCAAAGTCCTTCTTGACCATAATATTTCATAGCCCACTCCACTTCAACATTTGTAGCAGTAGAAGACATGCTCACGCAGGCTAGCTTGCCTCGTTTCTTTCTGAGTTGGTACTTCTCCTTTTCAGACATGTCTCCGTATCTCCCCCACTCGATGTCAATTTCTTCATCAAGTATTTCCCAGTGTTCAAACGGGATTGGTGAAGGGGGAGGAGATGTTGGCTCTGAATCAATCATGGGCGAAATGGAGGACGCTGAGAGCGCGCCCTCAATAGAATAAGTGTCCGAGGAGTGGGTATCGTTGGAGGTATGGCTGTCCGGAGCAAAGTCGTAATCAGAAGGATCTGAGAAGGGTGAGTTTTAGAATTCTTTTAGGAGTCGGTGTTTTTCTGGAAGGTTGAAGTTTTTGAGTTCTCACAAGGCGTGCACTAAGAGGGACATTGTCTAAGGAATCTTCACTGGAGAAACTCATTCTGTCTTCGTTAAAATCCTCTATAAGGCGCGCCCTAGTTTCTGAAGGTATGAATGAAAAAGAGGCCTGCAAGGAGTTGAAGAAAGAGGAACTGGCAAATGAGAGAAGATTCCAAGACTTTCATTGAATTCCTTAAAAGGGTGAAATGGAGAGGACGCGCCCTGTCTATCCAGCTGCAAAATGAAAATAAAAGCAATAAGGGCGCGCCCTGAAAAGGAATAAGGAGGAGATTTTCTCTCCGAATTATGATTTATAGGCTAAAAAGTCTCTTGAAACCTAAGGCATTTTTTAAAAAGGGTCATCGGAAATTGACTTCTATGACTAGACTTTGAATCGGAAGAATGCAAGGCACGCCCTGTGAGGGAGGCGCGCTCTGAAAATTACAAACTAAGGTTAATCAATAGTAGTGTGATTTCTAGGAATGTTGTGGAGGAAAAATTGTAACAAAACAAAATTGAAGACGCGCCCTGAGTCAAGAGCGCGCCCAAGGGTTACATGGAGTTGGCAGTTCTTTTCTAGAAACACTATTTATGGGAGTTATTTAAGCAAATTAAAGAACAAATGTATATACTTACATGCGTATATACATCGGAAAAATGAAGAACATGCAAGAACATGAACAGTCATAACATCAAATCAAGTAATTTATACGGTTAAAACATGAATGGAAGACATAAAAATATACCTTGGAAGTTCTGGAGCGAGATTTGTGAAAGAAATTTGTAAAAACAAGCACGGGTTGACCGGATTTGTGATCGAAAATCGGGCTTCGATGGAGAGTGTTTTTTCTGGAATAAAAAAATAAAAAAAGAGTAGAGTGATGATGATTGGAATATTTATAGATAAAAAGAAGGATAGTGGATGACAGTTGTAAAGCAATAGACGGTTGAAATTCTGGAGACGCGCCCTCATCTAAGGCGCGCCCTGCTGGAATATTATGAGGGAATTTTGAGATTTTTAAGAAAAATTCCATACATCATCTCTGATTTCATATGGAATTGGGGGGTAGTTGTTATAGCCAAAATTCGGATTCGGGTATTTTAAAATGGATTTTGGTCAGATATGGGTTCAATTTTGGGAATTCTAGAATAAATTAGGGTTTTCGCATAAATTAAAGAAAGTAGGCCACGCCCTCACTTTTCTTATAAGGATGGCATGCCCTGAATGATACTTTTATGATAAGGATTTCTACTTGGTCAGGAATTCCAGGACCTATTGAAGAATTCCCTCATGTCATATCTCAGGAGGGGGATGTCCGTCGCAGAAGGCCTCCAGGGGTTTGCCTGGATATAAGGACCCTTCTTAAACACTAAGGGCACGCCCTAAGGTGGAAAGATGGGGACTTTATGGTGTGTGCTTTGGGAGCTCTGTTCCTGTATTCAATGGGCGCGCTCTCATTGGGGAACTTCGGAGTAATCCTGCACTTTGCACCCAAAAGCTCTGGATCACCTATCCTGCTATCTGGTGGGTGCTTCTCATTCGGGGGACAGGGATGCGTTCTTCACTTGGGGTAAACCATGGCTATACCTGCATCCTTGAAATCAAGAAATAGCTGGTAGCGGATAGGACTCGTCCTCGACGGGGGAAGTTTCCTTATCTGTGAAGTCTTGAGATCTTGGATGAGCCTTGGGCCTTTGTTGTTAGGCCTCATAGTAGAACATTCCGGATGCTAGACCGATAATCCAAGCCCATTTGGGTTTCTTGCTCTCCAAGAACTACGTATGGCTTGATCCCTATAAATACCAGGGTACGTAGGCCGATTGAGGGGTTGGAAGTCGAGAGCTCTGAAATAGCCGCCACTAACCCTATCAATCTCAGCCACCAATCACAAACAGCCACCACACGCCACCACTCTTTCCAACAAAGAACCACCGCTGAAGATCTTGCTTCCGGCGACGTACCTCGAAATTTGTTGTTCCCAAATTCCTCCGTCAACACTTACCTCCAGACTTTGCTCTAACAGTGTCAGTTGTAGTAACCGTGGGTTGCTCTGAGTTGGCCTATTGAGGTTCTGATGCTTGAGCTGTCTGTGAGTCATGATTTTTCGCTTCTTTGACCTCAATCTCCAGCTGTTTAGTGGTAACCTTATCCGAGTCTGCCTTTTTTGTTTTCTTTTGCTTTTTATTCGGTGACATGCATTTCTCTTGTTTTCCTTCAATCTGTAAAAACTTATCAGTTAATTATCACTGAAAATATGCAATCAGAGAAGAAAAATGAAAAACAATTTTAATTAAAAATATCATAAACAACTACAACACTAATATGCAATCAGTTAATATCATGGAAAATATGCAAAATTATAAGTTAATTATCACTGAAAATATGCAAAAATCAGAGATAAGCAAAATGACAGACAATTCTAATTAAAAATATCATGAACAACTACAAAGTGGAAGCAAATTAAAACTAAATTGCTAGTCACTAAACATATGACTAGGAACCTATGACCTATGACTTTTTCACCCAAATCCCCTCAACATTTTTTCTTTTATTACTGACATTTGCATCATCATAATCAGTTGGGTCGCATATAGGGATATTAAAACAGAATGGAGGAAGGTTCCAGGAGGTCTCTTCTGGGGCATATTCATCGTACACGTCATGATAGTCTCGATTTGTCGACGATAGTACAATAGACCAATTAGCATCAGCTGGATCCTCAACATAAAAGACTTGGTTGACTTGGTCAACAGAGACATATTTGTCCTTTTTGTGACCTGGTCGATTGAAGTTCACAAGCGTGAAACCAAGATCATCAGACTTGATTCCTCTATCACTTGCTGCCCATGTACACAAAAACAAAGGGGCCTTGAATGCGTGGTAATCTAACTCCCATATTTCTTCGATAACCCCATAAAATGTTAAATAAGTCTCTATAGGATTTATATCCTTAGCACTAGAGACTTGGATTGTCCTAGCAACTAGTGACACACCACTGTCTTGAACTACCCTTGCATTATCTCGCTGTTTTGTGTGGTATCGGACCCCGTCAACAACATAACCTTCGTAAGTCAACACTGAAAATGACGGTTTTCCTGCCAACCATCTTATTGTTTCAGAAACGGCTTCGGAATTCTCCCTCATTTCTGTACTTACCTGCACGTAAAGTCACAATGCATACTTCAATTAAAAACATGACTGCTTACAGAAAAAAGTAATAAAAAAGGAAAGAATGTAAACTAACTTTTTGTTCAAACCAATCAGCAAATTGTCGATTGTGCTCTCCCAATAGCCACTGTGCACTCTTTTTTCCCTTGGTAAATCCCTTCCAAATATTTCTTATGCAACCTGACAATTATTACATCAGATAAGATTAGACCGCATGAAAAAGAACTTTGAAACTTAAAAATATACTTTTAAAAATGTTACTTACATAACATATGGTTCCACTTCAGTGTTGTTGAGGAGGACTGTAAGATGCGCCTCATCTCGTTCTTTTTCTGGTACCGACTTCATTGTCACAGCACCTATTGGACAAGAATTGTTGTCTTCATCTTTCCGAAGACCAACAGTTCTACTACTCTCACTATAGAACTCAGTGCAAAATTCTATTGATTCTTCTTTGAGATAACCTTCAGCTATACAACCTTCCGGATAAAATTGGTTTCTTACATAACTCTTCAATATTTTATTGAATCGTTCAAATGGAAACATCCATCTATAAAAAACTGGTCCACATAAACGCAATTCCCTTACTAAGTGGACAGTGAGATGTACCATAACATCGAAAAATGATGAAGGGAATATTTTTTCCAACTCACACAAGGTCAAAATAAGATCTGCTTGTAGTTTACTCAATTTCGACACATCCACAACTTTGTTGCACAAAGAGTTGAAGAAAAAACACAATCTTATGATACTAACCCTAACCTTTTTTGGAAGCACAGAACGAATAGAAACTGGTAGTAACTGTTGGAGGAGGATATGGCAATCATGGGACTTCAGCCCATTCAAATTTAGATCAGTCATTAATACACAATTTCTAATATTTGATGCATGTCCATATGGAAGTTTTATATAGGACAATGATGACAACATAATTTTTTTTCTTTCTTGGACAAATTAAAAGGGGCAGGAGGCAAGTATGTTCTTTTCTCACCTATTTCAGGAGATAAATCGGCCCTTAATCCCATCTCAACCATATCAAGACCAGAGGCAGTGTTGTCTTTAGTCTTGTATTTCATATTAAGAAGTGTCCCAATTAAATTATCACACACGTTCTTCTCGATGTGCATAACATCTGAACAATGATGAACGTGGTGAAACTTCCAATATTCTAACTCAAAAAAATCGATTTCTTTTTCCATGCAGATTCCACCTTTTTTGACTTCCCCCCTTCCCAAAACTGAATTTGAGTTGCTGTTGTTGCGCCAACACTTCTTCTCCAATAAGCGGTTCAGGTGCATGACCAAATTCTTGTTCTCCATCAAAAGATGCCCTCTGCCTCCTAAAAGGATGATGATTATCTAAATACCGACGATGACCTTGGTAGCACATTTTCTTACTATGACTTAAATATTTAGCCACAGTTTTATCGCCGCATATTGGACAAGCCTTATAACCCTTATTGATGCAGCCCGACAGATTTGTGTATCCTGGGAAGTCATTTACTGTCCACATCAGAACTGCCCTTAAAGTGAAAAAAGATTTTTTTATGCGCATCGTACACGTTCGGTTCCCCTTCCTCCCATAATTTTTTTAAATCATCAATCATTGGCTGTAGATATATGTCAATATTATTACCAGGCTCATGCGGGCCAGAAATTAATGTTGATAACATGATAAACTTCCTCTTCATGCATAACCATGGATGAAGATTATATATTACTAACATAACTGACCAACAACTGTACCGGTTTTTTAATCCATTACTGTGTGGATTTATACCATCAACCGCTAATCCTAAGCGTATATTTCTAGCCTCCCTACCAAACTCAGGCCACCTGTAATCTACATTTCTCCAAGAAGGAGAATCTGATGGATGACGCATCTTCCCATCTTCAGATCAATTATCTGCATGCCAGCTCATTAATTTAGCAGTAGAAACAGATTTAAACAATCGTTTAAATCTGGGGATTATTGAAAAATACCACATAACCTTGGCTGGCACATTAACCCTAATTTTTCCATCTTTCCCAACTTTCCAGCGAGAAAGACGACATTTGGGACACTCAGAAGAAGACTCAAGAATTGGACGGCTGTATAATACGCAGTCACTTGGACAAGCGTGGAATTTAACATACTAGAGTCCTAAATCAGTTAAGGTTTTCTTTCCTTCATACATATTAGCATGAAGCACATTATCTTTTGGAAGAAAAGAGCCAATAGATTCAAGCAGATCAGTGAAGGCCTTATCACTAACTCCAAACCTAGCCTTCCAATTATGTAGTTTTAACACTGACTCAAGTTTAGTGCACTCACTTCCCTCGAACAGAGGTTGTTCCGCATCGGCAAAAAAATCTCTTAAACTCATCTGATTCATTATCGAAATCTTCCTTATTATAGGCTGCTTCACATACGTTAAATGTTTCTAAATTTAGTGTGGGCTTCGAGGGAGGACAAGTACTACCAACTGATGACTTAGTACTTTTAACAACCTCTTCTCCATGCCAAATCCATTCATAATACCCTAAACTAAAACCCGTTTCATATATATGACCTCTGATTATTTTGACAGAATATTTCTTGAAGTTAACGCAACGTGCACATGGGCAGGGATTTTCTTTGGGTTTTTAGCATTATCCTCAGCAAATATCAAGAAGTTTTCGACTCCAATTTCATATTGCAATGAATCCCTATCCGCTTTTATCCAAGACTTATCCATTTAATTTCCAACGACCTGGTATGTCTGTAAAGTTTTTAGTATAATTATAGCTAGTGATTACTTATTATGTATTCTTACCTATAATAGTTTTATTGTAGCCTTATCTATATAATAAAAATCCAATAGTTTATATTAATCAAAATGCACGTATGACATATGATAGCTAGCAATAATCACAAATAGGACATGATAGACATAAAAAAAACAAAAGGAACACAAATCTTCAATCTAAATTAATAATTACAGGCAACATGTAATTAACGTTTAACTAAAGGCATACAATTTCTATAATTCAAATTTGTACATGGCAAATAGAGAAAGTACAACTACCATATACTATTTGAGTTTTAATAAAGAACAGAGCAGTGGAATAAGCAATCATGACAATCAAATACACAAAGCAGAAAAAGTCGTTATATAAACAAGAAAGGGAGGGGGAGTACCTCTTAATTAGTAGAAGCACTAGGTCAACACCGTGAACAACAGCTAGGAACTATCATTTCTTCTTCGCAAACCAAAAAAATTTCCCTGAATATCAGCCAAACAATAAAAACTCAAAACGACAATATTTAAGGTTTTCGTAAAATTCGAAAACTAAAACATAAACCTCCAGCCAGCAATAAAATAATTAACAAGGTATGAAACTAAAATACATCCAACTCATATAATTTCAAATTGACCAATAGAAAATCACAACAACTTTCACACTTTCTCTTGGTCGATTATGTCGGAAAAATAGTAGTACTCAAACAATAGCACTGTTAGATGACATGCCAAAAATCAAACAATATAATAAACAAATAATAACATGCATCCAATTAAATAACATACAAATAATCATATAATACCACATTTCAGAAATTCAAATAAGAAATTAAAAATGAAAATGAAAATACATCCAACTCATATAATTTCAAACTTGACCAGTAGAAAAGAAACCAAATAGTAGCCAAAAATCATAAATTACAAATTACCACTAATTAATAGTAGTGTTAGATGACATGCATCCAATTAGTAGCCAAAAATCCAACAATATAATGAATAAATAATAACATGCATCCAATTAAACAACATACAAATAATCATATGATATAACACATATCAGAAATTCAAATAAGAAATTCAAAAATGAAAATTACCTAACGAAAGCCACAACCACAACCAAGTGAATGAGGTCCTGTAAAAAGATTACATTCAAATAATTAGGGTAATACATCCAAGTAAATAAAAACACACAATTTAAGAAATTAGGGTTTTGATTTAAAAAGCCCCAATTTAAGAAATTAAGATTTTGAGTTAAAAAAACCCTCAAATTGAAGCTCTCAATAGATCGAGAAGACCCTAGAAATACCAGAGGAGACCTTGTTCGTGTTGAGTATTACCAATTCTTACCAATTTCGACACGAACAAAGAGCAGTGGTGAGTAGAGAGGTCGAACGGAGGTCCTGGTGAGTAGAGAGCAGTGATGAGTAGAGTAGTGAGTGGTGGTGGAGGTGAGTTTGTGGTGGTGAGAGATGAGCTAGAGAGATTCAGTCGAGAGAGAGAGAGAGAGTGTCTGAGAGAGAGTGTTCGAGAGAGGTGAGAATATTTTGTTTAATTAGTTTTTTGTTTTGTTTAATTTGTTTGAGGGTACAATAATTGTGTATGGGCGGGGAGAATATTTGGTTAAGGGGGGAAATTTTGACTTAGGGGGTGAAATTTTCGCTAAGGGGAAAACAAAAGCAAGGGCGCGCATTTTCATTTTTTAAAGGTTGACTTTAGACATCGGTTTTAAAAACAGTGATGTCTACGAAAAACAAAGACATCAGTTTAATACGGGATGATGTTATTACATCTTTTAACATCAGTGACATTTACGACCGATGTCTAAAGTGTGATGTCTATTGACTGTTTTCTTGTAGTGATTGTATGAACATTCTTCCTGTCATAACAAATCCAAGTGAAGAAGTTAAAAAACTGCTAGTAGCTATAGACCTACATAAAGAAGAGTCTAAATTATTTCAATTCCTAAATGGAGTTGATGATATTTACAATTCACAAAGGAGTCAGCTATTAATGAGGATTTCTCTTCCAAATGTTGAAGTTTCTTGCTCTGTTTTAGTGCAAGAAGAGGCTCAAAGGGAACTCTTGAAAACTGATAAGTTTGATGACTCTATCACATCCTTGTATGGCAAGAGCAACCTGTCCAGAAATCACTATGATAAAGTGATTACCTGTAGTGCTTGTGGAATCAAAGGGTACAGTGGTGAGAAATGTTGGACCGTGGTCGGATACCCCAAGTGGCATACCTAGTGGCACCCCAAGAACACAAGACCGATACCTCAACACCAGCCAAATAAACCCAAGAGACCACCTCAGACTCAAAAATGGAGCTCTGGACCTCGAATGGTTGCAGCTGTAAATAGTGAAGAAGTGAATACATCATTCACACCTCAATAAATAGCTCGGTTAGCCAAGTTATTGCCACAATTGCAAGCTACTACTAGCTCCTAGTTTGAACCCGATGAAGACTTGGACCATTTTTCTGGTATGTCACTTGTTGCCAAGATTCAAGTACTATTCAAGACCGGATCATCGACCGCGGTGCCTCAAACCACATGACATCTCAAGCTTCGCTTCTCAGTAATTCCAAGGTGATTATTGCTCTGCACATTAACTTGCCAAATGGGAATCAAGTCAAAATCTCTCATGTTGGTACTGTGATTCTACCAACTGGTCTGCAACTTCAAAAAATTTTGTGTGCACCAAAATTTCAAGCACAACCTTTTATCAGTGCAAAAAGTGAGCAAAGAAAGCAATTATACAGTAAATTTCTTCCTCACACATTGTTTAATTGTGGATAATAGCACTGGTGTTCTTATGGGAGTGGGGGAAGCCAAGCAGGGTTTGTATTATCTGGTGGATCACCTATCCACAGACTTACCAAGTATTTGGTTCTCATTACTGGATAGAAAACATCTCTGCTCTAATGCTGCAGTCTCTTACACTCAAAACCAAGATATGCTGGAGCTTTGGCATCACAGGCTGGGTCATATACCCTTCACAAATATGCATCATATTCCTAAATTGTCGCACCTGCCTCATAAGTCATCGAAGGTATGCTTAACGTGCCCTCTTGCCAAATTTACTAAACTGCCATATTCGTTAAGTGAATCTCATGTTATACATGCCTTTGATCTTGTTCATATCGATATCTGGGGTCCATATAAAGTGTGCACAAAGGGAAAATTTAAATTTTTCCTCACAATAGTTGATGATAAGTCTAGGCACACCTGGGTTTATTTGTTGCAGCACAAGTCTGATTCCTTGAAAACTCTTGAAACTTTCATGCAATATGTCAAAACACATTTTAATACCACAATCAAAACTTTAAGGTCAGATAACGCTTTGGAATTTGATGATATGCAATGTAAAAAGTTCTTTGCTCAGAACGGTATAATATACCAGACCTCATGTGTTTATAGACCTCAAAAAACCGCTCATGTTGAGCGTAAATACAGACACATACTTGAAGTAGCTAGGTCTTTACGGTTTCAAGCCTCTTTACCTGTGAGTTATTGGGGGGATTGTGTACTTACAGCAGTTTATATAATCAATCGAACACCTTCCACTGTGTTAGACCACAAAACACCTTATGAGGCACTTTATGAAACCAAACCAGATTATGATAACATGAAAACCTTTGGATGCTTGGCTTTTGCTCATAACCTAGATATACACACTGATAAATTCTCTATGAAGGGAGTCCCATGCATTTTCTTAGGATATCCAACACATAAGAAGGGGTACAAGTTGTTGAATCTCATTACTAAACAACCTTTTGTTTCAAGGGATGTCAGATTTCATGAATCCATCTTCCCATTCTACTCCACCACTGAAACACCATACATGCACCCTATACCTGAAACCAACAACAAACCAGTGATAGATGAATTCAAATACATAGAAGAAAACTCAGATGAGTCAATGCCCAACTCCCCCGTAAACCATACAAACACTGAACCACAAACAGATTTTAACATTGAATCTGTTACACCTCTGCCTCCTCGAAGAAGTTCCAGGTTACACACAGCTCCGAAGTGGCATGTTGATTATATAGCAAATCAAACTTCACACATCTCAAACCTAGCCTACACTCAAGTAGCCCCTGAACTCCAATGTTTTTTGACTAACCTCACTGAGAACCCTGACCCTATCCACTTTAAAATGGTTGTACAACATGATCATTGGCGACAAGCTATGAATTTGGAACTTGAGGCCTTAGAGAAAAATGAAACTTGGGAAGTCACTACACTCCCACCTGGAAAGACTGCAATAGAATGTAAATGGCTCTACAAATCTAAGTATAATCCAGATGGCACCCTCGAGAGGCACAAATCTAGATTGGTCATACTTGGTTGTAGTCAAAAAGTGGGTGTAGACTACGACCAGACGTTTGCTCCTGTAGCAAAGCTCACAACTGTGCAAACTCTCTTGGCCATATCAGCAATACAAAATTGGAAAACGTGCCAGATGATGTAGCCAACGCGTTCCTACATGGTGAATTGCTCGAAGATGTCTATATGAAAATGCCCAGAGGATATACTCACTTTGGTTGCAGAATTACATCTAAAATTGAATATCTTGCACCTGCAAACTCCTCTTTAGTCTGCAAATTAAAGAAATCGATTTATGGACTGAAACAGTCACCTAAAAACTGGTTTTCTAAACTCACTTCCACCCTAATACAGAATAACTTCATCCAATCAAAAGCGGGCTATAGTCTCTTCACCAAAATTGTGCAGAATACTATCACTGTTTGTCTCATTTATGTTGATGACTTGCTGATCTGTGGCAATAGCTCTATCAAAATACAGAATCTGAAGGATATGTTGTCATCTCACTTTAAGATGAAAGACTTGGGAGAATTGAGGTACTTCTTGGGCATTGAAATAGACAGGACTCCCTCCGGTATATTCCTCTCTCAGACAAAGTATACTCTAGACTTACTCAAGGAATATGGTATGCTCAATGTCAAACCACTCAAGCTACCAACGGACTCTCAGTTAAAGTTAACACATGATAAGGGAGAAGTTCTGTAAAATCCTTCCAAATATCAGAGATTGGTGGGAAAGTTAATTTACTTAACAATTACACGACCTGATGTGGCATTCCCAGTCCAGATTCTAAGCCAGTTCATGCACCACCCGACTACAATCCACATGCAAGCCGGAAAGAAAGTGCTGTGATACCTTGCAGGCTCCATGCATCAAGGCATCCTCCTTGCATCCGATTCTGCAGCACAGCTCACAGCTTACTGCGATAGTGACTGGGCAAGTTGCCCTATCACTAGGAGGTCTACGATAGGCTATTGCACATTTCTTGGCTCCTCTCCTATCTCTTGGAAAACAAAGAAACAAACAGTCATTGCTAGGTCCTCTGCTGAAGCAGAGTATAGAGTAATGGCTTTGACTGCTTGTGAGATCACATGGTTAGCATATCTTTTGAAGGACTTGGGAATTGAAAACTTGCCACCAACAATCTTGAAGTGTGATAGCCAGGCAGCCTTGGCAATTGCTGCAAATCCTGTGCTCCATTAGAAAATCAAGCATGTTGAAATCGATTGTCACTATGTGAGAGATCAAATCAAAACTGGGGCTATTCAACCGATCAAGGTGTCATCTAAAGATCAACCAGCAGATATTTTAACAAAGATTCTACCTGTCAGTCAACATCAACACATTCTGTCCAAGCTTGGAGCTGTTCATTCCTCACATCTCTCAGCTTGACGGGGAGTATTAAGGGAAACACCTGCAAACACTTTACTTTCATGCACATTTAATTTTAATGTCCTTTTATTTCAGAATCTTTGTCTCAACCTTTTGCTGTACTACTTCTAGGACCACCTAGCTTGTCATTATGTTTACATTTTTGTTATGATACCTTTTGTAAAAGGAACCAATCTTTATCATGTTTAAGTGTGTGGACTCTATGTTATATATGCAGGAGCACAACAACTTTCAGATCTCAAGTAAGGAATAAAATTATCTTTCTTGTGTTCTTCAGTCCCTGTATTCTCAGTATTGCATTTTGTAAACTCAAATAGCTAAGCTTATCAAAAAGGTTGTGAGTGATGCCAAGGCACACTCCACAAACAAAGTGTTTTTAAATTCGACAATTTGATTGGAGTAAACACAAAATATGCCATAACTTTGGATGCTAATGCATTCAGCATTTTTTCAAATAAACTATCAGATAAGTCTCATTCTGCCCCTTTTAGTAAATTTATACTCTCTCCGTCCCATTTATTTTGTTCATCAATCAAATTCACGTTTTTATAAATTTATTATATTTTTTATTTAATTTTCATAACTAATTTTTAATATTATTCCCTCCATCCCGTTTGATTCTTAACATTTGAAATAGGGCGACCGGCACGCATTTTAAGATGTACTTTAAGAATAGTTCCATAACTTATTTTTAATTTTTTTTTTGTATAAAAATTTAGTGTTTAAATTTTTGTAAAAAGAAAAAATTTTAAAAATATATTATGAAACTATCCTTAAAATTCATCTTAAAATACGTGATAGGAAGTGAAAAAAAAGTGTTAAGAACCTAATGGAACGGAGGGAATACTACTATATTTACAAATTTTTAACATTTTTAGAATTTTATTTACCTTTGTAAAGAAAAGTGGATTACTATATTTTTTATTTAGTTTCCATAACTAATCTTAAATATTACTATATTTACAAATTTTTAACATATGTGGACAAATATTGTGAGACAACAAAAATTGGAAATATGGCCGAAACAAATAAGATAGAGGAGTATATAAATACAAGATCCCTCTATCGACCCGTACATGCAACACCAAAAACGATACCTTTGCTAACTGTTAAGTCATGAGATTTCTTTGCTCTCTGTTTTTTAAAGATATGTTTATCTTGTCTGAATAAGAAATTTCAGGACTATTATCTAGTCATAGCTAGTACTTGCAAGTCAATGTTCAAACTGTATCCAATTGCTTGTCTTTTTATTTTTTAATGCTACTCAGAGACGAGACCTCCCAAGCCCAAGACATGTTCATTCATATGGACAATTCTTGACCGCGTGGATATGTTCCCACATAGGCCACCTTATTAGTATCCAAATTTATAATATATATCGATTTAAATATTACTAGATTATAACCCGTGCAATGCACGGAATTCTTGTATTATATTATAATTTTTATTTAATATTATAATTATGTTTTTGCATAATCATTGTTTTTAATAATTTTTTAAATTTTTATTTAATATAATTTAATATACTCATGTTTACAGATTATATTCATGTTTCATTATTATAAAGAATGTATACGATTTTTAATATATTTTTTTAATAATTGAGAAATATGATGTGATATTTTCATGTATATATTAATGATTGTAAGATTTGTTATAAATTAAAAAGGTAACGTAAAAATATTAATGATTGAAAGATATGATAAAATTGATGTTTTTAGGTGTTTGTAAAAGGTAATATGTTCAACTAAAAGTAAATGTGAAAAAGGCAATCACTATTACCATTAATTTGAAAAAGGCAATCGACTAACTACCATTAATTTTATCATCTTAATCGACTAATTATCATTAATTATAACGTGTTTTAATTGGAAAGAAATTATTAATGATGGAAAGACATGATACGATTGATGTTTTTAGGTGTTTATAAAAGGTATTATCTCGACTAATTACCATTAATTATATTATGTTATTATTTATTTTATGTGTATTTATATTTCTTTATAATGAAGGGTATATAAGTAAATTCACTAAGTACCAAAAAATAGGTACCAAAACTTTCAATGTTTCGGAATTTATATAATAGTATAGATAGATAAAGGGTAAATAAATAAATTCACTTAGTAACAAAAAACAGGTACCAAAACTCTTTTATTGTTTCAGTTTTTATATAATAGTATAGATATTTGTGATTGTAAGATTAGTGGGTGTTTATAAAAGATAATATCTTCAATTAAAAGTAATTGTGAAAAAAAGCAATCGACTACTTACCATTAATCATATTATGTTATTATTTATTTTAGGAATTTTAATAGTATAGATATCATATATATATATATATTTTATAATAAAGGGTAAATAAGTAAATTCACTTAGTACCAAAAAACAAGTACCAAAACTTTCAATGTTTCGGAATTTATATAATAGTATAGATTAGCTTAAAACCCGATGCACGTAAGGATTTCTTTATTTTAATATTTTATGAATTTTTTCATTTATTTAAATTAGTTTTTTAAAATATGAATTTTGGAGGCTTACAATTTTTATATGAGATGATTTGAAAATAATTATATAAATGATATCCGTGATATTTCTATAAATGGAGGGATTTTAGTTAAAAAATATAGAAAAGATTATAGATTTTAGTTGAAAAGGGTAATAGGTTAATTATTGGTAATTGTAAAAATATTATTTTATTTTATTAAATAGAATGCCCGTGATATGATTAGAAAAAGATAGGATTTAGTTTGAGAAAATTAAAAAGGTAACATGTTCTAGGTGAAAAATGTAATTGATTAGTTTATAGTAATTATAATTTAATTACTTTATTTTACTAAATAAAATTGCACGTAATATTTTTAGAAAAGGAGAAATTAATATTGTCCGTGATATTTCTATTAATAGAAGGATTTTAGTTAGAAAATATAGAAAAGATAATACGTTTTAGCTAAAAAAAGGTAATTGGTTAATTATTAATATTAAAATATTATTAGTTTATTTTATTAAATAGAACCGCCCTTGATATAATTGGAAAAAGAGAGATTTTAGTTAGAGAAAATATAAAGGTAACATGAAAATTAAAAAGATGACATGATTTATGTGAAAAAGGTAATTGATTAGCTTATAATAATTATAATTTAATTATGTCATTTTACTAAATAAAATTGCTCATAATTTTTAGAAAATGAGAAATTAATGTTACCCGTGATATTTCTAGAAAAAAGGGAATTTAATTAGAAAAAATAGAAAAGATGATACGTTTTAGCTGAAAAAGGTAATCGTCCATGATATAATTGGAAAAAGAGAGATGTTAGTTAGAGAAAAAAGAAAAGGTAACGTGTTTTGGGTGAAAAGGATAATTGATTAGTTAATAGTAATTATAATATAATTATGTTATTTTATTAAGAAAAACTGCTCGTACTATTTTTTTTTAAAAAAAAAGAAAAATTGTAGTTAGATAAAATGTAAAAGATATTCTATTTTACCTGAAAAATGAAATTATTTAGTTATTGAAAAACAGAAAAGGTAACATGTTTAACCTGAAAAAGGAAATTGATTAATAAAGGAGAAATTTTAGTTAGATAAAATATAAATGATATTGTATTTTACCTGAAAAAGGAAATTATTTAGTTCTTGAAAAATATAAAAGATAATATGTTTAACCTCAAGAAGGAAATTGATTAGTTAGTAGATCTGTAATTGAGTAAGGGTAAATAAATAAAATCAACAAGTGCCGTATCAATCTATCGACCAAACTTTTTAATGTTTTGGCTTTTATATAAGAGAAAAAGGAATATTAGTCAGGTAACTTTCTTGAGATATGAATAAAATCCTTTAATATTTATTTGGCCCGCAGGCTAATTAATAAAATTTTAAATAAATCTTGATTTTACAAAATTGCACATCTTATATTTACATATAAAATACATATTTTTAAGGGAACCTAGGTTCTCTACTCTCTTTCTCTTTATATAATAGTATATAATAGTATAGATAATATGTTTAACCTAAATTAATTAGTTAGTGGATATGTAATTGAATAAGGGTAATTAAGTAAAATCAACAGGTACCGTACCGTACCGACCGATCTTACCAAATTTTTAATATTTCAAGTTTTATATAATTGTATACTATAGATTATCGCCTTAAATCAATTTCTAGTTTGTAGTACGGTGGATACCCTTCTTCTGTTCAAATATTACCGACTGTTGTTAAGACATGTGGGTGCTAGTATTGAAATTTATAAATATGATGTTTCAAAAAAAATATATGCGTCTTTAATAATGTTCAATCTTGATGAATTATTGCAAAATCACTAGCGCGAGTGTGCAAGTGAATGTGAGTAGTTAATTCTAGATAATTTTAAAAAGAAAGTAATTCATGCTTTGTTTCGTATTGATATAAACTATGGTACAGTTGTATATGTTAATTAATATATGTTGCATAATAAAATTCTGTTGAGCCCTTTTATGGGACCATACCTTAAGAATTGGTTACTTAACATACTAAGATTAGTTACTTAACATATTATCAAAGCCTCGGTTTCTAGTCTCTTCACCTTATAGAAATGAATTTATTGTTTGTAAATATATCTCGTAGTATATTTTGAGTAGTTTATCATATTTTGACCAATATTTGTGCACATTACACAAAATTTAAGGATAACTTGTGAAAAGAATGATCCATTTCTTTGAATCATTAGCGGTGTTCATCTTTATTAGAAATATGGCTGCACCTGTTCATGAAGTATGTGCTGCATCAGATTGTGAAATATGGGAACCACATTCAAAAACCATATCAGTATCTATCTTTTCTTGCACCTACTGCTCTTTCATATTTTCCCTTCATTTTCACAACCTGCAAGCAGTGATAGAATTATACAAGGCCAGTCTTTAGTTGATGGCCAAGAGATCATCTCTGCTGGTGAAAATTTTGCTGTTGGGTTTTTTAGCTCCGGAAATTCTACCAACAGATATGTTGGAATATGGTATAACAAAATTCCGGTGCAAACTGTTATTTGGGTGGCAAATAGAGATAAACCAATTTCTGGTACAGCTGGTGTTCTGAGAATTGGAGATGATGGTAATCTAATGGTTTTTGATGGAAATACGAGTTTATGGTCTACCAATACTTCTTCAGCAACAGCCAACTCAACTGCAGTACTTACAGATTCGGGTAATTTGATTCTTTTAAAAAGTGAGAATGTTGGTGATCAAAGTAAGGCGCTGTGGGAAAGTTTCAGATATCCTACTGATACATACTTACCTGATATGAGAGTATATACAAATGTTGTAACTGGAATAGGAACGGCGTTCACATCATGGAAAAGTAATGATGATCCGACATCTGGGAATTACTCTATATCTCTTGATCCTCGCGCTTCACCACAGCTAGTTGTTTGGGATGGACCAAAGCGACATTGGAGAAGTGGACACTGGAATGGTCTAATATTTACAGGCCTTCCTCGCATGACAGCTCTTATCTTGTATGGCTTCAAGCTTACTAACGAAGGCAATGGAAACATATATTTTGCATACACTATGGTAAACAGTTCAATTATTACAAGGTTTAAACTTCGGTGGGATGGAACGATAGATCAATTTGTATGGGATGAAGGACTGAGGCAATGGAATTTATTACTATCAGAGCCTTCAAATGATTCCGAGATTTACAATAACTGTGGGATGTTTGGAGTAAGTAATGCAATGGGTTCTCCTATATGCAGTTGTTTAGAAGGATTCAAACCAAAATATGCAAGTCAATGGGAGAAAGGTAACTATTTTGATGGCTGCGTTAGGAGGACTCCCCTACAATGTAACATCAATGGTACAAATGATGTTTTTAGGGAAGTTCGAGGCCTGAAATGGCCTGATTTTGCTGATACTGCAGCAGCAGATAACATTAAGAAATGTAGAGATTTATGCATGAAAAATTGTACTTGTAATGCGTACACGTTTGCTTCTGGAATTGGGTGTATGATATGGAGTGGTGATTTAGTTGATCTGGAGCATTTTGATGAAGGTGGGAATTCATTGTACGTTCGTCTCGCTAAATCTGAATTGGGTAAGCATTAACTAATTTGTTTTTGCATCCTCGTCGTTTCTGAATATTAGTGACTGAGTTCCAAATTTTTATTAAATTTTCCTTGAGGGCATATAAATAATATGGCATTGTAGATTATTTGCTTGAAAATATCTGGTGTCAATAAAAGAAACTACATATATAAGTTATTTGAGAAAATTCTGTTCATTTTGTCTTGCCTTCAATTGAAAAAGTAGAAAGAACTTGTAGATGAGGGCTGAGTTTTAGAATGTCCTCCAATTTTTTTGTCACTAACATAATGTATATTAAGTTCAAACGCTAGTATGCTACATTGCCTGCAACAAGTAACATACTGGAAAGGCAAATTAACCGATTTATGTGAATTGTGATCATGGTTTCTTCTAGTTTTTAAATCCTAGTATGATTTTAAACTTGGTTATTCTTAACCTCAGGAAGTCGAAAGAAAATACCCTATGTATTATGGATAGTAATTGCTGCAGTGATAACAGTTGCGGTTGGCATTATCATTTTGATATTATGGAGGTTCAATGGAAAACTGCCAGGTAACTACTCTAAAATAGTTAAATAATTTTATGTTCTTACAGCACCTAAACAAGCTAATATTTACTTATAACCTATTACAGGAATCACAAAGGCAGACAGGACAAACGGTAAATTCATACATGACATGAGCTCCACTTCCAGAGGATTCTCTGCTGTTTTCTCAGAAGCTGATGATATTGGAATAGATGGGAAAAACGGAAGTGTATCGCAGTTGCCCTTATTCAGTTTTAATGACATTGAAATTGCGACTAAAGACTTTGCCAACAAGAATAAGCTTGGAGAAGGAGGATTTGGGTCAGTGTACAAGGTAATTGTAAAATAAAAGATAATGTAACACATTTATGTTTGCTAAAAAGTACATAGTATGAATTATTGTTTCACGTTTCAGGGAACCTTACCAGGGGGTGTTGAAGTTGCCGTTAAAAGGCTTTCAAAGTGGTCTGGCCAAGGTTTAGGGGAATTTAAAACTGAAGTGACACTTATAGCGAAGTTGCAACATCGGAATCTAGTTAGACTACTTGGTTGTTGCATTGAGGGAGAAGAGAAGTTGTTGATTTACGAATTCATGCCTAACAAAAGCTTGGATTCATTTCTATTTGGTATGACATAAGTTATCGTTGTCTTCGTTGTTACGTTACATATTCTAGCTAGCATGTCTGTAATTACTTCTTTGACTGCAGACTCGTTCAAAAAATCACAACTAGTTTGGAAAACACGCTTTGCTATCATAGGAGGCATTGCACGTGGTCTTCTGTACCTTCATCGTGATTCTAGACTTAGAATAATTCACCGAGACCTAAAAGCGAGCAACATTTTGTTAGATGAGGAGATGAACCCAAAGATTTCAGACTTTGGCATGGCCAGGATCTTCGGAGGGAACCAAAACGAAGCAAATACAATCAGGGTTGTTGGCACATAGTGAGTATCTTTGCTATTTAATTTATCAAATATCATCCTTTTCATCATCCACGTTAACAATGATTACAACTCAAATTAACAATGACTACAACTTGCAGTGGTTACATGTCCCCAGAGTATGCTATGGAAGGTCTGTTCTCAGTAAAATCCGATGTGTATAGCTTTGGAGTATTAATATTAGAACTTGTCAGTGGTCTGAGGAACAGTAGTTTTCACTTGCCTGAAGGCTCAAATCTTATTCGACATGTTAGTCCAGCCATTACCTTATTCATATTTTGTGTCCAATTATAACATTGATGAGCTTAAGTTTTGACAACTGAATCAATGCATAACGCAACATTATGAAACCTGTTTCAGGCATGGAACCTTTGGAAAGATAATAAAGCAGGGGAGCTGATAGATCCTTCCATCGCTGGATCATGTTCGGAAGATGAAGCATTGAGATGCATAAACGTCGCAATATTGTGCGTTCAGAGTGCTGCAGCTGACAGACCAACAATGTCATCTGTGGTGACCATGTTGGAAAGTGTAAACTCAAAGATTTCGATGCCAGGACAGGTGGATATTTGTTTGACAAGCTCCAAAAGTTTAGATTTAATTATGGAATGTCAAGAAAATTCGTCATCAATTGAGGTACCAATTACTGAAGTGACTGGAAGGTAAACAAGTGCTGTTTCCAAATGGTGGATAAGAGATTAAAATCTCTGATTCGTATGAAAATAATGCTATACAATGGTCATTTCAGTATAGCCTATAAAACCAATTTCTAGTACATTTTAGCATAAATATGAACATGTATGCCTGTAATAGTATTCATCATTACCCAATTTTACCGACAAGAATGCAGCATTGCATTGAAAAGGACTGCTTGTTCTTTTTGTGTTGTTTTTATTTTTAGTTTTTCTATTATGACGTTCCGGTGCATTTCATGTTGGGATGACATCGTGGGTGTTATTACATTCTTTGTACATGTCGATAAACGATTATTTTTCTCATATATTCAAAACCAAACATCTCCGTTGACAGAATGTAGTAGCGCCAGAAGAGAATCAAACTTCTGGACTGCTGTTATTCTAATATATGTTATACACAATAACACACGCTCAAATTATGCAAAGACTTTGAAAAGTCATCAAGTATCTGGCAAAGACTTTTATGACATGAAATCGACATTAATGTCTACAAAAAACAATAGGACGTCGTCAGGGTGGGGGCTATATTTTAACATGTAAATATCTACTCTCTGATTGACTAGGAACGAAGAATGCTTAGCCGCGATAAATCTCTAAGTATATTTTTTTTGGTTTTGCTCCAATCTTGCCTTTCCACCGGCATCATCACCACAGATGAACCTCTAAATGATGGCGATGTTTTGGTTTCGGCAAGTGAAAACTTCGTACTTGGGTTCTTTAGCCCTACTAATAGTACTAGCAGAAGATATGTGGGAATTTGGTACAATAAAATCTCTGTACAATCAGTAGTTTGGGTTGCCAACAGGGATAATCCTATCTCAGGTACATCAGGTGTTCTATCACTAGACAACACTGGAAATCTTGTTTTATTTGACAGCCAAATGCAAGATGTTGTCGTATGGTCGACTAACGTGTCCAGCTCATCGTCTATTGTTACATCCAACTACACAGCCGAGCTCTTGGACTCGGGGAATTTTGTGGTACATGAAGATGATAGCAAAACTGGTTTTGTGTGGCAGAGCTTTGATTTTCCAACAGATACTCAACTTCCGGAGATGATAATTGGAGTAAACCGTAGGTCCGGTCTGAAACGGTTCTTGACTTCTTGGAAGTCGCCTGATAATCCCGGAACAGGGTCATATTCACTTATGATTGATGTTAATGGCTCGCGACCTCAGTTGTTCCTGTACAAAGATGGGATTCCGTATTGGCGGGGAGGACATTGGAATGGAGTTCGATATAGTGGTATACCTGAGATGAATACTAGTAATTCCATCTTCAAAGTAAAGTACATAGATAATCCTGAGGAGGTATCTCTGTGGTTTAGCATGCGTAACACATCAATTTTTTCGAGACTAGTTCTTTATGAGACACCTCGGGCGATTGAAAGACAAACATGGCAAGAAGATGTCCACAAATGGGGTGTCTTCTATTCGGCACCAAAGGACGAATGTGATTATTTTAGTCATTGTGGCGCATATGGAAACTGTAACAGTTTCAGTGCTGCAGGTGCGTACGAGTGCAAGTGTCTTCCAGGATTTGAACCAAAGTCACCACGTGACTGGAACTTAAGGGATGGCTCACAAGGTTGTGTTCCAAAGCAAAAAGGCCGAATGTGCAGAGACGGAGAAGGATTTGTGAAACTTGCTGAGGTGAAGCTACCTGACACAACTGAAACAAGGTTAGAAATGAATTTGGATGATAAAGCATGCGCTGACTTGTGCTTGAAGAACTGCTCGTGTACCGGTTATGCCAGCGCTAATACGAGTGGAGGAAGTTTTAGTGGATGCATTACATGGTATAATAAACTGGTAGACTTGAGAGAGTATCCAAGTGGTGGCCAGGATTTCTACTTACGTGTGGATGCGGTTGAGTTAGGTATGCTCTCTTCTATCGATTGTTATAATCTATGAGGATGACAAAATGTTCACAATATATTACGAATAATTGCAGACCAAGACAGTATCTGAGATCTTCCTATCAGTTAGAAATAGAGGCTCTATCGTGTATGACCCCTGTTCTGAAAAAAACTCTTATACCAGCAGGGTGCTCGGACACAATTAAGCTCTATATTCTCTATTTTCACATTAAATTTTTCGCCTTCAGCGTACAGGATTTTGTTTCTTTCCTACATTTAATAAATCAATAAGCCATGACCTGGACGATTAGTTTTCAATTTTTCTTAAAGCATTTGGGTTGAAATCTCCATTGAATAAACAACTATATATCATAGTGAAAGTAGTCGTCTAAGGCTCTCAATTTTTCAGGATTAGTAGCTCATATAAATCTTTGATTTCATAGACCAACTCTTTTGAGTTGAGGTAGAGAACTTCTGTTCAGTGCTCTAGTTAGGATCGATTGATAATCAGCCCTCGACATATTTGGTTTCCTTGTGGATTATTTGTTGCTAATCATAACTAAATATAATCTTTCCCTGCTAATTTTATTTGATCTAGTGACATCTGTTGTATTGTTTCTTAATCTGATGACATATTCTCTTTCTAATGCCATTCCCAACTTGAAGAAAATTGGAAAACCGGCCTAGCTAAAGATTCAAAGAAGTCCAACAAATTTCACGGCTACATCAAGGTTTTAGTTATTGTGCCACTAAGTGTTGTATTGTTTGTTCTGCTTACTGTCACATATTGGTTAATAAAGAAGAAAAGGACAGGTAAGTATTATACGAATAAAGTATTGTTCTGCACTTGTTAGTTTGCCACAATCTGAATAATCAAATGATTGATCGAATTTAGGAATAGCTCGGCGAAAGCAGGAGAGTATAAGCTTGATCAGTAGTAACATTAATAATTACGGGATATCTGTCGACGGGTCTCCAACTGGAGAAGAGGGTAACGATATAGGCACAAGTACCACTGATGTGAAAATTTATTCTCTAAGCACTATTGTAGCTGCAACTGAAAATTTCTCCCTTTCTCACAAAGTCGGAGAAGGTGGTTTTGGTTCCGTGTACAAGGTACACTGTAGTTCTATCAATGCACTTACGTGATTTGCATTTTATATGAGTGCAGAAATGATGCCCAAGAAATATTGTAGGGTAAACTGCATAATGGACAAGATATTGCGGTGAAAAGGTTGTCCAACACGTCAGAGCAAGGGATGGAGGAATTTAGAAATGAAGTTACTTTGATAGCAAAGCTTCAGCACCGGAACCTAGTCAGACTTTTTGGATATTGCACTCAGAATGAAGAAAAAATGTTAATATATGAGTACTTGCCTAACAAGGGATTGGATTGCTTTCTTTTTGGTATGACTCAGTTCAGCACTAAAAAATTAGTAGGCTTATTTATCATTATAGAGATGACATATTTTTAATTATAACTGTTCTGAGTTCAATTCACAGTAATTTTGATTCAGATAAAGAAAAAAAAGGCATGCTTGATTGGGAAAAACGATTCAATATAATTCTTGGCATAGCACGGGGAATGGTCTATCTTCATCATGATTCGCGGTTACGTATCATTCACAGGGATTTGAAAGCAAGTAATATTTTACTAGATGCTCACTTGAATCCAAAAATATCAGACTTCGGCATGGCTAGAATATCTGGAAGCGATCAAATTGAAGAAAAGACCAGGAGAGTAGTTGGAACATAGTGCGTATCACTTCAACTATTTATATCAATATTGAATGATGAAGGAAGCCAAACTTCGCGCTCTTCTAACTAACTAAGATATATAACATGGCAGTTGTATGATTGCAGTGGTTACATGTCACCAGAGTATGCAATGCAAGGACATTTTTCAATAAAATCTGATGTTTTTAGCTTTGGAGTTCTACTCTTGGAGATCATCACAGGACGAAAAAGCAGCAGCTACTATACCGAAGACTCAGTTAATTTAATTGGACATGTAAGTAACAAGCATTCGTTTATGCTGTTGATTTGACAGACCTTGCTACATGACTTTTCCTGTTTTCATTCCACAAATCACTAATAAAACGTAAATTTAGATATTACTATGATGTTGTAGTATTTTCATGAAAGGTCCTGTAAATAATTTCTCCCAGGTTTGGGATCTTTGGAGGGAATCTAATGTCTTGGAGGTAGTTGATCAGTCGCTTGGTGAATCATGTCATCTTGATCCTCGGATATTGAGATGTATCCATATTGGACTACTGTGTGTGCAAGAATCTGCTACTGCAAGACCAAGTATGTCGGAAGTAGTGTTAATGTTATGCAATGAAACAAGTCTTCCTCCTCCAGGCCAGGCTGCATTTATTTTCAGAGCATCAGCTAGAGGTCCTACAAGCTCAAGTTCTACCAGTGTTGGAGCTAATCCAACCAATGAGCTCACAATTAGCACAGTTGAAGGTCGCTAAATCTCATGCAATTTAACGAAATTTTGGCACTAAGAATTCATATGTTCATTGTAGTTACCTGCCAACAGTTTCGTGTCGCGTGGGACAAGATTATATCATAGCTCTTTCATCAAAAAACAAAGTACTGTATCTTCTTTAGTAGAATGCTAATGTCATTTTGGTCCTTCTTGTGCTTATTCGCCTCTAAACTATTTAGATTGTAAAATTATAATGTACTTTACCAGCAAAAAGTCTTAGTTATCTTGTACTGCTATTTAAGAATCATGAAGTCCAGTACAAAAGCAACTAACCTTGATTGCGTTGTTTGTAAAACAACCGACACCAAAACAAGTGGACGCGAACATGGAGATCAAGTTAGGGGCACCGGAAAATATATCCCCCTAAATTTCTTTTTTGTTAAATTTACACCTATTTTAATTTTTTTTACAAAAACATTAAAGTATCCAGTTAGAAGTAAAAGTTTATAAAGGTGCCTTTCCGAATATAATTTGATTGATATGGAGGCCCTCTCTATGAATGATAAAGATCGTCGCACTTGCGGATGAGAAGAGAGCCCAAGTGCTTGGGCTGCAGAAATATATGTTACACATGTTATGCAAAAGACTTTCATAGCACTTTCAAAGTATGTCGGAAGTAGTGCTATGAAACAAGTCTCCTCCTCCAGGCCAAGCTGCATATGTTTTCAGAACATCAGACAGAGGTCCTACAAGCACAAGTTCTACCAGTGTTGGAGCTATTTCTGATAATGAGCTCACAATTAGCACAGTTAAAGGTCGCTAAATCTCATGCATTTTCGCGACATGTTGGCCAAAAGTTTTGTGTAGTCAAGACAGGATTATGACATAGCTCTGTTCATCAAAAAACAAAGTACTGTAATTTTCTTAGTAGATTGCTACTGTCATTTCGGTTCTACAGGTTTCTTATTGGCCCCTATACAATTTAGATTGTAGATGACAAGAGAACCCGAGTGCTTGGACTGCACAAAGATTTCATGGTGTTTACACTTCAAACGTGTTAGACATATTTTTGCCACACACTTTGAAAAGTCATGAAGTCTTTGGGCTTTTTACCAATAAGTTTCGAGGGACAGTCCTCTACATCTCTTCTATATGAGATGGCCTCGACTTGGTCTGCTCATTGATTTTTGTATGATAGCCTCAAGCAAAAGTGTCAGTTGGCCCTGGATCTTTGTATGAAAACGAAAACGTTACGAATCTGACTGACTCAATAGTATACATGTAGAAAATTTTGAAAGAAGATAAAAAAATTTATATGTACCGGAGAGCCAAAAATTGGGTATTGTTTACGACCAACTCAATTGGTACCCAGGTTTTGATCCATTTTCTAGTGATAGCTACTTGTAACCTTGAAAACCTGGCCTATCAATTTTAATTTACCATAAGTTAACTATCTACAATCTACTGTAAGAGGTGACATAATTGTGATATTTTAGATAAGTTTCCTTGAAGATACAAAAAATTTCAATACATTAACTTGTGCCATTGGATATACTTAAAAATCTACGACCACGTCGGTAGCAGCCCCTGGGCAGCTATCAATTTTGGAATACACATGAACATGATAAATCAGTTTATAGTTGATCAATCCAACTCACTGTTACCAGTGGCAAAACTGTAAAACAGTCTGCACGCTTTTGCTAATTCTTTTTTTTTTTTTTTTTCAATTTTTAAGAAAAATTAAGGTGAAACTGGGGCTCTTCTTGAGTCATAAATGCTACTGTGTTGGTTACACCGTCAAATAAGCTGGAATGTAATAAAAGGATCCGTATCTGGGTTGGCTAATCTATCTACGTGTTCTTGTATTTTACTAGTAAAACAAAATTCAAGTGTTGAAACTTCTTCATGTGTAATGTTGTAATCACATTAAACTTGAGTCTTGATGGACACCAACTTGCACATCTGTCGTTGTTGGCCCATGAATTCAATCAGATGCTCCAGACTATGATTAAGGTTTCACACACGTTGTATTATGTGAAGTTGCTAAACAAATTTAAATGCAATGAAATAGCTTAAAAACATAAGATAATACCATATAACTGATAACAAATGAGATTAATGCGAAACATCAGCTAAAATGTGAAGAAGCTGGTCTTAACATATAAGAAAACTTAAATGATAGTATAATTTGTACCATTTAGTTAGAAACTTATATTTACACTTACATTCATTTTTATGTGACAGCATATATAATCATTTTTTTTCCGTTAATTATAGGTGCCGCGTATAAATTGTTTTTGGTTGAAAGCAACATGATTACTAGGGACCTTGTCTCACAAGGACAGCATACAATACAAATCACGGATAAAAATTTATTTCATGTGCCTGATGGGAAAGGCAACAGTGTAAGAACTATGTTTTGCGAAACTAACTTCCGCCGTTTCTTTTTCATATTTTTTCTCGTCGGAGCCTGTACTTCCACCAGCATCATCACCCAGGATGAGCCTCTCCGTGATGATCAAGCTAACGTTTTGGTGTCTGCGGGAGAGAGCTTTGTGCTTGGATTTTTTAGCCCTGATAATAGTACTAGCAGGAGATATGTGGGTATTTGGTACAATAAAGTGTCCGTGCAGACAGTTGTTTGGGTTGCCAACAGGGATAATCCTATCACAAATACGTCCGGTGTTCTATCACTAGACAAGACCGGAAACCTTGTTTTGTTCGATAGGAAAAAGCCAGATGTTATCGTGTGGTCGACTAATGTTTCGAACTTGTCATCTGTTGTTAAATCGAACTACTCAGCTGAGCTCTTGGATACGGGGAATTTGGTTGTACATGAAGATAATAGCAAAAATAAAGGTTTTGCGTGGCAGAGCTTTGATTTTCCAACTGATACACTTCTTCCAGAGATGAAGTTTGGAGTGGACCGTAGGTCTGGTCTGAACAGGTTCCTGACTTCTTGGAAGTCACCCGACAATCCTGAATCCGGATCATATTCATATATGATTGATATTAATGGATCAATGCCTCAGTTGTTCTTGTATAAAAATAAGGATCCTTTATGGCGCGGAGGATCTTGGAATGGTCTCAGATGGACCGGTGTACCTGAATTGAGAACTAATTTCATCTTTAAGGTAAATTATGTTGACAATCCAGAGGAGGTATCCATAGTATATGGCATGCTTAACACCTCAATTATATCGAGAATGGTTCTTAATGAGTCGACGGGGACGATTCAAAGATCAACGTGGCACCAGGGTGACCACAGATGGGATAACTTCTGGTCTGCACCACAGGACCGATGTGACTATTTTAGTCATTGTGGCGCGTTCGGAGACTGCAACCTGGACAATGCGGGTGAATACGAGTGCACATGTCTTCCGGGATTTGAACCAAAGTCGTCTCGTGACTGGTATTTAAGGGATGGCTCACAAGGTTGTGTTCCAAAGCAAAAAGGCCAATTGTGTGGGAACGGGGTAGGATTTGTGAAACTTGCAGAGGTGAAGCTACCCGACACAACTAAAACAAGGCTAGACATGAAGTTGGATGATAAAGCATGCGCAGACTTGTGCTTAAAGAACTGCTCGTGTACGGGTTACTCCGGAGCTGATGTTCGGGGAGGGGGTTTCAGTGGATGCATTACATGGTACGATAAACTGGTAGACTTAAGAGAGTATTCAAGGGGTGGCCAGGATTTCTACATACGTGTGGATGCGGTTGAGTTAGGTATGTTGCTTTCCTGAATTCAATGTTTTATTCATTAAATGATACTAAATGCTCATAGCTACGTGTTTGTCAAAAGAATCAGTGGGCATAGTGATCTGATAGATCACGTTATAGTACAGTTAAATGTCACAAATCACTAAATCAGAATCAACACAAGCTGCACAACTACATTCGCCCCTACAATAATCAAGGAGACTACTTCAATAAAAAAAACTAAGTTTTACTATTAACTACTGGGGCTGGGAAAAAAATTCCAAAAATCCGATATCCCTCCGAAATATCTGTATTCGTATTTGAAAAAAAGCGAATATTATCTGTATTCGGAGTCAATCAGATATTTATTCGTATCTGAATCCGGGAGTTTAGGATGCGGATATGGATATAGGCGCATCCGTATCTGTAATGAATTATATATAATATATATTTTTAATATATAATATATATTTTAATATATAATTACAAATATAAGAATGCCTATCATTCTATCAAGATAATATAATAATATAGTTATCATTAATTATTAAAAATACAAATATAAGCATGTTTATATTAAGTTATGATTAATTATTAGGCATTGTAATATAATAATCAAGTAGCCTAAATGGTTTGAGTGTGGCATTAGGCTTTTAGGAAAAAGGAGCAGCACTCGGGTTCAATTCCCTCCTAAAACAGTTTTTTATTGACCGGTAAACTTATTGGACGACCCAAGTTCTTTCCTTCTATCAATTTGATTTTGACTTGATTCAAATTCTTGCTCTCAAAAGATTAATTATTCTAGCTGCAACCTTTTGGATCCTATTCGAACCTGTGACCTCCTCCGCTTTCGTACTATGTTTAATTTTAGCCTTAAGGTGTTAGCACGATCGTTTACTTGGATCATATATCTTGAATGCTAATGAGCTGTCAGCATTGGTTATGAGCTGTTGGCCTTGTTCGGGAGGCTTAAAAGAGCTTTTCCAGGAAACCGGCAATGAAGGGTTTAATTTTAAGAGGCATTTAGATGAGATTAATTCAAATAGTATGACTACATGTTTGGCTAGAAATGGTGGAGAAACACGTACTCGTTGACATGTGGTGACTCGGCATCTTTACTTGGGGTTTGGGTCTGTTGGTGTTATTCCACACAATGCGACACAACCTTAACTCTACATTAGCATTTTATTATCTGTTTAGGGTGGAGTCTTGTACGGATTTAATTTTAAACTCCTCCCAAAAGGCCTCGTATTACTCAAGTTAACTGACGGGTTATGTTCAAGACAATACCTCTCTCTGCAATGTAGGATAGCTACTACTTGGTAGAGCTTTTCCTTTTTATGTTGGCCTGCTTATCAGTTATCACCTACAATGATAGTACATATGCAAATCTCATAAAATATTTTGGCTTTTCATAATATTTCACCGTAATTTTTATAAAATTGATGTCATCCGATTACAATTTTTCATTTGATAATGAGTTCTTCTTCTTCTTGTATTACAGCTAAATATGCAAAGAAGTCAAAGAGATTCCATGGCTATATCAAGGTTTTGGTTCTTGTGCTAGTCGCTGCTGCTTTTTTTGTTCTGTTTACTCTTGCATATTGGATAGTAATGAAGAGAAAAAAAGGTAACTATACTACCAATGAATAAGATATGTTTTATACTTGTCGATAAAAACATTTCAATAATTTAACCAAAACTGAATTATGGGATAGCTTCGAGGCGGTGGCGGAAGGAGGGCATAAGATTTTTACAGAATGATAGAAATAAGCTCGGTAAATCTTCCCAAGGATCGTCAACCGGAGAAGAGGGTGATGAAATAGAAACAAGTACTGTTGATGTGAAATTTTACTCTCTGAGCACTATAATAGATGCGACAGAAAATTTTTCCATTACTCACAAAGTCGGAGAAGGTGGTTTTGGCTCTGTGTACAAGGTACCTGTAGCTTGATTGTTGCACCCAATTGATTCACATTAACTTGGTGTAGATGGATTTACAATGATTATAAAAAACTGTAGGGTAAATTGCGTAATGGGCAAGAAATCGCGGTAAAAAGACTGTCAAACACATCAGGGCAAGGGATAGAGGAATTTAGAAACGAAGTTACTTTGATAGCAAAGCTTCAGCACAGGAACCTTGTCAGACTTTTGGGATACTGCATTCAAAAAGAAGAAAAAATGTTAGTGTATGAGTACTTGCCGAACAAGGGATTAGATTGCTTTCTTTTTGGTATGGCTCCGCCTTCAGACTTAAATTTAAGAAGTGTATTTATCACCAGAAAGAATGCATGTTTATACTAATCGCACTATTTTGATTTTGTGTTGCTGTTAATTTTTGATGCAGATAAAGAAAAAAAAGACATTCTTGACTGGAAAAAGCGGTTTGATATAAGTTTGGGTATAGCTCGGGGAGTGGTATATCTCCATCATGATTCGAGATTAAGAATCATTCACAGGGATTTGAAAGCAAGCAATGTTTTACTTGATGTTCATCTGAATCCAAAAATATCAGATTTCGGCATGGCTAGAATATTTGGAAACGATCAAATTGATGAAAGGACAAAGAGAGTAGTTGGAACATAGTAAGTATAACTTTTGCTTATAAGTATTTATATTGCACAGAGAATCATTCCAAACCTTCGCACCATTCTAACTAATTCGAAATATAACATGACACTTCAATGATTGCAGCGGTTACATGTCACCAGAGTATGCAATGGAAGGATTGTTTTCAATAAAGTCCGATGTTTTTAGCTTTGGAGTTCTTCTGCTGGAGATCATTACAGGAAGAAAGAACAGCAGTTACCAGTCCGAGAACTCCATCAACATGATAGGACATGTAAGTAACAAAAGTTTTAATATTCTACAGATTAAGTAAATCATGTAGAATTCTATTGTTCTCGCCTTATAAACTACCGATAAAATTTACAGATAAAGTATTACTGTTTACTAAATTAATTAAACGACCGGCAAATATATTCTCACAGGTTTGGGATCTTTGGGGGGAATTGAATGTCATGGAAATAGTTGATCCAGTGCTTGGAAAATCACATGAACATGATACCGAAATCCTTAGATGCATCCATATCGCTCTGTTGTGCGTGCAAGAATCTGCTACTGCAAGACCAAGCATGTCAGAAGTAGTGTTTATGTTATCCAACGAAATTAGTCTTCCACCTCCAGGCCAGCCTGCATTTTTGTTTAGAATAGCAAACAAAAGTCTTACAAACCCAAGTTCTGGTAGTGTTGGAGCTATTTCTGTAAATGACTTCACAATTAGCACAGTTGAAGGTCGCTGAAACACAAGGTATTAAGTGAAACAGTTTTCGGATTTCGCACTAAGAATTTATTTGCTTTCCGTACGTAATTGCCTATTTGCAGCGACCAGTTGGTGATGTTTGAGTCGGAAATTGTTTGCACGATCTTACTATTAAAAGATTAGTGCGTTTTCATTGATGTATGTGCTTTTACCAGCTCCGCAACGGAGAAAGGAGGGCTTATGATAAATGAAAAGCTATTTCAAGAAAAAAAAAGGCTACTGGTGAAACTAAGTATGAACTTAACCTTAATTTATTTACTTAAGAATCACATTGTTTACAAACATCTGATAATGCATCGTGATTATAGAATGTGATTAACATTGTTGGACTTGATTTAAGTAACCGTGCAGTGCATTCTTTTCTTAAGTCAGGCAGTCGATTAGATTTTGGTTTTGTAGTCGTACAACGCCTAAAATTTATTTTGTTCAAGTCACCAATAAAATTGGATCATCTTCGTAATACTTTTTCGATTAAAGAATTTAGATATTCAATGTATAAGCAAACTAAAAAAAAGAAAATTATTTATTTAGCTCATTTTTTGTTTCATAATAAAATTATAGTTGACAGTTCGGGATTTGTCCCCATTGGGTTATGATGTTTGAATGTTAATTAAACTTTCTTCTTCGTCAAAAATAAAAAATAAAAAAAATTGGACCATCTTTTGTGGCACTTAATAAAATATGTTAGCCATGATTAGAATAAGATAGTACTATATATACAGCAAAGCAAATACTCTTTTTGTTTCGAAATAAATATCTTTTTTAATTTTTGGTTGGCCAAATTGATCAAAATTTGATTGAAATTTATATATATATATATATATATATATATATATATATATATTATATAATTACAAAAAATTAAAATATTATATCATTAAAAAGTACATCTAATCTATGTTACAATGCAATTTTAAGTTTTCAAAAATAATAACCGAATAATTTTTGATATTTAGTTAAAGATTGGTTGATTTAATTATTAAAAATCAAAGAAACATGTAAAATGAAATAAAAATGTGATTTTTGGGAGTAATTGCTTACGTGACTTGTGATCCCGCTTATTATTGTTGTTGACTGCCTTTTGTCATCGATCAAATATTTTGTTTAACGTGACATAAAACATTTTTGTCTTGTTAAAAGTTAAAACAGAACCATTTCTCGATCCATACCAGAAACATATGTGGTGCATGGTTGTCGTCAGCTTGGTTGCCTATTTCTGATCAAATGATTTTGCGGATTAATTCGCGTACAACTGAAAATGGCTTAATACCTACTACAACGTTCACATAAGATGATAAGAGTAATTCGTTATACTTGAACTTAAACCAGCACTAATAAGTAGTGTTTTAAAAAGCGGTAAACGATTTTAAGCGGTGAGAGTGTCTTTTAACGTTTAAGTGGTTAAGCGGATGCTTAAACGAAATTTTAAGCGGGTCATTAAGCGGATTAATAATATATATTGTTAGAATGCCTTGAATCTGTAGCTGCCGGATTTGACTATGTAGCCGCCGCCGCCGACCGTCGTCGGCTACAACACCTAACCCCTTAGATTGTGTCTATAAATAGAAATTCATGTAAAGATTGTGATGCATCTGAACATCTGAAAATCTGTAATCTGTTTATCCTCAAGATCAATATAAACTATTTCTCTTCTACATATATTTTCTCTTTACGTTTATCATCTTTCTTGCTTCCGTTATAACAAACTGGTATCAGAGCTTGGTTGAACCTGCTGTGTTCCTTTCGAAAATTTTCGCCGGAATTTTTTCAAGCTCGTCGAAGAAGACGACACTGTTCAGACGAAGTTACTGTTCATCGTCGGAGAAGACGACACTGTTCAGGCGGAGTCACTGTTCATCACCGGAGAAGAAGGTACTGTTCATCACCGGAGAAGAAGGCATTGTTCACGGCACTGTTCACAAATACGGCACTGTTCACAAATACGGTACTTTTCATGTATACGATACTGTTCACGTATACGGTTATGGAAGAAAGATGTCTGGTGGTATTAACATTAAGGTCGACAAATTTACTGGGAGAAATAGTTTCAGTCTATGGCAAATCAAGATACGTGCCTTGTTAAAGCAACAGGGGCTCTGGGCGCCGTTGAACACAAAAACGGCTGCTTCAGGAAGCGCTGAGATGGCCAATCTCGAAGAGAAGGCACACTCAACAATTCTGTTGTGCCTTGCAGATGATATTATTACTGAAATTGCGGAGGAGGATACCGCGTCTAGTTTATGGTTAAAGCTTGAAAGTCTCTACATGACAAAGTCTTTAACAAATAAGTTGCTTCTGAAGCAACGTCTGTTCAGTCTACGAATGCAGAAAGGTATGCCTCTTCGAGATCATTTAGATCAATTAAACACAATTTTATTAGAATTGCGTAATATTGATGTTAAAGTTGAAGATTAGGATGCTGCTTTGATTCTGTTAGTTTCTTTACCATTATCGTATGAGAACTTTATGCAATCGTTTATTGTTGGTAAGGATACTATTTCTCTAGAGGAGGTTAGATCTTCTCTTCATTCTAGAGAGCTGCGCCATAAGGCGGCTGGTACAGGTGCAGATAATCATGCTGCTGGGTTGGTAGCTAGCGGGAGTACCGGACATGGAAAGTCGCGGAAGTATAAATCCAAGAAACCAGCTTCTAAGGGTTCGAGAGCTAATGATGTTTGCAATTACTGCAAAGAGAAGGGACACTGGAAATCTGACTATCCCAAGAAAAGGAAGCAACAAGATAAATTGGTGGATACTGCTGCTGTAGCTGATGCCAATTCCGAAGAAGATATTGCTCTAGTTGCTATCAAGGACGCGTATCACTCTGATGTGTGGATCCTTGACTCTGGAGCGTCTTACTATATATGTCCGCGCAGGGAGTGGTTCACAACGTACGAAAAAGTAGACGGTGGAAAAATTTCTATGGCTAACAGTTTTGTTTGTGAGACTGTTGGAATAGGCTCGATTAAACTTCGGACACATGATGGTAATTTCTGCACATTGAATGATGTTAGGCATGTTCCATTTATGACGAAGAATCTGATATCTCTAAGTATGTTAGACAACAAGGGTTTCAGTTTTAAAGGTGAAGGTGGAGTTTTACATGTCCGCAAGGGTTCTGATGTGGTTCTGAAAGGTGTTAAACGTGGTACCTTGTATCTTCTTCAAGGTTATACGTTAACAGGTTCTGTTGCTATTGCGTCTTCGGAAATTGAAAAGGAATATTTGACCAAGTTGTGGCACATGAGGCTTGGTCACATGAGTGAAAGGGGGATGCAGATTCTGTCAAAAGCTGATCTTCTTTGTGGTCATAAGGTCACAGGTCTCGAGTTTTGTGAACATTTTGTTTTTGGAAAGCTACATCGCAGCAAGTTTCCTAAAGCAACTCACAGAACAAAAGGCACACTTGATTACATCCATTCTGATTGTTGGGGTCCTTCCCGGGTGGAGTCTTTAGGGGGTCACAGATATTTTGTGTCAATGACCGATGATTTCTCAAGAATGACTTGGTTGTTCATCATAAAGCACAAAAGTGCAGCCTTTAAGATTTTCAAGCAGTGGAAGACGCTAGTGGAGAATCAAACAGGGAAGAAGATTAAAAGGCTGCGAACAGATAATGGCCTGGAATTTTGCTCGTCCGAGTTTGCAGATTTCTGCAAGAATGAGGGGATTGCTAGGCATCATACAGTCAGGGATACACCACAGCAGAATGGTGTAGCAGAGCGTATGAATCAGACACTTCTGGAGAGAGCTAGGTGTATGCTTTCTAATGCTGGACTAACTAGAAGATTCTGAGCAGAGGCGGTTAGTACAGCGTGTTATTTGATTAATCGTGGACCTCACACAGGTATTCATCTCAAAACTCCTATTGAGAAATGGTCTGGTAAGCCTGCTGATTACTCCAATTTAAGAGTTTTTGGTTGTACTGTTTATTATCATGTAAATGAGGGTAAATTGGAGCCACGAGCTAAAAAGGGAGTATTTGTAGGCTATGGGGATGGAGTTAAAGGTTATAGAATCTGGTCTCCATCTGAAAATAGGGTTGTACTGAGTAGAAATTTAGTCTTTGATGAAAATTCTATGTTTAACCCTACTGTGAAGTCTACGATTGTTTTAGAAAGTGGTGGTGTTGAGAAACAGGTGGAGTAGGAAGTCACTCAAGATGAGAGTGAACCACAACAAGAAGTTCAACAACCACAGTTGGAATCAGAATCATCAGTACCAATAGTAAATCAGCACAGTTTGGCTCTTGATCGATCGAGGAGAGCTAAGTATGGAGTGCCTCCAAAGAAATATGGTTTTGAAGATATAGTGGCATATGCACTACAGGTAGCTGAAGAAGTGAATCCTAGCTCTGATTAGCCATCCACTTACAAAGAAGCGGTGACATGTACTGAATCTACAAAATGGTTTGCTGTAATGGGATATGAAATGGAGTCACTTCAGAAGAATAAGACTTGGGAATTAGTCAAGCGGCCTCGAGACAGAAAGATTGTTACTTGTAAATGGGTCTACAAGAAGAAGGAAGGAGAAACATCGGTTGAGGGTATCAAGTATAAAGCTGGGTTAATAGCTCGAGGGTTCACTCAGAAAGAGAGAGTAGATTACAATGAGATTTTTTCACCAGTGGTCAGACACACTTCCATCAGGGTGCTACTAGCGATAGTTGCACATCAGAATCTGGAGCTTGAACAACTCGATGTGAAGACAGATTTTCTGCATGGAAAGCTGGAAGAGGAGATATACATGAATCAGCCAGATGGTTTTCAGGTTCCTGGTAAAGAAGACTATGTGTGCAAGTTATTGAAGTCCTTGTATGGGCTAAAGCAGTCTCCGAGGCAGTGGTACAAGAAATTTGATAGCTATTTGATAGGTATTGGCTACACCAGGAGTCCGTATGATTGCTGTGTTTATCACAGTAAGACAGCAAATGGTTCTTTCATTTATCTGGTCCTGTATGTAGATGATATGTTGATAGCTGCAGAGAACAAGTCTGATATTCAGAAGTTGAAAGGTCTCCTCAGTGCTGAGTTTGAAATGAAAGATTTGGGTGCGGTTCAGAAATTCTGGGAATGGAGATTTATAGGGATAGAAGCAAAAGAAAGCTCTTCTTGTCACAGAAGGGATACATTCAGAAGATTTTATCAAGGTTTGTCATGTCTACAGCAAAGCCCATAGATACTCCTAGTGCTACAAATGCACATCTGTCTGTCGCTTTTGCACCTAAGCCTGCTGAGGAAAGAGAGTACATGTCTCGATTTCCTATGCTAGTGCGGTAGGAAGCTTGATGTATGCAATGGTCTACACTAGACCCGATCTTGCACAGTCTCTCAGTGTTGTTAGTAGGTTCATGGGTAATCTAGACAAGGAGCATTGGCAAGCTGTGAAGAGGGTTTTTCGGTACTTAAAAGGTACGTCTGATGTTGGTCTCATTTATGGAGGTGATACTGAGTGTTTGGTGACAGGGTTTTCAGACTCTGATTATGCTGGAGATGTTGACAGTAGAAGATCTATGACTGGTTATGCTTTCACTCTGGGTGGTTCGATTGTCAGTTGGAAAGCTACTCTGCAACCTACAGTGACTTTGTCTACTACAGAAGCAGAGTACATGGCATTGACAGAAGCCGCAAAAGAAGGAATCTGGTTGAAAGGATTGGTCAGCGATCTGGGTCTACATCATGATCAGGCTACAGTATTTTGTGACAGTCTCAGTGCAATCTGTTTAGCCAAGGATCAAGTCCATCATGAGCGGACTAAGCACATAGATGTGAGATATCATTTTCTAAGAAGTGAGAAGAGAATCAAGGTGAGCAAAGTGGGTACTGCTGATAACCCAGCTGATATGCTCACCAAGCCGGTTCCACATAGGAAGTTTCAACATTGTTTGAACTTGCTAAATGTTCGAAGTTATTGATTGCCCTTTTTTAGGGCAAAATCTGAGGCAGAAGAGTTTTTTCATTTATCTGGTACATCTGGCATTATTATGATGCATCTGGTACATCTGTTATCTGTTTTTTGTGAGAGGATTCAAGTCAAGGTGGAGATTTGTTAGAATGCCTTGAATCTGTAGCCGCCGGATTTGACCATGTAGCCGCTGGCGGCACCACCTACCACACCTAACACCACCTACCACACCTTACCCCTTAGATTGTGTCTATAAATAGAAATGCATGTAAAGATTGTGATGCATCTGAACATCTGAAAATCTGTAATCTGTTTATCCTCAAGATCAATATAAACTATTTCTCTTCTGCATATATTTTCTCTTTACGTTTATCATCTTTCTTGCTTCCGTTATAACATATATTTTTAAATTTTTAAATATAATATTACTATATTATTATTTTAATATAATATTTTTAAATTTTTAAATATAATATTACTATATTATTAATAATATAATATTATTCATAAAAATGAAATATTTAATTATTTTAATATAGTTATATTCATATTATAATAAATATTAATATATCCAAAATTAAAAAATTAGCAGGTCAACATCTCTTTGATCGTTTAATCCGCTTAGTGATCGCTTAAATCACTTAACAATCGTCTAATCCACTTAATAGGCTGCTAAATCTTCAAAAACATTTAATCACTCGATTAGTACAAAATCGAAGCATTTTATGGTCCGATTCCTCCTATGCATTCGCTTAGACGGCAACTTAATCCGTTTTTAGAACAGTGATATTAAAGCGATTGCTAACCAATTAAACATTCAACAACTTATAACGCAGGGTAATGCTTAACATAAGAGTTATGGATAAGCATTTAATATACTTTATCTTCATCAACTTCCAGATAATACTTAAATTTGACTAATTAATGATTTGTATGAAAAATTACACATGATTACAAAGTCAAAGGCAGGTGACACAGTCACGAACTCGATACCATACAAATTACTACTATAACTCTCTGTTACGGTTTTTTTTTCCTTTTTGAGGAAATCGGTATTAGCTAAATTTAATTATTAATAATTCGAAAATTGTAATTATCAACAATTTAAAATCATCTTTACTGCTTCAAAATATTCTATTTGTGGAAAACTTTTACAAAGATTTGAGGATTAATGAAATTAAATAAAGATTTATTAATTATACTATATTAAATGTATTTATAATATACAAAAATAATAATTGTATAAGGTTTGTACTCTAAAAAATTATAGTTTGTGATATGGGCTAAAAGTAAGCCTTAAAGACACATTAAATGTGGCATTAATTAGACCCAGTATGGTCCAAGCGTGGGGCCCACCAGATGGCCCAAAAACCCTAATTAGATATTAATTTCGTAATTAATATTGAGGGATAATTAACAGCTGGGAAGTACAAGTCAAATAAGGATATTATCTCTCCAAGGAGTAGCCTCCAAGGCACATAGTCATACAAGGAAACAGACTTCTACAAGGAAGGAGTCTAGAACCTTCCTTAAGGCTGACTTGTCCGCTAAGTCACCTAACCCTACTATGATTCTAAGGCTCTTACAGCCTATATAAAGGGTCAGACCCCTCACCCTAGAACTACGTTTTTTGGCTTTATCTTTGATATTCATCAAAGTACGTAGGCATCTTGTGAAGGCAGATTCAGCCACGAGCACAAGAGCAGCCATTAAAAGCACGAAGCTCACGCACCTTAGTATTAAACACAATCAAACCCTAGCCCCAATTTAATAACCTAGTTTTTATTCCACAACATTTGGCGCCGTCTGTGGGAAGACAACATCAACCATGGTTCAAACACGAAGAACAACATCAACCTCGACTGAGGCCATACCCCTTAGCTCTGCTCCACTATCACTTCTGATCCGCTTATCACTACTGAAGGACAATTACCCCCATCAACAGGGGCGGTCATTCAACCTCTACTCTCTCAACCCTCAGGGACGACTCCCCATGTTGAGGGAACTCTATCGGTGATTGTCCATCAAAGCCAAGAAACTAACCCTCTTCAGATGGTGGTTTCTCCTCTTGGTAACGTTGATCGTACGCTACCCCCGGGGGTACAGATCCACACTACGGATCTCCCCTTGAATACCAACCCGATGTATGGGCTGCCTAATTATCCCCCTCGACAAAGGGAACCTGGACCAAGTGGTCATGCCTTACAGATCCGAGATCGAGAGTATGACGACTACTCTGGTCCCTATACCGATGATTCATCATCATCTGAGGACGATGATCGAGATGACGCCCCAAGGAAGCGACGTGCTAGCAAAGAACCTCTAAGGAGGACACGAATTATCCATGATGGACCCCCTTGACAACTGCTGAGAGGATCAAGGCTTATGAGGCTGAGATCTTAAAGTTCAGGGACGATATGGCGAGAGAACAAGATAGATTGAATCGAACTCAACCTCCTCCAACTACAGAGAGGATTCCCATTATAAATCTGGAGAGGCCTTCAAGGAGACAGAGAAGGGCCGATACCCGAACTGAAAAATCGACAAGGGTGGAGACCCCCAGAAGCAACCCCAAAGATCTAATGCCACTTGGGGACCCTGATGATCCCACACCTCCATTTACTGAGGAGGTGATGAATGCCCATATCTCAAGGAAGTTCAAGATGCCGACTATTAAGGCCTATGATGGAACGGGCGATCCCGCAAATCATGTCAGGACATTCTCAAACGCACTGCTGCTGCAGCCTACGAGTGACGCCTTAAAGTGTAAGGCGTTCCCTCAAACCCTATCGGACATGGCTCAAAGGTGGTATATCCGCCTACCTGCAAACTCGATTGGCTCTTTTAAGGAGTTGAGCGCTGCCTTTGTCAGCCAATTCATTAGTGGGAGAATTCATGAAAAAAGTTCTGCATCCCTCATATATGTGGTGCAGGGGAAAAATGAGAATTTGAGGGATTATCTCAATCGATTCACCAAAGAGACGTTGAATATCACTGATCTGGAAAATAAGGTGGCCATGGTAGCCCTGGAACACGGAACCACTGACCTCTTCTTTAAAAGGTCTTTGGCAAAACATCCTCCTGAAAACATGGCCGAGCTTCAACGAAGGGCCGATAAGTATATCAAGGCTGAGGACAGCATGAAGAAGGAAACCGTAGGAGGCAATGGCAAGGGTTCCAACGACTCAAAGAAACGAAAGCAAGAGCAAGAGTACGACGCTAGGGACAAGTATCCTCAGGCTAGCAAGGACTCCGAGTCATCACCGAAGAAGGGTTTGGGGCCGAGATTTTCTGATTATGCAAGGCTGAATGATGCGGCGGAAATGATACAATTAAAATCGCAAGCGCACGATCTCGTTTTAGTATTTTAAGATTCGATCCACAGGGAATAATATTTTCGCATTCCTTAATTCTAATTTAATCGAATTAGAACAATTTGGTTTTTGGAGGTTTTGGATTTTATAATAATTAATTACTAAATGAAAACCTATTTAACTAATTAAAAATTGAATTATTCTAAATTATTTAAAACCTTAGTTTTCTAAAATTATTATACCTATGGAAAATTCAAAATTCGAATTTAAATCTAAACTCTAAATTATTCTAACTAATTATAAAACTCAATTTAAACTAGAATTTATTTTAAGACATTATTTACAAAAAATGAAATTTTAAATTATTATTATTTTTTTTTTTTATTATCACTATTTAAAACCTTTTCAAAAACAATTTTTATTTACAACGAACCCTTAAACCAGTAAAGACAAACTTAAACAAATGCAACTAGTACAAAACCGGAACAGATCCACCCTTTGACTCCAGTCAAACAAATAATCTCAGCATTACAAACAAACTACAGAACACTCGTAACATAACAGTTCGACTCAAAACAAACTAACAACTTAGTTGCTAACAATTCAACTTCAAACAGAAAACGAACAAGAACAGCAACAAACTCATCAGGAAACACACGAACTCAGCTAACGGAGAACACACAACTGGACTACTCAGTCACTATCAAAACTCGCAAGAGACTCAGAACTCGACTTATAGACTCCAACAAACAAAACACAAGCAGCCAAACAAAACCAAGAACAACAAGAATCAACAAAAACACAGCAGAAAACTCGAACTTAGGATTCACAGCAACTCGATAAAACTTTAACAGCAACTGCAAACACAACCGTGACAACTTGACAGAACAAAACAGAACAGCGACAACTTGCAACACATAAATTAGTAACGCAGTTCATAACAAACTCGATGGCGAATTGAAATTCAGAAAAACAAACACAAACTGCAAACCACGACCGAACAACATCAACAAGGTACCATAACTCGTTTACCAGCAAAATTAACAATCGAAAACAGCGGACTAGTTAAATTCGGAACAGATTCGGAAACAAACCAAAACTCAAGTGCTCCAGTCGACTAAATAACACATAAACGATGGCTCGACGAAGGAAAACAAATAAGTAAAAAGAAAACAGGACAGTGAACTCGCATTTACAATGAAAGAACCTAAATCACAACACTCAATCCAACTCAGTAACATTTATACAGCGACTTAAAAACTAAATGGGGGAAAACATCGAACCGAAACAAAACTAGGGGAAAGGGGTTTAACAGTGATTGTGGGGAAAAGAAAAGAAGAATTAAGGAGAGGATTGTACGGTAAACGGGAGAGAGTTAGAGAGGTGGAGAGAGTGATTTGAAATTGAAAAGGAAAGGTGGGAGAGGATGATGAGGTTAGGAAGAAAAGGACCGGGGAAATAAACAAGGGAGGGAATGGGTTGTGGATTCGGTGGAATAAAAGAGAACGAAAATAAGGGGAGAGATTGTTTACAAAAACGGAGAAGACAAGAAAGGAGAGGCTGGGTTGGTTGTAGTGAGGATGAAACAAAAGTAGGAGGAGATGGGGTTAAGGCTGTGTCTGTGTGAAATAACGAAAGGAAGCAGAGGAAAAATATGGAAAGCTTCGAATAAAACTAGAAAATGAAAACAATTATTACACTAAAATTTAATATTTATGCAGTTTTGTTTTTTTTTTTTTAAATATTTAACTACTTGTAATGAAATAGCATAAAACTAAGAAAATGAGATTAGAAATATTAGATATCCTAAAATTTAAAATTAAATAACCCACAATAAAATGGAAATTTAAAGGGGCGTAACTACAATTAATATTAAAAACGGATATTAAAATTACGAAACAAATTCTTAAATCGATACTTTCAATCCCGTGTGGTTAGCGTTGCTACTTTATCCACCCGAGAATTTACGAAAATAACGAAATAAAGAACAAGGGAAATAGAATGAAAGAGAAGTGCACGAAATTAAATGAAACTTTAATTTGCATAAAAATAAAGAGTGTTTACAAGAAAAATAGAAAATTATCACTACAATTTTTTTGGAGATGAACTAATACAACATAATTCTAGTATATGGCTAATTGGTTTTCTACAAGTGAAGATGAGGAGGCTATTTATAGGAAATATTTAGGGTTTTTGGTAGGTGAGGTTAAATCTTGACCATTGATTTAGTTTAGTGTTGGCTAAATCTTGGCCATCCATTTTCTTTGATAACAAAATGCACCACCACCCCTAGCTTTTCATTTTCTTCTTGTTTTGGTCCTTCTTTTTCCTCTTTTTCTCTTCCTTGACCTTTATTTTCTTTATTTTGCAATTTCTTCAGTTTTCTCGAATTTTCCTGAAATGCAACAAAATAATTTATTAAAATACGAACACAAGCAATAAAAGGCAATAAAAATATGCAAAATTATGCACTAATCAAATGCCCCCATACCTATCTTTTGCTCGTCCTCGAGTAAAACAAAAAGAAAATCTAGATAAAAACTCCTATACTCCTTTTCGTAGGTGTGACGGGTAATTTTAGGTTTACCAACCCGTTAAACCTATAGACGATCTCTACAGGAGGAGTGTTGTCTCCTAAGGGTTTACAGAAGATATACCCATAAAATCTTTGAGATAAATCAGCAAGTATCCAACTTTCCTCTTTCAACCTAGCTTTCATTGGTGTCAACAAAACAATTTTGTAGGAAAATACATGCCTTAAAGATTATTCTAATAATAGCAAAGTTATAGGTTCCCATAATCCACATGATTAGACTAAAAATTTACAAAAAATCCCAAGGTGTGTAGTGAATTTAAGTCCTATGATGGATTAACTGTATACGAACATTTTCTCTTTTTCAACCAATATTGAACTGACCCAATCTCTATCAAAACAAGTATCTAGCCAAACTTCACGTTCTTAGTAGTTAGACCGACCGTGCAATGGTTGAGGTCCCAAAAGACTTTTGCATCAATACCCATTTAGCGAGTTTTAGGTCAACAATCCCAGATCACAAAGGACCTTAGGTTGCTAGGCACAAAATCCCCTCGGACTTACTTACTCGGGTTATTAATGAGCCCAACCTAGCCGATTTCCCTACTAAGAATTTATTATTACAATAGCACTCAACAATTACAAACATTTATTGACTTTTTTTTTTTTTTGCAATAATAGAAGCAAAATCTCGCAAAGGTTTGATTCTACATTGTTCTAACATGTGGGTTCTCTCTCAGGTATCGAATAACATTCCTATACAATTTTTCCATCAAAAGTCTTGTGCAAATGTGCCGTCTTGGACTTTTAAGCAAAAATTTGTTCGACACAAGTTTCATGAGGAAAAACCTTACCTGACTACGTTCAAATCATCTAAAGGCATTATACATATAATTTTCGAAAAATAGTCAACACCAACTAGTTCTAGAATTTAAAGAGTGGGAAGGACAACTAAGCTAAAATATCTCTATTTTTGGATTTTTAAAATTTTTCAATTTTTTTTTTTGATTTTTCAATTTATATGTATTTACACTAAAACCCTCCCCCATACCTAAATCATGCATTGTCCTCAATGTATGCAAAATGCAGGATAAATGACAAGGGAGAATGGTGAGAAAATACCTGATAAGGATGAAAGAGAGTTTACAATTACCTACTGAAGAAACTTACTTGAATCATGGATCGATGAGGTAGATAGCCTCTTCCTCGGGATCAATTGGCAGCTCTAAAAATGGTTTGAGTCTTTGTCCATTAACTTTAAATATATCACCATTTTTAGGATTTTCAATTTCAACAGCACCGTGAGGAAAAACGACCCTAACAACATAAGGACCTTCCCACCGGGATCTCAATTTCCCGGGAAACAAATGAAGCCTAGAATTGTACAAAAGAACTTTTTGACCGGGAGAAAAAGATTTTCTCAAAATAGATTTATCATGAAAAAGCTTAGTTCTTTGTTTATAGATTTTAGCGTTCTCGTAGGCTTCATTTCTCAACTCCTCGAGTTCAGACAATTGCAACTTCCTATGACTACCAGCGGTTGGTAAGTCAAAATTCAACTCTCGAATGGCCCACATGGCCCTATGTTCGAGCTCAACGGGCAAGTGACAGGCTTTGCCAAAGAGAATCCGATAAGGGGACATGCCTAAAATGGTTTTGAAAGCGGTCCGATAGGCCCACAAGGCATCTATCAACTTAGTTGACCAATCCTTCCTATTCGAGTTGACAGTCTTTTCTAAAATTTGCTTAATTTGACGATTCGAGACTTCAACTTGCCCACTAGTCTGAGGATGGTAAGGGGTGGCTAGCCGATGAGTTATTGAGTACTTTTTCAAAAGAGACTCAAATTGACGATTCTTGAAGTGCTTGCCTTGGTCACTAATGATAGCCCTAGGTGTACCGAAATGAGAAAAGATATTCTCTTTGAGGAATTTAAGAACGACCTTGTTATCATTGGACTTAGTAGCAATTGCTTCCACCCACTTAGACACATAATCGACCGCTAACAGGATGTAGAGGTTGCCAAAGGAACTAGGAAAGGGGCCCATAAAATCGATACCCCATACATCGAAAATCTCAATGATTAAGATGGGGTTCATTGGCATCATGTTTCTCCTAGTGATCTTTCCTAAGTGTTGACACCTATTACACGCGGCACAGTATTCAGCAGCATCCTTGAACAAAGTAGGCCAATAAAAACCGCTTTGGAGGATTTTAGCGGCTGTTTTCTTAGCACTAAAATGCCCTCCACAGGCTTGGTCATGGCAGAAAGAAAGGATATTCTTGAATTCATGATTTGGGACGCACCTCCGAATGATTTGGTCGGGACAATATTTAAAGAGATACGGGTCATCCCAAAAGAAGTGTTTGACCTGTGAGAAAAATTTCGATCTATCTTGAGAGGACCAATGAGAGGGAATGTCACCGGTTACAAGATAGTTGACAATATCGGCGAACCAAGGGGGAGTGGAAATGGACAGTAGTTGCTCGTCCGGAAAAGATTCGTTTACGGGAGAGTCGATAGTTGACTCCACTATCAAGCGGGAAAGATGATCGGCGACAACATTCTCAGACCCCTTCTTATCCCTAATTTCTAGGTCAAACTCTTGAAGCAAGAGAATCCACCTAATCAATCGGGCTTTAGAGTCTTTCTTAGAGAATAGATAACGAAGAGCGGCATGATCGGTGTAGACAATGATTTTCGAACCGATAAGATAGGACCGAAACTTGTCGAGAGCAAAGACTACGGCTAGAAGTTCTTTTTCGGTGGTAGAATAATTAAGTTGGGAATCATTCAAAGTCTTGCTAGCGTAGTAAATGACATGGGGCATCTTATCGATTCGTTGCCCTAAAACGGCTCCTACCGCATAATCAGAAGCGTCACACATCAACTCGAAGGGGAGATTCCAATCGGGAGATCGAATGATTGGGGCAGAAGTCAATTCTTTCTTAAGATGCTCAAAAGATTGTAAACAATCGCTATTGAAATCGAATTTGACATCCTTCCCGAGAAGATTGGTTAAGGGTCTAGCCTTCTTGCTAAAATCCTTAATGAAACGCCTATAAAAACCCGCATGGCCTAGGAATGAACGAATGGCTTTGACCGTCTTGGGTGAGGGTAGATTTGCAATGAGGTCAACTTTGGCTTTATCGACTTCTATCCCCTTTTCAGAAATTTTATGACCAAGAACGATCCCTTCCTTAACCATGAAATGACATTTCTCCCAGTTGAGAACGAGGTTGGTTTCTTTACACCGTTTTAAAACTAACTCAAGATGGTTTAGGCACTGGTGAAAAGACGAACCAAAGATGGAAAAGTCATCGATAAAGATCTCGAGAAAATCTCCTACCATGTCAGAAAAGATGCTCATCATACACCTTTGGAAAGTGGCGGGAGCAGTGGTTAGACCAAAGGCTAAACGTCGATAGGCAAAGGTTCCAAAGGGACATGTGAAAGTGGTCTTTTCTTGGTCTTCGGGAGCAATGGGAATTTGAAAATAGCCAGAATAACCATCTAGAAAACAATAGAACGAATGACCGGCTAACCTTTCCAACATTTGATCGATAAAAGGCAAGGGAAAGTGGTCTTTTCTAGTGGCAGAATTGAGTTTCCTATAGTCTATGCATACCCTCCACCCATTTTGAACACGGGTGGGCACTTGCTCGTCATTCTCATTGGTGACAACGGTAATGCCAGACTTCTTCGGAACTACTTGAATGGGGCTGACCCAAGAGCTATCAGAAATGGGATAAATGATCCCATTATCGAGACACTTAAGAATTTCCTTCCGAACAACTTCCATCATGGTGGGGTTCAAACGCCGTTGAGGATCTCGAACGGGTTTCGCATCATCAACTAGGTGAATTCGATGTTGGACAATGGCCGGACTAATTCCTTTAATATCAGAGATACTCCAACCTATGGCCTCCTTATGCTCTCTAAGTACCCTAACAAGCTCATCCTCTTGTGATTCGGACAAATCAGAGGCGATAATAACGGGAAGAGACTCGTTAGGACCTAAAAAGGCGTACTTAAGAGTGTCGGGAAGAGGTTTGAGTTCTAAATCGGGCGGCGATGACTCAACGGGTTCACTAGTTTCGAAAAGAGACATGGGAGTTGGTGCAACATCATGATTATTTGTAGGAATGGTGGATTCTAACATTTGGTTGACCTCATTTGTATATTCGGAAACATCCCAGTTTTGACCAAAGTGGTTTAAACAAAAATCAAGAGCATCATTAGGGGTCATGAAATTTTGATCAACTATTTCATCAATTAAATTAACATCCATAGGTTGATCATGAAAATCATCGGGTTGTTTCCCAACATGAAAGATATTGAGGTCAATGGTCATGTTCCCGAACGTTAGTTTCATCAATCCATTCCTACAATTAATCAAAGCATTCGAAGTGGCTAGAAACGGACGTCCTAGAATGACGGGAATTTGATATGTCGGATTCCTAACCGGTTCGGTTTCTAGTACCACAAAGTCAACAGGAAAGACGAAATCTCCAACTTTAATTAGCACGTCCTCGATGATCCCTTTAGGAATTTTGATTGATCTATCTGCTAATTGGAGGGTAACGTTCGTCTTTTGAAGTTCTCCTAACCCTAGGGTTTGGTAGACAGAATATGGAAGCAAGTTCACACTGGCGCCTAAATCGAGTAACGCCTTGTCCACAAAAGAATTACCTATGACACATGAAATTGTGGGACAACCGGGGTCCTTATATTTCACGGGAATCTGGTTAGAAAGAATTGAGCTTACTTGAGAGGTCAAAAAGGCCTTCTTAGGGACGTGAGTAGTTCGCTTATGTGTGCACAAATCTTTTAGACATTTCGCATACGAGGGAATTTGTTGAATATCGTCTAAAAGAGGAATGTTGACCTTAACTTGCTTGAAAACCTATAAGATCTTGTCTAATTGAGCAGTTTGCTTATTAGAGATGAGGCGTTGTGGGTAAGGAGCCTTTGGTTTATAGACTTGTTCTTCGGGAACGGGCTCCGAGGTTGTTCCACTCGAAGAAGATGGCTGACTAGAAAGAGGTGAAGAGACAGGAATTGGAGTTTGATCCGAATGATCGAGAATAGGTGTCGGTGCAACGTTTGATTCTTTTTCTTCCTCTTCGGGGGACTCGACTCCTACTCGATTATCAACGTGCTTTCCGGATCTCAGGGAAATGACAGCATGCACATTGTCAGGAGGTCTTTGATTAATAGGAAACTTAGGGTTGACCTCAGCCTGACTTGGAAACTTATTCTTCTCACGCTCGTGGATGGCGCTAGCTAATTGGCTCACTTGTACCTCTAACTTAGATATGGCTTGGGTGCTAGCATTTAAGATCTGCCTATCTTGAGTCATGGTTTGCATGAAGGTTTGTTGCGATTGAGCCAAATTAGTGGTGGTTTTGAGAAGCGCATCGAGACTTTTCTCCAACGATGTAAGTCGCTTATCCGACTCAAAAAAACCGGGAGGGTGGGAAGGAGCTTGAGTCGGATAAGGAGCATGATTTTGAGGGGAGAAAGAATTCGCGTGAGGTTTATGAAAACAGGTGGTTGAGAATGGAAGTTTTGGAACGGAGGAGGTTGATTTTGGAATTGTGCGGGGTGAGATTGTTGACCTTGATTCCAAGAAAAGTTCGGGTGATTTTTCCAACCGGGGTTATAAGTAGGAGCATAAGGATCATTCCGAGGACCCGATTGGAACATCGCATTGACTTGTTGAAAGTCTTGAGGATTTTGTATCCCTTGACTGGTCGAGTTAAAATTTGAGCACATGGATACTTGGGAAGGGGACCCGTTGGTTTCTAAGGCTTCTAAATGCCGAGTAAGAGTGGCTAATTTAGCCTCGGTCGCGATAGAGTTACCAACTTGATGTAGCCCTCTTTGATGCATGGTAGCTATTGAATCGTTTGATTTCTCGGGCTCTCGAGTGGGCTCCCTAGTTGATTCCCACAGCATAGTCTTTTCCGCGAACTCTTCGAAGAATTCCCATCCCTCGTCCTCGTCTTTTTCCATGAATTTCCCCTGGCACATAGATTCCAACAATGCGGTTGTTGAACCATCTAAGGCCTCGTACACAATCTTACAGAGCCTCCATTTTTCGATTCCGTGGTGGGGACATTGGGATAAAAGATTTTTAAAGCGGTCAAAACACGTCCAAAATGGTTCGTTGAGTTTTTGACGGAATTGATTAATCTCATTAGTGAGTTTCGTAGTCTTATGGCTTGGAAAGAATTTTTTTAGAAAAATGACTACGAAACCCTCCCACGTGGAAATCGAATTGACAGGTAGACTATACAACCATTTTTTTGCATTATCTTTTAGAGCGAAGTTGATTAGTCTAAGTCGTATGGAGTCCTCGGAAAGTTGTTGGAGTTTTTGTAAAGCGCAAACTTCCTCGAATTCATGTAGAAAAAGATAAGGATCCTCACCGTCACTCCCGCGAAAAGTAGTTAACATGCTAATTTGATGACCTTTGATTTCGAAATTGTTAGCACTTACGGGAGGTAGGGTGATGCAAGAGGGTTGGGCTGATCTGGTGGGGTAACAACGATCCTTTAACGAAACTGCCATGGTTACTACGGGGTCAAGAATTTTGACGGGTTCGGATTCCGAAGAGGATGAACACTCAATTGGTCTCACTAACCTAGAAGAATTATCTCTAACCCAAGTAGTGCGCATGAACCACGAAAGGAAACACGTAGCAAGTAAATACGAAAGATTAAAACACACAAAAAAATAAGGGTGTAAAATCAAAAGAAAAATTCTAAACCTAGGTTCCCTAATAAAATAACTAGACCTTGCTCCTAACTGTAAGGACCACCAAAAACTCGGTAAATCAGAATTTATTCGGACCGATTTGGCCAGATTAGAGCAGGCATTGCCAAGAGGCCAAACTCGTCACTTAGACACCAAATCTTAATTGGCCAGGTAAGCTTTCGCTTGCCTCGACACCAAAGAGTCGGAATAATTAATGATTACTTCGTTTCTTAGGTACCTTCCTAATTGAGCGCGAAATTTCTAGGGGCCAACGTCTAATTAATTTTATTAAAGGCTTGGTATGCAAAATGATGGATTAAATTGTTTTTGGGCCAAGGAAAGAGTGATGAAATCCCTCCCCTTATCTTTTGATGGGTTTTGCCCTTAAAATTTATTAAAATGAATGCAACAAACAATGAGATATATACGAAAGCGGTAAACAATTACGGATGCTTACACTACGTGTTTTAACTAAAAGAAAGAAGAAATTTAACGTACCTTTGGGTCCTCCAGCAATCACCACAATTTATAAGGTACGAAAAATTAAAAACAAGAAAATAAAAATCTAAATGATGTGCCCTAGGTGATTAAATGCATGATGCAACAATTATGTATTTACAAATAATAATTTTTTTTTTTTGATTTTTGATGGTTTTTTTTTTTTGTGATTTTCTAAAATAAAAAGATGAAAAGTGGGAGATACGGGTTACCGAAGCACGCTTCCAGAAATTCAAATTTTTCCACGCTCCGAGAGAAGATTCCCGAAATCTCAACTTTCCTGATAAAAAGGAAATAAAAATAAGGCAAGAAATAAAACTAATCCGAAAAATTAAAAATTACGGTGCGAAAAATAATTTAGTCCCCGGCAGCGGCGCCAAAAACTTGATGCGGCGGAAATGATACAATTAAAATCGCAAGCGCACGATCTCGTTTTAGTATTTTAAGATTCGATCCACAGGGAATAATATTTTCGCGTTCCTTAATTCTAATTTAATCGAATTAGAACAATTTGGTTTTTGGAGGTTTTGGATTTTATAATAATTAATTACTAAATGAAAACCTATTTAACTAATTAAAAATTGAATTATTCTAAATTATTTAAAACCTTAGTTTTCTAAAATTATTATACCTATGGAAAATTCAAAATTCGAATTTAAATCTAAACTCTAAATTATTCTAACTAATTATAAAACTCAATTTAAACTAGAATTTATTTTAAGACATTATTTACAAAAAATGAAATTTTAAATTATTATTATTATTTTTTTTTATTATCACTATTTAAAACCTTTTCAAAAACAATTTTTATTTACAACGAACCCTTAAACCAGTAAAGACAAACTTAAACAAATGCAACTAGTACAAAACCGGAACAGATCCACCCTTTGACTCCAGCCAAACAAATAATCTCAGCATTACAAACAAACTACAGAACACTCGTAACATAACAGTTCGACTCAAAACAAACTAACAACTTAGTTGCTAACAATTCAACTTCAAACAGAAAACGAACAAGAACAGCAACAAACTCATCAGGAAACACACGAACTCAGCTAACGGAGAACACACAACTGGACTACTCAGTCACTATCAAAACTCGCAAGAGACTCAGAACTCGACTTATAGACTCCAACAAACAAAACACAAGCAGCCAAACAAAACCAAGAACAACAAGAATCAACAAAAACACAGCAGAAAACTCGAACTTAGGATTCACAGCAACTCGATAAAACTTTAACAGCAACTGCAAACACAACCGTGACAACTTGACAGAACAAAACAGAACAGCGACAACTTGCAACACATAAATTAGTAACGCAGTTCATAACAAACTCGATGGCGAATTGAAATTCAGAAAAACAAACACAAACTGCAAACCACGACCGAACAACATCAACAAGGTACCATAACTCGTTTACCAGCAAAATTAACAATCGAAAACAGCGGACTAGTTAAATTCGGAACAGATTCGGAAACAAACCAAAACTCAAGTGCTCCAGTCGACTAAATAACACATAAACGATGGCTCGACGAAGGAAAACAAATAAGTAAAAAGAAAACAGGACAGTGAACTCGCATTTACAATGAAAGAACCTAAATCACAACACTCAATCCAACTCAGTAACATTTATACAGCGACTTAGAAATATTAGATATCCTAAAATTTAAAATTAAATAACCCACAATAAAATGGAAATTTAAAGGGGCGTAACTACAATTAATATTAAAAACGGATATTAAAATTACGAAACAAATTCTTAAATCGATACTTTCAATCCCGTGTGGTTAGCGTTGCTACTTTATCCACCCGAGAATTTACGAAAATAACGAAATAAAGAACAAGGGAAATAGAATGAAAGAGAAGTGCACGAAATTAAATGAAACTTTAATTTGAATAAAAATAAAGAGTGTTTACAAGAAAAATAGAAAATTATCACTACAATTTTTTTGGAGATGAACTAATACAACATAATTCTAGTATATGGCTAATTGGTTTTCTACAAGTGAAGATGAGGAGGCTATTTATAGGAAATATTTAGGGTTTTTGGTAGGTGAGGTTGAATCTTGACCATTGATTTAGTTTAGTGTTGGCTAAATCTTGGCCATCCATTTTCTTTGATAACAAAATGCACCACCACCCCTAGCTTTTCATTTTCTTCTTGTTTTGGTCCTTCTTCTTCCTCTTTTTCTCTTCCTTGACCTTTATTTTCTTTATTTTGCAATTTCTTCAGTTTTCTCGAATTTTCCTGAAATGCAACAAAATAATTTATTAAAATACGAACACAAGCAATAAAAGGCAATAAAAATATGCAAAATTATGCACTAATCACTGAACGCTCCTAGGAATCAAATTTTGTTAGATATTGAGAAGGATAAAGACTTTCGGTGGCCGAAGCCACTCAAGGGTGACCCCGAAAAGAGAAACAAGGATCTGTATTGTAGATTCCATAGGGATGTGGGACATGATATAGATGACTGCAGACAGTTAAAGGACGAGATTGAATTTTTGATCCGGAAGGGAAAGTTAAACAAGTTCACCAAGGGTGAAGATCGTGGAACCCAGAAAAGGGATTATGATATGAGAGACAATGATAGGAGGGATAATGATCGTGATCGTAACCCATAACCCCGAGGGCCAGTTATCAATATAATTTGGGGAGGCCCAACAGCGGCCGGCACATCCCAAAACTCTCGAAAGGCCTATGCCAGAGAAGTGATGCACATTGTAGAAGAGGCCCCGAAACATGCTAAGACCGAGATAGTAATTGGTTTTGATGATTCGGACCTTGACGGGGTGAAGTTCCCCCATGACGACCCGTTGGTCATAACTCCTGTAATTGGAAACTCAAAAGTGAAGCGGGTCCTGATAGACAATGGAGCTTCTGTTGATATCTTGTTTCATGACGCTTTTGTAAAAATGGGGTACACTAACTCTCAATTGACCCCGACCAACATGCCTATCTACGGATTTAACGGAGTTGAGTCCAAGGTTGAAGGGACTATTCAGCTGCCCGTGACAATCGGGCAAGAACCTAAGGAAGCCAGTCAGATGCTGAATTTTCTGGTGATTTAGGCTACCTCGACGTACAATGCAATCTTGGGGAGGACCGGACTTCATGCGTTCAAGGCTGTTGCCTCTACCTATCACATGAAGGTCAAATTTCCAACCAGGAGTGGTGTTGGAGAACAGAAAGGAGATCAGAAAATGGCCAGAAGTTGCTATGTGGCTGCGTTGAGAGCTGATGGAGCCGGGGGCAGGTACTCCCGATTAAAGACATGGATGTCTGCGGTGATGATGAACACCGAGGAAGGCCAGAGGACTTGGTTCCCATACCTCTAGAGTTGGGCGACCCTGGAAAAGTTACTTATGTAGGAGCTTCTCTGAAGGAACCCTTGAAGGGAAAATTGATAACATTCTTACAAGAAAATAGTGATGTGTTTGCTTGGACAGCGGCTGATATGCTAGGGATTGATCCCCAACTTATAACTCACAGATTGAATGTCGACCGTAACCGGAAGACAATACAGCAGAAGAAGAGGAACTTTGCTCCTGAAAGGTAAGAGGCCATTAAGCAAGAAGTTATTAAGCTCTTAGAAGCTGGATTTGTGGAAGAAATTCGGTTTCCCGAATGGTTGGCTAACCCTGTGATGGTCAAGAAAGCAAATGGGAAGTGGAGGATGTGTATAGACTTCACTGATTTGAATGATGCATGCCCGAAGGATTGTTTTCCCTTACCAATGATAGACATGTTGATAGATGCCACAGCTGGACATGAGATGTTAAGCTTCATGGATGGGTTCAGCGGCTACAATCAGATTAAGATGCACAAGGATGACATCCCAAAGGTATCCTTCATAACTGACTTTGTTGTTTTCTGCTACCTTGTTATGGCTTTTGGTCTAAAGAATGCAGGAGCTACCTATCAACGACTGGTGAATAAGATATTCGCCCATCTGATTGGAAAAACCATGGAGGTCTATGTTGATGACATGTTAGTCAAGAGCCTGTTCAAGGCAGACCATATCAAACACCTCAGAGAGGCATTCGAAGTGCTGAGGCACCACAAGATGATGCTAAATCCAGCCAAGTGTGCTTTTGGAGTTGGATCAGGAAAATTTTTGGGGTTGATGGTTTCGAAGAGAGGCATAGAGGCCAACCCTGATAAGATCAAAGCAATCTTGGACATGGAACCGTCCCGTTCTTTAAGAGATGTATAGAAGTTAACCGACCGAGTTGCAGCACTGGGAAGATTTATCTCTAAGTCTGGTGATAAATGTTTGCCATTCTTCCAGGCATTAAAGAAAGTGAAAAACTTTGAGTGGACCCCTGAGAGCCAGGAGGCCTTTGAACAGCTGAAGAAGTACATGGCTGAAGCCCCGTTGCTGGCCAAACCTAGTCCCGATGAGACTCTTTATATATATCTGGCAGTATCTGAGCAAGCATTGAGTGTCGTTCTCATTGGAGAAGAGAAAAATGTCCAGAAACCTATCTATTATGTGAGCAAGGTGTTGCATGGGGCTGAGTTGAATTACTCTCCCATTGAGAAGTTTGCCTTGGCATTGATAACAGCCTCGTGGAAGTTAGGACCGTACTTCCAGGCACATAAAATTGAAGTCCTAACGGACCAACAGTTGAGGAACATATTGCATAGCCCAAAGGCTAGTGGAAGGCTAATCAAGTGGGCAATTGAACTTGGAGAATTTGACATCACGTATAAACCTCGAACAGCCATTAAGGCTCAGGCATTAGCTGACTTCGTGGTTGAATGTACCATTAACAACCAAGAAGTCGGGGGGCAGGAGATGATGACTACACCTGGGAAAGAGGATAAGGATGAGGAACTTGTACCTGACCTGAAGGAATATTGGGTGCTCTATTTTGATGGAGCATCAAAAACAAAATCTAGTGGCGCAGGTTTAGTCTTGCAAAGCCCCGATGGTTTCACAGTCGAGAATGCTTTGAAATTGGACTTTCCAACAACTAACAATGAGGCTGAGTATGAAGCCTTGATAGCCGGGTTAGGCTTGGCCAGAATAATGAGGGTCAAGAATCTCAAAGGTTGTGGGGATTCAAGACTAGTGGTATCGCAAGTGAATGGTGAGTTTGAAGCTAAGGATGAAACTATGGAAAAATATCTGAGAGTCGTGAAGGCTGTTATGACCCAGTTTGAGGAGTGCTATGTTGAGCACATTCCGAGAGAAGAGAACGTTAAGGCTAATTCTCTGTCTAAGTTCGCTTCTTCTGAGATAGAGAATTATTCAGGAAGTGTTTACTTCCAGGTCTTAAAAGCCCCAACCGTCAACTCAAAGTTGGTGGCTCCGATAGATGTAGGTAGCTGTTGGATGGATCCTATTAAAGCCCATCTGGAAATCGGATGGCTTCCTAGCAATACCTTGGAGGCACGGAAGCTGTCAGTGAGAGCATTGAGGTATACCTTGATTGAAGGCATCCTTTACAAGAGGTCTTTTGTCATCCTATATTTGAAGTGTTTGAGGCCTCAAGAGGCAAGGGAAGCTTTGGAGGAAGTTCATGAAGGAATCTGTGGACAGCACTTGGGGGGCAGAGCCTTAGCTCACAAGATAACTCGTTTGGGATTCTATTGGCCGGAAATGTTGATCGATGCACAAAACTATGTTAAGAGGTGCGATAGATGCCAGAAGCATGCCCCAGTTATGAGGCAGCCTCCTGAGATGCTGACATCAGTTAATTCCCCTATCCCATTTGCAATGTGGGGAATGGATATACTTGGCCCTTTCCCTGTAGCCTCGGCACAGAGGAAGTTCTTGATAGTGGCCATTGATTACTTCACCAAGTGGATTGAGGCTAAACCTTTAGCCAAGATAACCACCAAACAAGTTGCCCAGTTCTTTTGGGAGAATGTAATTTGCAGATATGGAATCCCACAGATACTTGTGACGGATAATGGAACACAGTTCAACAATGAAGAGTTTAGAAAGTATTGTGAAGAGAACGCAATTGATCTTCGTTTTACTTCAGTGGCTCATCCACAAGATAATGGTCAGGCAGAGGTAGCCAACAGGATTATCCTTGATGGACTGAAGAAGAGGGTCGAACGTTCAAGGAACACTTGGGTGGATGAGTTGCTACCTATACTTTGGGCATACCGCACCACTTGTAAAGTGACGACTGAAGCAACCCCGTTTCTGTTGGCTTATGGAGACGAGGCAGTTGTGCCCCTCAAAATTATGCATGGATCACCCCGAGTTGAGGCATATGAACCGGAGACTAACGAAGAAGGCATGAGACTATCCCTTGATCTGATTGACGAGGTCAGGGATGAAGCAAATGCCAGGAATGCAGAACATCAGAAGAGAGCATCTTTCCATTACAACCAAAGGGTTAAAGAGAGATACTTTCGACAAGGTGACTTGGTTCTAAGGAAAATAGAGGCCTCTGGAGTTGGTCAGAAGGGAAAACTAGCCCCCAATTGGGAAGGGCCTTATCGAGTCAAGAAGACACTGGGGCGAGGATCCTACAAGTTAGAGACATTGGAAGGAAACGAGGTGCCACGTACCTGGCATGCTTTTAACCTGAAGATTTATTATGTTTAAGCTATCCTTGTAAGGACTTAGCTTTTTATCTATTTAATAGGAGAAGTAGAAATAAAGGTTCAATGAAACCATTTCAGGGCCTTATGCCCCGAGTAGGAGACATACTATCTATATAAGGGTTGAACCCATTTTATCAACATTTTTCGACTGCTTAATGAAGTTTGTTTGGCTTTTCTTCTGAGTCACTTCTTTTGTTAATATAAACACGAAAGACAAATGTTGAACTAGCTTGTGAGTTTAGTACCAGCCAAGGGGCCAAGTACCCGAAAAATTCTAAAGTTTAACAAACTATAAGCAAAGGCGAGAAAATGAACACAACAGAAACTAACTGCATAAATAGTTAAGTTAAAAGGTTACATAAATAAAAGCCCAAAGGCTATTGAGTTAAATTGCAAAAACCAAGAGTTCTGATAAGCAAAAAGATAAATAAATAAAGCTTAAGAGGCCTTAGGGGCCTCCTTAGCATGAGAATCATCCTCGGAGCTGGTGGCTGTAGTGGATCCATCCGCAGCAGAATTAGCAGGACTGGACCGAACTAGAGGAAGTTTAGGATCCAAGGCTGAAGTAGTAGCATGCTCCTTGACCAAAGCATCATCCTCCCCGAATAGATCATCACTGGAACCAGGCTCATTAACTAATAATGTGGCAGGAAGATGAGGGCTCACAAAGTCCGAAAGCTGGAATAAGCCAGGATGGCTCCTCAGAACAGCCTCAAGAGCCTTGTTCCACCCCTCAGTAAACTGGCTAGGAAAAAGCATCTCATCATGTTGATCCATAAGACTCTTGTACTCAGCCGAATCCAAGTAGTCATCAATTAGCTTTTCCTTGTCATCCTTCAATGCCACCAACTCTGCCTGAGCACCAACCAACTCCTCCCCCTTCTTTTTCAGCTGATCCTCTAGCTGATTGATGTGCAGACTCCTCTTCTGGGACTCAGTCTCAAATCCTTTGGTATTTTCCTTCCAAGCCTTGGCTTGGTGGAGTAAGCTCTGGAAATGGACGTTAGCCTGTACAAAAACAACAGAGTGGTAACACAAGAATAAAACAACGAATATAAAAGTTTTGGAAAAATAAAGTTTGAGACTTACAACAGCTAGAGCTTGAGAGCCGAGTGCTTCTGACTCCCCAATAACTCCGTTCATGACTAAATCTTTGTAGTCTAGAGGGGTGATAGAATTCAATGACCAGTCCATGGCATGCTTGGTCGATCCCACGACAGAGTCCAGCTTCCTGAAGCCCCAGGAGGGCCTAAAAATAGCAGATTGGACGTTTACTTGAGAGCTCCCCTCCAAGTTGGCTATATCACCAAATCTAAGGTCCACTTTTTGGACATTATGAGCAAGTAAGAACGGGGGCTTAGTTCCTTTCTCTCGAGGATCGACATTCCTCTTTGCCCGAGCCATCTTGGAAGTTTCGTTATCTGGATCAGGGGAAGCTTCCACAAGCATCTTTGCAACTGAAATGACATAAATGGAAACAAAATTGAATAAGTCAAGTATGAAAATAGGAAAAAACAAAGGCAGGAAAGAAAGTTACCCCATTCAGAAACTTGTGAGAGGCCTACTTCCCTCAGAGATTCTTCGTTTATGAGGCTTTGGCAGGTTATAGACATACCATCGCCTTTGGTTAAAGTGTCAAAAGCAGCTTGATCCTCGGTACTAAGGGTGATCCACTTAGCATTCCCATCTGAAACCTTCGAAAAGGTTTTTCTAAAGATGGTACCCCAGTCACCACCCTCCCACTCAAGATAAACAAACTCTTTCTTCCAACCAGGGTTGTTGTCTGGTACTGATTTACCATTAAAGATAGGGGGACTTTGGGACGAAGTTTGATATATACCCAGCCAGAATATAAAGCAGGGCTGTTGTAAATTTGGAAAATTTTGCGAAAAGGGCAACAGATAAAGGAAGGTTTTGCCTTAGGCACAAAACCGTAAAACACAGGATTATTCTCCATGCGTTTGGGGGTAGTTGACAAGGGCTGCAATGAATGTCAGCTAAAAGGCGGGGGATGAACTCATGAAAAGGGAAATGGAGGCCCGCTATTAAACACTCCCTATAGATACACAAGGCATTGGACCTCCAATGACAAGGCCTGTCACCTGGCCCAGCTGGGACGAGTTTATAAGGTTTTCTAATTTTATACAACTTGTTATATCTAATAATTTCGTCAATATCGTGATATGTATTACAACAATCATACGCATCTAACTCGGCTAAGGTGGGATAGTCTTCTGCTCGTTCATTTAACATATCTAAAAGAGATGTGTAAGGAGAACGAATTTGGATGGTACCTTTGGAAGAGGCTGAGTTCATTTTCATAAGGCGAGCTTGAGCTTTGTCCGCCATTGATGACAGCTTGAGATTCTCGACTTAAAATGGAGAAGACGATTTGAGAAGAAGGCCGGAATTAGCCGAGAAAAACTCCAAACGGAATTTGAGAGAGACTTCTTAGCTAAAAGTTGAGAGCTCAAAGGTGAAAATGTGAAGTGAGAAGTGAGAGTGTGAAAAATGAATTCTCAACTCTCACTCTTATATAGGAATGAACAATTGGTTAGAATACTTTCAAACGGTCAGAAAACCTACGGTGACTAGTCAGAATTCCAAAATTGACCTACTAAAGGTCCACGAAACCGGCCCAAATTAAAGCCCAATTCTGGAACGTTCTTAGAAAAATATCTTGAAAAATTATCAAAAATATCTTGAAGAAATATCAAAGATATTTTGAAGAAATATCAAAGATATTTCTGATGTTTATAAAAAATCCTAAACCCTAACGAAAGATTTGAAATTTGAACTGAGAATAGCCTGGACAGGCCCATTATAGCCATGAGGTCAAGCCCATCCACAAAGAAAGAAGGTATTTCTATAAAAATACACACACCAGGAAAAACATGTAAAGCCTCGAAGGCCCAAAAGTATAAAGGCCCGTCAAGAAAAAGCCCAAAAATTTTGAGGACCTTATTTCGATCAAGATTCTGGTCGAAACGACCAAGAATCCTGATCGAAAATGTGTTCGATAAGAAGAAATTTTAACGCTTAATTCGACCAGAATCCTGGTCGAAATGATTAGGAATCCTGGTCGAAAAGGCTGTCGACCAAGATAAAGTTTGACACTTAATTCGACCAGAATCCTGGTCGAAATGACTAGGAATCCTGGTCGAAAAGGCTGTCGACCAAGATAAATTTTGACACTTAATTCGACCAGAATCCTGGTCGAAATGACTAGGAATCCTGGTCGAAAAGGCTGTCGACCAAGATAAATTTTAACGCTTAATTCGAGCAGAATCCTGGTCGAAATGACTAGGAATCCTGGTCGAAAAGGCTGTCGACCAAGATGTATTTTCACACTTAATTCGACCAGAATCCTGGTCGAAACGACCAGGAATCCTGGTCGAAAAAGTCTTCGAGCAGAGAACAACTGAACGCATACTTTGACCAGAATCCTGGTCGAAACGACCAGGAATCCTGGTCGAAAATCCCTTCGATCAAGATTTTCTAAGGCCCTTATTTCGACCAGAATTTTGGTTGAATTCCTGGTCGAAATTCTGGTCGAAAAATTTCAGTTCTGGTCAAAATTTGTTTTGAAAATTTGATTTGTGGACATCAAATCTTCGTGGACATGGAATTTTGATAAGAAAAATACCTGTGCGTATTATACAACTCTAAAATATATATACGATAAGGGAAGTACTATGGATGATTCCTTCATATCGAATGGGCAAAAATTCAGTAACAGAAGTTACTTGAAAATAATTATTTAGCCTCGAATAAGGCAAATCGTCGTAAATGTGTAGGTCGCTCCACACTTTACATTAAAACGATACTCGTGAAAGACTAGTGTACAATTGTAAACCCTGACCCAAGTCTCGGAAAAGACCATTAAAACTTCAAGGAAAACCTGATCAGTTTTCCTAGAAGTTGGGGGACAAATGATATGGGCTAAAAGTAAGCCCTAAAGACACATTAAATGTGGCATTAATTAGACCCAGTATGGTCCAAGCGTGAGGCCCACCAGATGGCCCAAAAACAATAATTAGATATTAATTTCGTAATTAATATTGAGGGATAATTAACAGTTGGGAAGTACAAGTCAAATAAGGATATTATCTCTCCAAGGAGTAGCCTCCAAGGCACATAGTCATACAAGGAAACAGACTCCTACAAGGAAGGAGTCTAGAACCTTCCTTAAGGCTGACTTGCCCACTAAGTCACCTAACCCTACTATGATTCTAAGGCTCATACAGCCTATATAAAGGGTCAGACCTCTCACCCTAGAACTACGTTTTTTGGTTTGATCTTTGATATTCATCAAAGTACGTAGGCATCTTGTGAAGGCAGATTCAGCCACGAGCACAAGAGCAGCCATTAAAAGCACGAAGCTCACGCACCTTAGTATTAAACAAAATCAAACCCTAGCCCCAATTTAATAACCTAGTTTTTATTCCACAACAGTTTACATGTAAATCCAATAAATAAATGAAAATAAGGTAATAAATAAATGAGAATTTGATAAATTCATTTTTAGATTCATTGCTACATTATTTTATAAAATTATATACATAATGGGTTTTTTGATAATCTAATAAGTACCTACTAAACTTCAATAAGCATATTCAAGGTAATGTACGTTATTTTTACATTCTGAGCTTTCCAAGTCAAAGCATTTATTACATTCAAATACTTTTTTTTTACGAAACATTCAAATACTTTTAATTGTAGGTACAAGTGGAAATCAAAAATCACACTTATCTTTAATGCTTAATCATACTTTTTAAGGCTGTGATTAGCATTTTCCAATAAGATAAACCTTGAGAAACCAGTACTACTCGTGACAGACAACAAAATTTAATTTGACCAAGACCATGTGTATAATTTAAAGGTTTTTACAATTTTATTTTTCAGTTTATTGTACCATAAAGTCCAATAAAATTAGTTACATATTTAATGTGGTTGAATAATATTATTCCCTCTGTCCAATCCATTTCTTTACACTTTCCTTTTTGGGATGTCCCATCCAATTCTTTACATTTCTAAACTTTCCTAAAATAGTAAAGTTTTATAATATAAAAATCAACTACATCCACTACTTTTCTCCACTAACTCATTTTATACATTATATAGTGATGGGTCCCACCATTTTACTCATTTTTTTCTACTTCTCTCCTCCTTCTTTATATTTTTCCTTGGTCTTCGTGCAATTCTCAAATGTAAAGAATTCCACCGGGCGGAGGGAGTACTACTTTGATGTCTTTGTCCACATGTGTTGTCCACTTGCTTTATCCAGTTGAGCGCATTCACTTGGCTATTCGGCGTTTCATTTCATATACTTCTGTATTATATTTTCATGTTTCGTGTATATAAGTATTAAATATAAATATAATTTATTAAAAATTCATGCAATTACATATTCATGTATTTTCATTATGTATCTTTATTTCGTTTATTTTCGATAATGTGTTTTGGTATAATTTAAAAAATAAAATGTTTAATTCAATAAATTTTAGCTAGACAAGTGTGATCAAATCTTGTTAAACTTAAATTTAAAATTATTTTTTGTTTTATTTTATAAAAATTATATATAAGATATTTATTTATACTATTGATTTTAATATATTTAAAATATTATTTTAATTATTTATTGATTTCCAATATTATCGTTTTATATCATGTATCGAAAGTAAATCCAAAATCGATAATAAATTTATCCTTGTAATTTTGTATTTATGTATTTTCGTGTAACAAAAATATAAAAAAAAATACAAAATTATTAATGTATCATTCCGTATCATGTTATCATGTTTTATACATAATTATCGACTCTACTCCAGACTTTATCACCCTATTAGATTTCACAATTAGTATCATTTATTTTCGCATTGTATATCTGAAATTTAAAGTCAAATATGAAATTGGTGTACTTTACATTTAAATACAAATACAATATAAAAACTAAAACTTTTATATACATAAAATATATAACACGAAAGTATATTAAAATATATGAAACGTATACGAAACAAAAAATGTAAAATAATAAATAATATTTTATTAATTTTAAAAATTAATAATTAGTTAGTTTATACATGTTAATGATATTTTATTTATTTTATCATTAATACTATAAATTGTGTTATTATAATATATTAATTATTATTTTATTATGTTTTTTTTAGGATTTAATTTATTATGTTATTTACATTAGTTTCTTGACAAGAAACTTAGGGATCGCACCGGATCGGATTCGATCTGGATTTTATAAAATTTAAATTTAAATCCAAAAATTTCAGGTTTTAAAACTAAATCCAAATCTATACTGTTATATAAAAGCCGAAACATTAAAAGTTTGGTTTCGGTCGGTACGGTACCTGTTACTTTTACTTATTTATCCTTACTCAATTACAGATCTACTAACTAATCAATTTATTTCTTGAGGTTAAACATATTATCTTTTCTATTTTTCAAGAACTAAATAATTTCATTTTTCAGGTAAAATACAATATCCTTTTATATTTTATCTAACTAAAATTTCTCCTTTAACAAAACTATATTATAATTACTATTAACTAATCAATTACCTTTTTCACCCAAAACACATTAACATCTCTCTTTTGAACGGTTACCTTTTTCAGCCAAACCACGTTACCTTTTTCTTTTCTCTTACTAAAACCTCTCTTTTTCCATTTATATCACAGATGTTTCTATTCAATAAAAATAAAATAATAATATTATAATATTAATAATTAACCGATTACCTTTTCAGCTAAAACGTATCATCTTTTCTATTTTTCTAATTAAATTACCTTTTTTTTTCTAGAAATATCACGGGCAACATTAATTTTTCATTTTCTAAAAACTATGAGCAATTTTATTTAGTAAAATGACATAATTAAATTATAATTATATAAGCTAATCAATTACCCTTTCCACGTAAATCATGTCATCTTTTTAATTTTTACATTACCTTTCTATTTTCTCTAACTAAAATATCTCTTTTTCCAATTATATCAAGGACGGTTCTATTTAATAAAATAAACTAATAATATTTTAATATTAATAATTAACCGATTATTTTTTCAACTAAAACGTATCATCTTTTCTATATTTTCTAACTAAAATCCTTCTTTTAATAGAAATATCACGGACAATATTAATTTCTTTTTTTCTAAAAATATTATGTGCAATTTTATTTAGTAAAATAACGTAATTAAATTATGAGCTATCGACCGTAATTGCAATGCCATAAAAATCTTTATTACTGAATCAAAATCTTGGAAAAATCAGCCTTGGATTTAAAGGAAAACATCTCATCACTTTTGCTGGAAATTTAGTTTCGTTCGATAAATTTGTGTTCGCATTATACTTATTCTTATCTTCGACTACTTTCCATCTTGAGGTTCCACACTTTTTTCAAGTATCCAAACCCTCATTTTTAGCCCAAAATAAATTGCAGTCATTTGACATGCATGTATCTTTTGGTAATCAAGACCTATTCTCTAATCATACCCTTGGCCACATTAAAAGATGACGGGAGATTTACATTGGCAAAAACCTCCTTTATCAACTCAAGCAAATCGTTAAATGCCGACTCGCTAAATTCATGGATGCACTTTAGTTGGTAAAGCCTAACTATGAAACTTAGTCGAGTAAACTTTTTACACTCGGGATATAAAGGTTGCCCACCTCCTTAACAAGCCCAAAAAATTTTCTTGCATCATCATTCATTCCCTTTCTACCTCCATGTTCACTAGCATCATTACCATTCCAATGTGCATTATGTATCATCGCCTTGAAATCATCTCCTAAACCCATACATATATTAGTATCCATTTCATCTACAACGTTGTTTATCTTAAAGTTTGACACCTGGTAAATCCATTGAACAGAATGGGGACAAGGGCCATTGCATATGAGATGCTCAAGTATACCCTTGGCACCATTCCAGAATACATTATTACATAATCTACAAGCTTACATCAACTCATTTTCTACGGCATATTTGGCGAATGTTTTCGTAACAAAATCTTCCACCCCCTTCTTATATTTATCACTATATTTCTGAAGTGATATCCATTTCTCTCATTCAACATCAATTTTCTACATAAATGTTTTTGAATAAAAAACACTATACATCAAAAAAGAACATACTTAACAGATTGAACATAGCAACTAAGCATTTGACATTCGCCTCTGGTGGAATTTTACATTAGCATTTCATCTTTTTCAAGCATCGCAGTCAATAACTTAAATAAATAAACATGAAATATATGTATAGATCATTAGTTAAACATCTTTGAACCAGTCAAGGATTTTGCATATTAACAATTAACATAACAGAACCAAGACAAGAAGCACACAATTAAAATTACAGAAACAAGAACACAAAATATAAAACTAGACAAAATAGAAAACTAACACAAAGAACACAAACAAAGCACATATACAAAATTAAAATTACAGAGACAAGAACAATATAAGCACCACGCTCTCTACTGAACAAAACACTAATTTTTACCAATTCCATATATATTTTGACCCCTTACAAAATAAGTCTATCGGTATATGTTTACTTCTAACTAAAAGATGCAGGGTGAGAGAACAATTCCCGACAATATAAAACTGGTATTGTCATTAATCCAAAGCCTATTAAAAACAAAGCTCAAAACTAAAGATTTGAAATTATAAGCATACTTTGTTCAAGCCCGCTGACTGCTACTCCTATAAATACAGTCAAGTTCTTGTTACAAAATCTTAGTATGTTATGCGAGGTATCGAGTCCAGGATTCAAAATCCTCTTTACCATGGACTTTAAAGCTATCTTAGTAAGCTGCCAAATTTACGATAATAGAGAACAACAACGAAATCCAACACATTATCTACCGGTAACATTAATAAACTCAACATGTATTCAAAATACCTAAGAGAAGAACAAAATAAAACAACCAAATCAGAAACAATCAAAATACACAAATTATAAGCATATAAACTGAGAAGGATGCAAAATAAAAAAACTGACACAAAATTATGTCAAAAATAACAAACAAGTACAAAAAAATTAACAAAACTAGCTCCCACAAATTCAACACAAACATCCAACATATAATATCAGTTTTAATCGAACAAAATTTATGAACATATAAAACTCAACATATAATCCAAATATTTTCACATGCATATACATATATCTATGTATAATCTAATAAAATCGAAAAAAATTGGGTAATTTACCGTGAATTGAAGCTCTAATTGAATGATTACTCCAACCTTACTCTAATCGATTTGGGGTTTTGCAGTTTTAGAAATTTGAGAGAGGCGTAACATACGAGTGAGAAAAATGATCAAGAGAGGTGAGGTCGAGATGAGTGAGATCTGAAAGAGTGAGGTCTGTGAGGGAGTTAGTATTTTTGTGTAATTAAACTTAATTTTGTGTAATAAAAGTTTTGGTACCAAAATATTTTGATACTAATAAAAGTTTATTATTTGTAGCAAATACTTTATACAACACAAATGTATAATGAATTTGTAATAGGTCATATTTGTTGTAGTGGATATAATACATTAAAAAATGTATAAATATCCATAAATAGGTATATTTTGAGTGATAAATCCGCTAATATACATGAAAACAAGTAGATACATCAGTAAATAACCATGAAAAATGGACTCAGGAATAGAGATAAAGATTAGTACAAAGGGTAACAAGTTTACATATTAAGATTTCTATTTATTTTTGAGATATAGATTTTCAAAAAGTTTGAAGTCCAAAATTCGGCCCGATCCGATCCGGAAAAAAGCCCGAAAAGCTCGACCGAATTCGGCTCCGCCCGAGGATCTAAGATGGGCCTGTTATTTTTCCCGAAGCCCGATTAAAAGCCAGGGATTTCGAAAAGCCCGGATAAAGCCTGGGCTTTTAAAATTCCCGGACAAAAGCCCGATTCGGCCCGGATAAAAGCCCGGACTTTTTAAGAAATCAAAAATTCGATTTTTTATAGATAAAATCTAAAAATATATAATATTTTTAATAAAATTCAAGAATATTAAACTTAGCAATACGATTTGAAGGATCATGAGACGAGTAAGAATCAACAATATACAAGACAAATACTTCTTACAGGAAGACTTATTTGAGTGTAGAGGATGTGTTTCTCAAATTGGTTATATACGAAAAAATTTGTACGGTGTGCCTCTTATGTATTCTGGATTCTAGAAGTTCGGGGGTGTAACTCTTTAGAGATTGTTTATTTTATAAAAATTTTCGTTTTTTGTATATTAATATATTAGTTTCGCAAAAAAAGACAAAAATTACGTATATATAAACTAAAAAAACCCGGATAAAAACCCGGTCCGAGGGCCTAAAACGGACCTCATATTTTAGTGAAAGCCCGGCCCGGTCCGATCCGATTTTTGAAAAAGTACGACCCGGTCTGATTCTTAAAAAACCCAGGCGTTTTAAAGCCCGGCCCGAAGAGCTTTTTGTGCATTTCTATTATGAGGACAGACGAAAATGAATCAGGCCCGCAAGGGTTGTCTCAGTTGGTTAAAGAGAGGCCATCTCACCTCTTGGTCACAGATTCGACTTCCATGGGAGGCGGATTTGTGATTATGTCATTATGGGCTACGCGTTCCCATGTTAAAAAAAAAAAAATGAATCAGTGAAACATAACGAGTATCTTTTTTTATATATAAAATACCTATCCAAATTTCACAAGGAGTGTACGGCTTATCTCAGGCAAAAGTTCACATTCTGCGAGTATTAAGCTAACATTGTACAGACAATGTTTCCCGACAAAAACTCCCTAAGTTTCTTTTTTATACTACTTCTCCGATCTTGTACTTCAACCAGCATCATCACTCTGGATGAACCTCTCAGTGACGGCCATATATTGGTTTCTGCCAGACAAAATTTTGCACTTGGATTCTTTAGCCCTGCTAATAGTAGCAGGAGATACGTTGGAATTTGGTACAACAAAGTCTCTGTACAAACAGTGGTTTGGGTTGCTAACAGGGATAATCCTATCACAAATACATCCGGTGTTTTATCACTCCACAAGACTGGAAATCTTGTTTTATTTGACAGCCAAAAGCCCGATGCTGTCGTATGGTCAACTAATGTTTCCACCTTAGTTGGAGCAAACTACTCAGCGGAGCTCTTGGATTCAGGAAATTTTGTGCTGCATGGAGAAAATAGCAATAAAGGTTTGTTGTGGCAGAGCTCTGATTTTCCAACAGATGCTTTGATTTCGAACATGAAGATTGGAGTGGACCGTAGGTCCGGTCTGAACCGGTTCTTGACAGCATGGAAGTCACCTGACAATCCTGGAAGTGGATCATATACAATTATGATTGATGCTAATGGATCGGTTCCCCAACTGTTCTTGTATAGAAATTGGGAGCCGATATGGCGTGGAGGACCTTGGAATGGATACGGATGGAGTGGAGTACCAGAAATGGCAGTCCTGGGATCTTCTAGATTCATCTTCAATGTAAGTTATGTTGACAATTCTGACGAGGTATACCTAGTGGATTACTTGCGTAATGCTTCAGTTAAATCGAGAATGATTGCTAATGAAACAACTGGAACCCTTCAAAGGATAACCTGGCAAGAGGGTGATCATAAATGGCTTGATTTCTATTCAGCACCCAAGGATGTATGTGATCATTTTAGTCATTGTGGCCCTTATGGTGTTTGTAACATATACAATGTGGGTGAGTACGAGTGCACGTGTCCTCCAGGATTCAAGCCAAAGGCACCGCGAGACTGGTACTTAAGGGATGGATCACAAGGTTGTGTACGAATACAAGAAGGCCAGATTTGTGGCAGTGGAGAAGGATTTGTAAAACTGACAAGGATGAAGCTGCCAGACACCTCTAAGGCAATGCGAGACATGAATTTGGGTATGAAATCTTGTGCAGACTTATGCTTGAAGAACTGCTCGTGTATGGGTTATTCAGCCGCTGATGTGCGTGACGGAGGTTCAAAAGGATGCATTACATGGTACAGTAAACTGGTAGACCTGAGAGAGTTTGCAAGTGGTGGCCAGGACTTTTACATGCGATTGGATGCCGTCGAGTTAGGTATGGTTTCTTGTATTATTGGACTAGTCTTAAATGTTATTTATTGATTATAGGTGTTAGTTGAATTTATTTAGCGGGATCGTGACACAGTAGTTTACTACGTCAAGAACACTACACGTACTATTCATAAATTGTGATCAGAATGAAGGTACCTGATCCTGTATGGAGGTTTAACATAGAGTACTATTGGTAAATTATCATTAACTGGAAAACCATGCAATCTGCGCAACTATGCAATCTGATGGACTACTTTGAAAAACCATTAACTGGATAATCCGTCATTGAAAGCATATCGCCTAAACACAATTAAGAAATGGTTGTGTAGATATAATTTGTGACATAACTAGTTTTTATGTGACACCAACCTTAATCACCACCCAAATTATATTTGTAAATAATACTTCATATTTAATAGTGAACGATATATAAGGTTAAGTTATTAAATTGAAAAGTTTTGGAACCAGAGCATGCATGGGAGTATTGCCGATATAATATAGTGTGGCTAATTGTTAACCTTCTATAAAAATAATGTCACACGATTTCGGTTATCTTAATTTGATAACAAGCTATCCTTATATTAATTACAGCCAAATATTCGAAAAAGTCAAAGAGATTCCCTGCCTTCCTCAAGATTCTACTTATTGTGCTTCTGAGTGCTGCAATCTCGGTTCTGCTTGTTTTCGCGTATTGGTTACAGATGAAGAGAACAAAAGGTAACTGTATAATAAGTATGTCTTTTTATAGTTCTTATTTATCCACATTTCACAAATTTGACGGCAAAATCACTGAATAAATTTAGCGAAAGCTCGGAGAAAGCAGGAGGAAGGGTTGTTTAGTAGTAACAGTAATAATCTCGGAATACCTGTCAACGTCTCTCAGAAAGGAGATGAGGTCGATAATCTAGGGACAAGTACTGGTGATGTGAAATTTTACTCCCTAAGCACTATCATAGCTGCAACTGAAAATTTCTCCCTTGCTCACAAAGTTGGAGAAGGTGGCTTTGGCTCCGTGTACAAGGTACACTATGATTTAATTCTTACACCTAAGAGTTTTGCAGTAAATATGAGTACATGGATAATGCTCAAGAAATGATTGTAGGGCAAACTAGAAAGTGGACAAGAAATTGCAGTGAAGAGACTATCAAACACGTCCGGGCAAGGAATAGAGGAATTTAGAAATGAAGTAACGTTGATAGCAAGGCTTCAACACAGGAATCTTGTCAGACTTCTTGGATACTGCATTCAGAAAGATGAGAAAATGTTAATATATGAGTACTTGCCCAACAAGGGATTGGATTGTTTTCTTTTCGGTATGAGTTAGCTTCAAAGTTTATTTACGTAAGCATGTTTATTACTACAAAGAAAGCATGCAATACTAATTAATGAAAATTGTGGTTCAGATAAAGAAAAAAAGTTCATGCTTGATTGGGAAAAACGATTTGATATAACACTGGGTATAGCTAGGGGGATGGTATACCTTCATCATGATTCAAGATTAAGAATCATTCACAGGGACTTGAAAGCAAGTAATGTTTTACTAGATGCTCAAATGAAGCCGAAAATATCAGACTTTGGTATGGCTCGTATATTTGGAAGCGATCAAAATGAAGAAATGACAAGGAGAGTCGTCGGAACATAGTATGTATCGCTTCTGCCTAAATATATAGCACTTTTCTAATAACTAAGCCAAATTCAACTTGATACTTTTATGATTGCAGTGGTTATATGTCACCAGAGTATGCAATGGAAGGTCTGTTTTCAATAAAATCAGATGTTTTCAGCTTCGGAATTTTACTCTTGGAGATCATAATGGGAAGAAAAAACAGTACTTACTATGCTGAAAACTCCGTTAATTTAATTGGACACGTAAGTAACAAATTCTTCCTATATTCCATTCATTTAATAGCTACGCCGGTTTTACATTATCCAGTCCACAAAGTGCTTGTAAACCAGTAGAAATTTAAGGATTACTTATGTTGCAGTACATAGAAATTAATAAAATGCCGTGCAAATTAATTCTTTCAGGTCTGGGATCTTTGGGGAAAATCGAAAGCCTTAGAAATTGTTGATCCGTCATTAGGCACATCACATGAACATCAAGCTGAAATTCATAGATGTATCCATATCGCTCTGTTGTGCGTTCAAGAATCTGCAGCTGCAAGACCAAGCATGTCGGAAGTAGTGTTCATGTTATGCAATGACATAAGTCTTCCACCTCCAAACCAGGCTGCATTCATTTTGAGAACGCCAAATAAAAGTCTTACGAACACAAGTTCTAGTAGTGTCGGAGCTAATTCTGTTAATGACATCACAATGACCACCGTTGAAGGGCGTTGAATGAATCTCAAGGTATATTAAGCTCTACGTTCAGGCACTATTTTAAGTAGTTGCTTTAGCTAATAGCTACTCATGCTCGACCTAAAGAAACTGTTTGTGATGATCACTTATTTGAATGTATATTCAAGTATTTATATTGACAAAATAAAATTTGTGAGTCCGTCTGTGTACATTTTGTGTTTTCGATCTACTGCAAGGTTTGTTCTAATAGAACTGTAGATATAATCTAGACTATTGTCATATTAAAAATAGTTCAATAATTTAGATGAGATTGTTAAAAACTAAATGTGTAAAATTCAGAATTTAAACAGTTGAGGGTTGACGACCCAAATTTGCAACCAAGTACTTATTCGAATTTACTGTTTTAAGATTGAAACTTGCAACCAAGTATAGCTCTCCAAATTCAGTGTAGAATGTCTAATATCAGCAAGCAACTCGAAGTAATGTTCGCAAGAACATTTTTAAGTTCTGAAAATTTTTCACAAGTTTTCATCTGAAATAATAATGATTTTTTTTTTTTTTACTTCTGATTACAATACACAGAGACGAGAGAGGCTGTAGAGCAAATCTATGATATGTAAATAATTTCGTCAAATAAATAATTTTTTTTATTTCGATTAATTGATTAATGGCGATAAATTACTGAATCAGACTCAATCAACCATACATATACAATATTGTGGGACAATGATAAATAATTTCGTACACCACTTGGTCTCCCAAGAATTGGGACAATGATAAACAATAAATTCGTACACCACAAGAATTGGGACAATGATAAACAATAAATTCGTACACCACTTGGTCTCCCAAGAATTGCTCTCAATAGACCTGTATATATTTGCAGAAACAAAAGAAAGAAAAATCACTTGTCCTAATGATACTCTCATGATTAATAAGGAAATATTACAGGAACCATGGTTCGCAAGATAAACTCCAGATGTTGTTACATTTTTATATTTCTTCTCTTTCAATCATGCACCTCCACAAGCATCATCACTCTGGATAAACCTGTTAGGGACGGCCATGTTTTGGTTTCTGCACAAGAAAATTTTGCACTCGGATTCTTCAGTCCTAGTAATAGTAGCAGAAGATATGTGGGAATTTGGTACAACAAAGTCTCTGTTCAAACAGTAGTTTGGGTTGCCAACAGGGATAATCCTATCACAAATACTTCCGGTGTTTTATCACTACACAAGAGTGGAAATCTTGTTTTATATGACAGCCAAAATCCCGATGTTGTCGTGTGGTCGACTAATGTTTCAAACATGTCATCCTTTGTTCGATCAAGCTACTCGACGGAGCTCTTGGATACAGGAAATTTAGTTGTGCATGGAGATGATGATAAAAAAGATTTTTTGTGGCAGAGTTTTGATCATCCAACAGATACTTTACTTTCCAATATGAAGATTGGAGTGGATCGAAGGACCGGTCTGAACAGGGTCCTGACATCTTGGAAGTCCCCGGACAATCCAGGAACCGGATCATATTCGCTTATGATAAATGATAATGGATCGATTGCTCAACTGATCTTGTATAGAAATCGGTATCCTTTATGGCGCGGAGGACCTTGGAATGGACTCGGATGGACCGGGGTACCCGAAATGGCAGCTAAGTTCATCTTCAGTGTAAGTTATGTTGACAATCCTGACGAGGTCTACCTGATTGATTATATGCAAAACGCTTCAATTTTATCCAGAATGACTATTAATGAGTCAACTGGAACGCTCCAAAGACTAACGTGGCAACAGGGTGACAATAAATGGTTTAACTTCTTTTCAGCACCCAGGGACCAATGTGACTTTTTTAGCCACTGCGGTGCCTTCGGTGATTGTAACATCTACAATGCGGGTGAGTATGAGTGCAGATGTCCTCCAGGATTCGAGCCAAAATCGCCAGATGACTGGAACTTAAGGGATGGCTCACAAGGTTGTGTTCCAAAGCGAAAAGGCCAAGCGTGTGGAAATGGAGAAGGATTTATAAAGTTGGCTAAGATGAAACTACCTGACACTACTAAAGCAAGGCTAGACAAGAACTTGGGTCTTAAAGCTTGTGAGGACTTGTGCTTGAAGAACTGCTCGTGTATGGGTTACTCCGCTGCTGATGTGCGTGGAGGACGTTCTAATGGATGCATTACATGGTACGATGAACTGGTAGACTTGAGAGAGTTCTCAGGCGGTGGCCAGGATTTCTACTTGCGTGTCGATGCTATTGAATTAGGTACGTTGTTTTAGTCTTCATTTTCATTGAATATTGTTGTTAGTTGAAATTATTGGACAGTCGGAGATAAGTCAACACATAGCACCCACCTACATTGGTCATCAGTAATGAATTTCAAAAAATAAACTTGCGTCATTTTCTCAACAAATTTACAATATTCTACATAATTTAATATTTTAAGAGAAATGCTAGAATCCCCAAAAATGTTCCCAAAACCATTCCCAAATGATGAATTGTCATTATACTATTGGTTGTTGCTTACATTAATGAGATGGACCCATCGTGTATACATATGAATCCACAAATAAAAATAAGCCATGTAACAAATTCGAAATCCGTTTCGGGATACGACCATTGCTCATATTTCAATTATATGATGACCGCAACATAAATTGTTACAGCCAACTATTTGAAGAAGTCAAAGAGATTCCCTGGCTTCCTCAAGATTCTATTGCTTGTGCTTCTGATCAGTGCTGCAAGTTTGGTTCTGCTTAGTCTCGCATATTGGCTAATAGTGAAGAAAAAGATAGGTAACTGTTCCGTGAACATATTTTCGTTTTCTGCTTGTTAGCTAATCACATTTCACTAAGGTTGTTTGCTACTAATATTAACAATCGCCTCCCCGATTTCCCTGAAGGAGAAGAGGTTGATGAATTAGGGACAAGTACTATTGATGTGAAGTTTTACCCTCTGAGCACTATTTTAGCTGCAACTGAAAATTTCTCCCTAGCTTACAAAGTCGGAGAAGGTGGTTTCGGCTCAGTGTACAAGGTACCGAAATTATCATTACTGCACCTTATTATTCATTGGAAGCATGTACGAGTACATGAATGTTGCTCAAGAATTATTGTAGGGTAAACTGGATAATGGACAAGATATTGCGGTGAAAAGATTGTCAATAACGTCAGGGCAAGGGATAGAAGAATTTAGAAATGAAGTATCGTTGATAGCAAAGCTTCAGCACAGGAATCTTGTCAGACTTTTGGGATACTGCATTCAAAAAGAAGAAAAAATGTTAGTGTATGAGTACTTGCCGAACAAGGGATTAGATTGCTTTCTTTTTGGTATGGCTCCGCCTTCAGACTTAAATTTAAGAAGTGTATTTATCACCAGAAAGAATGCATGTTTATACTAATCGCACTATTTTGATTTTGTGTTGCTGTTAATTTTTGATGCAGATAAAGAAAAAAAAGACATTCTTGACTGGAAAAAGCGGTTTGATATAAGTTTGGGTATAGCTCGGGGAGTGGTATATCTCCATCATGATTCGAGATTAAGAATCATTCACAGGGATTTGAAAGCAAGCAATGTTTTACTTGATGTTCATCTGAATCCAAAAATATCAGATTTCGGCATGGCTAGAATATTTGGAAACGATCAAATTGATGAAAGGACAAAGAGAGTAGTTGGAACATAGTAAGTATAACTTTTGCTTATAAGTATTTATATTGCACAGAGAATCATTCCAAACCTTCGCACCATTCTAACTAATTCGAAATATAACATGACACTTCAATGATTGCAGCGGTTACATGTCACCAGAGTATGCAATGGAAGGATTGTTTTCAATAAAGTCCGATGTTTTTAGCTTTGGAGTTCTTCTGCTGGAGATCATTACAGGAAGAAAGAACAGCAGTTACCAGTCCGAGAACTCCATCAACATGATAGGACATGTAAGTAACAAAAGTTTTAATATTCTACAGATTAAGTAAATCATGTAGAATTCTATTGTTCTCGCCTTATAAACTACCGATAAAATTTACAGATAAAGTATTACTGTTTACTAAATTAATTAAACGACCGGCAAATATATTCTCACAGGTTTGGGATCTTTGGGGGGAATTGAATGTCATGGAAATAGTTGATCCAGTGCTTGGAAAATCACATGAACATGATACCGAAATCCTTAGATGCATCCATATCGCTCTGTTGTGCGTGCAAGAATCTGCTACTGCAAGACCAAGCATGTCAGAAGTAGTGTTTATGTTATCCAACGAAATTAGTCTTCCACCTCCAGGCCAGCCTGCATTTATTTTCAGGGCAGATATTGGCCCTACAAACACAGGATCTGGTAGTGTTGGAGCACTTTCTGCTATTGAGGTCACAATCAGCATGGTTCACGGTCGGTGAATCCATCTCATCGCATCAGATGATATATTTTGGCACTAAAATTTTTATCTGACTGTTGTATTTGCCAACTAGGAGTTACTTGTGGTCAAGGCATGCAATGGCCTTAGCTTTATTCAGCTCAAAACAAAGTACATTATTTTGTGCTGTCCCAAAAATGTTTCGAACTCAAAGCAATAATTTGGTGTGAATCCTTGTTTGTGCTCGCTTTCCCACTAGATATTACACTAGCATGCACATAAATTTTGTTCTAATGGAATGGTTTTGGGCAACTGGCAATCAGCTTCCTAATTTGTGTGATAAAAAAATATGTAAAAATGTACAAACACTACAATAAAAAGGAAATAAAAAAACGATTATGACAAATATCCGGCAATGCATTTATCCAAATGGCCTATTTACGAGGAACAATATTTGACAAAAATTTATATTCTCAATTTTACACAATCGCAGAGGGTGATGAATAAAAAGATAATATTGCTTTAGAGAGCAAAGAGCAAGTGATGTATCAATATTTTGCTTTGCAGTATATTTGGCAATGAGTATGTACTATGTGCTTATATGCATATAGTTTTGGATTACAGCTTGATATCAAAAGGAGGCAGATTGTTGTTGTATCTAATCAACTGATCTGATAACGTTTTGACGAGCCACAACAATTTCAATCCGCAACAACTAATCCTTTAAGGTAACTAATCTGATAACGTTTTGACGAGCCACAACAATTTCAATCCACAACAACTATCCACAAATTACAACATAGGCTGATTGTTTGAATTTAATTCTTATTGATTTTGTATAAACATATATAGCTATTGACTGCAATCAACATGAGTTGATGATCATGCACCATAAAATTCCCAAATTTCAGGAATATACCGAGCATATAACTAAAGTAAAAGTGATTAGCTGATTACTACACACATAGGTTTATACCATGAACACCAAGAGAACGCTACTTGAGAATATGCAACATGAATAGTAATAGAGACCTTTTCTTTATAACCAGTCTGTACACCATTCCCAAATATGTAGTGAAAATTTCAATTTGAGGTAGCAAAAATATCAAGCATGAACTACCTGCTTCATATTAATATTTGTATTTATAAAACAATAAGAATGAAGTTGAAAGAAAAAGAAAAATCTAATTATGATCCCAGATGCAAAGTTTTACTATAAGCTACAAAACAAGCCTCATGGAATAAGCCTCAAACTTTTAAATTGAATATTTAAATATCTTTACTTAACCTAATTCTTTTATTTCCACTTGAATATCTGCCACAATATATTAATATTTAATGGTTTACGAACTTGAATAGATCTTCTATACCAACACGCGTGCACGTTGTTACAATACACAAGAACACATACATCAAGTCGATTTATGATTTAGGCAACATCGGTTAAACAGAAACATGACAGCTTAAATTAAAACATATACGAGCACATAACTCTAGAAATCAAAGAACGCACATAACTCTAGAAATCAAAGGAAGTTTAATAACTCAAATTTGTTTGCTTAAAACTATAACTTAAAATCAAGTAGACAGAAAAATGAAAACAAGAAGCTACTTAATGAATTGTACCTCCAAAATCCTGATGCAAAGCAATAGCTAAAAGCAGTATTATTACTGTACTAGTCCACTACTCAGCTGGAAGTTTCAGGTTCTTGTTGTAGTAATGAAGTGACTCAGACAGCGCTATAAGATCCTTCGCCTCGTCAATTTTCGACGCTTTAACTAATTTATCCACCACATCCTGCAGTACTTGTACATTAACAATGCACCTCCACTTAACAGAATCCTTAGCCAGCTTAAGAGCATAATCAAGGTCACCTTCCTCACACATTAAAGGGAGAACCGTTTTAATTATTCTTCGATCAGGACGAACCATATCTAGTGATAGTTTATCATACCACCTCTTTGTTTCTTCTAAATTACCTTTATCAGAATACCCTTTAATAAACAAATAGTAACTAAGTCTATCAGGCTTTACACCCTTACTCACCATTTCATCAAACACTTTAACAGCTTCTTCAATCTGATCATTCTCAATCAAATATTTCATCTTCGGGTCATAACTCCTCACAGTCCGACCAAAATTCTTGCTTTCCATTATCGACCACAACTTCTCAGCTTCAACAAACTTCTTCTCCCGATAAAGCCCAACCAGTAGAGTATTAAACGTGACCAAATCCGGTTCAACCCCATTACTCTCCATCTCAACAAGCACTCCCAAAGCCAAATCCATCGAACCCGACTGACAATACGATCTTGCAAGTATATTATACGACATTAAATCAACCTGAATACCATACTTCTCAGGTAACTCCCTAAACAACTGCTCAGTCATATCAAATTTCTTAGCATACAAACTAGCAGCAAGAAGCCCATTTAAAGACTTACAACACTTCTCAGGCATTTCATCAAACAGGTGGAGTGCATTCTCAAACATACCGCCTCGTCCATAAAGGGCCATAAGCTTTGTCCTAAACCCAACATTATTAACATCTCCTAGTTGCTCCTGGTGTTTCACAGCTTCTTCTATGAGTGAATGCTCATTAGCAGCAGCCAGACGACGGACATAATTGTTAGCCCTGTAAATACGAAACTTGTCGGCCGAAGTAGCTATTTTTAGTTTCTCTGAAAGCATTCTCATTTTTCTGGGGCGGTGAGGCGAAGCTGCAGGTTGTGGGGTTTTAGCAGGGGGTTTGGGGGACGCCGAGGTGGGCTTCTTGGAGGTGGGTTTAGAGGTGGGTTTCGAGGTGGGTTTAGAGGTGGGCTTGGGTGGCTTTGTGGCGATGGTTGATCGGAAGAGATTGCTGAGTTTGCTCAAAGAAGTCATTTCTCTGTATTGACTGGAAATGAGGGGTTTTGTTAGGGTTTAAGATATCGGGAGCACTGGCCACTGTGGAAGTGCAGTGTGTATGTACTAATATACTACTACCCCACCAAAAATGGCTTCGCAATTGCTTTAAGTTCTTTTTTGTTTTTTTTTTCAAATTAAAATTAACGTGCTTATATTTGGCTTCAAGTTTTTATATTTATTATTAAATTAAAATATAAAATTTTATATACAAATATGGGGAGCATTTTTGTAAAATCAAGATATATTTAAAATATTATTAATTAGCCCTGCGAGCTCAGTAAATTTTAAAGCTTGTTTTCTAAAGTATCTCAGGAAACTTTCGTGAGATACATCTTACGTTCCTTTTCCTCATTTATTATTAAATTAAAACTAGGGAATTTTGCCCGCGCTACGCGCGCTCTAAATTTTTTTATTTTTAAAGAATATTTTAAATTTAAAATATAATAAAATTGTTATATTAATTTTATTAGTAATAACCCTAACTTTAGAAATGCTACAGTGATCACATCAATAGTAAATTTTGAGGATTTAGGGAAATGGTATGTAAGTACTCTATAATAGAAACAGAAAATGAATAATCGGAAACCATATTAGTGATGTACTATGAAAATAAGTGACTCGAAACGATGACGGATTTCAGAGATTCCTGAGTATGGATTTTAAGATGTTTGATTTCAATTAAGCACTATTGTATTTGATATTAAGGAGTATGGAGATTTAACAAGGATTATTTATATTGGGAAATTATATGAAATTAAGTTAAGCCAAGGAATGAGCAAACCAAAGAAATGTCAAGGGAATTTGGAATTTTAAACGATTTTGAAACCACTTGGATAATGAGGTATATTCGAAACGAATCGCAATTAGGCGAGTATGGAAACAAAATAACCAAGATTAGTAATATAACAAGGATACATACCACATTATTATTTACCAAGATTATTAGCATTTTACTTAGAAAATCAAAGATGAGATTATTAGATCATCCAAGTGACATCATTGGTGACATCACTTTCCACTAACACTTGATTATGGAAAAATTAGTAACTTCACATGGGGGAATTATCTATCAACTTCACTAAGTTTCTATAAAACTCTAGAACACTCAAGATTTAACTAGATAATATCACAATAATGCATTGTAGACAAGATAAGATCAAAACAAAGCAAGAGAAATCCATTACTCTCCATTTCTCTCAAACTGCCCAGCAAGAACAAGGAGGAAAGAAAAATTCATATCTCCATTTCTATCCATGATAAAATCACCAAATTTTAACCCAAGCCTCTCCACTCCATGGGCAATATTCGCTCCAAATTTCATAGCAATCCAAGTAGTGTAGCCTAGGCAAATAACCTCCCCAAGTTGATGAAGCAAACTGTCCAGATTGTTGACAGTCTCTGGGATGATATTCAAACAGCCATATCTCCTTCGTTACTCAACAGAATTTTGTGTTCTTTATATGGTTGGAAAGCTGGTTAGATGCTCTACAACTTTCCTTTTGAAGCCTCATCCAGAAAACCTAGGTAAGGACCTCGTTTTTCATGATCTTTCAGTCGGGTTCTAATAACTCCGAATTACTAACTTTGTTTTCTTCAATTCTTTTGATCATCCAAGCTTACCCAAGTCTATACAAGGACTATACAAGGTTTAGAAAGCTATTACACACATCAAGGAAGGTAACCATCTTTGGAAACCCTAGCTTTTACTTTGAGTTTAGTGGTTTAGTGAGTTATAAAGCTTTGATGCATGTTTAGGACCTTAGATTTATGATTGGGCATGATTGATTGTCACAAATGGTATCCTAGTAGCATAGGCAGTGGATACCCTTTGTTGAATGTTAAATTTGAGGTATGAGTTGTTTGGAGTGGATGGTATGATATTTGGAGTATTTTGATTTTTGGATTATTCGATTTGTAGTCGTCGTATTGACGAATTGTTGTTGAGGCTTAAAACAGTGGGCACCCGAGACACATACCCTCTCTAAATGTTGAACCACTTCCTAGAACTTGTAGATCTTGTTTCATAGATCATTTTGGCGAAAGCCTTGTAGCATTTTGATTTACGGTTTAGGAGAAATGGCCAAATTCGTAAAAGTGGTTCGATCGCATAAGTGCTAAGTTCATGACTTCAATTGAACCCCTTAATTGTATGATTTTTGTGGCAATCGAGTTTATTAAATACTAGATATCATAAGGTGTATGTGTGCGAAGGAATCACCTCGAAAGAGTAAACGGTTGATTTTATAGAAAAGTTTAAGTCGAGGTCGCGTAAGTGAAAACCACTGAAAACCGAGAAAACGTAATTGTGTCAACTTTGAGGCTATAATTACCATACTTAAACATCTTTAAAGTTATGAAATTTTGGGACAATATAGTAGGGTGAATAGAGAGTCAAACCCCATTGACCTTGTGTCAAAATTCGAAATTTACAATTTATGAGAAATTTTACAGTCATGTGTGGTTAATAAGGAAATGATGAAAAACACTGAAACTTTCATGGAGTCTAAAAATGGATAAGTTCTTGGAACTTGTGGTCTATAAAGGGTATGTTAAACTTATATTATGTGTCAAGGGTGTTATTATATATATATATTTAAGGGTTAAGTAGTTAAGTGGAATATATTCTGATGGTGATCCTTTTCGTTTCTATAGATACTCCAGACGAGCACCGGATCATACTTTTTGGGATTAGAGATCGAGGAAAGATTTTTCTATCTTTACTTGGAAAATTATTTACCTTCAAAGAAAGATGATTTCATGGAATATATATGTGATCCTATTGTTACTATATTGTTGAGAATTTACTTCCTGATTTTGGGAATTAAAGAGAGATGGATATGGATATACAGATATGATTATGCATAAAGTGAACATGCTTTATGATTAAAAGAATATGAAAGAATGGTATCAGTTGTTATCTAGGGTTATATGATTTATAATATTATGTTAAAAATATTCTTTTTAAATATTGTGATTTAGTAAATATTATTTGATTATTATTTACTATTTCTAAAAAAAGGATGGAATATTTTTTATATATATATATATATATATATATATATATATATATATATAAGTGTACTGGATTCCATTAAATACAGAGAAGATGTCTGAGTCATAATCAGAGTATTATGGCATAAGCTTTAAAAGTGATGACATATGTGAATGAAAGTGGAAATGGAAATTGAAAGGAAAAATGTGGAATGGTATTGGTATAAATGGAATACTAATTGACAAAAAGGGGGGATTGCAACAAAAAGCGTAAGAGGCTGTGTGCGGCACAGTCCAGCACTCAATATTTATTACGGCCCAAGAGTTACCGAAGGAGGATGTAGCAGGTAGCCTTCCTCCAGGGTTGATGACCAGGTGGGATCATCCCTTCTACTAGTAGTAAACAGAGAGCAGATACGGTCAGGCGACTGATCATCGTCCTACATATCTGGCGCTAGCAGATATCCCCAAAAACTTAAAAGAAAGAATTGATAATGGTTTTCAGATCTGTATTCTGAAAAAGGAAAATGGTATGAAATGATGGAATTGTTTTTACAGTAAGAAGAGAAACTGATTTTATATTATTTTTATATAATTGTTGTATAAAAAGGGAAATGGAAAGATTGTATTGAGAGATGATGTGCAGATGATATATTATCTTGAATTATTATGCTGAGGTGATGTAATGATTTTTAATTATTATAGAAGAAAAACTGATATTATATTATTTTAGAAGAAAAACTGATATTATATTAGAAGAGAAGCTGATATTAGAATGCTATATATTCCTTTTGGTACAAAAATATTTGGAAAGAGTATTTATCAAATAAAAATATTTTTTTCATAATAATTATGATTGGTCATCTATTTATTATACAGATATACTTATGTTTTTCCTTTGATGCTAGTTGATAGAAATTATCTTGCTGAGTTATTTTAGCTCACTCTTGCTATTTACTTATACAACAGCTAGATCGCATGTCGATACTCCGTACTACACCCCGCAAGAGGGTAAGGGAAAGGCGACCTTTTGAGAGAACGCTGGCACCTATCCCGGAGGTAGCGTATAGACAGGCGGGTCATGGTAGACTTATGTACATTAAGTGTGTAAGCTCATGTAATAAACTTTTGGTTGTTGGAATGCTTCATGTAGAAGTATTATTCAACAACGTACTTAGTAAGATTCTGGGTTTGTAATAACTCCTTAACTCTAAACTTTTAATATTGTGGATGCTGTTCTCTGAGAATATGACTGGTGTGTGTTAATATTAAAGTGTGGGGTCTATTGTGTGAGTTTTATTATGCATTTATATTCCAGCTGCCAAGAATAGAATTTTAATGAATGGAAATTGGACCGTGATGACCTAGATCCATGACCCCGGATCTAGGGGCGTCACAGATGGTATCAGAGCTAAGAGTCATAATGCTCAGGAACAAAAGTGATAATAATAAATATATCAGTAATAATATAAACTGGGAACTCCCATCGAGTTCAAGGGTGGTATATCGAATGTAGCATTTATTCTTAGTAGTGATTATAATTTTATAGATTAGTACTAATAAAAGTTTATGTTTTAGTATAGGGAGAGGAGATTGGTGAGCCAAAGTTAAGGGTATTTAAAGTCTTCTTGTGTTTAAGGGAGTTTGAAGAAATATTGTAAGTGGATTGGTGAACAGACACTGATTGTGGAGATGAAATGGTGAAACTGAGATTTTTCGGTAAAGCCAAGATATACCTTAAGGACCAAGACAGATTGAGACATTCCGAGATTGACTTAAATGAAAAGGTTATTATGCCAAAAATGTTAAGTTTATGTAGCACACGGGATTGATATGAGAAAGGGAATATTTGATGTATCGGGAAGTGTACGTTAGACAACCTCGTGAGTATACAAGGTATGTTAGAATATACAATTTAGGAGTATAGTTTGAAGGGTCCTTAATACCAGAGCAGTGTCAGGTCAAGACGATCAATATTACGAAAGTATATCGATTAGAAGGTTGTGTTCTATTATGGATCAAGGCAGAGAGTATCGAGCCAAGTCACGACTAAGTAAATGAAGATAATTGGGAATAGCAGACGATATGTTAAGGCTACATGGTGAGTGCCAAATTTAAGAAATTTTGGAGGGTACGCAGTCTAAGATATAAATAGTATTTGAGGAAAACCTTCCATTATTTGGATTTTCAATTGGGCAGAGTCTATTAACGGTACCTATTTTCAAGCTCCTAAAGCCCTGCTAAATTATATTATTGAGTTTCAAATTTTCCTCTACTAATGGGTAATTATTCATTAAGTGCCGGTATCTTTTTAAAAAAAAAAACTTTCTGGTACCCTTGGGGATGTGTTTCAAAATTTTATTTTATCTATCTTATTCAAAATATTCCTCTAAGATTACTTTCGGAAGATGGTATTGATCATTTTGGATTTAAAATTTTCTTTGTATTTTTACTACAACTAAGAGGAACAATCCTATATGTATACACAAGGATGATCTGTCTGTGTGATTGAAAGTCGGAGGGGGCGCCCTCACTTGTGTGACATACGGGTTCTTCCATCATATTCATTTTTCAAATATTTTTTTTGTTTCGAATAAAGGTTATTTAAAACTCTTAATTTTATAAATTATTGTGGGACCCTTGCTTGTTTCTAGGTTCGTTTCAATTCAAAGTCTCTTAAATTCTATTAATTGTTTTGAATATAGAAGATTTCATTAATGGATGGAAGCAATGTTTATAGTATACGTGATTATACGAGGAAACTCGAGATTCCAAGGGAAACTTCGTTAAGAGATAATTAGAGCTAGAAGCGTTTCAATATAAGAGAGGAAGGAATTTCGTGAGAAGAAATGGGTATATTTGATGATTAGTAAGAGAAAAGAATATGAGGAATTTTAAGGTATAATTGAGATTTACTATTGAGAGTAAGGTGTATTTTGAGGATAGAGTTAGAATAAGGATAAACAAAGGAAGTGAGGATAATTAATGAAGGATTCGAGGTGCAATAACTATTAGTGAGGGAAGGCCAATATTGTGACTAATACCCTAAGTAGCAGAGAGAGATTAAAGATGTTAACTATTCAAAGGATTAATCCAAAAGGTGTGAATGAGTAAAACTTGAGGTAAAGATTTTGATGAGAATAATAAATGGAAATTTCAGAGGTGGAGTAGATAGTATATCATGAAGGAACTAAGGTGGATCAGTAGATGTAAAGAGCGTATAGTGAACAATAGACATATGGGATAAGGTATCCGGAGGAAATTGCAAGTACGCGCTAATTTGACCTCTTAAGTGTAAATGTTTGGTTAGGGATCGACTAATCAATGAATGGTGTAAATGGGCTGATAAAATAGATAAGAATAATCTATCTGTGAGAAAGTAGACTATGGTGATATAAGAAAGTGAGTTATTCTCGTGTCATCCAAATCAATATCTGTTAAGAGTCAGAGAACTCTATAAAAAGGAGATTAAGAGTATTGGGGAAAGTGCGAGAATATTTTTCAAGGATGAAAGGAAAGTATATGTTTGTATAAGTACGAACAGGAAATATATATTATAAATAATATTTTCTTACAATTGTTTCAAGGAATATTATTATAACTTATTTTCTGGAAAATTTTACAGAGGTGATATATACAAATGTTGGAGTATTAATATTTTATGTCATGATAGAGATCAAAACATAGTTAAACAATAGTGAGATACACTACAATTCAGAGAAGGCCAATGTGGTGGCCGATACCCTTAGGAAAAAGAGGAAGGAGATATGAGATAATATAAAATGACGGAATGCAGCAGAAGGTCGGTAAGGAAAAGATAGTGAAAGTACTGCTATTGATAAGCTAAATGGCATGTTGATGAATGACAAGCAAATGTATGTTGGTATATTTCTGTACAAACAAGATAGAGATATTTAAGGAGAAACTAAAGGATGGAGGAAGTAATATGCGAATTAGAAGGTGTAATGTGAGAAAGGTATTCGGCAATATCTTCAACGTGATTCCGGGACGGAATCCTTTTAAGGGGGGAAGACTGTAATAACCCTAACTTTTAGAATGCTACAGTGCCTGAATAAATAGCAATTTTGAGGATTTAGGGAAATGGTATGTAAGTACCCTAGATTTGATACAGAAAATGAATAATCGGAAACCATATTAGTGATGTACTATGAAAATAAGTGACTCGAAACGATGACGGATTTCTGAGATTCCTGAGTATGGATTTTAAGATGTTTGATTCAATTGAGCACTATTGTATTTGATATTAAGGAGTATGGAGATTTAACAAGGATTATTTATATTGGGAAATTATATGAAACTAAGTTAAGCCAAGGAATGAGCAAACCAAAGAAATGTCAAGGGAATTTGGAATTTTAAACGATTTTGAAACCACTTGGATAATGAGGTATATTCGAAACGAATCGCAATTAGGCGAGTATGGAAACAAAATAACCAAGATGAGTAATATAACAATGATACATACCACATTATTATTTACCAAGATTATTAGCATTTTACTTAGAAAATCAAAGATGAGATTATTAGATCATCCAAGTGACATCATTGGTGACATCACTTTCCACTAACACTTGATTATGGACAAATTAGTAACTTCACATGGGGGAATTATCTATCAACTTCACTAAGTTTCTATAAAACTCTGGAACACTCAAGATTTAGCTAGATAATATCACAATAATGCATTGTAGACAAGATAAGATCAAAACAAAGCAAGAGAAATCCATTACTCTCCATTTCTCTCAAACTGCCCAGCAAGAACAAGGAGGAAAGAAAAATTCATATCTCCATTTCTATCCATGATAAAATCACCAAATTTTAACCCAAGCTTCTCCACTCCATGGGCAACATTCGTTCCATATTTCATAGCAATCCAAGTAGTGTAGCCTAGGCAAATAACCTCCCCAAGTTGATGAAGCAAACTGTCCAGATTGTTGACAGTTTCTGGGATGATTTTCAAACAGCCATATCTCCTTTATTACTCAATGGAATTTTGTGTTCTTTATATGGTTGGAAAGATGGTGAGATGCTCTACAACTTTCCTTTAGAAGCCTCGTCCAGAAAACCTAGGTAAGGGCCTCGTTTTTCATGATCTTTCAGTCGGGTTCTAATAACTCCGAATTACTAACTTTGTTTTCTTCAATTCTTTTGATCATCCAAGTTTACCCAAGCTATACAAGGACTATACAAGGTTTAGAAATCTATTACATACATCAAGGAAGGTAACCATCTTTGGAAACCCTAGCTTTTAATTTGAGTTTAGTGGTTTAGTGAGTTATAAAGCTTTGATGCATGTTTAGGACCTTAGATTTATGATTGGGCTTGATTGATTGTCACAAATGGTATCCTAGTAGCATAGGCAGTGGATACCCTTTGTTGAATGTTAAATTTGAGGTATGAGTTGTTTGGAGTGGATGGTATGATATTTGGAGTATTTGGATTTTTGGATTATTCGATTTATAGCCGTCGTAATGACGAATTGTTGTTAAGGCTTAAAACAGTAGGCACCCGAGACACATACCCTCTGTAAATGTTGAACCACTGCCTAGAACTTGTAGATCTTGTTTCATAGATCATTTTGGCGAAAGCCTTGTAGCATTTTGATCTACGGTTTAGGAGAAATGACCAAATTCGTAAAAGTTGTTCGATCGCATAAGTGCTAAGTTCATGAATTCAATTGAACCCCTTAATGGTATGATTTTGGTGGCGAATCGAGTTTATTAAATACTAGATATCATAAGGTGTATGTATGCGAAGGAATCACCTCGAAAGAGTAAACGGTTGATTTTATAGAAAAGTTTAAGCCGAGGTCGCGTAAGTGAAAACCACTGAAAACCGAGAAAACGTAATTGTGTCAACTTTGAGGCTATAGTTACCATACTTAAACATCTTTAAAAATTATGAAATTTTGAGAGGAAATAGTAAGGTGATCAGAGAAGCATTACCCACTGACCTTGGGTGAAAATTCGAAATTTATATTTTATGAGAATTTTTACAGTCGAGTGTGGTCGATAAGGAATCCTAAAGGAAATGGTGTAAATCGCTGAAACTTTATTGAGTATAAAAATGGTTATGTTCTTGGAACTTTTGGGCTATTAATGATATGCTAAACATATATTATGTGTCAAGGGTATTGCTATATAAGGGTTAAGTGGTTAAGTGGAATATATTCTGATGGTGATCCTTTTCGTTTCTATAGATACTCGAGACGAGCACCGGATCATACTTTTTGGGATTAGAGATCGAGGCAAGATGTCTTCTATCTTTACTTTGAAAAATTATTTATCTTCAAAGGAAAAATGATTTCATGGAATATATATATGTGATTCTATTATTATTATATTGTTAAGGATTTGTTTTCCTGATTTTGGAAATTAAAGGGAGATGTATATGAATATGATTATGGATATGGATTAAAGGGAGCAAGATTTCTTTTATCCTTATTTTGATAAACTGTTTATGTTCAAAGGAAATGGTTTTGGTAGATAATATATGAATCTTATATGATGAGATGATTAGGGATATATTCCCTCTTTGCTGAGATTTTTGAATATGGATACGAATATGGATAGAGCGAATATACTTTATGTTTTAAAGGGATATGAAAGAATGGTATCAGTTGTTATCTAGAGTTATATGTTTATAATATTATGTTAAAAATATTCTTTTTAAATAATTGTGATTTAATAAATATTATTTGATTACTATTTAATACTTTTAAAATAGACGGAATATTTTATATATATATAAAAGCGTATTTGATTTCATTGAATACAGAGGAGATGTCAGAGTCATAATCAAAGTATTATGACATATATATTTTTAAAGGTGATGATAAATGGAAATGGAAATGATATATGTTAAACTAATATGCTTTTTATTATAAATTTGACGATAAATTTTAATACTAACACATTATAAGTATGAGCTAACATTCTATTAGTTTGAAAAATGCGTTGTATATATAAGTATTTGTGATTTTTGACGATAAAGGTGATGATATTTAAATTAAATAATATTGTAAGAATTGTCAACAAACTTATATTTATATTTATATTATATGAAAAGGAATTAAACAAAGATAATTCATGATTTTAACTATGAATCTCATTTTCTACCTGTACAAAGCAAAAATTTGATTTAGTCATTAAATATTAATTTAAGTTTCAATATAATAACATTAGGTCATATAATATTATTATTATTATTAAAATGCTTCAAAAGAAAAACTACAATAACTTTATTTAGAATATGTTCTAAATATAATTAATTTTCACAATTTTTAAACTTAAAAATTAGTAAATTTGGAGACGGGTGTATCTATCTCAAATAACTATCAAATTAAGTTGTAATTTAATTATAATACAAAATTCATATTTCAAATTTCACAATAAAAATTTTAATTTAGTTTAATGTTCTTAAATTTTTTTAAAATATTCAATAAATTACATTAAAATTTTCAACATAAAAATATAAATTCCACAAATAATATCAAATAAAATGTATACGTGCAAAAAGAATAGAAGTTTACCCACAAAACTTACATAGATGCCTAATTAAAAAAATGGATAAGCCATTAAATTTAGTCGTGGAAGTAATAAAACCCACCAATATCTCTGTTGGTTAAAAAAAACTGTCCATCAAACATATATATGCCATGATCAAAAGAATTCATAATGGATTAGTGTAGAACTTGTCATAGAATGTGGAAGTTAAAAAACAAACCAATAACTTTGCAAGTTAATCAAACGTCTATAAATTCATACGGGAATACTTATCATTGTTTCATAAGGTTTGTTTATTACTTAGTATCAAAACAAATGAGTTTAAGATCAATAAAAAGGAGAAGGTACTCAAACATCAAGTCATTGTTGGTGAATGACTTGAATAACATCAATCTGACTTCTGCAGATGTAAAGAAGATATTCGTTTAGCAAATGAAGATTTCGGTTTATTTTTCAAGACCATGGAGGATTGGCAGACGGAACTATTTGCTCGAACCATTGGAATCGAAGAAAAATACATGTACATATCTATGTCTTAATTTTATCATCATGCTTTTCTTTTCTAAATTATAACAATGATCGTATGGTTTTAAAATATAGGAACATAACAGAAGTGCTAACAGGAAACCAACATGTATCGACTGGTCAATCTTCACAGCAAGAAGTTCAAGTGGACAATGCTTATGTAGGAAGAGAACGCAGATTTGTAGAAGATACAAATGCATATCTTGTTGGGCATGTGAAACAGTTTCGACTGCTTGTGGAAGAGATGTAATAACCCTAACTTTAGCAATGCTACAGTGATCACATGAATAGTAAATTTCGAGGATTTAGGGAAATGGTATGTAGGTACCCTATAATTGATACAGAAAATGAGCAATCAGAAACCATATTAGTGTTGTACTATGAAAATGAGTGACTCGAAACGATGACGGATTTCCGAAATTCCTGAGTATGGATTTTTAAAATGTTTGTTTTTAATTGAGCACTATTGTATTGGATATTTAGAAGCATGGAAATATTAAAGGATTTATATATTGAGGAATTAGTGAATTTAAGGTAAACCAATGGATTATTAAGTCAAGGAAATGCCAAGGGAATTTGGATTTTTAAACGATTTCAGAACCACTGAGGTAACGAGATGTATTCGAAACGAAACGTGATTAAACGAGTATGAAAACAAAACAACCAAGATTAGTAATACAACAAGGATACATACCACATTATCATTTACCAAGATTGCTAGCATTATACTTGGAAAAGAAAAGCAAAAAGAGATTATTAGATCATTAAGGTGACATCATCTTCCACTAACTTATAAAGCAAGGGCAAATTAGACATTTCGCATGAGGATTAATCCATAACCTTCCATAAACATCTCCAAGACTCTAGAATCATCAAGACTAAGCTAGATATTATCCTTACAATGAATATTGGATGAGATTGGATCAAGAAACAAGCTAGAAACTTCATCCTCTCAAACTGCCCAGCAAGAGCAAGGAGGAGAGGAAAAATCATATCTCCATTTCTATCCATGATAAAATCACCAAATTTGAACCACAACCTCTCCACTCCATGGGCATTATTCTCTCCAAATTTCATGGCAATCGAATGAGTATAGCCTAGTCAAATCGCCTCCCCAAGTTGAAGAACCGAGCTGCCAGAATCTTTGACAGTTTCTGTGATGATTTTCAAACGGCCATAGATCCTTCATTACTCAATAGAATTTTGTGTTCTTTATATGTTTGGAAAGCTGGTTAGATGCTCTACAACTTTCCTTTAGAAGCCTCATCCAGAAAACGTAGGTAAGGCCTTCGTTTTTGCGATTCTTTCAACTGGTGTCTAGTGAATCCGAATTTCTAACTTTGTTTTTATGATTTGTTTAGTTGATCCAAGCTACCTTAAGGTTATTTAAGGACTATCCAAGGCTTATTGAGTGTTGTTCAAGCTCCAAGGAAGGTATAAAATTCAAGAACCCTTAGTATTACTTTGAGTTTATGATGGATTATGATGAGTTTAATGGTTAAGTTTGTTTTAAGTATAAATCATGAGTAGATGTGTGTTTATAAGTGATGAGATGATATATAGAAGTGTTTGGTGCTTGTAACCATGGTTGGTAAGATGACCACATGGTGTAGGTGATGGTGTATAAGGTGGATGATGGATTTGGAGGAGTAATGTTTTGGAAAGTATGAAAATATAGCCGTTATAATGCCCGATTTTCGTTAGACTAAAAACTGTCCTATTTTTGGACACCAATGCCGTTTGGTAACACACGTCCTAGGGTACCATTCGACCATATAATGATAGAGCTTGGTTCATAGGTTGTTTTGATATAAAGTACATTAAAATCTGATGAACGGTTTAGGAGAAAAGTCAGTTTTAGTGAAAGACGTTCGAGAACCGAGAAAATGTAATTGTATCAAATTGGAGGCTATGAATACCATACTTAAACATTTTTAAATATTATGAAATTTTGGGATATTGTAGTAGGGTGGTCAGAGAGCTATTACCAGTTGACCTTGGGTCAAAATTCAAAATTTATATTTTATGAGAAATTTTACAGTCGAGTGTGGTTATTAAGGGAAATGGTGGAATACACTAAAACTTTGATCGAGTTTAAAAATGGTTAAGTTCATGTAAACTTTTGGGTGCGTAAAAGCTATGTCAAACATATATTTTGTATCAAGGGTGTGATTTTATAGAGATTAGGTGATTAAGTGGGATATATATATGTACTAACGGTGATCCTTTCGTTTCTATAGAGACGGGAGACGAGCTCAGGATCCTACCTACTCGTTTTAGAGATCCAGGCAAGATCTTTTCTATCCCTACTTGGAAAACTATTTATCTTCAAAGAAACTTGATTTCATGGAATATATATGTGATGCTATTATTACTATATTGTGAAGAAATTGTCTTCCTTGAGTATTGATATTGAAAAGAAAGGTATACGAAGATGTATATGAATATGAATATGGATATGAGTACGAAGATGTATATGAATATGGATATGAGTATGAGATGGATATGAATATGGATATGAGTATGAGATGGATATGTATAGAGATGATTATGCATGAAGTGAACATGCCTTATGATTAAGAGAATATGAGAGAATGGTATCAGTTGTTATCTAAAGTAAATAAAAGAATGGTATCAGTTGTTATCTTGGGTTATATGATTTATAATATTTTGCTAAAGATATTCTTTTTAAATATTGTGATTTAATAAGTATTATTTGATTATTATCTACTATTTTTAAAAGTAGATGGAACAACATATATATATATATGTGTATATAAGATAGCAAGATTTCTTCTACTCTTACTTTAGAAAACTATTTTTTTTTTAAGTAAAATGATTTCTTGGAATATATATGTTTTTCTACGATGCTATATTGCTAAGGATTTATTTCCTGATTTTGAGAATTAAAGAAAGATAGATACGAATATGGATAGAGCGAATATACTTTATGTTCTAAAGGAATATTTGACTTTAATAATTATAGAAAAGATGTATGAGTCATAATTAAAGTATTATGACATATGATTTAAAGGTGATGATAAATGTGAATGGAAATGTGGATGGAAATGTGAATGGAAATGGAAATGGAAATGGAAATGATAAATGTGAGTAGATAAATGATTTGACAAAAAGGGGGATTGCAACAGACTTGCGTAAGTGGCTGTGTCAGGGCTGTGTGCGACACAGTCCAGCATTTATTATTTTATTACGGCACGAAGATGCCAAGGGAGGATGTTAGCAGGTGGCCTTCCTCCAGGGATGATCTTCATTCCTTCTACCTGTAGTAAAAAGAGAGCATGTACGATTAGGCGACTGATCATCGTCCTAACGTATCAGGCGATAGCAGATATCCCCAATGTTTTTGAAAAGAAAGAGTTGATAATGGTTTTCAGATTTCTATACTGAAAACAGAATAATGATATGAAATGATGGAATTATTGTTACAGATGAAGAGAAACTGATTTTATATTAATTTATATAATTGTTACATAAGAAAGAAATGAGAAGATGATAGTGAGAGATTTGTTCAAGTATTCATATTATCTTGAAATATTACACTGAAAGGGTATATTGATTGTTATATTATTGAAGAAGAGAAACTGATATTATATTATCCTAGAGTTCTTTTCTTATAATAGTAAGTGGATGATGTATTATTAATAAGAATTTTATTCTTTCGTAAGGTTTATAATTGGTTTCCGGTTATATATATATTTATATATGTTTAAAATTTTGATTTCTGGTTTACAATATTATCTTGCTGAGCTATTATAGCTCACTCTTGCTATTTATTTTTATAACAGCTAGATCAGGTGCCGAAACGTCGCAGTACAACCCGGAAGAGGGTAAAGGGGAAGTCTACCTTATGAGAAAGTATCGACACCTGTTCTCAAGGTAGTATATACTTATATATGGGTATAATAGATGGTATTCTGGGATTATAACAACAGTTTATCTTTAACTGCTATCATTAATGGATGTTGTTCTCTGAGCATATGACTGGTGTGTGTGTATTAGTGTGGGGTCAACTTTTAAGTATTAAATGATATAAAAAAAAAGACCAAAGAGATATTGATATTGAATGGAAATTGGACTGTGATGACCTGGATCCTTGACCCCGGATCTCGGGATGTCACAAGAGATGTTAACAGGATTCAAGAAATTTGAAGCACATTGGACAAAAAAGCTAAATGACTGGTTAATTAAAGCTGGTGAAGTGGAGGAACAGCGGGCAGAAATGAGCGCCGGACTTGTGGATTTCACATGTAATATATAGTTCTGTTATGAGTCTTAATCTTAATCTATCAATATGCATTGGTACTAATTAAGAATTCTATATTGTCTGAACCTTAATGTTTCGTTATTCTCTTAAGTCTTAGGGAGATTGGTGTAATATTCCTAATTTATGTACTATTGCTAAAGTAGAAACGTTATCTGTTTTATCCTATGTTCCTATAATTTACCATTGTCCTCTGTTGTTGAATGTTGTATGTATAGCTTAATATGGAAATAAGTAAAGTACATTTTGAAACCTTATTTCAAAATGCACTAGGAGCATTAATCAATATAAAAAACAAAGCTAGCAAGAGCATGAGCAAGCCACATTATGTGAAGTTCAACAGGATAAGACAAAGTGGTGGGGAATTTGATAAATTAAGATCAATCTCTCTATACGCATTTGGACATTTGCACTCTCATATAAACTCCCAGATTACATCACATTGATCATAGAAATATAGAACAGTCTACACCTTCAATTGTACAATCCAACATATAGACCACCTGGAAATATCATTTCAAAAGCACAGAATAAAATCTTTGCTGATTTCAGTAAATGGTAGCTTTCTTTTGGAGATGGCAAGGTGGAGTACATTTGTACTTCTTTGGATATTGGTGACATATTGATAAAGATACCAGAGCAATATGTTGTACATTCCTCAAAGGATCCTATTTAGACTTTTTTTGAGATCACTTATCTGTTTTATCCTATGTTCCTATAATTTACCATTGTCCTCTATTGTTGAATATTGTATGTATAGTTTAATTTGGAAAAAACTAAAGTACATTTTGAAACCTTATTTCAAAATGCATAGATAGCATTAATCAATAGAAAAAACAAAGATACCAGGAGCAGGAGCAAGGCACATTGTGTGAAGTTCAACATGATAAGACAAAGTGGTGGTTTAACATCCCTAACAAATACGCTTAATTACAAAATCCACTAAAAATCGAATGAAACGATACAACTTCTCAAAACCCAAAATCTTACAATTCATAAATCAGAAATACAACTAAATTCTCCAAATATCGCAACTCGCACTCTTCCCAATAAGTAGCCCACCTTAATAAGATCACCTGCCGGGAAAAATAAGAGAAACAAAGGACCGGCAGTGAGCGAAAGGCTCATATACGGATATAAAACAATGAAAAGATGAACAAAGACTAAGATGATGAAATGACGAATAAAAATCGAATATCGGAATTAAGAACAAGTACATATAGAATGAGACAATTAGAAAAAGGACATTCAACTCATAATTTTTAAAAATATAAATGATTTCAAATTAAAACATAATCTTACTCTTACAAATATGCGTACAACTTACACATAATAATCACAGCTATTAAATCCAAAATTTAATTAATAAAATATAATGAAACACATACTCTTACAATTATAAATAATATTCAAAGTAACTTACTTACTAACTTGGGAGACGATCTTACAGGGGCTTGCAAAGCACAAAGCAAATGCTACCCAAAATCTTACAGGGACTTGCTTAACGCTACCCAAATTCTTACAGTGGCTTGCACGGCAATAAGCACAATGCTACCCAAATTCTTACAGGGGCTTGCTTAATGCTACCCAAATTCTTACAGTGGCTTGCATGGCAATAAGCACAATGCTACCCAAATATCTAACATCTCCCACATCATTTGTATATCAAAATATAACCGAAAATACATTACTCAAACTTCACAAATATCTTACATATCACTTACTCGATAATAAACTCAAAGATCAAATATTATATATTGCACAAATAATTTGTAGGATAGATCAGCCCATAAAATCAAATATTTACTCCACTAAGATGAGCTCAAATGAAAACATATAAAACACGAAAGTCGTAGAGAATTCCGAGACCTTTCCAGAATGGTAAGGATCGTTAAAAACGGAGAAGTAACGAATTCAGAAACAATGAAAATGCGGACTGTAATAACAGAATCAGGCACTGATCACAGTAGTAATTCGATATTTAAGACATTGAAATCACATAATTGGCTAGCGGAATATGAATACAAAACACAGAGGTCGAAACGAGCTTTCCAGAATGGTATTACTCATAATAAGCGGATAAAAACTCAATTTACTACGAATTTTCGAAGTTATGATATACCAACAGAAATTAACGCACCAAATTATACAAATGGCAGATTTTGACCAACATACAAGCAGAATTTCACAAAACACAAAGAATGAAAGTTGTAGATAATTCAATTATCTTTCCAGGAGATCAAGAATCAACACAATCCGATGAACAATGAATTTTGCACTAATTTAACAAGAAATCAAATGTACAAAATTGGGATAACAAGACATACAAAGAGAGACAAGATTACCCGTACCTTAGACCTTAATGATTATCACTAATTCTCAACAAATTCAGCCCTTCCAAGCCAATCCAAGAACCCTAATTTGTATAACAAAGTCATGGATATTATAAAACTCAATCTCTTATACATATATAATTAAATCGAAGTGTCTCTAATCTTTTACCTTAATCCGAAGAACCCTAGTATTTACGTTAGTAATCTCCTCTTCTCTTTCTTCTCTTTCTTCTTCTCTCTCTTTTCCTTCTTCCTTCTGACCCAAAAGTAACGTAAGTCTCAAACCCTCTATTTTTTCTTTAACGCCTTTTTTTTAAACCCTCACTTCCTTTCTTTTTAACTATTAATCCTAAAACAATATTCTAATTATAAAAGAAATATATACTTACTCATAAATAATATTAATAACTCATTAATATTATTATTATTACTAATCGAATAAATTCCTAAAAAAATACGGGATGTTACAGGTGTGGGGAATTTGATAAATTAGGATCCATCTCTCTTTACGCATTTGGCCATTTGCACTCTCATATACACTCCCAGATTACATCACATTCATCATATAAACATAGAACAGTCTACACCTGAAAATATCGTTTCAAAAGTCTGATCCATCTATATATTAATTTGGCTTCTTCCTTTTTTAACTATAGATATCTATCCATAGTTACTTTGGGATATATGATAATTGGATATAGTTATAATTAGTGCATTGTGCATATAACACTTAACATTCAATATACTAAAACAACATGCAACAACATTTCACAGAAACTTAACATATATATATTGACGGACTTAAGGCAATCATTCATATTTGACAATAATCAGAGATGTTGAGCAAATGAATTAGAGTCAATAGAACATGCATTAATTAAATAGAATGTTAAATAATTCATCAAATCAGCAGTTAGACAACATACAGAGTTACATTAGAATGTTTAATCAGCAATAGCAGAAAGGAGAATCTTGAACAACAGGATCTGCACTTTGAAATAAGCACAATTGGTATTCCACATATGTTCCATTGCCAAGCGTCTCCCATATTCGTGACTGCTATGTGAAGTACTACTTTCAACAGTTTCATCGCATAGTGAGTTGCACAACTCATCTTCAAGAGGATGACCTTCGAGTTGATACATTGGTTGTTTTTTTCTTGCATTTGGGCAAAACTTGTAAATCGGCAAAAGATAGTCCTTCTCAAACAAAAAACAGTACATTTCTTCGAGAAACTTAATAAGTTCTATTATCCTAGATCTCAAATGTGTCTGATTAACCAGTGCATACATCTCTTGAACACTCTCATCTCTATGAAAAGTTCTATTTATTATTTTTTTAAAAATAAAGCAAAAGGAGGAAGGAAAATGATTACATGATAGAGAGGACAGAACATAGAGATGATGTGGAACATTCTGATTTAAAAATAAGCACCGAATGGAATTGTAATACAGAGCTTGTTCCACGTTATGTCTAACAGCAAAATTGATAAAACCATGAAACTGGTCCCGTGTAACCTCTATATGATGGTTATGGAACTGGTACAAAGAATCCCAGTTAAGCCTTTCAAGAACATCTCCGATTCTTGTAGTAGTTTGCTTAGACCCATGCCATAAGAGACTTAACAAAACTGCTGAAATCTCCTACATCTATTATGATGAATGAAAAGGGTAAGGCAAGAATATATGAACGAAGATTCTGAAGCATTTTGATCAGAGATTTAGAAGATTGATAGTCTAAAAGATTAGAGTTGAAAAGTGAAAACTGAAAGAGCAAAGCACTGTAAACTCTCCCTTGGAGAATGGGAGAAGATGGAGTAAATGTGTGTGTTTCCTCTCCAGCACAGCTTGCATGCAAAAAGACTGTTGATCTTCTAATATCCCTTTAATTTCAGGTAATAATGTAGTGTATATTTTTAGTTAACGTGTGTAGATGTTTAACTTGGAAATCTAAAATTAATCATGACTTGGATTCTCTAGAATTTAAATCAATTAGATTCAATGTATTGTGTGCAATGAAATAAACAAAAATTTTAATAATGTTAATATATTCTTTGTAATTCTCTTCTTACGTTATATTCCCTATATATATGGTATTTATATGGAGTTTGTCTATATCACATATATTTCGGTACAATTCTGCTAGTATTTTTTTCTAATTTTCCAAATATACCATAACCTCGATTGCTCGTAATTTTCTCCGTTTATTTCTTAATATTAATATAATCTTTGTAATTTTTAATAATATTAATATACTATTTTTTTAAAAGATTAGTTTACATACAAATATAAAAAAAAGTTATATTAATTTTATTAGTAACAAACATTGATTTTAATTTCTAACATTTAATAATTCTTTGTATAAACTTATGTGATTTTGACAATAAATTTGATGAAAAAATTTAGTAGTAACACATCATAAGAACATAGATAAGTATGCTTTGACATTCTATTAGTTTGAAGTATGAGTTGCGTATATAATTATTTGTGATTTTTGACGATAAAGGCAAAGATATTTAAATTAAATAATTTTATAAGAATTGTCAACACAGTTATATTTATATTATAGGTAAACGAATTAAACAAAGATAATTCATGATTTTAACTCTGAATCTCATTTTCTAACGAAGCAAAAATTTTATTTGCTGAACAATATTCATTAAAATTTCAATATGGTAACATAACTTAATAAATATTTTTTTTATTTAAATTCTTCAAACGACAAAGAAAAATAAATTTATTTACAACCACATTCTAAATATAAATAATTTTCAAAATTTTGAAACTCAAAAATTACTAAATTCGGAGATGGGTGTATCTATCACAAATAAGTCTCACTTTAATTTGTTTTGGTGTCAAATTATCTTTGAAATTTCTAATACTATGAAGCAAAAATATCTTTTTCACAATGATTGTAAATAAATTTACAATAACTTAATGTAACTTCATATTATATATATTTTTTAATATTCTTGAAAACATAAACTACTATAACTTTATTTACAATCAGATTTATAACTATAAATAATTAAGTAAGAAAGTTATTTAAATTAATAATTAATTTTCATAAATTTTAAAAGTGAAAAAAATAAATTTTGGAGATATTTGTATCTATCACAATTAAGTCCTACTTATTTCTATCTGTATATCAAAAATCAATTAAGTCTCACTTAAGTCTCTCTCAAAAATCAATCAAGTCCAACTTAAGTCTATCTCTAGCTATCGAATAAGTATTTGCAGTGGGTGTACACGATCGATATCTATAAATTAGGGATTGCAGCTACGATCAATACAAATACAACGACCAATCTGATGGAGGTTAGTAGTACAATTCACCTGTGTCTTCTACTTTGTATGTATTGATTTGTAATTGAAGTAACTTGTAATGATCGATGATGATATTAGATTCTTGGTGAATTTTGTACCTCTTGATGAATATGTACAATAAACTTTCAATTTGTTATTTAAAGTTGTTCCAACACTGCATTAAGTAGATTGAAGCATAATGGGTAAATCTGTTTTAGTTTAACTCTATTGCATGTATGAGGTTGTTTTAGTTTAATGAAAGATGATCCAAATAGGTATTGATAAATTATTAATTGGATTGCTATTTGTTTTGCGTGTATTACAATTTATAGAATAGATGGACGTTCTTTGATTTTTATGAATAATGTCAAAAAACAGGACATTGAATTATGAGTTGTAATGCTTCCAGATTTTTGACAATGTACTCAACTGATCGTTTAACATGCAAGTACTAAAGCTTTGTCTTAGAATATTGCATGAGACCGGTGAATTGGGTATTATTTGAGCGGATTATATTTTACTACATTCAATACACTTAGATTGACTTATGGATTTTTTCTGAATTTTAGGTGAAGGAGTGTTTTGAACATAGTGATCATTATTTAAACTTGTTAAAATTTTGGAAAAGAGTGAATATTATACTGTTTTTTTTATCATATCTAATTTAAACGCAGATCAGGACAATTCCAAATTTTCTAAAAATGAGAGATGTTGGTCCAATAGGTAAAATATTTTAGATTTAAGTTGCAATTTGCAAGTATACCACATTATTTGTCTTATCCTGTCTAACTGTATAATAAATCTTTAGTTGAAAGTCGCAAACCATTGGCAAGCTTTATTTCGGTAAATGTGGAAAGAGATGAAGACGGATCATTTATAAGACAAATTTGGATTACAAATAATATATCTTGCTTATGTATGTTTGTAGTACAACCGTTAATATTTCTTTATTTGCAGAGGATTCCTTCTGCTTTCCTTGAACAATTTGGTGGAAAAGTTTATTATCATTTATTTATTAAGTGTAACAATATAATATGGACTGCCTTTTTTGATAAAGACAGGAAAAAAATTTGTGGTCTATATGACTTCTTAACCTACTATGATCTAAGAATATACTCAGTAGTAATCTTTGACTATTTCGGACGTGGTAACTTTTCGGTAAAAAGTTACAAAAATACTGCGACCTCGATGGTTAATCCCACTATTGACCCAGATCAGTTTTTCAAAAATGATAACTCAAGGCATTCGAGTATGGATCAATTTGTTTATGGTCGTAATAAGTTAGAAATTGAAAAGTGTATTGGAATGGTATCTTATAATGCGGCCAAGAATTATACAGATGTATTCAAGATACAGGTGAATGAAGTAGGAAAGAGACAGGAAAGGTAATATCTGGTGAGGACTTAATTCTTTCAACAGATTTATTGCTTAATTCTGAAACATTGTAAATTTACTTTTTTCTTTCTATTATCCTAACAAATTTTTATACAGAAATTGCAGAAAGATTTAGAGGACCTTTACAAAAATTGGAAAGGAATGGATAGTATTTTTCTCACTCTTGTTATGTTCATGTGGAAAATAGAGCTTCGTTGGGATGGTGGATCATGCAAATTCGGAAATGGTTAGTATAAGTTTCTGAAAGAGTTAAACATTTCAACTGGAGATGTTATAACTTTGAATATAGCAGAAGCTCCTGATGTTGTTCTTATCTGCATTTTTAAAAAGGAAGAGCTAGATTTTGAGAAAGACGAAGGTAAATTATCAAAATTTATACGTGCGTACACAATGGATTATCAATCTCCTGTCAGTTTTAGTTATACAAATTATCAACATTAACAATGTGAAACAGGGGTGAGAGATGGAAGAAGATCATTCTACAAAATTCTCCTTGAACCAACACTTAAGCATGGATATATTGTATGTACATTACTTTTTTTTAGTGAACTCTTTTATTTAACATGAATTTATAATCGTAGTTTTTGAATTTAATTATTAGCTGTATGGATAATTGACTATATATGAATTATCCGTAAAATAGGTTTTACCAGCATTGATTGGAGTGGAAACAGAGAAATATCTTTCTGGTGTTAAAAAGATTTTAATATATGGAATGGAGTGGCAGATAGGATATAATGATAAATTCAGGATTATTTATGGTTTGGAAAAGGTGATTAAACATTTTAGCCTGGCTGCATTTGACACTTTACACTTTACTTTTGAAATGGATGGGGTGCTGTGTGGAAGAATTTTTAAGAGTGATGGGATGGAAATCATTTATTCTGCAGCAGGAAAGAATTGTGGACTTGAGAAATATGAATACTGTTTTCTTTTTGAGGAGAGTCATAGAGATCCAAATTTGATTTGGGTATGTGTTTTAATATACTTTCTTTAATTTCTTTCCAACTAAAAAAACTTACAAAATAACATCATAATTCTTTGTTTATGACTGTTGTAGAATATACTAAACTTATGGATGTAGTTACCCATGAGGCAATTCGCACAGACAATGTTATTCTCCATAATTTGATCGAGACTGTGGAACCTGATGATATCGACCATGCAGTACTGATGTGTAAAATTATGTCTAACCGCAAGCGCACGGTATCAATTGTAGTAGATACTAGCAAATACGGGTCGATTCCTCAAGGATACATGTTTCAATTTCAATTCAATTATTTTCAACTATTTCTAGTCACAAACGATTATTTGAGAATTTTATTAACTACTAAAATAAATTTAACAAAGTTTTTAAATCAATTAATGATGGGATCTAGGGCAATTCAGGTTTACCATGCTTACACCAAACAAATCACAAAGGTATAGCTTTTTAATGGGATAAAGTAATTAAAGTAATGGTTAATCTTTTTCAAGCATTAACACTCTCAGAAATCTGATGATGTTTCCACACTCACCTTCAATTCCGCTAATTGTATGTAAGCCTCTAGTAGTAAAAATCTTCCGATCTATTACTCCTATTGCAATCAGTTAATCCATGATATTGCGCAATTACACACATTAAGAATTAAAACATATCAATCAGAATTACTCTCTACCCATCAATTTACTAATCAAATTAAGCCCAAATCATGGTGCAAACATGGCTCCCCTTAATACCCTAGAATTAAACTACTCACTCATGGTAGAATAAAAACTAACAATAGTAATAATAAAGAAGAAAGCCATATTAAACATGTAATAATGAGAGAGAAGATTAGAAATACCTTAAAATTGATAATAATGGAGAACAAAAGATCTAAGATTTAATTATAGCTTACAAAGATCAAGAAGAGAAATAAAACTAGCTTGAAAATAACGTATGTCAAGAGAGAGATGATATGTGATACAATGATATGATATGTATATCTATGTGATGATATGATTTTACAATGATATAATGTGTTTTTATAGGCCCTAAAAGTTTTATCCAACAAGGAAATACCTAATTTACATAACAAATTCGAAACAGGAAAGAATTGTAGAGTTTTTAGGAGAAAATTCGGAATGGACAGAATGCCCCCGAGGCCGCATATTGGGATTTGAGGCCTCGGCCTCAAGCCAAATCTGCCCGCGCCGAGGCCGCATCCTAGGATTTGAGGCCGCATCCTCAAGCCAAATCTGCCCGCGGTTTTTCAGCATGCTATTTCCTTCGTTTTTCCTTCGTTTTGCCTCCGTTTCCTTTCGTTCTTTTTCTCAAAGCTTTCATACTTCAATTCCTTGCCTTGGAACATTCATGGTGGCTCACAACAAGACTCCATTGTTCGTTCTAAATCTCGAATTCATCTCCAGAATTGACGAAAATTGCAACCTTATTCCAAAATGCTTAGAAACGATCCACGAATTCACATTTCCTCTCGTAACTTCATAAAATCATTCCTTCGAGTTAAAAAAAACACCATAAAATCATTGAATAATGCTCGATTCTTCCAACATGGCAATTATTTATTTCTTGTCATAAAACACATCAAACACTAATTAAATCCACACGATTATTCGCAAAAGCACCGAAAATGTGGGAACAAAATCCTATAAAGTATATATAAAATACACTCTATCAAGTACCTGATGTAATGGAGATTGTGGAGCCTGATTTGATAGAGGTTGCGGAAAATGCTGTTGAATACCAGTTCTCGAAGAGGTTGATTGCCTGCAACATGAATGGGAGATGTCATGGAATGGTATGTTAGCTGTTGGCTATTTTTCAAACTATTGACTCTATGTTCAATATGGAAGCCTCAATTATATCAATTTGCAATAGTATAATACATAAATTAAGTCTATGTTCAATATGGATTTCTCAATTATCTTTGTATGTTGTGCAGCATATACCTCCAAATATTAAGATCTTTAATCGAGATTGGAAAAAAGGACACTACGCCATAAACAGCCTACGGTAACACCACGACTGTGTTACCTTAGACCTTAAAAAATGTTACCAAAGGCCAAAAAAAGGCTAAGGTAACACCTTAGCTGGGATAGGTTTGTTCTATGTAACCTTTGGGGTCTAAGGTAACACCTCGACACACATAAGCTAACATAGGCAAATTTGTTACCTTAGACCTATAAGGTAACACACTAAGCAATTCTATAGCAACACCAAATCTATGTTACCTTAGATGTTATAATTTTGCAAAATTATTAATTAATTATGTGGGTCCCACATGTGGGCCCCACATGGGGGTCCACTTTGTTGGAGCCCACATGCGGGGTCCGTTTTGGTGGGGCCCACATGGCCCATAAACTGTGCAGCAGCTTTTAGTCTATGGTAACATATAACAATACCTAAGGTAACACCCTGAGTTCAACATAATAAAAATGCAAAGCATAAATATTGCATTTCCCATTAGAAGAACAAACAAACCAAGTCACATAAACAAACTACATAATCCCAATATCCCATCACAAAATAACCAAACTACATAATCCGATCAATTCCTCCAACACCAAACTACATAATCCGATCAAATCCGCCAACACCAAGATTACAACATTAAAGTGCAGTAGAATAAAATATTAAACACAAGGGAAATGCCAAGACACTAGTTCAAAAGGTTATATTACGTGGATTTCTATGAGCTAGGACCGTCGGTCATGGGAGTACCATCTCCCACTGTGTCACTAGAAATTGTGCCACAAAGTTCACCCAAATTAATCTGCAGTCCTGGGTTTGCTTCAGCCAATTTTTTGAGGGCAAATGCCACTTCTTCATTGACCTTCCTTTGTAGTTTCACTTCCATGTCGTCAACAAGGTTCTGTCGTATCTTACTGGTCAACTCTTCTATGTACGAATCTGTTGGAGCTGGAGTCTGGGAAGAAGTTTTGATGACCCTCGAGTCATGTCTGCCAATAAGCCAACCAGGACCATGATATTTTCCACCAGAAATTAGCTCCTCAATACCATCAACTCCTTCGGATGACTCGAGTCTGTTCTTAATCGTTTCCTACAAAATAAAACAACATTGTACATGGAAATAATTAATTGACAGAATAAAGTAAAATATGGATTTAAGTGATTGACCAAAAAAATACAGTTACTTACAATTCTGAAGTTCATTACTTCAAGATTAGCCTGGTATTTATGTCCAGGCTTGCGCTTTCGAGTTTTAGAAAAAACTACGGCATCAGTTAGCTCAAGTGCTGGGTTCTTTTTTTTTTTTTCTAGCAAAAAATCAACAAAACAATATGCAGATCAACATAATATATTTCAAAATTATTTAACAGTATGGATTTGGGTTCTTGCACACAGATTATCTAACAATGTGAAAGCAATTAAATAATATAATTTAAATTGATTTACCAACAAATAACCTAAATCTACATATTACAGATTTTCTAATATATATATTGGTACAATTTTTATAAAATTTTGTATCTAACAAAACATATTGCAATGTTTGCTAATTGTATCCATTGGAAAAAATTGAATTAAATTAAATCGATCAACTTAAACCTAATGTTTCTCAAGAATAAGTCTATTTCCAACTCACTTATCTAAATAACTATGACCTTAAATTAAATGAAATTAAATTTATGGAAGTGATTCTCTCAACTATATAATTTACAACTCTAAAAAAAATTGATATATTAATTACTGACAATTCCCTTATTCATTTTTTAGAAACGTACCATCTTGTGTTTAACTTGGGAAAACAGTTTTGGACCTCTAGTGTGTGTGTCCTTGTACTCACGACGACTTTTAGTATTTTTCTCGGCCTTCCCCTACAAAAAAACATAAAAAATTAGCATCAGTTTATGTCACTGGAAATTGACCAAATATCAAACTTGTAGAAAACAGTACCAATTTTAAATTTTACGTATACCTGAACTTCAGGATCTCCCCAATACTGTAAGAGCAACTTGAATTCCTCAAGTGGAATTTCCTCAGGCTTATTTTGTATTCTCTCCTCATCAGTTGCAAAAGGCGTATAATGATCCCTCTTAGTTCGACTCTTGTACCCCTTCCAACTGTTGTATTGTCTTCAATGCCCATTTTCGACATTCCTCGGGGATGATAAAACGTTGCTTACATGGAAATGAAACATAAAAAGGAATAAATAAATCTTTAATGCCAGTTGACCAACATTATTTACGTAGGGATAAATTAAAATTATAGCAAAAAATAAAATAAATTGATTACCTTGGTATAATTCCAAAAGGTGTCCTTTAGGCTTTCCGGAACATGTTCCCAGGAAGCATAAGTCAGTGGCACACACCTCTTTAGTGTCCCCAAAAAGTTACTCAGTTCAGTAACTCTTTTGTCATCATCTGACACAGGCTGGAACTTCTCGTTTACTGAGATAACAACCCTTTTCTCAAACGACCTTGTATGTACTTTATCCATCCTTGTTTTCCCTCGTGGTCGTTTAGGAACTTCGACTTTAAGTACCAAGTTTATAACATATATGTGAATAAAGAGTTAGTTAAACCAGTACACTATACAAACATGCATATAGTCGACAGTAATTACTACAAACATAAAATAAAGTAAAAATGCCCGAACCTGCAGGTTCAGCTTCTTCATTTTCGATAAATGGCATGTCGGTTTCCGGAACTCTGTTAGTTTTAGTTCCACTTCAACTTGTAGCAATATCATTAGCAGCTTGTGTTCGTTTGCGTTCCTGCATAGCAAGGTAATTGGCCATTGTACCAACTCCTTCTACACATGGTAACTGAATTTGTGTAGCAGGCTGTACAAGCACTGGATTTGCTGCCTCCTCACTCGTATCATTCTGAGTTGAACCCTTTTCAGTTGAAGTCACAGCACTAGCTCGCAAGTGAGTAGTTGGTCCTGTATGAAGCTCGTCTTCATTTTGTTTATCATTTCGCATCTTTTTTTTCCGTTTGTTCTTCATTTCATCTACCAGCCCAGTAGCTAATGTAGGCAAATTTAAAACTCAAGCTTTTCATTGTTCCTCTGGATATTTCTATATTTAATCAGTTCATACGCCGTTAACTTTAACGGTGTATCCGAAGGTTTTAGTGGAGGTGGAGGTGGTAGGTTTTCAAACTGCACATAATCGAAAGAAACATACGAGTGAACTAGAAAAACATTTGGAACATTGATAAGATCATGTAATCAAAATATGATTCAGGTCTTCTAACCTGAACGTCATTCTCATCCATTTTTTCAGCTTCATCTCTAGGGTTATGTAAATCCAGTTTCCTCCGAACAGTTGCAGACTTAACATTCACATTTTCATCACAGGTTTGTTGATTATTGATCGGTGTCGACTTCCGAGCACCCTTCTTTTCAGTTGACTTAGGCTTTTGCTTGCTTATCAAATCATTGATTTCTGGTCTAGCACTTGTCAGCCGTGCTGACTTCCTTGCACTAGTAACCTCAGCAGTTTCATTTGACTTTCGATGACTCTTGACTTCAGTTGGAATCGTCACTTGTGCATTATTTAGCCGTGCAGACTTCCTAGGACTGCATACTTCAGTACACTTCTTATTTCTTTGCTGCTGTTGCAATTGATGAGTGGTCACAAATTGACATTTCAATACTTTTGTAGCTGCAGCAATACATTTAAATCATCAGTACAATTACAAAATCAAAGCAATACATGCATGATCTTGATAAAATTATTTATCAAGAAATAATACACAAAGGACCCCAGCATGTAGTAACAAGTGACTATGTAAAAAAGTTTATACCTTCAAATACATTAGGCCTTTGCGAATCACCTTCTTTAGATCATTGTCACTGCTGCCTTCCCTTTCCACTACTGCCCATCTTGAAAAACCACAAGTTTCACAAACATCTTTATCTTTATTTTCTGCCCAGTACAACATGCAATCGTTTGGACATGCGTGTATTTTTTCGTAACTAAGACCTAAATCTTTAATGATATTCTTTGCGGCATTGAAAGATAAAGGAATGTGGGCCTGTGGAAAAGCATCTCTCATCAACTCTAGTAAATCCCCGAATGCAGCCTCCGTAATTCCATGTTCACATTTAAAGAATAAAGCCTAAGGATAAAACTTAATCGCGAATCTTTTGAACAGCCTGGATATAGCGGTTGCTTTCCATCTTCAACATGGCGATGAAATTTATCGTCCTTGGCATCTGTCGTGTCCTCATCTTCACCATTTTGCATACCATGAGTACGATGAAACATGTTGTCTAGATTATCTCCAAAACCTATATTGGCATCACAATCCATATCTTCCTCACAGTTTAGTCGAGAAACCTCACACATCCATTCCATATATAATGGAGATGGACCATTGTATATGAGATGGTCGTATATTGTATCTTGACGAAACCACTTGTCATTTTTACATTTCTTGCAGGGACATGTTATTTCATCACCTACGAAAAATCTAGAAACTGCATTCCGAATAAAAGCTTTTATTCCGCTAAGGTAACCATCACTAAAATTTGGAAGTGTTATCCATGAGTTTCCTTCGTCGTCCATTACTACATTAATATCAAGCACACTTATATTAACTACACTAACCTAAGCAAACAGCTACCTTTCAAGACCTAACTAACTATACAAATAAGTGGAATATATATATACATGAGTTAAAACACCCAAGCAATAATTGTAATATATATATATATATATATATATATATATACCCACTTAGTTCTAATTCAGTTGGGGAAGCTTTAGTGTTTATTCAAAGATGAAATTGAAGTCTGAGGCATAACATGGAAGTAGCAAATAGAGCACAGCAGCAAACACACATAAATGCAAATTATCGCAGATTTTATGCATACCATAAAATACAGATATTATCACACAAACTAACGCATAAATTCAAATTATCGCAGATTTTAATAATATATCATAAATTCGAGAAACACATTGACTTTAGGCATATAATTCAGATTATTACAGATTCAATTTATCACAAAAATGACCCCTTCTCCTCTCATAGGAGATAGATAGAGAGATGGAGAGATGGACAGAGATAGAGATGGAGAGGGAGAGGGAGAGGGAGGGGGAGAGAGAGAGAGAGAGAGAGAGAGAGAGAGAGAGAGAGAGAGAGAGAGAGAGAAGGGTGAGAAAGAGATGGAGAGAGGCTGAGAGAGAATGGTGAGAGAGAGAGATGGAGAGAGAGGGGTCAAAATCGAAGCATGCAACACATATATATATACAAATCGAAGCATTAACACATTTATATTTACAGATCGAAGGATAAAAAGCGAGATTTATACCTTAATTGCAAGTGAGAGAGGCGGATTGAGTCCGATAACCCTTAATCCAACCCTAACCCTAATCCGCAAGTGAGGCAGAGCTTGAGTGAGCGTTAGCGAGATAGAGTGTGAGCTTCAGTGAGCATGAGCGAGCTTGAGTGTGAAATTTGACTGCGAGAGAGAGGCAGAGAGGTGTGTGAGTGTTCGAGAGAGAGCGGTGAGTGAGAGAGAGAGGTGAGTATGTGTGACCTAATTGACCAATTTTCCCCAATTCTCCCGACTAAACCAACTTTGAAAGCCCGCTTTCCTTTTTTATTTTTTGATGAAAGCCCGCTTTAATTTTCATTTCCATTTTGTATTAGCCACCAGCCAACACGTATGTTTTTTCCCCAATTTTTCCTTATGTTTTTTTTAAAGACCAATTTTTCCTTATGTTACTTTTTCTTTCTAATATTACGAAAATAATTATTTTTCTTGTAAAAATTGTATGAAAATAAAGTGTAATATTTCAATTATAGAATAATAATTTAAACATATTATACTCAATAATTATAGAATATTATTTTTAGAATAATAAATTCAATGACTTGATTAAAATTATTGGATTTTAAATTTTAATAATTATTAAATCATTAATTATAAATAAAATTCAAAAATATGTTAATTATACTCTAAGGTAACACAGCCCATGGTCTTACTAAATTTAACACCCTCCACAGCTAAGGTAACATACCTTTAAGGATATGGTAACACCAAAACTAGAGTGTTGTAGTAGGTCCAAAATTTCATAGCTATGGTAACACCCGAGAAGGTAACACCCCCCCTAAGTGTTGTAAAAAGTCATCTATGGTGTAGTGGGAGATGGTGTGATCTTCAAGACTGTTGAAAGAAGCTGGAATATCACTATTGTTTTAAATAATGGGAAAGCCAGATTTTCCGGAGGTTGGAGCAGATTTGTCAAAGTTGAAGAATTGAAGTTGAATGATAACCTGCGTTTCACTTTGCACGAGGAAGCAGGCAGCGTTATATTTGACGTTGAAGTAAATCCAACAGTTTGAGTTTTGTTGAATATGTGTTACTTGTAATCTTAACTTTTTTTCGCATATTCCTTAATTGAAGTTGGTTTTGACTCATTTTGGACCAGGTGTAAATTATTTTATGATCCCATGTCATCTTCTTATGATCATAAAGTTCTATGATCTTCTATCATTTTGGACCGAGAACAATGTAGACGTAAAATGGATCATAAACTTTTATGATCTTCTTAACTTATTGCACATATTTCTGGAAAAGGTGTTGTCATGAGAAAGTTTTCTGTTTTGTGTTCTCTTGTTTATTTTCTGAAATGCATGGCGCAAGAATCAGTTAGAATATTTTTAACATTTGTGGTTATATATCCAGTAAATCTATTTGCAGAATTAAAAGTTAAGATTTTTATTTTCTGTGAAACAAATCTTGGAAATGTATACTTAAGTACTATGCTTAAATGCTTGAGAATTCTTGGATTCGTTCTCATAATCGCAAAACTTCTTACAAAACTTGGAAATATAGTCGGAATGAGATAAATGCTACAAATGCTTTACTTCAGTAATAGTAAATGGTTGCAAAACGAAAGAGAGTGTTTGTATATGTTGCTATTTGCACTTCATCTCAACCAAGATGTTCTTGAGGTTGAAATCTTTCGCGCTGAATCCTAAAAAATAATACAAAACATTATTGTTGTTTAATAAATCAAAATATGTAGATTTGAGGAAAATAAGATAAAAGCTTATATTACTAATATAAGTGTCACCTCTGCCTAAAGAAAAGGAAATGCTCATTTTACTCATTAATGTAGATCTTTGTGGAAGGAATAGTAGCGATCTCGGTCATACCTTGATTGTCATAAAAAAATTATATATGTCATGCTATAATATTCTATCGCGTGCAAAAAGGAAACAAAATTATTAAACTTTAAAATTAGAATAATATCGACTTACCTTTAAACTTACAAAGTCTAATACTGGCAAGAATGACAATACAGGAGATTGCAGGCCATTTTGAAACAATTTATCAATAGATGCGATATGTTCATCCCAAACATTAACTTTTGCCGAAGACCTGTAAACGGTAGAGATTAATATTTTTATTAACACTTAATTTTGTTAAGTAAGATTATGACAGAAATTATTGACTATTTTATCACCTTCCATCCGTAATTGTAAAACGTACTAATAACTTGCCACCATATATAGTTTGGACCATATTGGGCTGCTGAACATCTTGTACAACCCCAATAACATCTACATGGAATAGTAAATTATAAAGATATATAATGTGTATCAAGCAAGTTTCTACCATTTTCAATGGATGCATCTAAATAGAGAGATATACCTATAGAGTAAAGAGGACTTCGATATTCTTCATACGTGCTAAAAATATCACGCAAATCTCCCAATTCAGAAAAATTAAAATTGTACATGGGGATTATAAAGTTGTCCGTGCTGACAGGTTGAATAATGGTACAATTATTAAACATGATAGACATGTCTGAATGAACTGGCCTTAACCTTCCGGTAGCAACTTTGACGATAAAGTGAGACACAACATATACATTCCCTTCAACGATATCATTTCCAAGAATATTCCATATATCGGCTTTAACGAAAGCATGAATTTGATGATTCTGAACATGGACAATTATAAGAAGAATGGTGATGATAAATAATAAATCATGATATAAAAGTAGGCTTACTTCTTCATCTAAAAGAATAAGGTTGGATCCTTGAAAAATATCCCCATTCTTGGCAAGCGAAGGCCACATCCTGCACACACGAACTCTAATTCTCCATGTTGTCTTTGTTCGATCAAGCAAAGCAACTCTGTCAAATATGGCCATTCCTGTGAAACCAATTGAAAACAATTAAAAACAGATTGGAGGACTTTGTGGCCAAACAACTGATTAGCTGATATGTTATACATATCACATGGAACAGCCACATAAAAATAGGATAACAAATAACTTGATATAATGCAAATTTATAGGAAAAAATATATATCTAATCATGATCATGATTCTATCATTAATGTCAATGATATGCGCATGTAAATGTAATCGTATAATTTGAGATAATTGTTGTCATTCCAAAATGAATATCTCATTAATTTTTATGTGATTTTAATTTATGAATATTTGATGGAAATGCAATACAATGTAGTGTATCAGGTCTATTACGATTACAAATTTATCATCATTGTACAGTATAAAATGAATACTAATTATTGGTCTCTGATTATTGTGTCATGATTTGGTTTTTAAACACTAAGAACTCAAGTAAACTTTGTGATAATCATCAATATATGCATTTTTACATGGAACAACAAATGGCATAGTTGGATTGAAATTTTGATTTCAGTAGGATATAATCGTAAATGACAAAATAGATGAACATATTCCCTTAATTTCAATATTTTAGTATTGCCTGAATTATTATTTTAGACTATTTCAGTAGTGATTTAATACAAAAAAAACTTTACTGCAATATCCAACTATGATAACTATGCCAACACTTTTGCTGCAATATCTTCGGTGAAAGATCCATCTTTGACAACTAAATGTTACAACCACATTTTAGAACCAACAAACATAACTGAAACTGTAAATTATGCAACATAATTACATACATAACAGTATATAGAAATTTCATTGAATGCCAAGAAGTCCATGTCGGAATAATTTATTTGTCCAAATTACAAAATTGGGTTTATTCAGAAAACTCAATGGAAAAAATATAAAATTATTTTGTGAATACCGCAAAGCAAATTATTTCAGTAAAACATATTTTATTATAACGTGGATCATCATTCACATGTTATGAATGTGAGAGCTTTGATATTCTTAATGTAGCAGCATCTGCCTAATCCTTCCCACAGCTTTATACTCAATATTAATCCATAATCTTGATCCCGATAACCCACTGACTTGAAGTGAACCTATAAAAATACAAAGATTACATGTTATAAGAATATGAATATAAAAAATTCTAGCAACATAAAATTGTATTTGACATATTTAGATATAATAAGAATCCAACCTCGAAACAATTTAGGACGCATACTTGACAATAGAACTATTGGCGGGCTATCAAAGTGTCCAAGAGTTAGCATATTCACTATTTCAATTTCTTCATCCCAGAATGCAACATTGACCGAAGTACTGTACAATACTCAGAACAAACAACAAATTAAATAAAGATAATGTGAGCATCATATGTTTAAGTTGTATATTATACAGACCGTCCATCATAAATCTGGAAACGAATAAACTCTCTTTCGCCATCATGTGTGTTTATGAGTTTAATAGGACTCGTATTTTGAACAACTCCATCAATATCTACATAAAATTAAAAAGTTATATAAGAAAAACTGAATGCTGCAAAAGTATGATTAGAATTAGAAATTACCTATAGCATGGGTCGGCAACTGATTTGGAGGATAAGATCTTGAAATGTCAAACAGCTCGCTATGTTCAACCACTTCAAATTTATGCATAGGTATTGGTGGAATGACATCATTAAGAATTGGTTGAGTTGTGGTCAACTGTGTGAAAGTCAAAAATGTTGGAGAAGAAACTAGCCTCAGTACTCCATTTGCTTGTGTGACAGTAAAATTAGTGATTTGATATAGATTCCCTTCAAATATAACGTTATTAAAGGCATTCCAGTTGGGAGGATGCACAAAGGCATGTACGTTATAATTCTACACAATGAAGCATTATAACTTTAAAGATATAGAGTATATAGACGATTAAACGGTATACTATGAAAACGCATCATGTGTAAATATATTATAACGTAAAAGATACTTGGTCATCAAGTAAAATGAAAATAAAACCCGAAAATAGTCCATTGTCACCAAAAGAAGGCCACATCCTGGTGATGCGGACTCTTATGATCTAGTCTGTCCTACTATCATCCAATAATTCAAGATTATCAGCCATATCTGAAACATGACCAGCTTCATTTAGGTATAATTAATATATAAGTAACAAAAACTTTGTAATATAAACAAATTTTGGATGACTATCTGTAGGGTAAGAGATAGGAACGTACTATTGTTCTTCTCAGTACTATGACATTGTAGTGCAGGAGGATAATGAAATATATATAGGAGTCCTTGAGAAATATGTGATCACTAATTTAGCTAATGATATGGACAAAAATATAGGAATATATGAAACAGAACAAATCATGATTATAATTGTGATACATTTGTCCAAAATAAAAAGATATGGAGATATTTATCTTAAAGATATTTGTCTTGATTATAAGAGAAATTTATAAATATGTTCTTTAAAAATTTAGTATAAAATACGTATAAATACGTATTTAGTATAAAATACGTTCTTTAAAAATTTATATTGGACATAATTTAGATAATCAATGATATACTAAAAGATATTGACATGTTCATTAAAACAAATATTGGCGTATCTTGTATAATTATCTAAAGATATTAGTTACAATTATTTATGATGTAATTAGCTATTGTGCAATCATTAATGAGTTTTTCTGCTATTTATTAAAATTGAAAAATTATTATTCATCACTCTCTCCCAAATTTTATCATTATCCTTGGTTGAATTATCAGAATTAAATGGTTTTTTGGGTGAAGCTCTAAATTAGAGGTTATTCGCATTCAATATGAATTTAACTTGGGGAAATTTGCTAATAGATTAGAAACTACATTTTTTTCTTATAAAAAAATTTCAAATTTAAATTTGGTTATTGGCACACAATATGAATTTGATTTACAAAGCAAATTTTAAAAATTTTGTACATATTCTCAGAACCATAACATATCTAAAACCATAATTTAGAGAACAAACATAGTCTCAAATCCATAACAAATCCAAAAACATAAGCTAGAAAACAGTCCAACAAAACTTATTCCTGGAAAGTAAAATATTAAAAAAATTTATTCAGGCCAAACTGGAGGAATGCTTTTCGACCAATCTTCACAGACATGATTCCAAATTCAGAGTTCCTGAAAACACAACAGTATATCAATATTTGTTACATTTTTCAGCAGAGTATGTAATGTGTTAGTCTCACATGAAATAAGCATAATTCATATAGCTGTACCATTTAATTTTTTTGGTCACTGATTTGGCAGAGCCTGGAGTCTTAAGAAACTCATCACCTTCAAAAGTATGCAACAATGATGCTAAATAAAACAACTGGTACATGATTTTAAAGTTGTAAACTCAGTACTGCATATGTGATATATACTAATAAACTTACGTCAACGGTTAAATTAATTGTGGGAATGTCTGAAATACATGGAGATTCGGTCAAAGCTGGCGTAGTCATTCCAAAATCATAAAGATCATCAACCTCAAACAGAGTGCTATCCTGAGTAACATTTTCTTTGTTCAAACTGATCTGAACTGAAATCTCTTTCCCAACAAAATTTTTAAGAAGTTTAGGAAGACCATCCTCTGGAATCTGTAAAGTCATGATACTCATCAGGTAACTTACTTGTACAAAATGTAGTAAACATGAAAAAATATATTGTTACCTTCTTCAAATCTTCAAGAATTTTTGCAGCACTTGTACCAAGAATTCTTCTAGCAGCTCGATCCATGAGAATAACATTACATGCATATGTAGGATCCTCAGCAAGGACCATGATACGGAATCTGATTCAGAAAATAGATCTTGTAAAACATGCATAATTGGCAAAGCTGAAACGTTATCTGTTCTAAAAAGGATCGGTAAAAAAATGGAACCTTTTAGGAGCAACTGGAATGATTCGAGGACAGTTAGAACATTTAAATCTTGTGTCAATAGAACATTTAAATCTTGTGTCAATACTTTCGACTTCAGAACGACATTTGTTACAACTGAAAAACCACCAGCTACATTCTTCATCCACCTTAAGAATAGTAAAAGTGCAGCATATCTTTTTCTACATCACAAACATACTTAAAAAAATTAATAACTGAAAATAAAAGCAGAATCCCAAGAAAAACAGTGAATTTGTAAAAATCTAACCTTGAGATGATCATATGTCAATTTCTTATTCAATTCCTTCAGTGATAGTTTCTCAAAGAAGGTTGAAGCCAGCACAAAATTTGAGGATTGAATGAATTTCTCAGCCTTTAATAGATACTTTTCTTCTTTAAGCCTTTGGATAAATTATAAGTGTATAAGAATGCATGAACAAATAGATAAATTAAAGAAAAATTTTGATTGCACTATACTACCTCAGCCTCATGTATGTAACAGTTTCATCATCTAGATTTAGATAAACTTTAGAGGAAGGCAATGTACCAATCTGCACAGAATCTGTACTAACAAAATGTAAATAAAAGTCCACAATGACAATAATGTTTTATTAAGTACTCTGGGAATCGAAATGTATATTATAACGACCTAGAAAATTTCGATTTTTAATAATATTTATTTATTATAAATTATATTATGTGAATATTGTTGTAAAGGTGAAATGTGTGTGAGATGCTGTTTATGTGATTATTTGATGATTTGGGTAAGCTGTGAAGATTGGTGTATTTTTATTTTTATTTTTGAGGATTTAAAAATATTTAAATCATGCATTATTGATCTTCTAAAAATTTTATAAATTATCGGAGTTATTAAAAATCATGGAATGTTTTGTAATACTGTCTTTATATATTTATTGAGTTTTTAAATTTGTTGGATGGATTAATTTGGGTGTTGTGGTATTTTAAAATGATTTTAAGAATTTTATTGTATTTAAAGGATCAAAACTTTGAAAATTCATATTTAATTCATTTTTGATCCGAAAAATATTTCGAAAATATATGGGTGCTCGTAATTTTATATCCTTTATTTTAAAAATGATAAGTTTAATTTTTCGAATATTTTATTTAAGTATGATTTATAGATTTATGAGTAGTGTTTTAATTGGGCCTAAATAGAATTGTAAGTAGTATATAATTAGAGTAATGAGCCAAGCCCATTTAGAGGAAAAGAAACGCAGCTTCCAGAGAGTTCGACGGGGGAAGAAAAAAAAAGAAAGAAAACGCAGGAAGAAGAAGAGGGAGATTGAAGAAGAAGATGGGATTGGGGGGGTTTAGAGATTGAATTAAATTAGAGAGATATACACATATATATATATATATATATATATGTATATATATATATTCGTGTGTATGTGTAGATAAAAGGGGGATGTTGCTGTGTTGCAAGAGAGGAGGCGCGGGGACAGTATGGTGGCGGCGCCGGGCGTCCGGTGTCGGAATGGCGGCTGGGCAGCGGTGGGCGACGCTGTTACAGCGGGGAATAGTTGTGTGCGTGTATGTATTGCGTATATCAGAGAGAGAGAGAGAGAGAGAGAGAGAGAAAGAGAAACAGGCAGAGAGATTGAGTCGAGAAAGAGGAAAGGGAGACTCCGGTGGTTTGATTTTCGGACGAATCGAAAAGGTATAATATTTTATTTATTTATTTATTTTCATTTTTGATGTAATTATTTAATTGTCAATTTTAGATTTAATTATGTAGTGTTGTAATTTAATTAGTTTAATTGCTAGTTTAATATGTTAATTCTCGTAATTAGAATATATTTGAATTTCGAGAATATTGTTGTAATTTAAATTGTTTTAAAGTGAGAGATTATTGTGTTAATTTTATTAATTTAATTCGGAGAGTGTGGTTGATTATTATTGTTAGTTGCTAGTTATAATTATTGAGTTTAATTGTGGATTGATAATATGTCGGGATCGTGATCGTTAGTGGTTAATTATTAATTGTCGTATAATATGTGGAATTATATGGTACTAAGTCGTGAATGTTTATGTGCTAAAGGTTATCAGTCAGGACATATTATCCGTTGAATGCTATACCTGTCAAATTCTTGGTGGTGAGTTGTATGTGGTCAAATTGGTGTCGATTAAGTCATTGTATAATTGCCTAAGCTATATATTTGTATAAATGTTAAGTGATGGTTTCTGAAAAGTACCACTGGCCCTAGAGGCTGTGTGGTTTGTTTTGATTAGTTTTCAAATGTAATCCATAGTAACGTTAAATTGTTATTTTATTTCCTTATGTGTTTATGTGGTTAATGTTATTTGTGTTTATCTGCGAGGAGTTGAAATGAGATCTCGAGACTTAAATGTCAATATTTAAGTACTTATGTAATTCTCTTCAACTAGTTCCTCGGGCTTACGAATATCCATGATTTGCTATCACGGGTATAATTAATATACTTGAGTGGTGTGATCATCGATATAGCGTAAGTAATAGTTAGTGCTAGGGGTTGTTCCCTAGGGCTTATGAACATCAATGATTGCTTGTCACGTGTATCATTAAAATGCGTGAGAAATACGATCATTGGTGTAGCGTAAGTAGTAGTGTAATGTAAATTATTATGTGCTATGTGCCGCATGTCTGGGCGGGTACTTTTCTTACTTGTTTACTTTTATGTTGCTGCGAGTTGAGGCAGCTTTATTTTTGCAAAAAGCAGGGATGAATTGTATTTGAGGGGCTGTGCCCATAGTCCGATAAACGAATACTTCATGCCGAAATTTTCTAAAAATCCCCTGCAAATCTATTTAAAACCTATTTAACTTATTTAAATTCAATACTTGAAGGTGTGTTATGGCTACTAAGGGTTAAGTATATGTATCAGTAGTTTATTTCAAGAATATATTGTGAGTTTAAATATTAAGTGGTTGTGTTGTTTTGAAATGGTTATGTGACGTGTTTATGTGACTTAGTTGATTATAGTGAGACTATTATGTGAATATGAATGATTATGTCTATATGTATTGTACATGTAAGCATTATAGGATGCGCATGGGTAGAATAGAGCAAACGATAAGTATTGCTTGAGTTAATACTGAAATAGTATCTGACCTTGTAAAGGTTTGAATAGGAGGCATGGCCAAGAGCGGTGCGGGTAAAAAGAAAGACGAATAGAAGGACAAATATCAAAGCCAACGGATGCATTGACGTGGAAGTTAGTGAGTTACGAAGTAGAAATGGAAGTAGGGCCAAATAAAAGGCTAGCAAGTAAAGAATGTCGTGAAACTGAGTTATGGATCGATGTTAATGTCGAGAAATCCGTGAATCGAGGCAAGTGTTTGCTCTTCACTTATCTTTCAAGTGATGCAATTCATTCCTTTTGTCGTATAATGTAGTTTGGTCAAATGTGTTTAGAAAATGATATACTTCCCAGTTAGCATGGAAATGTTTATTTTCCTACCCCTAATTCGAATACCAAGTTTTTAAAAGAACCTTAAATATAATTTTTCCCGCTTAAATAATTTACTCAAGCTATGGCATTGGATTCCTCAACTGAATACTATTTCTTTTATTTTCTTCAAAAGTGTTTAAAAGACGTTCTAAGTAGAGAGAATCCAAGTTTAAAATTTCCACGAATACCTGTTAATAAAATTCTTGATTTTTCACATAATTACTCCAGTGGACCCCTTTTATGAAAATGTTTGCTTCAAACCGATTTGCGACTAACTATCCTGAAATTATTTTTTTTACAAATAAGCGTTCAAGCTACTTTAATCGTTTATGTCAGTTAAGCCTTGCAATGTGATGAAAATTTTATTAAAAGCGTAGTGTTTGCCTATGTTCTCGCTCTAGCGTAGAATGTCATATGTTGATAGTCTGGTTGCAAATTATATCTCTTATCGTTGCCCAAGTCGATTTACTCTTTAATCAAGTTAATGACAATGTCCCTCAATATTCATATCTATCTTGTCGATACCTATTCGAATTATCATTCTTTATATTCCCTGTTCCATTCATTATCGAACTTGTCGATATCCGTTGAATATTTTGATTATTCATTTATCACCCTGCATTGTATCGAACTTGTCGATGCTAGAAGATATTGTGGTTTCCTTATTGAATCTTAATTACGAGTTATTGTTGTTCTGGAACGTGAGTTTTCCAGTTGTTGGTTGGCAAAGGTTGTCGATTATTCTTACACCTAGTGTGGATGATTTATAATTGGAAATGTTTTTTTTAAAAGTGGCCCTTGGGGCGTTAAACCCTTCGGGGTACGACCAGATTCGTGGTCAGATGTTAAGGCCAATGTGTGCCATGGATCCAATTAAGGACATTGCTGTGTGCGTTTGTCCGGGGTTAGTGCGTGACTGATCAGCAGCCTAACCTTAATGTTTTTTTTTAAAATAAATAAAAAATTCTAATTCTAATCTATACTCTGAAATTGAGATGTTTAGCTCTTGACTCCTTGGAAGTCTGTTTTAATAATTTTTCGATATCAGAACTCTTGTCAGTTCTAGTTCTTGATGCACCTTATGAAGGGAGGATTATTTGGCCCTCGTGGCAATCGAAAAGTCGATATAACTGATTCTTCATAGAATGAGATGAAACTCTTTTGTTTATCAGAATTGTCATCGTTATTGAAATTGTTATGAGCATTGTTGGCTCACTCTTGCTTTTGTTTACTTCTCTAGTGGTTAGAGATAATCAGTGAACCTAGTGGCCAGTTGGTATTTCTCTATAGACAGCGAGAGGAGACGTTCGAGTTATGGACTTTTCAAATAATGGATTGGGAATGGTCAAGGTTGGATATTCAGTTAGACAGTGATTTTTGTACATTCATATAAATTGTATAATATTCTTTTATTCTGAGACTGGGTTGTAATAATGATATTCGATAGTTGTTTCATACCATAACCTGTATGCGATCTTGGTTAAGGGGTTTTATTATTAAATGTTGTTTGTATTTAGAGATGTATAATATTGTTTATAGTTAGTGGCCTCATATCTGTACCCCGGATTTTGGGATGCTACAAGTTGGTATCAGAGCTACAGGTTATGGTCACTGAAACAGATTAGGAGGGTTAGGGTACGAGTATAAGATAGGAGTCGGGTAGAACGGTTTAGGGTAAGGATCGCGTTAGGATACTTCGGTAAGCGTCGCGACGTTAATTGGTCTTTCGACATATCGCGCGAGTAGAAGTTCGAATCGTTTAAGGATTGAGCTAGTAGCCAAACAGCAAACCCGAAGCGGCACAAGCTAAGTGGACAGCTGGAGCTATTAGTCCGGGGGACGTTATCCCGAGATTTTTGCGTAGAATCTAGGACATTTTACGATATTAGTTTCGATGTGAACGTTTCGGAGATGGTATGAAAAGGTTAAGAATGCGAAGTGGGAAGCGATTATATGCAAGAATTGGAAGTTGAGCGTAGTCGTGTATCCTTAATCGTTGATTCATTCAAATTCATTGTTTAAAGAAATTTCCTATTCTTCTTTTGAATTGTCGTAAATTAATTCCCGGTTGGTATCGTTGTTGAGGCATTCGTTGCGCAATAACGGTCCAAAATTGAGAATGAATTGAGATCTTCTTATTTATTCAACTCATTATTGTCAGGCCGGTTTTGGCAGCTAAGTATATTAGTGCTTAGTTGATAAGAAAAAGGTTATGAATATTTAGGAATTTCTTGAATGTTTGCTTGATCAATCATTTAAGCATCTATTGAAAAGTCTTTTATACATCAAACGATGATGAGTTTGGTATGTCAGATTCATTCGAATTCAATTCCATTCTTTTAGAAATATCTATAGCTTTCAAAGGATAATTGATCCGACTTTACCTGAAAATTTTTGAAACTCTTGAATCCCTTCCATTTTCATGAATACTTGATTTTTCTCTATTCCAGCTGAGATGAACAACCTATACAGATAGGGGATTCAGGGTCATTTTATCTTTGTGATAGAAGTCCAGTGGGACGCCACTGATTGTGTTTGTCACGAAGTACTAAGGACTGGCCATCCTTATGTACTATGGTGGTTAACCAAGTGACAAATGCAACCAGAAACTAGTTCAAAAGATCATATTGATCTCTCGGTTAAATTCCTTTATAAAAGTTTTATCAAATAAACCCAGTGTATATTCGTACTTGATGCCCCATTTATTTTATTGACTTCCTTTGTCAGAAATTTGATATTTTAAAAAAAAAATTCTTAATGATAAAGAGATGCGAAGATAGATGTGACGACGTCTTGAAGGATTAAAACTACAACTGCATTGACGAAGAAGTGGTGATGCGAGTTTAAGAATTTGGTGATTAAAACAGATATGTCATGTCAAGTTGGAATATTTATTGGACCGATAAGACATGGACAAGATATGAGGCTAATGAGAATTGAGTAAAGGAAAAAGGACAGTAAATAAGAGCCCATGGTTGTAAATGTTGTTGAAGGACGAAAAGAGAATGGAAATGGAGATATTGGATAAGTTGTACAATGCTGAAGGAAGATTATTTGTAAACATCTTTTGTATGGCAGAGGTAGTAAACGGAATGTCATAAGATTTGGAATGTTTTAAATCAGTCGTTAGACATAAGATGTTAGAAACAAGAAGGATGACTTGGATAGAGAAGAGTGAAGTGAAACAGAATGGTTTATAAGAATTATCAAGAAGAAATAAGACTGAATGAGGGGTAAGGTGATTACGTGAAGTAAATAACTTATGAAAGCCAGTGTAGAAAGTCATGATTATCAAGGATGGTGAAAAGTTGACCAAGATGGAATGAAATATCAATAAGGAGGAAGGCAGAGAAACCAGAAAGTTTCCAGGAGTGATTAAATAGTAGACGTATAAAAATTTAGTCAAGAAAAGAATGTGGAATCCGGAAGATGTGGAGTTCGAAGAAAAAAAAAAGGGGCACCGTAGTTGCCTGGAGAATGAGAACTAGCAGAAATTAACGAGATCCCATGATTAGGAAATAAGATTTCGGGAGTAGAATCCCTAGAGATTTTATTAAGAGTAATGTGGGAAGTTGTGGCTACAACCAGAAGGGCAGTATGATAACAAGTAGTAGAGTCAGAAGTCAAAGCTATATGTTATGAGCTTGGAAAGATGGGAGTTTTTGGTCAAGAATAATATCATGTCAATCTTGGTTGAAGTTTGAAAAGAGTGACAAGACTGCTTTTATGATTATTAAGAATATGAAATTTGATATGATTGCAGATCACATAACAAGATGATCGAAGATTCAGGAAGCGTGTGCAAATCAATCGAGAGTGATTTTACAAGAAAAGGAAGAAAATTTTGCATAAGAGTTCTAGTGTGAATTTTGAATGTTATGATTCTGTGATTTATGATAGTGATGTTAAACGTTGGAGTCGTAACAGGAAGAGTCAAATTCGAGGACTCGCCAAGTATGCAAAGTTATGACTTGGAATGAACTCTGAGGATGCAAGGCAGTGAAGTCGTAAGCGAGTTTTAAATATGTTGTACCATAAGGAATTAGGTCGAAGCCAAGGTCATGGTTTGCTAATTGATTTTTTATAAATTTTCAAAAATATTTTGGTTCCAAAAGGCTTTTTGATTAAAACCCTATTATTTTAAATGTTTTCTCTTAAAATGATTTTTCTAAAATATCTTTCAAAAGGATTTTTAGTTGGTTCAAATGGTTTTTAAATTGTTTTAAATCAACAAAATATTTGAGGCTTTTCTTTAAATGTTTTAGCAAACCGATGTTGTATGAAGGTAGAAATTGAGTATTAAACCGAATGGTGGTTGGCGCAAATGCCATGCGATAAGAGTTGAGCGTGTTGTTCGCGTTCAAATTGTAATTGGGAATAGATGATATAAGGTTAATTTTCCAGGATAAGTATTCAGTAAAACAATGAGATGAAGGATGGATAGAAGTTTCCGATTATTCCCTTCTCAAGTAACATTGCACGCGAAAGAGGAGTAAGAACGATCGGGGAATTTCTTGATGTTCCTTTTCTCAAAGTTTTAATTGAGGAAGATTTTGTTTTAAGATATATCAATAAGCGATGATGCGTATTAAGTTGTATATGCGTGTTGTTAAAGCGGGAACTTGTCGAGAATTGTTAAAGAATTGTTTCATGATTGGTATCAAGTGGAGTTGTGACCTCAGGAATTGTTCTTGTATAAAGTGAAGTTACAGTCAAGGTGACGGGTATAATAGCTTCCAAAGGCTACAAATATTCGAGGCTATGTTTCAAAAGATTGAGCAACCAGGCTATTTTATAAGATTGAGAATCGGGTCGTTAATTAAATTATACTTGATGTGCATCTAAGGACGTATGTGTTGGCCATAGTATTCGATTGCAAGGATGCGGCTGAGAATGGACAAAATGATGTTAAGTTTCCGATTGGGTACTCGGTAAAATTTTAGGACTAAAGTGAGAAAGAAACTTTTTAATTATTCCCTTCTCGATTAACCCAGTACTTGAAAAGTGGATTGGAAGCGATCAGAGGATTTCTTGAGATTCTTTTCTCGAAATTCTATTTGAAATCGTGTGGTTATAAGTAAAGCGTGGGAAACTATACCAAGTGTAGGTCGTTATAAATAGAGGCAAATTGCACGGTGGTATTATTGCGAAGGATTGGCGTGGTAATATAGTTTTGGCGCAGGGTATAGTTCATTATGCGAAAAAGTCATATTGATTTTCGAGGAAAAGATATTCGTGCTCGTGTGATAAACGTTTAGAGTTAAAAAAAAAAGACTCGGAACCAAAGCTTAAGGTTAATTCGGAAAATTGAGGGCTCAAGGAATGGCTTGTAAATTTATGAGATGGTATGATGGAATCCTAGAGGTTGAAAGATACAACCTGGGAAGTGGAAGTAAGATGTGTAACGAGAATTGTTACTCGTGTCCTTAAGATTGATTCTGAGGACAGAATCCTATTAAGGGGGGAAGGATATAACGACCTAGAAAATTTCGATTTTTAATAATATTTATTTATTATAAATTATATTATGTGAATATTGTTCTAAAGGTGAAATGTGTGTGAGATGCTGTTTATGTGATTATTTGATGATTTGGGTAAGCTGTGAAGATTGGTGTATTTTTATTTTTATTTTTATTTTTGAGGATTTAAAAATATTTTAATCATGCATTATTGATCTTCTAAAAATTTTATAAATTATCGGAGTTATTAAAAATCATGGAATGTTTTGTAATACTGTCTTTATATATTTATTGAGTTTTTAAATTTGTTGGATGGATTAATTTGGGTGTTGTGGTATTTTAAAATGATTTTAAGAATTTTATTGTATTTAAAGGATCAAAACTTTGAAAATTCATATTTAATTCATTTTTAATCCGGAAAATATTTCGAAAATATGTGGGTGCTCGTAATTTTATATCCTTTATTTTAAAAATGATAAGTTTAATTTTTCGAATATTTTATTTAAGTATGATTTATAGATTTATGAGTAGTGTTTTAATTGGGCCTAAATAGAACTGTAAGTAGTATATAATTAGAGTAATGGGCCAAGCCCATTTAGAGGAAAAGAAACGCAGCTTCTAGAGAGTTCGACGGGGGAAGAAAAAAAAAGAAAGAAAACGCAGGAAGAAGAAGAGGGAGATTGAAGAAGAAGATGGGATTGGGGGGTTTAGAGATTGAATTAAATTAGAGAGATATACACAAACACACACACACATATATATATATATATATTCGTGTGTATGTGTAGATAAAAGGGGGATGTTGCTGTGTTGCAAGAGAGGAGGCGCGGGGACAGTATGGTGGCGGCGCAGGGCGTCCGGTGTCGGAATGGCAGCTGGACAGCGGTGGGCGACGTTGTTACAGCGGGGAATAGTTGTGTGCGTGTATGTATTGCGTATATCAGAGAGAGAGAGAGAGAGAGAGAGAGAGAGAGAGAGAGAGAGAGAGAGAGAAAGAGAAAGAGGCAGAGCGATTGAGTCGAGAAAGAGGAAAGGGAGACTCCGGTGGTTTGATTTTCGGACGAATCGAAAAGGTATAATATTTTATTTATTTATTTATTTTCATTTTTTATGTAATTATTTAATTGTCAATTTTAGATTTAATTATGTAGTGTTGTAATTTAATTAGTTTAATTGCTAGTTTAATATGTTAATTCTCGTAATTAGAATATCTTTGAATTTCGAGAATATTGTTGTAATTTAAATTGTTTTAAAGTGAGAGATTATTGTGTTAATTTTAGTAATTTAATTCGGAGAGTGTGGTTGATTATTATTGTTAGTTGCTAGTTATAATTATTGAGTTTAATTGTGGATTGATAATATGTCGGGATCGTGATCGTTAGTGGTTAATTATTAATTGTCGTATAATATGTGGAATTATATGGTACTAAGTCGTGAATGTTTATGTGCTAAAGGTTATCAGTCATGACATATTATCCGTTGAATGCTATACCTGTCAAATTCTTGGTGGTGAGTTGTATGTGGTCAAATTGGTGTCGATTAAGTCATTGTATAATTGCCTAAGCTATATATTTGTATAAATGTTAAGTGATGGTTTCTGAAAAGTACCACTGGCCCTAGAGGCTATGTGGTTTGTTTGATTAGTTTTCAAATGTAATCTATAGTAACGTTAAATTGTTATTTTATTTCCTTATGTGTTTATGTGGTTAATGTTATATGTGTTTATCTGCGAGGAGTTGAAATGAGACCTCGAGACTTAAATGTCAATATTTAAGTACTTGTGTAATTCTCTTCAACTAGTTCCTCGGGCTTACGAATATCCATGATTTGCTATCACGGGTATAATTAATATACTTGAGTGGTGTGATCATCGATATAGCGTAAGTAATAGTTAGTGCTATGGTTTGTTCCCTAGGGCTTACAAACATCAATGATTGCTTGTCACGTGTATCATTAAAATGCGTGAGAAATACGATCATTGGTGTAGCGTAAGTAGTAGTGTAATGTAAATTATTATGTGCTATGTGCCGCATGTCTGGGCGGGTACTTTTCTTACTTGTTTACTTTTATGTTGCTGCGAGTTGAGGCAGCTTTATTTTTGCAAAAAGCAGGGATGAATTGTATTTGAGGGGCTGTGCCCATAGTCCGATAAACGAATACTTCATGCCAAAATTTTCTAAAAATCCCCTGCAAATCTATTTAAAACCTATTTAACTTATTTAAATTCAATACTTGAAGGTGTGTTATGACTACTAAGGGTTAAGTATATGTATCAGTAGTTTATTTCTAGAATATATTGTGAGTTTAAATATTAAGTGGTTGTGTTGTTTTGAAATGGTTATGTGACGTGTTTATGTGACTTAGTTGATTATAGTGAGACTATTATGTGAATATGAATGATTATGTCTATATGTATTGTATATGTAAGCATTATAGGACGCGCATGGGTAGAATAGAGCAAACGATAAGTTTTGCTTGAGTTAATACTGAAATAGTATCTGACCTTGTAAAGGTTTGAATAGGAGGCATGGCCAAGAGCGGTGCGGGTAAAAAGAAAGACGAATAGAAGGACAAGTATCAAAGCCGACGGATGCATTGACGTGGAAGTTAGTGAGTTACGAAGTAGAAATGGAAGTAGGGCCAAATAAAAGGCTAGCAAGTAAAGAATGTCGTGAAACTGAGTTATGGATCGATGTTAAGGTCGAGAAATCCGTGAATCGAGGCAAGTGTTTGCTCTTCACTTATCTTTCAAGTGATGCAATTCATTCCTTTTGTCATATAATGTAGTTTGGTCAAATGTGTTTAGAAAATGATATACTTCCCAGTTAGCATGGAAATGTTTATTTTCCTACCCCTAATTCGAATACCAAGTTTTTAAAAGAACCTTAAATATAATTTTTCCCGCTTAAATAATTTACTCAAGCTATGGCATTGGATTCCTCAACTGAATACTATTTCTTTTATTTTCTTCAAAAGTGTTTAAAAGACGTTCTAAGTAGAGAGAATCCAAGTTTAAAATTTCCACGAATATCTGTTAATAAAATTCTTGATTTTTCACATAATTACTCCAGTGGACCCCTTTTATGAAAATGTTTCCTTCAAACCGATTTGCGACTAACTATCCTGAAATTATTTTTTTTACAAATAATCGTTCAAGCTACTTTAATCGTTTATGTCAGTTAAGCCTTGCAATGTGTTGAAAATTTTATTAAAAGCGTAGTGTTTGCCTATGTTCTCGCTCTAGCGTAGAATGTCATATGTTGATAGTCTGGTTGCAAATTATATCTCTTATCGTTGCCAAAGTCGATTTACTCTTTAATCAAGTTAATGACAATGTTCCTCAATATTCATATATATCTTGTCGATACCTATTCGAATTATCATTCTTTATATTCCCTGTTCCATTCATTATCGAACTTGTCGATATCCATTGAATATTTTGATTATTCATTTATCACCCTGCAGTGTATCGAACTTGTCGATGCTAGAAGATATTGTGGTTTCCTTATTGAATCTTAATTACGAGTTATTGTTGTTCTGGAACGTGAGTTTTCCAGTTGTTGGTTGGCAAAGGTTGTCGATTATTCTGACACCTAGTGTGGATGATTTAGAATTGGAAATGTTTTTTTTAAAAGTGGCCCTTGGGGCGTTAAACCCTTCGGGGTACGACCAGATTCGTGGTCAGATGTTAAGGCCAATGTGTGTCATGGATCCAATTAAGGACATTGCTGTGTGCGTTTGTCCGGGGTTAGTGCGTGACTGATCAGCAGCCTAACCTTAATGTTTTTTTTAAAATAAATAAAAAATTCTAATTCTAATCTATACTCTGAAATTGAGATGTTTAGCTCTTGACTCCTTGGAAGTCTGTTTTAATAATATTTCGATATCAGAACTCTTGTCAGTTCTAGTTCTTGATGCACCTTATGAAGGGAGGATTATTTGGCCCTCGTGGCAATCGAAAAGTCGATATAACTTATTCTTCATAGAATGAGATGAAACTCTTTTGTTTATCAGAATTGTCATCGTTATTGAAATTGTTATGAGCATTGTTGGCTCACTCTTGCTTTTGTTTACTTCTCTAGTGGTTAGAGATAATCAGTGAACCTAGTGGCCAGTTGGTATTTCTCTATAGACAGCGAGAGGAGACGTTCGAGTTATGGACTTTTCAAATAATTGATTGGGAATGGTCAAGGTTGGATATTCAGTTAGACAGTGATTTTTATACATTCATATAAATTGTATAATATTCTTTTATTCTGAGACTGGGTTGTAATAATGATACCTATATGCGATCTTGGTTAAGGGGTTTTATTATTAAATGTTGTTTGTATTCAGAGATGTATAATATTGTTTATAGTTAGTGGCCCCATATCTGTACCCCGGAATTTGGGATGCTACATATATACTCATGAATGTCTGCAATTTGGTGCTTGTGCAAATTGCTATAATTGGTTTCTCAAGTTGTCTCCCATACATTTCCTCTACACTCACAGCAAGATCTCCCCAGAAAGAAACTTTGTGTTGATTACTACAAATATTTTTTCCAAAAAAATTAATTTTGACAATAATGTATGTTGTACTACATGATCCAGTTAGTAGTCAATATAAGCTGTTGATAAATGATTACGAACCTTCAATAACAGATTCTAAACCTCACAATGTCTTTTTCCCCAAATTTTGTGTCAATCTTTTTCACATTTTCATAATCCTCAAGAACTCCAATGACATCTGGATTGTACGAAAAAGAACATAAAATTGTTTGTTTGAATGATAAATAAACGTAGATACTTAATAATTTGAAAAATAAATTAAGTTGGAGAAGTGATACACCAATAGCAAATTCTGGATTTTCACGTGGCTGATATTTACTGGCTTCAACATGCAGATCTCCCAAATCCAAAAATTCAAATTTATATAGAGGAATCATGCCATCATCTGCAACCTCCTTCACAGTGGTTGAAGTAGTAAACCTAATGCAGACTTTGTTTGCATCGGCTTTAAAGTCCCAACAACATCTTTCACTGAAAACTGTTCAATAACATATACACCTCCTTCCACTATGGAAGTTGTCAATCCATTCCAAATGTTGTGATAGGCAAATGCATGAACATGATTATTCTACAAAAATATTGTTAGCACATGTTAAAATATCAATCAAATTCAGAAGTTTCTAAATTTAAAGACATAAAGTGTTGTAGTCATAAGTTACATCATCATCCAAAAGAATAAGATTGAATCCTTTCAATGATCCAGTATCTGCAGTAATGCTCGACCACATCCTAGTAACTCTAACTTTAATTTTCTAGTTTGTAGTTGACTGGTCTAGGTTCTCAAGACGATGAAACACAGCAAACTCCATTGACAATAAGGCTATAAAAACGATAAAAGAACACCAGCACTATCGTTAAATTGGTTATATTATGACAACAAAACGATACTAAAGTAGATTGAACATGTAAAATTTATAGAATGAGAAGTTGAGACTTTCTTACTCTCGATGCAATGTTGAAGAGAGTGAAATGGACTGAAGTTGGTAGCGTAAACAACTGGGATAAATTGTACTTTTTGTTTCTTTAGAAAGCCACATTTATACACAAAAAAAAAATAATGATGATAATGTTTGATTTGATCTTGATATTGAATTATAACTACTAATTGATTTTTGATTGATTCTATGACAATTTTGATAATGATGGCCTTATTCTTTTTGATTCTGTACATCATAACCATAGGTAGTTATTAGTAGTTATCTATGTAATCTTGAACTGGAGATTTGTGAATTATAATTATTTCAGTACAAAATAAAGATAATTGATCTTCAATTAGTAATAAAGATAATTGATCTTTAATGATTTTTATTATTTCTTGGTAATCCATTAATAAATTTTAAATATAATCTCCTATTATATTTGTAATTAGAAAAGTTTTAATAAAATTAATCCCCAAATAAAAAAATGGTGATTAAAATCAAAATTTTCAATTTTATTGTAATTTCTTATTTTATAAATTTTAAACTGATAAAAAAATTTATATTTGTTGCCGAAAAAATAACATTTAAATGTAATCAAATTCTACTATAAGAAGTTAAAACAATTATAACTTGGTTTTATTGTTAAAGGATAACTTTGTTCAGAAAATGACAATGAGATAACAATTACATTATTCAAACTTATTGAGCCATACAACTAAACAATGCATCAATCATCTACGCTTGGAAGGTTGTAAAAAACTTCCTCAAATACAACATTTGGCGTAATGTTTGTGGTAGTACCAGTATCACAATCAATGAGAATGTGAAGACCTTCGGGCCTTGTAACTCTCGAGATGGCAACATATATGTGACCATGAGAAAATGCAGCTCTAGGGAGATATAAACCTACCGTATCAAGACTCTGTCCTTGGCTCTTGTTAATCGCCATTGCATAACATATTTGGATTGGAAATTGAATTCTTTTTAATTCAAATGGCCAGACAGTATCAGTTGGCACCATCTCGATTCTTGGAATTAGATGTTTGGTTCCAACATGTGACCCACATAGAATTTCACATTCAATACTATTTTTCCTACATGCAGTGACAATCATCCTTGTTCCATTGCATAATCCCATTATTTGGTTCAAGTTCCTCATAAGCATAACGACGACTCCAACTTTGACCTTCAACTCATGCTTGGGAATGCACGGCATATTTATTGAGTTCAGGTATTCTACTGGAAATGCAGCACTGAAATCATTATCTTCATCACCATCATCATCAATAGAATCCTGACTAAGATATGTGTACAGCGTTCCAGGGATCTTGTCAAGTATTTGGTTGTTAATATCATCCACCACAATAATTGTTGGTGTCAATATAGCTCTTGATATCAGGTAAGAATGTGAAGACATGTTGGAAATAAAATCAGGATAAGTCATCTCAAAAAGAGTCCTGATAGGATCGTCTGAGGAATGTACAACATACTGGTCTGGTATCTTTATCAACATGTCACCAATGTCCGAAGAAGTACGAACGTACTCCACCTTGCCATCTCCAACAGAAACTGCTATTTACTGAAATCAACAATGATCTTATTCTGTGCTTCTATAGTACCTGAATGTGGCCGCATATTCTGTTTCAGTAAAAATACTTGACAAAAGTCCCATAACTTAGACCTATTCAGAGAAGCAAATACGATTTCAGCCCTTGTTGCCTTTGGAATGACATGCAAAATTTGTCTAAAATCACCACCAAAAACAACTGTTATACCACCAAATGGCTTCTTTGATCTTTTTTTGTCAACAACAGACATTATATCCCTCAAAGATCGATCTACACATTCAAAAGCATGACGGTGTTGCATAGGAGCTTCATCCCAGATAATTAGATTAGTTTGCTGAATTAGTTCTGCAATATCGGTTCCAAGTCTAATCCCTGCGGTACAATATTGATCAAGTTTCAGAGGAATATGAAAGCGTGAATGAGCAGTTCTTCCACCAGGCAATAAGACAGCTGCTATACCACATGAGGCCACATGAAGTACAATTTTACCCTCCGATCGTAGACGACAACATAATGTCTGCCATAAAAAAGTCTTGCCACAACCTCCACTTCCGTAAACAAAAAAGACACCACCTTTCTCATCATTTATATTCTGTATAATACGATCATACACAATTTTTTGATCAGCATTGAGGAGTCGATGGTTTTTCTCATGTTTAGTTTTCTGCTCTTCTCTATCATATCCAGTTTCTTCAAGAATGAGACGGTTAAGATTGTTTCTGAAATAAGCTTCTCCAGGAAATGGCATGGTAGAATAGTCTCTCAAACTCTTTCCAATATCATTTAACAATTTTTCAATCTCTGAGACAAAACAAAATTACAAACAGTTTGTCAAACTACTACAAATTAGTGGTATAGTAGATAAATAGGCAATGATACATCAATTGTGTGTAATTAACCTAACCTGCAAGAGCGTAATTCTGAACATCGTGGTCTGAAAGACACAAATATGGATCATTAAGCAAATGCCGTCTCAAAAGAATAATGTCATCAGACATGCATCGCCAATTAGCTTCCCAAAGTCTGAGTGGATCTGAAATTGGACTGTAAGCCAATATGTTCACAAACATTGCACGGATTTGAGGAGGTATGGATGTATGTGAATTTTCAGCAATCGCCTCATGCCATTGATTATCATTTTGGAGGAGACTAAGTACGGAACATGTTTCCCTAAAAGTTTGATGTACATGACCATTTACAGTTCTCAAATCCTCAAATGATGTAGCTCCTTTTTTCCTACACAGAAGCATGCGTAAATATAACAATTCACCACTCATTGAATGAACTTCTGAAAGTCTACCAATAACATCACCTCTTTTCCTTTGTTTCCAAATTCCTGGTCTTGCATGCCAAGTAAATTTGCTTGGAAAATCAGAGTAAGTCCAATTCTTTGCATCAGGCAAACTTTTATTTGCATCAAACCAAGCTTCTAACTTGCTTTTTTTAGAATTTTCTTTTTCCATGACTTCCTGCAATTTATCTCCACTTTTAAAGGAAACGTGTTTATCACCAGGTAAGTGTATAGGCAACCGATCAACTGAAGGCCACCTTGAATGAATGTCAAAACCAAATATCCTCCAAGCCGCTTCAAATGCACAAACATATCTACCATCTAAATAATGTTTGACCTCATCTATAGGACGCTTTTCAGGATTATTGTTTGAAACTGTAGCAGAAGCACCTGGACCATTTGTTTTCTTTTTCAGACACATTGTAGCAGTATCATGTCTTTTTAAACAGTATTTGAACAGGTATTTTAGTGATCTTGAACTATTGCATATCTCCAAATTTGTATGGCATTGAAAACGAACTAAAAGATCTCGATTGTATGGGACAACAAAACGATTATCCAGATCAACTCCTTTTATTTAACATACACACCAGTCCTCCTTCTCTTGTAGATAGGAAAACCACAATCATCAAAGAATGTATGGGAATTATACCTTTTAAAAATGCAAAAAAAAATTGGAGCATGTATTATAAAAAATCCAACATGGGGTGCAATATTTCAAAAAAAGGGAAAATATTTAAAAACTAACCTCTTAGGAAAATGTTTAATACATTTCCCTTTAACCATACATGGAGAATTGACACAATCAGTCCCGCATGGTCCATGAATCATGTAATTGTTAACAGCATGATATCCAACTGGATCAGTGTCCGGATTTGGAATTTCAGCCGAAACTAAAGCATCAATTTGTTCAAAAGTTTTAGGCCTATCATCTGGATGTAACCATATAAGCATATGGGCGTGAGGCAATCCACGTTTTTGAAACTCAATCACATGCATTACTACAGGAAGTCAACAAAAAAATAATGTATGGTTAAAATGTATTTCAAAATTAAAAGAGGTCCTTGAAAATTGTATTGATAGTAAGAAAAATATTCAATAAATAGTACCTCCTATGCAACGGCCAAAATAGTTTTTCTTTTTTACCAGATCGCTAAGCTGGTCAACTTTTAATTTAAAAACTCTTGAAACGACATCAGGAGCATCAGCAACATTAACACCTGGTAAGTATTTGAGCATTCATTGTATTTCTGGCCATTTGGTGTTGCATGTCATGGTCAAGAATAATGAAGGATGGCCTAAGGTTCGACAAATTGCCAAAGAATCCTTAAAATACTGGTTCATATAGCGTCTATAACCTGTGAAAGAGGCAGGAAGAATGATTGATTTACCAATATTAGATGGATTGTTGTCACCCTTCTGTACTACATCCCTAATATTATGATATAAATCAGTACGTATAGTAGTTTGATGGTCTCTAGTCCAATCCAATCTGTATTGCTCAATTGCGGTAAATGCATCTACAACATACTACTGCCCTAAACGACCACCCAAATGTGGAGTCAATCCTGTAACATGTAAGGTCAAAATTAATCAGAAAGTGTTAACTCGAATAACTTGTAGAAGGGGGGTTGAATACAAGTTATATATTCGTGTCTAATTTTTGGTTGATTAGATGAACAAGAACAAACGAATGAATCAAACTTTGTTTGTATTAAATAAATCAAATACAAACTCTACCAAAGGTATACAATACCTTTAGCAGCTGCTGACAATACAAATCTCTCTCTCTGTTTGTTTCGAACTCTCGAATACAAATCTTACGAACTCACACAATCTTACAATGATATAGAGAGAGTATTTATAATGCTACCTATCAACTAATAACAGAAGGTAATGATCTATACATGACAATGTTCTGTCGTCCAGTTGATAGTTTCCATCAATAGAAAATTCTTTCCTTCATGATATCTTCTTGCTTGTTCTTCAAAACAACGATCCTGTTTTATAGAACTTGCCACTTTCTGTAGCATCCATAATGACATCATCAGTAACACGACTGATATCAGGATTCCACCTTGCATCAGGATTCAACATCCTTCAGTATTTGACTTGGCGTATCAGGATTTGATCTCAGTTCCTGACATGTAGTCCTTGATGTACTGCTGTTCCTGACTAAACTCTACAGATTACTTTCTAGCACATATATCCTATAAAAAGTACTAAATCCTTTATAATATCAGGATTTACAAGAAGTATTAGCAAAATTCTATTCTCAACATCACAACTTATGAATTATTCCTAACAATCTCCCCCTATTTATGCTTTAGAATCTGAAGCATAAATCTAAGTTGTAAATGTCAAAACATATAACAATACAACCAGAATAGAATTTATGAATTTACGATCATGAAGTTAAGTACCTCCTTCTTCAGATGTAGACATGTATCTAGTACTTAGAAGAAAGAATTCAACTATTTAATGCTTCTTTTCCTTTACCACTTCCATGATGAAATTTACCACCTCTGTCACCCTTAGTTCTTCTCTCAGTCTGTTTATCTCCCCCAGTCGGTTGTTGTTGTTGTTGTCTCTGAATTGTCTTTATCTCCCCCCTTTTGACATCAGCAACATTAATTCCAAGAGATTCAGTAACAGAACAAATGAGATTCATCAGAACTGCTTGATTGTCCATAATAGTGACTTGGTTATCTTCAAGAATCTGAAGTCTCGATTGAATATCACTTTGAGATTTCTGACTGTCCTGTAGAATTTCAGAATTGACTTCAATGTTGGAAGTGCTTGTTGTATCTTCAGACTTAGATGCAGAAATAACCTTATCTTCAATCCTTGTAGAAGAAGTTGCCTGTATAGAATGATATTCAAGTAATAATACTTGAGTAGAAGTACAAACATTTTCATCTTTCTGATCTGAAGCTGAAGTATGATCATCCTGTCCTTCACCAGTATTCTGTGTACTAACATCTACAAATCCTGACTCCTCCTTAGATTTATCAGATACTGTTGATGTCTCAATTCTAGCTGATATTGGAAGTACATACAAAGGAATACTAGGATCATTAGGAATATCTTTTGGTACTGGTTGAGTAGAAGTTTCTCTTAGCCTTTCACCTCTTCTGTTGATGATTCCTGCAAGCCTTTCTTTCTATTTCTGAGCTTTAACTTCTGGCTTTGCATTGTGATATGCTAAGTCATTCTTCTCATACATCTTGATAAAAGAATATGTACCAGCATCCATACCAAGATTTTCAGACCAAGATTCAGGAAAAACCTGATCCTAGAAATCAAACGATGGTGGTTTCCTAATTTTCTCTCCCTCACTATGGAGTTGATCATCCATACCCTCATTCTCACTTTGACTATCTAAAGTCAACACTCTTTCTACCTCTCCTTTTTCCTGGTCAGGAGCCAGCCTCTATATGTGTGGATCTATGTCCATCTTTTCAAGTGTATCACTTAAATTTGGATAAGTGCTCTCATGACCTACAGAAAAATAGTGGTTAGAAGAAGTTTTTATACCTGAACTCACATGGAGAGAGGGTTCCTCATATGGCATGGGGCTTGAGGTTTTCTCCAAGGAGTCTCTGAACCCTTACAAACATCTACTTTCTTTCCAGAAACTACAGGCTCCAGTATATCACTTTCAGGATCTACACTAGACTCTGATGTCTTCAGTAATACATCATTAGACACCACAGCTATTATGTCACCGTCTTTAAGTGTTGGTTACTGAGACACACCCTCAAGGTGAATAGACTCTGAAAGAACAATATTGGTTTGATCTTCAGGAAAATCAATCAAAGTCATTCCTCCCATATCATAGGGTTTCTCACTTGCAATTTCAGTCATCACAGAAGACCTTTCAGCATCATCAATCACAGTTCCTGAGTCATCCAACCTCTGACTAGATGGTTCTTGTGTTGCAGTGACTGTGATCTGATCTATCCTACTATTTACCACTGGTGCAATAGTATCTTCTGTTGACTGCTTCCTTCTATCAACTACCTCCTCTTGTTCACCTTGAGCTGAATCATCTTCAACAATGACATCCTTGTCAATTAAATATGCATGAAGTGGTTGAAGTGCAACATGCTTAGGAAGTCCAAATTTCTTGTGCAATTCCTTTCTGACTGATACATAGAAGTACACCTTCATTAAATCAAGTCTTTGATGTAACAGTCCATATTCTCCAGGAAATGAAAGTTTGGGAACTCTTTCAATCAGAAAATCTAGAACAGGCCTGGAAAGCTTCACTTTTAGAGAGATAAGTTCCATAGCCAGTCTGTATGTCAATGTAGCTTCCCATGAAGAATCAAGATCTAGATCTCTCTTATCAGATACTGACGTGGATGTAGCATTATTTGTAGAGACCTGCATAATGTTAGTTGGACTAGACACTGTGTGTGTAGGTGACAAATAAATCTTTCTCCTTGTTCTCCTAGTATAGTGAGCAACAGATTTATCTTGAGAAAACTCAAGAGGTGTAGACACAGAAGTGATCTTGGGATGAGATCTTTTTTCAAAGGACACGGTCTTTTGAGAGACAGTATCTAGTAACTGTTTTCCCTTTTTAAGAACTACAGCCTTTTGGGAGACTGCAGCCTGGCTGTGAGTAGGTGTTCCATCTCTTTGTCCTAGATTAGAAAGTTGAATTGCAGCCTTCAATTCTGCTCTCTCAGCAAGAGATATATTATCATCATCTTCACTAGAACTAGTACTAGAAACAACAAATCTTCTCTTCTTTACAACTGATGTCTTTTGAAAAACACCAGAGGTTGGTTTCTTTGAAATAATAAGCTGTGGATCAAAATTTGGTTCTAGAATTGTTTCAGAGACTGTAATGTTTTTGGCTACTTGGGTAGACACAGGGGGTTCTCCTCCAATTGAGATTCCTGAGTCATTTCACCACAAAGAAAGAAGAATTATAGATAGTAGGAAGATGAGTTCTTAGAAGTACTTGAACATGATTTGGATAGTGTAATGCATGTATTTCATCCAGATTCTTTTCACTGTCCTTCTTTGTAATGTTAGAGAAAATTCTCTTTTGCTGTACATAAGAAGAAACACAATATTCTCTACCAAATCTAGCTTCAACATCAGGAATGAAATGGTTAATAAATAGTTGCATGAATGTGATAATAAACCATATTCCTATCATGATCTCTTGACCCAAGTTTAATACATATCTGACTTAAGATAATGTGACCAAAATTAATTACTCTGTTATAAAGCAAGCCATATGCAATATGTGATGTAACAGCAGTAATTTGTTGAAAAGAACTACATTTACCAGTAAAACATTTAGCAATTTGATCAAAAAAGAAAGACCATTCTTTCCTAAGAAAGGATCTATTTAACTGGCTCATGTTATCTAGAGGTCCATTATACCCTAACTCAGATAACATAGTTCTAACATCATCATCAGATGGTACATTCTCAAAATTTGTACTAACAGGTAAGTGAAGTACTGAATTAACAACCGATTCAGTAATATCAAATGAGTCTTGTCCTAAGTGTAGAACAATCTTACCTGATTAACTCTGAGTAGAATCAATTACCTCATCATTCTCCCAAGCTTGTGAAACAGCTACTTGATTAATTTGTGGAGATGCTGTCAAGGCCTAACTTAATGGTTCTTTCGCCATAAAGTCCATAATTTGGTGAAAATCAGTTGACACCCCTTCCTTGTTGGTGATAGCTGCAACATGATTGTTCATCATAAAGTCAAAGTCACCAAACTTGAAAGCTACTGATTTGGGTAGTCTTCTTTGAGTTGCCATTTTGATCTGAAAAGAACTTAAGAAATCTTTGAAATTGATTAGTGATTTTGAAAACTTAAGAGTTTTTTTTGCTTTAGAAAATGAAATTAGAGAAAGCAATTACACGATTAGAGTGTCAAAATAATTATATTTCAAAAATCCTTCAGACCCATTATCCCACGTTGACACGTAGGTTGACAGGTGTCAGTCCCTGAAAAATAGAGTTACCCACGACTTTTGGAAAATATAATCCAAAATTAATTTCAAGTAAATTAAATCAAGGTAAAATCAAGATAAAAATCAATACTGATCAGCTTCCTTTTCCTGATGTGATCTTCTCATCAAGATAATCACACGATTCAATGTGATTTCTGAATAGAAAGAATTACTAATTCTGATGTGAACACACTTGTATTCCTGATCAATATCATCCTGATTCCAGAGACTAAATGGAGTTTCCACATGGCATTTTCTTTTACCTGTAAAAGAAATAAATAAAATCTGAACAAAATCAATTGGTTAGATTCGTTCAATATTTCTTGAAAATACAAGAAATACAGTCACACATAATTATGACTGACTGCATTGATATCCCCCAAACGACTGTTCATCTTTCCACGTCTTTCTATAAAAGAAACTAATGTCTTATGCCATTCTCCAAAACCTTTTCATTCTTTTCTCTTTTCATCATGGCTTTCAACCCAAATCTTCATATGAACCCTAGCTTTTGGTTCATTACCACTGAGAAGTTCTTTACTCTTGATGATCAGGAGCAAGTAAACCATCTCTTAGAAGAGATGACTTTTCTCATCGAGTCAGATATGGTTGGTCTTAACTCAGATGATTTCCACGAATCTCCTCTAAAACATCTACCAGTTGGATACAATTCTCCTCTAATCTCTTCACACCTTGAGGATGAAGAATTTGGCGAAGAGTCTGAGGTTGATCTTGATGGAGATGCTATTCGTTTTCTTCAATAAGCATGAAGATGAGTCAGCTGCTCTCATTCAAGTCGCCCAGACAAGGAATCTAATCTTGAGATGCTCCTTGTCCTGAAGTCGATCGTTGAGGATTGAAGCAGCAACAACTTTAGACAAGAATAAAATTATCAGTAGTAGTTAGACAAAAGGAAGAATTGTATTTCATTTCCATGTATGTAATGCTTTTGATTAATGAAAATACAAGTTTTCTTATTATCTACTTGTCTATCGTTGTTTATTGACTGATCTGAATAATGATATAAATTATCAGTATGCATGTGATAAAACTTTCTAACATAGACTTTAACAAAACTCAGAATTGAACCACTGAATAACATGAACTTCAGAATTTGAAACAGTAAGACACACAAATTTCACAATCCCGATACTGACGATACAATCCTGATGTCAATACTGATGACGTCAGCATACTGATAGCAATCCTGATCCTGATGTTTATTAATAAGTCTATCATACTGAAATTTATCAAGATAAAATGTTACAGCTTAAGCATTTAACAATCAAGTATAGATCCTGGCAAAAAAATATCAAGTCTATAAACTGAAACAACATACCTTGCTACTTGTGCAGATGTTAAAGATCTAAAAATTTAACATTCCTAACTCACTAACCAATCTAATGAATGTAGCCACATCAAGTGGTTTATTTAGAATATCTGCAAGCTGTTTGTCAGTAGGAACAAAATGAAGTTCCACAGTACCATTTTCAATATGTTCTCTAATAAAATGATACCTGACATCAATGTGCTTAGTCCTTGAATGTTGAACTGGATTTTTTGCAATTTTGATAGCACTAGTATTATCAAAAAACATAGGAATATTACTAAGTGTCATACCATAATCCATCCACTGATTTCTTATCCAAAGGAGTTGAGCACAACAACTACCTGTTGCAATGTATTCAGCTTCTGCAGTTGAGGTTGAAACTGATTGCTGCTTCTTGCTTGCCCAAGAAATCAATCTGTTTCCCAAGAATTGACATGTACCTGTAGTGCTTTTCCTGTCTATTTTACACCCTGCATAATCAGAGTCTGAATAGCCAATTAGGGAGAAATCAGATTCTCTTGGATACCACAAACCAAGATTTGGAGTTCCCTTGAGATATCTAAAAATTCTTTTCACAACAATTAAATGAGATTCCTTAGGATCACTTTGGAATTTAGCACATAAACAGGCAGAAAACATTATATCTGGTCTACTTGCAGTTAGATATAACAGTGAACCTATCATGCCTCTATAGCTAGTGTTATCAACACTCTTTCCCTTAGGATCAGAGTCTAGCTTAGTGGCTATTGCCATGGGTGTCTTTGCAACTGCACAATCTTGAAAGTCAAACCTTTTTTAAAAGATCTTTGATATACTTTTACTGATTAATGAAAATACCAGTCTCAGTCTGTTTGACCTGCAAGCCTAAAAAGTAATTTAGTTCACCCATCATGCTCATCTGATACTTAGACTGCATAAGCTTGCTAAACTTAGCACATAACTTTTCATTAGTAGAACCAAATATAATATCATCAACATAAACTTGAACTAAAAGCAAATCACCTTTTATCTTTCTAAAGAATAAAGTTTTGTCAATTGTACCTCTTGTGAAGCCATTTTCAAGAAGAAATTTAGACAAAGTCTCATACCATGCTCTTGGTGCCTGCTTTAGTCTATAGAGTGCCTTGTCAAGTTTGTAGACATGATTTGGAAACTTGGATCAACAAAACCAGGTGGTTGCTCCACATACACTTCCTCATCAAGCTTGCCATTAAGAAAAGCACTCTTTACATCCATCTGGTATACCTTAAATTTTGAATGAGCTGCAAATGCAAGAAACATTCTGATTGCTTCCAATCTTGCTACAGGTGCAAAGGTTTCATCATAGTCAATTCCTTCTTCCTGAGAATAATCCTTGGCCACCAGTCTTGCTTTGTTTCTTACAATCATACCAGATTCATCTAGATTGTTTCTGAAAACCCATTTAGCACCAACAATAGATCTATCTTTAGGTCTTGGTACCAGTTTCCAAACTTTGTTCCTCTCAAACTCATTCAATTCTTCCTGCATTGCTATTACCCAATCAGGATCCTGTAAGGCTTCTTCAGCCTTCTTAGGTTCATTCTTTGAGAGAAAACAACTGTACAAGCATTCATTTTGAATTGATCTTCTAGTTCGAACACCACTATTTGGATCACCAATAATCAAATCTTCAGTATGATCCCTTGTCCATTTTCTAACAGGTGGTAGATTACTCCTGCTAGACTCTCCCCCTAAGTTAGTGGTATCTCTTGTAGAAGAACTTTCTCTGCCTTCAAAAGCTCCACCTTGATCAGTAGAATTAGTAGATTCCATATTGCTACTAGTTTCTGATCTTCCTTCATTAGACTCTGAAGGATCAGTTCCTGATGAAGTAGACTCTGAAAGACTAGTCTGATCCTGACCAGTACTGTGTTCTCTTTGATTGAATTGCTCCCCCTCAACAGTAACATTCCTTTGAGAAGTAATAGAGATATCCTCCGGAGAACCTTCATCATCACTGGAGAGAATCTCAGAATACTTAAGATTTTCAAATTCCAGATTGTCATGGCTTTCATCAGTTTGCAAAATTCCAAACTTCTTATCATCAAATGCAACATGAATTGATTTCATAACAATGTGAGTTCTGAGATTGAATACTTTGAAGACCTTTGATGCTGAATATCCTAGAAAGATTGCTTCATCCGATTTGGCTTCAAATTTTCCAAGTTGTTCTGGATGAACTTTTAGGACATAGCATTTGCATTCAAAGATGTGAAAGTATTTTACACTTGGTTTCTTTCCTTTGATCATCTCATAGGGAGTCTTACCATGAGCATTTACCAAGGTACAGTTTTGAGTGAAACATGCAGTGTTGATAGCTTCTGCCCAAAAATAGGTTGGAAGCTTTGCATCTGCAAGCATGGTTCTTGCTGCCTCTATGAGAGTTCTGTTCTTTCTTTCTACTACACCATTCTGCTGAGGTGTTCCAGGTGCAGAAAACTGTTGAGTAATTCCATTGTCTGCACAATACTCCTCCATTGTAGAATTCTTAAATTCTGTACCATTGTCACTTCTGAGCACTTTGACCTTGTACTCAGAGCTATTTTGAATATTCTTGACAAGTTCAATGATTTGCTGAGGAGCTTCATTCTTGTTGTGTAGAAAGAATACCCATGTGAACCTTGTGTAATCATCCACTATAACTAGAGCATATCTTTTCTTGCTGATAGACATAATGTTTACTGGATCAAATAAATCAAGATGCAACATGTGAAATGGTTCAGTAATTGAATTTTCTGTCTTGCTCTGGAAAGTGGTTCTTCTTTGTTTTCCAAGCTGACAAGCATCACAAAGTCCATCTTGCACATAATTTGCCTGAGATAGGCCTCTCACCAGATGGTGTTTAACAAGTTGATTAAGCTTCTTGAAATTGAGATGTGAGAGCTTCTTGTGCCAGTTCCAGCTTTCATCATTTGATGCCTTGCTGTAAAGACATATGACAGTTCCTTTAGATATATCACTCAAGCTGGCTTCATATATGTTACCATGTCTCTGACCAGTCAGAACAATGTCTCCATTCTTCATATTCAAGATTTTGCTTCCTTCACTGTCAAAGATTGATTGGTAACCCTTATCACCCAGTTGACTTATGCTTAAAGTGTGTGTTTCAAGCCTTCAACCAGTGCCACGTTTTCTATGATGACATTCCCCAAAATAATTGAGCCATATCCCAGAGTTTCTCCTTTGTTGCCATCTCCAAAGGATATAACTGGGCCAGCTTTCCTCTCAAACTTTGTAAGCAGGGACTTCTTTCCAGTCATATGTCCAGAGCATCCACTGTCCAAGATAATTGAATGCTTCTTTCCAGTGCCCTGCAAATAAAAAGTAGCTAGTTAGAATTTTTTAGGACCCAACTTTGATTGGATCCTTTCTTACTAACTTTTGAGCCAACAGGCTTTCAAGATTTTGCTTTTGATTTACTTATTGCAGAGTCAACCTTAGACTTTGATTTCAAAAACTGTTTGTGACTAGGAGTTTCAGATTTCAGAGAATAATAGTCATAATACAGTTCATGATATTCCTTACATATATAAATGGAATGAAGTAAACTACCACAATGATAACAGGGTTCTTGTGGTTGGTATTGAATTCTCTGAGTCTTGGGGAATCTGGACTCAGTTTTCCAAGAAGGTTTTTGATTGCAGTCTAGGGCCAAATGATTATGATTTCCACATTTATAGCATTTTTTCCTAGGTGCATCAGGTACATTCTTGTAATTATGCTCTTTGTTAATACCTTCTTTTCCATTCCTATTTCTTCTGATCTTGCTAGACTCTGAAATACCTTCTAGTCTCTGTTTCAACTGAGACTTAGACAGAAAGTCTATGTTGACATTCTTAGGTTTTCTAACACTCTCTCATCTGAATTGCTATTGTTAATTCTTTTGTGCACAACTGGGGTACCTTTAGAATCAACAAATTTAACATGTTTAGGTTCAGAAACTATCTTCTTACCTTCAGATTTGGATATGCTAGCTTCTTCTTTCCTATCATCCAAGACAATAGCTACAGAATTTTCACTTTTATTCTTTCCAAAACCTAAGCCATAGACTTTACCAAGAATTTGATTGTCAATGATTTCTTGAGTCTTTTTACCAGAAGTGTTAATGGTTTTCATCATATGTCTCTCTTTCTCTAGTTCTTTTCTGACATAGTCATAAGCCTCAAGGATAACACCGTAATCATGCTTAGCTTTATCAGAACTTAACCTATATTCTTCCACTTGAATTAACTCAGATTCAAGAAAATTATTTCTACTAACTAATTCATCATTCTTAGCCTTAAGTTTATCTTTTTCACTAGCAAGAATTTTGAAATTAGTCATAAGATTCTTAAACTCAACATGAATAGATCTAATATCATCAGAATCTAAGCTATCAAATGAATCAAGAGAGTGAAGTGATACCTTAACAGAAGATGAAGAAGTTTTCTTTGGAGATCCAGACTTGTCTGAAGCACTTGCCATCAATGCAATGTTGTCATAATCCAATTCATCTTCAGAATCACTAGAGTCTGCCTAATCCTTCCGTGTGACCATGACTGCATTACCCTTCCCTGAATTCCTAGGCTTCTTGCACTCACTAGCAAAGTGTCCAAGCTCACTGCAGTTAAAGCACTTGATTTTGGCCTTATCAACTTGATAATTGTACTCTTGCCTTTGTCACTCTTCTTCTCCTCTTTCTTCTGAAAAGATCCTTTGCTAAATCTTCTCCTGTTGAATCTTCCTTTCTTGAAAGCTTTAGCAAACATAGCAAAGAGTTCTTGCATCTCTGATTCAGAATCATTATCTTCAGAGTCTATATCTGCAGTCTCTGACTCAGAACTTTCTTTGCTCTTCTTCTTCCTCAAGTCTCTTTCAGTAAATTCAGACTTTTCTTCTGGAAGCTTCTTTGATTCAGATTGAGCAGTGAGTGCAACAGTTTTCATCTTTCCTTCACTCCTGCTCTTTTTCTGCTGCCTGTCAAGTTCATAAGCTCTCAATTTTCCATAAACTGCTTCTAATGATATTTCATCCAAATCATTAGCTTCCTCAATCGCAGATATCTTCTCATTGTAGAAATCAGGAAGAGCTTTCATGAACTTAGTATTCATATCCTCCATGTCATAATATTTACCATGCATGGCCATCTCATTGATGAGTTTAGTAAACCTATCAAAGGTGTCAGTAAGTGACTCACCAGACTTGGATTCAAAGTACTCATACTGTTGTATGAGAAGTGTCCTCATATTCTTCCTGACAGGTTTTGTTCCTTCACAGTGAACCTTTAGATTGTCCCATATCTCCTTAGCAGTTTTACAAGAGAGAACATAGTTAGTGAGAACAGAATCAAGACTGTTGAATAGTATGTTTCTCATTTTAGCATCCTTAAGAACGTTCTCCTTTTCCTTATCTGTCCATTCAGATTTAGGCTTCTCTGCTGTATGTTCTGGAACAAATTTTCCTTCGAAAGTTGCTTGAGAAACAAGCCTTGTTGGAACAAAAGGCCCATCTCTGATTCTGTCAAGATAATCAGGATCTGTTGCTTCCAGGTGATGGAACATCTTCACTTCCTATAGAGTATATTCGTTTTTCTTGAGCATAGGGATCTTAGTATTACCATCCTTGTAACCAGACATGATTGCAGATCTTTAGGATTATTCGAAATCAACCTGCTCTGATACCAATTGTTAACTCAAATAACTTGTAGAAGGGGGGTTGAATACAAGTTATATAATCGTGTCTGATTTTTGGTTGATTAGATGAACAAGAACAAACGAATGAATCAAACTTTGTTTGTATTAAATAAATCAAATACAAACTCTACCAAAGGTGTACAATACCTTTAGCAGCTGTTGACAATACAAATATCTCTCTCTGTTTGTTTCGAACTCTCGAATACAAATCTTATGAACTCACACACTTTTATAATGATATAGAGAGAGTATTTGAAAGGCATATGACTCAGCCTATTTGTAGTTAGAGGATCCTAATCAACTTAAACCAAATTGTAATAAGTAAATATACATATGAACTGTCACAGGAATCTCAAGAAGTATTATCTGTCAGAAGAAAGAAGAAAAGTCAATCTATATTTTTGATGTCGTACACTGGAAGACGATTCAGTTATCTGATCAAGCCCCAGTATAGCATTGAAGTGAATGGATTCATTGGAACAGTGACAGAGATTTTTCGAGTGATAGTTTGAATGTCAGTTATAGTACAAGAGAATTGAGAGAAGAAACAAACCACAACCTAAAGTCAAAAGTGAAGAAGCATCATTGAAGTTAGTCGTTCATGAACCAGACAGTACATCGAACGTCAACACAAGTCAGTGGTAATTCTTTATTACCTTCAGTGGTTTGTAAGAATTAGATTAATTATTTATTGATTTAATTAAATTCATTTATAATTGATATAAATCATTTAGTTGATTTAATTAAATGAATTAATTCTAGAAGAATTAATTAATTTATTAAATTAATTATTGTATCAATTAAATATGAATTAGTTAATCATTAATTAATTAAATAGATCAATATGACTTAAAGAAAGAAGGTTGAATTATGTCTTGGAGAAGAAAAATTCGGTATGACCTAAATTAAGTCATACCGACAGTATTCAGGATTATGTCTTACCGAGCCATTCAAGATTATGTCTTACCGACCTGATTAAGTCATACCGACTTTCTGCCAGCTGTTTTAAGTCTTACCGAATTTTTATTAAGTCATACCGACCAGGTTTATGTCTTAATGGAGGTTTGTGTAAGTCTTAATGAAGAAAAACTAAGTCTTGGAAGCAGTTTAAGTCATGCTGGAGCACTTAAATATCCTACAGAAAGCTAGCAAGACTTATGACTGATACAAAAGAACAGAACACAGCAGATTAAGTCATAACCAAGAAACAGAGCAGAAAATATTATATTCAGCAGAAAAGAATTCTCTCTCAAGAACACCAAGAACACCAAAGCTTAAACAATTCCCAGAAATTCAAGTTCTTCATCTTTGTAATATTCTATCCCCTAGAACTTGTCTATTTGTGATTCTTGTACTACTAGCGAATTAAGTTTCCTAGTTCTTATCTTGATTATTATTAACTAAATTAGAAAAGTTCATGTCGAATTTTCTAATTAGTTATTAACATCTTGATAAGTTGTTATACTGATTTTGTAACACCACATCAAGTTAATATACAGTTATATTCAACTTGAAAAATTGTGTTAAATAATTCCGCACAAATTTGTCTTTGCTAAAATATTATCTAACGGACAAATTTCGATAAAAAGGTAAAGATTGTATTCAACCCCCCCTTCTACAATCTTATCGGACCTAAGAATTGGTATCAAAGCTGATTGATTGATACACAAATCAAAGATCCCATTTTACTCGATTAAAAATCATCCCCGAATTTTTTAACTCTCATAAAAAATTCATCATGTCTTCTAAAGTTAGAACTGTGAAAATTCCCATATATGACAAAAACAGTTATGATATGTGGAAGAAAAAAATGTTAATGTTCTTAGAGGTTGCAAATCCTAAATACATGAAAGTCTTATCAGAAGGACCAATAATACCTTTTGGATTAATTCCTGAAGTTGTTACTGATGGAAAAGTTGTTGCCCCTGCAAGGTTTGTACACAAAGATTCTTCTGAATACACTCTTGTTGAAAGAGAGGAAACTGGACTTGACATTAATTTAAGACTGATCTTAATAGATTCTCTAGACTCTGTAATGTACAGTCATGTGATAAACTGCAAGACTGCAAAGCAAATGTGGGAAACCATTGAAACTGTGAATGAAGGAACAGAGGAAGTTAGGGAGAATCGACTAGAAATTCTGACATCTGAGTATGAACACTTTCGATCAGCATCCAATGAAAGTATTCAAGATGTGTTTGAAAGATATAACAAACTTGTCAACAATTTACAAATGCATGGCAAGTACTACACTCAGAAAGAGATCAACAGAAAATTTCTACTGTCAATGCCTGTTCATCTAGAACATAGGATTACAGCTATCAGAGAGTCGAGGAATCTAAGTGAAATTACTGTAGAAAGACTCTTTGGTGTTTTAAAAACCTATGAACTGGAACAATCTCAACAAAAGGAGATTTATGGAAAAGGAAGAGTTGCTAATACTTCTACAGCTCTTATTGTTGAGAACAAACAGGAAGTGGAAGATAAGGTTATTCAATCTTGTAGTGTTGACAGTGGCAAGCTTGAAGTTGAAGTTGGTCAAACGAATGCTAGTCCAGATGAAGGAGACTTCTATTCGTTAGAAGAGCTAGATCAGTTGGAAGATGAGTCCATGGCTTTGTTGGTAAGGAAATTTAGTAACTTCAGATTCAGGAAGAATCCCAAGTTCAGGTACAAATCTAACTATAACAGGTTCCAAAGAGGAGGTTCTTCATCCTCAAGTAACAGAGGAGGTTACAAAACTGGAACGGTTGAAAGAAGTAAAATTAGATGCTACAACTGTAATGAACTTGGACATTTCGCTACTAAATGTTAGAAGCCAAAACAAAACCAAAGAAAAAAACTTTGGATCTGAGAAGAAGAAGACAGGTAAAGCCTATGTGGCTGCTGGAAAGAGCTGGGATGATACAGACTCTGAAGAAGAAGAGTATGGCAATCTTGCCCTGATGGCAAAATCTGATAACTCCAGTGGTACTTCATCTGAGGTATCATGTACTGAAAGTCAATATATTTATCAACTTAGTGATTCACTAGGTTGTGCTAATAGAGAGATTGAAAGGATCAATTTGTTAAATACAGGTCTTAGTAATCAATTATCAGAATTACACGATGTACAAAATTGCCATGATAAACAAAAATCAGAAATAAGAATTCTAAAAGAACTTGAGAGGTCTCTAGCGTTGATAGTGGTTCAACAACGTGAAACAATAGCTGAGCTAGAAATAAGGGTTAGTGCTACTTCTAATTCATGTAAAGTGGCTAAAGAGTTGTTTAACTAACAAGCTATTAATCAAACCGTAGGAATTGGGTTTGATTATAATGAAGCTATTGGACGAAAAAGCATTATTACCCCTAATCGTGTCAGTACTGTAGAAAGGGGTATACCAATAGTGCTTAAGGGTGTTAGTAACCCACTCTTTAAGACATCCATAGCAGAACCTTTGGATACAACATCTTTAATCATTAAGGAAGAGATGCGCATTGAGGATTTAGCTAATGGCGTAGTCTTAGAAAGTAATCAAGTTGTTAAAAATGATGAAGATAGAAAGTCTGTGTTTAAGAAAACAGAAAGAGTTGGTGAGTCTACTAGTTCCTTGAAAACTAGTAGTAGAAGTAACAACATGAATAAATGCAACAATATATCTACCATGCATGCTATTCCTGTTATTGATACTACTCATAAGAAATGCAATGCTGTTAATTGCATGTCTTGTGCTTTTAATATAATGTCTGCTTACTTTAACGGTAATCATGCATGTGTTAATAAGAATGTTCCTAGACAGCATATGAGCAGAAATAAACATGTTAGATCCAGGACTGTAACAACACCTAATTCTAAGACTAGGACTTCAAGTCCTTCTCAGGATATGGTGAAGACATGGTTACCCAAGCTGAAACCAAAACAAGTTAAAGCTGTTTACAGGGTTAAATGTCCAGTACATGAAGAAAATGTTGTTAAAATAAAAAGTGTTGCTTTGCCTGATAAAGGCCAATTCTTTAAGTACTCCGGACCCAATCAAATTTGGGTTCCGAAGAAAGTCTAACCAATTTGTCATTGCAGGGTTTAAAACAGGTTGATCGAGTCATGTGGATTCTGGACAGTGGATGTTCAAGACATATGACCGGAGATAGAGCCCTGCTGACAAATGTGGTGGAGAAGGCCGGACCAGTCGTTATCTTTGGAGATAACAAAAAAATAAAACTGATGGATATGGCAGATTAGAAGCTGGAAATGTTATCGTTGAAGATGTCTCTTTTGTGAACGGCCTTGAGCACAATTTGCTCAGTATTAGTCAATTCTGTGACAAAGGTTATGAAGTTCATTTCAACAAGAAGAATTGTCTAATATCACACAAGAGAAATGAAAGGCCGCAGTTGACTGGAGTAAGAAAAAGAAACTTGTACATAGCCAATATGAACTCTAGAAGCACAGAAGAAATTAGATGTTTTTATTCAAAGGCATCCACTGACGAAAGTTGGTTATGGCACAAGAAACTTTCTCACCTAAACTTCAAAACAATGAATTCTCTAGTTAAAAGAGAGTTGGTGAGAGGTTTACCTTCGATTGAATTTACTCAGGATGGTCTATGTGATGTTTGTCAAAAAGGAAAGTTAAAAAGGGCAACTCACAGGAGCATTAACACATCATCAATAACTGAACCATTACAACTTCTCCATATGGATTTGTTTGGTCCAGTTAGTGTGATGTCTATGTCAAGAAAAAGATATGCTCTAGTGATTGTTGATGATTTCTCAAAATTCACATGGGTACTATTTCTGAACTCAAAAGATGAAACTCCACAACTGGTAGTTGATCACATTAAGTTAATTGAGCTGGACTCTAATCGTCCAGTAAGAGCTATAAGGTCAGACAACGGAACTGAATTCAAGAATGCAGTTCTGAATGACTTTTGCACTGAAAAGGGTATAACTAGACAGTACTCGGCTCCCAGAACTCCTCAGCAAAATGGGGTAGTTGAAAGAAAGAATAGAACCTTGATTGAAGATGCACGTACTATGATAAGTGAATCAAGGCTTCCTTTGAGCTTTTGGGCTGAAGCTGTCAACACTGCATGCTATACCCAGAATCGAACACTTATCAATAAAAACTTAATGAAACCAACTCTCAAGTACTTCCATGTATTTGGGACAAAATGCTTTGTGCTGAAAGAAGGAGATGATCAATGTAGTAAATTTGAAGAAAAAGCACATGAAGCAATATTTATTGGTTATACTAGAAGAGCCTACAAGGTGTATCTTATTGATCAACAGAAAACTATGGAAAGTGTCAATATTACATTTGATGACACAAAACTCCCAAGTATCCAAAATGAAGATCCATCTGAAAAGCTTAAGTTTGATGATATGTCAGACTCAGATTCAGATGATGACAATCAACCTGACGTTGTTGCTGATAATAATAATCCAAATGTTGGTGGTAATGATCAAGGTGATGCTGGTGAAAACAATGATAATTTTCAAGACACCACTGATACTCTTGAACCATCAACAAGTCAAACTGGCAACAACTCAGGGGGAGATAATGAAGGGTCAACAAGTCATACTCAACATCATACTGAAGATCAAGGCGAATCATCAAGATCAATTCTTCCCAGACAAACTGTTTGGAATAGAGCTCATCCTATTGAGCTGATTCTTGGTGATCCAGATGTTGGTGTGAAAACAAGAAGAGCTTATCAGAATCAATGTAACTATTCTGGGTTCTTGTCTGTCATGGAACCTAAGAAAGTAGAAGAAGCTCTATCTGATCCTGATTGGGTGATTGCTATGCAAGATGAACTCAATCAATTTAAGCAACTAGAAGTATGGAAGCTGGTACCCAGACCTAAAGATAGAAAAGTGGTGGACACAAGATGGGTATTCAGAAACAAACTAGATGAAGATGGCACTGTGATAGGAAACAAAGCAAGACTGGTAGCTAAAGGTTATTCTCAAGCTGAAGGCATTGATTATGATGAGACCTATGCTCCAGTGGCAAGACTTGAGGCCATCAGAATATTCTTGGCATTTGCATCCTATTCAAGATTCAAAGTTTATCAAATGGATGTCAAGAGTGCCTTTCTGAATGGTAAGCTAGATGAAGAAGTGTATGTAGAACAGCCCCCTGGTTTTGAAGATCAAGATCATCTGGACTATGTCTACTTTCTTTAAAAAGCTATCTATGGTCTTAAGCAAGCCCCAAGAAAATGGTATGACACTCTCTCTGAATTTCTATTAGAAAATGGTTTTATAAGAGGTGTCATAGACAAAACGCTCTTCACTAAAAGACATAAGAATGATATAATACTAGTCCAAGTCTATGTGGACGATATTATATTTAGGTCTACTAATGAGCTTCTATGCAATAAATTTTCTAAGTTAATGCAGGGTAGGTTTGAAATGAGCATGATGGGAGAACTAAAATTCTTTCTTGGATTACAAATAAGTCAGAGACAAGATGGAATATTTATTTGTCAATCCAAGTACATCAAGGAGCTCCTCAAGAAATATCACATGGAGGAGTGCTCATCAGCAAAGACACCATCAACTATAGCTGTCAAAATTGGTTTATGTGAAAGTTCTGCCAAGGTAGATATCACAGGCTATAGAGGTATGATTGGCTCATTGCTTTACCTAACTGCTAGTAGACCAGATATAATGTTTGCCACATGCTTGTGTGCAAGGTTCCAAGCGAACCCTAAAGAAATCCATCTCACTGCTGTCAAAAGAATCTTAAGATATCTAAAGGGTACGCCTAATTTAGGCATCTGGTACCCTAATGAATCTGGTTTTACTTTAATTGGATATACAGATTCTGACTATGCAGGAAGTGTTGTAGACAGGAAAAGTACATCTGGGAGTTGTCAATACCTAGGTGGAAGATTGGTATCCTGGTTCAGTAAGAAACAGCAAACAGTTTCCAACTCTACAGCCGAAGCTGAATATATAGCTGCTGGAAGCTGTTGTGCTCAGATCTTATGGATTAGGAATCAATTAATGGACTATGGCATTGTATTGGAAAATATTCCTATTTTATGTGATAATACAAGTGCCATAGCAGTCGCCAGCAATCCTGTGCAGCACTCAAGGACAAAGCACATTGACATAAGGTATCATTTTATAAGAGAGCATGTAATGAATGGTACAGTGCAACTACTATTTGTAGGCTCTGGAGATCAAACTGCAGATATTTTTACTAAGTCGCTTAATGAATCCTCATTCACTAAAATTGTTAGTGAATTGGGTATGTTAAACAGTCCTAGTAATTAATACTGTTAATATCTGAAATTTGATCTTTAATAATTTTGCAAGTGATTATTCTGTGAATATTTGTTGTTTAAAATCACTTGTATAATTATTTTACCATCTGATTTTCTTGCTTGTTTAGTTATTTTTCACTCTGTTTATTCATATTATTTGATACTTCATATTTCTGTATTTTTAGAATATTTGTAGATATTTATTTCTATTTTAATAATTAATTTATCATATGTTTTGTAATGTTTGTCCTGTTAATATTGCTTTGTTTTCGTTAATAGGATAGCATATGGTATTTATAATTATTTGTTTAATTTTCTATAATATTTTTATTATTTTTATAAGTTAATTGTATATTTTATTGTGTTTTTAATGTTTGTTTAAAGTAAATATGACTTAAAATTAGGAAAAACTATCAATATGACTTAACTTAAAATCGGTATGACTTAAACAGGTTAAGTCTTACCGAGTTTTTGTTAAATTAAGTCATATTCTCGAGTCTGTTAACATTAAGTCATAATTGATTATAATTTGTATATATTATTTTTAAGTCTTGTCTGTATATAAGTATAAGTCTTATTCAGTGTAAACTTAGGTCTTAGTTTTTTAATTTAAGTCTTATTTAATTAGGTCTTATTGATAAATTAAGTCTTATCAGTTGAGTCTTATTAGATTTATTAAAATTAGGTCTTATGTTTGTAATTAAAATTAAGTCTTATTCTATTATTATTAAGTCTTATTCGGAGTTTTAAGTCATGTTAAGTTTAAGTCTTATTTCTAGATTTAAGTCTTAATCACAGTTAGTATATATAGTAGTTAGTAGTTTTTAGTCATGTTAGTTTAAGTCTTTCTCTCAAGTTAAGTCTTAGAGAACTAAAACAGATACATACATATACACACGCATATACACACGAAACTCTGTCAAATTTTCGACTGAAATCACAACCAATCATCGATTTGAGAACATTAGCTGATTACCCATTTGATTCTCGTCATTTTGTTGGTTTAACATCAAGATTTGGTTCAGTTTTAAGGAAGTTATGAAATTGAAAAAAAATCGAAAATTCGATCTGTTTTTCGGATTATTTGGTTTCGATTCTTCCAAAACTAAAAATATACGTGTGTTTGTGTGTATACAAGGATCATTGTGTGAATTTTTCAGAATTTTTGGAGAAATTTTAATTATTTTGAATTTTTAATTAATTATTAATTCAAAAAATTAATTTTTAAATCATAATTTTATAAAATCTGAAATTTTCAAAGAAATTAAATCTTGATTAAAATGGCTAATCGATTTGAAATTATTAAACATAATTTAATCGGTTATTTTGATCCAGAAAAATGTTCAGTTGAACGTTTTCGACCGTGGATTCGATTTTTAAATGAAAATTCACTGGTTCGCACTGCTTTGAGCTTAGATGCTCCATTGAAAATTGAACCCTTTCGAATCATGTGTACTACTGCTGTCATTTCTAATGATAACAGATCATTTGTCTTCTCTGTAGGAGACAATCAGTACATAGTGAATGAAAATACAATAAATACAGTCTTAAATTTTCCAACTGACAATTTCGAAGAGTTACCATCAGATCAAGAATTAATAAATTTTTTGAATGGTGTATTCTATCAAGACAGTCCTGATCAAACTGTCTGGAATAAAAAGAACTTTGTTCAGGAATGGGACTATCTGATTGACACATTAGCTAGAGTCTTTGCCAATACTACTAAAGGGAACTTCGGGGTATTACCATCCTTCTTGCAGCATATTGGATATGCAGTTGCACACAACCGAAGAATTAATATTGGTAGACTACTGTGTGTTCCGATGGTTAGAAGAATCATTAATGCAAAGAGAAATTCTGATAATGGACAAAAAGTATCATGCTATTATCCAAGATTCCTGTCATTGATTTTTAATCATCTAGTGGAACTAGAAAACCAAGCCCAATTCCTGAATGGAGAATCACTGGCGTCAGGTAAACCTACTACCAGATTGTTCACTGAGTACAGCAACAAGCCTAAATTCACAAACATACCTGTAGTTGTCACCCAATACATGTCAAACTATATACAACTACCTGTCATTGAACCCTGTACCAGAACCTGAACAACCTGAACCTCCAGTGGAAAACATATTTGTTGATAATGAAGATCAAGGCAATCAACAAGCTGAACCTGCTCAGCAAATTGTTCCTCAGCCACCTGCACTTGCTGTTGAACATCCAGTGGAAGAAACTGCATCTGTTCCTGAACCTGAATTAAATCAACCTATCTTATCAGAGACTATCGCAGAATCAGCTGACCACGTATTGTCTTTTGTTCCTCAAACTATTTCTACTTCTCAATCTATTTCTGGAACCCAAGTGGTTGATAGGGCTGACCAAGGGATTGTAAGACCGCAATCTCTAACCCCGGTCATAGAGCCAAACACTGAATCAACATCACTTAAAACCTTTCACTCCAGAAAGAAAATTCCATTTCAAAGATCAAAGAAAAGAAGAAATATAATGAGTGAATCCACAGCTCTGCCTCTACAAAAGAAAAGTAGAACTGATTCAAAGGCAACTGTAAGCCCATCCGTATCTTCTCAACAAGATATGGACGTTGATATGGCCATGGCATCCTGTAATGTGTCAAGCACAACCCCTTTGTTATTACTAACAATGGGAGAACAAATAGATTATGATGCAAATAGGGACACATTGACAGGAGAGCACATAGAGTCTGAAACAGTGCCTACCATAGTTACGGTAGAAGAGTCTTCACAGACTTCTGAGGGAAATCTTGGTTCCCTGCCAACTTTAATGGAACCATCATCTCCCCTCCTAGGAGAAACATTCCTAGATCCCTCAAGGGAGTTTCCACTCACAGTTTCGACTGAAGAAAGTGGAAGGCAACTTGATCAATCTACTACTGAAGCAATTCAGATTACAAATCAAAATGTACAAGTGGAATTGATTAAGGATAGAGATTTGCGAACTCCCATTGCACCACCACTGACCTTCCCAGAGGAGGCTAGGGTGATTTTAACTGCAGGTACAAATCTGGAAGCAGCTCAGGAAACTGAGAGGAGTGATGTGAGGAATACCATAAAATTGAGTGAAACACATGCACTTCAGGTGAGTGGATCTCAAAGTGAACGTCAGGTGAGCGCACACACTGACACATACACTCTCTCACTATTAGAAAAGATAGCTGCTTTAGAGAAAGAACTTGCAGTCAGCAAGGCTGAAATAGAATTCCTTAGAGCACAAGTGGGTGAGCGATCTTCTTCATCCACCTCTGTCAACAGTCAGCTTGCTGGAATCAAGAAGGAGATAAACTACTTAAAGACATCTTTCACCAAGAAGATAGATTCTCTCGAACTCTCTCATGAAAAGGCACTTGATGACTCTGGAGATATTACTGTTGCTCAAGACATGTTAATTTCTGAGATTTCCATGAAAGTTGACACTCTACAGTCAGAGGTACAGCACAATCAGAAATCTACCGATTCTCGTCTGGACCAGATTGAAAAGCAAAATGCATACCAGGCTAAAGGGTTAAGACATCTGTTTAATCTTGTAAGTCAAACTCGCAAACCTACAAATGAAGAAATTGAATTCTTTACAAGTAAGGGTGGTGATGATGATGAACAAGATCCTGAAGCTGGAGCAACTGATAAATCTGTAGAGGATTCCTCAACTAAGGGGGAGAAATCAAAGGGGTCACAAGATAAAACTAAAGAAAGAGAGGGAGAGGGAAAATCTGGAAAATCTGACCAAAGTGAAGATGGGAGAGATAAGAGGAAGAAAGTAGTTGAAGAAACTGAAGAAGAAATTCAAGACAAGAACACAGGTTATTATTACACGGGTGAACCGGATAACTTCGATGTTTTTGCTGATCTTGAATTCCCTGATCAAGGTGAAGAACTTCCTGAACCTGATCTTAGTCACTGGGAAGATGAAGGACCAGTGACATCTGAATATGAAGCTCAACAAACAGAGAAAGAATCTGAAGAATTATTTGCTCAGAGGGAAGCTAATTTGCTAATGAGAGAAGAAAAGCTTCAAAAGTCATTAGAGCAAATTGCACGAAATGAAGAACTTCAGAAAGCTGAACAGCAAGCATTACAACGATTACATGCTATAAATGTTGAGAAGAGAAAGACATATATCAGACTAAAGAGCGGTGACAAATGGGAACGTGCTCAAAAAGCAATTGATTCACCTAAGAGTTCTGATTATGAAGATCGTCGTCTTGGAGAAATTCTCGAGGAATTCAAACTGGCAAATCCAATTCATGATATGTATATAAAGGCTTTAAAGGTAGAAGTCATCAGGATAACTACTGCATTTGAACCCAAATCTGATGAGCTGGTAATATTTGTGGATTGTCATAAAGTTGGAACTTTCAGAGTATCTATTCAGTTCTTTTATGACAGATCGCTGACAGAGATTTGGGTACTTAGGCCTAAGGTGAGAACATCTTCTGAGCTAGGTGTGTTGTTACATGAGAAGTTCAAAGAATTTGCTAAAAGAGCTGGACCAGAAGTGATTAAGGATCCTCCACAAGTAAAATTTCTTAAGGGAGAGGTACTTCATTCAATCAATCTTCAGACAGATGAGTTATATGAACATCATGCAAAACACTTGGTATATGCTGAATATGCTCTCAGAAATCATGGATTCTTGACTGAAGAAAAGGTAATAGCTGCAGATCACATTCGATCCTATGCAAAAACGATTATAAAAGATTACAAGAAATTTCAAGGTGAACTGAGAAAGAAGCTTCGAATTCCTTTAGTCTTACCTCAAGGATTGTCATCAAGAAGAGAGCGTCTTGTTGATTCTGATTTACACATGAAACTTCAAGTCACAGATGAGCCAGAAGAAGGAGAATTCAGAAGAGAAGACAACTGAAGAAAAAGAATTGATCTACATGTTATATCTTTAGAGCTTAGATAAATCTTGATAGGAATTTGTATCATATGATCAGTCTAGAGGATCATCTATCTTGTATTTATTTTTCATGTTTGAATCTGGCAAATGTTAAATATAAACCAGAATTTTTTTCATATTTACTTAGTATTTAAAGTTTTATCTTTCATTTGGTTAAGTTGGATTAGTTGAGGTATCCTCTAGGAATTTGCTTGTTATTTTCTAACAAACAAATAGGGGGAGATTGAAAGGCATATGACTCAGCCTATTTGTAGTTAGAGGATCCTAATCAACTTAAACCAAATTGTAATAAGTAAATATACATATGAACTGTCACAGGAATCTCAAGAAGTATTATCTGTCAGAAGAAAGAAGAAAAGTCAATCTATAGTTTTGATGTCGTACACTGGAAGACGATTCAATTATCTGATCAAGCCCCAGTATAGCATTGAAGTGAATGGATTCATTGGAACAGTGACAGAGATTTTTCGAGTGATAGTTTGAATGTCAGTTACAGTACAAGAGAATTGAGAGAAGAAACAAACCACAACCTAAAGTCAAAAGTGAAGAAGCATCATTGAAGTTAGTCGTTCATGAACCAGACAGTACATCGAACGTCAACATAAGTCAGTGGTAATTCTTTATTACCTTCAGTGGTTTGTAAGAATTGGATTAATTATTTATTGATTTAATTAAATTCATTTATAATTGATATAAATCATTTAGTTGATTTAATTAAATGAATTAATTCTAGAAGAATTAATTTATTTATTAAATTAATTATTGTATCAATTAAATATGAATTAGTTAATCATTAATTAATTAAATAGATCAATATGACTTAAAGAAAGAAGGTTGAATTATGTCTTGGAGAAGAAAAATTCGGTATGACCTAAATTAAGTCATACCGACAGTATTCAGGATTATGTCTTACCGAGCCATTCAAGATTATGTCTTACCGACCTGATTAAGTCATACCGACTTTCTGCCAGCTGTTTTAAGTCTTACCGAATTTTTATTAAGTCATACCGACCAGGTTTATGTCTTAATGGAGGTTTGTGTAAGTCTTAATGAAGAAAAACTAAGTCTTGGAAGCAGTTTAAGTCATGCTGGAGCAGTTAAATATCCTACAGAAAGCTAGCAAGACTTATGACTGATACAAAAGAACAGAACACAGCAGATTAAGTCATAACCAAGAAACAGAGCAGAAAATATTATATTCAGCAGAAAAGAATTCTCTCTCAAGAACACCAAGAACACCAAAGCTTAAACAATTCCCAGAAATTCAAGTTCTTCATCTTTGTAATATTCTATCCGCTAGAACTTGTCTATTTATGATTCTTGTACTACTAGCGAATTAAGTTTCCTAGTTCTTATCTTGATTATTATTAACTAAATTAGAAAAGTTCATGTCAAATTTTCTAATTAGTTATTAACATCTTGATAAGTTGTTATACTGATTTTGTAACACCACATCAAGTTAATATACAGTTATATTCAACTTGAAAAATTGTGTTAAATAATTCCGCACAAATTTGTCTTTGCTAAAATATTATCTAACGGACAAATTTCGATAAAAAGGTAAAGATTGTATTCAACCCCCCCTTCTACAATCTTATCGGACCTAACAGTATTTATAATGCTACCTATCAACTAATAACAGAAAGTAATGATCTATACATGACAATGTTCTGTCGTCCAGTTGATAGTTTCCATCAATAGAAAATTCTTTCCTTCATGATATCTTCTTGCTTGTTCTTCAAAACAACGATCCTGTTTTATAGCACTTGCCAGTTTCCGTAGCATCCATAATGACATCATCAGTAACACGACTGATATCAGGATTCCACCTTGCATCAGGATTCGACATCCATCAGTATTTGACTTGGCGTATCAGGATTTGATCTCAGTTCCTGACATGTAGTCCTTGATGCACTGCTGTTCCTGACTAAACTCTACAGATTACTATCTAGCACATATATCCTATAAAAAGTACTAAATCCTTTATAATATCAGGATTTACAAGAAGTATAAGCAAAATTCTATTCTCAACATCACAACTTATGAATTATTCCTAACAGAAAGCTATTTAGACAATAAGTATTACAATTACGGAAAATGGAATTTAGAAATAATGGAAACACCTTCTATTGGACGTATCATTAGTTTATAATTGTAGTACTCTTTCATGGTTACGTTTACTCGAGGTCCTCTTTCATCTGAGTCAAGTGTATGCTCAGCTTCTGGATCATTGCAAGGTTGCTTATCAGACTTATTTAAAGGGATTTCAAGGTGAAATCCTACATCTCCATGTGGAAAGAGTATTGGATATTGTAGTTGCATAAAGCGTGCATCTGTTTCGAAAATCCTCTCCAATCCATTTACTCTTGAATCAATTACCGTATCTCTACAACTCTTAGTATAATCATCTATCACAATCAATCCTGCAACCTCATTTGATGGGCCAATGTGGTTTGGTCGACCACTTGCTGAGCTCGAAGATATAAGAACCAATTTGAATTCATCTATTGCATTATGTTCCACTCTTTCGTGGGCCATACGAAAACCTTTTACCAACTTGTTATGTTCATCCAACATTTGCAACAAAGACTCAACAATTTCCTGATCAATAACTTCACTGCAACCATTTACCTCATTAATTCTATTGTTGATTTCGTCTTCTGTATCATAAATGTATAATTGACAGAACTTCAGATTGTCTCCTTCAGTTGGTATTAAGCTTCCTATAAAGTGATAATTCATCCCACGAAGTTTGAAACAGTAAGGAGCACCACCTCTATTAATCCTATGATCAATCTTACCACCAGTAGAAGTCATTGCAAACATACAATTGTAAACTCTAATATTTTGCTTGAAATGTTTAAACTTCATACCACCAAATAGGAGTGTAGCTAGAGGTTCAGGAGGTTGCTTTTCTTTTTCAAGAAGAACCTGTCCATTTTTACAACAGAGTGAGAATGTTAGTGCTTTATTAGTTGTAGCTTTGTTGTTCCTCTCTTCATTCCACATCACAGCCTCACATTTTGAACATACTTTGTTTGGACCACCAATATCCATGTATCCATTCCATAAATCTTGCTGACAATACAAATTTTCATAATCAAGGTCTTCAAAATCACCTGCTTGAAGGACAATTGCTTAATTAAACATTCGACAAAATAATAAAAATTAATTATGTAATATAAACTATTACATTATCTTGATTACCTTGTTTAGATGTATCACTTTCACTACTAAAATTGTCCTCAACAATGTTGAAATCATTGATCAAATTCTTGATTCCAGAACTCTCACCAAGTTCAAAAGTACTATTTACACACTCCTTGTTTGTACCAATTGTAACTGGTGATATTTTTCCACACCTTTTTTTAGCAACATGCTCTTCAGTTGTATCCTGTAAATTCAATATTTTGTTTATTGGTAGACATTTATTTACAGCCGAAACACTCGGGCTAGACCTGCAAAAATTGACGGTACTTTGGCCAGATTGATCTCCACATGTAGGAATATTATTATTCCTGTTTTTGGTGTATTACCTGATCAAATGTGTCAAATAATAAAATGTATCAATGATATAGTAGGCTATAACAAAAGGTACTACTTGATAGGAATGGTTTGAAAACTTGTCAAAAATACCTGAGAGATTAATTTGTGGCAGCCTACGTTGAAATGGAGCTATAGGTGTCATAGTAGAACTATTTGAGATATCGGAACCTGTTAACACATAGAGATAATTGATATATGATATTATGAGTATAATATAAGATATTCCAAAAATGTATATTGGAGAAAAAATCAGTACCGGGAGATGTAGTATTTCTGGCAATTGTTGGTCTGACATCTCCATTATAATGTGGCTGATCAATATGACTTTCGACACCAAGAGTAGAGCTCTGGCCTGCCGAGCACTGGCTTGCCGACTTCTGATCAATTGTTGCCAAAGCAGGTCTAGACTTGGCCGCATTTCTTAATAGTACATCAGACATCATCTTATCCACATTTTTGCCGCGAACTCGACATTTGCTCACTACATTCACATAATAGTATGAAAACACATTCCTGGAGAAGCTTAATATTGAATAATCAGAAAATAGAAACAAATACCATTTTTTTGAGTCGTTTTAATGTTTTGACTGTCTGATGGTGAAGAAACAGGAATTTGATGTATACTTTTTGGCAGCTGTCTTGATCTTCTCCTAGTACATGGTAAATTTGGACTACAATTCTCTTTATTATTTAAAGAAGTAGAATGATTTTGTTGCTGTACACCAGGTCCACAATCGACTACTAATTGAAAACAACAAATCAAACATTGTTAAAATCAATAGAGAACATATTCAGATGTGAAACCTTTGGCATAAAAATAAAAAAAAGAAACGACAAAGAAATACCATGGGATGTGTTTGTGAAATTTGCTAATGGTTCAGATGTAGGTTTTAATGTATGATCGGTAACCTTACTTGACAATATGTTATCAACATTCTTTCCACGAACTCGATGTTTTGTACCTATATTTGAATGAACACATGGACATTAAACAGGTAGAGAAGATGTAAGACATGGCTTTGAAAATCATAAATACTTTGATTTTCATCATTATTAGTGCTCCCCAGGATTGTTTTTACATTTTGGCTATGAACATTACGTTTTGTACCTAGTACATTACACAGACAGAAAGCAACATATAATAGACATACACTTTAAGAGTATATAGATTAATATACGTATATGTTTGGGTATAGAGCAAAAGTCTTATCTATATCTATATATTATAAATTAGTGGATAGCCCTTACCTAAGGTTTGGTATCCATATTTAGGTTTGGACAAGATTTTGTATTGATTTTTGATCCATTGGATAATCTGTTTTTAGGTTTGGTATCCATATTACGTTTGGAAAAATCCAAATTCATTATTTGACCCATTGTTAATTAAAGAAAGTTTGTATACAAATTTAAATACTATTAATATATTCTCTTAATATTTATGGTAAGATTATTAATGAAAATTTGAATAAATCTTTTAATTTTGGTAAGCTTATTAATACATATTATCACATAAGAGATATATGTTAACACAAAATCACGCAAGCGTACGTGGTCACAAGTAATATAGAATAAAATTAAGTTCGTTCCCACAGAGACTGATTTTGGTTTTGTTTAGTAGAATAATGCACCTATGCACCAATGTATGATTATACTTCACTGCCTAGACAAATAACAAATTGGGATTTTGTTTAACTAATTAGCTACTATGCAAATTAACAATATTACGAATTAACTACTTACGAGAATTGAATATCGAATTACTTATATGCAAGAAAACATGGGATCCTAACTTCATTAATTACTTCGCCTAGATCTGACACTTTCAATCACTGCATGCAACGGTTTTGATATCTGATCGGACAACACGAAATTAGTACATGCTACCTGTCAGTATACGTATACCAAACTACCCATACATCCACAAAAGAGATAGAAGATGAATAGACACCAATTATGCTTAGACCCAATATGTCTATAAAATTTGAAAAAATAACGGTTGAAGAACAAGTTATCCAATTTGATCACATAGGGCAATATAAGTATTTTCATCTCATACTACGAATCATATTGATAAACAATTATGAACCTATGCTAGCATGGCAAGTTCTAAACCTCAAGATCCACTTTTACTTCACAAGAGATTAACGGATTAGATGTTCGCGATGCATCTAACAATTAAGCATAACCATACGAGGATATCAGATATACGCCACACACAGATCTTTAAGTATCAAGATACTAAACTACATAATTAAATCTTTTAGGATCCCATGACAACGATTAGTTCATAATTGAACTGCTCATCACCACGGGAATTGATGAAAACATGATAATAAACAAGATATGAAAGAACATTGTAATAAAATTAAAAGAATAGAGTTAAGAAAACAAATCTAGAATTTAGAATAACGCCTGAGAAAGAATACAAAAGATGTAGTAGAGCGAGATTCGTTGCTTGTCACGAGCTTGAATCTTTCTCCACTTTTCACCGTTACAAAATCTGCATTACAATAATTAAACGATACAATGTGTTTAAATAGGCTTACAAAGCCTTGCTACATAAGAAACTACCTTACAAAACTAATAGAATTTGTCTTGGTACAGGAAACTGCCAAAAATACGTTTACAACTCGAATTAGGGCAAAAAATATAAAAATCAGCAAAATTGGCCGCACAGGGGCGCAGTCTGCGCACCTAGGGCGTAGCCTGCGCAGTCCAATTCTATTCAAGGGCGCAGTCTGCGCACCTAGGGCGCAGCCTGCACAGCCATTTCTTGGAATTCTCCTGTTTTCTGCTGTTTCGCTTCGTTTTGCTTCGTTTTGACTCCAAATGCTTCCGTTCTTTTTGCATTAGCTTCCTTATTCAATTCTCTATCTAATGGATCACTATGGTGGTCTACCACATGTCTCCATTCTTCACTCGAAAGCTCCAATGCAATTCCAAAATCGATGAAAACGTAAACCCTAATCGACAAACTGGCAATCCTGCACACTTAAGCAAAATACATCAAACTACAACACACTTGAGTCCAAGACAATCAATTTAAGCCGATATGGAACGTTCCAAGTTGATATAAAATCCACTAATCACACCCCCAAACTTAAACTGATGCTTGCCCTCAAGCATAAACAACTAAACACTACCTAATTAGTACCACTTTCGTAGGTGATCACGGTTGCATTTGGCATATGCAACAAGCCCTTTAAACCCCTAGGTAGCCCTAGTGGACGAGTAAGGTCTCGTGAGGGCCTATAGTGAATGTACCCACAAAATTCATCTAACTAAATGATGCAAAAACAATGCAATGCATGTATGCAACTAATATGAAAATGCAACGATACCCTTTAGATTCACCAAAACCAACCAATAAGCAAATATCTCAAAGAATGCAATACATCTACATAGAGCTCGACTAAATCCCCGTATACTAACAATACATGAACAGAAACGTGCATGTGTGCGGTGCTCATCAGATATACTCCTAAAACTAGATTAAAAATCATACATGCTCTTCGCCAAGACAATCACAGGTTTATAAATAGAATAGACGGTAAACACTTCATAACCTAGAAACACCTCTATCCTTATCTGAGTTAGCCAAGAATTCATGCTTTATTACTAACAACTACAACACATAATACAATACACAATAACGCATGCTTATTTAACCGTGCAATGGATGAGACCCCTAAAGGCTTATACAATAATACCCATGTAGCGAGCGTTGGGTTAGTGGATCCCAGACTATAAAAGCCTTAGGTCACTAGGCACAAAGTCCCCTAGAACTTAATTGCTCGAGTATTAAAGAGCTCACCCTGGTTAAATTGCATTTATTCTATTTACATGACTCTTTTTTTTCATTTTTTTTCTCTTTTTTTTCTATTTTTTTTTCCTTTTTCTTTTTTTTTCTAATTTTTTTTTTCAACTAAATTGGAATGAGTGCGTTTCGCTCCATCTCATCCAACCCTAGACTACTCATAAACATGAGCCGGCTACTAGCCATTTTGACACATAACAACTAGCATGAAATCCCTAGTTTCCCCCAAACTTAGATTTTAGTGCTCCAATTTTATCAAGGGAATAACGAAAATTCTAAGTATAATCAAGTGATTAAATCTTAAAACTAACAAACAAGCATAATTTCAACCTAGCCAAAAAGCAACCTAATGAGACTTGTGTAAAAATTTTGTTTCCATAACATGCAAGTCAATTCCTAGGAACTATAAATCAGCCCTCTATTCATCAATACCACAGTCAATAAAACATCTACCCACTATCAGAATTAGCTCGTCCTAAGGGATCATGAAAAATGCATGCCATGAAAATGCAACTAAAATGAACTCACATGGTATAAAAACACAATAACAGAATGTCCTACATGAAACAAACATGCAAAATAACACAACTACGAATGAATTACACTAAACATGCAAAACATGATTTCCTATATGAATACAATGACATAATAATACAACATACAACACTACTTATCCCCCAAACCACCCCCAAACTTGAAAGATTCAATGCTCGCATTGAATGGAAGTAAATACGAGGGATAGTAGAAAACATACCTACTCATCAGAATCGTCACCCTCCTCGGGTGAATCAGGTGGTGGATACTGCGTACGAGCTCCATAAACTGGCCACTGAACTGTAATGCACGTGGACTGAAAAGTTGTGCTCAAAGCTGCTGTCATATCCTCAGCATACTCTCTGTTACTCGCGTGCATCGCATCAATACGCCTGTTAAGGCGCCGGAAGTGAGTATCAAGGGGTGACATGTCCACCATACCCTGTTGTGGACCAGCTCTCAGAACTCTCGGAACCTGTGGCGGAGCGCCCGCTCCCTGACCACCAGCACCACCCACCAGATAACCTAAACCCCTAGGATGCGGAATGCCGCCCGGCCACTCTGCCATCCTACCAATAGAAGCATCATCAATCGGTGCCAAAACCGCCTGCTAAGGTTCGTCGTTGAACCATCTGACTCTCACAGTATCATATAACCCCGCAATAACAGACCCATGAGGCATGCTGGCTGACGAAGGACCTCCCATAAACTGAAGAATACTCTGATTAATTACATAACCAAGGTCAACATACTCACCCCTGAGAATACCCCAAAGTAGAATAGCTCTGTCGACCATCACATCAGCAGTGTGTGAAGAAGGCAAGATACTCGAACAGATAAAAAGGAACCATGCCCGGGCAAACCTAGTCATGGATGCAGAAGGAAATGTAGTACACTCAGTAGTACCCGACCTCACTTTCCAAACTGTCCCTGGCACACACAGCTCAGCTATCAAAGTATCCAAGTCAACATCATCCCTCGTCTTGCGAGACCAATCCTCAACACCCCTACGCTTAGGCTGAATCCTAATGAGAGTACGAATGGCACGAGGCGAATAATCAACTGTCATCCCCCTAACCATTGTATAGTTATTCCTCTCAACCTTTGCGTTAGCATAAAATTCACGAACCACATTCAGAGGAACATCACTAGCATACTCACAGAAATATCCCCATCCCCTCTCCTGAATCATCTGAACCATCTCAACCGGCCTAGTATGCAAGAACAGCCTCTCCCTAAGAACACCCTTACTCGACAACCTCGCAAATTCTGCTTCGACTGCAGGAGATACAAACTTTTCCATCTCTCCCCCAGAATTTGAATCCTCGTCCGAAGATGGACGAGTACCACTACTACTACCCGTCAACCGTTGCCTTTTAGGAGCCATAGAATCAAGAGTAATCCAATAACAATAACACAAACCCACAAAGTTCGAATTCCAATACGTAGCAAAAACACAAATTCGTAAGAATAACGAGAAAAGATTAGATCAATACCCAACGAATCGAAGAAGTGTAGATGCTTGAAATCCACAAAAAATTTGAACTAGGCCTCCCTTGAATCTTGAAATTGATGAAAGTGGCAAAAGTTGGATTTTAGATATAGGTAATGTGTGTTTATATAGTGGTATTTGTATATATGAGGAAAAGGATTAGGATTTGGAGAGGAAATTAGAGATATAATAGAATTAGGAGAGGGATATGATGTAAAATAGGATTAAGAATTGATAATATGAAGATTTGGGGTGTTTTAAGGAAAAAAATTCGGCTGGCAGGGGTTTGGTGCGCAGGCTGCGGAGTCACGGCGCAGTCTGCATAGTAGGTTTCTGCTGAGGGGCGCAGTCTGCGCAGTAGAGGGCGCAGTCTGCGCGGTCAATTTCTGAATTTTTTTTTTGAATACAAAAGATACAACAAGTAGTCTTCATACTCGGGTTGCCTCCCAAGAAGCGCTTCTTTTACGTCATTAGCTTGACGTTCTTCTTTCGAATCAAGTAGACGCCAAAACGGAGGAAACCTTCTCACGCTGAAATGACCCGCCATAGTAATGCTTCAACCGCTGTCCATTCACCTTAAATGCATGATCCGGTGTTGTTTCAAAAATCTCAACAGCTCCATGTGGAAACACCGTCTTCACAATAAATGGACCCGACCATCTCGACTTGAGTTTTCCCGAAAAAAGTTTGAGGCGAGAATTAAATAGCAACACCTGTTGACCTGGCAAGAATGCTTTTGGTACCAACCTTTTATCATGCCACCTCTTGACTTTCTCCTTATACATTTTGTTATTTTCGTAAGCTTGCTCACGAAATTCCTCAAGTTCATTCAATTGAAGCAACCGTTTCTCACCCGCAGCCTTGATGTCCAAGTTCAACTTCTTCAACGCCCAATATGCCTTGTGCTCTAATTCTGCAGGTAAATGACATGCTTTCCCAAAAACCAACTGAAATGGAGACATACCTAGAGGTGTAAGAACCATAATTTTTGGTAATATTTTCTTTTATTTAATATCTTGTGACATTGTCAATATGGAACCTTTCTAGTCATCCCTGTTGATTAATAGAATTGATTGTCTGAGAAACTGTGTTGTTGCATTCACTATGTAAGATAAAAGGAAGATTGTGAATGCAAGAGTCTTATTGTTAGTAAGATGTATAAAACTTGGGATTTGAGAATGATTAGAGTATTGAAAGATTTATTAAGGATTATGACGAGGAACTATGGATATTCGAGGGATTTACACAATTAAGTACTTAAGGAATTATAGGGGAAATCTCTACGCGACAAAATATTATTACGAAAGATTAATTAAGATACGATACGAATTAAAGATTAAATGACAAGCATTGGTGGAAGAATAATGATACAAGGAGTAGTATTGCATGCAAGTCCCATGCAACCAAGTGGTTAGAAATAAGCAAACTAGTTAACCAAATGGAAGGGGAATAGTAACTAGTTACCTTGCTTTTCAAAAAGAGGAGACAAGTAGTACATGTGACCATACCTATGCTAGTACCTTGCCTATACATACACATTATGTATCACCCAACACCTTTTAACACAATTATTCACCAAACAAACAAACACAAAAAAATCAAAAACACTCCCCCCCCCCTTCCAAGGAGCTCTCGGCCAAGAACAAAAAAGGAAGAAGAAAATTCTTCCTCCCCCATTTCCCATCACTCATAAATCAAGATATAATTCCTAGGCCCTCACCATCATCTAAGCAAGGTATGTTAAGAGTTTCAAGCCATTTCATCCATCCAATTTCAAGATATTAATTATAATAGATATTGTGAATAGTAACCATGGTTGGTTTTTCTTTTAGATCTTGGATTGTAAGGGTTGTAGGAGACCATTCAAGGTGTTATTGAGTTTTGTAAGGCTTATCCAAGGCTCCTAGGTGCTCAAGAAGGTATAAAGATCACAAATCCTTTTGGCCATGTAGTGTTTATAATGTTTGGTGATAGATCCATGTATATATGTGTTAATTTTGGTTGTATAAGTAATGGATGACATGGATCTTGAGTTTTGATGTTGTGATTGTGATTTTTATGATTGTGGATAGTATATGTATCTCCATGAGTGTTGTAAAGCATGAACTAAGTGAATTAAGTGTTGGTTGTGTTGTGGAATTAAGAAAATTGGTTGATCTAAGTAATACATGCTTGCTGAGTTTTTCCAGGAACATTGACCTGTCTTTTAACTTGGTTTTGAACCCTCAAATCTTGTCCCCTGAGGTCCTACCATATATTGTTGGAAAGATAATTGAATGTAGTTTCTGGAAATGTAAGGTTCATAACTAGGTGATGTATAGATTTTAAGTTAGAGCATCTGCAATAGAGGTTGCCAAGAGGTTGCCAAGTCCTATGTGGCATGGCACTCTTGGTTGCCCACCTATTGGAGTGTCAATGTTGCCAAGAAGTTGCCCACCAAAGTTGCCAAAAGTTGGCAACTTCCCTATTTAGTTAAAACACATACAACTCCTCAAAAATGTATTTAACTTTATCCTTTTTTATATCTCTCATATTTTAAATGTATTTATAAGACAATACAAAATTAATATATGGGACCACATTGGCAACTTTTAAAGTTGCCACCTATTGGAGTAGATTTGTAACAAAAGTTTCCAACAATGAGATGGAGGAGAGAAGAAATAAAAAAATAATATATATGATGATGTGGTAGAAGTTGGCAACTATATTGGCAACCTCTATTGGAGATGCCCTTATGGCCGGAGAAGTAAATTGTGTTTCTGGATTCCGGACTGCACTAAGTGACCCCCTTGTGAACCTTGTTTAAACCCCTAAAAATATATGTGGGATCATGGAAAAATTTGAGAAGTTAGGGAATGCAGTGGTGAAGACCACCCAAAAAGAATTGGATTAAAATATGAATTTTTGAATTTTATAAAAATGCTAGAGTAAATTTTGCGCAAGGGAAAAAGTCGTTAGTGGAGCATAATTCTAGGGGTAATGGTTGTGATTCGAATGTGGTAACTAAATTAAGTCGAGTAAGTGACGAGCGTAATCGAGGGATGACATGAACCTATAGTGGGGCTAGAGAGTCATAAGACGAAGTCACTAAGTTAATTTCGTACCCCCTAAAACCCCGTAATTAAAGAGATATTGATTAAGGTACTAACGAGCGGTTATTGCGTATGTATAGATCGTTCCACTCCGCACGCTCGACCACCCCAACCAAACCAAGGCAAGTTTACTTTTTAAAACTTATACATATACAAGGACTTTCACTGTTGTGTTTGTAGTTTTCAATTATATCAAATGTTATGTTTATCGAAGTATTGATGCAATTGAGATTGTATAAGCACATATATGTTTGTACCCCTTGAACTTAGATTGAAATGTTTTCTTCGGACAACGACTCTAGCAATAGAGGTCGTAGCGGTCCGTATATACTATTGACCGGGGAGCGGTATATTATTATATCGTAACTAGTTTGCGAAAACCCGAAGGGTCATTCGGGGAGTATCGTATACTCAAGTAATTATTGTTATATCTTCGTAAATACCCGAAACCCTATCTTGGATTAAAAGTTTATTTTATCGAATAATTATTTTATTAATTATTAATATTAAATCTTAAAATATTATTTATTAATTATTGTTCATTGTTTCAAAGATGAAGTCAATCCAAGATACATTTAATACTTTCAAACTCGAACTCTTTCGAACTCAAAACATTTTCGAAAACCCCCGGTCAGGTTCTGCTTCTTGTATGATTTCAAGAATCATCAGTCGACTGATGTGGGAACCGTTGACGAACGATTCCCGGGATGTGTAAGCGGCCGTGAGCCAGGCGGTCCATCAATTATTATTCCGGCCCAGGTGTTGCCGAAGGATGATTACGGATGTAGTTTTCATCGAGGGTGATTACGGATGTAGTTTTCACCCGGGGATAGTTACGGATGTAGTTTCTATCCTTCTACCGGTAGAGAAGACCCGCGGATTATTGGACTTGGATGTGGCGACTGATCATCGTCAATCCTTGTCAGGTTTTATGTTTTCTTTAAGTCCCATTCCTCCATTTTGGAAAAATGTTTTGACACTGCTTCTTAGGCTTTTGTGCCAAGTTGCTGATAGTGTTCTATTTTGATGAGAAAGATGTTGACTCTATGCAGTATCTAGAACTGCAAGTTTATTTTGAAAACAAGGGCACGTATTGGTGTACCTTCGGAATTTATCAACAATGACAAGTGATTTTATATCTGATTGATACAACGAGTTTAATAACTGCTAATCATATGGAATGTTATATTGCTTACCTTATTCATATATTACTTGCTGAGCTATAGTTGCTCACTCTTGCTTGTTTTCAAATTTACAAGCACAACAGCTAAGCGAAATGGCAAGACCCAGATAGACTGCTCGAAAGCAGGTGACTAGACCCGAGCCAGCAGTTGAGATTCCACCGGTAGGCCCCATTAGCCGGATTGGTTGGCAGCTTTTGTTAGTTCGTTTTATTTATCAGTATGACCTGTGCAAGGCAGTGTATCGTAACAAACTTTCAAGCCGCCAACTTCGCTTCATATCGAAGTGTCGCTGGTAGCATAAATACTATTTAATTCGGTCTTTAATAACTCTGATACTTTTATTTCTGCTTAATCAATGTGGTGACATTTCTGAGACTCTAACCTGTGTGTGTGTGTGCGGTGTGAGTTTATTGTGGGGTCGATGGTTGTTTTATATATTATGTGCAAGAACAGGTATGTTATTAATGGAAAATGGACCGTGAGCGCCTAGATCTCCGACCCCGGATCTGGGGGCATCACAGAAATGGTATTAGAGCGAGGTTACAGTTCTCAGAAACAATAGTAATTTAAGAAAGCAACCCTAATAATAATAACAATAATAATAACCCTAATAACAACCTTAATAATACTTAGAACTCTCATCGAGTTTGTAGTCGGGTTATCGGATATAGCCCTGACTTTAAGGCCCGTGAGGGAACTACTCTTAAACCTTTCTTTTTTGGTTAGTGACCCTCCTTATTTCCCTTGTGTAAATGGAGGAGATACCAGACCCTGAGGCTTTCGAGAGAGAGCATGATGAGGCACTGATGCGAGATACTGAGGATCTTGAGGAGGATATGGGTGCTGACTCTGAGCTCGGCCCCTGGATTACGTTGATAGGAGATACTGATGATGAGGATCCTGTTGAGGAGCCCTTTGAGCCTGAGCCAGAGCCTATTACCCCATCTCCTGTAGCTACTGATGAGGAGAGTGTGAGATCCGGTGAGGGTCGTGTTGTGTCACCCCCACCTTCTCCGCAGTCATCGAGCCCTGTTTCATCGGACGGTGACTCCGAGGATGATACTTCTGGCGAGGAGGAGCTTGACCCTACCCCTGCCACTGCTCCTGCTCTTGCTACTGCTACTGCACCTGCTCTTGTTCCTGTCATACCACCTCCACCGATGGACCTACCCCCAGTGTCGGGTACTGAGCACGCCTACGTGGTGCAGTTCCTGACCCGAGACTTACTTTCTGCAGAGGCCCGACTTAACGAGGCGAGGCGGGCACTAGTGGAGGAGCGCGAGGCGCGCTTGAGGATCCAGGCTGAGATGAGGACCGCTGTTGCTAGGAGGACTAGGGCTCGATTCCATAGGATTGAGAGGAGGAGTCGCGAGAGGATTCTTGGTTTAGGGATCCGCGGGGGCGGAGTGATCCAGGCTAGGGATGCTAGGCGTGTTGTGCGTCGTGCATTTTCCCGAGTGAGGACCTTGCTCCGTCGCGGTGCGGCCCCATGATGTGTTACGGATAGCTCAGTCCCCTAGGTTCAGATGACATTAGTGTGTCGATTTTGCGGGATAGTTGACTTGTGCAGTGGTATCCTTTCTGACCAGTGGATGAGTAGACTGACCTACAGATATGTAGATGTGACTTCGGGTAGTATGTACGGATGTAGCCCTACTTTTGTGTAGCCCTGACTATTCAGATGATGTACTTGTATTTGTTCCACTTTTGCTAGACTTTGACATCGGGACTATGTATTTGGCTCTAACATCCAAACGTTGTGATAACCCTTGTACCGTACTTATTTAGTTTCAGTTTCCTTGATATTGTCTCAACTGCCTTACTTTCCGATGCCATGCTTTACTGTTTTGATATACAACTGTGAATTTATACAATTGCTACAAACCACAAATACAACCATGCTGTTTCAAATTTACGATATGCGATTTCAAATTGTTCTCTACAAATTTCCAAAAATGTTCCTACAATTTTTTTAAATAAAATTTTTCAAAAAAAATAAAAAATTTGAGGTTTCGAAATTTTGAAAACTCTTGCAAATTTTTTCGCATCCCATAGAGATTTTTTTTTCCCAAAAATATTCTGACGTTTTATCTCCAGCATCGGGTTATTAAAACTTTTGTAACTTCCACCCGTGTAAACGCTGTCAGGTAATTGGAAAACCCTAACCCATTTCTTGTTTTATTATCAGAATCATGCCACCCAGAAGAATGAACACTCGAGCTCACCCGATCAGTTCTGAGGGCCAGGGTAGCCACCATTGGACCGGAGGCCACCAGAACCATAAAGGGGAGAATGTCAACCTGAGTGAGAGTGAGGGAAACGATCATAACTTGTTTGATGACTCTGAGTATGAAGAAGAAGAAGCTGGTGATGACACCCGAGAGGTAGAACACCCTAGGGGAGGCCCTATGGAACAGTTCATGGAACTACTTAGGCAGAATTTGGACCGTCCCCCGGTTCAGCAACCACCCCAAAATGCTAATGCAAATGCTTTCCGGAACTTCAAATCCCTGAAACCCCCAGAATTTAAAGGAACTGCCGACCCGGTCGAGGCAAGGGCCTGGCTGAAGGAAATGGAAAAATCTTTCGAGATACTAGGTGTCGCTGAGGAGCAGAAGGCTGTTTTCACCACTTACCTTCTGAAGGGTGAGGCGAACTATTGGTGGGAAGCTAAGAAGAATTTGGAAGGAAGAGGTGTGGTGACCTGGGAGAGGTTTAGCGAGCTATTCTTGGAGAAGTATTTTCCTAGGTTCATGGAGACACAAATGGAGCTGAAGTTTTTGGAACTGAAGCAAGGTAACATGACGGTGGCCGAGTATGAGGCCAAATTTACTGAGTTGTCAAGATTTGTGCCGGAATATGTAAACTCTGAAGCAAAGAGGGCCCGAAGGTTTCAATTAGGGTTAAAGCAATGGATTCAGAATCGTGTGGCGGTTCTTGAGCTGACAGACTATGCCACCCTGGTACAGAAAGCATCGATTGTTGAGGCTGGGAGTGAACAGATGTAGAAGGAGAGGGAAGGAAAGAAGAGGAAGTTTGATAGTCGAAAGGGAAACTCTGCGGAAGGGAGCTTTCCGAGCAAATTTAAGAGAGGAACGATGTCCCAACCCAGTGGAAACTTTGGAACCAAGAGAGCTGAAAGTTGGAGTGTGGGCCAGAGCGGCCGACCACAGGGATCGTCTTACTCTACCCCATCTGGAGCCCTACCCCCAGAATGCAATAAATGTGGAAGGAAACATGCGGGCGTGTGTAACCTGTAGGATGTGAAGTGCTTCAAGTGTGGGCTGACAGGACATTATGCTAACGCCTGTCGAGGAACTAGTAACAACACCAGTGCCGGAGGAAATTGCTTTAAGTGTGGGAAACCAGGGCACCGAATGAGGGAATGTATGTCCTCTGGGCCAGCTGCATCAAGAGTGAGTGGAACTGCTTCTAACAAGGCCCCTACTGCAAGAACTTTTAACATGACGGTGCAGGATGCCGTGAGGAACACGGATGTGATTGCAGGTACTCTACTACTCAACTCAGTTAAGGCAAATGTTTTATTTGATTCGGAAGCTACCAAGTCTTTCATATCTCTAGATTTTGTATGTCAGTTAGGCCTTAAGACGGAACCATTGAAAGACAGATTGCAAATAGAGATAGCTAATCATGAAATTATCCCGGTTAGCCAAGTATGTCCAGGTTGTGACCTAGAAATAGAAGGGCGACATTTTCGGGTAGACTTAATACCTTTTAAACTAGGAGAGTTTGACGTAATAGTAGGTATGGATTGGTTAACAACCCACGGAGCCCAGATTGACTGTGTAAAGAAGGAAGTAAGTTTGAAACTGCCAGGGGACGAGGAAGTAGTGTTTAGTGGAAAACGGCAAAACCAAAAGTTCTTGACCATGATTCAAGCTAAGAAGTTGTTACGTAAAGGATGCGAAGCCTATTTAGCCTATGTGAAGGATACCAAGAAGGAGGCACCAAACCTACGGGAAATCCTTATCGTTAATGAGTTCGCGGACGTATTTCCGGATGATCTTCCCGGACTACCACCTGATAGAGACATCGAGTTCGCTATAGACTTAGTTCCGGGTACGGCCCCAATTTCGAAAGCCCATATCGGCTAGCCCCAGTGGAGATGAAAGAGCTAGCCACTCAGTTACAATAGTTGTTGGATAAAGGGATGATAAGACCTAGTGTGTCACCGTGGGGAGCCCCGGTGTTGTTCGTGAAAAAGAAGGATGGTAGTATGAGGTTATGTATAGACTACAGAGAGTTGAACAAGGTGACTATAAAGAATAAGCATCCCTTGCCCAAGATAGATGACCTGTTTGATCAATTGAAAGACGCAGTTTATTTTTCCAAAATTGATTTGAGGACCGGGTATCACCAGTTAAAGATTAAACCGGAAGATATACCAAAGACGGCCTTTCGCACCCGGTACGGACACTATGAGTTCCTAGTGATGTCATTTGGGTTAACGAATGCCCCTGCAGCTTTCATGGACTTAATGAATCGAGTCTTCAAGAAATACTTGGACAAGTGTGTTATAGTCTTCATCGATGACATCTTGATTTATTCCAAGACGAAGGAGGAACATGCAGAGAACTTGAGGATTGTATTGGGAGCATTGAGAGAAGAAAAGTTGTACGCTAAGTTCTCGAAGTGTGAATTTTGGTTGAAGGAAGTTCAGTTTTTAGGGCATGTGATTAGCGAACAAGGCATTCTAGTGGACCCAGCCAAAATAGAGGCTGTATCAAATTGGGAGAGACCAACCACTCCGACAGAGGTGAGAAGTTTTATAGGGTTGGCTGGCTACTATAGGAGATTTGTCCAAGACTTTGCTAAGATAGCAGCCCCTTTGACCCGACTAACTCGCAAGACCGAGAAGTTTGTGTGGACTGAAAAATGCGAAGAGAGCTTCCAAGAATTGAAAAAGAGGTTGGTGACAGCACCAGTATTAGCCCTACCTGATGATAAGGGAGATTTTGTGATTTATAGCGACGCATCCCACAAAGGTTTAGGGTGTGTGCTTATGCAGCATGGTAAAGTGATTGCGTATGCGTCCAGACAACTTAAGGAATATGAGATAAGATACCCCACCCATGATTTGGAATTAGCAGCGATAGTTTTCGCTTTGAAGATCTGGAGACATTATATTTACGGAGAAAAGTGTGAAATCTACATGGATCACAAGAGCTTAAAGTACATATTTACTCAGAAAGAGTTAAACATGAGGCAGAGGAGATGGCTAGAGCTAATTAAAGATTATGATTGTGAGATTCATTATCACCCAGGGAAGGCCAACGTAGTGGCCGATGCACTTAGCCGAAAGGAGAAACTCAAGATGATAACGTCAGTGGACGAGTTGATCAAGGACCTTGAGAAACTGGAGATTGAGGTGAGGTTACCAGGAATTGGACAAGAGAGTCTAATGGAAATAAAAGTCCAACCACCGCTATTGGAAAAGATTAAGTTATGCTAGGAAAAGAAGATAGAAGAAGAAAAGAATTCGATGGAGAAAATTTTGACTGGCGAGGAAATTAAGTGTGAGAAGGACGGGAATGGAATTATGAGGTACGCATCTAGGATATGGATCCCGAACGTTCAGGAATTAAAAGACGAGATTTTGCAAGAGGCTCATAGTTCGAGGTACTCAATTCACCCTGGAGGCACTAAGATGTATAGAGATCTGAGAGAATACTATTGGTGGCCAAATATGAAGAAGGACGTGGCAGAGTGGGTAAGTAAATGCTTGACATGTCAAAGAGTAAAGGCCGAACACCAGAGGCCTAGTGGATTGTTGCAACCCTTGGAGATACCCGAGTGGAAGTGGGAGCAAATTGCGATGGACTTTGTGGTCGGATTACCAAGGACCAAGACTAATCATGATGCCATTTGGGTAATTATCGATAGATTGACCAAGTCAGCACATTTTCTTCCAATCAACGAGAGATACACTGTCGACAAGCTGGAAGATATTTACTTAAAAGAGATCGTGGTAAGGCATGGGGTTCCTGTGAGCATTGTATCAGATAGAGACCCAAGATTCAACTCCAGGTTCTGGAGAAGTTTTCAGGATTGTGTGGGGACCAAGTTAAACATGAGTACTGCATACCATCCTCAAACAGACGGACAGAGTGAGAGAACCATCCAGACCATCGAGGACATGTTGAGAGTATGTGCCATAGATTTCAAGGGAAGTTGGGATGACCACTTGCCGTTGATCGAATTTTCCTACAACAACAGTTACCATGCGAGTATAGGCATGCCCCCATATGAAGCTTTGTACGGACAAAGATGTTGGTCTCCCTTGTGTTGGGAAGAGGTAGGAGAGCGGAAGATTTTAGGGCCTGAACTGGTCCAACAGACAAGAGAAACTATCGAACTCATAAGAGGACGGCTTGTAGCGGCCCAAGACAGACAGAAGAAGTATGCGGACCAGAACCGCAAAGACAAGGAATATGAGGTAGGAGAGTTTGTGATGTTGAAGGTATCACCGTGGAAAGGATTAATGAGATTTGGTAAGAAAGGGAAACTAAGCCCAAGATTTATTGGACCTTTTGAGATCTTGAAACGAGTTGGAAAGTTGGCCTATGAATTGGCTTTACCCCCAAGCTTGCAGCAAGTACATAATGTGTTCCATGTGTCCATGCTACGACCCTACCATACCGACTTCCGACATGTGATAGAACATGATCAGGTGGATCTGCAACCAGACTTAACATATGTAGAGCAACCCGTAGAAATCATGGATAGAAAAGAACAGGTGCTGAGGAACAAGGTTGTCAAACTAGTGAGAGTCTTGTGGAGGAATCAGAATGTCGAAGAATCAACATGGGAACTAGAGAGCGCGATGCGTGAAAAGCACCCCCAACTGTTTTCAACCTGATTCCGGGATGGAATCCTTTTAAGGAGGGGAGGCTGTAAGAACCCTAATTTTTGGTAATATTTTCTTTTATTTAATATCTTGTGACATTGTCAATATGGAACCTTTCTAGTCATCCCTGTTGATTAATAGAATTGATTGTCTGAGAAACTGTGTTGTTGCATTCACAGTTTCTTAATAGAGACAATTTCTTTTGCTAGTAAGATTGAAGAACTTAGAATTAAATTTGGTTTTGATTATTGCTTTTCAATATATAGAGTTGGTTGTAGTGGAGGGTTGGTTGTGCTTTGAAAAAAATCTGTTCAGTGCCATGTATATGGGTACTCTAATCATCATATTGATATGCTGTTTATGGAGAATAACAATGCATTCTGGCGTCTTTCTTGTTACTATGGTTATCCGGAACGTACTCGACGTAAAGAGTCTTGGGATTTGATTCGTAGGCTGACAAATATATCATCTCTTCCTTGGTGCATATGGGGTGACTTCAATGATCTCTTGTTTGCTTCGGACAAAAAAGGTAATATTACTCATCCCCAATGTTTACTAGATGGTTTTTGTAATGTTATAGATGATTGTCACCTATTAGAGCTTGTTTTAAATGGGGGAAAATTTACATGGGAACGAGGAGGTACTGTTGCTTGGGTTCGAGAGAAATTGGATCGTGGTTTTGCCAATGCAAGTTGGTGGGCTAAATTCCCACTTTATAAGTTGAGAGTCGTGCATTCTTCAGTGTCTGACCATGAACCTGTTATTTTAGATCTTCTGAATATTGGTGTTTCGAGAAAAGAGTTCAAGTTTTGTTTTGAGAATATTTGGTTGAAAGAACCAAATTTTGTGCAGGAGGTGTCTGAAATTTGGAGATCAATTCCTGTATTGCATCTCCTTCCTAAGCTTGTTGAATTACTTCGTTTATGGCGAGATGGGGGAGGTCTTTCTTTAATAAATTCAGAGAGAAAGTTAAGGAACATAAGACGAATTTGAATAAATTGGTGGATTGTAGTGATGAAAACAGTGTCAAGGAGTATCTAAGTGAGAGGGAGAAGCTAAATACACTTTTACTTCATGAAGAGACATATTGGAAGCAATGAGCTAAAGTTTTCTGGCTCCGTGAAGGTGATGATAATACGCGGTTTCTCTATGCTTCTTCTTCTGCAAGGAAAAAGGCAAATAAGATCGAATTCTTGATTGATGATGAATGAGTGAAAATTGATAACCATGACGGTATGTGTGGAGTTGTTTGCAATTATTTTTCAAAGTTGTTCACTAAGGAAGAACCTACTGTTGACATGGGGACTGCTAACAGCCATAGAATGATATTTGTTGATCAGAATGTGCAGCTAACTGAGACTTTCAACTTTGAGGAGTTTACTGCAGCTTTTAAACAGATGCATCCCGACAAAGCGTCAGGACCTGATGGACTGATCCGGCTTTTTTCCAGACTTTTTGGAAGGTATGGGACGAGAAGTTTTTGAATAGTGCACAGAATGGCTTCGAAATAAAGGCTTTCCAGGTGATCTTAATAGTACAAATGTTATTCTTATTCTGAAGTAGGAAAATGCCTCTTGCATGAAGGATCTTAGACCCATTGCACTATGTAATGTTTTATACAGAATTATTGCAAAAGTCTTGGCAAATAGATTGAAAGAGGTTTTACCTCATTTAATCTCAGAAAATCAGTCCGCTTTTGTCAAAAATAGGAGCATAACAGATAACGTTCTTATAGCTTTTGAGATGATTCATCATATGAATTGTAAGAAGAATGGCAGAGTGAGCGAGGTGGCCCTTAAGTTGGATATAAGCAAGGCTTATGACAGGGTTAATTGGCCCTTTCTAAGGAGGAGAATGCATGTTATGGGCTTCTGTGAAACTTGGATTGAATGGATGATGCTATGTGTTAAGACAGTAACATATAACTTCTGTTTTAATGGTTCTTGTATTGGTCCAGTGGTTCCTAAAAGAGGGTTAAGGCAGGGAGATCCCCTTCTCCATATCTGTTTTTACTCTGTGTTGAAAGTTTGTCTAATGCAATTGATGACGCTTTTAACAATGGTGAAATCCATGGGTGTCAAATCAGTCCCACAGCTCCGATTATTTCTCATCTTCTATTTGCAGACGATAGCTTTCTATTTTTTTAAGGGACTGCAGAGGAAGCTATGAACATCAAAAACCTCCTTATTCAGTATGAGAGATGCTCAGGCCAGTTTGTGAACTTCCATAAGTCGGGTGTTTTCTATAGTACCATTGTTAGTGAGGACAAACAAAGGGAGATATCACAAATTCTGGGAGTTTAAAATGATATCACAAATATGAAGTACCTTGGATGGCCTTCTTTAGTGGGGAGATCAAAGAAAAGGGTGTTTGGTTATCTCAAAGAAAAGGCTTGCAAGCATATTCAAGCTTGGCAAGCTAAGCCAATCTCTCAAGCTGGTAAAACAGTTTTGATCAGGAATGTGGCTCAGGCTATTCCATCATACAGTATGTCCTGTTTTCTTCTTCCTAAATCCCTCTGTCAGGAGCTTGAACAGATGTTTAATAATTATTGGTGGAGATCGAATAAGGGTGGCAACCAGAAAGGGATGAACTGGCTCTCATGGAAAAATATGAGTGTAGCAAAAAGTAAAGATGGGTTGGGGTTTAGAAGTCTTCATGGTTTTAATGTTGCATTGATTGGTAAACACACGTGGAATTTTATACAAAACCCGAATTTGTTGGTGGCTAGAGTGTTTAAAGAGAGGTACTTCCCAAACTCTCACATATTACAAGCTGCTAAAGGGCAAAAGTCCAGTTTTCTCTGGACAGGCATATGGACTACAAAGGAGGAACTAACTAAGGGCTTTAGATGGGTTTTAGGGGATGGTGAGAGTATTGTAGCTACTAAAGACCCATGGTTGAGAAATAAGAGGAATTTTCAGGTAGAACATAGTCCATTTTATGCAAGTAGGAATAAAGTGGTCTCTAATCTGTTTCTACCAAATGAGAAAAAGTAGAATACATCATTGATTCGTGATACATTTCTCAGAGAGGATGCAGATGCAATTTTGGCACTACATGTCCCTCAAAGAACAGTGGCTGACAAAGTAGTTTGGGCGCACTCGACTAATGGCATTTATACTGCTAAAGCTGGTTATCACTTCTGGTATGAGTCTAAATTTGGTAATAGTTCTATTCCATAGGGTATAGGGTGGAAAAAGATTAGGCATCTCAAGCTACCACATAAGATTAGGGTATTTATATGGAGATTTTGTCAAAATACTATCCCAGTGCGTAGGAAACTGAGCTCAAAAGGAATTCGAATTCCTATCACTTGTCCTATGTGTTTAGCTGATATTGAGCATATGTCACATCTGTTTTATGATTGTAGCTTTGCTGGTGGCTATTGGAATTATGATGGCTTAAGTTATGACTGGATTGAGGTAGAATTTGCTCAAGATTGGCTGCTGTATAAACTTAATACTGCAACCACTGAAGAGCTAAGGAAAATCTGTGTGGTTCTATGGGGCATCTGGAATTGGAGAAACAAGAAGGTTTGGGATGGTAAGGTGGTCACACCTGAGTTTGAAATGAATAGCAGTTTTCATATGTGCTCAGAATGGACTGAAGCAAGGAAGTGTCCTGCAAACGAGAACCTAAATTCTTCAACTGCTAATGGAAATGTCTGGAAATTAGAAAGTAAATGGAAACCTCCTATAACCGGTGCGTTCAAAATAAATGTTGATGCATCTATTTTCCCAGGTGCACAAACGTATTCAGTTGGAATGGTATTGCAGGGTCATGAAGGTACATTTATGGCAGGTAGGAACCACTGTGTTTTTGGTCAGGTGTTAGTAGTAGAGGCAGAAGCAGTTGCTGTACGTGAGGCTTTATCTTGGATCAAGGACATGCGAATTGAAGGGGATGAAATCACATTGGAGTCAGATTCTCAGCTTACTGTCAAAGCAATTCTGGGGGATAATCCAAATTTCCTAGAGGTTGGAGAGGTAATTGAGAGTTGCAAGATGATGCTTGGAAGCTTGCTTAAAGTTTCAGTTTTATTCATTCGGAAAAATGCTAACAAGGTAGCACATGAAGTCGCTAGAATACCTTGTTTAGTTAATTCCCGTAATATGTTCACATCTCCTCCTACGTGTTTGTTGGAGGCACTTTCTTATGATCTTTTGTTTTGAATAAAATGCTTGCTTGAGTTCAAAAAAAAAACTTTCATTTATGCGAAGTTCATAATAAAAGATCATAAAAGTTCGACATATTCAATGCAACATAACCTCCGACTCCGAGTGCAGTGCAATCTTTCGAGGTAGTATTTTGTATAGTAATTTATTATAACACGTAACTCATTCTAGATAAAGTTATCTTCTAAATTGTAATTCATTGAACAATACATCAATAAACATAATTGTTTAATTTGCTTTTTCTTATGTTTCGTAGAAGATATGAATAACTGTTTGTCATCCTTTATTGTAAAATCATTCGTAATTCTTGATCACAATAATTGTGACAACCTTGTTGAAAACACATTCAATATTATATAATTAGTCGACTAGGAGAAGTTTTGCTTTTAATATTTAAAATAGAGGAGCTCTAGAAATTAGATAAACAGATTTCGGACGATTTCGAAGTTCCTAAGAGTTCTCCTTTATATAATATAAAGATAAAGATTTAAAATAAAGGAGCTCTAAAATATTAGAAATGACTTTCACACAATTTCGAAACTCCTAGGGGTTCTATTTTTTATTATATATATATATATATATATATATATATATATATATATATATATATATATATATATATAGAGAGAGAGAGAGAGAGAGAGGGAGAGTTGCACTCTAGAAAGAACACCTTACATAAAGAACAATAAAGAACACCATCATAATATTTTGTTTTTCATAAAAAATCATTTGTTATGATAAGAATCACAAATTTTAATAACAATTAAGTTTAACATATCGAATTTAACATGGAATCTCATCTAAATTTAAAAATCAAATGTTACGTAGAATCCAGTATAGAATCCACTATAAAACCTTATATATATTTTTGCAACAATAAAATTATGTGTAATCATATTATATTTGGTACTAATTTTTTATTAAATTCTATTTTTATTCATAAATAACCATTTTTGATGTAAAAATTAGAATGTAAATGCAATTTTATGTAAGATTCTATGATGTTCTTTATTGTTCTTTATATAAGGGTCTTCTTCATTGAGCAAATGGCCTATATATATATATATATATGTATATATATGTGTGTGTGTGTGTGTGTGTGGTCTTGCTCAAATGAGAACCTGCTATTGTGTGTAGGGCTGAGCATTCGGTTCGGTTAACCGAATACCGAACCGAAATAACCGAAATTCGGTTCGGTTAACCAAACCGAAATAATTCGGTTGTAATTTGATTCTAAATATTGGTGTTATTCGGTATTTCGGTTTTTTTATCGAAATTATCGAAATTACCGAAATATATAAAATATAATATATTTATATTTATATTTATACAATATATGTACATATAATATTTAATTTATTAATCCTAGTAGATCTTTTATTATTCATCAGTTTTTAGTACTTCTTTTTCTTTCTGCCCTTCAGACTTGACTCTTCATCACTCATCAGCCGCTCATCTATGGGTTCAACGGATTTCAACACTAAAGTCAAAAGGTACTAATTTTGATTTAATTAACTGATTCAAGTAAAGATGTAAATAGGAGTTTCTTTGAGTGGATTTAATTTTGGAAGAAGGAAATGGGTTCGATTTCGAAAGCCTTGACCTCCATGAAAATGGCTTGCTGCTGCCTGCTTTAGTGCTGCTGCCTGCTTTAGTGCTGCTGCATCTCAAAGTCTCTGGGACTTGCTTTTTAATTTGATCAAAAACATTCCAGACTGGCAAACTTTTTGTTTATTATTATGATCCTTGTTTTTCTATTTAGACAAGCTTCTATAATTCTATTAGCTTCCTGGATGACTTGTAATGCATCTGTGATCTTGTTCAACTTTGGTGATCTTATTTCACATTCTAAGAATTTCTATAAAATTGATTTTCATTTTCTAATTCGGTTATTTAATTCAGTATTCGGTTTTAACCGAAATAAAAATTTTAGTTCGGTAAAATATCCAAAATTATTTTGATTTACTAATCGGTTATGATTTTGAAATTATTCGGTATTTCGTTTATTTCGGCTTTTGGTAATTCGGTTCGGATATAACCAAATAATCAGCCCTAATTGTGTGGGATATGAGATCTAATCCTAGTCACACATTTTTTATATCTAAACTAAATCCTAACCCCACAATTAATATTTCATATTTTATTTTTTTTTATCCTTCATCTAATCCACCATCATCTTCTACCATCATCTTCTTCCCTACTCCAGTCACCATCTCCGACGACCAATTTCGGCCAACCCAAAAATCACCACTGTTTAACAGAAAATCACAACCAAAAACTAAAATCACCTCCGACCACCACACTGCCGCCGCCACCACCAAAAAATCACCACCTATAAACAAAATTCACCACAACCAAAATCATCACAAACCATCACCTCCGGCCACCACCAACAAATTACCAATAGCATCCTGAAAATCACCACAAATTGGCACAAATTAGCAAGGAACCGCAAAAAAAAAATAATGTCAAGCAAAATTCACCATCACACCAACACTAATCGCCACCGATTTCATCTTCTTTAATGAGTTCACCTAAAAAATTCTCCGGCCAACTCTTTTTCTCTCTTAATCTTCGCATTCTTTCTCCCTCCCTTTCTTTTTCTCATCGCTCAAAAATCACCATCACGCCAACACTAATCGCCACCGATTTCATCTTCTTTAATGAGTTCACCTAAAAAATTCTCCGGCCAACTCTTTTTCCCTCTTAATCTTCGCATTCTTTCTCCCTCCCTTTCTTTTTCTCATCGCTGCCCAGAACCTCCACCACCACCCCCAACCGGTGGTGGTCTCATTTTTTTCTCAACGAGAGCGTCGCCCCTCACCCCAATCGTGTTGCACTCTCCAAACCTCCAAGAAACTGACCCTCATTCTCTCCCCCATTCTTTGCCCTCTAATTTCCCTCTCCCTCTCGACCTCTAACACCACCAAACATAACCACCGCCAGCGATCTTAACCGCGGGATGGTTCACCCACCTCCGATCATCATCCAAACACAAAACAATCATCAATCGATTCGTTTTCACCTTCTTAACGTGTTCATAACCATCAATTTCACATCCTATTCCTAAATTAAGAATCCCTAATTCACACAAAGCCTAATCTCCCCTCAATTCCAAGAATATATATATATATATAGTGTAAAATCCTGAATTTTTAGTTTTATTTTATTATTAGATATTTGATATTTTAGTAATTTTACTTTTAGATAATTATTTTAGTTAGAAATTTCTAGAAACTTTTTGTACAATTGATTTTAAGTAAAGATAAAATTCATTATTTTAGGAAATAAGCGTAAGAATGTTTAGAGAATCGATGTCTTCTTCATTTAAGTTAATTGTGCAAATTAAAATATTAATATTTTGGTATTACTTGAAGAGGTCATAGAAGTTTAAGAGGAAGGTTTTAGAATTACCTAAATTATTTTAAGGTTTGTAGTTCTATATAATAAACCTGTTTAGGATGGAAAAGGCTCGTACAGGTTTTTTCATTTGAGAGGTACGTTTCTCCTTTTCTCTTACTTTCGTGTGTGGTTATTTACGTGCTAATGTTATGTGAACTAATTATTACGTGTTTATATGTATATCGGTTATGCATGTGTTCATCCAGATACTCTATTGCTTATTTGTTTAAATATTATGTACTTGTGACCTATTAAACTTTAAATTATTAAATTCATGTCATTTAAAGATAGTTCAATTAAAATATTTGACGGGCTACGCAGTACTGTGTTGTACAGTAAAAATAAAGGCTTGTATAATTGCCCCAGTTCTTGTCCAATATTGAATTAATGCCAAGAGATTCCCTGCTGCTCTGATTATATGTACTAATGCTCCTTAATTTTGCCATAGATTTTAAAACAAATATGTGTACGAAGCCTATGAGTCAGACTTTATAATCATTAGTTGCCATGTACGTTAATTTGATAGCTAGTATGTTAGTTTGGTGCTAAATGTATGCCTTGGTTATTTAATTTTATAAAATTTGCCCAAATTCATGTGTATGTTTATAATTAATGATTAATTGTTTTATTAAATAATTGTTAATGATCTTTTTAATGTTAAAATCCAAGGACATTATAGCTACTGTCGCAACTTGAATTGAGGTGTATGTAGTCAGTTTAGGATAATTAATGGTAATCTGTTTCATTACTTTAATTTAAATATTACTTGATAAATTATGTATAAAAAAAGAATATGTTTTTCTATAAAATCTAATCATTGTTTTGTTTAATTGTTAACTGGAAAATGTTTTATAATTTTGATATGTAAATTATTAATTATGATAGATTTTATGTGAAGTGTGATTATATTTTTGTGATATAAATTAGTGGTCAGAAATCAAAATTATTTTTGGGTGCACATGAGTAGTTGGTTCAGGAGGTTGTAGCCATGCATACGTTTTAAGTGCAAATAGTTGTTATTATATAGATAACATTAGGGGTGTACATGGTTGGCCAAACCGACCAACCCGACCAAATCCAACCCTGTTTTTGGCCAACCCAACCCGTATAATTAAAACCGAAACATGTTTGGGTTAAAATATGTTCAACCCGATTTTAATGGGTTGGGTATGGGTTTATAATTTTTTAACCCAACCCAACCCGTTAAAAAAAAATTAAAGAGACAAACTACACTACTGGCCTATTACTATGCCTCGTCCTGAAGCATATTTAACATTCCATCTATCAGTGGATTTGAAGAATCAGTAGGTTAAGGAACTTTAAAGACCTAGTGAAGGATTATATTCATGTTTATATACTGTTACTAGTTTACAACAAAAAAAAAGAGAGGAAAATAATGGTAGTGGTTTACCTAGGCAAGCATAATCAGAGTCAGAAAGTAAGTATTTCTTTTCATGTTTTCTATTTAGACTACAAGTATGATGAAATTTACAAGTAATTAGTAACATTAATTAGCAGTGTATGCAAATTTTATTATGTGACATATATCATTTGCAAGTTATGTGACATATATCATTTGCAAGTCAAGTCTGGTAGTAACTTTAACCGATGACGATTGTAGCTAGTTAAGGACTGTGAAATAAGGAAGAGCATACATTTAAGCAACCCATCCAAAACGACCCGAACCAACCTGAACCGACCTTTAAGAAATAGGGTTGGGTTATCAATTTAATTTTTATAGGTCGGATTAAAAAATTTCAAACCGTTTTAAAATGGGTTGGGTCGTTTTATTGCTTAAACCCGGCCGACCCGACCCGTGTACACCCCTAAATAACATGTTGAAGCTATAAACATTGGTGGTTGATTTGCATTTTTACTTGAATTTGGACTAAACCGTATATGTGACCTTTGAACTTTTAAGGCCCACTTCAAATGATTTGATAATTGCACCTGTTAAGTGTAGATTTAACATGTTATGTACTCTGTTTGGTACGTTAGTTATTAATTATCTTGTTATTTAATATTTAGGAATTATTCATGCGTTAACTTGATATTCAGTGGTCAGTGCTTGTGAGGTAAGTACTTTTGACTTACTTTTAATTTTTGAAAAGATATTTTGATATTGTGATTTTCGATTTTCGTATAAAATATAAAAATTCTATTTTGAACTGTGTATAAGATATAAGTATTTGAATTTTAGAAACCCAGTCTCTACGTTTCGAACCAGTTCGTAATTTTCGCTATAGTTTCGGAACTAGCCTTAGATACCCTTAGTAGGCGCAACTTATTAATGGCTGTTTTCTGCTTCAGTTTCTGTTTTAAATTCTGAATTTTTTGAAAATAAAAATTTTGGTTTAAATTTATTTTCGCAAAAGTTTTACAAACTTATATTTGATTTTGAAAATTGTTTTATTAAAGCGCCCATTGATTTTTAAGAGCATTTGTTAGTCATTTGTACTTGCTGAGCTGTGTAGCTCATCCATTTTCTAATATTTCAGGTTCTGATTTTGGGAGCTTAATAAGAATAAAGATGTGAACCTTGTGAATTTTGTGCCTGCTGATTTAGATGCATTTATTGGACGAGTCTTATCGTGTTATTCGAATAAATTTTTAAGTACTTTGTTAAATGTTGAATATTGGATTTGTGGAGCTATGTCTCCGTTTTTATGATTTTGAATTATTAAATTTGATCGCTGCTTTGACTTTATGGAATATTGGCTTTATCTGAATAAAGAATCCGTTTTATTTAAGTTTCTTTTTTAGAATTAAATATCCAGAAAATTATGGATGTTACATATAGGCTAGTGATCAAATAGAAATAAAAATTAAAATAGAAACTAGAAACTAGAAACTAATCTAATACAACGTTAGATTTAAAGTAAGTTTGTGTGTTATTTACATTTCGCAATATTCTTCATTTAACATACATACTCAGCTACAAGTAACAAACAGATTCAAACAGAGAAATAACTTGAAGAAAAGTTGATAATACATTCACCCCCTTTTGTATTATCTTACGTGTATTTCATACTCAACAATAATTGAAGATCATAAAAGTTCGACATATTCAATGCAACATAACCTCTGAGTGCAGTGCAATCTCTCAAGTTATTTTGTATAATAATTTATTACACGTGACTTATCCCAGATAATGTTATCCTCTAAATTGTAATTCATGAAGGGTACATGGATAAACATAATTGCTTAATTTACTTTTTCTTATGTTTCGTAGAAGATATGAATAACTGTTTGTCATCCCATATTGTAAAATCATTCGGTAATTATTGATCACAATAATGGTGACAACGTTGTTGAAAATACATTCAATATATAACAAGTCGACTAAGTCGTGTTTCGCAAAGGTCTTATAATATATTTTTAAAATTTTAAATATAGATTATTTAAGAATAGAATTGAAAAAAAATATCAGTAATATCAAATAAATTGGTGAAAATAATATATCTATTTTGTTTCACGTTTTCTTAAGTCGACACCCGTTATAATAAATATATATAGATAAAAAATACCAACCAAATAAAATAATAAAAATATAAGTAATAACCACCACATTAAACTTTTACCATTTATGTGATTTGATAACTCCATATCTCGAACAAGTTCTTCCTTGCCGTTCTTACGCTCGGAAGAGGTGAATCTGGTGGCTGGGCCTCTCCAAAATAACATCAGAGGATGTTTGAGCCCCGTGACGCCTCAGGTGTGAGAATAAGAGTAGGTTTTGAAAAATATAATGAAGAAACTAGAGTATCGAAATATGGAGGATGTGTGTTTGTGAGAGAGCATGTGAGAATGTAACCCCTAAACCTTCTTTCCTTAGGCTGTTTATAGGCCAGGGATTTGGGTTTGTTCCCGAAATCACGAGCGTTGGATCCTAGTTAGGTGAGACACCTATATGCAGAAGATGACCTTCACCTGTTCAGGTGATAATTGTGTTGGCGTGTGTTAGGATCATGTCAACACGTGGATTGATAGAGACATAATCGTGTCAATCATTGGCCTTCCTTATCTGTCATTGTCAAGTGGACCCTTAATCACGATTCTGATTCCATGTGTCATTATTTTTACTCTGGGCTCACTTATTCTTGTAAATTGGGGTTGGTATCGTTTTGACTTTTTTCCCATAATACATGTTTCCTTGATATAATTGAAATTTATATGTATCACATAATTGAGAAAAATAAAAAAATTATACAATTAAAAAGTGCATTTAATTTATTTTAAAATTGATATGGGCTGAAAATAAGCCCTAAAGACACATTTAATATGGCATTAATTAGACCCAGCATGGTCCAAACAGGGGGCCCATTAATGAGGTCAGAATCTCTATTTTAATATTAATTTCGTAGTTAATATTAAGGGAAATAAACAGCTCAGCAATAGTAATCAGATAAGGATGCTATTCCTACCAGACTTAGCCTCCAAGGTACCTAATTCAATATGGAAACAGACTCCTACAAGGAAGGAGTCTAGAACCTTCCTCAAGGCAGTGGCTTGCCCACCAAGTATCCGAATCCTACTACGATTCTAAGGCTCATGCAGCCTATTTAAAGGGCCAGACCCCTCATCTCAGAACTACGTCTTGGCTTGATTCTCAATAACGAGATACGTAGGCACTCTGTGAGGACCGATCAGTCTCGAACACGGAAACAACCATTAAAGCTCGAAGCTCACCATCCCTTTGCATTAAATAAACACAAACCCTAATCGCAATTCGATAACCCGATTTTTATTCCATAACATTTGGCGCCGTCTGTGGGAAGAAGACATCAACCATGGTTCAAACACGAAGGACAACGTCAACCTCGACTGAGGCCATACCCCTTAGCTCTGCTCCACCTGCCACCTCTGATCCGCTTATCACTGCTGGAGAAGGACAATTACCCCAATCAACAGGGACGATCATTCAACCTCTAGCCTCTCAACCCTCAGGGATGATTCCCCATGTTGAGGGAACTTTACCCGTGATTGTCCCTCAAAACCAAGAAACTAACCCTCTTCAGATGGTGGTTTCTCCTCTTGATAACGTTGATCGTACACTACCCCCGGGAATACAGATCCACACTACGGATCTCCCCTTGAATACCAACCCGATGTATGGGTTGCCTAATTATCCCCCTCAACAAAGGGAACCTGGACCTAGCGATCATGCCTTACAGATCCGAGATCGAGAGTACGATGACTACTCCGGCCCCTATACTGATGATTCGACATCTGAGGATGACGATGATGATCGCGAAGAAGCCCCAAGGAGGCGACGTGCTAGTAGAGAGCCTCGAAGGAGGTCCCAAAGAATCCATGATGGACCTCCACAAACGGCTGAGGAAAGGATTAAGGCTCATGAGGCTGAGATCCCAAGGTTGAAGGATGATATTGCTAGGGAGCAAGCAAGGTAAAGTCTGATTCGACCTCCTCCAATTACAGGGAGGATTCCCATTATAAATCTGGAAAGGCCTTCAAGCAGACAGCGAAGGGCTGATGCCCCAACTGAAAAATCGACAAGGGTGGACACCCCCAGAAGCAACCCCAAGGATCTGATGCCACTTGGGGATCCTGATGATCCCACACCTCCGTTTACTGAGGAGGTGATGAATGCCCGCATCTCAAGAAAGTTCAAGATGCCGACAATTCAGGCTTATGATGGAACGGGCGACCCCGCAAACCATGTCAAGACATTCTCAAACGCACTGCTGCTGCAGCCTGCAAGCGATGCCTTAAAGTGTAGGGCGTTTCCTCAAACCTTGTCAGGCATGGCTCAAAGGTGGTATAGCCGCCTACCTGCAAATTCGATTGGCTCTTTTAAGGAGTTAAGCGCTGCCTTTGTCAGCCAGTTCATTAGTGGGAGAGTTCATGAAAAAAGTTCTGCATCTCTCATGTATGTGGTGCAGGGGAAGAATGAGAATTTAAGGGATTATCTCAAGTGATTCACTAAGGAGACGTTGAATATCACTGATCTGGAAAATAAGGTGGCCATGGTAGCCCTGGAACACGGAACCACTAATCTCTTCTTTAAAAGGTCTTTGGCAAAACATCCTCCTGAAAACATGGCCGAGCTCCAACGAAGGGCCGACAAGTACATCAAGGCTGAAGACAGCATGAAGAAGGAAGCTGTAGGGGGCAATGGCAAGGGTTCCAACGACTCAAAGAAACGAAAGCAAGAGCAAGAGTACGACGCTAGGGACAAGTATCCCCGGACTAGCAAAGACTCTGAGTCACCGCCAAAGAAAGGTTTGGGACCTAGATTTTCTGATTATGCAAGGCTGAACGCTCCTAGGAGTTAGATCTTGTTAGATATTGAAAAGGATAAAGACTTTTTATGGCCGAAGCCACTTAGGAGTGATCCCGCAAAAAGAAATAAGGAGCAGTACTGTAGGCACCACCGTGATGTGGGGCATGATACAGATGATTGTAGACAGTTGAAGGATGAAATTGAGTTCTTGATCCGAAAAGGGAAGCTGAACAAGTTCACAAAGGGTGATGATCGTGGAACCCAAAGAAGGGACTATGATAGAAGAGACAATGACAGAAGAGATAACGATCGCGATCGTGATCATAATCAATAGCCCCGAGGGCCAGTTATTAACATGATTTCGGGAGGCCCAACGACGGCCGGAATAACTCGAAACTCTCGAAAGGCATATGCTAGAGAAGTGATGCACATCGTGGGAGATGCCCCTAAACGTGCTAGGACTGAAATAGCAATTGGGTTTGATGATTCAGACCTTGAAGGGGTGAAGTTCCCCCATGACGACCCGTTGGTCATAGCCCCTATTATTGGAAATTCGGAGGTGAAGCGAGTCTTGATAGACAATGGAGCTTCTGTTGATATTTTGTTTCATGACGCATTCGTAAAGATGGGATACACTGACTCTCAGTTGACCCCGACCAACATGCCGATATACGGGTTTAATGGAGTCGAGTCCAAGGTTGAAGGGACTATTCAGTTACCCGTGACAATCGGGCAAGAACCTAAGGAAGCTACTCAGATGCTGAATTTTCTTGTGATAAAGGCATCCTCGACTTATAACGCAATCCTTGGGAGGACCGGACTTCACGCATTCAAGGCTGTTGCCTCTACATACCACATAAAAATTAAGTTTCCAACCAGGAATGGTGTTGGAGAACAAAAGGGTGATCAGAAAACGGCAAGAAGCTGCTACGTATCCGCATTAAGAGCTGATGGAATCGGGGGGCAGGTACTTCCGATTGAAGACATGGATGTCCGTGATGATGAACATCGAGGGAAGCCAGCAGAGGACTTAGTCCCTATTCCTCTAGAGTTGAGCGACCCTGAGAAAGTAACTTATGTAGGAGCTTCTTTGAAAGAACCCCTAAAGGGCAAGTTGATAGTATTTTTGCAAAAGAATAGTGATGTGTTTGCTTGGACAGCTGCTGATATGCCAGGGATTGATCCCCAACTCATAACTCACAAGTTGAACGTTGATCCTGGGCGGAAGACAATAAAACAAAAGAAAAGAAATTTTGCTCCTGAAAGGCAAGAGGCCATTAAGCAAGAAGTTGACAAGCTCTTAGAGGCTGGGTTTATTGAAGAGATACAGTTCCTCGAATGGTTGGCTAACCCTGTGATGGTCAAGAAGGCAAACGGGAAGTGGAGGATGTGTATAGACTTCACTGATTTGAATGATGCATGCCCGAAGGATTGTTTTCCCCTGCCAAGGATAGATATGTTGATAGATGCCACAGCCGGACATGAGATGTTGAGCTTTATGGATGGGTTCAACGGCTACAATCAGATTAGGATGCACAAGGATGACATCCCAAAGGTATCTTTCATAACTGACTTTGGTGTTTTCTGCTACCTTGTTATGGCTTTTGGTCTAAAGAATGCATGAGCTACATACCAACGACTGGTGAACAAAATATTCGCCCATCTGATTGGAAAAACCATGGAGGTCTATGTTGACGACATGCTGGTCAAGAGCCTGTTCAAGGCAGACCACATTAAACACCTCAGAGAGGCATTCGAAGTGCTGAGGTACCACAAAATGATGTTGAATCCAGCCAAGTGTGCTTTTGGTGTTGGATCTGGAAAATTCTTAGGTTTGATGGTTTCAAAGAGAGGCATAGAGGCCAACCCTGACAAGATCAAGGCGATCTTAGATATGGAACCGCCACGCTCTATAAGAGATGTGCAGAAGTTAACAGGCCCGGTAGCGGCTTTAGGAAGATTCATCTCCAAGTCTGGTGATAAATGCTTGCCTTTCTTTCAGGCATTGAAGAAGGTGAAAAAATTTGAGTGGACCCCTGAGAGCCAAGAGGCCTTTGAGCAATTTAAGAAATACATGGCTGAAGCTCCGTTGTTGGCCAAACCAAGTCCTGGGGAGACTCTTTACCTATACCTGGCGGTATCTGAACAAGCATTGAGTGCTGTCCTCATTCGAGAAGAGGAGAAAATCCAGAAACCTATCTACTACGTGAGCAAAGTGTTGCATGGGGCTGAGTTGAATTACTCACCCATTGAAAAGTTTGCTTTGGCATTAGTGACTGCCTCGAGGAAGTTGCGACCTTACTTCCAGGCACATAAGATTCAAGTTCTGACAAACCAGCAGTTGAGAAATATATTGCATAGCCCTAAGGCCAGTGGAAGGTTAATAAAGTGGGCAATTGAGTTAAGAGAGTTTGATATCACATATAAGCCTCGAACAGCCATTAAGGCTTAGGCATTGGCTGACTTCATGGTTGAATGCACCATTAACAACCAAGAAGTCGGGGGGCAGGAGATGATAGCTACCCCTGGGGAAGAGGATAAAGATGAAGAGCTTAGGTCTGATCTGAAGGAGTATTGGGTGCTCTATTTTGATGGAGCATCAAAAACAAAATCTAGTGGTGCAGGTGTGGTTTTACAAAGCCCCGATGGGTTCATGGTGGAGTATGCTTTGAAGTTGGACTTTTCGACAACCAACAACGAAGCTGAGTATGAAGCCTTGATAGCCGGTTTAGGCTTGGCCAGGATCATGAGGGTCAAAAATCTCAAAGTATGTGGCGATTCAAGACTAGTGGTATCACAAGTAAATGGTGAATTTGAGGCCAAGGATGAAACTATGGTGAAGTATTTGAGAGTTGTGAAGGCAGTGATGACTCAGTTTGATGAGTGTTATGTGGAACATATTCTGAGAGAGGAGAACGTTAAGGCCGATGCCTTGTCCAAGTTGGCTTCTTCTGAGATAGAAAATTATTCAGGAAGTGTTTACTTCCAGGTCTTGAAGCCCCCGACCATCAACTCAAAGTTGGTGGCACTGATTGATGTAGGAAGCTGTTGGATAGATCCCATCAAAGCTTACCTTGAAACCGGATGGCTCCCTGACAATGCCTCGGAGGCACGAAAGCTGTCAGTAAGAGCATTGAGATATGCCTTGATTGAAGGCGTCCTTTACAAAAGGTCTTTTGTCATCCCATACTTGAAGTGTCTGAGGCCCCAAGAGGCAAGGGAAACTTTGGAATAAGTTTATGAAGGTATCTGTGGGCAACACTTGGGGGGCAGAGCCCTAGCTCACAAAATAACCCGTTTGGGATTCTACTGGCCAGAAATGTTGGCCGACGCACAGAGCTATGTCAAGCGGTGCGATAGATGCCAAAATCACGCTCCGATAGTAAGGCAGCCGCCTGAGATGTTAACGTCGATTAGCTCCCCTATTCCATTCGCAATGTGGGGAATGGATATACTTGGTCCTTTCCCCGTAGCTTCAGCACAAAGGAAGTTTCTGATAGTTGCCATCGACTACTTCACTAAGTGGATTGAGGCTAAGCCTTTGGCCAAAATAACCACCAAGCAAGTTTCCCAGTCTTTTGGGAGAGCATCATTTGCAGATATGGGATCCCTCGAGTCCTTGTGACGGATAATGGGACACAGTTTAACAATGAAGAATTTAAGAAGTACTGCGAGGAAAATGCCATTGAGCTTCGTTTTACTTCAGTAGCACATCCGCAAGCAAATGGACAGGCAGAGGTCGCCAATCGAATCATCCTCGATGGACTGAAGAAGAGGGTCGAACGTTCTAGGAACACTTGGGTGGACGAGCTATTTCCTATACTATGGGCGTATCGTACCACCTGTAAAGTATCAACTGGAGCAACCCCGTTCTTGTTGGCTTACGGGGCCGAGGCAGTTATGCCCCTCGAGATTATGCACGCATCACCTCGAGTTGAAGCATATGAACCAGAAGTTAATGAAGAGGGCATGAGACTCGCCCTTGACCTAATTGATGAGGTTAGGGACGAAGCAAATTCCAGGAATGCAGAGCATCAGAAGAGAGCGTCTTTCTACTACAATTTAAGGGTTAAGGAGAGGTTCTTTCGACAAGGTGACTTGGTTCTAAGGAAAGTAGAAGCTTCAGGAGTTGGACAGAAAGGAAAGCTAGCCCCTAACTGGGAAGGGCCATATCGATTCAAGAAGACACTAGGACGAGGATCCTACAAGTTGGAGACATTAGATGGGAACGAAGTGCCACGAACTTGGCATGCTTTGAACCTGAAGATTTATTATGTGTGAGCTATCCTTGTACGGATTCAGCTTTCTATCTATTTATTAGGAGAAATAGAAATAAGGTTCGATGAAACCATTCCAGAGCCATTAAGCTCAGAGTAGGAAGTAGACTATCTATGTAAGGGTTGAACCCATTCCATTGACATTATGTCAGCTTATCAATAAAGTTTGTTTTTGCTTCCATCAGATTACTTCTTTCGTTTTGTTATTTTAAAAGACGAACGATGTATAAATTTGTGAGTATAGTATAAGCCAAGGGGCCAAGTATAAGAGCGCAACAGACTATAAGCAAAAACAAGAATATGGAAACAAAAGAAACTAACTGCATAGATAAGTTAAATTTAAGTTTTACATCATAAACCCCGAAGGGCAAAAGTTCGGAATAAATAAAGATAAAAAACAGAAATAAGCCACGTAGGGCCATCTACACATCTAGGTCATCAACTGCAACATCTCCTTGGGTAAGAGGAAGATCTGCTCCTTTAGCAGAGCTATCTAACTCCTCTACCCCAGGAGAAGAAGGTGGATCCTGAGTGGGCTGAGAGTCCCCATCCACGGCTGCCTCTGTAGCAACCTCCAAAGCAGCTGTTACTCCAGGGATAGCAGGAACCGGGAATCTCTCTAGGGACACCCCCTCGATCTTCCCGCTCAGCTCCTCGATGATCTCCTCCCAGCACTCCTTAAAGGTACCAGGAAAATTCGCATCATACTCGGCATTCAGGACATCTTGAAAGTCCTTAGAAGCCTTGTAGTCAGCTATGATGTGTTCCCTGTTCTGCTGCACCTCCAGCTGCAGCTTCCTGTTCCTCTCCTTCTCCGCTGCCAGCTCCTTCTCCACCTCCCTAAAACGAGCAAAATTTGCCTCAGAGGAGGCAAAGTATCTATCTCTGTCCCTCTCGGCTATAGTCTTGTCAGCACGCACCGTTTTAAGATTATGAACGGCGGCCTGAAGGTAAGCGTTCATCTGCAAAGAAAACAAGTGAATAAGGGAAATGGAAATACAATTAAATTATGGAGTTGAAGAAAAAATTACCGAAGCAACAGCTTGGGCCCCAAGAAGCTCAATCTGCCGATCATCAGAAGACTCCACAATGTGGGCCCTATCTCGTGGAGTAACCACGCTCCTAGACCACTCAGTTGCCGCCCTAGAGTCGCCCACAGCTGTGTCCCTGTTGCATAACCCCCATCCCACTGTGAAAGGAGTGAGGTCTTCATCAATTGGAACTAGCCTTTCTTGAAGAAAGGCAGGAACATGCTCCACTGCAGAAGAGGCATCCTCAGTCCTGGCCCTTTTGGCCCGAGGATTTTCTGTTACTACCCTAGCAGCAGCAGCCTCCCTCTACTTGAAAATTGCTCCCAGAGCAGCTTTGGCTGCAAAATGAGTACAAAATGTCAGAAAATTATATCTAGCATAAAATTTTTAATAAGGCAAGAAGTGAGGATTTCCAGTTAATTACCCTCAGGGCCCAAATCGCTTAGCCCATGGGCCTGCAGCGAATCTTCAGAAATCAAATTTGCACGTTGATGCAAATTATCATATGTTAACAAAGCTATGGCAGCCTCTTCTTCCACGCCCAATTTTATACTCCTGACAGGCCCATCAACGGCTATGCAGAAATTGGGCCGAAAATAGTTGTCCCAATCATCCCCATCCAAAAAGACGTAAAACCACTCCCTCTTCCAATCAGGAAGGGAATCGGGAGCGGAATCCAAAACGAAACAAGAACGGGCTAGAGAACGGTGTTGGATTTTGACCCAACCCGAGTTGTCAGAAGAATTGACAAACTTGAATAAATAACGAAAGATAGAAATACTGGGCTCAAGCCCATGTTTCCTACACTGGACCATGAAACAATAAATAAAACGCCATGCATTTGGCATAACTTGGGTTGGACAAACCCTGGCTTCAGCTAAAAGACGGTAAACAAAAGGAGGAGGTGGAAGGCGGAAACCAGCATAGAAAGTTTCTTTGTAAATCCTAATTGCCCCAGGCTTTGGGTGACAAGCCCTTTCGTTTGGGGCTAGAACAACCACCCTATAAGGCCCATTAATACGAAAAAGTTGGGCTAAAATATCTACCCTATGCTGTTTGTATTTTGATTTATACTCGTAAGCATCTAAGTGAAGCATATTGGGAAAAGCTTGGCCAAATTCGTTTAAAATATCTCTAAGGGAAAAAACACTGGCATGAACAAGAGATGTTTTAGGGTTCTTACCCCTTGAAACCCTTGGAGCAGTGGTAGAGGTATGAGCGAGTTGAGATTGGCCTGAAGAATTAGAATCTTCCATTGAAGCGCTTCCTTTGTAAGCTTGAACCCAGAAAAATTGAAAGTAAAAGTTGGAGAAGATGAAGATTCAACGATCTTCAAACGGAAACTGGGGAATAGGGCGGTGGAAAGGTGCCGGAAATCGCCTCACGACAGAACCCTAGCAGAGCTTTTTGGAAAGTATTTGGGGGATATTGAGAGAAAATTCTTGCAAAAAAGTGAGATGTGAAATGAGGAACGCACACCACTCTTTTATAGAGTTCACGGTCGGTCAATCAACCGTTTGTAGTAAGTAAATGGGTTGTCAACAGGTGACTGGACCTTTGAATAGGCGGGAAGCCCATGAAATTCAAATTTTGAATTGATTTTACTAAATTCTAGAAAGTTCTATGACATTTTTAGAAAATAGGATAAGGATCTGTCAGAGTTGAAAGGCTGGAAGCCCAATTAAAAAGGCCACGCCCAGGAGGATAAAACTCCTAGGCGTTGGTTCGCAAAGTACCTTCTAGGCGGGGATACCCACGCCCAGGCTCGTTTTTTACAAACAAGGGTATACCCACACCCAGGAGACCAAACCTCCTAGGCGTGCCTAAGGAAGGTGTCTCCTTGGCGGGGGTACCCACGCCCAGGTTGGTTTTTGAGGGACGAAGGTACACCCACGCCCAGGAGACCAAACTTCCTAGGCGTGCCTAAGGAAGGTGTCTCCTTGGCGGGGGTACCCACGCCCAGGTTGATTTTTGATAGACCCATACCCACGCCCAGGAGACCAACTTTCTTGGCGTGGCTAAGTAAAATGGTCTCCTTGGCAGGGATACCCCCGCCTAGTACGCTTCATTTTTGGCAGGGTATTTTTCTTAAATTATTAATGGAAGAAAATCCTTTAAAAATTCTGAAAACAAGCCAATAATGATTTAAAGTTGGGAAATTGGACAATAATTTCCAAAAAATCTCGGATAATAGAAAAATTATTTCTAAAAATTATTTCTAAAAATTATTTTATGCTTGAAAGTACCATTAAGTATTTTTGGTAAAATATCCAAAAATAGTAAAATACTTGTGGGTACATAGAGAACGCAAGGAAAATATCTATAATTCCCTATAAGACGTAAATACCATTAGCTTCGAATAAAGCCAAACATCGTAAATGTGCAGGTCGCTCCACACTTTACATTAAGACGGTATTCGTGAAACACTAGTGTACAACAAGCAATAAACCCTGACCCAAGTCTCGAAAAGGCCGTTAAAACTTCGAAGAAAACCTGATCAGTTTTCCTAGAAGTTGGGGGGCAAATGATATGGGCTGAAAATAAGCCCTAAAGACACATTTAATATGGCATTAATTAGACCCAGCATGGTCCAAACAGGGGGCCCATTAATGAGGTCAGACTCTCTATTTTAATATTAATTTCGTAGTTAATATTAAGGGAAATAAACAGCTCAGCAATAGTAATCAGATAAGGATGCTATTCCTACCAGACTTAGCCTCCAAGGTACCTAATTCAATATGGAAACAGACTCCTACAAGGAAGGAGTCTAGAACCTTCCTCAAGGCAGTGGCTTGCCCACCAAGTATCCGAATCCTACTACGATTCTAAGGCTCCTGTAGCCTATTTAAAGGGCCAGACCCCTCATCTCAGAACTACGTCTTGGCTTGATTCTCAATAACGAGATACGTAGGCACTCTGTGAGGACCGATCAGTCTCGAACACGGAAACAACCATTAAAGCTCGAAGCTCACCATCCCTTTACATTAAATAAACACAAACCCTAATCGTAATTCGATAACCCGATTTTTATTCCACAACAAAAATATAATTTTTAATTTTAAAAAATAATAACTAAATAATTTTTAACGTTTAATCAAAAATTGATCAATTTGAAAGGATATATAATATGGAACGGTGGAATCATATTCGATGATTTTAAATTTTAATGATTTTAGAATAGATAGCACTATTTAATATTGTAATGATGTAGAAATTTGTTTCAAATTTAAGTAAATCCTTCTCGTGGGTTAGTTTTTTTTTTTTTTTTTTGTCAAATTCTCGTGGGTTAGTTAAATAGAAGAATCGATCAAAGTTTGTCTAAAACGACAAAATCTTAAAAATTTGATCAAATAGATTATAAGCAAAAAATAAGTTGAATTACATGAAAGTTATGGTAATTTTCGAGATGTACTGATATGATAATGATATAAAAATTAAGTGAAATAAATAATATGGAAACTACTTAAATTATTATTCATTTAAATTTCTTATTTTTTTTTTTGAGGCTAAATAATGATATCTTATACTCCCAACTGGATCAGTACAAAAATTTATATATTTTGATAAATAATTAAATAACAAATTTTGAATAATCCATATTTAAATATATGGCACCTTTATTTTATAATTTTTAAAATATATCTAAATTATAAATTAGCTATGATAATTTATTGATATATGATTTTATGGTTGCTTTTTCTTAATTATAAAGTTTATAAGAATCCATTACTTTTACTTTTTACACGATATTTATACTAAAAAGTTATTTATTAATAAAGATATTTTATAAAGATAAAAATTATCTTAAAAAAGGGAAAATCCACCATCATAATCCCAAATATCTTATTTCAAAACAAAATTCCAAAAGTCGAAGAAATATTTTAACTAAGAAGGAAGAATATAAAAATACATTAAGGTGGTATTGTATCAGAACTTCAAATGACTTTTATTGACATTTTAAAAGTCAATGATTTTTAGTGATTTGATAAATTTTTAATGACTTTTATAGAATTTGTGTATTTCATCATAACATTTATAGACTTTTTTATCTAGACTTTTGAGGAATTTTACTTACATATAATGACTTTTGATCGATAACTTATACTAATATGAATGTAACTTACATATAATGAATTTAACATAAACTTATATTAGAACTGTAAATGAACAGACTCAAACTCTCTATATTGTCATCCCTAGATGTACATCATTGATCGATGAAATCGTATAAATCTTAAAATGTGATTTGATTGCGAGAATATGAATCGCATGAGTCATTTTAAAGATCGAAATTGATTGAATATAAAATATACGAACGATTAATGAATAATTCAATTTAGTTCGAGTTCGGCTCGACTCGAATTATTCATGACCAAACTCGTGTTTGACTCGTTTATTAGCGAGCCGATCTTGAACATCATTTTTCATTCGGTTAGCAAAATCGGTTTGACTCGGTTCGTTTTAAAAAAAATTAAACTCGGCTTGGCTCGGCTTAAACAAAACTCGACTCTATTCGTTTATAACCGTAACTTTAATAAATAAGTAAGAAAAAAGTCATAAATTATAAGTTTGTTAAAAATTTTATAATAAGAAGGTCTATTAATAATATCACTTATAAAATTTTTCATTTACAAGAATATTATAAAATAATTATTAAATTATTAAACAATTTGTCCCTAAATAATTGTCAGATTCCTTACTCCAATACACATTTTTACCAATTTTTCCATATATACCCCTTTATTTCTAATACCAATGTTTAACTTTATATTTTATAAACACACTTATAACTCATCATTTAATGTTAAGATTAAGGGCAAACATGTAAACAAATTACATACTTAAATTTTTCTTAATATATGTGTTTTTTGCAAATATGTTAACTAAAAAGGGACGGGGGAGTAATATAAAAGCCATTTGAAATCTTGTCCCAAACCACAAAACTTTTCAAATAAGACTTCTAGTTATAATTTGAGTAAAAAGTCATTAAAAGTCATTAAATATAATTATACTTCAAATCCATGACTTTTTGAATAACCGTCTATTTTTAAAGAGTCATTAAAAGTTTAAATTGAATAACATCATACTTTTAATGATTTTTTAAAAATTGTTAAAAGTATTAATTGAATAACACCATACTTTAAAATATTCCTTAAAAATAAGAATTGAATAACACATAACTTTTAAATTTCTTATAAATCATTAAAAATTGATATTAAATACCATCCCTTGTAAGAAAATAAAAACACTGTAACAATATCACTATAAAAAATATCAAATTGTCTTCCTTCTTTCCCCCAAAAAAGTTGCTTTTTTTTTTTTAGCATTTCTAAAATCGGAATCACAATATAAAGCAAGTATCAAAGCATTATGTTGTTTCCACAAAATCATGCTTAAAAATCCAAAATTCCAACAAGAAAAAGTTGGTATAGAGTATCCCATTTCCGCTGTATATTTTGTCTCCACATTGTCAATTCAGTTTCTGGATACATACCCAACACAATATCCAACAAACAACAAAGCAACCTTTATACGCAAAGTCAAACAAGAATCACGCAAAACTAGAAAAACCAAACATAAACTCAATTGAACACCATTGCATTTCCCCACCCAAATCAAAATACACCATGGATCAACAAACTGAAGTCAGAGAAATCATGTCTGAACTAGTCAAAATTAATGGTTTAGATACGACGTTAACGTTAACATTGGCCGGGAAATTACAGTGGCACGACGGTCAGCGCCACCGTTGTTTGACTGTTGAGAAAGAAGTCCTGGGTTTCTCCAACGTGGGTTCTAAACTGTTTGTTAAAACTGTTGTTGAGACATCTGAGGGGGTGTGTTGTGTTGGAGGTGGTAATAAGGGTCCCACTAGGAAGACGTTTGTGTTTGAGACGTTGTCGGAAGGGTCTTTGCAACTTTGGTCTCAAAAGCTTGGTCAATATATTGATTCTTTAGGTAACTTTTTTTTTGTTTAAATATGTGTGTTGAATTGTTGTGAATGATTATGTGTATGTTGATGATATGTACTTGTTCTGTTTTGAGTTTATGACAAAATATGTGACCCTTACTATAAAGAAGGGGTTAGGGTGATTGAGTTATTTACGGAATTTTCAACTTTACTGGTTTCGTGTAGTTTCGTCAGGGCACGGAGTCTGAGGAGTGTTATTTTACTAAATTTGATATAGCATATGAAATTTAATCACTTTATTGGTGAATGTGGATGTGTTTGATGCAGAAACTGAACAGAATTTTGTTCGGTTGGCAGTTTGAATGAGATGCATGGTGTACTTTGGTGGGGGAATGTATAGTATAGACCTTGTTAATGGTTTCTTGTGTAATGTGCTTCTTTTAGTGATTTCCCTAGAACTTTTCTTTTTGATGTTAATCATTGATACTTCTGTTTAGTGAACTTACTGGTAGGTTTTTAACTGCAAGTTTGAGAATGGTGAAGGCTTTCGAATTTGAAACAATCACCATGTGTGTATTGGAACTTATAATAAACCAAACCAGAAATACTCGGTGTATCTCGTCGGTAGAGAAGGGTGCAGGGAAAGGCCGGTAAGATGTACAGAAACCTTACACTAAGAGAGTGGTTATTGGAACTTTATATCATAATCATATTTGAGTTATGCATGATCTATGCAGTTGTGTCCCGAAACATTGTTCAATTAAATTCTTTAAAGGGTTGTGTCGCTGGGTGTAAAGTCCTAGAACCTTTATCAGAGTTTACGTTTTTGTGTAAAGTCCTAGAACCTTTATCAGAGTTTACGTTTTTTTTTATCTAGGTGATTTTACTTACTTTTTTTTTTTGGTTAAATAAAAAATTTTATTGCTCGATGAAACAGCTACAGGATTTAGAGGGGCATACCCCAATCAAAACAAGCAACACTAATCAGCAAACATATACATGGCCAAACCGGAACCGGAACCGGCAAATCGGACCGGACCGGACCGGGTCAAAACCGGTCAAAACCGGCCCGAACCGGAACCGGCCCTAAACCGTCGGTTTATTTATTTTAAAGGTTCAGGTTCAGGTTTGTGTGTATTAAAACCGGTGAACCGGCGGTTCGAACCGGCGGTTCGAACCGGTGGTTAACCGTTAGTAATGACTGGTTATGTATTAATGTAGTATAGATTATAAAAATTATTGTAATAAATTTTATTGTTTGTTGTATTCTTGTAAAACATTTAAAATTTATTGTAATATCTATACTATTATATAAATTCCGAAACATTGAAAGTTTTGGTACCTATTTTTTGGTACTAAGTGAATTTACTTATTTACCCTTCATTATAAAGAAAAATATATATGATATCTATACTATTAAAATTCCTAAAATAAATAATAACATAATATGATTAATGATAAGTAGTCGATTGCTTTTTTTCACAATTACTTTTAATTGAAGATATTACCTTTTATAAACACCTACTAATCTTACAATCACAAATATCTATACTATTATATAAAAGCCGAAACAATAAAAGAGTTTTGGTATCTGTTTTTTGTTACTAAGCGAATTTATTTATTTACCCTTCATTATAAAGAAAATATATATGATATCTATAATATTAAAACTCCTAAAATAAATAATAACATAATATAATTAATGGTAAGTAGTCGATTGCCTTTTTTTACATTTACTTTTAATTGAAGATATAAATAACCCTTTTCACCAAAAACATGTTACTTTTTTAATTTTCTTTAACTAAATCCTCTCTTATTCTAATCATTATACGGACATTATATTTTATAAAATAAAAGAATTATTTTATAATTACTAATAATTAAACAATTATTTTTTTCAACTAAAACCTATCATCTTTCTATATTTTCTGACTAAAATCTTTCCATTTTTAGAAATATCATGGATAACATTTATACAACTATTATCAAATCATCTCATATAAAAATTTAAGCCTCCAAAATTAATATTTCAAAAAATAATTTAAATTAATGAAAAAAATTCATTTAATATTTTAAAAAATCCGTGCATCGCACGGGTTTTAAGCTAGTATTTACTAATGTTTTAATAAAAAAAAGTACCAATGAATTTAATATTAAATTAATTTACGTGAAAGTACCACTTAATAAAAGTGAAACTATTATATCCTTGAACTTTTAAAACGGTTTACATCTTACAAATTTTAAAAAATTACTTAGCATTACAATACTTCTAAATTATAATTCATTCCATCCAAATTCAGAAAAACTTATCGTATTTCGAAAAAAAAAACGTATCAAGTATAATGTATATATAAGGTTCAAACCGGAACCGGAACCGGGTCTTGAACCGGGTCAAAACCGGGTCAAACCCTGAACCTGAACCGTCTGAACCGGAATCGGCGGTTTATATCCTGTTAAGGTTTAGGTTCCGGTTCAAGATTTTTACAAACCGGAACCGGCGGTTCACGAACCGGAACCGGCGGTTCACGAACCGTGGCCATGTATAAGCAAACATCACCATACAACCAGAGCATAAACAACTAGTAGAAGAGGGTAATAAGATGAGGGCTAATTAGCAAAAAAAAAAAAAAAAATAAGATGAGGGCTATTTGCTGCCCATCTTTTGAACACCGAGCATGAAAAAACTTTCTCTCTAACAATCCTTTTTATGTTGCCCACAATAGTCCCTGTAGGCTTTCCACTGCTTCCATGAAGCCGAACATTTCTTTCTATCCATGTGTGGTATACAGAAACTGCAATGTAGAGACTACCAATGTAACGCACTGGGGCAGGAATATCACTGCTAAATAACTTCCCATTTCTTTCTATCCATGTATGGATATATTGGTTTTAATGAAAAAGGAACTGGAGGAGTGACTTTGCACGACCATATAGTAGCACAATAAAAGGAAATAAGAAAGTTCCTTCGGAGAAGGTAAACCTTAATGGCAGAAATCAAATTTGACATTATTTTATATATTAAGGTGGCAAACCTGATGCTACTGTGGCAAATATGATGCTAATGTGCAAAGGTAAACCTAAATGGGTGGCAATCTGATGCTACTGTACAAAGACATTCACCTCCCTTTTTTCTCATAATGGTATATTAAATGGACATAGGGAAGTTTTGTGCAAGGGTAACTTACGTTAAACACCTTAGCATGTTGCCCAACATCCTAATAGCCAGTCTAACTTTTTAATTTGTAGCTCTGAAGTTGACGGGGTAGCTCTATTTACATAATGGTGAAAACAAACACATCTAAAGTTTTGTTTACGAAGTAGTTGTTTCATGTTTGTAGAAATATCCTTGGACGTTAAAATGCACTAGGAGGTAATTCATTTTGCCCAATAATTATTGTTTTATGGTCATGTATATGCTTTTCTTGTTCTCTGAATTTTATCTAGACTGTGAAAAACATTAGGGTTGATAGTTTCCTGCTATAATTTAGGATGGATTCTTTTACTCTTCCTGCTACTTTTGTGCTTTAATAACTACGTGACTATTTTCAATCTATGAGTAAGAAAATGACTTCTTTAATTTGTCATCCAATTCTAATTATCATTTTTTTGTCCCCTGGGAGAGTTCTCCTATGCTGCTATACGATTAAACTAGATCATAGTTGTGTTACATCATTGAGAGCCTCATACACCTACCGACATTTATTTTTTGAAGCATTTATTCTAAAATGTTGGTGATTTGTTTTTTTTATCCTTTTTCTTCCCTTTTTTTTATTGCAGGACGGCCAAAAAAACTGCTCATATATGTTAATCCATTTGGAGGAAGGAAATCTGCTTCAAAGATCTTTCTTGCTGATGTGAAGCCCTTACTCGACGATGCTAATATTGTATATACAATGCAAGGTTGGTATTTAATCGCATATCTATTATTACAGCCGTCACATATTTGGTAGTTGAGTATGATGGTTGTTTTTTTTAACTATGTTTCTCAGAAACTAAACACCAGCTCCATGCTAAGGAGATCGCGAATAAAATGGATTTGTCAATGTATGATGGTATTGTTTGTGTTAGTGGGGACGGAATATTGGTTGAGGTTTGTCATTTCTCCTCAATTGTTTATTTAATCAGGCCATACACTTTTTGCAATTTAATCAGGCCATACACTTTTTGCAATTTCTATTTACTTTTTTCTGCTAAAAACAATGAAAGTTGTTGTCTTTATATTAATCGCCTGAAACTAACACAAGTCGAACAAATAACATATCCATGTAGATAATTGTGTCTACAGGGAGTGTTTTCAACTTGTCAAGTAAAGTTTACCTGATTACGTGGACAATAAATGAGTCAAAATGGATGTTTTAGGTTAACTAAATAGATAAAAAACACCAAACAGACAAACAAAACAAAACATACCCCGTATATCCTGCTTAGAGCAGTGTATGGGGATGGTAAGATGTACGCACCATGCCCCTACTCTTTAGGGAGGCTGTTTCCGTGAAGATCCGTGCATGACAAAATAGTGAGAGATATATATACACACAAACAACTACATATTTTAATTCTACTAACAGACATGTAAAAAGCAAAAAGTACGATATAGCAAATACATGCACATGAGAACAACCAAGTAGCCATTCGAATAAACATAAATTTGATCACATAACTTGTAAAGTGGTCCAAACAATACCTGAGCCCATGATTTTTTTCAGATGGGACTCACTTGTGTGGATTTTAATTTACTCGAGTCATGATGAATAAGTAAAATGAACCATTGAATCGAAAATATCAAATGTTTACTATCTGAGCATTTATGCATTTCCCTCGTTAATACGAACCCAATACCCGAAACTTATCCATTGAATATCCACGAACACATTGAATGAAACTGAACAATTTGTTCATCGAGACCTTGTTTTGTAGATTTCATTCGATCATTCCATGCCCCAATTATGCCCATTTTGACTTCGTATTTTGAGAACCGAATTTGTAAACACTCCTTTTGATTACACGTCACGAATACCCATTTTTTCGAATCGTTTACAGTCTTGAGTGCTTAATATTTCCATCAAGGATAGGGACAAATTGACATTAGTACCACTTATTAATATCCACCAGGACCACCACAAGTCCATCCCAAACTTTCTTTATCTCTTGTATGTACCTCATGTACGTATATGTGGCAGATAAATAAACCTCTACCTGTGTGATTAATTTAATGTGAAACATAAATAATACCCAAAATCCAAATTTACACTGACCAAGTGTATATGTGTGCATAGCCTTGAGGATCTGGAACCATCGCTCTTGACTCTGTTCCTGAACCGTACAAATATGTATAAGAAAAAGAGTACCCGAGAGAGAACGACAACGATCGACATTCCAGTAGGAAGTGCCAGGGACCCAAAGACATCGTTCTGACGTCTCTATCTATACATTCTGAATATATACGTATATGTCTCGAAATTTCACCCCCATGTGTATGCATCTTGATGGTAATTTAATAGGCTCAATTAACTGTGACTCTGTGAGTTACTGATTGGTAATTTAATACTGTACAGTTTAGTGACCCCTTGTTCTATTAAAACCATCTCCCATGTGTGTGTAGGATGTACAATGTACATGTCTTTGAATGTGTTCTCTTGAGATAAACATAAGTATTTACACTTTCCTATCATTGTTTATAATGTAAACATTGAAACACATCGACTTTTCCAAAAATTATTATTTCAAAATTTATGCACCTCTAGGCTCTTTATTAATCAAAGTTAATTAAAATCTGCACGTATATTGTACCTTTAATGGATATTGTGTCTCATCTGTTGGTACTTCACACGGTATATTAATCCAGCAAAGGGCAATGGAAATATCGTTTAGTGCTAAATTTTATCCTTTAATTACAGTTTGAATGAGAATGAAGATTAAAACATACTAATATCATACGACCATAAAGTAGGCAAAAGAAGACATCTTAACTTCTAGAATTTGTTTTTAGTTACAGACAAACCATGCAACAATTAAAACTTTTATGAAATTAGAACTTAAGCTTAATAGCAAGGGAATGTAGAAGAGAGATTTAAACTGAGAACATTGTTGGTAGAAATCCAGTAAAGGTTCAATGAAATGTTCTTCCAATGGTCCAAGTATCTAACGACTTACAAGAAATACTAAAAGGTATATTATATACTTTTGTTAGTAGTAGTAATAGTATAATACTGGAAATAATTAATACTAAAAGGCATATTGTAGACTATTATAAAATTATCATTAAACTATTATGAAATTTTAAACAAATATTTGTTTTGTATTATCCTTGCTCTGTGTCACTTCTATTGAAGATGCAGTTGCCTGACCTTCGGACTTGTAAGTTCCCCATGCTGGGCTGATTTTGCATTTTTTTTATTAAAAATTTAAGGTAGGATAAACTGAAGAGTAGATTGTTTACCAAGTTATAAAAAATAATAACACCAAGTTGTCTGTTCTCTATAAACATTAGGATAGTTACATTTACATGATATGAATTTGTCAATTGACGGTGCCGTAGCTCTTTTGGTTAATAAAGTAGGAGCATTCTGCTTCTGTAATATCATGTTTTTCTTTTCATCTTTTGTTTTCTGTAAAAATATGGTCATAAACTTCATCTCTTTCCTGTCTGGTTTGTGCTTTTTAGTAGGTTGTAAATGGACTCCTGGAGAGGGAGGATTGGCAGTCGGCGATAAAAATGCCTCTTGGAGTAGTACCTGCAGGTGTGTGGTATCACTTCTAGTCAGATATTCCAGTGTTTTGCTTTATTCTAATATCCCTTTCTTTATTTACGTACTTGTGGTGTTTGAATTTTACTTCTCATTAGTGATCTCTTGTCCTCTTGAATCCTTTGGGCACAATGTTTTACCTATATTATTAAGATTTTCTTACATTAACTTTTCACTTTTCATATGCCAAATTGAATCTTTAGGTTATTTACTCTATTACATACTTTATCTGTAAGGATCTTGTATAGAAGAAACCATTTATGTAGCAGCTAGCTTTACATCAAATTTGTTCTCTACCTGAAAAGATGTTCATGTAGTTACTTAAATTCATGGTGATGATTGTTAATTAAAGTGCTGTTATATGATTCTATTATGCAATTTTTTGGATGCAGGTACCGGAAATGGTATGGCAAAATCTCTTCTGGACTTTGTTGGTTATCCGTGTACAGCTCTTTATGCGGTTCTTGCCGTCATTCGAGGTTATTAACGGTCTTTATAGTTTTTTATTGGTTTATTCATTTTCTGTTAATAATTTCCGCCTTATTTTCACTGAAAAAGGAAATTTTCTTTTCTTGTTCTGTCATCGGCAGGACATAAGCGTTCATTGGATGTAGCAACTATCTTGCAGGGGAAGACCAGATTTTATAGTGTATTAATGCTTGCTTGGGGTATAAACTTAATATAAAATATGTTATGCCATTGAATTATGATTTTGGTGTTGTTTTACTCTATTTTTAAAAGAATTGCACTTTCCACTTTCTATTGGTGGACTTCACTTCTGATGAGTTGACGCATCCTCTGTAAAATTGTTGAAAATAACTCTCAGTTATATTGTTTATTGTAAGTTGTCAGACTATAACATGTTGTCTTCAGGTTTGGTTGCTGATATTGACATAGAGTCAGAAAAATATAGATGGATGGGGAGTGCACGAATGGAATTCTATGTAAGTACTTTATCAACTTAAATATTAGTCTGCCATTTCATTCCCCTCTTAGAAATGAAAGGGGTATTAACTTTAACGTATATAAATTTAATTTGTTTTCAAAATTTAATTTGTTTTCCATAAGTTTTCCGTATGTTTTCATTGTAAAAATAAATTAAGCGGTATTAATCAGTCATATGCTAATAATATTAGGGGTTACCTCCTATCTAAAGTTTATTAAAAAAATGTAATAAGATAATTAGTTTCAGTTCCTATTTTGCCACCACTAGCATTCTTTAGAGGCTGGCATCCATGGAAAATATATTGAATCAAAATGAAATACTATGAAATGTTGAGAACCGGTATGAATGTATCTGCAATTTATTCAATAAAATTTCGAGGTCCCATTTTCATATTCTGTATACACATCAAGATTCTAACCTCAGTGTTAATATGTCTTGGAGGTCACATATCAATATATCAGTGTATTTTATCAGTCAGGTCTTACCTGTGATTGGCAAACAAGTCTTTTAGGTTTTTTCAATAAACAAGATTAACTAAAAGATGTGCACCATACATGCTCATCAACCATGTCTTATAATTGGTTGATATTCTTAATATTTTTGTATATGTAATAATAAAATAAATATATTCACAAGTATGTTTTCAGCACTCTATCCATACTCATAAATTGGAAACAAGTCAACTATCTTTCTAGGAAGAGGTATATAAAGTATACTAGTATTGAATAATGAATATGACATATACTATATGTTGTTCTCATGTCCTTGATTAAATGCTGAACCAAATCCTTCCTTTCAAGTAATTATTGCCAACTTCTTGTCAATCTTAATGGGCGTAACCCTTTGTATTGACGTTGGGGTGGGCAGTGTTCTTTGGCATGAATTTCTAGTGTGATAGGAAAAATACTGTCTTTGTCAAGAAAAAAGAAAGGAAAATACTGCTCTATAGCTGGTTGGTCAAGTGGTCTGTTGAAGATAAATGTGCATCTTTAACCATGCTAGTTTCTTTAGCATGGTGAAATTATTATCTTGAAGTGGCTAGTGCTATGCAACTTCATTTTATAGGCATTCTGAATGGCCAATAAAAAAGGTTCGAGGGTGTCTGGAAATTGTGTTCTGAAATTTGGTTTGTAGATTGTTTAAGAAGTTAAGTTTGTCTTCTCAATACTAGTGTATGTACAGGCTCTTCAACGGATATTACATTTGCGGACATACAACGGGAATATATATTTTGTACCTGCTCCTGGCTTTGAAGCTTTCGGGGATGAACTAACTGGCCAAAATGTTGAAGGTGGAGGCGTTTGTACTCGTGGTACAAATCAAGGGGAGACAATTGATATCCAACAGCATGGATATCGACAGTCAAATATTAACCTGCAGAATTTGAATTGGAGAAAGGTTGAAGGTCCTTTTGTTTCAGTCTGGCTTCATAATGTACCCTGGGGAAGTGAGGACACCATGGCAGCTCCTGATGCCAAGGTTGATTTCTTTCTGTCGGTTTAAAATTCTTCGCATTCTCTTATTTTTTTTTTAACTTGTTCTTCCCAGTTCGATGTGTTTTTTTTTTAATTTTTTTTACATCATCTTTTTAGTGTTGTCTAATGTTTATATGAGTTAGAATTTCACCATATACACAATCTTTCACAAGCTGAATTTTGTTAGATCACTAGTTTTTAATTTTTGACTGGAACTCATCTCCTTTTGTTACTTCTTAGATTTAATGTGCCCGTCTTATGGGGTGGTTGGACGTGCGGGGATGGAGGGCACTATTTGACAAACTAGATTTATAACTATTAGCCTATTAAACCCACTCAAGAAAAAAGCCTATTCAATTGACATGTTTTGGGATCTCTAAACTTTAAAGCTACTTAGATCTTACATGATTTCTCTCTCTCTCTCTCTCTCTCTCTCTCTCTCTCTCTCTCTCTCTCATGATTTCTCTCTCGTATATATATATGGGTAAAAAGAATCTAAAGGTACCTTTAGATAAATCTCCCAAAGTTAATCTAATAAGTCAATGAAGCTACAATGGAAATTAATAAAAAAATACTTTTTATTAATGAAATTTGATTTTACAATGTTGAATACAAATCTCATCTTGGTCAAATGCATGTTAGCAATTTTATTTTTTATGTTTAAAATGATCATATTTTTGTTTTTTTAATTCTATTTAAAAAATGTGAAGAATTTACATAAATACACACTTAGTCACTTAACTTTAGGAAATCTATCTAAAGTTAACTTTAGATACCCTTTACCCTATATATATACACACACACACACACGCACACACCGATTAGTGACCGGAATGAAATGTCACTTGCGCACTTCTGGACCTGTTTCGTTACTCCTTCTAACTAATACATTTCATTTAACATCCTACTGGTCCTGTTAATTTTTCGAAATACAACAGTTGGTTAATTATTGTTGCTTGTTTAAGTGCAGTTCGCTGATGGTTATTTGGATCTGATCATTATGAAGACTTGCTCCAAGTTACCCTTGCTAGCTCTAATGACTGAAATGAACAACGGAAACCATGTCAAATCACCTCATGTATTGTATCTTAAGGTGAGTTTATTGTTTGAAAGCTAGCTTTATATATATATATATATATATATATATATATATATATATATATATATATATATATATATATATATATATAGGCCATTGCTCCATAAAGAACACCCTTATATAATGAACAATAAAGAACACCCTTATATCAATCTAAACCATTGATTCTATTATGATCTAATGGCCCCGCCAAGGGCACCCACACAATTAAAATGCACCCTCACACACCAGATTAAAAAAAAATTCTGATAAACATTACCTGCCACGTCAGCAACGCCACGTCAGCACTGCCACGTGGCATGCTGATGTGGCAGTGCCACATCAGCAGATGGCCCATATTTGATGACGTGGCACTGCCACGCCAACAGCTGCCACGCGGCATGCCACGTCAGCAAATGGGGGGGGGGGTTCATGTGCTGACGTGGCATGCCACGTGGCAATGCTGACGCGGCATGCCACGTGGCAGTGCTGACGTGGCAGGTACCGTTCAGCAGAATTTAATTTTTTTTAAAAAAAAGGTATTCTTTATTGTTCTTTATATAAGGTGTTCTTCATGGAGTGCAACTCATATATATGTATATGATATATATATATATATATATATATATATATATATATATATATATATATATGTATGTATGTATATATTAAAAATGGTAATGGAGTCCAAAAATTTCATTGCTTGACATTAAAAATAGAATGAGACTTAATTCTGTGTTAAGTAACCAATCGCTCTAAAAGCCTAAGGTGTCCCAATAGGATCTTATGCTATAACAAATATTATTTAACACTCCCCCTCAATCGTATGATAATGACAAACAAATATTCCAACAACCATGCTAACGACAAACAAATATTTAAATTAAATAAGTGGGGGTGGAGGGACTCCAACCCGAAACCCTCCCTAAACGGAGCTCTGATACTATGTTATGTAATCAGTCACTCTAAAACCTTAAGGTATCAGAGGAAGGCCCTAACAAGCTCAATAGTGGCATCGACTACACTCCATACACCATTATATTCTTCTTTATATGAGTCATAATTTCAAAAAATATTCGGTACTTGGAATCATATTGGCCCTTCTGTATTATATTAGCAGTTCAGCACACAAGTACTAAATACTTGATATATTTGAATAAAGAGACTCACAAGTGTTGGAGAGAGGCATCATTTTTGTTTTAAGCAATGCCTGGAGACTTGGTTTAGGGGCAGTATAGGGTCCCGAGTACTATAGTGATGGAGAGTTTTTTTTGTATATTTCCTTTCTGTGGACAGGCTTTTTAGGTAGGGTTAGGACTGACCTTTGGATTGAGGTCAGGATTTTGTTGCTTGGGTAGGGGGTTTGAACAGAGACAGGTTTAGTGATTTCTCGATGGATATTGGGCAGACTGGTTCTTACAACTTGGATGAATTCAGCTCTGTACAAATTTGTTAGAGGAACACAGAAATGCTAAGAAGGGATGAAATTTGGGTGTTTGAGAATTTAAAAAGAAAGAGACACATCAATTTTACAATGACCATTAAGTCGTAAGTGAAAGATTTCTGATAGTAACACTGAATGATTACTATTGACAACTTTACTTGTAATAACAACTGTTCCTTGTTCCTAATCGCATTGTGAAATTTACTCCCTCCTCCAAGTAGTAATAACTGCTAACATGTTTTCCTATGTCTAGTATATTCTTAATAATTATATAATCAAACCAAAATATAAAACTAACTAATTGTAAATATTTGCTTACGTTGTTTTAATATTTACGTATTATGGATTACATTTTGCTTACGAATTCTATTGAAAAAATATGTGAAACTTTTTTCTATTAATTCATTGAAGTCCATGAAACATTACTTGAAACAATTGATGTGCATGCTTAGGCCAGTAAACAAACTGAGTCGAGCGCGTAAACAAATTGAGTCGAGCGATTTTGAGTTTTTAATTACTGATTCGAGCCAAAATTGTTAAACTTATTAAACAAAACTCTATGTCCGACGTTAAAAAATAAGTTGAGTTCGAGTTACTCGCTCGTCATTATAAATAAATATACTATTTCTTTTATCCTCATCAGATTTTTTTTGTTATATCGTACAAGCTGGGAAAGTCTCCTGAGTTCGATCATCTTTGTTTACAAAAAGGGTGGTGATCGGGTTCCATAGAATTGAACTAAGAGTCTTGATTGAATGGAGGGAACATGAAAGCATTCTCATGTTGAATATAAAAAAAGATAGTGCATAGACTGTTGAGGATGTACAGTGTAATATGGGCTAGTATGCCTGCAATTCTGAACACCTAGAACTAGCTGTTCATGCAAATGTTTGTTACATGTGAAGCTAATGTGAGTTTTGTCATATGCTTTCCTATGTGATATGTATAATAGGTGAAGGCATTCATTTTGGAACCCGGATCGCAAACTGCTGATCCATCCAAGGAAGGGATAATAGACTCAGATGGTGAGGTCCTGGCTAGAGGAAAAGGAACATACAAATGTGACCAGAAGTCACTGCTGACATATGGAAAGCTTCAAGTTACTGTTGACCAAGGTTTAGCTACGCTTTTTACCCCAATCTAGGACTATTATACCTTTTTGCTAATGTGGTTTTAGATCTGTAATTAATACTTGTAGTGCCAAAACAGCTGATAATTTGTTCTTGGTGGTCGCAATCTGTTTTGCAAAGATTGGAAAAAAGGAAGTGATAAAAACTGAAGTGGAAAGTATTAAAGTAATGCAAATGACTTGATAATTTGTTTTAATAATTGCAATATTTTTTTGTTGAACAAAATTGCGACCCCTTGTGTATCTATATATATTATAATTTTGTTGAACAAAATTGCGACCCCTTGTGTATCTATATATATTATAATGTTAGGAGATTGGAAATGCACCAGAATCGTTTAAAATATTTTTCTTAAATTTTCACTTTTTTGCTTTTTTTTTATTTAATTTTTTCTTGCATTAAGTAGCATCTTAATAACATCTTAATGGCATCTTAATAATCATTAATTACACTTATGAATATATATATATATATATATATATATATATATATTAAATTTACATCATGTTATTTATATAAAAGATTAACAAATTTTATTTGAGCATTATAATTATTATTCAAATTTAAAATATTAGTTATATGTATAAAACTAAGATTATTTTCATGTAAATTAACGACTTAAAATTGTTCACATTGCGTCATTTTTTATTACATGCTGAAGATTTTTGCAAACTTTTTTCAAACGATTGTAGGACAAACGATCTTAACTTCTCGAACAATATTTTATCAATAATTGTGGAAATCGTTATAAGTTATAGAAGTATAATCTTTTGGTTAAAATCTAGAATTTGTACAAAATAATATTGACAGATTTTTTTTTTTACATAATAAACTCAATCATTTTATTGCGCAATTAAGTCGATAAAAATGTTATACACATGTTTTTTCATTATATTGTGTCAAAATAAATTAATATTCTAATTATATAAATTTTTATACTATTATTGAGCATATATGTTATGAGAGGGGTGTCGGCTAGGGCTGAGCAAAACCGAACCGAAACCGAAAAATCGAACCGAACTGTGCAAATTCGGTTCGGTTCGGCTCTAATTTTTTGAAAATTCGGTTTATTCGGTCCGGACCGAATAGACCGAAATAAAAATCGGTTCGGTTCGGTTCTTTGAAAAATATTTCGGTCCGGACCAAATAGACCGAATAGTCCGAATAATATATACTTTAATTTTTATATTTATGTTATATACAATTTATATATATCTTATAAAATATAATTATATTATCTAATTTGTAAATTCTAATTATATCTATGTTGGTGAAATAGTGGTGATTAATTGATTATTATTTTTGTGATAAATCATGAATTTTTAGCTTTATTTATAATATAGGTTTTTTTGCAAAAAAAAATTCGGTTTTTTCGGTCCGGACCGAACCGAACCGAATTATTTCGGTTCGGTCCGGTTCGGTCCATGATTAAACTTCGGTCCGGTTCGGTCAAAAAAAAAATGACATTTCGGTTTTCGGTTTATTCGGTTCGGTCCGATTCTGGACCGAACCGACCGAATGCTCAGCCCTAGTGTCGGCTTTCAAAACGTTATTTAGTTCTATTTAATATTGTATTTGCTACTTTTCATATTATGATATTTCTAAGATTATTAAACTTTTTGATATATTAGAGTATTATTCCAACTAATAATTCATACAAACTGTTTTAAATCACTTTTTTAGGAAAATTTTAAAATACCAATCTACATATATTACAATAGCCGCAGATTGAAGAGGCTTTCACTCTGAACTCTGAAGCTTCAATTTTTTTTTTTTTATTTTCCACATTTTTGATTTTTTTATTAAATAATTTCCTTGCATTTAATAGGATTATAATTAGTCATTAATTGTACCTATTAAACTTATATTAAATACACTTTATTTTATATTTAAAACAAAATTTTAGCCAATAATTATTATAATTATCTATATAAAATATTTTAGTTTTTATTATTTCTTTATTAGAACATTTTAATTATTATATTAATATAAAATATTAATTATTCATATAAAAGTACAATTATTTCAAGTTAAATTGATAAACTAAAAGTATTTATATAGTTCATTTCTAATCCTTATTCAAATTCATTGCAATTTTTTTGGCAATAATAAATAAATGATTTTAACTTTTCGATAAATTCGTAATTAGTGACCGTGAGAATCCTGATAAGTTACGGAAGTATATAAATTTTTCAATTAACATCTACAATTTAAAATACAAGTAATATTATATAATTTACTTTTACACATGAAACATGGGGTATGATCAACTCGATTAAATTGAACCAATTCAACCTTTTTCTTTAATGATTAAATCAATGAAAAAGTTATACATTTGTTGTTTAATTATATTGTGTTGGAATAAATTAATATTCTAACTAAACACATTCTTATACTAATACTGATCAATTAATCGCGCATGTATGTTATGAGATGGGTGTCGGCTTTGAATAACATTTTATTTAATATTTATAAATTTTTATTATAAAAGTTATGTTTGCAGTGTAATTTGGTAGGAAAAAAAATAAGAGGCCTTTATGGAGTTGATGAAGTTGATAATATGTTAGAGAATCTTCATTTTGCTTAAATAATTAATTTTAAACGACTTATTGTTTATTCAGAATCCAATAATTTTTAGATTCATTTTTATTGGAGATGGAATATAATTACATGTACATATTTATTATAAGATTTGATATAAAAGTATTAAAATATGTGAGTACCATTTTGAACATGTGTCCATGAATTTAAATTAAATATTATATACAAATAAAGTTTTTACAAATAATGTTCAAAAAAATTAATCAAATGAATATATATAAGTGTCGGATCACTCCAAAAAATATGAAGCATGACTTACAAAATGCATTTGAATTCTCTTTTGTTTGTCATACAACCAAATTTATCGACAAGTTAAGTCAATCACACTTCTTATCACATTTACATTCTGCTTCTTTTCTTCGTGATACAAACAAATTTATCAACAAACTAAACAATCACGTCTTTCATAATGGCATCGACAACAAAAATATTTCAAAAATGTTACTTTTACTTATCCATTGTCAAACTTTACAAATGTTTATCAATATTGAATTTCAAAAGCATTTTTTATGCAACAAAATAGATGTCATCAATATTTTCGAAAATATTATTATTAACACTTAAGAGTTTAACTAAAACTTGTTTTCTTTTTTTTTTTCTCTATAATTCTTAAACATTCAAATTTAATTACATTTTACACAAGTTTCAATTTATCATATCAACTTTCAAATAATAAAACTCAACGAACAATGATGTTATATATACAATTTTTAAAAATATTTTCGTGTCGTGCGTAATGCGGCTTTATTACCTACTTGTCATTAACATTGAAGGATCATTTTACATTCCAAGAAATTGATCATAAAATGTGGGTTCATTTTTAATAAAATTTAGTTCAACTGCAAACAAGGTAAAATTTTATTTGTTTCATTAGGTTGTCACCAAATTTACTTTTTATGAATTACATTTTGTTTACGAATTCTATTGAAAAAAATATGTGAAACATTTTTCAAACAATTCATTGAAGTCCATGAAACATTACTTGAACAACTAAACCATGAGTTGGCCACCCACAATTGATGTGCATGCGTAGTCCGGTAAACAAATCTGAGTTGGGTGCGGCAAACAAACTGAGTCGAGTGGAGATGGAGCCAAAATTGTTAAACTTATTAAACAAAACTCTATATCCGACGTTAAAAAATAAGCTGAGTTTGAGTTACTGGAGAACATTAGCCAGAATTCGAATTTCCTAGTAAGCTATACATTTTTTTTTTAAAAAAAAAATTATTTTAAACTTGTTCAAATCAAATTAAAATTTGTCTCTAATTAAAAATTAATTGTTTTTGATAATTGAAGGCCTTAAAGAGTCTAAAACTAAAAATTAAGACAAATCATCTTTATATTTTTGTGAAACAATCTGCAAAAAAAAACCATATGTGTGCGAATAACAAATAGGTGTATAACAGTGAATAAGCAAATAAATAAACAAGAGAAGGATATAAGAGATTCTCGAGGCTATTTCGCCTCTCACCGTGTGTGTGAAATGATAGCCTCCCAGGAAGAGAGATGTATTTGGATGTGTTTAGGCTGTGAATGAGATGAATAACCCTAGACCCTAAGGAGTATTTATAGGATTGATAAGACTTGTTCGCTACACAACTGCCTTAATTAATTAATCGCGTTAATTAAAACAATCGGTGTCGAAAAGGTCTACGATAAGCTTGTGTGCTACACAAATACCATAATTAATTAACGCGTCAATTAATTATATCGATGGCCAAAAAATCTGTAATTAAAATAGATTCGATTTTATCAAATCAATTTTTTTTTTTGCTAAATAACAAATTAGCAAAACTAGTCCGGGTTTAGCCGGCCCAATTTTCTGCTATATTCGTGTCAGCAGGTCGCACACGCGGAAAGCCCAAAAACTTACTAGGCCTCGGATTTTCCCTCGAAATCCCACAATTCGCATCCCTTGCACGCCCGCGTAGGAGATGGAGCAACACTTAGCCAACACAAATGAACATTACTCATGTGTAGAGGTGGCCATTAGGGCGGTCCGGGCCGGTCCGGGCCGGGCTTCCCCCGGGCCGTGCCAAAAAAAGAGAACACTGAACCGGCACGAATATTTATCCGGGCCGTGCCGTGCCGGTTCCGAATCTGAAAATTTAAACCCGTGACCGGATTCGTGGGTTAGTTCGGGCCGGGCCGGTTATTCGTTATTTTGAAAATTAATTTATTTTTTTATAGATCCAACAGATTAGCTTCCTTAAAAATTTAGAATTCTTTTCTCATATCTTGTAACCAAATTATCTTAAACTTGATAATTAAATATTTATTTTTCTCTACTTCTCCACTTAAAATACATAACAAGTGTTTTAAATATGATAACATATAAAATTATGATGCATATATAAAAAATGTTGTTAAAATTAACATACAATAAATAATCTTAAATCAATAAATATTATTATTTTAATAATATTTTTAAGAAAAATGTTAGGACTCTAGTCTAGTTAGTCCACGCATGCATGTTAACTCAAAGGTCGAACAAAGATATAAATGCAAAGCTAGGGTCCCGAAAGAGTTTTGAATTTATTTTTGTATGCCAAGTAAATTATTTCAATTTGTGAAACATAGATATATAATTTTTTTATTTCAAAAATACACATCAAATCAAATTTTGTTAACTAATCATTTGGAAAACATTTTTGAAATATTTTTGTGAACAAGATACGATGCAGGCCGGTTCACCCCGGTTCGTTCGGTCCCGGGCCGGGCCGGGCCGGTTCGCGGGTTTGGACTTCCTGAACCGTGTTCGGACCGGGTTTTTTGACGGGTTCGTGCCGGTTCGGGCCGGTTCAACGCGTGCCGAATTAAACCGGTTAAAAAACCGGGCCGGTCCCGAGCGGGCCGGTTCAACCCGCACCTTTGGCCGGCTCTACTCATGTGTTATACTATATAAAGCAATGGAAACCAAAATTCTACTTGCATAAATCTGTTCTCTCAAGAACCTGCAGGAACCTAAACCTGTCCAGATCTATTTCACATGCTATTTGATCTCATTTATCTTAAGAGACCTCAATCATAATCCATATTAACCATACGGATTGGATCCTTAAGCTAAATGGGCCTAAATCTATCAAATGAATGGAGATTTTAGGCACAACAATATCCATCTGGAATTCACCAATACCAAATAGGATGTATATAAATATGAAATTATATTTATTTTATACAGAGTTTGTTGAACCGTAATTAAAAATTTGTTGAATAAATATAATATAATTTTCAACTATACGTTTGGGGTTCACCAATCTCAAATCAGAATATAAAAGTATAGAATATTATTAATTTAATATAATTTCTTAATCATACCAATGTAAATTATTTCGTATACTTGGATTCAACATAAGTATCGTATCGTTCAACAAATGATGTTGAACTCAAGTTATATATTTGTTGAACACCCCGTTATAAAAAAAATTGTAAAAAATTGTTGTAGGTATATTTTTAATCTATTACTATATATTAAAGGAGGACACAAGGGTAAAAATTGCCAATAAAATGGCTGTGAAATGTCCATTTTACCCCTTCATATTAAAAAATTACAAAAGTGCCACCATTTTATAATTTATACAAAAAATATATTACTTTGTGTATTCAATGAGAATCGAACCCTTAACCTCGACCCTTAACCTCTGCTCAGAAATCTCATGTCATAACCAAGTGTGCTACATCGATTCTTGAGATTATTTTAAAAATCTCATTAGATTAATCACATCTTCTTTTCTTGTCCTATTTTATTTTTTTGTTATAACTTTTGAGTAAATGAAATATTTGTTTACATTATTTATGCAACTCCGTTTTTTTTCAATTTCCGTAATTTTATACAACTATATAAAATGTTGGTTTATATTTTTATGTAACTCCTTTTCTTTAGTTTGTGTATATAATAAAACTATACATTCGATCATTATTAAAAAAAATTATTATTTTTTAGATTTTTTCAATTAAATGGATATCAATTACGTTGCAATTGTTATATTTTATATTTTTAGATAAAACTATATCTCTTACTAAACTTAATACAAAAACGCAAACAAGAATCACGTTCTTGATGAAAATCGAACACAAATCTGTAATAATTAGGTCAATTGAATATATCGAACTCGCAGAAGTTAAAGAAGCGACAAATCTATTATCTATTACTTCTATCTATTTATCAATAGGATTGTGTTTTAATAAATATTTTTATTCTATTTATAAAATCAAACATAATTATAAGTAGATCCTATAATTTTAGGTATACAAAAATTTAAAAATGTGAGTTAAATTAGAGATTTTTGATCGACCAACCATTTAGACTTTGAACGATTTAATATATAATTGATATAAGAAAGATAAAATTTAAAAATGTAGAAAAACTTTTGAAGTTATGTTTAAAAAAAACTTTAAAAATAAGATCTATGTTGTTTATAAAAAATTACGTTATTAATGTCTAATGTTAGATGAAAATAAGATATGATTTTTTAGATCATAAATATTATAAAATTACACTTATTATTAGTAATAACCCATTGATTATTACTTGACTATAAATTATGATAATACATATTTTATATAATACATTAAAATGATGCATTATGTCATATAATTTAGATTGATAAATGAAACTTTAAATATATGGACACCACTTAACATATAACATAAATATTAATATACTTAACATATAACATAAATATCAATATACTTATATCAATGATACTTATATCATATTTTAAATATATGGACACCACTTAAATGAATTATAACATATACTTATATCAATATACGTTGATATGGGCTGAAAATAAGCCATAAAGACACATTTAATATGGTATTAATTAGACCCAGTGTGGTCCAAACGTGGGGCCCATTAATGAGGTCAGAATCCCTATTTTAATATTAATTTTGTAATTAATATTGGGGGAAATAAATAACTCAGCAATAAGAGTTGGATAAGGATAATATCCCCTTCAGACTTAGCCACCAAGGCATCCAATTCGATATGGAAACTGATTCCTATAAGGAATAGATCTAGAACCTTCCTCAAAGACTTGTCCACCAAGTCTCCAAATCCTACCATAATTCTAAGGCTTCTCAGCCTATATAAAGGGCCTGACCCCTCATTCTCAGAACTACGTTTTTTGGCTTGATCTTTGATATTCATCAAAGTACGTAGGCATCTTGTGAAGGCAGATTCAGCCATGAGCACGAGAGCAGCCATTAAAGCACGAAGCTCGCACACCTTTGCGTTAAATACACAAACCCTAGCCGCAATACTAGTAACCTAGTTTTTATTCCACAACATTTGGCGCCGTCTGTGGGAAGACAACATCAACCATGGTTCAAACACGAAGAACAACATCAACCGAGGTCGTGCCCCTTAACTCTGCTCCACCAGCCACTTCTGATCCGCTCATCGTCACTGAGGAAGGACAAATACTCCCATCAACAGGGGCGGTGATTCAACCTCTGCCTACTCAGCCCCCAGGGACGACTCCCCATGTAGAGGGGACCCACTCAGTGATTGTCCATCAAAGCCAAGAAATTAACCCTCTCCAGATGGTGGTTTCTCCTCTTGGTAACGTTGATCGCACGGGGGTACAGATCCATACTACGGATCTCCCTTTGAACACTAACCCTATGTATGGGCTGCCTAATTACCCCCCTCGACGAAGGGAACCTGGACCAAGTGGTCACGCCTTACAGATCCGGGATCGAGAATATGATGACTACTCTGGTCCCTATACTGATGATTCAACATCATCTGAGGATGATGATCGAGATGAAGCCCCGAGGAGGCGACGTGCTAGCAAAGAACCTCTAAGAAGGACACGAAGAACCCATGATGGACTCCCCTTGACAACTGCTGAGAAAATCAAGGCTTATGAGGCAGAGATCTTAAAATTGAAGGACGATATTGCAAGAGAACAAGATAGATTGAATCAAACTCAGCCTCCTCCAACTGCAGAGAGGATTCCCATTATAAATTTGGAGAGGCCTTCAAGAAGGCAAAGGAGGGCTGATACCCGAACCGAAAAATCAACAAGGGTAGAGACCCCCAGAAGCAACCCCAAAGATCTGATGCCACTTGGGGACCCTGACGACCCCACACCTCCATTTACTGAGGAGGTGATGAATGCCCACATCTCAAGGAAATTTAAGATGCCGACTATTAAGGCCTATGATGGAACGGGCGATCCCGCAAACCATGTCAGGACATTCTCAAACGCACTGCTGCTGCAGCCTGCTAGTGACGCCTTAAAGTGTAGGGCGTTCCCTCAAACTCTGTCTGACATGGCTCAAAGATGGTATAGCCGTCTACCTGCAAACTCGATTGGCTCTTTTAAGGAGTTGAGCACTGCCTTTATCAGCCAATTCATCAGTGGGAGAATTCATGAGAAAAGTTCCGCATCCCTCATGTATGTGGTGCAGGGAAAGAATGAGAACTTAAGGGATTATCTCAAGCGATTCACCAAAGAAACGTTGAATATCACCGATCTGGAAAATAAGGTGGCCATGGTTACTCTGGAACACGGAGCCACTGACCTCTTCTTTAAAAGGTCCTTGGCGAAACACCCTCCCGAAAACATGGCCGAGCTCCAGAGAAGAGCCGATAAAGATATCAAGGCTGAGGACAGCATGAAGAAGGAAACCACAGGAGGCAATGGCAAGGGTTCTAATGATTCAAATAAACGAAAGCCAAAGCAAGAGTACGACGCTAGGGACAAGTATCCCCGGACTGGCAAGGATTCCGAATCATCACCCAAGAAAGGTTTTGGGCCGAGGTTTTCCGATTACGCAAGGTTGAACGCTCCTAGGAGTCAAATTTTGTTAGAAATTGAGAAGGATAAGGACTTTCGTTGGCCTAAACCACTCAGGGGTGACCCCGAAAAGAGAAACAAAGATTTGTATTGTAGATTTCATAGGGATGTGGGACATGACACCGATGACTGCAGACAGTTAAAGGATGAAATTGAATTTTTAATCCGGAAGGGAAAGTTAAACAAGTTCACCAAGGGTGAAGATCGTGGAGCCCCGAAAAGGGATTATGATAGAAGAGACAATGATAGGAGGGATAACGATCGTGATCGTAACCCACAGCCTCGAGGGCCAGTAATCAACATGATTTGGGGAGGACCAACAGCGGCCGGCACTACCCGAAACTCTCGAAAGGCCTATGCCAGAGAAGTGATGCACATCATAGGAGAAGCCCCGAAGCGTGCTAAGACTGAGACAGTGATTGGTTTTGATGATTCAGACCTTGAAGGGGTGAAATTCCCCCATGACGACCCGTTGGTCATAACTCCTGTAATTGGAAACTCAGAAGTGAAGCGGGTCCTGATAGATAATGGAGCTTCTGTCGATATCTTGTTTCATGACGCTTTTGTGAAGATGGGGTACACTGACTCTCAACTAACCCCGACTAACATGCCTATCTACGGGTTTAATGGAGTTGAGTCCAAGGTTGAAGGGACCATTCAGCTGCCCATGACAATAGGGCATGAACCTAAGGAAGCCACCCAGATGTTGAATTTTCTAGTGATTAAGGCTGCCTCAACGTACAATGCAATCTTGGGGAGGACCGGACTTCATGCGTTCAAGGCTGTTGCCTCTACCTATCACATGAAGGTCAAATTTCCAGAAAAGAGATCAGAAAATGGCCAGGAGTTGCTATGTGGCTGCTTTAAGAGCTGATGGAACCGGGGGGCAGGTACTCCCGATCGAAGACATGGATGTCCGTGGTGATGATGAACACCGAGGAAGGCCAGCAGAGGACTTGGTTCCCATACCTCTAGAGCTAGGCAACCCTGAGAAGGTGACTTATATAGGAGCCTCTTTGAAAGAACCCCTGAAGGGCAAGTTGATAACATTCTTACAAGAAAATAGTGATGTGTTTGCCTGGACGGCAGCTGATATGCCAGGGATTGATCCCCAACTCATAACTCATAGATTGAATGTCGACCATAATCGGAAGATAATACAGCAGAAGAAGATGAATTTTGCTCCGGAAAGGCAAGAGGCCATTAAGCAAGAGGTGGACAAACTCTTGGAAGCTGGGTTTATTGAAGAGATTCAATTTCCAGAATGGTTGGCTAACCCTGTGATGGTCAAGAAAGCCAACGGTAAGTGGAGGATGTGTATAGACTTCACCGACTTGAATGATGCATGCCCTAAGGATTGCTTTCCTTTACCAAGGATAGACATGATAATAGATGCCACAGCAGGACATGAGATGTTGAGCTTCATGGATGGGTTCAGCGGCTACAATCAAATTAAGATGCACAAGGATGACATCCCAAAGGTCTCTTTCATAACCGACTTTGGTGTTTTCTGCTATCTTGTTATGGCGTTTGGTCTAAAGAATGCAGGAGCTACTTACCAACAATTGGTGAATAAGATATTCGCCCATCTGATTGGAAAAACCATGGAGGTCTATGTCGATGATATGCTGGTTAAAAGCTTGGTCAAGGAGGACCATATTAAACACCTCAGAGAGGCATTTGAAGTGCTGAGGCACCACAAAATGATGTTGAATCCGGCCAAGTGTGCCTTTGGCGTTGGATCAGGTAAATTTTTGGGTCTGATGGTTTCCAAGAGAGGCATAGAGGCCAACCCTGACAAGATCAAGGCGATCTTATATATGGAACCCCCACGCTCTATAAGAGATGTGCAGAAGTTGACAGGCCGGGTAGCGGCTTTAGGAAGATTCATCTCCAAGTCTGGTGACAAATGCTTGCCTTTCTTTCAAGCATTGAAGAAGGTGAAAATTTTGAGTGGACACCTGAGAGCCAAGAGGCCTTTGAGCAACTGAAGAAGTACATGGTTGAAGCCCCGTTGTTGACCAAACCAAGCCCTGGGGAGACTCTTTGTCTATACATGGCGGTATCTGAACAAGCCCTAAGTGTTGTCCTCGTTCGAGAAGAGGAGAAAGTCCAGAAACCTATTTACTATGTGAGTAAAGTGCTGCATGGGGCTGAGTTGAATTACTCACCCATAGAAAAGTTTGCTTTGGCATTGGTAACTGCCTCAAGGAAGTTGCGGTCTTACTTCCAGGCACATAAGATTCAAGTCCTGACAAACCGGCAGTTGAGAAACATATTGCATAGCCCTAAGGCCAGCGGAAGGCTAATCAAATGGGCGATTGAGTTAGGATAGTTTGATATCACGTACAAGCCTCGGACAGCCATCAAGGCTCAGGCATTGGCTGACTTCGTGGTTGAATGCACTATTACCAACCAAGAAGTCGGGGGGCAAGAGATACTGGCTACCCCTGGGCAAGTGAAAAAAGAAGAGGAACTTACACCTGATCTGAAGGAATATTGGGTGCTCTATTTTGATGGAGCATCAAAAACAAAATCTAGTGGTGCAGGTTTGGTTTTGCAAAGCCCCGATGGATTCACAGTTGAGTATGCTTTAAAGTTGGATTTTCCTACTACCAACAATGAGGCGGAGTATGAGGCATTAATAGCTGGTTTGGGTTTGGCTAGAATCATGAGGGTCAAAAATCTCAAAGTTTGTGGAGATTCAAGGCTTGTAGTATCACAAGTAAATGGTGAATTCGAGGCTAAGGACGAGACTATGGCAAAATACCTGAGAGTAGTAAAGGCTGTTATGTCTCAGTTTGAGGAGTGCTATGTTGAGCACATTCCGAGAGAAGAAAACATTAAGGCCGATGCCTTGTCTAAGTTCGCGTCTTCCGAGATAGAAAATTATTCTGGGAGTGTCTACTTTCAGGTCTTGAAGGCCCCGACCGTTAACTCAAAGTTAGTGGCACCGATTGATATTGGAGGCTCTTGGATAGATACTATCAAGGCACACCTTGAGACCGGATGGCTCCCAGACAATGCCTTGGAGGCACGAAAACTTTCAGTAAGGGCATTGAGATACACTTTGATTGAAGGCATTCTGTACAAAAGGTCGTTTGTCATCCCGTACTTGAAGTGTCTAAGGCCTCAAGAGGCAAGAGAAGCATTGGAGGAAGTTCATGAAGGGATCTGTGGGCAACACTTGGGGGCAGAGCCCTAGCTCACAAGATAATTCGTTTAGGGTTCTATTGGCCGGAGATGTTGGCTGATGCACAAAACTATGTCAAGAGATGTGAGAGATGCCAGAAGCATGCTCCAATTGTGAGGCAACCGCCTGAGATGTTAACTTCAATTAACTCTCCCATTCCATTTTCGATGTGGGGGATGGATATACTTGGACCTTTTCCCATGGCTTCAGCACAAAGGAAATTCCTGATAGTGGCCATTGATTACTTCACTAAGTGGATTGAGGCTAAACCTCTGGCCAAGATAACCACCAAACAAGTTTCTCAATTCTTTTGGGAGAACATAATCTGCAGGTACGGAATCCCACGAATCCTTGTAACAGACAATGGGACACAGTTCAATAATGAGGAGTTCAAGAAATATTGTGAGGAGAATGCGATTGAGCTCCGTTTTACCTCAGTGGCACACCCACAAGCCAATGGGCAAGCTGAGGTAGCTAATCGAATTATCCTTGATGGACTGAAAAAGAGGGTCGAACGCTCTAGGAACACTTGGGTAGATGAATTGCTGCCCATACTTTGGGCATATCGTACCACTTGTAAGGTAACGACTAGAGCAACCCCATTTTTGCTGGCTTATGGAGCTGAGGCAGTTGTACCTTTAGAGATCATGCAAGCATCACCTCGAGTTGAGGCATATGAGCCAGAAACTAATGACGAAGGAATGAGACTTGCCCTTGACTTAATTGACGAGGTCAGAGATGAAGCTAATGCTAGGAATGCTGAATATCAGAAGAGAGCCTCTTTTCACTACAACCAGAGAGTTAAGGAAAGATTCTTTCGACAAGGCGACATGGTGCTAAGGAAGATTGAAGCCTCAGGAGTTGGCCAGAAAGGAAAGTTAGCACCTAACTGAGGAGAAGCATCATCAGTCCTGGCCCTTTTGGCCCTAGGGTTTTCTGTTACTACCCTCGCAGCAGCAGCAGCCTCCCTCTGCTTAAAAATTGCTCCCAGAGCAGCTTTGGCTGCAAAATGATTACAAAATGTTAGAAAATTATATCTAGCATAGAATGTTAATAAGGCAAGAGGTGAGGATTTCAAGTTAATTACCCTCAGGGCCCAAATCGCTTAGCCGATGGGCCTGCAACGAATCTTCAGAAATCAAATTTGCACATTGATGCAAATTATCAGATGTTAACAAAGCTATGGCAGCCTCTTCTTCTACACCCAATTTTATGCTCCTGACAGGCCCATCAACGGCTCTGCAGAAATTGGGCCGAAAATAGTTGTCCCAATCATCCCCATCCAAAAAGACATAAAACCACTACCTCTTCCAATCAGGAAGGGAATCAGGAGCGGAATCCGAAACAAAACAAGAACGAGATAAAGAACGATGTTGGATTTTGACCCAGCCCGAATTGTCAGAAGAATTGACAAATTTGAATAAGTATCGAAAAACAGAAATACTGGGCTCAAGCCCATGTTTCTTACATTGGACCATGAAACAATAGATAAAACGTCATGCATTTGGCATAAATTGGGTTGGACAAAGCCTGGCTTCAGCCAAAAGACGGCAAACAAAAGGAGGAGGTGGAAGGCGGAAACCAGCATAAAAAGTTTCTTTGTAAACCCTAATTGCCCCAGGCTTTGGGTGACAGGCCCTTTCATTTGAGGCCGGAACAACGGCCCTATAAGGCCCATTAATACGAAAAAGTTGGGCTAAAATATCTACCCTATGCTGTTTGTATTATGATTTATACTCATAAGCATCTAAATGAAGCATATTGGGAAAAGCTTGACCAAATTCGTTTAAAAGATCTCTAAGGGAAAAAACACTGGCATGGACAAGAGATGTTTTAGGGTTCTTACCCCTTGAAAGCCTTGGAGCAGTGGTAGAGGTATTAGCGAGTTGAGACTGGCCTGAAGAGCTGTAATCCTCCATTGAAATGCTTCCTTTGAAGGCTTGAACCCAGAAATGTTGAAAGAAGAAGTTGGGGAAGATGAAGATTCAACGATCTTCAAACGGAAACTGGAGAATAGGGCGGTGGAAAGACGCCGGAAATCGCCTCGCGACAGAACCCTAGCAGAGCTTTTTGGAAAGTATTTGTGGGATAGTGAGAGAAAATTTTTGCAGAATAGTGAGATGTGAAATGAGGGACGCACACCACTCTTTTATAGAGTTCATGGTTGGTCACTCAACCGGTTATAGCAAGTAAATGGGCTGTCAACAGGTGACTGGGCCTTTGAATAGGCGGGAAGCCCATGAAATTCAAATTTTGAATTAATTTTACTAAATTCTAGAATGTTCTATGACATTTTTAGAAAATAGGATAAAAGCCTATCAGAGTTTAGAGGCAGGAGGCCCAATTAAAAGGGCCACGCCCAGGAAACCAAACCTCCTAGGCGTGCCTAATGAAGGTGTCTCCTTGGCGGGGGTACCCACGCCCAACTTGATTTTTCTTAAACAAGGGTATACCCACGCCCAGGAGACCAAACCTCCTAGGCGTGCCTAAGGAAGGTGTCTCCTTGGCGGGGGTACCCACGCCCAACTTGATTTTTCTTAAACAAGGGTATCCCCACGCCCAGGAGACCAAACCTCCTTGGCGTGCCTAAGGAAGGTGTCTCCTTGGCGGGGGTACCCACGCCCAAGTTGGTTTTTCCTAAATGAGGGTATACCCACGCCCAGGAGACAAAACCTCCTAGGCGTGCCTAAGGAAGGTGTCTCCTTGGCGAGGGTACCCACGACGAGGATGATTTTTAAGGGATGAAGGTACACCCACGCCCAGGAGACCAAACCTCCTAGGCGTGCCTAAGGAAGGTGTCTCCTTGGCGGGGGTACCCACGCCCAGGATGATTTTTAAGGGACGAAGGTACATCCACGCCCAGGAGACCAAACCTCCTAGGCGTGCCTAAGGAAGGTGTCTCCTTGGCGGGGGTACCCACGCCCAGGATGATTTTTAAGAGACAAAGGTACACCCACGCCCAGGAGACCAAACCTCCTAGGCGTGCCTAAGGAAGGTGTCTCCTTGGCGGGGCTACCCACGCCCGGGATGATTTTTAAGGAACGAAGGTACACCCACGCCCTGGAGACCAAACCTCCTAGGCGTGCCTAAGGAAGGTTTCTCCTTGGCGGGGGTACCCACGCCCAGGGTGATTTTTAAGGGACGAAGGTACACCCACGCCCAGGAGACCAAACTTCCTAGGCGTGCCTAAGGAAAGTGTCTCCTTGGCGGGGTACCCACGCCCAGGGTGCATTTTTTGGCAGGATGTCTTTCTAAAGTTAATCCTTTAAAAATTCTGAAAAATGATGATTGGGAAATTGAAAAAATAATTTCCGAAAAATCCTGAATAACGGAAAAATTATTTTATGATTGAAAGCACTATTGATTATTTTTGGTAAAATATCCAAAAATAATTAAAATACCTGTGGGTATCTAAAAATTCCTAAATTATTAGGAATAATTAAGGAAAATACCTTTGGTACATAAAAATTCCTAAATTATTAGGAAAAATTACGAAAAATACCTGTGGGTACATAAAGAACGCAAGGAAATTATCTATAATTCCCTGTAAGACGTAAATACCATTAGCTTCGAATAAAGCCAAACGTCGTAAATGTGTAGGTCGCTCCACACTTTACATTAAGACGGTATTCGTGAAACACTAGTGTACGACAAGCGATAAACCCAGACCCAAGTCTCAGAAAGGCCGTTAAAACTTCGAGGAAAACCTGATCAGTTTTCCTAGAAGTTGGGGGGCAAATGATATGGGCTGAAAATAAGCCCTAAAGACACATTTAATATGGTATTAATTAGACCCGGTGTGGTCCAAACGTGGGGCCCATTAATGAGGTCAGAATCCCTATTTTAATATTAATTTTGTAATTAATATTGGGGGAAATAAACAACTCAGCAATAAGAGTTGGATAAGGATAATATCCCCTTCAGACTTAGCCACCAAGGCATCCAATTCGATATGGAAACTGATTCCTATAAGGAATAGATCTAGAACCTTCCTCAAAGACTTGTGCACCAAGTCTCCAAATCCTACCATAATTCTAAGGCTTCCCAGCCTATATAAAGGGCCTGACCCCTCATTCTCATAACTACGTTTTTTGGCTTGATCTTTGATATTCATCAAAGTACGTAGGCATCTAGTGAAGGCAGATTCAGCCACGAGCACGAGAGCAGCCATTAAAGCACGAAGCTCGCACACCTTTGCGTTAAATACAAAAACCCTAGCCGCAATACTAGTAACCTAGTTTTTATTCCACAACAAATCAAGTTAATTACCCTCAGGGCCCAAATCGCTTAGCCCATGGGCCTGCAACGAATCTTCAGAAATCAAATTTGCACATTGATTCAAATTATCAGATGTTAACAAAGCTATGGCAGCCTCTTCTTCTACACCCAATTTTATGCTCCTGACAGGCCCATCAACGGCTCTGCAGAAATTGGGCCGAAAATAGTTGTCCCAATCATCCCCATCCAAAAAGACATAAAACCACTCCCTCTTCCAATCAGGAAGGGAATCAGGAGCGGAATCCGAAACAAAACAAGAACGGGATAAAGAACGATGTTGGATTTTGACCCAGCCCGAATTGTCAGAAGAATTGACAAATTTGAATAAGTATCGAAAAACAGAAATACTGGGCTCAAGCCCATGTTTCTTACATTGGACCATGAAACAATAGATAAAACGCCATGCATTTGGCATAAATTGGGTTGGACAAAGCCTGGCTTCAGCCAAAAGACGGCAAACAAAAGGAGGAGGTGGAAGGCGGAAACCAGCATAAAAAGTTTCTTTGTAAACCCTAATTGCCCCAGGCTTTGGGTGACAGGCCCTTTCATTTGAGGCCGGAACAACGGCCCTATAAGGCCCATTAACACGAAAAAGTTGGGCTAAAATATCTACCCTATGCTGTTTGTATTATGATTTATACTCATAAGCATCTAAATGAAGCATATTGGGAAAAGCTTGACCAAATTCGTTTAAAAGATCTCTAAGGGAAAAAACACTGGCATGGACAAGAGATGTTTTAGGTTTCTTACCCCTTGAAAGCCTTGGAGCAGTGGTAGAGGTATTAGCGAGTTGAGACTGGCCTGAAGAGCTGGAATCCTCCATTGAAATGCTTCCTTTGAAGGCTTGAACCCAGAAATGTTGAAAGAAGAAGTTGGGGAAGATGAAGATTCAACGATCTTCAAACGGAAACTGGAGAATAGGGCGGTGGAAAGACGCCGGAAATCGCCTCGCGACAGAACCCTAGCAGAGCTTTTTGGAAAGTATTTGTGGGATAGTGAGAGAAAATTTTTGCAGAATAGTGAGATGTGAAATTAGGGACGCACACCACTCTTTTATAGAGTTCATGGTTGGTCACTCAACCGGTTATAGCAAGTAAATGGGCTGTCAACAGGTGACTGGGCCTTTGAATAGGCGGGAAGCCCATGAAATTCAAATTTTGAATTAATTTTACTAAATTCTAGAATGTTCTATGACATTTTTAGAAAATAGGATAAAAGCCTATCAGAGTTTAGAGGCAGGAGGCCCAATTAAAAGGGCCACGCCCAGGAAACCAAACCTCCTAGGCGTGCCTAAGGAAGGTGTCTCCTTGGCGGGGGTACCCACGCCCAACTTGATTTTTCTTAAACAAGGGTATACCCACGCCCAGGAGACCAAACCTCCTAGGCGTGCCTAAGGAAGGTGTCTCCTTGGTGGGGGTACCCACGCCCAACTTGATTTTTCTTAAACAAGGGTATCCCCACGCCCAGGAGACCAAACCTCCTAGGCGTGCCTAAGGAAGGTGTCTCCTTGGCGGGGGTACCCACGCCCAAGTTGGTTTTTCCTAAATGAGGGTATACCCACGCCCAGGAGACAAAACCTCCTAGGCGTGCCTAAGGAAGGTGTCTCCTTGGCGGGGTTACCCACGTCGAGGATGATTTTTAAGGGACGAAGGTACACCCACGCCCAGGAGACCAAACCTCCTAGGCGTGCCTAAGGAAGGTGTCTCCTTGGCGGGGGTACCCACGCCCAGGATGACTTTTAAGGGACGAAGGTACACCCACGCCCAGGAGACCAAACCTCTTAGGCGTACCTAAGGAAGGTGTCTCCTTGGCGAGGGTACCCACGCCCAGGATGATTTTTAAGGGACGAAGGTACACCCACGCCCAGGAGACCAAACCTCCTAGGCGTGCCTAAGGAAGGTGTCTCCTTGGCGGGGGTACCCACGCCCAGGATGATTTTTAAGGGACGAAGGTACACCCACGCCCAGGAGACCAAACCTCCTAGGCGTGCCTAAGGAAGGTGTCTCCTTGGCGGGGGTACCCACGCCCAGGGTGATTTTTAAGGGACGAAGGTACACCCACGCCCAGGAGACCAAACTTCCTAGGCGTGCCTAAGGAAAGTGTCTCCTTGGCGGGGGTACCCACGCCCAGGGTGCATTTTTTGGCAGGATGTCTTTCTAAAGTTAATCCTTTAAAAATTCTGAAAAATGATGATTGGGAAATTGAAAAAATAATTTCCGAAAAATCCTGAATAACGGAAAAATTATTTTATGATTGAAAGCACTATTGATTATTTTTGGTAAAATATCCAAAAATAATTAAAATACCTGTGGGTATCTAAAAATTCCTAAATTATTAGGAATAATTAAGGAAAATACCTGTTGGTACATAAAAATTCCTAAATTATTAGGAAAAATTACGAAAAATACCTGTGGGTACATAAAGAACGCAAGGAAATTATCTATAATTCCCTGTAAGACGTAAATACCATTAGCTTCGAATAAAGCCAAACGTCGTAAATGTGTAGGTCGCTCCACACTTTACATTAAGACGGTATTCGTGAAACACTAGTGTACGACAAGCGATAAACCCAGACCCAAGTCTAAGAAAGGCCGTTAAAACTTCGAGGAAAACCTGATCAGTTTTCGTAGAAGTTGGGGGGCAAATGATATGGGCTGAAAATAAGCCCTAAAGACACATTTAATATGGTATTAATTAGACCCAGTGTGGTCCAAACGTGGGGCCCATTAATGAAGTCAGAATCCCTATTTTAATATTAATTTTGTAATTAATATTGGGGGAAATAAACAACTCAGCAATAAGAGTTGGATAAGGTTAATATCCCCTTCAGACTTAGCCACCAAGGCATCCAATTCGATATGGAAACTGATTCCTTTAAGGAATAGATCTAGAACCTTCCTCAAAGACTTGTCCACCAAGTCTCCAAATCCTACCATAATTCTAAGGCTTCTCAGCCTATATAAAGGGCCTGACCCCTCATTCTCAGAACTACGTTTTTTGGCTTGATCTTTGATATTCATCAAAGTACGTAGGCATCTTGAGAAGGCAGATTCAGCCACGAGCACGAGAGCAGCCATTAAAACACGAAACTCGCACACCTTTGCGTTAAATACACAAACCCTAGCCACAATACTAGTAACCTAGTTTTTATTCCACAACATACGTAATACGATTAAACCAAAAAAAAATGATCATAAATATCATATACATGCAAAAGTTATTAAGGTCGTCTAATCATGTTTTACGTCGATTGAAATATTAGGAAAAATTTAAAGTTGAGTTAAAAAATAATTTGAAATTATAATATAAAAAATGTTTCAATTTACCTAATTTTTAAAACAGAACTACGATATTTTGTAATAAACATTAGACTAAAACTAATTATTTAAGTTTAAAAGTGTACAAAAATGCATATATATGGAAAAAAAATGAGTGAGACAACCACAATGCTGACTTTCACATAATATTAAGAGACTTTGTAATATGTCTCTAACTAATTTAAAATTGCATGATTTTACATAGGCCTATGTTATAGACGGGCAATTTTACTAAAGTAATTATTTATATTATAATCAAATGTTCAATTTGATAAAATTCATTCAATGCCATTGAAAATTAAATTAATACTTTAACAATTAAAAAATATTTATGAATAATTATCGTATAACTATTTATCCATATTTTATGAAATCTAATCATATTAAAAATATTTGGTTCATGAAATTGGTATAAAATATTACAAAATTATTTTAAAAATATAAGATAAAATCGAAATCTTACCATTTATCGTATTTCTAACTAAAAAATTATCTCATTATATGGAATCATGTTAGTGTTGGTAATCAAACCACTAATCTTCTCCTATCAATCTCATGTCATAACTATTGTACTATACTTATTTTTGAGTTTTCTTTAAAAACTTTATTAGATAAAACATATATTCTCCACTTATCCCATATTTTTTTTTGAGTAAATAAAATGTTGGTTTATATTATTTCTAGAATATTGCATAGTATTTAATTAGGAAAAAAATATTTTAATCGATTGAGCATACTCTACAATTCTCTTTCACCATTTTAAATAATTGTATAAAAAAGATTTAGATTAATACTCTACAATTCTGTTTTGCCATTTTAAATGATTGATGTAAAAAATAAAATTTTAAATTATACAAAAATGTAACTGAGTCCGAGAAAAAAAATATGAATTTATTTACATTCGTTTCCGTGTAGATATTATATTATTGAAATAAAAAATAAGATTTGATTTCAAGAAATATGTAAAAAAATTTTATCAAATCATACCTAATTAATAATTTCATCACACAATTTTTAGGTATATAAAATTACAAATATGTGAGTCATAATAAAAAATTTTGGTCTACGAACTATTTAGACTTTTGAATTTTTATATAACATAGTAAATTGACCAATAATTTATAATGTTCAAGTTATAACATATACTTATATCAATATACCTTATACGATAAAATCAAAAAATTTGATCATAGATATCATACAGGGTCGTCCAATCATATTTTACGTCGACTGAAATATTTGGGAAAATTTCAAGTTGAGTTAAAAAAACAATTTGAAATATAATATTAAAAATGTTTCAATTTACCTAATTTTTAAAATAGAACTTCGATACTGTGTAAATAATATTGGACTAAAACTAAACATTTGAGTTTACAAATGTATAAATATGCATATATATGAAGAAAATAAAATTGAGTGAAACAACTACAATGATGACTTTCACATAATATTAAAGAGATTATGTAATATGTCTATTTTAAAATCACATGACTTTACATACGCCTATGTTATAAACGGATAATTTTACTAAAGTAACTATTTATAGTATACTCAAATGTTCAATTTGATAAAGTTCATTCCACGCCATTGAAAATTAAATTAATACTTTAGCAATTAAAAAATATTTATGAATAATTACCGTATAACTATTTATCCAAATTTTATGAAATCTAATCAAATTAAAAATATTTGGTTCATGAAATTGGTATAAAATATTACAAAAATACTATAAAAATATAAGATAAAATCGAAATCTAACATTTATCGTATTTCTAATTAAAAAATTATCTCATTATATGAACTGCTTCGGATGAGAAATTATTTCAATGCCCGTGCCTCGCACGGGCTTTTATGCTAGTAAGTTATATAATGTTACAAATATGTTTTTGTTTTAATTATGTGTATTAATAAAATTTTGATTATTACTTAACAAATGATGTTGAACCCAAGTTATAAATATATTGAACAAAAAAGTTTATAATTTGTATTTAAGAAAGTTTTTAATGGAAATCAAATCCATATTTCATTTTGGAAAACTATCAATTACTCCCTGCATCCCTTTTTAGTTGTCATAAATATAAAAAAATATTTGTTCCTAAATAGTTGTCTGGCTCTAATTCTAATATATATTTGTACAAATTTTTCCATATTAATTCCTTCATTCCTAGTTCCAAAATTTGATTTTACAAATAATCTCATTATTTAATACAATAAGTAGGGTTAATACATCATTCAATTTTTTTTAATATATATATATATTTTTTTCAAATGTAACAAGTAAAAAGGGACTGAGTATTTTGTACAATTTTAGAAACAATTTTTTACATTCCTAGCATTTTCCAATTAACATACAGGAGCTTGTTGTTAAATAAGGTTAAATAAATGGTAATGGACCCTTGGATGATAGATAAAATGACCAAAATGCCTATTTTTCACAAGTGTTTGTCCAAAATACTGATTTTGAAAAAAAGTGCCTGAAATACCGACGGGATACGGAGAATCGTCCTCGGTGTTAACATGATGCGGAGCATCGTCCTCCGTATTACGTAGATACGGAGCTGCTTCTACCGTGTTATGCATGATACGGTGGACGATGTTCCGTGTTAGGTGGGTGCGCAGCACTGTCACGGAACACGGTACAGCGTATCATGCATAACATGGAAGACGCAGCTCCGTATCATGCCCTATTACGGAAGATCGTGTTCCGCAATACACCTCTATCTTTTTGGACAAACATCATTTATTTTTTATTATTTTGCACCGCCACCGACCTTACATGCACTCCGTTTGTTCTATCAAGACAACAGTTCAACACCGCTTAGAGTAACAATAAGAACATAGGTAACTTTTGTCTCTATAATTTCCTGTCTTGTTCAATTGTTATGCCATGAGTATTTTGTATCTGTATATATCAGTATGTATATAGCTCCCTTACCACTTATATTTGCCATTGATTTGAGATTCTGGAAAAAGTATTACTTGTAAATTAGTGAGAATCAGAGTACTTATATTGTTATTAACTTAATTTGTTTCGAATTCTTGATGATTCATATATATTGACTATTGTGTCTCTCTTATCAGCATATGCAGTTACAGACTGACCCAGGTTCAAATGTTCCAGCCTCGGCTGGCTTTCAAAAACCAAATTAAAAATTGTTCTTCAAACCTGGACTTTACCTTAAAAATGGTAGAAAATATATAAAATGGAATGGAGAATTTGGATCCATTGATTTCTCGGCATTTTTCGTTACGTAGACAATCTTTCAGGACCTTTTCTCCCATTCCAAATTATGAATTTTTGTGACTTTCAGTCCTAAGCTAGAGTTATGTTACTTATAAGTTATAACCTTCCTAAGTGCTGACAAGGAGTGGATTTTATACCTGGATGGCTGGATCCCTAATACGATAGTGATGCTAGAAATCGTAGAACACATATGATTTCTGATTTCCTGTATATTTTTTTATTAATTTAGTTTCTTTGAATTTTGATTTTCTGTGGTTCGTGTTGAAATAGTTTTTTCTTGCTTCATTTATTAGAGAATAGTTGGATTATGCATATTGTTTACAGTTATTGTTGTTGGGTGGGAGAAATCAGGAAAAATAATTTGTTTATAGTAGGAAGTTTTAAATTATTGTAGCGATGTATTACTTGTGGATGATGGGGTTTTGGTGACTCTAACATGTAAAGTTTCACATTGCTCTTGCATTACTAGAGAGATATGAATAGGAGTTTATTAATCTGTGAGGGGTTTATTGGTAGGTCGATATATCAGTAACAAATTTTGCAAATTAGTAATTCAATTTCATGTGAAGAGGTATCAATAAATTTCATGGTCTTTGATAAACATTGTTTTCTGTTAATGCCTTAGTTTAGTTATAGTACTGCTTGTTTCTCTCAGTAGGAAATCAACGATTCTCACTTTTAATGCACTTCAAGTCCACACCAATTCTGCTGCTATCATGATTCAAGTTCTTTATTGCCTGCTGGTCGCTAGAGCTGTGTTATCCTCTGACTTTCTGGTTAATTTTTTTCTGCTGAAATTCTCTCTCAAACCCGATTCAGCTTTCAAGTTTTTTCTCTGGTTCATTATAGGAAATTCTCTTGTTCAGGATTGTTTCTTAAGCTACAAGAGGAATTTATATATGAAATTTGACTGAAGAACAGTAGCTCGAGCTGAAGCAACTCTAAAGAACATGATTAAACTTTTTGATTCTCATTGCCACCTCCAGGACCAACGAATTTCAAATGTTGTCCCTAAGCTAATTAGAACAGCTATTGATAACGGTGTTGTTTATTTTGCTGTAAATGGAATCTCTGAGAAGGATTGGCCTGTAGTAAAGGAGATGAGTGACAGCTATTCTTGTATACTTCCCTCTGCTGGAATTCATCCCCTTCGTGTTGCTGAGAGGACTCCCAACTGGTTTCATACTTTGAAGGATTTTTTTGAGGCTAATCCATGTGCAGCAGTAGGTGAGATTGGATTGGACAAAGGTACGCGTGGAAAGAAGGTTGACTTTGGAGAACAAATCGAAGTATTCCAGCAGCAGCTTCAACTTGCTAAAGAGTTAAAAAGACCGGCATCTGTTCATTGTGTGCGTGCCTTTGGAGATCTTCTTCCAATAATGAAATCTTTGGGGCCATTCCCTGCTGGTGTGATACTCCATTCGTACCTGGGTTCTGCGGAGATGGTCCCTGAATTTGCTAAACTTGGTGCTTACTTCTCCTTTTCTGGGTACCTTATGTCCTTGAAAGAAAGCAAAGCAAAGAAAATGCTAAAATCGGTACCTGCAGATCGAATTTTATTGGAGACTGATGCACCTGATGGGCTACCAAATGGTGATAACTTGGATTTTCTATTTTATGTCGAAAAAGATTCTTCTCGTCCTGACGATCGTAATGCTGAAGTTCAAAATGCAGCTCCAGTTAATGGCAGTTCCTCAAACAGTAGGTGCTGCGATGCAAAAAGCTCCTCTGCAGTACCGAATGAAACCCTGAATCATCCAGCCAACATAAAAACTGTACTCGCTTATGTAGCATCGCTGCTTGATGTCAATCAAGAAGAACTTGCAGACCTAACTTATAAAAATGCATCACACTTGTTTTCTTATGAAGGTTCCAAGTTAATTTTAAAAGGTTAGTCATATGCTGCTATTATATCACAGAGGCATATTGTCTACTTCCAACTGGTTATAGTTTTTCATCTGTAGATTAGCTTTATCTGTGTGTGTTTGTATGTATAGATTTCTCTTATATTGTCATATATCTGGAATAGGATAACTCCCATTCTGATGCATGTCAGTTTGGCCTGATTCTGGAAGGGCGGCATAATCAGAAGTGACAAATATGCAAATTTGCACGGAGTTTTTATTACCGCATTTAAAAGGACAAACCATGCATGTGCCTATGCTCACTCTTATAGGTCCCGCCACCCTGTGACTTTGGAAACCTTCTAGCCTATGTCCATAGTAATACTCTTCATTATGCAATAAAAGTTTAAGTATCCGATAGATCTCCTACTCCAGAGCTAAGTTTATCGAATCTGCTTTTGGAGACTATAGTAGGTTCCAGTTCCCCTCATTCCTAAATACTTGGAGATTTTATGCTTTGGGTTTGGGAATTGCATTCAAATAATTTTTGGCAGTGACTTATTTATTGTATTTTTGAAATGTGGAATCCATGAAAAATGAGTTTGAATTAATTTTCGATGATGTCACCTCTTCTGCTTCCTTAGGACTATCATTTTGAGCATTACAAAATAGAGAATTTCATGTTTCATTTGTGTACAATTCTGAATTTCCACTTGGCATATCTTTTTTGGAAATTCCTTCTTCCATTACATAAAGTCTAGGAAAACATTTTAATATCTGAACTTTATAAATCCAGATGTCTTTCACTTCCTGACTCGATCCACGTTTTTTGTTTATCGATTTTGCAAGTATTGCCTTTCACATAAGGGGAAGACAGAAACTGCTCATTAGAAGCCTTGCGTATGTTCTATGCTCTAGAAGACCCTGATAATTTCAAAAGTCTTTGATTTCCCAAATATGTCGATATTAAGTATCATGTATAGATTCCTCCACCCCCCCCCCCCCCCACACCAAAACAACAAGCGAAGAGTCTATTATCGTGAAAACCTCACCTTTAGAAAAATATAATTTGGAAGGTTCCTCGAGATGTTGAAGAATATGAATATATTTATGGTAAGAAACTGCAAAAAAGCATATCAAATCTAATCTCATTGACAAATAAAGAAATGCAGAAAAGAAGCATAATATAGCATAGAAAGATTGAAGCCTAGAACTAAGAAGCTATGTACTAGCTATTGTCCGACCCTTCACACCTAAATGCTAACACAGCACCCGATACCCCCAACACTCTTACTTCTCAGGCCCTACAGGAAATCAACTGCTAAAATTTTGCTTCTCTAGGAACGCCTTAAAAAACTCATGTATGAATTATTATTTTTGTCTGGTATTTTACTGACCGTTACGTTTTCTACTTACTCTTTACCTCTACAATATTGAGTACCAACTAAAATCTGTCTTGATTGAGCAAATGCGATCGAGTAAATGAAATGTGCGAGTCTGATGCAGGCCAGTATTAAGTATTAGATGGATTAAATTATAAATTGGAGGGCTGCAGTCGCAGTTATATAGGTCATGCATACACATTACAAATGGTATAACCTAGTAGAGTCTTCATCAATTGTTTATTTTGGACAAAACTTGAGTAGAAGTAATTAGTGAGCAAAGGTTTCTTATATGGTTTCTTTAATTCTTTACAAGCATAAAGAGTTTTAAAAATTGAAATGAAATGAATTGATCGTTTGTGATTGATTTCCCTTGAAACTTCCTCACTATGCCATATGCATATATATATATATATATATATATATATATATATATATATATTGTGCTGTGTTTTATTACATTATATTATGATATGTGATTTTTTGAGCAGGTCAAGATTAAGCCAGGCCAGTGCACAAGTCCTAAGAAAAGCTGCTGATAAACTTCCTATGTGCGTGTAGGGGGTGTTATGTTGTAGGTTTTGGGGTGCTGTTCTCGCAGACGAGGAATGTGAGTATAAAAATCAGTGATGGTACTTCGCATTTTAATAGAAAAAAGGTTGCAAAATGTAAGTTTTACTTTTAACAGTACACAAAGCTCTTGGTAAGCATTTGGTCCAAACTGTTTTCGATTCTGGTCTTGTATCAAGATAGCTGCTTGTAAGAAAGTGATCTTGATCCCTTTTATATAAGTGTTGAATTCTCATTTTGAAGATCTTTACGGATATCACTCTAAAAGAGTTACAATTTATAGTATATATCTATACATTAATCTTTTTAGTATTTTTATTATGAATAATTTATTACAAGAACTTTTCATTCTAAATAATTAAAATTAATACAGAAGTATGTTTTTCTTATATACTTCAAGAGGCAAGCTTGCAATAAATTTACTCTGCAACTTAAAATATATCATGTTTCAGCAACATTACACAGATTCAAATTTGTAGAAACTATAGTTGAACATCTTTTTATATATTAAAAAGAAAACAGAAGTTGACAAAGAGGACTTTAAAAAATAAAAATGATACAAATATTTAAGTGGGATCTGTGGATGCCATTATTAATCCACTTCTGATGGAATAAACTTGACGGAGACTTGATATAAGACTATAAAGAAATTACATTTTAATCGGCTTGCCATTAGAATATATTAAAAGAGTTTAAACAAGGCAAATCAAGAACAAATGGCTGATGCATTTGTAGCTGATCTTGCTAAATGGATGAAGTGATTCAGGCTTGGAATCTTGATGAAGATCTTGTAACACTGCGCGAAAGGTTGGAATCAATTGATGCTCTCTTATCTGATGTTGATGCCAAGAAACTAACAGGGTATGCTGTCCAAAACTGGTTCAACAAACTTGAATCTGTTGCTCATGTTAGTGATGTGTTTATGGATGAACTTGCGTATGAAGTTACTCGGCAAAAGGTGGAAAATCGTCGTAAGGTACGAGACTTCTTCATTCCTTCTAATAACAACTTACTGTATCGTTTTAAGGTGGCCCATAAGGTCAAGTCTATCCATACTTCCTTTGACAAACTTTTTAAATGGGCGGGAGATATTGGACTTCAACCTGTGGCGCATTTAAGTTCAATTGTGCAACCTAGAGAAATTCGCAAGACCCCGCCCTTAGAAGACGAGTCGCTCATAGTTGGAAGAGAAAAAGATAGATATATTTAGTTCAAACCGTGTGCAAAAAACATGAACAGGATTTTCAAGTTATCGCGGTAATAGGGATGGGAGGTCAAGGCAAGACAACTCTAGCTAAGATGGTATACAATACAGATTCTGTAATCGGCATGTTCCCGAAAAGGATGTGGGTTACCGTATCAGATAATTTTGATTTCATGAAGATATTAAATCAATTGGTAGTATCACTACCTTCGACAGCTTCAGCGTTGGAAAATACAGAAGGATTAATCATTAAGCTTCAAAAGAAACTAAAGGGGGGAAAGTTTTACTTGTACTGGATGATGTTTGGAATGAGAAACCAGATGAGTGGGATAACTTGAAAAATTCTTTGCTTGGAGTTGGTGGTGCAAGAGGTAGCAATATATTAGTTACTATTCGTAAAAAGGAAGTCATACATGCCATGCATGATTCTGTTGTTTCTTATCCGCTAGAGAAACTATGGAAGGAAGATAGTTGGGCATTGTTCAGAAAACGAGCATTTTCACATGGAGGAGCTTCAGAGACCGAGGCATTTGTGGCCTTACGGAGAGAATGGTGGAAATGTGTAGAGGTCTGCCTCTGGCAATAAAAACATTAGGGGGTTTATTGCACTCAAAGAAGTCTGAGCAAGAATGGTTGCTGATCGAAAATAGTGAAATATGGAAATCAAAAGGTGTACTTTCGTCTTAAGATTGTCATATGATAATTTACCTTATGCATCTTTGAAACGATGTTTTGCCTATTTTTCTAATATGCCTAAGGATTCTGTCATTAATAAAAGCGAAATGGTGCAAATAGGGATGGCATTAGGATTCCTTTTGCCTTGCAAAGAAAGCAATGCGCTGATGGAAGATATTGGCAATGAGTACTTCGACATTCTCTTGTGGAATTCTTTGTTACAAGACGTGAAAAGAGATAAATACGATAACATCACCAGTTGCAAGATGCACGATCTAGTGCATGATCTTGCACTCGATTTATCTAAACATCATTCTGTAACTGTGAAGACCGGTCATGAGCTGAACGATGTTTCCAAGGTGATATATATTAGGCTTGATAAAGGGGTTTCAGACATAAAACCAAAAATTCTTAAGAGCAACATTGAAAAGGTACAAACACTCTATGCTAGTGCTCGTATACTTGGTGAAGTGTTAACTTACATCAAACACTTGACTGTTTTAATTTTGAATACTTATGAAGTCAATATGGAGTTGCCAAGTTCGTTGCGCAAGATGAAATATCTTAAGCATCTGGATATCGCTTGTTCCCACTATAAATTGCCTAGTTATATTATGGGTTTCTACAACTTGCAGACATTGAGAGTTAGGAAACTACTAGAGCTTCCAAAACTGTTCTGCAAACTAATCATGTTAAGACATTTATTCATCAACGAAGCAACAGCTTCCAGAAGATGCGTGTTTATTGGGATAGAGAGGCTAATTTTTTTGCAAACGCTGCCTCATTTTGTTGTAAGTAGAGATCAAAACTGTCTCATTGGACAATTGGGTAGGCTAAAAGATCTTAGAGGTAAACTTGAGCTTTATGGCCTTGATGACATAGAAAATATGAAAGAAGGCAGCAAGGCAAGTTTGTGTACAAAGTCTAATATTGATCTTTTAAAGTTGGTTTGGAGCAACAGTAAAGATGCAGTGGAAGCAATTAAATACAATGATGAGGATGTAATAGAAGGATTGAAACCTCATGCAAATCTGAAAGAATTGACGATTGACTACTTTAAGGGGGCAAAGTTTCCGCAGTGGATTAGAATGATGACGAAACTTGGTGAAAATCACATTAAGAATTTGCAAAAGATGTGAAAGATTACCAGCACTAGGTCAGCTTCCTAATCTGAGGCAGACGGATATAAGTGGGATGAATAATGTCAAAGTTATTGGGAGCCATTTCTATGGAGGGCTAGGTAGTGGTAATGGTGAGTTGAGTGACATTGCAGCAGCAAAAACAATTACAACAATGTATCCATCATTGACAAAACTCCTTTTGCTGGATTTGCCAAATCTAGAAAAATGGCTAGAACCATTTCCAGGTGGTGAAGACCAAAGTAGTGCGCTGGTATTCGCAAAACTTGAGGAGTTGTGTGTCCAGAATTGTTCGAAGTTGACAAGCATCCCTAGTAGGTATCTTCCATCCTTGAAGGATTTAAAATTTACTGATTTGGACAACAGGATTTTACTTAAATTAATGAGCAGGAAGGTTAGCTCTCTCAAAGATCTACGAATCGAGAATATAATTAATGGTGGAGGAGGCTCTTCTTCTTATTCTTCTTTACATATGGACTCCATAATTGACAAGCTCTTGAAAAACAATTTAATGTCTTTGAAATCATTGAAACTCTGGGGCTGCCCAGGCTTGACACGTCTAACTCTTGGTGCCGCTCTTGAGAACATACTAGTAGTTAATTGCCCAGATCTAACGAGTACTAGTATAGTTAAAGGATCAGGTGCTCTAGAATGTCTTCGGATTGAGCAATGCGCCTCACTTTCAAATTGTGTATGTGTGCAAAATCTGAGTTCTACACTTGTTAGACTGTCATTAGGTCCTTTTTCCGAGGAACTGGATGAATTTCTGTGGCCATTCTCTTCTTCCTTTCCTAACTTGATCTTCTTAGTACTGATTGGGTGGGAAAAGGTAAAGTTAATACTCCCTGAATTGCAACCTGATGATTCGCTCTTCTCCACATTCCCAGTCTTGATTCATTTGGAGATCATTGATTTCCCAGGAGTGAAATTCTTTCCGGATTCACTGGCAAAACTTCCATCTCTGAAGGAGTTGTATATACAGAATTGTAAGAATTTGGAAAGATTGCCTACATTTAATGAATCCTATAGCCTCAAATGCTTGAAGATAGCTGACTGTCATATACTAAAAAAAAAAAAATACAGAGATGGAACTGGGTCAAGAAGTTTCAAGATTCAACATATTCCAAGTACCCAGAGGTAAAGTACATGGTGGGATTGGGAAGAACCCTTGTGATTAATCTACATGTGAAGCCCATATGAAACTTCTTGCCGTATTGTGTCTAATTATGACCATAATCAGCTGTATTATGTTGGGTGTACATTTAAGAGTCAAGTTCAGAACATAGCTTTCCCCTTTGCAATGGCATTTGGTGGGGGCGGGTTTGCAACATGCTATCCAGTGGCAAAAGAGTTTGAGAAGATGCACGATCAATGCATTCAACAATATCTGGAAATGATGATGGGATGCAGGCTTGCATGGCAGAATCAGTTGTGCCACTCCCCAAGGTATATGGATTTCATCAGGTGAATTAATGAATATTTTTAAAACAAACCTAATTGAAGAAGCTATGATGTTAGAGTAATTCAGATTGCAGGATCTAATACTTAGGCAATACCTTGATACCGCAACCTAATACTACATTGCACCTACATTAAGATGCAGCTATTTGCACAAGCAATGATTCTGTGTAAAAGTAGCGACCATATGCAGTAGTGATCGTCAATGTTAATGAAATATATCTTTAATTGTCTAGTAATCCTACCGTCCGTGAATATTTAAAGAGGAACATTACTTATGTTTTAAAGTCCGATACCTATTTTTTTTTTTATCAAAATCAGATATTGCAAATTGTAATTAGCTTAAAGTTGCATCTTTTTGTTTTAGTTTAATGATGAGCTAGCAATCGAGCATGTTCTTAAAAGTCATTTCAATTTTAAAATAAAACTCTGCCTCAAGAACTAGAGCTTCCAACAACGTTAGCCAAGAGTTTGCTGCAATTTTGCTTTTAGAGCCGCATCCTTTTTTCTGTCATGTTAAACATGTGCTTTTATAAGATGGCTGAAGATATGCCTGAGTTTGGACCAACAAGTCCTCAAATTGTTCAACCCAGGCTATGCAGCAGAATAAGCACCACAAACAATCACTAAATAGATTTGTTTCATTTTGCTCATTTTCCTCGGCAAATGGGGATATTTAGTACCATCACCAAAAATAGTTTCAACTAAGAAAAATATTATAAACAGCAGAGAATGATTACGATGATAACATGATCACTCTAGTGTTGTCTGGAAACATCTGTAAAGTTTATCAATAATAGGCAAATAAAAGGATTAGTGAAAAATGTGTTGTTTCTAGCTCTGAATCTGTTTGGCATGTGTTGAAAGAGTAAGCCACGCAGTAAATGTGATGGCAGGACCTCTTTGCACTGCATCTGGTAAAAATAGAAGCCAAGGAGTCCCCTCCGCTGGCTCAAAGAAAGCCTTCAATCTTGTGGGAAGTTATATCATTCATTTCTCCGTTTAAATTTTGTTTGAACATCACCCATATAAGGAGAAACATGGTATGCATATTGGTGAAGAACCGAAAACACAACCATCTCAATGCAAACCAAGATATTCTGGAGGCTTACATCAATATGCTCCACATCCATCCAGAAATGATGAGATTTGATTACGCCCGTTGAAACAAGGGTTTTAAGCACTACCCCCTGCATATGGTGTAAAAATTGATTCATTTACAGGTATAGTCAGAAAGAAGAATCAGAACTGCGTTTAACTGACAAGAAAGTACAGAGGAATTAAACGTAATGGCAATCTGGGCACATCTACACAACATTTACCAACTGCAGACCCACGAGGGTAGCAACATCTACAAATTTGAATTATATTTTGGAGTCCAACGATTTCAATTGGATAAAATGTACTTCTGGTCACAAAGCTGACCACAAACTAACATTGCCGTCATTTTGCTAAATTTTAGTCAGTCAAGTAAACAAACCTACAGACAACACACTACTGTAATCTAGTAAGAAAGATGCGATAAAACTTAAGCAAATTTCTGTTAGTATATCCGCAAATGACCTCATAGGGCTGTTAAATAAAGCTGATTGGGAAGAAACGGCAGCCCCATACTCTTTCCCAATCAGAATTGGCAAAAAAAAAAAAAAAAAAAAAACTACTGAGCCACTAATATGTGCATGTCACATATTCTCTTTGAATCAAATTTGAAACAAATATATTGCACTCTTAAGCTTTGATAGAAGAAAACACGGAATCAACTACTATATCCTATGATTTTCAAGCTACAACCAGAAGTTGATTACATCAAAGGGGGTCAATTAACAGGGTACCTTAAACAAATATAAGGAATTTGAAAGATATTCATGATCCAGATACAGGACCATTGAACGAAATTATAAATACAGCGAGGATAAAAAGGAAGAATTTGGAAACAGCTGAGGATAAAAAGGAAGAATTTGGAAACAGAACTGTGTATATTCATCTTAAATATGCTACACCCAATTGAATCTAACTGCACTGGTTGAGTCCCGAGTGTCTGGCTTTGCCATCCAATGTAATTATTTCACTGAATTCATGATTCATAGGTGTCAAACAAAAGATTGATAGGTGTTACATCCCTAGGCATACATAGAAATGTAAGATTAAGCTGTCTCCTTCAGCTCACTAAAATAACAAAATATTCAAGCACTTGAAGAGCTCTATACTAATTATAACTGAGTTTTTGTGTTTTATCTTTGGAATAAACAAAAACAAACAATACTAGATCAACAAAACCACTATGGTGGTGTAGCCTCAATGTGCTACTCTCAGCACATTGGTCGCACATTTAGAAAGTAACTTGTAAAAGTTTTACCTTATTTTTTTTTTTTTTGCTAAATGTGATATCAGGTACCTACAACCATGTATTCAATTTAAAGAAGTGCTTTGAAAAAGAAGAGGAGTCCATGCAACAGAATCCAAATCCTTAATTCATAGAAATTTTAATAACCAGTTATATATTACCTGCCAAAAGCAAAAGAAAACAATTCCTTTGATGCAGCCGAACTTTGCCAGTGGCTTGTGTGGTTCCAGTTCCTTTGCAAATACATGGTAAAATTTTACCAATGAGTACAGAGCTAATGATATTGACATGTTAAGAATGATGGTGAATATCCAGCTTGCCCAGCTAGGATACATATCTAGAATTCGTAATGTTATCATCAAAATCGAGCATATTGAGCGAGTAGTGACGAATTGCCATATCCAGTACTTGAGAAGCCTTAAAGTACGCTGGTCCAGTCGAGCAGTACGTGGCTACATTTGAAGAATAAGTTGTCAAAAAGATGTTTCTTGAAATTTTTACAAACAAGATTAACAAGTCACAGATCATAGACTCATTCCATTGAAATGCTATAAACACAATAACATGCTATCGTTCTCCCGAACCTTTTTAGCTACTTTGCCTATTTAAAGGACTATGACAAGAATCCAATAATTACCTGTTCCATGAGGACTAGTGGCTATCTGAAGTTCAGAAAGCATCACTACAGTTGCACAATTATGGTAAGTTACTAAGTTGTCTGGTCTCAAGTGATAATAAGGTAGAGGATCTGATAATAAATTTTGGACTACTACCAGGAAAACTAAAGCAAGGAAAAGGGAGAGAGTCGGTTAGGAAAAGGGAGAGACAAACTTTTGACCAGACTTTTTTTTTACCATCCCCTAACTAGTATAATTTCACGTCTGCACCCTGCCCTAGCCACTACTCACATTCATACAGCTGCAGTAAAACAAAATGTTTCATGTGTGTGCACGTGTAAGGCACTAAATCATTCCAGTAAAAAAAATGTTTCATGTGTGTGCACGTGTAAGGCACTAAATCATTCCAATAAAGTTTTGTTAAATCTAATATAAACCTTCTTGGCTTTTCCTTCTAACATGCAGAGATCTTTGGACCAGTACATAAAGAATAAGTAACTTAAATCGAGAAAATTGTTCACCTGAAAAAGTGTCATTGGAAATGAATGCTGAATTTCTCTTCCTTTCATTTCATCAGGTACCATGTCGTTGCTGATGGATAATTTTAAGTGACTATATATTAAATCCAAAAACTTCACAATCACCTGCAATATTGAAAAGAGAAACACAAGGACACAGGATAAGTATTAAATTTATGTTTCAATGATGAAAAGAACAAGCACCAGCAATGGTAATGGGTACTTACCAAAGCCTCGTAACATTCCTTAATGGGGTCTAGAAGCATGAAATATGGTTTGCTTCCTTCCAGGTCCAACATACTAACGAAAGATTTAATAGCATATATAGGAGCCATGAGAATAATGAAGAGTATCGCTTTTTGTTCCTTTGGATTCTTCCAGTAAAATAGATGTTGTGATAGAAGCTGGACCGTAAAGTGCATCGACAGGAGTGCACAACCAGCACATGCCATTACAGTAATCTCTCCACGGTTCATTGTACTTATGTCCATAGTGCATTCACAGCTTTTCAACCCACAGCTTAATCTGAAAATGATGATATACACTTCATGAATATTCCAATCTAGCTCGTCTAAAAGGAAAATATTTTCACAAATACTGATTTCCAGAACCTTTAGCACACCAGTGTATCCAAAAAGAAAAGTTTTCGATAAGTCTTTATCTTTTGATCTAGTATGCATATACCATGGCATGACAGTGCAGCATTACAGGCTTTTTGCGGAATGAATAGACCATGTAAGTTCATACGCCTCAAAAGTAAGAAAAAAGAAATCGACATGCATCTAATTTCAGATAAACAAATAATTAAAACTTGCATACCTAATCTTAGAACGGATACCTTAATAACCACAAAACTTAGTACTCCCTCCTTCCCAAATTTTGTCCTGTTTGACTTTTAATGGTCAAATTGACCAAACTTTGACCAAATATTACATATATAATATAAATAAAATTATATCACTAGAAAGTACATTTAGTCTACTTTAATATGTATTTTTCAAATTTTGTAAATTATAAAAAAATGATACGCAAATGTTAGTCAAATTTTGGTCAATTTGACCACAAAAAGTCAAACAACACAAAAAATTTGGGACGGAGGGAGTATCATACAACCTAACAATATTGACATCCTGATCCGCAGTGGCATAGTAAAGTACGTAATGTGATTTCTCAAACTATAATGATGCAGCTTCTTCTGTTTAAGTTATAAATAAAAAGCACAAGCATCTTTCCATACATATTCTCTAATCGTGTCACAGCTAAATATTACTCCAATTCACTAAAATTTCAATCTAAGACTAAATAGAATGCCAATTTCATGCCAATTACTTCATCGCAATTTATGATTCACAATACTTCAGACTTCAGAGTACCAAGTCCAACAATAATACACAATAATAAGTATATATAAAATCACAAATACATTAAACCTGAAAAAAGTACTCTGTTTAGCTGGATAGACTAATAATTCAATACAACACGAAGCAACTGTAACTCTAATAATTCAAGTGATTTTAATCAGCAACTACACGAAGCAAAAAGCTGATAAAAATGAAGGAGAATTAGTAGAAAGTAAAATGAGATTAATATTGTTGTAAGTAATAAAAGCTAACAAGCAAGTAGTACAAACTGAGATCTGTGGAAGCTCACCGATGATGGTTGTAATAAAGATGAGGAGAGTTTTGTGATATGATGTTTGTGTGTGTGTTTGACTTGTAGTATCTATGTATCTATGTATGTACGTATTACGGCCAAGGGGAAATGACCAGTCCAGCAAGCACACAACTGTGGAATAACGAATAAGTCTACCAAATAGTCATTTTTGGGATTCTAAATTCCTAACATTTTTTTTTTTTTTGTGCACATTTTGTAGAATTATTATATCCCCTCCGGTTCATTATACAAAGCGTTTGACTTTTCTGCACGTAATTTTAGATGTTTTGACTACATTGATAAAATTATTATTTTTTAAAATTTCTTTTTCTAAATAAAAATTAAAATATTATATTTTTATTCAAACAAAGAAAAATTGAAAAATAATCATTTTTAATATATAGTCAAAACACCTAAAGTTACGTGCAAAAAAGTCAAATGCCCTATATAATTGACCGAAGGGAGTATTTTTTTGTCCAATATATTTTGATATCCTTTATTATAATACCTGAGTCTATCATATCATGTGGTTAACCAATCAAAAACGAGGAATTATTTTAGGACCAATCAGATTCCATTCCTAAATTTTAGACCAGTTATATCATATTAAAAGTTTTCCTTATTTATCTTTCTATACCCACTTTACGAACTGTACTCATGTATTACTGATTAATTTTCATAAATACTTATTAATTAATCAATCACAATTTTTAATTTAAAATCAATCAAAATTATATTATTATATACTAGCACATCTGTTCTTTGCGCCCCTCTATTTGTAATATATATTATTATATATATTATTTTCTTTTCAAGTTTAGCCTAAATTTTTTTTTCCCCAATTTCAAATGATAATAAACTTTCGAAATTTAACATTTTATGATTTCGATAATCAACTTTTTCAATCAATTAAGTAACTTTTAGTTTATTCTATTCATATATATTTACGGATCAATTCTAACTTTATTACAAATTACGCATCCAACTATCTAAGCATCTTAAGTAGTAAACGATGATAATAAGAATAATAAAATGTGAAACATTTTTTGATTGTGAGCTCATATGTGTTTTATTTTTTCAAAATAGGTATAGGCACCCTACATCGAGAATCATTAGTTGTTTCATAAATTTTATTTATAATTTAATATAAATATTGCATACAACAAGTATATGATATTAGTATCTTGATGTTATAGTTTATAATTGTACAAATACAAAATATATTGAAGTAAAATTCAAAAATCGAACTTGATTACTGACAACTAAGAATCGATCAAAAGATTAATCGAAGTAGTATAGACTAATCGTGATATCAAATATATTTTGATACTTTAATAACAAATTATAATATTAATTTAATTTTAAAATTCGTGCATATAAACATTCTTTAATTATAAATCGTAACTTAAGAATTATTAATTTTTAGATAAATTTTATGCGTATATCATATTTAATTATAAAATTTGTGAATAATGTAGTTTTAATCCAAAGTGTTAACATGATATCTTGATTTTAAAAAACAAAGTATTCGGTAAAACTTTAATACAAAAGATTTTTTTTAAAGTTAATTTTGGTAACTATAAAAAAGCTATCTATTTAATTAAATTAATTTTAAATTTAGATGGTATGTTATTATGATAGTATTTATCATAAATTTAAACTAATTAGAGTTAACTTTTCGATAAAATATTAAAGCTTATATTTAGCAATTCAACATAAGAAATCAAATAATAAATTTTAATGTACACTAGAACATTTCAAGCCAAATTTTATAAATAGTATCCTCGGAATATTTAGATGGTTGCTCAGTGTAAATATATCTTGAAAATATAATTTTTCAATTTTTTCAAACCAAATTTTTTACAGTTCTATGTATTATGTTTTATTATTTCTTCTCATTTTTTAAAGTTAATTTCTTTAAAAAATATTTGAAATGTAAGTTTTTCATTTTAAGATTTTTGCAAAGGAAAAGAGCTAATAACTAAAAAAATATAATTATCAATTTAAATTTTACAAACAATTTATAAAAATGTATAATTAAATATCTCATATTCTCATATTAGAACAAATTGAATTCAAAAATTTGACTAACTATATTAATAATAGGAAAATTCTTAATGGTACACCTGTAGAATTTGCTTTTCCCGATGGTAACCAAAATGTTTTTGGCTTCTCAGTGGTACCATCGAAGTATCAACTCATTCCCAGCCATGCCACTACCGATAACAAAACGTTAAACAAACGTTTATTAAAGCAATTATGACCATACAAACAACCAAAAATAACAAAAATAACAGCCAAATGAGAACTAATAACAATGTCATAATATATAGATAATCAGTCTTATACAAAAAGGCCATAAACATCCAATGTACTGATTGTTGCTAACATCATACCAACAAAATATCAATTGTTGCTACAAGGGTTCGTAATGGTCGTAATGCAAGAGTGAGGGACCAATCAAATGCTGCAAAAGCAGCAAATGCAGCACAAGCTTCTGAAATCAATTTCTCACAGTTTGCTACATCTCAGTCTCAAACCCAAGTTTACTCGGTTCATAACTTGGATTTACTTTGAATTTTTTATGGACTTTATGCTATATAATGGTACAATATGATATGAAATTGTTGCCACAATTGGTATTGTTTTGGTATGAAATTGTAGCAACAATTGGTATTTTGTTGGTATGATTTTGTTAGCAACAATCAGTACATTGGATGTTTATGGCTGTTTTTGTATAAGACTGATTATCTATATATTATGACATTGTTATTGGTTCTCATTTTATTGTTATTTTTGTCATTTTTGGTTGTTTGTATGATCATAATTGCCTTAATAAACGTTTGTTTAACGTTTTGTTAACGGTAGTGGCATGGCTGGGAACGAGTTGATATTTCGACGGTATCACTGAGAAGCCAAAAACATTTTGGTTACCATCGGGAAAAGCCAATTCTACAAGTGTACCATTGAGAATTTCCCTTAATAATATAATATTGCACATAATATATGAAAAAAGTATCAAGTTAAGTTTAAAAAGTAATTTTTATAAATAGTTGAATGTTGATACAGAGAATAATAACCACATGACTATTTTTCAAAAAATTAAAAAAATATAATCGAGTTCAAGTTCGAGCCGAATCGAGTTCAAGTTCGACGAGTCGAGCACAAAAAAACTCGGCTCGATGCCAAAAACGTATTCGAACTCGAGCTCGATAACAAGTTCGAGTCAAGTCAAGCCGACTTTTTCGAATCGAATTCGAGTCAAGTTCGGACTTGCTCGATTTAAATTACACCCCTAAATGTCGCATACAGTAGAATTTAGAATCGCTCTTGACATATTGAATATGCTCTTATAGGCTTATAGCGGAGCTGAACTAGCCGACTACGTCCAAGCAACAGTTTATGGAACATGTATTAGGCTCGGTACGGAAACAGTTTAGGTACCAATTTCTACACCTCACTCCTTCCCTCCCTCTTACACGCCCACACATCTATAAGTAATGTATCTACCGTTCTAAGATCTTTAATTATTTCAAAGGTCTATTGGTCAATAATCGACTGTTTCTCATATCGATCTTCTGTCATTGAAGCGAGTAGCAAGTAAAAAGGGCAACAAATCTGAAACAGGACAATTTGGACATGCTAAAATTAAAAAGTGGTTACTTAGGTCAATTTTTCAATTACATTTATATCAAGGAATAAAAGAAAAAACGAACATGAACAGTATAAATAAAACAACAATGAAATTTATTGAAAAGAGAGAAAATCATGAACTCCCAAGGCATAACTTAATATCATACCTAATTATCAGGGGGAAAATACTTAAATATACGAGTGAAGAACAATAGGGCTGAAAGATCAAATTAAAACTGCGAAGTGATATCATTAATAGACAGACCCACAGTGAAATATACATTTTTTTCATAGACTTGGCAGATGCCGAGCATATCACTATAACATGCATACAGGATATTCACTTCAATAATTAATTAGATGTTTTCTTTTCTTAAATTCAAATTTCTATACAGGGTGTGTCAACCAAAAAAATAAATAAAATGGCCAAGCTTCTAATATTCAGTAGCAAAGCCTATGTAAATCAGAATAGCATCACAACGAAAAAGTTAAAATATGAAGAGGCTTAAATATAGGGTATAGATTTGTTCTTTAGCCTCCACTTTGTGCAGAAAAGTAAGGCACCCGGCCAAGTGGAAGTACTAGATCCTTCACAAGTCCATACTCTTCTTCACTTATATTTGCACCAGCCAACACCTAAGCACACCCAACAAAATATGATGTATTAAGTTTTGATATGCATAAGACTTCCATGTAGTTAATTAGCTAGACGAAATATTCCTAATTAAGCTTGTGAGACTGAACAAATTTTACATTTTCAAATTACTAACCTTTATGATACCATTTCAATAATACAACTGGGAAATTGACAATAAAATGAATTCTTGATAGATTTGTCAAAAAAGAGTAAAGTATGGTGATACGAACAATACCTTGGTAAGCAAATTTCTCTTGCTTGTCAGATAAGGAGCAATTGAAGGAACCCGAGAAACAGAGAGCGCATCAAGAAACAAAAATATAATCACATGCCACTGCTTTGTTCTGAATGGAGGAATTGGATCCATAAAGGACATTGTGTCCAGCAAGTAGGACTGCAACAAAAGCATTCACCAATTATGGATGATTTAATAACACAAAATGAGCAACTCCAATATATAACCAAGTTATATTGAAGACTGATATTCAAATCATTAATTGGTATTTTTACAATTTTCAAGATGCAATATGTCACAAAAAAATACATAAAGAAATATTGACAAAACTGTAGACACTTGGAGAAACTGATGAAAGAAATGCACAATCTTCTTTTACTCAAAACACGTCCTACTACAGTGCTATTCACTGATTCACACACCAAAGAGGAACTCAACGGCAAGAGCTGCAACACTCAATATTATCTAACAACTGAAAGTTCATTGATTCTTACACCAGACTATGCCCTCCAACTTCCAGAGGATGAAAGTAGTTAAGACGATTTCATGGTTATCTTCAACAAGGTGTAACATATGGAACTTATAGCAACTCTTTACCTGACAGTAGCACTCAACCACAAGGTTCAAACAGGATCAGTTCAAATTTTAATTAAAGACCGATTTCATAGTTATCTTCAACAAGGTGCAACATATAGAACTTATAGCAACTCTTTACCTGACAGCAGCACTCAACCTTAAGGCTTTAAATAGGGTCAGTTGAAATTTTAATTAAAGAGCAAGTAGGTTGTCACCAAAAGAATATATGATCTACCAAAACAAGTATGGTTTTCTCAATTTATATTAAAAAATAAATTTTGATCAACAGAAAGCAACTTAGTATTCTTTTTTCTCTTTGAAGTAACTTATTTGATAATAATTTGACCGTTTAAAGTTAAGAAGTAGTACCATTCCTCTCTCCAACGTTGATACTGGTACTGGGAGTCTAAGATCATTAACAAGTTCCGGCAAAGTCCGAGCAAGAAAATCAGCAACAGCCAGCTTAATTTCAGTAGAACGATTATCCATGGCTATTATTCTACAAGAGTATTCCCTTCCATTAACAGAGAGATACTCTTCATGAGAACTTTCATCCCGCCCATATATATAAGCCAAAGAAGATGACAACATCCACGAAAAGAGCGACATATACATTGATGCAAATGGCGACAACTAAAGCATAAAAATACAAAAGTTACTATAATACAAAATAAATCATCTAATAAGAGCAAAAATGAGTTCACTAAATAAAATGATAAACTTACATTTAAACTGAATCCTTCTGGAACATCATCATACCAAGAATCATCCGAGTTATCGAAAAAATCAGAAGCTGTAATGCCCTGTTTATTTGGCCACTTTATAGCAGCTGGTTCCAAGTCGATATCAATGCCTGCATCCATAGGTTCCTCATACATTGGTGGGGGCATCACAATTATTCCTGCTTCAGAAACTGGATAATACATGCAATAGGGAGTTAATGGGCAAAATCTCAAGAAAAGAAAACGGAAATAAAAACCTGAATGGGAACTCCATAACAAATTATAATTCAAAAAAAAAGTTGTTGATAATAGTGTTCAATACCTGCGTCAGGGACATCAGAATATATTAGTTATTATATATATAACTATGAGTTTGCATCAATTTCGGTCCTAGATTTTTGAGAAGTTTCACGTAGTTTCTGAGAATTTGACAAAATTACTTGTTAAAATAAGCCACTTGCATGACATCCTATATAGTTACAGAGTCATCTATTACAAACCTGGCTTTCATCAAAGTTATTCTTGTTCTCCTCCCTAAGTTGGGCATTACTTTCACAAAGTGACTCTTCGTCTGTGTATAACAATGCTCGTGAATTTGCTCGCTCAGCTCGAACTGATGCCTGGGACGAATCTGCAGGAGCAGGATGTTCAACTTCGCTAATAATTGGCTGTGCAACCTGCTCAGAATTCTCAACCGACAGCAGAGCAGTAGCCATGTCACACAAAACTTCACAAAAACCTTTAATTGTGTTCTGGGTTTTTATGCGCTGGGTTTCAAGCACCTATTCATTAATTTACAACGTGAATGGCTTGAAAAGGGAAAGGAAACCACAGAGATAAAATCTAAAGATGATCAATATAAACAAACCTGATTACTAGTGTCCTCTTTTTCCTCTTCTCTCATAGTCTATTCACCCACAGCATCAGCAACGTTTCTCTTTCCTATCATATAAGCTAAAGCATGAGTCAAACAAGTATGTAGGCAGATGATGGCACAAAAAAATAGCTCATGGCCAGAAAAAATCCACCTTGCTTAAAGTCCTCTAACTGCTTGGACAAAGCTTGGTTCTCTCTGATCAAGTCTTACCTATCATTGGATAAATTCTCTAACTTATCCAAAGGATAAGGACGAGCTGATCAGAGAGAACAGTGACATTACATCCTCAAAACAAGTCAGCATAGGAAAACAGTGAAGATAAACAGATCATAAATATCATAAATATATATTTGATGTTATGAATGATTAACTAATAAATTTATGCATATGAATTTAATACATGATATAAGCATCTAAAACACAAGAATTATAAGCCAAATCAATTATTTTTGTTGTACAAACTGCAAAAAGGAAAAATTTTAGTTGAGATTTGTGTGTATACGAGTATCCGATACAGGGGTGCTCGCAAGAATCCCTGCTTCCTAGATTCATTAATGCAAACCATAGATTTAGCCGGTCATATTAACAAAACATAGGGATAGACTTGCAAATTGCAACTCATACTCCTACAGGTGCCCGCACAGCAAACAACTAAATCAAAGACCAACATCAGCTAACAAAAACGATACCAAGCTCGACAAATCAATCCTAAGTCGTAACACATTAGTTACACCAAATCGCAACATGTCAGCAACAAATATACACCAATAACACAAATCCCAAAAACACACAAGTATCCCCAAGAATCGGAATCCAATAAGGGGGTGTGCGGAGAAACAAAGATTCATTAGGTGACCTAAGAATCCACAGATAATTCATTAATGCAAAGCATATATTTAACTGGCCATATTAACAAAACACGCCAACAGATATACAAATTGCAACTCATGATCGGACAACGAAACTAAATACCAACATAAGCTAACGGTGCCCGTACAGCATACACAGCTAATGGTGCCCGTACAGCATACACAAACAACGAAATTAAAGACTCACATCAACTAATAAAAACGATACCAAGCTCAACAAATCAATCATAACACATTAATTACACCAAATCGCAACATTTCAGCAATAAATATGCAATAATTATACAAACTCTAAAAACACACAAGCACAAAAAAATCAAATAAACCAAACACAAAATAACAATTCAAAAATCAACAATTATATACAGTCATATCCACATAATTCACACATAGAACAACAAAGAAATGATAGATTCGTAAACTTCAAACATTCATACACTCATGTAAACAGAGAGAGAGGGGGGGGGAGGGGGGAGGGGGGAGGGGGGAGGAGAGAGAGAGAGAGAGAGAGAGAGTCTGAGCAGCAATGAGGGGCAGGTGAAAGGGAGTAGCCATGGGAGATGAGGTAAAATGACAGAAACCCTAATTAAACCCTAGATCTGCAATGTGAAATGATATGTGTGTAGCGGCTAAACACAAATACAAGATTTATATATGGCTTAATGACCTTTTAACCCTCAAAGTTTCCACTGATATATCCATCAGTCCTCAATATTTCAAAATGTTCCTTTTAACCCTCGAAGTATCTATAAAGGTCCTAAGAACCCTTAAACCGGTACAAAAAATAAAAAATAAAAAAACGGTATAACTCGGATGGGCAAAAGAGACATTTCACAAACCGATACCGAGGGTTAAAAGGTATACTTTAGATACTTTGGGGGTTAAAAGGTATACTTTAGATTAGGGGTGAGCAAAAAAAACCAAAAAACCGAAACCGAACCGAAAAACTGAAAAACCAAACCGAAAAAAACCGAAACCGAAAATAATATCGAAAAACCGAACCGAAACCGAACCGAAATAATGGTTTGGTTTCGGTTACGGTTTTATCTCATCAACCGAACCGAATAACCGAACCGGAAATATATTATTATTGTATTATTAAATTATATTTAAGTATTAAAATATGTAATGAATTTTTATTTTTTATCATACATATATTATAATTCATAAATTTTCTTTTACAAAACAAGTATATATTTAATGTATAACATATAATGCTACCACTTGCAACATATTTAAGTACTGCTATTTTTTTTTCTTTTGTAATTCATGCCTGCATTATAGAACAAATGAACTAGACATTAGTTTCTGGCTGGGTGCCATTCGTAGTACAGGCTTCGGTCTAAATAATTATGTAGTATAGTCTTCCTGGTCTTCAATCATCTGGTAGCAAAATAATTGGACACCATCTCTGACTTAAGTTTTAGACTAATAAAAATTATTTTTATATGTATTGAATTATATATGAATAGATAAAAACTGAAAATAACCGAAACCGATCAACGGTTAACCGAACCGTAAAAAACCGTTTCGAACGGTTTGGTTACGGTTAATAGGTAGAAACCGAACCGAACCGACATACACGGCTTGGTAACGGTTTTCGGTAAAAACCGAGCCAAACCGACCCGTGCACACCCCTACTTTAGATACTTTGGGGGCGAAAAGGTATACTTCAGAAAATGTTTATACAAGTGTACAGTACATGAGGGAAATAAGTTATGTCATCAAATGTTTTCAAAGGAGAGTATGTGGTCATTATATTTAGATCTTCTATACTCTGATCTCAACAACTTTGTAGTATTGATTATCTACTTATAAACATGATTTATAGAAATTTTCGGGGGAACTTTGTTGTAAAGTTGTTTTATCTTAATTACATACTCCGTATCCCTGCTGTGTATATGATGTAGTTGTACACTTGTAATAATATTTGGTCACAATTTTACAATCCATCTCTTTTGTTTTTACATAAGATGTAGTTTTCATGTAATTTCGAAAGTCAGTTGTTCTATTTATTTCCTTAGTGTTGGTGGTGGATGAAACTCTTGTGAAACTTGTGGAGCAACAAGGTCCAAGGAACAGGTCTCTAATTAGCACAAGTATTCCTGGTCGTTCGGGCAAGTCTTGTCGTCTTCGTTGGTGTAATCAGCTCAGTCCAACAGTCCAACACCGCCCTTTCTCCCCTGAGGAGGATGCGATAATCGTTCAAGCCCATGCTATGCATGGGAATAGGTGGGCTACTATATCTCGACTATTGCCTGGTCGAACGGATAATGCCATCAAGAATCACTGGAACTCCACTCTGCGTCATAGGAGAATTGCTGAGTTTGCTGCCAAGAGGACATATTTGGATGTGATTAGTGGGTCATCGAAGTCAGGTTTGGGTGCAAAGAGGCACTGTTCTGGTGGGTCTCCAGAGGAGAACAGTTCTAATGATTGTGAGCCTAAGACTTTGCTGACCCTGTTGCCACCAGGAGGCAATCAGGTGAAGGAAGAGACTCGTGTGTCACCAGAGGTTGAGGATGAGGAGAAAGACAAAGAGGGATCAACGGTGGTGGAGATGGAAGATGCTAGTTTGGTGAGAATGATGCAGAAGATGATTGCTCAGGAGGTTCGAAGTTATATTGATAGTTTGAGGGCGCAAGGTGGATCAGGGGCAGGGTTTGAATCAGTTGCCAATGAGCAGAACCAACCATGAGGAAATAGTTTTTGCTTTCAATTATTAACTTCTTGTATTTCTAGTTGTATTCACAATTTTCTTTCTTGATGAATTGATTACCCTTGTCAAAAGAAGTTTACAGACCCATGGCAATATATGCAGTCAACATTTAAGGAAAAATGACTAGCAACAAAATACTTCAGATGAAAATTCATGTCAGCATGTGGAATGGAGACCGGAGAACCTGAACAGCTACACATGGTTCACAATTTTTTGGGTGTAAAAGCAAGACAAGGGGTTAATTTGCTTTTAATTTCTTTCTATCCAAAACTCGAACACAAAGTTGAGTATTCATTACTTCTTTTACTTCACAAATTTGAGTAGGCATTACTCCTTTCACTTCATGTTTTCCCATATGTTATTTCTGAGGTCCGAGTTTGCAGGCACAAATTCAAGTTACATATAGTTTATACTGGGCATCAATATGACAACACGCACTTCATTTAAGCAACTCAAAATCTTATTTTTTCAACTACCATAGTCATAATATGCAACTCAGAAGACTCATGCTTCATTTCAGTAATTAGTGAATGGCAAGTTTTATCCTTAGACTTCAAGTGTACAGACCACACAGTAAAGATAAACAAGATTTGATAGAACATACTACAAGTTCTGATGAAGATAGAAAAAAAGAGAGTACTAAATCATCCCTGATCTATACCTACCCACTCCCCAGTCCCCGTTTCACACAACGTGCCTAAATAGAGCGCATTACATAAAACTTTAGCTATCATGCCTCAACAGAGCAGAGTACATAAACATTAACTAACAAGGATTTATACAATATAGGCACGTAAAACAGGGTCTGTGGTAATGTAATCTACTCTGAGAAAGACGATAGGTAGTTGGTAGTCGACTTTTAGATTACCCCCTGTGAGAGGGGTACCTGGTATATAACAGTGTAGCTTGGTAAGATGTCATCTACAGACTTAATCAAAAGGTTCCAGCATGAACTCAAGCACAATAGACTATCAGAGTATCATGCTTCCACCAATAACCTCGAATTCCCAGCTTGAGATCAGTTACAAGAGTTTAACTACTCTCACATATAACACAGGAACCTACAGCCGGAAAGAGATTAAGGCAGAAATGTGAAAGAATCAACAGTCAGAAAAAAATTAAGGCATAAACACGAAAGAAATTAAGGCAGAAATGTGAAGGAGATCAAGACAGAAAAAGCTTTACAAGACTTGCCTTTTAACCCCCAAAGTATCTAAAGTATACCTTTTAACCCTCGGTATCAGTTTGTGAAATGTCTCTTTTACCCATCCGAGTTATACCATTTTTTTATTTTTTATTTTTTGTACCGGTTTAAGGGTTATTAGGACCTTTATGGATACTTCGAGGGTTAAAAGGAACGTTTTAAAATATTGAGGGCTAATGGGTATATCAGTGGAAACTTTGAGGGTTAAAAGGTCATTAAGCCTTTATATATAAGGAGAATATGTGTTGATATTAATGTTTTTTTTTGAAGAAAACGAAATCTCATTTCTTAACTTGCATCATACATAACCGAATAACACATTACGTGGAGGAATCAAAACACTCACAAAAGAATTTAGCGCACAAGGGATTCGAGCCATATAGTGGGCTGCCCTATTAGCTAATTTTCGAATATGCCTAACATAGACATCTTGTCTAACAGCTAAAGATGACCTGCAAAGGTCGATACTTTGTCCAACCTCCTGCTGAAAGCTTGTACTACCATTAATCACCTGGACTGCTAAGAGAGAATCAGACTCGACACAAACATCTTTGATACCTTTCGACGCAATCCACTTCAGAGCTTCCTCAATAGCTGTTGTTTCTGCCTCCATAACCGACACTACCCTGTTGAACTTCACAGTCTTGCCCTCCAAAAATACCCCTGTGTTATCTCTGAGTAGCCAACTGAGAAATACGATGATCCTTGAATAATAGCTGCATCAACATTAATCTTCAGCTTTCCTTGATCTGGTTTAACCCATGTCGAGTTCTCCCTTCTAACAGCTGCTACAGATGGCTTCTGGTTGTTTTGGACTTTAGACACTGCACTCTTCCAGTCATGAAGCTGATTCATACTCAAATCAACTACAAAGCACGGAGTAACAACCTTATTCTCCCAAACCTTCTTGTTACGGAAGAACCAAATGGCCCACAAAGTCATGGCCATCTTAATAAGGTAATCATAGTTCTCAGACGCCAACTTATTCAACAACTAAAATGGAGCTTCTTCAACTTCCCTCGTATTCAAAGATAAACCCATAACCTGCCAGCACTGTGAAGCAAAAGCACAGTTAAAAAAGACATGTGATAAATCTTCATCATCTGTGTTACACATTGGACATATAATAGGAACCGAACTGCATCTTCTCTGAAGATAGATCGAACTGGGACGTTGTTCCTACAAAAGCGCCACAAGAAAAATTTCACCTTCTGAGGAACCTGAAACTTCAATATTTTCTTCCAACCATCAAAATTCTCATGAGGCCTCTGTTGCCTATTACTTTCTTGCCACAATTTGTACCCAGATTTTACAGTGTAATGCCCATCACTGCTATGTAACCAAGTTACCCTATCCGGTGAGTTAGACTGAGGAATTCTCGTACTCAGAATAGCTCTTCCATCCCTTTCATTAAACATGTTATTCACCTTCTCTACATCCCAATCTCCAGAATTACGATTAAACAACTGAGCCACTTTCATATAATCATCAATAACATACCATGTGTCAAGCATGTAATCAGTCTTACCATTTAACCATTGGTTCGTACTAACAAATAACCTTTCCATCCCCTAACACCCATTTGAAACCTCACCTTAATTCTTCCTTGGCTGCATAAATACCTAACCAGATAAAGCTAGCTCATCCACTTCTTTCTGCATTGAAAACATGTGATTTTGGATAATATTTGGCCTTGAAAACCCGTGCAGCTAATGAATGTGGATTATGAACAAAGTTCCACACAGGTTTTCCCAACATAGCTAAGTTGTAAGCATGTAAGCTACGAAAACCAAGTCCCCCTCTAGTTTTGGTGTCACTCATATTGTCCCACGACAACCACCTAATACCTCTGGAATTTGTTGATGATGAACTCCACCAAAAACCATTTAACATACGTTCAATTTCTTGGCACAACTTTTTAGGAATTAGGAAGCAAGACATACAATATGATGGGATTGCAGTGGCCACATTTATAACGCCCTAGAAAATTTTGAATTTAAAATTATTTATTTAATATAAATTATGAATTATATTATGTGAATATTGTTGTAAAGGTGAAATGTATGTGAGATGGTGTTTATGTGATTATACGATGATTTGGGTAAGCTGTGAAGGTTTGTGTAATTTTATTTGTATTTTTGAGGATTTAAATATATTTAAATCATGTAGTTTTAATCCTCTGTCAATTTTATAAAATTATCGGAGGGATTAAAAATCGTGAAATCTTTTGAAATATTTCCTTTATATATTTATTTAATTTTTAAAATGGTTGGGTGAATTAATTTGGAGGTTTTGGTATTTTAAAATGATTTTAAGAGTTTTATTGTATTTAAATGATCAAAACTTGGAAAATCCATATTTAATTCATTTTTGATCCGAAAAATATTTTAAAAATATGTGGGTGCTCATAATTTTATACTCTTTATTTTAAAAATGAAATGTTTAATCTTCATAATTTTCTTTTTAATTTCGAATTGTAAAAGTTGTTTATTAGTTTTAAAAGTGAAAAAGTAATGTTATATTTGGGCCCGGAATGAATTGTAGTAGTGATATATTATTATTAGGCCAAGCCCAATAAGAAAATAAGAGAGAGCAGTCGAGAGAACAAGTCAGGGAGAGAGAGAAAGAGGATTGGGGGAAAAATTAGGGTTTTTAGAAATGGGAATTGGGGGAAACTGAATTGGGGAAGATTACGAAATTAATTAGTGTATATAGATACATATATATGTGTGTGTATACATGTATGTAAGGACTGTGTGTTTGGGTGTAAACACGCGAGGGGGGACTGCAGCAGAGGGGGGAGGGCGCGCAGTGGGTATGGCAGGCGGCAGGGGCGGCGACGCCGCAGGTGTCCGGTGGCAGGTGCGCGCGCGGCAGCAGAGAGAGAGAGAGAGAGAGAGAGAGAGAGAGAGAGAGAGAGAGAGAGAGAGAGAGAGAGAGAGAGAGAGATTTTGAGGGAGAAGGGAAAGAGATTTTGTGGGAAATTGGGATCGAAAAGGTATCCCTTTTCTTTAATTATTGATTTAATTGTTTTTCGATATGAATATTTAATTTTCATTTTAGTTGTAAATTGTGATTTAATTATGTAGTTGTTGTAATTTAATTAGTTTAAATTGCAAGTTATATATGTTGATTATCGTAATTAGATTAAAGTTGTAAATTATGGATATTGTATGTTTTCGTGAATTAATTCGGAGAGTGTAGTTGATTATTATTGTTAGTTGCTAGCTATAATTATTGAGTTTAATTGTGAATTCGATATATATTCGAGTTTAATGATTGAAGGTTGTTAATTGTAATTTTGGTATTAATTGTGGATTCGATAATATGTCGGGCTTGTGGTCATTAGTGGTTAATTATTAATTGTCATATAATTGTTGGATTTATATTTCCGGATTTTAAGTTTAGAAACTTGTTAAATGGGAGAAAATATATTGGGGGAAAATTATTTTGGAAACTCGAAAATGCTCGGGTTTATTTAATTTTAAGAAGTTATGAATGGTTATCCGGAGATTGATGCCCGGTTTGTATGTTGTAGTCGTTAATGGTTTTGGTTAGAAAAGTTGAATTGTTAATTATTAAATGCTAATTGTTATCGACTTATAATGTGTAGTTATAGGAGTGGGCTAATTTGTAAGTACCTACGTGCTAAATGATCTTAGTGATTAAAGTTAAAGTGTTTTAGTGGATAAATTGCTAGTTGTTTATGGTGTCGGTAGATGTTATGTGCTAAGTGCTATAAGTTGAGTCGTAGCATTTGTGGTATGTCATACTTGTCAATTACTTGGTTGGTCATGTACATGGGTTTAAAATTAAGTAAGTCAAATGATAAACATTGGTGGATGTCGAGAGTTTTCTTATAATAGAAATCATTTATTGGTTGTATAGTTTTAAAATGTGGTCTATAGCAAGGATAAACCATTAGCTTGCTTTATTAATTGTTTACTTTCCTTATGTGTTTATGTGGTTATTGTTATATGTTATTTAGTTTAACTGCGAGGAGTCGTAAAGAGATCATAAGTTCTAAATGTCAATATTTAAGGACTTGTGTAATTCTCTTCGACTAGATCCTCGGGCTTACGAATACCAATGATTGATTGTCACAAGTATAATTAATATACTCTAGTGATATGATCATTGATATAGCGTAAGTAATAGTTAATGTTGGGAGTTGTTTCCTAGGGCTTACGAATATCAATGACTGATCGTCCCGTGTATCATTAAAATATGGGAGTGATATGGTCATTGTTATAACGTAAGTAGTAGTTATTGCTAATGTAAATGATTATATGTATATGTGTTTACTGCATGTCGAGGCAGAATTTCTTATGTGGTAGTATAGCTGCAAGTCAGGGCAGCATTAGTTGTTTCTTTTATATAGTTGGAATGTTGATTTGGTTGAATTGAAAAACAGGGGAAATGTCCTATTTACGAATACGTCATGCCGAAATTTTCTGAAAATCCCCTGTAAATCTACTTGATTAATTGATTCCAGTGATTTAAAAGTATGTTTTGATTTTAAAGGTTAAGGAATGTGTGTTAGTGATTTTCTCGAGGGCTAATTGTTGATTTGAAAATTTGAGGAGTTGTATAGTTTTAAAGTGTTGGCACTTGATAATATCCCAGTGTTATATGGCAATCTATGTTGGTGTTTATTTGACTTAGTTAATTATACTAGGACTATATTCTGAATGTGATTGTATATGCCTATATATGATATATGTATAAGTGACATAGGACGCGTATGGGTAGAATAGAGCAAAACAATAAGATTTTGCTTAGTTGGATATTAACATAGTATTTGACCTTGAAAAGGTTCGAATAGGAAATCTGGCCAAGGACAGTGCGCGGGTAATCTGAAAGACGAACAGAAGGACGAGTATCAAGCCGATGGGTGAATGGACGTGGAAATTGATGAGTTATGAAGTAGGAAAGGGAAGTAGGGCCAAAGAAAACGCTAGCAGCTAAAGGCTGTCATGAAACCGAGTTGAGGATCGATGGGAAGATCAGGAACTCAATGAATCGAGGCAAGTGTTATTGCTAGTCATTTATCTTTCAAGTGATGCAATTCAATTTCCTTGTTGAATAAAATAGATTGGTCAAGCATGTTTAGAAAGTGGTGTACTCTTTCAGCTTGCGCTATATAGTGAATTCTCCCCACCCAGAGCTCAAACATCAAATTTTTCAAAGGACTTTACCAATAATCTTTTCTGAAAATTATTTCATCCAAGGGATGTTAAAGCTTCCTTAGTGGACGACTTTTCTTTTATTTTCTTAAAAATATTAAGGGGCTCTCTAAATAGGGAGAATCCATGTTTTAAACCTCTATAAATACCTGTTACTGAAATTTCTGATTTGAGCATAATTTCACCAGAGAGCCCTTTTCTTCTTAAAATGTTTTCTTCAAAATGATTTGAAATTGATTATCCTAAAATTATCTTTTCACAAATAATTGTTTAAGTTGTTTCACTCGCTCGTGTGAAATCAAACTTTATTATGCGTTGAAAGATTTATTAATTTGTAGTGCTCAATTATGACACTGCTCTAGCTTAGAATTTCAATTGATAATAATCTTGTCGCGATTTATATCTCCTGCTGTTGCTCTAGTCGATTATCTCTTCAATCAATTTAAGGATATTACGTTCCCATTTAATTATATTTATCTTGTCGATATTCATTCAACTGATATTCTTTATATTCTCCACCCCACTTATTACCGAACTCATCGATACTTATTAAAGATCTTGATTGTCTAGTTATTTCCCTATATCGTATCGAACTCGTCGGTACTAGCCGACATTGTTGTGTCCTCATTGACTATTAATCATAAGTCATTATTCTGGAACGTGAGTTTCCAGTTATTGGTTGGCAAAGGTTGTCGATTGTCCCGACACCTATTGTGGTTGATATAGAATTGGAAATATTTTTTTTTAAATGGCCCTTGGGGCGTAAAACCCTTCGGGGTGAGACCATATTATGGTCGGAAGTTAAGGCCAATGTGTGCCATGGATCCAATTAAGGACATTGCTGTATGCGTTTGTCCGGGGTTAGTGCGTGACTGATCAGCAGCCTAACCTTGATGTTTTTATAAATAAATAAATAAATATTCCAATTCTAATCTATACTCTGAAATTGAGACGTTAGTTCTTGACTCCTTGGAAGTCTGTTTTAATAACATTTTGATACCGGAACTCTTATCAGTTCTAGTTTCTGATGCACCTTATTACTGCGAATTGTTGGCCCTCGTGGCAATCTAAAAGTTGATATAACTAATTCTTTCATAGAATGAAATGAAACCCTTTGTTTATCAGATTTGTTATCATTATTGAAATTGTTATCACTACTGCACTTGCTGAGCATTGTTGGCTCATTCTTGCTTGTTTATTTTCTCTAGTTAATAGAGATAACTAGTGGACCTACTAGTTAGTTTGTATTGCTCTTTCGGCATCAAGAGGAAACGTTCGAGTTGTGGATTTCAGCGAATAGTGGGTTGGGAAATTGTCAAGGTTGAGTATCTAGTTAGACAGTGATCTTGTTTATTCATAAAAATTGTATAACATTTTATTCTGAGATTGGATTGTAATAGTAATTTGATAGTTTGTTTCATACCATAACCTGTATGCGATCTTGGTTAAGGGGCTTTTATTATATAATATGTTTACATTTCCGGATGTATAATGTTATTTACGTTTAGTGGCCCCAGATCTGTACCCCGGATTTTGGGATGCTACAAGTTGGTATCAGAGCTACAGGTTATGGTCACTGAAACAGATTAGGAGGGTTAGGTGTACGTGTATAGGATAGATGTCGGGTAGAACGATTTAGGACAAGGATCGCCTTAGGGTACTTCGACAAGTGTTACAACGTTATACGATCTTTCGGCATATCGCGCGGATAGAGGATGGAATCGTTAGAGACTAGCTAGGAGCAAAACAGCAAATCCGAAGCAGCATAAGCTAAGTGGGCAGCTGGAGCTATCAGTCCGAGGGACGTCATCTCAAGATTTTGCGTAGAATCTAGGACTTTTTACGATATTAATTTCGATGTGAATGTTACGGAGAGAATACGAGAAGGTTATTAAAACGAAGTGGGAAGTGATTATTGGCATGGGTTAGAAGTTAAGCGTAGCTGTGCACCCCTAATCATTGATTCGTTCAAATTCATTGCTTAAAGAAATTTTCTATTCTTCTTTTGAATTATCATTAATTAATTCCCGGTTGGTATCGTTGCTGAGGCATTCGTTGCGCAGTGACGGTCCAAAATCGAGAATGAATTGAGATCTTCTTATTTATTCAACTCATTATTGGCAGGCCAGTTTTGGCAGCTAAGTATATTAGTGCTTAGTCGACAAGAGTGAGATTATGAATAATTAGGAATTTCTTAAATGTTTGCCTAATTAATAGTTGATGCATCCATCGAAAAGCTTGCTATCCAGTAATTGATGATGAGTCTTATATATCAGATTTATTCGAAGTTCAATCCCATTCTTTCGGAAATATCTATACTTTCAGAGGGCACTTGGTCCAACGTTACAAGAAATTTTTGAAACTCTTGAATCCCTTCCATTTTCATGAATACTTGATTTTCTTTATTCCAACTGAGATGAACAACCTATGCAGATAGGGGATTCAGGGACATCTTATCCTTGTGATAGAAGTCCAGTGGGACGCCACTGATTGTGTTTGTCATGAAAGTACTAAAGACTGGCCATCTTTAGGTACTGTGGTGGTTGACCAAGTGACAAATGCAACCTGAAAATAGTTCAAAGATCATATTGATCTCTCGGTTGAACTCCTTTATAAAAGTTTTATCAAACAAATTCAGTGTATATTCATGCTTGATGCCCATTTATTTTATTGATTTCCTCTATCAAAAAAATTAGATGATTTCAAAGTTCCTAATGATGAAGATATGCGAAGATAGACGTGACGAAGTCTTAAATGATTAAAATTACAACTGCATTGACGAAGAAGTGGTTATGCAAGTTTAAGAATTTAGTGATTAAGGCAGATATGTCATGTCAAATTGGAATCTTTAGTGGATCGATGAAACATGGACAAGAATTAAGATTTTTGAGAATTGAATAAAGGAAAGGAGTAGTAAATAAGAACACATGATTGCAGATACTGTGAAAGGGCGAAAAAGGAATGATGATGGAGATGTTTAGTACGCAATATCCATTATTGATGGAAGAACGCTTTGGGCACCTATTGAATGGCGAAGGCAGTAACTGGAATGTTATAAGACTTTAAATGTTTTGAACCCTGTTAGTCACAGAGGCATGCCTGAATACATCTAATAACAAGCCTAAGTGTGTGTAATGCTATGCATTACCTACATGACCTCTTAACTGAGGGAACCTCTAGTTGTAGAGTTTCTATTTGTTCTGTACTTGTAATAGGCATCAAATTCTAGTTGTGTTACTGTAATTATAAAGTCAAGAATAATGCTTGAAAGAAGTTCCAAGGTTCATGCCTCAAGCAAGGAGATAAAGACTGTCAAATAATCACAGTTGGGATTTGAAGAAATGAAGAATTTGCCTAAGTACCAATTCGAGAAGTACATTTGTCTATTCGAGAAGTCTAGCATTCGAGAAGTCTGAAGTTCGATATCTCAGAAGACACTATTCGATATCTCTCAATATGCTATTCGATATCTCAGGGATTCGATATGTCAAAATGCTCTATTCGATATCTCAGGGATTCGATATGTCAAAATGCTCTATTCGATATCTCAAGGAGTCCCAGAGAAAAGAGCTATTCGAGAAGTGATTCGATATGTCAAGATAACACTATTCGAGAACTCAGAGTTATCGATCAAGTCAACTCCAGTTCTCGAATCACTTACTTAGTCACTTCTCGAATACATTCTTGAGGACAAAATACTGAAGAATTGTACAAGTCAGAAACCTGCAACAAGCCAGCACACTTTATTTGACTCTGTCCTATAAAGCATGCTGGAAAGCCTACAAAGAAGCTTGGAGAGATAAGACAAGGGACAAGGAGCTGAAGAAGTGGATCTAAACAGGCTTTTCAAAGTCAAATCTGTAGCCGTTTGGACTCTTACTAAAATGAGATAGACAGACTGGAAAGTGCTTTTGTTTTACCTACCTCATTTGTAGCAAGGGGGTGTATCCATGTCTATAAGGATACAGCCTCACTTCCTTAGCTGTTAAGGTTTTGAAGTTTTCTCAAATATATCCAGAAAATATCTCTCTGAGAAAAACGAAGCTGAGAATACTATCATTTGTATTCACAGATTGTAGCAACATCTTAATCTAATAAAATATTAGATTAAAGTGATATTGTGTTGTGTTTGTGTTTAATTATCCGCATCTTCATATCTCACACACTCATCACTTATCTTGCTGCAAAGATTCAAAACCGGAGAAAAACTCAAGAATCCATTCACCCCCCCCCCTCTGTATTCTTTTACTGTATTCAATACTCAACAAGTGGTATCAGAGCAGGCTGTTTAATCTAAACAGAAAACGATCATGAGTTCGAATACACCAAAGACTACAGGTACGGTAAAGGTCCCTAAATTCGACAAAGAAAATTACAACCTCTGGAAAATAAAAATGCTGTTGTTCATCAAAGCTGCCAATCCTCTCTACCCTGACATTCTCAAGAATGGTCCATTCATACCACAACAAGAAGTTGCTGAATCCACAGTGGGCGCAGTAGTCATTCCTAGATCATACGTTCCAAAAGAGCCATCCAAATGGACGGACTCAGAGAAGGAAAAGATTGCCCTAGACAGCCACCTCATGTTGTTAATCATAGACTCCTTGGATATGTCGATGTTTGCCAACGTAGCATCATGCAGATCAGCCAAGGACATGTGGAATCACATCGAGGTGTTATGTGAAGGGACAGAGGAGGTAAGAGAAAATAAGAAACAGATACTGGTCACACAGTATGAGGCGTTCATGGCACAGCCCAAGGAAAGTATCACTGATATGTTTGAAAGATTTCACAAGCTGGTGACTGAGCTCCAAATGAATGGGAAGGTTTACAGCACTAAGGAATTAAATATGAAGTTTCTACTATCGTCACCAAACCATCTAGAGCAAAGGGTCATATCTCTAAGAGAAAGAGATTTGAACAAAGTCACGTATGATGTGCTCTATGGGGTTTTAAAGACACACGAGCTTGAGTTGCTTCAAAAGAGGGCTATCCAAGCTAACCAAGGCAGAATGATAAACACATCCTGTGCCTTGATTGTCAACAAATCTATTCAAGACCTGGAAGCATCTGCAAGTCAGCTGAGAATAGAAGAGATAGTAGATGATGAAGAAACTGAGGAAGTAGTGACTGAACCTTCTGATGACAAGGAAGAAGATGAGTTCTACACTCTTGAAGAGCTGGATGGCATGGAAAATACATCATATGCTTTTATGGCTAGAAAATTTCCAAACATCAGATTCAAGAGGAATCAGCCCTTCAAGCCTAGACCTCAAAATCATTCATTCAACAAGGGCAAGGCACCTATGAAAACAAACAAGAACAGATTCAAAACCAGCTATGTGGATAGGTCATCTGTAAGATGTTATAGATGCAATGACCTAGGGCATTTTGCCAGTGAATGCAAGAAGCCTAAAAAGAAGGATAAGGAGTTTCTTGAGCTTGAAGCTAAGTATGAGGCCCTTCTAAAGAAGCAGACACCAGGTAAGGCTTATATAGCTGAAGGGAAGTGTTGGGATGATTCTGACAGTGATGGGGAAGAACAAGAATTCTGCAACTATGCCTTGATGGCCAATTCCAAGGAAGAACCATCTGCATCAGACTCACAGGTACCATCTCTCACTACCATAGACATGTCTGTTTCTGAATATAAATCTTTGGTTGAACAACTATCCGTTGAGATGTTTAACATTCATACTAGTATGACTGCTGCTAATGAAGAGATTGCTAAACTGTCTACCAGGAATGAATTGTTAAATAAGAGAAATGAGGAACTAGAGCTAACTACTGTGCAAATAGAAAATCTTAAACAAGAGATTGAGTATCTAAAGAACAAAGTTCTATGTGCTAGTCAAGTTGAGAAAGCTCTTAGGGATGAATTAGCTGAAAATGAATTTAAGTTGAAAACATTTAAGAATTCCTCTAGTCTATTGCAGTCTTATCATGAGAAAAATCTAGCTAGACCTAAGGCTGCCATTGGACTTGATTATGACACTCTCAAACAGAGGAAAGGCTATGCAGTCATTGAAGATGACATTGTTGTTCAAGAGGAGGTGCCTCAGGTTTTGAAAAAGACTGAGAATCCAATATTTAAAACACCAACACTTGAGATTGATGAGGATGCCTTACTCATCAAGCAAATGTTGGAGGATGAAGATGAGGCACAATCAAATGAACAACAAGCATCCTCTGAGAGTAAGAATGTCAAAACCAAAGCCAAGGAGCCAGTAGGAGGTAGACCTAGACTTGAGAAACCTGTAAAGTTTGTTTCAGCTGGAAATTATGAGACTAAGAAGAAAGTGACTAATAAGAGACCAAACAGGAATGGCAAATTAGGGATTAACAAAGATAACAACTATGCTTATGTGCCAAATGCCCCTAGGAAAGTTTGTCAAAACTGTTTTAGCTCTAATCATTTGACTCATGCTTGCAAGAAACCATCTGGTAGTGTTGCTAAACCATTCTATGATTGCTCTGTGCCTTTAAGACATAGAGACTCTCCTTTCTGTGATAAACTTAATTGCATGCCATGTAACATGAATGTGATGACTAGTTGTTTTAATTTGAGAAGACAATTCATGGAGGGCTGTATCAATCATAATGTTCACACACACTACACAAGGACAAAGTCTTCAAGTCCTCCTAAAGTTAGGAAGGTACCTCTGTCACCTAAGTCTAAGAACCCTGATTCTAAGACTCCCAACAGTGACAAGAAGACCAACATCAAGAAAACTGATAAGCATGCTGATTTTGATAAAACTGTCACTAAGTCACATGGACCCAAACTCGTTTGGGTACCAAAGGAGAAGTAATACTTTTGTGTTTGCAGGGCAAAGAAAGTAAAAAGAAAGTCATGTGGATTTTGGACAGTGGATGCTCAAATCATATGACTGGTGATATGGTCCTGCTATCACAGTATGAGGAAAAGGCTGGCCCAATGGTTGCTTTTGGAGATGACAGCATCGGCAACACACTGGGATATGGCAAGTTGGAAATTGGAAATGTCATCATTGAAAATGTAGCACTGGTCAAGGGGCTCAAGCATAATCTACTGAGTGTTGGTCAATTCACTGACAGAGGCTTCAAAGTGAACTTTGACAAAGATGAATGTTTGATCACCCACAAGAAGACTGGTGATTTTGCTCTGTCTGGAGTAAGGAAGGGAAGCCTGTTTGTAGCCAATTTGGACTCTGCAAGCAAGGACACAATTTGTTGCTTCTACTCAAAAGCATCAAATGAAGACAGTTGGCTGTGGCACAAGAAGCTATCACACCTGAACTTCAAAGCCATTAATTCCCTAGTCAAAAGGGAGTTAGTGAGAGGCATGCCCACACTTGAATTCTGTCAAGAAGGAGTGTGTGAGGCGTGTCAAAAGGGAAAAATGAAAAGATCAAGCCACAAGTCAAAAACAGTGACATCTATAACCAAGCCCCTGCAACTGATTCATATGGATTTGTTTGGGCCTGTCAATATTATGTCACTAGGAAGGAAGAAGTATGCTCTAGTGATGGTTGATGATTTTACAAGGTATACATGGGTAGAATTTCTGGCATCAAAGGATGAGGCTCCACAAGTAATCATTGAGCACATAAAGAAAGTTGACAAAGAAGCAAAGGCCATAAATGCAAGTGTGATTGCATTAAGAAGTGATAATGGGACAGAATTCAGAAATGCCATGCTTGGAGCATTCTGCAAAGAAAATGGTATTTCTCAACAATTCTCAGCTCCAAGGACTCCACAACAAAATGGAGTTGTTGAGAGAAAGAATAGGACTCTGATAGAGGCTGCTAGAACAATGCTACTTGATGCAAAGATGCCTACATGTTTTTGGGCTGAGGCTGTGAGCACTGCATGCTACATCCAAAACAGAACCCTCATCAACAAAAACACTGGAAAGACACCTTACAACTTGATGACTGGAAAGAAGCCTACTCTAAAGTATGTTCATACTTTTGGAAGCAAGTGCTTTGTGCTAAAAGATAATTCAGAATATGTTGGAAAGTTTGATGCAAAGGCATTTGAAGGAATCTTTCTTGGCTATTCTATGGAAAGAATTGCATACAAAGTTTATGTCATTTGTCAAAAGAAAGTAATGGAGAGCACAGATGTAACATTTGATGACAGCAAACTACCTGGATTAGAAGAAGCCAACAATGAAGATAAAGATCCCTTGAAGTTTGACAATCTAGATGATTCTGATGAGGAGATTGAAAGTGAATCTGAACTCATAATCCAACAAACTCAAGTGAATGAAGAACCTGTGTCAACCAACAATGAAGAAACAAGCATCCAAGATACACCTGTGAGGAGTGACAACTTCACAGGGGGAGGAAATGCAGATGATCATGATCTAAATGATGAAGCAACATCAAGGATGAGAAATCAATCTGAACATACAAGGAAATGGGATAGATCACACACTGCAGATCAGATAATTGGAAATCCAAATGCAGGAGTAAGGACAAGGAGAGCAACTATAAATGAATGTCTCTATGGCTGCTTTCTATCCCAAGTTGAGCCTAAGATACTTGATGATGCATTGTTGGATCCTGACTGGATAATTGCTATGCAAGAGGAGCTAAATCAATTTGAAAGAAGCAAAGTATGGGAACTAGTGCCTGCACCAAAGGATAGAACCGTTGTTGGAACTAAATGGGTTCTAAGGAATAAGATGGATGAAAATGGTGTAGTCATAAGAAACAAAGCAAGGTTGGTTGCAAAAGGATACTCTCAACAGGAAGGTATTGACTATGATGAGACCTTTGCCCCTGTTGCTAGACTAGAAGCCATCAGAATTTTCTTGGCATTTGCTGCACATTCTAATTTCAAGGTCTATCAAATGGATGTCAAGAGTGCATTCCTGAATGGGGAGTTGGAAGAAGAAGTATATGTGCAACAACCACCTGGCTTTGAGGATCCACAGTTTCCCCACTTTGTCTACAGATTACTTAAAGCATTGTATGGACTCAAGCAAGCTCCTAGGGCATGGTATGACACACTATCACAATTTCTACTGGAGAATCAATTCACTAGAGGCACACTGGACAAGACACTGTTCTACAAGAAACATGGTGATGATATTATCCTAGTTCAAATCTATGTGGATGATATCATATTTGGCTCTACAAATGAGAAGCTGTGTGAAAAATTCTCTAAGCTCATGCAAAGCAGATATGAGATGAGTATGATGGGAGAATTAACATTCTTTCTTGGACTGCAAGTGAGTCAAAGGAAGGATGGCATTTTTATAAGTCAAACCAAATACATTAAAGATTTACTGAAGAAATTTGATTTGGAAGAATGTTCACCTGCGAAGACACCCATGGCCACTGCCACCAAGTTAGATGATGATGCTAAGGGCAAAAAGGTAGATATCTCAATCTACAGAGGCATGGTCGGTTCTCTACTCTACCTCACTGCTAGTAGGCCAGATATCATGTTTGCTACATGCTTATGTGCAAGGTTTCAATCAAACCCAAAGGAATCACACATGATAGCAATAAAAAGGATCTTCAAATATCTGAAAGGCACACCAAACTTGGGGTTATGGTATCCTAAGGACACAGGGTTCAATCTGGTTGGTTATTCTGATGCTGATTATGCTGGATGCAGAGTGGATAGGAAAAGCACATCAGGTAGCTGCCAGTTTCTTGGCCAAAGGTTAGTCTCTTGGTACAGCAAGAAACAACAATCTGTGTCAACTTCCACAGCTGAAGCTGAATACATAGCTGCTGGAAGTTGCTGTGCTCAAGTGCTTTGGATTAGAAACCAACTTAGAGATTATGGACTTGTGTTGGAAAGAATTCCTATCATGTGTGACAACACAAGTGCAATCTCTATAGTTGCCAATCCTGTCAATCATTCTAGAACAAAGCACATTGACATCAGATATCATTTCATAAGGGAGCATGCAACTAATGGAACCATTGAGTTACATTATGTTCCCACAGAAAAACAACTAGCTGACATATTCACTAAGCCATTAGATGAAGCCACCTTCACTAGGCTGGTCAGTGAGATTGGAATGCTGAATTCTTCGAATTCTGGCTAAGTGAATATATCAACTAGATTGTTGCAGCAGTAAATACTTACCTTATCAAATGCTCAATATTTTTAAAGTAAGTATTGGCTGGAGTATGATGTATAAATATTCCAATGCTGCACATGTTGAAAATCATACATCTTTAGCTTGAAATTTCTGTGAAATTTTGAGAAAATCACTATTTAATTTAGTAGAATATTCTTCAGTGAATATTTCTGGTAAATTTTAAAAGATAGTGAAAATTGAATTTTATGAGTGAAAAGTATAGTTCGATAAGTCAGACTTCTCGAATGGTTCATTGTTATGTCTTGGCTCGAGTTCTCGAATAGGCCTATCTAGAACCCTCTTGAGTTCTCGAATAGTGTCTTTTAGAGAAATCGAATAGCACACTTTGAGTTCTCGAATAGAGTATTTTAGTTCTCTAATGATAGAGTTCTCGAATACTGCATTTGAGTTATCGAATCATTTGAAAAGGCTGATCTTTCGCTGACACTTAATCGCTTTTTGGATTTATATTCAAAACTTCATTTCACTCATAAAAATATATTCTTAACTTTGAATTTTCTTCTGAGTTAAATCACTGCCAGCTGTGAGTTAAAAACTGTCTGAGATATCGAATAAGCCTTTCTTGACTTCTCGAATAGTTGTTTCATACTTCTCGAATGACTTGTCGCTACAGAACACTTATCTATCGACAACTCAAGACATTCATATATATACATACAACTTCACAACTATTCAATTCTTTTCGTTCGATTTCTCAAGCACCTCAACTTCTGAAACCTCTGAAAAACCCTAACTGCGAATTTCTTCTTCAATCCTAATTCTCTTTTCTTCTCTACCCAAATGGCAAACCCTAAACTCACCATATCATTCCAAACTAATTTCATCGCAATCACCAGTGATGTGGAAGCACCGAATGCCAATTTCAAGTGCTTTGTTCGGTGGTTGTCTGAATCATACATCAAGAGTGCGCTCTCAGCCAACCCAACTCTGTACATAGATCTATTGGAACAATTCTGGAGGACTGCTACTGTGGAGGTCATCGCTCTTGAGAATGCTATCACTTCTTATATTGTTCACTGCAAGATTCAAGGAGAGGATATCACTATCACCACTGCAGACATGAATCAAGCCTTGGATATGCAGCAAGAGACGTATGATGCTCTGGCCTCCAATGATGAGTTGGAAGAATTCTTTGACTTCATCAACTACTCTGATACTATCAAGCTGGGAAAGTTGAATAGGAAGTTCCTAAGGAAAGAATGGAGCTTTGTATTTGCTACACTCCTTCATGTATTCACTGCACGGAAATCAAGCTTTGATCAGATTAGTACACCCGTGCAGCAGCTTGCCTATGCCTTGGCTCATGGGAGAAAGATAGATGTTGGACTTCTCATCCTACAGGAACTCTATGGGAGACTTGGTCAGACCACAGCCAAGAGAGGTAATGAAATTTTCTTTCCTCGCTTTATTCAATCAGTGCTTAACTTTAAAAATGCTTCTTTGATTGAATTGCCTGGAGTAGATAAGAGTAAAATAGGCTATCCTAGGTCCATGACCAAACTCATTTTTGGTAATTTGGAGACTAGGAATGATGTGGATGTAAGACTTAGCATAACTCCCCACATGGAGGGTTTGTTTAGGTCTTACCCCCACAACATGCCAATATTTGATTCAAAATCTCAGTTAGCACAGCCTAAGCAAGGAGAACAAAGTGCTAACCCAAGGCCTGCTAACCAACCCCCTCAGCCAAACACTCTATCCAGCAAAGAGCCAACTGCATCATCCTCTCAAAAGGGTGATGTTAGTAAAAAGAAGAGAAAACAGGTTGCTTCTGAACCTTTAGAAATCTTAACTGAAGCAGCCTTGGCTGTAGAACTAGGGTTAGAAAGTGAGAAACCTGAGTTACCTATCATAAGCCTAAAGAAGAAGAAGAAGTCTAAAACCACCTCTTCAGTCACTCAAATGGCTGAAGTTGTAAAATCAGGGGCACACAGCTCACTAGATGTATCCTCTCAACAGGATACATCTATAGAATCAAGCATCCTCCCCAATGCACCTATCTGTAAAGAGTCAGCACAAGGGAGTGATAAGGCTGGCACAGCACTGAGTGGAGAGCACATCATAACTGAAACTCCCTCTATTTCTCAGGGGGAGTTGCCAAAATCTTGTCTGCAACACACTTCTCTTTCAGAATCTACCACTCATATTTCTTTGAAGCCTGCAACTCAAGAAATTGAGGAGCAAGGCATTGATCATCAAGAATTCTTTTCCTTTGATGAGCCAATGAATTCAAGTGACTTGGTGCATGACACCTTGCTCACCACCCAGGTACCACATTTGGATGGTCAGGGAATGCATGCTGGGGCATATCCTAATGACACCATCACAAACACAGAGGATTCACTAGTCCTTACTAGAGACTCTGTGCCTGTGTCAACTACTGTTGTAACTCATCCCACTTCTGTGGAGACAACAGTAGTAGAGTCTGTTCATCCGGTTGCAGAAGTTGCATCTGTAACTGAGGAGCCTAGCTCTAGCTCTAACTTTTTGTCTCAATGGCTGAAGCCTGTGCAACATGACAGTGCTTCAGGATCAGGGTCTGTTCCACCACAATTGACGGTTGAAGCACTTCAAAGCTTAGTTGTGGATCAGATCCCTGAGTTCACAAAAATTGCTCAGCACCTTCTCACTGCAAACATGCCCAATCCAGACTATGAAGCTATTCTCCTATGTCACAAAGAGGATGTAGAGCTACAGAAGGAGAAAATCATAGATGAAACTGAGAGAGATGGGAATATCGATGCTTGGCTGCAAGGAACCAATTCAATCCCTCTCTCAGAAGGTCTCCAGTATCTCAGAGAAGAGTACATCACTTCACTAGGGTCCAATGCCAAATCTCTCAACCCTACTGATGTGTTTGAAGCAGTGAATGACAGCTATAAAGGCATTCTCAAGGCTGCACACTATCTTGGTAAAGGCTTAAAGACAGAAATTAATGAAGTGTGTTCAGCTACAACCAAGGAGGTGCATGAGATCAAGAGGACTTTTGATGCTAAATTCCCTCAATTGGAGACTGTTATCAAGGACATTCGAACCTGCAATGCTACTTGCACCAAGATGGACAATGGTTTGGCTATTCTCAAGGATGCTGTCACAGGTCTGGGGCACAAATTTCAATCCTTATCAGATCAGACAACTGATGCCAATGCCATGCTCAGGACCCTCTTTGCAAATCAATATGGAGACAAGCTGGTCACTGAGGTTCCTGTGCATGAGATGTCAAGGTTCGAAGTGCAGAGACTGAAGGATCAATCCCTATCTGGTTTTAAGGCCAATGAACTCTTCACTAAAGTGGATACTCTTGAAAAAGAGGTAGTCTCTCTCCACAAGTCCAATGCTCATCTTACAGACACTGTGACAACTCTGACTGAGCAGTTGAACACTCAAGCCACCACCACAGCTGATGTTCTTCTGCATCAACAATCAATGTTGTCTGCAATGATGAAGCACATGGGTCTCCCTCTACCTGATGAATCTTCAACTCCAAAGGTGCATCCTACAGTCCCTGTGTCTGTCAACAAGCCTAAGGGGGAGAAGAGGATATCAAAGAACTCAAATCCAAAGGGGGAGAGATCACTAGAAAAGGGCATCAAGATCAATGAGGGTGGCCATCAGAGAACTTTGAAATCTACTACTCATGTGCCTGGAAAAGGAAAGGACAAAGTTGATGTGCCTCCCACTTCTCTGCCAGTTGTCACTCTACCAACTGTGCACATCACTACTCCTGATGGTCAAAGGCAGTCTATTACAACCACAGTGGTTGCAGGGAGTATGCCATCTGACAAGCCTCAAATCTCAATATCTAAGAGTGCCAAGCCAGTAGAAGTGAAGGTGGTCACTGAGGCCAAGCTACAAGAAATTGCAAACTCAAATGTCTATCATGATGATGCATTCTTGGAGCTTCTGAAAGTCTCTAGAGAACAGGCTGGTGATGCTCTGCTATATCATGAGAGTTTGAAGAGTCAGATTGACTGTCTCACTGTAGTACCAAGGAGGCTTAATGATCTATGGCTCAAGGAGATATTGATGGTAGGAAAGAACAAGATATGGCACTTAACCATCAATACTCTACAGAGTCTAAAGCACTCAGAAGTGAATGTGCTCCTTGGACTAATTGAGAAGGGAAATGAGAACAACAAGAGTCTTCATGATGAATTGAGGAATGGTCAACCTTCAAGGCTACCTGAAGTTTTCACAGATCCTAGAACTATTATCTACCAGGCTGGAACAAGAATTGAAGATATCAAGCAGCTGGTCATTCCTAAGCATCTAACTCCTCAAAATAAAAATCTCATCATAGCCATCATTGAGAAACTGATCAAGAAGAAGGGATCTAGAACAGCAGAAGAATTAGAAGCTATATCTTATCTCAGGTCATATATTGCAACTGGCATTGTATCTGAGACTGCTAAGTTCAACCCAAGCAAAGATCAAGACAAGGATGAAGATAAAAGTGATGGAAGGAGAAGATATCACAGGAGTAATAAGGGTGATGAAGACAAGAAGAAGAAGAAGGATGATGAGAAGAGGAAGAATGATGATGATCAAGGTAAAGGCTCTGAGAGGAAAAGTGGAAGACAGCAAGCCTCAGGCATTGCTGACAGTAACCTCACCACAACACAAGACTCTAAGTCTAGGGTGAATGCTGCCAGTAGTGACCTTTCAAAATTTGCATCTATGGCTTCTGCAACTGTCTTGCCACCTCAAGAAGAGAAGAAGATTCAAGTCAAGAAACCATCTGTATGTTTCAAAAAGCAAACTGCTAATGGAATACTACAATGGTCTACAAACAAAGGTCACATACTGCTGCCAAGTAATCATGTAAAAAGAATCAAGTTCAAGCAAGCTGCAAGGAAATCAAAGCCAACCATATCAAAAACCCTGACAATCTATCCAGGCCTAAAACTCCAACCACTAGATGAAGATTATGATGTAGACCAACTGCAATTTTTGCAAGCTCAAAGAATCTATCATGTTGCCATTGTTGATAATTGCCTTGAGATTAAATACTCTGATGGAAGGGAGGAGAAATTCAAACAAGGAGGATGTCAACACTGGGGCAAGCTATATGACATAGAGAGAATCATTGCACTGTTGAGCTCAGAAGATAAAGTGGAGAGAGTATGGAAACTGGAGCTAATTGATTTTGTGAAAATGAAGAGAGATCATGAAGAAAAAGTCAGAAAAGAGTGTTTTGAGAAATGGCTGGCAAGGGAGAAAGAAATTGAGAGACTGGAAAGTGAAGCAGAAAAGCTGAGGAAAAAGGGTTTGTGTAGAGTTCAGTTCAACCCCTACATGGTAAAGTATAGGAGGAGGAATGGAAATCAAGTCAACATCAGAATGAATCTACTCAACTACTATCCTGCAAATATTCTGGAACCAGTACTTGAAGATTTCAAAGACTCAATTTTGCTTGAAGAATTGGATGCTATGGCAGAAATAATAAAAGCGATGGATGAGAATACAAGGAAGGAGAAAGAAAGAAGAGAGAAAGAATATGATGAATTTCAAGCCAAAGCTATGGAAAGGGAATCAAAAGACAATGGCTAGTTCTTCATCATAGGCTGTAAGATTACTCACTCTGTAGTTCTATCCAAATTGCTAATGGAAATTCATACCTGTACTGTCAAGTTTTATCTTTATGTATGATAGGCTTGTTATCAGACATGAAATTGTGACTAAGGGTCTTACTCACAATTTGGGGGAGATTGTTAGTCACAGAGGCATGCCTGAATACATCTAATAACAAGCCTAAGTGTGTGTAATGCTATGCATTACCTACATGACCTCTTAACTGAGGGAACCTCTAGTTGTAGAGTTTCTATTTGTTCTGTACTTGTAATAGGCATCAAATTCTAGTTGTGTTACTGTAATTATAAAGTCAAGAATAATGCTTGAAAGAAGTTCCAAGGTTCATGCCTCAAGCAAGGAGATAAAGACTGTCAAATAATCACAGTTGGGATTTGAAGAAATGAAGAATTTGCCTAAGTACCAATTCGAGAAGTACATTTGTCTATTCGAGAAGTCTAGCATTCGAGAAGTCTGAAGTTCGATATCTCAGAAGACACTATTCGATATCTCTCAATATGCTATTCGATATCTCAGGGATTCGATATGTCAAAATGCTCTATTCGATATCTCAGGGATTCGATATGTCAAAATGCTCTATTCGATATCTCAAGGAGTCCCAGAGAAAAGAGCTATTCGAGAAGTGATTCGATATGTCAAGATAACACTATTCGAGAACTCAGAGTTATCGATCAAGTCAACTCCAGTTCTCGAATCACTTACTTAGTCACTTCTCGAATACATTCTTGAGGACAAAATACTGAAGAATTGTACAAGTCAGAAACCTGCAACAAGCCAGCACACTTTATTTGACTCTGTCCTATAAAGCATGCTGGAAAGCCTACAAAGAAGCTTGGAGAGATAAGACAAGGGACAAGGAGCTGAAGAAGTGGATCTAAACAGGCTTTTCAAAGTCAAATCTGTAGCCGTTTGGACTCTTACTAAAATGAGATAGACAGACTGGAAAGTGCTTTTGTTTTACCTACCTCATTTGTAGCAAGGGGGTGTATCCATGTCTATAAGGATACAGCCTCACTTCCTTAGCTGTTAAGGTTTTGAAGTTTTCTCAAATATATCCAGAAAATATCTCTCTGAGAAAAACGAAGCTGAGAATACTATCATTTGTATTCACAGATTGTAGCAACATCTTAATCTAATAAAATATTAGATTAAAGTGATATTGTGTTGTGTTTGTGTTTAATTATCCGCATCTTCATATCTCACACACTCATCACTTATCTTGCTGCAAAGATTCAAAACCGGAGAAAAACTCAAGAATCCATTCACCCCCCCCCCCTCTGTATTCTTTTACTGTATTCAATACTCAACAAACCCGATGTGGGACATAAGATGGTAGAATCAAGGAGAGATGATTTGAGTAAAACAAAGTGAAGCGGAACAAAAAGGTTTGTAAGAATTATCAAGAAGAATTAAGACAGAGTGAGGGGTAAGGATTAAGGTGACTGTATGAAGAAAATAACTTATGCGGGCCAATTTAAAGAATCCTGATTATTAAGGATGGAGGAGAGTTGACCAAGATGGAACAAAATGATGAGAAGAAAAAGATAGAGAAACTAGGAAGTTTTCTGAAACGATTAAACAAAAGACACAATATTTAATTAATGGAACAATGTGGAATCCCGAAGATTTGGAGTTAGAAAAGTAAGGGCACAATAGTTGCCTATAGAATGAGAATTTGCAGAGGTTAAGGAGACCTTATGATCAGAAGATAAGATTTCAAGAGAAAAGCCATTGAGAATTTGTTAAGATAAATGTGGAGGGTTGTGGCTGTAACCAGAAAGTTAGTGTGGTAACAAGTAGCGGAGTCAGAAGTTAAAGCTAGGTGTTACGAGCTTGGGAAGGTGGGAATTTATGTCAAAAATAGTATCATATCAAGCTTGGTGGAATTTATGATGTGAGCGACAGGACTGCTTCCATAATTATTAAGAATCTAGAAATTCAATACGATTAGGACGAAAGTTAGTAAGAAGTGGACTGTGCTGATTGTAAACTCAGGATTGGATTTATTTCCTAACAGTAAAATACTAGCAAATTGTGAGGACAAGAAAATGAGACCTTGATTTTCAAGAAAGGTAAAGGTGGTGTTTTGAGGTCGAAAACAGATGTAGAAGTCATATCGAACAAGCAGACCAAGAAATTGTTATACCGAGGGAATGTAGTTGTTTTGAACAAGAAAGAAATATTAGGAAAGAAATAGTTATATTGAAGCATATTCCAATAAATAAGATCTCAAAAGACATTCGGACGAAGAACTTAATTATGTTCACATATGACATATCAAGATGTTTGAAGACCAGTGAAGCGTATGCAAATTAATCGAGAATGATCTTAAAAGGTTCCAAGAAAAGGAAGAAAATTTGGCACGGAAATCTTAACGTGAATATCGGGTGTTATGATTTTATGATTAATGATAGTGATGTTAAATGTTGGAGTTGTAATGGGAAGAGTCAAATTCGAGGACTCGCCAAGTATGCAAAGTTTTGATTTGGAAGTGAATTCTGAGGATACAAGACAGTGAGAAGTAAGTTGTTTTAAGTATGTTGTTATCGTAAGGAATTAGGTCGAAGCCAAGATCATGGTTTGCTTATTGATTTTAAAATTTTCAAAGGTGTAAAAGGTCTTTCGATTAAAAACCTGTTATTTTAAATGTTTCTCTCTTAAAATGATTTTCTAAAACATTTTTCCAAGGGATTCTCAGGGAATAAAAAATGGTTTTTAAATTGTTTTAAATCAACAAAATATTCGAAGTTTTCTTTCAAATGTTTTAGCAAACCGATGTTGTACGAAGGTAGAAATTGAGTGGTAAACTGAATGGTGGTTGGTGTGAATGCCATGCTTTAAGAGTTGATCGTGTTGTTCGAGTTCAAAATGCGACTGAGAATAGATGATATAAGGATAAGTTCCAGAGTAGGTACCCAGTAAAATAGTGGGATTAAGGATATATAAAAGTTTCCTAGTCGTTCCCTTCTCGATTGACATTATACGTTGAAAGTGAAGTAAGAATGATCGGGGAATTTCTTAATATTCTTTTCTCAAAGTTTTATCTAAGACTCTGTGATTTTAAGTAAAAGCGTAAGAGTTGTACCAAGTGTAGGTTGTCATGAATCAAGGCAAATTACGCGGTTGTATTATTGCGAAGGATTGGCGTGGTATTATGAGTTTTTACGCGAAGTATAGTTTGTTACACGGAAAAATCATAATGATTTCCTGAGAAAGGATATTCTTCTACGTGTGATAAACATCTAGAGTAAATAAGACTCGGAAACCAAAGCATAAGGTTATCTCGGAATTTGAGGGCTCACAGAATGAGCTTATTAATGTGTGAGTTGGTATGGGGGAATCATAGAGTTGAAAGATACAACATGGGAAGTGGAAACAAGATGTTTGAGAAGAACTATTACTTGAGTTCTTAGGATTGATTCTGAGGACAGAATCCTATTAAGGGGGGAAGGATATAACGTCCTAGAAAATTTCGAATTTAAAACTATTTATTTAATATAAATTATGAATTATATTATGTGAATATTGTTGTAAAGGTGAAATGTATGTGAGATGGTGTTTATGTGATTATATGATGATTTGGGTAAGCTGTGAAGGTTTGTGTAATTTTATTTGTATTTTTGAGGATTTAAATATATTTAAATCATGTAGTTTTAATCCTCTGTCAATTGTATAAAATTATCGGAGGGATTAAAAATCGTGAAATCTTTTGAAATATTTCCTTTATATATTTATTTAGTTTTTAAAAAGGTTGGGTGAATTAATTCGGAGGTTTTGGTATTTTAAAATGATTTTAAGAGTTTTATTGTATTTAAATGATCAAAACTTGGAAAATCCATATTTAATTCATTTTTGATCCGAAAAATATTTTAAAAATATGTGGGTGCTCGTAATTTTATACTCTTTATTTTAAAAATGAAATGTTTAATATTCATAATTTTCTTTTTAATTTCGAATTGTAAAAGTTGTTTATTAGTTTTAAAAGTGAATAAGTAGTGTTATATTTGGGCCCGGAATGAATTGTAGTAGTGATATATTATTATTGGGCCAAGCCCAATAAGAAAATAAGAGAGAGCAGCCGAGAGAACAAGTCGGGGAGAGAGAGAAAGAGGATTGGGGGAAAAATTAGGGTTTTTAGAAATGGGAATTGGGGGAAATTGAATTGGGGAAGATTATGAAATTAATTAGTGTATAAATATACATATATATGTGTGTATACATGTATGTAAGGACTGTGTGTGTGGGTGTAAACACGCGAGGGGGGACTACAGCAGAGGGAGGAGGGCGCGCAGTGGGTATGGCAGGCGGCAGGGGCGGCGACGCGCAGGTGTCCGGTGGCAGGTGCGCGCGCGGCAGCAGGAGAGAGAGAGAGAGAGAGAGAGAGAGAGAGAGAGAGAGAGATTTTGAGGGAGAAGGGAAAGAGATTTTGTGGGAAATTGGGATCGAAAAGGTATCCTTTTTCTTTAATTATTGATTTAATTGTTTTTCGATATGAATATTTAATTTTCATTTTAGTTGTAAATTGTGATTTAATTATGTAGTTGTTGTAATTTAATTAGTTTAAATTGCAAGTTATATATGTTGATTATCGTAATTAGATTAAAGTTTTAAATTATGGATATTGTATGTTTTCGTGAATTAATTCGGAGAGTGTAGTTGATTATTATTGTTAGTTACTAGCTATAATTATTGAGTTTAATTGTGAATTCGATATATATTCGAGTTTAATGATTGAAGGTTGTTAATTGTAATTTTGGTATTAATTGTGGATTCGATAATATGTCAGGCTTGTGGTCGTTAGTGGTTAATTATTAATTGTCATATAATTGTTGGAGTTATATTTCCGGATTTTAAGTTTAGAAACTTGTTAAATGGGAGAAAATATATTGGGGGAAAATTATTTTAGAAACTCGAAAATGCTCGGGTTTATTTAATTTTAAGAAGTTATGAATGGTTATTCGGAGATTGATGCCCGGTTTGTATGTTGTAGTCGTTAATGGTTTTGGTTAGAAAAGTTGAATTGTTAATTATTAAATGCTAATTGTTATCGACTTATAATGTGTAGTTATAGGAGTGGGCTAATTTGTAAGTACCTACGTGCTAAATGATCTTAGTGATTAAAGTTAAAGTGTTTTAGTGGATAAATTGCTAGTTGTTTATGGTGTCGGTAGATGTTATGTGCTAAGTTGGATACTAACATAGTATTTGACCTTGAAAAGGTTCGAATAGGAAATCTGGCCAAGGACAGTGCGCGGGTAATCTGAAAGACGAACAGAAGGATGAGTATCAAGCCGATGGGTGAATGGACGTGGAAATTGATGAGTTATGAAGTAGGAAAGGAAAGTAGGGCCAAAGAAAAGGCTAGCAGCTAAAGGCTGTCATGAAACCGAGTTAAGGATCGATGGGAAGATCAGGAACTCAGTGAATCGAGGCAAGTGTTATTGCTAGTCACTTATCTTTCAAGTGATGCAATTCAATTTCCTTGTTGAATAAAATAGATTGGTCAAGCATGTTTAGAAAGTGGTGTACTCTTTCAGCTTGCGCTGTATAGTGAATTCTCCCCACCCAGAGCTCAAACATCAAATTTTTCAAAGGACTTTACCAATAATCTTTTCTGAAAATTATTTCATCCAAGGGATGTTAAAGCTTCCTTAGTGGACGACGTTTCTTTTATTTTCTTAAAAATATCAAGGGGCTCTCTAAATAGGGAGAATCCATGTTTTAAACCTCTATAAATACCCGTTACTGAAATTTCTGATTTTAGCATAATTTCACCAGAGAGCCCCTTTCTTCTTAAAATGTTTTCTTCAAAATGATTTGAAATTGATTATCCTAAAATTATCTTTTCACAAATAATTGTTTAAGTTGTTTCACTCGCTCATGTGAAATCAAACTTTATTATGCGTTGAAAGATTTATTAATTCGTAGTGCTCAATTATGACCCTGCTCTAGCTTAGAATTTCAATTGATAATAATCTTGTCACGATTTATATCTCCTATTGTTGCTCTAGTCGATTATCTCTTCAATCAATTTAAGGATGTTACGTTCCCATTTAATTATATTTATCTTGTCGATATTCATTCAACTGATATTCTTTATATTCTCCACCCCACTTATTACCGAACTCATCGGTACTTATTAAAGATCTTGATTGTCTAGTTATTTCCCTATATAGTATCGAACTCGTCGGTACTAGCCGACATTGTTGTGTCCTCATTGACTATTAATCATAAGTCATTATTCTGGAACGTGAGTTTCCAGTTATTGGTTGGCAAAGGTTGTCGATTGTCCCGACACCTATTGTGGTTGATATAGAATTGGAAATATTTTTTTTTTAAATGGCCCTTGGGGCGTAAAACCCTTCGGGGTGAGACCATGTTATGGTCGGAAGTTAAGGCCAATGTGTGCCATGGATCCAATTAAGGACATTGCTGTTGTAACATTCGTAATATTAGAAGCGGATATATTAGTAGAATAAGAAGTTATTATAATAATAGGTTCCAGTTTGATGCATTTCCATCGTTAAATTAGAAATTATGTGTAATATTAAATGTTATGTGTTTAATTGTTTAATTGTACGTATTATTAAAATTATTGTAGATACGATTTCTTTTCAAAGAGGTATGATTTGATTACTATTTTAATATAATATTATTATTTTAATAAATAAACGATACGTGCTAGTATGTTTCATTCGTTTCTTAAAATTTTTGAGTTACAAAGTATCGAATTTCAAAATTCTTTTAAACGACACGAAAGATTCGTTATAGATATATTTTTCTATCGTATAAATAGATTTTACGAAACAAATATATAAATTTCGGGTATTAATTTTAAAAAGTATAAATAGCTAAAATTGATTCGTTAATTAGTAACCAAGGTACGTTTTTCCTTCTTTTTTAGCAATTATTTTCTTAATTCTCTCAAAAAAACACACACACTAACACACGCACACACGCACGCACACACACATACACACACTGTAATTTTTTTTAAAATTTTGATTTCTAGAACTTAGTCTAATCTTGCATGCAATTCCATATTCGAATTCCTGGTAATCACAGCAACGATTTGAGCTATCAAACATATAAAACCATGATCGAATGGTGTGGATTTTTAAAAAACCCATTTTTAAAATTTTTAATCGAATTTCTGTTTGGGTGATTATTTGATTGTATGAATGTTAGAATCATGCTTAGGACATTGTTTAGAGTCGATTCATGTATATAAATGTTAGAATTGTTCACGATTTGGATCGCCGGAAAATTTCGGTCGATTTTTGTGAATTTTATTTCCGGCAAGTTCTTGGTTGTTTTATGATTCTGAATTGATTACTGTGTTGCTAGATGTTTGTAGTATGATATATATTTTATTTGGAATTTTCTGTGAAGTTTGATTTTTCGTCGTAAAATTTAGTTTTGGCCGGAATCTTGTTCGGTACGTTTTTGGTAAAAACTGAGATTGCCATTGTGTTTAAAACGTAAATTAGAGTCGAAATAGGTTTTTCTGGGAATTTTCTGGGCTACGTAGTGTTGCCGGAAAATTGGCCGGCGGCGGCGGCGGGCGGCGGAAACCGCCATTGCCGGCGTGGAGCATTCATCGTGTTCTTCGTGTTCTTCATGAGGAAGACGATGAACAGTAGTGCTTTGATCTTCTTTCCCAGGTGGGGAAGAAGATGAATAGTGTTTTTGGGTTAAAAATTTTATTTTTTTATTTTATTTTTCTAAAAATCAGAAAAATACTTTTATTTAATTATTATTTGAGTTATTTAATTAATTAAAAGGTTAATAATTGTTATTTATTTAATTCAAAATTTTATTTATTTATTATTTATTTATTTCGAAAAATATTTATTTAATTAATAAGTTATTTAAATTTAATTTCAAAAATAATTTTTAATTATTTATTTATTTAAAGTAAATATTTTACTTTACTTTAAATAAAATTTACGAAAAATTATTTATTTTATTTTAAGTTAGTTTAAATAGGAATTGATTTATTTATTGATTAATTTAAATGAAAATTAATTAGAATTTGAATTAAAATTCAGATTTTAATCATTTTATTTATCTTAAGTAATATTTAAAATTTATTTATAAATTAGATAAAAATTTACTTTATCTTAAATAAAAATTTCATAATTTATGAATAATTATTTATAATTATTTATATTAGGAGATTAATCCTAAAATCTAAATTTCAGTTAAAAATGGGAGAAAATTTATTTACAGCCCTAATAAAATTCAAAAATTTTCTTAAAAAAATTATTCTATCAATTAGACACGTATTATAGTACGTTGATAATATTTGTTAATTATTTTTATTAAAGACATTTATAAATGTCGAACCAATTATTGTTTTTCGAGTCAAATAACTGTTTATAGTTGAGTTAAATTATTTTAATTGATACCTGCTATGTGTTATTATGATTAAATCGAGTCAATTAAATTTGTATAACATTATATGATATGTGTTAGGATAATAAATTTTTTTTGTATGTCAACTTTAGTGACCTAAACGTTATATTCTTTACTGATAGGATCTAGTAGACACGAAGGGTAGCTAGCTTTGGATCTCCCTGAGTTATACGTCTAGATTCTACTCTTAAGGCAAGTTTCCCTATCCATACTCCTTTATTCAGAATATGTCTTTACTTTAAATTTTTTTTAAGCGGAATGTTTTATTTAAACAACTCAAAATTTTTACGAAAACCTGTTAAGTAATTCAATCGATTTTTTTTACTACTTCCATTTCTGTTAGAGCATGTGAAATTTATTATTGAGCATGTGTTTAACTTGTTTAAAAGATTACATTGATTTGGTGGTGTTACTACCCAATTATTTTGAAATGTTGTTCCTACGATATATGTTAGGAATGAAATTATAGAGATGCTTATCCCTTGATCTCTAGACAAAATGTTTTGTTTTAATATGTGAATATGTTTAGCGTAAGAGGCCGGTTGCAGGTCCAGCTTTTATTTGAGATGTACCAATGCCAATCAGTGTCATCTTAAGGCCAATAGCAATAAGTGCCATCAGGATCCATATTTTTTTTTATAGCCTGTACATCATGTGTGCATGGTTTTTGGGTTAAGCAGGACTGATCATCGGCTTAACTCTTGCAACTGTTGATATTCCACATATTACTTAAGGGAAAAATTTAAGTTTTGGCAGGAAATATTGTTGTTTTAATAAAAGATACTGTTACAAAAAAATTTACACTCTATTGCTATGGATATATCATTTCTTTTACAGGAATTGGTGTATATATATAGTGCTAAATATTTTCATATACTTGCTGAGCGTCTTCGCTCACTCTTGCAAAACTACTTTACTTTTCAGATGGCTCGTACTTACCAAACCACCCGTAAGCAGACTTCAGGACGGTATAGATACCCTGTGTTTCCCATCCAGGTGTGCCGTACTTTTAGTTGTTAAGTTATGTAATAACTAGTTGAAGAATTTAAGTCCGAATTCACGTTGTAATATCATCTAGACATTTGGTTATCAGAAATCCTCTTCTCGAAGATGTACTGATAACATAAGATATTGTAATAACTTTTGTTTAAGTAGTATTGTTTTGATGCCATGAACTGTTGACGGTCCTACCTTGTGGGGTCGAGTTAGTCTTTATTTATTATTCTATTATTTTTAGTGGCACCGGGTTTCCGGGGCGTCACAAGTTGGTATCAGAGCAACAGTTTTGGCAAATAAAAACAATAATAGGAAAATTGAATATAAGATAAGGATAGACAGATATAGATAGGGTAGTCACGATTAATCAAACTCACAACGGGTTTGAGTTGAGATCGCTGGAGTCAATCTTAACTAATTAATATTATTATGATAAGCTACTAATTAGAACTTATGGATATTATGTAATTGCAGTTTCCTGAGACACCTAGTGGCAGTTCGAGTTCTGGTGGATCGACAGAGTCTTTATCAAGTGTTGAGATTATTGAGATATCGAGTGACTCTGAGGGAGAGATTGAGATCATTGATGTTGAGAGTGATACTGAGTTGGAGATGGAGACCCCTGGAGAGGAGGATGATCCTTCCATGGAGATTAGTGATGAGTCTGAGCACCCAGTGTTAGTTCCAGTTGAGCCAGAGTACCCAGTTCCAGTTTCTCCTGAGATAGATACCACTTATGGACCTTTAGCTATCATACCAGCTCCTGTTCCTATGCCAGTACCCTTGAGGGCGATTCCCACATCTTTTGTATCGCCAGTTGCTTCAGCCCCCTCTGCTTGTTCTGTGTCACCTCCTGAGATGAGAGGACCCGCTCCTGTTCCATATCATGTTTTTGCTGATATGGCTAAGGAAAGAGATTTCCTGCTTGGTCAGAATAGAGAGTTGATGCAGATGTTGGACCCTGCTGAGGCCAGTTCCCGTGCTCCCCAGGAGTGATTACTTAGATCCTGATCTTTTGGACTTAGATGTTTCTCTAGTATATGTATAGGCAGTATGTTGTATTTTGGTGTAGTTGATGCCATGTTATATAGTTAGACCTTACGGGTCAGTCTTTTGGATTGTATATCAGATGTTTGTATCTGCTGTTGGTTGGGCCATCTTGTTGACTTAGATGTTGTTTTGTGGAAACCATGGATTATCGAGAATGTTCTTATGTTATATAAGCTTTTGGTTTAGTGGATATACTTTCTCAGTTATGGATTAGTTTTATTTCTAGTTTCAGTATCTAGATTTTTCCTTGTTTGCAAATCTTATAATAACAAACAAAATTTACAAAAATAAATAAAAATTTGTTTGTTTATTATCAGAACAATGCCTCTAAAGAAAAATACTACTACTGCTGGAAATAGCAATAGTCAGATGGATCCAGTTTTAGCTCGGATGATGGATATGATGCAGCAGCAGAATGATACAATTGCTCAGCAGCAGCAGCAAATGCAATTACAACTTCAGCAACAACAACATCATGTAAATCCCGCTGTTACCTTCAAATCATTTCAATCTGTTAAGCCGCCAGAGTTCAAGGGTTCAGATGATCCGATTGAGGCCATGACTTGGCTGAAAGAGATAGAGAAAGCATTTGAGCTAGTAAAGGTAGAAGAAAATCAGAAGACAGTTTTTGCCAGTTACTTTTTGAAGAATGAAGCAAATTACTGGTGGGATTCAGTTAAGGCTTTGGAAGAAGAGGAGAATATTACGTGGGAAAGATTCACAGAGTTGTTTTTGGAGAAATACTATCCTCGTTATATGAAAAGTAGGATGGAGTTGGAGTTCTTAGAATTGAAGCAAGGTGATAAGAGTGTAGCAGAGTATGAGACCAGATTCACTGAATTATCCAGATTTGTGCCAGAGTATGTGAATACGGATGAAAAAAGGGCAATGAGATTCCAGCAAGGACTGAAAGCTTGGATAAGAGGAAAATTGGCGATATTGGAACTGACTACTTATGCAGGAATAGTACAGAAGGCCATGATCGCCGAAGGAGAAAGTAATGCACAACAGAGAGAGAAGGATGGGCTTAAGAGGAAGTTTGAGGTTACTGAGACTACAAGTCATTATGCAAGAAATCATCAGACAGCTCCTAATAGGAAACCAGGATTTCAGCAAGGAAGGAATATGAATTATAAGAAGCCAGAAACAAGGAATGTTCCCCAGAATACTCAAGGAAGTCGTTTCCAGAATAATAATCAGCAGAGACCACCATTATCAAGATGCAGGGATTGTAATCAGAATCATGCTCCAGGAAAGTGCAAGGTCAACATTACATGTTATAAGTGTGGAGATAAGGGACATTTTGCAAATGAGTGCAGTGGTCAGAAGGTGGGAAATAAGTGCTTTAAGTGTGGAAAGACTGGACATATTACAAAGGATTGCAAGGTTCCTGTGGCAGCAAACAATATGATGAAAGCAAACCAACAGCGGACTGTAAGGACATACAACATGTCAAGGAAAGATGCCGGTAAAAGCAAGGATGTAGTCACAGGTACATTTCCTGTCAATACAGTGGATGCTAAAGTTTTATTTGATTCTGGTGCAAGTAAATCTTTTGTGTCTAAGGAATTTTTGTTTAAAACGAAATGGAAAGTTGAATTTTTGGATGAGATTTTAATGATAGAAACAGCTGATCAACATAAAGTGTTAGTAAATCAAGTTTGTCCTCGATGCGCCATAGATATACTAGGATATTCATTTTCTGCCGATTTAATACCTTTTGAGTTAGGAGAATTTGACGTAATCCTAGGAATGGACTGGCTAGCATCTTATAATGCCCAGATAGATTGTAAGAAGAAGAGAGTAACGTTGCAAACCCCAGAGGGCGTAGAAGTTATTTTCCAAGGAAAATTACAACACAAGGAATTTTTAACTATAATGCAAGCTAAGAAACTGATGCGTAAAGGATGTGAGGCTTATTTGGCTCACATAAGAGACTTGGAGAAGGAAGCTCCTAAGATAGAGGAAATTCAAGTGGTGAACGAATTCCAAGATGTGTTTCCAGATGAACTTCCAGGATTGCCTCCAGATAGAGAAATAGAGTTCAGCATTGATTTAGCTCCTGGCACAGAACCAGTTTCGAAAGCTCCGTATCGGATGGCACCAGTAGAACTTAAAGAGTTGGCCATACAACTGTCAGATCTGTTGGAGAAAGGAGTAATCAGACCCAGTACATCCCCGTGGGGTGCACCAGTGTTGTTCGTAAAGAAGAAGGATGGTAGCATGAGGCTATGCATTGATTATAGGGAATTGAACAAGTTAACTATCAAGAATAGATATCCTTTACCGAGGATTGATGATTTGTTTGATCAATTGAAGGGTGCCAAGTATTTTTCAAAGGTTGATTTACGTTCAGGCTACCACCAATTAAAAGTGAAGACGGAAGATATTCCTAAGACGGCATTTAGAACCAGATATGGACATTATGAGTTTCTAGTAATGGCTTTTGGTTTAACAAATGCGCCCGCAGCTTTTATGGATTTGATGAATAGAGTGTTCAAGAAATATTTGGACAAATGCGTGATAGTATTTATTGATGACATCTTGATCTATTCACGGACAGCAGAAGATCACGCACAACATTTAAGGATTGCACTAGAGATTCTAAGGAAAGAAAGATTATATGCAAAGTTTTCGAAATGCGAATTTTGGTTAAGAGAAGTACAGTTTCTTGGACATGTAGTTGGTAAAGATGGAATTAAAGTAGATCCAACTAAGATTGAAGCAGTAACGAATTGGGAGAGACCAAGGACACCAACTGAGGTAAGAAGTTTCATGGGATTGGCAGGTTATTATAGAAGATTTGTGAAAGATTTTGCTAAGATAGCTACTCCTTTGACTAAACTTACCCGAAAGAATCAGAAGTTTGAATGGAATGAGAAATGTGAAGAAAGTTTTCAGGAACTGAAAAAGAGATTGGTAACTGCTCCAGTTTTAGCATTACCAGATGAACAAGGGAATTTTGTGATCTACAGTGACGCATCTCAACGAGGATTGGGGTGTGTATTAATGCAACATGGGAAGGTGATTGCGTATGCTTCAAGGCAGTTGAAAGAACACGAGCAAAAATACCCAACACATGATTTGGAGTTAGCTGCGATAGTTTTTGCACTCAAGCTTTGGAGACATTATTTATATGGAGAGAAGTGCGAGATTTTCACAGACCACAAGAGCTTAAAATATATATTTACTCAGAAAGAGTTAAACATGAGACAACGAAGATGGCTAGAATTGATCAAAGATTATGATTGCAGTATCAACTATCATCCAGGGAAGGCTAATGTTGTAGCGGATGCATTGAGCCGGAAGGAAAGACTGAATTTGCTAACGATACAAGAAAAGTTACAAGTGGAATTTGAGAAAATGGAAATTGATATACGAATGCCTGATTCAGCCAATGAGATGTTATATACGATGACGTTTCAACCAGAGTTGTTGGAAAAGATTAGGAAATGTCAAGAAGAAGTGATGAATCAGAATACTGAAAGTCTAACAGGCGAGGAATTGAGTAGCCAAAAGGATGATAAAGGAATCTTACGTTTTTCCTCGAGGATTTGGGTGCCAAACGTACAGGAATTGAAAGATGAGATTTTACATGAAGCACATAATTCAAAGTTTTCAATTCACCCCGGAAGTACGAAGATGTATCGAGATTTAAAAGAAAATTATTGGTGGCCGGATATGAAAAGGGAAGTAGCAGAATGGGTCAGTAAGTGTTATACATGTCAAAGAGTAAAAGCAGAACATCAGAGACCCAGTGGGTTGTTACAACCATTGGAAATTCCCGAATGGAAATGGGAACAGATTGCCATGGATTTTGTAGTAGGTCTACCAAAGACAAGAGCAAACCACGATGCAATTTGGGTTGTCGTAGATCGATTAACGAAATCAGCGCATTTTCTTCCAATCAATGAAAGGTTTTCAATGGATAAATTGGTCAAACTTTATCTCAAAGAAATTGTAATGCGTCATGGAGTTCCAGTATCAATCGTGTCAGATCGAGACCCAAGGTTTAACTCAAGATTTTGGAGAAAATTTCAAGAAAGTTTAGGAACCAAGTTAAACATGAGCACTGCGTATCATCCTCAGACAGATGGACAGAGCGAAAGAACCATTCAAACAATTGAAGATATGCTTCGGGTGTGTGCAGTGGATTTTGAAGGAAATTGGGATGATCATTTACCTTTGGTAGAATTCTCGTACAATAATAGTTATCACGCAAGTATTGGCATGCCTCCCTATGAAGCTTTGTATGGAAGACGTTGTCGATCTCCGGTATATTGGGATGAAGTTGGTGAACGAAAAATTTTGGGTCCGGAGATAATTCAGCAAACTAAAGAATCAATAGAGCTTATTCGAAAAAGGATCCAAGCTGCTCAGAACAGACAAAGAAAATATGCAGATTTAAAAAGGAAGGATATAGAATTTCAGATAGGAGAGCCAGTGCTGCTGAAAGTATCACCTTGGAAAGGTTTATCCAGATTCGGGAAAAAAGGAAAACTTAGCCCCAGATTTGTTGGACCATTTGAGATTTTAGGACGCGTGGGAAGAGTTGCTTATGAGTTGGCATTACCCCCATCCATGCGCCATATCCACAACATTTTCCATGTATCTTTGCTTAAGAGATATACACCTGATTCTAGGCATGTTATAGAGCACGAGTCGGTAGAGATTCAGCAAGATTTATCCTATGTCGAGATGCCAGTGCGTATATTAGATCGCCGAGAGAAGATTCTAAGAAATAAGACAGTGGCGTTAGTAAGGATTTTGTGGAGGAATCCCAAGGTCGAAGAGTCAACTTGGGAGCTTGAAAGCGAAATGCTGGAAAAGTATCCTCATTTATTTTCTTAAGGTAAATTCTGAGGTCAGAATTCTATTAAGGGGGGGAGGATGTAACATTCGTAATATTAGAAGCGGATATATTAGTAGAATAAGAAGTTATTATAATAATAGGTTCCAGTTTGATGCATTTCCATCGTTAAATTAGAAATTATGTGTAATATTAAATGTTATGTGTTTAATTGTTTAATTGTACGTATTATTAAAATTATTGTAGATACGATTTCTTTTCAAAGAGGTATGATTTGATTACTATTTTAATATAATATTATTATTTTAATAAATAAACGATACGTGCTAGTATGTTTCATTCGTTTCTTAAAATTTTTGAGTTACAAAGTATCGAATTTCAAAATTCTTTTAAACGACACGAAAGATTCGTTATAGATATATTTTTCTATCGTATAAATAGATTTTACGAAACAAATATATAAATTTCGGGTATTAATTTTAAAAAGTATAAATAGCTAAAATTGATTCGTTAATTAGTAACCAAGGTACGTTTTTCCTTCTTTTTTAGCAATTATTTTCTTAATTCTCTCAAAAAAACACACACACTAACACACGCACACACGCACGCACACACACATACACACACTGTAATTTTTTTTAAAATTTTGATTTCTAGAACTTAGTCTAATCTTGCATGCAATTCCATATTCGAATTCCTGGTAATCACAGCAACGATTTGAGCTATCAAACATATAAAACCATGATCGAATGGTGTGGATTTTTAAAAAACCCATTTTTAAAATTTTTAATCGAATTTCTGTTTGGGTGATTATTTGATTGTATGAATGTTAGAATCATGCTTAGGACATTGTTTAGAGTCGATTCATGTATATAAATGTTAGAATTGTTCACGATTTGGATCGCCGGAAAATTTCGGTCGATTTTTGTGAATTTTATTTCCGGCAAGTTCTTGGTTGTTTTATGATTCTGAATTGATTACTGTGTTGCTAGATGTTTGTAGTATGATATATATTTTATTTGGAATTTTCTGTGAAGTTTGATTTTTCGTCGTAAAATTTAGTTTTGGCCGGAATCTTGTTCGGTACGTTTTTGGTAAAAACTGAGATTGCCATTGTGTTTAAAACGTAAATTAGAGTCGAAATAGGTTTTTCTGGGAATTTTCTGGGCTACGTAGTGTTGCCGGAAAATTGGCCGGCGGCGGCGGCGGGCGGCGGAAACCGCCATTGCCGGCGTGGAGCATTCATCGTGTTCTTCGTGTTCTTCATGAGGAAGACGATGAACAGTAGTGCTTTGATCTTCTTTCCCAGGTGGGGAAGAAGATGAATAGTGTTTTTGGGTTAAAAATTTTATTTTTTTATTTTATTTTTCTAAAAATCAGAAAAATACTTTTATTTAATTATTATTTGAGTTATTTAATTAATTAAAAGGTTAATAATTGTTATTTATTTAATTCAAAATTTTATTTATTTATTATTTATTTATTTCGAAAAATATTTATTTAATTAATAAGTTATTTAAATTTAATTTCAAAAATAATTTTTAATTATTTATTTATTTAAAGTAAATATTTTACTTTACTTTAAATAAAATTTACGAAAAATTATTTATTTTATTTTAAGTTAGTTTAAATAGGAATTGATTTATTTATTGATTAATTTAAATGAAAATTAATTAGAATTTGAATTAAAATTCAGATTTTAATCATTTTATTTATCTTAAGTAATATTTAAAATTTATTTATAAATTAGATAAAAATTTACTTTATCTTAAATAAAAATTTCATAATTTATGAATAATTATTTATAATTATTTATATTAGGAGATTAATCCTAAAATCTAAATTTCAGTTAAAAATGGGAGAAAATTTATTTACAGCCCTAATAAAATTCAAAAATTTTCTTAAAAAAATTATTCTATCAATTAGACACGTATTATAGTACGTTGATAATATTTGTTAATTATTTTTATTAAAGACATTTATAAATGTCGAACCAATTATTGTTTTTCGAGTCAAATAACTGTTTATAGTTGAGTTAAATTATTTTAATTGATACCTGCTATGTGTTATTATGATTAAATCGAGTCAATTAAATTTGTATAACATTATATGATATGTGTTAGGATAATAAATTTTTTTTGTATGTCAACTTTAGTGACCTAAACGTTATATTCTTTACTGATAGGATCTAGTAGACACGAAGGGTAGCTAGCTTTGGATCTCCCTGAGTTATACGTCTAGATTCTACTCTTAAGGCAAGTTTCCCTATCCATACTCCTTTATTCAGAATATGTCTTTACTTTAAATTTTTTTTAAGCGGAATGTTTTATTTAAACAACTCAAAATTTTTACGAAAACCTGTTAAGTAATTCAATCGATTTTTTTTACTACTTCCATTTCTGTTAGAGCATGTGAAATTTATTATTGAGCATGTGTTTAACTTGTTTAAAAGATTACATTGATTTGGTGGTGTTACTACCCAATTATTTTGAAATGTTGTTCCTACGATATATGTTAGGAATGAAATTATAGAGATGCTTATCCCTTGATCTCTAGACAAAATGTTTTGTTTTAATATGTGAATATGTTTAGCGTAAGAGGCCGGTTGCAGGTCCAGCTTTTATTTGAGATGTACCAATGCCAATCAGTGTCATCTTAAGGCCAATAGCAATAAGTGCCATCAGGATCCATATTTTTTTTTATAGCCTGTACATCATGTGTGCATGGTTTTTGGGTTAAGCAGGACTGATCATCGGCTTAACTCTTGCAACTGTTGATATTCCACATATTACTTAAGGGAAAAATTTAAGTTTTGGCAGGAAATATTGTTGTTTTAATAAAAGATACTGTTACAAAAAAATTTACACTCTATTGCTATGGATATATCATTTCTTTTACAGGAATTGGTGTATATATATAGTGCTAAATATTTTCATATACTTGCTGAGCGTCTTCGCTCACTCTTGCAAAACTACTTTACTTTTCAGATGGCTCGTACTTACCAAACCACCCGTAAGCAGACTTCAGGACGGTATAGATACCCTGTGTTTCCCATCCAGGTGTGCCGTACTTTTAGTTGTTAAGTTATGTAATAACTAGTTGAAGAATTTAAGTCCGAATTCACGTTGTAATATCATCTAGACATTTGGTTATCAGAAATCCTCTTCTCGAAGATGTACTGATAACATAAGATATTGTAATAACTTTTGTTTAAGTAGTATTGTTTTGATGCCATGAACTGTTGACGGTCCTACCTTGTGGGGTCGAGTTAGTCTTTATTTATTATTCTATTATTTTTAGTGGCACCGGGTTTCCGGGGCGTCACAGCTGTATGCGTTTGTCCGGGGTTAGTGCGTGACTGATCAGCAGCCTAACCTTGATGTTTTTATAAATAAATAAATAAAAATTCCAATTCTAATCTATACTCTGAAATTGAGACGTTAGTTCTTGACTCCTTGGAAGTCTGTTTTAATAACATTTTGATACCGGAACTCTTATCAGTTCTAGTTTCTGATGCACCTTATTAATGCGAATTGTTGGCCCTCGTGGCAATCTTAAAGTTGATATAACTAATTCTTTCATAGAATGAAATGAAACCCTTTGTTTATCAGATTTGTTATCATTATTGAAATTGTTATCACTACTGCACTTGCTGAGCATTGTTGGCTCACTCTTGCTTGTTTATTTTCTCCAGTTAATAGAGATAACTAGTGGACCTACTAGTTAGTTGGTATTGCTCTTTCGGCATCAAGAGGAAACGTTCGAGTTGTGGATTTCGGCGAATAGTGGGTTGGGAAATTGTCAAGGTTGAGTATCTAGTTAGACAGTGATCTTGTTTATTCATAAAAATTGTATAACATCTTATTCTGAGATTGGATTGTAATAGTAATTTGATAGTTTGTTTCATACCATAACCTGTATGCGATCTTGGTTAAGGGGCTTTTATTATATAATATGTTTACATTTCCAGATGTATAATGTTATTTGCGTTTAGTGGCCCCAGATCTGTACCCCGGATTTTGGGATGCTACAACATTTTTTTTGAAGCACAGCCTTCCCTGTTTTCAACAACAACTTCACATTCCACCCCTATAATCTCTTCCAAATCTTATCTTTCAAGAACTTAAAAACAAAATTTTTCGATCTGCCTACTAATGAGGGTAAACCCAAATAGTTTCCTTTAGAAAGATCAGTCGACACCTCAAGAATACTAGAGATTTCAAGCTGTTTATCTCTACGGACATTAGAACTAAAAAAGATCCCTAACTTTTGATAATTAATAGCTTGATCAGAAAAACAAGCATAATTGTTAAGAATCTCTTTTACTATGCTTACTTCATCATTATCAGCTCGAAAGAAAAGGAAACTATCGTCTGCAAAAAGTAAATGAGTAACAGGTGGAGCTGTACGACTTACTTTACATCCATGAATAATATTTTCTTCCGCTGCTTGAGTGATAGCACGAGACAAACCCTCCACACACAGTAAAAACAAATACGGTGAAAGGGGGTCCCCTTGCCGTAATCCCCTTCTAGGCAGAACTGGCCCTAACTGATCACCATTAAAATAGATTGAGTACTTCACCGTATTCACACACAACTTAATCCAATCTATCCACCTTTCACAGAAACCCATACGATGCATTCTTGTAAACAAATAATCCCAATCCACCTTATCATAGGCCTTACTTATATCTAACTTTAAAGCCACTTCACCTACATTACCAGAGTGCTTCCTTTTCATGTGATGAATAATTTCGAACGCTACCAGAACGTTGTCCGAAATGATCCTCCCAGGCACAAAGGCAGATTGGTGCTCAGAAATAATTCCAGGGAGAATTATTTTAAGTCTATTAGCTAAGACCTTTGCGAGAATCGTGTATAGCACATTACAGAGGGCTATAGGACGAAGATCTGTCATCCTATCCGCATTTTCCTTCTTTGGAATGAGGACAATATTCGTATTATTCAGTTTAGAAGGAAACATACACTGATTCAGCCAATCTTTGCAACTGTTGAAGACCTCACGTCCCAGACTTGGCCAGAACTGTTGGAAAAAAAGCCAGATTCAATCCGTCGGGCCCTGAGGCTTTATCAAGATGCATCTGCTTAACAGCCAGTGTAAACTCATCAAAAGAAATATCAGCCACCAATGCAATGTTCTGTTCATCTGTCATCACTCAATCCACTTGCTCAACCATCGGTGTATTCACTCTTTGCTCAATAAAAACCTTATGAAAATACTCCAATACCACCTTATGCATATCAACTCCATTCGTTACTATGACTCCTTCATCAATTTGAAGCTTCGTAATAAAATTTTATTTTTTCCTAGTAGAAGCATACGCATGAAAGAATTTTGAATTCGCATCCCCTTCAGCCAGCCAAAAAGTTTTTGCACGTTGCTTCCAGTAGGTTTCCTCATGTAAAAGAAGCTCATGAAGCCTATCATTCTCCAGAAAATACTGCTTTATGCTATCCTCATCTGTCTTACTCGCCAGCGTATTCACAATCTCCTTTTGCTTACATAATTTGTCCTTAAATTTGTGAAAAAAAATTCGACCCCATTTGGCCATGAAAGACAAGATAGAAATCAGCTTGGGTAGAAGCTGCAAACGAGGTAAATCATCCCAGTGCTTCTTAACCTCTCCCCGAAAATTTGGTTCTCTGAGTCGCGTGTTTTCAAACTTGAACCGAAACTGTTTCTTTGTAACCTGAACGTTGTATAAGTTCAACTGAATCGGGTCATGATCTGAATAAACAACATGATGCACAGACAAGTTACTCAACGGAAACAATTGCCACCACTGGTCTGTTGCAAAAGCTCGGTCTAAACGTTCCTTTACCCAGTTAGGAGTACCTTTACCCTTTTCCCAGGTGAAGCGCCCTCCACTTAAATCAATTTCCACCAAGTCACAATCATCAACTGCTTCCCTAAACCCATCCATCAAGTATTGTGGGTGATCATGAATGCCTTCTTTGTCACTCTAAAAGAGAAAGTCGTTGAAATCACTAATTATGCACCACGGAAGTGTCGAGTTAAAAGAAAGCTGCCTAATCAAATCCCATGAGTCACGTATACGTTCTCTTTCTGGATACCCATAAAAATAAGTAAGACGCCAACGAGGGGAAGAACCATGCAGAATCTCAATATCAATATAGTTCGAAGAAAAATTACCAATAGTACAGGCTATAGTATTTCTCCACATAACTGCTAGACCTCCTCATCTGCCAATGCGATCAACAGCAAAATTATTTACAAAACCAAGACTAGAACAAAGATCATTTATTCTACTACTACATATGAGAGTCTTTGAAAGAAAAAGTAAATCAGGTTTGCGGGTCTTAACAAGATCCCTCAGCACTGGAACTGCCCCGAGCATTCCCCAATCCTCGGCAGTTCCAACTTAAGAAATTCATTGCGGATGGCTAGCTTGCTTAGCAAGCTTAGCCAAATCAAGTTGAGAAGAAGAAGCACAATCCATTGCAGAAAGAGATGCTCCTGTGTTGTGGGAGTCTACTAGGGAACCTTTGAGATAAATCAGCAAGTATTGCACAATCCATTGCACGAAGGGTGGGCCTTTTTCGAGGAATTAGTGGAAAAGACGATGTTGTGGGAGTCTACTAGGGAACCTAATAAGTCCAATGAGTCGTCTAGTTCTTCTAGGGGTATGCATTCAATTGGAAACAATATTGCAACCGATGCAAAATTAACTACTCTAACTAGAAGACTCGAAGCCCTAGAAACTAGTAAGGCCCCCTCACAAGTGTCTATGTGCTCGAATTATAATCAAGATTTTTCGAACTTTCCTGAGTGTGAGCAAGTCAATGCCATATTTCAACCATACCAAAGGAATGATCCATTTGCTCCTACTTACAATCCCGGGTGGATAAATCACCCAAATTTCTCGTGGAACCAAGGTCAAAACTACCAATCTCCGCCACCTTCTTTTCAAAAGCTGAACTCTTACCCGACTCAAAATCAAGGTCCTTATCCAACTCAAGCATCCGCCCATCCTCCCGTCTTTAATGATTCGGATAAGCGACTTAATTCCTTAGAAAAGAGTATCGAGGCTTTATTGAAATCTCAAACTAATTTCATGCAAACCATAACTCAAGATAGGCAAGTGTTGAATTCTAATGCTCAAGCCATATCTAAGTCAGAGGTTCAATTGGGTCAATTAGCGAACACCATGTGTGAGCAAGAGAAGAACAAGTTCCCGAGTCAACCCGAGGTCAATCCTAAATTTCCTCTCAACCAAAGATCTCATGAAAATGTTAATGCCATCATTTCTTTAAGGACAAGAAATCAAGTTGATAATCAAGTAGGTGTTGAGTCTCACAAAGAAGAAGAGTCCGATGTTGAACCGAACCCTAGCCTTGATCACTCCGCACAACTCCCAAATCCCGAGCCTCTCAAGTCATCTAGTACACCACCTTCACCTCTTGAACCTTCATCTTCAAAATCCATTCCCGAAGAACCTAGTGAACGTGTCTTTAAGCCTAAAGCTCCTTATCCTCAAAGACTCCTTTCAAACAAACAATCGGCTCAAATGGACAAGATTTTGGAAGTCTTTAAGCAAGTCGAGATCAACATTCCTCTTTTAAATGCCATTCAACAAATTTCTTCTTATGCCAAGTGTCTAAAAGATTTATGTTCTCAAAAGCGCTCCACCCACGTCCCTAAGAAAGCGTTTTTGACCTCTCATGTTAGCTCAATTCTTTCAAATCAAATTCTCGTTAAATATAAGGACCCCAGATGTCCTACAATTTCATGTGTCATAGGCGATACCTTTGTGGATAAAGCGTTACTTGACTTAGGAGCGAGTGTGAATCTTCTTCCATTTTCTGTCTATCAAGCCCTAGGGTTAGGTGAACTTAAGAAGACGAACATGACACTTCAACTAGCTGATCGTTCTGTCAAAATGCCTAGAGAATTAGTAGAAGATGTCTTGATTAAGATTGACGACTTTATCTTCCCGGTTGACTTTTTCATTCTCGAGACACAACCCGTCACGAATCCTAAAAACCAAATTCCTATCATTTTAGGACGACCTTTTCTTGCTACATCCAATGCCTTGATCAATTGTAGGGATGGTTCGATGAAACTCACATTTGGTAACATGACCATTGACCTTAACATTTTCAATGTAGGAAAAGAACCTAGTGAGCTTTTTGAACAATCAAAAGGGGTTAATGTTGTCAACAAGTTTGTCACATGGTCTAGCTTTGAAGATAGTGAGATTGAGTCTCTTCTCCATGAGGATTTCAAAGTCAATTTGGCGTCTAATCAAGCGTATAATGAGTCGTTAAGGGATATGACCTCGGAAGAGATGCTGAGAGAGTTGGACGACATTTGTTCCAAGTGAGAGAAACCACCCGAGGTTGTTAGTGTTGAGCCCGTTGTTAAGAGTCTCATGGGAACACTTCCTGCATTTGACTCAACTTTGTATCATCCCGAGTTTGATCAACAGCCCTTAGGAGAAGATGAACCTTCATCTTACGTCATTCCTAGTGATTTAACCTATGACCAAACTTTCATTCTCTCTAATTTGCTTAAAAAAAATGAAGAAGCCTTAATTTGGTTTAGGGAGAACATTAGTGACACTTGTTCCATAAGGTTGAATGATTCTTTGTTACTTGAGAAAGTATTTTATAATAAAAATTTTCAAAAATGTCTTGATTCTTTCTCAAAGTTGCATCCCAATTTTCCCACCGGCATCGGCTGATTCGGTTTTATTCCATTGCCTCCCCTCATGAAAGATAGGTATGGGGGAAAAATTTTTGTGCGAGTTGTTTTTCATATTCGTTCATCTCCGTCATCCTTGTCAGGTATTATCTCCTCTTTCTTCTTTCTCATTTCTCTTGCAATTGCATACATTGAGGACACTGCATGATTTAGATATGGGGGAGGTTTTTGTGTAAATACATAAAATTGAAAATTCCAAAAAAATTAAAAATTTTAAAAATCCAAAAATAGAGATATCTTAGCTTATTTGTCCTTCCTACTCTTTAAACTTTAGAACTAGTTGGTGTTAACTGTTTTTCAAAAAATTATATGTATAATGCCTTTAGATAATTTGAACATAGTCAAATAAGGTTTCCTCATGAAACTTGTGTCAAACAAATTTTTGCTTAAAAATCCAAGATGACACATTTGCACAAGACCTTTGGTGGAAAGATTGTGTAGGGATGTTATTCGATATCTGAGAGAGAACCCACATGTTAGAACAATGTCGAATCAAACCTTTGCGAAAATTGTTCCTATAGTGTCTAAAAAAAAGAAAAAAAATGTCAATAAATATTTGTAGTTGTAGAGTGCTAGTGTAATTTTGTAATAATAAATTCTTAGTAGGGAAATCGGCTAGGTTGGGCTCATTGATAACCCGAGTAAGTAAGTACGAGGGGACTTTGTGCCTAGCAACCTAAGGTCCTTTGTGATCTGGGATTGTTGACCTAAAACTCGATAAATGGGTATCGATGCAAAAGTCTTTTGGGACCTCAACCATTGCACGGTCGGTCTAACTACTAAGAACGTGAAGTTTGGCTAGAACCTTGTTTTAATAGAGATTGGGTCAGTTCAATATTGGTTGAAAAAGAGAAAATGTTCGTATGCACTTTATCCATCAAAGGCCTTAAATTCATTACACACCTTGGGATTTTTTGAGTCTACTCTTGTGGATTGTGGGAACCTATAACTTGGCTATTATTAGAATAATCTTTAAGACATATATTTTCCTACAAAATTGTTTTGTTGACACCAGTAAAAGCTAGATTGAAGAGGAAAGTTGGATACTTGCTGATTTATCTCAAAGATTTTATGGGTATATCTTTTGTAAACCCTTAGTAGACAACACTCCTCTTGTAGAGATCGTCTATGAGTTTAACGGGTTGGTAAACCTAAAATTACCCGTGATTCCTACGACAGTGAGTATAGGTTTTTCATTCTGCATTTTTCTTTTTGTTTTACTCGAGGACGAGCAAAAGATAGGTATGGGGGCATTTGATAAGTGCATATTTTTGCATATTTTTATTACCTATTTATTGCTTGAACTGGTATTTTAATAAATTATTTTGTTGCATTTCAGGAAATTCGTGAAAAATAAAGAAATGGCAAAATAAAGAAATAAAGTGCAAAGAAGGAGAAAAGAGGAAGAAAAATGACTAGAATAAAAGAAGAAAGAAAAAAAAGAATTAGGAGCTTGGAGCAAAAAGGAATATTTCAAACACAACCCCAAAATCCTAATTGGGAGAGGTGTGGTGTTTGCAGCTATTCGCAAGAAAAAGAATATGAACATGAATTGATTGTCAAAGGTTTCTGGTTTTTCAAAGTCCTAAAGTGATGGCAGAAGGAAAAAAAGAAACTGCAGCTTGACATTTGTCTGTGCTTTCATATGTAAGCAAGTTAGAGAAAAAAGCCTATAAATACATTTGATGAACAGACGGACTGGGGAGACACTTTTGCATTACACTTTACTTTTACCTTTTGCTTTACTTTTTTTCCATTGTTGCCGACTCATGTTAGCTTGCTTTTAATACATCTTAGTTTTTAGTTGCCCTAAATTTTGTAGCCTCCATCCTTATTTTCTTCCATTTTGTATTTGTTCTTTGTAAACAATTCTATCATTTTTAATACAAGTTCTGTTTTCGTTATTTTCGTAAATCCGTTTAGTGGACAAAGTAGCGAAATGCTAACCACTTGGGTTAAAAGTAACGATTTAAATTTCTTATTCGTAGTTAATAATCGTAGTTAAACCCCTTTAAATCTCAATTTTATTGTGGGTTTGTTTCTTGTTTTAATTTCCTTAGAATAATTTTTAGTTCCGTAATTTCCATAGTTAATTTTCTAATAAAAAACACAAAAATATTAGTTTTGTTAATATTCAGTATTTAATTACCAGCTTTTATTTTAGTTAATTCGTAGCACTTGTTTTAATCTGCTGGGTTTTGCTTCGAGAGTGACGAGTTAAACCGCGAGTCTTTTCGTTTCTTGTTGTTTGTTTAGATTTTATTTTTAGTGCTAGATTAATAATTATATTATAATTTGCTTGTTTATCACTGCTGCCTCTGTCCATTTTGCACCTCAAATTTATTCCATGATTTAAACTGCATGTTTTCTGGCCCAATACTGATTCTGGCCCAAACCTATTTTTCTTATGTTTAACTCTATTCCTGTTAACCTGGTCCATTAGTACCATTGCTGGTCCATGTTAGTTAGTTGGCCCATTTTCTAGATTTTAGTCCGCATATTTCCTTTATGCTTACAATTTATTCACTTGTCATGGATTATTTTCATTTAATTGATGTAATCATTACTACCATAGTGCCATCATTGTTTGATCATTGGTTAATTTATTAGTTAGTTATTACTTAATCATTAATTTACTTATTGTCCTTTTGCAGTCCACCCGTAGCTAAATTACAAGTAGGGTCCTTGTATTTGCATCATTCATTTAATAAGTTTAATTTATAAACTTTTTTTTATTATTATTTGTTAACTTAGCTTAAAATAAATCAACTCAAAATTTCGTGCCAAGTTCGCCTAAATTAAGAATTAATTTGCGCGAAAATTTTAGTCTCTGTGGAACGAATCTTAAAATACTAAAACGAGATCGTGCGCTTGCGATTTTTAATTGTAATATTTTTAGCATATCACATCTCAATGTTGTTTTCAATTACATAGTTAAATACTTAGATAACTTTAGCGAAGAGTGACACTACATGTAATTGTCATATTTTTTTCTTTTCGCATATTATTTTCGTTTCGTGTACCAAAAAAAATTATGTAATTTAGTAGCATTTAGTGTTTGAATTTTGGGTACACAAAATAATTTCATGTCATTTTCATGCAATATCCCAAAGACACATGGCATGAATGTACACAACATAAACGATTTTCCAGATCTACGTAAGGACTTTCTTAATTTTAATATTTGTCGAAAAAATATACTCACTGTTAAATGAAAATGAATTTCATGTTTTTTAACCCGATAATTAAATTACAAGGACATATATATATATATATATATATATATATATATAATAATGTGATTACCTGTTTATATATTACACATTTGATTTCAGTTTCATGTACAGTTTTCTATTTTAACATGTTAGTCAAATACAAAAAAGATAGATGATACTCATTTTCAAATATCTTATTTTACGCACAGGGATGATAATGGGTTGGGTTTGATCTGAATTTTGTAAAATCCAAACCCATGCCAAATATTTTTGGTTTTTAAAAATAAATCCAAATCCAAAACTCAATATCAAAAACCAAATTCGTCGGATTTTGGATTAGATCTGGTTTTTTTTGGTATCCAAAATCAGTAATAATGTAGCCAAAATTAAAATAATTGTTACACGCAAATAAAATTAATTTTATTTATACGATAATTAAAAATTAAAATGATTAAATTAAGTAGTCAAACATAACATATACGATTTAACATACTAAGTAAAATTTAATATATGTTAAAAAAATATTTCTTTGTATACAACATGAATGAAAAATCAATGTAAAGTAAAGAAAATCACATCTTAAATATATCAATAAAATTTGGAGAAAATTACCAAAATACTCATATTTGAGCATGTCTGGCCCTATTTACTGACGGGATACGTTAAATCGTGTACCGTGATATGAGGGGTAATACGGTATTTCGTCTTCCGTAATAGTGCATGATACGGCACACGGTGTAACGTGTTCTGTGTAACACGGTGTACTGTGTCGTGTGTTAGGCGGGTGCGCAGCACAAACATGGTACATGTTCTTCCATATCATGCATAACACGGAAGACCGTGTTCCGTATCCAGCTAATACGGTAGACCGTGTAACGTATTCAGCTAATACGGAGGTCGAAACTCCGTATCCCGTCGGTATTTCGGACCATTTTTTCCAGAATCAATATTTTGGGTCACTTGATCCCAAAAATGATTATTTTGGGCCATCACCCAAATTTGAGATTGAGAAATAGAAGTTATAATTACTAAATTAGTATTGATTATTTCTAACGAAATATTTGAATAAAAATAAATAAATTATACGTCTTACATCTAAAATATTACATAAAATAATTTCAAATTATAACCATAAACTCTAACAGTTATATCTTACTCAAATAATGAGATATATTGGATTTGTTTGGTTAATTGATAATGTTTATTTTTCTATAGTAAATTACTTCATTAACAAAATAATATAAAATTTATAAAAATGATATTGAACAAACACATAGAAAACTAGATTACATGAAAGTTTTTCTTTATCATAACTACGTTCGTTTAATGGATTTGCACAGTAGTGATCCTTTCTCATATCGCTGAGAGACAATTTAATAATATATAACGGTCGTTAGAAATAAGTGTTTATAAATTTTTAATATATATTCGAAAAATTGATTGGGACCCATGCAAATATTTTGAATGTATTAATATCATAAAAATTATAGAAACCCACTGTACTGCACATTTAAATAAACCAAATTTTCCAAACAACAAAACTTAAAATATGGGTAAAAAACTTATGAACTTGGTTGAAAGATTCTCAAAAATGAGAGAAATCAAATGAAAAATAAAATTAAGAAAAAATAATAAAGAGGGGCTTAGTATGTTTAAGCGGGGATGTGAATGTTATGATAATTTTTTGATAATATTGATATTAATGCAATTGGTATAAATTGAAAATTATTTTATACTTAAATTCTAATGAAATGATCTTTTTTTTTTCTTCTAAATTATGATTTAAATAATATGTTTATATTAATTAATTAATTAATTAATTTTACCATTCGGTGAGTAGCATGGGTAGAATGCTAGTATATTATGTTTTAGAATATCAAAATTATTTCTTTTTAGAATATTAGTAAAATTTTGATTTTGATAATGATATAAATTTTCAAATTAATACAACGGCCTGGTTTATATAAAAAAAAGATATTGATATAAATTTTAATTTTATTTAAGGTTCTATTTTACATATTTTACACATGAAAAATCAAGATCATTCTAAAATGACCTCACCATATTTTAGAATGGAAATAAAATTGCATACAGTATATCTTTCCCAACCTTTCTATAAGCTGACTGCACTATCCCTCCGTTTTTTCCAATTATTTACATTTTTCAAGGGAGTACTAGTATAAAGTTATTGAACTGATTTTAAAAAAAAAATAAGTTATTGAACTATACTTAAAATGCGTGTCGGACATCCTATCAAAATGTAAACAATTGGAAGAAATGGAGGAAGTAGTTTTTTGAACTTTATTAAATAAAAATTAAGAAGTTTCCTCAAAAATTTGATTTTTTTGTAAAAAAATGATTTTTTTAAACTGATTTATTAAAATCGAAAAGATTTATTAAAAAGGTAAAATTTTTGATAATTTCTCAAAAATTAATAGTTACATTAATGGGGTAATGGTTAAAAATAACCATTTTTTTAAAACTCCATCATGAAAATACCCATTTTGGAAGTGATTGGTTATTTATAACAAATGGGATACCCATTTGTGAGTTGAGAATCTCATTTTATATAGGATACCCATTTCTGAGTTGGGTATCACAATTTTTTTTTATTTTTAATTTCTTGGGATACCCATTTATGAGTGGAGTATCTTATACAAAATGAGATACCCAATTACTAGTTGGGTATCTCATCGGGTAAAAATAACCATACACTTTGAAAATTGTTATTTTTGTCATTTTAACTTAAAAATGGGTATTTTTATCATTTTTTTCCCATTAATGCTCAAAGTGATATATTTCAAGCCACAAAAAAAGTGTAGATAGCTTTTAATAACTTTTTTTTTGACGAATAAGAAGATTTTATTAATACTCAAACATTGGAACCCAGCCGAGACAAATTCCCGAACTGTCAGTTACAACCTGATTGTGAAACAAAAAACGAGCTAAACAAATAACCGTTTTGTTTTCATATCGCTTAACACAAAGAATATAAATATTCTTCACAATAAATGATTACAAAGGTTTCCCGAACAATTCAGTCGACACCAACATCCCTGAAAATAGTAGTATCATAATTGACCTGCGCACATAAAAAACCGGTGATAATCCAGTGTTCATACCCATCAGTTACACCAACTGAGGTTGGGGTTGCAGATGCCCATATATTGAACAATCTTTCGTTGTGCAAGTGAGCTCTAGCGATAATCACCACCGTTCCAGATTTGAAGCGGGCTTCCCAAATCTCCCAATACACCATATAAATCATTCTTAAAACAACACGACAACAAACTAAAACGTAACAAAAACACTCTAAAAGGAGAGATACAAACCACTCCAAAAGGAGAGACATAAAACACCCAAAAAATGGATGCAAGAATAAAAAATATCACCCAAAGATGAAGATTATTGAAAATTATTGAAGGAAAAAACAAAAAGGAAAATAAGAGAAAGGAGAAAAAGGGTCTCCTACGGTGGTTATGATTATTTAAATTGAGTGTATGTAGGTAAGGAGTAGAGGGGAAGAGGAGACAGCGAATGAGGAGAGAGATGGGAGAAAGAGGGGGCGACTCTCATATATTATATTATTAATAGCACAACAGGGGGTTTTGGCAAGATAATTTAATCCACGTCAGCTACTGATAAGTGCATATTTTTGCATATTTTTATTACCTATTTATTGCTTGAACCCGTATTTTAATAATTTATTTTGTTGCATTTCAGGAAATTCGTGAATAAATAAAGAAATGGCAAAATAAAGAAATAAAGAGCAAGGAAGGGAAAAAGAGGAAGAAAAAAGACTTAAATGAAAAAAGGAAAAAGAATTAGGAGCTTGGAGGAAAAGGAATCTTTCAAGACACATGGAAGGTGGAGATCATCCCAACACACTAAATAAGTGTGTGGTCAAGATCCACTCAACAAAGCTTAAGGAGGAAGGAAACAATTGGATGGCTAGGATTTATCCACCACATTAGAAGGTGTATGGTGGAGATTCACCCAACACACCCCTTCACCCTAATTTTTATTCTATAAATACCCCTTACCCCCTTGTATTTATGAACCTAGATTTTATTGTAGTTTTAGGGTAGTATAAATTTCTTTCTTTACTTGTTTTGTAGTTCTAAATTTTGTAAACACTCTTTTTTACATTAATTCAAGCTTTCTCTTTTACTTTAGATCTTGTTCTTCATTTCATATTTTGGCTATGACCCATTTCAATTTCGACAAGTGAATAAAGTAGCAAATATGCTAATCACTTGTGGTTGAAAGAAGCTCTTAGATTTACTTTTTGGATTGTGTTAAATTATTGCTTTAAATTTCTAAATTTACTTTTAATGATTAACTTGTGTTTCTTACATTTTCCGATTTAGATCCACTTTTCCGACGAAGTTCACTACACTAATTTTTATCCTTTTTGGCTCTGTGTTTGGCGTCTGCATCTTTTACTTTAGTGATTGTTATGCTCTTATTTGGATAAAACTTCTTCCTAGCTACGTGTGTTTGTCTAATTTTTAATTATTGTTTTGTGTTCTTTCGCTCATTTAGTGCTCCATGTCTCAATCATTTTTCATATCTTGTCTTATCAATTGTTTACCAAGTTTACCTGCCGTGTGTTTTCATTGTAGTAGAACTTTGGGATTCTTAATCTATGTATTTACTTTCTGACCCAATATTTTCTTGCATGTTCATAATTAATTTAGGCCTATTTTAATTCTAAGTCCATAACTTTATTATCTTTGGCACATGTTCACTTCCTGACCCATATGCATATTTTTTTATTTAAATTTTTTTCACTCTTGCTCATGACATTTTCACATGATTTTAATTTATTCGGTTAATCATTATGTAATCATTGTCATTTAATGGTTTAATCATTGATCTAATTGTAATAAATTCAATTAGATGCCTTTGTGTTTTGAATAGCCTGCATGATTTTAGTTTTAACCCATGCTTATTACTTGGCCCAATTTCTTTGCTAGTCAAACACCATTTCTGGCCCAACTTCCCTGTTTAATTCTTCTTAATTCACTCACGGCCCAAATGGAAGTCTCGTCCAGGTTTATTTGTCTCGGCCCCATCTTTACTTGGTCTGCTTGGTTATTGTAGTGTAATATTTCATAACTTAAATCGGTATTAGCTTGTTTTATTTGTAATACATGTTTTTAATTCTGCCGGCTTGAATTCATTTTTTTACTAATCTTAATTTTTGCTTTATTTAGTTAATTATAATTAGCAACTTCATCTCAAAAATTAATTGTTCTAATTCGCCTAAATTAAAAATTAAGGTTGCGAAAATAATAAGTCTCTGTGGATCGATATCTTAAGTATTAAAACGATGAAATTGTGCGCTTGCAATTTAAATCTTTATTTCTTAGCACATCAAGTTTTTGACGCCGCTGCCGAGGACTAATTATTTTTCGCGCCTTGTTTTTTAATTTTTTGGATTAGTTTTACTTGTCTTATTTTGGCCTCATTTTTTTTAGGAAAGTTTGAAATTTTGGGAATCTTCTCATGGAGCTTCGAACAAACTGGAATTCTTGGAAGCGTGTTTCGGTAACCCGTATCTCACTCTTTTCGCCTTTATTATTTAGAAAATCACAAAAAATCAAAAAATCAAAAATCACAAAAAAAAATTAAAATTTAAAATCCAAAAAAAATTAGTTAAAAATTACATAATTGTTGCATCATGCATTTAATCACTTAGGGCACATCATCTAGATTTTTATTTTCTTATTTTTAATTTTTCGTACCTTATAATTGTGGTGATTGCTGGAGGACCCCAAGGTACGTCAAATTCTTTCTTTTCTTTAGATTAGAGCACGTAGTTTAAAGCATCCATAAATGTTTATAGTTTTTTATATCTCGTTGTTTGTTGCATTCATTTGTAAATAAACCTTAAGGGCAAAACCACTCACAAGATAAGGGAAGGGATTTCATCACTCTTTCCGTAGCCCAAAAATAATTAATCCCTCATTTTGCATACCTTAGCCTTAATAAAATTGAATTAGACATGGCCCCTAGGAATTTCACGCTCTTAGGAAGGTACCTAAAAAATGACGTAATCTTTAATTATTCCGACTTTTTGGTGTCTAGGTAAGCGAAAGCTTACCTGGCCAATTAAGATTTGGTGTCTAGGCTGGTGTTTAGCCTCTTGGCAATGCTTGCACCTACCTGGCCAAATCGGTCCGAATAATTTCTAATTTACCGAATTTTTGGTGGTCCTTAAAGTTAGGAACAAGGTCTAGTTTATTTTATTTAAGGAACCCTAGGGTTAGAATTTTTCTTTTGATTTTTCACCCTTTCTTTTTGTGTGTTTATTTTTTCGCACTTATTTGCTACGTGTTTCCTTTCATGGTTTATGCGAACTATTTGGATTAGGGATAATTCTTCTAGACTAGTGAGATCGTTTGAGATTTCTTCCTCTTCTGATCCGAGTCTTTAGATAATTCCGAACCAATAGTAAACATGGCCATGTCTCTTAAGGACCGTTGCTACCCCACCCTTTCTGCCCAACCCTCGTGTATCACTCTTCCTCCCATAAATGGTAATAATCTCGAAATCAAAGCTCAACACATTAGCATGTTACCCAAATTTACCGGGAGTGAAGGTGAGGACCCGTATCTTTTCATTGATGAATTCGAGGAGGTTTGTGCCTTACAAAAACTCCAACAATTAACCGAGGACTCGATTAGGCTTAGACTCATTAATTTTGCGCTTAAAGAAAATGCAAAAAAATGGTTGTATAGCCTACCGGTTAATTTTATTTCCACATGGGAGGGATTTGTGGTAATTTTTCTAAAGAAATATTTTCCAAACCATAAGAATACGAGGATTACAAACGAGATAAACCAATTTCATCAAAAAGAAAATGAGTCTTTTTGGAAATATTTCGATCGTTTTAAAAATCTTTTATCACAATGCCCCCACCACGGAATAGAAAAATGGAGACTTTGTAAGATTGTTTACGAGGCCCTAGATAGTCCAACAACCGCGTTGTTAGAGTCTATGTGCCAAGGTAAATTCATGGAGAAAGATGAGGACGAAGGGTGGGCATTTTTCGAGGAATTAGCCGAGAAGACTATGTTGTGGGAGTCTACTAGGTAGCCTCATAAGTCCAACGAGTCGTCTAGTTCTTCTAGGGTATGCATTCAATTGGAAACAATATTGCTACTGATGCCAAGTTAGCCACCCTTACTAGAAGACTCGAAGCCCTAGAAACTAGTAACGCCCCTTCACAAGTATCTATGTGCTCTAATTATAATCAAGGTTTTCCAAACTTTCCCGGTGGTGATCAAGTCAATGCGGTGTTTCAACCAACCCCTAGAAATGACCCTTTTGCATCTACCTACAATCCCGGTTGGAAGAATTACCCGAATTCCTCGTGGAACCAAGGCCAAAACTACCAATCTCCACCACCTTCTTTTCAAGCACCTTCTTTTCAAAAGCCGAACTCTTACCCAACTCCCAACTAAGGTCCTTTTCCAAACCCGACTCAAAATCACGTTCCTTATCCAACTCAACCCGCCCACCCTCCCGGCTTTCATTAGTCGGATAAGAGAATTAATTCTTTGGAAAAGAGTCTTGATGCGCTTTTAAAATCAACAACTAATTTGGCACAATCTCAACAACTTCATGCAAACCATGACTTAAGATAGGCAAATTTTGAATGCTAGTACTCAAGCCATATCTAAGTTAGAGGTTCAAGAGAGTCAATTAGCCAACGCCATGTGTGAGCGAGAGAAGAACAAGTTCCCGAGTCAACCCGAGATCAACCCTAAATTTCCTATCAACCAGAGACCTCACGAAAATGTTAATGCCATCATTTCTTTAAGGTCGGGAAACAAAGTTGATAAACAAGTAGGTGTAGAGTCTCCCAAAGAAGAAGAGACAAATGTTTAACCAACCCCTAAACTTGATCATTCAAACCATCTTCCAAATCCCGAGCCTCTCGAGTCATCTAGTCCCACACCTTCACCTCTTGAACCTTCATCTTCAACATCCACTCCCGAGTCACCAGAATCTTCTTGCAAACTTCCTTCACCTAACGAGTCTTCATTTGTCATTCCATGTAACACCCCCAGATCCGGGGTCAGGGATCTGGTGGTTACGATCTTACATCCATACATAATACTTGACTTGAGTCCACAATAAATAAATCACATGCTGTGACCCCACAATAATATCCACTCACACGCATAACAGTTATAGTCCCAGAGATGAAATTGAAATAAGTCTTACATTAAAGGGTTACGAATAAAAGTTATTACAATCCCAAAAGGATAACATCATAAGTTTAACAGTTTTGCCGTTGATTACTTTAATTATACATATAGTTAAATAGGAAACAAAAGCTGTCTAACTAAGCTACCTCAGCAATGACGGCTAGCATCTCAGCGGAGAGTCCGGTGGGTCGGGTAACCTGCTTGCGCCGAGTGCGCTTGACGCGAGCCATCTGTCCTAGCTGTTGTTGTGACATAATGTGAACAAAGCAAGGGTGAGCGAAAGCCCACCAACAATAATATATAACTGAACGATAATATATAACAGTTCAAAAGTATCTTTCAAACCATATGCCATGCATTTACGGAAATGATGCCAGTATAATATGAACGATGAAGTTACAAGGTAACTTAAAGTATTTGTTTGTAGAAATATCTGCTACATCAAAAGTAAGCGAGATATTCTCATTGTTATTAAGAAGAGGAACTTGCATGAAAAGGTTGCAATTCCAGTTATGAACACTTTTCCAGCTCTGCCAACAGTAATCATGTTGCAGGAAATAAATAAGTTTGGATGATGAACCAATGATGGAGTATTCACTGCGCCCGCTGTTCCAATCTTGATGATCAGTCGAGATCGTACAGCTCAATTTAGATTTACTACCGGTAGAAGGAAGAACTGACGGCTTTACTTGTCTACCGCCTTACTAGCTCTCCCCGGCCAACGGTTGGGCCAAAGGGGATGGACCGGCGCTACTCGGACTCTTACACGACTCCTAGTTCAAATAGAATTCATGATTCTGAATGTAACGTTCGTCCCCCTTTCCCCAAGTATAATACTTGTTGATAAGACTCTACAAGGTAGTCGTATCTAGTTGGAAAGGAAAATTCACCAATAACTTCCAAGCTGTGGCTTGGTATCGAATATCAACTTGTTCCAACAATCTTACCCCTCGAAAGATGAGAAGGTAAACAACGACTTAATAAGTCAACAGCACCCGAGTTGCGAGTGAAGAGAATACTCTATGATCGGGAAGTCGACAAGATAAATAACATTTTCCAAGTAAGGTTCCCTTATTATTAGAGAGGTAGACTCAAAGAAGAATGATATCTGAGAACCTTTCTTGATATAAGATTAATAATAATATGACTCCGAGATATTTTCTGTAATAATCGAAGAAGATAAACCTTATTGAGGTTATTCTAAATATGGAATAAATATTCAGAGAATATTTATTGAATTAAAAATATTTAAAGAATATTTAGGAATATGAAAGAATATCTTTAATCAGAGTATTTTTCAAAATAATCCCTGAAGAAATATCAGGAGAATATTTATTGAATAAATAAATATTTAAATGAATATTCAAAATAATATTCATTACTTAATAGGACCTGAAAGGAATATTTAATACAATATTCATAATTAATTAGGAATTTAAATGAATATTCAAAAAGTAATTTTCATTTAACGAATAATATTCTAAATGAATATCAAGTAATATTCATTTAGTAATCCAAGCCCTAAAGGAATATTCGAGATAATATTCGATAAATAAATCAGGCTTCAGATGAATATTTAAAATAATATTCATCAAGTAATTAATATCTTAAATGAATTTTCAAAAGTAATATTTATTTAATAAAATAATATTCTAAATGAATATCCAAATAATATTCATTTAGTATTCTCATCTTTAGAAGAATATTCGAAATAATAATCGATAAATAATTCGACTCTGAATGAATATATAAAAAAATAATATTATTCGTCGAATAGTTACGTTCAAATAATTATTTGAAGTAAGGATCGTTAAATAAATAATCTGGAACGAATGTTCAAATAATATTTGTCGCCCCAAATAATAGAAAATATTCACTTAAATATTTTCATCCGAGGTAGTCTCGATATGTCAAGAAATATTGACTCCTGGTCTATATTTGATGAATAAGATGCATACACCCTTCTCTGAGGGTCTTACAATAACCGGCTTATAATTGATACGATAGCTATCTAATTTATAAGCCAATAACAATCAGGGAACAAGCATAATGATATAACTTGAAAGTAGGCATGCATGCTATGGCATATGTATAACAGAAAACATACATATATATATATATATATATATATATATATATATATATATATATATATTCAATCACAACAACAACCTAAAAGAAGGGAATTGAAACTTGCCTGGTAGTCGAGTACGGTAAGGGGTAGTGGTAGCGGGTCCCGGTTCAGCTTGGTGATCTATAAATAGCCAAGGCATTCGGGATTAATCACTTAACATATTAAAAGTTAAGTTATACTTAAATCGAAACACGTTCTCGAGTTATCTCGTTATATCCCTTTTAGTGGATTCCTTTTTATCACTGATCCGACCCGACATTCGTTCGTTAATACGACATGTCACTGTACTTATATTTGGGACATACTTAAGTCATACGAGTTCTAAGGTCGATCGTTACGAACCAATATTATACTCCGAGTTTTATCGCCCGTTTTCTAAGTGTTTTACCGAAGTTATAAAAGAGTCGTCTTTTAGGGGTTCGTTCGCGTTTAACCTCGACTTGAACATTTTTAATAAATCGAAAAATGATCCTTTTGACATACGGTTTTCTTTCACACCTTCCTTTTTACCTCTAGTATTTATTTACCAAGATTCGCCATGACGTTACATAGTTTACGAGGGTTCAATTTCAGTTACGAACTTTCGTTCACGGATTCGAACTACTTTTAGTAATTTGGTCATAAATCCTAAACCGTAATTCTGTTTCACGTGATCTTTATATCAAAACGAAGCTTAGAACATTACCTATCCTATCATGGCAGATAAAGTCTCTGGACAGTAGGGTTTTGACATGGAAAATGGCATACAAAACATGGTATTGTAAAATCGGACATTATAACGGCTATAATACGAACGTTCCAAAAATCACAATCAACAACCCAAGCCACACCGGGCATCTAAAAAAATTATACACATATTAAGAACCTCAACAAGTCCAGAAGCCACTGATCTTAGTATCAAAATCATCATGTTAATCAAATCACTAAATCACTAACTAAACATGCTTATAACATGAACATGATCATAACTAAGCTCGATCCATCAAGAACATGCTTAAAACTCAAAGTAGATCTAGGGTTTTCAAGTCTTATACCTTTCTTGTAGTATGTACTAGCCTCACAAAGCTTGGTATTGCCCTTGGATAGCCTTAACTTAGCTAGGATCAACCATGAAAACAAGAAAAATAAGGATTAGTTCTTGAAAACACTATTCATCATCACATTTGATGATTTATTAGAAGATGAAAGAAAGTGAATTTGAGGCTGAAATTTCTAGGGGATCTAAGTTATGATATGTAGTACTTACCCTAAAAATTTGAAGATCAAACAATGGTGGGAACCTCCTTTTCTAGCTCCTTGGCCGAAAGTTTGAAGAAAAGAAAGGAATGGAGAGTGTTTGCTTGGTTTCTTGCTTTTCCTTGGTCAATTATGCATAAAGTGAATTTGGATAGATAATATCTCATCCTAGTTGTGTTAGTGGAGTGTGATGTCATGGATGGGGCAATTTGGAGAGACAAGTGTTATGTTTTGGATGGTGGAAGGCTAAGTATTGGTTGGTTTTTCTAAGTACTACTTCCATCTCCAAGTATGCTAGTTACTTTAAGCCACTTGGTTGCTAGATATTTATTCTAGTAGCTTACACAAGACTCTTGCTTCCTCTGCTTGTTTCTGTGTCCGGTTATTGCCCGTTTTGATTGATCGTTCGTAGGAATATTTCCCGGATTTCTAATTAGGGTTTACCGGGAATCCTTTTTAATAATAATACTATCATTCTCCATCTTTCATTCTAACTTTCCAATTTATATTCCTTAAATCCATTCGTTAAATACTTAAGGCTATCAGTGTCCAGGGAACTCTCGGAGAAAATAAAAGTGTGGTTTTTCAGAATCCGACAGCTTTTACATACACTTATTTTCCCCCTGGATCACTAATACGAACTCGGAAATCCGTTCCGAATACTTCTATATAGTGTCGTCTCATATTATTCTATACTCCCACCAAAACACTATTCATTCTTTATTCTTTACTTATTCTCTTAGGGTTGTACAATTGTCCGTATTCTCTTTCGATCGTTCCTTAACCTTTTTACGGAACTACTGGATTAATCGTTACCGATCTGGATGACATGAGAATATTCTCCTGCTTGAAATTGCCATATCTTATTCCCTTAGAAGATAGATTATTCTTACCTATGTTGTCACCCTTTAGCATTCAAAACATAGAAATAATAAAGTCGAATTCCATTCATTCTTTCCAAATATCAATTATTACATTGTAGCCATAACCACTATTCGTTCTTACATCATTAAATACATAAAAGTTTTAATTCCACCCAAAATCTGGGTTCTTACAGTCTCCCCTCCTTAAAAGGATTCCGTCCCGGAATCAGTTTGAAAACAAGTGGGGGTACTTCTCTTGCATTGCGCTTTCAAGTTCCCAGGTTGATTCTTCTACATTGTGGGTCTGCCACAAGACTCTGACTAGCTGAATGACCTTGTTTCGGAGCACTTTTTCTTTCCGGTCTATGATTTCCACAGGTTGCTCTACATAGGTCAAGTCTGGTTGCATGTCTACTTGCTCATACTCTACAATATGCTTGGCATCCGGATTATACTTCCTCAGCATCGAAACATGGAACACATTGTGCACCTGTTGTAGATTCGGGGGAAATGCGAGCTCATAAGCTAGTTCCCCAATCCGTCTTAAGATCTCAAATGGTCCAATGTATCTGGGACTCAGCTTTCCTTTCTTCCCAAATCTCATTAAACCTTTCCAAGGTGACACTTTCAAGAACACTAGGTCCCCTACTTCGTATTCTTTGCCTTTCCGAGCTAAGTCGGCATATTTCTTTTGTCGATCCTGGGCTGCTACCAACCGTCCTCTGATTAGATCTACTGCATCTTTAGTTCGTTGGACCACTTCGGGCCCGAGCATCTTTCGCTCTCCAACTTCATCCCAATACAAGGGAGATCGACATTTTCTTCCATAAAGGGCCTCATAAGGTGGCATCCCAATGCTTGAATGATAACTGTTATTGTAGGAGAACTCAATCAATGGCAAGTGATCATCCCAATTTCCCTTGAAGTCTATCGCGCAGACTCTCAACATATCCTCTAGCGTTTGGATGGTCCTCTCGCTTTGCCCATCTGTCTGGGGGTGGTAGGCTGTGCTCATGTTCAGCCGGGTCCCTACGCATTCTTGAAAACTTCTCCAAAACCTGGAGTTAAATCTAGGATCTCGATCTGATACTATTGCGACTGGGACTCCATGTCGCGCCACTATCTCTTTTAAGTAGATGTCCACTAGTCTGTCGACCGTGTACCTTTCTTTGATCGGGAGAAAGTGAGCTGACTTCGTCAGTCGATCTACAATTACCCATATGGCGTCATGATTAGCCTTGGTCCTTGGTAAACCTACTACGAAATCCATGGCTATGTGTTCCCATTTCCATTCTGGAATCTCTAAGGGATGTAGAAGTCCGCTGGGCTTCTGGTGCTCTGCTTTCACTCATTGGCAGGTCAAGCATCTGCTTACCCATTCTGCTACGTCCTTTTTCATGTTGGGCCACCAGTAATACTCCTTCAAATCCCTATACATTTTGGTGCTACCTGGGTGCACTGAGTATCTTGAGTTGTGTGCCTCATTTAAAATCTCATCCTTGAGTTCCTGAACGTTTGGGATCCATATCCTGTATGTGTACCTCATGATCCCTTCCTTGTCTCTTTCGCACTTAATTTCCTCTCCGGTCATTAGCTCTTCTGTGGAGTTCTTTTCTTCCTCCATCATCCGTTCCTGGCACAATCTAATCTTTTCTACCAATGGAGGTTGGATTCTAATTTCCATCAACTTTTCTTGGCCCTCTCCAGGTAACATAACCTCAATTTCCAACTTCTCAAAATCTTTCACTAGTTCTTCCTCTGAAGTTATCATCTTGAGCTTTTCTTTCCTACTAAGGGCGTCAGCCACCACATTGGCTTTGCCCGGGTGATAGCGAATTTCACAGTCGTAATCCTTGATTAACTCTAACCATCTCCTCTGGCGCATATTAAGCTCTTTCTGAGTGAAAATGTACTTGAGGCTCTTATGGTCAGTGTAAATCTCGCATTTTTCCCCATACAGATAGTGTCTCCAAATCTTTAAAGCGAAGACTATGGCTGCTAGTTCCAGATCATGCGTGGGATATCTGACCTCATAATCCTTCAATTGCCTAGACGCATACGCTATTACCTTGCCGTGCTGCATAAGCACGCATCCCAGTCCTTTATGCGAAGCATCACTGTAAATCACGAAATCTCCTTTTCCATCAGGTAATGCCAGCACTGGGGCTGTCACCAGCCTCTTATTTAACTCTTGGAAACTCTTCTCGCATTTCTCAGTCCATTCAAATTTCTCGGTTTTACGGGTAAGTCGAGTTAATGGAGCTGCGATTTTCGCAAAGTCTTGGACAAATCTCCTGTAATATCCGGCCAGCCCAATGAAACTCCTCACCTCGGTTGGAGTAGTTGGCCGTTCCCAGTTTGAAACTGCTTCTATCTTGGAGGGGTCAACCAACACTCCTTCTCTATTGATTACGTGCCCTAAGAATTGTACCTCATTTTTCCAAAACTCACACTTGGAGAACTTGGCATATAACTGCTCCTCCCTGAGTATTTCTAAGGTTATCCTTAAATGTTCAGCGTGTTCTGCCTCTGTCTTTGAGTAGATGAGAATATCATCAATGAAGACTATCATGAATTTTTCCAAATATTCCTTGAACACTCTATTCATTAGGTCCATGAAGGCTGCTGGGGCGTTGGTCAATCCAAATGACATAACTAAGAACTCATAATGTCCATATCTGGTACGAAATGCAATCTTCGGGATATCTTCAGGTTTGATCTTCAGTTGGTGATATCCCGTTCTCAGATCAATCTTTGAAAAGTATTCGGCGCCTCTTAGCTGGTCAAACAAATCGTCTATCCTGGGCAATGGATACTTATTCTTTATGGTTAGCTTGTTCAATTCTCTGTAGTCGATGCATAACCTCATACTCCCATCCTTTTTCTTAACAAACAACACTGGTGCGCCCCAAGGCGACACACTGGGCCTTATCATGCCCTTATCCAACAATTCCTGTAATTGTTTAGCTAGCTCCTTCATTTCTACTGGGGCTAGTCGGTACGGGGCCTTCGAAACCGGCGCCGTCCCCGGGGCTAACTCGATGGCAAACTCAATTACCCTATCAGGTGGTAGTCCGGGAAGATCTTGTGGGAACACGTCCTCGAACTCATTAACTACCAGAATGTCTTGCAATCTTGGCACTTCCTTCTGAGTGTCTATAACGTAGGCTAAATAAGCCTCGTTCCCTTTTCGTAACAATCTCTTGGTTTGCGCCATGGTCAGAATTTTCTGGGTCTGTCGCATCCCCTTAAACACTATTTCTTTCTTCCATGGGGTTTTCAACTTAACCTTTTTCCCTTTACAATCTATCCACGCATCATTGCGAGACAACCAATCCATACCCAAAATGACATCGAATTCCCCTAGCTTAAAAGGAATTAAATCGACATAGAAGGATCGTCCTCCTATTTCTAGCTTACAATCGGGGTGAATTTGATTAACCGGTACGATTTCCTGATTAGCTATTTCTACTAGTAAGGAATCTTTTAGTTGCTGGGTTTTAAGTTTCAACTTATGCGCAAAATCTCTAGATATAAAAGACTTAGTTGCTCCTGAATCAAATAAGACATTTGCACTGACTGAATTGAGAGAAAATGTACCTGCTATCACATCTGTGTCCCTCACGGCATCTTGTACTGACATATTAAAACTCCTAGCAGTTGGGGGCCTATTTGAGGCAACCTTGCTTGCCCCTGATGCTGCTGGTTTGCTCCTTGGGCAATCCTTCCTCATGTGCCCTCGCTGTCCACACTGGAAACAGGTTGTGCTGTTAGGGATGACCGTGGTGCAAGAGGTAGCATAGTGCCCAGCTCGCCCACACTTTTAACAGTTTATCTGCTTCAGGTTGCACACCCCGGAGTGCCTCTTCCCACAAGTAGCACACAATGGCAATGGAGGTCGAGAAGGGTTGGAACGGGACATTACTGATTAATGGCCGCCCTGGCTCACACTTACACTCGCAGATGATTTAAACCCTACATTCCTCCCAGGTAGGGAAACCGCCCCTCGATTAAACTTGGTTGGGGGTTTTCCTCCAGCGGATCTTCCACCCATACTAACATGCTTTCTCTTTATCCCCCCTTTCTCTCTCTCTCTCTCTGCATCTGATCACTACCAGCCTCCACAATGGTTGCCTTCTGCACCAAGGTGGCATAATCTGTAATCTCTAAAACCGCCACCCTATTCTGGATCCACTGCTTCAGCCCTTGTTGAAACCTGTTAGCTTTCTTTTCTTCTGTGTCTACAAACTCTGGCACAAATCTCGACAGCTCAGTAAATTTGGCCTCATAGTCAGCCACTGACATATTGTTCTGTTTCAGTTCCAAAAACTTAAGTTCCATCTGGGTTTTCATGAACTTCGGGAAGTACTTCTCCAGGAATAATTGTTTGAACCTTTCCCAGGCTATGACATCATCAGTCTCCATGTTCTTCTTGGCTTCCCACCAATAATTGGCCTCTCCCTTTAGTAGGTAAGTAGCAAAAACAGTCTTCTGAGCCTCATTGATACTCAGAATCTCGAAAGATTTTTCCATTTCCTTGATCCAGGCCCTCGCCTCAACGGGATCAGCCGATCCGTGGAACTCGGGGGGCTTAAGGGACTTAAAGGCCCTAAAAGAATTTGCCACTGAAGTGTTGTTGCCTGGTGGTGGTTGGGGGTATTGGTTCAAATTCTGCCTAAGTAGATCCATAAACTGGCCCATGGGGTTTCCGCCCTGGTTCTCCCCTTCCTGTTCTACTTCAGTTTCTCCACCCTCGATTTCCCCTCAAATTTTTCAGAGTACAGGGGTTTATCTTCTGCTCCATACTGGGAATCTTCTTGCTCATTATAATCCTGATCTTGTTCTTCAATACTTTCATGGTTTTCCTCGTGTTGGTTGTGACTCTCTTGGTCAGTAGATTCTCGGGGGTTAGCCCTAGTGCCCATTCGTCTTGGAGGCATTTTACTGAAAATTTGGAAAATTATACATTAGGTTCACTTACCTGTTTTAAAGGATTTTTTTTCCTTGCATAATTCTTTACATGATTGGGTTTAAGATCCCACAGTTTTATATCTCATGGCAACTTAATCAAAAAGTACATATGCTAATAAACTCGTGATCACATCCCAACAAAATTGAAATGACTGAAAGGGAAACAAATATATACCAGGTACCGAAAAGGTACAACATCCGAGTTACAACAATAGTTTAAAGTACAGCCATCCTAACAACAACAACAAGTCAAAAGTGAAATACGCTGTCTATCTGTCTAGTCTGCAAAAAGGGAAAACAAGTATAAGAAAACCATCCCTACAAAAGCCGACACTACTACGTCCGTACATGACTAGACAACTAGACCACTGCATCACTACATCTGAAATCAGCCGCCACGACGAAACATCCTCCGAACCCTCCCCATGGCGATGCGGAAAATCTCCTCAGCCTCTGCTCTGTCTACCCTACCATGCCCATCAGTAGGCAACTGTCGCACCCTCACCCGAGCCCTCAGCTCGATGCGGGTCACAGCCCTATACCCAACCCTGTCACTGATAGTCCTCCTGCCCTGCAACCTCATCCGGGCGGTTCTCTCTGCTGCTAACTCCCTCCTAGACTCTGCCAACCTGGCATCTGCCATAGACAACTCTCTATAAAGCCCGTTCACAATCAAGTTGTGAACACATACTGGGACTCCTCCTATCGGGGCATGAGGTGGGGTGGATGGCTCAGCTGGAGCAGCAGTCTCTGTCTGCTGGGGCTCTGGGGTAAGCTCCTCAAACTCATCGGGGTATGGGCTCACAGGTAGTGGTGGTGGGGTAGGGGCTCTCTCAACAGGGAGGGGTGGCACTCGTAGTCCGGAACTCCCTACTGCATCCTCCACTGGCTCAACCTCATCCACAACCTGTCCAACAACAGCAGCCATGACCTGCTCAGTGGTCATATCAGTATCCTCCTCCATGGTCCTAATCTCAGATACAACCCAATAATCCTCATCCTCAGCAACTAACTCAGCATCCTATCCTGTCTGGATCCCCTCCGGGTCCTCCACCCCCTCAGTCTCAACAACATCTGTGTCAACATCAACCTGGACCTCCTCAGGGTCCTCCTCCTCAGACTCGATCACATCAGTATCAGCATCAACCTGGACCTCCTCAGCGTCCTCCTCCTCAGGCTCAGTATCCTCCTCAGGCAAGTGCTCATAGTATGGGTCCCTAGTCCGAAACATGTCCTCATCATGCTGTCTCGCAGCTGCTTCCTGGGCCGACATGTCGCTCGCCTACACAAGATGAACTATGTTACTATCATGATACTTAAAAAGTTCCCGTAAGGGTTTTAGGTGAACCTGGCAAGGGTTCTTATTATATTATTGAATTTATTATTATATAACGCCGTATCATCTCTTGGGATATATAACTCTCGCTCTGATACCATCTCTATAACACCCCCAGATCCGGGGTCAGGGATCTGGTGGTTACGATCTTACATCCATACATAATACTTGACTTGAGTCCACAATAAATAAATCACATGCTGTGACCCCACAATAATATCCACTCACACGCATAACAGTTATAGTCCCAGAGATGAAATTGAAATAAGTCTTACATTAAAGGGTTACGAATAAAAGTTATTACAATCCCAAAAGGATAACATCATAAGTTTAACAGTTTTGCCGTTGATTACTTTAATTATACATATAGTTAAACAAGAAACAAAAGATGTCTAACTAAGCTACCTCAGCAATGGCGGCTAGCATCTCAGCGGGGAGTCCGGTGGGTCGGGTAACCTGCTTGCGCCGAGTGCGCCTGACGCGAGCCATCTGTCCTAGCTGTTGTTGTGACATAATGTGAACAAAGCAAGGGTGAGCGAAAGCCCACCAACAATAATATATAACTGAACGATAATATATAATAGTTCAAAAGTATCTTTCAAACCATATGCCATGCATTTACGGAAATGATGCCAGTATAATATGAACGATGAAGTTACAAGGTAACTTAAAGTATTTTTTTGTAGAAATATTTGCTACATCAAAAGTAAGCGAGATATTCTCATTGTTATTAAGAAGAGGAACTTGCATGAAAAGGTTGCAATTCCAGTTATGAACACTTTTCCAGCTCTGCCAACAGTAATCATGTTGCAGGAAATAAATAAGTTTGGATGATGAACCAATGATGGAGTATTCACCGCGCCCGCTGTTCCAATCTTGATGATCAGTCGAGATCGTACAGCTCAATTTAGATTTACTACCGGTAGAAGGAAGAACTGACGGCTTTACTTGTCTACCGCCTTACTAGCTCTCCCCGGCCAACGGTTGGGCCAAAGGGGATGGACCGGCGCTACTCGGACTCTTACATGACTCCTAGTTCAAATAGAATTCATGATTCTGAATGTAACGTTCGTCCCCCTTTCCCCAAGTATAATACTTGTTGATAAGACTCTACAAGGTAGTCGTATCTAGTTGGAAAGGAAAATTCACCAATAACTTCCAAGCTGTGGCTTGGTATCGAATATCAACTTGTTTCAACAATCTTACCCCTCGAAAGATGAGAAGGTAAACAACGACTTAATAAGTCAATAGCACCCGAGTTGCGAGTGAAGAGAATACTCTATGACCGGGAAGTCGACAAGATAAATAACATTTTCCAAGTAAGGTTCCCTTATTATTAGAGAGGTAGACTCAAAGAAGAATGATGTCTGAGAACCTTTCTTGATATAAGATTAATAATAATATGACTCCGAGATATTTTCTGTAATAATCGGAGAAGATAAACCTTATTGAGGTTATTCTAAATATGGAATAAATATTCAGAGAATATTTATTGAATTAAAAATATTTAAAGAATATTTAGGAATATGAAAGAATATCTTTAATCAGAGTATTTTTCAAAATAATCCCTGAAGAAATATCAGGAGAATATTTATTGAATAAATAAATATTTAAATGAATATTCAAAATAATATTCATTACTTAATAGGACCTGAAAGGAATATTTAAGACAATATTCATAATTAATTAGGAATTTAAATGAATATTCAAAAAGTAATATTCATTTAATGAATAATATTCTAAATGAATATCAAGTAATATTCATTTAGTAATCCAAGCCCTAAAGGAATATTCGAGATAATATTCGATAAATAAATCAGGCTTCAGATGAATATTTAAAATAATATTCATCAAGTAATTAATATCTTAAATGAATTTTCAAAAGTAATATTTATTTAATAAAATAATATTTTTAATGAATATCCAAATAATATTCATTTAGTAGTCTCATCTTTAGAAGAATATTCGAAATAATAATCGATAAATAATTCGACTCTGAATGAATATATAAAAAAAAATAATATTATTCGTCGAATAGTTACGCTCAAATAATTATTTGAAGTAAGGATCGTTAAATAAATAATCTGGAACGAATCTTCAAATAATATTTGTCGCCCCAAATAATAGAAAATATTCACTTAAATATTTTCATCCGAGGTAGTCTCGATATGTTAAGAAATATTGACTCCCGGTCTATATTTGATGAATAAGATGCATAAACCCTTCTCTGAGGGTCTTACAATAACCGGCTTATAATTGATACGATAGCTATCTAATTTATAAGCCAATAACAATCAGGGAACAAGCATAATGATATAACTTGAAAGTAGGCATGCATGCTATGGCATATGTATAACAGAAAACATACATATATATATATATATATATATATATATATATATATATATATATATATATATATATATATATATTCAATCACAACAACAACCTAAAAGAAGGGAATTGAAACTTGCCTGGTAGTCGAGTACGGTAAGGGGTAGTGGTAGCGGGTCCCGGTTCAGCTTGGTGATCTATAAATAGCCAAGGCATTCGGGATTAATCACTTAACATATTAAAAGTTAAGTTATACTTAAATCGAAACACGTTCTCGAGTTATCTCGTTATATCCTTTTTAGTGGATTCCTTTTTATCACTGATCCGACCCGACATTCGTTCGTTAATACGACATGTCACTGTACTTATATTTGGGACATACTTAAGTCATACGAGTTCTAAGGTCGATCGTTACGAACCAATATTATACTCCGAGTTTTATCGCCCGTTTTCTAAGTGTTTTACCGAAGTTATAAAATAGTCGTCTTTTAGGGGTTCGTTCGCGTTTAACCTCGACTCGAACATTTTTAATAAATCGAAAAATGATCCTTTTGACATACGGTTTTCTTTCACACCTTCCTTTTTACCTCTAGTATTTATTTACCAAGATTTGCCATGGCGTTACATAGTTTACGAGGGTTCAATTTCAGTTACGAACTTTCGTTTACGGATTCGAACTACTTTTAGTAATTTGGTCATAAATCCTAAACCGTAAGTCTGTTTCACGTGATCTTTATATCAAAACGAAGCTTAGAACATTACCTATCCTATCATGGCAGATAAAGTCTCTGGACAGTAGGGTTTTGACATGGAAAATGACATACAAAACATGGTATTGTAAAATCGGACATTATAACGGCTATAATACGAACGTTCCAAAAATCACAATCAACAACCCAAGCCACACCGGGCATCTAAACAACTTATACACATATTAAGCACCTCAACAAGTCCAGAAGCCACTGATCTTAGTATCAAAATCATCATGTTAATCAAATCACTAAATCACTAACTAAACATGCTTATAACATGAACATGATCATAACTAAGCTAGATCCATCAAGAACATGCTTAAAACTCAAAGTAGATCTAGGGTTTTCAAGTCTTATACCTTCCTTGTAGTATGTAATAGCCTCAAAAAGCTTGGTATTGCCCTTGGATATCCTTAACTTAGCTAGGATCAACCATGAAAACAAGAAAAACAAGGATTAGTTCTTGAAAATACTATTCATCATCACCTTTGATGATTTATTTGAAAATGAAAGAAAGTGAATTTGAGGCTGAAATTTCTAGGGGATCTAAGTTATGATATGTAGTACTTACCCTAAAAATTGGAAGATCAAACAATGGTGGGAACCTCCTTTTCTAGCTCCTTGGCCGAAAGTTTGAAGAAAAGAAAGGAATGGAGAGTGTTTGCTTGGTTTCTTGCTTTTCCTTGGTCAATTATGCATAAAGTGAATTTGGATAGATAATATCTCATCCTAGTTGTGTTATTGGAGTGTGATGTCATGGATGGGGCAATTTGGAGAGACAAGTGTTATGTTTTGGATGGTGGAAGGCTAAGTATTGGTTGGTTTTTCTAAGTACTACTTCCATCTCCAAGTATGCTAGTTACTTTAAACCACTTGGTTGCTAGATATTTATTCTAGTAGCTTACACAAGACTCTTGCTTCCTCTGCTTGTTTCTGTGTCCGGTTATTGCCCGTTTCGATTGATCGTTCGTAGGAATATTTCCCGGATTTCTAATTAGGGTTTACCGGGAATCCTTTTTAATAATAATACTATCATTCTCCATCTTTCATTCTAACTTTCCAATTTATATTCCTTAAATCCATTCGTTAAATACTTAAGGCTATCAGTGTCCAGGGAACTCTCGGAGAAAATAAAAGTGTGGTTTTTCAGAATCCGACAGCTTTTACATACACTTATTTTCCCCCTGGATCACTAATACGAACTCGGAAATCCGTTCCGAATACTTCTATATAGTGTCGTCTCATAATATTCTATACTCCCACCAAAACACTATTCATTCTTTATTCTTTACTTATTCTCTTAGGGTTGTACAATTGTCCGTATTCTCTTTCGATCGTTCCTTAACCTTTTTACGGAACTACTGGATTAATCGTTACCGATCTGGATGACATGAGAATATTCTCCTGCTTGAAATTGCCATATCTTATTCCCTTAGAAGATAGATTATTCTTACCTATGTTGTCACCCTTTAGCATTCAAGACATAGAAATAATAAAGTCGAATTCCATTCATTCTTTCCAAATATCAATTATTACATTGTAGCCATAACCACTATTCGTTCTTACATCATTAAATACATAAAAGTTTTAATTCCACCCAAAATCTGGGTTCTTACATTCCACTTTCGAAATCCATTCCCGAAGAACCTAGTGAACGAGTCTTTAAGCCTAAAACTCCTTATCCTCAAAGACTCGTCTCGCTTAAACAATCGACTCAAATGGATAAGATTTTGGAAGTCTTTAAGCAAGTCGAGATCAACATTCCTCTTTTAGATGCCATTCAACAAATTCCCTCTTATGCTAAGTGTCTAAAAGATTTGTGTACTCATAAGCGATCCACTCATGTTCCTAAAAAAGCTTTCTTGACCTCTTATGTTAGTTCAATTCTTTCAAATCAAATTTTCGTGAAATATAAGGATCCCGGTTGTCCTACAATTTCATGTGTCATAGGCAATACTTTTGTGGACAAGGCGTTACTTGACTTAGGTGCTAGTGTGAACCTCCTTCCATTTTCTGTCTACCAAGCCCTAGGGTAACTTAAAAAGACGAACATGACACTTCAACTAGCTAATCATTCTATCAAAATGCATAAGGGAATAATTGAAGATGTCTTAATTAAGGTTGGTGATTTCATCTTTCCTGTTGACATTGTTGTTCTCGAGACTCAACCCGTCACGAATCCTAAGAACCAAATCCCGATCATTCTAGGATGACCATTTCTTGCTACATCCAATGCCTTGATTAATTGTAGGGATGGTTCGATGAAACTCACTTTTGGTAATATGACAATTAACCTCAACATCTTTAATGTCGGTAAAGAACCCAATGAGCTTTATGAACAAATAGTAAGGGTTAATCTTGTTGATGACATTGTTAATTGGTCAAACCTTGAGTTGAGGATTTTCAAATAAATCATGAATCCAATCGAGAGCTTCATTAGTCGTTTAGGGATATGACCTCCGAAGAGATGTTTAGAGAGTTGGATAACATTTGTTCTAAGTGGGAAACCAAACCTGAGGAGGTCTCTTGTGAACCAAATCTTATTGTTAAAACTCCCGTTGGTGAACCACCTACATTTGATAAATTGTTAGGAGATTTGAATGAAATTTGTTCTAAGTGGAAGACCCCACCCGAGGTTGTTAGTGTTGAGCCCGTTGTTAAAAGTCCCGTGGGAATATCTCCTGCATTTGACTCAACTTTCTATCATCCTGAGTTTGATCAACTGCCCTTAGGAGAAGATGGAATATTATCTTATGTCATTCCTAGTGACTCACCCATGACCAAACTTTCATTATCTCTAATTTGCTTAGTTAAAATGAAGAAGCCTTAAGTTGGTTTAGGGAGAACATTAGTGCCACTTGTTCGATACGGTTGAATGATTCCATGTTGCTTGAGAAAGTCTTTTCTAATCGAAATTTTCACAAATGTCTTGATTCTTTCTCAAAGCTGCACCCCAATTTTCTACCGACATCGGCTGATTCGGTTTTATTCCTTTGCCTCCCCTTCACAAGAATTCAAGTATGGGGGAGTATAAGTGTGCAAGTGTGAGTTGTTTTCTTTCGTAGTTTTTAGAAGTTTTCAGTCTCCGTCATCCCTTGTCAGGTATTATCTCCTCATTCTCCTTTACTCATTTTTCTTGCATTTGCATACATTGAGGACAATGCATGATTTAGGTATGGGGAGGTTTTTAGTGTAAATACATAAAATTGAAAAATCCAAAAAAAATTGAAAAATTAAAAATCCAAAAATAGAGATATTTTAGCTTAGTTGTCCTTCCCACTCTTTAAATTTTAGAACTAGTTGGTGTTAACAATTTTTTGAAAATTATATGTATAATGCCTTTAGATAATTTGAACGCAGTCAAGTAAGGTTTTACTCATGAAACTTGTGTCGAACAAATTTTTGCTTAATAGTCCAAGACAGCACATTTGCACAAGACCTTTGGTGGAAAGATTGTATAGGGATGTTATTCGATACCTGAGAGAGAACCCACATGTTAAAACAATGTCGAATCAAACTTTTTCGATAAATTGTTCATATAGTGTCCAAAAAAAAAAAGAAAAAAGAAAAAAAGAGTTAATAAATGTTTGTAGTTGTAAAGTGTTAATGGAAGGAATGGCTAGATTGGGCTCATTAGTACCCGAGCAATTAAGCTGAGGGGACTTTGTGCCTAGTAACCTAAAGCCCTTTGTGGTTTGGGATTGCTGACCCAACGCTTGTTACATGGGTATTAGTGCATAAGTCTTTTGGGACCTCAATCATTACACGATCATTTCAACCATTAGTGTTAATAAATTCTTAAGTTCTAATAAATTCTTAGTAGGGAAATCGGCTAGGTTGGGCTCATTGATAACCCGAGTAAGTAAGTCTGAGGGGACTTTGTGCCTAGCAACCTAAGGTCCTTTGTGGTCTGGGATTGTTGACCTAAAGCTCGCTAAATGGGTATCAATGCAAAAGTCTTTTGGTGATAATGCACACCTAGAGGGGGGGTGAATAGGTGTATATGGCTAACTATGTCCAATTTTAATAATTACCAGAAACAGCTTACTGATTTCAATTTAAACAGATGCAAATGGTAAGCTGAATGTAAATGGTAAGCTGAATGCACAAGCAGTAAGTAAAGTAAAGAGCAAAAATAGTTAGGTGTAGAAAAGTAAAGAACACAAGAAACTTTTAGCCAGGTTCGACCCCTAATCCCCTATGGTCTACGTCCTGGTCCCTTACCAACTTGGTAAGAGAATATATTATTGATCAATGAAATAAACCAATTACAAGATACAATAATATATCTCCCTTTTAACCCAGCTATTGACAAATGGCTTGCTAAACTCCTGTTTCTGAACTTGCCCTCTAAGCTATACTTCCCAAGTATATTTCTCTAGCAACGATCACCAAACCCTAGTCCCCTAGCCAATCTGTCCAACAACTAATGAATACAAATCGAACAATACAATCAAGAATGAATACAACTCAAAACTATGAACTCTCTAAGAATAGCATGTATGTAATATATTAAGAGCTCGAGAGAATTGAAAGGATATAGCAATGGAAAACTGAGTTGTTTGTGTTCTTTGTGTGCTTGAATATTTTCTGAATTGATTGGAACGAATGAACACAAGAACAAGGTTTATAAAGCTTCACAACCAACGTTCTAAAATCAATCAATCAATTTCGAACGTCTAGAAATCAATTTCTAACGTTCAATTAGTTAGAGAGATTTTGCAACGTTCTTGTGACCGTTTGACAGAGGGTTTGGAAGAGATGAATTGAAGAAAACATAACCCTTCTGTTTTTATAGATATAAAACGTGTATAGGAGATTTTAAAGAAAGAAATCTTTTAAAAATGGCAAACTCCTATAATTTAGGAAATTGATATAAAATCAGTTTTGATAAAAGATTTGAGCTCCATAATATATTATGTACGTATTATATCATAAAGAATCCTTACAATGTGTCTAATTGAGTTTCCTGAAATAAATCCCAGAAATCGAACTTGATCTTTATCATCAGGATTCGGGACAGTTGGAAATGGCTTGCTGTTTGTGAAGTGACTGTGTGCAACTGGCTTGCCAATCTGTCTCTGTTGTAGCACCAAATGGTTTGCTGTTTGTATATTCTGATTAAATCATCAGTAGGATAATTTTCCCTGCAAAACCAAGTTAGTACAATACAGAAATAACATGATGTTTTATATCAAACTACAAGCAATCAACTTGATGAATGTGATCATCAAAATCATAGGAGTATCAATCTCCCCCTTTTTGATGATTACACAATATTTAGGAGAATAAAGTTACTCCCCCTAAATCCCTGCATATTAGAAAATTTTGATATAAAACAAACTCATATCTCACTTAGTTACATGCCATCAAGAATAATATAAACAAGCATAATTAATCATAGCCAAATCGAATATCTTGACCAAACAATCAAATAAGCTCTCCTAAATTTCTCCCCCTTAATCCATCAAAAAGAAACATTAGTCCAGGTCTGGAATAAGCATAGAGAAATAAAAAATCAAATCATGGTAATGGCATATAAACAGTTCAGATACAAACGGTAAGCCAACGTTACCCAGTCTGTGCTTGTCAGCTTGCTGACTACACAGTACACATGCCAAGCTCTCTTCGTATGGCTGAAAATCTTTCTTCAGCCAATGGCTTTGTGAAGATATCTGCTAGTTGAACTTCAGTTGAGACAAATACCAACTAAATCTTTCCTTTTGCAACATTATCTCTCAAGAAATGATGACGAATGTCAATATGCTTCATTCTTGAGTGATTCACATGATTCTTTGAGATATTGATAACGCTCGTGTTGTCATAATAGATTTGAATCTTACGACACTTGATGTTAAAGTCCCTTAATGTTTGAATCATCCATAAAATCTGAGAGCAACAGCTATTAGCTGCTAGATACTCTCCTTCAGCCGTGGATAAAGCAACAGAAGCTTGCTTTTTGCATTGCCATGTAACCAAGCTTTGTCCAAGGAATGTACAAACACCACTTGTACTCTTTCTATCAGTTTGAGACCCTGCATAATCTGCATCACTATACCTAACAAGATCAAAAGTATTTGTGATAGGATAGAACAAACCAAGATTGATAGTACCACTTAAGTATCTAAATATTCTTTTAACCGCATTTAAGTGAGACTCTTTAGGGTTGGATTGAAACCTTGCACAAACACAGACATTATACATGATATCAGGTCTTGAGGCAGTTAAATACAGTAAACTTCCAATCATACCTCTATACCTTTTGACATCCACATGCTTACCATTTTCTTCTGCAGTCAGCTTGCTGTTTTGAGTCATAGGAGTTGTTTTCGATTTTACATCCTCATAACCAAATCATTTGAGCAGATTCTTTGTGTACTTGGATTGATTCAAAAAAATACCATAATTGGTTTGCTTGATTTGGAGACCCAAGAAATAATTGAGTTCCCCCATCATGCTCATGTCAAATTCATTGTGCATGTACTTAGAAAACCACTCACACATAGATTCATTAGAAGATCTGTTGGTCCCGGAGTATATTGCAGAAGGGGGTTGAATGCAATATAGATAATTTCAAATCTTTAGCTCAACAACAATGATAAAGATTGTAAACTATCTACACAGGAATTGTAAACACAAGTAGTAATTCAAGATGTTCTCACAAAATAAATATTTTATTTATTTTGTAATGTGTTGCTACAACCTCGAGAAAAATGGTTTTCTCAAGCTTCGACTTCTTGAAAGAAATCACTACAGAAAGAATAAGAGATGTGTCTCTATATATACTAATCTTTTCTCTAACATCTCAGTCACATGGGTCGCGGAGCTGTTGTCGTTTTCAAGTGGCAGCCCCTCACAAGTTGCCCACCCATGTGACCTTTCCTAAAATGCTATACAAACAGAGTTATCATTAAGCATAAGGCATTCTGGGTTCTTTCCAAAATTAGCTATAGCAATTCTAGTAGATGCAGACTTGTCATACTCTTGAATTGTCGAGCCTCGTCTTGTGATCTCTCAAGCTTCTGTCATCTTGCAGGTATGCTACAATCTTTGATGAATTGCAGCAAATCTGTTTCTCGAACATCTAACCTGTCACGGGGGTTTGATTGAGATAAAATTGTTAAATATAATTGATATGGTTAATATCAGTGTTTAATTTTTACAGGGAAAAACAGAGTTTAACTTGAAATAGGAAGCAGTCAGAGTTTAGTTAAACTCTGACAGTTAGAAGCTGAACAGAGTTTGCTATACGCTGACAGTTGGAAGCTCGATAGAGTTTGTTAAACTCTGTCTGGAGGAAGCGTCTACTTGTCAACAGTGTTTGAAGAATTATTGAAGATAATTATGGAAGCAATATCTTTGAAGATTGGATAGCTGTCAAAGAGATTGAGTTGACTAAGGAGACGAGTAGCAATCATAATTGATATCAATTGTATAGCTAATTTATAGGAGTATCAATTATCGATTGTTTAGCAGCTGTATATTTTATAAATACAGTTAGGTTAACCCTAGAAGGGTATCGGTCGTGTAATACAATATCTTTCATTGTAACCTAAGCAGCTCTCTGTGATAATTTACATCACTGAGAGAGAAGTTAATTCAAACAGTTTTTAAAGCTTTTAAAGAACTTATTGTTATTCTCTTATACTTAGTTGATTATAAGTGTGTATTTGGCCTAACAATTGGTATCAGAGCTTGATCTGTTAATTTAATACATTTTAAGATCCACACACACATAACTATAATCAATGGCAGAAATTCCTCCTCCTACATCAGGCTCTAGTGCTGAGAAGGCTCAACCTGCAACTGTGAATCGATATGAAACAATCAGGGTTCCTATTCTTAAGCCAGCAGAATACTCAACCTGGAAGGTGAAAATGGCTATGTTTCTGGAAGCTACAGATCCAGAATATCTTGACAGAATTTATGAAGGCCCTCATAAGCCTACAAAATTATCTGTTGTTGCTGCTGGACCGGAAGCTAAGTCTATTCCAAAGGAGAAGAAAGATTTGACTCCTGAGGATATTTCATCCATTGGAAAGGATGCAAAGGTTAGACATCTCCTTCGTAGTTCTTTGGATAATGTTATGTCTAACAAAGTGATCAATTGTAAAACTGCAAAAGAGATTTGGGATGCTCTAGAGGTTAGATGTCAGGGAACTGCTGCAATTAAAAAGAATAGAAGGAACATACTCACACAGGAGTATGAACACTTTGAGGCTAAATCTGAAGAATCAATGACAGAAACCTTTGACAGATTCTGTAAGCTTCTTAATGATCTGTCACTGGTTAATAAAGAATATGATCTAGATGATTCAAATCTCAAGTTTCTTCTTTCTCTACCTGAAAAGTGGGATGTTAAGACAACCACTATTAGAGACAACTATGATCTGGCTGATACTGATATTGATGAGATCTATGGGCTGCTCAAAACCCATGAACTAGAAATGGAACAGAGAAGTAGAAGATCAGGTAGAAAGTCAAAATCTGTTGCTCTAAGAGTTGAAGAAAGACCCTCAAAGAAGGAAGCATCAAGGAAGAAGGCAAAAGGAAAAGCCTTGGTCATTCATTCTGAAAGTGAGTCATCAAACTCTGATGTTGACTCAAATGCAGATGAATCATCTGATTCTGAAGATGATGAGGAAATGATGGAAATGGCTGCTTTGATGGTAAAGACTTTCAAGAAGATGGGTTTCAAGAACTTCAATAAAGGAAAGAGATTCTCCAAGAATGATTCAAAGTTTGACAGGAAGAATTTCAGAAAATCTGAGAGAAAGGATACCAAATCTGGGAAAAGAGACAAGTCTGAGATTCAATGCTACAAGTGTAAGGAGATGGGTCATTATGCTCCTGAGTAAAAGAAGGGTAAAACTGAGAAGGCACTCTTCACTAAAGGCAGAGATTGGGCAGACACCTCTGACTCAGATGAGGATGTAAACTATGCTCTCATGGCTACTACTGTTGATGAAGCTGAGGATTCTGAAAACAAGGTACCTCTAACTACCTATGCTTATAATACTGATGATATAACTGAATTAAGAATATATCTTAAGGCTTTGCATATCTGATATAACTGAATTAAGAATATATCTTAAGGCTTTGCATATCAGTTATAGGGATCAGACTTTAGAAAATGAGAGAATTAAAACTGAGAATTCTGAACTCAAAGAGAGAAATAAGGTTGTAGAAGAGAAACTTGCTAACATGCAGCAAGTTCAAAAGGAGAGAGATGATGCTGTCTATCTTGAACAAGAGTTGTTAAGTCAGTATAAACAACTAGAATCTGAGTTGGAAAAGGCAAATCACATTATTAAAACTTGGACTCACTCAGGAAAAGACACTCAAGAAGTTTTTCAATCTCACACTGTAGGTCTAGGTTATTCTGAGAAAGATGAACTTAGATTTCAGAATACAGTCAAGATTAGACCACCTCTTCCACCTAAGAAATTTGGAACATTTGTTAATGGAATAAATGAACCTAGATTTGAAGTTGGAAAAGAAGCTGTTAAGAAAGAACCAGTAAAAACTAGTGTTAAACAGGTTAATATTGGTTTAATGACAGATAAACAATTTAAGCATAAGCTAAAGGAGTTAAAATCTGTTAAGAAACAGAAAGTGTCTAGAAAGAACAGAAATGGTAAAGTAGGCATTACTCAAGGCAATTATCCAATGCTAGCTACTTTAGCTCCAAGAAAGACATGTCATAACTGTGGTAGTACTAACCATCTTGCTAGTTTTTGCAGGAAGAACAAAGACATTAATTCTTTACCTTCCAAGTCAGAAGTAAAGAAAGATAATGTTAGAACTAGGCCACAGACTTTATGCAAACACTGTGGAAGCACTTGGCATTCTATTTATACTTGCAGAGATTATCATGCTATTTATCATAATTACTATGAACTGAAACCTAATCTGAAATGGGTTAGAGTTAATTCTGCAAGTGTAAACTCTGATAAAGTTAGCTTAAACTCTGATAATGAAAATTCCGCTGCTAAAGCTAATAAAATTAAGAAAGCCAAAGGATCCAAGCAAGTCTAGATCCTTAAATCTAATCCTCAGTAATTGTTTGTGATTGCAGGGCATCAGGGAAAGTATCCTAGTAGTGGACAGTGGATGTTCAGGACACATGACTGGAAATAAAGCCCTGCTATCAGAGTATGTGGAGAAGGCTGGCCCAAAAGTTTCTTATGGAGATGGCAACATAGGACATACTCTGGGATATGGCAATATTAATCTTGGAAGTGTCATCATCACAAATGTAGCTCTGGTTCCAGGACTCAAGCATGATCTGTTATCTGTGAGTCAAATCTGTGACAGAGGTTTTCATGTAGATTTTCAACCTGAATACTGTGAAGTTATCAGCAAAACCACAGGGAAAGTTGTTTTAGTTGGACAAAGGCACAACAATATCTATGAAGCAAGCTTGTTGACAAACTCTGATGGAATAACAATGTGCCTGTCAACAAGAATGTCCAATGAGGAGAGTTGGAAGTGGCATAAGAAACTCTCTCATTTGAATCTGAACAACATCAATGAGCTGATAAGAAAGGATCTTGTTAGAGGACTTCCAAAGTCTTTACTAAATGTTGATGGTCTATGTGATTCATGTCAAAAGGCCAAACAGAGGAAGACCTCTTTCAAGAGCAAGTCTGAATCTTCAATTGTTGATCCATATCATCTGTTACATGTTGATCTTTTTGGACCAGTATATCAATTGGAAGAAAGAAATATGCTCTAGTTATTGTTGATGAATATACCAGATACACTTGGGTGTATTTTCTAGCAAAGAAGGATGAAACTGCATTAACTCTGATGGAGCATGTAAAGCTACTGGACAAAGGATCAAAACACAAAGTCAAAATAATCAGAAGTGATAATGGAACTGAATTCAGAAATGCAACAATGGAAGAATTCTGCAAGAACAGAGGAGTGAAGCAAGAATTTTCTGCACCTGGTACACCACAGCAAAATGGTGTAGTTGAGAGGAAGAACAGAACCTTGATAGAAGCTGCCAGAACTATGCTTGATGAAGCAAAATTGCCAACCTATTTCTGGGCAGAAGCAGTTCAAACTGCTTGTTTTACTCAAAATGCAACACTGATCAACAAGCATGGAAAAACACCATATGAGATGGTGAGGGAAAGAAGCCAAACCTGAAATATTTTCATATTTTTGGGTGCAAATGCTTTGTGTTGAAAACTCATCCTGAACAGTTGACCAAATTTGAGTTGAAAGCAGATGAAGGAATTTTTGTTGGCTATCCAGTGTCAACCAAGGCATTCAGAGTTTATAATCTGAGAACAAGGGTGATTATGGAATCTATTCATGTGTCATTTGATGACAGGAAAATCACTGGACTTGAAGATGTTGATGAACATGATCAGTTGCATTTCGAAAATGAAGATCTAATCTCTGATGAAATAAACTCTGATGACACTAGTCCAACAAACTCTGTTGATGCAAACTCTGAACCTCTACTGGTTCACACAGAAGAAATAGTACAGTCTGAACAAAGAGGAGAACCAGTTGAGGGGGAGCATGATCATAGTGATGACTCAAATTCTGATAGTGAGTCAACTGAAAATTCTGGATCAAATTCAAACTCTGATGACTCAAACTCTGACAGATCAAATTCAGGGGGAGTCTCAGAGAATGAAGAAAGGCATCAAGATAATCAGGAGAACATTGATCAAGGGGGAGGATCAACTGTTGACAGAAGTCATTTACCTACAGCTAGGAAATGGAGAAAATCACATACACCTGATTTAATCATTGGAGATCCAGATGCAAAAGTTAGGACAAGAAGTGCTACAACAAATGAATGTATGTTCCATGCATTTCTATCCAAATCTGAACCAAAGAAAGTGGAAGAAGCTCTTCAAGATGCTGACTGGATAACAGCAATGCAGGAGGATTTAAATGAATTTGAGAGAAATGAAGTATGGACCCTTGTACCTAGACCAAAGAATATATCTGTTGTTGGTACTAGATGGGTTTTCAGAAACAAAACTGACAGTGATGGGGTTGTTACAAGAAACAAGGCCAGACTTGTGGCCAAAGGCTATTCACAGCAAGAAGGCATAGACTATGATGAAACTTTTGCTCCAGTTGCAAGGTTGGAGGCAATAATAATCTTCCTAGCATATTCTTCTCACAAGAAATTCAAGGTTTTTCAGATGGATGTGAAAAGTGCTTTTCTAAATGGAAAACTTGAAGGAGAAGTGTTTGTTGAACAACCACCAGGATTTGTAGATCCCAAGTATCCAGATTATGTCTACAGGCTTGACAAGGCACTCTATGGACTTGAACATGCACCAAGAGCATGGTATGAAACTCTGGCTCAATTTCTTTTAGAAAGTGGATTCCACAGAGGTACAATTGATAAAACCTTGTTCTATTTCAATCTTGGTAGTGATCTGTTATTAGTTCAAATATATGTAGATGACATAATCTTTGGATCTACTAATGATAAACTCTGTAAGAAGTTTGCCAAGCTCATGCAGTCTAGGTATCAAATGAGCATGATGGGAGAGCTCAGTTATTTTCTAGGGCTACAGGTGAAGCAAACAGATGATGGAATTTTTATCAATCAAGCAAAATATACCAGAAATCTTCTTAAGAAATTTTGCATGCTTGACTGCTCATCTGCAACAACTCCTATGGCAACAACAACAAAGTTAGATAGAGACACAGGTTCACCAGTGGATATGACAAACTATAGAGGAATGATTGGGTCACTTCTTTATCTAACAGCTAGCAGACCTGACATCATGTATGCAACATGTCTTTGTCTAAGATTTCAGGCAGATCCAAGAGAACCACATCTAACAGCTTTGAATAGAATCTTCAAATATCTTAAGGGAACCATAACTTTAGGTTTGTGGTATCCAAGAGAATCAGACTTCAAGCTTCTTGGTTACTCTGATGCAGACTTTGCAGGCTGTAAGAGAGACAGAAAAAGTACTAGTGGAAGTTGTCAATTTCTTGGTGATAGAATTGTTTCTTGGTACAACAAGAAACAGAAATCAATCTCTACATCTACAGCTGAAGCAGAGTATATTGCTGCTGGTAGCTGTTGTGTAATAACCCTAACTTTAGAAAGGCTACAGTGCCCAAATGAATAGTGATCTTGAGGAATCCAGGGAAATGGTGTGTAGGTACTCTATATTAGGGATGGAAAATGAGTAAACAGAAACCATATTAGTGTTGTACATTGAAAATAAGTGACTCGAAATGACGATGGATTTTAGAAATTCCTGAATTTTGATTTTGAGGATTTTGAGCTCGAACGAACTTCTATATCTTGGATATTAAGGAGTATAGAAATACTAAAGGAATTATATATTGAGGAATTAGTGAATTTAAGTTAAACCAAGGGATTATTAAGTTAAGAGAATACCAAAGGAAATTGGTTTTTGTAAATGATTTCGGAAACCACTGAGATAATGAGGTATACTCGAAACGAACCACGATTAGACGAGTTTGGAAACCAAGCAACCAAGATTAATAAAATAACAAGGATTATATCACATTAGTAATTACCAAGATTATTAGCATTTTACCTAGGAAAATCAAGAAAGGAATAAAAGGATGCATCCAATGACATCATCCTTTGCATCATCTTCCACTAACACATATTAAGGGCAAATTAGTCTTTAAACCATGGGATTTTTCTACTAAACTCTAGAACTCTAAAGATTAGATGACAAGATGAGATAGGATCAAAACAAACAAAAAGAAACTCTCCCCCATTTCCAAAAGCTCCATTCGAATTTTACAAAAAAAAAGAGAAAACAAAAATCAAAACCCTAGCTCTCTTCAATATTAAATCAAGGGATAAATCATGGGTGTTCTTGGAGGTTAGGAAGGATCATATACAAAGTTTCAAAGCCAATCATCATCATCTTCATAGGTAATAAAATCATTCAAGTACTTGATGAATAGTAGTGAATAGTAGAATCTTAGAACTAACTTTGTTTTTATGGATCTTTTAGTTGATTCAAGCTAAGATAAGGTTGTTTAAGGATATACCAAGGTTTATTAAGGATCTTTAAAGCTTCAAGAAGGTATAAACACTCTTGCCCCTTTTTATATTATGATGGATATTGTTGGTTTAGTGATTAAGTGGTGTAAAGATTAAGATTATGATGTTATATGTGTTTGTAAGTGGTTTGAGTTAAATATGGAAGTGTTTGGGATTGTAACCATGGCTGGTAATGAAGACCACATGGTGTAGGTGATGATTATTGTGTTTGATAATTGATTTGGAGGAGTTGGATTTATGGAAAGTACGAAATTATAGCCGTTATAATGCCTGATTTTCGTTAGGATGTAAGTTGCCCTGTTTTGGACCCCCTGCATCCGTACGGTACCCTACTGTCTAGGTTCCTAATTGTCCATGAAATGATAGAGCTTAGTTCATAGATCGTTTTGATATAAGGTACGTTAAAATCTGATGAACGGTTTAGGAGAAAAGTCAGTTTTAGTGAAAGCGGTTCAGAAACTGAGAAAACGTAGTTGTGTCAACTTTGAGGCAATGACTACCACACTTAAACATTTTTAAAAATTATGAAACTTTGGGATAATGTAGTAAGGTAGTCAAAGAGTTGTTACCAGTTGACCTTGTGATAAAATTCGAAATCCATATTTTCTGAGAATTTTTACAGTTAAGTGTGATCGTTAGGGGAAATAGTGAAAACCCCTGAAACTTCGATTAAGGTTTTAAATGGCTAAGTTCTTGAACCTTTGGGGTAATAGGAATACGTTAAACATATATTAAAGTTTCAAAGGTAATGTTATACAAGAGTGTAGTGAGTAAGAGAAGTGGTATTCTAATGACGGTCCTTTTGTGTTTATAGAAACTCCGGAAGAGGGACGAGCCATACCGTCAGGATACCGAAACCGAGGCAAGATTTCTTCTATCCTTACTTGTAAAACTACTTATCTTCACAAAGAAACTTGATTTCATGGAATATATATGTGATGCTATTATTACTATCTGGTGAAGAAATTGTCTTCCTTGAGTATTGATTCTGAAAAGAAGGGTATACGAAGATGTATATGAATATGACTATGAGTACGAAAATGTATATGAATATGGATATGAGTATGAGATGGATATGTATAGAGATGATTATGCATGAAGTGAACCTGCCTTATGATTAAAAGTAAATAAAAGAATGGTATCAGTTGTTATCTAGGGTTATATGATTTATAATATTTTGCTAAAGATATTCTTTTTAAATATCAGTGGTTTAATAAATAATAATTGCTTATTATTTACTACTCTTAAAATAGATGGAATATTTTATGAATATAAAAGTATATTTGATTTCTGAATATGAAAGAGAGGTCTGGATCATAATCAAAGCATTATGATATATATATATATATATATTTTATAGAAGTAATGTGCGAGAATGGAAATGATATGAGAGAATGATATGTGGAAATGAAAGCGAGAAAATGGAAATGTGGAATGATATTTTGAAAAGGGATTAATGATGTGATAAAAAGGGGGGATTGCAACAGACTTGCGTAAGTGGCTGTGTCAGGGCTGTGTGCGACACAGTCCAGCATTTATTATTTTTATTACGGCACGAAGATGCCAAGGGAGGATGTTAGCAGGTGGCCTTCCTCCAGGGATGATCTTCATTCCTTCTACCGGTAGTAAAAAGAGAGCAGGTACGATTAGGCGACTGATCATCGTCCTAACGTATCAAGCGACAGCAGATATCCCCAATGTTTTTGAAAAGAAAGTGTAGACAATGGTTTTCAGATTTCTATACTGAAAACAGAATAATGATACGAGATGATGGAATTATGGTTACAGATGAAGAAAAACTGATATTATATTATTTCAGATTTCTATACTGAAAACAGAATAACGATATGAGATGATGGAATTATGGTTATAGATGAAGAAAAACTGATATTATATTAATTTAGATTTCTGTCTTATAACAGTAAGTGGATGATGTATTATTAAATAAGAGCTTTATTCTTCCTTAAGGATTTTAATTGTTTTTCTGCTATTATATATATGTATACCTGTTCACATTTTAAATTCTAGGTTACAATATTATCTTGCTGAGCTATTATAGCTCACTCTTGCTGCTTATGTATATAGCAGCTAGGTCCCATGCCGATACTACGTACCACACCCCGCAAGAGGGTAAGGGAAAGGCGACCTTTTGAGCGAGTGCTGGCGACCATCCCCGAGGTAGTGACAAGCGAAGGGGCTTAGTAGATTTATGTAAATTAAGTGTGTAAGTTTGTAATAAACTTAAGTTGTTGAAGTGCTTCCTGTAGAAGCTTTGTTCAACAATGTACTTAGTAAATTCTGGGCTTGTAATAACTGTTAACTTTAAACTTTTAAATATTGTGTATGTTGTTCTATGAGCATATGACTGGTGTGTGTGTGTATTAGTGTGGGGTCAACTGCTTACTTATATAAAAAAAAAGACTACAGAGATATTGATATTGATCGGAAATTGGACCTTGACGGCCCGGATCCTTGACCCTGGATCTCGGGGCGTCACAGATGGTATCAGAGCTAAGAGTCATAAATGCTCAAGAACAAAAGTGATAATAATAAATGTATCAGTTATAATATAAATTGTGAACTTCCATCAAGTTCAAGGGTGGTATATCGCAGGTAGTATTTACTTTAAGCATATATTATAATTTATTAGACTGTTACTAATAGAATTTTATGTTTTATTATAGGGAACGGAGATGGGTGAGCCGAGTCAGGACCCCCAGTGGCTAGGGATGTCAGAGCAGGAGCTATTAGATCTTCAGCTGGCCGGGGTAGAGGTCCCCGAGTATGTAGTTGAGGACCTCAGGGAGAGACGCCGGGCGGCGGCTAGAGAGCGATTAGAGAGAGAGGAGGCGGAGGAGCAGAGACGGAGAGATGCTGTGGCCATAGTGCCATATATGGGTAGACCTTCCACAGGATCTGATGAGGCAGGTCCTTCCAGAGTGAGATGGGAGATTCCGGAGGAGGAGAGGCCGTTACGTAAGAGGCCTAGATTGTCACTTATAGCTGAGGAGGAGGAGGAGGAGATTGAGTGGACTGATATCCATATGATACCTACCCCTGCCTTGCCTGTTCCAGTACCATCACCAGTCCCATCTCCCTCACCGAGTCCTGGCCCTCTAGAGGATCCAGATGAGCCATTCACTCCGCTCGGACATTTTATCTTCTCAGAGGATGAGATTGAGGGAGATCCATCTGAGGATGCAGATACCGAGTCTATTCCTCCATCCCCACCATTTGCACCTCCACCACCTCCACCTGTACAGGCACCTGCCCCAGCTGCTGTGCCCCCTCAGGAGGCACCCTTGCCGACAGGTGACTCTCTACCAGCCATTCTTTTGACAGAGTACTTTGCCCTTCAGGGACAGCTGGAGGAGTCCCGCAGGACTATAGACACCCTTCTACAGAGGTTAGAGAGAGGGAGAGGAGGGGTTATCCCGGATGGGATGTCTCTGGGGATGGTCAGTATTGAGCTACGAGCATTAGGAGATATTAGGAGGTTGTTGGGTGATAGAGGAGACCCGGCATGGAGGGCCCAGATAGTTGATACGGTTACTACCATGGTAGTCCAGATCCGGGATGTTGTCAGGGCAGGGCTGTGAGCCGGGATAGTAGTTTCGTCACTAATCAGACTAGTCATCTTGTTGATGTCATTTTGGGGATTAGTTTAGTTGTTCACTGTTTTAATCCCATTCTGATTAGAGGACAGCTAGTAGTACTTTTGTGATATCGGATTAGTATGTACGGCTATGTTTTGGGTTTCGAACCTTGTATTAGATGATGTATATTATTAGCAGTAAAAGATGTTGTACCCAAATTGTAAAATATTTATGTACATTAATGAAGTTTGTGCATTTCTATCTAAATTTTTGCTGCATTTTTATAATAAATGTTGAGAATCAAAAATATTGATGTATAAAAGGTGATTGACTTAATGAAAAGGCTATCGTGTTAAGGGCGATACACTTACCTACTAAAGTTATGGTATAACTAGATGCAAATCGCGTGATAAAGATATTGTGATGTGCAAATGAGTTAATTAATGATATAATTGTGTATATAGAAATGATGTATATTGTAACCCAAATTCGGGTAATTAATAAGGACTAGTGTTATGTACAGAACTATGCCGCCTAGACGTGATAGTAGAGCGAATGCAAGGGGAAATGAGAGAGACGAAAGAAGTCGAAATATAGAAGGTACTAGACTGAACGAAAATGCTCATAATGAAGAAAATCATGAAGAAGGAGAAGAGGAATCAACTGGCCAACAAAGGAATCCGGGAGGTGATCCCTTTACCCAATTCATGGACTTATTAAGACAGAATTTGGCTAATCCACAGAATCCCCAACAACCACCTGTTCTCCCCAATCAGGCAGCTAATTCCTTTCATGCCTTTAAGTCATTAAAGCCCCCAGAATTTGAGGGAACCACTAACCCAGTAGTAGCTAGGGCATGGCTAAAAGAAATGGAGAAAGCTTTCGAAATACTGAGGATAGAGGAAGATCAGAAAACAGTTTTTGCAGCCTATCTCTTAAAGGGAGAGGCAAATTACTGGTGGGAAGCTAAGAAGAACCTAGAAGAAGCGGGAGTGATAACCTGGGAGCGTTTCACTAGGGTGTTCCTAGAAAAGTATTCTCCTAGGTATTTAGAAAACCAAATGGAATTAAAGTTTCTGGAGTTAAAACAGGATAACCTAACAGTGGTAGAGTATGAAACTAAATTTACAGAACTGTCGAGGTTTGTTCCCGAGTTTGTGCGTACTGAAGAACAACGAGCAAAAAGGTTTCAACAAAGGTTGAAACCCTAGTTACGAACGAGAGTGGCCCCATTTGAGTTGACTGATTATGCTGCAGTGGTTCAAAAGGCATCAATTATAGAGGCCGAGAGTGAGCAGGCTCAAATAGGTCGAGAGAATAAGAAAAGAAGATTTGAGGGCCCAAAAGGAGGTTCAAGTGAGGGAAGCTACTTTAACAAAGGAGGTAGAGGACAAAAATCTCAATTTGTGGGAAAGTCGGGGGGTAACAAGACTACTAGTGAGACGGTGAATCAGGGTGGTAAATCTTCAGGGACATTTCAGTCCAATCAATCACGACCACCATTACCAGATTGTGACACGTGTGGTAAGAAGCATATAGGAGTCTGTAGAGTGCTGGGAGTAACTTGTTTTAAGTGTGGACAAAAAGGACACTACCTTAACCAGTGCCCATTAACTGATACAAACCCTAAAAGAGATGTTAAGTGTTACCAGTGTGGGAAATTAGGACACATTGCTAGAGATTGCCGTTCAGGTGGGTCATACGCGCCAGGACAGAGTGGGGCTGCTTCAAATAGGCCTACTGCTAGAGTGTACAACATGACCTTAGGGGAAGCGTTGACGAAACCAGATGCGGATACAGGTACTTGCTTTCCGATTTAAATTTGTGTGTAAGTCTTTGGTTAAGGATCGACTTAATCAATTAATGGAATAAATAAGTTAATAATATAGATAAGGAAAATCAGTATCTGTTAAGGGCTAGGAAACGTTATGAAAAGAAAAGTAGGAGTGTTTTGGGAAAACACAAGCTCGTTGAGACGAACAGGAAATATATATTATAGGTAGTATTTTCTTACAATTGTTTTAAAGAATATTATTAGAGCTTATTTTCTGGAAAATTTTACAGAGAGGAGCTATAGGAATATTTAGGAATTAATATTTATGTCATGATAGAGATCAGAAGATGGTCAAACCATAAGTGAGATACACTACCATTCAGAAAAGGTCAATGTGGTGGCGGATATCTTCGTCAAAAGAGGAAGGAGAGACGAGATAACATGGAATGACTGGAAACAGGAGGAGATTTGTGAGGAAAAGACAGTAAAAGGACTGCTATTGATAAACTAAATGGCATGTTGATGAATGACAAGGAAGTTATGTTAGTGTATTTCTGCGCAAACAAGATAGAGATATTACAAAAGGAAAAGGATAAAGGAAATAGTGTGGAAGTTAGAAGGTGTGAATGAAAAAGATACTTATAGACATTTCCAACATGATTCCGGGACGAAATCCTTTTAAGGGGGGAAGACTGTAATAACCCTAACTTTAGAAAGGCTACAGTGCCCAAATGAATAGTGATCTTGAGGAATCCAGGGAAATGGTGTGTAGGTACTCTATATTAGGGATGGAAAATGAGTAAACAGAAACCATATTAGTGTTGTACATTGAAAATAAGTGACTCGAAATGACGATGGATTTTAGAAATTCCTGAATTTTGATTTTGAGGATTTTGAGCTCGAACGAACTTCTATATCTTGGATATTAAGGAGTATAGAAATACTAAAGGAATTATATATTGAGGAATTAGTGAATTTAAGTTAAACCAAGGGATTATTAAGTTAAGAGAATACCAAAGGAAATTGGTTTTTGTAAATGATTTCGGAAACCACTGAGATAATGAGGTATACTCGAAACGAACCACGATTAGACGAGTTTGGAAACCAAGCAACCAAGATTAATAAAATAACAAGGATTATATCACATTAGTAATTACCAAGATTATTAGCATTTTACCTAGGAAAATCAAGAAAGGAATAAAAGGATGCATCCAATGACATCATCCTTTGCATCATCTTCCACTAACACAAATTAAGGGCAAATTAGTCTTTAAACCATGGGATTTTTCAACTAAACTCTAGAACTCTAAAGATTAGATGACAAGATGAGATAGGATCAAAACAAACAAAAAGAAACTCTCCCCCATTTCCAAAAGCTCCATTCGAATTTTACAAAAAAAAAGAGAAAACAAAAATAAAAACCCTAGCTCTCTTCAATATTAAATCAAGGGATAAATCATGGGTGTTCTTGGAGGTTAGGAAGGATCATATACAAAGTTTCAAAGCCAATCATCATCATCTTCATAGGTAATAAAATCATTCAAGTACTTGATGAATAGTAGTGAATAGTAGAATCTTAGAACTAACTTTGTTTTTATGGATCTTTTAGTTGATTCAAGCTAAGATAAGGTTGTTTAAGGATATAACAAGGTTTATTAAGGATCTTTAAAGCTTCAAGAAGGTATAAACACTCTTGCCCCTTTTTATATTATGATGGATATTGTTGGTTTAGTGATTAAGTGGTGTAAAGATTAAGATTATGATGTTATATGTGTTTGTAAGTGGTTTGAGTTAAATATGGAAGTGTTTGGGATTGTAACCATGGCTGGTAATGAAGACCACATGGTGTAGGTGATGATTATTGTGTTTGATAATTGATTTGGAGGAGTTGGATTTATGGAAAGTACGAAATTATAGCCGTTATAATGCCCGATTTTCGTTAGGATGTAAGTTGCCCTGTTTTGGACCCCCTGCATCCGTACGGTACCCTACTGTCTAGGTTCCTAATTGTCCATGAAATGATAGAGCTTAGTTCATAGATCGTTTTGATATAAGGTACGTTAAAATCTGATGAACGGTTTAGGAGAAAAGTCAGTTTTAGTGAAAGCGGTTCAGAAACTGAGAAAACGTAGTTGTGTCAACTTTGAGGCAATGACTACCACACTTAAACATTTTAAAAAATTATGAAACTTTGGGATAATGTAGTAAGGTAGTCAAAGAGTTGTTACCAGTTGACCTTGTGATAAAATTCGAAATCCATATTTTCTGAGAATTTTTACAGTTAAGTGTGATCGTTAGGGGAAATAGTGAAAACCCCTGAAACTTCGATTAAGGTTTTAAATGGCTAAGTTCTTGAACCTTTGGGGTAATAGGAATACGTTAAACATATATTAAAGTTTCAAAGGTAATGTTATACAAGAGTGTAGTGAGTAAGAGAAGTGGTATTCTAATGACGGTCCTTTTGTGTTTATAGAAACTCCGGAAGAGGGACGAGCCATACCGTCAGGATACCGAAACCGAGGCAAGATTTCTTCTATCCTTACTTGTAAAACTACTTATCTTCACAAAGAAACTTGATTTCATGGAATATATATGTGATGCTATTATTACTATCTGGTGAAGAAATTGTCTTCCTTGAGTATTGATTCTGAAAAGAAGGGTATACGAAGATGTATATGAATATGACTATGAGTACGAAAATGTATATGAATATGGATATGAGTATGAGATGGATATGTATAGAGATGATTATGCATGAAGTGAACCTGCCTTATGATTAAAAGTAAATAAAAGAATGGTATCAGTTGTTATCTAGGGTTATATGATTTATAATATTTTGCTAAAGATATTCTTTTTAAATATCAGTGGTTTAATAAATAATAATTGCTTATTATTTACTACTCTTAAAATAGATGGAATATTTTATGAATATAAAAGTATATTTGATTTCTGAATATGAAAGAGAGGTCTGGATCATAATCAAAGCATTATGATATATATATATATATATATTTTATAGAAGTAATGTGCGAGAATGGAAATGATATGAGAGAATGATATGTGGAAATGAAAGCGAGAAAATGGAAATGTGGAATGATATTTTGAAAAGGGATTAATGATGTGATAAAAAGGGGGGATTGCAACAGACTTGCGTAAGTGGCTGTGTCAGGGCTGTGTGCGACACAGTCCAGCATTTATTATTTTTATTACGGCACGAAGATGCCAAGGGAGGATGTTAGCAGGTGGCCTTCCTCCAGGGATGATCTTCATTCCTTCTACCGGTAGTAAAAAGAGAGCAGGTACGATTAGGCGACTGGTCATCGTCCTAACGTATCAAGCGACAGCAGATATCCCCAATGTTTTTGAAAAGAAAGTGTAGACAATGGTTTTCAGATTTCTATACTGAAAACAGAATAATGATACGAGATGATGGAATTATGGTTACAGATGAAGAAAAACTGATATTATATTATTTCAGATTTCTATACTGAAAACAGAATAACGATATGAGATGATGGAATTATGGTTATAGATGAAGAAAAACTGATATTATATTAATTTAGATTTCTGTCTTATAACAGTAAGTGGATGATGTATTATTAAATAAGAGCTTAATTCTTCCTTAAGGATTTTAATTGTTTTTCTGCTATTATATATATGTATACCTGTTCACATTTTAAATTCTAGGTTACAATATTATCTTGCTGAGCTATTATAGCTCACTCTTGCTGCTTATGTATATAGCAGCTAGGTCCCATGCCGATACTACGTACCACACCCCGCAAGAGGGTAAGGGAAAGGCGACCTTTTGAGCGAGTGCTGGCGACCATCCCCGAGGTAGTGACAAGCGAAGGGGCTTAGTAGATTTATGTAAATTAAGTGTGTAAGTTTGTAATAAACTTAAGTTGTTGAAGTGCTTCCTGTAGAAGCTTTGTTCAACAATGTACTTAGTAAATTCTGGGCTTGTAATAACTGTTAACTTTAAACTTTTAAATATTGTGTATGTTGTTCTATGAGCATATGACTGGTGTGTGTGTGTATTAGTGTGGGGTCAACTGCTTACTTATATAAAAAAAAAGACTACAGAGATATTGATATTGATCGGAAATTGGACCTTGACGGCCCAGATCCTTGACCCCGGATCTCGGGGCGTCACATGTTGTGCACAGATTCTGTGGATGAAGAATCAATTACTGGATTATGGATTGAGGTACAGTAAAATACCTATTTACTGTGATAATCAAATTGCTATTGCTATGACAGGTAATCCAGTACATCATTCAATGACCAAGCACATCAGCATAAGGTACCATTTTATCAGAGAACATGTAGAAGATGGGAATACTGAGCTTCATTTTGTGTCTACAGAACAACAGCTTGCAGATATCTTCACCAAGCCATTGAGTGAAGCTGTATTTACAAGGCTGGTAAATGAACTAGGAATGGTCTCTAGTTTTGACTAGAGATATTGGTTAGACTCAAAACTCTACTTATGTACTGTGTTGCTTATATTTCTGTGGCATGTTAAACTCTGATATGCAAACTCTGCTCAATGACTGTTAAACTCTGTTAGCATGCTTTTTAAGTCATACACTGTCAACTGTTAAATAAACTCTGAGAAACTCTGATAATGTTTCTTTCTGAACATAAACACCGATGAAGATACATGTATGAAACATTATTCTCAGTAATTAGTCATGAATCTTTCTAAGTTATCTGTGATATAATCTTAAACTGTGCAGAAAGTTATCACAGCATGATACTGTTCTATATTTATAGCATCTTTTAGTTTATTTATCCTAAACTCTGAGTCTGTAAATACTGTGTGCATTGCCTCTCATAAATAATTTCTGATGTTGATGAGCTCTAAACTCTGTTAGTTATACACTGTTGAATTAGATTCTGTTATTAGAATAACCCCAAAGCTAAAATATATAGACTGTTAGAACTCCTTTGAGATCATATTTATGACTAGGACGACCCAGGAACTTACTGGTATATAGTAAGGGCTAAAATTCTCTAATTTTTGGTGACTAGTCGAAAACTAGGAAGATCCAAGAACTTATCAAATTGATAAGGGCTAAAATTATAGAATTTTTGGTGACTAGTTTTAACCTCTGGTTACTGGAGAAAACCAAAAAAAAAAAATGGGTGTTATAGATTAGTTAAATATTACTGTATATAAACTGGTTACTACAGAGTTTAGCATTCATCATATATTCAGTGTTTACTATGAGAGTTTGTGCATCCAGTGCTTACTGATTTACTTTATGGATTTTATGAAATAATAGATGCTCTAAATACTGATCTAGTAAACTCTGCTCTACACACACGTATATTCACAACTGTGCAGTATTTGAAAGGATAACAGTAATTAATTTGGACAATTGATAAACACTGTTGGATTTTGTTGAGTACTCTAAGGTAATATTTTATTTCAGACAGAACATATACTTGGAGTACACAAAGAATTTTTGAAATTTGCATGTAATATGTGCCAGTTGTTTAATTGTGTCAGACAGTTAAAGCTTATTGGAAATAGGAGAGAGAACAGTAGTAATAATAGGCATTATTACTGCGCGTGTAAATAACTGTTCCACTGTTTGTGTGACACGTGTCCCACTCACACACTTAACAAGAAATTGGTTGCGTGTTTAATGTCTAAAACGATTGAGTTTTGATTTTCAATTACAGATCTAATCAAAATCATTTCATTATTCACTTTTTCATCTTTACATTCACGAACACACAACATCACACACAATTTCTCTGTTACTTTCACTTAAGCATTTTCACAAACACTTTTCCACACACTCTCTTCTCTATTATACTGTTCTAATGGCAACCAAGAATTTTGTGGCTCAGGGATTAACTTTTGTTACAAACAACTATGCTGCAATCCTAGACACTATTAAAGCCCCAGAATCATTTCATCTGATTCAAAACTTCTTAAGAGACTCTGAAATTGGTAAGGCTCTTGTCCAACCAGAGAAACCCTCGGCCACACAAATCTCTACCTTCTGGAGAAACTCGGTTTATGATGATGGTTGTAACACCCCCAGATCCGGGGTCCGGGATCCGGTGGTTACGGTTTCCAATTCTGTCCAAACAATTGAACTTTCCTTAACATAAAATAAATTACATCTCTATGACCCAACACAACAATATAAAACACACCCGTTATAGTCCCAGAGATGAAATCAAAGTAACAATAAATTTTTTTATTAATCACATTATGAGTTCTTACAATCCGAAAGAATTTCAATATAAATACATACTCTTTGCCATCCATTTACATAAGTCATACTAGACCATATACTTGGAACTGAAAGAATAAATCTATCATACCAATAGCTTCTTCTTTAGCTCTGGTAGTCTCATCGTTCTTGCCTGCGTCGAGTGCGCCTTGTGCGAGTCATCTGGTCTAGCTGTTGTTGTGATATAATAATAAAGCAAGGGTGAGCAATAGCCCACCAACAATAATATATAACTGAACGATAATATATAACAGTTCAAAAGTATCTTTCAAACCATATGCCATGCATTTACGGAAATGATGCCGGTATAATATGAACGATGAAGTTACAAGGTAACTTAAAGTATTTGTTTGTAGAAATATCTGCTACATCAAAAGTAAGCGAGATATTCTCATTGTCATTAAAAAGAGGAACTTGCATGAAAAGATTGCAATTCCAGTTATGAACACTTTTCCAGCTCTGCCAACAGTAATCATGTTGCAGGAAATAAATAAGTTTGGATGATGAACCAATGATGGAGTATTCACCGCGCCCGCTGTTCCAATCTTGATGATCAGTCGAGATCGTACAACTCAAATTAGATTTACTACCGGTAGAAGGAAGAACTGACGGCTTTACTTGTCTACCGCCTTACTAGCTCTCCCCGGCCAACGGTTTGGCCAAAGGGGATGGACCGGCGCTACTCGGCCTCTTACACGACTCCTAGTTCAATTAGAATTCATGATTCTGAATGTAACGTTCGTCCCCCTTTCCCCAAGTATAATACTTGTTGATAAGACTCTACAAAGTAGTCGTATCTAGTTGGAAAGGAAAATTCACCAATAACTTCCAAGCTATTGCTTGGTAACGAATATCAACTTGTTCCAACAATCTTACCCCTCGAAAGATGAGAAGGTACACAACGACTTAATAAGTCAATAGCACCCGCATTGCGAGTGAAGAGAATAATTTATGACCGGGAAGTCGACAAGAAAAATAACATTTTCCAAGTAAGGTTCCCTTATTATTAGGGAGGTAGAATCAAAGAAGAATGATGTCTGAGAACCTTTCTTGATATAAGATTAATAATAATATGACTCCGATATGGCAAAAAAAAAATAATATGACTCCGAGATATTTTCCGTAATAATCGAAGAAGATAAACCTTATTGAGGTTATCCTAAGTATGGAATAAATATTCAGAGAATATGTATTGAATTAAAATATTTAAAGAATATTTAGGAATATGAAAGAATATCATTAATCAGAGTATTTCTCCAAATAATCCTTGAAGAAACATCAAGAGAGTATTTATTGAATAAATAAATATTTAAATGAATATTCAAAATAATATTCATTAATTAATAAGGAATTTAAATGAATATTCAAAAAGTAATATTCATTTAATGAATAATATTCTAAATGAATATCAAGTAATATTCATTTAGTAATCCAAGCTTTAAAGGAATATTCGAGATAATATTCGATAAATAAATCAAGCTTCAGATGAATATTAGAATAATATTCATCAAGTAATTAATATCTTAAATAAACCAAACCAAACCACACATACCCAGTATATCCCGCTCAGAGCAGGGTCTGGGGAGGGTAGGATGTACGCAGACCATACCCCCACTTGTATAGCGGGGAGGCTGTTTCCGTGTAGACCCTCGGCTAAGTGCACGACATAGAAAGGGTGTGATAAATACAAAGGAAACCAGCTGATACGGAAATGATCAAAGCCATACCTGAGCCCATGGCGTTCTCCACATGGGGCATACCTATCTGCGAGGATTTATGATACTCATAACTTGACGCGCTCCAATCACACGAAAAATCTGCAGTGAGACAGCACCGAGCCAGGATCCCTGTAACTGCAAAACCAGCAAACGGAAGACACTAAAAACGCAAAGTGAGAACGCTAAAGTCGAACTACTACAAAATCGCTAACCTAGACAACCCAATTATGAGGCTCTCGACAACCGATCCGCACCCTAAAAGAGAATCCACCACTCTGATACGCCGCCTCCAAGCAGACCTATCCGCAAACATGGTCTCATTTAAGTCTAAGGCCTTCAAATCCAGCCTGAGCTGCTCTTTCCACGACTTCCTCGGTATGCCTCTCCTCCTCGCCCCACCAACCGTAAGATTTTCGACCCTCCTCACTGGGGCTTCAACTAGCCTCCTACGGACGTGGCCGAACCATCTCAACCTTCCTTCCCTAAGTTTCGCAGAAAGAGGCGCCACTTCAAGCTCGCTCCTAAACACCGCATTAGGGATTCTGTCCAAAAACGTGCGCCCACAGGACCACCGCAACATCCTCATTTCAGCCGCTTCCACCTTCCTTACAAGGGCCTTCTTCTCCGCCCAACACTCCGAACCATATAACATTGCTGGACGGATAGCCGCTCTATAGAATTTCCCTTTCAACTTTAAAGGGACTTTCTTATCGCACATCACCCCTGACGCTGCCCTCCACCTTAACCACCCCGCCTTGATACGATGCGTGACCTCGGCTTCAATCTCACCTTCCTTCTGGATGATCGAACCTAAATACTTGAACTTGTCCGTCTGCGGGACGATCTGGTCTTCAATCCTAACCTCCACCCCTTCTTCGCTGGCCTCACCACTGAAGTTACACCAGAGATACTCGATTTTAGAACGGGTCATACGTAACCCTTGGGACTCCAAAGTAGATCTCCAAAGCTCCAATTTGTCGTTCACCTCCCTCCTCGATTCCGCCACTAGCACGATATCATCCGCGAAGATCATGCACCATGGGACAGCATCTTGAATCCCCCGCGACATGACATCAAGGATAAGGGCGAAAAGAAAAGGACTCAGGGCCGACCCCTGATGAAGCCCCATCTCAACAGGGAAGAAATGGGAGTCCCCCACTGGGGTCCGAACGCAAGAACTAGCTTGGGAGTACATGTCTTGAATCACCGTAATGTACGCCGACGGCACTCCCCTCTCCTCAAGGCTCTTCCAGATAGCTTCACGGGGTATGCTATCATAAGCCTTCTCAAGATCAATGAACACCATATGGAGGTCTTTGCGACGATCCCTGAACTTCTCCATAAGGCGTCTAACGAGATGAATATTATTTGCGACGATCCCTGAACTTCTCCATAAGGCGTCTAATTAATATCTTAAATGAATATTCAAAAGTAATATTCATTTAATAAAATAATATTCTAAATGGATATTCAAATAATATTCATTTAGTAGTCCAATCTTTAGAAGAATATTCATTTTAAGGTCGATCATTTAAGAACCAAGAGTATACCTCGAGATTTATCGCCCGTTTTCTAACTACTTAACCAAGTTTATAACCAAGTATGCTTTTAGGGGTTCGCTCGCGTTTAACCTTGATTCGAACATTTTTATAAAATCGGAAAACGATCCCTTCGATATGTGGTTTTCTCTCGCACCTTCCTTTTTACCTCTAATATTTAATTATCAAGATTCGCCACTGATTTCGTAGTATTAAAGGAATCCAATTTCAGTTACGAACTTGCAATTACGGTTTCGAACCACTTTTAGTAAATCGGCTATAATTCCTAAACCGTAAGTCCATTTCACATGATCTTTATATCAAATCGAAGCTTATAACATCATCTACCTTAACATGGCAGAATATAAAGCTAGGCCGTGAGCTAAAGCTACTGTGATGCACGGTTTTCAAGGTTTAACGAAAATCGGGCATTACGACGGCTATAAATCGGATATTTCCAAATTCCAAACTTTCCAATAATCATAGTTTCCACCCCAAACAACATATACATGTTATTCAACCATGAACTAAGGCCAAACAATGCCTTTCCGTTCATCTAAAACATTTTAACATTTAACAAAGCCCAATCATGCCTCTAAGTTAACATACATGCATAATATCACTAAAACTCACTTAAAACTCATGATCCATCAAGAACATGCTTAAACTCAAAACAAGATCTAGGGTTTCAAGTTGTTATACCTTCTTGGGAGTATGAACTAGCCTTAAAAAGCTTGGTATAGTCCTTAGGAGTGTTTAAGCTTGCTAGATCAACCAAAGAAATCAAAGAAAACAAGATTAGTTCATGAAGAACACTATTCACCCTCATCTTGGATGATTTATTTGAAAATGGAAACAACGGAGTTTGAAGCTAATATTTTTAGGAGATCATTTTTATGAAATGTAATACTCACCATAAAAATTTGGAGATCAAACAATGGTTGGAAGTTGGATTTTGAAATCTCAAAACTTCAAAAATTCGAAGTGGGTTTTTCAAGGGGAAAAACAGAGCGATTTTGTCGAATTTATTTGACCACTCAAACGATCTTAAAAAATTATGAAATTAAATCCACAACTTCATCTTGATGTGTAGAAGCTTCGTGAATGTTTTCATGATTTTTAGATGAGTAGAACTGGGCGAAAAAAAATCGTAAAGATCCCCCTGTCCTGGAAAACCAAACTGATGGAAATGGGGGAGAAAGAGTATTTGCTTGGTTGCCTTGGTTTGCTCTCATCCAAATGAATTATTGTGATAATATCTTGTATAAATTGCCTTTATTAAAGTGGTGATGCAATGGATGAGGTGTTTGGAGAGACAAGTGTTGATGATTTGGTGGTAAGATGATAAAGTGTTGCTAAGTACTAGTTAGCTTTCTAATCTTGCTAGTTGGTATTGTAACTAGCTTGGTCACTTTGATCTTATCTTGCTTAAAGTGACTATGTCACCTTCCACTAGCTCATCACACCCCTTGGTTCTCTGCTTGTCTTTTTGTCCGGTTATTGCTCAATTTCATTTGATCGTTCATAGGAATATCTCAAAGGTTTCTAGTTAGGGTTTTACCGAAAACCTTCTTAACAATTATAATACCATTCTCCATCTTTCTTAATACTTCTCGAATTTAAATTCCTTAAATCCCTTAAATAAATCCTCAAGTCTTGCAGTGTCCAGGGAAATCTCGGAGAAAATAAAAGTGCTATTTTTCTGAATCCGATGTCGTTTACATACACTTATTTTCCCCCTGGATCACTAATACGAACTCGGAAATTCGTTCCGAATACTTCTATATAGTGTCGTCTAATAATATTCTCAATTACACTAAAATCACTATTCATCCTTATTCTTTACTTATTCATCTAGGGTTGTACAATTGTCCGTATTCTCTTTCGATCGTTCCTTAACCTTTTTACGGAACCACTGGATTAATCGCTATTGATCTGGATGACATGATAATATTATTCTGCTTGGAATTGCCATATCTTATTCCCTTAGGAGATAGATTATTCTTACCTATGTTGTCACCCTTTAGCATTCTTCAAGACATAGAAATAATAAAGTCGAATTCCATTCATTCTTTTAAAATATCAACTATTACATTGTAGCCGTAGCCACTATTCATTCTTACATCATTAAATAAATAAAAGTTTTAATTCTACCCAAAATTTGGGTTCTTACAGTCTCCCCTCCTTAAAAGGATTCCGTCCCGGAATCAGGTGGAAGACAATTGAGTACTTGTTGGTTATTTCACTTCCCAGTTTCCTAGTCAATCCTTAATCAATCCCAATCCTTTTTCAGCACATCTTACTAGTGCTACAATACATCCTTTTATCCTTTTTCATTAATCTCTGCTACTTTTCGTACAACACACTATTCAGGTTATGGTCTTACCCAGTCATATACTATTTTCCTTATTGGTATCTGTGGTGACTTCGGTATCACTATCGCGTTACGAATTCGGAGATAACCTCACTCGTAATTATGCATTTTCTGATCGCTTTAATCTTCACAATCTCGATCAATATAGAGAAGTGGAAAGATTTATTGAGAGATCACTATGATCAATTGAACATTTGTTATATTGCATAGTTAGTACAGAAGGGGGCCAGCCTTTAGTACTTGACAAGCAATTAAACAAGTTATGGTATTCTACTTGGACTTCTATCACATAGACAGATAGTTACGTAGCAGTACCTCCCCTCCTTAAAGGGTTGTTCTTCTCAATTCATAAAGAAGATGAATAAAAGAGAAGAAAAGAAAAGAATTCTAAAGGATTATAGAAAGTTTTCATGATTGTAAAATATCATTCTCAGAATTTACCTCTGAACTATAGAGGTTTATCAAAGAAGAAATTAATCATAATTATATCCAATACTATTTGATCGCAATCTCATGTGTCAACACATCTTGCTGCTTTGTCCACTATTCTATGGACCTATACTCTGGTTCAACCTTAGCAACGCTCACTCCAGAAAATTCCTTCAACCTTTTAGGTTAAATCTTAGGTTTCTCGCTTGACATCATGGTTACTGACATTCCATGTCACGCTACTAGCTTTTTCATATCTATAATATTAACACTATCAGGTTGTCATCCCGAGAATTCATCAGAAAACTTATTTATTATTCCATTCATAACATTCCTTGCTTCACATTCCATAGTTGCTTTCCCAGTCTTTTCTTTATCAATCACATCCTTCTTATTATCTGATTCTTATTTACTTCTGTTATTTACTTCCACCTTCATCTCTTTATTGAGACATCTTTTGCACTTGGCACCTCCTTATTGGTATCCCGTCACATTTACTCTATAATCATCACATTATTCCAATTACAAACCTCCGAAATGAATCTGGCCGATTTCTTTAGCTTAGATCCAATATAATCTACTTCTGTCAACTTGTTTCTCATCACTTATTCTTTTCTACCCGCGGTTTTCCACAGGTTGTCTTTCGTAAGTCAGACCAGGTCGTACACCTACCTGCTCGCACTCTTATCATCTGTTGAGCATCTGCATTTTACTGGTGTAGCTTTGCCACATGAAACACGTTACTACCATGCTATATGTTAGGTCCGATAAGATTGTAGAAGGGGGGTTGAATACAATCTATACCAATTTATCGAAATTTGTTCTTCAAATAATATTTTATTTTAAACAAATTTGAGCGGAATAAATTGAAACAAATTTCAAGTTGAATATAACAATATATAACTTGATGGGTGTTACAATTTCAGTACAGAAATTAATCAAGTTGATAAAAACTAATTTAGAAAATTCGACATGAACTTTTCTAATTTAGTTAATAAAAATCAAGATTAGAACTAGGAAACTTAATTCGCTAGTAGTACAAGAATCACAAATAATCAAGTTCCACCGGATAAAATATTACAAAGGAGATGAACTTGATTTTCTAGGAATTAATTTGTTCTTGCTTGAGAGAGAGAGAGAAATGGAGGCTGCTGAAATTTCTGGATAAAATGTTATGTTCGTGTGTCTTTATTTTTCCTCCTGATGCTTTTGTAGTCCAAGTACTTGATAGTCATAATCTTGTTAAATATGACTATCCATCACAGCCATTATGACAATCAACTTTGGCCTGATATAACAATCGGTATAACTATCAAGGGTGATATGACAATCCTTTGAACCAATATAACTATCGGTATAACTTACTGATTGTTATATTAAAAGCCTAATATAACAATCGTCCCTTTTAAAAACACACTGATTTAATACTGTCAAGCAAGGACCACTCGCAGGAAGGACACGGGGAAGGACACGCACGCCTGTTTGCTGTTTTCTACCGGGCGCGTGTAAGACACGCGCTGTATGGCGCGTTTTTCATTCTGCCGACAAGACCTGCATGCACGGTTTCTTTGTCTGTTTGTTTCTTTTACAATTCAATTTGTTTAGTAAAACTAATGAAACGAACTGGGCTTCAAACGAACTGGGCTTCAAACGAACTGGCCTTCTTCTTTTTTTATTATTATTTTTTTTTTCATTTTTCTCAGCCCAGATTCTTTTCTAATTCTTTTGGCCCATTCTTTTCTTTTTAATTTGGCCCAACAGAATAATCAAGCAGTCCACTTTCTTTTTATATTTAATTTAATTATTTTACTTAATCAATTAATCATTTAGAAAAGTGATGATTAATTAATTAAATTTATAATTAAATCAAATAAGATTAATACATTAATTCAAAGTTAATTAATATGATAATTAATTTAATAAATAAATTAATTCAGAATGAATTAATTTATTAATTAAATAAATTACATAATTATATTAATTAAATGAGAATTAATATAAATCACTTGATAACCAATTCTTTTTCGAGAACCACTGAAAGTAATAAAGAATTACCACTGAATTGTTTGTTGACGCTCGATGCACGGTCTGGTTCATGAGCGACTAACTCCAACGGCTTTTCTTTATTTTTGACTCTAAGCTTTGGTTTAATTCTTCTCTTAACAGCTTGAACCACTGAAGTTAATGATAAACAACCACTGTTTAATGTTGACACTCGATGTACTGTCTGGTTCATGAGTGACTAACTGCAATGACTGTTCTTCATATATTTACTTTAAAATCTGGTTCCTTTTCTTTTCTTCTCTCTCTTGATATTTCTCTGTACTGTCTCTGTCACTGTCGAAATCTCTGTCACTTTAAATGACTCCACTTCTTTAACGAATGCTTCACTGAGGCTTGATCAGATGTCTGAACTTCTTTCAATGTAGTAATTCCTCAAATCTGTAGATTGACCTTGATCTTTTTCTTCTGACAGATAATACTATCTGAGATTCCTTGTGACAGTCTATATACTATTTACTATTACAATCTTGTTTAAGTTGAGTTGTATCCTCGAAATACAAATAGGCTGAGTCATATGCCTTTCAATCTCCCCCTATTTGTTTGTTATACAATAACAAGCAAATACCTAGAGGATAACTCAACTAACTCACTTAAACAAGAAAAAGATAAAACTTTTAAGAATTAAGTAAATAATACAAAAAAAAATTTCTCTGGTTTAGATTTAACAATTCCAGAATCTTCAGTTGATGAAATGATAGATGATTGTTCCTCTAGCACTGAACTGATCTTCAATAGATAACTCATCTTCATTTCTGATTCTTCATATCTCTGCGTGATAATCCTTCACATCTTACATTGGTGATTATCAGCAGTTCTTGATGTACAACCACTTCCCATTTCTGACACAGCTTTTCTCACTAAAGAAAAACAGCTGTTCCTACTATATAGACAATGGTGAATCAATACCATTTCTATAACTTCTGGGGAATTTACTACTCTTCCACATAGCCTTTATACATAGTACATTGAAAGACTATTAGAATAGTATTGTGATATAATTCTCCTTATATCTCCACTTTCATAACAAACGAAAGTTCTTTTGCTTCTCCATCTAAGGCTCCCCCTTAGTAAATAGACTTGCTAGACTTGCTTCTCATTCTAAGCACAGTCTCTAATGCTCCCCCTTTCTAACTCACTCTTCTTTTACTTGTACCCCAATACTTCTCCCCCTTAGTTGAGTATATTTTTTCCAATATATCTCTCCCCCTTAGTTGAGGAATCCTCCATTCAACTAATTGACAAAGTAGTTGATACCAGATTGTTACCAATTCATACCAATCGTTAGAGTACATTGAAATCAATTGATAAAGCTTTGTTAGAAAGGAAGTTTCATTTTCTTCCTCACTGTGAGTGTGTGATAATGTTTAGTGTACCTCACAAGTGTTTCACTCTTCTCTCCACTCATTTGTGTTGAGTGTCTCACTTCTCTCCGTGTTTACACTCTTGCTCATTAGTGTTTCACTCATTGCTCCAACATCCTTTAGTGTACCTGCAAGGAAAAATCACCATAGGCCCTTCTAGAGAGGTCAGTGGTGGTGCAATGGGAGTTCGCAAATCCCAAGTCCTCGTTGGACTCGTCAGACGAATCTGAGTCATAATCTACAAGTTGCTAATTTCCCTTTTTAGGGTTTTCAGATTTGAATTCTGAGAAGGTAAACAATGATCTATAAATTTAGCATTGAGATCAAGATTCCCTTCTAATGTCTGTGAAGACATCACCTTGTTAAACTCATCAGGTAAAATCTGAATCATAGTTCACAAGTTGCCGATCCGCACTTATGTCGGATCCGTTACCCGTAGGATCCAGAGATGTTCCCTCTGGGGAGTTAGATAATGATCTTGTTGAATTTTGCATTTGAGATCAATACCTTCTCTCGAGGTCAGTGAAGACTCTTGATTCATTAAAGAATCTTTAACTTATAATCCTAACCGTAAAATGGTTGGATTACAGGTTTCCGTCAATTCATCCTTGGTGTGTGCAATCTCACTTTGTGCATATGAAATATTTTGGATAGTGTATAAGGTAGTGACTCTCCAACTGAATATCCCACACATCCTTGTTTTCTGCATCAAGTGCAGTTACTCCCTGGTGACCTCTAGTCTGATAGGTTACTTCCATTTAGGGGGTAAGATAGAATGTGTTTGAGTTTGATTGAAGTCTGGAATAAAAGTTGTTGGGTTTACAACCTTATGACTAAACATGTGAGAATACAAAATTCCATGTAGATGAACCTGCATCACAGAATATGAGCAATATAGAGATAGAATGCAATTTTTTTTAACATTGAAAATTTTTCTGAAAAAATATTGCATTTATCTTAAGAGAAATGATGTACAGTTGTGATTTAAAAAGATTTACAATGTAAGCAATCACAGCTGTAGAAAGAGATTTTGAGTTAGGAAGATAAAGATCCTGAGCCGGTTTTACAAAACAAGAACATAGGCACAAATCCAATTAATAATAAATATTAATCGAATTAATGTATGTTAATGTTTAAACCAATACAAACAAAACTATTTTATCATGTTTTAGGTCCTGCATAATAGATATCAACTATTAGAAATTGTTAGCACTTGATAGGTCTTGTCTTCCAATTGTTGGATCCTGAAAATCTAACATTAGTTCCTAACCAATTGTATAGACACATACCAATTTGATACCAACATTGGTCAATTGTTAAGTCCTTAACACGAAGATCTGTTAACAGCAATCACAAAACAAAGATTTATACTTAAACTGCATATTTTGTGTGTGTTAAAAAGAAGAACAACAAAAGAACCAAGTACAGGGACCTGTTTGTAAGTTTTGAAAGTATAGTGACTAAACTGTAAAAACTATACAAACTATTTATATACACATGAAAAATAATATTCAAAAAAATAAGAAATAATATACATAATAATAATATTAAATAAAAACTATAAGAAAAGAAAAAATCGAATAATAAAAATAAATAAATAAAACTATACATAAATTAATAATTTACAAATCTTAAACTATAAACGAACATATGACTACAATAAAAAGACAAACACTACAAAACATGTTAAATAAGATTAACATTTAAAAATTACAGTACATGTACAAAAACATTAAGTATATACAAGAGTATTTATAATAGGTTAGCAAATCCATATATTTTCTGACAAAACAACTTTCTACTAGAAAATTATTTAGAGAGAAAATATGATTTAATAAACTATCATAAATATGGCAGCTATTTTAAAATAATAAAATTTTCAACAAAAATAGCTTCCTCAAAAATTCTAACTAGAGAATTAGAGAAAAATATTTTTAGAGAAAATTATTATTCTAAAATAAAGAAACATGGATTAACGCATTAGAATGATTATGACAATTCTTATAGAAAGATGACAAGATAGAATTCGAAAAGAATGTCATACCAGTTACTTAGTGCTCAAACCTTGGCACCAACTTCCACGTTTCTTGTTGTTCCAGATTCGCAAGTGCTTTCTCAGATTCCTTAGATTCCATACCTTGATTCTGAGAAGCCCTTTTTGTTCTTACTCCAACATCTGGATCACCAATGATCAGCTCTATTCCAAACAGACTGTTTGAGAATGTTGGATCTTGATGAATCGCCTTGTTCTTCATTGTGATGTTGTGTTTGACTAGTGAATCCTTTGTTTACTTCCCTCGAGTTGTTGCGAGAATGACTTGATGATTATTTTCCAGTGACATTGGTATTGCCAATAACAAAATTGTTTCTACCACTATCACTTGGATAATTATCATCATTAACATTTTAAACTTATGACTTCAAGTCAACTTCTCGATAACAACAATTGTTAACTCCTAACAACTGTTTGTTTGTAGACAATCTTGGTTCTAAAAATAAAACTTGATTACCAAGACTGTCTTGTCTGCAATCTTAGAAATAATATTCTAAGTCCAATACACCTTGATCCATAGTATTAAACCTTTATTATCAAAGTGATTAGAATCTTGCAAATAAGCATAAAAATTATTCAAAGTAATTGAACTATGGTAACTTTAGATAATTCAACATCCATAGTTCTACTTAGAGAATTTTCATACCATGTATAATAATATGAGTGAATTGTAAAAGATATAACAATGATTACTTAGAGGAGTTCTAAGTAATTTCACACATACCAATATATCTCACAATTAGTTAGTAAATAGAATTCTAACTAAATATCATTAACTGATATAAGTCAAAATTTCAATACAACCAATTGGTAGAACCATGATATTAATTATAGTGAATTTCTGAAAATGGAGCATTGATAAAATTCACTAGAATTAACATCTCACAACTAACTGAAGACCAATACAGATTAGGTCCACATTAGTTATGTTGATTATTTATTTTAATAAATATAAGGTACAGAGCAAATACTAAATTGAATTGCTTCAAGTCCGTAACCCATATAAATCAAAATAAATAATTAAATAATTAAATACTAAATCTCTATAAGTTAGATTTTAGCATTTAAGTATTTAAATTATCCTTAAATAATCACCACTAAAATATATTGCAATTATACACATGGCAATCATTCAACAGATAATTTTCAGTGTGAGGTCTGGATGTAAATAAGTTCACATGTCGTTTCAATATAGACAATTGAATACGTGTGAGCTTACTTAAGAATTTCTTAACATATGGGATTTACAATAATATAGAATTAATAAAATCCCAAGTTTACAAGCCAATCTTGAAAAATTAATTTCATCAAGTGATTTAGCAAACGTGTCTGCAAGTTATTCTTTAACTAAAGACATGCTCTCAAAAGAATTGATACCTGATGCAAGTTGCTTAGTCCTTGAGTGTTTCACAGAGTTGTTGGAGATGAAATTGATTCCTTGTGTTCTCCTGCTTTCGTACAACTCATTTGATCTCTCTCTATGTAGCAAAACATATCAGAACTGATGTCTCTAGGGTACCATCTCCGTAGATTTGGGTCCAACTTAAGACATCTGAAAATCATGTGTAATAACTACAAGAATAGATTCTCAAGAATCAACTTGGGACCATGCACATTTGCATAATTGAGAATAAAATATGTGTGTAAGTGATCTATTAACAATTGAATAAGATAATGAGCTGATGATTCCTCTATAGCCTGATTAGGTCCTAATTAGTAGATCCTGAACTTGTTGGGTCAAATATCTCTAGAGTACCATTTCCTAAGATCTGGATCCATCTAAAGATTTTTGATTGCCAACTTGTTAGGTCCAAGCTAATAGGTCAAAAGCCAGCTATAGTGATTTGTTGGTATGTAGTCTTGACAGGTCTAGAATCTTCTGAATAGAATCAAAAGATCCTTGACTTATTTTTATTGTCATCATTCTTTTGGTTTACTGAAGTAAATCAAAAGAACTGCAACTTTACCAACATCAAAACAGCAAATATCTTAATATCAATTTATGGCTAGTAGACCAACATATAAAATAATCAAGATATCATTGCACATATATGTCATTTATGTTTGTGCCTAAATATGTAGAGAGTTCTATGAATATGACACTAATTATTAAAAGATACCAACTGTTAAAGATTGATACCAAATATTAAATTATAGTTAGGGTGTCATACCATGTCTTCCATGTTTGCTTGAGTGATGATACCAGTTTATACTAACCTGTAGAGATCTTCAATTATCTCACCAACCAGGAGTGCACTTGTTCACCTTCCTCTAGCATCCAGATTCAGTAGGTCTAGATGTCCATTATAATCTTGAATGTGCAGCAGGTGCCTGATATCCTCAAGTCTTGTCACTGGAGCTTCTTGTCAGATATACTGTCTTATCAGTTTGTAACCTAGCATCCAGTTTGGCTTTGTTCCTCATAACAATGCCTTGATATGATCCAGGTAGACTTCTGGTTATCCTTGTACCAAATACAGCCTTGTTGTTTGGTCTGGATACCAGCTTCCCTTCAATCTGCCTTTTATACTGATTGAGATCATCTTGCATTGCAATCACTCAACCTGGATCTTTCAGAGCTTTTATAGCTTTCTCAGTTTCTTCTACAAGAAAACTAAAGAAATAATCATTAGTATTTGAAGCTCTGTTAGTCTTTTACTTCCACCATTAGAAACACTAAGAACTAGAACAAAGAATTAATTGAGTCAACACTCTTTGTCTTGGCAGACATGTTCTCATAGTGTCCTTTGACTTTCAGTGTGGTGTTGAGTTGACTAGATGATCCTTCTTTTGCTCCCCCTAAGCTGTTGCTGGGTTTACATGAAGACTCTCAATATTGACATTGCTTGGATCTGAATCATCATTACCACTGACAGCTGGGAGCTAGAAGTCGTTGAACATTACTAAGACTTTCAATCACCTTCTGTTGATTAATAACAATCACCCTGTAGGCTGTTGACTCCACCAAGTAACCAAGGAAATTAACCTCTTGAGCATTAGCTGATTGCTAGGATGCTCACTTTCGATTTATCATTGCAACACAATTTCCTTCATACTTATGGGGTCTTCCTAAAATTCTTACGGATCAGGGTTTAAGATGTGATCAATCACCATCAGTGGTGTCTTGTCTTCAGATTGTCTGAACAACAACTTGTTTGTGGAGAGAAGCCATCAGTCATCATCACTAAAGTATATTTTTCTTTGATGTAGAACTTCTGTGTGATTCGTTTTGACTTCCTTTTATGACATGCCTCATAATTTTATTTTACTTTAATTCCAGATGAGGCAGTCTCCTTTACTGATTCGATTTCCAGGAAAGAATCTCTTGATATGACATTCAGGTGAGAGAGCTCCTTATGTCATAGCTGAACTCCTGTATGATGAAGCTTTAGATTTGACCTTGTTGACTTCACCTTTGACTGAGATTCCATGTCAGCTACAGATAAGTTCTCTTTCCTTAATCCTCGAACAGTAGACTCTTCATCTTGTAAAAGATGCTTTATTACTGACAACATTCCTTGGCTATTGAATAACCTTGACCCTAGGTCATACCCTTGCTGTTGTCTCCAAGGGATAAACCACTTGGCCAGATACCGTCACCACTCTTGATAGCAGGGCTCTATCTTCGGTCATATACCTTGAACATCCACTGTCCAGAATCCACATAACACGATGTACCTGTTACACACCCTGCAATATCAAAACAGTTAAACCCTTTTTGGGACCCAAATTTGATTGGGTCCGGAATACTTGAAGTATTAGCCTTTGTCAGGCAAAACAACATTCTTAATCTTGACACCATTGGTCAGCAAACATTTTACCCTATAAACAGATTTGACAATCTTTGATTTCATCTTGGGTATCCATGTCTTTTTAGCAGCAATAACATTTGTTTCACTGACTGGACATTTGACCTTGTAAACAGCCTTAGTAAAACTTTGTTTAGGCTTTGGTACAAATGTCTCTCTCCTAACATGAGGAGGACTAGCAGTCTTTGATCTAACATTTTTATTTCTATTCATATGTTGTCTAGGAGTAGTCTTATCAGCACATGCATGATTACCGTTGAAGTAAGCAGTCATAACATTAAAAGCACAAGACATACAATTGACAACACCACATGCTTTATGATTAGCATCAATGATAGGCATGGAATTCATGTTAGAGATGTTATTGTTCTGCTTCGACTTATTACCACCTAATCCAGTCTTAGAAGAACTAGTTGTTTCAACAACCTTGATTGGCACTTTAGGTACATCTATCTTGGATGAAACATTTTCTGGATTAGTGTCCTCAATAGATTTAGCCTTAACAAAGATTGTGACATCTTTCTTGGATGAAACATTCTTTGGATTAGCTTTCTTAACAGATTTATTCTTAACACATTTATCCTTAACAAAGACTGTGCCATTTGCACTGTCCTCATTTCTCATTTCTTCTTGTATAACCATAGAAAGAATATCTGGTGGTCCAGCATCAGATTTTGTAAACATTGGTTTTTCAACATTCTTGAGAATATGTGGTATACCTCTTTCTTTAGCTGGAATAGAATTAAGAGAATGATTACTCAAAGAACCAACAGCTTGACTGTAATCAAACCCTATTCCTACAGTTTGTTCTACTGCTTGTTTATTGAAGAACTCTTTAGAAACTTTGACAGTATTATAACAAGCTCTAACCTGTGTTTCAAGTTCTCTAATCTTTGTTTCTTGTTCAGCAATCTTATCAACTTGTTTTGTCATGTATTCTCCTAGACCCTTTTCTCTGCAGTTAAGTCGAGCTATTTCTTCTATATTCTTATCTTGATTAACCTGCACTTATTTTAAATCTAACATTTGATTTTCAAGGTTAGTGTTAACAAGACTTATTCTCTCGTACCCTCTTTCTGCACAACTCAAGGAAATATGTAAACTATTAATTAACTCAGCATCAGTAAGAATTACCGGTGTGGTGTAATAAGTTGATGATTCAGCATTTGCCACCAGTGCAAAGTTTCCAACTTCTTCATCTTCACTGTCTGTGTCATCCCAGCTTTTGCCTTGTACCACATAGGCCGTGTCTGTGTTCTTCTTACTAGATGCATACTCTCTCCTTGCATCTTGTTCAGGTCGATGACACTCAGTTGCAAAATGTCCCATTTCATTACAGTTGAAGCACCTGATCTTGCTTCTGTCTACCATTCCAGTCTTGTAGCCAACCCTTGTGCCACTTGAGGATGAACCTCCTTGCTGGAATCTGTTCTCTGTAGACCTGAGTCTGAAATTAGGATTTCTTCTAAATCTGAAATGATTAAACTGTCTTACAACCAGTGCCATTGATTGATCCTCCAACTGCTCCAGCTCCTCTGACGAATAAAATTCTCTACAACCCTGACTTGTAGCTGTCTTCCCATACTCTGCTACAATCACTTCTTTTTCAGAGTTGTAAGGTTGAACAATCTTAGCTTCCAATCTATTTTCCCTGACTTTCTTAGTTCCCTCGTTTATTGTTATAATGGTGTCCCAGATATGCTTGGCATCTTTACAGTTAATAACATGGTTGCACATGATCGCATCTAGGGATTCCATCAAAATTAATTGTACATTAAGATCAAGGGCAATATCCACTTTGTCATCATTTGTATAAACACTAATGTCCTTTGGATATATCCTTGCAGGAACTACAACAACTCCTTCCACGATTATTTCCTCTTTAGTAATCAAAGGAACTATTGGCCCGTTTTGCAATATTCCTAAATAATTAGGATTGGCCACTTGTAGAAAAAGGATCATTTTCTTTTTCCATAGTTCATAATTTTCCTTGTCAAATATGGGTATCTTAACAGTTCCAATTTTTGAAGACATGATGAATTTTTAAGAGAGTTAAAAATTCGAAATGGATTTTTGACTGAATAAAAATAGGATCTTGATTTGTGTATCAATCAATAGGCTCTGATACCAATTGTTAGGTCCGATAAGATTGTAGAAGGGGGGGGTTGAATACAATCTATACCAATTTATCGAAATTTGTTCTTCAAATAATATTTTATTTTAAACAAATTTGAGCGGAATAAATTGAAACAGATTTCAAGTTGAATATAACAATATATTAACTTGATGGGTGTTACAATTTCAGTACAGAAATTAATCAAGTTGATAAAAACTAATTTAGAAAATTCGACATGAACTTTTCTAATTTAGTTAATAAAAATCAAGATTAGAACTAGGAAACTTAATTCGCTAGTAGTACAAGAATCACAAATAATCAAGTTCCACTGGATAAAATATTACAAAGGAGATGAACTTGATTTTCTAGGAATTAATTTGTTCTTGCTTGAGAGAGAGAGAAATGGAGGCTGCTGAAATTTCTGGATAAAATGTTATGTTCGTGTGTCTTTATTTTTCCTCCTGATGCTTTTGTAGTCCAAGTACTTGATAGTCATAATCTTGTTAAATATGACTATCCATCACAGCCATTATGACAATCAACTTTGGCCTGATATAACAATCGGTATAACTATCAAGGGTGATATGACAATCCTTTGAACCAATATAACTATCGGTATAACTTACTGATTGTTATATTAAAAGGCTAATATAACAATCGTCCCTTTTAAAAACACACTGATTTAATACTGTCAAGCAAGGACCACTCGCAGGAAGGACACGGGGAAGGACACGCACGCCTGTTTGCTGTTTTCTACCGGGCGCGTGTAAGACACGCGCTGTATGGCGCGTTTTTCATTCTGCCGACAAGACCTGCATGCACGGTTTCTTTGTCTGTTTGTTTCTTTTACAATTCAATTTGTTTAGTAAAACTAATGAAACGAACTGGGCTTCAAACGAACTGGGCTTCAAACGAACTGGGCTTCTTCTTTTTTTATTATTATTATTTTTTTCATTTTTCTCAGCCCAGATTCTTTTCTAATTCTTTTGGCCCATTCTTTTCTTTTTAATTTGGCCCAACAGAATAATCAAGCAGTCCACTTTCTTTTTATATTTAATTTAATTATTTTACTTAATCAATTAATCATTTAGAAAAGTGATGATTAATTAATTAAATTTATAATTAAATCAAATAAGATTAATACATTAATTCAAAGTTAATTAATATGATAATTAATTTAATAAATAAATTAATTCAGAATGAATTAATTTATTAATTAAATAAATTACATAATTATATTAATTAAATGAGAATTAATATAAATCACTTGATAACCAATTCTTTTTCGAGAACCACTGAAAGTAATAAAGAATTACCACTGAATTGTTTGTTGACGCTCGATGCACGGTCTGGTTCATGAGCGACTAACTCCAACGGCTTTTCTTTATTTTTGACTCTAAGCTTTGGTTTAATTCTTCTCTTAACAGCTTGAACCACTGAAGTTAATGATAAACAACCACTGTTTAATGTTGACACTCGATGTACTGTCTGGTTCATGAGTGACTAACCGCAATGACTGTTCTTCATATATTTACTTTAAAATCTGGTTCCTTTTCTTTTCTTCTCTCTCTTGATATTTCTCTGTACTGTCTCTGTCACTGTCGAAATCTCTGTCACTTTAAATGACTCCACTTCTTTAACGAATGCTTCACTGAGGCTTGATCAGATGTCTGAACTTCTTTCAATGTAGTAATTCCTCAAATCTGTAGATTGACCTTGATCTTTTTCTTCTGACAGATAATACTATCTGAGATTCCTTGTGACAGTCTATATACTATTTACTATTACAATCTTGTTTAAGTTGAGTTGTATCCTCGAAATACAAATAGGCTGAGTCATATGCCTTTCACTATAAGCTTTGGGGGTAAAATTGGCTCGAATGCCACCTTCCGAACACTTTTAAACTCTCAGGTGGCCTAATAAGTCTCGGGCTCAACTGCCTTTCTCTCTAAGTCTCATTAATTCTTTCCACGAGAATACATTTAGCATCATGAATCATCAACCTCATATTCTCTATCTTGTTTGCGCAGAAGTACACTAACACAAACTTGCTTGTCATTCATCAACATGCCATTTAGCTTATCAATAGCAGCACTTTCTTTATCTTTACATTGTCATCTACTTTCTTAGAAGAATCACCATCGCTTGTTGCTTACGTAGTGCCTTAATAGCTAACCATACGGGTTTCAATCCTTTAGGGAGACAAAGTAATCACTATTCCTTATCCATAAGGAACGCTTCCTGAACTTGATGTAGATATTACATGAAGTAGATAAAATTGCAGAAGAGTTTCAAGCATCGCAACTAAGTCAGGTTGATGAAACTATCACTCATGCATCTTCCATAAAAGACTGGAAACTTAATGGTTTACTTCGTCAATTTTGTATCATGGTCCTGGTTTGCCTCAAAACGGGACCTTCTAAGGTACGTAATATGCTTAAGACTCCATCAGGAATCGAATCTTTACTTAAACTATTATTACCGTCAATTCTTGCACAATCATCAGAAGGAATGTAAATTCCTCCATTTCGATATGACCTTCAAGGTCCTTCCAAATATCATTCTGTTTCTTCGGTATGAACATTTGTAATTATTCCTTTATACTTAGACTGTCGGCCACCTCATTGGCCTTTCCTAATAATAATAATTTCTGGTAATCCTTGCTCTCTGGATACATTTCAATTCAAAAAAATTTCTACCTCATTCCCATCACTGTTGGGTGAAAGCATTCTCCCTTAAGCTCTGCTGATCGAGAAAAATATATTTATCAATCTTTTTCCATAGGTCATTGCTTTCACCTACCCGTGGGAACTTTATCACGTTTATTCCCAATCCTACTTAGGATACTTCTTTTCTTAGTTCTTTCCTTATCTTAGGATAATCTCAGCCTTTATAGGTTCAATCCATACTTCCTCAGGGTTTCATACATGCCTCATCTGGCATTATTGTTACTATGTCATACATTCCTTACCAAACTTCAATTTTGAAGTTCGGAATATTACCTTTTTTCCTTGTAAGGTTTCATAGGTCATCCTCATCATTCCTCCTGTATTTTCTGGGTACAGGGTATATCAAAATGTCATTGATCAATACTCTAATAATTCTATCTATGTTCTTTCCAGAACTCTTTTTAATAATCCTTACCAGCCATTGTTGCCTTAGCAAGTCCAACTCATATCATCTGAATTCATAATGTCGTTATTAGGGTTAATGCCATCCCTTGTGCATTCCCCAGGGTTCATCTTAATTTATGGATATCCTATCCTTAATTCAACTGCCAAGGAGTTCTTGCATCCTATACTTGACAATCAAATCATGTATCCTTAATAAGGGTCTCTTTTCAATCATTCTCATTTGATAATCGATCGGTGGCTTAATGCTAACCTCTTCTTTTAGATAGTTGTCAGCCTATTTGACCTTCCAAAATACAACGTATGTCTATCTGCTCTCTTACAGAACTTGGTAATGGTAGCAAGGATGTTCTGGAAGATATTGATCGAGTTCAACGTGAATCTCTTAGTACTTATCGTTTTTCTCAAAGTTACTTGCCTTAGACAAAATTTCTACAGCATACTGATCCATCTCTGACCATTTCTATACTCTCTTCATAAACCTTCATTGTTTACTTCCCTTGGTCATAATATATTCATGGTATTCATGATACCCTAACATCATACATCTCAAGTCATTATACTTCCAGTTTTACTCGTAATCTTGGGCAATCATATACACATGAATCACTTTAGTACGGGTGACCCCATTCCAAAAAGTCTAGTAAATTCCCAATCCAAACATGGGTTGCAAAGGGTTCAGTAGAAGATTCCTACGATCTCATTAATATTTCCTTTATATCAAAAGCCCTTGCAGTCGGCGCTTACTTAGAAGCAACCCTGCTTTGTCCTTTCATTGCTGGTCTAGTCACTTGATAATCCTTTGTGACCTGGCCTCAACTGGCCATGCTAAAGTATGTGAGTTTAGGGGTCGGCTAATAGCATTACTTTTCTAGCAATTGCTGGCATAGTGCCTTCTACTTTGATACCTTTTGATCTTTTCAAAACTTTACTCCATATAAGTCTCAATCGACTTCTCGGTACCATCTCCGGTCACCTTTCCTTTACTTTTATTCTTTCAGCTATTCTTATCAATTTCACGTGCCACAAAATCTCAACACTTCTGGCATAACAACCTTTTCATTTAAGTCAATCCTGGAATTTCTCAGACCGGCTTGTTTCTTAATTACATTTCCCCCTTTTTTTTCCCGTCAAATCTCAACTTCATAATTTTATCCCTACATTCAACTGTAATAATCGGGTCTGTCTACCAACCTGTATAGCGGCTACCTTATCCCATCCACAGGGTTCGCTCCAATTTCCACTCTTTCCGGTGACGTCTTCTGATATTCAGAAGGACAAGGTTTGCCAAATTTGTTGAAGTTCTTCCAAGAATCAGGGAATTTCAATCAATCTATCCACCCACTGGTAACATTAAGAAGATCCATTTCGATACCCGAAGAATATTTCTAGGAACATCCAAGCGGTGGAACCATAAACAGTTATATTAACGAAATGATTGCCATAAAGTTGGGAGTTTAACCATTGGGAATAAACCAAATATATATACCTCCCCTAGAAGGGAAAATCAAAGTATCCAAACTGAAACATACCACATCTTCCCGGTACATAATCGTCCTAATAGGCGATACTACCGAATACTAGTCGACCTAACATATAGTCTCAGAAGAAACACTACCGTCGAAGTTAGTCACCTCACGAAATTGGCACTATCAAGGCCATCCGAATCTGGTAAACCGTGCTGTCCAACTATATTCGAAGTTACCCTACCATGTTGCACAAGCACAACACCTAAACCTGTACGAGGTGCATCCTAATAAATTTCCAAAATTCTCCTTCCTCCATTAGATAACGCCAATGCTGGGTCGTCATCAATTTTATCTTTAACTCCAGGGAGATTTCCCCCATTTATCTTGTACATTCAAACTTTTAGTCTTACAATTAAGTCTGGTTACGGGACAACACTCTTTGTAAAGTCCTGAGCAGATCTTTGATAATACCTCGTGAATCTTATGAAATTTCTCACCTTTGCCAGTGTGGTTGGCCTTTCTGCATTTGAAACTGTCTTTAACTTGGTGGGGTCGATCAATCACTACTTCCTATTGCTCATATGTCCTATTATCTGGACTTCATTTTGCCAACACTCTTACTTCGAGAACATGGCCTACACCTGTTCTTTCAGGTTTCATCTACAAGCATTCTCAATTATATCTCAACCACTGCTTGCCTTACCTAATCCATTTATGATTCAGTGTCGGAATAAACTTAAGGTAACTACCATAATCCATTCAAGGAAAAGAAAGAATTTAATATTCCTCTGAATCACATGCATCTAATATTTCTGGTTCATCATTCCACTGAGTTAAAATAACCTTATACTTAGGCTCTGACAGTAGTCTCGTTACGAGTTTATCACAGACTCACTGGTCTCCTCTTGTAGGTTCTGAGATCATTGTCTCGCTTACTACTTCCTTATGTACTTTATCCAATCATACCATCACCTTCCAATGTCTTTATTTTCTAAGTTGATCCATTCATAAAATGAACATTTCCCTGAACCAAACCACGTCACCAATCTCAGTTTTGACTTTATAAATTATAACCTATGAAATCTGCCTTCTCATGGAGAATTATCCTTAACAATGATCACACTAATCCCTTTATCAATGATATGGCACTTGATGCCTCTATCCCAACTGCTCCTGGAGACTATGCTCCATGTCCTCTATCGTTGTCTTTGATAATCATGTACCACTCTAACTCTTTTCTCATTAATATGAAGGTCTCTAATGATTCTCATCTATTCCCGTATAAGATCTCAAGTAATTCTTCCAATCCGTCTTACATGCTGGTACTACCTCCAGTAGTCCAGCCACGAATCCAACATGAATCTTCAATTCTCTTGCTAATAGCTTAGTTCTTTATGCCCACTTTTCTGAGCACTATACCTTAATCATCTCAGTCTTTCTGGCTACAACCCTCATTCCTCGAAGGTAAGCTCCTTATCCTAACAGGATTTTCCTTATCTGCTGGAACCTCTTCCGGGTCTCCAGTAGGGTACTCTATTGAATTTACCCGCTGATCTTCAATATATAATAAAGCATCATCACGCTGCTGCTCGTATGCCTCAAGGTCTGTTGCCTTACTTGTCGATGCGATATCGAGCTAAGTTACTATCATGATACTTAATAGTTCCCATAAGGGTTTTATAGGTCATCACTACATTAAGTACTCCGACTATGAACTTGGCAAGAGTTCGTATTATCTTAGTGAATTTATTGTTTTAACGTCGCCTCATCTCTGGGGTTTATAACGTACGCTCTGATACCACTTCTGTAACACCCCCAGATCCGGGGTCCGGTGGTTACGGTTTCCAATTCTGTCCACAACAATTGAACTTTCCTTGACATAAAATAAATTACATCTCTATGACCCAACACAACAATATAAAACACACCCGTTATAGTCCCAAAGATGAAATCAGAGTAACAATCAATTTTTTTATTAATCACATTATGAGTTCTTACAATCCGAAAGAATTTCAATATAAATACATACTCTTTGCCATCCATTTACATAAGTCATACTAGACCATATACTTGGAACTGAAAGAATAAATCTATCATACCAATAGCTTCTTCTTTAGCTCTGGTAGTCTCATCGTCCTCGCCTGCGTCGAGTGCGCCTTGTGCGAGTCATCTGGTCTAGCTGTTGTTGTGATATAATAATAAAGCAAGGGTGAGCAATAGCCCACCAACAATAATATATAACTGAACGATAATATATAACAGTTCAAAAGTATCTTTCAAACCATATGCCATGCATTTACGGAAATGATGCCGGTATAATATGAACGATGAAGTTACAAGGTAACTTAAAGTATTTGTTTGTAGAAATATCTGCTACATCAAAAGTAAGCGAGATATTCTCATTATCATTAAAAAGAGGAACTTGCATGAAAAGATTGCAATTTCAGTTATGAACACTTTTCTAGCTCTTCCAACAGTAATCATGTTGCAGGAAATAAATAAGTTTGGATGATGAACCAATGATGGAGTATTCACTGCGCCCGCTGTTCCAATCTTGATGATCAGTCGAGATCGTACAGCTCAAATTATATTTACTACCGGTAGAAGGAAGAACTGACGGCTTTACTTGTCTACCGCCTTACTAGCTCTCCCCGGCCAACGGTTGGGCCAAAGGGGATGGACCGGCGCTACTCGGCCTCTTACACGACTCCTAGTTCAATTAGAATTCATGATTCTGAATGTAACGTTCGTCCCCCTTTCCCCAAGTATAATACTTGTTGATAAGACTCTACAAAGTAGTCGTATCTAGTTGGAAAGGAAAATTCACCAATAACTTCCAAGCTATTGCTTGGTAACGAATATCAACTTGTTCCAACAATCTTACCCCTCGAAAGATGAGAAGGTACACAACGACTTAATAAGTCAATAGCACCCGCATTGCGAGTGAAGAGAATAATTTATGACCGGGAAGTCGACGAGATAAATAACATTTTCCAAGTAAGGTTCCCTTATTATTAGGGAGGTAGAATCAAAGAAGAATGATGTCTGAGAACCTTTCTTGATATAAGATTAATAATAATATGACTCCGAGATATTTTCCGTAATAATCGAAGAAGATAAACCTTATTGAGGTTATCCTAAGTATGGAATAAATATTCAGAGAATATTTATTGAATTAAAATATTTAAAGAATATTTAGGAATATGAAAGAATATCATTAATCAGAGTATTTCTCCAAATAATCCTTGAAGAAACATCAAGAGAATATTTATTGAATAAATAAATATTTAAATGAATATTCAAAATAATATTCATTAATTAATAAGGAATTTAAATGAATATTCAAAAAGTAATATTCATTTAATGAATAATATTCTAAATGAATATCAAGTAATATTCATTTAGTAATCCAAGCTTTAAAGGAATATTCGAGATAATATTCGATAAATAAATCAAGCTTCAGATGAATATTATAATAATATTCATCAAGTAATTAATATCTTAAATGAATATTCAAAAGTAATATTCATTTAATAAAATAATATTCTAAATGGATATTCAAATAATATTCATTTAGTAGTCCAATCTTTAGAAGAATATTCGGAATAATAATCGATAATCTATTCGACTTTGAATGAATATTGAAAAATATTATTCGTCGAATGGTTACGTTCAAATAATTATTTGAAGTAAGGATCGTTAAATAAATAATCTCGAACGAATATTCAAATAATATTCGTCGCCCAAATAATGGAAAATATTTACTTAAATATTTTCCTCCGAGGTGATCTCGATATATCAAGAAATATTGACTCCCGGTCTATATTTGACGAATAAGATGTATACGCCCTTCTATGAGGGTCTTACAATAACCGGCTTATAATTGATACGTTAGTTATCTAATCTATAAGCCAATAAACAATCAGGGAACAATCATAACGATATAACTTGAAAGTAGGCATGCATGCTATGGCATATGTATAACAGAAAACATATATATATATATATATATATATATATATATATATATATATATATATATATATATATATATATATATATATATATATATATATATATATATATTCAATCACAACAACATCCTAAAAGAAGGGAATTGAAACTTGCCTGGTAGTCGAGTACGATAAGGGGTAGTGGTAGCGGGTCCCGGGTCAGCTTGGTGATCTATAAATAGCCAAGACATTCAGGATTAATCACTTAAAACTTTAAAGGTTAAGTTATACTTAAATCGAAACACGTTCTCGAGTTATCTCGTTATACCCCTTTTAGTGGATTTCTTTTATCATCGATCCGACCCGACATTCGTTCGTTAATACGACATGTCACTGTACTTGCACTTGGTATATACTGAAGTCATGTAAGTTTTAAGGTTGATCATTTACGAACCAAGAGTATACCTCGAGATTTATCGCCCGTTTTCTAAGTACTTAACCAAGTTTATAACCAAGTATGCTTTTAGGGGTTCGCTCGCGTTTAACCTTGATTCGAACATTTTTATAAAATCGGAAAACGATCCCTTCGATATGTGGTTTTCTCTCACACCTTCCTTTTTACCTCTAATATTTAATTATCAAGATTCGCCACTGATTTCGTAGTATTAAAGGAATCCAATTTCAGTTACGAACTTGCAATTACGGTTTCGAACCACTTTTAGTAAATCGGCTATAATTCCTAAACCGTAAGTCCATTTCACATGATCTTTATATCAAATCGAAGCTTATAACATCATCTACCTTAACATGGCAGAATATAAAGCTAGGCCGTGAGCTAAAGCTACTGTGATGCACGGTTTTCAAGGTTTAACGAAAATCGGGCATTACGACGGCTATAAATCGGATATTTCCAAATTCCAAACTTTCCAATAATCATAGTTTCCACCCAAACAACACATACATGTTATTCAACCATGAACTAAGGCCAAACAATGCCTTTCCGTTCATCTAAAACATTTTAACATTTAACAAAGCCCAATCATGCCTCTAAGGTAACATACATGCATAATATCACTAAAACTCACTTAAAACTCATGATCCATCAAGAACATGCTTAAACTCAAAACAAGATCTAGGGTTTCAAGTTGTTATACCTTCTTGGGAGTATGAACTAGCTTTAAAAAGCTTGGTATAGTCCTTAGGAGTGTTTAAGCTTGCTAGATCAACCAAAGAAATCAAAGAAAACAAGATTAGTTCATGAAGAACACTATTCACCCTCATCTTGGATGATTTATTTGAAAATGGAAACAAGGGAGTTTGAAGCTAATATTTTTAGGAGATCATTTTTATGAAATGTAATACTCACCATAAAAATTTGGAGATCAAAAAATGGTTGGAAGTTGGATTTTGAAATCTCAAAACTTCAAAAATTCGAAGTGGGTTTTTCAAGGGGAAAAACAGAGCGATTTTGTCGAATTTATTTGACCACTCAAACGATCTTCAAAAATTATGAAATTAAATCCACAACTTCATCTTGATGTGTAGAAGCTTCGTGAATTTTTTCATGATTTTTAGATGAGTAGAACTGGGAGAAAAAAAATCGTAAAGATCCCCCTGTCCTGGAAAACCAAACTGATGGAAATGGGGGAGAAAGAGTATTTGCTTGGTTGCCTTGGTTTGCTCTCATCCAAATGAATTATTGTGATAATATCTTGTATAAATTGCCTTTATTAAAGTGGTGATGCAGTGGATGAGGTGTTTGGAGAGACAAGTGTTGATGATTTGGTGGTAAGATGATAAAGTGTTGCTAAGTACTAGTTAGCTTTCTAATCTTGCTAGTTGGTATTGTAACTAGCTTGGTCACTTTGATCTTATCTTTCTTAAAGTGACTATGTCACCTTCCACTAGCTCATCACACCCCTTGGTTCTCTGCTTGTCTTTTTGTCCGGTTATTGCTCAATTTCATTTGATCGTTCATAAGAATATCTCAAAGGTTTCTAGTTAGGGTTTTACCGAAAACCTTCTTAACAATTATAATACCATTCTCCATCTTTCTTAATACTTCTCGAATTTAAATTCCTTAAATCCCTTAAATAAATCCTCAAGTCTTGCAGTGTCCAGGGAAATCTCGGAGAAAATAAAAGTGCTATTTTTCTGAATCCGATGTCGTTTACATACACTTATTTTCCCCCTGGATCACTAATACGAACTCGGAAATTCGTTCCGAATACTTCTATATAGTGTCGTCTAATAATATTCTCAATTACAGCAAAATTACTATTCATCCTTATTCTTTACTTATTCATCTAGGGTTGTACAATTGTCCGCATTCTCTTTCGATCGTTCCTTAACCTTTTTACGGAACCACTGGATTAATCGCTATCGATCTGGATGACATGATAATATTCTTCTGCTTGGAATTGCCATATCTTATTCCCTTAGGAGATAGATTATTCTTACCTATGTTGTCACCCTTTATCATTCTTTAAGACATAGAAATAATAAAGTCGAATTCCATTCATTCTTTTAAAATATCAACTATTACATTGTAGCCGTAGCCACTATTCATTCTTACATCATTAAATAAATAAAAGTTTTAATTCTACCCAAAATTTGGGTTCTTACAATGGTGGAGAGAATGGGACTCCATCAATTGTGTTTACCTATGAAGATCAAGAGTTTGTCATAACTCCTGCAACTGTTCGTGAGGTTTTGGATTTTGACACTCACACTTCATACTCTGTGGCTGTTGAGGGTCAATTAAAAGAAATGTTACAGCAAATAAGGTTTTCTGCTCCTTTGGATAAGATTGGGAATGTCAAAAGGCCAGGGCTCAGGAAGGAGTGGAGCTTCTTCTTTGATTGCATTACTCGAGCATTTGGCAAGAAGGTCACGAACTGGGATGCAATTCCTGGTGAAAGTCTTCAAATCGGGTATTCTCTTCTTAATGGGAGTAACTTCGATTTTGGTCGTCTTGTACTTATGAATTTAGGTGAAAAACTTGCAGAGTCTAATACAACTGTTTATTTCTCACGTTTCTGTCAATGTTTATTCTCTGCTTGTTTACCTAATTTGGAAATTGCTGATGAGGAAGCTTATGATCTTATTGAGATGATGGCAGCAAATGAATATTAGAATTCAACTCAGAGAATGCCACAGCAGAAGGTGGCGGGAATTCTTGATGTCAATGCGGTCTCAGCTTTAGCAGCTCAGCTAGAGGTAATGAATAGGAAAAAAAATTCTTTGGCTAATCATGGGATTCGACAGGTAGCTAGTGTTTGTGAGCTATGTGCAGGCGCACATGAGACGAATCAATGTGCCATCTCTACTGAATCAGTGCAGTTTGTGAGCAACTTTCAGAATCAGCAACAGGCAGCCCCGAATAATTATCATCCGAGCAACAGAAATCATCCAAATTTCAGCTGGAGCAACAATCAAGGTGCGCAACAAACTCAGCAGCCTTTTCAGCAATATGGAGCTCAGCTGTACAATTCTTCAGATTTTCAATAGCAAGGGCAACAATATCAACAGCAGTATGCTCCAAGGCAACCATTCCAACCTCCAGGTTTTCAGCAACAGCCTCAAGCTACTGTAGGGCAATCTTATATTGAAAAATCAGAAGTGGATGAGTTGAGGTTGATGGTTAAAAGCCAGATATTTTCTCTCAAGACCTTGGAGAACCAGATGGGGCAGCTTGCAAGTGCCTTACTTAATATGCAACAAGGAACTCTCCCTAGCGATACGGAAGCTAATCCAGGCAGACGCGAAAGCAAGGAACAGGTGAATGTAGTAACTTTGAGATCGGGAAAGGTTACATCAGATCCGAAATCAGCAGCCAAGGAAGATGAAGAAGTGCAGAATCAGCAAGTTGAAAATTCTGCAGTGCCCGAAATTGAAAAATCTGACTTGGCAGCTGATCAGCTAGATAAAGAAGTGGAAAAGAACAAAGAACCTGTTATAAAAGCTTCGCCGGAGCTTCCTATCTACCTACCCCCTCGATTCCCAAAAAGACTTCAAAAGCAAAATTCTGCTGAAAACTCTCCTCCGAAGCAGAAGTTGGTGAATCAGATCTATCCTCCTCCATATCTTCAACGCTTGCAAAAACAAGAACAAGAAAAATAGTTTCAGAAGTTTATGGATGTCTTCAAGAAACTATCCATTAACATCCCTTTTGTTGAAGCATTGGAGCAGATGCCAAGATATGCAAAGTTCATGAAGGATATTTTGTCACGAAAGAGAAGGTTGGAAGAATTTGAAACAGTGGCATTGACAGAGGAGTGCAGTGCGGTGTTGCAACAGAAATTGCCTCCTAAACTTAAGGATCCAGGAAGCTTTACAATTCCATGTACCATTGGAAAGTTGTCTTTTGACAAATGCTTATGTGATTTGGGAGCTAGCATTAATCTCATGCCCTTGTCTGTTTTCAAGCAACTTGGTCTGCCTGATCCGAAGCCAACCAACATCTCTTTGCAGTTGGCTGATAGGTCGATCACTTATCTGAGGGGTATAGTAGAGGATGTCTTGGTAAAGGTTGATAAGCTCATATTTCCTGCTGATTTTGTGATTCTAGATTTCGAAGAAGACAAGAAGATTCTCATAATCTTGGGAAGGCCTTTTCTAGCTACGGGCCGTACTTTGATCGATGTACAAAAAGGAGAGCTTACAATGAGGGTGCAAGATCAGAATATCACCTTTAATGTGTTCAAGTCCATGAAATTTCCGACAGAGGATGAAGAGTGTTTCAGTGTGGAAATGGTTGATACGGGTCAGAGAAAGAAGTTTGATCAGTTGTTGAGCGAAAAGTCAGACACGCACATGCTAAAGCATCACATCAGTGATTCCATTGACAGTTCTTCAATTCCAGATCTCTCGAATGTCAAGCTCGGAAAACTTCCATCCCATTTGAAGTATGTCCTTCTTAATAATGAGTTGGTAATTTTTAAAGTGTGTCAAGATAATATGTTAAGAAGGTGGATCATGGATGATGAGGTAGAAGAGTGTTCTTATCAATCAACTGTGAAGCATAAACACCTTAGAGGTGTGAAGAAGAAAAAGAAAAAATTGATTGGAGGAAGGGTCAAGGTGAAGTTTGATTTAGAAAGGATGTGGGAAGATAGCAAGAAAGTTGTCAAACAATGGGTGAATGGTCCTTTTGATAAGGATAAGTCGAATGCAATCTTTGAGCCACCATGATTTGAATCATATTTGTCCGGCTAAATGACGTTAACGACAGCGCTTCGTGGGAAGCAACCCATGTGTTAGGTATGTTTTCTACTATCCCTTGTATTACCTTTCCATTCAATGAGCACATTGAATATTTTAAGTTTGGGGGTGGATTGGGGATAAGTAGTTGTTTGTAGTAGTTATTGCATTCATGTAGGATATTATGCTTTGCATTTTAGTTGTAATTCATGCATGTGTTGTTCGTATTATTATCATGTGAGTCCATAGTAGTTGCATTTGCACCCATGCTTGATAGGAATTTTGTGTTGTTGACGGTTTTGATTGAGAAGTGATATGCTTTGTTCTTGTGCACACACATACACTAGTAAGTTGAAGCTAGTAGACTTATTGAATGTTGTAAGTAATTAAAAGGACATGAATATGTGCAAGTTGATTTAGTTTGCATGCTTTGAATACAAGTAAGTGCATTAGAGAGATTTTTGCTTGGGATTGAGTATGTTTTCCACCAAGTGAGCTTTTGAGCATTATTGCATACTTGTTGCAAATTATTTGGTTGCTTCAGTGTCCACGGATTGTTTGCAATGCTAGTAGTTGTTTGAGGTCTTTCTTGAAACGCATGACATTAATTGACGATTAAAATGATAAAGGCATTTAGGAATAACCGCATATTTTCCCATATTACCACACCGTATTTACATGATCAATTAGTTAACCCGTTGAACTTAATCCTATTTTTCGGTGACATACCACATTACTTGCCTAGACCTTTTTCTTGTATTGGCCTTGCATTAATTTGAACCTACATTGTCAAAGTCTAGTAGAGTGCTTAAGGGAGTAATAAGGTGTGCAAGGAGGGGTTATTGTTGGTCATACTTTTGGGGGAAATATTGAATATTGGGTTTGGTTGTTTACTTGATACTCGGCATGGGTAATAAAATCATGGGATCATTGTTATTGTGTATATTATTATTCTTGTTATATTTAGCTCTCGAAAAATAAAAAATAAATAAAAAACAGAAAAAAAGAAAAAACAAATATATTATGATAGCATAGTTGTGTTTGTTGTGATCCTTCTTTAGTCGACTAGTTGAGTGTTTTTGTTGGAAGAAAAATAGTAAAATTATGTGGGGGGGGGGAAATAGGGTGTTGTGTATGATTTATTATGGTGCCTACTAGCTTTTGACACTTCACCTGAATTGGCTTATTTGTCATACCTTGTCCCTAGCCCCGTTACAACCCAATTAAAGACCTTTTGATTATCGTCATTGATTTATGTTGTGTTAAGAGTTAGATTGATACCAAATGTTAAGCATGCATATGATTTTGTTGGAATTAAGTGATACACTTACCCTCGTTCTTGAATGAATATTCTTTTGTGAGTGGATGGTGAGTGTTTACTTGTTTTTGCATATGAGATCCCGAGTTTTGTCTCAAAGATGTATTCTTGTGGGCTTAGCATGGTTACTAACTTATTCTTACACTTGACATGGACTTTTGAGAACTTATGCATGTTCATTGAGTAGACTATGTGAATACTTGCACCTTCGACACCAAGATATTGCATTATTACTTTGATTCTTAAGTTGATATGGCATGAGAGGATTTAAATGTATGGTGGTGTATTAGTATTAAATCATTTGCATTTTCATATTAGTTGCATTCATGGATTGCATTGTTTAGTTAGATGGATTTTGTGGGTACATTCGCTATATGCCCTCACGAGATCTTACTCGTCCACTAGGGCTGCCTAGGGGTTTAAAGGGCTTGTGGCATATGCCAAATGCAACTGTGATCACCTACGGAAGTGGTACTAGTTAGTTAGTTAGCTTTTAGTTGTTTATGCTTGAGGACAAGCATCGGTTTAAGTTTGGGGGTGTGATAAGTGGATTTTATATCCACTTGGAACGTTCCATATCGGCTTAAATTGATTGTCTTGGACTAAAGTTTGTTGTAGTTTTGATGTGCTTTTGTTTAGTTGTGCAGGTTCATGAAATATCGATTAGGGTTGATGTTTTCGTCAATTTTGGAGTTGAATTTGAGCATAGGAATGAGGAATCAAGTCTTTCCCTAGGCTACCGTGAAGGTTCATAAGTCAAGGAATTGAAGAACGGGAAGTGGCAAAAGAATCGGAAGAGAAAACGGATGAGAAATAAACAAATTGTGGAAAATTCGGATTTCCCGGTAGGTTGCGCAGTCTACATTGTTTTGGCCATATCTGGAGTTCTATAAGTCCGTTTGGGGCCCGTAAGCAGTCCACGTGAAGCTTGGAGAATTTTCTATCAATCTATAGCAAAATAAAAATTCTGGCAGAAAGTGATTGTGCTAACTGCGCACTAACTGCGCAGACTGCGCACTAGGATAGAAAGCAGGTGCGCTGACTGCGCCCTACCCTGCGCAGGCTGCACCCCTGTGCGGCCAGAATGCTGAAAATTGACTATTTTGCCCTAATTTGAGTTGTAATCGTATTTTAGGTAGTTTCTTGTACAGAAATCAAATTCTATTAGTATTGTAGGGTATTTTCTTGCTGTGCAAGACTTCTAGGGTCTATATAAACACATCGAATCATTGTAATTGAGATAATAACTTAGAATTGCAAGGGAGACGATAGAGACTTGGAGAAGGATTCCCAACGCTCGTGACAAGCAACGGAGATCTAGATCTACATCTTTGTTTTCTTAACTCATTACTCTAGTTTTATTATTATTCATACTTTGTTTATTATCATGGTTTCATCAGATCCCATGATGACGAGCAGTTCGATTATGAACTAATCATTGTCATGGGATTCTAACGGATTTATTTATGGAGCTTTAGTATCTTGATGCGTTAAAGATCTGTATGTGATGTATATTCGATATCCTCGTATGGTTGTGCTTAATTGTTAGATGCGTAGCTAACATCTAATCTGTTAATCTCTTTTGAAGTGAAAGTGGATCTTGAGATTTAGAACTTGCCATGCTAGCATAGGTTCATGATTGTTTATCAACATGATTTGTAGCATAAATAGAAATATATTATGTTGCCCTGTGTGATCTTTATGGATAACTTGCTCTTCAACCGTTATGTTTTCAAATTCTATTGACATAAAGGGTCTAAGCATAATTGGTGTCTATTCATCTTCTATCTCTTTTGTGGATGCATGGGTAGTTTGGTATACGTATGCTGACAGGTAGCGTGTACTTATTTCGTGTTATTCGATCAGATATCATAACCATTGCATATAGTGATTAAAGGCGTCAGATCTAAGCAAAGTATTTAATGAAGTTAGGATCCCATGTTTATTCTCATATAAGTAATTCGATTTTAAACTTATTAGTTAATTAGATCTTATTATTGTTAAATTTCCTCTTAGTTAATTTAGATAATCAAAACCTCAAATTTTTTAATTGTCTTAGCAGTGAGTAATAACCATACATTGTTGTATAGGTACAATAAACTAAATTAAAACCAAAACCAGATCTCTGTGGGAACGAACTCAACTTAATTCTATATTACTTGTAACCGCGTACGCTTGCGTGTATTAGTGTACACATACCTCGAGTAATCATCCACCATTACCAGGGCATATCTCTTTCTTGCAAGAGATTGAACATTTACTGGACCAAACAAATCCATATGAATTAATTTGAGTGGCTCAATGTTGGTATTCACTTCCTTTGACTTGTGCACTGATCTTTTCAATTTACCCATTTGACAATCCTCACACAATCCTTCTTGACAGAATTCCTGTTGAGGTAGTCCTCTCACCAAATCCTTCTTCATCAGAATATTCATATTCTTGAAATTGAGATGGGAGAGCTTCTTGTGCCAAAGCATGCTTTCACCAACTGATGCTTTACTGTAAAAAGAGTAAGCCTTGTCTTTCTTCACAGAATTTAAGTCTGCAACAAACAAGCTTCCTTTCCTGACTCCTTTCAAGGAGAGGCTTCCATCCTTCTTGTGATAGATATTGCAAACCATCATATCAAAGTCAACCTTGAATCCGCTGTCACTGAACTGGCTGACACTGAGTAGGTTATGCTTCAATCCATCTACAAGAGCAATGTCTTCAATGACAACACTTCCAATTTCCAAACAACCATATCCCCCAATGTAACCTTTGCTGTTGTCTCCAAAAGTTATGATTGGGCCGGCTTTCTCCACAAAATGTGATAGCAGGGCTATATTACCTGTCATGTGTCTGGAACATCCACTATCGATGATCCACATGACTTGCTTCTCCTTTTTGCCCTACAAAACAGATGATTTTAATTGCATCTGGTACCCAAACTCTGTTGGGTCCTGCAGTTACATCATTATTATTCATATAATTCAGTTTCACATTTTAATCAACACTAGAATCCTCCTGTTTGACTTCTTTCACAGTCCACTTAGGCTTCGAGTTAGACTTGGTCTTTCTCTTGGTGCTCATAACAACAATCTTGCATGGCATACAGTCAATATTATTACAGACGTTCACTTCTCTTTGCATGATGGGGGTTCTATGTAAGTTACCACTAAAATTGGTCGCATTAACCTTGTTCTTATTGGGTTTCTTACAAACAAATGTTAAATGTTGAGATGAGCCACAATTATTGCAAAGCTTCCTAGGAGCGTCTTTAACATGAGCATAGCCATTCTTCTTGTCAATTCCTAACTTGCCATTTCTATTCTTAGGCTTGTAGGCATTTTCCTTGACAGGTATGTTCTGAAGTTGCTGTCGAGCTACCTTTGACAGTACCTTTCTTTCCCTCTATCTTGACAGCAGGCTTGAAAGTTGCTGTCTTGGGTTCTCTCTTGACAGTATCTTTTGAAGTTTCTGTCATATCCTTGTTGACAGTTACTTTAGAACATTCTGTCTGATTGCTTGGCAAAGTTTCTGTCACGGGAGACTTGACAGTATCTTTCCCTTCATCTAGTATGCTGTCAACGCACTCATCCTCATCAAGAAGCCCTTGTTTGATGAACAGGGAGGTTTCATTAAAATCAGCTTGAAGATTTTTGAAAATCGATTTGTAAACTCTTTTGAGAATATGAGGTTTGACAACATCACTATCATCAAGAGCAATTGCCTTTCCATGCCTCCTACCATACTCGAAGCCTATACCTATCTTTTGATTCTCAGTGTGATTATCATGATATTCCTGGACTAACTTAGAAGAGTTTCTAAATTCTTTGAGTTTAAACTCATTTTTTGCAATTTGATTCCTGAGAAATTCTTCTATTTCCTTATCACAGACAATATCATTTTTCAATCTAGTATTCTCTTGAGCTAACAAATCTAGAGGACTGGTTCTGAGCAATAACATTTCATTTTCAGATTTGAGAGTTTCATTTTGTTTAGTTAACTTAGCAATTTCTTCGTGAGCAGCGGAGAAACTAACATGAATGTTAAACATCTCAGCACTTAAATCTTCAATGGTATGCTTGTATTCAGTTTAGGCATATCAAGTAAGACTAGAGATGGTACCTGAGTTGAGGAACTAGAAGCTTCATCATCAGATTTAGCCATGAGGGCCAAGTTTACAAACTCTTCTTCTTCCTCATCTTCAGAATCATCCCAGCATTTTCCTTCAGCCACATAGGCTTTACCTTGATTCCTCTTAAACTGATTTCCAGATCCTTTTCCTTGATTCTGTTTTGGTCTTTTGCATTCAGTAGCAAAATGACCTAGCACATTGCAGTTGTAACACCTGAACTTCGACCTATCCACCATCCCGGTCTTGTATCCACCTCTCGTGGCACCACCAGCAGCTTTTGAAAAACTCCCCTTGTTGAACTTAGATGTTTGACCCTGTGGCTTGTATGACTTGTCCCTTCTGAACTTGATGTTCTTGAATCTCTTAGCCATATAAGCCATGGTTGGATTATCCATGCTTTCAATCTCTTCTATTGTGTAGAAGTCTTCATCTTCAACGTCTTTGAGCTGCAGAACCACCTTCTCCTCGTCATCCAACACCTCTTCAATCTTCAATGGTGGTACTTGTGTTGGTTGTGAACTTTATGAGGATTCACTTGGACAAGCTACTTGTGGTTCATGACCTACAAGGGCTCCTGACATGTTTTCCAACTTTCCTTTGGTTCCAGTTTGAATAGCTCTCTTTTGAAAGAGTTCGAGTTCGTATGATTTGAGCACACCATAAAGAGTTTCTAGAGAGACATCGCTCAAGTTTCTTCCTTCTCTTATGGCTGTAACTTTGTGCTCAAGATGCTCAGGGAGAGTGAGCAGAAATTTGATGTTGATCTCCTTTCTATCATAGAACTTCCCATGAATTTGTAACTCAGCTATTAGCTTACTGAACTTTTCAAACATGTGTGTGAGTTCTTCGCTTGGCATGGCCATGAAGGCTTCATATTGTGATACAAGGATTTGCCTTTGATTTTCTCGGACCTCTTCACTTCCTTCACACAACAGCTCTATCTTACTCCACATCTCTTTTGCAGATGAACATCCCATGACATTACCACACATGGCTTTGTCTAAAGTGAGAGAGTCGAGTAAGATAAGTTGTAAGTAGTCATCCAAGGCTACTTTCTCCTTTTCGGTCTCTTTGTATTCTGAAGGCCTCTTGGCAACCCAATGTGCTGGAATTACTTCATCATTTATAGTAGCAGCAGCTACTTCCTTTTGAGGAATGAAAGGGCCGTTCTCAAGGATTCCCATGTATAGTGGATGGGCAGCTTTGATAAATAACAAGATCTTTCTTTTCCAGAAATTGTAGTGCTCTTTATCAAAGACTGGAATCTTGATACCACTTGACTTCTGAACACTCATCATGATCTTCAGATTTGTATATCAATCTGTTGCTCTGATACTAGTTGTTGGTCCCAGAGTATATTACAGAAGGGGGGGGGGGGGTTGAATGCAATATAGATAATTTCAAATCTTTAGCTCAACAACAATGATAAAGATTGTAAACTATCAACACAGGAACTGCAAACACAAGTAGTAATTCATGATGTTCTCACAAAATAAATATTTTATTTATTTTGTAATGTGTTGCTACAACCTCGAGAAAAATGGTTTTCTCAAGCTTCGACTTCTTGAAAGAAATCACTACAGAAAGAATGAGAGATGTGTCTCTATATAGACTAATCTTTTCTCTAACATCTCAGTCACATGGGTCACGAGCTGTTGTCATTTTCAAGTGGCAGCTCCTCACAAGTTGCCCATGTTGGGACAATCAGATCTTGGCGCTGCGAATTTTGATACACTAAATTAACGAGTACGAATAGAAAAATCACCTTGTTAACGGTTGATTCCACGCTCTTCTATTGTATTCCCAAATTCCCTTGAGCGAAGTGTGGCCTTCGTCTTCTCAAGTTAACCTCTCTTCTTGCTCCTGGGTGGCTACCAATTTTTTCGACCAGCCCCCAGCAAGAAGAGAATAGGAATATATATAGGCTACAATAGGGATCATGGATAATTAGGTTGGGCCTTCTAATTACATCTTGAGCCTAGCCCAATGTAATTAAATATTAATTCAATCCACTAAAGAATTAATATTTGCACTACCTTTCCTAATACCGTAATTTAATTAATTAATTCGGTTCCAATATTATTTGCTTATTAAATTCCCCATGTTTAAAATATCGCATGTCCATTAATTAAATAAATTACTGATAATTCATTTAATTAATATCTTTTATCATTGATTATCCACTCAACCTTTATTTAATTATGCCGGAATAAATCCACCTGCAGGGTTTCACATAATTAAATCTTTTTGAGCTTTCAAGGGGACATCATTAACCCGAATATTATCAGGACATGGATTCCTTCAATAAATAATATCCCACCATATATATTATTTCATCACCCAAAATATAATGAAATAAATCAAAAGAATTATTTCATATATAAATCAAAGCATGTAAATAATATATACGTGTCAATTATTATTTCCGGATTAAGAACCTAAGCATTAATAATAACATAGAATCTTAGTTCTCCTTCTTAATCAGTATAAGGGAACAATTCTAAATTTGATCTTGTTCAATATACACAAAGTATACTAGTATTATTTATTAGTCAATATAAACTAATCTAAATAATACTACAGCCATTCTAGTGGATTGTCTAACTCCACATGTGCTGTGAACCTTATTATATTATATAAACCGTATTTAATAATCTAATATTCTGTATCCTATTTGATACTAGATTATTCACAATATATAATATTTAGACAACATGTAAACATTTAAATGATTCTCAATTAAACCGGCCAGAAATAAATGTAAATACTTCAAATAAATATTTTCAGTATACACCAACAATCTCCCACTTATACTCAAAATATTATATGAGTATATCAGTGTTTATTCAATCCACTATTACACAGAAAACTATGTGTCCATCCATCTGACTCCTATCGCTTCCACATGCCTGTCAAAAACTTTGGCTGGCAGGCTCTTTGTGAAAGGATCTGCCCGGTTGTCTTCTGATGATATGTGAGCCACAACTATATCTCCTCGCTTTACGATTCCTCGTATGAGATGATACTTACGTTCAATATGTTTAGCTGCTTTGTGATCTCGCGGTTCCTTCGAATTTGCCACAGCACCAGTGTTATCACAATACACTGTCAAGCTCCTAGGCAAATTAGGTACCACATCCAAGTCCAAAAGGAAGTTCCTGAACCATACAGCCTCCTTTGCAGCCTCAGAGGCCGCCACGTACTCGGCTTCCATGGTAGAGTCTGCAATGCATTTCTGCTTTACACTCCTCCATATAATGGCTCCACCTCCCAAAGTAAAAACATATCCCGAGGTCGATTTCCTCTTATCCCTATCTGATTGAAAATCTGAATCAGTATATCCCAAAGGATATAGATCTGAGGCCTTGTAAATTAACATATACTCCTTAGTCCTTCTCAGGTACTTGAGTATAGTTTTTACTGCACTCCAATGTTCCTGACCTGGGTTCGACTGATATCTACTAACCATGCCTACAGCAAAGCAGATGTCAGGCCTCGTACATAACATAGCATACATTAAGCTTCCACATGCCGAAGCATAAGGAACTGCTTTCATGCTCTCTATATCCTTAGGTGTCGAAGGACACTGCTCCTTGGATAGAGCCACTCCATGCTTAAAAGGTAGAAAACCTTTCTTAGAGTTCTGCATGTTAAAACGAGCTAATACTTCATCAATGTAGGGCTCTTGAGATAAAGCCAACATCCTTTTCTTGCGATCCCTTATTACTTTGATCCCAAGGATGTATGCCGCTTCACCTAAGTCCTTCATTTCAAATTGTTTGAACAACCATGCCTTTATTGATGACAACATCTTAACATTGTTTCCAATGAGTAAAATGTCATCTACATACAGTACTAGAAAAACCACTGCATTACCCTCACTTCTCTTATACACACATGATTCGCTTGGACTTTGATCAAATCCATATGACTGGACTGCTTGATCAAAACGAATATTCCAGTCCCTAGATGCTTGTTTTAGTCCATAAATAGACCTCTTAAGCTTACAAACAAGATGCTCTTGGCCTTCCTTAATGAATCCTTTTGGTTGTTGCATATAGATGGTTTCCTCAAGACTTCCATTAAGGAAAGCTGACTTGACATCCATTTGCCAAATCTCATAATCGAGATGAGCTGCTATAGATAAAAGAATCCGGATTGACTTAAGCATAACAACTGGCGAAAAGGTTTCCTCATAATCGATTCCTTCTTTCTGAGTATACCCTTTCGCAACAAGTCGTGCTTTCCAGGCTTTCACCTTTTTGTCAGATCCTCTTTTCTTCTTGTAGATCCACATACATCCAATGGGTTTTACACCTTTGGGTGGTTCCACGAGCTCCCAAACTTGATTAGAATACATAGATTCCATCTCAGATTCCATTGCCTTTTGCCAAAGATCTGCATCTTTATCTAGAATTGCTTGTTCGTATGTCCTGGGATCCTCATCATGTTCACCAGAGACCAAGTCCGAGGACTCTCCCAAAAACATGAATCTATCCGGTTGTTGAACAACCCTCCCACTACGACGAAGCACCGGTGTGGTATTAGTGACAGGTTGTGCATTTTCTTGTGGTTGATCTACTTGTACTATTGGCACTTGGGGATTATCTGTCCCTCCCACTAGTTCTTCTAAAACGATACTACTCATGGGTTTGTGTTTCATTATATAGTCTTCTTCTAAGAATCTAGCATTGGTACTAACAATGATATCTCGATCCCTAGGACTATAAAATGAATAACCTTTCGTTCCCATGGGATAGCCTACAAACAGCCTTACTTCTGTACGAGATTCTAACTTGGTCGCGTTCTTGTTCAGCACATGTGCTGGACAACCCCAAATCCGAATATGTCTTAGACTTGGTTTGCTACCAGTCCATAATTCTATTGGAGTCTTGGGAACCGACTTAGAAGGTACCAAGTTCAGAAGGTAACCCGCTGTTTCTATAGCATATCCCCAAAACGACTTGGGTAAATCTGAATAACTCATCATCGATCTAACACTCTCTAAAAGAGTCCGATTCCTTCTCTCTGCTACACCATTCTGCTGAGGTGTGCCAGGTGCAGGCAATTGGGATGCAATCCCATTTTCTGATAAATATTCCCTAAATTCTCCAAGCAAGTATTCGCCACCACGATCTGATCGTAGTGACTTGATACATTTTCCAAGATGTCGCTTCTCCGCACTTGCTATATACTCTTTGAATGTTTCAAAGCACTCAGACTTACGGCGCAACAAATAAATGTACCCATATCTAGAATAATCGTCAATGAAAGTGACAAAATACTCATAACCTCCTCTTGCTTGGATACTCATAGGTCCACATAAATCAGTATGAACCAATTCTAACACTTCTTTAGCTCTATTCCACTTTGCTTTAAAAGGCCTATTAGTCATCTTACCTTCCAAGCAGGATTCACAAACTGGAAATGGCTCCACTGCCAACGAGCCTAATGGCCCATCTACTACCAGTCTTTGAATCCTCCTCAAGTTAATATGACCTAATCTTAAGTGCCAAAGATATGTTTGGTTCAATTCAGAAGGTTTCTTTCTTTTATTTGAGCTAGAAAGAATGTTATTAGTTTCCTTATGTTGCAGCATTGGTTGGATAGGATTAATAATATATAAATTGTCTTGCAATGTACCAGAACATATAACTCGTTTATTCATCATAATAGAAACATTACGATCCAAACAAACATTATAACCATCCATGGCAAGTTTAGAAACTGAAATTAAATTCCTTCTAAACGAAGGTACATAAAGACAATTTTTCAAAACCAAAATCCTATCATCGCCAAAAGACAATGTAATTATTCCAACTGCAACTACTGCTACTTTCGTAGCATCTCCCATGAACACATATATCTCGCCATCTCTAAGCATTCTGGATTGCTGGAACCCCTGCATAGAGTTACAAACATGGTCAGTGGCTCCTGTATCTACACACCAAGTGCTCGTAGATATAGCCGCTATATATGTTTCTGTAACTAGAGAAAGAGACATACCAGTATTGTTTGTCTTCTTAGGAAGAGGACAATCCTGTTTCCAGTGACCTGACTGCTTGCACCTGAAGCACTTGCTCTTAGGCTTTTTCACACCACCTTGAACTCCCACTGCATTAGCAATCTTTCCAGCTTTCTGTGTCTGAGTCTTTTTCTTCTTCTTACCTTTCGGTTTAGATGAAGAAGCTTTCCCGGCCACATTCACTTGAACATTCTGCTTAAAGAGTCCTTCAGCTGCTTGAAGTTCTGTCAGAAGTTCCGCGAGACTATACATCCTTTTGTTCATGGTGTAATTCAAGCGGAACTGCTCAAAACTTTTGGGCAAGCTCATAAGGATGATATCGATCTGGGTTTCCCCATCAATATCAGCACCAAGGATCTCCATCTCATTCAGATGAGACATCATTCTGAGAACATGATCCCTTACAGGTGTTCCTTCAACCATCTGAGTGTTCATTAAAGCCTTCATTGCTACTTGCCTAGCAGCCCTATTCCGTTCTCCAAAAAGTTCCTTGAGATTAAAGAGTATATCTGAAGCAGTGGGCATAGCCTGATGCTGATGCTGCAAAACACCCGACATTGCTGCCAGAATGTAACATCGCGACATCTCATCAGCCTTAATCCACCGCTTGTAATACTCCTTCTCACTTTCAGGAGCATCTTCAGCAGGCTGGTCTGGCTTGGGTTCATAAGTACAAAATTTGTACTCCTCAGCAGTCAACACTATGTCCAAATTACGTTTCCATTCAATATAGTTCAGTCCAGTAAGTTTGTTATCCTTAAGTATGGTGAATAGTGGATTAAAGCCCATAGTGATCTAATCCTGAGAATCATACATGTAACACATAATCAGATAGTTGCATAAATCTTAAATCCTATTGGTTTCCTCTAACAATTAATTAAAATTGATGCACTAATATTTAAACACCATAAGTATCTGGTACGCCACGATGGATGACATATATACCACTTAAATTCGTTTAAATATTACTTCGGTCCTATTACTAAATAATACGCCACGTTAGGGTGGACTATATATTATTTTTCATAGCTAATTGTATACCATTATTAAATCTTAAATTAATAAAAAGACTGGATACGACCATTAAATATTTCAAATCAATAATCGATAATAGGATAATTCCCAGATCGGGGGGAGCATTGTCAAGAGGCATCACTTAAGACCCCTTTCTAGACAGAATCATCCTTTCTCTCTATATTGAAAATCTATATTCAATCATTGGCACCCTTCTAATTAATCGAATTCTATGAAGCTTGGTACGCCACGTTGGGTGGCATATATACCTTTCAATATTCGTAATTAATTTAGGAAGTTTGTTCTAGTAATATCCATAACACTACCTGACACCATAAATCATACGCCACGATGGGTGGCATGTATATAATTTATATTCGTCTCGGTGTTAAATTACATACAAACAATAATGGAGACCATGGGATTTAATTCCTAATTAATTCCCTCACCCACTTAGAATTTTTTTTTATTTAAAATTGAGGAATTTTATCTAGATGCATCGCCCTATGTTATTTTTTCGAGGTCCACATGTTATAAAAATAACAAAACAAAGAACACATAACATAGCAGCATGCATCATAAAATTAAAGCAATAAATAGAATTAATGTCCATGTCGTCCTAATTATGTTAAACATGCAATTAAAAATTACACACATAATTAACAACACACATAATAATTATTTAAAGCAATAATTAAAAAACTAAATAGCGGATTTAAAATTAAAAAAAAACATAATTTAAATCCACTATTATGGCCCCTTGAAAAAAAAATAAATTTCTAGCCCTTTATTCTGCTGAAAAAATAATTTTTTTCTGTAAAAACCCTGTCGCGCATTTAGAACCTGCGTTACTGCCCTGGAACTGATGTCACGCATGTGCGTCATGCGTTACAGCCTGTTACAGACCTGTCACGCATGTGCGTCATGCGTTACTGCCTGTTACAGACCTGTAACGCAGTCTGCACATGCGTTACAGGCTTCAGACCAGAATTTCTCACGCGCGCCTCTTCTTCTCTGCATCTGTTCGACTGTTTTCTGTTTCGTTCCAACAACAGTAAATTACCAAACCAACAGCCTTCAACCAGCTTCGCTGCGGAATAATTTTGATCTCCGTTTTGATTTCCGATCGCACATAATTGTTACAAATTACCCGGATCTTAATAAAATCCAACAAACAATTACAAAAAAATAGATCTAATACAAAACTAATTTTGTAAATCTATACTAACACGATCAACCCTCGTGTTTTACAACCACGATAAACCACGTGGAAACCAAAAACAAAAAATTAACCACGATTAAACCACGTGGGATCCAAACACATAATTAAAATTACATGGCCATAATAGTGGATACTAAACAACCTGCAAAAGATTATTATCCAAGCACACCACTATACACATGCATATATAATTACGACATGGACATCGTATCAAAAATCGCAGAACCAATGAACCAGGCTCTTGATACCAATTGTTGGGACAATCAGATCTTGGCGCTGCGAATTTTGATACACTAAATTAACGAGTACGAATAGAAAAATCACCTTGTTAACGGTTGATTCCACGCTCTTCTATTGTATTCCCAAATTCCCTTGAGCGAAGTGTGGCCTTCGTCTTCTCAAGTTAACCTCTCTTCTTGCTCCTGGGTGGCTACCAATTTTTTCGACCAGCCCCCAGCAAGAAGAGAATAGGAATATATATAGGCTACAATAGGGATCATGGATAATTAGGTTGGGCCTTCTAATTACATCTTGAGCCTAGCCCAATGTAATTAAATATTAATTCAATCCACTAAAGAATTAATATTTGCACTACCTTTCCTAATACCGTAATTTAATTAATTAATTCGGTTCCAATATTATTTGCTTATTAAATTCCCCATGTTTAAAATATCGCATGTCCATTAATTAAATAAATTACTGATAATTCATTTAATTAATATCTTTTATCCTTGATTATCCACTCAACCTTTATTTAATTATGCCGGAATAAATCCACCTGCAGGGTTTCACATAATTAAATCTTTTTGAGCTTTCAAGGGGACATCATTAACCCGAATATTATCAGGACATGGATTCCTTCAATAAATAATATCCCACCATTTAGAACCTGCGTTACTGCCCTGGAACTGATGTCACGCATGTGCGTCATGCGTTACAGCCTGTTACAGACCTGTCACGCATGTGCGTCATGCATTACTGCCTGTTACAGACCTGTAACGCAGTCTGCACATGCGTTACAGGCTTCAGACCAGAATTTCTCACGCGCGCCTCTTCTTCTCTGCATCTGTTCGACTGTTTTCTATTTCGTTCCAACAACAGTAATGTAATAATCCTAACTTTAGCAAAGCTACAGTGATCACATGAATAATAAAATTTTGAGGATTTAGGAAATGGTATGTAAGTACTCTATAATAGAAATAGAAAATGAGTAAACAGAAACCATATTAGTGTTGTACAAAGAAAATAAGTGACTCGAAATGACGATAGATTTCAGAAATTCCTGAATATGGATTTTTGAGAATTTAGATTTCGAATGAGCTTCTATTGAATATTAAGGAGCATGGAGATATTAAAAGAATTATATATTGAGGAATTAGTGGATTAGTATAAACTAAGGGATTATTAAGTTAAGGAAATACCAAAGGAATTTGGATTGTTAAATGATTTCAAAACCACTGAGATAATGAGGTTTACTCGAAACGAATTACAATTAGACGAGTATGGAAACCAAACAACCAAGATTAGTAATATAACAAGGACACATACCACATTTTTACTTACCAAGATTATTAACATAATCATTAGAAAAACAAGAAAAGAGATTATGAGGTCATTAGAGTGATGTCACTTTCCACTAACATTTTTAAGGGGTAAATTAGTAACTTTGCAAGGTTTAATCACAAAATATCTTGCCAAGCTTCCAAGGTACTCTAGATTAGTGAATAATTAGATGAGATAAACACAAAAAATCTCTCTTCCTCCTCCATTTTCTTACATTCGGCCAAGCTAGAGACCAAGGGGAAAAATCCAACTTCCAAGCCTTCTAAATTCACAAGATTAATTTGGTAAGTCCTATATTTCATGATTAAGATATCCCATGAGTTTAAGCTTGATCCACCATGTCAATCTTTAGATGGAAATTCATGAACAAGATGATGAATAGTAACCTTTAGAGCAAACTTTGTCTTTCTTGATTTCTTTGCATGATATAGACTATACCAAGGTAGTATAAGAGCTTTGTGAGGTTATTCATGTTAGTGTACTCTTTAAAGTTGATGATTTGCTTGAAACCCTAGCTTGAATCATTTGGGATATGGTGATTTTTAGTTGGTTTATAAGATAAGTGGTACTAAATCATTTAATCTTATTGTTATAGTTGTTTATATGTGTTTGAATGATTATGGAAATGTGTTGTGGACTTGTAACCATGGCTGGTGAAGCATACCACATGGTGTAGGTGATGATTATGGTGTTTGATAATGGATTTGGAGGAGTTGGATTTATGGAAAGTACGAAATTATAGCCGTTATAATGCCCGATTTTCGTTAGGATGTAAGTTGCCCTGTTTTGGACCCCCTGCATCCGTACGGTACCCTACTGTCCAGGTTCCTATTTAACTATGAAATGATAGAGCTTAGTTCATAGATCGTTTTGATATAAGGTGCGTTAAAATCTGATGAACGGTTTAGGAGAAAAGTCAGTTTTAGTGAAAGCGGTTCAGAAACCGAAAAACTGTAAATGTATCAAACTTGAGGTTACAATTACCATACTTTAACATTGTTAAAAGTCACGAAATTTTGGGATATGGTAGTAGTGTGGTCAAAGAACTATTTCCAGTTGACCTTACATTAAAATTCGAAATCCATATTTTCTAAGAATTTTTACAGTTAAGTGTGGTCGTTAAGGAAAATGGTGAAAACCCCTGAAACTTCGATTTAGGTTATAAATGGTTAAGTTCTTGAGCCTTTGGGATAATAATAATACGTTAAACATATATTAAAGTTTCAAAAGGTAATGTTATGCAAGAGTGTAGTGAGTAAGAGATGTGGTTCTAACGACGGTCCTTTTGTGTTTATAGAAACTCCGGAAGAGGGACGAGCCATACCGTCAGGATATCGAAACCGAGGCAAGATTTCTTCTATCCCTATTTGTAAAACTACTTATCTTCACAAAGAAACTTGATTTTGTGAAATATATATGTGATGCTATTATTACTATATTGTGAAGAAATTGTCTTCCTTGAGTATTAATATTGAAAAGAAAGATATCTGAAGATGTATATGAATATGGATATGAGTAGAAGATGTATATGAATATGAATGAGAGTATGAGATGGATATGTATAAAGATGATTATGCATGAATTGAACATGCCTTATGATTAAGAGAATAAGAGAGAATGGTATCAGTTGTTATCGAGGGTTATATGGTTATAATATTATATTAAAAATGTTCTTATTGAGTATCAGTGGTTTAATAAACATTATTTGATTTCTGAATTTGAAAGAGAGGTCTGAATCATAATCAAAGCCTTATGACATGTATATATCTTATAGAAGTAATGTGTGAGAATGGAAATGATATGAGAGAATGATATGTGAAAACGAAAGTGAGAAAATGGAAATGTGGAATGATATTTTAAAAAGAGAATAACGATGTGATAAAGAGGGGGATTGCAACAGACTTGCGTAAGTGGCTGTGTCAGGGCTGTGTGCGACACAGTCCAGCATTTATTATTCTTATTACGGCACGAAGATGCCAAGGGAGGATGTTAGCAGGTGGCCTTCCTCCAGGGATGATTTCCATTCCTTCTACCGGTAGTAAAAAGAGAGCAGGTACGATTAGGCGACTGATCATCGTCCTAACGTATCAGGCGACAGCAGATATCCCCAATGTTTTTGAAAAGAAAGTGTAGACAATGGTTTTCAGATTTCTATACTGAAAACAGAATAATGATATGAGATGATGAAATTATGATTACAGATGAAGAAAAACTGATATTATATTATTTCAGATTTCTATACTGAAAACAGAATAATGATATGAGATGATGAAATTATGATTACAGATGAAGAAAAACTGATATTATATTATTTCAGATTTCTATACTGAAAACAGAATAATGATATGAGATGATGGAATTATGGTTACAGATGAAGAAAAACTGATATTATATTAATTCAGATTTCTTTCTTATAATAGTAAGTGGATGAGGTATTATTAAATAAGAGCTCTATTCTTCCTTAAGGATTTCAATTGTTTCCTGCTATTATATATGCATATACATATATGTATACTTGTTCACATTCTAAATTTTAGTTACAGTATGATCTTGCTGAGCTATTATAGCTCACTCTTGCTACTTATGTATATAGCAGCTAGGTCCCATGCCGATACTACGTACCACACCCCGCAAGAGGGTAAGGGAAAGGCGACCTTTTGAGCGAGTGCTGGCGACCATCCCCGAGGTAGTGACAAGCGAAGGGGCTTAGTATACTTATGTAAATTAAGTGTGTAAGTTGTAATAAACTTTAGTTGTTGAAGTGCTTCCTGTAGAAGCTTTGTTCAACAATGTACTTAGTAAATTCTGGGCTTGTAATAACTGTTAACTTTAAAACTTTTAAATATTGTGGTTGTTGTTCTATGAGCATATGACTGGTGTGTGTGTGTATTAGTGTGGGGTCATCTGCCTATTTATTTATTTATTTATTTATATAAAAAAAAAAGACTACAGAGATATTGATATTGATTGGAAATTGGACTTGACGGCCCGGATCTTTGACCCCGGATCCCGGGGCGTCACAGATGGTATCAGAGCTTAAAGTCATAATGCTCAGGAACAAGAGTGATAATAATAAGTATATCAGTAATAATATAAATTGTGAACTCACATCGAGTTCAAGGGTGGTTTATCGAACGAAGCGTTTATTCTAAGTAGTGATTATAATTTTATAGATTTTTACTAATAAAAGTTTATGTTTTAGTATAGGGAGAGGAGATTGGTGAGCCAAAGTTAAGGGTATTTAAAGTCTTCTTATGTTTAAGGGAGTTTGAAGAAATATTGTAAGTGGATCGGTGAATAGACACTGATTGTTTGTGGAGATGAAAGGGTGAAACCGAGGTTGGTCGGTAAAGCCAAGATATACCTTAAGGACCAAGACAGACTGAGAGGTCTCGGGATTGACTTAAATGAAAAGGTTATTATGCCAAAAGTGTTAAACTTATGTAGCACACAGGATTGATTTGAAAAAGGGAATATTTGATGTATTGGGAAGTGTACGTTAGACAATCTCGTGAGTATAAGTGGTATGTTAGAATATACAATTATAAAGAATAGTTTTAAAAGGGTCTTTGATACCGGAGCAGTGTCAGGTCAAGACGATCAATATTACGAAAGTATATCTATTAGAAGGTTGTATTCTATTATGGATCAAGGCAGAGAGTATCGAGCCAAGTCACGACTAAGTAAATGAAGATAATTGGGAATAGCAGACGATAGGTTAAGGCTACATGGTGAGTGCAAAATTTAAGAAATTTTGGAGGGTACGCAGTCTAAGATATAAATAGTATTTGAGGAAAACCTTCCATTATTTGGATTTTCAATTGGGCAGAGGCTATTAACGGTACCTATTTTCAATCTCCTAAAGCCCTGCTAAATTATATTATTGAGTTTCAAATTTTCTCCACTAGTGGGTAATTGTTCATTAAGAGTCGGTATCCTTTCAAAACTTTCTGGTACCCTTGGGAATGTGTTTCAAAATTTTATTTATCTATCTTAGTCAAAATATTCCTCTAAGATTATTTTCGGAAAATGGTTTATCATCGTGATTTAAATTTCCCTCTACATTTCTTACTCCAACTAAGAGGAATGGCCCTATATGTATATACAAGGACAATCTGTCTGTGTGATAGAAAGTCGGAGGGGACGCCCACACTTGTGTGACGTACGGGTTCTTCCATCATATTGATTTCTCAAATATTCTTTTGTTTCGAATAAAGATTATTTAAATCTCTCAATTTTATAAATTATTGTGGGACCCTTGCTTGTTTCTGGGTCCGTTTCAATTCAAAGTCTCTTAAATTCTATTAATTATTTCGAATATAAAAGATTTCCTTACTGGATGGAATAATGGAAGCAAGGTTTAAGGTATACGTGATTATACGAGGAAACTTGAGATTCCAAGGGAAATTTCAATAAGAGATAATTAGAGCTAGAAGCGTTTCAATATAAGAGAGGAAGGAAATTCGTGAGAAGAAATAGGTATATTTGATGATTAGTAAGAGAAAAGAATATGAGGAATTTTAAGGTATAATTGAGATTTACTATTGAGAGCAAGGTATATTTTGAGGATAGAATTAGAATAAGGATAAACAAAGGAAGTGGGGATAATTAATGAAGGATTTCGAGGTGCAATAACTATTAGTAGGGGAAGACCAATATTGTGACTAATACCCTAAGTAGCATAGAGAGATTAAAGATGTTAAGTATTCAAAGGATTAATCTAAAAGGTGTGAATGAGTAAAACTTGAGGTAAAGATTTTGATGAGAATAATAAAGGGAAATTTCAGAGGTGGAATAGATAGTATTTCATGAAGGAACTAAGGTGGATCAGCAAGATGTAAAGAGCGTATAGTGAACAATAGACATATGAGATAAGGTATCCGGAGGAAATTGTAGGTACGCTCTAATTTAACCTTTTAAGTGTAAATGTTTGGTTAGGGATCGACTAAGTCAATGAATGGTGTAGGTAGGTTGACAATCTAGATAAGGAAAATCAATATCTATTAAGGGTTAGAGGACTCTATAGAAAAGAGATTAAGAGTATGAGAGGAGGTGCGAGAATATTTTTAAGGATGAAGGAAAAGTACATGCTCGTATAGTTACGAACAGGAAATATATATTATAACAAATATTTTCTTACAATTGTTTCAAGGAATATTATTATAGCTTATTTTCTAGAAAATTTTACAGAGATGAGATATAGGAATATTGAGGTGTTAATATCTATGTCATAATAGAGATCAAAATATAGACAAACCATAGTGAGATACACTACCATTCAGGGGAGACCAATGTGGTGGCCGATACCCTTAGTCGAAAGAGGAAGGAGAAATGAGATAATATAGAATGACTGAATACAGGAAAAGATAGTGAAAGTGCTGCTATTGATAAGCTAGATGGCATGTGGATGAATGGCAAGCAAGTTTATGTTGGTGTATTTCTGCGCAAGCAAGATAGAGATGTTATGAAAGAGCAAAAGGATAAAAGAAGTAGTGTAGAAGTTAGAAAGTGTCAGATGAGAAAGGTATTCATGGATATTTTCGACATGATTCCGGGACGGAATCCTTTTAAGGGGGGAAGATTGTAATAATCCTAACTTTAGCAAAGCTACAGTGATCACATGAATAATAAAATTTTGAGGATTTAGGAAATGGTATGTAAGTACTCTATAATAGAAATAGAAAATGAGTAAACAGAAACCATATTAGTGTTGTACAAAGAAAATAAGTGACTCGAAATGACGATAGATTTCAGAAATTCCTGAATATGGATTTTTGAGAATTTAGATTTCGAATGAGCTTCTATTGAATATTAAGGAGCATGGAGATATTAAAAGAATTATATATTGAGGAATTAGTGGATTAGTATAAACTAAGGGATTATTAAGTTAAGGAAATACCAAAGGAATTTGGATTGTTAAATGATTTCAAAACCACTGAGATAATGAGGTTTACTCGAAACGAATTACAATTAGACGAGTATGGAAACCAAACAACCAAGATTAGTAATATAACAAGGACACATACCACATTTTTACTTACCAAGATTATTAACATAATCATTAGAAAAACAAGAAAAGAGATTATGAGGTCATTAGAGTGATGTCACTTTCCACTAACATTTTTAAGGGGTAAATTAGTAACTTTGCAAGGTTTAATCACAAAATATCTTGCCAAGCTTCCAAGGTACTCTAGATTAGTGAATAATTAGATGAGATAAACACAAAAAATCTCTCTTCCTCCTCCATTTTCTTACATTCGGCCAAGCTAGAGACCAAGGGGAAAAATCCAACTTCCAAGCCTTCTAAATTCACAAGATTAATTTGGTAAGTCCTATATTTCATGATTAAGATATCCCATGAGTTTAAGCTTGATCCACCATGTCAATCTTTAGATGGAAATTCATGAACAAGATGATGAATAGTAACCTTTAGAGCAAACTTTGTCTTTCTTGATTTCTTTGCATGATATAGACTATACCAAGGTAGTATAAGAGCTTTGTGAGGTTATTCATGTTAGTGTACTCTTTAAAGTTGATGATTTGCTTGAAACCCTAGCTTGAATCATTTGGGATATGGTGATTTTTAGTTGGTTTATAAGATAAGTGGTACTAAATCATTTAATCTTATTGTTATAGTTGTTTATATGTGTTTGAATGATTATGGAAATGTGTTGTGGACTTGTAACCATGGCTGGTGAAGCATACCACATGGTGTAGGTGATGATTATGGTGTTTGATAATGGATTTGGAGGAGTTGGATTTATGGAAAGTACGAAATTATAGCCGTTATAATGCCCGATTTTCGTTAGGATGTAAGTTGCCCTGTTTTGGACCCCCTGCATCCGTACGGTACCCTACTGTCCAGGTTCCTATTTAACTATGAAATGATAGAGCTTAGTTCATAGATCGTTTTGATATAAGGTGCGTTAAAATCTGATGAACGGTTTAGGAGAAAAGTCAGTTTTAGTGAAAGCGGTTCAGAAACCGAAAAACTGTAAATGTATCAAACTTGAGGTTACAATTACCATACTTTAACATTGTTAAAAGTCACGAAATTTTGGGATATGGTAGTAGTGTGGTCAAAGAACTATTTCCAGTTGACCTTACATTAAAATTCGAAATCCATATTTTCTAAGAATTTTTACAGTTAAGTGTGGTCGTTAAGGAAAATGGTGAAAACCCCTGAAACTTCGATTTAGGTTATAAATGGTTAAGTTCTTGAGCCTTTGGGATAATAATAATACGTTAAACATATATTAAAGTTTCAAAAGGTAATGTTATGCAAGAGTGTAGTGAGTAAGAGATGTGGTTCTAACGACGGTCCTTTTGTGTTTATAGAAACTCCGGAAGAGGGACGAGCCATACCGTCAGGATATCGAAACCGAGGCAAGATTTCTTCTATCCCTATTTGTAAAACTACTTATCTTCACAAAGAAACTTGATTTTGTGAAATATATATGTGATGCTATTATTACTATATTGTGAAGAAATTGTCTTCCTTGAGTATTAATATTGAAAAGAAAGATATCTGAAGATGTATATGAATATGGATATGAGTAGAAGATGTATATGAATATGAATGAGAGTATGAGATGGATATGTATAAAGATGATTATGCATGAATTGAACATGCCTTATGATTAAGAGAATAAGAGAGAATGGTATCAGTTGTTATCGAGGGTTATATGGTTATAATATTATATTAAAAATGTTCTTATTGAGTATCAGTGGTTTAATAAACATTATTTGATTTCTGAATTTGAAAGAGAGGTCTGAATCATAATCAAAGCCTTATGACATGTATATATCTTATAGAAGTAATGTGTGAGAATGGAAATGATATGAGAGAATGATATGTGAAAACGAAAGTGAGAAAATGGAAATGTGGAATGATATTTTAAAAAGAGAATAACGATGTGATAAAGAGGGGGATTGCAACAGACTTGCGTAAGTGGCTGTGTCTGGGCTGTGTGCGACACAGTCCAGCATTTATTATTCTTATTAAGGCACGAAGATGCCAAGGGAGGATGTTAGCAGGTGGCCTTCCTCCAGGGATGATTTCCATTCCTTCTACCGGTAGTAAAAAGAGAGCAGGTACGATTAGGCGACTGATCATCGTCCTAACGTATCAGGCGACAGCAGATATCCCCAATGTTTTTGAAAAGAAAGTGTAGACAATGGTTTTCAGATTTCTATACTGAAAACAGAATAATGATATGAGATGATGAAATTATGATTACAGATGAAGAAAAACTGATATTATATTATTTCAGATTTCTATACTGAAAACAGAATAATGATATGAGATGATGAAATTATGATTACAGATGAAGAAAAACTGATATTATATTATTTCAGATTTCTATACTGAAAACAGAATAATGATATGAGATGATGGAATTATGGTTACAGATGAAGAAAAACTGATATTATATTAATTCAGATTTCTTTCTTATAATAGTAAGTGGATGAGGTATTATTAAATAAGAGCTCTATTCTTCCTTAAGGATTTCAATTGTTTCCTGCTATTATATATGCATATACATATATGTATACTTGTTCACATTCTAAATTTTAGTTACAGTATGATCTTGCTGAGCTATTATAGCTCACTCTTGCTACTTATGTATATAGCAGCTAGGTCCCATGCCGATACTACGTACCACACCCCGCAAGAGGGTAAGGGAAAGGCGACCTTTTGAGCGAGTGCTGGCGACCATCCCCGAGGTAGTGACAAGCGAAGGGGCTTAGTATACTTATGTAAATTAAGTGTGTAAGTTGTAATAAACTTTAGTTGTTGAAGTGCTTCCTGTAGAAGCTTTGTTCAACAATGTACTTAGTAAATTCTGGGCTTGTAATAACTGTTAACTTTAAAACTTTTAAATATTGTGGTTGTTGTTCTATGAGCATATGACTGGTGTGTGTGTGTATTAGTGTGGGGTCATCTGCCTATTTATTTATTTATAAAAAAAAAAGACTACAGAGATATTGATATTGATTGGAAATTGGACTTGACGGCCCGGATCTTTGACCCCGGATCCCGGGGCGTCACAAGTAAATTACCAAACCAACAGCCTTCAACCAGCTTCGCTGCGGAATAATTTTGATCTCCGTTTTGATTTCCGATCGCACATAATTGTTACAAATTACCCGGATCTTAATAAAATCCAACAAACAATTACAAAAAAATAGATCTAATACAAAACTAATTTTGTAAATCTATACTAACACGATCAACCCTCGTGTTTTACAACCACGATAAACCACGTGGAAACCAAAAACAAAAAATTAACCACGATTAAACCACGTGGGATCCAAACACATAATTAAAATTACATGGCCATAATAGTGGATACTAAACAACCTGCAAAAGATTATTATCCAAGCACACCACTATACACATGCATATATAATTACGACATGGACATCGTATCAAAAATCGCAGAACCAATGAACCAGGCTCTTGATACCAATTGTTGGGACAATCAGATCTTGGCGCTGCGAATTTTGATACACTAAATTAACGAGTACGAATAGAAAAATCACCTTGTTAACGGTTGATTCCACGCTCTTCTATTGTATTCCCAAATTCCCTTGAGCGAAGTGTGGCCTTCGTCTTCTCAAGTTAACCTCTCTTCTTGCTCCTGGGTGGCTACCAATTTTTTCGACCAGCCCCCAGCAAGAAGAGAATAGGAATATATATAGGCTACAATAGGGATCATGGATAATTAGGTTGGGCCTTCTAATTACATCTTGAGCCTAGCCCAATGTAATTAAATATTAATTCAATCCACTAAAGAATTAATATTTGCACTACCTTTCCTAATACCGTAATTTAATTAATTAATTCGGTTCCAATATTATTTGCTTATTAAATTCCCCATGTTTAAAATATCGCATGTCCATTAATTAAATAAATTACTGATAATTCATTTAATTAATATCTTTTATCCTTGATTATCCACTCAACCTTTATTTAATTATGCCGGAATAAATCCACCTGCAGGGTTTCACATAATTAAATCTTTTTGAGCTTTCAAGGGGACATCATTAACCCGAATATTATCAGGACATGGATTCCTTCAATAAATAATATCCCACCATATATATTATTTCATCACCCAAAATATAATGAAATAAATCAAAAGAATTATTTCATATATAAATCAAAGCATGTAAATAATATATACGTGTCAATTATTATTTCCGGATTAAGAACCTAAGCATTAATAATAACATAGAATCTTAGTTCTCCTTCTTAATCAGTATAAGGGAACAATTCTAAATTTGATCCTGTTCAATATACACAAAGTATACTAGTATTATTTATTAGTCAATATAAACTAATCTAAATAATACTACAGCCATTCCAGTGGATTGTCTAACTCCACATGTGCTGTGAACCTTATTATATTATATAAACCGTATTTAATAATCTAATATTCTGTATCCCATTTGATACTAGATTATTCACAATATATAATATTTAGACAACATGTAAACATTTAAATGATTCTCAATTAAACCGGCCAGAAATAAATGTAAATACTTCAAATAAATATTTTCAGTATACACCAACAGCCCACCCATGTGACCTTTCCTAAAATGCTATACAAACAGAGTTATCATTAAGCATAAGGCATTCTGGGTTTTTTCCAAAATTATCTATAACAATTCTAGTAGATGCAGACGTGTCATACTCTTGAATTGTCGAGCCTCGTCTTGTGATCTCTCAAGCTTCTGTCGTAGTCTTGCAGGTCTACTACAATCTTTGACGAATTGCAGCAAATCTGTTGTGACACCCCTAGATCCGGGGTCAGGGATCCAGGTCATCACCATCCAATTTCCGTTTAAACATATTACACTCTTGACACTTAAATAATTTAATGACATTATATACGCATACTATTGACCCCACACTTATAACAACACACACCAGTCATATCAACAAACCCAGAATATTTAAGTAGCATTGTTGAAAATACTTCTGCATGAAGCATATCAACAACCAAAATACATTACAACAGACTTTTGATTTAACTTACACACGTCTACTCATACCCTGGATATATATATATAGGCTACATCAGGAATAGGTGACAGATCCCTATCATATATCCCTGCCCTTACCAGCTTCCGGGGTGTGGTACGACGTATCGGTGGCATCTGCTATAGCTGTGATATAAATATAGGCAAGAGTGAGCTAAACTAGCTCAGCAAGATAAAGTTTTAAATCCTGTTTGAAGTAGAACAATTTATTAAAGCTGCGGAAGTGTGGGTTGTTCATTTAACAAAGTTGTTTCAATAAAGTATAATCGATGAAGTTACAAAGTAAAGTAAGGAAAACATTTTCATAAATATCTGTATTTTGTTTGCGCAGCAATACACCAACATAAACTTGCTTGTTATTCATTATAAAGATATAATATCAGTTTCTCTTCTAATTCCTTGATACCATTCATTGTTTCATACCATTTCATTCTTTTCCAACATACTAGTGCAATGAAATTTCCAACAATTATTTAAGAATTTAGGGGATCTTCATCATAGCCAGATACGACAGGACGATGATCAGTCGCCCTATACGTACCTGTTCCTGTTTACTACTAGTAGAAGGAATAACTGTTATTCCCAGATTACACACTTGTATAATTGTAGAAGGGGGGTTGAATACAATTCTTGATATTTATAAATTTCTGATAAGAACTCCAGAAACTTATGCAGAGATAATTGCAATGTAAGATTTAAACACAAACACATATAAAATCAGGTGGTTAATATGCACCACCTGGAGCTTTTATTTGAAGAAAACTCTGTGATACAAAATGTACACAGCTGCCGTTTTACAACTCTTTGCTTCTAAGGATATTCAAGAAACCCTAAGCAAATATGTCTGTTTTCTTAACCTACAAAGAGTTGCTACACTTGGTTATATATCCCAAGTTTTACAAGTACTACTGGAATAAGATAATACTAATCTAATTCTAGTTGACTTGCTACTACACTCCAAATACACATGTAGCCGAAAGGTTGTCCTTGTGTTCAGACATGTCTCCTGCACCTTTCTTGTATTCATAGTGTAAATAGAATGCTTCTTTCTTCTGTGTTTCCAAAGTATGGCTGCCATACTGCTTTTTGTATCTACTATCAACCCATGTGATCTGTCAGACAAACATGTCCTTATCAACTGCTAATCCCCAGCTAATCATAGAAGACAGTGTCAATGATTATCCGTTGATGTTGTACACTGACATCCGTTGATGATGTATTGAGCGGTATCCGTTGATATTGAGACTTGAGCTGTATCCGTTGATAGAGTGGATTTGAGTTGTATCCGTTGATAGAGTTTTGTCTTCATCTGTTGATACACTTTCACTTAGACAGAATTACATAGCATAGCTTATTTACAATTGGCTACCCTATTCTGCCTATCCGTTGATGGTCAACATGACTGTGGATAAAAACACTATCAACTGATAACATAGAGATACTGCAGTATGCTACAAAACCTCATCCGTTGATGAGCTACCTGTCAACGGATAGAGTTATAAATCCTCATCCGTTGACAGCTACAAAACCTTATACAATTTGATTGATTGTGAAGTTATCATCAAGTACAACATATTCCTAACAATCTCCCCCAATTTATACTTGATGGCAATAAAGCATAAATTCAGGACCTTGATGATAACAAAACATTCCTAAAGATATATATAGAACAATGCAAAAATTGTATTAAGCTACAAAAATTAAAAACTGAAAGTTTGAGAAATTTACAGAGAAGTGCTCCTCTAGACTGAGCAGATTAAGACTGTTTCTTTTCTCTTGTTGGCATCACCCTTGATTTTCCTTCTTTGGCAGAGTTGGACTCAATCTGTATTTGGAGTTGCCTATAGAAGGAATCTTCTTCATCTACCTTTGGATTTAGCTTTTGTTGTAACCATCTCAGGTATTGAGAACTAGCCTTTGGTAGTTGGTCTTCTAACCTGAAGAATCTCCTGTTACCATCTTCATCCCTGAACTCCATCATCCAGAAGGGTTGAAGGTGGATTTTCTGTCCATTGTATGGGATCTTCATTTTCCTTGGTAGACTTGATGGTGAGTTCCATTCCCTCCTTATTTGTTCTATTCTGTCCAGTATCTCCCCTTTTGCTATCTTGGAAAACCCTGTGTATCTCTTGATTGCAGAGAACACTTTGGTTAAGGTATGATAATTTTCTCCAAGAACCCTTTGTAGTGGCCATGTCCTTTCCATTCCTCCCTTGTATACAAAGACCAATCTTTCAGGCAAATGTCTATATTTGTCAATTCCTCTTACTTCTGACAATTCATCCAGATAAAGATTCATGCCAGAGTATTCTTCAATATCTGCCTGATAGATAAAATCATCCTTGTTTTCCAAGATTGGCTGCCTGACAATAGCAGGTACCCTAGCAACTTGAATTGGTTCCTTTGAAGGTTGCTTCCTTGGTTTCCTTTTCTTTTGTATAGGCTTCTGTTGAGGCTTCAGCAAGAATGAAGGAACCTCAATGGAGTCAAGATTCATTGGTTCCTCTTTAGGTACTATAGGCTCACCATGGAAATTCACAGCTGGGTTGAATACTTTTACATCAATAGGTTGTGATGAACCAACTGTCTCCTTGTTTTTAATTTCTGGAGAGACAGGCCTCCTTGCCTTTGATTTTATTCTCTTAGATTTGGATTTGGGAACTGATTTCCCTTTCTTCTTGAATTTGGGGACTTCCTCAGGTTCCCTCAATTCATCCTCTACCCCATCCATTAACTCTTGAGCCAGCCTTTCTTGCTTCTCATCTGAGTTTTCATATTGATATTCAGTGCTTGGTTGAGATTCTCTTAGCAGCCTTGAAGTCTCTTCTCTCTTGGCTTCAACAAATCTAGGATGGCTGTTGGATATGTTTAGAACTTTTCCATTCCTTATGATTACAGCCATCCATTCTCTTACACAACTGTTAGTCTTCTCCTTGAATTCCTTGATTTGCTTACCCATCAGCTTCCCTTCATCATCCTTGGGAAATGGAAAGTCCAGTTGTAACTTGTTCTTCCCATTTGCTTTTGGTGGTGAGTAGGGTCTTGTTTTGATGCAGGGTTCAAATTCTTTAACATGAGAAGGCTCAGCATCATAGAATGTAGGAGCCACAATTGCTGGAGTGAGCACCTTCAGAATTGTTGTAGATATTGTTGGAGCTGAGGTTTGGCTAGAGAACAGAGTTGATGCAATAGATTGATTGATCAATCTTTCTGTCCTCATTATCCTTTCATAGTTTTCCTCTTTCATCTTTTGTAGAGCTTCAATTTTGGCTAGCTTTTCCTCTTCTGTCAAGTTTGAGAAATCAAACTCTTCAGATAGAGCTACTTGTACAGGTTTGGATTTGCTGGAGGAAGCTGTGACAATGAATTCCTGTGGATTGACCACTATGGTAGGCTGCTGCTCCCCCTCACTTGCTGCTTCCCTGCTTTCAGAAATTAAGATTTGACTTGTAGTTGCCACAGCCTCTTCCACTTTCTCCCCCTTTTTGTTAGCATCAAGGGTTTGACTAGAAGTTGGGGCTGCAACTAACTTTTCTAGCAGTTGGGTTTGCAGTTTCTGATGTTGAAGAAATTGCTCCATCTGGGATTCCATCTTTTCCACTCTTGAGTTGAGTAGTTGCACAGACTTAGCCAGGTTGTCTTCTTTGATGAACCTTTGTTGCAACACCCTCTGAGTGGCTGTAGGAGCTAGTTGCTCTAGCTTGGAATCCACAGAGATCTTCACATCCTTGATTTCTTGTTTGACCTCCTCTAAGTTGGATCTCTGAATCACCATTTGCATCTTTTGTAACTTTAGGGAGTCAATTGCCTGTTGAAGAACAACTTTCTCTGTGGATCTGCTTCTGGGTGCTCAGCCAGGGCAGATTTATATTGCCTTATGATTTCCATATCAAGTTGATGATAGGTGTAGTTGTGAGCAAATGCAAAATCATGAATACTGCTATCACCTTCATCTTCAGGGCTCTGGCTGTCTTCATCTTCAGAATCTTCAAATTCTTCACTCTCAGCAGTGGTTGGCAGAGCTGCTATAGATTCCTTAGCTCTAAGTAGAGACTGTGAGGTGTGCACTAGGTGCATTGCCTCCTCTGCTTCCACATTGCCCTGTTGTGCCAGAATTTGATAGGCAGGAACAAGGTGAGTAAAGGTTTCAGCATCCAAAGAAATGGAGTCAATCATGGACTGATATTCTCTTTGATATTCCATTTCCTTGGTTGCATCCTCAACCTCCATTGACTCACTAGCAATGGATGCTTCTTCCATCCTTATTTCTCCTGTAGTCCCTTCTCTCCCCTCATCTCTCTTTTCTTGCATCAAGGGCTCCCCTTGGCTCACACCTCTCACACCCTCACCTTCACCTACTAAGGTGGAACTCTCAAGCTCTCCTTTTGCCTGACCGGAAGAAATGGCCAGCCTCTCATTATTTACCTCTCCTTTTGCCTGCTCACAAGGCAGCCTCTCACTTCCTTCCCTCAATCCTAAAAGTGTTTCAACTACTGAGAACTCCTCCACACTTGACACAGGAATGTCAGATAAGGCAGTGGTAGAGTGAGTTATCAACGGATAAGGAATATCCGTTGATGGAGTAGTTATAGCTGTCAACGGATGGCTAGATAGAGGCGCATCCGTTGATGGAGAAACACTTGTCAACGGATGAAGGATATCCGTTGAGGAAGGAATAATTTTATCCGTTGAAGAGAAAACCAACACTGAATCTGTGGAGATTGATTTTAAGTTTGAGACCACAGTCTGCGTTGAGAATTCTGGAAGGGAAGATTGATGGTCCAACAAATCATCTAAAAGATGATTACCACCAATTACAGAGTGAGGCTTCTCCAAGAATCTTAAAGATGGAGAATCAGGAATTGATGTAGATATCATATCCACATCCAGAGATGGAGTTGGTGATGGTGGATTGTAAAGTGTGTCGATTTGAAGATTAAGATCAAGGGGCTGTGACTCCACATTTATTGAAGCCACATCAAACTGAGTTTGAGAAGGTACAGTTTCCTGTACAGTGTGTGCACCCTGTGATTCCCCTGTGGTTTTAGATTTTACTCTTCTTCCATAGGTTTTTGAGATTGGGCTATATGTGTCTCTAACCCTCTTGTGCAGTGTTCCTTGTGGGGAACTTGATTCAGTAGTCACACTCTGTTGAGAGAGTGTAACTGGAATTTGGCTTGAAGTTACATTAGCAGTCTTTTGAGAGACTGAAATGGTGATTGCACTCATCTCTCCTTCCTTATCCTTAGGGCTTCTTTGATGTTCACCCCGTCCCTCACCACTCACTACCACCTTCACACTCCCCTCATGAGTTTTGGTAGGTTTTACAACAGGTGTCTTTTGAGAGACACTTGAGGTTTGCTTTTTAGACTGTGATTTTGGAACTTTGGATTTGGTCACTTTGGTAGGAGCCTGTTTGGTCACAACTACAGACTCCATTGTGACACTAGAAGGCAAAGAAATTTGGGGGTTGGAGATAGGGGTTTCAGAGTTAGAGATAGTTACCTGAACAATTGGTAGATATACCAATTGTACTCCTACATTGAGGTTCATTCGAATCAGGTCACTTAAGACTCTCTTCTCCTGAACAAAACATTGGAACTTGCTATCCGGGTTAGCAATGGATAGCTTATTCTCAGATACATGCAGTGCTAAGAGCATTAAAAATCTAGCAAAGTAGATATTCTTGCTCCTAGTTTCCTTTTTACCCAACTTTGCAGCTATCTCATACATAACTAATGTGCCAAAATTATAGAATTTATCATTTAAGAGCATACACATCATAGTTAGCATGGACTGGGTAACAGCATCAAAATTACTAATTTTTCCTGAAAAAGTTTTAATGAAGGCATCACAGAAATAGCTCCATTCTTTAACCATTCCTTTTCTAACAATTTTCCCTAAGTTTTCAGTACTAAGGGCATAATTAATAGAATTAAGCATGGTAACAATTTCAGCATCAGTGGGTACTTTCAGACAGTTATTCTCAGGCAATTTTAAACAAGCAGTTATTACATCAGAATTAACCACATAGTTTTTACCCTTTAAAGAAAAAGCAATTGTACCGTCTGTGCCATTGTACTCAGCAGATGTCCACATTTCTTCAATTACCTCGTGGATTAAGGGAGTGGTGGCAGTCATAGCATATGACAGTTTGCATTTCTTCACGAAACTCATCAAAGTGTGGTAAGCTTCTGGAGCATTCACTGTGTCAACAAAGGCCGCGAAATTGTTCTTCTCATAGGTAAACCCAGTGGAGGACATCATCTTAACAATTGGCGCCATTGAAGTGATTGAACTTTGGTTACAGAGAGTTTTAGAGAAGAAGACGCAGTTAAATTTTGATATGCTTGAAAATGAATAAAAGTGAGATGTGAGAGTACAAGTCCGCCTTTTATATTTTTCAAGAATTAAAAATGAAATAATTAAAAGTAATTACTCCATTGATCAAAAGTAACTGTCAGATAATAAATAAAAAGAGAATAAGTACAACCATGATTAGATATACACGGTTACCAACGGTTAAAAAAAAATGTATATCAACGGATATAGAATGAACGGTTGAGATACAGTTTATCCGTTGATGACGTGGATAGCCTGTTACCCGTTGACATGCGAAAATCTAGTAATGTGTTTATACTATCAACGGATAAAAGGATATCCGTTGATAAGCTAATTTTGCCTTAGACAAAATTTCTGCAGAAAATTTTTCTGAAAGTTTTAACTTTCAAGTAAATCAAAACACATTTCTAGCTTCAATGCATTAAAATCAAATATCACTAGGAATTATGACAATCACTAGGAACTATGACAAGTTAAGCATACCTAGCTCACCTACCAATCTTGTGAATGTGGATTCATCAAGAGGCTTGGTGAAGATATCTGCAAGCTGCATTTCACTTGGCACAAAGTGCATTTCTACTGTACCATTCATCACATGTTCTCTAATGAAGTGGTATTTGATGTCAATGTGCTTGGTTCTCGAATGTTGCACTGGATTCCCTGTGATGGCAATAGCACTTGTGTTGTCACAGAAAATTGGAATCTTCTCAACTTTTAGACCATAGTCAATGAGTTGGTTTCTCATCCATAGAATCTGTGCACAACAGCTTCCAGCAGCAATGTACTCAGCTTCAGCTGTAGAAGTGGAGACTGAGTTTTGTTTCTTACTGAACCATGAAACAAGCCTGTTTCCTAGAAATTGACAGGAACTTGTAGAACTTTTCCTATCAACTCTGCAACCTGCATAATCTGCATCTGAATAGCCAGTTAGATCAAAACCAGATTCTCTTGGGTACCAAATGCCAAGGTTTGGTGTTCCCTTGAGATACCTGAAAATTCTTTTAATAGCTATTAAGTGAGACTCTCTAGGGTCAGCTTGAAATCTAGCACAAAGACAAGTAGAAAACATTATATCAGGTCTACTAGCTGTTAGGTATAGAAGTGAACCTACCATGCCTCTATAGCTTGAGATGTCCACAGACTTTTCCTTAGTATTCAACTCAAGCTTAGTTGCAGTGGCCATAGGTGTTTTAGCAGATGTACAATCCATTAAGTCAAATTTCTTTAAGAGATCATAAATATATTTTGTTTGACTTATGAAAATGCCCTCCTTAACTTGCTTTACTTGTAGGCCAAGAAAGTTAGTTAATTCACCCATCATGCTCATTTCATACCTACTTTGCATAAGTTTGGCAAACTTTTTGCAAAGCTTCTCATCTGTAGACCCAAAAATAATATCATCTACATAGATTTGAACAAGTATTGAAGAGCCATTAATATCCCTATGAAATAAGGTTTTATCTACTGTACCTCTAGTGAAGTGGTTCTCCAAAAGAAATTGAGATAAAGTGTCATACCAGGCTCTTGGTGCTTGCTTCAAACCATAAAGTGCTTTCATGAGAAGATATACATATTCTGGAAATTCTGGATCCTCAAAACCAGGAGGTTGATGGACATAGACCTCTTCTTCCAGTTCCCCATTTAGAAAGGCACTTTTGACATCCATCTGATAGACTTTGAAATTGGAATGTGCTGCATAGGCTAGAAAGATTCTTATTGCCTCAAGTCTTGCCACTGGAGCAAAAGTTTCATCAAAATCTATTCCTTCTTCTTGAGAATAGCCCTTTGCCACTAATCTAGCTTTATTCCTCACAATTATGCCATTTTCATCTGTCTTATTCTTGAGAACCCATTTAGTACCTATAACACTTCTATCATCAGGTTTGGGCACAAGTTTCCATACTTTATTTCTTTCAAATTGGTTTAGCTCTTCTTGCATTGCTAACACCCAATCTGGATCTAGAAGGGCATCTTCCACTTTCTTAGGTTCCTCTTGAGACAGGAAGCTACTGTATAGACATTCTGCTTGAGTGGCCATTCTAGTTTGCACTCTTGAATTTGATTCACCAATGATTAACTCAAATGGATGATCTCTAGTCCATTTTCTTGCAGGTGGAAGGTTTGATCTTGATGAGGTTGCTTCATTTCCATGAGCATGATCATGTTGATTTAGCATTGAATTTTGACCTTGAGAAACTCCCCCTGAGTTTGTTGTCCTTGCTGAATTATGAAGTTGACTGTCAATAGATGCATCATTTTTCCTGTCAACGGATGCTTGAGAATGTCTGTCAACGGATGCATCTCTGATAGTGTCAACGGATGTTGCAGAATGACTGTCAACGGATGTTGCAGAATGACTGTCAACGGATGCTTCATTTTCAATGTAAGCATCACTTCTAGTTGGTATAACAGCTCTAGGTGGATCTCTGTGGTCATGATCTTCATTTTCCTCATCATCATCATAGTACATTCTTCCTTCACCTTCATTCTCAAATTCCAACTTTTCATGGTAACCTTCATCATTTAGGCCTAGAATCTTTTGATCATCAAACACAACATGTACAGATTCCATAACAATGTTGGTTCTTAGATTGTAGACCTTGTAGGCTTTCCCTGCTGCATATCCAACGAAAATAGCTTCATCTGCCTTTGCTTCAAATTTGCCCAAGTTATCTCCATGATTCCTTAGCACAAAACACTTACACCCAAAGACATGTAGGAAAGCTAAGGTTGGTTTCTTGTTGGTTAATAACTGATAAGGAGTCATTCCTCTAGCTTGATTGACCAAGGAAATATTCTGAGTAAAGCATGCAGTGTTGACAGCTTCAGCCCAGAAATATGTTGGTAACCTTGATTCACTTAACATTGTTCTAGCTGCTTCAATGAGAGTTCTGTTTTTCCTTTCAACAACTCCATTTTGTTGAGGTGTTCTGGCAGCAGAAAACTCATGGACAATTCCATTCTCTTCACAGAAAATCTTCATTGTGGAATTCTTGAATTCAGTACCATTGTCACTCCTGATTCTTTGTACTCTGTCTTCAAAACCATTGTTTAGCATTCTGAGATGATTGATGATGATTTCACTTGTACAATCCTTGGAGTGCAGAAAGAAGGTCCATGTGAACTTAGAAAAATCATCTACAATCACCAGACAGTAGTTCTTCTTTGAAATAGACATGACATTTACTGGACCAAATAAATCCATATGCAGCAATTGAAGAGGCTTAACAATGGATGACTCTGTCTTGCTTTTGAAGGATGATTTCTTTTGTTTCCCTAACTGGCAGGCATCACACAGCCCATCTTTGACAAACTCCAATTGAGGGATTCCTCTAGCAAGATCCTTTCTTACCAAATCATTCATAACTTTAAAATTCAAATGTGACAGCTTCTTATGCCATAGCCAACTCTCATCCTTACTTGCCTTGCTGAAGAGACAAGTAATGGATTCTGAGCATGCTGAATTGAAGTCAGCTATGTAAACATTTCCTTTTCTAAAGCCTGTCAATACCACATTGTTGTCTTCCTTGGCAGAAACAACACAGGCTCCTTTTGTGAACTTTACTTCATAGTCTTTGTCACAAATCTGACTGATACTCAGCAAATTGTGCTCCAAACCTTCAACTAAAGCCACTTCTTCAATGATGACATTGTCTTTTGAAATCAGGCCATATCCCTTAGTATATCCTTTGCTGTCATCTCCAAAGGTAATTCTAGGGCCAGCGCCTTCCTTGAACTCTGTGAGCAAGGTTGAATCTCCTGTCATGTGCCTAGAGCATCCACTGTCTAGGTACCATAGATTCCTTCTATTTCCCTGCACACATTTCAAAAACAAATCAAGTTGATTTTGGTACCCAAGCTTCCTTGGGTCCTTTCTTGTTAGCCTTTGACTTTGCACTCTTAGCATTCTTCAACTTAGGTGTAGATGCTTGAGTGATGGGGTTTGACAAATGCTCATTTGCATGAATATTGGATGCATGCATGTGTGGAAAATTGGCATACATATTATTCATGTTAGGTATGTTCCATGACATTTGTGGCACATTCATAGATTGAAAGTAAGGATTAGACATATATGGCATGTTCACATATGGATTTGAAAAACTAACATTTTGATACAAACCAGGCATTGCAGGCATACATGGCATTGGTTGAGGTACATGAACAGGAGCCTTATTGACAATCTTGCAATTAGAAGATAGATGATTGACACTATTACAATTACTACAAGTTTTCCTAGGAGCAAACTTGTCAGGAGAGTAATTGTTTTTCTTGTTGATGCCTATCTTACCATTTCTGTTCTTTTTCTTTTTGCCCTCAATTTCTACCTTTTCATTGTCTGATTTACCAACAGCCTTTTTGTTGTGTAAATCACCTGTCTTAGCCTTCCTACTGGATTTGGTTTTGCTGCACTCACCACTAACAAAATTCTTGTTTACTGGACCATACTTGATATCCAGTTTCCTAAGTTCCTTCTTACTAACAGACTTTTTGTTAGTCGACGGATACCTCTCATCCGTTGACGGTTCATCTGTCAACGGATGATCACTATCCGTTGATTCACAAATAGTCTCTAGATCCTCAAGGCCAGGTTCTAGCTCCTTTTTCTTTTGAGTCCAGGTATCCTTCACAAATGATTCTATTCCCTGAACTTCTATTATGTTTTGAGAAATATTCCTACAACTTTGAAATTTAGCAATTATCCCTTGTTCTTTTTCAAGCTGGTCTTTTAAAATCAGTTCTCTTTTTAACACAGCTTCAAGTTCACTTTTAGCATTATTGCAATCAACTCTCATTTTCTCAAATTCTAGAAATTGAGTTTCTAGAGCAGCATTTCTATCACTTAAAAACAGATTAGACTCTTTAATCCTATTGTTCTCTTTAGTAAGTGATTTAAGAGTAACACTTAAGTGATATAGTTCAGTAGACATTTCATCTATAACACTATTGCATTCCTCTTTGGTGAGCTCAGAGAGATTAGTAGAATATACCTGATTGCTAGCTGAACTTGCTTCCTGCTCTCCAGAATCAGCCATTAAAGCAAGGTTGACTAACTCAACATCATCATCAGAATGATTGTTATCAACAGCCCAGTCATACTTTTGGGTCAAGAATGCCTTTCCTTTCTGCCTGAGAAGATCAAAATATTTCTTCTTATAGTCAACAGCCTCAGTTGGCTTTCCCTTGTTCTCAGATCTAGGTTTCCTGCATTCACTTATCATGTGACCAGCAATTCCACAATTGTAGCATTTAATTTTGGATTTATCCACATAGTTGCTTGTGGAAAAATCCTTGTTAAATGGCTTGGCCACCCCAGAGTTTCTCTTGAATTTCAGCTTAGAGAATCTCCTAGATAGAAAAGCTAAGTGCTCATCTATCTCATCCAATTCATCCTGCTGAAGAGCATTCAATTCCTCAGACACCTTTTCCTTGCTCCTGCTTGATTCTGCTCTACCTTTACAAACCTCCCTGTTTGGTGTAGAACTAGCAGTTTCTGTCCTTTCCTCCTTTTGCTCCAAGTTGGCAACAAGTGCAACTGACCCACTTTTCTTTTGAGACTTCCCAATCTCTTCATCCTGCTCCATTTCCAGCTCATAGGTCTTTAAAGTTCCATAGAGCCTTTCAAGAGTAAATGTCTTGTACTCTTGAGTGTTTCTTAGAGAAACAGTCATTGGCTTCCATTCCTTGGGCAGTGATCTCAGAAATTTGAGATTAGAATCTTTAACTTGATAGATTCTTCCATACAGTTTCAAACCATTTAGTAGCTTTTGAAATCTACTAAATGTATCATTCAACGTTTCTCCACTCTTAAAGTGAAAATGTTCATACTGTTGGATTAGTAGTTGCATCTTGTTTTCCCTTACCTGTTCTGTTCCTTCACACAGGGTTTGAACAATGTCCCATACTTTCTTGGCGGTAGTACAGTTAATAACATTGTCAACCATGTCTGTTTCTACACCATTGAACAGAATATTCATGGCCTTTTTGTCTTTGTGGACTTCTGCAATATCTTCAAGACTCCACTCAGAAACAGGTTTGGGAATGAGAGTGTCAGGCACATCATCAGCCAGGCCAACTCTTGTTGCTGTCTTCATTGGAACGTGAGGACCCTTGTCAATGCAATCCACAAAACCCTCATCAATAGACGAGAGATGTAGACGCATTTTTACTTTCCAGTGAAAGTAATTTTCTCTATCAAGAACTGGAATCTTTACTCCATAATCCTTCTTAGACATGTTGGAAGTGTGTTGATCTTTAAACTTCAAATATGTTAGAAGCTTGCTCTGATACCAATTGTTATTCCCAGATTACACACTTGTATAATTGTAGAAGGGGGGGTTGAATACAATTCTTGATATTTATAAATTTCTGATAAGAACTCCAGAAACTTATGCAGAGATAATTGCAATGTAAGATTTAAACACAAACACATATAAAATCAGGTGGTTAATATGCACCACCTGAAGCTTTTATTTGAAGAAAACTCTGTGATACAAAATGTACACAGCTGCCGTTTTACAACTCTTTGCTTCTAAGGATATTCAAGAAACCCTAAGCAAATATGTCTGTTTTCTTAACCTACAAAGAGTTGCTACACTTGGTTATATATCCCAAGTTTTAGAAGTACTACTGGAATAAGATAATACTAATCTAATTCTAGTTGACTTGCTACTACACTCCAAATACACATGTAGCCGAAAGGTTGTCCTTGTGTTCAGACATGTCTCCTGCACCTTTCTTGTATTCATAGTGTAAATAGAATGCTTCTTTCTTCTGTGTTTCCAAAGTATGGCTGCCATACTGCTTTTTGTATCTACTATCAACCCATGTGATCTGTCAGTCAAACATGTCCTTATCAACTGCTAATCCCCAGCTAATCATAGAAGACAGTGTCAATGATTATCCGTTGATGTTGTACACTGACATCCGTTGATGATGTATTGAGCGGTATCCGTTGATATTGAGACTTGAGCTGTATCCGTTGATAGAGTGGATTTGAGTTGCATCCGTTGATAGAGTTTTGTCTTCATCTGTTGATACACTTTCACTTAGACAGAGTTACATAGCATAGCTTATTTACAATTGGCTACCCTATTCTGCCTATCCGTTGATGGTCAACATGACTGTGGATAAAAACACTATCAACTGATAACATAGAGATACTGCAGTATGCTACAAAACCTCATCCGTTGATGAGCTACCTGTCAACGGATAGAGTTATAAATCCTCATCCGTTGACAGCTACAAAACCTTATACAATTTGATTGATTGTGAAGTTATCATCAAGTACAACATATTCCTAACAATAACCCTCTCCGGTAATCATCCCTGGAGGAAAGTTCTCCAAAATCCCCCCCTCGGCAACACATGGGCCGGAATAAAATATTGCAAGCTGGACTGCAACTCAGCCCAAATATAGAATCCCCATTATCAAAGTTCTTATTCCATTTATTCCGAAAATTTCCTTTTCATAATTCCATTTACCAAATTACCCCTTTTTTTTAATCCATAAATTACCTTGCATTATTTGTATTCATAAATAATTTCAGAAATCAGAAACATGCCCATTGCAACGCAATAATATGTAATCATGTATACATATATACATTTTCAACAAAACCATTTTCCTGGAATTTTATAATTTAATAAAGTAAAGATAAAAGAACTCTTGCCTGGAAGGGTCGTAGGGGTAACGTGTCTCCGATCAGTCCGGTGATCTATAAACAATCCCAAAATTATTCAAGGTTAATCACTTAACATTTTTGAAAAGCTAAGTATATACTTTACTTAGGTTAAACTCATTTTTCAAGGTACGTCATTATATTATACTTGATAGATACTTAAGCTATATAAGTCCTAGGGTTTATCATTTACTCGGAAAATTATATTTCAACATTTATTATTCATTTTCTAAGTGGTTTTCTGAAGTTATAACCTAGTGTTCTTTTAGGGGTTCCCTTGGCACTTTGCCTTAATTTGAACATTTTTATAAAATTGAAAAACGATTCTTTTCACATGAGGTTTTCTCTCACACCTTCCTTATGATATCTAGTATTTAATTACCATGATTCGCAACCAAATTATTCATATTAAGGGTGTTCAATTCCGGTTAGGAACTCGTACTTACGGTTTTGAACCACTTTTAGTAAATCGGTCATAACTCCTAAACCGTAAGTCCGTTTGTTTCGATTCTTTCGCCAAAACGATCTATGACTCGAGAACTACAAAGATATGTCAGGTTCTTGTTAAGTTCAGAGGTTATTTATCTCGGGTATGCTCTGTTTTAAAGGTTAATGAAATTTCGGCATTACGACGGCTGTAAATCGGATATTTCCAAAATCAAATCTTTCCAATAACCATGGTTTCCCCTCCAAATCACACATACATGTTATATACCTTTGAACTAAGGCCAAGCAATTCCTTTCCGTTCATATAAACTACTTTAACAATTATCAATACCCAATCATAGTTCTCATGCTTTAAACATACATAATAGCACTAAAACTCAAACAAATCACATAATCCATCAAGGGTTTCAAGTATTATACCTTTGTTTGAAGCTTATAATGCTAGAGTATCCTTACAAGCCTTAGTTATTGCTGAAATAATGACCAAGAAGCCATAAACAATCATCAAAACCAAAACAAGAATGTTAGTTACTATTCATCATCACTTTCTTAAATCATTTTGAAAATGATAACCTTAAAGAATGATGTTAAGCTCTTGGATATACCTTCTACAAATGTTCCTCTTTAATTTAAGCTATAGCTTGAGAAATTTGAATGGCGAAATCTCCTCCTTCCCCCTTTTTCTTCACTTGGCCGAGAGCTTTCTTCAAGGAAATATGTTTTTTTTTCGGTTTTTGGTTTTGTTTTGTTTTAATACCTACTAATACTTGTATTATTGATATATATATATATATATGTATATATATATATATATCTATATATATTGGATGCATCTTCATCTACTTTGCTTTTGTGTTGGCTAATTAACATTGGTCCAAATGTCATCACCATGTTAAGCAAGTCCATTTTTGTAAAAATGCAACTTCATCATTCCTTTATTAGTTGACTTGCACTTAAGTCACTTGATTTCTCCTTTTTCCACCAATTTGATTCTCTTTGTAACTCGTTAATAAAATCAATACGTTACAACTTATAAGTAGCATTCCATTGCTTTAATGTGACAAAATTCCTTAACTCCATATTATATCCCTTGATCCTTTTGTATCTAGGAAATTTCCACCAAAAACACTATTCACACTGTATTCTCTTTTTATTCCTTATATTTATAAAAATGTCCCTGTTCTCTTTTGGACGTTCCTTAACCCTTTTACGGAACCACTGATACATTCATACTCCATTACATAATAAAAGTTTTAATTACTACCAAAATCCAGGTTCTTACAGTCTCCCATCCTTAAAAGGATTCCGTCCCAGAATCAGTTTAAAAACAAACGGGGGTACTTTTCCAGCATTTCGCTCTCTAGTTCCTAAGTCGATTCTTCCATATTATGGTTCTGCCACAAAACTCTGACTAACTTGATGACCTTGTTTCGGAGCACTTGTTCCTTTCGGTCTATGATTTCCACAAGCTGTTCCACATAGGTTAGGTCTGGTTGTATGTCTACGTGTTCATATTCCACGATATGCTTAGTGTCCGGATTATATTTTCTTAACATCGAAACATGAAACACGTTATGCACTTGTTGTAAGTTTGGAGGTAATGCCAGTTCGTAATCTAGGTCTCCGATGCGTCTTAAGATCTCAAATGGTCCAATGTATCTAGGACTCAGTTTTCCTTTCTTTCCAAACCTCATCAACCCTTTCCAAGGAGATACCTTTAAGAATACTAGGTCTCCTACTTCATATTCCTTGTCCTTCTGAGCCAAATATGCATACTTCTTTTGTCGATCTTGGGCTGCTACCAGCTGTCCTCTGATCAAGTCTACTGCATCTTTAGTCCGTTGAACCACTTCGGGCCCGAGCATCTTTCGTTCTCTAACTTCATCCCAGTATAAGGGAGATCTGCATTTCCTTCCATAAAGGGCCTCGTAGGGCGGCATCCCTTTGCTTAAATGAAAGCTATTGTTGTAGGAGAATTCAATCAACGGCAAATGGTCATCCCAATTTCCTTTAAAGTCTATAGCACAGACTCTCAACATATCTTCCAATGTTTTAATGGTCCTTTCGCTTTGCCCGTCTGTCTGAGGGTGATAGGCGGTACTCATGTTCAGTCTGGTTCCTACACATTCTTGAAAGCTCTTCCAAAATCTAGAGTTGAATTTGGGATCTCGATCAGATACTATGGTGACTGGAACTCCATGTCGCGCTATTATCTTCTTTAAGTAAGTATCTACTAATCTTTCGACCGTGTATCTTTCATTGATCGGAAGGAAGTGAGCTGACTTCGTTAGTCGGTCTATAATTACCCATATGGCGTCATGATTGGCTTTGGTTCTGGGTAAACCTACTACGAAATCCATGGCTATATGTTCCCATTTCCATTCGGGAATCTCTAAGGGATGTAAAAGTCCGCTGGGTCTCTGATGCTCTGCTTTCACTCGCTGGCAGGTCAAGCATCTGCTTACCCACCCTGCTACGTCCTTTTTCATGTTCGGCCACCAGTAGTACTCTTTTAGATCTCTATACATCTTAGTACTACCGGGGTGCTGATAAATGCATATTTTTGCATATTTTATTTACCTATTTATTGCTTGAACTCGTGTTTTAATAATTTATTTTGTTACATTTCAGGTAAATCGTAAATAAATAAAGAAATGACAAAATAAATAAATAAAGTGCAAGGAAGGGAAAAAGAGGAAGAAAAAGGACCAAAAATGAAAGAAGAAAAAGAATTAGGAGCTTGGAGCAAAAGGAATATTTCAAGACAAGTGGAAGGTGGAGATCATCCCAACACATTAGCAAAGTGTATGGCCAAGATCAACTCTTCAAAGCTTAAGGGGGAAGGAATCAAATAGATGGCTAGGATTTCACCACCACACAACCCAAATGTATGGTGGGGATTTACCCAACACCCCCCTTAACCCTAATTCCTATCCTATAAATACCCCCTCACCCCCCTTGTATTTAGTAACTTAGATTTTAGGGTAGTTTTATTTTCTTGTATTTCTTTTCTTAGTTTCAAATCTTGTAAACACTTTTATTATAATTAATGCAATTTTTATTTTCTTTACTTCTTGTCTTGCTCTTTCGTTATTGTTGCCTCGTTTCGTTATTTTCGTAAATCCCGTTGCTAACCACTTGGGGTTGAAAATAACGAAACTTTATTTTCTTGTTCGTAGTTTTAATTCGTAATTTTGCCCCTTTAAAAATCTCAATTTTATTGTGGGCCATTTAATTTCAAATCATCATTTTAGTTTATTTTTAATCTCGTAGGTTATTTCTTGATTTTCGTATTTAGTTGTCTAAAAAAAAAATTTAGTTTTATAAAATTTCAGTTCGAATTTTTCAGTTTTTATTGCTCTATTGTCTGCCCTGTTTTGTTTTTCTTCGACCCAATAAACAAACCCAGCCCTTTGGTTTTTTTTTACTCTGTTTTTGTTTTTTTTTTTGTTTTTCTCGTTAAGTCTTTCTCCTTCATTCCCCTTTTCTTACAATCATAACTTCACCCTGCTCCTTGAATCTCTCCAACCTCTCTCTCTCTCTCTCTCTCCCACAAAACCTCTAACACGCCTCAATTATTGATTAAGCTTGATTTCTAGTTGCCGAGTTTTGTTTTTTTTCTTTTTAACAGAGAACGTTTATTTGTAGTGGAACCGTTGGTTATTTTCGCTGAGTTGGTCTACGTCTTGAGTCGTGTTTCTGTGTGAATGTTAATTGCGGTGTTCCTTTTGTGGTGGTTCTTGTTTTTCACTGAGTTTCTTCGTTTGTGGTCTTGATTTCTGTTGTCAAGACTGCCGAGTTGAGTCGAAATATGGATATTTTGAGTTCGTTTTTCTTGTTGTCGAGTAGATGCTATATTTTCCGAGTTTGTTTTTTTGTTGAGTCGTGAGTCCCCTGCATTTTCTTTCTGTCAGTTCTTTGTCTACGATTTGCTGTTGAATGCAAGTGAGTTGATTGCGAGTCTTATTGTGTATGCTAGCCTGTTAACGCTGAATCTTTCGAGTTCTATTGCTGCTTCAAATTCTGTGATCGTGTCTTACTTTTAGGATTATTGCGATTTGGTGTTGTATATGCTAAAAATTCTGAATTTTTAGGATTATTGTGTCTTATTGTGAGTTCTGTTGTTGCTGAATCTTGGTGTGAGTTCTGTGATTAAGTTTTGTTTATTAAAGATTTCGACAATTGTCTTTCGCTTTTGTTGGACGGTTTCCACTGAGTTTTCATCTTTCGAGTTTTTTTTCCCACAAAGTTCGCTGTGCATTCTGAGTCACTTTTCTGCTTTGTCAAGTCACCGTTTAGTGTTTTTCTGAATTCTCGTTTGCAGTTCGTAGCTCGTATTCCAGTGTAGTGAAGTCTGAGTTATCTACGTTTAGTTGCTGTTTGTGTTTGGGTACTGAGTTGATTTGTTGATACGGTTGAGTCAATGTATGCTAGTCTAATTCTGAGTTTACTGTCGATTTGTTGCCATTTTTCCTAGTTGAACTCTGCTGAAATTTACCGAGTTCTTGTCACCAAGTTTCTATATGTTTATTGTTGTAGTTCTTGCTTTTCGAATGATATGGCTCTGTTCTGAGATTGTGGTTTTTGTTCGATTGTTATTGCAAATTCCTGATTAATTTGCTGTTTGCGGACTGAGTTATTTTGGTTTTTGTGGTGGCCAATTCATTTTCAAACGTTTCATCGAATTTGTTTAAAATTTCCTGTAAATAAGTCTAGTTTTAATTCAAATTTAGAATTTTTTTTTAAATAATTTGTTATTTTAGCTTTTAATTATTTAGTTTAAAATTAGAATAAATTTAATTTTCTTTTAAAAATAGATTAAGTTTTTCTTTTAGTAATTAATTAGTAAAATCCAATTTTTTCAAATTCCAAAAATGTTCTAATTCGATTAAATTTAAAATTAAGGTTTGCGAAAATGAAATAGTCTCTGCGGAACGAATCACAAATTTTACAACGAAACGAATTGTGCGCTTGCGATTCAAATTTAAATCTTTATTTTTAGCACAACAGGTGCACTGAGTATCTTGAGTTGTGTGCCTCATATAAAATCTCATCCTTGAGTTCCTGAACATTTGGGATCCATATCCTCCATGCATACCTCATGATCCCCTCTTTATCTCTTTCACACTTAATTTCTTCTCCAGTCATTATCTCTTCCTTCGAGTTCTTTTCTTCCTCCATTATTCGTTCTTGGCATAGTCTATTCTTTTCTAATAATGGGGGTTGAATTTGAATTTCCATCAACCTTTCCTGACCATCTCCTGGTATCCTTACCTCGATTTCCAACTTCTCGAAGTCTCTTATCAACTCTTTCTCTGAAGTTATCATCTTGAGCTTCTCTTTCCTACTAAGGGCATCAGCCACCATATTGGCCTTACCCGGGTGATAACGGATCTCACAATCATAATCCTTGATCAACTCTAGCCATCTTCTCTGGCGCATGTTAAGCTCCTTCTGGGTGAAGATATACTTAAGGCTCTTATGGTCCGTGTAAATCTCACACTTCTCTCCATATAAATAATGTCTCCAGATTTTCAACGCGAATACTATGGCAGCTAAATCCAGGTCATGGGTAGGGTACTTTAACTCATACTCCTTCAATTGTCTCGACGCATATGCAACCACCTTGCCATGTTGCATAAGTACACAACCTAAGCCCTTATAGGATGCATCACTGAAAATTACGAAGTTCCCTTTTTCATCTGGTAAGGTTAGTACTGGAGATGTCATTAATCTTTTCTTTAGCTCCTGGAAACTCTCCTCACACTATCCGTCCACACAAACTTCTCAGTTTTACGAGTGAGTCGGGTTAATGGTGCCGCTATCTTGGGAAAATCCTGAACAAACCTCCTATAATATCCAGCCAATCCCACAAAACTTCTTACTTCCGTTGGAGTCTTTGGTCTTTCCCAATTTGAAATTGATTCTACCTTTGCGGGATCAACTAACACTCCTTCCTTACTTATCACGTGTCCTAGAAACTGGACTTCTCGCAACCAGAATTCACACTTCGAAAATTTAGCGTACAACCGCTCTTGCCTCAAGGTTTCTAAGACTATCCTCAAATGCTCCTTATGTTCTTTCTGAGTCCTTGAATAAACCAATATATCATCAATGAAGACTATAACAAACTTATCCAGATATTTCTTGAAGATCTTATTCATTAAGTCCATGAAAGCTGCCGGTGCATTAGTTAAACCGAAAGACATCACCAAGAGCTCATAATGCCCATAACGTGTGCAGAATGCCGCCTTGGGAATATCCTCAGGTTTAATCTTTAGTTGGTGATATCCGGATCTTAAGTCTATTTTTGAAAAGTACTCGGCACCCTTCAATTGGTCGAACAAATCATTTATCCTCGGTAATGGATATTTATTCTTGATCGTCAACTTGTTTAGCTCTCTATAATCTATGCAAAGCCTCATACTCCCGTCCTTTTTCTTGACAAATAAAACAGGTGCTCCCCACAGAGATACACTAGGTCGAATAAAGCCCTTATCAAGAAGTTCTTGCAATTGGGAGGCTAATTCCTTTAGCTCAATCGGGGCTAGCCTATACGGGGCTTTTGAAACTGGTGCTGCTCCTGGTACCAAATCTATAGCGAACTCTATCTCCCTATCAGGTGGCAATCCAGGAAGATCTTCTGGGAATACAACCGCAAACTCATTAACTATAGGAATCCTACTTAGGTCAGGTACTTTCTTAGTGGCATCTATCACATAAGTTAAGTATGACTCACATCCTTGGCGTATCAATCTTTTAGCTTGTATGCTAGTCAGAAATTGTTTACTTTGTCTTTTCCCTTTGAACACCAACTGTAGCATCCCAAAATTCGGGGTATAGTTTTGGGGCCATTAATCACCATCAATTTCTTACAACTCTGATTATAAACATTATATGACAATGGAAAACAATAATAACCCCTTAACCAAGATCACATACAGGTTATGGTATGAAACAAACTATTGAATTATGAATTTACAACCATTCTCAGAATAAAACTGTTATACAATTTTTATAACTACATGAGGTTTCTGTCCATCTAAAAGTCCAACCTTGACTAATTCCCAATCACTATCCGACGAGATTCCATAACCCGATCATCTCCTCTCGCTGCTGGAAAGCAACACCACTGACCATTACTAGGTCCACTAATCCTCTCTATTAACTGAAGAAAACAAACAAGCAAGAGTGAGCCAACAATGCTCAACAAGTGCAATAGTGATAACAATTTCAATAACGATGACAATTCTGATAAACAAACGGGTTTCATTACATTCTATGAAGGAATCAATTATATCAATTTTTAGATTGCCACGAGGGCCAACAATTCACCATTAATAAGGTGCATCAGAAACTAGAACTGATAAGAGTTCCGATATCAAAATATTATTAAAACAGACTTCCAAGGAGTCGAGAACTGAACATCTCAATCTCAGAGTAATAATTAGAATTGGAATTTTTATTTATTTTAAAAAAAAAATCAAGGTTAGGCTGCTGATCAGTCACGCACTAACCCCGGACAAACGCACACAGCAATGTCCTTAATTGGATCCATGGCACACATTGGCCTTAACTTCTGACCATTAATCTGGTCTCCTCGAATGGACATCTGTTGACCATAATATGGTCTCCCCGAAGGGACATCTGTTTAAAAAAACATTTCCAATTCTAAGTCAAACGCATTAGGTGTCGGAACAATCGACAACCTTTGTCAACCAAACAACTGGAAACTCACGTCCAGAATAACTCATGATTAAGAGTTAATGAGGAAACAACAATATCTGCTGGTATCGACAAGTTCGATACGATACAAGGGAATAACCAACTAGTCAAGATCTTTACTAAATACCGACGAGTTCTGTAATAAGTGGGGTGGAGAATATAGAGAACAATACTTTGAATCCATATCAACAAGATAACTATAAGTAATTGGGGGTCATAACATCAATAACTTGATTAAAGAGAGAATCGAATTGAGCAACAATAAAAGATATTTAGTGCAACAAGATAATCATCAGTAAAATTCTAAGTTGGAGCCGGAACATGATTAATCATTGCAAAATAATAAAATCTTTCAACACATGGTAATGTTTGACTCAACGTAAATGAGTAAAACATCTTAAATGATTAATTGCAAAAAAATAGTTTTAGGATAATAAATTTCAAATCAATTTCGAGAAATCATTTTTAAAGAGAAAGGGTTCACTGGTGAAATTATGCTAAAAATCAGAAATTTTATTAACAGGTATTAACAAGAATTTTAAACTTGAATTCTCTCTATTTAGAGAGCTCCTTAAACAATTTTAGGAACAACATAAAAATAAAAGAAAGGCCTTCCACTAAGGAGGCTTTAACATCCCATGAATAAAATAATATGCGGGAAAAAGTTATTGATAAGGTTCTTTGAAAATTTGGTATTTGAACTATGGGTGGGAAACATAAACATTTTCACGCTAATTGAAGAAGTATATCATTTTCTAAACATACTTGATCAATCCATACCACAAAGGAATTAAATTGCATCACTTGAATGATAAGTGAAGAGCAAGACACTTGCCTCGATTTAATGAGTTCTCGACCTTAACATCGATCGACAACTCAGTTTCATGACAATCTCTTTACTTGCTAGCCTTTTATTTGGCCCTACTTCCATTTCTACTTCGTAACTCACCAACTTCCACGTCAATACACCCATCGGCTTTGATACCTGTCCTTCTGTCCGTCTTTCCATTTACCCGCGCACTGCTCCTGGCCAGGTCTCCTATTCTAACCTTTACAAGATCAGATACTATTTCAGTATTAATTCAAGCAAAACCTTATTGTTTGCTCTATTCTACCCATGCACGTCCTATAACGCTTTTACACATATCATATATAACCATATACAATCTTATTCACGGAATAGCTTTAGTATAACCAAGTAGGTCAAATAAACACTTCACATAAACAGTTAACACAGGTGGCCACTTAATACCTAAATACTATCTAGTGGCAAACACTTCAACACAATACCACGCCTCAATTTTCACATCAACTTTTACATATTTACCTAGACCCTTAGAAATCATAACATACTTTTAAATCATTGAAATCCAATAAATTAAACAGATTTATATATATTTGCAGGGGAATTTTAGAAAATTTCGGCATGTAGTATTCGTTTAACGGACTATCCACCTGTTTTTCAATTCAACAACTCAAGGAGTTTTAATTATATATTTACCAAAAATCAAGCTGCCTCAACTTGCAGCAACATAAAAGTGCACAAATAAAGAAAGTACCCGCCCAGACATGCGGCACCTCAACACATAAGAAATTCTGCCTCGACATGCAGTAAACACATAATAATTTATGTTAGCATTAACTACTACTTACGCTATATCAATGATCATATCACTCACGCATATTAATGATACACGTGACAATCAATCATTGGTATTCGAAACCCTAGGAAACAACTCCTAGCACTAACTATTACTTACGCTATATCAATGATCATACCACTAGAGCATATTAATTATACTTGTGACAATCAATCATTGGTATTCGTAAGCCCGAGGATCTAGTCGATGAGAATTACACAAGTCCTTAAATATTGACATTTAGAACTTATGATCTCTTTACGACTCCTTGCAGTTAAACTAAATAACATATAATCATTGACCACATAAACACATAAAGAAATAAAATAACAGTTTAACTTTACTATATTTAACATTTGAAAACCATACATATAACTCACCACCACATATTTGACAAGTCTAGTATCTAACAAATATTATGACTCGACTACGACATTTAATCCATATAAACTAACACCAAGTAATTTACAATTATACATTCCACAATTACTTATAACTCAGCTTATGGCATTTATCATATAACCATTTATACATAGTAACACCGTCAAATACCATGATTCGGTTTATACCATCAAACATATAAACATTTTACAATTTGTAAAATCGTATAAACTCTACATATCTTCCGACAATCGCAATTAGCAATTAACATTTCAACTAATATATTCAAACTAAATACCCGAACCATTAATATAAATTCCTCAATAATATGAGTAGCTTAAACAAAATATTCGACTCCAACATTCGACATAATCCCCAAATTTCAACTTCCGAAATTAGTACACAATAATAACAATTAGCAACTAAATAATCACCAAAACATATAATCAAACTCACAATTAATCTCATAATTAATTAACAATTATAAACTTTTCCGAATTAAACTATGAAACATAACAATATCCACAATTTACAACTTTAATCTAATTACGAAAATCAACATATCTAACTTGCAATTTAAAATAATTAAATTACCGGCGATGGATCGTGGCGGAGTCATGGCGGCTGGACAGTGGAGGGGAGAAGAGGACCAGCAGAGAGAGAGAGAGGGGGAGAGAGAGAGAGAGAGAGAGAGAGAGAGAGAGAGAGAGAGAGAGAGAGGAGGATTGATTTTTTTGGAATTTTGGGAATTGGATTTTGAAAGGTATAATTCTTTTCGTGTTTTAATTATTTAATCTCCGTATTAAAGTCGTAGTAAATTTGAGTTTGATTATGTAATTGTCGTGATTGAATTAGTTTAATTGTGTGATTATCGTTGAAATTGTAATGATTTAAATTGCTAGTTAATTAATAATTTCGTAATTAGATAAATGTAGTAAGTTAAGAATATTAGTTGATTTTCCGTATTTAATTTGGAGGAGTATAATCGCTATTTATAATTGTGGTGATTTAATTGGAGATAAATTGTGAGTTTAATGTGTTAATTGTAGTAATTATGGAATGAATAATTGTCAAGTACTCGGTGGTATAGTATATGAGGTTAAATGGTGATTGGTCGTGTATATGAGTTAAGTTGTTAAGTTATGGATACGTGGTTAATGATTTTGTGTTTATAAATTGAATTTGCTTTATTAAATGGAATTTCAGAGTTTATTGAGATTTAATTGGTAAGTTAAGTGGATATTAACTTTAGGTATGTATATGGCTTTAAATCTCTATTGTAAAGTGATTTTCGAATGACTATAGTAATTGAAGTTATATGTTGGTTTATATGTGGCTAATTGAGGGTCGGTTATCAGTCAATAGTATTTGGGATTAAAATGACTTTGATTAAGTGATTATAGTTGTTAGAGTTATATGGGTTTGCTAATTGTAAATGTTTTCGATTAAGTAATTGTATAACTGCGTTAGTAGTATATTTCGATTTAAATGTTAAGTACTAATTGCTAGTTGTTTATGGCCATCGATGAATGTTTACGTGCTAAGTGCTATAAGTCGAGTCAATTACTTGGTATTTGTTTACAATTGGTCAAATGATTATCGATAATGGTTTTGGGTAGAAAGTTAAATTGTTATTGTTATAGGAGGTGTAAGTATATGAATGGTTAATTGGCTATGTGCTAAATGGTATAAATCAAGTTATAGTATATGTTGAAAGTATAAGTGCCAACTACGTGGTGTTGGCTTAAATGTGGATAAATGTAGTTTACTTTTCTTACGTGTTGAGGTGCCGCATGTCTGGGCGGGTAAATTTCTTTATGTGATTAGTTGCCGCATGTCTGGGCGGATACTTTTCATTATTTGTTTACCTTTATGTTGCTGCAACTGAGGCGGCTTTTATTTTATCAAAAACAGGGTTATAAATTGTTTTGTTTGGCATGGAGGGGCTGAGCCCATAGTCCGATAAACGAATACTACATGCCGAAATTTTCTAAAAATCCCCTGCGTTTTAAAGTTATTTAAATTATTTGATTTAAAGATTTAAAGGCATATATGTGTATAAGTGTTTAAGTGCATATGTGATGATTAATGAAGTGTGGATATATATATATTGATGTATGTATTGTTTGCGAGTTATAAGTAATTGATTATTAAATGGTTGTTTATGTACTAAATAGTACTTTACTATTATTCCGAGTATAGTTAGGGATTCGTTATGGACCCAGCGATCAAGTTGACGAGACGGTTGAAGGAAAATGAACGAGTGATCGAGTAAAGAACAAAGTACAGTAAGTGGTGAATCGACGCACTGGAAACGAGGCAAGTGTACTAACCCTCGCTTATCGTTCAAGCGAGATAAATATGTTTCTATTCAGTATAAGTATCCCTTCAAATTCTTATTGCTTTTGTCCTTTTCTTTCAAATTATTGTTAAGGAAATGTTTTATTCAAGTATTCTGTTTATATAGTATCTCAAAGTTTTATTGCTAGTATTATCCTTTCTTAAGTATTGACGGTAATATTCTGTTAAAGTTTTTGCTAGTATTGCTTCCTAAAATGGTTATTAATTAAAGATGTTTTTAAAATTTCCTTATACTGGGCTGGTCTTTTGCCAGTGAGTATAAAGGACTGAAAAGGTTTAATGTTTTAAATTATTAATAAGATGGTTTATAAGTTGGATAAGCGTAAGAGGCTAGGGTGGTCCTAGTCCAGCACTTTTATTTAGCGTAAGAGGCTAGGGTGGTCCTAGTCCAGCATTAAAGGCCAATGTGTTGCCTCAGTGGGAACCCAGTTTTAAAGGAATGGGGACTTTACGTGGCTGATCACCCGTATTGTCCGTAATCTGAAGAATAATAAAATCAATTTAAATGTTTCAAAAAGTTTCACGGAAAGTATGTTTTATTTGTGGAATAGTTTTAATGAGAGGAATGTTTTGGCAAGATATATCTGTTTTACGGTTTATTGGACATGAATGTTTTGATAAGATATACCTGTTTTACTATAAATGATTATCGGTTTAGAAATTGTGTATTTCTGAGTTAATTGTTGTCTATATGATTAAAAGTTGAAACCTCAGTAAAATAATGAGATTAAGGATAGATAGAAGTTTTTCAGTTATTCCCTTCGCAAGTAACATTGTACGTGAAAGTGGAGTAAGAATGATTGGAAAAATTCTTGATATTCTTTCTCTCAAAGTTTTATCTGGGGCAGAGATGGTTAGTAGTAAATAAAAGAGTGTTATGTTAGTATTTTGAATGGTGAAAAATAATTCACGGTTATTACGGTCACCGTGGCATGTGTTGCGCAGTGATAGTGAGAACCGAGAATGATTTGAGATCTTCTTAGTAATTCAAACTCATGATTGTCAGGCCGGTTAGGCAGCTAGGTATGCAAATGCTTAGCGACATGAATGAGATTTGAGTAACTGAGAATTTCTTGGAGATTTCGTTTAAGTGTTAGATAAAGTATTTTTGCAAGTATTAAAAGTATTGAATCTAGTATTACGACCCTTCTCAGTTATTAATCTTGATTTTGAGTTATAAAGGTTTTAAATGATATTAATCTCTTGTTAAAGTTAAGAATCCAGATTTCAATTATAGTATTGGTTATAAATTGGTGAGTATTTCTTCGCTCATGTTTATCGTTCCTATTTCTCGAATTGCAACTATTGCATTCTTGTTTAATCCAGTTCAGTTTTATATATATATAACTTGCTGAGCGTTCTTTGGCTCACACTTGTTGTTTTTAAAATCTAACTTTTCAGTAAACTAGTTGGTGAGACTTAGCCTGCACAGTTCAGAAAGTGGAGAGAAGAAGCGGGATGCAGTTGTGAAGCTGACGTGGATCACGGTAGTTAGATTTGTAATTGATTTGTTGTATGTAAATATATTTTAGTAGTGATATTATGTATTTGATTAGTTGGCCTGGTATACTTCTATTCGAAGTTATATCAGTGATTTAGGTCTGTATTAAGTTTTGTAATTAAAGTTGTATTTAAGTTGGTTTTGGGTTTTTCTTGTTTCTAGAACTGTAACCTAAGATCCTGAGTTAGGAGTTGGGGTCAAAGAGCTGTTGATTGAGTTTTTGTTTTTATTTCAATTTTATTTTGGATTTCAGATTTTCAGTTTAGTATTTAGCAGGTTTATGTTGTATTTACGAATACATCATGGCCAATTTTTTTTGTTAGAACTTTTGAGTTTGTTAGCGTGACGCCCAAATCTACTGACCCCGGATTTGGGGGCGTTACAGGTTGGTAATCTAACACGAGAATTAAACAATTACATCGAAAATGAAAAATAAATAAAAAAATGAATAAAAATATTATACCTTTTCGATTTCCAAATTTCTCCCACGAAAATTCCAAGAATCAATCCTCCCCTTTTTCCTTCTCTCTCTCTCTCTCTCTCTCTCTCTCTCTCTCTCTCTCTCTCTCTCTCTCTCTCTCTCTCTCTCTCTCTCTCTCTATATATATATATATATATATATACATATATATATATGTATAATATCAGCACTGCCACCACAGTAGCACAACCCCTTCCCCCTTCTTCTTCTTTCCCCCAACACGACTGCGGTCCTGCCGGCCACCATCGCTGCCCCGGCGCCGCCCCTCACCAATCACATCTCATGCGCGTCTTACACACCCACCACAGCACCCACTCATGCCTCACACACACATACACCCCCGATTATATACACACACACGTGTATATATATGTATAAGCTATCCAATTGATTCAACAATCAACCCCAAATTGAAAAGCCCCAATTTCTTCAAACCCTAATTTTATCCCTCTTTCCCCAAATTTCTATGTCACCGACTGTGTATGCTGCGTGTTTTTGCTTAAATGGGCTGGGCCCAATTATTATATGCTAACTACTAATTATTATTTTGGGCCCAAATAAAATGCTTCTTATTCGTTTTTAAAACTAATAAACATCTTTTATGAATCGGAACTAAATAAAAAAAAAAATTTTAAAATTAAACTTTTCACTGTTAAAATAAAGAATATAAATTACAAGCACGCACATATTTTTAAAATATTTTTAGGATCAAAAATGAATTAAATATGGATTTTACAAGTTTTGATCCTTTAAATACAATAAAACTCTTAAAATCATTTTAAAATACCACAACACCAAAATTAATCCACCCAACAATTTTAAAAACTCAATAAATATATAAAGATAATATTTCAAAAGATATCATGATTTTTAATCCCTTCGATAATTTTATAAAATTGATAGAGGATTAAAAATACATGATTTAAATATATTTAAATCCTCAAAATACAAATAAATTTACATAAACCTTTACAGCTTACCCAAATCATCACATAAACACCATCTCACATACGTTTCACCTTTACAACAATATTCACATAAACACAATTTCACACATATTCCACTTTCCAACAATAATCACATAATAATATCCATAATTTATATTAAATAAATATTTATAAAATACAAAATTTTCTAGGGCGTTATATCCTTCCCCCCTTAATAGGATTCTGTCCTCAGAATCAATCCTAAGAACACAAATCAAAATACTTCTCAAATATTTTGCTTCCACTTCCTAGGTTGTATCTTCAACTCTAGGATTCCCTCATACCATCTCATACTTTAATAATCTCATTCTGCGAGCCCTCGAATTTTGAAATAACCTTAAGCTTTGGTTTTCGAGCCTTATTAACTCTAGACATTTACCACACTTAGGCAAATATCTTTTCTCCGGAAATCGGTATGACCTTTCCGTATAACGAACTATACCCCGCGTCAAAACTTATGTTATCACGCCAATCCTTCGCAATAATGCAACCGCGTTATTTGCCTTGATTCACAACAATCTACACTTGGCACCATTCTCCAGCGCTTACTCGTAATCACACGGTTTCAGATAGAACTTCGAAAAAGAAATCTCAAGAAATCCTTCAATCGGATACTACAATCAACACATACGTCCTTAGATGCACATCAAGCATAATTCAATTAACAACTCGATTCTCACTCTAATAGAATATTCTGGTTTGCTAAATCTTTGTGAAACATAGCCTCGATTATTTACAACTTTTGATAGCTAAATCTTGTCACCTTGACTGTGACTTCACTCAATACAAGAACAAAATTAAGTTAACCAATTTGTAATATTAATTCTTTTGAGGTCAAAACCTCACTTGATACTAACCATGAAGCAATTCTTACTCCAACAATTCCCAACAAGCTCCCGCTTTTATCAACATGCATATTCAACTTATAATGCTTCACTATTTATTTACATATCCTAAACGAAACCTTCCTCAAATAAAACTTTGAGAAAAGAATATTAAGAAATTCCCAACCATCTTACTCCTCTTTCACGTGCAATGTTACTCGAGAAGGAAATAATCTGAAAACTTCAATCCATCCTTAATCTCATTGTTTTACTGAGTAACCATTTCGAACTGATGACCATTTTCCTTAAATCGTATATATATCTTATCCAAAATACATTACCCCGCATCCTCTGAAATCAACTTTCGAATCGCAAATCTGCATACTTGACGAGTCCTCGGATTTGACTCTACACATTACAACTTCAACATTTACACCACTCACATTAACCACAAAATCATGACTTTCGAAATTCACATTAAAATCCTTGTGCTAAATTTTCTCCTTTTCTTAGAAACTCTTAAAATCGCTCTCGATTGGTTTGCATACGCTTCATGAGTCTTCGATCATCTTGATATGTGACCTACGATCATATTAAATTCTTCATCTGAATGTCGTTTGAAATCTTATTCATCGGAATATGCTTTGACTTAATTGTCTCCTTTCCGATATCTCCTTATACAAAGCAATTCCATTTCCTTGGTACAACAACTTCTTGATTTGCTTAATCGTTAAGACCTCAATGTCTGCTTTCGACCTCAAAACACCACCTTTATCTTTCTCAAAGTCAAAATCTCCCTTTTTCTGGTCCTCACAATTTGCTCGCATTTCGTTGTTAGGAAATAAATCTAATCTTGGATCGTATTTAGTTCTTTTTCTAGTTATTACAAACACTTCCTACTAACTTACTTCATAATCATTTTGAATTTCTAGATTCTTGATAGTCATAAAAGCGGTCCTTTCATTCTCTTCATAAATTCCACCAAGATTTATATGATACTATTTCTGACAAAAATCCTATCTTTCCAAGCTGATAACATTTATCTTTAACTTCTGACTCTGCTACTTGTTACCACACTACCCTTCTGGTTACAGCCACAACTTTCCACATTTATTTTAATAAAATCTCTAGGGATTTTTCTCCCGAAATCTTATTTTCTGATCATGGGGTCTCGTTAATTTCTGCTAATTCTCTTTCTTTAGGAAACTACGGTGCCCTTTCTCTTGTAACTCCACATCTTCGGGATTCCACATTCTTTTCTTAACTAAATTTTATATGTCTTCTATTTAATCACTCTTGGAAACTTTCTGGTTTCTCTGTCTTCCTCCTTATTGACATTTTATTCCATCTTGGTCAACTTTCCACCATCCTTGATAATCATGACTTTCTACCCTGGCTTGCATAAGTCATTTACTCCACATATTCACCTTACCCCTCATTCAGTCTTGGTTCTTCTTGATAATTCTTCCAAACCATTATGTTTTACTTCACTCTGATTTATTCAAGTTAGCCTTCTTGATTCTAAAATATTATGTCTAACGATGGATTTGAATCATTCAAAATCTTATGATATTTCATTTACTATCTCTGCCCTTCAGTAGGTGTCCAAAACAATCTTTCTTCGGCATTGAACATCTTATACCCATATCTCCATTACCATTCTCTTTTCGCCCTTAACAATTTCTGTAATCATGCACTCTTATTTACTGTCCTTTTTCCTGTATTCAATTCTCATTAGCCTCAGACCTTGTCCATGCTTTATCGGTTCAGTAATTATTCCAATTTGACACGACATATCTGTCTTAATCACCAAATTCTTAAACTTGCATAACCACTCATTCGTCAATGCAGTTATAGTTTTAATCATTTAAGACGTTGTCACGTCTGTCTTCGCATCTCTTTCATCATTAGGAATTTTGAAATCGTCGAATTTTTGACAAAAGAAGTCAATAAAATGAATGGGGCATCAAGTATGAATAGACACTGAGTGTATTTGATAAAACTTTTATAAAGGAATTTAACCGAGAGATCAATATGATCTTTGAACTATTTTCAGGTTGCATTTGTCACTTGGTCAACCACCACAGTACATAAAGATGATAGGTTGTTCATCTCAGCAGGAATAGAGAAAATCAGGTATTCATGACAATGGAAGGGATTCAAGAGTTTCAAAAATATTCCTTGTACGTTGGACCAAGTGCCCTCCGAAAGTATAGATTTTTTTTCGAAAGAATGGGATTGAATTTCGAATAAATATGATATACAAAGCTTGTCATCAATTGATGTATAAAAGACTTTTCAATAGATACTTCAATGATTGATCAAGCAAATATTCAAGAAATTCCTAATTATTCATAACCTCACTCTTGTCGACTAAGCACTAATATACTTAGCTGCCAAAACCGGCCTGACAATAATGAGTTGAATAAAAAGAAGATCTCAATTTATTCTCGATTTTGGACCGTTATTGCGCAACGAATGCCTCAACAACGATACCAACCGGGAATTAATTTACGACAATTCAAAAGAAGACTAAGAAATTTCTTTAAGCAATGAATTTGAATGAATCAACGATTAAGGGTGTACATCTACGCTCAACTTCCAATTCTTGCTAATAATCGCTTCCCACTTCGTATTCTTAACCTTCTCGTACCATCTCCGAAACATTCACATCGAAACTAATATCGTAGAAAGTTCTAGATTCTAAGCAAAAATCTCGAGATAACGTCCCCCGGACTGATAGCACCAGCTGCCCACTTAGCTTACGCCGCTTCGGGTTTGTTATTTTGCTAATAGCCCAATCCTTAAACGATTCGAACTTCTGCTCGCGCGATATGCCGAAAGACCGATTAACGTCGCAATGCTTGCCGAAGTATCCTAACGTGATCCTTATCCTAAACCGTTCTACCCAACGTCTATCCTATACACGTACCCTAACCCTCCTATTCTATTTCAGTGACCATAACCTGTAGCTCTGGTACCAACTTGTAGCATCCCAAAATCCGGGGTATAGATTTGGGGCCATTAATCACCATCAATTTCTTACAACTCTGATTATAAACATTATATGACAATGGAAAACAATAATAACCCCTTAACCAAGATCGCATACAGGTTATGGTATGAAACAAACTATCGAATTATGAATTTACAACCATTCTCAGAATAAAACTGTTATACAATTTTTATAACTACATGAGGTTTCCGTCCAGCTAAAAGTCCAACCTTGACTAATTCCCAATCACTATCCGATGAGATTCCATAACCCGATCGTCTCCTCTCGCTGCTGGAAAGCAACACCACTAACCATTACTAGGTCCACTAATCCTCTCTATTAACTGAAAAAAACAAACAAGCAAGAGTGAGCCAACAATGCTCAGCAAGTGCAATAGTGATAACAATTTCAATAACGATGACAAATCTGATAAACAAAGGGGTTTCATTACATTCTATGAAAGAATCAATTATATCAATTTTTAGATTGCCACGAGGGCCAAAAATTCACCATTAATAAGGTGCATCAGAAACTAGAACTGATTAGAGTTCCGATATCAAAATATTATTAAACAGACTTCCAAGGAGTCGAGAACTGAACATCTCAATCTCAGAGTAATAATTAGAAATGGAATTTTTATTTATTTTAAAAAAACATCAAGGTTAGGCTGCTGATCAGTCGCGCACTAACCCCGGACAAACGCACACAGCAATGTCCTTAATTTGATCCATGACACACATTGGCCTTAACTTCTAACCATTAATCTGGTCTCCCCGAAGGGACATCTGTTGACCATAATATGGTCTCTCCGAAGGGACATCTGTTTAAAAAAAAACATATCCAATTATAAGTCAAACGCATTAGGTGTCGAAACAATCGACAATCTTTGTCAACCGAACAACTGGAAACTCACGTCCAGAATAACTCATGATTAAGAGTTAATGAGGAAACAACAATATCTGCTGGTATCGACAAGTTCGATACGATACAAGGGAATAACCAACTAGTCAAGATCTTTACTAAATACCGACGAGTTCGGTAATAAGTGGGGTGGAGAATATAGAGAACAATACTTTGAATCCATATCAACAAGATAACTATAAGTAATTGGGGGCCATAACATAAATAACTTGATTAAAGAGAGAATCAAATTGAGCAACAATAAAAGATATTTAGTGCAACAAGATAATCATCAGTAAAATTCTAAGTTGGAGCCGGAACATGATTAATCATTGCAAAATAATAAAATCTTTCAACACATGGTAATGTTTGACTCAACGTAAATGAGTAAAACATCTTAAATGATTAATTGCAAAAAAATAGTTTTAGGATAATAAATTTCAAATCAATTTGGAGAAATCATTTTTAAAGAGAAAGGGTTCACTGGTGAAATTATGCTAAAAATCAGAAATTTTATTAATAGGTATTAACAAGAATTTTAAACTTGAATTCTCTCTATTTAGAGAGCTCCTTAAAAATTTTTAGGAACAACATAAAAATAAAAGAAAGGCCTTCCACTAAGGAGGCTTTAACATCCCATGAATAAAATAATATGCGGGAAAAAGTTATTGATAAGGTTTTTTGAAAATTTGGTATTTGAACTATGGGTGGGAAACATAAACATTTTCACGCTAACTGAAGAAGTATATCATTTTCTAAACATACTTGATCAATCCATACCACAAAGGAATTGAATTGCATCACTTGAATGATAAGTGAAGAGCAAGACACTTGCCTCGATTTAATGAGTTCTCGACCTTAACATCGATCCACAACTCAGTTTCATGACAATTCTTGTAACACCCCCAGATCCGGGGTCCGGGATCCGGTCGTTACGGTCTCCAATTCTGTCCACAATACTTGAACTCACTTCAACATAAAATAAATTACATCTTTATGACCCAACACAACAATATAAAACACACCCGTTATAGACCCAGAGATGAAATCAGAGTAACAACCAAATTTTATTAATCACATTATGAGTTCTTACAACTCAAAAGAGTTATAATATGAATACATACTCTTTGTCATCCATTTACATAAGTCATACTAGTCCATATATTTGGTACTGAAAGAATGAATCTATCCTACCAATAGCTTTCTCTTCGGCTCTGGTAGTCTCATCGTCCTCGCCAGCGTCGAGTGCACCTTGTGCGAGTCATCTGGTCTAGCTTTTATGATGATATAATAATAAAGCAAGGGTGAGCAATAGCCCACCAATAATAATATTTAACTGAACGATAATATATAAAAGTTCAAAAGTATCTTTCAAACCATATGCCATGCATTTACGGAAATGATGCCAGTTTAATATGAACGATGAAGTTACAAGGTAACTCAAAATGTAAATATATGTGGGAATATCTGCTATGTCGAAAATAAGCAAAATATTATCATTTATCGTATAAAGAGGAACTTGCAAGGAAAATATTGCAATTCCAGTTATTAACATTTTTCAAAGTCCTACAACCTAAAAGAAGTCTCTTCGATACGTGTTGCGGAAGACACCGTCAACCTGAAAGAAGTCTCTTCGATACGTGTTGCAGGGAATTCCTAATTTGGGAGATGAACCAATACTGGAGTTATCACGCGTCAGCTGTCCCACTCCCTGATGATCAGTCGGGGATGGTACAATCGAATATAGTTTACTACCGGTAGAAGGAAGAACTGACGGCTCCACTTGTCGATTGCCTTTAATAGTAACTCCCTGGCCAATGGTTAGGCCTTGTGATGGACCGCGCGACTCGACCTCTTACACACGACTCCTAGTTCGAATAAATCCACAGCATTGAAACGTAGAGTTTGTCCTCCCTTCCCCAAGTGAAATACTTGTTGATAAGACTCCACAAAGTAGTCGTATCTAGTTGGAAAGGAAAATTCACCAACATTTCCCAAGCTTTAGCTTGTTAATGGATATCAACTTGTTCCAACAATCTTACCCCTCGAGTGATGAGAAGGTACACGCAGACTTAATGAGTCCATAGCAACCAAGTTGCGAGTGAAAAGGATAAATTATGAGATTTATGACCGGGAAGTCTACAAGATAAATAACATTGCTCAAGTAGGTTCCCCTATAACATGGAAGTTTGAGCGAGCATTTAAATCCTTTTAAGATAGATTTAAATGAAAAATAAAGAGTTGGGAACCTTTCCTTGATAAAATAGTCGTAAAAAGACTCCGAAATATTTTACATAATATCTGGAGGTGACAGATAATCTCCGACTAATATAAATCATTTTTAAAAAGAATTTAAAAGATCTAAATAAATATTCCAAGAATATTTATTAACTCAATAATAATTACGGAATCATATTAAATTATAATATAGCTCGTAAGTAATCCTCGAATGAATATATGAAATTATTTACTAAATAAATCCCTCCTTAAATGAATATTCGAAATAATATTCATTAAATAATTAAACTCCAATAAATGTTTAAAATAATATTCAATAAATAGGTCAATCCTTAAACGAATATTTGAAAATAATATTCATTCAATAAATAATCTTCTAAATGAATATCCAAATAATATTCATTTAGTAATCAAAACTTTAAAGGAATAATCGAAATAATATTCCTTAAGTAAATAGAACTTCCAATGAATATTATAAAATAATATTCATCAAGTACATAAAACCTTAAATGAATATTCGAAAGTAATATTCATTTAATAAATAACATTCTAATGAGTATCAAAATAATATTCATTAAATAATCAACTCTAAATGAATATTCGAAACTAACATTCATTTACTATCTCTCGACTGAGATAATACTCGAATAACATTCCTCGAAATATTTCCAAGTAATTGATACTTTATGGAATATAAATAATGTTTAACAATAACATTCCTCAGATAAATAATAATCTGTCGTCGGAATCCCTCCGGGTTTCCACGACTATCTATATCTCAAAATACCGACTCCCGGTCTATATTTAGAATGAATATCATATGCCATTCGCTAAGGGTCTTACCAAAACAATCCGGCTTATCACTGATAATTCGTATCTAGTCTATAAGCCAATATCAATTCAGGGAATAGGTATCATAATATAATTTGACAATAGGCATGCATGCTATGGCATATGTAAAATGGCAATCACACACACACATATATATATATATATATATATATATATATATATATATATATATATATATATATATATATATATATATATATATATATTATCACAACAACAGGTTCAAAGTTTTGAACACTTGCCTGGTAATCGGGTGTGGGTGGAGATAGCGTGCCCTGGGTCTGCTCGATGATCTATAAATAATCAGAACATTCCGAATTAACCACTAACACCTTTTAAGAGTCTAAGTATAAACTTCACTTAAGTCGAAACACGTTTTCGAATTATCCCGTTATACACTTTTTAGTGTAACTCTTTTTATTACCGATACGATCTGACATTTGTTTGTTATTACGACATGTCATCATACCCACACTCGGTATATACTTAAGTCGTATAAGTTCTAAAGTCGATCGATTACGAACCGAGATTATACCTCGAGTTTTATCATTTGTTTTCTAAGTGTTTTACCAAAGTTATAACCAAGCGGGTTTTTTAGGGGCTCGTTCGCGTTTAACTTCGATTCAAACATTTTTATAAAATCGGAAAACGATCCGTTTGACATGTGGTTTTCTTTCATACCTTCCTTATGACCTCTAGTATTTATTTACCAAGATTCGCCACTGAGTAACATGCTTTATGAGGGTTCAATTGAAGTTACGAACTTTTACTTACGTTTTCGAACCAATTTTAGTAATTTGACCATAACTCCTAAACCGTAATTCGGAATGTTTCGATTCTTGCGCCAAAACGATCTATGGCTCGAGATCTACAAGGACCAGTCATAATATTACCAAGGTCAGGAAGTTATATCAACTTCCATGCTTGGTTTCTAAGTGTTAACGAAAATTTGGTATTACGACGGCTATAAATCGAACGTTCTAAAAATCATAGCAACACAACCAAGCTACACCGGGCATCAATACAACTCATACACATATTTCTCATCCCAAATCTGTCCAAGAACATCTACTTTACCATTATAACCATCATGTTACCAAAATCACTAAATCACTTAACTAATCATGCTTATAACATACTAACATCATCACCAAGCTTAAATCCATCAAGAACATGCATAATTCTCAAAACAAGATCTAGAGTTTCAAGAGGTCTACCTTCCTTGATGTATGTAATAGCCTTATAAAGCTTGGTATGGTCCTTGTCTAGCCTTAACACACCTTAGATCAACCAAAGAATCAAAGAAATCAAAGTTAGTTTCTAGAAATCACTATTCATCATCATCTTGTAAAATTCATAACAAATTGAAAAATAAAAGTTTGGCTCTAAAATTTTTACCACATCTTGGCCTCTTCATAATATTTGTTTTGAGTCCTAGATCATCAGATTTGAAGCTTCCTAGCTAGGGTTTTGATCTCACTTTTCCCGCTGGACAGAAATTGCCAAGAACAGGCAGGTTGGCTTCTTCAACTTGGGGAAGGGATTTGACTAGGCTAGACTACTTGGATTGCCATGAAATTTTGATCGAACCTTGGTCATGGACTGGAGAAGCTATGGTTAAAATTTGGTGATTTGATCATGGATAGAAATGGAGATATGAATTTTTCTTTGAATGGTGTTTATGCTGGGCAGTTTAGAGAAAATGAGAGAAATGGGGTTGTTTGGATTGCTCTTGATCTAATCATTGGCTAATGTGAATTATTGTGATGGATATGGATAATATCTAGCATAAAGTGGCTTTATTAAAGTGCCTAGGTCATCCATGATGCAATCAAGTGGACAAGTGTTAGGATTTTGTGGTTGGATGATGAAAACATGCTAAGTACTTGGTTTGTTTCTAATACCACTAGTTAGCATTGTAACTAGCTTGGTTACTTGACCTTATCCTCTTGCACATGCATGCATCTTGGTCCTCTGCTTGTTTCTTTGTCCGGTTATTACTCAATTTCATTGATCGTTCGGAGGAATATCTCACGGATTTCTAATTAGGGTTTACCGGAAATCTTCTTAATATTAATGCTATCATTCTCCATCTTTTTTATTAACTTCCAAATTTAAATTCCTTAAATCCATTCGTTAAATTCTTAAGTCTATCAGTGTCCAGGGAACTCTCGGAGAAAATAAAACTGTGGTTTTTCATAATCCGACAGCTTTTACATACATTTATTTTCCCCCTGGATCACTAATACGAACTCGGAAATCCGTTCTGAATACTTCTATATAGTGTCGTCTCATAATATTCTCATTTCCAACAAAAACACTATTCATTCTTTTTTCTTTACTCATCCTCTTAGGGTTGTACAATTGTCCCTGATCTCTTTCGATCATTCCTTAACCTTTTTACGGACCCACTGGACCAATAACAGATATTGATTTGGATGACATAAGAACAATCTTCTCCTTTAGAATTATGAAATCTCAATTTCCTAGGAGATAGATAATTCTTATCTAAAGTGTCAACCAATAGTATTCTTCATGGCATATAAACATTTGAATCCAAATCTATTCCTTTCATTCATTATCTCAATCGTTACAACGTAGTCCTAATCACTATTCACCAATACCTCAGTACATAATAAAAAGTTTTAATTATATCCAAAATTTGGGGTTCTTATAGTCTCCCCTCCTTAAAAGGATTCCGTCCCGGAATCAGGTAGGAAGCAAAGAGTCGTTTGCCTGTCGTTCACTTTTTAGCTTCCCGGTCAATTCTTAGTCGTTCTACCCTTTCTCAGCACATCTTCTAGTGCTACAATCCATACTTTATCCTTTTTCCATCAGCGTTGCTACTTTTCGTACCACACACTATCCGGGTTATGCTCTTACTCAATCTTATCCTTATTGATACCTGCAATAACATTGGTATCACTATCATACTGCGAATTCGGAGGTAACCTCGCTCGTACTGTGCATTTCCTGACCGCTTTAATCTTTGTAATCTCGATCAATATAGAGAAGTGGAAAGATTTATTGAGAGATCACTATGATCATGAACATTTGTTATATTGCATAGTTAGTACAGAAGGGGGCCAGCCTTTAGTACTTGACAAGCAATTAAACAAGTTATGGTATTCCACTTATACTTCTATCACATAGACAGATAGTCACGTAGCAGGACCTCCCCTCCTTAAAGGGTTCTTCTTCTCAATTCATAAAGAAGATGAATAAGAGAGAAGAAAAGAAAAGAGTTCTAAAGGATTATAGAAGGTTTTCATGATGGTAAAATATCATACTCAGAATTTACCTCTAAACTATAGAGGTTCATTAAAGAAGAAAATAATCATAATTATATCCAATACTATTTGATCGCAATCTCACGTGTCAACATATGTTGCTGCTTTGTCCACTATTCTATGGACCTATACTCTGGTTCAACCTTAGCACACTTACTTTTGGAAAATCTTTGAACCTCTCAGGTTAAATCTTAGTTTCTCACTTGACACCATTGTTACTGACATTCCATGTCACGCTACTAGCTTTTTTATATCTATAATATTAACACTATCAGGTTGTCATCCCGAGAATTTTATCAGAAAACCAATTTATTAATCCATTCATAACATTCCTTGCTTCACATTCCATAATTATCTTCCCCATCCTTTTCTTTATCAATCACATCCTTCTTATTATCTGTTCTTATTTACTTCTGTTATTTACTTCCACCTTCATCTCTGTATTGAGACATCTTTTGCACTTGGTACCTCCTTATTGGTATCCCGTCACATTTACTCTATAATCATCACATTATTCTAATTTAAACCCTCCGAAATGAATCTGGCCGATCCCTTTTACTTAGATCCAATATAATCTACTTCTGCCAACCTTGTTTCTCATCACTTGTTCTTTTCTACCCGTGGTTTTCCACAGGTTGTCTTTCGTAAGTCAGACTAGGTCGTATAGCTACCTGCTCGTACTCTTATCATCTATCGAGCATCTACATGTTACTGGCGTAGTCTTGCTACATGAAACACGTTATGATCATGCTATAAGTTTTGGGGGTAAAACTGGCTCGAATGCTACCTTTCGAACACTTTTAAACTCTCAGATGGCCCAATTAGTCTCGGGCTCACTGCCCTTCCCTCCAAGTCTCATTAATTCTTTCTACGGGAATACATTTAGTATCATGAATCATCAACCACATATTCTCTATCTTGTTTGTGCAGAAGTACACTAACACAAACTTGCTTGTCAATCATCAACATGCCATTTAGCTTATCAATAGCAGCACTTTCTTTATCTTTACGTTGTCATCTACTTTCTTAGAAGAATCACCATCGCTTGTTGTTTACGTATTGCGTTAATAGCTAACCATACGGGTTTCAATCCTTTAGGGAGACAAAGTAATCACTATTCCTTATCCATAAGGAACACTTCCCGAACTTGATGTAGATATTAGATGAAGTAGATAAAATTGCAGAAGGGTTTCAAGCATCGCAGCTATGTCAGGTTGATGAAACTATCACTCATGCAGCTTCCATAAAAGACCGGAAACTTAACGGTTTACCTTGTCAATTTTGTATCACGGTCCTGGTTTGCCTCAAAACGGGACCTGCTACGGTACGTAATATGCTTAAGACTCCATCAGGAATCGAATCTTTACTTAAACTATTATTACCTTCGATTCTTGCACAATCATCAAAAGGAATGTAAATTCCTCCACTCCGATATGACCTTCAAGGTCTTTCCAAATATCATTTTGTTTCTTCGGTATGAACATTTGTAATTATTCCTTTATACTAAGACTGTCGGCCACCTCATTGGTCTTTTCTGATAATAATAATTTCTGGTAATCCTTGTTTTCTGGATACATTCCAATTCAAATTTTTCTACCTCATCATTGTTTCATACATTCTCTTCCAAACTTCTAGTTGGAAACTCAGAATATTAACTTTTCTTTGTAAGGTTTCTTAGGTCGTCCTCATCATTCCTCCTGTATTTTCTAGGTACAGGGTATATCAAAATGTCATTGATCAATACTCTAATAATTCTATCTCTGTTCTTTCCAGAACTCTTTTTAATAATCCTTACAGGTCATTGTTGCCTTAGCAAATCCAACTCATATCATTTGAATTCACTATGTCTTTATTAGGGTTAATGCCATTACTTGTGCATTCCCCAGGGTTTGTCTTAATTTATGGATATCCTATCCTTAATTCAACTGCCAAGGAATTCTGGCATCCTATAATTGGCAATCAGATCATGTATCCTTAATAAGGGTCTCTTTCAATCATTTTCATTTGATAATCGGTCGGTGGCTTAATGCTAACCTCTTCTTTCAGATAGTTGTCAGCCTATTTGACCTTCCAAAAGAGAACGTATGTCTATCTGCTTTCTTACAGAACTTGGTAATGGTAGCAAGGATGTTTTGGAAGATATTGGTCGAGTTCAACGTGAATCTCTTAGTACTTATCGTTCTTCTCAAAGGTAATTGCCTTAGACAAAATTTCTACAGCATACTGATCCATCTCTAACCATTTCTATACTCTCTTCATAATCCTTCATTATTTACTTTCCTTAGTCATAATATATTCATGGTATTCATGACACCCTAACATCATACGTCTCAAGTCATTATACTTCCATTTTTATTCGTAATCTTGGACAATCATATACACATGAATCACTTTAGTACGGGTGACCCCATTCCAAAAGTCTAGTAAATTCCCAATCCAAACATGGGTTGCAAAGGGTTCATTAGAAGATTCCTACAATCTCATTAATATTTCCTTTATATCAGAAGCCCTTGCAGTCGGTGCTTACTTAGTAGCATCCCTGCTTTGTCCTTTCATTGCTGGTCTAGTCACTTGAGAATCCTTTATGACTTGGCCTCAACTGACCACACTAAAATGAAAATATATGATTTTAGGGGTTGGCTAATTAGCATTACTTTTCTAGAAATTGCCGACATAGTGTCTTCTTCTTTGATACCTTTCTACCTTTCCAAAACTTTACTTCATATAAGTCTTAATCGACTACTCGACCCGTCTCCGGACACCTTTCCTCTACTTTTATATCAACTATTCTTATCAATCCCGCGTGCCACGCAAGCTTACCATTCCTGGCATAACAGCATTTTCCCTTAAGTCAATCCCGGAGTTCCTTAGTCCGGCTGGTTTCTTACTTACATTTCCCGTTTCCGTCCAATCTCACTTCATCATTTTATCTCTACCATCGATTGTAATACTCAGGGTCCGTCTACTAACCAATATGACAGCAACCTTACCCAATCCACAGGGTTCCCTCTAGTTTCCATTCTTTTCAATGATGTTCTCTGATAATCAGAAAGACAAGGTTTGCCAAAATTCTCCGGATTTCTTTCCAGAATCAGGGAAATTTTGGTCAATCTATCCACCTATTGGTAACATTAAGGAGACCAGTTTCGAAACCTGAAGAATAGTTCTATGAACCTCCAAGCAGGTAGAACTATAAGCAGTCATAATTAATGAAATAATCGTCATCATATTGGAAGTTTGACCTCTGGAGAGGAACCAATTATATACATTTCTTAAAAGGGAATCAACAGTTTCAAACTGAAACCTGTCACAACGTCCCGATATTCAATATTACCAAATGTCAGTCTACCTAACCACTAGTCTCAGAAGGAACATTACCGTCGGAGTTGGTTGTTCCACAAAATTGGCACTACTAAGGCCATCCGAACCTGGTGAACCGTGTTGTCTGAACATATCCGCAAGTACTTTGTCGTGCTGTGCAAGCACACATCTTAATCCTTTATGCGAAGCGTCGTTGGAAGCCCAAAGTCTCCTTTTCCTATTAAGCAATGCCAGCTCTTGGTCATTACCAATTTCATCTTTTAGCTCCAGGAAGATTTTCTCACATTTTTCTCTTTAACTGCTGATCGTATTACTTGATCCATTATAATTCTACATCGGAGTAAACTTAAGGTAACTACTATAATTCATTCAAAGAAAGAATTTAATATTCTTCTGAATCACATGCATCTAACATTTCTGGTTCATCATTTTACTGAGTTGAAATAACCCTATACTCAGTCTCTGACAGTAGTCTCATTACGAGTTCATTTTTGGCTCACTGGTCCCATCTTCCGATAGGTTCTGAGATCATTGTCTTGCTTACTACTTCCTTATATAACTTTATCCAATCATGCTGTCACTTCCCAATGTCTTTACTTTCTAACTGAATCATTCATAAAATGAACATTTCCCTGAATAAAACCACCTCATTAACCTCAATTTGGTTCCATAAATTACAACCTATGACATCTGCCTTCTCATGGCGAATTATTACTGACAATATTCATACTTATTCATTTATCAAATGATATGGCACTTACTGCCTCTTCTCAACTATTCTTAGGGACTCTGCTCCTCGTTTTAGATCGATGCCTTTGATAATCATACATCCCTCTAGCACTCTTTTTGTTAAAATGAAAGTCTCTAATGATTCTCATCTATTCCCGTATAAGATCTCAAGTAATTATTCCAATCCGTCTTACTTGCTGGTACTACCTCTAGTAGTCCGGCCACGAATCCAACATGAATCTTCAGTTCTCTTGCTAATAGCTTAGTTCTTTATGCTCACTTTTCTGAGCACTATACCTTAATCATCTCAGTCTTTCTGGCTACATCCCTCATTCCTCGAGGGTAAGCTCCTTATCCTAACAGGGTTTTCCTTATCTGTTGGAACCTCTTCCGGGTCTCTAGTAGGGTACTCCATCGAATTTACCCGCTGATCTTCAGCATATAAAGCATTATCGCGCTGCTGCTCGTATGCCTCAAGGTCTGTCGCCTTACTCGTCGATACGATATCGAGCTAAGTTACTATCATAATACTTAAGAGTTCCCATAAGGGTTTTATATGTCATCACTACATTAAGTAGTCCGATTATGAACTTGGCAAGAGTTCTTATAATCTTAGTGAATTTATTGTTTTAACGTCGCCTCATCTCCGGAGTTTATAACGTACGCTCTGATACCATTTCTGTAACACCCCCAGATCCGGGGTCCGGGATCCGGTCGTTACGGTCTCCAATTATGTCCACAATACTTGAACTCACTTCAACATAAAATAAATTACATCTTTATGACCCAACACAACAATATAAAACACACCCGTTATAGTCCCAGAGATGAAATCAGAGTAACAACCAAATTTTATTAATCACATTTTGAGTTCTTACAACTCAAAAGAGCTACAATATGAATACATACTCTTTGCCATCCATTTACATAAGTCATACTAGTCCATATATTTTGTACTGAAAGAATGAATCTATCCTACCAATAGCTTTCTCTTCGGTTCTGGTAGTCTCATCGTCCTCGCCAGCGTCGAGTGCACCTTGTGCGAGTCATCTGGTCTAGCTGTTGTTGTGATATAATAATAAAGCAAGGGTGAGCAATAGCCCACCAATAATAATATTTAACTGAACGATAATATATAACAGTTCAAAAGTATCTTTCAAACCATATGCCATGCATTTACGGAAATGATGCCAGTATAATATGAACGATGAAGTTACAAGGTAACTCAAAATGTATATATATGTGGGAATATCTGCTATGTCGAAAATAAGCAAGATATTATCATTTATCATATAAAGAGGAACTTGCAAGGAAAATATTGTAATTCCAGTTATTAACATTTTTCGAAGTCCTACAACCTGAAAGAAGTCTCTTCGATACGTGTTGCGGAAGACACCGTCAACCTGAAAGAAGTCTCTTCGATACGTGTTGCAGGGAATTCCCAATTTGGGAGATGAACCAATACTGGAGTTATCACGCGCCAGCTGTCCCACTCCCTGATGATCAGTCGGGGATGGTAAAACCCAATATAGTTTACTACCGGTAGAAGGAAGAACTGACGGCTCCACTTGTCGATTGCCTTTAATAGTAACTCGCTGGCCAATGGTTTGGCCTTGTGATGGACCGCGCGACTCGGCCTCTTACACACGACTCCTAGTTCGAATAAATCCACAGCATTGAAACGTAGAGTTTGTCCTCCCTTCCCCAAGTGAAATACTTGTTGATATGACTCCACAAAGTAGTCGTATCTAGTTGGAAAGGAAAATTCACCAACATTTCCCAAGCTTTTGCTTGTTAATGGATATCAACTTGTTCCAACAATCTTACCCCTCGAGTGATAAGAAGGTACACGCAGTCTTAATGAGTCCATAGCAACCAAGTTGCGAGTGAAAAGGATAAATTATGAGATTTATGACCGGGAAGTCTACAAGATAAATAACATTGCTCAAGTAGGTTCCCCTATAACATGGAAGTTTGAGCGAGCATTTAAATCCTTTTAAGATAGATTTAAATGAAAAATAAAGAGTTGGGAACCTTTCCTTGATAAAATAGTCGTAAAAAGACTCCGAAATATTTTACATAATATCTAGAGGTGACAGATAATCTCCGACTAATATAAATCATTTTTAAAAAGAAATTAAAAGATCTAAATAAATATTCCAAGAATATTTATTAACTCAATAATAATTACGGAATATTATTAAATTATAATATAGCTCGTAAGTAATCCTCGAATGAATATATAGAATTATTTACTAAATAAATCCCTCCTTAAATGAATATTTGAAATAATATTCATTAAATATTTAAACTCCAATAAATGTTTAAAATAATATTCAATAGATAGGTCAATCCTTAAACGAATATTTGAAAATAATATTCATTTAATAAATAATCTTCTAAATGAATATCCCAATAATATTCATTTAGTAATCAAAACTTTAAAGGAATAATCGAAATAATATTCCTTAAGTAAATAGAACTTCCAATGAATATTTTAAAATAATATTCATCAAGTACATAAAACCTTAAATGAATATTCGAAAGTAATATTCATTTAATAAATAACATTCTAATGAATATCAAAATAATATTCATTAAATAATCAACTCTAAATGAATATTCGAAACTAACATTCATTTACTATCTCTCGACTGAGATAATACTCGAATAACATTCCTCGAAATATTTCCAAGTAATTGATACTTTATGGAATATAAATAACGTTTAACAATAACATTCCTCAGATAAATAATAATCCGTCGTCGGAATCCCTCCGGGTTTCCACGACTATCTATATCTCAAAATACCGACTCCCGGTCTATATTTAGAATGAATATCAAATGCCCTTCGCTAAGGGTCTTACCAAAACAATCTGGCTTATCACTGATAATTCGTTTCTAGTCTATAAGCCAATATCAATTTAGGGAACATGTATCATAATATAATTTGACAATAGGCATGCATGCTATGGCATATGTAAAATGGCAATCACATATATATATTATCACAACAACAGGTTCAAAGTTTTGAACACTTGCCTGGTAATCGGGTGTGGGTGGAGATAGCGTGCCCTGGGTCTGCTCGATGATCTATAAATAATCAGAACATTCCAGATTAACCACTAACACCTTTTAAGAGACTAAGTATAAACTTCACTTAAGTCGAAACACGTTTTCGAATTATCCCGTTATACACTTTTTAGTGTAACTCTTTTTATTACCGATACGATCCGAAATTTGTTTGTTATTACGACATGTCATCATACCCACACTCGGTATATACTTAAGTCGTATAAGTTCTAAAGTCGATCGATTACGAACCGAGATTATACCTCGACTTTTATCGTTTGTTTTCTAAGTGTTTACCAAAGTTATAACCAAGCGGGTTTTTTAGGGCTCGTTCGCGTTTAACTTCGATTCAAACATTTTTACAAAATCGGAAAACGATCCGTTTGACATGTGGTTTTCTTTCATACCTTCCTTATGACCTCTAGTATTTATTTACCAAGATTCGCCACTGAGTAACATGCTTTATGAGGGTTCAATTGAAGTTACGAACTTTTACTTACGGTTCCGAACCAATTTTAGTAATTTGACCATAACTCCTAAAACGTAAGTTGGAATGTTTCGATTCTTGTGCCAAACCGATCTATGTCTCGAGATCTACAAGGACCTGTCATAATATTACCAATTTCAGGAAGTTATATCAACTGCCATGATTGGTTTCTAAGTGTTAACGAAAATTCGGCATTACGGCGGCTATAAATCGAACGTTCTAAAAATCATAACAACACAACCAAGCCACACCGGGCATCAATACAACTCATACACATATTTCTCATCCCAAATCTGTCCAAGAACATCTACTTTACCATTATAATCATCATGTTACAAAAATCACTAAATCACTTAACTAATCATGCTTATAACATACTAACATCATCACCAAGCTTAAATCCATCAAGAACATGCATAATTCTCAAAACAAGATCTAGAGTTTCAAGAGGTCTACTTTCCTTGATGTATGTAATAGCCTTATAAAGCTTGGTATGGTCCTTGTCTAGCCTTAACACACCTTAGATCAACCAAAGAATAAAAAAAATCAAAGTTAGTTTCTAGAAATCACTATTCATCATCATCTTGTAAAATTCATAACAAATTGAAAAATAAAAGTTTGGCTCTAAAATTTTTACCACATCTTGGCCTCTTCATAATATTTGTTTTGAGTCCTAGATCATCAGATTTGAAGCTTCCTCGCTAGGGTTTTGATCCCACTTTTCCCGCTGGACAGAAACTGCCAAGAACAGGCAGGTTGGCTTCTTCAACTTGGGGAAGGGATTTGACTAGGCTAGACTACTTGGATTGCCATGAAATTTTGATCGAACCTTGGTCATGGACTGGAGAAGCTATGGTTAAAATTTGGTGATTTGATCATGGATAGAAATGGAGATATGAATTTTTTTTGAATGGTGTTTATGCTGGGCAGTTTAGAGAAAATGAGAGAAATGGGGTTGTTTGGATTGCTCTTGATCTAATCATTGGCTAATGTGAATTATTGTGATGGATATGGATAATATCTAGCATAAAGTGGCTTTATTAAAGTGCCTAGGTCATCCATGATGCAATCAAGTGGACAAGTGTTAGGATTTTGTGGTTGGATGATGAAAACATGCTAAGTACTTGGTTTGTTTCTAATACCACTAGTTAGCATTGTAACTAGCTTGGTTACTTGACCTTATCCTCTTGCACATGCATGCATCTTGGTCCTCTGCTTGTTTCTTTGTCCGGTTATTACTCAATTTCATTGATCGTTCGGAGGAATATCTCACGGATTTCTAATTAGGGTTTACCGGAAATCTTCTTAATATTAATGCTATCATTCTCCATCTTTTTTATTAACTTACGAATTTAAATTCCTTAAATCCCTTCGTTAAATTCTTAAGTCTATCAGTGTCCAAGGAACTCTCAGAGAAAATAAAATTGCGGTTTTTCAGAATCCGACAGCTTTTACATACACTTATTTTCCCCCTGGATCACTAATACGAACTCGGAAATCCGTTCCGAATACTTCTATATAGTGTCGTCTCATAATATTCTCATTACCACCAAAAATACTATTCATTCTTTTTTCTTTACTCATCCTCTTAGAGTTGTACAATTGTCCCTGATCTCTTTCGATCGTTCCTTAACCTTTTTACGGACCCACTGGACCAATAACAGATATTGATTTGGATGACATAAGAACAATCTTCTCCTTTAGAAATATCAAATCTCAATTCCCTAGGAGATAGATAATTCTTATCTAAAGTGTCAACCAATAGTATTCTTCATGGCATATAAACATTTGAATCCAAATCTATTCCTTTCATTCATTATCTCAATCGTTACATCGTAATCCTAATCACTATTCACCAATACCTCAGTACATAATAAAAAGTTTTAATTATATCCAAAATTTGGGGTTCTTACAATTCTTTACTTGCTAGCCTTTTATTTGGCCCTACTTCCATTTCTACGTCGTAACTCACCAACTTCCACGTCAATACACCCATCGGCTTTGATACCTGTCCTTCTGTCCGTCTTTCTGTTTACCCGCGCACTGCTCCTGGCCAGGTCTCCTATTCTAACCTTTACAAGATCAGATACTATTTCAGTATTAACTCAAGCAAAACCTTATTGTTTGTTCTATTCTACCCATGCACGTCCTATTATGCTTTTACATATATCATATATAACCATATACAATCTTATTCACGGAATAGCTTTAGTATAACCAAGTAGGTCAAATAAACACTTCACATAAACACTTAAGACAGGTGGCCACTTAATACCTAAATACTATCTAGTGGCAAACACTTCAACACAATACCACGCCTCAATTTTCACATCAACTATTACATATTTATCTAGACCCTTAGAAATCATAACATACTTTTAAATCATTAAAATCCAATAAATTAAACAGATTTATATATATTTGCAGGGGAATTTTAGAAAATTTCGGCATGTAGTATTCGTTTATCGGACTATCCACATGTTTTTCAATTCAACAACTCAAGGAGTTTTAGTTATATATTTACCAAAAATCAAGCTGCCTCAACTTGGAGCAACATAAAAGTGCACAAATAAAGAAAGTACCCGCCCAGACATGCGGCACCTCAACACATAAGAAATTCTGCCTCGACATGCAGTAAACACATAATAATTTATGTTAGCATTAACTACTACTTACGCTATATCAATGATCATATCACTCACGCATATTAATGATACATGTGACAATCAATCATTGGTATTCGTAAGCCCTAGGAAACAACTCCTAGCACTAACTATTACTTACGCTATATCAATGATCATACCACTAGAGCATATTAATTATACTTGTGACAATCAATCATTGGTATTCGTAAGCCCGAGGATCTAGTCGATGAGAATTACACAAGTCCTTAAATATTGACATTTAGAACTTATGATCTCTTTACGACTCCTCGCAGTTAAACTAAATAACATATAATCATTGACCACATAAACACATAAGGAAATAAAATAACAGTTTAACTTTACTATATTTAACATTTGAAAACCATACATATAACTCACCACCACATATTTGACAAGTCTAGTATCTAACAAATATTATGACTCGACTATGACATTTAATCCATATAAACTAACACCAAGTAATTTACAATTATACATTCCACAATTACTTATAACTCAGCTTATGGCATTTAGCATATAACCATTTATACATAGTAACACCGTCAAATACCATGACTCGGTTTATACCATCTAACATATAAACATTTTACAATTTGTAAAATCATATAAACTTTAACTAATATATTCAAACTAAATACCCGAACCATTAATATAAATTACTCACTAATATGAGCAGCTTAAACAAAATATTCGACTCCAACATTCGACATAATCCCCAAATTTTAACTTCCGAAATTAGTACACAATAATAACAATTAGCAACTAAATAATCACCAAAACATATAATCAAACTCACAATTAATCTCACAATTAATTAACAATTATAAACTTTTCCGAATTAAACTACGAAACATAACAATTTACAACTTTAATCTAATTACGAAAATCAACATATCTAACTTGCAATTTAAACTAATTAAATTACAATAATCGAATAATTTTATCTAACACGAGAATTAAACAATTACATCGAAAATGAAAAATAAATAAATAAATGAATAAAAATATTATACCTTTCCGATTTCCAAATTTCTCCCACGAAAATTCCAAGAATCAATCCCCCCCTTTTACCTATATATATATATATTAGCATTGCCACCACAGTAGCACAACCCCTTCCCCCTTCTTCTTCTTTCCCCCCACCGCGACTACGGTCCTGCCGGCCACCATCGCTGCCCCGGCGCCACCCCTCACCAGTCACATCTCATGCGCGTCTTGGACTCAAGTTGTTGTAGTTTTGATGTGTTTTGCTTAGTTGTGCAGACTTACAAGAATGTCGATTATGGGTGATGCTTCTATCGTGTTTGGAGGATTAATTGATTAAAATTCGGACTTTCTGGGAAGGTTGCGCAGTCTTCACTGTTTTGGCCATATCTGGAGTTCTAGAAGTCCGTTTTCAGCGATCTTACAGCTCACGTGAAGCTTGAGAGATTTTCTACAACCTGGGACAGAAAGCAGGTGCAGGGAGAGTGTAGTTAAAATTCGCGCACGTGTTCTTTGTGAAGCAAGGCTGAAAGATTACTGTTTTGCCCTTTTCAAGTTCTAATTGTATTTTGGGCAGTTTTTAGTACCTTAATCGAATTCTAATTGTAATAGAAGGTAATTTCTTGCTGGGCAAGACTTGGAGTGCCTATATAAACACATCCAACCCCTTGTGAATTAGAGAATTAGACAATTAGACAATTAGATATCTTGTACATAATATAGCTTAGAATTGCAAGGGAAAAAAGGGGAGAAAGATTCAACGCTCGTGACAAGCAACGGATCTAGATCTACTTCATCTTTTGTATCATATATTTGTTTTCTCAACTCTTGTTTTATTAATATTATTACTTTCTTTCATATCTTATCTTCTATCATGGTTTCAATAGATCCCATGATGACGAGCGGTTCGATTATGAACTAATCGTTGTCATGGGATTCTAACGGATTTATTTATGGAACTTAGTATCTTGATTGCTTAAAGATCTGTGTGTGATGTATATTTGATATCCTCGTATAGTTATGCTTAATTGATAGATGCGTCGCGAACATCTAATTTGTTAATCTCTTGTGAAGTGAAAGTGGATCTTGAGATTTAGAACTTGCCATGCTAGCATAGGTTCATGATTGTTTATCAACCTGATTCGTAGTATGAGATGAAAATACTTATATTGCCCTGTGTGATCTTTATGGATAACTTGCTCTTCAACCGTTATGTTTTCAAATTCTATAGACATATAGGGTCTAAGCATAATTGGTGTCTATTCATCTTCTATCTCTTTTGTGGATGTATGTTTAGTTTGGTATTCGTATACTGAGAAGTAGCGTATACTTGTTTCGTGTTGTCCGATCAGAAATCATAACCATTGCACATAGTGATTAAAGGCGTCAGATCTAAGCAAAGTATTTAATGAAGTTAGGATTCCATGGTTTATCTTGCATAAGTAATTAGATTTTAATTCTCATTAGTTAGTAATTTTTAGTTTGTTAATTTGTATCTTAGTTAATCATAGTTAGTAAAAACTTAATCCTGTTATTTGTCTTAGCAATGGATAATAATCATACATTGTTGCATAGGTGCATGAACTGAATTGAAACCTAATCAGATCTCTGTGGGAACGAACTTGACTTCTATCTATATTACTTGTGACCACGTACGCTTGCGTGTTTTTGTGTTAACAAGTTTTTGGCACCGCTGCCGGGGATCATCGGTGTTTTATTTTTGGTTTATGTGCTTGTCAATAGTGGTCGTTAGAGTTCACTGACTCAGATTTTTCTTACCTATCTTGTTTAGTTCGGTGTGTTTCAGGTACTTGAGTGTTTGAAGATGGCATGCGAGGAGTTGCCATGGTGGGCATATTCGAGGACATCCATGCCTCAGCAATGTGAGCAGTGGCGTGCATGATCCCTCACAATATTGTTACTACGAAGGAGTTGATCCATATGTCAATTATGAGGAATAACCATATTTTCAATACCATCCTCAACAGTACCAGCAAGATGTTCCAGATATGTCATATTTCTTTGGAAGTGAAGAGTTTCAACATCAGCAACCTACTCCCACTTTTCAGTCAGATGAGGTTGTTACTATGGAGGAGATTAGGATGCTTGTAAAGAGAAGAGAGGAGTCTATCAATTCTTTGTAGACACTAGTTGCTCAAGCTGTGAGATCATTGGAACAAGAGAATCAGCAATTCATACTAGAGGCAATTCCAGAAAATAACGATGACTTGGAGCAACGTACTGCATGCTTAATTGAAGAAGACAAATTCCAAGGTGAGGTGAGCATTCACAAGCCATGTGAGGAATTTGATCAAGCTAGTGAGGTGGATGATTTGGAAAGGGCACAATTTGGGATAGACACTGATGAGCTACACAAATTTCAAGAATTGGTATGTGCGTACCAAGAGGACGCTGATGAGCTACGCAAATTTCAAGAATTGGTATGTGCATTCCAAGAGGCTGATGATCATGAGAAAGATGCAGATCTTCTACTTGTCTCAGAGTTTAAAGATGGAGGTAGCGCATTAGAGCCAATGGAGGAAGTTCTCGTTGAGGAACCAAAGGCTTCAGCAACTTACATTTACCCTCCTCCATTATACTCAAGCGAAGCCCGCGAATGTGTGTTGTTCTATAAATTGACTGATTTTGGGTCAACAGATGAAGGCATTGCAACAGGACATAGTTGTTATACGAATAGGCAAAGCGAGGAGAGGGAGCAGAAAGTGTGCCGCCGTGATGACGATGAAGTCTCACGAAGAGAGGACCAAGCAAACTATTATCATCCTTAATGGAGGCTTGGAAGTAACGTCAAGCTAATGACGTTAAAGAAGCGCTTCTTGGGAGGCAACCCAAGCATTGTTGTATACTGGTATGTTTTCTACTTTCCCTCGTATTTACTTCCATTCAATGAGTGCATTGAATATTTTAAGTTTGGGGGTGGTTTGAGGGATAAGTAGTGTATGTAGTTGTGATTGTTAGTCATTGTGTTCATGTAGGATTTCATGCTTTGCATATTAGTAGTAGTAAATTATGCATTTATGTTCGTGTTATCTACGTTTGTTTCATATAGGACATTCTGTTTTTATATTCGTATATCATGTGAGGTCATAATAGTTTGCATTTGCACCCATGCTTGATAGGAATTTTGTGTTTTTTATGCTTTTGATTGAGAAGTGATATGCTTTGTTCTTGTACACACACATACACTAGTAAGTTGAAGCTAGTAGACTTATTGAATGTTGTGAGTAATTAGAAGGACATGAATATGTGCAAGTTGATTTAGTTTGCATTCTTTGAATACAAGTAGGTGCATTAGAGAGATTTTTTGCTTGGGATTGAGTATGTTTTTCCCGCCAAGTGAGCTTTTGAGCCATATTGCATTTGTTGCAATTTTATTCGTTTGCTTGAGTGTCCACGGATTGTTTGCATTGCTAGCAGTTGTTTGAGGTCTTTCTTGAAACGCATGACATTATTTGACGATTAAAATGATAAAGGCATTTAGGAATAACCACATATTTTCCCATATTACCACACCATGTTTACATGATCAATTAGGTAACCCGTTGAGCTTAATCCTATTTTTCCGGTGACATGCCACATTACTTGCCTAGACCTTTTTCTTGTATTGGCCTTACATTAATTTGAACCCACATTGTCAAAGGCTAGTAGGGTGCTTAAGGGAGTAATAAGGTGTGCAAGGAGGGGTTTATTGTTGGTCATAATTTTGGGGGAAATATTGAAATTTGGGTTTGGTTGTTGCTTGATAGTCGGCATGTGTAATAAAATCGTGGGACCATTGTTATTGTCTATATTATTGTTGCTTTAGCTCTCGGGAAAAAAAAAAAGAAAAAAAAAACATAAAAAAAAAAAAAAGAAAAAGAAAAAAAAAGAAAAAAAAAGTTATATTATGAGAGCATTTTTGTGATCCTACTTTAGTCGACTAGTCGAGTGTTTTTGTTGGAAGAAAAATAATAAATTATGAGGGGGGAAAAATAGGTGGTTGTGTATGATTTATTATAAGTTCTTACTAGCTTTTGACACTTCACCTGTTTTGGCTTATCTGACATACCTTGTCCCTAGCCCCGTTACAACCTAAATAAAGACCTTTTGATTATCGTCATTGATGTATGTTGTGTTAAGAGTTAGATTGATACCAAATGTCAAGCATGCTTATGATTTTGTTTGAATTGAGTGATACACTTACCCTTGTTCTTGAGTGAATATTCTTTTATGAGTGGATTGTGAGTGTTTGCTTGTTTTTACGTATGAGATCCCGAGTTTTTTCTCAAAGATGTACTCTTGTAGGCTTAGCATGTTTACTAACTTACTCTTACACTTGACATGGACTTGTGAGAACTTATGAATGTTCATTGAGTAGACTATGTGAATACTTGCACTTTCGACACCAAGACATTGCGTATTTACTTTGATTCTTAAGTTGATATGGCATGAGAGGATTTGAAGGTATGGTAGGATATTAGTACTAGATTAATTGCATTTTCATATTAGTTGCATTCATGCATTGCATTGCATTAGGTTAAATGGATTTTGTGGGTACATTCGCTATAGGCCCTCACAAGACCTTACTCGTCCACTGGGGCTGCCTAGGGGTTTAAAGGGCTTGTTGCATATGCCAGATGCAACCGTGATCACCTACGGAAGTGGTACTAGTTAGTTAGTTAGTTGTAATTGTTTATGCTTGAGGACAAGCATCGGTTTAAGTTTGGGGGTGTGATAAGTGGATTTTATATACACTTGGAGCGTTCCATATCGGCTTAAAGTGATTGTCTTGGACTGAAGTTGTTGTAGTTTTGATGTGTTTTACTTAGTTGTGCAGACTTACAAGAATGTCGATTATGGGTGATGCTTCTATCATGTTTGGAGGATTAATTGATTAAAATTCGGATTTTCCGGGAAGGTTGCGCAGTCTTCACTGTTTTGGCCATATCTGGAGTTCTAGAAGTCCGTTTTCAGCGATCTTACAGCTCACGCGAAGCTTGAGAGATTTTCTAAAACCTGGGATAGAAAGCAGGTGCAGGGAGCGTGTAGTTAAAATTCTCGCATGTGTTCTTTGTGAAGCAAGACCGAAAGATTACTGTTTTGCCCTTTTCATGTTCTAATTGTATTTTGGGCAGTTTTTAGTACCTTAATCGAATTCTAATTGTAATAGAAGGTAATTTCTTGCTGGGCAAGACTTGGAGTGCCTATATAAACACATCCAACCCCTTGTGAATTAGAGAATTAGACAATTAGGCAATCAGATATCTTGTACATAATATAGCTTAGAATTGCAAGGGAAAAAAGGGGAGAAAGATTCAACGCTCGTGACAAGCAACGGATCTAGATCTACTTCATCTTATGTATCATAGATTTGTTTTCTCAACTCTTGTTTTATTAATATTATTACTTTCTTTCATATCTAATCTTCTATCATGGTTTCAATAGATCCCATGATGACGAGCGGTTAGATTATGAACTAATCGTTGTCATGGGATTCTAACGGATTTATTTATGGAACTTAGTATCTTGATTGCTTAAAGATCTGTGTGTGATGTATATTTGATATCCTCGTATGGTTATGCTTAATTGATAGATGCGTCGCGAACATCTAATTTGTTAATCTCTTGTGAAGTGAAAGTGGATCTTGAGATTAAGAACTTGTCATGCTAGCATAGGTTCATGATTGTTTATCAATATGATTCGTAGTATGAGATGAAAATACTTATATTGCCCTGTGTGATCTTTATGGATAACTTGCTCTTCAACCGTTATGTTTTCAAATTCTATAGATATATAGGGTCTAAGCATAATTGGTGTCTATTCATCTTCTATCTCTTTTGTGGATGTATGTTTAGTTTGGTATACGTATACTGAGAAGTAGCGTATACTTGTTTCGTGTTGTCCGATCAGATATCATAACCATTGCACATAGTGATTAAAGGCGTCAGATCTAAGCAAAGTATTTAATGAAGTTAGGATTCCATGGTTTATCTTGCATAAGTAATTAGATTTTAATTCTCATTAGTTAGTTATTTTTAGTTTGTTAATTTGTATCTTAGTTAATCATAGTTAGTAAAAACTTAATCCTGTTATTTGTCTTAGCAGTGGATAATAATCATACATTGTTGCATAGGTGCATGAACTGAATTGAAACCTAATCAGATCTCTGTGGGAACGAACTTGACTTCTATCTATATTACTTGTGACCACGTACGCTTGCGTGTTTTTGTGTTAACAAGTTTTTGGCGCCGCTGCCGGGGATCATCGGTGTTTTATTTTTGGTTTATGTGCTTGTCAATAGTGGTCCTTAGAGTTCACTGACTCAGATTTTTCTTACCTATCTTGTTTAGTTCGGTGTGTTTCAGGTACTTGAGTGTTTGAAGATGGCATGCGAGGAGTTGCCATGGTGGGCATATTCGAGGACATCCATGCCTCAGCAATGTGAGCAGTGGCGTGCATGATCCCTCACAATATTGTTACTACGAAGGAGTTGATCCATATGTCAATTATGAGGAATAACCATATTTTCAATACCATCCTCAACAGTACCAGCAAGATGTTCCAGATATGTCATATTTCTTTGGAAGTGAAGAGTTTCAACATCAGCAACCTACTCCAACTTTTCAGTCAGATGAGGTTGTTACTATGAAGGAGCTTAGGATGCTTGTAAAGAGCAGAGAGGAGTCTATCAATTCTTTGGAGACACTAGTTGCTCAAGCTGTGAGATCATTGGAACAAGAGAATCAGCAATTCATACCAGAGGCAATTCCAGAAAATAACGATGACTTGGAGCAAGGTACTGCATGCTTAATTGAAGAAGACAAATTCCAAGGTGAGGTGAGCATTCACAAGCCATGTGAGGAATTTGATCAAGCTAGTGAGGTGGATGATTTGGAAAGGGCACAATTCGGGATAGACACTGATGAGCTACACAAATTTCAAGAATTGGTATGTGCGTACCAAGAGGACAATGATGAGCTACGCAAATTTCAAGAATTGGTATGTGCATTCCAAGAGGCTGATGATCATGAGAAAGATGCAGATCTTCTACTTGTCTCAGAGTTTAAAGATGGAGGTAGCGCATTAGAGCCAATGGAGGAAGTTCTCGTTGAGGAACCAAAGGCTTCAGCAACTTACATTTACCCTCCTCCATTATACTCAAGCGAAGCCCGCGAATGTGTGTTGTTCTACAAATTGACAGATTTTGGGTCAACAGATGAAGGCATTGGAACAGGACATAGTTGTTATACGAATAGGCAAAGCGAGGAGAAGGAGCAGAAAGTGTGCCGCCGTGATGACGATGAAGTCTCACGAAGAGAGGACCAAGCAAACTATTATCATCCTTAATGGAGGCTTGGAAGTAACGTCAAGCTAATGACGCTAAAGAAGCGCTTCTTGGGAGGCAACCCAATCATTGTTGTATACTGGTATGTTTTCTACTTTCCCTCGTATTTACTTCCATTCAATGAGTGCATTGAATATTTTAAGTTTGGGGGTGGTTTGAGGGATAAGTAGTGTATGTAGTTGTGATTGTTAGTCATTGTGTTCATGTAGGATTTCATGCTTTGCATATTAGTAGTAGTAAATTATGCATTTATGTTTGTGTTATCTACGTTTGTTTCATATAGGACATTCTATTTTTATATTCGTATATCATGTGAGGTCATAATAGTTTGCATTTGCACCCATGCTTGATAGGAATTTTGTGTTGTTGATGCTTTTGATTGAGAAGTGATATGCTTTGTTCTTGTACACACACATACACTAGTAAGTTGAAGCTAGTAGACTTATTGAATGTTATGAGTAATTAGAAGGACATGAATATGTGCAAGTTGATTTAGTTTGCATTCTTTGAATACAATTAGGTGCATTAGAGAGATTTTTTGCTTGGGATTGAGTATGTTTTTCCCGCCAAGTGAGCTTTTGAGCCATATTGCATTTGTTGCAATTTTATTCGTTTGCTTGAGTGTCCACGGATTGTTTGCATTGCTAGCAGTTGTTTGAGGTCTTTCTTGAAACGCATGACATTATTTGACGATTAAAATGATAAAGGCATTTAGGAATAACCACATATTTTCCCATATTACCACACCATGTTTACATGATCAATTAGTTAACCCGTTGAGCTTAATCCTATTTTTTCGATGACATGCCACATTACTTGCCTAGACCTTTTTCTTGTATTGGCCTTACATTAATTTGAACCCACATTGTCAAAGGCTAGTAGGGTGCTTAAGGGAGTAATAAGGTGTGCAAGGAGGGGTTTATTGTTGGTCATAATTTTGGGGGAAATATTGAAATTTGGGTTTGGTTGTTGCTTGATAGTCGGCATGTGTAATAAAATCGTGGGACCATTGTTATTGTCTATATTATTGTTGCTTTAGCTCTCGGGAAAAAAAAAGAAAAAAAAAACATAAAAAAAAAAAGAAAAAGAAAAAAAAAGAAAAAAAAAAGTTATATTATGAGAGCATTTTTGTGATCCTACTTTAGTCGACTAGTCGAGTGTTTTTGTTGGAAGAAAAATAATAAATTATGTGGGGGGAAAAATAGGTGGTTGTGTATGATTTATTATAAGTTCCTACTAGCTTTTGACACTTCACCTGTTTTGGCTTATCTGACATACCTTGTCCCTAGCCCCGTTACAACCTAAATAAAGACCTTTTGATTATCGTCATTGATGTATGTTGTGTTAAGAGTTAGATTGATACCAAATGTCAAGCATGCTTATGATTTTGTTTGAATTGAGTGATACACTTACCCTTGTTCTTGAGTGAATATTCTTTTATGAGTGGATTGTGAGTGTTTGCTTGTTTTTACGTATGAGATCCCGAGTTTTTTCTCAAAGATGTACTCTTGTAGGCTTAGCATGTTTACTAACTTACTCTTACACTTGACATGGACTTGTGAGAACTTATGCATGTTCATTGAGTAGACTATGTGAATACTTGCACTTTCGACACCAAGACATTGCGTATTTACTTTGATTCTTAAGTTGATATGGCATGAGAGGATTTGAAGGTATGGTAGGATATTAGTACTAGATTAATTGCATTTTCATATTAGTTGCATTCATGCATTGCATTGCATTAGGTTAAATGGATTTTGTGGGTACATTCGCTATAGGCCCTCACGAGACCTTACTCGTCCACTGGGGCTGCCTAGGGGTTTAAAGGGCTTGTTGCATATGCCAGATGCAACCGTGATCACCTACGGAAGTGGTACTAGTTAGTTGGTTAGTTGTAATTGTTTATGCTTGAGGACAAGCATCGGTTTAAGTTTGGGGGTGTGATAAGTGGATTTTATATACATTTGGAGCGTTCCATATCGGCTTAAAGTGATTGTCTTGGACTGAAGTTATTGTAGTTTTGATGTGTTTTACTTAGTTGTGCAGACTTACAAGAATGTCGATTATGGGTGATGCTTCTATCATGTTTGGAGGATTAATTGATTAAAATTCGGATTTTCCGGGAAGGTTGCGCAGTCTTCACTGTTTTGGCCATATCTGGAGTTCTAGAAGTCCGTTTTCAGCGATCTTACAGCTCACGCGAAGCTTGAGAGATTTTCTAAAACCTGGGATAGAAAGCAGGTGCAGGGAGCGTGTAGCTAAAATTCTCGCATGTGTTCTTTGTGAAGCAAGACCGAAAGATTACTGTTTTGCCATTTTCATGTTCTAATTGTATTTTGGGCAGTTTTTAGTACCTTAATCGAATTCTAATTGTAATAGAAGGTAATTTCTTGCTGGGCAAGACTTGGAGTGCCTATATAAACACATCCAACCCCTTGTGAATTAGAGAATTAGACAATTAGGCAATTAGATATCTTGTACATAATATAGCTTAGAATTGCAAGGGAAAAAAGGGGAGAAAGATTCAACGCTCGTGACAAGCAACGGATCTAGATCTACTTCATCTTTTGTATCATAGATTTGTTTTCTCAACTCTTGTTTTATTAATATTATTACTTTCTTTCATATCTTATCTTCTATCATGGTTTCAATAGATCCCATGATGACGAGCGGTTAGATTATGAACTAATCGTTGTCATGGGATTCTAACGGATTTATTTATGGAACTTAGTATCTTGATTGCTTAAAGATCTGTGTGTGATGTATATTTGATATCCTCGTATGGTTATGCTTAATTGATAGATGCGTCGCGAACATCTAATTTGTTAATCTCTTGTGAAGTGAAAGTGGATCTTGAGATTAAGAACTTGTCATGCTAGCATAGGTTCATGATTGTTTATCAACATGATTCGTAGTATGAGATGGAAATACTTATATTGCCCTGTGTGATCTTTATGGATAACTTGCTCTTCAACCGTTATGTTTTCAAATTCTATAGACATATAGGGTCTAAGCATAATTGGTGTCTATTCATCTTCTATCTCTTTTGTGGATGTATGTTTAGTTTGGTATTCGTATACTGAGAAGTAGCGTATACTTGTTTCGTGTTGTCCGATCAGATATCATAACCATTGCACATAGTGATTAAAGGCGTCAGATCTAAGCAAAGTATTTAATGAAGTTAGGATTCCATGGTTTATCTTGCATAAGTAATTAGATTTTAATTCTCATTAGTTAGTTATTTTTAGTTTGTTAATTTGTATCTTAGTTAATCATAGTTAGTAAAAACTTAATCCTGTTATTTGTCTTAGCAGTGGATAATAATCATACATTGTTGCATAGGTGCATGAACTGAATTGAAACCTAATCAGATCTCTGTGGGAACGAACTTGACTTCTATCTATATTACTTGTGACCACGTACGCTTCCGTGTTTTTGTGTTAACAAAGCGTACCTGCAATCACATCTGGATGTCTCACTGCGTCCCTCAATGTCATATTAAATGTTTTGGCAGTAGGAGGTCTATTCGAAGCACTACCACTTTGCCTTGTTGCAGATGAACCACTAGTACGGCAATCTCTAGCCATGTGTCCCAATTTTCCACATTGAAAACATTTGAGGTCTCTCTTGGCATTAGTGTTAGTTTCTTGACATTTGTCAGAATAGTGCCCTTTCTGTCCACACTTGTAACAAGTTATTCCTGGTAGTCTACAGACGATCGTGTGCTTCCTACCACAAGTATTACAATCAGGTAGAGGTGGCCTTGATTGATTAGGCTGGGATGCTCCTGATGGTTTACTTCCCTGATTAACTGTCTCACTTTGACTTCTACTAAATCCTGGATTCCTTGCAGTTTGAGACCCCTGTCCTTTACTGAATTTGCTAGGAAAATTCCTTCCACTTGAACTTCCTTTCTGACTTCCAGCTTTCTTTCTATTATTCTCTCGGTCTCTTTGCACTTGTTCACTTCCTGCCTCTATTATTGATGACTTCTGAACTATCGCGGCATAATCAGTTAATTCGAATGCTGCCACTCGAGTCTGTATCCATGGTTTCAACCCTAACTGAAATCTTCTTGCTCGCTTATCTTCAGAATTTATGAACTCCAGTATAAACCTAGACAGTTCCGTAAACTTAGATTCATATTCAGCCACTGATAGATTATTCTGCTTTAGCTCCATGAATTTTGTCTCCATTTGGTTTTCCAGATATTTGGGTGAATACTTGTCTAGAAACATCCTGGTAAATCTCTCCCAAGTTATTACTCCTGATCCTTCTAAGTTCCTTTTTGCCTCCCACCAATAATTAGCTTCTCCTTTTAGGAGATAGGAAGCAAAGATCATTTTCTGTCCTTCATCTACATTCAGTATTTCAAAAGCTTTCTCCATCTCTTTCAACCATGCCCTGGCTACAACTGGATCTGTAGTTCCTTCAAATTCAGGGGGTTTCAATGACTTAAAAGCACGGAATGAATTGGCTACAGGATTTGGTGGAACTGGTGGTGGTTGAGGGTTCTAATGCATAACTAAATTCTGCCTCAATAAGTCCATAAATTGATTTAAGGGATCTCCTCCCAGGTCCCCTTCTTGATCAGCAAATTCATATTCTACTTATTCATAATCTGATTCATCAATAGCCCTTTCATTCTGTCTAATATTCTCTACGGTATGGCTGCCTTGGTCCGCAGCATTTGGATTTGATCTTGTATTTCTTCTAGGCGGCATGATTCTGTAAATAACAATATTCTCCATTAATTACCCAAATTGGGCACAATATTCATTATTCCCATATTCCATAATATATCACTAATTAACAAATTTATATACCACCATTTTAATTAACAACAAGGTATAAGATGACTTAAACAGAATATAAGTAAACTGCACTGGTTAAGATAAATACATCACAACCTGCGAATAACATTTTTCATTACCATATATGCTTCATAATGTACACAATTTAAGCCTCAAAAGATACTGATACATGCTAATTCTGATACAACAAAAGTACTACCAACAGTCCTCTAATCAAACTAGGATTAATACAGTAAACACACTAGACTAATCCTCCAAAATGACACCACTAAGGTGACTATAGTCTGATCAGTGAGTAAGAACTATGAACTACAGATCATGGCAATCCTGCTCTGATAATATCCCTCAGCTGAACCATAGCAGATGTAATAACCTGGTCTACCTCATCTCTCCACTCTGGTGCCCCTCTCCCTGCTGTCAACTCCCTAATGCGAACAAGTAATCGCATCTCTATGCTGATCAGCCCTACAGATATCCCCTCCGGAATCTGGGCTGCCCTGCCCATAGGTCCAGCCAACCTCTGCAACAACATATCCACCATACGGCGGGACTCTGACAACTGTCCCTCCAAAAGCTGATAATCTGGCAATAGAGTAACATGAATATCATCTCCTGCTGGTGGGTGGGCCTCTGGTAGGGGTGCCTCTACAGGTGAGGGTGGAGCTATAGGTAGGGGTGGATCATCAAAGGGGGCTAGATCTGCCTCTGAATACTCCGAAGGATCTGAATCCTCCGAAGGATCTGAATCCTCCAAAGGGTCTACCTCCTCCTCAGGGTCGTCCAATGGGTCTGGACTCGGTTCCGGTGATGGCACTGGAGCAGGTGGAATAGGAATCATCTAAATATTTCTAAACACCGGCTGCTCCTCTACCTCAGTCTCAATCCTAGGACGTCTATGTGCTGGAACGTTCTCCTCCGGAACCTCTGGCCTCACCCTAGAGGGACCTGCCTCATCCGACCCGACTGCTGGTCTCTGTCCCCTCACATATGGCACTACAACCATAGCATCCAAATACTGCTGTCTATGTCCGACCTGGACTCTCCTCCTCAAACCTTCTACGACATACGAGGGAATCTCAATACCGCGCTCCTCTAACTGTCCCATCGTGACTCGCCTCACCAGTCCGCTCCTCCTCCTATAATAAAACATAACTCTTACTAGTAATAAAATATATAAAATCTTAATCCCTACTTAGGGTCAGTACTATATCCGATAGACCGATCTTGAACTCGATAGGAGTTCACGCATTTTATCATATATATACATATATCTTTGCCTTATTAACACTCTTGTTCCTGAGTAGTATGACTCTGAGCTCTGGTACCATTTCCGTGACACCCCTAGATCCGGGGTCAGGGATCCAGGTCATCACGGTCCAATTTCCGTTTAAACATATTACACTCTTGACACTTAAATAATTTAATGACATTATATACGCATACTATTGACCCCACACTTATAACAACACACACCAGTCATAAGCTCAGAGAACAACATCCATCATTAAAAACAGTTAAAGTAACGTTATTATTACAAACCCAGAATATTTAAGTAGCATTGTTGAAAATACTTCTGAAGGAAGCATATCAACAACCAAAATATGTTACAACAGACTTCTGATTTAACTTACACACGTCTACTCATACCCTGGATATATATATATATATATATATATATATATATATATATATATATATATATATATATATATATATATAGGCTATCTTGTTAGGAATAATTCATAAGTTGTGATGTTGAGAATAGAATTTTGCTAATACTTCTTGTATATCCTGATCTTATAAAGGATTTAGCACTTTGTATAGGATATATGTGTTAGACAGTAATCTGTAGAGTTTAGTCAAGAACAGTGCGTCAGTGACTACATTTCAGGAACTAAGAGCAGATCCTGATACAGCAAGTCAGATCCTGATCAAATACTGATGGATGATCAGATCCTGATGCAATGGGAAATCCTAATATCAGTCGTGTTACTGATGATGTCATTATGGATGCTACAGAAACTGGCAAGTGCTATAAAACAGGATCGTTGTTTTGAAAAACAAGCAAGAAGATATCGTGAAGGAAACGAATTCTCTATTGATGGAAACTATCAACTGGACGGCAGAACATTGTCATAGATAGATTATAATTCTGTTATTAGTTGATAGGTAGCATTATAAATACTCTCTCTATATCATTGTAAAAAGAGCGAATTGAGAATTGTAGAGTGCATATCGTGTGAAGCTCTGTATAAGGTTTGTATTCGATATTTCGAAACAAACAGAGAGAGAGATTTGTATTGTCAGCAGCTGCTAAAGGTATTGTACAGCTTTGGTAGAATTTGTATTTGATTTATTTTAATACAAACAAAGTTTGATTCATTCGTTTGTTCTTGTCCATCTAATCAAGCAAAAATCAGACACGATTATATAACTTGTATTCAACCCCCCTTCTACAAGTTATTCGAGTTAACAATTGGTATCAGAGCAGGTTGATTTCGAATAATCATAAAGATCTGCAATCATGTCTAGTTACAAGGATGGTAATACTAAGATCCCTATGCTCAAGAGAAATGAATATACTCTATGGGAAGTGAAGATGTTGCATCACCTGGAAGCAACAGATCCTGACTATCTTGATAGAATCAGAGATGGGCCCTTTGTTCTAACAAGCCTTGTTCCTCAAGCAACTGTCGAAGGAAAAGTTGTTCCAGAACATACAGCAGAGAAGCCTAAATTTGAATGGACAGATAAGGAAAAGGAGAACGTTCTTAAGGATGCTAAAGTGAGAAACATATTATTCAACAGTCTTGAATCTGTTCTCACTAACTATGTTCTCTCTTGTAAGACTACTAAGGAGATATGGGACAATCTAAAGGTTCACTGTGAAGGAACAAAACCTGTCAGGAAGAATATGTGGACACTTCTCATACAACAGTATGAGTACTTTGAATCCAAGTCTGGTGAGTCACTTACTGACACCTTTGATAGATTTACTAAACTCATCAATGAGATGGCCATGCATGGTAAATATTATGACTTGGAGGATATGAATACTAAGTTCATGAAAGCTCTTCTTGATTTCTACAATGAGAAGATATCTGCAATTGAGGAAGCTAATGATCTGGATGAAATATCATTAGAAGCAGTTTATGGAAAATTGAGAGCTTATGAACTTGACAGGCAGTAGAAAAAGAGCAGGAGTGAAGAAAAGATGAAAACTGTTGCACTCACTGCTCAATCTGAATCAAAGAAGCTTCCAGAAGAAAAGTCTGAATCTACTGAAAGAGACTTGAGGAAGAAGAAGAGAAAAGAAAGTTCTGAGTCAGGGACTACAGATGTAGACTTTGAAGATAATGATTCTGAATCAAAGATACAAGAACTCTTTGCTATGTTTGCTAAAGCTTTCAAGAAAGGAAGATTCAACAGGAGAAGATTTATCAAAGGCTCTTTTCAGAGGAAAGAGGAGAAGAAGAGTGACAAAGGCAAGAGTACAATTATCAAGCTTGATAAAGCCAAGATCAAGTGCTTTAACTGCAGTGAGCTTGGACACTTTGCTAGTGAGTGCAAGAAGCCTAGGAATTCAGGGAAGGCAGAAGGATTGGGCAGACTCCAGTGATTCTGAAGATGAATTGGATTATGACAACATTGCATTGATGGCAAGTGCTTCAGACAAGCCTGGATCTCCAACGGAAACTTCTTCATCTTCTGTTAAGGTATCACTTCACTCTCTTGATTCATTTGATAGCTTAGATTCTGTTGATATTAGATCTATTCATGTTGAGTTTAAGAATCTTATGACTAATTTCAAAATTCTTGCTAGTGAAAAAGATGAACTTAAGGCTAAGAATGATGAATTAGTTAGTAAAAATAATTTTCTTGAATCTGAGTTAATTCAAATGGAAGAATATAGGTTAAGTTCTGATAAAGCTAAGCATGATTATAGTGTTATTCTTGAGGCTTATGACTATGTCAGAAAAGAACTAGAGGAAGAGAGAGATGTGATTAAAACCATTAACAATTCTGGTAAAAAGACTCAAGAAATCATTGAAAATCAAATTATTGGTAAAGTTAATGGTTTAGGTTTTGATAAGGCTAGGAAAGAAGATACTGTAGCTATTGTCAATAATGATAGTAAAATTGAAGCTAGCACATCTAAGTCTGAAGGTAAGAAGAGTTTCTGAACCTAAACATGTTAAATTTGTTGATTCTAAAGGTACCCCAGTTGTACACAAAAGAATTAACAATAGCAATTCAGATGAGAGAGTGTTAGAAAAACCTAAGAATGTCAACATAGGTTTTCTGTCTAAGTCTCAGTTGAAACAGAGACTAGAAAGTATTTCAGAGTCTAGCAAGATCAGAAGAAATAGGAATGGAAAAGAAGGTATTAACAAAGAGAATAATTACAAGAATGTACCTGATGCACCTAGGAAGAAATGCTATAAATGTGGAAATCATAATCATTTGGCCCTAGACTGCAATCAAAAACCTTCTTGGAAAGCTGAGTCCAGATTCCCCAAGACTCAGAGAATTAAATACCAACCACAAGAACCCTGTTATCATTGTGGTAGTTTACTTCATTCCATTTATATGTGTAAGGAATATCATGAACTGTATTATGACTATTATTCTCTGAAATCTGAAACTCCTAGTCACAAACAGTTTGTGAAATCAGAGTCTAAGGGTGACTCTACAACAGGTAAATCAAAAGCAAAATCTTCAAAGCCTCACTACGCCATAGATGGGCTATCGGAACATTTTTTTCATGAATGTTGCTAGAATATGTTACCTTAACATGTTACATTGGACCTACTATAACATTTTGTTTTTTGTGTTACCTTAGCCACAAACGTGATGTTACTTTAGCTTTAAAGTGTTAGATGTTAGCAACATACATGATATGTTACCTTAGATCATTAATAAACTCGATTTTTAATTTTCAACTAAAAAATTGTTTAATTATTTAAAAATTACATTTACCTTTAAAATATTTCATTTTTTATAAAATTTAAGAGTTTACCAAGTAAATGAGTTTTTATTTTTAAATATCAAGGTATTTAATTATTATTATTATTTGGGTTCTATTTATTTATTAAATTTAAAATGAAAAATTCTTAAAAAATCAAAATTTAATAAATATATTTATAACAATGTTGAGTGGCACGCAGATCGGTGAAATTTGTAAGCGGCAAAAACTAGCGCCCATACTAAAAATTTCAATCTTTAACACTGACAAAACTCTCTCACTCTCCTAAAACTCTATCTCGGCCCTCCCCTCTCTCTCTCGTAAAACTCTTTTCCTCTTTCCTAAAACTTTCTCCCTCAATTTCTCTATAATTTTTTATGTTAATGTTTATTTGGGTTCAATTCAGTGCTTCTCTGTTGATTGGGGCTTCGATTTGAGGATTAAATTTCTTCAATTTGGGGCTTTTTCAAATTAGGGGTTCTTCATTTTGAGTTCAATTAATTCGATTTCTTCACTAATTAGGCTTAAACTTCGACTAATTAATCTCTCTTTTCGATTTCAGGGATTCTTCGGTTTGGGCTTCGGATTTGGGACTTTGGTTTAGTGGATTTCGGAGGTCTGAATTTGGCACTGGCCATTGCTCTGCACAAAATCCCTGAGGTATTACATGTTAATTAGGTTCTATTTTCCAGTTTCTTATCAATTAGTACGGTTTATCATTTTCATCTTGAGCTGACCCAGAACGTCTGTTCTAGATATTGAACATATTTTTGGTTGCCTGCACAGGTTATTGGAAATATTAAAACAAAGTATATAATTTTTTTTATTATGCCTTCATTTTCTCCTTTTGTGATATGGTTCTTCCTTTTTAAACATATCCAATTTTTCATGCAGAAGAAATTTTGAGTGGGACCATACAGAAGAAATTAGTTGTTATTTTAGATAAATACAAACACGGCTATTGTAATAGTATGAATATGTTGTGATGGAGTTGTTGAGGGTGATGAGATTCTTGAATGTAAATATCTTCAATATTACTTGTCATAGCAAACAATAGAGCCACACTTCGCATACCACTTGTAAAAGAAAATTTTGTTAAATGTGTGAGAGTGGTGTGAAAAACTCAAATTTGTTAAATGTCCGACACAAATGGGTGTAAGAGATCAGTTACAGTTTCCGAAAACTTTTCAATTAAAATGTTCTGCATTTCCATCTCCCTTTTCAAGTGTTTGATATGAGAACTAACTGACCTCTATTAATGTTTATCCCTCGCTTTTGAATGTTGTTAGTTATGATCAAACTTGGACTTATCTATAGAATTTGCTATAAAGAGGTTTTGAATCCTGAGCAAACACAGGTAACAGAACATGATAGTGGTTGATATTATTGACTCAATGAACTTGTATAATTTTTTATATTTAGTTCTGACCTGAAAATACAAGCAAGGCACAATAACCATTTTTAGAGGCCTGTCAAACTTTCCGTACTCGGCCTAATTAAGACTAATTTGATGTATGGTTTGTCTTCGAGATCATAAAATTTATCCGCTAGGCATAGATAATGGTTATTTAGGTTTTTATGTAGAGTGTGTGTAAGATAAATTATGATTGGGGGATAATGTCTGGAAGCCTCCAGGGATCGTCGTTCGTTGTCCCTTGTAAGCTCTACATATGTTCTGCTACTCTTTTATTTATTTTTATATATTATTCAACAATTCTGAATGGGATTTAACTGCTATCCATCTTTATCTTTACTCTTTTATTCTGAATGGGATTCTGAATGGGACAGGTGATGGGGAAATCTGCACTCATCTGTAAGTATTCTTATCACCAACTATAGTTGGTCTTTTAATCAGCTATTTTTCTATCATATTCTTTCATGGGTTTAGTTTGGGTTTTTTAACCTGTTTGACATACATACTCCCACTCCTTGTACTAATTTCGGCCAAACTCGGATGTCAACATCAGTGTAACTACCTTCTGCGGTTGCTCTTAATGCCCTCCTTTGTGCACCTTACTTGTACAATTTGCGCTCATTATTTTGTTTTCTTAATGATGATGCTCCAGTTAATAACAATATGGTTGTAGATCTCAGAATCAATAACATATTAATTTGTTCGGATAAAATTTGTAAAAAAAAACTAGTTTATTTGTATTAAAATTGAATATTTGATTTTTATACTAGGAAAACCCTTCAAAAAATATTTATGTCCTAATATTGCATATGTCTTTAACATGCTTGCAATGGTCAGAGTAATACATTATATTTTATTATTTGTTGGCTATTTTTTTTATGTTTATTTTCCCATATTTTTTAAGTATTTATTGGTCTTTCCGCTTGCTGTCTTTTCAGAGGGTTTCCTGGCTTTTTGCTGAAGGGCTGTGTATCTCGGATAGTGCCTAACACAGATGCTGATATCGATTTGGAGAGTGAGAATAGTGATAGTGATGAAGATGGCGGTAACGAGGAGGAAGTTGGATCTAAAACACCAGATTTGTAGGTAATTGTTTTTTTTTCTTGTACACAACGAGGAGGAAGTTGGATCTAAAACACCATATTTGCAGGTAATTGTTTCTTTTTCTTGTACTATTCATTGCAATTGTTCTGGTGTTACAATTTTCTGCATCTGATTCTAGTTAATATGGTATGCATATACAGCTTCGGAAGATCTAATGAAGGAGCGAATAGGATACATGCCATGACAGAACCCCCATTTATGTGCATCTTGGGGTGACACTGGTCAAGTGCAGGTCAGATTTATGTTTATATATTTAGGAAACCTGTTATGTTTCTCTATATTTTTCTTCAAGCTTGATATGTCATTGTGCATTCTTGCAGCTAAGCTTGACATGTACAATTGTATATGTCAGTTGATTTGTAGCTTACAAATTTGTATTGTATAAAATGTGTGACTTTATATGACACTTCTATTTATTCCAAGAAACTTTTACACCACTTAATATCAGATAAAAAAAATCTAAGAAATAGACAATGGAAGACGAAACTAGAAGATGCTCTTTTCAAATTTCCCAACACACTTTAGCCACTCTACTGATTACATTCCTTATATAATCTCTTGCCTAGCATTTTTCACACACAACACAATTTTCATCAGAGAAGCTCAATAGAAAATCAGCTATGGTGATTGAGGTTTAAACAAAGGTTTAAACAATTATTTTCCTTTTACTTTGGATTTTTTGTTTACTGTAATATTGAATTATTAATATTTTTTCCGCTTTCATGTGTGTGTGTTTATTGGTGCAGGCTTGGTTTATGGAAGAAAATGATGAAGATCAAAGGCTTCCCCACCATTGTAACCCTAAGGCGTGGTTTATTGTTTTTTTTGTACTTATAAGACTATATCCATAGTCTTTTGTAATCACTTTTACGTCTAGATTATAAATTGTGTAATGTGTTGGATTTGGAACGAACATGATATTTAATTTCGGACGCATAATATGTATGTACAATTTTTTCAATTTTTTTTGAAAAATTGTTGCATTAGCTAATGGAAATGTTGCTATATAAAAGCTAATGTAACAAAAAAAATGTTGCACTAGGTCAAACAATGTTGCTAATAAAAGTGGTTCAAATAGTGGGCCCCATAGTGGGCCCCATTGTGGGCCCCACCGTGGGTCCCACTGTTTTTTAAAAAAAATCTAGGTCTCTAAGGTAACATATATTAAGTTACTAGAGACCACATTTTTGTTGCTATAGCAAGCTGAGGTAACATAAAACTGCATGTTACCTTAGGGATCAAAGATGTTACCTTAGGCACCTAAGGCAACATGCTGAGAGCTATCACCAGAAAAATGTTACCTTAGCTACTTTTTGGGCCTAAGGTAACATATAATGTACCTGCTGTAACATTTTTTTGATGATACCGTAGGCTGTTTATGGTGTAGTGCCTGTTGGTTCAAAAGTTAGTAAGAAAGGATCCAATCAAAGTTTGGTCCTAAAAAATTCTAACTAGCTATTTTTTGTTTGCAGGGCACTGGAAAGAAGCATTCAATTATCTTGGACAGTGGATGCTCTGGACATATGACTGGAAAGAAGTCCCTGCTTACAAAGTTTGAGAGGAAAGCTGGCCCAGTAATATCCTTTGGAGATGGCAACAAAGGAGAAACTCTGGGATATGGCTCAATTATTTTGGGGAATGTCATCATAGAAAACGTAGCACTGGTTGAAGGCTTGAAACACACACTTTTAAGCATAAGTCAACTGGGTGATAAGGGTTACCAATCAATCTTTGATAGTAAAGGATGCAAAATCTTGAATATGTTGAATGGAGACATTGTTTTAACTTGTCAGAGACATGGTAACATATATGAAGCCAGCTTGAGTGACGCATCTAAAGGAACTGTCGGATGTCTTTACAGCAAGGCATCAAATAATGAAAGCTGGAACTGGCACAAGAAGCTCTCATATCTCAACTTCAAGAAGCTTAATCAACTTGTTAAGCACCATCTGGTGAGGGGCCTACCTCAGGCAAATTATGTGCAAGATGCACTTTGTGATGCTTGTTAGCTTGGAAAACAAAGAAGAACCACTTTCAAGAGCAAGATAGAAAATTCAATTACTGAACCATTTCACATGCTGCATCTTGATTTATTTCTATCAACAAGAAAAGATATGCTCTAGTTATAGTGGATGATTACACAAGGTTCATATGGGTATTCTTTCTACACAACAAGGATGAAGCTCCTCAGCAAATCATTGAACTTGTCAAAAATATTCAAAATAGCTCTGAGTACAAGGTCAAAGTGCTCAGAAGTGACAATGGTACAGAATTTAAGAATTCTACAATGGAGGAGTATTGTGCAGATAAAGGAATTACTCAACAGTTTTCTGCACCTGGAACACCTCAGCAGAATGGTGTAGTAGAAAGAAAGAACAGAACTCTCATAGAGGCAGCAAGAACCATGCTTGCAGATGCAAAGCTTCCAACCTATTTCTGGGCAGAAGCTATAAACATTTCATGTTTCACTCAAAACTGTACCTTGGTAAATGCTCATGGTAAGACTCCCTATGAGATGATCAAAGGAAAGAAACCAAGTGTGAAATACTTTCACATCTTTGGATGCAAATGCTATGTCCTGAAAGTTCATCCAGAACAACTTGGGAAATTTGAAGCCAAATCGGATGAAGCAATCTTTCTAGGATATTCAGCATCAAAGGCCTTCAAAGTATACAATCTCAGAACTCACATTGTTATGGAATCAAGTCATGTTGCATTTGATGATAAGAAGTTTGGAATTTTGCAAACTGATGAAAGCCATGACAATCTGGAATTTGAAAATCTTAAGTATTCTGAGATTTTCTCCAGTGATGATGAAGGTTCTCTAGAGGAAATCTCTATTGCTTCTCAAAGGAATGCTACTGTTGAGGGGGAGCAATTCAATCAAGGAGAACACAGTACTGGTCAGGATCAGACTAGTCTTTCAGAGTCTACTTCATCAGGAACTGATCCTTCAGAGTCTAATGAATGAAGATCAGAAACTAGCAGCAGTATTGAATCCACTGATTCTACTGATCAAGGGGGAGCTTTTGAAGGAAATGAACATTTTTCTACAAGAAATACCACTAACTTAGGGGGAGAGTCTAGCAGGAGCAATCTACCACCTGTTAGAAAATGGACAAGGGATCATACTGAAGATTTGATTATTGGTGATCCAAATAGTGGTGTTCGAACTAGAAGATCAATTCAAAATGAATGCTTGTACAGTTGTTTTCTCTCAAAGAATGAACCTAAGAAGGTTGAAGAAGCCTTACAGGATCCTGATTGGGTAATAGCAATGCAGGAAGAATTGAATGAGTTTGAGAGGAACAAAGTTTGGAAACTGGTACCAAGACCTAAAGATAGATCTATTGTTGGTGCTAAATGGGTTTTCAGAAACAAGCTAGATGAATCTGGTATGATTGTAAGAAATAAAGCAAGACTGATGGCCAAGGGTTATTCTCAGGAAGAAGGAATTGACTATGATGAAACCTTTGCACCTGTAGCAAGATTGGAGGCAATCAGAATGTTTCTTACATTTGCAGCTCATTCAAAATTCAAGGTATACCAGATGGATGTAAAGAGTGCTTTTCTAAATGGCAAACTTGATGAGGAAGTGTATGTGGAACAACCACCTGGTTTTGTTGATCCAAAATTTCCAAATCATGTCTACAAACTTGACAAGGCACTCTATGGACTAAAGCAGGCACCAAGAGCATGGTATGAGACTTTTTCTAAATTTCTTCTTGAAAATGACTTCACAAGAGGTACAATTGACAAAACTCTATTCTTTAGAAAGATAAAAGGTGATTTTCTTTTAGTTCAAGTTTATGTTGATGATATTATATTTGGTTCTACTAATGAAAAGTTATGTGCTAAGTTTAGCAAGCTTATGCAGTCTAAGTATCAGATGAGCATGATGGGTGAACTAAATTACTTTTTAGGCTTGCAGGTCAAACAGAATGAGACTGGTATTTTCATTAATCAGTCAAAGTATATCAAAGATATTTTAAAATGGTTTGGCTTTCAAAATTGTGCAATTGCAAAGACACCCATGGCAACAGCCACTAAGCTAGACTCTGATCCTAAGGGAAAGAGTGTTGATAACACTAGCTATAGAGGCATGATAGGTTCACTATTATATCTAACTGCAAGTAGACCAGATATAATGTTCTCTACCTGTTTATGTGCTAGATTCCAAAGTGATCCTAAAGAATCTCATTTAATTGCTGTGAAGAGAATTTTTAGATATCTCAAGGGAACTCCAAATCTTGGTTTGTGGTATCCAAGAGAATCTGATTTCTCCCTAATTGGCTATTCAGACTCTGATTATGCAGGGTGTAAAATAGACAGGAAAAGCACTACAGGTACATGTCAATTCTTGGGAAATAGATTGATTTCTTGGGCAAGCAAGAAGCAGCAATCAGTTTCAACTTCAACTGCAGAAGCTGAATACATTGCAGCAGGTAGTTGTTGTGCCCAACTCCTTTGGATAAGAAATCAGTTGATGGATTATGGTATGACACTTAGTAATATTCCTATATTTTGTGATAATACTAGTGCTATCAAAATTGCAAAAAATCCAGTTCAACACTCAAGGACTAAGCACATTGATGTCAGGTATCATTTTATTAGAGAACATATTGAAAATGGTACTGTGGAACTTCATTTTATTCCTACTGACAAACAGCTTGCAGATATTCTAACTAAACCACTTGATGAGGCTACATTCATTAGATTGGTTAGTGAGTTAGGAATGTTAAATTTCTAGACCTTTAACATCTGGATAAGTAGCAAGGTATGTTGTTTCAGCTTATAGACTTGATATATTTGTCAGGATCTATACTTGATTTTTAAATGCTTAAGCTATAACATTTTATCTTGATAAATTTCAGTATGATAGACTTATTAATAAAACATCATGATCAGGATTGCTATCAGTATGCTGACGTCATCAGTATTGACATCAGGATTGTATCATCAGTATCAGGATTGTGAAACTTGTGTGTCTTACTGTTTCAAATTCTGAAGTTCATGTTATTTAGTGGTTCAATTCTGAGTTTTGTTAAGTCTATGTTAGCAAGTTTTATTACATGCATACTGATAATTTCTATCATTATTCATGTCAGTCAATAAACAACGATAGACAAGTAGATATTAAGAAAACTTGTATTTTCATTAATCAAAAACATTACATACATGAAAATGAAATACAATTCTTCTTTTTGTCTAACTACTACTAATAATTCTATTCTTGTCTAAAGCTGTTACTGCTTCAATCCTCAACGATCGACTTCAGGACAAGGAGCATCTCAAGATTGGATTTCTTGTCTGGGTGACTTGAATGAAAGCAGCTGACCCATCTTCATGCTTATTGAAGAAGATGAATAGCATCTCCATCAAGATCAACCTCAGACTCTTCACCAAATTCTTCATCCTCAAGGTGTGAAGAGATTAGAGGAGGATTGTATCCAACTGGTAGATGTTTTAGAGGAGATTCGTGGAAATTATCTGGGTTAAGACCAACCATATCTGACTCAATGAGAAAAGTCATCTTTTCTAAGAGATAGTTTACTTGCTCCTGATCATCAAGAGTAAAGAACTTCTCAGTGGTAATGAACCAAAAGCTAGGGTTCATATTAAGATTTGGGTTGAAAGCCATGATGGAAAGAGAAAAGAATGAAAAGGTTTTGGAGAATGGCATAAAACGTCGGTTTCTTTTATAGAAAGACGTGGGAAGCTGAACAGTCATTTGGGAGATATCAATGCAGTCAGTCATAATTATGTGTGACTGCATTTCTTGTATTTTCAAGAAATATTGAACGAATTTAACCAATTGATTTTGTTCAGATTTTATTTATTTCTTTTACAGGTAAAAGAAAATGCCATGTGGAAACTTCATTTAGTCTCTGGAATCAGGATGATATTGATCAGGAATACAAGTATGTTCACATAAGGATTAGTAATTCTTTTTATTCAGAAATCACATTGAATCGTGTGATTATCCTGATGAGAAGATCACATCAGGAAAAGGAAGCTGATCAGTATTGATTTTTATCTTGATTTTACCTTGAATTATTTACTTGAAATTATTTTTGGATTTTATTTTCCAAAAGTCGTACGTAACTGCATTTTTCAGGGACTGACACCTGTCAACCTACGTGTCAACGTGGGATAATGGGTCTGAAGGATTTTTGAAATATAATTATTTTGACACTCTAATCGTGTAATTGCTTTCTCTAATTTCATTCTCTAAAGCAAAAACACTCTCGAGTTCTCAAAATCACTAATCAATTTCAAAGATTTCTTAAGTTCTTTTCAGATCAAAATGGCAACTCAAAGAAGACTACCCAAATCAGTAGCTTTCAAGTTTGGTGACTTTGATTTTATGATGAACAATCATGTTGCAGCTATCACCAACAAGGAAGGGGTGTCAACTGATTTTCACCCAATTATGGACTTTATGGCGAAAGGACCATTAAGCTATGCCTTGACAGCATCTCCACAAATTAATCAAGTAGCTGTTTCACAAGCTTGGGAGAATGCTGAGGTAATTGACTCTACTCAGAGTCATTCAGATAAGATTGTTCTATACTTAGGACAAGACTCATTTGATCTTACTGAATCTGTTGTTAATTCAGTACTTCGCTTACTTGTTAGTACGAATTTTAAGAATGTACCATCTGATGATGATGTGAGAACTGTGTTATCTGAATTAGGTTATAATGGACCTCTAGATAACATGAGCCAATTAAATAGATCATTTCTTAGGAAAGAATGGTCTTTCTTCTTTGATCAAATTGCTAAATGTTTTACTGGTAAATGTAGTTCTTTTCAACAAATTACTGCTGTTACATCACATATTGCATATGTCTTGCTTTATAACAGAGTAATTAATTTGGGTAACATTATCTTAAATCAGATGTGTATTAAACTTGGGTCAAGAGATCATGACAGGAATATGATTTATTATCACAGATTCATGCAACTGTTTATTAACCATTTCATTCCTGATGTTGAAGCTAGATTTGGTAGAGAATATTGTGTTTCTTCTTATGTTTAGCAAAAGAGAATTTTCTCTGACATTACAAAGAAGGACAGTGAAAAGAATCTAGATGAAATACCTGCATTACACTATCCAAATTATGTTCAGGTACTTCTAAGAACTCATCTTCCTACTATCTATAATTCTTCTTTCTTTGGTGGTGTAATGACTCAGGAATCTCAATTGGAGGAGAACTCCCCTGTGTCTACCCAAGTAGCCAAAAACATTACAGTCTCTGAAACAATTCTAGAACCAAACTTTGATCCACAGCCTATTGTTTCAAAGAAGCCAACCTCTGGTGTTTCTCAAAAGACATCAGTTGCAAGGAAGAGAAGATTTGTCATTTCAAGTAGTTGTTCTAGTGAAGATGATGATAATATATCTCTTGCTGAGAGAGCGGAATTGAAGGCTGCAATTCAACTTTCTAAAATAGGAAAAAGAGATGGAACACCTAGTCACAGCCAAGCTGCAGTCTCCCAAAAGACTGTAGTTCTTAAAAAGGGAAAACAGTTATTGGATACTGTCTCTCAAAAGACTGTGTCTATTGAAAAAAGATCTCATCCCAAGATCACTTTTGTGTCTACACCTCTTGAGTCTTCTCAAGATAAATCTGTTGCTCACTATACTAGGAGAACAAGGAGAAAGATTCATTTGTCACCTACACACACAGTGTCAAGTCCAACTAACATTATGCAGGTCTCTTCAAATAAGGCTATATCTACGTCAGTATCTGACAAGAGAGATCTGGATCTTGATTCTTCATGGGAAACTACATTGACATACAGACTGGCTATGGAACTTATTTCTCTGAAAGTGAAGCTTTCCAGGCCTGTTCTAGATTTTCTGATTGAAAGAGTTCCCAAACTTTCATTTTTCTGAAGAATATGGACTGTTACATCAAAGGCTTGATTTAATGAAGACATACTTCTATGTATCAGTCAGAAAGGAATTGCACAAGAAATTTGGACTTCCTAAGCATGTTGCACTTCAATCACTTCATGCATATCTATTTGACAAGGATGTCATTATTGAAGATGCTTCATCTCAAGGTGAACAAGAGGAGGTAGTTAATAGAGGGAAGCAGTCAACAGAAGATACTATTGCACCAGTGGTGAATAGTAGGATAGATCAGATCACAGTCACTACAACACAAGAACCATCTAGTCAGAGGTTGGATGACTCAGGAACTGTGATTGCTGATGCTGAAAGGTCTTCTGTGATGACTGAAATTGTAAGTGAGAGACCCTATGATATGGGAGGAATGACTTTGATTGATTTTCCTGAAGATCAAACCAATATTGTTATTTTAGAGTCTATCCATCTTGAGGGTGTGTCTCAGCAACCAACACTTAAAGACGGTGACATACTAGCTATGGTGTCTAATGAAGTATTACTGAAGACATCAGAGTCTAGTGTAAAACCTGAAAGTGGTATACTGGAGCCTGTAGTTTCTGGAAAGAAAGTAGATGTTTGTAAGGGTTCAGAGACTATAGCAGCTCACTCCTTGGAGAAAACCTCAAGCCCCATGCCATATGAGGAACCCTCTCTCCATGTGAGTTCAGGTATAAAAACTTCTTCTAACCCCTATTTTTCTGTAGGTCATGAGAGCACTTATCCAAATTTGAGTGATACACTTGAAAAGATGGACATAGATCCACACACAGAGAGGCTGGCTCCTGACCAGGCAAAAGGAGAGGTAGAAAGAGTGTTGACTTTAGATAGTCAAAGTGAGAAGGAGGGTATGGATGATCAACTCCATAGTGAGGGAGAGAAAGTTAGGAAACCATCATCGTTTGATTTCTGGGATCAGGTTTTTCCTGAATCTTGGTCTGAAAATCTTGGTATGGATGCTGGTACTTATTCTTTTATCAAGATGTATGAGAAGCATGACTTAGCATATCACAATGCAAAGCCAGAAGTTAAAGCTCGGAAACAGAAAGAAAGGCTTGCAGGGATCATTAATAGAAGAGGTGAAAGGCTAAGACAAACTTCTACTCAATCAGTATCAGAAGATATTCCTAATGATCCTAGTATTTCATTGTATGTACTTCCAATATCAGCTAGAATTGAGACATCAACAGTATCTGATCAATCTGAGGAGGAATCAGGATTTGTAGATGTTAGTACACAGAATACTGGTGAAGGACAGGATGATCATACTTCAGCTCCAGATCAGAGAGATGAAGATGTTTGTACTTCTACTCAAGTATTATTACTTGAATATCATTCTAAACAGGCAATTTCTTCTACAAGACTTGAAGATAAAGTTCTTTCTGCATCTGAATTTGAAGATACAACAAGCACTTCCAACATTGAAGTCAATTCTGAACTTCCTAAGGACATTCAGAAATCTCAAAGTGATATTCAATCGAGACTTCAAATTCTTGAAGATAACCAAGTCACTATTATGGACAATCAAGCAGTTCTGATGAATCTCATTTGTTCTGTTACTGAATCTCTTGGTATTAATGTTGCTGATGTCAAAAAGGGGGAGATAAAGACAATTCAGAAACAACAACAACAACAACAACAGACTGGGGGAGATAAACAGACTGGGAGCAGAAGCAAGGGTGTCAGAGTTGGTAAATTTCATCATGGAAGTGGTAAAGGAAAAGAAGGATCAAATAGTTGAATTCTTTTTTCTAAGTACTAGATACATATCTACATCTGAAGAAGGAGGTACTTAACTTAATGATCTTAAATTCATAAATTCTATTCTGGTTGTATTGTTATATGTTTTGACATCTACAACTTAGATTTATGCTTCAGATTCTAAAGCATTAATAGGGGGAGATTGTTAGGAATAATTCATAAGTTGTGATGTTGAGAATAGAATTTTGCTAATACTTCTTGTATATCCTGATCTTATAAAGGATTTAGCACTTTGTATAGGATATATGTGTTAGACAGTAATCTATAGAGTTTAGTCAGGAACAGTGCGTCAGAGACTACATTTCAGGAACTAAGAGCAGATCCTGATACAGCAAGTCAAATCCTGATCAAATACTGATGGATGATTAGATCCTGATGCAATGGGAAATCCTGATATCAGTCGTGTTACTGATGATGTCATTATGGATGCTACATAAACTGGCAAGTGCTATAAAACAGGATCGTTGTTTTGAAAAATAAGCAAGAAGATATCGTGAAGGAAATGAATTTTCTATTGATGGAAACTATCAACTGGACGGCAGAACATTGTCATAGATAGATTATAATTCTGTTATTAGTTGATAGGTAGCATTATAAATACTCTCTCTATATCATTGTAAAAAGAGCGGATTGAGAATTGTAGAGTGCATATCGTGTGAAGCTCTGTATAAGGTTTGTATTCGAGAGTTCAAAACAAATAGAGAGAGAGATTTGTATTGTCAGCAGCTACTAAAGGTATTGTACACCTTTGGTTGAGTTTGTATTTGATTTATTTTAGTACAAACAAAGTTTGATTCATTCATTTGTTCTTGTCCATCTATTCAAGTAAAAATCAGACACGATTATATAACTTGTATTCAACCCCCCCTTATACAAGTTATTTGAGTTAACATACCTCAGGAATAGGCGACAGATCCCTATCATATATCCCTGCCCTTACCCACTTCCGGGGTGTGGTGCGACGTATCGACGGCATCTGCTATAGCTGTGATATAAACATAGGCAAGAGTGAGCTAAACTAGCTCAGCAAGATAAAGTTTTAAATCCTGTTTGAAGTAGAACAATTTATAAAAGTTGCGAAAGTGTGGGTTGTTCATTTAACAAAGTTGTTTCAATAAAGTATAACCGATGAAGTTACAAAGTAAAGTAAGGAAAACATTTTCATAAATATCTGTATTTGTTTGCGCAGCAATACACCAACATAAACTTTCTTGTTATTCATTATAAAGATATAATATCAGTTTCTCTTCTAATTCCTTGATACCATTCATTGTTTCATACCATTTCATTCTTTTCCAACATACTAGTGCAATGAAATTTCCAACAATTATTTAAGAATTTAGGGGATCTTCATCATAGCCAGATACGACAGGACGATGATCAGTCGCCCTATACGTACCTGTTCCTGTTTACTACTAGTAGAAGAATGACCCTCTCCGGTAATCATCCCTGGAGGAAAGTTCTCCACAATCCCCCTCTCGGCAACACATGGGCCGGAATAAAATATTGCAAGCTGGACTGCATTGAACTCAGCCCAAAGATAGAATCCCCATTATTGACATTCTTATTCCATTTATTCCGAAAATTTCCTTTTCATAATTCCATTTACCAAATTACCCTTTTTTTATCCATAAAGTACCTTGCATTATTTGTATTCATAAATAATTTCAGAAATCAGAAACATGCTCATTGCAACGCAATAATATGTAATCATGTATACATATATACATTTTCAATAAAACCATTTTCCTGGAATTTTATAATTTAATAAAGTAAAGATAAAAGAACTCTTGCCTGGAAGGGTCGTAGGGTAACGTGTCTCCGATCAGTCTGGTGATCTATAAACAATCCCAAAATTATTCAAGGTTAATCACTAAACATTTTTGAAAAGCTAAGTATATACTTTACTTAGGTTAAACTCATTTTTCAAGGTACGTCATTATATTATACTTGATAGATACTTAAGCTATATAAGTCCTAGGGTTTATCGTTTACTCGGGAAATTATATTTCAACATTTATTATTCATTTTCTAAGTGGTTTTCCGAAGTTATAACCTAGTGTTCTTTTAGGAGTTCCCTTCGCACTTTGCCTTAATTTGAACATTTTTATAAAATTGAAAAACGATTCTTTTCGCATGAGATTTTCTCTCAAACCTTCCTTATGATATCTAGTATTTAATTACCATGATTTGCAACCAAATTATTCATATTAAGGGGGTTCAATTCCGGTTAGGAACTCGTACTTACGGTTTTGAACCACTTTTAGTAAATCGGTCATAACTCCTAAACCGTAAGTCCGTTTGTTTCGATTCTTTCGCCAAAACGATCTATGACTCGAGAACTACAAGGATAGGTCAAGTTCTTGTTAAGGTCAGAGGTTATTTATCTCGGGTATGCTCTGTTTTAAAGGTTAATGAAATTTCGGCATTACGACGGCTGTAAATCGGATATTTCCAAAATCAGATCTTTCCAATAACCATGGTTTCCCCTCCAAATCACACATACATGTTATTTACCTTTGAACTAAGGCCAAGCAATTCCTTTCCGTTCATATAAACTACTTTAACAATTATCAATACCCAATCATAGTTCTCATGCTTTAAACATACATAATAGCACTAAAACTCAAACAAATCTCATAATCCATCAAGGGTTTCAAGTATTATACCTTTATTTGAAGCTTATAATGCTAGAGTATCCTTACAAGCCTTAGTGTTATTCCCAGATTACACACTTGTATAATTGTAGAAGGGGGGTTGAATACAATTCTTGATATTTATAAATTTCTGATAAGAACTCCAGAAATCTATACTTAGATAATTGCTGTAGAAAGATTAATGCACAAACACATAAAAATCAGGTGGTTAAATGCACCACCTGAAGCTTTTATTCGAAGAAAACTCTGTGATACAAAAGTACACAGCTTCTGTTTTACAACTCTTTGCTTTCTAAGGATATTCAACAAAAACCCTAAGCAAATGTATCTGTTTTCTTAGCTACTAAAAGAGTTGCTACACTTGGTTATAAATCCCAAGTTTACAAGTACTACTCGAATAAGATAATATTAATCTAATTCTAGTTGACTTGCTACTACACTCCAAATACACATGTAGCCGAAAGGTTGTCCTTGTGAACAGACATGTCTCCTGCACCTTTCTTGTATTCATAGTGTAAACGGAATGCTTCTTTCTTCTGTGTTTCCAAAGTATGGCTGCCATACTTTTTTTGTATCTACTATCAACCCATGTGATCTGTCAGTCAAACCTGTCCTTATCAACTGCTAATCCCCAGCTTAGCATAGAAGTAAGTGTCAATGATTATCCGTTGATATTGTACACTGACATCCGTTGATGATATATTGAGCTGTATCCGTTGATATTGAGACTTGAGCTGTATCCGTTGATAGAGGGGATTTGAGTTGTATCCGTTGATAGAGTTTTGTCTTCATCCGTTGATACACTTTCACTTAGACAGAATTACATAGCATAGCTAATTTACAATTGGCTACCCTATTCTGCCTATCCATTGATGGTCAACATGACTGTGGATAAAAATACTATCAACTGATATCATAGAGATACTGCAGTATGCTACAAAACCTCATCCGTTGATGAGCTACCTGTCAATGGATAGAGTTATAAATCCTCATCCGTTGACAGCTACAAAACCTTATACAATTTGATTGATTGTGAATTTATCATCAAGTACAACATATTCCTAACAATCTCCCCCAATTTATACTTGATGGCAATAAAGCATAAATTCAGGACCTTGATGATAACAAAACATTCCTAAAGATATAAATAGAACAATGCAAAAATTGTATTAAGCTACAAGAATTAAAAACTGAAAGTTTGAGAAATTTACAGAGAAGTGCTCCTCTAGACTGAGCAGATTAAGACTGTTTCTTTTCTCTTGTTGGCATCACCCTTGATTTTCCTTCTTTGGCAGAGTTGGACTCAATCTGCATTTGGAGTTGCCTATAGAAGGCATCTTCTTCATCAACCTTTGGATTTAACTTTTGTTGTAACCATCTCGGGTATTGAGAACTAGCCTTTGATAGTTGGTCTTCTAACCTGAAGAATCTCCTGTTACCATCTTCATCCCTGAACTCCATCATCCAGAAGGGTTGAAGGTGGATTTTATGTCCATTGTATGGGATCTTCATCTTCCTTGGTAGACTTGATGGTGAGTTCCATTCTCTCCTTATCTGTTCTATTCTATCCAGTATCTCCCCTTTTGCTATCTTGGAGAACCCTGTGTATCTCTTGATTGCATAGAACACTTTGGTTAAGGTCAGATAATTTTCTCCAAGAACCCTCTGTAGTGGCCATGTCCTTTCCTTTCCTCCCTTGTATACAAAGACCAATCTCTCAGGCAAATGTTTATATTTGTCAATTCCTCTTAATTCTGACAATTCATCCAGATACAGATTCATGCCAGAGTATTCTTCAATATCTGCCTGATAGATAAAATCATCCTTGTTTTCCAAGATTGGCTGCTTGACAATAGCAGGTACCCTAGCAACTTGAATTGGTTCTTTTGAAGGTTGCTTCCTTGGTATCCTTTTCTTCTGTATAGGCTTCTGTTGATGCTTCAGCAAGAATGAAGGAACCTCAATGGAGTCAAGATTCATTGGTTCCTCTTTATGTACTATAGGATCACCATGGAAATTCACAGCTGGGTTGAATACTTTTACAGAATTAGGTTGTGATGAGCCAACTGCTTCCTTGCTTTCAATTTCTGGAGAGACAGGCCTCCTTGCCTTTGATTTCACTCTCCTTTTAGGTTTGGATTTGGGGACTGATTTCACTTTCCTTTTGGATTTGGGGACTTCCTCAGGTTCCCTCATTTCATCCTCTACCTCATCCATTAACTCGTGAGCCAGCCTGGCTTGCTTCTCATCTGAGTTTTCATATTGATTTTCTTCACTTGGATGAGCTTCCCTTAGAAGTTTGGAGGTCTCCTCTCTTTTTGCTTCAACAAATCTAGGATGGCTGTTGGATATATTTAACACTTTTCCATTCCTTATTATTACAGCCATCCAATCTCTTACACTCTTATTTGTCTTTTCCTTGAACTCTTTGATTGTCTTTCCCATTAGCTTCTCATCATCATCCTTGGGAAATTGAAATTCCAATTGTAACTTGTTCTTCCCATTTGCCTTTGGTGGAGAGTAGGCTCTGGTTTTTATGTATGGTTCAAATTCTTTGACATAAGATGGTTCAGCATCATAGAATGTAGGAGCCACAATCTCTGGAGTGAGCACCTTCAGAATTGTAGTTGATATTGTTGGAGCTGAGGACTGAGTAGAGAACAGAGTTGATACAATTGATTCATTGATCATCCTTTCTGTTCTCATCATTCTTTCATTTGCCTCCGTGTTGATCTTCTCTAATTCTTTAATTCTAGCTTGCCTCTCATCTTCTGAGATTTTTGATAAGTCAGGAACTGGAAGCACAGCCTTTTGTTTCTTCACAGGGGAAGCCTCTATAGAAAACTCTTTTGGATTGACCACTATCATTGGCTGTTGCTCCCCCTCAATTTGTGCTATCTTGCTACTGGAAGCTGGAATTTGACTAGAAGTAGCTGCAACCTCTTCTACCTTTTTCTCCCCCTTTTTGTTAGCATCAAGGGCTGGAGGTGAGGCTGTAAGCAGCCTTTCCAGTAGCTCAGTCTGTTTGGCTTCATTGGCAATGAGTGTCTGCATTTGAGATTCCATACTATCCACTCTAGAGGAGAGATGCTAAATAGATTTGGCCAGGGTATCTTCCTTCAATAGTTTGCTAGTCAACACCTTCTGAGTGGTAGTAGGGGCTAGTGCCTCAATCCTGGCATCTAGTTCCACTTTCATTTCTCTAATTGCAGTTTGGACCTCCTCCTGTTGTGTTCTTTGAATGACCATGTGCATTTTGTGAAGTTTCAAGGAGTCCATTAATTGTTGAAGGACAGCCTTTCTCTGTGGATCTGCATTTTGGTGCTCAGCCCTAGCAGATTGATATTGCTTCATAATCTCCACATTGAAGTCACCGGCCACAGTGGCAGTAGAAAATAGCCAGTCTAGAGTATCTGCCACATTGACTTCTTCATCATTTGCTGTGCTGTCACTGTCATCACTGCCAAACTCTTCACTGTCAGCATCTGAAGGTAGAGTTGTCAAAGCTTCCTTTGCTCTTTGTAGAGATTGTGAGGTGTGCACTAGGTGCATTGCCTCCTCTGCCTCCACATTGCCCTGTTGTGCCATGACTTGATAGGCAGAAACAGGATGAGTAAAGGTTTCAGGATCCAAAGAGATGGAGTCAATGATTGACTGATATTCTTGTCGAAATTCCATCTCTTTAGAAGCTTCATTAACCTCCATTAACTCACTTGCAATGGCTGGATCTTCCTGCCTTATTTCTCCTATAGTCCATTCTCTCCACTCATCTCTCTTTTCTTGCATCAGGGGCTCCCCCTGGCTCACACCTCTCACACCCTCACCTTCACCTACTAAGGTGGAACTCTCTTGCTCTCCTTTTTCCTGACCTGAAGAAATGGTCAGCCTCTCATCATTTGCCTCTCCTTTTGCCTGCTCACAAGGCAGCCTCTCACTCCCTTCCCTCAATCCTAAAAGTGTTTCAACTACTGAGAACTCCTCCACACTTGACACAGGAATGTCAGATATAGCAGTGGTAGAGTGAGTTATCAACGGATAAGGGATATCCGTTGATGGAGTAGTTATAGCTATCAACGGATGGCTAGACATAGGCGCATCCGTTGATGGAGAAACACTTGTCAACGGATGAAGGATATCCGTTGATGAAGAAATGATAATATCCGTTGAAGTGAAAACCAACACTGAATCTGTGGAGATTGATTTTAAAGATGAGGTCACAGATGATGTTGTGAATTCAGGAATGGAAGGTTGATGGCCCAACAAATCATCTAAAAGATGATGACCACCAACTGCAGAGTGGGGCTTCTCCAAGAATTTTAAAGATGGAGAATCAGGAATTGATGTAGATATCATATCCACATCCAGAGATGGAGTTGGTGATGGTGGATTGTAATGTGTATCGATTTGAAGGTTAAGATCAAGGGGCTATGACTCCACATTTATTGAAGTCACATCAAACTGAATGTGAGAAGGTACAGTTTGCTGTACTGTGTGTGCACCCTGTGCTTCCCCTATGGTTTTAGATTTTACTCTTCTTTCATAGGTTTTTGAGAGAGGGCTAGTGTCCCTTACCCTTTTGTGCAGAGTTTCTGTAGAACTAGTAGTCACACCCTGTTGAGAGGATGTAACTTGGGCTTGGCTATTTGGTGCACTTTCCTCACCTACCTTATTCTTAGGGCTTGCACCCTGTCCCTCACCACTCACTACCTCCTTCACACTCCCCTCAAGAGTTGTGGTAGTTTTTGCAACAGATGCTTTTTGAGAAACACCTGAGGTTTGTCTCTTAGATTTTGGTTTGGAAACTTTTGTTTTAGTCACTTGGGTAGGAGCCTGTTTGGTCACTACTACAGACTCCATTGTGACTGAGGAAGGCAAAGAAATTTGGGGGTTAGAGATAGGAGTTTCAAGGTTAGAAAGAGTTACCTGAACAATTGGTAAATATACCAATTGTACTTCTGCATTGGAGTTCATTCGAATTAAATCACTTAAGATTCTCTTCTCCTGAACAAAACATGTGAACTTGCTATCCGGGTTAGCAATGGATAGCTTATTCTCAGATACATGCAGTGCTAAGAGCATCAAAAATCTAGCAAAATAGATATTCTTGCTCCTAGTTTCCTTTTTACCTAATTTTGTTGCTATCTCATACATGACTAGTGTGCCAAAGTTATAGAATTTATCAGTCAGAAGCATACACAACAAAACTAGCATGGAATGGGTAACAGCATCAAAGTTACTAATTTTGCCTGAAAAAGTTTTAATGAAGGCATCACAAAAATAACTCCATTCTTTAACCATCCCTTTCCTAACAATTTTCCCTAAATTATCAGTACTAAGGGCATAATTTATGGAATTAAGCATGGCAACTATTTCAACATCACTGGGTACTTTTAGACAATTATTCTCAAGCAATTTTAAACAAGCAGTTATCACATCAGAGTTAACTACATAGTTTTTACCCTTTAGGGAAAAAGCAATTGTACCGTCTGTGCCATTGAACTCAGCAGATGCCCACACCTCTTCGATTACCTCGTGGATTAGAGGAGTGGTGGCAGTCATAGCATACGAAAGTTTACAGTTCTTCACAAAATTCATCATGGTGTGATAAGCTTCTGGGGCATTCACTGTATCGACATAGGCCGCGAAATTGTTCTTCTCATAGGTGAACCCAGTGGAGGACATCATCTTAACAATAGGCGCCATTGAAGGGTTTGAACTTTTGTTGCAGAGAGTTTTTGTGAAGAAGATGCAATTTACTTAAGAGAATCTTGAAAGTCGATAAAAGTGAGATGTGAGAGCACAAGACAGCCTTTTATACTTTTCAAGAATTGAAATTGAAATAATTAAAAGTAATTACCCATTGGTCAAAAGTAACTGTCAAATAATAAAAGAAAATAAATATAACCAGTCCTATATAGATACACTTTTACCAACGGTTATATTTAAAAGAAAATATGTATATCAACGGATATGAAATGAATGGTTGAGAAACAGTTTATCCGTTGATGACGTGGATAACCTGTTATCCGTTGATATACAAAAATCTAGGAATGTGTTTATGCTATCAACGGGTAAAAGGATATCCGTTGATAAGATAATTTTGCCTTGGACAAAATTTCTGAAGAAAATTTTTCTGAGAGTTTTTAATTCTCAAGTAAATCAAAACACATTCCTAGCTGCAATGCAGTAAAATCAAATATCACTAGGAATTATGACAAGTTAAGCATACCTAGCTCACCTACCAATCTTGTGAATGTGGATTCATCAAGAGGCTTGGTGAAGATATCTGCAAGCTGCATTTCACTTGGCACAAAGTGCATTTCTACTGTACCATTCATCACATGTTCTCTAATGAAGTGGTATTTGATGTCAATGTGCTTGGTTCTCGAATGTTGCACTGGATTCCCTGTGATGGCAATAGCACTTGTGTTGTCACAGAAAATTGGAATCTTCTCAACTTTTAGACCATAGTCAATGAGTTGATTTCTCATCCGTAGAATCTGTGCACAACAGCTTCCAGCAGCAATGTACTCAGCTTCAGCTATAGAAGTGGAGACTGAGTTCTGTTTCTTACTGAACCATGAAACAAGCCTGTTTCCTAGAAATTGACAGGAACCTGTAGTACTTTTCCTATCAACTCTGCAACCTGCATAATCTGCATCTGAATAGCCAGTTAAATCAAAACCAGATTCTATTGGGTACCAAATGCCAAGGTTTGGTGTACCCTTGAGATACCTGAAAATTCTCTTAATAGCTATTAAATGAGACTCTCTAGGGTCAGCTTGAAATCTAGCACAAAGACAAGTAGAAAACATTATATCAGGTCTACTAGCTGTTAGGTATAGAAGTGAACCTACCATGCCTCTATAGCTTGAGATGTCCACAGACTTTTCCTTAGTATTCAACTCAAGCTTAGTTGCAGTGGCCATAGGTGTTTTTGCAGAGGTATAATCCATTAAGTCAAATTTCTTTAAGAGATCATAAATATATTTTGTTTGACTTATGAAAATGCCCTCATTAATTTGCTTTACTTGTAGGCCAAGAAAGTAAGTTAATTCACCCATCATGCTCATTTCATACCTACTTTGCATAAGTTTGGCAAACATTTTGCAAAGCTTCTCATCTGTAGACCCAAAAATAATATCATCTACATAGATTTGAACAAGTATTGAAGAGCCATTAATATTCCTATGAAATAAGGTTTTATCTACTGTACCTCTAGTGAAGTGGTTCTCCAAAAGAAATTGAGATAAAGTGTCATACCATGCTCTTGGTGCTTGCTTCAAACCATAAAGTGCTTTCATGAGAAGATATACATATTCTGGAAATTCTGGATCCTCAAAGCCAGGAGGTTGATGGACATAGACCTCTTCTTCCAGTTCCCCATTTAGAAAGGCACTTTTGACATCCATCTGATAGACTTTAAAATTGGCATGTACTGCATAGGCTAGAAAGATTCTTATTGCCTCAAGTCTTGCCACTGGAGCGAAAGTTTCATCAATATCTATCCCTTCTTCTTGAGAATAGCCCTTTGCCACTAATCTAGCTTTATTCCTCACAATTATGCCATTTTCATCTGTCTTATTCTTGAGAACCCATTTAGTACCTATGACACTTCTATCATCAGGTTTGGGCACAAGTTTCCATACTTTATTTCTTTCAAATTGGTTTAGCTCTTCTTGCATTGCTAAGACCCAATCTGGATCTAGAAGGGCATCTTCCACTCTCTTAGGTTCCTCTTGAGACAGGAAGCTACTGTATAGACATTCTGCTTGAGTGGCCATTCTAGTTTGCACTCTTGAATTTGATTCACCAATGATTAACTCAAATGGATGATCTCTAGTCCATTTTCTTGCAGGTGGAAGGTTTGATCTTGATGAGGTTGCTTCATTTCCATGAGCATGATCATGTTGATTTAGCATTGAATTTTGACCTTGAGAAACTCCCCCTGAGTTTGTTGTCCTTGCTGAATTATGAAGTTGACTGTCAATGGATGCATCATTTTACCTATCGACGGATGCTTGAGAATCTCTGTCAACGGATTCATCTCTAATAATGTCAACGGATGCTCCAGAATGACTGTCAACGGATGCTTCATTTCCAGTGTAAGCATCACTTCTAGTTGGTACAACAACTCTTGGTGGATCTCTATGGTCATGATCTTCATCTTCCTCATCATCACCATAGTACATTCTTCCTTCACCTTCATTCTCAAATTCCAACTTTTCATGGGAGCCTTCATCATTTAGACCTAGAATCTTTTGATCATTAAACACAACATGTACAGATTCCATAACAATGTTGGTTCTTAGATTGTAGACTTTGTAGGCTTTCCCTGCTGCATATCCAACGAAAATAGCTTCATCTGCCTTTGCTTCAAATTTGCCCAAGTTATCTCCATGATTCCTTAGCACAAAACACTTACATCCAAAGACATGAAGGAAAGCTAAAGTTGGTTTCTTGTTGGTTAACAACTGATAAGGAGTCATTCCTCTAGCTTGATTGACCAAGGAAATATTCTGAGTAAAGCATGCAGTGTTGACAGCTTCAACCCAGAAATATGTTGGTAACCTTGATTCACTTAGCATTGTTCTAGCTGCTTCAATGAGAGTTCTGTTTTTCCTTTCAACAACCCTATTTTGTTGAGGTGTTCTTGCAGCAGAAAACTCTTTGACAATTCCATTCTCTTCACAGAAAATCTTCATTGTGGAATTCTTGAATTCAGTACCATTGTCACTCCTGATTCTTTGTACTCTGTCTTCAGAACCATTGTTTAGTATTCTGAGGTGATTGATGATGATTTCACATGCACAATCCTTGGAGTGCAGGAAGAAGGTCCATGTGAACTTAGAAAAATCATCTACAATCACCAGACAGTATTTCTTCTTTGAAATAGACATGACATTTACTGGACCAAATAAGTCCATATGCAGCAATTGAAGATGCTTAACAATGGATGACTCTGTCTTGCTTTTGAAGGATGATTTCTTTTGTTTCCCTAATTGGCAGGCATCACACAGTCCATCTCTGACAAATTCCAATTGAGGGATTCCTCTAGCAAGATCCTTTCTTACCAAATCATTCATAACTTTAAAATTCAAATGTGACAGCTTCTTATGCCATAGCCAACTCTCATCCTTACTTGCTTTGCTGAAGAGACAAGTAATGGATTCTGAGCATGCTGAATTGAAGTCAGCTATGTAAACATTTCCTTTTCTAAAGCCTGTCAATACCACATTGTTGTCTTCCTTGGCAGAAACAACACAGGCTTATTTTGTGAACTTTACTTCATAGTCTTTGTCACAAATCTGACTGACACTCAGCAAATTGTGCTTCAAACCTTCAACTAAAGCCACTTCTTCAATGATGACATTGTCTTTTGAAATCAGGCCATATCCCTTAGTATATCCTTTGTTGTCATCTCCAAAGGTAATTCTAGGGCCAGCTCCTTCCTTGAACTCTGTGAGCAGGGTTGAATCTCCTGTCATGTGCCTAGAGCATCCACTGTCTAGGTACCATAGATTCCTTCTGTTTCCCTGCACACATTCCAAAAACAAATCAAGTTGATTTTGGTACCCAAGCTTCCTTGGGTCCTTTCTTGTTAGCCTTTGACTTTGCACTCTTAGCATTCTTCAACTTAGGTGTAGATGCTTGAGTGATGGGGTTTGACAAATGCTCATTTGCATGAATATTTGATGCATGCATTTGTGGAAAATTGGCATACATATTATTCATGCTAGGAATGCTCCATGACATTTGTGGCACATTCACAGATTGAAAATAAGGATTAGACACATATGGCATGTTCACGTATGGATTTGAAAAACTAGCATTTTGATACAAACCAGGCATAACAGGCATTGCAGGCATACATGGTATTGTTTGAGGTACATGAACAGGAGCCTTGTTGACAATCTTGCAATTTGAAGATAGGTGATTGACACTATTACAATTACTACAAGTTTTCCTGGGAGCAAACTTGTCAGGAGAATAATTGTTTTTCTTGTTGATGCCTATCTTACCATTTCTGTTCTTTTTCTTTTTACCCTCAATTTCTACCTTTTCATTGTCTGATTTACCAACAGACTTTTTGTTATGTAAATCACCCACCTTAGCCTTCCCACTAGATTTGGTTTTGCTACTCTCACCACTAACAAAGTTCTTGTTGACTGGACCATACTTGATATCCAGTTTCCTGAGTTCCTTCTTACTAACAAGCTTTTTGTTAGTCGACGGATACCTCTCATCCGTTGATGGTTCATCTGTCAACGGATGATCACTATCCGTTGATTCACAAATAGTCTCTAGATCCTCAACGCCAGGTTCTAGCTCCTTTTTCTTTTGAGTCCAGGTATCCTTCACAAACGATTCTATTCCCTGGACTTCTATTATGTTTTGAGAAATATTCCTACAACTTTGAAATTTAGCAATTATCCCTTGTTCTTTTTCAAGCTGGTCTTTTAAAATCAGTTCTCTTTTTAACACAGCTTCAAGTTCACTTTTAGCATTATTGCAAGCAACTCTCATTTTCTCAAATTCTAGAAATTGAGCTTCTAGAGCAGCATTTCTATCACTTAAAAACAGATTAGACTCTTTAATCCTATTGTTCTCTTTAGTAAGTGATTTAAGAGTAACACTTAAGTGATATAGTTCAGTAGACATTTCATCTATAACACTATTGCATTCCTCTTTGGTGAGCTTAGAGAGATTAGTAGAAAATACCTGATTGCTAGTTGAACTTGCTTCCTGCTCTCCAGAATCAGCCATCAATGCAAAGTTGACAAACTCAGCATCATCATCAGAATGATTGTCATCAACAGCCCAGTCATACTCTTGGGTCAAGAATGCCTTTCCTTTCTGCCTGAGAAGATCAAAATATTTCTTCTTGTAGTCAACAGTCTCAGTTGACTTTCCCTTGTTCTCAGATCTAGGTTTCCTTCATTCACTTATCATGTGACCAGCAATTCCATAATTGTAGCATTTAATTTTGGATTTATCCACATAGTTGCTTGTGGAAAAATTCTTGTTAAATGGCTTGGCCACCCCAGAGTTTTTCTTGAATTTCAGCTTAGAGAATCTCCTAGATAGAAAAGCTAAGTGCTCATCTATCTCATCCAATTCATCCTGCTGAAGGACATTCAATTCCTCAGACACCTTTTCCTTACTCCTGCTTGATTCTGCTCTACCTTTACAAACCTCCATGTTTGGTGTAGAACTAGCAGCTTCTGTCCTTTCCTCCTTCTGCTTCAAGTTGGCAACAAGTGCAACTGACCCACTTTTCTTTTGAGACTTCTCAATCTCTTCATCCTGCTCCATTTCCAGCTCATATGTCTTTAAAGTTCTATAGAGCCTTTCAAGAGTAAATGTCTATTACTCTTGAGTGTTTCTTAGAGAAACAGTCATTGGCTTCCATTCCTTGGGCAGTGATCTCAGAAATTTGAGATTAGAATCTTTAACTTGATAGATTCTTCCATACAGTTTCAAACCATTTAGTAGCTTTTGAAATCTACTAAATGTATCATTCCATGTTTCTCCACTCTTAAAGTGGAAATGTTCATATTGTTGGATTAGAAGTTGCATCTTGTTTTCCCTCACCTGTTCTGTTCCTTCACAAAGGGTTTGAACAGTGTCCCATACTTCCTTGGAGGTAGTACAGTTAATAACATTGTCAACCATGTTTGTTTCTAGACCATTGAACAGTATATTCATGGTCTTTTTGTCTTTGTGGACTTCTGCAATATCTTCAAGACTCCATTCAGAAACAGGTTTGGGAATGAGAGTGTCAGGCACATCTTCAGCCAGGCCAACTCTTGTTGCAGTCTTCATTGGAACGTGAGGACCCTTGTCAATGCAATCCACAAAACCCTCATCAATAGACAAGAGATGTAGACGGATTTTTACTTTCCAGTGAAAGTAATTCTCTCTATCAAGAACTGGAATCTTTACTCCATAATCCTTCTTAGACATGTTGGAAGTGTGTTGATCTTTAAACTTCAAATATGTTAGAAGCTTGCTCTGATACCAATTGTTATTCCCAGATTACACACTTGTATAATTGTAGAAGGGGGGGTTGAATACAATTCTTGATATTTATAAATTTCTGATAAGAACTCCAGAAATCTATACTTAGATAATTGTTGTAGAAAGATTAATGCACAAACACATAAAAATCAGGTGGTTAAATGCACCACCTGAAGCTTTTATTCGAAGAAAACTCTGTGATACAAAAGTACACAACTTCTGTTTTACAACTCTTTGCTTTCTAAGGATATTCAACAAAAACCCTAAGCAAATGTATCTGTTTTCTTAGCTACTAAAAGAGTTGCCACACTTGGTTATAAATCCCAAGTTTACAAGTACTACTGGAATAAGATAATATTAATCTAATTCTAGTTGACTTGCTACTACACTCCAAATACACATGTAGCCGAAAGGTTGTCCTTGTGAACAGACATGTCTCCTGCACCTTTCTTGTATTCATAGTGTAAACGGAATGCTTCTTTCTTCTGTGTTTCCAAAGTATGGCTGCCATACTGCTTTTTGTATCTACTATCAACCCATGTGATCTGTCAGTCAAACCTATCCTTATCAACTGCTAATCCCTAGCTTAGCATAGAAGTAAGTGTCAATGATTATCCGTTGATATTGTACACTGACATCCGTTGATGATATATTGAGCTGTATCCGTTGATATTGAGACTTGAGTTGTATCCGTTGATAGAGTGGATTTGAGTTGTATCCGTTGATAGAGTTTTGTCTTCATCCGTTGATACACTTTCACTTAGACAGAATTACATAGCATAGCTTATTTACAATTGGCTACCCTATTCTGCCTATCCATTGATGGTCAACATGACTGTGGATAAAAACACTATCAACTGATATCATAGAGATACTGCAGTATGCTACAAAACCTCATCCGTTAATGAGCTACCTGTCAACGGATAGAGTTATAAATCCTCATCCGTTGACAGCTACAAAACCTTATACAATTTGATTGATTTTGAAGTTATCATCAAATACAACATATTCCTAACACTTAGTTCTTGCTAAAAGAATGACAAAGAAGCCATAAACAATCATCAAAACCAAAACAAGAATGTTAGTTACTATTCATCATCACTTTCTTAAATCATTTTGAAAATGATAACCTTAAAGAATGATGTTAAGCTCTTGGATATACCTTCTACTAATGTTCCTCTTTAATTTAAGCTATAGCTTGAGAAATTTGAATGGTGAAATCTCCTACTTCCCCCTTTTTCTTCACTTGGCCGAGAGCTTTCTTCAAGGAAATATGTTTGTTTCTTTTGTTTTGTTTTGTTTTGTTTTGTTTTGTTTTAATACCTACTAATACTTGTATTATTGATAATTATATCTATATATATTGGATGCATCTTCATCTACTTTGCTTTTGTGTTGGCTAATTAACATTGGTCCAAATGTCATCACCATGTTAAGCAAGTCCATTTTTGTAAAAATGAAAATTCATCATTCCTTTATTAGTTGACTTGCACTTAAGTCACTTGATTTCTCCTTTTTCCACCAATTTGATTCTCTTTGTAACTCGTTAATAAAATCAATACGTTACAACTTATAAGTAGCATTCCATTGCTTTAATATGACACAATTCCTTAACTCCATATTATATCCCTTGATCCTTTTGTATCTAGGAAATTTCCACTAAAAACACTATTCACACTCTATTCTCTTTTTATTCCTTATATTTATAAAAATGTCCGTATTCTCCTTTGGACGTTCCTTAACCCTTTTACGGAACCACTGATACATTCATACTCCATTACATAATAAAAGTTTTAATTACTACCAAAATCCAGGTTCTTACATCTGTTTCTCGAACATCTAAACTGTCACGGGGGTTTGATTGAGATAAAATCCCCAAATCAAATAATTCAGTGAGACAGTAACCCTTGCCGCCAAGTTTACTGTCATAGGAATATTCAGTAGTTGACAGTATGAGCTCCCGCCAATGTTGCTGTCAGAACTCCAAACTTGCTGTCAAGTGTGAGAATGTTGTTGTCCCCTACTCCAGCCAATTGAGACTTGCTGTCGTGACCTTGCAACATGCAGTCTTCTTGTAACGTTACCATCAATGCATTGACATTAACTTTATTATTGCTGTCGAACTGATGTATTCTCTTGAGGCTTGAACATATCAATGAACTTCTTCCAAGATACATACTTATTACATTTCAGCAATTATTTGATTACAAGAGCACACTCTGGCTGTGACAGTATGTTCTACTTAGCCTATACAAATAAACTAAGTACTAGTTAAGTTGTCTCTACGCTATCACCCATAAATCCTAACAAGATCAAAATATAATATCATCCACATATATTTGTACAACAAGAATATCTTTACCATTTTGTTTTGTAAATAATGTGGGATCGATGTTACCTCGAATGAATCCATTTTTGAGAAGAAATTTACTAAGCCTTTTGATGTGCCGAAAATAGACAATTTAATATCGCAAGCGCACGATCTTCGTTTTAGTATTTTAAGATTCGGTCCACAGGGAATGATATTTATTTCGCGATCCTTAACTATTAATTTAGGCGAATTAGAACAATTTTGGATTTTTATATTTCTTCTATTAATTCGTAAAACTATTAAATTATCTATTTTAAACTAAAAACTGAATTTTTGCAACAATTTGGGATTTTTATAAATTTATGCTATTTAATTCCTAAAGGAAAATTTAATTTATTACAAAAAGAGAATCTAATTTAATTTAACAAATTAAAATTCAAAAAAAAAATTAGCAACTATTAATTTCCAATTTAATCGAACTAAGGAAAATTAGGTTTTTTGAATTTTAATTAAAAGAAATTTTAAATTATTTTAAAAAAAAACAAAATTTAAATTATTATTCAAACTCTAAACTAATTAATTAAAAGAGTAAAAACAATCAAATTAAAATTATTCTAAAATTCCTAAATTCGAAACACTAACATAAACAAGAACTCGACATAATTATACACTGCAAACTCGACCATGAACCATAAATTCAACTCAGCCCCGAACTTAGCAATGGTTAACAATACTGCAAATAACTCGAACCAATGACTTAACAGAAATAAACCAAAGACAGATTACAAAGCAAAACCCAAGAACAAAAACAACAAAATTAAAACTATAGGCAGACTAAGTATTCGGGACAACATGGGCAAATGAAACCAAAAAAAAACAGTAACTTGGCGGCTTAATGAATCTCAGACAAACAAGACTCGATAAATACAGAATCAAAACTCAGGAACTTAAAATCACCGAAATTCAACTCAGCCATAACAATGAACTCGACGAAATCTCTACTACAAAACCCAGAAAAATAGCGAGTACAGTAAATCAAAAACAGAACCAAAAACTCGATTACTCAGACAGCATATTTAAAGGATACACAAACTGCAAAAACAAAACAAGCAAAACAGCAACTGTGTCAACTCGCAAACTCAGCCCAGTCGACTCAACACTAACACTAAGAAAGGTTTCGATTTTGGCTATTGGGTTTAACAGAAGAATAAAACGCGAGGAACAAAGAAAATTGATTAAGAAGGAGTGTATGAATCGCGTTTTTGTGAGGAAAGGGGGAGGAGATGAGATGGGTTTGTTTGTAGTGAATTAACCGGAAAAAAAAATGGAAGGAAAGAGGGAGGTTGCCGTGGTGTTCGTAGAAGAGAAGAAAAACGGAAGATGGGTGTTACTCGAAGAAGGAAAGGGGAGAGGGGAGATCGCAACAAGTGAAAAGAAAGGAGAAAAAAAAAGAGGTGGGTTGTGTGGAATAAACAGGGGAAGAAAGAGGGGGAATGGGGGAGGTGTAGATCAACGAGGAAAAGGAAGACAGAGAAGTGGGTTTTACAAAAATGTTCGAATAAAACACAGGGGATTACATACGCTTGTTTCTCAAAATAGAATAAAACAGAGCAGGAACTCATGGCTTCGAAAACAAATTAGACGAGATAAAAATCTTTCTAAAATTATTGAAACCATATTTTTGTGTTTTTTTTTTATTTTTTTATTTTTTTAATATTATACTAACACATAAATCATAAGAACCAAATCTATAATTAAAATTATGAAACTCGCAATAAAATGGAAATTTAAAGGGGCGTAACTAATATTAAAACGAAAATTTAAATTACGAACACAAATTCTTTAAATCGATACTTTCAATCCCGTGCGGTTAGCGTTGCTACTTTATCCACACGAGAACTTACGAAAATAACGAAATAAAGAATAAGGAAAATAAAATGAAAGAGGGATGTAAGAATTAAAATGAAACTTGAAATTGTATACAAATAAAAAGTGTTTACAAATTACAACTATAATTTGGGAGTGACTAGAACTAACCCTAATTCTAAGATATCTTAACAAGTGAAGAATGCGGGTATTTATAGAAAAATTTTAGGGTTTAGGTTTGGTGTGGGTTGATCTTGGCCTTTCATTTAGTTTAGTGTTGGCTAAATCTTGGCCATCCATTTTGTTTGGTAAAAATATGCACCACCACCCCTTGCTTTTCCTTTTCTTCTTGTTTTGGTCCTTCTTTTTTTTCTTTTGTCATTTATTTCTTTATTTTGCCATTTCTTCATTTTTCTCGAAATTTCCTGAAATGCAACAAAATAATTTATTAAAATACGATTCCAAGCAATAAATAGGTAATAAAAATATGCAAAAATATGCACTTATCAAATGCCCCCGTACCTATCTTTTGCTCGTCCTCGAGTAAAACAAAAAGAAAAATGCATAATGAAAAACCTATACTCACTGTCGTAGGAATCACGAGTAATTTTAGGTTTACCAACCCGTTAAACCTATAGACGATCTCTACAGGAGGAGTGTTGTCTCCTAAGGGTTTACAGAAGATATACCCATTAAATCTTTGAGATAAATCAGCAAGTATCCAACTTTCCTCTTTTACTCTAACTTTCATTGGTGTCAACAAAACAATTTTGTAGGAAAATATATGCCTTAAAGATTATTCTAATAATAGCCAAGTTATAGGTTCCCACAATACACATGATTAGACTCTAAAAATTTACAAAAAATCCCAAGGTGTGTAGTGAATTTAAGGCCCTTGATGGATAAAGTGCATACGAACATTTTCTCTTTTTCAACCAATATTGAACTGACCCAATCTCTATCAAAACAAGTATCTAGCCAAACTTCACGTTCTTAGCAGTTAGACCGACTGTGCAATGGTTGAGGTCCCAAAAGACTTATGCATCAATACCCATTTAGCGAGTTTTAGGTCAACAATCCCAGATCACAAGGGACCTTAGGTTGCTAGGCACAAAGTCCCCTCGGACTTACTTACTCGGGTTATCAATGAGCCCAACCTAGCCGATTTCCCTACTAAGAATTTATTATTACAAAATTACACTAGCACTCAACAATTACAAACATTTATTGACTCTCTCTCTTTTTTTCTGTTCTTTTTTTTTATATATATGTGACATTATAGGAGCAAGATTTCGCAAAGGTTTGATTCGACATTGTTCTAACATGTGGGTTCTCTCTCAGGTATCGAATAACCTTCCTATACAATTTTTCCATCAAAGGTCTTGTGCAAATGTGTCGTCTTGGTCTTTTAAGCAAAAATTTGTTCGACACAAGTTTCATGAGGAAAACCTTACCTGACTACGTTCAAATTATCTAAAGGCATTATACATATAATTTTCGAAAAATAGTCAACACCAACTAGTTCTAGAATTTAAAGAGTGGGAAGGACAACTAAGCTAAAATATCTCTATTTTTGGATTTTTAAAATTTTTCATTTTTTTGGATTTTTCAATTTTATGTATTGACACTAAAAACCCTCCCCCATACCTAAATCATGCATTGTCCTCAATGTATGCAAATGCAAGATAATTGACAAAGGAGAAAGGTGAGAAAATACCTGATGATGAAGACTGAAAACTGCTAGAAAAACTACGAAAGAAAACAACTCATTCACGCACACAAATCCTCCCCCATACCTGAATTTCTCGAGGGGAGGTAAAAGAAGAAAAACTTACTTAGCCGATGCTAGTGGGAAACTTTGGGTGAAGCTGTGAGAAAAGATCAAGACATATTTGAAAATTTTGATTAGAACAGTCTTTCTCAATCAGTGTGGGATCATGCAACCTATTAGAACAAGAATCATTAGTGTTCACCCTAAACCAACTTGAGGCTTCTTTATTTTGTTTAAGCAGATTAGGGACAATGAAAGTCTGGTTATGAGTCGAATCACTAGGAATGACAAAAGATGAGGGTCTGGTTCCTCCTAAAGGCTGTTGATCAAACTCGGGATGATAAAAAGTCAAGTCAAATGTAGGTGGATGTGGTGCGACGGGACTCTCAACGACAAGCTCACTGCTAACAATCTCGGATGGGGTCTCCCACGGAGAACAAATCGCATCTAACTCTTTCAACATTTCTTCCGAAGTCGTATCCCTTAACGAATCAGCATACTCTCGATTAGACTCATGGTTGACTTTGAAATCCTCAACGAGAAGAGACTCAATCTCACTATCTTCGAAACTAGACCATGTGGCAAACTTGTTAACCACGTTAACCCCTATTGATGGTTCATAAAGCTCATTGGGTTCTTTCCCTACATTGAAAATATTAAGGTCAATGGTCATGTTACCGAAAGTGAGTTTCATCGAACCGTTCCAACAATTGATCAAGGCGCCAAAAACTTGATGTGCCGAAAATAGACAATTTAATATCGCAAGCGCACGATCTTCGTTTTAGTATTTTAAGATTCGGTCCACAGCGAATGATATTTATTTCGCGATCCTTAACTATTAATTTAGGCGAATTAGAACAATTTTGGATTTTTATATTTCTTCTATTAATTCCTAAAACTATTAAATTAATCTATTTTAAACTAAAAACTGAATTTTTGCAACAATTTGGGATTTTTATAAATTTATGCTATTTAATTCCTAAAGGAAAATTTAATTTATTACAAAAAGAGAATCTAATTTAATTTAACAAATTAAAATTCAAAATAAAAAAGATTAGCAACTATTAATTTCCAATTTAATCGAACTAAGGCAAATTAGGTTTTTTGAATTTTAATTAAAAGAAATTTTAAATTATTTTTAAAAAAAAACAAAATTTAAATTATTATTCAAACTCTAAACTAATTAATTAAAAGAGTAAAAACAATCAAATTAAAATTATTCTAAAATTCCTAAATTCGAAACAATGACATAAACAAGAACTCGACATAATTATACACTGCAAACTCGACCATGAACCATAAATTCAACTCAACCCCGAACTTAGCAATGGTTAACAATACTGCAAAAAACTCGAACCAATGACTTAACAGAAATAAACCAAAGACAGATTACAAAGCAAAACCCAAGAACAAAAACAGCAAAATTAAAACTATAGGCAGACTGAGTATTCGGGACAACGTGGGCAAATGAAACAAAAAAAAAACAGTAACTTGGCGGCTTAATGAATCTCAGACAAACAAGACTCGGTAAATACAGAATCAAAACTCAGGAACTTAAAATCACCGAAATTCAACTCAGCCATAACAATGAACTCGATGAAATCTCTACTACAAAACCCAGAAAAATAGCGAGTACAGTAAATCAAAAACAGAACCAAAAACTCGATTACTCAGACAGCATATTTAAAGGATACACAAACTGCAAAAACAAAACAAGCAAAACAGCAACTGTGTCAACTCGCAAACTCAGCCCAGTCGACTCAACACTAACACTAAGAAAGGTTTCGATTTTGGCTATTGGGTTTAACAGAAGAATAAAACGCGAGGAACAAAGAAAATTGATTAAGAAGGAGTGTATGAATCGCGTTTTTGTGAGGAAAGGGGGAGGAGATGAGATGGGTTTGTTTGGAGTGAATTAACCGGAAAAAAAAATGGAAGGAAAGGGGGAGGTTGCCGTGGTGTTCGTAGAAGAGAAGAAAAACGGAAGATGGGTGTTACTCGAAGAAGGAAAGGGGAGAGGGGAGATCGCAACAAGTGAAAAGAAAGGAGAAAAAAAAAGAGGTGGGTTGTGTGGAATAAACAGGGTAAGAAAGAGAGGGAATGGGGGAGGTGTAGATCAACGAGGAAAAGGAAGACAGAGAAGTGGTTTTGCAAAAATGTTCGAATAAAACACAGGGGATTACATACGCTTGTTTCTCAAAATAGAATAAAATAGAGCAGGAACTCATGGCTTCGAAAACAAATTAGACGAGATAAAAATCTTTCTAAAATTATTGAAACCATATTTTTGTGTTTTTTTTTTTTTAATATTATACTAACACATAAATCATAAGAACCAAATCTATAATTAAAATTATGAAACTCGCAATAAAATGGAAATTTAAAGGGACGTAACTAATATTAAAACGAAAATTTAAATTACGAAAACAAATTCTTTAAATCGATACTTTCAATCCCGTGCGGTTAGCGTTGCTACTTTATCCACCCGAGAACTTACGAAAATAACGAAATAAAGAATAAGGAAAATAAAATGAAAGAGGGATGTAAGAATTAAAATGAAACTTGAAATTGCATACAAATAAAAAGTGTTTACAAATTACAACTATAATTTGGGAGTGACTAGAACTAACCTTAATTCTAATATATCTTAACAAGTGAAGAATGAGGGTATTTATAGAAAAAATTTAGGGTTTAGGTTTGGTGTGGGTTGATCTTGGCCTTTCATTTAGTTTAGTGTTGGCTAAATCTTGGCCATCCATTTTGTTTGGTAAAAATATGCACCACCACCCCTTGCTTTTCCTTTTCTTCTTGTTTTGGTCCTTCTTTTTCTTCTTTTGTTATTTATTTCTTTATTTTGCCATTTCTTCATTTTTCTCGAAATTTCCTGAAATGCAACAAAATAAATTATTAAAATACTATTCCAAGCAATAAATAGGTAATAAAAATATGCAAAAATATGCACTTATCACCTTTCATACCACGCTCTAGGGGCCTGCCTTAAACCATATAATGCCTTCTTGAGCTTGTAAACATAGTCATGAAACTTCTCATGTTCGAATCCAGGAGGCTGTTTGACATAGACTTCCTCATTCACCACGCCATTTTGGAAGGCGCTCTTAACGTCCATTTGATATAACTTGAATTTCTTGTAGCATGCATAAGCAAGAAGCATTCTGATTGATTCTAAACGAGCAACAGGAGCATATGTTTGATCAAAATCAATTCCTTCTTGTTGATTATAGCCTTAAGCCACAAGCCTTGCCTTGTTTCGAGTGATGGTTCCAAACTCATCCACTTTGTTCTTGAACACCCATTTGGTTCCTATGATAGAAGCATCTTCTGGTGGCTTTACAAGTTCCCAAACATCACACCTCTCGAATTGGTTGAGTTCTTCTTGCATGGCCATGATCCAATTTTCATCTTCAAATGCTTCCTTGACATTTTTGGGTTCTTCTTGAGCTAGAAAGGCAGCATAAGCACAAAAGTTTGCCTTTACTCTCCTTGTTGTGATTCCATCTGAGATATCACCAATAACAAGTTCTGGAGGATGGTTCCTTACTGTCCTTATAGCCTTTGGTAGAGAATGTTGAGCAATTTCTTCTTGTGATGTTTTCCTCATCTTTACCGATGGTGCACAATCTTCTCCATCATAGAGAGGTTGCTTTTGAGTTGATCTAGAACCTCTAGGACCTCCCAAAGTTATTCTAGCCATCTTGTTTACTGTATCATCTACTGGATTGACCACTTCAGCTTGCTGACTTGTAATTCCAGCTTGCTGATTTCCAGTCTCGGTAGTGTTGTTGGCTTGCTGAATTCCAGTTTTAGCAGTGTTGTTGGCTTGATGATTTGATCCAGTAACTTGAGATTGTATGTTATCAGCTTCAGCTGCAAATTCTTCCTCATCTCTTGGCAGATCATTGTTAGGTTCTTGAAAAGTAACATCAATAGATTCTTCAACTATACGTTTATCTAAGTTATGGACTCTATATGCTCTACTAGTTAAAGAATAGCCAAGAAAAATAGCTTCGTAGGATTTAGCATTGAATTTACCATCATTACCAATTGTCTTGAGCACAAAACACATTGAGCCAAAGATTTTGAAGTAACTGATGTTTGGCTTCTTTTTCCTCAACAAATCATAAGGAGTTTTGTTCAAAATAGGCCTGATTATGACTCTGTTCAACACATATCACGATGTATTCACCGCTTCTGCCCAAAAGCTTCTAGGCAGCTTGCTTTCTTGCAATAGAGTCCTTGCTGTTTCTTGTAGTGACCTGCTCTTCCTTTCTACCACTCCATTTTGTTATGGAGTCCTTGGAGCAGAAAATTAATGTGTAATTCCTCTTTCTTCACAATAAGCAATGAAGTCTTTATGGAGAAATTCACCACCTCTATCACTCCTTATACCTACAAGCCTTGTATTCAACTTATTCTCAAGTAATTTGATTAGCTTTTCAAACTCAGTAAAAGCACAATCTTTAGTACGAAGAAATAATACCCATGTAAATATAGATTAATCATCTATAATTATAAAACCATATTGTTTACCTCCAATACTCTTGTAAGATTCTGGACCAAATAAGTCCAAATGCAGAAGCTCTAAGGGTTTAGAAGTAGATACCATTTTCTTTGATTTGTGAGTACTTCTAATCTGTTTGCCCAATTGGCAAGCTGAACAGACCTCTGTTTTGACATACTTTAGCTTGGGCAGTCCTCTCACTAGTTTCTTGCTTGACAACTTACTGAGCAAGTCATGTGTGCATGTCCCAATCTTCTATGCCAAATGTATGGGTCATTATCTACTGCAGCTAAACAGCAAGCTGTTTCCTACATATCAAAGTCTAATATATATATATTTCCTTCCCTTATAGCAACTAGGGGGACTTTGTTAGTATCAATAGTAATAATAGTTTTATCAATGCCAAAATCAACATGATGCCCATCATCAAATAATTGAGTGACACTAAGCAAATTGTAAGTAAGACCTTTGACATATTGTACTTTATCAATTGATATAGAACTGGTACCAAGGATTTGAAGAGTTTTGTTATTCCCAATTGTCACTCTTCCACCCTTTTTCATTTGGAGATTCATAAATTGAGATTTTTCTCCACTCATGTGTCTAGTGCATCCGTTATCCAAAATCCATTGATTTGATTTGTCCTTAGCAGGGAGGCACATCTACAAAACAAACAAAAATAACTCAATGTTTTGGTACCCATACAGGTTTGGGTCCAGGTTGGTTAGCAGCAAGAATATATAAAGCATTTAAATAAGAGTTCTTGATCCACATTTGGATCGCTTTTTGGGACTGATTTTGCTTTCTGTCATTCTATTGGTAAGCTGTTTGTCTTCTGCTAGATGCATTCTGGTATGCTGATTTGTTTCTGACTGGTCCATTCTGGTATGTTGATTTCCTCTTCTGATTTACTTGAACGACACAATTTCTTTCCAGATGACCTTTTTCGCCACATTTGTTGCATGTCTTCCAAGGCATAGCATAATTATAAGGTATGCCATTCCTTCCATCATATTTGAGCGCACCTTGCTTTTTGTTGACATTCAAACAAACTCATTCTCTGACCAAGGGGACATTTGCCTTCTTCATCATTGTTTTTGAAGTGTCTTCACCTTGAACAAAAGTTCCCATACTCTGCTTGAAATCTTTAACTTCTTTTTCTAGAAGAGTGATCTCTTCAGCTTGCTCCTTGATGAGTTCAGCTTGCTGAAATCTCTTTTCAGCAGATTTTGAGGATTCGGCTTGACTAGATTCCTTCATTTTGTATGATTCTAATGCTTTAGCTTTAGTTTTAACATCAGATCTCAGTTCTTTGATTTCTTTAGTCAAGGTCTTGTTTCTCCTTTCGAGTAACTTGATATTAGCCTCTAAATGACTATTCTTAGCATTTAGCTCCTTGATTTCTATAGCTTTGCCTAATGAGGTTGAATCCCATTCTTCCATTTTTGGCAACAAATCTTTTACCATCTTGGATAGATAGGCGTTCTTATCAGTCAGCTTGCTGATTTCAGCCTTTAGTGTCGTATGTTCTTCAATGGTAACACTATTTTGTTCCTGCATGGTTAGTGAATCTAAGAAAGTATCATCTGAAGACACATAATCACTAAAAGAGTTTACCTCACTCTGATCCTCTTCAGAATTAGTTTCAGCATACACTCCTTCCGAATTTCCTTGAACAGATTCATCTTCAATTCCAACAAGTGCTAAGTTCACCATCTCTTCACTTGAGTCATCACTGGAATCTGAATCATCATCACTCCAAGTCAGTAGAGCCTTTGATTTCTTTTTGTCTTTGAAAACAGCATGCTGTTTTGACTTTAGTTTGTAGCAATTCCTTTTATAATGACCAGGCTTGCCATATTCGAAACAAGCTTCCTCCTTAGAGTCCTTTGAACCCTTCTTGTTGTTGTAGAAACCACTTCTTTCCCTTTTCATCATGTTCTTCTTTTCTATCAGCCTCTTGATCTTCTTTGAAATAAGTGCAAGTTCCTCATCAGATTCATCATCAGATTCAATTGGCTTGCTATTTTTAGAATGGAGAGCCATATTCTTCATTTTTTCAATTGGAGCTTTAACACTAGAATTTCCCATCTAATTTCCATTTATCTTGCTTTCAAATTGCTCTAGCTCAGCGAATACAGCCAAGTGATCCATAGTATCAATAAGTGGTGAGGATTCAAAGGCAGTAACTTTAGCTTCGTAGATGAATGGTACTGCACTCAATACCTTCATATTGATTTCGTCTTGTGGTGTAGATTTTCCAAGCCGCTTTAGTGAGTTTATAGTAACTTGATACCGTGCTTGACTATCCTTGATAGTTTCACCTTCATTAAGTTTGAAATTCCCAAAATCATTCATTAGCTTGCTAAGTTTCACCTTCTTTAGAGATTTCGATCCTTCATGATAAGTCTCCAAAGCATCCCACATTTCTTTGGCTGATTTGAGTGAAGATACTTTATCATATTCAGCCTGGTTCAAACCATTCATAAGAGAGCTCCTTGCCTTTCCATTGTAGCCAAGTTTTATTAATTCATCCGGAGTAAGATCATCAACATCCTTTGGCTTGCAATCTTTATCAAGAAAGACATATGGACCTTTTTGCACAACTCTCAGAACTAATGGATCTCTGGATAAGTGAGTTTCCATGCTACTTTTCCACCAGTGGTAATTGTGTGTACCATGAAGAAGAGGAAACCTGTAATCAGATTTTCCTTCGGGATAATTTTCAGCCATTTTGATCGAATACTTTCCTGTTACAGAAATGTTAGTAACCAAAGCTCTGATACCAAATGATAATGCACACCTAGAGGGGGCGGGTGAATAGGTGTATATGGCTAACTATGTCCGATTTTAATAATTACCAGAAACAGCTTACTGATTTCAATTTAAACAGATGCAAATGGTAAGCTGAATGTACAAGCAGTAAGTAAAGTAAAGAGTAGAAATAGTAAGGTGCAGAAAAGTGAAGAACACAAGAAAGTTTTAGCCAGGTTCGACCCCGAATCCTCTATGGTCTACGTTCTGGTCCCTTACCAACTTTGTAAGAGAATATATTATTGATCAACGAAATAAACCAATTACAAGATACAATAATATATCTCCCTTTTAACCCAGCTGTTGTCAAATGGATTGCTGAACTCCTGTTTCTGAACTTGCCCTCTAAGCTATACTTCCCAAGTATACTTCTCTAGCAACGATCACCAAACCCTAGTCCCCTAGCCAATCTGTCCAACAACTAATGAATACAAATCGAACAATACAATCAAGAATGAATACAACTCAAAACTATGAACTCTCTAAGAATAGCACGTATGTAATATATTAAGAGCTCGAGAGAATTGAAAGGATATAGCAATGGAAAACTGTGTTGTTTGTGTTCTTTGTGTGCTTGAATATTTTCTGAATTGATTGGAACGAATGAACACAAGAACAAGGTTTATAAAGCTTCACAACCAACGTCCTAATATTAATCAATTTCAAACGTCTAGAAATCAATTTCTAACGTTCAATTGGTTAGAGAGATTTTGTAACGTTCTTGTGACCGTTTGACAGAGGGTTTGGAAGAGATGAATCGAAGAAAACATAACCCTTCTGTTTGTATAGATATAAAACGTGTATAGGAGATTTTAAAGAAAGAAATCTTTTAAAAATGGCAAACTCCTATAATTAAGGAAATTGATATAAAATCAGTTTTGATAAAAGATTTGAGCTCCATAATATATTATGTACGTATTATATCAAAAAGAATCCTTACAATATGTCTAATTGAGTTTCCTGAAATAAATCCCAGAAATCGAACTTGATCTTTATCTTCAGGATTCTGGACAGTTGGAAATGGCTTGCTATTTGTGAAGTGACTGTGTGTAACTGGCTTGCCAAACTGTTTCTGTTGTAGCACCAAATGGCTTACTGTTTGTATATTCTGATTAAATCATCAGTAGGCTAATTTTTCCTGCAAAACCAAGTTAGTACAATACAAAAATAACATGATGTTTTATATCAAACTACAAGCAATCTGCTTGATGAATGTGATAATCAAAACCATAGGAGTATCATTTAGGACCTCAACCATTGCACGGTCGGTCTAACTACTAAGAACGTGAAGTTTGGCTAGATACTTGTTTTGATAGAGATTGGGTCAATTCAATATTGGTTAAAAAAGAGAAAATGTTCGTATGCACCTTATCCATCAATGGCCTTAAATTCACTATACACCTTAGGATTTTTTGTAAACTTTTTGAGTCTACTCATGTGGATTGTGGGAACCTATAACTTGGCTATTATTAGAATAATCTTTAAGGCATGTATTTTCCTATAAAATTGTTTTGTTCACACCAATGAAAGCCAAATTGTAAGAGGAAAGTTGGATACTTGCTCATTATCTCAAAGATTTTATGGGTATATCTTTTGTAAACCCTTAGGAGACAACACTCCTCTTGTAGAGATCGTCTACGAGTTTAACGGGTTGGTAAACCTAAAATTATCCGTGACGCCTACGAAAAGGAGCATAGGACTTCTCTTAGATATCTTTTTGTTTTTGTTTTACTCAAGGACGAGCAAAAGATAGGTATGGGGGCATTTGATAAGTGCATATTTTTACATATTTTTATTACATATTTATTACTTGAACTCGTATTTTAATAAATTATTTTGTTGCATTTCAGGAAATTCGTGAATAAATAAAGAAATGGAAAAATAAAGAAATATAGAGCAAGTAAGGGAAAAAGAGGAAGAAAAAGGACTTAAATGAAAAAACGAAAAAGAATTAGGAACTTGGAGTAAAAGGAATCTTTCAAGACACATGGAAGGTGGAGATCATCCCAACACACTAAATAAGTGTATGGCCAAGATCCACTCAACAAAGCTTAAGGAGGAAGGAAACAATTGGATGGCTAGGATTTCTCCACCACATTAGAAGGTGTATGGTGGAGATTCAGCCAACACACCCCTTCACCCTAATTCTTATCCTATAAATACCCTCTTACCCCCCTGGTATTTATGAACCTAGATTTTAATGTAGTTTTAGGGTAGTATAAATTTCTTTCTTTACTTGTTTTGTAGTTCTAAATTTTGTAAACACTATTTTTTACATTAATTCAAGCTTTCTCTTTTACTTTAGATCTTGTTCTTCATTTCATATTTTGGCTATGACCCTTTTCAATTTCGACAAGTGAATAAAATAGCAAATATGCTAATCACTTGTGGTTGAAAGAAGCTCTTAGATTTACTTTTTGGATTGTGTTAAATTAGTGCTTTAAATTTCTAAATTTACTTTTAATGATTAACTTGTGTTTCTTAAATTTTCCAATTTAGATCCACTTTTCCGACGAAGTTCACTACACTAATTTTTATCCTTTTTTGGTCCTTTAATTTATGTCGCATCGACTTTGTGTTTGGCGTCTGCATCTTTTACTTTAGTGATTGTTATGCTCTTATTTGGATAAAACTTCTTCCTGGCTACGTGTGTTTGTCTAATTTTTAATTATTGTTTTGTGTTCTTTCGCTCATTTAGTGCTCCATGTCTCAATCATTTTTCATATCTTGTCTTATCAATTGTTTACCAAGTTTACCTGCCGTGTGTTTTCATTGTAATAGAACTTTGGGATTCTTAATCTATGTATTTACTTTCTGACCCAATATTTTCTTGCATGTTCATAATTAATTTAGGCCCATTTTTATTCTAAGTCCATCACTTTATTATCTTCGGCACATGTTCACTTCCTGACTCATATGAATATTTTTTTTAATTTTTTTTTCACTCTTGCTCATGACGTTTTCACATGGTTTTAATTTATTAGGTTAATCATTATGTAATCATTGTCATTTAATGGTTTAATCATTGATCTAATTGTAATAAATTTAATTAGATGCCTTTGTGTTTTGAATAGCCTGCATGATTTTAGTTTTAACCCATGCTTATTACTTGGCCCAATTTCTTTGCTAGTCAAACACCATTTTTGGCCCAACTTCCCTGTTTAATTCTTCTGAATTCACTCACGGCCCAAATGGAAGTCTAGTCCAGGTTTATTTGTCTCAGCCCCATCTTTACTTGGTCTGCTTGGTTATTGTAGTGTAATATTTCATAACTTAAATCGGTATTAGCTTGTTTTATTTGTAATACATGCTTTTAATTCTGCCGGCTTTAATTCATTTTTTTCTAATCTTAATTTTTGCTTTATTTAGTTAATTATAATTAGCAACTTCATCTCAAAAATTAATTGTTCTATGTTAGTCATAGAGGCATGCATGTATGCATCTAATAACAAGCCTAATTGACTGTAATGTTGTGCATTACTTACATGACCTCTTAACTGAGGGAACCTCTAGTTGTAGAGTTTCTACTTGTTGTAGTACTTGTAATAGGCATCAAATTCTACCTGTGTAACTGTAATTAAAGTCAGAGAATAATGCTTGAAAGAAGTTCCAAGGATCATGCCTCAAGCTTGAAGACCAAGACTTTCAAAATAAACACAGTTGGAATTTGGAGAATGAAGATTTGCCTAAGTACCAATTCGAGAAATGTTTTGATCTATTCGAGAAGTCTAGCTTTTGAGAAGTCAGGGATTCGATATCTACAAAGACATTATTCGATATCTCTGAATGCACTGTTTGATATCTCATTCGATATCTCAGAGATTCGATATGCCTACTACTCTATTCGAGAACTCAGAAAGTCAACAAGTCAAAGTATCATTCGAGTTCTCTAGGAGTCAACAAGTCAATGTTCCATTCGATATCTTAATGACTCAGGAAGCTATTCGATATCTTAGGGATTCGATAAGTAAAATGCTCTATTCGATATCTCAAGGATTCCTAGAGAAAGGACTTATTCGAGAAGTGATTCGATATGTCAGCTCAACAGTATTCGAGAACTCAGAGTTATCGATTAAGCCAATTCTAGTTCTCGAATCACCAACAGAGTTACTTCTCGACTACAATCTTGGAGACAAAATACTGAAGAATTGTACAAGTCAGAAACCTACAACATGCCAAGACGCTTTGTGGACCACATACTGTAAATCACGTTGAAAAGCCTACAAAGAAGCTTGGAGAGATAGTACAAGAAAAAAGAGCTAAAGAAGTGGATCTGAACAGAGTTCTAAGAAGTCAAATCTGTAGCAGTTTGGATGTTTACTAAAATAGGATAGACACATTAGAAAGCAAATTTGTTTGCTACCTTATTTGTTGTAAGCAAGTTGTTCACATGATATAACTGAACAACCCTACTTCTTTAGCAAGTATCAAAACAGAGTGATCAATAGTTTTTACAAGTAATATCTCTCTAAGAAAGAAGCTGACAATACGAAATTGTGTTCTCAGGTTGTAGCAACATTTTGATCTAATAAAACATTAGATTAAAGTGAGTATCGTGTTGTTGTGTCTTATATTTCCGCACTCATATTTGTTTGAGCACAAAAACACATACACGACTAAGCAGATTCAAAAGAAAAGTCGAGAATCCTATCACCCCCCCTCTGTATTCTCTTTGGTATATTCAATACTCAACAAATGGTATCAGAGTTGGCTGTTTATTTAAAAACAGAAAAAGATCATGAATACACCAAAAACTACAGGAACAGTGAAGGTCCCTAAGTTCGACAAAGAGAATTACAACCTCTGGAAGATTAAAATGCTGTTGTTCATCAAAGCTGCTAACCCTCTATATCCTGAGATACTCAAGAATGATCCCTTTGTTCCACAACAGGAGATTCCTGAAAAGATTGTTGGAACTGTAACCATTCCAAGTTCATATGTGGCTAAAGAACCATCCAAATGGACAGAGACAGAAAAGGAGATTGTTGCTCTCGACAGTCATCTCATGTTATTAATCATAGATTCTATGGAAATGTCAATGTTTGCTAACATAGCCTCTTGCAAAATAGCAAAGGAGATGTGGGATCATATTGAGGTGTTATGTGAAGGAACAGAGGAGGTTAGAGAAAACAAGAAATAGATACTGGTCACACAGTATGAAGCTTTCATGGCTCAGACCAAGGAAAGCATTACTGACATGTTTGAAAGGTTTCACAAGCTGGTGACTGAGCTACAGATGAATGGGAAGGTTTACAGCACCAAGGAGTTGAACATGAAGTTTCCATTGTCCTCACCAAACCATCTAGAGCAAAGGGTCATTTCTCTAAGAGAAAGAGATTTGAACAAAGTCACATATAATGTGCTCTAAGGGGTTTTAAAGACTCATGAGCTTGAGTTGCTTCAGAAGAGGGCTATCCAAGCCAACCATGGCAGAATGGTAAACACATCATGTGCCTTGATTGTCAGCAAATCTGTTCAAGACCTAGAAGCATCTACAAGTCAGCTGAGGATAGAAGAGATAGTAGATGATGAAGAAAATGAAGGTGAAGTGACTGAACCTATTGAGGAGAAGGAAGAAGAAGAGTTCTATACTCTTGAAGAGCTAGATGGCATGGAAAACACTTCATATACTTTCATGGCCAGAAAGTTTCCAAACATCAGATTCAAGAGGAACCAACCCTTCAAACCTAGACCCCAAAACCATTCATTCAACAAGAGCAAGGCACCTGTGAAAGCAAACAAGAATAAATTCAAAACCAGCCATGTGGATAGGTCATCTGTAAGGTGTTATAGATGCAATGACCTAGGGCATTTTGCCAGTGAATGCAAGAAGCCCAAAAAGAAGGATAAGGAGTTTCTAGAGCTTGAAGCTAAGTATGAGGCCCTTCTGAAAAAGCAAACACAAGGCAAGGCCTACATAGCTGAAGGGAAGTGTTGGGATGACTCTGATAGTGATGGAGAGGAGCAAGAATTCTGCAACTATGCCTTGATGACTGATTCCAAGGATGAACAATCCATGTCTGACTCTCAGGTACCATCTCTCACTACCATAGATATGTCTGTTTCTTAGTATAAATGCATGGTTGAATAACTATCTATTGAAATGTTTAATATTCATACTAGTATGACTACTGCTAACAAAGATATTGCCAAACTGTCTGCTAAGAATGAACTGTTAAACAAGAAGAATGAGGAACTTGAGTTAACTGCTATGCAAGTAGATAACCTTAAGAAAGAAGTTGAATATCTGCAGAATAAGGTTCTATGTGCTAGTCAGGTTGAGAAGGCTCTTAGGGATGAACTAGCTGAAAATGAATTCAAACTGAAAACCTTTAAGAATTCCTCTAGTCTATTGCAGTCCTACCATGAGAAAAACCAAGTTAAACCCAAGGCTGCCATTAGACTTGACTATGGCACTCTTAAACAGAGGAAAGGCTATGCTGTCATTGAAGATGACATAGTTGTTCAGGATGAAGTGCCTCACATTTTGAAAAAGACCGAGTATCCAATTTTTAAAGAACAAACATTTGAAATTGATGAGGATGCCTTACTCATTAAACAAATGTTGAATGATGAGGATGAGGCACAATCTAGTGAATAACCAGCATCCTCTAAGAGTGAGACTGTCAAGGTAAAAGCCAAGAAGCCAGTAGGAGGTAGGCCTAGACCTGAGAAGTTTGTGAAATTTGTTTCAGCTGGGAAAAATGAATCTGAGAAGAAAGTGGCTAATAAGGAACAAAACAGGAATGGCAAACTAGGGATAAACAAGAATAATAATTATACTTATGTGCCAAATGCCCCCTAGGAAAGTTTGTCAAAACTGTTTTAGCACTAATCACTTAACTCATGCATGCAAGAAACCAACTGGTAGTGTAGCTAAGCCTTTCTATGATTGCTTTGTGCCTTTAAGACATAGAGATTCACCTTTCTGTGATAAACCTGACTGTATGCCATGCAACATGAATGTTATGACTATTTGTTTTAATTTAAGAAGACAATTCATGGATGGTTACATCAGTCACAACATTCACACACACTACACAAGGCCAGAGTCTTCAAGTCCTCCTAGAGTTAGGAAGGTACCTCTGTCACCTAAGTCTAAGAATTCAGATTCTAAGACTTCTAACAGTGACAAGAAAACTAGTCCTAAGAAATTTAATAAGCATGCTGTTTTTGATAAATCTGTTTCTAAGCCAAGTGGACCCAAACTTTTTTGGGTACCAAAGAAGAAGTAATACCTTTGTGCTTGCAGGACAAAGAAAGTGAAAAGAAGGTCATGTGGATTTTTGACAGTGGATGCTCAAATCACATGACTGGTGATATGGCCCTGCTATCACAATATGAGGAGAAGGCTGGCCCAATGGTTGCTTTTGGAGATGACAACATGGGTAAAACATTGGGATATGGCAAGTTAAAAGTTGGTAATGTCATCATTGAAGATGTAGCACTAGTCAAGGGTCTCAAGCATAATCTGCTAAGTGTTGGTTAGTTTACTGATAGAGGATTCAAGGTAAATTTTGATAAAGATGAATGTTTGATCACCCACAAGAAGACTGGTGATTTTGCTCTATCTGGAGTAAGAAAAGGAAGCCTGTTTGTAGCCAATATGGACTCTGTAAACAAGGACAAAGTTTGTTGCTTCTACTCAAAAGCATCAAATGAAGATTGTTGGCTATGGCACAAGAAGTTATCACACCTGAACTTCAAGGCCATTAATTCTCTAGTCAAAAGAGAGTTAGTGAGAGGCATGCCCATACTTGAATTCTATCAAGAAGGAGTGTGTAAGGCTTGCCAAAAAGGAAAGATGAAAAGGTCAAGCCACAAGTCAAAGATAGTGACATCAATCACCAAGCCCCTGCAATTAATTCATATGGATTTGTTTGGGCCTGTCAATATTATGTCACTCTCAAGAAAGAAGTATGCCCTAGTGATGGTTGATGACTACACAAGGTATACATGGGTGGAATTTCTAGCATCAAAGGATGAGGCTCCACAAGTAATCATTGAGCACATAAAGAAAGTTGATAAGGAAGCAAAATCCAACAATGCAAGTGTGATTGGATTGAGAAGTGATAATGGAACAGAGTTCAGAAATGCCTTACTTGAAGCATTTTGCAAAGAGAATGGCATTTCTCAACAATTCTCAGCTACAAGGACTCCACAACAAAATGGAGTAGTTGAGAGAAAGAATAGAACTCTAATTGAGGCTGCTAGAACAATGTTGCTTGATGCAAAGATGCCTACATGTTTTTGGGCTGAGGCTGTGAGCACTGCATGCTATATCCAGAACAGAACCCTCATCAACAAAAACACTGGAAAGACACCTTACAATTTGATGACTGGAAATAAGCCTACTCTAAAGTATGTTCATACTTTTGGAAGCAAATGCTTTGTATTGAAAGACCATTCAGAATATGTTGGGAAGTTTGATGCAAAGGCATTTGAAGGAATTTTTCTTGGCTATTCTATGGAGAGAATTGCATACAAAGTTTATGTAACACCCCCAGATCCGGGGTCAGGGATCGGGTCGTTACGGTCTCATAACTCATACATAATACTTGACTTGAGTCCAAAATCAATAAGTAGCATGCTATGACCCCACAATAATATCCACTCACACACACACAGTTATAGTCCCAGAGATGAAATTGAAATAAGTCTTACATAAAAGGGTTTGCGAATAAAAGTTATTACAATCCAAAAGGATAACATCATAAGTTTAAAAGCTTTTGCCGTTGATTACATTAATTATACAAATAGTTAAACAGGAAACAAAAGCTGTCTAACTATGCTACCTCAGCAATGGCGGCTAGCATCTCAGCGGGGAGTCCGGTGGGTCGGGTAACCCGCTTGCGCCGAGTGCGCCTGACGCGAGCCATCTGTCCTAGCTGTTGTTGTGACATGATAAATAAGCAAGGGTGAGAAATAGCCCACCAATAAAATATATAACAGGACAGTGATAGTATATAACAGTTCGAAATATCATTATTTCCATATGCCATGCATTAACGAAGTTAGTGCTAGTGTAATATGAACGATGAAGTTACAAGGTAACTTAAAGCGTTTATTTTGTGGAAATATCTGCTAAGTCAAAATAAGCAAGATATTATCATTTATCATATAAAGAGAAACTTGAAAGGAAGATATTGCAATTCCAGTTATTAACATTTTTCGAAGTCCTACAACCTGAAAGAAGTCTCTTCGATACGTGTTGCGGAAGACGCCGTCAACCTGAAAGAAGTCTCTTCGATACATGTTGCAGGGAATTCCCAATTTGGGAGACGAACCAATACTGGAGTTATCACGCGTCAGCTGTCCCAATTCCTGATGATCAGTCGGGGATGGTACAGCCCAATATAGTTTACTACCGGTAGAAGGAAGAACTGACGGCTCCACTTGTCGATTGCCTTTAATAGTAACTCCCTGGCCAATAGTTAGGCCTTGTGATGGACCGCGCGACTCGGCCTCTTACACACGACTCCTAGTTCGAATAAATCCACAGCATTGAAATGTAGAGTTTGTCCTCCCTTCCCCAAGTGAAATACTTGTTGATAAGACTCCACAAAGTAGTCGTATCTAGTTGGAAAGGAAAACTCACCAACATTTCCCAAGCTTTTGCTTGTTAATGGATATCAACTTGTTCCAACAATTTTACCCCTCGAATGATGAGAATGTACACACAGACTTAATGAGTCCGTAGCAACCAAGTTGCGAGTGAAAAGGATATATTATGACCGGGAAGTCGACAAGATAAATAACCTTTCTCAAGTAAGGTTCCCTTATAATTTAAGAGATAGATTCGAGTGAAGAATGGAATCTTGAGGACCTTCCTTAATATAATATTAATCGTATGACTCCGAAGAATTTTCAGAATGATTCGAAGGTCGAAGAAAATATTTGAAGAATAATAAACAACATTGAAGTTGTTTCCAAGTATTGAATAAATATTTATAGAATATTTATTGAGTCGGAAGTATTTAATGAATGAAAGAATATTTTTAATCAGAGTATTTCTCAAAATAATCCTTGAACGAATATTACGAAAATATTTATTGAATAAATAATTACTTAAATGAATATTAAAATAATATTCATTTAATAAATAATTTTGAAAAATGTTTGGAATAATATTCGTTAAGTAAATAAGACTTCAAATTAATATTCATTTAATAATTAATAATTTAAATGAATATCCAAGTGATATTCATTTAATAAGTCAAACCTTAAAGGAATATTCGAGAATAATATTCCCTTAATACATGATGTTCTAAATGAATGTCCGAATGATATTTATCCAATAATCGAAGATTTTACAGAATATTTGAAATAATATTCGATAAATGGTTCGTCTTTGAATGAATATTGAAAAATAATATTCATTGGATAGATAACGTTCAAAGAAATATTTGAAGTAATGATCGTTAATTAAATAATCTCGGACGAATATTCAAATAATATTCGTCAATCAAATAATGGAAATTATTTACTTAAATATTTCCCTCGAAAGTAATTACGATATATCAAGAAGTACTGACTCACGGTCTATATTCAACAAATAGGATTCATATGCCCTTCTCTAAGGGTTTTAACAACATTCGGCTTATAATTGATATATTATCTATCTACTTATAAGCCAAAGAACAATCAGGGAACAAGTATATCAATATGACTTGAAAGTAGGCATGCATGCTATGGCATATGTATAACAGAAAGCATATATATTCACAACAACAGCCTAAAAAGGGAAAGTTGAAACTTGCCTGGTAATTGAGCTCGAGTAGGGGTAGTGGTAGGGTATCCCGGGTCAGCTCGATGATCTATAAATAGTCAAGAGATTCGAGGTTAATCGCTTAACACTTTTTAAAAAGGTTAAGTATTAACTTAAGTCGAAACATGTTTTCGAATTATCTCGTTATACCCCTTTTTAGTGTAACTCTTTTTATTACCGATACGATTCGACATTTGTTCGTCATTAAGACATGTCATCGTTCTCACACTTAGTGTATACTTAAGTCGTATAAGTTCTAAATTCGATCGATTACGAACCAAGATTATATCTCGAGTTTTATCGCTCGTTTTCTAAGTTATAACCAAAGTTATACTTTTAAGGGGTTCGTTCGCGTTTAACCTAGATTCAAACATTTTTATTAAATCGAAAAACGATCCGATTCACATGAGGTTTTCTCTCACACCTTCCCTTTTACCTCTATTATTTAATTACCAAGATTCTCCACTGACTTACATATTTTATGAGGGTTCAATTTTAGTTACGAATTCTCGTTTACGGTTTCGAACTACTTTTAGTAAACCGGCCGTTACTCCTAAACCGTAAGTCTGTTTCACACGTTCTTTATATCAAAACGAAGCTTGGAACATTATCTATCGTATCAATGCAGATTACAAAGCTAGGCAGTGAGTTACATCTACTGTCCAAGTCGTTTTTCTTAAGGTTAACGAAATTTCGGCATTACGACGGCTATAAATCGAATATCTACCAATTTCAAATCTTCCCATAAACATGGTATCCATATCAAACAACATATACATGATTTATACACATGAACTGAGGCCAAGCAATGCCTTTCCGTTCATCTAACTATTTTTAACATTTATCCAAGATCCATACATAATCATGCTTATAATCATGCTTAAACCTTAACATAACCATAACTAACTTATATAACTCAAGACATACATAAAACTCAAAGTGGATCTAGGGTTTCAAGGACTTTATACCTTCTTGAGAGTGTTTACTAGCCTCACTAAGCTTTGTATGATCCTTAGGAGTGATTAAGCTTGCTAAATCAACCATGAAAAACATGAAAATTCAAGGTTAGTCATAAGAAACACTATTCACCCTCACCTTTCTTATTTTTTTGAAAATGGTAAAAGAGGAGATTGAAGCTACAATTTTTAGGGTATTACTTTTATGAAATATAGGACATACCCTAAAAGTTTCAATATCAAACAAGGAGTGGAAGATGGATTTTGGATTTGGAATTTTCAAAGGGCCGAATGGATGTAGTTTGGAGAGAGTTTGATGTTTTTGTGTTGGTTGCTTTGAAATAATGCATAAATTGGAGTCTTGAACAATATCTCATCTTATGTTCCACTTTATTAAAGTGATGATGCAAGCAATGATGTGTTTTGTGAGGACAAGTGTCAAAGATTGGATGGTTTAAGGCTTAACCAAGTGATTTGTTTCCAAAGTGCTAGTTGCATTCTAATTGATCTAGTACCTTGCTAGTTACTAGATATTTATCATTTGCACATGCATGTACCTTGCTTTCTCTGCTTGATTTTGTGTCCGGTTATTGCTCGTTTCGATTGATCGCTCGTAGGAATATTCCACGGATTTCTAATTAGGGTTTACCGGGAATCTTCCTAATATTAATACTATCATTCTCCATCTTTCTTTCTAACTTTCCAATTTATAATCCTTAAATTCATTCATTAAATACTTAAGGCTATCACTGTCCAGGGAACTCTCGGAGAAAATAAAAGTGCGGTTTTTCAAAATCCGACAGCTTTTACATACACTTATTTTCCCCCTGGATCACTAATACGAACTCGGAAATCCGTTCCGAATACTTCTATATAGTGTCGTCTCATATTATTCTTACTTCCACCAAAACACTATTCATTCTTTATTCTTTACTTATTCTCTTAGGGTTGTACAATTGTCCGTATTCTCTTTGGATCGTTCCTTAATCTTTTTACGGATCCACTGGATTAATCGTTATCGATCTGGATGACATGAGAATATTCTCCTGCTTGGAATTGTCATACCTTATTCCCCTAAGAGATAGATTATTCTTACCTAAGTTGTCAATCATTAGCATTCTTCAAGATATAGAAATAATAAAGTCGAATTCCATTCGTTCTTTCAAAATATCAACTATTACATCGTTGCCGTAACCACTATTCATTCTTACATCATTAAATAAATGAAAGTTTTAATTCTACCAAAAATCTGGGTTCTTACAGTTAATAGTAGCAACATCACAGGGGGAGGAAATGAAAATGATCATGACACACCTGTGAATAGTAGCAACTTCACAGGGGGAGGAAATGAAAATGATCATGACTTGGATGATGAAGCAACATCAAGGGTGAGAAATCAAACTGAGCACTCAAGGAAATGGGATAGGTCACACACTGCAGAGCAAATTATTGGAGATCCAAATGCAGGAGTGAGAACTAGGAGAGCAACTCAAAATGAGTGTCTCTATGGTTGCTTTCTATCTCAGATTGAGCCTAAGAAACTTGATGATGCACTGTTGGATCCAGATTGGATTATTGCTATGCAAGAGGAGCTGAATAACAAAGTATGGGAACTTGTGCATAGCCATTCTTGCAGATCCGGGCAAAGAACAGAACCACTGTTGGAACAAAATGGGTTCTGAAGAATAAGATGGATGAAGATGGTGTAATAGTAAGAAACAAAGCAAGGTTGGTTGCAAAAGGATACTCTCAACAGGAAGGCATTGACTATGATGAAGCATTTTCTCCTGTTGCTAGACTGGAAGCCATCAGAATCTTCTTGGCATTTTCTGCTCATTCAAACTTTAAAGTCTATCAATGGATGTCAAGAGTGCATTTCTGAATGGGGAGTTGGATGAAGAAGTTTATGTGCAACAACCACCTGGCTTTGAGGATCCACATTTCCCAGAATTTGTCTACAGATTGCTTAAGGCATTGTATAGACTTAAGCAGGCTCCAAGGGCATGGTATGACACTTTATCACAATTTCTTCTTGAAAATCAATTCACTAGAAGCACATTGGACAAGACACTATTTTACAAGAAGCATGGTAATGATATTATTCTAGTTCAGATCTATGTGGATGATATCATATTTGGCTCTACAAATGAGAAGCTATGTGTGAAATTCTCTAAGCTCATGCAAAGCAGATATGAGATGAGTATGATGGGAGAGTTAACATTCTTTCTTGGATTGCAAGTTAGTCAGAGGAAGGATGGTATCTTCATCAGTCAAACCAAATACATCAAGGATTTATTAAAGAAGTTTGACTTAGAAGACTGTTCACCTGCAAAGACACCCATGGCCACTGCCACCAAATTGGATGAAGATGTCAAAGGCAAGAGAGTAGATATCTCAGTCTACAGAGGCATGGTTGGTTCTCTATTCTATCTCACTGCAAGTAGGTCAGACATCATGTTTGCTACATGTCTGTGTGCAAGGTTTCAATCAAATCCAAAAGAGTCACATTTGATTGCTATAAAAAGGATCTTTAGATATCTGAAGGGCACTCCAAACTTGGGTTTATGGTATCCTAAGGACAAAGGGTTCAATCTGGGTGGTTATTCTGATGCTGATTATGCTGGATGCAGAGTGGATAGGAAAAGCACCTCAGGTAGCTGCCAGTTTCTTGGACAAAGGTTAGTCTCTTGGTACAGCAAGAAACAACAATCTGTGTCAACTTCCACAGCTGAGGCTGAATACATAGCTGCTCGAAGTTGCTGTGCTCAAGTGCTTTGGATTAGAAATCAGCTTAGAGATTATGGACTTGTGTTGGAAAGAATTCCAATCATGTGTGACAACACAAGTGCAATCTCTATAGTTGCCAATCCTGTCAATCATTCTAGGACAAAGCACATTGACATCAGATATCATTTCATTAGGGAGCATGCAACTAATGGAACCATTGAGTTGCATTATGTCCCTATAGATAAACAGTTAGCTGATATATTCACTAAGCCATTGGATGAAGCCACCTTCACAAGGTTGGTTAGTGAAATTGGAATGCTGAATTCTTTGGCTAAGTGAAAATATCAACTAGATTGTTGCAGTAGTAAACACTTACTTTATCTAAATTCTCAATATTTTTGAAGTAAGTGTTGGCTGAAATATGATTTATAAATATTTCAAATCTGTTACATATGTTGAAAATCATATTCGAATTATCTTGAAATTTCTATGAAATTTTAAGATTATCATTATTTAATTTGTTAGAATATTCTTCATTTGAATAATTCTGGTGAATTTTGAAAAGGTAGTGAAAATTAACCTTTATGAGTGGAAAGTGTAGCTCGATAAGTTAGAATTTTCTAATGACTTTCATGTCTATGGTCGACTTCTCTAACAAGTCTATTTGGAACACTCTTGAGTTCTCGAATAGTGCATTTTGGAGAAATCGAACAAAGACTTGCTTGACTTCTCGAATAGGACATTTGAGTTCTCTAATGACTGAGTTCTCGAATAGAACATTTGAGTTGTCGAATCATTCGAAAAGGCTGAATTTTCGCTGAATCTTAACCGTTTTTGGATTTTTATTCAGAATTTTAAATCACTCATAAAAACATATTTTATTTAATTTGGAATTATTTCTAAGTTAGATAATAGCCAGCTGTGAGTTACAAACTGCTTGAGATATCGATTAAGCCTTTCTTGACTTATCGAATAGTTGATTTCTACTTCTCGAATGACTGACTTGTCGATACAAAACATATATCTAATCGACAATTCAAGTACTTCATACTTATACAGTTTTACATCTATTCGTTTCATTTCATTCGATTTCTCAAGCATCTAAAGTTCCAAAACCTCTGAAAACCCTAACTTCAAAAGCTAAATTTCTTCTTCAACCTTCATTCTCTTCTCTCGTCTCTCTGTGTAACAATGGCAAATACCCAACTCACAATTCCTAACCACACCAACTTCATTGCTATTACTAATGATGTGGAAGCACCCAATGCTAACTTCAATTGCTTCGTTCGCTGGATGTCTGAGCCATACATCAAGGATGCACTCGCAGCCAACCCAACTCTGTACCTAGATCTCCTAGAACAGTTTTGGAGGACAGCCACTGTGGAAGCTATTGCTCTCGAGAATGCAGTAACCTCTTATATCATCTACTGCAAAATACAAGAGAAAGAGGTTACTATCACTACAGAGGATATGAATCAAGCACTAGGACTTCATCAGGAGCTGTATCACCCTCTGGTATCTGATGATGATTTGATTACATTCTTCAACTTTATCAGATATGCTGATACAATCAAGATTGGTAAAATGAACCGGAAGTGTCTCAGAAAGGAATGGAGTTTTGTGTTCGCCACACTACTACAGGTGTTCACTACTAGAAAGTCGAGTTTTGATCAAATCAGTGCACCTGCATAGCAAATTGCATACTCCCTGGCATATGATAGGAAAATCAATGTGGGTAATCTAATTATGCAGGAGCTATATGGGAGACTTGGTAAGAACTCAACCAAGAGAGGTAATGAAATTTTCTTCCCTCGTTTTATTCAATCTGCTCTTAATTTTGTAGATAATAAACTGATTGAATTGCCTGGGATGAATATAAATAGAATAGGCTATCCGAAATTCATGACCAAACTCATTTTTGGTAACTTGGAGACTAGGAATGATGTGGATGTTAGGCTTGTAATAACCCCTCATATGCAGAGGTTATTTGAGTCTTACCCCCACAACATGCCAACATTTGCCTCTAAGTCTGAGTTAGCACAGCCCAAGCAAGTAGAACAAAATGCTAACCCAGGGCCAGCTAACCAACCCCCTCAACCAAACACTGAACCAAACACAGAGCCACCTGCATCATCCTCTCAACAGGGTAGTGTTAGTGAAAAGAAGAGAAAGGAGATAGCCTTTGAACCCTTGGAAATGCTAACAGAAGCAGCATTGAATGCCGAATTAGGCTTAGAAATTGAGGCACCTGTGTCACCCTTGCAAAAGCCAAAGAAGAAGAAAGCTAAGAAAACCACCTCTTCAGTCACACAAATGGCTGAAGTTATAAAATCAGGGGCAAACAGCTCACTAGATGTGTCCTCTCAACAGAGTACATCTATAGAATCAAGCATCCTCCCCAATGCACTATCTTGTAATGAGTCAGCACCTGGGAGTGATAAGGCTGGCACAACACTGAGTGGAGAGCACATCACACTTGAAACTCCCTCTATTTCTCAGGGGGAGTTGCCAAAATCCAATCTACAAGACACTCTTCTTTCAGAATCTTACAATGGTATTTCTTTGGAGCCTGCAACTCAAGTAATTGAGAAGCAAGGCATTGATCACCAAGAATTCTCTTCTCTTGGTGAGCCAATGGACTCAAGTGACTTAGTGCATGAAACTTTGTTCACCACCCAGGAACCACACTTAGATGGTGAGGGAATGTAAGCTGGGGCATGTCCTAATGACACCATCACAAACACAGAGGATTCACTAGTTTTCACTAGAGACTCTGTGCCTGTGTCAACTACTGTTGTAACTCATCCCACTTCTGTGGAGACAACAGTAGTAGAGTCAATCCATCCGATTGCAGAAGTTGCATCTGTAACTGAGGAGTCTAGCTTGCCTAGCTCTAGCTCTGACTTTCTGTCACAATGGCTGAAGCCTGTACAACATGACAGTGCTTTAGGATCAGGGTCTGCTCCACCACAATTGACGGCTGAAGCACTTCAAAGCTTAGTTGTGGATCAGATTCCTGAGTTTGTAAAGATAGCCCAAAACCTTGTCACATCCAATATTTCAAACCCAGACTATGAAGCCATTCTGCTGTGTCACAGGGATGATGTAGAGATGCAAAAAGAGAAAATAGCAGATAGGCTGAGAGAGATGGGAATGTAGATGCCTGGCTGCAAGGGAAATATGATATTACTCTCAATGAAGCCCTTCAATATCTAAAAGAGGAATACCTCACTTCACTGGGTTTAAATGCTAAATCTCTGACTCCTGGTGAAGTGTATGAAGCTATGAATGATTCTTATAAGGGATTCCTCAAGGCTGCGCACTATCTTGGCAAGGGTGTTAAGATAGAAGTCAACAAGGTGTGTGATGAAACAGCCAAGACAGTGGGAGAAATCAAGAGAGAATTTGTTGCCAAGTTTCCAACTTTAGATCCTGTCCTCAAAACCATACAAGACTGCAAATCTACCTACATCAAGATGGACAATGGCATGGCTTTGCTTCATGGAACTGTCAGCAATCTAGCAACTCAAGTTCAGAATCTCTCTGGTCAGACAACTGATGCCAATGCCATGCTGAGGACCATGTTTGCAAATCAATATGGAGATAAACTGGTGACTGAGGTCCCTGTGCATAATACGACCAAGTTTGAGGTAGTGAGGCTCAAGGAACAATCATTGTCTGGCTTTAAAGCTAGTGAGTTATTCACCAAGGTGCATACTCTGGAGAAAGAAGTGAGCTCACTCAAGCAATCAAATGCTTATGTTACAGACACAGTAACAACTCTCACTGAGAAGTTGGACACTCAAGCTACCACCACAGCTGATGTTCTTCTTCATCAACAATTGATGCTGTCTGCTATGATGAAGCATATGGGGCTCCCTCTACCTGATGAATTTGTTAATCCCACCTCTTCCAACCCAAGGGTCTCTACCAAAGCCTCTGTGCTTGAAAACAAGCCTAAGGGGGAGAAGAGGAACTTAAGGACATCAAAGCCTAAGGGGGAGCAGCAGACTAAGGGAGAGAAGCCTAAGGAGAAAGGCATAATCATAACTGAGGGTGGTCAACCAAAAATCTCAAAACCTACAACCTCTCATGTTTATGGAAAGGGCAAAGCCAAAGTAAATGCACCTCTACCTTTTCTACCAACTGTAATTTTACCTCCTGTACACATCACTACCCCAAGTGGCAAAAAACAAACCATCACCTCTACAGTGGTCGCAGGATCTATGCCAACTGAGCAAGCTAAAACCTCTAGAAATGAAGAAGATCAACCAGTTGAAGTGGATGTAGTTACTGAGGCCAAGCTGATAGAAGTAGCAAATTCAGAAACTTATCATGATGCTGCCTTCTTGAAGTTTCTGTAAGTCTCTCGAGCAAAGGTTGGAGGGGATACATTGGAGTACAGAAGGAGTCTGAGAGAACAAATTAAATTTCTGACAGTGATTCAAGGAAGCTAAATCAAATCTATCTCAAGGAGATTATGATGGTGACCAGTGGTAAAATATGGCATCTATCTTATGACATCTTGAAGGCTCTAAAATCACAGAGATTGATGCTATCCTGGGGTTGATAGAGAAGAAGGGAGAGAACAACAAGAGTCTATATGTTGATCTGAGGAATGGTCAACAAGTTAGGTTGCCTGAAGTTTACACTTATCCAAGAACAATTATCTATCAGTCTGGCACAAAGATTGAGGATATCAAACAGCTGGTCATTCCCAAGGATCTCACTCTCCAGAATCACAGACTTATCATTGACATTATTGATAAATTACAAAAGAATAATGAGATGAGAACGGGTGAAGAAGTAGAGGCATTGCACATTCTCAGAACCTTCATTGCCACGGGTGAGATTCTAGAAATAGCCAAAGAAAGGAGAAATAAGGATGATGAAGATGAAGATGAAGACAAAAGTGCTGGGAGAAGAAGACATCACAGGAGTGATAAGGGAGATGAAGACAAGAAGAAGAAGAAGAAGAAGAAGAAGAAGGATAGCAAGGACAAGAAGGATGATGATGACCAAGGCAAAGTCTATGAGAGGAAAAGTGGAAAATAGCAAGCCTTAGGCATTGCTAACTGTAACCTCACCATAACACAAGACTCTAAGTCTAGGGTGAATACAGTTAGAAGTGACCTATCAAAATTTATATCTATGGCTTCTGCAACTGTTTTGCCATCTCAAGAAGAGAAGGATATTCAACTCAAGAAACCATTTATATGTTTCCAAAAGCAAACTGCTAATGGTGTACTACAATGGTCTACCAGCAAAGGTCACAAGTTTCTGCCAAGCAACCAAGTGAAAAAGATCAAATTCAAACAAGCTGCAAGAAGAGTAAAGCCATCTAAATCAAGGGCCCTAACTATCATTCTAGGATTAAAACTCCAACCACTAGATGAAGACTTTGATGAAGACCAATTACATTTCCTATGGGCTCAAAGAATCTATCATGTTGCCATTGTTGATGACTGCCTTGAAATTAAATATACTGATGGAAGACAGAAGAAATTCAGGCAAGGGACATGTCAGCATTGGGGCAAGCTAGATGATATAGAAAGGATTATTGCTATGTTGGATTCTAAAGATAGAGTGGAAAGAGTATGGAAGCTAGAGTTGATTGACTTTGTCAAGATGAAGAGAGATCACCAGGCAGAACAAAAAAAGAAAAGTGAGGAGCTGTTAAAGAAAAGAGAGGAGGAGTTTGTTGCTATAGAAGCTAAGGCTGATGAGTTAAGAGCCATGGGTCTGTGTAGAGTCAAGTATAATCCTTACGTTATTGAATACAAGAAATATGGAAGAACTGTGAAGATTAGAATGGACTACATCAGTTCCTACTCTGAGAAATAGCTGAATGAAGTTCTTAAAGATCTATCAGGCTCTCCTCTAATTGAGGAACTCACTGCTATAGAAGACAGTGTTCTTGCTATGGAAGAAAATGCAAAGAAGAAAGCTAAAGAAGCTGAAGAAAAGAAGAAAAATGAGAATTTGCAAGCCAAAGCTCAAGAGATGAATCCAAAAGGATATGGCTAGTAATTCTTCATAACTTGTAAGGATGCCTCTTTGTATTTTCAATCAAATTACATACCTGTACTTTTCAAGTTTTATCTTTATGTATGTTAGGCTTGTTATCAGACATGAAATTGTGACTAAGGGTCTTACTCACAATTTGGGGGAGATTGTTAGTCACAGAGGCATGCCTGTATACATCTAATAACAAGCCTAATTGATTGTAATGATGTGCATTACCTATATGACCTCTTAACTGAGGGAACCTCTAGTTGTAGAGTTTCTACTTGTTGTAGTACTTGTAATAGACATCAAATTCTACCTGTGTAACTATAATTAAAGTCAGAGAATAATGCTTGAAAGAAGTTCCAAGGATCATGCCTCAAGCTTGAAGACCAAGACTTTCAAAATAAACACAGTTGGAATTTGGAGAATGAAGATTTGCCTAAGTACCAATTCGAGAAGTGTTTTGATCTATTCGAGAAGTCAGGGATTCGATATCTACAAAGACATTATTCGATATCTCTGAATGCACTGTTCGATATCTCAGAGATTCGATATGTCTACTACTCTATTCGAGAACTCAGAAAGTCAACAAGTCAAAGTATCACTCGAGTTCTCTAGGAGTCAACAAGTCAATGTTTCATTCGATATCTCAATGACTCAGGAAGCTATTCGATATCTCAGGGATTCGATAAGTAAAATGCTCTATTCGATATCTCAAGGATTCCTGAAGAAAGGACTTATTTGAAAAGTGATTCGATATGTCAGCTCAACAGTATTCGAGAACTCAGGGTTATCGATTAAGCCAATTCTAGTTCTCGAATCACCAACAGAGTTACTTTTCGACTGCAATCTTGGAGACAAAATACTGAAGAATTGTACAAGTCAGAAACCTGCAACAAGCCAAGACGCTTTATGGACCACATACTGTAAAGCACGTTGGAAAGCCTACAAAGAAGCTTGGAGAGATAGTACAAGAAAAAAGAGCTAAAGAAGTGGATCTGAACAGAGTTCTAAGAAGTCAAATCTGTAGCAGTTTGGATGTTTACTAAAATAGGATAGACACATTAGAATGCAAATTTGTTTGCTACCTTATTTGTTGTAAGCAAGTTGTTCACATGATATAAGTGAACAACCCTACTTCTTTAGCAAGTATCAAAACAGAGTGATCAATAGTTTTTACAAGTAATATCTCTCTGAGAAAGAAGCTGAGAATACGAAATTGTGTTCTCAGGTTGTAGCAACATTTTGATCTAATAAAACATTAGATTAAAGTGAGTATTGTGTTGTTGTGTCTTATATTTCCGCACTCATATTTGTTTGAGCACAAAAACACATACACAACTAAGCAGATTCAAAAGAAAAGTCGAGAATCCATTCACCCCCCCTCTGTATTCTCTTTGGTATATTCAATACTCAACATTCTAATTCGCCTAAATTAGAAATTAAGGTTGCAAAAATAATAAGTCTATGTGGATCGACATCCTAAGTATTAAAACGATGAAACACATCAGCTACCAGCTAGATGTCACCTCAGCTACTATATTGTATTAATAATAAAAAAAATTGATCCTAGTGAGAATTGAACCCGTGACCTCTAAGGTAGAAATGAGAGTCCTTACCACTATGCTAGACATGAGACTTGAATATATTTTAAAACTCATCACTAATATATCGTGAGACAACCCTCATATATTATATTAATGTTAAAAAATTGTTCCTTGAAAGAATTGAACCTTTGACCTCTAACTTAGAAGGGCGATTCCTTACCACTACGATACATAACAATTTTGAAAATATTATAAAATAAATTTTTAATATATCGCGAGACAACCCCCATATATTATATTAATGATAAAAAAAATTGTTCCTAATAGGAATTGAATCATTGACCTCTAACTTAGAATGGAGATTCCTTATCACTATGCTACATCAATTTTGAATATATTATAAAACTCATTATTAATATATCATGAGACAATTTAATTATCATGAAATTACTAAATTACCCCTCCTATATTATATTAATGATATAAAAATTGTTTCAAATGAAAATTAAATCCCTTATCTCTAACTTAGAAGTGAGATTTTTTACCACTATGCTAGATATCAGTTTTGAGAATATTTTATTTTTGGTTATATATATGTTGTGGAATAAAAACTAGGTTGAAATTATTGCGGCTAGGGTTTGTATATTTAATGCTAGGGTTCGTGAGCTTCGTGCTTTAATGGCTGCTTCTGCGTTCGAGACTTAAACGGTCCTCACAGAATGCCTACGTATCTCTGTAATTAGAGAATCAAGCCAATAAAACGTAGTTCTAGGATGAGGGGTCAGGCCCTTTATATAGGCTGAGAAGCCTTAGAATTATGGTAGGATTTGGAGACTTGGTGGGCAAGTCTTTGAGGAATGTTCTAGATCTATTCCTTGTAGGAATCAGTTTCCATATTGAATTGGATGCCTTATTGGATAAGTCTGAAGGGGATATTATCCTTATCCAACTCTTATTTGCTGAGCTGTTTATTACCCTTAATATTAATTACAAAATTAATACTATAATCAGGGTTTTGGGCTCAGCTGGTGGGCCCCACGTTTGGACTATTCTCGGCCTAGTTAATGCCACATTAAATGTGTCTTTAGGGCTTATTTTCAGCCCATATCATTTGCCCCCCAACTTCTAAGGAAAACTGATCAGGTTTTCATAGAAGTTATATTTGCCTTAATCGAGACTCGGGGTCGTTTTTATCCCTTACCTGGGACTTCTTAATTACCCTTATATGGGAATTTTGGTTTACACTAGTGTTTCACAAGTATCGCCTTGGTTGTAAAGTGTGGAGCGACCTACACATTTACGACGATTTGCCTTATTCGAGGCTTTAATTTGTGCTTGCTTTTAGCAATTTCGGCACTTTCATAGAGTTTTCATGCATTATTAGCATAAATTATTGTTCAATTTGTCAAGAAAGTATTTCTATAATTTTCCTCGTATTTTTCTGTACTTTTCCTAATATTTTAGGAATTTTTATGTACTCACAGGTATTTTTCGTAATTTTTCCTAATAATTTAGGAATTTTTATGTACCAACAGGTATTTTAATTATTTTTTTGGGAATTACTTTTCAATTTCCCAACATTATTTTCAGAATTTTTAAAGGATTAACTTTTAAAAAAGTCATCCTGGCAAAAAATGCTTCCTGGGCGTGGTTACCCCCGCCAAGGAGACACCCTCCTTAGGCACGCCTAGGGGGTTTGGTCTCCTGGGCGTGGGTGTATCTTTGCCCTTTGAAATGCTTCCTGGGCGTGGGTACCCCCGCCAAGGAGACACCCTCCTTAGGCACGCCTAGGGGGTTTGGTCTCCTGGGCGTGGGTATACCTGCGTTCCTTGAAATGCTTTCTGGGCGTGGGTACCCCCGCCAAGGAGACACCCTCCTTAGGCACGCCTAGGGGGTTTGGTCTCCTGGGCGTGGGTATGCCCTTCTCTAAGAAAAGTCAAGTTAGGCGTGGGTACCCCCGCCAAGGAGACACCTTCCTTAGGCACGCCGAGGGGGTTTGGTCTCCTGGGTGTGGGTATAGCCTTCTTTAAAGAAAATCGAGCTGGGCGTGGGTACCCCCGCCAAGGAGACACCTTCCCTAGGCACGCCTAGGAGGTTTGGTCTCCTGGGCGTGGGTATGCCCTTTTAGTTGGGCCTCCTGCCTTTAAATTCTGATGGGCTTTTTTCCTATTTTCTAAAAATGTCGTAGAACATTCTAGAATTATTTCAAAATTTGAATTTCATGGGCTTCCCGCCTATTCAAAGGCCCAGTCACCTCTTGACAGCCCATTTACTGGATATAGCCGGTTGAGTGACCAACCGTGAACTCTATAAAAGAGTAGCGTGCATCCCTCATTTCTCATCTCACTATTCAGCAAAAATTATCTCTTCTTTATCACAAATACTTTTCAAAAAAGCTCTGCTAGGGTTCTGTCGCGAGGCGATTTCCGGCATCTTTCCTCCGCCCTGTTTTCCAGTTTCTGTTTGAAGATTGTTGAATCTTCATCTTCTTCACCCTCTTTTTTCAACATTTTTGGGTTTCAAGCCTTCAAGGGAAGCATATCAATGGAGGACTCTAGCTCTTCAGGCCAGTCTCAACTTGCTAACACTTCTACCACCGCTCCACGGCTTTCAAGGGGTAAGAACCCTAAAACATCTCTTGTCCATGCCAGTGTTTTTTCCCTTAGAGATCTTTTAAATGAGTTTGGTCAAGCTTTTCCAAATATGCTTCATTTAGATGCTTATGAGTATAAATCGAAATACAAACAACATAGAGTAGACATTCTAGCCCAACTTTTTCATATTAATGGGCCTTATAGGGTCGTTGTTCCGGCCTCAAACGAAAGGGCTTGTCACCCAAAGCCTTGGGCCATTAGGATTTATAAAGAGACTTTTTATGCTGGTTTTCGCCTTCCTCCTCCTCCTTTTGTTTATCGTCTTTTGGCCGAAGCCCGGGTTTGTCCAACCCAACTTATGCCAAATGCATGGCGTTTTATCTATTGTTTCTTGGTCCAATGTAAGAAACATGGGCTTGAGCCCAGTATTTCTATTTTTCGATATTTATTCAAATTTGTCAATTCTTCTGACAATTCGGGCTGGGTCAAAATCCAACACCGTTCCTTAGCCCGTTCTTGTTTTGTTTCGGATTCCGCTCCTGATTCCCTTCCTAATTGGAAGAGGGAATGGTTTTATATCTTTTTGGATGGGGATGACTGGGACAACTATTTTCGGCCCAACTTCTGCAGAGCCGTTGATGGGCCTGTCAGGAGTTTAAAATTGGGCGTGGAAGAAGAGGCCGCCATAACTTTCTTAACATCGGATAATTTGCATCAATCTGCAAATTTGATTTCTGAAGATTCGTTGCAGGCCCATGGGCTAAGCGATTTGGGCCCTGAGGGTAATTCTCACCTCTTGCTTTGTTAACATTTTATGCTAGATATAATTTTCTAACCTTCTTGTAATCATTTTGCAGCCAAAACTGCTCTGGGAGCAATTTTTAGGCAGAGGGAGACTGCTGCCACTGCTAGGGTGGTAACAGAGAACCCTAGGGCCAAAAGGGCCAGGACAGATGAGGCTTCTCCCGCGGTGGAGCGTGTTCCTGCTTTTCTTCAAGAAAAGCCAGTTCCTATTGAGGAAGACCTCACTCCCTTTACGGTGGGATGGGGTTTATGCAATAGGGACACAACCGTAGGTGATTCTAGGGCTGCAGCTGAGTGGTCCAGGAGCGTGGTTACTCCACGAGATAGGATTCACATTGTGGAGTCCTCTGATGACTTGCAGATTGAGCTTCTCGGGGCTCAAGCTGTTGCTTCGGTAATTTCTTATTCAACTTCTTTAATTTAATTGCATTTACTTTTCCCTTATTCACTTGTTTCCTTTGCAGATGAACGCCTACCTTCAGGCCGCTATTCATAACCTGAAGGAGGTGCGTGCTGATAAGACCATTACTGAGAGGGACAGAGATAGATACTTTGATGCCTCCGAGGCAAACTTTGCTCGTTTTAGGGAGGTGGAGAAGGAGCTGGCTGCTGAGAAGGAGAAGAACAGGAAGCTACAGCTGGAGGTGCAGCAGAACAAGGAACACATCATTGCTGATTACAAGGCTTCTAAGGACTTTCAAGATGTCCTGAATGCCGAGTATGATGCAAACTTTCCTGGAACCTTCAAGGAGTTTTGGGAGGGGATTATCGAGGAGCTGAGTGGGAAGATCGAGGGGGTATCCCTGGAGAAGTTCCCGGTACCTGCTATCCCTGGATTGACAGATACTCTGGAGGTTGCTACCGAGACAGCAGTGGATGGGAACTCTCAACCCACTCAGGATCCACCTTCTTCTCCTGGGGTAGAGACAGCAGATCCTTCTTCTACCCAGGGAGATGTTGTTATTGAGGACTTAGATGCATAGATGGCCCTGCGTGGCTTATTTCTGTTTGTCTTTATTTATTCTGAACTTTTGCCCTTCGGGGCTTATGACTTAACTTATCTATGTAGTAGTTTCTTTTTGTTTCCATGTTCTCATTTTTTTTATAGTTCGTTAAACTTTAGAATTTCTCAAGTACTTGGCCTCCTGGCTGGTACTAAACTCACAAGCTAGTTCAACGTTTGCCTTTCGTGTTTATTTTAACAAAGAGAAATAACTCATAGAGAAAACAGTATAAATTCCATTATGCTGTCAAAAGATATCAATAGAATGGGTTCAACCCATTCTAAAATGGTTTCATTCGAACCTTATTCCTAATAAATAGGTAAAAGTCCAAGCCTTTGTCAAAAGGACTTAGACATAATAAACTTTGAGGTTCACAGCATGCCAAGTTCGGGGCACCTCAACCCCGTCCAAGGTTTCTAACTTGTAGGATCCTTGCCCTAACACCTTTCTGACTAGATATGGTCCTTCCCAATTTGGTGCTAACTTTCCTTTCTGGCCAACTCCTGAGGCTTCAATCTTCCTTAAAACCATGTCACCTTGTCGAAAGAATCTTTCTTTAACTCTCTGGTTGTAGTGAAAAGAGGCTCTCTTCTGATATTCAGCATTCTTTGCATTAGCTCCATCTCTAACCTCATCAATTAAGTCAAGGGCAAGTCTCATTCCTTCGTCATTAGTTTCTGGCTCATATGCCTCAACTCGAGGTGATGCTTGCATGATCTCTAAAGGCACAACTGCCTCGGCTCCATAAGCCAGCAAAAATGGGGTTGCTCCAGTCGTTACCTTACAAGTGGTACGATATGCCCAAAGTATGGGCAACAATTCATCTACCCAAGTGTTCCTAGAGCGTTCGACCCTCTTTTTCAGTCCATCAAGGATAATTCGATTAGCTACCTCAGCTTGCCCATTGGCTTGAGGGTGTGCCACCGAGGTAAAACGGAGCTCAATCGCATTCTCTTCACAATACTTCTTGAACTCTTCATTATTGAACTGTGTCCCATTGTCTGTTACAAGGATTCGTGGGATTCCGTATCTGCAAATTATGTTTTCCCAAAAGAACTGGGAAACTTGCTTGGTGGTTATCTTAGCCAGAGGTTTAGCCTCAATCCACTTAGTGAAGTAATCGATGGCCACTATTAGGAATTTCCTTTGCGCAGAAGCCATGGGAAAAGGCCCAAGTATATCCATCCCCCACATCGCAAATGGAATGGGAGAGTTAATTGAAGTTAAGATCTCAGGCGGTTGCCTTACAATTGGGGCATGCTTCTGGCATCTCTCGCATCTCTTGACATAGTTTTGTGCATCAGCCAACATCTCCGGCCAATAGAACCCTAAACGAATTATCTTGTGAGCTAGGGCCCTGCCCCCCAAGTGTTGGCCACAGATCCCTTCATGAACTTCTTCCAATGCTTCTCTTGCCTCTTGAGGCCTTAAACATTTCAAGTATGGGATGACAAACGACCTCTTATACAAAATGCCTTCAATCAAAGTGTATCTCAATGCTCTTACTGAAAGTTTCCGTGCCTCCAAGGCATTGTCTGGGAGCCATCCAGTCTCAAGGTGTGCCTTGATAGGGTCTATCCAAGAGCCTCCTATATCGATCGGTGCCAATAACTTTGAGTTAACGGTCGGGGCCTTCAAGACCTGAAAATAGACACTCCCAGCAAAATTTTCTATCTCGGAAGAAGCAAATTTAGATAGGGCATCGGCCTTAATGTTTTCCTCTCTTGGAATGTGCTCAACATAGCACTCCTCAAACTGGGACATAACAGCCTTTACTACTCTCAAGTATTTTGCCATAGTCTCATCCTTAGCCTCGAATTCGCCATTTACTTGTGATACCACAAGCCTTGAATCTCCACAAACTTTGAGATTTTTGACCCTCATGATCCTGGCCAAGCCCAAACCAGCTATTAATGCCTCATACTCTGCCTCGTTGTTGGTAGTAGGGAAATCCAACTTTAAAGCGTACTCAACTGTGAACCCATCGGGGCTTTGCAAAACCAAACCCGCACCACTAGATTTTGTTTTTGATGCTCCATCAAAATAGAGCACCCAATATTCCTTCAGATCAGGTGTAAGTTCTTCTTCTTTTTCCTCTTGCCCAGGGGTAGTCATTATCTCTTGCCCCCCGACTTCTTGGTTGTTAATAGTGCATTCAACCACGAAGTCAGCCAATGCCTGAGCTTTGATAGCTGTCCGAGGCTTGTATGTGATGTCAAACTCTCCTAACTCAATCGCCCATTTGATTAGCCTTCCACTGGCCTTAGGGCTATGCAATATGTTCCTCAATTGCTGGTTTGTCAGAACTTGAATCTTATGTGCCTGAAAGTAAGGCCGCAGCTTTCTTGAGGCGGTTACTAATGCCAAAGCAAACTTTTCTATGGGTGAGTAGTTCAACTCAGCCCCATGCAACACTTTGCTCACATAGTATATAGGTTTCTGGACCTTCTCCTCTTCCCGAATAAGGACGGCACTCAGGGCTCGTTCGGATACCGCCAGGTATAAACTAAGAATCTCCCCAGGACTTGGTTTGGTCAACAACGGGGCTTCAACCATGTACTTCTTCAGTTGCTCAAAGGCCTCCTGGCTCTCAGGTGTCCATTCAAAATCTTTCACCTTTTTTAACGCTTGGAAGAAAGGCAAGCATTTGTCTCCAGACTTGGAGATGAATCTTCCTAAAGCTGCAACTCGACCTGTCAACTTCTGCACATCTCTTATAGAGCGTGGTGGCTCCATGTCTAAAATTGCCTTGATCTTGTCAGGATTGGCCTCAATGCCTCTCTTTGAAACCATCAGTCCTAAAAACTTTCCAGATCCAACTCCAAAAGCACACTTGGCAGGATTCAACATCATCTTATGGTGCCTCAGCACTTCAAATGCCTCTCTGAGGTGTTTGATATGATCAGCCTTGAGTAGGCTTTTAACTAACATGTCATCAACATATACCTCCATGGTTTTTCCAATCAGATGGGCGAATATCTTGTTCACCAATCGTTGGTAAGTAGCTCCTGCATTCTTTAGACCAAAAGCCATGACAAGATAACAGAAGACACCAAAGTCAGTTATGAAAGATACCTTAGGTATGTCATCCTTGTGCATTTTAATCTGATTATAGCCGCTGAATCCATCCATGAAGCTTAACATCTCATGTCCAGCTGTGGCATCTATCAACATATCAATCCTTGGGAGGGGAAAACAATCTTTTGGGCATGCATCATTTAGGTCAGTGAAGTCTATACACATCCTCCACTTCCCATTCGCTTTCTTGACCATCACAAGGTTTGCTAACCAGTCGGGAAACTGAATCTCTTCAATAAAACCAGCTTCCAAGAGCTTATCCACTTCTTGCCTAATGGCCTCTTGCCTTTTCGGAGCAAAGTTTCTCTTCTTCTGCTTTATTGCCTTCCTTTTGGGATCAACATTTAACTTGTGAGTTATGAGTTGGGGGTCAATCCCCGGCATATCAGCTGCTGTCCAAGCGAACACGTCGCTATTCTTCTGTAAGAATTCTATTAACTGGCCCTTCAGGGGTTCTTTCAGAGATGCTCCAACATAAGTAACTTTTTCAGGATCATTAGGTTCTAGAGGTACGGGAATCAAATCCTCTGCTGGCTTCCCTCTATGCTCTTCATTATCGCGGACATCCATGTCTTCAATCGGAAGGACCTGCCCCCCGACTCCATCGGCCCTCAGTGCGGCTACATAGCAACTTCTTGCCATCTTCTGATCACCCTTTTGTTCTCCGACACCATTCCGTGTTGGAAACTTAATCTTCATATGATAGGAAGAGGCCAGAGCCTTAAACGCATGAAGTCCAGTCCTTCCAAGGATTGCGTTGTATGTTGAAGCTGCCTTGATCACCAAAAAGTTCAGCATCTGAGTCGCTTCCTTAGGCTCTTGCCCAATAGTCACGGGTAACTAAATAGTCCCTTCAACGTTGGACTCCACTCCGTTAAACCCATATATAGGCATGTTTGTAGGGGTTAACTGAGAGTCGCTGTATCCCATCTTCACAAATGCATCATGAAATAAAATATCTACAGAAGCCCCATTGTCTATCAAGACTCGTTTTACTTCTGAGTTTCCAATCACGGGAGTTATGACCAGCGGGTCATCATGGGGGAATTTCACCCCTTCCAAGTCTGAATCATCGAAACCAATTACCATCTCGGTTTTAGCACGCTTCGGGGCTTCTCCCACAATGTGCATTACTTCTCTAGCATAAGCCTTTCGAGAATTCTTAGTCGTGCCAGCTGCTGTCGGACCTCCCCAGATCATGTTGATAACTGCCCTTCGGGGCTGTGGATTGCGATCATGGTTGTCATCCCTCCTGTTATTATCTCTCCTTTCATTGTCCCTTCTCTGGTTCCCACGGTCATCACCTTTGGTGAACTGACTTAGTTTTCCTCTTCGTATCAAGAACTCAATCTCATCCTTGAGTTGCCTACAATCGTCGGTGTCATGTCCCACATCTTTGTGGAACCTGCAGTATTGCTCCTTATTTCGCTTAGCTGGGTCTCCTCTAAGTGGCTTCGGCCATCGGAAGTCCTTTTCCTTTTCAATGTCCAACAGGATCTGGCTTCTTGGAGCATTAAGTCTGGCATACTCGGAAAACCTTGGACCCGAGTTCTTTTTTGGAGCAGATTCAGAGTCTCTGCTAGCTCGGGGATACTTGTCCCTAGCATCGTACTCTTGTTCTTGTTTCCGCTTGTTGTTATCTCCATTGACCAATGCGGCTTCTTTCTTGATGCTATCCTCAGCCTTTATATACTTGTCCGCTCTACGTTGAAGTTCATCCATGCTTTCAGGGGGGTGTTTTGCCAACGACCTCTTGAAAAAGAGATCCGTGGTTCCGTGCTGCAAGGCTACCATGGCCACCTTATTTTCCAGATCAGTGATGTTCAAAGTCTCCTTAGTGAACCGTTTGATGTAATCTCTTAAGTTCTCATTCTTTCCCTGTGTTACATACATAAGGGATGCAGAGCTTTTCTCATGAATTCTTCCGCTAATGAATTGACTAACAAAAGCGGTACTCAACTCCTTGAAAGAGCTAATCGAGTTTGGAGGTAAACGACTATACCAACGTTGCGCCATGCCTGACAGGGTTTGGGGGAACGCCCTACACTTAAGGGCATCGTTAGCAGGCTGCAGTAACAATGCGCTTGTAAACGTTCTCACATGAGTTGCGGGATCCCCCGTTCCATCGTAAGCTTTGATTGTGGGCATCTTAAACTTTCGGGAGATATGTGCGTTCATCACCTCCTCCGTGAATGGAGGGGTCGGATCATCAAGATCTCCTTGTAGCATCAAATCTCTAGGATTATTCTTGGGGAGTTCCACCCTGGTAGTTCCTCTGGTTGGGGCTTCAGCCCTTCGGGGTCTCCTTGAAGACCTCTCCAGATCTATGAAGGGAATCCCTCCTGAAGTCGGAGGAGGTCGAGTCTGATTAGGGTTCTGTCTCTCTAGCTCCCTTGCTTGGTCGTCCTTCAGCTTCTGAATCTCGGCTTCATAAGCCTTAATTTTCTCTGCAATTGTTAAAGGACCATCTCGGTTTGATGGATTCCTCCTCAGAGGTTCCTTACTAGCGCGTCGCCTCCTTGGGGCTTCGTCTCGATCATCGTTTTCAGATGACGAGTCTCCGGTATAGGGACCAGAGTAATCATAGTATCCTGGCTCAGGAGGGGCCGGGCCTCTAAGATAAGGGGATTGTTGTTGCCCATGGATCAGCTGAGCATGACCGCTTGGTCCTGGATCCCTTGGATCTTGGGGGTAATTAGGCAGCCCATACATTGGGTTGGTGTTGACAGGGAGCGAAGAAGTGGAGAGACTGTGAAGCGGCGGGCGGCTACTCAGAGGGAGAGGAGAGACCACCATCTGGAGCGGGTTAGTCTCCTGTCCTAGAGGGACGATTACAGGTTGAGATCTTTCAGCGGGGGGATCCGTCCCTTGTGGTTGAGAGGCCTGACTACGAGGGTTTGTTTCCGTCAATGGCGGTACAGACCCTGGCCCTGTACCAACAGGAGGAGCAGTGATTGGTGGAACGATGGTTCCAGAGGTAGTCTCGGTTGAGACCGGTGTTGTTCTTCGAGTGGTAACCATGGTTGATGTCTTCGTCCCACAGACGGCGCCAAATGTTGTGGAATAAAAACTAGGTTGAAATTATTGCGGCTAGGGTTTGTATATTTAATGCTAGGGTTCGTGAGCTTCGTGCTTTAATGGCTGCTTCTGCGTTCGAGACTTAAACGGTCCTCACAGAATGCCTACGTATCTCTGTAATTAGAGAATCAAGCCAATAAAACGTAGTTCTAGGATGAGGGGTCAGGCCCTTTATATAGGCTGAGAAGCCTTAGAATTATGGTAGGATTTGGAGACTTGGTGGGCAAGTCTTTGAGGAATGTTCTAGATCTATTCCTTGTAGGAATCAGTTTCCATATTGAATTGGATGCCTTATTGGATAAGTCTGAAGGGGATATTATCCTTATCCAACTCTTATTTGCTGAGCTGTTTATTACCCTTAATATTAATTACGAAATTAATACTATAATCAGGGTTTTGGGCTCAGCTGGTGGGCCCCACGTTTGGACTATTCTCGGCCTAGTTAATGCCACATTAAATGTGTCTTTAGGGCTTATTTTCAGCCCATATCAATATACATCATGAATTGATAATCTTTTAGATATATTTTGCGTACTATGCATTAACATGTTCTAGCACCATCAATATATATATATAAAGGAGGATAGCGGGAGTTTAGGTGGCGCTCTAAGATCGTCTCAATCTATTTTTCTAATTTTCTAGAATTTTAGAATTTTAAACACTAATAAATACAAAAATATCAATTAACATATTAGAAGTAGAATAGGTGTTCGAATTTATAAAGGAGAAGAGTTCGAATTTATAGGGAAGACATATGATTAGAAGTTCTATTGTAAGTATAATAAGTATTTATAAGGCATACGATTAAAAGTTCTATTGGAAGTAGAATAGGAGTTCGAATTTATAAAGAATAAGAGTTCGAATTTATCGAAAATTTTAAAATTTTAAACACTAATAAATACAAAAATATCAATTAACATATTAGAAGTAGAATATGTGTTCGAATTTATAAAGGAGAAGAGTTCGAATTTATAGGGAAGACATATGATTAAAAGTTCTATTGTAAGTATAATAAGTATTTATAAGGCATACGATTAAAAGTTCTATTGGAAGTAGAATAGGAGTTCGAATTAATAAAGAATAAGAGTTCGAATTTATTTTTATTGATGTTATAAATTTTATTTTATTTTTAGGATTTGATTTTTATGGATAAACATTATCATACAAGTAATATATGTAAAAGTTAGGTTTTTGGTCTTAACGAGAGAGCGGATCAATAGTAATAACCGTGTTTAACAAGAAAGCGGTTCATTAAATAAGACCGTATAAAAAGTGTTTAAATATATAATACATAAAATAAAATGTTTTATTGGAAGTAGAATACGAGAACGGTGGAGACGTTATATACGATTTTTTTAAAACTATACATCTTTTTTCCTAAAAATCCTTTATTTTAAAGAATATAAAAATTGGAATTTACTCTCTTTATATAGTGAAGTTAGAATTTCGGTTTCAAATAAGAGCGACTCGAAACGTATTTAACGGGAAGAGGGCTCGCTAGAAAAGATTGTATTAGCTATTAGAATTTGATACTGTAGTCATAATTTTTTTTATTTTTACGGTTCGATTTTATGGATAAAAAAATATTATATAAGTCTTTATAATATATGTTAAAAAGTTGGGATTTCGGTTTTAACGAGAGAGCGGCTCAATCGACAAAATCGTATTTAACAAGAAATTGGTTCATTAGAGAAGATTATTTAATTATTAAAATTTAATATTAATATTATAATATAACGTAAATGTATTGAATTTTTTTAAAAATAAAAATTGTAATGCCGTCGCGAAGCGCGGCTTTATCAACTAGTTTAATTATAAAGTAACATAAATACATTGTAAGTGAGAACTATGCTAGATATGATATGTTTTGAATATATTTTAAAACTCATTATTAATACTAGCCTATAACCCGTGCAAGGCACGTGCGTGCTATAGAAGGTTTTTTTGTATATTTTGTAAATTTTAAAAAATTACATTACAAAATAATAAACCTACAATAAACATATTTCTTTGCCCTATTTAAAATTTCCAAAATATTACTAAATTTGATTGTAATTATAGATGTAAAAATTAATAGGATATTACAAACTTTAGAATTCTATTATACTTTATTTTGTTGTCGTATCTTATTTGATTATTATTAATATCTGCAAGTATTATTCATAGATGGACAAAGCAAGTTTACTTGCAGAAGTTAGCTGCCATGTGAAACAGTTAAAGGTTTCTGCAGTTGAAGCCAACAAAGGACTCCTCATTGCGATAGATTTTGATGAAGTAATAGTTGAGCCACTTGTTAGGAGCTTAGGATGTGGGGCTTATTTTTTGGCATCTGTCTGTTACGATTTTAAACTTGAGGTCCTCTCGGATGTGAAGCAAGATCTGGAATCCCTTGGCAATGACTATTGTAGTGTCAAGGAACAACAGATTTTAATGTAAACAGTTTATCAGGCTTTAATTTCAATCCTAGAAAAGATTTCACAATCCACTGAATACACTCCACGGACAATGCCTCCAAACAAAAGGCGCAAGTTTTCTTTTTATGAATTTATAAGCCTATCTTTATTAGAACGCAGTCCGGACTGTGTCAATATCTGATGCTGCATGTGGTTTCTGTATAGCACAACCTTGTGCACATATTGAAGATGACGTGCAAGGCACGGGCGTGCTATATAAGGGTTTCTGTATAATTTGAAATTTTAAGAAAATTACATTACAAAATAATAAAGCCTACCGTAATCATATTACTTTGCCCAATATAAAATTTTCAAAATATCACTAAATTTAACTGAAAGTATTAGTTAAAGTTTTGTAAAATATTACATTAATAAAATTGGTTAAAAGTATTATTTATCTACTAAAGTTATATAGTGTAAAGATTGATACATATGTGATGAATTGATACATGTGTAAAATTGGTTTAACGTATTATTTATCTACTAAAGTTTCTTGTTACGTTCCAGATATTTTTTCAAACGTTCTTCATTGCATTCATCTCCCTGCTCCTTGGTTTTAGTTTCAGCATAAACTTTTCCATAAGCTTGACTCTTCATGGTGAATAAAATTACTGCAAAGAAGTAAAACAGAAAAGCTCAATTACAATATTGGTGTGACGAAGCCAATATATATTATATAAATTACAGTCATCATAATAATTAAACTTATCATCTTAATATAGATGTCATTATTGTACAAAGTACATTATTCATTCTTTCGGTCAATTTCTCAATAGTCGTGGGTAATGTCACATGTTGCAAATACTCGTATAACCAAGTAAAATCAAGACAAACAACATCAAAAGGTTAGACAGACTTTGTAAAAATGGCTGGTTCCATAAATCCCACCATCACACAGTCAAGTTCTAAATTTTATCCCAACTTATCCAATACATAAATTTACTTCTTAATAACAGATTATACTACAAAAGATTATGTTAATAATAGGAACTTATACTACAGTAAAAAGATTGAATCTTCCAACAATCAAAATGGGCTATAACACCAAAATGGTGCTTGGAAGTAAAATGTGAGCTTTGGTGTTTATGTCTAAACAAAATAGTCTTATGTGAGGTCCCCCTTCGAATGTTTCTAGGAGAAGTTTGTTTAGGCTTCCTGGAACTGTGAGATCTTATCAATGAGTCTACGCTATCCCTTCTGTTATTTTAATTGTTTGCAAATGTCCTATTCAACGCACTGTTAAATATCATAGACTTGGTCCACGGAAATATGATTTGGCGAGGCTTGAGTTTGATAATCGTGAACAAATTGTGGTTTGGCTAGGCTTGAGTTGGATGATTGTGAACAAATTGTGGTATTAAATTCCACTTTAATGGGTTTGGGATCTAGGTTTTAAAATTTTTGATTATCCAACCAAAAACTTTTTATGAGTCTGGAATTAGAGAAACCCATACCTGGTACCTAAGTCTAACCAAACAAACCTCTTAGAATTTTTACTGCATCAGGGGCCTACTAATAAGTTGCTTATCATAATTTGTACAGTATTATAGGTTTACTAATAAACTTGTATATAAAATATTCCCCCTAATCCACATAGGCATATTCATTGTCTCTAAAATGTAAGAAGTAATTAATCTAAAATTAATTATGGCCTTCATTTTGTACCAAATTGATTTCAAAACCAGAGCGCTAATATGTTATTTTTGTTTATTCTGTGAAATGCGTATGGGCGGGACATTTTTTTAGTAAAATCAGAAATATGTTATTAGCTTGATTTTCTTGGCAAAGTTTCTGATGTTTTTATGTTGAGTATACATAATTATTTTCTTTTATGTAGTGTTCACCAAAACTTGCTTCCCCCTTCCTCGCCCTGACAAGTTTTAGTTTAACTTTAGCTAATTTTTCCATTTGTTTCGCAGGGCGTGCTTGGAGCTACAGGTCAGTATCTAGGAATGCTCATAACTGAACTAAGTTTAATTATTGTATTACATCAAGATGTGCAGATCTTTATCCGTTAATTGGGTCTACTTGGCGTTGTATCTTCTGCATCTGTGTGTTTTTGGTAGTCTTTTGTGGTGATCAATTCTAAATTCTAAGCCTTTAATTTACTCCTGATCAAACCATAAACATAGAACAGCCTCTTGGCATCAATCCATCGTAATAACAACTTCATTTGAACGATAGCCCAAGCTAAGGTCTTATCTCTTATCATCCTATAATATATAATCCTAAAATCAGGTCTATAATGTTATAAATTCTTATTAATTTCATCCTCCTTACTACCTTTAAACGTAGAATCAAGTGACACAGAAGTCCCTTGATCAGCAATGTAATCCGTCGTAATCGAGTATTTACATATAGACACATACCTCCATCTCATCCCAACCTTTACTTTTCGAAAACTACCAAAATTCGGAGACAAAGAAACTCGACTAACCGACAAAAGGGAACCTCAAATTGGACAGAAGAACAACTACAAACACTCCCTAAACTGACCAGGGAAGCAATTGAATTCATATTTACACTTGTTAACATTCCAACAAAAGCTTCAACTCACTAATAAAGGTAGTGTTTGGGAGTGCTGTTCCGGAAAGCTACAGCAGCTTTTAGCACAAAAGCAGGTAAAATAGCGTTTGGTAAAATATAAAAGCTGCTTTTGGGGAAAGTGCTTTTTTTATAAAAGCTGCTTTTTTAGAAGCAGGTAAGAGATGCTTTTTGAAAAAGCTGCTTCTAAAAATTAAGCGGACAGTAGCTAATAAAACCTGTCATCAAACCCCAGCTCCTGCATCTTTTTTTTAAAACAATTTTAACAAATAAGGTAATACAATCCTATACAAAATCAAACTTCACTATATATATATAAATAAACTCGGTGTATTCAGGATCAATCTAGGGTTTATACAGGTTCAAGCCCTGGTTCAACCTGGTGCTCTTCTTCCTTCTTTTACATGATATTCTTTTAAATATAGCGTTAAAGATAGTAGTACGGTGTTGAGCATGAATACTACACACGTTTTACATCCGATTAGCGGTGTATAGATACTTGGTTATGGGAACTAAAGGACTTGCATCTGAGTGTCAAACTATGCGGAATTTTGTATATATAGTTTCGTGATAAATAATCTTTCATTGGTATTATCTAATTTATAACATGGTCATTTGTTTCCAAGCCGATGTCCAAAGTATGGTGTTGTTTATTCGTGTTTTTTTATTCAGTTGTGCGGTATTGTTTTAAAGCTAGTTCTTTTAGTATGGCGTTGAATGTGGTCATACTTAATATATTATATTTTATTTTCAATGTTAAAAATATGTAGAGTTTGTTTTAAAGGAGTCATGTGTAGCTTTTTGTGTAAATGGAATAGTGTATTGTGTATGTATGATGTGTAGATGAGATGAGAGCAGAGCAGAGGAGTTTATTTATGTGAGATGAGAGAAGAACCGACTTTTAACTAGCTTCTTTCATGCTTCAAATCTTCCATCCATGTACCATCGATCACACTTATATATTCACACATGAATAAGTATTACTTGCATGCACGTCGTACACATTGAAGTCAAGGATCATGTTTTTCTAAGGAATGTCTATGTTTTTCTCTTCCTGAATATTCTCTTCCTGCATAATTCTATTGCAACACAGCTTACTGCCTTTTCTTTGTCTGTATTTCACATATGGCATTTTGTCCATATTTTGAACTGACAAATAAAATTTTCTATACATTAAGTGATATTATTTTTTGAGTATTTTTTATGCAGTAACACCATTAGTTTTATGCAGTAACACCATTAGTTCATTAGTAACTCAATTCTTTTCTTAGCGTTTTATATCGAATTCAATATTATTTTTCTGGAGAAAAGGCTAATTATCTCGTGCTTTTCGTTGACAACTATGAAAATGTATGCCTAGCGATTATTTGTCGAATGTGACTCCGGTCTCTAGGTGAGGAATAACTGAATAAGAAACAGGAAATAGTCAGAACACACTATAGACATGGGCTCAAGGATTGCAAGATATTAGTAATAATTAGGTCATCAAATTGCAAATCAATGAGAAAGAGGGTTTCGGTTGATGAACTCCGGTGCCTTTACAATTTTAATGAACCGATAAGAGAGGGTGCCTATTCTATTCTAACCTCTATCAAACCAGATTTCTTATCTAATTGCGTGACAAGTATTTGTAGAACAAGTGAGGTGGACTTGCTTCGAAATCAAATTGCATCCAGTTTGATGATGGCATCCTAATTCATTTCAATTATTTTAATTTACTTTGCTTTGCTGAACTGAATGTGAGAATTATTATGGTAACATTTATTTTATTAAAGTGTTCATTTTTATATTTTTAATTGTACTAGCTAGTTTGTCCTGTAAAGACATTGTTAAATTACAATTTTTTTAAAAATTATTTACCAAACGCTTATTTATCAGCTTTTCATTCAACAACAGATTAATTATGAATTTTACCAAACAGTCAACAGCTTTTTCTGACAGCAGCTTTTGCTGACAGTGCTTTTTCCCACAGCTACAGCAGTTTTTAACAGCAATCCCAAACAGAGCCAAAATCAACAATTCAAAGCCAGAAGTTCAATCCATAGCCTAATGACAAATAAAAATCAAAACTTTACATCAAGAACTGTAAATGACCCAAGAATAGTAACCCACAATTCAACTAGTAAAGATATAAATAAACTTCGAAGAAACACAAACCCAAGTCAAGATTATATATCAAAAGCACAAAGACATTGAAAAAAATCTTGCCTTTAAGATAATAAGGTCTTATCTCTTATCGTGCTATAATCGGGGTGTTTGGGGAACTTATTTCCAAAATAAGTTAACTTATTTTAAGACAAAATTAGAGATTACTAACTTTTTTTCTGAAAAAGTTAACTTTTTTTTGCAATTTATTGAATCTCAAACATACATTAAATACTTGTATAAAAAGAAATTATTAAAATATGAAATTTTTACCCGAAAATAAGTCCATAAGGACTTAAATTAATTCTAGCCAAACAGGCACAATATATAATCCTAAAATCAGGTCTATAATGTTATAAATTCTTATTAAAAGGAGACTTATTCAATTACTTTATATTATACAGGGGAATAATCTAGCAATTTGCCAACAAAGGGTTGATGCAGTGGTCGAGGTCTTGGCTTCTCTAAGTAAGAGTTCGATTCCTGACGTGTGCGTGAGTTCAACTATCAAAAAAAAAAAATTCAAGCAATTTTAAATTCTAAAACTAACGTATCTCTTCAATGAATCACACAATCACTCAAGATTTCGAATTTGACATGCCTTGATTTTAAGGGAAAGAATAATACCTGGAGTTTTGAGTGGAATTCAGTGGAGTTTTGACGCTGGTGGTAGTCTTCGACTGGGCTTCGTAAATTTGGGCAGGAATGGAGTAGGCAGGAAGGGAGTGTTGGGTATAATAGGATGAGGAGAGGGTAGGAAGGGAGTAGGCAGGAAGGGAGTGTTGGGTATAATAGGATGAGGAGAGGTCCGAGAGGAACTATGTGTGTTTTGGGAGGAATTTGTTTTGTCAGGAATTTGATTAGAATTGGAATATAATTATGTTAGTAATTATTTTTTTATTTTAATAATTAGGTAACCAAACCGATCAAACTTTTAATCTTTTTGTTTTAATATATTAGCATAGATATCGTGAGACAACCCTCATATATTTTGTTAATGATAAAAAATTGTTCATAAAGAAAATTGAACCATTGACCTCTAACTTAGAAAAAAAATTACTTACCACTATACTATACATTAGTTTTGTATATATTATAAAACTCATTATTAAAATATCGAGAGACAATTTAATTATCATAAAATTACTAAATTACCCCTCCTATATTATATTAATAATAACATTTCACTAATATATCGCTAATGTAACATTTCACAAGTATACATACAATTGCACAACACGGGATGCTAGAGCTTGCCCGTGCCTTGCACGGGCTACAAAGCTAGTTTCTAATAATGTTGTACTACAAATTTTAGAAACATCATCAAAATTATCATCTTTTTAAAAAAAAAATTTACAATTTTATTATTTTTTAAAAATATTTTACAAAAATATAATTTATAACCAAAAACAATCGAATACAATTTATTTTCACGCTTATTGAAATATTAATTTAAGTCATTTTAGATTGAATTTGAAATCACATTTAGTTCAACTACATTTGATTGAAAAATTGTATTTTCACAAAAAAATATCATATATTTTAGAAAAAAAATAAGAAAACGATATTTTTGATAACACTTGTATTTTTTATTTGTAACTTTTCCACGTAATATAAGTTAAAATTTCTAACTAACCCTCTTCATCCACATTTGGCACAAACAGATTTTAGGGTTTAAGAAAACTGAAGCTCCAACAAGACTAATGACGATTCTCAATACAAAACAAATCCTGGAGGACAACAAAACTAACAATTCTAACGCCATTACATCTCTCACTCTCACCTTCAAAGCTCTCTCCGATGTAAATTTCTTCTATTTTCCCTTTTAATTGAATTATCATTAAGTTAATTACTTACTCCTATATAATTGTTGTTAGGTATCTTGCTTGAGTGATTTCAAAAACTTGGGAAAGCTTGACCTTACTTTCAACAATCTGTCTTCTTTAGAGGTACTCCGTTCTTTTTATTCATTAATTTGTTATGTTTTTCTTGTTAATTTGTTGTAATCTATGAATGTTGAGGTGTTTTTTGTGGTTTCGGAATCAGGCGGTGAAGGTGTGTGTGAATTTGAAGTGGTTATCGGTCGTACAGAACAAGCTTCGGAGTTTAAAAGGGATTGAAAGACTTACTAAACTTACTGTAAGTCACAATTGTAGTTATATTTCGATTTTTGTTAAACATAAAAAATAAATCTTTGTACGTTTGAGTGGCTATGCTAGTAGATTTACTACATTGCATATATATATATATATATATATATATATATACATCATTTTCTTGTTTTTATTAATTTATTAGCAGGACTAAATAGAGGCTATGACTTAGAGGCTGAATCGTGGTATTTCTATAGTTTGATATATGACACGTTCTTCAGTGAGAAAATACAATGAAACAATTGAGTAGCCAAGTCACTTGTCGTCTTCAAAGTAAGATATATGTACGCATATTTTGCACATATAAAATGTGCAGAGCAATTGTTTTCATTTCATCACACTCTAAAAAAAATTCTCCATGTAGGACAATGCTATATATCTTCAAGCTGTAAATGCAAGGTTCTAAAATGATGTGCACAAACTAAATTCATACGTTACTTTTGTATTTAAATGTTTTTCTTCATGCTAGTACTTCTAGATAGAGGAGTCACTGTCTCTTACAGTTTCTTTAACTCCCTTATGAAACATTTTGTTTTCATATTGGTGCATCCTAATTCCCAAACACCCTACAGGGTGTGACAAATGCCATTAGAAATTGTTGTATTGCAATCTGTCAAAACTCAGTGAAGGCTAGGATACTGATGAATTCAATTCAACCGTGTGGTATTGTACTGGAGGAGAAAGTTCCTTGCCCTTAATTTCTATAGTATGTATGCGAGAAACAAGGTTGCAACTAGGAATATATATATAGCTGAAAACATGGATTGTAGTTGTCAATATTGCATCAGACAAGGTTGCAACTTCCAACTAACAATATGTAGTTGAAAAGATGGATTGTAGTTGTAAATATTGCTTCTTAGTATAAATTCAGTCAGCAAAACCCAATAATGCTCATCCATAATTAGTATGAATGACACCCACATTTTAATGTGTCAAAATAATCTTGTTACTCATTTATTCGTAATTTACGTTGTTTATCACTTCCACCTTCATGTTGCTACAACGGTTATTGAAGTAATCTAGTTTATCAGTGTGTATATATATATAGAGTTGCACTCCATGAAGAACACCTTATATAAAGAACAATAAAGAACACCTTTATAACACTCATATTTAATCGAATCTAAGAGTTCTGTCATGGCACCCAATACAAAAAGTTCTTATTTTTTTTACCCTCTATCCATTCAACAAAAAAAAAAAAATTCACTGTTCATGATGACGTCACTGCTGACGTCGTCAGTGAACAGTGATTTTTGTTTTTTGGCTGAATGGAAAGAGGATAAAAAAAATAAGAATTTTTTGTATTGGGTATCCCTGGCGGGGCCATTGGATCCATTGGAATAAATGATTTCATAGTGTTCTTTATTGTTCTTTATATAAGAGTGTTCTTTATGGAGTAAGGGCCTATATTATATATATATATATATATATATATATATATATTGAAAATATAGTATATAGAGAGTTTACAGAAGAAGTAGAGATTGTATATATTTGTGTGTTATTACAGGAGATGGAGTCTATATATAGATTATATGTCTGCCTAACTCCTACCTACTAAAATTCATAAACGTAATCAGTTACATCACTTACTACTGTAGATCTTCTAACTTAACAATATTTGACATGCCCCCTCACTCGAAATCCCATCTTGGGATGAAATACCTATATTGGGATTGAAGAGTGGAACACTAGGAGCTCTTGAGCGTAACCTAGCTATTCAACTTGACCCATCTCTAGGAATTGAAGACCCATCTTAGGATTGACCCATCTTGAGATTTACTCATCTTGGAGTTAAAGATCCATCTTGAGATTGCCCATCTTGGGATTCACCTATCTTGGGAATATGTAATTGAGAATGTTGGGATACCGGGACTCGAATTTTCGACCACACGATATATTTTAGGCAATGTGAAAATGCAGAAAGTGCTGCTTTTCAGCACAACGGTGGATGACCACAAATCAGTCCTTGAACTTATTATTTTGAAGAAACTGAGACTCGACTTTGTGATCACTTAGTATTAACAAGCCAATGTCTGAAGACATGAGGAATCTGCATCTGTCATCCCTTGAACTATAAGCAACTGGAACCGTATTTGGTAGACTGCATCCCTTAAGATCGTCCATGAACTGGTCCTTCTGCTTCTTTTACAGAATGAAATGCAAGATATAGCAGTGAACTGTGTGTATGTATTTGTATACATACTACTACTTCTGCTGCTTTGTAATTTGTGGCAGTGAACTGTGTGTACATCTGTATATACACTAAAAAATCATTTTATTTAGGAAAAAATAATAAATCGGGTCAAATAAACTAACCCACCAATTTAAAGAGGCTGTGCTGTCCTCTTTTGTTTCTGGCCCAACAATAAAAAAAAAGGCCCAATAACAAAACAAATAACTGGCATGTAAGTCATAACCCCTTTTTTTTTTAATTACAGCGTTACCCTTTTGTTTCTGTCAAACCTCAGTCGATATATACATACGTGCATATATACACGCACATATCTCCTCTGTTCTTTGTTTTCAAATAACCCAGTTCCCTTCTCTTTGTTTTTGTTCTCCTTCCTCTTCGAACAAACCCCAGTTCGAGTCCAAACCCAAATAAACTTTCAAACAGACAAAGATATATGTAGCAAGATTATACATACACCGTAGTATATATATATATATATATAGCACGAATTTTATCTGAAATATGAGACTAGATCTGAAAGGCAGTACCACGGTTGGATTCGGAATGAGGAGGGGATTCAGAGTGTCTGAAGAAAGTTTTCCAGAAACTGGCGCGTCTGCCGGCGCGTGAGGGTGCGTGGAGGGTCCGTTTTCCAGTTTTCTTGTTTCTACAGTCTCCTTTTCCAGTGCTCTTCTCTGTGGTATATTTGCTTTTTTTGTTTTGGTAAGTTTCGAAATTTTCGAATTCTTGATGGTTTGGTTTTTCATCTGCTATTTTGATTTCTTCTGCAACTTTGATTGTTTTCCTAGGATATAACATGCTCTGATACCATGTTGAAAATATAGCATATAGAGAGTTTACAGAAAAAGTAGAGATTGTATATATTTGTGTGTTATTACAGGAGATGAAGGAGTCTATATATAGATTATATGTCTGCCTAACTCCTACCTACTACAATTCATAAACGTAATCAGTTACATCACTTACTACTGTAGATCTTCTGACTTAACAATATTTGACAATATATATGTGTGTGTGTGTGAATCAGGTGTTAAATGCTGGTAAAAACAAGCTCATCTCAATGGACGAGGTGACATCAGTTATTACCTTGCGTGCATTAATTCTAAATGGTAAGGCAATAACCATTATAGTTACTACTTACAGTCGCCCTCTCTCTTTCTCTCTTTCCCCCATTGGTGTGTGTACATCTTTCTTTCTTTCTTTCTTTGCAGACAACGAGATCACTTCAATACCAAAGCTTGAGCGCATGAAGGAGCTTAATACACTTGGTATAATTCATATGTAAATCTTATATATTTCAGATGAATACTTGAAAAACTTCTATCCTTTATTAATCGAATGCCCGTATGTATACACGTTTGTCAAAATACTCGTTACAGTTGGTCATACATGAGTTCTTGAGATATAAATGTCTAGCTTCAAACATTGTCAGGGTACCTTCTTTTGAAGAAATTGTATATAGAAATGAAATATCACTTGTAATATAAATTGTCAGAAAAAGGGTCGTACTGGAATTATAAAGTTTGGTCAAATAAGACAGCTAGCAAGATAGCAATACTAAATGGTGGTCCCGACAATTGCTGTTAGCACTTAGCAGCAATCCATATAATTAGCCTATCAAGCCACGTTAGACCCGTATCTAGAGTTCAGCCGCACTAATGAACACTGTCCAGTATCTGAGCTACAATGATAGTACCAATGTACTGATGCAAAGTAATGTTGAGATCAAATATCAGAGTTTCAAGAACTTCAAGGAATTAAAGGTCTGAATAGAAAGGGAGAATCAGAGTAAAATAGATGGGATCAATTGAAGTTTCACTAGTGCTGAATGCAATTCTTTACGGTACCTAAACAGTCATTCAGTGGGTTATTTGTTCATCTTTATAACTATTATAAGATCATAATTTCAGTGGGTTATTTGTTCATCTTTATAACTATTACAAAATTATAATTTCATTAAAATAAGCCCATGTGGAGAAATTTTGAATTCGTCTTTCTTTGCTTCCTTAATTTTATAGACTATCTTTTCCAGGGTACCATTTTGTAAATAATGAAAAGTGTTTTGAATTTTATGTCTCTTGTCTTATTTGGCAGTTCTGTCTAGAAATCCGATTCAGGAAATTGGTGAATCAATGGGAAAGCTTAAATTAATCTCAAAAGTAAGCAATTCTCCGTTAAATTAATGTTTAGCAATGGCTTTAAGTCTTTAACCACTGAAAACTGAGTTTTCTAAAAGATTTATTCTAAACTTTTTTATTCTTCTTTAGAGTCTTATTTTGGCTTGTAATCCAGATATCTCTTTCTCATTGCCAAATTCAAACCATTGGATCTTCACTCAAGTCCTGCACTGAATTGAGAGAGCTCCGACTTGCTCACAATGGTATCACGGTATGATAATGTTATAGCTGGATTAGTTTTACAAATATTTTGCTCTCAAATAGGTCCGGTGTATGTTATAGTTGGAGTAGGGTTTTTAAATCTTTTGCTCTCTCAAATAGGTCCATAGGGTATGTTATGTATTTGCTATATCCTTAAGCTATTACTTTGGCTAATATGTTGCCCTAAGTTATTATGCAAGATGTTTTGTTGTTCTTTCAAGGTGTAACGTATTTAATACAATATCAACTTATGCTCACTGGTGTCATTTAAACACATCCAGAATCTTCCAGATGAGTTGGCATGTAATACAAGAATCCGGATATTGGATGTAGGAAACAACTTCATTGGAAGGTGGTCAAATCTCAAGGTGTGCACGTAAATTTTTTGATTAAACACACACTCACACGCATATGTTACTTATTAACAAAACGGAATTGGAATTTCTTGATATTATTTTGTTGGTACGACTCAGTTTTCTTTGGTATTACTAATAGTTAACTTTTTTATTTTCTTTTTAACATTTTTAATGTCCGGACATATGTGAGTTGCACTTACTATATTCATTCTTTTTATCTTTATAACTTTAAACTCTTGCCAATAAGTTAATTAACCAATAATTAGAAATATATATATATATATATATATATATATATATATATATATATATATATATATATATGTATATATATATATATATGTATATATCAAAGTAATATATTAAGTTTTTGGAATATTTAATTATCGTGATATATTAATTATTTTTTGCTGTAATTGAGATATTTGATTATGAAATGTTGTTTGTACTGTTTTATCAATGATATTTGTAGTTATAGCAATCATGAATAGATGTCACATCATAACTAATATACATTGATTGTTGTATTAAAATATATTAGAAATTTTTTTGTACTATTATTAGAAGAGATTATTTATATATAAAATTTATAGATTTTTCAATTGATATTTTAAATTATTAAATTATTAGTTGCATGCATTGCTAAGGGGTTATAATAAATGTGCCCTGATATGTATGTTTATATATTATTGTGTACTAAATAAAAAAAATGATAAAGTTTAATAATGATTACATTACTCAGAGATATTTATAATTTAATGTAATTGTAAAAATGTTATTTTCTAAAATGTTATAGTATTATTGATCAAATCATTCATTAGTAGCCTGCTTCTATGCTCGTAATATATACATATTTGATATTTGATTAATACATTCTTATAATTTCTTTGCCACGTGATGGAATTCTAGGTACTACCTTCATTGGTAAACCTTAGAAATTTAGACCTACAAGGGAACCCCATTGCTGAGAAGAAGTTGGCAAGAAAGGTAACGATCTTTACTCAAATAAATGCTATTAATACATATGATACAACTATATGAGTCGCTTTAGCGGGATTAGACATCAAAAGTATTTTTTTCAAAAATAATTAATGTGGTTTTTGCATTTTTTAGAAACTAATATTGCATCCTGTTGCAGATAAAGAAACTCGTTCCAAGCTTGCAGATATATAATGCTAAACCAATAGAGAAAATTATGGAATATGAGGATGGAAGAATTGATGATTCTTCTGCTGATGCTGCTGACATGCGGAAAGTTAAGAGGCCTAAGCATCTAGATCGGAGCAAGGGAAGAGGTAGAGGTAGCTTGGAACATCATGTTGCTGGTCCAAGCAAAGACACTGATGTAGATGGTAATGAAGAGTTATTTGTGGAGAAGAAATTAAAAGCTAAAAGGAAAGAGGGAGATGTAGTATCCCCGGAGATAGCTAAAAAACGACCAAAGTTTGAGGATCTTAAACAGAATGATAACAATTCTAGTGTGGATGGTAACTCTTCATCATATCTGAATCCTGACATTAAGAACAATTTATTGCCAGACAAACATGAATTAAAGGAAAGCTCAAAGAAAAAAACTGGGGATAAGGTGCAACTCATAAAAAATGTGAAGAACGTTACTATTGACGATGGAGAAATTCCTTTTTCTGATTTTTTCACGGCTGATAATGCTGTGGATGATGAAAATCATAATGAAAGTATGAAAAAGCCGAAAGAAGACATCCATAGCGCGGGTGAAGTAGTGACCTTTCCTAAGAATAAAAAGAAAGTCAAGAGAGGAAATGTGGGTGCTTCCGCTCTTCAGTCACTTTTGCCAGCAAGTGAGATTGGATTGGGTGGGCCATCAGCTTGGGATGACTAGTAAGCAATTACTTTTCCAAGTACAATGTGAGATCCTGAAATATCACTTAACAATGTTAAATCGATGATGTGGTAACTCATTTGTCTTGACAGGCTGCTTCAGTTGACTTGACAGACATTCTGTTGGATTTACACCTTTATGCTTGTGCTGATGAACGCAAGCTTGTTGTATTGTCGAAAGTTTGGTATCTGCTTAATAGTGGTGAAGGGCATCACAGGGTATTGCTAAGACTCATCTCTCTTGTCTTTAACAGTATGGTAGCTTAGTTGCTCCTTTGAAGGTTAAAGATGGACCTGCATAGAGCTCTTTCGAAACTTTTATCTACCATATGTGACTTCAGTGAACATTATCCTACCCTATCTTCTATTATATTGATAATGTGCAGAATGATATAATTTGTTCCTTCTTTTTAATAATACTTTAATGGCTGTAATGGATGAGGTTTATTGCAGAGTATGTACTTCTGGATTGTGGGCTTTTTAATTTATTTATTTTTTTGGACAGGAGTGAACTTCTTAATTTAATATTTACTGATTCAGGTTTTGTATTATGCGCAACTAAGGTACTCTAAGTTGAACTTTGTCTTGGTCTTAAATCCTCTTTATAAAGGTGGAGGTCTGCAATAAACAGAAGTAAATTGACCACAACCTCTTTTGTATATCAGAAGTCTGCATGAACAAATGTTTTAAACAATCCCCAGTGTTTAAATTTAGAATTTGTGGTATAAAATCACAGTGAAATCTATTATTTTTTCTATATATCGAATTTTCTGATAAGATGGCGAGGTTAAGCCTTACAGCCATGTTCGATATTTTGCTGTTCAACTTTCCTTGTTTGTAATCAACCTGTAAAATATCACAAAACCAAAAATTAATTACCAAGTTATAGGAGGTACTACATAAGAGGAAGGTGGACCTCCTGTTTTCGTATGTGCACAGTTATGCACATCCAGGGAACTAGAGAAGACGGACCAACTGTTCTCGGTAATTCATTTTTTGATAATTGAACACACACCCAGACTCTCGAACCCTCAATCTCCTTGTTACGGGAGGAGGGGGTATCCACTCCACCAATTGGTGGGGATTCCTTGGTAATTCATTTAAAACAAGCCTGATTTAATTCTTGCGATTCAAAATTCAGTTTCACTTTTTTACAACATTTTTCGAACACATATTCCATATCAGATTATAAAAGGACTCGCAATTACTCTTTCCTTTGTCTTTGCAATCTCGGTAATTAAATTTATTAGCAAGGCCAATGATGTACATTGGTCTGACTTGTCGCCATAGGCTGATTGATGAAGGAGTTGGTAACATACAACTCCAAGCATATATATCGACATAAATGAGCTTGTCACTGTATTACATTTCTGTAAAAATAAGCAAATGATGTTCAAATATTTAAATTCTTGGGGAAATGGGCAAAATTATAATCATCTGAGAATCGGAAGGTTCTTGTGAATGGTTATTGAAATATTATGTGGAAGTTTAGTTTATATGCATGATAACTTCTTTTGACTTCGAATTAGAAGAATGGTAATAATTGATAATTAGTAACTTAAAACTAATCTTTGTGGGAACAGATATTTTTATACTATTTGTTACGAGACGTGCCCTTGTATTGAGGTTGTAAAATCATTCCATAAAGAAACTGCTATACAAGTATTTACCGAAACTTCCGATTAATATTAGGGACATGTTATTATAAGATATAAATCCGATGGATATCGAACAATAATAAAAAAAGGCCCAACGGATTGTTTTTTCCTAACCAATAAAAATATATGAAAAATCCCATTACAACTAGATAATTTGCTCCTAAAGAATTCCGGAAGAAGTCCAAGAATTTTTTATTGGATGATATTGATCCAAGTAGTATTTACGCAAAAAGGAGATAAATCCTAATGCTAATCATAAAATTATGTAGCCAGTTACGACCCCTAAATTGTAGTATACTCTTGGAATTAACTTCTAGCTCAATCTAAATTTTAGGAAAGTATACCCTTCATCTTAAATGTATTCTGTACAAACATTCGAATATTTTTAGTATATTGATATTTTGTTCATTACGAAAATTGGCATCTAACAAATAGAAAATAAGGATCAAATGCTCATTGTATGTCTTTGCAATCTGCTATTCTGGGAATCTATTGTAAATTGTTTAATGGTTGCTGTAGAGCAGATTTTTTCAAGGCCAAAGATGTATATTGCTGTGACTTATCACCATAGGCTGATTGATGGAAGAGAGTTAGACATGTTGCAGCGTAGAATTGTTATACAAATACAAGCATATATATAAATATGAATGAGCTTGTCACCGTACTATCTTCAAAAATAAGGTAATTATCTACGATTTTAAGCATTATATTTCTATAGGGGATTTTGACTTTTGAGACAGTTGTTTTTTCAATCTTCAAATCTTGCCAAAATACCAAAATAAAATCTTTTGCACATTTGAAGTGATAATAAAGTTGAAATTCATCTCCTAATCCTACATAAATTTGGGGACATCGAGAGAAAAAGTACATACAGCAGAGAAATACATTGCAAAACAATTGAGCAATGAAGCCTTCAGACTAAACTCTCCCAAGTGAAATTTTAATGTCGCTGGAATGACGACATTTTGTTACCAAGAATATTATAAATACTTAGATAAGCAAAACTTATCACAATCGGGAACCAGGGTCGTCACATGAGTAGGATAAATATAGCAGGCATTTACTCTGACAAAAGATGCATACCTAGTAGCATACTGCTCTTGCTTCTCAACAAAATAAATAAGTATGAAGGAAGCATACCAGCATACTATTGCTAGAAACTATAGGTTCTCTTCCATTTTACACAGGACGATCACTTGGTTTTTAGCATCTGCACACACCTTCTCTTTGGGTTTTTTCTAGACGGAGTACTGGAAGGGATACTAGCCTGAAATCTACTTCTCTTCTTCTGTGACTTTCCATTGTAAAGTGAATCAAGCTTTTGCCTGCAATAATTTCGCGCGAGATCTAGTTGGGCTTTTTCCAAGTCCCCTGGCTACAAAGTTTACAAAATGAATATAGACTAGCCAGCCAGTTCTTAATATCAAAGTATACAATTACAAGAAACACTAACCTTCAGGTCCTTGAAGAATTTGTCAATATGCATCCGCACACCACGAATAATATCATCATGAAATAAATTTACTGAGCAAGCAATTCTGGTTTTGTCTGCTATATAGTTTGCCATCATTCTGGTAGGAACTGCAAGCGAATAGCAAGTTTTACCACCCTCCATCGGCTTTGGAAGATGAAGTAACAGGAACTCTATCAAATGCTCATGCACGGTATCTACAAATAATATAAAGCATAGAAACTTTAAAAAAATCAAAATAGACAGCATGATCACAAGGCAAACTTTTTTGTTACAATAATTTCTCTTAATTGAACTAATTTGCCAAAGAGATGCCCATTTTCCTTAAGACTAATAAGATCCAACCATAACTCTTTCCTTCAATAACAATTATATTACTAGTTTACGAGTGATCCTAACATTATTTTTATAATATCATAGAGAAACATACCATCGTACACAGCGTTGAGGTAACTCAGAGCATCATTAGCAGATTCAAAAGGATGACAAGCCGTAAACTCAAAGAACTCATCGAAGCGGTTGATATACTCCTCAATGGCTATATAATGTCTCTCAACCCTATACACCGTATGAGCTCTGAAGAGAGCGTAACCATAGGATGAATCGAAGAGCATATACACTGGCAAGTTCTTGAGAACGAGAAGGGGAGAAAATCAAAGGCTTAAACACGGAAAAAAAGACTGAAATAAAATGAAGTACATAAAATTCAACTGTTTACCTTTTGCTGTTCATAAAGACTAATTTACTTCCTATCACCCCTACAATCATAAATTTCCACAAATCAAACAAGAAGTTCAGATAACTCAATTTTTTAAGAACTAAAACTTAGATGCAATAAAAAAGTTACCTATCATAATCCACTGAAGTAAAAAACTTGTGAGTTTCTAGACAGCTTGGCTCAATCTCATCCCTCTGAAGATAAGATGCATTGTGAGTTCAACATGTCAGCATGTATTTCTTGAGAAAACACAGAATACGAGATTAAAAATCCAGAATGCATAAAGTTGCCAAGTAGCCTTACAAAACTAGTTTAATCTCAGACTCTTGGTGAAAAAATAAACAAAATCAAGAAGGACAAAGGGGACAGAGAACCAACATTCTTGGCAATTAAATCAATTTGAGTTGCCCTACCAAACACCAAAATATTCTCATTCCTCACACCATTGTAATTACACATAACAATTGGTTGACTACAAAAGCATCAGTATGATACTAGGTCTATCAAATAGAATAAACACAATCTCACCTTAAGCGTGCGAAAAGAACCAATAACATAAGCATAGTCTTTCTCAAATGGTTCCAAAGTGACTTGCTCCAATCTCTTGAACTCAATCTGTTTTTGTTTGCCCAAGGAACTAAACACATAATCGCCTCCGTTTGTTGATTCAATACAATAGGCCTGTTAGTCACACTGGTTTAAAACATGGTTTTGAAATTGTTCAAAAAGTCAACCTTATTCATAAAAATAATCAAGATATCATACAAAACAAAACCTGGACATAAAGCACGTAATGTCCACCAGCCTTAAGAAAGAACATAGCAGCCAAATACACATCTCGGGCCTGACAAATAGAAGAACCAACAAATATCAAACACACTAAATATAGAGGCAAATACTAAATGATTAATTATTTGTGCCATTTTTGTTGCCAATAGTTTAGCTAATCTTGCTTTCTTGTTTATTTATTACTAATATTTTTAATTCAACTTAATTGTCTGTTTATTAGTTTACAGAAAAATTTATAAATATGTTGATCGATTTAGTGAAATCACATATAAAGCCTATTATCTAGCAGGTAGACAACACAAAAATTGACTAAACAAAATCAGCTAGGACAACTTTTATAATATCAGAACTAAGATCTCTTTATTGGCCTGCATACACAAGTATATAATAATTGGAATAATAAATGACCAAAAAACATAAAAATGTGAGAAAACTATAAAGATGGTATAGGAGATCTGAACTTAATCTTAAAAGAACCAAGAAAACAAAGGTAATATATTATTTAGAAGATAAACAAATAACGTATTACTATATCGCACCATCAGACCAGCTAAACAAGAGAAAGATTCAGTAAAACTTGATAACAATATATCTCTATTTCAAAATTCAGGGAGGACAAAGACCTACCCTAGCTCTTGGGTAGGTCCGCCACTGGGGCTATCCTTAGATTGGTGACTACTACCTTTTGCTTATCACATAAACATGGACGAGTAATGCTACTACTCTTTTACACACAAAAAATTGATCAAGACTAAACTTTGCAATATATGAAATACTAAGAAGGAAGATACATAAGAGAAGTAAAAAAAAATGGAGGGGAAAGAAACCTTTTCCAGAGTATCAGGTGCAGCAAATACTACATCTACCATATTAATAAGCATGCGGTATGAGCTTGGAACAAGACCCTGGATAATTGGTACAACATTGAACCGTTTTTCTGCCATGCTTGCAAGAGTCTTCCGATTGAAGGGATCTACTACATAAACCATACCTTGCTGTAGGTATATGAAAAAGTAAGAGGCTAATAATAATTTTAGAGGGCGTAACAGATTGAGTAATAAATAACATAAAATAAGATGAGAATACAATATAGAGAGTAAGAAGAGGAGGAAGAATGAGACTGACAGGGCCAACAATATCAGAGATATGTGATATGGTGGTTCCAAATCGATCATCATCTCGCTGAGTAGATTACGAGCACACGGGAACCAGGTTTCTGAACAGGACATAGACATGAATGAGGATGGATATAATAATAAGTACAATTAGTGAATGAGAAATAAATGAGGACACTTACAATCCATATGTTTTGAACCCCGCAGCGAATAGCAGCAGCCAACTTAGAATAATAAGGATTCCATTCTCTGTACTCCACCACTGTTCCATCATTGTCCTAAACAACATTAAAAAAAAAAAAAAGGCAATTGACATTACTGTCTATCCATATTTTGAATCATAATAATAATAATAACAGTAAGGATAACCGTTGATAATTAGAACAGAGGGGGGACAGAGAGGATGGGATAGCTCAACAGTAAGAGCTTATTTCTTGTCATCATCCAGATCCTGGATTTGATCGAAAACCTACTAAATCAAAAAAAGAACAGGGGGACAGACCTTAACAGAGATTATGACCTCGTCGTCGTAGAGAGGAGCTTGACCAGGTACCAAATTCTTGGTATAAAGGGTATCACCATCTTCATGTTTGGCGACATAAACGCCTTGGAATCTATCATGTGGCACTATGTCTATAGCCTCCGATTGACGAGGGGGTCTATGTGGCACTATGACAGAAGATGAGGAAGATGATGATGAAGAAGAAGAAAACGAATCCTGATACGAATCCGGGTCGGAAAACAATATATCGAAGTTCAGGTGGGACGTAGAGGGGTGGGTGATTCGGACGCATTTTCCGACAATCCCTTTCTTTAGCCCTCGAAGTTTTATACGAAATACCTATCAACCATCAATGTTTCAAAATGTTCCTTTTAGTCCCTGAAGTATTCGTAAAGGTCCAATTAACCCTTGTATCGGTACGAAAAATTGTAACGGTACGTATCGGATGGGCAAAATAGACATTACATGTGTCCGTTACAAATTTTTTTTAATTTGTACCGGTATAAGGGTTAATAGGACCTTTCCGGATACTTCAGGGACTAAAAGGTACAACATATTAAACTTGAGGGTTTGATGGGTACAAAAGGTCATTACTATTTCTTCTAGTTTAATTCAGTCACCACTAGTTTTCTATACGTGCTTTGTTTTTCCGGAAATATAACATTTTTCACAAAAAATTAATAATAATCCTAATTATAATATTTCTTCATCCAAATTCTTTTGAGGATACCATGTTTATGATACAAAAATAATTTTATTCTTATATTTTTAATTTTTACACTCACATAACAATCTCTCCGAAGAACCCTTCAAATCATCCCATTTTTTAAGTATTATTATGAGAACTCTAGAATAAAAAATCTGATTTTTTAAAATATTACTCAGCATCGTATATGTATATGGACAATGTTACAAATAAAAAATTTAATTTACAAAATTTAATACAAATATAAACCTATAAATAATTAAATATATTCAATATATTTTACTCTGCGTAGCACGGGCAATTTAGTTTTGGGAAACAATGTTCACACGCACCTGATTCTTATCAAAAATCATTTTGTTTCCTTATTTTTTTTGCTCAATTTTATTGTAAAACATTTTGTTTGATGTTTTTTGTCCAAAAAAAGAAAAGAATCCATTAAAATAAAATTAAAACTCTTTTTTTTCATTAAAACCATTCTTTTTCCCTCTAAAGTCATATGTAACTGTACCCTTGCTTTTAAGTCGAGCCTTTAATTTTGTAAAATAATTATTTCTTTTATTGTCTTGTAGACAATGTAATCTCGGATTTTCTTTTACTTTATTAGGTGTGATAATATAGAGATTCTAAGATTTTTAGTGTAAATTTGAAGAGAATACTAGATTATAATTCGTGTTACACAACATTTTAAAAAAATTATTTAATGATAATAATAATAATAGTAATGATAATAGTAATAGTTATAATTACTTATAATAAGGAAAATGATATTATATTTAAAATCAAGTAACTGCAACACTTAATTGCAACACTTAAAATATCATTAATGTAATTTATAGTATTTATTGAAATTATATATATAGATGTAGCACGGGTTATAATTTAGTTAATTTTAAAGTTTGTATAAAAATTTTCTATTATAAAAAAAAGAATCAAATATTAATATGGATCTTATGCGAACCATATACGAATCTAGTATGAAAAATAATTTCCAAACATAAATATGGATCCTGAAACCGAGATAAGGGTTATCCACTAATTTATTATATATTGATAGATATGGATTTATTTGATTACAAAAATATCCTTGTACAAAAGTAGTCAATTAAGTTCATATGGTGATTTCGTAATTAAACAGCTACGTTACTGAATTTAATATTCTTAATTTATTCGTTTTGTCATGAAATAGAATTTGATCTTCTATTACAAGAAAAGAATTTTTTTTTCATTTTAAGATTTGCTAGTGGTAAACAAAGAGAGAAGAGTGTATGTAAGTCTTACTCGAGGGATATGGAGATAGTGGTGGCTGAATTAAACTAGAAGATATAGTAAAGACCTTTTGTACCCATCAAACCCTCAAGTTTAATACGTTGTACCTTTTAGCCCCAGAAGTATCCGGAAAGGTCCTATTAACCCTTATACCGGTACAAATTAAAAAAAAATTGTAACGGACACATGTAATGTCTATTTTACCCATCCGATACGTACCGTTACAATTTTTCGTACCGGTACAAGGGTTAATTGGACCTTTACGGATACTTCAGGGGCTAAAAGGAACGTTTTGAAACATTGAGGGCTGATAGGTATTTCGTATAAAACTTCGAGGGTTAAAAGGTCATTAAGCCTAATAATTAATGGTCGGGTTTAGACTTTAAAAGTGTACCAGTACTTCCCCTCCGATCCGATATATATCATTTTTTTACCCTCTAGAAAACCAGCAAAAAAAAAATAAAAAATTGAAAATTTACTGTTCATTGATGACGTCATCAGTGAACAGTACTTTTTTTTTTGCAAGGGTAAAAAAAATAACAACTTTTTGTATTGGGTGCCCCTGGCGGGACCAAAGGATCTAATACATCTAAGGTGTTCTTTGTTGTTTATTATATAAGAGTGTTCTGTATGGAGCAAAGGTCTATATATATATATATATATATATATATATATATATATGCTAGCGTTCAAATAGAAACCAACCTTAGAATAGAAACTAGAAACCTACACTAAATAAATTATATTTCATTTATTTTAATGGCCCCGCTAGGGGCACCTTCACAAAAAACGTTTAAAATTCTTGGCTCTATTCAACAAAAATATAAAAAAAAATTTAAAAAAAGTTACTGTTCACGTGCCACGTCATCACGTGAACAGTAACTTATTTTTAAATTTTTTTAATTTTTTTATATTTTTTTTGAATAGAGACAATAATTTGGTCATTAGATTAGCTTGAAATATTTAATTTAGGTTTAGTTTCTAGTTTCTATTCTAAGTTAGTTTCTATTAGAACAAGACCCTATATATATATGCTACATAATTTTCTTTTTACCGCGACCTTTTGCACGTGTGTGTTTATATTTACTTATTTTCAACTTCGAATTAGGATTCTATACTAAACCTAATTTAGGAAAATCGTAATTTTTATTTAATCAATTATGAGTAAAAAACTATTTAACTTTTGATAGTATAATATAGAAGAGTTAAGTTCTCTATGGAGATCAAAATTTTAGTGGAGAACGGAGTTCATATATATCAATCAGAACATTACAAAATTTATTCATTGAAAATTATGTTCTATGAAAATTACTATTTCATTTATTTCACTGAAAATCTTGAAAATTATATATATTTTACATGCAAATTTCATTTAAAATCTTGAAAATCATGTATGTTCTACAAACAAAATATTGCAGAACGTATTGTTCTCAAACATGTTCTGCTTGCAAATCATATATGATTTTTAAGATTTATTTGAATGAAATAATAATGTTTATTGAACATTCTTTGCAAATATATATGTTTTCCAATATTTTGATTGCATAATGTATGCTAGCCTTTAACCCGTGCAAAGCACGGGCTACTATATATATTATAATTATTATGAATTAATATATTAATTATTTAATTTAATATTAAAATTAAATTCATTTTAATAAAATTTATTATTAACTTTAAATTTACATATGTTCCATTCTTAATTTCATGACATAAATAAATATCATTAATTTAAAGTTATTTTTAAATTTATTATTAAATATCTTAATAATTCCATAGATATTTTTAAAAAATTATTTAGTGTAAATTAAAATCATAGAAGAAAGAATCGTAGGAAGAAGTGTGTGCGGATGATGATTCTAATCGAGATAAACAATTAAGTGAATTTAGAATTTTTAACATGTTTTATTAATTTTTAAAAAATATATTTTTGTGCCTTATTGGTAAATTTTGTTGTTTATAATAAATAATTTAATATTTTTAATATAATTTTTTTAACTTGTTACTTTTAAGAAGGTGTTAACAATTTTTTTGGAAAGCATTAACCAAACAAACTAACCAGATATACCTTATTTTGCTTAAAATAGTATAAAATATGTGATTTTTTATTTTTAATAAATTTTATATAATTTAAGTGAATTTGAAATTTTTAACACGTTTTTTTTTTATTTTTTAAAAATATATTTTTGTGCCTTATTTATAATAAATAAATTAATATTTTAATATAATTTTTAACTTGTTATTTTTAAGAAGGTGTTAACAAATTTTTTTGGAAGGCGTTAACCAACCAACTAACTAACTGTATTGCGTATAGTATTAATCTAATTAGTAAATTCAAATATAGATCGATGTGGATTGAGAGTATTACCGTACATTGAGTGGATGGAGCTCTAAGCAGAGTAGAAAACTGGTAGTAGAGAGCTGAGATTGAGAATTTAAAGTGTAATACAATACCATTTGTTGTTAACACCTATAATGAGTTTGTATATTATATAGTTTATTTATTTAAAATTTTTATTTAATTTAATAACTAAATAGAAAAGTTGTACATTTTTTTTTGAAAGTCTTAACCAAAACCAACCAACCAATTATACCCACTGATAGTAGAGAGCTGAGATTGAGAATTTAAAGTGTAATACAATACCATTTGTTGTTAACACCTATAATGAGTTTGTATATTATATAGTTTATTTATTTATAATTTTTATTAAATTTAATAACTAAATAGGAAAGTTATACATTTTTTTTGGAAGGTGTTAACCAACCAACCAACCAATTATACCCTATTTCGCTTATAATAGTATAGTATAGATGATCTTCACGATCTCCACTCAAATGTTTATCTCCATAGAACTTAACTCTAATATAGATTTTTTTTTTTGTTAATTGTTGAAGTCAACGTAATATATATGATGATTGTAGAATACGTGGTAAACGAATAACTAAAGATAATTAAAGGTATTAGAGTAATTGGATCGAAAGGACTTGAATAAAGTATTTTATTAATGATAATTCTTTACAATCAATTAAGAGGGTCACTCCTTTTACAAAATTTTATCCACTTTCAAGTAAGGTGGATCATTGATATTTATAGGGGATCCATTAGGATCCCCCATTCTAACTAATTTTACTTGGAGGGAAAGAATAGATTATTTACAATGTTGGGCTTCAAGGCCCATGAAATAAATTACATCTATTTGAACCTATTTACAATCTACATCTAATTGGGTCTATTTACAATCTACTAATGTGACTAATTTTCTAGGCTAATATTGTGGCCCAACATTTGTCCCCCCCCGGTTTTAGCAACATTTTTATATTTGCTTTATTATTTAATGAATTGATATATCTATTTTTTTGTTTGTTTCATTCATTTTTTTTGAAATGACGTGACTCTTGCGTGTGCAGCTATGTGTATAAATACCATCGAATTTCAAGTTGTGAGTGTTTATTGGAGGCGCCGGTTCATATTTTGAGACTATTAGCAGTTCAGTGCTTTTTAGGGATTTTTCATTCTCGGAAGCTTATTTCCTCAAAGGTTAATTACTCACTAATTCTCTATTTCTCTCTCCCCTTATTTATGAATTGTATGTATATCTTTGGCTCTTTTTATTTTTCGTTCTGGGTTTTGTACTTCATTTGTCTGTTGTCATGTCTGTCTCTTCTTCATCTTCCATCCGTACTGTTATTAGCAAGAACCTTGGTAAACAATCGATAGAAGATGATTCAATCGATCGTCTTTTCGATTTTAAATCATTTGGATATACCCGATTCCACATCAATGCAATCTTTAGGTTTTTTGGATGAGATTGAAGTGGATAGTCCGCCTGGGCTTGCGCCTTTGAGTCCTTAGACTATAATTAATCATGATGAAGCTGTTCAGCGTGCATTGGTAGATAGGAAGGAGAAATTCAAAGATAAACCCAAGGTTAGATATACAAGTATATATGCTACTTAACCTATCACTGCTGATTGTTTGAACAACTGGGTTGATTCCTGGAATGGATGGAGGTGTGCAGTGCCCAAACCATCTGACCCTGTTTGGACGATGGCTGAATATGGGATGTACGCGATTCCGCTAATTCTTTTTTAGTATGGTCTTCAACTACCGATGCACCCTTTTCACCTGGCCTTGTACGAGGCTCTCGGTTGTGGAATCGCTCAATTGATGCCTAACTCGGTGGCTCAAGTGAGTGGTTTCATTGCTCGTTGTGTCGAGGTGAAACATATGCCCACATTGTGACTATTTTTCTCCATTTACGGGATTAAGTACTCTTAGGGACAGATCTATTTTAATAAGAGGGTGGGTTGTTCGAGGATTGTGAATGTGAAGTAGTTTAACTCGGGGTATCATGGTAAATGGTTGTATTTCCATGGCCCAGCTTAGAGTTTATGAAGCCTTATTGTTCAGAATGTTATTAGCCAACTGTCTAACATGGACAAGTACGATGATGAATTCTTGGATAAGTTCCAGGGTACCTCGTTTTGTTACGAGTACTCCCAACTAAAAGATAATAGCTTTTTAGAGTCTCACAATAATAAGATTTAGATGTGTCTCTCTTGTAGTTCGCCCGATTTTAATTTGAATGTTTTTTTATGTGTTTATTAGTGTCACTATTTTCTTGGGTTTGGTGACGTTCTCACTTCATACTTTTGTATTTTTTTTGCAGTTGCGGGGGATTCTTTGAGGAAAATTTCAGCAGTGGTTTGAAGGAAGAAATGGAGAAAGCTTTGATGCAGCTCACTCGTCAGTCCGGTGTTTCTAAAAATCTGGATCGTGTTCCTAAGAATGTGGATAGTGGATCTAGGCCTCGTGTAATCAACGCGCCTTGCATTGAAGTTTCGGGAGATGCCATGCTCGATGTGGATTCCTCTGGTTTGAATGAGGCTAGTGGGAAGGATAGGAAGCGTGTGAGGTCGGAATGCGAGACTGGGGTTCTGGACGTATTGTCCTCCATCATTGTGATGATTCAGCTTGCGCGGGGAGTGGCTAGCAAGTCTTTGAATGTTAACGATCCTCCCGAGGTTCCTCCTGTTTTTCAACCTTTTGGACCGCTGGTTCTAATGCTCCGATTCAAGTCTTACAGGCCTTTAGCTTACCCACTATCACTTCGATCTCCTCCGTTTCCTCCATTGGGACACAGCTCGACTCATCTGGGACCTCGATGAGGTCACGAGGGTACATGTCAATGACCAGATTGATGGAGTTCTCATCCACTTGTTTGTTCTTAGGAATAGCCATTGACAAATAACATTGCCTGGCCGTCGCTTGGTCACCCACGACTTCATCGACGCCAAAATCAGTTGGGAATTTCATTTTCAAGTGGGGGATGGAGGTGATGGCCTTTAAGGTTGTCAAGGTTGTTCTGCCTAAAATGGCATTGAAGCTGGAAACGGTGTTAACGACGTGGAATTTGACCATTTGCCAAGTCTAGAATGGTAGAATTCCGGAAAGAACCGGGAGGTCAATGGTGCCTATGAGCTTCACTTCGTTCCCGGTGAATAGATGTAATAACCCTAACTTTTAGAATGCTACGGTGCCTGAATAAATAGTAATTTTGAGGATTTAGGGAAATGGTATGTAAGTACCCTAGATTTGATACAGAAAATGAATAATCGGAAACCATATTACTGATGTACTATGAAAATAAGTGACTCGAAACGATGACGGATTTCAAAGATTCCTGAGTATGGATTTTAAGATGTTTGATTTCAATTGAGCACTATTGTATTTGATATTAAGGAGTATGGAGATTTAACAAGGATTATTTATATTGGGAAATTATATGAAATTAAGTTAAGCCAAGGAATGAGCAAACCAAAGAAATGTCAAGGGAAATTGGAATTTTAAACAATTTCGAAACCACTTGGATAATGAGGTATATTCGAAACGAATCGCAATTAGGCGAGTATGGATACAAAATAACCTAGATTAGTAATATAACAAGGATACATACCACATTATTATTTACCAAGATTATTAGCATTTTACTTAGAAAATCAAAGATGAGATTATTAGATCATCCAAGTGACATCATTGGTGATATCACTTTCCACTAACACTTGATTATGGACAAATTAGTAACTTCACATGGGGGAATTATCTATCAACTTCACTAAGTTTCTATAAAACTCTAGAACACTCAAGATTTAGCTAGATAATATCACAATAATGCATTGTAGACAAGATAAGATCAAAACAAAGCAAGAGAAATCCATTACTCTCCATTTCTCTCAAACTGCCCAGCAAGAACAAGGAGGAAAGAAAAATTCATATCTCCATTTCTATCCATGATAAAATCACCAAATCTTAACCCAAGCCTCTCCACTCCATGGGCAATATTCGCTCCAAATTTCATAGCAATCCAAGTAGTGTAGCCCAGGCAAATAACCTCCCCAAGTTGATGAAGCAAACTGTCCAGATTGTTGACAGTTTCTGGGATGATTTTCAAACAGCCATATCTCCTTCATTACTCAATGGAATTTTGTGTTCTTTATATGGTTGGAAAGCTGGTGAGATGCTCTACAACCTTCCTTTAGAAGCCTTGTACAGAAAACCTCGGTAAGGGCCTCGTTTTTCATGATTTTTCAACTGGGTTATAGAAGTTCCGAAAATCTCTAAGTTTATTCTTGATGTTTCTTGTTAGATTAAGCTTGGTTAAGGTTGTACAAGGATTATTCAAGGCTTAGTAAGGTCTTACATCCTCCAAGGAAGGTATGGAGTTCATGGACCCTTAGTATTATCTTGAGTTTATAATGATTTGTAGTTAGTTTAGTGGTTAAGTGTATATTAAGCATGAAATCATGATGTTATGTGTTACAAGTGATTTAATTGGATATGGGAGTATTGTGTATGCTTGTAACCATGGTTGGTATGATGACCACATGGTGTAGGGAATGGTATATGCGTGGAATGATGGATTGGAGGAGTGAAAATATTGAAAGTGAGAAAATATAGCCGTTATAATGCCCGATTTTCGTTAAACTAAAAGATGCCCTATTTTTGGACACACATACTCGTACGGTAGCATTCTTTCCAGAACACCAACTGACCATGAGATGATAGAGCTTGGATCATAGATCGTTTTGATATAAAGTACGTCAAAATCTGATGAACGGTTTAGGAGAAAAGTGAGTTTTAATGAAAGACGTTCGAAAACCGAGAAAATGCAGTTGTGTCAACTTTGAGGCCATAGTTACCATACTTAAACATCTTTAAAAATTATGAAATTTTGAGAGGAAATAGTAAGGTGATCAGAGAAGCATTATCCACTGACCTTGGGTGAAAATTCGAAATTTATATTTTATGAGAATTTTTATAGTCGAGTGTGGTCGATAAGGAATCCTAAAGGAAATGGTGTAAATCGCTGAAACTTTTATTAAGTCTAAAAATGGTTATGTATTGAGCCAAGTCACGACTAGGTAAATGACGATAATTGGGAATATCAGACGATAGGTTAAGGATAAATGGTGAATGCCAAATTTGAGAAATTTTAGAAAGTACGCAGTCTAAGATATAAATGGTATTTGAGGAAAACCTTCCATTATTGGGATTTTCAATTGGGCAGAGGCTATTAACAGTACCTATTTTCAAGCTCCTAAAGACCTGCTAAATTATATTATTGAGTTTCAAATTTTCCTCCACTGGTGGGTAATTATTCATTAAGGGCCGGCATTTTTTTTAAAAAAACTTTCTAATACCTTTGGAATGTGTTTCAAAATTGTATTTTATCTATTTTAGTCAAAATATTTCCCTAAGAATATTTTTGGAAGATGGTATTTATCATCGTGATTTAAATTTCCCTCTATATTTCTTACTCCAACTAAGAGGAACAGCCTTATATGTATACACAACGACGATCTGTCTGTGTGATAGAAAGTCGGAGGGGACGCCCTCACTTGTGTGACGTACGGGTTCTTCCATCATATTGATTTCCCAAATATTCTTTTGTTTCGAATAGGAGCTATTTAAAACTCTTAATCTTATAAATTGTTGTGGGACCCTTGCTTGTTTCTGGGTTCGTTTCAATTCAAAGTCTCTTAAATTCTATTAATTGTTTTGAATATAGAAGATTTCATTAATGGATGGAAGAAATGTTTATAGTATACGTGATTACACAAGGAAACTTGAGATTCCGAGGGAAATTTCAATAAGAGATAATTAGAGTTAGAAGCATTTTAATATAAGAGAGGAAGGAATTTCGTGAGAAGAAATAGGTATATTGATGATTAGTAAGAAAAAAAAGAAGAATATGAGGAATTTAAGGCATAATTGAGATTTACTATTGAGAGTAAGGTGTATTTTGAGGATAGAGTCAGAATAAGGATAAACAAAGGAAGTGGGGATAATTAATGAAGGATTCGAGGTGCAATAACTATTAGTGAGGGAAGGCCAATATTGTGACTAATACCCTAAGTAGCAGAAAGAGATTAAAGATGTTAAGTATTCAAAGGATTAATCCAAAAGGTGTGAATGAGTAAAACTTGAGGTAAAGATTTTGATGAGAATAATAAAGGGAAATTTCAGAGGTGGAGTAGATAGTATATCATGAAGGAACTAAGGTGGATCAGTAAGATGTAAAGAGCGTATAGTGAACAATAGACATATGGGATAAGGTATCCGGAGGAAATTGCAAGTACGCGCTAATTTGACCTCTTAAGTGTAAATGTTTGGTTAGGGATCGACTAATCAATGAATGGTGTAAATGGGCTGATAAAATAGATAAGAATAATCGATCTGTGAGAAAGTAGACTATGGTGATATAAGAAAGTGAGTTATTCTCGTGTCATCCAAATCAATATCTGTTAAGAGTCAGAGAACTCTATAAAAAGGAGATTTGGGAATAATGGGGAAAGTGTTAGGAAAATTCTTAGAATGAAGGGAAGGTATCTGCCCGTGTAAGTACGAACAGGAAATATATATTATAATTGATATTTTCTTACAATTGTTTCAAGAAATATTATTATAGTTTATTTTCTGGAAAATTTTACAGAGATGATATATAAAAATGTTGGAGTATTAATGTTTTATGTCCTGATAAAGATCAAGGTATAGCTAAACAATTGTTGGAGATTAAACTTGAGGATATAGGATTATGACTATAAAATACACTACCATTCAGGGGAGACCAATGTGGTGGCCGATACCCTTAGTTGAAAGAGGAAGGAGAAATGAGATAATATAGAATGACTGAATACAAGAAGGGATTTGCAAGAAAGAGATAGTGAAAGTGCTGCTATTGATAAGCTAAATGGCATATGGATGAATGACAAGCAAGTTTATATTGGTTTATTTTGCTCAGACAAGATAAAGATGTTATGAAAGAACTAAAAGATGGAGGAAGTAATGTGAGAATTTGAAGGTGTTATGTGGGAAAGGTAATTATCGATATTTTCAACGTGATTCCGGGACGGAATCCTTTTAAGGGGGGAAGACTGTAATAACCCTAACTTTTAGAATGCTACAGTGCCTGAATAAATAGTAATTTTGAGGATTTAGGGAAATGGTATGTAAGTACCATAGATTTGATACAGAAAATGAATAATCGGAAACCATATTAGTGATGTACTATGAAAATAAGTGACTCGAAACGATGACGGATTTCAGAGATTCCTGAGTATGGATTTTAAGATGTTTGATTTCAATTGAGCACTATTGTATTTGATATTAAGGAGTATGGAGATTTAACAAGGATTATTTATATTGGGAAATTATATGAAATTAAGTTAAGCCAAGGAATGAGCAAACTAAAGAAATGTCAAGGGAATTTGGAATTTTAAACGATTTCGAAACCTCTTGGATAATGAGGTATATTCGAAACGAATCGCAATTAGGCGAGTATGGAAACAAAATAACCAAGATTAGTAATATAACAAGGATATATACCACATTATTATTTACCAAGATTATTAGCATTTTACTTAGAAAATCAAAGATGAGATTATTAGATCATCCAACTGACATCATTGGTGACATCACTTTCCACTAACACTTGATTATGGACAAATTAGTAACTTCACATGGGGGAATTATCTATCAACTTCACTAAGTTTCTATAAAACTCTAGAACACTCAAGATTTAGCTAGATAATATCACAATAATGCATTGTAGACAAGATAAGATCAAAACAAAGCAAGAGAAATCCATTACTCTCCATTTCTCTCAAACTGCCCAGCAAGAACAAGGAGGAAAGAAAAATTCATATCTCCATTTATATCCATGATAAAATCACCAAATTTTAACCCAAGCCTCTCCACTCCATGGGCAATATTCGCTCCAAATTTCATAGTAATCCAAGTAGTGTAGCCCAGGCAAATAACCTCCCCAAGTTGATGAAGCAAACTGTCCAGATTGTTGACAGTTTCTGGGATGATTTTCAAACAGCCATATCTCTTTCATTACTCAATGGAATTTTGTGTTCTTTATATGGTTGGAAAGCTGGTGAGATGCTCTACAACCGTCCTTTAGAAGCCTTGTACAGAAAACCTCGGTAAGGGCCTCGTTTTTCATGATTTTTCAACTGGGTTATAGAAGCTCCGAAAATCTCTAAGTATATTCTTGATGTTTCTTGTTAGATTAAGCTTGGTTAAGGTTGTACAAGGATTATTCAAGGCTTAGTAAGGTCTTACATCCTCCAAGGAAGGTATGGAGTTCATGGATAATTAGTATTATCTTGAGTTTATAATGATTTGTAGTTAGTTTAGAGGTTAAGTGTATATTAAGCATGAAATCATGATGTTATGTGTTACGAGTGATTTAATTGGATATGGGAGTATTGTGTATACTTGTAACCATGGTTGGTATGATGACCACATGGTGTAGGGAATGGTATATGCGTGGAATGATGGATTGGAGGAGTGAAAATATTGAAAGTGAGAAAATATAGCCGTTATAATGCCCGATTTTCGTTAAACTAAAAGATGTCCTGTTTTTGGACACTCATACTCGTACGGTAGCATTCTTTCCAGAACACCAACTGACCATGAGATGATAGAGCTTGGATCATAGATCGTTTTGATATAAAGTACGTCAAAATCTGATGAACGATTTAGGAGAAAAGTGAGTTTTAGTGAAAGACGTTCGAAAACCGAGAAAATGCAGTTATGTCAACTTTGAGGCCATAGTTACCATACTTAAACATCTTTAAAAATTATGAAATTTTGAGAGGAAATAGTAAGGTGATCAGAGAAGCATTACCCACTAACCTTGGGTGAAAATTCGAAATTGATATTTTTTGAGAATTTTTACTGTCGAGTGTGGTCGATAAGGAATCCTAAAGGAAATGGTGTAAATCGCCGAAACTTTTATTTAGTCTAAAAATGGTTATGTTCTTGGAACTTTTGGGCTATTAATGATATGCTAAACATATATTATGTGTCAAGGGTATTGCTATATAAGGGTTAAGTGGAATATATTCTGATGGTGATCCTTTTCGTTTCTATAGATACTCGAGACGAGCACCGGATCATACTTTTTGGGATTAGAGATCGAGGCAAGATTTCTTCTATCTTTACTTTGAAAAATTATTTATCTTCAAAGGAAAAATGATTTCATGGAATATATATATGTGATTCTATTATTATTATATTGTTAAGGATTTGTTTTCCTGATTTTGGAAATTAAAGGGAGATGTATATGAATATGAGTATGGATATGGATTAAAGGGAGCAAGATTTCTTTTATCCTTATTTTGATAAACTGTTTATGTTCAAAGGAAATGGTTTTGGTGGATAATATATGAATCTTATATGATGAGATGATTAGGGATATATTCCCTCTTTACTGAGATTTTTGAATATGGATAGAGCGAATATACTTTATGTTTTAAAGGGATATGAAAGAATGGTATCAGTTGTTATCTAGAGTTATATGTTTATAATATTATGTGAAAAATATTCTTTTTAAATAATTGTGATTTAATAAATATTATTTGATTACTATTTAATACTTTTAAAATAGACGGAATATTTTATATATATAAAAGCGTATTTGATTTCATTGAATACAGAGGAGATGTCTGAGTCATAATCAAAGTATTATGACATATATATATTTTTAAAGGTGATGATAAATGGAAATGGAAATGATATATGTGAATGGAAATGTGAATGGAAATGGAAACGGAAAAATGGAAAATGTGGAATGGTGTTTTATAAATGGAATAATGATTTGACAAAAAGGGGGATTGCAACAGAAAGCGTAAGAGGCTGTGTGGGAGTGGCACAGTCCGGCACCCAATATGGGATTTCAACAATAAGCGTAAGAGGCTGTGTGCGGCACAGTCCAGCACTCAATATTTATTACGGCCCAAGAGTTGCCGAAGGAGGATGTAGCAGGTAGCCTTCCTCCAGGGTTGATTACCAGGTGGGATCATCCATTCTACTAGTAGAAAAAAGAGAGCTGGTATGGTCAGGCGACTGATCATCGTCCTACGTATCTGGCGCTAGCAGATATCCCCAAAGTATTTAAAGAATGAATTGAAAATGGTTACAGTTTTATATACTGGAAAAGGAAAAAAAATGGTATGAAAAGTATGGAAATGTATTATGGATTGAAGAGAAACTGATTTTATATTATTTTTTTTATAATTGTTGTATAAAAGGAAATGGAAGGATTATATTGGAAGTTTTTACACAAATGTTATATTACCTTGAGATATTATACTGAGATGATGTACTGAAATTATATTATATTAGAAGAGAAACTGATATTATATTGTTTTATATATTTTTTGTATAAAGGAAAAATGGATGGTGTATTGAATAATTATTGATTAATTATTTTCTTAATTCTTATAGTGGACTTTCCGTTTATAAATATATATATATATATATATATATATATATATATATATATATATATATATATATATATATATATATATATATATGCTTTAACTTTGATTTCTGGTTTACAAAATCTATCTTGCTGAGCTATTATAGCTCACTCTTTCTATTTATTTATATAACAGCTAGATCAGGTGCCGGAACGTCGCAGTACAACCCGGAAGAGGGTAAAGGGGAAGTCTACCTTATGAGAAAGTATCGACATCTGTTCTCAAGGTAGTATATACTTATTTATGGGTATAATAGATGGTATTCTGGGATTGTAACAAAAGTTTATCTTTAACTACTATCATTAATGGATGTTGTTCTCTGAGCATATGACTGGTGTGTGTATATTAGTGTGGGGGTCACTTATGCTAGTTTTAAAATGATATTAAAATATTTAAAAGATTAAAAGTGATAAGGTTAATAAATGGAAATTGGAGCGTGACGGCCCGGATTCCTGACCCCAGATTTGGGGCTGTCACAATAGATATAGGGGGATATTCACATTTTCCAATTTTCTATCGCCAAGATTCATTCTGGAGAAGGCATATGGTACAGGATATCGATGGAGCATCCATTGTCCTTAATTATCTTTTTGACTATATTAGTGCCTATTTTGGCTGTGATTACCAAAGCGTCTTGGTGGGACTCAATCATGCTTGGGGGATAGTCTTCGTCGGAGAAGGAGATGATCGGTATGGGATTAAGTCTTTGCCTCTTTTGGGGCTCGGGGTGAATGCTGAAAACCTCACGAGCATATTACTTCTTAGCATTGTTGGAGGATCCCCCAGCAACGTGGCCTCCAATGATGACATCTATGACCCTGTCGTGATCATGTGGGCGATCTCTTTGGTTGTTTGCCTCATTTTCGATGTAGTGGACTAGTTGACCTCTTTTTATCTTACTCTCGATGAGGGAACTTAACTGAAAGCAGGCCTCGGGGTTCGGATTTCAAAATTGCGAGGACGGTAGCCTTGTCCACCATGAGTTTGGTGAAGTCTTTCTCAGATCTTTCTCCGGGTTTCCACGTTCTGTCAGAACGGGACGTTCTTTCCGATCGTAGGCTTCTCCTATCCCGTGACCTCGAGTATGCATCACTGTCTCTTTTGTAATCCGACCTTGGAGATCAGAAGCCGGAGCCTAAGCTTTTATCCCACCTCTGTGAGTATTTCCTTGGCGATTGCATGTTTCCAACTGCTTCTTGCAACATCATTCTATACTTCATGATTTGGAAAGTTGACTGGAGGGATCGAGGGTTCTTCTCAAAGTACTCTTCCAACAAGGAGCCATGTCTGTATTTGTTAATGCATGCGTGGTAATTGATAGTGAGCTCTTCAACGAGATTTGGTATCTCTGCGACCTCGGCTCGGAATCGAGTCAAGAAGCCCCTTAGCGACTCGTTGGACCGTTGCCGTGATTTTGCCACTCCTGTAGTTACTAGAGAAGAACTTTGTTTTTAAAAGTTCCCACGAATTAATGGATCTCGGGGGTAGATTATTGTACCAACGGAGAGCTGTCCCACGAAGGTAAGTGGATAAGAATTGACATCGTGCGATTTTTAAGTGTCCACAGAATGTCATTCGTCCATCATAGGTGTTCAAAAACTCGTTTAGGTCCGTAGATCCATCAAACTAGTCAATTGGTGGAGTTTTTAGAATCCTATTGATGCATGCCTTCTCGATCTTTACAGTGAGAGGGCTCTCCATGGGTGCGTCGGGGCCGGTTTGACTCCGAATGAACTTCTTGCACATTTTGATATCATTTTGTAACTTCGAGATGTCTTCCGACCTGTACGGTCCACTTGACTCCGAATGAGCTGGTTTGTCTTTTCTTATGAGGAGCGCGATACGACCTGTTTGACTCGATCTCCTCCTCGTAGTCTGCGTGATCATCGTACTCCGTGGAGCCATAATCTCGGGACTGATACTCTGAGGAGTGGGTCGATAACGATGTCTGTTGCTGCTCTAACTAAAGATGCCTTATTTCTCTTCTTTTCTCAAGTTTTTCCTCGAGCTTTTTCCTTTGAATTTCGAGGGCTAAAAGCTCGTCATCAGAGCCACAAAAGTCCTCGATGTCTTCCTCGGTCTCCATGATTGAATTTTTTCTCTGAATTTTCTCGAGGTGAAGACGGGCATCGCTCGTCAACACCTGCTTTCCCGAGGTCGTCGGGACCCTCATACGAGTGTCGAGTCGTCGTCTCTTTTTAACTTTACTTGGTTCTGTGGTGGAGGGTCCTTGAGATCCTTTAGCCACCTCTTCTTCCGGAACAGAGAATAAACACCTTGGTTGGAGAGGGGCTTTTGAGGGAGCAACGTCATCATTGTTAGGATCACATCCACTATAGATCAACGTTAATCAAATACAATAACAAACACGAAAGTAAAGAACACAAAAATTTAACGTGGAAACCCCTCAAAGGAAGGGAAAAACCACAAATCCACTAAATATGAATGTATTACAAGAGTGGAGTCGCTCCCTCACTCAACACTCTTGAATACAATCACCTCACCTTGATTACAAAAGTCCTCTCTTGTGTATCACACACAACACTCTAACTTTTGCAATTTTTATCAAAACCCCTACAAATATCTATATTTATAGGCACTACAAATATTCTAATCCTATTCTATTTTAAATCCTATTTGTGACAATTACCATCTTTTCTTATATTGGATAGAAATCCTTCCACAAATAATATTCCTACCAAAATTAGATTTCTGCTCATAATAGGATTCTTAACTTAATTAGGAATTCGGGGCGGACCCCAACAAATCCTCCCTTGACTCGAATTCCCTAATACCTCAATCGATTCCGAGAATCTTACCTTTTTCTCGGTCTTCATCATCGTTGCTTCCTCATCTAAACAATAGATATTCTTCTTATTCATCATCCCTTGTAGAATCAAGCTCTTTCCATTATACATGTTAGATATTGATTCAAGTGATGATCAGGACCTGGACTACTGATCAGATACTGATACTGACGTCATCAGTATTGTACCGTCAGGATTGTGTTATCATCAGGATTGGAAGCTGATCAGGATTTCATGAGGATATACATCAGTCCAGGAATCTAGGAAGATTGACATGTCGGTTCCTGATTTATAGGAATGCAGCTATCATTCAAGATATGCATTAAGAAACGTATGTAATTGATTTGATATATCTTGTAATTGATAGTGTATCTGTGTACTGTATATAAACACAGTTTAGGTTTTACTTAATAGTAATCGCTTACACGAATTATCTTGTAACCTAGCAGCTCTCAAGAACATAAGAATTTCTTGAGAGAGTTTGTAACAGTTTTATATCAGAGTTAATAAAGCTGTTATTTATTCATACTTGTGTTATTATTTCTGTTTAAATCGAAAATCTTATACAATTGTATTCAACCCCCCTTCTACAATTGTTAATTACTGGGCAACAATTGGTATCAAAGCGAACTAATTTACTACAATCAGAAACGATCTTAACATGTCGACAAGCAAGTATGAAAGTATTAAAATCCCTGTTCTCAAAAAGGCTGAATACCCCACATGGAGGGTAAAGATGTTGATGTATCTGGAGGCAACTGATCCTAACTATCTCGATCGAATATATGATGGACCATATATCCCCAAGAGATTGGTTGCTAGAACAGATACTATACCTGAGCACTATGTTCAGAAGACAAAGGCTGAATGGACTCCTGAGGAACAGGCTGAAGTACTCAGAGATGCAAAGGTGAAGAACATTCTTCATAATAGTCTTGATGCTGTCATGTCAAATAGAGTGATAGCATGTAAAACTGCTAAGGAAATCTGGGAAACTTTGGAGACTCAATGCCAGGGTACTGAATCTATCCAAAGAAACAGAAGGGCTCTATTGGTCCAAGAGTACGAGCAGTTTGATGCAAAATCTGATGAGAGTCTCACTGATCTGTATGATAGATTTCTGACACTATTGAATAATCTATCTCTGATGGGTAAAGAGTATGAACCAGAAGACTCAAATACCAAGTTTCTTAGAGCTCTGCCTGAGGAATGGGATACTCAAACCTCTATCATTAGGCATCAGTATGATCTTAATACTGTATCTCTTGATGAAGTCTATGGGATGCTAAGAACCCATGATCTTGAGGTTCCACAGAGGAAGAATAAGAAGACCAACAAAGCAAAGGCTGTTGCTTTGAATGCTGAATCAAAATCAAAAGGAAAAAGCGTGGAGGTTTCAAGAAGGAGAAGTAGAGTCGTTGAGTCCAATACTGATGACTCATCATCAGATCCTGATGCAAATCCTGATACTGATACTGATGATGACTCTACTGATTCTGATATGATGGAAATGGTTGCTATGATAGTCAAGGGTTTCAAGAAGATGAAGTTCAGAAAGGCTAGAAGACAAGGCAACTTTCAGAAGAAACCTGTCAATACTGACAAGAACAGGTACAAGAAGAATGAAGGCAAAGGCACCAAGTTTGACAAGTCAAAAGTCAAATGCTACAATTGTGATGGAATGGGTCACTTTGCAACTGAATGCAAAAAGGCCAAAACCAAAGCTCTAATCTCATCTAGCAAGGATTGGATGGACTCTTCCTCAGACTCTGAAGAGGAAAAAATGAACTATGCATTAATGGCAAACGTGGATGAGATTGCTGCTCCTGAAAATAAGGTACCTGAAGTTGTTTTTGATTTTGATACTGATAATGTCTCTGAGTTAGATCTTTCTTAAAGTCTCTGCATATTAGCTTTAAAAGTCAATCTCTTGAAAATGCTAGAATAATATCTGAGATGTCAGAATTGACTAAAAGAAATGATCATCTAGAAGCTGAGTTACTCTTCATGGAAGAAGTACAAAATGAATGTGATAAGGCTAAGCACATGAAGCTAGAAATGGAGTTTAAATGTACTGCACTTGAAAAGGAACTTAATGAAGCTAATGAGAAACTCAGAACCTGGACACACTCTGGAAAGAAAACACACGATCTCATCACAGATAAGAACTGGAAAGAAGGTCTAGGTTATAAACCAGAGGACAAAAAGAAAAATAAAGGTAAAGTTGTTACTGCTGAAACAACTAAATCAGGAAGAGTTGTTGTGAATGAGTCAACAAATCCAAAAACATATAGACATGTAATGGACAGAACAAAGACCAAATTAAAACCTGTCAAGTATGTGTATCCAGAAAATCCCAACTCTACTTTATAAAAGGGATCTACTTCTACACAAAATTCTAAGTCTAAATCTGTCAAAAATATAGGTCTTTTGTCCAAGAAACAACTCAGAGATAGAATCTGTGAAGCGACAAATAGACAGAAAACCACTACTGCTAAGAGGAATAGAAATGGTAAAATTGGAATAAACAAAGAGAATAATTATAAGTATATTCCAAATGCACCAAGGAAAACATGCTTTAATTGTGGTAACTCTAATCATCTTGTTATTGATTGCAGGAGGAGTAAAAAGAAGGCTACTGTAGTTCCTAAGTCTGACATTAGGAATAGATCGGTATTTTATAAACCACAGAATCCTTGTTTTCACTGTGGCAGTAAATGGCATTCTATCTATACATGTGAAGAATACCATAGTTTGTACTACAACTATTATGATCCCTTGCCAAAATTTAATAAAAGTGCAAATTCTGGTAGAACAAAGAGTCTGAATACTAAGCATGCATCTGTTAATTCTGATAATAACAAAGCAAATTCTGATTGATTTAAATCTGACAGAACTGCTTTTGTTAAAAAGACTTCTGCTGCTAATAGTGTTAAATTGCATGCAAAAAGAACCCAACAAGTGTGGGTTCTTAAAAAGTCTAACTGAGCTCTTTGTGTTTCTGATTGCACGGTAAAAAGAAAAATGTGTTAGTCATGGATAGTGGATGCTCTGTGCACATGACGGGAAACAAAACCTTGCTATCAGAATTTGAGGAGAAATCTGGCCCAACAGTGTCTTATGGAGATGGCAACATTGGAGAAACTTTGGGATATGGCAATATAATCATTGGAAATGTCATCATTGAAAAGGTAGCTCTAGTGAAAGGACTCAAACACAATCTGCTTAGTGTTAGTCAAATCACAGACAAAGGTTATCATGTCGACTTCAATGATACTCACTTTGAAGTGATAAGTAAAACATCTGGAAGGACTGTCTTGACTGGTCAAAGACGTGGTAACATTTATGAAGCCAATGTCTACACCAATACTGATGGTTCCTCAACATGTCTCATCAGTAAAGCAACAGTAGATGAAAGTTGGAATTGGCACAAGAAACTTTCTCATCTCAACTTCAACAACATCAATGAGTTGGTTAAGAAACATTTGGTAAGAGGATTACCAAAGGCGTTATATACTCCTGATGGACTCTGTGATGCCTGTCAGAAGGCTAAACAGAGAAGGACATCATTCAAGAGTAAATCTGAATCCTCAATTGATGAACCATATCACATGTTACATCTTGACTTGTTTGGACCAGTCAACGTTATGTCCATCAGTAAGAAGAGGTATACTCTAGTCATTGTTGATGAATATACTAGATTTACCTGGGTGTATTTTCTGCACAGAAAAGATGAAACAGCTGAGATACTTTTGGACCACGTAAGACTCATTGAGACTGGCACAAAGTACAAAGTTAAGATACTAAGGAGTGATAATGGAACTGAATTCAAGAATTCAGTAATGGAAGAGTTCTGCAAATACAAAGGAATAGTTCAACAATTCTCTGCTCCTGGCACACCCCAACAAAATAGAGTAGTTGAAAGAAAGAACAGAACTCTTATTGAAGCTGGCAGAACAATGTTGGAGGAAGCTAAACTACCTACATATTTCTGGGCAGAAGTAGTCAACACAGCATGCTACACTCAGAACATTACTCTAATCAACAGACATGGTGTCACTCCTTATCAAATGATTAAAGAGAAGAAACCGAGTCTGAAACATTTGCATGTGTTTGGTTGCAAGTGCTTTGTTCTTAGACCTCATCCTGAACAGCTAGGAAAATTTGAAACTAAAGCTGATGAGGGCATTTTTATTGGTTATCCAACTTCAAGAGCCTTTAAAGTATACAACCTAAGAACAAGGACAATCATGGAGTCTATCAATGTTTCTTTTGATGATAAGAAGATAACAGGAATTGCTGAAGACTCACATGACAGTTTGATCTTTGCGAATGAAGCTACCAAGAATTCTGATGAAGTAATGTCAGATACTGATACTCCATCAGATCCTGATGGTCGACCAATGCCTGATGAAACACCAGTTACTGATGATGATTCAAATAATGCAAATGTTGAGGGGGAGCAACAGCAAAATACCATCAGTACTGAAACAACTCAAACATCAGGAGGAGAATCATCAGAAACAGATTCAAGTGATAATCCTGACAGCACTTCAGAAGGAGATAGCACTATCTCAGGGGGAGCTTCAAATAACTGTAGTTCTTTCGAAGATAACACCAATCAAGGGGGAGCATCCAACTCAAGAAATGATTTACCATCAGCAAGGAAATGGACCAAAAGTCATACTCCTGATTTAATTATTGGGAATCCTGATGCAGGTGTTAAAACCAGAAGTGCACCACAAAATGAATGCCTCTATAATAATTTTCTGTCAAAGGAGGAGCCTAAGAAAGTTGAAGATGCACTCAAGGATGCTGATTGGGTTACAACAATGCAAGAAGAACTGAATGAATTTGAAAGAAATGAAGTCTGGAAACTAGTACCAAGACCAAAAGGTAGATCAATTGTTGGTACAAAGTGGGTGTTCAGAAACAAGACAGATTCAGATGGCACTATTGTGAGGAATAAAGCAAGACTAGTTGCAAAGGGGTACTCTCAACAGGAAGGAATAGACTATGATGAGACTTTTGCTCCTGTTGCAAGGCTAGAAGCCATCAGAATTTTTCTGGCATATGCAGCTCATAAGCAATTCAAAGTTTTCCAGATGGATGTTAAAAGTGCTTTTCTGAATGGAGAATTGGAAGAGGAGGTATATGTTGAACAACCTCTTAGTTTCATTGATCCTAAATATCCAGATCATGTCTATAGATTGGATAAAGCACTTTATGGACTAAAGCAAGCTCCAAGAGCCTGGTATGAAACTCTAGCTCAATTCTTACTGGAAAGTGGTTTCAAAAGAGGTACAATTGATAAAACCTTGTTTTATTTGAATCATGGGAAGGACTTGCTGTTAGTTCAGATTTATGTTGATGATATCATTTTTGGGTCAACTAACCCCAAATTATGTGAGAAGTTTTCAAAGCTGATGCAGTTAAGATATCAAATGAGCATGATGGGAGAAATGAGCTATTTCTTAGGTCTGCAAGTTAAACAGACTGATGATGGAATTTTTATCAATCAGTCAAAGTACACAAAGAATCTATTGAAGAAGTTTAATATGCAAGACAGTGCTACTGCTACAACTCCCATTGCTACAGCTACAAAGCTTGACCCTGATCAAGGTATTGAGGTAGATGTAACTAACTACAGAGGTATGATAGGCTCACTTTTGTATCTAACAGCTAGCAGACCATATATCATGTATGCAACCTGTCTATGTGCAAGATTTCAGGCGAACCCCAGAGAATCACATCTCATTGCTGTTAAAAGGATTTTCAGATACTTGAAAGGCACTCCATCGCTTGGCCTTTAGTATGCTAGAGAGTCTGACTTTAATCTATGTGGTTACTCAGATGCTGATTTTGCAGGATGCAAAATAGACAGGAAAAGTACTTCAGGCAGTTGTCAGCTTCTTGGAGGAAGACTAGTTTCTTGGTTTAGTAAAAAGCAAAAGTCTATATCCACGTCAACTGTAGAAGCTGAGTACATAGCTGCAGGAAGCTGTTGTGCTCAGATCATGTGGATGAGGAATCAGCCAATGGACTATGGTTTGTCATATTCAAAAATACCTATTTATTGTGATAACCAGAGTGCTATTGCTATGATAGGAAATCCAATTCAGCATTCTCTTACTAAGCATATCAGTATCAGATATCATTTCATAAGAGAACAATTACTGGAAGGGAAAATTGAACTTCACTTTGTTCCTACTGATCAACAGCTAGCTGATATATTCACCAAGCCATTACCTGAAGCTACTTTTACAAAATTGGTGAATGAATTGGGAATGGTAAACTATGAGAGTTTCTGAGAACAAGAGGAGAACAAATACTGATGAGTGTCAGATCCTGATGCATGTCGAATACTGACGAAAAGTCAATCCTGACGTTAGTCAAACATCAGATCCTGATGCAATGGGTTGGTTATCAGTATAATATGTATACTACAAGTAATTCCTAATTGTTCTGTTCCTGATTTAACTGTGGTTATTGTTGATGAATTTGTTACTTACATGATTACTTTAATTAGTTTTCATTTTCTTTAATTTAATTCTTTGAAGAACAATTCATAAACATAAAATTTGCAGAACACATTGAATAAGATTAGAGAAATAGGATTTTTCATTGATAATAAGAAAGAGATTACATGCAAGTATTACATTTTTTTGTTCTCTCTATCTACTAATATATTCAACAGGAAGATAAAAAGTGAAGTCCAAACCACTCCATTGTTAGCAGCCATCCCAGATCCCATCTTTGCCACTTTGTTTGGGTGGAAGTTGAAGGGATAAGGTTATTTTTGCTGACATATTCATTAACAATGGTTGGTGGTGTTGGATGAGGAAAGCCATGTTAATGTTGCTTGAAGAGCAGCATCGATGTCGATCACTCTTGCAGGCCTTTCTCTCTCGATTTCTTCAAGACTAGCATCCATCTGCAGCCACAGAGTTTCAAGCTGCCTTTCCCAGTCGAAGGCATCAAACTCTTTATGAGTATAACTGAAGATATCTCTGTACTCTACGAGATGGAGATTCTTTTCCTTGATGGTAAGTTTTGACATTGTCTAACGGTGTGTTGTGTGAAGGGTTTTTGATTTTCAGGAGAAAATGAAGAATTAAAGGGATAGTGGACAAGTCTCTAGGTGTTAAATAGAGATGGGTGAGTAACGAAGTACTAAAACGCTTCGTATTCTGGTTTTTAACGGTTCCAGGTATTTTAAGAAAGTGTTATTTGATTTTTTTTAAATCAAATATTTTATTGTTATTTTCACAAATGCACTTTTTAAAAATACGAGTGCATGTATTTCACTAACTGATACATATAGATACACAACGTGTCGTATACGGTTAACACCACTCTCTCACGTCGCACAAATCGATTACTGACACCTGTTTTGAGAAATTATTAGTTGTCTAAAATCAATTTAGTTCACTAAATTGATTCATTATTCTCAAAACTATCAGTATTGTTCTTTTCTCTGCGCGAACATAAACCCTAATTGCTCAAAACTTCAATCTCTCTTTGTCACACCAAAAATGGAGAATTCATTATTTGTAAACAATAAGGTTGTTATCAATGGTGTTACTTTTGCTCCCAACAATTATGTTGCTATTCTTGACCATTAAGAACTATCGAATGATTTTCATATCATTCAGGATTTCTTGGCGTCTAGTTCGATTCATTATGCTTCAACGGCACCCGCCAAAGTCTCTTTCAAGTGTGTGATGCAGGTTTGGAAGACTGCTGTCTTTGGTGTTCTTGAACCTTCAGGAAGGCCTAACATGACTTTTACACACAATGGAGTTACACATCATGTTACTCCAGAAGTAGTTTGTGAAGCTCTGCACTTACCTTCTCTAAATGGTAAGACTCCAGCAACAATTTCTGATGCTTCGTTGTTGGAATTTGCTACGAGTCTTGGTTATAATGAAAATCCAAGAAAGTTTGGAGAGCTATACAGAACTAAGCTAAAGAAGGATTGGAATTTCTTCTTTGATACCATCAGTAGGTGCTTCTTGAACAAAGTCTCTAACTTTGATGCACTACCGATGGCTTCGGTTCACATTGGGTACTCTCTAATCCATGATACTGTATTTGATTATGGGTCTTTCATTTTGAGAGCATTAAATGCTAGGAAAACAGATAAATGTGGTTATGTCTGTTTTATTAGATTTTTTCAACTAATATTCTCTCATTTATGTCCCAATGTTGATTTTGAAAATGATACAGTATTGCCTATCTGTAAGATTTCAGAAAACAATATCAAATCTTTGGTTAAATCAGATAAGGCTAATGATTTTGAGGGAAATCCATATATTCCTAAGGGGGTCTGGCTTCTCTTGAAAAAGAGATTGCCTGAACTTTATGGCCCAGCTACAGGTGCTATGGGACAGGACCAAACACATTTTGTTCCTGACACAAGCACACATCATAAACAGTTACCTAAACAGTCAACCACCTCTGGTGTCTCTCAAAAGACATCAGTTGTAAAAGAAAAGAAATCAGCTAGATTTGATATGTCTGGCAGACAATCAGGATCAAAGGATATCTCCACTTCAACCCTCACTAAAAAGAAGTCACAAGGAGGTAAACAAGAAGTTCAGATTGATGAATCTTTGATGAAGGCTGGAGCATATATAGAAATAGGTGAAAAGAGGAAGTTTTTGCAACAGGTCTCTGATTCTGATAGTGATGATGACAAGACCGTCTCTATAATCATGAAGAAAAAGGAAAGTGCTGCTCCTGTCACTGCTGAATTGGTTAAGCCAATAAAGCAAAAGAAAAGAAGAAGAATAGTCAACAAGAGTCAGTATTATATTCCTGAAGATATGCAAAAGCTTAATGATGATATTGATCTTGATGAGTCATCAGTTCCTGATCTCTCTACTCCTGATACATCACCTGTAAAGACTGTTGAAATTTCTGATTCTTCAGCACCTACATCTCCTAAGAGAAGAATAATTGAGATGTCTGTGGATGAAGTAAATGCTATTGCTGCTCAGCTTGGTCATAAACCAACACCTCTTCAGATAAAGAGACAAGCTGAAGCAAAGGTTTTTAGCAGACTGAAGAAACAGAGGATCTCTTCACCTCTAAAAGGATCAAGCACACAAGAACCTGAACTTCAAAGGAGTTCAGAAGCTATTGAAGATCCAGTCCCACAAGAACCACCCACTCAAAGTGTGGGTGCAGACATTTATGAAGGAATGGTCCCACAAGAACCACTTTCTCAAAGGGAAGGTGAAGACAAGAACATTCCTGCCCCACAAGAACCATCTTCTCAAAGTGAAGATGCAGGCAAGCTCACATCAGTACAGGAGATTTCTAACACTGCATTTGAGGGAAGTACACAAGAACCTTTGACTCAAAATGTTAAAGCAGCTTCACAACCTCAGACTACACAAGAACCGTTGGTAGCAAATACTGATGCAAGTCATTCTCCAGTTGCAGATGTTCATCCTGAAGAAAGTATTTCTGATCCAAATATTCCACTGCTCATTGAACCACTTTCTTCAAGACCAATGAAATCTATCTCAACTTCATCAGGTAATACTTCTATTTCTGCTTCTCTTATTGATAGTATGATTACAGATAGACCTGAAACAAGGGATACCTCTATCTGTATGACTTCAGTCCACTCCTCTCAGCCACCTCTTATTTCTTTGCATTTGTTGAGCCAGAACCTTTTTTGTGAGAAAGAGAGTAAACATTTAGAGAAAAAGAAGAGTGAAGAGAGGCAGTCTCCTGAACTGGCAAAAGGAGAGGTAGAAAAGAGTGAGAAATTTCAAACTTCTGGTGAGGTAGCAGTTACTATTGAAAGTAACTTAGGTAATGTTATGAGAAATGATGAGATCACTTTACAAAAACAGAGAGATTTAGGAATTGTTTCTACTTTGAATGCAGGTTTTCAGGATACAACAGTCACATCTGCTGTTGATTTAAAAATGAAAGGAGTTATGAATCCTGAAGACAATATGGATGATAAAATTCCTGAGGCTAAAGATAGCTCAGATGATGATGATGCTGATAATGATCCTGAAGTAGCTCAGCTTAAAGCTGTCATGAAAGCAAGTCTAGAATCTACTTATGGATCATCCAGTCAATTTATGGAGTCTATGGGTAAATCTACAGCTGCTCAAATTGAAATCCCAGGAGATTATAGCAATCTTATTCCTGAACATATTCAAGCTGTAAGAAGATCTGAATGGTATACTGAGTGGAATCAGCCTTCTGCTGGTATAAATTTCAATAATGCACTTTTTCATTCCAGTCATATCATTTCGAAGATTTCTGATCCTCATCTCAAAGCTCATCTGAAGACAACAACTATTCTGGCAAAAGGGCTGAAGGATGAAATTAATTATGTCAAGAGTGATAATGAAAAATTTCATTCTCGGTTTATTACGGATTATTCTGAAATTGCCACTGCTAAACAGCTTCAACGTTTAAGCACTGCCTTCACCACAAGGATGGATACCTTTGAAGATAAGGTTATCACTATGTCCTCCAGAATGACAAATATTGAAGATTCTCTACAACTTATCTTATCCTTATTGACTGATCCTGATGATGCTACTGATGTCAAAAAGGGGGAGAAGGTAGTCAAAACAAAATGCACACCTAATCCAGTTGTAAGAAAGGATGATGATACTTCTGGAAATGATGGTGGTGCTCAGTCACATGTACCAGGAACCTCTGATGCTGCTTTGGTAACAAGGAGAAGTCAGTCACAAACTCAAACCAAGCGGTCAACTCATGTTTCTGAATCTGGGAAGAAAATAGTAAGAACAATGGTGCAATCTCAAATCCTAACAGAAGAACAATTTTTGTCATCTGGTCAAAGTCAAAGGCAAACACTTCCTATAATTCTTGAAGGTGATGAAGATTTGCTAATTACTGATGTAGAAGATGCTCCTCATCTTTTTGAGAAGATTACTACTGGGACAGGTGATAGTGAAATTGTATATCACACTAGTGCTAAGGTTCATCAGTATCATGCTGAGAAGGCACTTGCTTTAACTTCTGAAGAAAATCCAAATATGACTACTGATGAGATCTTAGAAGAACAAAACATGATTCTTGAGGAGATTGCTAGACAAAAAGAAGCTCCTGCTGCAAGAAGAGGAAGAGGCAGAGGAGATAGAAGAAGAGGAATAGGAAGAAAACCTACTCAAACAAGTTCAAGACAGACAAGGTCTGGTGGAATAACGATTGAGGAGATACCTGAATATTCTCAGAAAGTAAAGAAGAAGAAATCTCCGTTACTTCTTACATTGACTCCAAATAACAAATTTAATGTACCTGAAGAAGCTGCTGATGAAAGACCTCAGTTAGCTAGAAAAGGTAAAGTTATTGTGAGGACTACTCAATCTGTAACACCCCCAGATCCGGGGTCAGGGATCGGGTCGTTACGGTCTCATAACTCATACATAATACTTTACTTGAGTCCAAAATCAATAAGTAGCATGCTATGAACCCACAATAATATCCACTCACACACACAGTTATAGTCCCATAGATGAAATTGAAATAAGTCTTACATAAAAGGGTTTGCGAATAAAAGTTATTACAATCCAAAAGGATAACATCATAAGTTTAAAAGTTTTGCCGTTGATTACATTAATTATACATATAGTTAAATAGGAAACAAAAGCTGTCTAACTATGCTACCTCAGCAATGGCGGCTAGCATCTCAGCGGGGAGTCCGGTGGGTCGGGTAACCCGCTTGCGCTGAGTGCACCTGACGCGAGCCATCTGTCCTAACTGTTGTTGTGACATGATAAATAAGCAAGGGTGAGCAATAGCCCACCTATAATAATATAACAGGACAGTGATAGTATATAGCAGTTCGAAGTATCATTATTTCCATATGCCATGCATTAACGAAGTTAGTGCCAGTATAATATAAAGGATGAAGTTACAAGGTAACTTAAAGTGTTTATTTTGTGGAAATATCTGCTAAGTCAAAATAAGCAAGATATCATCATTTATCATATTAAGAGGAACTTGTAAGGAAAATATTGCAATTCCAGTTATTAACATTTTTCGAAGTTCTACAACCTGAAAGAAGTCTCTTCGATACGTGTTGTGGAAGACACCGTCAACCTGAAAGAAGTCTCTTCGATACATGTTGCAGGGAATTCCCAATTTGGGAGATGAACCAATACTGGAGTTATCACGCGCCAGCTGTCCCACTCCCTGATGATTAGTCGGGGATGGTACAGCCCAATATAGTTTACTACCGGTAGAGGAAGAACTGACGGTTCCACTTATAGATTGCCTTTAATAGTAACTCCCTGGCCAATTATTAGGCCTTGTGATGGACCGCGCGACTCGGCCTCTTACACACGACTCCTAGTTCGAATAAATCCACAACATTGAAACGTAGGGTTTGTCCTCCTTTCCCCAAGTGAAATACTTGTTGATAAGACTCCACAAAGTAGTCGTATCTAGTTGGAAAGGAGAACTGTTAGGTCCAAATGTGTTGTAGAGGGGGGGTGAATACAACTTTTCGAATATGAGAAGCAATAAATACGATGCAATAAATGAACACACAGATTCAAGGAATATATTTCTTATATATAACTTGAAAGGGTTGCTACAACATTCATTACAAAGTATAACAGAAGTTCAGAGAGAAGTGAATGATACTAAGCTCTGTGAATGCACTCTCTCTCTTTCTCTTGTGTTTTTCTCAAGAATTGCTCACTAACTAAAACATTACACAAGTACTTCTATTTATACTACATGTAATCTATGTCCTGTAGTCTTCAAAGACTAAGATGTACGTGGCCCAATGATGTCCACATAATTCTTGCCTTATCTTGAAAGCTTGGAAATCTGCCAATCAGAAGATGCCATGTGTCATGTTGAAGCTGCACTCTAAGTAGAACTTCTACTTGAGAATTTCTACTTAGCCATCTCGAAGTTCTAAGTAGAACTTTTACTTAGAAACTTCTACTTGGCTATCTAGAATATTTAGTACTTAGAAAATATTCTGGTCTTCAACTTGAAACTTCAATGCACATCTCGAACTTGTGATATCTTCATGTCTTCTTTATTCTTCACTAAGCTCTTGAATATGGATCTTTATTACTGACATAAACTTGCTATCAATGTCCTGACACTTGATGCAACGGTCTGGTTCATAAGTGACTAGTCTTGATAGGGTTTTTGCTTCTTGAATAAATTACCATATCCAATTAGAAATGTGGCTTTCCAATATTTGCTTTCCTTCTTGTTCACTTGAAATTAATTGGTCTTATTGATACTGATAGTTATGATCTTGATCTTTGGCTTTCCAAATCACTGAGGCATGAACAACTTTGACTTGAACTTCTCTCAATGATTTCTTCTTGGATTGATCATAGTTAACATGTTGAATTGTATCAATTACCTTGTCTTCATTTAGTGTTGATTCTTGTGACTTCTTGTTCTTGATTGTCTTCTGGTTAAGTATCTTTTCCTTTAGTTTGAGTTACATTAGTTATAGTGTTACAAGTTTATACACTCTGCCTTTCAATCTCCCCCAATTTGATTGTCTAACAATGACATTCAAATTAATGAAGGATAACTCAACTAAACAATGAGACGAGAAAAGATAATTAACATTACAGTCTTGAATAATTTACAATTGAAATTTACATGAAAACAATACAAAGAACTTAAACTAGAGACAGAATTCGAACTTCGAATTAAAGATCATTTGAGTGATTCCTATCACCTGGATTATTTCATACCTTTTAGTCAAACTTGTATCACCTTATTGGATTCACTCTAAGGTGAATTTTCCTCAAGTGAGTTAAAGCAACCGAAAGACATGAAGTTTTTCCAACTTCAAGTTCACACCACTCTGACCTTTAACCCTAATTCCGTTTCCTCTTTCTAGCTTCAGCAGCTTGGTCTCTCTCTTCTTTCTGCCTTTTGAGCTTCTCCTTCTGCTGCTTTTCTTTCTTGTATACTGGATCTTTAAGCTGCTTCCACCTAGCATTCAACAGACTTATAGCTTCCATTTCTAGAGGGTTCTTGGGCTCTGGATAAGGATGTTTGAAAAGCCTTCTGAGTTTGTCCACCTCCTGAGTAGTCCTGATCTTTGGAATATCCTCAAAGTTCTTCATGATGAGCTGAGATTTCCATTGTGTTTTATCAGCTTTAAACTGATAATAGATCATCTTGGGGTAGCCCTTGACACGGTTAGTATTATGGACACTAGCCGCATCTCGCTCCATTCTCTTATTTTCCACTACTACTTCAGACAGGTAACTCATGAGTCTCTGCTTTTCTTCAACAAACTTATCTTCCACTTCGCCCCATTTGAATACATACAATACTCTCTCCAGAAATGCAGCATCTTGAGTCCGTAGCAGCCATTGTCTACTCATATGCAAGATTGTTTGATTTTGGTCTGCATCTATGAATACCAAGGCATCAGCTGTATCTTCAACATAAGCATGTATCCAGTATAAACTTTCACTTCCTGGAACACCAATAGCCTCCCTTATTTCTCCTTGTTCTAGTGCTCCAGAAGGAAGAGTCAAAGCTTCATCTACATTCTTCATGGCTTGAAGAATATTCCATTTCTTCTCTATCAGCTCCGGCTCAATCTTCACGTCATCAAGAGGGTTTGGAGCAATGACATCACACTTCCACACCTCATTGCTCTTCTTGAATATAACTCTTTCAATGATCTTCACGGATTTATCTTTAAGCTCAGAAGCGAATCCCTTACCCATCATTTGTCTGCATACAGCTTTGAGAGATTCCACTGAAAGCTCCATTAGATCATTTTCCTCCATGCTAACCCTCTTCATCTTTCCATCAACTACCATCCGGACAAAATTTGGATAAGCTGAGAATTCTGGACCCTTGTCCTCTGCTAGCTGCATTAACTGATCCCTGTACAGAATGCTTAGCTCCTCAGATTGAGAGTACTGAATTTTAGTCGCTAGCAAGAACAACTCTGACGCAGATCTTCTCATTATGAATTGGTCATCCACATATAAGAAAGATGTTGGGACTCCTTCTACCAAAGACAAGATAACCTGCCACTCCTTAAGATTTGCATTGTATCCAACCCTGACTTTAGAAATTAATCTCTTCAAAGCATTTATATAGTCCCCAGTCATTGGATTCTGCAAATTCAAGTTGTAGAACAGATCATCTGCATCCTTGTTATGAACTCCTTTTGCACATGGTCCCATCATTATCTTCCTTGATTCATCCCATTTCTGCCCTATCCTTCGTTTGTCCAGATCAACTTGAGGATTGGCTAGCCTTGCAAGCTCATACTCATACTGCTTCCCTTGTAGCTCCACCTTCTGTTCTAGGAACGCAGCATGTTCTTGCATCATCTTCATTTTATGAAACTGAGCTTGTTCCAAGGCTAACTGTTGGGCTTTAAGGGTTTCCTCATCAACAGGAAATTCTTCAGGCAGTCCGGAAGACATCCCAGCACCTCCACCTTGTTCCTTCAAAGATCTTTTTATAGCGTGTGCCAACGGTACGTCTTCCATGTCAGAATCTGAGTCAAGTACCTCCTGTACTGTTTCCTGATGACTCAGATCAACAAATGGTTCATCAACCATTACTGCCTTACCCTTCCTCATCCTCAGAGCCTCTTCATCAACAGACGGCTCAACTTCTGGTTCCTTGACAAGATCAGCGGGTTCTTCAATTTCTTCGATGTGAACTGCCTGCTGTCTCGTCTCCTTTCCACTCTCCCCCTTAGGTGAGTTATCCTGAGCTCCACCATGGTCTTCAGATCCACCAGCTGCATAGGAACCTCCAAAACCAGAACCAGAGGCTCCCGCTCCACTAGCACCACCTGCACCAGCATCGGGGGGAGGTTGTTGCGACTCGAAGCACTCCGGGGGCACAAAACTCCTGACTGCGAACATCATTCTACTGATCTCCACAGCCATTGTGTGCATTGCAGACTCCAATGCCCCCATCCTCTCATTGAGAGTGCTTCCCAAGACACCACCAGCATGGCCCAAGTCATTGACCTTATTTGTCAAATCATCAAAAGCTGTAGCTTGACTTGCCATTCTTGCTGCGTAGTCGTCTAGAGCCCTTTGGTTGTTCCCAATATTGATCCCGAACTGCCCCATTGTCTGCCCGAACTGCCTCATCTGATTTTCCATTGAAGTCATACGAGTATCAAAATTTTCAATATTAAGGGACGGTGTTTGGTTTAGGTGACCTCGCTCTAATACTCGTTCTGTTGGTATTTGACGCTCGGTTTCGGGCCTTGAAAATGAAGGTCCCTCTCTCCCTAACCTCTCACACACACTCCCTGTCTCACGCTCGTGTATGTCTTCAATGATTGATCCAAATAGTGAAGCAGTACCTGCAGAAACTTGATAAGAAATGTTGTTGATAGTTATGGGATCAAATTCTGTTTGTTCCTGAGTTGGAATCTCAGGCTGAGAGGCTGCAAAGTGTCCTTGTACGACATCAGAACCGATCCTCTTTGCAGCATCAGTACGTACCGGTGAAGGTACGGCCGAAGTTCTTAAGGCTTCATGTCCTCTTGAAGCAACAGTATCTTCAAGAGGCACATCATCCTCACCAAAATCAAAATCCCTATGTGCAGAATGTTCAAGGGGTGAACCACTCGCGTGAGGTGGAGTGGTTGCGTGTGACACGCTAGGGTTTGACTGTGGTTGTGAAGTAGCAGCGTGGAAAAGTTTGGCTTTCTTTCGAATAAGTTGCTGCTCTTCGGGTTCATTCTCCTCATCATCTTGTATATATATACGTGCTGGTTTTCTGACTTCCGTTAACAGGGGTGATAGAGAATAGGAATGTGTATCAGACTCAGAGTCAGAAATATGGCTCTTACCCTGGGATAGATCCTGCGGGTTAGCAGTCTCTTGGGTCGCGGAATCAGAAACATAGGAGGAGGAATGAATAGTATGCAGGGAGAGATTACCTGATTGATTACCTTGTGCATCATCGCTTTCCTCATCAGGGATCTCATCAAATGCCTCAGCATGAATAGATGGATTTTGAGCATGTGATGAAACTTGTGATGATGCCTCCAAATTGGTAACTCCTGCATCATATCTAAGCCACATTTGAATATTTTCAGGAGTACACATTGGTTTACCTTGATGTTTATCCTGATTAGCAATGGTTGCAAGTGACTTAGTGCCCATCCCTAGCGATTCAGATGTGGGGCTTCTGGCAAATCCCTGTCTAATAGCAAGAGCATCCTTCGGTATTAAGTCATTGATTAGCATTTGAAGAAACCGAGGAAACCAGCAGACGACATCAGTGGTAGAGAGGTCTCTGCTTGCAAGGGATCCCATTGAGGCCACTATCTCAGAGAGAACTATGCGTCCATAGTTTATATCCAGTTCTCTTGCTAGGGCAACTGCAAAGGTTTGCATTGGAATTGGAATTTGATGAAAGTCTTTTTCGCGTGCCCGAAAACATCTTGTGATGGCCTCGAAAAAGTAATTCCATTCCGCATGGAAGAATTGCTTTTGGATATTTCCCGTGATTGGGCCTTTTGGAGGATAACATCCAATTTCTTCAAAGAATCTGAGGCGTTCTGCAGCAGTAGGTTCTGGATCATAGGCATCTTTAATTGGAAATCCTAGAACCTTGTTGACAATTTCTTCGGTCACCTCATATTCCTGACCCGCTAAGGTAAACCTGAAACCGTAGGGGGTTGATTTACTCCCAAAAGTAACCGCACTAGTCCATAATTGCTGTAAAGCATCATGTACTAGTGTAGGTTTAGCAGTAAAAGCATGGCTAGCTTTGGAATACAAATTGAGAAATCGTATCCAAAACTTAAACCGCGGGAGTTGATCACCAATTTCCGTAGAAATATTATAAAAATTGTTTTTAGCAAGGGAAAATTGGTGAGCCATTTTGATTAAGTGTTTTTCTTTAAAAAGATGTGAATTTTTATTTTAATTTTGAAAAACAAATAATTTACGAATTAAATGATGTATCCCTTTTAATTTATCAAAAAGAACAAAAGTCCCTTAAAGAAAATTAAACTACGGGATGAACAATCAAAAACCAATGACCAAATCTGAATATTCAAAGAAGATGAATATTCTTGTGTACCAGTGAAATCGTGTGTGTTTATGAATGGTGAATGTGGAATTGCGTTTTATGAACAGTACACAAACAGTTATATGTTCGTGTGTATGTATATGCGCGTGTATATTGATGAACACAAAACACACCAACACAAAGATTTAGGATAACACAGTCAAGATTAGTCCAAAAATTGGCAGTAATTCGTGATTAGTACGAGTTTAATCACAAAAACAAGGGTTAACGGTATGAAGTTATGAAATCGCACTGTTCTTGTGAAACGGCTGCTGTGAAAAAGAAATTAGGTAAAGTGAATTGGGCATCGAGTTAGAGATGTATATATAGGTGAATGTGGAATGACAAAAATGTCCCTGTTAAAAAATGTGAAAAGTACTAAGTTCATACAGGGGACATCTAAGTCGAACTCTATCTCGAACTTTTCTATCTCAAACATCTCTATCTCGAACATCAAGTCGAACTTCGAGATAAAGTTCGAGATAGAGGTTAACTCGAACAATGAAGCACAAATAAGCACTTTAACCAATTTTACAGCAAAAACTATAGGGAAATCCTATCTTGAACATAATTGAATTGTAGTAAACTTGGAAAATTCCCCTCTAAGAAAAACAGGGAAATTCGAGATACATTTCGAGTTAGAAGTCTATCTCGAACATCAAGTCGAAATTCGAGTTGAGTTTCGAGATAGACTAAGAGCTCTATCTCGAACATCAAGTCGAAATTCGAGTTGAGTTTCGAGATAGACTAACTCGAAGTTAATCTCAAATTCTTTTCCAAAATACCCCCTTGAACCAAAAAGTACAGGGTAATTCAAGATATGTTTCGAGTTAGGAGTGTAACTCGAAAAATTCCCTTTAGCTTAACTGAGAACTCTATCTCGAACACCAAGTCGAAATTCGAGTTGAGTTTCGAGATAGACTAAGAACTCTATCTCGAACATCAAGTCGAACTTCGAGATAAATTTCGAGATAGACTAACTCGAAGTTAATTCTCAGTTCTTTTCAAAATATTCCCTTTTAATGGAAACCTCATCTCAACCTTTGAGATAAGATTCGAGATAGAATTTATCTCGAATATTTTGAAGATAGAACTAGGCACACTGGTAACTCGAACTCGAACTCTAAGTCGAATTTCGAGATGAATTTCGAGATAGCCAACTCGAAATTCTTCCCAGACTTAGAATTTTTCAAAAACTTCACTCTGACAGATTAAGTCGAAATTCAAGTCGAATTTCTAGATGAGTTTCGAGATAGAACCTAACTCGAAATTTTGAAGTTTTTCAATTCTAAGGCCTCTAATTACATGAAACTCATAGGTAAATTCATCTAAAAATCATGCAATATTTAGAATATTATGAATTTAACTCCCCCTATGATCATGCAATCTAACAAGCATAAATTCACAGATTTGTGCTATAAAAGACACTTAAAACACAAAGAATTCATGCAAAAACACACTATATGCAACCTATAACAATCATTAATTAGGCATATTAAAGTCTAAGCACATAATGATTGAGTAGCTTGCACATACAAACGTAAACATGGATTTTACAGATAAAAGGCTTTACTAACTTGTGTTAAGCATTCCCAATTCACCAACCAACCTATTGAATGTTACTTCATCAAGAGGTTTGGTGAATATATCTGCAATTTGTTGCATTGTGGGCACAAAATGTAGCTCCACAGTCCCCTCCTCGACATGTTCTCTTATGAAATGATACCTGATGTCAATATGCTTGGTTCTTGAGTGATCTACAGGATTGTTGGTTATGGCAATGGCACTTGTGTTGTCACACATGATTGGAATTTTCTTGTGCTCCATGCCATAATCCTTCAATTGGTTCCTCATCCACAGTATTTGAGCTACACAGCTTCCAGCAGCAATGTACTCAGCTTCAGCAGTAGAAGTAGATACTGTATGTTGCTTTTTACTTTGCCAGGACACCAATCTTCTGCCAAGAAATTGGCAAGCACCAGATGTGCTTTTCCTATCAATCCTGCAACCTGCATAGTCTGAATCCGAATAGCCAATAAGATTAAAACCTGTATCTCTTGGGTACCAAATCCCTAGATTTGGTGTGCCCTTGAGATACCTAAAAATTCTTTTGACGGCTACGAGATGTGATTCTCTAGGATCCGCTTGGAACCTTGCACATAAACAAGTTGCGAACATTATATCGGGTCTACTTGCAGTTAAATAGAGGAGTGAGCCAATCATACCTCGATAGCTTGTGATGTCAACTGATTTACCTGATTTGTCTTCATCAAGCTTCGTGGCTGTTGCCATGGGAGTCTTAGCTGCTGATGCATCTTCTAGATTATACTTCTTGAGTAAATCTCTGACGTACTTGGATTGACAGATAAAGATACCATCTTTTCTCTGACTGATCTGTAATCCAAGGAAGAAGGACAGCTCTTCCATCATGCTCATCTCATATTTTTCCTGCATTAGCTTGGCAAATTTCTCGCACAAGCGCTCATTTGATGACCCAAAAATAATATCGTCCACATATACTTGAACAAGTGTTAAGTCATTTCTCACAACTTTATAGAACAATGTTTTATCAATTACTCCCCTAACAAAACCATTTTCAATTAAGAATAAGGATAGGGTTTCATACCATCGCCTTGGGGATTGCCTGAGGCCATAGACAGATTTGAAGAGTAGATACACAAAATCTGCATGTTCTGGATCAACGAAGCCAGGCGGCTGTTCCAGATACACTTCTTCTTCTAACTCTCCGTTCAGGAAGGCACTTTTCACGTCCATCTGGAAAACTTTGAAGTTCTTATGTGCTGCAAATGCCAAGAACATCCTGACTGCCTCAAGTCTTGCAACTGGTGCATAGGTTTCATCATAATCAATTCCTTCTCGCTGAGAATAACCTTTTACAACCAAACGAGCCTTGTTTCGTGTTACAAGTCCGTTTTCATCCAGTTTATTTCTGAATACCCACCTAGCTCCAATTACGGATTTGTTCTTTGGTCGGGGTACCAGTTTCCAAACTTTCTGCCTTTCAAACTGATTGAGTTCCTCTTGCATTGCAATCACCCAATCAGCATCGCCAAGAGCTTCTTCTATTTCTTTAGGTTCAAGCTTGGATAAGAACCCAGAATATAAGGAGATATTAGCCATGTCAGCTCTTGCAGTTCTTCTAGTAGTCACACCAGCATCTGGATCACCAATAATTAACTCAAACGGATGGTCTCTATTCCATACCCGTTCACCTGGAAATTGTCTTGATGATTCAGCTTGACTTTCTGAATTGGGGTGCTGACCACTTTGATTATTTTCACTAACTCCCCCTGAGCTAGTGCCAGCTCCTACAGAACTAGAGTCAACTCGACTCGAGCCTTGAACAGTAGTCCTTGAGCTGCTATTTACTCCCCCTGAGTTGTTGCCGGTTGGTACTGAAGAAGTCTCTCCTGATCTTGTAGAATTAGCTTGTTCACTAGACTCAGGTTCTTCACGTACACTTGGAACATTTAATGGAACAACCAACTCAGGTTCATCTTCAAGATCTTCTAAGTCCAGATTCTGAAATTTTAGGGACTCAGGTTCACTAGAATCTCTTGAAATTGATGAGAGTTTGGTATCGTCGAATCTGACGTTGTAACTTTCAGTCACTTTTCGATCATTCACCAAGAACACTCTATAAGCTGCCACCACATCTGTAGAGTAACCAACAAAGATTCCTTCACGAGATTTTGCTGCAAACTTGCCTAGATTTTCATCATCTATAAGCACATAGCATTTTGCTCCGAAGACATGAAAGTATTTGATTGTTGGTCTTCTGTTGTTCATTAATTCACATGGTGTCTTTTCTTTATCTTTTATGATCAAGGTTCTATTTTGAGTGTAACAAGCGGTACTCACTGCTTCGGCCCAGAAATACAAAGGAAGTTTTGAATCATACAACAAAGTTCTTGCTGCTTCAACCAAAGTTCTATTCTTCCTTTCAACTACTCCATTTTGCTGTGGAGTTCTCGGGGCTGAATACTGACGACGTATTCCCTTAGATACACAGAAGTCATTTAGCACTGCGTTTTTGAATTCAGTGCCATTGTCTGATCTAATCGTCTTCACAGTAAGTGTTGAAACATTCTCAATTTGAGTGATGTGATCAATGATTAAGAAAGGTACTTCGTCTTTCGTCATTGCGAACAATACCCATGTATACTTGGAGAAGTCATCCACGATTACCAAAGCATATCTTTTCCTAGACAAAGATAGGACATTCACTGGGCCAAACAAATCCATATGAAGAAGTTGTAGAGGCTCAGTAATACTAGAAATTTCTTTGCTTTTATGCGATGCTCGCTTCGACTTTCCCATTTCACAAGCTTCACAGAGTCCTTTCGGAGCGAACTCCATTTGAGGTAGATCTCTCACCAATTCTCGCCTCGCGAGAGCATTCATCGTTTTGAAGTTTAAGTGAGATAGCTTTTTGTGCCATAACCAGCTTTCATCATCCGAGGCTTTGCTGTAGAAATAGGTGACCTCATTCTGATTTGCTGAATCCATATCTGCAACAAAAAGATCTGCCTTTCGAACTCCTCTCAAAGCTAGTGAGCCTTCCTTGATGTGAGTGATTGAGACACCTTTCTTGTTGAAGACAATTTCGTAACCTTTGTCACAGAATTGACTTATACTCAACAGATTGTGCTTTAGTCCCTCAACATAGGAAATATCTTCAATGATGACATTGCCAGTTTTCAGTTTTCCATATCCCTTAGTCACACCTATGCTGTCATCTCCAAAGGTAACATAAGGGCCAGCCTTCATAACCAACTCTGTAAGCAGGGACTTGTTTCCAGTCATATGCCTCGATGCTCCACTGTCTAGCACCCATATGACTTTATTTCTATTCTGCTTAATGCCCTGCAATGACAGATTGATTAGACATTCTTCGGAACCCAACTTTGATTGGGCCCGGCTTTTCGATAAGATCGAGAATCAACAGATTTATCCTGGCGATCTTCCATCTCAATCTCATATCTAGCTATTAATTCAGTCTCTTCTCTTGAATCATTGTCCCATGCTTGATCTTGAAGTGTTTCCAGCTCATAGGTCTTTAGTATTCCATAATACTCTTCCAGAGAAGTTGTATGCAAATCTCTGGTTTCTCTTATTGCGTAGACCCTATGTTCAATGCTTTTTGGCTGGTTCCTCAGATATCTCGTATTAGTCTCAACCATGGGGAGAGTTACACCTCTCAGATTCAAATCCAATACCAACTGACTGAATCGTAGATAGACGTCTGTTATGCCTTCTCCTTTTCGTATTCTGAAGGTGTCATACTCCATCTTGAGTATGAGTGTCTTGTTACTTCTAACCTCTGCAGATCCTTCCATGACAACTTCTATCTTGTCCCAAATCTTCTTTGCTGTAGTCAGACCTTTGACTATGTTGAACATTTCGTGATCAAGAGATTCCATCAAGGTTTGTCGTACGGCAGTATCATAAGCTATTTGCTCCTTGTCAGCATCCGAAAAGTCCGCTGCCTTTTTGGGCTCAGACCGAGGTGATATAACCACCCCTCCTTCCGTATGCGCAGGAATAACCACCATTGGAACAAATTTACCCTTGTCAAGGACTTCAAGATATTCAGGGTTAACAGTCTCTAAATAGAGTCTCATTCTGAAAACCCATTCTTCATAGTGATCTCGGTTGAACATTGGGATCTTGAATGCATTTTTAGGAGCCATTTCAATTCTGGTCACTAAAAGTTTCTAAGTACCCAAGACTAGGCTATGTAGAATATTTATGTAGAACTTTTGCCTAAGTCGAAATTTCTCTAAGTAGAAATTTTGCTCAAGTCGAACTTCACCAAGTAGAAATTGTATGTAGAAAATCTCAAGTAGAAATTCTATGTAGAACTTTTGCCTTAGAATAATTTTTCTGCAGATTACTTTAATATTGAATAAACAATATTATCTCTTTAACACCTTTTGACTTTGAATGCTTTACTCACCTAACCCACCTAACCCACGTGCTAGGTAATGAATATGTCTTGTTCACTTTCGGCCGTGCATAATGCAAATCACAAAGTCCAAAAACACCTTTTTATTCTTTTACTATTTTTCTGTTTGAAATGGAGATCAAAAAGTTGTTGGGTTGTCTTCTTTGATAAGAACAGATGATGAACACTCAAGAACACCAAATATGAAAGTACCCAGATTAATTCACAAAAATTAATTAAAATACATCCAAGCTAAATAATCACACCTGGAGTATTTAAATAATTTTTCAGATGAGTTTTTCACCACAAACGATTTAAAGCACACTTTTCAAGAAAATGAAAAGTAGATCTAGAAAATGAAAACTCACGATTCTTCTACTCAACACAAGGATCTATGTTTTGTATGTTAAACATAAAGCTCTGATACCAATTGTTAGGTCCAAATGTGTTGTAGAGGGGGGGTGAATACAACTTTTCGAATATGAGAAGCAATAAATACGATGCAATAAATGAACACACAGATTCAAGGAATATATTTCTTATATATAACTTGAAAGGGTTGCTACAACATTCATTACAAAGTATAACAGAAGTTCAGAGAGAATTGAATGATACTAAGCTCTGTGAATGCACTCTCTCTCTCTTTCTCTTGTGTTTTTCTCAAGAATTGCTCACTAACTAAAACATTACACAAGTACTTCTATTTATACTACATGTAATCTATGTCCTGTAGTCTTCAAAGACTAAGATGTACGTGGCCCAATGATGTCCACATAATTCTTGCCTTATCTTGAAAGCTTGGAAATCTGCCAATCAGAAGATGCCATGTGTCATGTTGAAGCTGCACTCTAAGTAGAACTTCTACTTGAGAATTTCTACTTAGCCATCTCGAAGTTCTAAGTAGAACTTCTACTTAGAAACTTCTACTTGGCTATCTAGAATATTTAGTACTTAGAAAATATTCTGGTCTTCAACTTGAAACTTCAATGCACATCTCGAACTTGTGATATCTTCATGTCTTCTTTATTCTTCACTAAGCTCTTGAATATGGATCTTTATTACTGACATAAACTTGCTATCAATGTCCTGACACTTGATGCAACGGTCTGGTTCATAAGTGACTAGTCTTGATAGGGTTTTTGCTTCTTGAATAAATTACCATATCCAATTAGAAATGTGGCTTTCCAATATTTGCTTTCCTTCTTGTTCACTTGAAATCAATTGGTCTTATTGATACTGATAGTTATGATCTTGATCTTTGGCTTTCCAAATCACTGAGGCATGAACAACTTTGACTTGAACTTCTCTCAATGATTTCTTCTTGGATTGATCATAGTTAACATGTTGAATTGTATCAATTACCTTGTCTTCATTTAGTGTTGATTCTTGTGACTTCTTGTTCTTGATTGTCTTCTGGTTAAGTATCTTTTCCTTTAGTTTGAGTTACATTAGTTATAGTGTTACAAGTTTATACACTCTGCCTTTCAAGAACTCACCAACATTTCCCAAGCCTTTGCTTTTTAATGGATGTCAACTTGTTCCAACAATTTTACCCCTCGAATGATGAGAAGGTACACACAGACTTAATGAGTCCGTAGCAACAAAGTTGCGAGTGAAAAGGATATATTATGACCGGGAAGTCTACAAGATAAATAACCTTTCTCAAATAAGGTTCCCTTATAATTTAAGAGATAGATTCGAGTGAAGAATGGAATCTTGAGGACCTTTCTTAATATAATATCAATAGTATGACTCCGAAGAATTTTCAGAATGATCGAAGGTCGAAGACAATATTTGAAGAATAATAAAAAACATTGAAGTTGTTTCCAAGTATTGAATAAATATTTATAGAATATTTATTGAGTCGGAAGTATTTAATGAATGAAAGAATATTTTTAATCAGAGTATTTTTCAAAATAATCCTTGAAGGAATTTTAAGAAAATATTTATTGAATAAGTATTTACTTAAATGAATATTAAAATAATATTCATTTAATAAATAATTTTGAAAGGAATGTTTGGAATAATATTCATTAAGTAAATAAGACTTCAAATTAATATTCAAAAATAATATTCATTTAATAATTAATAATTTAAATGAATATCCAAGTGATATTCATTTAATAAGTCAAACCTTAAAGGAATATTCGAGAATAATATTCCCTTAATACATGATGTTCTAAATTAATGTCCGAATGATATTTATTTAATAATCGAAGATTTTACGGAAATATTTGAAACAATATTCGATAAATGGTTCGTCTTTGAATGAATATTGAAAAATAATATTCATTGAATAGATAACGTTCAAATAAATATTTGAAGTAATAATCGTTAATTAAATAATCTCGGACGAATATTCAAATAATATTCGTCAACCAAATAAGGGAAATTATTTACTTAAATATTTCCCTCGAAAGTAATTACGATATATCAAGAAGTACTGACTCCCGGTCTATATTCAACAAATAGGATTCATATGCCCTTCTCTAAGGGTTTTAACAACATCCGGCTTATAATTGATATATTATCTATCTACTTATAAGCCAAAGAACAATCAGGGAACAAGTATATCAATATGACTTGAAAGTAGGCATGCATGCTATGGCATATGTATAACAGAAAGCATATATATTCACAACAACAGCCTAAAAAGGGAAAGTTGAAACTTGCCTGGTAATTGAGCACGAGTAGGGGTAGTGGTAGGGTATCCCGGGTCAGCTCGACGATCTATAAATAGTCAAGAGATTCGAGGTTAATCGCTTAACACTTTTTAAAAAGGTTAAGTATTAACTTAAGTCGAAACATGTTTTCGAATTATCTCGTTATACCCCTTTTTAGTGTAACTCTTTTTATTACCGATACGATTCGACATTTGCTCGTCATTAAGACACGTCATCGTACTCACATTTAGTGTATACTTAAGTCGTATAAGTTCGAAATTCGATCGATTACGAACCAAGATTATATCTCGAGTTTTATCGCTCGTTTTCTAAGTTATAACCAAAGTTATACTTTTGAGGGTTCGTTCGCGTTTAACCTAGATTCAAACATTTTTATAAAATCGAAAAACAATCCGATTCACATGAGGTTTTCTCTCACACCTTCCTTTTTACCTCTAGTATTTAATTACCAAGATTCTCCACTCACTTACACATTTTACGAGGGTTCAATTTTAGTTACAAATTCTCATTTCCGGTTTCGAACCACTTTTAGTAAACCGACCGTAACTCCTAAACCGTAAGTCCGTTTCACACGTTCTTTATATCAAAACGAAGCTCATAACATAATATATCTAATCATGGCAGAAAACTTTCTGGACAGTAGGGTTTTGACACGAAAAATGGCATACAAAACATGATATTGTAAAATCGGACATTATAACGGCTATGTTTACTCGTTTTCCAAAGTTTTTACACTTTATCACGATCACACCATGATCAAATCAACCACTCCAACACATGATAAACATCATGACTAGTCTAATAACATCTCATATCAACCATCTCATGGTTCATAAACCAAATCACAACCATATTCAAATAATAACATGGATCTAAGCATATCATAACATACTAACACTAAATCATCCATAAAATCTCAAAATAACACCAAGGGTTTTCAAGTATTATACCTTCCTTAGAGTATGATATAGCCTTACTAAGCCTTGTATGATCCTTAGGAGTGCTTAAGCTTGCTAGATTAGCCATGAAAACAAGAAAAAAAACAAATTAGATCTTGAAGAACACTATTCATGCTCCTCTTGTATGATTTATTTGAAAATGGAAACAAAGGAGTTTGGAGCTAAGATTTTGAGGAGATCATTTTTATGAAATATAGGACTCACCATAAAAATTTCAAGAACAAAAAATGGTGGGAAGGTTGACTTTGGATTTGGAATTTAGGGATGGGCCGAATGGAATGATACAAGGGGGGAGGAGAGTGTTTTGCTTTTCTTTGTGTTGGTTGCTTGGAATAATGCATAAAGTGATTTTTTTGAGAGATAATATCTCATCCAAGTGGTGTTAGTGTAGTGTGATGTAATGGATGATGATTTTGTAGGACAAGTGTTGTGTTTTGCATGGTGGAAAGCTAACCAAGAGTTTTGATTTCTAAGTACTAGTTGTATTCTAATTAATCTAGTTACTTGCTAATTACTAGATATTTATCACTTGCTCATGCATGTATCTTGCTTTCTCTGCTTGATTCTGTGTCCGGTTATTGCTCGTTTCGATTGATCGTTCGTAGGAATATTTCACGGATTTCTAATTAGGGTTTACCGGGAATCCTCTTAATATTAATACTATCATCCTCCATCTTTCTTTCTATCTTTCCAATTTATATTCCTTAAATCCATTTGTTAAATCCTTAAGTCTGTCAGTGTCCAGGGAACTCTCGGAGAAAATAAAAGTGCGGTTTTTTCAGAATCCGACAGCTTTTACATACACTTATTTTCCCCCTGGATCACTAATACGAACTCGGAAATCCGTTCCGAATACTTCTATATAGTGTCGTCTCATATTATTCTTACTTCCACCAAAAATACTATTCATTCTTTATTCTTTACTTATTCTCTTAGGGTTGTACAATTGTCCGTATTCTCTTTCGATCGTTCTTTAACCTTTTTTACGGAACCACTGGATTAATCGTTATCGATCTGGATGACATGAGAATATTCTCCTGCTTGGAATTGCCATATCTTATTCCCTTAGGAGATAGATTATTCTTACCTAAGTTTTCAAGCATTAGCATTCATCAAGACATATAAACAATAAAGTCGAATTCCATTCATTCTTTCAAAATATCAACTATTACATCGTAGCCATAACCACTATTCATTTTTACATCATTAAATAAATAAAAGTTTTTAATTCTACCCAAAATCTTGGTTCTTACAGTCTCCCCTCCTTAAAAGGGTTCCATCCCGGAATCAGTTTGAAAACAAATGGGGGTACTTCTCTTGCATTGTGCTTTCAAGCTCCCAGGTTGATTCTTCTACATTGTGGTTCTGCTACAAAACTCTGACTAGCTGAATGACCTTATTTCGGAGCACTTGTTCTTTCCGGTCTATGATTTCCACAGGTTGCTCTACATAGGTCAAGTCTGGTTGCATGTCCACCTGCTCATACTCTACAATGTGCTTGGCATCCGGATTATACTTCTTCAGCATTGAAACATGGAACACATTGTGCACCTGTTGTAGATTCGGGGGCAATGCCAGCTCATAAGCTAGTTCTCCAATCCGTCTCAAGACCTCAAATGGTCCAATGTATCTGGGACTCAGCTTTCTTTTCTTTCCAAATCTCATTAAACCTTTCCAAGGTGACACTTTCAAGAACACTAGGTGTAGCATCCCAAAATTCGGGGTACAGATATGGGGCCACTAACTATAAACAATATTATACAACTCTGAATATAAACAACATTTAGTAATAAAACCCCTTAACCAAGATCGCATACAGGTTATGGTATGTAACAACTATCGAATATCATTATTACAACCCAATCTCAGAATAAAAGAATATTATACAATTTTTATAACTACATGAGATTTCTGTCTATCTAAATGTCCAACCTTGACCAATTCCCAATCACTATCCGGCGAGATTCCATAACCCGATCATCTCCTCTCGCTGCTGGAAAGTAACACCACTGACCATTACTAGGTCCACTAATCCTCTATATTAACTGAAGAAAACAAACAAGCAAGAGTGAGCCAACAATGCTCAGCAAGTACAATAGTGATAACAATTCCAATAATGATGACAAATCTGATAAACAAGGGGGTTTCGTTTCATTCTATAAAGAATCACTTATATCAACTTTTAGATTGCCACGAAGGCCAACAATTCACCATTCATAAGGTGCATCAGAAACTAGAATTGATAAGAATTCCGATATCGAATTATTATCCAAACAGACTTCCAAGAAATCAAAAACTGAACATCTCAATCTCAGAGTATAGATTAGAATTGGAATTTTATTTATTTTAAAAAAACATTGGAGTTAGGCGGCTGATCAGTCCCGCACTAACCCCGGACAATGCACACAGCAAAGTCCCTCCTCTAAATGGATCCACGGCACACATTGGCCTCAATTTTGACCATTAAACTGGTCTCCCCGAAGGGACTCCTCTGACCATAATATGGTCTCCCCGAAGGGACATCTGAAAACATTTCCAATTCTAATTCAAACACATTAGGTGTCGGGACAATCGACAACCCTGATATCCAACCACTGGAAACTCACGTCTAGAATAACAACTCAAGATTAGGAGTTAATAAGAAACGACATCATCGTCTAGTATCGACAAGTTCGATACAACAGAGGGAATAACCAGATAATCAAGATCTTAAGAAAATACCGACAAGTTCGGTACTAAGTGGGGTGGAAAATATAAAGAATGACAATTCGAATAAATACTAACAAGATGAATATGAATAATTGGAATTTATAACATCAGCAACTTATGCAAAGAGAAATTTCATTTGAGCAAGAATAAGGATATAATTTACAATCAAATTTCAGCAACTTAAATTCTAGACTAAAGTAAGGATATGGTCAAGTGTGGGGCTTTTAATAAAACTTATACACAATTAAGAGTTTGAGCTTACATAAGCGGATAAAATAACTTAAAACAAGTATTTGCCAAAACAGTTTCAATATGGAAAGGTTCAGATCAATTTGAAAGAAAACGTCTTTCTAAATGGGGTCCATTGGTGAAAAATATGCTAAGTCAGGAATTTTGGCAGCAGGTTTTCATAAAAGTTAAGAAAACTTGGTTTTCCTTGTTTAGAAAATTCTTAAAATTATCTGACGAAAATAGAGGAAATGGCATTCTTTTGTCAGAATGTGAAAAGGGTTATTCATAAGATTCTTTGTAAAACCGACATGTGGATTATTGGTAAGGAAATTAAACAGCATCATGCTAATTTGAAGAAGTTCATATGTCATCTTCCACTATACTTGACCAAATTAGTTCGCACAATAGATAACTAAATTGCATCACCTGAAAAATAAGTGAATAGCAATAACACTTGCCTCGATTTATAGAGTTCCTGATTTCCCTACCGATACTCAATTTAGCTTCTCGTCAGTATCTTTCATTTACAGATGGCTTCTCATTCAGTCCTATTTTCATCTTTACTTCATCGTCCGATAATCTCAACGTCACTTCACCCATCGACTTTAATACTTGTCCTTCTGTTCCTCTTTCAGATCACCTGTGCACTGTCCTTGGCTAGGTTTCCTATTCGAACCTTTTCAAAGTCAAATACTATTTTAGTATCCAACTAAGCAAAAGTCTTATTGTTTTGCTCTATTCTACCCATACGCGTTCTATAACGCTTACATACTTATCATATATACATATCCAATTACATACATAAATTAATCTCAATATAATCAACCAAGTCAAATAACACTTAACACATATGGCCACTTATTACTTAAACATTATCCAGTGGCAACCACTACACAGCAAAATCACACCTCAAATCCTCATGTCAACTATTACTTATTCACTTAGACTCTCGATAATCATAGCTGTTAGCACAAAATCACGCAAGCGCACGTGTTCACAAGTAATATAGAATGAAGTAGAGTTCGTTCCCACAGAGATTGTATAATTTAGTTCTTGTACCTAAGCATCAATGTATGATTATCGTTCAATGCTATGACAATGGACAAATTGGGTTCGATTATCTAAATTAACTAATAAGAATTAATTAACAACTAAATTAATTAACTAATTGATTTTGAATTACTTATGAGATGGAAAACATGGGATCCTAACTTCAATACAAACTTCCTTTAGAGATCATGCCCTTTTATCAACACATGTGGTGGTTACGATAACTAATCGGACAACACGAAATAAGTATACGTTACATTTCAGTACACGCACACCAATCTACACAATATCCACAAAAGATAGAAATCATGCAGGCACCAATTATGCTTAGACCCTATATGTCTATAGAATTTGAAAACATAATGGTTGAAGATCAAGTATCCATAAGATTACATAAGGTAGTATGAGACGGTTAGAAACACACCACAAACATGAATAACATTCATGGACTTATGCTAGCATGGCAAGTTCTAAATCAAAAGATTCACTGTCGCTTCACTAAAGATTAACAAGATAGATGTTAGCTACACATCTATATGAATTAAATACAACCATGCAAGGATATCGCAAATTCACCACACATATATCAAGTTAGGCAATCAACATCTAAATTCCGTAAGTAAATCCGTTAGGACCCTATGACAGCGATTAGTTCATAATCGAACCGTTCGTCATCATGGGGTTTGATGAAAACATGATAAAGATGAAGAGAATAATGATGAATAAATCAATGATAACAAAGTTATAGAACAAAGTCGAATAATGATCAAGCATCCAAAAGATACGCCTAGTAAGAATACAAGAAAACTATGTCTAGATCTTCTTGTTGTCACGATCCTCGCCTTGGCTTCTCAATCTCGTGCTAAAAAGTGTGTATGTAATGTGAAGTAATATGATCTCTGGTGTCTGGGTGTATGTAAATATGACCTCCCAGCATGTGTATTTATAGCTCAATATTGCCTCTTCTCCAAGCAATTGCCATTCTTGAGTAGGAATTGAAATTGACAAATTCCATCTTTAATATGATATAGATTGCAAATTCCCTTGTCAAATAAGGCTTCTAGACTATTCCCACCGTCCAAGATTATTACCATGTCGATTAGAAGAAGAAAACGGCAACATTCCTCTTTAAAATCTGAAATTAAAAAGTTTCTGGCGGCCAGTTTTCACCATAGCGCGGTCGCGCTCCTCTGCAGTGTAAATGTAGCGCGGTCGCGCTCTCTCAATCCTATCAATTCTGCCTAGCGCGGTCGCGCTCTTCTCTAGTATAAACATAGCGCGGTCGCGCTGTTCACATTCTGTCTGCAGAATTTCTGTTAGAGTCTATTTCTCCACACGCCGTTTTACACCACCACCAGTTTCTGTTCCAAAAGCCACAAAACACCATACTACCTGCAAAAACTTAATTTCTGCGCAAACTCCACAAAACACGTTAAACCACACAAATACTCGAGGATTAAGCGATCAATTCAAGCCAAAATAGAACGATCCAAATGGATAAAAATCCATTTATCACACCCCCAAACTTGAACCGATGCTTGTCCTCAAGCATAAACAGATATAAATATATACAACTAACTAGTACCACTTCCGTAGGTGATCACGGTTGCATTTGGCATATGCAACAAGCCCTTTAAACCCCTAGGCAGCCCTAGTGGACGAGTAAGGTCTCGTGAGGGCCTATAGTGAATGTACCCACAAAATCCAACTGACACAAATGACACAAACAATGCAATGCATGAATGCAACTAATTATGAATGCAAAGGATCCCCTCAAACTAACCAATACCACTTAGCAAGCAAATATCTCAATGAATGCAATCAATCCAAACAGAGCTCGACTAAATTCCGGTATACTAACAATACATGATCAGAACGTGCGTGTGTGCAATGCTCGACAGATATACTCCCAAACCGGATCAAAATCATACATATTCTTTTCCAAGACAATCACATGTTTATAAATAGAATGAACGTTAAACTCAAGATCACTTCAGATACACCTCAATACTCCTCTAAAGTAGACAGAAATTCATGCTTTATTATGACTCAAACACAATATGTACACAACACACATGCTTATTTTATCGTGCAATGGATGAGACCCCTAAAGGCTTATACAATAATACCCATGTAGCGAGCGTTGGGTTAGTGGATCCCAGACTATAAAAAGCCTTAGGTCACTAGGCACAAGGTCCCCAAGAACTTAATTGCTCGAGTATTAAAGAGCTCACCCTGATCAATTCTGCATACTCACACTCTCACAACACTCATTTTTTTTTCTTTTTTTTTTCTATTTTTGCTTGCTTTTTTTTTCACATGGAATCTGGAATGAGAATTCTCAATTCCAACCCTAGACTACTCATAAACATGAGCCGGCTACTAGCCATTTGACGCCTAGCCAACAAACACAAACACAAACACATTAGCATGAAATTCCTGTTTCCCCCAAACTTATATTTTGGTGTTCCATAATCATCAAGAGAATAAAGCAAATTCTATGGATAAACAAGTGATTAAATCCTAAATCCAAACAAGCATGACGCAACCTAGTCCAAGAGCAAACGACGAGACTGTGTAAAAATTTTGTTCATGAAACATGCACGTCAATTTCATCAAAATTTAAAATCAGCCCTCTGTTCATCCTTTTCACACCCACATCAACATCTACCTACCTTATGGCATCAGCTCATTCTAAGGGATCATGAAAAATGCATGTAATGCAACTATATGAACTCACATACAAAACTCGACACTCATGCAAATAGAATGCTCTATATAACAGGTATCATGCATGAAACTAAACTACACATACAAACATGATGCAATATGAATTCCTACATGCCACAAATATATCACAACAATATATCACAATAACTACTAATTCCCAAATCCACCCCCAAACTTAAAATTTTCAATGCCCTCATTGGAAGTAAATAAGGGAAAAGTAGAAACATACCTACTGACCACCTGGACCACCCTTCTGAGGAGGAGAATCCGGTGGAGGATAGACACCATGTGCCCCAAAAACAGGCCAATCCACCTGCACTCCACTGGTAGCAAAAGCAGTGCCCAGCGCCTGAATCAACTCCTGTGCAAAACGGCTCTGAGAATCATACATAGCATCCATGCGACGCATCAGCCGTCTGTACTGAGAGGCAACAAGAATATCCTCGGGAATCTGAGGTGGCGGAACAGCACCAGCAATCTCATAACCCAAACCCCTAGGATGTGGAACGCCGCCCGGCCACTCCACCATCCTTGCAATAGTCCCAGAATCAATAGCACCACTCGGCAACTGTATCGGCTCGTCCTCAGCCCACCTCACTCCAACCGCCATACACAAACTAGCAACCACAGAACCATATGGAATCCCCCCTGTAGTACTCGCTCTCAAAAACCTCAAGATATTTTGGCTAATCATGTAACCAATGTCAATATAAAAACCATTCAGAATCGCCCACAGCAAAATACCCCTCTCCACATTAACCTCGTGCTGATGTGTGGTAGGCAACAAGTTAGCACAGATAAACAAATTCCATGCTCTAGCATACCTGTTCAACGCAGAAGTAGGGAAATGCAAGTGCTCATTACTCCCTGGCTTCATCTTCCACACAGTACCTGGCACACACAACCTAGTCACAATAGCATCCAAGTCTACCTCTGTCCTGGACTTAAAAGTCCAATCCTCAGCACCTGCAGGTCTGGCAGGCAAAGCAAGCAAACGGCTGATAGCAGGCGGTGTATAGTCCACTGTCAAACCCCTAACCACTGAATAACCATTCCGTTCAGCCTTCGCATTCGCATTGAACTCGCGAACAATAGACAACGGAATATCCATAGCCAACTGACAAATAGGCTCCCAACCTCGCGACTGAACTAGCTAAAAACATCCTATCCTTGATTACTGTCTTTGACATCAACCTGTTATACTCCGCCCGGGCCTCCACGGAAACAAACTTTTCCTCGGGTCCCTCCGAACTAGAATCGGAATCAGATGAATGATATCCACTCGAACCACCAGCAAAACGGGTCCTTTTCGGGGCCATTACACAATCTCCAACAAGCAGAAAATATACACAAATAGCAACCCACAGCAACCTAACAGCAATTATCCCAAAATACGCAAACTACAATTCGTAGTAACAAGAATAATCAAGAAATTACCCAAAACGAATCTGTAGGAGAAGTAGCACTGCGTAGTAAGCCTCCAATCGACGAATGAACACAAATCCCGAAGTTCCAAAGTGGTGGTTTAGGGTTTAATTGTGTATGTATGTGTATGTATATGAGAGATGTGTGTATAGAAGAGAGATGGTATAGTGATTAATTAAAAACGAAATTGGGGATTTATAGAGTGATTAGGACTGGTTTTGGGCTGAGATTAGGGTTTCCAACTCGAATTTTGGGCTGAAAATCTGCTCCGGGAATTACTTCTGCACCTCCAGAATCGAAGTAGTGCGGTCGCGCTCTGTTTGTACTGCCAGACAGCGCGGTCGCGCTGTCCCTATATATATATATATATATATATATATATATTTTTTTTTTTTTTGAAGATGAAGATTACAGTATACAACAATGATACAAAAATCACCTGGGTTGCCTCCCACGAAGCGCTCGTTTAACGTCATTAGCTTGACTTGCTGCTCGGTCGTTACGTTTCTGCCAAATCCACGAAATCTGTTTCCCGAACCACTGGATCACCTGTAAAATAATGTTTCAACCGCTGACCATTCACCTTGAACGCCAAATCAGGTGATTTTTCAAAAATCTCAACAGATCCATGCGGAAATACGGTTTTAACAGTGAACGGCCCTGACCACCTTGACTTAAGCTTTCCAGAAAAAAGCTTGAGGCACGAATTAAACAACAAAACCAACTGACCAGGCACAAAGACCTTAGGAATCAACTTCTTATCATGCCACCTCTTCACCTTCTCCTTGTAAATCTTGTGGTTTTCGTAAGCCTGAGATCGAAACTCCTCTAACTCATTCAACTGCAGTAACCGTTTCTCACCAGCTACTCTAATATCAAGATTCAACTTCTTAATCGCCCAAAAAGCTTTATGTTCCAACTCCACTGGTAGATGACAAGCTTTTCCAAAAACTAACTGATACGGAGACATTCCCAAAGGTGTTTTGTAAGCTGTTCTATAGGCCCAAACAGCTTCATCTAACTTCAAAGACCAATCCTTCCTCGACGGATTCACCACCTTTTCCAGAATTCTCTTGATATCACGATTAGATACCTCCGCTTGACCGTTTGTTTGGGGATGATATGCTGTATCAACACGATGTGTCACCCTATACTTCGCCAACAATGCAGTGAATTGACGATTAAAAAAGTGAGTCCCCTCATCACTAATAATAGCTCGCGGAGTTCCAAAACGCGTAAAGACCTGTTTATGCAGAAAGTTCAGCACCACCTTAGCATCATTGGTTGGTAAGGCCTTCACCTCAACCCACTTAGAGACGTAGTCCACAGCTAGCAAGATGTACAGATTATTACAAGACGAAACAAAGGGTCCCATAAAATCAATACCCCATACATCAAAGATCTCTACCTCAAGGAGCATATTAAAAGGCATCTCATTCCTCCTAGAAATATTACCAACTTTCTGACAACGTTCACACCTCAAAACGAACTGATGAGCATCCTTAAAAACTGTAGGCCAAAAGAACCCTGCCTGAAGAACACGAGCTGCTGTTTTCTCTCCACCATAATGACCTCCATAAACAGTGGAATGGCAATCTCGCAACACACTTTCAGTCTCGCTATAAGGAATGCAACGTCGAATAATCTGATCAGCACCCTGTTTGAACAAATACGGCTCGTCCCATCGGTACCACTTCACATCATGTAAGAACTTCTTCCTTTGAGCATAAGATAAGTCCGGTGGGATGATGTCACTGACAAGATAGTTCACAAAATCTGCAAACCATGGCTCTTCCACTTGTACCCCTAAAAGCTGCTCATCCGGAAAAGATTCATTAATCAGAGATTTAGCCTGTGAATTTTTACCATGGTCTTCCAACCTGGAAAGATGATCTGCCACCTGGTTTTCAGTTCCTTTTCTGTCTTTAATCTCCACATCAAATTCCTGGAGCAATAAGACCCATCGAATCAACCTAGGCTTCGAATCCTTCTTTGTCATCAAGTATCTGATAGCCGCATGATTTGTGTAGATAATGACTTTCGTGCCAAGTAAATAGGCTCGAAACTTCTCAAAAGCATAAACAACAGCCAAGAGCTCTTTTTCCGTGGTGGTGTAGTTCAACTGTGCATCATTAAGGGTTTTACTAGCATAGTAAACCACATGAAATATTTTCTCCTTTCTCTGACCAAGAACAGCACCAACGACATAGTCACTAGCATCACACATTAGCTCGAATGGCTCACTCCAATCTGGTGCAGTAATAACAGGTGCGGTAGTCAACTTCTTCTTCAAAAGCTCGAAAGCATCAAGACAAGCTTCATCAAAATTGAAAGGAACATCTTTCTCCAACAGATTGCACAAGGGTTTAGAGATATTCGAAAAATCCTTTATGAACCGACGATAGAAACCCGCATGACCAAGAAAGCTGCGAATGCCTCTAACAGAGATAGGAGGAGGAAGCTTCTCAATAGTGTCAATTTTTGCTTTGTCCACCTCGAGTCCTATGCTAGAAACCTTGTACCCAAGAATGATCCCTTCTTGCACCATAAAGTGACATTTTTCCCAATTCAGCAACAGATTAGTCTCCACACATCTCTTCAAAACCAGACCAAGATTATGCAAGCACTCGTCATATGAAGAACGAAACACTGAGAAATCATCCATGAAAACTTCCACATTAATACCAATCATGTCTGAAAAGATAGCCATCATACACCTCTGAAAAGTAGCTGGAGCGCCACACAGTCCGAACGAAACTCGTCTGAATGCAAAGGTGCCAAAGGGACATGTGAATGTAGTCTTCTCTTGATCCTCAGGTGCAATGCAAATCTGATTATATCCAGAATATCCATCAAGAAGACAATAGTACTCGTGGCCTGCCAACCTGTCTAACATCTGATCAACAAACGGAAGAGGAAAGTGGTCTTTTCTCGGGGCTTTGATCAACTTGCGATAGTCCATGCAAACTCTCCACCCTGTAACGGTACGTGTAGGGATGAGCTCATTCTTCTCATTAGCAACAACTGTCATACCTCCCTTCTTCGGCACACACTGTACTGGACTCACCCAAGAACTGTCTGAGATAGGGTAGATAACACCAGCATCAAGCCACTTCAAGATTTCCTTCTTCACCACTTCCTTCATAATAGGATTGAGACGACGCTGATGCTCCACAGTAGGCTTGCAATTCTCCTCTAGCAGAATTTTGTGCATGCAATACGAAGGACTGATTCCTTTGATGTCTGCTATAGTCCATCCAATGGCTGTCTTAAACTGTCTCAATATCCTCAAGAGCTTCTCCTCTTCACTATCTGTCAAGTTAGCAGCAATGATAACAGGCAAAGTAGATGCTTCACCCAAAAAGGCATACCTCAAGTGCTCTGGTAGCTATTTAAGCTCAAGTATAGGAGGTTCCTCAATAGATGGTTTGAGACAACTCTGTGACTTTTTAAGCTCCTCAAGCCCAAGTGACTCAACTGGCACTTCAAAACTCTTTCTCCACGGAATTGCCCTTAACTGCTGAATTTGCTCTTCTCTTTCTTCATCTTCAACTACAGAATCTCCTAGCAAAGCTCTCTCTAATGGATCAGCCAACAGTAACTGATCAAAGTTCAACTTCACTGACGACTCCACCAAGTCCACCTGACAGCATTCCTCATCATCTGAAGGTAGCTTCATTGCATTGAAAACATTGAAGGTAACATCCTGATCTTGCACCCGCATTGTGAGCTCCCCCTTCTGAACATCAATCAAAGTACGGCCCGTAGCTAGAAAAGGCCGTCCTAAGATGATAGGAATCTTCTTATCTTCTTCAAAGTCAAGAATCACAAAATCTGCTGGAAAGATGAGTTTATCAACCTTAACCAAAACATCCTCAACGATACCCCTCGGGTATGTAATAGAACGATCAGCTAGCTGTAGAGAGATGTTGGTAGGTTTAGGATCTGGAAGACCAAGCTGCATGAAAACTGACAATGGCATGAGATTGATACTAGCACCCAAGTCACACAAACACTTGCTGAAAGACAAATTCCCAATGGTGCACGGAATAGTGAAACTGCCTGGATCCTTTAGCTTCGGTGGTAACTTCTGTTGTAAAATGGCACTGCACTCTTCTGTTAATGCTACTGTATCCAAATCTTCAAGTTTCAACTTCTTCGAGAGAATACCCTTCATAAACCTTGCATAACTCGGCATCTGCTCTAATGCTTCAGCAAAAGGGATATTGATTTGAAGCTTTTTGAATACCTCGAGAAACTTGCCAAACTGTCTGTCATTCTTCTGCTTCTTCAATCTGCCTGGATATGGAGGAGGAGGAAAGATTTTCAAGTTCTCTATCGACTGCTTTGGAGAAACTTCCTTAGCAGAATTTTTAGGATTCTCCACCTCACTAACCAACTGCTCAGCTACTCTGTCAGTCTGGACTTTTTCCTTATCTGCAGTAGGTGCCACATGTTGCTCTTGAACTTCTTCTTCTTCCTCAATGGCTGAATCTTGATTTCCAGTCACCTTACCCAATCTCAAAGTAACTGATTTGACATGCTCTTTGGTTTCCCTCTTTCCTGGATTGGCTTCAGTGTCACTCGGAAGAACTCCAGATGGTCTGTTCAACAGAGCACTAGCAAGCTACCCGATCTGACTTTCCATGATCTTCATAGATGCCCCCTGACTTTTTACTATCATCCTCAACTCCTCAAGTTCAGCTTTTTCATTAGAAGATTGACCAGCATTCCCCTGAGATTGTTGCTGGAAACCTGGAGGCTGAAACTGTTGTCTGGGCTGGTACTGCTGCTGAAATCCTTGATTGAATTGCCTAGCTCCGAATTGCTGTTGTTGCTGATTACCACCTTGATTGTTACTCCAGCTGAAATTTGGATGATTGCGGTTATTCGGGTGATAGGTGGCTGGAACTGGCTGTTGTGGCCTCTGGAAGTTACTCACAAATTGTGCTGATTCAGAAGATATGGCATATTTAGTTGTATCATGTGCGCCCGCACACAACTCACAAACACTAGCTACCTGCTGAACTCCCATGTTAGCCAAAGAATCGACCTTCATTGACAAGGCCTTCAACTGAGCTGCAATGGCTGTAGCTGTATCAATTTCAAGAACACCTGCTACCTTGCCTTGAGATAACCTCCCTGTAGGATTCTGATATTCATTAGCAGCCATCATCTCGATCAATTCATAAGCTTCTTCATAACTCTTGGCCCACAAAGCTCCACCTGATGCTGCATCTAGCATGGGTCTCGACTGTGCACCCAACCCATTATAAAAACAGTTGATTATCATCCAATCAGGCATCCCATGATGTGGACACTTCCTTAGCATCTCCTTATATCTCTCCCAAGCCTCGCATAGAGATTCTCCAGACTGCTGTGAAAACTGAGTGATAGCATTCCTGATAGCTGCTGTCTTCGCCATGGGGAAAAATTTGGTAAGAAATTTCTGTGCAAGATCTTCCCATGTAGTGATAGAACCTGCTGGTAAAGAGTGTAACCAACTCTTCGCCTTGTCCCTCAGAGAGAATGGAAATAGCCTTAACTTAACAACATCCTTAGACACCCCGTTGGTTCTGAAGGTATCACAGATCTCTATGAAATCCCGAATATGCATGTTGGGATCTTCGGTAGGAGCACCCCCAAACTGAACTGAGTTCTGGACCATCTGTATAGTGCTAGGCTTGATCTCGAAGGTATTGGCTGTGATTGCTGGACTGACAATACTCGATGCAATGTCATTAATCTTTGGCTGCGAGAAATCCTTAAGAGCCTTAGTTGCTGTTGCTGGTTCTCCCATATCTTCTACAACTTGAATAACTGGAGCTTCTGTTTCTGTTTCTTCTTTATTTTCCAACTTCTCCTTATTTGCTTGAGAACGCGTTCGCATACACGCTCAAGTACCTGAAAACACAAAACAACACAAGAACTATTAGTAACCGATCCGAGTCAGTGAACTTTAACGACCACTGATGTCAAGCACATAAACTATAACAAATCCCCGGCAGCGGCGCCAAAAACTTGTTAGCACAAAATCACGGAAGCGCACGTGTTCACAAGTAATATAGAATGAAGTAGAGTTCGTTCCCACAGAGATTGTATAATTTAGTTCTTGTACCTAAGCATCAATGTATGATTATCGTTCAATGCTAAGACAATGGACAAATTGGGTTCGATTATCTAAATTAACTAATAAGAATTAATTAACAACTAAATTAATTAACTAATTGATTTTGAATTACTTATGAGATGGAAAACATGGGATCCTAACTTCAATACAAACTTCCTTTAGAGATCATGCCCTTTTATCAACACATGTGGTGGTTACGATAACTAATCGGACAACACGAAATAAGTATACGTTACCTTTCAGTACACGCACACCAATCTACACAATATCCACAAAAGATAAAAATCATGCAGGCACCAATTATGCTTAGACCGTATATGTCTATAGAATTTGAAAACATAATGGTTGAAGATCAAGTATCCATAAGATTACATAAGGTAGTATGAGACGGTTAGAAACACACCACAAACATGAATAACATTCATGGACTTATGCTAGCATGGCAAGTTCTAAATCAAAAGATTCACTGTCGCTTCACTAAAGATTAACAAGATAGATGTTAGCTACGCATCTATATGAATTAAATACAACCATGCAAGGATATCGCAAATTCACCACACATATATCAAGTTAGGCAATCAACATCTAAATTCCGTAAGTAAATCCGTTAGGACCCCATGACAGCGATTAGTTCATAATCGAACCGTTCGTCATCATGGGGTTTGATGAAAACATGATAAAGATGAAGAGAATAATGATGAATAAATCAATGATAACAAAGTTATAGAACAAAGTCGAATAATGATCAAGCATCCAAAAGATACGCCTAGTAAGAATACAAGAAAACTATGTCTAGATCTTCTTGTTGTCACGATCCTCACCTTGGCTTCTCAATCTCGTGCTAAAAAGTGTGTATGTAATGTGAAGTAATCTGATCTCTGGTGTCTGGGTGTATGTAAATCTGACCTCCCAGCATGTGTATTTATAGCTCAATATTGCCTCTTCTCCAAGCAATTGCCATTCTTGAGTAGGAATTGAAATTGACAAATTCCATCTTTAATATGATATAGATTGCAAATTCCCTTGTCAAATAAGGCTTCTAGACTATTCCCACCGTCCAAGATTTTTACCATGTCGATTAGGAGAAGAAAACGGCAACATTCCTCTTTAAAATCTGAAATTAAAAAGTTTCTGGCGGCAAGTTTTCACCATAGCGCGGTCGCGCTCCTCTGCAGTGTAAATGTAGCGCGGTCGCGCTCTCTCAATCCTATCAATTCTGCCTAGCGCGGTCGCGCTCTTCTCTAGTATAAACATAGCGCGGTCGCGCTGTTCACATTCTGTCTGCAGAATTTCTGTTAGAGTCTATTTCTCCACACGCCGTTTTACACCACCACCAGTTTCTATTCCAAAAGCCACAAAACACCATACTACCTGCAAAAACTTAATTTCTGCGCAAACTCCACAAAACACGTTAAACCACACAAATACTCGAGGATTAAGCGATCAATTCAAGCCAAAATAGAACGATCCAAATGGATAAAAATCCATTTATCAATAGCATACTTTCCAATCACCAAATCAAATAAATTAAATAGATTTTAAATAGATTTGCAGGGGATTTTTAGAAAATTTCGGCATGAAGTATTCGTAAATAGGACTATTCCCCTGTTTTTCAATTCAACCATTTAACTCAAAATCATATGAAAATTAAGCTGCTTCACTGGCAGCAACATAAAAATAAATAAATAAAGAAAAGTACCCGCCCGAACATGCGGCAACTAAACACATAAGAAAAAGTATCCACCCAGACATGCGGCACATAGCACATAAGAAATTCTGCCTCGACATGCAGTAAACACATAATAATTTATATTAGCATTAACTACTACTTACGCTACATCAATGATCGTATCACTCACGCATTTTTAATGATACACGTGACGATCAATCATTGATATTCGTAAGCCCTAGTGAACAGCCCCTAGCATTAACTATTACTTACGGTATATCGATGATCACATCACTCAAGTATATTAATTATACTCGTGATAGTTAATCATTGATATTCGTAAGCCCGAGGAACTTGTTGAAAAGAATTACATAAGTCCTTAAATATTGACACTTAAAACTTGTGATCTCATTACAACACCTCGCAGATAAACACATAATAGAATGAATCTAACAATTAATCTTTGATAAATAACATATAATATATATAATTAGTAAAACCATCAAATACTACGACTCGCTTATACCATTTAGCACACAGACATTTACAACTAGTATAACCATATAACAGCACGTATTATCCGACAATTAATAATCACCCACTAACGACCACTAAGCTCGAATATATTACCGAGCCCACGATCAATATCAAAATTACCATTAACAACATTAATCAATATCCAACACGATCTCCAACCACAATTCACCTTTCATTTGCAACTATAAGACCTTAATAATTTTACAGTAAAACATTTACTATCAATCCATTGTATACCAAACTTGGTATCCAACTAAATAAGATCATAACTAACAACTTTCATTTATAAATCCCCTTTAAATAAGGTCTTTAACTTACTCAAAATAACCTTCCAAAACAGGGAAACAAATCTGCCACCACTGCACACACTATACTCAAACATTTTTTTAATAAATTAAAAAATCAATATTTTTACCCAAATATTTTTCTGAAATCTTTATAATTCCTTCATTTATCCTCAATAAAAGTTTTAATCCAATTTACAGAGTTTAACTAGGTGAAACTTAGTTCCAAAGTGCGAATCCCGAGAGGTTCGGGTGTCCTGCGCAGGTTTCACTAAAACGTCATTTTCTCCTTACTCGTTAACTCAAACGACGCACCGTTTTCTCCTACACAAACTAGACTCCGAATAGAACAACTTTCATGAAGACACCACTGCCCAGATCAGTACCCACGAATACCAGTTCATCACGCAAAACAGGGCAGATTACAAGCTCAAAACTACCTTCTAGTTCTTACACAATAATTATCATCCATTAACATACTCAACCCATTATTACAATAACCATCAAACAATAATACATCACTCATGATTTGCTAATTACAAACATATATGGTCATGGATAAATTTACAAAATCAAAGCTTAAGACAAGGATATTATACCTCTTTGTTCATCATCAAGCTCCACCAAGTTCATCCCAAACTTCCATCAACTTTTCCCCAATTTCTTCTTCAAATCCAATCTTGATTTCCTTCCCCTCTTGCTCTCCCATGGCTGATTTTGAAGTGTAGAATGGAGAGGATGATCCTCCTTCATCATCTCTCTCTCTCTCTCTCTCTCTCTCTCTCTCATCTTTCTTTCTTTCTCTCTTTTTATTTTCTCTCCCCCACTGCTTTCTCGAAGTTTCTGGCTACTGGGTTCTCTTATTGGGCCTAGCCTAATACTCTTTATTACTACTACATTCTTTTCGGCCCAACTACACACTAATAAAATGACTTCTATAAATCATAATTAAATAAAATATTCAAAAAATTAAACTTCTCATTTTTAAAATAAAGAATATAAAATTACGAGCACACACATATTTTTAAAATATTTTTGGATCAAAAATGAATTAAATATGGATTTTACAAGTTTTGATCCTTTAAATACAATAAAACTCTTAAAATCATTTTAAAATACTCAAACATCCAAATTAATCCACCCAACAACTTTAAAAAGTCAATAAATATATAAAGATAATATTTCGAGAGATTTCATGATTTTTAATTCCTCCGATAATTTTATAAAATCGCCAGAGGATCAAAATGCATGATTTAAATATATTTAAATCCTAAAAAAATACAAATAAAAATACACCGACCTTCCAGCTTACCCAAACCATCATATAATCACATAAACACAAATTCACATACATTCCACCTTTCCAACAATATTCACATAATATAATTTATAATTTATAATAAATAAAAAAAATTTTAAAATCGAAATTTTCTAGGTCGTTATATCCTTCCCCCTTAATAGGATTATGTCCTCAGAATCAATCCTAAGGACCCGAATAACAGTTCTGATCTTCTTAACATCTTATTTTCACTTTCTAGGTTGTATCTTTCAACCTTCTAGGATTCCATCATACCATCTCATAAATTTATAAGCTCATTCTACGAGCCCTCACTTTCCGAAATAACCTTAAGCTTTGGTTTTCAAGTCTTTTTAACTCTAAACGTTATCACACGAGCACGAATATCTTTTCCCCGAAAATCAATATGTCTTTTTTGCATAATGAACTATACCCTGCGTCAAAACTATATTACCACGCCAATCCTCCTCAATAATACCAACGTGCAATTTGCCTTAATTTACAACGACCTACACTTGGTATAATTCCCACGCTTTACTTATTACTGCACGATTTCAAATAGAACTTCGAGAAAAGAATCTCAAGAAATCCTCTGATCGCTTCCAATCCACTTTTCAAGTACTGTGTTAATCGAGAAGGGAATAATTAAAAAGTTTCTTTCTGTCTTTGGTCCCATATTTTTACCGAGTACCCAATCGAGAATCTTAATATCATTTCATCCATTCTCAGTCGCATCCATGCAATCGAATTTCATAACTAACCACACACGTCTTCAGATGGCATAATTCAATTAACAACTCAATTTTTCACTTTTATAAAATACTTCGGTTTGCTAAGTCTTTTGAAGTATAGCCTTGATCATTTACAGCTCTTGATAACTAACATACTCGTCACCTTGATTGTGACTTCACTCAAAACAAGAACAAGATTGAAATATCCAATTTATTATTAATTTCCCGAGGTCACAACTTCACTCGATACTATTCACGAAACAATTCTTCATAATTTCCAACAAGCTCCTTCCACTTAACTTGCATCATCACTTATTTACGCCTCCTAAAACGAACCTTCCTCAAATAAAATTTTGAGAAAAAGAATATCAAGATATCCTCAATCATTCTTACTCCTCTTTCACGTGCAATGTTACTTGAGAAGGGAATAATCGGAAAACTTCTATCCATCCTTCATCTCATCGTTTTACTGAGTAACCATTTCGAACTGCTGACCATTTTCCTTAAATAATATATATCTTATTCGTAATACACTATCTCACGTCCTCTGAAATCAACTTTCGAATCACCACTCTGCATACTTGACGAGTCTTCGAATTTGACTCTACGCATTACATTTCAACATTTAACACTACTCACATTAACCACAAAATCATGACTTTCGAAATTCACATTAAGATCCTCGCGCCAAATTTTCTTCCTTTTCATGGAAACTCTAAAATCGCTCTCGATTGATTTGCTTAATTGTTCATACCTCTATGTCTACCTTCCAATCTCAAAACATCGCCTTTATCTTCCTCACAATTCAAGATCTCATTTTCTTGTCCTCGCAATTTGCTTGTGCTTCGTTGATGGGGAATAAAACCAATCCTAAGTTATATTTAACTCCTTTTTATAGTCATCACCATCCACTTCCTGTCAACTTCCTTCATGATCGTATTAAATTTTTCAAATTCTTACTAATCACAAAGACAGTTCCGTCACTCACTTCAAAACTTCCACCCAGATTAATATGATACTATTTTCGACGAAATTCCCATCTTTCCAAGCTCATCACTTATAGCTTTAACTTAAGACGCTGCTACTTGTCACCACACTGCCTTTCTGGTTACAGCCACAACTTCCCACATTTATCTTAATAAAATCTCTAGGGATATTACTCCTGAAATCTTATTTTCTGATCATGGGATCTCGTTAATTTCTGCTAATTCTCATTCTATAGGCAACTATGGTACCCTTTCTCTCCTAACTCCACATCGTCGGGATTCCACATTCTTTTCTTCATTAAATTTTATACGTCTGCTATTTACTCACTTCTGGAAACTTTCTGGTTTCTCTGCCTTCCTCCTTACTGACATTTTATTCCATCTTGGTCAACTTTCCACCATCCTTGATAATCATGACTTTCTTAAAATTGGCCCGCATAAGTTATTTTCTTCATACAGTCACCTTAATCCTTACCCCTCACTCTGTCTTAATTCTTCTTAATAATTCTTACAAACCTTTTTGTTCTGCTTCACTCTGATTTATCCAAGTTAGCCTTCTTGATTCTAAACTCTTATGTTTAATGACGGATTCGAAACATTCCAAATTTTATGACATTCCATTTACTACCTCTGCCATACAAAAGATGTTTACAATTAATCTTCCTTCAGCATTGTACAACTTATATCCAATATCTCCATTTCCATTCTCTTTTCACCTTTTAACAATATTTACAACCACGGGCTCTTATTCACTGCCCTTTTTTCCTTTATCCATCTCTCATTAGCCTCCATTCTTGTTCATGATTTCTCGAACCAGTATTTATTCCAGTTTGACATGATATATCTGTCTTAACCACCAAATTCTTAAACTCGCATAACCACTTCTTCGTCTATGCAGTTGTAATTCTATCATTTAAGACGTCGTCACGCCCATCTTCACATTCCTTCATCATTAGGAATTTTTGAAAACATCGAATTTCTGACAAAGGAGATCAATAAAATGAATGGGGAATCAAGTACGAATATACACTGAGTTTGTTTGATAAAACTTTTATAAAGGAATTTAACCGAGAGATCAATATGATCTTTGAACTATTTTCAGGTTGCATTTGTCACTTGGTCAACCACCACAGTACATAAAGATGGCCAGTCTTTAGTACCTTTATGACAAACACAATCAGTGGCGTCCCACTAGACTTCTATCACAAAGATAAGATGTCCCTGAATCCCTATCTACATAGGTTGTTCATCTCAGCGGGAATAGAGAAATTCAAGCATTCATGATAATGGAAGGAATTCAAGAGTTTCAAAAATCTTCATGTAAAACCGAATCAAGTATTCTCTAAAAATTCAGATATTTCCGAAAGAACGAGATTCTAGTCGACTAAATCTGAATACGAAACTCATCATCGATTGATGTATAAAAGACTTTTCAATAGATGCTTCAATGATTGATCAAGCAAACATTCAAGAAATTCATAATTATTCATAACCTCACTCTTGTCGACTAAGCACTAATATACTTAGCTGCCAAAACCGGCCTGACCATAATGAGTTGAATAAATAGGAAGACCTCAATTCATTCTCGATTTTGGACCGTCACTGCGCAACGAATGCCTCAGCAACGATACCAACCGGGAATTAATTTACAATTCAAAATAAGAATAAGAAATTTCTTTAAGCAATGAATTTGAATGAATCAACGATTAAGGGTGCACAACTACGCTCAACTTCCAATTCTTACTAGTAATCGCTTCCCACTTCGCATTCTTAACCTTCTCGTACCATCTCCGAAACGCTCACATCAAAACTAATATCGTAGAAAGTTCTAGATTCTACGCAAAAATCTTGAGGTAACGTCCCCCGGTCTGATAACTCCAGCTGCCCACTTAGCTTATGCTGCTTCGGGTTTGCTGTTTTACTAATAGCCCAATCCTTAAACGATTCGAACTTCTACTCGCGTGATATGCCGAAAGACCGATTAACGTCGTAACGCTTGCCGAAGTATCCTAACGCGATCCTTATCCTAAACCGTTCTACCCGACGTCTATCTTATACACGTACCCTAACCCTCCTAATCTGTTTCAGTGACCATAACCTGTAGCTCTGATACCAACTTGTAGCATCCCAAAATCCGGGGTACAGATATGGGGCCACTAACTATAAACAATATTATACAACTCTGAATATAAACAACATTTAATAATAAAACCCCTTAACCAAGATCGCATACAGGTTATGGTATGTAACAACTATCGAATATCATTATTACAACCCAATCTCAGAATAAAAGAATATTATACAATTTTTATAACTACATGAGATTTCTGTCTATCTAAATGTCTAACCTTGACCAATTCCCAATCACTATCCGGCGAGATTCAATAACCCGATCATCTCCTCTCGCTGCTGGAAAGTAACACCACTGACCATTACTAGGTCCACTAATCCTCTCTATTAACTGAAGAAAACAAACAAGCAAGAGTGAGCCAACAATGCTCAGCAAGTACAATAGTGATAACAATTCCAATAATGATGAAAAATCTGATAAATAAGGGGGTTTCGTTTCATTCTATAAAGAATCACTTATATCAACTTTTAGATTGCCACGAGGGCCAACAATTCACCATTCATAAAGTGCATCAGAAACTAGAATTGACAATAATTCTGATATCGAATTATTATCCAAACAGACTTCCAAGAAATCAAAAACTGAACATCTCAATCTCAGAGTATAGATTAGAATTGGAATTTTATTTATTTTAAAAAAACAGTGGAGTTAGGCGGCTGATCAGTTCCGCACTAACCCCGGACAATGCACACAGCAAAGTCCCTCCTCTAAATGGATCCACGGCACACATTGGCCTCAATTTTGACCATTAAACTGGTCTCCCCGAAGGGACTCCTCTGACAATAATATGGTCTCCCCGAAGGGACATCTGAAAACATTTCCAATTCTAATTCAAACACATTGGGTGTCGGGACAATCGACAACCCTGATATCCAACCACTGGAAACTCACGTCTAGAATAACAACTCAAGATTAGGAGTTAATAAGAAACGACATCATCGTCTAGTATCGACAAGTTCGATACAACATAGGGAATAACCAGATAATCAAGATCTTAAGAAAATACCGACAAGTTCGGTACTAAGTGGGATGGAAAATATAAAGAATGACAATTCGAATAAATACCAACAAGATGAATATGAATAATTGGAATTTATAACATCAGCAACTTATGCAAAGAGAAATTTCATTTGAGCAAGAATAAGAATATAATTTACAATCAAATTTCAGCAACTTAAATTCTAGACTACAGTAAGGATATGGTCAAGTGTGGGGCTTCTAATAAAACTTATACACAATTAAGAGTTTGAGCTTACATAAGCGGATAAAATAACTTAAAACAAGTATTTGCCAAAACAGTTTCAATATGGAAAGGTTCAGACCAATTTGAAAGGAAACGTCTTTCTAAATGGGGTCCATTGGTAAAAAATATGCTAAGTCAGGAATTTTGCCAGCAGGTTTTCATAAAAGTTAAGAAAACTTGGTTTTCCTTGTTTAGAAAATTCTTAAAATTATCTGACGAAAATAGAGGAAATGGCATTCCTTTGTCAAAATGTGAAAAGGGTTATTCATAAGATTCTTTGTAAAACCGACATGTGGATTAATGGTAAGGAAATTAAACAGCATCATGCTAATTTGAAGAAGTTCATATGTCATCTTCCACTATACTTGACCAAATTAGTTCGCACGATAGATAACTAAATTGCATCACCTGAACAATAAGTGAATAGAAATAACACTTGCCTCGATTTATAGAGTTCCTGATTTCCCTACCGATACTCAATTTAGCTTCTCGTCAGTCTCTTTCATTTACAGATGGCTTCTCATTCAGTCCTACTTTCATCTTTACTTCATCGTCCGATAATCTCAACGTCACTTCACCTATCGACTTTAATACTTGTCCTTCTGTTCCTCTTTCAGATAACCCGTGCACTGTCCTTGGCTAGGTTTCCTATTCAAACCTTTTCAAAGTCAAATACTATTTTAGTATCCCACTAAGCAAAAGTCTTATTGTTTTGCTCTATTCTACCCATACGCGTCCTATAACGCTTACATACTTATCATATATACATATCCAATTACATACATAAATTAATCTCAATATAATCAACCAAGTCAAATAACACTTAACACAAATGGCCACTTATTACTTAAACATTATCCAGTGGCAACCACTACACAGAAAAATCACACCTCAAATCCTCATGTCAACTATTACTTATTTACTTAGACTCTCGATAATCATAGCATACTTTCCAATCACCAAATCAAATAAATTAAATAGATTTTAATTAGAATTGCAGGGGATTTTTAGAAAATTTCGGCATGAAGTATTCATAAATAGGACTATTCCCCTGTTTTTCAATTCAACCATTTAACTCAAAATCATATGAAAACTAAGCTGCCTCACTGGCAGCAACATAAAAATAAAAAAATAAAGAAAAGTACCCGCCTGAACATGCGGCAACTAAACACATAAGAAAAAGTATCCACCCAGACATGCGGCACATAGCACATAAGAAATTCTGCCTCGACATGCAGTAAACACATAATAATTTATATTAGCATTAACTACTACTTACGCTACATCAATGATCGTATCACTCACGCATTTTTAATGATACACGTGACGATCAATCATTGATATTCGTAAGCCCTAGGGAACAACCCCTAGCATTAACTATTACTTACGGTATATCGATGATCACATCACTCAAGTATATTAATTATACTCGTGATAGTTAATCATTGATATTCGTAAGCCCGAGGAACTTGTTGAAAAGAATTACGCAAGTCCTTAAATATTGACACTTAAAACTTTTGATCTCATTACAACACCTCGCAGATAAACACATAATAGAATGAATCTAACAATTAATCTTTGATAAATAACATATAATATATATAATTAGTAAAACCATCAAATACTACGACTCGCTTATACCATTTAGCACACAGACATTTACAACTAGTATAACCATATAACACCACATATTATCCGACAATTAATAATCACCCACTAACGACCACTAAACTCAAATATATTACCGAGCCCACGATCAATATAAAAATTACCATTAACAACATTAATCAATATCCAACACGATCTCCAACCGCAATTCACCTTTCATTTGCAACTATAAGACCTTAATAATTTTACAATAAAACATTTACTATCAATCCATTGTATACCAAACTTGGTATCCAACTAAATAAGATCACAACTAACAACTTTCATTTATAAATCCCCTTTAAATAAGGTCTTTAACTTACTCAAAACAACCTTCCAAAACAGGGCAACAAATCTGCCACCACTGCACACACTATAATCAAACATTTTTTTAATAAATCAAAAAATCAATATTTTTACCCAAATCTTTTTCTGAAATCTTTATAATTCCTTCCTTTATCCTCAATAAAAGTTTTAATCCAATTTACAGAGTTTAACTAGGTGAAACTTAGTTCCAAAGTGCGAATCCTGAGAGGTTCGGGTGTCCTGCGCAGGTTTCACTAAAACGTCCTTTTCTCCTTACTCGTTAACTCAAACGACGCACCGTTTTCTCCTACACAAACTAGACTCCGAATAGAACAACTTTCATGAAGACACCACTGCCCAGATAAGTACCCACGAATACCAGTTCATCACACAAAACAGGGCAGATTACAAGCTCAAAACTACCTTGTAGTTCTTACACAATAATTATCATCCATTAACATCCTCAACCCATTATTACAATAACCATCAAACAATAATACATCACTCATGATTTGCTAATTACAAACATATATGGTCATGGATAAATTTACAAAATCAAAGTTTAAGACAAGGATATTATACCTCTTTGTTCATCATCAAGCTCCACCAAGTTCATCCCAAACTTCAATCAACTTTTCCCCAATTTCTTCTTCAAATCCTATCTTGATTTCCTCTCTCTCTCTCTCTCTCTCTCTCTCTCTCTCTCTCTCTCTCTCTCTCTCTCTCTCTCTCTCTCTCTCTCTCTCTCTCTCCCTCCTCTCTCTCTTTTTATTTTCTCTCCCCCCGCTGCTTTCTCGAAGTTTCTGGCTACTGGGTTCTCTTATTGGGCCTAGCCTAATACTCTTTATTACTACTACATTCATTTCGGCCCAACTACACACTAATAAAACGACTTCTATAAATCATAATTAAATAAAATATTCGAAAAATTAAACTTCTCATTTTTAAAATAAAGAATATAAAATTACGAGCACACACATATTTTTAAAATATTTTTCGGATCAAAAATGAATTAAATATGGATTTTACAAGTTTTGATCATTTAAATACAATAAAACTCTTAAAATCATTTTAAAATACTCAAACATCCAAATTAATCCACCCAACAACTTTAAAAACTCAATAAATATATAAAGATAATATTTCGAGAGATTTCATGATTTTTAATTCCTCCGATAATTTTATAAAATCGCCAGAGGATCAAAATGCATGATTTAAATATATTTAAATCCTCAAAAAATACAAATAAAAATACACCGACCTTCACAGCTTACCCAAACCATCATATAATCACATAAACACAAATTCACATACATTCCACCTTTCCAACAATATTCACATAATATAATTTATAATTTATAATAAATAAAAAAAATTTTAAAATTGAAATTTTCTAGGTCGTTATACTAGGTCTCCTACTTCGTATTCTTTGCCTTTCCGAGCTAAGTCGGCATATTTCTTTTGTCGATCCTGGACTGCTACCAACCGTCCTCTGATTAGATCTATTGCCTCTTTAGTTCGTTGAACCACTTCGGGCCCGAGCATCTTTCGCTCTCCAACTTCATCCCAATACAAGGGAGATCGACATTTCCTTCCATAGAGGGCCTCATAAGGTGGCATTCCTATACTTGAATGAAAACTGTTATTGTAGGAAAACTCGATCAATGGAAAGTGATCATCCCAATTCCCTTTGAAGTCTATCGCGCAGACTCTCAACATATCCTCTAGCGTTTGGATGGTCCTTTCACTTTGCCCATCTGTCTGGGGGTGGTAGGCTGTGCTCATGTTCAGCCGGGTCCCTACACATTCTTGAAAACTTCTCCAAAACCTGGAGTTAAATCTAGGATCTCGATCGGATACTATTGCGACTGGGACTCCATGTCGCGCCACTATCTCTTTTAAGTAGATATCCACTAGTTTGTCGACCGTGTACCTTTCGTTGATCGGGAGAAAGTGAGCTGACTTCGTCAGTCGATCTTCAATTACCCATATGGCGTCATGATTAGCCTTGGTCCTTGGTAAACATATTACGAAATCCATGGCTATGTGTTCCCATTTCCATTCTGGAATCTCTAAGGGGTGTAGAAGTCCGCTGGGCTTCTGGTGCTCTGCTTTCACTCGCTGGCAGGTCAAGCATCTGCTTACCCATTCTGCTACTTCCTTTTTCATATTGGGCCACCAGTAATACTCCTTTAAATCCCTATACATTTTGGTGCTACCGGGGTGCAACGAGTATCTTGAGTTGTGTGCCTCGTTTAAAATCTCATCCTTGAGTTCCTGAACGTTTGGGATCCATATCCTGTACGTGTACCTCATGATCCCTTCCTTGTCTCTTTCACACTTAATTTCTTCCCCGGTCATTATCTCTTCCGTGGAGTTCTCTTCCTCCTCCATCATCCGTTCTTGGCAAAGTCTAATCTTTTCTAACAATGGAGATTGGATTCTAATTTCCATCAACTTTTCTTGGCCCTCTTCGGGTAACTTAATCTCAATTTCCAGCTTCTCATAATCTTTCACTAACTCTTCCTCTGAAGTTATCATCTTGAGTTTCTCTTTCCTACTAAGGGCATCCGCCACCACGTTGGCTTTGCCCGGATGATAACGAATTTCACAGTCGTAATCCTTGATTAACCCTAACCATTTCCTCTGGCGCATGTTAAGCTCTTTCTGAGTGTAAATGTACTTGAGGCTCTTATGGTCAGTGTAAATCTCGCACTTTTCCCCATACAAGTAGTGTCTCCAAATCTTTAAAGCGAAGACTATGGCTGCTAGTTCTAAATCATGCGTGGGATATCTGACCTCATAATCCTTCAATTGCCTAGATGCATATGCTATTACCTTGCCGTGCTGCATAAGCACGCATCCCAATCTTTTATGCGAAGCATCACTGTAAATCACGAAATCTCCTTTTCCATCAGGTAATGCCAGCACTGGGGCTGTCACCAACCTCTTCTTTAATTCTTGGAAACTCTTCTCGCATTTTTCGGTCCATTCAAATTTCTCAGTTTTACGAGTAAGGCGAGTTAATGGAGCGGCGATTTTTGAAAAATCTTGGACAAAACTACTCCTCGGTTGGAGTAGTTGGCCGTTCCTAGTTTGAAACTGCTTCTATCTTGGAGGGGTCAACCAACACTCCTTCTCTATTGATCACGTGCCCTAAGAATTGTACTTCATTTTTCCAAAACTCACACTTGGAGAACTTGGCATATAACTGCTTCTTCCTGAGTATTTCTAAAGTTATCCTTAAATGTTCATCGTGTTCTGCCTCTGTCTTTGAGTAGATGAGAATATCATCAATGAAGACTATCACGAATTGATCCAAATATTCTTTGAACACTCTATTCATTAAGTCCATAAAGGCTGCTGGGGCGTTGGTCAATCAAAACGACATCACCAAGAACTCATAATGTCCATATCTAGTACGGAATGCAGTCTTCGGGATATCTTCAGGTTTAATCTTCAGTTGGTGATATCCCGTTCTCAGGTCAATCTTAGAGAAGTATTCAGCGCCTCTTAGCTGGTCAAACAAATCGTCTATCCTGGGTATTGGATACTTATTCTTTATGGTTAGCTTGTTCAATTCTCTGTAGTCGATGTATAACCTCATACTCCCATCCTTGTTCTTAACGAACAACACTGGTGCGCCCCAAGGTGACACACTGGGCCTTATCATGCCCTTATCCAACAATTCATGTAACTGTTTAGATAGCTCCTTCATTCTTACTGGGGCTAATCGGTACGGGGCCTTCGAAACCGGCGCCGTCCCCGGGGCTAACTCGATGGCAAACTCAATTACCCTATCAGGTGGTAGTCCGGGAAGATCTTGTGGGAACACATCCTCGAACTCATTAACTACCGGAATGTCTTGCAATCTTGGCGCTTCCTTCTGAGTGTCTATAACGTAAGCTAAATAAGCCTCGTTCCCTTTTCGTAACAATCTCTTGGTTTGCGCCATGGTCAGAATTTTCTGGGTCTGTCGCATCCCCTTAAACACTATTTCTTTCTTCCCTGGGGTTTTCAACTTAACCTTTTTCCCTTTACAATCTATCTGCGCATTATTGAGAGACAACCAATCCATACCCAAAATGACATCAAATTCCCCTAGCTTAAAAGGAATTAAATCGACATAGAAGGATCGTCCTCCTATTTATACTTTACAATCGGGGTGAATTTGATTAACCGGTACGATTTCCTGATTAGGTATTTCTACTTGTAAGGAATCTCTTAGTTGCTGGGTTTTAAGTTTCAATTTATGCGCAAAATCTCTAGATATAAAAGACTTAGTTGCTCCTGAATCAAATAAGACATTTGCACTAACTGAATTGAGAGAAAATGTACCTGCTATCACATCCGTGTCCCTCACGGCATCTTGTACTGACATGTTAAAAGTCCTAGTAGTTGGTGGCCTATTTGAGGCAGCCCTGCTTGCCCATGATGCTGCTGGTTTGTTCCTTGGGCAGTCCTTCCTCATGTGCCCTAGCTGTCCGCACTGGAAATAAGTGGTGCTTTTGTTGGTACTATGGACAACCGCAGTGCAGGTGTTAGAGTAGTGGCCCACTCGTCCACACTTATAACAGGTTGGCTGCTTCTGGTTGCACACTCCGGGATGTCTTTTCCCACACGTTGCACATGCTGGCAAGGAAGGTCTAGACTGATGGGAACGGGACACTCCTGTATGCTGGCCGCCCAGGCTCACACTCATGCTCACATGTGGTTTGAATCTCATACCCCTGCTAGGTAGAGAGACTGCTCCTCGATTAAACTTGTTCGGGGGCTTTCCTCATGCGGACCCTTCGCCCATACTAACATGTTTTCTCTTAATCCCCCTTCTCTTTCTCTCTCTGCATCTGATCGCTTCCAGCTTCCACAATGGTGGCTTTTGCACCAGGGTGGCATAATCCGTAATTTCTAAAACCGCCACTCTATTCTGGATCCACTGCTTCAACCCTTGTTGAAACCTGTTATCTTTCTTTTCTTCGGTATCCACAAATTCTGGCACAAATCTCGACAGCGCAGTAAATTTGGCCTCATAGTCAGCCACTGACATATTGTTCTGTTTCAGTTCCAAAAACTTAAGTTCCATCTGAGTTTTCATGAACTTCGGGAAGTACTTCTCTAGGAATAATTGTTTAAACCTTTCCCAGGTTACGACAACATCAGTCTCCATGTTCTTTTTGGCTTCCCACCAATAATTGGCCTCTCCCTTTAGTAGGTAAGTAGCAAAAACAGTCTTCTGAGCCTCATTGATACTCAGAATCTCGAAAGATTTTTCCATTTCCTTGACCCAGGCCCTCGCCTCAACTGGATCAGCCGATCCGTAGAACTCTGGGGGCTTAAGGGACTTAAAGGCCGTAAAGGAATTTACCACTGAAGTGTTGTTTCCTGGTGGTGGTTGAGGGTATTGGTTCAAATTCTGCCTAAGTAGATCCATAAACTGGCCCATGGGGTCTCCGTCCTGGTTCTCCCCTTCCTGCTCCACTTCAGTTTCTCCACCCTCTATTCCCCACTCAAATTCTTCAGAGTACATGGGTTCATCCTCTGCTCCATACTGGGAATCTTCTTGCTCATTATAGTCCTGATCTTGTTCTTCACTATTTTCATGGTTTTCCTCATATTGGTTGTGACTCTCTTGGTCAGTAGATTCACGGGGGTTAGCCCTAGTGCCCATTCGTCTTGGAGGCATTTTACTGAAAATTTGGAAAATTTTACATTAGGTTCACTTGCCTGTTTTAAAGGATTTTTTCCTTGCATAATTCGTTACATGATTGGATTTAGGATCCCACAGTTTTATATCTCATGGCAACTTAATCGAAAACAGTGAAGGGTTTCGAGCATCAAACGCAGCGGAAAATTAAAACAAAAACAATAATTATCGAAACCCTACCGCAGGATCCATGCAAAAACATGATATTTAATTCGGAGATTGATGATTTACCTTAAAGAAGCTTTACGATTGTATGTCTAATGGATATCCAAGCTTTCACGATCGTTGAGTGCTCCTCTTCGAAGCCTCCTCTACGGTATCCACACGAACACTCCAAGAACGATTCTTGATTGGAAGGGAGGTACTAGCCTCCAATGAAAATATGAGATCTTTTTTTTAGGTTTTGGTTCAAGCGGCTGGGGATTATTTTTGTCGTACAAAATTAATTACCTTCTTTACCTATCATCATATATTTATATGATAGTGTAAGGTAAAAGCCCAACTAAAAACCTAGCCCAAGTTTGATTAATTAAATAATAGAATCAAATCCTATTATTTAAATAAATAATAATTAAGTCATACTTAATTATTAAAATCATATCTCATTTGTATTTTATTATATCTTAATTAAGTCCCACTTAATTAATATAATAAAATACAACTAATCATTTAATTAATTTAAATTCATAATTTAAATTAATTCTTCCTTAAAATGTTCTATGTGTGTGACCCTGTAGGCTATCATTTAATTGGCAATAATTTTATTCTCTAATAAAATTATAAACAATGAGCGGCATCTAGTAATACATCATTGCTACCCAATTAAATAATAATTAAATCGTGATTCGATAAAACCTTTTGTGATTAATGTTCCCGTGTAATATAATCCCTTTAACCAAATATTATAGATTAAACTCGAGGCATGTTTCATGTCATCCTCTTCATAATTTAATCCGGGTTTACTTGATCCATGAGTAGACTATTAATAACAAATCATTATTTGAGCACGGCCATGCATTTTATAGTCTCACTCAATCAAGAGGCCAATAATATCTCTCCAAATAATAGGAGGGTTAAATCCTTTATCTATCATTCATATTTCTCATACGATTCACAATATACCCGATGTCCACTTTTATCATTACCCGGTCAAAGGTAACTTTTAATGTAGTCAAAGTATATTATCCTCGTATAGAAATATAATGATCTCAAGTCAAAGGATCATTACACCATTATCACTGTGAGTCTTTCTTATGACTTAATTAACATGAAGAATCTCACGGTGGGTCTGTCCAGTACCATGTACCCTACATGTACCTATGTATTGACTTTAGTATCTCCATACTTATAACCAATGAGATGTGGTTATCAGTCAAAAACATACTAGTCTATTTATGTATTATTATTGTCCTGTATAATAATACTCGACTAGGGACCTTTAAGAATATGATATTATATAATCTCAAATTCAAGTTGTAAACATAAACTATATAATGTGTATCATTATTCTAAGGACATTTATTATGCTAACAAATATCGCAGTAATTCGAGTCATAATAAATACATTTATTTAATAATCAAATGACATAAGGTTTATTTAAGAAACAATGTATTGCCTCTAGGGCACCTACACTAACAATCTCCCACTTGCACTAGAGCCAATCACCCATGTATCTAATACCCATGGAACTAGTGTGACCGTCGTGCTTCTGCTGCGATAAAGCCTTGGTCAGTGGGTCCACAACATTTTCATTGGTATGCACTTTACATTTATGTATATCTCCTCTCTCGTTTATCTCTCGAAGAAGATGATATCTTCTAAGTATATGCTTTGCCTTGGAATGGGACCTTGGTTCCTTAGCCTGCGCAATGGCTCCATTGTTATCGCAATACAGATCAATTGGATCTGCGATCGACGGAACCACACCAAGTCCGGTAATAAATTTCCGAATCCAAACAGCCTCTTTGGCTGCTTCACTAGCGGCAATATACTCAGCTTCCATTGTAGAATCAGCCACTGTCTCTTGCTTCGAACTTTTCCAGCTTACAGCACCTCCATTTAGACAAAACACGAATCCAGACTGGGACACAGAATCGTCCCTATCTGTCTGGAAACTAGCATCAGTGTAACCTTTTACGACCAGCTTCTCATCTCCTCCGTATATCAAGAACGAATCTTTAGTCCGTTTAAGGTACTTAAGAATATTCTTGACAGCTGTCCAGTGACCCTCACCTGGATTAGACTGGTACCTGCTCGTCATGCTTAAAGCATACGAGACATCAGGACGAGTACATATCATTGCATACATTATAGAACCAATTGCCGAAGCATATGGTACTTTACTCATACGGTCCTTATTATCTGATGATTTAGGACAGTTTTCCTTTGAGATCACTATCCCATGAGACACCGGGACAAAGCCCCTCTTTGCCTCTTGCATTCCAAAACGATGCAATAGTTTGTCAATGTATGTACTCTGACTTAGGCCGATTAATCTTTTAGATCTATCCCTATAGATCCCGATCCCTAAGATATAGGTAGCATCGCCTAAGTCTTTCATCGAGAAACTTTTTCCCAACCAAGTCTTCACAGCTTGTAGAGAAGGAATGTCATTCCCTATTAGTAATATGTCATCCACATATAATACTAGGAATGCCACATGGCTCCCACTAACCTTCTTGTAAACACACGGCTCATCCTCATTTTGTTTGAAGCCAAACTCTTTGACTGTTTCATCAAAACGGATGTTCCACCTCCTTGAGGCCTGCTTCAATCCATAAATAGATCGTAGCAACTTACAAACCATTCTAGCAAACTTTGGATCGACAAAACCCTCAGGTTGTGTCATGTACACATCCTCTTCTAAGCTTCCATTTAAGAAAGCAGTCTTGACATCCATTTGCCAGATTTCATAGTCATAATAAGCCGCTATCGCAAGCAAAATCCTGATGGACTTGACCATAGCTACCGGTGAGAAAGTTTCATTATAGTCAATACCATGAATTTGCTTGAAACCTTTCGCCACCAGTCTTGCTTTGTAGGTCTGTAAATTTCCATCCATGTCAGTTTTCTTCTTGAAAACCCACTTGCACTCTATGGGTTTAATCCCATCAGGTGGTGCAACCAAAGTCCATACTTTGTTTTCATACATGGAATCCATCTCAGATTTCATGGCTTCCAGCCATCTCTCAGAATCTGGACTATTCATAGCATCCTTGTAGGTGAGAGGCTCATCATTGTCTACAAGCATCACATCACCACCTTGAGTCAGGAGAAATCCATAATATCTCTCTGGCTCATGGCGAATCCTACTTGATCTACGAACAACCTGTGTTTCTTGAGCATTATCGTTATTCTGCACTTGTTCCACTTCAGGTTCAATGCTATTTTGTGGTTCTCGATCTTCATCGAGATCTATAGTCCTCCCACTGTTTCTTTTGGAAACAAAATCTCTTTCCATGAAAACAGCATCTCGAGCAATGAACACTTTCTGCTCAGAAGGATTATAAAAATAATACGCCTTTGTTTCTTTAGGGTATCCCACAAAATTGCACTCTTCGGATTTAGGTCCAAGCTTGTCAGATACTTGACGTTTTACAAACGCCTTGCATCCCCAAACTTTCATAAAGTTCATGCTTGACCGTTTCTCCTCCCATATATCATATGGAGTCTTTTGAACCTTCTTTGTTGGAACATGGTTAAGTGTGAAAGTTGCTGTTTCTAGAGCATAACCCCAGAAACTTATTGGAAGATCTGCATGACTCATCATCGATCGTACCATGTCTAACAGGGTACGATTTCTCCTCTCTGAAACTCCATTCCATTGAGGAGTACTTGGCGGAGTGAGTTGTGATACAATACCACACTCCTTTAAATACTCTTTAAATTCGGTGCTTAAGTATTCACCCCCACGATCGGATCGTAAGATTTTAATACTTGCACCTCCGCCTATTTGCTTCTCTACTTCAGCCTTGTATTCTTTGAATTTTTCAAAAGAATCGGATTTGTTCTTCATAAGATATACATATCCATATCTACTGAAGTCATCAGTAAATGTTATGAAGTAGTAGTAGCCTCCTCTAGCCATCATACGCATTGGGCCACATACATCACTATGTATTAGCTCCAAACGTTCAGTGGCCCTTTGACCCTTACCAGTAAAAGGGGCTTTAGTCATCTTACCAAGCAAACAAGATTCGCATTTTTCGTATGATTCAAAATCAAACTTATCCAAGTATCCATCTTTATGTAATTTGGAAATGCGTTTCTCATTTATATGGCCTAGACGACAATGCCAGAGGTATGTTTGATTTGAATCATTAACTTTAAGTCGTTTGTTTTCTATGTTACAGATAGGATTATCTAAATCAAGAACATATAAACCATTAAATAAATGCGCAACACCATAGGTTAAATCATTCAAAGCAAAAGAACAACTGTTGTTCTTTATTGTAAACGAAAAACCTTTCTTGTCCAAACAAGAAACAGAAATAATGTTTCTGCGAATCGCAGGCACGTAATAACAGTCATTTAGTTCTAAAACAAGCCCAGAGGGCAAAGATAAATAATAAGTTCCTACGGCTAAAGCAGCAACTCTTGCTCCATTGCCTACTCGTAGGTCCACTTCTCCCTTAGCCAAAGTCCTACTTCTCTGTAGTTCCTGCACATTTATACAAATGTGAGAAGCACATCCAGTATCCAATACCCAAGATGTAGAAATAGACAGATTGACTTCTATAACATAAATACCTGATCCAGAAATCTGAACACCCTTCAATTTCTTCAGATCCTCCAAGTAAGCATGACAGTTTCTCTTCCAGTGACCAGGCTTGTGACAATAGTGACAATCACCTTTGTCAGCCTTTGCGACATCTCCCTTCGGCTTTTTAGCCTTTTTGAAAGAGGGCTTAGAAGGACCAAGATCTTTCGGTGTAACCTTTTTCTTGCCCTTCCATTTCCCCTTTCCCTTAGCACCTTTCTTGCCCACCATCATTATGGGAGCCTTCTCAGGTGCCTTGACCATATTTGCTTCAGTGGTCCTCAGCATGGCCAACAATTCCATAGGAGTCTTATCTTGCTCAACCATATTGAAAGTCATTATGAACTGAGCATAGTCGCTGTTCAAAGATTACAAGATTATATCGACTTGAGCCTCTCGCTGAAGCGGGAAACCCAAACGAGCAAGGTAATCACAATACCCAATCATCTTTAGAACATGTGGTCCGACTGGTCCATTGCCCTGCTTACACGAGAAGAGTGCTTTGCTTGTGTTGAACTTTTCAACACGAGCCTGTGATTGAAACATCGTTGAAAGATGTTCAAACATAGTATAAGCATTCATATCAAAATGCTGCTTCTGGAGCTCAGCATCCATAGTAGCAAGCATAAGACAAGCCACATCAGTTGCATCATCAATATGCTTCTGATAAGCATTTCGTTGAGCAGCAGTGGCATTGTTAGCAGGGGCTGCCGGTGGAGGAATATAAATCACATAAGATTTCTTTTCCTGCATGAGAACAATTCTCAAATTCCTAGACCAGTCAAGGAAGTTCGATCCTGTCAGCTTGTCCTTCTCAAGGACTGATCGCACAGAGAAAGTGTTGTTTGTATTTTGTGCCATTTGTTTTCTACAATGATAAAATGCATAAGATAAGTTAGATTGTTACATTAATTATGTTCAAGTGATTATGACATATTCATAATATATCTCCCACTATTTTTATCAAATTAATAGCCCTTACTATTAAATCGGAAAGAATATCTCATAAATCTTTCTAGTGAGCCAAAATCCATATTTCGTCATATCCTAAGTCAACCACTGGTAGTCCTTAAAACATGATTATTTAGGTAGACAACAGTTGTCAATTATATCATATATAATTCTTGGATAGTTTGGTGAACAACAATTGTTCTTGTCTATCTAATAGATTTTGAACCAAACTCTATGCTTCTAAGTTCATAATAATTGAATATAACCGTTTATTTTCACCTTATTATGACGACTCAGTTAAGTTAAACCCAATGATACAACGGTCGAATATAACCGCTTATATTCGTCACATCTCACCACGATAGACAGGAGTCCCCTGCCACTGGCAGTCATTCCCCTTATCGATCTAGGATTCAATGAGTGTTCATTCATTGGAAAGCATCCGATAAAAGAACTTAATATTTTGTTAAGGGGTTTTGTATTAAAACGACCATGATCCCATCATAAAGAGATTCCCAATTTTTCCTTGAATTAAATACTTAAAATCAATATTCATCAATAGTTTGATTTCCAGGTTGTTGGAGGAGTCACAAGTGGCCTCACTTAATACCCAACTTCCTTACAGGTAAAACCCGTTTTTGACAAAATCTCCCCATATCTAAATAATTGAAAATTCGTATTTAATTCCGTGTTTCATAAACACAGAAATCTCATGATCGTTTGTTTATTTTAAAATCTTGATCGTTACAGATTTTATCTTGTTTAGCATGGCAAGCATGGTATGGCTGACGTATACAATACATGCATACATCATTAATCTAATTAAAACATGCATACATTTGCTACTCTACACATGCATCATATGTAAAGTAAGTGCATTATGTAAACGTGATTGGTTATGGCCTTTATCCTATATGATCCTTTCAAGCTAATGAAAGGATCAAGGACAATCTATGGGTGGTTTAAAATACTATACTATTACATGTCTTCTTCTTTGCTGCTACAATGCCTCCTTGGATCGCCTCCTTGCTTGCTTGTCTTCATGTATTCATGTACATTACATAAACAAAACAACTATACTAATGTACTTACAAGGAGAACTCGAGTTACATTCGAGATTTAATCATTACAAGGAATGACGACATGCAAGTCGTATTTAGAAACCAAACCATAAACAAAAACCTCTATCCTATGGGTCTCAAGGCCATAACCATCCACCATGCTCAAGTAACAATTAAATAACATGTCATATTATCTAATCATGTTATACCATATCATATTTCAGATGATCCAATCAAAGAAATCATATAACGCAAAAATCAGAAAATCAGAATCAAATTCTGAAAACAACAAATCGCGTTTTTCATGCACTAAACGGCGTCAAACGCCTTACAGACGAGTCGGTGATACCTTTAGTATCAGTTTTGTTCAGACACTCGTTTCCAGTCAGAAAACACATATCGTTTGCGAAAATCTGACACTGGACACAGATTTCACCAGATCTGCGCAGCGTATACAGAAATCGTATCGTATGCAATCCCCATATCATGAACAAACAAAAATCATGTATATATCAATATACATACAGATTATATGATCATCATACGATCATCCCAATCATCATTAACATACAGTTTATACATATATATATATATCAAAATCAACGCATCATACATGACAATCATCAAACATGCTCGTATATATATCAAAACTGTAACATATAACCGAATTAAAACGTTTTTGCAAGTAGCTCTGATGCCATTGAAGGGTTTCGAGCATCAAATGCAGCGGAAAATTAAAACAAAAACAATAATTATCGAAACCCTACCGCAGGATCCATGCAAAAACATGATATTTAATTCGGAGATTGATGATTTACCTTAAAGAAGCTTTACGATTGTATGTCTAATGGATATCCAAGCTTTCACGATCGTTGAGTGCTCCTCTTCGAAGCCTCCTCTACGGTATCCACACGAACACTCCAAGAACGATTCTTGATTGGAAGGGAGGTACTAGCCTCCAATGAAAATATGAGATCTTTTTTTTAGGTTTTGGTTCAAGCGGCTGGGGATTATTTTTGTCGTACAAAATTAATTACCTTCTTTACCTATCATCATATATTTATATGATAGTGTAAGGTAAAAGCCCAACTAAAAACCTAGCCCAAGTTTGATTAATTAAATAATAGAATCAAATCCTATTATTTAAATAAATAATAATTAAGTCATACTTAATTATTAAAATCATATCTCATTTGTATTTTATTATATATTAATTAAGTCCCACTTAATTAATATAATAAAATACAACTAATCATTTAATTAATTTAAATTCATAATTTAAATTAATTCTTCCTTAAAATGTTCTATGTGTGTGACCCTGTAGGCTATCATTTAATTGGCAATAATTTTATTCTCTAATAAAATTATAAACAATGAGCGGCATCTAGTAATACATCATTGCTACCCAATTAAATAATAATTAAATCGTGATTCGATAAAACCTTTTGTGATTAATGTTCCCGTGTAATATAATCCCTTTAACCAAATATTATAGATTAAACTCGAGGCATGTTTCATGTCATCCTCTTCATAATTTAATCCGGGTTTACTTGATCCATGAGTAGACTATTAATAACAAATCATTATTTGAGCACGGCCATGCATTTTATAGTCTCACTCAATCAAGAGGCCAATAATATCTCTCCAAATAATAGGAGGGTTAAATCCTTTATCTATCATTCATATTTCTCATACGATTCACAATATACCCGATGTCCACTTTTATCATTACCCGGTCAAAGGTAACTTTTAATGTAGTCAAAGTATATTATCCTCGTATAGAAATATAATGATCTCAAGTCAAAGGATCATTACACCATTATCACTGTGAGCCTTTCTTATGACTTAATTAACATGAAGAATCTCACGGTGGGTCTGTCCAGTACCATGTACCCTACATGTACCTATGTATTGACTTTAGTATCTCCATACTTATAACCAATGAGATGTGGTTATCAGTCAAAAACATACTAGTCTATTTATGTATTATTATTGTCCTGTATAATAATACTCGACTAGGGACCTTTAAGAATATGATATTATATAATCTCAAATTCAAGTTGTAAACTTAAACTATATAATGTGTATCATTATTCTAAGGACATTTATTATGCTAACAAATATCGCAGTAATTCGAGTCATAATAAATACATTTATTTAATAATCAAATGACATAAGGTTTATTTAAGAAACAATGTATTGCCTCTAGGGCACCTACACTAACAAACAGTACATATGCTAATAAATTCGTGATCACATCCCAACAAAATTGAAATAACTGAAAGGGAAACAAATATATACCAGGTACCGAAAAGGTACAACATCCGAGTTACAACGATAGTTTAAAGTACAACCATCCTAACTACAACAACAAGTCAATACGCTGTCTATCTGTCTAGTCTGTAAAAAGGGAAAATAAGTACAATGAAACCATCCCTACAAAAGCCGACACTACTATGTCCGTACGTGACTAGACAACTAGACTACTGCATCACTACATCTGAAATCAGCCGCCACGACGAAACATCGTCCGAACTGCGGAAAATTTCCTCGGCATCTGCTCTGTCTACCATACCATGCCCATCAGTAGGCAACCGTCGCACCCTCATCCGAGCCCTCAGCTCGATGCGGGTCACAGCCCTATACCCAACCCTATCACTGATAGTCCTCCGGCCCTGCAACCTCATCCGGGCGGCTCTCTCTGCTGCTAGCTCCCTCCTAGACTCCGCCAACCTGGCATCCGCCACTGACAACTCTCTATAAAGCCCGTTCACAATCAAGTTGTGAACACATATTGGGACTCCTCCTATCGGGACATGAGGTGGGGTGGATGGCTCAGTTGGAGATGCAGTCTCTGTCTGTTGGGGCTCTGGGGTAAGCTCCTCAAACTCATCGGGGAATGGGCTCACAGGTAGTGGTGGTGGGGTAGGGGCTCTCTCAACAGAGAGGGGTGGCACTCGTAGTCCGGAACTCCCTACTGCGTCATCCACTGGCTCATCCTCATCTATAGCCTGTCCAACAACAGCAGCCATGACCTGCTCAGTGGTCATATCAGTATCCTCCTCCATGGTCCTAATCTTAGATACAACCCAAAAATCTTCATCCTCAGCAACTAACTCAGTGTCCTGCCCTGTCTGGACCCCCTCCGGGTCCTCCTCCCCCTCAGTCTCAACAACATCTGTATCGGCATCAACCTGGACCTCCTCAGGGTCCTCCTCCTCAGACTCAATCACATCAGTATCAGCATCAACCTGGACCTCCTCAGGGTCCTCCTCCTCAGGCTCAGTATCCTCATTAGGAAAGTGCTCATAATACGGGTCCGTAGTCCGGAACATGTCCTCATCATGCTGTCTCGCAGCTGCCTCCTGGGCCGACATGTCGCTCGCCTACACAAGACGAACTATGTTACTATCATGATACTTAAAAAGTTCCCGTAAGGGTTTTAGGTGAACCTGGTAAGGGTTCTTATTATATTAGTGAATTTATTATTATATAACGTCGCATCATCTCTTGGGATATATAACTCTCGCTCTGATACCATCTCTGTAACACCCCCAGATCCGGGGTCAGGGATCAGGTCGTTACGGTCTCATAACTCATACATAATACTTGACTTGAGTCCAAAATCAATAAGTAGCATGCTATGACCCCACAATAATATCCACTCTCACACACACACACACAGTTATAGTCCCAGAGATGAAATTGAAATAAGTCTTACATAAAAGGGTTTGCGAATAAAAGTTATTACAATCCAAAAGGATAACATCATAAGTTTAAAAGTTTTGCCGTTGATTACATTAATTATACATATAGTTAAACAGGAAACAAAAGCTGTCTAACTATGCTACCTCAGCAGCGGGGAGTCCGGTGGGTCGGGTAACCCGCTTGTGCCGAGTGCGCCTGACGCGAGCCATCTGTCCTAGCTGTTGTTGTGACATGATAAATAAGCAAGGGTGAGCAATAGCCCAGCAATAATAATATAACAGGACAGTGATAGTATATAGCAGTTCGAAGTATCATTATTTCCATATGCCATGCATTAACGAAGTTAGTGCCAGTATAATATAAAGGATGAAGTTACAAGATAACTTAAAGTGTTTATTTTGTGGAAATATCTGCTAAGTCAAAATAAGCAAGATATCATCATTTATCATATTAAGAGGAACTTGCAAGGAAAATATTGCAATTCCAGTTATTAACATTTTTCGAAGTTCTACAACCTGAAAGAAGTCTCTTCGATACGTGTTGCGGAAGACACCGTCAACCTGAAAGAAGTCTCTTCGATACATGTTGCAGGGAATTCCCAATTTGGGAGATGAACCAATACTGGAGTTATCACGCGCCAGCTGTCCCACTCCCTGATGATCAGTCGGGGATGGTACAACCCAATATAGTTTACTACCGGTAGAAGGAAGAATTGACGGCTCCACTTATAGACTGCCTTTAATAGTAACTCCCTGGCCAATGATTAGGCCTTGTGATGGACCGCGCGACTCAGCCTCTTACACACGACTCCTAGTTCGAATAAATCCACAGCATTGAAACGTAGGGTTTGTCCTCCTTTCCCCAAGTGAAATACTTGTTGATAAGACTCCACAAAGTAGTCGTATCCAGTTGGAAAGGAGAACTCACCAACATTTCCCAAGCCTTTGCTTGTTAATGGATATTAACTTGTTCCAACAATTTTACCCCTCAAATGATGAGAAGGTACACACAGACTTAATGAGTCCGTAGCAACCAAGTTGCGAGTGAAAAGGATATATTATGACCGGGAATTCTACAAGATAAATAACCTTTCTCAAATAAGGTTCCCTTATAATTTAAGAGATAGATTCGAGTGAAGAATGGAATCTTGAGGACCTTTCTTAATATAATATTAATAGTATGACTCCGAAGAATTTTCAGAATGATCGAAGGTCGAAGACAATATTTGAAGAATAATAAACAACATTGAAGTTGTTTCCAAGTATTAAATAAATATTTATTGAGTCGGAAGTATTTAATGAATGAAGAATATTTTTAATCAGAGTATTTTTCAAAAGAATCCTTGAAGGAATATTAAGAAAATATTTATTGAATAAATAATTACTTAAATGAATATTAAAATAATATTCATTTAATAAATAATTTTGAATGGAATGTTTGGAATAATATTCGTTAAGTAAATAAGACTTCAAATTAATATTCAAAAATAATATTCATTTAATAATTAATAATTTAAATGAATATCCAAGTGATATTCATTTAATAAGTCAAACCTTAAAGGAATATTCGAGAATAATATTCCCTTAATACATGATGTTTTAAATTAATGTCCGAATGATATTTATTTAATAATCGATGATTTTATGGAAATATTTGAAATAATATTCGATAAATGGTTCGTCTTTGAATGAATATTGAAAAATAATATTCATTGAATAGATAACGTTCAAATAAATATTTGAAGTAATAATCGTTAATTAAATAATCTCGGATGAATATTCAAATAATATTCGTCAACCAAACAAGGGAAATTATTTACTTAAATGTTTCCCTCGAAAGTAATTACGATATATCAAGAAGTACTGACTCCCGGTCTATATTCAACAAATTGGATTCATACGCCCTTCTCTAAGGGTCTTAACAACATCCGACTTATAATCGATATATTATCTATCTACTTATAAGCCAAAGAACAATCAGGGAACAAGTATATCAATATGACTTGAAAGTAGGCATGCATGATATGGCATATATATAACAGAAAGCATATATTTTCATAACAACAGCCTAAAAAGGGAAAGTTGAAACTTGCCTGGTAATTGAGTACGAGTAGGGGTAGTGGTAGGGTATCCCGGGTCAGCTCAGCGATCTATAAATAGCCAAGAGATTCGAGGTTAATCGCTTAACACTTTTAAAAAGGTTAAGTATTTAGTTAAGTCGAAACATGTTTTCGAATTATCTCGTTATACCCCTTTTTAGTGTAACTCTTTTATTACCGATACGATTCAACATTTGCTCGTCATTAAGACACGTCATCGTACTCACATTTAGTGTATACTTAAGTCGTATAAGTTCAAAATTCGATCGATTACGAACCAAGATTATATCTCGAGTTTTATCGCTCGTTTTCTTAGTTATAACCAAAGTTATACTTTTGAGGGTTCGTTCGCGTTTAACCTAGATTCAAACATTTTTATAAAATCAAAAAACGATCCGATTCACATGAGATTTTCTCTCACACCTTCCTTTTTACCTCTAGTATTTAATTACCAAGATTCGCCACTGACTTACGTATTTTACGAGGGTTCAATTTTAGTTACGAATTCTCATTTCCGGTTTCGAACAACTTTTAGTAAACCAACTGTAAGTCCGTTTCACACGTTCTTTATATCAAAACGAAGCTCATACCATAATCTATCTAATCATGGCAGAAAACTTTCTGGACAGTAGGGTTTTGACACGAAAAATGGCATACAAAACATGATATTGTAAAATCGGATATTATAACGGCTATGTTTACTCGTTTTCCAAAGTTTTTACACTTTATCACGATCATACCATGATCAAATCAACCACTCCAACACATGATAAACATCATGACTTGTCTAATAACATCTCATATCAACCATCTCATGGTTCATAAACCAAATCACAACCATAATCAACTAATAACATGGATCTAAGCATATCATAACATACTAACACTAAATCATCCATAAAATCTCAAAATAACACCAAGGGTTTTCAAGTCTTATACCTTCCTTAGAGTATGATATATCCTTACTAAGCCTTGTATGATCCTTAGGAGTGCTTAAGCTTGCTAGATTAGCCATGAAAACAAGAAAAAAAACAAGTTAGATCTTGAAGAACACTATTCATGCTCCTCTTGTATGATTTATTTGAAAATGGAAACAAAGGAGTTTGGAGCTAATATTTTGAGGAGATCATTTTTATGAAATATAGGACTCACCATAAAAATTTCATGAACAAACAATGGTAAGAAGGTTGATTTTGGATTTGGAATTTGGGGATGGGCCGAATGGAATGATACAATGGGGAGGAGAGTGTTTTGCTTTCCTTTGTGTTGGTTGCTTGGAATAATGCATAAAGTGATTTTTTTTTAGAGATAATATCTCATCCAAGTGGTGTTAGTGGAGTGTGATGTAATGGATGATGATTTTGTAGGACAAGTGTTGTGTTTTGCATGGTGGAAAGCTAACCAAGAGTTTTGATTTCTAAGTACTAGTTGTATTCTAATTAATCTAGTTACTTGCTAATTACTAGATATTTATCACTTGCTCATGCATGTATCTTGCTTTCTCTGCTTGATTCTGTGTCCGGTTATTACTCGTTTCGATTGATCGTTCGTAGGAATATTTCACGGATTTCTAATTAGGGTTTACCGGGAATCCTCTTAATATTAATACTATCATCCTCCATCTTTCTTTCTATCTTTCCAATTTATATTCCTTAAATCCATTTGTTAAATCTTTAAGTCTGTCAGTGTCCAGGGAACTCTTGGAGAAAATAAAAGTGCGGTTTTTTAGAATCCGACAGCTTTTACATACAATTATTTTCCCCCTGGATCACTAATACGAACTCTGAAATCCGTTCCGAATACTTCTATATAGTGTCGTCTCATATTATTCTTACTTCCACCAAAAATACTATTCATTCTTTATTCTTTACTTATTCTCTTAGGGTTGTACAATTGTCCGTATTCTCTTTCGATCGTTCCTTAACCTTTTTTACGGAACCACTGGATTAATCGTTATCGATCTGGATGACATGAGAATATTCTCTTGCTTGGAATTGCCATATCTTATTCCCTTAGGAGATAGATTATTCTTACCTAAGTTGTCAATCATTAGCATTCATCAAGACATATAAACAATAAAGTCGAATTCCATTCATTCTTTCAAAATATCAACTATTACATCGTAGCCGTAACCACTATTCATTCTTACATCATTAAATAAATAAAAGTTTTTAATTCTACCCAAAATCTGAGTTCTTACACAATCTGCTGTTCCTGATTCTGATGAAGCTGAAATCTTGTAAGAACTTGAGGTTATGATTCTTGCTGATGTGGTTGAAATTCACAATCTGGAAGTTGATGAACAAGAAAAGGAGGCCAGAAAAAGAGCAAAAGATACTGAGGTTGAAGAAACCAAAAAGTACTTGGAAGATCTAGCTGTTTCAAACAGATTATTGTGGTATGATCGAAATAGACTTGTTCCAGAACATCAATAGAATAATACACCAGTAATAGGAAAGAAAAGCAAGAATTGGAAGAACAGAGTAAGAAACTATAGAGAACCAGTTGTTTTCAAATCTGTTGGATTAATTACTGGACCTTCACTGATTGAGTCTGATGAATCTTCATTGGTTGCTAAGGTTGAATCTGCTGAATCTCTGCCATTGTGGACGAGTATGCAATCTGGTTTGACGGGTTTAGAACCTGGAACAGGAGGAGGTATTGGATTTCGTAATGCAGAAGTTGTTTTTATATCTCAAACAGATCAACATTTTCTTGTTAAGAGGATTGGTGATCAACTAACTGTTGATGATCTTTGGGAACTAGAATTTGTTGCTATTGTTGCTTGCAATGTGGACTCAAAGAAGATAGAGAAATTGCTGTATTTCATGAAAGACAAAAGTGTCAAGAAGCTGTCTATTCATGAGGTGTTGTGCAAATCAACAAAAGAGTTAAAATATGTTCTCTATTTGCTTGAAAATAGACAGATCCCTGATAAAGAAGCCAGTGTTTACAATAACTGGTGTACCATGATCTTCAGAACAATCAAGTCTAGATATTTAGAATGAGGATCAAGGTATGATGGTAATTACACTCCCATGTACTTGAATACAGAAGGACAAGAAGTTGAAATGCAAAAGGGTTCAGCTGTTAAAGAAGTGATATTTTATCAAGAACAATTATCTCTGAATCCTGGTGGAAGAGATCTTTCATATTTACTATTGGGAGAGTTAGATTTACCAAGAAACTCAATTCAGAATCTCAGAGCTGGAATCTATCAGATTGGTAAAGGAGATGAAGAACTCAGAAATCTGAAGAAAAGGTTAATTCAAATTCTCTGTGATAAAGAAGAAGAGTTATTATCAAATTTCTTGCAGATGAGTAATTTCTTTGTGAGAATTTCTGAGACTAAGCCTGAGGATTTCTTGTAATATTTTGTTTTGAATTTTTGCATCACTGAATCAAGGAATTTGTGCTTTATTTCACAAAGTACAAATTGGGGGAGATTGTTAGATATTGATTCAAGTGATGATCAGGACCTGGACTACTGATCAGATACTGATGCTGACGTCATCAGTATTGTACCGTAAGGATTGTGTTATCATCAGGATTGGAAGCTGATTAGGATTTCATGAGGATATACATCAGTCCAAGAATCTAGGAAGATTGACATGTCGGTTCCTGATTTATAGGAATGCAGCTATCATTTAAGATATGTATTAAGAAACGTATGTAATTGATTTGATATATCTTGTAATTGATAGTGTATTTGTGTACTGTATATAAACACAGTTTAGGTTTTACTTAATAGTAATCGCTTACACGAATTATCTTGTAACCTAGCAGCTCTCAAGAACATAAGAATTTCTTGAGAGAGTTTGTAACAGTTTTATATCAGAGTTAATAAAGCTGTTATTTATTCATACTTGTGTTATTATTTCTGTTTAAGTCGAAAATCTTATACAATTGTATTCAACCCCCCTTCTACAATTGTTAATTACTGGGCAACAATACACCTTGAAACTTTGTCCTCGTCCAACGAATCTGTACCTACGTGATGCCAACACACTCAAAAACAACACATTCTTTGATGCATCTGGTACGTATCCCACATTGTGAGCTTTCTTGATCATACCATCATGGATTTTAAGACGAACAGTTCCAACTCCTTGAACCTTCATCGTCTTATCATTCCCCACAATGGTATTACTAAGATTTTCATTAGTGCATAAAGTCTCAAACATCGCTCGATCTATGTATATATGCATGGAAGTGATATAATCCATCACCCATTCTGATTTATTCATCACCGAACCAAGAACGGTATCCTAACTCGCCATCAAAAACTCTCCATCCTCGACCACATGTGTAGAGTTTGCATCATCATCTTTGTTCTTTCCCTTCATCTGCTTAAAGGACCTCAGAACATTTGCATATGACCTGTTTCACCACAATAATAGCACTCAACAATGTTTATATCCTTCTTACTCGGCCGAGATTTACTTCTTCTTTGCAGGTCACTGCAGTTGCGAATCCTCCCTCTTTCACCACTTTGACAGCTAAAAATACCTCATCACTTTGAGAAACAACATCCTTTGTCATCCTCTCATTTTCTCTTAACGCCTTTAACACATCATCAAGCGTAAGAGATGTCCTCCCTACTAACAACGTTTGCTTAAAATACTTGAAGGACTTCGGCACTGATGACAATAGCAACAGAGCTTGTTCATCATCCTTCATCGGCTCATCAACATTAACCAGATGACATACTAACTAATTAAAACAACTAATGTGATCATGGAGATTACCTTCCTCGTCCAGTTTTAAAGAGTACAACTCCATCTTCAAATTAAGTTGGTTGGTCAACGATTTCGACGCAGAGATGCTTGCTAACTTGTCCCATATCTCCTTCGATGTCGACTCCTTCAACACGTTATACCTCACATTGGGTGCAAGTGCCAGCATGATTGTACTCGCCGCTCTCTTCTGGATTTTTGCCCAATCTGTATCACTCATCTCTTTTGGCTTGTTCTCCTCTAAGGCATCATCAAGTCCTTGTTGAATTAACACATCCTTGACGGTTAACTGCCACATAGTAAAATCCGTCTTCTCATCATACTCGGGTGCATCAATCCTTGGCGACTTTAGATCCTCCATCAAGCCAACAAAATCAACTCAAGACCAACTAACAACGCGCAATTTTCGTAATTAGTTCGTGATTGCCTCTTCCTTAATGCCGAATCTACTTCTCAAACCCAAGCTCTTGATAGCAGTTTGTAAGGATCACATCCACTATAGATCAACGTTAATCAAACACAATAACAAACACGAAAGTAAAGAACACAATAAATTAACGTGAAAACCCCTCAAGGGAGGGTAAAACCACAAATCCAGTAAATATGGATGTATTACAAGATTGGTTTCGCTCCCTCACTCAACACTCTTGAATACAATCACCTCAACTTGATTACAAAAGTCCTCTCTTGTGTATCGCACATAACTCTCTAACTTTTGCAATATTTATCAAAACCCTTATAAATATCTATATTTATAGGCACCACAAATATTCTAATCCTATTCTATTTCAAATCCTATTTGTGATAATTACCATCTTTTCTTATATTGGATAGAAATCCTTCCATAAATAATATTCCAACCAAATATAAGAATTACCTCAATTATCACAAATTAAAATTCTGCTCATAATAGGATTCTTAACATAATTAGGAATTCGGGGCAGATCCCAATAATCATGGGGGACGGTTCAGATCTCCTCCTCCGTGAGTCGTTGCACCACCGGCTCTTCCTCTTCAATGATCATATTTTCGATGAAACAATATCAAAGGAGCTCCTTCTAGCACCAAATGATGATTGTAGAATATGTGGGAAACAAATAACTAAGATAATTAAACGTATTAAAGTAATCGGATCGAAAGGACTCGAATAAAGTATTTTCTTAACGATTATTCTCTACAATCAATTAAGAGGATCACTCCTTTTACAAAGTGTCATCCCCTTTCAAGTAAGGTGGATCACTGATATTTATAGGGGGATCCTAATAGATCCCCCATACTAACTAACTTTACTTGGAGGGAAAGAAAAGATTATTTACAATCTTGGGCTTCAAGGCCCATGAAAGAAATTACATCTAATTGGGCCTATATACAATCTACATCTAATTGGGACTATTTACAATCTACTAATGTGACTAATTTTCTAGGCTAATATTGTGGCCCAACAATATGCTAATTTTTTTCCAAAAAGTTACATTAATGTTTTTCAATAAATAAATTATTTTTCATCTAACCCGATAGTTACTTCACTTTTACGACATATTTAAAAAATTGTTTTGCAAATATACTTCTTTATAATAGAATAATATCATACTCTACATCATTGTTGTGGAATAAAAACTAGGTTGAAATTATTGCGGCTAGGGTTTGTATATTTAATGCTAGGGTTCGTGAGCTTCGTGCTTTAATGGCTGCTTCTGCGTTCGAGACTTAAACGGTCCTCACAGAATGCCTACGTATCTCTGTAAATTAGAGAATCAAGCCAATAAAACGTAGTTCTGAGGTGAGGGGTCAGGCCCTTTATATAGGCTGAGAAGCCTTAGAATTATGGTAGGATTTGGAGACTTGGTGGGCAAGTCTTTGAGGAATGTTCTAGATCTATTCCTTGTAGGAATCAGTTTCCATATTGAATTGGATGCCTTATTGGATAAGTCTGAAGGGGATATTATCCTTATCCAACTCTTATTTGCTGAGCTGTTTATTACCCTTAATATTAATTACGAAATTAATATTATATTTAGGGTTTTGGGCCCAGCTGGTGGGCCCCACGTTTGGACTATTCTCGGCCTAGTTAATGCCACATTAAATGTGTCTTTAGGGCTTATTTTCAGCCCATATCATTTGCCCCCCAACTTCTTAGGAAAACTGATCAGGTTTTCGTAGAAGTTATATTTGCCTTAATCGAGACTCGGGGTCGTTTTTATCCCTTACCTGGGACTTCTTAACTTTCCTACCCTTATATGGGAGTTTTGGTTTACACTAGTGTTTCACGAGTATCGTCTTGATTGTAAAGTGTGGAGCGACCTACACATTTACGACGATTTGCCTTATTCGAGGCTTTGATTTGTGCTTGCTTTTAGCAATTTCGGCACTTTCATAGAGTTTTTATGCATTATTAGCATAAATTATTGCTCAACTTGTCAAGAAAATATTTCTATAATTTTCCTCGTATTTTTCTGTACTTTTCCTAATATTTTAGGAATTTTTATGTACCAACAGGTATTTTTCGTAATTTTTCCTAATAATTTAGGAATTTTTAAGTACCAACAGGTATTTTTATTATTTTTTGGGAATTATTTTTCGATTTCCCAACATTATTTTAAAATTTTTAAAGGATTAACTTTAAAAAAGTCATCCTGGCAAGAAATGCCTCCTGGGCGTGGGTACCCCCGCCAAGGAGACACCCTCCTTAGGCACGCCTAGGGGGTTTGGTCTCCTGGGCGTGGGTGATCTTTGTCCCTGGAAATGCTTCTTGGGCGTGGGTACCCCCGCCAAGGAGACACCCTCCTTAGGCACGCCTAGGGGGTTTGGTCTCCTGGGCGTGGGTATGCCCTTCGTTCCTTGAGGAGCTTTCTGGGCGTGGGTACCCCCGCCAAGGAGACACTTTCCTTAGGCACGCCTAGGAAGTTTGGTCTCCTGGGCATGGGTATAGCCTTCTTTAAGGAAAGTCGAGCTAGGCGCGGGTACCCCCGCCAAGGAGACACCTTCCTTAGGCACGCCTAGGAGGTTTGGTCTCCTGGGCGTGGGTATAGCCTTCTTTAAGGAAAGTCGAGCTAGGCGTGGGTACCCCCGCCAAGGAGACACCTTCCTTAGGCACGCCTAGGAGGTTTGGTCTCCTGGGCGTGGGTATAGCCTTCTTTAAGGAAAGTCGAGCTAGGCGTGGGTACCCCCGCCAAGGAGACACCTTCCTTAGGCACGCCTAGGAGGTTTGGTCTCCTGGGCGTGGGTATAGCCTTCTAATTGGGCCTCCTGCCTTTAAATTCTAACGGGATTTTATCCTATTTTCTAAAAATGTCGTAGAACATTCTAGAATTATTTTTAAAATTTGAATTTCATGGGCTTCCCGCCTATTCAAAGGCCCAGTCACCTGTTGACAGCCCATTTACTGGATATAACCGGTTGAGTGACCAACCGTGAACTCTATAAAAGAGTAGTGTGCATCCCTCATTTCTCATTTCACTGTTCAGCAAAAATTATCTCTCCCTTATCACAAATACTTTTCAAAAAAGCTCTGCTAGGGTTCTGTCGTGAGGCGATTTTCGGCGTCTTTCCTCCGCCCTATTTTCCAGTTTCTGTTTGAAGATCGTTGAATCTTCATCTTCTTCAACCTCTTTTTTTTCAACTTTTCTGGGTTTCAAGCCTTCAAGGGAAGCATATCAATGGAGGACTCTAGCTCTTCAGGCCAGTCACAACTTGCTAACACTTCTACCACCGCTCCACGGCTGTCAAGGGGTAACAACCCTAAAACATCTCTTGTCCATGCCAGTGTTTTTTCCCTTAGAGATCTTTTAAATGAGTTTGGTCAAGCTTTTCCAAATATGCTTCATTTAGATGCTTATGAATATAAATCGAAATACAAACAACATAGGGTAGACATTCTAGCCCAACTTTTTCATATTAATGGGCCTTATAGGGCCGTTGTTCCGGCCTCAAACGAAAGGGCTTGTCACCCAAAGCCTGGGGCCATTAGGATTTATAAAGAAACTTTTTATGCTGGTTTTCGCCTTCCTCCTCCTCCTTTTGTTTACCGTCTTTTGGCCGAAGCCCGGGTTTGTCCAACCCAACTTATGCCAAATGCATGGCGTTTTATCTATTGTTTCTTGGTCCAATGTAAGAAACATGGGCTTGAGCCCAGTATCTCTGTTTTTCGATATCTATTCAAATTTGTCAATTCTTCTGACAATTCAGGCTGGGTCAAAATCCAACACCGTTCCTTAGCCCGTTCTTGTTTTGTTTCGGATTCCGCTCCTGATTCCCTTCCTAATTGGAAAAGGGAATGGTTTTATATCTTTTTGGATGGGGATGACTGGGACAACTATTTTCGGCCCAACTTCTGCAGAGCCGTTGATGGGCCTGTTAGGAGTTTAAAATTGGGCGTGGAAGAAGAGGCCGCCATAACTTTGTTAACATCGGATAATTTGCATCAATCTGCAAATTTGATTTCTGAAGATTCGTTGCAGGCCCATGGGCTAAGCGATTTGGGCCCTGAGGGTAATTCTCACCTCTTGCTTTGTTAACATTTTATGCTAGATATAATTTTCTAACTTTCTTATAATCATTTTGCAGCCAAAACTGCTCTGGGAGCAATTTTTAGGCAGAGGGAGACTGCTGCCACTGCTAGGGTGGTAACAGAGAACCCTAGGGCCAAAAGGGCCAGGACAGATGAGGCTTCTCCCGCGGTGGAGCGTGTTCCTGCTTTTCTTCAGGAAAAGCCTGTTCCTATTGAGGAAGACCTTACTCCCTTTACAGTGGGATGGGGTTTATGCAATAGGGACACAGCTGTAGGTGACTCCAGGGCTGCAGCTGAGTGGTCTAGGAGCGTGGTTACTCCACGAGACAGGGTCCACATTGTGGAGTCCTCTGATGACTTGCAGATTGAGCTTCTCGGGGCTCAAGCTGTTGCTTCGGTAATTTCTTATTCAACTTCTTTAATTTAATTGCATTTACTTTTCCCTTATTTACTTGTTTCCTTTGCAGATGAAGGCCTACCTTCAGGCCGCTGTTCATAACCTGAAGGAGGTGCGTGCTGATAAGACCATTGCTGAGAGGGATAGAGACAGATACTTTGATGCCTCCGAGGCAAACTTTGCTCGTTTTAGGGAGGTGGAGAAGGAGCTGGCTGCTGAGAAGGAGAAGAACAGGAAGCTTCAGCTGGAGGTGCAGCAGAACAGGGAACACATCATTACTGATTACAAGGCTTCTAAGGACTTTCAAGATGTCCTGAATGCCGAGTATGATGCAAACTTTCCTGGCACCTTCAAGGAGTGTTGGGAGGGGATCATCGAGGAGCTGAGTGGGAAGATCGAGGGGGTATCCCTGGAGAAGTTCCCGGTACCTGCCATCCCTGGATTGACAGATACTTTGGAGGTTGCTACAGAGGCAGCAGTGGATGGGGACTCTCAGCCCACTCAGGATCCACCTTCTTCTCCTGGGGTAGAGACAGCAGATCCTTCTTCTACCCAGGGAGATGTTGTTATTGAGGACTTAGATGAGTAGATGGCCCTGCGTGGCTTATTTCTGTTTGTCTTTATTTATTCTGAACTTTTTCCCTTCGGGGCTTATGACTTAACTTATTTATGTAGTAGTTTCTTTTGTTTCCACATTCTCATTTTTTTTTATGGTTCGTTAAACTTTTAGAATTTCTCAAGTACTTGGCCTCCTGGCTGGTACTAAACTCACAAGCTAATCCAACTTTTGCCTTTCGTGTTTATTTTAACAAAGAGAAATAACTCATAGAGAAAACAGTATAAATTCCATTATGCTGTCAAAAGATATCAATAGAATGGGTTCAACCCTTACATAAATATTCTATCTTCTACTGGGAGCAACATGCTCTAAAATGGTTTCATTCGAACCTTATTCTTAATAAACAGGTAAAAGTCCAAGCCTTTTTCAAAAGGACTTAGACATAATAAACTTTGAGGTTCACAGCATGCCAAGTTCGGGGCACCTCAACCCCGTCCAAGGTTTCTAACTTGTAGGATCCTTGCCCTAACACCTTTCTGACTAGATATGGTCCTTCCCAGTTTGGTGCTAACTTTCCTTTCTGGCCAACTCCTGAGGCTTCAATCTTCCTTAAAACCATGTCACCTTGTCGAAAGAATCTTTCTTTAACTCTCTGGTTGTAGTGAAAAGATGCTCTCTTCTGATATTCAGCATTCTTTGCATTAGCTCCATCTCTAACTTCATCAATTAAGTCAAGGGCAAGCCTCATTCCTTCGTCATTAGTTTCTGGCTCATATGCCTCAACTCGAGGTGATGCTTGCATGATCTCTAAAGGCACAACTGCCTCGGCTCCATAAGCCAGCAAAAATGGGGTTGCTCCAGTCGTTGCCTTACAAGTGGTACGATATGCCCAAAGTATGGGCAACAATTCATCTACCCAAGTGTTCCTAGAGCGTTCGACCCTCTTCTTTAGTCCATCAAGGATAATTCGATTAGCTACCTCAGCTTGCCCATTGGCTTGTGGATGTGCCACTGAGGTAAAACGGAGCTCAATCGCATTCTCTTCACAATACTTCTTAAACTCCTCATTATTGAATTGTGTCCCATTGTCTGTCACAAGGATTCGTGGGATTCCGTATCTGCAGATGATGTTCTCCCAAAAGAACTGGGAAACTTGCTTGGTGGTTATCTTGGCCAGGGGTTTAGCCTCAATCCACTTAGTGAAGTAATCAATTGCCACTATTAGGAATTTCCTCTGTGCTGAAGCCATGGGAAAGGGTCCAAGTATATCCATCCCCCACATTGCAAATGGAATGGGAGAGTTAATCGAGGTTAACATCTCAGGCGGTTGCCTCACAATAGGGGCATGCTTCTGGCATCTCTCACATCTCTTGACATAGTTTTGTGCATCAGCCAACATCTCTGGCCAATAAAACCCTAAACGAATTATCTTGTGAGCTAGGGCTCTGCCCCCCAAGTGTTGCCCACAGATCCCTTCATGAACTTCCTCCAATGCTTCCCTTGCCTCTATAGGCCTTAGACACTTCAAGTACGGGATAACAAACGACCTTTTGTACAGAATACCCTCAATCAAAGTATATCTCAACGCTCTTACTGAGAGTTTTCGTGCCTCCATGGCATTGTCTGGGAGCCAACCGGTCTCCAGTGTGCCTTGATAGGATCTATCCAAGAGCCTCCTATATCAATTGGTGCCACTAACTTTGCATTAACGGTCGGGGCCTTCAAGACCTGAAAGTAGACACTCCCAGCATAATTTTCTATTTCAGAAGAAGCAAACTTAGATAGGGCATCGGCCTTAATGTTTTCCTCTCTTGGAATGTGCTCAACGTAGCACTCCTCAAACTGGGACATAACAGCCTTTACTACTCTCAAGTATTTTGCCATAGTCTCATCCTTAGCCTCGAATTCACCATTTACTTGTGACACCACAAGCCTTGAATCTCCACAAACTTTGAGATTCTTGACCCTCATGATTCTGGCCAAGCCCAAACCAGCTATCAATGCCTCGTACTCCGCCTCGTTGTTGGTAGTAGGGAAATCCAACTTTAAAGCGTACTCAACTGTGAACCCATCGGGGCTTTGCAAAACCAAACCTGCACCACTAGATTTTGTTTTTGATGCTCCATCAAAATAGAGCACCCAATATTCCTTCAGATCGGGTGTAAGTTTTTCTTCTTTTTCCTCTTGCCCAGGGGTAGTCGTTATCTCTTGCCCCCCGACTTCTTGGTTGTTAATAGTGCATTCAACCACGAAGTCAGCTAATGCCGGAGCTTTGATAGCTGTCCGAGGCTTGTATGTGATGTCAAACTCTCCTAACTCAATCGCCCATTTGATTAGCCTTCCACTGGCCTTAGGGCTATGCAATATGTTCCTCAACTGCTGGTTTGTCAGAACTTGAATCTTATGTGCCTGAAAGTAAGGCCGCAGCTTTCTTGAGGCAGTTACTAATGCCAAAGCAAACTTTTCTATGGGTGAGTAATTCAACTCAGCCCCATGCAACACTTTGCTCACATAGTAGATAGGTTTCTGGACCTTTTCCTCTTCCCGAATAAGGACAGCACTCAGGGCTTGTTCGGATACCGCCAGGTATAAACTAAGAATCTCCCCAGGACTTGGTTTGGTCAACAACGGGGCTTCAACCATGTACTTCTTCAGTTGCTCAAAGGCCTCTTGGCTCTCAGGTGTCCACTCAAAATTTTTCACCTTTTTTAACGCTTGGAAGAAAGGCAAGCATTTGTCTCCAGACTTGGAGATGAATCTTCCTAAAGCTGCAACTCGACCTATCAACCTCTGCACATCTCTTATAGAGCGTGGTGGCTCCATGTCTAAAATCGCCTTGATCTTGTCAGGATTGGCCTCAATGCCTCTTTTTGAAACCATCAGCCCTAAAAACTTCCCAGATCCAACGCCAAAAGCACACTTGGCGGGATTCAACATCATTTTATGGTGCCTCAGCACTTCAAATGCCTCTCCGAGGTGCTTGATATGATCAGCCTTAAGTAGGCTCTTGACTAACATGTCATCAACATATACCTCCATGGTTTTTCCAATCAGATGGGCGAATATCTTATTCACCAATCGTTGGTAAGTAGCTCCTGCATTCTTTAGACCAAAAGCCATGACAAGATAACAGAAGACACCAAAGTCAGTTATGAAAGATACCTTAGGTACGTCATCCTTGTGCATCTTAATCTGATTATAGCCGCTGAATCCATCCATGAAACTTAACATCTCATGTCCAGCTGTGGCATCTATCAACATATCAATCCTCGGCAGGGGAAAACAATCTTTTGGGCATGCATCATTCAGGTCAGTGAAGTCTATACACATTCTCCACTTCCCATTTGCTTTCTTGATCATGACTGGGTTCGCTAACCATTCAGGAAACTGAATCTCTTCAATAAAACCAGCTTCCAAGAGCTTATTCACTTCTTGCCTAATGGCCTCTTGCCTCTCCGGAGCAAAGTTTCTCTTCTTCTGTTTTATTGTCTTCCTTTTGGGATCAACATTTAACCTATAAGTTATGAGTTGGGGGTCAATCCCTGGCATATCAGCTGCTGTCCAAGCGAACACGTCGCTATTCTTCTGTAAGAATTCTATTAACTTGCCCTTCAGGGGTTCTTTCAGAGATGCTCCAACATAAGTAACTTTTTCAGGATCATTAGGTTCTAGAGGTACGGGAATCAAATCCTCTGCTGGCTTCCCTCTATGCTCTTCATCATCGCGGACATCCATGTCTTCAATCGGAAGGACCTGCCCCCCGACTCCATCGGCCCTCAGTGCGGCCACATAGCAACTTCTTACCATCTTCTGATCACCCTTTTGTTCTCCGACACCATTCCGTGTCGGAAACTTAATTTTCATATGATAAGAAGAGGCCACAGCCTTAAACGCATGAAGTCCAGTCCTTCCAAGGATTGCGTTGTATGTTGATGCTGCCTTGATCACCAAGAAATTCAACATCTGAGTCGCCTCTTTAGGCTCCTGCCCAATAGTCACGGGTAGCTGAATAGTCCCTTCAACGTTGGACTCCACTCCGTTAAACCCGTATATAGGCATGTTTGTAGGGGTCAGTTGAGAGTCGTTGTAACCCATCTTTACAAATGCATCATAAAATAAAGTATCCACAGAAGCCCCATTGTCTATCAAGACTCGTTTTACTTCTGAGTTTCCAATCACGGGAGTTATGACCAGCGGGTCGTCATGGGGGAATTTCACCCCTTCCAAGTCTGAATCATCGAAACCAATTACCATCTCGGTTTTAGCACGCTTCGGGGCTTCTCCCACAATGTGCATTACTTCTCTAGCATAAGCCTTTCGAGAATTCTTAGTCGTGCCAGCTGCTGTCGGGCCTCCCCAGATCATATTGATGACTGCCCTTCGGGGCTGTGGATTGCGATCATGGTTGTCATCCCTCCTATTATTATCTCTCCTTTCATTGTCCCTTCTGTCATTGTCCCTTCTTTGGTTCCCACGGTCATCACCCTTGGTGAACTGACTTAGTTTTCCTCTTCGTATCAAGAACTCAATCTCATCCTTGAGTTGCCTACAATCGTCGGTGTCATGTCCCACATCTTTGTGGAACCTGCAGTATTGCTCCTTATTTCGCTTAGCTGGGTCTCCTCTAAGTGGCTTCGGCCATCGGAAGTCCTTTTCCTTTTCAATGTCCAACAGGATCTGGCTTCTTGGAGCATTAAGTCTGGCATACTCTGAAAACCTTAGACCCGAGTTCTTTTTTGGAGCAGATTCAGAGTCTCTGCTAGCTCGGGGATACTTGTCCCTAGCATCGTACTCTTGTTCTTGCTTCCGCTTGTTCCCTCCATTGCCCAACGCGGCTTCTTTCTTGATGCTGTCCTCAGCTTTTATATACTTGTCCGCCCTTCGTTGAAGTTCATCCATGCTTTCAGGGGGGTGTTTTGCCAATGACCTCTTAAAAAAGAGATCCGTGGTTCCATGCTGCAAGGCTACCATGGCCACCTTATTTTCCAAATCGGTGATATTCAGGGTTTCCTTAGTGAATCGCTTGATGTAATCTCTTAAGTTCTCATTCTTTCCCTGTGTTACATACATGAGGGATGCGGAGCTTTTCTCATGAATTCTTCCGCTAATGAATTGACTGACAAAAGCGGTACTCAACTCCTTGAAAGAGCTAATCGAGTTTGGAGGTAAACGACTATACCAACGTTGCGCCATGCCCGACAGGGTTTGGGGGAATGCCCTACACTTAAGGGCATCGTTAGCAGGCTGTAGTAACAATGCGCTTGTAAACGTTCTCACATGAGTTGCGGGATCCCCCGTTCCATCGTAAGCTTTGATCGTGGGCATCTTAAACTTTCGGGAGATATGTGCATTCATCACCTCCTCAGTGAATGGAGGGGTCGGATCATCCAGATCTCCTTGTAGCATCAAATCTCTAGGATTATTCTTGGGGAGTTCCACCCTGGTAGTTCCTCTGGTTGGGGCTTCAGCCCTTCGGTGTCTCCTTGAAGACCTCTCCAGATCTATGAAGGGAATCCCTCCTGAAGTCGGAGGAGGTCGAGTCTGATTAGGGTTCTGCCTCTCTAGCTCCCTTGCTTGGTCGTCCTTCAGCTTCTGAATCTCGGCTTCGTAAGCCTTAATTTTCTCTGCGATTGTTAAAGGACCATCTCGGTTCGATGGATTCCTCCTCAGAGGTTCCTTACTAGCGCGTCGCCTCCTTGGGGCTTCGTCTCGATCATCGTCTTCAGATGACGAGTCTCCGGTATAAGGACCAGAGTAGTCATAGTATCCTGGTTCAGGAGGAGCCGGGCCTCTAAGATAAGGGGATTGTTGTTGCCCATGGATCAACCGAGCATGACCGCTTGGTCCTGGATCCCTTGGATCTTGGGGGTAATTAGGCAGCCCATACATTGGGTTGGTGTTGACAGGGAGCGAAGAAGTGGAGAGACTGTGAAGCGGCGGGCGGCTACTCAGAGGGAGAGGAGAGACCACCATCTGGAGCGGGTTAGTCTCCTGTCCTAGAGGGATGATTACAGGTTGAGATCTTTCAGCGGGGGGATCCGTCCCTTGTGGTTGAGAGGCCTGACTACGAGGGTTTGTTTCCGTCAATGGGGGTACAGACCCTGGCCCTGTACCAACAGGAGGAGCAGCGATTGGTGGAACGATGGTTCCAGAGGTAGCCTCGGTTGAGACCGGTGTTGTTCTTCGAGTGGTAACCATGGTTGATGTCTTCTTCCCACAGACGGCGCCAAATGTTGTGGAATAAAAACTAGGTTGAAATTATTGCGGCTAGGGTTTGTATATTTAATGCTAGGGTTCGTGAGCTTCGTGCTTTAATGGCTGCTTCTGCGTTCGAGACTTAAACGGTCCTCACAGAATGCCTACGTATCTCTGTAAATTAGAGAATCAAGCCAATAAAACGTAGTTCTGAGGTGAGGGGTCAGGCCCTTTATATAGGCTGAGAAGCCTTAGAATTATGGTAGGATTTGGAGACTTGGTGGGCAAGTCTTTGAGGAATGTTCTAGATCTATTCCTTGTAGGAATCAGTTTCCATATTGAATTGGATGCCTTATTGGATAAGTCTGAAGGGGATATTATCCTTATCCAACTCTTATTTGCTGAGCTGTTTATCACCCTTAATATTAATTACGAAATTAATATTATATTTAGGGTTTTGGCCCCAGCTGGTGGGCCCCACGTTTGGACTATTCTCGGCCTAGTTAATGCCACATTAAATGTGTCTTTAGGGCTTATTTTCAGCCCATATCAATCATATATATATAATAATTCTAATAATGTAAATGGAATTTGAAATAAAATTTTCAACTTTTTATATTAAAAATTAAATAATATATTTATCTGAAAAATAATATATAAAATACATTTTCTATACACCATAAAATATATTCTAAAAAATAAAGGTACATGTTAGGGATGGAATGGATGGAGTATAATACAGTTATTTAATTAATTATTATTTAGAATTTATAAACTCTAAAAAAAAATTCATATAATAACTGCAAGATAGTTAAATAATCAATTGTTAGTCCCTCTATTTCAAAATAATTATTTAGTTAGATTTTTCCGCATATATTTTAAAGTGTATTGATTATATAGTTACAAAAATTACTTTTAAAAAAAAATTCTGAATAAATATTAAATACTAAATTTTTATTTAAATATTAAAATTCAAAATTAATACATATAATTATTCGATCAATTATATCTTATTATAGATCACTAATTATGGTGGTATTTTTTTTCCTTTTTTAACCAACTTACATAACATTGTTTCTCTGTAAGTGGGTTATACAGTTGTAATGGGCCGGGAACTGCCTTGTTACAGTGAAATTTTAAATTGGTAGTTAAACCGAAATTACCAAAAATTAGAAATATCCATATTTTCAAATTTTTTTATGAAAATAAAATAAAAATTGCATATATAGTTGCGTAACAGGTTGCAAGTAGTTGCATTTTAGGTTGCTAACTGTTGTGGGAGGATTTTAGCACAACAAGTTAGGAGGTCGTTGCTGTAATAGCGCCAATGAATACGGAATCATCTAACTGCCCAGAAAGGCTCACAGCTAGAGATCTAAGACTAGCCGCCGGGAAAGGCTCACGACTAGGGGTTACCGAAGAACATGGGATGTGATTCCTCGAAAGGATCAGACTGGATTCACGGAGTTTAGAGCTCAAGAACCGAATGTTGGCCTGCCAAGAACCCTAATTATGATTTATCATACAAGATTTTATAAGTGCTTTATGCTACTCAAGGAGTGAAAGTGTCTAAAAACCCTCGTAAACTGCCTACATACTCCTATTAATAGAAGATCAAGCCCGCATGTCATTCTTGATGATATGGTCGATCTGTTGTGATGTGTATTTTTAGGTTACCAAGCTATTCTAGGAATGTAGAAAGCTTATTTTCTTACAATTATCTTGATTATTCATGAATTATCAGTTAGATACGACATATATCCTTATATAACTGAACATCTATCTGTTAAAGAGTGTTTTTAGGTTGTAGAGGCATGCTCCTAAGATACAGGAGGCAGTCCTTATCTTGTTATGTGGGTCTGCCGGGTTCCCGGGGATGCCAAAGTTTCCGCCCGATAACCCCTCTCCAGTATCCCCTATGGCAGGCTGTCTGGACAACCATTCTTGTAAGCCAAGTCTGGGAGCTATATACTAACGATTATTAACTTGGGGCCATCCATGGTGGCTACTTTCGGGATGCCAAACCCTATTTACCTTGGTATTTACCGCATGGTAACCCCCTTAGGGACTGCCAAGGGCTACCAGAAGCCCATTCCAGCACTCTATTTCTTCATAGACTTGACCCTAACTCTATAATGGGCCTAAATTCAACCCATGCTAGATTTTGGTCACAACAACTACCCCCCGGTTCCCTGCAGTATTGTGTACAAAGGGAACCTGAAGCCTAGAGGGAGTTCAATTCTGGAGCACCCTAGTAGGAATCCCGTGCCTCATTTGTTGATTTACCCATTAACGAGGGGGATCAAATTTATAACTTTCAACATATAGCTCCGCGGTTTATATAATTCAATCGTGAAATGCTCAAATTAATATTCATAATCGAGGCAGAAGCTTCACTTTTTTCTTTATCGCTATATACATATATTTTCCTTTGAAAATTGAATTAACGAGACATTATTCAAAATTCGAATAACAAGCATGAACTAGGAGAAGTGGAGTAAGACTTTTCCACTACCATGCGGGATAAAACAAAAGTTGTGGTTCGGTTGCGTATACATTGACGAGTCACAACCCATTGGCCTGACTCCTCTTTCTCCATAAATACTCCCACTCCCCTATCTTAGATCTCTCTTTTTTATTTTACATTTTACAATTGTCCCCCTTCATATTCTCCTTCTTCCATCGACTGTGGGAGTTCAAAGGATTCCGATGGGGCTTCTTCCGGTGAGGGCTTTACATCCACAATGTACCGTCAGATTACTTATCAGGTATGCTGTAACGCCCCCAAATCCGAGGTCAGGAATCTGGGTCGTCACGTCACCATCCAATCCTCTCATACCTGTATTAATCTTATAACTTAACACTACACCAATCTAGACCTCAATCTTTCACACACACACAAGTTAGAGCCTCAGAAACAATAATCAAATACAACACTAAATATTGCAATTCAACTGTACAATCCAAAATCATACACAAGTTCACTTATACCAACCGCACCTGAAGGCAAGTCTTACTAATACAGCTGAAAATCCTATCAGACTTACTTGCAGTATTTATCCGGAACTGAATCATCCCAGGGGTAATTCCTCTATTTCTCTTCTGCTGGTACGGAGCTAACCAACCCAATTCTTCTCTTTCTAAAAGGCTTTTATAAAGCAAGAATGAGCTACATAATACTCAGCAAGTTTTTCGTTTTGAGAAATAATATGATTTGTCTCGAAAATCATTTCCAAATCTATGAGCATATATCTCATTTTATCAAAATATAACTCAGCAATATACATGTCCGAGTTTTGAATAAATACTCATACTCAGTATGAAGTTTTAAGAAAATGATATAATATGAACAAATTTAGTTCATAATAATGATCTTTATATCGTAGCAAAATAGTATACACTATAGTTTTGCTAATCCTTTAGAAAACTTTTCAAAATACACAGTTCAAGATACTGCTACAATAGTTGCTTTTCAACATACGCAAATCAAACCATTGATAAGGTTCCAAGTATTCCTCAAATTTGAAAATATATACATATACGTATATCATTTTCGTCAAAACACCTTACAATTCAATTTCTGTTCAGGGAATACATTATTCAATCACTGTCAATATTATCGGTAACTCAACACCTAGGCTTTCGTTACAATATTGCAGTACAATTCCAATTGGAAGAATGGGATTATGCTTGAGCCTCTTCCACGATATCTGGTGATCAGCCAATGTATCGTGCCTCTGCTTCTCTACTCGTAGAAGGACGACGTTCCCTTATCGGGTTGCACCCTGACCGCATATGGGCCTTAATATTTGGACTACGCCCGAGAGCGTAGCCCCCTCTTCCTCCAATCCCCTAAAGAATCCTATCCATCATCGGAATAGAATTTAATCCAGTTCCTCAAGCACAAAGCTTGTTGACAGGTATGGTAACAGTTCTATATCAAGCACAGAGCTTGTTGATAGTACTGATAACATTTAATTAGCTTTACTTCCATGAATAATTGAGGAAGTAACTTTGATATGTGGGTTGACCTTAGTCAACAGATTTCATTTACTTAGGAAGCTAATTACAAAACATAACTTGGGAGTTGGTCTGAGTTTTGAGTACTTAGTCAAACCTGAGCCCCTCCTTACTAGGTTGGGTATATTTCTTATTTGTCTTATAGATAGCGAAGGGAGAAAACATTACTACTGGCTCCCAAAACCTTGGGTTCCCGAGTTTTGATAAGCTTGAGCGAGATGTCGATACTTTTTTGATGAGCGAAGCTATAGTCAGTGAAGAAATGGGAACCCGTACTATTTTTAAATAATTTTCCCACGATCAGAAATATTTAAAATAATTTTTAAAGTCTTAAATTACTTTTAAATAATTAATATGATTTTTAAATCATCCTGAGTATTTAATAAATATACAAATAATATTTATTAAACAAATAATCAGCTGGGAAAATTAATAATTATTTAAATAATATTCATTAATATCATCAAAGGGATTTTTAATCCGAGAATATCCAATTTATATTTATTGGAATATTTTTAAATCGATTTGTATGTCATATATCATCTCCGGTGAATTCCGGGTTTTTATGTCCTTATCCGGATGAAATATCTCCGACTCCCTTACTTAAGAAAAGGGTATTATTGTACCCTACTTGAGGGTCTTAACACAACATCGTATGCATGTATATGTATTTATGCATACGTACTTACTTAACAGGTTTATATATCTTCGTAAATAAACCATACATCTCATGCTGGTCGAAAAATACTTTTAAGCAGTTCATAGCAGTTATATCACAACAACAACAATTTAGAAATACTTGAAGTACAAGTTTTGAAAACTTGCCTGATCGTGTCGGAATAGTCTGGGCTCTGGTTCTAGTGTGATGATCTATAACAACCAATAAGGTTTGGTTAGTTCGTTAAACGATCACGTCGACTCGACTATTCACATAAAGACACAACTGCGTAATGATACATCCGTACTACACATTTGGCTTATAATAAGTCCATGATATCCTTTAACCAATTTTGATAATTATTGGTTTCGTAACGACTTTCGCTAGGGGTCATTTTCAACGAAGCTAAAGTTCGTCTCGTATCGTCCTTTAAAAGGGTTTTTCACTTGCGCAACTTTGATTCGAAAAATTCTATAAAATCGAAAAATAAACTTTTTCATGAAATTCTTTTTCTCAATTCTTCTTAACTGTCCAGATGATTTTTCATCCAGATTTCATAATTAAAAACATCTTTTTGATAGCTCAATTGTTGCTCTAAAAATAGCTTCTTTCTGCATTGGTTTCTCATGCGCATTCTTGACTTAAACATTTCTATAAAATCGAAAATTTCAAATTATTACTCCAAATTTTTATGGGATTTTAACCGCTGACCAAGTTACTCCTCATAAAATTTTCATAATTGAAAACCATTTTTAAAGGGCTCGTTTGGCTTCGTAGAGTTAGTCCATTTTAACGATTCGTCCATTTTAACCGGTTTCACTAAAACGAGCATATCTCATAAACCGTAATCATAATCACATGATCTTGGTGTCAAAACAAACTACAAAACAATTCCTACCGGTTTATGGCCAAAAAGTTGCCAAGAAAACATTTTTTCAAGTCGGCATTAACTGCACAAATGATCTAATGAAAATTCGACATTATAAAGGCTGTAACCGAACATTTCCAAATTCCATGAACTCCATCTAGCCACTTAAGGCAACCATACAACATCAAAATCATATAACCATCATCAAAGGTCTCTAAGACCAGTGGTAACATCCATTTATCACCACCCAATATTTACACATCATTAAAGAGTTTATAACTTTACAAACCACTTAAACATGTCCAATCTTGCATCCGACTTCCATATTAACTTAAAACTCATAAACTTAAGATGGGTGCGAGAAGTTATACCTTCCTTGGAGCCTAAGAAATCTTAAATATGGCCTAAATATCCTTGGGAGAGCTTATCCTAGACTTATAAGCTTTAACCTTACAAGGAAATCAAGAAATAAGTTCAGAATTTTCGGAGTCAGCATTACCCCTTTTGAAAGAACTAGAAAAACGAGGGTCTTACCTTACTTATATGGGCGAGGCTTGTAAATAAGAGTTGTAGAGCATCTCAATACCATTCCAGCAAGCTATAGAACATAAAATTTGAGTAAGCAATGAAGGAGATATGGCTATTTGAAGTGGCTGCTGCCAGTTTGGCCGAGAATGGAGAGAAATTGGGGGGGGGGGTAGTGTTTTTGCCTTGGATACTTTTGTAGTTGAATGGTATAATGATATAACATGTATATCTTCTTATATTTGCTGCATTCTTTTGTCAAAAAAGAGTCATACCTTGCCTCCAAATTCAACCAATAAAGCTACTTTATTCGATTTTTGGTGGAACTTGTTTCGTAAGTGAATAGTTTCTAGTTTGGTTGGTTTAGTTGGCTTGTAAGTGAGTTGGTTTGCATGGAATTACATGGAGCTTGCATGGATAGCTACTTGCATGGAATTTACATGGCTTCTTACCACCTTTATCATTTTCCAATATTTATTCCTTAATTTCCATGCTAATCTTCAATAATTCTTAAAATGTTTTTGGTGTAAGAATCCTTTCAAGTAACCTTCCAACATTTTAATTTCCTTCTAGTTCCTTGGTTGCATGGTCATTTTCGAATTATAACCCTTGGGCTTGTCATAGTACTCGTATTTATCGATATCTCATAAAACGTAGGTCGCTAGGATTCTTCAAATTCCGACGACTTTTACATACATTTATTTCGCTTAAGGAATCATAATATGAACTCAAATCTTAAATATTCATCATACATAAGTGGTGGTTGGAATCATTCCCCTTAAGTAATGAAATTACTATTCATTCTAGACGTTTTACAATAGTACAAAAATCAGGGTTCTTACAACCTTTTTATCGTAACTCCTTACTATTGCAAGCACTTGTATTTCTTTCAATGGTGGAATTCAAAATCCATAATTTCCCCTTCATAATGTAATCCTCGTATCCCTTAATATCTCGTAAAATATTATCACCTGAAATAATGGGTTTCATCGAAAACTAACGTCTTTTACATACACTCATTTGCATCGTAAAGACGTAATACCAATTCGAAATCTCCATTTAATAATTCGTACATAGTGGGGTTGCAAAATTTTTTCATCCACCAATAAAATCATTATTCATCCAAGTTTCAAATATTCACAAAATTAGGGTTATTACATATACCCTCCGCTTCTATAGCTTCGTGTTTATGTTCATAATTACGCATGTGGCATATGCATTTGCCATTTGATTCCTTATTTGTATGTTTTTTCGTATTTACATATACTTGATTGTGGCTTCACTCTGACTGGGCCTAGCCTGAATATTTTGCATGCCGTGGGCTATCCTTCCGAGAGACCACGATCCCATAGGGTCTTGAACTCTTCAATTGACATGCGTCTAGCACACCCTTGCCCTCACAGATTTGCACATAAGTTAGATTTGTGCTTCGGGTTTATAATTGTTTCAATTTATTATAGTTTGAATGTAGTCACAACCTGTTTGGTGTTTGCCCAAAATGAATGTCGTACACCGTTATCCCATAGATAGACCAGCACTCTCAGTTTGTTATTTGTTCCTCAATGGTATCGACACCGACCTTGATAATCTCCAGACTTTCCGATTTCCTCTGGATATTCGTAGTAATCTTTCTAATCAAATAAACCATAGGAGTTTCCCTTCCTGTAATAGGCCCCGCGTGTATGTCATAGGCTCACTCGATTCTTTTCTTGAAAAATCGATACAGTGAATAATCATTATCTTTCCCATTTCCGTAGGTCTGTTCCCCCTCTATTGACCTACCCCCTTCTTTGTGTTACAGATGTCTGCTTCTTCCTCGTCTGAGGGCTCTCCTCAGTTTCCTGGTAACCTATCTGGGGTTTCCGGGGAACCATCCGACTCGTGGTTCGCACACCTCGATGACCTTCTCCTGCCTAAGCCACTGTCTCTACTAAAGCCATCCGTAAGTTCTCACACCCACACTCGAGTTGAAATAATCAACCCTCTTGAGGCTGCCATCGTCAGAAGGTGTCCTCACTTTTCCTAGGAGGCGGCACTACAACAAATCTGGCTATAGACGACACGTATCAGACAACACCCATGGAAAAAAGTGTTGCCCGAAATGATCAGACAACTGTTATTTTCCAACTCGAAAAAGTATTGTGTAATCCTACATTCACACAATGGGCCAAAACCGTTGTGTGATAAATCTTACCAGACAAACATTTCTTGACCAGGGGTGTTGTGTAAATGCATAAGTATTTTTAAGATTAGACAAGCCTTAGCAAATAAGTGTTGTGTGAATGCCTGCAACATAATATACAGGAAAACCGTTGTTGCATTCAAACAAGTGTTTTTAGGTCTGTTGTCTAATTAGAAGTCATACAATATGTTATCCATAGTGTTGTGTGAAAGTGAACCAACACACAACATTTTTTCGAAATATTATGTGAATGAAGCATAGACAATACTTCGTAAAAAGTATTGTTAGAATGAGACAAGTGGTTTCCAATGTGGTATTGTGTAATGATATTTAACACAAGTGCATTACATAGTGTTGTATGAACTTAATCCAACACACAACAGGTTCTGGCCTATTGTGTGTTTCAACTCATACAAGTGTCTTCTGTTTAAAACTGTTGTCTAATGAACTGTACATGAAAAAAAATATATTTAAAAGATGACTAACCTACCAAATTGGCATCCAACAAACCAAACAAACAACAAAGTCCAAACAGAAGAGAACAAACCAACCAACAATCTATCAAGAGTTATAGTCACAAATTAATTTATTACATTACGAAAGTTGTATTAGTTCATCAACATCATCTCGAATGTAACTAGTAGGCATGTCTTCATCAACATCCGGAAAATTGGGCATAAAGAAGTCATTCTCAAGTTCTACTTCTACAGATGCCTCATTGTCTTCATAGTAATTTTTCTCCGGTAACTTCAAGACAACGGACCATGATTTATCAAGAGGATCATCAATGTAACAAACTTGTTTAACATGTTTTTCCAATACAAATGGATCATCTAAAAAGCCCAACCTATTCAAATTTACTAATGTATATCCCAAGTCGTCTACCTTCGTGCCTATGTTCATATCTACCCACTTACAATGAAAAATAGGGACCCTAAGGTAATTATAGTCCAACTCCCATATACTTGTTATAACTCCGTAATATGTATGTGATGTGTGCTCAATGTTTTTATCCTTACCGTGCACAACCATTGTATCGGCTTCTACACACACACCACTGCACTGAACCTGACGCATGTCATCACGTTCCCTGGTACTAAAGGTAACCCCATCCATTCTGTATCCGCTGAATGTAGGACATCTTTGTTGGGTTCGTCTGCGATCCATATTATCTCGTTTGATAACTCTTTTTTGTCTTCCAAATCTGAAAAAAATAAACAAGTTGTAAAATGATTCATCTGAGCTAGGGAGTTGTAAAAAAATCACAAAACTATTATTAAAATCACATAATACCTTTTGTTTAAACCATTTAGGGAATGTCTCATTTTGCTTGTTCTTTAGCCACATTTCATCATTTACATGTTCCGGATATTTGGTCATTAAAAATGCCATGTGTTCACTGGAGTCATTAAAAATGACATAAGAAATGCATGCAAATAAAGAAAATAAAGAAATTAAATTCATGGCTTACTTGAAAAACGGTATAACTGCATTAGTATTCTGGAGAACACACAAATGTGCTACGTGCAAATCAGTCCTACTCGGGGTTATTACGGTTGCACCCGATAATGGCCTGCAAATGGCATCCTTAGTATGTCTACCAGTTTTCGGTACCCCGATAGTTGTTCCTTCGTCATGGTCCACCAAACATTCCACCGCCTCTTCTGCTATATAGGCCTCCGCAATACAACCTTCTGCACGAGCCCGATTCTTTATATATTCCTTGAATGTCTTCATGTATCTCTCAAAAGGATACATCCACCTAAGGAAAATTGGTCCACATAGCTCAACTTCTCGTACAAGATGCACCGATATATGAAACATTAGATCAAACAAGGAAGGGGGAAGTATTTTTCAAGCTGGCATAAAGTATTTACCAATTCCGATTGCATTTTCTCCAACTTATCAGGCTCAATAACTTTACTACAAATTGCCTTAAAGAAGAGGTAGAACCTGATAATTGTGTTCCTGACTCTTTTTTGCAATGACGACCGAATTGCAATTGGGAGCAAATGATGCAATATCATATGGCAGTCATGAGATTTCATTCCAGTAAGTCTAAGAGTTTCCATTGAAACTAGACTCCTAACATTAGAACAAAAACCATCAGGCAACTTCATGTTAAGAAAGGAAGAGCAGACAACCTTTTTTTCGGAATGAGTCAAATTCCAAGATGCTAATGGTAACTTCTCCTTTTTCCCTGGAGTTTTTGGCCTCAACTCGGTTTTTATTCCCATTTCAGCCATGTCAATACGAACAGATTCTTTGTCTTTTGTTTTCTTTGGTATATTAAGCATGGTGCCAAGTAAAGCTTCGCATATATTTTTCTCAATGTGCATCACATCGAGAACATGTCTAACCGGTAGAAACTTCCAGTACTCAAGCTCAAAGAATATAGATACCTTTTTCCAAATAGGTCGAACATCACCTTTCTTTAATCGAGGTTGGCATTGTGTCTTACCGTAGACATGGCCCTTCAAATGTTGTACTCTTTGAAGCACCTCCTCTCCGGTTAGGGGAATTGGAGCAGTTTCCTTTTCCATGGTGTTATCAAAATCTTGTTTCTGTCGGCGATATGGATGATGACGGGGCAGCCACCTCCGATGCCTCATGACCACACACTTACGACAATTAACTAGCCTTGTAGCTTTTGTGTTATCAACGCATACAGGACACCCGTTATAACCCTTGATAATGTTGCCTGACAAATTGCCATAGGCTGGATAATCGCTGATTGTCCATAACAAAATGCCTCTAAGCAAAAAATACTCCTTCTTGTATGCGTCATACACTTGTTTCCCATGCCACAACTTTTTTAAATATTCCATGAGTGGTTGAAGGAACACATCGATATCATTGCCGGGCTGAGTTGGTCCAGATATTAACAAACATAGCATAATATATTTCCTCTTCATAGAAAGCCATGGTGGAAGATTGTAAATTGTCAACAAAACTGGCCAACATGAGTAATCAAAATTTGTGCTATAGAACGGATTAAATCCATCGGACGATAAAGCTAACCGGAGGTTTCTAGGATCCGAAGAAAACTCAGGCCACTTAGCGTCAACTTCCTTCCATGTCTGTGCATCTGCAGGATGTCTCATTTTACCATCCTTCAATCTCTCCGTGTCATGCCAAATCAACTCCTTGGCTGTTTGAGGTGAACTGAACAAATTCCTCAAACGTGGTATTAACGGAAAATACCAGAGAACCTTGGCAGGAACCCCTTCCAATTCATCCCCATTTTTATTCAACTTCCATCTAGAGGCCTCACAAATGCGGCACCTGGTCGCATCTTCATCTCTATCTCCACGGTATATTAAACAATCATTTGGGCAAACGTGTATTTTTTCATACTTCATTCCCAAAGCACACAAGCTTTTTTTAGCTTCACTGAAAGAAGAAGGGAAGTTGTTGCCTTTTGGAAGCATAGACCCAACCAAAAGAAGAATTTCTGAGAAGCCAGAATCAGAGATTTGATATTTTGCTTTCAAGTTATATAATTTTACTAAAGCCTTCATCTTTGTAAATCCTTCGCATCCCGGATAGAGGGGTTCATGTTCAGATTGTATATGGTTAAATACATCCGAGGAATCTAGGGAAACGTCATCTGCATTGTCATCGGTATCACCGGCATTCTCTGTTTTCATCGGGTTTTGATCTACAGATTGTGAAGAACTAGAAGTATCTTCAGCGGCATGCTGACTTTTCTCCCGTACTTACCTCCCCATGCCAAATCCAACACGTGTAGCTCCGATCGATGCCATTCCGGAAAAGATTGCCCCTCACAATTCGAGCTTTCCATGATTTACTATGTGCACAATTTACACAGGGGCAACTGATTTTATTTCCATCCTGTCCGTTCTCCAATGCAAACATAAAAAATTCGTCCACTCCTCTTTCGAACTCTTTTGTTCTTCTATCAGCATTCATCCAAGACTTGTCCATCTTTTAAAATAAAAAAAACAAATGTAATCAGCACATAGTAACACTAACAAACACAATTTCAAACTAACACTAACACAATTTACTTGTTATAAAGGAAGTATAATATTAAAGGACTACTGCCACTTATCACTACTGCCACTCCCCTTTGCATCTTTCTATCACTTATTCTCTTATCACTACTGCATACCCCCACCTTTGCCAGAAAAAAGGTATCAAATCTAAAATGATTATGAGATTTGTCCAATTTTTTAATGATTATCAAATCTATTATGTGGTGTACATGGGAGCTCATTCTCATGGCAAAAGTGTCTCATCTGCTGATTTAGATCGAGTGACCGAGACACATTATAAGTTAGTATTTTCATAATGTGATAAAATCTTCTCAGATCCCCAAATACAAGTATGAACCCTAATTTCAATTTTTAGAAACAAATTTCATCAAAAATACCTTAATGGAGATGTCGATGGAGCTCGTTGAAACTACGAAGATGGAGCTGCTTCAAAACTACGAAGATGAGATGCAAGGACGGAGGTGTCGCAGGGTAGTGGAGTGAAGATGGTACAGAGGTGGAGCACAGAGCACAGGTGGACGGAGGTGGAGGTGGACGGAGGAGGACCGAGGTGGAGGTGAATTGACGGAGGAGGACGAAGGTGGAGGTGAAATGACGGAGGAGGACGAAGGAGGACAGAGGTGGAGGTGAATTGAAAAGTGGGTATAAAACTGAAGTTAAGATGTTCAGACAAAGATCTCGATGACATTAATGTGTCATTTTGTCCAGCTAAATTATTTTTAATAACTTACTATTTTACTAGATTATAATTATATCTATAATTATATAATTTATTTTTCTCAAAATTTATATATCATTAATTTACATATTCAAATCATCCAAAATCTGATTTTTAGATCTTGGGGATAGGACCTAAATAGTAAATATAAACCTTTTTTTAATATTAATATAAAAATTAGGTAAAATTCAATTGTATCTTTTTTTAATTATATACTTTTCATATTATAATTTTATTTTTCATTATATCTTTTTTATATTATAATTTTCTTTCTAATATGATATAATCTTCATCGTCTATTTTAAAAATATTAGTTTCGACGGTTTAGGGTTTAGGGTTCACCTAGTCAACCGTACCTGTTATTTTTTTAATATTTTATATTAACATACCGGACTATGGATCTTTGAGACCGTACGGCCCGGGCTTCAAAATCCCGGTTCGAGAATATGGATACAGTTAAGAGGGGCGTAGTCCTGTTTAGGGGTTAACGGTCAAACCTGCGTTTGACCATACATTCACCTGGTCAACCGTACCTGTTATTTTTTTAATATTTTATATTAACATACCGGACTATGGATCTTTGAGACCGTACGGCCCTGGCTTCGAAATCCCGGTTCGAGAATATGGATACAGTTAAGAGGGGCGTAGTCCTGTTTAGGGGTTAACGGTCAAACCTGCGTTTGACCATACATTCACCTGGTCAACCGTACCTGTTATTTTTTTAATATTTTATATTAACATACCGGACTATGGATCTTTGAGTCTGTACGGCCCGGGCTTCGAAATCCCAGTTCGAGAATATGGATACAATTAAGAGGGGCGTAGTCCTGTTTAGGGGTTAACGGTCAAACCTGCGTTTGACCATACATTCACCTGGTCAACCGTACCTGTTATTTTTTTAATATTTTATATTAACATACCGGACTATGGATCTTTGAGACCGTATGGCCCGGGCTTCGAAATCCCGGTTTGAGAATATGGTTACGGTTATTTTACATTAATATTTTCATATTTTATATTAATATTATAGAATATTTTAATATTTTATATCAGCCCACATAAAATATTACACATAAATATTTATTTCTAAAATTTACTAATTAAAAATAATAAATATTATATCTTAATACTATACGTTACGATACGTACATAGTCGAGATATCTCGTTATCAAATTTCATTCCCCCCTCTTACGTCCCTTATCAAATTTTCATTCCCCATCTTTTCCCCAAAATTTCCCCCCAAATTGACCTAAATCCCTCCCCCCTAAATCACTCCCCCCAAAATCGAGAGCTCACTTTCCCCCTTTGTGAAATCTCAGTTTCCCCCCAAATTGACCTAATTAAATCCATCTCCTAGAATCACTCCCCCCTAAATCCCTACCCCAAAATCGAGAGCTCACTTTTCGTCCCTCTCTCTCAGGTATTCCACAACTCATCCCCCTCTCCCTCCCTAGATCGTCGCGCTCTCTCTCTCTCTCTCTCTCTCTCTCTCTCTCTCTCTCTCTCTCTCCCTCCCCCTCTCTCACGCTCTCTCCCCCTGTTATATGCTTATGGATACTATGATATATGGTTATGCATATGGATCTATGATATATGGTTATGCATGCTCTTAAATCGAACATTTCTGCTACTCTCTATCTTTATGTTCTCTACCTCTCTCTCTCTCTCTCTCTCTCTCTCTCTCTCTCTCTCTCTCTCTCTCTCTCTCTCTCTCTCTCTCTCTCTCTCTCTCCCTCTCTGTCTCTATGGATTTTAATGTATCTCTATAGATTTATTTGAATTTTGGTAGATTTTAGTGTATCTCTATGGATTTACTGAATGTATTATTTTTAGTAATGTGTTTTCTACACAGTGTATCTCTATGGATTTACTGAATGTATTGTTTTTAGTAATGTGTTTTCTACACAGTGAATTTTGGTGTTGGTGTTGGTAGATTTTAGTGTAACTCTATGGATTTATTCCTTACTGAATATGTATGTGATGTGTAGAATTTACTGAACCTTGATTTACTGAATGTATTGTTTTTAGTAATGTGTTTTCTGCCTTGGTAATTAGGCATAGGGATATGGTGTTGAAGATTTATGTCAAGTTATGTGTGTGTGTGTTTACATTTACCTAAATAATTCACTCAACATGTGGTGTTGTAGATTGATCATGAAGCCGAAGAGAAAAGCAAGTACGACAACCATTATGAAGGCACTAAAAAAGAACTCAACGGTTCAGTCTACCCCTGCAGTGAAGAAGACTATGGTTCAGTCTAGCCCTGCAGTGAAGGAAATAAAGAAAAAGCCGGCGGAGTCATGCCCTGACCTGAAGAATAAGGTGGTGCAGTTTTCCCCTAATCGACCGGTGACACGGGCTATTTCATCATCCCCTAATCGACCGGTGACACGGGCTATTTCATCATCCCCTAATCGACCGGTGACACGGTCTATTTCATCATCCCCTGTATCTGTGAAGAAGTCTATTTCTAAGAACCTAAAAACCACTTTATCTAAGAAGAGGAAACGAATGGAGCAACCGCTGGCTACGAAAAAGGAAACAACTGGACTGAAGCCTTTAAAGCGCGGACCTATAACGATGCACAAGATTATTAGGCGTAAGATGTTGGGAGATAAGCCGTTGGTGAGTTTCAATGAAAAGGGTCAGCCTTACGGTAAAGCAGGCACGGAAATGGAATCTTATATTGGTGTTCTTGCGAGAAGTAAAGTCCCAATCTGCTATGATTCCTGGCTAATTGTTCCGACTGAAAGGAAAAACAAGATTTGGAAATGTGTGGAGGTAAAACAAATTACATCTTATGGAATAACTTTTCTTTCATGACCACCTATTTAGTTAATACATGTATGCTAATTAAAATACTTATCTACGTAGATAGCATTTGATGTACCACCAACCGCCAAGAAGATGGTTTTGAAATCTGCGGGCAAAAAATGGCGAGAGTTCAAGAGCCGCTTGTCAACCAAATACGTCATGCCACACTATGATCAGCCTGATTTGCTACAGGTTCCTCCTGCTGACTACACCTTTATTGAGAAGGATCATTGGGACATGTTTGTTGTTGACCGTCTGTCAAAAAAATTTGGTGTAAGTTTTCTTACCATATTTGTTTTTGAATTTCTGAGATTACAAAAATATATAGTTGAACAGCTTTGTTACTAACATTTTGATCATTGTTCCTTAAGGTGATCCACGAAAAACTCGCAAAGAGGAGGAAGTTGAGCGAATATCCTCATAACATGTCAAGAAAAGGTTATGCTAACCTAGAACATGAAATGGTTAGTAATCATACATATATCCCTTTCAAACATGCATGATAATTGTGTTTAATTTTACGATGACTTGTATGTTAAACAATACAATAATACTTTGTTTTACAGTTTCTCGCTCTTGGTGATCCTGAGGAATTTGACATAGATCGAACGGATACGTGGCTCCGTGCGCGGCAGGATGAAAATGGGAATTATAAGTATGCAAAAGTTGCAAAAATTGCAAAAGAGATTGTAAGTTTTTCATTTATTTTATATTTTGAGTTCTTTCATTGTGATATCTATTTTTTTAGTTAACGTACTTATATTTTTCATGTACTTATATTTTTCATGTCACTTTTTGTAGGAGATAATGAAGAAGAGGGTTAGGGATGGAGAAGTTTCTGTGGAAGGCACAGACGATGTCTTCACCAAGGTTCTCGGTAACCCCGAGAACCGAGGAAGGGTACGTGGACAAGGTACTTATGTCAAGCAGTCTACATACTTTAATCTTCCACGGAAGAAGAAGACCGGCAAGTCAATGGATGAGAGGATTCAGGAGGGCATTAAGAAGTATATGAAAGAGGAATCAGATAGGATAGTTCGAGAGCGAGATTCCTTTTGGTCTGCTGAGATTGAGAAGCTGAAAAGTGCTTTATGTGAAAAGAAAAATGATTCTGAAGGTAGTCCAAATATTGGATCTCAGCAAGCAAGTTGTTCCAAGGGTATCAAGGAGTTGCAGTTGCCAGGTGCAAAGAAGAGACTCAATCTCCTCGAAGGTGATTATATTCTTCCTGAAGGGGATCAAGAGAATGGGAAGGTTGATGTGGAAGAAAATAATGAGAAGGTTGTGGAGGGTGGAGAAAGGACTGAGAAGATTGTTGAAGTGGTAGAAAACATGGAGGAGGCTGTTGAGGGGGTTCATTTGGAGGATGATCAGGAGCTGGTTGTAAATTTGTGTGTGGAAGTGGAAGATGACAATGATACAGAGTGGGGACTGGCAATTAACTCCCCAAATAATATTGTTGCACATGCTACTGTTGATACAAAGAGTCAGATTCTTCATGGGAAACCTTTGACAAAAGAGAATGCCCGAGTCTCTATCACTCGTGTAATTCAAGGATCTGAAAAGATTCCTTTTCCAATCCAAGATGAGATCATAATTGTGGAGCAAGCTATCGGGACTTATATTGCATGGCCAAAAGATCTCATAACGGAATTGAAGACAACCACTACCAGACAGAATGGAAGTACAAAGGTTAAATTCGTTGTAATCTATTAAATCATAATTAAAATAAACATATTAGGCAGTTTACTTTAACAAACCTACTATATTAGGCAGTTTTCATTCACAATTGTTTTTTAATGTCATATTTCAGGGAAGCAAGAAAAATGGACAAAAGAAGTGGAAGAAGGTGAAAGATCTGGAATTAGTCCCAGAGTATGTGTTGGACTTCGGTCCTGACTTTCCCTCTGCCTTGAATCGTTTGTGGCTTTGGGCAAAGGATGCTTTGGTGGACGGCCGAGCATCTACTTTTGTGATATCCGAAGAAGCTTTCGGATCAACTGCTAAGAAGCCCCTTTTTTTATCGGATATTCATGCTTTGTGTTGTGGGGGTGAGATGTCAGGGGGCGTCATTTGCTTATACATTAAGTAAGTATCGACGTTCAAAAATTTATTTGACTTTGTAAATAGTTCTGCAATGAAAATGGACTGCTTGTGTAATGACTTTTTTTCATACAGTTTTCTGTAGGAATATTTGAAAAAACACAAGATGACTGATATGATAGCGTTTTTTGATCCTGATACGATTGGTGCCCTCGGTTGTGGTAATCCAGCAGAGAGGTCGCGATCCCTATCTCTCAGGTTCAAGAATGCTCAGCCTGGCCAGTATTTTCTCTTACCATATAACTCCGGGTCAGTTCTTTTTTTTTAACACTTATATGCTATCAAGTCTATTAATTTTATAGGAGTGACCATGTGATCTGATTTAATTAAATGTGTGGTGCTAGTGTTAATGTTTTTTAAATGCACACTTTAATATAGTTTAATTTCATGAATTATTAGGAACCATTGGACGCTCACCGCTGTATATCTAGACACTCAAATCGTTTACCAGATGGATCCTTTGAAGCGCTGAATTACATGTGAAGAATGGACGGAAGTGGTCGACAAGTGAGTATTTTATATTAACTTAATTTCATTTGAGACCACTTATTAAGTTAAATGTCATAAATTTGATTTACATTATATTTCGTAGTGCCATCAATCTCTATAATGACGATGCGAAGAAGTTTACCAAAAACAAAATTACATGGGAGAACCTGGCGGTATTATCCTTTTCTTAAGTAATTTTTTTTGTATCTCTGAATTCCACAAGGACAATGTAGACATATAATTAATTCTACATGTTCTTCAGGGAATTCCTCTTCAACCTGGGTCCAAGGACTGTGGCGTGTTTGTGATGCGTTATATGAAGGAGATATGTCTTGATAAGGAATTGAAATTTGCTATGAAGGTAACAATGCATTTTTTTTTTCTGATATCCTTGTGTTTTGTGGTGAAGATATATGACTTCCAATACATGTTCCATTTTGCAGTGGCGACGCAGAAGCAACTTGAACTATGGCATGGCTGAGCTTAATGATATAAGGACTGACTTGGAGAAGTATATGTTGAAGCACCTGGCTTGTTGAACTCTGTCGTCTTTTATTGAACTTGGTAGTAGTTAAAATTAAACTTTTAGTCCGTCTCTTTTGTGGATGTGTTCACCTAAAAATATGACTTATGTATTAGTTGTTTTGGATATGGATAGACTTTAATTATGTACTTGGTTGGTTGTGTACGTTTGTTGGTGGTGTTGGTGTTATAAGGTGAAAAATTGCTTGTGTGGTTTTGGTTGATGGTATGGTGAATATTGATCGTAATGGAGGGATGGATTGAATTAGTTTCTATTGTTTGTTTCTTGGCATTTTCATTTTATAGTGTAGTTTGGTTTTCTTTACATGTCTAGAACCATTGTTTAAGATACTTTTAGCCAATGCCCACCAATGATTAACACTTGTTGTATTATATATCAAGCAATGCTTTTATTAAAATCCCTTGTGAGAATGACTCACACAACAGGAAAATAAAAACTACTTAATGTTAACAGTTGTAAAAAATGCAATCAAACAACTTGTACCATTTAACAAAGTAATGTGGGAGAAGAATACACACGGCAGGTTAAAACCCACAAAACTGTTGTCTCTTTTATCAAATAACAACATGTTATACTCTACAAAACTGTTGTCTCTTTTAACAAATAACAACATGTTATACTCTGCAAAACTGTTGTCTCTTTTAACAAATAACAACATGTTATATACTAAGAAAGTGTTATCCTTCCTACTCTACAACAACATGCCATATGAGATAACATGTTGTACATCTAACCATAAAACAACTCGTTTTTGCTAAGAAACCATTGTCTGTAATGACATACAACAACAGCCCTGATCTAGTGAAGGATTGTATCTTTTGCACTTCAACAATAGGCTTTCTTTTAAAAACCATTGTCTTTACTGTTTAAAACAACAATATATTCGTTAAAACGTGTTGCATTATTGGAGCATTGACAACAGGTTTCCAAAGAAAGTGTTGTTGTTTCTGGGTATCAGACAACTCTTTTCAGGTGGCTTTTACTTGTCTTTCAACTTTCACACAACAGCTTGCTGTGTATTGTCTGAGGTGTGTATCAGACGACTTCTCAATAGTCAACAGTTTTGGTACATTCAGACAACACGTTTTGAGTGTCGTCTAAAGCAAAAATCCTTGTAGTGCGGGTTCCTTCACCCTTGGTGAAAGGGAGATAGAGATGGTGACTCTGACTTTCAACACGGATGGGAAAGAGAAAATTATGAGTGAGTTCTGGAATGAGGTTGAACAACCTTTCTACAACTATGATCATGGGGACGCCGAAGAGGAAGAGGTAGAGGTGAGAAAGGCTATAGGGACAGTTCCCGCTTGTGAAGACATGGACTCAATGATGAATGCCGATAGACTCGAAAGGTTGTTGAATACTTGTAACCCTGTGTGCTTGTTGGTTATCCCCAACGAGGGGGAGAGATGTCACAGATTTGACTGTCTGCAGCCTGACCAAGCCATTCCCCACGCTGTCTTATCTGCTAGCTTTTTTAAACTTGGGTTTTCATTGCCAATGCACCCATTCTTCCATGAAGTCCTTGAATATTATGGCTTTGCCCCCCATCAACTAACTCCCAATTCCTTCATGGTGGCTGCATGCATGTTTGCTCTTTACGATCAACATTTTCCTGTTCCCATGTCCGCAAGAGAGCTAGGGTATTTTTACCAGCTCAAGGAAGTCGGTAGAAAAGCGGGCATTTTATACCTGACCTCCTGGAACAGTAGACACGGTCAATGTGTCAAAGGGAATAAGAGGGGCATGTATGACTGGGAGGAAATGTTTTTATACTGTTACGGCTGCGAGAATATTAGGAAAGACTTCAATATGTTCCCCAGTAAGTGTTTTCCTCTTGGTAATTTGTAAACTTAGTCTCTTTCCTTGTTACATTCCCGTGCTCATCCGGATGGTTCCATAAATTATGATTGTCATTTTAGGGTTTTCGAAGCCCTCCCCATTATCCGGCGAAGAAGAAAAACGAGCCAAGAGGGCTAGGTGATGAGGATAGTTTGTTAACCCCGAAGACGCTTGTGAGACTTGGCTTTGCCCAACCTAAGCCCCCTTCCCCTCTATCTCAGAGGGTGATGCTTATGGAGGAGTGGCAGGTTTGGTAGGCTAGAGAGATTTGGAATTTGACTCAGGAATTAGGTCCTCGACCCTTGTCGAAATTGAGCCCGGTTTGCGTTTACCCATTTTCCTTTTGCTTAATCTCTTTTACTCATGTATCTATTTATGGCATTCAGTTTATTGGCATCTGACCCTGTACTTGCTTCATTTGTTTTGCAGGCATGGCAGGAAAGGTTCCCTCCTTTATTCAGCCGACATCTAGATATGAGGATCCGGGTACCCCACACTCCAAAAGACTCAAAACCGAGTCTAAGGTGGCACCGACCCCGGGTTTTCCCCAGGATGTGCAAAACTTGTATAAAGTATCTGGCAGCCAAATCCCCATTGAGGTTATATCTGAATGGTCTAAGGTTAGACCCACTGACGCTGCCCGAGAGATGCCATGGGGGGAAGCTCAAAGTTATTTTCATCAACTAAGGGTAGGAGGACAGATAGCCGCTGCTACAAGGGGTGATTCAAGATTAAAGACTAGTGAGACATCTCTGCTGAAGGAAAAGGAGAAGCTAAGTTGGCTAGCGAGTGAGCAGGACAAAGAAAAGGGAGACCTGGAGGCTAGCTATACCTCCAAAATCAAAAAGTTACAATCTCTGGTGGATGGTCTTGTTGAGGCTGTTAGGAAGTATAAGGAGGTGATGCTGATCAGAGAAAAAGAAAAGTATTGGAACAGGTATTCCAATGGAGGGAAAGACCAGTTGCGGAGTACTTGGCTAAAAATGCTTGAGCTGGAATGGGAGTTGTTGGGAGAGGACACGGTCAAGCAAGTGAAGAAATTTTAGGCTGAGGCTGCCGCTAAGGCAAAGAAGAAGACTCTCACTTTCGAGGAGGTGATTGAGAAGATTCCACAAGCCACCGCCACTCTTAACGACCGAGCCAATTCCTTTCCTGCTACCTCAAGCGCTGGGACCCCGGCTCCCGTTGACACGGTCGAGGAAACTCCAGACAAGGATGCCGAAATGGCAGAGTCCGTCGAGGGGGATACCGCCAAGGTGGATGCTACCAAGACACCAACTCCGTGAACTTCATCCTACCGGGGCTTTTGTCTGCTACTCTTTCTTTTGATCGAATTATCCGTTAAGTTTCTGAACTTTTGTTCGTTTTGGCTTAAGAACTTATGGTTTTTATCAAAGGGGTGGGCTCCTATAACGCTCCACAATTGTAATTTTTTAATCCGTAACTTTGACCTTTCTGTGAACTCTTCATCGGCTCTAGGCCTAGGATTTATAAACCCTTATCTTTTATGCGACGTATGCATGTTATATTATTTATATATCTTGTAGTGAATATGAATGCTGCATCTTTTCCTTAGACTTAGTAGGTTTTATTGGTCCTGATTCAAATGTCTTTGTACATAGGTTAGACGTTTTGTGTCTAATTATCATGTGTAGGATAATGTAATTATTATACAATTTCCACATTCATACTAAGGCCTCCCAACTGCCATCAAATTAGGATAGACACGAATCGTTAATTAACCTTGCTACTGGACCTAGTACTTACTAGGTAATTACTATGAAAATTTTAATGCAGCCTCACCATAAGGCCATGTGTCCGCTAGGTAGATAAAGTAACTGTTAGTATTTGTGTCCTAGAGATAATACTTTTATGTTTTAGGGAAAAATATTTTATTAATAGGAATTATGTTTTGTTGAATATTATTAATTTATTTATTATGTCTTTATTTACTGCGTTATAAATGTTAGCATAATAAAAGTCCTTGAAATTGTGATACACACTATATATCTTTAAGTATGTGACTTGAAAATGAGATTGTATGAGTAGTATCTTTATTCCTAAATATCCCTAGTCGAGCATTATAATAAAAGGACAATACTAATACATAGAGACTAGTATGTTTGTTGACTGATGACCAAATCTCATTGGTCATAGGTATGGTAATACTGAAGTCAAAACATAGGTGCATGTAAGGGTACATGACACTGGATTGACCCACCGTGAGATTCTACATGTTATCAGTGTCATAAGTAATTCTCACAGTGATAATGGTGTAATGATCCTTAGACCTAAATCATTATATTTCTATACGAGAATTAATATACTTTGATTACATTAAAAGTTACCTTTGACCGGGTGATTATAAAAGTGGACATTGGGTATATTATGAATCGTATGAGAAATATGAATGATCTAAAAGGGATTTAACCCTCCTAGTTATAAGAGTGATATTATTGGCCTCTTGTTTGAGTGAGAATATGAAATGCACGGCCGTGCTCAAATATTGATTTGATTTAATATTCTACTCATCGATCAAGAAAATCAAGATTAAATTATGAAGAGGGTGACACATTACATGCCTCGAGTTTAATCTATAATATCAAGGTTAAAGGGATTATATTACATGGAACATTATTCATGAAAGGCTTAATCGAATCACTGATTTAATTATTATTACTTGGGTAGCAATAATGTATTACTAGATGCCCCTCATTGTTTACAATTTTAATTAGATATTAAAATTGTTGCTAACCTAATAATAACCTACAGGGTCACACATAAAGAATGTTTGAAGGAGAAATAATTTAAATTATGAATTTAAATTAATTAATTAATTTATTCTATTTATAATATTAATTAAGTATGACTTAATTAATTAAATAAATAGAAAAACGGAATTACTTAAACTAATTCTGAAATTAGTTAAAATTAATTAAGTGTAACTTAATTAAATAATAAATTGGAATTTCGGATTGGAATTAATTATAATTGGATTATAATTAGAAAACTAATTCTCTTCTCTCTCTCTCTCCCTCTCTCTCTCTCTCTCTCTCTCTCTCTATATATATATATATATATATATATATATATATATATATATATATATCTTTATGGCTGATTTTATAAAGTGATACAAGTTTTATAAAACCCTAGCCGTTCTTGAGAGAAAGAAAGAGGAAAGAGAGAGAAGCAGTTTTCGGGTGCTAGTACAAGACCGGGATACGTGGTGATTGAACAAGCTTTGGACCTCCATTAATGAAATGTTAAAGCTTATTAAGGTATTTATTCTTAATCTCCGAATTAAATATTTTGTTTTCGCTTGGATCCTGCAGAGGGTTTCGATTTTGGTTTGTTTTACATGTCTTTCCGCTGCGTTTATGTGCACGAAACTCTTCAATGGCATCAGAGCTACTTGCAAAAATGTTTTAATTCGGTTATATGTTTATAGTTTTGATGTATATACAAACATGTTTACGACTGTCATGATTGATGTGTTGTTATGATGATAGCATAAATGTTGTATTGATGTATATGCATAAACGGCATGTTAATGATGACTGGGATGATCATATAATCTGTATGTATACTGATATATACATGATATATGTTTGTTCTTGATATTGGGATTGTATACGCTGCGCAGATTTGGTGAAATCTGTGTCCAGTGTCCGATTTTCGCAAACGATATGTGTTTTCTGACTGGAAACGAGTGCGAACAAAACTGATCGCAAAGCCATCATCGACTCGTCTGTAAGGCGTTTGACGCCATTAAGTGCCTCCAAATGGCGATTTATTCTTTTCAGAATTTGATTCTGATTTTTTGATTTATGTGTTATATGATTTCTTTGATTCGATCATCAGAAATATGATATGGTTTAATATGATTAAATAATATGACATGTTCTTTAATTGTTACTTGAGCATGGTGGATGGTTATGGCCTTGAGACCTATAGGATAGAGGTTTTTGTTTATGGTTTGGTTTCTAAATATGACTTGCATATCGTTTATTTCTTGTAAAGTAAAATCCCAAATGTAAATCGAGTTATTTTTGTAAGTTCATTAGAATAGCCTTGTTTTCAATTATTAAATGTAATGTAAAAGAAGACAAGCAAGGAATCAATCTGATGAGGCAGTCCATGGAAGCAATCCACGGAGGCGTTTAAGGAAGAAGACATGTAAAAGTATTGTATTTTATTTTACCACCATAGATTGACCTTGATCTTTTCATTAGCTTGGAAAGATCAGACAGGATGGGCCATAACTAAACACGTTTACTATAACGCCTTAGAAAATTCGTAATTATAAATATTATTATTTAATATTAAATGTGGATTATATGAGGTGAATTTTTTTTATGATTGAATATATGTAACATCATATTTACATGTTCCTATGATGATGTATATGTGAAACGTGAGTCTGTCTATTTTTATTTGAATTTTTGTGATTAAAAATCTATTTAAATTATATATTATTGATCTTCGAAAATTTTTATAAAATCAATGTGGTTGATAAAAATCACGAAATCTTTTGTGTTATCATATTTATGATATTAATTAGTTTTTAAAATTATTGGGCGTATTAATTTGGGTGTTTACGTATTTTAAAATGATTTTAAGAGTATTATTGCATTTAAAGGACCAAAATTTGTAAAATCAATATTTAATTCGTTTTTTATCCTAAAAATATTTTAAAAATATGGGGATATAGATAATTTTATTCTATAAATTTTAAAAATTAATTTGATATTTTCTGTAAATATTACCTATTAATTTTCTATTGTATAAAATGATTTTTAAATTATTTTTAAATCAGAAAAAAATTTGATTAGCAAATTACAAAATTTCGTCTCCCCATTCTTAAATCCCTAATTTCCTAATTCAGTTCATCAGCTCCGTTTGTACACATTATCTCTCGACTTCTCTGGAATCTTCTCTCCTTTTCTCTCAAATTAGTCTCTCTCGTCCTCTCTTGTTCAATCTCCCTCGATTCTGTGTTGTGTTCCCCTCCCTCGTGAGTTCACCCTTTTCTCTCCTGCAAGATCTTCTCATAACTAGTTCTAACTGCAAAAACCCATCTTTCCCCTGTTCTTGTGATTGGTGTTGCTGGGTGGTTGCGTGTAAAGAAACGTGTGTGTGTGTGTGGGTGTAATAAAATGAAAATTATTTGTGTGCTTGTACTAACGATATTTGTGCAGAAAAGCGAAAACGGCGTTGGAATTTTGTGATAAGTACCGACACTTATCACTTGGGGTGAAATTCTAACTCAAACTCTATGTGGTTATGTGCATGTATTTAGGGGTAGTATCATGCATACACTTTAGAAAAAGACACACACCAAATTTAATTTTCATTTAGTAGTTTTGACAAATACCAAAAAGGGGAAGATTGATAGAGTCAAAGATTTTAGCTCTATTTAGGTTTTGGAATTTGTCAAAATAAAAGTGAATTAAATTAAATTAGGATTACACTTAGAATCCTCCCGTAGGTTCATGTTTGGCATTTTCGGAATTCAAGTCAAAATGGTCAAACCGAACCCAAAAATATTTTCCGACATGTTCTTGACATGAACTTAGAATAAGAATATCAAGTTAATGGTATATTATATTCTAGGTCATTTGTGTCAAAAGAATTTAAGCATCGGCTAAAGGTACGTATATCAAGAATTTTTAAACACTGCTTTTACGAACCAAAATTGTCAAAATTATTTAAAAGAGTGTTGTTCTTAAATGTTTTACTCCCAAATATTCTTGATATTTTTTTTCTAATTTTTCTAAATGAATTACTGTGCCAAAAGCCATGACAAAAGAGCAAAAACAGATTTTATTCTGAATTACTCGTAATTCCTTATTTTTCCGGATAAAATCATTTTAAATTCAAACTAATTTATTCCTTGGACTTCATGGTCATTATTTTTCATGGAATATTATGTTTGAATATTTGTCAAGTCAAAACCTTTGCCTAAGTTGTCGGTAAAGGAAAATGAATTTTTCGGTCGCTCCGGAAGGTTGTTTTAACATTCGAAAAATTCGTAAAAATACTTCCACTCATCATTTTGACTTTAAACTTTGAATTTATCATTAGTTTACCTGTTTACCTCTAGGATTCTCCAGTAATATTTTCATAATATTTACATGACTTTTATCCGGGACCCAATTATTCGATACGTAATTAATTTTTCGGTCGCTCAAAAGTCATAGATGGTCAACTCATTTCAAGGTGAAATTTTGACCATAATCCTCTGGGCACATTTCTATGGTATTCCCAAAATTTCGTAATCTTTCAATGATTTTTTGATTTATGGCTAATTCGTGTTTTTTTATTGTCGGTATGCGTTTTCTCGGTTTTTGTGCTATCAATTAATTATAAAAACGTGTAGGAACTCTTTCCCATGCATTTTTGAATTATATAGCAGCTAGGGAGTGTGTCAAACACATGGTAATACATGTCAACACATGCCTAACACATGCCAACACATGCCATTACCTTTTTTGGCCTATAAATACCCCACACCCCTCACATTTCCTTTAAGCCTTGAAGAGCCAACTATATGCTGAAGAAATACTCTCCCAAACACTCTCTCTACAGCTCCTAAACTTGCAAAAACGTAGCTTGTGTTTGTGCCAACTTTAAACCTTGTTTAAACATCATTTTGGCTTAATTTCTTTACCAATCTTGCTCCAAAACACACACCTTTGGTCACCATTGTTCTTGCACCTTCCAAGCCTTGTGTAGGCAGCCTACAAGTGACCATTTGACCTTAAACCATTTTTGGCTACTTTCCGGTGACCTTTTCGGCTATCCTTTTTGTGTGTTTCTTGGCTTCCTAGCTTATATTTCTTGTTGCTCTCTCTTTAATATTAAGAGGAGCTTGAGCCTTTGGAAGGTCAAGATATATCAGTTAGTTTCTTCGTTAAATATTGTATATTTGTGCTTATATTTGTTAGATCTATTTGTTTATACATCATATTTAAGCATACTTACATTTAGTCACTTAAATACACTTGTTCTTGAAGTTATATTCGTGTAGTGTATTTTCGGACTTGTTGTAAGTCCTTGATTTGGTTAGTAATGATCTTGAAACAAAGGGAACATTGCTCTTAAGCAAAAGACCTTTCTTGAATCGTGAAAGCTTTCTCCGATTTGTTTAGTTCGATTTAAAATAAGGTATTTTAGGTAGCCTTGTATAAGGTGAAACAAAACCTTGAATCTATAACTAAATTTGGTCATATTGTCTTTGAAGAAACAAATCCATAAACTTGTAAAAGTTTTATATTATTTGGATTTTGTTAAAAAGATAAGACCACTTTGAACTTGAATCTTAAACTTGTCATCTCTTTTCTTGGCTCATTTAATTCGGCCATATAGACAAAGACAAGTCAAGGTTCAAACAAGTTCACTTTATTTCTTGGCCATTTATATATATATATATATATATATATTCGGCCACATTTAAATATATATATATTTTTTTGTCAGGAATAACTTACTCGTACATAAATTGTACCGAAATATAATAATCGGGATCAGTGATTTCTTTCATTCAAAAAAGATTACCATCTAACCCAAAAGACACGCATGTTGCCTTTGGACACTTAAATAATAAAACTTTAAAGATGAAAAAAAAACACGTAGGAATGAACTCCTGCAATAAAACAACAACAACATTAGATATATTTAGGATCAAAACAATAAAAATTCTATTAAAAAATCTAACCAACAAAATTAATAACATAAAATAAAATTTTAAGGAAAAACCTAACCAAAGGGAATCTCTTTGGTTAGATAAAAATTAAGATAGAACAAAATAATTAATCATAAATTTAAAATAATATTTATTATATTATACTATTTTATAAGAAAATTGAAAAAAATTAAAAGTAACTCGTACTTTGCACGGGCTATTACCTAATATAATATATAATTCCCAAAAACAAGGTAATAAATTACCCCTTAAAAACTGTAAAATTTAGTCTAAAAATTAAGTATGTAATAGAAAGCCATCTAAAATGGCTCAACAAAAAAAAAAGCACATACTCTCCTCTCTCTCCTCTCTCCCTTTCTAGTTTCCACCGCTCAGTCCAGTCGGCACCATTTCCGGCGGGGCTTCCACCAGTGTGTCCGGTGGAAAGCCCCAAATTCGTTTCTGTATTTTATTCCTACATCTCTTTCTAGTTCTTGGTTTTCTAGATCTACATTATCGGAGCTTCCGGCCATCTTTCTTCTTCGTTTCAAGCGGGGATTTCGAGAGTTAGCCGCCTATCTGTGGTTTCGTTTGTCAGATCTAAGTTTTTGTACTTTCAGTTTGTTTTATTCGGTTGATCTGGTTGGTCAGATCTAAGTTTTTTTGCATTCTCTTTTGTATTTTCGGCTTGATTTCTCTCCTTCGTGAGAGGTTTTGGTTTTTCTCTCCTTTGTGAGAGCTTGGTTTTTTCGCTTCTTGATTGTAAGCGGGGTCGCGATTCAGTGAAGAAAGTTTGTACGGGATAGCAGCTTTTGGTTGATAGCTCAAACGATAGCTCCATTGGGGCAGGATAAAAGGGTACCAGAAATCCAACGAGGATGCATGAAGTGGGTACTTGTATTTTTATATACATTAAAATATCGTTTAACTGTCTATTGATGAGAACAGACGATTGCAATTTCCTGTTTGATCGATTCGATCATTGGTGTAGATGTCGTATGACTTTTTATTATTGAATTAACTCCTTTGTTTTTCAAAAAAAAATGGCTCAACAATGCCTCTTACAGGCCCAAAAATCCATCAATCATGGCCGTCCAAAATGGTACAAAAATTACTTAAAGCAACCAAATCTTCATAATCAACATGCATTAATTACAATAAAACAACATAACAAATTAAAACTACCAATCAAAATCAATTTCTCTACTGGAGAAGGAAACTGAAAAATTATTAACTACATTAACGAAACTCAATATTAGGCTATCATTAATCATGAATAACTAACTACCATAATTTCTGCAATAATCATCCATAATCCTTTATTACAATATTACGCTAAACAAAAATTAACTCTAATAACTGATATGCAAATTAAACTCTAAAAGATACTTAAGACTAATCAAAAAATCAATCAAAAACAAAATCATAAATACCATCAATTTAACACTGATTAGTCAAAACCTCAATCAAAAGACAGACAAGTAATTAGCATTTAATAATTTAAAACTGATTTCAATTTTCTATTTAATGCTATTAAACCAAAAATATTCTTTACAAAATCGTTGGTTGGTTTTGAAGATCAAACTCATCCTTATGCGCACACATACATGAACATATTGAAGAACATACCATGAACATCTGCCAGAATAACCAAGAAATGAAGCAAAACAATAACCAGTACACAATTTCCACAATATATTCATATACTATATTCTTATAATCACAATCCCAGTAAGCAAAGACCAACATCTGCAAGAAATTAACATTGAAAACATGCATTGGACTCGACTTTTAACAAACTACTCATTAACAAGATCATTTTCTGCAAACACTCAATATCAACATATATTCGACTAATTAAAATACATATATTCGGTGTAATTAAAAACTTCCCTGTATAGTTAGTACGCATAGACCATCCATTCGATCTGCTAACAGAAAAGATCGATCGATCAGTGACGAAAAGACGAACACAGCGGCTACACGTGTTTTTTAATGTTGAATCCACATTTAAATATATATATATATATATATATATATATATAGTTTATATACATGTTTGATTTAAAGTGCCAAGTCCGCCATTCCGTGACTTAGCCTTATTTCGTAACATATATATATATATATATATATTCGGCCATATATAGTTAATATAATATAGTTTGTATACTTGTTAGATTTAAAGTGCCGAGTCCGTTGTTCCGTGACTTAGCCTTACTTCGAAACAAATATATATATACTTATATATATTCGGCCAAACCATTTGGTGCTAACTTGCACTACTTGCTCCTTAGTTTAATATTCTTTCTTGTGTGAGTGTGTAATATTTTAACGCATAATAGCGACCCTCGTTTTATCCTATAGATAAGCGAGTTACATTTTCGTACGTGTGAGTTGTGCTTGTGTAATAGTTTAACGCGTAATAGCATCCCCGTGGATAGTACCGTAACATAGTAGTTTGCACGGATTTATTATATATACATCTTATATATTGCTTGTTTGTTTTAGACTTGTTTTCTAGACTTGCAGTGAGGTGAAGTGAAGTGAGGTGATCCTTGTTTCTAAGACCCAAGTCTTACGCGTACTAACGGGGAGTTAGTAGCCTTTGCACCGTGAAGAAAAAGGAAAGACCCGAGACCTAAGACCTAAGATCCAAGACCGGCAAGTGGTAGAAGTTCATAGTCTACAAAGGTTGCTACTTCGACTTTGAGGAGGTAACGGGGAGTTACGCTCCAAGACGAGTCTAGTAGTGTTTTGCTTTGTATTTTGAGGAGTTAATTTGTAATTAAGGTCCAAGATAAATACTTAGTGTTGTAAAGGCTTCTCCACCTACTATAAAGGAGTTTCTTTATAGTGGAAGAAATCTCGAGTCCGAGGAAGAGCTGGGGGACTGGAGTAGGGGTGAGTGGATCCATCAGGGGTTGCGCCATCGTGAACCAGGATAAAATCGACCGTGTGATTGCTTCTTTTATTTCTTGGTTTACTTTCCATATTTTAAATCTTTTACTTTTAGTAACGAATTTAAAGTTAAAAACGGAAGACAAAAACGCCAAGCAAAAATTTTAAAAAGGTAATAACCTATTCAACCCCCCTTCTAGCTTATTATCCCCACTTTCAAGACCCATAATTGGTATCAGAGCAGTGCTTTTTAACGTATTTTTTTGATTGTTGTGATAATCGTTAAATACCAAAAAAAGTAGATCCTTATCATGTTTAATCAATTTGTTGTGATAAATTGATAAATACAACAAAAGGGGATCATAATGGCGTATTTAAATAAGATTGATGGAACAAGTTATAATCCATTAACGAGCAATAGCTCAGGAAATATTGGTGAATTTTCCTTTCCAACGACTACTTTGTGGAGTCCTATCAACAAGTCTTATACTTGGGGAAAGGAGGACGAACTTTACGTTTCAGAGTCATGGATTCTATTCGAACTAGGAGTCGTATAAGGAGCTGAGTAGCGCCGGTCCAAGGCCCAACCGTTGGCCAGGGAGCTACTAGAAGGCGGTAGGCAAGTAAATCCATCAGTTCTTCCTTCTACCAGTAGTAAAACCATCTCTGTGTTGTTCAACCTGCGACTGATCATCATAGGTTTGGACAACTGGCGCTGTGAATACTCCAGTATTAGTTCATCATCAAAATTTGGATATTTCCTGCAACACGTATTGAAGAGACTTCGATCAGGTTGATGGGTATTTCCTGCAACACGTATCGAAGAGATTTCCGATAAGGTTGGCAGGGTTTGAAAAGTGTTCAAAACTGACATTGCAATATCTACATTACGATTTCCCTTTTTAAGATATACATTGATATCTTGCTTATATTATCTCTGCATAGCAGACTTTGCTTTATTATATATGTTGATATCTGGCTTATACTTTTGCATAGCAGATATTCTTACGGAAGTTATATATTGAACTATCCTGTAACTTCATCTTTTACATTATACTAGCACTTTATTCATTTATGCATGGCATGTGGTTTCAAAGATATTTTAGAACTGTCAAATATATTGTTAATCAGTTACAAACTATTTTGGTGGGCTCTATTGCTCACCCTTGCTTTATTTATATATATCACAACAACAGCTAGAGCAGATGGCCCGACCAAGGCGCACTCGGTGCAAGCAGGTGGCAACTGTCAGAGGGTTACCCACTGATGTCATAGCCGCCATTGCTGAGGTAGGAGCAACCAATAGGCTAGGCTGGCAAATTTTGTGTATCAGACTAATGTATAATTATCACTTATGTTAAACAACGGCAAGAAACTATTAAGCTTAATCTGTAATCATTTTGGGTTTGTAATAACTTATAACTTGTGGATCCTATGACTAGATACTTATTCCAATTTCATCTCTGGGACTATAACTGGTTGTGGTGTGTTATTATTGTGGGGTCACAGCATGCAATTTATTTATTTTGATTCAAGTGCAAGTATTATTTATGGAAATAGAGACCGTGACGACCAGGTCCCCAACCCCGGATCTGGGGCTGTTACACTCAATCTCATATTTGAATTGCTTGCAATCATCAGTGTCATGCCCCACATCCTTGTGGAATCTGCAATACTGATTCTTTTTTCTCTTTGAGGGATCACCCCTAAGTGGCTTCGACCATCGAAAATCCTTATCCTTCTCAATATCCAACAAGATTTGACTCCTAGGAGTGTTCAACCTTGCATACTCAGCAAACCTCGATCCTAGAGCAGAGTTAGAGTCCTTGCTAGTTCGGGGAATACTTGTCCCTAGCATCATACTCCAGCTCTATCTTTTGCTTTTTAGAATTCCTGTTTCCACCACTTTCGGTAGAGACCTCTGTTTTCCCCATGATTTCCTCAGCCTTCATGTATTTCCTTTCCCTTTTTTGGAGCTCAGTCATGCTCTCAGGGGGATGCTTTGCTAACGACATCTGGAAGAAAACATTTGACATCCCATTCTCCAAGGCTATCATAGCTACATTATTTTCCAGATCAAGGATGTTCAGCGTCTCTTTGGTGAAGCATTTGAGATAATCCTTTAGATTCTCATTCTTTCCTTGTATCACCTGCATGAGGGATGCAGAGCTCTTTTCATGGACTCTCCCACTAACAAATTGGTTGATAAAAGCCGTGCTCAATTCCTTAAAAGAGCCAATTGAACTTGCAAGCAAACGACTATACTAACTTTGAGCCATGCCCGCTAAGGTTTGAGGGAACGCCCTACACTTGAGAGCTTCACTAGCAGGTTGCAACAACAATACATTCGAGAACGTCCGTACATGGTTTGCGGGATCGCCCGTTCCATCATAAGCCTTTATGGTAGGCATCTTAAACTTCATAGAGATGTGAACTTTCATCACCTCATCAATGAATGGAGGCGTGGGATTATCAGGATCTCTAGGTTGCATCAAGTCTTTGGGATCGACTTTGGGGATCTCCACCCCTTTAGTACCACCTCTTGGGACCTCAGTCCTTCTCTGCCTCCTCGAAGGTCTCTCCAAATCAACAATGGGAATCTCTTCTCCTGACCTCAGAGGGGGTCGGTTTTGGTTTTGCCTTTGCTGCTCCCTTTCTATATCATCCTTCAGTTTCTGGATCTCAACTTCATAAGCTTTGATTCTCTCAGCGGCCGTCATAGGTGGTCCATCATGGATTCGTCGAGTACGCCTTATAGGCTCCTTGCTTGGATTTCGCCTCCTCGGGGCTTGATCACAATCGTCATCCTCAGATGAAGAATCACCAGTATAAGGACCAGAGTGGTCATAATATCCTTGATCAGGGCCCAAGCCTCTAATGTAAGGAGGGTGATATGGCTCATGTATCTGCAGGGCATGGTCTCTTGGTCTAATACCTAGAGTATTTGGGGGTAGTTAGGCAAGCCATATGCCGGATTCGTGCTTACGGGGAGATCTGTAGTAGATGATTGACAAGAGGAGAGACCACCAATTGAAGAGGGTTGGTCTCTTGCTTCGGATGGACAACCACGGGTAGAGTTCTCTCAGCATAGGGAGTCATCCCTATAGGTTGAGAAACTTTAGGTTGAGTGGTCATCTCCGTTAATGGGGGTACGTACCCTTGTTCAGTGATGACGGGCGGAGCAGAGGTGACAGTGGTAGCCTCGGTTGAGGCTGGTGTTGTTCTTCGTGTGTTAACCATGGTTGATGTTATCGTCCCATAGACAGCGCCAAATGTTGTGAGATAAAAACGAGGGTTTTTATATTGAGGCTAGGGTTTGTATGTATTAAATACAAGGGTTGGTGAGCTTCGAGCTTTAATGGCTGTTCTTGCGTTTCGAGACTGAACAGTCCTTGCAAGATGCCTACGTATCTCTGTATTGTTAGAGAATCAAGCCAACGTAGTTCTGAGAATAAGGGGTTATGCCCTTATATAGGCGTGAGAAACCTTAGAATTAGAGTAGGGTTTGGAGACTTGGTGGGCAAGTCACCACCTTGGATCTATTCTAGAGGCTTCCACGTAGGAAGCAGATTCCGAGTGGGTTTAGTTGTCTTAGAGGGCAAGCCTCATTCTTGGACTCAACCAAGGAGTTGGTGTCATTCGTGGACTTGATTCTAAATCGTCTTCTGTTCTACGGATCAGGCCCATGTTAGAAAACAAGCTTATACCAGGTGTTCCCGATTTAGGTTGTTTCTTGGGCTTAATCATTAATTACGAATTTAATGCCCAAGTAGGGTTTCGGGCCTCATTAATGGGCCAATCAATTCAACATTAAATATGTCTTTATGGATTATTTTCCACCCACATCAATTACTATATTTTATAAAAAAGAACCGTCATGACATTATTGGAAAAGAAGATGTTTTAGTTAGAGGAAATAGAAAAGATAATGTATTTTAGCTGAAAAAGGTAATTAGTTAGTTATTAGTAATTATAGAATTTTCATTTTATTTTATTAAATAGTATTGTCCGTAATATTTTTAGAAAATGAGAAATTTTAGTTGGATAAAATATAAAAGATAATCTATTTTAGCTGAATAAGGAAACTGTATAGAAAAAATAGAAAAGGTAGCATATTTTTACCAATAACGAATAATTAAGTATGGGTAATTAAGTAAAAACTTAGGTACTGTATCGACCAACCAAATTTTTAATGTTCTGAGCCTTAATACTACTAGCTTAAAACCCGTGCCATGCACGGATTTTCTTTAATATGATATGATTTTTTCAATAATTTGAATGAATTTTTTATGATATAAATTTTGTAAGTTTAATTTTTTAATGATAAGATTTGATAGTGTATATATATTGATATGGGTGAAAAATAATAATTAATACAATATTTATTGGCTCATAAATAAGGCCCGAAACCCTAGTTGGGCATTAAATTCGTAGTTAATGATTAAGCCCAAAAGAACAGCCCAAGCCGGGGACGCCCGGTATAAGCTCGTTTCTAACATGGGCCTGATCCACAAACCAGGAACATTCTAGAAACAAGGAACATTCTAGAATATCCCAGAGATATTATGTAGCCTCCAAGGCACCTAATTCGACATGGAAACTAACTCCTACAAGGAAGGAGTCAGAACCTTCCTCAATAACGGTGACTTGTCCACCAAGTTTCCAAACCCTATTACGATTCGAAGTCTCCCACAGCCTATATAAAGGGCCAGACCCCTTATCTCAGAACTACGTCTTGGCTTGATTCTCAACTCTGAGATACGTAGGCTTCTTGTGAGGACCTGAATTAGGTCACGATAACGCAAGCACAGCCATTGAAGCACGAAGCTCACGAACCCTAGCCGTAATTCGATAACCCTACTTTTTATTCCACAACATTTGGCGCCGTTTGTGGGAAGACAACATCAACCATGGTTAACACACGAAGAACGACAACCGAGAACGCTCCTGTTACTTCTGATCCATCGGTCATCTCCACCGCTCCACCCGTTGTTACGGAGCAAGGGTATGTACCCCCATTAACAGAGACAACCACTCAACCTCAAGTTTCTCAACCCATAGGGACGAAGCTCCATGTTGAGAGAACCTTACCAGTGGACGTCCACCCGGGACGGGAGACTAATCAGCTTCAGATGGTGGTCTCACCATTAATTAGCCGTCCCCCACTCTCAGGAGTTCAGATCTCCACCACTGCACTCCCCGTGAGTACTGATCCGTTATACAGATTGCCTAACTACCCCTCAAATCGAAGGGATCCTGGACCAAGCCGTCACGCTCTACAGATACCTGAGTCGTATCAGTCGCCCTATATTAGGGGTTTAGCCCCTCCTGGGCAAGGATATTATGATTACTCCAGACCTTACACTGATGATTCATCATCTGAGGACGACGATCGTGATGAAGCCCCGAGGAGGCGACGTGCAAGCAAGGAGCCTATGAGAAGGACTCAAAGAATCCATGATGGACCTCCTCAAACAGTTGCTGAGAGAATCAAGGCTCATGAGGCTGAGATCCAAAAGATGAAGGACGATATAGACAGGGAGCAAGCAAGGCAGAACCAGAATAGGCCTCCTCCAACTTCGAGGGAGATTCCCTTCATTGATTTGGAAAGGTCTTCAAGGAGACCAAGAAGGGCTGATGCCCCAATTAGAGGAGCAACAAGGGTGGAAACCCCCAGGGGTGATCCCAAAGACCTAATGCCACTTGGAGACCCTGACGATCCCACACCCCTATTAACTGAGAAGGTGATGAACGCTCATGTTTCCCGAAAGTTTAAGATGCCCACGATAAAACCATACGATGGACCGGGTGATCCTTCGAATCATGTCAGGACATTCTCAAACGCACTGCTGTTGCTCTTAAGTGTAGGGCGTTCCCTTAAACCCTGGCAGGCATAGCTCAAAGATGGTAAAGCCGATTGCCCGCAAACTCAATTGGCTCTTTCAAAGAGTTGAGCACTGCTTTCATCAACCAGTTTGTTAGTGGAAAGGTCCACGAAAAAAGCTCTGCATCACTCATTCAAGTGAAACAAGGAAAGAATGAGAACCTGAGGGATTTTCTCAAGTGCTTCACCAAGGAGACGTTGAGCGTCCAAGATCTGGAGAACAAGGTAGCTATGATAGCCCTGGAGAATGGAACAACGAACACTTACTTTTAGATGTCGTTCGCAAAACATCCCCCTGAGAGCATGACTGAGCTCCAAAGAAGGGCGAGCAAATACATAAAAGCAGAAGAGAGCATGAGGAAGGAAGAAGCTCCCACCATGAATGGAGGAAACGGAAATTCCAGGAAGCAGAAGCAAGAGCAGGAGTGTGATGCTAGGGACAAATATCCCCGAACTAGCAAGGACTCCGACTCTGCCCCTAAGAAAAATTTGGGGCCAAGGTTCTCTGAATACGCAAGGCTGAATACCCCTAGGAGTCAGATCCTGATGGATATTGAGAAAGACAAGGATTTCTGATGGCCGAAGCCACTCAGGGGTGATCCCGTAAAGAGAAACAAGGATCAATACGGTAGGTTCCACAAGGATATAGGACATGACACCGATGATTGCAGACAACTCAAGGACGAGATCGAATTCTTGATCCGAAAAGGAAAAATGAGCAGGTTCACAAAGGGCGAAGATCGTGGAAATCAAAGGAGAGACTATGATAGAAGGGATAACGATCGTGATCGTAACCCTCAGCCACGAGGGCCAGTTATTAACATGATTTGGGGAGGCCCGACTGCGGCCAGCACAGCAAGGAACTCTCGAAAGGCATATGCCAGGGTGGTCATGCACATCGTGGGAGAGGCCCCGAAACGTGCAAAGACTGAAGTAGTGATTAGTTTTGATGATTCAGATTTGGAGGGGGTGAAGTTCCCCCATGACGACCCGTTGGTCATAACTCTTGTAATTGGAAATTCAGAGGTGAAGCGAGTCTTGATAGACAATGGTGCTTCTGTCGATATTTTGTTTCATGATGCATTTGTGAAGATGGGATACAATGATTCACAGTTGAATCCAAACAATATGCCCATATATGGGTTCAATGGAGTCGAATCCAATGTTGAAGGGACTATTCAGCTGCCAGTTACTATTGGACAGGAGCCCAGGGAGGCCACTCAGATGTTGAACTTCCTGGTAATCAAAGCAGCCTCCACGTATAATGCGATCCTTGGAAGGACTGGACTCCACGCGTTTAAGGTTGTTGCCTCCAGCTACCATATGAAAGTTAAGTTTCCAACTAGGAATGGTGTTGGAGAACAGAAGGGTGATCAGAAGATGGACAGAAGTTGTTATGTGGCCGCATTAAGAGCTGATGGAGTCGGGGGGCAGGTCCTCCCGATTGAAGACATGGATGTCCGAGGTGATGATGAACACCGAGGGAAGCCGGCAGAGGATTTGGTTCCTATACCTCTGGACTGCAGAGACCCTGAAAAAGTTACGTATGTTGGAGCTTCTTTAAAAGAACCCTTGAAGGGCAAGTTGATAGAATTCCTACAAGAAAACAGAGATGTGTTCACTTGGACAGCAGCTGATATGCCAGGGATAGACCCCCAACTCATAACTCACAGGTTGAATGTCGACCCCAAGCGGAAGGTAATAAAACAGAAGAAGAGGAATTTTGCTCCTGAAAGGCAAGAGGCCATTAAGAAAGAAGTGGATAAACTCTTGGAAGCTGGTTTTATTGAGGAGATTCAGTTCCCTGAATGGTTGGCTAATCCTGTGATGGTTAAGAAAGCCAACGGTAAGTGGAGGATGTGCATAGAGTTCACCGATTTGAATGACGCGTGCCTTAAGGATTGCGTACCTCTACCAAGGATTGACACAATAATACATGCCACGACTGGGCACGAAATGTTGAGTTTCATGGATGGTTTCAGTGGCTAAAACCAGATTAAGATGCACAAGGATGACATCCCAAAGGTATCTTTCATAACTGACTTTGGTGTTTTTTGTTACCTTGTTATGGCTTTTGGACTAAAAATGCAGGAGCAACTTATCAACGACTGGTAAATAAGATATTCGCCCATCTGATTGGGAAAACCATGGAGGTCTATGTTGATGATATGTTGGTCAAGAGCTTGTTTACAGCAGACCATGTAGAACACCTCAGAGAGGCATTTCAAGTGCTGAGGCACCATAAGATGATGTTGAATCCGGCCAAGTGTGCTTTTGACGTTGGATCAAGGAAGTTTTTGGGTTTGATGGTTTCAAAACGAGGCATTGAAGCCAACCTGGATAAGATCAAAGCGATTCTCGACATGGAACCACCCCATTTCATGAGGGACGTACAGAAATTGATTGGTAGAACAGCTACATTGGGAAGATTCATCTCAAGGTCTGGCGACAAATGTTTGCCCTTCTTTCAGGCTTTGAAGAAAGTGAAGAATTTTGAATGGACTTCAGAAAGCCAAGAGGCTTTTGAACAACTGAAAAAGTACATGGCTGAGGCCCCATTGTTGGCCAAACCTAGTCCCGGAGAGACCCTGTATTTATATCTAGCGATATCCAAACAAGCATTGAGTGTCGTTCTCATTCGAGAAGAAAACAAGGTTCAGAAGCCTATCTACTACGTGAGCAAGGTATTGCACAGAGCTGAGTTGAATTACTCACCCATCGAGAAGTTTGCTTTGGCACTAGTAACAGCTTCAAGGAAGCTACGACCTTACTTCCAGGCACACAGGATTGAAGTCATGACGGATCAGCAGTTAAGTATATATTTCATAGCCCGAAGGCTAGTGGAAGGCTAGTTAAATGGGCGATCGAACTCGGGGAGTTTGATATCATGTATAATCCTCGAATAGCCATCAAGGCTCAGGCATTAGCTGACTTCATGGTTGAATGTACCATCGACAACCAAGAAGTTGGGGGGCAGGAGATAGTGCTAAACCAAGAAGGTGAAGATAAAGCTGAGGAGCTTGTACCTGATCAGAAGGAATATTGGGTGCTCTATTTTGATGGGGCATCAAAAACGAAGTCTAGTGGTGCAGGCCTAGTCTTGCAAAGCCCTGATGGGTTTTTAGTAGAATATGCTTTGAAGTTGGACTTTCCAACAACCAATAACGAAGCTGAATATGAAGCCTTGATAGCCGGATTAGGCTTGGCCAGAATATTGAGAGTCAAGAACCTTAAAGTCTGTGGAGATTCAAGACTCGTAGTATCACAGGTGAATGGTGAGTTCGAAGCCAAGGATGAAACTATGGCAAAATACCTAAGGGTTGTGAAAGCCGTGATGACTCAGTTTGATGAATGCTATATGGAGCATATTCCGAGGGAGGAGAACGTCAAGGCCGATGCCCTATCAAAGTTCACCTCTTCTGAGATAGAGAATTATGCAGGGAGTGTTTACTTCCAGGTCCTGAAGGCCCCTACCATTAATTCGAAATTGGTGGCACCCATTGATATAGGAAGTTGTTGGATGGATCCTATCAAGGCCCATTTGGAAACTGGATGGCTCCCTGAAGACGCCTCAGAGGCGCGGAAACTGTCAGTGAGAGCGTTGAGATATGCCTTGATTGAAGGCATCCTTTATAAGAGGATATAAGAGGTCTTTTGTTATCCCATACTTGAAGTGTTTGAGGCCCCACGAGGCAGAAGAAGCATTAAAGGAAGTTCATGAAGGGATCTGTGGGCAGCACTTGGGGGGTAGAACCTTAGCCCATAAGATCACCCGTCTGGGATTCTATTGGCCAGAGATGTTGGCAGATGTGCAAAGTTATGTCAAGAAGTGTGATAGGTGTCAGAAACACGCCCCGATTGTTAAGCAGCCGCCAAAGATGTTAACGTCTATTAACTCTCCTATTCTGTTTGCCATGTTGGGGATGGACATTCTTGGTCCTTTCCCTGTAGCTTCAGCACAAAGGAAGTTCTTGATAGTAGCTATCGACTATTTTACCAAGTGGATTGAAGCTAAGCCATTAGCTAAGATAACCACCCAACAAGTTGCCCAGTTCTTCTTGGAGAACGTAATTTGTAGGTACGGTATCCCACGAATCCTTGTGACGGATAATGGGCGCCAATTCAACAATGAGGAGTTTAAGAAGTATTGTGAGGAGAATGCCATCGAACTTCGCTTCACTTCAGTAGCTCACCCTCAGGCTAATGGGCAAGCTGAGGTAGCGAATCGGATTATCCTTGATGGACTCAAGAAAAGGGTCGAACGTTCAAGAAACACGTGGGTGGACGAGTTGCTGCCTATACTATGGGCATATCGTACCACCTGTAAAGTAACAACAGGAGCTTCCCCGTTTTTGCTAGCTTATGGAGTAGAAGCAGTTGTGCCCATGGAGATCTCTCACGTGTCTCCAAGGGTGGAAGGATATGAGCAAGAAACTAATGAGGAAGGCATGAGGCTTACCCTTGACCTAATTGATGAAGTCAGGGATGAAGCGAACGCCCGCAATGTTGAGCACCAGAAGAGGGCATCCTTTTATTACAACCATAGGGTTAAAGAAAGGTTCTTTAAACAAGACGACTTGGTTTTAAGGAAGATAGAAGCATCTGGAGTTGGACAGACAGGCAAGTTGGCCTCTAATTGGGAAGGGCCGTATAGAGTCAGCAAAAAGTTGGGAAGAGGTTCTTACAAGCTGGAAACCTTGGATGGAAACGAGGTGCCTCGCACTTGGCACGCCTCGAATCTCAAGATTTATTATATTTAATCTCTCCTAGTAAGGACTTAGCTTTTTTCCTATCTAATAGAAATAGAAATAAGGTTCATATAAAACCATTGCAGAGCATGTTGCTCATAATAGGACGTATTATTTTATGTAAGGGCTGAGCCCGTTTCACGTTATTAATACAAGCTTGTTGTCCATTCTACGATTATGTGATTTTAGTGATGTACCAAACACCTAATGTGTGTAAGTCTAGGATGACCAAGTACCGTAAATAAAGGAACGTATGAATTAAAAAAACAAGCACGTAGATAAAATACCCCTAAGGGACAGAATTCAAGTCATAAGTTACAAACACACCGAATAAAAATACAAGTCCGTGAAGGACCAAAATCAAAGTCAGGATGAAATTATAACTAGATAAAAGCCACATGAGGCTAACATAGGCCATGCAAGGCTCAAAGGATAATCACTTCTTAATAGAAGCAGTCTTCACCAACCGTTTCTTGGTTTTGGGAGGAGCAACCTGAACAGGGACTTCTTCTTCACTGGATGATTCCATCTCACCTTCTTCCTTGCTTTTGGAAGTTGAAGTCAAGGAACTGCTAACACTCACCGATCTAGGTTCACGAATTCGGCCAGCCAAAGGGTGTTCTGAACTGCCACTTTGATCCTTCCCACGGGATTTTGAAGGGTGTCTCCCGGAACTAGATCCTGAACGTTGGGGAGTGGCCTTAGTCCCAGAGCCAGAAGCGCGCCTGTTTACATGAGAGGTAGTTCCAACACCCTCAACAAAGTCATCAGCATTAGTTACCTTCCAGGGACTTGGATAAAAGGAAGGAAAGATGACCCCTTTATGGTCATGACTAATCTTGTTCACAGCTTTTTCCCAACCTATAGTCATGTTGTCCGGTTGGACTTCCCTGTCATGCTCATCAATGAAGGCAAGGAATGTATCCGAGGCCAAGTAGTTCTGAATGATGGAGTCTTCGTTGTTTTGGGTCCTGTTCTCCAAGGCCGCATATTTTCCCGTAAGGGATGAGATTTGGTCTTCTGAGGTGAAGTACTTAGTCTCCCATTCTTCAAATTCCTTCTGATGCTTTTCCACAGACTTGAGGGCAGCTCTTTCCTTATCCTTGTACGATTTCCCAAGTTGGACAGCGTTCTGGAAATGAGCGTTCAGCTACAAGAATAAAACACCATAAAGACATGTGTTAACCCATGATGGTCAATATCTAGCAAGAGTAACAAAAAGGAAGGGGAAATAAGCTTACGTTATAGGCGTGAAGCGCTCCCCAACTCTCATTTTCCCCAAGGTCCGTTGCTATTGCAAAATGAACCTTATCAGCTAGGGCTATGGCATTCCGAGACCATTCTTGAGCAAGAAGATGGCTATCTCTGATAGCGTCCTGCTCGCATATTCCCCACTCAGGCATGAACGCAGTTTTCATACTCCCGTCCGAACTCCTGATTCTTTTTCCAGCTTTTGAGCAATGCTGAAGGAATTCAGGAACTGGAACGTCATCAAGGTTAGCCTCTTTCTCAACCTTTTTTATCATCCTTTTAGTAATCTGAGGAGCACGACTCGGCGAGCTGTCAATCTTCTCAGCAACTGCAAGAAAAGACAAAGAAAACGATGTTGGAATAAGAACAAGTATGATGAAAATAAAGGAGTTAAAGTAAGGATTACCCTCGAAAGGGATACTACTAATCCCGGTCTCTATCAACGCATGCTCAGTCACGACTTCGCGATAGTAAGCATTTTGAAAGGTTGAAATAAGCCAATCCCGCTGAGCTTTTTCTTCACTTGAGAGTTGAAGCTCACAAACACCCTCATCATTCACGTGATTGAATTTAGACCTGAAAAACTCACCCCAGTCTCCCCCTTTCCATCTAAGGATGAAAAATTCGTTCCTCCAGTTGTGGTTTGAATCAGGAACGGAGGCAGCATTGATAATCATTCGGGACTTTGTACGATGTTGGATGCTTACCCATCCTTTCCTAGTAATAGGGCTATTCTTGAAAGCAAACAAATGTCTAAATAAAGGAATGCTAAGGCAGATGCCTCCCTTGATGCATTTAACCATAAAAATGAAGATAAATTTCCAGGAGTTGGGATATAGTTGGCACGGGTTGATTTTAACCTCAGCTAGCAACCTAACAACCCAAGGGTGAACTGGAAACCTAAGGCCAGCGGTAATAGCACCTTTGTATACAAATAAATTCTCAGGGTGCCAATTACAAGTTCTATCCCCTGGTGTGCGGATTCTGAGTTTCAAACCAGATGGAAATTCATATTTGAGTAAGTCGTTAATATCTCCTACATCTAAAGTGCTAGGGAATATGAAAGAATCAAATTCCGCGTTGTTTGGAAACACGTCCCCGGGCTCATCTAAGAGCTGGGGTAAAGTTAACTGATAACGAGGAGGAAACACCTTACCTTTCCTGTTGTTGTCTTTGGTCCTCCTGTTGATTTCTTGGAGAAGTCCCTTAGAAGGAACTACGGTGCTCTGACCACCCTCACTTGCCATCAGGTTTGTCTGAAATTGAAAGAAGTACTTGAATCTTGAGATCTCTTCAGAGAGAAATTTTCTTTGAGAGAATAGGGAAGTGTGAAGAATGACTTCCACCCTCACTCTTTTATAAGGAAATGGGCGACCCTCCATAGCAGGTCATCTTTCCAACGACCCGCGTTTACAGGTTAATAGCCGAAAACAGCAAGAAAAAGGCTTTATGAATTCAAAATTGGGTCGAACAAATGATCTAATTTGTAAGAATAAGCGAAAGAAACGAATGAAAATGTAGGCTGGAGCAACAACATAGTTAGCAACCTAGAAGGTTGTACTAACTCATGCTTATTAAGCCTAAACAGAGGATTAAGCCAAAAACCCACGATTAAGGCTCTAAACATCAAGATTAGCTAAAAAGCTAATACTTTAAGGAAATTTGGAGGATATACTCCAAAATATAGTAGGGGTTTTGAATCTCTGCACAAAATATAAGCCCAGATGGCCAACGAGGTATTTGCCCTGAATTAAGCTGGTTGATTGAATTCAAGGCCTGAAAGTCAGGAACCATTGAATAAAATCAAGCTAAGGCACGGTCCTACAAACAAGGTAGGAGTTTTTAAAGTCCTTGAGTATAAAATCAAGGATAAAAACCGACCATAGTATCCTAGACTTGAAGTCAGGTGTTGAAAATAAGGGAAATCCCTATACAAACAACTAAAGAAGCAAAGACCTCCATGACAAAGGGGGGCAAGGCCAAGGTTGTTTAGAACACCCTATTGTAAGTATGCAAGGATGTCAGGGAGCCAAGGGGCATAGTCTAACCCAAGGTTATTTGAAACCAAGAGTTCAAGAACAAGTTAAGACCTAGAAGGTCTTGAAAACTAAGAAGAAGGTTGTTTGAGATCAAGGATCACAAAATCAACCATGGTGTTGTAAACTCACTCTAGAAACAAGGAGGAGAGTTTAAGACAAGATTTGGCTTTGGTCAAAGTCAAAGGTCAAAGTCAACTATTCAAAATTTGGCCAAAATTCAAAAAAAAAAAATTTGGGGCCCAGCCGACCAGGGGTGGCCGACCAGGCACCCTTGGCCGAATGACCGACCAGGGTAGGCCGACCAGGTCTCCTGGGGGGGAAAATTGCTCAGGTGTTGTGAACACCTGAGCCCCTAGGTGATTTCGTTTGGCTCCAGAACGCTCAAAAATGCTTTGTTTTCCCTCAAATTTGAGATTTGAGACCCTTGCAAGGTCCTCTACAAGCCCATGTAGATTCCTTAGTGATTTCAAGAAGTTGAAAATATGACCTTGTTTGAAACAAGGTCTGGTTTGATAACCAGCCTAAAATGAGTTATTTCGCCTCCAAAACGTTCAAAAATGCATATTTTCATGTGATTCTTCTTCATACCAGGAGATTATAAGAATCTCTATCATATGAGCTCAACTTCAAAATTTGGGTTTAGAAATGTCAGGGGTGTTCAAAACCAGGAGGGTGTTCGAAATCAGGAAGGTGTTTGAAACACCTTGTCCAGAGGGCCGTATTTCTTGCCTAGACAACTCAAAAATGAGAATTTTTACGTGATTCTTTCTACAACCATGAGGTTATAAGAATCTCTACTAGATTGGCTTGACTCCAAAATTTGGGATTAGGGTTTCGCTAATCGCAATTAGGGGGTGATTAACCTCGATTATCGACGTTTAAGGACTTCCACTCTAAAATTAACCTATTTCAAGGTTAAGGGTGGATATCCTAGTAGTAATTACATTAAGTATGAACTAATTAGCCTCGATCAAGGCCTTTATAGCCCCGTTTAGGGTTGTTTAGCCCTGATTAAGATAGAATTAGTGTCTTTTGCTAAAAAATTATCCCTTATTGAGGCTTCTGAGTGATGACCGTCTGATATTAACCCTAACTTAGATAAGTTGAGGGAAATAAATCATTAATGAATCCATGATAAAGGATCCTATGCACGAATTGCACTTGGATTATTGTCTACGAGCTCAAAACGGCACTAATCCTATTCCCGAAAGGCCCAGAAATCTTAAGAAAAAGGTTCGAGAGGTCAAGAAACGTTTAACTTTCTTAAGTATTAACTTGGGAGAGAATTATAGTTGTTGTGAATGTGTAGGTCGCTCCACACTTCACTGTAAGACGATACCCTGGTAGGGCCGGTGTGACCTTAAACTTCTACGATATCAAGTTTTCCTGGAAGTTGGGGGGCAAATGATATGGGTGAAAAATAATATTTAATACAATATTTATTGGCTCATAAGTAAGGCCCGAAACCCTAGTTGGGCATTAAATTCGTAGTTAATGATTAAGCCCAAAAGAATAGCCCAAACCGGGGACGCCCTGTATAAGCTCGTTTCTAACATGGGCTTGATCCACAAACCGGGAACGTTCTAGAAACAAGGAATGTTCTAGAATATCCCAGGGATATTATGTAGCCTCCAAGGCACCTAATTCGACATGGAAACTAACTCCTACAAGGAAGGAGTCAGAACCTTCCTCAATAACGGTGACTTGTCCACCAAGTCTCCAAACCCTATTACGATTCTAAGGCTCCCACAGCCTATATAAAGGGCCAGACCCCTCATCTCAGAACTACGTCTTGGCTTGATTCTCAACTCTGAGATACGTAGGCATCATTAGAGGACCCGAATTAGGTCACAATAATGCAAGCGCAGCCATTGAAGCACGAAGCTCACGAACCCTAGCCGCAATTCGATAACCCTACTTTTTATTCCACAACATATATATATATATATATATATATATATATATATATATATATATATATATATATATATTGTTAGGCCGAGTACACACTAATAATCAATATTAGATGAGAGAATAACAATTAAGATGATTATGCACTTTTAAATCTTCTGATATTAAAAACCCTCTTCGTGATGTAAACTATCACAAAGAGCTGCTAGGTTACAATAAAGATAGTTCGATGCATGATACCCTTCTAGGGTTAACCTAACTGTATTTATAAAACATACAGCTTCGATACAATCTCTAATTGATATTCCTAATAATCAGCTATACAATGATATCAATTACAGATTGTTACACGTCTCCTAAGTCAACTCGATATCTTTGATAGCTATCCAGTCTCCAAAGATCCCGCTTCCATATCAATCTTCAATTGATCTCTAATATCTTCTGTTGACTTCGTATGCGCTTCCTCCAGACAGAGTTTAACTAAACTCTGTCGAGCTTCCATAGTCAGTGTTTAACTAAACTCTGACTGCTTCCAGCTAAACTCTGATTTGTCGCTGTAGCTCTTAAACACTGTTTTCATCAATCATTTCTAACAATCTCCCCCAACTTGTTCATTAGCAAGAATGTACAAGTTTACAGTAAATGATGATGTCAAAACAAATACAAAATTACAGTGATTAATATACAAACAGAGTTTAAGCTTCTACTTAACAAAAATCTACAGAAAAAAAAAACTCTTACAGACTTTAACCTCTAATCTCTTCAAGATCTGGTGTAGCTCTAAGATAGTCTATAAGCAATCTTCTTTCAGCATTTTCAAGTTCAATCTCCATAGCTTCCTTGATCTCTCTCAACTGAGGATCATTCTCATCAGTCTGATAGATAGCAGCTCTGAGATCGTAGATTTTGTTTCTTCTCATTTCGTTTCCCAATCTAATATACTTCACCTCTTCAGACTTCACATTAAAATCAAGAACAGTGATTCCAAGATCAGTCTTTAGCTTTGTAGTTCCCTTTTCCATCTCTATCAGCTTTCCATTCCAGTCTCTGTACTTAGGAACATATTTACTGTTATACTTCATGCCTCTTCTTGCCAGATTCTGAAGCATCTTCTGTCTAAGCACATTGGCAACAGATTGAGTCCTTTGATTTGTTACCTTGAAAAGATACAGAACATGTTCTAGTTCTTCCCAATATTTCAAACCAAGATCATTCTCCCCAATTTTAAAAACTGTTCCATCTGCCATGAAGTATAATAGAAAATCTTTCTTTAGGCTCTTCTGATAGACCAACTGTACTGATTCCAGTCTGTCTAAACTCTCTTGAGTGACAACACCTTGACCTGGAACAGTCAGTGAAGATGGATCTCTAGGACTAACATTCTGTCTTTTATCCCTGTGTGATCCTATACCACCCTTGTTGTTTCCAATTTTCCCAGAAAATGCTCTTCCATCAGTGAAATCCATAGAACCTTTAAGTGCTTGATTTGGATCATGAAGAGTTCCTTTCCCAAAAGTTGATTTCAACTGAGAAGATTGTAAAGGTGTGGTCACAACTTGTGTAGCAACAGAGGTTGTGTTTTCATTCTTCTTTACAACTTGTGTAGAAACAGAGGTTGTATTTTCTCCAGCAATGCCTTTCAGCTTTTGCTTAAAGTCTGCATCTGTTGGTTTTCTGGATACTTGCATCCTTTGTTCAGTACCAACTTTTTCTTTGATTTGAATGCCTTTAAGAACAGGCTTTGTAGCTTTCACATTCTTCTTAGAATTTCCAGATTTCACAGCTTTCTTATGTTCTGCTAGAAATATCTTCTCTTGAGCTTGAACATCTGCAATTGTAACTCCCTCTTCATTTTCTTCTAAGAATAACTTAGCAGCTAATTCCTCATCAGTCTGAGGATCAGAGGATAGTACCAAACTCTTAGTCTTTGAAGAACCTCGAGTATCAGTGTTTAACCCAGCAGACTGTGATTTAATAGACTTGCTGCTAGTTTTCAGAGTTTGAGTTTCTACAGCCTTGCCCTTGCTTTTATTATTTGCTCCTCCATCTCCAGCATCATCCTTCTGAGTCAGAGTTTGAAATTGCTTGCATTTTGACTTTGCAACTCTCTCCCCCTTTTTGACATCATCAGGCATGAGTATAGATGTAATCAACTCCAAAGAGGTAGCAATAGAATCAATTTTAACAGACAAGGCAGACTGATTCTCTTCAACTTTACCCAGCCTGGCAAAGAGATTGTCTTGATCTTTAGAAAATTTTGTAGTCATGAGTTTAGACTCTCTTTCCATGTTCATTTCTCTAGTTTGGATCTCAGTCCTCAAGTCAGTGATTGCCTTCTTAGTTTCATCAAATCTACCATCCAGAGTCTTGACTTGAACTACAGTTGCTTTTAAGCAAGAAAGAATCTCTGGATTGGAGATAGTGTTGGCAGTTTGCTTAACAAAATTAGCTGCTCTCCCTCTTGGAAAAATGCAATCCTCTTTGTACCAGTCAGCAGCAAATTTTGAAAGTTGTGCTTTTTCAATTTCATGAGACTTACAAGGTTGATCGAAAGAGGACTCAGAAAAGAATCAGAGTTTGCACTGCTTTCACCTTCAAGTTCAACACTTGCAGCTTTAGCATGTTCTACATCATCTTCAAGTGAAACACTGTGCTGAGCATTGTCAGCCACAGTTTCTACAATTTCTTCTGCAGCCTTGTCAAGATTTTCTTCATGTTGCTCAGGCTCAGCAACAGAGTTTGCATTTGTGTCATCAACAGGCATAGGCTGAGAAGTATCCTTGGTTGCTTGATCAACCTCATCACCTCCTTCAATAGTCTGGTGAGCATCTGAGATTAACTCTGTATGTGATGCTACAGTTTCAGAAATGACAACTATAGGTTGATCAGCTGCACCAGTTGCTTCAGATTGAGCAAAAATAGGTGAGATAGGGTCAGAGAATGGCATGAATGAATCAAGAGTAATAATGAAACGATGTACCCAAAAGTAATTAGAGTTGTAATTAAAAATTAAAACTCAATCGTTTGTGTATTCAAACACTCAACAGTTCCTAGATTAATGTGTGAGTGGGACACAATAATGAGTGAGTGGGACACGTGTCATACATGCAGTGGATCAATTAATCATGCGTTGTAAAAATATCAATTATCACCGCTGTATTCTCTTTCCTATTTCCAAGACACTTTAACACAATACACTTATTAACAGTTGTCAAAAGCACTATTTACTCCAAAATTTTCAAATTATCCAAATGAAAATTTACCTTAGAGTACTAAACACAAATCAACAGCGTTTGTCAATTCTCCAACTTTATCACCGAAACCCTTTCAAAAATTGCACAGTGGTGAAAATATGTGTGTGTGTAGCAGAGTTTACCAAATCAATTTTTAGAGCATCTAATTTTTCATAAAATCCATAAAGTAAATCAATAAACACTGGATGCACAAACTCTCATAGTAAACACTGACTGTATGATGAAAGCTAAACTCTGTAGTAATCATTCTATATACAGTAACATTTAATTTATTTTATACCCCCTCTATTGCCAATATATATATATATAGGGTGTGGCTCAAAAGAGAACTCATTATTTGAAGAAAACTAAGGTACTAATCCTAACCATTTGATGTATTATAATCAACGGCCCCACCAGGGGCGCCCACACATTAATCAAATACACCCTCACACACACAATCCCACCTAATTCCCTCCGTTTTAAATTTGATTTTTCCCGTCAATCGGTGATATTTTTTTAATATCTAATTTCACCACATTTTTCCCCATCTCCCAACGATCAGTTTGCATACCATATGTGCTATATTTTAATTTAGTTTTCTTAGTTCTCTTTTTAAGGGGTTTTCTCTAGATCCCTACTCTATATATATATATATATATATATATATATATATATATATATATATATATATATATATATATTCTATTCATTCCAGTAATTAGAGGTTGGAGCCAGTCACCAAAAATTCAAAAATTTTAGCCCTTATCATTTTGATAAGTTCCTGGGTCATCCTAGTCTTTGACTAGTCACCAAAAATCAGAGAATTTTAGCCCATATTATATACCAATAAGTTCCTGGGTCATCCTAGTCACCAACATAATCTCAAAGGAGTATAGCAACCTATATACATTTTCTTTGGGGGTATTGCAGTAAGCATTTTAATCTACTAGAGTATAACTAACAGAGTTTAGAGTTCATCAACATCAGTAGTTATTCATGAGAGGCAATGCACACAGTATTTATAGACTCAGAGTTTAGGACAAAATAAACTAAGAGATGCTATAAATATGACCCAGTATCATGCTGTGTTAACTTTTTTCACAATCTAAGATTAGATCACAATAACTCAGAAAGATTCATGATTAATTACTGAGAATCATGCTTCATACATATTTCTTCATTGGTGTTTCCATTCAGACAATAATCAACTCAGAATTCACAGAGTTTATCAAACTTATTAACAGTGTATGACATACAGGCATGCTGACAGAATTTAACAGAGTTTGACAGTGTTTAAAGAAAAACATGTTAACAGAGTATGCATAACAGAGTTTAATCAACAGAGTTCACTTAGCACTTAACAAATCAAGGAAATATGAGCAACACAATTCATAAGGAAAATTTGAATCTAACAAACATTCCTAGTCAAAACCAGAGACCATTCCTAGTTCATTGACCAGTCTTGTAAATGTAGCTTCACTCAATGGTTTGGTGAAGATATCTGCAAGCTGTTGTTCTGTAGACACAAAATGTAGTTCAATATTCCCTTCTTCCACATGTTCTCTGATGAAATGGTACCTTATGCTGATGTGCTTGGTCATTGAATGTTGTACTGGATTACCTGTCATAGCAATAGCACTTTGATTATCACAGTAAATTGGAATCTTACTATACCTCAATCCATAATCCAGCAATTGATTCTTCATCCACAAGATCTGTGCACAACAGCTACCAGCTGCAATATACTCTACTTCAGCTGTAGATGTAGAAATTGATTTCTGTTTCTTGCTGTACCAAGAGACAAATCTGTCACCAAGAAATTGACAACTTCCACTAGTGCTCTTTCTGTCTATCTTGCAGCCCGCAAAGTCTGCATCAGAATACCCAAGTAGCTTGAAATCTGATTCTCTGGGGTACCACAGACCTAATGATATGGTGCCCTTGAGATACTTGAAGATTCTTTTCACAGCTGTCAGATGTGGCTCTCTAGGATCTGCCTGAAACCTTGCGCAAAGACAGGTTGCATACATGATGTCAGGCCTACTAGCTGTCAAGTAAAGAAGAGATCCTATCATGCCCCTGTAGTTTGTCATATCGACTGAAACTCCTGTGTCTTTGTCCAATTTAGTTGCTGTTGCCATGGGAGTTGATGCAGATGAACAGTCAAGCATACCAAATTTCTTGAGAAGATTTCTGGTATATTTTGCTTGATTAATGAAGATACCATCATCTGTTTGTCTCACCTGTAGGCCTAGAAAATAACTAAGCTCTCCCATCATGCTCATTTGATATCTGGACTGCATGAGCTTGGCAAACTTCTTACATAGTTTATCATTAGTAGACCCAAAGATAATGTCATCAACATATATCTGAACTAAAAGCAAGTCACTCCCAGATTTGAAATAAAACAGAGTTTTGTCAATAGTACCTCTGTTGAATCCACTTTCTAAGAGAAATTGAGCCAGAGTTTCATACCATGCCCTTGGTGCTTGCTTAAGTCCATAGAGTGCTTTATCCAGCCTGTAGACATGGTCTGGATATTTTGGGTCCACAAATCCTGGTGGTTGTTCAACAAACACTTCTTCTTCAAGCTTCCCATTCAGAAAAGCACTTTTCACATCCATCTGGAACACTTTAAATTTCTTGTGAGAGGCATATGCTAGAAAAATTCTGATTGCCTCCAATCTTGCAACTAGAGCAAATGTTTCATCATAGTCTATTCCTTCCTGCTGTGAATAGCCTTTTGCTACCAGTCTAGCCTTGTTCCTTGTGATAACACCTTCACTGTCAGTCTTGTTTCTGAAAACCCATTTAGTACCAACAATAGATCTGTTCTTTGGCCTTGGTACAAGGGTCCAAACTTCATTCCTTTCAAATTCAATCAACTCTTCCTGCATTGCTGTTATCCAGTCAGCATCCTGAAGAGTTTCTTCCACTTTCTTTGGTTCATTCTTAGACAAGAATGCATGAAACAAACATTCACTTGCAGTGGCACTACTTGTTCTTACTTTTGCATTTGGATCACCAATTATCAAATCAGGTGTATGTGATTTAGTCCATTTCCTAGCAGAAGGCAAATGACTTTTGTCAGCATGTGATCCTCCCCCTTGATCCATGCTCTCCTGATTTTGTTGTGGGCTTTGTTCATTTTCTGAGACTCCCCCTGAACTTGACTGCCCAGAGTCAGAATTTGAATTTTCAGAGTTTGAATCATCAGAGTTTGATCCAGATTTTTCAGTTGACTCAGTATCAATGTTTGAGTCTTCATCTTGATCATGCTCCCCCTCAACTGGTTCTTCCCTTTGTTGTGGCTGAGAAGTTTCTCCAGTGTTTACCAGTAGAGGTTCAGAGTCTGTCAGAATAGTTTGATCAGAGTTTACTTCAACAGATTTTAAATCTTCATTTTCAAAGTTCAGTTGATCATATTCATCTATGTCTTCAAGTCCAGTTATTTTCTTGTCATCAAAAGACACATGTATAGATTCCATGATCACTTTAGTTCTCAGATTGTAAACTCTGAATGCCTTTGTTGACAGTGGATAGCCAACAAAAATTCCTTCATCTGCCTTTAGCTCAAACTTCATCAACTATTCAGGATGAGTCTTCAAAACAAAGCATTTGCACCCGAAAATATGAAAGTATTTCAGGTTAGGCTTCTTTTTCTTCACCATCTCATATGGTGTCTTTCCATGCTTATTGATCAGTGTAGCATTTCGAGTAAAACAAGCAGTTTGAACAGCTTCTGCCCAGAAATAAGTTGGCAATTTTGCTTCATCAAGCATAGTTCTGGCAGCTTCTATCAAGGTTCTATTTTTCCTTTCAACTACACCATTTTGTTGTGGTGTACCAGGTGCTGAAAATTCTTGCTTCACTCCATTGTCCTTGCAGAATTCTTCCATTGTTGCATTCCTGAACTCAGTTCCATTATCACTTTTGATGATTCTGACTTTGTTACTTGATCCTTTGTCCAGAAGCTTCACATGCTCCATCAGAGTTAATGTAGTTTCATCCTTCTTTGCTAGAAAATACACCCAAGTGAATCTAGTGTATTCATCCACAATGACTAAAGCATATTTCTTCCTTGCTATAGACATAACATTTACTGGACCAAAGAGATCAACATGCAGAAGATGATAAGGATCAGTGATTGAAAATTCTGTCTTGCTCTTGAAAGATGACTTCCTTTGCTTTGCCTTTTGACATGAATCACATAGGCCATCAACATTTAACAGAGCCTTTGGGAGTCCTCTTACAAGATCCTTTCTGATCAATTCATTGATGTTGTTCAAGTTGAAATGTGAGAGTTTCTTGTGCCACTTCCAACTCTCTTCACTAGACATTCTTGTAGACAGGCAAACAACTTTTCCAACAGAGTCTATTAAGAGCTTGATTTTATAAATGTTGTTTTGCCTATGACCAACTAGAACAACCTTTCCTGTAGATTTGCTAATAACTTCACAATATTCAGGTTGAAAATCTACATGATATCCCTTGTCACAGATTTGACTCACAGATAGCAAGTCATGCTTGAGTCCTGGGACATGAGCTACATTGTTGATGATGACATTTCCAAAATTAATATTGCCATATCCCAATGTTCTTCCTACATTGCCATCACCATAGGAAACTTTTGGGCCAGCCTTCTCCTCATAGTCTGATATTAGGGCTTTATTTCCAGTCATGTGTCCTGAACATCCACTGTCCACAACTAAGGTTGCCTCCCTGTTGCCCTGCAATAACAAGCAATTACTGAGGATTAGATTTAAGGATCCAGACTTGCTTGGATCCTTTGACATTCTTAACTTTGTTAGCTTTAGCAGCGGAATTAACATTATCAGAGTTTGAGCTAACAGTATCAGAGTTTACACTTGCAGTACTAACTTTAACCGATTTCAGATTGGGTTTCAGTTCATAGTAATTATGATAGATAGAATGATACTCTCTGCAAGTATAAATGGAATGCCAAGTGCTTCCACAGTGTGTGCATAAAGTCTGTGGCTTAGTTCTAGCAAAATCCTGCTTTACCTCAGACTTGGATGGTAAAGAATTTATATTTTTGTTTTTCTTGCAAAAATTTGCAAGATGCTTAGTACTACCACAGTTATGACATGTCTTTCTTGGAGCATAACTAGCAAGCATTGGTTTATTTCCTGAAGTGATGCCTACTTTTCCATTTCTGTTCTTATTTGACACTCCCTGTTTCTTAACAGATTTTAACTCCTTCAGTTTATGTTTGAGTTGTTTATCTGTCATCAAACCAATATTAACCTGTTTAGCACAAGTTTTTACTGATTTGACCTTAACAGTTTCTTTTTCATTATCAGACAAAAATTTACTGGCTCCATGTACAAAATGAGGTCTGATTTTAACTTGACTTTGAAATCTTAGTTCATCTCCCTCATTATAACCTAGACCAACAGTGTCTGTTTGAAAAACCTGTTGAGTGTCCTTTCCAGAATTAGTCCAAGTCCTAATTTTCTTATTTGCTTCCTCCAACTCAGATTCTAGTTGTTTATATTTCTGAAGCAAATCCTGTTCTATAGAAACAACATCATCTCTCTCTTTCTGAACTTGTTGCATATTTTTTAGATTTTCTTCAACAATTTTATTTCTCTCTTTGAGTTAGGAATTCTCAGATTTAATCCTCTCATTCTCTAAAGTCTGATCCCTATAACTTATATGCAATGACTTAAGATAAATTCTTAATTGAGAAATGTCATCAATATTATAAGCATAGGTAGTTAGAGGTACCTGATTTTCAGAAGTTTCTGATTCAGTAGTAGCCATGAGAGCATAGTTCATTTCCTCATCTGAATCTGAAGTGTCTGCCCAATCTCTGCCTTTTGTGATGAGTACCTTTCCAGTTTTACCCTTCTTGCACTCAGGAGCATAGTTACCCATCTCCTTGCACCTGTAGCATTGAATTTCAGACTTATCCTTCTTCCCAGACTTGGTCTCTTTTCTTTCAGACTTCCTGAAACTTTTTCTGTCTTCATTTGAATCTCTAGAAAACCTTTTCCCTTTCTTGAAATTCTTGAAACCCATTTTCTTGAAGGTCTTCACCATCAACACAGCCATTTTTCTCATTTCTTCTTCATCATCCTCAGAGTCAGATGATTCAGAAGAGTTTGAATCACAATCAGAGTTTGATGATTCACTTTCTGAGTGTATGACCAAAGCTTTTCCCTTCATTTTCCTTCTTGATGCCTCTTTCTTCTGAGGCTTCTCTTCAACCTTATGAGCAACAGACTTTGCCTTCCTGCTTGATCTCCTGTTTCTCTGCTCCATTTCCAATTCATGAGTTTTGAGCAGCCCATAGATTTCATCAATTTGGGTCTCATCAAGATCATAATTGTCTATAATAGTGGTAGTTTTCACATCCCACTTTTCAGGTAGAGACAGAAGAAACTTTAGATTTGAATCTTCCAGATTATATTCTTTGTCAACCAATGACAAATCATTCAACAGTTTACAGAATCTGTCAAATGTTTGTGTCATGGTCTCTTCAGGTTTAGCCTCAAAATGTTCATACTCCTGAGTGAGTATGTTTCTCCTATTCTTCTTGATAGCAGGAGTTCCCTAACATCTAACCTCAAGAGCATCCCAAATTTCTTTTGCAGTAGTCAAGCCAATAACCTTGTTAGACATAACATTATCCAAAGCACTGTGAAGTAAATGCCTCACCTTTGCATCCTTAGCAATGGATGAAAGATCTTCAGGAGTCATATCCTTCTTCTCCTTAGGAATCATTTTGGCCTCTTGACCAGCAACAGCAGGAGCCAGCTTTGAAGGCAGGTGTGGCCCTTCATTAATCCTGTCAAGATATTCTACATCTATAGCTTCCAGAAACATGGTCATCTTTACCCTCCAGATGGGATATTCTGATGGCCTGAGAATAGGAACCCTAATAGCCTCATATCGACTAACAGTGGGTTTAGCATTGTCATACTCTGATGGAGGTGGAACTTCAGACATGATGATTTCTGTGTGTGTGTGTGGATCTTAAACTGTAATGATTAACAGATATGGCTCTGATACCACTTGTTAGGCCGAGTACACTCTAATAATCAATATTAGATGAGAGAATAACAATTAAGATGATTATGCACTTTTAAATCTTCTGATATTAAAAACCCTCTTCGTGATGTAAACTATCACAAAGAGCTGCTAGGTTACAATAAAGATAGTTCGATGCACGATACCCTTCTAGGGTTAACCTAACTGTATTTATAAAACATACAGCTTCGATACAATCTCTAATTGATATTCCTAATAATCAGCTATACAATGATATCAATTACAGATTGTCATACGTCTCCTAAGTCAACTCGATCTCTTTGATAGCTATCCAGTCTCCAAAGATCTCGCTTCCATATCAATCTTCAATTGATCTCTAATATCTTTTGTTGACTTCGTACGCGCTTCCTCCAGACAGAGTTTAACTAAACTCTGTCGAGCTTCCATAGTCAGTGTTTAACTAAACTCTGACTGCTTCCAGCTAAACTCTGATTTGTCGCTGTAGCTCCTAAGCACTGTTTTCATCAATCATTTCTAACATATATATATATATATATATATATATATATATATATATATGAGTCATACTCAGCAACAAACCAAAATTAAATACAAACTAAAAACCCACCTTATCCATTCAAATTAAATCATTTTAAACCACTCATTTAAATTCATCTCTTTCTTTTTTCTTCATTCTTTTTTCACGCTACCCACCCCACCCACTTGCATATACATATATCGCAACCACTACAATTAGTAACCTCCATGATTTCCGACGTTAATTCCAGTGACATCCTTCTATTCAGGTGACTTTATTTTATTCTAGCAATCTGCTCATTATCTTATTCCAACAATCTCAGATTTGTGTACATAAATATATTGTTGATTTCTGCTATAAAAATCAGTGATTTTTGTTGCAGATTTACTGATTCATATAATACAAATTAGTGATTCATATAATACAAATTAGTGATTCGTTAAATACATATTAGTAGTTCTCTTAATACGAATTGGTGAAAGCAGTTCAGATCTGGTAATTTATTGGAAATAGCAATACAACTTGTGGTGGTTAATGGTTGTTGATGGTGCAAATGAAATGAGATGAAAATCAAAGAGGGAGAGTGATACAGAGATCAAAGATGGAGAATCATATCTATCTATATCTATACTATTATATAAAAGTCGAAACATTAAAAGTTTGGTCGGTCGGTCAGTACAGTACCTGTTGATTTTACAAATTTACCCTTAATCAATTACAATTACAGATAAAATCCGTCCTTAATCAATTTGTTTTTTCAGGTGAAACATATTATCTTTTCTATTTTTCAATAACTAAATAATTTCCTTTTTCAGGTAAAATACAAAATCTTTTATATTTTATCTAACTAAAATTTCTCCTTTATTATTCAATTTCCTTTTTCAGGTTAAACTTATCACCTTTTTCTATTTTTCAGTAACTAAATAATTTCCTTTTTCAGGTGAAATACAATCTCTTTTACATTTTATCTATCTAAAATATCTCCTTTTTTAAAAACACTACGAACAATTTTGTATTAATCAATTTTTTTCAGCTAAAACATATTATCTTTTCTATTTTTCAATAACTAAATAATTTCATTTTTCAGGTAAAAGACAATATATTTTATATCTTATCTAACTAAAAATTCTCCTTTATTAATCAATTTCCTTTTTCAGGTTAAACATATCATCTTTTCTAATTTCCAATAACTAAATAATTTTCTTTCTTAGGTAAAATACAATATCTTTTACATTTTATCTAACTAAAATTTATCCTTTTTTAAAAACATTACGAGCAATTTTGTTTAACAAAAACATAATTATTTTATAATTACTATTAACTAATCAGTTACCTTTTTCAGTCAAAAAACGTTACCTTTTCTCTTTTCTCTAACTAAAATCTCTCATTTTCTAATTATATCATGGACAGTTACCTTTTTCAACCAAAACTCGTTATTTTTTTTCTTTTCTATTACTAAAACCTCTCTTTTTCCAATTATATCACGGGCGTTTCTATTAATAAAAATAAAATAATAATATTATAATACTAATAATTAGCCGATTACATTTTTCGCTAAAACGTATCATATTTTCTATTTTTTCTAATTAAATTCCCTTTTTTAAAATATCGGTTTTTCCAATTATATCACGGGCGGTTTTATTTTATACAATAAACTAATAATATAATAATATTAATAATTAACCGATTAACTTTTTCAGCAAAAACGTATCATATTTTCTATATTTTCTAACCAAAATCCCTCTTTTAATAGAAATATAGCGGACAATATTAATTTCTCCTTTTCTAAAAATATTACGAGCAATTGTATTTAGTAAAATTACGTAATTAAATTATTATTACTATAAACTAATCAATTATCTTTTTCACTTGGAACATGTTACCTTTTTAATTTTCTCTAACTAAATCCTCTATTTTTCTAATCATATCATGGAAATTATATTTAATAAAATAAAATAATAATTTTATACCTTTTTCAACTAAAACATATCATTTTTTTTCTTATGTTTTCTAACTAAAATCCCACATTTTCTAGAAATATCACGGATAACATTTATATAATTATTTAAGCCTCCCGAATTCATGTTTTAAAAAAATTAACTTAAATTAATGAAAAGTTTATAAAATATTAAAAAAAATCTGTGTATCGCACGGGTTTTAAGCTAGTATTATAAATTAGTGGATAACTCATACCTTAGGTTCGGTATCCATATTCAGGTTTGGATTAAATTTTTTAACTTTATTTAGATCTATGGATTGTCCATATTTTTGGTTTGGTATCCATTTTTGGTTTGTAGAAGATCCATATGATTATTTGACACATTTTCGATTATGGAAAGTTTGTATATCAAATTTAAATATCATTAATGCAATATATATTATCTATGGTAAGTTTATTAATATAGATTTGAATTTTTAAATTTTGGTAACTTGATTAATGCAAATGATCTCATAGCATATATAATATATATAATAAAATATTATTAATTTAAATGATCTCATAACATATATAACAAATATAATAAAATATATAATTAAAGTAATTTCGAAATAAATTTGTTACAATATATAAAAGGATGCACTTATTGTATTAATTTTACTTTTTTCGGAATTAAATTATTCAATTTTTAAATATTAAATTATATAATTTATTATAATTACTAATTAAATTTTAAAATACCTGTGTGCGTAGAATGGGCTATAATCTAGTAGAAAAGAAATGGTGATGGAAGGGTCGCGCGCCGAATAAACGGGGAAGACATTTCCACGACCAAGAGAAGAGAGTGATGACGACGAAGTAGTTCAGCGGACAACCAGATCTGAATCTCGCCGAAAAAATTGAGCTCGTTGGAGAAGATGGCCAGAGCTCCCGGAGAAGATGACCAGAGAAGGTGGGGTGGGGTGTTTAAATTGGGTGGGAGTGGGTGTATGTACCGTGTATATCTTAATTTTGATTATTTTTAAATCTAGTTTGTAGTTTAAGATTGGTTTGTATTTGAGTATTTGCATATATCGTTATTTTATTTTATAAAATAAAATTAAATTGTTGGTTAGTTAGAAAGATAATGTGTTTTAGCTAAAAAAAAGGTAATTGCTTAGTTATTAGGAATTATAATATCGTTATTTTATTTTATAAAATAGAATTACATGTTTTTACCAATAACAAATATTTAAGTAAGGATAATTAAGTTAAAAAATCAAGTTTAAAAATGATATATTTTAGTTAGAAAATTTAGAAAATATATTTTTTTAGCTGGAAAAGATAGTCAATTAATTATTAGTAATTATAATATCATTAGTTTATTTCATTAAGTAGAACGACCATATTTTTGGAAATAAGAGATTTTAGTTAAAAAGTTAGAAAAAGTAATAGCTGAAAATGTAATTGGTTAGTTATTAATTTATTATTAGGAGAAAATGGGATATTTTATTTAGAAAATATAGAAAGAATATTACCTTTTAGCTGAAAAAGTTAATTAATTAGTTATTATAATATAATTAGTTTATTTCATTAATTAATTAGAACGACCATATTTTTGGAAAGAAAATATTTTAGTTAGAAAAGGTAATAGCTGAAAAAGGTAATTGATTAGTTAATATTTAGAAGAAAATGTGATATTTTAGTTAGAAGATATAGAAAAGATATTACCTTTTAGCTGGGAAAGGTAATTAACTATTAGTAATTATAATATTATTAGTTTATTCATTAATTAGAACAAATGACCATATTTTTGGAAAGAAAATATTTTAGTAAGAAAATTTAGAAAAAGTAATTGGTTAGTTATTATTTAGGAAAAAATGAGATATTTTAGATTAAAAAATATTAAAAAGATATTACCTTTAAGTTGGGAAAGGTAATTAGATATTGATAATTATAATATTATTAGTTTATTTCATTAATTAGAACAGCCATATTTTTTGAAAGAAGATATTTTAGTTAGAAAAGTTAGAAAGGTAATAGCTTAAAAAAGGTACTTGGTTATTTATTTTAGGAAAAGTGTTGCGAAGAGTTACGTGTAATATTTTGAGAAAAGATTGTGCTTCGGTTTTTTATAATTAAGTTAAATAATTAAGAGTAATAAAGTAAAATAATTAAATAAGGTAAGTACTGTACTGAAAGTGATATGGGCTAAAAGTAAGCCATAAAGGCATAGTTAATGTTGCATTAATTAGACCTAGCTTGGCCCAAATACGAAGCCCTGTAACGAGGCCCAAGACCCTAATTAATTACTAATTTTCGTAATTGATTAGAGGGATAAATCAACATCTCATTAATTTGAGATATAATGGGAAACAACTCCTACAAAGGAAAGAAATCAGTATATACAATCATATCACGATTCTAATTCCACGTAATAGGAATTAGGATTGACTCTTATCTGGAAAAGGATTCTGGATAACTATTACTACATGGAAACTAATTCCTACATGGAAGGAGGTTAGAAACTTCTAGAATTGGGCCAAGGAGTTGACTTGCCCACCAAGTCACCTATCCATATTCTAACTCTAGGCTTTTCATGCCTATATAAAGAACGCAACCCCTCATCTCAGATAAACGTTTTTTGGGCACAGCTCAATACGTCCCGCTACGTTTTAGGCTTAATCCTCGAATAAGGACATACAAGCCACTACGTCACTACGCCGCGAGGGCGCATCAAGCCACGTAGGCAACTCTAGAACTACGTTTTGGCTTGATTCTTGATATTCATCAAGGTACGTAGGCATCTTGTTAGGACCGAGTTAGTCCCCGACAACAAGAGCAGCCACCATTAAAGCTCGAAGCTCACCCCCCTTTGCATTCAATACACACTCCCTAGCTGCAATTTCAATACTTGTGATTTTCATCCACAACATTTGGCGCCGTCTGTGGGAAAACGACACAGCAACCATGGTTAACGCACGGAGATCTATAGCAACAATCACCGACACCAACGCTAGCACCGCTGTGCCACCCATCAACTCTAGCACCGTTGTGCCTCCAACCACTGGATAAGGGTCGACACCCCAAACGGAAGGATCTCAAATTCCTCCTATCCAACCCCAAGAGACGAATCCTCGGGGGCAGAGACTCAGACTCAAGGGATGATTACCCATGATCCTACACAAGGGCTAAATACCCCCTCAAGAAGCATGATAAACAATTTCTCAAGAAAATTCGCAGCATATTACATGTGCAGGCCAGCAGACTTTGAAAATTCGTAGAAAATTCGTCATACATCGGAATTCAATGATTCTGGACTTTTTTGAAAGATATTTTTCTCTTCTACAACTTTCGTTCTTTATGAATTTCGAAAAAACGTCATCTAGAGGGACTAAATCGACAAAAACTAAACTGATCCGCAGATGCAAAGCACAACAGCCCAGCAATCTTGGAAAAATCATAACAAATTCATCTTACATCAGAATTCATTGGTTCTAGACTCTTTGGAAAGATATTTTCTTTCTCCACGACTTTCGTTCTTCGTATTTCTCAAGAAAACATCATCTAGAGTGTCAAAAAAGCGAAAAACGGGACTGACCATATGGGCAAAAGCCTCATGCACGACCGTCCGGCAAGCAGAATAAACTGCTCTCTTCCAGAATTTTATGGGCATCAAGACCTACACCATTGGAAAGCTCTTGGAGTCTAGTTTCTTATGCAAAAAACGGTTCGCAAAAAGAAATTTTCTACAAAGAGTTACGGTTATTTTAGTAAAGGGGGCAGGATTGTTATGACTACCCATCCTTGATAAAAACCTCCAAAAATTGTGCACCATGAAGCAAATTCACCAAGGTCAGAGGGAACTCATAGCTACTCCACACCCGAAGGTAAGGGTTATCAATTTGGAAAGAACTCCCCGAAGAAGGGACGAAGAAAACTGCGAACGAAGGGCTGCGCCCATAGCACTAATGCCTCTTGCAGATCCAGTTAATCATACTCCCCCTCTCACGGGCGAAATTATGAACACCACAACATCTAGGAAGTTTAAGATGTCTCTGGCCAAGCTCCCTCTAACTGATACGAAAGGGTGGTTTTAGCCTCGAAAGGGCAGTATTAGCATCGAAAGGGCAATTTTAGCCTCACAATTAAGAACAGAAAGCTCCTCCTCCATTAAGGGTCGATGCCTCACCATGAAGAGCAGAAAGTTCCTCCTTCATTAAGGGCCGATGCCTCACCATGAAGAGCAGAAAGCTCCTCCTCCATTAAGGGTCGTTGCCCACCACCGAGAGCTGAAAGCTCCTCTTCAGCCAAGGCATGAGCCCCCTCTTGTGAGTGATAGTGCCCCAAACAGGAGAGAACCTCCAAGGGCTGATCCTGCCAAACTAATGGCTTTAGGAGATCTGATGATCCAACTCCGCTCTTTAAACGGACGAAATTATGAATGCTCGAATTTCAAGGAAAATGAAGATGCCAACTATCAAGCCTCACGATGGCACGGGTGATCCCGAAAATCATGTAAGGACGTTCCCCAACGCTCTGCTTCTCGAGCCCATATCTGATGCACTTAAGTGCAGGGCCTTTCCTCAAATACTGGGGGGCATGGCTCAACATTGGTACATCCGTCTGCCTCCAAATTTGGTAGCCTCGTTTAAGGACCTGAACAAGGCTTTTATAGCCCAATGTGTTAGTGGAAAAACTCTTGAGAAAAGCTCTGCTTCACTGATGAACTTGGGGCAAAGAAAGGATGGATCCCCGAGGGACTATCTGAATATATTCATGAAGGAAGCACAGAGAGTGCAGGATCTTGACGAGCAAGTGACCATGGTAGTCCTGCAACAAAGAACTATGGACGTGTATTTTAAAAGGTCATTGGCCAAACATCCTCTGGAAAACATGAATATGCTCCAATGTAGGGCAGGAAGATATATTAAGTCTAAAGAAAGTATGAAGAGGGAAGCCATGACTGGAAATAATGGAAACAATGACAACTCAAAGAAGTGGAAGGCAGAGCCAGAGTACGATGCTAGGGACAAGTATCCCAGGAATGGCAAAGACTCCGATTCTGTACCTAGAAAGAGCCAAGGACCAAGGGTTGAATGCTCCAAGGAGCCAAATCTTGATGGACATCGAGAAAGACAAGGACCTAAGATGGCCGAAGCCAATAAGGGGCGAATTTCCCCATGATGACCTGTTGGTCATAACACCTGTGATAGGCAACTCACAAGTGAAGCGAGTCTTGGTAGACAACAGATCTTCTGTGGACATTCTGTTACACGACGTCTTTCCTAAGATGAGATATAATGATTCACAGTTGACTCCATCGAACATGCCAATCTACGGGTTTAATGGCGTTCAACTACCCATAACTATTGGGTAGAAGCCAAAAAAGGCCACTCAGATATTGAACCTTTTGTTGGTTAAAGCAACTTCTGCTTACAATGTAATCCTTAAAAAGACAGGCTTGCATGTGTTTAAGGCGGTTGCCTCAAGATAAGACCCGATGGTCACATTTCCTACAAGGAAGGGAGTTGATGAAGAAAAGAGAGATCGAACAATAACAAAGAATTACTATCTGGCCTCCTTGAGGATTGATGAAGTCGGGGGGTAGGTCCTCCCAATTGAAGACACGGATGTCCGAGAAGATGAGAAACAAAGAGTAAAGCTCACTGAGGACTTGGTCCCCATTCACTTAGTTCTTGAAGAACCTGAAAAGTTGCTCACGTATGGCATTACTGAATGAGCCCTTCAAGGGCAAATTGGATGTGTCCTCCACGGGGCCGAGTGAAATTACTCCACTATTGAGGAGTTCGCACTAGCACTGATTGCCGCATCAAGAAAGCTACGGCCTTAATTTCAGGCACACAAGATCAAGGTCCTTACAGACCAGCCTCTAAGAAACATCTTGCATAGCCCGAAAGCCAATGGAAGGCTCATCAAGTGCGCAATCAAACTAGGAAAATTTGATGTTAAGTACAAGCATAGGACGACCATCAAAACCCAGGCTCTGGCTGACTTCGTGGTTGAATATACCATTGACAACCAAGAAGTCGGGGGGCAGGAGGTAATAGACCAGGAAGGTCAGCAAGGTGAGAAACCCCTGGAAGAGAAGAAGGAATATTGGATGCTCTATTTTGATGGGGCATCAAAAACAAAAAGCTCTATTTTCATGGGGCATCAGAAACAAAAACCAGTGGTGCAGGTTAAGTTCTGCAAAGCCCCGATGGGTTCACACTCGAGTATGCCTTGAAGTTGGACTTCCAAACAACCTACAACGAGGCGGAGTATGAAGCTCTGATAGCCGACCTTAGACTGACAAGAGCCTTGAGGGTCAAGAACCTGAAAGTCTGTGGAGACTCAAAGTTGGTAGTCTCACAAGTCAATGGAGAGTTTGAGGTTAGAGAAAAGAATATGACCAAATACTTGAGGATTATGAAAGCTGCGATAGCCCAGTTAGATGAGTGCCAGGTATATCCCAAGGGAGGAGAATACAAAGGTCGATGCCTTATCTCAATTCAAGGGTCGAGACCCATTCTGGGAGCGTCTACTTCCAAGTCCTGAAGACCCCCACCATCAATTCGAAGTTGGTGGCACCGTTTGATGTAGGAAGCTGTCAGATAGACCCTATCAAAGCTCATCTTAAGACTGGTTGGCTCCTTGATATTTCCTTGAAAGCACGGAAACTGTCTGTGAGAGTGTTAAGATACGCATTGATTGAAGGTCTCCTCTATAAGAGGTCCATTGTCATTACATACTTAAAGTCTTGAATTTCAAATCCCGACACAAAATTTAAGCCTTGATGGCCAACAAGGAAGTCTGTCTCCAATCGAGCTTGTCATTAGAAATTAAGAGCCGCCAGCCAAAATTGAAACTTAAGCAAGGTCCTATGAGTATAAGAAGAAGGTTGAAATCTTGATAGAGGGTTGACAACCAGCCAAGGCACACCAGACTTGAAGTCAAGTGCTCAGTGGCAAGTGAATTTCTTGAACGATCAACCGAGAAGCAAGACCTTCACTATATGAAGCAAGGGGGCAAAAAATAAGGGACTCCATCATTTCAACATCTTAGAATGAGAGTTAAAGGTTGAATGGTTGATGATAACCAACAACCATGAATGAATTCTCGTTTTCGAATCAAGGACTCAGCAAACGAATTAAGGCCCTGAAGGTCACGAAAGCTAAGAAACGGGTCGTTTCAAGGTTCCGCAGGAATCTCAAAAATTCGAAAATAATAAGGCTGGGAGCCCGACAAAAGCCAAAGAAACGGTCCATAAATGAAAATTGGCCCAAAGGATAGGTGCCTAGAACACCAACGCCCAAGAAGCTAAATCTCCTAGGCGTTGGATCAAATAAAGCCTCCTTGGCGGGGATACCCACGCCAAGGCTGGATTAACAAATGAAGGGTATTAAAGTACCCACGCCAAGAAGACTTAAAATCATAAAACAAGGTATCACAAAGTGCCTCCTTGGCGGGGGTACCCACGCCAAGGTTGTACGAATTGAGGGTGAAAAAATACCCACGGTCAGGAAGCCATATCTCCTAAACGTGGTTGGCAAAAACATCTCCTAGGCGGGATACCCACGCCTAGAGTGGTTGTACAAATGAAGGCATGAAATACCCACGCCCAGGAGACCAACTTCCTTGGCATGCCTAAGGAGAAGGTCTCCTTGGCGGGGGTACCCACGTCCAGAGCAAATTTTGAAAATTGAAGGCATGAAATACCCACGCCCAGGAGACCAACTTCCTTGGCGTGCCTAAGGAGAAGGTCTCCTTGGCGGGGGTACCCACGCCCAGGGCTCCTCTTCGAACGACAAGCCATTTTTCAGAAATTAAAAAAGGAATAAAATCCTTAAAAATTCTGAAAATAGGCTAGGAGTGATGATAAAAATAGGTAAAAATACCTATTAAATCAAGAAAAAATAAAGAAATAATTTATAAAATTATTTCTAAGGCATGAGGCCCAACATTTTATTTTTGGTAAAAATTATCGAAAATAAAATGTATAAAACCTGATGGTTAAAAAAAAAAGAAGAAGAAAAAAAAAAAGAAAACACTCACCAACGCCACCCATGCTTTTCTCCAGGGCGTGGGAAACAAAGGAGGTCTCCTGGGCGGCCATACCAACGCCCAGGTTGTATTACAAATGAAGAGGTTGAATGGCAAAAGAGCTATTTAGTACATAAGCTTTGCAAAATTCACGTATTGATCCCTCAAGTTTATAAAATGACAAAGTCATCCCTGAAAGTTTGAAAATTGACAGAATAGGCCATTTAAAATTATAAAATTCCTAAATTATTAGGAATAATTAAGGAAAATACCTGTGGGTACATAAAAATTCCTAAATTATTAGGAATAATTAAGGAAAATACCTGTAGGTACATAAAAATTCCTAAATTATTAGGAATAATTAAGGAAAATACCTGTTGGTACATAAAAATTCCTGAATTATTAGGAAAAATTAAGGAAAATACCCGTGGGTACATAAAAATTCCTAAATTATTAGGAATAATTAAGGAAAATACCTGTTGGTACATAAAAATTCCTAAATTATTAGGAATAATTAAGGAAAATACCTGTGGGTACATAAAAATTCCTAAATTATTAGGAATAATTAAGGAAAATTCCTGTGGGTACATAAAAATTCCTAAATTATTAGAAATAATTAAGGAAAATACCTGTTGGTACATAAAAATTCCTAAATTATTAGGAAAAATTACGAAAAATACCTGTGAGTACATAAAAATTCCTAAAATATTAGGAAAAGTACAGAAAAATACAAGGAAAATTATAGAAATATTTTCTTGACAAATTGAGCAATAATTTATGCTAATAATGCATAAAAGCTCTATGAAAGTGCCGAAATTGCTAAAAGCAAGCACAAATTAAAGCCTCGAATAAGGCAAATCGTCGTAAATGTGTAGGTCGCTCCACACTTTACAGTCAAGACGATTTCCGTGAAACACTAGTGTAAAATAAAATCCCCATATAAGGGTAGGAAAATTAAGTCCCAGGTAAGGGATAAAAATGATCCCGAGTCTCGAAAAAGGCAATTATAACTTCTACGAAAATCTGATCAGTTTTCCTAGCAGTTGGGGGGCAAATGATATGGGCTAAAAGTAAGCCCTAAAGGCATAGTTAATGTTGCATTAATTAGACCTAGCTTGGCCCAAATACGAAGCCCTGTAACGAGGCCCAAGACCCTAATTAATTACTAATTTTCGTAATTGATTAGAGGGATAAATCAACATCTCATTAATTTGAGATATAATGGGAAACAACTCCTACAAAGGAAAGAAATCAGTATATACAATCATATCACGATTCTAATTCCACGTAATAGGAATTAGGATTGACTCTTATCTGGAAAAGGATTCTGGATAACTATTACTACATGGAAACTAATTCCTACATGGAAGGAGGTTAGAAACTTCTAGAATTGGGCCAAGGAGTTGACTTGCCCACCATCACCTATCCCTATTCTAACTCTAGGCTTTTCATGCCTATATAAAGAACGCAACCCCTCATCTCAGATAAACGTTTTTTGGGCACAGCTCAATACGTCCCGCTACGTTTTAGGCTTAATCCTCGAATAAGGACATACAAGCCACTACGTCACTACGCCGCGAGGGCGCATCAAGCCACATAGGCAACTCTAGAACTACGTTTTGGCTTGATTCTTGATATTCATCAAGGTACGTAGGCATCTTGTTAGGACCGAGTTAGTCCCCGACAACAAGAGCAGCCACCATTAAAGCTCGAAGCTCACCCCCCTTTGCATTCAATACACACTCCCTAGCTGCAATTTCAATACTTGTGATTTTCATCCACAACAGAAAGGTACTTGGTTATTTATTTTAGGAAAAGTGTTGGAAAGAGTTGCGTGTAATATTTTGAAAAAGATTGTGCTTTGGTCTTTTATAATTAAGTTAAATAATTAAGAGTAATAAGTTAAATAATTAAGAGTAATAAAGTAAAATAATTAAATAAGGTAAGTACTGTACTGTACCGTACCGTACCGTACCAAAACTTTTAATGTTTCGTCTTTTATAATATAGTATAGATATCATACATAGTATAGATAACAATACCATTTTAACCTAATTTTATGATTTGTCATGTAATTTGAAATATTTAAAGAAAATACAAAAAGGTTTAATTGTTAACAATTTCTTTATTTGATTATTACCTCAAATATTAATTTTTATAGGTAATTAATTCATTAATAAAAAAATCATACGACATCTAAAAAAATAATCAACATTGAACAAACATGTAAAATAGATCAAATTGGTATTTCCTTCATTCAAGCTACGATCGTTGAGCAGATTTTCAATTGTGGCAAATCCTTCACTAATGTCGCTGAAATATGCAGCCTTTTTGGAGAGAAAATCTAATAGTCTATTGTAGTTGTGAGGAATGTATGAATCTGATTCGTCATTCGAGTAACTTACCATAACTGCGATCCAATACAATCCAAATCAATGAACCAATATTATAAAATTCTGCAGATCTACGATCCCGTATATTGAAACAAACACAAAACCAACTCTCACATGAAGAAAGAAACAAAATCCAATATATGGTTAGAGAAAACCACCAGAGTACTAAAACTCTAAATAATGAGAGAGATATATTAGGAAACAAACAAAATAGAGCGAAAATAATAAATATGGGGCTTCTCATCAACCAAAAAGCTAATGACAACCCCTAAACTAAAAAAACGATGTTTAGGATTTTTGGGATATGGGAGATGGCTGAGGAGGGATTTTGGTTTCTATCTTATCTCAAATATTATTACATCAATCATTATTATCTATTTTTTCTCAAAATTGAAAGGTTACCCTATATTCAAAAATATTTATTAATGTAAATTATAACACATGAATATTAAATTTGACAATTAATACTTCACTCCTTTATAAAACTTTTGTATCTAATGAGCCGCTCTACCTTTTTTAAGAAACAAAGATAAATAATTTAATTTTATAAAAAAGAAACAAAGTTTTCCATTAAAAAATGTATAAGAAAATCAAATACAATAAATAATATGTACAATTAAATAGACTAACTAAACTATGCAATCTATACTATTATATAAAAACCAAAACATTAAAAATTTTGGTACCTGTTTTTTGGTACTTCATGAATTATTTACTCGTTTAACCTTCATTATAAAGAAAAATATATACGATATATATACTATTAAAACACCTAAAATAAATAGTAATATAATATAATTAATGGTAATAAGTCGATTGCCTTTTTCACATTTACTTTCAGTTGAAGATATTACCTTTTATAAACACCTAAAAACATCAGAGAAATTGCCCAAACTACACCACATTTTTGTGGAACATGCCCGAAATGCCTATATTCAGAAGACTCCGCCCTTTTTACCCACGGAGTACGCACATACCAGCTGCGTACTCCAGGATACGCATTAGAGAAATGCGTGTACTGAGATACGCATCACAGAGATGCGTATTGACGTCAACACACGTCATTCTTGCACTTGCAGCTCCGACGTTCAGACGGGTAAAAAATTGCCATCGAGATCGCCTGACTCCGTTCTCCCATATCTGGCAACATCCGGTCCTTTTGAGGACATCAAAATGATGGCCATACCGTTATCTCCGTTTTCCCCCGTTCGTATGTTGTTATTTGGCCCCGCAGGAGCGACTACAAGTAGATCGGATTTTCAGATCGGAAAAAAACTTGGTTTTGTGCCTTTTTAATTCGGCAAAACAAATTGAAATTGAGAAGTATAGGGTTGTAGAGGATGAAACGACGATCAATTTGGTGTATAGTATGCAGTTGCCCGATTCACGTAGAGAGTGCACGAAGTGGTTGAAAAAAGGAGAAAAAACCGTCCGACATCGGGGAAGAAGACGATGAACAGTGTCTTTGAGTACGCATCTATAGAATGCGTATTACGTCCCACGCATTATCCGTATGCGTATTCATTGGTACTGTTCACGAGCCCTGAAGTTAATCTAACAAAAGGCACGCATTGTTGACATGCGTGGTCATAGGCCACGCAATTCTGGAATGCGTATACCCCTATACGCACGTCCACAATGCGTGGCCCGTGGGTAAAAAGGGCGGAGTGTTTTGAATATAGGCATTTTGGGCAGATGGAAATGAAATATGGGTATTCTGGTCATCAACCCAAAACATCAATCGTAACTTATTTTCCAATCATTAATATTTCTTTCAAATTAAAACACGTTACCTTTTTGATTTAAAACTAATCTTACAATCATTAATATATACTCGAAAATATCACAAAATATCACAACATACTTTTCAATTATTAATCAAATATATTAAAAATCCATATACGTTGTTTATAATAAGGAAACATGAGTATAATCCGTAAACATGAGTATATTAAATTATATTAAATTAAAATTACATTAAAAGTTTTGGTACCTGTTTTTGGTACTTCGTGAATTCAGTTATTTACCCTTCGTTATAAAGAAAAATATATATGGTATCTATACTATTAAAACACCTAAATTAATGGTAATAAGTCGATTGCCTTTTTCACATTTAATTTCAGTTGAAGATATTACCTTTTATAAACATCTAAAAACATCAAGCGTATCATATCTTCCAATCATTAATATTTCTTTCGAATTAAAACACGTTACCTTCTTGATTTAAAACTAATCCTATAATCATTAATATATACCCGAAAATATTACACCATACTTTTCAATTATTAATAAAATATATTAAAAATCCATAAACGTCGTTTATAATAAGGAAACATTAGTATAATCCGTAAACATGAGTATATTAAATTATATTAAATTAAAATTAAAAAATTATTAAAAAGGATGTTTATAAACATAATTGTAATATTAAATAAAATTTATAACATAATAAAAGAAACTTGTGCATCGCACGAGCATTGAAAGTTTATCGGTTCGGTTTTCGGCATGGTAATTCTAATTATTAAAATAAATAATAAAATAATATGATTAATGATAATTAGCTGATTGCTTTTTTAATTAATTTTTTTTTACTTTTAATTAATGATATTACTTTTTATAAACACCTAAAATATCATATCTTTCAATCAATAATATTTTTTTCTAATTAAAACACGTTAACTTTTAATTTAAAACAGAATCTTGCAATAATTGATATATACCAAAAAAAATATCACACCATATCTTCTAATCCCAAACAAAATATAACAAAAATTCGTATACTACGAATAATAATCATTAGATTTTTTGTAAAAAAATAGTATCGTTAGATCTAATGATTAGATATATTATATGAATAAATTAATTTTCTAAAATTTTAAGGTTCGAATTCCATCAACAATATACTTATTTTAAAATTTTATACTATAACTTTTAAACCATGCATATCATTAATTAAATTTATATTAAATTATGTAAATTAAAATTTAAATAAAATATTGTAAATAATGATTATCTAAAAATATAATGGCAACATAAAATAAAATTTAATACATATCAAAAAAAATTGTGCATCGCACGGGTTATAAGCTAGTATTAACTAGCTTCGTAGCCCGTGCAAGGCACGGGCATGCTCTAGATTATAAATATTTATGAATTACTCGTGATCACGTAGGATTGGATTGTTGATATCTTCAATTGTTCATATCTTCGTAGCAATTGTTGTGAGGAAATTGAATTTATGCAATACCCGATCGTGACATGCAAATTATAATTCTGGTTAAATTAAATCTGTTTTATATTTTACGTTATGCTTTGTTTTGTTAAAGCAAACTTGAACGATATGTAATAAATTGGTCAATGTTAAGATCAAAACCGTACTTCGAAATATAAATATATAGAGTTAACATGGATGGATACAGAGATACATACAAGTATTAATTACATAATAATAAATTCATATTAGTTCATATTAGTTATTATTATGTAATAAATATGTTAGTGTTGCAATACCTAAATAGCCCCCGGAAATATAACATGGATATAATTAGTAGGGGTAAATATGACTTTTTATATGAATAAATTTGCTTATGGAATCCCCCTATTTGCTCTATTATATATATATATATATATATATATATATATATATATATATTTATTTATTTATTTATTTATTTATATTTATATATATGTTTGTTATATTTTTTTGGGCGTTTACGTATTAAAGATGTGAATGATGAGTTTTACGATAGTTAATGTTAATACAAGTTTGTATTATACTTATATACGCATGAAGGTTCTTTTTTTGTATTGTGATATTTTTTATAATATTTAATTCGTAAATAATTACAGTAGATCTAAAATGATTAATAAAATATGGTATATATTAGTGAATATTATAGTACATTATTATATATCCACAGAAATTTATATATGTATGTATTTATATTTGAGAGTAGGGAGCCTGAGATATATCTCAGGTAAGTTCCCTGAGATAGCTGCTTTTTATATATAAAAATGGGGTGGGTATTTTAGTAATTTCAGAAATTTTTAATTAGCCCTGCGGGCCCAGCAAGATTTAAAGATTATTTTATATGTATCTTAGAAAAACTTCCCTGAGATATATCTCAGGGTCCTTTTTCTTTTTATGTTTGTACATGTGTATGTATGTATATATATATATATATATATGCATATTAATTATACAATATTTAATAGATTACAAATAATGAAATATTAATAGATTATACAACATAAATGTATGTATGTATGTATGCTATATAGTATATATGTATGTATATATATAATATTATAACATTTTATTATATATCCACAGAAATTTATGTATGTATTTATGTTTGTACATGTGTATGTATGTATAAATATGCATATTAACTATACAACAATTAATAGATTACAATTAATGAAATATTAATAGATTATACAACATTAATGTATGTATGTATGTATGTATGTATGTATGTATGTATGTATGTATGTATGTATGTATGTATGTATGTACGTATGTATGTATGTATGTATATATGTATGTATGTATGTATGTATGTATGTATGTATGTATGTATGTATGTATGTATGTATGTGTGTGTGTGTATGTGTATATACGTATGCATGTATAATTAATAATTATACATTAATGTATAATTATCTACAAATATACATTATAATTAATAATTATACAAATGTACAAATATAATTAATAGATTTCATTTTTTGCACTTTATCTATATTAAAAATAAATACTCCTGTAAAATAGTCTAACGATCTTGTAGAGTGTCCTGGTCCTAAAATCATTAATAGAAAGTGTGGGAAGTTAAAAGGACAATGGGGTGTTTGAAAAGCCATATTGGGATTATACATTATACAAATATTTATGTATGTAGTTAATGATTTTTAATATAAACTCAAATGCTCACACAGCTCAACTGGTTATGGTGTTGATTTTAATTCTGCAAGGTCATGGATGGGATCCAACCCTTTGAACAACAATATTTTTACAAATATTTAGAGTTAGGTTTGGAGTGAAGTTCGGAGGGGCCGAGCCTATGAATTAATGGTTCCAACCCTTTGAATAATAATATTTTTACAAATATTTAGAGTTAGGTTTGGAGTGAGGTTCGGAGGGGCCGAGCCTATGAATTAATTTGCTCAGGGAAACCCCCTGTTGATGTATTAGATATATAATAGATTTAAAACTTAAAATATAGTATCTTTTCGATTGTACTTGTAAAATTAACGTATCTTTTGGATCTATATAAACAAAAAACATCCATAGGAATTAAATCAAAATATATGTGGATAAATTTTACAACCTAATATCAAGTAATGAAGGAAAATGATAAAAAAATCTTATTCTACAAAGATTTTAAAAACCTAATGTTAGAAATGATGTTGTCAGGATTTATCAGAATTTAATCTGATTCTATCAGAGTATGATGTGAGCATGACATTGTCAGAGTTTAGTCAAATCAAAGTTTAAAGATTGATTAGTGTTTGTTGACAGATTCTGTTAGTTAAATCCCAGCAAAACAGGAGATGTTTGATTCACATTTGCAGATTGATATGTCGATTTCTGGAAGTCAATAATTGCAGCAGTTGCAGCAATCAACAGAAGCAATCAATAGAAGATTATGAAGAATAGTTTTTGTTTTACATTGTAATCATTATCATATAATTGATTGTGTAGTTGTGTATCTATATGAACACATATAGGTTTACATTGTATGTGTTCGACTTAGAATTTATCATTCTTAAAACCTAGAAGCTCTCCAGAATTATGTACTTCTCGAGAGAGTAAGTTTTAGTTTTGTAACAGATTTTATACATCATTAGTAAAATCTATCAGTTTTTCATATTGTGTTTTCTGTTTAACAAAAAAATTATACATCTGTATTCAACCCTTCTTCAACAATTTTTTAGTCACTGGAAACCAATATGATGGTATTAGAATTCCAATCTTGAAGAAAACTGAGTATCCTACATGCAGCGTCAAGATGTTAATGTTCTTAGAGGCCACAAATCCTAAGTATCTTGACAAGGTGAATGATGGTGTCTTTGTTCTTACAAAGCTTGTTCCTATTGTTGTTGTGGGAGGATAGACTATTCCAAAAGCACTATGTTATGAAAGAAAAGGACCGGACTCCTGAAGAAAAGGTATGTGCTAAAGGAAGCAAATGTAAAGAATATACTCCATAACAATCTTGACTCTGTAATGCATAACAAAGTTATTGGATGCAAAACTGCAAAGGAGATTTGGGATGCCTTAATTATACATCTCAACAACTTCCTAATCTATACTAAACTATACTCCCTCCGTCCCTCTCATTTGTTTACAAATGAGTTGGGCACGGAGGTTAAGAAAAAGTGTAAAGTAGTAGAGAAAAATAAGAAAAGTGAGTAAAGTGGTGGGAAAGTTAGTGTAGTGGAGGAAAGTAGTGGGTGTAGTTACTTTTTATATTATAAAACTTTACTATTTTGGGTAAGTTTTGGAATGTAAATAATTGAGAGGGATATCCCAAAAAGGAAAGTGTAAAGAATTGAGAGGGAAAGAGGGAGTAATAAGTAAAATATGGTATAATTCGTAATTTAGTTAAACTTCCATTTTAATTAACACCTTTCTTTTTTAGTATCCATTAATATTAACTAATTTTAAATAAGATAATAATATTAAAAATATTTAAATTAAAGCTGAAATAAGGAAAATAGAGTATAATTATTTATTTGGTTCACGACATTTTGAGTATCCCTTTTAACCACAACCGTTCAATCTTTCAAGTGAAATTAAAAGCATTATATACTAAAAGTTATTATATACACATGTCTAAGTTTCGAATTCCACACAACATAATTTTTTGTAAAAAAAAATCACCAGATTTTGTAAAAAGTCACCAGTATGACGTCAACATGACGTCATAAATTTTTTTCAAGATTTTTTTTCAAACAAAAAAAATTCCCAATTTTTTTGTTAAAAAAAAAATATTTATGACATCATGTTGATGTCATCAGGGGGTGGAGTTAGTGTATGTGAGGGTGTAGGTTATTAGTGTGGGTGCCCCTAGCGGGACAATTAGATTAGATTAAAATGAAGGGATGAGATTAGATCTCATATCTCACAATAGTAGGGGGTTCTCACATGAGTACTTGCATATATATATATATATATATATATATATATATAGGGTAATATGTTCCTATGGTTAACTTTAGAAAATTTTCCTAAAGTTAACCATTAAGATTGTGACACATATGCACAATCAACAATGCCCCTGCGGGGCCCTTCTAAATAAATAAAAAAATTCATCAAAACTACGTAGTTTTGATAGCTTAACTTTAGGAAATTTTCTACAGTTAACTGTAGGACCATTTTTCTCATATATATATATATATATATATATATATATATATATATATATATATATATATATATATATATATATTTATATATATATATATATATATATATATAGGCTTTTACTCAAATAAAAACCACTCTTAAAATGAGAACTACAAACCAACACAAAATATATTATATTTCATCTATTCTAAGGGCCCCGCAAGGGGCACCTTCACAAAAAATGTCATAAATTAGCTCACCAATATTCAGCAAAAAAAAAAAAACAATGTTCACGCTGACGTCACTGCCACGTCAGCACAGCGAACAGTGATTTTTTTTAATAACTAAATGGAGGGTAGATTATTATACGTTTTTTGTCTTGGGGTACCCCTAGTTTTGTCATTAGATTAGCTTGAATGTTGGATTGGAATTTGGTGTTTAGGTTTGTATTCTAAGGAGGTTTGTATTGGAGTAGCCCCCTATATATATACATATATATACATATAGGGACGCCTTCTACAGCCAAAGTTGGATATAATCTAATATCTAACCAACCCATCTGTGACCATCCAGTAAGCTAATGCACGGCTAGGATTTGAAAAGCTTACGCTACATTATATAGCGTATTACGCTATATAATATAGCGTAAGTTTATACCAAAATCTCTCCGTTTCTAATTTGATTTTTTCCGTCAATTGGTGAGATATTTTTAAAATCCGACTTCACTGTATTTTTCTACATCTCACAACGATCATTTTGCATACCATATTTGATATATTTCGACACAATTTAAATGGGGGTTTTGAAAACTTTAACTTACGCTCTATTATATAGCATAATACGCTATATTATATAGCGTAAGTCCCCTCATCCTGACCGTTGATTGGATGTTTTAACGGTATAAGATGGGTTGGTTGGATATTACAAAATATCCAACTGTGGCTGCTGACCCATTTCCATATATATATATATATATATATATATATATATATATATATATATATATATATATATATATATATAATACCATAGAATCTTACATAAAATCACATTTAGATTCTAATTTACACATAAAAATGATGTTTTATGAATAATAATAGAATCTAACAAAATATTAGGATCAAATATAACATGATTATACATAATTTCATTGTTACAAAAATATATATAAGATTTTATAGTGGATTCTATGTAACATTTGATTTTTAAATTTAGATGTGATTTTATGTTAGATTCGATATGTTAAATTTAATTATTGTTAAAATTTGTGATTCTTATTATAACAAATCATTTTTTACGAAAAATAAAGTATTATGATGGTGTTCTTTATTGTTCTTTATATAAGGTTTTCTTTCTAGAGTGCAACTATATATATATAGTTGTATATATATATATATATATATATATATATATAATTAATGATAATTAGTCAATTGCCTTTTACGTTTACTTTTAATTGAATATATATTACCTTTTATAAACATCTAAAAACATCAATTTTACCATATCTTCCAATCATTAATATTTCTTTTCTAATTAGAACACGTTACATTTTATTTTAAAACTATTATTCCAATCATTAATATATACCCTAAAATATCACAACATATTTTTCAATCATTAATAAAATATATTAAAAATCTATATACGTTTATAATAAGGAAACATGAGTATAAATTGTTTGTATTTTGGTTCAGTGGTTCAACTATACAATGAATAATGACCGTTAGATATAATGAAAGGTATATTTTGTTATTGAATTACTACCAAAGATTCAAGGTTTGAATCTCGTCGATCACATACTTAACTTAAAATTTTATAATATAAGTTTTAAATCATGCATATCATTAATTCAGTTATATTAAATTAAAATAATTACTCAAAATAATGATTATATAAAAACATAATTATAACATAAAATATTATTTTAACATATTAAAGGTACAGGTTATAAGAGCATCTCCAACGGGGTTGGCTAAAATAATAGGTTATACTGATTAAGTAAAATTTGATGAACCTGTAAGTTTTTATGCTTCAATCATATTGGTTATATTGATTGGCTATATTCTAAAAATAGTATGTTATTATTATTTTAAGTTATTATAAATAGAATATATCATTTAAATATGGTAAAAGATGAGGTGGAATCTTCTTATAGGTATTTAGAGGTTTGATTAATATAATCAACGTCCGGAAATTGTCTAAAATTATAGATAAGGGAAATGTCGGTGTTGTGGAACGAAAAGTAGGGTGTATTTATTGCGTATTGAATGCTAGAGTTAGGGAGAGCTTCGAGCTTTAATGGCTGATCAAGTGTTTCGTTACTTAACTCGGGCCCTCACAAGATGCCTACGTATCTTGCAAATATCAAGAATTAAGCCAATAAAACGTAGTCCTGTTTGTGAAGGATCAGGTCTTTATATAGGTGTTGAGAACCCTAGAATAAGAGTAGAATTAGGAGACTTGGTGGGCAAGTCACAGCTTTGGCCCAATTCTAGATCCATCCAGAAATGAGGTGGATAAGTATTGAAGTTGTATGCCTTGGAGGCTACTCCAAAGGTGATTTGATTTCATATTGGACTCGATATTGGAGTATCAAATTTGGCTGATTTATTAATTACGAATTTACTATCATTATTAGGGTTTTGGGCCTCGTAACTGGGCTTTGACCTTGGACCAACTTAGGTTCATTTAACGTAATATTAAATGTGTATTTAGGGTTTACTTTCAGCCCATATCAGTTGCCCCCCAACTTCTAAGAAAACTGATCAGGTTTTCATTGAAGTTAAAAGGCGTATGTACACTAGTGTCTCACAGGTATCGTCTTGAATATAAAGTGTGGAGCGACCTACACATTTACGACGATTTGCCTTATTCGAGGCTAAACAATTATATTTGTGTCTTACAGAAAGTTATAAATAACTTTCTTGCGCTTTCGCATACTTACAGGTATTTTTACATTATTTTTGCACCTATTTGTCAAAAATATTTTGGGCACATAACCTCCAAAAATGAACTCATAATTTTCTATTATCTCTTTTGGAATTTTTGAGAATTTTTGGAATTTTTATTTTTTTTATTTTTAGACCCTTGACCTGGATTAAGGTCGTGAAACCTACGACCTCCTTTCATGACCAGAATCGAGGTCGTGTAAGGTCCTTAAAACAGCCTAGTCGTAAGTTGCTCGACATCATACCACGACGTGGATCGAGGTCATGTAAGGGCACCAAAACAAGGAGGTCGTGAGACCTTCGATCCCTTCCAACGAGCTGGTTTGAGATCGTGTTAAGTCCTTATATTGGCTCTTCGAGCTAACCGCGACCTCAATCTTCGAAGTGATTTGAGGTCGTGTATGGCCCTTAGATTGGCCTTGTAGCAGGACTTACGAGCTCAAGCCACGAGCTAATTCGAGATTATGCATGGTCTATAAAACTGTCTAGTCGCGTGATCTACGACCTCAATCTTCGACCAGGATTGAGGTCAGGTAAGGACCATTGTTTTAAGCGTTCGTTAGGTCTACGAACTCAATCCACGACCTGGATTGAGGTCGTGTAAGGACCACAAGAGGGCCTCGTCGTGCCTTTTATCGAGCTCATCATAGGAACTGGGTTGAGGTCGTTGATATTTTATCTTTTTTTTCATTTTTTAGGAAATTTTCGATCCTTCTTCCATCTTTTATAAGCTTCTATAAGCTTCTAGATCTTGGGCCTTGGTTTGGGCCCTAACCGGTCACAAACGGTTGCCATGGCATTTTAACCGGCTAAACGACTGACTGTGTTTTGTATAAAAGAGTGGTGCGAGAACTCATTTCTCACTTCTACTCAAATACTTCACTAAACTTTCTCTCGAGAGCCCTAGATCCAAGCGATTTCCGACAAGAACTTTTCGGCAAAAGTTCTCCCCTCAAGGTGGTTTTCTGGGCTTTCCTTGAAGATCATTCTTCGAAGCTTTCTTCCCAAGCATTTTAATGGCGGATGATAGAGAAGCCAGGAGACTAAGAAAGATGAGCTCTTCTTCACGAGGTACCTCTTTCCCTCTTATTCGTTTGAAATACACTTCCTTGATCGACATGATTAATCAAAGGGGGGATGAATATCCCTCCATTTCTGCATAGACTCTTATAATCACTACTCACGGTTTTTTGGCCAAAAAGATCAAAAAGATGAACAAACTCTTTAATGTTCCCTCTTCTTTTAAATTAGCTCCAGCTGAACCAGGAGATCGTTCCTGCCATTGGAAGCCCAATGCCCTTTGCATCTATAAGGATGCAATGATGGCTGGGCTTCGCTTTCCATTTCATAATTTCATTCCCACACTATTGGTAGATATTCAAATAAATCCTTGTCAACTCGTCCCAAATGCTTGGAGAGCCATTCTTTGTTTCATGGTCCTTTGTTTAAAAAACAATTTTCCATTGTCTATTTCCCTTTTTAGGAAAATATTCCAATTTAAAAATAGTGCAGCTAATTATCCTGCCTTGGTATATATTAGCCTTCGTGCCACGATCCTAAATATCTACGACCCTCCTCAATCCCTGATAATAATCCTAAGTGGAAACAGGAGTTCATGTACCTCGTATGGGAATGGGGTGATTGGGGCACCCTCTTCCGTAGTTCTTTCGGGAAGGTTGTTGATGGGAATCCATATGATATTGAGCTGGATGACACAGAAAAAGCTGCTTTCACCACCCTTATTGCAGATAAAGGGGAGACTCACTTCTTCATCCTTCTTGAGGAATTTTCCCTCAAGTCCGTGGGTCTTTCATCTGTCTCGGATAAGGGTAAAACTTCACCTATCCCTTACTTAGATTTTATTTATTTGTTTAGTTGTGTTTATACATTTATCGATTTTGCCTTGATTTTTCAGCTGCTAAAGCCATAAACGAGCTTCAGGAGCATTTGGCCGGGGAAACTTCTCGTATGAACAGAAAACGGGCTATAAAGGATCCTAGGACTCAGCCAACAGAGCCTGCTTTTTTGAGACCTCACCAGGTTGTTGATGTGGAAGGAGGAAGCGGGGTTGTCTCCTCTGTGAAATCATCTATTTTTCGGCCTGCTTTGGGGCATCAGAAAGTAGGATTCGGTTGTAGGAGACACCAAATATTCGAAGGATTGGTCTTATCACTCAATCACCCCTGCTGATTATCGTGACATAGTTGTCTCTCATGATTTAGAGGCGGTTGAGTTGATGGGTGCTCAAGCCCTTGCAACTATAAGCACTCTTTTTTTCTCTCGGTTTTAAATCTTTACTTCTTTTTTGTTAATCCTTTGAATCGTTGCTCTTCAGGGCAACAGATACTTCCAGTCCGCCCTTCACCATGCCAAATCTTGGCAGACTCAGTCTGGGACCCATAAGAAGGATCTCGATCAGTCCAAGGCCACTATAGCGAACTTGGAAGAGAAGTTGAAGGCAAAAGAGGAGGAGCTGGAAAAAGCCTATGGTAGTATTACTGAGCTTAGATAGAGCAAGGAGGACATCATTGATGAGTACATGGACTCCGAAGCTTTTCAGAAACTGATGGGTAAGCATGATGACCTTATCTACCCAGCTAACTATTTTAGTGGCTGGAAGGGGGCTTTAGATGCTGTTTCAGAGAGGCACCCCGAGTTGTTCCAGATTGGGGATATTCCCTGCCCTGAGGCCCCTTTAGAGCTGGACAAGTTATTAGAGTCCCAGAGGATTACTCCTATGGAGGAGGATGAGGAAGAGGAGGGAGCTACTGATTATAAGATCCTAGACCCTGATCACACCCCACTCCCTACTAGATCTGCCAGTTCTGCTGTCGAGGAGTCGACTACTGCTACCAGTACTGATAGAGATTCTCCTGTGAAGAGTACTACCAAGGCTGCCACTACGGCTTCTTGAGCTTATTTAATATGGCCCTGTGTGGCATGACTTTTGATGTTTTGCTTTCTTAGCTTGTAAACCATAACTTATAGCCTTCGGGCTTGTTTATTTATTTATGCCATTTCCAGTTTTCCTTTAATTTATTATTATTGTCGATTTTGTTTGGCCTTCACGAGCTTGCAATTTAGTATACATTGATACATGTCCGATATAAATATGAGTAAAAAGAAGACTGAAAATCAAATTGCATTAGATGAATCTTGAAATGGGTCCAGCCCTTACATAAGTAATCTACTTCCTACTCGGAGTTTGAAAAACTCTGAAATGGTTTCGTCGACCTTATTTCTACTTTCCTACTAGATATAAACTATGTCCTATACAGGATAATCAAACATAATAGACTTTGAGATTCGATGCGTGCCAAGTGCGAGGCACCTAGTTCCCTTCCAAAGTCTCCAACTTCTACGATCCTCAACCCAATGTGCTTTTGACCCGATACGGGCCTTCCCAATTCGGGGCCAGCTTTCCCTTCTGTCCAACACCGGATGCTTCAATCTTTCTGAGTACCAGGTCTCCCTAATGGAAGAACCTCTCTTTTACCCTTAAGGAAGGAAGCTCTTTTTTGATGTTCCTCATTCCTTGCATGAGCTTCATCCCTCACCTCATCAATCGGGTCGAGGGCCAGCTTCATTCCTTCCTCGTTAGTGTCTGGTTCAAAGGCTTCCACCCGTGGAGATGCATGCATGTTTTCCATGGGTACCACGTCTTCAGCCCCGTAAGCTAACATAAATGGGGTCGCCCCTATGGTCACTTTGCAGGTGGTTCGGTATGCCCAGAGTATGGGTAATAACTCATCCACCCAAGTGTTCCTAGAGCGTTCCACCCTTTTCTTAAGTCCATCAAGGATGATTCGATTAGCGACCTCAGCTTGCCCATTAGCTTGAGGATGGGTAAACGAGATGAACCGAAGCTCAATTCCATTCTCATCACAATACTTTCTGAATTCTTCATTATTAAACTGACGTCCATTGTCCGTAACCAGGATTCGGGGAATTCCATACCTACACATGAAGTTCTCCCATAGGAACTGCGCGACTTGCTTGGTCGTGATCTTAGCCAAAGGTTTAGCCTCAATCCACTTTGTGAAGTAGTCAATAACCAAAATCAGAAACTTCCTTTGAGCTGTGGCCATAGGAAAAGGCCCAAGTATATCCATCCCCCACATAGCAAAAGGAATGGGGGTGCTGATGGATGTCTACATCTCTGGTGGTTGCCTAACCACTGGTGCGTGCTTCTGGCAACGATCAGATTTTTTCACGTACTCTTTGCCATTGGCCATCATCTCAGGCCAATAGAACCCGGGCCTAACTATCTTGTGGGCTAGGGCCCTGCCCCCCAAGTGTTGTCCACAAATTCCCTCATGGACCTCCTCAATAGCTGATTTGGCCTCTTGGGGTCTCAAACACTTTAAATACGGAATCACAAAGGACTTCTTGTAAAGTATTCCTTCAATCAGAACATACCTCAACGCCCTCACAGATAATTTTCGTGCCTCCATGGCATTGGTCGGGAGCCAACCGGTCTCGAGGTGTGCTTTTATGGGATCTATCCAACACTCCCTGACCCCGATAGGTGCAACCAACTTTGAATCGATGGTAGGGGTTCTCAAAACTTGGAAGTAAACACTTCCAGAATAATTCTCTATCTCGCAGGAAGCGAACTTGGATAAGGCATCAGCCTTGATGTTTTCATCCCTCGGAATGTGCTCAATGAAACACTCATCAAATTGAGTCATTACTGCCTTCACAAGCCTTAAGTACTTGGCCATGGTTTCATCTCTTGCCTCAAACTCTCCATTGACTTGGGCCACAACTGTAATAGTCCCAAATCCGGGGTCAGGGATTTAGAGTAATCACGATCCATTTACTCCTTGCCTTACCTGTATTACTCATAATTTACATAATTCAACTGCTTGTGACCCCACAATATATATCTCACACACACATACACAGAGGTTAGAGTCTCGGAAATGACACAATATAACAACTGCGGAATAAATAATTTTTATTACAATACCCAAATGTCTTTTGAATCTGTCACTGATACAACTTCTAAGTAATGTTACATTACCAACTTAGCCTTCTGATGCTCACAATCCTTTCATACCATTCATATCTATACGTAAGATGAATACCAAACGTTGTAGCCTGATTTGACTAGTTCGTACGACTCTTGGGATCACTGCTAGAAACTGTTTATGGAAACGCCTTGCGGGGTATGTGCCATCCCCTTGGCATCCTGGTTCGCTCCTATATTAATATATATAAAACAATATCAAGAGTGAGCGATAGCTCAGCAAGGTAATGAAAGTATGGCATAATTCTGCCTTCAATTCAAACCCAGAATATATAGCAGGTATAAGACAGTAATTATCAAAATATCTTTTTTTTTACCGAAAGTATTTCCTTATCGGAATATATTCAAAAACAGTACCATTGAAGTACTTCAAAAATCACTTTCATAATATCTCTGCAAACTTTCGATATTCATACTATGAACAAAGTTCTAGTATAATATAAAAGATAAAGTTACAAGGTAATTCAATATAACCTTTCCGTAAAATATCTGCTATATAAAATATAAGCAGAATATCAACATATAACTTAAAAGATGAAGTTATAAGATGATCCAATATCAAAAACCTCCTTATCACAACTCATGTTATGTAAGGTATCATCAGAGTCATAAAATATAAGATAAAAGATGAGTTACAAGGTGATTCATTGTAACATCAGTTTTGAACACTTTTCAAACCCCTGCCAACCTGATCGGAAGTCTCTTCGATACGTGTTGTAGGAAATACCCATCAACCTGATCGAAGTCTCTTCGATACGTGTTGCAGGAAATATCCAAATTTGGATGATGAACTAATACTAGAGTATTCACAGCGCCAGTTGTCCCAACCTACGATGATCAGTCGCAGTTGTATAACCCAGATATGGTTTTACTACCGGTAGAAGGAAGAACTGACGGATTTACTTGTCTACCGTCTCTCTAGTAACTCCCCGGCCAACGGTTGGGCCTTGGACCGGCGCTACTCGGCCCCTAATACGACTCCTAGTTCGAATAGAATCCATGACTCTGAAACGTAAAGTTCGTCCTACTTTCCCCAAGTATAATACTTGTTGATAGGACTCCACAAAGTAGTCGTATCTAATTAGAAAGGAAAATTCACCAATATTTCCCGAGCTATTGCTCGTTAATGGATTATAACTTGTTCCATCAATCTTACTCCTCGAGTGTTGAGGAAGTAACAAAAAGACTCATTCTGATGTATAGCAACCAAGTTGCGAGTGAAAATAATACTTTTTGAAAGTCTATGACCGGGCAGTCAACCATAATAAATAACAGTCTCAAGTAAGGTTCACATATATTTTGGAAGTTTTGAGCGAACATTTAAACCTTCTTATAAGATAGATTTAAATGGAAAACAGAGTTTTGGGAACCTCCCCTTGAAAGAAAATAATCATAATAAGGCTCAAAAATATTTTACATAATTTTGAAGGTCAAAGATAATTTTTGAATAAGATAAATCATTTTTAAAACGAATTTAAAAGTACTTAATAAATATTCGAATAGTATTTAATAAATCATAAATATTTAAAGAATATTTTTAATCAAAATAATTGCTCATAAATAACCCTCGAATGAATATATAAAATAATATTCATTAAATAAATAAATCCTTAAATGAATATTCAAAATAATATTCATTAAATAATATTCATTAAATAAATAAAATTTTAAATGGATATCCAAAATAATATTCATTGAAGAAATAATGGAAAAATATTTATCTAATATTTTTCTCAGGAAATAATCTCAAGATATACGGAAATATCGACTCCCGATCTATATTAAAGAATGAAAATCATACGCCCTACACTAAGGGCCTTCGCAAAACCCGGCTTATAACTAATATCTCATATCTAGCTTATAAGCCAAATATCAAATCATATTCAAATAATGACCTTCGAATGAGGTAATATTCAAATAACATTCCTCAAATAATTTCCAAATAATTAATACTTTCTGGAAATATAAATAATATTTAGTAATAACAATCCTCAAAATACATAGTATTCTGCCGCTGGAATCCCTCCGAATTTCCACGGCTATCTACATATCTCAAAATACCGATTCTCGGTTTAGAGTCGAAAACAATGAATATGCTCTTATATCTAGAGCTACAAGATATACCAGTTCATAAATACTTAACTCAAAAGTTCGTATATAATCCAAAGGTCAAATTCTATTTCAACAGGAAATAAGATATATCGCAAAACTGTACAACTTTATACATGGCAAAAGCAGTATTATCTAATCAATACTTCAAAGTATAGATTTAGAAAACTTTCCTGATGCTCTGGTCATAGTAGGGGTCTGGGACGATGTTTGATAATCTAAACAAAGTCAAAAACATATGGTTAATCCCCTAGACGATCCACTTATTAACAATGCTCGTGTACTTAAACAAATCGTAATGAAAGCACTTAATGGCGTCATCTAGACTCATACTAAGTCCATGTTACTCGTCAAATACTTGAGTCATAAGTTGGTTCGAAACCGGTCCTCGAATTCAAGTTATACTTAATCACTTATAAAGTTGATTTCAAAGTCACGTTCCTAGGGGTTTAAAATTGCGCAACCTCGCCTTACGCATTTTTATAAAATCGGAAAATAATCTTTTTGACTCGAAACCTTCGCACACACCTTGCTAACTATCCTTAGCATTTTATCACAAAATTTCACATCTTGATTCGACAATTAAGGGTCTCGAACTCATCATCAAAGTGGTTACATTTCTACAATAAAATCCTTTGAAGCATTTTCACTAAAACTAGCATAACTCTTAAACCGTAAACTCTTTTAACTCGATTCTTTCGACAAAACAAACTAGACAACCATATCTTTGTAACCATAGGCAGTGGTGATGCTAAAATGACTTATGGTCTCGGACATTAACTGTTTTTAAGGGTTAATGAAATTTCGCCATTACGACGGCTATAACTCGGACGTTTCAATTTTGTCACAACATAACCCAAGCCACACCAAGCAAACCATACTCTCATATCACAACCAAACACTCTTACATGACCTTTAAGGTCAGTGGTATGGCTACATTCCAACACCAATCATTTTTCATATTTTATACAACCAAACAATCATAAAACTCCTAAAAATGCAATTATCTTTACATAACATTAAAACCACATCAAAAACTCATGAAAACTCAAAGGGTGGGTTAGGTTTTTACCTTCCTTGATACTCTAGGAACACTATCAGAGCTTGTCACACCTTGGTATGGTCTTGGTTAGCTTCAACAAAGCCTAAAAGCCATGAACAAAACATGGAAACAACTTAAAACACTATTCATCACTATTCATCCTCATCTTGCTCCTTCGTCCTTTTGGTTTCTAAATCTTGCACCAATTGGTTTCCCCACAATTGGTTATATCTTATATATATATATATATATATATATATATATATATATATATATATATATATATATATATATTATACCTTATATGTTGGACTTTAATGCATTGGTGTGGTATAATTCCTCAAATAGATATTAAATCCAATATTCCTCATTTGATCTCTTGATTTGTTATTCTCAGAAAATGTTCTCCCGATTTCTCAAGCATTCTCAATTCCTTATCTCTAGGATTTTATTCTCAATTCTATTTCTCTCTCATAATATATCCTCCTTTGGACTCCTAATATTTAATGCCCTCGGTTCATAATCCAATTATTATATTCCTGACTTCCTTGTCAATAATGGAATAAACAATGCTTGGATTCTCTGAATTCTAACTTCGTTCACATACATTCATTCTCTCTGTACTTCACTAGTACATACTTTCTCTTTCCGTTTCGTAATTATTATTGTGAGTACTCTAACTCATTTCCTGGATGATAGATTATTCTTATCTATATCGGCAATCACTGAATTCCATTGTTCAGAAAATACACAAGTGTATCGGGATCATTATCCATAGAAATATCCATTCATTACAACCATTGATCATTGAAATCATTATTCACTGAGGTACTTAATCGTAATATGAAAAGTTTTAATTCTACCGAAAATCTGGGTTATTACAACAACTAGCCTTGAATCTCCACAAACCTTAAGATTCTTGACCCTTAGTACTCCTGCCAAACCAAGTCCAGCTATCAAAGCTTCATACTCTGCCTCATTATTGGTTGTTGGGAAGTCCAACTTCAGGGCGTATTCAATCTTGAATCCATCGGGACTTTGTAGGACAAGGCTTGCACCACTTGTTTTTGTTTTTGATGCCCCATCAAAATAGAGCATCCAGTATTCCTTCTCCTCGATCATGGGTTCCTTGTTTTCCTTACTGCCTTCCTGAGTTATCTTCTACCCCCAACTTCTTGGTTGTTAATGGTGCATTCAACCACGAAGTCAGCAAGTGCCTGAGCTTTAATGGTCATCCTTGTCTTGTACTTAGTATCGAATTCTCCCAACTCAATAGCCCACTTGATGAGCCTACCACTGGCTTTAGGGCTGTGCAAAATATTCCTCAATGGCTATCCTGTAAGGACCTCAGTCTTGTGTGCCTAAAAATTTGGCCGTAATTTCCTAGTGGCGGTTACCAATGCTAAGGCAAATTTCTCAATAGTGGAGTAGTTCAACTCTGCTCCGTGTAGAACCTTGCTCACATAGTATACGGGTTTCTGAACCTTGTCTTCCTCCTTTACAAGCACAAACGGCTTGATCCGAGATTGCCAAGTAGAGATAAAGGATTTCTCCCATATTTGGCTTTGCCAACAACGGGGCTTCATCCATATACTTCTTCACCTGCTCAAAGGCCTCTTGGTTTTCCTCTGTCCACTCAAATTTTTTTGCCTTCTTCAAGGTTTTAAAGAACGGCAAACACTTGTCCCCTGATTTGGAGATGAATCTCCCCAACTCAGCAATCCTTCCGGTCAGCTTCTGTACGTCCTTTATGGAACGTGGTGGTTCTATATCCAGGATAGCTTTGATTTTATCAGGGTTAGCCTCGATTCCCCGTTTCAAGACCATGAGACCCAAAAACTTTCCTGACCCAACACCAAAAGCACACTTGGCCGGGTTCAACAACATCTTATTGTGTCTCAACACTTTAAATGCCTCATGTAGGTGCTCTTTGTGATCTGCCTTGTGTAGGCTTTTCACCAACATATCATCCACATAAACTTCCATAGTCTTTCCAATGAGATGGGCGAAAATCTTGTTTACCAACCTCTGATAGGTAGCCCTTGCGTTTTTCAATCCAAAGGCCATGACTAGGTAACAATGCACACCAAAATCAGTGATGAAGGGTACCTTAGGAATGTCGTCCTTCTGCATCTTGATTTGGTTGTAGTCACTGAAGCCATCCATGAATCTTAGCATCTCGTGTCCAGTCGTGGCATCTATCAACATATCGATCCTTGGCAAGGGGAAACAGTCCTTTGGGCATGCATCATTCAGATCAGTAAAGTCTATACACATCCTCCACTTTCCATTGGCATTCTTGACCATTACAGGATTTGCCAACCATTTCGGGAACTGAATTCCTCAATGAAACCCACCTCTAGGAGTTTGTCAACCTCCTGTTTTATGGCGTCTTGCCTCTCAGGTGCAAAATTTCTCTTCTTTTGTTTCACCATCTTCCGGTTCGGATCCACATTCAACTTGTGTGTTATCAGTTGAGGATCTATCCCTCGCATATCGGTTGCTGTCCATGCAAATACATCATTGTTATCTTGTAGGAAGGCAATCAGCTTGCTTCTCGAAGAGTCTTCCAGAGACGCCCCGATGTAAGTGACCTTCTCAGGATCTCCCAACTCCAGGGGTATAGAAACCAAGTCTTCTGCTGGCTTTTCTCTCCGCTCTTCATCCTCACGGACATCCATATCCTCAATCGGGAGGACCTGCCCCCCGATTCCATCAGGTTTTAAAGTGGCCACATAACAACTCCTTGCCATCTTTTGATCTCCTTTCTCTTCTCCCACACCATTTCTGGTTGGGAACTTAACTTTCAGGTGGTAGGTAGAGGCAACCGCTTTAAAAGCATGAAGTCCCGTCCTTCCTAAGATAGCATTGTAGGTAGAAGTGGCCTTAATAACCAAGAAGTTTAATATCTGAGTGGCCTCCCTTGGCTCTTGCCCTATAGTCATGGGTAATTGAATTGTTCCCTCAACTTTCGACTCCACTCCATTGAACCCGTATATGGGCATATTCGATGGTGTCAACTGAGATTCAGTATACCCCATCTTCAAGAAGGCATCATGGAAAAGGATGTCCACTGAAGCCCCATTGTCTATCAAGACTCGCTTCACTTGGGAGTTGCATATTACAGGTGAGATAACCAGTGGGTCATCATGAGGAAACTTCACCCCTTCAAGGTCCGAATCATCTGATCCAATTGAGACTTCTGTCTTTGCACGCTTCGGTGCTTCCCCAACGATGTGCATCACCTCTCGTGCATACGCCTTTCTGGAATTTCTACTTGTCCCGGATACTGTTGGGCCACCAAAAGTCATATTTATTACCGGCCCCCGGGGCTGTAGATTGCGGTTACAATCGTCGTCTTTCTTGTCATAATCTCGTCTTGGGTCTCCTTGATTCCCATCTTTACAGAACTTATTCAACCTTTCTCTGCGAATTAGGAACTCAATCCCATCCTTCAATTGTCTATAGTCATCGGTATCGTGCCCCACGTCTTTGTGAAATCGGCAATACTGATTATTATTTCTCTTCTCAGGATCTGTCCTTAGTGGCTTCGGTCATCTTACGTCCCTATCCTTCTATATATCCATCAGGATTTGGCTTCTTGGGGCGTTCAACCTTGCATAATTCGTAAACCTTTGTCCGGGACTCCCCTTTTTAGGAGCTGCATCAGAATCTCTGCCCGTGCGCGGGTATTTATCTCTCCCGTCATACTCTTGTTCCGCCTTTCTCTTCCTAGAATTATCACCATTCCCGTGTTTCCTGTTACTGACTCTTTCTTTAGACTATCCTCAGCTTTGATATACTTATTCGCCCTTTGCTGAAGCTCAGTCATGTTCTCAGGGGGATTCTTGGCGAATGACATCTTGAAATAAACATTTGAAGTTCCATTCTGTAAAGCCACCATGGCCACTTTGTTCTCCAAATCAGTAATGTTGAGCGTCTCCTTGGTGAATCGTTTGAGGTAATCTCTAAGATTCTCATTCTTCCCTTGGATCACGGTGATGAGGGATGCGGAATCTTTCTCATGAATCCTTCCACCATGAATTGGCTGACGAAAGCGGTGCTAAGCACTTTGAAAGAGGCGATGGAATTTGGTGGCAAGCGACTGTACCAATGTTGCGCCATGCCCGCTAGGGTTTGGGGAAACGTCCTATATTTCAGAGCGTCACTGGAAGGTTGTAGTAGTAGCGCGTTAGAGAACGTCCTTACATGATTAGCGGGGTCTCTCGTTCCATCATAAGCCTTTATGGTAGGCATCTTGAACTTTCGAGATATGTGCGCATTCATCACCTCCTCAGTAAACGGGGGAGTTGGATCATCAAGATCACCTTTGGGGATTTCGATCCTTGTGTTTCCACCTTTTGGGACCTTGGTCCTCCTTTCTCTCCTTGGGGTCCCCTCCAAATCAACAAAAGGAATTTCCCCTCCCGTTGTTGGTGGGGGTCGGTTCTGTCTCTATCGCTCTCTTTCTATGTCGTCCTTCAGTTTCTGGATCTTGGCCTCATGAGCCTTTATTTTTTCAGCAGCTGTTAGGGGGGGTCCATCATGGATCCTTCGGCGAGCTTGTTCGATAGGTTCCTTACTCGAACGATGCCTCCTCGGGGGTTGAACTCTATCCTCATCTTCTGAGGATGAATCATCAGAATATGGGCCGGAATAATCGCGGTATCGGTGGCCTTGGTCAGGTCTTAAACCCCTGATGTAAGGTGGGTTGTACGGCTCATGTATCTGGAGGGCATGACCGCTTGGTCCAGCCTGATACGGGGAATAATTGGGCAACCCGTACATCGGGTTCGTGCTTGCGAGGATCAAAGTAGTAGAGACCTGAGCTATAGGGGGAACGGATTGTCCTCCGAGAGGGGAAACTACCATCTGCAGGAGATTCGTTTCTTGGGTGGAGGGATTCGTCAATATGGGTAACGACCCCTGAGTTTGCGTTTCAGTCCCTTGGGGCTGAGTGACCAGTGGCTGGGAAACGGTTCCTGGGGGTAATTGTTCTCCGACCGGGGGTGCGGTGGTGCTGGTAGTGGTTTCAAAAAGTGTTGGTGTTCTCCGGGTGGTAACCATGGTCGATATTCGCTTCCCACAGACGGCGCCAAATGTTGTGGAACGAAAAGTAGGGTGTATTTATTATGTATTGAAAGCTAGAGTTAGGGAGAGCTTCGAGCTTTAATGGCTGATCAAGTGTTTCGTGACTTAACTCGGGCCCTCACAAGATGCCTACGTATCTTGCAAATATCAAGAATCAAGTCAATAAAACGTAGTTCTGTTTGTGAAGGATCAGGTCCTTATATAGGTGTTGAGAACCCTAGAATAAGAGTAGAATTAGGAGGCTTGGTGGGCAAGTCACAGCTTTGGCCCAATTCTAGATCCTTCCAGAAAGGAGGTGGATAAGTATTGAAGTTGTATGCCTTGGAGGCTACTCCAAAGGTGATTTGATTCCATATTGGACTCGATATTGGAGTCCCAAATTTTGTAGATTTATTAATTACGAATTTATTATCATTATTATGGTTTTGGGCCTCGTAACTGGGTTTTGACCTTGGACCAACTTAGGTTCATTTAACGTAATATTAAATGTGTCTTTAGGGTTTACTTTCAGCCCATATCAGTCGGAGTTCAATTTTTTTTTTTTTACATAATCTCTATAATTGTTATTTATAGTATATTTTAATTACTTTTAGCTAGGGGTTGTGTAGCCTCTCCAATGGTAATATATATAATGGTTGGCTATATTGATTGGCTAAAATGATTATGTAAAATTTTAGCTAAGGGGACCAATATATACTCCAATAGGATTATCTATAATTATGCGTGGGTAAAATTATACCTTACAGTTTCATTGGTTCGACAAATATAGCCAATGTGGTTGGCTATATTTTTTGCTAAGGAGATATAGGGTTGGAATTGTAGAATTTTTATATAATCTCTAAAAATGCCACATAGATAATTTTAGCTTAACGGTTTTTACCATTGTAGATGCTCAACATGATAATATATTCTAGAAGTATAGTTTGTTAAAATGCAGAAATTCAGGAAGATGTATATCCGAATCTTATTAATTGGGACAGAACCTTTTCCATTTATCTGCCATGATTAGTGTCTACTGATACTATATTTCTGGAATATCTCTGGATTACATATCTAATGATCTGGCTTGAACTTGATTCATATCTTTTATAGTTTGTGTAATTGATTCTAAACACTTCAGAGCAACTCTGTCAGGAAGTTTACAACATGATAAAGCTCAATCAGTGATCGGCATACTTTCCGTGAAGTTGCTGATCGATTCTGCCTTCATACTCGGCCAACAAGTGAGATTGGTTGGGTTGGGTGCAGCACATGTACACATCATGGGGAACTTCAATTGCTTAGGCAGTTCCGGTTTGTATCTTTTTTCATAGTTTTATCTTGTATAAATATAATCTCTTATGTGAAGTGAATGTTACAATTTTTGATTTTTAGTGTGTTCGAATTCTCTTAGTTATATGCCTTCTTTTTTTTAATTTCTTTAGAAAGGTCATATAAAGAAACAGTTGAACCTTGCAATATTTTCTTTTTCATGACTAGGAACAATGGACATGCAATTAATAATATTATCAAAGTACTTGGCGAATTTCTGATGGAACTGTGATGGTAATTTGCTTAGCGTTGGAAAGATTTCCTCATAGTTGATCTGTCCATCCTACAAATTATAAAAAGAAAGAGTCTTGATAGTAAATAAGAATTTAATTCTTAGATTGAGTCTACAGCTTACAGTGTCGGTATTCCCATCTTAGATAATTTCCTTGATAGTGGCTTCATCATCCATTCCATACTCTTTCATTGCAGATTCCAGTTCATCTCTAGTAATAAAGATGTAGTAAAGATAAATTTCTGTTTGAAACTAGTTTGACAATTCGACGAAGGGAGTAGGAGAAAGTATAGTCAGCTGGACACATGTTGCAATAAACGGGCATTGACCCTTTCTATCACATTTTTAAAGGAAATTGCCCCAAATATCAAAACTCAAAAGCTTGATCCCAAATATCACTCCAAAACACAGTATAATATAGCGTTTTAATTTTTTCAGCATAAACGCTACTTCGTGTAGCGTTCCCCCCAAAACACCACATAAAACAGTGTCTCCCCCCCAAAAAAACACAACTTAAACTAGCGTTTCCCCGAAAACACCACATAAAATAGTGTCTCCACCCCCCAAAACACAACTTCATCTAGCGTTCTTCCCAAAACACCACATTAACCAGCGTCTTCCCCTTCAAAACGCTAAACGCATTAGCGTCTTTTCAAAAAAAAATATAAAACGCTACACGAAGTAGCGTTTTTTATTGAAAAAATTAAACGCTACACGATACTGTGTTATGGAGTGATATTTGGGGCCAAGTTTTTGAGTTGTGATATTTGGGACCATTTGTGTTGGAATTGTGATATTGGGGACCTTTTCTCGCAATAAACTGATTAATTTGATTTCATCCTAGAGAGAACTGCACTATCTATTGGTCTGTCGGATGCCTCTCGTCCTTCTCTCATCCATGGATGTTTTAGATAGAATGAAAGCATGATGAACATTAGAGGTTAATTAAAAGAGAAAAAATGATCGACAATACCAAATGACTGTATATCTATAAGATATTGTATCTGACTAGCTTGTGGAAATATTTCAGGTAATTCTTTTTAGAATTTACAGAATAGGTAACGTATAGATCTTACATAAGTCCAAAAAGGAAATCCAAGTAAATCATTGTTACATCACTTGCATATACTAGCTTATAGCCCTGCAAAGCACGGTTATTTTTAATTTTTTTTAATTTACTTATAGTTTAGTATGTATAATATTATAAACATTACTTTTAATATGTTGGGAGAATTCAAATTTTAGACCTTTGTATATAAATAATTTTTAGTATTAAATTTAAATTAATATGTTGTTGGTAGGAATCGAACCTTCAACCTTTCTATATAACATAATCTTGTATTAATTTTATATTAAAATGTTATTGGCGGGATTCGAACCTTAGACCTCCAACTTTTAGTATTGTTGTATCTAACAGTCATGATCTATTTGAATTAAAGATCTAACGGTTGTGAATGGGGGATAACCAAAAATGAGGAACCAAAATATGGGGTAACCAAACTACAAATTATACCCTCTTTCGCTTATTATAATATAGTATAGTATAGATAGTGATATAGGAATGTAATGTATAAAACTCTCCATGACAGGACACTGGACACATATACTGGATTCAGTGCGCCATATCTCTAATCCTATAGGTAAAAACCTTGGATCTCCACTATGTTGGTAACGGAAAAATATATTACACAAGATTAATATTTTATCGTTAATTATTGCAGGAAAATTAGATCAACTATTTCCATTAGGTTAATTAAAAATTAATTATTTACAAACAGATTAAAATTTCGAATGAAAGTTTTGTACTTTGACGAAATGTGGAAAAAATTATCGAGAGAATATGAAAATTTCACCAAGAAACACGAATCAATCGTCAGAAATAAGCCAAGCAAATATTGCATTATGTACACTAAAAGAGGTAAAGCCTGCACGAATTCCTATAACGGAGTAATGAGTACGTGCTGTACATAGCTTCTAGCCTTCTAGACATTTGCTTCTCCTATATACATTAACAGCAACCAGCCGCTTCAGCTTTCACAGCTGTTATCTTTCACATCTTTTATATCTATCAATTTCTCCCAAAAAAACTTATCAACAAAACACTTGGTCATCATGTCAAACACCGTCCCAATAAGAGATCTGATGCCTGCGTTAGTTTAAATCTTTGTATTTTTACAGTTCTGCTCTTGCATGGAAACTATAATAGTTTCAGTTCTTATTATATATTCTTTATCTTTTCACAGGGAAAAAAAGAGAAAGATTCAGTACAGAGGATCAAGCAGTAGCAGCGATTCATCCTGGGAAAGAAAAGTGAAGGCAGATCCAGAAAAATGGAAAAATCGTTGACGAACTTGCAGATCAACATTCGTGCGCTGGCTGGAAAAATCGAAGATATGATGGACGCTTTCCAAAGCTTCTCTGAACAGTTCAGAGCAAATCATGATATGCTAGTGGAAGACATGGATGAATTGAAGGATCTGGTATTTGAGGTGAAAAACAGCTTTGGTAACAACAACTGAAGTTAGACTTCTCTTTATGGTTTTATTTTGCTGATTAAGGGATTTTCATGATTTTGTTGATGTTAAAAATTTTGGTACCTACTGGGAAGACTATGCATGCAACTTTTGTTAATGACTTTGTTAATATTTCAGTAAGCCAAAAAGAATAGCTCTGTGCTTGATTAAGTATGCACTTACTTGGCCTAAATTCATTTATGCGGTTTAGTGAACTCAGGCATTTCTTGCTTTATTGATTTGTGACATAATATTGAATTGTGCTACTTGTTGCGTCGCCAAAAGTTCGTTGTGGTCGCTCATAAATTTTCTCCTATTAAACTTTGGTTTAGTAGTACATGAAGCTTCTTTGCAGGATAGATATTAGAGTATGGTATTGGATTTCAGAAATGAGTGATGTTTCTTGAGAATTAGCTTAGAAAACTTTTCAACCAAGTGGCCAATGAAGTCAACTAAACCTTCTGAATAGTGCTTTGTTTGGGACACGTTAAATTAGATTTTGTACCAAGTTTAGAAATGCCAAAGGTTCAAGTATTTGTTAGTTCTATAATGCATAAATCTTATGATTAATTATTGTAAAAACAAGTAATCGAAATAGGTCTGAAGTTTAAGTGTTCACAACTACATTTTAGAAACATATTGTTGAGAAATAGTTCAGTTCCATGCTTTCAACTTTGTTGTATGTTAAGTACTTTTTACATTAGATTCATATATACAGATTCAATCAACTTCCAACAAGTTTGAACGAATAAATGAATTCAAAGAATTTTCAAAAGATTGTACATAGGATTACTATATATATACAAAATTTCATAGGAACTATTCATTAAACTGTCCATGGTACAATATGAAATTATGTTCTTCGTTTTAGGTCCGTGGATGTTTGGTATAATATGAAATTATGTTCTTCATTTTAGGTCGGTGGATGTTTGTATCAAAGAAGATACATTTTTTTTATCTTTGTGGATGTTTTTATGTACTACTTTATGAATATGAATAAACAATAATTTACTTATGTGATTTAATTAGTAGGCCTTATGCTTGTGGCTATTACTTAAGTTTAAGAAAATAGTAGTAGAATCAATATATTCTTAATGCATCATCTCACCCGTTTATCATATTTACCCATTGGGTAAAAAAATTTACCCAACTCCTCCAAAACATACTACATTCAAGCTATTTTTTAATGACCCATGGACAATCCATTAAATTTACCCATTGGGTAAAAAACTTACCCATCTAATGATCCATTTAACCCCATTTAACCCACTAATAACTCATCTATCAATCATTGATCCACTATTCACGCTCTTTCATTGTTATCTTTTTCAAAATTCAAATTCTCTCAAATCTCTCTCATTTTTCTTCATTTCCTTTGTTCTCTCCTTCTCCGTCTTTTACCTTTCTTTGTCTCGCTATCAATTTTTTATATTTATTTTGATTTTGTGTTTGTATTTATGTGTATATATTTCTTTTTATGTTTGTATTGATTTTACCATTCATATATATTTCTTACTTTTATGGGAAAATAAATTGATACGTCACTAAACTTTTATGGTTTTATGGTTCAGGTCCCTAAACAAAAGATTCCGCAGTACGGGTAATTAAACTTTTGAATTTTTCCTGATTAAGTCCTTCCGTCAATTATATTCTGACGGACGTCAGAATTTTTAAATAGTGTTTCTAGTGTTCTTGAGGATTAACCACGATTTGGAGGTGTTATTGGAGTCCAAATTCGAAGCTTGAGTAGTTAAATTGAATCCCACAACCTGTAGATTCATCCCCTCATATCACTTTTATCGAAGGGTAATTATCCTGAAAGTTGGTTTTTTTAAATTATATTTGAATTTTCTATGATTTATATATGTTGATCTTTTGATGTTAATGATAGCCACACACTGTCGAATTTGCCACACACTGATTGAGTTTGAAACCTTATATGTTATTTTCTACTCTAATGCTGTTTGTTTTTGTGATACACACACGAATTTGTGATTTTTATGATACACACGTGAATTTGTGATTTTTGTGATTTTTGTGATTTCTGATAATTTTGTTCGTTAGAATCTGAATTAAGAACTGATTTAATATAGCCTAAAATCATTTTATTCATATCTATGCTTTTGTGCATCTTAAGGTTATATCTTAAGTTTTTACATACATATGTTTCGAAGTCACCATCTTGCGTTATATATTGATTAATATCTTGAGTTTTGTTTTTGTAATTGATTGCAGAACACTTTGAAAAAGTTTGGATGCGAACAGAATTCACCACAATTTAAACGCAACGCACGGTAATTTCTTTGTTGAACTCATGTTTGGAGTGAAAATGCACACAAATTATTTAACAAAGTGTTTTCGACTAATATGATTGTGTATAGATTTTATCTTTGATGATCCCTTTTAGGATGTGTAAGGTAGTTAGGTTTATCAACCGCTTTCTCTATTTTTGGTTATTAAATGTAAGTTCTTATTATTTATCTAATTATTGACACTCTTTCGATTCAAGAAAATCAAATTGTCATAGTGTAGACATCTCTATTGCTACTACTAATCCATAAAAAGAGCCATCGTTCTTTCAATTTTGTCTACTGACTATCATGTATATTTGACTATCATGTATATGACTTCCGCGTTATGTTTCTGATGATTTTTTTTAATCTTTGAAGCCAATTTTGCTGATTTATGGGTCCCTATATGTGACTTGCAAAGTGAGTCTAAACATAACATCTTGAAGTTGTGGAAAATCCTTGGTGAGAACTGAATTACAATATCCTTATATGTTTCTTTTTAGCATTGATCATATGTTAATTTAAGCATGTATTATTATGAATATGACATCAATTAACATGCATGTTGTAGACACATGGTGTGGTGAAGTGCCGAAGTACATTTGGTGAGATTAGATCTGCCCTAGTTCCCTCTGTTTCTCATATTAGTTTCCCTCGAAGCCTTTAGGCAATTTTGTTTCAGATTTTGATAATTTCAAATGCAATTACGACCAAACTGAAACTTCACACAGAAATATGCTTATTTTTTATGTGCAAATATATAGGAGAAAATGGATAGAAGGCATGGCTACTGGTGATCCCTAGACAACAAATTCACAGCTTTCACATGAGGTGGATCGTCAAATAGATGTCTTCACAATTATGTATCAAGGTTATTACACAAAAAATTATGATGTTGTTGATCCAGGACCAGGACCAGGACCGGGACCAGTTGTGCACTATTAGTTTGGAGTTTTTATGTCTTAGCAATTTACAAAAGCTTTACCTTGCTAAATATGATAAAGGAGGAAAGTACATCAGTCGAAAGGTAAATACAAAGATACACTTAGTTTTTTTTAATAAGAACTTTTTAAAAAAAGATTTCTTGCAACTTAATTATAATTACATTATTATGTTGGATTTAATAACCCTATTCAGGTCATTCAAATATCATTGCATTAGTGATAATGAAAGAGTGTTTGTGGTGGCTCTGATTCTTCCCTGATTTGTCCTTACTGCGTGTATAGATGAGATTAAGCTGATAAGCTTTATTTTTGCAATTCGCAATCAAGTTTGTATGATCATATTTGGTATTTAGAACATCCTCCCATACTTCTATTCACGTTTTGAAGAGTCTTAAAATTTATGGAGAATCCCATCCTAAAGATTTATATTCAAAAAAGTGGTTGTTTGATAAGACCTTGCATTAGAAATATACTAATGTAGATAACATTAGAAATATAATCCTATAGCTATTTCGTTGGTCATACTACTTAATCTTAAAGAAATTTATAGCAAGAGATGTACTTATAAGTCTTTGGTGTTAAGGCCATCTAAGAGTTAATTGATATGCTTATTAGCAGTTGATGAAATTGAAGTTGGTGTTATAAAACAATGGAGGAGATGTATCTGCTATATGATAGGATGAAGTTGGTGGTTTTTAAAGTTACATTTAGTATATTTTTTAGAGTAAAGTGCACTTTGTGTACCTGCACTTTGCCTTTGACACCACTTGCAATACCCAACTTCAAAAGTGAGCATCTGCAATACTGAATTTGTTTTTTTGTTATATTTTGTGTACTTCCGTCAGTCAAGGGTTAACTCCGTTAAAAAGCCAGGGGTATCGTTGTCTTTTCATTGGCTGTCTGTGCGCGCATTTTCCAGCAACCTTCAATGGCGGGAATGGATTGTGTAAGTATATATACATGTTTGGAACCCTAATTAACTCAATTCTTCCAATTGATAGCTCTCCCTCTCTCATTCACTTCTCCCCACCCACAAAAATGGATTCCAGAAGACGTACAGATGAAGAAATTGATGCTATATTGGACCTTGCTTGCAACTGTGATCAGATGAGTGTGACAAAGACACAGTGGTTTGGCCCAAACGCAGGTAGGAGGTACAGGGCCTGTTGGAACAATAGCTGTGGCTATCAAGTGTGGATTGATGAGGAGCCGCTTGGACCTCGCACTTTAGAAATCATCAAGGAGTTGCAGGAGCGTGCTTTTGAGAGGGAGGAAAAGTACAGGCGCCGGATTGATCGCATGAGAGAGAGGCATGAAGCTCAGATGAATGAGTTGAAGACTAAGCAACAGTGTGTTGTTGCTGGGTTGTTTGTACTTGTTCAGTTGATGACAAATATGGCTTTCAACACAATGAGGAATGAAGTGGCAGCTGAGGATGAAGAATACGATTCTCTTGATGAGTGAATCTTTGTTTAGTTTGTTATATGACTGTAGTACTTTTGTTAAGGTTGTTGTGTTTGCTTTTGTTAAAGATGTGTTTTTAATGTTCTTTGTGCACTCGTATTAATGTTCTTGTGTTCAGTAGTGATTGTGTTTTTAATGTTCTTGTGTTCTTGTGTTTTTAATGTTCTTGTGTTCATACAGATTGTGTTTTTAATGTTCTTTGATTGTGTTTGTACCAAAGCAAAAGACATAAAATCATAGAGGGTGGCAAAGTAGTTAAGTTTACCATACAAGAGAGTAACAAAAGGGTTCATACAGACCATTAATTAAAGAGTTTACAGGCCATTGCCATAATACCATCTATTACATCCATTGCAAAATAAACAGTTTACCACCACCATCAAAAGAAACAGTTTACCAGCACCAAGTAACTAAGTAGCAAAACAAACAGGATAACAGTTTACAACTTCCACACAGGCTTTTGCTTAAGCCTACTTGCCATTCTCCTCCTAGCTAGCTCCACATTCTTCAAACTAGTCACTGTGGCTTTCCCTGTACTTGCAGATCCAAGGGGTTGTATACCTAGAGGAGTATTTGATGTTTGAGGGGGGTTAGAGTTCATAAAGACCCCTCCTTGGCTACCTTGTACAACTGTTTGAGGAGCATTTGTTCCACTCCCTTCCTTGCCTTGATCAGCATTTGTTCCACTCCCTTCCTTGCCTTGATCAGCATTTGTTCCACTCCCTTCCTTGCCTTGATCAGCATTTGTTCCACTCCCTTCAGTCCTTCCCTCTTCAGCTGTCTTTGCCTTCTTAGCCCTTGTCTTCACTTTCTTCTCACAACCATTAGCTTTGTCATGTGCCTATGAAGACAGTTTACAAAGAAACTGATTAAATCAAAGAAACAAAGAAACACTATGAAAATAAATGAATACCTTTGCAGGACAAGTCCTAATGTTGTGAGATAATTGAGTACAATAGCTGCATTTCACTTTAGTGTTTTGCCTCTTTAGCCTTGTTGCAGCAGGATCAGTAGTATCATTCTTCTTGTTTCTAGATTTTTTGGGTCTTCCAGTTTGAACTTTTAGCAATGGTGGGAGTGGCTTAGGGTAATGTGTTGACTCCCATTCTTCTTCACCAGAAATAGGTTCAATGATGTGATTGTATGTGGCAAGAAAGGTATCCTTTGAGTAACAAGTGTGGATGTAGTCCTCATAGTTTTTCTTAGACCATGCAATGCAAGCACATGCATGGTAACAAGGTATACCTGAAAGTTCCCATTTCTTGCATGCACACTTTCTTGCTTCCAAGTCCACCACCATTTTGTATCCTCAAGCTTCAAGAAGTACACTTAGTTATGAAAGCTAAAGTTTTTTGTTTTTATGATTATTGTGATTATTTTAATCCAGAAGCTATAACTATATATTGCTTTCATTACCTAAAAGTACTGGGTGTATTCTGTTACACATACTTTCATATCACTATAATACCAATAGACCCTTATAAGCCTTTTGCTAAGTTAAAAATTTTATACTCTTTGTATTATTCCTCTTTCAAGAACTAACTGGCTATGTCTATATCATATCAGTTTCTGATTCTTCAATACCCACACTCAAGCTAAAACCTAACTTTTTTTAAATGTGAAAATCCTCTTAATTAAGCTCAGATTAGCTCAGACTTGGTTGTACAAAGAATATCACAAAGCAAGCTGACTTTGAGGTACCTTCTGTTTGAGGATTACTATGCCATTTGCTTTGGTGTGCTTTAAATGAGGAATTTCAACTCAACCTCTCTTCCCATAGGAATAAAAATAATCCTGACAAAAACAATAGAAGAACAATAAGTTAAAAATCCAATCTTCTTAATATACCTATAAGAGAGCGATCTTTTGTACCTCCTGTATGGTGAAGAAGAGCGAGAGTACATAAAATCACAGCCAACAAAACAATTAAAGTACAACTTCTTAATACATCATCTCGTATACACATTACTCATTCAAATTCTAACAATAAAACACACCTGGATCTTCTGGAGTACGACATCTGCGAAAAAAACAGGGTAAAAAAAACATATCAGCATCTCGCAAATGTAAAGCATCTGCGAAAAAATAGGGTAAAAAAAACATATTCAGTTTTCCAGGTTGTCAAATATAATTCCCTGCAAGGTTCAGAGAGACCGACAACTTCTTATTACCAATGTAAGCTTCCAAATCATGTCAAATAATGTAAATCTAGATACATAGTTACGAACCTGGAAAGAATGCTCAGAAAGAGCAGTTCACAAGTTCACTGATTTGCTTATCAAACTTATTGATAGTTTGAGGTAAATCACATATGGCTTAGTTTTTGCTCAAGCAACACAAACTCCACTGAGACACGCTTATCCGCTGCATCCTACCAAATAAACCGTGACTAGCTATATTAAGACTTATAGTGTGAATTGCATACAGGAACATACACAATATGAATCCTAAGCATTTCAATAAGTCGGTAAATATACTGGAGCCAGAAATTTGATTGTTAATAAGCATCAGTTATATGAAGTGAATCAGTTGCTCAATTTCAATATAAATACCACTGATTATAATTACGATTCAATAGGAAACATACACAAATATAGTAGTACATACAAGTATAGAGATGGCGTAGATCAGAAACTAGAGTTGCTCACTTAAATCTTCTGAATCCGTTGGACATGGTTTGTCTAGATGGATCCTAGAGTTGTTAACTTGATCTCCGTTCATTTTACTTGATCCTAGAGTTGTATATATTCGACAAGATTTGTAAATAGAAAGTCTTTGTTATTGTCGACAAGATTTTTGATTAACTCAACCAATTAACTATCAAATTCACAGAGTGTATATATTCGCCTGTAAATCTACTAGAGTTTCATCGAATTCAAAAGATACAAGCATATCAAACCAAATCATCTTCAATTCGTATAACATAGCAACTGAAGAAGCTTATTAATCTTAACCAATCAATTCACCCATCAATGAATACATATATTCGACCAAAATCATATCAGAACTTCATCAAATGACAAGTAAACATGCATATTTAACCAACTTATTATCAATTTAAGCCACTTAGCACATGTTTAAGGTTTAAGCAGCCAAATTACCTGAGCCTACGGTAGAGCGACACATAGGACTCACCTGGTCAACTCGGTACAATCGAGTTGACTTGATTCTTCACCAACGAGCATATGTAGTCTTGCGAGAGATGAAATAATGTAGAAGATCGTCTATAATGCCTTAAACGTCCATGAAATTATCGATTTAGTCACCTGAAACAAAATCCCTAAATCGAAAAATTAGGGTTATCAATAAAACATAGAATAAATTGGAAGATTTAAACAGATATATTTATATATCTATATCGATACTCTATAGAGAGATTATCGATATGAATTTGATCGACCCTACGATTTAACCAACCACAACGAATTCAAACATCAATCGATCTAATATTGATATTTATATAGATAAATATAATCGATTTATAAGATATACTAAGAGGAAGAGAAGGTGGGTGGAGGATGAAAGGTGAACGGCAGGAGGGTTGTGGACGGAAGATGTGAGGGTGGGGCGGAGAAGTGTATGAAGGAGGAGAAGCGCGGCGGCTGTTGGTGAAGAAGGGAAAAGAAGTATACATAACTATGAGACTTATCTTCACGTTTTACGTTAGTGTACAAGTAAAAACATGTATATCTTTTAAAAAAAACATATATACGTCGTCTTAAATAAAACCGACCTAAAAAATACATCTTATACGTCGCCTTATACAAAGTCGACGTAAAAAATACATCTTATACATCGGCTTAAACAAAGCCGACGTAAAAAGTACATCTTATATGTCATCTTAAACAAAGCCAACGTAAAAAGTAGTACATTTTATACGTCGCCTTAAACAAAGCCGACGTAAAAAGTATATTTTATACGTTGCCATAAACAAAGCCGACGTATATAAGTGTTTTATACGTCACCTTTAGTCGAAACCGACGTATAATGGTTCTCAAAAACACAAATATAGTCTCCTTTAGACGGAACCGACGTATAATGGTTGAATATACGTCGCCTTTAGGCGGAACCGACGTATAATAGGCGACGTAAAAGATCAGTTTTGTACTAGTGTGATTGACTCTGAGTAGAATCAATTACCTCAGCATTCTCCCAAGCTTGTGAAACAGCTACTTGATTAATTTGTGGAGATGCTATCAAGGCATAACTTAATGGTCCTTTCGCCATAAAGTCCATAATTGGGTGAAAATCAGTTGACACCCCTTCCATGTTGGTGATAGCTGCAACATGATTGTTCATCATAAAATCAAAGTCACCAAACTTAAAAGCTACTGATTTGGGTAGTCTTCTTTGAGTTGCCATTTTGATCTGAAAAGAACTTAAGAAAGCGTTGAAATTGATTAGTGATTTTGAAAACTCAAGAGTGTTTTTTGCTTTAGAAAATGAAATTAGAGAAAGCAATTACACGATTAGAGTTTCAAAACAATTATATTTCAAAAATCCTTCAGACCCATTATCCCACGTTGACACGTAGGTTGATAGGTGTCAGTCCCTGAAAAATGCAGTTACCCACGATTTTTGGAAAATAAAATCCAAAATTGATTTCAAGTAAATAAATCAAGGTAAAATCAAGATAAAAGTCAATATTGATCAGCTTCCTCTCTTGATGTGATCTTCTCACCAAGATAATCACAAGATTCAATGTGATTTCTGAATAGAAAGAATTACTAATCCTGATGTGAACACACTTGTATCCCTGATCAATATCATCCTGATTCCAGAGACTAAATGGAGTTTCCACGTGGCATTTTCTTTTACCTGTAAAAGAAATAAATAAAATCTGAACAAAATCAATTGGTTAGATACGTTCAACATTTCTTGAAAATATAAGAAATACAGTCACACATAAATATTACTAACTGCATTGATAACCCCCAAACGACTGTTCAGCTTCCCACGTCTTTCTATAAAAGAAACTAACGCCTTATGCCATACTCCAAAACCTTTTCATTCTTTTCTCTTTACACCATGGCTTTCAACTCAAATCTTCATATGAACCCTATCTTTTGGTTCATTACCACTGAGAAGTTCTTTACTCTTGATGATCAGGAGCAAGTGAACTATCTCTTAGAAGAAATGACTTTTCTCATCGAGTTAGATATGGTTGGTCTTAACCTAGATGATTTCCAAGAATCTCCTCTAAAACATCTACCAGTCGGACAAAATCCTCCTCTAATCTCTTCACACCTTGAGGAAGAAGAATTTGGCGAAGAGTCTGAGGTTGATCTTGATGGAGATGCTATTCATTTTCTTTAATAAGCATGAAGATGAGTCAGCTGCTCTCATTCAAGTCATCCTGAGATGAGGTCTAGAAGCAGATGAGGCATTTAAAATCCCTAACGCGGATCTTGAGATGCTCCTTGTCCTGTCTCTTAGACAAATGAAAGAAGCGAGATTCAAAAGTCCCAACTTTAGACAAGAATAGGATTATCAGTAGTAGTTAGACAAAAAGAAGAATTGTATTTCATTTCCATGTATGTAATGCTTTTTATTAATGCAAATACAAGTTTTCTTATTATCTACTTGTCTATTGTTGTTTATTGACTGATCTGAATAATGATACAAATTATCAGTATGCATGTGGTAAAACTTGCTAACATAGACTTAACAAAACTCAGAATTAAACCACTATATAGAATGATCTTCAGGATTTGAAATAGTAAGACACACAAATTTCACAATCCTGATACTGACGATACAATCCTGATATCAATACTGATGACGTCAGCATCCTGATAGCAATCCTGATCCTGATGTTTATTAATAAGTCTATCATACTGAAATTTATCAAAGTAAGATGTTACAGCTTAAGCATTTAATAGTCAAGTATAGATCCTGACAAAGATATCAAGTCTATAAGCTGAAACAACATACCTTGCTACTTGTGCAGATGTTAAAGATCTAAAAGTTTAACATTCCTAACTCACTAACCAATCTAATGAATGTAGCCTCATCAAGTGGTTTAGTTAGAATATCTGCAAGCTGTTTGTCAGTAGGAACAAAATGAAGTTCCACAGTACCATTTTTAATATGTTCTCTAATAAAATGATACCTGACATCAATGTGCTTAGTCCTTGAATGTTGAACTGGATTTTCTGCAATTTTGATAGCACTAGTATTATCACAAAACATAGGAATATTACTAAGTGTCATACCATAATCCATCAACTGATTTCTCATCCAAAGGAGTTGAGCACAACAACTGCCTGCTGCAATGTATTCAGCTTCTGCAGTTGAGGTTGAAACTGATTGTTGCTTCTTGCTTGCCCAAGAAATCAATCTGTTTCCCAAGAATTGACATGTACCTGTAATGCTTTTCCTGTCTATTTTACACCCTGCATAATCAGAGTCTGAATAGCCAATTAGGGAGAAATCAGATTCTCTTGGATACCACAAACCAAGATTTGGAGTTCCCTTGAGATATCTAAAAATTCTCTTCACAGCAATTAAATGAGATTCCTTAGGATCACTTTGGAATCTAGCACATAAACAGGTAGAGAACATTATATCTGGTCTACTTGCAGTTAAATATAACAGTGAACCTATCATGCCTCTATAGCTAGTGTTATCAACACTCTTTCCCTTAGAATCAGAGTCTAGCTTAGTGGCTGTTGCCATGGGTATCTTTGCAATTGCACAATCTTGAAAGTCAAACCTTTTTAAAAGATCTTTGATATACTTTGACTGATTAATGAAAATACCAGTCTCAGTCTGTTTGACCTGCAAGCCTAAAAAGTAATTTAGTTCACCCATCATGCTCATCTGATACTTAGACTGCATAAGCTTGCTAAACTTAGCACATAACTTTTCATTAGTAGAACCAAATATAATATCATCAACATAAACTTGAACTAAAAGCAAATCACCTTTTATCTTTCTAAAGAATAGAGTTTTGTCAATTGTACCTCTTGTGTAGCCATTTTCAAGAAGAAATTTAGACAAAGTTTCATACCATGCTATTGGTGCCTGCTTTAGTCCATAGAGTGCCTTGTCAAGTTTGTAGACATGATTTGGAAACTTTGGATCAACAAAACCAGGTGGTTGCTCCACGTAGACTTCCTCATCAATTTTGCCATTTAGAAAAGCACTCTTTACATCCATCTGGTATACCTTGAATTTTGAATAAGCTGCAAATGCAAGAAACATTCTGATTGCTTCCAATCTTGCTACAGGTGCAAAGGTTTCATCATAGTCAATTCCTTCTTCCTGAGAATAACCCTTGGCCACCAGTCTTGCTTTGTTTCTTACAATCATACCAGATTCATCTAGCTTGTTTCTGAAAACCCATTTAGCACCAACAATAGATCTATCTTTAGGTCTTGGTACCAGTTTCCAGACTTTGTTCCTCTCAAACTTATTCAATTCTTCCTGCATTACTATTACCCAATCAGGATCCTGTAAGGCTTCTTCAACCTTCTTAGGTTCATTCTTTGAGAGAAAACAACTATACAAGCATTCATTTTGAATTGATCTTCTAGTTCGAACACCACTATTTGGATCACCAATAATCAAATCTTCAGTATGATCTCTTGTCCATTTTCTAACAGGTGGTAGATTGCTCCCGCTAGACTCTCCCCCTAAGTTAGTGATATCTCTTGTAGAAGAACTTTCTCTGCCTTCAAAAGCTCCCCCTTGATCAGTAGAATCAGTGGATTCAATACTGCTGCTAGTTTCTGATCTTCCTTCATTAGACTCTGAAGGATCAGTTCCTGATGAAGTAGACTCTGAAAGACTAGTCTGATCCTGACCAGTACTATGTTCTCCTTGATTGAATTGCTCCCCCTCAACAGTAGCATTCCTTTGAGAATCAATAGAGATTTCCTCTGGAGAACCTTCATCATCACTGGAGAGAATCTAAGAATACTTAAGATTTTCAAATTCCAGATTGTCATGGCTTTCATTAGTTTGTAAAATTCCAAACTTCTTATCATCAAATGCAACATGAATTGATTCCATAACAATGTGAGTTCTGAGATTGTATACTTTGAAGGCTTTTGATGCTGAAAATCCTAGAAAGATTGCTTCATCCGATTTGGCTTCAAATTTTCCAAGTTGTTCTGGATGAACTTTTAGGACATAGCATTTGCATCCAAAGATGTGAAAGTATTTCACACTTGGCTTCTTTCCTTTGATCATCTCATAGGGAGTCTTTCCATGACCATTTACCAAGGTACAATTTTGAGTGAAACATGCAGTGTTAATAGCTTCTGCCCAGAAATAGGTTGGAAGCTTTGCATCTGCAAGCATGGTTCTTGCTGCCACTATGAGAGTTCTGTTCTTTCTTTCTACTACACCATTCTGCTGAGGTGTTCCATGTGTAGAAAACTGTTGAGTAATTCCATTGTCTGCACAATACTCCTCCATTGTAGAATTCTTAAATTCTGTACCATTGTCACTCCTAAGCACTTTGACATTGTACTCAGAGCTAGTTTGAATATTCTTGACAAGTTCATTGATTTGTTGAGGAGTTTCATCCTTTTTGTGTAGAAAGAATACCCATGTGAACCTTGTGTAATCATCCATTATAACTAGAGCATATCTTTTCTTGCTGATAGACATAATGTTTACTGGACCAAATAAATCAAGATGCATCATGTGAAATGGTTCAGTAATTGAATTTTCTGTCTTGATCTTGAAAGTGGTACTTCTTTGTTTTCCAAGCTGACAAGCATCACAAAGTCCATCTTGCACATAATTTGCCTGAGGTAGGCCTCTCACCAGATGGTGCTTAACAAGTTGATTAAGCTTCTTGAAATTGAGATGTGAGAGCTTCTTGTGCCAGTTTCAGCTTTCATCATTTGATGCCTTGCTGTAAAGACATCTGACAGTTCCTTTAGATGTGTCACTCAAGCTGGCTTCATATATGTTGCCATGTCTCTGACCAGTCAGAACAATGTCTCCATTCTTCATATTCAAGATTTTGCATCCTTCACTGTCAAAGATTGATTGGTAACCCTTATCACCCAGTTGACTTATGCTTAAAAGTGTGTGTTTCAAGTCTTCAACCAGTGCTACATTTTCTATAATGACATTCCCCAAAATAATTGAGCCATATCCCAGAGTTTCTCCTTTGTTGCCATCTCCAAAGGATATTACTGGGCCAGCTTTCCTCTCAAACTTTGTAAGCAGGGACTTCTTTCCAGTCATATGTCCAGAGCATCCACTGTCCAAGATAATTGAATGCTTCTTTCCAGTGCCCTGCAAACAAAAAGTAGCTAAACAGAAGATGAAGAAGTTTTCTTTGGAGATCCAGGCTTGTCTGAAGCACTTGCCATCAATGCAATGTTGTCATAATCCAATTCATCTTCAGAATCACTAGAGTCTGCCCAATCCTTCTGTGTGACCATGAGTGCATTACCTTTCCCTGAATTCCTAGGCTTCTTACACTCAGTAGCAAAGTGTCCAAGCTCACTGCAGTTAAATCACTTGATCTTGGCCTTATCAAGCTTGATAATTGTGCTCTTGCCTTTGTCACTCTTCTTCTCCTCTTTCTTCTGAAAAGATCCTTTGCTAAATCTTCTCCTGTTGAATCTTCCTTTCTTGAAAGCTTTAGCAAACATAGCAAAGAGTTCTTGCATCTCTGATTCAGAATCATTATCTTCAGAGTCTATATCTGCAGTCTCTGACTTAGAACTTTCTTTGCTCTTCTTCTTCCTCAAGTCTCTTTCAGTAGATTCAAACTTTTCTTCTGGAAGCTTCTTTGATTCAGATTGAGCAGTGAGTGCAACAGTTTTCATCTTTCTTTCACTCTTGCTCTTTTTCTGCTGTCTGTCAAGTTCATAAGCTCTCAATTTTCCATAAACTACTTCTAATGATATTTCATCCAGATCATTAGCTTCCTCAATTGCAGATATCTTCTCATTGTAGAAATCAGGAAGAGCTTTCATGAACTTAGTATTCATATCCTCCAAGTCATAATATTTACCATGCATGGCCATCTCATTGATGAGTTTAGTAAACTTATCAAAGGTATCAGTAAGTGACTCACCAGACTTGGATTCAAAGTACTCATACTGTTGTATGAGAAGTGTCCTCATATTCTTCCTGACAGGTTTTGTTCCTTCACAGTGAACCTTTAGATTGTCCCATATCTCCTTAGCAGTTTTACAAGAGAGAACATAGTTAGTGAGAACAGAATCAAGACTGTTGAATAGTATGTTTCTCACTTTAGCATCCTTAAGAACGTTCTCCTTTTCCTTATCTGTCCATTCAGATTTAGGCTTCTCTGCTGTATGTTCTGGAACAACTTTTCCTTCGACAGTTGCTTGAGGAACAAGCCTTGTTGGAACAAAAGGCCCATCTCTGATTTTGTCAAGATAATCAGGATCTGTTGCTTCCAGGGGATGCAACATCTTCACTTCCCATAGAGTATATTCGTTTCTCTTGAGCATAGGGATCTTAGTATTACCATCCTTGTAACCAGACATGATTGCAGATCTTTATGATTATTCGAAATCAACCTGCTCTGATAACCAATTGTTAACTCGAATAACTTGTAGAAGGGGGGTTGAATACAAGTTATATAATCGTGTCTGATTTTTGATTGAATAGATGAACAAGAACAAACGAATGAATCAAACTTTGTTTGTATTAAATAAATCAAATACAAACTCTACCAAAGGTGTACAATACCTTTAGCAGCTGCTGACAATACAAATCTCTCTCTCTGTTTGTTTTGAACTCTCGAATACAAACCTAATACAGAGCTTCACACGATATGCACTCAAAAATTCACTCTTTTACAATGATATAGAGAGAGTATTTATAATGCTACCTATCAACTAATAACATAAAGTAATGATCTATACATGACAATGTTCTGCCGTCCAGTTGATAGTTTCCATCAATAGAAAATTCTTTCCTTCATGATATCTTCTTGCTTGTTCTTCAAAACAACGATCCTGCTTTATAGCACTTGCCAGTTTCTATAGCATCCATAATAACATCATCAGTAACAAGACTGATATCATATCAGGATTCCACCTTGCATCAGGATTCGGCATCCATCAGTATTTGACTTGGCGTATCAGGATTTGATCTCAGTTCCTGACATGTAGTCCTTGATGCACTGCTGTTCCTGACTAAACTCTACAGATTAATGTCTAACGCATATATCCTATAAAAAGTGCTAAATCCTTTATAAGATCAGGATTTACAAGAAGCATAAGCAAAATTCTATTCTCAATATCACAACTTATGAATTATTTCTAACATAAGAGTTAGGCAGACTATAGTTTATATATAGGACTTCAGAGAGCTCTTGTAAGACCACCACAAATATATACAATTTCTACTTCTTCTGTAAACTCTCTATATGCTATATTTCAACATGGTATCAGAGCATGTTATATCCTAGGGAAACACATACTAGAGTTACAGAAGAGTTGCAGAAGAAATCGAAAAGAAGTGAAAAAAAAACAACCACCAAGATTTCGAAAAATTCGAAAACTATCAAAACAAGAAAGCAAATATACCACTGAGAAGAACACTGGAAGAGGAGATTGTAGAAGCAAGAAAACTGGAAAACGGACCAACCACGCGCCCTCACGCGCCGGCAGACGCGCTGCCGCGCCGCTAGATGCGCCCATGCGCCGGCGCGTGAGGCCTGTTCCGGCCAGTTTCTGGAAAATTTTCTTCAGAGACTCTGAATCCCCTCCTAATTGCGATTCTATCCGTGGTACTCTTACTTGAATCTGAGAAGTTTGTTTTTTTCCTGTCAGTTGAAATTGTTTTGTGTTTCGTTGTTTTTCTCCCTGCTGGACTACTAATTGGCTTCTATAAAACTGCTATATATGTGTCTAGGGAGATAAATATCAGTAGATATATACCCTTATGATATTAGAATATTATGATCAATAATTATTGATTAGATATTACTGAGTTTTAAAATAACGGAGGTTGTGAATGATTCGGTTACAAGTAAAAATACTAATCAAGGGACTGTTAAATATGGATTTCATGGTACACCATATGTAAGTCCTGAATTTGATGGAAAGAATTTTTTGGAATGGTCGGAGTCTTGCACACTTGCACTTAAATCCCATCGATTGATGAAATATATCAATGGGAAGGCCAAGAAGCCCTTGGCAACTGATACAAGCTTCGATGATTGGGATAGCGAGAATGCCATGGTCAAGTCAGGGTTGTTTAACTCTATGAAGTTACGTATTCGCAAAAGTTATCTGTTTCTTGAAACTGCGGAAGCTATTTGGAATTCCATCAACCGAACATACTCATATTCGGGTAATATGGCTAAACATTTCGAGGTAAAGCAGAAAATATGGTCTCTAACTCAAGGGGGCAGAACATTGACCAAATATTATTCGAAACTCACATCTCTATGGCAGGAGTCAGACCACTACACTGTGTTCGCGTGTAAACAGCCTGAAGACCAAGAGAAGTACCAAAAATTGGTACAAGAAGAAAGAGTGATGAAGTTTCTTGCTGGACTGACAATGGAGTATGATTCAATCAAGAATCAACTCATTGGTCAGATTCCCTTTCCTACAGTTGAAGAAGCACATGGCCGTGTGCAGCTCGAAGAGAGTCGGAGAGAAAGCATGGCTCTGATTGATACTGTGCCTGATCGATCTGCACTTTTTACGGGAAGTGTTCAGAATCAAGGCAAACCAGAACAGATGGTTGATGCTTCGAATGTTGAAAAAGATGTTCTCCGGTGTGACTATTGTAATAAGTTTTACCATTCTCGTGAGGAATGCTTTATCTTACATCCTCACTTACGAGGTCGTAGCCGAGGAGGACGAAGCCGTGTCAATTCATTAGGTAGAAGCTCAGGAAGAGGCACTCACTATAGTGCTCATCACACTGCGTTAGAAGAACATGTTGATTCTGCTATCTCAACAACGGGAGCAATGAGTGCGACTGAACTCAGTTCTCTTCGTCAGCTATTTTCTCGAATGGAGACAAATTCACCAGGACCTTCATCGGCCAATTCTGCCCATGTAGAATCAGGCGACAAACAAAATTCCTGGCAGTGGTAAAAGGGGTCGAAAACCTCTTAATAAGGTGGCTATCTACTATAGAGCTAACAACAAAACTTTCTGTATTTTCACATTGCCTAAAATATATCGTGTGGTCGAAAATTCGAGTCCCGGTATCCCAACATTCTCAATTACATATTCCCAAGATAGGTGAATCCCAAGATGGGCAATCTCAAGATGGGTCAATCCTAAGACGGGTCTTCAATTCCTAGAGATGGGTCAAGTTGAATACCTAGGTTACGCTCAAGAGCTCCTAGTGTTCCACTCTTCAATCCCAATATAGGTATTTCATCCCAAGATGGGATTTCGAGTGAGGGGGCGTGTCAAATATTGTTAAAATAAGTCTACTTGCTACAGTGGTACTTTGATGTAATGGATTACGTATATTGTTAAGAGTTAGGCAGACTATAGTTTATATATAGGACTTCAGAGAGCTCTTGTAAGACCACCACAAATATATACAATTTCTACTTCTTCTGTAAACTCTCTATATGCTATATTTCAACAATTATAAGTGTGTAACGAAACAAGAAATAACATGTTTAATCGTTTCTTTGAAGATTTTGCAACATGAATAAAAAAATAGGCAATGATATTGAATTTCAATAATGTATTCTGTTTAACACTTTGATCTCCCAAAATTTGTAACAAAATTAATTTGCGAGGCCCAGCAACGCGGGAAAAAATCCTAGTTATAATATTTTATAGTATAGATAGTGATATAGGAATGCAATGTATAAAACTGTTAAATATAAACTAGGAAGTGAGGGTTAGAGTATGACATACAACCATCCATGTTAGTGTCAAGTGTTAGGCCACCAACCAAGTTAGGTCACCAACCAAGTTAGGCAAGCCATAATCTTTGACTAACATTAATGGTTGGTGAGATTGAAGCCTATAAATATAGTCTTATGTAAATGGTCTCAAGTACAACAACAACAACAACAACAACAACAACAACAACAACAACAACAACAACAACAACAACAACAACAACAACAACAACAACAACAACAACAACAACAACAACAACAAGAAGATCAATACAATGTAGTTCTAATATTACTACCGTGTTTTTCTCTCCTCTCTACTAGTTCCGTTTATTACTTCCGCATTGCTCATATTTTGACATGGTATCAGAGCGGGAGTAGAGAGGAGGAGATTTTCAATTGAAGCTTTGAGGTTTCTCAAGAGAAACTCAAGCTGCCTATATCTTCCAGCAGAGGGGAGTAATTTTCTGCCCAGTTTTTTATTTTTGCAGATTCTGTTTCCAGCAGAATTTTCTGCCTAGTTTTTCTGTCCAGATTCAGTTGTTTACATTTCTGACCCCCCAAGCCAGATCCAAAAATAAGATGAGCTGCTCCTGCATATTCAGGTCAGGCCCTTGACAGTGGTAAAGGGGTTGAAAACTCCTTAATAAGGTTGTTTTCAGGTTGTTTCTGGCAGATCTGAGTCTTCACCGGGAAAGCAGCAGGAGCTCCATTCCAAAAAAAAAAGTTTAGGGAGCTCAGTTCCAGTGAAGTTATCAGGTGATGATCCTTGTCAAGGCGAGTTCATTCATCAAGAAAAGAGCGAAGCAGCAGAAGTAGTGTATATAACAGATGTACACACAGTTCACTGCCACAAATGACAAAGCAGCAGAAGTAATAGTATGTATACAACTACATACACACAGTTCACTGTTATATCTTGCATTTCATTCTTGTAAAAGAAGCAGAAGAACCAGTTCATGGACGATCTTAAGGGATGCAATCTACCAAATACGGTTCCAGTTGATTATAGTTCAAGGGATGACAGATTCAGATTCCTCCTATGTTCAGACATAGGCTTGTTAATACTGAGTGATCACAAAGTCGAGTCTCAGTTTCTTCAAAATAATCAGTTCAAGGACTGATTGGTGGTTATCCACCATTGTGCTGAAAAGCAGCACTTTCTATTATTTGACATGGCCTAATATATATTGTCTGGTCGAAAATTCGATAATCGGTATCCCAAAAGACTCAATAAACTCAAGATCGGTCGATCCTAAAAATTGGTATAGTTGGACGCTCAGATTAAGCTCAAGGGCTGCTAGTGTCCACTCTTCAATCCCAAGATAGGTCTTTCATCCGAAGATGGGATTTCAAGTGAGGGGGCGTGTTAAATATAAACTAGGAAGTGAGGGTTAGAGTATGAACATACAACCATCCATGTTAGTGTCAAGTGTTAGGCCACCAACCAAGTTAGGCAAGCCATAATCTTTGACTAACATTAATGGTTGGTGAGATTGAAGCCTATAAATATAATCTTATGTAAATGGTCTCATGTACAACAACAACAACAACAAGATCAATATAATGTAGTTCTAATATTACTACCGTATTTTTCTCTCCTCTCTACTAGTTTCGTTTATTACTTCCGCATTGCTCATATTTTGATAAAAACTCTCCATTACAGGACACTGGACACAGGTACTGGATTCAGTGCGCCATATCTCTAATCCTATAGGTAAAAACCTTGGAGTGGGAAAAAGTAATGTTCAGCCTCGGGACCATGAGGTATATAGACCACGGAACAGCATCCATCATTACATTCCATAAGATCCGACTTTTGTACAACCTCAATTTCCGGCAATTTAGCGTCTTTAACATGTTGCTTCACAGATTCTTTTACTTCAGATATATCAGCTTCCTCAGCTATCTGGGTTGTTAGTGCAGATTTCATTTCCTTCAGCTTCACCTCAAATATTTTTTTCTCATTGTTCTCAAACAAGGGTGTTGAATAGCATAAGATAGCAATTCCAGCCTTCCATTTAGGCGAAACTTGTTATATACCAGAAGCCGTGCTGCGGTGAGAAAGTGTTATATCTCTACACTTTTATGACCTTGTAATTGGAAAAATGTGCATGAAATGCCAAGAGAGAGGTTATGAAGATTGCTTTGCAAATTAGAAACAAAAAGACAAAAAGAAAAGAATGTAACACAACAAAAATTTGTAATTCAATGTCGACGGGAGAAATATAGAAAAAATAAAGAGAACACTTGCACACTTCTGTAACTAAATCAACTGATATCAAAGCATAAAAGGAACCATAGCATAGTCTATAATTGCAATAGTGACACTGTCATGACTAGGAGAAAATACAAGCTTATTGGTCAAACAACATATCAGGCAAAGATCAATAAAAGGAGGACTAATTGCCTAAAGCAGTTCTATATCCTACTAGATACTGTTTGCAGGCTTATTGAACAATATGCGCACAAAAAAAACCACTGACGTCAAGTGCTCGGAGAAGGCTTCAGGAGAACACTTTGCAGATGGGTAGAACTCAAGAAGATTATCCTCCATCTTATCCCTCATCAGAATTGCAATGAAATCATGAAGGCTATTGTCAATAAGATATTCCTTGGAAAAATCTATTATAAACGACAGTACCCTTTGCCAACAAGGTTATCTTTGAGTAGAGGCTGAAATACAGTCTCCGGAGGAAGTCCTGACAGAGTCTGGGAAAATGCAACTGCTGTGGAAATTGCCAGCTTCTTCCTTTTGTTTTCCTCAAAAAGCTCAAGGGACTGCAAAAGTCTTCTTGTGACATTTTCGAGATTTTTTACCAGGAATGGCCGTCGTCGTATGTAAATTACAGAAGGCAAAATGAGTTCACGCTTAGGCTCGCAGTCTTTTACAAAGTGAGGATGGCTCTTCCCCTCATCAGACTTTGTTGTGCCAGTTTGCGTACACCCTCATGTAAAGACAACCTGCTGGCATCCAGCAAATATATAAATATCACACTGTACAACTCCATTATCAGAAAGAAAAATAAGATGCACACTAAAATTGAATAGAAGGTAACACAAAAACATTTTATGAATTTCTGATATCTCAGCTTTGGGTAGAAAATTTCTGATATCACAGATTTGGGTAGAAAGTAGAACATTACACGCTTAAGAACTCGAGAGAAATAGCACACTTGCTTCAAAAAAGGTCTCAGCGTATCTAGAGAAGTTAAGGTCTGACAATTCAAGGCTTCAACATGTTCCTGTACAATCAATAACCAACATATTACTTTATTTTAACAAGGAAAACCATAACTGTGTACAGGCACACTTGCATGAATGGATAAAGAAATAAATACAATACAGTGTGCACACTTGAAACAGAATAAACGATACAAACGTACATCTCTATACTAATATTACCAGCATTATCCAGTTAAATCCGGACCACTGCATCAACAAAAGCTACAGGGTCCAGAGGAGCAGCAATTTTCCATTTGCAGGTCTTAATCTGCGTACGAAATAGAACAGCAGAAAATATGAGCCAAACTTGTTTGAACAGATTTAATATAATAAAACGTTCCAGCCATTGGTGAATTATAAAAGGAACAAACTGTTGAGCATCTTAGGATTTCAAGAGAAAATTGTAAAGTGAATACTAAATTTGATATTTTTGATTGATAATGAAAACTAGACTAGAGGTAGAAGAAAGCAGGTTGCTCGTTCCAGTCCCCACCCTGGGTCAACAAACTTAAATATATAGATAAAATTAAAATAAAAGCACAAGCCTTGCCCCAATCTAATTGTCAAGAATGTCATATACATGTCAAGTTCCTGCCAGCAAGTGATTTAAATTTTAATAATCTTGCACTTCAACAAAACCTAATTAGGTCAATGAACTATATTAGCCCCAATGCAGCCGTATCTCTGGAAGGTTACCTACTACCTTCAGTTTTTTGCTAGATAAGTTCATTTGACATTAGACAAATAAAATTACTCAAGTCCATAGAAGCTATATTATCATACTCTCTTATTTGAAACCTTTGATATTGTTTTGACGGTTTATTCTTCAATCTTGGGTATAATTGCACCTGTTACAAAGCAACATACACTATGATCTAGAGCAACTATTAAGTGTGTCCTATCTTTTGCTACGAGATTTAACAATTATTCATCAATTTACATAAGTTCTCAGAATAATTTAACTTTGTAAACAAATGCATATTATGATATTCTTAGAGCAATCATATAAAGAAATAATGCACTGCAGAAAATTTAATACACAGTTGAGCTCATTAACACAAAAGAAGATTACAACTTTTATATTAAACATAAAATTATAAAACTGAAATAATATAGTTTTAAGATCACCTGCCCTAGCGGTTTGTTCCCTTACAAAATTAGTGAAGAACGGCATCTTCTGCAAGCACGTCCAAGTCATACAAAGACCTCACAATTTCTGGAAATATATTCACAGCTTTGTGTCCTTTATACAGGGGTTCCAATTCAATCCTGCCACTTGTGCAGAAGGTATTCAATAATTCTGCCTTCTGCCTATATTTTCACCTAGATACAACCCGTTCATGTTAACACACAAAAAAACACTATTATCAGAATCAGAACTGTTTTTATTCGTAAAATGACAGAGCTGTTGCAGGAACACTGATGTCCTCATCCATTCCAGTATTCTTGCTTCTCTCAATCCACATGTTGACAAATCTAAGGATTTTCTAAAGCTTACGAATTCAACAATGTAGGTCATGTTCATCAAAAATTTACACGAAAACTGTCAACATATAAATAGAGATGTATGTACTTTTTTCTGCTCTGTAACATAAAGAAGATTTGAGTTGACATAGATCACGTAAATCCACGCTGTTTTGCAACATTATGAAATAAAGCAGTCTATTTTTTCAGTGGGAAAAGAAAGAAGAAGGGATCTACAACCTAGCACATGCATAGTCGCTAGTCATCAGATACATGCATGAAACAGGGTAAATAATGATGCAACCAAGAATTGCATGTATCACAATCAGCTAGACAAAAAGCAATATTCAAAGGCAATTATAAAATATCACACAGGCTACGATCGCTTCTCCTGCAATTTATACTCTATGAACCAATTTCGGAATCTACCGCCTGAAGAGTTTTAAAGAAAAATATTGTGACAGTTGTTGGACATTAAGCTGGAATGTCAGAGCCGAAGGCATGGTAGGACAAAGCAGAACATGGAGAAACTGGGGTCAATTTAGTGATCTGTGTGATGGACTGCTGGTCAGGGACCGACTTGGACTAAGGAAGAAGCATGCCAGTGATAAGACGGTAGGAAATGTCATCCTCTTGATCAAGGGTTTTAAAGGATAAAGAATCGAATCTTATACCAGAATATGTACTTCTTGATATTTGAGTTAGGTTTGTGATCCTATTGAATATAACTATACAAATGTGGATAATTTTGATAAGTTTGGGTACATAGTATTTATATTAAATAATAAAAAGAGAGAAGTAAATTCACAAGTTAGTTTTTATGCTATTGTCATTATCTCATAGCTACTACCTTTTATAGAAAATCAAGATTTTATACCAGATCTAAAAGATTAATGATGAGAGAAAAATCAAGATTTTATACCAGATCTAAAAGATTAATGAGAGAGAGAGAGAGAGAGAGAGAGAGAGAGAGAGAGAGAGAGAGAGAGAGAGAGAGAGAGAGAGAGAGAGAGAGAGAGAGAGAGAGAGAGAGAGAGAGCGGGGGGGGGGGATAATTTTAATTATTAGGATGGAAAAGAACCTCACATTTTTATTCGTTTATAAGTTGAAGAAATCAAATAAAAAGCTAGCATATAATCAGAGGTGAAGAAAAAGGTTTCTAATATAATATAAACACATATGTTGTACCTGGCAAAGACACTATACTGCTAATTCTTTCCAGACCACTGAACAGCATTGATCATTACATCCCACAAGATCTTTAGAAATTCAAAATATGGCAATTTAGTGTCTTTAAATGTTGCTTCACAGATTCTATTACTTCAGGTATATCAGCTTCCTCGGCTATCTGGGTTGTTAGTGCAGATTTCCATTCCTATAACTTCACCCCAAATATTTTCTTATCATTGTTCTGAACCAAGGGAACAATTCCAGCTTTCCTGTTAGGCGAAACATGTTATTTAACTTTTACCAGAAGCAGTACTGCAGTGAGAAAATGTTACATCCCTGCATTTAAGTGACCTTGTAAATGGAAATCCAAGCATAAATTGCGGGGAGAGGGCTTAAGGAGATCGCTTTGCAAATTTAAAAAAAAAAAAAAAAGAATGGAACCTCACGTTTTTATTCATTTATCAATTGAAGAAATAAATACAAAGCTATCATGTAATCAGAACTGAAGAACAAGGTTTCTATTAAAATATAAACAAACATGTTGTACCTGGCCAAGAGCTAAGTTAGCATTCTGCTGTTAGTTCTTTCCAGACCACTGAACAGCATCGATCATTACATCCCACAAGATTCTTAAAACTTCACTATCTGGCAATTTAGTGTCTTTAACATGTTGCTTCACAGATTCTATTACATATATATCAGCTTCCTCTGCTATCTGGGTTGTTTAGTGCAGATTTCATTTCCCATAGCTTCACCCCAACCAAATATTTTCTTCTCATTGTACTGAACCAAAAGAGCAATTTCAGCTTTCCAGTTAGGCAAAACTTGTTATCCAACTTTTACCAGAAGCGGTACTGCAGTGAGTAAATGTTACATCCCTGCATATAAATAACCTTGTAAATGGAAATACAACCATAAAATGCGGGGAGAGGGCTTAAGGAGATCGTTTTGCAAATTAACAAAAGGAAAAGAACCTCACAATTTTATTCATTTATCATTTGAAAAAAATCAAATACAAAGCTGTCATGTAATCATCAGAAGTAAAGAAAAATGTTTCTAATATAACATAAACACATGATGAAAACTCACCTAGAGGGGGTGAATAGGTGTATTATGGCTGAAAGTGGTTAAATATGAACTGTTTTAATTTTACCCAGAAACGGCTTGCTGATATGACCTGACAGTTTAATAACAGCAGGCTGAATTAAAATGCAAACGCAGTGCAGAAAGAAAAATACAGAAAAGCAACAATAACACAAGATCTTTTAGCCAGGTTCGACCCCTAAACCCCTATGGTCTACGTCCTGGTCCCTTACCAAATTTGGTAAGAGAATATATTATTGATCACTATAAAAACCGATTACAAGATCCAACAATATATCTCCCTTTACACCCAGCTGCTTACAATTCGGCTTGCTGAATTGCTGTGCTGAAACTTACTCTCTAAGCAATACTTCCCAAGTATCCTTCTCTAGTCCAGTTTCACCCACCCAAGACCCTTAGCCGAACTTGTACAACAACTAATCTTTACAATTTGAACAATACAAGATTTTGAATAAATACAACTTAACCTAAAGAACCCTCTGAAATAATATAGTCGAAATGTTAATGAGAGGTTGAAAGGTTTTTCAAGAATAAAGCAAGGAAGCTCGAAGTTGTGTTTGAATATATGGTCTTGTTTTTGCACTTGGATTCTTATTTTGAAACTAAACAAGAACACTTATTTATAGGTGAATAAATTTGATTTGGGATATAGTCTTCCTGAATATTCAAGAGGCTCCATCTTCAGCTTTTACAGAAAATAGCCGTTAGTGATTTAGACCGTTTGAAACATTAAGTGGAGAGAATGAAGGAGGAGCTGATTTGTTTTCTGGAAATAACGTGCAGGCATGAGAGTCATAGAAGACAAAGAGAATAAAGAAATGGTATGGGTTTGGTTTAGTTAAACAAGGAAAAGGTGACACCTTATTTAATTAAAAGGAAAAGTTGTCTCCTACTTTACTAAAGTTAAGAATATAGAATGATAGGTATGGGAGAATATTTCAGAGGGTCCCTCACAATAAACCTATCAATAAGATATAATAAGTTTCGAAAGTCTTCTTGCTTTCTGTCCTTTCTGCCGCCCAGAATCAGCATGCTGAATTGAACTGAGTTGTATGGTCAGCTTGCTGAAATTCGATACATTCCATACCAGCTTGCTGAAACAAAACTGTAAGTCTGACAAGTAATAGCTTGCTGAATTATAAACATAAATGGACACAGCTTGCTGAAATATAATCATCAAAACATAAGGGTTACAATCTCCCCCTTTTTGATGATTATGAACCATTTATTTTAGGAGATAATTCTCCCCCTAAATTCCTGCACTCCTGTAAACTAGATTAAAAAGTCACATGCAGTTATACATTTAATTCAGACATTTAGATCACATAAACACATAATGCAAGCCAACATAAAGCAAACCATGTATAAACCACAGAGTACCACAGAGTTAAGGTTTTCAAACTTAGAACAATTCAAACAACCAAAGCAAACCAAAGATACTACTAGAGATCAGTTTGAAAATAAAACTAAAATAAACTTCTTTTGATGATTATGAACCATTTATTTTAGGAGATAATTCTCCCCCTAAATTCCTGCACTCCTGTAAACTAGATTAAAAAGTCACATGCAGTTATACATTTAATTCAGACATTTAGATCACATAAACACATAATGCAAGCCAACATAAAGCAAACAATGTATAAACCACAGAGTACCACAGAGTTAAGGTTTTCAAACTTAGAACAATTCAAACAACCAAAGCAAACCAAAGATACTACTAGAGATCAGTTTGAAAATAAAACTAAAATAAACTTCTCCCCCTTAATCATAAAAAAGGGAATAGCATCAGACATCCACATCCACCTCCACAGAGTCAGAGTCCTTTTTGGCATTGTCATCAACAGGAGTAGTATCTCCAGAGGGAACAGTAGCCTGAGGAGTCTGAAGAGTTGAGGCATAATCCATTGGAGCAGGTTGCTTTGAAGAAGGAGTAACAGCAGGTACCTCTTTCCCAATCAGCATTGACACCATTGTTTTCAAGACACCAATTTCACTTTCCAGAGCAGAAATTTTGGCCACCAAAGCATTGTGATTTTCTACTATAGTGGCAGTATCTGAAGCAATTTTGCTCACCAAGCGAAGTACATTTGGAGGGGCATGAGTAGGAGCATCTTCACTAACATCTTCAGAAGGCTGAGAAGGATCAACAATGTGTTCCAGCTTTCCATTAACAATTTTCAAATTTGACTGGGTGAGATTCTTGACATCAATATGCTCTTTAACCATGAGAGACTCGGAGCCAGTGATATTAACTTTAAAGAACTGCAGAATTCTGGTAATTAGGCATCCATAAGGCAATGCAGAGTTTTGTTTACCAGAGGCTGCAAACATAGTATCCAGCACTAGTTTGGGAAGATTAAATGGCATTTTGGATAACATTCTAGCACAAACGCACACATCTTGCCAAGTCAAATTCGACCTACCCCCTGATCTTGGACAAACATTTGCCCAGCAAATTTTAAACATCAAGTGTGCCATTGGATTAAGCAAAGCAGTAGTGGGAGGGGCTAATTCCATGAGTTTATTGGGGGCAACCAAAACATTCAATTGATCTACGTCAGTAAAACCAGGGAAACTTAACGAACCATGGGTGAATGCTTCCACAGAAGAATCAACATTAACCTCTAGAATCATAGCAAGAAATGGAGGGTTTAATTGCATACGCTTCTCATTAACCATTGTTGTTAAGTTACCAAAAGCATCTTTATCTAGATTTGCATAAAACTGACGAACAAGGTCCGGGTAATAAACTTTTGGCAAATCAATTAAAAACGAGCGCATACCCATAGCATCAATGAAGTCTTTAGCACCACATGCAGTGAGAAACTTGAGAGTAATAGGCTTACCGGACGCAATGGGACGAGTGCCGATGTGATGATCGAAGAATCGAGTCGACAAAGAGTCCGAAATGATCTCAAACGCCGGTTTGACCCGTTTGGACGCCGGAGAACCCGTCGGAGTGGAGTCAGAGATGTTCGTAGTTTGTGCATCCATCGGAATAATCTCATCGTTGAACTGAGGTACAGTGGATGATGATGTTGTAGTTGATTGTTTGGCTCTAGACTTCGTGCGGCGAGTTCGGGAAGACATGATTGAGCTTGGAGGAGAGAAACCCTAGATTGTCTTTTGATTTTGGGAGAAAGAAATGAAGAGTCCGTGTATCCCAATTCTCGATATAAGGGAGAGTATTAAAAAATATTTAACGTAAACAAATACCCTTTTACAAAAGAAAAAGTTTATCATGGCATGCTTTAACAATTAATTCAGTTTAATTAATTTAAGACACAGTTAAATCCTCACTTACCATAAATAAACACAGATATTCCAAATAAAATCCACACATAAATCTCAGATACAGTATTTAAATAAGAGAGTTAGAGAAGATTTTACCAGTCATTTATAAAACAGCTTGTTGTTTTATATTTCACACATACCAAGTTCGCGCCGAATTAAGTTGAACCTTTCTGTAGCTAGTGGCTTTGTAAAAATATCAGCAAGCTGATATTCTGTAGGGACAAAAATCAGCTTGATCTTTCCTTTAGCAACATTGTCTCTTAGAAAATGATGGCGAACATCGATATGTTTGGTGCGAGAATGATTCACTGGATTTTCAGAGATGTTAATTGTACTTGTATTGTCACAGTTGATTGGAACTTGACCACATTTGATCCCAAAGTCTCGTAAAGTTTGAATCATCCATAGAATTTGTGAGCAACAACTCCCAGCGGCCAAATATTCTCCTTCAGCTGTAGATAATGCCACAGAAGATTGTTTCTTACTTTGCCAAGAAACTAGACTTTGTCCAAGAATTGCACAAACTCCACTAGTGCTTTTACGATCAGTTTGGCTTCCTGCATAGTCCGCATCACTGAATCCAACAAGATCGAAAGAATTTGTGATGGGATAGAACAGCCCAAGATTTGTTGTGCCACGGAGATACTTGAATATTCGTTTAATGGCACTTAGATGAGATTCCTTTGGATTGGCCTGAAATCGAGCACATACACAAACACTATACATAATATCAGGTCTTGAAGCAGTTAGGTATAACAGACTACCAATCATCCCTCTGTATTGACGAATGTCAACACTTTTTCCATTTTCATCCGAAATCAGCTTGTTGTTTTGGCACATTGGAGTAGATTTCGGCTTGACGTTTTCATAACCATACTTTTTCAGTAGGTTGTTGACATATTTAGTTTGATGAACATAAATTCCATCTGGAGTCTGTTTGATTTGCAGTCCCAAGAAGAAATTCAAGTCGCCCATCATACTCATATCAAATTCACTATGCATTCGTTTGGAAAACCACTTGCACATTAAATCATTAGTTGAGCCAAAAATAATATCGTCGACATATATTTGTACAACTAAGATATCTTTACCATCCAACTTAGTGAATAAGGTAGGATCGATTTTACCTCGTAGAAATCCATGTTTGATCAGAAATTCACTTAGCCGTTCGTACCATGACCTAGGAGCCTGCCTTAATCCATATAAGGCCCTCTTCAGCTTCAATACATGGTTAGGGAACTGAGAATTTTCGAATCCAGGAGGCTGTTTTACGTAAACTTCTTCTTTCAGCCTGCCGTTTAGGAAGGCACTTTTTACGTCCATTTGGTGAAGCTTAATTTTCTTGAAGCATGCAAAGGAGAGAAGCATTCTGATTGATTCCAGTCGAGCAACTGGTGCATACATTTGATCGAAATCAATCCCCTCTTGCTGATTGTATCCTTGAGCAACGAGTCTGGCTTTATTTCGAATGACCGTCCCAAATTCATCGACTTTATTCTTGAAGACCCATTTGGTGCCAATGATGGAGACATCTTTAGGTGGTTCCACCAATTCCCAAACGTCACATCTTTCGAATTGACTAAGTTCTTCTTGCATTGCTACGAGCCAATTTTCATCATTTAAAGCTTCCTTTATATTTTTCGGTTCTTTTTGTGCAAGAAAGGTAGAGAATGCACAAATATTTGCTTGAGCTTTCCTTGTCTTGATGCCATCTGTCTTTTCTCCAATAATGAGCTGTGGAGGATGGTTTTTAACCGTCCTAGTGGCTTTAGGAAGAGAGTGTTGAGCTATAACTTCTTGTTCCGCTAGTTTGATCATCTTGTGAGGCTGAATCCCTTGAGCATGAAGTTCCCTTTTTGAACTTAGATTTGCTTCTTGCTCTTCCAAGGTTAATTTTGCAAGTTTTTCTGTCTCTTCTTCGACAGGAATAGTGGGATCAGCTTGCTGTTTTTCTTCATCAACTGGTGCAGATTGAGTTTCTTCATTTTGCTTTATTGATGAAATCAGCTTGCTGTTTGAACCTGTTCCTGCATCATCTTCCTCTTCTCTTGGCAGATCATAATTAGTTTCTTGAAAAGATACATTAATTGACTCTTCAACTATTTGTTTAGAAATATTATACACTCTATAAGATTTACTAGTTAGAGAATATCCAAGAAAAATTGCCTCATATGATTTAGCATCAAATTTACCGTCACGATCAATTGTTTTGAGAACAAAGCATTTTGATCCAAATATCTTGAAATAGCTGATGTTTGGCTTCCTTTTATTCAGCAATTCATAAGGAGTTTTGTTGAGGATTTGTCTTATAAGAACTCTGTTGAGAATATAGCAAGCTGTATTTACAGCTTCTGCCCAAAAATTCCTTGGCAACTTGCTTTCTTGAAGAATAGTCCTTGCTGTTTCTTGTAGAGACCTGTTCCTCCTTTCTACTACCCCGTTTTGTTGAGGAGTTCGGGGTGCTGAAAATTCATGAGAGATACCTCTATCTTTACAATAGGTGATGAACTCCTTTTGAAATTCACCTCCATGATCACTTCGAATCCCTACAAGTCTTGTATTCAACTTATTTTCAAGTAACTTGATTAGACTCTCAAATTCATCAAAAGCACAATCTTTTGTTTTAAGAAACAATACCCATGTGAATCTAGAATAATCATCGACAATAACAAAGGCATATTGTTTACCTCCAATGCTTTTATAAGCTTCTGGACCAAAAAGGTCTAGATGCAAAAGTTCTAAAGGTTTACTAGATGATACCATGTTCTTTGATTTGTGAGGAGTTCGAGTTTGTTTGCCTAATTGGCAAGCTGAACATGTTTCTGTCTTGACATATTTCATTTTGGGCAATCCTCGTACTAGCTTCCTTGAAAGCAGCTTGTTGAGTTGATCCATATGCACATGTCCTAGCCTTCTATGCCATAGATTTGGAGAAGTATCAACTGCAGCTAAACAGCAGGCTGTTTTCTGCAACTCAAAATCCAAAATATATATATTTCCTTCCCTTCTAGCAACTAGTGGGATTTCGTTAGTACTGAGATTTATAATGCATTTTTCTTTATCAAAAGCAACATTGTGACCATCATCATATAACTGACTTATGCTAAGTAAGTTATATTTTAAGCCTTGAACGAATTGAACTTTGTCAATCGAAAGCATGTCGTTACCAATTTTACCTTTTCCAAGTATTTGAAGAGTTTTGTTATCACCAATTGTAACTCTTCCACCCTTTTTCTTCTTGAGAGAGATAAACTGAGATTCATCTCCACACATATGCCTTGTACAACCGCTATCCAAAATCCATTCCTTTGAGCTTGTTTTTGCGGCTAGGCATACCTATAAAGCAAATAAGAATCACTTATCCTTTTGGTACCTAAATTTTGTTGGGTCCAGTATAGTTAGTAGATAGAACATATAAATCATGAAGTTCAGATTTCTTGATCCATTTTTGGATCCATCTTGGTTCGTGGTTTCTTGTTCTTCTTCTGTCATCCTGAAAACGGTAGGCCGTTTTTCCATTTCGGTAGGCTGATTTTATCTGAGTTGTGCAGTGTTGGGAGAGATGTCCCTTCTTTTGACATTTGTTACATATCTTCCAAGGCATTGCGTAATCATAAGGAATTCCATGAGTTCCATCATACTGAAGAGCAGTTTCTTTTGAAGTTGATGCTAATCCAACACCTTCCTTTTCTATAGGAACTGCAGCCTTCTTCATCATTGATATGAGAGTTTCTTCACCTTGAACAAATTTTCCCATTCCTTTGTTGAGCCTCTTTATCTCCTCCTCGAGTTCTTTTATTTTCTCAGCTTGTTGGATAATTTCCTGTGAAGCTTCTGTTTCCTCTTTCAGCTTACTGATATGAATGTCTTTGAATCCTATTTCATCATTCAGCTTGCTGATTTGAATTTCTCTGGTTTCAATATCAGCTTTCAGCTCGCTGAGTTGCTTGATTAGAACATCATTTCTTCTGAGTATCACTTTGTTGAGTCCTTCTAATTGAGTTATGCTATCCTTCAACCTCGTAATCATAGATTCATGTTCATCTAGAGCTTTCTCTTCCATCAAATCTCTGACTAATTTCTTAAGATGAGTATTTTTCTCTTTCAACTTGTTGTTCTCTGTCTTTACTTTGAGATATTCTTCAGAAGCTTCCTGCATAGTTAGTTTTTCTATAACATAAGTAGTAGGTAAAGAATTAAATGAATTTACCTCACTGTTGTCATCATCTGAGTCTATTTCGTTGCTTTCCACTTCGGTGTTATCCTCTTCATTAAGACCAACCAAAGCTAGATTAACCATGTCATCACTTGAGTCTTCTTCAGAGGTAGAGTCATCACTCCAAGTCATCAAAGCTTTAGATTTCTGTTTATCCTTGAATCCAGCTTGCTGTTTTGATTTGTTCTTTAATTTGTAGCAGTCTCTTCGGTAATGTCCCTTCTTGCCACATTCAAAGCATGTTTCTTCTTTGGATTCTCTGAATTCTTTTCTGTTGTTCGAAGAATTTCCTTTCAGTCTCTTCATTTGATTCTTCTTTTCAATAAGTCTTTTAATTCTCCTTGAGATGAGAGCTAAGTCCTCATCTGATTCTGACTCTCCTTCAGATTCCAGCTTGCTGTTTGCAGAATGAAGTGCTAAATTCTTCATTTTCGCAACTGGAGCTTGTGATGATCTGGCTTGGCTAGCATTAATTTTTGCTTCAAAATGCTCAAGTTCAGCAAAAACAGCCAAAGTATCCATAGTGTCAATTTGTGATGAAGATTCCAATGCGGTTACCTTAGGTGAATAAGACCAAGGTACTGCACTCAATATTTTCATGTTAATTTCAGCTTGAGGAATTGTTTTTCCAAGCAGTTTGAGACCATTCATGGTTTTCTGAAATCTTGCTTGACTTTGCCTTATAGTCTCATCTTCCTTGACAATAAAGCTTCCAAATTCATTCATCAATGTACTGAGTTTAACTTTCTTTAGAGTAGTCGAACCTTCATGATATAGTTCCAAAGTATCCCACATTTCTTTGGCGGATTTGCATGAGGAGACTTTATCACTTTCACTTGCAGAAAGACCATTCATGATAGTATTCATTGCCCGAGTGTTGTAGCTTTCCTTGACCAATTCGGCATCAGTAAGCTCATCAATGTCTTTCGGCTTGTATTCTTTGTCAAGAAAAACATACGGTCCTCTGCTGACAACTCGCCATTCAAGTGGTTCCTTTGACAGGTGCATCTTCATTCTGTCCTTCCACCAGTTGTAGTTTTCAGTGCCGAGCAACAAAGGTGCACGGTTGTTAGATGATCCAAGAGGATAATCTTCAGCCATTTCGATCGATACTATTCCTGTTACAGAACAAATTAGTATACCAAAGCTCTGATACCAATTGAAAACTCACCTAGAGGGGGGTGAATAGGTGTATTATGGCTGAAAGTGGTTAAATATGAACTGTTTTAATTTTACCCAGAAACGGCTTGCTGATATGACCTGACAGTTTAATAACAGCAGGCTGAATTAAAATGCAAACGCAGTGCAGAAAGAAAAATACAGAAAAGCAACAATAACACAAGATCTTTTAGTCAGGTTCGACCCCTAAACCCCTATGGTCTACGTCCTGGTCCCTTACCAAATTTGGTAAGAGAATATATTATTGATCACTATAAAAACCGATTACAAGATCCAACAATATATCTCCCTTTACACCCAGCTGCTTACAATTCGGCTTGCTGAATTGCTGTGCTGAAACTTACTCTCTAAGCAATACTTCCCAAGTATCCTTCTCTAGTCCAGTTTCACCCACCCAAGACCCTTAGCCGAACTTGTACAACAACTAATCTTTACAATTTGAACAATACAAGATTTTGAATAAATACAACTTAACCTAAAGAACCCTCTGAAATAATATAGTCGAAATGTTAATGAGAGGTTGAAAGGTTTTTCAAGAATAAAGCAAGGAAGCTCGAAGTTGTGTTTGAATATATGGTCTTGTTTTTGCACTTGGATTCTTATTTTGAAACTAAACAAGAACACTTATTTATAGGTGAATAAATTTGATTTGGGATATAGTCTTCCTGAATATTCAAGAGGCTCCATCTTCAACTTTTACAGAAAATAACCGTTAGTGATTAAGACCGTTTGAAACATTAAGTGGAGAGAATGAAGGAGGAGCTGATTTGTTTTCTGAAAATAACGTGCAGGCATGAGAGTCATAGGAGACAAAGAGAATAAAGAAATGGTATGGGTTTGGTTTAGTTAAACAAGGAAAAGGTGACACCTTATTTAATTAAAAGGAAAAGTTGTCTCCTACTTTACTAAAGTTAAGAATATAGAATGATAGGTATGGGAGAATATTTCAGAGGGTCCCTCACAATAAACCTATCAATAAGATATAATAAGTTTCGAAAGTCTTCTTGCTTTCTGTCCTTTCTGCCGCCCAGAATCAGCATGCTGAATTGAACTGAGTTGTATGGTCAACTTGCTGAAATTCGATACATTCCATACCAGCTTGTTGAAACAAAACTGTAAGTCTGACAAGTAATAGCTTGCTGAATTATAAACATAAATGGTCACAGCTTGCTGAAATATAATCATCAAAACATAAGGGTTACACATGAGTCTGTTCTACCTGGAGAAGAGCTAAGTTTGCATTCTGCTGTTAATATTTTCCAGACCACTGAACAGCATCGATCACTACACCCCACAAGATCCTTGCAACTTCAGTATCTGGCAATTTAGCATCTTCAATATGTTGCTTCACATATTGTAGTACTGATATATCAGCTTCTTACGCTATCTGGGTTGGAATACATGCAGATTTCATTTCCTACAGCGTAACCTCAAATATTTTCTTCTCATTTTACTAAACCAAGGGAGCAATTCCAGCTTTCCTGTTAGGCGAAACTTGTTATCCAATTTCTACCAGAAGCGGTACTGCAGTGAGTAAATGTTACATCCCAGCATTTAAATGACCTTTTAAATGTAAATATAAGCATAAAATGCGGGGAGAGGGCTTTAGGAGATCACTTTGCAAATTAAAAAAAGGAAAAGAGTCTCACGTTTTTATTCATGTATCAATTGAAGAAATAAAATACAAAGCTATCGTGTAATCAGAAGTGAAGAAAAAGGTTTCTAATATAATATAAACACATATGCTGTACCAGGTGAAGAGCTAAGTTAGCATTCTGCTGTTAAATCTTTCCAGACCAGTGAACAGCATCGATCATTAACATCCCACAAGATCCTTACAACTTCACTATCTGGCAATTTAGTGTCTTTAACATGTTGCTTCACAGATTCTATTACATATTTATCAGCTTCCTCGGCTATCTGGGTTGTTTAGTGCAGATTTTATTTCCTATAGCTTCACCCCAACCAAATTTTTTTTCTCATTGTACTGAACCAAAAGAGCAATTCCAGCTTTTCAGTTAGGCAAAACTTGTTATCCAACTTTTACCAGAAGCGGTACTGCACTGAGTAAATGTTACATCCCTGCATTTAAATGACCTTGTAAAAGGAAATACAACCTTAAAATGAAGGGAGAGGGCTTAAGGAGATCGCTTTGCAAATTAACAAAAGGAAAAGAACCTCAAAATTTTATTCATTTATCATTTGAAGAAATCAAATACAAAGCTATCATGTAATCATCAGAAGTAAAGAAAAATGTTTCTAATATAACATAAACACATATGTTGTACCTGGAGAAGAGCTAAGTTAGCATTCTGCAGTTAATATTTTCCAGACCACTGAACAGCATCGATCATTACACCCCACAAGATCCTTGCAACTTTAGTATCTGGCAATTTAGCATCCTCAACATGTTGCTTCACAGATCTTAGAACAGATATATTAGCTTCCTCCGCTATCTGGGTTGTAATTTATGCAGATTTCATTTCCTATAGCTTCACCCCAAATATTTTCTTCTCATTTTACTGAACCAAGGGAGCAATCCCAGCTTTCCTGTTAGGCGAAACTTGTAATCCAATTTCAACAAGAAGCGGCACTGCAGTGAGTAAATGTTACATCCCTGCATTTAAATGACCTTTTAAATGGAAATATAAGCATAAAATGCGAGGAGAGGGCTTTAGGAGATCGCTTTTCAAATTAAAATATGGAAAAGAATCTCACATTCTTATTCACGTATCAATTGAAGAAATCTAATACAAAGCTATCATGTAATCAGAAGTGAAGAAAAAGGTTTCTAATATAATATAAACACATATGTTGTACCTGGCGAAGAGCTAAGTTAGTATTCTGCTGTTAAATCTTTCCAGACCAGTGAACAGCATCGATCATCAACATCCCACAAGATCCTTACAACTTCACTATCTGGCAATTTAGTGTCTTTAACATGTTGCTTCACAGATTCTGTTACATATATTTCCGCTTCCTCGGCTATCTAGGTTGTTTAGTGCAGATTTCATTTCCTATAGCTTCACCCCAACCAAATTTTTTTCTTCTCATTGTACTGAACCGAAAGAGCAATTCCAGCTTTTCAGTTAGGCAAAACTTGTTATCCAACTTTTACTAGAAGCGGTACTGCAGTGAGTAAATGTTACTTCCCTGCATTTAAATGACCTTGTAAAAGGAAATACAACCATAAAATGCGGGGAGAGGGCTTGAGGAGATTGCTTTGAAAATTGACAAAAGGAAAAGAACCTCACATTTTTATTCAGTTATCATTTGAAGAAATCAAATACAAAGCTATCATGTAATCATCAGAAGTAAAGAAAAATGTTTCTAATGTAACATAAACACATATGTTGTACCTGGAGATGAGCTAAGTTAGCATTCTGCTGTTAATATTTTCCAGAAAAGTGAGCAGCATTGATCATTACACCCCACAAGATCCTTACAACTTCTGTATCTGGCAATTTAGCGTCTTCAACATGTTGCTTCACAGATTCTAGTACATATATCCGGTTCCTCCGCTATCTGGGTTGTAATTTATGCAGATTTCATTTCCTGTAGGTTCACCCCAAATATTTTTTCTCATTTTACTGAACCAAGGGAGCAATTCCAGCTTTCCTGTTTGGCTAAACTTGTTATCCAATTTCTACCAGAAGCGGTACTGCAGTGAGTAAATGTTACATCCCTGCATTTAAATGACCTTTTAAGTGGAAAAATAAGCATAAAATGTGGGGAGAGGGCTTTAGGAGATCGCTTTGCAAATAAAAAAAATGGAAAAGAATCTCACGTTCTTATTCACGTATCCATTGAAGAAATCTAATACAAAGCTATCATGTAGTCAGAAGTGAAGAAAAAGGTTTCTAATATAGTAATAAAAACACATATGTTGTACCTTGCGAAGAGCTAAGTTAGCATTCTGCTGTTGAATCTTTCCAGACCACTGAACAGCATCGATCATTACATTCCACAAGATCCTTACAACTCCAATATCAGGCAATTTAACGTCTTTAACATGTTGCTTTGCTGATTCTGTTACAGATATATCAGCTTCATCGGCTATCTGCGCTGTTAGTGCAGATTTCATTTCCTATAGCTTCACCCCAAATATTTTTTTCTCATTGTACTGAACCAAGGGAGCAATTCCAGCTTTCCTGTTAAGCGAAACTTGTTATCCAACTTCTCCCAGAAGCTGTATTGCAGTGAGAAAATGTTATATCTCTGCGTTTAAATGACCCTGTAAATGGAAATACAAGCATAAAATGCCGGGAGAGAGCTTAAGGAGATTGCTTTGAAAATTTAAAAAAAAAAAAAGGAAAGAAAATGACTCAACAAAATATGTTAATACAATGTAGAAGGGAGAAATACAGAGGGAAAGAAAGAGATTACTTATGCACTTCGGTAACTAAAGCAACTGATATTAAAGCATAAAAGGAACCATACCATATTGTACAACTGCAATATGGTTTCCTACAACGGTGCTGTTAATATGACAAGGAGAAAAGACAAGCTTGTAGGTCAAACAACAAATCAGGCAAAGATTACTAAAAGGAGGACTAATTGCCTAAAGCGGTTACACATCCTACAAAATATTGTTTACAGGCGTACTGAACAAATTGTGAACCAAATAATATTGACCTACAATAACTACTTACGTAAAATGCTCAGAGAAGCCTTCGGGAGAACGCTTTGCAGATGGGAAGAATTCAAGTAGATTATCCTCCATCTTGCCCCTTTTAGAATCGCAATCAAAACATCAAGGCTATTGTCAATCAGATATTCCTTGAAGTAATCTGTTATAAATAACAGTACTAGCCCTTTGCCAACAAGGTTATTGAGTAAAGGCTGAAATACAGTTCTCTGGCAGAAGTTCTGACAGCTTCTGGAGAATGCAAGTTCTGTAAAATTGCCAGCTTCTTCCTTTCATTTTCCTTCAAAAAACTCAAGGAACTACAAAAATCTTCTTTTAACATTTTCGAGATTTCTTTTAAGCAATGGCTGTCAACATAATATCTTCGGTATGTAAATCACAGATTGTAAAATGAGTTCACGCATAAGCTCGCAGTTTATTACGGAGTATGGATGGCGCTCCCCCTCATAAGATTTTGTTGTGCCAGGTTGTGTGAAGAGAACCTGTTGGCATTCAGCCAATATTAAATACACTGTACAACTCAATAATCAACAAAAATAAATAAATAATTACATGCAAACTCAAATTGAATTAAAGGCAACAAAAGACTATTCACAAATTCCCAACATCACAGCTTTGGGTAGTAAATAGAGAGTCACATAAGGTGCCACCGTATCTATAGAAGTTAAGGTCTGTGCACAGTTGAAACAGAATGAACTTTACAGGGGTACATCTGTTACAAATCTTACCAGATCACCAGCATTATCCAGATACATTTGGACCACTGCATCAAGTAAATAACATCTAGTCATGCAGATTCTGCAGGAGCAAACTTCCTAAATTCTCGTAGTTACCAATATTCACAAGATTTAATGTCTTCCGATATCAAGTAGATAACAGTTTCTGTAATTAACATAGCACATACTTTTCCGTTTATATTTAATTGTGTTTCCCAATTCCCATCATGTAATAACACTAAGAAGTAATATAACCAAGCAACAGGTGATTTTTTTTTAGGAACAATTTTAAGGATTTGCTTGTCTGGTCCGAGTCCTTGGGTGTCAAACATATTTCTTAGATTTTGTGAGGTGGACAACTCATGTAGGAAAAATCAAACTAATACAATTTTAATAAGCTTAAAGAAACAATCAAACTAATGCAATTTAGCTTAAAGAAACAATCAAACTAATACATCATCCAAATCATTTTACTGGTTGTACATGCATGTTCAAAGTTCTTCGTAAATGCATAAGTAGTACATGTATTTCGACCAAAAAAAGTTGGACAAAGAAACATGCCATATGATATTAACCTTGGTGTGTGAGAAAATATGCGGGGCACAAACAAATAATAGTGAATATTTGCTTACAAATCGAAAAAGATGTTAAATTTTCTAGAATAATACCTGAAAATAACTCTCGATAATTCACACTTATGCCTTTCAAGAATCCTTATCACACACGTATTCCACCCTTTGACACTTATTCCACCCTTTAACATTTATTCAACCCTTTGAAGAAGAAATTCGAAAACTCTAAACCCTTCATTAGTATAGATAACTCGGTATTCTAACGCCACGAACATACCAAAGTAAATGTACCCATAAGTATCATCCGCCTTCAAACTTCGTATTAGAAGTACGTATGGGATTTCTCCTTATCGTTGACTGGAACATGGCACGATTTCTTATAGTCCATCTTTGATGTGCCAACACCCTAACGTGAAATCGATTATTAGCCAAATTCAGTTCTCCTCCTTCACCTCCAAGTACAATAAGTCATCTTCCAAAAAAATGTTGTGTCGTTCATAGACCACTACTCCACATGAAACTATGTCAGTACCATCATTAGTAACAGCTAGTGATATTCCACGTATCAAGTCATCGTGGAGGCCAACCAAAAAAGCTTCGTGCCGATAAACGAATTCATCGCCGATATGTACTCCGGGTATGTGTCCCACCATCGATGCACGAGCTATCATTGGTTCTACAATATCTGGTATTTCCCGAATCCCGACGCACAGCATTTAAAGCTGAGTTAGATCAAGGCCATCCACGTAACGACGGTAGGCAAAGTGGAATAAAGCATCGTCAACCACTTGTCGAGCATGATCTTCATTGTTCATTGTGCTAAGGCCTGATAAAGAGGCAAAAACAGAAACATTATTCACTCGGTGGTATAACAACGGAAATAATACAAGTAGCACCCCAAGTTTCGATTACTTAATTATAGCTGACAACAATTAACAGCTAGTAAGATAATCTTAGCAGGACCACATTGCAACTAACACTAGCAGAAGTCAAAATATCATCAGCATGGTAATGCAAGGTGCTAGTGAGTGTTAGTATTGGGCATTGTGTAAATGAATGCGTGTAAATGAATGTGAGTGAATGCAAAGATAAGATACAACCAAAATTTTACTTGAACAACTAAATTATGTGCTACTTCTAATATCAATAATTCACAACATGTAATAAAACTTACAAAGTTAACTAATATGGCAAATTAAAGATAAATATGCATACAAATTAAAAAAAATCTGCATGAAGATTAAGTTATAAAAATTTTGAGTGATATTTTAATAACCGAAATATTATTATAATACATTAGGCTTTGATTGGAGTGAGAACCAACTTGGCGGAGATTTCTTTATAATATTTTGCAATATTTGATACTAAAATATCACTCAAAAGATATTTCTTAGAAAAAAATTTAAGATTGACGAAACTTTTTTGCATCAAATTTTACATCACTAGTTTCGTAAATGTTTTTCTTTTTAAGGAAGTTTTCTAAGTTGTGTTACTAAAATTTTTGTCAAAATTACATATAATCATACACAAAAACTAAAATGTTTAAAATAATTTTGATAAATGATATTTTACATCAAATATTACAAAATACAATACGAAACAAGCACAAAAAATAGGTGTTTATCAGCCGATATCAAGTTAAGCCCGTTTTGGTAAACTGGAATAAACTGGAATCTGGATCTAAACATAAACAGAAGTATATTGTTCTATTTAACATGAAAAAAAATGAAATAATTAAAAAAAAAAAGGAATTTATTAGTAGATGTAACATAAAAAAAATGGGATAACAAAAACAAGACGGACTGTTGGGTAAAGGAATGTACCCGAGTTGTGACTTTTGGTCAAAACCAAAGTGGTAAAAATCGGAACTCGGTTTGAATCGGTTTTGTTTTGGAAAAACGAGTAATCGAAAATTCAGAGAGTGCTCGGAATGAGTACTCGGAGAACGAATCGGATATTTTTTTTTTCATATATTAAATTCATTCATTTAAATTTTAGTGTTCATGTGTTAAAACTTAAAATTTAACGATATTATATATTTTATATGTATACAGAGGCGGTCATAAGGTGTGCAACATATGCGATCGCACAGGACCTCCCAAAATTAGGGGAACACTTTTTAAAACTCATGTCTATATAATTATATTATTTATACAAATATATTTAATTTATATAATAATATTCTATAAATTTTTTTAACAAAAAATATAGTATCATTGATATTTTGGGTTATTTCAAACAATTTGGTTGTTTTAAAATCAAGTGAATAATTTCAAGTATAATTTTCATTATTTATTTATAAAAATTATATTAATAATTTTATTGCCTATGCATTTATTTTTATTAATTATTACCGATGCACTTAATGTATATTATGCACAGGGCCCTCTAAACTTCAGGACCGGCCCTGTATGTATACTAATAACAGCCCGCAAGGGTTGTCTCAGTTGGTTAAAGAGAGGTCACCTCACCTCTTGGTCACGGGTTCGACTCCCATGGGAGGCGGATTTGTGATTATGCCATCCTGGGGCAGAGCCTGTCGCACTTGTGCGGTTTACCTTGGATCACGTGGTTTGCAGGCTATTGCGTGAGCCCATGGGTTTACCCAGAGCGCACCCGAAGGGTAGCGGCTGCGGGTTCCCATGTTAAAAAAAAATGTATACTAATAACATTATCTAATAATATTAATATTAATAAATAAATTGTAAAAATTTAAGTAAGTCAAACTCGATCCGAGTTCCGAAACTCGGAACTCGGATCTCATCGAGGGCTTAAAAACGAGTACTCGGAATGAGTACTCGGTCGACGCGACGATTTTTAGAACACTGATTAAAACTATAGCAGCGACTCTAATAAGCGGCGATGACAACAAATCCGGTGAGTCTTGTCTCCCTTTTCTTGCTTTGTTCTTTTCTTTTTTTGATTTATAACTGCGATTGGGCACTGTGGTGGTTGTTAAGAAAGTGGGTTGGGTTGGAATTTGGATTTTGTGAGGATTAGGGTTTTGCAAAGGAGTCGGTATTTGGATTTTGTGAGGATTAGGGTTTGCAATAGAGTCGGAATTTGGATTTATGAGTATCAGGGTTTTGGAATTAAGTCGAGATTTATGGTTTTGGAGTTGGAGGGTTTTGGAGGGGTTTTGGAATTAAGTCGAGATTTAGGGTTTTGGAGTTGGAGGGGTTTTGGAAAGTCCGAGTTTAGATTTCTGAGAGGTTGTGTGGAATGGGGTGTTAGGAATATTTAGATGAAATTTTAGATGTTTCTTGGTGGAGAATGCTAACAAAGTTTCTTACTATCAACAGTATCCGGTGGTGAATAGTATATTCGACGGTGAACACCTCAGAACGATAACCTTACCACAGTTAACAGAGGAATGACGGTGATGAACACCAACAACTACATTATTGGGCACTTTCACAAATATTGACTCAATAGCAATGTATACTTTCACAAATATTGACTCAATAGCAATGTATATAGATATAGCCTGGTGTTTATATGTACAAGTTATAACACTCGCCTAAAATTAAAACTGACATCCCTATCTCACTCCTTGGTGTACCCCTTTATTTTTTAATACATATAATATATGATGCAGATCATTTTAATCCTATACATATACATAGAATAGGTAATTGTGTGGTACTGTGTACTTTTGTGTATTTTTAAACACAGGTCTTATAATTACTTACTATGTGCACATGAAACCACTCAAAATTGTTTCATGTAGCTACAAGCGGATGATGAAGATTATAAAATTGAGGATTTTAATTGTAGATAAGTAATAATTTAAATATAGATAATCAGTGATTCAGCTAAGACGGGTGCTTTACAAATGATTGTTTTTTAAAGTTTAGATCACAAAATTATTTTTTCAAATCACTAGATTTTTAGCGTCTTCATCATCCTCCCTTATTTTTTACCGTTTTGAAGACGAGATTACTTGTGCACAAATCACCATTTTAGTACAAGTCACCATAGCTTTGAACCACTAACTTATTCGGATTTTTTTTCAAATTACATAGTGATAGCTCCAAGACCCGATCTAGTGCCTCCTCCGCCGTTCCCACGCCCGGTGAGAGGTGAAGCTGGTGGTTGGGCGTCTGCAAAACAACACCGGAGGGGGGTTTGAGCCCCGCGGCGCCTCCGGCGTGAGAATAAGTGACGGCTTTGGAGAGTAAAAGATAAGGACTAGAGTATCTAATTATGGAGGGTGTGTGTATATGAGTGTGTATGTAAAAGAGAATGTAACCCCTTCACCTTTTTCTCCTTGTCTTATTTATAGGCCAAGGATTAGGGTTTAGGGGTTGGTACCTGCAATCATGAGCGTCGGATCCTAGGTAGGTGGGACACTTGTCCTTCTCTGATAATTCCCACCTGTCCAGGTAATATCTGTGGCGGCGTGTGCCCTGGGCGTGTCAGCACGTGGTCTGATGGGGACATGATTGTGCCAATACTAGGATTTCCTTATCTGTCACTGTCATGTAGGACCCTAGTCATGACTCGTGTCTCCCGTGCTCTTATGCTCCCTGTGGCTGAGTTGCCCAGTAGACCGGTCCAGGCCCAGTCCGGGCTTCCTACAGGCCGGATTCCTGGACTCCTGGTACCTTGGGCCAAGTCCAGTTGGGGTTAGTTATGGCCCATCATTTGCCCCCCACTCCCTTATACGGATTTTCCGTATGGGGGAGTGAGAGTTCGGGAGTGGCAGTGTAGATGTTTTCTTAGTTGACCGTTTGTGATAGAGAAAAAGTTTTTGGTTGAATGTTGCCTCCTAATCCGAATTGTTTCTAGGTTGAGACAATTCGGATTGAAGTAGCTTGAAGAAAAAGTTTTTTGGTTGGATGTTGCCTCCTAATCCGAATTGTTTCTAGGTTGAGACAATTCGGATTGAAGTAGCTTGAAAAAGTTTTTTGGTTGGATGTTGCCTCCTAATCCGAATTGTTTCTAGGTTGAGACAATTCGGATTGAAGTAGCTTGAAAAAGTTTTTTGTTGGATGTTGCCTCCTAATCCGAATTGTTTCTAGGTTGAGACAATTCGGATTGAAGTAGCTTGAAGAAAAAGTTTTTGGTTGGATGTTGCCTCCTAATCCGAATTGTTTCTAGGTTGAGACAATTCGGATTGAAGTAGCTTGAAGAAAAAGTTTTTTGGTTGGATGTTGCCTCCTAATCCGAATTGTTTCTAGGTTGAGACAATTCGGATTGAAGTAGCTTGAAAAAGTTTTTTGTTGGATGTTGCCTCCTAATCCGAATTGTTTCTAGGTTAGACAATTCGGATTGAAGTAGCTTGCATTAAGAGGTAGTTCGGGTTGGAGTGTACCGCGGTAACTCAAGCGAATTTTGGGGGTTTTTTGATTTGTCAATTTCGAAGTCGCCTTACTCCATTTTTCCTAAAAAGGCGTGCGACAGCTGCGTGTCATTAAAGCGGTTGTCTTTTCACCCTTTTCAATTATTCTCCAGCCTATCAGAACGTGCCACGTGGGCCACTCTGCCGTTTCCTTTCACTAATTATATATAACTCCTTTTGAGTTGCAATTGTACTTCCATTCTTATAAACCAAAACAAACGAAAAAACCCCCTTTTCTTCTCTAAAATATCTTGTGTTCACTTCACCGGAATCCATCGCCCCTGGTCCGCGTTCTCAATTATCTCTGAACTCCGTTTCATCCCCTTGGGAAAGCTTTTATTTGTAAGTGTTCTTCTCTCTCCCTTTGTCTTTGCTATTTTCCTTTCTTTTGCATGTGTTCATGATTCGCCTTTGTTTCGCTTGCAACTGTTCATCTTTCTGATTTTGTGTTCTTCATGTATTCCTTGGCTTCTTTTTGTTGAGTGCGAGTTCACAATGTCTTTTGCTGTCTACTCGATTTTGCTTGTCCCCCTTTTCGCAATTGAGGTTTTTTGTGTTTATGTTAGATCTGGGCTAAGGGGTTTTTTACTTGTTATTCTCTGCGTTCTTGGTTCTTGTACCTGTATGTGGGCGTGTGTGTTTGTGTTTAGATCTTGGTGAGATGTGTTTTCCTTTTGTATCGCGTTTTTAGGTTTCATTTGTGTGTGTAGTCCGGACTGTTATTTATGTTTGGTACGGGACGGTTCACTAGACCCGGACTATATATTGGTAGAGAATCACGCTAACCCGGACTAGATTGACTTGTTAGAGTAAATCCTTGCCCGGATTAGGTGTAATAAAATATTGTAGAACGGAAATTTGTAGATGAATTTGCAATAGGGTTAAAAGGAAAAGACTTAACTTTGGTAATTTCCTCAGGTTTTATGGTTCGTTACAAAAGCCGGGCAAGGAAATCGAAGCCTCCTTCGGATATTTTTGTTATTAGCTCCGACAGTAGCACCGGTAGCACTAGCTCTGTAAATCAACCTTCTCCACTATTAGATTTAGAGTGGTGTCTGATGGCCAGGAAGAGGAAGAGTGGCAAACCAGTGCTCTCCCAGCTCTGCATTAAAGATCGGGGTCCCGGGCAAGCTTGCATGACTCCCGATGGATTTTGGGTAGACAGCAAGTACTTCTTTGTTCGGAAGTATGAGGTGGAAGAGGCACTTTTTTACAAAGACCTTAGCTTCCAATATAAACATAGGCAACCAAGTGGAGTGCCCGGCCCCTACGACAAAGCCCTCTTAGATGCTACCTTTTCTGGGACTGTGGTAAGTGAGGCCCCTTATCCTCTATCTCCAACCTATGCTGGATATTCTAAGTCCGATATGGACGATGCAATCCGGTCCGTGTTCCATCTAGGGCCTAAAATTGAGTGGAGGTGGCCTCGTCCGGGCGAGAGGATTTACCACAGACCGGGGGATGGGTACGTAGGTGTCTGGCTAGAGCATCTCCGATCTGGTTGGAATCCGGAGTGCCATATCTTTATTAAACACCTCTGTAAATATGAATACAAGATACCTTTGATGCAATTGACTCCCAACGCCGTGAAATGGATATCATGGTTTTTGGCCGCTTGCAATCAGAGTGGGTTCTTTCCTAGCTTTAAGCTGTTCCACAACCTTTTCACCCTTATCCATTCGAGCAAGAACCCCTTCTATGAGTTTAGGTTCCGGGGTGATGAGTGCGGCTATTCCTCCGGGTCCGCCAAACCGGTCATCCACCAATCTTCTTTGAAGGGTTGGAACCGGGAATGGATCTTTTTAAAAGGTGTGGACCTTGAGTTTATGCCCCTCTTTGCTGAACGCGTTAAAAACATTCCCGCGAAAGAGACGTTTGAATTTGAGGGAGCCGCTTTCGATAAAATGCACCGGTTCTGTGAGTGTATCGGTTATCAGATGACCCGGGACACTTTCATGGATCACGAGAAAATGTACCATCTTGGATGTAAGTTGCTCCCTTTCATTATTTCCTACTATTTTTGTGTTGTGTATTGACTCTATTTCTTTTTCTTCCTCCAGGTTTACCTTTTTACGATCCCAGATTAACCGAAAGAATGTCTAAGAACGATGCCACAAGGGCTCTTGCCTCTAAGCTGAAGAAGATAACTGGTATCCATCAAACCAAAGTTCCCATCAACCGAGTCCCCACTGATTCTGAGACCGGTACTGGTGGTTCTAATATTCCCAAGGATGTGGGTGGCGAGTCTCTTGTCCAGGGTACGGTGGGCGGTCAATCTCCACCCGACCAAGCCCAAACTCACTCACCTCCTGCCAAAAGAGCGAAGCTATTCCAAGGAGATGAGGACTTCGAATCTGGATCTCTTCAAGGTGTGAATGCTGGGGCTGCTCCTTCTGCAGGCACTGATGCCACCCCCCCGGAAGAGGCTGGGACTAGTAAGAAAAAGGGGTTCCAAGTTGGTAACTTCAGCATAAGGCAGATAGCTGAAATGGCTGGTTCTATTGCCGAGGAAAAAGACTGGAAGGTCATGGAGCGTCTCTCAAAGACCGAAATGTTGAAGAGGAACTTTGTCACTTGGGCTCAGGTAACTTGTTTTGCTCCTTGAATCATTTCTGCTTCCTGTTGTAAATTTTTACTAACCTTTAATATGTTACTCAGTCCGGGATCATGCTTGCCGGGGCTGCGGCCAATGCCCATGTTGAGGAGGAAAAAATTAAAGAGTTGTCTGAGAAGCTGGATGCCGCAAAGAAAGAGTGCACCGAAAAGGATTCGAAGATTACTGATCTAGAGCGGTCTTTGACTGAAAGTTCCAAGAAAGATGTGCGGATCCGCGAGTTGGAGGGCAAGGTTTCTGATTTGGAGGGTGGGTTTAAGTCTGCTACAGATCGGGCTAACAAAGCTGAGATGGAGTCCGGGGAGTTGAGGAAGCGGGTGACCGAATTGGAGGCCGAACTGGGTGTTCGTAAACCGGCGGAGGAAGTTATCACTGAATACAAGAACTCCGAAAGCTATACTGAGTCCGTCGCTGAATCTTTCGCGGAGAAACTCTACCGGTGTTGGCTTGTTTCGGAGAGGCTAATAAAAACTGATCCCGAGTCTTCTTGGGATAAGTTTACTGATCTCTATGTCGCCGCCGAAGAGGCTCATGACCGGGATGGCTCAGAACCCGAACCTTATGTTGGTCCTAATCCGAACATTCCTGCCATCCCTCCTACGGATCCAACTCTTGCAAATCCTTCTCTTGCCCTCGAGAATCCAGATGGTCGCACCGCTTGAACTTTCAATCTTTTGAACCTCTGCTATGTAATTTTATCATTTGCTATTTTGAACTTATGTGTTGTAACTCTGAATTTTGCGCCTTATGTGCGCTCCGAACTTGTGAATGTTCCTTTCTAATTGTTCCTGTTTGCATATTTCCCTTTGTGTATTTGTTTGTTATTGTAGTTACCCTCAGTCCGGATTGTTATGCCAAAGCAATGACCCGGACTAGAGTGGTTGCCATCGGCTAAGTCCAAAGATTGAAGCTTTGGGTTACTTAGGAAACTTTGTAATATATCCCTCAAGTTCAATGCCGAAACTCTTGAATTACTTAGGGAAATTTGCATGTTGCTCTTTCGCAGTCCGGAGTCCTTTGAAGTGAGTGGATCCGGACTGTGATGAAAATTTTAAATACTTCTCTCCAGTTCAAGGCGAAAGTCCTTGAGTTACTTAGAGAAGTTTTAATGTAGTTTGGCCCTTAGTCCGGATTTCTTCCAACTGGTTGGATTCGGACTGTGGTGAAAAATTTGTACTTTCCTTACCTGATTCTTGACAGGATTTATTGTGATGCTTCGTTAATTGTATTTTCAACGGTCAATCGTCTTGATTCTCACGTTGTCAACTGATATTAACTCCGTTCCAATTTCCAAGTATTGACTGAGAATTTGAATCGCTTGGGCTCCTCTCATTCCCATCTTTATAAATACCGGTCCTTGTATGCTTTCTTTTATCACATTCTTCTCAGAAACACTTGAAGTTCTCCTTTATTCTCTCTTTCTTCGTAATGGATCCCAAAAATTTGGTTTATGATTACGATAACAACAAAGTTATCGTGGACGGTATGGTTTTTGACGGACCAACCACTATGGCGGAAATTGGCATAGTAATGAAAAGGATCGAGGAGGCGCTCGCCCTTCGGAAGATGGTCGCCGATGAGACCAAGGGGAAGGCTGGCCAGGGTGGGGAGGGTTCCGGCGGTTCTGGTTCTGCTTCTGGCGGGACCGCCGTTTAGTTGTAATAATATTGTACCCCCCACCTTATGATAAATAAAAATGGCTTGAAAAACAGCCATAAATATTTTATTATGATTCCGTTGTCGTAGTTTTTGCTGTTGTTCTTGTGTCGTTTCTCTTTCCTGTTGTTTGTATTTCGATTGTTTTTCTTTCCTCCAAAATTCTTAGACCTTGGTTTGGTTTAAAACTTTTCTTTTGCATTTGCCTCCAGTTCGGACTCTTTTCGTAGAAAGTGGTCCGGACCAGAGTGATCGTTTTTAGCTAAGTCCAAAGTTTGAAAACTTTGGGTTACTTAGAAGATTTTTATCATGTTTGCCCCCAGTCCGGACTCTTTTCGTAGAAAGTGGTCCGGACCAGAGTGATCGTTTTTGGCTAAGTCCAAAGTTTGAAAACTTTGGGTTACTTAGAAAAAATTTTTTATGTTTGCCCCCAGTCCGGATACTTTTCATAGAAAGTGGACCGGACTAGAGTGATCGTTTTTGGCTAAGTCCAAAGTTTGAAAACTTTGGGTTACTTAGAAAAATTTTATGTTTGCCCCCAGTCTGGATACTTTTCATAGAAAGTGGACCGGACTAGAGTGATCGTTTTTGGCTAAGTCCAAAGTTTGAAAACTTTGGGTTACTTAGAAAAATTTTATGTTTGCCCCCAGTCCGGATACTTTTCATAGAAAGTGTACCGGACTAGAGTGATCGTTTTTGGCTAAGTCCAAAGTTTGAAAACTTTGGGTTACTTAGAAAAATTTTATGTTTGCCCCCAGTCCGGATACTTTTCATAGAAAGTGGACCGGACTAGAGTGATCGTTTTTGGCTAAGTCCAAAGTTTGAAAACTTTGGGTTACTTAGAAAAATTTTATGTTTGCCCCCAGTCCGGATACTTTTCATAGAAAGTGGACCGGACTAGAGTGATCGTTTTTGCCCCGGCTCCGACTTTGCCTATGGCTCCCGGTCGGGGACTTGTGTGTGTTGGTGATATACTAATTTACAGCAACGGATGAAAGTTGTGAGGCTAGGTCCGATTTCATTAGACTTGATATTCAAATTACAAAGTATTTATTCTTGCTTCATTACAGAGACTAATCTATCTGTTGAAGACTTTTTGGGCTCAGAAGCAGCTCCTTGATTGGTTTTCCGGTCCTAGGCCTTTCGTTCACTGGTAGAATTTCCGAAGTCGGATGCCGTGCCAGGTGTTGGGAACCTCCGAATCATCCGTGTTGCATAGCTTATAAGTTCCAGGACGAAGAATCTCCTTGACCCTATAGGGTCCTTCCCATTTAGGCATTAGCTTTCCAGTGTTTGTTGGTTCCGAGGCTTCGGTGTCTCGAAGGACTAGGTCTCCCACTTGAAAGTGTTTGACCCTGGCCTTCTTTCCAAAGTATTCTCTGGTCTTCTCTTTGTATTTTTCCATTCTTGCCACCGCTTCATCCCGAACCTCATCTATCAAATCCAAGTTTATTCGAAGCCCTTCTTCATTTGCGATTTCTTCAAAGTTGATTACCCTGTGAGAAGGTGATCCTACTTCAACTGGTAACATTGCTTCAGACCCATAAGCTAGCTTGAAAGGTGTCTCTCCCGTGCTTGTCCGCGGGCTAGTCCGGTAAGCCCATAACACGTTTGGTAACTCTTCGGGCCACTTGTTTTTGCTTTCCTGAAGCCTTTTTTCTATTCCCCTCAGTAAGATTCGATTTGTTACCTCAACCTGACCATTACCTTGTGGGTATGCCACCGAGGATCTCTTGTGTTTGATGCCTCTCTCCTTCAAGTAATTTTCAAAGTCTGAACCGACGAATTGAGGTCCATTGTCCGAGACTAACACTTGGGGAATCCCGAATCTCATCAGTATGTTATCCATGAATCGGATACAATCTTGCTGATTTATTGTTCTCATAGCTTTGGCTTCTGCCCACTTTGTCATGTAATCAATAGCCACCAACAAGTACCTCAAATCCCCTTTAGCCCGGGGAAAAGGGCCCATGATGTCGATTCCCCAGACTGCGAAGGGTATGGGAGAGAGGACCGAAGAGGGTAGAACCGGGCTCTGCCTCTGGACGTTGCCGAATGTCTGACAATTCTTACACTTTCTGACAAACTCTACCGCATCTTTGTGAATCGTTGGCCAATAGTATCCCTGCCTTATTATTTTGTATGCTAAGGCCTTTGCTGATAGGTGGTCTCCGCAAATTCCTTCATGCACTTCTTGCAAACAGTATGCCGCTTCGGCAGGTCCTACGCATTTCAAGATCGGGCTAGAGAACGTTCTACGATAAAGTTGTCCTTCTTCGACAAAAAATTTTGCGGCTTTGGCTTTGAGTCTCTGGGCTTTGTTTTTATCTTCTGGCAACTCTCCTTTTTCTAGATATGACATTATAGGGGTCATCCAGTCGGGCTGATTATCTATCTCCATTAATTCACTATTTTCAATGGTAGGCCTCTCTATTTCTTCGAAGTAGACCGAGCTGTCTAGCTCTGCATCATTTCGGATTAGTTTGGATAGTAGATCGGCCTCCGTGTTTTCTTCTCTATTAATCTGCATCATCTCAAAATTTGGAATTGTAGTTAAGTAACTTTTTACCAAAGCTTGGTATTGAGCTAGCCTTGGATCCTTAGCGATATATTCTCCTTTCGTTTGCTTGACTACAATTTGAGAATCACTATAAACCTTCAAGTCTTGGATTTTCAATGATCTGGCCAATCGGAGTCCGGCCAAAAGTGCCTCATATTCTGCTTGATTGTTAGTAGCCAAAAACTTGAAGGTTATCGCTTGTTGTATCTGGAAACCGCAGGGGCTTTTCAGGACCAAGCCTGCTCCAGCCCTTTCACTTGTTGCAGATCCATCAACATATAAAGTCCAAACCTCCGGATTAGATTCACCTTCTACCCTCGTATCTCTTACCATGAGACCAGATCGAGGTTCAGGAAAAGAGCATTCCACGACAAAATCGGCCAACACCTGCGCCTTTATTGCTGTCCGGGGTACAAATGTGAGTTGGAACTGACTGAGCTCCACAGCCCAATTAACGAGTCTACCAGATACATCTGGCTTGTGAATTATTCTTCTCAAGGGCTGGTCAGTAATAACTTTAATTTCTCTCCCTTGAAAATAATGCCTTAGCTTTCTGGAGGCAGTTACCAGGGCGAAAGCAAACTTTTCCAAGTTGGGATATCTGGTTTCTGCATCTTTTAGAACCTGGCTAACATAGTAGACCGGCTTTTGCTGCCCTTCATGTTCCCGGATTAGTGCCGCCCCCACCGCCGAAGGACTTGCGGCCAGATAAAGGGATAGCGCTTCTCCGGGTTCAGCTTTGGATAAGATTGGCGGGGACGATAGGTATGCCTTTATAGAATCGAAAGACTTTTGACAATCCGGGCTCCAGTTTATCTCTTTTTTATTCTTCGCCCCTTTTAGCAGCTCGAAGAATGGTAAACACCGCTCGGCTAGCTTAGGAATAAATCTCCTCAGAGCCGCTAGCGAGCCAGCCAATTTTTGTATCTCCTTCTGAGTCCGGGGTGGTTCCATTTCTATTATAGCTTTGATCTTTTCAGGATTCGCTTCGATTCCTCTCTGACTAACCATGAAGCCTAGAAATTTCCCTGCTTCCACCCCGAATGTGCACTTCTCCGGATTCAGCTTCATCTCATGCTTCCTCAGATTGTCAAAACATTCTTGCAAATCCCGGATGTGCTCCTGCACTGTTTGTGATTTAGCTATCATATCATCTACGTAGGATTCCAGGTTCCGACCCAACTGATCTTTAAACACTTCGACCATTGCTCTTTGGTAGGTTGATCCGGCGTTCATCAATCCGAAAGGCATGTATTTGTACGCATAGACAGCTCTATGAGTTATGAAAGCAGTTTTTGCAATGTCCGCCGGATTCATTTTAATCTGGTTGTAGCCAGAGAATGCGTCCATGAAACTGAACATCTCGTGACCTGCCGTGGCATCAATGAGTTGATCGATGCTTGGGAGAGGATAGGGGTCCTTAGGACATGCTGCGTTGAGGTCTGTGTAGTCCACACACATTCTCCACTTCCCATTAGGCTTCTTGACCAAGACTACATTGGCTAGCCATTCTGGATACTTTACCTCACAAATTATTCCCGCTTTGAGAAGTTTTTCAACCTCCTCATCGATTGCTTTTTGTCTATCCGGAGCAAAATTCCTCCTTTTTTGTTTCACTGGTTTTTTGTCAGGATTAACATCAAGGCTATGCATGGCTACAGATTCTTTGAGTCCAGGCATGTCCTCCGGGCTCCACGCAAAAACGTCCGCATAACCTCTGAGCAGCTGTATAAGTTTCTGCCTGAATTCTGGATCTAGTCCAGATCCTATCTTTATTCTTCTGTCCGGACTACCTTCCTCCAGCTCGATCATCTCGGTTTCAACTGCGGGCTCTACCTTTCCGAGATCTTTCTTTGAGATGTACTGCTGAACCCGGGCTTGTGTATTGGACTCTAGATAACTTCGGGCTTTCGCAATTAGTTCTTCCTTGGTTTGAGCTTCGATACTTTCAATATTTTGAACTTCATGTCCGGGTTCCTTCTTGAAGTGGGCTCTGTGCTTCTTTCGGCTCAAGTTCTTTTGGTATAAGGTTGCTTTTCTTTTATTTTCTGGGTCTGTTTCAGCCATGATCAAAGCTTGACCGTAGCAGCGACCGGCAGTTTCCGAATCGCCCTTGACTTCCCCGATTCCAGATGGAGTGGGGAACTTAAACTTCAAATGTGGGGTAGAGGTTATCGCTCGAAGCTTGGTTAATGCTGGACGGCCAAGTATCATGTTGTACGAGGATGGGGTGTTGATCACATAAAATTTCACAATGTGAGTGACTTGCTTTGGGTAAGTTCCGAACTGAACAGGTAGATACAAAGTTCCTTGGATCGGTACTAAGTTGTTTCCAAACCCGAAGAGTGGGTCCTCTCTGCATTCGTTCATTCTTATACTGCCCAGTTGCATTCTATCGAATGTATGTTTGAAGATGATGTTGACTGAGGATCCATTATCGACCAGAATTCTCTTGACCTCATTTTCGGCGACATCTAGGCTGACCACCAAAGCCTCATTATGGTTTGGATCAATTCCTTCGAAATCTGCGTTGCTGAAAGTTATTATTTGCTCGGGGAAAGATTGAATCATCATTACCTCATCTCCTGAGTCCGGACTAGGGGGGGAGAATTGGAGCCTCCCATGACCACGTTGACAACATGCTTTTTTCCTGCTCCGGATGCCTCCCCTTTTTCCATGGTCTTCCGAGCTATGTATTGCCCCATGTTTCCTTTTTTGATTTGTTCTTCAATAAAGTATTTGAGGGAGAGGCAGTTTTCTGTGGTATGACCGTGTGTGCCGTGGTAATCACATTGTTTGTGAGTAGGTCGATTTTCTGGGGCAGTAATCATTGGTTTAGGTGGGTAGAAGTATGGCTTATCCCGAACCTCTTTTAGTATATCAGAACGAGTTCGGCTGAGTGGAGTCCACTGAGGTTCAGGTTTTGGATCGGGTTTGGGCGGTTTTTGAGGCTTCGAATCTGATTTGATCGTCACCGTTACCGGATCGGTAGCTCTTCCCGAGGCGGGTGGTTGGGAAGTTTGGATGTAATTAGCCTGTCTGTTCGGTTTGAACCTTTTTTCGGACTGGTACCCGCCCCGAGAGCGGTCATCTTGAGTAATCCGGGAAAAAACATTCCCTTGTCGAGTCATCCTCATGGCTTGGAGAACATCGCTTTCTTTGATGAATCGAGCAGCCATAGAGTATGCTGCAGCCAAACTTTCGGGCTCTTTGTTGATTAGTTCATAAACATATCTTTCATTCTGGTCAGGGTCTAGGTTTCTTCGGAAAATGCTGAGAGCTTCGCGCTCATCCAATCGTGAGATTTTGTTGATTGCCTCCTGAAAGCGTTTCATGAAATCCGAAAGGGATTCATTATCATACTGTCGAATGGTTTCCAAATGACACATGTGTAACTCGTGCGTCCTGTTTGCTCTGAACCTTTTCAGAAAAGATTCTCGAAACTGCTTCCAGGAGTGAATGCTTCGGGAGGGGATGCGGCTGAACCATCTCTGTGCTCCTCCCTTCAGGGTTGATGCAAAGAATCTGCACTTGGTGATGTCATTATAGTAGTATATCAGGGCAATCTGCTCAAAGTAATTAATGTGTTCTTCCGGGTCTCCCAGTCCGTCAAATGAATCGAAATTGTAGTGTTTCAAGTTTTTCTGCCTTGGAATAGCTTCCAAGGAGCGGCTGAAAGGCGTCAAAGTTCCCTCGATCTCAAGTCCAGAGTCTTGGCCTACTTTTTTCTGTAATTCGTGAATCATTTGCATGAGATTGTCTTCAGGCTCTTCTTCATCTGAGATAAGTTCAGGACTGATTTCTCTCATGGCCCTCTTAGATCCGGACCGCCTCAATACCCGGTCCTCTTCCTCCTGGATCCTTTTCTGGATTTTGAGTTCAAGCTTTGCTTCTTCCTCTTGCCTGATCTTTTCTTTGAGTTCTGCCAGCTTTTTGAGTTTTTCTGCTTCATGATTTTTGCTTTGGGCTTTGTTGGCGTTTTGTTTTCCTTGGTTGCCAATTCGGTCGAAGACTGATCTTCTTGACCGGTGAGAGTGCTCAGAGCCTTGTGAATTTTCAGCTTGTTCTGGTTCGGGAGGAGGTGCTATCCGGCTTGCTCGATATGCCCGGATTGCATCCGCCAACTCGTCCCGAGTAAGATCTTGCATGTGTGCCGCGGCTAGAGGTACATCTGTATATTTGTATTGGTTGAGCTCAATGTCAATTCGGGCATCTCCAGGACCGATCCCTACCCTTCCCAACGCTGGAGCTGTTTCTGCCGGAACCAAGGGCAAGTCGGGGACGGGATTCGGATCCTGGTCTCGATTATTGTTTCTTTGAGTAGATTTGCTTCCTCTCGGCATAATTTCAAACTCACAAAATATTTCACAAAATATTGATTGTAACCGAATGGGGCTGAGTTTCAAGTAAAGCGGTGTGTGTATGAGCTAAGTGTTCAGATATAAACACAGGTAAACAGGTATAGACAGACAAGCAAGTGACTATGAGCACAGATCTGTATTTCAGCTATACTTATAGGCCAAAGATCGCAACTTTTACCAATATCTAGGCTATCAAAGCTAAATAATGTTGAACACGCATACACACGGCAAAGAAACGTGCAAAGGTGACATCTTTGGTGAAGGTTTAAGGGTTGTATTAGATCTTACTGATTTTAACTAGGACTCTTTTTCAAGAGCTTGTTGATGTAGTCGAGTCCAGTGGCACCGAGACCAAAGGACGGAGCTCCCCTCCTTCTAGCGCCAATGATAGCTCCAAGACCCGATCTAGTGCCTCCTCCGCCGTTCCCACGCCCGGTGAGAGGTGAAGCTGGTGGTTGGGCGTCTGCAAAACAACACCGGAGGGGGGTTTGAGCCCCGCGGCGCCTCCGGCGTGAGAATAAGTGACGGCTTTGGAGAGTAAAAGATAAGGACTAGAGTATCTAATTATGGAGGGTGTGTGTATATGAGTGTGTATGTAAAAGAGAATGTAACCCCTTCACCTTTTTCTCCTTGTCTTATTTATAGGCCAAGGATTAGGGTTTAGGGGTTGGTACCTGCAATCATGAGCGTCGGATCCTAGGTAGGTGGGACACTTGTCCTTCTCTGATAATTCCCACCTGTCCAGGTAATATCTGTGGCGGCGTGTGCCCTGGGCGTGTCAGCACGTGGTCTGATGGGGACATGATTGTGCCAATACTAGGATTTCCTTATCTGTCACTGTCATGTAGGACCCTAGTCATGACTCGTGTCTCCCGTGCTCTTATGCTCCCTGTGGCTGAGTTGCCCAGTAGACCGGTCCAGGCCCAGTCCGGGCTTCCTACAGGCCGGATTCCTGGACTCCTGGTACCTTGGGCCAAGTCCAGTTGGGGTTAGTTATGGCCCATCACATAGTACCATCAGTTGTTTTGTATTTAGTAAATTATATAGCTATCCTAAAAATCTTTTGAGCTCCAAATTAAATTTGATAATTATTTGAAAAATAAGTGAAGAATTAATATAAGAATTGATACATGGTGATAACAAGGGGAGGTAGTGGTGATGGTGATGAGTAGGAAGCACGGACACGGATACAACGACATGAGATACGGGTACAGGAACACGGGGATTCGCCGACTAGCAAAGAGTTCTGGATACGGGACACGACGACAAAAAAATAGAAATTAAAAATAATAGGATTTTATATGTGTCAAACATTGAACAACTTCATTCGTAGTAGATTAGTAGTAATAAAAGTTTTTTCACAGTAAGTGATGAACTAAAATAAGATTTATTCTACGTTTTCATTAATAGAAGAATGTACATCTCGTGTAAAAAGAACATTTTTTCTGGTTCATCAAGAAAAAGATTTTTAATCTCTAGAACACCTTCCACTTGTGATGAAAACGCGATGAAAATAGAGATGGACATATAAATATGAGAATGTCGCGCATAATTAGGGTGAATTCAGATGGTATTGGCCTTTTTTTTAGGTGGGCCGAGTCCTGGGCCGTGTCGGTCACGTGTCTGCCTCGTGTCGGAGCCGTGTCCTTGCCATTTTTGTGTCGACACGCCACATGATGTGTCGGACAAAATACGAGTACTCGTCCAAAGTACTTAGTTAAATACATAAATCCGATTCGAATGACCTTGGGTTTTAGAACACTCGGTCAAGTCAACTGATTTTACAACACTGGTTTTTAGTTCTCATTATAACGTGGGTCTCATTGGAGTAGGTCTCTCTGTCTGTATATCTTGTCATGGTCCCAAAAATATGTGTACGTAGTCATGTTTATATATATATATATATTTATATGTTTTATTGTATTTATAAGAATAGCAGTTATTTCCACTTCTTAGGTTAAGAGTGGTTTTTGTTGGAGTGTGATAGGGCTAATACTATCCTTAAAAAGCAAAGATAGGGAGATCACAAACCCTAAAAAACAAATTTTTGAAAAATTAGTTTATAAGATAAGATGGAGTAGGCCCAATATAACAAAAGAGTCAAACAAGTATTGATGCGGTATATTTTTATGTTCGTTCGCAGGGAGACAGGTTTTATCAATTTTAATTTAATTGTCACGAATTATTTCTAAAATAAAAATAATTATTGAGAATTTTTATATAACTAAATAACGCAAATAAATGTGTTTAAAATCGATTAATAAAAGTCTAGGGCGACCGGGTTCACCATGTTTACACCGAAACAAATTATATGGATGTAGTAATTTAACGGATTTAAATAATTAGAGCATGTGTTAATCTCTCTCAAGCATTAACGCCCTCGAAAATCCAATTATGCTCTCGCACTAAAATTCAATTCCGCTAATCGTATGTATGCCTCTAGTGAATAAAATCTCTCGATCTATTATTCCTGTTCGCAAATAATTAATTAATGATACCGGCCGATAACACAAATTAAATTTCATAACATATCGATTAGAATTATTTTTTATCCGTTAAACAACTAATAAAATTAAAGCACTATCATGGTGTAAACATGGCTTCCCCTTACACCCTAGAAACAAACTACTCACTAATATAAAGATTAAGAACAACTAAAATTATATAAAAATCCATCTAAAATATATACTTAATAAACAAGATAAAATAGAAAATACCTTACATTAACGAAGAATTAAACCGAAGAAAGTGTACATAAAATAGAAGAAAGCCAAGCCCCTAGTCCTTGAATAAACTTGCCGAATATGAATGATAGAATGTGGTAAATGAAAAGATGTAAAGTGGTGTTATGTCCATGCATCCTAATCTCATGTTGGTTCCCCCTGGTTCCCCTGCACAAGCTCTTCTTATAGCCAAATATTCTTCCAATTTGCATAAAGAAATGCATCATCATTACCCTTCATAATTAGTCTTCATCATTAGCAATTCTTTTTCTTTTCCAAGCCAACTAATTCATCACTTTCGGTAGCATTATTTGCAAAAGCAAATCAATCAAACACATGCTTTTTTTTACTTTAAATAAATTACAATAAAATTCCAAATCAAAAAAAAGGATTTCCACCAAAATTCGAAACTGAATTTTCTCCTCAGATTTCGAGCTGCTCCAATCGGATTTTTGCTAATTTAATCCCTCTGAATTGTAGAAAATTTTCTAAGCTTCGCGTGGACTGTAAGATCGTCCAAATCCGACTTCTACAACTCCGGATATGAAATAAATACCGTAGAAAGCGGGTGTAGCTCAATAAATCCGAATTTCTTATATTTTTAGCTCCAAAATAGCTCTTTAATTCCAAATTGAGGAATTCTTGTCTTCTACAATAAAACATTAAGATTTATTAAATAAATATCCAAATTAATGCAAAATGCAATTAAATATGGGAATAAATTTATTTAAAATATGTATAAAAATATATCATATCAAGTATAAAGAAAGTGGTCTTAATTCCTATCAATCATACTCTTGTACTCATTCCTTATTTAATTTATGGTCATTAGAAGTATTTTTTTATCGGTAAAAGACTAAAAGTACAATAAAAAGTGGAGAGACAAATATAATATTTTTAATAATTTGTAATTAAAATAAATAGGGAGTAGGTAGAGTCTCCACATAAATAAGGCTAGTAATTTAGGAAGGCAGTCTCTTGGAGCAAAATTTTGACACTCTTTCTTCAAGTTTAAGCTCAAGAGCCGAAATAGGGAATCTCTTAGAAATGGATTTTTGAGGTGATTGAACACACGTTGAACACAAAATTACGCAAGTAATTTTATGATATTATCTTCAATTAAATTGATTACATACACTGCAATCACAAAATCTACAACGATATTGAAATGTATAAACATGAAATTGAAACATTCTTTTACTTGCTTTCATATTCTACAAGTATTTTTAGTATTGTACATATACCCTAAAGCCTTGCTGCTTAAACCATATCCAGCAATTCAGCGACCACTCTTAGTTGGATGCAAGAGGAACAGGATTTTGGAGTAAGGGGGAGGTTATGGCACTAGCCACTTATTTGATGAGTAAGTTTCCACTATTTGCTGATATTTGCGTTGATGAATATATGTGTTTATTTCGTCGTGAATAATTACTGTATGGAATTTGGTCGTAATATGAAACTGTTGATAAAATATTTTTGGATTCTTTGCATAATAACTGGATGCAGAATCTGGTGATCATGTTGATATTGATGAGCTAATTGCCCAAGTTGACTGATAAGGTAGTGATTGAACTCTTCATTATCAGCACCATCGCAAGTATCGTAATCAAGGCTGAATAGTTTTATCGACAACACTCAGGCTACAGTAGATGTTGGAACTCCCGAATCTGGTAAATCAATTATAGTTCACAAGTTTATTACACTGTGAAAGTTTAATGTGCTTGATTTTTCTACTGCACACACATAAATGTCCCACTTATTGTTCTCCTTGGATACTGACATTTTAGCTGTCCTTTCTGCACATGACTAGTTTGATGAAGCTTCATTCTGAGTATAAAGATGCCTGTCTTGAGAAGCATGGAGTGAAACTAGGCCTTACGTCAGCTTTTGTCAAAGTGCATGTAGTAAAAATGCACCATTTTGATAAATTATGTACTGATCAAGTTTCCAAGATGTTTGTTCAGGCTGTTGTAAGATGCTGTCACACCTTAATTAATTCTTAATAACCTAAATTAATTTGTGAGAATTCAAATAACGTTGAACTTGGCCAGAAATAGGACTCAGCAAGAACAACAATAGTCTTGCAGATAATTATGTACTCCAATATTTATGAGATAAAAACACTTTGCAATGAGAATTTTGCAACAATTGGACATGGTACAAAGTACAATAAGATTTGTGGGGCATTTAGATCCCGGGTTTACAATCCAACCCGATTAAAGGGATGTCATTCCCATTCGATGAAAGAGCTCATGCTTAATCAAGGAATTATCGACAACTCTATACCACAAATCCAAAATATCAGACTGACAAACAAGACGTGATAATAAAATCGATTGTTCGTAAACAATCACACAACTTCTAGAAATTTGAATTTAGAGTAGCACCGGGGAGTTGTAAGGTGAAGAGAACACGTGCAGATCTTACCTAAGTCTAGCTTGACGGAACACCATTTTAACCATTAACCACGACTTCTTAGGAAAAAAACTTTTATTCATCACAATATTAGCCATGTAGTGACATACAAAGATTATCAGAGTAGTCCCAGACAAAAAAAAAAAAAAAAAAAAAAAAAAAAAAGATTATCAGAGTATCATATTACTAACAAAACTAACGAAAAACAGGATATTACTAAATATCTTGTTTTCACAACAAACAACGGGGTTCCAGAATTTTAAATAGCAAATATCTGAATCAAAACTAACGAAAAACAGGATATTACTAACACCAATACCCCTCAATTCGACCATCATATTGTATCTCATAGTAATCCGGCCTGTAACAGATCAACGACAAGACAAGAGACCATTTCTCGACTCTACAACTCTGTCCAAAAAAATCATCTCCCAGGTGTGATGCAAAATATGAGAGCAGAACGAGACTACACAGAGCCGAATATGAATAAGTGAATACCCAGTTACTACAAGAAAGGTAAAATATGTCTAAAAAATCAGACCCCTGCCGCCCAATCTTTCTACTAAAACATTGCATTCAAAAATTACTACGGCCGGGCATGCCACCAAAAAATTATAACCTAGAGAAGCATCAAACTTCAAGAGTAAATACCAAGAAGAACGTAACTGAAAATGCAACTAGCATTGCCACTAAACCTAGAAGAAGTAGATAACATCAGCAATATGATTCTATTAATGAAACTAATGCTTGATAGATTCAAAATAAACCCAAACCTAAAAACCTACATGTAGATTTACACTTACACTTCAACACAAATTATTTTAATGTGGCATCTTATAAAACTTTACACTTACACTTAGGCAGATATTTTTTCCGATGTAGAATCTCATAAATGATTCAAAAAGTAAGAAAATCATAAATAAGTATAAGAGAATCATATGAGCATACTATTGTTGAAAAATATAAATTCTCTTCCATAATACGAGCCCCAACTCACCTGGTTTTAGCATCTGCCCTTGCCCTTTTTTTTTTTTCGGGTTTTTCCTGGACAGAATACTGGATGGAATACTAGCCTGGGCTCTTTCCAAGTCCCCTGTCTACAGAAATCACAAATATGAGCCAACCACAACCTAACATTTTATGTATAGGATTACAAGGAATAAAAGTCTTCAAGTCCTTGAATTTGTCAACTTGCATCCGCACACCAAGCATGATTTCTTGGTGAAACAAACTTGCTGAGCAAGCAATATTAGTACTGTGTAATATTTGGCTTCCTATAAGTGCGGTAGGAGCTGCAATCGTGTAACGATATTTACCACCCTCGTTCGTCGGTGGACGATGAAGCACCAGGAACTTTATTAATTGCTTATGCAGGGTTTCTACAAACCAAATAAACCAGTGACTTAAATACAATATTACTTCAAAATAGACAACATGCTCACAAGGCAATCATTTGAGTTGATAATCCCTCTTAATTAAACTGATTTTCTCTAAAGACCCCTGTTTTCCTTCAGATTAAATTGTCCAACTATGACTCTTTCTTTCGATAAGCGTGATTTAATTTGGTACACAAGAGTGTTTTGAGAAAAAAAGTAGGCAGTGAACACTTTCAAGCTCAAACTAAGAGAGCAGAAGGAATGATCTACACACTTTTTAAAATCACATCAAGAAACATACAATTGCAGACACCGTTTAGGTAAACCAGAGCATCATTAGCAGATTTAAATGTATTACAAGCTATGAGCTTAAAAAATTCATCAAATTGGTTGACATATTCCTTGATGACTATATAATTTCTCTCAACTTGATACACGTCAACAGCTCGGAAGAGAGCGAATCTGCAGGATGGTTCGAACAACATATAGACTGGCAAGTCCTTCAAAAAAAAAGAAAGTAAAGAATCAAAGTGTTAAAGATGAAGAAGGAGAACGGAAAAAAAAAAAAAAAAAAAAAAACATGTATTGGATTAAATACATGAAATCCAATTGTTTACCAAACTTGTTAAAGTCAATTTTTGATTTTGTTAGGTGACGTCCTACCTTGCCTCAAACTTGTTAAAGTCAATTTTTGATTTTGAATACATATGAAGTAAAATTTGAGCTTCCAAGTTCAAGTTTACGCAAGATGAATTATCTCAAGTATCTCAGTATCTCTGGTTCCCACTATAATTTGATTAGTTACATGAAATCTACAACTTGCGGACATTGAGAGTGAGGAAACTAAAAGAGCTTCCAAAAATGTTTGGCAACCTAATAATGTTGAGACTTTTTTTTCATCAAAGAGGCAAACTCTTCCAGAAGATGCAAGTTAGTTGGGAGGGAGATGTTAATTTTTCTGCAACCGCTGCCTCTTTTTGTTGTGAGTAGAGATTGAAACTGTCTTATTAGACAGTTGCGTACGCTGAAAAATCTTAAGAGGCAAACTTGAGTGACATAGAAAACATGAAAGAAGCCGGTAAGGCAGGTTTGTGTACAATGATGAAGTGGAAGAGAGAGAATACAACAATGAGGATATGTAGAAGGATTGAACCTCACGCAAGTCTGAAAGAATTGATAATTGACCAACTTTTCGCAGTAGATCACGATGATGACAAACTTGCTGAAAATTGCATTAAGAAATTGCAGAAGATGTGAAAGATTTCCAACACTGTTAGCTTTCAGGCAGATGAAGATGAATGGGATGAATAATGTCAAAATTATTTGGAGCCATTTTATGAAGCTCTAGGTACTGGTAATAATGAGTTGAGTGACAATGCATTAGCAAAAACAGTTACAACAATGTATCCATCATTGAAAAAGCTCCCTCTGATGGATTTTCCAGAGCTAGAAAAATGGCTAGAACCATGTACAGATGGTGAAGACCAATTCCAGAACTCGAGGAGTTGTGTATCCAGAATTGTTCAGAGTTGACAAGATTCCCTTTTAGTTTTTTTCTGTCGTTGAAGGAATATATATTACTGATTTGGAAAGTGGCAATTAGATGATACCTGCTTTTTGAAGAAATTGCATATAGAAATGATTGTTATATAAACTTTCAGAATATGGTTCTTGCACTTGAGTGAAATCATAGAGTTTAGTCCTGTTAGCAGCAATACTAATTGATGGCCGAAACAGTTGCTGTTAGCAGCAATCCATATAATAAGCCTATCAAGTTCTGTTAGACCCGTATCTAGAGTTCAGTAGCACAGAACACTGTCCAGTTCCAGTATCTGAGCTACATATATAGTAAGACAGTACTGATGCAAAGTATGTTGAGATCAGATATCAGAGTTTGAAGAAGCGCAAGAAATCAAAGATATGGACAGAATGGGAGAATCAGAGTAATATAGAAGAAGATATGATCAGGTGTAGTTTCAGTAATTCTGAATGTGGTTCTTTACTCTGCTACAGTAATATACAAAAAACGATTTCACGCATATCCTGACATCAGTGGGTTCTGTGGTTATCTTTAGAACTATTAAAAGATCAAAATTCCAGTAAAACAAGCCTATATGGTGATTATCTGAATTTCTCTTTCTTTTGGTTTCTTATTTTTCTAATATATATGTTCCTGTTAACCAGTTTCCAGGTAAATTGCAGAAGATTTTGATTTTATGACTCCAGTTTTATTTTGCAGTCCTGTCTGGAATCCAATCCAGGGGATTGGTGAATTTGTGACAAAGCTTAAACTAGTATAAAAAACTAAATGAATATTTAGAAATAGATTTAAGTCTTCAACTACTGAAAACTGAGGTTTCTAAAAGATTTTTCAACTTTTTATTTTATGAAGTCTTATTTTTTGGCATGTGATCCAGATATATCTTTGTCTTTGCCAACTTCAAACCATTGGATCTTTCACCCAAGTCCTGCATTGAATTGAGAGAACTCTGGCCTGCTCACAATGGTATTAGGGTGTATGTCATAGTTGGATAAGTTTTTTAGATTTTTTTTTTTCTCTCAAATAGGTTCATGGAGTAAATCATTTATTTGCTGTTGCTTCAAGCTATTTTTTTTGCTAGTTTGTTGCTTTAAGCTTTTATGCAAGGTGTTTCTTGTTCTTTCAAGATGGAACGTAATTGATACAACACAGATCCTGGAGAAAGCTAAAAAAGGACTGACGTTTGAGGATTTGAAACAGAATGATAACCATTCTAGTGAAGTTGGTAAATCTTTGTATCTGATTCCTGAGTATATTTTTGGACAAACATGAATTAAAGGAAAACTCAAGGAGAAGAAAAAAACAGTGGACAAGGTGCAAACTCAGAAAAATTGTGAAGTTGCAGAGTATGCCATCATAGTGTAGGTGGGCTGAGATGAGTTATAATTTAGCCATTTAAACCCCTTTCCAAAGAATAGAAAGATAGTCGAGAAAGAAAACATGGAAGCTTCCGCTCTTCGGTAATACTATTAGCATGGGATGACTAGTAATACTATTTGGAGCGAGACCCTAAATATTATTTAACAGACTTAAATCAGTGACTTTGGTTACTTATTTGTCAATGTGAAAACGTTTATGCTTGTGTTGATGATCACAAGCTTGCTGTGTTGTTGAAAGCTTGCTATCTGCTTGACGGTGGTGAGGGCATCACAGGGTATTGCTAAGACTGGTCTCTCTTGTGATAACAGTACGGTACCTAAGTTGCTCCTATGAAGTTTATTAATGTGCAAAATAATAAAAAAAAACTTAATAATATCGTATGTGGTATCTGCTCTTTTGTCAGCATAGGCTCTCTCCTTTTAGTTACTTTATTATTAAGTGTTTTTTTTTGCTAAGAAGTGTTTTTTTTTTTGTTTTTTTTTAATTTTACATGTAATGTTTAATTTTACAAGTGCAAAATATTTCATCTTGCAGAAAGTAATCGTGTTATAAAGAATTGTGCAAGTACATGGAAGAAAATTTTCTTTGTAAGAATTAACTTTATATAAAATTTTAGGTTTCTTTTAAAGAACTATTGAAATTACATTGTTCAAGGAATATCTAAGTTTATTTATGTCTTAACATATATTTATTGAATTATGTGCAAAAAGTCTCACTAGTATTTTCGTAAAATAATAATAATTTGTAGTTTGTCTGTCCATTAAAGAATGTGAAAGATCTTCTCCTTACTGAAGTAGCCACTACTATTTTGTGCCACTGGAGTTGTTGGGCAAATCCAGTAGTGATCCAAAATCTAAAATCCAAATTTGGATCAGTTGATTTAATATTAAAATAATGATTTTGTTATTTATATATTTTTAGTTTATTAATTTCAAAATTAATTTATGATTTTTAATTATTTAATTAAAAATAGTATATAATTAATAAAATGAATATGTTTTTCGTTAACTAAGAACATAATATTAATATTATTTACGTATAATAAAAACTTTATATCTTTAGTCTATTTAATTTATTAAATATAATATAAATAGTTAATAACGATTAACCATTAAATTTAAGATTAAATAGTTGATATAATATTTATGTAATATAATATGTAAATAGTAATTTGGATCAAAATTTGGTCAGGAATTTGGATTGGAATTTGGATCAATTGGTGATCCAAGCCTTAGAGATCTAGAAATACTGTGATTGTTAATCTTTTTTATTTTATTATTTTTTGCTAATTGTGATGTTTATCCTAAATAAAAATAGAGCAAAAAATCACAATGGTTTTACACATGGCTGAAGTCATTTGGACAAGATACCATGTGACATCGGGCTGTGCTTCGTCAATTCATTGTCGTGCACAAAAAAAAACATCGAAGTTGAATACCATCACAAAATTGCAGACGTATAACTAAGTCAGCCGTTAGGATTACAAAAAAAAACTGAAATTTGAACAAAATTTCTTTTTTTTTTTTGAATAATTGAACAAAATTTCTTAGAAATACATTTAACAAAGGATACCCAAGTGCTTTAGAACTAAACAGCAGGAACACTAAAAGTCCTAAAAAGGACAATTTAGCCAAGTTAATATAAAAGTATCTTTCTCTCTCTCTCTGTAGTTCTCTTCTTCGGCAAAGTTCAGTCCCCTCCGGCGGTGGTTTATCCACCGGCCGGAGGCCTTTTTTTCTTGCTTTCTTCTTAATCTTTCTTCCATTTTCAATCTCCATTCTCCGATTCTCCACCTATCTTCCTTCCTTTCTCCAGTTTTCAATAAAAATCGAGGCAAAACCAAATTTCTTAGAATTTACTTCTCATATCTATCTTGGTTTTGAGTCCGATTCCAAAAATAAAAAATACCTTGAGATTCAATTTCTCCTCCTTAACATCATTCCAAAATTCGGTGTTATTCCGAGGTAGGTGAATTTCGGTTTTCGTCTCGTCTCTTGACGTGTGTCTTCCCTTTTGGGTTGTTAATGTATGTTTTGTTGCTTGTATGGGTTTTGTTCCTGACTCCTTTGAAAAGGATTTATGTGGTTTTGGGTGAGATCTATAATGCGTGCATTAGATTTGAGCTGGTGTCGGATATTGCAAGAGCTTACTTTTCACAACTAAAATTTGTTCATTTTATGAGATTTTTCACTTTCGGCATGTCTATAGCTGGTTTTCGGCATGTAGATAGCTGGGGTACTTTCGGCACGTCTATAGCTGGTTTTCGGCATGTAGATAGGTGGGGTGTTTCTGAACATTGGGCTACAGGTGGTGCGTATGTGAAGGTCATTTGCAATATTACTGGTTTCAAGACTGGTACAGGTTGGATTGATCGAGAAGCCACTATAACCTTTTTTATTTCGAAGAATTTTAAAATTCATGATGTAAAACAGTCTGCAAACATAAACGGCTATTTGGTTAGCTCGTTTATTTGTTTCTTTTCAGATTGTAGTTTCAGTTCAGGGACTTGTCCTGGCTGTAATTTGGTTGTTTGAAGTTAATACAATTCCTTTGGTCAAAAAAAAAAAAACAGCAGGAACTGTTGAAGCAGGGGTTTCATAAGGAAAATAGGTCAGACAGTTTTATCCTTCTCTTCCGTCACCTCTAGCCTTGCAGTAGGATTAGAGGCCATTTATTCGCCTTGCGCCCCCATCGAACCATTTTGTGAAGACACTACCTTAAATTTTATTCTTTTTGTACTACAGCTATGATGGACTGATGGTGGCGGACATGAAATAGAGTGACTTTAGAAAGAGTAATATTTGCATTGTAGAGGAAAATTACGAAATGGGACGAAATTGATGAAAACGAAGAAATGAAAGTGGTGAAAACAGAGAATAAAATACCGTACACTTCCGAGCATAATTGGATAATTCAAGTGGTAAAAAGTTTCGATTCTTGCTCATCTCGATAACTCCGGGCATGCCAAGGCTTGACATGTCTGACTCTTGGTGCCTATTACGACCGATTTTCTCCCGGACCTTAGTTCGGTCGGACCTGCAGAAGAAGAATGCGAGGGTTGGGCCCCCCGATTCACCTCCGGTGTGAGAATAAGTCAGTCGGTTCTTTGTAAGGTAAGTAGAACGTAAAGGGCTTTTGTATTGTGTGTAAAATTGTGAATGAATGAGAGATTAAACCTGACCAAACCTTATTCTCTTCCTTCAGGCGGTTACCCGAAGAGTGGGCATCGTGTTGAAACGTGTCCCACATAATCTGCGCTATACCCATCCGTGAACCTTCGGTCAAAGCTGATCGAAGAAGATATCGAGAGTTTTTCAAGCGATTACGTCGTAGAGAAACACACATGGTTCTTTTTCACTGGAAGGAAAAAGGATCGGATCTGGCACAACCCCGAAGTTCCTGCAGCTTGCGGGGGAGGTTTCGCCACGGGCATATCCGAAGCGGCGTTCAAATGCGGCTTTTGGTTGCCTATGTCGTATATCCTTAAAAAATTGCTGAAGCAAGTAGGGATCGCCATAGGACAGCTAGATCCAAATAGCTTCTTCCATATAAATGTCTTCCAGGCCCGTTGTCTGGGGAAGAAAATGACTCCGAGGTCAACTCTATTCTGGCATCACTATGAATTCCGTAGGAACTTGAAGAGTCGTGGCTTTTATACCATCGCCCGTCGGAAAGGCAGGGCTGACTAGGCTCAGACGAACTCCAACAACAAAGGGAGTCATGATAAGTGGGCATTCGTTTCGGGACCGCGGATGGAGAAATTCGGTGTCTGGCGTGAAGTCGACCGTCAAGATTAAAATATCCGGAGCTCTCAGAGGCGGATAAACACGACTATCGCCTCCTGTACGAACTCGATATGGATAGGGTCCCTTTAGAGGACAGTCGGGATAATGACTGGTTAATCGCCCTTTGGGGTAGTGGTAACATACTTCTATTTTTGTCTCGTTAAGTTTGCCTTCCTTTACTGCATACTTGTATCCTGTGACACATACATACATGTTTAATTTGTTTTGTTGTGTGCAGTGTCTTCCCACCAGGAAATCGTGGAGAGCAAGCGCAAGAAGGCGGCCGAAGCTGCTGCTGTTGCCATTGCTGCTGCCAATGCTTCGGCTCAGGTGACCAGTGAGGCGGAGAAGTCCGCTCCAGATCAGAGGGAACTGGAGGTAAGGGAGAATGTGGTCGCCACGCCACCGGCTACTTCACCTCGTGAACGGGAGGTAAGGGATGTGGTCCTGACCGATCCACGGAAGAGAGTCTGGTCGGATGACGTGGAGTTCAAAGTGTACGCCCCTCAATGGGGGGTCTTGGAGAATAAAAAAATCATTGCCTCAACACCGGCCCCTGCTAGGGACGTGGGTCCTGATCTTTGCAGGGGTCTCGTTCTTCCGGTCGACCGGCCGTTGTTCGACCAAGTGAGCGACGTTGGGGCATGTACTGAAATGTTGGCCCTTCTGTCCATGGTAAGTTTCCCTCCTTCGTATCATATATTTACTCACCTTCAACATTTAACCTTTTTCCTTGTTTATTTTCAGGGAGTCTCTTGGGCCGCTGTAGTTGCCGAGCGAGTCAAGGGCATACAGGGCCGATTGAATGGTGTGGCTGCGCTGGAGACCAGGGCGGTGAAAGCCGAGGAAGATCTTAAGAGGTCTTCTGCGGAGCTGGAGAGGGTGACCGGCCAAGCTACTGCATTGGCGACCGAGTGGGATGCTTTGAAGCAAAAGCTGGAAGAGTCGGATACCTTGAAGAAACGCCTGGAATGGAGGAATCAGCAACTTAAAGCTTCAAGGAAGAACATCCGGAAACTGAAGAAAACTCTCGACCTTATCGAAGAGAGATGCTACCAAATGGGATATGACGACGCAGTGCGGAAGGCCCATACCGTTGGTTCGATCATACTCAACTGCTTGACGTGGGTATGATTGATCCAGTCGGTCGGGAGGGTGCAGATGACCCTTTGGTAGTGTCTTCGGGCGAGGACGAAGACATTTCTGATTAGATCTCTTTTATTTTCCTCTTTCTGTTTTGTTGGCCTTTGGGCTGTGTAATGTTTAACTTTGCCTTTGGGCTTGATATTTTCGCCTTTGGATTCTTTAAATTTGCCTTAGCGTAATTTCTTGTTTGTATTTATGCATCTTTGGTCGTTTATTACCTTAGCATAATTTCTGTGGCTTTGTGCATCTTCGGCTTTATTTTGCCTTAGCTTTATTCTTGTGTTTTATGCCTCTTCGGTATTATTTTACCTTAGCATAATTCTTTTTATTTTTATGCATCTTAGGCTCTGTTGGCCTTAGAATAATTACTCATATTTTTATGCATCTTCGGCTCTTTTTGCCTTAGCATAATATTTGTTTAGCTTTATGCATTTTCGGCTTCAGCCTAGCATGATATTCATATTCTGTTGTAACCTAGCTGCCCCCAGTATTTAAGGGGTTTTGTAAATAATTAAATTCATGTTCGGTCGGTGAAAAATATTTCCTCCCGGCCTTAATTAATGTCAAAGCAACTTTAAATACTAAGACACTTATAAGGATCCATATTTTATTCGGTCGGTCCCAAATATGGGTCCGTTAAGTTTTTGCAATGTACTTGAATGCTGAAATAAGCTTAAAGATGCATGCTTTATTCGGTCGGCCCCAAGCATGGGTCTGTTCAGCTTAATTCTATGTACTTAACCGTTTGGTTGTCATTGTGCTTAGCTAATAACAGAAGATGTAGAGATGGAGCAAACAATCTTTCATTGATCATGTAAAACTCATACATATGTGCAAATTACAGATTGATGTTAGCTTAGGGGATTCAAAATAAACTTTCATGAAGCAAAATACTGAATTAAAAGTTATAAAATGCGTCCAGTAAGCTTACTGGTAGAAACGGCGAAGACGAGCAGCATGCCATGTATTCTTGATTGGGCTACCGTCCGGATGAGCTAATTTGTAAATACCGGCCGAACCACTTCGATCACCACGTAGGGGCCTTCCCAGTTGGGCATAAGTTTGCCTTGCTTAGCCGACATCGAAGTAGCCAATTCTCGAAGTACTAGGTTCCCGACTTGAAACGATCGCTTTTTCACACTCGAATCATAAAATTGAGCTGCTTGGAGCTGGTATCTTAGATTTCTTTGATGAGCTACTTCCCTTTCTTCCTCTAGTAAGTCAACGTTCGCCCGGAGTCCAAACTCGTTCGACTTCACATTAAACACCTGTGTTTGATAAGATTCTATGCCAACTTCAACTGGTAGAAGAGCATCTGTCTCGAAGGCCAACTTGAAGGGTGTTTCTCCGATTGAAGATCTTGCTGTCGTTCGGTATGCCCAAAGAACCCAAGGTAACTCTTCAGCCCAAAGTCCTTTGGCTTCTCCCAATCTCTTCTTGATCTCAACAAAGATAATTTTGTTGGCCGCTTCAATCGCCCCATTTCCTTGAGGATGTCCAACTGAACTAAATTTCTGTTGAATTCCGAACTGGGCTAAAAACTTCCAAAACTTTCTTCCGATGAACTGAGTCCCATTATCTGATACACATACCATAGGAATGCCAAACCTTAAGATTACCTGTTCCAACATGAATTTCTTTGCTGCCTCTTCGGTGATGGCTGAAAGTGGTCTGGCTTCTATCCACTTGGTCATGTAGTCGATCGCCACAATACAGTACTTAACTTGTTTGGTACTGGTAGGCAAGATCCCTACGATGTCAACTACCCACATATCAAATGGGATAGGGCTAAGGACCAAGGACATCTCTTCGGGAGGTTGCTTCGGGATTGTACTGAATAGTTGGCACTGCTTGCACTTCTTAGCATACTCAGTTGCATCTTCTTTCATTTTCGGCCAGAAAAACCCTTGCCTAAGAATCTTGAAGGCTAAGGATCTTCCTGCCAAGTGTTCTCCACAAATCCCCTCATGAACTGTTTCGAGGGCTAATTGTTGTTCTTCTTTGTCTAAGCATCGAAGAAGCGGTTGAGATGCTGATCTTCTGAACAAGCGGCCTCCAACTAAAATGTAATTTGCCGACCGATGTTTCACCTTCTGTGCCTCCCTTCGGTCGAGTGGCAAAGTTCCCTTCTCCAAGAATGCCCTGATTGGGATCATCTAGTTAACTCCTTGATGAATTTCCATGCAATGTTTTCTGTCTATCGAAGGCATCTTTACTTCGGTTAGATAGATTGACCCATTGAGACTTTGGGTTTCTGTCAAAGCTAGCCTAGATAGAACGTCTTCTCGGCTATTGTTTTCTCTTGCTACCTGGCACAATTCGAATGACTCAAAAAACTGAATATTCTCACTTACCTTCAAGGCGTAGGCTTTTGTCCGAGGGTCCTTCTGCCCATATTCTCCTGTAAATTGCTTCACCACTAGCATCGAATCGTTGAAAGCCCTTAGATGTTTAAATTCTAAGCTTCTGGCTAACTCCAACCCCGCAAGCAGGGCTTCATACTCTGCTCGTTGTTCGTTAAAAGGAATGTGAACCTGATGGCTTGACATATTTCGAAACCTTCCGGACTTGTCATTATCAAGCCTGCTCCACATTTGTTCCCTGCGACCGAACTATCCACAAACAGCTTCCACTTTCCCGGTGCCCGGATCAACTGCTCCTCGGGGGCCAAGTCCTTCGGTCCCGAGAATGAACATTCCACCATAAAATTTGCAAGTGCTTGGGCTTTGATCGAAGTTCTCGGTGTGTATTCCAAATCATGCTCCCCTAGTTCGATCGCCCAAGCCACTACTCTACCTGACGCTTCTGGCCTTTGTAAAATTCTCTTTAAAGGTTGTTCTGTTATTACCTTGATCGTCCTTCCTTAGAAATAGTGCCTCAATTTTCTGGAAGCCAATACCAACCCACAACCAAACTTTTCTGCATTCGGATATCTAGTCTCTGCATCATTAAGTATGTGAGAAACATAGAAGACCGGATGCTGATTCCCCTCATGCTCTTTGACCAGTACGGCTCCGAGTGTTCGGTCGTTCACAGCCAAGTACAGCTGCAAAGTTTCCTTCGAATCGGGTCTCATTAAGAGCGGGGCTTTTACTAAATATTCTTTTACCTCCTCAAATTCTTTCTGGCAGTTTGGCCCCCACTCGAAATTCTTTGACCCCTTTAGGACTTCAAAAAATGGTAAAGCTTTGTCGGCTGACCTGGAAATAAATCTCCTCAAGGCTGCTAACCGTCCGGTCAGCTTTTGGATGTCTCTGATGGTTTTTGGGGCTTCCATGTCTACCACTGCTTTGATCTTTTCTAGGTTTGTTTCTATCCCCCTTGCACTGACCATGTAACCCAAGAATTTCCCGCTGCTAACCCCGAACGTACACTTGTTTGGGTTGATCCTCATGTTGTTCCTCCTTAGCGTTTCGAAACATTCTTTCAAATCATCCGCATGATCCCTGAAAAAGGACTTCACGATCATATCATCGACATAACACTCCATGTTCCGTCCGATCTGATTTTTGAAAACCTTGTTCACCATTTTCTGGAAGTTTGCCCTTGCGTTCTTCAGTCCGAAAGGCATCTTAATGTAGGCATAACTGCCGTTCGGTGTGATGAATGTTGTTGATAAGTGGATTTTTATCCACTTGGATCGCTTCATTTTGGCTTAAATTGATCGCTTGTATCTCAAGTATTTGTGTGTTTTAATATGTTTTGTGTAGCTGTGCAGGTTAGCAAAATGTCAGCTATGATTGTTGATTTTCGTTGGTCTTGGAGTTTAAATTGAGCTTTGGAATGAAGGGTGGTGAATTTCCCTAGGCTACCATGAGGATTCATAATTCAAGAATTGAAGAACGGGAAGTGGCAAAAGAATCGGAAGAGAAAACGGAAGAGAAATGAGCAAATTGTAGGAAATTCGGATTTGACGGTAGGTTGCGCAGTCTACTTTGTTTTGGCCATATCTGGAGTTCTACAAGTCCGTTTGAGGCCCGTAAGCTGTCCACGCGAAGCTTGGAGAATTTTCTTGAATTTGGCAGAATGGTCAGAATTTTAAGCAGCGCGGTCGCGCCTGAAATACACTAAAATGCAGCGCGGTCGTGCTTGGATAAATTTCAGAAATTGTTTATAGCGCGGGGGCGCCCGAATTACACTAAAATGTAGCGCGGCCGCGCCGGACACCGCCAGAAAATTTCCAGAACCTGCAAAATTCAATTTTAACAAGGAAATTACCATAAATTCTACTTCTAATCATTATGGAATCACATGAACGGTCAGAACCTTCTAGAATCAGACTTATACATGGAATTTGCAATTATATTTCATTCAAAGATGGAATTTGCCAATCTTCTATTCCAACTCAAAGAAGGCAATTGCTTGATAGAGAGGCAAGTTGGGGCTATAAATACACATCTTGGGGGACAGAAAAAAGACACACCATTACATATCAATTACTTAGTTTTATTTGTATCTTTTCATACTTTGTTTTTATCATGGTTTCATCAGATCCCATGATGACGAGAGGTTCGATTATGAACTAATCGTTGTCATGGGATTCTAACGGATTTACTTATGGAATTTATATGTTGATTGCTTAACTTGATATATGTGTGGTGAATTTGCGATATCCTTGCAGGGTTGTATTTAATTCATATAGATGCGTAGCTAACATCTATCTTGTTAATCTTTAGTGAAGCGACAGTGGATCTTTAGATTTAGAACTTGCCATGCTAGCATAAGTCCATGAATGTTATTCATGTTTGTGGTGTGTTTCTAACCGTCTCATACTACCTTATGTAATCTTATGGATACTTGATCTTCAACCATTATGTTTTCAAATTCTATTGACATATAGGGTCTAAGCATAATTGGTGCCTGCATGATTTCTATCTTATGTGGATATTGTGTAGATTGGTGTGCGTGTACTGAAAGGTAACGTATACTTATTTCGTGTTGTCCGATTAGTTATCGTAACCACCACATGTATTGATAAAAGGGCATGATCTCTAAAGGAAGTTTGTATTGAAGTTAGGATTCCATGGTTCATATTATGTAAGTAATTCGATTTTAATTATCGTTAGTTAGTTAATTCTTAGTTGATAATTTGCATCTTAGTTAGTTTAGTTAATTAAAACTCAAATTTGTTATTTGTCTTAGCAGTGAGTAATAACCATACATTGTTGCATAGGTACAATAACTGAATTAAAACCTTAACCAGATCTCTGTGGGAACGAACTCGACTTATTCATATATTACTTGTGACCACGTACGCTTGCGTGATTTAGTGCTAACAAGTTTTTGGCGCCGCTACCGGGGATCATCGATGTTTTATTTTTGGTTTATGTGCTTGTCAATAGTGGTCGTTAGCGTTCACTGACTTGGATTTCTTATCTATCTTGTTTAGTTCGTTGTGTTTCAGGTACTTGAGTTTTGAAGATGGCATGCAAGGAGTTGCCATGGTGGGCGAGGACATCCATGCTTTATCAATGTGAGCGGTGTTTTGGCGTTCATGATCCCTCACAAATTTGTTACTACGAAGAAGTTGATCCATATGTCACTTATGAGGAACAACCATATTTTCATACCATCCTCAACAGTACCAGCAAGATGTTCCAGATAGGTCATATTTCTTTGGAAGTGAAGAGTTTCAAAATCAGCAACCTACTCCTACTTTTCAGTCAGATGAGGTTCCTACTATGGAGGAGCTTAGGATGCTTGTAAAGAGTAGAGAGAAGTCTATCAAATCTTTGGAGATTCTAGTTGCTCGAGCTGTGAGTGCTGTGAAACAAGAGAAACAACAATTCATACAAGAGGCAATTCCAGAAAGTAACTGTGACTTGGAGCAAGGTGCTGCATGCTTAATTGAAGAAGACAAATTCCAAGGTGAGGTGAGCGTTCACAAGTCATGTGAGGAATTTGATCATGTTAGGATGGTGAATGATTTGGAAAGGGCACTATTTGGGACAGACACTGTTGAGCTGCACAAATTTCAAGAATTGGTATGTGCGTACCAAGAGGCTGATGACCATGGGAAATATGCAGGTCTTCTACTTGTCTCAGATTATAAAGATGGAGGTAGCGCATTAGAGCCAATGGAGGAAGTTCTCTTTGAGGAACCAAAGGCTTCAGCAACTTACATTTATCCTCCTCCATTATATTCAAGCGAAGCCCGCGAGTGTATGTTGTTCTACAAATTGACAGATTTTGGGTCAACCGATGAAGGCATTGGAATATGTCATAGTTGTCATACGATTAGTCCAAGCGAGGAGAAGGAGCAGAAAGTGTGTTACCGTGACGACGATGAAGTCTCGCGAAGAGAGGACCAGGAAAACTATTATCATCCTTAATGGAGGCTTGGAAGTAACGTCAAGCTATTGACGTTAAAGAAGCGCTTCTTGGGAGGCAACCCAAGCATTTTTGTATACTAGTATGTTTTCTACTTTCCCTCGTATTTACTTCCATTCAATGATGACATTGAATATTTTAAGTTTGGGGGTGGTTTGAGGGATAAGTAGTGTATATGTAGTTATATGTGATTGTTAGTCATTGTGTTGATGTAGGATATCATGTTTGCATTTTAGTTGTAATTCATGCATGTTTGTGAGTCCATAATAGTTTGCATTTGCACTCATGCTTGATAGGAATTTTGTGTTGTTGACGCTTTTTGATTGAGAAGTGATATGTTTTGTTCTTGTGCACACACATACACTAGTAAGTTGAAGCTAGTAGACTTATTGAATGTTGTAAGTAATTAGAAGGACATGAATATGTGCAAGTTGATTTAGTTTGCATGCTTTGAATACAAATCGGTGCATTAGAGAGATTTTTGCTTGGGATTGAGTATGTTTTCCTACCAAGTGAGCTTTTGAGCCTTATTGCATATTTGATGCAATTTATTCATTTGCTTGAGTGTCCACGGATTGTTTGCATTGCTAGCAGTTGTTTGAGGTCTTTCTTGAAGCGCATGACATTAATTGACGATTAAAATGATAAAGGCATTTAGGAATAACCGCATATTTTCCCATATTACCACACCGTGTTTACATGATCAATTAGATAACCCGTTGAGCTTAATCCTATTTTTTCGATGACATACCACATTACTTGCCTAGACCTTTTTCTTGTATTGGCCTTACATTAATTTGAACCCACATTGTCGAAGGCTAGTAGAGTGCTTAAGGGAGTAATAAGGTGTGTAAGGGAGGGGTTTATTGTGGTCATGATTTTGGGGGAAATATTGAAATTTGGGTTTGGTTGTTGCTTGATAGTCGGCATGTGTAATAAAGTTGTGGGATCATTGTTATTGTTGATATTATTGTGTTTTGTTATATTTAGCTCTCGAAAAAAAATGAAAACAAAATGAAAAAAAAAATGAAAAAAAAATGAAAAAAAAGAAGAAAAGAAAAAAAATATTATGAGAGCATGTTTGTGTTTGTTGTGATCCTATTTTAGTCGACTAGTTGAATGTTTGTTTCTAGATAAAATTATGTGGGGAGGAAAATAGGGTGTTGTTGTGTATGTTCATTAGGGTACTTACTAGCTTTTGACACTTCACCTATTTTGGCTTATTTGACATACCTTGTCCCTAGCCCCGTTATAACCCAAATAAAGACCTTTTGATTATCGTCATTGATGTATGTTGTGTTAAGAGTTAGATTGATACCAATTGTCAAGCATGCTTATGATTTTGTTGGAATTGAGTGATACACTTACCCTTGTTCTTGAGTGAATATTCTTTTATGAATGGATTGTGAGTGTTTGCTTGTTTTTGCGTATGAGATCCCGAGTTTTGTCTCAAAGATGTATTCTTGTAGGCTTAGCATGTTTACTAACTTATTCTTACACTTGACATGGACTTGTGAGAACTTATGCATGTTCATTGAGTAGACTATGTGAATACTTGCACTTTCGACACCAAGACATTGCGTATTTACTTTGATTCTTAAGTTGATATGGCATGAGAGGATTTGAATGTATGGTAGGATATTAGTACTAGATTGATTGCATTTTCATATTAGTTGCATTCATGCATTGCATTGCATTAGATTTTGTGGATACATTCACTATAGGCCCTCACGAGACCTTACTCGTCCACTAGGGCTGCCTAGGGGTTTAAAGGGCTTGTTGCATATGCCAAATGCAACCGTGATCACCTACGGAAGTGGTACTAGTTAGTGTAGATAGATTTTTATGTTTATGCTTGAGGACAAGCATCGGTTTAAGTTTGGGGGTGTGATAAGTGGATTTTTATCCACTTGGATCGCTTCATTTTGGCTTAAATTGATCGCTTGTATCTCAAGTATTTGTGTGTTTTAATATGTTTTGTGTAGCTGTGCAGGTTAGCAAAATGCCAGCTATGATTGTTGATTTTCGTTGGTCTTGGAGTTTAAATTGAGCTTTGGAATGAAGGGTGGTGAATTTCCCTAGGCTACCATGAGGATTCATAATTCAAGAATTGAAGAACGGGAAGTGGCAAAAGAATCGGAAGAGAAAACGGAAGAGAAATGAGCAAATTGTAGGAAATTCGGATTTGACGGTAGGTTGCGCAGTCTACTTTGTTTTGGCCATATCTGGAGTTCTACAAGTCCGTTTGAGGCCCGTAAGCTGTCCACACGAAGCTTGGAGAATTTTCTTGAATTTGGCAGAAGGGTCAGAATTTTAAGCAGCGTGGTCGCGCCTGAAATACACTAAAATGCAGCGCGGTCGCGCTTGGATAAATTTCAGAAATTGTTTATAGCACGGGGGCGCCCGAATTACACTAAAATGTAGCGCGGCCGCGCCGGACACCGCCAGAAAATTTCCAGAACCTGTAAAATTCAATTTTAACAAGGAAATTACCACAAATTCTACTTCTAATCATTATGGAATCACATGAACGGTCAGAACCTTCTAGAATCAGACTTATACATGGAATTTGCAATTATATTTCATTCAAAGATGGAATTTGCCAATCTTCTATTCCAACTCAAAGAAGGCAATTGCTTGATAGAGAGGCAACTTGGGGCTATAAATACACATCTTGGGGGACAGAAAAAAGACACACCATTACATATCAATTACTTAGTTTTATTTGTATCTTTTCATTCTTTGTTTTTATCATGGTTTCATCAGATCCCATGATGACGAGAGGTTCGATTATGAACTAATCGTTGTCATGGGATTCTAACGGATTTACTTATGGAATTTAGATGTTGATTGCTTAACTTGATATATGTGTGGTGAATTTGCGATATCCTTGCAGGGTTGTATTTAATTCATATAGATGCGTAGCTAACATCTATCTTGTTAATCTTTAGTGAAGCGACAGTGGATCTTTAGATTTAGAACTTGCCATGCTAGCATAAGTCCATGAATGTTATTCATGTTTGTGGTGTGTTTCTAACCGTCTCATACTACCTTATGTAATCTTATGGATACTTGATCTTCAACCATTATGTTTTCAAATTCTATTGACATATAGGGTCTAAGCATAATTGGTGCCTGCATGATTTCTATCTTATGTGGATATTGTGTAGATTGGTGTGCGTGTACTGAAAGGTAACGTATACTTATTTCGTGTTGTTCGATTAGTTATCGTAACCACCACATGTATTTATAAAAGGGCATGATCTCTAAAGGAAGTTTGTATTGAAGTTAGGATTCCATGGTTCATATTGCGTAAGTAATTCGATTTTAATTATCGTTAGTTAGTTAATTCTTAGTTGATAATTTGCATCTTAGTTAGTTTAGTTAATTAAAACTCAAATTTGTTATTTGTCTTAGCAGTGAGTAATAACCATACATTGTTGCATAGGTACAATAACTGAATTAAAACCTTAACCAGATCTCTGTGGGAACGAACTCGACTTATTCATATATTACTTGTGACCACGTACGCTTGCGTGATTTAGTGCTAACAGTTGTCTTAGGTATGTCCTCGGCATTCATGGCGATTTGGTGGTATCCAGAGAAAGCATCCAGAAAACTGAGTATTTGATGCCCCGAAGTAGCATCTATCAGTTGGTCAATGTTCGGCAGCGGATAGTGGTCTTTCGGACAATGTTTGTTCTAGTCAGTGTAATCCACACACATTCTCCACTTGCCATTTGCTTTTTTGACCACCACCACGTTCGCCAACCAGTCGGGGTGGTCTATCTCTTCATTGAATTTGGCTTCAAGTAACTTCTCCACTTCGGTTTGAATAACTTTTTGCCTTTCCATGGCAAAATTTCTTTTCTTTTGTTTCTCAGGTTTGGCTTCGGGTGCCACATTCAGACAGTGTTTGGCTGCTGAAGGATCCAAACCCAGCATATCTTCGGGGCCCCAGGCGAACACATCGTGGAACTCCCTAATGACTTTAATAACTTTAGTTTTTAACTCAGGTTCCATGTTCTTCCCGATTTTGATCATCTTTCCTGATTGACCCACGTATAACTCAACCTCTTCAGTTTCGGCAGCTAGCTCGGCAATCGGGATAGACAAATCAGCCCCAAACTTTTCCAACTCAATATTCAATAATTGATGGCTGCCTCCAGCTTCGTTCTCACTTCGTTTCCTGTTGCCAGATTCTGTCATCTCCACATCCTTGTCATTTTCCAGATCTTCCAACATAATGATTCGGGCGGCCTTCTGGTCGCCTCTCATCTCTCCGACTCCATGCTCGGTTGGGAACTTCAACTTCAGGTGAGGGATGGAGGATACAGCCTGAAAAAGAGATAAGGCTGGCCTTCCCAAAATACCATTGTAAGGACTGTTAACCCGAACCACATAAAACTTTGCTTCTTTAACCACCGTGTACGGTGCTTTCCCCAGCATAACTGACAAGGTGATTGTCCCCTCTATCGGCATGGGCTGATTACCGAAGCCATACAATGGTGCCTCATGGCATGGCTCCAGTTGTTCGCCCCCCAAGTTCATTTTGCAATAGGTTCGGTGATATGGAATGTTGACCAAACTTCCTTCATCGACCAGCACTCTCCAAATCTTGTTTTCCCCAATCACTGGGTTTATAATAAATGGGTCTTCGTGCGGCCATATCACATCCTCGAAATCATCCTCCGTGAAAGAGATCGGTAGCGACTGCTTGGCTGCACTTGACTGGTAGAGGCTGTAGATTTTCCTGGCATACTTCTTTCGGGCTATTTTGCGGTCCCGATCAAGTATGGTTCCTCCGGATATGGTTCTTACTTCGCCTCTATACTTTTCCGACCCTTCAACATCTCTGGAATCCATCTTCTTTTCTTTTGACTCGAGTTTATCTCTCAAATCTCCCAAAACTGGGTTAATTCTCCATCCTTGATAAGTTTCTCAATTAACTTCTTTAGGTGGTAGCATTCATCGGTGTTATGACCCTTATCCCGATGGTAGTCACAGTACTTGTTCTCATTCCGCTTGTGCTCAGGGGTCTTTAGCCTGGCCGGTCGAACGAACCCAGGCTTATCCTTTATCTTGTGGAGAATCTTTGAGATAGGTGTGTAAAGTGGTGTAAACACGGTACTATCTCTATCTCGCCTTCGATCGGCCCCCTTATCGGGCCTGGTATCATTCAGTCTACTTTTAACATCTCCTCTACCCCTTCGGTCATTTCTTTTATCATCCCTTCTGCTATCATTCATTCTACCCTTCTTATACCCCCAATTGATTCTAATTTCCTTCTAATGGCTTCCCCCCTCAAATAAATATCATTCAAATTCTTAGGGGGTACATCATAAAGAGAGGACCGAAGCTTCTTACCTTTAACGGGGTCAAGACCTACGGCCAGGAATCCTGCTGCCTTTACTCTATCCAAATTGGTGACCATCCCAGCCTCCTCCTTGAACCTCGCTAAGTAAGCCCTCAGTTCTTCATTCGGCCCTGTCTGCAATGAATCAGGGCCTCAGTGTCTTTCTCTCTTCAGCACAGATGGGAATAGTGCCTCAAGAACTTTTTCTTGATCTGCTCGTATGAGCCAATCAACCTGGGCCTCAGCGATCGATACCACATTGACGCTGGCCCTTTGAGGTAGGTCTTAAACATCTTACAGAGCATCACATCACAGTGCCCCATACCGGTCATGAGCGATTCATACTTCTCACAATGGTCTTCGGGGTCACCCTTTCCATTAAACTCATGCATCTTCGGGAATTACCTTCCCGGAGGTGGTCGATATTGCTCGATGTCTTCAGTCACCATGGGTTCGTGGCTGATCTTTCTCTCCCCAAATATTACTTTCTCGAGCCTTCAGATTCTGTCATCAGTAGGGGGACCTTCTTCTTCGGAATCAGAGGAGTAAACTACCTTCGATCGGGTTCGCTTAGAGTACGATTCAGAGTTCCACGACTCCTCTTCATCGTGTCTGGGCCTCTTATCCCTTCGGTTCTCTGGCTCCGAGTCTTCGGCCTCCAGGGCCTCCCGCAGCGCCTTCCCTTGTAACTCAATCTATTCTCGTCGAAGCTTTAGGGCTTGCAACCTCAAACGATCGACCTCCCTCTGCTTGGCCAGCCTCTCTGTGTCCCTATTGCTCCTTTCTTTATCCTTCTCCTTTTGTTTCCCCTTGGCTTTCTGCTCCTCTCGCCACTTCAGGAGCATCTCTTGTTGTTCCTCGGGAAACGGCATATCTCCCTCTTCTTCGAAAGTCAGCAGCCTTGGGATGACAGGGGGAGTCATCCTCGGGATGATAGGAGGAGTGCGGCTGTTTCCAGCCACGGTGGTGTTATCGGTTAAGGGTGTGTCTTCTATCGTCATAGCCTCTGGTAAATCTCAACACAAACGTATCTCTACTTTCCCACAGACGGCGCCAAATGTTACGACAGGTTTTCTCCCGGACCTTAGTTCGGTCGGACCTGCAGAAGAAGAATGCGAGGGTTGGGCGGTGTGAGAATAAGTCAATCGGTTCTTTGTAAGGTAAGTAGAACGTAGAGAGCTTGTGTATTGTGTGTAAAATTATGAATGAATGAGAGATTGAACCTGACCAAACCTTATTCTCTTCCTTCAGGCGGTTACCCGAAGAGTGGACATCGTGTTGAAACGTGTCCCACGTCTTAGGGAGTGTGAACCATATGACCGTTACATGCAAATAGACCGGACGATAATGGGCTTCCTTCGGATTTCTAGTAATGGGCCTTCGGTCCAGCCCATTAATGGGGTGGGCCCCCAACAGTGCCACTCTTGAGAAGATAGTAGTGGTTAATTGCTCAGATCTTACTAGTACTAATGCAGTTGAAGAATTAGGTGCTCTTGTCAGATATTATGCTTCTGAATGTGTTTGATGGAAAACTTATATATTGATATGTTAGTGGTACATGTTTATGTAGAATTGCATCAATAGTTAATAACTACACCATCACTTCTAGATAAATATCATGGAATAAGATTACATACAACAAATCTTTAACATTATAGAAAGATAATCCTTATCACCAGTGGCGGCTGTATGTATTGGGAAGGTGGGTCACGTGACACACCATTAAAAAAAATTAAAATTATTTTTTTCATAATTGTATATACAGAATACAGGGGTTAAAATTAACACTTGTCTTCTGTTTGTTTTATTAGGTTATTCATTCACCCCTCCCGAATCCCACCTTTCTGGCTCCTGTGTTCTCTAATCTTTTCTTCTTAAATTCTAAATTCTCCATATTCATCTTCCAAATTCCTTCCATACATCTTCTAAATTCTCTTCTTAGTTTTCAAGTTTCTTAAATTCCCCAAACTATACAATTTGATAAAGAAAATGTTAAGCTTACAAGGTGTTTATGAGAAGGTCTCAAAGAATTATTTGATAAAATTCTTTTCCTTCTTTTGTCATTGTGTATTGACATAATGAAAATTGGTGTTGATTCTTCCCGTTGCAACCGTAAGTGTTGAAAGAGTTTTTTCGGGGATGACGCAAGTGAAAGCTAAATTACGTAATAGCATGGGAGATCAAATGTTGAATGATTGTTTGATTACATATCAAGAAAGGGATTTGTTTTTGAATGTTAAGATGAATGATATTGTAGATCGCTATCAAAACATGAAAAGTCGTCGAGATCAATTGTAATAATTTGAAGTTTTCTATTATATGAATCAGTTTTTTCTCTATTAGCTTGTTGATATCAAATTGGTGACACACCATGTGCAAAATCATGTATCATATCACCCCATGCAAACCCATGAGTATGAAGATGAAGTAGACCACGGAGGAACTGAAACCTGGTCATATGCATGGGTTTGGTTAAGATATCAGCAACCTGATCTTTTGTACTCACATATTTGATGGAAAGAAAACCATTCACCACTTGTTACGAACAAAGTGATAATCTAGTTCGTGCGAGCATGGAAAACAGGATTAGAGCACAAGTATATGGCACCAAGCCACCAACATTATCTCAGGAAAGACAGACTTTACCAATGGGAAATCCAAGTTCAGAGAATAAAGACCGTAACCATATGAGTTCATTGGCGATTGACTTGTACTCACTCTCACTGGAAGACCTTGCAACAGTTGGTTGTTTTCTGGACATCCAAGAAATTGGAGAAGAACCCATAAAGATAGCATAACCATTTGTGTAACGTCGATTATCTTTATCACGACCCCAGTCACTATCGACAAAGCAATGAAGAGAAATATCAATAGAAACTGGGAATGAGAGACCAAAATGTGAAGTACTTTAAAGATTACGCAAAAGGCGTTTCAAAGATTTCCAATGAATATCCGTGGGAGAATGCATAAACTTACAAAGCTTGTTTACACTAAAAGCAATATCTGGTCTAGTAATATTGAGATATTGTAAAGCACCAACAATACGACGATAATCTTCAGCTTTGAATTGTAAAGGGATGCCTTCAAACTTCGAAAGAATATCAGTGATCATAGGGGTAGTAGCAGATGATTTTGTATCATGTATACCATACATTTCCAAAAGATCAAGTACATATTTCTGTTGTGTAACATGTGAACAAGTGGAATTAGTAGTAACCTCAAAACCAAGAAAGTAATAAAGTGAGCCAAGGTCCTTTACTGGAAATTCTTTTTGAAGCCGGCCAATTATGAAATCAATCAGCGCTAACGAAGAACCTATAATCATTATATCATCGACGTAGACGAAAACATACAAGACTTGTTTATTCTGTCGTAAAATAAATAAAGAGGAGTCAACTTTAAAAGGATAAAAACTAAGAGACAACGGATATGAAGCAAAACGAGAAAACCACATCCGACGGGATTGTTTTAACCATAAATTGATTTGCGTAATTTACACACATAATCTGGTTTTGTGGCATCAACAAAACCCCTTGGTTGAGACATATATATATCCTCCTCTAAATAGCCATGAAGAAATGCACAAGACACATCCAATTGTTTCATTGTCCAAGAAAACTTTGTAGCTAGAGCAAGTATTACTCGGACAATTGTAGCTTTGATGATAGGACTAAACGTTTCAGTATAATCAAGGTCGAATTGTTGTGTGAATCCCTTGGCGACTAATCACGCTTTGTAACGTTCGATGGACCCATCTTTGTGTCTTTTGATCCTGAAAACCAACTTGTTATCAACAATATTAGCATGAGATGGTTTTGGCACTAAGGTCCAAGTACCATTAGCTCGGAGAGCCTCTAATTCTTCAGACATTGCTGTCTTCCATTCACGAATTTTAATAGTCTTACTACCTCCGTCCCATTTTGAATGAACTAGTTTGACTTTCACGGAGATTAAGAAAATATTGTAGAAAAGGAGTAAAGTTAGTTGAAAAGTGGGTAAAGTGATGGGACCTATCAATATTTAACAATAGATTTGAGATAGTGGAAAAAAATAGTGGGTGTAATAATGTTTATTTAATAAAAAAGTGGAGAAGTAGTGGGTGTAATAGTGAAAAATAGTGTTCAAAAATAGTAAGTATATTATGTTCATTCTTTTTGGGACGTCCCAAAAAGGAAAGAGGTTCACATAAAATGGGACGGAGGGAGTATTAAAGTAGAGGGTTCATGTTCTTTTAAATTAAGAGACTGTTTAGAATGAAGAGCAACCAAGGCTTGTGGGTTTCTTGTTTTCCTATAAGTAGATGGACGCATTATCATTGGATGAGTTCGTTGAGGTGAGATCAAGGGACTAAAGATGGGTGAACTGGTTGAAGTACACTGAGATAAATCGACTAACAAATTAAGACCAGAAGAACTAGTAGGGTCAGAATTGGGGGGGCATGTCGATGTGAAAGAATTGGTGAGGGAGAAGTATGATGCAGCTGGGGAAAAGGAGAAGATGGAGGTGTCGAGTTTGATATGGTGCGAGGTGAATAAGATTCATTTTGCAAACCTGTACATGGTGTTGAGAGATTAGATTGAACATGCAGCCAAGGTGTTGATTCTGGACTTTGCCGAGAGGCAGGGACTCTAATTGGAACACATTTGAATGGGAATTGTTTTTCATCAAAATGTGCATGTTTAGCTAAGTAGACACGATTAGTGGAGATGTCATAACAATGATAACCAACACGATTGGAGGCAAGTCCGAGATACGCACATTCTTTACTTTTAAAAAAGAATATATGGGAGTTATAAGGACGTAAATATGAAAAAATGGCACATCCAAAAATTTTGGTATCACAGTATTTAGTATTTAGGGAGGACTCCAGATAACTTATGAAATGGAGAATGATGATGTAAAATAGGACTTGGTAAACAATTAATGGAATTGATTGCACTTCGAAAAGCATATGTCCAAAAACGAAAAGGAACAGAAGCATGAGCTAATAAAGATAACCGAGTATCAACAATATGTCTAATTTTCCTCTGTGATAAACCATTCTGTTCATATGTGTATGGACAAGACATGCGATGAATAATGCCAGTTTTATTAAAATAACGATGTAACTTTTGAAATTCATCACCCCAATCTGAATGAAAAGCTTTAATGGAAGTATTAAATTGTCGATGAACTAAAACTTCAAATTCTAGGAATTATATCAAAAACATCACTCTTTTGACAAATACAATAAATCCATGTATATCGAGTATGATCGTCAATAAAAAGAAAAAAATAACGAAAACTTGAATTTGATGAAATAGGAGCCGGTCCCCTGACATCCTAATGGATAATTTGAAAGGGGGATGTGCTTTTATGTTCAACAGTAAGAAGATAATTTTAACATTTTTCCTAAACGACAAGAATGATAATTTTAAATTGATTTAAAAGATAAGCTTGAAGTAGCTAAATTATTTTTCCTAACAATTGAAGAAATAGTTCTGGAATGAGGATGTCCCAATCGAGCTTGCCACTCCTTCGACGAACAAGATTCAACAACACAAGCTGATTTAGACACAATCGGGGGCACTACGTACAAGTCATCATTACTCTAGTCTTGTAACAAGATTTCCTTGCTCGCTTGGTCCTTTACATAAAAATTAGAAGGCCAAAATTCAAAGAAGTAATTATTGTCAGTGAAAAATTTTGAAACAAAGAGAAGCAGTCTCGTTATTTTTGGAACATATGAAGCACATTGTTGAATTTAAGCATGCTATTAAAATTTATTGAAGGATAGACTGCATAACCTGTTTGAAGGATAGAACCTTTTACCCGAGTGGCCGTGTTTTTAGTGAACATTATCCTACCCTTTCTGCTACTTTTATTTTGATAATGTGCAGAATAATGTTATCGTCTCTTTATTTTTTTAAAATACTATCTGGTATCTACTTTTTAGTTTTTTCTTCCTATCATGTTTCATTTTACAACTGCAATATCATCTTGCGGAAAGTGATTGTGTACATTAGAAAACAACGGTCACTCATAAGAGAAATTCAATGTTCACTTATATTGCAATGTATATATTTATTCAATCATTTCACAAGATCTCGTTAATATTTTCTTTAAAATAAGAAGAGTATGGAAATAGACTTAGGAAGCTAGGGGCATTTGGTTAGGGTGATAAATAAGGCTTGCGATCTATCGCAAACATATATTACGCATATCCATATCGCAGAAAATTTCTGCAGTACGTAGAGTGATGGATCTTCCGTTTTCACACCAAAAATTTTACTATGCTGCAACATATGTAGATCAGCCCCAATAAATAAAGGGAAAGGAAAATAATTGGACTCATTCCTTTTATTGATGTTTGTTTTGAAAAAATAATCATTCCATCCACTTTAGTTTTAAATTTACTTAATATCCCTCGTGTCTCATTTTTCGTTTTCCTTTCCTAATTTTCTTTTTCATATCAATTATAATTTTATCTTAAACCATTAAAACATAAATTATTGCAGTTTGATAGCCTCAACTATTATAATTTTGCACAAAAATGATTTTTTTTTTTAATTTTTACATTTTATGTACCAAACTATTATTATTTTTAATAGATGATTGCATTCCGCCAAATTTTTTTAACAGACGTTAATGGATTCACTTTTAATTTTTATATTTCATTTTTATGACTCAACTGTTTTTTTTTTTTTTTTGCGAAAAAATGGCTCTTTCATATATTCTGCTTTTTTATTAACCAAATTATTTTTAAAAGTAATTTAACTAAGTTATACTTATAGAATGCTCAACTGAATTTGAGATTTTTTATTGTGTAATTATTTTACATGATTTTTAGGCACCGGTACCAGAAAAACAAGTTGAATAAAATAAGAATCAGTTGTTGAGAAAGTTCGATATATGAAAGATGAAAAATCTAATATGATGAATGATGGCAAACTCGTTAAGTTTTTTATCGTATGTCTAACCTACTCAAAAAATTTACTTTTTACATTTTTAGTTCTCTTAACATTCTAGTACCTATGTCTAGAACTCATGTACAATAGTTATACAATAAAAAATCTCAAAATCAGTTGGGCATTCTAACATTAAAGTTTAGTTAAACTATTTTAATATAATATTTTGCTTAAAAAAAATGACAACATATATAAGAGAGTTATTTTTTCGTAAAAAAATAATAATCAAGCCATCAAAGTACAATAATAAAAATTTAAAAGTGAATCCACTAACGTCCGTTAAGAATCAAAAGAATAATAATTTAGTACATAAAATGTTAACAATTATAAAAAAAGTCATTTTTATGCAAAAATGTAATAATTGAGATCATCAAACTGCAATTAAGTCAAAATTAAAAAAATAATTATTAATAGTTTTTATAAATTAAAATCAATTTTGATATAAATTTGATTCCGTTTCTGGATCAAAATCAAACAGGTAAAATAATTCAAGATCGTTCCTTTCCATTCTCCATATTTCCCTTTCTGAATCCATACCGTTTTTCCAACATGAACCCCACCCCACCATCCCCCCCCCCCCTTATTCTAGAATAAGTAATATTGTGCTCCATGTAAGGTTTCCAGATCTAGTGCTCTGATTGCAGTTACAGTTTTGCTATTGTAAGGGTATCTTCTTAAGCAGAGGGATATTGTCAGTTATAAATAAAAAAAGAGCAGAAAAACCATGATTGTTCCAACATGGCTCAAAGTCACTAGGACAAAGTACCATGCAAATTTCAAATTCAGCCCTTGGCATGTAACATCGGGCTGCGCATCCTCAATTTCATTTTGAAGTGCACTAAAAATTCAACTACATGTACCATCATAAAATTGCAGAATACATAAAACTAAGTTAATTGTAAGGTTTTAGCAAAAGAAAAAGTCAGACTGTAAGGATGGGAAATACAAAAATGGAAAAGAAAAATTAACAGATTATTATCCATACTTGAAAAACATGGTGGCTCAATCACATCCAAACAAACAGAACTTCTCAGAAATACATTTAACAGGGAGATCTGAGTACTTTGGAATTCAACAGCAGGAAGGATCGCAGCAGGGCAAAGGTCAGACAGTTCTATCCTCCTTGCAGTAGAATTAAAGGCCATTTAGTCCTCCTCTTCCGCCTCCTCCAGCCATTTTGCGAAGGGCTCCATTGCCTTCACAAAGCTTTGCCTGCATCCCAATTGCGAAATTAGAAAAGATATCTAAAGCTATCTAGAATAAGCAGAGTGTTTACAAGTCACGTCATTTTTTGCAAGTGCATGAAAAGGATAAGAGCATAATTGATTGTTTAAGCAGGTTCGGTGACTTCCCATTTCCATTGGCATATTTGATTTTTCTTATAGGAAAAACAAACTATTGAGCATCTTAGGCTTTCAACAGAAGATCGTGAAGTGTGCTAAATTTAATTTCTGATTGCTAATGAAAACTGGACTAGAGTTACAATTAAGCAGGTTGCTCATTCCAGTCCCCACCCTGGCCAAACAATGAACAAAACTTAACTGTATAAATATTATAAAAATAAAAAAAGCAGCGTTCTTCTAAATAAGGGGTCCTATCCAATTGTCAAGAATGCATTTTGATATACATGTCAAGATCCTGCCAGTAAGTGATTTAAATAATCTTACATGTCAACAAAACATAATTACGTCAATGTACTACTATATTAGCCCCAATGCAGTATCTCTCTGGAAGGTTAGCTACTACAACTCTAGCACCAGATAAGTTCATTTGACATTAGACAACTAAAATTCTTTATGTTCATCCAAGTACATTATCATACTCTCTTCTTTTAAATCTTTGATATCTTTTTGACTATTTATTCTTTAATCCTGGGTGCATGATGTAGGACAAGAGACCCGGGTTTTTGAAGAAAGATCACGATTCTGAGGATGCATGCTGGCCTGACCACGCTATTGGGTTGCATGAGCATGCCAAAATTGAGAAGTACTGACATAGCTGAAGGCATACAATCTAGATACAGTGCATGATCACGCTCAAGGTTGCATGAGCGTGCTAATAAAGATTTTATTTTAATTAGGATTTGTTTTATTTTGTAAAATAGGGTTTTATATCCCTATATATACATCATATGATGCAACAGTTATGATGATCTATAATCTTAGATTGAATAAAAACCATCGAGAGCTTTCTCATCTTTTTTGGTGGATTACAGAGTTTATCAGTTAAATTCGCGTTTGCGTTTTCGATTTTGTTTTTAAGGAACGTTTGTTAATCCTAGTCTTCCGTTCTGCGTCACTGCACCAGTTACAAATCAACATACACTATGATGTGCAGGACTGTTAGGTATGTCCCATCTTTCCCTACGAGATTTAACAATTATTCATAAATATGCACAAGTTCTACAAATATTTTAACTTTGTAAACAAATGCATATTCTCATATTCTTATAACAGCCATATAGAGTAATAATACCTACGGAAAAAAAAAAAAGAAAAAAAAGGAAACATTTAACATCAACACAAAATAAAATTAGTTCTAAAATTACCTGCCCTTGGGATTTGTTCCCTTGCGAAACCAGTGAAGAATGGTATCTTCTGCAAGCACGTCCAAGTCATACAAAGACCTCACAATTTCCGGAAATATCTTCATCAACTTTGTATCCTCGTAGCACTGAACCTGGACTTTATACAGGAGTTCCAATTCAAGCTTGCCACTGGTGCAGAAGGTATTCAATAATTCTGCCCATGTTTTCACCTAGATACAACCCATTCAAGTTAATGCACAAACAACACTATTATGGGAATTGTTTTTATTTGTAAAATGACAGGCTATTGCAAGAACACGGATGCCCACATCCATTTCATTATTCTTGCTTCTCTCGTTCCACATGTTAATTTCCCAAAGCATATTAAATTGTCATAAACTCAACAATGTGGGTCGTACAGATCAGAAATTTACACGAGAAACTGTCAACATATAATTAGACATGTATGGATTTTTCGTTTCTCTGTAATATAAGCAGCTTTAAGTTAACAAAGGCAACCTGATGAAGCCTTGCTGGTTTGCAACATTACAAAATGAAACAGTCTATATTTTTAACGGGAAAAGAACGACGATGGGATTTACAGCTTCAAATAGCGAGGCAACAAGATCAGCGAGGCAACAAGAAACATTCAAAGGCACTTATTAAATATCAGACAGGCTACGCCCCTTATCCTGTAACTTATACTCTATGAACCAATTTCAGAATTTACCGCCTGTAAGAGTTTTAAAGAAAAAATTATTCAGTCTGTCCAGCCTCGGAGAAGGGGGGGAGGAGAGTGTGTCGTTTTTTTAGTTATGGAAAGGAACCTCATATTTTTAGTCAATAATCAATTGAAGATATAGCGTAGTCAATATAACATAAGCACATATTGTGTACCTGGCGAAGAGCCAAGTTAGCATTCTGCTGTTGATTCTTTCCAGACCACTGAACAGCATCCATCATTACATCCCACAAGATCCGTACAACTTCAATATCTGGCAATTTAGCGTCTTTAACATGTTGCTTCACAGATTCTATTACTTCAGATATATCAGCTTCCTCAGCTATCTGAGTTGTCAGTGCAGATTTCATTTCCTTCAGCTTCACCTCAAAAATTTTCTTCTCATTGTACTCAACCAAGGGAGCAATACCAGCTTTCCTGTTAGGCGAAACTTGTTACAAAAGAGAAGCCGTAATGCAGTGATAAAATGCTACATCCCTATTCCCTACACATAAATGACCTTGTACAAGGAAATATCATAAAATTTGGGAAGAGATCTTAAGGAGATCCCTTTGCAAATTAGAAAAAAGATAAGTAAATGATGCAACAAAATATTATAACTCAATGTAGAAGGAGAAATATAGAGGGAAAGAAAGGGAATACTTATGCACTTCGGTAACTAAAGCCACTGATATCAAAGTATAAAGGGAACCGTAAAATATTGTATAAATGCAATATGGTTTCCTTCAATAGTGATGTTAATATTACAAGGAGAAATACAAGCTTGTAGGTTAAATAACAGATCAGGCAAAGAACACTAAAAGGAGGACTGATTGCCTAAAGCAGTTCTACATCCTTCTAATAATGATTGCAGGTGTATTGAACAGATTGCGCACCATATAATATTAAACTACAAAAAATACTTACGTGAAATGCTCAGAAAATGCTTCAGGAGAACGCTTTGCAGAAGGGAAGAACTCAAGAAGATTATCCTCCATCTTCCCCCTCTTTAGAATTGCAATCAAATCATCAAGGCTATTGTCAATCAGATATTCCTTGAAAAAATCTGTTATGAAAGACAGTACTAGCCCTTTTCCAACAAGGTTATCCTTGAGTAGAGGCTGAAATACAGTCTCTGGTGGAAGTCCTGACAGCTTCTGGGAAAATGCAAGTGCTGTGAAAATTGCCAGCTTCTTCCTTTCATTTTCCTCAAAAAGCTCAAGGGACTGCAAAAACCTTCTTGTAACATTTTCGAGATTTTTTATAAGGAATGGCCGTCTTCGCAATATCTTCTGTATGTAAATCACAGATGGCAATATGAGTTCACGCTTAGGCTCGCAGTCTATTACAGAGTAAGGATGGCGCTCCCCCTCATCAGATTTCGTTGTGCCAGGTTGTGTACGCCCTCCTGTGAAGACAACCTGTTGGCATCCAGCAAATGTTAAATACAATATACAACTCAGACACTCAGACACTCAGTTATCAGAAAGTTAAAAACATTTGATGCACTCTCAGGTTGAATAGAAGGCAACAAAAAAGTATTCATAAATTTCAAAAATCATTGCTTTGTTGTAGAAAAAGAAGTCAAGTGCTTAAGAATTCATGATTAAAAAAAACTTGCCTCAAAAAAGGTGTCACCGTATCTAGAGAAGTTAAGGTCTGATGATTCAAGGCTCCTAGCAATAAGTTCCTGCACAATCGATAACCAATATTTATCCTTATCTTGACAAGGAAATACAAAAATTGTGTACAGGCACACTTGAGTGAATCAACAAAGAAATACATAAACTACAATGTGCACACTACAGAGGTACATCAATATACAAATCTTACCAGATCACCAGCATTATCCAGATAAATCTGGACCACTGCATCAGCAAAAGCTGCAGGGTCCAGAGGAGCAGCAATATTCCGTTTGCGGGTCTTAATCCGCGTACCACTGTAACGGCAGAAAATGAGCCAAAGTTGTTTGATCAGAAATAAAATATCATGTAGAAGCAGCACAACTAATGACTCCTAGCATTTATTTTATTCATATACATATACCTCTATATAGTGAAAAAACACAACTAGCACAAGTATGCATAATCCCAAACACAGACGAGCACTATGCAACTTATCTTTAGCATTTGCAACCTCAGTTTATCTTTCAATAAACATTAAGGTAATGCAGGATAGAAACGACCAAAACAAAAAAATATATATAGAGCTTGGTGAATTAATAGCGGAAAATTCAATACCCCAAGAATTTCTCAACTGCAGCAAGGGGGAAAAGTTTGTTGATCACAACAAAATAAGTTCTCAGTTCAATGTTGATCCAAGTTAATTTTAAATCGATTTCATATGTGGGATTACATGGTAGTACTTATCCTAAATCGTATTTGAAAACTAAGATGATACAAATTGTTAGAACTTCATAACAACTAATCCAGTCATACAGATTCCTACAGTAACAAACTTCCTAAATTCTCGTAGCAGTTAATAATAACAAGATTTAGCATCGTCCAGTATCAAGTAGATAACAGTTTTAGACTTTTAGTATTAACATAACACATACTTTTCCTTACATATGTAATCGTGTTTCCCAATTCCCACCAAGAAGTAACATAACCATGCAACAGGTGCTTTTTCTAGAGGAACAATTTCAATGATTTGCACATCTGGTCCGACTTGTTGGGTTTCAAACATATTTCTTAGATTTCTTAAGGTGGACAACTCATTTACGAACTGGGCCACTGGGGTAGTGGGGTTATAGGGTTGACAGGTACAAATGACTAAACTAAAAATTTCATCATTAAATCAATAAATCAATTCCCACAACAATTTCAAATCACTGAAAGATAGAGAATAATAACTTACAGAAAAACACTACAAATACATTATCATCTGTAGTACTAATAGTTATATTAAAAAACTAAAAAAGTCCGAACAATAATCTAAAACAAAAAATAACCAAAACAGACAATACACAAACATCCAGACAATAACCAAAACACACAGTTCCTTGAGTAAACTGTAATGAACATAAGCATAATAGTTCCAACTAAGACCAATTGTAATATCTGAAATATAAGCACATAAGACTTCATTCAAGAATCAACTCAAGACAATCTGATTCAAGCATTGCGTATATATGCATATATTGTACAAGAGTAGAACTGATTCTAAACTCAAATAAACACGTAATCACACAAAATAACCTCCGATAAATAAAATCACATCTCTCGAGCACAAATTATAACAACATTTCGAAACTATTGTACACATCAAATGTCAATAGATCTGGCCATAAAATCAAGTGACTTATAATAAGAACAACGAATCTTACCCGAGCGTTGGCTTCTCCTTCGAGCTACAAAACAAAAAAAGAAAACAAAACATAATTAGACCTAAATCAATCAAAATATACACAAATCAATAAATAAATAAATAAATAAATAAATATGAATTGATGAAGATACGAATAACGAACAGATCTTTAAAGAATTTGCAAGAAATTGGAAATATAGATCTGAAAAAAAATGAATCAATTGAAGCGATATATATGTATGTGAGTACCTCATAAACCGAGACGTGAAGAATTCGAAGGCGGCGAGCTTCGATTAGGAGAAATCGAGAGAGAGATGGAGGAGAGAGGAGAGATTTGGGGAGAGGAGAGATGTAGAAAGGAGAGTGAAAGAGAGAGAGATGAAGAAGATATTTGTGTTATAAAGTTTGTGTTTATGTGTGTGTATAGGTCAGAAAAAATGAGCATACTGCATATAGATGTATGGAGCGCGTGGAACGAGTTCCCCGTGTTATTTGCGTTATTAGACCACAAGCCCCTACTAAAAGGGGTATTGTATTATGACTTTTAATGACAATTTTTGGGGTAATGATTTTTATGGATTTTATAGAATTTTAATGACTTTTAATGATTCTTGTTGAGTCATTAAAATTTTGAAATACTTTTGATGACTCCTAATAAAATGACTTCTAAAAACTTTCATAGACTTTTTGATAGATTTTGTGGTTTACTAGACTAACTACAAAGATCATATATTAGTCAATGCAGTGAAATCCTTTAACCTTTTTTCACTGCAATCCAATTTCGATTGTGTGTTCTCTGATTAATCCGGCCACCAAAAAATTGAGTACAAGGTATATTTCTTTTTAAATTGAGTATTCATTGCATATTTTTATGTGAGAATTATATATTTGTCACTATTTATAGTTAATGATGATGCAGAGCTATGTCATTTGCCAGCAATATTTTTATGATGCAAAGCTATTTTGTTGGTGGTGTTTTATGTGAATTTATGCGAGCACAATATTTTTAGAAGCCCTTGAATTACTATAATATTTGATGTATTCTTATTTTACTTTGTGTGTTATGATCTAGTTTTACAAAATTGCAAAAGATGATCTAGTTTTACAAAATTGCAAAAGATCAGACCCTCAATAATATTGTTTACTAAATGACTATAAATATGGAAATTGAGATGGAAGAAGAGGAAGAAAGAGAAGAAAAGCGACAGGAAATTTTAAAAAATTTATTGAGAGTAAATGAAACAATTTTATTCAAGATGATTTTAATAGAATTATTAGAAGTCATGTCAAATCTTATCAAAAAGCTCATGACTTTTTTTTTCAAGGGATGTAGTTATAATTTTTGTTACAAGTCATTAAAAGTCATTGACTTTTTGAATAACACGATACTTATAAAGAATCTATAAAAGTCTAAATTCAATACCGCCCTACTTATAAATACGTCTTAAAAGTCTTAATTGAATAACACCATACTTTTAAATACTCTTTAAAAGTTAGAATTGAATACCCCATAACTTTTAAAATCATTAAAAGTCTTTAAAAGTCTTAATACAATACCACCCCCTAAAAGTCTACATGACTTTTCAAAAATGAAATCTATTATATATATATATATATATATATATATATAATACGCCAACACAAGAAGAAAATGTGAGATTTTTTAATGCACATGAAAAGTCCAGTTTACCCCTCCCGTTTTGCCCAAACACCTCCTAATCGCTCGATGCCTGTGAAGCTGTGGTCATTTTCTTTTGGCATCCTTCTTGTTCGAAACTGCGAAGCTTTGTTTCCTTTGTTTTGTTATCAGGCCCCTAAATACTCTCCCTCCCCGGATTCCCGTTGAACTGTCAATGACCTCAAACAATCAACAGCATCAGCTCCATCTCCCTGCCGATCAATCTTCCGGTAAGCTATACCTTATTTCTTGCATTAAAATTACATATGAAATTTTAATTCGAATTTTAAGTTAGTGTTTTTTTGGTCATCTGATTGCATTCCTCCTGCTTTCAAATTGTAATTTTTTTCCCCACTCAGATTATTTTTCATGTTTGCCTCTTATCAGTGTTTTTGAATTTTAATTACTCCTCAGTTTTGCCTCTCTTTGGATTGTAATTAAGCTGCAAGTTGATCGATTTGGTTGCTGAGGGAACTTTCCACCGGCCAGTATAATCAGATCAGATTAGAAGCACTTTTGTGTTTTACGGGGCCACTGGTTGGTGTCCGATTAAATGGTGAATTTGCATTGTTTAGGTGGGAATATTTTGTTTGCAAGATTGTTTAAGAAGGGGATCTGTGTAGTGTAAATGATTACATTAATACTTTGATGGAATCTGATTGCAAAATGCAAAAGTATTCGGTATTCTTCTTTACTTAAATTTAATAGTTTGATGAAATTCTGCAAATGTTTCTCCTATGTATAATTAACGATTTAATTGTTTTGAGTTTTTCATTGTTATTAACACAGAAGTTTTGGCTCGAGATAAATGATGGAGGTGTTTTATTTAGTGAAATTTAGTAGAAAGAGGAATTCAAAAAAACACAGCCTTGTATTATCCCAACCTACTACATGTTTAAATTGAATTATTGATGACTTAACCAGGAGGCACTTAGGGATGAAGACGGTGATGAAGATGCAGGAGCCGAACATGGGGAGAAAAAGACGAAGCCGTTCTTTTCATCAGTAGATGGAGTTTCTTTTCGTGCAAATTCATTTATGGAGTTAAATTTATCAAGGCCATTACTTCGAGCCTGTGAAGTCTTGGGATATAACAAGCCTACACCTATTCAGTTTTTGTTTAGTTACATTTTATGTAAACATAGACTATACTTCTCAATTGGTTTTTGTTGAAGTACTTACTCTAAGGTTTGTTATAGGCTGCCTGTATACTTTTGGCAATAAATGGGCGTGACATATGTGCCTGTATACTTTCTTATTATATGTAGGAGTAATCACCTATATACCATCCATTTCGTAATTTTTTTTGCAATTTCAAAGTTTTTTTTTTAAATTACACTCAAAATCTTCTTTTTATGGGGGAAAAATTTGCCAAATAACCTAATGCCACCAAAATGTACCACATTAGTGTGCAACTTTAGTCAAGCATTTGTTTCCTAAAGGAAGTTGGAAGTTGCAATTGGTTTATTTAGGTTGCAATTACTTTTTACAAAACCACTTAAAAATATTTATGATTGATAAGTCTATATATATATATATATATATATATATATATATATATATATCCGCCCCTCTCTGTTATCATGACGTAGTGCAATGCTGAGAAGTCTCTGATGGCTGATCTCTTTCATAATGGTTTTATTTCAAATAGACAGCAGCCTTCGTACTACCAACTCTGTAAAGATTATTATGTCGTTCGAAAGGAACACCTCCAGCTATTAGAGTACCTATTCTTACTCCAACTAGGGAGTTGGCTGTTCAGTAAGTCATATCTTTCTTGGACCTTGGTATTTCATTCTCCCTTTCACTTTATGTTGTAGTGTTTTACATTTCATAAATACAATCATCTGTTGTGTCATCATTTAATATATCTTTTTATTATCGATGATACTCCACTGGCTATTTTGTTGCTCTACATGGATCTTTCTGTGTTTTTCTAAGAAAGCAAACCTTGCCATGTGATCGATGTAGCTACCAAGATTACATACATACATGCATATTATACCAACTGCTAATGATAAGGGACAATTAAGATAGGTTTTTTCGCAGGATACATAAAATGAAATAATGCTGCATCGTGATGTCAGTATAATTTGGCTCTTGTGTATGCGCAATTTCCAGGATGTAGGTAGGACTCGCAGTAAAGCCTTGGGGTCTTGCGTCCCTGATTCGCAGTAATTTGGCTCTTGCTGCCAATCTGCTCTATCCCCATGAAGCTGTGTTTTTTTCCTTGTCATCCTTTTTGTGACCGACTGCCAATCTACTCTATACCTCCGAAGCTGTGTTATTTTTTATTTGTTTTTGAAACCTTAAATTAACATACACTAAATTAACACCCTCCCACCCTCCCTCCCTCCCTCCCTAGATTTAGTCTCAACCGTTGAAGTTTTCGATGGCCTCAAACAATCGACAGCAGCAGCTCCGTCTCCCTCGCGATCAATCTTCTGGTATTCAGTATCTTATTTTTTTGCATTAAAATTACATATCAGATTTCAATTTTAATTTTTAAATTTGTCTCTTTACCGATGTGAATGCGTTTCACCTACTTTCGGGGTTTTTTGAAGTTTTACTGCTACTAAGTTCAGTTTTCGTGGATACTCAGTTTACTTGTTTGCCGGACAAATCAGATTGATGGTAAAAAGTTGAATTTTGTTCATCTGGGTAGATAAGTTGTTCCTAGGATTAAAAAGCGAACCTCATTATATAACTGAATCCCGCCATTTCTTATAATTTTGTTTTACTCTAATCAAGTTGTTATTCAGTGCGTTGATTTGTGTTGCTGATTAGAGTTTGTTGTTATTGCGTAGTCTTAGAAATGTCTATATAAAGGATAATGACTGGGTCAAACTGTCCTAAATCCAATGTATTTTGCCTGTATTGCATTTTGTAGATTCATGGTTACAAGTGGGTTTTATTCTCACCATTGTGCTTATGTGTTAGGATACTCTGGTGCGGTCATGGTTCCACTTGGTTGGATTGGAGGAGTTGTTGGTTTAATTGCAGCCACGGCTATATCATTGTACATCAATGCTCTCATTCCCAAACTCCACAAACATGGGGGAAAGAGACATATTAGGTACAGGGACCTTGCAAGATTTATATATGGTACGCTTTACATCAATATCACATTATTTGACAGCTCATACTCAGATTATGGCTTACATCTAGAATTGGGATTTTATTTTGCAGGTAAAAAAGCTTATTCACTTACTTGGGCACTGCAGTATGTGAATCTTTTTATGATTATTGTTGGATAAATTATCTTGGCTGGTCAGGCTCTGAAAGTAAGTTCACTTGTGAACTGCAAATGTTTATAACCAGATAACGAAAAGAGTTTGTACAAGCTTTTAACTTTTTAATTTTTGGCAATAGAAATTTTGTGCAGCGAGAGCTACTTGAATTGACAGTTTTAATATAGTAAAATAAGAATGAACAGGAAAATATGTGATTATTAGACTTATAAGGTTTAATATTATTCACTTTTTATATGCAGGCTATTTACGTCCTTTATACTGCTGACCATGTCATGAAACTCCCATACTTTATTGCAATAACCGGCTTTGTATGCGGCTTATTTGCAATTTCAATTCCGAATCTATCAGCTCTGCGGTTCTCACTTGGATTGTCAACACTTTTCAGCCTGATATACATTGTCGTAGCAGTTGTACTGTCTGTTCGAGATGGTATGATGTCCAATCTTTATATTATAGTTTATATATGATTTTCTTGCAAATATGGTATCGCTTGTGCTTTTTAGTTGATGCATTTTCAATATTGATGGTGAGGAAATGATCTAATACTTGTGCCTCATTAGAAATCAATGTATTGGCTCCTTGCGGTTTATCTACAGAATTATGGTTGCTTGCTCATTCTTGTATAACTGTTTCACGTTTAAGTTAATTACGCCAAAAGAGGCCACACGATCCACTGCTGGATTTTTGCCGTTAAAATTGATAAGTTAAGAATTGGACAGTAAGAGCTGTGATTGGTTAGCTAAAATGAGCCCCTTTTTTACTTGTATTTCGAAATGCCTATGTATGCGTACCTTAGTTTGTTATGTATTGCCCTCCATTTTCAGATCATTCGCCTTGTACAATTTAGACCACCTCAAAAATGGGAATCATTAATTAATACTGGTATTCGAGTCGAATATTCTTACTGCAAGGCTAATACAATGTGAATTACAATTTGGTAGAGATAGCAGGTAGTTCAGGCGATCTTTATATTACGTACAAAGAACACAACTTGGTGTTAGATCATCTTAAACTATACCAAATTTGATTGGGTCCTGGAGAAGCTTTAATTAAGTATGTCAATTTGTGCAGATGGTAGATATATGCATACAAAAAATTATCAGCTGAATTGCCTTTGAGGTCCACCTTGTTAAATTAATACTTAATATCAAAATAAATTAATATTTTGATGTAAATTTTAGATCCCAACAATAATAGTAAAAATATTAGTTTAATTTGATTATTTAATAAACTCAATAAATTATTAAGCTTCGTCGATTCCAATGATATTAATTTATAAAAATTTTACCGTATGTTTGTTTCGGAGTAGTTACAGTTGGTAGATTATTATCTTATTCTTTTCAAATAAATTAAAGAACTAATATCCTAGAAATTAGATTCTATACTCTTTTTTTTTCATTTTAATGGAATTGTATTACCTCCTCAATTAACTAATTCTATAATAAGTAAAGTACAAAGATGATCAAATCAATTCTTTAAATATGAGATAAATAATAATATAGTACTGGGACTGTAATTAGCCTGATTGTTTGTCAAGGGCATACTTGTCGGGAAGGTTGGCAGAGGGGGGGGGGGGGATAGAGAAATATCGGAGCAGAAGAGTATATATATACAGGGAGAGACAACAGGAGCGGTAGAGGGAATGATGGGATTATGTTGCATGCACCAATAATGAAACAATTCCTGACATCCACCGGAGACACGGCGCAGGAGTTGCCTATATCGTCTATCCTGGAAACTGTTGTCCCACCAAGAACACAGGTTATCCCTTCCCTCTCATTGTCAGCTACACTTACATGTAATGGTCAACCGGGTTGCTTATATTATGCCCTATGAAAAGCAGGTGGTTTGTTGCATCTGCCAGGCAAAAATTGTTGACGTGCTTAGCAGGAATGGCTGGTATTACAACTGTTGCCCAGCTTGTGCCCAGGCCCTCCGCGATCTAAATGGAAAATTCTAATGCCTAAGCTGCGATGAAGAGACACCATCATTGGCCCAGCGGTAAACACCATGCTAAATTCTCAACGATAACTAACTCGCATGGTTGAAACCACCTACGGAACACTGTGTCCTGACACTAACTGCAGCCACGCCAAATCCATCATTCTTTTCAATTTATCAACCTCACACATGCATTCAGCAAAAAAACTCTACCTTTCCCTTTTAGGGAAAATCACATCCCACATTCAATTTTCTCTTACGCATCCAAAAAATTTAACCCCGGTCATTAACAACCTTTAATATGCAGGTTCAGGATTGTGGTGATGGTTGAGGATCAATCCGGCTCAACAACCGTGACTTTGTTCAACAAAGAAGCCGAACAACTTGTGGGCATTCCTCTGCAAAAGGTCCTGGAAGAAAATGCAGAGGTATGCACTTTTCAATTTCACACCTACCCACACAACAACTCCATTAACCAACTAATGTATTTTTAACTTTAATGTGCCTGCAGCAAGAACACATCCCTTCGGTGCTCCGTAACATCATCGGCAAAGACTGCGCCTTCCAGCTCAAAATTACCCCTTACAACATTATCCAGGGCTGTGAGGAGTACACGGTCACCAGGGTGAGGTCCCGGTGAAACACCTGGCATAGACATATTACCAGCCTCTGCAAACATGGAACCTCCCATCAGCCCCAATGTCAACAAAAAGCAGAAGCTAGCTTGACCCCTTCCATTGACCCTTCACAAATAAACTAATATGGACTTTTCTATTATGTCTGGTGTGGAGTACTGTACTCTAAAATACTCTTTTATTTACGTACCCACATGTGACCTTTTTTATTCCAAAACATTGGATTTCCAAGTATTTTTCTAAATAAGTTACTTATGAAGCACTACTTTCCCCTTGCACTGCCATACATTCTTACAAAGATATTTGAGAATTTTGGGCCAGATTCAAACTATATATTGCCTCCATTTTCTATTCAGATATCATGGGATAATGCGTATTACACCTATCGTTACAACTTCGTACTTAACTGCACAACATTCTCTGTTATTCCATCCCCTACCATCGTCTACATAATATTGCACTAAATTTAAGTGCAATCGAAAAGCCCAAAATTACATCCATCTTCAAAGCCTTTTACATCATATACAACCTATCACAAAACACAGCAAACGCTTCAATGATTCAAATCTAAAAAGCAACTGCTAGAGCATGTCCCGTGCCTCGCACGGGTTCTCATGCTAGTTTATACATAATATGTAAAAAATTAGTCGGGATAAAATTCTTATCTATAATTATAGATAATCTTTGGATATTGGCTATATTTGTCGAACTTCTAGAAACCTGTAGTGAATTGCTATATCACTTATTTTCTGTATAAAAATAATATGTTCCATTAATAACAACTTGAAATATTAATAACATACCATTTTTAAAATATAGCCAATCATTATAGCCAATATCCTAGGAACACAATGTCATAACCAATATTTTATGTAATTTAGTCAATCATTTTTAGCCAACACCGTTGGAGATTCTCTTATTGTTACAAGCCTATAACCCGGACTTGTAAACTGTTTAGTCATATTTTATTGTTAAAATTTTAAGTTGTATATATGTTTTTATTATTAAAATTAATTTTAAACTTTATAAATCTCATTAATATAATTATTATTGTAATTATTTATTTTAATTGTTACTTTAAAATACATACCTATATATTAAAATATTACGTAAAAGTAATTTTTTAAAACTTTTATTTAGTAGAAAGCGTGAAATTTATCAAATCATGTAGATCTTTTTTTGATTTTTATACAAAATTTTTTATATTGTAAGTGTTTTCCAGATTTTATGTAATTTTTAACTCTATGACTTATAACTCGTGTGATGCACGGATGTTTTTTTAAATATTTTTTATCTTATTACCCATATTTTCAAATATATATTTTTTAATTAGTAGGAATATATATATATATATATATATATATATATATATAATATTATAACAAATTTTTGATAGTATTTTAAACGATAACGTTTTAATTTTTAACTAAAACATGTTGTTGATGAAATTTTTTGGGAGCAGCTTATAAGATAATATAAATGCGTAATAATATTTTATTAAAAAATAGATAATAATTTTTTTTGATTATAAATGATGTTGACGGGAATTAAGTAGTTTATAAAATAATATACATGTTTAATAAAGATATGTTATTGATGGGATTCAAACTTTGAATCTTTGAGAGCATTTTAAATATTATAAAAGGAATATTCTTTAAGAACGAATTTATGAGAGCATTTTAAATACTATAAAAGGAATATTCTTTTAGGATTAGATCCGACGATTCTCATTTATCTGTCTTATAATCTAACGGTTATTATTTAGTGTACCAAATAAAGTGACCAAACTATCAACCAACCAAATATACCCTAGTTTGCTTATAATAGTATAGTATAGATTGTTATTACTAGCTTATAATAACTCGTGCAATGCATGACACCATTTTTAATATGTATAATTATATTAATTTTCTTAAATATTTATATGTTATTAATTTACATATCAAATTGTTGTTTAAAAATTGATATATATATATATATATATATATATATATAATTTTACACGTTCAATATAATATCTGTGCTCTATCTTGAATTTTTAAAATTTGATTTGGACGATTTTATGGCCCACAAGAATTTAACAAAATAATTTTTAATTTAATGATGGTTTAAAAATTATTTTTAATTAAAACTACACAGAAACAAAAGAGGTAAAAATTTGACGATCTTTTATTTTGAAATTTCTATTCGATTTATAAAATCTACTTATATTTAGTTTTGATTATCAAAGTATTAGATTCGACGATTGAGATTATTTTGGTAGTACAGTGACCAAAATTATGGATAAGATCCATCTTATGCATATTATATATAAGGATATAATAATAATAATAATAATAATAATAATAATAATAATAATAATAATAATAATAATAATAATTATTATTATTATTATTATTGTTGTTGTTGTTGTTGTTGTTGTTGTTGTTGTTGTTGTTGTTCTTATTATTATTCTTTGTTATATAAATAAAATTATTAAATGCTACATTTATCTTTTTGGAAGGAGGGGAAATACTTAAGAAAATGTATTAAATAATGATATCTTAATTGTGATTTTTATATACTATTATATAATAGCCGAACATTAAAAGTTTGGTCGGTCGGTCGATACGGTACCTATTGATTTTACTTATTTACCCTTACTTAAATATATATAAAATCCATTCTACTGAACTAATCAATTTCCTTTTTCTAGTTGAACATATTACCTTTTCTATTTTTCAATAACTAAATGATTTCCTTTTTCAGATAAAATACAATATCTTTTTATATTTTATCTAGCTAAAATTTCCGTTTTCTTAAAAACACTACGAGCAATTTTGTTTAATAAAATAACATAATCATATTATAATTACTATTAACTAAATCAATTACCTTTTTCAGCCAAAACACGTTACCTTTTCTCTATTCTCTAACTAAAATCTCTCTTTTTCCAATTATATCACGGGCGGTTCTATTTGATAAAAAGAAAATAATAATATTATAATACTAATAATTAACCGATTACCTTTTTCAACTAAAACGTGTCATCTTTTCTATATTTTTTAATTAAATTATATTTTTTTCCTAGGATTACCACGGACAACATTAATTTCTCATTTTCCAAGAGCACTACGAGCAATTTTATTTAGTAAAATAACATAATTAAATATAACAAAATAATTTTATTTTTCAGGTAAGATGTAATATCTTTTATATTTAATCTAACAAAAATTTCTCTTTTTTTAAAAACACTACGAGAAATCTATACTATTATATAATAGATGAAACATTAAAAGTTTTGGTACCTGTTTTTTGGTACTTCGTGAATTTACTTATTTACCCTTCATCAAAAAGAAAAATATATTCGATATTTATACTATTAAAATACCTAAAATAAATAATAACATAATATAATTAATGGTAATTAGTTGATTATCATTTTCACATTAATTTTTAGTTGAAGATATTACCTTTTATAAACACTTAAAAACATTTATTTTTAGTGGAAGATATTACATTTAATTATAAACACCTAAAAACATCAATCGTATCATATCTTCTTATCACTAATATTTCCTTCTGAATTAAAACAGGTTACCTTTTTGATTTAAAACTACTTATCACACCATATTTTTAATTATTAATAAAATATATTAAAAATCCATATACGTTATTTATAATAAGGAAACATTAGTATAATTCGTAAACATGAGTATATTAAATTATATTAAATTAAAATTAAAAATTTGTTAAAAATAATGATTATATAAAAACATAATTGTAATATTAAATAAAATTTATAACATAATAAAAGAAACACCATATCAATAATCTATATTATTATATAATAGCTGTTGTGGATCTAAAACAAGGTTACGATTTGTGATTAATGCTAGGGTGGATGAGATTCGCGCTTTAATGGCTGTTTCTGCGTTCGAGACTTTAATCGATCCTCACAGAGCGCCTACGTATCGCGTATTGAGAATCTAGCCAACGTAGTCCTGAGAATGAGGGGTCAGGCCCTTTTTATAGGCTGAGAAGCCTTAGAATTATGGTAGGATTCGGAGACTTGGTGGGCAAGTCTTTGAGGAAGGTTCTAGATCTATTCCTTGTAGGAATCAGTTTCCATATTGAATTGTGTATCTTGGAGGCTAAGTCAGGCAAGAGTAATATCCTTGTTTGACTCTTATTTGCTGAGCTGTTTATTACCCCTAATATTAATTACGAAATTAATATTATAATTGGGGTTTTGGGCCCAGCTGGTGGGCCCCACGTTTGGACCATTCTTGGCCTAATTAATGCCACATTAAATGTGTTTTTAGGGCTTATTTTCAGCCCATATCATTTGCCCCCCAACTTCTAGGAAAGCTGATCAGGCTTTCCTTGAAGTTTTACTTGTCTAACTCGAGACTTGGGTCAGGGTTTATCTTTGTACACTAGTGTTTCACGAGTATTGTCTTTAAGTGAAGCGTGGAGCGACCGACGCGTTCACGACAATGTTAATTCGATGCTAATCGGCACTAATCAGTGCTTAAACAATGTTAAACGATGATAAACAGTGCTAGACGAAGGAGATTCTGGAAAATTGTAACCTCTTCCGGGCAACGAGTCAGCCGACAAGGGTCCCGGTCAGCTGCCAGGTGCTCCTGGTCGGCTGCCAGGAGATCCTGGTCGGCTGCCAGGAGATCCTGGTCGGCTGACCCTCCTTGATTCACCTGGTCGGCTGCCAGGAGATCCTGGTTGCCTGCCGGGTGCTTCTCGATCGTCTGACACGTGCTTCTCGATCGTCTGACATGTGCTTCTCGATCGTCTGACATGTGCTTCTCGATCGTCTGACATGTGCTTCTCGATCGTCTGACACGTGCTTCTCGATCGTCTGACACGTGCTTCTCGATCGTCTGACATGTTGACGGGAGATCCAGGTTGACATTAATGATGTCACACGATGCTTAAACGACGTTTCAACGTTTGTGTAAACGACGTTAAATGGCATAAAACGGCACTGAATGGTGCTAATTCGAAGGTCGATGTTTGTCACGGAAAGTGAGAAACCTTCAACAAAACTATCAAGCGATTCAATCAAACGATAGGGGGTGCCAAAATGAGTATCGGGAAGTCAGATGGAGCCTCTCCATGGCTCCTGGTCAGCTACCAGATGCTCCTGGTCGGCTGCCAGGAGATCCTGGTCGGCTGACCCTCCTCTGTGGCACCTGGTCGGCTGCCAGGAGATCCTGGTTGCCTGCCAGGTGCTTCTGGTTGCCTGCCGGGTGCTTCTTGATCGCCCGACAGGTGCCTCAAGTTGTTTGGAAGTGTTTAAACGACGTTTCAACTTGACCTTCAATTTAGTATCTTGGTCACCCATGACTTTCAAGGATCCAGAACCTCGATCTCGATCTCGATCTTGATTTCTAATTTAGTATATTGGTCACCCGTGACTTTCAAGGATCCAGGACCTCGATCTTGATCCTAGGGATTCAGAACCTCGATCTCGATCTTGATCTCTAATTTAGTATATTGGTCACCCGTGACTTTCAAGGATCCAGGACCTCGATCTTGATCCTAGGGATTCAGAACCTCGATCTCGATCTTGATCTTACAGAACCATCAAACGACCCGAACAACTGACGGGAGGTGCCATGAGGTCGGCTGCCAGGAGATCCTGGTCGGCCAGACCCTCTCCATGGCACCTGGTCGGCTGCCAGGAGATCCTGGTCGGCCAGACCCTCTCCATGGCACCTGGTCGGCTGCCAGGAGATCCTGGTCGGCCAGACCCTCTCCATGGCACCTGGTCGGCTGCCAGGAGATCCTGGTTGCCTGCCAGGTGCTTCTGGTTGCCTGCCGGGTGCTTCTTGATCGCCCGACAGGTGCTCCATTGTTGCTGTGTCGTGCCTCTCGGAGCTTTTCGCAATGCCTGGAGTCTCGTTCTAGAATCACGTCCTTGATCATGGATGTTGTATACCTCCTTTCAGAGCATAATCAGTCTTTTTAATAGCAAAGACTAACTGATTGTATTCTATCTTCCATAAACGTAATTAGCTCCTTAAGCTCAGATGAGTGCCTTGGCACAGCTTATTACTATATCTTCACGTAAATCCTTCTTTTCTTTACCGGAATCATACATACCGGTATAATTATTGCCGGATATAGCAGATGAAATCCATTTTTCTGTATATGAACGATAGATGACCTGCAAACACGAACCAGGCTGTGTTTCAACCTGATATAGAAGGTCATCCATCTTCTATAAAAGAGTGGGGGGAGCCTTCATTTTCATTCACTTCACTTCTTCTTACTTCTAAAATTCTCTCTTAAATTCTCAAGTTCTAAAGTTCTCAAGTTCTAGCTTCAAGTTCGAGCTCAAGATGGCAGATGGCGACCGCGCTCCAGCTTCATCATTCTCTATGTCCGAGGCGATGGCCAAGAGAGCTTTGGCCAAAACACTGCGAGGTAATCTTCGACTGAATCCCCTAGATATATTGATCGTCGATTTGATTCTTTAATTGACTTATTGAGTACTATGAGGGATGCATTTCCCAACAACTCTGAGTTAGCTGCGTATCATAGTCCGTCCAAGTTCGACAAGCAAGATGTCGAAAATATTAAGAAGTTATATGGCTTTCCGGACGTGATCAAGGTTTGCCTTCCTGGCTTAGCTGACAGAACTGTAATTGGCACCCAGAGAGGCTATGTGTCTACAAAGGTGCCCTTGAAGCAGGTCTGAGATTCCCGGTAGACCAGTTCATCATAAGGCTCCTAGCGGAGCTTCAGGTTCATCCCTGCCAATTGTATCCCAATGCATGGCGGTTGATTATCATCTTTATGCTGAGATGTCGAGATCTAGGTATCGAGCCAACTACTACCATGTTCAGGAGCATATTCGCCACCAAGAATTCTTCTGAGATTCAGAAGGGATGGGTCACTATTCAGCATAGATCCAATGTTCCACATATTGTGAATGCCTTTTCATTCCCAGATTCTCATCACTACTGGGACAGAGAGTTCGTGATTCTGGTATGGCGTGGTGGCGATTGGGGCCAATTCTTTATGTCTAAGTTTGGGGAAGTGCATGATGCTACACATTTTGTATGTGATCTTGACGAGAAGGAGCTTTTTGATCGTGATCGACTACTTGCTGACGACGGCCGTACTCACTACAAAGTTTTCTTAACCGAGAAGAGACTTATAGAAGCTGGACGTAGCTTACTTTCTGCTGATGGTAATTTTTTACCTTCATGTTATGAACTCTGTTTGTTCTTATTCCGATATCTTTTCTGTTGTCTTTTCAGTTGCTGAGGAGATCGACAGTTGGCCCGAAAACCAGCCGAAAGTTACTAGAAGGATGATCAAGAAAGCCGAGGCGGCTTGCATTCAACCTGGGCCGAAGATCCCTCAGTTCCTGTCGGGATGCTCTTCAAAGAGATCACGGAATGCTGACGGGAGAGTCAAGACCCCCTTCATCCCTGGTTGGGGGATTTGTGAGCAAGATTCTGTCTTGGGATGTCCAGAGTCAGCCTTGGATTGGTCCAAGTTCAGCATCACTCCCCCCGACCTTCTGACCGTAACAGCCGGGGACAAATTTGATGAAGCGGAGAAACTCGGAGCTCAAGCTCTATATCAGGTTTCCCACCTTCCTTCTTAGACATAGTGTTTTCACTTAACTTGTGATTATAACTGTCTTATTGATTATTTGTTCCAGGCGAATGCCCAGTTCCAGGCTAGCACTCGGCTAGGTCGTGCATACCGAGATGAGAATGTGGCTTTGAAGAAAGAGAAAGCAACTCTTGATGAGAAATATCAAGACTTGGAGTCCAGGGCCATCCGGGCTGAAGCTGATGCTCATTCTATCCAGAGACAGTATGACTCCTTGTATAACAAGAGGGCAATAGACTGCAAGCAAGTGGTGAAAGCTTACCAGGAGTCTGAGGATTTCTTTGAGCTTATAGATAAGCATGACGATGAAGTACGCCCGGGTATCATGTCTGTTGGCTGGGATCGAGCCATCAATGCTGTGAGTAAGAGGCATCCTACTGTGGTTTTCCCGAGGGACTTTCCAAGTCCGTATTGTAAAGTTGCTTCGGGCGCCGAGGCCATCCTGGTAGCTCAGGCTTCGGGCTCCGGCTCTAGGGGAAGTCATCGCCGTTCTGGTTCCGGTTCGAGGGGTGTCCGAGCAGCTGTGGATGGCTCAGTTTCCTCGGATCCTCGAGGGAAAAGGCCTATGACCGTGCAGAAGGGGAGAGTAGTTCGTCAAGCAGTCCCCTCAAACAAGGTAGTTGAAGATAGCTCATCTTCCGAGGAGGAAGAGGTTGAGGCAATGGAAGTGACAGCTCCACCAGTCGCGGTAGCCGAACCGGGTGAGGGCCATGCTGAGGACAGCTCTGAGGAAGAGAGTGACGAGGAGGAGAGTAGCGAGGAAGAGACCGATGAGGAGGAGAATGGCGAGGAGGATTCCTCGGATGAGTAGTTGGGATTGCTTCGGGCCTTGCATGGCCTAACTTAGCCGTATGTGGCTTTTATTTCTAGTATTTCAATCACGGTACTTCGTGATTAAACTTTTATTCGGTTTAAATGATGTAACCCTAACTGTTGGCCCTTCGGGGTCTTTATTTATGCACTTGTTTGTTTTATTCGTATGTTCATTTATTTTCGGTACTTGGTCTTCCTAGACTCACACTCAACAGGTGCTTGGTACATAAACAAAACATAGAATCATAAAATGGAAAACAAGTTTGCATTAATAACTCAAAAAGGGTTCAACCCTTACACAGCTCATTATTGTCCTACTCGGGGCATCAAAACCCTGGGATGGTTTCATCGAACCTTATTTATACTTCTCCTACTAGATAAATAAAAAACTACATCCTCGCAGAGGCAACTTAAACATAATAAATCTTGAGGTTCAAGGCATGCCAAGTACGGGGCACCTCAACCCCGTCCAAGGTCTCCAACTTGTATGATCCTCGTCCCAACGTCTTCCTGACTCGATACGGCCCTTCCCAATTTGGGGCTAGTTTTCCTTTCTGGCCAACTCCAGAAGCCTCGATCTTCCTCAGAACCAAATCACCTTGTTGAAAGAACCTCTCCTTAACCCTGTGGTTGTAATAGAAGGATGCTTTCTTTTGATGCTCCACATTTCTGGCGTTTGCCTCGTCCCTGACTTCATCAATCAGATCTAGGGCGAGCTTCATACCTTCTTCATTTGTCTCAGGTTCAAATGCTTCCACTCGAGGTAATGCGTGCATGATCTCCAGTGGCACAACTGCCTCAGCTCCATAAGCTAGCAGAAACGGGGTTGCTCCTGTGGTCACCTTGCAAGTAGTGCGATAAGCCCAGAGTATAGGTAGTAACTCGTCTACCCAGGTGCTCCTTGAGCGTTCAACCCTTTTCTTAAGTCCATCAAGGATGATCCAATTGGCCACTTCGGCCTGTCCATTTGCTTGCGGATGTGCTACTGAGGTAAAACGAAGCTCAATAGCATTCTCCTCACAGTACTTCTTAAATTCTTCATTATTGAACTGTGTCCCATTATCTGTCACAAGGATTCGTTGGATGCCATATCTACAGATTATGTTCTCCCAAAAGAACTGGAAAACTTGCTTGGTGGTTATTTTGGCTAAAGGCTTAGCCTCAATCCACTTGGTGAAGTAGTCAATGGCGACAATCAAAAACTTCCTCTGTGCTGATGCCATAGGGAAAGGACCAAGAATGTCCATCCCCCACATTGCAAATGGAATGGGGGAATTGACTGATGTTAACATCTCAGGCGGCTGCCTGACAATCGGAGCATGCTTCTGACACCTGTCACACCTCTTGACATAATCCTGTGCATCAGCCAACATCTCTGGCCAGTAGAATCCCAAACGAGTTATTTTGTGAGCGAGGGCCCTGCCCCCCAGGTGCTGCCCACAGATCCCTTCATGAACTTCTTCCAAAGCTTCCCTTGCCTCTTGAGGCCTCAAGCACTTCAAGTACGGGATGACAAATGATCTCTTGTACAGAATGCCCTCAATCAAGGTGTATCTCAATGCTCTTACTGAAAGTTTTCGTGCCTCCAAGGCATCGTCTGGGAGCCACCCGGTCTCAAGGTGTGCCTTGATAGGATCTATCCAAGAGCTTCCCGCATCAATTGGTGCCACTAATTTCGAGTTGATGGTCGGGGCCTTCAAGACCTGGAAGTAAACACTCCCTTCATAGTTTTCTATCTCGGAAGAAGCAAACTTAGATAGGGCATCGGCCTTAACATTCTCTTCTCTCGGGATGTGTTCCACATAACACTCGTCAAACTGAGTCATGACAGCTTTCACAACTCGCAGATACTTTGCCATAGTTTCATCCTTGGCCTCAAATTCACCATTTACTTGAGAGACTACTAATCTTGAATCTCCACACACTTTGAGGTTCTTGACTCTCATGATTCTGGCCAAGCCTAAACCAGCTATCAAGGCCTCATACTCAGCTTCATTGTTGGTTGTCTGGAAATCCAACTTCAAAGCATATTCGACTGTGAACCCATCGGGGCTTTGCAATACTAAGCCTGCGCCACTAGATTTTGTTTTTGATGCTCCATCAAAATAGAGCACCCAGTATTCCTTCCGATCAGGTTCAAGTTCTCCATCTCTATCTTGCTTCTCAAGGGTTGTTATCATTTCCTGCCCCCGACTTCTTGGTTGCTAATGGTGCATTCAACCACGAAGTCAGCCAATGCTTGAGCCTTAATGGCTGTTCGAGGCTTATACGTGATGTCAAATTCTCCAAGTTCAATTGCCCACTTGATTAGCCTTCCACTAGCCTTCGGGCTATGCAAAATGTTTCTCAACTGTTGGTCCGTCAGGACCTCAATCTTATGTGCCTGGAAGTACGGGCGTAACTTCCTCGAGGCTGTTATCAATGCCAAGGCGAACTTCTCAATGGGAGAGTAATTCAGCTCCGCCCCGTGCAACACCTTGCTCACATAATAGATAGGTTTCTGGACCTTCTTCTCTTCTCGAATGAGAACGGCGCTCAACGCTTGCTCAGATACCGCCAGGTATATATAAAGAGTCTATCCGGGACTAGGTTTGGCCAGCAACGGGGCTTCAACCATGTACTTCTTCAGTTGTTCAAAGGCCTCTTGGCTCTCAAGGGTCCACTCAAAATTTTTCACCTTCTTCAATGCTTGAAAGAAAGGCAAGCATTTGTCACCAGACTTGGAGATGAATCTTCCTAAAGCCGCTACTCGGCCTGTCAACTTCTGCACATCTCTTATAGAGCGTGGTGGCTCCATGTCTAAGATCGCCTTGATCTTGTCAGGATTGGCTTCTATGCCTCGCTTTGAAACCATAAGACCCAAGAATTTGCCTGATCCAACGCCAAAGGCACACTTGGCTGGATTCAACATCATTTTATGGTGCCTCAGCACTTCGAACGCCTCTCTGAGGTGCTTAATGTGGTCTGCCTTGAACAGGCTCTTGACTAGCATGTCATCAACATAGACCTCCATGGTTTTTCCAATCAGATGGGCGAATATCTTATTCACCAGTCGTTGGTAAGTAGCTCCTGCATTTTTTAGACCGAAAGCCATAACAAGATAGCAGAAAACACCGAAGTCAGTTATGAAAGATACCTTAGGGACGTCATCTTTGTGCATCTTAATCTGATTGTAGCCGCTGAAACCATCCATGAAGCTAAGCATCTCATGTCCAGCTGTGGCATCTATTAACATGTCTATCCTTGGTAAAGGGAAGCAATCCTTAGGGCATGCATCATTCAAGTCGGTGAAGTCTATACACATCCTCCACTTACCGTTGGCTTTCTTGACCATCACAGGGTTAGCCAACCACTCCGGGAACGGAATCTCTTCGATAAACCCAGCTTCTAAGAGCTTGTCCACTTCCTGCTTTATGGCCTCTTGCCTTTCAGGTGTAAAGTTCCTTTTCTTCTGCTGTATTATCTTCCGATTAGGATCGATATTCAACCTGTGAGTTATGAGTTGGGGATCAATCCCTGGCATATCAGCCGCTGTCCAAGCAAACACATCGCCATTCTCTTGCAAGAATGCTATCAACTTGTCCTTCAGGGGTTCCTTCAAAGAGGCTCCTATATAAGTCACCGTCTCAGGGTCACCTAGCTCCAGAGGAATAGGTATTAAGTCCTCTGCTGGCTTTCCTCGGTGTTCATCATCGCCACGGACATCCATGTCTTCGATCGGAAGTACCTGCCCCCCGATTCCATCAGCCCTTAATGCGGATACGTAACAACTTCTCGTCATCTTCTGATCACCCTTTTGTTCTCCAACACCATTCCGGTTTGGAAACTTAATCTTCATATGATATGTGGAGGCCACAGCCTTGAAAGCATGAAGTCCAGTCCTTCCTAGGATTACATTATAAGTTGAGGATGCCTTGATCACAAGGAAATTCAGCATCTGAGTAGCTTCCTTAGGTTCTTGTCCAATGGTCATGGGCAATTGAATAGTACCTTCGACCTTGGATTCAACTCCATTAAATCCGTAGATTGGCATGTTAGTGGGGGTCAACTGAGAATCGGTGTACCCCATTTTCACAAACGCATCGTGAAACAAGATATCAACTGAAGCTCCATTGTCTATCAAGACTCGTTTCACCTCCGAGTTTCCAATTACAGGAGTTATGACCAACGGGTCGTCATGGGGGAATTTCACCCCCTCAAGGTCTGAATCATCAAAACCAATCACTATCTCAGTCTTGGCACGCTTCGGGGCTTCTCCTACTATGTGCATCACTTCTCTAGCATATGCCTTTCGGGAGTTCCGGGTAGTGCCAGCTGCTGTCGGTCCTCCCCAAATCATATTGATTACTGGCCCTCGGGGCTGTGTATTACGATCACGATCACGATTGCCGTCTCTTTTGTCATTGTCTCTCCTGTCATAGTCCCTTCTTTGGGTTCCACGATCATCATTCTTCGTGAACCTGCCTAGCTTTCCTTTACGGATCAAAAACTCAATCTCATCTTTCAGCTGTCTACAATCATCTGTATCATGACCCACATCACGGTGGTACCTACAGTATTGATCCTTGTTCCTTTTCGCGGGATCACCCCTAAGTGGCTTCGGCCATCGGAAGTCTTTATCCTTCTCAATATCTAGCAAGATCTGACTCCTAGGAGCGTTCCGCCTTGCATAATCAGAGAACCTCGGTCCCAAACCTTTCTTTAGTGGTGACTCGGAATCCTTGCTAGTCCAGGGATACTTGTCCCTAGCATCGTACTCTTGCTCTTGCTTTCGTTTCTTCGAATCATTAGAACCCTTGCCATTGCCTCCTGTGGCTTCCTTCTTCATGCTGTCCTCAGCCTTGATATATTTGTCGGCTCTCCGTTGGAGCTCGGCCATATTTTCAGGAGGATGTTTTGCTAAAGACCTTTTGAAGAAGAGGTCAGTGGTTCCATGTTCCAGGGCTACCATGGCCACCTTATTTTCCAGATCAGTGATATTCAGCGTCTCCTTGGTGAACCGCTTGAGGTAATCTCTCAGATTCTCATTCTTCCCCTGCACCACATACATAAGGGATGCAGAACCTTTTTCATGAACTCTCCCACTAATGAACTGGCTGACAAAGGCTGCACTCAGTTCTTTGAATGAGCCGATTGAGTTTGCAGGTAAGCGGCTATACCACCTTTGAGCCATGCCAGACAAGGTTTGAGGGAATGCCCTACACTTTAAGGCGTCGCTCGCAGGCTGCAACAGCAGTGCATTCCAGAATGTCCTAACATGGTTTGCGGGATCGCCCGTTCCATCATAGGCCTTGATTGTCGGCATCTTGAACTTCTTTGAGATGCGAGCATTCATCACCTCCTCCGTAAACGGGGGTGTGGGATCATCAGGATCCCCAAGTGGCATCAGATCCTTAGGGTTGCTTCTGGGGGTCTCCACCCTTGTTGATTTTTCAGTTGGGGCCTCGGCCCTCCTTTGCCTTCTTGAAGGCCTCTCCAAATTTATAATTGGAATCCTCTCCGCAATTGGAGGTGGCTGAGCTTGATTCAATCTATCTTGTTCTCTTGCAATATCGTCCTTCAATTTTAAGATCTCTGCCTCATAAGCCTTGATCTTCTCAGCAGTTGTCAAGGGGAGTCCATCAGGGATACTTCGTGTCCTTCTTTGAGGTTCTTTGCTGGCACGTCACCTCCTCGGGGCTTCATCTCGATCATCATCCTCAGATGACGAATCATCAGTATAGGGGCCAGAATAATCATCATATTCTCGATCCCGGATCTGTAAGGTGTGACCGCTTGGTCCAGGTTCCCTTCGTCGAGGGGGAAAATTAGGCAACCCATACATAGGGTTGGTGTTCAAAGGGAGATCCGTAGTATGGATCTGTACCCCCGTGCGATCAACGTTACTAAGAGGAGAAACCACCATCTGGAGAGGGTTGGTTTCTTGGCTTTGGTGGACAATCACAGAGTGGGTCCCCTCTACTTGGGGAGTCGTCCCTGGGGGCTGAGTGGGCAGAGGTTGAATGACCGCCCCTATTGATGGGAGTATTTGTCCTTCTTCAGTGACGATAAGCGGATCAGAAGTGGCTGGTGGAGCAGAGTTAAGAGGCACGGCCTCAGTTGATGTTGTCCTTCGTGTTTGAACCATGGTTGATGTTGTCTTCCCACAGACGGCGCCAAATGTTGTGGATCTAAATCAAGGTTACGATTTGTGATTAATGCTAGGGTGGATGAGCTTCGCGCTTTAATGGCTGTTTCTGCGTTCGAGACTTTAATCGGTCCTCACAGAGTGCCTACGTATCTCGTATTGAGAATCAAGCCAACGTAGTCCTGAGAATGAGGGGTCAGGCCCTTTTTATAGGCTGAGAAGCCTTAGAATTATGGTAGGATTCGGAGACTTGGTGGGCAAGTCTTTGAGGAAGGTTCTAGATCTATTCCTTGTAGGAATCAGTTTCCATATTGAATTGTGTATCTTGGAGGCTAAGTCAGGCAAGAGTAATATCCTTGTTTGACTCTTATTTGCTGAGCTGTTTATTACCCCTAATATTAATTACGAAATTAATATTATAATTGGGGTTTTGGGCCCAGCTGGTGGGCCCCACGTTTGGACCATTCTTGGCCTAATTAATGCCACATTAAATGTGTTTTTAGGGCTTATTTTCAGCCCATATCAATAGTCGAAACATATTTACTTTTAGTTGAAGATATTACTTTTTATAAACACCTAAAAACATCAATCGTACAATATCTTCCCATCATTAATATTTCGTTTCGCATTAAAACACGTTACCTTTTTTATTTAAAATTAATATTATCACACCATATTTTTCAATTATTAATAAAATATATTAAAAATCAATAAACGTTATATTTAATAAGGAAACATTAGTATAATTCGTAAACATGAGTATATTAAATTATATTAAATTAAAATTAAAAATTTATTAAAAATAATGATTATATAAAAACATATTTGTAATTTTAAATAAAATTTATAACATAATAAAAGAAACACCACATCAATAATCTATCTATAGTATTATATTAAAATCGAAAGATTGAAAGTTTGTCGGTTTAGTTTTCGGTTTGGTTATCTAATTATTAAAATAAAATAACATAATATAATTAACGGTAATTAGCCGATTGCCTTTTTTACATGTACTTATAGTTGAAGAAATTAACTTTTAAAAACAACTAAAAACAATAATTGTACCATATCTTTCAATCATTAATATTTCCTTTCTAATTAAAACACGTTACCTTTTTAATTTAAAACTAATCTTATAATAATTAATATTAAAATATTAATATAATTAATATTAAAAAATATATACTATTATATAAAAGCCGAAACATTAGAAGTTTTGGTACCTATTTTTTGGTACTTCGTGAATTTACTTATTTACCCTTCATTATAAAGAAAAATAAAAACACTTAAAATAAATAATAACATAATATAATTCATGGTAATTAGTCGAGATATTACCTTTTATAAACACCTAAAAACATCAATCGTATCATATCATTCCATCATTAATATTTCCTTTCGAATTAAAACACGTTACCTTTTTAATTTAAAACAAATCTTACAATCATTAATATATACCCGAAAATATCACACCATAATTTTCAAGAATATAACACCTAAAATAAATAATGACATAATATAATTAATGGTAATTAGTCGATTAACATAATAAAATTAATGGTAATTAGTCGATTGCCTTTTTCACATTAATATAATAAAATGAATAGTAATTAGTTATGTTCGCACAAAATCACGCAAGCGTACGTGGTCACAAGTAATATAGATATAAATCAAGTTCGTTCCCAGAGAGATTTGGGTTAAGTTTCAATTCAGCTAATGCGCTTATGCAACAATGCATGGTTTTTACTCACTGCTAACATAAGTAACAATTTTGGGTTTTCAATTATCTAAAATTAACTAAGAAGCAAATTTCAAAACTATGTATTAATTAACTAACGAGAATTGTAATCGAATTACTTATGTGAGAGAAAACATGGGATCCTAACTTCTTTAAATACTTTGCTTAGATCTGACGCCTTTAATCACTATATGCAATGGTTATGATATCTGATCGGACAACACGAAACAAGTATAAGCTACCTCTCAGTATACGAATACCAAACTACTCATACATCCACAAAAGAGATAGAAGATGGGTAGACACCAATTATGTTTAGACCCTATATCTCTATAAGATTTGAAAACATAACGGTTTAAGCACAAGTTATCCATAAAGATCACATAAGGCAATGTAAAATAGTTCAAGTTACATTACGAATCATGTTGGTAAACAATCATGAACCTATGCTCACATGACAAGTTCTAAATCTCAAGATCCACTCTCGCTTCACAAGAGATTAACAGATTAAGTGTTAGCTACGCATCTAACAATTAAGCATAACCATACGAGGATATCAATATACATCACATACGGATCTTTAAAGCATCAAGATACTAAAGCTGCATAAATAAATCCGTTAGAATCCCATGACAACGATTATTTCATAATCGAACCGTTCGTCATCATGGGATCAAGTGAAAACATGATAATAAAACAAAGTCTGAATAATAATAAAACTAGAGTAATAGAGTTAAGAAAACAAATCCCAAAAACATCCAAGAGTTTCGCCTTAATAGAAGAATACAAAAGAAAAGTAGATCTTAGAACTCCGTTGCTTGTCACGAGTGTTGGAATCCTTCTTCAATTATGTTTCTTCGTCTCTCGGCTCTCTCTATGTGTTATCGAGGTTAAAATTCCGTTCTCTGAAGTCATGAGGTGTTTATATAGGCCAAAGAATTCTTCTCCAACAAGAAATCCCAAAAAAACCAATTCAGAGTCAAACTAGAATTCTGCCAGCGATTTCCCGCGCCCCCGCGCGCTCCAGGATGTCTCCGCACGCGCCCGCGCAGCTCTGCTAGGCGCCCGTGCGCTCTGCTTCTGCCGAGTGCTGTTTTCTTCTGCAATTCTCGTTTTTTCTCCATTTGCCTTAGGTCCTCTTGCATGCTACCATTCCATTCTTCTCTAACTCCAATCCACTATAAGATATGCCATTTGTAACTTCCATCCTTTAGATAGTAACCCTGCACAAACATGCTAAAACGAATCAAAACTACCACATACTTGAGCCCAACTTAATCAATTTAAGTCGAAACGAAGCGTTCCAAGTGGATATGAAATCCACTTATCACACCCCCAAACTTAAACCAATGCTTGTCCTCAAGCATAAACAAACTCGATACTACTTAACGAAATGCAATGTATGAATGCAACTAATATGAAAATGCAACGATCCCCTTAGACTAACCAAAACCAATTAACAAGCAAACATCTCAAAGAATGCAACTAAATCCAAATAGAGCTCGACTAAGTCCCCGTATACCAACAAAACAGGTACAAAAATGTGCGTGTGTGCAATGCTCATCAGATATACTCCTAACACTAGATCAAGATCATACCTATTTTTTGCCAAGATAATCACAAGTTTATAAATAAAATAGACGGTAAACACTTCATAACATAGAAACACCTCCATCATCATTTGAGTTAGACAGGAATTCATGCTTTATTAGTAACAACTACGACACATAGTAATATACATAACAACGCATGCTTATTTAACCGTGCAATGGATGAGACCCCAAAAGGCTTATACAATAATACCCATGTAGCGAGCGTTAGGTTAGTGGATCCCAAACTATAAAAGCCTTAGGTCACTAGGCATAAAGTCCCCGCGAACTTAATTGCTCGAGTATTAAAGAGCTCACCCTGGTTAATTCTGCATTTAACAATATAACAATTCACACAACAAATTTTTTTTCATCTTTTCTTTTTTTTTCAATTTTTTTTATTCAATCTGGAATGAGAATTCTCATCCAACCCTAGACTACTCATAAGATATGAGACCCCAAAAGGCTTATACAATAATACCCATGTAGCGAGCGTTAGGTTAGTGGATCCCAAACTATAAAAGCCTTAGGTCACTAGGCATAAAGTCCCCGCGAACTTAATTGCTCGAGTATTAAAGAGCTCACCCTGGTTAATTCTGCATTTAACAATATAACAATTCACACAACAAATTTTTTTTCATCTTTTCTTTTTTTTCGATTTTTTTTATTCAATCTGGAATGAGAATTCTCATCCAACCCTAGACTACTCATAAGATATGAGCCGGCTACTAGCCATTCGACGCCTAGCCATTATTGACAACTATTAACAATTAGCATGAAATCCCTGGTTTCCCCAAACTTATACTTTAGTGCAACTACGCCATCAAGGGAATAACGAAAATTCTAAATATAAACAAGTGATTAAATCTAAAACAACCAAACAAGCATGACCTCAACCTAGCCCAAAAGCAAACGATGAGACCGTGTAAAGATTTTTTTTCTGATGCATGCAAGTCAATTTCATAAGAACTATAAATCATCCCTCTATTCATCATTAATCACACTCAATTAGACATCGACCTACCAATCAGAATTAGCTCATCCTAAGGGATCATGAAATATGCATGCTATGTAAATGCAACTATATGGAGTCACATGGTATACAAAAACAAAATAACAAAATGTCCTATATGAAACAAACATGCAATAATATGAATAAATATGAATGAATTACCACTAAACATGCAAAACATGAACTCCTACATGAACAAATGACACACTAACACTACTCATCCCCAAATCACCCCCAAACTTAGAATATTCAATGTCCTCATTGAATTGAAGGTAATACAAGGGATAGCAGGAAACATACATAATCATCAGCAGGATCACCCTTGATAAGTGGATTTTATATCCACTATTTGCCTTCCGTTCGGACTTAAAACGGTTGCAAGTTCTCGAGTTTCGTTGCCATTTGATGTGTTTTTGTGTAATTGGTGTAGGTTGTGTCGTCGAGGACAGGATGGGCTAAAACAATGTTATGGTGGTGTGAATTTAATCCGGAGTTAGCACATGGAAATAAGAGCAAGGCAACAAGTCAAGTTGTAGAAGTTTTGTGGAAGTTTTGAAGCTTTTCCAGGGTCAAGAAGGCGCCCTAGCACTTGGTTAGGCGCTAGAGCGCGCCAGGAGGAAATTTTCCAGGGAGAAAGAAGCGCAGGGGCGCTTGCCAAGGCGCAGGGGCGCTCAACGAGGCGCAGGGGCGCTTGCCAAGGCGCAGGGGCGCGCGAAGCTAGCAAATTTCAGGGATTAGCAAGCGCAGGGGCGCCCTAGAGAGCGCAGGGGCGCTTGTGCGGGTCTTGGCTGATTTTGTTGCTTGGTTCTTCCGGGTCATTTTTGGTTTTTGACCCATTTTTTGTTGGGCTTATATAAATGCTTTTGTAACCTAAAACCAGTGGGGGGATATCTTGAGTAGTAGCAGCCTTTAGTTTATTTTCTTATCAACATTTTCATCTTAATTTGCAAGAACAATTTCAAGGAATTTCTCCAAGCTAGTGACAAGCAAGGATTATTCTTGGAACCTTTGTACTCTTCTATTTTGGGGATTTATTTCTAAACCTTATTCTTCTTCCTTTTAATTACTTGTTTATTTTAGAATTATGTTTTCCATAGAACCCATGATGGCAACTAGGTCAAGTATGGGCTAATTCGTTATCATGGGATTTTAATGGATTTTTCTATGGATTCTAGTAATTGAGTGTTATTTATGCCTTGGTGTGTGATTGATTGTATTGATTGCCTAGTATGTTTATGCTTATTCGTTATAAGTGAGTCGCGAACACTTGTAATTGTTTGTTTAATCCTGGTGAATGCGAAAGTGGATCTAGGGTTTAGAACAATTCATGCTAGCATAGGTTTTTGCATGTGAAGAACATGTATTAATTTGTGATGTAATTCTAACCGTCTTGCATCGACTATGTGGTTTAATGGGTGCTTGATTTTCAACCGGTATGTGTTCAATTGCTATAGACATATAGGGACTACACATATTTGGTGACTACTTGACTTCTATCAATTGTGGATGATCAGTAGGATGATATATGCACAACGAAAGTTGGTGTGTATCAGTTTAGTGCATCTAATCAGTAATCAACTCTGTCACATGCTAGGCTAAAGGGCATAAGATTCTAGATGAAGTAGTAAATGAAATTGAAATCTCATGTTCGTTTATTATAAAGTTAAAGTTAAGTTATTTCCTCGTAATTGGCTTAGTTGGTAATTAATCTTTAGTAAATCAAAACCAAAATTGTGATTGTCTTAGCAGTGAGTGTAAATCATAAGCTGGTGCATAAGTGAACATAACAAACAATTTGAGTCTCTGTGGGAACGAATCCTATTTACTCTATATTACTTGTTGACCACGTTCTCTTGCGTGAATAAGTGCGAACAAGTTTTTGGCGCCGCTGCCGGGGACTCGGTTCATTGTTTGTTTAGTTTATGATCTTGTCATCAATTTGGATTAAATTCATTGACTCGGACGTTTTTCTCACTCATCTACTTTTGGGTTTCTCAGGTACTATCTTGAGCGTGTATGCGTACTCGATCTCAAGTTCGTAAAGAGAATCTGGAAGAAAAAGAGCAAGAAGAGGTATTTGTGGAAGAAGTTGAAGAGGAGTTTGAAGTTACTGGAGAAATGGCAGACAACAAGGCGCTGAAGGAATACTCTCAGCCAAAGATTGTTGATATTCAGTCGAGTATCGTGCGGCCGGCTATTGCTGCAAATAATTTTGAGATCAAGCCGAGCACGATTCAAATGGTCCAGAACTCAGTCCAGTTTGGGGGTTCACTTGTCGAGGATCCCAACATGCATATCAGGGACTTCATTGAGATCTGTGACACGTTCAAAACCAACGGAGTTTCTGAGGACGCTATCAAGCTAAGGTTGTTTCCATTCTCATTGAGAGACAAAGCAAAAAGCTGGTTGCATTCACTTCCAGCAGGTTCCATCACTACATGGGAAGATCTGGCACAAAAGTTCTTGACTAAATTCTTTCCTATGGCAAAGACTGCTGCCATGAGGAATGCTCTTACACAATTTAGTCAGCATTCTGGTGAATCACTGTGTGAAGCTTGGGAAAGGTACAAGGAGATGCTCCGAAAATGTCCTCATCATGGGATGCCCAATTGGATGGTCATCAATAGCTTCTACAATGGGTTAAGTCATTCTCGAGCAATGCTTGATGCGGCATCTGGAGGAGCTCTGTGGGCCAAAAGCTATGAAGAGGCCTATGACTTGATTGAAATGATGGCTGCAAACGAGTATCAGAATCCGACACAGCGCATTCCACAAGGTAAGGTTGCAGGTGTACTTGAAATGGATGCCACAACAGCTATAGCAGCCCAGCTACAGGCTCTAACCATGAAAGTGGACTCATTGGCTAAGGTGGGGGTTCAACAAGTCGCCATGGTCTGCGAATTGTGTGCGGGGGCTCATGACACTAATCAATGTGCAATTTCCAGTGAGTCGGCACAGTTTGTCAGCAATTATCAAAGGCCTTCACAACCTGCTCCTAATACATATCATCCCAACAATAGGAATCATCCTAACTTCAGTTGGAGCAACAATCAGAATGCTATGCAACAACCATCTCAGGGTCAGCAGTATGGTTCGAAGCAGTTCAACAATTCAGGTTATCAACAACCTTATGCCCAAAGGCCACCATACAATCCACCTGGATTTCATCATCAACAACCAGGGAGTCATGTGCAATCTAATGAGAAGTCAGAAATGGAAGAATTGCGAATGATGTACAAGAGTCAAGCAGCATCTCTGAAAACTCTTGAAAATCAAATGGGCCAACTGGCCAATGCTCTTTTGAACAGACCTCCAGGGCAATTACCTAGTGACACAGAAGCAAATCCGGGTAAAAAGGAGGGCAAGGAACAGATTCATGCTGTTACGTTACGTTCTGGAAAGGTTACAGGCGATCTGGAAGTCAAAAAGCAGTTTAACGAAGAACTTGAAAATGTTGTGAACAGTGATTTGGGCGCGGGCGCGCCTGAGGGGTCTATCCGTTTTTCGAATTCTGCTCTTCCGGACATTCAGAAGGCATCAGGTGAGGAAGAAAAGGAGAAGTCAGTTGGGAAAACAAGTTCAGAAATTACGGAAGCTAGCAAAGAAGTTTATCCGCCTCCGCCATTCCCTAAAAGGCTTCAGAAACAGAAGTTTGATAAGCAATTTGCAAAGTTCTTGGAAGTATTCAAAAAGTTGCACATAAATCTACCATTTGCTGAAGCACTTGAACAAATGCCAAGTTATGCCAAGTTCATGAAGGGCATACTTTCGAGGAAATTGAAACTCGAGGAGTTAGAGACCGTCGCTTTGACGGAGGAGTGCAGTGCTGTCTTGCAACAAAAGTTGCCACCTAAGCTGAAGGATCCGGGGAGTTTTACCATACCGTGCATCATTGGGAATGTTTCTTTTGACAAGTGTTTGTGTGATTTAGGGGCAAGCATCAACCTCATGCCCTATTCAGTTTTCTTGCAACTTGGCCTACCGGAGCCTAAGCCTACAAACATGTCACTCCAGTTAGCGGATCGCTCAATTACCTACCCTCGAGGAATTGTAGAAGATGTTCTGGTGAAAGTGGACAAACTCATCTTTCCAGCGGATTTCGTCATACTTGATTTTAAAGAAGATAAGAAAATCCCTATCATTCTTGGGAGGCCATTCCTAGCTACCGGCCGAACTTTGATTGATGTGCAGAAAGGGGAGCTAACTATGCGGGTGCAAGATGATAAGGCCACCTTTAATGTGTTTGCTCCTACGAAGATTTCAGATGATCCAGAAGTGTGTTTTTCTGTGGAATCCCTTGCATTGTCTTTCCGAGAAGAAACAGGTGATGTACAATTGGATGCATTGCCTAGTGTTACAAAATTTTCGAAAGGCTCTCACTCAGTTAAGATGCTCGAGGGATTTGATACTGATAAACCTTCCATACAAGATCTCTCAAATATTAAACTCGGAAAACTTCCACCACATTTGAGGTATGTCCTTTTGAATGATGAGTTGGTGATTTTTGAAGAGGGTTATGATAATGTGTTAAGAAGGTGGATAGTTGATGATGAGGTTGAAGAGTGTTCTGTTCAATCGGCTGAGAGGGATAAACACCTTAGAGGTGTGAGAAAGAAAAAGAAGGCGAAGAAGTTGAAGGGAGGAAAAATCAAGATTAAGAGTGAAAGAAAAGTTGTGTTGGGAGGAAGCAAACAAAATGTTAGCATTTGTGTGAATGGTCTTTCTAATAAGGACGATCCTATTATCCTTTTGAAACCGCCGTGAGTTGAGGACGTAACGTCAAGCTACGGACGTAAAAGAAGCGCTTCGTGGGAGGCAACCCACGATTTGGTATTCCTATTTCTGTTTAGTTAAAAAAATTGCAAAGTGAAAAAAAAAAAAAACAACAGGGTCCAGAACGCGTAGGAGCACACCACATCTATCCACCACCAGACACACCACCCGAGGAGGGTGAAGATGACGACGAGTAGGGGAGTATCTCTTGTACCCTTTAAATTTACCTTCAATGAGGACATTGAAATTAATAAGTTTGGGGGTGATTTTAGGGTATCAAGAGTCATTGCATGGCATATAGCTGCATATTCATTATAGTTTGATAGTTCATGTTAGTAATTTTGCATTTAGTTTTGCCATGTCATTTAGTTGCATTTAAGATGCCATGTCATATAGATTTATTTAGGAGTGCAATATCATTTTGTTCATGCATATCACATGATTCCATATGAGTGTCTGTTTCTGGCTCGATAGGTAGACGTTAATTTGAGTGTGATGACAATGAATAGAGGGTTGATTTAAGTACTTATGAAATTGACTTGTGTGTGTCGGGAACACAATCTTTTCACGGTCTCACTGTTTGCTCTTGGACTAGATCGAGTCATACCTGGTTTGGTTGTTGGGATTTAATCACCTATTTATATCTAGAATTTTCAGTATTCCCTTGATGGCATAGGAGCACTTAAGTATAAGTTTGGGGGAAAACAGGGAGGTCATGCTTAGTGTTGTGTCGTAGTGTAATAATGGCTAGGCGTCAAATGGCTAGTAGCCGCTCATATTTAATATGAGTAGTCTAGGGGGGTGAGATAGTGCACCCATGTGTGAAAAAAAAAACCAAAAACAAAACAAAGAAAAGAAAAAAAAAAGTCAAAAAATAAAAAAAAAAAAAAAAAAGAGTTGTGAGTAAAAAAAATGAGCGTTTGTGAGAGTGTGTGTATGCTAATTGGCTAGTGTGGGCTCTTTAGTACTCGAGCAAGTAAGTTCTAGGGGATTTTATGCCTAGTGACCTAAGACTTTTCCGGTCTGGGATCCACTAACCTAACGCTCGCTACAAGGGTGCTATTGTATAAGCCTTTAGGGGTCTCACCCATTGCACGGTCAAAAGCATGTGTGTTTTTTTTGTTTTGTGTTGTTTTGTACAGTGAAGCATGAATCCTTGTCTACCTTGAATGATGATGGCGGTGTCTTTGAGTCATGGAGTGTCTAAAGTTCATTCTGTTTATAAACATGTGATTGTCCTGACGAAGAATTGGTTATGCCTTTTATCTAGTTTCGAGAGTATATCTAGTGGGAAATGCACACACCACGTTTCCGAGCATGTATTGTTAGTAAACGGGGCCTTAGTCGAGCTCTGTTTGGAGTTGTTGCATTCGTTGAGGCATTTGCTTGTTGAGTTGGTTTCGGATAAATTGTGTGGGATCATTGCATTAGGGCACATTTGCATTATCATGACATTTAGTTTTATTTGCATTCATTCATCACTTTAGGTTGATTTTGCATTGCTTGAGGACAAGCAACGGTTTAAGTTTGGGGGTTTGATAAGTGGATTTTATATCCACTATTTGCCTTCCGTTCGGACTTAAAACGGTTGCAAGTTCTCGAGTTTCGTTGCCATTTGATGTGTTTTTGTGTAATTGGTGTAGGTTGTGTCGTCGAGGACAGGATGGGCTAAAACAATGTTATGGTGGTGTGAATTTAATCCGGAGTTAGCACATGGAAATAAGAGCAAGGCAACAAGTCAAGTTGTAGAAGTTTTGTGGAAGTTTTGAAGCTTTTCCAGGGTCAAGAAGGCGCCCTAGCACTTGGTTAGGCGCTAGAGCGCGCCAGGAGGAAATTTTCCAGGGAGAAAGAAGCGCAGGGGCGCTTGCCAAGGCGCAGGGGCGCTCAACGAGGCGCAGGGGCGCTTGCCAAGGCGCAGGGGCGCGCGAAGCTAGCAAATTTCAGGGATTAGCAAGCGCAGGGGCGCCCTAGAGAGCGCAGGGGCGCTTGTGCGGGTCTTGGCTGATTTTGTTGCTTGGTTCTTCCGGGTCATTTTTGGTTTTTGACCCATTTTTTGTTGGGCTTATATAAATGCTTTTGTAACCTAAAACCAGTGGGGGGATATCTTGAGTAGTAGCAGCCTTTAGTTTATTTTCTTATCAACATTTTCATCTTAATTTGCAAGAACAATTTCAAGGAATTTCTCCAAGCTAGTGACAAGCAAGGATTATTCTTGGAACCTTTGTACTCTTCTATTTTGGGGATTTATTTCTAAACCTTATTCTTCTTCCTTTTAATTACTTGTTTATTTTAGAATTATGTTTTCCATAGAACCCATGATGGCAATTAGGTCAAGTATGGGCTAATTCGTTATCATGGGATTTTAATGTATTTTTCTATGGATTCTAGTAATTGAGTGTTATTTATGCCTTGGTGTGTGATTGATTGTATTGATTGCCTAGTATGTTTATGCTTATTCGTTATAAGTGAGTCGCGAACACTTGTAATTGTTTGTTTAATCCTGGTGAATGCGAAAGTGGATCTAGGGTTTAGAACAATTCATGCTAGCATAGGTTTTTGCATGTGAAGAACATGTATTAATTTGTGATGTAATTCTAACCGTCTTGCATCGACTATGTGGTTTAATGGGTGCTTGATTTTCAACCGGTATGTGTTCAATTGCTATAGACATATAGGGACTACACATATTTGGTGACTACTTGACTTCTATCAATTGTGGATGATCAGTAGGATGATATATGCACAACGAAAGTTGGTGTGTATCAGTTTAGTGCATCTAATCAGTAATCAACTCTGTCACATGCTAGGCTAAAGGGCATAAGATTCTAGATGAAGTAGTAAATGAAATTGAAATCTCATGTTCGTTTATTATAAAGTTAAAGTTAAGTTATTTCCTCGTAATTGGCTTAGTTGGTAATTAATCTTTAGTAAATCAAAACCAAAATTGTGATTGTCTTAGCAGTGAGTGTAAATCATAAGCTGGTGCATAAGTGAACATAACAAACAATTTGAGTCTCTGTGGGAACGAATCCTATTTACTCTATATTACTTGTTGACCACATTCTCTTGCGTGAATAAGTGCGAACAACCCTCATCGAGTGGTGAATCTGGAGGTGATTACTGTGCATGAGCTCCAAAGACAGGCCACTGGACAGTAATACCCGTAGACTGAAAAGCAACACTCAAGGCCTGAGTCATATCATCAGCATAGCGACGGTTGATGTCATGCATAGCATCAATCCGTCTAGTCAACCGCCTGAACTGAGTATCACTAAATCTCATCCTATCAGCCTCTCCACGGAACGGACCTACTCTAGCAACTCTAGGAACATATGGCTTTGTGCCCGCTCCCTCACCACCAGGAAGAATGTAGCCTAACCCTCTAGCATGGGGAATGCCGCGCCGCCCGGCCATTCCACCATCCGATCAATAACAGAGTCATCTATAGGAGCAAAAGGCATCTGCATCGGCTCGTCCTCAGCCCATCTAACACCAACCGACATACATAAGGCGGCTGCTACGGAAGCATGAGGTATCGCCACCATCGCCCCCCTCGCAAGAATCGAAGCATAATCTGGTTAATTATTTAACCAAGGACAATGTATTTCCCATTCAGAATACCCCATAGCAGAATAGCACGCTCGACTGTAACATCGTGGGGATGCGAAGAAGGAAAAATATTTGCACAAACAAACATATTCCATGCCCTCGAATATTCGTTCATAGCTAAAGCAGGGAATGTAACCCGCTCCTCAGTACCCGGTCTACACTTCCAACCCGTGCCCGGAACACAAATCCGTGCCACAATCTCATTCAAATCCACATCTGCCCGGGTCTTTTGAGACCAATCCTCAACTTCCCTCAGCTTCCTAGGCTGCTCTAACACTCTTCGAATCGAAGCCAGAGTGTAATCCACCGCCATACCCCTCACCACTAAATAACCGTTCCTATCCTTCTTAGCATTCGCATAGAACTCACGAACTATGCTCAACGGAATTGCAGACGGAGCCTCACAGAATGGCTCCCAACCCATCTCCCTAATCATATCCACCAACTCCCCCGAATGAACCGGCAAGAAACCCCTCTCCTTAGCCACCATTTTCGACATCAGACGATTATACTCCGCCTGAGCCTCCGGAGAAACAAACTTTTCAACATCACCAACCCCCAAACTCGAATCCTCGTCCGATGAGGGATTAGCACTACTACTACTACCCACCACTCTTTGACGCTTAGGTGCCATTTCAATGATTTGCAAATACAATACCAACACAATGAACAATCCCAAAAGTACAACCCAATCCACACACAAAAACCCCAATTACAAGATCACAATTCGCACTAATTAAAGAGAAGAGATTAGAATTATACCCACACGAATCCGATAGGTGCACTTGCTCAAGAGATTCCACCCAATCCGAAATCGGCTTCTTGAAAGCTTGAATGAGATGTAGATTAAGTGAAGTGAAGAAGGGGATTATGTTTGTGAGGGTGTGTATATATGTGTATGTATATGATTAGAGATAGGAATTGATAGAATGATGAGATATGAAGGAGTTTGAGTAGGAGATCTTAGGCTAGGGTTTAAATAGGATATAGAAGAAATAAGAAGTAGAAAAGATTGGTTTTGGGGAAGTATATAACCAATTTTCGCGCAAAATAAAAAAAACTGGCAGGGGCGGGACGCGCGCCCGCGCGGCTAGGCGGCGCGCCCGCGCGAAAGGTCACTGTTCACCAATTTTTTTTCTTTTTTTTAATAAACAAAGTAATACAAAAGCTCACAGAAATGGCGTGGGTTTCCTCCCACGAAGCGCTCTTTTTACGTCATTAGCTTGACATCATTTCCGAAAACTCACGTAGTTGCGAGAACGGCGGAAACTTTCTCACGGTTCACCATTCCTCTATAATAAGGCTTGAGGCGTTGTCCATTCACCTTGAAGGAATTATCAGAAGACCCCCTATATATCTCCACTGCTCTATGTGGAAACACTGTCTTGACTGTAAACGGACCCGACCACTTTGACTTGAGTTTGCCAGGGAAAAGTTTAAGGCTAGAATTGTATAGCAGAACCTGTTGACCTGGCACAAATGACTTATGCACCAACTTCCTATCATGCCACCTCTTAACCTTCTCCTTGTACATCTTGTTATTCTCGTAAGCTTGAGCAAGAAACTCCTCAAGTTCATTGAACTAAAGTAGACGTTTTTCACCCACAGCCGTAATATCCAAGTTTAATTTCTTTAACGCCCAATACGCCTTGTGATCTAGCTCGGCCGGCAAATGACAATCCTTACCAAATACCAACTGATAAGGAGACATTACTAAAGGCGTCTTGTAAGCAGTTCTGTATGCCCATACAGCTTCGTCTAACTTCAAGGACCAATCCTTTCTTGATGGATTCACCACTTTCTCGAGAATTCTCTCGATTTCACGATTCGAAACCTCCGCTTGACCATTGGTTTGGGGATGATAAGCAGTAGCAACACGATGTGTTACATTATACTTTGCCATTAACGCAGTAAACTGCCGATTGCAGAAGTGTGTCCCCTCATCACTGATTATAGCTCGTGGAGTTCCAAAACGCGTGAAGATTTGCTTGTGAAGAAAATTCAGCACCACCTTAGCATCATTGGTCGGTAAAGCCTTCACTTCGACCCATTTAGACACATAATCCACAGCCAAGAGAATATACTAATTATTGCAAGACGAAACAAACGGACCCATGAAATCAATTCCCCACACATCAAATATCTCAACTTCAAGCATCGTATTAAGAGGCATCTCATTCCTCCTAGAAATATTACCAACCCTTTGGCATCGATCATGTAAGAACCCCAAATTTTGGATATAATTAAAACTTTTATTAAGTAATGATAAAATGAGGAACAATGATTCCAACAACAAGGTCACCAGCTCTAATGAATGGTGGTTTCAAAGAACAATGATTGTAATGAATGGATATTGCTTTGGACAATGATCCTGATGCATTGGTATATTGTCAGAATAGAGTAATTCGATGGTTGAGGACCTAGATAAGAATAATCTACCATCCAGGAAGGAGCTAATGGATCCTTGAAGAGAAATGAATACGTGCATAGTATTTCCCATACGTGCATAGTATTTCCTGTACGTGCATAGTATTTCCCGTACGTGCATAGTGTTTCCTGTACGTGCATAGTAATTTGGTGGATGAATAGTGACTTTGTAAGTTGGAAAACTTTTCACGCCACCCTATGTACGGGACGTGTTATGGATGTTTCGAAGTCATATTAGTAATACGCGGAGGAAATAAGTGAATGCAGAGACGATCGGAATTCAGAAATTCCAAATTCTTTTTCGGTACAATATTTGACCGAACCGTAAAGAGCCTATCAATACGATCAAGACAAGAGTATTATAATGTTAAGGATTCAAGGATTTTATTTATTAAGTATGATTTGAGGATTTAGAATGAAAACCTTTGAGTTAGAATATCAAGTGTTCTAGAAATCGCTAGAACTTTATAACAAGATTAAGCGATCAAGCAAACGCGAAAGAAATTACGGATTAAATACGTAACGAGATAAAAAAAAACCCTACTTGATCAGCTGGGGTTATATATAAGAATATTTGGTGGAAATGAAATGAAGAAAAGAAATGAGAAAGGAAGTAATGAGGTGGATGGACAAGAAGAAAACAACAAGGCTTCACATCATCAATTTTTCTAACACACCATAAACCTTTGACACTTGTATTAAGAGGAGTATTAGCAGCTATACCCACTTATACATATCACAAATATCATTTGACAACTAGCCAAGCAAACACCACCTCTCCCCCATTTTTCCAGCAGTTGCATTTTCCAGGGCAGGGGTCTTTGCCATTTTTTTTCACCTAGATCTACTCATCTAAAAATCATGAAAAAATTCATGGAGCTTCTACACATCAAGGTGAAGTTGGGGATTTAATTTCATAATTTTTGAAGATCGTTTGGATGGGTAAATAAATTCGAGAAGTTCACTGTTTTTCCCCCAAAACCAAGGCACTTCGAATTTTGGAGTTTTAAGATTTCAAAATCCACCTTCCAACCATTGTTTGATCTCCAAATTTTTATGGTGAGTCCTATATTTCATAAAAATGATCTCCTAGAAATTTTAGCTTCAAACTCCATGTTTTCCATTTTCAAATAAATCCTCAAAGATGAGGGTGAATAGTGTTTTCAAGAAACTAACTTTGATTTCTTGGTTTCTTTGGATGATTTAAGCTTTGTTAAAGCCATACAAGGACTATATAAGGGTTATTATAGCTTGTACACTCTCCAAGGAAGGTATAATTCTTAAGAACCCAAGATCTTACTTTGAGTTTTATATATGTTCTTGATGGTTTTAGATTAGTTAAGATTATGGTGTTGTTATATGCATAAAAGCATGATTATGTAGTTAGTAGTGATGATTTAAGAGTTTTGATGATTATGATGGTTAATTGAAACCTTCTTGGACTGGTTAAGATGAAAACCATGTATAGTATGCCCGGTGTGGCTTGGATTGATTGTTATGAATTTTAGAACGTTCGATTTATAGCCGTCGTAATGCCGAATTTTCGTTAGACTATTAAACACCGAGCATCACAGTAGCTATAACTCACTGTACAGCTTCATTTTCTGCCATGATAGGATAGATTATGTTTCAAGCTTCGTTTTGATATAAAGATCGCATGAAACGGACTTACGGTTTAGGATTTATGACCAAATTACTAAAAGTAGTTCGAATCCGTAAACGAAAGTTCGTAACTGTAATTGAACCCTCGTAAACTATGTAACGTCATGGCGAATCTGGGTAAATAAATACTAGAGGTAAAAAGGAAGGCGTGAAAGAAAACCGTATGTCAAAAAGATCATTTTTCGATTTATTAAAAATGTTCGAGTCGAGGTTAAACGCGAACGAACCCCTAAAAGACGACTCTTTTATAACTTCGGTAAAACACTTAGAAAACGGGCGATAAAACTCGGAGTATAATATTGGTTCGTAACGATCAACCTTAGAACTCATATGACTTAAGTATGTCCCAAGTATAAATGCAATGACATGTCGTATTAACGAACGAATGTCGGGTCGGATCAGTGATAAAAGTAATCCACAAAAAGGGGTATAACGAGATAACTCGAGAACGTGTTTCGAATTAAGTATAACTTAACTTTTAATATGTTAAGTGATTAATCCCGAATGCCTTGGCTATTTATAGATCACCAAGCTGAACCGGGACCCGCTACCACTACCCCTTACCGTACTCGACTACCAGGCAAGTTCCAATTCCCTTCTTTTAGGCTGTTGTTGTGATTGAATAAATATATATATATATATGCTGATATACATGCCATTGCATGCATGCCTACTTTCAAGTTGAAGTGATATACTTGTTCCCTGAATGTTATTGTTGGCTTATAAGCTAGATAGTTATATATCAGTTATAAGCCGATTATTGTAAGACCCTCATAGAAGGGCGTATACATCTTATTAATCAAAAATAGACCGGGAGTCAATATTCCTTGATATATCGAGATTACCTCGGAGGAAAATATTTAAGTAAATATTTTCTATTATTTGGGCGACGAATATTATTTGAATATTCGTTCGAGACTAATTATTTTAACGATCCTTACTTCAAATAATTATTTGAACGTAATCATTCGACGAATAATATTCGTCAATATTCATTCGGAGTCGAATTGATTATCGATTATTATTTCGAATACTCTTCTAAAGATGAGACTACTAAATGAATATTATGTGGACATTCATTTAGAATATTATTTCATTAAATAAATATTACTTTTGAAAATTCATTTAAGGTATTAAGTACTTGATGAATATTATCTTCAATATTCATCTGAAGCTTGATTTACTTATCGAATATTATATCGAATATTCCTTTAAAGCTTGGATTACTAAATGAATATTACTTGATATTCATTTAGGATATTATTTATTAAATGAATATTACTTTATTGATATTCATTTAAATTCCTAATTAATTATGAATATTATTTTGAATATTCATCCAGGGTTCTATTTAATCATCGAATATTATTTTAAATATTTTAAATATTCCTTTCAGGTCTTATTGATTAATGAATATTATTTGGAATATTCATTTGAATATTTAATTATGCAATAAATATTCTCTCGATATTTCTTCAAGAATTATTTGAAAAATACTCTGATTAAAGATATTCTTTCATATTCCTGAATATTCTTTAAATATTTTTAATTCAATAAATATTCTCTGAATATTTATTCCATACTTAGAATAACCTCAATAAGGTTTATCTTCTTCAATTATTACGAAAAATATTTCGGAGTCATATTATTATTAATCCTATATCAAGGAAGGTTCTCAGACATCATTCTTCTTTGAGTCTACCTCCTTAATAATAAGGGAACCTTACTTGGAAAATGTTATTTATCTTGTCGACTTCCCGGTCATAAAGTATTCCCTTCACTCGCAACTCGGGTGCTGTTGACTTATTAAGTCGTTGCTTACCTTCTCATCTTTCGAGGGGTAAGATCACTGGAACAAGTTGATATCCGTTACCAAGTAATAGCTTGGGAGTTATTGGTAAATTTTCCTTTCCAACTAGATACGACTACTTTGTGGAGTCTTATCAACAAGTATTATACTTGGGGAAAGGGGGACGAACGTTACATTCAGAATCATGAATTCTATTTGAACTAGGAGTCGTGTAAGAGGCCGAGTAGCGCCGGTCCATCCCCTTTGGCCCAACCGTTGGCCGGGGAGAGCTAGTAAGGCGGTACACAAGTAAAGCCGTCAGTTCTTCCTTCTACCGGTAGTAAATCTAAATTGAGCTGTACGATCTCGACTGATCATCAAGATTGGAACAGCGGGCGCGGTGAATACTCCATCATTGGTTCATCATCCAAATTTATTTATTTCCTGCAACATGATTACTGTTGGCAGAGTTGGAAAAGGGTCATAACTGGAATTGCAACCTTTTCTTGCAAGTTCCTCTTCTTAATAACAATAAGAATATCTCGCTTACTTTGATGTAGCAGATATTTCTACAAACAAATACTTTAAGTTACCTTGTAACTTCATCGTTCATATTATACTGGCATCATTTCCGTAAAGGCATGGCATATGGTTTGAAAGATACTTTTGAACTGTTATACATTATCGTTCAGTCATATATTATTGTTGGTGGGCTATTGCTCACCCTTGCTTTATTATTATATCACAACAACAGCTAGACCAGATGACTCGCACAAGGCGCACTCGACGCGGGCGAGGACGATGAGACTACCAGAGCTGAAGAAGAAGCTATTGGTAGGGTATATTTATTCTTTCAGTACCAAGTATATGGTCTAGTATGCCTTATGTAAATGGATGGCAAAGAGTATGTATTTATATTGAAATTCTTTTGGATTGTAAGAACTCATAATGTGATTAATAAAAATTTGAGTGTTACTCTGATTTCATCTCTGGGACTATAACGGGTGTGTTTTATATTATTGTGTTGGGTTATAGAGACGTAATTTATTTTATGTTAAAGAAAGTTCAAGTGTTGTGGACAGAATTGGAAACCGTAACCACCGGATCCCGGACCCCGGATCTGGGGGTGTTACAGAAGTGGTATCAGAGCGTACGTTATAAACCCCAGAGATGAGGTGACGTTAAAACAATAAATTCAATAAGATAATAAGAACTCTTGCCAAGTTCATAGTCGGACTACTTAATGTAGTGATGACATATAAAACCCTTATGGGAACTCGTAAGTATAATGATAGTAACTTAGCTCGATATCGTATCGACGAGTAAGGTGACTGACCTTGAGGCATACGAGCAACAGCGCGATGATGCTTTATATGCTGAAGATCAGCGGGTAATTCGATGGAGTACCCTACTGGAGACCCGGAAGAGGTTCCAGCAGATAAGGAAAATCCTGTTAGGATGAGGAGCTTACCCATGGGTAATGAGGGTCGCAGCCAGAATGACTGTGATGATTAAGATATGGTGCTCAGAAAAATGAGTATAAAGAACTGATATATTATTAAGAGATCTGAAGATGCATGTTGAATTCATAGCCGGACTACCAGACGTAGTACCAGCAAGAAAGAAGGATTGGAAGAATTACTTGAGATCTTATACGGAAATAGATGAGAATCCTTAGAGATTTTCATCTTAACAAAGAAAGAGCTAGAGGGATGTATGATTATCAAAGACAGTGATATAGGGCGAGGAGCAGAGTCCCTAGGAATAGTTGAGAAGGGGGCAGTAAGTGCCATATCATTTGATAAATGAATTAGTATGAATATGGTCAGTAATAATTCGCCATGAGAAGGCAGGTGTCGTAGGTTGTAAATTATGGAACCAAATTGAGGTTAATAAGGTGGTTTTATTAAGGAAAATGTTCATTTTATGAATGAATCATTTAGAAAGTAAAGACATTGGGAAGTAATAGAATGATTGGGTAAAAGTTATATAAGGAAGTAGTAAGCAAGACAATGATCTCAGAACCTACCGGAAGATAAGACCAGTGAGTCAAGATGAACTCGTAATGAGACTACTGCCAGAGACTGAGTATAGAGTTAATTCAACTCAGTTAAATGATGAACCAGAAACGTTAGATGCATGTGATTCAGAGGAATATTAAATTCCTTCTTCTCTTTGAATGGATTATAGTAGTTACCTTAAGTTTACTCCGACACGGAATTATAATAGATCAAGTAATACGATCAGCAGTTAAAGAGAAAAATGTGAGAAAATCTTCCTGGAGCTAAAAGGTGAAATTGGTAATGACCAAGAGCTGGCATTGCTTAATGGAAAAAGGAGACTTTGTGCTTCCAATGACGCTTCGCATAAAGGGTTAGGTAGACCGACATTTGGTAGTATTGAATATCAGGACGTTGTGACAGGTTTCAGTTTGAAATTATTGATTCCCTTCTAAGGGATGGATATAATTGATTCCTCTCCAGTGGGTAAACTTCCAATCCGATGATGATTATTTCGTTAACTATGACTGCTTATGATTCCACCTGCTTGGAGGTTCATAGAACTATTCTTCAGGTTTTGAAACTGGTCTCCTTGATGTTACCAGTAGGTGGGTAGATTGATCAAAATTTCCCTGAGTCTGGAAAGGAATTCGGTGAATTTTGGCAAACCTTGTCTTTCTGATAATCAGAGAGTGTCATGGAAGAGAGTAGAAACTGGAGCAAACCCTGTGATTTGGGTAAGGTTGCTATAAAATGGGTTAGTAAACGGACCCTGAGCATTACAATCGACGGTAGTGATAATATGATGAAGTGAGATTGGACGAAAACAGGAAATGTAAGTAAGAAACTAGCCGGACGGAGAAACTCCGGGATTGACTTAAGTGAAAAGGCTGTTATGCCAGGAATGGTAAGCTTGCGTGGCACGCGGGATTGATAAGAATAGTTGAAAAGATAAAAGTGGAGGAAAGGTGACCGGAGACGGTGCCGAGTAGTCGATTAAGACTTATATGGAGTAAAGTTTTGGAAAGGTAGAAAGGTATCAAAGAAGAAGGCACTATGCCGGCAATTGCTAGAAAAGTAATGCTATTAGCCAACCCCTAAAATCATATATTTTTATTTTAGTGTGGCCAGTTGAGGCCAAGTCACAACGGACTATAAAGTGACTAGACCAGCAATGAAAAGACAAAGCAGGGTTGCTTCTAAGTAAGCACCGACTGCAAGGGCTTCTGATATAAAGGAAATATTAATGAGATTGTAGGAGTCTTCTACTAAACCCTTTGCAACCCATGTTTTGATGGGGAATTTACTAGACCTTTTTGGGATGGGGTAACCCGTACTAAAGTGACTCATGTGTATATGGTTGTCCAAGATTTTGAGTAAAATGGGAGTATAGTGACTTGAGATGCATGATGTTAGGGTATCATGAATACCATGAACATATTACGACTAAGGGAAGTAAACAACGAAGGTTTATGAAGAGAGTATAGAAATGGTCAGAGATGGATCAGTATGCTGTAGAAATTTTGTCTAAGGCAAGTACATTTGAGAAGAACGATAAGTACTAATAGATTCACGTTGAACTCGACCAATATTTTCCAAAACATCCTTGCTGCCATTACCAAGTTCTGTAAGAGAGGAGATAGGCATACGTTGCCTTTTTGGAAGGCCAAATAGGCTGACAACTATCTGAAAGAAGAGGGTGGCATTAAGCCACCGATCGATTATCAAATGAGAATGATTGAAAAGAGACCTTTATTAAGGATACATGATCTGATTGCCAATTATAAGATGCAAGAATTCATTGATAGTTGAATTAAGGATAGGATATCAATGAATTAAGACAAACCCTGGGGAATGCACAAGGGGTGGCATTAACCCTAATAACGACATTATGACTTCAGATGATATGAGCTGGACTTGCTAAGGCAACAATGACCGGTAAGGATTATTAGAAAAAAAAAAAGAGTTCTGGAAAGAACATAGATAGAATTATTAGAGTATTGATCAATGACATTTTGATATACCCTGTACCCAGAAAATACAGGAGGAAGGATGAGGATGACCTATGAAACCTTACAAGGAAAAAGGTAATATTCCGAACTTCAAAATGGAAGTTTGGTAAGGAATGTATGACATAGTAACAGTAATGCCAGATGAGGCATGTATGAGACCATGAGGAAGTATGGATTGAACCTATAAAGGTTGAGATTATCCTAAGATAAGGAAAGAACTAAGAAGAGAAGTATCCTAAGTAGGATGGGGAATAAACGTGATAAAGTTCCCACGAGTAGGTGGAAGCAATGACTTATGGAGAAAGACTGTTAAATATATTTTTCTTCATCAGCAGAGCTTAAGGGAGAATGCTTTCACCCAAAAATGATGGGAATGAGGTAGAAATGTTTGAATTGGAATATATCCAAGTAACAAGGATTACCAGAAATTATTATTATCAGGAAAGGCCAATGAGGTGGCCGACAGTTTAAGTATAAAGGAATAATTATAAATGTTCATACCGAAGAAACAAAATGATATTTGGAAAGACCTTGAAGGTCATATTGGAGTGGAGGAAGTTACATTCCTTTTGATGATTGTGCAAGAATCGAAGGTAATAATAGTTTAAGTAAAGATTCGATTCCTGATGGAGTCTTAAGCATATTACGTACCTTAGAAGGTCCCGTTTTGAGGCAAACCAGGACCATGGTACAAAATTGATGAAGTAAACCGTTAAGTTTCCAGTCTTTTATGGAAGATGCATAAGTGATAGTTTCATCAACCGGACCTAGCTGCGATACTTGAAACTCTTCTGCAATTCTATCTACTTCATGTTATATCTACATCAAGTTCAGGAAGTGTTTCGTATGGATAAGGAATAGTGATCACTTTGTCTCCCTAAGGGATTTGAAACCCGTAGGGTTAGCTATTAATGCACTACGTAAACAACAAGCGATGGTGATTCTTCTAAGAAAGTAGATGACAATGTAAAGATAAAGACAGTGCTGCCATTGATTAACTAAATGGCATGTTGATGAATGACAAACAAGTTTATGTTAGTGTACTTCTGCGCAAACAAGATAGAGAATATGAGGTTGATGATTCATGATGTTAAAGATATTCCCATGGAAAGAATTAATGAGATTTGGAGGGAAGGGCGGTTGAGCCCGAGACTTATTGGGCCACCTGAGAGTTTAAAATGTTCGGACGGTGGTATTCGAGCCAGCCTTACCCCCAAAATTATAGCACGGTCATAACGGGTTTTCATGTGGCCAGGCTACGCCAGTAAAATGCAAATGTTCAACAGATGATAGGAGTACAAGAATGTAGATATACGACCTGGTCCGACTTACGAAAGACAACCTGTGGAAAACCATGGATAGAAAAGAACAAGTAATGAGAAACAAGGTTGGCAGAAGTAGATTATATGAATCTAAGTTAAAGGAATCGGGCCAGATTCATTTCGGAAAGTTTAAATTGAAATAACGTGATGATTATAGAGTAAATGAGACGGAATACCGATAAGGAGGTACCAAGTGCAAAAAGGTGTCTCAATAAAGAGGTGAAGGTGAAAGTAAATAACAGAAGTAAATAAGAATCAGATAATAAGAAGGATGTGATTGATAAAGAAAAGGCTGGGGAAGCAACTATGGAATGAGAAGCAAGGAGTGTTATGAATGGGTTTTCTAATGAATTCTCAGGATGACAACCTGATAGTGTCAATACTATAGTTATGAAAAAGCTAGTAACATGATATGGGATGTCAGTAATAATGATGCCAAGTGAGAAACCTAAGATTTAACCTGAAAGGTTGAAGGATTTCCCGAATGTGAGTATCGCTAAGATTGAACAAGAGTATTTGTCCATAGAATAATGGACAAAGCAGCAAGATATGTTGACACGTGAGATTGCGATCAAATAGTATTGGATATAATTATGATTAATTTCTTCTTTGATAAACCTCTATAGTTCAGAGGTAAATTCTGAGTATGATATTCTACAATCATGGAAGCTTTCTATAATCCTTTAGAACTCTTTTCTCTTCTTCTCTCTTATTCATCTTCTTTATGAATTGAGAAGAACAACCCTTTTTGGAGGGGAGGTACTGCTACGTGACTATCTGTCTATGTGATAGAAGTCTAAGTGGAATGCTATGACTTGTTTAATTGCTTGTCAAGTACTAAAGGCTGGCCCCCTTCTGTACTAACTATGCAATATAACAAATGTTCAATTGATCATAGTGATCTCTCAACAAATCTTTCCACTTCTCTATATTGATCTAGATTGCGAAGATTAAAGCGATCAGGAAATGCACAGTACGAGCGAGGTTACCTCCGAATCGTAGGGTGATAGTGATACCAATGTTACTGCAGGTATCAATAAGGATAAGACTGAGTAAAAGTATAACCCGGATAGTGAGTTGTACGAAAAGTAGCAACGTTGATGGAAAAAGGATAAAGTATGAATTGTAGCACTAGAAGATGTGCTGAGGAAGGGTAGAACGAATAAGAATTGACCGGGAAGCTAAAGAGTGAACGACAGGCAAACGACTCTTTGCTTCCTACCTGATTCCGGGACGGAATCCTTTTAAGGAGGGGAGACTGTAAGAACCCCAAATTTTGGATATAATTAAAACTTTTATTAAGTAATGATAAAATGAGGAACAATGATTCCAACAACAAGGTCACCAGCTCTAATGAATGGTGGTTTCAAAGAACAATGATTGTAATGAATGGATATTGCTTTGGACAATGATCCTGATGCATTGGTATATTGTCAGAATAGAGTAATTCGATGGTTGAGGACCTAGATAAGAATAATCTACCATCCAGGAAGGAGCTAATGGATCCTTGAAGAGAAATGAATACGTGCATAGTATTTCCCATACGTGCATAGTATTTCCCATACGTGCATAGTATTTCCTGTACGTGCATAGTATTTCCCGTACGTGCATAGTGTTTCCTGTACGTGCATAGTAATTTGGTGGATGAATAGTGACTTTGTAAGTTGGAAAACTTTTCACGCCACCCTATGTACGGGACGTGTTATGGATGTTTCGAAGTCATATTAGTAATACGCGGAGGAAATAAGTGAATGCAGAGACGATCGGAATTCAGAAATTCCAAATTCTTTTTCGGTACAATATTTGACCGAACCGTAAAGAGCCTATCAATACGATCAAGACAAGAGTATTATAATGTTAAGGATTCAAGGATTTTATTTATTAAGTATGATTTGAGGATTTAGAATGAAAACCTTTGAGTTAGAATATCAAGTGTTCTAGAAATCGCTAGAACTTTATAACAAGATTAAGCGATCAAGCAAACGCGAAAGAAATTACGGATTAAATACGTAACGAGATAAAAAAAAACCCTACTTGATCAGCTGGGGTTATATATAAGAATATTTGGTGGAAATGAAATGAAGAAAAGAAATGAGAAAGGAAGTAATGAGGTGGATGGACAAGAAGAAAACAACAAGGCTTCACATCATCAATTTTTCTAACACACCATAAACCTTTGACACTTGTATTAAGAGGAGTATTAGCAGCTATACCCACTTATACATATCACAAATATCATTTGACAACTAGCCAAGCAAACACCACCTCTCCCCCATTTTTCCAGCAGTTGCATTTTCCAGGGCAGGGGTCTTTGCCATTTTTTTTCACCTAGATCTACTCATCTAAAAATCATGAAAAAATTCATGGAGCTTCTACACATCAAGGTGAAGTTGGGGATTTAATTTCATAATTGTTGAAGATCGTTTGGATGGGTTAATAAATTCGAGAAGTTCACTGTTTTTCCCCCAAAACCAAGGCACTTCGAATTTTGGAGTTTTAAGATTTCAAAATCCACCTTACAACCATTGTTTGATCTCCAAATTTTTATGGTGAGTCCTATATTTCATAAAAATGATCTCCTAGAAATCTTAGCTTCAAACTCCATGTTTTCCATTTTCAAATAAATCCTCAAAGATGAGGGTGAATAGTGTTTTCAAGAAACTAACTTTGATTTCTTGGTTTCTTTGGATGATTTAAGCTTTGTTAAAGCCATACAAGGACTATATAAGGGTTATTATAGCTTGTACACTCTCCAAGGAAGGTATAATTCTTAAGAACCCAAGATCTTACTTTGAGTTTTATATATGTTCTTGATGGTTTTAGATTAGTTAAGATTATGGTGTTGTTATATGCATAAAAGCATGATTATGTAGTTAGTAGTGATGATTTAAGAGTTTTGATGATTATGATGGTTAATTGAAACCTTCTTGGACTGGTTAAGATGAAAACCATGTATAGTATGCCCGGTGTGGCTTGGATTGATTGTTATGAATTTTAGAACGTTCGATTTATAGCCGTCGTAATGTCGAATTTTCGTTAGACTATTAAACACCGAGCATCACAGTAGCTATAACTCACTGTACAGCTTCATTTTCTGCCATGATAGGATAGATTATGTTTCAAGCTTCGTTTTGATATAAAGATCGCATGAAACGGACTTACGGTTTAGGATTTATGACCAAATTACTAAAAGTAGTTCGAATCCGTAAATGAAAGTTCGTAACTGTAATTGAACCCTCGTAAACTATGTAACGTCATGGCGAATCTGGGTAAATAAATACTAGAGGTAAAAAGGAAGGCGTGAAAGAAAACCGTATGTCAAAAAGATCATTTTTCGATTTATTAAAAATGTTCGAGTCGAGGTTAAACGCGAACGAACCCCTAAAAGACGACTCTTTTATAACTTCGGTAAAACACTTAGAAAACGGGCGATAAAACTCGGAGTATAATATTGGTTCGTAACGATCAACCTTAGAACTCATATGACTTAAGTATGTCCCAAGTATAAATGCAATGACATGTCGTATTAACGAACGAATGTCGGGTCGGATCAGTGATAAAAGTAATCCACAAAAAGGGGTATAACGAGATAACTCGAGAACGTGTTTCGAATTAAGTATAACTTAACTTTTAATATGTTAAGTGATTAATCCCGAATGCCTTGGCTATTTATAGATCACCAAGCTGAACCGGGACCCGCTACCACTACCCCTTACCGTACTCGACTACCAGGCAAGTTCCAATTCCCTTCTTTTAGGCTGTTGTTGTGATTGAATAAATATATATATATATGCTGATATACATGCCATTGCATGCATGCCTACTTTCAAGTTGAAGTGATATACTTGTTCCCTGAATGTTATTGTTGGCTTATAAGCTAGATAGTTATATATCAGTTATAAGCCGATTATTGTAAGACCCTCATAGAAGGGCGTATACATCTTATTAATCAAAAATAGACCGGGAGTCAATATTCCTTGATATATCGAGATTACCTCGGAGGAAAATATTTAAGTAAATATTTTCTATTATTTGGGCGACGAATATTATTTGAATATTCGTTCGAGACTAATTATTTTAACGATCCTTACTTCAAATAATTATTTGAACGTAATCATTCGACGAATAATATTCGTCAATATTCATTCGGAGTCGAATTGATTATCGATTATTATTTCGAATACTCTTCTAAAGATGAGACTACTAAATGAATATTATGTGGACATTCATTTAGAATATTATTTCATTAAATAAATATTACTTTTGAAAATTCATTTAAGGTATTAAGTACTTGATGAATTTTATCTTCAATATTCATCTGAAGCTTGATTTACTTATCGAATATTATATCGAATATTCCTTTAAAGCTTGGATTACTAAATGAATATTACTTGATATTCATTTAGGATATTATTTATTAAATGAATATTACTTTATTGATATTCATTTAAATTCCTAATTAATTATGAATATTATTTTGAATATTCATCCAGGGTTCTATTTAATCATCGAATATTATTTTAAATATTTTAAATATTCCTTTCAGGTCTTATTGATTAATGAATATTATTTGGAATATTCATTTGAATATTTAATTATGCAATAAATATTCTCTCGATATTTCTTCAAGAATTATTTGAAAAATACTCTGATTAAAGATATTCTTTCATATTCCTGAATATTCTTTAAATATTTTTAATTCAATAAATATTCTCTGAATATTTATTCCATACTTAGAATAACCTCAATAAGGTTTATCTTCTTCGATTATTACGAAAAATATTTCGGAGTCATATTATTATTAATCCTATATCAAGGAAGGTTCTCAGACATCATTCTTCTTTGAGTCTACCTCCTTAATAATAAGGGAACCTTACTTGGAAAATGTTATTTATCTTGTCGACTTCCCGGTCATAAAGTATTCCCTTCACTCGCAACTCGGGTGCTGTTGACTTATTAAGTCGTTGCTTACCTTCTCATCTTCCGAGGGGTAAGATCACTGGAACAAGTTGATATCCGTTACCAAGTAATAGCTTGGGAGTTATTGGTAAATTTTCCTTTCCAACTAGATACGACTACTTTGTGGAGTCTTATCAACAAGTATTATACTTGGGGAAAGGGGGACGAACGTTACATTCAGAATCATGAATTCTATTTGAACTAGGAGTCGTGTAAGAGGCCGAGTAGCGCCGGTCCATCCCCTTTGGCCCAACCGTTGGCCGGGGAGAGCTAGTAAGGCGGTACACAAGTAAAGCCGTCAGTTCTTCCTTCTACCGGTAGTAAATCTAAATTGAGCTGTACGATCTCGACTGATCATCAAGATTGGAACAGCGGGCGCGGTGAATACTCCATCATTGGTTCATCATCCAAATTTATTTATTTCCTGCAACATGATTACTGTTGGCAGAGTTGGAAAAGGGTCATAACTGGAATTGCAACCTTTTCTTGCAAGTTCCTCTTCTTAATAACAATAAGAATATCTCGCTTACTTTGATGTAGCAGATATTTCTACAAACAAATACTTTAAGTTACCTTGTAACTTCATCGTTCATATTATACTGGCATCATTTCCGTAAAGGCATGGCATATGGTTTGAAAGATACTTTTGAACTATTATACATTATCGTTCAGTCATATATTATTGTTGGTGGGCTATTGCTCACCCTTGCTTTATTATTATATCACAACAACAGCTAGACCAGATGACTCGCACAAGGCGCACTCGACGCGGGCGAGGACGATGAGACTACCAGAGCTGAAGAAGAAGCTATTGGTAGGGTATATTTATTCTTTCAGTACCAAGTATATGGTCTAGTATGCCTTATGTAAATGGATGGCAAAGAGTATGTATTTATATTGAAATTCTTTTGGATTGTAAGAACTCATAATGTGATTAATAAAAATTTGAGTGTTACTCTGATTTCATCTCTGGGACTATAACGGGTGTGTTTTATATTATTGTGTTGGGTTATAGAGACGTAATTTATTTTATGTTAAGGAAAGTTCAAGTGTTGTGGACAGAATTGGAAACCGTAACCACCGGATCCCGGACCCCGGATCTGGGGGTGTTACAGATCATATCTCATCACAAACTGATGAGCATCTTTAAACAGAGTTGGCCAATAGAATCCCGCCTGAAGTACTTTCTGAGCTGTCTTATCACCACCATAGTGGCCCCCATATGTGGTAGAATGACAATCATGCAAAATACCTTCCATTTCACTGTAAGGAATGCATCTCCTTATTATCTGATCCACACCAAGCTTGAACAAGAATGGCTAGCTCGTCCCAACGGTACCACTTCACATCGTGTAGAAACTTCTTCCTTTAAACATAAGAGAATTCCGGAGGGATGACGTTCCTAACAAGATAGTTCATAATGTCTGCAAACCATGGCTCTTCATCTTGCATCCCAAAAAGCTGCTCATCGGGAAAAGATTCATTAATAAGAGTGTTGTCTCGTGAATCCTTACCATGGTCCTCCAAACGTGATAGATGATCCACCACCTGGTTTTCTGTACCTTTCTGATCCTTGATCTCCAAATCAAACTCTTGAAGTAAAAGAATGTTAACACAAAATCACGCAAGTGTACGTGGTCACAAGTAATATAGAACTAAGTTGAGTTCGTTCCCACAGAGATCTGGTTTAGGTTTTAATTCAGTTAATGCACCTATGCAAAAATGTATGGTTTTTATTCACTGCTAAGACAATTAACAAATTTGAGGGTTGATTAACTAAGATTAACTAAAAATAAATTAACAAACTAAAAATTAATTAACTAATGAGAATCAAAATCGAATTACTTATGCAAGAGAAAACATGGGATCCTAACTTCATTAAATACTTCGCTTAGAGTTGATGCCTTTAATCAAAGTATGTGATGGTTATGATATCTGATTAGATAACACGAAACAAGTATAGGCTACCTCTTAGTATACGAATACCAAACTACTCATGCATCCATAAAAGAGATAGAAGATGGGTAGACACTAACTATGTTCAGACCCTAAATCTCTATAAGATTTGAAAACATAACGGTTTACGCACAAGTTGTCCATTGAGATCACATAGGGCAGTATAAAATAGTTCAAATTACACCACGAATCATGTTGATAAACAATCATGAACCTATGCTAGCATGACAAGTTCTAAATCTCAAACGTATCAATCACTAGTTATTCTTGACTCGATTCAACTAAGCAAGTAACACAATAAAATTTTGAGATTTTTAAACTAATATTATACTAAGGCGAATCTGTTTATTTATCAATTAACTAAAAATATCTAGAATTAAGTATCCCCACTAGCATGAATAAATGTAGTTACGATTTCCCGCCCCAATAAATCATGACTACTCAAGAGGAAAGATGCGCCCTATAAATACCAATAACCTCTTTCGAGTATTAATGGCTTCTCTAACTTACAATCAAGCCTATTTTCATGGCATCATGCAATTCAGAGACATTAAACACAACATCCTAACTTCCTAACAATCCGTTCTACCTATTTTCATGGAGAAGTTCATGTCATTATTGGATAAATCACAACCATCTAAATCCAAATTTCGTTGATAAATAGATATTGGTTCACACAATACACAAAATCACGTCTGACTTGTAATTGTTAATTAAACACAATTCAATAAGCAAGAGCATATAACATAATCAAATTGGGGGATTGGGAAAATCATACATCAATCATAACTAGGGTTCAACTTAACCCTAGATTAGAGATCTACTCACTCATAATTAAACTAGCAAAACAATAATAATAATAATAATAAGAACACATAATTAATCTATTATTGAGAATAGAGAAGAAAACCTTCAATCTTTAATCTTTGCACAAGAAGAAAAATAAAAGTCTCGCTCCCCTCTCTCCCTCTGTATGTCTCTCTACACGTATGTATGTATATCCCCACTAATCATAATAATCTCCGATGTCTTATATGTCTCTAATAAAAGTATTTTAATGCCTTGAGAAAATTACAAGTACGTTTCCTAAACTCAATTGGTTTCAAAGGAAAATTCGTAGTTGGATTTTCTCCAGTAATTTTGGGCCGCTCCAATTGTAATATGACACCTGGACTATCTTAGAATGATAGATAATTTAATTATCTTCGCGTGGGCTATTGAATCGTCCAATTCTGACTTCTAGAACTCGAGATATGGCCCAAACAGTGAAGTACGCGCGTGCAGCCCAACAAATCCGAATTTTCTTCTAATAAATCTCCAAATTAAGCTCTTTATTCTCCAATCCTTCCAAGTTTAGAATTTCCTTGCTTCCTACAATAAAACATTAAAATCTAATTAATAGAAATCCAATTAAATGCAAAATACAATAAATATGATGAATATAATCATGTAAAATATATATAAATATACATTCTATCAAACATCCCCACACTTAGCATTTGCACGTCCTCGGGCAAATAAAGAAATAAAAATTATCATAACTAACTAACATCACTTTCGTAGATGACACGATTCTCGTCCAAGATCGACGAGAATCAACAACCCTAGCCGACATTTTACTAACCTACACAACTACATAAAACACATAAAAAACGCAACATACTTGAGGCCAAGTGAATCAATTTAAGCCTATATGGAACGCTCCAAGTGGATATAAAATCCATTTATCAAAGAACCCAACGAATTAACCTAGGGTTTGAATCCTTCTTCGAAATCAGATACCTAATCGCTACATGATCCGTGTAGACTGTCACCTTAGTTCCAAGCAAATACGATATGAACTTCTCAAAAGCATAGACAACTGCCAATAACTCCTTCTCCGTAGTTGTGTAGTTTAGCTGTGCGTTATTGAGGGTTTTACTAGCATAGTAAACCACATGAAAGGCACTACTCTTCCTTTGCCCAAGCACAGCTCCAACAGCATAGTCACTTGCATCACACATCAGCTCAAATGGCTCCTCCTAATTAGGTACGGTAATGACAGTGCGATTGTCAACTTCTTCTTCAACAACTCAAAAGCCGCTAAGCAATCTTCATCAAACTTAAAAGGAACATCTTTCTCCAATAGATTATACAAGGGTTTAGAGATTTTCGAGAAGTCTTGAATGAATCGCCGATAGAATCCCGCATGCCAAAGAAAACTGTGAATTCCTTTAACAAAGATAGGTGGAGGAAGATTCTCAATAGTCTCCACTTTAGGTTTATCCACATCAAGCCCCTTGCTAGATACCTTGTGCCCAAGAATGATTCCTTCTTGCACCACGAAGTGACACTTCTCCCAATTAAGCACCAGATTTGTTTCCACGCACCTTTTCAACACCAAGCCAAGATTATGCAAGCACTCATCAAAAGAAGTACCAAAGACCGAGAAACTGTCCATGAAGACCTCCACATTAATACCGATCATATCTGAGAAAATTCCATCATGCACCTTTGAAAAGTGGCAGGAGCACCACGAAGTCCAAAAGAGACTCGTTGAAATGAAAAAGTGCCAAAATGACATGTGAATGTGGTCTTCTCTTGATCTTATGGAGCGATGCAAATCTGATTATAACCCGAATAACCATCAAGAAAGCAATAGTACTCATGGCCAGCCAACCTATCTAACATCTGATCAATGAACGGCGGAGGGAAGTGATCTTTTCTCGTGGCTTTATTCAACTTGCGATAGTCCATGCATACTCTCCACCCTATGACTGTCCGAGTATGGATGAGTTTATTCTTCTTATCAGCAACAACTGTCATGCCTCCTTTCTTAGGTACATACTGCACCAGGATCACCCAAGAATTGTCTGAGATAGGATAGATGATACCTGTATCTAGACACTTTAGAATTTCCTTCTTCACCACCTCTTTTATGATAGGATTGAGTCTTCGCTGATGTTCAACAATCGGCTTACTTCCTTCCTCAAGCAGAATTTTATGCATGCAATAAGAAGGGCTGATTCCCTTGATATCTGCTATAGTCCAACCAATTACCGATTTGAACTCTCTCAGAATTCGCAAGAGCTTGTCTTCCTCACTACCTGACAGGTTAGAAGCAATAATAACAGGTAATGTAGATGCATCACCTAGAAACGCATACCTCAAGTGTTCCAGCAATGGTTTGAGTTCAAGTGTAGGAGCTTCTTCAATAGATGGTTTAAGATGCCCCTGAGAGTTCTTAAGCTCTGCTAACCCAAGATATTCGAATGGCATATCAAACTTCCTTTTCCACGGAGCTACATTCAACTGCTGAAGTTGCTCGGCTACTTCTTCATCTTCAAAATCAGAATCTCCAACTAAAACTCTCTCCAAAGAATCTGACTTAAGCAATTGCTCAATCTCCGTAGCGACTGCAGACTCGACCAAATCCACCTTAAAGCATTCCTCTTCATCCGTTGGAAACTTCATTGCATTGAACACATTAAAAGTGACATTCTGCTCTTGCACCCTCATGGTGAGCTCCCCTTTTTGAACATCGATCAAGGTCCTACCCGTAGCCAAGAATGGTCTTCCCAAGATGATGGGAATCTTCTTATCTTCCTCGAAGTCTAAGATAACAAAATCAGCAGGGAAGATGAGCTTATCAACTTTCACCAAGACATCCTCCACTATACCCCTAGGATATGTGATTGATCGATCAGCCAACTGCAAAGAGATGTTGGTAGGCTTTGGATCCGGCAGACCAAGTTGCATGAAAACCGACAATGGCATCAGATTGATGCTAGCTCCCAAATCACACAAACACTTGTTGAAAGATAAGTTGCCAATAGTGCACGGGATGGTGAAACTTCCTGGATCTTTAAGTTTAGGAGGCAACTTTTGCTGCAGAACAACACTGCACTCTTCCGTCAAAGCAACGGTCTCCAATTCCTCGAGCTTCAATTTCCGTGAGAAAATACCTTTCACGAACTTAGCATAGCTCGGCATCTGTTCAAGAGCTTCCGCAAAAGGTATGTTAATCTGAAACTTCTTGAACACCTCTAGGAATTTTGCAAACTGCTTGTCCAACTTCCGCTTCTGGAGCCTTTTAGGATATGGAAGGGGATGGTAGATCTGATTATTTTTTGTAGACTGCTCCGAAGAAGCTTTTTCAACAGTTGCTCTTTTCCTTTTCACCATCTAGCTGATCAGCTACCAAGTCAGATTTTCCAATTTCCGGCACTCCAGATTTTTCAACTTGCTGATTCTAAACTTCTTCATCTTCCTTAGCTGCTGATTTCGGATCTGTTGTAACCTTTCCCGATCTCAAGGTTACTGCTTTCACCTGTTCCTTGCCTTCTCTCTTGCCTGGATTAGCCTCCGTATCGCTAGGAAGAGTTCCTTGTTGCCAGTTAAGTAACGCACTTGCAATTTGCCCAATCTGATTCTCCAACGTCTTGAGAGATATCGCCTGACTTTTAACCATCAACATCAATTCATCCAATTCAGATTTTTCATTAGAAGATTGACCAACATTCCCATGAGACTGTTACTATTGAAATCCCGGGGGTTGAAATTGTTGCCTTGGAGCATACTGCTGCTGGTAGCCTTGATTGAACGGCTTAGCTCCATACTGCTGACCCTGAAACTGCTGATAAGGCTGTTGTGGTTGTTGAGTACCTTGATTGTTGCTCCAGCTGAAATTAGGAAGGTTCCTGTTGTTCGGATGATAGGTGGCTGGAGCTGGTTGCGAAGGTCGCTGAAAATAGCTCACAAACTGTGCCGACTCACTAGATATGGCACATTGACTCATCTCATGTGCGCCCGCACATAACTCACAAACACTAGCAACCTGCTGAACTCCATAGTTGGTAAGAGAATCCACCTTCATAGTACGCCTTCAACTGGGTTGATATAGCTGTAGCTGCATCAACTTCCAAAATACCTGCTACCTTGCCTTGAGATAGCCTCTGAGTGGGATTCTGATATTCATTAACAGCCATTGTCTCAATTAGATCATAAGCTTCCTCGTAACTCTTTGCCTATAGAGCTCCACCTGATGTTGCGTCTAGCAAAGGTCTAGATTGTGCACCCAACCCATTATAGAAACCATTGATCACCATCCAGTCTGGCATACCATGATGAGGGCACTTTCGAAGCATCTCCTTGTATCGTTCCCAAGCTTCACACAAAGATTCTCCAGACTGCTGTGCGAATTGAGTTAGAGCGTTCCTGATTGCTGCTGTTTTAGTAATGGGGAAGAATTTAGTAAGAAACTTCTGAGAAAGATCCTCCCATGTAGTAATGGAACCGGCTGGTAAAGAGTGTAACTAGCTGACAAAGCTGTCGCGTGCCTATCAAATAATAAATTTAACAAATCCTTCTAACTATGTAGTAAGGTAAGTCAGAGTCGATCCTACAGAGACAAACGTATCAATCGCTAGTTATTCTTGACTCGATTCAACTAAGCAAGTAACACAATAAAATTTTGAGATTTTTAAACTAATATTATACTAAGGCCAATCTGTTTATTTATCAATTAAATAAAAATATCTAGAATTAAGTATCCCCACCAGCATGAATAAATGTAATTACGATTTCCCGCCCCAATAAATCATGACTACTCAAGAGGAAAGATGCGCCCTATAAATACCAATAACCTCTTTCGAGTATTAATGGCTTCTCTAACTTACAATCAAGCCTATTTTCATGGCATCATGCAATTCAGAGACATTAAACACAACATCCTAACTTCCTAACAATCCGTTCTACCTATTTTCATGGAGAAGTTCATGTCATTATTGGATAAATCACAACCATCTAAATCCAACTTTCGTTGATAAATAGATATTGGTTCAAACAATACACAAAATCACGTCTGACTTGTAATTGTTAATTAAACACAATTCAATAAGCAAGAGCATATAACATAATCAAATTGGGGGATTGGGAAAATCATACATCAATCATAACTAGGGTTCAACTTAAACCTAGATTAGAGATCTACTCACTCATAATTAAACTAGCAAAACAAAAATAATAATAATAATAAGAACACATAATTAATCTATTATTGAGAATAGAGAAGAAAACCTTCAATCATTAATCTTTGCACAAGAAGAAAAATAAAAGTCTCGCTCCCCTCTCTCCCTTTGTATGTCTCTCTACACGTATGTATGTATATCCCCCCTAATCATAATAATCTCCGATGTCTTATATGTCTCTAATAAAAGTATTTTAATGCCTTGAGAAAATTACAAGTACGTTTCCTAAACTCAATTGGTTTCCAAGGAAAATTCGTAGTTGGATTTTCTCCAGTAATTTTGGGCCACTCCAATTGTAATATGACACCTGGACCATCTTAGAATGATAGATAATTTAATTATCTTCGCGTGGGCTGTTGAATCGTCCAATTCTGACTTCTAGAACTCGAGATATGGCCCAAACAGTGAAGTACGCGCGTGCAGCCCAACAAATCCGAATTTTCTTCTAATAAATCTCCAAATTAAACTCTTTATTCTCCAATCCTTCCAAGTTTAGAATTTCCTTGCTTCCTACAATAAAACATTAAAATCTAATTAATAAAAATCCAATTAAATGCAAAATACAATCAATATGATGAATATAATCATGTAAAATATATATAAATATACATTCTATCAAACATCCCCACACTTAGCATTTGAACGTCCTCGGGCAAATGAAGAAATAAAAATTATCATAACTAACTAACATCACTTTCGTAGATGACACGATTGCATTGAGCATATGTAACAAGCCGTTAAACCCCTAGGCAGCCCTAGTAGGACGAGTTTTGTCTTGTGAGGGTTTATAGAAGATATACCCACAAAATCAAATATTTTCAATTACCAAGTCTCTCTAGCATGCAACATATTATAGTACTCCACACATTGCAAATCTCAATCACATAACAACCTGAAAATGTCTGAATTGAAAGTACAAGTACTCTCACTTTTAGCATCATTAACACAAAATAATCCAAGTATGCACACAATGTCTAGATAGACAAAAATATCATGAAATTGACCTCAAATTCGCTTTCAATAATAAGCATGCTATGGATAGAAAATCTCACATTACTCTCAATTCACACAAGTGTATAGGTGTAAGTGTTTCACTGAAGTTCAATCAATGTACATGCGCTACCATATGCTTGGTTGTCCACCAAATCTCCACTACTTCGTATACATGCATTACATGAATCAAAAGGTCTTTGTTAAAGGTTGTGACGGGGCTTAGGTAAAGGGTATGATATCAAAGAAATAGGCTAACAAGTGGCTAAACTTGATAAACCAATAGAGCATAGTGTTCACTTCTAATTAAAGAACCCAACATGAATAGTAGATCATGTAAAAGTTGATCAATCTTTCACAAGAATTAAGCTTCAAAGCACATATACCTTGTACTTCCCCTCTTTCACATTGTACAAACCAATGAACATAAACTCTACTTGACCTTTTTCTTCTTCTTCTTTTTTCTTCTTTTTAAACTCCAGTAACCAAGGGCAGTGAAAAGTCACCAAGAATAATTTCTAGTACAATGCACTTAATACCAGCACATGTACATGGATCGTCCCTTTCATATGACATTGCATTTGCCACCCACTGGTCTCAAAGGAGTACCTAGCCTCTATTTTTTTTTCATATCGATTCCCACCAACTAAACACTTTAGCAAAAGAAATCCTCACACTAAATATTCACCAACCCTGAAGTTGAATCACTATGCTCTACCAGTAAATCAATACATGAATAAATAAGTAGGCTCAAGAATTTTAGATTGGTGATAGATGAAAGAAACGGATATAAGCTCAAGGGGGTTCACTAAGGATTATTTATCAAGGTACTGTTTAGGACAAATAAGGTTAATCATAGTGCCTTTATCATATTCATGCATACACATATCATGTAGTCTAAAAATGGTTTAAAACAAGTTCACGAGTAACATGCCAATGATGAACATCACACAAAAAAAATGGATTGATATAAAATGTATCAATCATAAATTAGGCTCAAAATCTCACAGGGTGAAAGCATGCTTGACTCACTAAAATTGACTAAGAAGCATATCAAGTTTTATAATTTTCGCAAGCACACACAAGAATTACCAAGTATCAAATGATTTTTCATGAATGTGACACTTAGAATTAATCATGCAAAATTAATCTGCACAATGTGTACTTATCTGTGCTAACATACTTTTGAGACAAGGCAATTATATACAAAGATTTTTCTAATTTTTTTTTAATGTTTTTGTATTTTTTAATTTTTTTTTTGAATTTTTATCATATATAATTTTTTTTATACATTAAGAACATATCCCCACACTTAAATGGTTAATTGTCCTCAATTAATAAACATAATTAATTATATTAATAATAAATAATAATACTTAATACTACTACTAATATAATACTAATAATATACAAAAAGATTGGAAAAGAAAACTCCCCTAATTTGCTTGAAAATCCAGATCTATTCACTTTTTATTAACAACTGTAAGCGAATTTGAGCATATTGTGAGGCTTGGTGCAGTGGCAGGGCGCTTGTACATGCATTTGTGAGGTCTGGGGTTCAATCCCCAGTTCCAACATTTCCCCTGCAGCAAGAAGTTGGTTGATACGTTCGTTGCAAGTAGAAAAGATACAGCATCAGGAAATGCTGCACCGTGGAGCCAAATGCGCACATGGCGGCCGCAGGAAAGGAAAAACAATTGAAAATTGTTTCATTAACAGAGAATTATGTACCGCAGGTAGTACATGCCGCGCGCTGGGTTGGTCCGTAGATTAAATAGACAGAAATTCCTGCACCGCCGTTAATATTCAAAGCACTGGTTCGCATAATTTTTTTTTCAACAGGGATATATGCACCGCAGTTACCGATTCTCACACTGTAGTTAGCTTTCAATTTTTTTTCCTCTCAATGTAACAGAGCTTTTCGCACCCCAACACAAAAAATCTATACCGTTTTCCAATGCTCTGTAAAATTATTTTAAATCCTAAAACACTTCACACAAAACTCATCAAGGCACCTTATGGTAGTAAAAAAAATGAAATAAAAATTATCTAATAATAATAATAATAAAAATAATAATGATACAAAACTTACAATAAGCTTGGGTTGCCTCCCAAGAAGCGCTTTTTTTTAAGGTCATTAGCTCGACCTCATTATCAATCATTCCAAAGAAGGGCTAGAAACCGGAATATCCATTTTTCATGTCAATTATAGCTCCAGCTGTAGCTAAGAAAGGCCTCCCAAGAATGATAGAAATATTTGCATCTTCTTCCATTTCCATGACAACAAAATCACATGGAATATAAAACTTTCCTACCTTAAGGGGAACATCTTCAAGAATTCCAAGTGGAAATTTCACACTTCTATCTGCAAGTTGTAGAGAGATACGCGTGGGTTTCAATTCACCCATCTGAAGCTTGTCACAAATTGATAATGGCATCAGACTGACACTTGCTCCAAGATCACATAAGGCTCTTTTGATTTCAACATCCCCGAGTTTGATAGGAATAGAGTAGCTACCTGAATCCGCTAACTTTTTAGGAAGATCATTTTGCAAGATGGCACTGCACTCTGCCGTTAATGAGATAGTAGAACTTTCTTCAATTTTTCTCTTCCTTGACAAAATATCTTTAAGGAATTTTGCATAAGAGGGCATCTCAGATATAGCATCCATGAATGGAATATTAATGTGTAGTTTCTCCAAAATTTCAAGGAATTTACCATACTTCTTCTCTAGCTCAGCTTCTGCCAACCTTTGCGGAAAAGGAACATGTGGCACGTATGGTTTAACAGGAACAACGGCTGATTCTTTCTTTTCTTTTTCCACCACCTCTTCTTCTACCGATCTTTCAGCTGTAATTTCCTCTTCACTTTCTTTAGCATTCACAACACTTTTGCTCGCATTCAATTCTGGCTCTTTCAATTCTTTACCACTCCTCAAAGTTACAGCATTGATATGGCCCCTTGGCAGTTGCTCAGTTTGGCCAGGAAGTTGGCCTGAAGACTTGTTAAGTTGGCTCAACTGTTGAGAAATTTGAGTGATTGTATTTTCCATCAACTTGTTGTGAGCCCTCATCTCTTTGATACTTGCATCAACATCATCATTCTTCTTTGCTTGTGTAGAGATAAATCCTTCCAAAAGACTTTCCAAGTTGGATTTTTGCGGCTGAGCTGGTTGAAAACCTGGCGGCTGAGAAAAGTTATTTTGTGGAGGTTGAGCTTGGTTATTCCTGTAGGAGAAATTAGGATGATCTCTCCAACCTGGATTGTACGTGTTGGAGTAAGGATTATATTGTGGCCTTTGATTTTGGTTGTTAATAGCATTTGCTTGCTCCACTGCCATTCCAGAGGGATTGTACTAACAAGCATGTTTAGTGTGTCCAACAACACCATATGTTTCACATGAGGCAACCGTAGATGAAGTACTTCTGGAATCCAATTGCTCAATCTTCTTAATCATTTCCTGCATAGTAGTATTCAACATGGTTAGAGCATCAACATCATACGTACCACCCTTCTTAGGATGATTTCGATCACTGTATGGATAATTATCATTAGACGCCATCTCATCTAACAAAGCTTTCGCATCCTCAGTACTCTTCTTCATAATAGATCCACCAGAAGATGCATCAACAAAGTTTCAGAACTCTTGTGTCAACCCATTATAGAATGTTTGGATCAATAACCAGTCAGGAATTCCATGGTGAGGGCATTATCTTTGAAGTCGCTTAAATTTTCTCCAAGAATTATGAAGTGGCTCGTCATCGTCTTGACGAAAATTAGATATTTCATTCCTGAGCTTTGAAGTCTTCTTCAGACTGAAGAATTTAAGTTGAAATGCCTTTGCAAGACTATCCCAAGTAGTGAATGTGTTTGGTCCTTCATCTTTCAACCAATCTTTTGCTGCATCTCGAAGAGAGAATGGAAATAAACGCAGCTTTATAGCATCATCACTAACATTGGTCAGCTTTATTGTATCACACTTTTCAAGAAAACTCTAAAGATCATCAACAGGATTTTCAATGGACAATCTTGCGAAAGAATCATTGGAGATGAATTGGACGAACTGAGGCTTGAGTTCAAAGTGTGTAGCTGTGATTGTTGGTCTGACAATACTGGAGAGTACGCCTGTAGCATCTGGCATACCATGCTACCTGAGAGCTTTAGCTTGTGTTTCAACCATAACTTCCTTGTCCTTCTTTTTCCTGCACTTGCCTGCTTGCTGTAGCTTCAATTTCAGGATCAATAGCAATTAAATTTTCTGAACCTGAACTTCGAGTGTGCATGCAACAAGAACACTAGAAACAATGATCAAATAACAAGGGAATAATAGCCGAAGCAACTAAACTCAAAGACTTAGCTAAATTAAATCAAAAAGTAACTAACCTAACACTGCTTTGTCCCCGGTAGCGGCGCCAAAAATTTGACAAGGCTGTCGTGTGCCTATCAAATAATAAATCTAACAAATCCTTCTAACTATGTAGTAGGGTAAGTCAGAGTCGATCCCACAGAGACAAACGTATCAATCACTAGTTATTCTTGACTCGATTCAACTAAGCAAGTAACACAATAAAATTTTGAGATTTTTAAACTAATATTATACTAAGGCGAATCTGTTTATTTATCAATTAACTAAAAATATCTAGAATTAAGTATCCCCACCAGCATGAATAAATGCAATTACGATTTCCCGCCCCAATTAATCATGACTACTCAAGAGGAAAGATGCGTCCTATAAATACCAATAACCTCTTTCGAGTATTAATGGCTTCTCTAACTTACAATCAAGCCTATTTTCATGGCATCATGCAATTCAGAGACATTAAACATAGCATCCTAAATTCCTAACAATCCGTTCTACCTATTTTCATGGAGAAGTTCATGTCATTATTGGATAAATCACAACCATCTAAATCCAACTTTCGTTGATAAATAGATATTGGTTCAAACAATACAGAAAATCACGCCTGACTTGTAATAGTTAATTAAACACAACTCAATAAGCAAGAGCATATAACATAATCAAATTGGGGGATTGGGAAAATCATACATCAATCATATCTAGGGTTCAACTTAACCCTAGATTAGAGATCTACTCACTCATAATTAAACTAGCAAAACACAAATAATAATAAGAACACATAATTAATCTATTATTGAGAATAGAGAAGAAAATCTTCAATCTTTGCACAAGAAGAAAAATAAAAGTCTTGCTCCCCTCTCTCCCTCTGTATGTCTCTCTATACGTATGTATGTATATCCCCCATAATCATAATAATCTCCGATGTTTTATATGTCTCTAATAAAAGTATTTTAATGCCTTGAGAAAATTACAAGTACGTTTCCTAAACTCAATTGGTTTCCAAGGAAAATTCGTAGTTGAATTTTCTCCAGTAATTCTGGGCCGATCCAATTGTAATATGACACATGGACCATCTTAGAATGATAGATAATTTAATTATATTCGCGTGGGCTATTGAATCGTCCAATACTGACTTCTAGAACTCGAGATATGGCCCAAACAGTGAAGTACGCGCATGCAGCCCAACAAATCCGAATTTTCTTCTAATAAATCTCCAAATTAAGCTCTTTATTCTCCAATCCTTCCAAGTTTAGAATTTCCTTGCTTCCTACAATAAAACATTAAAATCTAATTAATAAAAATCCAATTAAATGCAAAATACAATAAATATGATGAATATAATCATTTAAAATATATATAAATATACATTCTATCACCAACCCTTAGCTTTATCCCTCAAAGAGAATGGGAAAAGTCTCAATTCGACAGGATCTTCCGACACAGCACTAAACTTGAAAGTGTCACAGATCTCGATGAAGTCCCGGATGTGCATATTAGGATCTTTCGTTGGAGCACCCCCAAACTGAACCGAATTCTGCACCATCTGAATCGTGCCAGGCTTGATTTCAAAGTTTTTAGCTGCAATGGCTGGTCTAACAATACTAGATTGGATGTCATTGATCTTCGGCTAAGAATAGTCCTTCAAAGCCTTAGTTTCTGCTGCTTCTCGATCACCCATCTCTACTGTAGTTTCAATTTCCTCTTCGCTTTTATCTGTAACTAGATCTAAGTCTTCCAGTTTATGAGTTTGAGAACGTGTTCACATACACGCTCAAGTACCTGAAAAACACCGAACAAACAAGATATGTAAGTAAACAATCCGAGTTAGTGAAGTCTAACGACCACTGATGACAAACACATAAACTAAAAATAAAACACCGATGATCCCCGGCAGCGGCGCCAAAAACTTGTTCGCAAAAAATCACGCAAGCGTACGTGGTCACAAGTAATATAGATATAAATCAAGTTCGTTCCCACAGAGATATGGGTTAAGTTTCAATTCAGCTAATGCACTTATGCAACAATGTATGGTTTTTACTTACTTCTAAGATAAGTAACAATTTTGGGTTTTCAATTATCTAAAATTAACTAAGAAGCAAATTTCAAAACTAAGTATTAATTAACTAACGAGAATTGTAATCGAATTACTTATGTGAGAGAAAACATGGGATCATAACTTCATTAAATACTTTGCTTAGATATGACGCCTTTAAACACTATATGCAATGGTTATGATATCTGATCGGACAACACGAAACAAGTATAAGCTACCTCTCAGTATACGAATACCAAACTACTCATACATCCACAAAAGAGATAGAAAATGGGTAGACACCAATTATGTTTAGACCCTATATCTCTATAAGATTTGAAAACATAACGGTTTAAGCACAAGTTATCCATAAATATCACATAGGGCAATGTAAAATAGTTCAAGTTACACTACGAATCATGTTGGTAAACAATCATGAACCTATGCTCGCATGGCAAGTTCTAAATCTCAAGATCCACTCTCGCTTCACAAGAGATTAACAGATTAGATGTTAGCTACGCATCTAACAATTAAGCACAACCATACGAGGATATCAATATACGTCACACACAGATCTTTAAAGCATCAAGACACTAAAGCTCCAAAAATAAATCCGTTAGAATCCCATGACAACGATTAGTTCATAATCGAACTGTTCGTCATCATGGGATCAAGTGAAAACATGATAATAAAACAAGGTCTGAATAATAATAAAACTAGAGTAATAGAGTTAAGAAAAGTCCCGGATGTGCATATTAGGCTCTCTCCATGTGTTATCGAGGTTAAAAGTCCGTTCTCTGAAGTCATGAGGTGTTTATATAGGCCACAACATTCTTCTCCAACAAGAAATCCCAAAAAAACCAATTCAGAGTCAAACTAGAATTTTGCCAGCGATTTCCCCCCCCCCCCCCGCGCGCTCTGCTTCTGCCGAGTGTTGTTTTCTGCTTCAATTCTCGTTTTTTCTCCGTTTGCCTTAGTTCCTCTTGCATGCTGCCATTCCATTCTTCTCTAACTCCAATCCACTATAAGATATGCCATTTGTAACTTCCATCCTTTAGATAGTAACCCTACACAAACATGCTAAAACAAATCAAAACTATCACATACTTGAGGCCAAATTAATCAATTTAAGTCGAAACGAAGCGTTCCAAGTGGATATGAAATCCACTTATCAAGTTATCATATCTTTCGATCATTAATATTTTATTTCGAATTAAAACACATTACCTTTTAAATTTAAAACAAATCTTACAATCATTAATACATACCCGAAAATATCATACCATAATTTTCAAGAAAAATATAACACCTAAAATAAATAATAACATAATATAATTAATGGTAATTAGTCGATTGCCTTTTTCACATTTACTTTTAGCTGAATATATTACCTTTTATAAACACCTAAAATAAATAATAACATAATATAATTAATGGTAATTAGTCGATTGGCCTTTTCACATTTACTTTTAGTTGAAGATATTACCTTTTATAAACACCTGAAAAGATCAATCGTATTATATCTTTCAATCATTAATATTTCCTTTCTAATTAAAACACGTTATCTTTTTAATTTACAACAAATCTTAAAATCATTAGTATATACCCGAAAATATCACACCATATTTTTCAATTGTTAATAAAATATATTAAAAATCATATGCGTTGTTTATGATAAGGAAACATTAGTATAATCCGTAAACATGAGTATATTAAATTATATCAAATTAAAATTAAAAAATTATTAAAAATAATGATTATATAAAAATATAATTATTAAATAAATAAAATTTATAACATAATACAAGAAACCCGTGCATTGCACGGGTTATAAGTTAGTCTATACTATTATATAAAGGCCGAAACATTGAAAGTTTGGTCGGTCGGTCGGTACGGTACCTATTGATTTTACTTATTTACCCTTACTCAAGTACAGATAAAATCAATCCTACTAACTAATCAATTTTATTTTCCAAGTTAAAGATAGTATCCTTTCTATTTTTCAATAACTAAATAATTTCCTTTTTCAGGTAAAATACAATATCTTTTATATTTTATCTACCTAAATTTTTTCCTTTATTAATCAATTTCCTTTTTCAGGTTAAACATATTACCTTTTCTATTTTTCAATAACTAAATAATTTCCTTTTTTAGGTAAAATACAATATCTTTTACATTTTATCTAACTTCTATTCTATTATATAAAAGCCGAAACATTAAAAGTTTAGTCGGTCGGTCAATCAATTACCTTTTTCAGCCAAAAAACATTACATTTTCTCTTTTCTCTAACTAAAATCTCTATTTTTCCAATTATATCAAGGACGGTTACCTTTTTCAGCCAAAACACGTTACCTTTTTTCTTTTCTCTTACTAAAACCTTTCTTTTTCCAATTATATCACGGAAATTTCTATTTAATAAAAATAAAATAATAATATTATAATACTAATAATTAACCGATTACCTTTTCAACTAAAACGTATCATCCTTTCTATTTTTTCTAACTAATTTTCATTTTTCTAGAAATATCACGGGCAACATTAATTTATAATTTTCTAAAAACTATGAGCAATTTTATTTAGTAAAATAGCATAATTAAATTATAATTAATATTGATATGTGTTTAAAGTAAGCCCTAGAAATACATTTAATGACACATTGAATGAACCTAGGTTGGTCCAAAGTCAAAGCCCAATTGTGAGGCCCAAAACCCTAATTATGGTAATAATTTCGTAATTAGATAAATCAACAAAAATAGGACTCCGTTATCAATTCCTATGGATATCCAAATTCTTTAAGGAGTGATCCCCAAGTCATAGGAGTCCAATACGAATTAGCCTTCCTCATGGAAGGATCCAGAAACGGGCTTAGAGTGGGTATCTTGTCCACCAAGATACCAAACCCTACTCTAACTCTAAGGCTACGAATGCCTATATAAAGGACCTGATCCTTCAACCTAGAACTACGTTTTTGATTGGCTTGATTCTTGATATTTTCAAGATAAGTAGGCCTCTTGTGAGGACCCGAGTTAAGTCACGAAACACTTGATCAGCCATTAAAGCTCGAAGCTTCCATAAACCCTAGCATTAAATACGTAATAAATATACCCTATTTTTCGTTCCACAACATTTGGCGCCGTCTGTGGGACCCGGATATCAACCATGGTTACCACCCGGAGAACACCAACACTTTCTGAAACTATTACTAGTACCACCGCACCCTCAATTGGAGAATAGGTACCCCCAAGGACGGATTCCCAAGCACTAACCACTCAACCTCAAGGAACCGAAACACAAACTCATGGGTCGTTACCCTTAGTGACGAATCCCACCACTCAAGGGACGAATCCCCTTCAGATGGTGGTCGCCCCTCTCGGAGGGCAGTCCTCTCCACCCATCGCTCAGATCTCTACTACTGTGATCCCCGCAAGCACGAACCCGATATATGGGTTGCCCAATTATCCCCATACCAGGCCGGACCAAGTGGTCATGCCCTCCAAATACACGAGCCGTGCAACCCACCTTACATCAGGGGTTTAGGACCCGACTTAGGCCACCAATACCGCGACTATTCCGACCAAGGCCACCAATACCGCGACTATTCTGGCCCGTACTCTGATGATACATCCTCAGAAGATGAGGATAGAGATCAACCCCCGAGGAGGCATCGTCCAAGTAAGGAACCTATCGGGCAAGGTCGACGAAGAATTTATGATGGACCCCATCTAACAGCTGTTGAAAAAATTAAGGCTCATGAGGCCAAGATCCAGAAACTAAAGGAGAACATAGAACGGGAGCAACAAAGGCAGAATCAGGGCCGACCCCCACCAACAACAGGGGGCGAAATTCCTTTTGTTGATTTGGAAGGAACCCTAAGGAGAGAGAGGAGGGCTGAGGTCCCTAGAAGAGGAAACATGAGGGTCGAAATCCCCAGAGGCGACCCTAAAGACCTGATGCAACTTGGAGATCCTGATGATCCAACTCCTCCATTCACTGAGGAGGTGATGAATGCACGCATATCATGAAAGTTCAAGATGCCTACCATAAAGGCTTACGATGGAACGGGAGACCCCGCCAATCATGTAAGGACGTTCTATAATGCACCACTACTACAACCTGCTAGCGATGCTTTGGAGTGTAGGGCGTTTCCCTAAACATTAGCGGGCATGGCACAACATTGGTACAGCCGCCTACCACCAAACTCCATTGCCTCTTTCAAAGAGTTAAGCAATGCTTTTGTTAGCCAGTTCATAGGAGGAAGGATTCATGAAAAAGATTCTGCATCCCTCACGACTGTGATACAAGGAAAGAACGAAAATCTCAGAGATTATCTCAAGCGATTCACAAAGGAGACGCTCAACATTACAAACCTGGAGAACAAGGTAGCCATGGTGGCGTTGCAGAATGGGACTTCGAATGTTTACTTTAAAATGTCGTTGGCTAATTATCCCCCTGAAAATATGGTTGAGCTCCAACAAAGGGCGAGCAAGTACATCAAGGCAGAAGATAGTCTGAAGAAAGAGTCAGGAACGGGGAACACTGGAAACGGTGACAACTCTAAGAAGCGGAAGTCGGAACAGGAATATGATGCTAGAGATAAGTACCCGTGCACGGGCAGGGATTCTGATTCAGCCCCTAAGAAGGGGAGTCCCAGGCAAAGATTTACGGACTACGCAAGGTTGAACACTCCAAGAAGTCAAATCCTGATGAAGATAGAAAAAGACAGTGATGTGAGATGGCCGAAGCCACTAAGGACTGATCCTGAGAAAAGAAACAAGAATCAGTACTGCCGGTTCCATAAAGATGTGGGACACGATACCGACGATTATAGACAATTGAAAGATGAGATGAGTTTTTAATCCGCAAGGGAAAATTGAATAAATTCTGCAAAGATGGGGATCGGGGAAACCCAAGGCGAGATTATGATAGGAATAATGAAGATCGTAACCGCAATCAACAGCCCCGGGGGCCAGTGATCAACATGATCTTTGGTGGCCCAACAGCGGCTGGGACAAGTAGAAATTCCAGAAAGGCGTATGCACGAGATGTGATGCACATTATAGGGGAAGCGCCAAAACGTGCAAAGAGGGAGGTCTCAATTGGGTTCGATGATTCGGACCTTGAAGGGGTGAAGTTTCCCCATGATGACCCCCTAGTTATCTCACCTGTGATAGGCAACTCCCAAGTGAAGAGAGTCTTGATTGACAATGGAGCATTAGTGACATTCTGTTTCATGATGCCTTCTTAAAAATGGGATATACTGAGTCTCAGTTGGCATCATCAAACATGCCCATATATGGGTTCAACGGAGTGGAGTCGAAAGTCGAGGGAACAATTCAGCTAACCATGACTATAGGGCAGGAGCCATGGGAGGCTACTCAGATGTTAAATTTCTTGGTTATCAAAGATACATCCATATACAATGCTATCCTAGGTAGGACGGGACTACATGCTTTCAAGGCAGTTGCCTCTACCTATCATTTAAAGGTTAAGTTCCCAACCAGAAATGGAGTAGGAGAAGAGAAAGGGGATCAAAAGATGGCAAGGAGTTGTTATGTGGCCGCACTAAGGCCGGATGGAACCGGGGGGCAGGTCCTCCCAATCGAGGATATGGATGTTCGAGAGAATGAAGAGCGGAGAGGAAAACCAGCAGAGGACTTGCTTCCCGTACCTTTGGAGTTGGGAGATTCTAAGAAGGTTACTTACATCGGGGCATCTTTGAAAGACCCCTTGAAGAGCAAATTGACCTCCTTCTTGAAAGACAATAGTGACGTCTTCGCGTGGACAGCAGCTGACATGCCAGGGATAGATCCCCAATTGATAACACACAGCCTTAATGTGGATCCAAACCGAAAGACAATGAAACAAAAGAAAAGAAATTTCGCACCTGAGAGGTAAGAAGCCATAAAACAGGAAGTTGACAAACTCCTAGAGGCAGGGTTCATTGAGGAAATCCAGTTCCCGGAATGGTTGGCCAATCCTGTGATGGTCAAGAAGGCTAATGGAAAGTGGAGGATGTGTATAGACTTCACTGATCTAAACGACGCATGCCCAAAGGACTGTTTTCCCTTGCCAAGGATCGATACGTTGATAGATGCCACGGCTGGGCACGAGATGTTAAGCTTCATGGATGGCTTTAGTAGATATAATCAGATCAAGATGCATAAGGATGATATTCCTAAGGTATCTTTTATCACCGACTTCGGTGTGTATTGTTACCTGGTCATGGCTTTTGGACTGAAAAATGCAGGAGCTAACATATCAGAAGTTGGTAAAGAAGATTTTCGCTCATCTCATTGGAAAGACTATGGAAGTCTATGTGGATGATATGCTAGTGAAATGCCTACACAGGGCAGATCACATTGAACACCTACGCGAGGCATTTGAAGTGTTGAGGCACCATAAGATGATGTTGAATCCGGCCAAGTGTGCTTTCGGTGTTGGGTCTGGAAAATTTTTGGGTCTTATGGTCTCAAAACGGGGAATTGAGGCCAACCCCGACAAAATCAAGGCTATTTTGGACATGGAACCACCATGTTCTATAAGAAAATGTACAGAAGTTAACCGGGAGGATTGCTGCGTTAGGGAGGTTCATCTCCAAATCCGGGGACAAGTGTTTGCCGTTCTTTAAAACCTTGAAGAAGGTAAAAAACTTTGAGTGGAGTGAAGAAAGCCAAGAGGCCTTTGAGTAGGTGAAAAAGTATATGTCTGAGGCCCTACTGTTGGCCAAGCCAAGTACGGGAGAAATCCTCTATCTTTACTTGGCAATTTTAGGTCAAGCTGTGAGTGCGGTACTGGTAAAGGAGGAAAACAAGGTTCAGAAACCTGTATACTATGTGAGCAAAGTTTTACACGGAGCAGAGTTGAACTACTCCACTATTGAGAAGTTTGCCTTAGCATTGGTAACTACTTCTAGGAAACTACGACCCTATTTTCAGGCACATAAGATTGAGGTCCTTACAGGACAGCCATTGAGGAATATTTTGCACAGCCCTAAAGCCAGTGGTAGGCTCATTAAGTGGGCAATTGAGTTGGGAGAATTCGATATTAAGTACAAGACAAGGACGGCCATCAAAGCTCAGGCACTTGCTGACTTCGTGGTTGAATGTACCATTGACAACCAAGAAGTCGGGGGGCAGAAGATACCTCAGGAAGGCAATAAAGAAGACAAAGAACCTATGATCGAAGAGAAGGAATTCTGGATGCTCTATTTTGATGGGGCATCGAAAACAAAAACAAGCGGTGCAGGTCTTGTCCTACAAAGTCCTGATGGATTTACGATTGAATACGCCTTGAAGTTGGACTTTCCAACAACCAATAATGAGGCAGAGTATGAAGCTTTGATAGCTGGGCTTGGTTTGGCAGGAGTACTGAGGGTCAAGAATCTTAAAGTTTGTGGAGATTCAAGGCTAGTTGTGGCCCAAGTCAATGGAGAGTTTGAGGTGAAGGATGAAACCATGGCCAAATACTTAAGGCTTGTGAAGGCAGTAATGACTCAATTTGATGAGTGCTACATTGAGCACATTCCGAGGGAGGAAAACACCAAGGCTGATGCCTTATCCAAGTTTGCCTCCTCTGAGATAGAGAATTACTCTGGAAGTGTCTACTTCCAAGTTCTGAGAACCCCTACCATCGATTCAAAGTTAGTCGCACCTATTGGGGTGAGGGAATATTGGATAAACCCCATAAAAGCACACCTCGACACTGGTTGGCTCCCGACTAATGCCATGGAGGCACGAAAATTATCTGTGAGAGCATTAAGGTATGCTCTGATTGAAGGGATACTCTACAAGAAATCTTTTGTGATTCCGTATCTAAAGTGTTTGAGGCCCGAAGAGGCCAAATCAGCTATTGAGGAGGTCCATAAGGGAATTTTCGGACAACACTTGGGGGGCAGGGCCCTAGCTCACAAGATAGTCAGGCTTGGATTCTATGGGCTTGAGATGATGGCTGATGCCAAAGAGTATGTGAAAAAGTGTGATCGGTGCAAGATGCATTCACCAGTGGTTAGACAACCACCAGAGATGTTGACATCCGTTAGCTCCCCCATCCCGTTTGCTATGTGGGGGATGGACATTCTTGGGCCCTTTCCTATGGCCACTGCTCAAAGGAAGTTTCTAGTTGTAGCTATTGACTACTTCACAAAGTGGATTGAGGCCAAACCTTTGGCTAAAATCACAACCAAGCAAATCATGCAGTTCTTCTGGGAGAATGTCATGTGTAGGTACGGGATGCCACGGATCCTAGTTACGGACAATGGGTTACAATTCAATAACAAAGAATTTAGAGATTATTGTGATGAAAATGGAATTGAGCTGAGGTTGCTAATCGAATCATCCTTGATGGACTTAAGAAAAGGGTGGAACGTTCTAGGAACACTTGGATGGATGAGCTGTTGCCCATACTCTGGGCATATCGCACCATCTGCAAAGTGACGACTGGTGAAACCCCATTCATGTTAGCCTATGGGGCTGAAGCTGTGGTGCCCATGGAAATCATGCATGTATCTCCATGGGTTGAAGCTTTTGAACCAGACACAAATGAAAAAGGAATGAGGTTTGCCCTCGACTTGATCGATGAGGTAAGGGACGAAGCCCATGCTAGGAATACTGAACATCAGAAGAAAGCTTCTTTCTACTATAACCTAAGGGTGAAAGAAAGGTTCTTCCGTCAGGGGGACCTGGTGCTTAGAAAGATTGAAGCATCTGGAGTTGGACAGAAGGGAAAGCTATCCCCAAATTGGGAGGGCCCGTATCGGGTCAAGCAAACATTGGGACGTGGATCGTACAAGTTGGAGACGTTGGAAGGAAATGAGGTGCCTCGTACTTGGCACGCATCAAACCTCAAAGTCTATTATGTTTGATTATCTTGCATAGGATATGGCTTGTATCTAGTAGGAAAGTATAAATAAGGTCGATGGGACCATTTCAGAGTTCTACAAACTCCGAGTAGGAATTTAAAATATTTATGTAAGGGTTGGACCCAATCCAAGATTTTATTAATGCAAGTTGGTTTTCTTTCCTCTCTTGGTCGCTATTTTATGTCTATCATGTACCAAAAGCATATTTAAATTGCTAGCTAAAGAAAGCCACAGTGCAACAGGCAAAATAACTAAGTAGAATGAAAAACCGAAAAGTGCATAATTAAACAAATAAGCCCGAGCGCTATAAAAGTTAAGTTACATAACCAAAATATAAGTCAAAGTGCCACGCAGGGCCACAATAAAATAACTAAGCATCAGCTTCAGAAGCAGACTTCTCCTCGTCTCCCCGAGTCTTCGAGACACCTGCAGAGTGAGATGGGGATGTATGAGTGGTATCTGAAGCTCTCCGAAGGGGAGAAACCTCTAGAGCAAGAATCCTATCGTCATCTCCCATGTGCTCATCCCCACCTTCTTCCTCTTCGACAAGAGGAGGGGGATGTGGGCTCGGAAAGTCCTCGAGGGAAAACAGTCCAGGGTGCTTCTTAAGCACCGCCTCCAGAGCCTCGTCCCAGCCATCTGTATATTGGACAAGATAAAGAACCTCGTCATGTTTCTCCATCAAGCTCTGAAAATCCACAGAATCCATATACTCGTCGATGAGCTCCTCCTTCTTGGCCTGCAAGTGCACCACCTCAGCATGGGCAGCCTCCAACTCATCTGCCTTCCCCTTCAATTTCTCCTCGACATCCTGGCATCGGTTCTTCTCATTTTGATACTTGGTCTCGAAAGACTTAGCCTTAGTTTTCCAAGCCTTGGCCTGGTGAGTCATGCTCTGGAAATGGACGTTTGCCTACAAAAAAGTATTAGTTTAACAAAACCGCAATATCAAGATAACACTAAGAAAAGGGAAAATGATAAAAAGCAACATACAGATGCCAAAGCCTAAGCTCCCAGGTGCTCAGCCTCGTCCATATTCCCTCCCGTCACAAAATCTCTATGGTCAACAATAGTTATGGAATTGAGGGACCAATCCATTGAGTGCTTAGTGGAATTAACCACAGAGTCTTGCTTCCTGAAGCCCCATGGAGGCCTATACACTGTTGATTGAACGTTGACCTGTACGGGACCATCTTCTTCATCCACTAGCGTCAAGTCTTGTTTCTGCACTTTGTGAGGGCGCAGAAAAGAGGGTTCTGTAGGCTTGCCCCTTGTATCAAGGGCCCTCTTTGCCCTTTTCATTCGGGCGGTCTCCTCATCATCAGGCTCTGTTGCCTTCATTATCTTCATAGCTGCTATATAAAAGATGAAATAAAATACGTTAATACAGGAGAAACCGAAATAAAGATAGAAGCAAGGGAGTTAGAAATTACCAAGATCAGAAACAGCAGAAAGGCCTACGGCCCTTAATGAATCCTCATTGATGAGGTCCTAACACAGAGTTTCTCCATTATCTTTGATAAGCTCTTCAAAAGCAGCTTGTTCCTCCGTGTTGAGAACAATTTTGTTTGGGTTCCCATCAACAACCTTGCCAAAAGAACTCCAAAAAAGGGTGCCCCAATCACCCCCTTTCCAAACCAAGTACATGAACTCCTCTTTCCACTTAGGGTTGTTGTCAACAACCGAGTGGCCATTGAATATATGTGGTATCTTAGGGAGTTGTCTAATATAGACCCACCCAGGTTGAACAGAGGAACTATTATAAAATTGAAATATTTTTCAAAACAAAGGTACAGAAAGAGGAAATTTTTTCCTAAGGCATAAAACCATAAAACATAAAATGGATCGCCAGGCATTAGGAGGAAGTTGACATGGGCTGATTTGAACGTCAGCCAAAAGTTTGGGAATAAACTCATGGAAAGGGAACCTAAGCCCAGCTACGAGGGCATCTCTAAAAACACAAAGCCCGTTGGGCCTCCAATGACAAGGCCTGTCACCAGGCCCAGCCTTGAATAGCCTATAGGGGCTTTTAACTTCATAAAGTTTATTATAGCTCTTAATCATATCTTCATCATGAAATTTATTACAACAATTATAGGCATCTAAATCAGCTTGTGATGGATAATCATCTCCACGAAGGTTGATCATTTCAGTTAAACTCATATAGGCGGAACGAATTTCGATATCGTTACCTCGTTTTGAAGCTGAGTTCATCTTTGCAAGACGCTGTGCTTCTTTGTCCGCCATTGATCTTCAAGAGATGAATGCACCAACCCAGAAATTTTGAATGAAGAAGATGAATATTCAACAGAAACCCAGAAACAGGTGAAAGATACGTCAGAAATAATGAAATTGTTGAAAAAAACTGCCGAGAATCGCCTTAACACTAAGAAATACTTGAGAGAATTTTTAGAGGAAAGTGGAGTGTATTAGAGTGAAGTGAGAAATGAATCTCACTCCACTATTTTATAGAAATTTCATAACTGGCTACCAGCCGGTTAAAATTCCAAGTAACCGGTGATAGCCGGTTAAGGCCCATTGGGAGGCCCATAGGCCCAAAGAAAGGAAGGACCTATAAGATTCTAGAAGATCTAGGAGGTCCCAAAAAAATAAAATAAAAAAAATTAAATGATATATGGGTTAATTAAATCCGATAAATACAATTAAACAAGAATGGGTTAAGGCCCAGAAAGGTTAGTAGGCCCAATTTATAAGCCCAAATTTATTTGACTAGGATCCTGATCGAAATGTCGACCAGGAATCCATATCGAAATTCCTTCGAGCAGGGTGACAAAATAGCATTTATTCGACTAGGATCCTGATCGAAATGTCGACCAGGAATCCATGTCGAAATGCCTTCGAGCAGAATGACATAATAGCATTTATTTCACTAGGATCCTGATCGAAATGTCGACCAAGAATCCATGTCGAAATGCCTTCGAGCAGGGTGACAAAATAGCATTTATTCGACTAGGATCCTGATCGAAATGTCGACCAGGAATTCATGTCGAAATGCCTTCAAGCAGAATGACATAATAGCATTTATTCGACTAGGATCCTGATCGAAATGTCGACCAGGAATCCATGCCGAAATGCCTTCGAGCAGGGTGACAAAATAGCATTTATTCGACTAGGATCCTGATCGAAATGTCGACCAGGAATCCATGTCGAAATGCCTTCGGGCAGAGTGTTAAAACGAAGTTTTGTCGACTAGGATCCTCATCGAAATATCGACCAGGAATCCTCATCGAATGGCTGTCGACCAGAATGTCAAAGTGAGGATTAGTCGACCAGGATCCTGATCGAAATGTCGATCAGGAATCCTCGTCGAAGTGCTGTCGACCAGACTGCAGAGTTGAAGATTAATCGACCAGGATCCTGGTCGAAAGTTAGATCAGGAATCCTGGTCGAAATGCCTTCGACCAGAATGCTAGAGTTGTTATTTTTCGACCAGGATCCTGGTCGAAAATTTGATCAGGAATCCTGGTCGAAATTTTCTGATGGATTTTGCTAATTTCCTAAAAAATGGGGTTTTTTTGGAAAAATTTCATAAGTTTTGCACAACTATGGTGTGGTTAAAATGACTATGGTAGAAAATACTCATGAGTATAAGGAAAATAAGGATATTGTCAAGAAGATATATGACATTCCGACCAAGCAGGTTAACACATTGATTAAACTTGTTGACATCCGTGCTAATAAGAGGAAGATTAAGAACACTGCTTATAGCATACCAGTAAAAATTGATTAGCCTCGAATAAGGCAATTCGTCGTAAATGTGTAGGTCGCTCCACACTTTACATTCAAGACGATATATGTGAAACACTAGTGTACATGAGCCTTTTAACTTCAATGAAAACCTGATCAGTTTTCTTAGAAGTTCGGGGGCAAATGATATGGGTTTAAAGTAAGCCCTAGAAATACATTTAATGACACATTGAATGAACCTAGGTTGGTCCAAAGTCAAAGCCCAATTGTGAGGCCCAAAACCCTAATTATGATAATAATTTCGTAATTAGATAAATCAGCAAAAATAGGACTCCGTTATCAAGTCCTATGGATATCCAAATTCTTTAAGGAGTGATCCCCAAGTCATAGGAGTCCAATACGAATTAGCCTTCCTCATGGAAGGATCCAGAAACGGGCTTAGAGTGGGTATCTTGTCCACCAAGATACCAAACCCTACTCTAACTCTAAGGCTATGAATGCCTATATAAAGGACCTGATCCTTTAACCTAGAACTACATTTTTGATTGGCTCGATTCTTGATATTTGCAAGATACGTAGGCATCTTGTGAGGACCCGAGTTAAGTCACGAAACACTTGATCAGCCATTAAAGCTCGAAGCTTCCATAAACCCTAGCATTAAATACGTAATAAATATACCCTATTTTTCGTTCCACAATAACTATAAACTAATCAATTACATTTTTCAAATAAATCATGTCATCTTTTTGATTTTAACGCTACCTTTCTATTTTCTCTAACTAAAATATCTCCTTTTTCCAATAATATCACTGGTGGTTCTATTTAATACAATAAACTAATAATATTAATAATTAACTGATTACCTTTTTTATCTAAAACGTATAATCTTTTCTATATTTTCTAACTAAAATCCCTCTTTTAATAGAAATATCACGAACAATATTAATTTCTCATTTTCTAAAAACATTACGAGCAATTGTATTTAGTAAAATAAGGTAATTAAATTATTATTACTATAAACTAATCAATTACATTTTTCACTTAAAACATTTACATTTTTAATTTTCTCTAACTAAAATCTCTCTTTTCCTAATCATATCACGGGCTATCTGTTTAATAAAATAAAATAAGGATTCTATAAATAGTAACAATTAGCCGATTAACTTTTTCAAGTAAAACCTATCATCTTTTCTATATTTTCAAACTAAAATCCCTCATTTTCTAGAAATATCACGGATAACATTTATATAATTATTATCAAATCATCTGATATAAAAATTCAAGCCTCCCAAATTTATGTTTTAAAAAAATTAACTTTCTATTTTTTCTAAATAAATTCCCTTTTTTTCTAGAAATATCACGGGCAACATTAATTTCTCATTTTCAAAAAACTATGAGAAATTTTATTTAGTAAAATAACATAATTAAATTATAATTACTATAAACTAATCAATTACCTTTTTCACATAAATCATGTCATCTTTTTAATTTTCACGTTACCTTTCTATTTTCTCAAACTAAAATATCTCTTTTTCCAATTATATCACGGACGGTTCTATTTAATACAATAAAATAATAATATTAATAATTAACACTGATTACCTTTTTTATCTAAAACATATCAACTTTTCTATATTTTCTAACTAAAATCCCTCTTTTAATAGAAATATCACGAACTATATTAATTTAAATTTATGTTTTAAAAAAATTAACTTAAATTAATGAAAAAATTCATATAATATCTGTACCTATTAATTTTGCTTATTTTCCCTTACTCAATTACAGATAAAATCCATCCTACTAACTAATCAATTTCCTTTTTCAGGTTAAACATATTATCTTTTCTAATTTTCAATAACTAAATAATTTCCTTTTTCAGGTAAAACACAATATCTATTATATTTTATCTAACTAAAATTTCTCCTTTATGAGTCAATTTCCTTTTTCAACATATTACCTTTTCAATTTTTCAATAACTAAATAATTTTCTTTTTTAGGTAAAATATAATATCTTTTACATTTTATCTAACTAAAATTTCTCCTTTTTTAAAAACACTACGAGCAATTTTGTATAATAAAATAACATAATTATATTATAATTACTATAACTAATCAATTACTGATAAGTGCATATTTTTGAATATTTTTATTACCTATTTATTGCTTGAACTCATATTTTAATAATTTATTTTGTTGCATTTCAGGAAATTCGAAAATAAATAAAGAAATGGTAAAATAAAGAAATAAAGAACAAGGAAGGGAAAAAGAGGAAGAAAAAGGACTTAAATGAAGAAAGGAAAAAGAATTAGGAGCTTGGTGGAAAAAAAAATCTTTGAGGACATGTGGAAGGTGGAGATCATCCCAACACATTAAATAAGTGTATGGCCAAGATCTACTCTACAAAGCTTAAGGGGGAAGGAAACAAATAGATGGCTAGGATTTCACAACCACATACCACAAATGTATGGTGGGGATTTACCTAACACCCCCCTTAACCCTAATTCCTATCCTATAAATACCCCCTCACCCCCTTGTATTTATTAACTTAGATTTTAGGGTAGATTTAATTGCTTGTATTTTTTAGTTTCAAATCTTGTAAACAATCTTTTTAATTTTAATGCAATTTCATTTCCTTTAATTTCTTGTCTTGCTCTTTCATTATATTTCATTACCTTCGTTATTTTCGTAAATCCATGTAGTGGACAAAGTAGCGAAAAGCTAACCACTATGGGTTGAAAGTAACGATTTTTATTTTCTTGTTCGTAGTTATAATTTTAGTTTTAATTCGTAATTTTGCCCCTTTAAATCTCAATTTTATTGTGGGCCATTTAATTTCAAATCATCGTTTTAGTGAAATAAATATTTTCATAGTTAATTTCCTTATTTTCATATTTAATTTCCAGATAAAATAAAAAAAATAGTTTTATTAATTTTTCAGTACTCGTTTTATTTGTTAATTCGTAGTCTCCTTTTTGCTCTGTTATTTACAACTCAGAAAACAATTGTCCCCTATTCCTTCTTCTTGTTCAAACCCAGCATTTTCCTCTTCTTCATTTTTCGATTCCCCTCCTTCCCTCTCTCTCTCTCTCTCTCTCTCTCTCTCTCTCTCTCTCTCTCTCTCTCTCTCTCTCTCTCTCTCCTCCCTCTCTCTCTCTCCCTCCCTCTCTCCCCACAAAAACCACAGACCCCTTCTCCCCAGTTCATTTTCAAACCCAAGTCCCCAGCCCCTCGCCTTATTCTTTTTCTTCTTTTCGTCTTAACACAACACCCCTTTCCCTCCTCGTTTTTAGTTGTTGTTTTAAGTTTTGAAATGAATTGTTGATTTGAGTTGGTAGTTTGTGAATTCCATGCTATTCGTCATTTCCGAATTAGCTCGTTTGTTTCCTCGAATTAGCTCGTTTATGAATTAGCTTGTTTGTTTGTTTCGTTATTAATTTTCTGTTGATTTCGCTGCCGAGTTTTGTCGTCGCTGAGTTATGCTTTGTTCGGGTTTTTGGAGTCAGTTGGTTGAGTCGTTTTAAGTAGATTGCATTTGTAATGTTAGTTCTGAATCGAAATGTTAATTTGTATGTTGATTGAGGTAATTTGAAATGTTAATTTGAAGGCTTAATGGCCTTTTAACCCTTAAAGTTTACTACGAAGTACCCATCAGCCATCCATGTTTCAAAACGTACCTTTTAGCCCCTAAAGTACCCGAAAATGTCCAGTTGACCCTTATACTGGTACAAATTTCAAAACGGTACATATCGGATGGGTAAAATAGACATTTCATGCGGCCCGTTACATTTTTTTTAAATCTGTAACGGTATAAGGGTCGATTGGACTTTTCCCGATACCTCATGGGCTAAAAGGAACAACATATTAAACTTTAAGGGTAAAAATTGTAAAGTATAATGTAATGCAAGTATTGTCCTGCTTTTGCACAACTCATGCGCTCATATTGTTCATCACCAAGGTAAATGACTTCTACTAGATACAGATTATTCCAATTTGTGTCGTAGATACCCAAAAAATTGACCATCAGAATATATCTTCAACTATTGTTCTTAGGAAGAGAAATGAAAGTGAACTCCTTGGTGGCTAGCAAAGAAAATATTGCACCTGCTAAAATGGTATGCATAATGCATCTATCTTTGTATTGTTATCTGTGATCATTGCATGCGTTCTCAGTATAATGTGTGAATAAAATTTGTGCAGAGACTTGTCCATCGTGATTCTTCGTCTGCTGCTCTTGGAGGAAACGAGCACCACTGGAAATATCAGGTGTTTATATGCCCCCACCCCTCCGCCACACTCACATACAAACAGAACTATATATACACATCCACATAGATGTTTCTTTTCTTTTTTCACAATGGTTTCTTAGTTAGTAGCACGAAACCAATACTCTTTTACCGATAAGTGCTAACAATAAGCGAACAACAGGTTTCTTACTGTATTTGGTGTTAATTTAGAGTAAACTAAATATTCTTACCATCGGTACTGGTATTATTGTACTAATAGCAAGGTAGTAATTTGCTTTGTTTTTCATCAACAGAATGGCAAGACCTCGGAGGCAAAAATAAGAGATTCTGGTGAGAAAGATGAAAGAAACATAAATAATGAGGAGGCAAATGATAGGAAGGTTATGAACATGATGCGCAGGGATTATAGTCCCCAAGAAAAGAATAACAGGAAGGCGCAAACCTCCTATCAACAACCATAACCATAAGCATTGATCTGATCGGATCTTGCTATAGACAGTTAGGTTTAGGCTCACAATTTTGACCCCCAGCAGTGAACTTACCCCTAACAACATCTTTCTTTTTTCTTTCCCCTGCTGTTATAGACTGTCAATGTTGTACCCATCAAACCCTCACGTTTAATACATTGTACCTTTTAGTCCCTGACGTATAGGAAAAAGTCCAATTGACCCTTATACCGTTACAGATTTTAAAAAAATTGTAACGGGCCACATGAAATGTCTATTTTGCCCATCCGATATGTACCGTTTTGAAATTTGTACCGGTATAAGGGTCAACTGGACATTTCCGGATACTTTAGGGGCTGAAAGGTACATTTTGAAACATGGATGTTTGATGGGTATTTCGTAGTAAACTTTAAGGGTTAAAAGGTCATTAAGCCTAATTTGAAATGTTGAATCGAAATGTTGAGTCAGTTGGTTGAGTCGTTTTAATTTGGTTGAGTCAGTTGGTTGAGTCTGCATTTCTTAGTTCATGGGTTTCGATTGCTGCGATTCTGTGCTAAGTTTCTGTGTTTTAGCTGGTTTCGCTGCTGAGTTCGGGATTTAAGTGGTTACTTTGAGTTCTTTGCGTTAAATTTCTGCAGAGTTTTTGTTCGGTTTTGTTTAGTCGTGTTTCGGTTCAATGTTTACTTAGTCGAGTTTTTTGTTTTTGTGTTTTGTTTCAATGTGTATTGTTCTATCGCCAGTTTTTTTTGTTTAGTCGTGGTTGTTTAGTTTTTAGAACCTTGTCGCCATTGTTTAGTTTTGTGTTTAGTTTTGTGTTTTTAGTTTTGTGGGTCGTGACTCAGATTTTTGATGTAACAAGCTCAGTTTTTATTTGGTTTCACTGAGTTTAGTCGAGTTCATTGCTGTTTTTTTCTGAGTTTCCTGCCGAGTATGGATCTTTGTCTGAGTTGTTCAAATTATCGCTGAATCACTGTGTTGCTGAGTTTCTCTTTTTGGCTGAAATTTTTGAGTTCTTTTGCTTTGCTGCATTTTTAGTTGGTTTCTTGAGCCGAGTTTTAAGTTGGAATTAAAAAAAAATTCTTGTCTTAATTGTGTTTGGCTAGTTAAATTTATAAACGATTCATGTCAATTTTTTCAAAAATTTGTGTAAATAAATTTTAATCCCAAAATAAAAAAAAATGTTTTAAAATAAAGTCTAATTTTATTTTCGAATTGAGGAATTTAGAATAATTTGTAGAATAATTTTAGAATAATATTTAGAATAGTTTAGAATTTTAGAATAATTTAGTTTAAATTAATTTAAAATAGTTCAAAACTCCTTTTAGTTTGTAAAATCCCAAAATAATTCTTAAAAATCGAACTTGTTCTAATTCGATTAGATTAAAAATTGAGGTTTGCGAAAATTTCAGTCTCCGAGGAACGAACCTAAAATATTTCAACGATTAACCTTGCGCTTGCGGTTTAAATTGTCATTTATTTTAGCACAACAAGTTTTTGGCGCCGCTGCCGGGGACTAATTATTTTTCGCGCCTTACTTTTTAATTTTTCGGATTAGCTCTTTTCTTACCCTTTTTCTTGTTTGCATTTTTTTTTCGAGGAATTTGGAGGAAAATTCGGGCAACTTGGATTAAAGCGGAAGAATTTTCTCGGAATTTTGGAAGCTTTGCTTGGGTAGCCCGTATCTCTCTCATTTTTCGTTTTTTTTCCTTATTTAGAAAATCACAAAAAAATAAAAAATCAAAAAAAATTGAAAATTTAAAATCCAAAAAAATTAGTTAGAAATTACATAATTGTTGCATCATGCATTTAATCACTTTGGGCACATCATCTAGATTTTTATTTTCTTGGTTTTAATTTTTCGTACCTTATAATTGTGGTGATCGCTGGAGGACCCCAAGGTACTTTAAATTCTCTCTTTTCTTTAGTTAGAGCACGTAGTTAAGCATCCATAAATGTTATAGTTTTTTATACCTCTTTGTTTGTTGCATCATTTTGTAAATAAATCTTAAGGGAAAAACCACTTACAAGATAAGGGAAGAGATTTCATCACTCTTTCCTTGGCCCAAAAACAATAAATCCCTCATTTTGCATACCTAGCCTTTAATAAAATTAATTAGACGTTTGTCCTAGGAATCTCGCGCTCATTTAGGAAGGTGCTTAAGAAACGAAGTAATCTTTAATTATTCCGACTTTTTGGTGTCTAGGAAAGCGAAAGCTGACCTGGCCAATTAAGGTTTTGGTGTCTAGGCTGGTGTTTAGCCTCTTGGCAATGCTTGCACCTACCTGGCCAAGCCGGTTCGAATAATTATTGATTTACCTAGTTTTTGGTAGCCCTTAAAGTTAGGAGCAAGGTCTAGTTATTTTATTAAGGAACCCTAGGGTTAGAATTTTATTTTTTTTCCTTTAAATTTTTCACCCTTTTGTTCTTGTGTGTTTATTTTATCGCACTTATTTGCTACGTGTTTCCTTATATGGTTTATGCGAACTATTTGGATTAGGGATGATTCTTTTAGACTAGTGAGATCGTTTGAGATTTCTTCTGATTCCGAGTCTTTAGATAATTCCGAACCAATAGTAAACATGGCCATGTCTCTGAAGGACCGTTGCTACCCCACCCGTTTTGCCCAACCTTCGTGTATCACTCTTCCTCCCGTAAATGGTAATAATTTCGAGATCAAAGCTCAACATATTAGCATGTTACCCAAATTTACCGGGAGTGAAGGTTAGGATCCGTATCTTTTCATGCATGAATTCGAGGAGGTTTGTGCCTTACAAAAACACCAACAATTAACCGAGGACTCGATTAGGCTTAGACTCATTAATTTTGCGCTTAAAGAAAATGCTAAAAAATGGTTGTATAGCCTACCGGTTAATTCTATTTCCACGTGGGAGGGATTTGTGGTAATTTTTCTTAAGAAATATTTTCCAAACCATAAGACTACGAGAATTACAAACGAGATAAATCAATTTCATCAAAAGGAAAACGAGTCTTTTTGGAAATATTTTGATCGCTTTAAAAATCTTTTATCACAATGCCCCCACCACGAAATAGAAAAGTGGAGACCTTTTAAGATTGTCTACAAGGCCCTAGATAGTCCAACAACCGCGTTGTTAGAGTCTATGTGCTAAGGTAAATTCTTGGAGAAGGATGAGGACGAGGGGTGGGCATTTTTCGAAGAATTAGCCGAGAAGACCATGTTGTGGGAGTCTACTAGGGAACCTCATAAGTCCAACGAGTCGTCTAGCTCATCTAGGGGTTTGCATTCGATTGCAACAGATGCCAAATTAGCTACTCTTACTAGACGACTTGAAGCTTTAGAAACTCATAGTGGTCCCTCACCTATGTCTATGTACCCAAATTATAATTCTTCAAACTTTGAGTCTCAACATTGTCCCGATTTTGAGCAAGTGAACACAATATTCCAACCTAGGCCTCGGAATGATCCATTTGCACCTATTTATAATCCCGGTTGGAGGAATCACCCGAATTTCTCGTGGAACCAAGGCCAAAACTACCAATCTCCGCCACCTTCTTTTCAACCTCCTTGTTTTCAAAAGCCCAATCAAAACTCGTACTCGATTCAAAATCAAGTTCCTTATCCAAACTCGATTCAAGCCCCGACTCAAGCACCCGCCCACCCTCCCGGCTTTCATGAGTCAGATAAGAGAATTAATTCTTTGGAAAAGACTCTTAATGCGCTTTTGAAATCAACAACTAATTTGGCTCAATCTCAACAAACCTTCATGCAAACCATGACTCAAGATAGGCAAATTTTAAATGCTAGTGCTCAAGCCATATCTAAGTTAAAGGTTCAAGTGAGTCAATTAGCCAACGCCATGTGTGAGCGAGAGAAGAACAAGTTCCCGAGTCAACCCGAGGTCAACCCTAAATTTTCTCTCAACGAAAGACCTCCCGAAAATGTTAATGCTATCATTTCTTTAAGATCGGGAAAACAAGTTGATAATCAGGTAGGAGTCGAGTCTCCCGAAGACGAAGAAGAGTCAAATGTTGAACCAAACCCTAAACTTGATCATTCAAACCATCTTCCAAATCCCGGGCCTCTCAAGTCATCTAGTCCCACACCTTCACCTCTTGAACCTTCATCTTCAAAATCCACTCCCGAGTCATCAAAATCTTCTCACAAATCATCATCATCTAGCGAGCCTTCATTGACTCAATCACCACCTTCACCTAACGAATCTTCGATTGTTGTTCCACTTTCCAATTCCATTCCCGATGTGTCTAGCGAATGAGTCTTTAAGCCTAAAGCTCCTTATCCTCAAAGACTCCTTTCCAACAAACAATCGCCTCAATTAGAAAAGATTTTGGAAGTTTTCAAGCAAGTCGAGATCAACATTCCCATTTTAGATTCCATTCAACAAATTCCCTCTTATGCCAAATGTCTAAAATATTATTTATTCTCACAAACGTTCCACCCACGTCCCTAAGAAAGCCTTTTTGACTTCTCATTTTAGTTCAATTCTTTCGAACCAAATTCCCGTGAAATATAAGGACCCCGGTTGTCCTACAATTTCATGTGTCATAGGCAATACTTGTGACAGCCCTAGATCCGGGGTCAGGGATCCAGGTCATCACAGTCCAATTTCCATTTAAACAAATTATATTCTTGGTACTTAAATAATTTAATGATATTATATACGCATGCTGTTGACCCCACACTTATATCCACACACACACGCCAGTCATATGCTCAGAGAACAATATCCAACATGATAACAGTTAAAGTAAAGTTATTATTATTACAGACCCAAAATATATAAGTAGTGTTGCTGAATTATACTTCTACAGGAAGCATATTCACAACCAAAATATATTACAATCTTTCCTTAGTTATCTTACACACGTTACACATACCCTGAATATTAATAAATAAGGGCTACCTCGGGTATAGGCGACAGATCTCTATCGTACATCCCGACCCTTACCCGCTTCCGGGGCGTGGTGCGACGTATCGGCGGCATCGGCTATAGCTGTGGTGTAAACATAGGCAGGAGTGAGCTATACAGCTCAGCAAGAGATAATTTTTTTTTTAAAACTTGGTTTGGGTTAAACAATATATATATATATATATATATATATATATATATATATATATATATATATATATATAAAAGAAAGACTTGGAAATACTTGATATGCATCTAGTGAATATTTTAAATAAAATGTAAAAGGGTGCATTTGTAAAACAAAATGAAGAAAACATTTTCTAAGAACATTTATAATAAGGTTTGCATTAATAAAACATTTTTCTGAAAACATTTAAGTCATGCTTGAACAATAATAAAAATATCCAAATGTGCGTATAGAAATCTTGCTTGTGCAACCACACACCAACATAACTTACTTATAATTAAATTCGACATCACTTTTCTTTCGATGCAAATATAATATCAGCTTCTCTTCAAATTCCTTAAAGCATTTACTTTTCATTTTGTTCCTTCTTTTTTTTTTTTTACACATAAGATTTTACTGCCAAAAACATTTTCACAATCCCTTTTTAAGAGTTTAGGGGAATTTTCACCGTAACCAAATACGTCAGGACGATGATCAGTCGCCCTCCGTATCTGTCCCTTTTTACTACTAGTAGAAGGAGGAAGGTTCTCCACTGCATCCCCCTGGAGGAAAGTTCTCCACAATTCCCCCTCGGCAACACATGGGCCGGAAATATAATATTGCAAGTTGGACCGCATTGAACTCAGTCCCAAAGATTGAATTCCCCTTTTTATCGAAAACATTTATTCAGAAAATTCCTTTCATCATTCCATAACTCATTTACCTCTTTTATACATAAAGTACCTTGTATTAATCATGTTCATAAATCTTTTTCAGAAATTAGGAAACACGTTCCTTGCCCAGTGGCAATATGAAATCATATATGCGTAGACACATTTTCGGTGAAACCATTTTTCCAAGCATTTATAATTTATTAAAGCAAAGTTTAAAGAACTCTTGCCTGGAAGGGTCGTAGGTATAACGTGTCCCTGGTCCGTCCGGCGATCTATAAACAATCCAAAATTATTCTTGTCAATCACTTGACATTTTTGATAAGCCAAGTATCTACTTTACTTAGCTAAAATACGTTTCTATGTTAACCCTTATTATTGGCATTATGAGCTGACACTTATTCGCTATCAAGGTACGTCATTACACTATACATGATAGATACTTAAGCTATATAAGTCTTAGGGTTTATTGTTTACTCGCGAAGATCATACCTCAACATTTAGTATCCATTTTCTAAGTGGTTTTCAAAGTTATCACCAAGTGTCCTTTTTGTAGGTTTCTTCGCACTTAACCTCGATTCAAACATTTTTATAAAATTGAAAAATGCTTATTTTGACATGAGGTTTTCTCCCACACCTTCCTTATGATATATAATATTTAATTACCCAGATTATCCACTGAATTTATCAAGTTATAGGGGTTCAATTGTTTTTACGAACTCGCACTTACATTTCTGAACGACTTTTAGTAAATCAGCTATATCTCCTAAACCGTACGTCAAAATGCTTCGATTCTTGCGATAAAACGATCTATGGGTCGAAATCTATAAGGGTGGGTTAACTATTCATCAAGGTCAGGAGCTATTTCTCTCGGGTATTCTCTGTTTTAAGTGTTAAATGCAATTTCGGCATTATAACGGCTATAAATCGGCTAATTCCAAAATTTCCACCTTTCCAAATCCATTGCTCAACTCATATTTCAATCCCTACACCATGTGGTCATCTTACCATCCATGGTTACAAGCACAACATTCATTCATATTCAACCAAACACTTATACATACTTAGATAATCATGCTCTCTAACTTTAACATAAACTAATCTCATAAGCCATGCATAATCTCATATTCAAGCTAGGGTTTCAAGAATATCATACCTTCCTTGGTGTATAAGTGAGCTTATCAAGCCTTGTTTGAACCTTATCTAGCCTTGGTATAGCTTATATGATCAAGAGAAGCCATGAAACAAAGAGTTAGTTTATGTAATTACTATTCATCATCACTTTCTCTTAAATTTTTGGATCATAATTAACTTAGTAAATGATGATGAGTTTACAACCATACCTTCTACTCTTCTCCCTCTTTAATATAGGCTATTAATTGTAATAATTGCTTGGTGAAATCTCCTTCCTCCCCTCCTTTTTACACCTTGGCCGAGAGCACCAAAACAAGGGTGTTTGTTTGTTTTTTTTTTTTTAGCTAATACTCATCTAATCCTTGTATTATTGGTATTAATACTTGGATGCATCTCTTTTATGTGTTGTCAAACATCCAAGGGTGCCACTTGTAGGCTCCAAAACATGCATACCCCTTTTGGTATTAATACTAAAAGACCATCTTATTTATGGTTGACTTGCATTTAAGTCCCTTGAATTTCTCCTTTTTCCCACCAATTATATTCCCTTGCACTTTTTAATAATATAATTATAATATTATTATTATTATTCATATATTATAACTGTTTATTTATTTATTTCTCTAATGTGGCACAATTTCCTTAAATCAATATTAACTCCAATATTCCTTGTTTATTTCCTCTTTATTTCTTGCTCTAAAAAAATGTCATCGCGCTTTCTCGAATATCCTCAATCTCTTTTACAAAATCACTTAACTTGTACCACATATCGATTTTGATAACATGAGATTAACTCCCTTTTTCCTTAAATACCATAGCTCCCTTTTTAGACGATAGATTATTCTTATCTAAATCTTCAACCAATTTCATCATTTATTGCACATAAACCTTCGAATCCAAATTCGTTAAAATATTCATTCATTAAAAGTACATCATAGCCATGATCACTATTCACTTACATACTCATTTACAACAAAAGTTTTAATTCTTCCAAAAATCTAGGTTCTTACAATACCTTTGTGGACAAGGCGTTACTTGACCTAGGAGCGAGTGTGAATCTTCTTCCATTTTCGGTCTATCAAGCCCTAGGTTTAGGCGAACTTCAAAAGACGAACATGACAATTCAATTATAAAATTCAGAAAATTATTTTCTGAAAATATTTGGAAATTCAAAAATTTATTTCTAAATTCTATTTTTAATTTTTAAAAATCATTTTATTATTTACTTTTAATTAAAAAATAATTAAGAATTAAATATTTTTAATTATACTAATTAATTTCAAATAATGATTTATTTAATTTAATTATTTGATAAATGTAATTATTGATTAATTAATTTTATTAATTAATTATTAGTTGATTTTAATTAATTTAATTAGATTATTTAATTTTTAATTAATCAATTTTCTATTTAAAAATGATTTATAAATAGAAAGAAATTGTTTTAAATCCTAAAAATAATCCGGGAGTGATAAAAATAGTTTTAAAATTTTAAAATCATTTATAAACTCGGATTAAATATTTATTAAATTATTTTAGGGATCCAATAATTACCTGGAGGGTTTATTAACGATCATTTTTTATTCAAAAATGGTTATTTAAATCTTTTAAAATTCTTTTGAGTGCTTTAAAAATATTTTTAATATTCTAGAAATACTTTAAATATTATAAGAATAATTTGAGTGCTCTTTTATTTGTGAGTCATATCTGCTATGTGAATTATGTGTTTATTTATTCCTTACATGTTACTAATTGTCTAACTTATTTACTCGGCAGCGATACAACGTACGGGTAGACACTAAAACCGAGGTTTGATTTGTATTTGGTCTTGTACCTAGCCAGTTGTTTAAAATAGAATGTTTTAATTGTAGAATCGAGAGAAACCCTAGCTAGTGGGCAGAGCTTACCAGCAGTATACATAGAAGCGAGAGAAACCCTAGCCAGAGAGCATAGCTTACCAGCCATATATACAGGCAAGTATTCTTGCCCTTGATCATCTTAAACACTGTTTATTTATGTTTTAGTGATTCATATCATGACGAATAGCTATTGTTCAGAGCTATTTGTGATTCTTAAATATTTTGTGCGAACACAGTTGTTTGATATTGGTGCCCTTGATGTGGGGAATTGTTTAGGGTAAACTCCTCATATCCTTATTATCGTAGTAAATAATAGGGATGTGAACTGTATGTGAAACTAAGCATTTCCTGTTGAATTCGGAAATTGCTCTACTGGATTAGAAAATGGTAAAGCGTAGGAGGCCACGTTGAGTAGTTGGTCCAGCTATATTTAAGGAGGATATGGTAACCATACCATCTTCCTATAGGCTAACATTACTTGCCTACCTTGGTACCCTCAAGAAATCCGAATTATACCCACGGGTATAGAAATGTACCGGTGGTAGTATAAAGGGTCCCATTGCTTTTTGAACCTGATCAGGGGGTAATGGTGGTTTGTCTTTCTTTTTATATATCCAATCCATATCGCCCGAATGGCTAGTATATATTGGGATTTGACAGATGATCCATTTTTATGACAAGTCAAATGATTTCAGTTATGGTGGAATTATATCTCAGTTGCTGATTCAGTTTGCTCTATAAACTGTTTTACTTTTCAGTCGATATTATGCAGCATTTATCCTGGTTTTATATTAAGATTATTTATATACTTGCTGGGCATTTCTTTGGCTCACTCTTGGTTTCACTAAACCTTTCCAGACGGACAGTATGTTACCGATCAGCAGTCTGGACCGTATTAGGGAGACACAGAATGGTCGAGTGTCCGCACCCCAGGCTGTACAGGTACTTGTGCGTTACTATTGGCGCTAGATAGAGTTTTAAATAGAATGAGATGTAATAAAACCGAACTAGACTGGATTAAAGTTTAGTTTATTTTATGGTTTGTAATAAATGAATAGTTTACTTTTGGGCTATGGCTGCTTGGTTTCATACAATAACCTGTTTGCGATCTTTGGTTTGCGGGGTCAGTTGCGCATTTTGATTTATTTTTAGTTGTATTGGTTGGTGACCCCCGGATTTGGTGGGCGTCACAGTTGGCATCAGCACTGACAGGTTATAGTCACTGAAATAAGCAGAGATATACCCCAGGAAAGATTAGGCAGATCACATGAGATATGGCGATGTTCTTGTGTCACACGTTGTGTTTGATTTTAGTCTAAGCCTAAGTTATGAGATGTTTTGTGATATTATGTTACTGGGTTACGCAGGTTTCTGTTGTGGTGACCGCACCGACACCAGTGATTGCACCTCAATCTATGTCGGGCATAGAGCCAGTTACACTACCACTATTTCCACTTGTTGACTTACCACCTACTCCAGCTATTATGGATCCTGACTACCCAGTGATGGGCTTAGACTATTGGATGGGTTGGGAGTTTCCGATGGAGCCACTGGATCTTATACCACCAGTTCCTCCTGTTTATCCAGGTGAGTGGATGGGTTTACCAGTACTTGGGGAGCCGAGTTATGTGGCGGATTTAGGTATGGCACAGGAGGAGGAGATTGTGGTGATTAACCCTCCCGCACCAGTCCCCGTACTGATGTTTGTTCCTGATCAGCAGCAAGGGGTAGTGGCGCCACCCGCTGTACCCGAGCTTCAAATACCCGGTGTAGTGGCAGCTATGGGTGGATTCCTTATGCCAGCAGAGTTCATGGATCAGTCAGACCCCACTGTGCAGGGTCCCTACGTACCACTTCCACCAGTTATACCATGGCACCAGATGCCACCGGGCGAGGAGAGAGTACGGGCTTTGATAGAGGAGGTTACAGACGGAGCCGAGGCCGAGTCTAGTGGCCATGTAGGTGCACCACGCACTGTTCCTTTTGGTGAGTACCGTGAGCTTTGGGAGGAATATGACTTTTTGAGAGGGCAGAATGTGGAGTTGCTTAGGATGGGAGGTCATCCTACTCCAGACACCGAGATTCGTCACAACCTCCGGGAGTTGATAGCAGCCGGTAGTTATGAGGTGGAGGCGTTGATGTTGGGTGATTCAGGTACTATTGATTATCGTTGGGCCTACCGCATCCTCCAGAGGATGTTATCGGATTTTAAGGAGTTGGTAGGGCCCAGCTGGGATTAGAGATTGTGGGACAGAGTCATGGAAGGAAGCAATACTGCTTGTGTTTGTTTGGTTTTGGTTGTTTGTAAGATATTATGTGTGTATTAGCAACAGTTTGGTAGAATAAGTCGGGAATTTTTTTGTATATAGCCGACATTATAGTTGATGAGGTAGGTTAGGAGCAATATGATGGTAGGTAAACCGATCGGTAGTCATGTATGATTGTAAGTGGTTATTTATATATCAGCAGTACTTTTGTAGCGTTACGTGTATCGATTCCATCCAGCATGCATTTATTTATTTTTCAATATTCAAGTGAATTAGTGATTGGGTGACATGAGTTGATAAATATTCTTGATTCATGTTTCTTTTCAATGAATGTCTATCAAAAACATGTGTAGCCAATTACTAAGGAACTTGTGTATTTTCTCTACCAGATTATGGATAATCAACAACCATTTGGAGATCACTCGGGAAATGCAAATAATAACCAGAACTTTGGGGAGCAGGGCAATATTAATATGATGCAGCAAATGCTGGATCTATTCCGACAACAGACTGAGAACCTCACTCGCCAGCAGCAACAGCCGCCAGCATCCCATGCGACAACATTTAAAACTTTTTAGTCTGTTAAACCTCCAGAGTTCCAGGGCTCAGCGAATCTAGTAGAGGCTCGAGCATGGTTAAAAGAAGTGGAGAAAGCCCTCGCACTGGTGGATGTAGAGGAGAATAAAAAGACCGAGTTCGTGAGTTACTTTCTGAAAGGGGAAGCGAACTACTGGTGGGAAGCTAGGAAGGCTTTGGAAGGAGCAGGGGTAACCACATGGGAAAGATTCAAAGAGTTGTTTTTGGAAAAGTATTTTCCCCGCTATATGCAGAATCAGATGGAGATTAAATTTTTGGAATTAAAACAAGAAGGCAGTGCCACTTATGAGGCAAAGTTTACAGAGTTAGCCAGGTTTGTTCTAGACTTGGTTGATACTGAAGAGAAGCGGGCAATGAGATTTCAACAGGGTCTGAAGCCGTGGCTCCGCAGCCGGGTAGCCGCTTTTGAGTTAACAACCTATTCGGCTGTGGTCCAGAAGGCATTGATTATTAAAGGAGAGAGTGATAGCTCTTACAAAGAAAGGGAAGGCAAGAAGAGGAAATTTAACAATCAATCAGGGAGTTCGTTCCAGGGCAGGGTGCAAAAAATTTTTAGCTACAGACCAGCATTCCAGCCGAGAGGCAACGGAGGACCAGGAAATGGAATCCCAAATTTTGGGAATCAAGGGAATCGATTTCCGAATATCAATCAACAGCAAGGAAATCGGTTTCCGAGCAATAATCAACCACAGGGAGGTCGGTTTCCAAACAATAATCAGCAACGAGGGATGCGACCACCGCCACCAACATGTGGGATTTGTGGAAGAAATCATGAAGGTCCATGCAATCTGGCCAACATAGTATGTTATCGTTGCGGCAAGAAAGGACATTATGCCAGTGTGTGCAATGCACCAGCAGCTAGTGGGACTGGTTGTCAGAAATGTGGGAACAAAGGGCATCTTACTAAGGATTGCAGGATCAACCTTAATCCGGGGAACCAGAATAAAGCTACAGGGACAAGCAATGTGGGACAGCCAAGGGCCCGGGTTTTCAATATGACTATGACAGATGCAGAACAGAACTCTGATGTTATTACAGGTACACTTTCCGTAAACTCCACTAATGCCAAAGTACTTATTGATTCGGGAGCTACTAAATCTTTTATTTCCGAAGAGTTTGTGGGTAAGCTAGAATGTAAATGTCAGCTGTTAAGCGAAGCTATAGTAATAGAGATAGCTAATCAGGAGCGTATACCCGTTAAGCAAATATATCCAGCATGTGAGATTGAAATATTCGGACAACGTTTTCATGCCGACCTGATTCCTTTCAAGTTGGGGGAATTTGAGGTTATATTGGGAATGGATTGGTTGACAAAATATGACGCCCAAATCGATTGTAAAAGGAAGGAGCTAAAGCTAAAGCTAGACGGGGATAAAGAAGTGGTGTTTGACGGGCAAAAACAAGCGAAGAAACTCTTGACCATGATGCGAGCCAAACGATTGTTGCGACAGGGATGTGAAGCATACTTAGCTTATGTAATGGATACTGATAAGGAAGTGCCGCTGATAGAACAAATTCCAGTAGTAAATGAATTTTTGGACGTATTTCCTGAAGAATTACCAGGCTTACCTCCAGACAGAGAAATTGAGTTTGCCATTGATTTGGCACCGGGTGCTGAACCTATCTCGAAGGCTCCATACAGAATGGCACCAGTGGAAATGAAAGAATTGGTTAAACAGCTGCAGGAACTACTAGACAAAGGGGTGATCAGACCAAGTATATCACCATGGGGCGTACCGGTATTGTTTGTGAAAAAGAAGGATGGAAGCATGAGAATTTGTATTGACTATCAGGAGCTGAACAAACTGACAATCAAAAACAAGTATCCATTACCGAGGATCGATGACTTGTTTGATCAATTAAAAGGCGTGGTATGGTTTTCCAAAATCGATTTACGATCGGGATATCACCAGCTGAAGATCAAGACAGACGATATTCCTAAGACAACATTTCGTACGAGATATGGACACTACGAATTTTTAATTATGCCATTTGGACTGACTAATGCACCAGCTGCTTTCATGGATATGATGAACAGAATTTTCAAGAAATATCTAGATAAATTCGTGATCGTTTTCATAGATGATATCTTGATATACTCCAAGACAGAAGAAGAGCATGCTGAGCACTTGAGAACAGCTTTAGAGATTCTGCGGAAAGAGAAGCTATACGCCAAATTTTCGAAATGCGAGTTTTGGTTAAGGGAGGTACAATTTTTGGAGCACGTTGTCACCAACGAAGGAATTAAAGTGGATCCAGCCAAGATCGAAGCTATTATGAATTGGGAGCAACCAAGAACACCAACCGAAGTTCGAAGTTTTCTGGGATTAGCTGGATATTATAAAAGGTTTGTTAAGGATTTTGCTGAAATAGCAGCATCTTTGACAAAACTCACCAGGAAGAATGAGAAATTTGAATGGAACGAGAAGTTCGAGCAGAGTTTTCAAGAATTAAAGAAGCGATTGATAACTGCACCAGTGTTAGTTCTACCCAATGAAAATGGAAACTTTGTAATCTATAGTGATGCATCGCAGAAGGGGTTAGGGTGTGTGTTGATGCAAGACGGCAAGGTAATTGCTTACGCGTCTAGGCAACTCAAGACTCACGAACGAAAGCATCCAACACATGATTTGGAATTGGCAGCAATTGTTTTTGCACTAAAACTTTGGAGGCACTATCTATACGAAGAGAAGTGTGAAATCTTCACGGATCACAAAAGCTTGAAATATATTTTCACTCAGAAGGAGCTGAACATGAGACAACGACGGTGGTTGGAATTAATCAAGGACTACGACTGTACTATCAGCTATCATCCAGGCAAGGCTAACGTAGTGGTAGATGCACTGAGTAGGAAGGAAAGGTTAAATCTCTTAACCTCATCCGAGGAGTTGCTGAAGGAATTCGAGAAATTGGAGATAGAGGTCCATACATCAGAAGCAACCAGTGAGGTATTGTATGCCATGACCTTTCAGCCAGTATTATTGGAAAAGATCCGTAGATGTCAAGAACAGGTAATGGACCAAGACAAAGCAAAATTAACCGGAGAAGAAGTTAGGAGTCAATAGGATGATAAAGGGATTCTAAGATTCTCTTCACGCATATGGGTCTATAATGTTGCTGAATTGAAGGATGAAATCTTGTGGGACGCACAAAACTCCAGGTATTCTATTCACCCTGGCAGTACCAAGATGTATAGAGATTTGAAGCAACACTTTTGGTGGCCCCGATATGAAGAAAGAAATTGCAAAATACGTCAGTAAATGCTATACCTGTCAGAGAGTTAAAGCTGAACATCAAAGGCCAAGTGGATTATTACAACCTTTGGAAATTCTAGAATGGAAATGGGAACATCTTGCAATGGATTTTGTAGTAGGACTTCCGAAGACTCAATCAAACCACGATGCAATCTGGGTGATCATTGATAGGTTGACCAAATCAGCACATTTCCTCCCAATCAACGAAAGATTTTCACTGGAGAAACTGGTTCAACTATATTTGAAAGAGATCGTAGTACGACACGGGGTTCCTGTATCCATAGTATCTGATCGAGATCCTCGTTTCAATTCGAGATTCTGGAGGCAATTCCAAGAAGGTTTAGGAACCAAACTAAACATGAGTACGGCATATCATTCTCAAACGGACGGACAAAGCGAAAGAACAATCCAGACCATAGAAGATATGTTAAGGGTATGTGTCCTTTATTTTAAGGGTAATTGGGATGAGCGCTTACCGTTGGTGGAGTTCTCGTACAACAATAGTTATCATGCCAGCATTGGAATGCCACCATATGAAGCTCTTTACGGCAGAAGATGTAGATCTCCGGTATATTGGGAAGAAGTTGGAGAACGCATAATCTTAGGTCCAGAACTACTGCAGCAGACGAAGGAAAAGATCGAATTAATACAGAAAGGATTGATCTCCGCTCAAGATCGACAGAAGAAATATGCAGATCAAACCAGAAAGGACTAGAATTTTTGAAGTTGGAGAATTGGTATTGCTTAAAGTATGGCCATGGAAAGCAGTGACCAGATTTGGGAAAAGAGGTAAACTCAATCCAAGATATGTGGGACCGTTCGAGATATTGAAGAAGGTAGGGAAGCTTGCTTACGAAATAGCCTTACCGCCACACATGCAGAACATCCATAACGTATTCCATATATCGATGCTGAGAAAAGTACAATCCTGATCCAATGCACGCCATAGAATACGAACCTGTAGATATTCAACTTGATTTATCTTTTATTGAGCAACCAGTTAAGATATTAGATCATAAAGATAAGGTATTAAGAAATAAGACAATACCTCTAGTTAGAGTTTTATGGAGGAATCCCTTGGTTGAGGAATCAACATGGGAAGTAGAGAGTGAAATGCGAGCTCAGTATCCGCACTTATTTCCTTAAGTGGGATTCTGGGGACAGAATCCTTATAAAGGGGGAAGGATGTAACGACCGGGAAACTTTCGTGTAATTTATTATATTAAAATATATTTTTAGTTGATTTTATTGTGTTTTACTTTATTTTTAATGCATTTAAACGCATTATGATTTTTATTAAATAGGAAAGTTATCCCATACGTGTTATGTGACTTCTGTGTAGCATAGATTATTTTATGCTATTTTTCTGTAATTTTTATATTTTTAGAATACAGTTATTTCGCATTTTAATTTCCGGACCCAGCCCCTATACTGAATCCGAGGCCTTGTTTTTGATAAAATTATTTTTATATAATAATAGTATATTTAAAAATGCATTATTTTGTAATTTTTGTAATATTTATAATTTTTGGGAAATTATGGCATTTATATTATATTTGTTTAAAAATAAAAATTTTACATTTTTATCCCATAAAAATTATTTTTAAGGCTTAATAATTTTAATTATGGGTTAAAAATATTTTTGGGGTATTAATTTTTGTTTAATATAAATAGCAGCTGATTTATTTTTATTAATTAAAATATTCAGAAAATCATATTTTCTGTTTTAATTTTCTGGAAATTCCTGGAGAATTGTTCTTGGTGTTCTTGGAAATCAAACAGCCTTTTGAAGGTGATTCCGGGATCCAAATCTCTCATATGAGTAACCAAACTGAATCTCATGATCTGTACTACATGATTATGTGGGTGTGTATATATGTGTATGCCTCAATCGTAATTTTGTTTTTTATTTAATTTTCGAATTTCTTGAATTTGGTGTTGCTTGTAAGATGATTTGTTGTTTATGTGGTTAGTGTCTATAGATTTCTTATGATCTCAGGAGTTTAATTATGTTTTTTAATTGATTTTTCATGTCCAGAATAAGAAATTCGAGTTTAGTGTGGGTGACTTCTAATTTTGATTTTTTCGGCTTGGTTGTTAATTGTTTGATGTTCTTGATGGTTGATATAGATTGTAGGAGTCATAAGCTTTGATTTGATATATAGAACTCGTTGCTTGGTGAAGAATTTAAGGTCATCGGAAAATTTTTGAAGCTCACTGGAGAGCTCGAATTTTTGCCGGAATTGGCTAAATCTTAGCCAATTTATGCGTTTGATGTTGTGGTTAAATTTTGGGTTTGATTTGGAACGTGTTACAAGCTAAAAATTGTAGAAAAAGTGTTGGTTTCGATTCACCGGAGTTTGCCGGATTGTTGCCGGCGTGAACAGTGGTTTGGGGGGGGGGTTTCTGGTTGAAGACGATGGTTGTTAAAAAAAAATTTATTTTACTTTTAAAAATCTTTTAAATAATTCTGAATTTAATTATAAAATTCAGAAAATTATTTTCTGAAAATATTTGGAAATTCAAAATTTTATTTCTAAATTTTATTTTTAATTTTTAAAAATCATTTTATTATTTACTTTTAATTAAAAAATAATTAAGAATTAAATATTTTTAATTATACTAATTAATTTCAAATAATGATTTATTTATTTTAATTAATTTATAAATGTAATTATTGATTAAATAATTTTATTAATTAATTATTAGTTGATTTTAATTAATTTAATTAGATTATTTAATTTTTAATTAATCAATTTTCTGTTTAAAAATGATTTATAAATAGAAAGAAATTGTTTTAAATCCTAAAAATAATCCGGGAGTGATAAAAATAGTTTTAAAATTCTAAAATCATTTATAAACCCGGATTAAATATTTATTAAAATATTTTAGGGATCCAATAATTACCCTGTGGGTTTATAAACGATCCTTTTTTATTCAAAAATGGTTATTTAAATCTTTTAAAATTCTTTTGAGTGCTTTAAAAATATTTTTAATATTCTAGAAATACTTTAAATATTATAAGAATAATTTGAGTGCTCTTTTATTTGTGAGTCATATCTGCTATGTGAATTATTTGTTTATTTATTCCTTACATGTTACTAATTGTCTAACTTATTTACTCGGCAGCGATACAACGTACGGGTAGACACTAAAATCGAGGATTGATTTGTATTTGGTCTTGTACCTAGCCAGTTGTTTAAAATAGAATGTTTTAATTGTAAAAGTGAGAGAAACCCTAGCTAGTGGGCAGAGCTTACCAGCAGTATACATAGAAGCGAGAGAAACCCTAGCCAGGGAGCATAACTTACCAGCCATATATACAGGCAAGTATTCTTCCCCTTGATCATCTTAAACACTGTTTATTTATGTTTCATTGATTCTATCATGACGAATAACTATTGTTCAGAGCTATTTGTGATTCTTAAATATTTTGTGCGAACACAGTTGTTTGATATTGGTACCCTTGATGTGGGGAATTGTTTAGGATAAACTCTTCATATCCTTATTATCGTAGTAAATAATAGGGATGTGAATTGTATGTGAAACTAAGCATTTCCTGTTGAATTCGGAAATTGCTCTACTAGATTGGAAAATGGTAAAGCGTAGGAGGCCACGTTGAGTAGTTGGTCCAGCTATATTTAAGGAGGATATATCTTCCTATAGGCTAACATTACTTGCCTACTTTGGTACCCTCAAGAAATCTGAATTATACCCACGGGTATAGAAATGTACCGGTGGTAGTATAAAGGGTCCCAGTGCTTTTGAACCTGATCAGGGGGCAATGGTGGTTTGTCTTTCTTTTTATATATCCAATCCATATCGCCCGAGTGGCTAGTATATATTGGGATTTGACAGATGATCCATTTTTATGACATGTCAAATGATTTCAGTTATGGTGAAATTATATCTCAGTTGCTGATTCAGTTTGCTCTATAAACTGTTTTACTTTTCAGTCGATATTATGCAGCATTTATCCTGGTTTTATATTAAGATTGTTTATATACTTGCTGGGCATTTCTTTGGCTCACTCTTGCTTTCACTAAACCTTTCCAGACGAACAGTATATTACCGATCAACAGTCTGGAACGTATTTGAGTGTCCGCACCCCAGGCTATACAGGTACTTGTGCGTTACTGTTGGCGCTAGATAGAGTTTTAAATAAAATGGGATGTAATAAAACTGAACTAGACTGGATTTAAGTTTAGTTTATTTTATGGTTTGTAATAAGTGAATAGTTTACTTTTGGGCTATGGCTGCTTGGTTTCATACAATAACCTGTTTGCGATCTTTGGTTTGCGGGGTCAGTTGCGCATTCTGATTTATTTTTAGTTGTGATTGGTTGGTGACCCCCGGATCTAGACCCCGGATTTGGTAGGCGTCACACTTGAATCACACTTGTTCTAAATGGAAAGCTAAATCTGATAATGACCATGTCACACCTAGCACCATTTTTAAGAGTCCCGTGGGAACACCTCCTACATTTGACTCAACTTTGTATCTTCCCGAGTTGGATCAACAGCCTTTAGGGAAAGATGAACCATTATCTTTTGTCATTCCTAGTGATTCAACCCCTAACCAAACTTTCATTATCTCTAATTTACTTAAACAAAATAAGGAAGCCTTAAGTTGGTTTAGGGAGAACATTAGTGACACTTGTTCTGTAAGGTTGAATGATTCCATGTTACTTGAGAAAATATTTTCTAATCAAAATTTTCAACAATGTCTTGATATTTTCTCAGAAATTCACCCCAATTTTCCTACTGGCATCGGCTAATTCGGTTTTATTTCTTTACCTCCCCTCATGAAATTCAGGTATGGGGGAGGAGTAGTGTGCGTGAGTAGTGTTAATTAGTTGTTTTTTATTTTCATTCGTCTCCGTCATTGATAAGTGGATTTTATATCCACTTGGAACGTTCCATATCGGCTTAAATTGATTGACTTGGACTCAAGTTTATTGTAGTTCTGATGTGTTTTGCTTAGTTGTGCAGACTTACAAGAATGTCGATTATGTGTGATGCTTCTATCGTGTTTGGAGGATTAATTGATTAAAATTCGGATTTTCCGAGAAGGTTGCGCAGTCTACACTGTTTTGGCCATATCTGGAGTTCTAGAAGTCCATTTTCAGCGATCTTACAGCTCACGCGAAGCCTGGAAGATTTTCTACAACATAGGACAGGATTCACGCGCGCAAGTTGCATGTGGTGGGAGCAGATTGCACGACAAGCAGACTGATGGAAGCAGGGAATTTACTGTTTTGCCCTTTTCAAGTTCTAATTGTATTTTGGGCAGTTTTTAGTACTTTAATCGAATTCTAATTGTAGTAGAAGGTAATTTCTTGCTGGGCAAGAAATCTAGAGCCTATATAAACACATCCAACCCCTTGTAAATTAGACAATTAGGGACAATTAGATATCTTGTACATAATATAGTTTAGATCTGCAAGGGAGAAAAGAGGAGAAAGATTCAACGCTCGTGACAAGCAACGGATCTAGATCTACTTCATCTTTTGTATCATAGATTTGTTTTCTCAACTCTTGTATTATTAATATTATTACTTTCTTTCATATCTTGTCTTCTATCATGGTTTCAATAGATCCCATGATGACGAACGGTTCGATTATGAACTAATCGTTGTCATGGGTTTCTAACGGATTTATTTATGGAGCTTAGTATCTTGATGCTTTAAAGATCTGTGTGTGATGTATATTTGATATCCTCGTATGGTTATGCTTAATTGATAGATGCGTCATGAACATCTAATTTGTTAATCTCTTGTGAAGTGAAAGTGGATCTTAAAATTTAGAACTTGCCATGCTAGCATAGGTTCATGATTGTTTATCAACATGATTCGTAGTATGAGATGAGAATACTTATATAGCCCTGTGTGATCTTTATGGATAACTTGCTCTTCAACCGTTATGTTTTCAAATTCTATAGACATATAGGGTCTAAGCATAATTGGTGTCTATTCATCTTCTATCTCTTTTGTGGATGTATGGGTAGTTTGGTATTCGTATACTGAGAAGTAGAGTATACTTGTTTCGTGTTATCCGATCAAATATCATAACCATTGCATATAGAGATTAAAGGCGTCAGATCTAAGCGAAGTATTTAATGATGTTAGGATTCCATGTTTTCTTGCATATAAGTAATTCAATTTTAATTCTCATTAGTTAGTAATTTGTAGTTTGTTAATTTGTATCCTAGTTAATTATAGTTAGTAAAAACTCAATCTTGTTATTTGTCTTAGCAGTGAATAATAATCATACATTGTTGCATAGGTGCATGAACTGAATTGAAACCTAACCAGATCTCTGTGGGAATGAACTTGACTTCTATCTATATTACTTGTGACCACATACGCTTGCGTGTTTTAGTGTTAACAAGTTTTTGGCGCCGCTACCGGGGATCATCGGTGTTTTATTTTTGGTTTATGTGCTTGTCAATAGTGGTCATTAGAGTTCACTGACTCGGATTTTTTTTCTTAAATATCTTGTTTAGTTCGTTGTGTTTCAAGTACTTGTGTTTTTGAAGATGGCATGCGAGGAGTTGCCATGGTGGGCATATTCGAGGACATCCATGCCTTATCAATGTCAGCGGTGTTTTGGCGTTCATGATTCCTCACAATATTGTTACTACGAAGGAGTTGATCCATATGTCACTTATAAGGAACAACCATATTTTCCATACCATCCTCAACAGTACCAGCAAGATGTTCCAGATAGGTCATATTTCTTTGGAAGTGAAGAGTTTCAACATCAGCAACCTACTCCTACTTTTCAGTCAGATGAGGTTGATGTTATGGAGGAGATTAGGATGCTTGCAAAGAGTTATGAGGAGTCTACCAAATCTATGGGGACACTAATTGCTCAAGTTTTGAGTACCTTGGAACAAGAGAAACAACAATGCATATTAGAGGCAATTCCAGAAAATAACGGTGACTTGGAGCAAGGTACTACATGTTTAATTAAAGAAGACAAATTCCAAGGTGAGGTTAGCGTTCACAAGCCATGTGAGGAATTTGATCAAGCTAGTGAGGTGGATGATTTGGAAAGGGCACAATTCGGCATAGACACTGATGAGCTACACAAATTTCAAGAATTGGTATGTGCGTACCAAGAGGACACTGATGAGCTACTCAAATTTCAAGAATTGGTATGTATGTTCCAAGAGGCTGATGAACATGAGAAAGATGCAGATCTTCTACTTGTCTCAAAGTGTGAAGATGGAGGTAGCGCATTAGAGCCAATGGAGGAAGTTCTCTTTGAGGAACCAAAGGCTTCAGCAACTTACATTTACCCTCCTCCATTATATTCAAGCGAAGCCCGCGAGTGTGTGTTGTTCTACAAATTGACAGATTTTGGGTCAACAGATGAAGGCATTGGAATAGGACATATTTGTTATACGAATAGGCCAAGCGAGGAGAATGGGCAGAAAGTGTGCCGCCGTGATGACGATGAAGTCTCGCGAAGAGAGGACTAGGCAAACTATTATCATTCTTAATGGAGGCTTGGAAGTAACGTCAAGCTATTGACGTTAAAGAAGCGCTTCGTGGGAGGCAACCCACGCATTAGTGTAAAAAAAAAATAAAAAAAATTGAGTGTTGTATTTCAAAAAAAAAAAATGAAGAACAGTGAACAGTACGCAGGCTGCGCCTGCGTTTCTGTCTCTCGGGAAGGTTGCGGCTCTGTAACGCAGGCGCAGCCTGCATTACTGCCTCTCGCGCAGTCTGCGCATGGGAAACGCAGGTTGCGCTTGCGTTATAGCATTCAGGTTTTTTTCTGACGATTTTTGGTGTTTTAGCCTACATTATTTCCCCCAAATTCTATCTTACCTCAAATTCCCTTAATCCCTAATTCCTATGTCTATTCTAGATCAATCCCATACACTCTAAATCTCCCCTACACTCTAAATTTTTTACCAAACCTATCCATCATCTTATATATATACACACCCATACATACAAATCCAATTCCTTTTCTAATTCTTTAAATCTCTAAAAATTCAATTCTAAAGAGGAATTAATTGCAAGTTCTCCTCTCCAATTCGTATTGGGAAAATATTTTTCTCTAATCTTATTTTTATTACGAATTTGTGTTCTTGTAATTTGGGGTTTTGTAGTATTCTTGTTATTTGGGAAGTGGCCAGTCTATGGAGCTTGTACGCATTATCCTCCACCATATTCAAGCGAGGAGGATGATGACTCAGCTGGTTAGGTATGTTTTCTACTTTCCCTCGTATTTACTTCCATTCAATGCGGACATTGAATATTTTAAGTTTGGGGGTGGTTTGAGGGATTAGTAGTTGTTGTTGTATTATGTGTTCATGTAGGATTTCATGTTTTGCATATTAGTAGTAGTAATTCATGCATATATGTTTGTATTAATTACGTTTGTTTCATATAGGACATTCAGTTTTTATTTTTCGTATACCATGTGAGTTCATATTAGTTGCATTTTATGGTATGCATATTTCATGACGCTAATTCTGATTGGTAGGTAGGTGTCTAATTGAGTGTGGTAATGATGAATAGAGGGTTGACTTATAGTTTCTATGAAATTGACTTATGTGTTTCAGAAACAAAACTAATTACACAGTCTCATTGGGTGCTTTTGGGCTAGGTTAGGGTCATGCTTGTTTGGATGTTTTGAGATTTAATCACTTGTTTATATTTAGAATTTTCGTTATTCCCTTGATAGCGTAGGAACACTTAAGTCTAAGTTTGGGGGGAAACAGGGATTTCATGCTTAAATTGTAAATATTTGTCAATAATGGCTAGATGTCAAATGGCTAGTAGTCGGCTCATATTTATATGAGTAGTCTAGGGTTGGAATTGAGAATTCTCATTCCAGATTGCATAGAAAAGAAAAAAAAGAAGAAAAAAAAAGAAAAAATAGAAAAAATAAAGAAAGAAAGAGAAAAAAAGAGAAAAAAAAGAGTCAAAAGTGTCAATTGTTTATATGCAAAATTAACTAGGGTGAGCTCTTTAATACTTGAGCAATTAAGTTCGCGGGGACTTTGTGCCTAGTGACCTAAGGCTTTTATAGTCTGGGATCCACTAACCTAACGCTCGCTACATGGGTATTATTGTATAAGCCTTTCGGGGTCTCATCCATTGCACGGTTAAATAAGCATGCTTGTATATATGTGTCGTAGTAGTTAGTAATAAAGCATGAATTTCTGTCTACCTTGGATAAGGATGGAGGTGTTCCTAGGTTATGAAGTGTCTACAGTCTATTCTATTTATAAACCTGTGATTGTCTTGACGAAGAGCATGTATGATCTTTGACCTAGTTTTGGGAGTATTTCTGATGAGCACTGCACACACGCACGTTTCTGTTCATGTATTGTTAGTATACGGGAACTTAGTCGAGCTCTATTTGGATTTAGTTGCATTCTTTGAGATATTTGCTTGTTAGTTGGTTTTGGTTAGTTTGAAGGGGATCCTTGCATTTTCATATTAGTTGCATTCATGCATTGCATTGCATTTGGATTTTGTGGGTACATTCGCTATAGGCCCTCACGAGACCTCACTCGTCCACTAGGGCTACCTAGGGGTTTAAAGGGCTTGTTGCATATGCCAAATGCAACCGTGATCACCTACGGAAGTGGTACTAATTATTTAGTTAGTTGTAATTGTTTATGCTTGAGGACAAGCATCGGTTTAAGTTTGGGGTGTGATAAGTGGATTTTATATCCACTTGGAGCGTTCCATATCGGCTTAAATTGATTGACTTGGACTCAAGTTTATTGTAGTTTTGATGTGTTTTGCTTAGTTGTGCAGACTTACAAGAATGTCGATTATGGGTGATGCTTCTATCGTGTTTGGAGGATTAATTGATTAAAATTCGGATTTTCCGGGAAGGTTGCGCAGTCTACACTGTTTTGGCCATATCTGGAGTTCTAGAAGTCCGTTTTCAGCGATCTTAAAGCTCACGCGAAGCCTAGAAGATTTTCTACAACTTAGGACAGGATTCGTGCGCGCAAGTTGCGTGTGGTGGGAGCAGATTGCACGACAAGCAGACTGATGGAAGCAGGGAATTTACTGTTTTGCCCTTTTCAAGTTCTAATTGTATTTTGGGCAGTTTTTAGTACCTTAACGAATTCTAATTGTAATAGAAGGTAATTTATTGCTGGGCAAGAAATCTGGAGCCTATATAAACACATCCAACCCCTTGTAAATTAGACAATTAGGGACAATTAGACAATTAGATAACTTGTACATAATATAGTTTAGATCTGCATGGGAGAAAAGGGGAGAAAGATTCAACGCTCGTGACAAGCAACGGATCTAGATCTACTCCATCTTTTGTATCATAGATTTGTTTTCTCAACTCTTGTTTTATTAATATTATTACTTTCTTTCATATCTTGTCTTCTATCATGGTTTCAATAGATCCCATGATGACGAACGGTTCGATTATGAACTAATCGTTGTCATGGGTTTCCAACGGATTTATTTATGGAGCTTAGTATCTTGATGCTTTAAAGATCTGTGTGTGATATATATTTGATATCCTCGTATGGTTATGCTTAATTGATAGATGCGTCATGAACATCTAATTTGTTAATCTCTTGTGAAGTGAAAGTGGGTCTTAAAATTTAGAACTTGCCATGCTAGCATAGGTTCATGATTGTTTATCAACATGATTCGTAGTATGAGATGAGAATACTTATATTGCCCTGTGTGATCTTTATGGATAACTTGCTCTTCAACCGTTATGTTTTCAAATTCTATAGACATATAGGGTCTAAGCATAATTGGTGTCTATTCATCTTCTATCTCTTTTGTGGATGTATGGGTAGTTTGGTATTCGTATACTGAGAAGTAGCGTATACTTGTTTCGTGTTATCCGATCAAATATCATAACCATTGCATATAGAGATTAAAGGCGTCAGATCTAAGCGAAGTATTTAATGAAGTTAGGATTCCATGTTTTCTTGCATATAAGTAATTCAATTTTAATTCTCATTAGTTAGTAATTTGTAGTTTGTTAATTTGTATCCTAGTTAATTATAGTTAGTAAAAACTTAATCTTGTTATTTGTCTTAGCAGTGAATAATAATCATACATTGTTGCATAGGTGCATGAACTGAATTGAAACCTAACCAGATCTCTGTGGGAACGAACTTGACTTCTATCTATATTACTTGTGACCACGTATGCTTGCGTGTTTTAGTGTAAACAAGTTTTTGAATTATCTAATTCTCTAAAAATAATTTACAAGGGGTTGGATGTGTTTATATAGGCTCTAGATTTCTTGCCTAGCAAGAAATTACCTTATATTACAATTAGAATTCGATTAAGGTACTAAAAACTGCCCAAAATACAATTAGAACTCGAAAAGGGCAAAACAGTAAATTCCCTGCTTCCATCAGTCTGCTTGTCGTGCAATCTGCTCCCACCACACGCAACTTGCGCGCGCGAATCCTGTCCTAAGTTGTAGAAAATCTTTCAGGCTTCGCGTGAGCTGTAAGATCGCTGAAAACGGACTTCTAGAACTCCAGATATGGCCTAAACAGTGTAGATTACGCAACCTTCCCGGAAAATCCGAATTTTAATCAATTAATCCTCCAAACACGATAGAAGCATCACCCATAATCGACATTCTTGTAAGTCTGCACAACTAAGCAAAACACATCAAAACTACAATAAACTTGAGTCCAAGTCAATCAATTTAAGCCGATATGGAACGCTAGAAGTGGATATAAAATCCACTTATCACACCCCCAAACTTAAACCGATGCTTGTCCTCAAGTATAAACAATTACAACTAACTAACTAATTAGTATCACTTCCGTAGGTGATTACGGTTGCATTTGGCATATGCAACATGCCCTTTAAACCCCTAGGCAGCCCTAGTGGACGAGTGAGGTCTCGTGAGGGCCTATAGCGAATGTACCCACAAAATCCAAATGCAATGCAATGCACGAATGCAACTAATATGAAAATGCAAGGATCCCCTTCAAACTAACCAAAACCAACTAACAAGCAAATATCTCAAAGAATGTAACTAAATCCAAATAGAGCTCGACTAAGTTCCCGTATACTAACAATACATGAACAGAAACGTGCGTGTGTGCAATGCTCATCAGAAATACTCCCAAAACTAGGAAAAAGATCATACATGCTCTTAGTCAAGACAATCACAGGTTTATAAATAGAATAGATTGTAGACACTTCATAACCTAGGAACACCTCCATCCTTATCCAAGGTAGATAGAAATTCATGCTTTATTACTAACTACTACGACACATATATACAAGCATGCTTATTTAACCGTGCAATGGATGAGACCCCGAAAGGCTTATACAATAATACCCATGTAGCGAGCGTTAGGTTAGTGGATCCCAGACTATAAAAGCCTTAGGTCACTAGGCACAAAGTCCCCGCGAACTTAATTGCTCGAGTATTAAAGAGCTCACCCTAGTTAATTTTGCATATAAACAATTGACACTTTTGACTCTTTTTTTTTCTCTTTTTTTTTCTTTCTTTTTTTTTTTCTATTTTTTTCTGTTTTTTCTGTTTTTTCTTCTTTTTTTTCTTTTCTATGCAATCTGGAATGAGAATTCTCAATTCCAACCCTAGACTACTCATATAAATATGAGCCGGCTACTAGCCATTTGACATCTAGCCATTATTGACAAATATTTACAATTAAACATGAAATCCCTGTTTCCCCCAAACTTAGACTTAAGTGTTCCTATGCTATCAAAGAAATAACGAAAATTCTAAATATAAACAAGTGATTAAATCTCAAAACATCCAAACAAGCATGACCCTAACCTTGCCCAAAAGCACCCAATGAGACTGTGTAATTAGTTTTGTTTCTGAAACACATAAGTCAATTTCATAGAAAATATAAGTCAACCCTCTATTCATCATTACCACACTCAATTAGACACCTACCTACCAATCATAATTAGCTCGTTCTAAGGGATCATGAAATATGCATGCCATAAAATGCAACTAATATGAACTCACATGGTATACGAAAAATAAAAACAGAATGTCCTATATGGAACAAACGTATTTAATACAAACATATATGCATGAATTACTACTACTAATATGCAAAACATGAAATCCTACATGAACACAGAATACAACAACTACTAATCCCTCAAACCAGTCATCCCTTATCAGGTATTACCTCGTTCCCATTTACTCATTTCTCTTGCATTTGCATACATTGAGGACAATGCATGATTCAGGTATGGGGGAGGGTTTTTAGTGTATATATAAAAATCAGAAAATCCAAAAAAAAAAATTAAAAAAATGAAAAAAAATCACAAAAAGAGTTGTAGAATTGTAAATAGTAGAGTTCTAATCTTATTCTAGTCTTGTTAATTGATTGCTAGTTGCTTGATGCACCCTTACATGCTATGATAATCTTGTGATCCTTTAGCTTTTGACTGAGAAGTGATTTACTAAGTTCTTGTCCACACACTTACACTAGCAAGGTGAAACTAGTAGACTTATTTGATTTGTGCAAGAAGTTAGAAGGTCATGATTAGGTGTAAGATGATTTGGTTTTCATGCTTTGAGTACAAGTAGGTGCATTGAGGATACCTTTACTTGAGATTGATTATGTTCAACCACACCAAGTGTATGCACATCTTTTGCATTTATATTCGTTTGCTTGAGTGTCCACTTGTCATTTGCATTGCTAGCACTTGTTTGAGTTCTTTTTGAAACACATGACATTAATTGATGATAAGATGATAAAGGCATTTAGGAATAACCCATATTTCCAAGATATCCACACCATTCTTATGTGATCAATTAGTTACCCCTTTGAGCTTAATCAAATTCTTTCGGTGACACACCACATTACTCGCCTAAGACCTTTTTCTTGTACAGCCTTACGTATACTTGATCCCAATTTGTCAAAGGCTAGTAGGAACTTGAGGGAGTAATAAGGTGTGTGAAATGGGTTTACTTTTGTTCATAACTTTTGAGGAAATATATGTTTTGTTGGTTACCTTGTTAGTCGATTTTCAAGTTAAATCTAAAGGAGGATTATGGTTTCTTATAGCTCTCATAAGTAAAAAAAAAGAAAAAAAGAAAAAAAATATATTTATATATATATGAGAGCATACTTATGTTTTTGTAATTCTCCTTCATTCGACTAGTCAAGTTTTTTTGTTGAATGTAGAAAAATAATTGTGTGGGGAGGAAGTTTGGTGTTGTGCATGATTTCCATGGTGACTACTAGCTTTTGACACTTCACCTTGTTTTGGCCTTACTTGACATACCCTGTCCCTAGCCCCATTACAACCCAAATAAAGACCTTTTGATTGTCATCATTGATGTATGTTGTGTTTAAGTTAGAATGATACCAAATGTCAAGCATGCTTTTGATTTTGTTGGAATTGAGTGATACACTTACCCTTGTTCTTGAGTGAATGTTCTTTTGTGAGTGAAATGTGAGGTATTGCTTGCATATGAGATCTCAAGTTTTGACTTTAAGGTGTGCTCTTGTAGACTTAGCATGGTTTCCAATAATTTTTGCACTTGACATGAACTTGTAATCACTCGTGCATGCTTCTTTAAGTAGACTATGTGAATCCTTGCACTTTCCACACCAAGACTTTGCAACTTCATTTTGATTTTTAAGTTGATGTATCATGAGAGGACATGTATGTGTGGTGTTGCATTTCCATGTAATCTTTTATACAAACTAGATGGATTTTGTGGGTACATTTACTACAGGCCCTCACGAGACCTCACTCGTCCACTAGGGCTGCCTAGGGGTTTAAAGGCTTGTTGCATATGCCAAATGCAACCGTCACACCTACGAAAAGGAGTATAGGACTTTTTGATCTAGATTTTCTTTTTCTTTTTCTTTTTGTTTTTTACTCGAGAACGAGCAAAAGATAGGTATGGGGGCATTTGATAAGTGCATATTTTTGCATATTTTTATTACCTATTTATTGCTTGAACTCGTATTTTAATAATTTATTTTGTTGCATTTCAGGAAATTCGAAAATAAATAAAGAAATGGCAAAATAAAGAACAAGGAAGGGAAAAAGAGGAAGAAAAAGGACTTAAATGAAGAAAGGAAAAAAAATTAGGAGCTTGGTGGAAAAGGAATCTTTGAGGACAAGTGGAAGGTGGAGATCATCCCAACACATTAAATAATTGTATGACCAAGATCTACTCTATAAAGCTTAAGGGGGAAGGAAACAAATAGATGGCTAGAATTTCACCACCACATACCACAAATGTATGGTGGGGATTTACTCAACACCCCCCTTAACCCTAATTCATATCCTATAAATACCCCCTCACCCCTCTTGTATTTATTAACTTAGATTTTAGGGTAGATTTAATTTCTTGTATTTTTTAGTTTCAAATCTTGTAAACACTCTTTTTAATTTTAGTGCAATTTCATTTCCTTTAATTTCTTGCCTTGCTCTTTCATTATATTTCATTACCTTCGTTATTTTCGTAAATCCATGTAGTGGACAAAGTAACGAAAAGCTAACCACTATGGGTTGAAAGTAACGATTTTTATTTTTTTGTTCGTAGTTATAATTTTAGTTTTAATTCGTAATTTTGGCCCTTTAAATCTCGATTTTATTGTGGGCCATTTAATTTCAAATCATCGTTTTAGAAAAATAATTATTTTCGTAGTTAATTTCCTTATTTTCATATTTAATTTCCAGATAAAATAAAAAAAACAAAAAATAGTTTTATTAATTTTTCAGTACTCGTTTACTCGTTTTATTTGTTAATTCGTAGTCTCCTTTTTGCTCTGTTATTTACAACTCAGAAAACAATTGTCCCCTATTCCTTCTTCTTGTTCAAACCCAACATTTTCCTCTTCTTCATTTTTCGATTCCCCTCCTTCCTTCCTTCTCTCTCTCTCTCTCTCTCTCTCTCTCTCTCTCTCTCTCTCTCTCTCTCTCTCTCTCTCTCTCTCCCCACAAAAACCACATACCCCTTCTCCCCTGTTCATTTTCAAACCCAAGTCCCCAGCCCCTCACCTTATTCTTTTTCTTCTTTTCATCTTAACACAACACCCCTTTCCCTCCTCGTTTTTTAGTTGTTGTTTTAAGTTTTGAAATGAATTGTTGATTTGAGTTGGTAGTTTGTGAATTCCATGCTGTTCGCCATTTCCGAATTAGCTCGTTTGTTTCCTCGAATTACCTCGTTTGTGAATTAGCTCATTTGTTTGTTTCGTTATTAATTTTCTATTGATTTCGCTGCCGAGTTTTGTCGTCGCTGAGTTATGCTTTGTTCGGGTTTTTCGAGTCAGTTGGTTGAGTCGTTTTAAGTAGATTGCATTTGTAATGTTAGTTCTGAATCAAAATGTTAATTTGTAAGTTGATTGAGTTAATTTGAAATGTTGAATCGAAATGTTGAGTCAGTTGGTTTAGTCGTTTTAATTTGGTTGAGTTAGTTGGTTGAGTCTGCATTTCTGAGTTCATGGGTTTCGATTGCTGCGATTCTGTGCTAAGTTTCTGTGTTTTAGCTGGTTTCGCTACTGAGTTCGGGATTTTAGTGGTTACTTTGAGTTCTTTGCGTTAGATTTCTGCAGAGTTTTTGTTCGGTTTTGTTTAGTCGTGTTTTGGTTCAATGTTTATTTAGTCGAGTTTTTTGTTTACATGTTTTGTTTCAATGTGTATTGTTCTATCGCCAATTTTTTTTTGTTTAGTCGTGGTTGTTTAGTTTTTAGAACTATGTCGCCATTGTTTAGTTTTGTGTTTTTAGTTTTGTGGGTCGTGACTCGGATTTTTGATGTAACAAGCTTGGTTTTGATTTGGTTTCACTGAGTTTAGTCGAGTTCATTGCTGTTTTTTTCTGAGTTTCCTGCCGAGTATGGATCTTTGTCTGAGTTGTTCGAATTATCGCTGAATCACTTTGTTGCTGAGTTTTTCTTTTTGGCTGAAATTTTTGAGTTCTTTTGCTTTGCTGCATTTTTAGTTGGTTTCTTGAGCCGAGTTTTAAGTTGGAATAAAAAAAAATTCTTGTCTTAATTGTGTTTGGCTAGTTAAATTTATAAACGATTCATGTCAATTTTTTCCAAATTTTGTAAATAAATTTTAATCCCAAAATAAAAAAATGTTTTAGAATAAATTCTAATTTTATTTTCGAATTTAGGAATTTAGAATAATTTGTAGAATAATTTGTAGAATAATTTTAGAATAATATTTAGAATAGTTTAGAATTTTAGAATAATTTAGTTTAAATTAATTTAAAATAGTTCAAAACTCCTTTTAGTTTGTAAAATCCCAAAATAATTCTTAAAAATCGAACTTGTTCTAATTCGATTAGATTAAAAATTGAGGTTTGCGAAAATATCAGTCTCCGAGGAACGAACCTAAAATATTTCAACGATTAACCGTGCGCTTGCAGTTTAAATTGACATTTATTTTAGCACAACAATTACCCTTTTTAGCCAAAAAACGTTACCTTTTCTCCTTTTTTAAGTAAAATCACTATTTTTCCAGTTATATCATAGAAGGTTACCTTTTTCTTCCAAAACCCGTTACCTTTTTTCTGTTCTCTTACTAAAACCTCTATTTTTCAATTATATCAAGGGCGCTTCTATTTAATAAAAATAAAATAATAATATTATAATTATATCCTATTATATGATTATATCCTTATGTATAATAAGCGTAAAAGAGATCTTATCCATAATTTCGATCACTGTACCGCCAAAATAATCTTAACCGTCGAATCTAATATCTTTAAAAATAGACGATCAAGATTATATTATATTAAAATGAAAATCATAATCTAAAAAGGATATAACTAAAAAAAGTTGCAAAAGGTTGCATTAGAAGTGATATTTAGAAATAAAATTATAATCTAAAAAGGATATAATTTAAAAAGTTTGCAACAGAATTGAAATTTAAAAATAAATTTATAATCTCTAAAGGATATAATTAAAAAAGGTTGTATTAGAATTGAATTTTACTTAAATTTTTTATTAGTATTAAAAAAATTCATATTTACTATTTGCACTCTATATTCAAATCTAGAAATCAGATTTAGATGATTTTACAATCCACGCGAATCTCATAAAATTATCTTAAATTTAGTGATAATTTACTAATTATTATTCAAATGACAACACTTAGAATCTAAAAAAAAAATGTAATTATCTATTTTTACACTAATTCTATTCAATGTAAAATTTCTATATTGATTATTTTATTTAATGTAGAAAACCTAATTCTATATGATTTAAATCATTAACATACAGCTTTTCGTATTTCAATATAAATGCATTTTTCAGATTATAATAATAAAATGTAAAATATTTTTTATGCTAAATTCAACGGTTTTCATATATTTATTTAAAAATCTAACGGTTTTTATTTATTTCATCGTACGGGAAGACCAGACTACTGATTATCAAAGTTTTGGAAAAAATCCCTCTTATACTAATTATTAAAATAAAATAGTGTCTGGTTGTTAGTATAACCATCTTCAAATAATAACAAATGTATTTTGATAATTATAAGTAGAATTCATAAATCGAATAGAATTCAACGTAAAAAATCGTCAATTTCTTCTCTCTTTTGTTTCTGCATAGATTTAATTGGAAAATAATTGTTAAATCTTCACTAAATTGAAGATAATTTTATTAATTTCACGTGAGTTGTAAAATCGTCCAAATCAAATTTTAAGAATTGAAGATAGAGTATAAATATAAATCGAACGTGTAAGATCTTATATATATATATATATATATATATATATATATATATATATATTGATATGGGCTAAAAATAAGCCCTAAAGACACATTTAATGTGGCATTAATTAGACCAAGAATGGTCCAAACGTGGGGCCCGCCAGATGGACCCAAAACCCCAATTATAATATTAATTTCGTAATTAATATTGGGGAAAATAAACAGCTCAGCAATAAGAGTTGGATAAGGATATTATCTCCGTCAGACTTAGCCACCAAGGCATCCAATTCAATATGGAAACTGATTCCTACAAGGAATAGATCTAGAACCTTCCTCAAAGACTTGTCCACCAAGTCTCTGACTCCTACCATAATTCTAAGGCTTTTCAGCCTATATAAAGGGCCAGACCCCTCAACCTAGAATGACGTTTTTTTGGCTTGATCTTTGATATTCATCAAAGTACGTAGGCATCTTATGAAGGCAGATTTAGCCACGAGCACGAGAGCAGCCATTAAAGCACGAAGCTCACACACCTTTGCATTAAATACACAAACCCTAGCCGCAATACTAGTAACCTAGTTTTTATTCCACAACATTTGGCGCCGTCTGTGGGAAGACAACATCAACCATGGTTCAAACACGAAGAACAACATCAACCGAGGTCGTGCCCCTTAACTCTGCTCCACCAGCCACTTCTGATCCGCTTATCGTCACTGAGGAAGGACAAATACTCCCATCAACAGGAGCGGTCATTCAACCTCTGCCACTCAGCCCCCAGGGACGACTCCCCATGTAGAGGGGACCCACCCAGTGATTGTCCATCAAAGCCAAGAAACTAACCCTCTCCAGATGGTGGTTTCTCCTCTTGGTAACGTTGATCGCACGGGGGTACAGATCCATACTACGGATCTCCCTTTGAATACCAACCCTATGTATGGGCTGCCTAATTACCCCCCCCCCCCCCCCGACGAAGGGAACCTGGACCAAGCGGTCACGCCTTACAGATCCGGGATCGAGAATATGATGACTACTCTGGTCCCTATACTGATGATTCATCATCATCTGAGGATGATGATCGAGATGAAGCCCCGAGGAGGCGACGTGCTAGCAAAGAACCTCTAAGAAGGACGCGAAGAATCCATGATGGACTCCCCTTGACAACTGCTGAGAAAATCAAGGCTTATGAGGCAGAGATCTTGAAATTGAAGGACGATATAGCAAGAGAACAAAATAGATTGAATCAAACTCAGCCTCCTCCAACTGCAGAGAGGATTCCCACTATAAATTTGGAGAGGCCTTCAAGAAGGCAAAGGAGGGATGATACCCGAACCGAAAAATCGACAAGGGTGGAGACCCCCAGAGGCAACCTCAAAGATCTAATGCCACTTGGGGACCCTGACGACCCCACACCTCCGTTTACTGAGGAGGTGATGAATGCCCATATCTCAAGAAAATTTAAGATGCCGACTATTAAAGCCTATGATGGAACGGGCGATCCCGCAAACCATGTCAGGACATTCACAAACGCACTGCTGCTGCAGCCTGCTAGTGACGCCTTAAAGTGCAGGGCGTTCCCTCAAACTCTGTCGGGCATGGCTCAAAGATGGTATAGTCGCCTACCTGCAAACTCAATTGGCTCTTTTAAGGAGTTGAGCGCTGCCTTTATCAGCCAATTCATCAGTGGGAGAATTCATGAGAAAAGTTCTGCGTCCCTTATGTATGTGGTGCAGGGAAAGAATGAGAACTTGAGGGATTATCTCAAGCGATTCACCAAAGAGACGTTGAATATCACCGATCTGGAAAATAAGGTGGCCATGGTAGCCCTGGAACACGGAACCACTAACCTCTTCTTTAAAAGGTCCTTGGCAAAACACCCTCCTGAAAACATGGCCGAGCTCCAGAGAAGAGCCGATAAATATATCAAGGCTGAGGACAGCATGAAGAAGGAAACCACGGGAGGCAATGGCAAGGGTTCTAATGATTCAAAGAAATGAAAGCCAGAGCAAGAGTACGACGCTAGGGACAAGTATCCCCGGGCTGGCAAGGATTCCGAGTCATCACCCAAGAAGGGTTTTGGACCGAGGTTTTCTGATTACGCAAGGCTGAACGCTCCTAGGAGTCAAATTTTGTTAGATATTGAGAAGGATAAGGACTTTCGTTGGCCTAAGCCACTCAGGGGTGACCCCGAAAAGAGAAACAAAGATCTGTATTGTAGATTCCACAGGGATGTGGGACATGACACAGATGACTGCAGACAGTTAAAGGATGAAATTGAATTTTTAATCCGGAAGGGAAAGTTGAACAAATTCACCAAGGGTGAAGATCATGGAGCCCAGAAAAGGGATTATGATAGAAGAGACAATGATAGGAGGGATAACGATCGTGATCGAAACCCACAGCCTCGAGGACCAGTAATCAATATGATTTGGGGAGGACCAACAGTGGCCGGCACTACTCGAAACTCTCGAAAGGCCTATGCCAGAGAAGTGATGCACATTGTAGGAGAAGCCCCGAAGCGTGCTAAGACTGAGATAGTGATTGGTTTTGATGATTCAGACCTTGAAGGGGTGAAATTCCCCCATGACGACCCGTTGGTCATAACTCCTGTAATTGGAAACTCGGAAGTGAAGCGGGTCCTGATAGACAATGGAGCTTCTGTTGATATCTTATTTCATGATGCCTTTGTAAAAATGGGGTACACTGACTCTCAATTGACCCCGACTAACATGCCTATCTACGGGTTTAACGGAGTTGAGTCCAAGGTTGAAGGGACCATTCAGCTGCCCGTGACAATAGGGCAAGAACCTAAGGAAGCCACCCAGATGTTGAACTTTCTAGTGATTAAGGCTACCTCGACGTACAATGCAATCTTGGGAAGGACCGGACTTCATGCGTTCAAGGCTGTTGCCTCTACCTATCACATGAAGGTTAAATTTCCAACCAGGAATGGTGTTGGGGAACAGAAAGGAGATCAGAAAATAGCCAGGAGTTGCTATGTGGCTGCTTTGAGAGCAGATGGAGCTGGGGGACAGGTACTCCCGATTGAAGACATGGATGTCCGTGGTGATGATGAACACCAAGGAAAGCCAGCAGAGGACTTAATACCTATCCCTCTGGAGCTAGGCGACCCTGAGAAGGTGACTTATATAGGAGCCTCTTTGAAAGAACCCCTGAAGGGCAAGTTGATAGCATTCTTACAAGAAAATATTGATGTGTTTGCCTGGACAGCAGCTGATATGCCAGGGATTGATCCCCAACTCATAACTCATAGATTGAATGCCGATCCTAATCGGAAGATAATACAGCAGAAGAAGAGGAATTTCGCTCCAGAAAGGCAAGAGGCCATTAAGCAAGAGGTGGACAAACTCTTGGAAGCTGGGTTTATTGAAGAGATTCAGTTTCCAGAATGGTTGGCTAACCCTGTGATGGTCAAGAAAGCCAACGGTAAGTGGAGGATATGTATAGACTTCACCGACTTGAATGACGCATGCCCTAAAGATTGCTTCCCTTTACCGAGGATAGACATGCTAATAGATGCCACAACAGGACATGAGATGTTGAGCTTCATGGATTGGTTCAGCGGCTACAATCAAATTAAAATGCACAAGGAGGACATCCCAAAGGTATCTTTCATAACTGACTTTGGTGTTTTCTGCTATCTTGTTATGGCGTTTGGTCTAAAGAATGCAGGAGCTACTTACCAACGATTGGTGAATAAGATATTCGCCCATCTGATTGGAAAAACCATGGAGGTCTATGTCGATGATATGCTGGTTAAAAGCTTGGTCAAGGCGGACCATATTAAACACCTCAGAGAGGCATTCGAAGTGCTGAGGCACCACAAAATGATGTTGAATCCAGCCAAGTGTTCCTTTGGCGTTGGATCAGGAAATTTTTTGGGTCTGATGGTTTCCAAGAGAGGTATAGAGGCCAACCCTGACAAAATCAAGGCGATCTTAGATATGGAACCCCCACGCTCTATAAGAGATGTGCAGAAGTTGACAGGACGGGTAGCGGCTTTGGGAAGATTCATCTCCAAGTCTGGTGACAAATGCTTGCCTTTCTTTCAAGCATTGAAGAAGGTGAAAAATTTTGAGTGGACACCTGAGAGCCAAGAGGCCTTTGAGCAACTAAAGAAGTACATGGTTGAAGCCCCGTTGTTGACCAAACCAGGCCCTGGGGAGACTCTTTGTCTATACCTGGCGGTATCTGAACAAGCCCTGAGTGCTGTCCTCATTCGGGAAGAGGAGAAAGTCCAGAAACCTATCTACTATGTGAGCAAAGTGTTGCATGGGGCTGAGTTGAATTACTCACCCATGGAAAAGTTTTCTTTGGCTTTAGTAACTGCATCAAGGAAGTTGTGGCCTTACTTCCAGGCACATAAGATTCAAGTTCTGACAAACCAGCAATTGAGAAACATATTGCATAGCCCTAAGGCCAGTGGGAGGCTAATCAAATGGGCGATTGAGTTAGGAGAGTTTGATATCGCATATAAGCCTCGGACAGCCATTAAGGCTCAGGCTTTGGCTGACTTCGTGGTTGAATGCACTATTAGCAACCAAGAAGTCGGGGGGCAAGAGATAGTGACTACCCCTGGGCAAGAGAAAGTTACATCTGATTTGAAGGAATATTGGGTGCTCTATTTTGATGGAGCATCAAAAACAAAATCTAGTGGTGCAGGTTTGGTTCTGCAAAGCCTCGATGGGTTCACAGTAGAGTATGCTTTAAAGTTGGATTTTCCTACTACCAACAATGAGGCGGAGTATGAAGCATTAATAGCTGGTTTGGGTTTGGCTAGAATCATGAGGGTTAAAAATCTCAAAGTTTGTGGAGATTCAAGGCTTGTGGTATCACAAGTAAATGGTGAATTCGAAGCTAAGGACGAGACTATGGCGAAATACCTGAGAGTCATAAAGGCTATTATGACTCAGTTTGAGGAGTGCTATGTTGAGCATATTCCGAGAGAAGAAAACGTTAAGGCCGATGCCCTGTCTAAATTTGCTTCTTCCGAGATAGAAAATCATGCTGGAAGTGTCTACTTTCAGGTCTTGAAGGCCCCAACCGTTAACTCAAAATTAGTGGCACCAATTGATATAGGGGGCTCTTGGATAGATCCTATCAAGGCACACCTTGAGACCGGGTGGCTCCCAGACAATGCCTTGGAGGCACGAAAACTTTCAGTAAGAGCATTGAGATACACTTTGATTGAGGGCATTCTGTACAAAAGGTCGTTCGTCATCCCATACTTGAAGTGTCTAAGGCCTCAAGAGGCAAGAGAAGCATTGGAGGAAGTTCATGAAGGGATCTGTGGGCAACACTTGGGGGGCAGAGCCCTAGCTCACAAGATAATTCGTTTAGGGTTCTATTGGCCGGAGATGTTGGCTGATGCACAAAACTATGTCAAGAGATGTGAGAGATGCCAGAAACATGCTCCAATTGTAAGGCAACCGCCTGAGATGTTAACTTCAATTAACTTTCCCATTCCATTTGCGATGTGGGGGATGGATATACTTGGATCTTTTCCCATGGCTTCAGCACAAAGGAAATTCCTGATAGTGGCCATTGATTACTTCACTAAGTGGATTGAGGCTAAACCTCTGGCCAAGATAACCACCAAACAAGTTTCCCAGTTCTTTTGGGAGAACATAATTTGTAGGTACGGAATCCCACGAATCCTTGTAACAGACAATGGGACACAGTTCAATAATGAAGAGTTAAAGAAGTATTGTGAATAGAATGCGATTGAGCTCCGTTTTACCTCAGTGGCACATCCACAAGCCAATGGGCAAGCTGAGGTAGCTAATCGAATTATCCTTGATGGACTGAAGAAGAGGGTCGAACGCTCTAGGAACACTTGGGTAGATGAATTGCTGCCCATACTTTGGGCATATCGTACCACTTGTAAGGTAACAACTGGAGCAACCCCATTTTTGCTGGCTTATGGAGCTGAGGCAGTTGTGCCTTTAGAGATCATGCAAGCATCACCTCGAGTCGAGGCATATGAACCAGAAACTAATGAAGAAGGGATGAGACTCGCCCTTGACTTAATTGACGAAGTTAGGGATGAAGCTAATGCTAGGAATGCTGAATATCAGAAGAGAGCCTCTTTTCACTACAACCAGAGAGTTAAGGAAAGATTCTTTCGACAAGGCGACATGGTTCTAAGGAAGATTAAAGCCTCAGGAGTTGGCCAGAAAGGAAAGTTAGCACCAAACTTGGAAGGACCGTATCTAGTCAGAAAGGTGTTAGGACGAGGATCCTACAAGTTAGAAACCTTGGATGGGGTTGAGGTGCCCCGAACTTGGCATGCTGTGAACCTCAAAGTTTATTATGTTTAAGTTCTTTTGACAAAGTCTTGGACTTTTATCTATTTATTAGGAATAAAGTTCGAATGAAACCATTATAGAGCATGTTGCTCTCAGTAGGAGATAGAGTATCTATGTAAGGGTTGAACCCATTTTATTGATATCCTTTAACAGCACAATGGAATCTATTATGTTTTCTCCATGAGTTATTCTACCTTGTTAAAATAAACACGAAAGACGAATGTTGAACTAATTGTGAGTTTAGTACCAGCCAGGGGGCCAAGTACTCGAAAAATTCTAAAGTTTAACGAACTATGAGCAAAGACAAGAAAAATGAACAACAGAAACTAACTGCATAAATAGTTAAGTTAAAAGTTACACAAATAAAAGGCCCGAAGGCTATCAAGTCAAATGGCAGAAACCAAGAGTTCAGATAAACAAAAGATAAATAAATAAAGCTTAAGGGGCCTTAGGGGCCTCCTTAGCAGGAGAATCATCCTCAGAGCTAGTGTCAGTAGTGGATCCATCCTCAGCAGAATTAGCAGCACCAGACCGAAATAGAGGAAGCTTAGGATCCAAGGCTGAAGTGGTAGCGGTAGCATGCTCTTTTACCAAAGCATCATCCTCCCCGAATAGCTCTTCACTGGATCCAGGCTCGTTAACTAATAACGGGGTAGGAAGATGAGGGCTCACGAAGTCCGAAGGCTGGAATAAGCCAGGATGGCTCCTCAGAACTGCCTCAATGGCCTTGTTCCAACCCTCAGAAAACTGGCCAGGAAATAACAGCTCATCATGCTGATCCATGAGGGACTTGTACTCATCAGAATCCAGATAGTCATCGATGATCTTCTCCCTGCCATCTTTCAAAGCTACCAACTCTGCCCGAGCACTGGCCAGCTCCTCATCCTTATCCTTGAGCTTCTCCTCTAGATGGTTGATAGTGAGGCTTTTCTTCTGAGATTCAGACTCATACCCCTTGGCCTTCTCCTTCCAAGCTTTGGCGTGGTAGAGAGAACTCTGGAAGTGAATGTTGGCCTGTGCACAGAAACAATAATTATGTTGGAGTAAAATAAATAAGTACGAAATTTAAAGAATGCGAGGTTTGAGTCTTACCACAGCTAAGGCTTGAGAACCAAGTGCCTCTGATTCCCCGATGCCCCCATTGACAACCAAGTCTTTGTAGTCAGGAGGGGTGATCGAGTTAAGAGACCAGTCCATAGCGTGTTTGGTCGATCCCACCACAGTATCACGTTTCCTGAAGCCCCAGGATGGCTTAAAAACAGAAGATTGAACATTGACTTGGGAACTCTCCTCCAAGTCACCTATATCATCCAGGATGATTCAAGCATAATATTATCCTCCATGCGTTTAGAGGGAGTTGGCAAGGGCTAACTTGAATGTCAGCTAACAGGCGAGGGATAAAGTCATGAAAGGGAAAACGAAGGCCAGCTACTAGACTCTCCCTATAGACACATAAGGCGTTAGGCCTCCAATGACAAGGTATGTCACCTGGCCCAGCTGGAATGAGTTTATAAGGTTTCTTAATTTTGTACAACTTGTTATATCTAACAATTTCATCAATGTCATGGTATGAACTACAACAGTCATACGCATCAAGTTCAGCTAAACTAGGGTACTCATCAGCACGTTCATTTAACATTTCTAAGAGAGACATGTATGGAGATCGAATGGTAATGGTACCTTTGGAAGAAGCCGAGTTCATCTTAGCGAGGCGAGCTTTGGTTTTATCCTCCATTAATGGCAGCTTGAAACCTCAAAGATGTTGAACGGAGAAGATGATCGGAGAAGAAGGCCGGAGATAGCCGAGTAATTTTCAAACGGAACTAGAGAGAAATGTTGTGACTAAGAGCTTAGAGAGCAAAGTGAGAAGTAAGAAATGAGGATGTGAGAAATGAACTCTCCACTCTCACTCTTATAAAGGTTTTTACAACCGGTTGAAATTCCCTCAAACGGTCAAAAAAAACTTACAATGGCCGGTTAAAATTCGTATGTGACCGGTAAAAAGCCCATCATATAAGCCCAATTGACAAAAGCCCAATTCTGGAACCATCTGAGAGAAGATATTTTACAGAAAATATCTAAATACCAAAGATATTTTAAGAAAATTCAAAATTCCTAAATCCTACAGAAGGATCTGGAACTTGGGCCCAAAAAGGTCCGAATAGGCCCGTTACAGCCATGAGGCCAAGCCCATTAAGTATAAATCAGAGTATATATTTATATATTCATAAAAATATAAAATAAGTCTTAAAAGGCCCAAAAATATTAAGGCCTGTTTAAAACCCAACAGTATCAAGCTCAACCATAATCCTGGTCGAAATGACCAAGAATCCTGGTCGAAAAGTAGTTCGACCAAGCCATTTTGAGGCCCTTATTTCGACCACAATCCTGGTCGAAATGACCAAGAATCCTGGTCGAAAAGTAGTTCGACCAAGCCATTTTGAGGCCCTTATTTCGACCACAATCCTGGTCGAAATGACCAAGAATCCTGGTCGAAAAGTAGTTCGACCAAGCCATTTTGAGGCCCTTATTTCGACCATAATCCTGGTCGAAATGACCAAGAATCCTGGTCGAAAAGTAGTTCGACCAAGCCATTTTGAGGCCCTTATTTCGACCACCATCCTGGTCGAAATGACCAGGAATCCTGGTCGAAAAGTAGTTCGACCAAGCCATTTTGAAGCCCTTATTTCGACCACAATCCTGGTCGAAACGACCAGGAATCATGGTCGAAAAGTCATTCGAGCAGAACAAAATCAAGCCCTTATTTCGACCACAATCCTGGTTGAAACGACCAGGAATCATGGTCGAAAAGTCATTCGAGCAGAACAAAATTGAGCCCTTATTTCGACCAGAATCCTGGTCGAAACGACCAGGAATCCTGGTCGAAAAATCTTTCGATCAGGAAGCTTTGGAGACCTTATTTCGACTAGAATCTTGGTCGAAAATCCTGGTCGAAAATAATAAATCCTGGTCGAAAATAATTGATTTTTTGACATAAAATCCCTGTGCACACAAAAATTTCGGTGAAACGAAGAAGATACCTGTGGGTACTTGATAAATCCTAAAAATTAGGATAAATATGAATGATATAAGGAATTTTATGAATAAATCCCTGAAATAGATGAGCAAAAATAATCCAGTAACAGAAGTTACTTGGAAATAATTGTTTAGCCTCGAATAAGGCAAATCGTCGTAAACGTGTAGGTCGCTCCACTCTTTACATTAAGACGATACTTGTGAAACACTAGTGTACAATTATGAACCCTGACCCAAGTCTCGGAAAAGACCATTAAAACTTCAAGGAAAATGAAAGGCATATGACACAGCCTATTTGTAGTTCGAGGACTCAACTCAACTTAAACTTAGTTTGTAATAAGTAAATAACTTTAACTGTCACAGGAATCTCAGGAGGTACTATCTGTCAGAAGAAAAACCCTAAAGTCAATCTATAGTTTAGATGTTTTACACTGGAAGAAGTTCAGATTGCTGATCAAGCCTCAGTATAGCATCAAAGAAGTGGATTTATTTGTAAGACAGAGATTTCTAGAGTGACAGGTTCAGACAGTATACAGTGAAGTACAAGAAGGAGAAAGAAATGAGAAGAAAAATGAATCACATTTTTAATGTGAAAATTATAGGACAGTCATTGAAGTTAGTCGTTCATGAACCAGACCGTGCATGGAACGTCAACAAAATATTCAGTGGTATTCCTTTATTACTTTCAGTGATTCAGAAAAGAATTAAGACAATCCGAGGATATATAATTATTCTTCTTTAATTAATTTAAATCAAGTAGTCAATTTAATTAATTAATTCATTCATCTTGAATTAATTCTTTAATTAAATTAATTATTAGATTAATTAAATCTGATTAATTATTTAAGTAAGAATAAATTAAAATGATTATTTGTTAATCAATTTTAATTTAATTCTGAAAAATGAACTAGCAAGACAATCCCTGATTGTCTTACCGATTGTCTTGAAGGCTTAAATCAGAATAGCAAGACAATAAGAGATTGTCTTGCCGATTGTCTTGAAGAAGAAATCAGTAAAGCAAGACAATCTCTGATTGTCTTGCCGACTGTCTTGGTAATGATAATTTCTGAAAAGCTTTTAGAAAGTAGAATAAAAATCTGATTTGATTGTCTTGACGATTGTCTTGACAGTTCAAATCAGATTGTCTTGATAATGATCAAAAAGAAAAAGCTTAAGACAGAATGATAATTTTTGATAAAGCAAGACAAAGATCTCAGAATTTGATTGTCTTGCCGATTGTCTTGGAAGAACCTGATTGTCTTGACGATTGTATTGCCTATTGTCTTGGCAGTACAAAATTGGTTGTCTTGGAAGAATAAATTGTATTGCCGATTGTCTTGACAGTTATATTTGAAGATAAAGAGGCAGTGATTGTTATATATCAAGACAAATCGACAGAAGACAACAAAAAGATCAAAATATTACATTCAAAGCAGATTTCTCTCTCATCAAGAACACAGCACAAGAAGCAGAAAAATTTATAGAAAATCAAGTTCATCTTATTTTTAATATCTGATCCGATAGAACTGGTTTACTTGATACTCTTGTACTATTAGCGAGTTTTTACTCCTAATCTATATCTTGATTTTTATTAACAAATCTAGAAAAATTCATGTCGAATTTTCTAATTTGTTTTTATTAACTAGATATAAATTATGTACTGTATTTATAACAAACCCCTCAAGTTAATATAATTTTATATTCAACTTGAATCTTGTTTAATTTAATTCCGCTCAAATTTGTCAAAATATAAATTAAATTATCCGGACAAATTTCGATTAAACAGTACTGTTTGTATTCAACCCCCCTTCTACAAACATATTGGACCTAACAATTGGCATCAGAGCCTATTGATTGATATACAAATCAAGATCCTAATTTTATTCCGCCAAAAATCTATCTCGAATTTTTAACTCACTTAAAAATTCATCATGTCGTCAAAAAGCATTGTTAAAATTCCCATGTTTAACAAGGACAATTATACAATGTGGAAAAATAAAATGGAGTTGTTTCTTGATGTCGCAAATTCTAAATATTTGAGTGTTCTAAAGAACGGACCTATAATTCCACTCGAACATGTACCTGCATCTATTGTTGGAGGAAGTGTTGTAACACCTGCATCAGATGTTCCAAAGGATGCTGATTCTTTTACTCCTTTTGAAAAAGAGGACGCAGGATTAGATAAGAATTTGAGACTTATTTTAATAGATTCCCTGGATCCTGTGATGTACAGTCATGTGATAAATTGTAAAACTGCAAAACACATGTGGGAAACTATTAAGACTATCAATGAAGGAACTGATGTAGTCAGGGAAAACAGACTTCAGATTTTAAGTTCTGAGTATGAACACTTTAGAGCTGGCCCTAATGAAGGCATTCAGGAAGTGTTTGAAAGGTATAACAAAATTATCAACAACTTGCAAGTCAATGGCAAGCAATATACATAGAAGGAGATTAATATGAAGTTTTTGTTGACAATGCCCACTCATCTTGAACATAGGATAACAGCCATCAGAGAATCAAGAGATTTGAATAAGATTGCTCTTGACAGATTGTTTGGTGTTCTGAAAACCTATGAACTGGAACAATTACAGTAGAGGGAGGTCTCTGGTAAAGGAAGAGTGCCAAGTTCATCTACAGCTCTTGTAGTTGAGGCACCTAAGGAAGTGGAAGCTAAGGTTGTTCTACCTTACAGCTCAGACAAGGAAAAGACTGAAGTAGAACTTGGTCAAACACCACCTACTCAGGATGGTGGAGATTTCTATTCATTGGAAGAGTTAGATCAACTGGAAGATGAATCCCTGGCATTGATGGTAAGACAATTTGGCAACTTCAGATTCAGAAGAAATCCAAAGTACAGGTTTAAGTCAAATAACAGATTCCAAAGAGGAGGCTCTTCTTCCTCTAGTAACAGGGGAGGATACAAAACTGGATCTGTTGATAGAAGCAAGATTCGTTGCTTCAACTGTAATGAATTAGGGCACTTTGCCACTGAATGTCAGAAACCGAAGCAAACTCAAAGAAGAGATTTTGCTGCTGAGAAGAAGAAACCTGGAAAAGCCTATGTTACGGCTGGTAAGAGTTGGGATGACACGGATAGCGAAGATGAGGAATATGGAAATCTTGCGTTGATGGCAAATGATCAAGCATCTGATCATCATAAAAAACCGGTAACTCTTACTGACACTGAGTTGATTTGTAGTCTTCGTAATTCAGTAGGTAATGCACAAAATGAATATAGAAGACTAGATCTGTTAAGCACTAATCTTGGTAATGAAGTATCAGAATTGAAAAAGGTGCATATTAATCAAGATCAACAAAGAGATGAAATAACAATGCTTAATAAAAAGGAAAAAGCTATTCTAGAAGTTGTAGGCAAACAAATGGCTAGAATTACTGAACTTGAAACACAGGTCAGGGCTTGTTATAATTCAGTTAAAGTTTCCAAAGAGTTCTTTAACAATAAAATTGTAGAACGAACAACAGGTATAGGGTATGGTTACAATGAATCTGTTGGTTCATTGGGCATAAATTCCCCTAACCCTGTTAGTGCTAAAGAAAGGGGAATACCACATGTGCTCAAAAATGTTAAAGAACCTCTGTTTAAAAAATCTGATGCTGGCCCACCAGATATTCTTTCTATGGTTATCCAAGAAGAAATGAGAAATGAGGATAGTGCAAATGGCACAGTCTTTGTTAAGGATAACTGTGTTAAGGATAAAACTGTTAAGAACACTAATACAAAGAATGTTTCATCCAAGAAAAATGTCACAGTCTTTGTTAAGGCTAAATCAATTGTGGACACTAATACAACGAATGTTTCATGTAAGAAAGATGTACCTAAAGTGCCAGTCAAAGTTGCTGAATCAGCTAGTTCTTCTAAGACTGGATTAGGTAGTAATTAGTTGAAACAGAAAAATACCATGCCTACCATTGATTCTAATCATAAAGCATGTGGTGTTATCAATTGTATGTCTTGTGCTTTTAACAGTATGTGTGCTTATTTTAATGGTAATTATGCATGTGTTAAACAGAATGCTCCTCGACAGCACATGAACAGGAACAATAATGTTCGATCAAAGACTGCTTTTCCTCCTCAAGTTAGGAGAGAGACATTTGCACCTAAGACTAAACAAAAGGTTACCAAGAATGTTTATCAGGTCAAATGCCAGTCAATGACACAAGTGTTACTGCTGCTAGAGAAACATGGATACCCAAGATAAAGCAAAAGATTTTCAAATCTGTTTATAAGGTTAAATGTTTATTGACTAAAGATGTCAAAATTAAAAATGTTGTTTTTCCTGATAAAGGTCAATACTTTAAATACGCAGGACCCAATCAAATTTGGGTCCCGAAGAAGGTTTAATTCATTTGTCATTGCAGGGTATTGAACAGGTTGATCGAGTAACCTGGATCTTGGACAGTGGATGTTCAAGGCATATGACTGGAGACAGAACCCTGCTGACAAATGTGTTGGAGAAGGCCGGCCCAGTAGTTACCTTTGGAGATAACAGCAAAGGTAGAACTGATGGATATGGCAGACTTGAAGCTGGAAATGTTATCATTGAAGAAGTGTCCTTTGTAAAAGGACTTGAGCATAATTTGCTCAGCATCAGTCAATTCTGTGACAAGGGATTTGAACTCCACTTTAACAAAATGAATTGTCTGATTTCTCACAAAAGAAATCAACAACCATCTTTGACAGGAGTCAGAAAAGGAAACTTGTATGTAGCCAACATGATCACTAGAAGCACACAAGAAATCAATTGCTTCTATTCTAAAGCATCCACAGATGAAACCTGGATATGGCACAAGAAACTTTCTCACCTGAATTTCAAAACAATGAATTATTTGGTTAAAAGGGAAATGGTGAGAGGTTTACCCCCTATGGAATCCACACAGGAAGGACTATGTGATGCCTGTCAAAAAGGCAAACTAAAAAGGGCAACTCACAAAAGCACTGATATATCTTCAATAACTGATCCTTTACAGTTACTTCACATGGATCTATTTGGTCCAGTGAATGTGATGTCTATGTCAAAGAAAAGATATGATCTTGTGATTGTTGATGATTTCTCAAAGTACACATGGGTTTTGTTCCTGAATTCTAAAGATGAGACTCCACAACTGGTGATTGATCACATCAAGTTAATTGAGTTGGATTCCAAGTATCCAGTGAGGGCTATAAGGTCAGACAATGGAACTGAATTCAAGAATGCAGTTCTGAATGACTTTTGTACTGAAGAAGGAATAACCAGACAATTCTCAGCTTCAAGAACTCCTCAGCAAAATGGGGTAGTTGAAAGAAAGAATAGAACCTTGATTGAAGCTGCACGTACTATGTTAAGCGAATCAAGGCTTCCATTATATTTTTGGGCTGAAGCTGTCAACACTGCTTGCTATACTCAGAATCGAACTCTTATCAACAAAGACTTGATGAAGACACCCTATGAAGCCTTGAATGAAAAGAAACCAACACTCAAATACTTCCATGTATTTGGAGCTAAATGCTTTGTACTTAAAGAAGGAGACGATCAAGGTGGAAAATTTGAAGCCAAAGCACATGAAGCAATTTTTGTTGGTTATGAAAGAAGAGCTTATAAAGTGTATTTGATTGAACATCAGAAGATGATGGAAAGTGTTAATGTAACATTTGATGACACTAAACTCCCTAGTATCCAAACTGAAGATTCATCTGAAAAGCTATCATTTGAAGATATGAAAGATCTAGATTCAGATGATGATAGTCCACCTGATGTTTTTGCTGATGTTAATGACAATAATGTCAATGATGAGTTTAATCAGAATAATGATGGTGATAATAATGATAATATTGAAAACACCACTCATGCTTCTGAACACTCATCTAATCATCCTGGCAACAACTCAGGGGGAGTTAGTGAAGGATCAACAAGTCATACTCAACAACACAATTTAAATTAAGGGGAATCATCAAGAGTTAATCTACCCAGACAAACTGTTTGGAATAGAACTCATCCTTTTGAGTTAATTATTGGTGATCCAGATGTTGGAGTAAAGACTAGAAGAGCTTATCAGAATCAATGCAATTATTCAGGGTTTCTATCTGAAATGGAACCTAAGAAAACTGAAGAAGCTCTTTCTGATCCTGATTGGGTGATTGCTATGCAAGATGAACTCAATCAATTCAAACAACAAGAAGTATGGAAGCTGGTACCCAGACCTTCAAATAGAACAGTGGTTGGCACTAGATGGGTATTCAGAAACAAACTTGATGAAGATGGCACAGTCACCAGGAATAAAGCAAGACTGGTAGAAAAGGGTTATTCACAAGCTGAAGGCATTGACTATGATGAAACCTATGCTCCAGTGGCAAGACTTGAGGCCATTAGAATATTCTTGGCATTCGCAGCATTCTCAAACTTTAATGTTTATCAAATGGATGTTAAGAGTGCTTTTCTAAATGGTAAGCTGGATGAAGAGGTCTATGTAGAACAGTCCCCTGGCTTTGAAGATCCAGATCTATTGGACTATGTCTACTTCCTTTTCAAGGTTATCTATGGCCTCAAGCAAGCACCAAGAAAATGGTATGACACTCTTTCTGAATTTTTACTTGAAAATGGTTTTGTTAGAGGTGTCATAGACAAAACTCTCTTTACTAAGAAACATAAAAATGATACAATATTAGTCCAAGTCTATGTGGACGATATAATATTTGGGTCTACTAATGATCTTTTGTGCAAGAAATTTGCTAAGTTAATGCAGGGTAAATTTGAAATGAGCATGATGGGAGAACTGAAATTCTTTCTTGGATTGCAAATAAGTCAAAGGACAGATGGAATATTTATCTGTCAATCCAAGTATATCAAAGAGCTCCTCAAGAAATATCAAATGGAGGACTCATCTTCAGCTAAGACACCATCATCTACAGCTGTCAAGTTTGGAGCTTGTGAAAATTGTGCCAAGGTAGATGTCACAAGTTACAGAGGTATGATAGGCTCATTACTTTACCTTACTGCAAGTATACCAGATATTATGTATGCTACATGCTTGTGTGCAAGGTTCCAAGCGGATCCTAGAGATGTTCATCTCATTGCTGTAAAACGAATCTTAAGATATCTTAAGGGTACACCTAATCTAGGCATCTGGTACCCTAAAGAATCTGGTTTTAATCTTGTTGGATACACAGATTCAGATTATGCAGGAAGTGTTGTAGATAGAAAAAGCACCTCTGGGAGTTGTCAATTCCTAGGTGGCAGGCTAGTTTCCTGGTACAGCAAGAAACAACAAACAGTTTCCAACTCAACAGCTGAATACATAGCTGCTGGAAGCTGTTGTGCACAAATCTTGTGGATTAGGAATCAGCTGAAAGACTATGGTTTTGTATTAACAAAAATTCCAATTTTGTGTGATAATACAAGGGCCATAGCAATCTCCAACAATCCTGTGCAGCATTCGAGGACCAAGCACATAGACATCAGGTATCATTTTATAAGAGAACATGTCATGGATGGTACTGTGGAATTGTTATTTGTACCCACAGAAGAACAAACAGCAGATATTTTTACTAAGTCTCTTGACGAATCCACATTCACCAAAATTGTTGGTGAATTGGGTATGTTAAACAGTCCTAGTAATTAAGCTGGTTAATATCTGAGGTTTATTCTTTAATAATTTGCAAGTGATTTTGTTATTATTTTTAAAATTTTAATCACTTGTATAATTATTTTATCAACTTCTTATTGCTTGTAATTGCTAAAAATCTTTGTCAACATGTTTATAATAACTTCTTTATTACTTCTTGTGTTTTGAAATATTTGTGATATTTTAATGAATGATATTCTCTATTTAAATAATTTTCTATTAGAAAGTTATTTATTAGAAAATATTTAGATTCATTAATTTATTATAAATGTTCTTGTAAATATATTTAATATTTTATTAAATGTTTTGTAGTATTTGTCCTTTTGTTATTTATATTTGTTTTCGTAAAAAGATTAATCCATGTGTATGCAAAATATTTATTTACAGTATTTTTAATATTAAATATTATAGTGTATTTTAATTGGATTAATTTTGCTCATTAATTTGTATTTTATCAGTATAAAATTAACAGATTAATCGATTGTCTTGTTTGTCTTTATAGTATCAAGACAATCGCCAAGACAATTCTCAGATTGTCTTGGCAGGTTATTTTGTTAATAATAAAATATTTTTCAGATTTTTGTTTTGTTTTTATTTTGTTGTAATCAAGACAAACGATTGTCTTGATAGTTTTGAACTACCAAGACAATCGGCAAGACAATCACTTGATTGTCTTGGAGTGTCTTTTCAGTATTTTATAATTAAAAAAAAAATATGTCAATTTGTTTTTAATCAGTTAAATACATGATTGTCTTGATAGTATTTATACTACCAAGACAATCGGCAAGACAATCAACCGATTGTCTTGTAATGTTAGTTTGAAATTAAAAAAAAATAATATATATATATATATATATATATATATATATATATATATATATATATATATATATATATATATATATATGGGCTTAATGATCCTATAGTTAACTATAGGTAAAGTTCCTACAGTTAACCATTGAAATCACGACACTTCACATAGTTTCCTAAATAAAAAGATTCATCATTAATGCCCCTGCGGGGCCCTTATAAATAAAAGGTAATAATCACATGATTTTAAAGGTTAACTATAGGAAATTCTCCTACAGTTAACTGTAGAAACATTTTTCTCTCTCTATATATATATATATATATATTCGTTTTCTTTTATTTATCAGAATAGTGAACGATTGTCTTGATAGTGTTTATACTACCAAGACAATCGGCAAGACAATCGACCGATTGTCTTGTAGTGTTGTTTTGTACTTAAACAAAAAAAAAACCAGCAATACAATCTTTCTCTCTCTCGTGTTTTTACACAGAGACTCGATACATATAAATACAATACACACGGTTTTTAAACTGAAACGCTGCTAAAATTTCTTCAACAAAACTGAAAACCAAGAACAGATTCGAATAGATCGTTCGATTTTCTTTCTTTTGAACCGAATATCTTCGACTTTCATTAAGGTTTTTGAAAATCAATTTTTTCAAAAGTTGAATCGGGTTTTCACTATTTTGAGAGTTTTAGATTTTTTTCTTTGAAATCTAAAAATAGATTGAGATTCCCAGTGATCAGGAGAACATCATATAAATTTTTGGGATTTTTCTGACAACTTTGAATTAATTCGAATTTTTAATTAAGAGAAAAAGGCATTTTGGCTGGCTATCTTTTTTGTTTTTGGCACTTGGATGGCTGAGAATAATTTTTGACATTTTGTCTGGCTGTAATAAATTTTTTAAGCACTTGAGGGGCTTCCGTCAAAACGCCAGTAACGCCGTCTAAACATCAGGGGTAAAATTGTCTTTTCAGCACTGGCTTTACTTTATATTATTTTCCTCTCAGCCGTTTACTCTGTTTTTTGAGCTTTAACCCAGCTTTGCATATGTGCACATAAAGTGTTTGGTTTTTGTCTCACTGAATATTTCTCATTTTCTGTTGGATATTTATTATCTTTTTCATCCAATTGTCTGCTTACTTCAATTGTGTCTCTGTTAATGGGTGAATTTAAGGTGTTTGAGGATCAGTTGCAAGAAGATATATGAGATTTTATTTGGATGGGAAGAGTTCTACCGAGCTAGAGGAGGGTGTTAATATCCAGAAGAAGAAAGTTGCAGTCATGTCTGTGTTCCTCGATGGCCATGCAACTATTGAGCAACTGGTTTTCGCATCACCACAAGCATCAGTTGAAGTAGTAGGATAGGAATGGGACTCCAGAGAAGAAGAAAAAGAAATGGGTAGTTGCGAGGGTATTGAAGTAGATGACTTCACAGTTCGTGGTCCACTGTCTACATATGTTTTGTCAGAAAACGATAACCTTGGTTCCATCCTATACTCTCATGTCTCCCTGAACTAGTATTCAGCATCATGTCATGGAAATGCTACCCTCTCTACCTTAGAAACCACTGCTCCTGTACCTCAGCATTCACTATCAACAAGTCCACCACACACGCATTCTTTTGTTATTAATTTTGTTATTAATGGTGCAGTTTTGAAGGACAATTCCAGTTGGCTGTCGAACATTTTTTCTGCCTTGTGCTGTGACAATGCATTGCTGGTCGTCCAGGGGCTTTCTTACTAAAAATGTACAATTTTGGAATACAACGGCTGCATCACCAAACACAAAATCAATGGTGCCTAATATCACACAATCACGATAAAATTGTCTGTAGTTGTGAGTGTAAAGTGTGTCTTGATATCCGTCCATCCTGCAGTTGTAGAAGACAGTCTTATCGGCACTGACACGAAGTGCCACAGCTTGCTCCTTCTCAGACCCAGCAGTATTTTCAAATCCAATGTCCTTTGCAATGAAATAATCTCCATGAATAGCTGCAACAATGACATGCATTATACTTATGTTAATGAATATTCGGCACTCTAGCATCATGATCGAGAAGAAAATTATTGATTAGTCTAATTAAGATGTCTAATGTTGCAACTTACCAACTGTTGCGCTATGATATGTGGTTGTTCCATCGACCCTGTTCAATTTTCCTGTTATCCTTGTCTTGTTGGGACCATCACCTATCATAATCAAATTAGTCATATTTGAAAAGATTTGAACTTTCTCTTCGTATACACCTTCCTTAATATACATTACAAATGATTTGTTACTAGATCTCGGTATATCTTTCAGAGCTTCGTTAATTGTTTTGTATTTGCCACTTCCATCCTGTGCAACAACAACGTCAGCCTCTATCTTATGGTTGGCTTCTACGAGTTTCCTTCTCATGGGATCAAACCAATTAGGAAAGGACAAGAGACGGCGGTTATTCACTAGTTTTTCATTATTCATTTTAGCAAATGCATTTGCAATTTCATTAACCATAGCCAGGGAATTCGTTGTCATCTGCATGCCTAATTTTAAGGCCTCCCTCATTTTGTCTGAAGCTTCTCCCGTTATGTTTTCAAAACCATCTAAGCAGGTTTCTTCAGATGTCATGGCACCACTTAGCCAAACTTTTAGATCTGCAAGGATAACATTTAGCTCACTAATGTCAAGATCTGCAAATTTTCTAAATGATCTCTCAAGATCTTTAATGGACATTTTTGCAAGCTCACTGCAGCTCCTGAGAGCTTCTTTTGATCTTGGGTCTTGCTCGAGTTTCTCCAAGGTTACAGACTTATTAAGAGCACCTTTGATATACTTCATTGTTACCTCCATTCCGATCTTTACCAGCTCTTTGGGGTCATCCGTTTGGTTGTACTCTTTCGATGATAGGCCTTTTACGCATGCATCTTGATAATCCACGGAATTACAAAGGGTCTTGATGGCCTTATTAGAAGTTGATATCTCCGGTGAATTGTTGTCGTTGCTGCTAATCAAGCCTATTGGAACATTAATTACCGAAAATACCCCTGTCATTTTCAAGTGTTGGGGTTATATTCTAACGGCACTTGACGGAAGCCCCTCAAGTGCTTAAAAAATTTATTACAGCCAGACAAAATGTCAAAAATTATTCTCAGCCATCCAAGTGCCAAAAACAAAAAAGTTAGCCAGCCAAAATGCCTTTTTCTCTTTAATTAATTTTAATTAATTAATAATTATGAAAATTTTCGAATTATTTTAATTTTCCTAAAATTGAAGTGTGTTTTTGTGTTAAAAAATGGCTGATAATTTTGAGATAATGAAACATAATTTGGTTGGCTATTTTAATCCGAACGATTGTCCCTATGATCGATTTAGGCCTTGGATACGGTTTTTAAATGACGATTCAATTATCCGAACTGCCATTTCGATCGAAGCCCCAATTAAGATAGGACCACTGAGATTGATTTGCATAGAAGTTGTGGTGTCTGAAGACTTGACCTCATTCTCTTTTGATTTTGATGGTACACACCACGTCGTGACAGAATCAACCCTTACTACTGTATTGGGCCTTCCTGCGGATAATTTTGATCCATTTCCAACCAGTGAACAACTCTATCAATTCTTCATTGATATTAATTATCATGGAGTAATTGATATGAACAACCTGAGCAAAAGGAATCTGGTTCAACAATGGGATGCATTCTTCGACACGATATCCAAGGTATTTGCTAATTCAGCCAGAGGTAACTTTCATTTACTCACCTCTATGTTACAAACTATTGGTTATGCTGTTGCTAACAACCGTAGAATCAATATTGGTAACCTACTTTGGAATACTATTGTGAGCAGGATTGTTAAGGCCAGAAGGGATTTTGATGAGGGTAAGAAAGTTCTATGTTATTATCCTAGATTTTTAACTTTGTTATTTAATCATCTTGTTCCTGTTGGTCAACAAACAACTTTTAGGTATGACAACCCTATGGTATCAGGCAGGCAAACCAAGAAAATATTTACTAGCCTTGATACACATAGAAAATTGATAAATGTGCCAGTGTATATTACACCATATTTGTCTAACTTCATAAATCTACCTGTCATTCCTCGACTTGTGAATGCACATGAACCTGAACCTCAAAATGTACCTGTCCCTGAACTTCAACATCAAGTGGAACAATCTATTCCTTCAGGTACAGCTACTGCATCAATGGAGCAGGTATTGCCTTCTATCTCTCAAACTGTTTCTGGAGCCCAAGTGGCTGATAGGTCAGTCCAAGAGGTTGTAGAACCACAGCCTCTATCCCAGGTCTTAGAGCCAAACACTGTGTCTAATCAAATCTCTAAACCTAAAGCCAGAAGCAAGTTGTTGACAAAAAGAGCTGATAGAAGAAGTGACAATGTGAGTGATCCCACAGCTCTGCCTCCACCAAAGAAGAGAAGAAACCTACTACTTGAGGCATCTGTTAGCCCATCCATTTCCTCCCAACAGGACTTGGACATTGAAATGGCCGATGAACTGTTACTAATTTCATCCTCTCAATAGGATGAAATTATTGAAATTCGCCAAAGGGTCGTGGCACCTTGTACAGAGTCAAGCACACCTCTATTACTCACAATGGGGGAAAACATTACCGTAGAATCTGATGTTGTTAAGGACACTGAGCAAGGAGTGCACGATAGGATTGTTACAGTGCCTACCATTGTTACGGTAGAAGAGCCTTCACAGGCTTCAGAGGGAAATCTTAATTCTCTGCCAGTTATAATAGAGTCATCATCTCCCCTCCCAGGAGGAACATTCCTGGCTCCCTCAAGGGATTCTTCCCTCGCAGATTTATCTGGAGAAAGTGAAAGGCAACTTGGTCATCCTATCACTGAAGAAATTCAGTTATCAAATCCAAATGAATTGATAGAGATGACTGAGGATTGGGAATCGCGAACTCCCATTGCACCACCACTGACCTCTCCAGAAGAGGCTAGGGTGATTTCTTATGCAGGTACAGCTCAAGGAAAGGAGCTAGTGTTGAGTGATGTGAGGACCACCTTAAATATGAGTGAAACACATGCACGAAAGGAGAGTGACATATCCTTGAGTGAACATCAGGTGAGCGCACACACTGACACAAACACTTTGTCTCTCATGGCTCAAATCAAAGATCTGCAAAAGAAATTGATGGAAACTGAGGCTGAAAAACAAGTTTTAAAAGCACAAGTGGATGAACGGTCTTCTTCTTCCACCTCTGTCAACAATCAGCTCATGATTATTCGTGATGATGTCCACAACATAAAGACTACACTCACTCCAGCAATCAATACATTGATACAATCCAACTCTCAGGCATCTACAGAAAGAACAGATATTCTAAATGCTATTGACAGACTCTCTAATAGGGTGGATGAACTTCAAGTGGAAATGCATGAAACTGCTCAATCATATTCAACAACCTTTGCGAAGCTCGAAGAAAAGTATGATTACATGTTTGAAGGACTTGATCATCTATACAACATTGTTAAACCTACTCATAATATCACACCAGAACAAAGAGCATATTTTGAAGACTATGATGATGATAATGAAGGGGATAATGATGCAAATAGGGAGCTTGATAGTCAACGAAAGTCTGTAGAGGATTCCTCAACTAAGGGGGAGAAGTCTGGAGATGGAGGAGCAGGTAAGTCTGGAGAAGCAGGAGGAAGTAAGTCAGGAGGTCAAGGGAGGCATAAGGAGAAGTCTGAGAAGTCTACCAAGGGAAAAGAAAAAGTTGCTCATGATCAGGATGTATCCGAGTTTGATTTCGATCTCAAGAATAGTAAGTTTAAAGTACTGCAATTAAATGATATTGAAGAAGATCTTTCAAACTGGCAAGATGATCCTGAATTTGAGAAGGAACTTCATGAGGAGAAAGCTGATCGTCAGATGAGACAAGCTAAGCTTGAGAAGACCAGACAGGTAGTGGATAAAAGATTGAAGCTGAAGCAAGCTGAAGATGCAGAGAAACAAAAGCTACATGCAATCAGTGTACAGGAAAGGAAAAGAGATATTCAGTTGAAGATTGGTCCAAAGTGTGATAGAGCAAGAGAAATTTTTGATTCTATTCAGAACACTGCTAATGATGATGAACGTTTTCTCCAACTACTTCAACAGTTTCAAGAGACCAATCCAAATTACTTGCAATATATGGATGCATTGATGCTGGAAATCTCGAGGATAGTAGCTGGGTTTGACAGATGTGCAGATCAACTGATAATTCAGATTGACTCTAGTACAATGGGTTCTCTCTATGTGTCACTTCAAATCTTTCAACAGAGAAGCTTGATTGAACTGTGGATTATGTCCCTAAAGGTAAAAAGGTTTTCTGAACTGAATATTTTACTTCATGAAAGACTTTTGGAGTTTGCTCAGAGGAATAGTCCACAAGTTATTCAAACTCCACATCATGTTAAGTTTCTCAAGGGTAATACATTACATTCTTGCTTCCTTGATTCTAAGTCGATGAAATTATACACTGCATCTCATCTGGTCTGGTTAGAACATATGCTGAGGACTACAGGATTCGAAGATAAAGAAAGTATCTTTGTTGCTGACATTATTCGATCATATGCTTTAACTGGCTTTGAAAAGAAATATTACATACTTCGGAATCGGCTATGGGGTAACCTTGGAATCTTGCCTAAGAAACCTAAAGGTCTTGTGTCAGATTATGAACGTGTACTTGACAAGGATTTGATCAAAACCTTGGATGATCAAGAACGATTTGACACAGAGAATATTAGAAGATTTCTAGAGCAAGAAGATGAAGTTGAACCTGGAGAGATAAGGGATGAAGAAACTTCAAAGTGAAGATCAGCTCTACATGTGATATCTTTAGAGCTTAGATAGGTCAAGATAGAAAATTGTATTATATGATCAGTCTAGAGGATCATCTATCTTGTATTTATCTTTTATGTTTGAATCTGGACAATGTTAAATATAAACCAGAACTTTTCTTTTATTTACTTTGTGATTAAAGTTTTATCTTTTACTAAGTTAAGTTGAGTTAGTTGAGTAATCCTCTAGGTATTTGCTTGTTATCTTCTAACAAACAAATAGGGGGAGATTGAAAGGCATATGACACAGCCTATTTGTAGTTCGAGGACTCAACTCAACTTAAACTTAGTTTGTAATAAGTAAATAACTTTAACTGTCACAGGAATCTCAGGAGGTACTATCTGTCAGAAGAAAAACCCTAAAGTCAATCTATAGTTTTGATGTTTTACACTGGAAGAAGTTCAGATTGCTGATCAAGCCTCAGTATAGCATCAAAGAAGTGGATTTATTTGTAAGACAGAGATTTCTAGAGTGATAGGTTCAGACAGTATACAGTGAAGTACAAGAAGGAGAAAGAAATGAGAAGAAAAATGAATCACATTTTTAATGTGAAAATTAAAGGACAGTCATTGAAGTTAGTCGTTCATAAACCAGACCGTGCATGGAACGTCAACAAAATATTCAGTGGTATTCCTTTATTACTTTCAGTGATTCAGAAAAGAATTAAGACAATCCGAGGATATATAATTATTCTTCTTTAATTAATTTAAATCAAGTAGTCAATTTAATTAATTAATTATTAAATTAATTATTAGATTAATTAAATCTGATTAATTATTTAAGTAAGAATAAATTAAAATGATTATTTGTTAATCAATTTTAATTTAATTCTGAAAAATGAACTAGCAAGACAATCCCTGATTGTCTTGCCGATTGTCTTGAAGGCTTAAATCAGAATAGCAAGACAATAAGAGATTGTCTTGCCGATTGTCTTGAAGAAGAAATCAGTAAAGCAAGACAATCTCTGATTGTCTTGCCGATTGTCTTGGTAATGATAATTTCTGAAAAGCTTTTAGAAAGTAGAATAAAAATCTGATTTGATTGTCTTGACGATTGTCTTGACAGTTCAAATCAGATTGTCTTGATAATGATCAAAAAGAAAAAGCTTCAGACAGAATGATAATTTTTGATAAAGCAAGACAAAGATCTCAGAATTTGATTGTCTTGCCGATTGTCTTGGAAGAACCTGATTGTCTTGACGATTGTATTGCCTATTGTCTTGGCAGTACAAAATTGGTTGTCTTGGAAGAATAAATTGTATTTCCGATTGTCTTGACAGTTATATTTGAAGATAAAGAGGCAGTGATTGTTATATATCAAGACAAATCGACAGAAGACAACAAAAAGATCAAAATATTACATTCAAAGCAGATTTCTCTCTTCTCTCTCATCAAGAACACAGCACAAGAAGCAGAAAAATTTATAGAAAATCAAGTTCAGCTTATTTTTAATATCTGATCCGATAGAACTGGTTTACTTGATACTCTTGTACTATTAGCGAGTTTTTACTCCTAATCTATATCTTGATTTTTATTAACAAATCTAGAAAAATTCATGTCGAATTTTCTAATTTGTTTTTATTAACTAGATATAAATTCTGTACTGTATTTGTAACAAACCCCTCAAGTTAATATAATTTTATATTCAACTTGAATCTTTTTTCATTTAATTCCGCTCAAATATGTCAAAATATAAATTAAATTATCCGGATAAATTTCGATTAAACAGTACTGTTTGTATTCAACCCCCCCTTCTACAAACATATTGGACCTAACAGAAAACCTGATCAGTTTTCCTAGAATTTGGGGGGCAAATGATATGGGCTAAAAATAAGCCCTAAAGACACATTTAATGTGGAATTAATTAGACCAAGAATGGTCCAAACGTGGGGCCCGCCAGATGGACCCACAACCCAAATTATAATATTAATTTCGTAATTAATATTAGGGGAAATAAACAGCTCAGCAATAAGAGTTGGATAAGGATATTATCTCCGTCAGACTTAGCCACCAAGGCATCCAATTCAATATGGAAACTGATTCCTACAAGGAATAGATCTAGAACCTTCCTCAAAGACTTGTCCACCAAGTCTCTGACTCCTACCATAATTCTAAGGCTTTTCAGCCTATATAAAGGGTCAGACCCCTCAACCTAGAACGACGTTTTTTGGCTTGGTCTTTGATATTCAACAAAGTACGTAGGCATCTTGTGAAGGCAGATTCAGCCACGAGCACGAGAGCAGCCATTAAAGCACGAAGCTCACACACCTTTGCATTAAATACACAAACCCTAGCCGCAATACTAGTAACCTAGTTTTTATTCCACAACATATTTATATATATATATATATATATATATATATATATATATATATATATATCAATTTTTTAACAATAATTTGATATGTAAATTAATAACATATAAAATTTTAAAAAATTAATATAATTTTAGATATTAAAAAAGGAACCGTGCGTTGCACGGGTTATAAGATAGTATATATTAAAATAAATAATAACATAATATAATTAATGGTAATTAGCCGATTGCCTTTTTCACATTTACTTATAGTTGAAGATATTACCATTTATAAACACCTAAAAACATCAATCGTACCATATCTTCCAATCATTAATATTTTCTTTCTTAATAAAATAGGTTACCGTTTTGATTTAAAACTAATCTTACAATCATTAATATATATCCCCGAAAAAATCATATCATATTTTATAATAATTAATAAATTATATTAAAATTCCATATATTTTTTTTATAATAAGAAAACATTAGTATAATCCGTAAACATGAATATATTAAAATTAATAATTAAAAAAATTATTAAAAATAACATAATAAAAGAATCCCGTGCATCGCATGGGCATTAATTATTAAAATAAATAGTAAAATAATATAATTAATGATACTTAGCCTATTGCCTTTTTAAATTAAAGATTTATTTTTAATTGATGATATTACCTTTTATAAACATCTAAAATATCGTATCTTCTAATCAATGATATTTCTTTTATAATTAAAACACGTTAATTTTTAGTTTAAAACATAATCTTGTAGTAATTAATATATACCCAAAAATATCACACCATATCTTTTAATCATTAACAAAATATATACAACGAATAATGATCGTTAGATTTTTAGTAAATAATCAGAACCGTTAGATCTAATCTTTAGATATATTGTATGATCAAATTAATTTACTAAAATTTCAAGATTTGAATTCCGTTAACGACATATTTATTTTAGAATTTTATAATATAAGTTTTAAATCATGCATATCATTAATTAAATTTATATTAAATTGTTTAAATTAAGATTAAAATAAATTATTAAAAATAATGATTATATTTAAATATAATTGTAACATAAATATAAAATTTATTATATATCAAAAAAAATCCATGCATCGCACGGGTTATAAACTAAGACATATGAATGTGAGTTCTTTTGTTTATTTATTTTTTAAAAAAACTGATTTCTTAAAGGCTCAAGCTTGTTTATCAAAGTATTAGCTCTATATTTACAGATTTACAACTGCACACATCTTATAAATTTAGTAGTCCAGTTTAGAGGTGGAGATTGCATAACCCATTGAACCTCTCAAGTTGCCTTTTAAAAAAGCAAGTACCATTGCAGGTTTTGGGCAATGTTGTCTTCTTAATTCTTAACTAACATAAATACCCGTGCGAGGCATGGGCCACTAGCTTAAAGTTTTTAAATTAAATAGTGTATAATCAATGTTATTTGAAGTATAAAATTTATTTTCATAGAATTTTGCTTGTTAATGGTATATACAACTATTGCGTACTTACTTAAATATGTTCAAGTTTGTAATTTGTAAACTAATATAAGTAGTACTCATACCAGTTATGTCAATTTTTAATTTTATTGTGGATCATTGAGTAGAATCTGAGTGTTTAATAGGTGATGTCTATGATATATAAGTTCCGCAAATTATATATTATACATGATCATGTATATATTTTTTTGTATTACCTTTATAAATAATACACCATACATTATATATGACCATTTTTTTTCTTCAAATGTCATATTTTAAATCGAACATTAATTAATTTGTATGTAAAATTTAATGTGTCATTTTTAGGATTCGTCTTTCCAAGACCAAATATTTTTACATCCCGAAGAGTTTGACTAATAAATTATTGCATCCTGTGTAATAATATACAATTTTCATATTAGGTTAACAACTCAATATTTTAGTTCTAATATATTGTTGGATAGTATCCATGATATTAATTATAACATCATTTTATAATTCAACTATATATTTTATGTGGCTCTTTAATCAATAAATGAAAATTAATAGAAAGTCTAAATCTCATTTAAAACCCAATAATATTTAACTGATATTATTTCATATATCAAATACATACGTATTGTATGTATGATCCAAAACACATGTGAAAGTGTGGACAAGTGATATGTAGATGCACAAGTTAACTTGATGGTCTAAGTTTGATTTCCACTAAAAATGAATTTTTTATATATAAACAACAATATAGGGGTAAATTAGTCATTTTAAATTATGAATAAAATATCTCATGAATTTTAAGTCTTGTTCGTGTATTATATATATAATAGATAATAGATTTTAGGTATTAGTTTTACAATTAATTAATCTTATTTTTTATGTTGTTTTAACGAAGAAGTAATGTATTTTTTCATTCTAAAAAAATACATATGTTCCAACTATTTCTCATTCAAGTCGCACACACGCATTCACATATTATGTGTATGATTTATGACACAAATGAATGGCTAGCCTAGTGGTATGTTTATATCCAAATTTGTTGTATGACCTAAAAGTTCAATTCCCACCAACCAAAAAATTCAATTCAAATTAAAAAAAACCGTATTACAAAATTTCGTGCATCGCACGGATTTGAAGCTAGTTTAAATAATTCAGGATATGTATACGTAGACTACATACTGTATATTATTTATTTATATATAAATGTACAAATAAAATCGTGACTAACATATTGTTAATAAGTCTCAATGATCAAAATAGTAAATATTTAATATTTACGCAACACATACATATGTATAATTGATTACACATGTCTATTGTGCTCAAGTGTTCTGAACATGTACAATTTAAAGATATAAGCTAAGTTTAATTTAGATCCATAGTTATTTTTATATGTTTTAAATTTAGACAAATGAATTGTTGTTAAACGACTTTCACATATTACGTGTATGATGTGAAAACACATGTGACAATGTGGTGTAGTGGTAAGAGAATGCATAAGTTAGACTCAAGTTCGATTCCCACAAATAACATTTTTTTAATAAATATTAAACATGGGGACAAATTAGTCATTTTTAAAAAGTCTCATGAATTTTATCTTGTTTTGGTGTATTATATATATAGCCTATAACCTGTGCGATGCACGAATGATTTTTAATATTTGTATCTTATTTTTTTAATATTTTTGTATTATTATTCATAATTTTAATATATGTTTTTTAATTTGTAGAAAAATAAATTGGAGAAGATACCGAAATATAATAATACATATTTGATAGTATTCTAAATGATTGTGTTTTCTTCTATATTAAAAATAGATAATATAACTTTTTAAATTTATATAATTTTATTGACATTTATATTATTTTTATATAAACATTATTTTCATATTTTTTTCTAATTTTAATTTAATATAATTTGATATATTCATATTTACGGATTATATTTATGTTTTCTTATTATAAACAATGTATACTGATTTTTAATATATTTATTAATGATTGAAGATATGGTGTGATATTTTTGAATATATATTAATGATTACAACTAAAAGTAAACGTGAAAAAGGCAATCAGTTAATTATCATTAATTATATTATGTTATTATTTATTTTAATAATTAGGATAACCAAACCGAAAACCAAACCGACAAACTGTAATTACAAATACAAGTTTTATCAGAATGCTAATAAAATTTATGAATATGGCTAGAAAACTTGGCGTATTTTGCATTGCATACGCAGGTAAAATTTTTAAATAAAAAAGAGGATGGGGTTTAAGATTCAATAATTTTGTTAAATAAACCACTTAAAAAAAATTAAAAGAACTGGGCTTGGAAAATAAAAAGATACAATTGGGCCTTGAAGGTCTTGGACTTCTAGTCAGACTCTGATTTTGCAGGCCTAATTCGACTATGACTAACAATCGTGTTTTGGTGTGTGTTGTATGAACAAAAAAAGAGTGACAAAAATGATAATGTTTTTCTTTTATATTAAAAATAGATAATATAATTTTTAAAATTTAATATAATTTTATTGAAATTTATATTATATTTTTAAATAAACATTATTTTCAGTAATTTTTTTGAAATTAATTTAATATTATTTAATATATTCATATTTAAGGATTATACTTATGTTTTCTTATTATAAACAATGTATACTGATTTTTAATATATTTTATTAATGATTGAAAGATATGGTGTGATATTTTTGAATATATATGAGTGATTGCAACTAAAAGTAAACGTGAAAAAGGCAATCAGTTAATTACCATTAATTATATTATGTTATTAATTATTTTAATAATTAGGATAACTAAACCGAAAACCGAAAATAAAACCGATAAACTTTTATTACAAATGCAAGTTTTATCATAATGCTAATAAAATTTGTGAATATGGCTAGAAAACTTGGCGTACTTTGCATTGCAGCATTGCATGAATTATATGTGAGTTTAAAATTTTAGTTAAAAAAAATGGGGTTTAAGATTCAATAATTTGGTTAGATAAACCACTTAAAAAAATTAAAAGAACTGGGCTTGGAAAATAAAAAGATATAATTGAGCCTTGAAGGTCTTGAACATCTAGTCGGACTTTGACCTAATTCGACTATAAGTAACCGTCGTGTTATGTTGTGCGTTGTATGACCAAAAAAGAGGTGTATGTTGTATGACCAAAAATAGAGTACTAACGATTATCATCTATTTTCTAAATATCTAACGATCATTATTCTTTTAGATGGTTGAACCAAACAATCAAATTATACCCCTGTTTGCTTATTATATATTAGTACAGATAGATAGATATAGATAATAGATGTATTAGTATATTATTACTGAAAGGCATATGATGTAGCCTATTTGTATTTCGAGGATTCAACTCAACTTAAACAAGAATGTAATAGTAAATAGTATATGTACTGTCACAGGGATCTCAATTGCATAACTGTCAAAAGAAAGAAGACAAAGTCAATCTACCGTTTACTACACTTGAAGAAGTTCATTCAGTTGATCAAGCATCAGTGGAGTAATCAAGATAGTGGGTTCTATTTATAGTGACAAGAGGTTCCTACAGTGGCAGAATACATATTAGAAAGGTTTGAATAAAGAGTGAAGAAAAGGGAGACATGAACCACATTTTTAAAGTCAATATATGAAGAATAGTCATTGCGGTTAGTCACTCATGAACCAGACCGTGCATCGAGTGTCAACATTAAACAGTGGTTGTTCGTCATTAACTTCAGTGGTTCAAGTTATCAAGACTGGTATGTGAAAGAATCATTGTGCAAGCAACAGAAGTGCTAAATTAATTAACCACAAGGATTTTACTATCAAGTGGACTGGCTGTGAGGAAAAAGATTTAACACAAAGAAATGCAAAGTGATATATTCTTAATGCTGAAACCCCGGTTAGAATTGTTTTATTTTTTGTTAAGAAAAAAGAGTTCGGTTTCACATCCTCAAGAGACCGTAGCTTACACCTGAACGGGTTATGAGAAAATAGAATTATCACAAGAATATGGAAAGTGATATATTCTTAAAGCTGGAACCCCGGTTGGAATTGATATATTTTTTGTTAAGCAAAAGGAGTCCAGTTCCAGACCCTCAGGTAACCGCAGCTTAGATCTTAAAGATTTATTTATATTAATAAATATTTTATTTAATTAGATAATTATATTTATAAATATCTAATAATATTAAATATTTATTTTTATAATTTCTGAATTAAATTAATTATTTATTAATTAAAGATTAGAAGCTGTGCGAACTAAAAAGCATTTCTACGGAGCCCGTACAAATAAAACAAAAGTCAAGTGCTTTTGTTTTGTTGAATTGAAATGGCCAGGTGATGAAATGAAAGTTGCAAGTCATACCGAAAGTTATATCCAGCAAAAGGAAAAATATGATAATATAACTATCAAAGGATAGTTATACCGATTGTCATATTCAGTTCAAGAGAATAGTCATATCAAGATGTTGGATTGGACAGTCATAATATCTCAACTGGATAGTCATATCTCGTTCAAAGAGATAGTTATACCGAAAGTTATATTGGGATGGATTGTCCTATCTAGTTCAACAGACTGTCATATCAAGTATTAAGGATAGTCATACCGAAAGTTATATTGGAAGAGACTGTTATATTACTTGCAGTGGATAGTCATACCGATAGTTATATTGAGTGTTAAAAACAAAAAGGAGGCAGGAGATCTTTTTGTTTAAAAGCAACAGGCGGCTCATTTGTTACACACTTCTTCACTTCTCCTCAAAATAGACAGACCCGAGAGAGACAGAGAGACCAAGAGAGAAATGTTCTTGAGCTTCAAATAAATTCTTGTAAATTATTTCTGGATTGTATTGTTAAATCTGAACCACTAGAAATAGTTTACTTGTACTATTGGAACTATCTAGCGGATTAAGTTCCCTAGAACTTATCTCTTGAATTACTTTTTAGCATTCGATCTTTTTATTACAAATATAGAAAAGTTCATGTCGAATTTTCTATAGAATTTGTAATAATTAGTTTGGTCATCAAACCTTGTAATTTGTACCCGTGTATTTAGACACACCCCATCAAGTTAATATAAATTTTATATTCAACTTGAAATATTGGTATTCGTTTTATTCCGCATCAATTGTTCTTGATTTAATATTTTAAGAAAAGAGCAAATTCGATTAAACGACATAGTTTGAATTCAACCCCCCTTCTACAAACTATTTTGGACCTAACAATTGGCATCAGAGCTTTTTGATTGACGCACAAATCAAGATCCTTATTTTTGTGGTCCTCCAATTGGTTTTCAAGTTTGTTGACTCATACAGAAATTAAATTCGGTATTAGACCAAAAAGTCAACACCTCTATTTTCGAATTCTTTAACCTTCAAAAATATTCATTTTTGAGATTTTTGATCTTTAAATAATTTGAACTTATATTCGAATTTTTTAATTCTTGAAATGATTAATTCTTGGAAATTTTGATTTTTAAACAACTTGAGTTTATTTTCAAATTGTTTAATTTTCAAAAATTTTAATTCTTGATAATTTCGAATTTTAATTAACTTGAATTTATTTTCGGATTCTTTAACTCTCAAAAATTTCATTTCTTGAGATTTTTTTTTATTCTTAATTAATTTGACTCTAATTTCAAATTTTAATTAATTTGAACTTACTTTCATATTTTTTATTTCTCAAAAATTTTCAAGTTCTTGAAGTTTCTGAATTTTAAATATTTTGAATTTATTCTAAGCCAATGGTTCTTAGAAGATTGTTAGTTGAAGATTCCTCCGAATTGTCAAAGATGATTTGAATCTTTTGAAGAAAATGCATTTTTCAATGAAATTAATTTCTACCTACTGAAGAAAAATTTGTGGAAGCTCCTCAAAGCTATATCCATAGAATTCACTGGTTTTTCAGAAGCAGAAATGGAAGAGGTTATAATGGATAGAGTTTTTCTCGAAGATTTGAATTAAGTCTATTGATTCTGTGATATACAAACACTTAGTGGATTGTACCAAGAAATATCTTTCAAGGAATCAACAGAGATTTTAGAAAAGTGGAATCAAGGAGGTTTGAGAATGAACTAGACAGTTAGACATCTCAGTCAGGAATTAATGATGGAACCTCAGAACATACATGAAGAGTTACTAATTTAGAAAGAGTACAAATGTTTAATCCGGGAATTAGGCCTATCTATTCCGAAGCAGAAACTCTTCAGGATACAGTTCAAGAGGTGGCTACAAGACTGAGTTGGTGGAAAGAACAAAACATGATAGTTGCAGTTATGAAAAGTTTTATGTGATAAGTAACTATCAAGGTGTGCAACATGGTACAGAATTCTGACAGACAAGGATGAATAGGGATTCATTAAATGAGATGAAACAGAAGCATCAGTGCAGAACTTATCTTGCTGAAGAAAAGAGCTGGGATGGATCAGATGATGAAGAGAAGAGCATAATTAATATCTTGCCTTTATAGCAATCTCTGAAGGTGATTCACCTCACATGTCTCAGGTATCATTTCTTCGAACTAGTGTAATATGTAATTCTCAGAAATTCAAAGCATGTTAAGATCTTAGTTTTTAATTGTTATATCTTTGGTTAGAAGATCTTATTATGTGTATGAATATTTGTTGAATTTAATTAATTGCAATAGTGAGTTAGAAGTGTTCCTTAGACAATATCTCTCAATTTTTAAATGATATATGTCAAGCATATATGACCTCTGCTTAAGCTAGTTTCAGGATCCCCAGTAGAACAAGATTTGCTTATTCATTCTGAATTGTTTGTTAAGGTTTAAAAAGTTTAAAAGATGGAATAATTACCTAGGGTGTCAGTAGAACATCAAGTCATTTGTAAAACTGACTTAGGTAATAGAGATTATATAATATAATATAACAATAGGAATGGATTGGATAGAATTAGTGATTAATTGTTAATTCTTCTGTTCCATGCATGTTTAAAAAATTATTAAATATCTATAAATCTACTTGCTACCTGTTACACAAGTGTACATAGGTTAAAGTAGATAGTATTGAATTTCTAAAATGCATAACATGCCTAATTTGCATAATTCTTATCTGCAATGTTTTAATGCTGAATGTATGCAATGTATTCTTATTATCATGCCTGCTTATTTCAAATGTCATAAATGCATTTCCTAGTATTTGCATTGATCATAGAAAAAGCATGTTTAAGAATAACAATAAGGTACAGACTGCTAGTCCTCCTTATATTAGGAAGGAACCATTATTCTCCTTGCTCAGTGAATATTTTGTCAATGACATTAAAAAGGAGAAATGGTCAGTCAAAGATAAGAATGAGCATGTTAAGGTTAAAACTGTTGTTAACTCTAATAAAAGAGAAATCTCTAATCCATCTGGACCCAATTAAACAATTTGGGTACCAAGAACTTTTTATCCATTTGTGAATGTAGGGCTTAACTGGTTAATCGATTATGCATTATTATCGATTTATTCAAAGCATATCATCGAAGAAAGAACCCTGCTATCAAATGTGAATGTGAAGACAAGCCAAGTGGTTTATCCCTTGGAGACAACAGCAAGGGTATGACCTAGGGTCAAGGCTATTCAATAGCTAAGGAATGTTGTCAGTAATAAAGCATCTTTTACAAGATGAAGAGCCTACTGTTCGAGGATTAAGGAAAGAGAACTTATCGGTAGCTGACATGGAATCTCAGTCAAAGGTGAAGTCAACAAGGTCAAATCTAAAGCTTCATCAGACAAGAGTTCAGCTATGACATAAGGAGCTCTCTCACCTGAATGTCATATCAAGAGATTCTTTCCTGGAAATCGAATCAGTAAAGCAGACTACCTCATCTGGAATTAAAGTAAAATAAAATTATGAGGCATGTCATAAAGAGAAGTCAAAGAAGCATCACACAGAAGTTCTACATCAATGAAAAATATACCTTAGTGATGATGACTAATGACTTCTCTCAAGAAACAAGTTGTTGTTCAGACAATCTGAAGACAAGACACCACTGATGGTGATTGATCACATCTAGAAGAGTGTCAGGAAGCAAAACTGACTATGACAACTTGGAGACCAGATTACAAGACCTATCAATTAGTGTTCTGGATGATTTCTGCACCTTCAAGAGTATTAATGCTGAAGCAGTCAATAGTTTGCTACTGACATGATCAAACCCTGATCAGTAAGAAATATAGGAAGACCCCACAAGTATGTAGGAAATTGTTTTGCAATGATAAATGAAAGTGAGCATCCTAGTAATCAGCTAATGCTCAAGAGGTTAATTTCCTTGGTTACTCAGTGGAGTCAACAGCCTACAGGGTGATTGTTATTAATCAACAGAAGGTGATTGAAAGTCTTAGTGATGTTCAATAACCTTTAGCTCCCAGCTGTCAATGGTGATGGTGATTCAGATCCAAGCAATGTCAAACATGGAGAATCTTCATGTTAACCCAGCAGCAGCTTAGGGGGAGCAACAGAAGGATCAACTAGTCAACTCAACACCACACTGAAAGTCAAAGGATACTATGCGAACATGTCTGCCAAGACAAAGAATGTTGACTCAATTAATTCTTTGTCCTAGTTCTTAGTGTTTCTAATGGTGGAAGTAAAAGACTAGCAGAGCTTCAAGTACTAATGATTATTTCTTTAGTTTTCTTTTAGAAGAAACTAAGAAAGCTACAAAAGCTCTGAAAGATTCAGATTGAGTGATTGCAATGCAAGATGATCTCAATCACTATAAAAGGCAGATTGAATGGAAGCTGGTATCCAGACCAAACAACAAGGCTGTATTTGGTATAAGGATAACCAGAAGTTTAACTGGATGTCAAGGCATTGTTATGAGGGACAAAGCCAAACTGGATGCAAGGTTACAAGCTGATATGACAGTATATCTAACAAGAAGCACCAGTGACAAGACTTGAGGATATCAGGCACCTGTTGTCATTCATGATCATAATGGACATCTGGACCTACTGAATCTGGATGCTAGAGGAATGTGAACAAGTTCACTCCTAGTTGGTGAGATAATTGAAAATCTCTACAGGTTAGTATGAACTGGTATAATCACTCAAGCAAGCATGGAAGACATGGTATTGCACCCTATCTATAATTTAATATTTGGTATCAATCTTTAACAGTTGGTATCTTTTAACAATTGGTGTCACATTTATAGAACTCTCTACATCTTTAGGCACAAACATAAATGATATTTATGTGCAATGATATCTTGATTATATTATATGTTGGTCTACTAACTATAAATTGGGATCAAGATATTTGCTGTTTTGATATTGGTAAAGTTGCAATTCTTTTGAATTACTTCATGCAAGCCAATAGAAGAATCCTTTTAGGAGCTCAGGCAAGCCAAAAGAATAATTCTATTTGGAGCACAAGTAAGCCAAAAGAATGATGACAATAAAAGTAAGTCCAGAATCTTTTGTTTTTATTCAGAAGATTCTAGACCTGTCAAGACTACATGCCAACACACCGCTATAGCTGGCTTTTGACCTATTAGTTTGGACCTAACAAGTTGGTAATCAAAAATCTTAAGTTGGACCCAAATCCAAGGAAATGGTACCCTAGAGATATTTGACCCAATAAGTTCAGGATCTACTAATTAGGACCTAATCAGGCTATAGAGGAATCATCAGCTCATTATCTTATTCAATTGCTATTAGATCACTTACACACATATTATGTTCTAAATATGCAAATGTGCAAGGCCCCAAGTGGATCCTAGAGAATCTATTCTTGTAGTTATTACACTTGATTTACAGATGTCTTAAGTTGGACCCAAATCTGCAGAGTTGGTACCCTAGAGACATCAGTTCTGACATGTTTTGCTGCATAGAGACAGATCAAATGAGTTGTACGAAAGCAGGAGAACACAAGGAATCAAATTCATCTCCAACAACTCTGTGGAACACTCAAGGACTAAGCAACTTGCATAAGGTATCAATTATTTCGAGAGCATGTTTTTGATTAAGATTAACTTGCAGACATGTTTGCTAAATCACTTGATGAAATTAATTTTTCAAGATTGGTTTGTAAACTTGGGATTTTATTAATGCTATATGATTTGTAAATCCCATCTGTTAAGTAATTCTTAAGTAAGCTCACAAGTATTCAATTGTCTGTAACGAAAGGACTTGTGAACTTATTTACATCCAGACCTCACGCTGAGAATTATCTGTTGAATGATTGCCATGTGTATAATTGCAATATATTTTAGTGGTGATTATTTCAGGATAATAAAAAATCTAACTCATAGAGATTTAGTATTTATTTATTTAATTATTTACTTTGATTAATATGAGTTATAGAATCTAAAGCAATTCAATTTAGTATTTGCTCTGTACCTCATATTTATTAAAATAAATAAACAACATAACTAATTTGGACCTAATCTGTATTGGTCTTCAATCAGTTATGAGATGTTAATTCTAGTGAATTTTATCAATGCTCCATTTTCAGAAATTCACTATAATTAATATCATGGCTCTAACAATTGGTTGTATTGAAGTTTTGACTTATATCAGTTAATGATATTTAGTTAGAATTTTATTTACTAACTAATTGTGAGATATATTGGTATGTGTGAAATTACTTAGAACTCCTCTAAGTAATCGTTGTTATATCTTTTACAATTCACTCATATTACTATGCATAGTATGAAAATTCTCTAAGTAGAACTATGGATATTGAAATATCTAAAGTGACCATTGTTCAGTTACTTGGAATAATTTTTTTGCTTATTTGCAAGCTTCTAATTACTTTGATAATAAATGTTATATACTATGGATCAAGGTGTATAGGACTTAGAATATCATTTCTAAGATTGCAGACAAGACAGCTTTGGTAATCGAGTCTTATTTATAGAACCAAGGTTGTCTACCAGTAAACAGTTGTTAGGAGTTAACAATTGTTATTATCGAGGAGTTGCCTTGAAGTCATAAGTTTGAAATGTTATATCTTAAGAGCTTGTGTATTTCTTGTCAACTAGTTCCTCATACTTATGAATATCACTGAATGATGTTCTTAAGTAGTTAGATACTAATATTCATTCTGTCAATTGGTACTCAATGTAACAATTCAATCTTCACTAAATTGAATTTATCTTACAATAGATTGAATTTATCAAACAATTGGTATCATTGAATATTTAGTATTTAGCAGTGATTATTTATATCCTAGTTAAATTATGACGTGAAGCAATTCAATGGTTTATTTGCTCATAATTTAATTTTGGTAAAGTAATCATAAACACAATTACTTGCATTTTAAAGTATTTGATAAATACTAGCAGTTGGTATCAAATAGTAAAATATTTGTTTACTGACAATTGCTAGTTGTTCTGATACTTTATTGCAAACTAATTGTGATGTATATATTATCTCTGATGATATTACTTAGGATGTATTCTGAGTAAATGTGTCTTATCTATAAATCATTAGTGTTAGTATATATTAAGGTGTTCAACTTTCTAAGTAAGTGAGACTTAAAGTTACATTCGGACTCCTATCATATTTTGAAGTGGTGAAGATTTTTCAAAATTAAATTCTCTAATTCTGGTTATACACCACTTTATACATATGATAGTTCTTAGAATATTTTACATCCATCAGTCAATTACTTAGTTTATGTTGTGCTAAGTAATGAAGTGCCAAAGGAGAGACATTGGTTATATGTACTTATGTACTTGGTAATTTTTGTTACCTAAACTACATTCAGTGCTTGTATGAGTCTTTTCACTAACTTTTGTGTTAAAGTTCTCTACACATAATAAGCACTTAAAGAAAATCTTTCTTTCTAAATTACTGCGAAGTCAAGAGTTTGTGTCTTTTAAAAATAAAACGACCTAGTTTTCATTAAAAGACATTATAATACATTGTTTTATGCATAAATACAGACTCTTGCACATTAACAGTTTTTAGAAGAAAAAACTCAATTTTTTCTACAGTTGTGATTGCTTATATTGTAAAACTTTTTGAAGTCACAATTGTACATCATTTCTCTCATTGGATATAATGCATATGTTTTCACACAATGTTATGGTATGATGTAAATGCATTCTATCTCTATATTGCTCTATTGCTATGTGATGCAGGTTCAGCTCCTAGTGGAAGTTTTCTCACATTGTAAGTCATGAGGTTGTAAACCCAACAACTTCTATCCCGGACTATAAATCCAAATCTAAACACATCCTAACTTACCCCCTGAAGTGAAAGTAACCTATTAGACTAAAGGTCAATAAGGGAGTAAATGTACTTGTTACAGCAAATAAGGATGTGAGGGATAGTAAACCCACAGCTCTACCTCTCAAGGAGAATAGATGTATATAACTTGAGGTATCTGTAAGCTCACCTGCATTCTCCCAAAAGGATGCAGAGCTGAAAATGGCACTAAAACAGTCTCTGGATTCATTATCTTAAAATGATGAGTTTATTGAAATTCGCCTGTCGGCCAGGGTATCTGTTGGTAAGTCACTACTTTATACACAAGACTAAAATACTTCCTATGCACAAAGTGAGATAGCACACACTAAGGACGAATTGACGGAAACAACTAATACTTCGACCATTTTACGGTTAGGATTATAAGTTGAAGGTTCCTTAAAGAACCAAGAGTCTTCACAGACCTCGAGAGAAGGTATTGATCTCAATGCAAAATTCAACAAGATCATTATCTAACTCCCCAGAGGGAACATCTCTGGATCCTGCGGGTATCGGATCCGACATAGGTGCGGATCGGCAACTTGTTAACTATGATTCAGATTTACCTGATGAGTTTAACAAGGTGATGTCTTCATAGACATTAGATGGAAACATGATTTTAATTCTAAGTTTTGATTTCATTGTTTACCTTCTCAGAATTCAAATCTGAAACCCATAAAAAGGGAAAAATTTTATCAACTTGTAGATTATGACTCAGATTCGTCTAACGAGTCTAACGAGGATCGGGGATTTGCGAAACCCCATTGCACTACCAGTGACCTCTCTAGAAGGGGCTATGGTGAATTTTCCTTACAGGTACACATGGATGTTGGAGCTATGAGAGATAAGAGTGATACACTAGTGAGCATGAGTGTAAACACTTGAGAGTTGAGAGATGAGATCGCTCATTTTAAGTGATATGAGTGGAGAGATGAGCTAAACACTTGTGAGGTACACGAAACAGAATCACACACTCACAGTGAGGAAGAAAGATAAACACCAAATCTCATTCCCTATTCCCAAACAAAGTTTACTTACAAGTTTTGGGAGATACAAGGAAATTGTCGGAAGATTTGGTTTTCAGGATGATCAATAGTGAGGCCATTCTATAATATCTAAAGGGCAAAGTTGATCAGTCTACATACTTCTATTATGGAAGTCTTCATGAAAATCCTTCAACACAAGAAAAGCTTCTTTTCTTTATTGCAACAGACAATGTTATATGTATGAAGAATCCGTTGTACTAAAGGTAAGAAGTGAGTTATAATTGAAAAAAATGGTATCATCTAATTTACATTTGGATGTTTGCTATAATTGAATGCTTGGAGGATTACTCAACTAAGTGGGAGAGATATTTTGAAGAAGATATACTCAAAGATTGCCTTAGTAAGAGATACTCAACTAAGGGGGAGATTATAAGCTTACCTTAGTGAGAGGGAGATTTTCTATCTAAGGGGGAGAGATATAAAAAAAAGATATGCCTTAGAATGGGGGAGTATTCACCTTGTCAGGGGGAGATAGATTTATTCGCCTTGTCAGGGGAGATAAGGAGTATTCACCGTTATAAGGAAGAGACATATCACCTTAGGTGGGGAGACATAAGGAAGGAGAGAAGTATGAAACGACAAAGAAGAATTCTTCAGTATGTGGTTGACAAGTCATATTATTTACCACTGAAGAATTTCCAAGTATCTGCTGATAATGTTCAATATTAGATGTAAAGGGTTATCAGGCAGATATGTCAAGAAATGAAGATGAGTTACTTAATGAAGATCAGTTCATTGCCAGAGGAACAATCATCTATCATTTCATCTACTGAGATTCTGGAAATGTTATATCTAAACCAGAATTTTTTTTTAATGTATTATTTACTATAGTTCTTTAATGCTTTATCTTCTTCTTGTTTGTAGTTGAGTTATCCTCTAGGTATTTGATTGTTATTTTCTAACAAACAAATAGGGGGAGATTGAAAGGCATATGATGTAGCCTATTTGTATTTCGAGGATTCAACTCAACTTAAACAAGAATGTAATAGTAAATAGTATATGTACTGTCACAGGGATCTCAATTGCATAACTGTCAAAAGAAAGAAGACAAAGTCAATCTACCGTTTTGAGTTATACTACACTTGAAGAAGTTCATTCAGTTGATCAAGCATCAGTGGAGTAATCAAGATAGTGGGTTCTATTTATAGTGACAAGAGGTTCCTACAGTGGCAGAATACATATTAGAAAGGTTTGAATAAAGAGTGAAGAAAAGGGAGACATGAACCACAATTTTAAAGTCAATATATGAAGAATAGTCATTGCGGTTAGTCACTCATGAACCAGACCGTGCATCGAGTGTCAACATTAAACAGTGGTTGTTCGTCATTAACTTCAGTGGTTCAAGTTATCAAGACTGGTATGTGAAAGAATCATTGTGCAAGCAACAGAAGTGCTAAATTAATTAACCACAAGGATTTTACTATCAAGTGGACTGGCTGTGAGGAAAAAGATTTAACACAAAGAAATGCAAAGTGATATATTCTTAATGCTGAAACCCCGGTTAGAATTGTTTTATTTTTTGTTAAGCAAAAAGAGTCCGGTTTCACATCCTCAAGAGACCGTAGCTTACACCTGAACGGGTTATGAGAAATTAGAATTATCACAAGAATATGGAAAGTGATATATTCTTAAAGCTGGAACCCCGGTTGGAATTGATATATTTTTTGTTAAGCAAAAGGAGTCCGGTTCCAGAGCCTCAGGTAACCGCAGCTTAGAGCTTAAAGATTTATTTATATTAATAAATATTTTATTTAATTAGATAATTATATTTATAAATATCTAATAATATTATATATTTATTTTTATAATTTCTGAATTAAATTAATTATTTATTAATTAAAGATTAGAAGCTGTGCGAACTAAAAAGCATTTCTACGGAGCCCGTACAAATAAAACAAAAGTCAAGTGCTTTTGTTTTGTTGAATTGAAATGGCCAGGTGATGAAATGAAAGTTGCAAGTCATACCGAAAGTTATATCCAGCAAAAGGAAAAATATGATAATATAACTATCAAAGGATAGTTATACCGATTGTCATATTCAGTTCAAGAGAATAGTCATATCAAGATGTTAGATTGGACAGTCATATTATCTCAACTGGATAGTCATATCTCGTTCAAAGAGATAGTTATATAGAAAGTTATATTGGGATGGATTGTCATATCTAGTTCAACAGACTGTCATATCAAGTATTAAGGATAGTCATACCGAAAGTTATATTGGAAGAGACTGTCATATTATTTGCAATGGATAGTCATACCGATAGTTATATTGAGTGTTAAAAACAAAAAGGAGGCAGGAGATCTTTTTGTTTAAAAGCAACAGGCGGCTCATTTGTTACACACTTCTTCACTTCTCCTCAAAATAGACAGACCCGAGAGAGACAGAGAGACCAAGAGAGAAATGTTCTTGAGCTTCAAATAAATTCTTGTAAATTATTTCTGGATTGTGTTGTTAAATCTGAACCACTAGAAATAGTTTACTTGTACTATTGGAACTATCTAGTGGATTAAGTTCGCTAGAACTTATCTCTCGAATTGCTTTTTAACATTCGATCTTTTTATTACAAATATAGAAAAGTTCATGTCGAATTTTCTATAGAATTTGTAATAATTAGTTTGGTCATCAAACTTTGTAATTTGTACCCGTGTATTTAGACACACCCCATCAAGTTAATATAAATTTTATATTCAACTTGAAATATTGGTATTCGTTTTATTCCGCATCAATTTGTTCTTGATTTAATATTTTAAGAAAAGAGCAAATTCGATTAAACGACATAGTTTGTATTCAACCCCCCCTTCTACAAACTATTTTGAACCTAACAATTACTTTGAGAATTAAGTAAACTAGGAACAAGCATGAGGCACCTTTACCTATTAACAGAAGTATAGAATTTGTGGCAACTTATTAAATTACTTAGGCACATTTTAAAATAACTTTTTGCCAACCACTATCACTCAAGTTTGAAGGTGGTCTTCTGGCAACAAAGAAAAAAAGTTTGAAGGTGGTCTTGGATGTTCTTTAGAGCACATGGAATCATTTTTAATCCCATGGTCTCATATTTGAAGTCCTTCGCCTATGTTGCAGCATGAGAAGTTGGCCTAAACTAATCCAATAAAGACATCGGCTCAGTTCTTGTCATCAGGCAACTAATCATATAATCTTACCACAAGAATATGCATCATGACCATGCCTACTGATTAAGAGCATTTCCGTGCCCCTCGGCAACGTGAGAAACCGAGTACTTCAAAACCAAAATTTTAAGATAACAAATAACAGGCATAGAGTAGTTTGTAATACAAAAGAACACGCAAAATAGTAGTTATGAACTGCAATTCTACACTTTTGAACCTGGTTCATCAATATCTGGTGTTGTGCCCAAAATTTCGCATAGCAATTTAAGGCCCATGGGCCTGGTAGGCCCAATTAAATGGGTTGGATTTATGATAAAGAAGAGCAGGTGTTAGTACACTCGTAGCTGAGAGGTACGAGTCTTGTCGTGCCTGTGAGAAAGGAGCATAGCTTGAGCTCCGCCTATGTTGGACAGAAGAAAAGTATAGTAAGGACTCTTGTTCCTATTCTTTAGGGCCACGAAAATATCCTTGAGAAATGGAGTTTGACCAGGAATAAATTGCTTAAAATGAGATAATAATGAATAAAGATGATATATACGGATTAATTAATGGATTTATGAGTCTTTGGAGTAATGATTGGATTAGGACGCTGGAAGCTTATCACTCAACAACAGGGTCAGGTTTAAATCATGGGCTTTGGTTTATGTACAAGCAGCTGGTGGTCCAAATGGAGAGTTTGGTTTCAAGAGAACTACATGGGGCTTGATTCCTATAAATAGGATATGTAGGCGTTGGCAAGGGGGGTCAAAATTTCACTTCTCGATACACAAGGCACATGTACCCTTAGTGATACTTTTTCGGGCATATATTGGCCGGAATCTAATGCCATATTTCCCGGTGACCTTGTCAATTCAGCCCGTTAAATACACTCTCTACTTCTCCGGAGGAGCTGTTAAGAAGCAGCTACGATTACTGAACCTGTTCATTCATCCGAAAACCAAGGATAATCCGTTGTTCTTGAGCAATATTCTCTCGGGGTGTTGTGTGAATTTTTTGCATAACATTTTTGGCGCTAGAAGGAGGGCACTTTCTCTCCGAAAATCCTTTATAAAAAAAAAGAAGAAAGATGTCGAAAGATTCCGGCAACGATCGTATACCGAAAAATGATTCCGCTCATCATGAAGGCAAACTTGGAAGTAAAGTGACGAACAGAAATATCCTTGAACACCTTCAAAGTATTGATGAAAAGATTGACCATTTGGAAAGGGAATTTCACCAGATGGAGAAGTGGGAAAAACATCACAGGTCCGCTAAAAAACGCATCTGCCAGCAAGATGACGTACTGGCAAACCAGATACCAGGAGACAAGGAGGAGCTGGAGAAGGAGACCTTAGAAGATGGCCTCTTTGATGAGGAACTGGACCTGGAAAACCTAGATTGAGAGATGAAAGAAGATCCCATGGAGGATGATGATTTCGACGACAATAAGGTTGGAATCAGGAGTCGAGAGAAAGATACATGGGAAAGATGGTCAGAAGGTCCTGAAGAAACGGGGGCTGGAAAATCACAACCTGAAGTTCGTGGTTTACACATCAAAATGGACCCCATGATGATGACGGCACCAAGAATGGATGGACATGACCTTGATGGCAGCCATGATAAGGTTTATCCCAAATATGAAACCTAGAGTCAAGAGATGAAGAGAAAAAATGGTTTCGAACAGGAGAAGAAGCGGGGCGGGTTAGAGGAGCTCCTCAAAGGTTGTAAGAGGCAAAAGTCAAGTACAGAAGTTGAGTCATGTAAAAACCTTCAGTTGGGAGGAAGCCAGTTCGATGAAGGAATGGCCCTCAAAGAGGTACCAAGAAGTCAGTATGGGAGGTCCGCACAAGGTACGTACGGATATTATGAGGGAAGCAAGACCTATACTCCCCTGTGTCATGATGATGGAGAAGAATTTAAACTGATTCATGAGGAATACGTACCTGCTAGCATACATGCTATTGGGAAATCAGACCCCTACATGATCAAAAGACAGAAAGAAATATGGAGGAATGAGGAGATAAAGTCAGAGCTACAGACAAGGAAAAGTAGAGGTCTTTCTGTTCCAGAAGAGGATGGTACAGCTCCTTTCCTTGATCATCGAGGTAGGGGGAGAGAGTATAGATACGATGGTAATGCTGACCCCATGGAATACCTCCATCGTTTTTACAAAGAAATGGAAGCACTACAAGTGAAGGGACCCACAAGGTGTAGGATGTTAGCAGCGACCCTTGTGGGAGATGCTCGCAAGTGGTACGAATGGCTTCCCAGGCAATTCAAGAGCTCATGGAAACAGGTTGAGGAGCTGTTTAAGATTCAATTTCAAGCTCCCGATATCGGAAATGTGTTGGAGGATCCCTTACAGAGTTTCAAGCAAGGAAATGGTGACACCTTGGGAGAGTATTTTTATCGTTTTAGCAAACAAGTATCAAGAGTGGCGGAGACGATGGATGAAGTATTAAGAGGTCATCTCGTTGCAGGACTGCATCCAAACAGTAGTTTCTTGGAGGAGGTGCAACAGGATAAGCCCAAAAACCTTCATGAGCTTTATTTTAGGGTAGAGTTACACGAAAAAATGGAGAAGAGCAAGAAGGGTTTGAGCACCACGAAACGAATGGAGTCCAGAAGCTGGGGGGAAGGAAAGAGGAATTTGTTTTTCACTCTAAAGGGAGGTCCTGCCATGAAAGCCTTTCCTCGCAAGACATTACAGGCTCAAAAATTAGAAGGGATGTGTGGAGCTGATCAAGAGGTTGTGACTTCCGTACCTGATGGAGGATATAGTAAGTATGTGAGGTACACACCTTTAACTGTTCCTCAAGAGCAGGTGTTGGAGGTAGGTGATAGGGCCGGTCTTTTTAGGAAACCATCTCGTACAGGTTCTATAGGAGAAACTGGAGAAGAAAGGTACTGTGCATTTCAAAAGAAACATGGGCATGCTACGGCAAAGTGTCGACATTTGAGGGATTATATAGAAGACTTGGTACAGAAGGGTTATTTTCCAGAGTTTGTGGCACGGGGTCCATGTCTAATAAAAAAGGATGACGGAAGAAGCGTAGTTGAGGCAACAACAGGAATTGGGGTAGCTGAGGACATGGAAAAAGGTTTGCGCTATGGAGGGTCGAGGGAAGTGAATTCTCGAAACGTTATAAATGGAATGAGGAGCAGAGCACAAGATGAGCCACAGTGGGTAGTACCTCAACAGACAAGTCCAGCATCATCAAGTGGCAAGACATATTCTTCTTCTTCTTAGAAATACGGCTTTGAGAGGTTGGAGAATGCAAATTTAGAAATAAAGATTGACCCGCTTCAGGAAGGAGCACAGGGTTTTGTTAGCAGCAGCTGCTATATGAAAGTCCAGGTAAGAATTTATAATCTTCTTCTCCTTTGTTGCTTGGGGAGTAGCTTGTTTACCTCCTCATGTAAGTGATTATCAAAATTAGGTCAGTAATAAAGTCCATGTTATTTTGTTTATATGGATTGTGTGCCTACATGTATGGATGATTGGTACTTGCTTGATGAATTTGAAATTTATTTGTTTAAGATTGAGTTTACACGAATTTTATATGTTTTAATGTTTAATTTTAGTTCTTCAACATAGTTAACTGTATGCTAAAGAACTAGGGGGTAGTAGGTGTATGAACCTATTAGGAGTGAACCTCTACTAGGTAGGAACCCCTTAGACTTCCTAGGTCTGGATGGATTAATAGCATGGTTTATGCTAAGCACATGGTTAATGTGCTAGGAGTACCTCAAGGATGAGGTGCTGATGATAAGAGTATCTCGAGGACGAGATACTGATTAATAGCATGGTTTATGCTAAGCACATGGTTAATGTGCTAGGAGTACCTCAAGGATGAGGTGTTGATGACAAGAGTATCTCGAGGATGAGATACTGATTAATAGCATGGTTTATGCTAAGCACATGGTTAATGTGCTAGAAGTACCTCAAGGATGAGGTGCTGATGATAAGAGTATCTTGAGGATGAGATACTGATTAATAGCATGGTTTATGCTAAGCACATGGTTAATGTGCTAGGAGTACCTCAAGGATTAGGTGCTTATGATAAGAGTATCTCGAGGACGAGATACTGATTAATAGCATGGTTTATGCTAAGCACATGGTTAATATGCTAGGAGTACCTCAAGGATGAGTTGCTGAGGAAAAGAGTATCTCAAGGATGAGATACTGATGGATTAATAGCATGGTTTATGCTAAGCACATGGTTAATATGCTAGGAGTACCTCAAGGATGAGGTGCTGAGGAAAAGAGTATCTCAAGGATGAGATACTGATGGATTAATAGCATGGTTTATGCTAGGCACATGCTCAGTGTGCTAGAGTGACCTCAAGGATGAGGTACTAATGATTTAATAAGCACAATAGCTTTGTACCTCAAGGATGAGGTATTAATTAATTGATAAGGTATTGATTTGCTACCAATTTTTATTAAAAAGCAAGATAGTTTTGTGCTGAGTATACCTCAAGGATGAGGTGTATTAGATTTGATAGCACGGTTTATGCTAAATGGCTTTGTGCTACGAGTACCTTATGGATAAGGTACTGATAAACCAGAAGCACATGCTTGAGGTGCTAAAGGTATTCGGTTGGTTAAGGGTACGGATGATATGCGGAAAATTCACAAAAATGTTTGAGTAGATAGGTAATCAAAATACCTGAGGGGTGGTCCTCCTCACCTATATATGTGTTTGAATGAGCAAATGTTTGAGGGTAAACTTGAAACGATATCCCACAATGACCTACAAGCATGATTAAATACAATTACTTGTGGACCTGGCGTGATAGGAACGTATGAGCAGCTAGCATATCGTGATCACTAAGTGGATTTAATTATACGAACTAGCTGCTGTCATGGTCCCTCAATTGATCGGGTTAAAAATATCGTGGTGGCTTGATTGTTCAAACAAAATAAATATTCGTTAAACACCGATGTGATCCAATTTCTTGGATTGAAGACATGAAATTTTTGCCCACATAAATACAAGGGGGTAAGTGTGTTTGCACTATTTATTGATTCATACTAGTTAACCTTTACCCAGGTGAGGATGGTAATCAAGTGTAGCTAATGGTTGAAAGGGATGTACGACTACAATAATATCTAATGTATTGATTTTGGCTGTTGGAAAATAAGGAATTATTAACACTTATGTTTACACACGATATGGCACAATCAGATATGAAAATAAATCATTCATGCAAAAGGGAAATTCATGATATTTAAAGGAAACCGAGTTATGAGTACAACTTGTGAGGCTTACGAGGAGCCCACAACCTCATTTAGAATAAAAGTTACGGCGCAAGCGCCAAAGATACTTCCCAAGAATATAAAGTTTAACCCAAACATGGGTACCAAGTTGTTAAAACATGCAGTACTTCGATGATTATAATAATAAAGGAAGGGATTAAGGAGCAGGAGGAGCTACCTTAGTGATAGTTGGTGTTCGGTCAGCAGCAACTCCTGTTGAAACATGGTTTGAGGAAGGAGTGTTGGTCTCTGTTCCACTTCCCTGAACACCAGCTTCTAGGTTTTGTGAATGCAGAGGAGCTTCAACTGTCTCAACGTCTGTAGCTCCCTCTTTGACCTTTTCAGCTCCGTCCTTCTGAGCATCCTCTATTGTCTTGGCTGCGCCTTTTTCAAGTTTAGACCAGTCGAGGTCTGGGAACACAGCTTTGGTAGATGCAATGTAATCATCAATTCCATTCTTGTAGCCCGCGTCATACCTGGCTCTTTTCTGCTGTTTGAAGATGGATCTCTCTTCGGCCATGGTATTGTTGAGGTTTTCTAACTTCAACTCCAGTGCGTGGATTGCTTTGGCGTGAGTGGCTTCAAGCTCCTCTTTCTCCTTGTCGAGAGTAATGATAGTATTGTTGAGCTGATCACGTTCCTTGGTCAACTTGGCCTCAGAGGATCTAAGCTTCTTCCCAGCATCAGCTAGCTTCTTCTTCTCCTCATCTTTGGGTTTTATTAAAAGCTTTAGTTGCTTCACCTCCTCCTGGAGTTTCTGGTCACCCTTAGCAGCTTCTACAATCTCCTCACCATGTTTCAGGTAATGGAAGAAGCTCTGGGCATTAGCAAGTGGAATGGCTTTTACAGCCTCGACCAGGTTCATTTTATCCCATTTAGCAACAGCATCTTCTGGGATTTGATTACCAGCCATTTGGAAGAACTTTTGCATATGAGGACTCTGGCCTTCACCTCTTTGGGAGGGTGCCACCTTAGGTTTCTTGCAGTTATAAGGTCCAGATGCCTTCACCTGCTGCACGGATGAGGGAGGGAGTTTTCTCTTTGAGGAGTTAGAGGATTTGTCTTGATTACTGGAGGTTATTTAGCCTTTGAAACTGGGATGACATTGGTTGGAGAGAGCTTGTCATCTTCATCATTAAATAGCTCCTCGTAGTTGACAGATTTGCGGATGAAAAAAGGGATATCAGAGGCCATGTCTGCAATAATCAAAGACAAATGTTAAGATATAACAATCTCATATATAACATCTGAAGACTCTATTAAGTAGATTTGGTATTTGAATATGCATGAGGTACGAAGTATACAACATAAATGAGGAACGTAAACCTTGAGGTATGCTGGTATAAGGAGCTTCTACAGCCGTAGCTGGAGCTGAGCTGCTGTCATCAGGGGTAAACCCACATTTTACTAAGTTCTCATGTGTTAACAGACTGTCGCCATCACCTAGTTCTGCTGATAATTCAAGGGCTTTGGTTGCCCGTTTGAGCAAACGGCCTTTTAATGGGGACATCGAAGGAATTAGAGGAGAGGTATTGAATTGGGTTCTTGTCTGGAGGAAGTCGTAACAATATACGAATTGTTTCATCCAACCCGACATTCGTGACTTGTTTCCTCTGATACACTTACCATCATGGCAATTCCATGAAGCAAGATAAAAGAAACCAGAGTCCGTGGCAGTGGCTTTCAGTTGATAGAAATAGCTCAATTCGTACGCCGAGAGGTCTCTGTTAAACTTTTGTCTATACATGATGTATAAATAGATGGCCATACGGTAAGAGTTAATGGTCAATTAGAAAGGAGCAATATCGTAGAAGGTAATTATATCTTGAACGAACGGATGGAGAGGTAAAGAGAGGCCAATTTTGAAGAATTGAGCAGAGAGAACTGCTCTAGGAATGGCTTGACCAGGTTCAAAGTTGTCGAATCTATGGCATCTCTCCCCTTGAGAAGGTATAATTAATGAACAACCCGGATAACAGGTCTGGATAAGGTTGTCAAGGCCGGTTTTGGACAAAGAGGAATCCATGTTCTCAAAAGCTAGTTTGGTAGTGGTTTTTTCTAGAGAGGAGATTTCAGAGCTCTCATCTGACTGCTCTGAAGAGTCAATTTCAGAGTTATGAGTGTTCAGTACATTTTCAGCCAATAAGGAGTTAATTTGGTTGGAGCTAGAGTCATTAAGGGCAGGTCCTGTTTTCGTTTCAACAGATGAAGAGGAGTTTAGAATTACGGGTCTCGTATCTCTTGTCTTGTGGGAAAACAACTTGGATTTGGAAACAATTTGAGCTTGCTCAGGATTGATTACTTTGACTTTGGATCTAGTACTAGCACTAATAGAGGTCCTTGTGGTGCACCTAACTAAAGGTTGGACGTCATGAGGTGAGCAGTTTGAGCCTAAGTTTCTGAGAGGTCCTGGACCTCGTTGACAGGAGAACCACGGGAGCCATCTATGGCAGATCCGCACGACATCTGCACAATGTAATGTAAAGATAAGCAGACCGCTAGTGGGACCTTCGAACTAGGTATGTGCAAAGTGAGAAAGAACAAAGAAAGGATGGTTAATTTAAAAATGTCATAAAAGAGGTCCTACTATAGGAACATTTGTACCTCATGGAGAGGTCCTATTATGGTGATATTTGTACCTCACGGAGAGGTCCTAATATGGTTATCTATGTACCTTGTGAAGAGGTTCCGAGGTAAGGATTTGGATGGCAATAGATCTGGGAGAGGGTTTAATTAGTCAACTTGGTTCTCTAAAGATGAGCGGAGTTTTGGAATTTAAAAAGGGGGAAACTGTAATAACACGGGCTTAATCGAACTCATGGTTGGGTCTAAAGGATATGGAATTCAGAGAATTAACATAAGTAGAGCAAGTATGCAGATTTGGGAGATAAAAATATAAACTTAGAAATGAATGTGTGTAAGTGTGTGGATATGTGTACATACGGGTATACATACATGGAAAATGGGATAAAATGTATTGAAAGAATTAAGGAACTGGAAGCGTACCTTTGAGTTATGGAGAGAGGGGACTGAGTTGCAAGGAATCGCCGGCGGATGAGGGGAACCTCGTAGCTCTAGCACCGAGAAACGGAGAGGCGAAAGAGAGAAGTCTCTGGTGTTTGGATGAAACAAATAGAAATGAAAGGGTCTTTTGGTGTTTAAAAAGGTGGGAAATGATACCACTTGTGGTTATCTGTGTAAAAAAATGATTTTTATGGGAATTGGAACCGTTGAAAGTTGCTGCTGACGAGGAGGTGATAAGATTGAATTTGGAGTTGATTCAAATATTTTTGAATTTTGAATTTGGTGATGGGTTTGTTTTCTTTTGGCAATTGATTTTTATAACTATCCATGTGGATATATTGGGGACGGAATGCATGGCTGAGGATGCTTTGGAAAGAGCTATTTAGCTGGAGCTGTTTAGCTAGAGTTATTTGCGTGGAGCTATTTTCCATGATCATGGGTGTAATTGTCATGGTACTTGTGAGGGCCAAGAAGATTAAGGTTCCTTTTGCATTTTATGGCTGCAAGGAACCGGGGGTAGTTGTTGTGCCCAAAATTTCGCATAACAATTTAAGGCCCATGGGCCTGGTAGGCCCAATTAAATGGGTTAGATTTATGATAAAGAAGATCAGGTGTTAGTACACTCGTAGCTGAGAGGTACGAGTCTTGTCGTGCCAGTGAGGTACGAGGACAGTCGTAGCTGTGAGGAAGGAGCATAGCTTGAGCTCCGCCTATGTTGGACAGAAGAAAAGTATAGTAAGGACTCTTGTTCCTATTCTTTAGGGCCACGAAAATATCCTTGAGAAATGGAGTTTGACTGGGAATAAATTGCTTAAAATGAGATAATAATGAATAAAGATGATATATACGGATTAATTCATGGATTTATGAGTCTTTGGAGTTATGATTGGATTAGGACGCTGGAAGCTTATCACTCAGCAGCTGGGTCAGGTTTAAATCGTGGGCTTTGGTTTATCTACAAGCAGCTGGTGGTCCAAATGGAGAGTTTGATTTCCAGAGAACTACATGGGGCTTGATTCCTATAAATAGGATATGTAGGCGTTGGCAAGGGGGGTCGAAATTTCACTTCTCGATACACAAGACACGTGTACCCTTAGTGATACTTTTCCGGGCATATCTTGGCCGGAATCTACTGCCATAATGCCCGGTAACCTTGTCAATTCAGCCCGTTAAATACACTCTCTACTTCTCCGGAGGAGCTGTTAAAAAGCATCTACGATTACTGAACATGTTCATTCATCCGAAAACCAAGGATAATCCGTTGTTCTTGAGCGATATTCTCTCGGGGTGTTGTGTGAATTTTTTGCATAACATCTGGTATATTCGAGGAGTTTATGGTATGAACTTATTGTTGTGTTTGACTTAATTTGTCAAATAAGAGAAAATTGAAATAAGAGAAATTAAATACATAAATTATGTATTTGTAAGTTATGATATATATATATTGATTGTGCACAAAATGTAACGGATGATATTGATTAATATTAATGAGTAATTAAAGGGCGGTTACAAACTTTGGGAGTGGAGATGGTGTAAGAAGCCTACATATAGTGGATTTTATCCTATAGAAAGAGGCACTCTAAATTAAAGAGAGCTTGTTCAATACATACATTGGAACTCCCATAACACTTTCTAATTTTCTTTATCCTAAATAGCTATTCTATTACATATTTTGTAGGTCTAATACTTCATTGGTATCAGAGCTTTAAGTTGTGTGGCTGTCTTCCTGGGCTAATTCTTTTCTTTGGCGATGGTGGTGTACTCGGTTCACGGGCTTCATCTTTAATGCGTTGGACTTGTATCAGCTCTCTTTCTGATCTTTCTAACCTTTTTTTTTCTTTTTCTGCCTTTTAATCTGGTGAATGGTTATGTATCACTTATCATCCTCTTGCTTCTGATTGCTTTTTAAGTAGTAATTATTCGATAATTGATTTTGTTTATGTCTGTTATGCTATATTTGTATGATTTACATGTTTTTTTTATGATTCTTATTATATAAATCTAGTGCCTAGTAATGTTATTTATTTTATTTTCATTTTGCTTACAAGCCCATGCGAAATTTTTGCCTTAATTGTTTTTTTAGGCTTGTAGAGTCGGTTGCCTTGTTAGTTCTGCCCATGATTTACTTTTCTAATATATGTGATGCTAGCCACCAATGCTGGAGTATTTAATTAGTAAGGTGCATGTGTTCTGCTCGGTTTTTTTTTTATACCTATCTGGATCTGTAATTGTGATGACATGTTTTTTCTCGGTTATATATGTGATTATTAATATTCTTGTGCTTGTCATTTCTAATGCTTTATCTACTTTGTTAGACATATTTTTTTAGCCCTTCGTGCATTCTTTGTGTGTCCATTTCATTTTAGCCTATCTTTATCAATTGTGAATACATGTTGTTCGTTGAGTGATTTTGGTTTTCGTTACGATTTGAAAATTTAAAATATTATTTTGTGTTTAAATGATTCTTGAAAATGAAGAATTTTTTTTTAAAGGAAAATGAATTGTCATAGGACAATTTAGAAGTTTTCGTTGAAATAGATGAGTGGTGGATTGTGAATTGAAAATTGTGATTTAAATAAATGAAATTGAACTAGAGGATATTTCTATTTGCCTTAGAAAAGGGGCACGAAAAACGTGAAAATATTTTAAGTGGTGGACAAGTTGATTGTATTGAAATTGGAATATAGATTGTGTCCAATATTATTTTCGAAAAATTGAGAAGGCTCGAATTATATTTAGTGGAGCAAGAGAATAAGATCATAAACGACATTGTTGTTTGAGAAATTTTTTGTGGCTCTCAGAATAGAGAGCAGAAAAGATAATAAAATTGGAACAAGTGTCCGGAATCAAATAAATAAGATAATTTTGAATTTGTCATCGAAAAATATTGAGGTTTTATTTGAACAGAAATGCTCAGAATATAGAGCACGTAAAAAAAAATAGTTGTTTTTGTCGCTCGTAATAGAGAGCGCGAAAAATTAACTATTTTTAAAACGAGTACTTTATGACGTGTTTAGCAAGATCGATCAAGAATAATGAATCGGATCTGAATATTAATAATGAAGCATTTTATTGAATATAAAATGTTTAAAATCCAATTGAGTGGATGAACAACTATTATGTATATAATGTGGAAATATATTTTATTTTGTAGCGAGGGAACGAATCGTTTTCACGCATTGAAGTTACTCTACCACTGATAATTTTTTTTTTGAGAATCGAGAAATCAAAATAATTTTATTTCATGAAATTGAAATAAAAGTGGGAGTTGAGTGAACCACCGTAATATAGAAAATTCGTTGGTTGTAATTGAATTTTGAAAATTAAAATAAAGTTGGTGGTGTGTTTATAAATTTGAGGCATGACCGTGTTTTTTTTTTGGGGAATTTTATATCGTAAAGAATTAGACAATTGTGTATGTATTTCTTTTTCTCGAGTTTGTTTACGATTATATCGTATATTTTGATGATAAGTTGTTAGCGAAAAACGAGAAGGAAATGTTAAATTGTGGGATCTCATTTAGAAATCTGGGATGAAAAATATTGGAGAAATTTCATATGTTCAAAGAATCCGATTTGTAAGAGATAAAAAGGAACACTGAGTTTGAATTGAAAAGTTGGGGTTGCAAGTGTGAATATTTATAAATTTGAGAAATGTGTGTGAAATTTGAGAAGTTAAAAAAAAAATCAAATTTAAGGAAAATAATTTGAATATTGAATATGAGCCAGTAGAAGGTATTTGAGTAAAATGTTTAATTGTTTTGGATGCAGAATTACAGTCCGGCGCTAACCCTATTGGTAATGGAAAAATGATTATTCAGAAAAGGAACCACTGAATGTATTATGTGCAAGTAGTCAGAAGTTCGATATATTTTATGTTGTGTAATCGATTGACTTGACTTGACATTTTTAGTTAGTAGTTTTGTAAGTGGATTGTGAAGCAATTTTGCTTGAGCCTAGTGAGAGGCTGTAAGGAGGATCACGATCATGTACTTGAAGAGTACATTGTGTAACAAATTGGTGAATCAAGCAGACGTGCTTGAAGTTATTGTTTATTGCGATATAAGTATCGATGGTGATATTGGTAAAAAAAATTCAACTTCGGGATGTTTATTTAATTTTTGTGGAGTTGAAGTTGAAAAAAATAATAATAATAATAATAATAAATAAATAAGAAACTTAATTAAATGTGTTGGAAAAGGTAAAAGTGACAACATAGATTGATTGAAAGTGATGGTCACTAGAAATATTTGGCAAAGACGTCAAATGAAAGATGTTGGTTTGATTGGATATAAGTTGTGAAAATTATAAACTATGACCAATAATAAGTGTGCGTATTTGAGATAGATTTAATAGTTATAGATCCTACGAAAAGTGGGAGTTTGGAAAGGTATTTGACAAATGCGTCAAAGTGGGAGATATTGTGTTTGACTTAATTTGTCAAATAAGAGAAAATTGAAATAAGAGAAATTAAATACATAAATTATGTATTTGTAAGTTATGATATATATATATTGATTGTGCACAAAATGTAACGGATGATATTGATTAATATTAATGAGTAATTAAAGGGCGGTTACAAACTTTGGGAGTGGAGATGGTGTAAGAAGCCTATATATAGTGGATTTTATCCTATAGAAAGAGGCACTCTAAATTAAAGAGAGCTTGTACAATACATACATTGGAACTCCCATAACACTTTCTAATTTTCTTTATCCTAAATAGCTATTCTAAGTCACTATCAAACTCTCTCTTGTCTGCGTTGTTCTCTCAACCCTAAATCTAGCCGCCCCCCATCTTCTTCTTCTTTCACCCCTATACTAAATCTAATCCTGTGTGTATTAAGACATGTAATCTAGACCGACTTTTACATCGCCGCCCGTATCTTCCCTGGACCCGCCTCCCCTTCCACCGGCGCCATCCACCGCCCTCTCCACAACCCTCTCCCTCTCCATAAAGCCGCCGCCCGGAAAAGCTCTCCATTTATCTCTGATGAGAGTCGATTAAGTTTTACCCCTTTTTCAGTTTTTCAAATAAATCGAGCTGGATTTCTGAAACTTTTGAAGAATCCATTCGGATTTTTCAGTTTAGTTTTTAGATTTTAGCCGATATGTTTTTTTAGTTGTTGTTTTATTTTCAGTTTTGAATGTCTTGCTTTTTGGCTTGTGTCTTGCCTTTTGGCATGTGTCTTGGTTTGTTCGTCTTCCAGTATGGCATTTTGGTTCGATGAAGGTTCATTTTGTAGGGGCTTGCGGGTGGATTAATTGAGGTTCCAATTCAGAGGGAGTTATTATGTCTATAAAGCTTATCTTGGATCTATGGATATATGCTCAAAAAGAGCGCGAGATCAATTTAACGGAAGTCAGGATCCAGATCAATGTAGATGCGGTATTTTCTGAAGTTTATGGGCTCTTTTGTTCATATGCCTAGAGATTATGGATATTCCTTTTGTCGTTCTTGATGTTGTACTGTTTTTTTAAACGGTCTGCGAACCGCTTAGCTCACTTTGTAGCGAGTTATTGTAGTTCTATAGCTGATCATATCTGATCGATGAGTAATGCTCATCTAGAATTCATTAATGTATTGATGAACGTTTTGAAGTAATGAAAGTCATTTCTTTCTTGGCAAAAAAAAAAAAATAGCTATTCTATTACATATTTTGTAGATCTAATACTTCACTTATGAAGTGAACCAACAAGGCAGCAACCTTGTGAATGCCAATTGAACGAAAAACTCCAGTTGGCTTTTGCATCTGCCTCTCCGTTAAATATTTAATCAGTATTAGATACAGTTATATTCAAAATCATCTTTCCTATAAACGATTTGTCGTTATTGTTAATAGCATGTTCACAGGAGCCCCAAAATTAAACTAGTTGCAACACATTGATCAAGCACCTGAACACTAACTAGTTACATCTACGTACCAAAATGATTTGCGACTATAATTTTACTGTGTTCACCAATCACATAATTTGCAAGCCTGGAGAAAAGAGACAACATACTCAAAATCCAACCAAAACTCAAAGATGAATTACTAATTATTATTCATGACCAGACTACATATGTTACATAGTCGGATCAATTCACAAACGTATTAAAATTCGACCTTCCTTTAACCAGATACAGATAACAGAAACTAAAATCAAGACAACAGCAGAAAAGTGTATACAATATAACTAAATTACATGAGAGATTAACCAAGCAGAAAATTTAGCTCGTTAGCCGAGCAGCTTCTTAATCCCAGCCTTCTGTTCAGCTGTTAGCCTAGCTGGAAACTTGATGTTGAACTTAATCCGCAAATTTCCTTTCTTTGAAGGATCTTTTGGTATGGGCATCCCTTCATTTGGAACAACCTCCTCATATGTAGGATGAATCACATTGTTGATCGGAATTGTCAGTTTTCTTCCATCAAGTGTTGTTATGTAAGCAGTGTAGCCCGACAAAGCTTCAACAAGTGATATTCTCTGCGTGACAACCAGATCATTACCATCTCTAGTGAATACGGTATGTGGTTTCTCGTCTATCACAAACACAAGATCAGCTGGAATAACATTTGGTTGCTCATTGCCTTTCTCTGGGAACGTTATTTTTGTACCCTTTTTCCAGCCAGGTTTAATGTTAATCGTCAAAATCTCCTCCACGGGCATTGTCTTCCTGTGCAACAAGAAGAATCTCGTGTTAGAAATGTGAAATCATTTATCACATTCAAATACTAGTTTATGATACCCGTATATACAGTCAATTTACATCTTCTATAATCAAGAAAATTTCAATCATCAAAGTTTACTACTGGTATTATTTTTGAGTAGCACTTTCAACTTTCTTTTTACTTCCAAAACTTTACTTTATCTTTTCTCAAAAGCCAGGAGCTTATAATTAGTATTCATAGGCATATATTGGGTAAAACAGCTTGTAGCTATGGTGTGCAAAAGCAAATATATATTAGTTATCATTACTTATCAATTAGGGACAGATCATGAAACAATTTGTTAGAATCCATTACAGTTTAAAGCACAAGTACCATACAAGAAACTTAAAAATTATTGAACAGCAGCAGGTATATGAAAGTATGAGCAAAACAGGACACGGAAACTTACCCACTTGCATCAGCTATCTCCCTTGAAATCTTCATCTTTTTAGTAGCTCCCTTATAAAGTTCTTCTAATTTACAAGGCAGCCTATTTTCAATCAAAGGAGCTTTCCGAGGACCCGAGCTCATAGGCCTACCCTCTCCAAAAGAACTAAACATATCATCTCCAAACATACCACTCGAAAACATGCCACTACTACCACCCATGCCACTTCCACCACCCATGCCACCAAATGGACTCGACCCACCAAAAAACTCAGCAAAAATGTCATTAGCATTTCTCGGATTAAATCTAAACACATTAGGCCCATCCCCAGTCTGGAAATAAGTTGCCCCACCAGGCCCTCCAGCTCCAGCACCAGGTGGTGGCACTTGCCCTTTAAGCCCTTCTTCACCATATTGATCATATACCGCCCTCTTTTGAGAATCACTTAACACCTACACATCAAATCAAAACCAATCACAAATTCCGTAAAGAAACATACTTTATAAACAACCAATCTCAACAAATCACAAACATAACAAACATTTAATTCATCCACTATCCTAATTATCGAAATCCCACATACTCAAGAACTCAAAAAATCAATATCAATACATCAAATACATAACATAAATATCAAAATCTACCAAAAATCCTAATTTTCTACAAAAATCATTCAATAGAGACAATTAATGAAGAGGGGCAGGTGATAAATACCTCGTAAGCTTCGGAGATCTCTTTGAATTTGGCTTCGGCTTGCTTCTTGTTCGTGGGATTCTTATCAGGATGCCACTTCATAGCAAGCTTTCTATAAGCTTTCTTCAGATCATCATCTGTTGCATTCTTGTCTACCTGTAATATCTTGTAATAATCAACACCCATGTTGTGTTAACTTCTGTTCTGCTTCTTCAATTGTATGTATGTGTTGTTGATTGTGTGCTCTGTAAGTGAATTTAAGACAAGCGATGTAAGGAGTTTATGTATATGTATATGAATGCTTAGACAAGTCAGGACAGGAAGGTCCAGATTGGTGTGGAACTTTCTAGATTTATCCCGCGCTAAACACAACCATTTCCCTTTCCCTTGGAAATGGTCTTTCTATCATAATTTGGAGTAAAACGGTTCAAAATATCATAATTCTGAAAAATGATCCTTTCTAAACCAAATCAAACCAAACCAAACATACCCAGTATATCCCGCTCAGAGCAGGGTCTGGGGAGGGTAAGTTGTACGCAGACCATGCCCCCACTTTTTAGGGTAGGGAGGTTGTTTCCGTGAAGACCCTCGGCTATGTGCACGACATATAAGGTGAGTGCTAAATACAAAGGGATCAAAAGTAAATACTACAACGTTCACAGCAGTACCTGAGCCCATGGCGTTCTCCACACGGGACTTACCTAATCATGCCTCTATATACCAACAAGCGAAGCTCCTTGTACCTGAGGCACATGGCGAACTCCACATGGACTCCTAGCTTGATGCGCTCCAACCACACGGCAATTCCCGCACAAAGATAACACCGAGCCAAGCTCCCTGCAACTGCAAAACCAGAAAACAGTAGACACTAAAAACGAAAAGTGAGAGTGCTAAAGCCGAACTTCTAAAAAATCGCTAACCGAGACAAGGCAACTCTGAGGCTCTCGACAACAGAGCCACAACCTAAAAGGGAATCCACCGCTCTGAAAAATGATCCTTTCTATCACTCAAAATTAGGGGTGAGCAAAAAACTGAAATGAAATCGAAAACGAACCGAAATCGACCAAAACCGAACCGAAAAAATCGAAACCGAAGCCGAACCGGCGGTTGCGGTTTTTGATTTTTAAAAATCGAAATTTTCGGTTTCGGTTTCGGTTTTAGGTAAAAACCGAACCGACTAAAACCGAACCGAACCGATTATTAAAATAAATATATAATTTATATAAATTTATAAAACTTTCTGGTGACTACTCCGACTGGTAACTTCTCATTTTCGTAAACTATATATATAGGTTTCTACTATCATGTAAATTGTATTAAAATTAAGATTATATTGCAATCAATTTACATATTACATGAGAAAGTTCTAATTTACTTTTGTATTAGCAACTGAGAGTACATTTTGTCATTTACTCATATACATTGCACATTATCACACATGCATGTATAAATTTTGTTAAAATATATTGTGAGTCCTGTATAACTTATTAGCTTACTAATGTCATATGATACTGTCATATAACATTACCACTAACATATACACACAGTGTATTCATTCAAAAACTCAGTTACTTTGTTTAAAAATCGAGAACGTTGTAATTTATAAATTTAAAGTCATATAATATATTTATGATTTTTTCGTTCGGTTTTATAACCGAAACCGAACCGTTAAAAACCGAACCGAGCTTTTTAAAACCGAAACCGACGGTTCGGTTGCGGTTGCGGTTTTCAATTTTAAAAACCGAAGGCATGCGGTTTCGGGTTCGGTTTCGAGGCAAAACCGAACCGAACCGAACCGTGCTCTCCCCTACTCAAAACGCATCATTTTTTTATGTTTTCTAAAAACGCATTTTTAATATACGTTTTTACTAATTTTGGAATTTAAAACAAAATGTCAAAAAAAATAATTCAAAAACGCATCTCAAAAATGCGTGTATATCAGCAACGCATATTTTTCATGTGTTTTTGTTTCCAAAACGCAAAAGTTGAATGCGATTTTCTCACAATTTGATCAGGCCCAACTGCAGTCTTGCTCAGAATTTTGTATAAATGCATTTTTTTGTTTCGTTCCTTTGTGATGATAAGAACCATTTTCATGAGTTATGATATTTTGGACCATTTTCTTTCGATTTGTGAGATAAAGGGCCTTTTCTCTTCCCAAAATGGGTAGAATTAGAAATAGATTTTCTACTATTCCAACTCGTGGATATTTTTGTTCTTATTTTGTAGATATTTTTGATGATGAAAATTAATATTCTATGTTTATTTAGGATTAACGAAGAAGGAAAAAAAAAACATGGCATTTTATACGAATGGGATTTTTTTAAATTCTAGTAATATAAAGCTAAAAAAACAAAAACATTTCTGTTGATTTTTTTTTTGTCTTAACTTTATAATCCCACAAGGGCGTCATATTTGAAACAATTTCTGTAATTTTTTTTTTTTTTGTTTAGCTTCCAAGTAAAAGAAACCCATACTTTATTGAAAAACTTTTCTTTGGATATATATAGTACACGATCAAATGGTCTGGGCAAGAGTACGTGATTGTCACAAATCTTGACGAGCCATGTTTACAACCAAGGGATAAGGGAAGGTGATGTAAAAATGCCCACAAATTAACTGGCGATTCATTTGCTGGTACAAAACTACAAATGTATAAGACCAAGCAAATAAGAAGTCGTTTATAATATCACTACACAACTAAAATCCCGCTTCACAAACTATTGGGATCATAATTTACAACCGGAAGCAACTCCACACAAACACACACTGCCAAGAAAACGAAAAGAACACAAAGAATTCTCAGAGCACAAGGGCAACGGGCAAACAAGTTTGGAAGACTACATACTTCAAAAACCGCTTCTAAATATTACCAACACCAACAAATTCTTGGGTGATAAATGATCCCAAAATTTACATTAATTTGGTGTAATATACCTATTTCTTAACCACTCAGTAAACTACAGCCTGCCTTCCTAAACAAGTCCATAACATGAAATCTATGACTTCTGTAGCACACATTTCTCATAAAGAGCAACAAAATCCTTCTTGGTTGGATTCTTAAGTTCAAGTATCTCAGCACCGTAATTATGTTTTGTGAGCTCCTGCTTAAGTTTCTGAACCGTGAACTTTGTGTAGTCTTCAGAACTAGTTTGTTGGCTATTGTTCTGTTCTTCACCCATAAATACGGAACCACCACCTTCTCTTGTAAACTGTAGAGGGCTAGTTGAACTTCTCGTCCTTTTACTTCCTCTCAGTGTTCTGTCGTTGAGTTCCATATCATGGACAGAATCCATGCCCCCATCATAGTCATCAACTCTCATCCGCTTACTGCAGGAAGCAGTTTTGAGCTTGCTATCCAGTGCTGTTTCATTAAGGCGAACTGTAGTCATTTGCTGCTGAAGTAAATCCAATTTTCCTTGTGTAGCTTGTAGCTGAACAGAGAGTGATTCCGCCCTGTTCGTTGCCTCTGTACGTGCTGCACGTTCAGTCTCCAAAAGACTCTCGAGGACTTGAACAGTATTCGCCCGCTGTTCATTGTTTGATAGCAATAATGACTCTATTTCTTTTTCCCTCTCTTCAACCCTTGCTTCCAGCATTGCAACTTTAGATCGTGCATCCATCTCGGCTATCTTGTACTTCTCTAATTCAGCAGCAAGGTCTGTTTTTTGCCTATCCAAACTTTCGAGATGCCTCTTAGCCTTCTCAATTTGATTTTGTCTTTCCATTGCTATCCTTTGAGCATCACTCTTCTCTTTTTGGGCAGTGACAGCTTCAGCTCGCGCATTATCAGCCAACTCAGTAGCTCGCTTGGCTTCCCCCTCGGCATTTTTGCATCTTTTCTCGACTTCCTCAAACCGATTGAACTCGGAGCGATACTTCTCCTCTAGATGAAGTTTTTCCTGTTCCATAGTTCTAGCCTCTCTTTCAAAAGACTGTGCAGTGGCTTTTACAGTTTCTAATTTGACCCCCAAGTCCTTGATTTGATTCTTTAGGCTTGCTATCTCCATTTCATAGCTTTTGATCTTTGATTCTGCAGTCTGCAAAAAGAGCAGAATAGATGCCTACATGAGCACATATATTGAAGCCGGCAATTGAAATTATTAATATTTTTTATATTAGCCAAAATACTAGGGAAAAAAATTGCTGTTCAATAAATAATAATGTAATCCACATCTGCAGAAGTAACACAAATTATATATAGATAGTGAACCACATGTTCAAACAAAAACTTGTTGCGTAACTGACAGCATACTACAACTTATGGGCCAGCAATCGAGACATAATATGTTTTTCTCTGTTCATGACCCAATTATAATCAACTTACAAGGTCTTCTTTATAATCAGAATTAGAAAGTTAATACTGGTATACTAAAAAAAGGAGTTAAACACTGTTACTAACAACAAAATCACAGTAACGTAAATTTGTGGCTTATGTTTGAAACGAGAGGACCCAAAACTTACCTTCATCTCCAAACTTAGAGTTGTCAATCTCTGTTCAGCATGTTCAATCTTAGATGTTTTATCTTTCAGTTCCATTTCCTGCATTTCCATTGATAGATAACAACAACAGAAACACTTAGTCCGTGCAACATACAACCTGATATGTTTACAGTACAGGTCTGGTTACTTGAAAAAAGCAAAATTCACCTTATCAGCTAGTACAACATAAAATTCATCTCTTAGAGCATCTTCCCTCAGTTGTGTTTGTTTGTTTGAGCGTTCTTGTACAGCTGCTGCCTTCTCTAGAGCATTTTTCGCTTCTCTAACAGCAATGTCATACTTCCTTTTCCACTCCCCTGCCTCGTCTTGAGCAGATTTATTTTGTTCCTGAGCAGCAGCCAACCTTGCCTCAGCAGCACTGCTCCTGGACCTAAGAATCGCAAGTTCAGAACTGGCCTGATCTTCCTCTGCTTTCTGCTTCGATAAAAGGTTTTCATACTTTCTTTTCCACTCCATCCCTTCATGTCTAGCTGAATCAACAGCCTTCGATAAGCTAGAACATCTCTCTTCCAATGAGCTACATTTGCTCTGCAGATTGGATATACGGTTCATATAGTCTTCCGAGATCTTCTTCTTGTCATTTATAGCATCCTCATACCGTTTCAAGTATTCAGATTTATACTTTTCACTTGCTTCTAGTTGCCTGTTAAGTAATCCCATCTTATCTTCAATTGAGCGGCACTTTAACATGATGGAACTCTTCTCAGATCCAATTTGATCCATTTGCTTCTTAATAAGGTCAGAAACTGGACCTTCCAAACTAAAGAGAAAAAAATAAATGAGTAAGCACATCAGGAAAACCAAAGAGAAAATACAAGTACGAGGGAAAAAGCATTGCACCAAAAAGCATTGCACCAAACCTTAATTAAGGAGGGAGACCATTAACAAAAGAGCTTAACAACGCATTTTAAGAAACACAAAGATTGGTCTGAAGACATTCATCACGGACATCACAGAGAAATACAAGTGTGATGCAGAGGGAATTAAATAATGATCTGTAATTATTTTTAGTTATGTGATTTAGAAATTAAGTTAATTGCAATTTAATATTGAGTAGAGGCTTTACTCCTTATAGAGATGTAATCTCTATTCAAAATTGAGATGTTTCTCTTGCTGGGTTGTGATCAATACAAATTGAACTTTTGCGTTTAATGTTTAATCCACCAAAACTTATCATTTTATTCACTAACTCATATCCTGCAGCATTGTATAAGGGCTTCCCCGTCATATTCTAAATTGCTGAGAGATCTAATGTCTGTAAAAAAAAAAAACTAAAAAAAGGGTTCACTAATTCCCTAGTACTGCTCATTGTGGGTAATATTATGAATATTGATTTAATTTATCTTTAGATCAGTAAAATTGTGATCTCATGAATAATTAATTTGTTATGTTCGAATAGATTCTGCTAATTGTGATGATTCTACCCTTAGTAACTGATTGGCAAATCAAAAATTAGCCAATACAGTAGTTAAAATTAAATAAATAATTTAATTTTTGTCCACTCGTTATACGTATAGATCTGAAGGTCTGTAGTAGTTCTTTCGTTCTCCACAGAGCAGAATTTATATATGTTCATACAACGATAGCAAAGATAAATAGTTAAATCTGGAACCTTAGGTTGAGCTCCTACTGAAATCCTTGCTGAAAAAAAAACAACTACAAACCTTTGCTGCAAGAATATAGTGCACTTCCTCCATTTTTCTGGACCATGAGAGGAGGCTTCATATTTGGATAAAAGCCCATCTAGAACCTGTATAACCATTTTGATATGAAGTTAATTATACACTAACAAAAAGCACAGTTTATGATTTAAATGAACATGCACGTTGCACTCTGGACATGCCTATTTTGTGGTAAATGATTTTGGCATCCTTGAGAAAACATTTTTCAAGTTATGTATATACGTAGAGTCTAATAAGACAAGAAACATATTAAATTGAGGAGCAGAAAAAGGGAAACCAAATAGTGAGACATGAGTGATATATTATTCATAAATTTGCAAGAAATGATTTGTAAAAATCAATTGAAATCTAAGGTAAATCTAAAGATAATTACTACCTTAATGACATTATCTACTCTGGCATTGGGAGCATTACAAGCTGCTCTCAGATCTTTTTCCATGCTCTGTATCGCATTTGAACACTGTAGCGATGCCTCCCTGAAAGCATCCTTTTTGTGATCCTGCAGGAATAGCAACCATTATTAGTGGCATGCATCAGTGCTAAACGTCTGTGAGTATGGTGTTGTAGCCAACCAATCACAAGTTACTGGTTCCCAGAGTTGGATACTAATTAAAGTCAATTCAACTATGATGTAGAAAGTTGTTCACACACGATTGAAGCTTATTGCCATTAAAATTCACAATGCTGTTTGTAATTGTGTTTATGGTAAAACATTGATATTACTCTTAAAGATGTAAAGTGCGCCTACAAGTACCCAGAAAAGCTTCTGATAAGATGGTAGTAAAAAACCTAGACCAAACGTATGTGTAAATAAACTGTTTTAAAATATAAAGTTTCTGGTGATTTGAGCAATGATGGTAAATGGAAGAATCAAATTTAAGATGAAAAAAGTACATAGAGAGGTCCTATTGTGCTAAAAAATCTTATTCAAGTCAAATCCATAAATATATAACTAATATGAGACTTCCAAACTTCTCTAAAAATGTATTATCTTGTTAGTTTAAAGACTTATTAATTTATCCTACAATGCATGTGGCGATTGTGAAAAAATATTTATTAATTTTTTAGGTATCAATTTATTGAGGTTATACTGTAGATGAAAAGATAAATAAAAAATGTGGATGCTAGATCTGAAAGGTAATCCACACCTTTCCTTTCACAAAGTTTGCCAAAGATGATTTAGAGCAAATGAACCAAGTGAAATGTAAAAAAATGGTTTCATAGTTTTTAAAACACTTTACAAATAATCTTGGTTCTAGAGTGCCTGACAAGCTCTAGGAGCATAGTTTTACCTCGAATGCCTTCCTCAAGAAGTGCTTGAGACGCAGTTCATGTTTCTGCCTTGTAGAACCTGACCCTACAGCAGTTGCATCAAATGCAGCCATTGATTTTTGGGCTGCCTCTTCATGTGCTTCTCTCAATGAAGCCTATAACCAATTAGAAGTTAAATACACTAATTTTTACGCTATCTGCAAATTAATGAAGAGAAAAAGAAAGAACTTACTTCCTCGGGAGGCTTTGAGCGGTCAAAAGTTGATAAATATACTTCGGTAGCTATATCATATGCTCTCTGACACTCTGCTTCCTCTACACTCTGTGGATGTATAAAGATTTAAACAAGGATTTTGGAGAGAATACTGTTTACTAGCAGCGTCAAAATTGTACAGTCATCTCGAAGAAAAAACTTATAATACTTCAGCAGCTATATCACATCTCTGACCGACACTTTCCGGAACTTATAAGGTTCAAACAGGATTATTGTGCGTCGTCTCAAATATAACATGAAGGTTGCTGTTCAAGTTAGGGTTGTATGTGTAAAAAATTTGTAAAAATATGTTCTGACTACATCGTATGTCCTACTCTGTTGTAGCACATACTTATTTTTGGCTCCTGAACCCAAAATAAGGATATGCAAGAGATATAAGAGACATACTTAACTGAATGAAAAACTAAATAAAAAGGCAAGAAAAGATCTCTTTAAAACCTTGTATATGCTTCATTTCTATTCACGTCATCAAGTCTCAAATAAAACAGAGACACAGCCAAACCATTCTAATACTAGCAATTTCATCATTGTTCAGATATATGTGTTCAGTGGGGAATTGAGAATCAGTGGCATTATAACCATGTAATATACCATTTAAGTTCCATAAATGGTTTAGTGGTCAAGCAGGTCTACACTGCTGCTTTAAGTCATTAAGTGGATCTTCTTTTCAGCTGGTCTTAATTGAGCTATAAAATTATCTACAAACAGTCAAACACTGACGGGCTGAAAATAGGAGATAAAATACAGTTAATAAACAAAAAGCTACAATATTGGTTTTTCCATGCACTGATGAAATTGAAGTCACGAACTCACATCTTAGACTCCAGACATTAGTTGCTGACATTGTATATTCGCATTGCTAAGCTTGTTTTTTCATATTTTGCGTGTAACTGCTAAAGTCTGCAGTAAAACCAGACCAAATCATTTAAGGAGTCCTAAACCAAAAAAGGGTTTAATATTCTACAACTAAATTTCAATTTCCTCTAAGCCTTTTGGAATTTAGCTTGATAAACATATGTATCTTCCAACCAGTCACAGGTAATACTTTCAGCAGTATTCGACAAATATGACACAAAAGGATGTTGCATTCCTTTTATGATATAGTTACACAGGTGTGTACTAATATATAACAACAAGAAACATGTTGACCCCCCTGTCCATATTAACATTCTATTTGCAACATTAAAGTGGTGGCAGGGTTCAGTTTTATTTTTTGAATTATATGCTGTACTCTTACTAGACATGTTGTTGAGCATATAGACTATCAATTCAACACCACAAAATCAAACACAATACATCAGAAGAAGCAACTAGTAAAAAAGAGTATAACAAAAAGAAATTAAACATCATAAATTGGGGAGCCTAAAAACAAGTCAAACCTGCCATGAGGATGTTATTGTTGGCACCACACCTTTGTTAAGTGCATCTAGGTAAGACTGGGTGATGCGGGCAAAAATAGGTCCTGTCATTACTGTACCTCCTATTTGTTTTGGCCTAGCTCTCTCAAAAATGAAGGTGGTGAAAGCATCCAAACCAGATCGAAATTCTGGCCTTAATTTGTGTAACTGCATGTTAGAAGCAAGTTTCATATAGGATAAGCATTTGCATTCAATGTTACGGATCAAATCAGAGCTCATGATTTAGTAAGACAGGGAGACACTCACAGGAAGTTGATCAAGTTTCTGGAGATCATTCTCGTTGTTCGAAGGTCGTACAAGGGTGAAACATTCTCTGTCGGGAAAAAGGGCTCGAATGGATTCTCTGATCTAATAATCATTAAGTTCAGAATTAAATTTAGCATAAAAAACAGAAAGCTCAAGTTACGCAAAAAAACTAAGCATTACTGTGAAATTTCGTGTTTAAGATTGAAAGTTGCAATATTTCTGAGTCTCTACACAAATCCATGGTAATTCTAACTACAACTAGTGCCAAATTTTGGCACCCGAAAGTAAGTTATGTTGCTATGAAGAATAATGTATCGGTAAGCTTGTTTTATTTCCTAAATTTAGACTCCATTTTTTCCCCTTGGCATGGTGATGCGGACAAAGTAATTAACAAATTAATTTGCGTATATAATAATCTATTATTCAGAATAAAATTAATTGTACGTCATTAGGTAAGTAGATTATTAAAAATATTCTAGATTGCTGGTAACAGAATCAGAAAAGAATACAAGGAAATTACTTTGCTTTTAAGTCATAAGTTTCCATATAAAGTCTTATAATCATCATTATCAAAAAGGTTATAAATTGTATAAATTTTGGGGTATTTAATATATCAATGGCTTAAATTATGTTTCTACCAATTCTCTACCTAGATAAGTTTTATCCTGTTTTCTAACCCATTTCTTAACATTGTCCAACATCACATCGATAGCAACAACTCTCTAGTCTTTATTTTTTTTGTACATATATGAAACCAAGTTTCTATTTATATTTTGTTGTGCCCTAGATTCATCATACATAAATCTGATTTCATAGTTTAGCTATAACACCAGTTTTAGCCAAGGTTGAGCAAATTAGATTGGCCCTGCTCGTTTGAGTCACTAGATAATGCATTAAAGTAATCTAGGAGTAATCAGAAAGAGTACTCACTGAACTAATTGAATATATTAAAATAAAAAAATCAATTTTTTTAGAATTTATAATATATTTTTAACATAAAGTCTATTTATAATTGTAAATTAATAGTAATCGTTCTAGTTTAAGAACAGTATTCTATTTTTTGAAGTAAAACTATCTCCTATTTGTATACATTACAAATTAACATAAGTAATGTAAAATCATAGTAACTATTATAGTTTATGAACAGTGTTCTAGTTTTTGAAGTATAACTATCTTTTATATGTGTACATTACTATTTAACTTGAGTAAAAGACAGATTAACTTATATGTTTGATAATGCAATGAGCAATGAATTATTAAAATGTTTATACTTATTTTGGGCTTTGTTATAAACAGTTTCCAATTTTTAAAGTACAACTATTATCTATTTGTTTACATTACAAATGACAAGTGAAAGACAGACTAACTTAAAAGCTTGATAATACAATCAGCAATGAATTATTAAAGTGATTAAACTTATTTTGGGCTTTGTTAAGACCCTTGAGATATTAAAAAAACATAAGCATTTCAAAAACCAATTTTTAGCAAAATGATATTCTAACGAATTAGTTAATTAACACTAATTGATATCAAGGCTTTACTTTTCTGTACAATACACAAGGATAGGTTGGTTAGCCTAAGTATCCCCGCTCCCTAGGTTAGCATGTGATTTCGGGGTACTCCCAAGTACTTCCAATTTTCACAACACTGGTTTCAGAACTCCAGTAAACTGGATTTGCTCTTATTACGAAGACATTTATCTAAATAAATTATTCTATTCACTACATAATGGACAGGTTACCACAAACATGTATGTTTATTCAATCTATAATATAGCCCAATGACGAACCTCATTTTTAGCAGCCACATCTCTCTTGCTACCTTGAACCGGCCTCAAAGCAATCTCCAAATAATCACGAGGTGTTATTCTCCTATTATCCTCCACCAAATCTAGATAGAAGTCCTGCAAGTACATGTAAATAGATAAATAATAGTAACAAGGATAACCTCATTAATTAAATGCAAAATGAATCACGACCACCAATTTAGATAACCAAAAAAACTAACAAAAAGTTGTGTGTGTGTTTGGGGGGGGGGGGGTTGGATGTGTTTTATACAATTTACATACATACAAACAGCATTACCCTTAGAAGCCAGACAAAAATAGGAGAAAACTGGCCTATCTCAGAAGCGGTACTCTTTTCCCCGGAGGCTCTAACACGAATACGTTTACTCATTTCAGTGACGAGGGAAAGACGATCAAGAGAAGCTTCATCAATTCCACCGATCTGGAAAGGATAAACTTTGTATAAGCACATGAAAAAAAGATAGCTCCCAAATTTTAATATACAATTATACAAATGCCCGTGACTTTTTCCAACCTGGTTGTAGATGAACATGCTCGATAATAGGACAGCTAGTGAAAAAATTTGTGTGCTGTAAGTTCCCTGCAACAGAACCCAAGGGCAAGAAAAAAGAACCACAATTAGGTAACAGAATTGTAAAAGAAAAGGAAACGTCAGTAAGTAACCGAAAAGGGTGAAACAGAGATCAAGCTAAGTAGTTGCAACCACATTGGGGAAAACATACACACACCCACAAAATAGAGAACTGGCAACATCCAAATAGCTTCTTTGGGATAAAAGAAAGCCTAAAAATGAAAACAAACACACATGACGATAATATTACAATCACAACCAAATAATGTAAAAGCTTACCGTTTGATCGTAAGCATCAATCCCTTCACTATCTAGAAGTAGAAGGTTGTATACGGTGCCATCAAGAGCAGTCCTTCTAAGTGGAGTACTCCACAACCAAAGGCCTTTCGTACATGGTCGATGAGTTGACGCCACCTGAAACCCACTACTCCTTCCAAGAAGCTACACACAAATTGCATGAGCACGGTTTGTAATCAGAAAACATTAAAATTTTCCAAGATTCAAACTAATATGTGGCATATATATGTTTTTGTTGTTTATTATTAATTGTTCTTACAAGTGATGTCATATCTGAATATATTACCTGCATTATTAAACTATGTATACATAAATAAATATAAACCAGTACTCCCTCCTGAAGTGGACATGTATTGTATCATACAACACCCAGACTGTAAGCAAACAAAAGAATACTCCAGATGCCATCTATGTTACTCGCACCCTATATTGCCTCACCTTTATATCAACACAAAGAGATTATCGAAATTATGGTTTTACTCCTATATTAGGAGATGTAACACCACATCCAGACTGTAAGCAAACAAAAGAATACTCCAGATGCCATCTATGTTACTCGCACCCTATATTGCCTCACCTTTATATCAACACACAGAGATTATCGAAATTATGGTTTTACTCCTATATTAGGAGATGTAACACCACATATTTACAAATTTTCGAGTATTATGAATTGAAAAACAGTTAATACCTCTAATCATTCAGTTGTTTCTCAGCCAATCGTTATACACATGGACAAATTTGTCTAATTATTGCATCATCAGAATTCGTAACAAATTCATATTTCTTTATCACCTTACTATCAACAAGCTGCGAAATAGTAGTACAAAAACAGAAACTTGAAATAAAAGCTACATTGTCTCTCTATCAACCCTACATTGTTTTCAAAGAACCTAATCAATAAAATTTACAAAGCAAAACCCTCAAACCAATTATAATTCCGAAAGAAAACCTAATCAACTAATTCTACTATTCAAAACCCTAACAGTAAATCAGTATCTAAATCAAACACTTAAATACACCGCAATTTGAACATTAATTCTACATTAATCTAGAGTTCAAGTCTCAGTGGAGGCATGCGTGTAAGTGTTCAAAATTCAAATTCCGTAATTCACCTTTACCAATTACAATTCCTAAACCCTAAATTCCAAATTAAAAACAACAACAAAACCCGAAAACGAGCGAAAGGAGCGGGGTTAATCAACCTGATTGAGAATGAAGCTCTTGCCCTGTCGAGCCCGACCGCAAACCGAAACAACACCAACAGGCTCCTTGAGAAGCTGAAGCACAGCAACAGCCTCCGGATCCATCTTGAACTTTCCATTCTCGTCACAATAAACCAGGCGGATCGCTCTCGGAGGACCTGACGGAACAGGCGGTGTGGCTGTGTAAGGTGAATAAGGCGCTGGCTCCGGCGAAAGAGACGCCGGTGAGTCCTCGCCTGAGCCTCTGCTAAAGAACCTGCGCATATTTTTAGTGTGTGTTGTGTGTGTTTTGGACGAGGGGTTTAAAGCAAAAGACGTGCGAGTTTGCTTTTACAGAGTGTGTCCTGTTTTTGATTAAAAAAGATTAGTGGGAGACGTTTAAAAGGAATTGAAACCGGTCAAATTGACCATGATTTCTACTTTTAATTTTATTAAATAAAAAATTAATGAAAAAAGAGAATCTAATTTAAAAAACATTTTTACTAATACACCTCAAATTTATATTATTTGGATATATAATTAAAAATTTATGAGGTCAGGACGTAATGAAAATAAATAAATACATTAATTTTCAAATTATATAATAATTTGAATCAATTATTTTTATAAAAAATAAAAAGGATCGTCGTTTATATAAAAAAAATAATATTATTATAAATTAATACTCTACAACTTAAATTTGCGTAAAAAATATTTTACTATAATATTTTGACATAATTTTCACAATCATACAATCAAATCGTTAAAAAAATTCATTAATCAATCTATACTATTATATTAAAATTTATTAAAATTTACAAAAAAATTCATTAATCAATCTATGCAAAAACGCCTACATGTTTTTGGACTGAGGCTGTGAGCACTGCATGCTATATTCAGAACAGAACCCTCATCAACAAAAACACTAGAAAGACACCTTACAATTTAATGACTAGAAAGAAGCCTACTCTTAAGCATGTTCATACTTTTGGAAGCAAATGCTTTGTGTTAAAGGATAATTCAGAATATGTTGGAAAGTTTGATGCAAAAGCATTTGAAGGAATATTTCTTGGCTATTCTATGGAGAGAACTGCATACATGGTTTATGTCATCAGTTAAAAAAAGGTTATGGAAAACACAGATGTGATATTTGATGACAACAAACTACCTGGACTAGAAGAAGCCAATGATGAAGATAGAGATCCATTAAGATTTGAAAATATGAATGATTCTGATGAAGAAATTGAAACTGAAGTTGAGATTACAGTTCAACAAACTCCAGTGAATGATGAAACAAGAGAAGAGTTTGTGCCAATCAACAATGAAGAAACAAGCATCCAAGACACACCTGTGAATGAGAGCACCTTCACATGGGGAGGAAATGAATATGATCATAACTTGGATGATGAAGCAACATCACACTTGAGGAATCAACCTGAGCATTCAAGAAAATGGGATAGATCACATATTACAGAGCAAATTATTGGAGATCAAAATGTAGGAGTAAGGACAAGGAGAGCAACTCAAAATTAGTGTCTCTTTGGTTGCTTTCTGTCCCAAGTTGAGCCAAAGAAACTTGATGATGCACTGTTGGATCCAGATTAGATTATTGCCATGCAAGAGGAGCTGAATCAATTTAGAAGAAACAAAGTATGGGAACTTGTGCCTGAACCAAAGGACAGAACCATTGTTGGAACAAAATGGGTTCTGAAAAATAAGATGGATGGAGATGGTGTGATTGTAAGGAACAAAGCAAGGTTGGTTGCAAAAGGTTACTCTCAACAGGAAGGCATTGACTATGATGAGACTTTTACCCATGTTGCTAGGTTGGAAGCCATCAGAATTTTCTTGGCATTTGCTGCACATTCAAATTTCAAAGTCTATCAAATGGATGTCAAGAGTGCATTTCTGAATGGAGAGTTGGAAGAAGAAGTATATGTGCAACAACCACCTGACTTTGAGGATCCACATTTCCCAGAATTTGTCTACAGATTGCTTAAGGCACTGTATGGACTTAAGCAGGCTCCAAGGGCATGGTATGACACTCTGTCACAATTTCTTCTTGAAAATCAATTCACTAGAGGCACATTGGACAAAACACTGTTTTACAAGAAATATGGCAATGATATTATCCTAGTTCAGATCTATATGGATGATATCATATTTGGTTCTACTAATGAGAAGCTATGTGAAAATTCTCTAAACTCATGCAAAGCAGGTATGAGATGAGCATGAGGGGAGAGTTGACATTCTTTCTTGGATTGCAAGTTAGTCAGAGAAAGGATGGTATCTTTATCAGTCAAACTAAGTACATCAAAGACCTATTGAAGAAGTTTGATTTGGAAGATAGCTCACCTGCAAAGACACCCGTGGCCACTGCCACTAAATTGGATGAAGATGCTAAGGGCAAGAAGGTAGATATTCTAGTCTACAGAGGCATGGTTGGTTCTCTACTCTATCTCACTGCAAGTAGGCCAGCCATCATGTTTGCTACATGTTTGTGTGCAAGGTTTCAATCAAATCCAAATGAGTCACATATGATTGCTACCAAAAGGATCTTTAGATATCTGAAGGGCACTCCATACTTGGGTTTATGGTATCCTAAGGACACATGATTCAATCTGGTTGGCTAATCTGATGCTGATTATACTGGATGCAAAGTGGATAGGAAAAGCACCTTAGGTAGCTTTCAATTCCTTGGACAAAGGTTAGTCTCTTGGTACAGCAAGAAACAACAATTTGTGTCAACTTCCATAGCCGAGGCTGAATACATAGCTGCTGGAAGTTGTTGTGCTCAAGTGATTTGGATTAGAAATCAACTTAGAGATTATGGACTTGTGTTGGAAAAGATTATGTGTGACAACACAAGTGCAATCTCTATAGTTGCAAATCCTGTCAATCATTCTAGAACAAAGCACATTGACATCAGATATCATTTCATTAGGGAACATGTAACTAATGGAACCATTGAGTTACATTATGTTCCCACAGTTAAACAATTAGCTGATATATTCACTAAGCCATTGGATGAAGCCACCTTCACAAGGTTGGTTAGTGAGATTGGAATGCTGAATTCTTCAGAATCTGGCTGAGTGAACAATCAACTAAATTGTTGCAGTAGTAAACACTTACTTTATCTAAATGCTCATTATTTTTGAAGTAAGTGTTGGCCGAAATATGACTTATAAATATTTCAAATCTGTTGCATATGTTAAAAATCATATTGTATCAATTTGAAATTTCTCTGAAATTTTAAGAAAATCACTATTTAAATTGTTATAATATTGTTCAGTGAATTTTTCTAGTGAATTTTTTAAAGATAATGAAAATTGAGTTTTATGAGTGAAAGAATATTTTGATAAGTCTAACTTCTCTAATGATTCATTTCATGTCAATGCTTGACTTCTCTAACAAGTCTCTTTAGAGTACTCTCGAGTTCTCGAATAGAGTCTTTTGGAGATATCGAACAGAGACATGCTTAAGTTCTTGAATATGGTATTTGAGTTCTCGAATATGATATTTGAGTTCTCGAATCATTTGAAAAGACTGAATTCTCTCTGAATTTCAACCATTTTTGGATTTTTATCTGAAATTTTAAATCATTCATAAAAACATATTTTATTCAATTTAGAATTACTTTTAAATTGGATAAACTGCCAGCTGTGGGTTACTACCTGCTTGAGTTATCGAATAAGCCATTCTTAACATATCAATAGTTGTTTTACACTTCTCGAATGCCTGACTTGTCGATACAAAACATGTATCTAATCGATAATTCAGGTGGTTCATACTTATACAATTCCATAACTATTCTATTCATTTCATTCGATTTCTCAAGCACCCAAATTCTCAAAACCTCTAAAAACCATAATTCAAAAAAGCTAAATTTCTTCTTCAACCCTATTCTCTTCTCTCTCTTCTGTATCAATGGCAAACAGTCAATTCAACACCAATTTCATTGCTATTACCAATGATGTTGAAGCATCCAAGGCCAATTACAAATGCTTTGTGAAATGGATGTCAGAATCCTATATCAAAGATACCCTTTCAGCCAACCCTACTCTGTATCTAAACATTCTAGAATAGTTTTGGAGCTCTGCTGTGTGTGAGACCAACGCACTCGAGGATGCTACTCTCACCTACACTATCTACTGTAAGATTCAAGAAAAGGACATCACTGTCACCACAGAGAGCATGAATCAGGCACTTGGACTCCAGCAAGAGGCGTATGATCCAATGGCAACTAATGATGAGTTGATAGAATTCCTTAAGTTCATAAGATACTCAAATGAAGTCAAGCTCGGAAACTTGAATAGAAAATTCTTAAGAAAGGAGTGGAGCTATGTGTTTGCTACTCTTCTCCATGTATTTGCTGCAAGAAAGTCTAGTTTTGATCAAATCAGTGTACCAACTCAGCAGATAGGCTGATCCTTGGCATATGGGAAAAAAAATCAATGTTGGGAATCTGATAATGCATGAGTTGTATGGGAGGCTTGGTAAGAACTCAACCAAGCGAGGTAATGACATCTTCTTTCCTAGATTTATTCAGTCTGTTCTTAATTATTTAGATGCTAGTTTGACTGAATTTTTTGAATTAGATAAAAATAGAATAGGCTATCCTAAGTCCATGACCAAACTCATTTTTGGTAATTTGGACACTAGGAATAATGTGGATGTGAGACTTGTAATAACTCCTCATATGCAGAGGTTATATGAGTCTTACCCCCACAACATGCCAACATTTGAGTCAAAATCTCATTTAGCTCGGCCCAAGCAAGTAGAACAAATTGCTAACACAGGTCCTACTAACTTACCTCCTCAACCAAACACATTACCAAACATTGAACCAACAGCATCATCCTCTCAAATGGGTGATGTTAGTAAGAAGAAGAGAAAGGAGATAGCATTTAAACCCTTGAAAATCTTATTAGATGTAGCTTTAAATGCTGAATTAGGCTTAGAAAGTGAGGAACCAAAGTCACCTTTACAGAAGCCAAAGAAGAGGAAAGCAAAGAAAACCACCTCTTCAGTCACACAAATGGTTGAAGTTGTAAAATCAGGGGAAATCAGCTCACTAGATGTGCCCTCTCAACAGGGTGCATCTATAGTTACAAGCATTCTCCCCAATGCACCTTCTTGTATAGAGTCTGCACAAAGGAGTGATAAGGCTGGCACTGACACACTGAGTGGAGAGCACATCACAGTTAAAACTTCCTCTATTTCTCAGGGGGAGTTGCCAAAATCTACTTTAAAAGACACTTCTCTTCCATAATCTACAACTAATATTTCTTCTCAACCTGCAACTCAAGAATTTGAGGAGCAAGGATTTGATCACCAAGAATTTTCTTCTCTTGGTGAGCCAGTGGACTCAAGTGACTTAGTGCAAGACACTCTGTTCACCACCCAGGACCCACATTCAGGTGGTAAGGGAGTGCATGCTGGGGCACATCCTGATAATACCAACAAAAATACAGAGGTTCCACTAGTTATCACTAGAGACTCTGTGCCTGTGTCACCTAGTATTGTAATTCATCCCACTTCTATGGAGACAACATTAGGAGAGTCATTACATCCAGTTGCAGAAGTTGCATCTGTAACTGAGGAGTCTAACTTGCCTAGCTCTAGCTCTAACTACATGTCACAATGACTGAAGCCTGTGTAACATGACAGTGCTTCAGGATCAGGGTCTGTTCTACAATAATTGACAGTTGAAGCACTTCAAAGCTTCATTGTGAATCAGATTCCCGAGTTCACAAAGATTGCTCAGAACCTTATCATAGTAGATATGCCTAATGCTGATTATGAAGCTATTCTTCTCTGTCACAAGAAAGATGTAGGGGAGCAACAGGAGAAAATAGCAGATGAAGCTGAAAGAGATTGCAATGTTGATGCATGGCTGAATTCAATTGGTAGTATGAGCCTAGATGATGCATTTCAGTTCATAAGAGAAGAGTATCTAACTGCCTTGGGCTCTAATGCAAAAACTCTCTCCCCTGATGAAGTATATGAAGCTGTGAATGATGCATACAAGGGATGTTTGAAGGCCACTCACTATCTTGGCAAAGGTGTGAAGTCAGAAATTGATAATGTCTGCAAGGAGACTTCTAAGGTAGTGAGTGAGCTTAAAACCAGATTTAATGAAGAATTCCCTCAACTCAGCTCAACTATCAGAGATGTAAACGACTGTAAAGCCACTTGCAACTCTCTAGATGCCAGACTGCCCATATTCCATGATGCTTTCATAAGGCTGACATCCAAAGTTGACACTCTCTCTACAAAACTCAATGACACCAATTCTTTTATCAATGTCATGCGGAGAAATCAGTATGGGGATAAAGCAGTCACAGATGTTCCCCTTCATGATATGAAACAGGCTGAGATAATTAGGCTCAAGGAGCAATCACTTCTGGTTTCAAGGCTGCACACTTGCTCAATAAAGTGGAAAGTTTGGAAACAGAAGTGTTCACTCTCAAGAAATACAATGCTGAGCTCAAAGCATCTGTAGAACTCCTAAATGAAAAGTTGGACACTCAAGCTACCACTACTGCTGATGTCCTTAATCAACAACAAATGCTTTTTGCAATAATGAAGCATATGGGCTTACCTTCACCAGAAGACTCCACAACCATCCAACCAGCCTCCTCCTTAAACCCAAAGGCCCAATCAAAGGCACCTATGTCTGAGAACAAGCCTGAGGGGGAGAAGGGTAAAGTAATCAAGGAAAAAGGGATCAAAATCTCTGAACCTAAAGCAAAGTTTGATCAAATCTCTACCAGATCCAAGAAACAAACCACATCCACAAACACCTCAAAACCATCATCTCAAGCAACTCTACCTACTGTCACTCTACCAACTATGCACATCACTACCCCAAGTGGCCAGAAACAAACAATCATATCCACAGTGATTGCAGGAGGTATGCCATCTGATCAATCTCAAACATCCAGAATTGAAGATGTCAAGCCTGTAGAAGTGAAAGTGGTGACTGAGGCCAAGCTACAAGAAATTGCCAATTCTGGTGTTTATCATGATGAAGCATTCTTGGAGTTTCTGCAAGTCTCAAGGTCAAAGGCTGTTGACAATTAAATATATCTAAGGAGTTTGAGAGAACAGATTGACTACTTCACTGTTGTGCCTAGGAGAGTTGATCAAGCATGGCTCAAGGTAATCATGATGGTGACCAAATCCAAGATATGGCACTTATCATATACCACCTTAGAAGCTCTCAAATTTATTGAATTGGACATAATGTTCAAGCTAATTAAGAAGACTAATGAGAACACTAAGATCTTATATGATGATATAAGGAATGATCAGCCCTCAAGATTGCATGAATTGCTTACAAATCCAAGAACCATCATCTATCAATCTAGTACTAAAATTGAAGACATCTGATAGGTCCATAATTAATCATATTTTTAATACCTATTTTATGTCCGTTTTCGTAATTTTATTAATTAATAAATTGTTTTATTTTGTTTTGTAGGAAAATAAATAAAAACAGATTTCTAGCAGGAAAAGGTGCAAAAAGTGAAAGGAGGTGGAAAATTCTTGAAGTCAAAGAAATTGGAGGAAAAATCGAATACTTATCCGAGAAAAAAAGGAAATTGAAGAAATTATATTCAAGATTGGATTGTAATCAAAGGGACCAAACCCAATATTTTTCCCTATATATATGGCATTCTCTCTTGTAATTTAGACACCAATTTAGATACACATAATTTAGGAGTAGGCTTAGAATTTTACCACTCTTATTTCTTATCAAACAGTGTTATAATAGTATTTTCAGCAATTGGAATTCCGTTTGTTTTTCGGCATTAACTTTCTTCTACGGTTGCGTTTTCTTTCAATTACAGGAAGTATCTTTGTTAGTTAATTTGATTATTAAGTTAGTTTTCATCGTGATAGGCTAATTCAATTTACATGCTCATGTTTATCATCCTTTAGTTTTAGTTTGATATTAATATAAGTACTACTTACGTTACTTCGTCGTTAGATTTATATGTTTTTATTTAATATTTATCTCGTTTATTTATTAATCATGTCTAGCTAATTTTATTGTCTTAGGATGAAGATGAAGTTAATTTAATTACTCTTGATTTCTTATTGTTCCTATTAATTGATTCTCATTATTTTTCTTGGTGCTTAATTTTTCGATTAACAAAGTGATTTTGATATATTATTGTTACCGGATTTATTTTTCATAGCCTATGCTTGCTCTTTGAAGTTTTGATAGGTTATTGTTAAATAATGTTTGCACAAAATCACGCAAGCGTACGTGGTCACAAGTAATATATAAGGTTAAGTCCAAATTCGTTCCCACATGGATCAGGTTATGGTTCTTTTCAGTAAATGCACCTATTCAACAATGTATGATCTTAATTCACTGCTAAGACAAGTAATTAATTGAGATTTTAATTAACTAAATTTAACTAATATGTAATTTAAGAATTAACTAGCTAATGAGATCTAAAATCAAATTACTTATATGGGAATAAACATGGAATTCTAACTTCATTATCTACTTCACTTAGAGTCGCAGCCTTTAATCAATACATGTGATGGTTTTGATATCTGATCGGATAACACGAAATAAGTAAAAGCTACCTCTCGGTATACTAATACCAAACTACGCATGCATCCACAAAAGAGATAGAAGATGGGTAGACACCAAATATGTTTAGACCCTATATCTCTATAGAATTTGAAAACATAAAGGTTTAAGCACAAGTTATCCACATAGATCACATAGGGTAGCATAATATCTCTATTTACGCCACAAATCATGATGTTAAAACATCAACGTATCCTATGCTAGCATGGCAAGTTCTAAATCTCAAGATCCACTCTCGTTTAGCAAGAGATTAACAAATTAGATGTTCGCGACGCATCTAAATACATGAAACACAACCATACGAGGATATCAAGAATTCACCACACATAAATCTTTAAAGCATATAAACTACTAAGCTAGATAGATAACTCCGTTAGAATCCCATGACAACGATTAGCTCATAATTGAACCGTTCATCGTCATGGGATTTGATGAAAACATAATATAAAACAAGATATGAATAAAAGAAGTAATTATATTAATAAACAAAGAGTTAAGAAAACAAATCTATAATCCAGAATAACACAAAGGATGAAGTAGATCTAGATCCGTTGCTTGTCACTAGCGTTGAATCCTTCTCTCCTTTTCCCCCTTGCAGATCTAAGCTATGTTACAAAAATAATAACTAATAATATGTCTATATCTATTACAATGGTATGATGTGTTTAAATAGGCTCTAAAAGTCTTCCCCAGCAAGAAAATACAAAAACAGAATTATAATAGAATTTCTGCAAGATACGTTTCCTAAATTGATTATGTTTTTAAGGAAAATTCGTGGCTGACTTTTCTTCAGATTTTCTGGAACGTTCCAAACATAATTGGACCTCTGGACCAACTTAGAATGATAGAAAATCTCGTTATCTTCGCGTGGACTGCTAACGGGCCTTAAACGGACTTCTAGAACTCAAGATATGGCCAAAACAGTGTAAACTGCGCAACCCTTCTCGAAAATCCGAATTTTAATCAATTAATTCCCCAAAAATTATAGAAGCATCCACCTTAGTCAACATCTCGTAAATCTGCACAACTAAGCACAACACATCAAAACCACCACAAACTTGAGTCCAAAACAATCAATTTAAGCCGATATGGAACGCTCCAAGTGGATATAAAATCCACTTATCACACCCCCAAACTTAAACCGATGCTTGTCCTCAAGCATAAACAATTACAACTAACTAACTAACTAGTACCACTTCCGTAGGTGATCACGGTTGCATTTGGCATATGCAACAAGCCCTTTAAACCCCTAGGCAGCCCCAGTGGACGAGTAAGGTCTCGTGAGGGCCTATAGCGAATGTACCCACAAAATCCATTTAACCTAATGCAATGCAATGCATGAATGCAACTAAAATGAAAAATGCAACGATCCCCTTCAAACTAACCAAAACCAACTAACAAGCAAATATCTCAAAGAATGCAACTAAATCCAAATAGAGCTCGACCAAGTTCCCGTATACTACCAATACATGAACAGAAACGTGCGTGTGTGCAATGCTCATCAGAAATACTCCCAAAACTAGGTCAAAAATCATACATGCTCTTCGTCAAGACAATCACAGGTTTATAAATAGAATAGACTGTAGACACTTCATAACCTAGGAACACCTCCATCCTTATCCAAGGTAGACAGAAATTCATGCTTTATTACTAACTACTACGACACATATATACAAGCATGCTTATTTAACCGTGCAATGGATGAGACCCCGAAAGGCTTATACAATAATACCCATGTAGCGAGCGTTGGGTTAGTGGATCCCAGACTATAAAAACCTTAGGTCACTAGGCACAAAGTCCCCTAGAACTTAATTGCTCGAGTATTAAAGAGCTCACCCTAGTTAATTTTGCATATAAACAATTGACACTTTTGATTTTTTTTTTCTTTTTTTTTCTGTTTTTTTTTTCTCTTTTTTTTTCTTGCCTTTTTTTCTTTTTTTTTTCTTTTCTATGCAATCTGGAATGAGAATTCTCAATTCCAACCCTAGACTACTCATATAAATATGAGTCGGCTACTAGCCATTTGACACCTAGCCATTATTAACAATTATTTACAATTTAAGCATGAAATCCCTGTTTTCCCCCAAACTTAGACTTAAGTGCTCTAGGCCATCAAGGGAATAATGAAAATTCTAAATATAATCAAGTGATTAAATGTCAAAACATCCAAACAAGCATGACCCTAACCTAGCCCAAAAGCACCCAATGAGACTGTGAAATTAGTTTTGTTTCTGAAACACATAAGTCAATTTCATAGAAACTATAAGTCAACCCTCTATTCATCATTACCACACTCAATTAGACACCTACCTACCAATCAGAATTAGCTCGTCTTAAGGGATCATGAAATATGCATGCTATGCAAATGCAACTAATATGAACTCACATGATATACGAAAAATAAAAACAAAATGTCCTATATGCAACAAACATAATTAATACGAACATGCATGAATTACTACTAAGCATATAAAATATGATATCCTACATGAACACATAATACAACAACTACTAATCCCTCAAACCACCCCCAAACTTAAAATATTCAATGTCCGCATTGAATGGAAGTAAATACGAGGAATAGCAGAAAACATACCTACAAGGCGCCTTACATATCCTTCCCCATCGCAACTCAACATGCTTGTTCAGCACAAATCCCCTTTCTTTAGCAATTGGCCTCAGCAACAAACGATTATACTCAACCTCCGCATCCGGAGAAGAAAATCTCTCCACCCTACTAGAACTACCCCTCATCCGCTTAGGAGCCATAACAATCAAAACCCCACTCAACAATAGTTCCACCAACAACCTCCAAGCAAAAATCACACCAAAACACCCAAATAACAAGACTAATATAAATCCCCCAATTTACAAGAACACAAATTCATAGAAAAAATAAAATTAGAGAAGAGATATACCCACTATGAATCAAAGAGGTGAACTTGTAATTAAAAATCCCCCCCAAACTAGAATTTTGAAGCCTTGGAATTAATTGTAGGAAGATATAATTTAAAATTGGGGTTGAATTTGTGTGTATATAGGTGTATGTATAGATGGGTAAATAAAAATTGTAGGTTAGAATTGGAGATGAGATATGAGTGGGAATAATTTTGGAATTAATCTAGGAACAGAATTAAAATTTAAGGGAGAAAAGAATTGGAAAAGAAGGGTTTGGAAAAGATTTTAGGGGGAAGAAAAGATTTTAATATGTGTTAAAAGATTTGTAATATTTGTAAACACAAAAATGTACAAGGACGTGAGAATCAGCTGGACAGAGAATTTAGTCACCTGGACAGGGGATGGCCACGAATTTGGCATGAATTTGTTAACACATTAATCCAAAATGAATTCCAAGATAATACTTGACACAAAAACTATAACGCCTTAGAATTTTTGTAATATTTATAATTATTTATTTATTATTAAATGTGAATTATGTGACGTGATTTTTTTTTTAGGAGGTAAATTATGTGTGATGTCGTATTGTGGGTTTATTTGATGATTTATAGGTGTCGGATAAGTCTACGTATTTTACTTTAGTTTTTGGTGATTAAATCCTATTTAATTTATATGTTATTTATCTTTTGGAAATTTTATAAAATCATCAAAATTAGTAAAAATTTTGAAATCTTTTGTATTATTAACTTTATTAGTTTATTTGAGTTTTAAAAATAGTAGATGGATTTATTTTGATTTTTAAGGATTTTAAAATGATTTTATGAATTTAGTTGGGTCTTATTGGTTTAATCTTGTAAAATTGATATTAAATTCGTTTTTGACCCCAAAAATATTTTAAAAATATGGGAAGATGGATAAATTTATTTTCCACATTTTAAAAATGAAATTTAGATTTTTCTCAATTATTACCTATTTATTTTCTATTTTATGAGGTGCATTTTTAACCTTTAATCAGAAAATTCTTACAAAATGCTAATTCTTTTTTCCCCAAATATTTATCACTTAAATCCCTAAATTGAAGAAGGGAGACAACATCAGCCCTGCTCTCTCTCTCCCGGTTCTTCTCGAAGGATCTCTCTCTCTCTCGCGCGGACTCTCTCTTTCGGTTTTCTCTCCCTCTCCTTCTCGTCACTCTTTCGGTAAAAACTCATCCCTTCCCCGCTGTTTTCCCCCTTCCCTGTTATTTATTTTCCCCGCTGATTTTCCTCTCGATTTCGTATGATGTGTGTGTGCTGCGTGCGTTGCTGTGACTGCGTGCGTGCGTGTATAGATATAACAGCGTGTGTGCGTGTATGTATAGGTCGTGTGTGTGTATACAAACTGGGTTCGTGTGTGTGTGTTTAGTGAAGTGGGTACTTCCAATTCTGTTAAATCAATGCCGCAAGTCCCCTATTTTTTTCCTTGTGTTCGTTGTTGTGATTCGCAGCTGAGTCTTGCCACAAATTTGAGTCGTTGTGAGTTCTTAGTTCGCGGATTGGCCATGGTCTGTTTGATTTTTGTTGTTAAATTGTTGGATTGTTGAATTGAGATTTGGGGCTTTCATTGTTATGGTCTTGGTTGTGTATATGTATGTAATTAAATTTCGAATTTAGTGATTATATGAAGGTTTTATTTCGTTAATTAGAAAGTAATTGCTTGAGTTCTTGGTATATGATTATATATATCTCTCTTGGATTTTTATTTCAAATATATGATTGTTTGAGGATTCTAAAAATTCGAATTTATTTGTATAAGGATGAATTATTCGGATTATGATGAATTATGTGATTTTAGAAATTGTTTAAGTATGATTTGGTAATTTTATTCGAAAATGAATTAAATTGTTATTTGTCGATAGGTATAATTTATTCGTATGAAGTGAAAGTGTTATTGGTACTTAGAGATTATAATTAGAAATCCTTTGGGCTTGTAGGTGGATTTGTAATCCATCGGATGTATTTGATTATGATTTGAGTCGGTTGAACTCCGACGGGATAGTCCAATTTATAAAGGAAACTCTGCCCGATTTTTGTTAGAATTATAGGTCATAAAATTTATAGTATAAGATTTTAAGTTGTTTTAAAGTTAAGCTGGTATTATGTATTAAATTCTTAAGTGGCTTATATGATTTCATGTCATAGATGCTATGTGTTTAGTTGCTTATCTAATAATGGTAAGTTGTTTGGTAAGTATGTATGATGTAAGTTATCTATATATATTTATATATTTAGTTATTTATGTTAGTGGTCATGGGTTAACGCAAGGGTAGATTAAGGGTAAATGTTTAAAGACGAACGTCGAGTATTTTATAGAATTCTGAAGTAGTGTTTTTATATGTGTAGATTCGAAGAGCGTAGACTTAAGGGATAAAGGAAAGGCAAAGGCTGAGAGTTTTTGAGCCAAGTGACTAGCGTGGAAATATTTGGTTAAGGCAAGTAACTCGAACCTTTTATTTCAGTTCAGGTTCTTTCAATTATACATGAATTGTTGTTTAAATTCTCATAATTTCTTGTCGTTTCCTTCAAGTTAATTGTAGAATCCCTTGCACTACACTGTTTAAACCATATTAATTATTCATTGTTTAAATTCTCATAACTTAATGTTGTTTCTCTCCAGAAATTGTTGAATCCTTTGCAGTACACTGTTTAAACCCTATTAACTATTGCATAATCCTCTATACTTTCTTGTTACCCTTATAGATTGTTGTTTTTCAACTACTGTACTCCCTCCTTATATTAATTCTTGTTGAATTATAAACCCCGTTGTATGTTATACCTTTTGTATTAGCTCAAACCTTAATTCATGCTTAATTCTTTAATCTGCACTAACCTAAATACACCTTATAAACCCGAAACTAAACTCCAAATCCCTAATTCTTATTAAGTCCCTAATTAATTAATTTCCCTTATTGCTTAAATTCCTATTTTTTTTTCCCGAGCCATACCTGGTTCGATACCGCCTTGTATTACACCTCTAAAATGGTCATAACTTGATAAACCTTTATTTTTAAATACCTGTGAATCACACTTGAACCCTACCTTGCGAACCTTATGCAATTAAATTAGATTTCTTACTTGACTTTCAGTCACTTATTCTTGAAGTTAAACAGAATAAATTCTCTACTCTGAATTATTGCCTAAGAATTCCATTCATCGAAACTTGCTTTACTTTATGGACATTTAATTAATTATTTTAAATTAGCGTAAGAGGCTAGGGTGGTCCTAGTCCAGCTCTTTAATTTGGCGTAAGAGGCTAGGGTGGTCCTAGTCCAGCAATAGAGGCCAATGTGTTGCCTAATTGGGAACCCAATTTTCAAAGTCCAGAGGGACCTAGTGTCCGGTATGGGGACATTACGTGGCTGATCACCCGTATTGTCCGATTTTAATAAAATCCTTAATTTAATTAAAATGTTTTAAAGGTGGGAAATTTGATATAAAAAGAGAAATCCATTTCTCTCTCTCTCTCCCTATTTTTGGAATGAATTACAAATTGCCAAACTTTGGAAAAACTCAGAGAATGATTCTTATATCGTTGTATCCGTACTCTTGTTGATGATTTTTATTTTGGCATCTATATTGTTGCTTGCTGAGCATTTGGCTCACTTATTGTTGTTTATAACCCTTTTTCAGTTAAGGAAGAAAAGGATACGACGTAGGAGCTATATCAGGAGAAGAACTTGTTGTGGGCTGTAGACAGACTAGTTTGGCTCTAGTACAAGGTTGGACTTTTGGGTATCAGTAGAGAATTGTGTAATAGTTATAGTTGGTTGTATTTATAATTGTGGAGCGTATGTATCTTTTAATTAAGAATTTAGTATTGTAATGTAATAACTTAGCTAGTAGTTGCTTGTTTCATACCACTACCTGTTAGAGATCCGGGTTAGTAGTGGGGTGTTGTATTATGATTTAATGTCTGGTTATCAGCTTGTATGTATTTAATTTTGGTTGTGTGCCCCGATCTTGTTTTATGATCGGGAGGGCATAGTAGTATGGTTCACCTGATCGGTTAGGACAGGTTGAACAGATGTTATGTTTTCTTAATTAGTTGGAACTGCAGTTATTTTCCTTTTTATAAATTTGGTTGGTTCAAAATACAGGTGGATAGTCCATATTACGAATACTTCATGCTGAAATTTTCAAAAATTCCCCTGTATCAAATTCTATTTTATTTAATTAAATCCAATAATTTATTATAAAAGTATATTTTTAGTATTGGGAAGTCGGGGCGTTACAGGTTGGTATCAGAGCTATCAGGTTTTGGTCACTGAAACAAGCCAGGATTAGGTATAGGTATAGGATAGGAGCGATAGGTGTAGGTTATCATTAGGATAGTAGGTAGTAGGTTTAGGATATTCTTTTATCGCTTTAATAATTTCTTTACTCGCTATATCGTTATCGCAGATGGTGGATGATTGAGATTATCCTCGGTATTTATTTTTGTAGTAGGATGGTTAACAGTGTACCTTGAACTCTGAAACTGTTGTGTTATATTAACTTTGTTGGTACCATGACCTTTATTTTCTTGTTATATGCACATCTTTTATTACATTTCTGAGTTGCCTAAATATCTCTTGTTAGCATTACTTGTTCAAGATAATACCTATGCTTCCTTGGTTCTTTACCCCGTTATAATTCTTGTGAACATAGGTAACTCAAATCCAGGATTCGAAAAACCTTATTTTGTATATATTAGCCTGTTGCTTAATAAATTTCTTGCTTTCTTATCAGAATCATGCCTCCAAAGAAGAAAACACCTGCTACAAATTCTGAAAACCAGAACACTGGCAATCAAAATCCAGTTGACCCGACTATGACTCAAATTCTCCAACTTCTTCAACAACAGACAGCCGCACTAGCTCAGCAACGACCCGCCCAACCAATTGTGACCTTCAAAGCTTTTCAAGCTGTACACCCTCCAGAGTTCAAAGGTACTGTCAACCCTATAGAAGCTAGGGCTTGGCTTAATGAAATGGAAAAAGCTTTTGCTTTGGTAAGGGTAGGAGAAGATCAGAAGACGGAATATGCTAGTTACTTCTTGAAAGCTGAAGCAAATTATTGGTGGGAGTCAACAAAACTGTTGCAAGGTGATGGAGTGATCACATGGCAGAGATTCACCGAGTTATTTCTCGAGAAGTATCTTCCAAGGTATATGCAAGATCAGCTGGAGATTCAGTTTTTAGAATTAAAACAAGAAAACATGAGCGTGGCAGAATACGAGGCAAAATTCACAGAGTTAGCAAGGTTTGTTCCTGAGTATGTCAATACTGAGGCAAAGAAAGCTAAAAGATTTCAACAGGGTCTAAAGCCATGGATACGTAGTAAGGTGGCGGTGTTTCAGTTAGAGAACTATGCAATGGTAGTGGAGAAGGCTATGATTGTTGAAGGTGAAAGTGAATTGTATCAGAAAGAGAAAGCAGGAAAGAAAAGGAAGATAGAAAGTACTGAGGGAAGTCAGAACCCAAAAGGCAATAATAATAATAACAAGTTCAAGCCAAGGAATGAGGGCCGGTTTGACAGGAACCGAGGTTTTCAGAAACCGAAGAATGGAAACGGTGGTCAAGGTAAACGTCTTCAGAATACCAATCAACAGCTTGCAATCAGACCAGCCTTACCTGAATGTACAACTTGTGGGAAGAAGCACTCGGGAGTTTGCCACAGACTCAGTATTACTTGTTTTAAATGCAACAAGAAGGGACATTACGCGGGAGAGTGCCCGACTTCAAAATCAGGGATAACATGCTACAACTGCGGGAAAGTTGGTCATATTGCTAAGGATTGCAAGGAGGCAGTTCAGTCAGGAAATGTTTTAAGGATAGCCGGACCCCCATCGGCAAATGCCCTGAGGATAACTGGACCTCCATCTCAGACCCAGACGTCTCAACCTAGAGCCAGAACCTTTAACATGACTATGCAGGATGCTGTTCAAGAAATGGATGTTGTTGCAGGTACGCTTCCTGTGAATTCAATAGAGGCTAAAGTTTTAATTGACTCTGGAGCTACTAAGTCTTTCATTTCCAACAAGTTTGTTAGTAAATTGCAATGTGAAATTCGACCTTTAGAGCAAGCTTTAGTGATAGAGGTGGCAAACCAAGATAAAGTCCCTGTCAATCAAGTGTGTCCTCAGTGTAATATAGAGATAGGTGGTTACCTTTTCTATGCCAATTTGATACCCTTCGAGATGGGAGAATTCGATGTAATTTTAGGAATGGACTGGTTGGCTGATTATGATGCACAGATTGAGTGTAGAAAGAAACAGGTGAGATTAAAGGTGGAGGATGATAAGGAAGTAATATTTCAAGGACAAGGGCATGTGAAGAAATTTCTGAGTGTTATGCAAGCCAAGAGGTTACTTAGACAAGGTTGTGAAGCGTATTTAGCACACGTGACGGACGTAGAGAAGCATGCACCGAAGATAGAAGATATACAAATTGTTAACGAGTTCCCTGACGTTTTTCCAGAAGAATTACCCGGTTTACCTCCAGATCGAGAAGTGGAGTTTGCTATAGACCTAGTAACTGGAGCAGAACCCGTGTCCAAAGCACCATATAGGATGGCACCGGTGGAGATGAAAGAGTTAGCAACACAATTACAAGAACTTTTAGATAAAGGAGTCATAAGACCAAGTGTATCACCGTGGGGAGCTCCTGTGCTGTTTGTCAAGAAAAAAGATGGTAGTATGAGATTGTGTATCGATTATCGAGAACTCAACAAGCTGACCATCAAGAATAGATATCCCTTACCGAGAATCGATGATTTGTTTGATCAACTTAAGGGAGCAGCTTATTTCTCGAAGATTGATTTAAGATCGGGCTATCATCAATTAAAGATCAAACCTGAAGACATTCCAAAGACGGCATTTCGCACAAGGTATGGACATTACGAATTCTTAGTGATGCCATTTGGATTAACCAATGCTCCAGCAGCATTTATGGATCTTATGAACAGAGTCTTTAGGAAGCATCTGGATAAATTTGTGATAGTTTTTATTGATGATATTTTGATATATTCCAAGACCCGGGAAGAACATGCAGAACATTTAAGGATTGCGTTAGAAATATTGAGAGCAGAGAAGTTGTATGCCAAGTTTTCAAAATGTGAGTTTTGGTTGGAAGAGGTGCAGTTTCTAGGTCATATTATCAGTAGGGAAGGAATTAGAGTTGACCCCGCAAAAATAGAAGCTGTGGTGAATTGGAGCAGACCGAGAACGCCCACCGAAGTGAGAAGTTTCTTGGGATTGGCTGGTTATTATAGGAGGTTTGTTCAAGATTTCTCTAAGATCGCCTCACCATTGACCAGGTTGACTAGGAAAAATGAGAAGTTCATATGGAATGAGAAGTGTGAAGAGAGTTTCCAGGAATTAAAGAAAAGATTAGTAACAGCACCAGTGTTAGTCTTACCAGACAGTCAAGGAAACTTTGTGATCTACAGTGATGCTTCATACAAGGGATTAGGGTGTGTATTGATGCAACATGGAAAGGTGATTGCGTATGCTTCTCGACAATTAAAGCCTCATGAGCAGAAGTACCCGACTCATGATTTGGAGTTAGCAGCAATTATATTCGCACTAAAGATTTGGAGACATTATCTGTATGGTGAAAAATGTGAGATTTACACGGACCACAAAAGTTTGAAGTATATCTTCACTCAACGAGAGCTTAACATGAGGCAAAGGCGATGGTTAGAGTTGATTAAGGATTATGACTGCACAATTAATTATCACCCAGGGAGAGCGAATGTAGTGGCCGACGCATTAAGTAGAAAGGAGAGACTGAACATGTTTACCATCTCAAAGGAATTGTTCAAGGAGTTTGAAAAGTTGAGATTAGAAGTCCAGATCTCGGAGCCTACCAGTGGTAAGTGTTATACCATGACCTTTCAACCCGAGTTACTTGAAAAGATACGGAGATGTCAGGAGGAAATCATGAATCAAGATATGAACACATTGACAGGTGAAGAGATTTGCACTCAGAAGGATGATAAGGGTATCTTAAGATTTTCTTCGAGGATTTGGATTCCCAACGTGCCAGAATTAAAGAATGAGATTTTGCGGGATGCTCACAGTTCAAGATATTCAATTCATCCGGGGAGTACGAAGATGTACCAAGACCTGAAGGAACATTTCTGGTGGCCTGATATGAAAAGAGAGATTGCAGACTGGGTTAGTAAGTGTTACACATGTCAAAGAGTCAAAGCTGAACATCAAAAGCCTAGTGGACTATTACAGCCATTAGATATTCCTGAGTGGAAATGGGAGCATTTAGCTATGGACTTCGTTGTGGGACTACCGAGAACAAAAGCTAATCATGATGCAATTTGGGTAATCATAGACCGTTTGACTAAATCTGCCCATTTCCTTCCAATCAACGAAAGATTCTCACTAGATAAGTTGGTACAGCTGTATTTGAAGGAAGTGGTTATGCGTCACGGTGTGCCAGTAACTATTGTATTTGATCGAGATCCACGTTTCAACTCCAGATTTTGGAAACAATTTCAAGAATGCTTAGGAACTGAGCTTAAGATGAGTACAGCCTATCATCCGCAGACAGACGGACAGAGTGAACGAACCATTCAAACTATTGAAGATATGCTACGAACGTGTGCATTGGATTTTAAAGGAAGTTGGGACGAGCACCTACCTTTGGTGGAATTCTCTTACAACAACAGCTATCATGCGAGTATTGGGATGCCGCCATACGAAGCTTTATATGGAAGGAAATGTAGATCTCCTGTATATTGGGATGAGGTTGGTGAGCGTAAGGTGTTAGGATCGGAACTAGTACAACAAACGAAGGAAAAGATCGAAATCATTCAGAAACGGCTAATTGCTACCCAGAACAGACAAAAGAAGTATGCTGATCAAGCCAGGAAGGATATGAATTTTGAAGAAGGAGAGAAAGTGTTGTTGAAAGTGTCACCTTGGAAAGGAGTTACGAGGTTTGGCAAGAAAGGAAAGCTCAGTACGAGATACGTAGGACCTTTTGAGATCTTAAGACGGGTTGGAAAAGTCGCGTATGAGTTAGCCCTACCTCCACATATGAGTCATATTCACAATGTCTTCCACGTGTCAATGCTCAAGAGATATCATCCAGATTTAAGTCATGTGATCGAGTATGAGCCTATTGAGTTACAACCAGATCTGTCGTATATAGAACAGCCTGTAGCAATTCAGGACAGAATGGATAAGAAGCTAAGGAATAAGATAGTTAAGTTGGTAAAGGTTTTGTGGAGGAACCCAAGAGTTGAAGAATCAACTTGGGAACTTGAGAGCGAGATGCTAGAAAACTATCCTCATTTATTTACTTAGGTGAGATTCTGGGGACAGAATCCTATTAAGGGGGGAAGGATATAACGCCTTAGAATTTTTGTAATATTTATAATTATTTATTTATTATTAAATGTGAATTATGTGACGTGATTATTTTTTTAGGAGGTAAATTATGTGTGATGTCGTATTGTGGGTTTATTTGATGATTTATAGGTGTCGGATAAGTCTACGTATTTTACTTTAGTTTTTGGTGATTAAATCCTATTTAATTTATATGTTATTTATCTTTTGGAAATTTTATAAAATCATCAAAATTAGTAAAAATTTTGAAATCTTTTGTATTATTAACTTTATTAGTTTATTTGAGTTTTAAAAATAGTAGATGGATTTATTTTGATTTTTAAGGATTTTAAAATGATTTTATGAATTTAGTTGGGTCTTATTGGTTTAATCTTGTAAAATTGATATTAAATTCGTTTTTGACCCCAAAAATATTTTAAAAATATGGGAAGATGGATAAATTTATTTTCCACATTTTAAAAATGAAATTTAGATTTTTCTCAATTATTACCTATTTATTTTCTATTTTATGAGGTGCATTTTTAACCTTTAATCAGAAAATTCTTACAAAATGCTAATTCTTTTTTCCCCAAATATTTATCACTTAAATCCCTAAATTGAAGAAGGGAGACAACATCAGCCCTGCTCTCTCTCTCCCGGTTCTTCTCGAAGGATCTCTCTCTCTCTCTCGCGCGGACTCTCTCTTTCGGTTTTCTCTCCCTCTCCTTCTCGTCACTCTTTCGGTAAAAACTCATCCCTTCCCCGCTGTTTTCCCCCTTCCCTGTTATTTATTTTCCCCGCTGATTTTCCTCTCGATTTCGTATGATGTGTGTGTGCTGCGTGCGTTGCTGTGACTGCGTGCGTGCGTGTATAGATATAACAGCGTGTGTGCGTGTATGTATAGGTCGTGTGTGTGTATACAAACTGGGTTCGTGTGTGTGTGTTTAGTGAAGTGGGTACTTCCAATTCTGTTAAATCAATGCCGCAAGTCCCCTATTTTTTTTTCCTTGTGTTCGTTGTTGTGATTCGCAGCTGAGTCTTGCCACAAATTTGAGTCGTTGTGAGTTCTTAGTTCGCGGATTGGCCATGGTCTGTTTGATTTTTGTTGTTAAATTGTTGGATTGTTGAATTGAGATTTGGGGCTTTCATTGTTATGGTCTTGGTTGTGTATATGTATGTAATTAAATTTCGAATTTAGTGATTATATGAAGGTTTTATTTCGTTAATTAGAAAGTAATTGCTTGAGTTCTTGGTATATGATTATATATATCTCTCTTGGATTTTTATTTCAAATATATGATTGTTTGAGGATTCTAAAAATTCGAATTTATTTGTATAAGGATGAATTATTCGGATTATGATGAATTATGTGATTTTAGAAATTGTTTAAGTATGATTTGGTAATTTTATTCGAAAATGAATTAAATTGTTATTTGTCGATAGGTATAATTTATTCGTATGAAGTGAAAGTGTTATTGGTACTTAGAGATTATAATTAGAAATCCTTTGGGCTTGTAGGTGGATTTGTAATCCATCGGATGTATTTGATTATGATTTGAGTCGGTTGAACTCCGACGGGATAGTCCAATTTATAAAGGAAACTCTGCCCGATTTTTGTTAGAATTATAGGTCATAAAATTTATAGTATAAGATTTTAAGTTGTTTTAAAGTTAAGCTGGTATTATGTATTAAATTCTTAAGTGGCTTATATGATTTCATGTCATAGATGCTATGTGTTTAGTTGCTTATCTAATAATGGTAAGTTGTTTGGTAAGTATGTATGATGTAAGTTATCTATATATATTTATATATTTAGTTATTTATGTTAGTGGTCATGGGTTAACGCAAGGGTAGATTAAGGGTAAATGTTTAAAGACGAACGTCGAGTATTTTATAGAATTCTGAAGTAGTGTTTTTATATGTGTAGATTCGAAGAGCGTAGACTTAAGGGATAAAGGAAAGGCAAAGGCTGAGAGTTTTTGAGCCAAGTGACTAGCGTGGAAATATTTGGTTAAGGCAAGTAACTCGAACCTTTTATTTCAGTTCAGGTTCTTTCAATTATACATGAATTGTTGTTTAAATTCTCATAATTTCTTGTCGTTTCCTTCAAGTTAATTGTAGAATCCCTTGCACTACACTGTTTAAACCATATTAATTATTCATTGTTTAAATTCTCATAACTTAATGTTGTTTCTCTCCAGAAATTGTTGAATCCTTTGCAGTACACTGTTTAAACCCTATTAACTATTGCATAATCCTCTATACTTTCTTGTTACCCTTATAGATTGTTGTTTTTCAACTACTGTACTCCCTCCTTATATTAATTCTTGTTGAATTATAAACCCCGTTGTATGTTATACCTTTTGTATTAGCTCAAACCTTAATTCATGCTTAATTCTTTAATCTGCACTAACCTAAATACACCTTATAAACCTGAAACTAAACTCCAAATCCCTAATTCTTATTAAGTCCCTAATTAATTAATTTCCCTTATTGCTTAAATTCCTATTTTTTTTTCCCGAGCCATACCTTGTTCGATACCGCCTTGTATTACACCTCTAAAATGGTCATAACTTGATAAACCTTTATTTTTAAATACCTGTGAATCACACTTGAACCCTACCTTGCGAACCTTATGCAATTAAATTAGATTTCTTACTTGACTTTCAGTCACTTATTCTTGAAGTTAAACAGAATAAATTCTCTACTCTGAATTATTGCCTAAGAATTCCATTCATCGAAACTTGCTTTACTTTATGGACATTTAATTAATTATTTTAAATTAGCGTAAGAGGCTAGGGTGGTCCTAGTCCAGCTCTTTAATTTGGCGTAAGAGGCTAGGGTGGTCCTAGTCCAGCAATAGAGGCCAATGTGTTGCCTAATTGGGAACCCAATTTTCAAAGTCCAGAGGGACCTAGTGTCCGGTATGGGGACATTACATGGCTGATCACCCGTATTGTCCGATTTTAATAAAATCCTTAATTTAATTAAAATGTTTTAAAGGTGGGAAATTTGATATAAAAAGAGAAATCCATTTCTCTCTCTCTCTCTCCCTATTTTTGGAATGAATTACAAATTGCCAAACTTTGGAAAAACTCAGAGAATGATTCTTATATCGTTGTATCCGTACTCTTGTTGATGATTTTTATTTTGGCATCTATATTGTTGCTTGCTGAGCATTTGGCTCACTTATTGTTGTTTATAACCCTTTTTCAGTTAAGGAAGAAAAGGATACGACGTAGGAGCTATATCAGGAGAAGAACTTGTTGTGGGCTGTAGACAGACTAGTTTGGCTCTAGTACAAGGTTGGACTTTTGGGTATCAGTAGAGAATTGTGTAATAGTTATAGTTGGTTGTATTTATAATTGTGGAGCGTATGTATCTTTTAATTAAGAATTTAGTATTGTAATGTAATAACTTAGCTAGTAGTTGCTTGTTTCATACCACTACCTGTTAGAGATCCGGGTTAGTAGTGGGGTGTTGTATTATGATTTAATGTCTGGTTATCAGCTTGTATGTATTTAATTTTGGTTGTGTGCCCCGATCTTGTTTTATGATCGGGAGGGCATAGTAGTATGGTTCACCTGATCGGTTAGGACAGGTTGAACAGATGTTATGTTTTCTTAATTAGTTGGAACTGCAGTTATTTTCCTTTTTATAAATTTGGTTGGTTCAAAATACAGGTGGATAGTCCATATTACGAATACTTCATGCTGAAATTTTCAAAAATTCCCCTGTATCAAATTCTATTTTATTTAATTAAATCCAATAATTTATTATAAAAGTATATTTTTAGTATTGGGAAGTCGGGGCGTTACAAAAACTCCGTACATGACAATACTCGGACATAAAGAACCTGGACAGGATATTGGCGATGTCTTGGCGCGTGTTTGAGCAGATTTTTCCTTTTTTTTTTTTAATAACCAACCAACCTGCTGCTAAAACAACCCTTGCAAGCCTTCTGTTACACTCGCAGATTGCGCACAAGTAGAGCAGATTGCTCGAGTTACAGATACACCTGCGCAGATGGCGCGAATGGCTGGCAGACTGCGCTGATTACAGAAACTGTTCGGATATTTTTTTTTTTTTACAACAATTTTTTTTTTCACACAATATTTTTTTTTTTCAACACTCATTTTTTTTTCTTCTCTCTACACTACACTCTACTTTTTTTTTTCTACACTAATGCGTGGGTTGCCTCCCACGAAGCGCTTCTTTAACGTCAATAGCTTGACGTCAATTCCTCAACTCATGGCGGTTTCAAAAGAATAACTGAACCGTTCTCAACAGAAAGACCATTCACACGAACGTTGACCTCTTGTTTACTAGCTTTCCACAAATCTCTTCCCTCGGACTTCGACCTGATTTTACTATCCAACAGCTTAATTTTCTTCTTTTTCTTCTTCACACCTCTAATGTGCTTCTCCGACTCAAACGTCAAGCTTTCTTCTTCCTTATCATCAGCTTTCCACCTTCGCAACACGTTATCTTGCCCCTCTTCAAAAATCACTAGCTCATTATTCAAAAGGACATACCTCAAATGTGGTGGAAGTTTCCCAAGCTTTACACTCGAGAGATCTCGAGAAGAACTGTCAATGAAATCACTGATGTGATGCTTTCGCACGTGTGTGTCCGACTTTTCGCTCAACAACTGATCAAGTTCCTTTCTCTGACCCGTATCAACTATTTCCACACTACAACACTCTTCATCCTCTGTCGGAAATTTCATGGCCTTGAAAACATTAAAGGTGACATTCTGATCTTGCACCCTCTTTGTAAGCTCTCCTTTTTGCACATCAATCAAAGTATGGCCTGTAGATAGAAAAGGCCTTCCCAAGATTATGGGAATCTTCTTGTCTTCTTCAAAATCCAAGATAACAAAATCAGCTGGGAAGATAAGCTTATCAACTTTCACCAAAACGTCCTCCACTATACCCCTTGGATATGTGATAGATCGATCAGCCAACTGCAAAGAGATATTGGTTGGCTTTGGCTCCGGCAGCCCAAGTTGCTTGAACACAGATAAAGGCATGAGATTGATGCTAGCTCCCAAGTCACACAAGCACTTGCTAAAAGAAAGGTTGCCAATAGTGCAAGGGATGGTGAAACTTCCCGGATCTTTAAGTTTGGGTGGCAACTTCTGCTGCAGAACTGCACTACACTCCTCCGTTAATGCCACTGTTTCAAATTCTTCCAACCTTCTCTTTCGTGACAAAATATCCTTCATGAACTTTGCATACCTCGGCATCTGCTCCAATGCTTCAACAAATGGAATGTTAATGGACAATTTCTTGAAGACATCCATAAACTTCTGAAACTGAATTTCTTGACTTTTCTGCACGCGTCGAGGAAACGGAGGAGGAGGATAGATTTGATTATTCTTTGAAGATTGCTCCGGAGTAGACTTTTCAACAGGTTTCTTGATCTTCTCACCATCAAGCTGATCAGCCACTAAATCAGATTTCTCAATTTCTGGCACCGCAGATTTTTCAACCTGCTGATTCTGAACATCTTCATCTTCTTCAGCTGCTGATTGAGGGCCTGCTGTAACCTTTCCCGATCTCAAAGTCACTGCATTAACCTGTTCTTTGTTCCCCCTTCTGCCTGGATTTGTTTCCGTATCACTAGGAAGAGTCCCCTGTTGCATGTTCAACAAAGTACTTGTAATCTGTCCCATCTGGTTTTCCAAGATCTTTTGAGAAGCTTGAAGGTTCTTCAACATCATCCTCATATCATCCATTTTTGATTTTTCATTAGATGATTGCCCCGCATGAGCCTGGGGTTGTTGCTGCTGAAATCCAGGAGGTTGATATGGTGCCCTTGGAGCATACTGCTATTGATAGCCTTGATTGAATGGCCTAGCTTCCTGACTTTAAAACTGCTGATAGGACTGCTGAGGTTGTTGAGCACTTTGGTTGTTGCTCCAGCTGAAGTTAGGATGATTCCTGTTGTTCGGATGATAAGTGGCTGGAACTGGTGCAGTAGGTCTCTGGAAATTACTAACGAACTGTGCTGATTCAGAAGAGATAGCACACTGACTTGTCTCATGTGCGCCCGCACATAGCTCACAAATACTAGCAACCTGCTGAACCCCATAATTAGCAAGAGAATCCACCTTCATCGTAAGAGCCTTCAACTGAGCTGCAATAGCTGAAGTTGTGTCAACTTCAAGAACACCTGCTACCTTACCTTGAGAAAGCCTCTGGGTTGGATTTTGATATTCATTAGCAGCCATCATCTCAATAAGATCATATGCTTCCTCATAGCTCTTAGCCCACAGAGCTCCACCTGATGCTGCATCTAGCAAAGGCCTAGACTGTGCTCCCAACCCATTGTAAAAACCATTAATAACCATCCAATCAGGCATGCCATGATGTGGACACCTACGAAGCATCTCCTTGTAACGTTCCCAAGCCTCACACAAAGACTCGCCAGATTGCTGCTGAAATTGAGTTAACTGGTTCCGTATTGCTGCAGTTTTCGCCATAGGGAAAAATTTAGTAAGAAACTTCTGAGCAAGATCATCCCATGTAGTAATGGAACCAGCTGGTAGAGAATGTAACCAGCCCTTAGCCTTATCCCTCAGAGAGGATGGGAAAAGCCTCAACTTGATAGCATCCTCCGACACACCATTAAATTTGAAAGTGTCGTAGATCTCGATAAAGTCCCGGATGTGCATGTTAGGATCCTCTGTCGAAGCACCCCCAAACTGAACCGAATTCTGCACCATCTGAATTATGCTCGGCTTGATCTCAAAGTTGTTTGCTGCAATAGCTGGCCTGACAATACTAGATTGTAAGTCATTGATCTTTGGCTGCGAATAGTCCTTCAAAGCCTTGACTGCTGCTGGTAATTCTGCCATCTCTACAGTAGTTTCAAGTTCCTCTTCTGCCAGTTTTTCCTTACGAGCCTGCAAAACGTGTTCGCATACACGTTCAAGTACCTGAAAACAACACGAAACAAACTAACTAAGTAAGCAAATAAAAATCCGAGTCAGTGAACGCTAACGACCATTGACGACAAGCACATAAACTAAATTAAACACCGATGATCCCCGGCAGCGGTGCCAAAAACTTGTTTGCACAAAATCACGCAAGCGTACGTGGTCACAAGTAATATATAAGGTTAAGTCCAAATTCGTTCCCACAGGGATCAGGTTATGGTTCTTTTCAGTAAATGCACCTATTCAACAATGTATGATCTTAATTCACTGGTAAGACAAGTAATTAATTGAGATTTTAATTAACTAAATTTAACTAATAGGTAATTTAAGAATTAACTAGCTAATGAGATCTAAAATCAAATTAGTTATATGGGAATAAACATGGAATTCTAACTTCATTATCTACTTCACTTAGAGTCGCAGCTTTTAATCAATACATGTGATGGTTTTGATATCTGATCGGATAACACGAAATAAGTAAAAGCTACCTCTCGGTATACTAATACCAAACTACGCATGCATCCACAAAAGAGATAGAAGATGGGTAGACACCAAATATGTTTAGACCCTATATCTCTATAGAATTTGAAAACATAAAGGTTTAAGCACAAGTTATCCACATAGATCACATAGGGTAGCATAATATCTCTATTTACGCCACAAATCATGATGTTAAAACATCAACCTATCCTATGCTAGCATGGCAAGTTCTAAATCTCAAGATCCACTCTCGTTTAGCAAGAGATTAACAAATTAGATGTTCGCGACGCATCTAAATACATGAAACACAACCATACGAGGATATCAAGAATTCACCACACATAAATCTTTAAAGCATATAAACTACTAAGCTACATAGATAACTCCGTTAGAATCCCATGACAACGATTAGCTCATAATTGAACCGTTCATCGTCATGGGATTTGATGAAAACATAATATAAAACAAGATATGAATAAAAGAAGTAATTATATTAATAAACAAAGAGTTAAGAAAACAAATCTATAATCCAGAATAACACAAAGGATGAAGTAGATCTAGATCCGCTGCTTGTCACGAGCGTTGAATCCTTCTCTCCTTTTCCCCCTTGCAGATCTAAGCTATGTTACAAAAATAATAACTAATAATATGTCTATATCTATTACAATGGTATGATGTCTTTAAATAGGCCCTAAAAGTCTTCCCCAGCAAGAAAATACAAAAACAGAATTATAATAGAATTTCTGCAAGATACGTTTCCTAAATTGATTATGTTTTTAAGGAAAATTCGTGGCTGACTTTTCTTCAGATTTTCTGGAACGTTCCAAACGTAATTGGACCTCTGGACCAACTTAGAATGATAGAAAATCTCGTTATCTTCGCGTGGACTGCTAACGGGCCTCAAACGGACTTCTAAAACTCAAGATATGGCCAAAACAGTGTAAACTGCGCAACCATTCTCGAAAATCCGAATTTTAATCAATTAATTCCCTAAATCTCAAGATCCACTCTCATTTAGCAAGAGATTAACAAATTAGATGTTCGCGACGCATCTAAATACATCAAACACAACCATACGAGGATATCAAGAATTCACCACACATAAATCTTTAAAGCATATAAACTACTAAGCTACATAGATAACTCCGTTAGAATCCCATGACAACGATTAGCTCATAATTGAACCGTTCATCGTCATGGGATTTGATGAAAACATAATATAAAACAAGATATGAATAAGAGAAGTAATTATATTAATAAACAAAGAGTTAAGAAAACAAATCTATAATCCAGAATAACACAAAGGATGAAGTAGATCTAGATCCGTTGCTTGTCACGAGCGTTGAATCCTTCTCTCCTTTTCCCCCTTGCAGATCTAAGCTATGTTACAAAAATAATAACTAATAATATGTCTATATCTATTACAATGGTATGATGTGTTTAAATAGGCTCTAAAAGTCTTCCCCAGCAAGAAAATACAAAAACAGAATTATAATAGAATTTCTGCAAGATACGTTTTCCAAACGTAATTGGACCTCTGGACCAACTTAGAATGATAGAAAATCTCGTTATCTTCGCGTGGACTGCTAACGGGCCTCAAACGGACTTCTAGAACTCAAGATATGGCCAAAACAGTGTAAACTGCGCAACCCTTCTCGAAAATCCGAATTTTAATCAATTAATTCCCCAAAAATTATAGAAGCATCCACCTTAGTCAACATTCTCGTAAATCTGCACAACTAAGCACAACACATCAAAACCACCACAAACTTGAGTCCAAAACAATCAATTTAAGCCGATATGGAACGCTCCAAGTGGATATAAAATCCACTTATCAGATAACAAGTTTCATAGTATATGCTTGTCTCGTTAATTGATATATCTTATTTGTGAAGAAAAGAGGATTGATTTAAGGACGAGTTGATATTAATTGTGATTGATTAACGGATTCGGATTCCTAGGTTTTCCATATTATTTGATAATCTTTGTTAATTAGTTTAATTAGGTTCTAGTTCTCAAACCTATTTATCTAGTTCTCCTGATTTAATTATTAGGATTTTGAAAATTCATAGTCTCTGTGGATCGACCTGTATTTGCTACAATTAACCACTGTGTGCTTGCAGTTATTTTGACACATCAACATCAGTCAGCTAATCATTCCCAAACACCTTATCCCTCAGAACAAAAATTTGATTCATGCTATCATCAGTCAACTAACCAAAAAGAAAGGGCTCAGAACAGCAAAAGAGTTAGAGGCTCTATAGTGTCTCAAATCATATCTAGCAACTGGCACTGTGTCTAAAACTGCAAAGTATAGTAAAGGCTATGGTGGTGATAAGGATGAGGACAAGAGTAATAGGAGAGAAAGACATCACATAGGTGATAAGGGTGATGAAGACAAGAAGAAGAAGGATGAGAGAGGAAAGAAAGGTGATGGTGACAAAGAAGGAGAGAAAGTATATGAAAGAAAGGGTGGAAGACAGCAAGCCTTAAGCATTACTAACAGTAATCTCACCACAACACAAGACTCCATGTATAGGGTGAATGCAGTTACTAATGACCTAACAAAATCTAAACATATGGCTTCTGCAACTGACTTGCCACCTCAAGCAGAGAAGATTCAAATCAAGAAACCATCAGTATGTCTCCAAAAGCAAACTGCTAATGGTGTACTACAATGGTTAAGAGACAAATGCTTCAAAATACTTTCAAGTGAAAAGATGAAAATCAAGCATATGGCCAGAAAGGCAAGGAAGGTGAAGACATCTACATCCCAGGCTCTCACAATTATTCCAGGATTAGACTTGCCACCTCTTGATGAAGGCTATGACATGGAGGAAATGACATTTCTATAAACTCAAAGAATCTATCACGTGGCTATAGTTGATGATCACTTGGAGTTCAAATACACAGCTGGAGGATGAAAAGATTCAAGCAAGGTATGTGCCAACACTGGGGCAAATTGTATGATTTAGAATGAGTGATGGTGTTACTAAGCTATGATGATGAAAAGGAAAGAATCTGGAAGGTGGAGCTAGCACACTTCATTAAGATGAAGAGAGACCATGAAGAAGTGTTGAGAAGGGAGAATGAAGAGAAGTTGAGAAAAAGAGAGGAGGAGTTTGTTGCTCTTGAAGCTAAGGCTGATGAGTTAAGGGCTAAGGGTTAATGCAAAGTCAAATACAATCCTTACATTGTGGAGTACAAGAAATATGGAAGAAATGTGAAGATTAGAATGGACTACATTAGCTCCTACTCTGAAGCTAAACTGAATGAAGTAATCAAAGATCTATCAGGCTCCCCTCTAATTGAAGAACTCTATGCAATGGAAGATATTATTCTACCAATGGAAGAAAATGCAAAGAAAGCCAAAGAAAAGGAGAAAAATAATGATCTACAAGCCAAAGCTCAAAAGATGAATCCAATGGAAATTGGCTAGTATCTCTTCATAGCTGTAAGAATGTTTTCTTTGTAATTTTATCCACATTATCAATCAATTTCATACCTGTACTTTTTAAGTTTTATCTTTATGTATGTTAGGCTTGTTATCAAAAATAAAATTGTGACTAAGGGTTTTACTCACAATTTGGGGAAGATTGTTAGTGATAAGTGGATTTTATATCCACTTGGATCGCTTCATTTCGGCTTAAATTGATTGACTTGGTCTCAAGTATGTTGTATTTTTGATGTGTTTTGTGTAGTTGTGCAGGATTAGTTATTTCAGCTAGGGTTGGCATTTTCTATCGATTTTGGAGTTGAAAATTAGCATTGGAATGAAGAATGGGAACTTGCTTTAAGCTTCCATGAAGATTATAAGGCTAAAGGATTGAAGACGGAAGCTCGCGGAGAAGAAACGGAAGTAAAAGGGGATAAAACGAAGGAAACAAGCAGAAAAACCAATCCGGCAGACCTTAGCTGCACAGACTGCTCCCAGACCACGCAGGGTGCGCCGGATACAGCCTGTAGCTACGGAGACTGTGCCCCTGCTACGCAGGGTGCGCCCCAGAATGCTGAAATTCTTGAAGGTCCTGATTTTTAGCCTTAATTCGAAATTAAATTGTATTTTTAGGTAGTTACTTGCTGGACAAGTTGTCTAAGGCCTATTTAAACTCATTGTATCATTGTAATTAAAATAATTACTTATGATAACTTAGAATCACAAGGGAGAAAAGCAGAGAAGGATTCAATTACGCTCGTGACAAGCAACGGATCTAGATCTACTTCATCTTTTGTATTCTTTTCTTAGGCGATACTCTGGATTTTGGATTTGTTTTCTTAACTCTTTATTCTAGCATTATTATATTTATTCAGTCTTTGTTTTACATGATGTTTTCATCAAATCCCATGGTGACGAACAGTTCAATTATGAACTAATCGTTGTTATGGGATTCTAACGGATTTATTTATGGAGCTTTAGTATCTTGATGCTTTAAAGATCTGTGTGTGATGTATATCTGATATCCTTGTATGATTGTGCTTAATTGTTAGATGCGTAGCTAACATCTAATTTGTTAATCTCTTGTGAAGTGAAAGTGGATCTTGAGATTTAGAACTTGCCATGCTAGCATAGGTTCATGATTGTTTATCAACATGATTCGTAGCATAAATAGAAATATATTATGTTGCCCTATGTGATCAATATGGATAACTTGCTCTTCAACCGTTATGTTTTCAAATTCTATAGACATATAGGGTCTAAGCATAATTGGTGTCTATTCATCTTCTATCTCTTTTGTGGATGTATGGGTAGTTTGGTATACGTATGCTGACAGGTAGCGTGTACTTGTTTCGTGCTGTCCGATCAGATATCATAACCATTGCATATAGTGATTAAAGGCGTCAGATCTAAGTGAAGTATTTAATGAAGTTAGGATCCCATGTTTTTATTCTCATAAGTAAATCAGTTTTAAATCTCGTTAGTTAATTAGATCTAATTCTTGTTAATTAACATCTTAGTCAATTTAGATAATCAAACCCCCAATTTGTTAATTGTCTTAGCAGTGAGTAAAAACCATACATTGTTGCATAGGTACAATAACTAAATTAAAATCAAAACCAGATCTCAGTGGGAACGAACTTGACTTAAATCTGTATTACTTGTGACCACGTACGCATGCGTGTATTAGTGCAAACAAGTTTTTGGCACCGCTGCCGGGGATCATCGGTGTTTTATTTTTAGTTTATGTGCTTGTCATCAGTGGTCGTTAGAGTTCACTGATTCGGATTGTTTCTTACTTAGTTTGCTTATTTGTGTGTTTCAGGTACTTGAGCGTGTATGCGAACACGTTCTCAAACTCGAAACCTGGAAGACGTAGAGCCAGTAGCAGATAAAAGCGAAGAGGAACTTGAAACAATAGTAGAGATGGGAGAACGAGCAGCAGCAGTTAAGGCTTTGAGGGACTATTCTTAGCTGAAAATCAATGACATCCAATCTAGTATTGTCATACCAGCCATTGCAATTAACAACTTTGAGATCAAGACGAGCACAATTCAGATGGTATAGAATTCGGTTCAGTTTGGGGGTGCTTCTACGAAAGATCCTAATATGCACATCCGGGACTTTATTGAGGTTTGTGACACATTCAAGTTCAATGGGGTGTCTGAAGATGCTATCAAATTGAGACTTTTCCCATTCTCGTTGAGGGATAAAGCTAAGGGTTGGTTACACTCTTTACCAGCCGGTTCCATTACTACATGGGAGGATCTTGCTCAGAAGTTTATTACTAAATTCTTCCCTATGGCGAAAACTACAGCAATAAGGAATGCTCTAACTCAATTTGCACAGCAATCTGGAGAGTCTTTGTGTGAGGCTTGAGAGCGCTACAAGGAGATGCTAAGGAAGTGTCCTCATCGTGGTATACCTGACTGGATGGTGATCAATGGTTTCTACAATGGGTTGGGAGCACAGTCTAGGCCTTTGCTAGATGCAGCATCAGGTGGAGCTTTATGGGCAAAGAACTACGAGGAAGCTTATGATCTAATTGAGATGATGGCTGCTAATGAATATCAGAATCCAACGCAAAGGCTATCTCAAGGCAAAGTGGCAGGAATTCTTGAAGTGGATGCAGCTACAGCTATAGCAGCTCAGTTGAAAGCTTTGACCATGAAGGTGGATTCTCTTACCAACTATGGAGTTCAACAGGTTGCTAGTGTTTGTGAGCTATGTGCGGGCGCACATGATACAAATCAGTGTGCTATCTCTTCTGAATCAACACAGTTTTTGAGTAATTTTCAGAGACCTTCTATACCAGCTCCAGCCACCTATCATCCGAACAACAGAAACCATCCTAATTTCAGCTGGAGTAACAATCAAGGTGCTCAACAACCACAACAGCCTTATCAACAGCAATATGGAGCAAGGCCGTTAAATCAAGGCTATCAGCAGTAGTATACTCCAAGGCAACAATTCCAACCTCCGGGATTTCAGCAGCAACAGTCTCATGGGAATGTTGGTCATCCTTCGAATGAAAAATCTGAATTGGATGAATTGAGGTTGATGGTTAAAAGTCAGGCGGTATCTCTCAAGACGTTGGAGAATCGGATAGGGCAAATTGCAAGTGCCTTACTTAATAGACCACAAGGAACTCTTCCTAGTGATACAGAGGCTAATCCAGGCAAGAGGGAAGTCCATGAGCAGGTGAAGGCAGTAATTGAGATCGGGAAAGGTTACAATAGATCTAAAATCAGTAGCTAAGGAAGATGAAGAAGTTCAGAATCAGAAATTTGAAAAATCTGCAGTGCCCGAAATTGAAAAATCTGACTTGATGGCTGATCAGCTAGATGGTGAAGTTGAAAAGAACAAGAAGTCTGCTGAAAAGTCTTTTCCGGAGCAGTCTACAAAGAGCGATCAGATCTATCCGCCTCCACCATATCCTCGACGCTTGCAGAAAAGTCTAGAAAAGCAATTTCAGAAATTTTTGGACGTCTTCAGGAAATTGTCTATTAATATTCCTTTTGCGGAAGCTTTAGAAAAGATGTCGAGCTATGCTAAGTTCATGAAGGGGATTTTATCAAGGAAGTTGAAGCTCGATGAATTGAAAATGGTTGCTTTGACGGAAGAGTGCAGTGTTGTTCTGCAGCAGAAGTTGCCTCCTAAACTTAAAGATCCGGGAAGTTTCACCATCCCGTGCACTATTGGCAATTTATCTTTCGACAAGTGTTTGTGTGACTTGGGATCTAGTATCAATCTAATGCCTTTGTCTATCTTCATGCAACTTGGTCTACCTGATCCGAAACCTACAAATATCTCGTTACAGCTGGCTGACCGGTCGATCGCATATCCTAGATGAATAGTGGAAGATGTCTTGGTAAAGGTGGATGAGTTTATCTTTCCTACCGATTTTGTCATTCTAGACTTTAAGGAAGATAAGGAGATTCCCATCATCTTGGGAAGGCCAATCCCAGCTACCGGCCGAACTTTGATTGATGTACAGAAAGGGGAGCTAACTATTCGGGTTCAAGGGTTTTACTTTGATTGATGCTCGAGGAAATTAATGTTGTTAAACCTTCCATACAAGATCTCTCGAATGTAAAGCTCGGAAAACTTCCACCGCATTTGAGGTATGTCCTTTTGAATGATGAGTTAGTGATTTTTGAAGAGGGTCATGATAATGTGTTAAGAAGGTGGATAGTTGATGATTAGGTAGAAGAGTGTTCTGTTTAGTCGGCTGAGAGGGATAAACACCTTAGAGGTGTGAGGAAGAAAAAGAAGGCGAAGAAGTCGATGGGTGGAAAAATCAAGGTGAAAAGTGAAAGAAAAGTTATGTTGGGAGTAAGCAATCGAGATGTCAATGTTCGTATGAATGGTCTTTTCGTTGAGGACAGTTCGGTTATTCTCTTGAAACCGCGATGAAGTGAGGAAGCAACGTCCGGCTTAATGACGTCAACGACAGCGCTTCGTGGGAGGCAACCCACGTTTTTCGGCATTTTTTATGTATCTCTACTATCCTTTTTATTCCATTCAATGCGGACATTGAATATTCTAAGTTTGGGGGTGGTTTGGGGATAAGTAGTGTATAGTAGTATTTTTGTGTCATTGTGTTCATATAGATATCATATTTTGCATATTAGTGGTAGCTCATTCATATTTGTTCGTATTTTTGCATGTTTGTTTCATATAGAACATTCTGTTATTTTGTTTTTGTATACCATGTGAGTTCATATAATTGCATTGGCATAGCATGCATATTTCATGATCCCTTAGGATGAGCTAATTCTGATTGGTAGGTAGATGTCTATTTTAGTGTGGTATGATGATTAGAGGGTTGATTTATAGTTCTTATGAAATTGACTTAAATGTTTCAGAAACAAAATTTTTACATAGTCTCGTCGTTTGCTTTTGAGCTAGGTTGAGGTCATGCTTGTTAGTTGTTTTGAGATTTAATCACCTGATTACATTTAAAATTTCGTTATTCCCTTGATACCGTAGGAGCACTAAAATATAAGTTTGGGGGAAACCAGGAATTTCATGTTAGTTGTTAATAGTTGTTAATAATGGTTAGGTGTCAAATGGCTAGTGCCGGCTCATATTTATATGAGTAGTCTAGGGTTGGATGAGAATTCACATTCCAGATTGCATATGGAAAAAAAGAAAAAGAAAAAAATAAAGAAAAAAAGAAAAAAAAAGTTATTGTGCGAATGTTTAAATGCAAAATTAACCAGGGTGAGCTCTTTAATACTCGAGCAATTAAGTTCGCGGGGACTTTGTGCCTAGTGACCTAAGGCTTTTATAGTCTGGGATCCACTAACCTAACGCTCGCTACATGGGTATTATTGTATAAGCCTTTTGGGGTCTCATCCATTGCACGGTTAAATAAGCATGCTTGTATATTATGTGTCATAGTTGTAGTAATAAAGCATGAATTCCTGTCTAAATCAGATGAGGATGGAGGTGTGCCTAGGTTATGAAGTGTTTACAGTCTATTCTCTTTATAAACTTATGATTGTCTTGGCGAAAAATGGGTATGATTTGGACCTAGTGTTAGGAGTATATCTGATGAGTATCGCACACACGCACATTTCTGTCAAGTATTGTTAGTATACGGGGACTTAGTCGAGCTCTATTTGGATTTAGTTGCATTCTTCGAGATATTTGCTTGCTAGTTGGTTTTGGTTAGTTTGAGGGGATCGTTGTATTTTTATATTAGTTTCATTCATGCATTGCATTGTTATTGCATTGTTTAGTTAGATGGATTTTGTGGGTACATTCGCTATAGGCCCTCATGAGACCTCACTCGTCCACTAGGGCTACCTAGGGGTTTAAAGGGCTTGTTGCATATGCCAAATGCAACCGTGATCACCTACGGAAGTGGTACTAGTTAGTTGTATATAGTTATATTTGTTTATGCTTGAGGACAAGCATCGGTTTAATTTTGGGGGTGTGATAAGTGGATTTTATATCCACTTGGATCGCTTCATTTCGGCTTAAATTGATTGGCTTGGTCTCAAGTATGTTGTATTTTTTATGTGTTTTGTGTAGTTGTGCAGGATTAGTTATTTCAGCTAGGGTTGGCATTTTCCGTCAATTTTGGAGTTGAAAGTTAGCATTAGAATGAAGAATGGGAACTTGCTTTAAGCTTCCATGAAGATTATAAGGCTAAAGGATTGAAGAAGGAAGCTCGCGGAGAAGAAACGGAAGAAAAAGGGGCTAAAATGAAGGAAACAAGCAGAAAAACCAATCCGGCAGACCTCAGCTGCACAGACTGCGCCCAAACCGCGCAGGGTGCGCCAGAAATAGCCTGTAGCTGCGCAGACTGTGCCCCTGCTGCGCAAGGTGCGCCCCAGAATGCTGAAATTCCTGAAAGTCCTGATTTTTAGCCATAATTCGAAATTAAATTTTATTTTTAGGTAGTTACTTGCTGGACAAGTTGTCTAAGGCCTATTTAAACTCATTGTATCATTGTAATTAAAATAATTACTTATGATAACTTAGAATCACAAGGGAGAAAAGCAGAGAAGGATTCAATAACGCTCGTGACAAGCAACGGATCTAGATCTACTTCATCTTTTGTATTCTTTTCTTAGGCGATACGCTGGATTTTGGATTTGTTTTCTTAACTCTTTATTCTTGCATTATTATATTTATTCAGTCTTTGTTTTACATCATGTTTTCATCAAGTCCCACGGTGACGAACGGCTCAATTATGAACTAATTGTTATCATGGGATTCTAACGGATTTATTTATGGAGCTTTAGTATCTTGATGCTTTAAAGATCTGTGTGTGATGTATATCTGATATCCTCGTATGGTTGTGCTTAATTATTAGATGCGTAGCTAACATCTAATTTGTTAATTGCTTGTGAAGTGAAAGTGGATCTTGAGATTTAGAACTTGCCATGCTAGCATAGGTTCACACTACAAGAAAACAGTAAATAGACATCGGTCGTAAATGCCACTGATATTAAAAGATGTAATAACATCATCCCGCATTAAACTGATGTCTTTATTATTCTTAGACATCACTGTTTTTAAAACTGATGTCTAAAGTCACTCTTTAAAAAATTAAAAAAATGCGCCCTTGATTTTGTTTTCCCCCTTAGCGAAAATTTCACCCCCTAAATCAAAATTCCCCCCTTAACCAAATATTCTCCCCGCCCATACAAAATAATTGACCCTCAGACAAATTAAATAAAACACAATCTAATTAAACAAAATAATTCACACACACTCTCCCTCTCTGTCGAACTCTCTCTCTCTGTCGAACTCTCTCTCGACTCTCTCTCTCGACTCACTCTCTCTCGACTGAATCTCTCTAGCTCATCTCTCACCACCACAAACTCACCTCCGGTGCACTACTCTACTCACCACTCCGTTCGACCTCTCTACTCACCACTGCTTCATGTCGAAATTGGTAAGAATCGGTAATACTCTACACGAATAAGGTCTCCTCTGGTATTTCTAGGGTCTTCTCGATCTATTGAGAGCTTCAATTTGAGGGGGTTTTTAAGTCAAAACCCTAATTTCTTAATTTGGGGCTTTTAAAATCAAAATCCTAATTTCTTAAATTGTGTGTTTTTATTTACTTGGATGTATTACCCTAATTCTTTTGAATGTATTCTTTTTACAGGACCTTATTCACTTGGTTGTGGTTGTGGCTGTTCTTAGGTAATTTTCATTTCTGAATTTCTTATTTGAATTTGTGATATGTGTTATATCATATGATTATTTGTATGTTGTTTAATTGGATGCACGTTATTATTTATGCATTATATTGTTGGATTTTTTGCTACTAATTGGATGCATGTCATCTAACACTGTTATTAATTAGTGGTAATTTGTAATTTATGATTTTTGGCTGCTATTTTGTTGCTTTTCTACTAGTCAAGTTTGAAATTATATGAGTTGGATGTATTTTCATTCTCATTTTGAATTTCTTATTTGAATTTCTGAAATGTGGTATTATATGATTATTTGTATGTTATTTAATTGGATGCATGTTATTATTTGTTTATTATATTGTTGGATTTTTGGCATGTCATCTAACAGTGCTATTGTTTGAGTACTACTGTTTTTCTGACATAATCGACCAAGAGAAAGTGTGAATGTTGTTGTGATTTTCTATTGGTCAATTTGAAATTATATGAGCTGGATGTATATTAGTTTCATACCTTGTTAATTATTTTATTGCTGGCTGGAGGTTTATGTTTTAGTTTTCGAATTTTACGAAAACCTTAAATATTGTCGTTTGAGTTTTTATTGTTTGGCTGATATTCAGGGATATTTTTTTGGTTTGCGAAGAAGAAAGGATAGTTCCTAGCTGTTGTTCACGGTGTTGACCTAGTGCTTCTACTAATTAAGAGGTACTCCCGCTCCCTTTCTTGTTTATATAGCGACTTTTTCTCTTTGTGTATTTGATTGTCATGATTGCTTATTCCACTGCTCTGTTCTTTATTAAAACTCAAATAGTATATGGTAGTTGCACTTTCTCTATTTTCCATGTACAAATTTGAATTATAGAAATTGTATGCCTTTAGTTAAACGTTAATTACATGTTACCTGTTATTATTAATTTAGATTGAAGATTTGTGTTCCTTTTGTTTTTCTTATGTCTATCATGTCCTATTTGTGATTATTGCTAGCTATCATATGTCATCCGTGCATTTTATTAATATAAACTATTGGATTTTTATTATATATATAAGGCTACAATAAAACTATTATAGGTCAGAATACATAATAAGTAATCACTAGCTATAATTATACTAAAAATTTGACTGACATACCAGGTCATTGGAAACTAAATGGATAAGTCTTGGATAAAAGCGGATAGGGATTCATTGGAATATGAAATTGGAGTCGAAAACTTCTTGATATTTGCTGAGGATAATGCTAAAAACCCAAAGAAAATCCCTTGCCCATGTGCACGCTGTGTTAACTTCAAGAAATATTCTGTCAAAATAATCAGAGGTCATCTATATGAAGCGGGTTTTAGTTTAGGGTATTATGAATGGATTTGGCATGGAGAAGAGGTTGTTAAAAGTACCAAGTCATCAGTTGGTAGTACTTGTCCTCCCTCAAAGCCCACACTAAATTCAGAAACATTTAACGTATGTGAAGCAGCCTATAATAAGAAAGATTTCGATAATGAATCAGCTGAGTTTAAGAGATTTGTTGCCGATGCGGAACAACCTCTGTTCGAGGGAAGTGAGAGCACTAAACTTGAGTCAGTGTTAACACTACATAATTGGAAGGCTAGGTTTGGAGTTAGTGATAAGGCCTTCACTGATCTGCTTGAATCTATTGGCTCTTTTCTTCCAAAAGATAATGTGCTTCCTGCTAATATGTATGAAGCAAAGAAAACCTTAACTGATTTAGGACTCGAGTATGTTAAATTCCACGCTTGTCCAAATGACTGCGTATTATACAGGGGTCCAATTCTTGAGTCTTCTTTTGAGTGTCTCAAATGTCGTCTTTCTCGCTGGAAAGTTGGGAAAGATGGAAAAATTAGGGTTAATGTGCCATCCAAGGTTATGTGGTATTTCCCGATAATCCCCATTGTTTAAATCTGCTTCTACTGCTAAATTAATTAGCTGGCATGCAGATAACGTGTGTGATAATTTAATTGGGACACTTCTTAATATGAAATACAAGACTAAAGACAGCACTGCCTCTCGTCTTGATATGGTTGACATGGGATTAATGGCTGATTTAGCTCCTGAAATAGGTGATAAAAGAATATACTTGTCTCCTACCCCTTTTAATTTGTCCAAGAAAGAAAAAAAAATTATGTTGTCATCATTGTCCAATATAAAACTTCCATATGGACATGCATCAAATATTAAAAATTGTGTATCAATGACTGATCTAAATTTGAATGGGCTGAAGTCCCATGATTGTCATATCCTCCTCCAACAGTTACTACCTGTTTCTATTCGTTCTGTGCTTCCAAAAAATGTTAGGGTTAGTATCATAAGATTGTGTTTTTTCTTCAACTCTTTGTGCAACAAAGTTGTGGATGTGTCAAAATTGAGTAAACTACAAGCAGATCTGATTTTGACCTTGTGTGAGTTGGAAAAAATATTCCCTTCATCATTTTTTGATGTTATGGTACATCTCACTGTCCACTTAGTAAGGGAATTGCATTTATGTGGACCGGTTTTTTATAGATGGATGTTTCCATTTGAACGATTCAATAAAATATTGAAAAGTTATGTAAGAAACCGATTTTATCCGGAAGGTTGTATAGCTGAAGGTTATCTCAAAGAAGAATCAATAGAATTTTTCACTGAGTTCTATAGTGAGAGTAGTAAGACTGCTGGTCTTCGGAAAGATGAGACAACAATTATGGTCCAATAGGTGGTGTGACAATGAAGTCGGTACCAGAAAAAGAACGAGATGAGGCGCATCTTACAGTCCTCCTCAACAACACTGAAGTGGAACCATATGTTATGTAAGTAACATTTTTAAAAGTATCTTTTTAAGTTTCAAAGTTCTTTTTCATGCTGTCTAATCTTATCTGATGTAATAATTGTCAGGTTGCATAAGAAATATTTGGAAGGGATTTACCAAGGGAAAAAAATAGTGCACAGTGGCTATTGGGAGAGCACAATCGACAATTTGCTGATTGGTTTCAATAAAAAGTTAGTTTACATTCTTTCCTTTTTTATTACTTTTTTCTGTAAGCAGTCATGTTTTTAATTGAAGTCAACTTATATGCATTGTGACTTTACGTGCAGGTAAGTACATAAATGAGGGAGAATTCCGAAGTCGTTTCTGAAACAAAAAGATGGTTGGCAGGAAAACCTTCATTTTCAGTGTTGACTTACGAAGGTTATGTTGTTGACGGGGTCCGATACCACACAAAACAGCGAGATAATGCAAGGGTAGTTCAAAACAGTGGTGTGTCACTAGTTGCTAGGACAGTCCAAGTCTCTAGTGCTAAGGATATAAATCCTATAGAGACTGATTTAACATTTTATGGGGTTATCGAAGAAATATGGGAGTTAGATTACCACACATTCAAGGCCCCTTTGTTTTTGTGTACATGGGCAGCAAGTAATAGAGGTATCAAGTCCGATGATCTTGGTTTCACGCTTGTGAACTTCAATCGACCAGGTCACAAAAAGGACAAATATGTCTCTGTTAACCAAGTCAACCAAGTCTTTTATGTTGAGGATCCAGCTGATGCTAATTGGTCTATTGTGCTATCATCGACAAATCGAGACTATCATGACGCGTACGATGAAGATGCCCCAGAAGAGACCTCTTGGAACCCTCCTCCATTCTGTTCTAATATCCCTATATGCGACCCAACTGATTATGATGATGCAAGTGTCAGCAATAAACGACAAAGCGTTGAGGGGATTTGGGTGAAAAAGTCATAGGTCATAGGTGCAAGTGTCATACGTTTAGTGGCTAGCAATTTAGTTTTAATTTGCTTCCACTTTGTAGTTGTTCATGATATTTTTAATTAGAATTGTCTGTCTTTTTGCTTATCTCTGATTTTTGCATATTTTCAGTGAATTAACTGATAATTTTGCATATTTTCTGTGATATTAACTGAATGCATATTTTCCATGATAATTTAGCATATTTTCCATGATATTAACTGATTTTGCATAAGTTTTTACAGATTGAAGGAAAACAAGAGAAATGGCACCGAATAAAAAGCAAAAGAAAACAAAAAAGGCAGACTCGGATAAGGTTACCACTAAACAGGTGGAGATTGAGGTCAAAGAAGCGAAAACTCATGACTCACAGATAGCTCAAGCATCAGAACCTCAACAGGCCAACTCAGAGCAACCCACGGTTACTACAACCGACACTGTTAGATCAAAGTCTGCAGGTAAGCGTGGTGTATACGCAATGTACAAAGTGGTTGTGAAGAAAGCTCGCGGGAAAAAGACTAAAGTCACATTCAATGATTGGGGAGTTGCTGATGGCAAAACTAGGGCGCGATTGCAGTCATATATTGGAATGTTGGCCAGGACTACGATTCCAATCGACATTACTAGTTGGCCAAATGTGGATCCTGAATTAAAATCAAAGCTTTGGCTAGATATTCAGGTGCATTTTACATTTTACTTGTGTTCTCTATTTTTACATGTGTTGTTAATTTCTCGTATTTAAATTTCTCATTTTACTTGTGTTTTATCCAGTCTACATTCAAAGTGAAACCACATTGTGAGCACTTTGTCCTAAAGTCTGCTGGTTGTAAATGGAGACAATTTAAGACTGATTTGACGAGGAAGTTTTTGCGGCCATATGTTGGACAGAAGGCGATATTGAGTAAGCCCCCAAAGCAATATGCTTTTGTTAGTAAGTCAACCTCGAAAAGATTTGTGAGACAGAGGACTGATTCGGCATGGGAGGTATGATTTTATTTTATAGTTTTATTTTGTATTCGATAATTCTGTTCATTTTATATTCTGTACCTGTATATATGATATGTAATTCCATAATTTTGTATTTAGGAAATACATGAAGCGCATAGTGAAAGAGTTTCTTATCGAAAATATCATCACCTCTTGTCAAGAAAGGGTTATACTGGTTTAAAAGAAGATGAAGTAAGAACTAAGTCAATATTGTCTTGTTCGATAAAAATTTAGCATGAATTTTTATATTTTGCTTCATTTTAAACAGATAAAAAGTGGAAAGTTGGAGCCGGGAGTAGAACCTGATAGAGCAATATTATGGATAAAGGCTCGTAAGCGAAAAAATGGCCAAGAGGTTGAAGATGTAGATGAAGATTTACAACTTGTATGCGATACAATTGTAAGTCTCCTACTATATTGGCATACTAGTAGGGCATCATTTATAATTAATAAAATTTTAGACTCTTTGTAATTTGGGCTAATTATTTTCATATCAATAGGATACTTTGTTGGAAAAGAACGAGAAGGGTGAAATACAATTTTTTGGAGCTGAAGATGTTTGACTACAGCTTTGGGGAGTCTTGAGCATTCTGGTAGGGTCCGCGCTGTTGGAGGGTACATCACTCCAAAACAGTTCTTTAATTTGCCACGAGAGAAGATAGTTCGAATAACGAAGGAAGAGTTGATGGCCCGTGATCATCAAAGGGATGAAAAGACGAAAGCTCTTGAGGCAGAGATTGCTCAGCTGAAGGCATTGATTACTTCCGGCCAGAATCATCACTTCCCAATGCAGTCTAAAAAGGCATGTTTCCAGCCGGAAAACAATCAGCCTGCTGCAGTTGTGCTAGAGTTTGATGAGGATTGTGTTCCTACAGATGCTCCCCCTAGGCCTTCACCTCCTGGAAATTTGGTAAATTAATCGATAGAAGGATAATTTAATTCCATAATTTAGTATTTTATTTTATTGATTAAGCTCTATGAATTGATGATTTCTTTTTACCTTAGTATTTTTATTTGTTCATTTAAATATTGTAGGGAAACAGAATGTGTGACCTATCTGTCGAGAGGATAGAGAACAAGGTTGCATTTGGTATGGTGTATCCTCGCGAGACTGGAGGAAAAGACCATGGAATTGATATACCACTTGGACATCAGTGTGTCTCTGTCGATGGCATCATCAAACAAGATGCCTTGCTTCCAGTGCCGATCTGTGGTGAATTGGAGACAGTCCGCGATGCACTTAGCTCTTTTTTAGCATGGCCTGAGGATTTAATAAGCTACACAACTACTGAGGTATAATTTACTATATGTGGTCTGAATTTGAAATAAAAATGGTGCTTGTGAGGATATTACAAATGAAATTGTGTTTAAATTTTTGATGGTTTGATGATCTACAGATTAAGAAAAAAGAAAGGGTGCGACTAAGTGGAGAAAAGAAAACCAAGCATGATGAGTTGCAGAAATTGAGGGCACAGTTCTTACATGCAAAACTAAGTGCAAAAGTGCCGAAGGACTTGCACTTATTGTATAAACATGTAACCAGCTGGGCTTTCGATACAGGTTGACTGCAAGTCAGAAGTGTTTGGGCATGAAAAGACAATTTATTTATTATATGAGAATGTTTTGGCGTTGTTGGAGTTTGATATGCTAGGGCAAGCTGTAATTACAGCTTACATGGCGTAAGTTATAATTTTTCTTTTTCCGATATGCATTCTAATGTTAGTATTTTTCCAATTGCATGTCTCTACTTCTAATGTTGGTATCTTTTTTGGTAGGCATTTGCATGCTAAGATAAGTGAAAAACCAGAACAGGCAGAAACATTTGCTTTTATTGACCCTGGATCCACATATAAGTTGAATGCTGATTTTGAAGCTTACATTATTGACCGCTTGAAAGAGGGCAACCCTGATCGGCTGTTCTTTTTGTCGCATAATCAGGAGTAAGTTCTAGCTTATATTAAGTTACGATACTAAAAAACTGGATACAGTACTAAAAATCTATCTTTGGTATGTTTTTTAATGAAAACAGTATGCATTGGATTTTGGCTGTTATTTGGGAAGGTGAAATTTATTTTCTCAATCCACTCCCTCACCCAACACAGTTTCTATTACTAGAACAAGCATTATCAAAGTAATTTTTTATTTACCATAACATTTGATGAAAATTCATGTTTTTTTGTGTACATTGGATCAGTTTTTATTTTTTATGCAGGGCAGTGAAAACTTTCAATTGTGAAACTGGTAGGGGCAACCGGAAGCCGGCCAAGGCAAAGTTTCTGAGTGTAAGGACTTTTACACTTCATTTCAGTTTCTTTCAGTACTAGTTATAAGTATGTTTTTTCATGCATTTTATTTTTTGGAATTAATAGGGATCCCCCAAGCAACCTGGTGGTACTGAATGTGCTTATGTAGTAATGCGCTACATGAAAGAAATTATCAGTGATACAAGATTGGCTTTTGCTACAAAGGTGTGCGTCTTTGTTTTTCTAATGGGTTACTTTTGATTATAAAGGTGTAATTTTCATTTTTGTTTAATTGTGTTTGTTTGTTGCCTTTAGTGGCTGCCGAAGACTCGAGGGACGTACACCGAGGCCCAACTAGATGAAGTACGTATTCAGGCTCTCAAGTTCATCCAAGGAAAGATCTGATAGTTTCTAGTATTTAAGGTCTCTTTAAAATCACTTGCAAACATTTGGTTAACCGCTTGAATTGCTGGTTGTTCTGTGCTTTTGGTATTGGTTATCAACTTAAAGTAATGTAGTCGATAAACATATGTTTTGGAGACATGCAGTCCGTGTAGTAGTAATTCAAGCTGTTATGCATCTATAGAAACTTTTGGTTGTCCACAAGCGTATCTTGTTAAGTGATTGCTAGTTTGGTATCTTGTTAATCGTTTAATAGATTTTGTGAACAGATGGATTTTGTTTAATAGCTTGACAGTTTGCATGGTATCTTTCGATGTAACAGATGGATGATGTATTTTGTGAATCGTTTAATATAAATGCATGGTTGGATATATTGTGAATGGTCTAGTTTTTATTTTTTTTGGTATATATTGAAAGACAACGGTTTATTTAATTACACTCAGAAGTAGATGTCTAATTGTAACAAATACATCGAAAGTTTTACCAAATAATGATGTCTAAAACAAAGATATACATCATATTTTTTCTACAATGTCCGATGTCTAAAAACCAAATAGAAATCACTTTTTATTTAAAAATCTGATGTCTAAGAGACGCATGTAAATGAGTTTTTTCAGAAACAACTGATGTTTATACCTACTATAGACATCGGTCTAGGGTGATGTCTAATATACCTATAGACATCATTTTTTTCTGATAACAAACTGATGTTTATAATTACATTAGACATCGGTCTGGGATGATGTCTAACATCCAAATAGACATCTTTTACAAAAAAAGAAAGTGATGTGTTTGTGAAAAATAACCTAGTTTATTATATGTTTTCTTGAATATAAGGCATGCAAGTTGTTTATAAAATTAATTATATGTAACCTATTTTGTAGAACAACTGATGTGTGTTTAAGTAAATACCGATGTCTATGTTAGTACAGACAACAGTTTCTGGCCGATGTCTAGAATAGACATCTCCGACCTAGACATCACATGCAAAATAACATAGACATCGGCCATAAACTGATGTCTATTGACCCTTTTCTTATAGTGTCATGATTGTTTATCAACATGATTCGTAGCATAAATAAAAATATATTATGTTGCCCTATGTGATCAATATGGATAACTTGCTCTTCAACCGTTATGTTTTCAAATTCTATAGACATATAGGGTCTAAGCATAATTGGTGTCTATTCATCTTCTATCTCTTTTGTGGATGTATGGGTAGTTTGGTATACGTATGCTGACAGGTAGCGTGTACTTGTTTCGTGTTGTCCGATCAGATATCATAACCATTGCATATAGTGATTAAAGGCGTCAGATCTAAGCGAAGTATTTAATGAAGTTAGGATCCCATGTTTTTATTCTCATAAGTAAATCAGTTTTAAATCTCGTTAGGTAATTAGATCTAATTCTTGTTAATTTACATCTTAGTCAATTTAGATAATCAAACCCCCAATTTGTTAATTGTCTTAGCAGTGAGTAAAAACCATACATTGTTGCATAGGTACAATAACTAAATTAAAACCAAAACCAGATCTCTGTGGGAACGAACTTGAATTAATTCTATATTACTTGTGACCACGTACGCTTGCGTGTATTAGTGCAAACAGTTAGTCATAGAGGCATGCCTGTATACATCTAATAACAAGCCTAATTGTTTGTAATGCTTTGCATTACTTACATGACCCCTTAACCGGGGAACCCTCTAGTTGTAGAGTTTCTACTTGTATTTAGTACTTGTAATAGGCATAAAAAATCTAGCCGTGTAACTGTATAAACTAAGTCATGAAATAATGCTTGAAAGAAGATCCAGAGATCATGCCTCAAGCTTGAAGAACAAGGCTGTAGAAATAAACACAGTTGGATTTTGAAGATTTGCCTAAGTACTAATTCGAGAAGTGTTTTGGTCTATTCGAGAAGTCAGGGATTCGATATGGCAAAAGACACTGTTTGATATCTCAAGGAGTCAACAAGTCAAAGCCTCATTCGACAACTCAGGGATTCGACTTGTCTAATACTCTATTCGAGAACTCAATAAGTCAAAGCATCATTCGAGTTCTCAAATAGTCAACAAGTCAAGTTCTATTCGATATCTCAAGGACTAAGGAATCTATTCGACATCTCAAGGAATCCACAAGTAAAAGGCCTATTCGATAAGTCAAGGATTACTGAAGAAAAGGCCTGTTCGAGAAGTGGTTCGATATGTCAAGGATACAATATTCGGGAACTCAGAGTTATCGAATCAACCACTTAGTCATTTCTCGAATGGGTTCTTGGAGACAAAATGCTGCAGATTGTACAAGTCATATACCTGCAACAAGCCAAGACACTTTCAGGACCACAGTACTGTAAAGTGTTTATGGAAAGTCTACAAGAAGTTTAGAGAGCTGTTATAGGAGACAAGCTGCTAAAGAAGTAGATATGAGTAGCTTAAAGAAAAGTCAAATTACATGCTGCTTGGATGTTTACTCGAAAATGGATAGACAGATTAGAAAGTAATTTTATCTGTCATTACATTTGTAGTAAGTAGGCTGTACACATGTTCTATAAGTGTACAACCTCACTTCCTTAGCAGTTAAGGTTTTAGAACAAGTTTTTCATTGAAAACACAGATAACATTTCTCAGAGAAAAACGAAGCCGAGAATACTAATATTTGTATTCACAGATTGTAGCAAAATCTTTATCAAATACAACGTTAGATTAAAGTGAGTGATTGTATTCTTGTGTTTTAATTCCGCACTTATATATTCTGTTAAACACAAACACACACTTAGCTACACAAGCATCAAACAGATTCGAACCTTCACACACAAACTGTTCTTAAAGATAATTCAAAGAAAAGTTTGAAAATACATTCACCCCCCTCTGTATTTTCTTGTGTGTATTTCATACTCAACAAAAAAACATAATTAAATTATAATTGCTATAAACTTATCAATTACTTTTTTCACATAAAACATGTCATATTTTTAATTTTCACGTTATCTTTTCCATTTTCTCTAACTAAAATCTCTCTTTTTCCAATTATATCACGAGCGGTTCCATTTAATACAATAAACTAATAATATTATAACACTAATAATTAACCGATTAACTTTTCCAGATAAAACGTATCATCTTTTCTATATTTTCTAACTAACATCCCTCTTTTTATAGAAATATCACGGACAATCATTAATTTCTCCTTTTTCTAAAAACTTTACGAGAAATTTTATTTAGTAAAATAACATAATTAAATTATAATTACTATAAAATAATCATTTACTTTTTTCACCTAAACCTAAAACAGGTTTCCTTTTTAATTTTCTCTAACTAAGTCCTCTCCTTTCCCAATTATATCACGGGCATTTTATTTAATAAAATAAAATAGTAATTTTATAATTACTAATAATTAACCGATTACCTTTTTCAAATAAAACCTATCATCTTTTCTATATTTTCTAAAAAAAAAATCCTTTATTTTCTAGAAATATCACGGATAACATTTATATAATTATTATCAAATCATCTTATTTAAAAATTTAAGCCTCCAAAATTCATGTTTTAAGAATATTTATTCAAATTAATGAAAATATTTCATATAATATTAAGAAAATCTGTGCATCGCACGACTTTTAAGTCAGTATGATTATAAACCGTAATAATAGAAAATTTCTCTATTATAACCTTTTTTTTATTAATCTAAGGACACATTTTTAGTATATGCTCTAGATACATTTCGATATAGGTGAGAATTGTTGAGTATTGAATACAGTAAAAGAATACAGAGGGGGGGTGAATGGATTCTTGAACTTTTCTTTGTTCTTGAATCTTTGCAACAAGATATGTGTTGAGTGTGTGAGATATGTAAGTGCAGATAACAAAGACAATCACAACACAATATCACTTTAATCTAATATTTTATTAGATAAAGATTTTGCTACAATCTGTGAATACAAATGATAGTATTCTCAGCTTCGTTTTTCTCAGAGAGATATCTCTTCTGATCTTATCTCTAAAACTTATCTTCTAAGGAAGTGAGGCTGTATCCTTATAGATATGGATACACCTACTTACTACAAATAAGGTAGAAAAAAACAAAACTACTTTCCAGTATGTCTATCTCATTTGAGTAAGAGTCCAAACGGCTACAGATTTGACTTTGCAAAGCCTGTTCAGATCCACTTTTTTAGCTCCTTGTCCCTTTTTCTTATCTCTCCAAGCTTCTTTGTAGGCTTTCCAATGTGCTTTATAGTACATAGTCAAATAAAGCGTCTTGGCTTGTTGTAGGTTTCTGACTTGTACAATTCTTCAGTATTTTGTCTCCAAGAATGTATTCGAGAAGTGGCTAAGTGATTGATTCGAGAACTCGAGTTGACTTAATCGATAACTCTGAGTTCTCGAATAGAGTTATATTGACATATCGAATCACTTCTCGAATAGCTCTTTTCTCTGGGGCTCCTTGAGATATCGAATAGAGCATTTTGATATATCGAATCCCTGAGATGTCGAATACCTTCTTTAGTCCTTGAGATATCGAATAGAGCATTGACTTGTTGACTCTTAGAGAACTCGAATGATGCTTTGACTTGTTGACTCCATGAGTTCTTGAATAGAGTAATAGACATATCGAATCTCTGAGATATCGAACAGTGTATTCAGAGATATCGAACAGTGTCTTCTGAGATATCGAATCTCTGACTTCTCGAATGCTAGACTTCTCGAATAGACAAATGTACTTCTCGAATTGGTACTTAGGCAAATTCTTCATTTCTTCAAATCCCAACTGTGATTATTTGGCAGTCTTTATCTCCTTGCTTGAGGCATGAACCTTGGAACTTCTTTCAAGCATTATTCTTGACTTTATAAGTACAGTTACATAACTAGGATTTGATGCCTATTACAAGTACAGAACAAATAGAAACTCTACAACTAGAGGTTCCCTCAGTTAAGAGGTCATGTAGGTAATGCATAACATTACACATACTTAGACTTGTTATTAGATGTATTCAGGCATGCCTCTGTGAATAACAATCTCCCCCAAATTGTGAGTAAGACCCTTAGTCATAATTTCATGTCTGATAACAAGCCTAACATACATAAAGATAAAACTTGACAGTACATGTATGAATTTCGATTAGCAATGTGGATAGAACTACAGGGTGAGTAATCTTACAGCCTATGATGAAGTACTAGCCATTGTCATTTGTTTCCCTTTCCATAGCCTTGGCTTGCAAATCATCATATGCTTTTTGTCTTCTTTCTTTCTCCTTCCTTGTATTCTCATCCATAGCTTTTATTATTTCTGCCATAGCATCCAATTCTTCAAGCAAAATTGAGACTTTGAAATCTTCAAGTACTGGTTTCAGAATGTTTGCAGGATAGTGGTTGAGTAGATTCATTCTGATGTGGACCTGATCCCCATTTCTCCTCCTATACTTCACCACATAGGGGTTAAACTGAACTCTACACAATCCCTTTGCCCTTAGCTTTTCTGCTTCAATCTCCAGTCTCTCAATTTCTTTCTCCCTTGCTAGCCATTTCTCAAGACAATCTTTTCTGATTCTCTCCTCATGATCTCTCTTCATCTTCACAAAATCAATTAACTCCAGCTTCCACACTCTTTCCACTTTATCTTCTGAGCTCAACAATGCAATGATTCTTTCTATGTCATGTAGCTTGCCCCAGTGTTGACATCCTCCTTGTTTGAATTTCTCCTCCCTTCCATCAGTACATTTGATCTCAAGGCAGTTATCAACAATGGCAACATGATAGATTCTTTGAGCTTGTAAGAATTGCAGTTGGTCTTCATCAAAATCTTCATCTAGTGGTTGGAGTTTTAAGCCTGGATAGATTGTCAGAGTCCTTGATTTGGATAGCTTTGGTTTCCTTGCAGCTTGTTTGAATTTGATCCTTTTAACATGGTTGCCTGGCAGTAGCATGTGACCTTTGTTTGTGGACCATTGTAGTATTCCATTAGCAGTTTGCTTTTTGAAATATACAGATGGTTTCTTGACTTGAATCTTCTTCTCTTCTTGAGATGGCAAGACAATTGCAGAAGCCATAGATGTAGATTTTGGTAGGTCACTACTAACAGTATTCACCCTAGACTTTGAGTCTTGTGATGTGGTGAGGTTACTGTCAGCAATGCCTAAGGCTTGCTGTCTTCCACTCTTCCTCTCAGAGACTTTACCTTGGTCATCATCATTCTTCTTCTCCTTACCATCCTTCTTTTTTTTTTTTTATCTTCATCACCCTTATCACTCCTGTGATGTCTTCTCCTTCCATCACTTTTGTCTCCATCCTTGTCTTGATCACCATCCTTGCTAGGGTTGAACTTAGCAGATTCAGGTACAATGCCAGTTGCAATGTATGACCTGAGATAAGATATAGCTTCCAATTCTTCTGCTGTTCTTAAACCCTTCTTCTTGTTCAGCTGCTCAATGATGGCAATAATGAGAGATTTGTTCTGAGGAATTAGATGCTTAGGGATGACCAGCTGCTTGATATCATCAATTCTTGTTGCAGCCTGATAGATGATGGTTCTAGGATTTGTGAATACTTCAGGAAGCCTTGCTGGTTGACATCCCTTAACTCTTCAAAGAGACTCTTGCAGTTTTCATCCTTCTTTTCAATCATTCCAAGGAACACATCCACTTCTGAGTGCTTTAGACCATGTAGAGTGTTGATGGTTAAGTGCCATATCTTATTCTTTCCTACCATCATTATCTCTTTGAGCCATAGGCCATCAACTCTCCTTGGAACTACAGTGAGAAAATCAATCTGACTCTTCAAACTCCCATGATATGATAAAGCATCACCAGCCTATTCTCTTGAAACTTTCAGAAACTCCAAGAATGCATCATCATGATAGACATTTGAGTTTGCAATTTCTTGTAGCTTGGCCTCAGTGACCACCTTCACTTCTACTGGCTTGGCACTCTTAGATATGGAGATTTGAGGTCTGTCAGATAGCATACTCCCTGCAACCACTGTGGTTGTAATAGATTGCTTTTGACCACTAGAAGTAGTGATGTGCACAGTTGGTAGAGTGACAACTGGCAGAGAAGTAGGAGGCTCATCAACTTTGTCTTTTCCTTTGCCAGGCACATGAGTTAGAGATTTGGAAGTTCTTTGATGACCACCTTCAATGATTTTGATGCCCTTTACTGCTGGTGGTTTCTCCCCCTTTGTATTTGAATTTCTTGATGTCCTCTTCTCCCCCTTAGGATTGTTGTCAGGCACAGAGGCTGTAGGAGTGACCTTTGAGGTTGAAGAGTCGTCAGGTAGAGGGAGACCCATGTGCTTCATCATTGCAGACAACATTGATTGTTGATGCAGGAGAACATCAGCTGTGGTGGTGGCTTGAGTGTTCAACTGCTCAGTAAGAGTTTGTACCTTGTCTGTAAGATGAGCATTAGACTGAGTGAGATTAGCTACCTCCTTTTCAAGTGTATCTACCTTGCTGAACAATGCAGAGGATTTGAAGCCAGACAGGGATTGTTCTTTGAGTCTCTGCACTTCAAACCTAGACATCTCATGCACAGGGACCTCAGTGACCAGCTTGTCTCCATATTGATTTGCAAAGAGGGTCCTGAGCATGGCATTGGCTTCAGTTGTCTGATCAGTGAGATTTTGGAATTTGTGCCCTAAGCCTGTGACAGCATCCTTGAGAATAGCCAAACCATTGTCCATCTTGGTGCAGGTAGACTTACAGGATAGAATGTCCTTGACTACAGTCTCCAATTGAGGGAATTTGGAATCAAAAGTCCTTTTTATCTCATGCACCTCCTTGGTTGTGGCTGAACACACTTCATTAACTTCTATCTTTAGACCTTTGCCAAGGTAGTGTGCAGCCTTCAGAATGCCCTTGTAGCTGTCATTCACTGCTTCATACACATCAGTAGGGGTAAGAGATTTGGCATTGGACCCTAGTGAAGTGATGTATTCTTCTCTGAGGTACTGGAGACCTTCTAAGAGAGAGAGATGTCATTCTTTCCTTGTAGCCAAGCATCTACGTTTCCATCCCTCTCAGTTTCATCTATGATCTTAGCCTTCTGTATTTCTACATCATCTCTGTGGCATAAGAGGATAGCTTCATAGTCTGGATTGGGCATGTCTGCATTGTGGTGGAACAGACCCTGATCCTGAAGCACTGTCATGTTGCACAGGCTTCAGCCATTGAGACATATAGTTAGAGCTAGATCTAGGCAAGCTAGACTCCTCAGTTACAGATGCAACTTCTGTAACCGGATGGAAAGACTCTGCTACTGTTGTCTCCACAGGAGTGGGATAAGTTACAACAGTAGTTGACACAGGCACAGAGTCTTTAGTTAAAACTAGTGAATCCTCTGTGTTTGTGATGGTGTCATTAGGAGATGCCCCAGCATGCATTCCCTGACCATCTAAATGTGGTACCTGGGTGGTGAGCAAGGTGTCATGCACCAAGTCACTTGAATCCATTGGCTCATCAAGAGAAAAGAATTCTTGATGATCAATGCCTTGCTCCTCAATTGCTTGAGTTGCAGGCTCCAAAGAAATATGAGTGGTAGATTCTGGAAGAAAAGTGTGTTGTAGATTAGATTTTGACAACTCCCCCTGAGAGATAGAGGGAGTTTCAATTGTGATGTGCTCTCCACTCAGTGTTGTGCCACCCTTATCACTCCCTTATGCTGACTCTTTATAGATAGGTGCATTGGGGAGGATGCTTGATTCTATAGATGCACCCTGTTGAGAGGATACATCTAGTGAGCTGTGTGCCCCTGATTTTACAACTTCAGCCATTTGGGTGACTGAAGAGGTGGTTTTAGATTTCTTCTTCTTCTTTAGGCTAATGATAGGTGACTCAGGATCCTCACCTCCTAAACCTAGTTCTACAGCCAAGGCTGCTTCAGTTAAGATGGTTAAAGGTTCAGAAGCAACCTGTTTTCTCTTCTTTTTACTAACATCACCCTTTTGAGAGGATGATGCAGTTGGCTCTGTGTTTGGTAGAGTGTTTGTCTGAGAGGGTTGGTTAGCAAGCCTTGGGTTAGCATTGTGTTCTTCTTGCTTAGGCTGTGCTAACTGAGATTTAGACTCAAATATTGGCATGTTGTGGGGGTAAGACCTAAACAAACCCTCCATGTGGGGAGTTATTTTAAGCCTTACATCCACATCATTCCTAGTCTCCAAGTTTCCAAAAATAAGTTTGGTCATGGACCTAGGATAACCTATTCTACTTTTATCTAATCCAGGCAATTCAATCAATGAAGCATTTTTGAAATTAAGTACTGATTGAATAAAGCGGGGAAAGAAAATTTCAGTACCTCTCTTGGCTGTGTTCTTACCAAGTCTCCCATATAGCTCTTGTATGATGAGATGTCCAACATCTATCTTTCTCCCATGAGCCAAGGCATAGGCAAGCTGCTGCACAGGTGTACTAATCTGATCAAAGCTCGATTTCCTGGCAGTGAATACATGAAGGAGTGTAGCAAAAACATAGCTCCATTCTTTTCTCAAGTACTTCCTATTCAGCAATTTCCAAGTTTAATAGTCTCTGAGTAGTTGATAAATTCAAAGAATACTTCCAACTCAGCATCTGTGGCCAGGGAGTCATATGCCTCTTACTGCAAATCCAAGGCTTCATTCATGTCTGCGGTAGTGATAGTAATATCCACGCCTTGAATCTTGCAGTAGACAACATATGAGGTAATAGCATTCTCAAGGGCGATGACCTCCACTGTAGCCGTCCTCCAGAATTGTTCTAATAAGTCTATGTACAGGGTTGGGTTGGCTGATAGTGCACCCTTGATGTAAGATTCAGACAACCATCGAACAAGGCACTTGAAATTAGCATTTGGTGCTTCCACATCACTGGTAATTGCGATGAAATTGGTTTGGGATGGTATGGTGAGTTGAGTGTTTGCCATTTGGGTAGAGAAGAAAAGAGAATTAAGGTTGAAGAAGAAATTCACAGTTAGGGTTTTCAGAGGTTTTAAGAGTTTAGATGCTTGAGAGATCGAATGAAATGAGTTGAACAGTTGTGAAATTGTATATATATGAACAACATGAGTTGTCGATTAGATCTAAGTTTTGTATCGACAAGACAATCATTCGAGAAGTATAAAACAACTATTCGATAAGTCAAGATAGACTTATTCGATATCTCAAGCAGTTTGTAACTCACAGCTGGCAGTTATTTAACTCAGAAAATAATTCTAAGCTAAATAAAATATGTTTTTATGAGCGAAATGAAATTTTGAATATAAATCCAAAAAGCGATTAAGTGTCAGCGAGAAATCAGCCTTTTCAAATGATTCGATAACTCAAATATAGTATTCGAGAACTCCATCATTAGAGAACTAAAATACTCTATTCGAGAACTCAGAGTGTGCTATTCGATTTCTCCAAAAGACACTATTCGAGAACTCAAGAGGGTTCTAGATAGGCCTATTCGAGAACTCGAGCCATGACAAAACAATGAACCATTCAAGAAGTCTGACTTATCGAACTATACTTTTCACTCATAAAATTCAATTTTCACTATCTTTTAAAATTTACCAGAAATATTCACTGAAGAATATTCTACCAAATTAAATAGTGATTCTCTCAAAATTTCACAGAAATTTCAAGCTAAAGATGTATGATTTTCAACATATGCAGCTGATAAGTGGATTTTATATCCACTATTTGCCTTCCGTTCGGACTTAAAACGGTTGCAAGATCTCGAGTTTAGTTGCCATTTGATGTGTTTTTATGTAAATTGTGTAGGTTTAATCGTGAAGGCATTATGGTGCTAAATTGGTGATATGGTGGTGTGGAATTAATCTAGAGCTTTTGGAGGAAATTCAAGGCTGGAAATTAAGTTAAGTACTAGAAGCTGTTGAGCATGTCCAGAGATCAGGAGGCGCCATAGCGCTTGTAGGAAGAGCTACATCGCTCGAGAGGAGCATTCCAGGAGCATTGGGGGGCAACAGCGCCGCGCACAAGGGCAAGAGCGCGCGCGCGCAAGGACTCCAGGAGGAAATGAGCGCTGTTGCGCGGGATTTAGTGCTGCTGCGCGGCAACTTCTCTGTCCAGGAGCGCAACTGCGCAATGCTAAGGCGCCACAGCGCTTGGTTTGAGCTGGTGCGCGGTTTGGGCGCTACTGCGCGTTCTCCATCAGTAGCCCATGCGCTGTTGTGCAACTTCACGGGCTATTGCTCGATTTTTGTCCTGTTTCTTTTTGTGGAGTGCTGTGGCGCGACCTATAACCGTGTAGCTGTAGCCAATGTCTTGTAGCCGGGTTAAAAAAAACATGTTGGGCCAAAGTCTTTGGGCTTTTGTATTAATTTTAATTCTTAAAAACTTATTAATATTAGGTAGAGGATATTATTAGATGATCATTAGCTTGGGTATCGAACAATATTATTTCCTAGGGTTCTTCAAGCGACAGCAGGAGGCCACTTTTCTGTATTTTCTATCTCAACAAATTGGTTTTAAAATTCTATCTCTACTCTTTTCTCTTATTAATTATTGTTCTTCATTATCATAATATGTTTAATTTTAAATCTTTGATTCTTATAAACTCCATGTCCGTTATTAATTCAAATATGAACTAATCCTTTTTCATGGGGTTCCAATAAATTCAATAACGTAACTTGCGTGCATGATTCATAATTGATTTTGGGTGATTAAATGTCGGTAATCTAATTTGGTTGAATTAATTTTAAGATGATTAGCTACCATCTTATTCATTTAATCCTAGATGATTGCGAAAGTGGATTCTAGGATTTAGATGTCGCCAAATTAGCATGGGTTCTTGATTTAATTACTTAATCTTGATTTGTAATATGATTTAAACCATCTCATGTTGCCCTGTGTAATCTTATTGGTAACCTAAGCTTTAATCAATTGTATTTCCAGATTATATAGACATATATAATCTGAATATAGTTTGGTGTCTTCTTAAATTCTATCTGTTGTAGAAATTAAGGGGTTTGATGCGAGTTTACTGAAAGGTAGCTCGTATTATCAGCGTGTTGTCTGATTAATTATTGAATTTATCACCCGAGTCGATATATTGAGTCAGCCGTTAGTGAAATTGTCGATGAAATTGGAATCCCATGTCTCTCTTGCTATAGATAATTTCTTGTTAATTCACTTTTCGATATTTCTTACTTAGTTGATAATTTTAGAGTAATAAAAACTTGAATTTGGTAAATCGTCAGGCAGTAAAAAGTAGTCATACTCTGTTGCATAGGCAATAAATTCACAGTACATCTTGTCCCTGAGGAACGAACTTTTATTTACCACTTGCTATTTGTGACCACGTATACTTGCGTGTTTGCGAATCAACAAGTTTTTGGCGCCGCTGCCGGGGACTGCGGTGTTAGTTGAAATTTTATGCTTGTCATCAGTGGTCGTTATAGATTACTGACTTGATTTGTGATTACTTATCCATCTTGTGTCGCCTTGCTCTTTTTGTGTTTCAGGTACTAATCGTGCATGCGAACACGATCTCAAACTAAGGCGGAACAAGAAAGAAAGCAAGAAGAAGAAGTTGTACTTGAGGTTGAAGCTGAACAGTTAGTTGCAATGGGAGAACCTAATCCTCAGGATTTACCTAAAGCTCTCATGGACTATTCGCAGCCTAGGATAAATGACATTCAGTCAAGTATCATCAGGCCTGCAATTGCTGCGAATACATTCGAGATCAAGCCGGGCACTATCCAGATGGTGCAGAACACAGTGCAGTTTGGAGGTGGTGCAACTGAGGATCCTAATATGCACATCCGGAATTTTATTGAAATCTGTGACACCTTCAAATTCAATGGTGTATCTGATGATGCTGTGAAGCTAAGACTCTTTCCTTTCTCCTTGAGGGACAAAGCCAAGGGCTGGTTACATTCTCTACCAGCTGGTTCTATTACTACTTGGGAAGAGCTTGCACAGAAGTTTCTCTCGAAATTCTTTCCTATGGCCAAGACTGCTGCCATACGGAATGCTATCACTCAGTTCACTCAAACACAGGGTGAGTCTTTATGTGAGGCTTGGGAGCGTTACAAGGAGATGCTCAGAAAATGCCCGCATCACGGGATGCCAGACTGGATGACTATCAACTGCTTCTACAATGGACTTGGAGGCCAATCTAGGCCTATGGTTGATGCAGCGTCTGGAGGAGCATTGTGGGCTAAGAGCTATGAGGAAGCCTACGAGCTGATTGAAATGATGGCAGCAAATGAATACCAGAATCCTTCTCAGAGATTGCAGCAGAATAAAGTGGCAGGAGTTCTTCAGGTTGATACTGCTACTGCTCTGTCAGCTCAATTAGAAGCTCTTAACATGAAGGTGGACTCGTTGGCTAATCTTGGGATGCAACAGGTAGCTAGCATCTGTGAGTTATGTGCAGGAGGGCATGACACTCGTCAATGTGCCATATCTAATGAGTCAGCTCAGTTTGTTAGCAACTTTCAAAAGCCACAACATCCAGTTCCCAACACATATCATCCAAATAACAGGAATCACCCTAACTTTAGCTGGGGTAACAGTCAGAACAACATGCAGCAACCATCTTATATCCCTCCTAATCAGCAGTTTGGGGGTAGACAGTTCAATAATTCAGGGATGCAGCAGCAGTATGCACCGAGGCAGCCTTATCAGCCTCCAGGTTTTCAGCAGCAATCAAGTGAAAAATCTGAGTTAGAAGAATTGAGATCGATGGTCAAGAGTCAAGCTGTATCACTTCAGAGTCAAGCCTCTTCTCTTAAGACTTTGGAAAATCAGATTGGACAGCTGGCTACTGCCCTTCTAAACAGGCAGCAAGGAAGTTTGCCTAGCAACACGGAACCAAATCCAGGAAAGAGAGAGGGTAAGGAGCAGGTTCAGGCTATCACTTTGCGTTCAGGAAAAGTCACAGGGGGTTCAGATATTGAGCAGACTTCAAAGCAGGCAGAGCTAGAGGATGTAGAGGATAAGGAAAAGCAACCAACTAAGGAGTCGGTCCCTTCAGAGGCTATTCCTCCAGTCTATCCACCTCCACCATTTCCTCAAAGGATGCAAAAACAGAAACTGGATCAGCAATTTGGCAAATTTCTGGAGGTATTTAAAAAGTTACATATCAACATTCCATTTGCTGAAGCCTTGGAACAAATGCCTAGCTACGCCAAGTTTATGAAGGGGATTCTTTCAAAGAAGATAAAGCTGGCTGATTTTGAGACGGTAGCATTGACGGAGGAATGTAGTGCGATCTTGCAACAAAAATTACCTCCAAAGCTTAAAGATCCAGGGAGCTTCACTATTCCCTGCACTATTGGAAATGTGTCGTTTAACAAATGCTTGTGTGATCTTGGTGCAAGCATTAATCTGATGCCTCTCTCAGTTTTCATGACACTTGGACTTCCCGACCCAAAACCAACCAATATTTCTTTGCAACTAGCTGACAGGTCGGTTACATATCCTCGTGGCATAGTGGAAGATGTCTTAGTCAAAGTGGACAAACTCATTTTTCCCGCTGACTTTGTTATCCTGGATTTTGAGGAAGACAAGAACATCCCTATCATCTTGGGACGGCCATTCTTGGCCACTGGAAAAACGTTGATTGATGTTCAGAAGGGGGAGCTGACTATGAGGGTACATGATCAAAACATCACATTCAATGTGTTTAAAGCCATGCAACTTCCAACTGAAGAGGAAGAATGTTTCAGACTTGATATGGTTAATTCATTGCAACATGAGGAAGGAAAGCAGTTATCGAATGCAGATGCCTTGGTAAGCACATTACAAGGAGATTCTGATTCTGAAGATGAGGAAATGGCAGAGTGTGTTCATTGGCTTAATGCTAGCCCCTACCAAAGGAAATTCATTGCTCCATCGGAATCACTTGGCTTAGCTGAGCTTCAAAAATCACAAATTCGGCTTAAGCCATCTATTGAAGAAGCTCCTGAACTTGAACTTAAGCCACTGCCGGATCATCTAAGGTATGCATTTCTTGGAGAAGCTTCTACTTTACCTGTTATTATTGCATCTAACCTGTCAGGTAGTGATGAAGAAAAACTCTTGCGGATTCTGAAAGAGTTCAAGTCAGCCATAGGGTGGACCATAGCAGACATCAAAGGCATCAGCCCCTCTTACTGCATGCACAAAATTCCAATGGAGGAAGGAAGCAAACCTTCGGTGGAACATCAGAGGAGGCTAAACCCCATCATGAAAGAGGTTGTCAAGAAGGAGATTCTTAAATGGCTAGATGCAGGCATCATTTATCCCATCTCGGATAGTTCTTGGGTGAGCCCGGTTCAGTGTGTACCGAAGAAAGGGGGTATGACAGTGGTAGCAAATGAGAAGAACGAGCTTATTCCAACTCGGACAGTCACAGGTTGGAGAGTTTGTATGGACTACAAAAAATTGAACAAGGCTACTAGGAAGGATCACTTCCCTCTACCCTTCATTGATCAGATGCTGGACAGACTAGCTGGACATGAGTACTATTGTTTGCTGGATGGGTACTCGGGCTACAATCAGATTGCTATAGCTCCTGAAGATCAAGAGAAGACTACCTTTACATGTCCATTTGGAACTTTTGCGTTCCGACGTGTTTCCTTCGGACTTTGTGGGGCTCCAGCTACTTTTCAAAGATGCATGATGGCCATTTTTTCCGATATGATTGGCATTAATGTGGAAGTATTCATGGATGACTTCTCCGTGTTTGGCTCTTCTTATGACGAGTGCTTGCACAATTTGAGTATGGTGTTGAAGCGATGTGTGGAAACAAATCTAGTGCTCAACTGGGAGAAGTGCCACTTCATGGTACAGGAAGGCATCATTCTTGGTCACAGGGTGTCTAGAAAGGGCTTAGAAGTGGACAAGGCCAAGCTGGAGACAATTGAAAAACTTCCTCCTCCTATTTCTGTCAAAGGAGTCCGCAGCTTTCTGGGACACGCCGGTTTCTATAGGCGTTTTATAAAAGACTTCTCTAAAATCACAAAGCCACTTTGCAGTCTATTAGAGAAGGACACTCCTTTTAAATTCACTGAGGAATGTTTGGAGGCATTCGAGCACTTGAAAAAGAAATTGACAACTACTCCAGTTATTACAGCTCCCAACTGGAATGAACCTTTTGAGATGATGTGTGATGCGAGCGATTTCGCTGTAGGTGTGGTGTTAGGGCAAAGGAAAAGTAATGTTTTTCATGTGGTCTACTATGCTAGTAAGACCCTCAATGATGCCCAACTGAATTACACCACCACTGAAAAAGAGCTTCTTGCAGTTGTTTATGGATTCGAGAAGTTCAGGTCTTATTTGCTTGGTGCGAAGGTCACGGTCTACACAGATCATGCAGCTATCAGATTTCTACTTGCTAAAAAGGATGCTAAACCCCGACTGATTCGTTGGGTACTTCTACTTCAGGAGTTCGAGCTTGAAATCAAGGACAGGAAAGGAACAGAAAATCAGGTAGCTGATCATCTCTCGAGATTGGAGCAGGGTGAAGGAGGAAGTAAGGATGAGACTCTCATTAATGAGCACTTTCCGGATGAGCAGTTGTTTCAGGTTCAAGGTGAAGTTCCGTGGTTCGCTGATTTTGTGAATTATCTGGTGAGCAACATCATCCCAGCTGAGTTTTCTTATGCTCAGAAAAAGAAATTCCTCCATGATGTCAAGTGGTACCGTTGGGATGAGCCCTATCTTTTCAAGCAAGGGGCGGATCAGCTTCTCCGACGGTGTATTCCTTACAGTGAGACGGAGGGGATTTTACGAGATTGCCATGACACCATCTACGGTGGTCATTATGGTGGTGATAAAACTGCTGCTCGTGTGCTTCAGGCGGGATTTTTCTGGCCTACTCTATTCAAGGATGCACATCAGTTCGTGCTGCGATGTGATCGGTGCCAAAGAGTTGGCAATATTTCTAGGAGGAATGAGATGCCGTTGAATAACATGCTTGAAGTGGAGATCTTTGATGTGTGGGGCATCGACTTCATGGGACCTTTTGTGTCGTCGTTCAACAATCAGTACATTCTGTTGGCAGTGGATTATGTATCCAAATGGGTAGAAGTGAAGGCCTTGCCAACGAACGATGCTAAGGTCGTGCTTAACTTTCTTCATAAGCAGATCTTCACCCGTTTTGGGACCCCTCGTGCTATAATCAGTGATGAAGGCACTCACTTTTGCAACCGCCAGTTCACGGCTTTACTAGCCAAATACCGAGTATCTCACCGCGTTGCAACAGCCTATCATCCTCAGACTAATGGTCAAGCCGAGGTCTCGAATCGGGAAATTAAGCGAATCTTGGAGAAGGTCGTCAATCCTTCGAGGAAGGATTGGTCCTCGAAATTGGACGAAGCTGTGTGGGCTTACAGGACGGCCTATAAAACTCCTTTGGGGATGTCTCCGTTTCAGCTGGTGTATGGAAAAGCTTGCCACCTGCCCGCAGAACTTGAACACAAGGCGTATTGGGCATTGAAAAAGTTGAATCTTAATATGGCAGCTGCTGGTGAAAAGAGAATGCTACAACTGAACGAACTTGATGAGTTTCGTCTGCAAGCCTATGAGAACTCAAAGTTGTACAAGGAGAAAGTGAAAAGGTGGCACGATAGGAAATTGGTGCCCAAAAACTTTGAACCAGGCCAATTGGTGCTTCTTTTTAATTCCCGGCTCAAGCTGTTTCCGGGAAAGCTCAAATCAAGGTGGTCAGGGCCTTTCACCATTAAAACAGTATATCCGCATGGTGCAGTAGAGATTTTTGAGAAGTCACCTGACCAAGCTTTTAAGGTCAATGGTCAGAGATTGAAACATTATTTTGGTGAAATGGTGGATCGCGAGAAAAGAACGGTGGTTCTTGGTTCTACTTAAATCGAAGCTTCAAGTCAAGCTAATGACGATAAAGAAGCGCTTCGTGGGAGGCAACCCACGTAATTGGTATGATTTAGATTGGTTTTCTAGTGTGATTTCTCTTATTAAGAAGAAGAAAAAAAAAAAAAAAAAAATAATAATAATAAAAAGGCCGATTGTTTCAACAGCCCTCATAATCCTACTGCATATGTTTGGCCGACCATATACCTTCCACAAACCCTCATCTTCCTTTTCCCCCATCCTAAATCAAACCCCTCCTAAATTCTACCACCCACCAAACCCAAATCTTACACACCCACTTCATCTTCCACATCTATACACCCATTTATACTTACACCTATACACACAAATCCTTTCTTTGTTCCAAACCATCCAACCTCCATTAAAGCTTCAAGGAATTTCTAATTCAAGCTTGGGGAAAGTGATCTCAAGGTTATCATCTTCAATTCATGGGTAAAATTCTTTACTACTCTTGTCATTGAATTAAGATTGATTATTGGAATTGGGATATTTTGTGTGGAATATCATTTTTGGGTGTTTTTGGTTAATTGTTGAATTGGAGTTGTTGTGGTATATTGGTGGTAGTATTGTATTGTTCTTGTTGAATGGCTCCGAAAAGAACTCGTGTTGTGGCTAGTAGTAGTTCGGAGGAGGAGGTGGAACCCGACTATAATGTTGATAAATTTGTGTCGAAAAAGGCGGAAGATGAGTTTTTCAGTTTGTTGTCTAGAGCCGTTTGTAGGGAGAGGGGCTTTGAACCCTCGGAAGAGGATGGGGAATTGCTTGCAATGATTAGCGAGAGGGGTTGGATGGGATTTTGTTCTACACCCTTGGATGTTCCGTTGGGCATAGTAAGAGAATTCTATGCAAATGCTAAAGAGGAGGCAAATGGTGAGGCTACGGTACGAGGCCAGACAGTGGCGTATAAGCCTAGTTATATAAGGCGGGTTATATTCCAACCGGCAAGGCCGAGAGGTGCTGAGGATTGGACGCAGAAAACCCGCGATAATGTGGATTTGGATGCTATCATAGCGGGGATGTGCATTCCGGGCACAATGTGGAAGTGTAAGCCCGGGACGACTGAGAAGCGCACCTTCCCTGCCGCTGCTTTGACACGGTATGCGCGAGCTTGGTTTCTCTTTATTTGTGCGCGTATCATGCCATCTACCCATGTCACCGATGTCACTGTAGATCGGGCGATTATTTTATGGGGCATCTTGAACGGACATTACATTGATCTTGGGTATCTCATCAACCGAAACATCATGAAGTTTTTGGGTGGTGGCACTACTGGAGGGATTCCTCATGCTGAGGTTATTGGTCAGTTGTGTATTCATGTGGGTGTGTCTTGGTTTAATGATGAGACTTTACTTCGTCCGATGGGTTCTATTAATCATAATGTGATTAGAAGGATGGCAGAGTGGCCGGGCGGCACTCCGCATCCTAGGGGGCTTGGGTATGTTGTTGTTGAGGGCGAGGAGGCCCCACCACTAGTGTCGAGAGTTCCTCGTCAGGCTGATAGAGCGGGTCCTTCCCACGCTCAGACGAGCCAGCCGAGTCAGGGCACCGTGGTCTTTAGTGATGCTCAGTATAGGCGCATGTTGAGGCGCTATGACACTACACATGACATGATGAGCAGGTTTGCTACGGATTTGACACAGTCGTTGGATGGGGTATATCGCCAGCAGGGATTCCAGGTCACATGGCCCACCTTTGGCGCTCACCACGTCTATCCACCACCTGACACACCACCCGAGGAGGGTGACGATGCCGATGAGTAGGGGAGTATCTCTTGTACCCTTTCATTTACCTTCAATGAGGACATTGAACTTAATAAGTTTGGGGGTGATTTTAGGGTGCTAGAGTCATGCATTGCATTTAGTTTATATTCATGTTAGTCATATTAGTTGCATTTAGTGTGCCATGTCATGTAGTTTGCATTTAGGTTGCCATGCCATATAGATTATTTAGGTTGTAGCATCGTTGTGTTCATGCTTATTCATGCATATCATATGATTCCACACGAGTGTTTGTTTCTGGCTCATTGGGTTGATGCTAAGTAGAGTGTGATGACAATAAATAGAGGGTTGATTTAAGTTCTTATGGAATTGACTTGCGTGTGTCGGGAACACAATCTTTTCACGGTCTCACGGTTTGCTCTTGGGCTAGATCGAGTCATACCTGGTTTGGTTATTAGGATTTAATCACTTATTTATATCTAGAATGTTCGTTATTCCCTTGATGGCGTAGAAGCACTTAAGTATAAGTTTGGGGGAAAACAGGGATTTCATGCTAAGTGTCGTGTCGTAGTGTAATAATGGCTAGGCGTCAAATGGCTAGTAGCCGGCTCATATTTAATATGAGTAGTCTAGGAGGGTGAGATAGTGCACCCATGTGTGAAAAAAAAAAAAAAAAAAATTAGAAAAAAAAAAAAAAAAACAAAAGAGGAAAAAAAAATAGAAAAAGAAAGGAAAAAAAAAAAAAAAAAAAGAGTTGTGAGAATAAAAAATGAGTGTTTGTGAGAGTGTGTGTATGTGAATTGGCTAGGGTGGGCTCTTTAGTACTCGAGCAAGTAAGTCTGAGGGGGCTTAGTCCTAGTAACCTAAAGCCCTTTGTGGTTTGGGATTGCTGACCTAACGTTCGCTAAAAGGGTGCTATTGTATAAGCCTTTAGGGGTCTCACCCATTGCACGGTCAATGAGCATGTGTGTTTTTGGGTTTTGTAGTGTTTTGTATAGTATAGCATGAGTCCTTGTCTTCCTCGAATGAAGATGGCGGTGTCTTTGAGTCATGGAGTGTCTAGAGTTCATTCTGTTTATAAACATGTGATTGTCTTGGCGAAGAATTGGTTATGCCTTTGATCTAGTATCGAGAGTTTTTCTAGTGAGAATTGCACACACCACGTTCCCGTGCATGTAGCGTTGGTATCCGGGGACTTAGTCGAGCTCTTTTTGGCGTTGTTGCATAATTTGAGGCGTTGGCTTGTGTGTTGGTTACGATATCTTGTGTTTGGAATCATTGCATTAGGACACGTTTGCATTATCATGACATTTAGTTATTAGTTGCATTCATTTATCATGTTAGGTTGAGTTTGCATTGCTTGAGGACAAGCAACGGTTTAAGTTTGGGGGTTTGATAAGTGGATTTTATATCCACTATTTGCCTTCCGTTCGGACTTAAAACGGTTGCAAGATCTCGAGTTTAGTTGCCATTTGATGTGTTTTTATGTAAATTGTGTAGGTTTAATCGTGAAGGCATTATGGTGCTAAATTGGTGATATGGTGGTGTGGAATTAATCTAGAGCTTTTGGAGGAAATTCAAGGCTGGAAATTAAGTTAAGTACTAGAAGCTGTTGAGCATGTCCAGAGATCAGGAGGCGCCATAGCGCTTGTAGGAAGAGCTACATCGCTCGAGAGGAGCATTCCAGGAGCATTGGGGGGCAACAGCGCCGCGCACAAGGGCAAGAGCGCGCGCGCGCAAGGACTCCAGGAGGAAATGAGCGCTGTTGCGCGGGATTTAGTGCTGCTGCGCGGCAACTTCTCTGTCCAGGAGCGCAACTGCGCAATGCTAAGGCGCCACAGCGCTTGGTTTGAGCTGGTGCGCGGTTTGGGCGCTACTGCGCGTTCTCCATCAGTAGCCCATGCGCTGTTGTGCAACTTCACGGGCTATTGCTCGATTTTTGTCCTGTTTCTTTTTGTGGAGTGCTGTGGCGCGACCTATAACCGTGTAGCTGTAGCCAATGTCTTGTAGCCGGGTTAAAAAAAACATGTTGGGCCAAAGTCTTTGGGCTTTTGTATTAATTTTAATTCTTAAAAACTTATTAATATTAGGTAGAGGATATTATTAGATGATCATTAGCTTGGGTATCGAACAATATTATTTCCTAGGGTTCTTCAAGCGACAGCAGGAGGCCACTTTTCTGTATTTTCTATCTCAACAAATTGGTTTTAAAATTCTATCTCTACTCTTTTCTCTTATTAATTATTGTTCTTCATTATCATAATATGTTTAATTTTAAATCTTTGATTCTTATAAACTCCATGTCCGTTATTAATTCAAATATGAACTAATCCTTTTTCATGGGGTTCCAATAAATTCAATAACGTAACTTGCGTGCATGATTCATAATTGATTTTGGGTGATTAAATGTCGGTAATCTAATTTGGTTGAATTAATTTTAAGATGATTAGCTACCATCTTATTCATTTAATCCTAGATGATTGCGAAAGTGGATTCTAGGATTTAGATGTCGCCAAATTAGCATGGGTTCTTGATTTAATTACTTAATCTTGATTTGTAATATGATTTAAACCATCTCATGTTGCCCTGTGTAATCTTATTGGTAACCTAAGCTTTAATCAATTGTATTTCCAGATTATATAGACATATATAATCTGAATATAGTTTGGTGTCTTCTTAAATTCTATCTGTTGTAGAAATTAAGGGGTTTGATGCGAGTTTACTGAAAGGTAGCTCGTATTATCAGCGTGTTGTCTGATTAATTATTGAATTTATCACCCGAGTCGATATATTGAGTCAGCCGTTAGTGAAATTGTCGATGAAATTGGAATCCCATGTCTCTCTTGCTATAGATAATTTCTTGTTAATTCACTTTTCGATATTTCTTACTTAGTTGATAATTTTAGAGTAATAAAAACTTGAATTTGGTAAATCGTCAGGCAGTAAAAAGTAGTCATACTCTGTTGCATAGGCAATAAATTCACAGTACATCTTGTCCCTGAGGAACGAACTTTTATTTACCACTTGCTATTTGTGACCACGTATACTTGCGTGTTTGCGAATCAACAGCAGCATTGTGGAATATTTATAAATCATACTCCAGCCAATACTTACTTCAAAAATATTGAGCATTTGATAAAGTAAGTATTTACTGCTGCAACAGTCTAGTTGATATATTCACTTAGCCAGAATTTGAAGAATTCAGCATTCCAATCTCACTAACCAACCTTGTGAAGGTGGCTTCATCTAATGGCTTCTTGCCTTTAACATCTTCATCTAACTTGGTGGCAGTGGCCATGGGTGTCTTTGCAGGCGAGCATTCTTCCAAGTCAAATTTCTTCAATAGATCCTTGATGTATTTGGTTTGACTTATAAAAATGCCATCCTTCCTTTGACTCACTTGCAGCCCGAGAAAGAATGTTAATTCTCCCATCATACTCATCTCATATCTGCTCTGCATGAGCTTAGAGAATTTCTCACACAGCTTCTCATTTGTAGAGCCAAATATGATATCATCCACATAGATTTGAACTAAGATAATATCATCACCATGTTTCTTGTAAAACAGTGTCTTGTCCAGTGTGCCTCTAGTGAATTGATTCTCCAGTAGAAATTGTGACAATGTGTCATACCATGCCCAAGGAGCTTGCTTAAGTCCATATAATGCTTTAAGCAATTTGTAGACAAAGTGAGGGAATTGTGGATCCTCAAAGCCAGGTGGCTGTTGCACATATACTTCTTCTTCCAACTCCCCATTCAGAAATGCACTCTTGACATCCATTTGATAAACCTTGAAATTAGAATGTGCAGCAAATGCCAATAAAATTCTGATGGCCTCTAGTCTAGCAACAGGGGCAAAAGTCTCATCATAGTCAATGCCTTCCTGTTGAGAGTATCCTTTTGCAACCAACCTTGCTTTGTTTCTTATGACTACACCATTTTCATCCATCTTATTCCTTAGAACCCATTTTGTCCCAACAATGGTTATATCCTTTGGTGCAGGCACGAGTTCCCATACTTTACTTCTTTCAAATTGGTTTAGCTCCTCTTGCATAGCAATTATCCAATCAGGATCCAACAATGCATCATCAAGCTTCTTAGGCTCAACTTGGGATAGAAAGCAACCATAGAGACATCCATTTAGAGTTTCTCTCCTTATCCTCACTCCTGTATTTGGATCTCCAATTATCTGATCTGCAGTATGTGATCTATCCCATTTCCTTATATGTTCAGATTGATTTCTCAGCCTTGATGTTGCTTCATCATCCAGATCATGATCATTTACATTTCCTCCCCCTGTGAAGTTGCCACTAATCACAGGTGTGTCTTGGATGCTTGTTTCTTCATTGTTGGTTGACACAGGTTCTTCATTCACTTGAGTTTGTTGGATTGTGGGCTCAAATTCAATTTCAATCTCCTCATCAGAATCATCTAGATTGTCAAACTTCAAAGGATCTTTATCTTCATCATTGGCTTCTCCTAATCCAGGTAGTTTGCTGTCATCAAATGTCACATATGTGCTTTCCATAACTTTCTTTTGAGTGATGACATAAACTTTGTATGCAATTCTTTCTATAGCCAAGAAAAATTCCTTCAAATGCTTTTGCATCAAACTTTCCAACATATTCTGAATTGTCTTTTATCACAAAGCATTTGCTTCCAAAAGTATGAACATACTTTAGAGTGGGCTTCTTTCCAGTCATCAAGTTGTAAGGTGTCTTTCCAGTGTTTTTGTTGATGAGGGTTCTGTTTTGGATATAGCATGCAGTGCTCACAGCCTCAGCCCAAAAACATGTAGGCATCTTTGCATCAAGCAACATTGTTCTAGCAGCCTCAATCAGAGTTCTATTCTTTCTCTCAACAACTCCATTTTGTTGTGGAGTCCTTGGAGCTGAGAATTGTTGAGAAATACCATTCTCTTTGCAGAATGTTTCAAGTATGGCATTTCTGAACTCTGTTCCATTATCACTTCTTAATGCAATCACACTTGCATTGTTGGCCTTTGCTTCCTTGTCAATTTTCTTTATATGCTCAATGATTACTTGTGGAGCCTCATCCTTTGATGCCAGAAATTCTACCCATGTATACCTTGTGAAATCATCAACCATCACCAGAGCATACTTTTTCCTTCCTAGTGACATAATATTGACAGGCCCAAACAAGTCCATATGAATTAGTTGTAGGGGCTTGGTTATTAATGTCACTGTCTTTGACTTGTGGCTTGACCTTTTCATTTTTCCCTTTTGACAAGCCTCACACACTCCTTCTTGACAGAATTCAAGTGTGGGCATGCCTCTCACTAACTCCCTTTTGACTAGGGAATTAATGCCTTTGAAGTTCAAGTGTGATAGCTTCTTATGCCACAACCAACTATCTTCATTTGATGCTTTTGAGTAAAAGCAACAAATTTTGTCCTTGTTTGCAGAGTTCATATTGGCTACAAACAGGTTTCCTTTCCTTACTCCAGATAGAGCAAAGTCACCAGTCTTTTTGTGGGTGATCAAATATTCATCTTTGTCAAAATTCACTTTGAAGCCTCTGTCAGTAAATTGACCAACACTCAGTAGATTATGCTTGAGCCCCTTGACCAGTGCTACATTTTCAATGATGACATTTCCAATTTCCAACTTGCCATATCCCAGTGTGTTGCCAATGCTGTCATCTCCAAAAGCAACCATTGGGCCAACCTTCTCCTCATACTGTGATAGCAGGGCCATATCACCAGTCATATGGTTTGAGCATCCACTGTCCAAAATCCACATGACCTTCCTTTCACTTTCTTTGCCCTGCAAGCACAAAGGTATTACTTCTCCTTTGGTACCCAAACAAGGTTGGGTCCATGTGGCTTAGCAATAGTTTTATCATAAACAGCATGCTTATCAATTTTCTTGATGTTAGTCTTCTTGTCACTGTTAGAAGTCTTAGAATCAGGGTTCTTAGACTTAGGTGACAGAGGTAGCTTCCTAACTTTAGGAGGACTTGAAGACTTTGTTCTTGTGTAGTGTGTGTGAACATTGTGACTGATGCAACCTTCCATGAATTGTCTTCTCAAATTAAAGCAACTAGTCATTACATTCATGTTACATGGCATACAATCAAATTTATCACAGAAAGGAGAGTCTCTGTGTCTTAAAGGCACAGAGCAATCATAGAATGGTTTAGCAACACTACCAGATGGTTTCTTGCATGCATGAGTTAAATGATTATTGCTAAAACAATTTTGACAAACTTTCCTAGGGGCATTTGGCACATAAGCATAATTGTTGTCCTTGTTAATCCCTAATTTGCCATTCCTGTTTTGTTTCTTTTTAGCCACTTTCTTCTCAAACTCATTATTCCCAACTGAAACAAACTTCACAAATTTCTCAAGTCTAGGTCTACCTCCTACTGGCTCCTTGGCTTTGGTTTTGACATTCTCACTCTTAGAGGATGCTTGTTGTTCATTTGATTGCGCCTTATCTTCATCATCCAACATTTGCTTAATGAGTAAGGCATCCTCATCAATCTCAAGTGTTGGTGTTTTAAATATTGGGGTCTCAGCCTTTTTCAAAACCTGAGGCACTTCCTCTTGAACAACATTGTCATCTTTAATGACTGCATAGCCTTTCCTCTGTTTGAGAGTGTCATAATCAAGTCCAATAGCAGCCTTAGGTCTAGCTAGATTTTTCTCATGGTAGGACTGCAATAGACTGGAGGAATTCTTAAATGTTTTCAATTTAAATTCATTTTCAGCTAGTTCATCCCTAAGAGCTTTCTCAACTTAACTAGCACATAGAACCTTATTCTTTAGATATTCGATTTCTTGTTTAAGGTTTTCTACTTGCATAGCAGTTAGTTCTAGTTCCTCATTTCTTTTGTTCAACAGTTCATTCTTAGTAGACAGTTTAGCAATTTCTTCATTAGCAGCAGTCATACTAGTATGAATATTAAACATCTCAACAGATAGTTGTTCAACTATAGATTTGTATTCAGAAACAGACATGTCTATAGTAGTGAGGGATGGTACCTGAGAGTCTGATTCAGATGGTTCTTCCTTGGAGTTGGCCATCAAGGCATAGTTGCAAAATTCTTGTTCTTCTCCATCACTATCAGAATCATCCCAACACTTCCTTTCAGCTATGTAGGCCTTACCTGCTGTATGCTTCTTTAGCAGAGCCTCATACTTAGCTTCAAGCTCAAGAAACTCCTTATCCTTCTTTTTAGGCTTCTTGCATTCACTGGCAAAATGCCCTAGGTCATTGCATCTATAACATCTCACAGATGACCTATCCACATAGCTGGTTTTGAATTTGTTTTTGTTTGCTTTCACAGGTGCCTTGCTCTTGTTGAATGAATGATTTTGAGATCTAGACTTGAAGGGCTGATTCCTCTTAAATCTGATGTTTGGAAATTTTCTAGCCATAAAAGCATATGAAGTGTTTTCCATGGCATCCAACTCTTCAAGAGTATAGAACTCATCTTCTTCCTTTTCATCAACAGGTTCAGTCACTTCTTCTTCAGTTTCTTCATCATCTACTATCTCTTCTATTCTCAGTTGACTTGCAGATGCTTCCAGGTCTTGAACGGATTTGTTGACAATCAAGGCACAGGATGTGTTTATCATTCTGCCTTGGTTAACTTGGATAGCCCTCTTTTGAAGCAACTCAAGCTCATGAGTCTTTAAAACCCCATAGAGCACATCATATGTGACTTTGTTCAAGTCTCTTTCTCTTAGAGATATGACCCTTTGCTCTAGATGGTTTGGTGCAGATAGTAGAAACTTCATGTTTAATTCCTTAGTGCTGTAAACCTTCCCATTCATTTGAAGCTCAGTCACCAGCTTGTGAAATCTCTCAAACATATCAGTGATACTTTCTTTGGACTGTGCCATGAAAGCCTCATACTGTGTGACCAGTATCTGTTTCCTATTCTCTCTTACCTCCTCTGTCCCTTCACATAACACCTCGATGTGGTTCCACATGTCCTTGGCTGATGTGCATGATGCTATGTTGGCAAACATCGACATATCCATGGAGTCTATGATCAACAACATGAGATGACTGTCTAGTGCAACCTTTTCCTTCTCTGAGTCCGTCCATTTGGATGGCTCTTTTGCAACATATGATCTAGGAATGACTATTGTGCCCACTGTAGATTCAGCAATTTCTTGTTGTGGTACAAATGGACCATTCTTGAGGATGTTAGGGTAGAGAGGATTGGCAGCTTTGATGAACAGCAGCATTTTTATTTTCCAGAGGTTGTAATTCTCTTTGTCGAACTTAGGGACCTTCACCGTACCTGTAGTCTTTGGTGTATTCGAACTCATGATCGTTTTCTGTTTAGATTAAACAGCCTGCTCTGATACCACTTGTTGAGTATTGAATACAGTAAAAGAATACAGAGGGGGGGTGAATGGATTCTTGAACTTTTCTTTGTTCTTGAATCTTTGCAACAAGATATGTGTTGAGTGTGTGAGATATGTAAGTGCAGATAACAAAGACAATCACAACACAATATCACTTTAATCTAATATTTTATTAGATAAAGATTTTGCTACAATCTGTGAATACAAATGATAGTATTCTCAGCTTCATTTTTCTCAGAGAGATATCTCTTCTGATCTTATCTCTAAAAACTTATCTTCTAAGGAAGTGAGGCTGTATCCTTATAGATATGGATACACCTACTTACTACAAATAAGGTAGAAAAAAACAAAACTACTTTCCAGTATGTCTATCTCATTTGAGTAAGAGTCCAAACGGCTACAGATTTGACTTTGCAAAGCCTGTTCAGATCCACTTCTTTAGCTCCTTGTCCCTTTGTCTTATCTCTCCAAGCTTCTTTGTAGGCTTTCCAATGTGCTTTATAGTACATAGTCAAATAAAGCATCTTGGCTTGTTGCAGGTTTCTGACTTGTACAATTCTTCAGTATTTTGTCTCTAAGAATGTATTCGAGAAGTGGCTAAGTGATTGATTCGAGAACTCGAGTTGACTTAATCGATAACTCTGAGTTCTCGAATAGAGTTATATTGACATATCGAATCACTTCTCGAATAGCTCTTTTCTCTGGGGCTCCTTGAGATATCGAATAGAGCATTTTGACATATCGAATCCCTGAGATGTCGAATACCTTCTTTAGTCCTTGAGATATCGAATAGAGCATTGACTTGTTGACTCTTAGAGAACTCGAATGATGCTTTGACTTGTTGACTCCATGAGTTCTCGAATAGAGTAATAGACATATCGAATCTCTGAGATATCGAACAGTGTATTCAGAGATATCGAACAGTGTCTTCTGAGATATCGAATCTCTGACTTCTCGAATAGACAAATGTACTTCTCGAATTGGTACTTAGGCAAATTCTTCATTTCTTCAAATCCCAACTGTGATTATTTGGCAGTCTTTATATCCTTGCTGGAGGCATGAACCTTGGAACTTCTTTCAAGCATTATTCTTGACTTTATAAGTACAGTTACACAACTAGGATTTGATGCCTATTTCAAGTACAGAACAAATAGAAACTCTACAACTAGAGGTTCCCTCAGTTAAGAGGTCATGTAGGTAATGCATAGCATTACACATACTTAGACTTGTTATTAGATGTATTCAGGCATGCCTCTGTGACTAACAAGAATCGAACGCAAGACCTTAGGGACGACTGATGTATAGCTCTATCACTGAGCTACTCTACCCATTCTATTATAACCTTTAAAACCTTCATTCCCAAAAGAAAATAACGGACCTTGCTTTCAAAGAAAGAGGTTATTTTTTTTTATAAATATCCAAGTTTATTATTTTTTTTTTGCAAAAAAACTCTTTTAAAATATATTACGAAAATACCAACTTTTATTAATATTATAAAAATATGTTATACAATCATATGCAATTGTTTGCAAATGTATGCAACCTACTGCGTATTCAGTAAATTCAACTTTAAAATTTTTCACAATCCACCCATATCAATTAAAGTCTACCGACTTACAACACCAAATTTACCAAATTCAAAGCTGAAGCAACCAACATTAACTTGGATTTTTATTAAATACATGCACACGTATACATATGCGAATTTGTAACTTCTAAAGTTATATAAGAATAAAAGGTTTTTCTTGTATAGAAAAGTATTAGTATAGATCTTTCGCGAGAATCAAATAGAAATTCAATCAATTATTTTTTGGAAATATGTAAAAACAGGTTGCATTTGGTTACGGAACGTATTTATGGAAATATTTTATAAAAATTGATATTTCACGAAATGATTTTTTTTAAAAAGGTATTTGTGCAAATATTTTGAGAAGACGGTAAAATCACAAAAAACTTTAAAAAAAGTGATAATTTTGATAAATATCCTCAAAAGACTCATTATTACAATATGTTGAATATTTTGATTATTAGTATCATATTCCTAAAATTATTTCATATAATTATTAAGATATAAAAATCTTTCCATGTAATTGCATGTAGGTGTCATTATAATTTCATAATAATTTACATATATAAAATTGTCATCATTTTTTTCATTAAAAAAACTTTAATCTCACATCTTTTCCGTGACATCAATCTCAAGAACTTTTTTATCTATTATTTTGTTCCTAAATAAAAAAACATGTAAGTCATATTTATTTTTGTTTTAAAATAAACTAGTTGATAAAGCCGCGCTTCGCGGCGGCATTACAATTTTTTGAAAAAAATTCAATATAGATTTTCGTTACATTTAACATATTTTCTAAAGACTTATATAATAATTTTTATCCATAACAATCGAATCCTAGAAATAAAAATAAAAATTAAGACATCAATATCCAATTCTAATAGCTAATACAATCTTTTTCTAGTGAGCTGTCATCTCGTTAAAACATGTTTCGAGCCGTTCTTATTTGGAATCGAAATTCTAACTTCATTAGCACTTATTTTATGAAATAACATTTTTTTCTTAAAAATTAAAACCTTAAAAGAGAGAAAATTCTAATTTTAACATTCTTTAAACTTTCGAATATTTATGGAGTTTTAAAGACGAAAATACATTTTTATTTTCTGTATATTATAGATATTCCTGTATTAATTTATAGCTTTCGCATGGAATTATTTTTCTATTATGTTAACACATCAATTTTTTTAAATGCGAAGACTTTCATTACGGGAATAATATTGAATTTATGAACATATTTTTCTAATGCAAGTATAATTAACTTGTATAAAAAATCACAATAAAAGAATTTTAGGAAAAAAGATATAAAGTTTAAAAAATCGTATTAGACGTACATTTCCATCGTCCTCGTATTCTACTTCCAATAAAACATTTTATTATATATATTCTTTATATATAAAAACATATTTTCTACCTCCAATTAAAATTTTTAATTATATGTATTTTCTATAAATTCAAACTCTTCTTATTATAAATTAGAACTCATATTTTACTTACAATAAAACTCTTAATTATATGTATTACAAACACTTATTCTACTTCCAATAAAACTTTTAATTATATGTCTTCCGTATAAATTCAAACTCTTATTTTCAATAAATTTGAACACCTATTATGTTTCCAATATGTTAAAAGATAGTTTTTTAGTTATTAATATTTAAAATCCTAAAATTCTAAAAAAAATTATATATATTTTTTTCGATTATATCATCGATATTAAATTTTTATATTCAACACGGTTTTCTTTAATGAACCGCTTTCTCGTCAAACATGGTTATTCCTTTTGAATCGTTCTCTCGTTAAGAACAAAACCCTAACGTTTACATATATTACTTGTATAATAATGTTTATCCATAAAAATCGAATACTGAAAATGAGATAAAAATTTTATCATCAATTTTAAATTCTAATAGCTGATACAATCTTTTCTAGTGAGCCGTCTTCCCGTTAAATAAGTTTCGAGTCGCTCTCGTTTGAGATCGAAATTTTAACTTCATTACATATTATTATACAACTTTTTTCCTTAAAATCAAAACCTAAAAATAGTGTGAATTCAAATTTTTTTTTCTCCAAGCTTTCTAAAATTTATGGAGTTTTAAAAATAGAAAAACATCTTATTTTCTCTTTATATTATAGATACTTCTGTATTTATTTAGGGTTCCCGCATGAGAATGTTCTTTTATTTTCTTAACACATCAATTCTTTTATTTTTAAATACGAAAACCATTTTTATGAGATTTGTACTGGATATATGAAATTTTTTCCTAATAGAAGTATAAATAACTTGTATAAAAAATATATAATTTTAGAATATCGTAAAAGATGTCACCACCGTCCTTGTATTCTACTTCTAATAAAATTTTTAATTATATGTCTCCTCTATATATTCAAACACCCATTCTACTTCCAATAGAACTTATAATTATATGTTTTTTCTATAAATTCGAACTTTTATACTCTATAAATTCGAACTCCGATTCTATTTCCAATAGAACTTTTAATCATATGTCTTATAAATACATATTCTACTTCCAGTAGAACTTCTAATTATATGTCTTCTCTATAAATTTGAACTCTTCTTTTCTATAAATTCGAACACCTATTCTACTTCTAATATATTAAAAGATTTTTTAATATTTATTAGTGTTTATTCGAACTCCTATTCTACTTCTAATAGAACTTTTAATCATATGCCTTATAATTAAATATTTATTCTAGTTCCAATAGAGCTTTTAATTTTATGTCTTCCCTATTAATTCGAACTATTCTTATCTATAAATTTGAACACCTATTCTAGTTTTAATATGCTAAAAGATATTTTTATAATTATTAGTGTTAAATTTAAGGAGTTCTAAAAAATAAGAAAAAAACATCTTTTCTCTTTATATTATAGATACTCATGTATTTATTTAGAGTCCCCGCCTGAGAATGTTCTTTTATTATGTTAACACACCAGTTCTTTTCTTTTTAAATACAAAGACTCTTTTTTATGAGATTAATATTGGATTTATGAAAACTTTTCCTAATAGAAGTATAAATAACTTGTATAAAAAATATATATAGTTTTAGAATATTGTAAAAAATGTCACCATCGTCTTGTATTCTACTTCCAATAAAATTGTTAATTATATGTCTCCTTTATATATTCAAACACATATTCTACTTCAAATGGAACTTATAATTATATGTTTTTCTATAAATTCGAACTCTTATTCTTTATTAATTGGAACTCCTATTCTAATTCGAATAGAACTTGTAATCATATGCCTTATAAATACTTATTATACTTCCAATAGAACTTCTAATTACATGTTTTCCCTATAATTTCGAACTCTTTTCATCTACTAATTCAAACACCTATTTTACTTCTAATATGGTAAAATATATTTTATATGTATTAGTATTTATCTGAACTCCTATTCTACTTTTAATAGAACTTTTAATCATATGCCTTATAATTAAATATCTATTTTACTTCCAATAGAACTTCTAATTATATGTCTTCCCTATAAATTCGAACTCTTATCATCTATAAATTCGAACACCTACTCTACTTCTAATATGTTAAAAGATATTTTTATATTTATTAGTGTTTAAAATCGAAAAATTATAAAAATTAGAAAAATAGATTGAGACGATCTTAGAGCGCCATTTATATATATTGATGATATAAGTGATATTTATTCACCTGGTTGGTATCTCATGACATGAATACTTTGGCGGTGACAATCGTTAGGATTCAGACAGCCCTTTATGAATGAATTGAAAATATTCATACAAATAATATTGTATATTGTAAGTTTTTACGATATACAATATTATTATTACACATGTATTATTATTGCAAGTTTTGTTATTCATATGCACATATTGTGTTCCGTTGTAATATATGAAGAATTGGGAAAGGAGGATTAGGTACTAGTATGACAGAAAACATCCAAACAAATTTAAATTATGAAGCTGTATTAGTTTCGTACAGAGGCTTAGTACTCACAGTGATAAGATAAAAAAAAAAAACCAATGTATATTGTGTATTTTGTGGGGATACACGTCTCTCACGTGTTTACATTACATTTTTTTGAGAGTAAGATATGCATTTGGAAGATGTGGATCTACCCCAAAAATGATTCCAAGTTCTTTTGTAATTGTAGAACTCTAAATGTTTACTTTTGTACATATTTTTTTTTTGATGATTTATTAGTGTTGGACGAATTAAGTTTTTTTAAGTCTCGTTAAAAAGTAACATAAAAAGCAAAACCCAAGAGGAATGTAAGAGATTAAAAGGATGTACTTGCTAATCTTTTTGTAACAAAATTGTGGTTTACTTTCATATGGCTATTGTTCAAAAATTGAGAGCTGCACCTCTTTTCTTGTTATTATATGTGGACATATGTATCACTAAGTTTTTTAGGCACAAGGTGCACCAAATTTTAAGGGGCTTCCTAGTTTCCAGGGTTTTTACGCGAGTTGAAGTCGAAGTGGCCCATTTCAAAATGAGCTGCACTCGGAAGAAATAACTAAAAACTATATATAGGATACCCCAAATATACAGTAGATGTTCAGTTTGCTGCAACCTATTTCATTTTATTATTGACTTGAAAGGTGCAGCAGATTTACCAATAAAATTCAAAGAGTACTGATTTTGTACATAAGTGGTCTCTGTAGATTCGGCGATAAGTTGTATCTGTAGTTTTTGCGAAATTGATTTTATATACATAAGACTGAAAGTAAAACGAAGGACGGCAGAGGAAAGAACGTGACAGAGAAGACCACCAAGGCTTATGAGTGCCTCCTTGAAGGAGCTAAAGCTGAGATTGAAAATATGTGATGAGCACTGCCTGCCCTGCTCATTTTTACATGGATCGGCTACATGGAGAGAAAAATTCATGATTCAGGTGCAAAAGCTAACTGTTAAGCTATAGTTTTAGACTTGTTGCTAACTTGCTATTAAGTATCTTCAGTTACTTAACCTTTTTAAAAGCTTATAGCAAGCTGCTACATAATGCGAACATGAATTCTAGTTAAACCTGATTAATATGGTTAATGCATGCCAAGGGAAATCTATCAAAGGGCTAAAATTAGATATGCTAATAAATCTTACTGGAAAATTTGCTAAAGACTGCTCATGGCTTGGTGCTGAAAGTAAGAATACTCGATTTTGTCAAAACAAATTGTAGGTTGGTCTTTGAAGATTAAAGATCTAGTTCTAAAGCTCCGTTTATTTAAGATATTTATTTGGCATGTGATCATGCAGAAGCAAAAAATGCATAGAGATGTAGATAGAAGCAAATACTAGCACATCAAGCAAGCAGAATTGGTGAATCAAATGCAGAAATAGGTTACATTATTATTTGAATGACACTTGGTAAACTTGAAAAAAATTGTCATTGTGCTGCTAAGAGGAATATTTAGAAAGACGTCCATAGTTGACAGAAGAGAGAGAGCATCCTGGTAATCACTATATTACATCTTATTGGTGATTCCTGAGATGGCCATTTGAATTACTTTCTTAATTCTGCTGACAATTCATGCGCATTCAACTACTTTTATTGTCAGCCTGACCCTTCTCCTTGAAAGTCATATGAACTCTTGCGACGGCGTTCGTTATGTCCAAGCAAACGTCTGCGGCAACTCCTTTTAGTGTCATCAAACTCTGGTAGCTCATGGAACCTGCAATGTCGAATTATAATAGCTAATTAGCTAGAACGAAACACCCTTTCCACTTTCCTAATAGTGTCAATTACATTATCTGATTAAGCACCATATTGATACCCTAGCTCTTCTTGATGAATTATAAACTTTTGTTTTCTTTGGTTAAGCAATCAATAGGACACCAAATATCATCCCATCCCTTTAGGGAGATCTCAGAACAAAGAATTGTGGAATAGTAGAATATATTCGATAATACCCATGAACCAAAAATTCTGATCGGGTACTGAATTTAGAGTGAGGGGCGCAAATGCACAATTGCTTGCATATCTAGTACTCTGTATTAGTTAAGTGTGGGTAGCAAATAAAACATGGCCTTTAAGGAGAGTTTAACCCCAATATTCATAAGACTATAAGGTCTCCAATATTACAGCCTAATATCCATATTAGTTTATTTTTTTAGTCTTATGGTTGGCAATAGTATGTTTAAAAGTGTTTATGATATTAAATTTTCTTAAAGAACAGAACTCATAGGATATGACAATGACTAAAATCTAGACAAACACTAGACATTGGCTTAAATTTATGAATGCCGTTATTTTAGTGGATGAAAGAAATATATACAACTAAATTATACAATAGAATTATGTAAATCATATATTAACTGCCTAATATTTTTTGTTTTGCTTCATTTTCAGAGGTCTTTTACCAAAATTCTTTCCTATTAAGCATTATTAGGGGAACTGTCAACAATGCTTAAGATTACAGGTTAGCTTTCTTCATTATATTATTGTGCAGTTGTATATGTGTCTTTATTGTGCAGAAAGAGATGTGCTTGCTTCATTTTATGATTTATAAAGAAAATCCATGTACCTAAAAGTTGATTTGATCGTTTCTTTTTCCTTTTTATCTTTATTAGTCATTGAAATTTGCTCGCTGATTGCAATTTTTAGTCACTTGGCTTTTTTGTTTTGTATCTTTATGTTAGCTTAGTAGCCATAGGTTACCGTTAAGAAACATTGTGTATATTTAATTTGCGAATAGACTGTATGTAAAATAAGAAAATTAATTACACCATTTATATGAATTAGGTTTCCTAACCTGCTGCATTGCTGACAGAAACGATGCTGGACTCCGGAGATGAGGACAACTGGAGCCTTAGCATGAAATTCGCAAACTTTGTGCCTGCGGTGGTATGCCTTGGCAGCGCTCATGTTTGCTAGGCAGTCTGGTACTTGGCAACAAGGTTGCGCTGATCCTCCTCCGGATCCTTTTCTTCCAGAGTAAGTCATTACCCGTTTTTTCTTGTTGTCCTCTTCGGAATCTTCATCTTCCTCGTCTTCCTTCACCACATCTGCCCTCATCCTATCTGTCATGCTCCTCTTCCCTTCAGCTTTTCCGATATCCATATTTTGTTTCCTAGAGGAGCGAGGAGAGATAGTAACACGATTATGTAAAATGTTTTTGGCTTGGAAGGAAGATGAAAAAGAAAAGAATAGTGTGTGAGGACCACAAGCTCCATTCTTTTTCCTTGGCTGTGAAAATAAATAACAGAAGGTTAGATGCTGACATTTAAGTCTAGCTCATGAATTGAACTTTCAGTAATGTATTTAAAGTTCGTTGTACAATAAAGTAATAAGTAATAAACCAACATAAATAACATAGTACAAAAGTCTGTATGATAAGCATTTAAAGTGACACCCCACCATCTATATCACAGTTCTCTTTATGGGAGAGGTTATAGGTGTTGCAGTCATACACCAAATGAACTTGTCACCATTGATCCAATAGTGACAATCTAATAAGGACAAGTTTATATATAACCTGCCTCGGATGTTTTGACAAAACAGTCTTGCTACAACCCCTATTAGCCATTCTATCTTTTACTTGAAGTTGTTTTCCTCTACACAGCCCATAAAATTTATCAGTTCCAATAAGTGCAAATGAGAAAGTCGTGATCTGTGTTCATAGATAATGTTGGGTGGTACTAGGCGTATAATATCCCAAAAAACTAGTTCATAGGGTGATGACTTCACTTGCACAAATAATTTGTTGGTGCCTTTAGTTCGATATTACTGTTGGGTGCCGTAAGGCCCGTCTCAACCCTAAATCGGTCGTAGGGTGAGGACTTCCCTCACACTGATTAAGTAGCAGCATGTCTATTCCCACAATGGTTGTGGGAAAACCCAAAAGATTGTCAGGATCTGATGAATCCTGGCAATGTTTTGTTGCTATTTTTGGTGTTTTTATTGTTTATAGAAGAGAGAACAGTTATATTAAGATAAGATAAAGAGAAATCAGATAGGATATAGGCAGAGAATAGAGAATAGAACACAGAAATGTAGAGAATTGGCAGAAATAGGGAGATAGCAAGGAGATGAGAAGCCAGAATCATAGTATAGAGATAGATAACGGTAGGTTTTCTTGAGAGAGAAACCCTAGTGAGAAGGAAGAGGGAGTTGGAACAAAGTTCCAGTTTTCATATTAATTCATTCATAATAGAAAAAGTACACAGCACAAAGGTATTTATAGGCATACAAAGCACAGAATATAACAGCTCATAACACTATATTAACTCACACAGACTTTCCAACTAAGACACACACACAGACTTTCCAACTAATACACAGCAAGGACAGCACTACTATGACAGCACCACACACACTTCCTATTACAAGCATAATATTGTATTATAAACCCAATCCTGACATAATACTACCATTGCAGGAATAAAGGTTATTCCTGACATATCTCCCTCCTTGAAAATAAACCATGTCCTCATGGTTTGATAAAACCTTAGTCCAACACTAGAATCCAGTAGATCCTTCCCTTGCAAGTAAGAGCTCTTTGCCTTGAAAACATCTTTGAATACTTGCTGCGTATTGAGAATGCTAGCAGAAACACCATGGAGACAACTTGAGTCTCCTCCTGGATCATATATGTATATTGTAACATTTCTCCTTAAGACTTCAAGCCTCATTACCTTACCTGGATCTCGCCTGTGGGATATTACCATTATCCCAACTAAATACACTCTATACCCCAATTGAGGAGAGTCCTTACACGACAACTTTGTTGCCAACAACTCCATCTTAATTTCGTCCCGCCATTACAAGTTCCCTAGGGTAGACAACCAGTTGAGTCCTAAGATGACATTCCCATCTACCCAATCTGCCACCCAGACATTAGTAGTGAGGTCCTTGATAGGTCTCCCTTGTTCCATTCCCAGGCCCTGAGACTTGTAAAGTATCATATTCCTCACTACTCTTAGTGAATTAACACATTGTTGATTGATCTCAGTAACAATTCTATCAATCACATCACTTGATTTTTGAATATTCTGGCCTTGCAACCTAGCTGAACTCCCAATCTTAATGATAAACACCTCCCTCTGCAAATAGTAAGGTTTCTTCAATTGATTCTGTGTTGCCAGAAAACTCCCACTAGTATCTTGCCAATGCTTAAGTTGACGACCAACTGAGATTTTATTTACAACCTTTTCTAGTTCCACATCATTGCTGATCATGTATGTAACCTTGTTCTTAACAACTTTTGACTTGTCTTGCACCTGACCACCAGGATCAAAGATAAGCACTTCATTCTTACCAAAATTGCTAGACATCTTACAAAATCTGTAGGGAAATGCAGCTATTAAGGTATCATCAGTAATTATCTTGTAAAGGAAAGCCTCCTCAATGTCTCTCATGTTCGTAAGGATCACTGAAGTTGTTTGCTCCTCATCAACCTGCTGCTCTTCACCTTTGTAATTCGCAACAGTTGACTTGTCACCCTGTTCTTGTATAACTTGAGAGGGCCACGACTTCTTGCCATAGTTGTGTATGCAACTAACCTATTTTCCTACTATTTGACCGGTTTCAAAAGGACAATTTAATGGACTGCTGAGATTAGTAGGGTTCCAAATGTGTGGCTTTTCATCACTAATTACCGGATTCAGATCATTCGCAGCTTCCACTTCTTTGGTTAAAGAAGAGATACCAACTCCGGTGTCTATTAGCTTTTTCTTGTTTAAGAGTGGTGCACATTCACCCTTCTCAAACTTCTCTCTGAAGTGGTCTTCAACATGAGGCTTCTTAGTATCTTTTTTGGAGATGTCCATGACATTCCATTCTTCCTTGTTGACTACAGCTCTGTATAGTGCCTCCTTTTCTGAACTTAAATCTCCTCCCGGATCAAAAATGCATATTGCAACACTTTTCCTTAAGGCTTCATGAGATTCAGGTCTCATTGAATTATTCATTTCAGGTCTGCCTGGCCCCAGCACCATGTATTGGTACTGACAGGGTAGTGCAATCATCCCTGTTCTCACAAAATCAACAAATTGTTGATTAATCTCACCAACAATTTTATCCAACCCATCACTCTCTTTTTGATTATTCTGCCCTTGGCCTTGCAGTCTACCTGAAATTTTTGTTTCAATGATAAACACCTTTTTCTGCAATTGAGAAGGTTCCTTCAACAATTGCTTCTTTATTGCCAAAAAATCAAAATTCTGCCAGTGCCTAAGTTTACTACGAATAGAGTCTTTCATGACAGTTTCTTTTAGTTGCATCTCACTCCTGATTATGTCTTTGGAGTTATGATTAACACCTTTTGAATGATCTTCTTGTACGAGACCTCCTGGATCAAAGATAATCAGGTTCTTATTCTCAAGATGGCTAGAACTCTTATCCAACCCAGAAGAATTTACAACTGTTTGACCATATCTGCTAAAGACGTCTTCCGTTAATTTTTCTTCAACATTACCTTGTTGCTCTTCAACATTGTAATCAACAAGCTTTGGTTTGTCACCACCTTCAAGTACCTTAGTTGGTTTGTTTCTCAAATCATCTACCTTTAATCTTTCAATTGTACATTGTGCAGATTGCAAGGGATTAGATGAATCTGAGTTAACTCCTCTTAGTGCTGCTAAGATGAACTCCTTCTCTGGCCAGCACTCTTGATCCTCCCTTGGATTTTCATCATAGATAGGTTCCACTGTTATAAGTTTCTGGAGCCACATCAGCATCTGGAATTTTCTCTGTGAGGTTTGACCACTCCTGTGCCTTATTTCCAATGCCAAAATCAGCCCACTGCTGCTCACAATCAAAGACTTCTGAGTCTTCTTCATCATGGACAGGTTCTTCATCATATATAGGCTCAACATCATAGTTAGTTTGAACATCCAACAATTGCTCACAAACATGCAAGGATTCAAATATTCCTGCTCCTTCTATTGTAGACACATTCATCTTGAGATGAGGTATTGTTCCTGATGGAACTACTCCTTTAGGTAAAGTCTTGCCTGATGTAGAATCAGTATTTGCAAAACCTTCCTCAATTCTTTGAGCTTTCATTTGCAACAAGTCTACCATCAGTTTCTCAGCTATTTCTATTGTAGCTTCTAGTTTCTGCAATTTCTGATTAGTTCTTTCCTTGTAGGTTGATATCTGCTGTTGTACTAATGAAACAGCCTCATCAAAGGCTTTATCACCTTCTTTTCCTACTGCTGAATCCATTCCTACAGATCTGAACAGTTTTGATGAAATTTCTGAACTTGCCCTGCAATTTCTGCCATGTCTAGCTCGATCTGCTTGGATTGAGATGCACAACATGATAGAAGCAGTGGTTGGATCAATTCTGAAGCTCTGATACCAATTTGTCCGGATCTGATGAATCCTGGCAATGTTTTGTTGCTATTTTTGGTGTTTTTATAGTTTATAGAAGAGAGAACGGTTATATTAAGATAAGATAAAGAGAAATCAGATAGGATATAGGCAGAGAATAGAGAATTGAACACAGAAATGTAGAGAATTGGCAGAAATAGGGAGATAGCAAGGAGATGAGAAGCACAGAATCAGAGTATAGAGATAGAGAAACGGTAGGTTTTCTAGAGAGAGAAACCCTAGTGAGAAGGAAGAGGGAGTTGGAACAAAGTTCCAGTTTTCATATTAATTCATTCATAATAGAAAAAGTACACAGCACAAAGGTATTTATAGGCATACAAAGCACAGAATATAACAGCTCATAACACTATATTAACTCACACAGACTTTCCAACTAAGACACACACACAGACTTTCCAACTAAGACACAACAAGGACAGGACTACTATGACAGCACCACACACACTTCCTATTACAAGCATAATATTGTATTATAAACCCAATCCTGACATAATACTACCATTGCAGGAATAAAGGTTATTCCTAACAAAGATATGGAAGTATTACGATAAATGATTTATCTAGCAGACTTTGTGTGTTTTAGGAAGAAGACATGGTTTGGTTGAGTGTTCGACTTCACAATTATTTTCTCTGTTGTCCATGTCCAAAATTTTACTTTGAAGATATGCTATTATCTCCTCTCCTTGCCTAGACTTTCATTCTCAAAATATGCATATCCGAACTATAGTTGTATAATTATTTATACCTTCACTTGTAAATTTGAGATGGATAACTGTTATGGTGGATGTAGCAACTCGCAATCACCATAGCATACATCCCTAATTTCATTACCATCTAGATCGTCGATACACTTTTTAAGACCGCTGTATTCACTTTTTTTTTTTTTTTTGTCAATTGATAGTCTAATTCTACTAGATGACTGGTCCTGTAATTTGATTTGAAAGGAGATAACTCATATGTCCACTTATTGGCAGAAGGGCCCTGCCTTTGGACATGTGTCTGCGAGCATGGCTGGAAATCATGTCCTTGCACAAATTTTCTTCTTCATGATTTCATGATTGTTGTAAGACTGTTTAGAATGTGTACAATTAATAAGAAGCAAATTGGGCACCTAACTTTGTGTGCTTGATTGTACTAGTAAAACTAACGTCTTCCACCAAACAGGGCCACATTATATGCTTAAAGCATATTGTTTATCTTGGTCCCCCCCTCCCCCCCTCCCTGTCTATGACACCACCCTAGTTATGATAAAGAGCTTTTTCAGAAAGAAAATGCAAAAGTTTTATAGTTGCCTATCTTGTACATTTGCTTCTCTATTATTTTGAAGAACTATGCCAAAGTGTTCTTGTTTTCTTGGTCACCATCAACCTTAAGTTTGGACCATGGCTTGGCTAACATGGAAAGACAAGTTTAAGACTTATAATCTTTAACATCAAACATATAGTTCAGTATAATGTTGGCTTTAAAAATGAGACAGATTCATGAATTTAGTGATAGCTTGGACTCGAGGCTCTCTCTCCTTCGCAAGACTTGTCACAGATTCGAATCCACGCTCTCCCTCCCCGTGTACTGTACTTTAACGATAACAATTTATAAACCGAGAGATATTTATCATATAAAAACTAGACATTTTCTTTGACTTGTAATATTCATAATCACGGTGACCATATACTGATAAACTTATGTTGCTGAGCACAGCGGAAAAGGCCCCTCCCTTTTGTTGAGGAATGGAATAAATGTTACGTTTTTGTTTGTTTGTATTTTTTTTGGTTGTTGAGTGTGGATTAGTGAATAGAAGTCTCAGTATTGGTCTGTGAGTTTACACAGAAATTCAAAAGTCGTGTCAATCCAAATTGACTAAATTTTATTAAACACAGTAGAGAACATGCAAATGGGAATAGATGGTTCAAGTAAATTTTACTTGCATAAATTTGAGTTAGAATAGTAAAAAAAACGCCAAAACTATCACTTTTGTGTACATCAATTTGGCACATCTGCTTAACAGAGCAGAAGCCAAAGATATGGGAGCAACATCAACCCGTTTAGAGCTCTTTGTCGGCTTAACAGCTTCATTAGCAATAACACGAGGATGCCTATTATCCGCCAAAAGAGGATCGAAATCATTACAAATTTCATCCAGAAACTAAGGAAATGGCATTGCAAGAATCAGATGCAATAGAGAAACTCTTCAACGAAAAATGAAGAGCTAAAGAGAGACCACCTTTGATCACAAATACTTTAGCCGCAAGAACTCTATAAGATGCTCGAGTCATTTATGCAAATTTTACTTAGATAAAAAATGTTAGAATTGTCAAACTCTCTAGAATGCCAAATAAATCATGCAGCAACTATGTTTGAATAAAGAGGCATATTATAAATAGTCAATTATGTAGGTTATGTGATGTAAGCAATGATGTAAACTTATGTTTGTTCAAGCCTATAAAAGGGCTGCTTGTATTGTTAACAAAACACACCAAGAAAAATACACTGAAGTGTAAGAGAGAAAGAAAGAGCCGAAGCACTTGTGTGAGAGAAATAAAAGAAATTGTAATTTCTTCTTATATATACATACACGTTTCCAACAAGTGGTATCAGAGTTTGGTTGTTAAATTCTGAAAATTCTGCAAAATTTCCGGCAATTTACTATTCTGGCGGCACTGTTCACGCCGTAGAAGACGAAGTACTGTTCACGCCGGAGAAGACGAAGTACTGCTCATACATACGGCACTGTTCATACGAACTGTTCATACATACGGTACTGTTCATACGGCACTATTCATACATATGGTACTGTTCACTTATACTGTGAAAGTATATTTTTTGAAAAAAAATGGCGAATATGGTGCAACAAAATATTCCAAAGTTGACGGCTACAAATTATGGAAACTGGAGTATCAAAATGAAGGTGTTACTCGGTTCGTACGATAATTGGGATATCGTTGAAAGCGGCTATAGCGAGCCCGAAGATGCTACCGCTGAAGCGGCACTTTCTAAAGCCGAGAAGACGGCGTTAAAAGAATTTCGAAAAAAAGACAACAAGGCGTTATACACAATTTTTCAAGGTGTCGACGAATCCACCTTCGAAAAAGTTTCAAATGCAAAGACAGCAAAAGAGGCGTGAGAGATTTTACAAAATTCATTCCAAGGTGTCGAGAAAGTAAAAAAGGTACGGCTCTAAGTTCTTCGTGGCGAATTTGAAAATATCAAAATGAAGACTTCAGAGAATATCAGTGAATATGTTACGCGTTTGAAAACGGCGTCAAACGAAATGAAAAGAAATGGCGAAAGTCTCGATGATGTTCGGGTCATGGAAAAGCTCCTCCGCTCGCTAACAAGAAAATTTTATTATGTTGTTACTGCTATCGAGGAGTCGAAATATTTGTCCACGATTTCTATTGATGAGCTAGTTGGTTCACTTCAAGCGCATGAGCAGCGGATGAACCAATATGATGATGCAAGCCATTTGGAAAAGGCGTTGCAAAGTAAAGTATCCATCGGTGACAGTTTTGGCAGTAGCAATTCTTCACATGGCAGAGGTGGCTATAGAGGTGGCTACCGAGGTGGACAAGGACGTGGAAGACAGATGTTCAGTAGAGGCCAGAATAATGAAGGCTATCAACCATCTGGTCGTGGTCAAAATTTTAGAGGCCGAGGAAGAGGCGGATTCCGATAACAAGGTGATAAGTCTCAGTTTCAATGTTATAATTGTAACAAATATGGTCACTTCAGTTATGAGTGTAGATCTCCAAAAGTGGAAGAAAGAAGTCATTTTGCCGTAGCAAAAGAAGACAAAGATGTGGGTTCCGCTATGTTTCTCACTTACAAAGGAGATAACGAAGGCAAGAATAATACATGGTATCTTGATTCAGGAGCCAGCAACCACATGTGTGGTCACAAGGAATTATTTACGAAGATAAATGACACCATAAGCGGAGAAGTTACATTTGGTGACTCATCTAAGATTCCAGTCAAAGGGAAAGGTACTGTTACGATTGTGATAAAGAAAGGTGATAAGAAGTATATAAATGATGTTTATTATATACCTGCTTTGAAAAGTAATATCATTAGTCTTGGCCAACTTGTGGAGATGGGATATAACATACAGATGCAGGATAATTCTCTTATCATCAGAAATCAGGTTCGAGAATTAATTGCAAATGTGGAGATGTCAAAGAATCGTCTCTTCACTCTTGGTATGCAGACAGAGATGCATAAGTGTTTGAAGTCAGTCATTAAAAATGACGTGGTTATGGTATTTAAGATTTGATCATCTTGGATTTTCTGGTCTGAAGTTATTATCAAAAACAAAGATGGTGGATGGTTTGCCAGCAATCAACGAACCAAATCAGTTGTGTGAAGCTTGTGTTAAAAGAAAGCAACATCGACAAAGCTTTTCAGTTGGAAAATCATGGCGAGTTAGAAGGCCATTGGAGATTGTTCACACTGATATTGCTGGTTCATTTGATATTGCATCACTTGGCGGAAATAGGTATTACCTAACTTTTATTTATGATTTTAGCAGGAAAAGTTTGGTGTATATCCTTAAAGAAAAGGCGGAGGCTGTTGATAAATTCAAGGAGTTCAAAGCATTGGCAGAAAAACAAAGTGGTCATTATTTGAAGATACTCAGATCAGACAGAGGAGGCGAGTATACTTCAAATCTATTCAAAAGCTTCTGCCGAGCACATGGAATAAATCATCAGTTGACAACGGCATATACTCCACAATAGAATGGCATTGCAGAAAGGAAGAATCACACTATTCTTGACATGGCAAGGAGCATGGTCAAAGCAAAGCACATGCCAAGAACTTTTTGGGCTGAAGCCATTTTATGTGCAGTTTATTTGTTGAATCGTTGTCCAACAAAAAGTGTTAGAAACAAAACTCCAAATGAAGCGTGGACCAAACCATCAGTTGGACATCTCAAAATTTTTGGGTGTATTGCATATGCACATGTTCCAGATCAGAAAAGAAAGAAGTTGGATGACAAAGGTGAGAAGTGCATTTTTACCGGATATGAAAAAAGGAGCAAGGCGTACAGACTCTATAATCCCCTTACGAAGAAATTAATCATTTCTCGAGATGTTGAGTTTGATGAATCTGATTACTGGAGATGGAGCGAGGAAGAAAGAAAAGTTGCAGGCTTATTCTTTAATGATGATGATGATGATGGTGATGACTCCAACATAGAAGATGGTGGAGATGATGATCCAACTCCTTCCCAAAGTCCAAATCAGCAAACTCCTGCCTCGACACCATCGAGTTCAGGAAGCAGCAGTAGCAACAGTTCAGGGGGGGCACCAAGAAAAATGCGGAGTCTGGATAGTATTTATGAAACAACAAGTCCGGTACAAACAACCTTTGATTATTCATTATTTTTCTTAATGGCTGAGTGTGATCCAGTTACATTTGAGGAAGCTTCTGAAGAAAGCAAATGGAATAAGGCCATGGATGAAGAAATTGGTGCAATCAAGAAGAATGATACTTGGGAGCTTACAAGTCTTCCAGAAGGACACAAAGCTATTGGTGTCAAATGGATCTACAAGACAAAGACAAATCAGGATGGTGAAGTGGAAAAATACAAGACGAGGTTGGTGGCTAAAGGCTACAAGCAAAGACATGGCATTGACTATGATGAGGCATTCGCTCCAGTTGCAAGAGTTGATACCATCAGACTTCTTACAACTATTGCAGCTCAGAACCAGTGGAAGATTTTTCAGATGGATGTGAAGTCAGCATTCCTGAATGGGTATCTCGAAGAAGAGGTCTATATTGAGCAACCTCCTGGATATATTCAGAAAGGCAAGGAAGACAAAGTCTACCGGCTAAAGAAAGCACTGTAGGTGTTCCAGAAAATGAAAGAGAAGCTCGGGATGAAAAGTTGAGTTTGGGGGGGAGTGTTAGAATTGTCAAACTCTCTAGAATGTCAAATAAATCATGCAGCAACTATGTTTGAATAAAGAGGCATGTTATAAATAGTCAATTATGTAGGTTATGTGATGTAAGCAATGATGTAAACTTATGTTTGTTCAAGCCTATAAAAGGGCTGCTTGTGTTGTTAACAAAACACACCAAGAAAAATACATTGAAGTGTAAGAGAGAAAGAAAGAGCTGAAGCTCTTGTGTGAGAGAAAGAAAAGAAATTGTAATTTCTTCTTATATATACATACACGTTTCCAACAAAAAAGCTGCTCTTGGCTTAATCAACTCGAGCCATATTTGAACATATACGTATTGTTAGGCAGCCTATTCTTCACCAACCATTTCACCAACCCCCACCTACTACTTCTAACTCCTATAAATACCCCTCTCCTCTTTCATTATCAAATACACCATAATTCTCTCTTCTCTCTATATAGCTGCTAGATAGTCCGTCTAGTAGGGGAGCCGGTTTAGCCCGCTTTCAAGAAGTGTTGGGATAGAAGATCCTCGTGCCTAAACTATTCCTTAAGGTACTTGGGTCTGACTGCAACCATCGGAGGTGGTCCGTCTGCAGGGGTCTTTCTATCAGGTTGTGTGGCACTGTCCGGGTTGGGAGAGGGAGAGAAGGAAAGGTTGTCGGGAAATAGTGATAGGGGGAGGTTTTGAGATAAACACTTCAGTGAGTTGGGGATATACATAATAAGTATTGTAGGGCTAAATTTGTGTATAAAATTCAGGGGTCGGATACCCGGATATTGTAATCTCTTTTATCTAGTGTGAAGTTGTTGCTCTTGTGGATGTAGGCTGGGCCGAACCACGTTAAATCTCTTGTCTCTTTTATTGTATTGTTGGTTTGTTGCTTCATTACTATCATGTATATTTATGGGATCTAAGCACACATATTTACAAAATCGATTGAATAGTTCGCAGCTTGAACGGGGTAAGATATGTGCCTAAGCTGAGGAAGAATCTAATATCTATCGGTCGGTTAGCTTCAGAAGGCTACAGATGCTCTGTAGTTGGGGGAGCTATGAATATCAAAAGAGGCCGTGTGGTTCGGATGAAGGGAGAGCTACGTGGGGGAATATATCGTCTGATTAGTACGTGGCCAGAACGTACTGGAACTTCGAAAATCTGGTTATCTCGTGCACGAGGGAAGAGTGACTTGAAGGATACTGCTACGGTTGTATTGCCTTCCAGTCTAGACGATGGTGCAAAGACTGTTGGGATGGATGCTTGGTCGAAGGGCTTCCACGACATCGAGTAGTTGGTATGTTGTAGTTGCATATGGGCATCAATCAACACGAATCAAGTGAGCAGTGAACCATGCAACATATTGATTTGTTTGATATGCAGTTGGGGAGTAAATGAAAGATCGATGGTCACACTTGTGTGTGTGATGGTCACACATGCGTGTGTGATGGACCACATATGGGATTGGCCGACATGAATCAAGTGAGTATGTGTGTACACAACAGATTGCTTCACATGTATGTAGTTGGACAAATAGAGGTCAATAGTACACTTGTGCGTATAGCAAGTGGGCATTCGAGAATGAATGTGCAAACTAGGGTATAGTTTGGAGTCTTGGACTCGGGGGGAGTTTTGTCGTAGGGAATGATACGGATCGAGGAAAAGTTGGAGTTGTGCCAACAGGGCGCAGGTATGGAGTGCAAATGAAGAGCTGTGAGTTTGGAAAGAGGGGGAGATTGTTAGGCAACAGCCTATTCTTCACCAAACTCTTCACCAACCCTTCACCAACCATTTCACCAACCCCCACATACTACATCTAACTCCTATAAATACCCCTCTCCTCCTTCATTATCAAATACACCATAATTCTCTCTTCTCTCTATATAGCTGCTAGATTGTCCGTCTAGTAGGGGAGCCGGTTTAGCCCGCTTTCAAGAAGTGTAGGGATAGAAGGTCCTCGTGCCTAAACTATTCCTTAGGGTACTTGGGTCTGACTGCAGCCATCGGAGGTGGTCCCGCTGCAGGGGTCTTTCTATTAGGTTATGTGGCACTGTCTGGGTTGGGAGAGGGAGAGAAAGAAAGGTTGTCGGGAAATAGTGATAGGGGAGGTTTTGAGATAAACACTTCAGTGAATTGGGGATATACATAATAGGTATTGTAGGGCTGAATTTGTGTATAAAATTCAGGGGCCGGATACCCGGATATTGTAATCTCTTTCATCTAGTGTGAAGTTGTTGCTGTTATGGATATAGGCTGGGCCGAACCACGTTAAATCTCTTGTCCCTTTTACTGTATTGTTGGTTTGTTGCTTCATTACTATCATGTATATTTGTGGGATCTAAGAACACATATTTACCAAATCGCTTTCGTATTCGCCGGGAATCGGGCAGATTCCTAACACGTATCTAGTTGAAATTTTCATTTTTTACCTGTAAGAGGTGTTAGACTGTCCAGAGTCATTCCCGATTTTCCGAAAACTCGAAACAGATAAATTTACTAATTTTACATTTTATACCGTTCAATTTTTTTACACGTTGGTTTTTACCATGGGAGAAATAGTTATATCTCTAAACCTGAAAATGCAGAAGACGGATGTTGCAACCAATTTCCGTCGGTGTATCCGTTCGGTCGGACCTGCAATTGAAGAAGAATGCGAGGGTGTAGCCCCCCGATTCACCTCCGGTGTGAGAATAAGTTAACTGGTTCTTTTATGAGTAAAGGTAAACGCAGAGTATTTGTGTTGTGTGTGTGTAATTGAATGAACGAACCCAAACCTTGGTTAACCTCTTTATCCTCGATGTTGGCAGTTACCGGAGAGTAAAGTGAGTGGCGAACGTGTTCCACGTTCCCACGTTCCCAGGGATGTACAACCGAACGAACCGTTGTAAATGAAGGGACCGGATGACATGGGCCTTCGCCAAACCGGTACTCATTTCACGACTGGGCCTTCGGTCCAGCCCAGTAAGAAGTTGGGCCTCTAACATGTCCCTAGGCTTCGTTCGGAGTTATCCTCATGACGAAGGCTAAAGCCCAAGCCCATCTTCAGAACTCTGTGTTCGTACGTTCCCTTCGGATAAGAATGGCGATGGACAAGACTGAGACGCCTCCTAGGGAGCCGTGTCCCTTTATGGCTGACAGCTGTCTGTCCTCGAGATTTGCGCTTCAATCCCTGCCGTTGAATATGAAACGGCTCTGTCCAAACGTCACATCTTTTCTATTTAAACTCCACAGTTTCTTTCTTTCTTTCTTTTACGCACATATCATTTCTTTAACATTCAAAGGAAAAACTCCCTCCAGAGAGATCTCAAATAGCAATTGGGAGCGTTGTTTCATCACCGGAGGCCCCCAAATCGCCGATTCCAGTCGACATTCACGTCCAAGAAGCCTACCCCCACGAACTCGATCTTATCAGAGATCTCAAACAAATCAGTAAGTTCTCATTACTTCCCTTGTTTTTCCGATTCATCGCACACTTGAATTACTTTCTTTCCTGCTTTTGTGTTCTTATCTGCTTTCCGTACTCATACACACATGTATGTATCTATATGTACACATATGTAAAGTTACCCGTGCAGTTTATTCTTGTCGTTTTGAGTAGAACATGCGCGTGTCTTTTCCTTTTAGTTTCCGTTGTGTTGCTCTGATACAACCCCTTACTTGAACCTTGAGATTTGCCTGGAAGTTGTTAGGGTTGAGATGTCCTTCGGGATTTCCAAACCCTGAGAACTCCCTTCGGTCTGTCCCGATCTTTATAACTTTTAGATGACCCGTAATTTGCCAAACCTTAGATTTTAGGATTCTCCGACCGATCCTGGCTCACTGTACTCGGCCTCTCCCCTTTTTGTTTTCGTCTTCTTTGTCCGAGTACAAAGCTAATGTCTCTTCATTTCCGAATGCAGGGACATGGATCGGTCAACCGAAGGTGCCGGTCCTTCGGAGGTATCACCGTTCAGTGATGTCGGGGAGTATCCTGCGGCGAACTTTCGGTCGCACCTGACTGAGGAAAAAATAGAAGAATTCCATTCCAAATACCTAGTAGAGAGGAATGTCTGGTACTTCTTCACTCCCAGGAAGAGAGACCGTATTTGGCACAACCCTGAGGTTCCACCTCTCTTCGGCGGAAGTGTGGCCACCGGCATATCCGAGATGGCCTTCAAGTGTGGCTTTCGGCTGCCGATGCTGCCAATACTGAAAAAATTGCTGAGGCAAGTTGGGATCGCCATAGGACAGCTGGATCCGAACAGCTTTTTTCATATAAATGCTTTCCAAGCCCGATGCTTAGCTAAAAAGATGACTCCGAGGACAACCCTGTTCTGGCATCATTATGAGCTTCGGAGGAATTCCAAAAGCAACGGTTTCTACACTATCGCTCGTCGGACCGGCAGGGCCGATTGGGCTCAAACGAACTCCAACAATAGGGGGGCCCATGAGAAGTGGGTTTTCATCTCGGGCCCGAAAATGGAGAAGTACGGCCGCTGGTAGGATCTGGACCCGTCGAGGTTGCAGTATCCCGAGATGTTGGAGGCGGACAAACACGATTATCGTCTTCTTTGTGAACTCGATATGGGTAGGGTTCCCCTATCGGACAACCGGGATAACGCCTGGTTGGTCTCCCTCTGGGGTAGTGGTAACATTTATCCTTACTCCTTTCCATCCGAGTGTTTCCTTTACTGTATTTTTATTTCTTGTTGCCAATGTTTGACACTCTTGTTTTTGTGCAGTGTCTTCTCTTGGTCATATTATTGAGCGCAAACGCAAGAAGGCAGCTCAACTCTCGATAGCTGCTACAGCCGAAGCCGATGCTGCCGCTCAATCGGCCGGCAAGGAGCTGGAATCTGTTCCCGACACCGGTGGGAGAAGCGAAACTCCAGTGGCTTCTCCTCCGCGAGATCAGGGGGATGGTATCGTCCAGGCCCTCTCAACCGATTCCCGAAAAAGGGGTCGGTCGGGGGATGCCGGACTGAAAGTATACCATCCTCCCTGGGGAGTCCTTGAGACGGATCAAATCATTGTCCCTGCCCCCCAGCTGTCTACCATAGTAGGTCCCGATCTTTGCCGGGGTCTCATTCTGCCAGCCGACAGGCCCACGTTCGCTAAGGCAAACGACCTTGAGGCTTGTACTGAAATGCTGGCTTTGCTCTCCATGGTAAGCTTTGCTTTTTTCTTCGGTGTTATTTCTTTCACTTGTATCCGGTGTTTAATTCTTTTCCCTTGTTTGTTTCCAGGGGGTCTCTTGGTCGGCCGTAGTGACTGAACGGATGGAGGGTATACAGAAAAAGCTGGAGGCAGCCAACCTGACTGAAGTTCGGGCAGTCAAGGCTGAAGAGGACCTCCGGAATGCAACTTCTGACTTGGAGAGGGTCACCGGCCAATCTAACTCCTTGAAGGCCGAAAATGATGCCTTGAAGGCAAAGTTGCAGGAGATGGACGCCTTGAGGGCTAGGGTCGAGTGGAGAAACAAACAGCTCAAGCTTTCAAGGAAAAAGGTTCGGAAGCTGCAGAAGACCCTGGAGCTGACCGAAGAAAGATGCTACCAACTGGGGTATGACGGCGCTGTGCTGAAGGCACATTCTTTGGGCTTCGATCATACTCAGCTGGTAGATCCTTCGCTCGGGATGACGGATCCGGTTGGTCGGGAGGAGTCTGATCAACCCTTGGAGGTTTCTTCGGGCGAAGATGAATCTCTTTCCGACGATCCTTCAGCTGGTGACGCCTTGTAATTTTGTAGATTTTAATATTTTCGAACTTGTAATGTTTAACTTTGCCTTCGGGCTCTTTATTCGTGCCTTCGGGCTTGTAATACTTTACTTTGCCTTCGGGCTTGTTTTATTTAAGTTTGCCTTAGCATAATATTCTTCTTTCATGCGTCTTCGGCTTCGGCCTTAATTTGGCTTCTGTTTCTGTTCATGCGTCTTTGGCTTTGTTTTGCCTTAGCATGATTTTTCTTTTTTATGCCTCTTCGGCTTCATTTTGCCTTAGCATATTTATTTTATTTTTATTTTTATGCGTCTTCGGCATTATATTGCCTTGGCATAATTACTTATATTTTTATGCATCTTCGGCCATTTTCGCCTTAGCATAATTACTTGTATTTTTGTGCTTCTTCGGCCATTCTTGCCTTTTTGTGCATCTTTGGTCGTAACCTAGCTGCCCCCAAGTATTTAAGGGGTTTTGTAAATGATTAAGGTCTCATTCGGTCGGCTGAAAAATATTTTCTCCCGGCCTTAATTAATGTCAAAGCAACTTGAATACTAAGACAATTTTGTAAGAGGCCAAATTTTATTCGGTCGGCCCTAAATTTGGATTCGTCAAGTATTTGTAGCTTAAAACACAATGTACTTGAACACTACCAATAAGTTAAGGGGCGCATGTTTTATACGGTCGGCCCCAAACATGGGTCTATTAAGCTTAATATTGCGTACTTAGCTTTTTGGCTATAAATGTACTTAGCTTAACAATAACGGATAAAAAATGGAGCAAAACAATCTTTTCATTAACCATGCAACTCTTACATAGATTTGATTACAGATTGATGCTAGCTTATGGAATTCAGAATAAAGTTGCATAAGACAAAATACTGAAGTAAAAAGCAATAAATGTTGGACCAGTATGCTTACTGGTAGAAACGGCGAAGGCGAGCGGCGTGCCAGGTGTTTTTGATTGGGCTGCCGTCCGGATGAGCCAATTTGTAGGTGCCTGGTCGGACCACTTCAATCACCACATATGGACCTTCCCAGTTGGGCATAAGCTTGCCTTTTCTTGCTGGCATGGAGGTGGCTAACTCCCGAAGCACTAAGTCCCCGGCTCGAAAAGATCTCTTCTTCACCCCCGAATCATAGTACTGGGCTGCCTGCAGTTGGTACCTTAAGTTTCTTTGGTGGGCAGCCTCTCTTTCTTCTTCTAGTAAGTCCACATTTGCTCGAAGTCCGAACTCATTTGTCTCCACGTTAAACGTTTCTGTTCGGTACGACTCTAAACCAACTTCGACAGGTAGAAGGGCATCAGTTCCGAAGGCCAGTTTGAAAGGTGTTTCCCCGGTTGAAGATCTTGTAGTGGTTCGGTAAGCCCATAGGACCCATGGTAGTTCTTCAGCCCAAAGTCCCTTAGCTTCCCCTAGCCTTTTCTTGATTCCATCAAAAATGATTTTGTTGGCCGCCTCGATCGCCCCGTTTCCCTGGGGATGCCCTACTGAACTGAACTTCTGTTTTATCCCGAATTGAGCCAGGAATTTTCTGAACTTGCTCCCAATGAATTGAGTACCGTTATCGGACACACAAACCATAGGTATGCCAAACCTCAAGATCACCTGTTCCAGCATGAATTTCTTCGCGGCCTCTTCGGTAATGGCCGAAAGGGGTTTTGCTTCTATCCACTTTGTCATATAGTCGATTGCCACAATACAGTATTTCGCTTGCTTAGTGCTGGTGGGTAGGATCCCCACAATATCGACCGCCCACATAGCAAATGGGATCGGGCTAAGGACTGAAGACATCTCTTCGGGAGGTTGCTTCGGGATTGTGCTGAATATCTGGCATTGCTTGCATTTCTTTGCATACTCTGTGGCGTCTTCTTTCATTTTTGGCCAGAAGAATCCCTGCCTAAGGATCTTGAAGGCTAAGGATCGTCCTGCCAAATGTTCTCCACAAATCCCTTCATGAACCGTCTCCAAAGCAAGCTGTTGTTCATCTTTGTCCAAACATCTGAGTAGCGGCTGGCTTACCGATCGTCTGAACAAACGGCCCCCGACCAGAGTGTAATTTCCCGACCGATACTTAACCTTCTGTGCTTCCCTTCGGTCAAGTGGTAGGATGCCTTTTTCCAAGAAGGCCCTGATGGGAGTCATCCAATTGACCCCTTGATGAATTTCCATGCACTGCTTCTTGTCTATCGAAGGTGTCTTTACTTCGGTCAGATAGATGGACCCACTTAGGTTTTGGGTTTCTGCCGAAGCTAACCTCGAGAGGGCGTCTGCCCGACTGTTGTTTTCTCTAGCTACTTGAGTTAACTCGAAAGTTTCAAACAGCAAAGATTGTTCACGTACCTTAAGGGCGTATGCCTTGGTTCGGGGATCTTTTTGCCCATACTCTCCTGAGAACTGTTTTACCACCAACATTGAATCACTGAACGCCCTTATGTGCTTAACTTCCAAATTTCTTGCCAAATCTAGCCCGGCCAAGAGTGCTTCATATTCGGCTTCGTTGTTCGTCAACGGGAAAGTGAACCTGATAGCTTGACAAATCTCGAATCCTTCTGGGCTTGTAAGAATTAGCCCTGCCCCGCACTTTTCCTTGGCGACCGAACCATCGACAAACAACTTCCATTTTCCCGGTGTCTGAATCATTTGTTCTTCAGGAGCTAAGTCATTCGGCCCCGAAAAGGAGCATTCTACTATGAAATCTGCCAATGCTTGGGCTTTGATCGAAGTCCTTGGTGTATACTCCAAATCATGCTCCCCCAATTCGATCGCCCAAGCAACCACTCTGCCCGATGCCTCTGGCCTTTGCAATATTTTCTTTAACGGCTGATCGGTTACAACTTTGATCGTCCTTCCCTGGAAATAGTGCCTTAGCTTTCTTGCGGCTACTACCAGTCCATAAGCGAACTTCTCTGCATTCGGATATCTTGTTTCTGCGTCCTTGAGAATATGAGAGACATAGAATACCGGATGTTGGTTTCCTTCATGTTCTTTGACCAACACGGCTCCAAGTGTTCGGTCGTTCACAGCCAAGTACAGCTGCAATGTCTCCTTCGGGTCGGGTCTCATTAAGAGTGGGGCTTTCACTAAGTACTCTTTAACATCCTCGAATGCTTTCTGGCAATTTGGCCCCCACTCGAAATTCTTGGACCCCCGAAGCACTTCAAAGAATGGTAAGGCCTTTTCGGCCGATCGGGAGATGAACCTCCTCAGGGCTGCTAGCCGTCCGGTCAGCTTTTGAATGTCCCTGATCGTCTTCGGTGCCTCCATATCAATGACTGCTTTAATCTTCTCCAGATTGGCTTCAATTCCTCTGGCGCTAACCATGTATCCCAGAAATTTCCCACTATTCACTCCAAACGTACATTTGTTCGGATTGATCCTCATGTTGTTTCTTCTGAGCGTTTCAAAACATTCCCTCAGATCTTCTGCATGATCCCTGAAAAGGGACTTAACAATCATATCGTCCACGTAGCATTCCATGTTCCGGCCGATCTGGGCTTTGAACACATTGTTGATCATCTTTTGGAATGTTGCCCCGGCGTTCTTCAAGCCGAAAGGCATCTTGATGTAGGCATAAGTGCCATTCGGTGTGATGAATGCTGTCTTGGGAACGTCCTCGGCATTCATGGCAATTTGGTGGTATCCTGAGAATGCATCCAGGAAACTGAGTATTTGATGCCCCGAAGTAGCATCTATCAGTTGGTCAATGTTTGGCAAGGGATAGTGGTCTTTCGGGCAATGCTTATTCAGGTCGGTGTAGTCGACACACATCCTCCACTTGCCATTAGATTTCTTCACCACCACTACGTTTGCCAACCAATCGGGATAGTCTATCTCTTCAATGAACTTTGCTTCCAGCAATTTTTCGACTTCAACTTGGATTACTTTCTGCCTTTCCATGGCGAAATTCCTCTTCTTTTGTCTTACGGGCTTGGCTTCGGGAGCTACATTTAAACAGTGTTTGGCAACCGCAGGGTCTAAACCTGGCATATCTTCGGGATTCCATGCGAATACGTCGTGGAATTCCCTAATGACCTCGATGACTTTCTCTTTTAATTTCGGCTCCATGTTCTTTCCAATTTGGATCATCTTTCCCGACTGACCCACGTATAGTTCTACCTCTTCGGTCTCTGCAGCCGGCTCAGCAATCGGGCTTGACAGGTCGGCCCCAAACTTTTCCAACTCAATGTTCAGCAGTTGGTGGCTGCCCCCAGCTTCGGTCTCATTTCTTTTCCTTTTTCCGGCTTCGGTCATCTCAATGTCTGTCTCTTTCCAAATCCTCCAACATGATTATTCTGGCGGCTTTCTGATCGCCTCTCATTTCTCCAACTCCATGTTCTGTTGGGAACTTCAACTTCAGATGAGGGACAGAGGACACGGCCTGGAACAAAGATAAGGCTGGCCTTCCCAAAATTCCGTTGTACGGACTATCGACCCGGACGACATAGAACTTTGCTTCCTTCACCACAGTGTATGGCGCTTTTCCCATCATGACAGACAAAGTGATGGTCCCTTCTATCGGTACAGGCTGATTACCGAAACCATACAAGGGCGCCTCGTGGCATGGCTCCAACTGTTCACCTCCCAAATTCATCTTGAAATATGTCCGGTGATATAGAATGTTGACTGAGCTCCCTTCGTCCACCAGCACTCTCCATATCTTGTTTTCCCCGATTACTGGGTTTATAACAAGTGGGTCTTCGTGCGGCCATATCACGTCCTCGTAGTCATCTTCTGTGAAGGAGATAGGCAACGGTTGCTTAGCTGAACTTGATTGGTACAGGTTGTAGATCTGTCTGGCGTACTTTTTCCTTGCTGTCTTACTGTCCCGATCAAGCACTGTTCCTCCGGAAATTGTCCTGACCTCCCCTCTGTACTTCTCCGAACTCTCAGCTTCCTTCCTTTTCTCCTTGGACTCGAGTTTGTCCCTCAAGTCGCCCACGAATTGGGTCAGTTCCCCATCTTTGATCATTCTTTCGATTAACTTCTTCAAATGATAGCACTCCTCGGTGTTGTGACCTTTGTCCCGATGGTAGTCACAATACTTGCTGTCGCTTCTTCTGTTCTCAGGGGTCTTCAACTTGGGTGGTCTGACAAACCCAGGTTTACCCTTTATCTCATGGAGAATCTTCGAGATAGGTGTGTTTAATGGTGTGAACACAGTGCTATCTCTATCTCTCCTTCGTTCGGCCCCTTTGTCGGGCCTTGTATCATTCAACCTGCTCTTGATATCTCCTCGACCCCTTCGGTCGTCTCTTCTGTCATCCCTTCGGTCATACCTATCATTTTTCTTCTCCTTGTACCCCCCAATTGATTCCAATTTTCTTCTAATGGCCTCTCCTCTCACATATATATCATTTAAAGATTTGGGAGGCATATCATAAAGAGAGGACCGAAGCTTCTTACCTTTGATAGGGTCGAGGCCTGCTGCGAGGAATCCAGCCGCCTTGACTTTGTCCAAGTTGGTGACCATGCCAGCTTCTTCTTTGAACCTTGCTAAGTAATCACCCAAATCTTCGTTCGGCCCCTGCCTGCAGTGGATCAGTGCTTCAGTATCCTTCTCTCTTCGGCACAAATGTGAGTAGTGCCTCAAGAATTTTTTCTTCACTTGCTCATACGAGCCTATCGACCTAGGTCTCAACGACCTGTACCACATGGATGCATTCCCCTTCAGGTAGGTCTTGAACATTTTACATAACATCACATCGCAGTGCCCCATCCCAGTCATGAGCGATTCATATTTCTCACAATGATCTTCGGGGTCACCCTTTCCGTTAAATTCATTCATCTTCGGGAACTGCCTTCCGGGAGGCGGTCGAAAGTGTTCGACGTCTTCGGTCACCACTGGCTCGTGGCTAACCTTTCTCTCTCCAAACATGGCCTTCTCAATTCTCCGGATGCGATCGTCCGTATGTGGACCCTCCTCTTCCGAATCGGAGGAATAAACCACCTTTGACCGGGTTCTCCTCGAGTTTGATTCAGAGTCCCCTGACTCGTCTTCATCAATTCTGGTTCTTGGTCTTTTGTCTCTTCGGTCGTCCAACTCCGGGTCTTCGGCTTCTAGAGCCTCGCGGAGTACCTTTTCCTGTAACTCGATCTCCTCCCTTTGGATCTTTAGGGCTTCTAGCCTCAAACGGTCGGCCTCCCTTTTTTTGGCCAGACGTTCGGCCTCCCTGCTGCTTTTCTCTTTCTCTATCTCTTTCCGTTTCCCCTTGGCTTTTTGTTCTTCTCGCCACTTCATCAGAATTTCCCGTTGCTCTTCGGGAGACGGTACGTCCCCCTCTTCGTCGAAAATCAAATGTCTTGGGGTGATGGGAGGAGTGGTGCGAGTATTTACAGCCATAGTGCCATCGTCAGCCGTTGGTATTTCGGTTTCATTCGCCATTACTAACAATATAATCCAACACAAACGTAACTCTGCGTTCCCACAGACGGCGCCAAATGTTGCAACCAATTTCCGTCGGTGTATCCGTTCGGTCGGACCTGCAATTGAAGAAGAATGCGAGGGTGTAGCCCCCCGATTCACCTCCGGTGTGAGAATAAGTTAACTGGTTCTTTTATGAGTAAAGGTAAACGCAGAGTATTTGTGTTGTGTGTGTGTAATTGAATGAACGAACCCAAACCTTGGTTAACCTCTTTATCCTCGATGTTGGCAGTTACCGGAGAGTAAAGTGAGTGGCGAACGTGTTCCACGTTCCCAGGGATGTACAACCGAACGAACCGTTGTAAATGAAGGGACCGGATGACATGGGCCTTCGCCAAACCGGTACTCATTCCACGACTGGGCCTTCGGTCCAGCCCAGTAAGAAGTTGGGCCGCTAACAACGGATATTTCTCAAACAAAATCCTGGTAAAAGCAAGGCTGTTAATTCTGAGGTGAAGACAAGATAACATATACCATGTCCGCGGTCCTCTCTTGGAAAAGATCGTGTGGGGAGTCTAATTGGAGGTAGGCTGAGTAATACAAAAATGGTGGGCCAGCCCATGTTTATGCTGGACAGCCCATTAAGAAAGTAACGCTAACTTCATTTTTCTACATGAAAACGCCGATTCCTTATTTTCCATTTTTTTTATTCTTTTATCTACTTTCGCCAAAAACAAATATTCTGCATTCAGTTTTGTACTTTCGTTCCATTATTTAACATCATAAATTGTTTAATCTTTCTCCTATTATGAACCATGCACAAAACTGATATTTATAAAAAAAATGACGATATATCATATATGTTAGTAAGCTTTTCGGAAGACATTATGCACAAATTGTGATGGAATGACGCAGGTGGGATTCGGTTATCGTTCATTTGAAATTTATCTTAAAATTAGTTAGGGTTTTTTTCATAAATATCTTTGCCTAGAATTTTTTTGCAAAAGCACATTTTTTAAAAAAAAAATTGCAAAAATACCGTCTTATTTGTAAAAATACAATCTTATTTGTAATGGCTACGCAACAGTTGCATTCAGTTGCATATGCAACTGAATGCAACTACAAATTATAAGTTGAATTTTCATTTTTTTGCCAACTTCCGTGTATATAAGGGCAACAGCAAAAAATGAAAATTTAACTTTCAATTTACAGTTGTATACAGTTGCATAGGTTACATATGCAACTGAATGCAACTGAATGCAACTGAAAACTGGAAGTTGAATTTACTTTTTTTGCTGCTGCGCAGCACTTATATATAATTAGAAGTTGACAAAAAATGGAAATTCAATTTGTTAGGTCCGGAATAACGTAGAAGGGTAGTTGAATACGTTATTTAGCAATATTTCGATTTTTGATGTGAATATAAAATCAAAAATACTGAATCGAAATAACACAATTGTTTGGGAAATATCTTTGAATAGATAAAACCCGGAGGTTTGCTACACAATCTAATCTTATGGATCAACTACAAAATCAAACACTCCTAGGATAGTTTAGGCACGAGGACCTTCTACCCACACTTCCTGAAAGCGGGCTAAGCCGACTTTCCTACTAGATGGACTGTCTAGCAGCTTACACGGAGAAGATATAAGAGAGAGAATAGAAAGTTGTGTGTTGAGCTGTGTTTTGAAATGAAATACAAACAACCTATTTATAGACTTTAGAAAGTCACTATGCTGCTAAATAACGTAACTGATGATGTCAGTTGCTGTTTTAATATCCGATTTTTCAAACCTGCTCCTGCTGAACGTTTGATTTTCAAAAGTTATAAATCAAACAGGTGGGACCCAACTTGCATAGTACTTTTGGTTACTATTCATGTGAATAGTAATTTTGGTTACTATTCATGTGAATAGTAATTTTGGTTACTATTCATATGAATAGTAATTTCAGATACTATTCATATGAATAGTAATTTTGGATACTATTCATTTTCCTCTTATTTTGACATCCTTAAATATTCAGCTTCCAACTAACTAGAGGATATCAACACCGCTCTCTCTTAACAGTTTTTCTGAGTTAGATACTTCGATTCCTTTGTGAAGTATTGACGCCTTGTGCAACTGGTCTGGTTCACAGACGACTAACATTCACTCGTGGTCTTCGTATTATGTCTTTAAGAACACTGCTAAGAATTGTGCAATCATTAAAAGTTTATCACTGGAATCTTTTGGCCCTTCAACTGAATTGTCTGTACATCTTATTTTATCACTGAGGCTTGATCATGTTAATGAACTTCTTTCAGCGACTTGATCCTTGTTGGTGCCTGTTCTTCAAATGTCATGATCCCTGTATAGAGTTTAATATTATTTATCTTTTAACCTAGTTGAGTTATATATGTCCTCTATTACATGTTACATTACATTATGCTTTACAATCTCCCCCTATTTGATTGTTGGGGGTTGACAAGCAAATTCCTAGAGGATAACTCAACTGATACAACAAAAAACAAAGTTCAAAGATAAATAATATTAAAGTGCATTCTGGATCATATATATACATTTTCCAGATTTCTAAAATTAACCAAGTGCAAGACAATTGTTCCTTTAGACTGAACATATCTTCAAGCTTGCCTTTTCTTTCTTTCCACATAGCACTAATATTCCTATTAGCTTTTCCTTTCCCAAAATAAAGTTAATTCCGTGTCAACAACCTTTTCCTTGCCCTTACGCCTAGTAGATTTTTCTTGGTCATCCACCTTCTCCCCCTCAGTTGGGTTATCCTCCAGAGTAGTAGGATGTGGAGTTGTTAAATTAGACGAAGATGACTTTACCAAGGAGTTGATTGCATCATTAAACTGGGCTGCCATGGAACTTAATTGAACCTGGAATGCATCATCTTGAATAAGTTGCAAATTTTTGATTTCTGCAATGGACTTACAGATATTTGACAACCTTTCTCCATTGCTTGGACCCGTGTAAGGAGTCTGCTGTATTCCTTTCTGGTTACAGGTGCATGTGGTTGAGTAGGTTGCTCACTCGTATGTTCTGCAGGTGTTTCACTCAACACTCTATATTCACTCGGTTTAGTGGTTTAGGTTACACTTACATGTTCTGTTCGTGTTTCCCTCAACTCTCCTCCAGAGCTTCCACCGATATGTGTACCAGCAAATGAAATCATCCTAGCCCCTTTTTCAGAGGTCACGGATGGTGCAATGAAAGTTCGTGAGCTTCCGTCCTCGCGTGAAGCGAGTTGCCGACCACTGGTAAAGATTGGCAAATCTCGAAAGAGATCCAGAGATTTTCCCTCTGGGAGGTTAAACTTGAATCGATTAAAAGGCACAAAACCCAAGTTTCCCTCGTATGTCTGTGAAGACACTTGGTTCATAAAAGAACCTCCTACCGATGGATCTTTCCGTAAAATGGAAGATTCACCAGCAATTATTGAGGTAGGTAATTCCACCTCGGATGCCTGTGAAGGCATTTGATCTTTAGAAACATCATCAACCACTCTTATGTTCCGTGAAATGGAACTCAAGATAGTTGCTCCCGTCAATTCAACCTCATTTACATTTTCACTCATTGGATAGGGAAGAATTGCTTCACTAACAGTTGCCGTTACCTCAGGTTCATTAGGTTTACTCCGTTTAGATATTCAGTTAGGACTGTAGGCACATCCGTATATTTCTTTTTGCTTATGTAATTAATTACATTCGTCTTCATGGAAGAACATTCCACCTTTTGACCATTTTCCAAGCGTGCCCTGTCTTCATCATTCAAAAAATCATTTAATATTAGTTGTAGAAACCTTGGATATAGACATTTGACATTTTGAGTCTGAACATCTCTTGTTCCCAAGTGTTTCATCTTTAAAATGATTTGACCAAGCACTATTTTTCCAAAATTAATCCTCAAATTATTGGCGACCGCATACCCTATTTTTTGAATAAATTCAGGTATTCGATCTTGATTTGTTCTATCTGAGGAAAAAACATGGTTAAGAGTGTGAAAGAAGAAATTCCAGTACTGGGTTAGAAATGTTCTAGAAAGATTACCAGTATTGAAATTGCCATCTTGGTACCTTATAAAACGAAAGAACATTTCAATCTGTTCAGGTGTAGGATCAGAAACAAAATTTTCCATAGGAAAATGAAGAATTCGATTAATATCTCATTCAGTGACCCTAATCGACCTACCAAATAGTCGATATATGATTGCACACCCGTCCTGTCCAGAAGTGTTAACCGCACTGCAATATAGTTCACGCAATGCATCATGGTTAAGCTGCACTGGTGTAACTAAAGCATATCGAATTAATGAATGTTCGTTCAGAAATTTTGTCCAAGCCCGAAATTGCTCATCAAGAATGGTTTCGATTTGCTGAATGGAAATAGGATTAACTTTAGCAATTAAAAAGCTTCCCTGCAATGCCATTTTCAAAACTTTTGAGGAAATTCAACAACAAGGGTTAGTTTTTATAAAGGATGATGTGTATAACACGAATATGAGATCCGCTCAAAAAACCACCAGCTAGATTGTGAGATCTTTCCGGTCAAAGCTTGAAATTTTTCAGCAATTGTGTGCATATGCTCTGTATATCTGAAAAATGATGATGTTAAACACAAACAAAAACTCTTCATTTATAAGGTTTCAAGGACTAGTGGGTTAGGTGAGAGCGTGACAGGTTATGTTTGAAAAAATTACACCGCTCAATAATTTCTAACCTAACAACCTACTTAGCCGAAAAACATCTTATCACCGAAACCCGTCAGTCGAAAAAACATCTTATCACCGAAACACATACACACTTATTATTTCTAATTATTGTGAATTTAAAATAATCAATCAATAATTCAAGAATTATTCCACAATAATCAAACAAACTCACAATTAAATAGACATAAAATTAACAAAATATCATTAATTGATATATGTTAATAAAATATTTATTGATTTATGCTACAATTAACAAAATTATTTACTAACTAATTACCATAAAAGATAGCATTTATAAGCATGGCAATTAATATAGAGATAACTGTATGTTATTCCCAGATTACACACTTGAATAATTGTAGAAGGGGGGGTTGAATACAATTCTTGATATTTATAAATTTCTGATAAGAACTCCAGAAATCTATACTTAGATAATTGCTGTAGAAAGATTAATGCACGAACACATAAAAATCAGGTGGTTAAATGCACCACCTGAAGCTTTTATTCGAAGAAAACTCTGTGATACAAAAGTACACAGCTTCTGTTTTACAACTCTTTGCTTTCTAAGAATATTCAATAGAAACCCTAAGCAAAATGTATCTGTTTTCTTAGTCTACAAAGAGTGGCTACACTTGGTTATAAATCCCAAGTTTTACAAGTACTGCTGGAATAAGATAATATTAATCTAATTCTAGTTGACTTGCTACTACACTCCAAATACACATGTAGCCGAAAGGTTGTCCTTGTATTCAGACATGTCTCCTGCACCTTTCTTGTATTCGTAGTGTAAACGGAATGCTTCTTTCTTCCGTGTTTCCAAAGTATGGCTGCCATACTGCTTTTTGTATCTACTATCAACCCATGTGATCTGTCAGTCAAACATGTCCTTATCAACTGCTAATCCCCAGCTTATCATAGAAGACAGTGTCAATGATTATCCGTTGATATTGTACATTGACATCCGTTGATGATGTATTTAGCTGTATCCGTTGATATTGAGACTTGAGCTGTATCCGTTGATAGAGTGGATTTGAGTTGTATCCATTGATAGAGTTTTGTCTTCATCTATTGATACACTTTCACTTAGACAGAATTACATAGCATAGCTTATTTACAATTGGCTACCCTATTCTGCCTATCCGTTGATGGTCAACATGACTGTGGATAAAAACACTATCAACTGATAACATAGAGATACTGCAGTATGCTACAAAACCTCATCCGTTGATGAGCTACCTGTCAACGGATAGAGTTATAAATCCTCATCCGTTGACAGCTACAAAACCTTATACAATTTGATTGATTGTGAAGTTATCATCAAGTACAACATATTCCCTCATTTCATCCTCTACCTCATCCATTAACTCTTGAGCCAGCCTGGCTTGCTTCTCATCTGAGTTTTCATATTGATTTTCTTCACTTGGATGAGCTTCCCTGAGAAGTCTGGAGGTCTCCTCTCTTTTTTCTTCAACAAATCTAGGATGGCTATTGGATATGTTTAAGACTTTTCCATTCCTTATTATTACAGCCATCCATTCTCTTACACTTCTATTGGCATTTTCCTTGAACTCCTTAATTTGCTTTCCCATTAGCTTTCCTTCATCATCCTTGGGAAATGGAAAGTCCAATTGTAACTTGTTCTTCCCATTTGCCTTTGGTGGAGAGTAGGCTCTGGTTTTGATGTATGGTTCAAATTCTTTGACATAAGAAGGTTCAACATCATAGAAAGTAGGAGCTACAATCTCTGGAGTGAGCACCTTCAGAATTGTAGTTGATATTGTTGGAGCTGAGGACTGAGTAGAGAACAGATTTGACACAATTGATTCATTGATCATCCTTTCTGTTCTCATCATTCTTTCATTGGTCTCCTTGTTGATCTTTTCTAAGGCCTCTATTCTAGCTTTCCTTTCACCATCTGAGATTTTTGATAGGTCAGGAATCACAGGTAAAGCCTTTTGTGTCTTCACAGGGGAAGCCTCTATAGTAAATTCTTTTGGATTGACCACTATCATTGGCTGTTGCTCCCCCTCACTTTGTGCTATCTTGCTACTGGAAGCTGGAATTTGAATTTGACTAGAAGTGGCTGTAACCTCTTCTACCTTTTTCTCCCCCTTTTTGTTAGCATCAAGGGCTGGAGATGAGGCTGCAAGCAACCTTTCCAGTAGCTCAGTCTGTTTGGCTTGAGTTGCAATGAGTGTCTGCATTTGAGATTCCATACCATCCACTCTGGAGGAGAGATGCTGAACAGATTTGGCCAGGCTATCTTCCTTCAATAATTTGCTAGGCAGCACCTTCTAAGTGGTAGTAGGGGCTAGTGCCTCAATCCTGGCATCTAGTTCCACTTTCATTTCTCTAATTGCAGTTTGGACCTCCTCCTGTTGAGTTCTTTGAATGACCATGTGCATTTTCTGAAGTTTCAGGGAGTCCATTATTTGCTGAAGGACAGCCTTTCTCTGTGGATCTGCGTTTTGGTGCTCAGCCCTAGCAGATTGATATTGTTTCACAATCTCCACATTGAAATCACCAGCCACAGTGGCAGTAGAAAATAGCCAGTCTGGAGTATCACCCACATTGGCTTCTTCATCATTTGTTGTGCTGTCACTGTCATCATTGCCAAACTCTTCACTGTCAGCATTGGAAGACAAAGTTGTCAAAGCATTATTTGCTCTTTGTAGAGATTGTGAGGTGTGCACTAGGTGCATTGCCTCCTCTGCCTCCACATTGCCCTGTTGTGCCATGATTTGATAAGCAGAAACAGGATGAGTAAAGGTTTCAGGATCCAAAGAGATGGAGTCAATGATTGACTGATATTCTTGTCGAAATTCCATCTCTTTAGAAGCTTCATTAACCTCCATTAACTCACTTGCAATGGCTGAATCTTCCTGCTTTATTTCTCCTGTAGTCCCTTCTTTCCTCTCATCTCTCTGTTCTTGCATCAGGGGCTCCCCCTGGCTCACACCTCTCACACCCTCACCTTCACCTACTAAGGTGGAACTCTCTTGCTCTCCTTTTACCTGACCTGAAGAAATGGTCAGCCTCTCATTATTTGCCTCTCCTTTTGCCTGCTCACAAGGCAGCCTCTCACTCCCTTCCCTCAATCCTAAAAGTGTTTCAACTACTGAGAACTCCTCCACACTTGACACAGGAATGTCAGATATAGCAGTGGTAGAGTGAGTTATCAACGGATAAGGGATATCCGTTGATGGAGTAGTTATAGCTGTCAACGGATGGCTAGACAGAGGCGCATCCGTTGATGGAGAAACACTTGTGAATGGATGAAGGATATCCGTTGATGAAGGAATGATAATATCCGTTGAAGTGAAAACCAACACGGAATCTGTGGAGATTGATTTTAAAGATGAGGCCACAGATGTTGTTGTGAATTCAGGAATGGAAGGTTGATGGCCCAACAAATCATCTAAAAGATGATGACCACCAATTGCAGAGTGGGGCTTCTCCAAGAATCTTAAAGATGGAGAATCAGGAATTGATGTAGATATCATATCCACATCCAGAGATAGAGTTGGTGATGGTGGATTGTAATGTGTATCGATTTGAAGATTAAGATCAAGGGGCTGTGACTCCACATTTATTGAAGTCACATCAAACTGAATTTGAGAAGGTACAGTTTGCTATACTGTGTGTGCACCCTGTGCTTCCCCTATGGTTTTATATTTTACTCTTCTTTCGTAGGTTTTTGAGAGAGGGCTAGTGTCCCTTACCCTTTTGTGCAGAGTTGCTGTAGAACTAGTAGTCACACCCTGTTGAGAGGATGTAACTTGGGCTTGGCTATTTGGTGCACTTTCCTTACCCACCTTATTCTTAGGGCTTGTACCCTGTCCCTCACCACTCACTACCTCCTTCACACTCCCCTCAAGAGTTGTGGTAGTTTTTGCAACAGGTGATTTTTGAGAAACACCTGAGGTTTGTCTCTTAGATTTTGGTTTGGAAACTTTTGTTTTAGTCACTTGGGTAGGAGCCTGTTTGGTCACTACTACAGACTCCATTGTGACTGAGGAAGGCAAAGAAATTAGGGGGTTAGAGATAGGAGTTTCAAGGTTAGAAAGAGTTACCTGAACAATTGGTAGGTATACCAATTGTACCTCTGCATTGGAGTTCATTCGAATTAAATCACTTAAGACTCTCTTCTCCTGAACAAAACATGTGAACTTGCTATTCGGGTTAGCAATGGATAGCTTATTCTCAGATACATGCAGTGCTAAGAGCATAAAAAATCTAGCAAAATAGATATTCTTGCCCCTAGTTTCCTTTTTACCTAATTTTGCTGCTATTTCATACATGACTAGTGTGCCAAAGTTACAGAATTTATCAGTTAGAAGCATACACAGCATAACTAGCATGGAATGGGTAACAACATCAAAGTTACCAATTTTGCCTGAAAAAGTTTTAATGAAGGCATCACAAAAATAACTCCATTCTTTAACCATCCCTTTCCTAGCAATTTTTCCTAAATTATCAGTACTAAGGGCATAATTTATGGAATTAAGCATGGCAACTATTTCAGCATCAGTGGGTACTTTCAGACAGTTATTCTCAGGCAATTTTAAACAGGCAGTTATCACATCAGAGTTAACTACATAGTTTTTACCCTTTAGAGAAAAAGCAATTGTACCATCTGTGCCATTGTACTCAGCAGATGCCCACACCTCTTCGATTACTTCGTGGATTAGAGGAGTGGTGGCAGTCATAGCATACGAAAGTTTACAATTCTTCACAAAATTCATCATGGTGTGATAAGCTTCTGGGGCATTCACTGTATCGACATAGGCAGCGAAATTGTTCTTCTCATAGGTGAACCCAGTGGAAGACATCATCTTAACAATAGGCGCCATTGAAGAGTTTGAACTTTTGTTGCAGAGAGTTTTTGTGAAGAAGAAGATGCAGTTTACTTAAGAGAATCTTGAAAGTCGATAAAAGTGAGATGTGAGAGCACAAGACAGCCTTTTATACTTTTCAAGAATTGAAAATGAAATAATTAAAGGTAATTACTCATTGGTCAAAAGTAACTGTCAAATAATAAAGGTAAATAAATATAACTAGTCATATATAGATACACGTTTACCAACAGTTATATTTAAAAGAAAATATGTATATCAACGGATAAGGATTGAACGGTTGAGAAACAGTTTATCCGTTGATGACGTGGATAAGCTGTTATCTGTTGATATACAAAAATCTAGGAATGTGTTTATGCTATCAACGGATAAAGGATATCCGTTGATAAGATAATTTTGCCTTGGACAAAATTTCTAAAGACAAAACAAATTTTCTGAGAGTTTTTAATTCTCAAGTAAATCAAAACACATTCCTAGCTGCAATGCAGTGAAATCAAATATCACTAGGAATTATGACAAGTTAAGCATACCTAGCTCACCTACCAATCTTGTGAATGTGGATTCATCAAGAGGCTTGGTGAAGATATCTGCAAGCTGCATTTCACTTGGCACAAAGTGCATTTCTACTGTACCATTCATCACATGTTCTCTAATGAAGTGGTATTTGATGTCAATGTGCTTGGTTCTCGAATGTTGCACTGGATTCCCTATGATGGCAATAGCACTTGTGTTGTCACAGAAAATTAGAATCTTCTCAACTTTTAGACCATAGTCAATGAGTTGATTTCTCATCCATAGAATCTGTGCACAACAGCTTCCAGCAGCAATGTACACAGCTTCCGCTATAGAAGTGGAGACTGAGTTTTGTTTCTTACTGAACCATGAAACAAGCCTGTTTCCTACAAATTAACAGGAACCTGTAGTACTTTTCCTATCAACTCTGCAACCTGCATAATCTGCATCTGAATAGCCAGTTAGATCAAAACCAGATTCTCTTGGGTACCAAATGCCAAGGTTTGGTGTTCCCTTGAGATACCTGAAGATTCTTTTAATAGCTATTAAGTGAGACTCTCTAGGGTCAGATTGAAATCTAGCACAAAGACAAGTAGAAAACATTATATCAGGTCTACTAGCTGTTAGGTATAGAAGTGAACCTACCATGCCTCTATAGCTTGAGATGTCCACAGACTTTTCCTTAGTATTCAACTCAAGCTTAGTTGCAGTGGCCATAGGTATTTTTGCAGATGTACAATCCATTAAGTCAAATTTCTTTAAGAGATCATAAATGTATTTTGTTTGACTTATGAAAATGCCCTCATTAACTTGCTTTACTTGCAGGCCAAGAAAGTAAGTTAATTCACCCATCATGCTAATTTCATACCTACTTTGCATAAGTTTGGCAAACCTTTTGCAAAGCTTCTCATCTGTAGACCCAAAAATAATATCATCTACATAGATTTGAACAAGTATTGAAGAGCAATTAATATTCCTATGAAATAAGGTTTTATCTACTGCACCTCTAGTGAAGTGGTTCTCCAAAAGAAATTGAGATAAAGTGTCATACCAGGCTCTTGGTGCTTGCTTCAGACCATAAAGTGCTTTCATGAGAAGATATACATATCCTGGAAATTCTGGATCCTCAAAGCCAGGAGGTTGATGGACATAGACCTCTTCTTCCAGTTCCCCATTTAGAAAGGCACTTTTGACATCCATCTGATAGACTTTGAAATTGGCATGTGCTGCATAGGCTAGAAAGATTCTTATTGCCTCAAGTCTTGCCACTGGAGCAAAAGTTTCATCAAAATCTATTCCTTCTTCTTGAGAGTAGCCTTTTTCCACTAATCTAGCTTTATTCCTCACAATTATGCCATTTTCATCTGTCTTATTCTTGAGAACCCATTTAGTACCTATGACACTTCTATCATCAGGTTTGGGCACAAGTTTCCATACTTTATTTCTTTCAAATTGGTTTAGCTCTTCTTGCATTGCTAACACCCAATCTGGATCTAGAAGGGCATCTTCCACTTTCTTAGGTTCCTCTTGAGACAGGAAGCTACTGTATAGACATTCTGCTTGAGTGGCCCTTCTAGTTTGGACTCTTGAATTTGATTCACCAATAATTAACTCAAATGGATGATCTCTAGTCCATTTTCTTGCAGGTGGAAGGTTTGATCTTGATGAGGTTGCTTCATTTCCATGAGCATGATCATGTTGATTTAGCATTGAATTTTGACCTTGAGAAACTCCCCCTGAGTTTGTTGTCCTTGCTGAATTATGAAGTTGACTATCAATGGATGCATCATTTTGCCTGTCGACGGATGCTTGAGAATCTCTGTCAACGGATGCATCTCTAATAGTGTCAACGGATGTTGCAGAATGACTGTCAACGGATGCTTCATTTTCAGTGTAAGCATCACTTCTAGTTGGTATAACAGCTCTAGGTGGATCTCTGTGGTCATGATTTTCATTATCCTCATCATCATCATAGTACATTCTTCCTTCACCTTCATTCTCAAATTCCAACTTTTCATGGGAACCTTCATCATTTAGGCCTAGAATCTTTTGATCATCAAACACAACATGTACAGATTCCATAACAATGTTGGTTCTTAGATTGTAGACCTTGTAGGCTTTCCTTGCTGCATATCCAACGAAAATAGCTTCATCTGCCTTTGCTTCAAATTTGCCCAAGTTATCTCCATGATTCCTAAGCACAAAACACTTACATCCAAAGACATGTAGGAAAGCTAAAGTTGGTTTCTTGTTGGTTAATAACTGATAAGGAGTCATTCCTCTAGCTTGATTGACCAAGGAAATATTCTGAGTAAAGCATGCAGTGTTGACAGCTTCAGCCCAGAAATATGTTGGTAACCTTGATTCACTTAACATTGTTCTAGCTGCTTCAATGAGAGTTCTGTTTTTCCTTTCAACAACCCCATTTTGTTGAGGTGTTCTGGTAGCAGAAAACTCATGGACAATTCCATTCTCTTCACAGAAAATCTTCATTGTGGAATTCTTGAATTCAGTACCATTGTCACTCCTGATTCTTTGTACCCTGTCTTCAGAACCATTGTTTAGTATTCTGAGGTGATTGATGATGATTTCACTTGCACAATCCTTGGAGTGCAGGAAGAAGGTCCATGTGAACTTAGAAAAATCATCTACAATCACCAAACAGTATTTCTTCTTTGAAATAGACATAACATTTACTGGACCAAATAAGTCCATATGCAGCAATTGAAGAGGCTTAACAATTGATGACTCTGTCTTGCTTTTGAAGGATGATTTCTTTTGTTTCCCTAATTGGTAGGCATCACACAGTCCATCTCTGATAAACTCCAATTGAGGGATTCCTCTAGCAAGATCCTTTCTTACCAAATCATTCATAACTTTAAAATTCAAATGTGACAGCTTCTTATGCCATAGCCAACTCTCATCCTTACTTGCTTTGCTGAAGAGACAAGTAATGGATTCTGAGCATGCTGAATTGAAGTCAGCTATGTAAACATTTCCTTTTCTAAAGCCTGTCAATACCACATTGTTGTCTTCCTTGGCAGAAACAACACAGGCTTCTTTTGTGAACTTTACTTCATAGTCTTTGTCACAAATCTGACTGACACTCAGCAAATTGTGCTTCAAACCTTCAACTAAAGCCACTTCTTCAATGATGACATTGTCTTTTGAAATCAGGCCATATCCCTTAGTATATCCTTTGCTGTCATCTCCAAAGGTAATTCTAGGGCCAGCTCCTTCCTTGAACTCTGTGAGCAGGGTTGAATCTCCTGTCATGTGCCTAGAGCATCCACTGTCTAGGTACCATAGATTCCTTCTATTTCCCTGCACACATTTCAAAAACAAATCAAGTTGATTTTGGTACCCAAGCTTCCTTGGGTCCTTTCTTGTTAGCCTTTGACTTTGCACTCTTAGCATTCTTCAACTTAGGTGTAGATGCTTGAGTGATGGGGTTTGACAAATGCTCATTTGCATGAATATTTGATGCATGCATGTGTGGAAAATTGGCATACATATTATTCATGTTAGGTATGTTCCATGACATTTGTGGCACATTCATAGATTGAAAGTAAGGATTAGACACATATGGCATGTTCACATATGGATTTGAAAAACTAGCATTTTGATACAGACCAGGCATAACAGGCATTGCAGGCATACATGGCATTGGTTGAGGTACATGTACAGGAGCCTTGTTGACAATCTTGCAATTAGAAGATAGATGATTGACACTATTACAATTACTACAAGCTTTCCTAGGAGCAAACTTGTCAGGAGAGTAATTGTTTTTCTTGTTGATACCTATCTTACCATTTCTGTTCTTTTTCTTTTTATCCTCAATTTCTACCTTTTCATTATCTGATTTACCAACAGCCTTTTTGTTGTGTAAATCACCTGCCTTAGCCTTCCCACTGGATTTGGTTTTGCTGCACTCACCAATAACAAAATTCTTGTTGACTGGACCATACTTGATATCCAGTTTCCTGAGTTCCTTCTTACTAACAAACTTTTTGTTAGTCGACGGATACCTCTCATCCGTTCTCTTTTTAACACAGCTTCAAGTTCACTTTTAGCATTATTGCAATCAACTCTCATTTTCTCAAATTCTAGAAATTGAGTTTCTAGAGCAGCATTTCTATCACTTAAAAACAGATTAGACTCTTTAATCCTATTGTTCTCTTTAGTAAGTGATTTAAGAGTAACACCTAAGTGATATAGTTCAGTAGACATTTCATCTATAACACTATTGCATTCCTCTTTAGTGAGCTCAAAGAGATTAGTAGAAAATACCTGATTGCTAGCTGAACTTGCTTCCTGCTCTCCAGAATCAGCCATTAAAGCAAGGTTGACTAACTCAACATCACATCAGAATGATTGTCATCAACAGTCCAGTCATACTCTTGGGTCAAGAATGCCTTTCCTTTCTGCCTGAGAAGATCAAAATATTTCTTCTTATAGTCAACAGCCTCAGTTGACTTTCCCTTGTTCTCAGATCTAGGTTTCCTGCATTCACTTATCATGTGACCAGCAATTCCACAATTGTAGCATTTAATTTTGGATTTATCCACATAGTTGCTTGTGGAAAAATCCTTGTTAAGTGGCTTGGCCACCCTAGAGTTTCTCTTGAATTTCAGCTTAGAGAATCTCCTAGATAGAAAAGCTAAGTGCTCATCTATCTCATCCAATTCATCCTGCTGAAGAACATTCAATTCCTCAGACACCTTTTCCTTGCTCCTGCTTGATTCTGCTCTACCTTTACAAACCTCCCTATTTGGTGTAGAACTAGCAGTTTCTGTCCTTTCCTCCTTTTGCTCCAAGTTGGCAACAAGTGCAACTGACCCACTTTTCTTTTGAGACTTCTCAATCTCTTCATCCTGCTCCATTTCCAGCTCATAGGTCTTTAAAGTTCCATAGAGCCTTTCAAGAGTAAATGTCTTGTACTCTTGAGTGTTTCTTAGAGAAACAGTCATTGGCTTCCATTCCTTGGGCAGTGATCTCAGAAATTTGAGATTAGAATCTTTAACTTGATAGATTCTTCCATACAGTTTCAAACCATTTAGCAGCTTTTGAAATCTACTAAATGTATCATTCAATGTTTCTCCACTCTTAAAGTGAAAATGTTCGTACTGTTGGATTAGTAGTTGCATCTTGTTTTCCATTACCTGTTCTGTTCCTTCACAAAGGGTTTGAAAAGTGTCCCATACTTCCTTGGCGGTAGTACAGTTAATAACATTGTCAACCATGTCTGTTTCTAGACCATTGAACAGAATATTCATGGTCTTTTTGTCTTTGTGGACTTCTGTAATATCTTCAAGACTCCACTCAGAAACAGGTTTGGGAATGAGAGTGTCAGGCACGCCTTCAGCCAGGCCAACTCTTGTTGCAGTCTTCATTGGAACGTGAGGACCCTTGTCAATGCAATCCACAAAGCCCTCATCAATAGACGAGAGATGTAGACGCATTTTTACTTTCCAGTGAAAGTAATTTTCTGTATCAAGAACTGGAATCTTTACTCCATAATCCTTCTTAGACATGTTGGAAGTGTGTTGATCTTTAAACTTCAAATATGTTAGAAGCTTGCTCTGATACCAATTGTTATTCCCAGATTACACACTTGAATAATTGTAGAAGGGGGGTTGAATACAATTCTTAATATTTATAAATTTCTGATAAGAACTCCAGAAATCTATACTTAGATAATTGCTGTAGAAAGATTAATGCACAAACACATAAAAATCAGGTGGTTAAATGCACCACCTGAAGCTTTTATTCGAAGAAAACTTTGTGATACAAAAGTACACAGCTTCTATTTTACAACTCTTTGCTTTCTAAGAATATTCAATAGAAACCCTAAGCAAAATGTATCTGTTTTCTTAGTCTACAAAGAGTGGCTACACTTGGTTATAAATCCCAAGTTTTACAAGTACTACTGGAATAAGATAATATTAATCTAATTCTAGTTGACTTGCTACTACACTCCAAATACACATGTAGCCGAAAGGTTGTCCATGTGTTCAGACATGTCTCCTGCACCTTTCTTGTATTCATAGTGTAAACGGAATGCTTCTTTCTTCTGTGTTTCCAAAGTATGGCTGCCATACTACTTTTTGTATCTACTATCAACCCATGTGATCTGTCAGTCAAACATGTCCTTATCAACTGCTAATCCCCAGCTTATCATAGAAGACAGTGTCAATGATTATCCGTTGATATTGTACACTGACATCCGTTGATGATGTATTGAGCTGTATCCGTTGATATTGAGACTTGAGCTGTATCCGTTGATAGAGTGGATTTGAGTTGTATCCGTTGATAGAGTTTTGTCTTCATCTGTTGATACACTTTCACTTAGACAGAATTACATAGCATAGCTTATTTACAATTGGCTACCCTATTCTGCCTATCCGTTGATGGTCAACAGGACTGTGGATAAAAACACTATCAACTGATAACATAGAGATACTGCAGTATGCTACAAAACCTCATCCGTTGATGAGCTACCTGTCAACGGATAGAGTTATAAATCCTCATCCGTTGACAGCTACAAAACCTTATACAATTTGATTGATTGTGAAGTTATCATCAAGTACAACATATTCCTAACACTGTAAGATGATGACTGGATGCAAAGTAAATTCACAAGTCCTAAAAATATGGACATTTAAAATACCTGTGAATTTATTAGAAATTGCAGTTATTGATTATCCAAAATTAATTAGGCAGATTTAACATCCCAAGTTCACCAACTAACCTGGAGAAAGTGGATTCATCCAGTGGTTTAGTAAAGATGTCTGCAATTTGTTGATCTGTGGGAACAAAATATAATACCACAGTTCCATTCATGACATGCTCTCGTAAGAAATGATACCTGATATCAATGTGCTTAGTCTTGGTATGTTGAACTGGATTATTAACAATGGCAATGACACTGGTGTTGTCGCATAGAATTGGAATTTTGTCCAACATGAGTCCACGGTCCTGAAGTTGATTCCTCATCCACAGGATCTGAGCACAACAACTACCTGCCGCAATGTATTCTGCCTCAGCTGTCGAGGTATATACTGAGTGTTGCTTCTTGCTGTACCAAGATACCAATCTCCTTCTAAGAAATTGACAGCTTCCAGAAGTACTCTTACGATAAATCTTGCAACCAGCATAATCAAAGTCTGTATAGCCAACCAGGTCAAAACCCGTATCCTTAGGATACCAAATTCCAAGATTCGGAGTACCCTTAAGATATCTCAAGATACGCATCACGGCTATCAGATGTGATTCTTTAGGATCGGCTTTGAATCTAGCACATAAACAAGTTGCGAACATAATATCTGGTCTACTAGCAGTTAAGTATAAGAGAGAGCCGATCATACCTCGATACTTCGTGATGTCAACTGACTTACCAGATTTGTCTTGATCAAGCTTGATAGCAGTTGGCATCGGGGTCTTGGCAGTAGCTGCTTCTTCCATCCCATACTTCTTCAGAAGATCCTTTATGTATTTTGACTGGCAGATGAAAATACCATCAGGCTTCTGAACAACTTGAAGTCCAAGGAAGAAGGACAGCTCACCCATCATGCTCATCTCGTACTTGCTCTGCATTAGCTTAGCAAATCTCTTGCATAACAAATAATTAGTAGAACCAAATATTATATCATCCACATATACTTGCACCAGAATTATATCATTTTTATGCTTTTTATGAAAGAGAGTTTTGTCGATGATACCTCTTGTAAAACCATTTTCAAGTAAGAACTTGGAGAGAGTATCATACCATGTTCGAGGAGCTTGCTTGAGACCATAGAGAGCTTTGAAGAGAAAGTATACAAAACCTTCAAATTCCTTGTCTTCGAACCCAGGGGGTTGTTCAACATAGACTTCTTCTTCTAGATCTCCGTTCAAAAATGCACTCTTCACATCCATCTGAAAAACCTTAAAGTTGGAGTATGCAGCAAATGCTAAGAACATCCTGATTGCTTCAAGCCTTGCAACTGGAGCATAGGTTTCATCATAATCAATTCCCTCTTCTTGAGAGTAACCCTTTGCTACCAATCGAGCCTTGTTCCTCGTAACAATACCATTTTCATCCAGTTTATTCCTAAACACCCATCTAGTGCCAATTACAGATTTATCTTTTGGTATTGGCACCAGCTTCCAGACTTTCTGCCTTTCGAACTGATTGAGTTCTTCCTGCATTGCAGTTACCCAATTTGGATCATCAAGAGCTTCATCAACCTTTTTAGGTTCAATTTAAGATAGAAATCCTGTGAAATTGCATTCATTCTGTGTTGCTCTTCTAGTCTGTACACCCGTGTCCGGTTCACCAATGATCTGTTCAAAGGGATGCGCTCTACTCCATACCCTTTGTCTCGGCAGATTTGATCTTGATGATTCCCCAAGTTCATAATTTTGTTGAGTGTGGTGACTAGTAGATCCAAAATCATTATTTGCTCCCCCTGAGCTGTTGCTTTCAGAGTTTAAAGAATCATTAGTAGCAGATGTTTCTTCACTTGATTTGGGTTCATCGTTCACTTGCTCCCCCTCAACATGTGTTGCTGTCTGATCTACTGGTATAGATTGAACAATAGAGTCTGAAAGACTATCAGAATTTTGTAGATCAGCATTTATTTCTTCATTCTCAAATCTCAGCTGGTCATGTTCATCAAAATCTTCAAGTCCTGTTATCTTCTTATCATCAAAAGACACATGGATAGATTCCATGACCACTTTTGTTCTTAGATTGTAGACTCTGAATGCTTTTGTGGATAGTGGGTATCCAACAAAGATTCCTTCATCAACTTTTAAATCAAATTTGGAAAGCTGTTTTGGATGAGTCTTAATAACAAAACACTTACATCCAAACACATGAAAGTATTTCAGGTTCAACTTCTTATTTTTCACCATCTCATATGGTGTTTTACTATGCTTGTTTATGAGTGTAGCATTCTGTGTGAAACAAGCAGATTACACAGCTTCAGCCCAGAAGTAAGTTGGTAGCTTTGCTTCATCAAGCATGGTCCTTGCAGCTTCTGTGAGAGTCCTGTTTTTTCTCTCTACTACTCCATTTTGTTGTGGAGTTCCAGGTGCAGAGAATTCTTGCTTTATTCCATTTTCTTTACAAAACTCTTCCATGACTGCATTCTTGAACTCAGTGCCATTATCACTCCTCATGATTTTCACTGTATGCTTAGATCTTTTGTCCAGTTGTCTGACATGCTCTGTTAAGATTGATGCAGTTTCTTCTTTCTTGTGCATGAAATATACCCATGTATATCTGGTGTATTCATCAACAATAACCAAAGCATATCTTTTCTTTCCAATAGACATTATATTTACTGGACCAAATAAATCAACATGCAATAAATGATATGGCTCAAGAATTGAGGATTCAGTCTTACTTTTGAATGAAGTTTTCCTTTGTTTTGCCTTTGACATGAGTCACATAGGCCATCTGGAGTAAAAACTGATTTGGGCAATCCTCCCACAAGATCTTTCTTCATTAGCTCATTAATGCTGTTGAAATTCAGATGAGAAAGTCTCTTGTGCCAATCCCAGCTTTCTTCAATTGATGCTCTACTCAGTAGACAAATTGCAGAGCTATCAGAGTTTGTTGAAAGCTTGGCTTCATAAATGTTACCATGCCTGTATCCCTTCAGAACAACTTTTCCTGTAGATTTGCTTACAACTTCACCGTGTTCTTCAAAGAAATCCTCATGATAACCTCTGTCACAGATTTGACTCACACTTAGTAGATTATGTTTGAGTCCTGAGACTAGAGCTACAGTTTCAATGATGACATTTCTTCCTAGGAGCATTGGGAATAGGCATATAGTTATTGCTTTTACTGATGCCTACCTTTCCATTTCTATTTTTCCTAGGTTCTTTTACCTTGTTCACTCTTTTTAACTCTTTAAGCTTGTGTTTAAGCTGTTTTTGAGACATTAAACTAATATTTACTGATTTGACTTCATCCTGTTTTGGTTTGTCAGATTTTGGTACAAACCTCATATTATTAAGTTTGGGTTTTGCAGCCTTTTCAGTAAATACAGGTTTAGAGGTCTCAGCTTCTAGGTTGGCAGTTTTATTTTTATCAGTGTAACCTAGACCTTCTTTCCAACAATCATTCTCTATGATAATCTGAGTAGTTTTACCAGAGTTAGTCCAAGTTTTAATAATGTTTCTTTCTTTAGCAAGTTCAGATTCAAGATAAGCATGTTTTTTCAATAATTCAGTTTTAACAATAATAGCATCATCTCTTTCTTTATGAATTTTTAACATCTGGACTAATTCTAATTCTAGATAGTCATTTCTCTTTTTAAGGTCTAGACTTTCATATTTTATTCTTTCATTTTCTAAAGTCTGATCTCTGTAGCTAACATGCAAGTTTTTAAGAAAGAGTCTTAACTCAGATATATCAGTAGTATCAAAAGCTAGCATAGAATGAGGTACCTTGGTCTCAGTAGCTTCAGAGATACTATCAACATTTGCCATCAAGGCATAGTTCACCTCATCTTCAGAGTCTGAAGTGTCAGCCCAGTCCTTCTTCTTTGTGATGTAAGCTTGACTTGCTTTCTTGCACTCAGGTGCAAAATGTCCTTTCTCACCACAATTATAGCATGTGATCTTGGACTTGTCAACTTTCCCAGACCTGTTTTCCTTTCCCTCAGCTTTCTGATTCTTCTTTTCAAAATTTGAATCTCTTCGTGTGAACTTCTTTCCCTTCCTGAAGTTCTTGTAAGCCATCTTCTTGAAGTTTTTTACCATCAGGGCTGCAAGTTGTATCATCTCAGCATCACTACCCTCATTATCAGAGTCTGTGAGATTGTCAGAGTTTGTGTCATCATCAGAGTTTGATGACTCAGTATCAGACTTTGTATTAAGAGCCTTTCCCTTGGATTGACTATTTTTCACAGTAACTTCTTTAGAAGCTTTTTCCTCATCTTTAAGAGCAATTATCTTGGACTTGCCTCCATGCCTCTTGCTTCTTTGTTCCATCTCAAGCTCATGAGTTTTGAGCATTCCATAGATTTCATCAAGAGACATGTCTTCCAGATCATGATTGTCTCTGATGGTAGTGGCCTTTAAGTCCCATTTCTCAGGAAGAGCCAACAAGAATTTCAGATTGGAGTCTTCAAGATTCTACTCCTTATCTACCAGTGACAGATCATTCAGTAATTTCAGGAATCTGTCATATATATCTGTTAATGACTCATCAGTATTTGAGTCAAAGTGATCGTACTCCTGTGTGAGTATTGTTCTCCTGTTCTTTTTAATGGCTTTGGTTCCTTGACATCTGACTTCCAAAGCATCCCAAATCTCCTTAGCAGTTTTGCATCCAATGACCCTGTTAGACATAACATTGTCAAGGGCATTATGTAATAAATGCCTTACCTTGGCATCTTTGCTAATAGAGGAGATATCTTCAGAAGTGTAGTCTTTCTTCTCCTTTGGAATCGTTTTCTGTTCCTCCCCAACAACTACAACAGAAAGTTTGGTAGGCTTATGTGGACCATCATGGATTCTTTCTAAGTAGTCTGGATCTGTAGCCTCCAGAAACATTTCCATCTTCACCTTCTATATGGGATCAACTGATGCCCTGAGTATTGGAACTCTGATTGATTCATATCTGCTTGTTGTTGGAGTTTGTGTTTTCTCTGTCATGATTGTATAGCTTTTTGGATCTTAACTATTGTATAATAACAGAGTAGCTCTGATACCAATTGTTAGGTCCGGAATAACGTAGAAGGGGGGTTGAATACGTTATTTAGCAATATTTCGATTTTTGATGTGAATATGAAATCAAAAATACTGAATCGAAATAACACAATTGTTTGGGAAATATCTTTGAATAGATAAAACCCAGAGGTTTGCTACACAATCTAATCTTATGGATCAGCTACAAAATCAAACACTCCTAGGATAGTTTAGGCACGAGGACCTTCTACCCGACACTTCCTGAAAGCGGGCTAAGCCGGCTTTCCTACTAGATGGACTGTCTAGCAGCTTACACGGAGAAGATATAAGAGAGAGAATAGAAATTTGTGTGTTGAGGTGTGTTTTGAAATGAAATACAAACAGCCTATTTATAGACTTTAGAAAGTCACTATGCTGCTAAATAACGTAACTGATGATGTCAGTTGCTGTTTTAATATCCGATTTTTCAAACCTGCTCCTGCTGAACTTTTGATTTTCAAAAGTTATAAAATCAAACAGGTGGGGCTCAGCTTGCATAGTACTTTTGGTTACTATTCATGTGAATAGTAATTTTGGTACTATTCATGTGAATAGTAATTTAGGTTACTATTCATATGAATAGTAATTTCAGTTACTATTCATATGAATAGTAATTTCGGATAATATTCATTTTCCTCTTATTTTGATATCCTCAAATATTCAGCTTCCAACTAACTAGAGGATATCAACACCGCTCTCTCTTAACAGTTTTTCTGAGTTAGATACTTCGATTCCTTTGTGAAGTATCGACGCCTAGTGCAACTGGTCTGGTTCACAGACGACTAACATTCACTCGTGGTCTTCGTATCATGTCTTTAAGAACACTGCTAAGAATTGTGCAATCATAAAAACTTTATCACAGGAATCTTTTGGCCCTTCAACTGAATCGTCTGTACATCTTATTTTATCAATGAGGCTTGATCATGTTAATGAACTTCTTTCAGTGACTTGATCTTTGTTGGTGCCTGTTCTTCAAATTTCATGATCCTTGTATAGAGTTTAATATTATTTATCTTTTATCCTAGTTGAGTTATATATGTCCTCTATTACATATTACATTACATTATGCTTTACACAGTTTTCAATTTTCAGTGGCATAGATTGCATATAAGGTTGCATATGCAACCTAGGTATTTTTTGCAAATAAATTAGTATTTTTGTAAATATTTTGTGAAGATGATAAAATCGTAATTTTTTTAAAAAAAGTAGTATTTTTGAAAAATAACCAATTAGTTATTATTTATTAATTTATAATTCATTCTAAAAATTAGAAAAATTACGCTACCAATTGACAAAATATTAGTTCATTCACTATGGAGAACGGGTTTTTTAAGAAATTAGTAAAATTATATTTACTTTTTTAGTTATATTTTAAAAATAAAAAATCAAATCAATTTAGAACAAACAATTTGGATAACTATGCACAAGGTAAACAGACAAAAAGTGTACCGCCAAACCTCGTTGATTTGCAAATCCCATCCGTCTAACTACATATTTAGCTGAAGCAACTGTCATTACATTCTTATTAATGATTTTCTGTACAACACATGTCTACCCCTTGAGAATATATCATACAACACATCTCTACACATGTCTTGTCGATATTTAAATCCTGATTGTTTTAGACAAATTGTTTTTACATTTTCATGAATGTAAAGTATGATATGTAATCAATTATATTCAAGATTAATACGTTATAAAATTTATTATAAATAATTTTTTTTAAAGTTGATCACCAGCGCATTGATTTTATAGTACATTTCTAGTTTCATTTCTCACTTTAGGGTTAAAAAAAGTGTTACTCCCTCCGTCCCAATTTTATTGTCCACAATTTCCATTATTACTTGTCCCATAAAAATTGTCCATATTTAATATTTATGGTAAATTGGTAACTTTAATTCCTCTTCTACCCCCAACTAAATGTCAACTATATTAACCTTAATTGTGCACAACTGTATTTTCAAACAACCTCTATTCTGTACATCAAACAAGCCTGTTGAGATTATATTGGTGTAAGATGGCCTTTCGATATCAAGTGATCTACGACAAATATCATAAATAGCCTCATTATCAAGAAGAACCTCTAGTATGTGCATTGGTTTTAGTGTCAAAGGAAGACATGGAAAAACTACGTCAAGCTCTGAAAACATTATCTGAAGCTGAAAAGCAGCTGAGAATGTCAAATGACAGATTGACATGGCTAACAGCAGCTCTATTACAACTAGCTCCTGATCAACAATATAATTTGCCAAGTTCTTCTACAGACACTAGTTTCAATCATAGTCCAATGGCCCTAACTACTGCTAATGGAAATGGAAGTAACATGCCACGGAGAACTAATGTTGAACATACTGATATACCCAATAATGCAGTTAGATTGTCAACAAATTCTAGAACAGATAACCTTCAAGCTGGCTGTTTTGGTGACACTTACGATCATTCTACGATGCAAGGTCGGACTAGTCTAGACATTAAAGGACATTCTGGGTTGGAAATGATTCCTCAGCAGACATTTGGTGTTTCTGGTAAAATAAAAGTGCATTAAACACTTAATAAAAGTGCATTAAACACTTTTACTGTGTTTCAGATAGCCTTGTTTCATGCATTCCTTGTCTCCACCGCCAGTAAAACCAGACCAGTTGTATGGTTGGAGATAATCATTTACAGTACAAAATTAAAGTAAGAAAGCTTCAGCATTTTTCCTAATATATACGTACTTGTGTACGTAAAACTATATTGCTAAAAGTTTCTTCAGTCAACTACGTCAGTTTATGTACAAATCCCTCTGGTTATGCCATTGACAAGACCTTTTGTGGAAACTGGGAAAGGGGGTATATCGTGTATGCAGTCCTGTCAATTTCATGTTACTTTTTCAAACATGGACATACTTTATTAAGAATGTTAAAAGATAATTCCCCTCATGGATACCTTATGAAAAACTTCTGATACAGGGCCATCATTCTCGGATGCACTTGAACTCCTGCTTTACTTTTTCTAATCCTTTGATAAAACCATTTACTTTCATTAAACATTTGGTGTTTAATTCTCCAGGTGTTGTAAAAGTGCTTGGTTGATACAAGGCCTGCAAAATAAACTACAGTACTATGCAGACTTGCAATTATTCAAGGAATTGATACTCATACTAAACATAACAAGGAATTGATCATACAACCTTAACCAATTATTCAAAAAACAAGAAATACTACAAACTAGTTCCACAAGATTTGACACATGAAATCACCCGAAATTTTATTGTGCAAAATAAAAAGAAACCTTCTTTTCAAGTTCCACAGCTTAAGCCTTATCTTTTTTTCATGATCAGTGTTCTTGTTCTTCTAAATATGCAAGAACGTCATTCACAAGATTAGGCTCACAATTAATTTGCAGCGGCAGTGTACCTTCGCGTGCAAGCCTGTCTTTACCCATATGTGGAAGTTTATAATCATTATCACCATAAGCTTTCATAATCTCTTTCATGCACATCTGATGAGTCAAAAACACCTTGTTAAACTTTTCCGGTGGATAGTCCTCAAAAGATTGTTGAACGGCTGCCAGAAGCTCCTTGACTGTAGTAGGCGATTTTTCATGCTGCAAATCTTGAATAGAACGGAAAAATCCAAGATCTAAAACATTTAAATCCGGACTATTAGCAGGTTGGCAGGTAAGACGAATATCAAAACCATCAATTGATGCAGCACGGATAAAGTCAGGATCATTACAATCAATGTGTGGCTTTGCATTGTCCTGTTGGATGTAAATTGTATCGGTGCATCTTGGCCACTTAGCTCGTATAGCTGGTAAAACCTTCTCAATCAAACATGTTTTAATTTTTTCTTTAGTGATGGACTCATCAACCTTAGTAACTATAGTACCAGCAATCCGATTCTTACTATTTCGCTTTGCAGGTTCTTCGTAAGTAAAAGGGAATATCCCAATTTTTCCCGGAAAAATTGCATTTCTTGATAAATCTATTTGTGGACGAGCAACAGCAGCTAAAAACATGACTTTAGTGATGAATCTCTTGCTTTTAACATGTCGCGTAGGTTCAGGTTCATTGTGAACTAAGTAATACTTTGTGGTGGTTTTAGTCATATAAAACCATTTTTCATCAATATGGATTGTGTTAAACATATCTGAAAATGATAGAGTGTTCGAATCAATCTTAGACAAGCAATATTCTAACCTTGCTCTTTTATTCTCCTCTGTCAATTGTGGTTTGACTGCATTTGAATGTGGACGGATAAATCCTTCCTTTACTTGTCTATGCACAGTTGTTTTCGGTACTTTGATAGCTTTTGCGAGAGAACGAACAGTAGAACGACGACTCAAGGGAATTTGCATAATTTTGTTCGGGCTAAGATGTACACGTTTTCTACCAACCTTTCCAACTCGTTTAGATGATAAATCGATTGTATTTCCATTTTCAAATTGCATCTGTGCTCGATCCCAAAGTAGTTTGATTGTGCGAGTGCATGTCTTGAACATGGTGGTAGCTTCTGTAAGTAAACCATGTCGTAGTTTTCCTTCAATACTTTTTTCCAACAAAAACTCATAGATTCTCTGTCTTTCTTCATTTGTTAAATTTTTCCCCCCTCTGGGTCTTGAATTACTCCTTGGTTCTGGTTCAACCTCCATGTATGGCTATCTATTTTATTTTGAGAGAATTAAGACAATACAGTAAAAAGTTTTTATACTCCCACAACAAGGAGTACTCCTATAAGAGTAAAATTTTTGAGCGGGTAAATTTTTTTTTACCACAACATTTTCCCTCCAGTAATTGAGTGAAGAAGTAAAAAGAATTCCCCGCTAGTGTTCTACAAAAAGTTTTTAAAAATAGGCTCCAAAATCCAAATTGTTAATGGAGTAATTCTAATTTTTAAAGAAACTTAGCAGCCATTTGATTTTAAGTTACCGCCAGTAAGCTTAGAAAAAAAAAAGAGTTGCAGCCAATAATGTGAATGGAAACTAATTACACCATACAAAAGGGCAATGTTGGAAATTAAATGATATTTATGGAAATTTTTAGTCTATTTAATTTGATTGAATAAAATGTTGAATATTGGTCAATGGACAATAAAAATGGGACGGAGGGAGTACTAAATTAATTATCGCATAAATCAATCGAATAAATGTATTTATACGTTTAGTTACACATGTTATTAGAAAAAAGCTAATCAAATTGAGAGTAGGTTTAAATTTAAAGATTGAATGACATTAGATGATTAATTTTTCACCTTAAAAATTATGATTATAAAACTACCTAGTTTAGTGTAGATTATAAAAATACGTATACTTAATTAGGTCGAAACAATGTCGTTTAGTGTATAAATCGATGATCTCATTTGATTTCGATCGGTTTTGATCTAAATTAATGCTGGTCAAAGCGAATCACCTAAACACGGACGGTTTTTATTATAAACTACTCCTTATAGCCTGTGCAAAGCACGAGTTACTTTTAATTTTTTATAATTTATCTATAATGTAATATAATATTATAAATATTAATTTTAATATGTTATTGGAAGAATTTGAACTTTACATCATTTTGTATAATAATTTTTAATATTAAATATCAATTAATATATTGTTGGCGGGAATCGAACCATGGATCTATGTATATAACAACTTTTAGTATTGTTATATCTAACGATCATGATTTTATTTAAGTTGATAATCTAATGATTGTGAATGAGGGATAACTAAAAATGAGGGATAACCAAAAGAAGGGTTAACAAAACTACAAATTATACCACGTTTCGCTTATCTTTGCATCTATATAAAAGTAAGATCTCGGGCGTCCTCCTTGGCGCTGCCAAGGATATCTATTTCATTTTCCTATTTTCTTGAGGCTTCACCGATTTATTTGTGAATATTTCTATCTATCTATTCCCAACGTTATGATTGCACGCCCGTTATCGAAATATCAACAGCGAGTCATTCAAATCCAGTTCAGCCTCTTTGTCTTCCAAGTTCGCCTGGTACATACATCTATATCTATGTATTTACAAATTCCTCGCGCATGCCCCTCTGGCCCTCTTTTTATCTGCTCCAGAATTCGTATAGCAAGTATTAGAGATTATGCGGTGATACTAGGGGCTGGGGATGCATCTATACAAGCGGTGCTCATTAACCATTGGAAATGCTTTCAACTCAGTTCTCTCATGGTATAGTAATCTTCTTATTTTTAGGTTCATGTTTCTTGTGTCTATTTTGCTTCACCTGATTTAAATGTACAGGGTTTCAATTGCAACTCATATGTTTGATGAAAGTCCATAATGAAATATAATTTCATATGTAAAATTCTCACAAACATTCATGCCTCACAAACATTCATGTATTTGTTTATCATTCATTTTTGAATATTATGCTAATTATTAATGTGTGTGTGCTCTTTTGATCTATTTTGATGCACTCTTAATTTTATAATTTTTGCAGGAAATTTTTTTGCAAGGTTTTTGAGAAAACAAAATGTGCAGAGTAGTTGAGAAAACGAAAGGTATTTTTTTTAGTAAATTACACTTCAACATTTTGTTCTTGGTTTCCAATTTCTACAAAAAAAAATAATTTTGTTAATAAAGTTGTTTTTTTTGGGGTTTTGAAGTTTTGGGTTTATTGAATTGTAAGTGTTTGATGATTTGTATAATTGATTAGGTTTGTTGAATTTGTGAATTGTTGTTGTGGGGGTGGTGATGATGTTAATCAGTGTGATATTGCTGTGAAAGAAGAAGGTGGTGGAGATGGTTTATGCAGGTATTTTCATTTTCGGCATCCTGTAAGGAGTAATGCTTGTGTGAAGCTTGCTCAGTATCCATTTTCATTGCCTTTGTATTCTGGGTACATGTTACTCTTTCTTCTTACTTTTTGTGTGCGTCGGTGTGTGTATACTTTGCATTAGCTTTATATCAGTTTGCAGTACTTATATGCTCAAATATGTGAAGGATTCATGGAGAAGTAGCAGTGTCAGGCCAACCAAGGTGGTTTAGCTATGCGAGCAACTCTAATTTGAACAATGTGAGGATTCTTTCGTAGTCGCTTTAGGTTCTCTGCTTAAAATTTAGATTGCTGATAGTTTAGTTTAGGGGAAGTGAATGATATTACGATTATAGAAGTAATGTTACTCTTTCTTCTTACTTTTTGTGTGTGTCGGTGTGTGTATACTTTGCATTAGCTTTATATCAGTTTGCAGTACTTATATGCTCAAATATGTGAAGGATTCATGGAGAAGTGGCGATGTCAAGCCAACCAAGGTGGCTTAGCTATGCGAGCAGCTCTAATTTGAACAATGTGAGTCTTCTTTTGTAGTCGCTTTAGGTTCTCTGCTTAAAATTTGGATTGCTGATAGTTTAGGGGAAGTGGATGATATTATGATTTGAGAAGTAATGAAATATGACTTTATTTTCTCTTATAAGTTCATTGATCAAGCCCGTGTGAGTTTTGCATCTTTACTTACTGCCGTAGTTTGATGGCCAAAAGCTTGGATTTTGTACTGGATTTTTGACATGTACTGCTCATGTAAATTGAAATGCATTCTTCGTGGGCAGGAAACAGTAGGGACTCAAGTTCTCATTCCTGTTGCTGGTGGTCTAATTGAGCTTTTTAGCACTCAGAATGTAAGCTTATGATCATTTATTTTGCTCTTCATAACAATATGATTTTGTGTTGTTTTCAGTCACAAGGTCACGTTTCTCTGATTTTAATAGGTACCCAATGATCTGAAGCTAATAGAGCTCCTGACAGCCTACTATAATGCGTCGGTGAAACAAGAAATAATGAGCGCACACAGTCACAACGATAAAAGCCTCTTGGAGAAACTTCATAAGCATCCATTTGTTGTGAACACTTGAATGATCAGTGCCATTTAAATTAGGTTGGGCGTTTTCCTTTGCTGCCTCGGTGCCACTTAAATTAGTACTGCCTCGGTGCAATACTTTTTGATATGCTCTTGCACACTTTTAAGTTAATGTTTTACTTTTTCTTTTTTTATATTTTTGTATATATGTGTATGAAATTATGAATGGATTATAGTTGAAGTGGTTCTACTTGATTGGTTGGCAGATGAATTATTAGGAATATGACTCATTATCTTATGATTACCTCTGCTGCTAATTAATCAATTTTTTCTTTTTTTTTTATAAATTAGGGACTATTAATGATTTTGATAACATGCTTGACGACTTTATGCTTGGTCTTAATACCCAACTTGAAGATGGCAACATTGAGGAGGTAGTTCCTTTTTCATTATCCTAACCTTTAAGTGTTTTGTTTGTGTATATTAGAGACATACTGCTAGATGTTGAACACTACATGTTTACACTTCACCAACAAAATAATGAGTAATTTGGTTTTTCTGTGTTGTAAAACAATAATTCTTAAGTTCTTTGAAACATAAGAAAGAGAACTGTGCTGTCTTTTTCCCAATGCCAAAATTATTTTCTTTCTTAATCTTAACTATAGTACTTAACACTTTTCTGATTGTGGTGCAATTTCGCGAGCGGTTTCCAATTCTGAATACTGCAATATGCTCAGATATCAGAAAAGTTATTATATTGCATCAAGAATGTCTGAATGGTGATGCTCCTATACTTCCTGATCCACATGTGCAACAAGTAAGTGCAGTCTTCTTTACAATGTCAAAATTCATAAGTAAGATGTTTTACTACTAAGAATATTATCCCTGGTATTATTTTTTCTCAGATGTTAATTTGTCATTTCCTACATACATATAATCTTATGATGTATATTTGCTGTTTATTGCAGTACTAATGATTTTATAGCAAGTTGTACACTAAATATAGTGGATTGATCCGGTAGACACTCTAGCAGCAAACAATTAGTATATTGTCTCGAACTGCAAGTAATTTAACATTAAATTTTTCTGTATATATGAATATCGACCTTTAAATGATCTCAGACATTGCACATACAACATGTAGAATCTATTAGCATAGATAAGTGGTGATGAATAGAAGTAACAAGGTTTTATATGAACTAATTATTTTAACCCGTCCCGGCTACCAAAGATGTCTAGGTTTGGCTTTAATAATATATCATAGATTTGAAAGCTCCCCCTTATATTGGGCATAAATGTTGTTTAGCATTTGCCTAGGCAAGCCATATAGGGTACTATATCTGTAATACATGCTCTGAATTTATTAATTTTACTTGGTCTTAGAAAAACGTTGCATTTTATGTTGCTTGGTTCTCTAATGTCTATATGTTTTGTTATATTCTTGCCACCTGGTATAGGACGACACTGCTAGTGATGGGAGCTCTGTGGAGAAACATGCTGAAACTGGAGATGGTGCCCCTGAATCCCAACCGAATGGTATCCAGAATGATATGATGATGGATGATGCACCATTACTAGATAAAACGGCTGAAGCAGAAGATAGATGGACGGTAGTTTATCGTAGGCGGAAGCCAAGAAAAAAGGAACTTTCTTAGACAATGCTATATTAATATGATTTTCCCCAGGCACAGGGTATTTCGTGTTTAATTATGTGAAGTTTCTACTTTTTGGGATGGATATATTATGGTCAAAACTGAAAATGTCCATCTCTATTGGATACTCTATTAATTTGATGCATTGCTGATAGAAGAGATACATCATGTGATGCATTGGAAATATATAAGGCTTTTGTTTCCCTACTTTCTAGCCAAGTTACCAGTCTGATCTCAACCTCTCTGCTAGACTGGCATTTGTTTAGCATTCTGATGACTTCTACCAATGTGAATTATGCGAAAACTTTTGATATAAACTTGGCTGAAATATTTCCTTTTTAAACGTACATGTACAGACAATGTGCCATTGATGCTTCTATTGTCTGCATAATGAAGAGGTGTAAAACTGTGGATACTGGAGGATTATGCTGACATCTAGATAAAGTGTAACAGACTTTTGAACTGTAGTCAGGGGTCTTGGCTCTGATACATTTGTACTATGTATGCTAGGTAAATCAGGTAAAGAAAATGGAACAATTGATTTGTGCGATCAGAGTCAATTTTGAGCATATTAGGCCACTTTCATATCTGCTCTTCCCTGCCTTTCTCTTTATATGGGGCTCTTCTTTCTTTCTTTGCTTTTAATTTAAATTGGCCTTTTCCTTTCTTTCGACTTGAATTGATTAAGATGTTTTCCTCGACAATTAGCATGATATCATATTACTAGAAAATAGCATGATATCCAATTTATCATAATATTTTTAAAGTAAATAGCCTAAATTTGAGAAAGCCTTCAAAATGAGAGAAATTGGTTAAAACGAAGTTGAAGACCGCCACGTCACTCTCCCGAGATTTTGTTTATTTGTTAGTGTTTTTTGACAATAGACTTTTTCTATTGTAAAAATTACAAATTAAAGAATTATATTAAAATTTTCAAATTTATTTTTTATTTTCAAAACATAAGATAAAATTCATGAAAAATAGGGTTATAGGAATAAATTAAAATATAGTACAAACCAAATTTGATCTTAATATAGATGAAAAATAATTAAAATAATTTTAAAATTATGCAAGATATTTTTCATATTTTTATAGGAAAATAATTTTCGCCCGCACGATGTCAACTAGTTATAATATAGTATAGATATAGATGTGACATCACTTAATCTGACCACTACATTCGATCGATTATAAGTGCGCTAAATTAGTGAATAAAAAAGTCATTTAAACTAAAATATATGTACTTGGCTCGATCAACGTGACGTCGTTCATGGTTAGATATCATAAATAATTGATCATCACATTTGACTTCGATCGATTTTGACCTTGGGAATGATGGTTAGAAAGATTACGTGTCATCTAGACCGTTTTTTCTCTCCATATCCTATGTGAGAGCTTTTGATTTTCTCTCCATATCCTGTCTTTGAACTGGTTTGTGTGGGAGTGTCATTATAGATGGCAAACGTTCATGATTTAGATGAGCAAATGGCGGATCTGAATATCGAGGAGGAAGAAAATGAAGAGCTGGTTTTTGAGGGGGATGTCGAGGAGGTTCATAAGTATGACCTCTGTTTGGTAGGAAGGTTCCTTTCAGAGAAATCAATCAATGTCAAGGCGATGAAAAGCAAGTTGGCTGATGTGTGGAAGCCAGCGATGGGAATAAACATCAAAGAGATTGAGTCTGGTTTGTTTTTATTCCAGTTCTTTCATAAGGAAGATTTGCAGTGGGTTCTCAATGGTGGACCATGGTCTTTCAATAATATTATGCTTGTGTTGAATATGATCCCTCCGGGAGAGAGTCCAGTCACAGTTCCATTGTTTTTTCTTAACATTTGGATACAGATTTATGATCTGCCATCAGGGTTTATGACGGAAGCTGTGGGCAAACAGCTTGGGAATTTTTTCGGGGAATTTATTATGTATGATCAGAAGAATGATGAAAGTTTGTGGAGGGAATATATGCGTCTGAAGATTAAGCTTGATGTCCGTAAGCCGCTGAAGAGAAAGAAGAAAATTACATGTAGAAATGGAAAAGAGTTTGTGGTACAATGCAAGTATGAAAGGTTGGGTGATTTCTGTTTTGTATGTGGTATGGTGTCCCATACAGAGAGGTTTTGCAGGCGTTTTCTGGATAGTAGGAGTGATGAGTGTAATAAGGAGTGGGGGACATGGCTTCGTGCGCCACCGCGGAGAGCTGCCGGTCAGGGGAGGAGCAAATGGCTTAGAGAAGATGGTGATGGTGATTGGGAGGCCAGAATTGGTAAGAGCAACAGAACCCCAAAATCTGAGGAGTCTGGTACGGGGGGAGAGTTTTTTCCGGAACGAAATAGGAGGGTTGACTTATCTCTTATTAAAAACAAATCAATCATGCAAGGTGTTCAAATTCAAAATGTTAGGGATGAGGCGCCAAAAAATAAACAGCTGTTTTTAAATGGGCCGGGTGAGGGTGAATTAGATGGGCTGTCAATTTCGGAAAAGAAAAGAAGAAGGGACTAGTCTGAGGCCCAGGTGGTTATGTATCAAGGTGATGGGTCTCAAGTAAAAGTCTTTGATAATACTGAGTTTGTTCATTCAGATGCTACTCTTTCTACAATGGATTGTGTGGTATCTTCTTCTACTGATTTGGCTACGCTTGCAAAGCAAGCTAGCCAGGCATTATGAATCACTTATGTTGGAACTGTCGAGGTTTGGGGAGGCCTCGCACAGTTCGTGTCTTAGGAGACCTTGTAAAGGCTCGTAATCCCGACTTTTTATTTCTTTCTGAAACTCTTTCTCGTAATGACAGAATAAAGGATCTATGTGGTAAGTTAGGTTTTGTTGATTATTTTGCTGTTGACTGTGTTGGTAGAAGTGGGGGATTGGCGATCATGTGGAAGAGAAATGTATCGTGCAAGGTGGATAGCTACTCCAATAATCATATTGATATTACGATGCTGAAGAATATGAGTCCTTATTGGAGGTTGACGTGTTTTTACGGTTATCCGGAAAGAAACCGTAGACGTGAATCGTGGGATTTTATTAGACAGTTAGCTTTGGTTTCTCAGTTGCCATGGTGCATAATTGGGGATTTCAACGATTTGTTGTATCCAGGTGATAAGTCTGGGGCTATTGATCATCCTCAATTTCTTATGAATGGATTTCATTCAGCCTTGGAGGATGCAGAGCTTTTGGAAATTGATCTTACGGGGGGAAAATTCACTTGGGAGAAAAGTAAGGGGAAGTCGAATTGGGTGCGAGAACGGCTGGACAGAGCGTTTGCCTCTAACTCATGGTGGCAACTTTTTCCTTTGTGTAAGCTTACTGTTCATCACACCATTTGTTCTGATCATGATCCTATTCATCTTGACCTTTGCAATGTTAATGTTACTAAGAAGCAGTTTAGGTTCAAGTTTGAGAATACGTGGCTTAAAGAGCCGAGTTTCCATAATGAAGTAAGGGAGTATTGGGAGAATCTTCCTAGCATTCATTTGTTACCTAAATTAATTTCTGTCTCATCGTTTATGGCTAAATGGGGGAGGAACTTCTTTCACAAATTTAGAGACAAGGTGACGAAACAAAAGGATTTGTTGAATGCCCTGGTGAACAGAGTGGACGAAGAAGGAGTTAAAGAATACTTCCAAGAACGAGAAAAGTTGCATGAATTGTTTCATCATGAGGAACTCTACTGGAAGCAACGGGCTAAGGTTTTTTGGTTGGCTGAAGGTGATCAGAATTCGAAGTTTTTTCACGCTCATGCGTCGGCTAGGAAGAAGTCTAATTTCATTTCGCATCTGAGGAAGGAGAATGGGGAGGTAGTGTCGGATAAGGAGGGAATGCATGATGTGGTCTTCGAGTATTTTAATAGAGTGTTTGCTGGACAGGAGCAGAATAGTGTACTTGAGGAGGTTAATGTGGAGAGTCTTATTACTGTAGAACAAAATGGTAAGTTGGTGGCTGATCTGATTTTTGAGGAATTTACATTGGCAATAAAGCAAATGCATCCGGATAAGGCCTCGGGACCTGATGGCCTTAACCCAGCATTTTTTCAGCATTTTTGGAATAGTCTTGGCAGGGAGGTGTTTAGTAGTTGCAAGGAGTGGCTTGAACACTGTTCGTTTCCAGCTGAGCTCAATGGAACGAATGTTGTGCTTATTCCGAAAAGAGATAATGCAGAGTGTATGAAAGATTTAAGGCCTATAGCCTATAGCCTTGTGCAATGTCTTGTATAAGATTCTTGCTAAAGTGCTAGCTAACAGATTAAAAACAATTCTTCCAGGTCTTATATCCGAAAACCAGTCCGCTTTTGTTCCTGGTCGCAACATTGCAGACAATGTCCTAGTTGCTTTTGAAATTATTCATTTTATGAAGAGTAAGAAGTCGGGTACTGATGGCGAAGTAGCTTTAAAGTTGGACATAAGTAAGGCGTACGACCGTGTGAATTGGTTATACCTGAAAAGAAGAATGTTGCAGATGGGTTTTTGTGCAAAGTGGGTTAACTGGATTATGCTATGTGTTTGTACAGTGGAATATAATGTCTGTTTTAATGGTAACCAGATTGGACCTATTTTTCCTAAACGTGGCTTGAGGCAGGGTGATCCGTTGTCCCCGTACTTATTTCTCCTGTGTGTAGAGGGACTTTCTCATGCTATTAAGAGAGCAGAGGCAAATGGTGAGGTTCATGGCTGTCGAATATGTCCGAGTGCACCAGCTATCACGCATCTGCTTTTTGCAGATGATAGTTTTTTATTTTTTCGTGCTAATTCTGCTGAAGCTATTAAGGTGAAGGAAATTCTTAACAGTTACGAGTTGCTTTCTGGTCAGGCAGTAAATTTTCAGAAATCAGGCATTTTTTTCAGTGCCAATGTTCGAAGGGACAAGCAAAGAGACTTATCGGAGATTTTGGGTGTTTGGGATGATTTAACGAAGAGCAACTACCTGGGGTTACCCTCGTTGATTGGTAGGTCGAGGAAATCTGTTTTTAATTTCATTAAAGACAAAGTGTGGAAGAGGATTCAAAGTTGGAATGCTAAGTTGTTGTCTCGGGCAGGGAAGGCTGTCTTGATCAAGAGCGTGGCTCAAACTATTCCATCATACGCTATGTCGTGTTTTCTTCTCCCAAAGTCGATCTGTCAAGAAATAGAGAGATTACTCAATGGTTTTTGGTGGAAGTCGGGTGGATCAAATTCAAAAGGTATTCACTGGTTATCTTGGGATCGAATGAGCATGGCTAAAACGAAAGGGGGACTGGGATTTCGTAATTTAACGGGCTATAACTTAGCTATGCTTGGGAAACATGTGTGGAATTTTATCAACAGACCTGATACTCTAGTTGCTAGAGTCTTTAAAGCTAGATATTTCTTGAACACTCACGTTCTTGAAGCAAGGAAAACGGAGGGCTCCAGTTTCATCTGGTCAGGTATTTGGCAGGCAAAGGAGGAGATTAAGAAGGGTTTTCGTTGGGTGTTAGGGGATGGAAAGAACATCAATATGCTTACTGATCCGTGGATCAAAAGTAAAGCTAACCACATGGTCGAAAACAAGAGCTATACTGTTAGCAGAAGTACTAAAGTCTGTCAATTCTTTAAACATGGTGCTCTTGAGTGGGACGAGGAACGTGTTAGGGAGGTGTTTGATGATGTTGATGCAACTTCAATATTGCAAACTCGAATTCCACAAAATGCAGTTCATGATAGAGTAGCTTGGGTGCACACAAAGGATGGATGCTATTCAGTAAAATCTGGTTATCATGTGTGGCAAGAGAGTCATCTGGTCCCAATTCAAGATTCTCACTCAGTAGGCTGGAAGAGGTTGTGGAATTTGAAAGTCCCGCCGAAAGTTAAATTCTTTCTGTGGCGTCTGTGTCGTAACAATGTCCCTGTTCGTGTGAATCTACACAGGAGATGTAATGGTGTACCTGTGATTTGTCCGATGTGTAACATTGATGTGGAGCATGTACTGCATTTGTTCTTTCATTGCGATTTTGCTGCACTTTGCTGGCAACAAATGGGAGTTCAGTACGATATGTGGGAGCTAGAAGATGTGTCAAGGTGGTTGCTGGACAAGTTGAGTTCTGAATCCTATGACAGGCTTAAATTGTTTGCAATGACTTTATGGGGCATCTGGTTTTTTAGGAACAAGAAGGTACGGGAACAAAAGGTGGTAACGGCTGAATTTGCTATGGATTGGAGTCTATTGCAGCTTAAGGAATGGGGTGAAGCTTGTAGTAGAGTTCATCAGGGAGCGTTACAGGTAAGACGGAATAATGTTACGAACAAAGACAGATGGGTGGCACCGGAGACTGGTTTGCTGAAAGTGAATGTTGATGCTTCGATAGTGGCAGGTTCCTCACACTTTTCAGTAGGAATGGTGCTGCGTGATCACAGAGGAGAGTATATGGGAGGTAAAGTAATGAAGATTGCAGCAGCTGTGAGTGTACTGGAGGCAGAAGCAATTGGCATTGACGAGGCTTTGTCTTGGATTAGCACCAGAACGGAGGGAAGGGCCTGTGTTGAGTCTGACTCTCTTACTGCAGTGCAGGCTATTAACAGTCAATCAGTGTACCACCTGGAAATTGGCCACATCTTTGATGCTTGCAGGTTGAAGTTGGTTGCTAGGCCTAATATTCAGGTTAAATATGTGAGAAGGTTAGCCAATAGGTCAGCCCATCTAGTGGCTCGAGTGCCTTGTGAGCTAAATTGCTCTATTGATTTAGTTACTCCTCCACGGATTGTGTTGGAGTCTTTAATGTATGATGCTTTGATTGAGTAATGGAAATGCATTTTTCTTCAAAAAAAAAAAAAAAAAGAAAGATTACGTGTCTGTTTGACAAATCTTACCATGTATGGGGAGTTTAATATTCGTTATTTTGCAAAAATAAGTTACTTATTTCAGAAAAAAAATACATATTTCCTAACTTTTTTCCAGAATAAGTAACTTATTTCTAAAAAATAAGATTTCCCAAACGAGCCCTATAATTGCCCAATTTGCACGTGATCCGTTATATAAGAACATTACTTTTTAAATTTTAATGGGAAAATAATATTTTAAAATTATTTTGGTGATCCAAAAGCATGAATGTTAACATCATAAGAAAATGTATTTGTAAATAAATATTAAACTATTTTAAGGAAATTATGAACAAATCGACAAAACATTCATCTAAAAATAAAGTAAACAGTCCATCTGAATAAACAAAGAGAATCTTTTGTACAAAAATTATATTAATTATTTTAATTAGATTGATTATTTTATAGACTAATAATATGTTTTTATAACAATTATAATTTAGAAATTGATATAACCGAACATCAGTTAGAATTTATTAGTACTTATATTTAATTATGTAAAATACTTTTATTAATTATAACAATAATACAAGAATAGTTTGAAAATTAATTTTATGTAATACAATATATGTATAGTGTAGAATTTGTGTGGTGCTTTACGAAAACATTTTTTAAAATTGTATATATAATATCATTGTTTGTTAAGTTTTATTATTTGAAATTTGATATGATGAATTGAAACTTGTGTAAAATCTATACTATTATATAAAAGTCGAAACATTAAAAGTTTGGTTGGTTGGTTGGTTGGTCGGTCGGTACGGTACCCGTTGATTTTACTTATTTACCCTTACTCAATTATAGATCTATTAACTAATCAATTTCCTTTTTCAGGTTACACATATTATCTTTTCTATTTTTTAAAAACTAAATAATTTCCTTTTCTAGATAAAATACAATATTTTTATATTTTATCAAACTAAAATTTCTCCTTTATTAATCAATTTCCTTTTTCAGGTTAAACATATTATCTTCTCTATTTTTCAATAACTAAATAATTTCTTTTTTCAGGTAAAATAGATTATCTTTTACATTTTATCTAACTAAAATTTCTCCTTTTTAAAAACACTACAAGCACATGTTAAACATATTACGTTCTCTATTTTTCAATAATTAAATAATTTCTTTTTTCAGGTAAAATAGAATATCTTTTACATTTTATCTAACTAAAATTTCTCCTTTTTAAAAACACTACAAGAAATTTTGTTTAATAAAATAACATAATTATATTATAATTACTATTAACTAATCAATTACCTTTTTCAATCAAAACACATTACCTTTTCTTTTTTCTCTAACTAAAATCTCTCTTTTTCCAATTATATCATGGAGGTTACCTTTTTCAGGCAAAATACGTTACCTTTTTTATGGTACCCGTTGATTTTACTTATTTACCCTTACTCAATTACAGATCTACTAACTAATCAATTTCCTACCCGTTGATTTTACTTATTTACCCTTACTCAATTACAGATCTACTAACTAATCAATTTCCTTTTTCAGGTTACACATATTATCTTTCTATTTTTTAAGAATTAAATAATTTCTTTTTTCAGGTAAAATACAATATCTTTATATTTTATCTAACTAAAATTTCTCCTTTATTAATCAATTTCCTTTTTCAGGTTAAACATATTACCTTCTCTATTTTTCAATAACTAAATAATTTCTTTTTTCAGGTAAAATAGAATATCTTTTACATTTTATCTAACTAAAATTTCTCCTTTTTAAAAACACTACAAGCACAGGTTAAACATATTACGCTCTCTATTTTTCAATAACTAAATAATTTCTTTTTTCAGGTAAAATAGAATATCTTTTACATTTTTCTAACTAAAATTTCTCCTTTTTAGAAACAATACAAGCAATTTTGTTTAATAAAATAACATAATTATATTATAATTACTATTAACTAATCAATTATTTCAGTCAAAACACATTACCTTTTCTCTAACTAAAATCTCTCTTTTTCCAATTATATCATGGATGTTACCTTTTTCAGCCAAAATACGTTACCTTTTTTCTTTTCTCTTACTAAAACCTCCTTTTTTTCCAATTATATCACGGGCGTTTCTACTAATGAAAATAAAATAATAATATTATAACACTAATAATTAACCGATTACCTTTTCAGCTAAAATATATCATCTTTTCTATTTTTTATAATTAAATTCCTTTTTTTTCAAGAAATATAACGGGCAATATTAATTTCACATTTTCTAAAAATTATGAACAATTTTATTTAGTAAAATAACATAATTAAATTATAATTACTATAAAATAATCAATTACCTTATTCATGTAAATCATGTCATCTTCAGGTTACCTTTCTATTTTCTCTAACTAAAATCTCTACCTTTTCCAATTATATCACGGGTGGTTCTATTTAACAAACTAAAATAATAATATTATAATATTATTAATTAACTTTACCTTTTCAGCTAAAACGTATCATCTTTTCTATATTTTCTAACTAAAATCCCTCTTTTAATAGAAATATCACAGACAATATTAATTTTTCATTTTCTAAAAATATTATGAGCAATTGTATTTAGTAAAATAACGTAATTAAATTATAATTACTATAAACTAATCAATTACCTTTTTCACCTAGAACATATTACCTTTTTAATTTTTCTCTAACTAAATTCTCTATTTTTCTAATCATATCACGGGTATTCTATTTAAAAAAAAGAAGTAATAATTTTATAATTACTAATAATTAATCGATTACTCTTTTTAACTAAAATCTATCATCTTTTCTATATTTTCTAACTAAAATCCCTCCTTTTCTGGAAATATCACGGATAACATTTATATAATTATTATCAAATCATCTCATATAAAAATGTAAGCCTCCAAAATTTATGTTTTAAAAAAATAATTTAAATTAATGAATTTTTTTATAAAATATTAAAAAAACAGTGCATCGCACGGGTTTTAGGCTAGTGTAATTAAATTTGAAAGTTAAAGAATTATAGAGAAAAGAATTAGTAGAAAGAAAACATGTTTCACTTAAACTCTTAAGTATTAATAATACTCCCTCCGTCCCGCTCGTTTGTTAACATTTCAAAATATAATGTTTGGCACTCATTTTAAGGTGAATTTTAAGGATAGTTCCATAACTTATTTTTGAAATTTTCCTTTTTAGTATAAAATAGAACAATCCTATTTTTATACAAAAAAAAAATTTTAAAAATAAGTTATGTAACTATCTCTAAAATTCACCTTAAAATGCGTGCCAGAAAGTGACAAAAAAATGTTAATAATTGGATGGGACAGAAGGAGTAATATTTTCGAAGATATTGACAACACCTATTTTGTTACATAAAAAATGCTTTTGAAATCCAATATTGATAAACATTTGTAAAGTTCAACAATGGATAACTAAAAGTAAATTTTTTTTTTTTTTATCATTTTTGATGTCAGTGGCATTATGAGAGACGTGATTGTTTAGTTTGTTGATAAATTTATTTGTATGATGAAAAAAAGAAGCAAAATGTAAATATGATAAGAGATGTGATTGACTTACGCCCGTCTCATAACATACATGCATAATTAATTCTCGTCTCATAACATACATGCATGATTGATTGATTAGTAATGGTATAAGAATTTGTGTAGTTAGAATATTAATTTAATCCAACATAATATAATGAAACAACGAATATATAACTTTTTCATTGATTTAATCAGTAAAGAAAAAGGTTGGATTGGTTCAATTTAATCGGGTTGATCACAACCCATGTGTAAATTATTCATGTGTAAAAGTAAATTATACAATATTGCTTGTATTTAAATTGTGGATGTTAATTAGAAAATTTATATGCTTCCGTATCTTATCATGATTCTCATGGTCACTGATTACGAATTAATCGAAAAGCTAAAATCGTCTATTTATTATTGCGGAAAAAAATTGCATCAATTTTGTTAAAGGATTAGAAATGGACGATATAAATAAGTTTATTTTATCGTTTTATCTTGAAATAATTGTACTTTTAGATAGATAATTAATATTTTATATTAATATAATAATTATAATGTTCTAATAAAGATTGCTAAAATTTTATATTAAGTATAAAATAAAGTGTATTTAATATAAGTTTAATAGGTACAATTAATGACAAATTAAAATGCTATTAAATGCAAGAAAATTATTTTAATAAACAAAATCAAAAATGTGAAAATCAAGAAAAATATTTTGAAACTTCTGAGTGAAAGCCTCTCCGATCTCCTGGTTTATTACGACTCCACAATCATTGATAATAAAGAATGCTTGAGAAGTTCAGGTTAATAACATTTTTTAAAGCGAACACCCCTCTCATAATATACATATTCAATAATAGTGTAAAAATTTGTTTAATTAGAATAAAATTTTATTTCGACAAAATGTAATGAAACAATGGGTGTATAGCTTTTTTATCGATTTTTCTTCCGATAATTGGTTGGGTTTGTTAAATTTAATTGATTTGATCATAGCTCATGTATAATTTATTCATGTGCAAAATTAAAAATTTGTCTATATTGTTTGTATACAATTCCAGAAATTAAGTAAATATCTTGTACTTCTATAATTTATTATGATTTTCACAATCATTGATAATAAAAATTGCTTAGGATGTTAAGGTCGTCTACCTATAATCATCCGAAAAGAAAACATAATGATCTTGAATAGGGAATAAAAAATAACGCAATATAAAAAATTGTTAGTCGTCATTTTACCTAAAAATAAACTTAACTGTATATAATTAATATTTAATATTGAAATAATAACTATGATGTTCAAATAAAGTTTGCTAATTTTTAAACAAATTAAATAGAATAAATTGAATAGATGTTTAATAGGTGTAATTAATGACTAATTAAATTGTCATTAATAGGTATTTAATGCAAGAAAATAATTTTAATAAAAAAAATGAAACGAAATTTCAAGAAAAATACTTTAAACTGTTCTCGTGCATTTTCGATCTCCTGACATTATAATATACTAGCTTAAAACTCGTGCGATGCACGGATTTCTTTAATATTATATGAATTGTTTTTATTACTTTAAATTAATTTTTTTTAAACAAGAATTTTGGAGGCTTAAATTTTGATATGAGATGATTCGATAATAATTATATAAATGTTATCTGTGATAATTCTAGAAAAAGAGTGATTTTGGTTAGAAAATATAGAAAAAATGATAGGTTTTAGTTGAAAAAGGTGATCGGTTAATTATTAGTATATTATTATTTTATTTTATTAAATAAAATGCCCGTGATATGATTAGAAAAAAAAAGAGAAATTAGTTAGAGAAAATCAAAAAAAGGTAACATGTTCTAGATGAAAAAGGTAATTGATTAGTTTATAGTAATAATAATTTAATTACGTTATTTTACTAAATACAATTGCTCGTAATATTTTTAGAAAAGGAGAAATTAATAATCTCCGTGATATTTCTATTAAAAGATGGATTTTAGTTAGAAAATATAGAAAAGATGATACGTTTTAGTTGAAAAAGGTAATCAATTAATTATTAATATTCTAATATTATTAGTTTATTGTATTATATAGATCACCCGTGATATAATTGGAAAATAGATATTTTAGTTAGTGAAAATAGAAAGGTAAGTGAAAATTTAAAAGATGACATGATTTATGTGAAAAAAGGTAATTGATTAGTTTATAGTAATTAAATTTAATTATGTTATTTTACTAAATAAAATTACTCTTACTTTTTAGAAAATGAGAAATTAATGTTGTCCGTGATATTTCTAGAAAAAAGTGAATTTAATCAGAAAAAATAGAAAAGATGATAATCGGTTAATTATTAGTATTATAATATTATTATTTTATTTTTATTAAATAGAAACTTCCGTGATATAATTGGAAAAAGAGATGTTTTAGTAAAAGAAAAGAAAAAAGGTAACGTATTTTGGCTGAAAAAGGTAACCGCCCATGATATAATTGGAAAGAGAGAGATTTTAGTTAGAGAAAAAAGAAAAGGTAACGTGTTTTGGCTGAAAAAGGTAATTGATTAGTTAATACTAATCATAATATAATTATGTTATTTTATTAAACAAAATTCCCGTGATATAATTGTAAAAAGAGAGGTTTTAGTAAAAGAAAAGAATAAAGGTAACGTGTTTTGGTTGAAAAAGTAACCGCCCATGATATAATTGGAAAAAGAGAGATTTTAGTTAGATAAAAGAGAAAATGTAACGTGTTTTGGCTGAAAAAGGTAATTGATTAGTTAATATTAATCATAATGTAATTATGTTATTTTTTTAAACAAAATTGTTTGTAGTGTTTTTAAAAAAGGAGAAATTTTAGTTAGATAAAATGTAATAGATATTGTATTTTCAGGTTATTGAAAAATAGAAAAGGTAATATGTTTTACCTGAAAAAGGAAATTGATTAATAATGGAGAAATTTTAGTTAGATAAAATATAAAAGATATTGTATTTTACCTGAAAAGGAAATTATTTAGTTATTGAAAAATATAAAAGATAATATGTTTAACCTGAAAAAAGAAATTGATTAGTTAGTAAGATGGATTATCTGAGTAAGGGTAAATAAGTAAAATCAAAAGGTACCGTACCGAAAAAGAGTGATTTTAGTTAGAAAATATAGAAAAAATGATAGGTTTTAGTTGAAAAAGGTAATCAGTTAATTATTAGTATATTATTATTCTATTTTATTAAATAAAATGGCCGTGATATGATTAGAAAAAAAAGAGAAATTAGTTAGAGAAATTCAAAAAAGGTAACATGTTCTTGATGAAAAAGGTAATTGATTAGTTTATAGTAATTATAATTTAATTACGTTATTTTACTAAATACAATTGCTCGTAATATTTTTAGAAAAGGAGAAATTAATATTCTCCGTGATATTTCTATTAAAAGATGGATTTTAGTTAGAAAATATAGAAAAGATGATACGTTTTAGTTGAAAAAGGTAATCGGTTAATTATTAATATTATAATAATATTTGTTTATTGTATTATATAGACCACCCGTGATATAATTGGAAAATAGATATTTTAGTTTGTGAAAATAGAAAGGTAAGTGAAAATTTAAAAGATGACATGATTTATGTAAAAAAAGTAATTGATTAGTTTATAGTAATTAAATTTAATTATGTTATTTTACTAAATAAAATTACTCTTACTTTTTAGAAAATGAGAAATTAAAGTTGCCCGTGATATTTCTAGAAAAAAGTGAATTTAATCATAAAAAATAGAAAAGATGATATTTTTTAGCTGAAAAGGTAATCGGTTAATTATTAGTATTATAGTATTATTATTTTATTTTTATTAAATAGAAACTCCCGTGATATAATTGGAAGAAGAGATGTTTTAGTAAAAGAAATGAAAAAAGATAACGTGTTTTGGCTGAAAAAGGTAACCGTCCATGATATAATTGGAAAAAGAGAGATTTTAGTTAAAGAAAAGAGAAAAGGTAACGTGTTTTGGCTGAAAAAGGTAATTGATTCGTTAATACTAATCATAATGTAATTGTGTTATTTTAGTAAACAAAATTCCCGTGATATAATTGTAGAAAGAGAGGTTTTAGTAAAAGAAAAGAATAAAGGTAACGTGTTTTGGTTGAAAAAGTAACCGCTAATGATATAATTGGAAAAATAGAGATTTTAGTTAGATAAAAGAGAAAATGTAACGTGTTTTGGCTGAAAAAGGTAATTAATTAGTTAATATTAATAATAATGTAATTATGTTATTTTATTAAACAAAATTGTTTGTAGTGTTTTTAAAAAAGGAGATATTTTAGTTAGATAAAATGTAATAGATATTGTATTTTCAGGTTACTGAAAAATAGAAAAGGTATGTTTAACCTGAAAAAGGAAATTGATTAATAATGGAGAAATTTTAGTTAGATAAAATATAAAATATATTGTATACCTGAAAAGGAAATTATTTAGTTATTGAAAATTAGAAAAATAATATGTTTAACCTGAAAAAGGAAATTGATTAGTTAGTAAGATGGATTTTATTTGAGTAAGGGTAAATAAGTAAAATCAAAAGGTATCGTATCGACCGATCGATCAACCAACCAACCAAACTTTTAATGTTTCGGCTTTTATATAAGAGCATCTCCAATGGTATTAGCTAAAAATGGTTGGCTAAATCAGATAAAATATTAATTATGTAAAATTTGCTTAACCTGTAAGAAGTTGTGCTCCAATGGTATATTGACTATAATGTTGTATATATTGTAAATATAGTATGTTATAATGTTGTATATATTGTAAATATAGTATGTTATTATTATTTCAGGTTGTTATTAATAGAATCTATTTTTTTAAGGTAATAGATCATGTAAAATCTTTCTTACAGGTCTCTAGAGGTTAGCCAAATATAACCAACGAAAAGAGATTATCTAAATTTTTTGCTAACAGTAATGTTCCATTGGAGTGATGTTTTTTTTTACATAATTTCTATAAATTTTATTTATGGTAATATATTTGTGATTTTAGCTAAGGGATTTTCTCCATTGGAGATGCTCTAATAGTATAGATATAGATGGATCATTTCATTGGCGTGCCTTTCGCGTGTATGAGAGTTACACACATATTATTAACATATAAAGTAGACAAATATATTTTGAAAATCTAATCATATGGATGTTAACATAATAGGAAAAATATTTGTAAATAAAACACTAATTTTCTAAATAAAAATGTGTTCTTACAAGAAAAATATGTGCGAACCACTGAAAATCAAGAAACAATCTAAATTTTAAATTAAATGATCCATATGATCAAACCTTACAGATCTATCTATACTATTATATAAAAGCCGAAACATTAAAAGTTTGGTCGGTCGTCGATACGGTACATGTTGATTTTACTTATTTACCCTTACTTAATTATAGATAAAATCCATCTTATCAATTTCCCTTTATTAATCAATTTCTCCTTTATTAATCAATTTCTATTTTCATGTTAAACATATTACCTTTTCTATTTTTCAATAACTAAATAATTTCCTTTTCAGGTAAAATACAATATCTTTTACATTTTTTCTAACTAAAATTTCTCCTTTTTTAAAAACACTACGAGCAATTTTATTTAATAAAATAACATAATTACTATTGTAATAACCGCAAATTTTCGAATAATATTTTATACCCATTAATTAAATTTATTTAAGGACGATGCATTAATATATTTAATTAGAGTATTTTTGGTTAATTTTTTTTATTTGTATGTAAATATATATTTATTATATCTATTTATTTATAATTACTAGGTATTTATTTAAATTAGAAAATTTAGGGAAAAAAAATAGGATTTTAATTTTGGACGAATAATAATTTTATATCGCAGAATTTATTTTTAGGAAACGAATTTGGGTCTCGTTATAATTATCCAGCAGGAAAACGACGATATTAATGTTACGTTTTATCTGATCGGGCTGTTAAAAACGAGGAGGGGACAGCATTTCTCGATCACAAAAAACGAGCTTTATTCTCACAAGACATAATATTTCTTTCAGCAGACACGAAAATATTCTTCACAAAACACCACTTTCTTTCCACAAACCCAAAACATTCCTGTATATATTTTTTCGTTTTATTTCCCATGTTTTGTCGGACACAGGTCATATAACTACATCTTATTTCTCCTCTTTACTAAAACAATACAGAAAACACGGTTTCATTTATTTCTTTTGCCTTGTTTTTCTATCAAACAAACCAAACCCACAGACCCTTTTATTTCTCTACCCATTTCCCCTTCTCTGCGCACAAAACAAACCATCAGGTAGTTCACTTAGTTCTTCATGTTATTTTCTTCATGTTGTTTTCCTTTTTTTGTTTGTCCTTTTCTTTTTTGTTCTTTCTCTGTTTTCCGTTTGCCCTGTGTAGTTCCGATAGGTAGTCTTGGTTGATTGGTGGTGTTGGTTAGTCTTAGGGCGAAGGGAATGAAGAAGGGAAATGATTGTTTTGTTGTTAATTGTGTTTGAATCGGAGGTATAAGGCAGGGGATAACAGAGAGGGCGAGGGAAGTGTTGTCGCCGGAATTTGGTAATCGAAGGTTGAGAAAGACGAGGAGAGTGTGGGAAGGCTAGAACTCGTGAGGGTGTTATGTTGGTTTGGGATGTTGTCGTTGTGGTTGCTGTCGAACAGACAGATGGGAGATGGTTGGTGTTGTAACAAATTTGCGTGGTGGTTAGGAGGGAGTCGAGAGGTGGGGGCTGGGGTGCGAGAAAGAGCTCGAGAAAGGGAGGTAGAAATGAGGGAGATGGCCATTGCAATTGTTTGATTTTGGGTTGGTGTACGACTTTGGAGTACAGGGGAGGAGGAGGACGACTGGTTGTTTGTTGCTGCAGTGTGGTGTGTCGGAATTATGAGGAGTAGTTGTTGCGATGTCACAGCGTTTGTGTGTTGTGGGTGACTCGGTGGTGTGAGAGGGGAGGTGTTCGACTTAGGATAACAGAGAGATGAGAGGTGGTTGTGGACTTTGTGGTGTTGGATCGAAAACAGGAGTGTATTATGAGGGAATGGGGGACGAGTGATATGTGAGTACTTTGGCTAAGAATTGTGTACTGGTATCGACTTTAAGGGGGTAGAATTGTTTGTGTTAGGCTGTGTGTGTGGCCGGAGTGATAAGGGGGCTGTCGTGAGGGGAAACCGGGAGTTGTTTTACAGTGATGTGAATTGCTGTGGCGCGTGGGAGTCGTGTCTTTCTGTCAAAACTGTTAAACGGAGATAAAAAGGGATATACTAGTATGCAGATAAAATGAAATATAAATAAATATATATACATAATAATAAAACTAATAATGAGATAATTAAATAAAAGAGGTGTTTTTTTTTTAAATTTTGTATTAATAATTGATTTATTAAATTGTAGGAATAAAAAGAGTTAAATAATATAGTAATTAATTAAATAAAAGGAGTTGGATAAAAATTGAGTATTTATTTATCAATATGTTAAAGGTAATCATTTAATGATTTTGGATAAAAATTGGAGATTTATTGATTTGTCGATAAATAGAGAAATAATTGTGGATAACTAGGAAATAAATGATTTTGTATTTTAAAATTGGTTTTAATAAATTTTTAGTAAAAATGGTAATTTATTTATTTAGTGGAATATTAAAATGGTAATTGACTTGTTGGTAATAAATAATAATTTTGGATTTAAATTGAGTTATTAATTAAACAGAAATATTTGTGATCTTTTGGGCATAAATTAGTGATTTAATAATTAGTTGATAAAATGGAGTTAAATAAGGTTTTATTATGGATAGATGATAATAAATATTTTCAGATTATTTTAGTGGGTTAAATCAGAATAAGATTTATTTATATTACGAGATTTAAAAATGGTGAGAGTAATAATAATAATTTTGAATTTAAAATTTTTATAAACAAATGGATTGTTGGATTATTTTGTTTGAGAATAATTAGTGGTTTAATTATTTACGAGACGTAAGACACGAAGTATCGTCGGAGCCGTATTTCTTATTAAGTCGGATTTACGATAAATATTACGGGTTTATTTTGTGGTTCGAAGAGAGACGTTTTTATCCGGGGTTTATTATCCGTTAATTATCGAACAGATTTTCGAGAGTTATGTTATTATTATATTTAATTATTATTATCGGCTGAGAAGTATTTTATTTTGACGATTCGCTCACGTATTTTCTGGTTGACATTGTTAGTGCCTAATTCTCGAGCCGTAGACCGAAGTCGAGCCCACGGGTAGAATATAATTTTATCTGCATTTTTCTGCACTGCGAGACCGACGCAAGTTCCTTCTGACCCTCACTCCTTTTGAAAAATTTCGAGATATGCTGAGATATTATGATATTTAATTATTCAGTTTAAATTGCTAGTTCGTGATAAAATATTCTGTTATCAGATATTTATTTAGAAATTATAGAAATGCTCTCTAAAATTCATAGAACGTAATTTGATTGAATTCTAGGGCACCTTATTGTTCGAGATGACCCTTAAATATTATTCAGCTATAATTACACTCATATATCGAGGTAGTTAGATCTTCGTTGACTTCAAACGGATGTATTGTCCATATCCGTTAAACTTTATTTCGACAATTAAATTTGATTCATTGTTCGAATCAAAGTAGATATACGCATAATAGTGAAGAGATGTAGGGTATATCATTAGAAGTTCCTCTAAATTACCTACTCCAACGTATTTAGAAGTTTCATTTCGTATCAGGTCGTTCTTATTACTTCAAGACGACTCCACAAGATTTATTCCGATCCGCAAACCTTTCTTGTTCAAGGTTGCTACCTTATTGTATTGAATTGACATATTGTTTGTGTCAATAAAATAAATTAATTCCTTTTGAGATTATTGTGACGGCCTATTGTCCAGGTCGGTTTCGTACAAAGTGTAGACTGGCGATCGGCCAGAAGTGAATATGAATCCAAATCAATCAATTTTATTCGGAGGAATAATCGTTTAATCCACTGGTCAACATGGGAGATGGCCCATGGGTTTCTTTCAGATCAATACGGGGAAAATTAAACTCGTGGTATCGAAAGAGAATGTTTATATTTTGGCACAAATGTTGCCAGGTTGACTATTCAACCACCTTTACGCTAGCAGAATGATATTGTGATACTTGCGACATAGTAGTGATCGTGCTATGGGGTATCACGGGTGTGCGGTACTTGCGACACAGCGGTTGATCGCGCTGTGGGGTATCGTAGAGGCGGAAGACCAGTATCTCAAGCTTTTCAATTTCAACTTCCTTGTTCTGAGATAGATTGTTATTGTCTATCAGTAAGTGTTATCATTATCAAGACACATTGCCTGCAAATGAGAATCTTTCTTGATCAAAGTTGATTTCCTTCCATTTTCCATTGTTAGTGAGCGAGCGAGTTAGTGGACTTGCTGAGCACCTAGTTGCTCACTCTGGTTGTTAATATTGTTTTTCAGTAAAGTTGGAAAAAGGCGAAACCTCTCGTTTCAAGGGGAAGGAGATAATGCACCAGAGCACGAAGTCAAACTAGTATGCTTTCCTCTAAGGCGACGACCCTGTCGAAGACTGCCTTTGTTTGGCGTATCTATCGATATCTTGTATAATTATTATTATGTTGTACTATTTAGAGATTTGTCGATGCTTGGACTTGTGGGATGGAACCGCTGTTGTATGATAAAGCCTTTATGATGATTTCGTATTGTAACGTTCTTGGATTAAGACAGGTATTGACGGAGTGGCGACCCAAGTCCACAGGTTGTGAATTTTGGGGGCGTCACAACTATTAACTAATCAATTACCCTTTTCAGCCAAAACACGTTACCGTTTCTCTTTTCTCTAACTAAAATATTTATTTTTCCAATTATATCATGGACAGTTACCTTTTTCAGCCAAAACACTTTACCCTTTTTTTATTTTCTCTTACTAAAACTTATCTTTTTCCAACTACATCGTGGGCGTTTCTATTTAATAAAAATAAAATAATTATATTATGATACTAATAATTAACCAATTATTTTTTTAGCTAAATCGTATCATCTTTTCTATTTTTTCTAGTTAAATTTCCTTTTTTTCTGGAAATATTACGGGCAACATTAATTTCTCATTTTCTAAAAATACTATGAGCAATTTTATTTAGTAAAATAAAATAATTAAATTATAATTACTATAAACTAATCAATTACCTTTTTCATATAAAGCATGTCACCTTTTTTAATTTTCACGTTACCTTTCTATTTTCTCTAACCAAAATCTCTCGTTTTCCAATTATATCACGGACGATTTTATTTAATACAATAAACTAAAAGGGAAATATCACGGGTAACATTAATTTCTCATTTTCTAAAAATACTAAGAGCGATTTTATTTAGTAAAATAAAATAATTAAATTATAATTACTATAAACTAATCAATTACCTTTTCACATAAATCATGTTACCTTTTTTAATTTTTACGTTACCTTTCTATTTTCTCTCACCAAAATCTCTCTTTTTCCAATTATATCACTGATGGTTCTGTTTAATACAATAAACTAATAATATTTATAATAATAATTATATAATATTAATAATTAACCAATCATATCACGAACATTCTATTTAATTAAATAAAATAATGATTTTATAATTACTAACAATTAATCGATTACCCTTTTCAATTAAAATCCATCATTTTCTAGAAATATCACGGATAACATTTATATAATTATTATCAAATCATCTCAAATAAAAATTTAAGCCTCCAAAATTCATGTTTTAAAAAAATTATTTAAATTAATGAAAAAAATTCAGATAATATTAGAATTGAAAGTTTTATCACGGACGGTTTTATTTAATACAATAAACAAAAAGGGAAATATCACGGGTAACATTAATTTCTCATTTTCTAAAAATACTAAGAGCGATTTTATTTAGTAAAATAAAATAATTAAATTATAATTACTATAAACTAATCAATTACCTTTTCACATAAATCATGTTACCTTTTTTAATTTTTACGTTACCTTTCTATTTTCTCTCACCAAAATCTCTCTTTTTCCAATTATATCACTGATGGTTCTGTTTAATACAATAAACTAATAATATTTATAATAATAATTAACCAATCATATCACGAACATTCTATTTAATTAAATAAAATAATGATTTTATAATTACTAACAATTAATCGATTACCTTTTTCAATTAAAATCCATCATTTTCTAGAAATATCACGGATAACATTTATATAATTATTATCAAATCATCTCATATAAAAATTTAAGCCTGCAAAATTCATGTTTTAATAAAACTATTTAAATTAATGAAAAAAATTCAGATAATATTAGAATTGAAAGTTTGGTAGGTCGGTCGGTACGGTACTTGTTGATTTTACTTATTTACACTTACTCAAATACAGATAAAATCAATCCTACACTAATCAATTTCCTTATTCATGTTAAACATATTATCTTTTTTTTTCAATAACTAAATAATTTTTTTTCCAGGAAAAATACAATATCTTTTATATTTTATTTAATTAAAATTTATTCTTTATTAATCAATTTCCTTTTTCAGGTTAAACATATTACATTTTCAATTTTTCAATAACTACATGATTTTTTTTAGGTAAAATACAATATCTTTTATCTAACTAAATTTTCTCATTTTTTAAGAACACCACGAGAAATTTTGTTTAATAAAATAACATTTATAATTACTATTAACTAATCAATTATCTTTTTCAGCCAAAACACGTTACCTTTTTTCTTTTCTCTAACGAAAATATATCTTTTTCCAATTATATCATGGACGGTTACTTTTTTCAGCCAAAACACGTTACCTTTTTCCTTTTCTTTTACTAAAACCTCTCTTTTTCCAATTATATCACAGACGCTTCTATTTAAAAAAAATAAAATATTAATATTATGATACTAATAATTACCTTTTTTCACATAAATCATGTCACCTTTTAAAATTTCACGTTAACTTTCTATTTTCTCTAACTAAAATCTTTTTTTCTCCAATTATATCACGAACGGTTATATATAATACAAATAAACTAATAATATTATAATATTAATAATTAACCGATTACCTTTTTCAGCTAAAAAGTATCATCTTTCTATATTTTCTAACTAAAATTCCTCTTTTAATAGAAATATCAATGACAATATTTATTTTTTCTTTTCTAAAAACATTATGAGCAATTTTATTTAGTAAAATAACATAATTAAATTATAATTAATATAAACTAATCAATTTCCTTTTTCACCTAGAACATGTTACCTTTTTAATTTTCTCTAAGTAAATCCTCTCTTTTTCCAATCATATCACGGGCATTCAATTTAATAAAATAAAATAATAATTTTACAATTACTCACAATTAAACGATTACATTTTTCAACTAAAACCTATCATATTTTCTATATTTTCTAACTAAAATCCCTACTTTTCTAGAATATCAGAGGTAACACTTATATAGTTATTATCAAATTATCTCATAAAAATAATTAAGCCTCCAAAATTCATGTTTTAAAAAAATATTTTAAATTAATGAAAAAAATTCATATAATATTAAAATTGAAAGTTTGGTTGATGGTTTTATATAATTACCCTTATTTAGTTATTGTTTACTTAATTTTCTTTATTTTGACACACATTTATTTTGTTGTAATTATGGACAATTTCATTTTATTAAACAAAATAATGACATTATAATTTCTAATAACTAATCAATTACCTTTTTCAACTAAAACACATTTTCTTTTCTAATTTTTCTAACTAAAACATTTGCTTTTCCAAAATAACGCGGGTCATTTTATTTAACGAAATAAACTAATAATATTGTAATTACTAATAACTAACAGATTATCTTTTTTAACTAAAACATTAAAACGTAATATTTTTCACTTAATTACCTTTATTTATTAATTTTCTACTTAATTTCCTTTATTTTGTATACATTTATTTTATAGTAAATACAAATAATTCTATTTTATAAAACAAAACAACGGATATTATAGTTACTTACCTAATCAATTATTTTTTTAGCTAAAAAACATCAATCAATATTATCCATCTAAACTATACTATCTATACTATTATATAAAAGCCGAAACATTAAAAGTTTGGTTGGTCGGTACGATACCTGTTGATTTTACTTATTTACCCTTATTTAACGATACATGTTATTTTTACTTAATTATCCTTACTTAATTATTCGTAGTTACCAATAACTAATAAATTTCCTTTTTCAGGTAAAACATGTTATCTTTCCTTACTTAATTATTTATAGTTACCAATAACTAATAAATTTCCTTTTTCAGACAAAACATGTTATCTTTTCTATTTTTCAATAACTAATCAATTTTCCTTTTCACGCAAGATACATATCTTTTATATTTTATCTAACTAAAATTTTTTCTTTTCTTAAAACATTATGAGCAATTATTTTTAATTAAGTAAAATATTATAATTATAATTACTAATAATTAACCATTTATCATTTTTAGCTAAAACACGTTACATTTTCTATTTTTTCCTTACTTAACGATACATGTTATTTTTACTTAATTATCCTTAATTAATTATTTATAGTTACCAATAGCTAATAAATTTCCTTTCCTTACTTAATTATTCATAGCTACCAATAACTAAAAAATTTCATTTTTCAGGTAAAATATGTTATCTTTTCTATTTTTTCTATAACTAATCAATTTCCTTTTCACGTAAGATACATTATATTTTATATTTTATCTAACTAAAATTTTTCCCTTTCTTAAAACATTATGAGCAATTCTTTTTAATTAAATAAAATATTATAATTATAATTACTAATAATTAACCATTTATCCTTTTTAGCTAAAACACGTTACATTTTCAATTTTTTTATTTTGTTTACAGTAAAACCTATTCGGGTAGCTTTATTTAAGTAAAATGGTTCATCTTTCTGGTAAAATATGTTACCTTTTCTATTTTTCAATAATAATCAATTTTCTTTTTCACGTGAAATACATAATCTTTTATATTTTATCTAACTAAAATTTTTCTTTTTTTACAACACTACGAGCAATTCTATTTAATAAAATAAAATATTAGAATTAGAATTACTAATAATTATAAATTACCTTTTCAGCTAAAATGTTGAAATACGTTACCTTTTCTAATTTTTTTATTTTTTCCAATAAAACCTATTCGGGTAACTTTATTTAAGAAAATAAAATTATAATATTATAATAACCAATAACTAACCGATTACATTTTTCAGCTAAAACATTTCATCTTTTCAATATTTTCAAACTAAAATCCATTATTTTCTAAAAATATCACGGACAACATCTATACTATACTATTATAAGCGGAATATGGTATATTTGGTTGGTTGGTAGTTTGGTTACTTTATTTGGTACACTCAATAACAACCGTTGGATTTTGAGACAGATTAATGAGAACCGTTAAATGTAATTTAAAAGAATATTCTTTTTCTAAAATATAAAATATTCTTATAGGTTTAAGGTTCGAATCCCGTCGATAACATATTATTATTAAACATTTATATCATATTATAAACTACTCCTTTGATTCCCCTGAACAACATATTTTAGTTTAAAATTATATTAAATATTACTCCAAAAATTTCAAAATTTAATTCTCGTCAACAACATATTAAATTTAAAAATTTATTTATCTATTTTCAATATAAAAGAAAAAAAAGTATCATTTAGAATACTATAATATACGTAATATTATTTTTTATTATCTTCTATAATTTATTTTCATACTAATTAAAAAGCTAATATTAAAATTATGAATAATAAGATAAAAATATTAAATATTAAGATAAAATATTTAAAATCTTCCGTGCATTGCACGGGTTATAAGCTAGTATTATATAAAAGATGAAACATTAAAAGTGTTGGTACCTATTTTTTTATGACACTTATCTTATTTAACTATTTAATTATTTTATTACCCTTAATTATTTGACTTAATTATAAAAAAACAAAACGTACTCTTTTTTCAAAATATTACACGCAGCTCTTCTAACACTTCTCCTAAAAACTAACTAACCAATAATCTTCTTCAGCCGTTACATTTTCTAAATTTTGTAAATAAAATATTTTCTTTCCAAAAATTGATCGTTTTAATTAATGAAATAAACTAATTATCATCATAATTACTAATAACTAACTCATTACCATTTCCAGCTAAAAGGTAATATCTTTTCTAACTAAAATATCTCATTTTCTTTTAAATAATAACTAATCAATTAACTTTTTCAGCTATTACCTTTTCTAACTAAAATCTTTTATTTCCAAAAATATGGTTGTTTTAATTAATGAAATAAACTGATAATATTATAATTATTAATAACCAACTGATTACCTTTTTCAGTTAAAAGGTAATGTCTTTTCTATATTTTCTAATTAAAATTTCCAATTTTTAAACTTGATGTTTTTACTTAATTACCCTTACTTAAATATTTTTTATTGGTAAGAACATGTAGTTCTATTTTATAAAATAAAATATATTAGAGTTCCTAATAACTAACCATTTATCTTTTTAAGCTAAAACACATTATCTTTTCTATATTTTCTGACTGGAACCGCTCCTTTCCAAAAATGTCACGGGCCATTCTATTTAATAAAATAAACTAATAAAATTCTAATTAATAATTACTAATTGATTACCTTTTAAGCTAAAACTTTATATATTTTCTAACTAAAATATCTCATTTTCAAACTTTTTTTTAATTAATTATCCTTACTTAAATATTTATTATAGGTAAAAACATGTTACCTATTCTATTATTTTAATAAATTAAATTTTATTTTTAGGTAAAACATGTTATCTTTATATTCTAAAAATACTAAAGACAATTATATTTAATGAAATAAAATAATATTATGACGATTATAATAACTAACGAATTACATTTTCAGCTAAAACATGTTACCTTTTGTATTTCTCTTACTAAAAAGCTCTTCTTTTCCAATAATATCACGGATAACTGTTGTAAGAACCCAAAATTTCGGTAGAATTAAAACTTTTCCTATTATGATGAAGTGCATCAATGAATAGTGATTTGGTGGATGAATAGTGATTTTGAGGATGAAGAAAATTTTTCATGCCACCTATGTACGAGACATAGTGTGGATATTCCGAAGTTATACTAGTAATCTACGGAGTAAATAAGTGTATGTAAATGCGATCGGAATTCAGAAATTCCAAATTCTATTTTCGTGTAATATTTGACCGATCAGTGAATTATATATCAGTAATATCAAGAAATGAGATATTTAATTTGAGGAATTGAGGAGTTAATATTTTGAAATTTTATTATAAGTGATTTGAGAATTTGGAACGAAAACCACTGAGGAAGTGAAAAAACGTTCTATAAACCGCTGAAACTTTACAATGAGATTAAGCGATTGAGCGAACGAATCATGGATTAAGGATATGGTATATTAAGAGTCCAAGGAAGGATATATTATGTGAGGGAAAAGGGATTGAGAATAAACTCCTAGAATTGAGAAAAGAGAATGCTTGAGAAATCGGGAGAACGTTTTCTGAGATAAAGAGAAATAAACAAGGGATGTTGGGATTAATATTCGTTCGAGGTATTGTGCTATATTAGAGCAATAATATGCAACGCATAAGTTGTAACGTATTTATTTTATTCAAGAAACGACAAGGAAATCAAGGCGGTGGAAAAGAAAACAAAACAAAAGGACTTAAGTGCAAGAAACAAGAGACAAGGACTTGGTTGCAATTAGCAAAGGGCTTGGTTGCAATTTAAGTGGATAAGAAATCTAGAGGAGCCAATGAGAGGTTGCCACCTAGCAAGGATGAGATGCATCCAACCAAAAATAGATATATATCAAGTGTATGGCATTATTAGAACATAAAACCAAGAACAAAACCATTCTGCCCAGCAGAACACCTCTCAGTAAAACGGGCCTAGAGCCTTCATTACTCAATCAAATTTTTTGTTCGTTATATGGTTAGAAAGCTGTTAAGACGCTCTACAACTTTCATTCAGGAGCCTCGACCAGGAAACGAGTGAAAGGGCTTCGTTTTGGCTGATCTTTGGGGCATGTTTTTCCAGTCAGGAAACCCACTTCCATGTTCTTGATTTCTTTGGTGAGATTGAAGATGGTGAGCATAGAGTAAGGCTTCCCCAAGGTTAACCAAGCTTGTTTGAGCTTGTAAGAACATCAAGAAGGTATAAAACTCTAACCCCTCTTGGCCATGAATTATTTATGGTGTTTAATGTTAGATCCATGGATGTTAGTGTGAATCTTGGACATATAAGTTATGGATGATGTAGATCTTGAGTTTAAGTGTTGTGGTTGTGATTTTTAAGCTTGTGGTTAGTGTATGTAACTCCATTTATGTTTTAAAGTATGATCTTGGTGGTTTAGATGATGGATGTGATGTGTATGTAAGATTCTTGAATGGATAAGTGATATAAGCATGCTGAGATTTTTCCATGAACTTGAACTGTCTTGTAAGAGGGTTTTGAACCCCCAAATCTTGTCCTCTGAGGTCCTAATATATATTGTTGGAAAGGTATTTGAATGTAATTTCCAGAAATACAAGGTTCATGACTAGGTGATGTATAGATTTTGAGTTATGGCCTGAGAAGTGAAATGTGTTTCTGGATTCCGGACTGCACTAAATGGTCCCCTTGTGAAACTTGTTTCAACCCCTAAAAATTTATGTATCATGGAAAAATTAGAGAAGCTTGTAAATGCAGTGGTGAAGGCTACCCAAAAAGAATTGGATTAAAATATGTATTTTTCAATTTTATAAAAATACTAGAGTAAAATTCGCGCAAGGGAAAAAGTCGTAAGTGGAGTGTAGTTTTAGGGGTAATGAATACGCTTCGAATATGGTAACCAAATTAAGTCGAATAAGTGCCGAGCATAATCGAGTGATGACATGAACCTATAGTGGGGCTAGAGAGTCATAAGACGAAGTCATTAAGTTAATTTTGTACCCCTAAAACCTCGTAATTAAAAAGATATTGTTAAGGTACTAACGAACGACTATTGATTATGTATAGATCATTCCACTCCGCAAGCTCGACCACCCCAACCTCACCAAGGCAAGTTTACTTTTAAAAACTCACATATACAAGGACTTTCACTGTTGTGTTTGTAGTTTTCAATCATATCAAATGTTTATGTTTATCGAAGTATCGATGAAATTGAGATGTATAAGTACATATATGTTTGCACCCCTTGAACTTAGAATGAAATGTTTTCTTCGGACAGCGACTCTAGCAATAGAGGTCGTAGCGGTCTGTATATGCTATTGATCCGGGAGCGGTATATTATTATATCGTAATTAAATTGCGAAAACCCGAAGGGTCATTCGGGAAGTATCGTATACTCAAGTAATTATTTTTATATCTTCGTAAATACTCAAAATACCTATCTTGGATTAAAAGCTTATTTAATTAAATAATTATTTTATTAATTATTAATATTAAATCTTAAAATATCATTTATTAATTATTGTTCATTATTTTAAAGACCAAGCTAATCCAAGATACCTTTAACACTTTTAAACTAGAACTCTTTCGAACTCAAAACATTTTCGAAAACCCCCGGTCAGGTTTGCTTCTTGTGTGATTTCAAGAATCATCGGTCGACTGATGTCGGACCTCAACTACTCGGTTTTCAATCAAAATCAATGTTTTTAAAAGAAAAAGAAAAGGGACTCTGGCAGGTGTGGGAATCGTTGACGAACGATTCCCGGGATGTGTAAGCGGCCGTGAGCCAGGCGGTCCATCAATTATTATTCTGGCCCAGGTGTTGCCGAAGGATGATTACGGATGTAGTTTTCATCGAGGGTGATTACGGATGTAGTTTTCACCCGAGGATAGTTACGGATGTAGTTTCTATCCTTCTACCGGTAGAGAAGACCCGCAGATTATTGGACTTGGATGTGGCGACTGATCATCGTCAATCCCTGTCAGGTTTTTATGTTTTCTTCCAGTCCCATCCTCCACTTTGGAAAAATACTCAAACACTACTTCTTGGGCCTAAGTGCCAAGTTGCCGATAGTGTGGCTTTTGATAAGAAAAATATTGACATCGTGCAGTATCTAGAACTGCAAGATTTTCTATAAAGATTGGCACGTGTTAGTGCACTCTTGCAATTATTTCAATGAACGAAATGTTTTTGAATGAGAAACCTTCCAAGCTAATGGAAGTAAAGAGGTTTGCAAAGATGTATTCCCGGTACAGTATGTTAACCGTAGAGTGTTTTGCCGAAAATGATATACTCATATGTATATATATTTTCAAACTTGAGACATATTGAAATGGGAACCTTATAAAGGGTTTATATGTTATTCTTAAAGCTCCTTAGTGAGTATAGATGTTTTATTCAAACTCGGACATATACATTGTCCAATTATATTTTGAAATCTGAGATATATACCCATATAGTTGGGAATGTTTTCGAAATAAACCACATTATTACTTTACAAAATGGTGAACTTGCTGAGCATTATGTAGCTCATTCTTGCTTTATAAAAACTTTTCAGAAAGAGAAGAATTTGGCCGATTAACTCAGCACCAGCAGAAGAGGAGTAGAAGAATTACCCCGGAGATGATTTAGTTCCTGATAAATACTACAGAGTAAGTCTGATAGGTTTTCAACCGTAATAGTAAGACGTACTTGTCTTCAAGTATAGTTGTATAAGTGGAAGTGTGTAAGACTCTGGATTGTACAGATGAATTGTAATATTTAGTGTTACTTTTGAGTATCGTTTCTGAGGCTCTAACGTGTTTGTGCGTAAGATTGAGGTCTGGACGTATGTATTGTTGAGTTGTAAAGTTAATACGGGTATGATATGGTTGGATGATGATGTGACGACCAGAACCTTTGACCTCAGATTTGGGGGCGTCACAACTGTATTCAATAAAATTATGCCATGATAATTAATAATTGACTGATTAACTTTTACAGCTAAAACGTATATTTTTCTATACCTTATAATTAAATTTTTCCTTTTTTAGAAATAATATGGCCAATATATATATATATATTGATATGGGCTAAAAGTAAGCCCTAAAAGACACATTTAATGTGGCATTAATTAGACCCGAAATGATCCAAACGTGGGGCCCACCAGATGGGCCCAAACCCTATTTATAATATTAATTTCGTAATTAATATTAAGGTTAATAAACAGCTCAGCAAATAAGAGTCAAACAAGGATATTACTCTTGCCTGACTTAGCCTCCAAGATACCTATTTCAACATGGAAACTGATTCCTATAAGGAATAGATCTAGAACCTTCCTCAAGGAAGACTTGTCCACCAAGTCTCTGACTCCTACCATAATTCTAGGGTTTCTCAGCATATATAAAGGGTCTAACCCCTCATCTCAGAACTACGTTTTGGCTTAATCCTCGAATAAGGACATACAAGCCACTGCGTCCTAGGTGAGCTCTCGCCGCCAAAGCCTCGAGGGCACCATCACCTAGAACTACGTCTTGGCTTGATTCTCAATAACGAGATATGTAGGCACTCTGTGAGGATCGGTTAGTCTCGCAACACGGAAACAGCCATTAAAGCTCGAAGCTCAACCACCCTAGCATTAATTAGAAATCGTAACCTAGTTTTTATTCCACAACATTTGGCGCCGTCTGTGGGACGAAGACATCAACCATGGTTAGCACACGAAGAACTGCACCAGGCTCTACCGAAGCTTTACCAATCAGCTCCGCTTCGCCTCTTATCTCTGGGACTACCACGTTTGAACAAGGGACGATCCCCCAAACTCAAGTTTCTCAGCCTCTAGGGACGAATCCCCCTGCTGGGAGTACGCTGCCTATGGTTGTCCATCCAGAACAGGGAACCAACTCTCTTCAGATGGTGATCTCTCCTCTGGTTGATCCTAACCACCCTCCATTTGGGGTACAGATCCATAATACGGATCTCCCCATGAATACCAACCCAATGTATGGGTTGCCCAACTACCCCCTGTTCGAGAACCTGGACCGAGTGGTCATGCTTTGCAGATCCGAGATCGCGAGTACCTGGACTACTCCGGCCCCTATACTACTGATTCGACAACTGAGGATGACGATGATGACCGTGACGAGGCCCCAAGGAGGCGACGTGCTAGTAGGGATCCCCGAAGGAGGGCCCGAAGAATCCATGATGGACCTCCACAAACGACTGAGGAAAGGATCAAGGCTCATGAGGCTGAGATCCAGAGGTTGAAAGATGACGCCGCCAGGGAGCAAGCAAGGTAGAATCAAAGTCTGCATCGGCCTCCTCCAATCTCAGGAAGGGTTCCCGTCATAGATCTGGAGAGGCCGTCTAGGAGACGAAGAAGGGCCGATACCTCAACTGAAGGAGCAACAAGGGCGGAAACCCCTAGAAACAACCCCAAGGATCTGATGCCGCTAGATCTAGATGATCCAACACCTCCATTCACTGAGGAAGTGATGAATGCCCGCATCTCAAAGAAATTCAAGATGCCGACGATCAAGGCCTATGATGGAACAGGCGATCCTGAAACTCATGTCAGAACGTTCACAGCTGCACTACTGCTGCAACCTGCTAGTGACGCCTTAAAGTGTAGGGCGTTCCCTCAAACCCTGTCGGGTATGGCTCAAAGGTGGTATAGCAGGCTACCTGCAAATTCGATTGGCTCTTTCAAGGAGTTGAAAAATGCCTTTGTTAGCCAATTCATTAGTAGAAGAGTTCATGAAAAAAGTTCTGCATCCCTCATGTATGTGGTGCAGGGGAAGAACGAGAATCTAAGGGATTATCTCAAGCGATTCACCAAGGAGACATTGAATACATTGAATATTACTGATCTGGAGAATAAAGTGGCCATGGTAGTCTTGGAACACGGAACCACTAATCCTTTCTTCAAAAGGTCTTTGGCAAAGCATCCTCCTGAGAACATGGCCGAGCTCCAACGAAGGGCCGACAAGTATATTAAGGCATAGGATAGCATGAAAAAAGAAGCTGCTGGAGGCAATGGCAAGGGCTCCAATGATTTTAAGAAACGCAAGCAAGAACAAGAGTATGATGCTAGGGACAAGTATCCCCGGACTAGCAAAGATTCTGATTCACCCCCGAAGAAGAATTTGGGACCAAGATTCATGGACTATGTGAGACTGAATGCTCCTAGGAGTCAGATCTTGTTACATATCGAGAAAGACAAAGATTTTCGATGGCAAAGCCACTTAGGGGTGATCCTGCAAAGAGAAACAACGATCAGTACTGTAGATTCCACCACGATGTGTGGCATGATACAGATGATTGTAGGAAGTTGAAGGATGAGATTGAATTCTTGATCCGAAAAGGAAAGCTGAACAAGTTCACTAAGGGTGATGATCGTGGAACTCAAAGGAGGGATTATGATAGAAGAGACAATGATAGAAGGGATGATGATCGAGATCGAGATCGTAACCCACAGCCCCGAGGGCCAGTTATTAACATGATTTGGGGAGGCCCGACAGCGGCCGTTACAACCTGAAACTCTCGGAAGGCGTATGCCAGAGAAGTGATGCACATCGTGGGAGAAGCCCCGAAGCGTGCCAGGACTGAGATAGCTATTGGTTTTGATGACTCAGATCTCGAAGGGGTGAGGTTTCCCCATGACGACCCGTTGGTCATAACCCCTGTGATTGGGAACTCGGAAGTGAAGCAGGTCTTGATAGACAATGGAGCTTCTGTTGATATTTTGTTTCATGTCGCATTTATAAAGATGGGGTACACCGACTCTCAGTTGACCCCAACCAACATGCCAATTTACGGATTTAATGGAGTTGAGTCCAAAGTTGAAGGGAATATTCAGTTACCCATGACAATTGGGCAAGAACCTAAAGAGGCTACTCAGATGCTGAATTTTCTGGTGATCAAAGCATCCTCGACTTATAACGCAATCCTGGGAAGGACTGGACTTCATGCGTTCAAGGCTGTTGCGTCTACTTATCACATGAAGATTAAGTTTCCAACCCGGAATGGAATTGGAGAACATAAAGGTGATCAAAAGATGGCACGAAGCTGTTATGTAGCCTCGTTAAGGCCTGATGGAGTTAGGGGGCAAGTCCCTCCAATTGAAGACATGGATGTCCGCAGAGGTAAGGAACACCAAGAAAGGCCAACAGAGGACATCACACAGAAGCCTTGGACAGCCATTGAGGCTAAGGCGTTAACTGACTTCGTGGTTGAATGTACCATTGGCAACCAAGAAGTCGGGGGGCAGGAGGTAGTACCCCAAGCAGGAAGTGAACTTCAGAATAAGAATGAGGAGACCAGAAGGAATGGTGGGCGCTCTATTTTGATGGAGCATCAAAAACAAAATCAAGTGATGCAGGCCTAGTTTTGCAATCCCCCGATGGGCTCAAGTTATCCTAGTAGGACTTAGCTTCATATTTATCTAGTAGAAGCAGAAATAAGGTTCATTGAAACCATTGCAGAGCATGTTGCTCCGAGTAGGACAGTAGTACTCTATTTAAGGGTTGAACCCATTTCAAGTTATTAATGCAAGTTTGATTTCCATTCATTGATTGTGTGATTTTATTTATGTGCCGAGCACCCGATGAGTGCAAGTCAAGGATGACCGAGTACCTAAAATAAAAGAATACACGAATGGAAAACAAACAAATGCATAAGTAAAGATCCCGAAGGGTCAAGAGTTAGGTTACAACGCAACCAAGTAAGAGTTTAAATCTGTAAAGGACCCTGGATAAAAGACAAGAAGCTAAAAGCCACATGCAAGAGTCAAAGCCATGAAAGGCCGAGGATGTTAAGGACTAGCTACTCTTCAATACTTATTAAGTACCTGGATTAAGGATCCAAGAATGAAGGCCAATAGATAACCTTAAGCAAGGATTAAGAAGATCAAGAAAGCTCTCGTCTCAGAAGTTTAAAATGCAAGAAGCCAATGGGATTGCATTTATCGAAATCTAAATCGAGGAATCAACCCCGAATCCTAGGTTGAAGAACAGAAGTTGTTAGCCATGAAGGCCAAGATTAGCCATGAAGGCCAAGGTTAGTTATGAAGGCCAAACTTGAGGGGGTCATGAACCTCCAATTAAGATCCAAAGGTTGAAACTTCATGTTGACTTGAAAACCAATATGTAATTTTGAAAACCTCCTAGGGAAGGTTCAAGACCTCGTGGGGCTAACCAGAAACCCCCTGGCCTTTGACCGGCAGCTCTGATAGATATTTCGGTGATTTAAAACACCATTGAGATTGAAAACCCTTGATTTCAAACATTGGCGTTCAACCTTCGAACATCGACGTTCAACAACCAAGACCAAGACAAACAGTGAAGCCATGACGACCAAGCGAGCTGAAAAGTTACTTATGTGGGAGCATCTTTGAAAGAACCCTGAAGGGCAAGTTGATAGCATTCTTGCAAGGAAATAGTGATGCGTTTGCTTGGACTGCAGCTGACATGCCAAGGATTGATCCCCAACTCATAACTCACAAGTTGAATGTTGATCCTGGGCGGAAGACAATAAAGCAGAAGAAGAGAAATTTTGCTCCTGAAAGGCAGGAGGCCATTAAACAAGAAGTTGACAAGCTCTTAGAGGCTGGGTTTATTGAAGAAATTCAGTTTCCCAAATGGTTAGCAAACCCTGTGATGGTCAAGAAAGCGAATGGGAAGTGGAGGATGTGTATAGACTTCACTGATTTGATTGATCCATGTCCAAAGGATTGTTTTCCCCTTCCAAGGATTGATATGTTGATAAATGCCACAGCTGGACATGAGATGTTGAGCTTCATGGATGGGTTCAGCGGCTACAATCAGATTAAGATGCACAAGGATGACATCCCTAAGGTATCTTTCATAACTGACTTTGGTGTTTTCTGCTATCTTGTTATGGCTTTTGGTCTAAAGAATGCAGGAGCTACTTACCAACGACTGGTGAATAAGATATTCGCCCATCTGATTGGAAAAACCATGGAGGTCTATGTTGATGACATGTTAGTTAAGAGCCTACTCAAGGTAGATCACATTAAGCACCTCAGAGAGGCATTCGAAGTGCTGAGGCACCACAAGATGATGTTGAATCCAGCCAAGTGCGCTTTTGGAGTTGGATCTGAAAATTTTTTGGGATTGATGGTTTCAAAGAGAAGCATAGAAGCCAATTCTGATAAAATCAACGCAATTTTAGACATGGAACCACCCCGTTCTTTAAGGGATGTGCAGAAGTTAACTGGCAGAGTGGCAGCTGTAGGGAGATTTATCTCCAAGTCTGGTGACAAATGTTTCCCTTTCTTTCAAGCATTGAAGAAGGTGAAAATTTTTGAATGGACTGATAAAACCCAAGAGGCCTTTGAACAATTGAAGAAGTACATGGCCGAAGCCCCGTTGTTGGCCAAGCCAAGTCTCGGAGAGACTCTTTATCTGTATCTAGCAGTGCCTGAACAAGCATTGAGTGCCGTCCTCGTTAAGGAAGAGAACAAGGTTCAGAGTCCTATCTACTATGTAAGCAAGGTGCTCCACGGAGTCGAGTTAAATTACTCATCCATCGAGAAATTTGCTTTGGCATTGATAACAGCTTCAAGGAAACTACGACCGTACTTTCAGTCACATAAAATCGAAGTCCTGACGGACCAGCAATTGAGGAACATATTGCACAGCCCGAAAGCAAGTGGAAGATTGATTAAGTGGGAAATCGAACTTGGAGAGTTTGACATCACGTATAAGCCTCGAACGACCATCAAGGCTCAGGCATTGGCTGACTTCGTGGTTGAATGTACCATTAGCAACCAAGAAGTCGGGGGGCAGGATATAGTAACTACCCCTGAAAGTGGAGATAAAGATGAAGAACTCGTACCTGAATCAGAAGGAATATTGGGTGCTCTATTTTGATGGAGCATCAAAAACAAAATCTAGTGGCGCAGGTTTAGTGTTGCAAAGCCCCGATGGGTTCATAGTTGAATATGATTTGAAGTTGGACTTTCCTACTACCAACAATGAAGCTGAATATGAGGCATTGATAGCTGGCTTAGGCTTGGCAAGAATCATGAGGGTCAAGAATCTCAAGGTCTATGGAGACTCAAGGCTTGTAGTATCACAAGTGAAAGGCGAGTTTGAGGCCAAGGATGAAACCGTGGCAAAATATCTAAGGATCGTGAAGGGTGTTATGACCCAATTTTAGGAATGCTATGTGGAGCACATCCCAAGAGAGGAAAACGTTAAGGCTGATGCCTTGTCCAAATTCGCTTCCTCTGAAATAGAGAATTATGCAGGGAGTGTATACTTCCAGGTCTTGAAGGCCTCGTCCATCAACTCTAAGTTGATAGCACCAATTAATCTAGGAAGATGTTGTATGGATCCCATCAAAGCTCACCTTGAAACTGGATGGCTTCCTAACGATGCCTTGGAAGCACGAAAGTTGTCAGTAAGAGCATTGAGATACGCCCTAATCGAAGGCATTCTCTACAAGAGATCATTTGTCATCCCATACCTAAAGTGTTTAAGGCCCCATGAGGCAAGAAAAGCGCTGGAAGAAGTTCATGGAGGGATCTGTGGACAACACTTGGGGGGCAGAGCCCTAGCTCACAAGATCACTCGTCTAGGATTCTATTGGTCAGAGATGTTGGCTGATGCAAAAGATTATGTTAAGAGGTGTGAGAGGTGCCAAAAGCACGCTCCGATTGTAAGGCAGCCGCATGAGATGTTGACCTCGATCAGCTCCCCTATTCCGTTTGCAATGTGGGGAATGGATATACTTGTTCCCTTTCCCGTAGCATCTGCACAAAGAAAGTTTTTGATAGTAGCCATCGACTACTTCACTAGGTGAATTGGGGCTAAACCCCTAGCCAAGATAACCACCAAGCAAGTTGCCCAGTTCTTTTGGGAGAACGTGATCTGTAGATATGGAATCCCGCGAATCCTTATGACGGATAATGGGACGTAATTCAACAATGAAGAATTCAAGAAGTACCGTGAGGAAAATGCTATTGATCTTCGTTTTACTTCAGTAGCACACCCGCAAGCTAATGGACAGGCAGAGATAGCCAATCGGATAATCCTTAATGGACTGGAGAAAAGGGTCGAACGCTCAAGAAACACTTGGGTGGATGAGTTACTGCTTATACTTTGGGCATATCGCACCACTTGCAAAGTGACAACTGGAGGGACCCCATTTTTTGTTGGCTTATAGAGCCGAGGCAGTTGTGCCCCTAGAGATCATGCATGCATCACCTCAAGTTGAGGCATATGAGCAAGAGACTAATGAAGAAGGCATGAGGCTTGCCCTAGACCTAATTGATGAGGTTAGGGATGAAGCAAATTCCCGGAATGCAGAGCATCAGAAGAGAGCATCCTTCCACTACAACCGAAGGGTTAAGGAGAGGTTCTTTCGGCAAGGCGAACTGGTTCTAAGGAAGATAGAAGCTTCTTGAGTTGGTCAGAAGGGAAAGCTAGCCCCTAATTGGGAAGGGCCGTATCGAGTCAAGAAGACGCTAGGACGAAGATCCTACAAGTTGGAGACCTTGGATGGGAACGAGGCCATCCATCGTTTATACATGAAAAAAGGACAAAAATTATCCGCGTTATACAGAAAGAATCGTTATAATTCATACAAGCCGGAGAAGAAACAGCTGATATATTTGCTGAAGTCACGAAACGGACGACCTTCGAAAGGATGATTGCGCTTAAGAAGTTAAGTAACGAGTTTAGCCTTAAGCACAAGATCAGTAGTGCTAACCGTAAATTAAGGAGTAATATCGTTAGAAGTCAGGAATAACCAAAATAGTGACTTGAGATCAAGATCTAGATACTTGATCCTTAAGATCACGGATAATTTTAGATCCTAGATCCATGATTCTTCTCGAGATCACGGATGATTTGAGATCAAGATCAAGATTCTTGATCCTCAAGACCACGGATGGTTTTCAAGTCCGGATTTCCTAGCCTACCATGAAGTGGCCGACCACGGCGCACAAGGGGCCGCAGCCGACCACCTCCCGGCCGACCACGAGCTATCCCGTGGTCCGGCCGATCGCGGGTTAGTTCGTGGTCCTGAATCTCGATTTTTTCAGCAAACCTCGGATAGTTTCTGATCCTGAATCTCGACTTTTTCAGCGAATATCGGATGGTTTTCAATACTAAAAAGAGGTCAAGATTAGCACAGTTTAGTGCCTGTTAGCACATTTTAGTGCCGATTAGCACCGTTTAGTGCAGTTTAAGCACAGTTTAGTGCCTGTTAGCACATTTTAGTGCCGATTAGCACCGTTTAGTGCAGTTTTAGCACAGTTTAGTGCCTATTAGCACATTTTAGTGCCGATTAGCACCGTTTAGCACCGGATAGTGCCGTTAGTGCCTAGTTTTTATTATCAAATCATATAATTTAAAAATTTAACTTACAAAATTAATATCATAAAAAATTCATTCAAATTATTGAAAAATCATATAATATTAAAGAAAATCCGTGCATTGCACGGGTTTTAAGCTAGTACTATTATATAAAAGTCGAAACATTAAAAGTTTAGTCGGTCGGTACGGTATCTGTTGATTTTACTTATTTACCCTTATTCAATTACAGATAAAATCCATCCTACTAACAAATCAATTTCTTTTTTCAGGTTAAACATATTATCTTTTCTATTTTTCACTAACCAAATATTTCCTTTTTCAGGTAAAATACAATATCTTTTACATTTTATCTAACTAAAATTTCTTTTTTTTTTTAAAAAACACCACGAGCAATTTTGTTAATAAAATAACATTATTATATTATAATTACTATTAACTAATCAATTACCTTTTTCAGCATGTTACCTTTTCTCCAATTATATCATGGACGGTTACCTTTTCAGTCAAAACACGTTACCTTTTTTCTTTTCTCTTACTAAAACATCTCTTTTTCCAATTATATCACTGGCGGTACTATTTAATACAATAAACTAATAATATTATAATATTAATAATTAACCGATTACCCTTTTCAGCTAAAACGTACCTTCTTTTCTATATTTTCTAACTAAAATCCCTATTTTAATAGAAATATCACGGACAATATTAATTTCTCTTTTTCTAAAAATATAACGAGCAATTGTATTTTGTAAAATAATGTAATTAAATTATAATTAATATAAACTAATCGATTACCTTTTTTAACTAGAATATGTTACCTTTTTAATTTTTTCTAACTAAATCCTCTTTTTTCTCCTCGTATCACGAGCATTCTATTTAATAAAATAAAATAATAATTTTATAATTACTAATAATTAACCGATTACCGTTTTCAACTAAAACCTATCATTTTTTCAATAATTTCTAACTAAAATCCCTCATTTTCTAGAAATATCACGGATAACAATTATATAGTTATCATCAAGTCGTCTCATATAAAAATTTAAGTCTCCAAAATTCATGTTTAAAAAAAATTAATTTAAATTAATGAAAAAAATTTATATTATACTAAAAAAAATCCGTGCATCGCACGGGTTTTAAGCTAATTTTAATAAGAACCAAATGAAATTATGTATACAAAAATTTAGTTTATTTCGTCCACTACAAGTATGTTTTATAACGATTAAAATGTAAAAATAGGTAAAAGCCACCATTAATTAGAATTTATTAATACTTAATTTAATTAATTATGTACTATGTCTATATTAATTATAATCCATATATATATATATATCTCGCGTCCCTTCCAAAAAAATAATCAATTTTAGCAAATAAATTTGCCTGCGTCAATTAAGAATTTTAACGAAAAACAATAATAATCTTTTGAACCACCTATCTAGGGAGGAAGTTGAAAAAAGCGTTAAAGTAGCGGTAAATGCACCTGTTACTGTTATTCATTACAAGAAAAATGTACATTTTTGACCTTTCTCGATTGGTCTGGGCCGGTAAAAAATGTGTGCTTTTCTTGTAGTGATTGTTGGTGTAAGAATATAGATGTGTAATATAATATAAGAAAATAAAGAATAAAAACTATGTTTTTATCAGGCAACTCACATACAATAGGAATTTTGTATTGTATGTCAATCGAAGTGACTTGATGATTACAAAACTAACAAGATTGTCCAATTTATTTAGAAAGAATTTAGAAAGATGCTCGACGGACCAAACTGGATACAAAATGTCACATGTAATTTCATTGAAAGATTGTCAATGTATGGAAAATGTCACATGTCATTTTATGATTGGTAATAACTCAATCAAATGTAATGACCCACCTGCATTAATACAAATATCTTTCAATAAAAACATTCTAGTGCCACATTACTAATGTCAAGTTATTTTGTAATAATTTTTGAAATCTAATTTGATATTTCTAGCACTACTCATTTATTTACTGGATTACATGGCAATTATTTATTGATTCGGCCTCACTTGTTTTTGAAATACCATTAATTATTTTAAATTTAGGCAAGTTATGAATCAATGAATTGATGAAAATAAAAAAAAACAGTGAGAGTTAGAACTCCTTAAAGAAATAAAATTATTGGAGTTAAATGGGCTTATAAGATAAAGTTGAGTCCATAACGTGAAGCTGAAAATGACAATGCAAATGGTGATAAAAGGCTACAAGCAAAATTTAGGTGTTGTACTCAACATCTTTGTTAGATAGTGAAAACTGGATATGAAAAATTGGACAATCAAACCAATGTTGCACCACGATAATTAAATAATTTGAAGGATAATTAAAAGAAGGACAAGAAGGCGCTATATTTTATTTATTAAACTATAGATAAAGTAGTTTTTGAAAGTATTTTAATGATGTCAACATTATGTCGACGAAACATGGGATATCTTTAAAAGCAAAAATAAATAAATAAATTTAGTAAAAATGGTGAAAATTCAAGTGCTAGGAGTTGAATTTGAGTCACTTGGAATGAAAGAAAATGAAATGGTGAAGAAATATTATAATTAAACAATTTTGATTACTAATCATCAAGCCCGTGTAATTATTGGTGAAGAAATTTTTATTAAAAGTTTTAAATTTTTCGTAGCATGACTCAAAAATTTGAACATGTTGTTGTGAATGAATAATTAAAATATTTTAATGTTATTTCTCATGAAAAATTATTAAGGTCACTAGTTTCACTAACTCTCTTAAATTGAATATACATTTATAACTAAAACTTAGAAAATAAAAACACCAAGATGGATTGTATTATTAAGATCGAATACAAACTTTATTAAAGGTGTACAAGTACCTTTAGCAGTTGCTTTTAGTATAGTATACTCTTTGTAAAAACCTAATTCAAAAGTTATTACAGACTTGAACAATAATAATGATAATGAAAAAGTATTTCTACAAACCTATCTACTAATATAGAAAGTAAAAATCAATACAAGTAATCAGGGGAATGAAAAAGTATTTCTACAAACCTATCAACTAATATAGAAAGTAAAAATCAATACAAGTAATCAGGGACAATCCCCTCTTTGTCAGTTGATAGTTTCTTCCAATAGCTTGATCCATTTCTTCATGCTCACTCTATTCTGTCTATTGTTCCCCACGATCCTATATTGTAGGACTTTCCTAATTCTGTAACTCTCCAAATTTATTCCAATTAGGGTCTAAATTAGTATCTAAAAACTGATAGTCTCTGAAATTTTCTAGTATCTGATTTCATAATCCCAGTATTGTACAAACTAATCCCTCATTCCACAGTCTCTAAAATTTCTTATTCCTCCAAATAAGTTCTAAGTGCTAAATCATTTCATGACTGAGGACAAAGAAGATGAAAAGTCTAAAATAAAAATGTAAGTTCATCTTCAAAGAGGAAGATGAAGAGCTCATGGAAGTTAATTATAGTGGAAGAGGGAGATTGTTTTTTCCCAACAATACAACCTAAGATTGTAGAGGGGAGTTGAATACAATCTTGACAACCTTTTCTTTCAAACTACTTAAGGCTTAACAGTTTATATGAATGAACAGAGATAATGAAAATAAGTGAATAAAAGGAAAAGTAAGAACTCAACAATATTTAAAATTCACTACGCCATAGATGGCTTGCAGCAACGCTTTTTTTTGGTGTTGGCTTGAAAAATGTTGTAATAGCTCTAAACTTTCTGCCTATTGCAACATTGTTTATTTGATATTGCTGTATACAAAACATGGTGTTGCCGTAGTTATAAGAAACGTAGCAAGTTGCAACCCTTGTGAAGTGTTGCCGTTAATGTGATTTAAACACAACCGTTTTAACAAAAAATGAAATAAATAATTATTGTGAATTAAATTAATTAATTTAAAAAACAAATAATTTAAATTTTCAAAGTTTGTTATTAGAGTCAATATTAGAATTTTTATAAAAAAGAACATTTTTTATAATTTGAAAATAGACCAAATTATTAAAAAAATGTAATAAATAGACCAATTTTTTTAATTTTTAAAAAATAAATTTTACAAATTTTACAAAAAATGAATAAAGTTTGACAATAAATATTCAGTTTGATGTTAAAAAATTCTATATTCATTATTGAAGTGAAACATGGCATTTTTATAAAAATGACACATTTTCTTATAAAATTTTTAATTGATGAAATTTTTAAATAAAAAATTTTAAAAAAAATGAAAAAATAATGCAGCTAGGCCTCTAAGTGTGGCGCGGTCCGAATTATTGCAATTTTATAGAAGCGGCAATTTTGCCGCCTTGTCAAAACATTAGTAATATCAAAAAATAGTTATAGATAAAACACACCCCCTCACTCTACCGCCGCTCTCTACCACCCACTCAAAACTCACTCAAAAGTTAGGGTTCACCGCTCACTCACTCCGTAATCTTGAAGATTTGGGGTTGCTTTAAGCTTGCACGGTTTCGATTTGGGGTTTCAATTAGGGTTTCGATTGGGGTCGTTTGAATTGGGGATTTAGAGGTCGAATTGAATTAGGGGATTTTGAGGTCGAATTGAATTGGGGATTTTTAATTGCTCAGCTGATCTAATTATCAATTTGGTATCTTCTTTCGTATCTAGTTCTATCACGTTCTGTACTCTTCTTCTTTATATTCTTAACTTGTTTGTCCAATATATTCTTATCTCTGTTGCTTGCCTTATGCTTTTGGAGAATATTTTCAAATACAAAAGCCAGCTTTTCCTTGGGAGTTTTACATGTATAGGCAACTTGATATGAGGATTCTCGGCAAAAAAGTATGGCACCAGTGATGATGTCAATGTTTATTTGTATTTGTTGGTTATAAGTTGTAGTTGATAAATGGATTTCGTAACAACTTTTGAGAGGTTTATGGTGAGCTGTATAGGCTAACGATCAACTAATCTATGGGGAATGGAGGTTTTTTTGTGGGAGTTGAACTGAGCTCGAGAGCGTTTACAAGAATCTCGCAAGTTCCCTTGAGGCTTGTGTCGTGTGTTCTCAAGAATCTCTTAGGTGTTTATTACGAGGCTTGTAAAACATGTTCTCAAGGTGCCTACGTACCCTTGTATATATAGGGATCAAGCTCACGTAGTTCTTTTTAGACTAGAAGTCTGGTTTGGCAGCAATTTTCTAGGTTCATAATTCTTGGGGAACTCCTTTTTTCCAGATTCAGCCACGAATAGGCGACCTAAGTCGAGTAGAACTCAAGTTCTAGCCCGACTAGGAGTGTCTTTACTAGTTCTAGTCCTATTAGATGTATTTAAGGATCATCTGCGCCCAAGGAATACATTCCAATAAGATGTTGATGTTCATAACTTGCTCCTAAAGAATAGGAGGCTTAATCATACTATAAATCTGCTGGCATAAATCTGTTCTCGTACGGGAAGCTGTCTCTCAGGAACCTGTCGGCAGGAACCTGTCTCCCAGGAAGCTGTCTGTAGGAACCTATCTCTCGGGAACTTGTCTACAGGAACCTATCTCTCGGGAACCTGAACCTGTCCAGATCCATTTCACATGCTATTTAGCCCCATTTAACTTAAGGGACCTCAAACATAACCAATATTAATCATACGGATTGGATCCTTAAGCCCAATGGGCCTAAATCTAGTCCATGGAGATTTTGGGCACAACAACTACCCCCCGTTTCCTCTAAGTCATAGGATGCAAGAGGAACCTAAATAGCCTGATATTTTAATGTCAAATCTCTTCAATGCTCCCATATTCTTCTGAGTGAACCATGCAGGTCTTTATCTTCTTGCTTGAATCATGACAAGGGCACAAAGTGAATCCAATTAGGCGCTGAGTGAATCCTTTGACAAGGGCACAAAGCGAATCTAATGGAGCACTGAGTGAACCTTAATAATGTCAAAGAAACCACGTGACTCCAAATAAGGGCATAAAGTGAACCTAATTAGGCGTTATGTGAACCTATGCCGAGGGCACAAAACGAATCCAATAAGGCACTAAATGAATCCTTAAAAGGGCAAGGTGAATCTTAAGATGGTCAAGGGAATCGCATGAATCCAAATAAGGGCATAAAGTGAACCTAATTGGGCGTTATGTGATCCTATGTTGAGGGCACAAAACGAATCCAATAGGGCACTAGATGAATCCTTAAAAGGGTACGAGGTTAACCTTAAAAATCATAACTTCATTGCTCGAGAGGTTATCTCATCTTCTAAGCTGCTGTTTGGTTGACTATCTAATGTCTGTCTATTAGAGGTAATCTGGGATCAGCTGCGTCCTAGGAGTACTCTCCAATAATGAGTCTGCTTCTTTCTGGCTGGCTTCTAGATCTTTCTGCTGTCTATGCTCAGGAACATACGTCTCGGAACCTGTTTCTCAGGAACCTCTATCTCGGAACCTGGTTCTCAGGAACCTCTCTACAAAAAAATGTACCTGCACAAATAACAAATTTGTTAGTCTGGGGAGCCTATCTATGGTTCCCATGTACTTCTTTCTATCCTCATTATTGCTGCTAGGCTGACTCGGGCTCTTCTGCGGGGAGGAACATGGTCCGTTCGTAATATGCTAATCAGGAATGTCTTGATACTCATAATCTCTTGACTATCTTCTCAATTGGTGCTCATTTCTCCACGTTTGGTCTTCACATCTGGTACTGGATCTTTCTCATACAATACTTGTTGATTGGAAACTATGACTTAATAGGTCTAAATCTAGCCCATGGAGATTTTGGGCACAACACTAAGAAAACTAAAAAAAATAGATTAGTAATACGAGCTGAAAAGCTCACATATAAGTGATGCATGTATGCAAGTATGAATGATTATCTACACTATATATGCTGCTACCTTCTCAAGTGGCATATTGGTTAACTACTAGGTTGTTTCAGCTAACTCATTCAAGATCAAAAACTAAGCATATTTGTTGTGTAAACTATAAACCTATAGGGCATGAAAACATCCTAAGTACAAGTTCACATAAATTTCATTTCTAAAGATCATACAATATGCGCATGAAAAGCAACATGTATCTAAGCATGATATAATATAAGTTCTCATTGATAGAAAATGTGCATGATAGTTAAGGATATAAAGGCATGAAAGTAGAACTTATCTATGCTTCATTATGCCAGTTTGGATTGAGGTTCCATTACTGAACCTTAAAAATGGAAGCTCTTCTCAGTGCAAGCTTACATAGGGGAATTGAGCTACCCCCCGAGCCGTCATGACGCGTGAACCTCCCAAAGCTTGTTGAAGCGGTTCACTGAAAACTATTTGTTTCGGCTGAATATCACTGAACTTGGAAGCTATAGCTGTTTCGATTATATACAACTTTATGAGAATATTCATCTATGTATCACTTTGCTGAGGGCACAAGACGAATCCAATTGAGCTCTAGGTGAATCCTAGGAAGGGCACTTAGAGAATTCAATTGGGCACTAAGTGAATTCTTAGTAGGGCATAAGACGATTCCAGTTGAGCTTTAAGTGAATCCTGAGAAGGGCAATTAAAGAATTCGACTAGGCGTCAAATGAATCCTTTGGTAGGGCATAAGACGAATCCAGTTGAGCTTTAAGTGAATCCTGAGAAAGGCATTTAAAGAATTCGACTGGGCGTCAAATGAATCCTTTGGTAGGGCATAAGACGAATCTAGTTGAGCTTTAAGTGATTCTTGAGAAGGGCACTTAAAGAATTCGACTGGGCGTCAAATGGATCCTTTTGGCTTTAGGGAGCACAAAGTGAATCCATCCGGGCTTTAGGTAAATCATGGCAAGAGCACGAAGAGAATCCGGTTGGGCACTAAGTGAATACCTTTGTGGCATCAAGTGAATCCTTATAGGCTCTAAGTGAATCCTTTTGAGGGCACAAAGAGAATCTATAGGGCACATGATGAATCATTTGAAATTCTAGGGGCACCAAATGAATCCGTATGGGCACAAGGTGAATCCCTTTGAAGGCTTTTCAAGTACAAGCGAACTCTAGGTTAGGTTACCCATTCTTAGGTTCCCAAAATCCTTAACTAGGTGTCCACATGCTTATGGGACTTTTGAATGTGTGCCTACGATTCATAGGGCTTTTCGAAGTGAATTTTTCGTGCTTGCAAATCTTTTCTGGCTATCAAGTGCCTGCAGCTTACAGGGCTTTTAAAGTGAATCTTTTTGGGCTCTATGCAAATCCTTGTAAGGGCATAAGGTGAATCCAACTGGTCATTATGTGAACCTCTGCTAAGGGCAAAAACCGTAACCAATTGGGCACCAAATGAATCCATAAAAGGGTACAAAGAGAATCCATCAAGATAACAAACATATGCGCCTGGATGCATGAAGCACCAAGTGAATCCTTTTGGGCTCTAAGTGAACATATACGGGCACATAGAGAATCCATAAGGGCACTGGGTGAATACATGAAAATTCTTGGGAAACCTAGTGAATCCTTCTGGGCTCTAAGTGAATCCTTGAATGGAGCACAAAGAGAATCCATAAGGGCACTAGATTAATCCTCTAAAGGCATGGAGCTCTTGCTGTAAGTACACTTTCTTCTATTTAGGTATCGGCTGGCTGGGAACTTCAAGCAGGAAGCTGCTAATCGGAAACTGTCAATAATTGGCTTATAACAAATGTTAATGAACCTGGAAGCTGTTACATACAAGCTTCAGATAAATATCAATGAACCTGCAAGATGTTAGTTACAAGAAAATAACGAGGAATCTACTAGACACATATAAATACAACTAGACTTGGAAGCTGTTATCTATGAGCTTTAGGTGAGTAACACAAAACTTGTTAACTGTAGGTAAATATCAAGGAACCTGTGAGTTATAGGTAAATATCAAGGAACCTGTGAGCTACAGGTAAATATCTAGGAACCTGCGAGATGCAGGTAAATATCAAGGAACCTGTGAGCTACAGGTAAATATCAAGGAACCTACAATCTGTTAGGTACATGTGCATTCTAACATCAAGAAACATAATCAAGACATGATCATAGCTTTATCGCATATAAGACCTCAACAACATAAATATTTAAGCATGCTTTATGAATAGTAAAGTGTTTGTTGCGCGTACCTGGGAAGTTTTCTACGAAAATGTAAGCATAAAAGTAGAGGTATCACCTGGATCTTCTTGTAGACGGATCAGATGTGAAGTGGATGCCTCCGTTAAGATTTGAAAACTCATTGACATGTTCATGACGCAAGCATGCTGCTCCTCAAGATACTAGACCAAATCAATATCCTCAAGGTTCCTGAACCAAATATGAGCTATGATGTTCCCGAACTACATCCTAACCATGAGGTTCCCGAACCAAATCGTGAGCTTCCGGGACATTAAAAGTTTTGGTACCTATTTTTTGGTACCTAGTTTTTGGTACTTCATGAATTTACTTATTTACCCTTCATTAAAAAGAAAAATATACTCGATATCTATACTATTAAAACACCTAAAATAAATTATAACATAATAGAATTAATGGTAATTAGTCGATTGACCTTTTCACATTTACTTTTAGTTGAAGATATTACCTTTTATAAACAATTAAAAACATGAATCGTATAATATCTTCCAATTATTAATATTTTCTTTCGAATTAAAACACGTTACCTTTTTGATTTAAAACTAATCTTACAATCATTAATATATATCCAAAAATATCACACCATATTTTTCAATTATTAATAAAATATATTAAAAATCCGTATACGTTGTTTATAATAAGGAAACATTAGTACCTAAAAACATCAATTGTATCATATCTTTCTATCATTAATGTTTTTTTTCAAATAAAATACATTACATTTTTGATTTAAAATAAATAATAACATAATAAAATTATTGGTAATTAGTCGATTGCCTTTTCACATTTACTTTTAGTTGAAGATATTACCTTTTATAAACATCTAAAAACATCAATCGTATCGTATCTTCCTATCATTAATATTTTCTCGATATTACCTTTTATAAACATCTAAAAACAACAATCGTATCATATCTTCCTATCATTAATATTTCATTTCGAATTAAAACACGTTACCTTTTTGATTTAAAATAAATAATAACATAATATAATTAGTGGTAATTAGTCGATTGCCTTTTTCACATTGACTTTTAGTTGAAGACATTACCTTTTATAAACACCTAAAACATCAATCGTATTATATCGTTCTATTATTAATATTTTCTTTCGAATTAAAACACGTTACCATTTTGATTTAAAACAAATCATATCACATCATATTTTTCAATTATTAATAAAATATATTAAAAAACCATATACGTTATTTATAATAAGGAAACATTAGTATAATTCATAAACATGAGTATATTAAATTAAAATTAAAAATTATTAAGAATAATGATAATATAAAAACATAATTGTAATATTAAATAAAATTTGTGAAACCCTCTAATTTTGATGATCATACCTAGGAAGCAAGCTGGAAATATGTTCTGGATAAACATTGTTTTGCAGGTTAATTATTCACATCAATTCACAGCAGAACACATGGCATCTCATCTAGCTGGCAAGGCATCTAAGCTAGCTTACAGAGTTTCTCAGCAAGCTGGCAGTCTGCCCAGAATGTGAAAGGGAAGTTAGGCTATATAGATTTCAATTAGACTTCATAAATAAGAGTGGCCTGAATATATTCATGATATGATATATATATATATATATAAATATATATTAAAACACTCTTCTTTACAAAAGTTTTCTAAAAACAACTTTCCTTAGTAAAGGAATCTTTTGAATTCTTTAATGCCCCGCTAAAAACAACCCATGTGCTCTTTTCAAGCATGCTCTCTTTAATAATAAAAACTTACGTGCTTCTACATTTCCACCACCTGTTGTCTTGTAGAAAAGCTTACAAAGAAAACATATACTCATTTTCAAACTCATTGTTTTCTTCATTCTTTTCTAACGGATTTCTTCAAAGCTAAAACACATTCTCATCACTCTTCACTAGTTTTATTCTTCTGCATGAGAATCATTATATCTTCAGAATAATATACATCAAACCTGCAGGTGAACGTTAGTAGTGCAATTAATTGTAATTGGATTTTCTTGTGATCAATAATATATTCTCTTACCAAGTTGGTAAGGGACTAGGACGTAGACCATGGAAGATTAGGGGTCGAACCTAGCTAAAATTCTTGGTGTTCTTTACTTACTGCAATTTTGTCTTTCTGCATTGCATATCACAGCTAGCTGCCTATTCATTAATCTGTTTCATTTGATTAACCCAGTTAGCTTTCTATCGTACCCAGCTAACTGCCAGTCTATATTTTTAGGCAGAATAATTTTATTTGATCATTGTTAGTCATAACACCTATTCACCCCTCCCCTCTAGGTGTATTTCAATTGGTATCAGAGCTTTGGTATACTAATATTTCTGTAACTGGAAAAGTATCGATCAAATGGCTGATAATTATCTTGAAGCAAGGTCGTATTATAAAGCACCTCTTCTGACTGGCTCGGAGAACTACAATTGGTGAAAATGCAGAATGGAGACTTATTTGTCCAAGAAACCTCTGGTTCTAAGAGTTGTGCAGAAAGGAAACTACGAATTTCTAAACGACAAAAAAGAACCAAAAGATGTTGATGATCTTACTCTCGATGAGATTATCAAATGCGGTTATAATGGAGAAGCAAGAAACTCCATTATGAATGCACTTGATCAATCTGAATATGACAAAGTATCTTCTCTAAAAACAGCAAAAGAAATGTGGGATGCTTTGGAATCCTATCATGAAGGTTCGAAAACTTTGAGAAAAGTCAAACTTAGCAAATTAATGAATGACTTTGGAAATTTCAAGCTCAAGAATGGTGAAACTATCAAAGAAAGCCAAGCAAGGTTTCAAGTCACTATCAACACTCTAAAGAGACTTGGAAAGACCATACCTCAAGACGAAATCAACATGAAAGTTCTAAGTGCAGTTCCATTTATATTCGAAGCTAAAGTCACTGCATTGGAATTTAGTCCCTCCATTGATTCTATGGATAACTTGGCCTTGTTTGCTGAGTTGGAGCAGTTTGAAAGCAAAATCAATAATAGCAAGATGGAATCAGTCAAGGCTCCAATTGAAAAGATGAAGAATTTAGCTTTACATTCCAGTAGCAGCAAGCTGGATTCAGAATCAAAATCAGATTCTGATGAAGAATTGGCTCTTTTATCCAGAAAAATCAAGAAAATGCTTGACATGAGGAACAAGCTAAAGAAGGAGAAAAGTAGGGCTTCTGGAACAAAGAAAGATGTCAAAGAGGAAGCATGTTTTGAATGTGGCAAGAAAGGTCATTACAAAAGAGACTGGTACAAGCTGAAAAATAAGCAGAAGCAGCTAGCTGCCTCTAAAGACAAAAAGAAAGCTAATGCATTTTTAAGATGGAGTGATGATGAATGATAAGTGGATTTATATCCACTTGGATCGCTTCAATTCGGCTTAAATTGATTGTCTTGGACTCAAGTTTATTGTAGTTTTGATATGTTTTTCTTAGTTATGCAGATTTATAAGAATGTCGATTATGGGTGATGCTTCTATCGTGTTTGGAGGATTAATTGATTAAAATTCGGATTTTCCGGGAAGGTTGCGCAGTCTACACTGTTTTGGCCATATCTGGAGTTCTATAAGTCCGTTTGAGGCCCGTAAGCTGTCCATGCGAAGCCTGGAAGATTTTCTACAACTTAGGAAAGGATTCGCGCACGCAAGTTGCGTGTGTTGGGCGTAGATTGCACGACAAGCATACTGATGGGAGCGGGGAATTTACTATTTTGCCCTTTTCAAGTTATAATTATAAATTCTAATTGTAATAGAAGGTAATTTCTTGCTAGGCAAGACTTGGAGTGCCTATATAAACACATCCAACCCCTTGTAATTAGACAATTAGAGAATTAGATAATTAGATATCTTGTACATAATATAGCTTAGATCTGCAAGGGAGAAAAGGAGATAAGGATTCACCGCTCGTGACAAGCAACGGATCTAGATGTACTTCATCTTTTGTATCATAGATTTGTTTTCTCAACTCTTGTTTTATTAATATTATTACTTTCTTTCATATTTTGTCTTCTATCATGGTTTCAATAGATCCCATGATGATGAGAGGTTCGATTATGAACTAATCGTTGTCATGGGATTCTAACGGATTTATTTATGGAGATTTAGTATCTTGATGCTTTAAAGATCTGTGTGTGATGTATATTTGATATCCTCGTATGGTTATGCTTAATTGATAGATGCGTCATGAACATCTAATTTGTTAATCTCTTGTGAAGTGAAAGTGGATCTTGAGATTTAGAACTTGCCATGCTAGCATAGGTTCATGATTGTTTATCAACATGATTTGTAGTATGAGATGAAAATACTTATATTGCCCTGTGTGATCTTTATGGATAACTTGTTCTTCAAACGTTATGTTTTCAAATTCTATAAACATATAGGGTCTAAGCATAATTGGTGTCTATTCATCTTCTATCTCTTTTGTGGATGTATGTTTAGTTTGGTATACGTATGTTGACAGGTAGCGTGTACTTGTTTCGTGTTATCCGATCAGATATCATAACTATTGCATATAGTGATTAAATGCGTCAGATCTAAGCGAAGTATTTAATGAAGTTAGGATTCCATGTCTTCTATCGCATAAATTCTCGTTAGTTAATTAATTATTAGTTGTTAATTTGTTTCTTAGTTAATTTTAGTTAATCAAAACCATATTTGTTAATTGTCTTAGCAGTGAAGGATAACCATACATTGTTGCGTAGGTGCATGAACTGAATTGAAACCTAAACAGATCTCTGTGGGAACGAACTTGACTTCTATCTGTATTACTTGTGACCACGTACGCTTGCGTAATTTTGTGTTAACAAGTTTTTGGCGTCGCTGCCGGGGATCATCGGTGTTTTATTTTTGGTTTATGTGCTTATCAATAGTGGTCGTTAGAGTTCACTGACTCAGATTATTTCTTATCTATCTTGTTTAGTTCGGTGTGTTTCAGGTACTTGTGTGTTTCAGATGGCAGGTGAGGAGTTGCCATGGTGGGCATATTTGAGGACATCCATGCCTCAGCAATCTGAGCAGTGTTTGGGCGTTCATGATCCCTCACAATATTGTTACTACAAAGGAGTTGATCCATATGTCACTTATGAGGAACAACCATATTTTTCATACCATCCTCAACAGTACCAGCAAGATGTTCCAGATTGGTCATATTTCTTTGGAAGTGAAGAGTTTTAACATCAGCAACCTACTCCTACTTTTCAGTCAGATGAGGTTGATGTTATGGAGGAGATTAGGATGCTTGCAAAGAGTTATGAGGAGTCTACCAAATCTATGGGGGCACTACTTGCTCAAATTTTGAGTGCCTTGGAACAAGAGAAACAACAATGCATATTAGAGGCAATTCCAGAAAATAACGGTGACTTGGAGCAAGGTACTGCATGCTTAATTGAGGAAGACAAATTCCAAGGTGAGGTGAGCGTTCACAAGTCATGTGAAGAATTTGATCAAGCTAGTGAGGTGGATGATTTGGAAAGGGCACAAGTCGGGACAGACACTGATGAGCTACACAAATTTCAAGAATTGGTATGTGCGTTCCAAGAGGCTGATGATCATGGGACAGATGCAGATCTTCTACTTGTCTCAAAGTGTGAAGATGGAGGTAGCGCATTAGAGCCAATGGAGGAAGTTCTCTTTGAGGAACCAAAGGCTTCAGCAACTTACATTTACCCTCCTCCATTATATTCAACCGAAACCCGCGAGTGTGTGTTGTTCTACAAATTGATAGATTTTGGGTCAACAGAAGAAGGCATTGGAACAGGACATATTTGTTATACGAATAGCCCAAGCGAGGAGAAGGGGCAGAAAGTGTGCCACCGTGATGACGATGAAGTCTCGCGAAGAGAGGATCAGGAAAACTATTATCATCCTTAATGGAGGCTTGGAAGTAACGTCAAGCTATTGACGTTAAAGAAGCGCTTCGTGGGAGGCAACCCACGCATTAGTGTAGGAAGAAAAAAAAATAAAATAGAGTGTTGTATTCAAAAAAAAAAAAAAAAAAAATTTCAGGTTGCGCCTGCGCAAGCCAGACTGCGCCATGAAACGCAGGAGAAGGATGCGCAAGGTGCGCGAACCGCGCAGTCAGCGCCTGTCACGCAGAACGCACCCACGCAAGGTGCGCGAACCGCGCAGTCAGCCACCCTATAACGCATGCAGCATATGCGTTACAGCCTCCAGAATTTGTTTTTCAGCGATATTTTTTGTGTTTTCACCTCCAAAATTCCCCCAAATTTTATCCTAACTCAAATTTCTTCAATCCCTAATTCCTAAATCTATTCTAGATCAATTCCATACCCTTCCAAATCTCTCCTACACTCTAAATTTTTTTTCAAACCTATCCATCATCTTATATATATACACACCCATACTTACAAATCTTATTCCTCTTCTATTTATTTAAAAATTCAATTCTAAAGAGGAATTAATTACAAGTTCACCTCTTTGATTCGTAATTGGTTTACCTGTTCTCTAATCTTATTTATTACGAATTTGTGTTCTTGTAAATTGGGGATTTTGTATTATTCTTGGTATTGGGCCTATTTTTTGTGTGATATTTCTTGGTGATTATTGGTTGAGCTTCTTGAGAGTTGGTTATTGATTCGTATGGCTCTCAAGCGTGGGAGAGGGGTTGCTAGTGTTGCAAAATTTTTGTTTTCAACGACGGAGGTTGAAATTAATCGGTTGTTGTTGAGGACAATTGCTAAAGAAAGGGGATTTTTGCTGAACAAGCATGTTGAGTTGCGATGGGGAAGGATATGTACGGCGCCTTGTAGGTATGTTTTCTGCTATCCCTCGTATTTACTTCCATTCAATGCGGATATTGAATATTTTAAGTTTGGGGGTGGTTTGAGGGATTAGTAGTTGTTGTTGTATTATGTGTGCATATAGATATCATGTTTTGCATGTTAGTAGTAATTCATACATGTTTGTGCGTATTAATTATGTTTGTTTCATATAGGACATTCTGTTTTTTTTGTTCCGTATACCATGTGAGTTCATATTAGTTACATTTCATGGTATGCATATTTCACGATCCCTTAGAACAAGCTAATTCTGATTGGTAGGTAGGTGTTTAATTGAGTGTGGTAATGATGAATAGAGGGTTGACTTATAGTTTCTATGAAATTGACTTATGTGTTTCGAAAACAAAAACTAATTACACAGTCTCATTGGGTGCTTTTTGGCTAGGTTGGGGTCATGGTTGTTTGGATGTTTTGAGATTTAATCACTTGATTATATTTAGAATTTTCGTTATTCCCTTGATAGCCTAGAACATTTAAGTCTAAGTTTGGGGGAAAACAGGGATTTCATGCTTAATTGTAAATAATTGTCAATAATTTCTAGGCGTCAAATGGCTAGTAGCCGGCTCATATTTATATGAGTAGTCTAGGGTTGGAATTGAGAATTCTCATTCCAGATTGCATAGAAAAAGAAAAAAAATAGAAAAAAAAAGAAGAAAAAAAGAAAAAAAAAGAGTCAAAAGTTTCAATTATTTATATGCAAAATTAACTAGGGTGAGCTCTTTAATACTCGAGCAATTAAGTTCTAAGGGACTTTGTGCCTAGTGACCTAAGGCTTTTATAGTCTGGGATCCACTAACCCAACGCTCGTTACATGGGTATTATTGTATAAGCCTTTTGGGGTCTCATCCTTTGCACGGTTAAATAAGCATGCTTGTATATATGTGTCGTAGTAGTTAGTAATAAAGCATGGATTTCTGTCTACTTTGGATAAGGATGGAGGTGTTCCTAGGTTATGAAGTGTCTACAGTCTATTCTATTTATAAACCTGTGATTGTCTTGACGAAGAGCATGTATGATCTTTGACCTAGTTTTGGGAGTATTTGTGATGAGCATTGAACATACGCACGTTTCTGTTTATGTATTGTTAGTATACGGGAACTTGGTCGAGCTCTATTTGGATTTAGTTGCATTCTCTAATATATTTGCTTGCTAGTTGGTTTTGGTTAGTTTGAAGGGGATCGTTGCATTTTTCACATTAGTTGCATTCATGCATTGCATTGCATTAGGTTAAATGGTTTTTGTGGGTACATTCGCTATAGGCCCTCACGAGACCTTACTCGTCCACTGGAGCTGCCTAGGGGTTTAAAGGGCTTGTTGCATATGCCAAATGCAACCGTGATCACCTACGGAAGTGGTATTAGTTAGTTAGTTAGTTGTAATTGTTTATGCTTGAGGACAAGCATCGGTTTAAGTTTGGGGGTGTGATAAGTGGATTTATATCCACTTGGATCGCTTCAATTCGGCTTAAATTGATTGTCTTGGACTCAAGTTTATTGTAGTTTTGATGTGTTTTTCTTAGTTGTGCAGATTTATAAGAATGTCGATTATGGGTGATGCTTCTATCGTGTTTGGAGGATTAATTGATTAAAATTCGGATTTTCCGGGAAGGTTGCGCAGTCTACACTGTTTTGGCCATATCTGGAGTTCTATAAGTCCGTTTGAGGCCCGTAAGCTGTCCATGCGAAGCCTGGAAGATTTTCTACAACTTAGGACAGGACAAGAATACTGATGGGAGCAGGTAATTTACTGTTTTGCCCTTTTCAAGGTCTAATTATATTTTGGGCAGTTTTTGGTACCTAAATCGAATTCTAATTGTAATAGAAGGTAATTTCTTGCTGGACAAGACTTGGAGTGCCTATATAAATACATCCAACCCCTTGTAATTAGACAATTAGAGAATTAGATAATTAGATATCTTGTACATAATATAGCTTAGATCCGCAAGGGAGTAAAGGAGATAAGGATTCAACGCTCGTGACAAGCAACGGATCTAGATGTACTTCATCTTTTGTATCATAGATTTGTTTTCTCAACTCTTGTTTTTTTAATATTATTACTTTCTTTCATATCTTGTCTTCTATCATGGTTTCAATAGATCCCATGATGATAAGAGGTTCGATTATGAACTAATCGTTGTCATGGGATTCTAACGGATTTATTTATGGAGATTTAGTATCTTGATGCTTTAAAAATATGTGTGTGATGTATATTTGATATCCTCGAATGGTTATGCTTAATTGATAGATGCGTCATGAACATCTAATTTGTTAATCTCTTGTGAAGTGAAAGTGGATCTTGAGATTTAGAACTTGCCATGCTAGCATAGGTTCATGATTATTTATCAACATGATTCGTAGTATGAGATGAAAATACTTATATTGCCCTGTGTGATCTTTATGGATAACTTGTTCTTCAACCGTTATGTTTTCAAATTCTATAGACATATAGGGTCTAAGAATAATTGGTGTCTATTCATCTTCTATCTCTTTTGTGGATGTATGTTTAGTTTGGTATACGTATGCTGACAGGTAGCGTGTACTTGTTTCGTGTTATCCGATCAGATATCATAACTATTGCATATAGTGATTAAAGGCGTCAGATCTAAGCGAAGTATTTAATGAAGTTAGGATTCCTTGTCTTCTATCGCATAAATTCTCATTAGTTAATTAATTATTAGTTGTCAATTTGTTTCTTAGTTAATTTTAGTTAATCAAAAATATATTTGTTAATTGTCTTAGCAGTGAAGGATAACCATACATTGTTGCATAGGTGCATGAACTGAATTGAAACCTAACCAGATCTCTGTGGGAACGAACTTGACTTCTATCTGTATTACTTGTGACCACGTATGCTTGCGTAATTTTGTGTTGACAATGAAGATTCAGATTCTGATAATAAATCAAGTGATGAGATGGTGAACCTAGCTCTTGTTGGTCTTGATGATGAGAATGATGCTCAAGGAATTTTTCAAGATGGCCTTGTAGATAGTGATGTCTCGGATTCGGATGACAACAATAGTGAGGTAAATAATTTTTCTGATATATATTCTCATTCCTCAATGTTTGATGAATTAACCATGCAGGATCATAGTAATTTATCTAATGAGGTACTCGAAGAGTTGAAAGATAAGAATGATAAACTCAAAAAGAAGAATATTCAACTTAAGAAGATCATATTTGAGTTAATGGATGAGAAGACTCCTGCTAAAAAGCATGCTCAAAATCTTACTGATCTTATAGCTGAGATATCCCAGCTTGAAGGGATAAACAAATTGCTTGTCAAAAGATATGATACACTTATGAAGGAACTCAGCGAGCTGAGAACAACAATAGAGGCTCAAGATGCATGTTTAAAAGCATTTAGTCCAAGGGAATCATGCTCAGTGGAAATATCTCAACAAGCTGAAAGAATCAAAGAATTGGAAACTGAAGTCAAGAATCTCCAGAAAGGATGGGAAAATTTGTTCAAGGAGAAGACACAATCAAGTCTATGATGAAATATGCAAAGGTTCCAACTAAAAGAGAAGGAGTTGGATCGGCTTCAACATCAGGACTAAAGTATGATGGCAAACATGGAATTCCTTATGACTATGCCATGCCATGGAGAATATGCCATAAATGTGGAAATAAAGGTCATTTGGCAAATCATTGCAAAGTTCAGAATGCCAATCCAGCTAGCTGGAACAGACAGATTCCTCACAGGCAGCTAGCTGACAGAACAGTTGGAACAAGATATTCAGCTTCTAAAGTGATCCAAATGTGGATCAAGAAATCTAATTTAAATGTTCTATATGTTCTATCAACTAACCATTATGGACCCAAACAAGTATGGGTACCAAAACGTTGAGTTGGTTTTTTATTTGTTTTGTAGGTATGTCTTGTTGTCAAAGTAAGATCAAAACAATGGATTTTGGATAGTGGATGCACAAGACATATGAGTGGTGATAAATCACAATTTCTTACTCTCAGTAAGAAAAAGGGTGTAAGTGTCACCATTGGTGATAGCAAAACACTCCAGATTCTTGGGAAAGGGAAGATTGGTAATAGTGTCATTTCTATTGATAAAGTACAATATGTTCAAGGTCTTAAATATAATTTGCTTAGTGTAAGTCAGTTGTATGATGATGGACAATCTGTTCTTTTTGATAAAGAAAAGTGTACTATTAATGTTGGCACTAACAAAGTCCCCCTAGTTGCTAGAAGGGAAGGAAATATATATATTTTGGACTTTAAAATGCAGGATTCATCTTGGTGTCTAGCTGCAGTTGATACAAATCCAGAAATTTAGCATAGAAGGCTTGGACATGCTCATATGGACTTACTCAGCAAGCTGTCTTCAAAGAAACTAGTTAAAGGATTGCCAAAATTGAAGTATGTCAAGATGGAAACTTGTTCGGCTTGCCAATTAGGCAAAAAAATCAGGACTCCACATAAATCTAAGAATATGGTATCAACTTCTAAACCTTTAGAGCTTCTTCATTTAGATTTATTTGGTCCGGAAGCATTGGAGGAAAACAATATGCATTTGTTATTGTAGATGATTATTCTAGATATACATGGGTATTGTTTCTTCGTACTAAAGGTTGTGCTTTCAGTGAATTTGAGAAGCTAATTAAGTTATTTGAGAACAAGTTTAAGATAAAACTTGTGAGTATAAGAAGTGATCGAGGTGGTGAATTCCAAAAAGACTTTATCTCATATTGTGAAGATAGAGGCATTTCACATGAATTCTCTGCTCCAAGAACCCCATAGCAAAATGGAGTTGTGGGAAGAAAGAACAGGTCCTTACAAGAAATAGCTAGAACATTGCTGCAAGAGAGCAAGCTGCCAAGAAGTTTCTGGGCAGAAGCAGCCAACACAGGTAGCTATGTTCTTAACAGAGTACTAATCAGGCCTATTCTCAACAAGACTCCATATGAATTACTGAAGAATAAGAAGCCAAACATAGGCTACTTCAAAGTCTTTGGATCTAGGTGTTTTGTACTCAAATCCATTGATAGAGATGGTAAATTTGATGCCAAATCATATGAAGCAATATTTTTGGGATATTCTTTAACAAGTCATGCATATAGAGTTTATAATATTTCGAAACGTACTGTTGAAGAGTCAGTTGATGTTTCATTTCAAGAATCTAATGTTGATCTGTCAAGAGATGAGGAAGATATTGCAGGTTCAGATGATGCCAACGAGCTGCTAAGGTCAAATACAGTAACACAGCTAGCTGCCAATGAAGCAGATTCAGAAAATGCAGCAACCCAGCGAGCTACAGTAGAAACTGAATCTCCTCTAGTAGATGAAACATGTGATAAGATGTCAAAACTCACCTTGGAAGATTCTAGAGGTCAGAGATCACAAGAAAAGATGCCAATTTATAATGGGGATGAATCCCCTCCACCATCTAAGAGAATTAGAGCCAATGAAGAAGTTATGGCTCATCATCATTTTCCAAAGTCAACAAGGACGGTAAAGAACCATCCTCCAGAGTTGATTATTGGTGATAAATCAGAAGGCATCAAGACAAGGAGAAGTCAAGCTAACTTTTGTGCATTTGCTGCCTTCCTAGCTCAAGAGGAACCAAAGAATATCAATGAAGCACTAAAAGATGAGAATTGGATCATGGCAATGCAAGAAGAACTTAATCAGTTTGAAAGATGTGATGTTTGGGAACTTGTAGAGCCACCTAAAGATGCTTCAATCATTGGTACTAAATGGGTTTTCATGAACAAAGTTGATGAAGAAGGAATGGTCACTAGAAACAAAGCGAGGCTTGTTGCACAAGGATATAATCAACAAGAAGGAATCGATTTTGATGAAACTTATGCCCCGGTTGCAAGGCTAGAGTCAATAAGGATGTTACTATCATTTGCATGCTTCAAGAAGTTCAAGCTACATCAAATGGACGTGAAAAGTGCATTTCTTAATGGATACTTGAAAGAAGAAGTATATGTCAAGCAACCTCCTGGATTTGAGAGTGATCAATTTCCTAATTATGTTTTTAAGTTGAAGAAAGCATTATATGGATTACGACAAGCTCCTAGATCTTGGTATGAAAGGTTAAGTAAGTTTTTAATAAAGAATGGCTTCATTCGAGGTAAAATCGATCCTACATTATTTACTAAACTGATTGGTAGTGATATTCTAGTTGTGCAAATATATGTGGATGACATTATTTTTGGATCAACTAATGATAATTTGTGCAAGTGGTTTTCTAAGTGTATGCATAGTGAGTTTGACATGAGTATGATGGGTGAGCTCAATTACTTCTTGGGGCTCCAAATCAAGCAAACTCAAGATGGAATATATGTACATCAGTCCAAGTACATCAAGAACTTGCTAAAGAAGTTTGGATATGAGAATATCAAGGCAAAATCTACACCTATGAGTTCTGCCAGCAAGCTGGCTGCAGATGAACGAGGTAAAGATGTAGATGTTCGAAAGTATAGAGGTATGATTGGTAGTTTATCATATCTTACAGCCTCTAGACCTGATATTATGTATAGTGTATGTGTTTGTGCTTGGTTTCAAGCTCAACCTAAAGAGTCTCACTTGAATGCTATTAAAAGAATTTTTAAATATTTAAGTGGAACTACTACTCTTGGATTATTTTATCCCATCACAAATGCATTTGATCTTGTTGGGTATAGTGATGCAGATTATGCAAGTTGTCAAACTGATCGAAAGAGTACAAGTGGTGTTTGTGCATTTCTAGGATAGAGTTTGGTATCTTGGCAAAGCAAGAAGCAAACTTCTGTTGCGTTATCCACAGCTGAAGGGGAGTATTTAGCAGCAGGAAGTTGTTGCTCTTAAATGCTATGGATGATTCAAACACTACGAGATTTGGGAATTAAATGTGGCAAAGTCCCCATTTATTGCGATAATACAAGCACTATCAACATATCAAAGAATCCAGTGAATCACTCAAGAACCAAGCATATCGACGTTCGACATCATTTCTTGAGGGACAATGTTGCAAAAGGAAAAATTGAGCTGATCTTTGTAAGTACAGAGTACCAGCTAGCTGATATCTTCACAAAGCCATTAGCCGAGGAACGTTTCACTGTGCTACGTCGCGAGTTAGGCATGTGTAATGTCTAGCCAGCTAGCTGCTATGGAAGATTGGAACACTTTCATGTCTATCCAGCTAGCTGCTATGGAAGTTTGGTACACTTTCATATGATATTTTTATTTTATTGTGTAAAATCTCATTATGTGCTAATTGTTTATTATTCCTAAGTGCTGAGTTAAAATTGATTTTTTATATATGATATTATATCAATATTCTATTATTTTATCTTGCTTATTTCTATAAAATTAGGCGAATGTGTTGACATAATGTAGAATTTTATTGTTGGGTCAGGTTGTATTAGTTTTATTCGAAAAATTAGATTTTTCCCCTTAATTAATAAAAGAGGGTCACTTAGCGTTTCTCACTCTTATTATCATCTAACCTCCCCAAAATTGAGATTAGGGTTTCTCGCCGCTTTCACTCGATAAACACATATCTCTCTATATTGACACACAAATCTTCATCTGTAAACAATCAAACAATGGGGAAAACTCGAGCTTCCAAGAAAACTCCAGTCACCGTCTCCAAAACTCAAAAGGGAAAGAACAAGAGGCTTTTCGATGAAGATGATGACATCGATATCACTCGGGTTCAAGTAGACAGTGGCGATGAGATGTCGGAGATTCAGAAATCAGGGCAACGTGATGGTGTGTCCGCAAAAAGAACCAAATATGGGATTTCGTTCACTACTGAGGATTTGGAATCGCGTTTCAAGCAACTTGATTTGGGCAATCGACGTATTGTGTTTGGTCGACCACTTGCAGGTAACTCCTATGTTAAATACGGAGCTATTAGTTGTTTTGCTAAATTAGGGTTTGAGTCATTCATCAAAGACCTACCCCGAGAATGCTATCCCTCGTGTGTCTATGAGTTTTATGCGAATTTGGTCGTTGAACAACCTGCTCTTTTTGTCTCATATGTTCGTGGTCAAAGAATTTCTTTGAATGCTCCTGTGCTTAGCTCTATTATGAACATTGAACAACCCTCTAACGTGTCAATTGGTACTAAAAAGGGTCCCACTGAATTAGATAATTTTTCTAAATTGGACCAATTGAAAATTATTCGTGGGATAGAAGATTTAATGGAGTACACCCCTCCAACAACTAACACTGTGACTCCTCTGGCTCATGTGTTGTTTAAAGTTTGCATTGATAATGTTAACCCTCGTACGGGCACTCGTTCGAACATTTCGGGTCAAGATGTATTTGTCGTGTCTATGCTGTTATTTGAGAAACCTTTTAACTTGGCTGGTCTCATAAAATATGATGGATGTGTTCGAAACAAACACTGCACCAATGCCCTATGGTTGTCTGTTGACAAGGGTGTTTCAATGGTATAGACTTAATCTCAAGGATGAAGACTGTGAGTTGGCTAGAGAGTTTTTGGATACTAAAAGTTTATTGCAATCCCATCTCAAACTTGACTCTGATGGTAAGGTTATTCGCATGGATCCTCCTCCTCCTCCACCTGTTACCCCTCTTCCTTCTACACCAGTTATTTCTGGGAATGCTAATGTGGCTGGAATGGATCATTCTGAGGATTTCAAGCGTCTCAAAGCTGCAATTCAGAAGTTAACTGATCAGGTTTCAGAAATGGCTGAAGAAATGTCATCTCTCCGTGAGGCAATAACTGGCTCTCGAAATTCTGCCTCCACTAGGACAGGTGTTCAATCTGCAGATATCTCTGTTCTTCATGATTTTGCCAACATTGCTGCTAGATCTGCTGGAAATGTGCCGTTGGTGAGTGTTGTTGATCCCACTCTGGATGCATCTGGCTCAAAATTTGCTGCTAGGCCTTTTGAAGCAAAGAATGACGAGGTTGATGATGAGTCCTAAATGTTCGCTTTTTAATGATTAAGGGGGAGAAACATTTTAGGATAAACTTGGTTATTTGTTTAAGTTTATTTTTCTGAACTTGGCTTATGTGTGTTTGATGAATTTGTGTTGTTGAAACTCTGATGAATGTGGTTTATGTCTAAATCTATGTATGGTACTTTAGCTTATATTTATTTGCTTTTAATATGATTGCAAGATTTAGGGGGAGTTTTGTATTTCTCCTAAAATTGGTGTATAATCATCAAAAAGGGGGAGATTGAAACCCTCTAATTTTGATGATCATACCTAGGAAGCAAGCTGGAAATATGTTCTGGATAAACATTGTTTTGCAGGTTAATTATTCACATAAATTCACAGCAGAACACAGGGCATCTCAGCTAGCTGGCAAGGCATCTAAGCTAGCTTACAGAGGTTCTCAGCAAGCTGGCAGTCTGCCCAGAATGTGAAAGGGAAGTTCGGCTATATAGATTTCAATTAGACTTCATAAATAAGAGTGGCCTGAATATATTCATGATATGATATATATATATATATATATATATATATATATATATATATATATATATACATATATATTAAAACACTCTTCTTTACAAAAGTTTTCTAAAAACAACTTTCCTTAGTAAAGGAATCTTTTGAATTCTTTAATTCCCCACTAAAAATAACCCATGTGCTCTTTTCAAGCATGCTCTCTTTAATAATAAAAGCTTACATGCTTCTACATTTCCACCACCTGTTGTCTTGTAGAAAAGCTTACAAAGAAAACATATACTCATTTTCAAACTCATTGTTTTCTTCATTCTTTTCTAACGGATTTCTTCAAAGTTAAAACACATTCTCATCACTCTTTACTAGTTTTATTCTTCTGCGTGAGAATCATTATATCTTCAGAATATTATATATCAAACCTACAGGTGAACGTTAGTAGTGCAATTAATTTGAACAAAGCCAAACGTGAGAAGTGATCTTCAAGACCGTTGCAAGATTGTTCATAATTTGTAGCTCCTGTACTTCACTATAAAGGCTTGCATATTTCTTCTCTGAAGATAACAAGAACCTTCAAGCAATATTCAAGAATACAAGAAACAACTCTGCACACCATTTCAAAAGAGCTCCTGTACTATATTATATACATCAAGTTTTTATAGAGTTCATATCCTTGAGTTGTAATTATTTTTATCCATTGTATTGTTCAACTTGTAAAGTTGGTAGTTGCTGAATTGTTGAGCTTGTGGAACAAGGGTTCAAGGAGCATTAGGCTAGAGAAGTTTATACTTGGTTTAATATAGAACTTAGAGAGCTGTGTTCAGGAAACAAGGGGTTCCAGCTAGCTGCAGTCAGTAACTGGGTGATATGGGAGATATATTATTGAGTCTTGTAATTGGATTCTCTTGTGATCAATAATATATTCTCTTACCAAGTTGGTAAGGGACTAGGACGTAGACCATGGAAGATTAGGGGTCGAACCTAGCTAAAATTCTTGGTGTTCTTTACTTACTGCAATTTTGTCTTTCTGCATTGCATATCACAGCTAGATGCATATTCATTAATCTATTTCATTTCATTAACCCAGTCAGCTGCCTATCGTACCCAGCTAACTGCCAGTCTATATTTTTAGGCAGAATAATTTTATTTGATCATTGTTAGTCATAACACCTATTCACCCCTCCCCTCTAGGTGTATTTTCAATTTATAACATAATAAAAGAAAAACCATATCAATAATCTATACTATTATATAATAGTCGAAACATATTTACTTTTAGTTGAAGATATTACCTTTTATAAACACCTAAAAACATCAATCGTATCATATCTTCCTATCATTAATATTTACTTTCGAATTAAAACACGTTACCTTTTCGATTTAAAACTAATCTTATCACACCATATTTTTCAATTATTAATAAAATATATTAAAAATCCATATATGTTATTTATAATAAGAAATCATTAGTATAATTCGTGAACATGAGTATATTAAATTATATTAAATTAAAATTAAAAAATATTAAAATTAATGATTATATAAGAACATAGTTGTAGTATAAAATAAAATTTATAACATAATAAAAGAAACACCATATCAATAATCTATCTATACTACACTATTATATAATAGCTGAAACATCAAAAGTTTTGGTACCTTTTTTTAGTACTTCATGACTTTACTTATTTACCCTTCATTATGAAAAAAATATACTATATCTATAATATTAAAATGATACTCCTAAGTTTTGATGATCACAAACAGTAAGCCATTTGGCTTATTAGTAGATATCAAACAGCATGCTAGTTGTGTAAAGTTTTGATGATCATAAACAGTAAGCCATTTGGCTTATTATTAGATATAAAACAACATGCTAGTTGTGTATGTACTCACTTGGTTTTGCAGAATACTCTAGCTTACTGATTGTATAATCAGTTTATCTAACAACAAGCCAAAGTTGAGATACAGTGATAGTTTGGCAAGCCAGTTGCACATAGTCAATACACAAACAGCAAGCTGATAGCTTGTAGTTTGATATAAAACATCATGTATTTCTGTATTGTACTAACTTGGTTTTGCAGGGTATAATAGCTTACTGATTGTTTATTCAGTTTGTCATAAACAGCAAGCTATTTGTATAAACAGCAAGCCATTTTCAATTGTTCAGAATTCCTGTAGATAAAGATCAAACAGACATATCTATATTCTCTGGAAACTTGGTTGATGATATGGAAATGCAAAAGTATAAGGCCATGTATCTGTTCAGCTCACTAGAACCAAAACAGCAAGCTGACATGAACTTGCTATGTTATTTCGGTAATGTACTAACTTGGTTTAGCAGGGAAAATTAGCTTACTAATTGGATAATCAGTTTGTCACAAACAGCAAGCAAAATTCATGGACAAACAGCGAGCCAGTCAGAAATAGCGTGCCAGTCTCACAAACAGCAAGCTGTTTGTGTCTGCCAGAATTAAGGAACAGTTTGGTTCTTCAAGGAGCATGCAACGAAAATATTGTTAGGAATATTTGTAGGGGCCCTCTGAATATTTTCTAGCATGCCAGTACTCATAGCTCACACATTTTGGGAGACAAAATTGATTCCTTCACTTAAACTAACTAAAGTAACATTCTACTTTACTATACTTTAAGCTCCACTCAAACAAGTCACATGGGGATGCTTCCTTCATCATATCAAACATTATTGTTCATTCTATACACGCTCCATCTTCTCTCTCAACTGATACATACATTCAAGCTCCTCCAAAATTGTTTAAAACAACAATCACTACCAACGGCTTCAAGAAATTCTATACCGTTGGAGCCTTTCTATCTTAAGTTCAAAATATTATTGTTTACCTATATAAAGGTTGGTCTTTCTCAGTTCTTATCATCCATTATTGAATATCTATCAAGTGCAGAAACAAGAAACTATACACAACCACCAAACTTACATTACAAAATCTTTCTAAACCTTTCAAACCCATATATACACGAATATATATATTCAGAGGGTTCATAGGTTGAGTTGTATTTATTTAAATCTTTGTATTGTTCAAGTTGTAATTGATTTATTGCTGTACAAGGTTGGCTTAAGGTTTAGGGTGGGTCGAACTAGGTTAGAGAAGGATACTTGGGTATTGCTTAGAGAGCTAGTTCAGCACAGGAAACAGCAAGCCATTTGTAAGCAGCAAGGATATAAGGGAGATATATTGTTGGATCTTGTAATTGGTTTATATTTGATCAATAATATATTCTCTTACCAAGTTGGTAAGGGACCAGGACGTAGACCATAGGGGTTTAGGGGTCGAACCTGGCTAAAAGATCTTGTGTTCTTTAATTTTCTGCATTTTAGTTACGAACAGCGTACCATTTGCAAACTGATAAAACACAAACAGCAAGCTGTTTGTAGTAATTTTTAAAATAGTTCATAAATTAGGATTGTTAGCCATAAACACCTATTCACCCCCTCTAGGTGTTGTTTTCAATTGGTATCAGATCTTTGGTGTACTAACATTTCTGTAACAGGAAAGTACAGATCCTATGGCACACATTTATGAAGATTGACAATCATCAAACATGCCACCACTTCTCGTTGGTGCAGAAAATTATGATTTATGGAGACTAAGGATGAAGATGCTTCTGATTAGAAATCCACTTGAATGGTTGGTTGTTAAAGATGGTCCATTTACCTTTCTAGATGAAAACGGCAAACCAAAAGATGTTGATGATCTTAGCGGGGAAGAATTGATAAAAGCAAGCTATAATGGAAATGCCAAGTACACACTGATTTGTGGTCTTTCAGATTCAAATTTTGCCAAGGTCAGTTCGTGCATCACAGCAAAGGAGATATGGGATACCTTAGAAATACATTATCAAGCTACAACAAAAGAAGTATGTGTCAATTCAAAACAGCAAGCTGCTTCATGTGACACAAATAAATCTAAGGCGCCACTCCTAACCTGGAATGATGATGAGGAATCAGCTTCTAATGATGACTCAAGTGATGAGATGGACAATCTAGCCTTTGTTGGTATTGATGATGAAGATACCGTAAGAAGAAATATCAAAGAAGTCCTTGTAGACAGTGATGTGTCAAATTTGGATGATGCAAGTAAGGTAAACTCAATTAACTCTGATTTGCCTTCTACTTCTACTATGCTAGATGAACTAACCATGCATGTGCCAAGTAATGTATCTATCATTGAGTTCATGGAATTGAAAAATAAAAATAATGAGCTTGAAAAGAAGAATACTCATTTGAAGAAAATCATTTCTGATTTAATGGCTGAAAAGGCTCCTGAAATCAACCATGATGATCTTATTGCTGATTTAAAGGAGAAACTCATTCAATTCGAAGGAGTTAATAAAGTAATTATACAAAGGAATGAGGTTCTTATGAAAGAACTCAGGGATTTGAGGTCAAAGATTAAAGCTAGAGATGAGTGTATAGAATCATACAAGATTAAGGAATCTAGCAAAGCTGAATATTCAAAATCTGCTGAGAAGAGACTTCAGCAAGCTGAATGTACAGAAAAATAGCACGCCATTCTTATCAAACAGCAAGCTGAACTGATTTCTCTTCTGGAAAAAGAGGTCAAAGATCTTGAGAAAGGGTTGGAAACATTTGTTCAAGGAGAAGACAATCTAAAAACAATCATGAAAAAGGTAAATGTTCCATTGGTAAGAGAAGGAGTTGGCATGAACCTCAACAAGAAGCATGGTGCACTCAAATACGATGGAAGAAATGGCATACCATACAACTATGCTATGCCTTGGAAAACATGCAACAAATGTGGTGGAAAAGGACATTTGGAAAAACATTGTGTAGCTCAAGTCAATCACAAAGCGAAAACAACTTACTAGAATGGAACAGCTAGTCGACAAACAGCTTACCAGAAAGAACCAGTCAGGCAACAAACAGCATGCCAGAATGCTTCTGTCAGAAGGAAAACAACTTACCATCAGTCACCAAAAGTGGTCCAAATGTGGATCAAGAAAGCTGATTTAAATGTTTTATATACTATTTCTACTAACCAATTTGGACCCAAACCTATATGGGTGCCAAAACATTGAGTTGGTGTTTGTTTTGTAGATATGTCTTGCGGCTAAAGGAAGGTCAAAGCAATGGATATTGGATAACGGATGCACTAGATATATGTGTGGAGACAAGTCTCAGTTTATAAGTATCAAAATGAAGAAGGGAGGAAGAGTTACCATTAGAAATAGCAAGACTCTTCGAATCCTTGGTATTGGTTCTATTGGTAATAGTAAGATTTCGATTGATAAAGTTCAATATGTCAAAGGTCTTTCTTGTAATTTGCTTAGTTTCACTCAATTATCTGATGATGGGCATATTGTTCAGTTTGGCATTGATAAATCAATTATCACTTTTGGTACTAACAAAATCCCCCTAGTTTCTAGAAGGGAAGGAAATATATATATGTATTGGACTTCGAAATGGAGGAAACAACGTGCTGTTTGGCTGCAATGGATAATGATCCATATATTTGGCATAGAAGGTTGGGACATGCACACATAGACTTGCTTAATAAATTATCAAGCAAGAAATTGGTCAGAGGACTACCCAAACTGAAGTATACCAAGACTGAAGTGTGTTCAGCATGCCAATTGGGCAAACAAATTTGAAGTACACACAAAGCAAAGAAAATGACTTGTTGGTATAAGAAGTGATAGAGGAGGTGAATTTATCATTGAGAACTTTATTGCATATTGTGAAGAAAGAGGAATCTCCCATGAATTTTCTGCCCCAAGGACTCCACAACAAAATGGAGTGGTAGAAAGAAAGAATAGGTCACTTCAAGAAATAGCAAGGACACTATTGCAAGAAAGCAAGCTGCCTAGGAGTTTTTGGGCCGAAGTTGTCAATACAGCATGCTATTTGTTGAATCGAATTATTATCAGGCCTATTTTGGACAAAACTCCATATCAATTATTGAGAAACAAGAAGCCAAATATCAGCTACTTCAAGATTTTTGGCTCTAAGTGTTTTGTGCTCAAGACAATTGGTAAAGATGGTAAATTCGATGCAAAATCCTATGAAGCTATATTTCTTTGTTATTCTTTAACAAATAGGGCTTATAGTGTTTATAATATATATAAACATATTGTTGAAGAATCTATTGATGTTACATTTCAAGAACCTAACCATGATCTACCAAGAGATGAGGAAGAATTCGCAGGTGAAAGAGAAAGTATGCAACCTCAAATTTCTGACAAACAGCAAGCTGGAAGTTCAAATCAGCAAGCTGAAGCTGAGACTGAAACTGGAAGTCAGCAAGCCAAGAAGGATGTAGATTCTGACAAACAGCAAGCTGGAAGTTCAAGACAACAAGCTGAAATGGAAGATACGATTTCTAAAGTGGCTAAAATGACTTTGGAAGGTCCTAGAGGTTCTAGGGCTACTGAGAAACTACCTCTCTATGATGGAGAAGATCAGTTACCACCTTCAGCATCTTTCTTTGGGTCTTCGATCTCTTCCTCAGCCTTTTCTTCACGTTCTTCTTCATCAACGTTGTAACACCCCCAGATCCGGGGTCCGGGATCCGGTTGTTACAGTCTTCAATTTTGTCCACAATACTTGAACTTACCTCAAAATAAAATAAGTTACATCTTTATGACCCAACACAACAATATAAAACACACCCGTTATAGTCCCAGAGATGAAATCAGAGTAACAACCAAATTTTATTAAACACATTATTAGTTCTTACAACCCAAAAGAGTTACAATATGAATACATACTCTTTGCCATCCATTTACATAAGTCATACTAGTCCATATATTTAGTACTGAAAGAATGAATCTATCCTACCAATAGCTTTCTCTACGGCTCTAGTATTCTCATCGTCCTCGCCAGCATCGAGTGCGCCATGTGCGAGTCATCTGGTCTAGCTGTTGTTGTGATATAATAATAAAGCAAGGGTGAGCAATAGCCCACCAACAATAATATTTAACTGAACGATAATATATAACAGTTAAAAATATCATTATTTCCATATGCCATGCATTAACGAAGTTAGTGCCAGTATAATATAAAGGATGAAGTTACAGGGTAACTTAAAGTATTTATTTTGTGGAAATATCTGCTAAGTCAAAATAAGCAAGATATTATCATTTATCATATAAAGAGGAACTTGCAAGGAAAATATTGCAATTCCAGTTATTAACATTTTTCGAAGTCCTACAACCTGAAAGAAGTCTCTTCGATACGTGTTGCGGAAGACACCGTCAACCTGAAAGAAGTCTCTTCGATACGCGTTGCAGGGAATTCCCAATTTGGGAGATGAACCAATACTGGATTTATCACGCGCCAGCTGTCCCACTCCTTGATAATCAGTCGGGGATGGTACAGCCCAATATAGTTTACTACCGGTAGAAGGAAGAACTGACGGCTCCACTTGTCGATTGCCTTTAATAGTAACTCCCTGGCCAATGGTTAGGCCTTATGATGGACCGCGTGACTCGGCTTCTTATACACGACTCCTAGTTCGAATAAATCCACGGCATTGAAACGTAGAGTTTTTCCTCCCTTCCCCAAGTGAAATACTTGTTGATAAGACTCCACAAAGTAGTCGTATCTAGTTAGAAAGGAAAATTCACCAACATTTCCCAAGCTTTTGCTTGTTAATGGATATCAACTTGTTCCAACAATCTTATCCCTCGAATGATGAGAAGGTACACACAGACTTAATGAGTCCATAGAAACCAAGTTCCGAGTGAAAAGGATAAATTATGACCGAGAAGTCAACAAGATAAATAACCTTTCTCAAGTAAGTTCTCCTATAATATGGAAGTTTGAGCGAGCATTTAAATCCTTTTAAGATAGATTTAAATGAAAAATAAAGAGTTGAGAACCTTTCCTTGATAAAATAGTCGTAAAAAGACTCCGAAATATTTTACATAATATTTGGAGGTGAAAGATAATCTCCAAATAATATAAATCATTTTAAAAAGAATATAAAAGAATTAAATAAATATTCCAAGAATATTTATTAACTCAATAGTAATTACGAAATATTATTAAATCATAATATTGCTCGTAAGTAATCCTCGAATGAATATATAGAATTATTTACTAAATAAATCCTTCTTTAAATGAATATTCGAAATAATATTCATTAAATAATTAAACTCCAATAAAAATTTAAAATAATATTCAATAAATAAGTCAAACCTTAAATGAATATTTGAAAATAATATTCATTTAATAAATAATCTTCTAAATGAATATCCAAATAATATTCATTTAGTAATCAAAACTTTAAAGGAATAATCGAAATAATATTCCTTAAGTAAATAGAACTTCCAATGAATATTTTAAAATAATATTCATCAAGTACATAAAACCTTAAATGAATATTCGAAAGTAATATTCATTTAATAAATAACATTCTAATGAATATCAAAATAATATTCATTAAATAATCAACTCTAAATGAATATTCGAAACTAACATTCATTTAATATTTCTCGACTGAGATAATACTCGAATAACATTCCTCGAAATATTTCCAAGTAATTGATACTTTATGGAAATATAAATAATGTTTAATAATAACATTCCTCAAAATAAATAATAATCTGCCGTTGGAATCCCTCCGGGTTTCCACGACTATCTATATCTCAAAATACCGACTCCCGGTCTATAATTAAGAATGAATATCATATGCCCTTCGCTAAGGGTTTTATCAAAACAATCCAGCTTATAACTGATAATTCGTATCTAGTCTATTAGCCAATATCAATTCATGGAACAGGTATCATAATATAATTTGACAATGGGCATGCATGCTATGGTATATGTAAAATGGTAATCACATATATATATTATCACAACAATAGGTTCAAAGTTTTGAACACTTGTCTGGTAATCGGTTGTGGGTGGAGATAGCGTGCCCTGGGTCTGCTCGATGATCTATAAACAATCAGAACATTCGAGATAAACCACTTAACACCTTTTAAAATTCTTGGTATAACTTTACTTAAATCGAAACACGTTTTCGAATTATCTCGTTATACACCTTTTAGTGTAACTCTTTTTATTATTGATACGATCCGACATTTGTTCGTTATTACGACATGTCATCATACCCACACTCGGTATATACTTAAGTCGTATAAGTTCTAAAGTCGATCGATTACGAACCGAGATTATACGTCGAGTTTTATCGTTTGTTTTCTAAGTGTTTTACCAAAGTTATAACCAAGCGGGTTTTTAGGGGTTCGTTCGCGTTTAACTTCGATTCAAACATTTTTGTAAAATCGGAAAACGATCCGTTTGACATGTGGTTTTATCTCATACATTCCTTATGACCTCTAGTATTTATTTACCAAGATTTTCCACTGAGTAACATGCTTTACGAGGGTTCAATTGAAGTTACGAACTTTTACTTATGGTTTCGAACCAATTTTAGTAATTTGACCATAACTCCTAAACCATAAGTCGGAATATTTCGATTCTTGCGCCAAAAAGATCTATGGCTCGAGATCTACAAGGGCATGTCATTTATTCATCAAGGCCAGAAACTCATCATAACTGTTATGCACGGTTTTCTAGAGGTTAACGAAAATCGGGCATTAGGACGGCTATAAATCGGACGTTTCCAAATTGCTACAACAATCACCAAGCCACACCGGGCATACATACATCTTATACACATGATTCTCATCTCAACAAGTCCATAAATATCATACTTCACCATCATATTCATTATATCTCTTAGATCAATAAAGCTAATTACATAATCATGCTTATAATACACCATTTCATAACTAATCTCAAAATCATCCAATAATCATCAAAACTTAAACTAAGAGCTAGGATTTCTTGAGATGATTACCTTCCTTGGAGTATTTACTAGCCTTACTAAGCTTGATCTCGTCCTTGTATAGCCTTAACAAAACTTGGATCAACCAAAGAAAACAAGAAATCAAAGATTAGTTCTTGGAAGTTACTATTCATCCTAAACTTGTAAAAATCATAGAAAATTGAAAAATAAGAATTTAGCTCTCAAATTTTTACCACATCTTGGAATCTTTATAATCTTTGTTTTGAGTCCTAGATCATCAGATTTGAAGCTTCCTAGCTAGGGTTTTAAGGCCTCTTTTTCCACTGGATAGAAACTGGGCAGATTTGTTTCCCCAACTTTGAGCATGGATTTGGCTAGGCTATACTACTTTGTTGGCCATGAAATTTTGAGCGAATATTACCCATGGAGTGGAGAGACTATGGTTAAAATTTGGTGATTTTATCATGGATAGAAATGGAGATATGAATTTGTTTTTGGAGAGTGTTTCTGCTGGGCAGTTTTGAGAGAATTTGTGTTTGGCTAGCTTTGTTCTTGTTTGGTCTAATCCAATGCATTATTGTGATGTGTCTTGATAATATCTTGATGTTAAAGTAGCTTTATTAAAGCGGTGATGTAATGGATGATGAATTTGTAAGGACAAGTGTTGAAGATTGGATGGTGTTAAGGCTAACCAAGTGGTTTACTTGCTAAGTACTAGTTTCATCTCTAAGTATGCTAGTTGCATGAGTCATCACTTGGTTTGCTAGATATTTTCCACCACTACATGCATGTATCTTAATTCCCTGCTTCTTCGATTGATCGTTTGTAGGAATATCTCACGGATTTCTAATTAGGGTTTACCGGGAATCTTCTTAATATTAATACTATCATTCTCCATCTTTCTTACTTACTTTCGAATTTATATTCCTTAAATCCCTTCGTTAAATTCTTAAGTCTTTCAGTGTCCAGGGAACTCTCGGAGAAAATAAAAGTGCGGTTTTACAGAATCTGATAGCTTTTACATACACTTATTTTCCTCCTGGATCACTAATACGAACTCGGAAATCCATTTCGAATACTTCTATATAGTGTCATCTCACAATATTCTTACTTCCACCAAAAACACTATTCATTCTTTATTCTTCCTTTATTCCCTATATTTATGACAATGTCCTTGTTCTTTCTCGGGCGGTCCTTAACCCTTTCACGGAACCACTGGACTAATCGTTATCGATCTGGATGACATGAGAATATTCTCCTGTTTGGAATTGCCATAACTTATTCCCCTAGGAGATAGATTATTCTTACCTAAGTTGTCAACCATTAGCATTCTTCATGTCATAAAAACATTTGACTCCAAATCTATTCCTTTCATTCATTATCTCAATGGTTGCATCGTAGTCGTAGTCACTATTCACCATTACCTCTGTACATAATAAAAAGTTTTAATTATATCCAAAATTTGGGGTTCTTACAAACGTCCAACTTCTTTGAAGAACTCTTAGCTTTTTTTACCCTTTTTACTTGATGCCAACTTCGACTTCTTCTTCATCTTTTGTGTTGTCTGTTCGAGGGTTGTGAGTCTTTCTCCCATCAATTTAAGATGCTCTAGGACGTCAGCAGGAGTAATATTCTTTGCCCTTGGGGTTTGATCTTTCTCTACAGATTGTGTTGCTTCGCTATCAGAACTACCTGCCATCTTTCCACTCTTAAGATGATAACTCTCCCTTTCTTCTAGCACCAATGTTGATGAGTGGATTTCGTAACAACTTTTGAGAGGTTTATGGTGAGCTGTATAGGCTAACGATCAACTAATCTATGGAGAATGGAGGTTTTTTTGTGGGGGTTGAACTGAGCTCGTGATCGTTTACAAGAACCTCGTGAGTTCTCTTGAGGCTTGTGTCATGTGTTCTCAAGAATCTCTTAGGTGTTTATTGCGAGGCTTGTAAAACATGTTCTCAAGGTGCCTACGTACCCTTGTATATATAGGGATCAAGCTCATGTAGTTCTTTTTAGACTAGAAGTCTGGTCAGGCAGCAATATTCTAGGTTCATAATTCGTGGGGAACTCCTTTTTTCCAGATTCAGCCACGAATAGGCGACCTAAGTCGAGTAGAACTCAAGTTCTAGCCCGACTAGGAGTATCTTTACTAGTTCTAGTCCTATTAGATGTATTCAAGGATCATCTGCGCCCAAGGAATACATTCCAATAAGGAGTTGATGTTCATAACTTGTTCCTAAAGAATAGGAGGCTTAATCATACTATAAATCTGCTGGCATAAATCTGTTCTCGTACGGGAAGCTGTCTCTCAGGAACCTGTCGGCAGGAACCTATCTCCCAGGAAGCTGTCTGCAGGAACCTATCTCTCGGGAACCTGTCTACAGGAACCTGTCTCTCGGGAACCTGAACCTGTCCAGATCCATTTCACATGCTATTTATCCCCATTTAACTTAAGGGACCTCAAACATAACCCATATTAATCATACGGATTGGATCCTTAAGCCCAATGGGCCTAAATCTAGTCCATGGAGATTTTGGGTACAACAGTTGTCTATATTAATATATCTTTCACTTTGAAACAGAGGTCGAGCTTTGGGTTTGTCCGTATCATCATTTTTTGTAATACTTTTCTAATATGTGCATGTATATATTTTGCTAATTCTTTGGTTGATATTTTTTAACACATAATGGTCATGTGTTCAGGTTCTGAGGCTATATTTGCCGATCTGTTGTTGCTCTGTTGCATATTCCTTATCAAGTTCATTTTCTATAATTAGAATGAAGTCAGAGTTTTAGATGTGCTTTCTATTTCCAAGGTATGAGTCTTTCCGAAAATTCAGAAAATATGAACTAATATATTACTTGAGGAGTTCTTATAATATGTACCCAATGTTTTTAAATTTAAGTGCTTCTCAATGCACTTGTTGTCGATTATTGAGGAGCTTAAGCTCTCCTTGTAATAGATAAACCAGATATACAACTTCTCTGCCTCTTCTTCTTCTTCTTCTTCTTCTTCTTCTTCTTCTTCTTCTTCTTCTTCTTCTTCTTCTTCTTCTTCTTCTTCTTCTTCTTCTTCTTCTTCTTCTCAATCCCTCCCTTCTCTCTCTAATATCAACTATATACCTATATCATGACACCTTTGCATATTAATTTCCTTGGAAACAAGTTACTTTTGCTTTTTCCCCGAGCATATCAAGTTTTTGTGGTAACTCAAACTCTTAGATGAGCGTGATATTAATTTTTTGAATAGGTACTCTATGGTTAATCAAGGTCTTGTTAAAGAACCGGTTTTCTCATTGGCTTAATCGCAATGCCGAAGATGGTGAAGGGGGTGAACTTTTTTTTTGGCGGGGTTGATACAAATCATTTTAAGGGTGAGCACACATATGTTCCTGTGTCTCAGAATGGATATTGGTAGGTGCGTTTAAAATATTCCCCATAATTGTTTCCGTGTCCATGTGGTATACTTAATTTCACTATATTTATATTTTTTTTTTGTTGTTTTCAGTTTGACATGGGCGATGTACTAGTCGGTGGTGAATCCACTGGTAATCTTGTAGAAACTATTTTTTGCTCAGTTGCTAAATGATGTTCATCATGTGTAAATTTATGTCTGTATGATTTTGTTAGAATCCTGTGCTGGTTATGGACTTGACTGATGTATTATTCTTTTTTTAAGGATATTGCTCTGATGGTTATTCAGCAATTACCGATTCTGGAACCTCTTTGTTGGCCAGACCAGCTGTACGTACTTTATTAAAACCTAAGAAATTAAAACTATAAGCTATGATATACAAAATTTTCTTACCTGTAGTTGGTAGAATGCTAGTTGATTAATATTGGAACAATGAGATTCCTAAATGGTAATTATAGCGGAATAAGCATGCATTTGTAGTTCTGTGGATTGTGACTGTATATTCTGTCACAAAGTATGTTGATTCATAAGGTTGTTTCGTGCGCTGTACACGTGGTATAATTGAAATATACGTTATAATTCAAAGATTTTGCGATTTGGCAATGTCTTTGTGAATGATGACTTGAAAACTGAATTCATCTTCATTCTTTCTTATATCTGAGCTTTGGCAAATTCTGCGTAGGTGATTTCTTTTTTCTTTGTTTTGCACATCATAGAGTCTTATGCGTGTGAACTGGGTAGTGAAAACTGTTGTCTTAACTTCTTATATAACAACTGATTACATTTTAAGTGCATTTTAATGTTCTAGTACATTTTTTTATGACTTTTACTTTTACTTCAATTTTTATGTTAATGTACTTTTCTACCTAACAATTTACAGATCCCTTTGTGTCTGGTCTCCAATAATCATTTATTATAAACAATATAGCATCCCTCTTTTGATTTCTGTGCTCGTTGGTTTGGTTTATAGTCACATCTTCAGTTTGTTTCTAGTTTATTATAATTTATCCTATACTAAAGCTACTATCTGGCTCTACATTGCAGATTGTAATTACTCAGATTAATCATGCAATTGGAGCTTCAGGAGTTATAAACCAAGAATGCGTAGTGATAATTGTTCTCTGAATTCTAGTAAATTTTGAATGTTATATGATTTCTGTTGTACAAAAAATTTGTTTGCTAATTTTTTTTACTTGTCATTTATTAAATTTTAAAACACTGCAGGTGTGTCATCATCCTCCAATGAGTGCAGGTCATGCTGAAAATAAGCATTTTACATATGATAACACTTCGAAGTTGAAAACTAAGCTGATTGGGAATTCAGTCGATGTGTATCCACTTGGAAGGCCAGTTTACATTTTTATATTCACTCATATTATTATAGTTAGTATGTCGCTTTTCTTTTCTGGATTACAACAATTCAATATTTTTGGTATATCCCTGATTTTGACTATTGTTTAAAACACTGCAGGTGTGTCAACTCAGAACCAATTCATGAGGATCAAGTGCAGAATGCTGTCAAATTCCTATCACATCCAAAAGTTAAGGGATCTTCTGTCTTGTACAGACGTTCCTTTCTTGAGAAGAATGGCCTAACAAAGGAGGAGATAGATGAAGCCTTCCGCCGTGTGCCTGTATTCTTCTTCTTCTTCATATACACACCTCATGCAGCCCATTTTCAATTAAAACTCTTAATATTTTCCTCAATAGTTAAGATATGTAATAATACTATTTGTAATCATAAAAATATCTTGTTTCCAATGGCAGGATCAAACCACACCTATTTCAACCCATCAAGCAGCTGGAGGTAAAATATTTAATTTGAAGCTAGGTTTAACGTATTTAATTTGAAGTCAGGTTTCCTTGTTAGTAGTAATGTTGGAAAATATTCTTATGGGATGGGAAATAGGTCTTGTTAATTTAGTTTTATCTACTATTTTTATTGATGTAGATGGGCATTCAAAGTTGTAAAATTTGCAACAGCAAACCCCAAGTCAAGCTTTGAAACCCGCAGTAGCCACTCCTATTGCCACTGTTTCTAAAATAGGGACCTTGGCGCAATACGGATTTGGATGGCAACAAGCTCTTGCTGTGGGTTTACTCGCTATTTCAAGTGCTGGGACAGCTTTGGTTTTTAAGATACTTTGGTAGGAGCAATATCCTATTTTTGTTAGGTGATATTGCACGATACATATAGCCCAAGTTTCATCTGTGATGTGTACTGTATAATCTTCTTTTATGTAGTATTGGATTCTGATTTATATTATAGGGAGATTTGTATTGATGTAATGATACATGTTTTAATTTTTGGGAAATGCAAATATATAAAATAGTTTCTGTTAAATTTTCATTTGGAACATGTTGTGGTTGGTTTAATATAATGTTGTCACTAATTGCTAAATATGCTTCTCCATGGTGTATTTAAAATAGCATTTAAAAGAGGGTCACATGAGGGCCCATATGTGGGACCCACAAGCTTACCAAATTTTAACATCTACTACAACACTAGTTTAGTGTTGCTGTACATTATGTTTAACGTTGCCATAGAAGTTTCTGGTAACAAAAGTAGTAGTGTTGCCGTAGTGAACAAAAGCATTGACGTAGACCCCTACGGCAGCTGTGAAAAATGCAACGCTAAAAAAGCGTTGCCTTTTCGTTTTTTTTGCTCCACAACAACATTTTTTTGGCTTGCTGCAACATTCTGAAAATGTTGCTACAAGCCATCTATGGCGTAGCGATTTCAGGTGCAATTGTTTGATCCACCTGAGATATCACAGCTACAGTTTTTACAATGCTTTTTGTTTGACAAGAAAACCTAACAATACTGAGTGAGAATGCTCTGTGTTTTCTTAGTCTCAAAGCAATACTACACTTGGTTATATACATCCAAGTATACAATATCTACTAGAAGCAGACATGCTTCACCACTCCTTGTCTTAATGTGAGTCAAATTGGTTAATTGTCTTTGATAGAATTTTCTTTAAAATTATCATCCAATTTGCTTGTATAGAAAAGCAATGTTTCTTCTTCTTCTTCTTCTTCTTCTTCTTCTTCTTCTTCTTCTTCTTCTTCTTCTTCTTCTTCTTCTTCTTCTTCTTCTTCTTCGAGGTTTCCACTAACTGGATTACATGCACCTTGAAAGTCTATCAACCCATGTGATCTGTTAGCTCTGTCAACTACTAGAATCAAGACATTATTTGTTGACGTGATTATTCGTTGAAGGCTAATATCCATTGAATGTTGATTGCTATCCATTTGTTAGTATCATCCATTGGTGTAGATTGTTCATCCGTTGAAGTATCATTTTCACTTATGCAGAATTACAAAGCACAACCTACTTACAATTAACTAACCTATTCTACAAATCTGTTGATATATAGTCAACATGACTTATAAAATCTATCAACTACACTCTCTTAGATTATCCGTTGATACTCTCAGTATATGTTATGAGACTTATTAGTTGATAAGTTTACTCTTCAATGGATGCTGATTATCATGCCATCCGTTGATGAGCTACAAACTTACTTATACAAAAAATGTTTTAGGTATTTTTGTAATATCATCAAAAACAACATAATTCCTAACAGAGATGTATTTCTAATAATTTTCAATGCCAATATTGTAACATCCCCAGATCTGGGGTCAAGAATCCAGGTCGTTACGTCATCATCCAATCATATTACATGTATTAACTCAATGATCCAATAAAACAGCATCATAGACCCCAATCTCTTACTCATACAAGTTCTAGTCTTAGAAATGATATACCAAAGTAACACTATCGATTCTAAACCAAATGTACTATCCAGGATCTCACGCTATCAATCACAACCTCTACATGAAGTTTTATCAATAACTAACATAATTTTACTAAAGGTTTAGTTATACAAACCAAACTTTTAACAAGTTTTTCTAGTGATAGCTGAAACCTATCCAACTTACTCCTGTAGTATCCATCCTGAACTGAACTATCCCAAGGGTAAATCTTCCACTTCCATTTTCTCGCAGTACGGAACAGTCGATTATTTTCTCCTTTAATTTACTGAAAGATTTAAAATATAACAAAGTAAGAATGAGCAAAAGAATGCTCAAGAAGTTAACTAGTCACTTAATATAAATTTTTTCCACCAATATAAAAGTAGTACAGAGTTTTCGATTGAATATATTCATACTTAGTATGACTTTGAGATACAACAATAGGAACGAATTGATTTCACAATTAAGAATGACATTATCAATAACTTAGCACAATTTTAGAAATCAACAAGTACGCAGTTCAAGATATTGTGAGGTGAATAACACTAGTTCACAAGTTTTAGAAGTATAGTTGTTTTACATTAACAAGTAACCAGAAACATTTATAAAAGAATGATTTTTAGTTTTTATTAGCACTATCGGTAACTTAGCACCTTGGCCTCCGTTACAGTACTAATATCACATTTCAATTAGGAAGATGTGACTTTTTCAAAAAAGTATCACAATATAATGTGATGATGATCAGTCGCCGCATCCATATTCACCGAGGATCATTCTCTACTAGTAGAAGGGCAAGAACTCCATCTGTAATCATCCTGGATGAAAACTCCATCCATAATCATCCTGGCACATATGGCAAATAATAAAATAATGGACTGACTGGCCACGGCCTCTTACATGAAAATCGAGACCGTTCGTCAACGATCCTTCCACCGCCAGAGTCCCCCATTTGAAAGTTTTTATTCAAAAATAATGCTAGAATTCTTCATTAAATTCCCAGGTTACCTTTATGATCATTTGTAGATATTAATATCATATATTATTTTTACTTTTAGTATCTTGAGAAAGTAATGTCATAAATGTGGGTTGACCTTCTGTCAACTAATCCATTCTAGATGAACAAGAGATTTGAACGAACCCGACCGAGGAGTTTATCGAAAGTATTTTGAGTTGATAAGTAAACATCTTGGATAAAGTAGGTAAAATCATTTATCTGCTTCCTAAGATGATACTCCAAATTTAGAGGACTGGAAAATATTTGACGTATTTAAACATTCGAAGAATATTTATTTAATATTTAAAAATATTTAGATTGTCTCCGAAAAAAGTCCTTCGGGTTTTTATAATAGTATCTCAGTATAATAATCTATCGACTCCCGGTCAAAATCTTAAATACAAAACATGCATATACTATACTTTTAGAGCCATCATCTGATTCTGGCTTATAAATATACCAACGTATAAGATTTAAACTATTAAAACATAACTAAGTAAGATTTATAAAACATTAGATAAATCAATACGTTAAAATATCAAAATATTTAATGCGACAGAATCTCATGAGTAATTATATTATGAGTCATAAGATTCGAAAACTTACATAAGCATGAATCAAAGATATTTTGTTAAGTAAAGTATAGGATTAGAAAATTTTCCTGGAGTCCAAGATACATTCCCCCAGTTCCACTCGTTCCGGATAGTTCAACCAATAGATATAATTTTCTTGATTGGCCTCTTAATCACAAAAAATATTTATACTAGTGATAAGTGTAACCCAATTCGATAACGAATTTCGAGATTGTTAGCACCTTTAGACTTTACTATTTCATTACTCTAACACTTCGATGTCAATCCTAAACTTATATCGAGTAACTCGTACTCATTCCACTTACACGTACTTGATGATTCTATTTCCACTATAAGTGGGTGTGTCATGTTCACTAATCCCTTGGTTATGCTATGCTAAGACCTTGATACTAATCCACAACCTATATCGAGTCTAAATATGACAATTAAACTTTGTAATTATTCATTTTATTAACATTTATTTTGCGTGACATTTCACCTTCTCAAGTCTATTTTAGCTATTCGTAAAACACTACAAGAATTCCTAGATTTAACAACGGAAATTACAACGGAAATATGTCCGTTAGTGATTGGTAACGGATTGACAATGGAACGCAAGTCTCTTGAAAAGCCAACCCTCTAACAACGGATATCCAACGAATTACTAACAAACATCAATTCCGATGGGATTCTATTGGAAAAAATGTTCCAAAATTTGGGCACTAAGCCTGCCGCCCAATTAAGCAAGAAAAAATTGGGAGCTAAAATTATTGATAAAATGCCGCCAATTTTTAACTAAGAAATGCCAATGGATTGGCAACGGAATATTCATATTATTTATTCCGTTACTAATCTGTTACAATTTAAAATACTTCCGTTACTAATCCGTTGGTCTGTTGGGAAAAATGTTCAAAAAAATAGGCGCTGAAACTACCGCCCAATTAAGCGAGGAAAATCTGGGCGCTAAAATTATTGATAGAATGCCGCCCATTTCTAACTATGAAATGCCAATGGACTGCCAACGGAATGGTCATATTCTTTCCGTTACTAATCTGTTGGTAGTATTATCATTTTGTAATCGGTTACTAAGCTGTTACAATTTAAAATATTTCCATTACATTACTAATCCGTTACTAGTCCGTTGTAGTTTAACTGTTACAATTAATATCACACCTACCTTCATTTAATCCACAACTTTACTAACTACTTTCCATTCCTTTTGGATGAAACAGACTAAATAGATTACTCAGCTTCTAAAAAAAAGATTACTCAGCTTCTCCTTCTCTACTACTAGCAAGTTCCAAAATTCAAGCTATACAACTCACCTATTAAGGTAATTAATCTTACTATCACCTATTAAGTAATTATGAAAATTGTTTATTTATGATATATATGTGTTGATTTTTTTGGATCTTATTCTAGAATTCTCAATTTTGTATTAATTTTATGGGATTTGTCTTGTGATTATATTGTCTAATCTCTTAGTTAACTTTGCCCATTCCATATTCCAACTATGCAATGTTTTATCTAGAAGTGAAAGGAATTTTTTGCTATGTCGAAGTCCACGTACATATGGCCAATAATGAATTGGTTATTTGTTTTCTCCAATGTGTGAAACTCGTTCTGACCTCTCTCCCTTGTATGAGTAAATAATTAATTTTTCCTAGTAAAATCAGTAGTGATGCACGTACACGATCAATGCATGTTAATTGGGTTTTATCATTTTCATAATTAGATCGATCGAAAAGGATAATGGAGTACTTATTTATATATAAATTATATGATTAAATATATATATGTTTTGCTCATGTTAGTTAGTCCAATTATAGGTTTATACAATATATTTTTTTTGTGAATGTTTTATATTTTGTAGGTAATAAAAAATTTCAACATGAATAATGATCGAGCTTGGATGTATCAAAGAAAAGATAGTAGAGGATACTTAAATCCGGTTTTTCTTAAGGGTTAAAAAATTTTATGCAATATTTTATATCTCGGCCTTCATCCTTGAATGGGACAAACATTCAATGTCTATGTTCGAAGTGTCAGAATCATGGTGGATTTTGGAATGCAGAGACGGTAAAATTGCACTTAATGAAGAATGGGTTCGTAAGTGATTATTATGTATGGAATCGACATGGAGAGCCATATATTGTTGGACAAAGTGGTGGAAAATCCTCCACACATAATTCAGATACCCATGCCAACCTGATGTATAACATGGTGATGGATGCTGCTGGTCCAAATTTTGATCCGGAGATGCCTAATGCAGAAACCCACAAGTTGTATGATACTTTAAAATCATCTGAGAGGGAGAGAGAGAGTTATATGAAGGTTGTGAAACTTCTCAGTTGTCTGCCATGGCTCAGATGTTGAGTTTGAAATCGGACCATCATTGGTCAGAGGCATGTTATGATCAGACATCTCAGTTCTTCAAAGGCATCTTCCCTCAAGATAATAAATTTCTTGACAGCTTTTATAGTACGAAGAAGTATATGGAAGAATTGGGGCTTCCTTCCGAGCAAATTGATTATTATGTTAACGGATGAATGTTATATTGGGGGGAAGACATCAACCTGGAGGAGTGTAAGTTTTGTTCCCAGGGGAGATACAAAGTAAGAGCTGGCAGATCCAAAAAGGAGAAAAAGAAAGTACCCGTTAAAAGGATGATCTACTTTCCATTGATACCGAGATTGTAAAGATTATATTCTTTACCGATAACTGCAGCCCATATGAGATGGCATGCCGAACATCATCAAGAAGAAGATGTGATGCGTCATTGTTCAGATTCAGAGGAGTGGAAACAATTTGATAGAGCACACCCTTCATTTTCCTCAGAGGTAAGAAATGTTAGGCTCGGACTTTCGGCTGATGGGTTTCAACCATTTGGCGAAACGGGCAGACAATATTCTTCTTGGCCAATTATAGTGACTCCATATAATTTACCCCCGTGGATTTGTTCAAAAGAACAATACTTGTTTTTGTCTGTACTTGTGCCTGGGCCAAAAAATCCAAAACAGAAGATAGATGTTTTCCTCCAGCCGTTAATTGCTTAGTTAAAAATGTTGTAGGAAGATGGGGTGGAGACCTGGGATAATTCTTTGAAACAAGATTTTAGTATGCGAGCTGCGTTGATGTGGACTATCAGTGACTTTCCTGCTTATTCAATGTTGTCCGGATGGAAAACTGCCTGTCATTTAGCTTGTCCTCATTGTGCTCATGATCATGATGCTTATAATATTTCACATGGTGGAAAGACTACATGGTTTGATAATCATCGAAAGTTCTTACCTACCAATCATCCAATTTGAAAGAATAAATATTGGTTTACCAAGGGAAAGACAGTGACTGAATCTGCCCCACCAGTGCGAACAAGTGAAGATGTATTTCAAGAAATTGAGTCACTTGGTTTGATAAAGTTACTGAATTGGGTAGTGATGAGCACAATGCTAGAATTATCAAAGCTTACAATTGTAGATGAAAAAAAGAAGTATCTTTTGGGATTTACCATATTGGAGGTCATTATCAATTAGACATAATCTTGATGTTATGCATATTGAGAAAAATGTCTTTGAAAATATCTTCAACACTATCATGGCCATTGAAGGAAAAACCAAAGATAATTCTAAGGCAAGAGATGATGTTGCAATGATTTGCCGGAGACCCGAGTTAGCAAAAGATGAGTCAACAGGAAAGTATCCAAAAGCATGTTACAGCTTAGACAAAAAGCAAAAGGAAAAAGTATGTGCATGGTTAAAAGATCTGAAGTTTCCAGATGGATATGTGTCAAATATGGGACGTTGCATCGACATGAAGAAATACAAGTTATTTGGAATGAAAAGTCATGATTGTCACGTGTTTATGCAACGGCTTCTTCCTATTGCTTTTCGGGAGTTTCTTCCGAATAATATTTGGGAGGTTGTGACAGAATTAATCCTTTTCTTCAGAGATCTCACTTCAGCTAATTTGAAGATAAGTGATATGCGTAGACTTGAAGAACAAATTCCTGTTATACTTTGCAAGTTAGAGCGCATATTTCCACCAGCATTGTTCGACTCCATGGAAAATCTTTTAGTGCACTTGCCATATGAAGCACGCATTGCAGGTCCTGTATATCGTCGGATGTATCGTTTCGAAAAGTTTTTACGTCACTTAAAGAATAATGTGAAAAATAAAGCTTGAGTTGAAGGATCAATATGCAATGCTTTTTTGGTTGAAGAAGCTTCCACTTTTTGCCCACACTACTTTAGGCAACATGTTCAGAAAAAACATAGAAAAGTTCCTAGAAATGATTCTAGTGGAGGTGGACAGAGTTTTGGGGCAAACATTTCTATATTTTCTCATCCTGGACGTTCACATGGTACTGTTAGTACTCGATATCTCATAGGAGCATTGCAGCTCGTGCGGTAAGCATGTCATTGTAGTGATAGATTCATAAACTCATTCGTCATAATTATTCTGCCATGCTATAAAATTTTCAATAAATAAATTTTGTAGCAAATGAAGTACCAATGTGATCCAACTGCCGATCAAATATTTTTGATCACACACCTTAAAAATCCGAATATAAAGAAAATTATGTGTGGCAAGGATGACGAGGATGAAGAGAATGGTGAGAATTGCAATGACGAAAGGATATGGGTTGACAAAAAAAGCCAACTAACATATGTGAGTGTTATTTTAATTCCGTTAAATATTTTTTTATAAGTACATTTAATTCTTCTGCCAATATATGTCTTCCTATAGGTCTGCCTTATAAGTACACCTGGTTATGTTTGAGTTTGTTTCAGAAGTAGCAATGCTGAAAGTGCATTTTTCTTGTTAACACCTGGTTTTATATTTGCATTTCTTACCGAAAAGTATGACGTTTTAGACGGATTTATAGATTGATTTATGTTGTTTTCTTCAAGTTAAGTAAGTCTGTTGATAGAGATATAGATTTAAAAGTTGGCCCTTCTAATTTAGTGATTTTTAGAATGTCCCTCAAAAGAAAAACCATCATCTATTATAGGAACTGGAATAAAAAATTCTTACATGATTTTATTACTCAATTAAAAGGCAGAATGTCATGTAAGTATAAAACCTAAAATCATACTCTTGAATAATTAAAACCAATAAAACACACCAAACGTAAAATAGAAAGCCCCTGATCCTCAAAGTTTGTTTATAAATTTATAATGTTTTCTTCAATTTAAGTAAGTCTGTTGATAGAGATATAGATTCGAAAATTGGCCCTTCTAATTTAGTGATGCTTAGAATGTCCCTCAAAAGAAAAATCATCATCTATTATAGGAATTGGAATAAAAAATTCTTACATGATTTCATTACTCAATTAAAAGGCCGAATATCATGTATGTATAAAACCTAAATCATAATCTTGAATCAATTAAAATGACTAAAACCCACCAAATGCAAAAAAGAAACTGATCCTCATAGTTTGTTTATAACATGGTAACTCGAAACTCTTTAGTATTGACAAACACAAAATGTTACTACAGTATATTAAAACTTTAAAAAGGGGTAAGGGATAATAAAATGATAGCAAACATAGGAAAAAACCAACAAACAGCCGCCAAAATCCAACAGACGATCCATAAAATCATCAGCAGCCATTAACCTAATGTAATTTGCTGTTAACTTGCTGATTAAGTATGTTTTTAGCATATTGTTGTTTTGGCCGCTAACTTTTGTTGTATTCAGGAAAAATTTGAAAGACTTTGTGAGGAGCAGGTCAAAGCAGGGCTACCTGTTGATAAAAATGCATTGTTTCTCGAGGTAGCGGGTGGATTTGACAAGAAAAAAAGGGCGTATGGAGTAGGTTCATCCCAAAACCTCTTTCATAGGCCGGAGAATGTTCCTTGCATTTCATCATTTGCAAATATGGAAAATCAGAAGCTACGAGAAGAACTAAGAGTGGTAAAGGATAAGATGAGCACAATGGAGAATCAAATAGCTAAAATTAACTCAATGGAAGATCAAATAGCCAAAATTCTGGAGATTAACTCTTTCCGACGTACTGAGTCCCCTACCACTGACGTAGATGATGTAGATGGTCAGAATGATGACGATGGTGACGAGTAACTAGTTTATTTTGTTAGGTAAATTTAGGATGTTTATATGACTTTATGTTAAGTCTGGTACTCAGTACTTTAGTATGTTAAGTCTGGTACTCAGTACTTTAGTATGTTATGTATGGTGCTCAGTAGTAGTTGGGTGACTTTAGTATGTTATGGTGACTTTATGTTATGATGTTAAGGGATGCTTATTTTTGACAGCTTGTTAATGAATGGATGAATGGATAGCTGATGCTTAATTTGTTATTTTGTAATTACAGTTTGGTAATGAATGGCTAGCTTATTTTGGAAGCTTGTTAATATTTTAACAATTGATTTCTGTTGGCAAAGTGTTAGTAAATAACAACGGAAATTTCTGTTACTAAGGATTATCCGTTACTAGGTTGTTGCTAAAATTATCAACAGAAAATTCCGTTAGTAGGGTGTGTTTTGTTGGTGATTTTGAGATCTGTTATTAGTTCATTGTTATTCCGTTGTTAAAATTAGTAACGGAAATAATTCCGTTGAGAAGGGCCTTCCCAACGAGGTTTGTACCAACCCTTTTGTTCCGTTGGCAAGCTTATTTCCTAATGGATTTGCTTACTTTGCCAACGGAATTTTCTGTTATTAAAATTGAAAATTCTTGTAGTACAACTATTTATCGATGATTTTCGATTTGATTCTTTACTCCAACATGTAAAACCCAAGTTTGTCAGACTTTATAACTACCATTAATTAACTTAAATGGTTTAACATGGATCCTTTTCACCGCACGAGTTGGACCGGAGATGGTCTTAGTGACTTATTGGACTTGGTCTCTTTAATCATTCCCTTAAAAAAAACTTGGAGCTGTTGATAAGTCATTTTATTTGTATAATATTAGTGTATTATTTTTATTAGTTAACATTTTATTTTCCCTTTTTATGCTTGGTTGTGTGGTTTTATTGATTGTGCAGATATTGAGAAGATCTTCATGATTTAATCAAATATTGGAGAATAATGCATTTAAGTCAAGATATCGAGCCACATTGTCATGAGTCAGCAGAATCGTGAGAAATCAAGCAAGAATCATCTAATAAGGGAAAGTTGAGCAAGCAATTTGTCACAAGGATTGGTGTAAATCAATTAAAAATCTTTGTAATTATTGCTTCTTTGTAAATATTTTAGTATAAATAGACGTGTTAGGTTCATTGCATTAACACATCTAGCTTTTATTTTATCTCTTTTCTTTAGCAAAAAAATTCTCCTTGTATTCACATTATCGTTCAATAAAAAGTCAAGCTCTTCTTCAATTTCTGGTATGAGTTCTTTATTTTATATCGTTGTTGCTTTGATCATGCTTGGCTAGAGCCCTTTCTAAGGGGCGGATGTAGTCGGTCGATACCTATGATTATGTGATGTAAGTGCTTTAAATAACATATTTGTTTTACTAGTCATTTTCAATATCATATTATGTGAGTATTTTCATGTGAGCCACACAAGTAGAGTTGGGAATTCGTATAGTTAGGATCTATAAAGTTTTGAGAATTGACTTGATTGGTAAGATCGATACAAGTGTTTTTTACAACTTTAGATTATATTTGATTCGAAATCATTGGTTGTCTTTATTTCGAATACTTATGTGTTTATTGTTAATGGAGATCAATTTTTATGCTACACCCTAATTTCGTGTTTGACCGATGAAATCCGTTCCTTAGTTGTTTTTTTAAGTGATATCTTCAAGTGCTAGATAATTGTTTTTGTTGGTTTTTAATTAAGAACTTTACTCGCATTCGCATTCTCTATGGATCGACCCATACTTGCCCTTGTACTCACGTATGCCCACTTGCGGTTTTTATTAGTTAACGAATTTTTCCTCAAACAGCTGTCTTACACCTTCGATAACTGGAAAACTTTGATTAAATTTCACTTTCAACACGTATGTTTAACTTTTCGGTTCTGGATTCTTCAGTTATTAAGCTAAATTAATATAGTAATTTTTTTTGTCAGAAAATTAGTTTAGTAATTTTATATTGTCATAGATTGTGGTTTTTATATGGGCAGAAAACTAACTTGTAAACTCGGTTTCTTTAATAAAATTATTCACATATACAAAGAAAAACCAGTGCTTTTAACAAGCGCTTGCTGGCATGTCATGTAACATATATGTGAACCTTATTTGTCATAATATAGGATCATTTACTGACTCTGAAAATTGATCTGGTACTTGGGTTGTTTACTGTTCCAGAAGATTCCCCAGTGCTTATCAACCTCATATTTCTTGCTGGTCTCATCAAATAGATTGTAGATATAAGTCTCGACAAGCTTTTGAGGCCTTTTTGGAGTCCCAGTCTTGAGTACATGGTTTATCAATCCATTATTATGATTCCAGGCATTTTCAATATTAGCTCCTTCACTTCCAGATGTTGGCCATCCTGTTTGAGACACCACTACGTCCAAAGAGGATCCACCTGCCTTCTCTAATGCGGAGTAGACACTATCTACCTTGGCGTCAAACACATTTGTGTAGGTAAGTGGTCCATCTTGTACACTAGTTTCTTGAGAAATGAAAGCAGCATAATCTAGCCGAGCATCTCGTGGAGAATGAATGCCTTGCAACCTCAACTCGTCAGGAATGTCTTGTGATATCTCTTCTTTCCGGTAGCTAGCGAAAGGGTTAAGGTCTACTAGCAATGGTGAGGTGTTGTTTACCAAGAAAGTAATGATGGGTTCCAAAAGCGGTTTCTGTGTATCCCTAAACTCACCATTTGAAGGTGGGTATGATAGGCCGAGATCATAAGATTGATCCATAACGGTTGTGACTCTTGGTTTACTTTCTAGTCCAGATGCGGAAATTGCATTCTGTATATTTTGCATTGCCTCAAGGACATATTCTGTGGGGTTTCCGACAACAATGTACCTAAAGTTGATATCTTGATAGTTTTTGATATTGTCTTGGATCCATTGATTGGCGTTGTCTTGGCTGGAAGCCAACCATTCGACCTGTTCCCCGGGGACACCAAGCACGACTTCAATGCCGGAATTTCTAAGGGATTGCAAAACATTATGATCTGGGCTATAGAGTCTCATTCTTTTAATCCCTAAAGATTGAACAAGGGACACAGCTTCTTGCGGTGATGGTTGATTGTAAGCATCTGTTCCATAGCACACACCTATATGTTGTGCTCCGGCTTGGTCTCCTGCTTCTTGCTCAGTTAGTTGAAGTCGCGCACCTGCATCATTCACTTTAGTTAATATTAAAAGATTGAACAATTTTCTTAATTATAATACATATCAATATACAAGCAGCCAGCTATACCTGAAGTAATCTGCAGGCAGCCCGAGGATGATAGTAAGGAAAGTTGTAACAGCAAAAGGAGGATCCAGGATCGCATTTTCACAGCAAAGCGTAACACCAGAAAATTACTTAAGATTTTAATACTTCTTTATGGTGATATTCTATACAGTCTACGGATGATATTGGGTCCAATTTATAGAGAGATGAGATGAGATCCGGCCCGGTCGGGTCGCATTGCAAAACAACTTAAATTAATGTTGTAGAAGCCAGTCTGTATGCACACACGTAATTGGCATGCATAACGGACAGGTGGCATGCATGCAGCTTAGTGATAGATAATTACGTGTTTGAAGTCCTTTCTCTACGTACTTGTTTCTCTTTAGGTTTGTTTATCTGTTACGCGCCTTAAGAGGCCAAGAATTGATTACATATACTTGCTGGATTTTACTAATTAAATCGGGAACTACGTGGCAAACTTGTTCACGACTCAAGCTTTCGAGCCTAACAAACTACCCTAAAATAGATAGATTAATCATATTATTTTGAGATTTATATGAGCGAGCCTTAACAAACTCCAAAAAAAAAAAAAGAAAAAAAACCAAAAGAAACATGTGACTGCCTAATATTTACAAACTTCTGTATAACGTCTATAATCATCTCTACAGTCCATCCTGATCCGCTTTTTCTTACCCTCTATAAGTATGACTTCATTTAATCTGCAAATTCATATCGACCAAAGGTAATTAATTCATATATGCAACCCTTTAGCAATATGCATTGCAGGCCGGCGCTGCTCCTACTTTGCTCATTCTTTGCCTTCCTCCACGATGCTTCAGGTAGACACACATTACATGTTTTCATGCATGTTATCTTATTTATATGAGCAGGTTTTCAGTGTAACGGTACTGATATATACACATTGTTTTTAATATGATGTCACTGTTTTTGATGCAGCAGCACAGCAAGCAAATGGACAACAAACTGCAAAATTGAATAGAGCAGGTGTGTGCTATGGAACTTTTGCGGACAATCTACCATCCCCCCAAGAAGCCGTGTCTCTCATCCAATCTCTCCATACCAATAGAATACGACTTTACGGTCCTGATTTCAATGTTCTCCAAGCCCTCAGAAACACTAGTATTGAAGTTGTTCTCGGTGTCCCCAACTACCAGCTTCAAAGCATAGCTTCCAGCGAAGAGAAGGCCAACCAATGGATCCAAAACAACATCCGAAACTTCCCAGATATAAACTTCAGGTATATTGTTGTTGGAAATGGTGTGCCTACACAAGACCAACACAGTATTGAGTATGCAGTGTTTCTGCTCAAGGCCATGCAAAACATTCAAAATGCAGTTTCCTCATCCGGTCTACAAAACAAAATCAAAGTCTCTACAGCCCTTGATCATTCGGTTATTCTGGACCAAATTCACCCACCATCAAAAGCCGAGTTCAAAGAAAAATACTTTATTGGGGACATTATCCAATTATTGAAGAACAATAATGCACCGTTTCTAGTTAACATTCACCCATATTATAGCTATGCATTCAATAAGCCCGAGATTCCTCTAGAATTAAACAAAGATAGTCAAACCTATGGTAACATACGTCTCCAATATGCAAACTTCAGATCTCCCTCGGTTTTGGTTAAGGACGGTCAGTTAGGCTACAAAAATGTGTTTGATGCAATGGTTGATGCTGTGTACTTTGCACTGGAGAAGGCTGATGCTTCTTCATTGGATGTGGTCGTGTCAGAAACAGGATGGCCTACTGCAGGAGGACCTGAAGCTACTGCATATAATGCAAGAGTTTACAACAATAATTTAATAAAGCGAATAAAGATTAAGGGGACTCCAAAAAGACCAAAGAAGCCCGTCGAAACTTTTATATATAACTTGTTTGATGAAAATCAAAGGAGTGAAATGGAAAGGCACTGGGGGATATTTGAGGCAAATAAACAAGCCAAGTACCCTATAAATTTTGCTTCCTAGTATCATTGTCCAAGTTTACTTTCAATGAGGTCTGCCGATGTATGACTGTATTGAATAAGGATTAATGTTTGTATCCAGTCTTTTATGAAGTTTGTTATATATGTATGAAGTGTCTACTACTTTAATGGTTTTGTTTGCAAATGATTCTTTAGAGTGCAGAACTATTTAATTAGTTATGCACTTGGGAGGATATTTAAACATCACGCCAGACTTTTGAGGGCCAGATTTGAACTATTAATTTTCAAACTTATCATATATTTTTTCTAAAAAATGATTTACATTCTTGTAATTCTGTGCTGGTGTTTAACACGCATGTGAAACGATACAAGAAACAGAGCTATTTCCAATCGCTAAAACGGTCGGATTTAATTCCTAAACGGTGGGTTTTGAGCTTAACGGTCGGATATATATATGCTTTTTTGGTTTTTGAGATGCAAGTATTGAAAGACATGTATCTAGCTAGTTGTTTACATTCAGAAGTGACAGGTTTAATGCTAATGGTAATGCAACTACTCACTACTGGAAATATGTCAATTGACATCGGTTAAAAACCGATGTCTTTTTTGTACAGAAACCGATGTCTTCGCGTGTGATGTTAAAAGTCTGGAGTATTAGACATCGGTTTTTCACCGATGTCTAATACATATTTATACATCGCTTTTAAGTCTATTTCTGATGTCTTTGCCCTGAATCTATTACTAGTTTATAAAATTTTGTAATATTGGCAACTTCAATATTGTTATATTATCAAGGTTAGAGCCACTTAAACATGTAACACACAAGTTAGAAATAGACATTGACATCGATAACTATTACGGTAACGATGTCTAAGAGGTAATTTATCATCAGTTCAAATTTAGGACCGATGTTAAAGATACTGTTAGACATCGCATTTATTAGAATATCCGATGTAAGATACTATAAAGACATCGGTTTCACTAGTTAAATTTTTACGAATGATACCTTTCACATCGGTTTATTATTTATACCCGTTGTTGTATTTTGTATTAACATCGGTTTTCAAAATTAAGCAATGTTGTATGCCAACATAAAAACCTAATATATTCAACAATAATATGCAAAAACCAGGGAAACAAACTTCGTTCAGCCAACATCCATGGCAAACATTATTTTAGAAATAATAAAACCTAAACTACTTGCATATTTAACAAGATTGTTAGCTAATAGAGCTCTAAATGACTGAAAGAAGACGAGAGCAGCAGCTCTTCACCTAGGGGGAGGGAAGAAGATGGCATCTGAGGTCCTTTTGGAGCGGAACTGCTTCTCCACATCTGAACCCACATTGAATGATGCCTGGAGAACTTGAGGAGACAAGGCCTTCCACGCACCAATGCTTCCAGCTAGATGGGCAAATACCGGACTACAATAAGAGTAAATGTCACAAGAAATTAGAACTTATACTAGCTAAATCTTGCTAAAATAACAAGACGTAAAATACGTGGACTGATAGTTGAGTGCCAATATAATAGTGTGAGAAACCTAGTAGGCTACTAATTAATCAATTCTTACTTTGGTGTCGATATGATAGAAAACCATTCCAGGCCTTCAGGATTACCAATCTTTGACACCACAAAGAACCTAGGCACAATGAACAGATTACCAGCCTCGACAGATTACCCATTTGCGAAGACTTTGTTAATAAGTGGTCCACACAATTTATCTAAAGGCTAGGAATTCAAATATATTTGCTGTTTTCACACTCTACAAGGATCATACACCAACTATCTTATCCGGACTAAGAATAAAAGTTGCAGGAACAAGTCATAGGTCACATATGGATAAGCCTAACAGGTAAAACATGGCCTCCATTATGCTGATCTTTTCTCAATAAGTGTGAGCACGCGCGAGCCTACCAACAGTAGAGAAACAATGCAATCAAACAGAAAACAATTAATCCATGATTTTACAAAAAAAAAAGCAGCTAAGAAGTCCAGTAAAAAATATCTAAGAAAAAACTGTAAAATTATATTAATCTTACTTCCGTATAATATATGCAATGTTCAAATTGGACTATCGAATTTGATTCAGGATTCCACTAATCTAGCATGGCAAATTTCTTCTAAAAAAGATATCAAATTATTTCTGTAGAATACACGCACGACTCAATTTGAATGCTAGAATTCCATTAATTGGCATAACATAATATGTGCATTTGCTCAAAGTCAAGAATGAAGGATAATCTTATTCTTAAGGTTGTGTAAGATTTGGTAGGCTGAAAGGCATCTAATATAAATAATCTAGTATTTAATATCTAAAAAATAATGAAAAACCACCTTTGTCCCTAAATCTGTCAAGGCAATAGCCATATTATTTTTTGCAATCTCAAAGTTCGGAGAAACAGCCAGACACCTGCATAGTGTAACCAGCAGAAATAAGATGTAAACCAGAACAAGTAGTTGCTTGGAATTTTCATATATGATCAAAAGAAAAAGATTTTAAATTTAGATGCTAACAAGCAGGAAACCTCTCATAACAAGTGATTGCAGACTCCAGCTCTCCACGATTTTTATAGATAACCCCCATATTGCAATATGCTTCTGCATACATGGGCCTCTCCAGTGCAGCCTTCTCATAGAAATTAAGTGCCATGTCATACTGCATCATCTCGGAATAAACAACTCCAAGATTATAATATGCAGGCTGCATACAAACTAAATCCATCAGTACACAACTTTTCACACCGTGGTTTGTACAAGGGTTGCTCAACTCGTCCTGATTAGCTGGAAGGGAATTTACACATTCATTTTCACCAGCACTCACTATGTGTATCTCATTATCTTCTTCAGTTAGATTTATTATATCCAGGAAGTCGTTTGCCGCTGTGCATTTAGGTTCTTGCTGTGGAAGGATAAGGACATCTCGAATACAATTTGAGGTTTTATTGTGTTGCTTGTCACTTTGATCATTGCTTTCAGTTGCAACTTTCCATGATCCGTCAGGAGAAACCATCACAGTAGCAACATTAACTCCCACTTCCTCCAAAATCTGATAAAATAATCAACGTATTTACTAAGAAGTAGAAAAGAATTCATTACTGAAAGAAAAAAAAAAGCAACATGTACTTGCCTTGACCATCTTTCTAACTGTCCCGTAGTGCTCCATAACTCCATTTGATTATAAGGAAAGAAGGAATCGAATGAAATTGAAACTTTTTTATAGACACTTGCTCACAATGGTATTCCATTATTATCAAGTTCAAACATGCTTAATAGTCTCAATATTTCTCAAAAGCGACACAAAACACATTCAATATTACAAATTTGGAGATGTATCTATAGGTGTTTTATGTTTACCAGGACACGCCCTTTCCCATCAACATATGTTTTTCTCATAACACGGAAGAAAAAGGGGTTATCAGATCTGAAAGCTTCAGCTGAGGCAAGTGCTCTGGCTTCGTCTTCTTTAATTACCGACCCACAATATCCTAATATTGGTGGAAAATTTTGTATGAGAAACCATAATAAAGCAAGTTACTTTGCAGTATTGTTAGAAAAGATATACTTAAGGAGAACTAAAAATAGAGGAATACATACCTTTTTCCTGCTGCAATTTTGGCATTGAACATACTCCATCAGGGCTAGCATCTTTAACATACTTCATCGATTTCAATTGGTCTCTTCCTCACTTGGCTTGATTCCCCGATGTTAAGCTTTGCACTTCTCGATGATGGACACTCTATCTCCGTGGAACTTGGATCGAATACAAGGACTTTAAAAACTCTAAATCTCCAGATCTATTGAAGAAACAAAGAAAATGAAAATCTAGGGTTTTAATTGAAGGAAATTTGAAAGAAAAAAAAGTTAATTGAAAGGAAAAGAAGTTCAATCAGAGTTTTAATTGAAAGGGTTACCAGAGAGAGAGACGGGAGATAAGTTGTTTTGATTTGGGGATCGAGAGACCAGAGATAGGGCTTGTTTTGTTTTAATGATTTTTGTTTTAATGAATTTGGTTATGTTTTAAGATGGGCGGGAGGGGAAATTATGTTTTAAGGGGGAAAATTTGTTTAAGGGGGGAAACTAATTTTAGAAAAAGCTCTAAGGGGGAGAAAAGATGGGGGGAAACTAATTGTAGAAAAAGTTATAAGGGGGGAAACTAATTCAGAATTTTTTAAAAAGAGTTTTAACATCGCTTTAAATGACAACCGATGTCTAAGTCGTTAGATAGAATTTTTTAAAAAGTTTTAGACATCGCTTTCAAAGTAAAACTGATGTCTGATTTATAAAAGACATCGGTTTTAAAATTACCGATGTAAGAAAGGTTTTTAACATCGGTGGCATTTTGAACCGTTGTCTTAAGTGCGATGTCTAATCCTGTTTTTTTAGTAGTGACTGAATCAGATAGCATGGTAATGAATAATAAGACCCTTTGAGAATACCAGGTTTAATGGTACTTCTATGCAAGACAGCTAGCCTGACAGGGTAATATGGGCTTCAGAACTAGATTTTATGAGTGTACTTGATTTGGCAGGGTAATGGACTATATATTTTCTAGCTTTAGGATGATTTTACTGTGTGGAAGAATTTTGCACTCATGCACGACCAAACACGTTTTAGTTTGAGAATGAACATATAAAAGATATATAGCCATCATTTTCTAACTGGTACGTAGACTTTTCTCAGGCCACTAGCTAGCATCATTTTTTGAATGTTTGATTATAGGGGTGACAGGAGCACGTTACTCTTTATGAAAAACAAAAGGTAAGCAATTGGATTTCATGTACTTCATCCAATAATTGTTTTTTTTCAGTTCTCCTTCTTCATCTTTAACACTTTGATTCTCTACTTTCTTTTTCTGAAGGACTTGCCAGTCTATGTGTTGTTCAAACCATCCTGCAGATTTGCTCTCTTCCGAGCTGTTGACATTGTTGAATATATAATATGATCCTGATAATCACGCTTCCCAAACATCTTGAGGTTTTAGGATAACTGATTACTTAACATGGTATCAGAGCGATAACGATCCACTTTATTCATTCTTATCATCATGACTAATAGACAAGATGATCCTGACACAACTTCTTCAGCCTCGACTCAGCCTTCTATTCCTGATGACTTCACAACGAAGATTACCCAACTATTACAACAAATTATGGCCGCGACAAATTATCATCAAACTCGATGAAACAAATTATGCTTTATGGTCTCAAGTGCTGGAAATTATCATCTCTGGCCGCGACAAATTGGGATACATAAATGGTGATCTTCCTGAACCATCTAAAACAGACCTAAAAGGATATCTTCGATATAATACAATCAGTTTTATTCAAAAAATATTATGTCTTCGTACTCAAAATATTTCATCATCCTAGAAAAGACCTTTTATCCTCAAGAATATTTTCCTCCCGCTCGAGAAATCGGTAAAGTAATTTTTCTCCCGTTTCGTGATTATTTCATATCTCGGAGAAAATTATTTTAATCACTCAAAAATATTTCTTACACTCCCAAAATGTTTCAAATATTAGGAAATATATTCTAAGTATTTATTCTAGTTGAAAAATTGGTCAAAAGATTTATCTATTTCAATGAAAGACCAATTGTATTTTATTCGGAACCGAAAGCTGATTTAATCGTTTTAAATCCAAATAAAATACTTTCACTTGCTAGAATGACTTGAAACTTGAGATTGATCACTTAAATACTATTTTCTATTCATGGTTAAAGTTTCGTAATTTTTTGAGAATTTTCGTCCGGGCACGAAAATCGAGACGGTTAGTCAACTGTTGACTACGTTTGACCAAGTCAACCTTGAACAAAATTGACCAAACTTTCCAGAAAATTATTTTATAATATTCCTAAGTGCTCCATAATTTTAGATTTATTAATTGGGTATTTTCGGAGTTATCGTGTATTTAATTAACGATACTTCGTTCGTATTTAATCGTTAATAACGAACGGCTTATTATATAATAAAAGAGTGCTGGGATATTTTTGCTCATCCACTTGCAAAGAAACACAAACTTTACATGTTGGCAATCCAAGTGAAAGCCATGTCACCAATCCACACCCTTTTCAATCTCAACCACTCCCTTACATCTAAATCTCCACCATTCATTCCACCCAACTCCTTCTATAAATTAACCCTCTCATCCATCCATTTAAACACAAGCTAAGAGCCAAATACATGCTGGGATTTTAGAAGTAGAACACACTTTCAAGTTCATATTTTCTCTCTTCATCTACTTCATCTCAAAAACCTTCTCTCTCTTATATATATATAACCATATATACAAGGTTTTTGATACACCAAGCTTAGCTCCACCCAACCAAGCTTAGTCCACCCAAGCAAGCTCCCTACAACCACTTTCCGGCCTCCCGAAGGGCTGCCCAAAGTTCGACCACCGTGCCAAAACCCGGCCGAACCTCCGGTGAATTTTTCCGGCGACTTTTTAAAGTTGTAATTTTTAGCTTCGTCTTTGTGTTTATATTTGAGATTTGTGCTTAACTTTTATACTTCATCTTAATCTCTATTCTCGGATCTATTTTAAAGATCCCAAAAGTCTCTTTTTAAAAGAGAACGATTATCCGACAAACGTCGAGATTGTAACGATTAAGTATTCTTACGGGTTCCCAACCAGCATCTATAGTGCTCCGTGGGATATTCTTTAAAGGACTACTTCGTTCAACTTAAACTTTTTTAAGCACAAGTTTAGCCACTTGTTTTATTTACGTTTTATTTTACGTGGCCATAAACTTTTTTAGTGCAAGAAGTTAAAAAGAATATTATACTTTGACATTGACTTTAGTCAACTAGCAAGTATACATCTTAAAAGTCTTAAGCCTAGAGCTTAAAAAGACTTGCATATTTGACACACGTCAAAGTGCTACGATTAAGTATTCTTATGGATTCCCAACTAGCATCTACTGTGCTCCGTGGGACATTCTTTACAGGAATACTTCGTATCACATAAACTTCGTGAAGAAGTTAAAATCAAGATAAAACTTAATATTCTTAATTGAATATTAACGTTCTAATACCGCTTGTGCGTAAAGTCCACTCGTGTGACTAACCCTTGCCGTTATTTACTATTTTCCGCACTACGCATATAGCTAACGTGTAATAGCGTTCTTTCACGGTCCTCGCACTTGCGAGCTGAATTTTCTTTATCATCCTTGCACTTGCAAGTTGAATTTTCTTCTCATCCTCACACTTGTGAGTCGAACAATATTTTAACGCATATTAAGCGTCCTTCGTGGCTAGCGCCGTAACACGCTAGTTTTGCACGATCTTATAATATATCTTGCTTAACCCATATTTGTTTCGTAGATATTGTTTATCTAACTTTTTTAGTGAGGTGATTCTCGTTCTAAGACCCAAATCCTAGACGTACTAACGGGGAGTTAGTAGTCTTCGCACCGTGAAGAAGAGGAAAGACCCGAGACCTGTCATCTAAGACCCAAGACCGACAAAAGCCAAGAATCAATAGTCTACACCAAAGGTTCTACATCAACTTTGAAGAAATAGCGGGGAGTTATTGTCTAAGATAAGTTGTGTAGGTGTTTACAACGACTTTGAGGTGGTGACGGGAAGTTACGCACCAAGACGAGTCTTGTATTTGTGTACATTTATTTTGAGGTGGTGACGGGTAGTTACGCACGAAGATATATATTTGTCGGGTTGTAAAGGCTTCTCCGCCTACTAAAGGAGCGAGTTTATTTTTAAGGTAAAATCTCGAGTTCGGAGAGGAGCTCGAGGACTGGTGTAGGGGTGATCGAATCCACTAGGGGTTGCGCCATCGCGAACTAGGATAAAATCTCCTGTGTGGTATTTTCTTTACTTGTCGTTTATTTTCCGCACTTATAAACTTCTAACGACCCGGTAAAATATTTTAAAAAGAGAAATATTTTAAAAACGCCATAATAATTTTTAATTGGTAATTAAGCTGTTCAACCCCCCTTCTAACTTAATATAGCCTTCTTACGGGACCTAACAATTGGTATCAAAGCATTGCTTTTTAACGTGTTTGTTAAGTGATTTGCAGATCTACAGGCACAACAAAAAGTGATCCTACATGGCGTATCTAAATACCATCGGTTGCGGTGAAGGCCTATCTAGCTCTCGCCCTCATCTATTTGATGGCACAAACTTTGCAACATGGAAAACGAGGTTTCGCATCTATGATAGATCTCAAGGAGTCAAAGTTTGGATGGCCATAGAAGACGGAGTCGTTATTCCTGCCGAAACTATCGACGGTGTTCTTGTTGAAAAGAAGGTTAGCGAATATACTCTTGCCGAAGAAAATATGATAAATACTGCTGCAAAGGCAGAAATGGTTCTCACAAGTGCACTTACCGAAAAAGAGTATAAACGAGTAAACAATTGCAAGTTGGCACAAGAAATGTGGAACAAATTAATGGTAACCTACGAAGGAACCATTGATATAAAAGATTCTCGAATGGATACTTTAATCCATGAATACGAGAACTTTAAACTCCAAGACGGAGAAAATATCATCGATATGGAAACAAGATTTACTCGTATTATCGATGAACTATCTCAACTCGGGAAGAAGTATTCTCGAAATGAAAAGAACCGACGAGTTCTTAAATCTTTACCTCCTAGTTGGAAGGTTAAAGTTACAACTATTAAAGAAATGCATAATCTAAATGATTATGACATTGATAGTTTATTCGGAAACATTCGTGCATACGAAGAGGATAATATACCGGATAAGGTCATTCTCAAAGTGGAAGACAAAAAGAAAAATATGGCACTAAAAGCCATATTGATCGATGAAAATAAAAACGATGAGGAGTTAAACGAAGAACTCCAAGATCTCGATGAAAGCGAAATTGCTTTACTAACGAGGCAACTTCGTCGTATGCTTCAAAGCAAACCCCAAAGATACGGAAAAGGCTTCCTAAAATCCAATAACCAACAAAGAGTTTTAACTCTAACGAAAGGCCAAACTACTCTCAAAATTATACTCCTAAGTATAAGAGTAATTTTTCGACAATGAGCTATAACAAAGGCAAAGGCACTCAAAATAATAATGCCTATAATAATGCCATTGTTAACAATAATCCTACTTACACTCCTCCAAAGCATAAGGAACAAACTCCAGAAGAAACTCAAGAAGTATGCTTCGAGTGTAAGCAACCGGGTCATTTAAAAGAGAATGTCCTAAGCTTTCTAAAGGAAGAATTCTCGTGGCCGAAAACGGTTGGGATTTAAGTGAAGATGAAGAAGCTCCGGAAGCTAGTGAAGAAATTATCAATCTATGCTTAATGGCCATCGGAGACGAAGCTACATCAACACAAGCCTCCACTTCAAATCAAGAGGTAAACGCTAATCTCAACTATATTTCAAATAAGTTGCAATTAGATGAATCTAACTTGAATATAGTTGATATGAGTAAGCATGATTTGATTGAGCTTGTAGTAGGTATCAACAACAAATATAAAGATGTTGATAAAAGGCTTCATTTATTATGGTCCGAGAAAATGAAACTCGAAGAAATGCATTATACGCAAAGTAAAGAGTTCACTCGGATGATGGATTCAAAAATTCAAGATGAAAATGAAATAATGATCTTGAATGACCAAAACCATCTCTTGAAAGATGAAGTCAATCAATTCAAGAACAATACCCTCAAACTTGAAGTAGAAAATGTGGCTTTAGTACTTCCAGTTGAAGAGATGGAAAATGAGAAGTTACAACTCAACGACAACATTAGTAAACTTAATGTTGATCTTCTGAACATAAAGATTCAAAACGAATCAATGGTTCGAAATAAGAGAATGAGCTATCACAAAACTTTGAGTTAAAAGAAAAGAAATTACAAGAAGAAACTCAAAGATTGAAAGAAGAAAATTTCAAACTCATATCTCAAGTTATGGATCAAGAAAGATTCCTTAACAACAAGATTGATGCCTTAGAAAGAGAAAAAGAAAACCTTGAAACGGTTGTTCAAAGATTTACTAAAGGCAATGAGATGTTAGACCGAATGGTACACTCTCAAGTATCCCGTAACCGTGAAGGTTTAGGATATGATAGGAACACTCCTCCCGTGCGAAATGTTAACCAAGAGTGCAACCTAATATTGTTCCTCCTCAACCACAAATTTTAAGATGCACTTATTGTAACAAAGATGGACATTCTGTCTTTGATTGCAAATACAAGAGTGGTGAGATTAAGGGGAAGCATGTATGGGTTCATAAAGGATCAAACCCATATAATACGGTTGAAAGGCAAGTACCGTTAAAGAGAGTTCCTAATAATGTTCAAAGGCAACAAAGGTTTCAACAACCTAGGGTGTTTCAAAATAGAAATGCAATGTATCGTAACAATGCTAGTAGGTATGCATGTAGAATCAATATGCCCCTAATCGGAATGTCCATCCTCAATATGCTCCCTACTTTGCAAATGATAGATATAATTTGCATAGTGATAACTCTAGATATACTCATCATGCTAGACCTACACATCATGCTAGACCTACACATCATGCTAGACATTATGCTCCTAGAAATTTATACATGCCTAACAATGATTATTCTATGCCTAGATTTTATCATGCTAATGTTGATTATGATGTACTAACCCCAGGACCCTCAAGACTAAAGGGTACCTTTAAATTTAATTAATTTATTTTGTAGGTGTGTCTTGCTGCGAAACAAAACATGTGGTACCTTGATAGTGGTTGTTCAAGACACATGACCGGTAATAAGTCACTTTTGAGCAACATTAAAAAGGTAACCGGGGGAAGTGTTACATTCGGAGATAGTAGTAAAGGAATCATTATCGGAATAGGAGACATCGGGAATAGTCGATTCAAGATCTCAAACGTACAACTAGTCTCGGGACTAAGGTACAATCTACTCTCGATTAGTCAACTTTGGGACAATGATTACAAGGTAATTTTCTATACTACTCATTGTGGTATTTTAGATAAAGATTGGAAATTGGTTCTTACTTGTCCCCGAAACAAAAATGTCTATACATGTGACATGAGAATGTATGTCTAATCACTACAAACGATGACCCTTGGCTTTGGCATCGAAGATTAGGACATGCAAATATGAAGTTGATTAAAAACATATCAACAAAAGATCATGTTCGAGGTATACCAAAATTAAATTATTTAAAAGATCATACTTGCGAAGCTTGCGAAATTGGAAAACAAATTCGAGCCTCTCACAAAGCAAAGTTTATGATATCTACCTCTAGACCTCTTGAGATTTTACATATGGATCTAATTGGTCCGGTTCCTATTCAAAGCCTCGGAGGTTGCTCATACACGTTAGTAATCGTTGATGATTATTCACGATACACGTGGATGAAATTTCCCAAAAACAAAAGTGATGCTTTTTAATCTTTCTCTTCCCTATGTAAAAAGATTCAAAATCAACAAAATAGTACCATAGTCTATATAAGGACTGACCATGGTAAAGAATTTGAGAATTCCAGTTTTACCAATTGTTGTGATGAAAATGGTATTACACATAATTTTTCCGCTCCGTATACTCCACAATCAAACGGAGTTGTTGAAAGGAAAAATAGAACTTTACAAGAAATGGCTAGCACAATGCTAAATGACACTACTAGAAAAACTGGAATAGACATCGCCCTTTTAACATCGGTTTGAAAAGCCACTGATGTTAAAAAGTGTTTTAACATTGGTTTTTCTAAAACCGATGTCTATTGGTTCTGTGACATCGTTTCTTTTAGAAACCGATGTAAAAAATACCTCTTTAAAAATAATTATTTTCCCACCTCCCTTTCCCTCCCCCAGCCACCAACATTTCACCAAATTTTTTGTACTTAGAATATTTCCCCCCCACACGGCAATCAAAAAACACTTGATTCCCCCCTTTTCTCACAACTTAATTTTCACCATGTAAATTAAAATTAATTAAAATCAAAAAAACAAAATCAAAAACAAAATCTAAACTAAAACACATGTATCCCCTTTTATCACTCTCACTCTCATTCTAAATCTAAAACATGCCCCCCCCTCTCTCTCTCTCTCTCTCTCTCTTCCCCCGATTCCCCCTTTTCTAAGAACCCTAACTATAACCCGATTCCCCCTTGTCTCAAGCTCCAGATAAGGCTGATTTATTCGTATAAGGATGATTTGTTCAAATCAAAAGCTCCAAAACTCACATTAATAAGTGGGTAAGCTTTAATCACTATGTATGTAGTTCGAAACCCTAATTTCTTAACTTTGTTTATTATTATTTTGTTTACAAGAGCAGTTGTTAGAGGGATGGCTCGAATTAGCTCCATCTGTCTTCTTGCAATTAGTAAATGGGTTTCGAATTTGCTCTGCCTTCTTCCAATTAGAGGTTATTTTGTATATTCGTTTTTGTTGTTGTGTTCAAGATGTTTGTGTATATTCCTTATTGAGTTTGTTGTGTCTTTAAATTAAGTTTGTTCTTTGTTCTCACAATTTTTATATCTTAATATTTATTGTTTGTTTGATGCAACTGACCAAATAATCTTTCAGGCAAATACTTTCCGTAGCTGTTTTAACCGGCACTAATAAACTCAGATGGGATGTTTTCTTGAACATGATGCTGGTCAGTGCTAGAGTCGTCATCTCCTCCTATGAATAATAATATGTCTTGCATTTCATTACTAAACATTGGATGTGACCCAAATTTTTGATACTATTTCTATGATATTCTTGCTTCTCTTTGTAACTGGTTCATTGAAATTGAAAACTTTTGGTGACTTTGAAGAAATTTTTTCATATATCAGGGACACCATGGACCGTAAATGAGCATAGGACGCCAACTCAAGTGGCTAGCCATGCTCAGAAGTATTTCATTAGAATGATGATAGCTGAAAAGAAGAACCGTCGAGCAACCCTTTTCGACATTCCATTCAAAGAATCGGTACACCATCTCTTTTGATTCATTCCTCCCCAATAATGTTAACCTCCCTCCCCCTCCAATCATCTGACTTTATTCTTGTGATTTTACAAAATTTACCTCCCCACACTCCTGCTGCACCTTTCAGTGCTTCAGATGATTCCCAACAGGTGATATTTTCACACCTAAGTGAAAAAAGACAAGCTTACATTCGTCTTAGTAAATAAGAATCATATTAAAGAAAATTCTCTACAGGTTATTGACGCTGCTGTTGCTCTTCCTATCAGGACTAGTGAAATCCGTAGACTGGTTAGTCAAATATTTCCTCAAAAGTATATGATTATTCTGACCACCACCATTTTTAATTTTTATTTTCTGATCTTATAGGAGTTGTCATCAGCTCATACTGTAGCTTCTGAGAAAAAGCCCCCGCTTTCACCCAAGAACATAAATTTTGTTCAGGATACAGGTCATATGGCATACATGGTAAGTAAATGTAATATATGTGCATAGATATACAATAAGCTTTATATTTTCATCCATTTTCTGATCCACTTCTCTTACACCAACCACCGGAGAATTGTATAGTGCCTACTGAGGTAGTTTTAATATTTTGTATAACCTCAGTTTCTATTACAGTTTGCTAGATAATCTCATTAGGAATTTTACTTAGATGTCTATTTCCAGCTGCCTATAAATTTTCCATTACGTTAATTAATTTGAGCTTTGCCTTTTGCCTAATGGTCTACATTTTTTTAAAAAATTTAAGATAATAGGGTTTGCATCAGGTCTCAAAATCATACAAAATATTGTTAGACTTGATACTTTAAACCATTTATATTTACAGTAGATGGTAAAAGTCATGCTACACCTTGATACTTCAAACCTATTCCCATTTTTAGACTTGTTTTCTAAAATCATAATGTTTTAATAATACTATTGCTCATAAGCCTTAAGGACGAAAACCGGCACAAGACATAATTTTTTGCCTCTGTAAGTTCTCTGGTCATGATAGGTAATGCAACGTGCTTTTTGTTATTTACAGTTTTGCATTTCTGTTTGTACCATAGTACTTCTTGGAGCAGCCTGGAATGGAAGTTGCACAGATTCAACAAAACAAGGATGGTTTTTAGAACAATATCAACCTCGGAGATGGCAGAATTTTCTTCAAGAGGTCCAAACACCCCAACTCCTGATATAATCAAAGTAAGCTGGACTGCAATTCCTTATTCTAAAGAGTCACTCTTCATCAAGAGAACTAATGTTTCTGTCTTAATATAACAATTTATGCCTTACAATTGTAATTGCCAAATGTAACCGGACATCACAGCACCAAAAATCAATATATTACCTGCATGGTCTCCATTAGCAATAGAAGCTGCTGGTGAACGATCAGTAGACTATAACATATTATCTGGTTCATCTATGTCTTGTCCACATGTCTCTGCAATCGCGGCCATCATAAAATCATGTCATCCTTCTTGGAGTCCGGCCGCAATTAAATCTGCAATAATGACATCAGGTTTGCTCGAAATCCAAACTAAATCACATTTATTATTTTCCTGAGTAGTTCAAAAATATAATACCTTTTCTTGTTGGAAAAAATAATCTAAAGTTGTTTTAGTTGTTTATTTATTTGTTTGAGTTTTATTTATTTTAAATAATTGGCATTTGTTAGCCACTTTGTTAAAGTAGACTGAGTCTTGTTTGTTCAGTTTATTTAGGAGAGTCATAGGGCAGTTAGGAGTATTGGAGGAGTGCTAGCAGAACTTATTCTATATTTATTCACATTGCTGTACGTTGTTTTATTTTCAAGGAAATAAGATTATCATTTCTTCTGGTGTTCATCACAGTAAACAAGTGTGTGGGTTGTGTATTTCCTTCATTTCTTGCACCAACAATTCTTGATAATTATCAAGATCTCATCAGAAGAATATCATTACAACACATGACAGAATCGAATAAATTTTACTGAGTAGCCCCCACAAAAAAACAATAAAATGTAACCGTTACAAATTGTAACAATTTTATCTCTCCACTACTTCAACTTCAAGGGTTTAACATTTAGTTTTTATGGCCGTGAAATTTGAGTTCAAGGTTGAAAATGGAGATGAAGGGGAATAATTGTATTGGAAACTCTAACACATGCAATGATGATATTCAAGGGACTCTGGGAGATAAGTTCATGCAGTGCTCAGATGATCAGGTTATGGTTCTTGAGCAATTCTTTGTGGAGTGTTAGACTCCAAGTTATTCGATGAGGCTTGCAATGATTCGTGAGAATTCTGTGCTTTCTAGCCTCGACTTTCAACAGATCGAAGCTTGGTTTGAAAATCGTAGGTAAATTTTTTTGATTCAGGGTTTGCCTATTCTTGCTTTGCATATTTCCGTATGTTCATTAGTAAGTTTGTTGTGCTAATTGTAATGGACAGTGAAATGTCATTTCTAAAAAAGGTATAAGTTTTTCCTTCGATGCAAAATTGGTATATAATTATAGTAGCATTCCTTGTAATTTTTCTTGTGTTTACACATTTCAGTGGAATGCCAAGACTCGCAAGGTAACTTGGTCAAGGGCCGAGCTTGATGAGGTCCGATGTGAGACTCTTAGCCTTATTGAAAAATTTGTATAAACAGGGCCTAGGAATTACAAGTTTTTGTGTAGTAGTTCTAACTTTGGCACTACTTTCATATTTGATGAATTAGATTTTTAGATGAATTAGTTTTTGGATGAATTGGATGTACGTAGTTTGGATATTTTGGATGGTTTGGATTATGTGGTTAGTTTTAATGTGAATTGAAATGTAGTTACCGATATTTGGCTTTGGTATATATTGGCATTTTAATTTCGTTATATTAGTTTTTGTTTGCCATTTTGATTTTGGTCTTGGTTTTTTGGGCATGTCATATATACAGGGCATCCACATATAAAAAAAAAACAAATCAGACATCACTTTTGCAAAAAACTGATGGTAAATATGAAAAAGTAACAACACACCTATATGCAACGATGTAAAAAGAATAGAAACACATCAGCTTCAGATTAAGAAACCGATGTAGTAACGTACAATAGACATCGGTTTCGAATAAGAAACCGATGTAATAATGTACAATAGACATCGGTTGTTTACTAAAAAATCGATGTAAATTCACAACATAGACATCAGTTCACTACTAAGAAACTGATGTTAAACATTAACATTGACATCAGTTACATTTAAGAACTGATGTTAATTGTTGACATGGACATCAGTTTTGTATTTTTTTCGATGTTTATGTCTTGATTTATATTACATGTCATATGTTTAAGATGATATAAATTTTGTATTAACGTAAAATTCACATGATAGTCATGACATATTACTGCAGAAACGATGTCTAAAATTACTACAGACATCAGTTCTTTGGTCAGAAAGGATGTCGATAAGTACTACAGACATCGGTTAAAAATCGATGTCTAAGACCCATACCTTTCTCTACACATGCGAAGACATCGGTTCTGGATTTACATAGACATCGGTTTTTAACCGATGTCTATTGACGTTTTTCTAGTAGTGTGAATATCGCCGACCTAAATATTTTTGGGCCGAAGTTATGTCTACCGCTTGCCATATTCTTAATCGGGTTTTGTTAAGGCCTATAAAGCAAAAGACTCCATACGAGCTTTACTTTGGCAAAACACCGAAACTAAGCTATTTTCGAGTATTTGGAAGTAAGTGCTTCATATTAAACTCGAAAGATTACCTTACTAAATTTGACCCTAAGTCAAGTGAAGGTATATTTCTTGGATACTCTACAAATAGTAAAGCCTATCGAGTATTCAATCTCAAAACTCTTGTGGTGGAAGAATTAATGAATGTAGCATTTGATGAAAGTAAACCTCCACCAAAGTATAAAGATCTTGTTGAAAAAGACGATGTTGAACAAGATGATTTAGAAAATATGATTCGACAATTTGAAAATATGGATCTCGGGACCCCTGTTCCAAGAAACCCATTAGAATTAGTCAAAACGGAAATTGAATTCCCAAAAGAAATTCCAATAATTAGAAGTCATCCCTTGGACAATGTTCTTGGAGACTTACATAAAGGAGTTCAAACAAGGTCACAAGTACAAAACGTTGTGAACCATCTTAGTTTTCTATCTCAAATAGAACCTAAGATCGCAAAAGAAGCTTTGCTAGACGAGGATTGGATCTCAGCTATGAAAGATGAATTGTTAAAATTCACTCGTAGCAAAGTTTGGGAAATTTTTCCAAAACCCGAAGATACTTCCATAATTGGAACGAAGTGGGTTTTTAGAAACAAGTTAGATGAAAATGGAACTGTTGTTCGAAATAAAGCGAGATTAGTCGCTCAAGGCTATACGCAAATGGAAGGTATAAACTTCGATGAAACTTATGCACCCGTAGCTTGAATTGAATCGATTCGAATGTTGTTAGCTTACGCGTGTCATAAAGATTTCAAAGTATACCAAGTTTATGTTAAACAACCTCCTGGTTTCGAAGATGCCACACATCCGGAGTATGTATATAAATTATACAAAGCTCTATATGGTTTGAAACAAGCTCCAAGAGCTTGGTATGAAAGGTTAAGAAAGTTCTTATTAGAGAATAATTTCAAAATGGGAACTGCCGATAAAACCTTATTTACGAGACAAGAAAAAGATGATATCTTACTTGTACAAATATACGTGGATGACATCATTTTTGGTTCAACCAATGATGCACTATGTAAAGAATTCTCTGATAATATGAGCAAAGAATTTGAAATGAGTATGATGGGAGAATTAAATTTCTTTTTAGGATTGCAAATTAGGCAATCTGACGAAGGCATCCATATCTCTCAATCCAAGTATTGTAAGGAGATGTTAAAGAAATTCGAAATGGATAATGCCAAACCCATATCTACTCCTATGTCTACTTCTGAGAAATTAATAGAAGATCACAACGGGATTCCCGTAGACACTAAAAAATATCGTGGTATGATCGGTAGCTTGCTTTATATAACTGCAAGTCGTCCCGATATACAATACAGTGTTTGTAAATGTGCTAGATTTCAAGTAGCACCTAAAGAATCTTATCTATCTGCGGTAAAAAGGATATTGAGATCTCTAAAAGGAACCACTGACGTAGGTCTTTGGTATCCGAAAGGAGTACCATTTGAATTAGTATGTTTTTCTGATTCGAACTATGCCGGACATTTAGTCGATAGAAAAAGTACAAGTGGTACATGTCAGTTTCTGGGAGGATGCTTGGTCTCTTGGTTTTCCAAGAAACAAAATTCGGTATCTATCTCCACTACGGAAGCTGAATATATAGCGGCCGCAAAGTGTTATGCTCAAATATTGTGGATGAAGCAAACACTAGCCGATTATAATATGAAATTTGATGTAATATCCATCTTATGCGATAACACAAGTGCTATAGACCTTAGCAAAAATCCTGTGTTACATTCAAGATCCAAGCATATAGATGTGAGACATCACTTTTTGCGTGATCATGTCAATAAAGGCGATATAAAAATGACTCATATCGAAACTGAGTACAATCTCGCTGACATTTTCACAAAACCATTAAATTCCGAAAGATTCGCTAAACTTCGTTTGAATTTAGGAATGTTGGAATTACCAAAATAATGGTTTATACATTTATATAAATATTATCTATATTTATATATATATTGTGAAAATATTTATCATAATTATCTCAAGAAAAAGAGATCTTCTTGATCGAATTCTAAGGGACTCTAAAATTCAGATTTATCGATAACGATAACATATGAAACTTTATCGATCGGGTTTTATTGAGATTCTTATTATTTTATCAATTAGATAAAACTATTCGAATAGATATTTTTGAATTAAATTCGAAAATATTTTGAGATATTAATTATGATATTTAGATTCTCATACAAAGAATCAAAACATTAGAATATTTTCAAATATCTATATATTATTATTTAATTATTATATATATTTTGATTTCACAAAATTATTTTCATAAAAATAATATATATGTATTATTTGCTGATTATTTTTTATATATGACCCAGTACAGCTTTAAATCAAGCCCAGTCCAGCTTCTATATTCTTGACCCGGCCCAAATTCTTAAAACCCTACAATCTCATCCGTTCATTTATAGAATGAGATGATCTCAGCCGTTGGTTAACTAAAATACATATACAACACTTACACGGTTTTATCATTTCAGTCTATGTACTGTTTGCGCAGCTTCTACTCTCAAACCCTAGATCACTCTATTCTCTCTCCTCGCGCCTCTCTCATTTCTCTTCGATTCTCGCCTTAGAACCCTAGTTTTCTTACTCTCTTTGGCGATTAAACACTATATATAGAATATATATTTATCTATGTATCCTTTAATCGAATTAATCGATACTTTCAAGCTGAGATTGGTTAAAATGAAAGGATTTGAGATATGTGTCTTCGATTTTCTTTATAAATCGATGGATTCAACTCAGATTCGACATATATATAATTTATATACACTCGAACACACAGTCAATGTTTGTTTATCTTGATTACTTTCAAAACCCTAACTAGTTTTGTGAGATAGTGATTGCAGGTCCTCGATTCATTCATAAGATATGAACTCAAGTGAAGAAACAAGAATTTTGTGATGGAATCGTTGCTAACTCGGTTGAAAATCGGCCGATCTATCTCGACTCAGTGAGTCGACTCGGGCAACTCAGCTGCAACTCGGAGTGTTGACTCAGGATGTTAACTCAGTCCGCGACTGAGTTCACCAGGTAAGTCCCTTGCGATTTCGTTAAATCCTTGGGCTCAGGGTATGATCTATATCTCTAAATGTGTTAACTGACTAAATGTGTATGTTATGTGTTATGTGGTGATTCGAACTTTAAGAACTTGATTGATCGAGCCTTGCATGTTCATGTTGATTACTGATGAGTTAGATCGTGTCTCATGTCTTAATTTGAATATCTAAAATCAAGCAGCACTGGTTCTTCAAATGATATTCAAAACATGTAATATGATGTGTTTTCAAAACCTTGATTTTATCTTGCTGTTTTACATGTGGTTCGGTTCAAAAAACTGATTTGAGTGTCATTTTGGTTCGTATTGATAATTATTGAGTTAAATCAAGTCTGACTTCTTGATTCAAATATGGTTTGTGGCTCGAATAAAGTCATATAGTTTTTTTCTTAGTTGCTATCTGACTATGTGTCTAAGTCAAGTTTAAGATTCGTGAGTTGAGTTGATTATATCTCTCTATCTGCCTAAATTGATTTTATGAAATTATCTGGTTACAAATGATTAGTTTGATTATGGCATAGTGTTACAGTGTGAATTTGGACCTCAAATGTGCTGAAATGAATTAACTTGTGACTTGGATGGCTCCTTTGAAACCATACTATGTAAAATGGATTGATTATTTGAGATAATTTGGTGCAGCTATTAGATGTAAGTCATGCATGTCACTGCACACACAATGCCCTTGCACTAAGACCTGGCTGGGAATCCCGTAGAGAATCCCAGTATCTGGATCACTGGTGTGAACGACCACTTAGATATTAGAACATTTAATTGTGCATTGTTACAATTTATTCCACATTTTGTATGTTATATCTCCTATATGTTGTCTGGATTGTTTATGGTGCCCTGCACTATATTATGTGCTAACTGGTACATTATGTGAGATAAAATTGTGTGTTGATAAGTGTTACATGATTCACAGTTGGCATCTAGATTATAAAATCATATTTTGACTTTTCAAAGCTCCTTACAACTTTTAAAGAGTGTCAACTTCACATCAACCATATGTACAACATTAAATGCTTAGTACATGTTTACAAAATACCTGCATTTGGTTTTAAAAAAACTTGCATGACATCACAGTGGGGTCTGTGTCCTTTTTATGTCCTTTTCTACAGATTTTGTCTGCTGTGCTTTCCAAAACAGTGCTTGTTGTGTACTATGTTATGTTTTTAAGAAGAATTTTTGGCTATATCCCTTCTTAAATATATTCCTTATTCTCTTAGTTTAACTATATGCATGCATTATATATATATATATATACTGTATGCCCAGTTATATTCATACTTGCTGCATTGGTTTTAAAAATCTTGATCTTATACAAATATATCCGGATTTCAAAACTTTATTCACTACATTTCACTTGAATTCCACACTGCTTTGACATTTGTGTGTGTGCATGAATAGTATAGACTTTCAGAATTCAAAATTAAGTGTTTATCTATATTAAGCATTTCATTGCATGAGTTTATACACACACACACCAGTCCACAAACACTTTCACTTACCTGCAACTTTTTTAACCAAACACTCATCCAAAATCATGGAGTTTCACAAACTCCCTTCAAACCCTAACCCCAAGCCAAACACTTCTAGTCCATTTCTTTTTGAAGATATGGAACAACATCAGTTCATTCACTCCAAAACTTCACATTTTAGGGTCATACCCCCTAGGATTCAAAAGATCAGAAATCTCAAGAAACAGAAAACCCACTTCAAAAGTCCATCAATCCCCTTCTACCAAAGTTCCAAGTTCCAAGTGCCAAACATTAACAGCCCTAGACCTAGGAAACCCTACTGGCCAAAAGTTTATATAAGAAAACAATCTCCAAACCCTAACCCTAACAACATTCCAAAACCACTTCCCCCTCCGAAACTGATTAACCTTTCACACACCTAAAAGTACAAGGACATGATCAAAAATGTCCAACCTGGGATAAACATGGAGTTTAAGGGTGAGGTAGAGAATGTCATTAAAAGGGCTAGATGGGAAGGCTTAGGGTCACATCTAGGAAAGAGGTATTTCGTAAGACTTATGGGAGAGTTTATTGTAACATGAGGATATTCAAGGGTCTAGATGAAGTCATGCACTTTACAACTTGTGTCAATAAGAAAACAATCTTAGTAGACCACAAAACCATCAACGTTGCACTTCATTTACCTGCTTGTTTAATTGACAATGATCATCCTTGCATTGACATCTATTCCTACTTCATGTTCAACAAAGATGAATTCAAACTCATGTTATCTGTTCTTTGTGAATCTGATGTGCCTCTTGGTCTTTGTGATAAGCATTGTAGTATTCACTACAAGCATTTTACTCTACTTTTTCAAAATCTTGCTTTGTTTGTTAGAGCTAATGTGTTGCCTAAACCAAATCAAAGTAAGTACTTTGATTTCTTTGACATGAAAATTCTGTTTTTGCTTTCTCTAAACAAAATTGAATTCAACATCTCTTATGTGATTCTCTTAAATCTTATAAATGCAAACTTTGTTGGCTACATGCCCTATGGGCTCATGATATCTTCCATCTTTAATATCTTCCACATTCACACACACCTTGATCACTCTTTTGTTGCTGATTCTCAAATCACTCATGTGCATATTAGGCCTCAAGTTCCCTTAGTCTTATGTCAACCCCTAGATGTATTTGCTACTGATCTCCCTAGAAACATTAGGGAAGAGGACATTTATTTGAATAAGACTGAATCTGTTAGGGTTATGTTTGAAGAACAAAACTTAGAGATTAGGAGGCTTAGAACTGAAAATGAAGACATAAAAAGGAGGTTGAGTTTCATTGAGAGTCTAGCTGCTATAACCATGGGTAATAATAGAGTTAGAGACATGGAAATTTTAAGTACCTTTCAAGTGCAAACTGTTAATGATGCTGAATTAATCAATGAATTAGAAACATTAGGTGCTGGTGTAGAATTGCTTGATTCTAATGGTTTCCCTAACATGGTTGGTGAATTTGGGTATGTGGCTGCTGTGGAAGATGCTATTGCTTGACTATGATGATTGCTTTTGTGTGTTTGAATGCTGCTGTTACTAATCTCTACTGGTGCTTTTTATCCCTCCTCAAGTTGGTTACTGATCTACTTATTATTATGACTGTGTTGCTAGTATCTGGTTGTTTTGTTAACTTTTGCTGTTGTTGGTTGTAGTTTGATTTGGAAAATCTGTAAAGACTTTTACGTAATGTGGTTGCTGGTTTGTAATCTCGTTCTTTAGTTTCATTACCTGTAATAGTTGGTGTGACTTGTTTTAAGTCATGAAGTTGGTTTGTAAGTTGAGATGTCTGTAGAACCTTGTTCTAGTTAATCAGTGTGGTTCATTGATTGATAAAGAACAATTTTGAATTAATGTAAACTCTGCAGTTGTCTTATTTGCTAATATCATTCCTGTTGATTACCATGTTCCATATACTATGTATCTATTTTGTTAAGTACTGCAAGTTTTATCCTTGATATATATCTGTGTCTCTATGAAATCTTGTAAAATCTACAAAGCTGGAACCATGCTCATAAGGTAATTTCTGCTCTTTTTTGCTAAAACTCATCTAATAAAGTGTTCTTTCTCAGATTCCCAGAGAATACAGTAGTGGCCTCAATTTCTTTTCAAGACTGTAAAATTACTGTAATGATAACACATTCAACTAGTTTTTATTAGTGTTCTCTATTGTAAAAAAAAAATCTAGACTGTATTAGCATCAGATTGTGTATCTAGGTTCATTACTTGTTAAACTCTGGGAATTGCTATTCCATGTATTGTAATCTAGTTAGTGGCATAGTGTTGGTTGTAAAATACCTAGATTGTAGTAGCTGTCTGTGTATGTAAACTTGTAATCTTATGGTTTCCAGGTTGTACGATGTAAACTGTGGTTGTATTATGAACTTCATTACGTTAGTAATCAGTATAAACATATACATGCATTGTAGCTTGGATATGATCGTTTAAAAGATCGGTTTTAAAGAATTACCCTCAAAATAAAGCAGCATGCGTATCACCCATTTAAACTTATCTCTTGGTTAAATTGACAAAAGCATGTTTTCGAATTCCTGAGTATTGTAACAATTTGACCACTGCCTAATCAATAAGTATGCCTAATCAATAAGCTGGAGATACTAGTTAAAAACATCGATTCACAATAAGTCATTTTGCTATACTTCATGAAAATCGTTGCTTAAAATACAATTTGACCACTGCCTATCTATGTATTCCTTTTGTACACTTCCATTATACATTAAGGGGAAGAGAAGATTAGTTAAAAGAAAGGGGAAGAGAGAATCATACACTGTATCCTTGCTTATTATTATTTTTTTCATAAAAATTTATTTTCTCCATTCATGCTTTCACGAGTTATCTATTCGTTTTATGTTATCAGTGGTTAAAAAAAAAGATCATGTAATTTAAACAAAAGGGGAAAGAAATTTTTGGTACTATACCAAACAAAAGGGGAACAGAGAATAGTATATACTATTCGAAAAATTTAAAATTTTGCTATATTATATCTCTTTACACTGTTTGACTATCGTTTTATTTTGCAGGAATCAATTAATGTCTTTAAAAGAGGAATCAATAAGTAGTATTCTCCTTACTCATTATGTGCGAAAATATTTTTTTTAATATCATGCATACACTAAGGGGAAGCACACATGTTTAAAGTTTAAATTTTATGTTTGTTTGGCAAATACCAAAAAGGGGAAGATTGAAAGGATATCTTCGATATAATATTTATTTTGGTATTTGTACGACTTAACATAAAATTTAAATACACGTAGAATCCTCTCCACTAGGTCATATATTTAATTGATTCGGTCAAAAGTCAAATGGTCAATTCTAGCAAAATTCATCATCCTATTTTAAATACAAGAGATATTCCAATTTGCTGAAAAATCAAAATATATTTTACGGAATATATCTCTACACTAAGGCAATAAGATCGAAGAAGAAATATCGAGGTTTGATATTTTTTAGATCTTCACTGCGATATGAATAAGGTAACAAGCTCGAACAAAGAATATTCGAGATTTAATATTCTTTAGAGAACTCGTGCTAAATTCAAAAACAATCAGTTTTATTCAAAAAATATTCTGTCTTCATACTCAAAATATTTCATCATCCTAGAAAAGACTTTTTATCCTCAAGAATATTTTCCTCCCGCTCCAGAAATAGTTAAAGTAATTTTTCTCCCGTTTCATGATTATTTCATATCTCGGAGAAAATTATTTTAATCACTCAAATATATTTCCTACACTCCCAAAATGTTTCATATATTAGGAAATATATTCTAAGTATTTATTCTAGTCAAAACATTGGTCAAAAGATTTATCTATTTCAATGAAAGACCAATCGTATTTTATTCGGAACCGAAAGTTGATTTAATCGTTTTAAATCCAAATAAAATACTTTCACTTGCTAGAATGACTTGAAACTTGAGATTGATCACTTAAATACTATTTTCTATGCATGGTTAAAGTTTCGTATTTTTTTGAGAATTTTCGTCCGGGCACGAAAATCGAGATGATTAGTCAACTGTTGACTACGTTTGACCAAGTCAACCTTGACCAAAATTGACCAGACTTTCCAGAAAATTATTTTATAATATTCCTAAGTGCTCCATAATTTTAGATTTATTTATTGGGTATTTTCGGAGTTATCGGGTATTTAATTAACGATACTTGGTTCGTATTTAATCGTTAATAACGAATGGCTTATTATATAATAAAAGAGTGCTGGGATATTTTGGCTCATCCACTTGCAAAGAAACACAAACTTTACATGTTGGCAATCCAAGTGAAAGCCATGTCACCAATCCACACCCTTTTCAATCTCAACCACTCACTTACATCTAAATCTCCACCATTCATTCCACCCAACTCCTTCTATAAATAAACCCTCTCATCCACCCATTTAAACACAAGCTAAGAGCCAAATACATGCTGGGATTTTAGAAGTAGAACACACTTTCAAGTTCATATTTTCTCTCTTCATCTACTTCATCTCAAAAACCTTCTCTTATATATACAAGGTTTTTGATACACCAAGCTTAGTTTCACCCAACCAAGCTTAGTCCACCCAAGCAAGCTCCCTACAACCACTTTCCGGACTCCCGAAGGGCTGTCCAAAGTTCGACCACCGTGCCAAAATCCGGCCGAACCTCCGGCGAATTTTTCCGGCGACTTCTTAAAGTGGTAATTTTTAGCTTCGTCTTTGTGTTTATATTTGAGATTTGTGCTTAACTTTTATACTTCATCTTAATCTCTATTCTCGGATCTATTTTAAATATCCCAAAAGTCTCTTTTTAAAAGAGAACGATTATCCGACAAACGTCGAGGTTGTAACGATTAAGTATTCTTACGGGTTTCCAACTAGCATCTACAGTGCTCCGTGGGATATTCTTTAAAGGACTACTTCGTTCAAATTAAACCTCTTTAAGCACAAGTTTAGCCACTTGTTTTATTTACGTTATATTTTACGTGGCCATAAACTTTTTTAGTGCAAGAAGTTACAAAGAAGATTATACGTTGACATTGACTTTAGTCAACTAGCGAGTATACATCTCAAAAGTCTTAAGCCTAGAGCTTAAAAAGACTTGCATATTTGACACACGTCAAAGTGCTACGATTAAGTATTCTTATGGATTCCTAACTAGCATCTACAGTGCTCCGTGGGACATTCTTTACAGGAAGACTTCGTATCACATAAACTTCATAAAGAAGTTAAAATCAAGATAAAACTTAATATTCTTAATTGAATATTAACGTTCTAATACCGCTTGTGCGTAAAGTCCACTCGTGTGACTTAACCCTTGCCGTTATTTACTATTTTCCGCACTACGCATATAGCTAACGTGTAATATCGTTCTTTCACGGTCCTCGCACTTGCGAGTCGAATTTTCTTTATCATCCTTGCACTTGCAAGTTGAATTTTCTTCTCATCCTCACACTTGTGAGTCGAACAATATTTTAACGCATATTAAACGTCCTTCGTGGCTAGTACCGTAACACGCTAGTTTTGCACGATCTTATAATATATCTTGCTTAACCCATATTTGTTTCGTAGATATTGTTTGTCTAACTTTTGTAGTGAGGTGAAGTTGAAGTGAGGTGATTCTCGTTCTAAGACCCAAGTCCTAGACGTACTAACGGGGAGTTAGTAGTCTTCGCACCGTGAAGAAGAGGAAAGACCCGACACTTTTCATCTAAGACCCAAGACCGACAAAAGCCAAGAATCAATAGTCTACACCAAAGGTTCTACATCAACTTTGAAGAAATAGCGAGGAGTTATTGTCTAAGATAAGTTGTGTAGGTGTTTACAACGACTTTGAGGTGGTGACGGGAAGTTACGCACCAAGACGAGTCTTGTATTTGTGTACATTTATTTTGAGGTGGTGACGGGTAGTTACGCACCAAGATATATATTTGTCGGGTTGTAAAGGCTTCTCCGCCTACTAAAGGAGCGAGTTTATTTTTAAGGTAAAATCTCGAGTCCGGAGAGGAGCTCAGGGACTAGAGTAGGGGTGAGCGAATCCACTAGGGGTTGCGCCATCGCGAACCAGGATAAAATCTCCTTCGTTTTATTTTCTTTATTTGTCGTTTATTTTCCGCACTTATAAACTGCTAACGACTCTGTAAAATATTTTAAAAAGAGAAATATTTTAAAAATGCCATAATAAATTTTAATTGGTAATTAAGCTATTCAACCCCCCTTCTAGCTTAATATAGCCCTCTTACGGGACCTAACAAGACCCTGGATTTCGACGATGGAGGACAGAAAATGCTGTTGTTAAGGTGTGGCTTATTAATTCTATGGACCCGTCTCTTGTACCAAATTTATTCAATTTCCTACTGCATATCAGGTATGGACTATGATTGCTACTACTTATTATGATGGTACTGACACTTCTCAAGTGTATGATCTTAAAAAATGAGTGACTAAAACTAAACAGGTTGGGGGTTCACTTGAGTCGTATTACAATACTTTGCAAGGGTTATGGCGTGAAATTGATTTTCGTCGTCAAAATCCTATGAATGTGTAGATGATATTCAGGAATATAATAAAATTATTCAAGAGGATAGTGTATGCACCTTTCTAGATGGACTTGATGATCGTCTCGATAAAACACGAAGTGATGTTCTTCAGATGTCTCCATTCGCTACTATTGAACAAGCTTTTGCTTATGTCCAACGTGAAGAAATTCATCAATCAGTGATGCTCGATGGCTGATATAACTCTCCTGCTGCGACAATGATTCCTAAGGCTACCAAGTCTGATTCATCTGCTCTACATTTATCTCGACCAGGTCCACATTTGGATTAGAAAAGGCACATTAAATGGAAAAAACCATCTTTTCTTGTGGCTGCTCACATTGTGGCGGAAAGAAACATACTGAAGAAGCATATTTTCGAAAATATGAATATCCAGATTGGTGGAATGATTATCAGGCTAAGAAAAAGAAGGACGATATTGGTGACTCGGGGCGTGCTGCTTTAGCAACTTCTCAACATCACTTATCTATACTTCTTCATGAGCTAATCAATGACACTCTGAATAGTTTAGGTACTGGTAATGTTAATCGCACTAATATTAATCTTGTAAGTCAATGCAGTGGTTGGATTATTGATTCCGAAGCTACGGATCACATGACATTCTCAGCAAATGATTTTTCTTTATCAACACATCCACATCGAACAAAAATTGTTAATGCCAACGGGGTTCCTTATCCAGTCACCGGAGCGGGCTGCGTTCCGTTATCTCCATCTCTTTTCTTTGGCTAACACATTACTAGTTCCATCTCTCTCTAGTAAATTAATGTTCGTGGGAAGAATCACAAATGAATTAAATTGTGTTGTGCTCATGTATCCTAAATTTTGTCTATTTCAGAATATTCTGACGAAGAAGATCATTGGGCGTGGAACTAGGAAGGGGGGTTGTACTATGTTGATGACTTTACTGTCGGACAAGTCCACAATATTCATGGCATAGATTCCACAAATGAGCGGCAACTTTGGTTATGGCACAAATGCATGGGGCATCACTAGTACAAACTGGATCTATTTCGTCGCCACCTATAGCGTTGGTTATTGACCTATAGCGTCGCCACTTTACCTATTGCGTCGGTTGTTTGCATTAACCGACGCTTATTGACTTCTACCAGAAGCTATGGCATCGGTTATTTGCATCAACCGACGCTATAGGTATAACCTATATCGTCGCCCATTAAAAGGCGACGCCATAGGTATAGCCTATAGCGTCGCCCAGTAAAAGTAGACGCTATAGGTATACCTATAGCGTCGCCCATTTGAGGGGTGACACTATAGAACATAACTATAGCGTCGGCATTTTATATCGTCGCCCTTTTAAGTGCGACACTATTGGTGTATCCTATAGCGTCGCCCCTTAAAAGGGCGACGCTATAGGTATACCTATACCATTTTTAACTAGTTTATAAAATAAATAAAAAAAATTAAATAAAAATAGGAAAAATGACAATTTTCGAAAGTAAATTTATACACACCAAAGTAGTAATACTCACTATTTGTGTGATGAATGTTACCTTATTTTCACTAATTGTCCATTTTTTTTATTTTTTTCCATTTTTAACTAGTTTGTAACATAAATACAAAAATTAAACAAAAATAGGAAAAAATGCAAATTTTTTTAAATTAAATTCATACACACCAAAATAGTCATACTCACTATTTGTGTGATGAATTTTACCTTATTTTCAAAAAAATTCCATTTTTTTATTTTTTCCCCATTTTTAACTAGTTTGTAAATTAAAATCAAAAAATTAAATAAAAATAGGAAAAATGACAATTTTTGAAAATAAATTTATACATATCAAAGTAGTCATACTCACTATTTTTGTGATGAATGTTAACTTAATTTCACTAATTTTCCATTTTTTATTTTTTCCCCATTTTTAACTATTTTGTAAAATAAATCAAAAAATTAAATAAAAATAGGAAAAATGACAATTTTTGAAAATAAATTCATACGCACCAAAGTAGTCATACTCACTATTTGTGTGATGAATCTTACACTACTTTCACTAATTTTCCTTTTTTTTATTTTTTCCCATTTTTAACTAATTTGTTAAATAAATAAAAAATCAAATAAAAATAGGAAAATTTCAATTTTGGAAAATAAAGTTCATACACACCAAATTAGTCGTATTCACTATTTATATGATGAATGTTACCCAACTTTCACTAATTTTATTTTATTTTTTTATCTTTCCCCGTTTTTAACTAATTTGTAAGATAAATAAAAAATCAAACAAAATTTATAACGGCAAATATAAATTTCCCCAAAATAATAATAGCGGCAAACATCCCGCTTATTATTTCACGTTCTTTGCTTTCCCCTAAAACTAAAACACTATTTACACACATTAGACTCTCTCTCCCTCTCGACAAATCTCTCTTTCGGAGTGCAAATCAACTGGAAAATCTCTCTCTCTAAGTACAAATCAACTGGAAAAGCATTTGATTTTGAAACAATATTGTAGTTTCAACTAATTGGCTTCCACTAATTTCAATCTTTTTGATTTTGCAGGTTATTAGGCTATGTTCACTTGGATTGAATGGAATGAGGGAAGAATGAAATGAAATTTATACTATTATTTGGGGAAGATTGGGAAAGTATTTATAAATTTCATTCGGTACTTCATTCCTCTCCAAATAATTTGAACTAGAATTCTAACCCACATGTTTTGGAAGAAATGCTCCATTCCCAATCTTCATCATTTTCCTTGCAATCTTCATCATAAAAATCTTCTTCTCCCTCATATTTGTTCATTATTTTCCCCAACATCCTCTTTCCTTCATAAATTTTGTTTACAATTGTCATTCCATTCCTACCCCATTCCATTCTTTCCAAGTGAACACACCCTTATGTTGTGTTTGGTTGGCATGAATGAATTAGGAGGGAATGGAATGAGATTTTGAACTAAATTATGGTAAAATTTTAATACTTTTCATTCCTTCCTCATTCCATCTCTAACAAAATATATAAGAACTCAAGCATCCCTATTTTGAAAGGAATGCTCCATTCTCCCCCTACCCATTTTCTTCACAAATCTCATCATAGGAATTTTGCACCCATTCATTTTTTTTCAAATCTTCCCTCTAATCTCTATAGTTTCCCTTTATTTTTACTCACTCCATTCCATTCCATTCCATTCTCCCCAACCAAACACAACATTAGGGTTTTAAAATTTGGGCTTTCACTCTTTGGAAATTCAATCCCAGTAGAACGATTCAACCCTAATATGAATCCAAGCCGCGAGCCATTTCAAGCTATGATTTAGTCTCCATCTTCAAACTTCAGTCACTCAGTCCTGCTACTCGGCTAACTTTTCATTATTTTTCAGGTAAACAGCAAAGCAGTGCTAATGTTTTATTTTTTAGAACCACCTGGCCCCAAGATCATAGTTGGATATGGTAGCACACTGAACTGTTAAAGATTAGCAGCCCATTTTTTTTTTCTGGTTATGGTCCATAGCAGAATTTCAATTCCTTACAGGCCTCCGTTGAAACTTCAACCCTCGACCACTTATTACCAAAGAGGATAGCGTATCCAGTAGGCTAAAGCCTATTAGCCCATTTACTTGGTCAGATTGTGGAACTCCAACCAATATAAAAACTTTCTATGATAGTTGTGGTTAAATTTTGGCCTTGAATCTAAACTCTGAAGGCAATTGCTAGAAAGAAGTGCAAAGCCCATGTTCCGTACAGTACTACTATTGCTTCCAATTTTCAGAATACAACTGCTTCATTGAATGGAATTGTTAGCTAATTTATCTTCAAATTTACTAAAATTTTCAATTTATATGCTTTGATGTATGATATAACGAAGTTGCCCATAATTTTTTTTCCTTGACTACATGTATTACCAGGAAAACAAACCTTGTCTGCAAGTGTCTCATATTCTGATTTAGCTTAAACATATCAAATGAGGTGTTTTGATGCTTTTGTAACACCCTTTTAATGTATTTGCCAAATTTTGTTTCATAATGCCTACATAATGACAATCTAAGGAGTACAGTTTAGGTTGATGTATAAATGGGTGGGATAGTGTTCACTTCTGTGCTTGGTTAACTAGAGCATGATGTGCCTCCGTACATGACTTAGAATTTCAGAAGATCCTTAATTCTGTGACTTGTCTTATGTAAATTTATATTTAATGTTCTGTATGATAAAATTTATTAACAAAAGTAGAACTCATGCGAATTTAATCAAATGCAACTTAGTCATCTAAAACGCAAAAATTAAGCTGTAATTTTTATATTTGTAGGAAGTGAATAAAAACAATAATGCTTTTCTTTGTTGCTAATCAACATTAATAATAACCTTTCACTAGAGTATTTACTTAAAATAATTTTGTGCATCTTAGTGTACGGTGTTGAGTAAGCCAAGCAACATTGCTTCTTGGATTTTTTTAGTCCTTGTTAATCACTTCTACCGATACCTCCTTGTGTATCCCAGCATTGACAAAAATCCATGTATGATGAGGAACAAAGAATTCTAGTAATAGTTACTAATTATTGTATGCCATAAATTGGTTAGTTATTATTATATTTATATTATTAAAAAATATTTCCTTGGTAGTTATCGAGTTTTAGCATTTGAGTTTAGGACAAGTTTATTATTTTTCAGGTAAACAGCAAAGCAGTGCTAATGTTTTCAGGCCTGCTAAGTGATTAGGTTCATCAAGACATTTTCTTGCCAGATATGCCTTATGTAACTGGCGAAAATGGAAGTAAGTTTCTGATTTTATCGATACTAGTAGTGCCTTAGTATTGTATTTGGCCTTTAATCATTATATTAATAAATGATGCCCATTGTCTTTTAATCAGATATTTACTTTCACGTGAAGAATGATGAAGACATTTTGCAGAATCTAACTGATGAGGATGCCCTTGTGGTAAGAAACAGACATTAGAAATTATATAGTGTTTTGTTGATAACTAATTTTAAACTATTTCATGTGCTGTACTAGGTTGTAAATATCACATATAGTGCTGTACTAGGTTGCACATTATGTATTGTTTTTAAAGTCCTAGACTGAACATGTTCATACCCTTTAGTTTGTAGGAGATGATCCTATAGATTATATGGATCAGCCCCCTGCTGGTCTAGCTATCCATGGCATTTCACTACAAGAAAAACGGGTTTTCCTACCGTCAAATCGGTAGGAAAAGGCCCAAAATCGGTAGGAAATGTGGTATTTCCTACCGGCCCCATTCGGTAAGAAATGCTTAAGTAGGAAATGACTTTGGTAGGAAATGAAAGTGACCTGGTCAACGTCGGTCCCACATGATGACGTGGCATGCCACATGGCGAGGACCTACATGCCAACTTGGATGATGACGTGGCAACACGTCAGATGCCATGTCATATGACACGTGGGCGGGCCCCGCACACGTCACCAGCCACGTCAGCTGCCGACATGGAAATTGCGGAAAATGAACAGTCATTTCCTACCGACTCCTTTTGCACCCATCGGTAGGAATTGTTCCAGGAGCATTGTAAAATAGCATTTCCTACCGCTCATTTCCAACTGCTCAATTCCTACCACCGTTTATCATTTCCTACCGTGCCTTTTGAATGCGGTAGGAAAAAACATGAAAACGGTAGGAAATACTGGGTTTTGAATGGTAAGGTCGGTAGGAAATGGGTTAGGTCGGTAGGAATTACTGGGTTTTTTTATAAAAAAAATTGGTCTTGTTGATTTTCTTTTACAACAAAATGCTTAAATCATAATGAAAACTACAAACCAATATCTAGATCATAAGTACCACAGCAAAAATGCATTCATCATACAAAGAATTTCAAACATTTATCATATAACCATAAACAATCATTCTTTCTTATCACAATAATAATATTCAAAACTTAAAAATTGTTCTAAAATAACTAGAAGAAATCAAGAACATTTTATACAAACCTAATTAACCATTGCCTTCAACATCATTGTCCTTATCTTCATCATTCTAGCAACATTTATCTTCGTCCACCATCATTGTCTTTATATCAATTTTCTTGGCCACTTTGTCTTTGCCTTCATCCACTTTGTCTTTGCCTTCATCTATGAAGTTATAATAGCCTTGTTATCCTCATCAAGTACCTACAATTAACATAACAAGCAATAATAAGTAAGTAGTATAAGGATGTGAAAAAATCAAACAAAATATAAATGAAAGAGATAATTTTTACCTAATAATGAAGATGTGAAAAATGAAAGAGATGATGTTGAAACTATAAATTTTCAGTGGTATAAGATGAGAGGAGAAGAAGAGAGTTGAAGTTAAATGGAATGAATAAAGTGTTTGTTTTATAAATCTGAATTTCAAATTTCCTACCGCACTTTCTATATTTCCTACCAATTTGCGGTAGGAAATGACTTTGGGCGGCATTTTGAATTTTGATTTGGGCGGTCATTTTGAATTTTTCGTGAATTACCATTTCCTACCGACTTGCGGTAGGTTATAAGTTTTGGCTCCAATTTTGAAAATTTTGGTTTAGGCGCCATTTTTAAATTTTCGTGAAATTTTGAATTCCCACCAATATCTTTTACATTTCCTACCAATTTGCGGTAGGAAATGACTTTGGGCGCCATTTTGAATTTTGATTTGGGCGCACATTTCAAAATTTTCGTTTAGGCGCTCATTTTGAATTTTTCGTGAATTATCATTTCCTACTGACTTGCGGTAGGTTATAAGTTTTATCTCCAATTTTGAAAATCAACTAACCAAAATAAATTTATTATTTTTTTAAAATTTTGGAATAACATTTAAAAAGATTGATCTTGACTCCCGTATGGTTCGATAGTCGAAATTCTAATTCAAAATAATCGAATCAAGAATCAGGAACGAAAACTAGTTTAGGGGTTAAAGTCAAATTACTAGTTGACCGTTAAATTACCTAATCAAATAAATTTATAATTTTTTTAAAATTTTGGAATAACTTTTAAAAAGATTGATCTTGACTCCCATACGGTTCGATTATGGAAGTTCTATTTCAAAATAATCAAATCAAGAATCAGGAACGAAAACTAGTTTAGGGGTTAAAGTCAAATTACTAGTTGACCGTTAAATTACCTAATCAAATAAATTTATTATTTTTTCATAATTTTGGAATAACATTTTAAAAGATGATCTCGAATCCCGTACGGTTCGATTATCGAAATTCTGTTTCAAAATTATCGAATCAAGAATCGGGAACGAAAACAAGTTTAGGGTTAAAGTCAAATTACTAGTTGACCGTTAAATTACCTAATCAAATAAATTTATTATTTTTTTAAAATTTTGGAGAATAACATTTAAAAAGATTGATCTTGACTCCCGTATGGTTCGATCGTCAAAATTCTATTTCAAAATAATCGAATCAAGAATCAGGAACGGAAATTAGTTTAGGGGTTAAAGTCAAATTACTAGTTGACCGTTAAATTACTTAATCAAATAAATTTATTATTTTTTTAATATTTTGGAATAACTTTTAAAAATATTGATCTTGACTCTCGTACGGTTCGATGGTCAAAATTCTATTTTAAAATAATCGAATCAAGAATCGGGAACGGAAACTAGTTTAGGGGTTAAAGTCAAAGTACTAGTTGACCGTTAAATTACCTAATCAAATAAATTTATTATTTTTTTAAAATTTTAGAATAACATTTAAAAAGATTGATCTTGATTCCTGTACGGTTCGATCGTCGAAATTCTATTTCAAAATAATCGAATCAAGAATCGGGAACGAAAACTAGTTTGGGGGTTAAAGTTAAAGTTAGGGGTGAGCAAAAAAACCGAAATGAAACCGAAACCGAACCGAAACCGACCAAAACCGAACCGAAAAAACCGAAACCGAAGCCGAACCGGCGGTTGCGGTTTTTGATTTTTAATAACCGAAATTTTCGGTTTCGGTTCCGGTTTTAGGTTAAAACCGAACCGACTAAAACCGAACCGAACCGATTATTAAAATAAATATATAATTTATATAAATTTATAAAACTTTCTGGTGACTGCTCCGGCTGGTAACTTCTCATTTTCGTAAACTATATATATAGATTTCTATTATCATGTAAATTGTATTAAAACTAAGATTATATTGCAATCAATTTACATATTACATGAGAAAGTTCTAATTTGCTTTTGTATTAGCAACTGAGAGTACATTTTGTCATTTACTCATATAATGATTTTTGCAAGGCATTAAATTTGTGCAAGTTAAGACTTAATTATGTATGATTTATTCATTGAACATTATCACACATGCATGTATAAATTTTGTTAAAATATATTGTGAGCCCTGTATAACTTATTAGCTTACTAATGTCATATGATACTGTCATATAACATTACCACTAACATATACACAGAGTGTATTCATTCAAAAACTCAGTTACTTTGTTTAAAAATCGAGAACGTTGTAATTTAAAAATTTAAAGTCTTGTAATATATTTATGATTTTTTCGTTCGGTTTTATAACCGAAACCGAAATTACATAATTACATAATCAAATAAATTTATTATTTTTTTAAAATTTTGGAATAACATTAAAAAAGATTGATCTTGACTCCCGTACGGTTCAATCGTCGAAATTCTATTTAAAAATAATCAAATCAGAATCGGGAACGAAAACTAGTTTAGGGGTTAAAGTCAAAGTACTAGTTGACCGTTAAATTACCTAATCAAATAAATTTATTATTTTTTAAAATTTTGGAATAACATTTAAAAATATTGATATTGACTCCCGTATGGTTCGATGGTCGAAATTCTATTTCAAATAATCGAATCAAGAATCGGGAACGAAAACTGGTTTGAGGGTTAAAGTCAAAGTACTAGCCGACCGTTAAATTACCTAATCAAATAAATTTATTATTTTTTTAAAATTTTGGAATAACATTAAAAAAGATTGATCTTGACACCCGTACGGTTCAATCGTCGAAATTCTATTTAAAAATAATCGAATCAGAATCGGGAACGAAAACTAGTTTAGTGGTTAAAGTCAAAGTACTAGTTGACCGTTAAATTACCTAATCAAATAAATTTATTCTTTTTTTAAATTTTGGAATAACATTTAAAAATATTGATCTTGACTCCCGTATGGTTCGATCGTCGAAATTCTATTTCAAAATAATCGAATTAAGAATCGGGAACGAAAACTAGTTTGGGGGTTAAAGTCAAAGTACTAGCTGACCGTTAATTTACCTAATCAAATAAATTTATTATTTTTTTAAAATTTTGGAATAACATTAAAAAAGATTGATCTTGATTCCCGTACGGTTCAATCGTCGAAATTCTATTTAAAAATAATCGAATCAGAATCGGGAACGAAAACTAGTTTAGGGGTTAAAGTCAGAGTACTAGTTGACCGTTAAATTACCAAAACAAATAAATTTATTATTTTTTTAAAATTTTGGAATAACATTTAAAAAGATTGATCTTGACTCCCGTATGGTTCGATGGTCGAAATTCTATTTCAAAATAGTCGAATCAAGAATCGGGAACGAAAACTAGTTTGGGGGTTAAAGTCAAAATACTAGCTGACCGTTAAATTACCTAATCAAATAAATTTATTATTTTTTTAAAATTTTGGAATAACATTAAAAAAGATTGATCTTGACTCCCGTACGGTTCAATCGTTGAAATTCTATTTAAAAATAATCGAATCAGAATCGGGAACGAAAACTAGTTTAGGGGTTAAAGTCAAAGTACTAGTTGACCGTTAAATTATCTAATCAAATATATTTATTATTTTTTTAAATTTTGGAATAACATTTAAAAAGATTGATCTTGACTCCCGTATGGTTCGATGGTCGAAAATCTATTTCAAAATAATCGAATCAAGAATCGGGAACGAAAACTAGTTTGGGGGTTAAAGTCAAAGTACTAGCTGACCGTTAAATTACCTAATCAAATAAATTTATTATTTTTTTAAAATTTTGGAATAACATTAAAAAAGATTGATCTTGACTCCCGTACGGTTCAATCATCGAAATTCTATTTAAAAATGATCGAATCAGAATCGGGAACGAAAACTAGTTTAGGGGTTACAGTCAAAGTACTAGTTGACCGTTAAATTACCTAATCAAATAAATTTATTATTTTTTAAATTTTGGAATAACATTTAAAAAGATTGATCTTGACTCCCGTATGGTTCGATCGTCGAAATTCTATTTCAAAATAATCGAATCAAGAATCGGGAACGAAAACTAGTTTGGGGGTTAAAGTCAAAGTACTAGCTGACCGTTAAATTACCTAATCAAATAAATTTATTATTTTTTTAAAATTTTGGAATAACAGTAAAAATGATTGATCTTGACTCCTGTTCGGTTTGATCGTCGAAATTCTATTTAAAAATAATCTAATCAAGAATCGGGAACGAAAACTAGTTTAGGGGTTGAAAGTCAAATTACTAGTTGACCGTTAAATTACCTAATCAAATAAATTAATTATTTTTTTAAAATTTTGGAATAACATTTAAAAAGATTGATCTTGACTCCCATACGGTTCAATCGTAAAAATTCTATTTAAAAATAATTCAATCAAGAATCGGGAACGAAAACTAGTTTAGGGGTTAAAGTCAAAGTACTAGTTGACCGTTAAATTACCTAATCAAATAAATTTATTATTTTTTAAAATTTTGGAATAACATTGAAAAAGATTGATCTTGACTCTCGTACGGTTCGATCGTCGAAATTCTAATTAAAAATAATTGAACCAAGAATCAGAAAAAGAAACTACTTTAGGGTTTAAAGTCAAATTATTATTTGGCCGTTAAATTACCTAATGAAATAAATTTATAATTTTTTTTAAATTTTGGAATTTATGACTACTTTGGTATGTATGAATTTATGTTCAAAATTTGGCATTTTTCCTATTTTTATTTAATTTTTAATTTATTTTACAAACTAGTTAAAAACGGGGGAAAATAAAAAAAATTGTAAATTGTTGAAAGTAGGGTAACATTTATCACACAAATAGAGAGTATGATTACTTTGGTGTGTATGAATTTATGTTCAAAACTTGGCCTTTTTCCTATTTTTATTTAATTTATTTTACAAATTGTTAAATAAGGGGAAAAAAATCAAAACAGATGCTAAATTAGTGCAACTATGGTAACATTCATCACACAGATAGTGAGTATGCATGCTTTGGTCTGTATGAATTTATGTTCAAAACTTGGCCTTTTTCCTTTTTTTATTCAATTCTTTTAATTTTTTTTGGCACAACTCATTTCCTACCGATTATCGGTAAGAAATGAGCTGGTGATACGTCAACCAATCAGAAGCCGCCAAGCTGTCGTTAGCTGCTGACTAGGCGACCTATTCCCTACCGTCCGAACGCGGTAGGAAATGGTAAACATAAAGCGGCTCTACCACATGGCACTTGGGACCCACCACACTCATTTCCTACCGACATCGGTAAGAAATGAGTCATTCATTTTCCATTGTATAAACGTGGTAGGAAATGGTCTGGCTGAAACGACATCGTTTCATTCTGGCCAGAATGTGACGTGGCGAAGTGGGTCTCGTAATAGTCATTTCCTACCAACGTCGGTAGGAAATGAAGACTCATTTCCTACCAGACCCCTTGCCGGTAGGAAATGACCCTTTGACTTGATAAGCGGTAGGAAATGATCGGTAGGAAATCATAGTGGTGGGAAATGATCGGTTGGAAAAGCCCATTTTTCTCGTAGTGTTTTAAGACCTTCCTTTATCGAAGAACACTCTTCTATTTTTCAAGAATAAATCTGATTGTAAATCGAGCAATAATGAATCAAATCAAATTGGGAAAGTTGCAGAAGACAAACAAGAAGTATCTGGCATAATCAATGGTCATAGGCATAGTCTAAATCCATCTCAAGATAAATCCAATTGGCCAGGAGAAGTGGAAAAGGGTGAAAGCTTGGAAAATGGGACTTCATTCTACAAGCTTGAAATGATTAAAATTCAATTGATTTCAGCCCATGAACAACAGGTACAATCCTTGGATGTATAAGAGCATATGTATCCCCTTGTTTTAAATTTGAACTTCTTTGGGCTGTCTAACATTCTTATCTATGTGATCCCTTAAATGCTAATAAGATCCATGAGAAGAAAAACAACTGCAATCTTAGGTTTTCATACTGAAAAATGTGTTTCTCTTGGACAATTTTATTTACATTGGAGGTATAAGATTATCAGTCGAATCGTATATAGCGGTGGTGTTAAGTTTATATGTTAGACAGTAGAGTATCAACCATCGTCGTATGTTGTTGTGGTGTGCATACAAGGAAGTTGCATTTATAATTTACTTGTGATGCTGCATCCTACTACTACAGTAATATATTTCGTAACTGATAAATGTAGGCCCTTTCTTTATGTTGATGCCTTATGACATTTGACGTGTTCGCTTTAAAATGCGCATATTGCTGCCAAAAGTTAATGGATATCCTTGTGTGAAAGGTAGAACTTGGGAAGGTTTTAGTAATTTATCATTAGTGCTAGGTAAAGAAAAGCAAGGACTTCTAATAGAATTTGCTTGTATACAATTTACAGACCTTCTTCGGAGTAGATGACTTTAGGAGAGCTCAACCTGATGCAATTGCACACAAAAATTATATCAAGTCTTAAAGTTGGCGGAGAAAAGACTATGAATGCTCTCAAGTCGTTCTGCTGGAGATGCAAGGGTATTCAAGCAGAGGTAAAACACTTAAATGTGGTTTTTTTTATCATATTACTGACGCAATATTTTGAGAAAAGTGGTCTGCTATTTTAAGATACTTTTGTACAATTATGGCAGGAAGTGGCTCTTATAGGTGTAGACAGCCTCGGTTTTGACTTGAGAGTTTGTTGCGGAACACAAGTTCAAACATTTCGCTTTCTCTTCAAGAAACGGGTAAAAACTTAACTATACCATTGGGGTTTTGCCTGAATCATCTAAAACTTAGACAATTTGAAAGGTTTATATGTTGTCTGCCCAACACCCCAATCAATATCTGGAATTTGTGTCTGTACAATAGCAAACAGATTAATATATATCAAGAATTAGATATCTATCTTGCATTTAAACGATTGTCAAACTACAGTGAGCACTGTTATTCTTAAAAAAACTATCAACGTAAAGGGTAGCCAAAAGGTGTAAAAATAACACAAAAAATGGTACTTAGCATAATTTATTGTTTTTGTCTCCTGTTGCTGATACATTTTATGCCCTTTCTTCAACTGTATTGCATTTGCAGGCCTCTTCAGAATATAGTGCTCAGAGACAATTGAATGATCTATTGTTTCCTAGGATTTAAGGCAAGCAGCAAACAAAGAAAAAATCTGGATTATGGTAATTCAAAATTTTTAAAAATCATTTGGTTCTTATAGTGGTAACATATGCTTAGCTGGTGCTTTCGTTTTGTATGTAGGTATAAGTTCAAGTTTAGGATACCTTCTTATTTTTCTCTTGTCATTAGGAGGTAGTCATCTTCTTATAGGAGTGAGAAAGACATTTTAGTTTACACCAAAGTTGATTGTTTTTAGGTTGTAACTATATATATGTATAGAAAAATTGTAATATATAGACATTTTTTTTTAGTTCATATAGACATTTTTTTTTTTGTAGTTGAAGTTTGTAATATATAAGTATGGAAAAATTGTGTTTAGACTTGTTTGGTGTTCTTGGATTATATTTTGTAATGGTGAAATTCCAATTTTGAAATTATTTTTTTTAAAAAAAAATTGACCTATAGCGTCGGTCATTTGAAAGGGCGACGCTATAGGCTTTTTTTTTAAAAAAAAAATTTAACCTATAGCGTCGGTAATTTGAAAAGGCGACGCTATAGGTTATACCTATAGTGTCGGCATTTTAAAGGGCGACGCTATAGGCTATACCTATAGCGTCGGCATTTTAAGGGGCGACGCTATATGCTTTACCTATAGCGTCGGCATTTTAAGGGGCGACACTATAAGCTATACCTATAGCGTCGGTCATTTAAATGACCGACGCCATTGTAGACTTTTAGCGTCGCCAATTTAACCGATGCTATAGGCATAACCTATAGCGTCCCCTGCATATACTACGCCAAAAAGGCGACGCTATAGGCCTATTTAGGCGACGCAATAGGTCCAGTTTGTACTAGTGCATCATTTAGCTACATTAAATATGTGCTTCAAGATTTATTTAGAGACCTTCGTAAAAATTTTGATTGGAAATGTAGCACCTGTACTTTAGCAAAAATCCATCGTGTTCCTTTTCTATCAAATTCTAATAAGAGTTCAATTACTTTTGATTTAATTCACTCTGATGTTTGGGAACCATCCCCTACTCGTACTAATTCTAGTGTTCGATGGTTTGTCACTTTTGTAGATGATTCTACACGCATGACTTGGTTATACCTTTTAAGGAAAAAATCTGATGTATTTGGAGTTTTTAAAATATTTCATGTTATGATTTGAACCCAATATGGTGCTATTAGGCATGTATTTCATTTAGACAATGGGGGTGAGTATGTGAACCATGAGTTTTAGAATTATTTCACTAACCATGGTTTACGACATGAAACTACTTTCCACAAACTCCACAACAGAATGGTGTCGGGGAATGAAAAAACTTCACCTTTTAGAAACAGCACGTGCTATGTTAATTGGTACACATATGCCTCAACACTATTGGGATTTTGCCATCACAGTGGCCGTTTATCTTATGAATCGGATGCCATCCAAAGTTCTCGACTTTAAAACCCCTCTTCAGGAACTTGGTACACATGTTCCCTTGCCATCTCATCTTATGTTACGACCTTATGTCTTTGGGTGCACTATTTTTGTTGATTTACAACGAAATCAACGATCCAAGTTAGATCCATGTGCTATCCGTTGTGTATTCTTGGGATATGGAAAAACTCAGAAAGGGTATTGTTGCTTCTGTAAGAACCCCAAATTTTGGATATAATTAAAACTTTTATTAAGTAAGGATATAACGAGGAACAATGATTTCGACAACAAGGTCACCAGCTCTAATGAATGGTGGTTTCAAAGAATAATGACTGTAATGAATGGATATTGTTTTGGACAATGATCCTGATGCATTGGTATATTGTCAGAATATAGTAATTCGATGGTTGAGGACCTAGATAAGAATAACCTACCATCCAGAAAGGAGCTAATGGATCCTTGAAGGGAAATGAGTACGTGCATAGTATTTCCCATACGTGCATAGTATTTCCCGTACGTGCATATTGTTTCCCGTACGTGCATATTGTTTCCCGTACGTGCATAGTGTTTCCTGTACGTGCATAGTATTTTGGTGGATGAATAGTGATTTTGTAAGTTGGAAAACTTTTCACGCCACCCTATGTACGGAACGTGATATGGATGTTTCGAAGTCATATTAGTAATACGCGGAGGAAATAAGTGAATGCAGAGACGATCGGAATTCAGAAATTCCAAATTCTTTTCGGTATAATATTTGACCGGACAGTGGATTAAATATTATTATAATCCAAGAATTGAGATATTAACTTTGAGGATTTGATATTTTGAGATGTTATTATATTTGATTTAAGAATGAAGGTAGGAAACCACTGAGGAGTGGTTATGGCTACAATGTAATAATTGATATTTGGAAAGAATGAATGGAATTCGACTTTATTATTTCTATGTCTTAAAGAATGCTAAAGGGTAACAACATAGATAAGAATAATCTATCTTCTAAGGGAATAAGATATGGCAATTTCAAGCAGGAGAATATTCTCATGTCATCCAGATCGGTAACGATTAATCCAGTAGTTCCGTAAAAAGGTTAAGGAGCGATCGAAAGAGAATACGGACAATTATACAACCCTAAGAGAACAAGTAAAGAATACAGAATGAATAGTGTTGTGGTGGGAGTATATAATAATATGAGACGACACTATATAGAAGTATTCGGAACGGATTTCCGAGTTCGTATTAGTGATCCAGGGGGAAAATAAGTGTATGTAAAAGCTGTCGGATTCTGAAAAACCGCAATTTTATTTTCTCCGAGAGTTCCCTGGACACTGATAGCCTTAAGTATTTAACGAATGGATTTAAGGAATATAAATTGGAAAGTTAGAATGAAAGATGGAGAATGAAAGTATTAATATTAAAAAGGATTCCCGGTAAACCCTAATTAGAAATCCGTGAAATATTCCTACGAACGATCAATCGAAACGGGCAATAACCGGACACAGAAACAAGCAGAGGAAGCAAGAGTCTTGTGCAAGCTACTAGTATAAAATATCTAGTAACCAAACTAGAATCAAGGAACTAGCACCCTAGAGAATGCAACTAAGTACTTAGCAAGGCAACCATGTAGTTAGGCTAGAACCACCACATTTTCAACACTTGTCATGGTAATTCCTCATCCAACACCTCATCACTTTATTAAAGCAACCAAGGATGAGATATTATGCAAAACACTTCACTTTGTGCATTATTGCAAAAGCAACCAACAAAAATATCAAACTCTCTCCAAATGTTCATCCATTCGGCCCATTTGGAAATTCCAAATCCAAAATCCAACTTCCAACCATTTGTTGATCTTGAAACTTTTATGGTGAGTTCTATATTTCAAGAAACTAATCTCCTAGAAATTTCAAGTCCTAACTCTTTTGTTTCCATTTTCAAAAAAATCATTAAAATGGAGGGTGAATAGTGTTTTCATGAAAACTAATCTTGATTTTTCTTGTTTCATGGTTGATATAGCAAGCTTAAGCACTCCTAAGGATCATGCAAAGCTTAGTGAGGCTAGTAAACACTCTAAGGAAGGTATAAAACTTGAAAACCCTTGGTGTCCTTTTAAGATCTTATGAGTTTTATGGATGATTTAGTGATTAGTATGTTATGTTATGCTTAGATCCATGATTAGTAGTTGTTATGGTTGTGATTTGGTTTATGAACCATGTAATGGTTAAGATGAGTTGTTGTTAGACTAGTCATGATGTTTATCATGTGTTTGGGTGGTTGATTTGATCTTGGTAAGATTGTGATAAAGTGTAAAAACTTTGGAAAACGCGTAAACATAGCCGTTATAATGCCCGATTTTGCAATACCATGTTTTGTATGCCTTTTTGATGTCGAACCCCTACTGTCCAGAGACCTTATCAGCCATGATAGGATAGGTAATGTTCTAAGCTTTGTTTGGATATAAAGATCACGTGAAACGGACTTACGGTTTAGGATTTATGACCAAATTACTAAAAGTAGTTCGAATCCGTAAACGAAAGTTCGTAACTGTAATTGAACCCTCGTAAACTATGTAACGTCATGGCGAATCTTGGAAAATAAATACTAGAGGTAAAAAGGAAGGCGTGACAGAAAACCGTATGTCAAAAGGATCATTTTTCGATTTATTAAAAATGTTCGAGTCGAGGTTAAATGCGAACGAACCCCTAAAAGACGACTCTTTTATAACTTCGGTAAAACACTTAAAAACGGGCGATAAAACTCGGAGTATAATATTGGTTCGTAACGATCAACCTTAGAACTCATATGACTTAAGTATGTCCCAAGTATAAGTGCAGTGACATGTCGTATTAACGAACGAATGTCGGGTCGGATCAGTGAGAATAAGTAATCCACTAAAAGGGGTATAACGAGATAACTTGAGAACGTGTTTCGATTTAAGAATAACTTAACTTTTAATATGTTAAGTGATTAATCCCGAATGCCTTGGCTATTTATAGATCACCAAGCTGAACCGGGACCCGCTACCACTACCCCTTACCGTACTCGACTATCAGGCAAGTTTCAATTCCCTTCTTTTAGGCTGTTGTTGTGATTGAATAAATATATATATATATATGATTGCTGATATACATATGCCATTGCATGCATGCCTACTTTCAAGTTGAATTGATATACTTGTTCCCTGAATGTTATTGTTGGCTTATAAGCTAGATAGTTATATATCAGTTATAAGCCGGTTATTGTAAGACCCTCATAGAAGGGCGTATACATCTTATTAATCAAAATAGACCGGGAGTCAATATTCCTTGATATATCGAGATTACCTCGGAGGAAAATATTTAAGTAAATATTTTCTATTATTTGGGCGACGAATATTATTTGAATATTCGTTCGAGACTAATTATTTTAACGATCCTTACTTCAAATAATTATTTGAACGTAACTATTCAACGAATAATATTTCTCAATATTCATTCAGAGTCGAATTGATTATCGATTATTATTTCGAATATTCTTCTAAAGATGAGACTACTAAATGAATATTATTTGGATATTCTTTTAGAATATTATTTTATTAAATAAATATTACGTTTGAATATTCATTTAAGATATTGAATACTTGATGAATATTATTTTAATATTCATCTGAAGCTTGATTTAATTATCGAATATTATCTCGAATATTCCTTAAGGCTTGGATTACTAAATGAATATTACTTGATATTCATTTAGGATATTATTCATTAAATGAATATTACTTTTGAATATTCATTTAAATTCCTAATTAATTATGAATATTACCTTAAATATTCTTTTCAGGTCTTATTAATTAATGAATATTGTTTTGAGTATTCATTTAAATATTTATTTATTCAATAAATATTCTCCTGATATTTCTTCAGGGATTATTTTGAGAAATACTCTGATTAAAGATATTCTTTCATATTCCCAATTATTCTTTAAATATTTTAACTCAATAAATATTCTCTGAATATTTATTCCATACTTAGTATAACCCCGATAAGGTTTATCTTCTTCGATTATTACAGAAAATATTTCGGAGTCATATTATTATTAATCTTATATCAAGAAAGGTTCTTAGACATCATTCTTCTTTGAGTCTATCTCCTTAATAATAAGGGAACCTTACTTGGAAAAACGTTATTTATCTTGTCGACTTCCCGGTCATAAAGTATTCCCTTCACCCGCAACTCGGGTGCTGTTGACTTATTAAGTCGTTGCTTACCTTCTCATCTTTCGAGGGGTAAGATTACTGGAACAAGTTGATATCCGTCACCAAGTAATAGCTTGGGAGTTATTGGTAAATTTTCCTTTCCAACTAGATACGACTACTTTGTGGAGTCTTATCAACAAGTATTATACTTGGGGAAAGGGGGACGAACGTTACATTCAGAATCATGAATTCTATTTGAACTAGGAGTCGTGTAAGAGGCCGAGTAGCGCCGGTCCATCCCCTTTGGCCCAACCGTTGGCCGGGGAGAGCTAGTAAGGCGGTATACAAGTAAAGCCGTCAGTTCTTCCTTCTACCGGTAGTAAATCTAAATTGAGCTGTACGATCTCGACTGATCATCAAGATTGGAACAGCGGGCGCGGTGAATACTCCATCATTGGTTCATCATCCTAATTTATTTATTTCCTGCAACATGATTACTGTTGGCAGAGTTGGAAAAGGGTCATAACTGGAATTGCAACCTTTTTTTGCAAGTTCCTCTTCTTAATAACAATAAGAATATCTTGCTTACTTTGATGTAGCAGATATTTCTACAAACAATTACTTTAAGTTACCTTGTAACTTCATCGTTCATATTATACTGGCATCATTTCCGTAAATGCATGGCATATGGTTTGAAAGATACTTTTGAACTGTTATACATTATCGTTCAGTTATATATTATTGTTGGTGGGCTATTGCTCACCCTTGCTTTATTATTATATCACAACAACAGCTAGACCAGATGACTCGCACAAGGCGCACTCGACGCGGGCGAGGACGATGAGACTACCAGAGCTGAAGAAGAAGCTATTGGTAGGGTATATTTATTCTTTCAGTACCAAGAATAGGGTCTAGTATGACTTATGTAAATGGATGGCAAAGAGTATGTATTATATTGAAATTCTTTTGGATTGTAAGAACTCATAATGTGATTAATAAAAATTTGATTGTTACTCTGATTTCATCTCTGGGACTATAACGGGTGTGTTTTATATTGTTGTGTTGGGTTATAGAGACGTAATTTATTTTATGTTAAGGATAGTTCAATTGTTGTGGACAGAATTGGAAACCGTAACCACCGGATCCCGGACCCCGGATCTGGGGGTGTTACAGAAGTGGTATCAGAGCGTACGTTATAAACCCCAGAGATGAGGTGACGTTAAAACAATAAATTCAATAAGATAATAAGAACTCTTGCCAAGTTCATAGTCGGACTACTTAATGTAGTGATGACATATAAAACCCTTATGGGAACTCGTAAGTATAATGATAGTAACTTGGCCCGATATCGTATCGACGAGTAAGGCGACTGACCTTGAGGCATACGAGCAACAGCGCGATGATGCTTTATATGCTGAAGATCAGCGGGTAATTCGATGGAGTACCCTACTGGAGACCCGGAAGAGGTTCCAGCGGATAAGGAAAATCCTGTTAGGATAAGGAGCTTACCCATGGGTAATGAGGGTCGCAGCCAGAATGACTGTGATGATTAAGATATGGTGCTCAGAAAAATGAGTATAAAGAACCGAGATATTATTAAGAGATCTGATGATGCATGTTGAATTCATAGCCGGACTACCAGATGTAGTACCAGCAAGAAAGAAGGATTGGAAGAATTACTTGAGATCTTATACGGAAGAAGATGAGAATCCTTAGAGATTTTCATCTTAACAAAGAAAGAGCTAGAGGGATGTATAATTATCAAAGACATCGATTTAGGGCGAGGAGCAGAGTCCCTAGGAATAGTTGAGAAGGAGGCAGTAAGTGCCATATCATTTGATAAATGAATAAGTATGAATATTGTCAGTAATAATTCGCCATGAGAAGGCAGATGTCATAGGTTGTAATTTATGGAACCAAAGTGAGGTTAATGAGGTGGTTTTATTCAGGGAAATGTTCATGAATGAATCAGTATAAAGTAAAGACATTGGGAAGTGACAGCATGATTGGGTAAAATTATATAAGGAAGTAGTAAGCAAGACAATGATCTCAGAACTTACCGGAAGATAAGACCCGTGAGTCAAGATGAACTCGTAATGAGACTACTGCCAGAGACTGAGTATAGAGTTAATTCAACTCAGTTAAATGATGAACCAGAAACGTTAGATGCATGTGATTCAGAGGAATATTAAATTCCTTCTTCTCTTTGAATGGATTATAGTAGTACCTTAAGTTTATTCCGATGCGGAATTATAACAGATCAAGTAATACGATCAGCAGTTAAAGAGAAAAATGTGAGAAAATCTTCCTGGAGCAAAAAGGTGAAATTGGTAATGACCAAGAGCTGGCATTGCTTAATGGAAAAAGGAGACTTTGTGCTTCCAATGACGCTTCGCATAAAGGGTTAGGTAGACCGACATTTGGTAGTATTGAATATCAGGACGTTGTGACAGGTTTCAGTTTGAAATTATTGATTCCCTTCTAAGGGATGGATATAATTGATTCCTCGCCAGTGGGTAAACTTCCAATCCGAGGATGATTATTTCGTTAACTATGACTGCTTATGATTCCACCTGCTTGGAGGTTCATAGAACTATTCTTCAGGTTTCGAAACTGGTCTCCTTAATGTTACCAGTAGGTGGGTAGATTGATCAAAATTTCCCTGAGTCTGGAAAGGAATTCGGTGAATTTTGGCAAACCTTTTCTTTCTGATTATCAGAGGATGTCATGGAAGAGAGTAGAAACTGGAGCAAACCCTGTGATTTGGGTAAGGATGCTGTAAAATGGGTTAGTAAACGGACCCTGAGCATTACAATCGACGGTAGTGATAAGATGATGAAGTGAGATTGGACGAAAACGGGAAATGTAAGTAAGAAACCAGCCGGACTGAGAAATTCCAGGATTGACTTAAATGAAAAGGCTGTTATGCCAGGAATGGTAAGCTTGTGTGGCACGCAGGATTGATAAGAATAGTTGAAAAGATAAAAGTGGAGGAAAGGTGACCGGAGACGGTGCCGAGTAGCTGATTAAGACTTATATGGAGTAAAGTTTTGGAAAGGTAGAAAGGTATCAAAGAAGAAGGCACTATGCCGGCAATTGCTAGAAAAGTAATGCTATTAGCCAACCCCTAAAATCATATATTTTTATGTGTGGCCAGTTGAGGCCAAGTCACAACGGATTATAAAGTGACTAGACCAGCAATGAAAAGACAAAGCAGGGTTGCTTCTAAGAAAGCACCGACTGCAAGGGCTTCTGATATAAAGGAAACATTAATGAGATCGTTTGAATCTTCTGCCGAACGACCCATGTTTTGATTGGGAATTCACTAGACCTTTTTGGGATGGGGTCACCCGTACTAAAGTGACTCATGTGTATATGGTTGTCCAAGATTTCGAGTAAAATGGAAGTATAGTGACTTGAGATGTATGATGTTAGGGTATCATGAATACCATGAATATATTATGACGGAGGAAAGTAAACAATGAAGGTATATGAAGAGGGTATAGAAAAGGTCAGAAATTGAACAGTATGCTGTAGGAAATTTGTCTGAGGCCAAATAGGCTGACAACTATCTGAAAGAAGAGGGTGGCATTAAACCACCGATCGATTATCAAATGTGAATGATTGAAAAGAGACCTTTATTAAGGATACATGATCTGATTGCCAATTATAAGATACAAGAATTCCTTGGCAGTTGAATTACGGATAGGATATCCATAAATTAAGACAAACCCTGGGGAATGCACAAGGGGTGGCATTAACCCTAATAACGACATTATGACTTCAGATGATATGAGCTGGACTTGCTAAGGCAACAATGACCGGTAAGGATTATTAAAAAGAGTTCTGGAAAGAACATAGATAGAGTTATTAGAGTATTGATCAATGACATTTTGATATACCCGGTACCCAGAAAATACCGGAGGAATGATAAGGATGGCCTATGAAACCTTACAAGGAAAAAGGTAATATTCCGAACTTCAAAAATGGAAGTTTGGTAAGGAATGTATGACATCGTAACAATAATGCCAGATGAGGCATGTATGAAACCCTGAGGAAGTATGGGTTGAACCTATAAAGGTTGAGATTATCCTAAGATAAAGAAAGAACTAAGAAAAGAAGTATCCTAAGTAGGATTGGGAATAAACGTGATAAAGTTCCCACGGGTAGGTGGAAGCAATGACTTATGGAAATGACTGATAGTTATATTTTCTCCTTCAGCAGAGCTTAAGGGAGAATGCTTTAACCCAACAGTGATGGGAATGAGGTAGAAATGTTTGAATTGGAATATATCCAGAGAACAAGGGTTACCAGAAATTATTATTATCAGGAAAGGCCAATGAGGTGGCCGACAGTCTAAGTATAAAGGAATAATTATAAATGTTCATACCGAAGAAACAAAATGATATTTGGAAAGACCTTGAAGGTCATATTGGAGTGGAGGAAGTTACATTCCTTTTGATGATTGTGCAAGAATCAAAGGTAATAATAGTTTAAGTAAAGATTCGATTCCTGATGGAGTCTTAAGCATATTACGTACCTTAGAAGGTTCCGTTTTGAGGCAAACCAGGACCATGGTACAAAATTGATGAAGTAAACCGTTAAGTTTCCAGTCTTTTCTGGAAGATGCATAAGTGATAGTTTCATCAACCGGACCTAGCTGCGATGCTTGAAACTCTTCTGCAATTCTATCTGCTTCATGTTATATCTACATCAAGTTCAGGAAGTGTTCCTTATGGATAAGGAATAATGATTACTTTGTCTCCCTAAAGGATTTGAAACCCGTAGGGTTAACTATTAACGCACTACGTAAACAACAAGCGATGGTGATTCTTCTAAGAAAGGAGATGACAACGTAAAGATAAAGAAAGTGCTGCTATTGATAAGCTAAATGGCATGTTGATGAATGACAAGCAAGTTTGTGTTAGTGTACTTCTGCACAAACAAGATAGAGAATATGAGGTTGATAATTCGTGATGCTAAACGTATTCCCGTAGAAAGAATTAATGAGACTTGGAGGGAAGGGCGGTTGAGCCCGAGACTTATTGGGCCACCTGAGAGTTTATAAGTGTTCGGACGGCGGTATTCGAGCCAGCCTTACCCCCAAAACTTATAGCACGGTCATAACGGGTTTTCATGTGGCCAGGCTACGCCAGTAAAATGCAGATGTCAACAGATGATAGGAGTACGAGCATGTAGATATACGACCTGGTCTGACTTACGAAAGACAACCTGTGGAAAACCACGGATAGAAAAGAACAAATGATGAGAAACAAGGTTGGCAGAAGTAGATTATATGACTCTAAGTTAAAGGGATCGGGCCAGATTCATTTCGGAAGGTTTAAATTGGAATAACGTGATGATTATAGAATAAATGTGACGGAATACCGATAAAGAGGTACCAAGTACAAAAAGGTGTCTCAATAAAGAGGTGAAGGTGAAAGTAAATAATAGAAACGAGTAAGAATCAGATAATAAGAAGGATGTGATTGATAAAGAAAAGGCTGGGAAAGCAACTATGGAACGAGAAGCAAGGAATGTTATGAATGGGTTTTCTAATGAATTCTCAGGATGACAACCTGATAGTGTCAATATTATAGCATGAAAAAGCTAGTAACATGATATGGGATGTCAGTAATAATGATGTCAAGGGAGAAATCTAAGATTTAACCTGAAAGGTTGAAGGATTTCCCGAACGTGAGTATCGCTAAGATTGAACAAGAGTATTTGTCCATAGAATAATGGACAAAGCAGCAAGATATGTTGACACGTGAGATTGCGATCAAATAATATTGGATATAATTATGATTAATTTCTTCTTTGATAAACCTCTATAGTTCAGAGGTAAATTCTGAGTATGATATTCTACAATCATGAAAGCTTTCTATAATCCTTTAGAACTCTTTTCTCTTCTTCTCTCTTATTCATCTTCTTTATGAATTGAGAAGAACAACCCTTTTAGGAGGGGAGGTACTGATACGTGACTATCTGTCTATGTGATAGAAGTCTAAGTGGAATGCCATGACTTGTTTAATTGCTTGTCAAGTACTAAAGGTTGGCCCCCTTCTGTACTAACTATGCAATATAACAAATGTTCAATTGATCATAGTGATCTCTCAATAAATCTTTCCACTTCTCTATATTGATCGAGATTGCGAAGATTAAAGCGATCAGGAAATGCACAGTACGAGCGAGGTTTCCTCCGAATTCGTAGGGTGATAGTGATACCAATGTTACTGCAGGTATCAATAAGGATAAGACTGAGTAAGAGTATAACCCGTATAGTGAGTTGCACGAAAGGTAGCAACGTTGATGGAAAAAGGATACAGTATGAATTGTAGCACTAGAAGATGTGCTGAGGAAGGGTAGAACGACTAATAATTGACCGGGAAGCTAAAGAGTGAACGACAGGCAAACGACTCTTTGCTTCCTACCTGATTCCGGGACGGAATCCTTTTAAGGAGGGGAGACTGTAAGAACCCCAAATTTTGGATATAATTAAAACTTTTATTAAGTAAGGATAAAACGAGGAACAATGATTCCGACAACAAGGTCACCAGCTCTAATGAATGGTGGTTTCAAAGAACAATGACTGTAATGAATGGATATTGCTTTGGACAATGATCCTGATGCATTGGTATATTGTCAGAATATAGTAATTCGATGGTTGAGGACCTAGATAAGAATAACCTACCTTCCAGAAAGGAGCTAATGGATCCTTGAAGGGAAATGAGTACGTGCATAGTATTTCCCATACGTGCATAGTATTTCCCGTACGTGCATATTGTTTCCCGTACGTGCATATTGTTTCCCGTACGTGCATAGTGTTTCCTGTACGTGCATAGTATTTTGGTGGATGAATAGTGATTTTGTAAGTTGGAAAACTTTTCACGCCACCCTATGTACGGAACGTGATATGGATGTTTCGAAGTCATATTAGTAATACGCGGAGGAAATAAGTGAATGCAGAGACGATCGGAATTCAGAAATTCCAAATTCTTTTCGGTATAATATTTGACCGGACAGTGGATTAAATATTATTATAATCCAAGAATTGAGATATTAACTTTGAGGATTTGATATTTTGAGATGTTATTATATTTGATTTAAGAATGAAGGTAGGAAACCACTGAGGAGTGGTTATGGCTACAATGTAATAATTGATATTTGGAAAGAATGAATGGAATTCGACTTTATTATTTCTATGTCTTAAAGAATGCTAAAGGGTAACAACATAGATAAGATATGGCAATTTCAAGCAGGAGAATATTCTCATGTCATCCAGATCGGTAACGATTAATCCAGTAGTTCCGTAAAAAGGTTAAGGAGCGATCGAAAGAGAATACGGACAATTATACAACCCTAAGAGAACAAGTAAAGAATACAGAATGAATAGTGTTGTGGTGGGAGTATATAATAATATGAGACGACACTATATAGAAGTATTCGGAACGGATTTCCGAGTTCGTATTAGTGATCCAGGGGGAAAATAAGTGTATGTAAAAGCTGTCGGATTCTGAAAAACCGCACTTTTATTTTCTCCGAGAGTTCCCTGGACACTGATAGCCTTAACTATTTAACGAATGGATTTAAGGAATATAAATTGGAAAGTTAGAATGAAAGATGGAGAATGAAAGTATTAATATTAAAAAGGATTCCCGGTAAACCCTAATTAGAAATCCGTGAAATATTCCTACGAACGATCAATCGAAACGGGCAATAACCGGACACAGAAACAAGCAGAGGAAGCAAGAGTCTTGTGCAAGCTACTAGTATAAATTATCTAGTAACCAAACTAGAATCAAGGAACTAGCACCCTAGAGAATGCAACTAAGTACTTAGCAAGGCAACCATGTAGTTAGGCTAGAACCACCACATTTTCAACACTTGTCATGGTAATTCCTCATCCAACACCTCATCACTTTATTAAAGCAACCAAGGATGAGATATTATGCAAAACACTTCACTTTGTGCATTATTGCAAAAGTAACCAACAAAAATATCAAACTCTCTCCAAATGTTCATCCATTCGGCCCATTTGGAAATTCCAAATCCAAAATCCAACTTCCAACCATTTGTTGATCTTGAAACTTTTATGGTGAGTTCTATATTTCAAGAAACTAATCTCCTAGAAATTTCAAGTCCTAACTCTTTTGTTTCCATTTTCAAAAAAATCATTAAAATGGAGGGTGAATAGTGTTTTCATGAAAACTAATCTTGATTTTTCTTGTTTCATGGTTGATATAGCAAGCTTAAGCACTCCTAAGGATCATGCAAAGCTTAGTGAGGCTAGTAAACACTCTAAGGAAGGTATAAAACTTGAAAACCCTTGGTGTCCTTTTAAGATCTTATGAGTTTTATGGATGATTTAGTGATTAGTATGTTATGTTATGCTTAGATCCATGATTAGTAGTTGTTATGGTTGTGATTTGGTTTATGAACCATGTAATGGTTAAGATGAGTTGTTGTTAGACTAGTCATGATGTTTATAATGTGTTTGGGTGGTTGATTTGATCTTGGTAAGATTGTGATAAAGTGTAAAAACTTTGGAAAACGCGTAAACATAGCCGTTATAATGCCCGATTTTGCAATACCATGTTTTGTATGCCATTTTTCATGTCGAACCCCTACTGTCCAGAGACCTTATCAGCCATGATAGGATAGGTAATGTTCTAAGCTTTGTTTGGATATAAAGATCACGTGAAACGGACTTACGGTTTAGGATTTATGACCAAATTACTAAAAGTAGTTCGAATCCGTAAACGAAAGTTCGTAACTATAATTGAACCCTCGTAAACTATGTAACGTCATGGCGAATCTTGGAAAATAAATACTAGAGGTAAAAAGGAAGGCGTGAAAGAAAACCGTATGTCAAAAGGATCATTTTTCGATTTATTAAAAATGTTCGAGTCGAGGTTAAACGCGAACGAACCCCTAAAAGACGACTCTTTTATAACTTCGGTAAAACACTTAGAAAACGGGCGATAAAACTCGGAGTATAATATTGGTTCGTAACGATCAACCTTAGAACTCATATGACTTAAGTATGTCCCAAGTATAAGTGCAGTGACATGTCGTATTAACGAACGAATGTCGGGTCGGATCAGTGAGAATAAGTAATCCACTAAAAGGGGTATAACGAGATAACTTGAGAACGTGTTTCGATTTAAGAATAACTTAACTTTTAATATGTTAAGTGATTAATCCCAAATGCCTTGGCTATTTATAGATCACCAAGCTGAACCGGGACCCGCTACCACTACCCCTTACCGTACTCGACTATCAGGCAAGTTTCAATTCCCTTCTTTTAGGCTGTTGTTGTGATTGAATAAATATATATATATATATGATTGCTGATATACATATGCCATTGCATGCATGCCTACTTTCAAGTTGAATTGATATACTTGTTCCCTGAATGTTATTGTTGGCTTATAAGCTAGATAGTTATATATCAGTTATAAGCCGGTTATTGTAAGACCCTCATAGAAGGGCGTATACATCTTATTAATCAAAAATAGACCGGGAGTCAATATTCCTTGATATATCGAGATTACCTCGGAGGAAAATATTTAAGTAAATATTTTCTATTATTTGGGCGACGAATATTATTTGAATATTCGTTCGAGACTAATTATTTTAACGATCCTTACTTCAAATAATTATTTGAACGTAACTATTCAACGAATAATATTTCTCAATATTCATTCAGAGTCGAATTGATTATCGATTATTATTTCGAATATTCTTCTAAAGATGAGACTACTAAATGAATATTATTTGGATATTCTTTTAGAATATTATTTTATTAAATAAATATTACGTTTGAATATTCATTTAAGATATTGAATACTTGATGAATATTATTTTAATATTCATCTGAAGCTTGATTTAATTATCGAATATTATCTCGAATATTCCTTAAGGCTTGGATTACTAAATGAATATTACTTGATATTCATTTAGGATATTATTCATTAAATGAATATTACTTTTGAATATTCATTTAAATTCCTAATTAATTATGAATATTACCTTAAATATTCTTTTCAGGTCTTATTAATTAATGAATATTGTTTTGAGTATTAATTTAAATATTTATTTATTCAATAAATATTCTCCTGATATTTCTTCAGGGATTATTTTGAGAAATACTCTGATTAAAGATATTCTTTCATATTCCCAATTATTCTTTAAATATTTTAACTCAATAAATATTCTCTGAATATTTATTCCATACTTAGTATAACCCCGATAAGGTTTATCTTCTTCGATTATTACAGAAAATATTTCGGAGTCATATTATTATTAATCTTATATCAAGAAAGGTTCTCAGACATCATTCTTCTTTGAGTCTATCTCCTTAATAATAAGGGAACCTTACTTGGAAAAATGTTATTTATCTTGTCGACTTCCCGGTCATAGAGTATTCCCTTCACCCGCAACTCGGGTGCTGTTGACTTATTAAGTCGTTGCTTACCTTCTCATCTTTCGAGGGGTAAGATTACTGGAACAAGTTGATATCCGTCACCAAGTAATAGCTTGGGAGTTATTGGTAAATTTTCCTTTCCAACTAGATACGACTACTTTGTGGAGTCTTATCAACAAGTATTATACTTGGGGAAAGGGGGACGAACGTTACATTAAGAATCATGAATTCTATTTGAACTAGGAGTCGTGTAAGAGGCCGAGTAGCGCCGGTCCATCCCCTTTGGCCCAACCGTTGGCCGGGGAGAGCTAGTAAGGCGGTATACAAGTAAAGCCGTCAGTTCTTCCTTCTACCGGTAGTAAATCTAAATTGAGCTGTACGATCTCGACTGATCATCAAGATTGGAACAGCGGGCGCGGTGAATACTCCATCATTGGTTCATCATCCAAATTTATTTATTTCCTGCAACATGATTACTGTTGGCAGAGTTGGAAAAGGGTCATAACTGGAATTGCAACCTTTTTTTGCAAGTTCCTCTTCTTAATAACAATAAGAATATCTTGCTTACTTTGATGTAGCAGATATTTCTACAAACAATTACTTTAAGTTACCTTGTAACTTCATCGTTCATATTATACTGGCATCATTTCCGTAAATGCATGGCATATGGTTTGAAAGATACTTTTGAACTGTTATACATTATCGTTCAGTTATATATTATTGTTGGTGGGCTATTGCTCACCCTTGCTTTATTATTATATCACAACAACAGCTAGACCAGATGACTCGCACAAGGCGCACTCGACGCGGGCGAGGACGATGAGACTACCAGAGCTGAAGAAGAAGCTATTGGTAGGGTATATTTATTCTTTCAGTACCAAGAATAGGGTCTAGTATGACTTATGTAAATGGATGGCAAAGAGTATGTATTATATTGAAATTCTTTTGGATTGTAAGAACTCATAATGTGATTAATAAAAATTTGATTGTTACTCTGATTTCATCTCTGGGACTATAACGGGTGTGTTTTATATTGTTGTGTTGGGTTATAGAGACGTAATTTATTTTATGTTAAGGAAAGTTCAATTGTTGTGGACAGAATTGGAAACCGTAACCACCGGATCCCGGACCCCGGATCTGGGGGTGTTACAGCTTCGATCTAGTAGCTAAGCGCAATTATACCACCATGGATGCTACTTTTCATGAGTCTGATATGTTTTTCTCAACTCCACATCCTTCTTCGGTTCAGGAGGAGAGTAACATTGAACCGATGAAGTGGTTTGAGAGTATTTCTTCGAACGTGAATGATGGCCAGGAGAACATATTTCCTGCCATAAACTCTAATATGAATGTGAATCATGAACAAGATGAAGATGAAATTGAGGAGTATTTTATTGAAAAGACCCACACACCACTCAGAGATCATATTTTGCATGAAGTTGAACTTAATGAACACCAGAATGATCATTCTTTTTTTTTTTTTTTTTTGCTAAAAATATATATGTATTAAAACAGGGATTCACCCTATGATTACAACAAAAGCTACGAAAGAAAACATCCGGCTAACAGTTAAATGAAGAAAACTGAATCAAATGGAGATCCATCTGTAGTGACCTAGGTCTGCATGTTTTTGGAACCACGTAGAATGCCTAAGCTTTGTCTTCATGGTTGACATGATAGAAGCTAAAAGCTGCGAAGGTTTGAGGATTCCTTTGTTGTGCAGACGGGCATTCCGCTCCCTCCAAAGGTGGTGAGCAAAGATCTGCGCTGCTAACAAGAGAACCAGTCTGTGAACCGCATCCGTGTGCAACCCCCAGGTAGAGATAAGCTCCTGCCAAGACTCCCCACCAACGGTAACCCTTAAAATACCAGCCAATTTAGAGAGGATGAAACTGCCGTAGGTGCAAGTGACGAACAGGTGGGTGTCATTCTCCAGACCTCCTACGCATAGTAAGCAGTTTGGTTGGACATCCAGACCGAAGGAGATAAGTCTGTGAGAGGTTGGAAGTCGACCCAAGCAAAGAAGCCATTCCATGTGAGCGAATCTTTGAATTTTGAGTTTATGCCAGATAAGAGTAGACCAAGAAACCTGGGCCTTTGGAACCCGTATAGAATTCCAAATATCACCTGTTTGTAGCTTTTTCAACGGAATACCGTCCCAATGGATTACATCATTTTTCTGAAGGTTAAAAGCTGGAAACGTGAAGTTTCGGATCCAAGAGACCAGGCCAGGATCAACATGGCGAAAACGGGAATGGGGGGTAGGCAAAATCCAGTGTCCGGTTTGGATAATGCAATGCACCAACGCCCCATGGCCCAGACCAGAATGCGCAATGATACGGTCTTTTTCAGAATTTGCTAGACAGTGAGAATCCCACCATGGATCAAACCAAAGCGAAGTGTCGAGACCGTTTCCCAAGTTAAATGATAGGAAAGTGCAAGCCACTGTTCGAAGTTTAAGGACATTTCTGAGAATCCAGGAGCAGTCTACCGGCATGGGCATCGTCCAGAAATGCTTACCTTTTAAGGCTGTGTTGTTAACCCATGAATACCAGAGAGACGACTTCTTCAACACAATCTTACAAAGATGAAGAATCATTTGAGATTTATTCCAATCCTCCGTTTTTTTGAGACCCAAACCCCCCTCCTGCAAAGGACTGCAAACCCTATCCCAACTCACTTTGGCTCCACCCTTGGAGTGAGCATTTCCTTTCCACAGGAAACTAGTGAGGATAGATTTAATCCGACTATGAACTGAGACCGGCAGAATAAAATTATTTGTCCAGAAAGCTTGAATCGCAAATAACACAGAACGAATCAACTGAACACGACCCGCTAAAGAGAGAAACAGATTTGTCCAGCAAGAGATCTTTGAAGAAATTCTGTCGAGCAGAGGAATGCAGTCATTATGGCATAGTCTAGAAGATAGTAAAGGAACCCCCAAGAATTTAACAGGAAGAGCACCATGAGGTATAGCAAAATTCAAATCAAACCAGTTTGTTAATGAGCCAGAACAGTTGCCCAAAAAAACCGTGCTCTTTGTCATGTTTGGGCGTAGACCACTGACTTCCGAAAAATTTGACATGCACTGCATAAGGTGCGAAATGGAATGGTTATCACCTCTAGAGAAAAGCAACACGTCATCCGCATAGAATAGGTGAGTAAGCTTTAGTTCCTTACACTGCCAATGATAGGTAAAGTTATCAGGCACTTCAGCTAGCAAAGTTGACAGAACGTTCATAGCTATGGAGAACAAATAAGGAGAGATAGGATCCCCTTGACGAATACCCTTCTTGCCATCAAACGAGCCAGTCATAGACCCATTAATCTTAACAGAGTAGTTTGCGGTTGAAATGCACATGTAAATCCATGCTATGAAAGATTCCGGGAAATTATGCAATTTAAGAGCCTTAGTGATAAAATCCCAAGAAATCGAGTCAAAAGCCTTATGGAGGTCCAATTTTAAAGCAAATTTTGGCGCCCCACTAGCCCGTTGGTAACCTCTGAACAATTCTTGAGCCATCAAAATATTATCCGAAATAGTACGGCCCGGAACAAAAGCGGACTGCGAAACACTTATTATACTCGGCATGACTAGCTTGATACGAGAAGCAAGAATTTTCGCAATGCATTTGTACTGAATAGTGCATAGGGAAATAGGTCTAAAGTCTTTCATTGAGGTAGGGTTTTTTACCTTAGGAACAAGAGCAATGGTAGTGGCATTCGCTGATCTGTGTAAGGAAGAAGAAGCAAAGAAATGCTTAATAGCCTTGCAGAAATCAGGTCCAACAATGTTCCATGGTTTTAAGAGTATTCAGGATGATAGCATCTGTTACTGGAGCCTCCAACGAACTAGATTGATTTGGAGAGATGTGCGGGCATTGAATATCATCCAGCGTGCTTTCACGAAGCTGCTCAGAAGCTCCCAAAGTTTTTGAGAAGTATTCCGTGGCCACTTTTGATATACTTTTGTGCCCTGAAACAATAACCCCCGCATCATTTTCCAGCGCCACGATTTTATTCGTGTTCCAATTTGACTTCGTTTGATTGAAGAAGAATTTATTGTTACCATCTCCCACTGTTAACCATTTAATTCTAGATTTTTGATGAAGCAACTGCTCCTCCTCGACTAGAGCCTTTTGAAGCGCAGCAATGGCCTGATTTTCTAGCTGAAGAAGAGCCATATTATCACAATCATTCTTATCAACATGGAAAAATGAACCTGCTTGATGCTAATATTGACAACAATGTTGAACAAGATACCATCCCTCCTTCTAAAGTCCACGACAATGAATCTGTTCAGAATACTCCCGAGGTATGTAATTTATCTAATGCAACAGATAATGTAGTTAGTTATCAATTACCTTTCAGGAAAAATCGAGGAAAGCCTTGTAAAGCATAATGTAATGTAACATGTATTAGAGGACATATATAACTCAACTAGGATAAAAGTTAAATAATATTAACTCTATACAGGGATCTTGAAATTTGAAGAACAGGCATCAACAAGGATCAAGTCGCCGAAAGAAGTTCATTAACATGATCAAGCCTCAGTGACAGAATAAGATGTACAGATGATTCGGTTGAAGGGCCAAAAAGATTCCATGTATTTATACTATTTGAAGATACTGTTGCAGGCTAATAAATTGGAATGTAACGAAGGTGTGAAGATCAAGATCAGTGCTAGTCACTTGTGAACCAGACCAGTGCACTAAGTGTCAGCACATACGAGAAGGATCAACACATTAATTCATAGAAATAATAGCCAAAGCCTATTGACGATCAAGGACAGACATAATATCTCAAGGTATTGTCAAAAATTAATTTACTTTGAAAATTAACTAAGTAACAGATTAATTAATTATTTATAATAAATAATTAAATTAATTTGGTACTTGAACTATTTTCTGAGATGAATTAATTCAGCAGAATATTTGAAACAGAAGAGAGAAGCCCAAAAGAAGCAGCCAAAAATAGTAATACTATGCAAAGTTACTATGCACGATTACTATGCATGGTTACTATGCAGGTACTGTGCAAATAGTGGTTACTGTGAAAATAGTGATTACTGTGCAAATAGTGGCTGGTACTGTGCAAATAGTGGCTGGTGGGGCCCACGTCAAATGAAAATTTTCAACAGATGCGGTTTAGTTGGTGGAATAGTGTTACTATGTGGGGCCCACTGGAATAGTACATCAGAGTGACTTTCTAAAACCTATAAATAAGCTTGTTGTATTTCATTTCAAAACACACCTCAACACACAACTTTCTCTTCTCTCTCTTATATCTTCTCTGTGTAAGCTGCTAGACAGTCCATCTAGTAGGGAAGCCGGCTTAGCCCACTTTCAGGAAGTGTCGGGTAGAAGGTCCTCGTGCCTAAACTATCCTTAGGTGTATTATGGTTTTGAAGCTAATCCATTGGATTAGAAGTTGTAATACCCCTTGGAGTTTATTATCGATAAAGATATATTCTCGGAATTTTTTTTTTGGTAGTATCGTATTCAACCCCCCCTTCTAAGATACTTCGGGACCTAACAATTGGTATCAGAGCAACCTTCTAGCATACAAGAAGTCTAAAGATCAAAACCATGGGAAGGAAGGATACAGGTGTGAAGATTCCAATGCTTGACATAGATAATTTTTTTTGTTGCCACAGAAAGTAAAGATTTTATTACTCACGCAAATCTTTACAAAGTACATAAGAAAAAGCAGGGTGGACATTCCCCACTTCCCACTTACGTTCGGCTATTGAACAGCTATACCTCACTAGATAATGAGCTACTCTGTTCGCGGAATGCTTAACCAAATGAAGCAAAACATTCTGATTTTTTAAGTCCTCCATTAGGTGTCTACATTCATTCACAACTCTCCCTAACTACGAATAACTTGAGATAGAACTGCGAATTAACTGAATAACCTGGAGGCAATCAGATTCAACTATACCATTCAAAACACTGTTTTGTTTAAGCCAACTAAGGGCTTCTCTGATGCCCACACCCTCTGCTAACTCAGAAAACGACTTGCCAAGGGAACACTTTGACATGGCTTGAACAAGATGGCCTAAGTGATCTCGAACAACAATAGCATGGCTGTAACGATTTGGGTCCTCGAATAGAGCTGCATCTACGTTCACCTTAACACTATTTAACGATGGAGGGCACCACTGCTCTAGACCATCTTTCGGAATTATGAAACTCAGGAATGGATCAAAATTCTTGTCTTAAGCAGCTTTCTATTGGTTAAGGAAAGACAATGCTGCATGAACTACTTCAGAAACACCAACACGTCGCTGCTTCCAAACTATGTCGTTACGATTTTTCCACAAAAGCCAACAAACTGTTACTTGGATACAAATGTCATTGTTGTTGACCTGCTCGAAAACCAACTGGAGCCACTCAGCAAATTTATGATAGTCACCTGTAACTTGATTAACAGACGCAAACTGATGACACTCCTCAGCGAATGAACAGGTAACAAGAGAGTGAATAGCTGATTCATCACAGAGATTACAAACTGGGCACTGGGGATTAACCTGAATTTGTCTGACTTGCAACATATCTTTTGTGGGAAAACAGTTAGTCGAAGCACGCCACAAAAATCTTGATTTTATTCGGGATTTTTAGGTTCCATAACTTCCTCCAAAACCCTGAATTACCTGCTGTGTTAGACTGATCTTTGGCTGCTTGGATGATATTATAACCACTTTTCACTGAATAATGCCCCATCTTTTCATGACGCTAATACCAGGTGTCTTTATCGTTTTTAGTAAGAGGAGTAGAAAGGATCAAGTCAGCATCCCTAGCCTCAAAAACATCCAAAACTAAGTCCACATGCCAAGCTTTTTCACCAATTTTGAACAGCAAAGCAACTTTCTAATTTGATATAGCCTCGTTATCTGAGTTAACAAATGGGTCTTCTATTGATGGAAGCCACGGAGAATTTGTAATATCCACTTCTTGGCCATTGCCAATATGACACGAAATACCTTGAACCACCAAAGCTTGAGCTTCCAAAACGCTACGCCAGATGTAACTAGGATTGGAACCCAACTTAGCTTTTAAGAAGGAACTAGATGGATAGTATCTCGCTTTAAAAATATGACTGACCAACTTGTCCGGATATGTAATTAGCCTTCATGCTTGATTTCCCAAAAACGCTATGTTGAAATCTCGAAGGTTTTTAAAACCCATACCACCCTTACACTTGGCTGCAGTTAATCGGCTCCAACACATCCAGTGAATGCTTTTATCTTTTGAACTGTCAGATTTCCACCAAAACTTAGACATTGCCATTTCCAACTCTTTGCAGACGTCAACTGGGAGAAGAAAAACACTCATAGAGAAATTGGGTAATGTCTGAGCAGCAGATTTTATTAGAATTTCTTGTCCCAACCCTGTAAACGAGCTTGCAACCGATCTTTGATATAACCAAACACAGCTGACTTCTTCCTCGACATCATGGTAGGAAGTCCAAGATAATGAGTATTCTCTCCAACTTCTTTGATTTTTAGCTGTTGATATAGCTCCTGCTTTAGATAAGAACTAGTATTGCGACTGTAGAAAATTGAGGACTTCTCCACATTGATTTGTTGCCCAGAAGCTCTCTCGAAAATATTCAGCATCTGCAAAACATGATTAGCACTGTCTTCACTAGCTTTGCAAAATATATAACAGTCATCCGCAAAAAGCATGTGAGAGATAGGAGGGGCACTACGAGCAACCTTTATACCTTGAATATGATTACGCTTCTCATAATCATCAATAATGGAAGTAAATCCTTCTATGCAAATTAGAAACAAATAAGAAGAAAGAGGATCCCCTTGACGAAGGCCACGAGAAGGATTAATGTTTCCAAAGGTTCTTCCTGCATGATTAATTTGATAACTGACAGATGACATACAAGCCATAAATAACTGAATTACCTTGCTCGAGAAACCCATTTTTTAAGCACTGCCTCCAAAAAATTCCATTCCACTCGATCATAAGCTTTGCTCATGTCGAGTTTAAGAGCCATCCAAGCTTGCTTACCAAATGTTTTCCGTTTCATAAAATGCATCACCTCGTATCCAATCATAATATTATCCGTGATTAACCGACCTGGGATAAAAGCGCTCTGCTCATCTGAAATAATCAGATCAATCATAGATTTCTGTCGGTTGGCTAGAACCTTCGATATGATTTTATATACCATATTACAAAAAGAGATGGGTCTCAATTCGGTCATCAGAGAAGGATTCTTCTTCTTGGGAATTAAGACTATATTGGTGCTCTACAACTGTTGATCGATGTGCCCTGTTAGGAAAAACTGCTTGATAATATTCATTATATCTCCTCTAACTATCTGCCAATATTTTTTGTAGAAACCTGGGCTCGTTCCATCTGGGCCCGGAGATTTGTCAGGGTACATGTGAAACAAGGCTTCCTTGACTTCAACTTCGGTGATGTCTTCCACTAAATATTTGTTCTGATCATATGTGATTCTAGCTTGAACATAGTCGATGACATAGCTCCACTCAGTATTAGAAGCTGTGAATAGATTGGGAAAGTAATCGATCATCACATTTTGAAGACCTGAATCCCAATCAACCATTTGGCCTTCATTATTCTTTAGACACCTACCTTCAACCAATGTTGCTTAGACCTTTGACGCTAGAAAGCTTCCTGTTGAGCATACACCTCAGTTAGCTTCTTCTGATTTTCTTTAATACACTCTACAGAATAATCATCTCGTCTCCCCTTCAGCGATTTGATTTTACTTTTGTACTCACGAATTCTAGTTTTGAAACTTCCAGTAATCTCCTTTCCCCACTCTAATAGAACACTTGCACATTCAGTTATTTTCTCATAAAAGGATCGACCTTGGTGCCTGAACCACACATCCTCGACCAACTGTTTACACATAGGCTCCCGAAGCCAAGCATTCTCAAAACAAAAACTCCTTGATTGAACAAGTTGTTGAACTTTATAAAACTCAAGCAAAAGAGGGCAATGATCCGAAGTAAAAACTTCCAAATTGGTAAGCGTTACATCTTTAAACATGTTCATGAACTCTGTTATAACCAAAGCAAGATCAAGATGAACTTCTATCCACTCAGAGGTACCAACTCCCCTCTCCCAGGTGTACTGATAACCTTGAAGATCCAGGTCTATAAGACTGCAGTTGTCTAACACCTCGAGAAAGCCTTGAATAAGACTAGCAGGATATGGTCTACCTCCCTTTTTATCAGCTTGTGAGCAAACGTTATTCATATCTCCAATAAGAACCCAGGGAAGAGCATTGTTCCTTGACAAATTACGAATAAGCTGCAAAGTTTCAAACCTTTTACTTCTGTCAGGCTTTCCATAAACTCCTGTAACTCTGAAAGAGTTACTGTTATTCATATGAATAATTGTATCCACATGGTTTTTGCTGTAAGATTTTAAGGTTACTTCCTCCTTATTCCTCCATATGAAAGCCACGCCCGCACTATGGCCTTGAGACTCAACTACAATCAGCCATTCAAACCCTATAGCTCGTTGCAATCTCTCGACTGTTCCTTTCTTACAAATAATTTCACTCAAAAAAATAAAATCGGGTCTCTTTTGGAGTGTTATCTCCTTAAGGAATTGAAAAGCCCACGGGGTCCCAAGCCCATGGCAATTCCAACTTAAAAGACTCATAATGATAGGCGAGCACCCACTTGAGTACTCGCCCCATGCACATTTTTTGAATTCATTTCTGTATTTTCGTAGCCCAATTCGCTTGTATCATCTGAGTCCATTGGCACTTCTGTATTTATGCCCATGCTGGTACAATCTAGCCCATCCCCTGTTCTACGTCTTTTGTTTTCAATAATGATCAATTCACTATTTTCCTGATTTGTTGGTAATTCAGTTACATTGGTTCGTAAGTTACTCTGCAGCAGTCTCGCACCAATATCCTCCTTTTGAATTATCTTATCTCCTTGAATTCCTCCCCGTGTAACTACCACCAGATTTGCTGGAGTAATTTTAGGATCTAAACTTTCCTCGTCTTCCTCAGCTAAACTGCTCCAACTCTGAACCTGTGAACTGGAACTGCTACTTCCGTCTCCATTGCGTAACCATTTAGCACCAATGGGCTTAATCTGTCTTTTAAAAGGAGCTCTCATCCATGCTCCATATGGTTTCATGGTTTTGTGCTCTGATTTCTCAAATAATTGCCCATAAAATCTTTCCGAATGCCCCATAATGCCACAAATGAAACAAAAGCTAGGGACATTCTCATATTTGAAGTTAACCCAGAACCAGTCGTTACCTGCCATTTTAATTTTCATTCGTCTCTTCAAATGTTTGGTCAGATTTAATGAAACTCAAATTCTCATATATTCCCTTCAAACATCATCAAAGTTGCTGGGACATGAACTGACATAACTTTCTACGAAATTCCCAATCCCCTTTAGTATTTTTCTGACTTGAATCCCACTTTCAAATCATGAACTTGTACCCACAATTCCATATGATTGAGATCTACACTCCTGGGATTCTGTCCTGGTTGAAGCCTCGCCACGATTATAGCTTTCCTATTGAATGACCAAGGGCAACCTTCCATAACACGTCTTACATCTACCTCATGACAAAACTGAAACAAAAAAAAGATTTGAATCAATTTCCTTTATGTAAACTCCTTTCCCTGGCTTCCAAAGCACTGCTAAATTTTGTTTCATGGCTTCAAAATCAATTCTTCCTTCTTTAATAAAACGTCCAATAATACAAAACTTTTCAGTAAAACCCTCTCCTTGAATGCTGTTTGTTATTACCTCCTCTGCTTCAAACTCGATACCTCCTTCCTCGTCCTCCAAGGATATGGTGTTCATTGCTGTTGTCAAACTTTCTGTTTGATCCATAGTTTGATGATTGAATGATTGAAACTGGCAAACTAATGAGAGAACAATGACTTAACAAACCATGTCAGATGAGAAGACCAGTGCTTTTTGACAAAGATAATTACTTTCACTGGAAAGTAAAAATGCACCTTCATCTCTCAGCCATCGATGAAGGCTATGTAGATTGCATAGAGAAAGGACCTCATGTTCCAATGAAGGACAACTCTGGGATTGGTCAAGATGCTGGCACTATAGCTGCTGGAAGGCCTATTCCAAAGAATCAAGCTGAGTACAAAGATGAAGACTTGGAGGAGATTCACAAAGATAGGAAGACCGTGAACATTTTGTTCAATGGAATCGATCAAGATAAGTTTGATAATGTCATTAACTGCACCACTGCTAAGCAAGTGTGGGACATTATCCAAACCATCCGTAAAGGAACTAAGCAGGTCAGAGAGAACAAGATGCAACTCCTCATAAAGGGAGAGCATTCGTGTCAAAAGATAGTGACTGGGCTGTTGGAGGTGACTCAGATGTAGAGAGGAGTTTGTCAATCTTGCACTCATGGCAAATGAAACTGATGAAGAAGCTAGCTCAGCAAGCAATCAGGTATTCTCTACAATCCTAACTGATCTTTCTAAAGCTGAATGTGCTAGCATAATTGATGAAATGTCTATTGAATTGTATAACATGCATGTTACCTTGAAATCACTTAACAGAGAGAATAAGAGGATTAAAGACCTTAATGAAAAGTTAAGTGATAAGAATGCTTTAATAGAAACACAGTTGATTGAGTTTGAAACTCTGAGAAGAGATTGCTTGGATGCTAAAAATGAAATGATTGAGGCTATAAAGAGAGAGGAAGTTTTAAAGAAATAGTTGGTAGAGGAACATAATCTGATTGCTAAGTGGAAAGGATCAACAGTTGTAATTGAGGAAATTTGTAATGTTCAAGGAATTGATTCTTTCTATTCTGAATGTTATTTCAATTATGTATGCTCCCTCTGCTCATGCATCTGGTCAATATGCTAACATGCCATTCATGGATAATCCATACTACAATGCTTTTAATATGCCACAAATGCCATGGATGATGAATAACATGTTTGCACAGACTATGCCCAACAATGCTATTAACTATAACAAATATGAGCAAGTATCAAATTCTATCTCTCAAAGGCCCAAACCTAAAGTCAAAATTGATTTAACTCAATCTAAACTTTCGGTTAAAAGGGATTTGAAGGATAAGAAATTGGCTAACAAGGCAAGACCCAAGAAAACTTGGGTACCAAAATCAACTTGATTTTGTTTTGATGTGTGCAGGGAAATAGAAAGAATCTTTGGTATCTGGATAGTGGTGCATATGACTGGAGATTCTACCCTGCTCACTAAGCTTGAGGAGAGAGCTGGCCCTAGCATTACCTTTGGAGACAACAGCAAAGGTTATACTAGAGGATATGGCTTGATTTCACAAGGGAATGTTGTCATTGAAGAAGTAGCACTGGTTGATGGACTTAAGCATAACTTGCTAAGTGTCAGTGAACTGTGTGATAAATGCCAGAATGTCTGGTTCACATATGAAGCTTGTGTCATTTTCAAGAAAAGTGACAACAAGGTAGTGTTGACAGGAGATAGAAGAGGAAATGTGTACATTGCTGACTTCAATTCAACAAATGCAAACATGACTACATGTCTTCTCAGCAAGGCAAGTGTAGATGAAGGTTGGCTTTGGAATAAAAGACTATCACACTTGAGTTTTAAAGCAATGAATGAGTTGGTAAAGAAGGATTTGGTTAGAGGTATTCCAAAATTGGATTACTCCAAGGATGGATTGTGTGATGCATGCCAGAAAGGGAAGCAGAAGAATGCCACTTTCAAATCAAACTCAATGTCATCAATTGATCAACCTTTGCAACTACTTCACATGGATCTCTTTGGACCAGTCAATGTGTTGTCAATCTCAAAGAAGAAATACTGTCTTGTGATTATTGATGATTTCTTAAAATTCTCTTGGACATTCTTTCTGCACTCTAAGGATGAGGTGGGTGAACCCACTATAAATCACATCAAGATAGTCAACAACAATCCTCTACTCAAAGTAAGGAGAATTAGAATTGACAATGGAACTGAGTTCAAGAATTCTGTAATAAGAGAGTTTTGTGAAGAAGAAGGAATTATCCAAGAATTCTCTGCACCAATAACTCCTCAACAAAATGGTGTAGTGGAAAGAAAGAACAGAACTCTAATTGAAGCTGCAAGAACAATGCTTGAAGAGTCTAAGCTACCAACATACTTCTGGGCAGAAGCTATAAACACTGCATGCTACACTCAGAATATTTATTTGGTCAATCAAGCAAAAGGCATGACACCTTATCAACTTTTCGAAGGCTAGAAACCAACAATCAACTTTCTACATGTCTTTGGATGCAAATGCTTTGTATTGAAAATCATGGTGAGCATCTTGGAAAATTTGATTCAAAGACAGATGAAGCTATCTTTGTTGGATACTCAGCTGGAAAATCCTACAGAATCTACAACCTAAGACTAAACATTGTAATGGAGTCCATACATGTTGTCTTTTATAATGACCTAGATTTTTCGCGATTATATAAATGTTTATTTAATTGCTAAATGTGAAAATTATGTGAAATATATGATGAGTATATTTTTGTGAAGTCAAGATATTTGTGAAATCATGTTTATTTGATTATATGGTGATTGGTATGTGTCGAACATGTCCGTGGAATTTTATTTATATTTTTAGAGCATTAAAACTATTTTTAAAGTGATTTTTTAATCTTTCGAAAATCATATAAAATCATTGGAGTTGTTTTAAATCATGAAATCTTTTGAAATATCATCTTTGAGATATGATTTAGTTTTTAAAATTAGTATAAAGATTTAATTATGTGTTTTAGTATTCTAAAATGATTTAAAAAGCTTTATTTCTTTTAAAGAGCCTTTATTTCGAAAATTCATAATAAATTCATTTTTGATCCAAATATTATTTTAAAAATATGGGGATGGTTCTAATTTCAAGAACTTTATTTTAAAATTTTCTAAAAATATTTTCACCCTATTCTTGTATTTTATTTCGATTTAAAAGAGATTAAAAGAGAGATTTTTCAGAAAAGAAAATAACAATTAGCAAATTACTGTTTTGGCCCTAGTTTTGAGAATTAAGTGACAACAGTCTCTTCCTTCCTCATTTTCTTACACGATTGCAAATCTCTCTCTCTTTTGCTCTCTCATCTCTCTCCTCTCGGTACCCTCTCTCTCTCTCTCTCTCTCTCTCTCTCTCCTGTTACCATCGATTTCTAGCTCGATATCATGATCCGAAACCGTAGTTTTGCTCGGTTTCCTTCCCTCTATACGAGACTATGATTGCATGTTGTTATAGTGACGATAGTTTCAAAACCCATTTCGGGTTTGCTTCGATTATAGCATGTTTTCAGCGATTCTTACTTTAAATTAATGCCCATGATGTTTAGTAGCTATTATTGATGCTTAAAATCATGTTGGTGTTGAGTTACTATGTTCGTGTATGTATATATATGTTTGCCTTGTATATATGTTCGATTTTTGTGAAGAAATCACACACCCACTTCGAGTTTGGCTTGATTCCGAGTTGCTATGCTTTGATTCTTGCTAACTACTATGTATAATAAGTTTAGTCGGTGGAATTCGAGTTGGAAGTCCCAAATATGGGAAACCCCGAAGCTTCACCGCCACCGGTGATGAACTCCGGTGAACCGGTGGTGGCCAGTGATGAATTTGAGGCCTATAAATCTCTACAATTTCTGTTTAACATAATTTAATACTTGAATGCATGTTTTACAAAGTATTATGATGATTTCTTGATGATTATATTCGAATTTTGTGATTAATTCAAATGAATTAATTCATTAAATTATTTGTTAAGTTATTCGAGAAGATGTTTTTAATTCGTATTAATTTCTTGAGATGTTTTCGAATTATATGAGCTGCATATATGATCTCTTTTATTTTATAATTCGAATTTTGGAGATTTAATTATGAATTAATTGGAATTATTCGAATTTATATGTAAATGTATGAATTGTTCGGTTTATGATAAATTATAATTTTGATTTATACTTGTTGATTAATTATATGTGTAAGATCGAATTAAAATGATTGCATGTATGAGTTTTCGAATGTATATAAGTTAAAATTCGAACTTTAGATTATAAGGAGGAATTATATGAGTTTGGTGCTTAAGTGAATATGAATGTTTAGTTATTGATTTCGGATTTTGTTAGAGATATGGTATAAGTAGTAATATGATTATAAATCCTTGGGTTTGTAGGTGGATCTTAAATCCATCGTAGGTATTTGATTGTGAATTGGAATCGGATATTTTCCGACAGATAGTCCATATTATAAAGGAGACTCTGTCCGATTTTCGTGAGATATGAGAAGTAAAGTATGTATTAAATAGCATGATTGTTTACGAGTTATGCTTATCTGCTAAGTGCTAAGTGACTTATGTGAGTTGCATGATCTATATGTTATGTGCTATATGTTTAAGTGATTAGTGGACTACGAGTCAATCTGATAATGTAATATCAGGTACGTATGTTATATGTTAAATAATAATGCGATATAGGAATCGTTTGGGTAGATTAAGATGAGACGATTAAGTGGTATAGTATTCTAAAGTAGTGATTATGATTTATGTAGATACGAAGGACGTAGGCCCTAGCAATAAAGGGAAAACTAAGGTTGAGTTTCAATAGGCTGAGCTGTGAGCTGTTGCATTCTACCGAAGGCAAGTAACTCTGTCTTTTCTTGAAATTTACATTCCTAAATTGTTATATCTTATTGATTCAATCATGCCTATCTTATACCATGTTGATCATGCTCCTGTTGTAAACTTACCTTTGCATGTATCCAAAATCTTTATTGATAACCCCTGGTTCAACATATGTAAACTCTAGACCAGCATAATTCTTTTTAATAGCTTCTTGACCATACATGTCCTACAGTTTACTATAATCAAGTCATATTGACTTATCGATAAACCAGTGTTCCACTTGACTTATGTCCGTGACCTGGACCCTGTGTTGATTTTAAAATACATATCAAATATCATATTGCCCTAATCACTATTTTACAATCTTGTTATCCTTTATCGATGACATTTAAACCTTACAACATGATTAAATGACTTTAAAACTAGACCTCATTGATATCTTTGACCTTTGACTTGGATTGTTTCCCTTATACCCTGATTAAAGCCCAGATTTCCACTTGAGTCTATATCTTCTTGATTCAGACTTATACCCTCTTTCATTGATGTCAGAAAACTTAGTCAAACCCTTTGACTTTTATCATTACAAATCAAAATGAGTTGTTTTCTTAAAATACTTTGAAGTTACTTAGACTGGGCTGATCTGTTATCAGAGAGTCGAAAGTACTTCGAAGTAAAGGTTTTCAAAAAGATTAAGCATTAAAATATTTTATTAAGTTAAAAAAAGTTTTGCAAAGCCTAATGTTTTAAAATAAGATTTTTATAAAAATGTTAGGAACTCCGTCTAAATGATTTCCACGGATTCCTGAAGATTGGAGAGACGGGGCGAACGGGTAATGCTGGTTCCGTCGGTTTGAGTATGTATTAGTGTAGTTCTGGTCTGTCCAGTTCGACACCTTTATAGGCCAATGTGTTGCCTCTTGGGAAGCCAAGCTATCCTAATGAAAGGAAATGATGGCCAGAGGGACTTTGTGTCCGGTATGGGGACTTTATGGCCTGATCACTTGTATTGTCTGTTATGAAATAAAAACCTCCAATCAGTTTTCTTAAAGTGATGATTAATTTTTATTTACTATGAAATTGTTTTATCGATTGAAACGTCAATTACTTTACACAGTTTTGAAATATCTATTGTTATCCTGTTTATCAGATGATATCCTTTCTTTACTAAATACCAGTATTGCTTTTACCGCTTCCAGCATATTCATGTCATATCTTGAATTACTGTCATCTTCTGCGATACCTTGTTGTATTGTATTCAGTTGAGATCTTTAGTTACTTGCTGAGCGTTGGTTCATTATTATTTTGTCTAACTTTTTTTATAGTAATCTAAGAATCATGGTTCTTACAATCCAAACCGTAAGGAAGCGCACCTACCGTGGCCCTGAGTTGGTCCGTTTTAAGATAACTCCCGAGGTAGATGCAATAACAGCTTAGTGAGGAGATCTTTAGTTAGTTGTGAGAACTGGCAGTAGAACTTTTGAGAACTTTGGTTTGTAATAATAATATATTTTTGAATTCAGGTTTGTAATAATAATTAGTTAGACGATGGCTTTCTTGTTTCATACCATTACCAGTGAAAGATCTTGGATAGTAGTGGTGGAGCCAGTAAGCATGTTATATTTATATTATATTTTAGGTTGTTTGCATCTAGATGTATGTCAGTGACTTTCCGATCTAGGCCCTTGATCGGGAGGGCATCACAGGTTGGTATCAGAGCTACGGGTTTTGGTCACTGAAACAAGCCAGGAATTTAGGATCAATAATAAAAGAAGTAGATACAATTAGGATTTGAGAGTGATAGATGTAGGGAGTGATTATAGGTTTAGGTTTTCGCTTTGTGATAGATTATTAGGACTAACATAACTTAACTCGTTTATATTTTGTGTGTATATATATATTATTACTACAGGAGATGGAGTTGGACGATGATGCCCCGTTGCATCCCGATTCTGATAGCTCATCCGAGGAGTCCGATCCTTCGGAGATTATGTCTGATGCTGATGCGGAGGTCGAGTCTGATACTGAGGTTATATCCGAGTCTGAGGTTGAGAGTCCCACGGCCCGTGCTGACATTCCTGTCCCTACCATTGAGTCTCCACATGTGTCTGAGCCTATTACCGATACCGTGCTTGTTCCAGTCCCAATACCAGTTGTGACCCCATCTGTCACCGAGCACGGCGAGTCCTCTATCGGATCTTTTTCAGTTCCCGAGCCAGTACTTGAGCCTACCTTCGAGGATATGGTTCGCAAGTGCGAGAGTCTAGTAGGCCAGAATGCAGAGTTGAAGGAACTTATTGAGAAGATGAAAGTGGAGGCACAGCTTCGAGTAGATTTGACTACTATTGATTGGAGGGGATGTATCAGGATGTTGGAGGATGCTGTTAGGCACCGTTTGCACCGGAACCCTATTACACATGATGTACTAGCTGAGGCCCGTAGACTTTCGAGTGTCATTTGCTGGACGTTGTGTGAGCTTCGCGAGACCCGAGGTTCCCGTGACTAGACTACTGCTGTGGAGATGGTTGTGAGTGGGAAATTTGGTAGAACCCACTAGTGTTAGTTATGTTTACTACTAGTCTAGGATGTTTTCCAGTTTTCCTTGTGCTAGTAGATGAATTGTTGTTGTTTTAGTTTGTTTATTTCAGTTTGGATGTAGAAGGGCTGAATGCCCTTAACTTTTATGATGTTGGATCATGTTCATCTTAGTGACGTATGTATATTTCATATATCCATGTGTTCATTGCTTTACTTATCGCTTTTTACATACTATCTTTACATACCGTATTTCCATAACTTATTAACCCGTTCATATAAACCCTGTTGCATAATTTATAACTGTACCCATATCATATTGTCTTATCGGAACCGATCGTCTATTGGTACCGGATGGAGGAACCCTATTTCTTTTGAATATATACCTACTTGTTGTTTACGAACTGTTTACCTTCTTATTAGAAAGATGCCTCCCAGAAGAACCCGTCAAGCTACCAACAATGATAACCAAGACCAACAAAATCAAGATAACCCTACCATGGCCCAGATGTTCCAATTACTTCAACAACAAACAACTGCTTTTGTTCAACACCAACAACACCAAGCTACCCCACCTGCTACAACTTTTAAATCTTTCCAAGCTATTCACCCACCTGATTTTAAAGGTACCTTGAACCCTGTTGAAGCTAAATCTTGGTTGATGGATATCAAGAAGTCCTTCACGTTAGTTAGGGTTGATGAAATTCAGAAGGTGGAGTTTGCCAGTTTTTATTTGAGGGCGGAAGCGAATTTTTGGTGGGAGTCTGTTAAGGCTGCCGAAGGAAATGCGATTACGTGGCCAAGATTTGTAGAATTGTTTAATGAAAAATATCTGCCAGGTTATTTACAAGACCAGTTGGAGGTTCAGTTTATGGAGTTGAAACAAGAAGGAATGATTGTTGTGGAGTATGAAGCTAAGTTTACTGAGTTATCTAGGTTTGCACCCCAGTATGTAGAAAATGAAGCCAGTAAGGCTAAGAAATTTCAGCATGGGTTAAAGCCCTGGTTAAGGAGTAGAGTTGCTGCGTTTGAGTTAAGAACCTATTTTGCTGTTGTGCAGAAGGTGATGATTATAGAAGGAGAAAGTGATTTGAACCAGAAGGAGAAAGCTGGTAAGAAAGGAAAGTTTGAGAAAGTAGAGAAGAGCCAAGAGACAGAAGGCCAGAAAAGTTTTCAGAACAGTGGAAGGTTTTCAAATCGACCAGGAGGAGAGAGAAATTTTCAGAAGTTTGGAGGTGGTAACGAAGGACAAAACCGTAGACCCCAAGGAGTAAACCCTCAAGCTATAACAAGACCCGTACTACCAGACTGTAAAATTTGTGGAAGAAAGCACCCAGGTATTTGTAATAAGCCTAACATAGTTTGCTACAAGTGTGGGAAGAAAGGACACTATGCTCAAAATGTCCGGAAGTGAAGCCAGTAGGATTGACTTGTTATAAGTGTGGAAAGATTGACCATATTGCTAAGAACTGCAAGGAACCTGTCCAGACTGCTAATGTTTTATGAATCACCGTGACAAGTGCCGTATCAAGCACCTCAACCCAGAGCCCGTACTTTCAACATGTCTGTCAAAGAAGCTGTTAATGATGCCGATGTGGTTGCAGGTACGCTTCCTGTCAACTCTTTTGAAGCTAAAGTTTTAATTGATTCTGGAGCAACTAGATCCTTTATATCTGAAAGATTTCTTAATAAATTGCACTGTGAGATTCGTCCATTAGAAAATGCATTAGTAGTAGAAGTTTCTAATCAGGATAAGATTTCCATAGACCGGGAGTGTCCTAACTGTAATATTGAGATTGGAGGATTTCTTTTCTACGTGGATGTAATACCTTTTAAGTTGGGAGAGTTTGATGTTATTTTAGGAATGGATTGGTTGTCCGCGAGTGATGCGCATATTGAGTGTAAGAAGAAGCAAGTCAAGTTGCATACTGAAGATGGTAGTGAAGTAGTATTTCAAGGACCGAAGCAAGATAAGAAATATTTAACGTTTATGCAAGCGAAGAGATTGTTGAATCAAGGATGTGAAGCTTATTTAGCACATGTAGTTGATACAGAGAAACAAGTCCCTAGGATGGAAGATATTCCAGTTGTAAATGAGTTTCCTGATGTATTTCCCGACGAATTGCCTGGATTACCTCCAGATAGAAAGATTGAATTCCCGATTGATTTGGCACCAGGAACTGAACCTGTATCTAAAGCACCGTATCGAATGGCACCTGCGGAGATGAATGATTTACACTATGTCAAATTTGGGATTTCGCCACTCTTTTGTACAGTAAGGCCTATGTCATTTAGAAAAAAACTTGTGGATAAAGGTCAACGTCCCAAGATTTAACCACAAATTTTTTTATTGCGTGACCGAAAATACATTTTTTCGTAGATTTAGTCACAATTTTACAAAATGTGTGACATTTGTTAGCCACATTTTAAATAAGTGACCAAATATGATAAAACTGCATGATTGTTTGTTGACTTTGACCAATTCCAAAATTTACAGTCACACTTTCAAAAAGAAATGTGACAATCACTAGCCACGCTGCTTTGATGTGTCTAAATGTACTGAACGACTACAGTTATACTCAGTGAAGTGGCTAAATAGATAATAATATGGTAACTAATGTTTAGATGTGACTAAAAAGTAGAGTTTTCTGTATATATGTCAGAGCTGTTTCGCGTAAGGAAGCTAAAAATTAGTGACTGTAATATTGTGTGACTAAAAAGTACCCTTCTTGTATATGGTCACTTTATTACATTTGTGTGTGGCAAAAAATATGACCAACTGGACATGAATAATTGGTAACATAGCACACCTATATAGCAGACCAATACAAACACAAACTTGATTCATCCAAGTTGCATACCAGATGACCATATCATGATATGCCATAATAATTCAGCTAATTACAAAGATAATGACGCTTAAAACTAGAATTTAACCAAAGAGTAAATTAATCAAACCAAATATAACAATTCAAATCACATGTCCTGCTAGTTGATCGAAGGTACCAAGCCAACATTAGAATTCACCATTACATATTAATTCTTCATCAAATAAAAAACAAAGAAAATGACCAACACAATGATAACATTATACAACTTCCTACTTATCATCACTACAACAAGAAAAGCAGCTTCAGAGACCACTTTTCAACCGTTGTCTGTCATAGAAGTTGCACTTTTACAAGCCTCCTTATAAGTTATTTTCAGTCTCTAGCACTCAAAACGTGAAAACCTTTAACAGTTCTACGCCATTGACCCCAGGCCCTACCTTGGTCACAACCTCCTTTATATCTTCCTCTCCCCAACTTTTATGAATATTGCCTACAAATAACTTATGCTTCGCTTGTGATGTTGAGTACTTAACCTTCCTACCCTGAAGAAATAATTAAACTCAACATAAGTCATTTCCAAGTGCATACACAGAAGCAAAAAAAACTAGGGATGTAAAATAATAGAAATACCTTAAATTCAGTATTATTGAGGTCTTTAATGGCCTTATTAGCCAAACCCTTACTTCTAAAGGTAACAAAAGCATAACCCTTATTTTCACTTGAGTCTTTTCCTTTCAATCTTTCATTATACGAACCTGTTTTCAACATATAAAGTGAAAAAATAAATGAATGTCACATAATACATTAACACAAAGCCTTGTAAAATACACTGCATATCAATAATCTAGACAATATCTAAGATTGCCTCCGTGACTTCCCCCATGGATCCACGGAAGAAGCAAAATTTTCAAGACAAGCCCTACAAGAACTTGCATTCAAAGTCCACAGGCTACTAGTTGTTGCTGCTTGTTCTGCGATAAAAGGTTACCAGACAGAGAGAACAACAAGAACTGCATGGATACCATCCTTGGCCATGTTGACACAATTAAAAATTTCTTTTCCAATGTATTTATCTTCAACGGTAGCATTGAGTAATCCTGCCATAGGCATCAAATGAATATGAGTTAACAATTTAAGGGCTCGAAAATAGTTTATCTCATTTCAAATCAAGTGCAAAGTACACTTGTATTCTCATCAAAAGACTAAATACTTTGACATAATTTTATGTTGAGTTAGCATAATCACTCTTTAAGTCCAAATATGCATCTAAGAAGGAACTGTACCATGAGTGTCAATGACACCGAGAACCTGACCATCTTCTAATAGTAAAAACAGCTGAGTTATTACCAGACACAAATGCTTCTTTGGCATAATGTTATTTCCTGTTGAACTTTTTCCAATACCAATACATACAACCAAAACCAGAGTTAGACGTTAGTACTATAGTTAATGAAGTGCATAAGTTAATTGTTGTTGGTAAAGCATAATAACGGACTATATATAGTTAAAAGCTTGTGTAATTTTCCAAACTCATCTTACGATATTTATTCTTACAGTAGTCCCGGAAGTGGCGAGAAATGCCCACATCCTCCTGGAAGTATCAATAGCACTCCGAAAAAGAAAAGTAGTCCCATTCTGTACCACCACCTATATATCCCTTCTGGATAGCAACCTGCACATAAATTCATCACAAAAATCATACTTTTCACTAATAAATATACAAACACAATTACCCAAACACAGAATTGTAGCTTATTATCAAACAGAATGAGATTAATTAATTAATTATCAAACCCGAGAGCTTGAGGATGGTTTCGAGAAAAAGCCAAGCAAGAAGCAGAAAGCCCAAGAAACTTATGCGACAAGTACTGATTCTAAACAAACAAATCATCAAAACCGATCCCTTGATGCTTAGTACCTAGAAAAGAAGGCTAAGGTGTGAACACAATAAGACCATTCAGGCCAATGGTGTTGTTGATTGTTGTTAGAATATGTGTTGAAATAATCATTATCTTGGATTGAATTTGATTGGGTGTGAAGGGGTTGTGAAGAACAAGAAGTGGTGGTGATTGGGAGCTACATATTTGTTGTGGGTGGGTACAAAAGCTTCAATTTATAGAAATTGAAAAAGAAAGGAATTACTTATGGGGGTATTTACAAGAGAGCTTGAGATGGAGAGTTTATAGAAATTGCTTATATCAGTTCAGAATAAGGGGGAAAAGGAAGGGGGAATAAGGGGGAGAAGACGAAATTTTGGGGGAGATAAGGGGGAGAAGGGCGGCAACCCAACAATGAAAATTTTGGGTTTGGGGGAAATTTGTGCATCTTTAACATTTTACATTTTTCAATGTATTGGTTTATTTTATTTTTTTAATTTTTAAATATTTTAGTAAAAATTCTAATTTCATTTTTACTCCATTACTTAATTTTAATTTTAAAATTTTAAATTTTACATATGTACGTATTTATATATAATATTTATGATGCAAATAATATATTTATGGAATTGTAAAATATATGTTATTTCATATTTGTTATATATTAATTATTTTAATGATGTGCAAAAATAATTATAAAATAAGAATTTATATCATATTTAACTAAAATCTAGTTTATAATAATTATAAAATAAAAATAATTATAAAATAAGAATTTATATTCAAATTTAACAAAAACGTAATAAAAGTGCTGCTTCCTGTAACGAGGTACGATCCAGATTCACTGAATAATTTTTTTGAATGATTTCTTCGATAATTGAACCGTACGAATGTTAATAAACACTCATTTTAGTATTGCAAAAAAACAATCCAAAAATAAGAAGGTCGGGTTGTACATGATTTTAACAAAAATGTTGTAAAAGTGCTGTTTCCTATAACGGGACACGATCCAGATTCACTGAATAATTTTTTTGAATGATTTCTTCGACGATCGAACCGTACGGATGTTAATAAACACTCATTTTAGTGTTGAAAAAAAATAAACCAAAAATAAGAAGGTCGGGTTGTACGAGATTTTAACAAAAAGTAGTAAAACTGTTGCTTTCTATAACGGGACACGATCCAGATTTACTGAATAATTTTTTTGAATGATTTCTTCGACGATAGAATCGTACGGATGTTAATAAACACTCATTTTAGTGTTGGAAAAAAATAATCCAAAAATAAGAAGGTCGGGTTGTATGAGATTTTAACAAAAACTTAGTAAAAGTGTTGCTTCATATAACGGGGCATGATCCAGATTCACTGAACAATTTTTTTGAATGATTTTTTTCGATGATCGAACTGTAGGGATGTCAATAAACACTCATTTTAGTATTGGGAAAAAATAATCAAAAAATAAAAAGGTCGGGTTGTACGAGATTTTAACAAAAACTTAGTAAAAGTGTAGCTTCCTATAACGGGGCACGATCCAGATTCACTAAACGATTTTTTGAATGATTTTTTCGACGATCGAACCGTACGGATGTCAATAAACACTCATTTTATTGTTGGAAAAAAATAATCAAAAAATAAAAAATCGTGTTGTACGAGATTTTAACAAAAACTTAGTAAAAGTGTTGCTTCCTATAACGGGGCACGATCCAGATTCACTGAACGATTTTTTTGAATGATTTTTTTGACGATCGAACCATACGGATGTCATTAAACACACATTTTAGTGTTGGAAAAAATAATCAAAAAATAATAAGATCGGATTGTACGAGATTTTAATAAAAACTTAGTAAAAGTGATGCTTCCTATAACGGGGCACGATCCAAATTCACGGAAGGAATTTTGAATGATTTTTTCGACGATCGAACCATACGGATGTCATTAAACACACATTTTAGTGTTCGAAAAAATAATAAAAAAATAATAAGGTCGGGTTGTACGAGATTTTAACAAAAACTTAGTAAAGGTGCTGCTTCCTATAACGGGGCACGATCCAGATTTACTGAACGATTTTTTTGAATGATTTTTTCGACGATCGAATGTTAGGAATAATTCATAAGTTGTGATGTTGAGAATAGAATTTTGCAAATACTTCTTGTATATCCCGATCTTATAAAGGATTTAGCACTTTGTATAGCATATATGTGTGAGACAGTAATCTGTAGAGTTTAGTCAGGAACAGTGCGTCAGAGACTACATTTCAGGAATTAAGAGCAGATCCTGATACAGCAAGTCAGATCCTGATCAAATACTGATGGGATGATCGGATCCTGATGCAATGGGAAATCCTGATATCAGTCGTATTACTGATGATGTCATTATGGATGCTACAGAAACTGGCAAGTGCTATAAAACATGATCTTTGTTTTGGAGAACAAGCAAGAAGATATTGCAAAGGAAACGAATTCTCTATTGATGGAAACTATCAACTGGACGGCAGAACATTGTCATAGATAGATTATAATTCTGTTATTAGTTGATAGGTAGCATTATAAATACTCTCTCTATATTATTTTAAAAAGTGCGAAAAAGAGGAATTGAGAATTATAGAGTGCATATTGTGTGGAGCTCTGTATAAGGTTTGTATTCGAGAGTTCGAAACAACTAGAGATAGAGATTTATATTGTCAGCAGCTAATAAAGGTATTGTACACCTTTGGTAGAGTTTGTATTTGATTTATTTTAATACAAACAAAGTTTGATTCATTCGTTGTTCTTGTTCATCTAATCAAGCAAAAATCAAACACGATTATATAACTTGTATTCAACCCCCCCTTCTACAAGTTATTCGAGTTAACAATTGGTATTAGAGCCGGTTGATTTCGAATAATCATAAAGATCTGCAATCATGTCTGGTTACAAGGATGGTAATACTACGATCCCTATGCTCAAGAGAAAAGAATATACTCTATGGGAAGTGAAGATGTTGCATCACCTGGAAGCAACAGATCCTGATTATCTTGACAGAATAAGAGATGGGCCTTTTGTTCCAACAAGGCTTGTTCCTCAAGCAACTATCGAAGGAAAAGTTGTTCCAGAACATACAGTAGAGAAGCCTAAATCTGAATGGACAGATAAGGAAAAAGAGAACGTTCTTAAGGATGCTAAAGTGAGAAACATACTATTCAACAGTCTTGATTCTGTTCTCACTAACTATGTTCTCTCTTGTAAAACTGCTAAGGAGATATGGGACAATCTAAAGGTTCACTGTGAAGGAACAAAACCTGTCAGGAAGAATATGAGGACAATTCTCATACAACAGTATGAGTACTTTGAATCCAAGTCTGGTGAGTCACTTACTGACACCTTTGATAGGTTTACTAAACTCATCAATGAGATGGCCATGCATGGTAAATATTATGACTTGGAGGATATGAATACTAAGTTCATGAAAGCTCTTCCTGATTTCTACAATGAGAAGATATCTGCAATTGAGGAAGCTAATGATCTGGATGAAATATCATTAGAAGCAGTTTATGGAAAATTGAGAGCTTATGAACTTGACAGGCAGCAAAAAAAGAGCAGGAGTGAAGGAAAGATGAAAACTGTTGCACTCACTGCTCAATCTGAATCAAAGAAGCTTCCAGAAGAAAAGTCTGAATCTATTGAAAGAGACTTGAGGAAGAAGAATAGCAAAGAAAGTTCTGAGTCAGAGACTACAGATATAGACTCTGAAGATAATGATTCTGAATCCGAGATGCAAGAACTCTTTGCTATGTTTGCTAAAGCTTTCAAGAAAGGAAGATTCAACAGGAGAAGATTTAGCAAAGGCACTTTTCAGAAGAAAGAGGAGAAGAAGAGTGACAAAGGCAAAAGTACAATTATCAAGCTTGATAAAGCCAAGATCAAGTGCTTTAACTGCAGTGAGCTTGGACACTTTGCTAGTGAGTGCAAGAAGCCCAGGAATTCAGGGAAGGGTAATGCACTCATGGTCACACAGAAGGATTGGGCAGACTCCAGTGATTCTGAAGATGAATTGGATTATGACAACATTGCATTGATGGCAAGTGCTTCAGACAAGCCTGGATCTCCAAAGAAAACTTCTTCATCTTCTGTTAAGGTATCACTTCACTCTCTTGATTCATTTGATAGCTTAGATTCTGATGATATTAGATCTATTCATGTTGAGTTTAAGAATCTTATCACTAATTTCAAAATTCTTGCTAGTGAAAAAGATGAACTCAAGGCTAAGAATGATGAATTAGTTAGAAGAAATAATTTTCTTGAATCTGAGTTAATTCAAATGGAAGAATATAGGTTAAGTTCTGATAAACCTAAGCATGATTATGGTGTTATTCTTGAGGCTTATGACTATGTCAGAAAAGAACTAGAGGAAGAGAGAGATTTGATTAAAACCATTAACAATTCTGGTAAAAAGACTCAAGAAATCATTGAAAATCAAATTCTTGGTAAAGTTAATGGTTTAGGTTTTGATAAGGCTAGGCAAGAAGATACTGTAGCTATTGTCAATGATGATAGTAAAACTGAAGCTAGCACATCTAAGTCTGAAGGTAAGAAGATAGTTTCTGAGCCTAAACATGTTAAATTTGTTGATTCTAAAGGTACCCCAGTTGTGCACAAAAGAATTAACAATAGCAATTCAGATGAGAGAGTGTTAGAAAAACCTAAGAATGTCAACATAGGTTTTCTGTCTAAGTCTCATTTGAAACAGAGACTAGAAAGTATTTCAGAGTCTAGCAAGATCAAAAGAAATAAGAATGGAAAAGAAGGTATTAACAAAGAGAATAATTACAAGAATGTACCTAATGCACCTAGGAAGAAATGCTATAAATGTGGAAATCATAATCATCTGGCCCTAGACTGCAATAAAAAACCTTCTTGGAAAACTGAGTCCAGATTCCCCAAGACTCAGAGAATTCAATACCAACCACAAGAACCATGTTATCATTGTGGTAGTTTACTTCATTCCATTTATATGTGTAAGGAATATCATGAACTGTATTATGACTATTATTCTCTGAAATCTGAAACTCCTAGTCACAAACAGTTTGTGAAATCTAAGTCTAAGGTTGACTCTGCAACAGGTAAATCAAAAGCAAAATCTTCAAAGCCTGTTGGTCCAAAAGTTAGTAAGAAAGGATCCAATCAAAGTTGGGTCTTAAAAAATTCTAACTAGCTACTTTTTGTTTGCAGGGCACTGGAAAGAAGCATTCAATTATCTTGGATAGTGGATGCTCTGGACATATGATTGGAAAGAAGTCCCTGCTTACAAAATTTGAGAGGAAAGCTGGCCCAGTAATATCCTTTGGAGAAGGCAACAAAGGTGAAACTCTGGGATATGGCTCAATTATTTTGGGGAATGTCATTATAGAAAACGTAGCACTGGTTGAAGGCTTGAAACACACACTTTTAAGCATAAGTCAACTGGGTGGTAAGGGTTACCAATCAATCTTTGACAGTAAAGGATGCAAAATCTTGAATATGAAGAATGGAGACATTGTTCTTACTGGTCAGAGACATGGTAACATATATGAAGCCAGCTTGAGTGACACATCTAAAGGAACTGTCAGATGTCTTTACAACAAGGCATCAAATGATGAAAGCTGGAACTGGCACAAGAAGCTCTCACATCTCAACTTCAAAAATCTTAATCAACTTGTTAAGCATCATCTGGTGAGAGGCCTACCTCAGGCAAACTATGTGTAAGATGGACTTTGTGATGCTTGTCAGCTTGGTAAACAAAGAAGAACCACTTTCAAGAGCAAGACAGAAAATTCAATTACTGAACCATTTCACACGCTGCATCTTGATTTATTTGGTCCAGTAAACATTATGTCTATCAACAAGAAAAGATATGCTCTAGTTATAGTGGATGATTACACAAGGTTCACATGGGTATTCTTTCTACACAAAAAGGATGAAGCTCTTCAGCAAATCATTGAACTTGTCAAGAATATTCAAAATAGCTCTGAGTATAAGGTCAAAGTGCTTAGGAGTGACAATGGTACAGAATTTAAGAATTCTACAATGGAGGAGTATTGTGCAGACAATGGAATTACTCAACAGTTTTCTGCACCTGGAACACCTCAGCAGAATGGTGTAGTAGAAAGAAAGAACAGAACTCTCATAGAGGCAGCAAGAACCATGCTTGTAGATGCAAAGCTTCCAACCCATTTCTGGACAGAAGCTATCAACACTGCATGTTTCACTCAAAACTGTACCTTGGTAAATGCTCATGGTAAGACTCCCTATGAGATGATCAAAGGAAAGAAACTAAGTGTGAAATATTTTCACATCTTTGGATGCAAATGTTATGTCCTGAAAGTTCATCCAGAACAACTTGGGAAATTTGAAGCCAAATCGGATGAAGCAATCTTTCTAGGATATTCAACATCAAAGGCCTTCAAAGTATATAACCTCAAAACTCACATTGTTATGGAATCAATTCATGTTGCATTTGATGATAAGAAGTTTGGAAATTTTGCAAACTGATGAAAGCCATGACAATCTAGAATTTGAAAATCTTAAGTATTCTAAGATTCTCTCCAGTGATGATGAAGGTTCTCCAGAGGAAATCTCTATTGCTTCTCAAAGAAATGCTACTATTGAGGGGGAGCAATTCAATCAAGGAGAACACAGTACTGGTCAGGATCAGACTAGTCTTTCAGAGTCTACTTCATCAGGAACTGATCCTTCAGAGTCTAATGATCCTTCAGAGTCTAATGAAGGAAGATCTAAAACTAGCAGCAGTATTGAATCCACTGATTCTACTGATCAAGGTGGAGCTTTTGAAGGCAGAGAAAGTTCTTCTACAAGAGATACCACTAACTTAGGGGGAGAGTCTAGCAGGAGCAATCTACCACCTGTTAGAAAATGGACAAGGGATCATACTGAGGATTTGATAATTGGTGATTCAAATAGTGGTGTTCGAACTAGAAGATCAATTCAAAATGAATGCTTGTACAGTTGTTTTCTCTCAAAGAATGAACCTAAGAAGGTTGAAGAAGCCTTACAGGATCCTAATTGGGTAATAGCAATGCAGGAAGAATTGAATGAGTTTGAGAGGAACAAAGTGTGGAAACTGGTACCTAGACCTAAAGATAGATCTATTGTTGGGCTAAATAGGTTTTCAGAAACAAGCTAGATGAATCTGGTATGATTGTAAGAAACAAAGCAAGACTGGTGGCCAAGGGTTATTCTCAGGAAGAAGGAATTGACTATGATGAAACCTTTGCACCTGTAGCAAGATTGGAAGCAATCAGAATGTTTCTTGCATTTGCAGCTCATTCAAAATTCAAGGTATACCAGATGGATTTAAAGAGTGCTTTTCTAAATGGCAAGCTTGATGAGGAAGTGTATGTGGAACAACCACCTGGTTTTGTTGATCCACAGTTTCCAAATCATGTCTACAAACTTGACAAGGCATTCTATGAACTAAAGCAGGCACCAAGAGCATGGTATGAGACTTTGTCTAAATTTCTTCTTGAAAATGGCTTCACAAGAGGTACAATTGACAAAACTCTATTCTTTAGAAAGATAAAAGGTGATTTGCTTTTAGTTCAAGTTTATGTTGATGATACTCCCTCCGTCCCTAATTAGTTGTCCAGTTTGACTTTTCAGTGGTCAAATTGACTAACTTTTGACCGACGATTAAAATTAATCCGTTTATTATTTTAAAAAACTGAAAATCACATATTAAAATAGATTAGAAGTAGTTTACAATGATATAATTTTTTTAAATATTTTTCATTATGTAATATATATAAATTTCAGTCAAATTTGAGTCAATTTGACCAACAAAAATAGAAACTGGACAACTAATTAGGGACAGAGGGAGTATTATATTTGGTTCTACTAATGAAAAGTTATATGGTAAGTTTAGCAAGCTTATACAGTCTAAGTATCAGATGAGCATGATGGGTGAACTAAATTATTTTTTAGGCTTGCAGGTCAAACAAACTGAGACTGGTATTTTCATTAAACAGTCAAAGTATATCAAAGATCTTTTAAAAAGGTTTGACTTTCAAAATTGTGCAATTGCAAAGACACCCATGGCAACAGCCACTAAGCTAGACTCGGATCCTAAGGGAAAGAGAGTTGACAATACTAGCTATAGAGGCATGATAGGTTCACTGTTATATTTAACTGCAAGTAGACCAGATATAATGTTCTTTACCTGTTTATGTGCTAGATTCCAAAGTGATTCTAAGGAATCTCATTTAATTGCTGTGAAGAGAATTTTTAGATATCTCAAGGGAACTCCAAATCTTGGTTTGTGGTATCCAAGAGAATTTGATTTCTCCCTAATTGGCTATTCAGACTTTGATTATGCAGGGTGTAAAATAGACAGGAAAAGCACTACAGGTACATGTCAATTATGCAGTTGTTGTGCTCAACTCCTTTGGATAAGAAATTAGTTGATGGATTATGGTATGACACTTAGTAATATTCCTATGTTTTGTGATAATACTAGTGCTATCAAAATTGCAGAAAATCCAGTTCAACACTCAAGGACTAAGCACATTGATATCAGGTATCATTTTATTAGAGAACATATTGAAAATGGTACTGTGGAACTTCATTTTGTTCCTACTGACAAACAGCTTGCAGATATTCTAACCAAACCACTTGATGAGGCCACATTCATTAGATTGGTTAGTGAGTTAGGAATGTTAAATTTTTAGATCTTTAACATCTGCACAAGTAGCAAGGTATGTTGTTTCAGCTTATAGACTTGATATTTTTGTCAGGATCTATACTTGATTGTTAAATGCTTAAGCTGTAACGCTTTACTTTGATAAATTACAGTATGATAGACTTGTTAATAAACATCAAGATTGTTATCAATATGCTGACGTCATCAGTATTGACATCAGGATTGTATCGTCAGTATCAGGATTGTGAAATCTGTGTGTCTTACTGTTTCAAATTCTGAAGTTCATGTTATTTAGTGGTTCAATTCTGAGTTATGTTAAGTCTATGTTAGCAAGTTTTATTACATGCATACTGATAATTTATATCATTATTCATGATAGTCAATAAACAATGATAGACAAGTAGATATTAAGAAAACGTTTATTTTCATTAATCAAAAGCATTACATACATGAAAATGAACTACTACTGATAATTCTATTCATGTCTAAAGTTGTTGATACTTCAATCCTCAACGATCGACTTCATGACAAGGAGCATCTCAAGATTGGATTCCTTGTCTGGGTGACTTGAATGAAAGCAGCTGACTCATCTTCATGCTTATTGAAGAAGATGAATAGCATCTCCAACAAGATCAACCTCAGACTCTTCACCAAATTCTTCATCCTCAAGGTGTGAAGAGATTAGAGGAGGATTGTATCCAACTGGTAGATGTTTTAGAGGAGATTCGTGGAAATCATCTGGGTTAAGATCAACCATATCTGACTTGATGAGAAAAGTCATCTCTTCTAAGAGATAGTTCACTTGCTCCTGATCATCAAGAGTAAAGAACTTCTCAGTGGTAATGAACCAAAAGCTAGGGTTCATATGAAGATTTGGGTTGAAAGCCATGATGGAAAGAGAAAAGAATGAAAAGGTTTTGGAGAATGGCATAAGACTTCGGTTTCTTTAATAGAAAGACGTGGGAAGCTGAACAGTCATTTGGGAGATATCAATGCATTCAGTGATAATTATGTTTGACTGTATTTCTTGTATTTTCAAGAAATATTGAACGAATTTAACCAATTGATTTTGTTATTTCTTTTACAGGAAAAAGAAAATGCCTGTGGAAACTTCATTTAATCTCTAGAATCAGGATGATATTGATCAGGAATACAAGAGTGTTCACGTCAGGATTAGTAATTATTTTCATTCAGAAATCACATTGAATCGTGTGATTATCCTGATGAGAAGATCACATCAGGAAAAGGAAGCTGATCAGTATTGATTTTTATCTTGATTTTACCTTAATTTATTTATTTAAATTAATTTTGGATTTTATTTTCCAAAAGTCGTGGGTAACTATATTTTTCAGGGACTGACACCTGTCAACCTACGTGTCAACGTGGGATAATGGGTCTGAAGGATTTTTGAAATATAATTTTTTTGACACTCTAATCGTGTAATTGCTTTCTCTAATTTCATTCTCTAAAGCAAAAACACTCTCGAGTTCTCAAAATCACTAATCAATTTCAAAGATTTCTTAAGTTCTTTTCAGATCAAAATGGCAACTCAAAGAAGACTACCCAAATCAGTAGCTTTCAAGTTTGGTGACTTTGAATTTATGATGAACAATCATGTTGCAGCTATCACCAACAAGGAAGGGGTTTCAACAGATTTTCACCTTATAATGGACTTTATGGCGAAAGGACCATTAAGCTATGCCTTGACAGCATCTCCACAAATTAATCAAGTAGCTATTTCACAAGCTTGGGAGAATGCTGAGGTAATTGATTCTACTCATAGTCAATCAGGTAAGATTGTTCTACACTTAGGACAAGACTCATTTGATCTTACTGAATCTGTTATTAATCCAGTACTTCGCTTACCTGTTAATACGAATTTTGAGAATGTAATATCTGATGATAATGTTAGAACTATGTTATCTAAATTAGGTTATGATGGACCTCTAGATAACATGAGCCAGTTAAATAGATCTTTTCTTAGGAAAGAATGGTCTTTCTTCTTTGATCAAATTGCTAAATGTTATACTGGTAAATGTAGTTCTTTTCAACAAATTGCTGCTGTTACATCACATATTACACATGCCTTGCTTTATAACAGAGTAATTAATTTTGGTCACATTATCTTAAGTCAGATGTGTATTAAACTTGGGTCAAGAGATCATGACAGGAATATGGTTTATTATCACAGATTCATGCAACTATTTATTAACCATTTCATTCCTGATGTTGAAGCTAGATTTGGTAGAAAATATTGTGTTTCTTCTTATGTACATCAAAAGAGAATTTTCTATGACATTACAAAGAAGGACAGTGAAAAGAATCTAGATGAAATACCTGCATTACACTATCCAAATCATATTCAGGTACTTCTAGAACTCATCTTCCTACTATCTATAATTCTTCTTTCTTTGGTGGTGAAATGACTCAGGAAACTCAATTGGAGGAGAACCCCCCTGTGTCTACCCAAGTAGCCAAAAACATTACAGTCTCTGAAACAATTCTAGAACCAAATTTTGATCCACAGCCTATTGTTTCAAAGAAGCCAACCTCTGGTGTTTCTCAAAAGACATCAGTTGTAAGGAAGAGAAGATTTGTTATTTCAAGTAGTAGTTCTAGTGAAGATGATGATAATATATCTCTTGCTGAGAGAGCAGAATTGAAGGCTGCTATTCAACTTTCTAAGCTAGGACAAAGAGATGGAACACCTAGTCACAGCCAGGCTGCAGTCTCCCAAAAGGCTGTAGTTCTTAAACAGGGAAAACAGTCACTGGATACCGTCTCTCAAAAGACTATGTCTATTGAAAAAAGATCTCATCCCAAGATCACTTCTGTGTCTACACCTCTTGAGTCTTCTCAAGATAAATCTGTTGCTCACTATACTATGAGAACAAGGAGAAAGATTCATTTGTCACCTACACACACAGTATCTAGTCTAACTAACATTATGCAGGTCTCTACAAATAAGGCTATATCCAAGTCAGTATCTGATAAGAGAGATCTGGATATTGATTCTTCATGGGAAACTACATTGACATGCAGACTGGCTATGGAACTTATTTATCTGAAAGTGAAGCTTTCCAGGCCTGTTCTAGATTTTATGATTGAAAGAGTTCCCACACTTTCATTTCCTGAAGAATATGGACTGTTACATCAAAGACTTGATTTAATGAAGATGTGTTTCTATGTATCAGTCAGAAAGGAGTTACACAAGAAATTTGGACTTTCTAAGCATGTTGCACTTCAATCACTTCATGCATATCTATTTGATAAGGATGTCATTATTGAAGATGCTTCAGCTCAAGGTGAACAAGAGGAGGTAGTTGATAGAGGGAAGTAGTCAACAGAAGATACTATTGCACCAGTGGTGAATAGTGGAGTAGATAAGATCACAGTCACTGCAACACAAGAACCATCTAGTCAGAGGTTGGATGACTCAGGAACTGTGATGGCTGATGCTGAAAGGTCTTCTGTGATGACTGAAATTGCAAATGAGAGACCCGATGATATGGGAGGAATTACTTTGATTGATTTTCCTGAAGATCAAACCAATATTGTTCTTTCAGAGTCTATCCACCTTGAGGGTGTGTCTCAGCAACCAACACTTAAAGACGGTGACATACTAGCTATGGTGTCTAATGAAGTATTACTGAAGACATCAGAGTCTAGTGTAAAACCTGAAAGTGGTATACTGGAGCCTGTAGTTTCTGAAAAGAAAGTAGATGTTTGTAAGGGTTCAGTGACTATAGCAGCTCACTCCTTGGAGAAAACCTCAAGCCCCATGCCATATGAGGAACCCTCTCTCCATGTGAGTTCAGGTATAAAAACTTCTTCTAACCCCTATTTTCTGTAGGTCATGAGAGCAATTATCCAAATTTGAGTGATACATTTGAAAAGATGGATATAGATCCACACATAGAGAAGCTGGCTCCTGACCAGGCAAAAGGAGAGGTAGAAAGAGTGTTGACTTTAGATAGACAAAATGAGAATGAGGGTATGGATGATCAACTCCATAGTGAGGGAGAGAAAATTAGGAAACCACCATTGTTTGATTTCTGGGATCAGGTTTTTCCTGAATCTTGGTCTGAAAATCTTGGTATGGATGCTGGTACTTATTCTTTTATCAAGATGTATGAGAAGCATGACTTAGCATATCACAATGCAAAGCTAGACGTTAAAGCTCAGAAACAGAAAGAAAGGCTTGCAGGAATCATTAACAGAAGAGGTGAAAGGCTAAGACAAACTTCTACTCAACCAGTACCAGAAGATATTCCTAATGATCCTAGTATTCCTTTGTTTGTACTTCCAATTTCAGCTAGAATTGAGACATCAACAGTATCTGATCAATCTAAGGAGGAGTCAGGATTTGTAGATGTTAATACACAGAATACTGGTGAAGGAAAGGATGATCATACTTCAGATCTAGATCAGAGAGATGAAGATGTTTGTACTTCTACTCAAGTGTTATTACATGAATATCATTCTAAACAGGCAACTTCTTCTACAAGGCTTGAAGATAAAGTTCTTTCTGCATCTGAATCTGAAGATACAACAAGCACTTCCAACATTGAAGTCAATTCTGAACTTCTTAAGAACATTCAGAAATCTCAAAGTGATATTCAATCGAGAATTCAAATTCTTGAAAATAACCAAGTGACTATTATGGACAATCAAGCAGTTATGATGAATCTCATTTGTTCTGTTACTGAATCTCTTGGAATTAATGTAGCCGATGTCAAAAAGGGGGAGATAAAGACAATTCAGAAACAACAACAACAACAGACTGGGGGAGATAAACAGACTGGGAGCAGAATTAATGGTGACAGAGTTGGTAAATTTTATCATGGAAGTGGTAAAGGAAAAGAAGCATCAAATAGTTGAATTCTTTATTCTAAGTACTAGATACATGTCTACATCTGAAGAAGGAGGTACTTAACTTCATGATCTTAAATTCATAAATTCTATTCTGGTTGTATTGTTATATGTTTTGACATCTACAACTTAGATTTATGCTTCAGATTCTAAATCATAAATATGAGGAGATTATTAGGAATAATTCATAAGTTGTGATGTTGAGAATAGAATTTTGCAAATACTTCTTGTATATCATGATCTTATAAAGGATTTAGCACTTTGTATAGGATATATGTGTAAGACAGTAATCTGTAGAGTTTAGTCAGGAACAGTGCGTCAGAGACTACATTTCAGGAATTACGAACAGATCCTGATACAACAAGTCAGATCCTGATCAAATACTGATGGGATGATCAGATCCTGATGCAATGGGAAATCCTGATATCGGTCGTATTACTGATGATGTCATTATGGATGCTACAGAAACTGGCAGGTGCTATAAAACAAGATCTTTGTTTTGGAGAACAAGCAAGAAGATATTGTGAAGGAAACGAATTCTCCATTGATGGAAACTATCAACTAGACGGCAGAACATTGTCATAGATAGATTATAATTCTATTATTAGTTGATAGGTAGCATTATAAATACTCTCTCTATAATATTGTAAAAAGTGCAAAAAAGCAGAATTGAGAATTATAGAGTGCATATTGTATGAAGCTCTGTATAAGGTTTGTATTCGAGAGTTCGAAACAAACAGAGAGAGATTTATATTGTCAGCAGCTGCTAAAGGTATTGTACACCTTTGGTAGAGTTTGTATTTGATTTATTTTAATACAAACAAAGTTTGATTCATTTGTTGTTCTTGTTCATCTAATCAAGCAAAAATCAGACACGATTATATAACTTGTATTCAACCCCCCCCCCCTTCTACAAGTTATTCGAGTTAACATCGAACCATACGGATGTCATTAAACACACATTCTAGTGTTGGGAAAAAATAATCAAAAAATAATAAAGTCGGATTGTACGAGATTATTCAATGAATCTTGCACGCATCCCATTAGTGGAAGCAACACTTTTACTAAGTTTTTCTTAAAACCTCGTACTAGCCGAACTTTTTATTTTTTGATTGTTTTTTCCCAACACTAAAATGAATGTTTATTGACTCGGGACTCGGGTATTATAATAAATTTTAAATTGTATTACAAATATATATATTATTATTATTATTATTATTATTATTAAAAAACTAAAATTTTTAATTAAAAAATTTAAAATCATTTTAAAACAACACTGACGAAAAAGAAAGACACTTTGTCCGCAAAGGGGTTAAAATCATTTTATTTTATGATTATCTCTTAATTTTATAACTTTGATGTATAATAAATTTTAACTTTATAATAAATGTTTAATATAAACATAAATTATATATTTTATTTGTAAAATTAAAATTTAAAAATTATGTTTATCAGATTTTAAGACTAAAAAATAAGTATTTAGTATTTTTTAAAGTTTTATAATTTAAAATTAAAAACAACTAAATTACATTTTCTAGTATGAAATAGTAATAATTACAGCACAACCCACCACTTATAGCACAGCTGGTACCTTGAAAATTTTGGGCGTCTTATTTCCCCCTTCACGAAGTAATTCACATATTTCCACCAAAAATACTCTACTTCCCCCAAATAATTCACATATTCCAGGGCTTTAATGGAGGGCCTTCAATTAGGTAATCAATCTCTAACTCATTTGACTTCCAATTTAGAGCTTTCAATTTAAGGCTCGGATTAGGGATTTAAATTTATGGATTTTGGTTTTGGTTGTATTCAAACTAGGACTCAAATTGATTTTGTATTCTTATTGTTTTCTCAAACTGCTACAGACGATACAGATGGTGGAAGCCCGGTGGAGAGCTATAAAGTTTCCACCAATTGTTTTCGAGATAAATGTACGCCTCTTCTATGGTGGACCGAAGAGTATCTAAGCAAGTTCAATATAACATTCACGGAAACATTTATGTCAGTCATATTTCCTCTCACTCTCTCTCTCTCTCTCTCTCTCTCTCTCTCTCTCCCTCTCTCTCCCCTTCACAATTTCATGTTTGCTGTGTAATTTCATTTTTTTATGATTTTGATTTTCGCATTTTAATGTTGCTCTATAATTTACTTGTCCTGCTTGCTTCGAGTTTTGCTCTGTAGTTTTGGTTTCCTTGTTCTTTCAGCTTCAACGTTTAGGTCTTTTGTTAGTATCATTTTTTGGGGTACCTATTGTAAGTGAACAACAAGCTTCAAAACCTTGCATTTTTCATAATAACACTTCGTTTGTCTAAAAAAAGGATTAGTCAGATGTAGTTCTTGACTGCATTGTCAGAATGATGTCTGATACCTTTTTCTTGGTTTTGTGGGAGGCTTGGCAGAAATTTGGATTTTGTTTTCCTATAAAATGCTTGCTAGTCACTTGATGGTTCCTGTTTAGAGCAATTACACCACCATGCTATATTATAGTTCATTCTCAATTAAAATCGACTTCTTTGTTGTTAGAATAACATAGGAAAGGAACATATATTTATCTATTTAGTTAATTAATTTTTTTTTGTTTTCGTGGTGATGGGGGAGGGTTTTTTCCTTCTTAGAAATTGAGTAGGACAAGTAAGGAGGACAGTTCTTCCTTTTGCATGTTTAGATTTATTGTTAAGATATGTGGTGAATGGCTTGGATGTTGGAACTGAAATGAGTGGTTTCTGCTCCTTTTGTCTTCATCTTTTATTATTTTTATAAGTTACACAACATTTCTTTACATTTTACAGGAGAACTTATGAGACTCAGGAAACTTGTTCTTGACTAAAAAAAGGAGAATGTGAAAGTTGCATCAGCTTTAGTCAACAGAATGCTTGAAAAGAACATGTTTCTTTTCGCTGCTATAGATTTAAAGGAAGGGTCTGTGATTGAGAAGATTAAAGAACTCAGAGCTAAAGTGGATGCTATTATTCGAATTGCACAGAAGTATTTGTTTTCTTCCTTTTAAATATCGATACTTGTTCTCATTTTCTATTATTGTTTCGAACTTTGCTTACAATGTTGATGAGGGCAATAAAGAAAATTCTTGCACTGTTCCCTGGAATTTCTTTTTGCTTGATAGGTTATTTGAGAATAGCCGGATCGAGCATTTTATTCACATGGACTTGGTAATTTTCAAGTACTCCTTTGATAGTATAGTACTAATTGATTTTTTATGTTGTAAATGACAGGAGTACGAGATAACACTATCTATCAACATAGGGATAATTGCTTATGTCTGCTGTTTTTGATGTGTATCAGGGTATGGAGCTTGATGTTGATTACGTCAAGAAAATGTCATCAGAGTATGAAGCATCCTAGAAGTTAGCTTCTTCAAGAAGTTGACCAACTTCATAAGTTGTAATTTTATATAATATTTGATTTTTATTTCCAAATTAAATAAATTGATATGCTGGGATCCACAACTATTCTTTTGAAAGAAATTTGGTCATAAGTTGGACTTATGAAGGAATCTAAACTTGTGATAAGAATATGGAACTTGTGACATTTAAATCGTACCCTGTTATTTGGTTAAGTGTGTGTGGCTATTCTATCCTTTAGGCACACTATAGTTTCTAAAAAGTTTTGTGACTAAAATCAATTTTCTTATAGTGACAAAAATATAATAGAAACGACCACACAAAATTATTTTCATGTAGCCATACCAAAATTTTTTGCCACAATTTCTAAGAAATAGTGCCACCAAAACTAAGCCTTTGTTGTATATATGACGTTATTAATACTCTTTAGCCACTATGCGTCCTGTGGCTGAATGTTGGTATTTAGTCACACTTTTGAGATTAAAGGGGGGCTGTCAGACAAAAATGGTGGTATACTTTAGTCCCTCATTTTTTAGTTACAGCCACGAATCAAACGAGTGTCTATATGGTACGTACGATGCTCTCTCCTTTGGTGACACTTGGGCCAAAAAAAAGCGTGACGTACGGTAAACAGCCACACATATTTTATGTGGCGAAAGCCAAAATTTGATGTAGTGTTAGCTACTCAATTGCAAGATTTATTGGATGAAGGAGTTATAAGGCCGAGCGTGTCCCCGTGGGGAGCGCCAATGTTGTTTGTTAAGAAGAAGAATGGAAGCATGAGGTTTTGTATTGATTATAGAGAACTCAATAAATTGACTATCAAGAATAAGTATCCATTGCCAAGAATTAATGATTTGTTTGACCAACTGAAGGATGCTGCCTACTTTTCTAAGATCAATTTGAGATCAGGTTATCACCAATTGAAGATCAAGCTAGAAGATATTCCGAAGACTGCATTTCGCACGAGATATGGATATTATGAGTTTTTAGTGATGGCTTTCGATTTGACGAATGCGCCAGCTGTGTTTATGGATTTAATGAATAGAGTGTTCAAGAGATATTTGGATAAATTCGTAATTGTATTTATTGATGACATCCTTATATACTCGAGAAACCCTGAAGAGCATGCCGAGCATTTGAGAATAGCATTGGAAACCCTGAGAAAGGAAAGATTTTATGCCAAGTTTTCTAAGTGAGAGTTTTGGTTGCAAGAAGTGCAATTTTTTGGTCATGTGATTAGTAAAGAAGGAATTCAAGTGGATCCTGCTAAGATTGAAGCTGTGGTGAGTTGCAATAGACCAAGAACTCCTACTGAGGTGAGAAGTTTTCTGTGGTGAGTTGGAATAGATTTGTACAAGATTTCCCGAAGATTGCTACCCCGTTGATAAAGTTGACCCGGAAGAATGAGAAGTTTATTTGGAATGATAAGTGTGAAGAAAGCTTTCAAGAGCGAAAGAAAAGATTAGTTTCAGCTCCAGTGTTAGTATTGCCAGATGATAAGGGAATTTTTTTATCTATAGTGATGCTTCGCACAAAGGATTAGGATGCGATTTGATGCAACATGGGAATGTTATTGCGTACGCTTCGAGATAGCTTAAGCTGTAACACCCCCTGATCCGGGGTCAGGGATCGAGTCGTTACGGTCTCAATTTCCATAAATAACACTTGACTTGAGTCCACATAAATAAACAACATGCAATAACCCCACAATAATATCCAATCACACACACACAACAGTTATAGTCCCAGAGATGAAATTAAAATGAGTCTCACATTACAGGATTTACGAATAAAAGTTAATACAATCCAAAAGGAGTAACAACATAGTTTAAAGTTTTTGTCGTTGCTTAGGATTAATTATACATATAATTAAACTGGTAAACCAAAAGCTGTCTATCTATGCTACCTCAGCAATGGCAGCGATGATATCAGCGGGTAGAACTCTGGTTGGGGTAACTTGCTTGCGCCGAGTGCGCCTTACGCGGGAAATTCTTCCTAGCTGTTGTTGTGACATAATAAATAAGCAAGGGTGAGCAATAGCCTACCAACAATAATATAACTGAATAGTGACAATATATGTAATAGTTCAAATATCTTTGAAGCCATATCCCATGCGTTAACGAAGATAGTGCTAGTATAATGTAAGGATGAAGTTACAAGGTAACTCAAAAATATACTTCTGTGGAAATATCTGCTATGTCAAAGATAAGCAAGATAGCATTATTTATCAATAAAGAGAAACTTACAGAAAAATATTGCAATTCCAGATTCAATCACTTTTTCACCTTCCAATACCGATAGTGTTGCAGAAAATTTCCAACATTTGAAAGGTGAACTAATACTGGAGCATTTACGCGCCAGGAGACATAACATTCACGATGATCAGTCGCAGGTTATGCTCCTCACTTCTTGTTCTCTACATGTAGAAGGAAGCACCGATGGATTTACTTGTCTACCGCCCTCTGGAACCCCCCGGCCAACGGTTGGGGCATTGCTGAATCGGCGCCACTCGGCCACTTACGTGGCTCTTAGTTCGTATAACATCCATAACTCTGAAACATAAAGTTCGTCCCCCTTTCCCCAAGTATAATACTTGTTGATAAGACTCCACAAAGTAGTCGTATCTAGTTGGAAATGAAAATTCACCAATATTTCCCAAGCTGCTGCTTGTTAATGGATACCAACTTGTTCCAACATTCTACCCCTCGAATGATGAGTGGGTACACAAGATTCAATGAATAATAGCAATCAAATTGCGAGTGAAAAGAATTGTTTCAAAGAATTTATGGCCGGGAAGTCAACAAGATTAATAACATTTCTCAAGTAAGGTTTCCTTATAATTTGGAAGATGGAATTGAATGAAGAATATAATTTTGAGAACCTTTCTTGATATAATAATATTCAATAGGCTCAGAATAATTTACATAATACTCGAAGGTCGAAGAGAATATTTGAACGAATTAAATCATTTTTAAACGAGTCAGAAGAATTAAACAAAAATTCCAAAGAATATTTATTAAATCGAAATATCAAAGGAATAATCCTTATATAAAATATTACCAAGAATAATCCTCGAATAAATATTCACAAATAATATCCATTAAATAATTAATGAATATTTAAATAAATAGTACTTATCAAACAAATAAAGCTCGAATGAATATTTTAAATAATATTCACTGAACAAATAGTGAATATTCAAATTAATAATACTTATCGAATAAATAAAACTCGAACGGATATTCGAAATAATATTCACCGGATAAATAGTGAATATTCTAATTAATATTACTGATTGCAGGAATAATTACTAAATGAATATTCGAAACAATATTCGATAATTGAATCGACTTTAAACGAATATTGAAAAATAATATTCGTTGAATAAATGAAGTTCAAATGAATATTCAAGATAATATTTATTAAATGAATGAGGCTTAAAAGTAATTTAGATAATATTTAACAGGTAATTAATCTCGAATGAATATTCAAATTAATATTCATTAAATAAATAATGGGAAAATATTTACTTAGATATTTCCCTTCGAAAATAATCGCGATATATCAAGAAATACTGACTCCTGGTCTATGTTCGAAGAATGAGATTCATATGCCCTTCTCTAAGGGTCTTAACACTATCCGGCTTATAACTGATATATTTTCTATCTAGCTTATAAGCCAACAATAATTCAGGGAACAAGCATATCAATATAACTTGAAAGTAGGCATGCATGCTATGGCATATGTAAAACATAAAGCATATATATATATTCACAACAACAACTTTTAAAAAGGATTTGAAACTTGCCTGGTAGTTGGGTGTGGGTAGAGATAGTGTGCCCTTGGTCTACTCGGTGATCTATAAATAATAAGAATATTTGAGGTTAATTACTTAACACCTTTTTAAAAGGATAAACTTAAGTCTAAACACAATTTCGAGTTATCTCGTTATGCACCCTTTTTGTATACTCCTATTAACCTCGTTTTGACTCGACATTCGTTCGCTATTACGGCTCGTAATTACACTTACACTTGGTATATACTTGAGTCATGTTAGTGCTAAGGAAGGTCGTTTACGAACCAAGATTATTCCTCGAGTTTTAGCACTCGCTTTCTAAGTGTTTTACCAAAGTTATAACCAAAGTGTGTTTTTAGGGGTTCGTTCGCGTTTAACCTTGATTCAAACATTTTTTATAAAATCGAAAAACGATCCGTTTGACATGAGGTTTTCTCCTACACCTTCTTTATGATCTCTAATATTTAATTACCATGATTTTTTATAAAATCGGAAAACGATCCGTTTCATCACTAACTTTCATATTTTACCGAGATTCAATTTTAATAACGAACTCGTACTTATGGTTTCGAACGACTTTCGATAAAACGATCTATGATTCGAGATCTACAAAGACATGTCATTTCCTTATTAAGGTCAGTGAATTAGGCCGACTTTTATGAACGTATTTTTAGTGGTTAACAAAATTTTGGCATTATAACGGCTATAAATCAAACGTTCAAAAAATCATAATCAACAACCCAAGCCACACCGGGCATCAATAACACTTATAAACATGATTCTCATCTTATTAAGTCCAAGAACATATCTCTTCACCATCATAATCATCATGTTAATTAAATCCACCAAACTACTACATAATCATGCTTATAGTATACTAACATCATAACTACTCTAAAAATCATCAAGATCATCCATAAACTTAAAGTAAGTGCTAGGGTTTCAAGTGATTATACCTTCCTTGGAGAGTGCTAGAGCCTTACTAAGCCTTGATCTAGTCCTTGTGTGGCCTAAGTTAGCTTAGATCAACCAAAAGAAATCAAGAAAACAAAGTTAATATATGAAGAACACTATTCACCCTCCTCTTTTATGATTTTTTTGAAAATGGAAACAAAGGAGTTTGAAGATCAAATTTTTAGGAGATCACTTTTGAGCATTATAGGACTTACCATAAAAGTTTCAAGATCAAACAATGGTTGAAAGTGGGATTTCTCCCCTTGAATTAGGAAGAAGCCGAATGGGAGCTTGGTGGAGAGAAATGGGTTCTTTTGCTTGGTTGTTTTGGAAATAATGCATAAAATGATCTTGCCTTGATAATATCTTGATGTTAAAGTAGCTTTATTAAAGTGATGATGCAATGGATGTTGAAATTGGATGGACAAGTGTTGATCATTGGTTGATTCTGTGCTAACTAGTGGTTTCCTTTGCTAAGTACTTGGTTATGTTACTAAGTGTGCTAGTTACTTAAGTAACTACTTAGTTGCTAGATATTTTCTACTGGCTCATGTATGTATCTTGATCCCCTGCTTGTTTCCTTGCCTGGTTATTGCTCAATTCATTGATCGTTCGAAGGAATATCTCGAAGATTTCCGATTAGGGTTTTACCGAAAACCGTATTAATATTTATACCATCATTTTAAATTCTCTTTAATAAATCCCGAATCCATATTCCTTAAATCCTTTTAATAATCCCTTAGGTCTTTCAACGTCCAGGGAAATCTCAGAGAAAATAAAAGTGCCATTTTTTAGAATCCGACAGCTTTTACATACACTCTTTTTCCCCCTGGATCACTAATACGAACTCAGAATTTCGTTCCGGGTACTTCTATATAGCATTGTCTAATAATATTCCTAATTCCACCAAAATCACTATTCATCCCTTTTTCTTTACTTATTCTTTTAGGGTTATATAGATGTCCCGGTTCTCTTTCGATCGTTCCTTAACCCTTTTCCGGAACCACTGGACTGATAACAGATATAGATTTGGATGACATAAGAATAACCTTACCCCTTGGAATTATTAAATCTTAATTTCCTAGGAGATAGATAATTCTTATCTAGATTGTCACCCAACAGCATTCTTCATGACATATAAATATTTGAATCCAAATCCTTTTCATACATTCATTAGAACAATCGTTACATCATAGTCGCAACCACTATTACATCCATAAATAATAAAAGTTTTAATTCTATCCAAAATACGGGTTCTTACATAAGCCGCACGAGCATAAGTATCCGACACATGATTTGGAGTTAGCTGCAATTGTGTTCGCGTTGAAAATATGGATACATTACTTGTACGGAGAGAAGTGTGAAATTTTCATCGATCATAAGAGTGTGAAGTATATCTTTACCCAAAAGGAGTTGAATATGAGACAAAAAAGATGGTTAGAGTTGATTAAGGATTATGATTGTACGATAAATTACCATCCCGGAAAGGCGAATGTTGTTGCTGATGCGCTAAGTAGAAAGGAGAGATTGAATACATTGACTATGCTAAAGGAGTTATTTCAAGAATTTGAAAAGTTAGATTTAGAAGTCTATGATTCAAAGGATGCAGATGAGTTTCTGAGTACAATGACTTTTCCTCCAAAGTTGTTGGAGAAGATTCGGAGATGTCAAGAGGAAGTGATGAATTGTGAGATGAATACGTTGACTGGAGAAGAGATTTGTACACAGAAAGATGATCAAGGTATTTTAAGATTTGGGAAGAGAATATGGATTCCTAATGTTGTGGAGTTAAAGAATGATATTATAACTGAAGCCAATAGTTCGAAATATTCTATTCACCCTGGAAGTACAAAGATGTATCAAGATTTGAATGAGAACTTTTGGTGGCCAGATATTAAGCGAGAAATCGTCGAATAGATAAGTAAGTGTTATACTTCTCAGAGGATTAAAGCAGAACATCAGAAACCAAGTGGATTGTTCAACCATTAGATATCCCTGAATGGAAGTGGGAGCACCTTGCCATGGATTTTGTAGTAGGATTACCAAGAACTAAAGTGAATCACGATGCGATTTGGGTAATCATTGATCGACGGACGAAGTCTGCTCATTTCCTACCAATTAACGAAAGATTTTCAATGGACAAGTTGGTACATTTGTATTTGAAGGAGATAGTCTCAAGACATGGAGTTCCTGTTTCTATAGTATCCGATCGAGACCCATAGTTTAATTCAAGGTTTTGGCAACAATTTCAAGAATGCCTAGGAACCCAATTGAAGATGAGTACAGCTTACCATCCACAGACGGACGGACAAAGTGAAAGGACTATTCAGATAATAGAGGATATGCTTAGAGCTTGTGCATTAGATTTCGAAGGAAGTTGGGATGAACATTTGCCATTGGTTGAGTTTTCATATAACAACAGTTATCACACGAGTATCGGAATGCCCCCGTATGAAGCCTTTTATTGGAGAAAGTGTCGATCACCAGTGTATTGGGAAGAACTTGGTGAGAGGAAAATTTTAGGACCAGAGCTGCTTCAGCAAACGGAGGAGAAAGTTGAGATTATTCAGAAGAGATTAATTACTGCCCTGGATCGTCAGAGAAAGTATGCTGATTTAAAAAGAAAGGACAGTAGTTTTGAAATAGGAGATCAAATGTTATTGAAAGTGTCACCGTGGAAAGGAGTTACGAGATTTGGTAAGAAAGGAAAGCTGAGTCCAAGATACGTAGGACCATTTGAGATTTTAAAGCGAGTTGGAAAAGTTGCTTACGAATTGGCGTTGCCACCGCATATGCACCATATTCATAATGTGTTTCACGTATCTATGCTTAAGAAATACAATCCCAATGCGAGTCACGTAATTGATTATGAACCTATCGAGATTCAGCCAGATTTGTCTTATGAAGAACAGCCAGTAGAGATTCAAGATAGAAGTGATAGAAAGCTTAGAAATAAGATTGTTAAATTAGTTAAAGTTTTGTGGAGGAATCCTAGAGTCGAAGAGTCGACTTGGGAACTTGAAAGTGAAATGCTTGCCAAGTATCCTCATCTGTTTACTTAGGTGAGATTCTGGGGACAGAATCCTTTTAAGGGGCCAAGGTTATAACGGCCTAGATTTTTCGCGATTATATAAATGTTTATTTAATTGCTAAATATGAAAATTATGTGAAATATATGATGAATATATTTTTGTGAAGTCAAGATATTTGTGAAATCATGTTTATGTGATTATATGATGACTGGTATGTGTCAAATATGTCCGTGGAATTTTATTTATATTTTTAGAGCATTAAAACTATTTTTAAAGTGCCTTTTTTATCTTTCGAAAATCATATAAAATCATTGGAGTTGTTTTAAATCATGAAATATTTTGCAATATCATCTTTGAGATATGATTTAGTTTTTAAAATTAGTATAGAGATTTAATTGTGTGTTTTAGTATTTTAAAATGATTTAAAAAGTTTTATTTCCTTTAAAGAGCCTTTATTTCGAAAATTCATAATAAATTAGTTTTTGATCGAAATATTATTTTGAAAATATGGGGATGGTTCTATTTTCGAGAACTTTATTTTAAAATTTTCTAAAAATATTTTCACCCCATTCTTGTATTTTATTTCGATTTAAAAGAGATTAAAAGAGAGATTTTTCAGAAAAGAAAATAACAATTAGCAAATTACTATTTTGCCCCTGGTTTTGAGAATTAAGAGACAACAGTCTCTTCCTTCCTCATTTTCTTACACGACTGCAAATCTCTTTCTCTTTTGCACTCTCATCTCCCTCCTCTCGGTACTCTCTCTCTCTCTTCTGTTACAATCGATTTCTAGCTCGATATCATGATCTGAAACCGTAGTTTTTCTCTATTTCCTTCCCTCTATACGAGACTATGATTGCATGTTGTTATTGTGATGATAGTTTCAAAACCCATTTCGGGTTTGCTTCGATTATAGCATGTTTGCAGCGATTCTTACTTTAAATTAATGTCCATTATGTTTAGTAGCTATTATTGATGCTTAAAATCATGTTGGTGTTGAGTTACTGTGTTCGTGTATGTATATATATGTTTGCCGTGTATATATGTTTGATTTTTGTGAAGAAATCACACACCCACTTCGAGTTTGGCTTGATTCTGAGTTGCTATGCTTTGATTCTTGTTAACTGCTATGTATAATAAGTTTAATCGGTGGAATTCGAGTTGGAAGTCCCCAATATGGGAAACCCCGAAGCTTCACCGCCACCGGTGATGAACTCCGATGAACCGGTGGTGGCCAGTGATGAATTTGAGGCCTATAAATCTCTACAATTTCTGGTTAACATAATTTAGTACTTGCATGCATGATTTACAAAGTATTATGATGATTTCTTGATGATTATATTCGAATTTTGTGATTAAATCGAATGAATTAATTCGTTATATTATTTGTTAAGTTATTCGAGAAGATGTTTTTAATTCGTATTAATTTCTTGATATGTTTTCGAATTATATGAGTTGCATATATGATCTCTTTTATTTTATAATTCGAATTTTGGAGATTTTATGAATTAATTGGAATTATTCGAATTTATATGTAAATGTATGAATTGTTCGGTTTATGATAAATTATAATTTTGATTTATACTTGTTGATTAATTATATGTGTAAGTTCGAATTAAAATGATTGCATGTGTGAGTTTTCGAATGTATATAAGTTAAAATTTGAACTTTGGATTATAAGGAGGAATTATATGAGTTTGGTGCTTAAGTGAATATGAATGTTTAGTTATTGCTTTCGGATTTTGTTAGAGATATGGTATAAGTAGTAATATGATTATAAATCCTTGGGTTTGTAGGTGGATCTTAAATCCATCGTAGGTATTTGATTGTGAATTGGAATCGGATATTTTCCGACGGATTGTCCATATTATAAAGGAGACTCTGTCCGATTTTCGTGAGATATAAAAAGTAAAGTATGTATTAAATAGAATGATTGTTTACGAGTTATGCTTATCTGCTAAGTGCTAAGTGACTTATGTGAGTTGCATGATCTATATGCTATGTGCAATATGTTTAAGTGATTAGTGGACTACGAGTCAATCTGATAATGTAATATCAGGTACATATGTTATATGTTAAATAATAATGCGATATAGGAATCGTTTGGGTAGATTAAGATGAGACGATTAAGTGGTATAGTATTCTAAAGTAGTGATTATGATTTATGTAGATACGAAGGACGTAGGCCCTAGCAATAAAGGGAAATCTAAGGTTGAGTTTCAGTAGGCTGAGCTGTGAGCTGTTGCATTCTACCGGAGGAAAGTAACTCTGTCTTTTCTTGAAATTTACATTCCTAAACTGTTATATCTTGTTGATTCAAGCATGCCTATCTTATACCATGTTTAGTTATTGCTTTCGGATTTTGTTAGAGATATGGTATAAGTAGTAATATGATTATAAATCCTTGGGTTTGTAGGTGGATCTTAAATCCATCGTAGGTATTTGATTGTGAATTGGAATCGGATATTTTCCGACGGATTGTCCATATTATAAAGGAGACTCTGTCCGATTTTCGTGAGATATAAAAAGTAAAGTATGTATTAAATAGAATGATTGTTTACGAGTTATGCTTATCTGCTAAGTGCTAAGTGACTTATGTGAGTTGCATGATCTATATGCTATGTGCAATATGTTTAAGTGATTAGTGGACTACGAGTCAATCTGATAATGTAATATCAGGTACATATGTTATATGTTAAATAATAATGCGATATAGGAATCGTTTGGGTAGATTAAGATGAGACGATTAAGTGGTATAGTATTCTAAAGTAGTGATTATGATTTATGTAGATACGAAGGACGTAGGCCCTAGCAATAAAGGGAAATCTAAGGTTGAGTTTCAGTAGGCTGAGCTGTGAGCTGTTGCATTCTACCGGAGGAAAGTAACTCTGTCTTTTCTTGAAATTTACATTCCTAAACTGTTATATCTTGTTGATTCAAGCATGCCTATCTTATACCATGTTGATCATGCTCCTGTTGTAAACTTACCTTTGCATGTATCCAAAATTTTATTGATAAACCCTGGTTCAACATATGTAAACTCTAGACCAGCATAATTCTTTTTAATTGCTTCTTGACCATACATGTCCTACAGTTTACTATAATCAAGTCATATTGACTGATCGATAAACCAGTGTTCCACTTGACTTATGTCCGTGACCCGGATACCCTGTGTTGATTTTAAAATACTTATTAAATATTATATTGCCCTAAACACTGTTTTACAATATTTTTATCCTTTATCGATGACTTTTAAACCATACAACATGATTAAATGACTTTAAAACTATACCTCATTCATATCTTTGACCTTTGACTTGATTGTTTCCCTTATACCCTGATTGAAGCCCAGATTTCCACTTGAGTCTATATCTTCTTGATTCAGACTTGTTCCCTCTTTCATTGATGTCAGAAAACTTAGTAAAACCCTTTGACTTTTATCTTACAAATCAAAATGAGTTGTTTTCCTAAAATACTTTGAAGTTACTTAGACTGGGCTGATCTGTTATCAGAGAGTCGAAAGTACTTCGAAGTACAGGTTTTCGAAAAGATTAAGCATTAAATGTTTTATAAAGTTAAAAAGAGTTTTGAAAAGCCTAATGTTTTAAAATAAGATTTTTATAAAAATGTTAGGAGCTACGTCTAAATGGTTTGCACGGATTCCTGATGATTGGAGAGACGAGGCGAACGGGTAATAATGGTTCCGTCGGTTTGAGTATGTATTAGTGTAGTTCTGGTCTGTCCAGTTCGACACCTTTATAGGCCAATGTATTGCCTCTTAGGAACCCAAGCTATCCTAATTAAAGGAAATGATGGCCTGAGGGACTTTGTGTCCGGTGTGGGGACTTTATGGGCGGATCACCCATATTGTCTGTTATGAAATAAAAACCTCCAATCAGTTTTCTTAAAGTGATGATTACTTTTTATTTACTATTAAATGAAATTGGTTTACCGATTGAAATGTCAATTACTTTACACAGTTTTGAAATATCTATTGTTATCCTGTTTATCAGATGATATCCTGTCTTTACTAAATACCAGTATTGCTTTTACCGATTCCAGCATATTTATGTCATATCTTGAATTACTGTCATCTTCTGCGATACCCTGTTGTATTGTATTCAGTTGAGATCCACTACGCCAAAACTGTTAAAAGACATCACCCCTTTAACATCGGTTGCGTTTTTGACCGATGTTAAAGGTGTGTTTTACATCGATTTTACTATAACTGATGTTAAAGTAGGTTTTAGACATCAGTTGCACTTTAAACCGATGTATTAACTACTTCTTAAAAAAATAAAAAAACACGCGAACATTTCATTTCCCTCTAATATGTAAAATTTCAGCCCGCTTTCCCTCTTAGACATTTCAGACATTCCCCCCTCCAGACATTTCATTTCCCCGCCCCTCACTGAAACCACACTACTCCCGCTCGACCACACTCCCATACACTCAAAATCTCAATCAAATCTCACTCACAAACCCCCAAATGTGAAGAACCCTAGATTATAAACCCTAGATTACATACCCCCAAATTAAAACCCTAGATTTCAAAACCCCCCTTTCGAATCCCAATTATGTCGAACCCTACCTTTCGATTTCTATTAATTGGTGCTCTTGGAGGCTATTAATTAGGTCGAATCTTAATTAGTAAGTAAGTATTTTCGATTTCGATTAGAAAGTATTTTTTGATTTCGATTTTTGTTTGAAAAATGTTTTTAATTTAAGTTTTTTTAGCAGATTGATTGATTCTTAAGCTTGGGTCATCTCGAAAGTAAGTGATTTTTCATATCTATTGTTATAGATGTATGCATGTCTATTTTTCTTGGAATTTTTGTATAGTGATTGATGTTTGCGCTGCTTCTTCAGTTTCTAAAGATGAAAGGGAACATGCCCGTAAGAAGTTGAAGAAAGATAATGGTTTGAGTACAGTGTTTAAGAATTGTGGTTTGAAAGTTGATAATGAGAAGGGAGGTGGCTTGAAAGTTGATAAGGAGCAGGGAGGTGGTTTGAAAGTTGGTAATCATCATAATGGAGGTGTTGCCCCTAGTAGGAACTCAGGATCGCTTGGGGATGCAAAGGAGAGTAAGTTTAAAAAGGTTAAGCTTAAGGTTGGTGGTGTGACACGCACCATTCAAACGAAGCCCACTTCACATGCTACATCGGGAAATGGATCTTCTAAAAAGAGTGCTCAAACATCTGATGCTCCTCGTCCGCGGCCAAAACTGATTCTTCAGGTCTGCTGTTATCTGCTAAATAAGAAAGTTATACTTTCTTGAATATTCTGGAGTGTCATCATTTTCTTTTAATTTGATTTTGCTGTCATGTTTGGAATACAATTTTGCTTACCTTATAATGGGAGTTCATCTTAGAAGGAAAGAAACACTATACTTTATTTGGACAATGTTACTGATTCTTCTGCAGAAGGTAGAAAGGAAATAGCTCTTACAACTCGTCAGCGAGGCCTTCTATCTGGCAAGGATGCCTCTTCTGTCCCAATTGAGTTTCCAAATGGTTTACCGCCACCTCCACCTCGAAGTATGTTGTAAAACCTGGTCTATTCTGCCTGTTTATTTGCTTAATATCTTTTGCCTATTAAATAATTGCTGCAATTTAGTTTGCTTCTTTTTGATCAATTTGTAGTAGCTGTTTAGATTTACTATTATATGATTTTGTATGAAACTGTTTGGATCTAGTCAAGGCAAACAGTATGAAATTTGTTTATGTCTCTGAATATTAGTCTATGGATATATACCTATTAACAATTTACACATTTGTGCACTAAGCTTTTTCGAATGCACAAGAAAAATTATTTCATAGTGAGTTATGATTGAACTTAATTTGTGTAATTATGTTTTTGATCCGTCCAGAGCAAAAGGAGAAACTCACGGAAGTGGAGCAGCAGCTGAAAAAAGCTGAGGCTGCTGATGTTGTGTATTTTGTTGGTTGTATTTATTACAATGACTTAATACATCTTTATATAGCATCCTAACTAGCATCTATTGGAGTGTTAACATGGACAAGCTAGGTATAGCTTCATGTTCTTACATGGGCAAGCATAATGGGTAAGGAGGCAAGGTATTGTCTTCATGTGCACATATTCTCCAATTTAATTTAATTCACAAATTCCTCCCTTAAGATTCAATTGGCGTTTATCTCTGAGTCCGAGCTCAAACTTGCTGTGCTCGAACAAGTTGCTTGGTAATGCCTTTGTGAAAATATCCGCCTTCTGCTCCTTGGTTGGGATATAACTCAGCTCCACCTCTCCTTTCTTCACTTGCTCTCTGATGAAATGAAAACGCACGTCTATGTGCTTGCTCCGCTCGTGATGCACCGGATTCTTGGCGAGTTCGATCGCTGATTTGTTGTCAACATTGATCACGGTCGGCTCGTCCTGGCTGAGCTCCAGCTCGGTCATCATTCTCCTTAGCCACACTGCATGTCTAACTCCGTAGCATGCAGCCACGTACTCTGCCTCGCAGGTTGAGAGCGTCGCGATCGGCTGCTTCTTGCTCATCCATGTGAACGCCGAGCTTCCAAGTGTAAACACATACCCAGTAGTGCTCTTCCGGTCATCAACGTCTCCACACCAGTCACTGTCTGAATAGCCCACCAAGCTCGGCTCGGCTGACCTCCCATAGAATAAGCCGACCGACTTGGTGCCTTGGACATATCTGAGGATCCTCTTGATTGCCTTCCAATGCATTTGTCGGGGATTTTCCATGTACCTGCTCACCACTCCTACACTGTAGGTGATGTCTGGTCTTGTGCAAGTCAGGTACCTCAAACAACCGACCAAACTCCTGTAGAGCTCTGCGTCTACCTTTTCGCCTTCGTCAAATCTGGAGAGCTTCGAACCTGTCTCCATCGGGATTGCAACCGGATTGCAATCCTCCATCTTGAACCTTTTCAAGATCTCCTTCGCGTATGCCTCCTGACATACAAATGAGCCCTGCTCGTCCTGTGTGACTTCCAAACCTAGGAAGTATTTCATGACTCCCAGGTCGGTCATCTCGAATTCTGCTTTCATGGCCTTCTTGAACTCCTGCACAAGTCGACCACTACTCCCCATGAAGATGAGGTCATCGACGTACAATGCCACAAATAGTATGCCGACCTCACTTTTCTGCACGTATAGTGCATGCTCGAACGGGCATTGCACGAACCCCTTTTGTTTGAGATAATTGTCTATGCGGTTGTTCCACGCCCTCGGCGCCTGCTTAAGCCCATACAAAGCTTTCCTTAGTCTGAGCACCAGGTGCTCCTTTCCGGCCTTGGCATAGCCGGGCGGCTGCTCCACGTAAACCTCTTCCTCCAGGGTCCCATTCAGAAATGCTGACTTCACATCCATCTGGTGGATTGGCCATCTTTGCTGAGCGCCTTGCGCAATCAGAAGTCGGATTATGTCCATCCGAGCAACTGGTGCGAAGACTTCATCGTAGTCGATCCCGGCCTTCTGCCTGTATCCCTTTGCAACGAGCCGAGCTTTGTATCGCTCGACTTCACCCTCTACGTTGCATTTCTTCTTGTATACCCATTTGACTCCGATGGGTTTATGATTCTTTGGGAGGTCGACCAACTCCCAGGTCTGATTTCTCTCGATGGCATTGATCTCGTCATCCATCGCAGACCTCCACTGTTCGTCGTGGATAGCTTCTTCAAAACTAATGGTTTCTCCTTCTGCAAGGAGGCACACCAAGTGCATCTCTGGAGCCTCATCATAGATCTAATTCAAACTTCTGTATTTTGTCACTCTGCGTTCATCTCCTAAGTTATCGTAAGTGGTGCTTGGCCTAGTAGGTCGCCCGGATGTTTCTTCCGACCTTGAGGTTGAGGTGATTGGCAGGGACACTGCGTGCTCGGCATTCATTTGTTCGGGCTGATTTTGTTCGGCCAGTTCATGCTCGGCCTCTTTCCAGTCCCAGCTCCTTCCCTCGTCGATCTCTACGTCTCGACTCACAATAATCTGCTTTGCACTTGGATCGTAGAGTCGATAGCCTTTCGTATTCTCATCATAGCCGACCAGCACCATCTTTTTGCTTTTGTCCTCAAGCTTCGTTCTCCTCTGGTCGGGAACGTGGGCATAAGCAAGACTTCCAAAGATCCTCATGTGTGACACGGTCGGCTTCTGACCTGTCCATGCCTTCTGAGGTGTTTTCTCCTCCAATGCCGCATGTGGACACCTGTTCTGCACATACACGGCACATCGAGCCGCTTAAGCCCAGAATTCTTTCGGCACCCCTTTGCTGACGAGCATGGACCTCACCATGTCCATAATGCTTCGGTTTTTTCGCTCCGCAACCCCATTCTGTTGCGGTGAATGGGGGCAGTCATGAACCTTCTTACTCCTTCGTTCGTGCAAAAGAGTTTAAACAGTTGTGAGGTGTACTCACCACCTCTGTCAGACCTTAACGCCTTCACCTTGTGTTCGGTCCTCTTCTCCACTTCTGCCTTCCTTGCTCGGAATGTGCTCAGCGCTTCCGATTTCTCCTTCAAAAAATATATCCAGGTCTTTCTCGTGTAGTCGTCAACGAATGTCATGAAGTAACGCCGACCACTGAAGGACCCTGGTGTGACCGGTCCACAGATATCTGTGTGAACTGTCTCTAGCGGTGCCTTCGCTCGGTACTTGGCTTTCTTGGGAAAGCTTTGCCTTGCGTGCTTTCCCAGCACACATCCTTCACAAAACTTCTTCGGGTAGTCCATTTCAGGCAACCCGTGCACCATCCCCTTCTTGCTCAGCTCGGTCAATCCTCCGTAGTGCAAGTGGCCGAACCGTTGGTGCCACAGATCGGACTTGTCTGTCAGGTCGATTTTCAAACATTTGTGGTTTACCGTCCTTAGGTCGAGTTTGAACATGCGGTTGCTTGCCATTTGTACTCGTGCAACTGTTCGGCCTGCTTTATCCTTCAAGATCATCACCTTCTCTCGCATGTCAACTGTGTAGTCCTTCTCCATTAGTTGACCCATGCTGATTATGTTTGTCTTTATGTCTGGAACATAATAAACATCTTCGATCACGCCTTCTTGTCCGTTCTTCTATAAGAACCGAACTTTGCCTTTTCCCTTCACGTCGATCTTCGATCTGTCTCCGAATGCAATGCTTCCTCCCTGGAACTCAGTCATTTCTGTGAATAGATGCTTGTAACCAGTTATGTGGTTGCTTGCACCCGTGTCCATGTACCACGTGGCATCCGATGTTGGACTGCCATCGTTGTTTACCAATAACAGAACACCCTCTTCGTGTCTGTCGACCACGTGCTCGGCAACATTGACTTGCTCATCCGTCCTTCTAGGAGACTAGCAATCACGCGCAAAGTGACCATGCTTTCCACAATTAAAGCACTCATCAGCCCGGTCTCCACGACCGCCTCGACCTCGTCCTCGTCCTCGGCCCCGACCTCTGTTGGTCAGCCGTTGTTGATCAGCTCCATCATTATACCGTTGTTCTACTTGGACACGACCTCTGCCTCGGCCTCGTCCTCGACCACGACCTCGGCCTCGTGATTGCTGAGCCATCAACACAGTGTCATCCTTGATGACTACTTGTTTCTGCATGGCTTCCTCGAGCGCCTCCTGTCGTTTCATCTTTCGCTTTTCGTGGGCTTCCAACGAACCCGTGAGCTCGTCCAATGTGAGTTCATCGATGGTTTTGTTTTCCTCGATCGCACACACCACGTTCTCAAACCTGTCCGTCAATGACCGAAGTATCTTCTCGCATACTCGGCTCTCGGTGAGTGTCTCACCGTTCCTCTTTATTTGATTTGTAACAAATGTCACCCGACCGATGTAGTCGGTGACGGTCTCTGTCTCCTTCATTCGCATACCTTCAAGCTCGCCTCTGAGCGTCTGTAGCCGCACCTGTTTTACACGGTTGGCGCCTTTATATGTGTTCTCCAAAGTTGCCCAGGCCTCCTTTGCGGACTTGTTGTCGGCAATTTTTTCAAACCCAGCACTGTCCAGGCCTTGGAACATCCATAGCTGCGCCATCTTGTCACGCTGCTTCGTCTCCTTCAACTCTTTGCGTTGTGCGATGGTCTGCACTGCTCCTTCGGCGGGTTCCTCGAACCCTTCTTGAACGACGTCCCAGACGCCTTGTGCACCAAGGAGCGTCCGCATCTGAATGCTCCATCGCTCGTACTCTCCTTTTTGTAACTTCAGTACGGGCAGCTGTCCGAGAAGGTTTCCGGCCATTTGTGCGAATGAATACGACACCTGCTCTTGATACCAATTTGTTGTGTATTTTGTTGGTTGTATTTATTACAATGACTTAATACATCTTTATATAGCATCCTAACTAGCATCTATTGGAGTGTTAACATGGACAAGCTAGGTATAGCTTCATGTTCTTACATGGGCAAGCATAATGGGTAAGGAGGCAAGGTATTGTCTTCATGTGCACATATTCTCCAATTTAATTTAATTCACAGCTGAGAGGCGTAGATTACAGAATGAGAAGGCAACTCGTGAGTCGGAGGTTTGCTTCTGCTCAATTAAATTCTGAACATGAGGTTTTTATATGGTCTTTATACTATTGATGTTCTAATAATGTTATATGATCACTGGTCATAGGCTGAGGCAATAAGAAAAATACTTGGTCAAGATTCTAGTAGGAAAAAGCAGGAAGATAAAATTAAGAAGCGTCAGGAAGAGTTGGCTGAGGTATTGTGAAGTTTGCAACTTATGCAAAATAATTTTCAGAAGAGTTTAAGCTGAGATTGTTGTTCTTATATTGTGTAGGAGAGGGCTGCCAATGCACGAACGCTTCCTCCAAATACTATTAGATGTGTCATGGGCCCTACTGGAACCACAGTTACCTTCTCAGAGGACATGGGATTGCCTCGTATCTTTGACACTAAAACCCGCAGGTTTGTTTCTTTTCAGAATATTGTTTTGTTGAATGCATGATCTAAGTTTCAGACCTTTTAAAACACTTTATGGCGTGCCTATTGAGTGTATTTCGTTTCTTTCTTTCTTCTTTTAGTTTGTATAGTGTCATGCCAAGCGGCCGGCTTCATTTTGTCCTATTACTTTTGCATATATAGTACCCATGTGTTCTTTCCTTGCCTATCAATTTATGTTTGGCAAGCCTTTTCTTGGTTGCTGATTGAACAAACCAGCCGCCCAGTTTGCCTTTGACAAGGGGGCCTTGGGTTTTTTTAAATTTTAAAACAAATTTTTCTGGAAAAAGGTCATTGCTAACCAATATTTTTTACATTTTTAAAGTCCAAGTCAGTAAGAAGTGTTCCTGATCATTTTTTGGGCTAGTTCGATACGAAAAAAATGTTAAATTGTTTCTCATGAGAAAAGGTACTGAGACAAAATGAACCCCAATAAACAGTGATAAAAGTTAAAACACTAGTTGAGCGGACTGATTTGCCAGTTTATGATTCTTTCTCAGTTCTTTTTTTTTTGTGCTAATTTTTCCTAGTTTATGCTTATGGTGTTGAGTTATGTGCTATTGATTTTCAGCTATCCTCCTCCGCGTGAAAACTGTGCTGGTCCATCTTGTAAGAACCCATACAAATATCGAGATTCAGTGACAAAAGCTCCTCTTTGCAGTCTCCAGTTCTACAAGGCGATTCATGAAAAGATGGATGGTGGCAATGGTAGTTGCAATTGATAGTGATTATTGTAGTCTCTTTTGTACAATGCATGCATGTATTTCTGCACAATTGTCTAAGAGCATATAGATTTGAAGAATTTTTGGTAATTACAGTAACTGCTGATATTAGGAGATGGTAATGTTGAATTTTTATAAAAAAAAATGGTAATGTTGAATTTTTATAAAAAAATCTTTTGCGGAACTTAATGTTCTTTTAAATCTAGATCATTATTTGTTAATCACCTTTTTTTGGAGCTCTTGATGCTGATAACTAAAGTTTAGTCGTTTAGCACCATTTTGTCTTTACAGCTTGAAGGAAGCCATGTGTGCTGCTAGCTAAATTAGAATTAGAACTGCTTTCTTTTTGGCCTAATGTTCTGTGCAAGAGTGCATCTCTTGATTAAACTTGTCCTTAAAAGTTGCCAGTTTTTGTCACCATAAGCGGTACAGTCTTAAGATGATTAATTCCTGCTCTGTAGCAAGTTCTTTTAAAACCTACATCCCCTTCTGATGGGCCATAACCAACCCCAACTGGACTCGGCCCAAGGTACCAGGAGTCCAGGAGTCCGGCCTATAGGAAGCCCGGACTGGGCCTGGACCGGTCTAATGGGCGACTCAGCCACAGAGAGCATAAGAGCACGGGAGACACGAGTCATGACTAGGGTCCTACATGACAGCGACAGATAAGGAAATCCTAGTATTGGCACAATCATGTCCCCATCAGACCACGTGCTGACACGCCCAGGGCACACGCCGCCACAGATATTACCTGGACAGGTGGGAATTATCAGAGAAGGACAAGTGTCCCACCTACCTAGGATCCAACGCTCATGATTGCAGGTACCAACCCCTAAACCCTAATCCTTGGCCTATAAATAAGACAAGGAGAAAAAGGTGAGGGGGTTACATTCTCTTTTACATACACACTCATATACACACACCCTCCATAATTAGATACTCTAGTCCTTATCTTTTACTCTCCAAAGCCGTCACTTATTCTCACGCCGGAGGCGCCGCGGGGCTCAAACCCCCCTCCGGTGTTGTTTTGCAGACACCCAACCACCAGCTTCACCTCTTACCGGGCGTGGGAACGGCGGAGGAGGCACTAGATCGGGTCTTGGAGTTATCATTGGCGCTAGAAGGAGGGGGTAGCTCCGTCCTTTGGTCTCGGTGCCACTGGACTCGACTACATCAACAAGCTCTTGAAAAAGAGTCCTAGTTAAAATCAGTAAGATCTAACACAACCCTTAAACCTTCACCAAAGATGTCACCTTTGCACGTTTCTTTGCCGTGTGTATACGTGTTCAACATTATTTAGCTTTGATAGCCTAGATATTGGTAAAAGTTGCGATCTTTGGCCTATAAGTATAGCTGACATACAGATCTGTGCTCATAGTCACCTGCTTGTCTGTCTATACCTGTTTACCTGTGTTTATATCTGAACATTTAGCTCATACACATCCCGCTTTACTTGAAACTCAGTCCCATTCTGTTACAATCAATATTTTGTGAATTATTTTGTGAGTTTGAAATCATGCCGAGAGGAAGCAAATCTACTCAAAGAAACAATAATCGAGACCAGGATCCGAATCCCGCCCCCGACTTGCCCTTGGTTCCGGCAGAAACAGCTCCAGCTTTGGGAAGGGTAGGGATCGGTCCTGGAGATGCCCGAATTGACATTGAGCTCAACCAATACAAATATACAGATGTACCTCTAGCCGCGGCACACATGCAAGATCTTACTCGGGACGAGTTGGCGGATGCAATCCGGGCATATCGAGCAAGCCGGATAGCACCTCCTCCCGAACCAGAACAAGCTGAAAATTCACAAGGCTCTGAACACTCTCACCGGTCAAGAAGATCAGTCTTCGACCGGATTGGCAACCAAGGAAAACAAACCGCCAACAAAGCCCAAAGCAAAAATCATGAAGCAGAAAAACTCAAAAAGCTGGCCGAACTCAAAGAAAAGATCAGGCAAGAGGAAGAAGCAAAGCTGGAACTCAAAATCCAGAAAAGGATCCAGGAGGAAGAGGACCGGGTATTGAGGCGGTCCGGATCTAAGAGGGCCATGAGAGAAATCAGTCCTGAACTTATCTCAGATGAAGAAGAGCCTGAAGACAATCTCATCCAAATGATTCATGAGTTACAGAAAAAAGTAAGCCAAGAATCTGGACTTGAAATCGAGGGAACTTTGACGCCCTTCAGCCGTTCCTTGGAAGCTATTCCAAGGCAGAAAAACTTGAAACACTACAATTCCGATTCATTTGACGGACTGGGAGACCCGGAAGAACACATTAATTACTTTGAGCAGATCGCCCTGATATACTACTATAATGACATCACCAAGTGCAGATTCTTTGCATCAACCCTGAAGGGAGGAGCACAGAGATGGTTCAGCCGCATCCCCTCCCGAAGCATTCACTCCTGGAAGCAGTTTCGAGAATCTTTTCTGAAAAGGTTCAGAGCAAACAGGACACACGAGTTACACATGTGTCATTTGGAAACCATTCGACAGTATGATAATGAATCCCTTTCGGATTTCATGAAACGCTTTCAGGAGGCAATCAACAAAATCTCACGATTGGATGAGCGCGAAGCTCTCAGTATTTTCCGAAGAAACCTAGACCCTGACCAGAATGAAAGATATGTTTATGAGCTAATCAACAAAGAGCCCGAAAGTTTGGCTGCAGCATACTCTATGGCTGCTCGATTCATCAAAGAAAGCGATGTTCTCCAAGCCATGAGGATGACTCGGCAAGGGAATGTTTTTTCCCGGATTACTCAAGATGACCGCTCTCGGGGCGGGTACCAGTCCGAAAAAAGGTTCAAACCGAACAGACAGGCTAATTACATCCAAACTTCCCAACCACCCGCCTCGGGAAGAGCTACCGATCCGGTAACGGTGACGATCAAATCAGATTCGAAGCCTCAAAAACCGCCCAAACCCGATCCAAAACCTGAACCTCAGTGGACTCCACTCAGCCGAACTCGTTCTGATATACTAAAAGAGGTTCGGGATAAGCCATACTTCTACCCACCTAAACCAATGATTACTGCCCCAGAAAATCGACCTACTCACAAACAATGTGATTACCACGGCACACACGGTCATACCACAGAAAACTGCCTCTCCCTCAAATACTTTATTGAAGAACAAATCAAAAAAGGAAACATGGGGCAATACATAGCTCGGAAGACCATGGAAAAAGGGGAGGCATCCGGAGCAGGAAAAAAGCATGTTGTCAACGTGGTCATGGGAGGCTCCAATTCTCCCCCCCCCCTAGTCCGGACTCAGGAGATGAGGTAATGATGATTCAATCTTTCCCCGAGCAAATAATAACTTTCAGCAACGCAGATTTCGAAGGAATTGATCCAAACCATAATGAGGCTTTGGTGGTCAGCCTAGATGTCGCCGAAAATGAGGTCAAGAGAATTCTGGTCGATAATGGATCCTCAGTCAACATCATCTTCAAACATACATTCGATAGAATGCAACTGGGCAGTATAAGAATGAACGAATGCAGAGAGGACCCACTCTTCGGGTTTGGAAACAACTTAGTACCGATCCAAGGAACTTTGTATCTACCTGTTCAGTTCGGAACTTACCCAAAGCAAGTCACTCACATTGTGAAATTTTATGTGATCAACACCCCATCCTCGTACAACATGATACTTGGCCGTCCAGCATTAACCAAGCTTCGAGCGATAACCTCTACCCCACATTTGAAGTTTAAGTTCCCCACTCCATCTGGAATCGGGGAAGTCAAGGGCGATTCGGAAACTGCCGGTCGCTGCTACGGTCAAGCTTTGATCATGGCTGAAACAGACCCAGAAAATAAAAGAAAAGCAACCTTATACCAAAAGAACTTGAGCCGAAAGAAGCACAGAGCCCACTTCAAGAAGGAACCCGGACATGAAGTTCAAAATATTGAAAGTATCGAAGCTCAAACCAAGGAAGAACTAATTGCGAAAGCCCGAAGTTATCTAGAGTCCAATACACAAGCCCGGGTTCAGCAGTACATCTCAAAGAAAGATCTCGGAAAGGTAGAGCCCGCAGTTGAAACCGAGATGATCGAGCTGGAGGAAGGTAGTCCGGACAGAAGAATAAAGATAGGATCTGGACTAGATCCAGAATTCAGGCAGAAACTTATACAGCTGCTCAGAGGTTATGCGGACGTTTTTGCGTGGAGCCCGGAGGACATGCCTGGACTCAAAGAATCTGTAGCCATGCATAGCCTTGATGTTAATCCTGACAAAAGGCCAGTGAAACAAAAAAGGAGGAATTTTGCTCCGGATAGACAAAAAGCAATCGATGAGGAGGTTGAAAAACTTCTCAAAGCGGGAATAATTTGTGAGGTAAAGTATCCAGAATGGCTAGCCAATGTAGTCTTGGTCAAGAAGCCTAATGGGAAGTGGAGAATGTGTGTGGACTACACAGACCTCAACGCAGCATGTCCTAAGGACCCCTATCCTCTCCCAAGCATCGATCAACTCATTGATGCCACGGCAGGTCACGAGATGTTCAGTTTCATGGACGCATTCTCTGGCTACAACCAGATTAAAATGAATCCGGCGGACATTGCAAAAACTGCTTTCATAACTCATAGAGCTGTCTATGCGTACAAATACATGCCTTTCGGATTGATGAACGCCGGATCAACCTACCAAAGAGCAATGGTCGAAGTGTTTAAAGATCAGTTGGGTCGAAACCTCGAATCCTACGTAGATGATATGATAGCTAAATCACGAACAGTGCAGGAGCACATCCGGGATTTGCAAGAATGTTTTGACAATCTGAGGAAGCATGAGATGAAGCTAAATCCGGAGAAGTGCACATTCGGGGTGGAAGCAGGCAAATTTCTAGGCTTCATGGTTAGTCAGAGAGGAATCGAAGCGAATCCTGAAAAGATCAAAGCTATAATAGAAATGGAACCACCCCGGACTCAGAAGGAGATACAAAAATTGGCTGGCTCGCTAGCGGCTCTGAGGAGATTTATTCCTAAGCTAGCCGAGCGGTGTTTACCATTCTTCGAGCTGCTAAAAGGGGCGAAGAATAAAAAAGAGATAAACTGGAGCCCGGACTGTCAAAGGTCTTTTGATTCTATAAAGGCATACCTATCGTCCCCGCCAATTTTATCCAAAGCTGAACCCGGAGAAGCGCTATCCCTTTATCTGGCCGCAAGTCCTTCGGCGGTGGGGGCGGCACTAATCCGGGAACATGACGGGCAGCAAAAGCCGGTCTATTATGTTAGCCAGGTTCTAAAAGATGCAGAAACTAGATATCCCAACCTGGAAAAATTTGCTTTCGCCCTGGTAACTGCCTCCAGAAAGCTAAGGCATTATTTTCAGGGGAGAGAAATTAAAGTTATTACTGACCAGCCCTTGAGAAGAATAATTCACAAGCCAGATGTGTCTGGTAGACTAGTTAATTGGGCTGTGGAGCTCAGTCAGTTCCAACTCACATTTGTACCCCGGACAGCAATAAAGGCTCAGGTATTGGCCGATTTTGTCGTGGAATGCTCTTTTCCTGAACCTCGATCTGGTCCCGTGGTAATAGATGCGAGGGCAGAAGGTGAATCTAATCCGGAGGTTTGGACTTTATATGTCGACGGATCTGCAACAAATGAAAGGGCTGGAGCAGGCTTGGTTCTGAAAAGCCCCTGCGGTTTCCAGATACAACAAGCGATAACATTCAAGTTTTTGGCTACTAACAACCAAGCAGAATATGAGGCACTTTTGGCCGGACTCCGATTGGCCAGATCATTGAAAATCCAAGACTTGAAGGTTTATAGTGACTCTCAAATTGTGGTCAAGCAAACGAAAGGAGAATATATCGCTAAGGATCCAAGGCTAGCTCAATACCAAGCTTTGGTAAAAAGTTACTTAACTACAATTCCAAATTTTGAGATGATGCAGATTAATAGAGAAGAAAACACTGAGGCCGATCTACTATCCAAACTAATCCGAAATGATGCAGAGCTAGACAGCTCGGTCTACTTCGAGGAAATAGAGAGGCCTACCATTGAAAATAGTGAATTAATGGAGATAGATAATCAGCCCGGCTGGATGACCCCTATAATGTCATATCTAGAAAAAGGAGAGTTGCCAGAAGATAAAAACAAAGCCTAGAGACTCAAAGCCAAAGCCGCAAAATTCTTTGTCGAAGAAGGACAACTTTATCGTAGAACGTTCTCTAGCCCGATCTTGAAATGCGTAGGACCTGCCGAAGCGGCATACTGTTTGCAAGAAGTGCATGAAGGAATTTGCGGGGACCACCTATCAGCAAAAGCCTTAGCATACAAAATAATAAGGCAGGGATACTATTGGCCAACGATTCACAAAGATGCGGCAGAGTTTGTCAGAAAGTGTAAGAATTGTCAGACATTCGGCAACGTCCAGAGGCAGAGCCCGGTTCTACCCTCTTCGGTCCTCTCTCCCATACCGTTCGCAGTCTGGGGAATCGACATCATGGGCCCTTTTCCCCGGGCTAAAGGGGATTTGAGGTACTTGTTGGTGGCTATTGATTACATGACAAAGTGGGCAGAAGCCAAAGCTATGAGAACAATAAATCAGCAAGATTGTATTCGATTCATGGACAACATACTGATGAGATTCGGGATTCCCCAAGTGTTAGTCTCGGACAATGGACCTCAATTCGTCGGTTCAGACTTTGAAAATTACTTGAAGGAGAGGGGCATCAAACACAAGAGATCCTCGGTGGCATACCCACAAGGTAATGGTCAAGTTGAGGTAACAAATCGAATCTTACTGAGGGGAATAGAAAAAAGGCTTCAGGAAAGCAAAAACAAGTGGCCCGAAGAGTTACCAAACGTGTTATGGGCTTACCGGACTAGCCCGCGGACAAGCACGGGAGAGACACCTTTCAAGCTAGCTTATGGGTCTGAAGCAATGTTACCGGTTGAAGTAGGATCACCTTCTCACAGGGTAATCAACTTTGAAGAAATTGCAAATGAAGAAGGGCTTCGAATAAACTTGGATTTGATAGATGAGGTTCGGGATGAAGCGGTGGCAAGAATGGAAAAATACAAAGAGAAGACCAGAGAATACTTTGGAAAGAAGGCCAGGGTCAAACACTTTCAAGTGGGAGACCTAGTCCTTCGAGACACCGAAGCCTCTGAACCAACAAACACTGGAAAGCTAATGCCTAAATGGGAAGGACCCTATAGGGTCAAGGAGATTCTTCGTCCTGGAACTTATAAGCTATGCAACATGGATGATTCGGAGGTTCCCAACACCTGGCACGGCATCCGACTTCGGAAATTCTACCAGTGAACGAAAGGCCTAGGACCGGAAAACCAATCAAGGAGCTGCTTCTGAGCCCAAAAAGTCTTCAACAGATAGATTAGTCTCTGTAATGAAGCAAGAATAAATACTTTGTAATTTGAATATCAAGTCTAATGAAATCGGACCTAGCCTCACAACTTTCATCCGTTACTGTCAAATTAGTATATCACCAACACACACAAGTCCCCGACCGGGAGCCATACGCAAAGTCGGAGCCGGGGCAAAAGCGATCACTCTAGTCCGGTCCACTTTCTATGAAAAGTATCCGGACTGGGGGCAAACATAAAATTTTTCTAAGTAACCCAAAGTTTTCAAACTTTGGACTTAGCCAAAAACGATCACTCTAGTCCGGTCCACTTTCTATGAAAAGTATCCGGACTAGGGGCAAACATAAAATTTTTCTAAGTAACCCAAAGTTTTCAAACTTTGGACTTAGCCAAAAACGATCACTCTAGTCCGGTCCACTTTCTATGAAAAGTATCCGGACTGGGGGCAAACATAAAATTTTTCTAAGTAACCCAAAGTCTTCAAACTTTGGACTTAGCCAAAAACGATCACTCTAGTCCGGTCCACTTTCTATGAAAAGTATCCGGACTGGGGGCAAACATAAAATTTTTATAAGTAACCCAAAGTTTTCAAACTTTGGACTTAGCCAAAAACGATCACTCTGGTCCGGACCACTTCCTACGAAAAGAGTCCGGACTGGGGGCAAACATGATAAAAATCTTCTAAGTAACCCAAAGTTTTCAAACTTTGGACTTAGCTAAAAACGATCACTCTGGTCCGGACAACTTTCTACGAAAAGAGTCCGAACTGGAGGCAAATGCAAAAGAAAAATTTTAAACCAAACCAAAGTCTAAGAATTTTGGCGGAAAGAAAAACAATCGAAATACAAGCAACAGGAAAGAGAAACGACACAAGAACAACAGCAAAAACTACGACAACCGAATCATAATAAAATATTTATGGCTGTTTTTCAAGCCATTTTTATTTATCATAAGGTGGGGGGTACAATATTATTACAACTAAACGGCGGTCCCGCCAGAAGCAGAACCAGAACCGCCGGAACCCTCCCCACCCTGGCCAGCCTTCCCCTTGGTCTCGTCGGCGACCATCTTCCGAAGGGCGAGCGCCTCCTCGATCCTTTTCATTACTATGCCAATTTCCGCCATAGTGGTTGGACCGTCAAAGACCATAACGTCCACGATAACTTTGTTGTTATCGTAATCATAAACCAAATTTTTGGGATCCATTACGAAGAAAGAGAGAATAAAGGAGAACTTCAAGTGTTTCTGAGAAGAATGTGATAAAAGAAAACATACAAGGGCAGGTATTTATAAAGATGGGAATGAGAGGAGCCCAAGCGATTCAAATTCTCAGTCAATACTTGGAAATTGGAACGGAGTAAATATCAGTTGACAACGTGAGAATCAAGACGATTGACCGTTGAAAATACAAGTAACGAAGCATCACAATAAATCCTGTCAAGAATCAGGTAAGGAAAGTACAATTTTTCACCACAGTCCGAATCCAACCAGTTGGAAGAAATCCGGACTAAGGGCCAAACTACACTAAAACTTCTCTAAGTAACTCAAGGACTTCTGCCTTGAACTGGAGAGAAGTATTTAAAATGTTCATCACAGTCCGGATCCACTCACTTCAAAGGACTACGAACTGCGAAAGAGCCACAGGCAAATTTCCCTAAGTAATTCAAGAGTTTCGGCCTTGAACTTGAGGGATAAATTACAAAGTTTCCTAAGTAACCCAAAGCTTCAATCTTTGGACTTAGCCGATGGCAACCACTCTAGTCCGGGCCATTACTTTGGCATAACAATCCGGACTGAGGGTAACTACAATAACAAGCAAATACACAAAGGGAAATATGAAAACAGTAACAATTAGAAAGGAACATTCACAAGTTCGGAGCGCACATAAGGCGCAAAATTCAGAGTTACAACACATAAGTTCAGAATAGCAAATGATAAAATTACATAGCAGAAGTTCAAAGTTCAAGCGGTGCGACCATCTGGATTCTCGAGGACAAGAGAAGGATTTGCAGGAGTTGGATCCGTCGGAGCGATGGCAGGAATGTTCGGCTTAGGACCAACATAAGGTTCGGGTTCTGAGCCGTCCCGGTCATGAGCCTCTTCAGCGGCGACATAGAGATCAGTAAACTTATCCCAAGAAGACTCGGGATCAGTTTTTATTAGCCTCTCCGAAACAAGCCAACACCGGTAGAGTTTCTCCGCGAAAGATTCAGCGACGGACTCAGTATAGCTTTCGGAGTTCTTGTATGCAGTGATAACTTCCTCCGCCGGTTTACGAACAACCAGTTCGGCCTCCAATTCGGTCACCCGCTTCCTCAACTCCCCGGACTCCATCTCAGCTTTGTTAGCCCGATCTGTAGCAGACTTAAACCCACCCTCCAAATCAGAAACCTTGCCCTCCAACTCGCGGATCCGCAAATCTTTCTTGGAACTTTCAGTCAAAGACCGCTCTAGATCTGTAATCTTCGAATCCTTTTCGGTGCACTCTTTCTTTGCGGCATCCAGCTTCTCAGACAACTCTTTAATTTTTTCCTCCTCAACATGGGCATTGGCCGCAGCCCCGGCAAGCATGATCCCGGACTGAGTAACATATTAAAGGTTAGTAAAAATTTACAGCAGGAAGCAGAAATGATTCAAGGAGCAAAACAAGTTACCTGAGCCCAAGTGACAAAGTTCCTCTTCAAAATTTCGGTCTTTAAAAGACGCTCCATGACCTTCCAGTCTTTTTCCTCGGCAATAGAACCAGCCATTTCAGCTATCTGCCTTATACTGAAGTTACCAACTTGGAACCCCTTCTTCTTACTAGTCCCAGCCTCTTCTAGGGGGGTGGCATCAGTGCCTGCAGAAGGAGCAGCCCCAGCATTTACACCTTGAAGAGATCCAGGTTCGAAGTCCTCATCTCCTTGGAATAGCTTCGCTCTTTTGGCAGGAGGTGAGTGAGTTTGGGCTTGGTCGGGTGGAGATTGACCGCCCACCGTACCCTGGACCAGAGACTCGCCACCCACATCCTTGGGAACATTAGAACCACCAGTACCGGTCTCAGAATCAGTGGGGACTCGGTTAATGGGGACTTTGGTTTGGTGGATACCAGTTATCTTCTTCAGCTTGGAGGCAAGAGCCCTTGTGGCATCGTTCTTAGACATTCTCTCGACTAATCTGGGATCGTAAAAAGGTAAACCTGAAGGAAGAAAAAGAAATAGAGTCAATAAACAACACAAAAATAGTAGGAAATAATAAAAGTGAGCAACTTACATCCAAGATGGTACATTTTCTCGTGGTCCATGAAAGTGTCCCGGGTCATCTGATAACCGATACACTCACAGAACCGGTGCATTTTATCGAAAGCGGCTCCCTCAAACTCAAACGTCTCTTTCGCGGGAATGTTTTTAACGCGTTCAGCAAAGAGGGGCATAAACTCAAGGTCCACACCCTTTAAAAAGATCCATTCCCGGTTCCAACCCTTCAAAGAAGATTGGTGGATGACCGGTTTGGCGGACCCGGAGGAATAGCCGCACTCATCACCCCGGAACCTAAACTCATAGAAGGGGTTCTTGCTCGAATGGATAAGGGTGAAGAGGTTGTGGAACAGCTTAAAGCTAGGAAAAAACCCACTCTGATTGCAAGCGGCCAAAAACCATGATATCCATTTCACGGCGTTGGGAGTCAATTGCATCAAAGGTATCTTGTATTCATATTTACAGAGGTGTTTAATAAAGATATGGCACTCCGGATTCCAACCAGATCGGAGATGCTCTAGCCAGACACCTACGTACCCATCCCCCGGTCTGTGGTAAATCCTCTCGCCCGGACGAGGCCACCTCCACTCAATTTTAGGCCCAAGATGGAACACGGACCGGATTGCATCGTCCATATCGGACTTAGAGTATTCAGCATAGGTTGGAGATAGAGGATAAGGGGCCTCACTTACCACAGTCCCAGAAAAGGTAGCATCTAAGAGGGCTTTGTCGTAGGGGCCGGGCACCCCACTTGGTTGCCTATGTTTATATTGGAAGCTAAGGTCTTTGTAAAAAAGTGCCTCTTCCACTTCATACTTCCGAACAAAGAAGTACTTGCTGTCTACCCAAAATCCATCGGGAGTCATGCAAGCTTGCCCGGGACCCCGATCTTTAATGCAGAGCTGGGAGAGCACTGGTTTGCCACTCTTCCTCTTCCTGGCCATCAGACACCACTCTAAATCTAATAGTGGAGAAGGTTGATTTACAGAGCTAGTGCTACCGGTGCTACTGTCGGAGCTAATAACAAAAATATCCGAAGGAGGCTTCGATTTCCTTGCCCGGCTTTTGTAACGAACCATAAAACCTGAGGAAATTACCAAAGTTAAGTCTTTTCCTTTTAACCCTATTACAAATTCATCTACAAATTTCCGTTCTACAATATTTTATTACACCTAATCCGGGCAAGGATTTACTCTAACAAGTCAATCTAGTCCGGGTTAGCGTGATTCTCTACCAATATATAGTCCGGGTCTAGTGAACCGTCCCGTAGCAAACAGAAATAACAGTCCGGACTACACACATAAATGAAACCTAAAAACGCGATACAAAAGGAAAACACATCTCACCAAGATCTAAACACAAACACAAACGCCCACATACAGGTACAAGAACCAAGAACGCAGAGAATAACAAGTAAAAAACCCCTTAGCCCAGATCTAACATAAACACAAAAAACCTCAATTGCGAAAAGGGGGACAAGCAAAATCGAGTAGACAGCAAAAGACATTGTGAACTCGCACTCAACAAATAGAAGCCAACGAATACATGAAGAACACGAAATCAGAAAGATGAACAGTTGCAAGCGAAACAAAGACGAGTCATGAACACATGCAAAAGAAAGGGAAATAGCAAAGAAAAAGGGAGAGAGAAGAACACTTACAAATAAAAGCTTTCCCAAGGGGATGAAACGGAGTTCAGAGATAATTGAGAACGCGGACCAGGGGCGATGGATTCCGGTGAAGTGAACACAAGATATATTAGAGAAGAAAGGGGGTTTTTTTTTTTCGTTTGCTTTGATTTATAAGAATGGAAGTACAACTGCAACTCAAAAGGAGTTATATATAATTTGTGAAAGGAAACGGCAGAGTGGCCCACGTGGCACGTTCTGATAGGCTGGAGAATAATTGAAAAGGGTGAAAAGACAACCGCTTTAATGACACGCAGCTGTCGCACGCCTTTTTAGGAAAAATTGAGTAAGGCGACTTCGAAATTGACAAATCAAAAAACCCCCAAATTCGCTTGAATTACCACGGTACACTCCAACACGAACTACCTCTTCATTCAAGCTACTTCAATCCGAATTGTCTCAACCTAGAAACAATTCGGATTAGGAGGCAACATCCAACCAAAAAACTTTTTCAAGCTACTTCAATCCGAATTGTCTCAACCTAGAAACAATTCGGATTAGGAGGCAACATCCAACCAAAAAACTTTTTCAAGCTACTTCAATCCGAATTGTCTCAACCTAGAAACAATTCGGATTAGGAGGCAACATCCAACCAAAAAACTTTTTCAAGCTAATTCAATCCGAATTGTCTCAACCTAGAAACAATTCGGATTAGGAGGCAACATCCAACCAAAAAACTTTTTCAAGCTACTTCAATCCGAATTGTCTCAACCTAGAAACAATTCGGATTAGGAGGCAACATCCAACCAAAAAACTTTTTCTCTATCACAAACGGTCAACTAAGAAAACATCTACACTGCCACTCCCGAACTCTCACTCCCCCATACGGAAAATCCATATAAGGGAGTGGGGGGCAAATGATGGGCCATAACCAACCCCAACTGGACTCGGCCCAAGGTACCAGGAGTCTAGGAGTCCGGCCTATAGGAAGCCCGGACTGGGCCTGGACCGGTCTAATGGGCGACTCAGCCACAGAGAGCATAAGAGCACGGGAGACACGAGTCATGACTAGGGTCCTACATGACAGCGACAGATAAGGAAATCCTAGTATTGGCACAATCATGTCCCCATCAGACCACGTGCTGACACGCCCAGGGCACACGCCGCCACAGATATTACCTGGACAGGTGGGAATTATCAGAGAAGGACAAGTGTCCCACCTACCTAGGATCCAACGCTCATGATTGCAGGTACCAACCCCTAAACCCTAATCCTTGGCCTATAAATAAGACAAGGAGAAAAAGGTGAGGGGGTTACATTCTCTTTTACATACACACTCATATACACACACCCTCCATAATTAGATACTCTAGTCCTTATCTTTTACTCTCCAAAGCCGTCACTTATTCTCACGCCGGAGGCGCCGCGGGGCTCAAACCCCCCTCCGGTGTTGTTTTGCAGACGCCCAACCACCAGCTTCACCTCTCACCGGGCGTGGGAACGGCGGAGGAGGCACTAGATCGGGTCTTGGAGTTATCACCTTCAAACTCCTTTATATACATCCAACTGTAAGACATCCGTACGGTGCCTTTGTTATTGGTGCAAATTTATCAAAGGAGTTCTGCATTGAGTGTTTTTTAAATAACATTAATAAATTTGCTAAAATTTTCAGGGTAGATGTTCACTCTGTCTATCATATATTCACATACACTTTGGTGTATAATTCATGTGGTTCATTCCATTTAATAGTCATAAACATTTGGTCAGTCAAATGCTGGTTAAATTGTGAACTTGAAAAATCTTGTTGAATTACCATTGCCTCTTTGTAGCAAGTCTATGAATTGTCAACTTGGGTGTAATTTAAAGGCTGATGATGAATGAGAAGATGATTGAATGTAGATATCTATACCTATCTACGATCCCCCTATGGCCCTTAAAAATCCTACAGTTCGTGCAAGAACTTGAATGGGGTGGTTAGGGCGTTCCGGCAGGGACATTGCTGAATGCTGACCACTGATAATGAGAGATGCACTTTATTACATTCTTCCCTAGTCTTTTTCCCTGGTAAATCTAAATTTAACTCTGATCATATAGTCTACTGTTCCAATTATGTGTGATTTTGCATGGTATATCGAAATTTCATTTCCTTCATTAAATTATGTGTGCGAATTAGTATTTGTTAAGATAAAAGATTGTAGTTTTACAGTATCACGCCAGATTAAAGAATTGTGTGAAACGTGTTGCAATGCTAGTAAAGCCTATCTAGTGTTTATAATTAATAGTATTTAGCCAGAAAAAAATAGTCTACTGTTAGTTTGTAATAGTATTTACAGTTAAGACTAATATGTGTGGTAGTTGTAACTTCATATAATTAATTTATAATCTAACAACTGATTATTTTTATCATAAAACAGCTATCATTGGATTTTGATATTGATTTGGGAATCAGAAATTTTCATTCTCAATGCATTGCATTCCAACAAGTTTGATGTGCTAGAAGCAGCGTTAGTACGGTAATACTTTTTTACCCTCTGATTTTTTACCCTTTGATATATCAGTGGATTTCTCGGGTTTAATGCTATTTCTTAATTAATACTCTTCTACAGAGCTGTCCGATCTTACAATGCTCAAACCGGACGTGTAAACAAAAATCCTAAAGTTAAAAATCTTCTAGTCAGTATTCTGCTCACTTTAACTTAGGTTATTTATAGTTTATTTCAATATATTTGGTTACACAGATCGATACTTTGGTTATTATTGGATTAGGGATCCCCTAAACTACCCGGAGGGACTGAATGTGGGTATGTAGTCATGCGCTACATGAAGGACATAATTGAAGACAAGGAAATGGAATTTATGACCAAGGTGTGTGGTTTAATTTCTGTGATTTAACAGAATATATTTAAGTTTCTTGGTTTTGGGCGCATGCACAATTTTTAAGATGTTCTACTGATCTGTTTAATATTCATAGTGGGCTGCGAAGAATCGGAAGAGTATTTATACAGAGGAGGATCTTGACGTCGTTCGTTGTGAGACACTTGATTATATCCAGGGATTTGTGTAATTATCGACGACAAACTGAATGGCTTTCAAACCTTAGTCTGCTGCTAGTATTTTGTTAAGTTTTCTAGCTAGCTAGTACTGTTATTTTAGTTAATGAATTATGTGAATGTTTTGTATTGATTTTGGGTAATGTCAAATTGCTAACTTTGGTGAATGTTTCGTATACGGAATTACAAGGTTGCTCCCTTTTTAATTATGAACGTGCATGCGGATTTTGATATTTTTTTGGTAATTTTTGGGCACATAATTATACAATTATAACACATCAAATTGTTATTGAAAAACGATGTTAAAACCCAGAACTGACATCAATTTGGGCCTATACCACATCACCTAAAAACTGATGTCTAATATGGAAATTTCATGGATTTATTTTACATCGGTTAAAAAATGATGTGGTATATACTTTACAACATCGGTTTCCTATTAAACACTGATGTCGTATACACTTTACAACATCGGTTTCTTAACTAAAACCGATGTAGTACATGAGTTTAGACATCGGTTTTGATTTAAGAACCGATGTTGTTGACAGCTATTAACATCGGTTAGGAACTGATGTAATAAGTAGTTTTTAACATCAGCCCAGAACCGATGTAAAACACATAGACTTTTAACCTCACATAGCTAGACATCGGTTTTGGAAATTTTTAACATCGGTCCAGAACCGATATCTATTGACTTATTTGGCGTATATCTTTAGTTACTTGCTGAGCATTGGCTCATTATTATTTTGTCTAACCCTTTTGACAGTAATCTAAGAATCATGGTTCGTACAATCCAAACCGCAAGGAAGCGCACCTACCGTGGCCCTGAGTTGGTCCGTTTTGAGATAACTCCCGAGGTAGATGCAATAATAGCTTAGTGAGGAGATCTATAGTTTGTAATAATAATATATTTTTGAATTCAGGTTTGTAATAATAATTAGTTAGACGATGGCTTGCTTGTTTCATACAATTACCAGTGAAAGATCTTGGATAGTAGTGTTGGGGCCAGTCATCATGTTATATTTATATTATATTTTAGGTTGTTTGCATCTAGATGTATGTCAGTGACTCTCCGATCTAGGCCCCTGATCGGGAGGGCGTCACATCTTTGATGACAAGAAAATATCTGGTCTAGTAGATGAAGGTTTTCATGAGTCTCTCTCATTTGAGAATGAGAGAAGTGGTGAAGAAAGTGAAGATGATGATGAAGAATGGAGATCAAATGGTGTGAGAAACAGACAAGGATCATCAGTTGAAGTGCTGAATGAACCACCTGTTGAAGAGCAACTTACACCATCAGTTGGAAATCAATTTGAAGCATCTGCAGAAAATCAAAGGGAAGCATCTGTTGATGAATCTGCAAGAAATCAATCAATCTCGAGGGCCATACACTTAGGGGGAGTTTCTCACAGTCAAAACTCAACAACAAGTCACTATGATTAATACAGAGAAAATGAAGCCACTTCATCAAGGTCAAACTTACCACCACAAAGAAAATGGATCAGGGATCATCCATTTGAGCTTATCATTGGAGATCCTAATGCAAAGGTCCAAACCAGAAGAGCAACTCAAGAAGAATGCTTATATAGCAGTTTTCTATCCAAAGAGAAACCTAAGAGAGTTGAAGATGCTCTTCTGGATCCAGACTGGGTTTTAGCAATGCAAGAAGAGCTAAACCAGTTTGAAAGAGATGAAGTATGGAAACTTGTACCCAAACCTAAAGACAAATCAGTGATTGGCACTAAGTGGGTATTCAAGAACAAGATGGATGAGAATGACATAGTGACAAGGAATAAAGCTAGATTAGTGGCTAAAGGATAATGTCAAGAGGAAGGAATTGACTTTGAAGAAACCTTTGCACCAGTGGCAAGGTTGGAAGCAATAAGTATCTTCCTGGCCTATGCAGCGCATGCCAATTTCAAAGTCTATCAAATGGATGTCAAGTGTGCATTTCTGAATGGTATTCTGGAGGAGGAGGTGTATGTTAGTCAACCGCCTGGTTTTGAAGATCCAGACTTTCCAGAATATGTGTTCTTTCTACTCAAAGCACTTTATGGCCTGAAGCAAACACCTAGAGCCTGGTATGACACACTCTCACAGTTCCTTATAGAGAATCATGACTTCATTCGAGGTACTGTTGATAAAACTCCCTTTTATAGAAATGTCAATGGCTCTATGATACTTGTCCAAATTTATGTATGTTAGTCAACCGCCTGGTTTTGAAGATCCAGACTTTCCAGAATATGTGTTCTTTCTACTCAAAGCACTCTATGGCCTGAAGCAAACACCTAGAGCCTGGTATGACACACTCTCACAGTTCCTTATAGAGAATCATGACTTCATTCGAGGTACTGTTGATAAAACTCTCTTTTATAGAAATGTCAATGGCTCTATGATACTTGTCCAAATTTATGTAGATGATATAATATTTGGGTCTACAGATGAGAAACTTTGCAAAAAATTTGCCAAACTCATGCAAAGTAGATATGAAATGAGTATGATAGGTGAATTAACTTATTTTCTTGGTTTACAAGTTAAACAAGTGAATGAGGGAATTTTTATAAGTCAAACAAAATACATTTATGATCTTTTTAAAAAGGTTTGATTTAGCATATTGCTCTTCTGCAAAAACACCCATGGCCACTGCCACTAAGCTTGAACTGAATACTAAGGAAAAGAAGGTGGACATGACAAGATATAGGGGAATGGTTGGATCTCTTTTATACTTAACAGCTAGTAGACCTGATATTATTTTTGCTATATGTTTATGTGCTACATTTCAAGCTGATCCTAGGGAATCTCACTTAGTAGCTATTAAAAGGATTTTCAGATATCTCAAGGAAACACCAAACTCTGGTATTTGGTACCATAGAGATTCTGGTTTTGATCTAATTGGTTACTCAGATGCAGATTATGCAGGTTGCAAAATGGATAGAAAAGTACCACAGAAACTTGTCAATTCTTGGGAAACAAGCCGGTCTCATGGTTCAGTAAGAAGCAGAACTCAGTATCTACCTCAACTGTAGAGGCTGAATACATAGCAGCTGGGAGTTGTTGTGTACAAATTCTATGGATGAGAAATCAACTACTTGACTATGGAGTTAAAGTTGAAAAGATCCCAATTTTTTGTGACAACACCAGTGCAATTGCTATATCACAGAATCCAGTGCAGCATTCTAGAACAAAGCACATAGACATCAAATACCATTTCATCAGGGAGCATGTGATGGAAGGCACTGTGGAACTGCATTTTGTTCCTAGTGAAAAATAGTTGGCAGACATTTTTACTAAAGCTTTGGATGAAGCAACCTTTTCAAGGTTGGTAAGTGAGCTTGGTATGTTAAATTTCAAATGATCTTTTAAAATGTCTGTTCAATTAGTTGCAGCCAGTGAATTTCATTCTCTGGATTTTGTTTGTTTTATTTTCTTATCTGCATGATTATTCTGGAGATATCATTGTAGCATAATTAAATAAATATTTTATTGACATATATCAATTAATGATACTTTGTTAATTTTATGTGTATTTAATTATGAGTTTGACTGATTATTGTGGAATAATTCTTGAATTATTGATTGGTTATTTTAAATCCACAATAATTAGAAATAATAAGTGTGTATGTGTGTGTGTACATAGGCCGACAGGTTTCGGTGATAAGATGTTTTTAGGCCGACAGGTTTCGGTGATAAGATGTTTTTTCGGCTAATTAGGTTGTTAGGTGAGAAATTATTGAGCGGTGTTATTTTTTTAACATAACCTGTCACTATCACACCTAACCCACTAAACCTTGAAACCTTATAAATGATGAGTTTTTGTTTGTGTTTAACATTATCATTTTTCAGATATACAGAGCATATACACACAATTGCTGAATATTTCGAGCTTTGATCGGAAAGATCTCTCAATCTAGCTGGTGGTTTTTAGATCAGATTTCATATCCTTGCTTTATACATCATCCTTTATAAAAACTAACCATTGTTTTTGAATTTCCTCAAAGTTTTGAAAATGGCATTACAAGGAAGCTTTTTAATTGCTAAAGTTAATCCTATTTCCATTCAGAAAATTGAAACCATTCTGGATGAGCAATTTCGGGCTTGGACACAAGTTTTGAATAAACATTCATTAATTCGCTATGCTTTAGTTACACCAGTCCAGCTTAACCATGATGCATTGCGTGAACTATATTGCAGTGCGGTTAACACTTCTGGACAGGACGGGTGTGCAATCACATATTGACTGTTTGGTAGGTCGATTAGGGTCACTGAACGAGATTTTAATCGAATTCTGCATTTTCTTATGAAAAATCTTGTTTTTGATCCTACACCTGAACAGATTGAAATGTTCTTTCGCTTTATAAGGTACCAAGATGGCAATTTCAATACCGGTAATCTTTCTAGAACATTTCTAACCCAGTACTGGAATTTCTTCTTTCACACTCTTAACCATATTTTTTCCTCAGATAGAACAAATCAAGATAGAATACCTGAATTTATTCAAAAAATAGGGTATGCGGTCGCCAATAATTTGAGGATTAATTTTGGAAAAATAGTGCTTGGTCAAATCATTTTAAAGATGAAACACTTGGGAAAAAGAGATGTTCGGACTCAAAATGTCAAATGTCTATATCCAAGGTTTCTACAGCTAATATTAAATGATTTTTTGAATGATGAAGACAGGGTACGCTTGGAAAATGGTCGAAAGGTGGAATGTTCTTATATGAAGACGAATGTAGTTAATTATATAATCAAAAAGAACTATACAGATGTGCCTACAGTCCTAACTGAATATCTAAAGACTGTCCCACTTCCGTTATTACCAAGACCAGTTAGAGTAGGTATACGACAAGTTTATATTTTTAATGATTTTTTGAATGATGAAGACAGGGTACGCTTGGAAAATGGTCGAAAGGTGGAATGTTCTTACATGAAGACGAATGTAATTAATTACATAAGCAAAAAGAACTATACAGATGTGCCTACAGTCCTAACTGAATATCTAAAGACTGTCCCACTTCCGTTATTACCAAGACCAGTGAGAGTTTATATTTCAATCCCTGCTATTCCAACCTCACTACACCATAAAACGGCTATTGCAACGACAAGAAAACATTGCCTTAAGGCCTATATTCGTTGCAGTAGAGTCTATTGCAACAAATTTGCAAAATTTGGGCGTTGCATCCGGTTGCCTTGCAATAGGTCGATTTAGCAACGTTTTTGATACCATACAGCAACATAATTAAATCATTGCAATGACTTTCAGTAGCAACATTTTAGACTCTATAGCGACAATTAAAAACTATTGCAATAGCATAAGAAGGTAATTTATTGACACTTAAAGGCAACATTTTTCAGACCAATTGCAATGATTTTTTTATAGATTAAGGCAACGTATTTTGACCATATTGTAACATTTTTTCAAAAAAAAAAATTGGTAGGAACATGCTGAAAATACAGTAAACCAGGCCATTTATAGCCACAATCCAAGCATCATTTGCATTTCATAAACCAGGGCAACTTAATGCCAAATATCCAATTACATGTGTTTGTTCAAAGTCAAATAAAATTACAATTCTTTACATCAAATTTTCCTCAACAATTATTATATCGAAAAACCAAAATAAAGTTAAAAAATACATATGCCGGTTGTTTTTCCATATATTTGTGCTTGGATTTTGCAAATCAACAACGAGAAATTCGTGATGAGCCTACAGACCCAATGATCTTAACCCCACTATATATAGAAGGCGAATAAGTGCAATTTCTCGTGCTTGAGCATTTTTGCTCAAAGGAAAGACATGGTACAAGGAATTCCCAACTCACGAACCACATTTGAGCATGCCCAGTTCTGTAGTACAAGATAATAGATTATTATCGAGGCTTCACTTTCTCATACATATTTATATTTTTGAAGATGAGACACTAAATCAAAGGGGTCTTACTTTAATAGCTTCCTCGTTTGCTTAACAGGTGGTGGAGGGTTTAAGTTCCTGAAAATTTGTGAGTATATTCAGTTAGTAATTAAATATTAACTACAAAATAGACTATGTAAATGAACAATGAAGGACCAGGACATTTATTTTTGTTCTATAAAACATTGCAGTATACTAAGAAAGTTTTTGTACTTATTTTAGTAATGTACCACCGAAATGACATTCAAATTTGAACTATAATATTGAATCCAAAGATGATCTAGAAAGGAGAAACATTTACCGTAAGATAGGAACTCAACTAAGCACTTCTGATTATGTCCAAGTTCAATCTATGTGACATTGTGACTAAAATGTAATGAAAAAAGAACAATACGATGTTTTTTCACATGTTGAAAACTTCACTCTGACAACAAATTTAAAAGATAATGCAATAATGAAATCAGACATATTTTGGAAAAGAGTATTGTCTACAATAAGAAGTATGTGTAGAAATATTAGCAGAACATTTCATATAGAAATATGTGTAGATAACATATACTAGAACACACATATAACTAAGGCCAGCCCTGAAAGTGCAGCAACACTGGTTTCTAATATTCATAGAACTCAACAAGAATGGAATCTATAATACCATTTTCGGCACTGAAACATGTGGCTATGTTAAATGTGGCTCCAGGAAACTGCAGAATATATAGATGAAAATTGCAGCAAGTTGGAAAAATTGCAGCATATCATAGAATAACACACACAAAGTCAGTCAATAGCAGGGGTAAGAAGTTGAGATTGAAAGCCAATTTCATACCTTTTAATCCTGGGAAAGTCAAATTGAGTGGCAAATTGGCACTCCCTCCGAGCAGAATCCACTGGCAATACGACGACAACAACTGAACCAATAGATGGATGGGAGAGTCGAACAACAAAAACATATTATGGAACTCTAAGTTAAGTTGAGACGGGAGGCATAAAAGCTTCTGAAAACATTTTTGAAGGCATTAGAAGTTGAAGAAAGAAGTTTGATATACAAGTGTAGTTTCATTCCTCCTACATGAAACATGCATAAAAATCGAAGCATAAGAGAATGAGAATTGTATATAGAAAAATCTATTGGTATTCTTTCTTTTCAGACAATCCAACAATTAGCACAAGTCAGTAGTTTGATACAACAAATAAACCATTGATACCAGCTTTGATAAAACTTCAGGATCAAAACAATAATTCATACCAATTGTAGGAATAATCTGTCAGAATATCGGAGCTTTCGACAAGTTCTGCTCCTGGCGTCCAAGCCAGAGCGACCAACTTTGTTCACACTTCAGCAAAAATAATCTGCTCTGTCTTACCTATCAGATATTTCTTTAAAACAGAGTCAATTTTTAGAGTTGCTTGTAGGCTATGACACCCAATCAACTACACAACCTCGAACTAAACCTGGAAATATGCATCCTTCTTGCCATAAAAAATGGCATTTGAGTGAGTCCAGAACCATACAAGTTGGGTCAACAAGAGCACTCAATCAAATTTTAGAAGCCCATAAACGAATATAGTATACAAATTGTAGAGAACACACCTGCTTCATTTTTCGCATTTCATACTCTTTCCTGAACTGATTTGACTCTTCAGTTTGCTGGAAGTATTTATTGTCGAAATTCCCATCTATTAGTGAAACAAAGTAGTTAAAAATTATATCAATTCACAGGAAGCCTGAACTATTCTACATATGTAGCCCTTTCTTTCTTTGTCAGTCAAATCGAAAGATGGAATGAAGCAATTACCGGAATCAAATTTGATATCTGCACGAGTAGTTGTTGAAGATGCCCAGCTTCCAGTAGTTTGTTTAGGGACAGCTGGTGTTCCATCTGGAATGTTCCATCTGGAATGTCAAAAAAACAATTTTTGACAACAAAAGTTACATATAACTAGATAAGATTTAGATTTAGTAAACAAACCAAAGATTGGGTTGGTAGTGAAAATTTCACCCAGCTTCAGCTTGTACAGAATTGTGGCTAGAATCAAAATTCATATGTTGTGTAATACAAGCCCTGATTTTCCAACATTATTAGAAGTTACACGTCACAATTCACAACCAAAGCTCTTAACAACAATGCATACCACTTTGATGTCACAAACACAATCCTTCTTTTAAAAACCCCAAATCAACCTCAAAACCCAGTTCCAAAATTAACCCAGAAAACCCAATAACACAATCACATACCAATCACAATAACCAAAAAAATACCCAAACATATGAAACATAGTTATAAACAGAAAAGAAGAACAAGGCATATAAATAGATGTTCTAAACAAAATATTAAACAAAAAACTCCTGAATTGAAACATAGTTAAAAACTCCAAATTAAAGCACAAAATTATGAATCCAAACTAAAACCCAAACATATGTAAATTTAAAAACATACATGAAATCGTAATTAACAATATAATCTCCAATTAAAACATAAAAAATAAGAACCATAACTGAAACTCGATATAAACTAGATTTTGGCAAAAAGAATAATTGGGAACATACCTTCTTGTGCTTTAATCTTCTTCCCATTTGTGTTTTACTTGACCTAATAAATGTCTTCTTCAATTTAGCGTTCTTCGATTTTGTCTGTAAATGTGTGTATTGTGCATGTCTGTTTGTATGTTTGTGTGCTATTATTCTCTTTTTCTTTTCATTTCATTAAGCCGGGCAAATTTTTAAAAGGTTTTGAGCAACCCGCCTAAATTTTTGGCCCAAAATTGCTATGTATAGTACCGACTTCTTAAATCATTGCAGTAGACCGAATGTTTTTAACTCTTTTAAATTTGACCAGTACTATCGCAATGTTTTTCAAAGACATTGCAATTTCTGTGATTTAGTTTCTCAATAGCAACGTTTTTCGACAAACCATAAAAAATATGGTTGTAATAGCCATTTTATGGTGTAGTGCCTCTGTATTCCCTGTTATGTCACAGGAAATATAGTTTCTACAGCCTCTAGTGGCCATCTTACCCGACCAAGAGCAGAAAATCCCACCGACTCTAACACAGGTCGAGGAGCCCATTCTACAAATAAAAACACAAACACAACAAACTCCTACACCTCAATTGTCACTTAAACAACCAACCATCAACACTTTTGAGGGAGATAGTGCCTCAGCAGCACCACATAAGGAGTTAGTTACATCAGCAACTCTACCTCATTCTAAAAGAAGTAAACCAAATGAACCTGAGGTAACTGCAACTGTTATTGAAACAATTCTTCCTTGTCGAATGAGTGAAAATATAAATAAGGTTTAATTGACTTGAGCAACTATCTTGATTTCCATTTCACGGAACATAAGAGTGGTTGATGATCTTTCTAAAGATCAAATGCCTTCACAGGCATCCGAGGTGGAATTACCTACCTCAATAACTGCTGGTGAATCTTCCATTTTACGGAAAGATCCATCGGTAAGTGGTTCTTTTATGAACCAAGTGTCTTCACAGACAGTCGAGGGAAACTTGGGTTTTGTGTCATTTAATTGATTCATGTTTAACCTCCCAGAGGGAAAATCTCTGGATCTCTTTCGAGATTTATCACTCCTTACCAGTGGTCGGCAACTCGCTTCACGTGAGGATGGAAGCTCACGAACTTTCATTGCACCATCTGTGACCTCTGAAAAAGAGGCTAGGATGATTTCATTTGTAGGTACACATATCAGTGGAAGATCTGGAGGAGAGTTGAGGGAAACATGAACAGAACTTGTAAGTGTAACCCAAACCACTAAACCAGGTGAATATAGAGTGTTCAGTGAAACACCTGCAGAACGTACGAGTGAGCAACCTTCTCAACCACATGCACCTGTAACCAGAAAGGAATACAACAAACTCCTTACACGGGTCTAAACAATGGAGAAAGAGTTGCCAAATATCTATAAGTCCATTGCAGAAATAAAAAATTTGCAACTAATTCAACATGATGTATTCTAGGTTCAATTGAATACCCTGGCAACCTAGTTAAATGATGCAATCAACTCTTTGGTAAAGCCATCTTCGTCTAATCTACCAACTCCCCATCCTACTACTCTAGAGGATAACCCAACTAAGGGGGAGAAGGTGGATGACCAAGAAATATCTACTAGGCGTAAAGGCAAGGAAAAGGTTGTTGACACGGAATTAACTTTATTTTGGGAAAGAAAAAGCTAATGCGAGTATTAGTGCTATGTGGAAAGAAAGCAAAGGCAAACTTGAAGATGTTCAGTCTAAAAGAACAATTGTCTTGCACTTGGTTAATTTTAGAAATCTGGAAAATGTATATATATGATCCAGAATGCACTTTAATATTATTTATCTTTGAACTTTATTTTTTGTTGTTGTATCAGTTGACTTATCCTATAGGAATTTGATTGTCAACCCCTAACAATCAAATAGGGGGAGATTGTAAAGCATAATGTAATGTAATATGTAATAGATGACATATATAACTCAACTAGGATAAAAGATAAATAATATTAACTCTATACAGGTATCATGTAATTTGAAGAACAAGCATCAACAAGGATCAAGTCGCTGAAAGAAGTTCATTAACATGATCAAGCCTCAGTGACAGAATAAGATGTACAGATGATTCAGTTGAAGGGTCAAAAAGATTCCATGTATTTATATTATTTGAAGATACTGCTGCAGGCTAATCAATTGGAATGTAACGAAGGTGTGAAGATCAATATCAGTGCTGGTCACTTGTGAACCAGACCAGTGCACTAAGTGTCAGCACATACGAGAAGGATCAACACCTTAATTCATAGAAAGAATTGCCAAAGCCTATTGACGATCAAGGACAAACATAATATCTCAAGGTATTGTCAAAAATTAATTTACTCTGAAAATTAACTAAGTAACAGATTAGTTAATTATTTATAAAAAATAATTAAATTAATCTGGTACTTGAACTATTTTCTGAGATGAATTAATTCAGCAGAATATTTGAAACAGAAGAGAGAAACCCAAAAGAAGAAGCCAAAAATATTAATACTATGCAAAGTTACCATACATGATTACTATGCAAGGTTACTATACGCGGTTACTATGCAGGTATTGTGTAAATAGTGGTTACTGGGCAAATAGTGGTTACTGTGCAAATAGTGATTACTATGCAAATAGTTGTACTGTGCAAATAGTGGTTGGTATTGTGCAAATAGTGACTGGTGTGGCCCACGTGAAATGAAAATTTTCAACAGAGGCGGTTTGGTTGGTGGAATAGTGTTACTATACAGGTGGGGCCCACTGGAATAGTACAACATAGTGACTTTCGAAAACCTATAAATAGGCTTGTTGTATTTCATTTCAAAGCACACCTCAACACACAACTTTCTCTTCTCTCTCTTATATTTTCTGTGTGTAAGCTACTAGACAGTCCATCTAGTAGGGAAGCCGGCTTAGCCCGCTTTCAAGAAGTGTCAGGTAGAAGGTCCTCGTGCCTAAACTATCCTTAAGAGTGTTTTGGTTTTGAAGCTAATCCATTGGATTAGAAGTTGTAACACCCGTTCGAGTTTATTATCAATAAAGATATATTCTCGAAATTTTTTTTGGTAGTATCATATTCAACCCCCTTCTACGATACTTCGGGACCTAACAAGCCTCCAAACCGATATTCACCCGAAGTTGGCGAGCAAAACTCAAAGTACCCAGTTGCTAATCATGTTACAACTGAAAAGTTATCTGGCCCTATGAAAACATTTGTTCATCAAGTGTCATCAAAGCATCCGAACTGGTCACAGGCTATTCAAGAAGAAATGTCTACTTTACAAAAAAATCTTACATGGTGTCTTGTTCCAGTTCTGAAAGGAAAGAAGACAGTGGGTTGTCGATGGGTATTTACTATAAAATATAAGGCTGATGGTACGATTGAACGCTACAAAGCAAGATTAGTCGCCAAGGGTTACACCCAAACATATGGGGTGGATTATCATGAAACATTTTCTCCGGTAGCTAAACTAAACACTGTTAGAATTTTACTTTCTCTGGAAGTAAACTTAGGTTGGTCGTTGCTCCAGTTTGATGTAAAAAATGATTTTTTACATGGGGAACTCGATGAAGAAGTGTTTATTGATATTCCACCAGGTTATATAGCAGAAAGTCTTGGTGGTGTTTGTAAGCTACTACGTTGTATGGGCTGAAACATTCACCACGAAAATGGTTTGGTAGGTTTACCAAGGCCATGTTAAAATATGGTTTTCATCAAAGTAATTGTGATCATACAATATTCTTGAAGCATCATAACGGAAAAGTCACTGCTTTAATTTTGGGCATTTTTGCCTAATTTATCTACTTTCAAAGTACCAAATTGTCAAATTTCAGTTTTTGCAGCAAGATTAATGCTCATACATGTTGCCTAAACATATTTGGATGTGCTCAAGCAAAAAAATGACAAGACAAAGCCATTATAGTACGTGTTTTCATTTTTTGTACGTTTTTTGGGCGTTTTGGCTATATTTAGCTACTTACTTGTCCAAATTTTTAAATTTTCAGTTTCTGAACCAAGTCATGGACATGTTTCTTATATTTATTTAGATCTGTTCATGCCAAAACATGACATCAAAAATGGAATCTTAGTAAGTTTTTCTTTTTTAGTGTGAATTTTGGGCATTTTTGCCTAATTTAGCTACTTTAAAAGTACCAAATTGCCAAATTTCAGTTTTTACAGCAATATTAATGCTCATACATGTTGCCTAAACATATTTGGATGTGCTCAAGCAAAACAATGACAAAACAAAGGCATTATAGTACATGTTTTCATTTTTTGTATGATTTTTGGGCGTTTTGGCTATATTTTGCTACTTACTTGTCCAAAACTTCTATATTTTCAGTTTCTGAACCAATGTGAGGTCATGGACATGTTTCATATATTTATTTAGATCTGTTCATGCCAAAACATGACATCAAAAATGCAATCTTAGCAAGTTTTTCTTTTTTAGTGTGAATTTTGGGCATTTTTGCCTAATTTAGCTACTTTCAAAGTACCAAATTGTCAAATTTCAGTTTTTGCAGCAAGATTAATGCTCATACATGTTGCCTAAACATATTTGGATGTGCTCAAGCAAAACAATGACAACAGAAAGGCATTATAGTACGTGTTTTCATTTTTCGTATGTTTTTTTGGCGTTTTGGCTATATTTAGCTACTTGTCCAAATTTCTAAATTTTCAGTTTCTGAACCAATGTGAGGTCATGAACATGTTTCTTATATTTATTTAGATCTGTTCATGCCAAAAGAAGACATCAAAAATGCAATCTTGGCAAGTTTATCTTTTTTACTGTGAATTTTGGGTATTTTTGCCTAATTTAGCTACTTTCAAAGTACCAAATTGTCAAATTTCAGTTTTTGCAGCAAGATTAACACTCATACATGTTGCCTAAACATATTTGGATGTGCTCAAGCAAAAAAATGACAACACAAAGGCATTATAGTACATGTTTTCATTTTTTGTATGTTTTTTTGGCATTTTGGCTATATTTAGCTACTTACTTGTCCAAATTTCTAAATTTTCAGTTTCTGAACCAATGTGAGGTCATGGACATGTTTCTTATATTTATTTAGATCTGTTCATGCCAAAACATGACATCCAAAATGCAATCTTAGCAAGTTTTTCTTTTTTAGTGTGAATTTTGGGCATTTTTGCCTAATTTAGCTACTTTCAAAGTACCAAATTGTCAAATTTCAGTTTTTGCAGCAAGATTAATGCTCATACATGTTGCCTAAACATATTTGGATGTGCTCAAGCAAAACAATGACAACAGAAAGGCATTATAGTACATGTTTTCATTTTTCGTATGTTTTTTTGGTGTTTTGGCTATATTTAGCTACTTACTTGTCCAAATTTCTAAATTTTCAATTTCTGAACCAATGTGAGGTCATGGACATGTTTCTTGTATTTATTTAGATGTGTTCATGCCAAAACAAGACATCAAAAATGCAATCCTAGCAAGTGTTTCTTTTTTACTGTGAATTTTGGGCATTTTGTCCTAATTTAGCTACTTTCAAAGTACCAAATTGTCAAATTTCAGTTTTTTGTAGCAAGATTAATGCTCATACATGTTGCCTAAACATATTTGGATGTGCTCAAGCAAAAAAATGACAACACAAAGGCATTATAGTACATGTTTTCATTTTTTGTATGTTTTTTTGGCATTTTGGCTATATTTAGCTACTTACTTGTCCAAATTTCTAAATTTTCAGTTTCTGAACCAATGTGAGGTCATGGACATATTTCCTATATTTATTTAGATCTGTTAATGCCAAAACATGACATCCAAAATGCAATCTTAGCAAGTTTTTCTTTTTTAATGTGAATTTTGGTCATTTTTGCATAATTTTGCTACTTTCAAAGTACCAAATTGTCAAATTTTAGTTTTTGCAGCAAGATTAATGCTCATACATGTTGCCTAAACATATTTGGATGTGCTCAAGAAAAAAAATGACAACACAAAGGCATTATAGTACATGTTTTCATTTTTTGTATGTTTTTTGGACGTTTTGGTTATATTTAGCTACTTACTTGTTCAAATTTCTAAATTTTTAGTTTCTGAACCAATGTGAGGTCATCGACATGTTTCTTATATTTATTTAGATCTGTTCATGCCAAAACATGACATCAAAAATGCATTCTTAGCAAGTTTTTCTTTTTTAGTGTGAATTTTGGGTATTTTTGCCTAATTTAGCTACTTTCAAAGTACCAAATTGTCTAATTTCAGTTTTTCTTTTTTAGTGTGAATTTTGGGCATTTTTGCCTAATTTAACTACTTGCAAATTACATAATTTCAGGTTCAAAGAAATGCTTATGCACATGAGCGATTCAAATATTTACTTGGAGGTCCATCAGACTTGGTACTCTGTTATAAAAGATGAAATGTCAATGGCTATGCATTCAACTTACGCAGATCAATTTCTGGAGTTCTTGTCAGGGGTAGTTGTTATGGTGATGATGCAAACGATTACTATGGGACTTTGCAAGAAATTCTGAAAATCACATTCCAAGGAGGAAATCAACTGATTCTATTTAATTAGATGTCACTGGTATGATCATATTAGGGGTGTAAAAAAATATAAAACTAGAGTGATAACAATTGATATGAATTGAAAGCTACCAGGTGGTGATGTCTTCATTTTGGCAATTCAAGCCACTCAAGTTTACTATGCTCCTAATGTAAAGGATCCGAACAGTAGTATATATACTGTCATCACAACTAGAGGTCGACCATTAGATGAAAGTACTTCTATTGTAGGGGATGATGCTCTTCAAGAAGATGTCTCAAATGCACACTATTGACATTTCCAATGTCCTTTTTTGTCGATTTTTCCCAATACCAAGAACAAGAAGAAGAAACATATAATGGCGAAGAGGAAGAAGAAGTGGAATAACAAGAACAAGAAGAAGAGGAGGAGGATGAAGAAGAAGAAGATGGTTTTGAGAACCTCGAAGAACATGATGTATAATGCAATATTTTTCTTGTTGCCTAATTTGCAAACTTTTCATTTTGCGCCTGTTTCAATGCTTGGACATGTTTATGAAATTTTTGTAATGTTTTAGTTTAGTACCCTCTGTTTCTACTAATTGTATTGTTCATTGTAGACATGTTTATATGTAGAAGTTGCAGTTATGTCCAAAGTTCTGTCCAAAGTACTGCAAAAATTTGCAGTGGTTTTGACTAATGTTCTTAATCCGTCAAAAGTACTGCTTATTTTGCAGTTGTTTAGACTGAATCCGTTGTTTAGACTGATGTTCTTCATTCCGTCAAAACAACTGCAGAAAATTTTGTACTTAACCAAAATTCTTTTTATTACTATTTATATAAAATTTATCACATGGAATAATTTAAGGTACCTATTATATCATTATATATAACGAAATGAAATTTTAAATATTATAGAAATAATTACTAGTTGAAAAATAAATGATGTTATTGTGTAGAGCGGTAATGAGTGTTAGTTGATTATACTCTTTACACGATACGAAAGAATGCTAACCAAGTATGTACATTTTATTGTATTATCGTTGCAATTTGTAATGAACACATGTCAATTGAAAATGTTAAGTGCAAAAATCAAGATATTATAATATGTTATAGTGTATCTCGTTATGTATAATTTTATTTATCAAGTAGACACTTTATTCGTAGAGTGATTCATTCCATTCCTGATACAAGTCCGACATATTTATCAAGTAGTACAATTTATCATCGAGACTACTATAATGATTTGGTTAATCCTAAATTTTACTCGTTATGATCGAGACTACTATAATTAACTACTGCGTACATTTCTCATCCAAACTGGTCTTAATATAAGTCAATATAATTTTATCAAGTAAAAGTAGTACAATTTATGAAAGTATAGTCGAAAATAATAGCACTACTATATATCACATAAATATATGATATCATACGATGAAATGTTTGTTTTGAGCCTTAAATATGAGTATCCGTTCACAAGAAGTCTCGGGATGAGCGAGAATCGAACCCAAACCTCGAACGACAAGAGATAAACTCTAACCACTGGAATCCGGACGACAAGTGATAAACTCTAATCACTGGAACTTGGGTGTACTTTTTTTGATGATTAGTGTTTCAAAAAGTAGAAATCGTGGTGAAGGCAATGTCCACGATTTGATTTTAATTAATTTTTACGAAAAATATATGATTTAATATTACAAAAATATATGAAAACATATTACATATTTTGTTAATTTTTACCAATCAGATCGATTTTTGATTGATTAATTCGATTTTTGACAGACCATATCGATTTTTCAAAAAACGATTTCTGATCCGACTTTAATAAAATCGAATCGATTTGTCACTTACTAACGATTAATCGTTAATCAAATTTTAGAACAGAGATGATGATCATTACCGTATACAAAATTAATATTATTTATCCTAACATATATTAAATATTAATTATCAATGAATTTAATATTAAATTAATGTACATATCGTTACCGTATACATAATTAATGTACTATTTAATATGAAATTATTATGTAATTATATATTATTAATGAATTTATAATAGTACATATTCTCGATTGATCAGCAAAAAATTTGTATGGAGTAATTTCCCGGTCAAAATTTCACCAAAAGTTGAATAAACCGCCAATACCCTTTTGACATCCATTGGATTCCAGTCAGTCAAAAAACCCTACACTTTCGGTTCCTTTTTGACTGCCTCTTCAACTCATTTTCATAGTGTTTCTCTCACTTTCAACCCAGAATCAAGCATATCTCAAAAGCTACTTTCTTACTGTCTAGCTTAAGCATGTCGATTGTACTCATCGTTACCCTAATAGCAGGGTAATTTTCCCCCTTTTGATATAGATATATATGTATATGCATTCACACATATATTCACACATATATACATTAACACACATATATAATTGATTATGGGTGTTAGATTTTCATATTTACACTACTGATTTTACTTTTGTGGTATGTGATAATGCTATATTTTAATTCATTCTCATATGCAGTAGTGTGATATCTATGATGGCGGGACGAAGAGTCAGCGATGGTGGTCGTGGTGGAGGCCGAGCAGGGCGCGATGGTGGTCGTGGTGGAGGCCGAGCAGGGCGCGATGGAGGTCGTGCTACAGGAGGTACCAGGGTGAATGAAGACCCTGGACACAATGAAGATTTTGGACACAATGAAGATTTTAATGAAGATACAATGGATGAAGATCATGATGAAGCTCAAGCTCATGGTGACGGTTAAGGCGAGGGTCATGGCAACGACAATAGTGATGATAATATAGAGCAGCAAGTTGTCCTCCCTCAGAATCATAGAGGACGCGGTTATTCCCCAATAGTCTACCAAATAGGTCTATCGTCACCAGGATAGCAAATAATGAGTAAGTTATGCTCTCGAATAACCTTATGACCGTCTCGTTTTGATTATTGTTGCATTTTCATAGTAATTATTTCATTCATGACTTTCTCTAAATTTGTTTAAAAAAAACAAAACCCTTTAGGATAGAGTCTAGTCCAGCATCTCGCAAACTACTGGCTATTATGCGCAGGTTCTGGCGTGATGATGTCGTCTCCCAAACAGATATTGACCGGTTGCATCCTGGATGGTGGGATCAAGTTCTAACTGAGTTTTAGGTGAGTTAGTTCTATACATGGGCTCTGAATAACAATATCGATATGATACAATTGTAACTACGTAAATAACAATATATCACTTATGCATAGAGAGTTTAACTTCTAACACCTTCATCCATTTTGTTTGCAGCGATACTTTGCTTATGATCCTGCTTTCGCTACTCAAGAGAATGCTCGTGATTCAATTAAGCATCATATGCAAAATAATATGCGTAAAATATTCAATTGTGAAAAAACAAGGGCTGACAAGATGATTAGGGAAAATGGAGGAAAATACGAGGACTATAGGCCTACTTATTTGAGGGAGGGAGTTTGGAGAAAGTTTTGTTCATGGTGGAGGACCGAGCATGTAACGCCCCCAAATCCGAGGTCAGAGATTCAGGTCGTCACGTCACCATCCAACCATATCATACCTGTATTAACTTTACAACTTAACAATACATCCATCCAGACCTCAATCTTACACACAAACAAGTTAGAGCCTCAGAAACGATAATCAAAAGTAGCATTAAATATTACAATTCATCTGTACAATCTAGAATCTTGCGCACTTCCATTTATACAGCTACACTTGAAGACAAGTCTTACTATTACAGTTGAAAACCTATCAGACTTACTTTATAGTATTTATCAGGAACTAAATCATCTCAGGGGTAAATCTTCTACTCCTCTTCTGCTGGTGCGGAGTTAACCGATCAAATTCTTCTCTTTCTGAAAAGTTTTTATAAAGCAAGAATGAGCTACATAATGCTCAGCAAGTTCACCATTTTGAAAAATAATAATGTGGTTTATTTTGAAAACATTCCCAACTGTATGGGCATATATCTCAGATTTCAAAACATAATTGGACAATATATATGTCCGAGTTTGAATAAAACATTTATACTCACTAAGGAGCTTTAAGAATAACATATGAACCCTTTATAAGGTTCCCATTTCAACATATCTCAAGTTTTAAAGTATATACATATGAGTATATCATTTTCGACAAAACACTCTGCGGTGAACATACTGTACAGGGAATACATCATTGCAAACCTCTTTCCTTCCATTAGTTTAGAAGGTTTCTCATTCAAAAGCATTTCATTCTTTGAAATAATTGCAAGAGTGCACTAGCACGTGCCAATCTTTATAGAAAATCTTGCAGTTCTAGATACTGCACGATGTCAATATTTTTCTTATCAAAAGCCACACTATCGGAAACTTGGCACTTAGGCCCAAGAAGCAGTGTTTGAGAATTTTTCGAAAGTGGAGGATAGGACTGGAAGAAAACATAAAAACCTGACAAGGATTGACGATGATCAGTCGCCACATCCAAGTCCAATAATCCGCGGGTCTTCTCTACCGATAGAAGGATAGAAACTACATCCGTAACTATCCCCGGGTGAAAACTACATCCGTAATCACCCTCGATGAAAACTACATCCGTAATCATCCTTCGGCAACACCTGGGCCGGAATAATAATTGATGGACCGCCTGGCTCACGGCCGCTTACACATCCCGGGAATCGTTCGTCAACGGTTCCCACACCTGCCAGAGTCCCTTTTTCTTTTTCTTTTAAAACTTGATTTTGATGGAAAACTGAGTAATTGAGGTCCGCCATCAGTCGACCGATGATTCTTGAAATCATACAAGAAACAAACCTGACCGGGGGTTTTCGAAAATGTTTTGAGTTCGAAAGAGTTCGAGTTTGAAAGTGCTAAAGGTATCTTGGATTAGCTTTGTCTTTAAAATAATGAACAGTAATTAATAAATGATATTTTAAGATTTAATATTAATAATTAATAAATTAATTATTTAATTAAATAAGCTTTTAATCCAAGATAGGTATTTTGAGTATTTACGAAGATATAAAAATAATTACTTGAGTATATGACACTCCCCGAATGACCCTTCGGGTTTTCGCAATTTAATTACAATATAATAATATACTTCTCCCCGGTCAATAGTATATACGGACCACTATGACCTCTATTTCTAGAGTCGTTGTCCGAAGAAAACATTTCATTCTAAGTTCAAGGGGTGCAAACAAATTTGTACTTATACATCTCAATTTCATCGATACTTTGATAAACATAAACATTTGATATGATTGAAAACTACAAACACGACAGTGAAAGTCCTTGTATATGTAAGTTTTGAAAAGTAAACTTGCCTTGGTGAGGTTGGGGTGGTCGAGCGTGCGGAGTGGAATGATCTATACATAAGCAATAACCGTTCGTTAGTACCTTAATCAATATCTCTTTAATTGTGGGGTTTTAGGGGGTACAAAATTAACTTAATGACTTCGTCTTATGACACTCTAGCCCCACTATAGGTTCATGTCATCACTCGATTACGCTCGTCACTTATTCGACTTAATTTGGTTACCATATCCGAATCATATCCATTACCCCTAAAATTACACTCCACTTACGACTTTTTCCCTTGCGCGAATTTTACTCTAGCATTTTTATAAAATTGAAAAATACATATTTTAATCCAATTCTTTTTGGGTAGCCTTCACCACTGCATTTGCTAGCTTCTCCAATTTTTCCATGATCCTACATAAATTATTAGGGGTTTAAACAAGGTTCACAAGGGGACCATTCAGTGCAGCCCGGAATCCAGAAACACATTTCACTTCTCAGGCCATAAGTCAAAATCTATACATCACCTAGTAAAAAACGAAAATTTACTCAGTTATAATACCACTCAAAGTGGTGTCTGAGGAGGGTAGATGTACGCAGACCATGCCCCTATACAATAGGGAGGCTATTTCCGAAGGACCCCCGGCCAAATACAAATACAAATACAAAGAAAGGAAACTAATACAAACTAAACTCACACACACCCAGGGGCGAACCCTTGACCTCCTACAAAGGAGACAAGGGTTCAACCCACTGCACCAACATGTTGTTGGCTATACATCACCTAGTCATGAACCTTATATTTCTGGAAACTACATTCAAATACCTTCCCAACAATATATATTAGGACCTCAGGGGACAAGGTTTGGGGGTTCAAAACCCTCTTACAAGACAGTACAAGTTCCTGGAAAAATACTCAGCATGCTTATACCACTTAACCAACCAAGAATCTTATATACACATCACAACCATCATCTAATCCACCAAGATCATACTTTATAACATACATAGAGTTACATACACTAACCACAAGCTTAAAAATCACAACCACAACATTTAAACTCAAGATCTACATCATCCATAACTTATATGTCCAAGATTCACACTAATAACCATGGATCTAACATTAAACATCACAAATACTACATGGCCAAGAGGGGTTAGGGTTTTTATACCTTCTTGATGTTCTTACAATCTCAAACAAGCTTGGTTAACCTTGGGGAAGCCTTACTCTATGCTCACCATCTTCAATCTCACCAAAGAAATCAAGAACATGGAAGTGGGTTTCCTGACTGGAAAAACACGCCCCAAAGATCAGCCAAAACGAAGCCCTTGCACTCGTTTCCTGGTCGAGGCTCCTGAATGAAAGTTGTAGAGCGTCTTAACAGCTTTCTGACCATATAAAGAACAAAAAATTTCATTGAGTAATGAAGGCTCTAGGCCCGTTTTACTGAGAGGTGTTCTGCTGGGCAGAATGGTTTTGTTCTTGGTTTTATGTTCTAATAATGCCATACACTTGATATATATCTATTTTTGGTTTGATGCATCTCATCCTTGCTAGGTGGCAACCTCTCATTGGCTCCTCTAGATTTCTTATCCAATTAAATTGCAACCAAGCCATTTGGTAACTGCAACCAAGTCCTTCTCTCTTGTTTCTTGCACTTAAGTCCTTTTGTTTTGTTTTCTTTTCCACCGCCTTGATTTCCTTGTCATTTCTTGAATAAAATAAATACGTTACAACTTATACATTGCATATTATTGCTCTAATATAGCACAATACCTCGAACGAATATTAATCCCAACATCCCTTGTTTATTTCTCTTTATCTCAGAAAACGTTCTCCCGATTTCTCAAGCATTCTCTTTTCTCAATTCTAGGAGTTTATTCTCAATCCCTTTTCCCTCTCATAATATATCCTTCCTTGGACTCTTAATATACCATATCCTTAATCCATGATTCGTTCGCTCAATCGCTTAATCTCATTGTAAAGTTTCAGCGGTTTCTAGAACGTTTGTTTCACTTCCTCAGTGGTTTTCGTTCCAAATTCTCAAATCACTTATAATAAAATTCCAAAATATTAACTCCTCAATTCCTCAAATTAAATATCTCATTTCTTGATATTACTGATATATAATTCACTGATCGGTCAAATATTACACGAAAATAGAATTTGGAATTTCTGAATTCCGATCGCATTTACATACACTTATTTACTCCGTAGATTACTAGTATAACTTCGGAATATCCACACCACGTCTCGTACATAGGTGGCATGAAAATTTTTCTTAATCCTCAAAATCACTATTCATCCACCAAATCACTATTCATTGATGCACTTCATCATAATAGGAAAAGTTTTAATTCTACCGAAATTTTGGGTTCTTACAGAGCAGCTTAGGAAGAGGTCTGTTGCTGCTAGGGGTTGTCGAGGAAAGGTCAAAATCCCTCATACTTCTGGATCTTACTCATTTGAGCGACGCCGACGGGTATTTAGAAACTTTACTGTTATGATATTTTTTGTATTTCTCTATAAAGTTACTAAATTTGTTTAGTTAGAATTGCCTTTGTGATATTTTTGTATTTAATGCCTTTGTGATCAGTATCGGAAATTATTACTATTATACAATTGATACTTATACGTTAATAAAATTCCATCTACAGGACTATGTGGTTAAAAACAAAAAGGAACCTTCGCTCTTAGAACACTTCAAAGAATTGCATACACTCAGTTAGAATGGTGCTTTGATTTCCCCGGAGGCAAAGGAAATTGTTAGGTCCAAAATAGTTTGTAGAAGGGGGGGTTGAATACAAACTATACCGTTTTATCGAATTTACTCTTATCTTAAAATATTAAATCAAGAACAAATTGATACGGAATAAAACGAATACCAATATTTCAAGTTGAATATAAAACTATATTAAACTTGATGGGGTGTGTCTAAATGCACGGGTACAAATTGCAAGGTTTGATGACCAAACTAATTATTACAAATTCTATAGAAAATTCGACATGAACTTTTCTATATTTGTAATAAAAAGATCGAATGCTTAAAAGCAATTCGAGAGATAATTTCTACGGAACTTAATCCGCTAGATAGTTCCAATAGTACAAATAAACTATTTCTAGTGGTTAAGATTTAACAATACAAGCTAGAAATAAGCTCGGGAACATTTTTCTTGGCCTCTCTCCTTTTCTCTCGGGTCGTCTGTTTGTTGAGAGCTGAAGAGAAGTGTGAAGTTGTGTTCGTATTTTCTGTTGTGTCTACTGCCTTGTTTATATTCTAAACAAAATAAAAGATCTTCTGCTGCCTCTTTTCTTACTTCACAAGCTCGTGGAAATAGTATGGTTTGATGCAGAAATAGTATACATTAACTTTAGTAATAGTACACAAAAACCTCGGTAATAGTATAACTACCTCGATAATAGTATAGCTAAAACTCGGTAATAGTATGGCAGTAGAGCTCGGTAATAGTATAAGTGCGGTCATAGTATAACTGGTTAGAAATAGTATAGCTTAATTACTTCGGTAATAGTATAGTATACTATTATTAATCAGTAATAGTATCTATAATACTCCAGAAATAGTATAACTGAAATTCCAGAAATAGTATAACTGAAATTCAGAAATAGTATCAAGGAATTTCTCTGTAATAGTATAACATACTATTACAAGGCAATAATAGTATAGCATACTATTACAAGAACAAACCAAAAAACTATTTCTTGTTAATAATTCAAGGATTAATAAACTTGTATAATTAATTTATTAATTAAATTAATTCTTCTAGAATTAATTTATTAAATAAACCAATCAAATAATTTAGTTAATTAATAATAGAATTATTATTAATTCTAATTTAATTAATCTATTGATTAATTTAAATAATAAATTAATTCTGATTGAATTAATTTACAAAATAAATTAGCCAACTTATTAAATTAATTAAAGGAGAATTAATTATGAAGTCCTTTGATAATTATATTAATCCCAACTTAATTAACCTTTCAATTAATTTACAAAATAAATTAATTCTGATAGAATTAATTTATACTATTAATTCCAAGGAGGCCACTCGGATGTTGAACTTCCTGGTAATCAAGGCGGATTTTACGTACAACGCTATACTTGGAAGGACTGGACTTCATGCATTCAAGGCTGTTGCCTCAACCTATCATGTGAAGATCAAGTTCCCTACCAGGAATGGTGTTGGAGAACATAAAGGTGATCAGAAGATGGCACGAAGCTGTTATGTAGCCTCGTTAAGGCCTGATGGAGTCGGGGGGCAGGTCCTTCCGATTGAAGACATGGATGTCCACAATGGTAAGGAACACAAAGAAAGGTCAGCAGAGGACATCACACAGAAGCCTCGGACAGCCATTGAGGCTAAGGCGTTAACTGACTTTGTGGTTGAGTGTACCATTGACAACCAAGAAGTTGGGGGGAAGGAGGTAGTACCCCGAGCAGGAAGTGAACTGCAGAATAAGAATGAGGAGACCAGAAGGAGTGGCGGGTGCTCTATTTTGATGGAGCATCAAAAACAAAATCAAGTGGTGCAGGCCTAGTCTTGCAAAACCCAGATTGGGCTTAAGTTATCCTAGTAGGACTTAGCTTCATATTTATATAGTAGAAGTAGAAATAAAGTTCATTAAAACCATTGCAGAGCATGTTGCTCCGAGTAGGACAGTAGTACTCTATGTAAGGGTTGAACCCATTTCAAGTTATTAATGCAAGTTTGTTTTCCATTCATTGATTGTGATTTTATTTATGTGCCAAGCACCTGATGTGTGAGTCAAAGAAGACCAAGTACCGAAAATAAAAGAATACACGAATGAAAACAAACAAATGCATACCCCGAAGGGTAGAGTTAGGTTACAGCAGATAAGAGTTTAAGTCCTTGAAGGACCCTGGATAAAGAAAAACGTTGAAGTCCTGATGGAACTCCCGCTGAAGAAACATATTGCATAGCCCGAAAGCCAATGGAAGGCTCATCAAGTGCGCAATCAAAATAGGAAAATTTGATGTTAAGTACAAGCATAGGACGACCATCAAAACCCAGGCTCTAGCTGACTTCGTGGTTGAATATACCATTGACAACCAAGAAGTCGGGGGGCAGGAGGTAATAGACCAGGAAGGTCAGCAAGGTGAAAAACCCCCGGAAGAGAAGAAGGAATATTGGATGCTCTATTTTGATGGGGCATCAAAAACAAAAAGCTCTATTTTCATGGGGCATCAAAAATAAAAACCAGTGGTGCGGGTTAAGTTCTACAAAGCCCCGATGGGTTCACACTCGAGTATGCCTTGAAGTTGGACTTCCAAACAACCTACAACGAGGCGGAGTATGAAGCTCTGATAGCCGACCTTGGACTGACAAGAGCCCTGAGGGTCAAGAACTTGAAAGTCTCTGAAGACTCAAAGCTCGTAGTCTCACAAGTCAATGAAGAGTCTGAGGAATCAGGCTACTTAAAACCTAGCCAAGGTTCTACAAGTATAAGGAGAAGGTTGGAAACCTAGAAGTAAGATAGAGGATTGGCAACCAGCCAAGGCACACCAGACTTAAAGTTGAGTGCTTAGTGGCAAATGAACTTCTTGAGCGATCAACCGAGAAGCAAGACCTCCACTATATGAAGCAAGGGGGCAAGAACTAAGGGACTCCATTATTTCTACATTATAGAACGAGAGTTAACGGTTGAATGTTTGATAACCAACACCGAACGAGATCTCCTTTTTAAATCAAGAACAACAAGTAGTAAAAACTATGAAAGCCACGGTGCCAAACAAGGTTTCCAAGAACTCTAGCTTGACTCCAATGCAAAGAATTTGGGCTAAAAAACAATGAACTCGGGAACTTAAAAAATTTCATTCGATGTAACCGAGGCCACAAGGCCGAGGCACCTCAAGGAAGCCTCAAGGCCGAGTAGCCCTAACCGAAGTCCCTCGCGAAGGGCAACAGCCGAGCTCGCCCGACCGAGCACCTCCCGAAAGGCCATAGGCCGAAGTCACACAGTCGAAGACACCTGAAAGCCATTAAGAGGCCCTTATTTCGACCAAAATCCTGGTCGAGACGACAAAGAATCCTAGTCGAAAAATCATTCGACCAAGCGAAAAATTGGCCCTTACTTCGACCAAGATCCTGGTCGAAACGACCAGGAGTCCTGATCGAAAATCCTTTCGAACAAGAGGCTGGGAAGGCCCTTATTTTGATCAGAATCCTGACCTAAGGGTCAGCATTCCTGATCGAAAATCCTGACCTAAGGGTCAGCATCCTGATCAAAAATCCTGACCTAAGGGTCAGCATTCCTGATCGAAATTCCTTACCTAAGGGTCAGCATTCCTGATCGAAAATCCTGACCTAAGGGTCAACATCCTGATCAAAAATCCTGACCTAAGGGTCAGCATTCCTGATCGAAAATCCTTACCTAAGGGTCAGCATCCTGATCAAAAATCCTGACCTAAGGGTCAGCATTCCTGATCGAAAGTCCGTTCGACTAAGTCAAAGTTGGCCTTTATTTCGACCAAGATCCTGGTCGAAACGACTAGGAATCCTGATCGAAAATCTGTTCGACCAAGAAGCTAGGAAGGCCCTTATTTCGATCAGAATCCTGACCTAAGGGTCAGGGTCAGCATTCCTGATCGAAAATCCTGACCTAGGGGTCAGCATCCTGATCGAAAATCCTGACCTAAGGGTTAGGGTCAGCATTCCTGATCGAAAATCCTGACCTAGGGGTCAACATCCTGATCGAAAACTAGTGGTCAGCATCCTGATCCAAAATCCTGACCTAGGGGTGAGCATCCTGATCGAAAAATCCTGACCTAGTGGTCAGCATCCTGATCGAAAATCCTGACGTAGGGGTCAGCATCCTGATCGAAAAATCCTGACCTAGTGGTTAGCATCCTGATCGAAAATCCTGACCTTGGGGTCAGCATTCCTGATCAAAATCCTGATCTAAAATACCATGAATTCTGGTACAAAAAAAAAGGGCTATATGTTGAAAATTTTTATGTGCCTAGAGTCATGAATGACCTCAATTCGGGACGAATTTCAAAAATTTGGGAGCAAATGAGGCCAAAAATACGATCTTAAATTACGAAAATATTAGGGCTGAGGACCCCTCCAAAATTACAAAAATTATTATTATTATTATTAAAAATAATAATAATAAAATCCGGGTCGGATTTTATTCGAGTGAAATTTTATCCGAGTGGAACACCTCCGATTTGGGGATCGAAATTATCCGAGATTCGGACAAAAGAAATATTATTATTAAATAATAATATTTAAAAAAAAAAGGAGGAGTGCAAAAAAAAAAAAAAAAAAATCTTCGACCACGATCCTACTCGAAATCGAGCAGGATTCTCCTCGACAAAAGCTTCGACCAGGCCACTTTTTCTTACGCTTATTTCGATCACACCTGGTCGAAGTCGACCATGTTTATATTCTTTTGCAAAATTGCAGTTTAGTACCCCAAGTTCTGCTGGGTCTATGAAAAGGCCATTGTAGTTTATAAAATTACAAAAAAGTCCCTACACTTCACATTTTGACGAAAAATACCTGTGGGTACATAAAAATTCCTAAATTATTAGGAATAAATAAGAAAAATACCTGTGGGTACATAAAAATTCCTAAATTATTAGGAATAAATAAGGAAAATACCTGTGGGTACATAAAAATTCCTAAATTATTAGGAATAATTAAGGAAAATACCTGTGGGTACATAAAAATTCCTAAATTATTAGGAATAAATAAGAAAAATACCTGTGGGTACATAAAAATTCCTAAATTATTAGGAATAATTAAGGAAAATACCTGTGAATACATAAAAATTCCTAAATTATTAGGAATAAATAAGAAAAATACCTGTGGGTACATAAAAATTCCTAAATTATTAGGAATAATTAAGAAAAATACCTGTGGGTACATAAAAATTCCTAAATTATTAGGAATAAATAAGAAAAATACCTGTGGGTACATAAAAATTCCTAAATTATTAGGAATAATTAAGGAAAATACCTGTTGGTGCATAAAAATTCCTAAATTATTAGGAATAATTAATAAAAATACCTGTTGGTACATAAAAATTCCTAAATTATTAGGAAAAATTATGGAAAATACCTGTGAGTACATAAAAATTCCTAAAATGTTAGGAAAAGTACGGAAAAATACGAGGAAAATTATAGAAATATTTTCTCGACAAATTGAGCAATACTTTATGCTAATAATGCGTAAAAGCTCTATGAAAGTGTCGAAATTGTTAAAAGCAAGCACAAATTAAAGCCTCGAATAAGGCCAATCATCGTAAATTTGTAGGTCGCTCCACACTTTACAATCAAGACGATACTCGTGAAACACTAGTGTAAACCAAAATTCCCATATAAGGGTAGGAAAATTAAGAAGTCCCAGATAAGGGATAAAAACGACCCCGAGTCTCGATTAAGGCAAATATAACTTCTACGTAAACCTGATCAGTTTTCCTAGAAGTTGGGGGGCAAATGATATGGGCTAAAAATAAGCCCTAAAGACACATTTAATGTTGCATTAATTATACCCAGTATGGTCCAAACGTGGGGCCTACCAACAGGGTCCAAAACCCTATTTAAATATTAATTTCGTAATTAATATTGAGGGATAATTAACAGTTGGGAAGTACAAGTAAAATAAGGATATTATCTCTCCAAAGAGTAGCCTCCAAGGCACATAGTCATACAAGGAAACAGACTCCTACAAGGAAGGAGTCTAGAACCTTCCTCAAGGCTGACTTGCCCATTAAGTCACCTAACCCTACTATAATTCTGAGGCATCTCAGCCTATATAAAGGGCCAGACCTCTTATCTCAGAACTACGTTGGCTTGATTCTCTAGCAATACAGAGATACGTAGGCATCTTGTGAGGACCGTTTAGTCTCGAACGCAAGAACAACCATTAAAGCTCAAAGCTCACCATCCTTTGTATTAAATACATACAAACTCTAGCCGCAATTTATAAACCCTCGTTTTTATTCCACAACAGGTACGTCAATGGAATACCCCTTAAACGGATAAATGATCATTTTCTCGAGTTAATGGTCGACTTAAAAGTCTTTAAAACTCAAATATCTACTAAGTGTATAAGATAATGACATACCTTGATAATGTACTAAGTGTCATTACGTGGCGGTATTATAACGCCTTAGAAATTTTTAGTAATAATAATTATTTATTTAATATTAAATGTGAATTATGTGGCGTATAAAATTTGTTGAGGAGGTGAAGTATCTGTGGAATAATATTTGTGGGCCTAGTTGATGATTTATATGTGATGTGTACGCCTGGAGATTTTTAATTATATTTTTGGGAATTTATTCCTATTTAATTGTGTTATATTTACCTTCTGTGAATTTTAGAAAATCCTCGGGATTAGCAGAAATCCTGAAAATTTTTTTTTTGCAGTATTAACTTTATTAGTTTATATGACTTTTAAAAATATTTGGTGAATTATTTTTGGGTTTCAAAGATTTTAAAATGATTTTATGAATTATTTTTCCATTCTATGGATTTAATCTTGTAAAATCCATATTTAATTCGTTGTTGATCTGAAAAATATTTTAAAAATAGGTGGCCGATCGTAATTTTACATTATTCATTTAAAAAATTTAAAATTTAATATCCCACCCATTTTTGTATTTAATTGTGAGTTTAAAGATTATTTTAGTATTTTTGGTAAAGAAAAATCCTTGAAATTTATTTCTTTTTGTTGTTTTCACCAAATCAGTTATCCCCCTTTTAAATCCTTAAATTGGCAATATCGCAATTCATTTCCAGTCGGCTCTCTCTCTCTCCAATATTCGCGAGTCTCTCCCCCTCTCTCTTGCGAAAGCTCTCAATTTACTCTCTATGAATTTTAGTTCTTCTTTTGGGTAAGTTCGGTTTCTAATTATCTCGTTGATTTCAATTCAAATCAATCTCACCCTGCTCTCGATTTATTTATCTAGTGGGTGTGGTATGTGAGATTGCTGTTGTGTGTGCATATACAATCGTATGTATGTGCGTGATGAGTTCGAGCTCCCTCTGTTCTCTCCTATTGCTACCGCGCGCGCGTGTGTGTATGTTAACAAGTGATGGAATGTATAAGTGGTCGTTGTGACCTTGTTTCGGCGATGTAATTCGCCTGGGTATTATGTATGTTGTTAGTTCAACTGGGTATTGATTCTGTGGTGCTGTGAACCGTACCTTGTTCGCGCCTTGTCCTGAATTGTGACCATAAATACTGTGTGGTTGTGTTGTTGCAATGTTGATCAGTGGATGTAAATTGCGATTCTTATGATTACAAACAAATGTTTTGAATGATTAATGCTGAATTAAATTATGAATTATTCGTATGATTTTTCGTGCGGAATTTCGAGTTGGAAACCCAAATTCGGGTACCCTCGAAATTTTGCCCCATCGATAATGATATTAAAATAAATTGAGACGATGGTATTTGGCAATGATGATTATTTTGAGCCAAAAATTTAAATTTTAACAATTATGTTATAATTTAATTTCTTGTTTTAAATTTTGAGTTTATATAATTGTTTAGTAATATAAACAAGTTGGATTATTGGATTGTGGTTATATTACTAATGATGATTGTGTTGGTTGTGTCGGTTGTATCCCGACTGGCAGTCACCCGTATAAAGGGGATGCCGTCAAAATTTTTCTAAAAATCTTAAACTATTTCTTGAAAATATGTATGTATAATTATACAACATGCATAAATTATGAGTCGGGCTTCATATTTTAAAACTGGTGGATTACGTGACAATGTGGCAATTATGATTAAATATTTTATCAGTGGCTTATATAATGTTAGTATATGATTAAATAAATGAAAATAAGGAGATTACTCGTGGGGGTATATTAAGTTAAATTTTAATAGTGAGTAGCGTATGTCAAATAGAATTCTAAAATAGTGTTATATTGAATGTGTAGATCCCAAGGATAAAGGGAAAGCTAAAGCCGAGGACGTAGGGACTCTACAAATTCTGTGATTTCCTGATTAAGGTAAGTAAACCACTTCACTTATCTTTCAAGTGAATTATGATTATCATAACTTGATCCTTATGTTCATTTGATTTATCATTGATATAATTGTTATGTTAATTTCCAATAAATTCGAATATTCGATTGTTATACCCCAGATCAATAATGTTGAGATCATTAGTTCTTTAAGTGACGTATCCTAAATCAATATCCCTTTTTATATATCGAACTTGTCGATATCTAGGTCAGAAATTACCCGACCTTATTTCTTTATGAGATTGAGATGTTTACCTAGAACGTGAGTGTCCAGGGTGTTTGGTAGTTTGAGGTGGTCGATTGTTCCGACACCTGATGTTCAGTATAGGATTGGACTGTTGTTTTTTTTAAATGTGGACCGTGAGGGTCGGACCAGATTCGTGGTCAGAAATTATTAAGGCCAATGTGTGTCGTGGATCCATTAAAGGACATTGTTGTGTGCGTTTGTCCGGGGTTAGTGCGTGACTGATCAGCAGCCTAACCTTATGATTGTTTTTAACTATAAAATGCAAGATAGTCCAATCCTCTCCTACTTTATGATTCAGATAAAATTATATATTCTTTCAGCTTTTGAACATTTAATTGTTGATTACTAGTTCTTGATAGACCTGTTGTTTTAAATCAGTTATGTTTATAAATTATATATTTGTTGAGCATTCTTAGCTCACTTGCTTGTTAATCCTGTTTCTTTAACTAAACCCGAAGATGTCTAGGAGGAGTGGACCGTCAGGTCGGGGCAGCCATAGGGGCAGTCAGAGAGTTGAGGTGGTGGGATGGGTAACCTTATTTCTTATCATTTCTGTATCGGTTAGACAGATTAATTAATTTATGGAGTTGTATATTATTTTATTCAGAACTTGGGTTGTATTAGTTAATTAGTAGTTGTTTCATACTTTGACCTGTGAGCGGTCTTGGCTAGTCAGAGTTTATGTTTCTTTATAAATTTTTCTATTATTATGCCTGTGAGCAGGTTTGGTTATAGTTGGTTTGGTTTGGTTGATTTGGACAGGTGGTTAGTCCTATTTATGAATACATCATGCCAAAATTTTCTAAAATTCTTCTGTAAAAATATTTATTTTATTTTAAAATGTGTATATTATTATTATGGGATAGTGAGGGTGTTACAGGTATTAATAAGAGTTATGTTATGGTGTGTTTGATAAGCTAGAACGAATGAGGGAATGGTTGAGAATTATTAAGGGTATTAACTTGGAACCCATGGACATTATATTTAAACATCTTTGATAAGGTTATAAAAAGATTAGGGGGTCAAGTGAGTTAAATGGTTAGGATAAGTGTTGTTAGTAATAATAATTATAATGAATGATGATCCTTTTCGTTTTATAGAAACTCAGGACGAACACCGGGTCATACCTCTGGGATTTAGAGATCGAGGCAAGATTTCTTTTACCTTTATTTTGATAAATTGTTTATGTTTAAATAAAAGTGGTTTTGCTAGATAATATATGAATCTTATATCAATATATGATATGTATTGTGAATATGAATATGAAGGGAGCCAATGTACTTTATGGCTTTAAAAGATATGAAAAAGAATGGTATCAATTGTTATCTAGAGTTATATGGTTTATAATATTTTGTTATTTATAATCTTCAAGCATTTGTGATTTAATAAATATTATTTAATACTTTAAAAATAGATGGAATAGTTATGTATTTAATAACATAAATGACTTTATTGAATACGGAGGAGATGTCTGAGTTATAATCAAAGAATTATGATGTATGTATTTTAAATATGATGATGGATGGAAATTGAAATGAAAATTATATATGTGAATGGAAATGGAAATTGGAAAATATGGAATGGTGTTTTATAAATGGAATAACGATTTGACAAAAAGGGGGATTGCAACAGCAAGCGTAAGAGGCTGTGTTCGGCACAGTCCAGCACTCAATATTTTATTACGGCCCAAGAAATGCCGAAGGGGGATGTTGCAGAGAGCCTTCCTCCAGGGATGATGACCAGGTTTGATCATTCCTTCTACTATTAGTAAACAGAGAGCAGGTACGATTAGGCGACTGATCATCGTCCTAACGTATCAGGCGACAAGAGATATCCCCAAAGTATTTAAAGAAAGAATTGATAATGGTTACAGATCGACATACTGTAAAAGGAAAAATGGTATGAAATTATGGAATTATTTTTATGATTTAGAAGAGAAACTGATATTATATTATATTAGAAGAGAAACTGATATTATATGGTCTTATATTTCTTTTCTTATAAAAATAAATAGACGGTGTATTAATATAAAAAAACTTAATTCTTTTCTTAAAGATTATGTTCCTTTTATTAATATATATATATATATATATATATATATATATATATATATATATATGTTTTCTTTGATACTGGTTAACAAAAATTTATCTTGCTGAGCTATTATAGCTCACTCTTGCTACTTATGTATACAACAGCTAGGTCAAATGCCGATACTCCGCACTACACCCCGCAAGAGGGTAAGGGAAAGACGACCTTTTGAGAGAGTGCTGGCGCCTATCCCTGAGGTAGTTGATAGGCAGATGGGTATTGGTAGACTTATGTGAATTAAGTGTGTAAGTGAGAAATAAACTTTTGGTTGTTGATATGCTTCCTCTCGAAGAAATATTCAGCAACACTACTTAAGTAAGATTCTGGGTTTGTAATAACTCTTTTAACTTTAAACTGTTATTATTATGGATGTTTTTCTCTGAGCATATGACTGGTGTTTAATGTTATAGTGTGGGGTCTATTGTGTGAGTATTAGCAAGTATTTATATTTCAACTGTCAAGAATATAATGTTATTAAAAATGGAAATTTGATCGTGATGACCTGGATTCTTGACCCCGGATCTGGGGCTGTCACAGACATACGTGAACTGCATGTTTTAATTGTTAAGTGTTTAAGTGATTTGCATGACTAATGAGAGCTATGTGTTATGTGCTTAAGTACTTATCTAATTATGCTAAATTGTCTGGTAAGTATAACTCGCACGAATTATATATGTTAAATTATTAAGCGTTATAGGAACCGTTTGGGTAGAATAGAGTTAGAGGATTGAGGATTATAGTGTACTGAAATAGTACTTTACCTTATTATAGGTGCAAGTAGGAAGCCGGTAAGAAGTCATTATGCGTGTAGATGGAATTTCAAGAACGAGGATATTTATCGGAGTTGACAAGTATATTGATATCGGGATGGACGAATTATAGAAGAAAGATGGATGTATAGTCGATTAGAGACCGTCATATAAAGAAGTAGAGACTGAAGCAAAGTGAGTAACAAATCGATGTGTTCGAAACAGAACTACGTATATTGAGGAAAGTGTTTCTATTCCTCACTTATTGTTCAAGTGAAGTATATCTGCTCCTGTTAATTATCAAATGTTCTTTCAAATCAGTTTGCAAGTAATTAGTACCTTGTTGTACCCTTCCATTGAGTTATCTTGTGAATTATCCTTAGATATATATTGATTGCTATGCACCCTATAACTACTCTTCTTTAGATTAACAGTGAACTTTGATTCTATAATATGTTCCTTGTTATAAACTTGGACCTTTATTATGTCTATCATCTTATACCCTACGAGCCAAACAGGTTTTCAAATATTAAATACGATTTCTAAAACTTAATGATTGTTTTATGATTTATTGATTGATAACCCTTCTTCTAGTTATCAAATCCTATTTTATTAACACAAGTATTACTTACTCGTATTTTCTCAAATTTTATCTTATCGAGCGATTGTTTAGTGAACCAAGTTTTATTGAACCCCTGTTTTAAAGAACCGGGTGTTAATGAACCATGTTTTGAAGAATCATATTTTTAATGAACTTGTCTTTCAATGAACCTTATTTCAACACAACCATGTTATAAAAAACTATATGTTACTAAAGCCTGTTTTAAAACTCGTAATTAATAGAACCTTGATTTAGAAAAGTGAGACTTATTTAACTATACCCTGTCTAATCATTATTTAATTAATGCAAGACCTTTATCACAATAAATTAATTTGTTGCCCTGCTTTAATGTTTTAAAACTCTATATATTACAATGTTGATCAAACCACTAACCTAAAGACTTAATTACCATTCTTGATATTCATTATCATTTAAATGGAGTTAATTGCCCTAAAACTAGTCATGATACACATCTTTGACTTTTGACTTAAATTTCCTTCCTTGTACTCTGATCTAAGCCTTGATTCTTTTTGAGTCTATAGCTTCTTGATTCAGACTTGTATCCCTATTCTCTTGATGTCAGAGAACTTAGTCAAACCTTTGAATTTTATCATTGCAAATCAAAATGAGTTATTTTCTTAAAATACTTTACAGTTACTTAGACTTGGCTGATTTATTATCAGTGAGTCGAAGGTGCTTCGGAGTAAAGGTTTTTGAAAGGATTTAAGTATTAAAAATGTTTTACAAATTTAATAAGGGGTTTTCTAAACATTAATGTCTTCAGAATGTGATTTTGTAAAATGTTAGGAACTCCGTCAAAATGGTTTCTAAGGATTCCTAACGATTGGAGAGGTTAGTGATCGGGCAATACCAGTCAGACCTGTTTGTGTCACTACACCATAAAACGCCTATAGCAACCACTAAAAATCATTGCTATAGGCACCAAATCCGTTGCCATAGTATCTATGGCAATGTTTTTGGGAAAATTGGCCGTGAACTTAGGTTGGGTTGCAATAGGCGCCTATAGCAATGCTTTTAGTACCATATAGCAACGCCAATAATTCATTGCAATAAAGCCCTATAGCAACGGTTTTTGGTCTGTAGCAACGTTTTAAAAACATTGCCATAGGATTTGATAACCCTGCTTTGGATCTTTTTTTAGTTATATATAGGCAATGGCAACGTTTTAAAGGGCAGTGGCAACGTATTAAAGGGCAGTGGCAACGTTTTTAGTTAAAAATGACAGTATATGGCAACTATTTTGGAGGCTATAGCAATGCTTTTATTTAAGAAAAAATGGACATGACCTTTTCGTTTATATAGAAAGCCACCATTAAATGGTATTTCATTTCAACCAACCCAAAGTCAACAGTTTTCAACAGAATGGTTAACCATCGTTCTACCAACCATAAGTACCAAAATACAAAATAGAACGCTACGTAGTACAAGAGTCTAGCTACGTCGTAAACAAAGGACCAAAATATTAGAAATGCATAAAGTAAATATAACTAGATGCCAAGTTTAAACATCATCTCCGTCTTCACCATCAGAATAATTTCCATCCTCCGCGGAACTTTTACACAGTTCATCAACATTGATCTTCAAAGCAGGATTTTGTTGAGCAATTTCTGTAAGAATACTCTTCAATTTCTGGTTCATTTTATCCTCCATTTCAGCAGCAAGTTCCTCTCGTATCTTGGCCAGTTCTTCAGAATTTTTGCCCTGCTTTGCTCGCTTATTCCTAGTCCTCCTAGTTAAGCCTGTCCTGCCATCAAGCCAGTTTGGGCCATGTGCTGCAAAATCAACTTCCAGACCTCCATGGACTGTTTCATCCTCGGAACCATCAACATTTTCCTAACAGAAATGGGAACCATCAACATTTTCCAAAATGCAAATAAAACATCATAAAATTATCCAAAAAGTAGTATTTTTACCAGATTTTCAAGACCCTTGCGGGTTTTAGGGTATAATTCTTTTTTTGTGGGTGTTCCAAGGGTTGACTTCTTCTTTTTCTAGCACAAATTATATAGAGTGAAACAAGGAAAAATAAATTATATATGTTAGTAATTAATCAGTATTAACATAATACATTATGCATTCTAAAGCACAATTTATAAGATCAGTTAATGACATACCATATCATTACGGATCTGCGCAAAGGTAGTACGACCGGCATTGTGCATGTCTTTAACTTGTCGGCGGTTATTTGCATTTGTCTCAGCTTTTTTTTGCACATCTTCGTCACCCCAATACTGCAGCAACGTCTTGAACTGTTCCAATGGAACCCTCGGAGATCTGTTTTTTATACGTTCCTCGTCAGTTTTGTATTTTGAATAATACCGTGTCTTGAATCGACTCTTGTACACTCTCCATGTTTCACAAATACTCCTGAACACATAGTCTTTTGCTTCCTCGGGAATGATGTACTTTGTCTACAAAAATATCAAGAAGTACAAAAATATCAAGAAGTGATATAGTTATCACAATAAAATATACAAGTTTTGGAAAATACGAGTTGATTTTTTACCTTGATAAATTCCCACAACCCATTTTTTTCTTCTTCAGGAACAGCAAGCCAACTAACATGATCTAGTGGCACACATTCTCTAGCTATTGCCCCCAGGAAACTACTAAATTCAGCTCTAATTTTGGAGTTTTCAGCAACGGGCTGTAATTTATGATTTAATGTCAAAGTTGGTCTGTCTTCTAGTCTCCTTGTAAAAACAGCATTCATTTTTGTAGGCCCTCTCTTCCGTTTGGTTTTAGGCTCATCTGTTAAAATACATAAACAAACAGATAAGTTGCATAATGATTGATAGTTATTTTCCCTCTACGTATGTGTGAAAAGACATACCTGCTGCAAGAGTAAGCATATTAACAGCTGGATTTTCAATAATTGTTTCACCATTCACCTCATTCACATGATTTGAATCATTTAGCACTGATTTCTCAGCTGCTTTCTGATCCCTTTTGCGTTTTTGCATTTCCAGGTATGACGTCATTGAACCAATAGCATTAGTGTCAGCCCTTCTCAGTTGCTTGAATTGTTCAATATCAGTTGGGATAGGCGGCGGAGGTGGTAAAATTTCTTCATCAGCAACCTTGTAAGAAAATGTCACATTTTGATTGAAAATGTCAAATATCTGCTGGGACAAATTTAAAATGCATATAATGAAACTGTAAATAAAAATATACCAAACGACCAACAGAAGCATATGTAGATTTTGAACGAGTTCTTGGCCCGCTTCCCGGTTTTGTCTTTTCAGCCTTCTTTTTCCTCTAATTAAATAAAATTAAGTTATTAAACAGATCGTATTTGAGTTCTACCGATACAGAAATATATTTACAATTTATGAATTTTTTTTGATTTTTAATAATTTTTACGATTCAAGATGCAAGACAAGTAATAATGTACCTTCTTGGGGGCATCCGGTTCTCGATCATCCTCACTAGTTGGAAGTATATCATCTCCACACACATACTCTCCATCATTCTCTTCTCCGGATGATTTGTCATTGGTTAATTGCTTTTTCTTCTTTTTTAAATTTCCAGATGCAAGACCAGATGCAAGATGCTTCAGCCCGAGTTCTTGAACGCGCTTCTGGTTTTCCAAGATTCTCTTCTTTCTATCTTCTTCCCACTTGTTAACCTTGACATAAAGTACAGTTGCAAATTATAAAAAATTAAAAAAAGGATGATTACAATAATAAAAAAATCAGATAGACAAACAGCATTACAAGCATAAAATATTACCCCTTTATCAGTTACAAAATTTCCACCAATTTCGGTGGCTGACTTAGCCACTTCCTTGTCCTTCCTATGATATCCATCATCTTCACTGCTTGAGGAGCTGTCATGTCCGGAAACATAGGGCCTATTACAAGTTGCCCATTCCTCTTCAAGCGTTTTCTTTTTTTTAACATTAGGATTTCCTGTTCTGAGAGTAGGTGCAGGTTGATCCTTGCTCTTTTGTTCTTCAATGCGCGTCACCTTTTCATCCATTTTTTTTTTATTTCCCTGAACCTCGTCAACTTTTGACACACACTTATCATTTCCACCAGTTCCCTGACTTGTTTTCTTTTTATCCCTTTGTTCTTGCTGAAGGGCCTGTAGTGTGACATACTTCCGTTTCACTTGCAAATCTTCACCTACAATAATATTATCACAAAACAGGGCAAGGTCAAAATATATTTAAGGCACAAGAATGTGAAGTCAATATCTAATCAAAAAATGATCTTTCTAATAATATGTTACCTTCAAAAAAACTCGTCCTTGGCCTTATTTGTACATGTGGCTGTAGCTGCTTCACAGGCTCTATCGCCTTGTCCACGACTGTGTCGATATAAAGGTCTAACGTAGAACCTTCTTTTAACCCGTTCACAAGATCGGTAACATCTGCATCATTACTTATTAGCCTCCAGCCACCTCCTACCTTCTTGGCATAAATTCCTCCTATTTCGGTGTATCCGGCTACGTCTTTTACATACTCCATAATAACAGAGTAGGAAAACCTATCACTCTCCATCACATCAGGAATTTTAATACAAGTACCACATTGGTACTTGGTTTTCAGGAACTGTCCCTTGTGATGCAACCTGAGCTGAAAGAATATGTCTGCCATCCTGAAATTAAACACGTAGATGCAACTAGTTAGGCCATTACGTCAACTAAAAAAAGAAAATATAAACAAATTCAAGTAACGCAAGAAATGAGCAAGTAAAATTAAATGACTGACAAGAAAATATATTACAATCATTGCTGAATTTAGTTCCATACTACAAGTAAACATAGAGATAAATATATTACAAACATTGTTGAATATTCTGACAAGTGAACACAGAGAAAAATTTAACTAAATAAATAAAACTATTAGAATTCATCGACTCCATTCATTCGGAGTATTCTTCATCAGATTCTGCGTGTTCAAGTGGTGTAACACGAACTTGTTGCATCGGAAGGTCATCTCTGTACCACATAACATCATCAGACTGATTTTCCAAGTTAAGTTTTACGTTTGTCTCATGCATTGTAGGTCCTGAAACTTCTTCAAGGGCATCGCTTTCAAGTTCTTTATCGACATACTCACTTGGCGATTTTTTGACAACATAGTACAAATTATGTTCAGTACAATCCTGAATATAAAATACTTGTTCTACTTGTGTAGCTAGAACAAAGGGGTCATTTTTGTGATGTAATTTATTAAAATTAACCCTTGTTAGACCACAGAAGTCCTTATCCTTTTGGTACCAACGACATTTGAATAAGACTACAGCCAAGGCTCCCCAATAATCGACTTCAATAATCTCTTCAATTGCACCATAGTAACTAACTTCACCAACTACCGGATTTTGATCTTTGGAACTTGCAAAGCTGGTAGTAAGGGCTGTTAAGAAGACACCACTGTTTTGTGTCGTGCACCGCATATCTCTTTTCCTTGTATGAAATCGAAAACCATTTATGACGTAACCAGTATACTTCTTCGCTGCAGGTAGAGGTCCCTTCGCGAAATACAACAACTCCACTGAACATTCCTTTTTTTTGGCAACCACCTCCTTCAACCAGATGTGGAAGTCTTTAGTGTGTGATCTTACACTTCTGTACCTCTTCAATTTTCCATTATCATACAAACTACGATGCTCTCTGAAATTTAAGAAAAATGAATATAATTATCATACTACATATTTGATACTAGAATATACTCTAAACTGTAGAAGAAATTGATAAAAAAGACTTACTCAATTAACTCCTCAATTTCTTCATTCCCACAGTTAAAGAGTATGTAGCGATGGACATCAGTCCATATTTTATCTACCAAAGCTACAGGCTTGCCATCCTTGTTTCTCCTGGAACCAATGGGATATGAAAGCTCCTCTTTTTCTTTCTTCACATCATCATTTAAAAATCTGGAGCAAAATGTTAAGCACTCTTCAACTAAGTACCCTTCAGCCATGCTTCCTTCTGGTTTGCTCCTGTTACGCACATAGGACTTTAATCTACACAAGTATCTTTCGATTCCGAACATCCATCTGAGATGTACTGGTCCTCCAAATTCGACTTCTTTACACAAGTGTACTGGCAGATGGACCATAATATCAAAAAAGGCCGGTGGAAAGATCGTTTCAAGTTCGCATAATATTTCAATGATCTCTTCTTGTAGTTTTTGCACATCCTCCAGATTAATCACTTTACCACATATGCCTCTGAAAAATGCACCTAGCCTTATCAAGGGAATTGCAACCTCTGGTTTTAAGGTCTTTATAGCAGCAAACTGGAGCAAATATTGAAGTATAAAATGTGCATCGTGGCTTTTATAGCCAAACACTTTTCTTTCTTCTACGTGCACACAACGGCTAATATTAGACGCGGAACCATATGGTAGTCTAGCATTCTTAAGCACTGAACAGAAGTTCTTCTTTTCTATTTTTGTCATGTCAAAACTAGCCGGATTGTACTCATAATGAATGTTGTCTGCAGTTACGGGATGCAGAACCTTGCGAATGCCCATTTCTTGTAAATCTAGGCGAGCGTTTAGGTGATCTTTCGTTTTTCCCCCCATATTTAGTAAAGTCCCTAATATTTTGTCACATACATTTTTCTCAATGTGCATGACATCGAGATTATGTCTGATTAAATTACCACTCCAATATGGTAATTCGAAAAATATCGACTTCTTTTTCCATGGACAGTCGGCAGCTTTTTTACTTTTTTTCCCCTTCCCAAAATTATTTTGATATCCACATAACAACTCTTCGATGTCTTCTCCAGATAATGGAGGAGGACAAAGACCAGTTTCAATTTCACCGTTGAATATTTTCTTATCAGACCTAAGCTCGTGCTCGGGAGGAAGGAATTTTCTATGGTTCATGTAACAGACTTTGCGACTATGTTTTAGATAGGTCGAGGAAGTGCAGTAGTGGCATACTGGACAGCCTAACTTACCCTTTGTGCTCCAACCTGATAAGACTGCATACCCGGGAAAATCACTTATGGTCCATAGAAGACTCGCACGTAATGTAAATGTGTTTCGATTAAATGCATCATAAGTTTCTATACCTACACCCCACAGTTCTTTTAACTCGGAAATTAGGGGCTGCATGTACACATCTATCTCATTACCAGGGTATACAGGACCAGGGATTATGGTTGATAAAATCAAATTCTCCGGTTTCATAATCAAAGAAGGGGGCAGATTGTAATTAACAAGAACAATAGGCCATGTGCTGTGGGATATATTCATTGACCGGTACGGATTAAACCCATCAGCGGCTAAGCCTAACCTAACATTTCTAATTTCTCGCGCAAAATTTGGATGTTTCTCATCCATTGACTTCCAACCTTCGGCATCCGCGGGATGCCTTAACATGCCATCTTTTGTTCTTCCCACTGAATGCCATGTCATGAGTTCAGAGTACTCTTTACACATGAACAGCCTTTGTAGCCTTGGTTTCAACGGGAAGTACCTCATTACTTTTGCTGGGATCTTACGCTTTACTTCCTGGTCATAATCAACAGTATTGTTATGACCAATTTCTGATTCCTTCCATCTTGAAATTCCACAAACTTTGCAATCATTTTCATTTTTATCTTCAGCCCAATATAACATGCAGTCATTAGGACATGCATGTATCTTTTCGTAATTAAGCCCTAAGTCTGTGATCATTTTTTTGGCTATTCTAAAAGATGAAGGCAAATTGGCCTCAGGGAAGGCCTCCTTCACCAACTCTAGCATACCACTGAAGGCAGCTTCGGTGAATCCAAGGGTACACTTCAATTCATAAAGTCTGACAATAAAACTTAAACGCGTAAACAGTTTGGACCCCGGATATAAAGGTTGTTTTCCCTCCTCTACACGCTGATAAAACGATCTGGTTTCACTAGTCATTCCATTTGTATCATGCTTGTTTTTGTACGTATTATTTATCATCTCATCAAAATCCTCTCCTAAACCAAAACCTCTATCAGAATCCACCTTATTACTACCTACAGTTTTGTACTTGTCGGTTGAAATGTCATATATCCAATCTACAAGTGATGGATACGGACCCTTAAAAATGAGATGATCAAATACATCACCTCTGGACTGCCAAAACCGATTACCGCAGTCCTTGCAGGGGCATTTTAATTCATCTCCTATGCCAAAGTGAGCAAAACCATTCAAAACAAATGCTTTTACCCCATTACTATATTCTTCACAGAATTTAGGCAATAAAATCCAATTCATCTTTGCATTCCAATTTAACCTAAAGAAAGACAATAAGAAATACAAAAATTAGACCTCAATTCACACCGACAAACAACAAGAAAGCTTATAAACAAAAAAAACAAGAAAGGACATGTACAATTATTTTGTGTGTGTGTGTGTGTGCGAGGGAGAGAGAGAGGGAGAGAGATGGGGAGGGAGGGAGAGAGAGACAGGGAGAGAGAGAGAGAGAGAGAGAGAGAGAGAGAGAGAGAGAGAGAGAGCTACAAACGTAGAGAGACCTACAAACGAGATATAGAATCAAACAAATCCCTAATTTAATCAAACAAATCCCTAATTCAATCAAGAAAAACCCTAATTTAAGAATGAGAAAGACAAAAACAGAGATATAGAAAAGGGACCGTACCTGAGTTTATGTGTCGGAGCTTCGGTCGCCGTCAACGAGCTTCAATCGCCGTCTTGGAGCTTCAATCGCCGTCTTCGCCGTCTTGGATCTGTGAGGAGAGGGTGTGCTTGAGAGACCGTGTAATTAGGCAGGTATAGTATATTTACTTAACTTATTTTTTAGTACAGTATGTGTCCAAATAAAGCCCGGGCAAATAAAAATAGAAAGCCCGCTTCTTTTTTTTGGAGGCCCGCCAAGATTTTAGAACCAAACTAAAATTCTATGGCAACTCCTTTCTGAAAACGTTGCAATAGGTTACACTTTTAGTAAGAAAATAAAGCCTTTGTAACGCTTTTTAAATTTAGTTACAATAGGTCAAAATCTAGAAAAACAGGTGACTATATAGCAACGAATTTTTTTGCTTGTGGTTGCTATAGGCGTTTTATGGTGTAGTGTGTGTATTATTGGTGTAGTTCTGGTCTATCCAGTCCAACACCCTTATAGGCCAATGTGTTGCCTCTTGGGAACCCAAGCTATCCTAATTAGAGGATTAATGTCCAGAGGGACTTTGTGTCCGGTATGGGGACTTTATGGGTTGATCACCCGTATTGTCTGTTATGAAATAAAAATCTCCAATCACTTTTAAAATTGTTTTATTTATAAGACTGTGAAATGAAATTGGTTTATTAATGGAAATGTCAATTTCCTTGCACATATTTTATTATCAACTGTCGCTTTGCCTTTCGGTTGATATCCTGTTGTTATCAAACGTCAATATTATTCTATTGCATCTAATAATATCATTCTACCATCTTATTATTGTTGGAAGCCACCTTTATCTTTGTTGTCAGTTTTCAGTTTATTTAGAAGTTGTTACTTCACTATTCACTTACCGAGCTTTGTTGGCTCACTCTTGTTTTATTCATCTAACCTTTCAGCTAGACTTAAGAATGGTCTACCTACGTCTTATAATTCGAACGAGTGTGGCAAGGTGTTCTATTCAAGTTAGATTTCAGAATCAGCATGGACTCATATAGTATTGGACTGCGCTTCTGATAAGAAGGTATAGTAGTTATAATAGTTGTTGTAATTTGGATTCTTTTTTCATACTATAACCTGAGATCGATCCTTGTTGAGGGGTCGTCTGTATAATTAAGTTATACTTAATTGTATTGGTTGTGGCACCAAATCTGGACCCCGGATTTGGGGCGTCACATACAACGTGTTCGTAATTTGCTGTAGAGGAAAAAGAGTCCTAATCGGATATGAATCTCACAATATTGCTGATCAAGCAGAATCAACATAGACTTAGAACTAAGTGAGCTTGATCGATCCATGTGTTAGCACAAAATCACGCAAGCGTACGTGTTCACAAGTAATATAGAATGAAGTAGAGTTCGTTCCCACAGAGATTGTATAATTTAGTTCTTGTACCTAAGCATCAATGTATGATTATCGTTCAATGCTAAGACAATAAGCAAATTGGTTTTGATTATCTAAAATTAACTAATAAGAATTAATTAACAACTAAATTAATAGCTAATTGATTTCAAATTACTTATGAGATGGGAAACATGAGATCCTAACTTCAATACAAACTTCCTTTAGAGATCATGCCCTTTTATCAACACATGTGGTGGTTACAATAACTAATCGGACAACACGAAATAAGTATACGCTACCTTTCAGTACACGCACACCAATCTACACAATATCCACAAAAGATAGAAATCATGCAGGCACCAGTTATGCTTAGACCCTATATGTCAATAGAATTTGAAAGCATAATGGTTGAAGATCAAGTATCCATAAGATTACATAAGGTAGCATGAGACGGTTAGAAACACACCACAAACATGAATAACATTCATGGACTTATGCTAGCATGGCAAGTTCTAAATCAAAAGATTCACTGTCGCTTCACTTAAGATTAACAAGATAGATGTTAGCTACGCATCTATATGAATTAAATACAACCATGCAAGGATATCGTAAATTCACCACACATATATCAAGTTAGGCAATCAACATCTAAATTCCGTAAGTAAATCCGCTAGGACCCCATGACGGCGATTAGTTCATAATCGAACCGTTCGTAATCATGGGGTTCGATGAAAATATGCTAATAAACTTGACTAGAATGAAGAGAAGAATAATATTAATTAATAAGGGTTTAGGAACAAATCCGAAGAATGCCAAGTTACAAAAGATAGGTAGATCTTGATCCGTTGCTTGTCACGAACAATTGATCGTTCACTCCTTAATGTTAACAAAATAAAACCCTCCCTTTTGATTACAATGATAACCAGAGTTTTTATAGGCCCTAAAAACCAGATCATACAAGGAAACAACTCAGAATTGCATTAACATTCGAAAAGGGCAAAACTGTAAAATTTTCCAGAATTCAGGCTGAGCGGCCGCCTGAAATCTTGAGCTGCCGCCTGGACAATTCCCCCTGAGCGGCCGCCTGGAAGCTTGAGCGCCCGCCCGAACAACTTCCTGGAATTTCTGATTTTCATGGTAAATGTCATTCCTTGCTTCGTTTTCCCTCGCTCTTCTGGAAACCTTCTTAAGCAAACACCTTGGGCCTATATCGAACATAACATCTTCAATTACCAACTCCGATCATGAGATAAAAATCCTGCACATTTCCACTAAAAACTAATCAAACACGACATACTTGAGGCCAAAACTATCAATTCAAGCCGTCATAAGACGTTCTAAGAAGATATAAAATCCACTTATCACCATGTATAAAGGGTACGTAGGCAACTTGAGAGAGGACCTTGCATTCTCGCTATCTCTAAGAGAACCAGAAATCGTTGGAGGCAACCTCAAGTACAGCTCACCCACAAACACAACCCTTATTCTCCATATAATAGTTAATCTTTTGCCTTTTTAACTCACCGTAAACCTCTCAGATAAAAAATCCACTCATCAACAATGTTGTTAGTAGGATTCGAACTTAAATCTCTGTACATTATTAACGTATATATTACAATTTGTTTATTATTAAATATTTATTTAAAATTAATTAATATAAAAAGTTATCCAAAAAAGAAGTTAACTAAAAGGAAAGGTGACTACAAATTATAACTTGTTTTATTACATTTAAGTCCACATTAGTATACAACCTATCTGTATAAAGGTCTTATTTTACAATGCACAACTCTTTTTAATATTTACTACCTTTATACGCACAGGATATTTTTTAAATATGATTTTGAATTTTTCATATTTAACTTTGTTTTTTTAGTTTTTTCTGAAAGAGCCGCAAAATAATATCTGGAAACTCTATTAAATTGATGATACTTATTTTATTAACATTAATTTTTATTATTTTAGTTGTGATTGTATTTTTTACTTGAAATTTTATATTAGTCTAATTTTAAAATTATTAAAAGATATTTTCTACATTTTTTCACTAAGTAACTTTATTATACTTTATATATTTAATTTTGATTTCTTTGAAGAATTCAATATATATATATATATATATATATATAAATCCTATTCATATTTTTGAAATAAGCTGTACAATTTAATAATAATTTTAATTTCTACTTAATATTATTTAAAAATATAATTATTATTAGAACTTCTTAAATGAAATGTGTGCTGTTAACGATCAAACCACATAAACTTCCTTGATTTTATAAAAGAAAATAAAGAATTCTTAAATTTGAAATACTTTGAAAAAAAATAACTAAATTTTGAGTATAAAGTTTAAATAAAATTATTATTTATTAGAATTATCATGTTCAATTTACTGTTGGTCTGTCTTAAATTTCTAAAATTTAGATTTGGACGATTTTAAAATCCACACAAGACTCAAGAAATTATTTTTATTTTAATGATGGTTTAAGAATTATTGCAATCTATTCAATTTATAAATCTTACTTTTATTTAATTTAAATAATTAAAATTTATTTTTTAATATATAAATATAATTTTATTATGAATCAAATTACCAATTTAATATTAAATTTAACAATTTTCATCCATGGATCCAACAAATCGGTTTTGATCCCTGCTCCCGGAGTTTCGAGTTTTTTAAAGGGTAAAAGGAAATGAATATGAGAGCAAGTAATTAAAAAGAGAAGAAATAGGTTTCACTTGTTCTCGAGTTTAAAATTTTAATGAGCAAAATTGATTTAGTTAACATGCTCCAAGTTGGAAGGAAAACATATTTGTCAAGTTACAATTTAACCCTTAAATCTAAAGTTTTGATTAAGTAGTAAAAATATATTTGTAATTATAAGTATGTTTTTAATTAATCGTACCATTTACTTTCACTTGCATTCCATTTTGGAAGGGAAAGTTTTGAAAAGAAAGTTTATCAAATTTTTATCGGGTTAAGTACAAAAATGGTCACTGAAGTGGAGATATATCAATTCATTCGCGCCGATCTCAACCGATAAATACCTCTAGTACTCAAGAAATAAAAATAAATTTTCATTGAATTTTATACATTTTCCATACTATAACCAAATGAAAGGTTATGAATTCTAGTACTTTTGATAATATTTTTAGATATTCAAAAATTTATTTACTATTTACTTTTAAATAAATCAAATAAAATATTTATAAAATTAAAAATAAATTATAAATAAATTTCTTAAAATCTAAATATAATATCAAAAACACTAGAATTCATAATCTTTCATTTGGTTATACTCCTTGAAAAATGTATAGAACTCAATGATTTTTTTTATACTTCTCGAATACATATATAGAAGTATTTAATTAATACTTAGAGTAAATTAAAATGATATCCCATTCAAATCAATGAATAAATTAATATATAAACTCCAATTAAAATGATCAATTTGATACTTAACCCAATTTTTATCCCATTCATTACTTCGTTTCTTAAAAAAACTTGATAACATGAATAAGAGTGAAAGTTATATTATTTACTACTTTCATCCCTTTTTAAAAAAACTGGGAAAGATGTAAAGGCCATTGTTAAGGTTGAATGAAAGCTGAATCCAGGGTGAGGGTGAGCCCTAGCCGCGTCGAGTGCCTGTAACAGCTAATCATTATCCTCCTCCGTCTCCTCCTTCTTAGTCTATCGTAGTGCCAGGTAGATCCTCTCGATTCAATCGGAGTCTATAAACATATCTATGTGGGCCGTGTCAGTCTCTCCTTCTTTTCTTCCACTCATCTATGTGTTTATTGTGCCTCTACATTTACTGGTCTATGTTTTTTATACCTGCAGTTAGGTATGGTTTATGTAGTAGATCTTGTCATGATTTATGGGCCCATTATCTAGTTGCCATTATTTTGTCTAGTTGGCTGCTTAGTCAGTACCCATGTAGGCTAAGTAATATTTCCTTTTAATCATTGTACCGTTGGGACCATTTAGACAGGTGTCTAAGGACTGTAGTGATCCTAACTAAATGTCCTCATATATATCCAATTATCATGAATGAAGGGAGACAGACTATGATTTGAAATATTTTCCTTGTTCTTTTACTTTTTCTCTTCCTTTTCTTTCTTGCAAAGTTACTACCTTAAGTGGTAACATTTTGGTACAGCTCCTCGGATACTCTGTTCCATGACGGATAAAGATAAAAATAATCTGCAAAAACACGAGAAGGTCATCTCTAACCTCGAGGTGGGGGTGGGTGAGCTAAAAAACTCCATGGCAGAGAGTAAAACAAATATGGGTTCATGAACCGACGCTATAGGTGGCGACGCAATAGGTCCAGTTTGTACTAATGTCAATGGGTAGTACCTTGTCAAAGCTCACGGAGTCTAACGAAGAAACGAAACGAAATCTGTCAGAGTTATTCACCTTCTTGAAGAAAGATCCACTAGACAAGCAACCAGATCTCATTCTTCGTGATGGAGAAGGGAGCTCTAACCAACCTGTCACCAGACCTAATAGGCAAGGTAAACAATCCTTACTACAAACTCCTACACGTTTTGGTACCATTAATAGTAATACTGTAATTGTTGATGAGAATGGTAAGGTCATGAATGTTACTCCTTCTGCATCTATGAACCAACTTGAAGCTTGCCTATTTGATATGGTTGTGCCTCCAATATTTCACACCTTTACTGAAACCCTAACTGGCCAAACACCCACAACAAACCCAAACCTTTCTCAACCACAGTTTATGACATACAACCCTTATCAACAATAGAACCTTGGTGGTACATAATTTCAAAACCCTTATAACCCCCTTGTCACAATGACACCAATTCCTCGAAGTAGACCCACATCCTTTTTGCCTACAAGTAGTCAACAACCAAATTCATCATATCATCCAGTGTATTGTAGTCAGATTCCTCTCAATACTACTTATACACAGACTCCAACCTCTAACATCACCCAAACATCACACCCCCACTGGAACCATTTTGAAAACCAACAACTGAGAAACAACTACTCTATCCCTGTGTATAAACCTCCAAAGGTTGATTTTCCTAAATTCGAAGGTAAGGACCCCAGGTCTTGGCTTAGTAAATGTGAGAAGTACTTTCAGCTTAATCCTTCCTTGGATGCTAGAGCTAAGTGGTGTGTGCATCCTTGTACCTGGAAGGAGAATCAGATGTATGGTACAGGGGTTTAGAGGAGGAAAGGCCCCATATTTTGTGGATTGAGTTCACTGACTTGGTTTGCAACAGGTTCTAAAAAATAGGGTATGAGAATGTGGTGGGAAAATTCAACAAGTTAGTTCAGAAAGGGGGAGTGGAGGAGTATATAACCCAATTTGAGGAATTGAGAAGCTATGTAATGGTGCCAGAAGGTCACCACAAAGATTCTTACTACATTGACACTTTTATAAGTGGCCTCAAGGATGAGTTATACAATCACAGGCCCTCTACTCTGCAGGAAGCTAGGAATCTAGCTAGGGGCAAGAATACATGCTAAGTGTTCTAGACAAGAGATATAAGAGCACCACTGCTAAGCTCACAAATAGTTATGTTCCCAGAAATGTCACTGCCACCTCCAAGAAGCAATGGTCTGCCAGTACTCAATTGCCTTGGAAGGGTAGTGCAACTGATATAAGGAGATTGACCTTGGCTGAGATCAATGAAAAGAATCCAAGGGACTTGCTTTCATTGTGATGAGAAATATGGCAGGATGAGGAGGAGAAATGTGAGGAAGAGGAGCCACCTGCAACTATATCACTACATGTTGTCACAGGCTCAAGGGGGAGTCACACCCTAAAGGTGATAAGCACCATCATGAACAGACCTATAAGCATATTGCTGGATAGTCGATCTACCAATAACTTTGTATCTCAAAGGTTTGGTCAAACAGCTACAATTGTCCATTAGCCCTTGTACTTCCTTCAAGGTTATAGTAGCTAATGGAGAGAAATTGATGTGCAACAAAACAGTGAACTCTCTAAGTTGGAGGATGGCTAACCAAACCTTCACTACCAACTTAAATGTCATTCCACTAGGTGGTTATGACATGGTGCTGGGGGTTAAGTGGATGGAGACAATGAGCCCTATTATCTTTGACTTCAGTCAAGGCCATATCACTATAAGCAGAGATGGTGAGAAGGTGACCTTACATCAAGAGGAGAAGGCACCAGAATTGAAGCTAGTGCCTGAACAGAAGGAGGGAGTCAAATTCCATGATGATCAAGCTTACTTTCTATTACAAATAACAGCTATTGATGATGATGCAATGGTGAAAGAACCAACCAGTTCTGTTAAACAACTAATAGAAAATTATACAGATGTGTTTTGCAGCCCTACTTTGCTTCCTCCCAAGAGACAACAAGACCATCACATTCCCATTAAGCCAAACAGTTAGCCATTTAATGCACACCCATCCAGATGTCCTTACTTTTAGAAGGAGGAGATTGAAAAGGTGATTAAGGAGATGCTAAGCAATGGAGTAATCAGACATAGCACATCACCATATGCCTCACCTGTTCTTTTAGTCAAAAAGAAGGACAATACATGGAGAATGGTGGTGGATTACAGGGCATTAAATTCCATCACCATTAAGAATAAATATCCTATACCTGTCATTGAAGGGCTACTGGCAGAACTGAAAGGGAGTACCATCTTCACCAAGTCGGACCTAAGAACCGGTTACCATCAGATTAGGGTTCATGAGGATGACATCTTCAAGACATCCTTCAAAACACATCAGGGGCATTATAAATTTCTAGTAATGCCATTTGGGCTTACTAATGCCCCTGCATCATTTCAAGCCCTCATGAATGATGTGTTTCTTGCACAACTTAGAAAGTTTGTTCTGGTATTCTTCGATGACATACTTATCTATAGTCAAAATGAAAGTGATCACCTGCAGCACCTAAAGATAGTATTTGAGCTATTGAGAAGCCACAAGCTATTTGTTAAGAAGACCAAATGTGTATTCAGCAGCAGCCAAGTGGAGTACTTAGGCCACGTCATCTCATCTGAAGGAGTTAGTGCAGATCAGTCAAAGATTAAGGCTATGGTTGACTAGCCTTATACAATCACAAAAAGGGTAGGGAATGTAGCTTATCAGCTGGAGATGCCTAGTGATTCCAGAATTCATAATGTCTTTCATGTGTCGCAACTCAAGTTAAGGATTGGTAGACAAAAGGTAGTGCAGAGCAGTCTACCAAATATGAATGATCTGGGTGAGTTTGAAACATAAGCCCTGAAGGTGCTTGAGAGAAAGATGGTCAAGAAACGGAATGCACCAGCTATTAAGGTGTTAATTCAGTGGGAGAATGGTACTGAAGCAGAAGCTACGTGGTAGGACTGGAGCACTCTCACTAAGAGGTTTCCAAATTTTCACCCTTGAGGACAAGTGTGTTCTTAAGGGGAAGGGAGTTGTCATGATTTAGGGGCCCATTATCTAGTTGGCATTATTTTGTCTAGTTGACTGCTTAGTCAGTATCCATGTAGGCTAGGTAATATTTCCTTTTAATCATTGTACCGTTGGTAGACAGGTGTTTATGGATTGTAGTGATCCTAACTAACTGTCCTCATATATTTCCAATTGTCATGAATGAAGGGAGACACACTATGATTTGAAATATTTTCCTTCTTGCTCTTTTACTTTTTTGTCTTCCTTTTCTTTCTTGCAAAGTTACTACCTTAAGTGGTGACAGACCCCTCCAATTGGAAGGCTCGTTCAAGAATGGCAGATAATCGCTTCAATATTGTACCTATTATTCAGGGCTATATTCCTTCAAAATACCATATGCTTATTAATATGGTAGATGTACTGCTTGCTGCTACGGATAATCCTGAGAAGGTTCCTTTTCCCATCCTGTTTTGTCTTCTACTTCCTATCACATTAATTATTATTTCATATATTGAAAAGTATTGTCTTAAACTCATTTTTTCTCTAAGTTAAGAGTAGTTGTTAGAAATCAAACTCACTTTCATAAATGTGAAGCAAGGAATGGTGTAAATATGAAGTATAATGAAAGAATGGAGTAGAAGTGAAGTAAGGGCAAAGCATGGAGTATGAGTGCAACAATGTCAAGGAATGATACAAGTTGTAAGTTAAGAATATTAGATTTGTATATATATACACCAATACATCAACACAATTAAGACACACCAAAAGAAAAACATAAGTTAGAGAGAAAAGAGAGCTGAAGCTCTGAGTGAAAGAAAAAGGCTGAAGCCTTTTTGTTGTGTAAGAAAGTTGTAGCTTATTATTATTAATATATACAGGTGTGTGTTTGTGTTATACAAAGATTTAAAATATATTTGGTGCAAGGCCCATCTACGTTTCCAACAAGTGGTATCAGAGCCAAAGGTCCCAGGTTCGCGTAAAAAAGGAAGGAGCTGAAATTTCGAGTTGTCAGAAGATTTCAATGGCGAATATGATGCAACCGAATATTCCAAAATTGACGTCTACAAATTACGGGAATTGGAGTATCCAAATGAAGGTGTTACTCGGTTCCTACGATAACTGGGATATTGTAGAAAGTGGGTACATCGAGCCCGCAGATGCAACTGCTGAAGCAGCACTTCCGAATGCCGAGAAGATAGCGTTGAAGGAGTCCCGGAAAAAAGACAAGAAGGCGTTATTTACAATTTTTCAAGGTATCGACGAATCAACCTTTGAAAAAATCTCGGAAGCAAAGACGGCAAAAGGTGCATGGGAGATTTTGCAAAAATCATTCCAAGGAGTTGAGAAAGTAAAAAAGGTGCGGCTCCATGTCCTTCGTAGCGAGTTCGAGAATATCAAGATGAAGTCCTCAGAAAATATTGGTGATTATGTTACGCGTTTAAAAATGGTTACAAATGAAATGAAAAGAAACGGTGAAAGTCTCGATGATGTTCGAGTCATGGAAAAGCTCCTTCGCTCGCTAACAAGAAAATTTGAATATGTTGTTACTTCCATCGAGGAGTCGAAAGATTTGTCCACAATTTCTATTGACGAGCTAGTTGGTTCACTTCAGGCGCATGAGCAGCGGATGAACCAATATGACGATACAAGCCATTTGGAAAAGGCTTTGCAAAGTAAGGTGTCCATCGGTGAAAATTCAGGCAGTAGCAATTTTTCACGAGGCAGAGGTGGCTTTAGAGGAGGCTACCAAGGTGGACGAGGACGAGGAAGACAATCTTTCAACAGAGGCCAGAATTCTCAAGGTTATCAACCATCTGGTCGTGGTCAAAATTTTAGAGGCCGAGGAAGAGGCGGATTCCAACAAAGAGGTGATAAGTCTCACCTTCAGTGTTATAATTGTAATAAAATTGGCCATTTCAGTTACGAGTGTAGATCACCAAAAGTGGAAGAAAGAAGTCATTTTGCCGCAGCAAAAGAAGATAAAGATGTAGGGTCTGCTGTGTTCCTCACTTACAAAGGAGATGATGAAGGCAACAAGAATGTTTGGTATCTTGATTCTGGTGCGAGCAATCACATGACGGGCCATAAAGATTTATTTACGGAGATAGACGAGACTATCAGCGGAGAAGTTACGTTTGGTGATTCTTCGAAGATTCCAGTCAAAGGGAAAGGTACCATTACGATTGTTACGAAACAAGGTGATAAAAAGTATATAAATGATGTTTATTATATACCTGTTTTGAAAAGTAATATCATCAGCCTTGGCCAACTTGTGGAGAAAGGATATAATATTCAGATGCAGGACAATTCCCTCGTTATTAGAAATCAAGGTCATGAATTAATTACCAACGTAGAGATGTCAAAGAATCGTCTGTTCACACTTGATATGCAGACGAAGGTGCAGAAGTGCTTGAAGTCGATCATTAAAAATGACTCATGGTTATGGCATTTAAGATTTGGTCATCTTGGATTTTCTGGCTTGAAACTATTGTCAAAAACAAAGATGGTGGACGGTTTGCCAGAAATCAACGAACCAGAAAATTTATGTGAAGCATGTGTCAAGGGGAAGCAACACAGACAAAGTTTTCCTGTTGGAAAATCATGGAGAGCTAGGAGGCCATTGGAGATAGTTCACACAGATATTGCTGGTCCATTTGATGTTGCATCTCTTGGAGGAAACAGGTATTACCTAACATTTATTGATGATTTTAGCAGGAAAAGTTGGGTGTACATTCTAAAAGAAAAGTCAGAGGCTCTTGATAAATTCAAGGAGTTCAAAGCTTTGGCAGAAAAACAAAGTGGTCATTATTTGAAGGTACTCAGATCAGACAGAGGAGGCGAGTATACTTCAAATCTGTTCAAAAGCTTCTGCCGAGCACATGGAATTAATCATCAGTTGACAACTACATATACTCCTCAACAGAATGGTGTTGTAGAGAGGAAGAATCGCACCATTCTAGACATGGCAAGGAGTATGGTGAAGGCAAAGCATATGCCAAGAATTTTTTGGGCTGAAGCCGTATTATGTGCAGTTTATTTGTTGAATCGCTGTCTAACAAAAAGTGTCAGAAACAAAACTCCAAATGAAGCATGGAGTGGAAGCAAACCATCAGTGGGACATCTCAGAATTTTCGGGTGTATTGCATATGCCCATGTTCCAGATCAGAAAAGAAGGAAGCTAGATGACAAAGGCGAGAAATGCATATTTACCGGATATGACAAAAGAAGCAAGGCTTACAGACTCTATAATCCCCTCACAAAGAATTTAATCATTTCTCGAGATGTTGAGTTTGATGAATCAGATTACTGGAGATGGAGCGAGGAAGAAAGAAAAGTTGATGGTTTATTCTTTAATGATGATGATGATGACGGTGATGACTCCAACATAGAAGATGGCGGAGATGATGGTCCAACTCCTCCACAAAGTCCAAATCAGCAAACTCCTGCATCGACACCATCGAGTTTAGGAAGCAGTAGTAACAGTTCAGGGGGAGCACCGAGAAAAGTGCGAAGTCTGGATGATATTTATGATGCAACAAGCCCGGTACAAACATCTTTTGATTATTCTTTATTTTGTTTGATGGCTGAATGTGATCCAGTAACATTTGAGGAAGCTTCTAAAGAAAGTAAATGGAATAAAGCCATGGATGAAGAAATTGGCGCAATCAAGAAGAATGATACTTGGGAGCTCACAGATCTTCCAGAAGGACACAAAGCAATTGGTGTCAAATGGGTCTACAAAACAAAGACCAATCAGGATTGTGAAGTGGAGAAATACAAGGCAAGACTAGCGGCTAAAGGCTACAAGAAGAGATACGGGATTGACTATGACGAAGTATTTGCTCCAGTTGCACGAGTTGATACAATCAGACTTCTTACAGCAATTGCAGCTCAGAATCTGTGGAAAATACATCAGATGGATGTCAAGTCAGCATTCCTGAATGGGTATCTTGAAGAAGAAGTCTATATTGAGCAGCCTCCCGGATATGTTCAGAAAGGCCAAGAAAATAAAGTCTATAGACTGAAGAAAGCCTTGTATGGTTTGAAGCAAGCTCCGCGAGCATGGAACACAAGGGTTGATGAATATTTTCGGAAGAATGGTTTTGTGAAGAGTCCGTACGAGCATGCACTGCAGGACCGAAGAAAATGTTGCGGATATATTTACAAAGCCACTGAAGCCGGAGATATTTGAAAAAATGAAAGAAAAGCTCGGAATGGAAAGTCGAGTTTGAGGGGGAGTGTTAGAAATCAAACTCACTTTCATAAATGTGAAGCAAGGAATGGTGTAAATATGAAGTATAATCAAAGAATGGAGTAGAAGTGAAGTAAGGGCAAAGCATGGAGTATGAGTGCAACAATGTCAAGGAATGATACAAGTTGTAAGTTAAGAATATTAGATTTGTATATATATACACCAATACATCAACACAATTAAGACACACCAAAAGAAAAACATAAGTTAGAGAGAAAAGAGAGGTGAAGCTCTGAGTGAAAGAAAAAGGCTGAAGCCTTTTTGTTGTGTAAGAAAGTTGTAGCTTATTATTATTAATATATACAGGTGTGTGTTTGTGTTATACAAAGATTTAAAATATATTTGGTGCAAGGCCCATCTACGTTTCCAACAGTAGTAGCAGTACTCTTCCACTTTTTTCCACTTTTATCTATGAGAAAGTAGTGGTCTCAATATAGGGATTGTTAAATAACCAACTCTCCAAAATCGGAGGAGGCCTTAATTGGTTCAACACCCTCCCCACTCCCACTCCCACTCCTCACTCGTATGACTACACAGTTACAAACAGAACAGACGAACAAACAAACAATCAAATTTAAACAATTAGGGGTGGGAGAACTCCAACCCGAAAACCCTCCCTAATCGAACTTTGATACCAATGACCAGCCCCTAAAAACATCATTAAATAGTCAAAACCAAGTGATAAATTGTAGTTTTATAAGAAGGACTATACTAGCCAATTCAATTTTTTTATACGTCTTTTTTTAGGCTTTATACCTATTGAATATACTGTCTTTGTTTTTTTTCCTTTTTGGGCATGGACGTTGGTCGTCTCTTTTCAACCCTAACATTAATTCAAGTTTTATTAATGGATCCCTGTCTTTTCCTCTCTTTCACTTAATATAAAATGTTGCACCAGCGGGTTCAGATTGATTCAATGTTTATTGTATGAGAGAAAGCAATATTTGTTTTAAATATTATATTATAATCTTCTTACCTGCTTGCTAGTGAATTATCATAATATATCATTGATATATGTAATAATAATATTTATATATATTGTTTTCCTCATCCCCATATACTTACCTAGGCAAAGAAATACAAGCTGAGTTCCAACGAAGGGAGCAAGTCACTTTGGAACCATTTAGTAGATACCATGCTTGTCTTATTGGTGATTTTCGCATGTTTAAGGTAAGGCTGTATTTATTCTTGAAGTTTTTAAACAGTTTGTGCGGGAAATGCTTATGTTGCTGTAGATTGTAGTCAACCAATTAATATGTGTAATTCCAATGGTGTGAGGGATGAGAATGTTTGGTATTTGGTAGGACACGAACGCTAATCGATTTGATTGCCATGAAATAGGTGTTTTTCTACCCCCTTTGTCCTTGAGTTTTCTTAATTGTTCGCTGGAACCAAACTAGTCTTACAAGGTTACTTGGCGATTTCATGAACTCTGGATTGTTTAAACCTCAAATATTGTTATTTGTATATGTTGTTGCTTGTTTGTATCTTTTTTTACATTTTAGGGCTTTTCTCTATAGCACATGTTAAACTCACAGTGCTATTTATCGTCTTATCTCACTTTAGATGGATGAGATTGAGCTTGGTTGTCTAGAAACCGATGATATTTTGACTGCACAAAAATCACATAGGTGCCTTTACTATTTCATTCTAAATTTTAATTTATGATGAAGATTGAGTTACGTGAACTTTGGCCTATCCATTTTTTTGAATTTTCGATTGTAGGGGTGATGTGGAGGGTGTTAGTCTTTATCAACAACAAAACGTAAAAAAACTGGATTTCATGTACTTAACAACATGTTTTCAAGAAGTTGCCAGTATATATGTTGTTCGAATCATCCTACGGATATGCTCTCTTCCAAGCTGTTGACGTGTATCAAGTTGAGAGAAATTTTATTGCCATTGAGGATTATGTCAACCGTTTTGATGAATTCTATAAACTCATAGCTTGTCATCCTTTTGAATCTACTGATGATGCTCTGGTTTACCTCAACGATGTCTACAATGGTAAGTTTCTTGATGAGATTATAAAAATATGTTGGGATCGTTCCATCTGCTATATTGGTTTGAGCTTAAAAGTGTTCATTGCCTACTTTTTTCTCAAGAGCTTTCTTATGGGCCAAATAATTTCATGCTTACTGAAGGGTAAAGTCATAGTTTGGCATTGTTAATCTTAAGGAAAATAGGGGTTTTAGAGCAAATTTTTTTAATCAAGAGGATTATTGCAACTCAATCGATTGCCTTGTGATGATGTTGTCCATGTTAAGGTAATATTGTATTAAGTGACTGGTTAATTTTGTTTGTAGATACCCTGCATGAGCAATTAATACAGTTTCCGGTGCATCATCCTCCACCACCGAAGGAGGGTGGTAAATATCGTTACACGATTGCAGCTCGTACCCTACTTATAGGAAGCCAAATATTACACAATACAAATATTGCTTGCTCAGCAAGTTTGTTTCATCATGAAATTATTCGTGGTGTGCGGATGCATATTGACAAATTCTTCAAAAACATGAAGGTTTCCATTCCTTATAATCCTATACTTCGACTTAAGTAGTGGTTGGCTCGTCTAAATATTAGTATGTGTAATTTTTTGTAGAAAGGGGACTTGGAAAAAGCCCAACTAGATCTTGAGCAAAGTTACTGTCGTCAAAAGCTTATGTCACCAGACAACGGAAAGCCACGAAAGAAGAGATATGGTTTTCAGATTAATATTCCGTCCAGTATTCCTTGTAGAAAAATAATAACTAACATAGATATAATGCTAGCAAAGTAAGAAATGATTAAGAACCAGAGAGAACAATACTCAGAATGAGCTTCATATCAAAACGATAAAGAGAACTGAGTAGAAGAAGAATAAAACAAACATTGTTCTAGGGTTTCTTGTACAGAAAGAGAGACTATATATGGGAACAAATATCTAGTAATCCATTCCCTTAGTCACGTGACTGTACTAACGGTATTATTGGGAAATGTGACAGCTAATCATTTCCTTATTATTGGGATATTCCACTAGACCCTTTTATTCCTTAATAAAAATACCCAAAGAGAACGGCGAGGGCAGATGCTAAAAGCAAGTGAGTTGGTCCTCTGTGTTAAGAGTTCAAGAGAACCTATATTTTCCAACAATAGTATGCTTATATATATATATATATATTCTATTCATGTGATGACCCTGGTTCCCCATTGTGGCAATCCCTCTGCTTCCTGTTGAAAACAACTCTTGTGTTTCTCTCTTTTATTTCTCTTCTCTTGGTATATTTAAAATACTAACAACAAGCCTTATTTATAAGCTTGAGATTACAATAAGAACATCATTGCATACATCACCTAGTTGATATATTTGACTAAGTTTATTTGAACACATGGGCAAAGCTTCACCTACCATAGCTTCTTTTGTTGAATAAAGAGTTTGAATATTCTAACACTCCCCCTCAAACTCGACTTTCCATTCCGAGTGATTTCCGAAACTCATAAATCTTTGCTACAGATAAACTCTTCGTAAATATATCTGCAGATATATAAATGCATATGTAATAAAGTTGTAGTTTTCAGACAGCAGCTGTGCATTCTTCAGCTCATGTTCACTTTAGTTGCCTAGTTCTCAATAGTAAACTAGTATACTGAAGTGTTTTTTATAATATTGGGCCTAGTATTAGGCTGACCCGAGAAAAATCAATAATTTAACACAAATTGCTATGCTTTTTATGGATGTTCTTGGGCTATATCAGGGCCCGAAACATATTTGTTGAGTCATGGTTTGTTTATTTGGATAAGAAATTGGAAAACAATAGACGAAATGACATAACAAATTAAAGACATGAAATTAAATAAAGCTTTTGGTAATTTTAAAACTGAAAGAAACGAATTTAAATTCTAAACATGAATTTTCTAGTCAAATTGAAAATTTTTAGAATTCAAAGTCTGACATATACTTGTTTCACAGTGCATTTAAGATATACACACTAAACCGTGGATTGAAGAATAATAGAAAAGAATTTCTCATGATTCGGGATGAGGTTCTGGTATAACCTACTTGAAATATACATTTATATTCGTCCATTGATTTATTTTTTGTATTTAATATTATTTGTTGGTTTTTTCGTAGTGCCCTCAACAAGAAGGAGGTACGGAGTGTGGATTTTTTTGTTATGAGGTACATGCATGATATAATCATGCATTCTCAGAAAAAATGGATGTTAATTGGAAAGTAGTAAGAGACGAAACTAGTTAGCATTGTTTTACAAATATTGGACTACCTGATTTTTTAAAAATATGTAATCTTAATATATTTTGAAGGTTCTTGGTTCAAGAAGGTATACGAAAAAGGAAATCACTGACATACGAGAGCTCTGGGCAAAATATTTTATCCGAGAATGTCTATAATCAGGTACTAAAATATTTTATAATATTTGACTTGTTCTATAGTGCAATTTTATAATAGTAGGGTCGGATTACTATTACTGTTACTACAGTCACCACATAAAACATTCAGAAATGGAAATTTAAGTTCATAAGAACATGCTTCAGGCCGGATTACTTTTACTGTTAGTATAGACTTGGTGACAACAAAAAATTTATCATTCAATACTTGCACTACTCAATACATACTGTTAAGCAGGCCATTAATTTTAATACTTCTTTCACAAGTATTAAGATAACAAAGAATGGACCAGAAAAGCAAAGTTAGAAATATGCATAAATTAATTAATTACTGCTGCTGACTGCTAGTTCCAGCGGCTAATGCTGCTGTGGAGCTTGCATGATAGTAAATCATAATAATTCACACCTCTAGCTCTAACTAATATTTAATCTTTTTTTTGTGTTTCTGGTATTTTTTATAATATCGTTTCTACTTGTAATAAAATTATACACGACAGCAACAATTTTCTTGATTTTGCTAGACAGTGTAATGTTAACTAGAGAAAGATTTTAATCAACAAATGGCTTCGTACAGTCGTTCTCGATTATCTAGACAGTGCAGTGTTCCTAGTGAGTAAGGTGGAATTAGCGATAGTTTGACGTTTGGGCTTGGCTCTAATAGGTGATACCTTACCGGTTACCAGTAAACATGCTTTGTTAGATATTTCATCTATTCCTTACAAGTCACTCTTATAGTTGGTAATACGGTTTATCGGTTTTGCATTGCCTAAACTGGAAAATTTGATTGTGGAGCTATATTCGTATCTATATAGTTCTGCATGACTTATAAGTGAACTAATATATTGATCACTTTTTTTTTGGGTACATGTTACTGCTGAGGTGAGTACTCGTATGCAAAGGATTAAGATATTGGTGAAGAAGTTGTTTACAATCTCAAACTTTAATTAAAGTTTTGTTCTTCATCTTGGTGACATATAAGAGCAAAAATCTATTCTCTTCTGCACCAGGATTAAGTTTCACTATACGAATTTTAAATTGTTTGTGATAGCCTAACATTTTCCAAGTGCATAATTTATGTTTTTTTTTTTAATTTTTATACTTGGTAATAATTGCAAATGTTTTGGCATCTTTATTTTGGTATTGGTTGAGATATACTTATTGTTTGCTAGACTCATATTTGGAACTAATATATGCTGTGTATGGCATTGTTTTAATGTCTATTACCATCAGTTACTAAGATAGTATATGCATGATGTTTATTTATTTTTGTACCTTGTTATAGTGTAGGTGTGAAATTCCATATTTGCTTCTAAAAAAACTGAAGCCTGGCCAAGAAGTAAGGCGTGTGGCACAACTTGACTGGAAGATAACTAGAAGATGATGTTAACAGCGACAATTATCCCGGTTCCCATTTATCTCGGAATTCCGAACAAGCTTTTAATCAAGCTTTTAGCAGAGGTCTCCAAATTTCTATGGTTCTAGGAGGAAAGGTAGATTAAAGAAAGCATCCAGTTGAACTTTGTAGTTAAGTTATGATATGTAAACTTGAATTAGGAACTTTTTTAGTATTTTGAACATTAATGTACTATTTAATTCCAATTGTATACTTTTAATTTAAATTTTATCTTAATCAAAATTCTGTTATAATTTATATTTTCTATTAGTTCAGGTTAAATTTGTGTTATAGTTGATGTGTGTTCAGGTTAAAAGTAAAGCAGGTTTAAAAATATAGATTAAAATAAATATTAAAAAATCAGTTTTTTTACTACATATAGCATCGGTTGTTTGTCCAGGCGACGCTATAGAAACAAATAAAAAGCGTCGGTTGTTTATCCGGGCGACGCTATAGATACCAATAAATCAATTTTTTTTAGTACTTATAGCGTCGGTTGTTTACTGATACGATGCTATAAACTCCAATCAAAAGCGTCGGTTGTCAAGAACACCGACGCAACAAGTACCACAAAGCGTCACCCCCTAATAACCGACGCTACAGAAGTAGACTTAAAGTGTCGGTATTGTTTTTTTACGATGGCTTTTAAACCGACGCTATAGGTTTTTAGCAACGGCAATTTGACCGACGCTATAGGTATAGACCTATTGCCACGCTTACATGTACTACGCCATTTAACCGACGCAATAGGTCAATTTGACCGACGCAACAGGTCCAGTCTGTACTAGTGAAAGAACTCCCAGACACCGAGTCTTGTGAACAAATGCCCCATTCGGGCACAAAGGCTGTCTTTATGTTTCCATCGGCATCTCTGAATCTTTTTCCAGAGTTTTGAGAACACTTCAGAAAATTGGGAACTTTGGAAGAGGCGGGATTGGCCGCCTTCTCTGCTTTCTACATCATTCCTTTGGTGACCACTTCAGCGTTTTCGAGTTGTTTGTCAATCACGTCAGCAGCTGAAATAAAACAAGGCAACGAATCAGAATAAGAACAAACATAGTTCACTATAAGTAAGAAACAATAAGAAGTTACCCTTCAAAGGAAGTAGACTAAGGCCAGCTTTCACAAGTTTACGTTCACTGAAAAAGGCACGATAATGAGTACGTCCATCATCGGCAATGAGTTTGTCCCGATCAGATAATTGGGGATTGTAAAGCTCAAACAACGGATACCCGCTATCAACAACATGGCTGAATGAGGATCTGAAATACTCCCCCCAGTCACCTCCTTTAAAAACAAGGATAATAAAATGACTTTGCCAGTGATGGTAAGAATCAGGGAAAGAAGCCTCATTTACAATATGAGGAACTCCAGGTCGGTGCTGGAAAGAAATCCAACCTTTCCTTGTAGCCGGGCTGTTCTTGAACAGAAAGATGCTCCTGAACAAGGGGATACTGAGGGGAATCTTCCCTTGAAAGAACCTCAACACAAAGATGGAGATGAGCTTCCACAAATTTGGGTACAACTGACAAGGGTTGATCTTGACCTCAACTAGTAATCTTAGAACAAAGGGATGAAAGGGGAATCTAAACCCCAACTCCATGGCACTCTTGTAAACGAAAAGCCTCTCAGGGTGCCAATTGCACGTCCTCTCACTTGGGCCTGGAACGGCACATTTGATGTGAAGATCATACGTCTTCTTAAGAGCCCTAGTCTCGGTCTTAGACATAGAGCTTGGAAATCGGAACGCATCAAACTCAGCATTGGAGGGGAATGCATTTCCCATCTCATTATGTAACTCAATCAAAGAAAGAACTGGACGATCAAGTATAAAAGGAGGAATAGCTCTATTACCTTGTGAAGCTCGAAGTTTCCCTCGAGCATGGAGCCTCTCAGCCACGGATGCAGGAATTGGAACTTGATCAGCCATCTTGAACCTTGGTTGAAGATAAGAAATTTGAACTTGAGAGAAAACTTGTAAGATGAAATTTTTTCAAGAGAAGTTGTGAATGAAATGGCTTCCCCTCCCACTCTTTTATAGGAAAAGGGTGACCTTAAATAAAAGGTCACATTTTTGGCGACCCGCGTTTACAAGTTTAATAGAGCAGAATGCTCGGAAAATACGAAAAACTCGAAAGAAAAAATGGCGAAACAACATTTCTTCGGAAAATAAAACGAAGAAACGAGAGAGCCGAGAGAAAATATGAGCTGAAACGATAATTAAAGCAATCAGCTCAAGGATTGAGGGTAACTACGTTTAGAGAAAGAAAATCCAATTAGAAATCCTAATTAAGGATTAATACATTGGTTAATCTTTTCTTTTTAAAAAAATATATCTGGATAAAATCCAAGCAAGAGTGTTAGCAAAAAATATTGAGTTTTGGTTAGAGAATCAAGAGAAAGAAGAAGTTAAAGCTATGAAAGTCATGGTGCCAAACAAAGTTTTGAATAAACTCTAGTTTTTATTCCAATGCCAAGCATCTGGACTCAAGAACAAGGAATTCAAAAACTAGGAATTACAAATATTTCATTTGAAAAAAAAAATTTGAAGTGGCCGAGTAGCCCCAGCCGAAGACACCCCGCAAGGCTGCCAGCCGAGGCGCCACAGCCGAGGAAGCCCTCGAGGAGCACCTGGCCGAGCAGCCAAGGCCGAGAAGCGCCCGCAAGGCCTCCAGCCGAGCAGCCCTGGCCGAGGACATCATGTGATGTTCTAAAAATAGAAATGATTGCAAGTGCACAATCTCGTTTAAGTAATTTTAGATTCGATCCACAGAGACTATTTTATTTTCGCAAACTTAATTTTTAACTTAACCGTATTAGAACAATTTTGGTTTTTGGAAATTTTGATTTTCACTAAATAATTACAAAAAGGAAATGCAAGCTATTTCTAGAATTAATTTTTTTCTAATTTAGAATTAATTAAAATTTGAAAACACAAAAAAACAAACTAAATTATTCTAAAATTCTATATTAAAACAAAATTTTTTTCTAAAACATTTTTTTTTTGTTAATCGAATTAAACAAACTTTTTTTTAAGAAAATTTATTTACAAGAAAATTTTAGAAAATTGGACATGATGTGTTTGTAAATATATAGACACGAATCCAAAATCAAAGAACCAAAAACTATGTAACTAAGCGGAAATGACAATCCACAATTAGCAAATTCAACCAACAACAGGACAATTAGTTCTCAGCACAAAAATAGAACCGCAAAAATAAGAAATAACGACTACACTCAGACCAAACCAACACCAATTCAAACAAAACTATGTACAAACTCAGTACTAGACTCGTTAGCCATTTGACTCAACACAGAAACGCAACAAACCCAGACAAAAACAATTCAACTCAAACTACTTGACTAAGTAAACAAATAGCAACTCGAACAAATGAACGGAGACAGCTCGGTAGAAAAACAACAGACAAATTAAAACAAGACCCAGAACTCGGAACTCGAAACCACATGACTCAGCGACACTGCAAGCCAACTCGGCAAAGATACAAAACTCGACATAAACGAACCGAGTCAACTCAGCTACTCGATGCAAACTCAACGATCTGGGCTCATCAAAAACAGAAACAGAAAACCCCGACTTGTGAAATCACTACAACAAAACAGGATTCAGCCATCCAACTCGACAACTAGCAATTTACAATCAAAACGCAGACACGAAAATGACTTAGAACAGAACTGAGTCAACCTGATTGAAACTTGAAATGCAACACAGAGAAAATAGCAAAAAAAAACAGAAAACAAGAAGAGGTGAAACTGAGTTTGCCTTCTATTCAACAAAGAAGAGAAGAAAATAAGAAGAAGAAAAGAGGGGTTTGTTAAATTAAGGAAAAAAACTGCTGGTTTTGCTTTTAATCGAAGAAGAAGGAGAGCAGAGGAACTATGGGTTCTAATTGAAGGAGAAATACATAAAAAAAATTTAAAAAAATTGGGTTTGCTGAGAAAATGACATATAGCTTCGAATTAACCCAAAATACGAACTGATTTTTTTTAAGCTTCAAATTAAGAGAAGTGAAATCAGGTAACAAATACTGAAAATTACTGAAACGAATATTTTTGTGTTTTTTTTTAAAAATAACTAAATACGATAATAAAGAAATAACTACGAATTTAAAATTTACACTAAATCGAGGATTTGAGATTAAATTAAAATGGCCCACAATAAAATCGAAATTTAAAGGGGCAAAATTACCAATTAAAACTAAAATTAAAACTACGAGCAAGAAAATAAAAAATCGTTATTTTCAACCCATAGTGGTTAGCATTTCGCTACTTTGTCCACTAAACGGATTTACGAAAATAACGAAAGCTATGCAACAAAAACGAAAGAACAAGACGAGAAATTAAAGGAAACAGAATTTTTTGCATTAAAGTAAAAAGTGCTTACAAGATTTGAAACTAAGAAAAATAAGAAATTAAAGCTACCCTAAAATCTAAGTTGATAATTATAAGGGGGTGAGGGGGTATTTATATGATAAGAATTAGGGTTAAGGGGTGTGTTGGGTTAATCTCGACCATACACCTTTTAATGTGGGGGAGAAATCCTAGCCATCTAAATGTTTCCTTCCCCCTTAAGCTTTGTAGAGTAGATCTTGGCCATACAATTATTTAGTGTGTTGGGATGATCTCCACCTTCCATGTGTCTTGAAAGATTCCCTTTCCACCAAGCTCCTAATTCTTTTTCCTTTTTTTCATTGAAGTCTTTTTTCTTCCTATTTTTCCCTTCCTTGCTCTTTATTTCTTTATTTTTCCATTCCTTTATTTATTCACGAATTTCCTGAAATGCAACAAAATAAATTATTAAAATATGAGTACAAGCAATAAATAGGTGATAAAAATATGCACTTATTGAATGCCCCCATACCTATCTTTTGCTCGTCCTCGGGTAAAACAAAAACAAAAAGAAAATCTAGATAAAAAGTCCTATACTCCTTTTCGTAGGTATGACGGTTGCATTTGGCATATGCAGCAAGCCCTTTAAACCCCTAGGCAGCCCTAGTGGACGAGTGAGGTCTCGTGAGGGCCTATAGTGAATGTACCCACAAAATCAATCTAGTTCGTATAAAAGATTACATGGCAATGCAACACCACACATACATGACCTCTCATGATACATCAACTTAAGAATCAAAATGAAGTTGCAAAGTCTTGGTGTGGAAAGTGCAAGGATTCACACAGTCTACTTAAAGAAGCATGCACAAGGGATTACAAGTTCATGTCAAGTGCAAAAATTATTGGAAACCATGCTAAGTCTACAAGAGCACACCTTAGAGTCAAAACTTGAGATCTCATATGCAAAAAAAACAAGCAATACCTCACATTTCACTCACAAAAGAACATTCACTCAAGAACAAGGGTAAGTGTATCACTCAATTCCAACAAAATCAAAAGCATGCTTGACATTTGGTATCATTCTAACTTAAACACAACATACATCAATGATGACAATCAAAAGGTCTTTATTTGGGTTGTAATGGGGCTAGGGACAGGGAATGTCAAGTAAGGCCAAAACAAGGTGAAGTGTCAAAATCTAGTAGTCACCACGAAAAACATGCACAACACCAAACTTCCTCCCCACGTAATTTTTTTTTTCTTTTAACAAAAAGACTTGACTACTCGAATGAAGGAGAATTACAAAAAACATAAGTATGCTCTCATATATAAATATTTTTTTTATTTTTTTTATAAGAGTTAAGATAAATATAAGCAACCATTATCCTCCTTTAGATTTAACTTGAAAATCGACTAACAAGGTAACCAACAAAACATATATTTCCTCAAAGTTATGAACAAAAGTAAACCCATTTCATACACCTTATTACTCCCTCAAGTTCCTACTAGCCTTTGACAAGTTGGGATCAAGTATACGTAAGGCTGTACAAGAAAAAGGTCTTAGGCGAGTAATGTGGTGTGTCACCGAAAGAATTTGATTAAGGTCAAAGGGGTAACTAATTGATCACATAAGAATGGTGTGGATATTTTGGGAAATATGGGTTATTCCTAAATGCCTTTATCATCTTATCATCAATCAATGTCATGTGTTTCAAGAAAGAACTCAAACAAGTGCTAGCAATGCAAATGACAAGTGGACACTCAAGCAAACGAATATAAATGCAAATGATGTGCAATTAGGCTCAAAACTCACTTGGTGTGGTAGAACATAATCAATCTCAAGTAAAGGTATCCTCAATGCACCTACTTGTACTCAAAGCATGAAAACCAAATCATCTTACACCTAATCATGACCTTCTAATTTCTTGCACAAATCAAATAAGTCTATTAGTTTCACCTTGCTAGTGTAAGTGTGTGGACAAGAACTTAGCAAATCACTTCTCAATCAAAAGCTAAAGGAACACAAGATTATTATAGCATGTAAGGGTGCATCAAGCAACTAGAAATCAATTAACAAGACTAGAATAAGATTAGAACTCTACTATTTACAATTCTACAACTCTTTTTGTGATTTTTTTCATTTTTTAATTTTTTTGGATTTTCTGACTTTTACACTAAAAACCATCCCCCATACCTAAATCATGCATTGTCCTCATTGTAGGCAAATGCAAAAGAAATGAGAAAGGAGAAAGATGAGGAAATACCTGATAAAGGATGACGGAGACTGAAAACTTCTAAAAAATTACAAAAGAAAATAACTCACACACGCACATAATTCCTCCCCCGTACCTAACGTTCACGAGGGGAGGCAAAGGAATAAAACCGAATTAGCCGATGCCGGTGGGAAAATTGGGGTGCAACTTTGAGAAAATATCAAGAAATGTTTGAAAATTTTCATTAGCAAAGATTTTCTCAAGCAACATAGAATCATTCAACCTTATTGAACAAGTGTCACTAATGTTCTCCCTAAACCAACTCAAGGCTTCTTTATTTTGTTTAAGCAAATTAGAGACAATGAAAGTTTGGTCATGGGTTGAATCATTAGGAATGACATAAGTTAAAGGTTCATCTTTTCCCAAGGGCTGTTGATCAAACTCGGAAAGATACAAAGTTGAGTCAAATGTAGGAGGTTTTCCCACGGGAGTCTTAACAATGGTACTAGGTTTGACAACGGCCTCAACACGAACATTCTCGGGTGGTGTCTCCCACTTAGAACAAATGTTGTCCAACTCTCTCAACATCTCTTCCGAGGTCATATCCCTTAACGAATGAACATACTCTCGGTTAGACTCATGGTTGACTTTGAAATCCTCATTGAGAAGAGACTCAATCTCACTATCCTTAAGGTTTGACCAATTAACAATGTCATCAACAAGATTAACCCCGATTGCTTGTTCATAAAACTCATTGGGTTCTTTTCTGACATTAAAGATGTTAAGGTTAATTGTCATATTACCAAAAGTGAGTTTCATCGAACTATCCCTACAATTAATCAAGGCATTGGATGTAGCAAGAAAAGTCGTCCTAGAATGATCGGGATTTGGTTCTTAGGATTCGTGACGGGTTGAGTCTCGAGGACAACAAAGTCAACCGGAAAGATGAATTCACCAACCTTAATTAGCACATCCTCAATTATTCCCTTAGGTGTTTTGATAGAACGATCGGCTAATTGAATTGTCATGTTCGTCTTTTGAAGTTCGCCTAAACCTAGGGCTTGATAGACCGAATGGAAGGAGATTCACACTAGCGCCCAAGTCAAGTAACGCCTTGTCCACAAAAGTATTGCCTATGACACATGAAATTGTAGGACAACCTGGGTCCTTATATTTCACGGGAATTTGGTTCGAAAGAATTGAACTAACATGAGAAGTCAAAAAGGTTTTCTTAGGGACGTGAGGGAACGTTTATGAGTACACAAATCTTTTAGACACTTAGCATAAGAGGGAATTTGTTGAATGGCATCTAAAAGAGGAATGTTGATCTCGACTTGCTTGAAAACTTCCAAAATCATTTCTACTTGAGGTGATTGTTTGTTTGAAAGGAGTCTTTGAGGATAAGGAGCTTTAGGCTTAAAGACTCATTCGCTAGACACATCGGGAATGGAATTGGAAAGTGGAAAAACAATCGAAGATTCATTAGGTGAAGGTGGTGTTTGAGTCGATGAAGGCTCGCTAGATGATGATGATTTATGAGAAGATTCTGATGACTCGGGAGTGGATTTTGAAGTTGAGGGTTCAAGTGGTGAAGGTGTGGGACTAGATGACTCGAAAGGCACGGGATTTGGAAGATGGTTTGAAGGATTGAGTTTAGGGTTTGGTTCAACATTTGACTCGTCTTCTTCGTTGGGGGACTCGACTCCAACTTGATTATCATCTTTGTTTCCTGACCTTAGAGAAATGATAGCATTAACATTTTCGGTAGGTCTTTGGTTGAGAGGAAATTTGGGGTTGACCTCGGATTGACTCGGGAACTTGTTTTTCTCTCGCTCACACATGTCGTTGGCTAATTGACTCACTTGAACCTCTAACTTAGATATGGCTTGAGTCGTAACATTTAAAAGTTGCCTATCTTGAGTCATGGTTTGCATGAAGGTTTGTTGAGATTGAGCCAAATTAGTTGTTGATTTTAAAAAGCGCATCAAGAGTCTTTTCCAAGGAATTAATTCTTTTATCCGACTCGTGAAAGCCGAGAGGGTGGGCGGGTGCTTGAGTCGGGGCTTGAATCGAGTTTGGATAAGGAACTTGATTTTGAATCGGGTACGAGTTTTGATTGGGCTTTTAAAAACAAGGAGGTTGAAAAGAAAGTGGCGTAGATTGGTAGTTTTAGCCTTGGTTCCACGAGAAAATCGGGTGATTCCTCCAACCGGGATTATAAGTAGGTCCAACCGGATCATTCCTAGGGATTGGTTGAAACACCGCATTAATTTGATTATAGCCGGGAAAGTACGAAAAACCTTGATTAAAATTAGAGCACATAGACACATTTGAGGGGACCTTACTAGTTTCTAGGGCTTCGAGTCTTCTAGTAAGGGTGGCTAACTTGGCATCAGTAGCAATATTGTTTCCAATTGAATGCATACCCCTAGAAGAACTAGAGACTCGTTGGACTTATGAGGCTCCCTAGTAGACTCCCACAACATGGTCTTCTCGGCTAATTTTTCGAAAAATACCCACCCTTCATCCTCATCTTTCTCCATGAATTTACCTTGGCACATAGACTCTAACAAAGCGGTTGTTGGACTATCTAAGGCCTCGTAAACGATCTTACAAAGTCTCCATTTTTCTATGCCGTGGTGGGGGCATTGTGATAAAAGATTTTTTAAACGATCAAAATATTTCGAAAAAGACTCATTTTCCTTTTGATGAAATTGATTTATCTCGTTTGTAATCCTTGTAGTCTTATGGTTTGGAAATTCTTTTTAGAAAAATTACCACAAATCCCCCGCGTAGAAATAGAATTAACCGGTAGGCTATACAACCATTTTTTAACATTTTCTTTAAGCATAAAATTAATGAGCCTAAGACTAATCGAGTCCTCGATTAATTGTTGGAGTTTTTGTAAGGCACAAACCTCCTCGAATTCATGGATGAAAAGATACGGGTCCTCAACTTCATTCCCGGTAAATTTGGGTAACATGCTAATGTGTTGAGCTTTGATTTCGAAATTATTACAATTTACGGGAGGAAGAGTGATACACGAGGGTTGGGCAGAACAGGTGGGATAACAACGGTCCTTAAGAGACATGGCCATGTTTACTATTGGTTCGGAATTATCTAAAGACTCGCAATCAGAAGAGGAAGAAATCTCAAACGATCTAACTAGTCTAGAAGAATTATCCATAATCCAAATAGTACGCATAAACCATGAAAGGGAACACGTAGCAAATAAGTGCGATAAAATAAACACATAAAAAAAGGGTGAAAAAAATTAAAAGAAAAAAAAATTATGGTTTTGCTTTTAATCGAAGAAGAAGGAGAGCAGGGGAACTATGGGTTATAATTGAAGGAGAAATACATAAATAAAATAAAATTGGCTTTGCCGAGAAAACGACATATAGCTTCGAATTAACCAAAAATACGCACTGATTTTTTTTTAAGCTTCGAATTAAAAGTAGTGAAATCAGGTAACAAATACTGAAAATTACTAAAACTAATATTTTTGTGTTTTTTTTATTTTTCATAATAACTAAATACGATAATAAAGAAATAACTACGAAATTAAAATTTACACTAAAACGAGGATTTGAGAATAAATTAAAATGGCCCACAATAAAATCGAAATTTAAAGGGGCAAAATTACGAATTAAAACTAAAATTAAAACTATGAGCAAGAAAATAAAAAATTGTTATTTTCAACCCATAGTGGTTAGCATTTCGCTACTTTGGCCACTAAACGGATTTACGAAAATAATGAAAGCTATGCAACAAAAACGGAAGAACAAGACGAGAAATTAAAGGAAACGGAATTTTTTGGATTAAAATAAAAAGTGTTTACAAGATTTGAAACTAAAAAAAATAAGAAATTAAAGCTACCCTAAAATCTAAGTTGATAATTACAAGGGGGTGAGGGGGTATTTATAGGATAAGAATTAGGGTTAAGGGGTGTGTTGGGTTAATCTCCACCATACACCTTTTAATGTGGTGGAGAAATCCTAGCCATCTAAATGTTTCCTTCCCCATTAAGCTTTGTAGAGTAGATCTTGGCCATACACTTATTTAGTGTGTTGGGATGATCTCCACCTTCCACGTGTCTTGAAAGATTCCCTTTCCACCAAGCTCCTAATTCTTTTTCCTTTTTTTCATTTAAGTCCTTTTTCTTCGTCTTTTTCCCTTCCTTGCTCTTTATCTCTTTATTTTTCCATTTCTTTATTTATTCACGGATTTCGTAAAATGCAACAAAATAAATTATTAAAATACGAGTTCAAGCAATAAATAGGTAATAAAAATATGTAAAAATATGTACTTATCATCAAGCAAGGCCTCCAGCCAACCTGGTCTTACCGAGTAGGCCTCACCAAGGGCGTGGCCGAGGTGCTTGAGCCGAGCAGGTCTTGGAAGGGCCTTGGCCGAGCAGAAAAACAAGAAAGACCAGAAAAATCAAGAAAAACATTCAATTTCTTGGGATCGAAATTAGTGATAAAATTTCAGAAAATTGAGTCGAAACGATAATTTCTGAACAGTACTAGTCTTCAGAAATAAAAAAATTTCAGCGTATTTCGGAATAGCACTAGTCTTCAGAAATGAAAAATTTCCAGCTCGACCCCGGCCAGGGGCTCTGCCCCTTGCACCCCGCGAGGGGCTGCCGCCCCTTGGACCCCGCCCGGGGGCTGCCACCCCCCGGACCCCTGCTCGTTTGGCGTCGTTTAGCGTTGTTTAGTGCCGTTTATCGTTGTTTAGTGTCGTTTAACGCCGTTTAGCATCGTTTAAACATCGTCTAAGATCGTTTAGCACCGTATAGTGTCGTTTAGCACCGCTTTAATACCTTTAAGGGTTAATTCACACGAAAAATAGGTAAACATCATCGTAAATGTGTCGGTCGCTCCACGCTTTACACTAAGACGGTATTCGTGAAACACTAGTGTACAGAGATAAAACCCGGAGTATCGAAAAAGACAAATATAACTTCTACGAAAACTTGAAACGTTTTCCCAGAAGTTGGGGGGCAAATGATATGGGTAAATGTAAAACCCTAAAACAGTAATTAATGCTATATTAATTATGTAATAAATGAGGCCCAATAAGAAGGATCGAAATACTAGTTGGCCTTGAATTTGTTATACTTGGATCAAGAATGCGGCCTGTATCGGGGACGCCCAATAAAAGGCCCGCTTCTAGAATCCTTAATTTGGAACTCAGAAATCTACAAGAAATTTGAATCCTTGATTGACACAAATTACAATCACCGAATTTGAGAAAGACTTAGCCTCTAAGGCATACAACTATATAAGGAAACAGACTCCTACAAGGTAGGAGTCTAGAACCTTCCTCAAGGAAGACTTGCCCACCAAGTCACTTAACCCTACTACGATTCTTAGGCTTCTCAGCCTATATAAAGGGCCTGACCCCTCATTCTCAGAACTACGTTTTTGGCTTGATTCTTGATATTCATCAAGGTACGTAGGCATCTTGTGAAGGCAGAATTAGCCACGAACACGAGAGCAGCCATTAAAAGCACGAAGCTCACAAACCCCATCATTAAATACAAGTAAACCCTAGCCGCAATTCAATAACTTAGTTTTTATTCCACAACAGTTCCATAACTTATTTTTAAAATTTTCTTTTTTTTATAAAAATAGGATTGTCCTATTTTTATAAAAAAATTGAAAATTTCAAAAATAAGTTATGGAACTATCCTTCAAATCTACCTTAAAATGCGTACCAGACACCATATTTTGAAACGTTAACAAATGGGTGGGACGTATGGAGTAATCGATTCTGATACTCGTTCCAGAGTGAACCAAATAGATTATATTGTAACGCCATTCTCATTCCAGCATGATCGAAACATCATCAGTAAAATGGTTCCCATTCCTATTTACCCCTTCCAACCACTCCTATTCTAGGAGAGATATATTTAACATATACTTCTTCAAATGTAACGATATGTTTAGGTGCGAGGGTGCGCAGGGATGCGGCCTGATACGTACGGGATGCGCTATCAAGTGTGTCCTCATATTTCACTGCTACGATTCGTGGGGGGTATGGGAGAAGGGGGATGAGGGAATGGCATAAATAGTAATAAGAAGATTAGATTGAGAGAAGAAAAGAGAGCAGTTGCCATCACCGTTGGTTGTTTCCGGTCGTTTTCGTCGCCGTTCTTCGATCCTTGCATCTCCTCTCCGCCTTTATTGGTTGGGTAAGTAGACTCGTCTTCGTCTTTGATCTATGTTTATTTGAATCACTGAGTAGTGTACTACTGTTATACATGAGTGTATCTGTTATGTGTATATATGCGTATATGTGGGGTGTACAGTTCCGTTTATACATATATCTGGTATTTGTTATGTTGACTGCTGTATGGTTGTTGTTGACTATGCCTATTATTTCTACAAATATGATAAGTTACACTTATACATGCTGTGTGCGTGAACACGTGTGTTAGGTAGTCAGACATATTAACACTTTTTGCTATGTATTTTTATTATTAAGGTTGATTAAATTGTTTTTATTATCTAATTAAAATAAACTATTGAATTAATTTATTAAATAAATAGAAAATATTTAATATTTGTCGTATCTCGCCGCACCCGAATCCCAATATTTTAAAATTTGTCGAATCCTCGTATCCCTGTACAATGCAGTATTTACCTTAGACATTTGGAAATTCGCTATTCACTAGTAAATTGAATAAGTTGTGGAGCGAATCCACTTGATCATTTTGTGGAGCGAAAAATGGCTTTTTCCATTTGTGAAGAGAAAAAATGGCTTAGGCCTCCCTGAGGAGCAATTTTATGCTTGGCTCCCTTGAGGAGTGAAATCCTCCTTGGCCATGTGAGGAGAAAATCCTGTGTACTCCTTGAAAATCATTCTTCATCTTATTGCCTTAACAAATATCTCGAATTTAACCTTCCCACAATTTACTCCCTTTTCAGCACTTGATCAATTCTTCTGTCTATTCTAAATACCATGATCTATTTCGTTGAGTTGATGTTTAGTGCACTGGTCTAGTTCAAAAATGACTAACCCTGATCTTGATCACTGTAATTTCTTTTACAATATCAATTGAGCAAGTCTACAGCTTTGTTGTTGCTTTAAATGATATCCACTGGAGTCCTCTTGTAATAACATTGAATCTTGAATACTTCTAAAGTTTCAAACGTCTTTAAAATTTGTTCGTCACTGTATCTTCTAATATTCTGGATTCTTGTGCTTCATTTAATATCGTACTATCTTTTGTTCTTGTGTTGAGTTATCGTTATCTCTATTACATATTACGTTACACTATGTTTTACACTGATGCAAATTTTGACATGTTTGAGTTAGTGAACATCATCAGGCACGCAGATCATGTCTGAAAATTAAATGCTATGTGACATTGTTCATGTCCCATTCTCTGCATATTTACCTGCTCTTACTCTTACGAACGAGGCAATTTATGCTAATGGTGGCAAGAAACTTTGTCTATGGAACCACCATCCATTTAAGGCCTCTTCGATGCAGACAAGATATCATAATTGCTATGTTTATGATTTATGTTATGAAATTAATTAATCCATGTATTATTTGCATTATTATCTGAATAAATGGCTTCTTATTTAAAGTATTTCACTTGCATCAAAACATAACATTCCCACTAGCTATATTCAATGATCAACAGAAAAACAACATTCTCAACAAATCTCAGTCCAAACTATTCTCTGGACAACATTCTGCATTTTACTCAATTTTTTTTAAAAGTTATGTAATTCAGACAACACTATAGAACCATTGTTTTGAAGATATTAAACAATGCAGTTTAAGAAACACTTGTCTGATTTCAATATGGTTAATTGTAGATTTGTCTGAAATACTTTCAAACAATTGTTCGTATAAACCGTTATGTAGGCCGTTTAGTTTGCTGTATAATTTGAGTTGCTAGACAATGGTTTTTAAAGCGTTGTAGCGGACTGGTTTAGACAATACTTCTTTTGGGATGAAAATTAAACTGTTATCTGTTTATTTCAGCCAATACTTTTTTGTTGGACTGTTGTCAAATAAGTGTTGTCTGTTCTAGTTTTTGTTGTAGTGTCTTTTCGACAGCTCCTAAATTCGATCATATTTGGTCGAAATTAGCCGATCCCATTAAATTCAACCATATAAATAGGCCACAATCAAATATATTTAATCGAAAAAGCTTCTAACTGTCTTGTAGTGACCCTAATTTTTATTCCGCAACAGCCATGAACACAAAACCAATGACAGTTGACAAATTTAATCCAAATCATACTAGTAATGGGATGAAATGGTCAAGTTAATTAAAATAATAGAAATTTCTTAATATAATGAAATGTGGATTTGCGCACACTTATATCTACAAGCTAGATTAAGGCGTTCATGTCAACCAACAATCAGAAATTGTGTTAAAATATTCAGTAATTAATTATTAGCTAGTTAGAGGTAAAAGGTTATCTTTGTTTTGGCGGAGCCAAGCATGTTCGAGAATTATTAACTATGGCTGCAGCAAGTAATGCAAGACCACTGGAATTCCATGGGCTGAATTGTTGAGATTATGAAACTAAGGTAAACATTTCAGAATGCATCCAACTGAGAAGAATTGAGCAATAAAAATATATTTATAACATTGGTCAGTGGTAATGCTAATGGTGTGCTATATATAAGAAATGTCTAAACAATTGCCTAGAATATCTGCTGGAGATTTCTGCAACCACCGATTAAAGTTTACGGGAAGCCAATATACTATTAGTTATGAGGAACATATATGGTAGAATGAGAGGGATGGAAGATGGAGAGAACTACCTTAAATATGCGTGGAGAAATACACTCCTGCTTCTAGAAGAATGAGCAAAAACAATGGGTAATTTGAGACAATATACTCAGAAATCAAGGTAAACATGCAAACTTACAGAGTCTAGTTATTTATATCGATATGAGAAAATTTATTAAAATTAGCATACAAATCAACGTCATAAACCTAACTAAATTTGCACACAAACAGAGAATGTTTGCTCTCACAAGGACATTTTAAACGAATTAAAAACTTGGTAAAAAGTTACTACAAGTCATTAACATGATTTTAACAATCATTAGTAAGCAGGAAAAATATTTGATTGCCAAGCTTACAGCACTTACGTACAATAGAGTTTGCAGGGCACCTGATATACCATCTTTCTGCTTGTTCAATATTAATCAGCATTGATTTACATGCATATGCCTCCTCAACTGGAACTAAATATTTCTAGAAAGCTAGTTTTTTTCTGTAAAATAAATATTACACTTGACATAAACCAATTTAAATCATAAAACATATTTTACAATCTCTGGTAGTTGCATCATACCTGCCTATATTAGATTTAGATTTTCAGCTACAACGGAGAGAAATAAAAACAAAAGGAAATTTAAGTCTAAACAAGAAAGCTTAGAATAATCTGGTATAGCTTAGTGACGAAGAGATATGCCTGTATAATCCATCTGTCCAATACAAGAGTGATATGGGCTGAAAATAAGCCCTAAAGACACATTTAATATGGTATTAATTAGACCCAGTATGGTCCAAACATGGGGACCATTAATGAGGTCAGAATCCCTATTTTAATATTAATTTCGTAATTAATATTGAGGGAAATAAACGACTCAGCAATAAGAGTTGGATAAGGATAATATCCCCTTCAAACTTAGCCACCAAGGCATCCAATTCGATATGGAAACTGATTCCTATAAGGAATAGATCTAGAACCTTCCTCAAAGACTTGTCCACCAAGTCTCCAAATCCTACCATAATTCTAAAGCTTCTCAAGCCTATATAAAGGGCCTGACCCCTCATTCTCAGAACTACGTTTTCTTGGCTTGATTCTCTAATACAGAGATACGTAGGCATTCTGTGAGGACCGCTTAGTCTCGAACGCAGAAGCAGCCATTAAAGCTCGAAGCTCAACCACCCTTGCATTAATTACAAACCGTAACCTAGTTTTTATTCCATAACATTTGGCGCCGTCTATGGGACGAAGACATCAACCATGGTTACCACTCGAAGAACAACACCGGTCTCAACCGAGGCTACCTCTGGAACCGTCGTTCCACCAATCACTGCTCCTCCTGTTGGTACAGAGCAAGGGTATGTATCCCAATTGACGGAAACAAACCCTCATACTCAGATCTCTCAACCACAAGGGACGAGTCCCCATGTTGAAGGACCTCAGCCAGTAATCGTCCCTCTAGGACAAGAGACTAACCCGCTCCAGATGATAGTCTCTCCTCTCCCTCTGAGTAGCCGCCCGCCGCTTCACAGTCTCTCCACTTCTTCGCTCCCTGTCAACACCAACCCACTGTATGGGCTGCCTAACTACCCCCAGGATCCAAGGGATCCAGGACCAAGCGGTCATGCTCGGCTGATCCATGGGCAACAACAACCCCCTTATCTTAGAGGCCCGGCCCCTCCTGAACCAGGATACTATGATTACTCTGGTCCTTATACTGGAGACTCGTCGTCTGAAGACGATGATCGAAACGAAGCCCCAAGGAGGCGACGTGCTAGTAAGGAACCTTTGAGGAGGAATCCATCAAACCGTGATGGTCCTTTAACAATTGAAGAGAAAATTAAGGCTTATGAAGCCGAGATTCAGAAGCTGAAGGACGACCAAGAAAGGGAGCAAGAGAGACAGAACCCTTATAATCAGACTCGACCTCCTCCGACTTCAGGAGGGATTCCCTTCATAGATTTGGAGAGGTCTTCAAGGAGACACCGAAGGGCTGAAGCCCCAACCAGAGGAACTACAAGGGTGGAACTCCCCAAGAATAACCCCAAAGATCTGATGCTACAAGGAGATCTTGATGATCCAACCCCTCCATTCACTGAGGAGGTGATGAACGCACATATCTCCCGAAAGTTTAAGATGACCACAATCAAAGCTTACGATGGAACGGGGGATCCTGCAACTCATGTGAGAACGTTTACAAGCGCATTGTTACTACAGCCTGCTAACGATGCCCTTAAGTGTAGGGCGTTCCCCCAAACCCTGTCGGGCATGGCGCAACGTTGGTATAGTCATTTACCTCCAAACTCGATTAGCTCTTTCAAGGAGTTGAGTACCGCTTTTGTCAGTCAATTCATTAGCGGAAGAATTCATGAGAAAAGCTCTGCATCCCTTATGTATGTAACACAAGGAAAGAATGAGAACTTAAGAGATTATATCAAGCGATTCACTAAGAAGACCCTGAATATCACTGATTTGGAAAATAAGGTGGCTATGGTAGCCTTGTAGCATGGAACCACGAATCTTTTTTTTAAGAGGTCGTTGGCAAAACACCCCCCTGAAAGCATGGATGAACTCCAACGAAGGGCGGACAAGTATATAAAAGCTGAGGACATCATCAAGAAGGAAGCCGCATTGGGCAATGGAGGGAACAACAAGCGGAAGTAAGAACAAGAGTACGATGCTAGGGACAAGTATCCCCGAACTAGCAGAGACTCTGAATCTGCTCCAAAAAAGAACTCGGGTCCAAGGTTTTCCGAATATGCCAGGCTTAATGCTCCAAGAAGCCAGATCCTGTTGGACATTGAAAAGGAAAAGGACTTCCGATGGCCGAAGCCACTTAGGGGAGACCCAGCTAAGCGGAATAAGGAGCAATACTGCAGGTTCTATAAAGATGTGGGACATGACACCGACGATTGTAGGCAACTCAAGGATGAGATTGAGTTCTTGATACGAAGAGGAAAACTAAGTCAGTTCACCAAGGGTGATGACCGTGGGAACCAGAGAAGGGACAATGACAGAAGGGACAATGAAAGGAGAGATAATAACAGGAGGGATGACAACCATGATCGCAATCCACAGCCTCGAAGGGCAGTTATCAACATGATCTGGGGAGGCCCGACAGCAGCTGGCACAACTAAGAATTCCCGAAAGGCTTATGCTAGAGAAGTAATGCACATTGTGGGAGAAGCCCCGAAGCGTGCTAAAACTGAGATGGTGATTGGTTTCGATGATTCATACTTGGAAGGGGTGAAGTTCCCCCATGACGACCCGCTGGTCATAACTCGTGTGATTGGAAACTCAGAAGTAAAACGAGTCTTGATAGACAATGGGGCTTCTGTGGATATTTTGTTTCATGATGCATTTGTGAAGATGGGATACAACGACTCTCAATTGACCCCTACAAACATGCCTATATACGGGTTTAACGGAGTGGAGTCCAACGTTGAAGGGACTATTCAGCTACCCGTGACTATTGGACAGGATCCTAAAGAGGCGACTCAGATGCTGAACTTCTTGGTGATCAAGGCAGCCTCAACATACAACGCAATCCTTGGAAGGACTGGACTTCATGCGTTTAAGGCTGTGGCCTCTTCCTATCATATGAAGATTAAGTTTCCGACACGGAATGGTGTCGGAGAACAAAAGGGTGATCAGAAGATGGCAAGAAGTTGCTATGTAGCCGCGCTGAGGGCCGATGGAGTCGTGGGGCAGGTACTTCCGATTGAAGACATGGATGTCCGCGATGATGAAGAACATAGAGGGAAGCCAGCAGAGGATTTGATTCCCATACCTCTAGAGCCGAATGATCCTGAAAAAGTTACTTATGTTGGAGCATCTCTGAAAGAACCCCTGAAGGGCAAGTTGATAGAATTCTTACAGACGAATAGCGACGTGTTCGCTTGGACAGCAGCTGATATGCCAGGGATTGACCCCCAACTCATAACTCACAAGTTAAATGTTGATCCCAAAAGGAAGACAATAAAGCAGAAAAAGAGAAACTTTGCTCCGGAAAGGCAAGAGGCCATTAGGCAAGAAGTGGATAAGCTCTTGGAAGCTGGTTTTATTGAAGAGATTCAGTTTCCCGAATGGTTAGCGAACCCTGTCATGGTCAAGAAAGCAAATGGGAAGTGGAGGATGTGTATAGACTTCACTGACCTGAATGATGCATGTCCAAAAGATTGTTTTCCCCTGCCGAGGATTGATATGTTGATAGATGCCACAACAGGACATGAGATGTTAAGCTTCATGGATGGATTCAGCGGCTATAATCAGATTAAGATGCACAAGGATGACATCCCTAAGGTATCTTTCATAACTGACTTTGGTGTCTTCTGTTATCTTGTTATGGCTTTTGGTCTAAAGAATGCAGGAGCTACTTACCAACGATTGGTGAATAAGATATTCGCCCATCTGATTGGAAAAACCATGGAGGTATATGTTGATGACATGTTGGTCAAGAGCCTACTCAAGGCTGATCATATCAAGCACCTCGGAGAGGCATTTGAAGTGCTGAGGCACCATAAGATGATGTTGAATCCCGCTAAGTGTGCCTTTGGCGTTGGATCTGGAAAGTTTTTAGGACTGATGGTTTCAAAGAGAGGCATTGAGGCCAATCCTGACAAGATCAGGGCGATTTTAGACATGGAGCCACCACGCTCTATAAGAGATGTGCAGAAGTTGACAGGCCGAGTTGCAGCTTTAGGAAGATTCATCTCCAAGTCCGGTGACAAATGCTTGCCTTTCTTCCAAGCGTTAAGGAAGATGAAAAATTTTGAGTGGACATCTGAGAGCCAAGAGGCCTTTGAGCAACTGAAGAAGTACATGGTTGAAGCCCCGTTGTTGACCAAACCAAGTCCTGGGGAGATTCTTTGTCTAAACCTGGTGGTATCCGAACAAGCCATGAGTGCTGTCCTTATTCGGGAAGAGGAGAGAGTCCAGAAACCTATCTACTATGTGAGCAAAGTGTTTTCTTTGTCATTAATAACCGCCTCAAGGAAGTTGCGGCCTTACTTTCAGGCACATAAGATTCAAGTTCTGACAAACCACCAGTTGAGGAACATATTGCATAGCCCTAAGGCCAGTGGAAGGCTAATCAAATGGGCGATTGAGTTAGGAGAGTTTGATACCACATACAAGCCTCGAACAGCTATCAAGGCTCAGGCATTGGCTGACTTCGTGGTTGAATGCACTATTAACAACCAAGAAGTCGGGGGGCAAGAGATAATGACTACCCCTGGGCAGGAGAAAAAAGAAGAAGAACTTACACCTGATCTGAAGGAATATTGGGTGCTCTATTTTGATGGAGCATCAAAAACAAAATCTAGTGGTGCAGGTTTGGTTTTGCAAAGCCCCGATGGGTTCACAATTGAGTACGCTTTAAAGTTGGATTTTCCTACTACCAACAATGAGGCGGAGTATGAGGCATTAATAGCTGGTTTGGGTTTGGCCAGAATCATGAGGATCAAAAATCTCAAAGTTTGTGGAGATTCAAGGCTTGTGGTATCACAAGTAAATGGTGAATTCGAGGCTAAGGATGAGACTATGGCAAAATACTTGAGAGTAGTAAAGGCTGTTATGTCCCAGTTTGAGGAGTGCTACGTTGAGCACATTCCAAGAGAGGAAAACATTAAGGCCGATGCCCTGTCTAAATTTGCTTCTTCCGAGATAGAAATTTATTCTGGGAGTGTCTATTTTCAGGTCTTGAAGGCCCCGACCGTTAACTCAAAGTTATTGGCACCAATTGATGTAGGATGCTCTTGGATAGACCCTATCAAGGCACACCTTGAAACCGGATGGCTCCCAGACAATGCCTTGGAGGCACGAAAACTTTCAGTAAGAGCATTGAGATACACTTTGATTGAAGGCATTCTGTACAAAAGGTCGTTTGTCATCCCATACTTGAAATGTTTAAGGCCTCAAGAGGCAAGAGAAGCATTGGAAGAAGTTCATGAAGGGATCTGTGGGCAACACTTGGGGGGCAGAGCCCTAGCTCACAAGATAATTCGTTTAGGGTTCTATTGGCCGGAGATGTTGGCTGATGCACAAAACTATGTCAAGAGATGTGAAAGATGCCAGAAGCATGCCCCAATTGTGAGGCAACCGCCTGAGATCTTAACTTCAATTAACTCTCCCATTCCATTTGCGATGTGGGGGATGGATATACTTGGGCCTTTTCCCATGGCTTCAGCGCAAAGGAAATTCCTAATAGTGGCCATTGATTACTTCACTAAGTGGATTGAGGCTAAACCTCTGGCCAAGATAACCACCAAGCAAGTTTCCCAGTTCTTTTGGGAGAACATAATTTGCAGATACGGAATCCCACGAATCCTTGTAACAGACAATGGGACACAGTTCAATAATGAAGAGTTCAAGAAGTATTGTGAAGAGTATGCGATTGAGCTCCGTTTTACCTCAGTGGCACACCCACAAGCCAATGGGCAAGCTGAGGTAGCTAATCGAATTATCCTTGACGGACTGAAAAAGAGGTTCGAACGCTCTAGGAACACTTGGGTAGATGAATTGTTGCCCATACTTTGGGCATATCGTACCACTTGTAAGGTAACAACTGGAGCAACCCCATTTTTGCTGGCTTATGGAGCTGAGGCAGTTGTACCTTTAGAGATCATGCAAGCATCACCTCGAGTTGAGGCATATGAGCCAGAAACTAATGATGAAGGAATGAGACTTGCCCTTGACTTAATTGATGAAGTTAGAGATGAAGCTAATGCAAAGAATGATGAATATCAGAAGAGAGCCTCTTTTCACTACAACCAGAGAGTTAAGGAAAGATTCTTTCGATAAGGCGACATAGTTTTAAGGAAGATTGAAGCCTCAGGAGTTGGCCAGAAAGGGAAGTTAGCACCAAATTGGGGAGGACCATATCTAATCAGAAAGGTGTTAGGACGAGGATCCTACAAGTTAGAAACCTTGGACGGGGTTGAGGTGCCCCGAACTTGGCATGCTGTGAACCTCAAAGTTTATTATGTTTAAGTTCTTTTGACAAAGGCTTGAACTTTTATCTATTTATTAGGAATAAGGTTCGAATGAAACCATTATAGAGCATGTTGCTCCCAGTAGGAAATAGAGTATTTATGTAAGGGTTCAACCCATTCTATTGATATCCTTTAACAGCATAATGGAATTTATTCTGTTTTCTCTATGAGTTATTCCTCCTTGTTAAAATAAACACGAAAGGCAAACGTTGAACTAGCTTGTGAATTTAGTACCAGCCAGGGGGCCAAGTACTCGAAAATTTCTAAAGTTTAACGAAATATAAGCAAAAACGAGAATATGGAAACAAAAGAAACTAACTACATAAATAAGTTAAGTCATAAACCCCGAAGGGTAAAAGTTAAGAATAAATAAAGAAAAAAAACAGAAATAAGCCACGCAGGGCCATCTATGCATCTAGGTCATCAACTACAACATCTCCCTGGGTAGAAGGAGGATCTGCTGCCTCTATCCCAGGAGAAGAAGGTGGATCCTGAGTGGGCTGAGAGTCCCCATCCACAGCTGTCTCTGTAGCAACCTCCATAACAGCTGTCACTCCAGGGATAGCAGGAACCGGGAACCTCTCCAGGGACACCCCCTCAATCTTCCCACTAAGTTCCTCGATGATCTCCTCCCAACACTCCTTGAAGGTACCAGGAAAGTTTGCATCATACTCGGCATTCAGGACATCTTGAAAGTCCTTAGAAGCCTTGTAATCAGCAATGATGTGTTCCCTGTTCTGCTGCACCTCCAGCTGTAGCTTCCTGTTCTTCTCCTTCTCAGCAGCCAGCTCCTTCTCCACCTCCCTAAAACGAGCAAAGTTTGCCTCAGAGGAGTCAAAGTATCTGTCTCTGTCCCTCTCAGCTATAGTCTTATCAGCACGTACCTCCTTCAGGTTATGAACAGCGGCCTGAAGGTAGGCGTTCATCTGCAAAGAAAACAAGTGAATAAGGGAAACGGAAATACAATTAAATTAAAGAAGTTGAACAAGAAATTACCAAAGCAACAGCTTGGGCCCCAAGAAGCTCAATCTGGAAGTCATCAGAGGACTCCACAATGTGGACCGTATCTCGTGGAGTAACCACGCTCCTAGACCACTCAGCTGCAGCCCTAGAGTCACCTACAGCTGTATCCCTATTGCATAAACCCCATGCCACTGTAAAGGGAGTGAGGTCTTCCTCAATGGGAACTGGCTTTTCTTGAAGAAAAGCAGGAACACGCTCCACTGCGGGAGAAGCATCATCAGTCCTGGCCCTTTTGGCCCTAGGGTTCTCTGTTACCACCCTAGCAGCAGCAGCCTCCCTCTGCTTAAAAATTGGTCCCAGAGCAGCTTTGGCTGCAAAATGATTACAAAGTGTTAGAAAGTTATATCTAGCATAAAATGTTAATAAAGCAAGAGGTGAGAATTTCAAGTTAATTACCCTCAGGGCCCAAATCGCTTAGCCCATGGGCCTGCAATGAATCTTCAGAAATCAAATTTGCACATTGATGCAAATTATTAGACGTTAACAAAGCTATGGCAGCCTCTTCTTCCACACCCAATTTTATACTCCTGACAGGCCCGTCAACGGCTCTGCAGAAATTGGGCCGAAAATAGTTGTCCCAATCATCCCCATCCAAAAAGATATAAAACCACTCCCTCTTCCAATCAGGAAGGGAATCAGGGGCGGAGTCCGAAACAAAACAAGAACGGGCTAAAGAACGATGTTGGATTTTGACCCAGCCCGAATTGTCAGAAGAATTGACAAATTTGAATAAATATCGAAAAACAGAAATACTGGGCTCAAGCCCATGTTTCTTACATTGGACCATGAAACAATAGATAAAACGCCATGCATTTGGCATAAGTTGGGTTGGAAAAACCCTGGCTTCAGCCAAAAGACGGCAAACAAAAGGAGGAGGTGGAAGGCGAAAACCAGCATAAAAAGTCTCTTTGTAAACCCTAATGGCCCCAGGCTTTGGGTGACAAGCCCTTTCATTAGAGGCCGGAACTACGGCCCTATAAGGCCCATTAATACGAAAAAGTTGGGCTAGAATATCTACCCTATGCTGTTTGTATTTTGATTTATACTCATAAGCATCTAAATGAAGCATATTGGGAAAAGCTTGACCAAACTCATTTAAAAGATCTCTAAGGGAAAAAACACTGGCATGGACAAGAGATGTTTTAGGGTTCTTACCCCTTGAAAGCCGTGGAGCGGTGGTAGAAGTGTTATCGAGTTGAGACTGGCCTGAAGAGCTGGAATCCTCCATTGAAATGCTTCCCTTGAAGGCTTGAAACCCAGAAATATTGAAAAAAGAAGTTGGGAAAGATGAAGATTCAACGATCTTCAAACGGAAACTGGAGAATAGGGCGGAGGAAAGACGTCGGAAATCGCCTCGCGACAGAACCCTAGCAGAGCTTTTTGGAAAGTATTTGTGGGATAGTGAGAGATAATTTATGCTGAATAGTGAGATGAGAAATGAGGGATGCACACCACTCTTTTATAGAGTTCATGGTTGGTCACTCAACCGGTTATAGCAAGTAAATGGGCTGTCAACAGGTGACTGGGCCTTTGAATAGGCGGGAAGCCCATAAAATTCAAATTTTGAATTAATTCTAGAATGTTCTATGACATTTTTAGAAAATAGAACAAAAGCCCATCAGAATTTAAAGGCAGGAGGCCCAATTAAAAGGGCATACCCACGCCCAGGAGACCAAACTTCCTAGGCGTGCCTAAGGAAAGTGTCTCCTTGGCGGGGGTACCCACGCCCAACTTGATTTTTCTTGAAGAAGGGCATACCCACGCCCAGAAGACCAAACTTCCTAGGCGTGCCTAAGGAAAGTGTCTCCTTGGCGGGGGTACCCACGCCCAACTTGATTTTTCATAAAGAAGGGCATACCCACGCCCAGGAGACCAAACTTCCTAGGCGTGCCTAAGGAAAGTGTCTCCTTGGCGGTGGTACCCACGCCCAACTTGATTTTTCTTAAAGAAGGGCATACCCACGCCCAGGAGACCAAACCTCCTAGGCGTGCCTAAGGAAGGTGTCTCCTTGGCGGGGGTACCCACGCCCAGGATGATTTTTAAGGGACGAAGGTACACCCACGCCCAGGAGACCAAACCTCCTAGGCGTGCCCAAGGAGAGTGTCTCCTTGGCGGGGGTACCCACGTCCAGGATGATTCTTAAAGGACGAAGGTACACCCACGCCCAGGAGACCAAACTTCCTAGGCGTGCCTAAGGAAAGTGTCTCCTTGGCGGGGGTACCCACGCCCAGGAAGCATTTTTTGGCAGGATGCCTTTTTATGGTTAATCCTTTAAAATTTCTGAAAAATAATGATTGGGAAATTGAAGAATAATTTCCGAAAAACAGAAAAATTATTTTATGCTTGATAGTACTGTTGATTATTTTTGGTAAAATATCCAAGAATTAATAAAATACCTATGGGTACATAAAAATTCCTAAAATATTAGGAAAAGTACAGAAAAATACGAGAAAAATTATAGAAATATTTTCTTGACAAATTGAGCAATCATTTATGCTCATAATGCATAAAAGCTGTATAAAAGTGCCGAAATTGCTAGAAGCAAGCAAAAATTAAAGCCTCGAATAAGGCAAATCGTCGTAAATGTGTAGGTCGCTCCGCACTTTACAATCAAGACGATACTCGTGAAACACTAGTGTAAACCAAAATTCCCATATAAGGGTAGGAAAATTAAGAAGTCCCAGGTAAGGGATAAAAACGACCCCGAGTCTCGATTAAGGCAAATATAACTTCTATGAAATCCTGATCAGTTTTCCTAAGAAGTTGGGGGGCAAATGATATGGGCTGAAAATAAGCCCTAAAGACACATTTAATATGGTATTAATTAGACCCAGTATGGTCCAAACGTGGGGACCATTAATGAGGTCAGAATCCCTATTTTAATATTAATTTCGTAATTAATATTGAGGGAAATAAACGACTCAGCAATAAGAGTTGGATAAGGATAATATCCCCTTCAGACTTAGCCACCAAGGCATCCAATTCGATATGGAAACTGATTCCTATAAGGAATAGATCTAGAACCTTCCTCAAAGACTTGTCCACCAAGTCTCCAAATCCTACCATAATTCTAAGGCTTCTCAAGCCTATATAAAGGGCCTGACCCCTCATTCTCAAAACTACGTTTTCTTGGCTTGATTCTCTAATACAGAGATACGTAGGCATTCTGTGAGGACCGCTTAGTCTCGAACGCAGAAGCAACCATTAAAGCTCGAAGCTCAACCACCCTTGCATTAATTACAAACCGTAACCTAGTTTTTATTCCATAACAAAGAGAAAGATTGAATTTAATTCAAGATGGATGAATTTTTATAAATAAATAAATAGGTCGGCGACGACCCTTTAATTATTTTAGAATGGAAGACTATATACCCACGTTTCAAGAATTCTAGAGGATGAAATCGTGACAGGAATTTCTAGAAACGTTTCAAGAATTCTAGAGGATGAAATCATGAAAGGAATTTCTAGAATTTTTTGAAGAGCAAATATACATAGGTGAACTCCACTTCCCGTCTCTCCCTCTAGCTCATTATAAATGTTGTTTTTTATTTTTGATTGATCAAACTGTGATTAAAATTATATGTATATTAAATAATTGAGAAATATAAAAGAAGTTATATTATTAAAAAGTACATATAATCTATTTTAAAATGTGACATTGAGTTTTTAAAATAACAATTGAATAGTTTTTAATTTTTAATCAAAAATAAGTCAATTTGACCACTAAAAAGTAAAGAAAAACATGTAACATGTGATAGAGGAAATATTTAATTTGCCACTATCTCAAAGGGCTTGTGTAAAAAAAAGTGAGCAAGAATGCAGAAGGAATGCAATTATTTTTACTTACACATCATCATGTTAGTAATTAAAGCAACGTCATAACCTTAAATTTTGTTAAAATTTGAAAGTGTGAAAGTATTTAGATCCAAAGATCTAAGTATATTGGACTTAGTTATTACAAAATTAAATTTAGTTTCTAATTTACCACAATTAACTTATATCAACGTAATATGTGGAAAAATTGTCAAGTTAATTGATATAAAAATAATGACATATAAATGCATAGATATTCATAAAAATTAGTAAAATGCAGATGAATTCCTGAAACCTCAACTCAACTAGAATTTTAGAATGGAAGACTATATACTTTTGAGAGGATGAAATCCAGACACGAATATCTAGAATTTTTTAAAGAGCTAATCATATACATAGGTGATTTCCACTTCCAGTCTCTCCCACTAGCTCATTATGAATGTTGTTTTTTTATTTTTGATTGATCAAAATTTATATGTATATTAAATAATTGAGAAATATAAATGAAATTAAATTATTAAAAAGTACATTTAATCTATTTTAAAATGTAACATACAGTTTTTAAAATAATAATTAAATAATTTTTAATTTTTAATCAAAAATAAGTTAATTTGACCATTAAAAAGTAAACAACAACATGTAAAATGTAATATGTGGGAAAATTGTCAAGTTAATTGATATAAAAATAATGTTATAAATGCATAGATATTCATAAAAATTAGTAAATCGTAAATGAATTCGTGAAACATCAACTCAACTAGAATTTTAGAATGGAAGACTATGTACGTACGTTTCAAGAATTGGAGAGGATGAAATCCTTCTAGAATTGAGCTAATCATATACATAAGTGATCTCCACTTTCCTTCTCATTATAAATGTTGTTTTTTATTTTTGATTGATCAAAATTTCATTAAAATTTATATGTATATTAAATAATTGAGAATGTTGTGGATCAAAAACTAGGTTACGATTTGTAATTAATGCTAGGGTGGTTGAGCTTCGAGTTTTAATGGTTGTTTCTGCGTTCGAGACTTTAATCGGTCCTCACAGAGTGCCTACGTATCTCGTATTGAGAATCAAGCCAACGTAGTTCTGAGAATGAGGGGTCAGGCCCTTTATATAGGCTGAGAAGCCTTAGAATTATGGTAGGATTCGGAGACTTGGTGGGCAAGTCTTTGGGGAAGGTTCTAGATCTATTCCTTGTAGGAATCAGTTTCCATATTGAATTGGATGCCTTGGTGGCTAAGTCTGGTGGAAATAATATCCTTATTCAACTCTTATTGCTGAGTTGTTTATTATCCCCAATATTAATTACAAAATTAATATTATAATTGGGGTTTTGGGCCCACCTGGTGGGCCCCATGTTTGGACCATTCTTGGCCTAATTAATGCCATATTAAAAGTGTCTTTAAGGCTTTTTTTCAGCCCATATCATTTGCCCCCCAACTTCTAGGAAAGCTGATCAGGCTTTCCTTGAAGTTTTACTTGTCTAACTCAAGACTCGGGTCAGGGTTTATCTTTGTACACTAGTGTTTCACGAGTATTGTCTTTATGTAAAGCGTGGAGCGACCGACGCGTTCACGACAATGTTAATTCGATGCTAATCGGCACTAATCACCCTTAACAATGCCTAAACAATGTTTAAACGGCGTTAAACGGCACTAAACGGCGCTAAACGGCCTTAAATAATGCTTAAACAGTGTTAAACAATGTTGAAAGGATAAAATGGCACTCACGATGCTAAACGACACTACTCGATGCTAACCGGCACTAAATGGTGCTTAAACGACACTAATCGGTGCTAATCAGCACTAAACGGTGCTTAAACAACAATAATCGGTGCTAATCAGCCTTAACCGACGTTTAAACAATGTTAAACAACGCTAAACGGCGATAAACGGTGCTAAACGGAGGAGATTCGGGACAATTGTAACCTCTTCCGGGCAGCGAGTCAGCCGACAAGGGTCCTGGTCAGCTGCCAGGTGCTCCTGGTCGGCTGCCAGGAGATCCTGGTCGGCTGCCAGGAGATCCTGGTCGGCTACCAGGAGATCCTGGTCGGCTGACCCTCCTTGAGGCACCTGGTCGGCTGCTAGGAGATCCTGGTTGCCTGCCGGGTGCTTCTTGATCGTCTGACATGTGCTTCTTGATCGTCAGACATGTGCTTCTTGATCGTCTGACATGTGCTTCTTGATCGTAAGACATGTGCTTCTTGATCGTCAGACATGTGCTTCTTGATCGTCAGACATGTGCTTCTTGATCGTCTGACATGTTGACGGGAGATCCAGGTTGACATTAACGATGTCACACGATGCTTAAACGACGTTTCAATGTTTGTGTAAACGACGTTAAATGGCATAAAACGGCAATAAATGGTGCTAATTCGAAGGTCGATGTTTGTCACGGAAAGTGAGAAACCTTCAACAGAACCATCAAACGATTCAATCAAACGATGAGGGGTGCCAAGATGGGTAGCGGGAAGTCAGCTGGAACCTTTTCGTGGCTCCCGGTCGGCTACCAAGTGCTCCTGGTCGGCCGGACCTTCTCTGTGGCACCTGGTCGGCTGCCAGGAGATCCTGGTTGCCTGCCAGGTGCTTCTGGTTGCCTGCCAGGTGCTTCTTGATCGCCTGACAGGTGCTCCAAGTTGCCTGGAAGTGTTTAAACGACGTTTCAATCTATGTTAAACGACGTTGAATGGCATTTAACGGCACTACACGGTGCTAATCGATGCTTGAACGATGTGTAGTTGGGGGTCGATGTTCGTTTCAGAAAGTAAGAAATCTTCAACAGAACCATCAAACGATCCGTCCAACTGACTGGAGGTGCCAGGAGGTCGGCTGCCAGGAGATCCTGGTCGGCCAGACCCTCTCCATGGCACCTGGTCGGCTGCCAGGAGATCCTGGTCGGCCAGAGCTTCTTCATGGCACCTGGTCGGCTGCCAGGAGATCCTGGTTGCCTGCCAGGTGCTTCTGGTTGCCTTCCGGGTGCTTCTTGATCGCCCGACAGGTGATCCATGGTTGCTTTGTCGTGCCTCTCAGAGCTTTTCGCAATGCTTGGAGTCTCGTTCTTGAATCACGTCCTTAGTCATGGATGTTGTATTCCTCCTTTCAGAGCATAATCAGTCTCTTTATTAGCAGAGACTAATTGATAATGTTTTATCTTCCTTAAACGTAATTATCTCCTTAAGCTCAGATGAGTGCCTTGGCACAGCTTATTTCTATATCTTCACGTAAATCCTTCTTTTCTTTCCCGGAATCATACATACCGGTATAATTATTGCCGGATATAGCAGATGAAATCCATTTTTTTGTATATGAACGATAGATGACCTGCAAACACGAACCAGGCTGTGTTTCAACCTGATATAGGAGGTCATCCATCTTCTATAAAAGAGTGGGAGGAGCCTTCATTTTCATTCACTTCACTTCTTCTTACTTCTAAAATTCTCTCTAAAGCTCTCAAGCACTAAAGCTTTCAAGTTCTAGCTTCAAGTTCGAGCCCAAGATGGCAGATGGCGACCGCGCTCCTGCTTCGTCATTCTCTATGTCCGAGGCGATGGCCAAGAGAACTTTGGCCAAAACATTGCGAGGTAATCTTCGACTGAATCCCCCTAAATATATTGATCGTCGATTTGATTCTTTAATTGACTTATTGAGTACTATGAGGGATGTATTTCCCAACAACTTTGAGTTAGCTGCGTATCATTGTCCGTCCAAGTTCGACAAGAAAGATGTCGAAAAGATTAAGGAGTTATATGGCTTTCCGGACGCGATCAAGGTTTGCCTTCCTGGCTTAGCTGATAGAACCTGTAATTGGCACCCAGAGAGGCTATGTGTCTACAAGGGTGCCCTTGAAGCAGGCCTGAGATTCCCGGTAGACCAGTTCATCATAAGGCTCCTAGCGGAGCTTCCGGTTCACCCCTGCCAATTGTATCCCAATGCATGGCGGTTGATCATCATCTAGGTATCGAAACAACTACTACAATGTTCCGGAGTATGTTCGCCACCAAGAATTCTTCTGAGATTTAGAAGGGATGGGTCACTATTCAGCATAGATCCAATGTTCCACATATTGTGAATGCCTTTTCACTCCCAGATTCCCATCACTACTGGGACAGAGAGTTCGTGATTCTGGTATGGCGTGGTGGAGACTGGGGCCAATTCTTTATGTCTAAGTTTGGGGAAGTGCATGATGCTATGCACTTTGTATGTGATCTTGACGAGAAGGAGCTTCTTGATCGTGATAGACTACTTGCTGATGATGGCCGTACTCACTACAAAGTTTTCTTAACCGAGAAGAGACTTGTAGAAGCTGGCCTTAGCTTACTTTCTGCTGATGGTAATTTTTTACCTTCGTGTTATGAACTCTGTTTGTTCTTATTCCGATATCTTTTCTGTTGTCATTTCATTTGCTGAGGAGATCGACAGTCGGCCCGAAAACCAGCCGAAAGTTACTAGAAGGATGATCAAGAAAGCCGAGGCGGCTTGCATTCAACCTGGGCCGAAGATCCCTCAGTTCCTGTCGGGATGCTCTTCAAAGAGATCGCGGAATGCTGACGGGAGAGTCAAGACCCCCTTCATCCCTGGTTGGGGGATTTGTGAGCAAGATTCTGTCTTGGGATGCCCAGAGTCAGCCTTGGATTGGTCCAAGTTCAGCATCACTCCCCCCGACCTTTTGACAGTAACTGCCGGGGACAAATTTGATGAAGCGGAGAAACTCGGGGCTCAAGCCCTATATCAGGTTTCCCACCTTTCATCCTAGACGAAGTGTTTTCACTTATCTTGTGATTATAATTGTCTCATTGCTTCTTTTTTCCAGGCAAATGCCCAGTTCCAGGCTAGCACTCGGCTAGGTCGTGCATACCGAGATGAGAATGTGGCCTTGAAGAAGGAGAAAGCAACTCTTGATGAAAAATACCAAGACTTGGAGTCTAGGGCCATCCGGGCTGAAGCTGATGCTCATTCTCTCCGGAGACAGTATGACTCCTTGTATAACAAAAGGGCAGTAGACTGCAAGCTAGTGGTGAAAGCTTACCAGGAGTCCGAGGATTTCTTTCAGCTTATAGATAAGCATGACGATGAAGTACGCCCGGGTATCATGCTGTGAGTAAGAGGCACCCTACCGTGGTTTTCCCGAGGGACTTTCCAAGTCCTTACTGTCAAGTGGCTTCGGGCGCCGGGGCCAACCCAGTAGCTCAGGCTTCGGGCTCCGGTTCTAGGGGAAGTCATCGCCGTTCCGGCTCCGGTTCGAGGGGTGTCCGAGCAACTATGGATGGCTCAATTTCCTCGGATCCTCGAGGGAAACGGCCTATGACCGTGCAGAAGGGGAGAGTAGTTCGCCAAGCAGTCTCCTCCAACAGGGTAGTTGAAGATAGCTCATCTTCCGAGGAGGAAGAGGTTGAGGCGATGGAAGTGACAGCTCCACCAGTGGCGGTAGCCGAACCGGGTAAGGGCCATGCTGAGGAAAGCTCTGAGGAAGAGAGTGACGAGGAAGAGACAGATGAGGAGGAGAATGGCGAGGAGGATTCCTCGGATGAGTAGTTGGGATCGCTTCGGGCCTTGCATGGCCTAGCTTAGCCGTATGTGGCTTTTATTTCTAGTATTTCAATCACGGTCCTTCGTGATTAAACTTTTATTTGGTTTAAATGATGTAACCCTAACTGTTGGCCCTTCGGGGTCTTTATTTATGCACTTGTTTGCTTTATTCGTATGTTCATTTATTTTTTGTACTTGGTCTTCCTAGACTCACACTCAACAGGTGCTTGGTACATAAACAAAACATAGAATCATAAAATGGAAAACAAGTTTGCATTAATAACTCAAAAAGGGTTCAACCCTTACACAGCTCATTATTGTCCTACTCGGGGCATCAAAACCCTGGGATGGTTTCATCGAACCTTATTTCTACTTCTCCTACTAGATAAATAAAAAACTACATCCTCGCAGAGGCAGCTTAAACATAATAAATCTTGAGGTTCAAGGCATGCCAAGTACGGGGCACCTCAACCCCGTCCAAGGTCTCCAACTTATATGATCCTCGTCCCAACGTCTTCCTGACTCGATGCGGCCCTTCCCAGTTTGGGGCTAGTTTTCCTTTCTGGACAACTCCAGAAGCCTCGATCTTCCTCAGAATCAAATCACCTTGCTGAAAGAACCTCTCCTTAACCCTGTGGTTGTAATAGAAGGATGCTTTCTTTTGATGCTCCGCATTTCTGGCGTTTGCCTCATCCCTGACTTCATCAATCAGATCTAGGGTGAGCTTCATACCTTCTTCATTTGTCTCAGGTTCAAATGCCTCCACTCGAGGTGATGCATGCATGATCTCCAGTGGCACAACTGCTTCAGCTCCATAAGCTAGCAGAAACGGGGTTGCTCCTATGGTCACCTTGCAAGTAGTGCGATAAGCCCAGAGTATAGGCAGTAACTCGTCTACCCAAGTGCTCCTTGAGCGTTCAACCCTTTTCTTAAGTCCATCAAGGATGATCCGATTGGCCACCTCGGCCTGTCCATTTGCTTGCGGATGTGCTACTGAGGTAAAACGAAGCTCAATAGCATTCTCCTCACAGTACTTCTTAAATTCTTCATTATTGAACTGTGTCCCATTATCCGTCACAAGGATTCGTGGGATGCCATATCTGCATATTATGTTTTCCCAAAAAAGAACTGGGAAACTTGCTTGGTGGTTATTTTGGCTAAAGGCTTAGCCTCAATCCACTTGGTGAAGTAGTCAATGGCGACAATCAAAAACTTCCTCTATGCTGATGCCATAGGGAATGGACCAAGAATGTCCATCCCCCACATTGCAAATGGAATAGGGGAACTGACTGATGTTAACATCTCAGGCGGCTACCTGACAATCGGAGCATGCTTCTGGCACCTGTCACACCTCTTGACATAATCCTGTGCATCAGCCAGCATCTCTGGCCAGTAGAATCCCAAACGAGTTATTTTGTGAGCCAGGGCCCTGCCCCCCAGGTGCTGCCCACAGATCCCTTCATGAACTTCTTCCAAAGCTTCCCTTGCCTCTTGGGGCCTCAAGCACTTCAAGTACGGGATGACAAATGATCTTTTGTACAGAATGCCCTCAATCAAAGTGTATCTCAATGCTCTTACTGAAAGTTTTCGTGCCTCCAAGGCATTGTCTGGGAACCACCCGGTCTCAAGGTGTGCCTTGATAGGATCTATCCAAGAGCTTCCCACATCAATTGGTGCCACTAATTTCGAGTCGATAGTCGGGGCCTTCAAGACCTGGAAGTAAACACTCCCTGCATAGTTTTCTATCTCGGAAGAAGCGAACTTAGATAGGGCATCGGCCTTAACGTTCTCTTCTCTCGGGATGTGTTCTACATAACACTCGTCAAACTGAGTCATGACAGCTTTCACAACTCGCAGATACTTTGCCATAGTTTCATCCTTGGCCTCAAATTCACCATTTACTTGAGAGACTACTAATTTTGAATCTCCACAAACTTTGAGATTCTTGACTCTCATGATTCTGGCCAAGCCTAAACCAGCTATCAAGGCCTCATACTCAGCTTCATTGTTGGTTGTCTGGAAATCCAACTTCAAAGCATATTCGACTGTGAACCCATCGGGGCTTTGCAATACTAAGCCTACGCCACTAGATTTTGTTTTTGATGCTCCATCAAAATAGAGCACCCAATATTCCTTCTGATCAGGTTCAAGTTCTCCATCTTTATCTTGCTTCTCAGGGGTTGTTATCATTTCCTGCCCCCCGACTTCTTGGTTGCTAATGGTGCATTCAACCACGAAGTTAGCCAATGCCTGAGCCTTAATGGCTGTTCGAGGCTTATACGTGATGTCAAATTCTCCAAGTTCAATCGCTCACTTGATTAGCCTTCCACTAGCCTTCGGGCTATGCAAAATGTTTCTCAACTGTTGGTCCGTCAGGACCTCAATCTTATGTGCCTGGAAGTACGGGCATAACTTCCTCGAGGCTGTTATCAATGCCAAGGCGAACTTCTCAATGGGAGAGTAATTCAGCTCCGCCCCGTGCAACACCTTGCTCACATAATAGATAGGTTTCTGGACCTTCTTCTCTTCTCTAATGAGAACGGCGCTTAACGCTTGCTCAGATACCACCAGGTATATATAAAGAGTCTCTCCGGGACTAGGTTTGGCCAGCAACGGGGCTTCAACCATGTACTTCTTCAGTTGTTCAAAGGCCTCTTGGCTCTCAGGGGTCCACTCAAAATTTTTCACCTTCTTCAATGCTTGAAAGAAAGGCAAGCATTTGTCACCAGACTTGGAGATGAATCTTCCTAAAGCCGCTACCCGGCCTGTCAACTTCTGCACATCTCTTATAGAGCGTGGTGGCTCCATGTCTAAAATCGTCTTGATCTTGTCAGGATTGGCCTCTATGCCTCGCTTTGAAACCATAAGACCCAAAAATTTGCCTGATCCAACGCCAAAGGCACACTTGGCTGGATTCAACATCATTTTGTGGTTCCTCAGCACTTCGAATGCCTCTCTGAGGTGCTTAATGTGGTCTGCCTTGAACAGGCTCTTGACTAGCATGTCATCAACATAGACCTCCATGGTTTTTCCAATCAGATGGGCGAATATCTTATTCACCAGTCGTTGGTAAGTAGCTCCTGCATTTTTTAGACCGAAAGCCATAACAAGATAGCAGAAAACACCGAAGTCAGTTATGAAAGATACCTTAGGGACGTCATCCTTGTGCATCTTAATCTAATTATAGCCTCTGAAACCATCCATGAAGCTAAGCATCTCATGTCCAGCTGTGGCATCTATCAACATGTCTATCCTTGGTAAAGGGAAGCAATCCTTAGAGCATGCGTCATTCAAGTCGGTGAAGTCTATACACATCCTCCACTTACCGTTGGCTTTCTTAACCATCACAGGGTTAGCCAACCATTCTGGAAACTGAATCTCTTCGATCAACCCAGCTTCTAAGAGCTTTTCCACTTCTTGCTTTATTGCCTCTTGCCTTTCAGGTGCAAAGTTCCTCTTCTTCTGCTGTATTATCTTCCGATTAGGATCGACATTCAATCTGTGAGTTATGAGTTGGGGATCAATCCCTGGCACATCAGCTGCTGTCCAAGCAAACACATCGCCATTTTCTTGCAAGAATGCTATCAACTTGCCCTTTAGGGGTTCCTTCAAAGAGGCTCCTATATAAGTCACCTTCTCAGGGTCACCTAGATCCAGAGGAATAGGTATTAAGTCCTCTGCTGGCTTTCCTCGGTGTTCATCATCATCACGGACATCCATGTCTTCGATCGGAAGTACCTGCCCCCCGATTCCATCAGCCTTTAGTGCGGATATGTAACAACTTCTTGCCATCTTCTGATCACCCTTTTGTTCTCCAACACCATTCCGGGTTGGAAACTTAATCTTCATATGATATGTGGATGCCACAGCCTTGAAGGCATGAAGTCCGGTCCTTTCTAGGATTGCGTTATAAGTCGAAGATGCCTTGATCACAAGGAAATTCAGCATCTGAGTAGCTTCCTTAGGTTCCTGTCCAATGGTCATGGGCAATTCAATAGTACATTCGACCTTGGACTCAACTCCATTAAATCCGTAGATTGACATGTTGGTGGGGGTCAACTGAGACTCGGTGTACCCCATTTTCACAAGCGCATCGTGAAACAAGATATCAACAGAAGCTCCATTATCTATCAAGACTCGTTTCACCTCCGAGTTTCCAATTACAGGAGTTATGACCAGCGGGTCGTCATGGGGGAATTTCACCCCCTCAAGGTCTGAATCATCAAAACCAATCACTATCTCAGTCTTAGCACGCTTCGGGGCTTCTCCTACGATGTGCATCACTTCTCTGGCATAGGCCTTTCAGGAGTTTCGGGTAGTGCCGGCTGTTGTTGGTCCTCCCCAAATAATATTGATTACTGGCCCTCGAGGCTGTGGATTACGATCACGATCACGATCACGATCGCTGTCTCTTCTGTCATTGTCTCTCATGTCATAGTCCCTTCTTTGGGTTCCACGATCATCATTCTTCGTGAACCTGCTTAGCTTTCCTTTCCGGATCAAGAACTCAATCTCATCTTTCAACTATCTACAATCATCTGTATCATGACCCACATCACGGTGGTACCTACAGTATTGATCCTTGTTTCTTTTCGTGGGATCACCCCTAAGTGGCTTCGGCCATCGGAAGTCTTTATCCTTCTCAATATCTAGCAAGATCTGGCTCCTAGGAGCGTTCAGCCTTGCATAATCAGAAAACCTCGGTCCCAAGCCCTTCTTTGGCGGTGACTCGGAATCCTTGCTAGTCCGGGGATACTTGTCCCTAGCATCGTACTCTTGCTCTTGCTTTCGTTTCTTCGAATCATTAGAACCCTTGCCATTGCCTCTTGTGGTTTCCTTCTTCATGCTGTCCTCAGCCTTGATATATTTGTCGGCCCTCCGTTGGAGCTCGACCATATTTTCAGGAGGATGTTTTGCCAAAGACCTTTTAAAGAAGAGATCAGTGGTTCCATGTTCCAGGGCTACCATGGCCACCTTATTTTCCAGATCAGTGATACTCAGCGTCTCCTTGGTGAACCGCTTGAGGTAATCTCTCAGATTCTCGTTCTTCCCCTACACCACATATATAAGGGATGCAGAACTTTTTTCATGAACTCTCCCACTAATGAACTGGCTGACAAAGGCGGCACTCAGTTCTTTGAATGAGCCAATTGAGTTTGCAGGTAAGCGGCTATACCACCTTTGAGCCATGCCAGACAAGGTTTGAGGGAACGCCCTACACTTTAAGGCGTCGCTCGCAGGCTGCAACAGTAGTGCATTTGAGAATGTCCTAACATGGTTTGCGGGATCGCCCGTTCCATCACAGGCCTTGATTGTCGGCATCTTGAACTTCCTTGAGATGCGAGCATTCATCACCTCCTCAGTAAACGGGGGTGTGGGATCATCAGGATCCCCAAGTGGCATCAGATCCTTAGGGTTGCTTCTGGGGGTCTCCACCCTTGTTGACTTTTCAGTTGGGGCTTCGGCCCTTCTTTGCCTTCTTGAAGGCCTCTCCAAATTTATAATTGGAATCCTCTCTGCAGTTGGAGGAGGCTGAGCTTGATTCAATCTATCTTGTTCTCTTGCATTATCGTCCTTCAATTTTAAGATCTCTGCCTCATAAGCCTTGATTTTCTCAGCAGTTGTCAAGGGGAGTCCATCATGGATTCTTCGTGTCCTTCTTAGAGGTTCTTTGGCACGCCGCCTCCTCGGGGCTTCATCTCGATCATCATCCTCAGATGATGTTGAATCTTCAGTATAGGGACGAGAGTAGTCATCATATTCTCGATCCCGGATCTGTAAGGCGTGACCGCTTGGTCCAGGTTCCCTTCATCGAGGGGGATAATTAGGCAGCCCATACATAGGGTTGGTGTTCAAAGGGAGATCCGTAGTATGGATCTGTACCCTCGTGCGATCAACGTTACCAAGAGGAGAAACCACCATCTGGAGAGGGTTAGTTTCTTGGCTTTGATGGACAATCACAGAGTGGGTCCCCTCTACATGGGGAGTCGTCCCTGGGGGCTGAGTGGGCAGAGGTTGAATGACCGCCCCTGTTGATGGGAGTATTTGTCCTTCTTCAGTGACGATAAGCGGATCAGAAATGGATGGTGGAGCAGAGTTAAGGGGCACGACCTCGGTTGATGTTGTTCTTCGTGTTTGAACCATGGTTGATGTTGTCTTCCCACAGACGGCGCCAAATGTTGTGGATCAAAAACTAGGTTACGACTTGTAATTAATGCTAGGGTGGTTGAGTTTCGAGTTTTAATGGTTGTTTCTGCGTTCGAGACTTTAATCGGTCCTCACAGAGTGCCTACGTATCTCGTATTGAGAATCAAGCCAACGTAGTTCTGAGAATGAGGGGTCAGGCCCTTTATATAGGCTGAGAAGCCTTAGAATTATGGTAGGATTCGGAGACTTGGTGGGCAAGTCTTTGGGGAAGGTTCTAGATCTATTCCTTGTAGTAATCAGTTTCCATATTGAATTGGATGCCTTGGTGGCTAAGTCTGGTGGAAATAATATCCTTATTCAACTATTATTGCTGAGTTGTTTATTATCCCCAATATTAATTACGAAATTAATATTATAATTGGGGTTTTGGGCCCACCTGGTGGGCCCCACGTTTGGACCATTCTTGGCCTAATTAATGCCACATTAAATGTGTCTTTAAGGCTTATTTTCAGCCCATATTAGAGAAATATAAAAGAAATTATATTATTAAAAAGTACATTTAATCTATTATAAAATGTAAAATTTAGTTTTTTAGAATAATGATTGAATAATTTTTAATTTTTAATCAAAAATAATTTAATTTAACCACTAAAAAGTCAACAAAAACATATAAAATGTGTAAAATGTGATAGAGGAAATATTTAATTTGTAACTATCTCTTATCTCCAAGGGCTTCTAAAAAAAATTGAGCAAGAATGCAAAAGAAATGCAATTATTTTTACTTACACATAATCATACGTTAGTAAAGGAACGTGCTATTTTTACTTACAAATCATCATACGTTAGTAAAGGAACGTGCTAACCTTAAATTTGGTTAAAATTTGAAACTGTGAAAGTATTTAGATCCAAGTATTCATGGATGATTTACCAAATGATATCTCATATTTTGATTATACGTGCGTTACTTGTGATATTTATGAGCTATATACATATATATATACCAGTCGACCCAGATGCACACAAAACCCCAAAGAGAAAGAAAGACACTTGTCAAGGAAGAGACGGACAAGAACGACAACAGGAGGCTGAGAAGCGGAGGCAATTGCTTCAGCAGCTCCCGAACAAGAAATGTCCGAGGTGTGATTCCCAGGACACCAAGTTCAGTTATTTCAACAATAAGGACTTATCACAGGAGCGCTACCATTGCAAAAACTGCAAAAGGTACTGGACCCATCGTGGAAAGTTGAGAGATGTACCGGAGAGTGCAGCTGTACAGAAACAGATGCCTGCTAGCATTAGTGTTGAAGTTGGTCCTTATAAAATAACGAGGGTCAATTCACTAGACGAATTATTTGGATTTAATTCTGGAAGCCAAGCTGATAGATCAAATGCCAATATCTCTCAGTCAGCCACCTACAATCAGGCTAAACTAACTCTGATCGGGGGTAGTTAGGACCAGTACGGGAATCTTTTCTGGTTGGCCCTCCAATTTCAACTTCTAGGCAATCACTCAATTACATTTATCTTGTTTTGGTTGTAGACGTACGGATAAATATACTTTATGTAGTTCTTATATTATTTCTGAATTTTTATTTTGTTTTGAAATGAATAATATTTTATTTCTTTGATTGCTGACTGTTAAATAGGGAGGATTCCTTGAGTTTGTGAACAATCTTTTGTGGTCAAGCTGACTCTAAATATATACCTTGCTTTTATAGTAATAGTGGCCTCAAAAAATTAAAACTATGTACCGGTATGTAAATCAAATCTACATATTATGACTAAAATATAAAGTAAAATTCTAGCCAACCGGCTCTTGTAACACATTAAAGTTTTTAAAATGTTGGTTGCTTAACATGACGTGATTCTTTCCGTTCTGTTTCAATTATTCTCATATATTTATTTAATTTAAAAAAAAATGTTTTCGCCAAGAATACTTCAATAGTTAAAACATGTAAAAAAAATTGCAGGTAGGAGGAAAGATTTAAAAAATAATTGAGCATGCACAAATTTACATTAAAGAGATTTGGGTTAAAAATAGGTATAGTACTGAGAAGTTTTTAGGTATGCGGGAGAATGGAGCATCCTTGCACAAATTTGAGGGTTTGAACAACTAGTTAAAAGGAATAGAATGGTGAAAAAAAATATTTTTAATTAGCTTTTTTGTAGTTAATTTTTCATTCAATATATTTTATTTTCATTCACAAAGCCTCTAGGATGGAAATATTTTTAGCAAAAAAACTCTTGGTGATAAATATTATATATAACTAGTTTATAAGCAGTGAGATGCAAAGATTTCCTTTGATATGTAATAAATTTTACTATATATTACAATAATATTGTTATATAATAAATATTCATAATATTTAATTTTAATTTTAATTTTAATTTTAATGATTTAAGATACATTTAATTAATGATATACATGGTTTAAAACTTATATTATAAAATTTTAAAATAAATGTGTCGTTGATGGGGTTTGAACCTTGAAATTTTAGTAAATTAATTTAATTATATAATATATTAGTGAAAACTAACGGTCACTATTTTATTAAAAATCTAATGACCATTATTAAATATCTAACGGTCATTATTGGTAGTATACAGATTTCTATTATATTTTGTTAGTGGTTAAAAAATATGGTGTAATATTTTTTGGGTATATATTAATTATTGTAAGATTATGTTTAAATTAAAAGTAAACATGTTTTAATTAGAAAAGAAATATTATTGATTGGTTGGTATGATAGGTTTTTATAAAAATTAATAACATCAATAAAAAATAAACATTTTTAATTAAAAAAGGCAATCGGCTAATTATCATTATTAATATTATTTTATTATGTATTTTAATAATTAGGATGACCGTGCCGATAATCGAACCAACAAAATTTCAATACATGTGCGATACACGGGTTTCTTTTATTATGTTATAAATTTTATTTAATATTACAATTATACTTTTATAAAATCATTATTTTTAATAATTTTTTTAAATTTAATTTAATATACTCATTGTTGTGGAATAAAAATGAGGGTTTTAGATTGCGTCTAGGGTTCGTGCGTATTTAATGCTAGGATTGGTGAGTTTCGAGCTTTAATGGCTGATCAAGTGTTTCGTGACTTAAATCGGGTCCTCACAAGATGCCTACGTATCTTAGAGGTGAGAATAAGTCAAAAACGTAGTTGTAAGAATGAGGGGTCAGACCCTTATATAGGCGTTAGGAGACTAAGATTTAGAGTATGGTTAGGAGGCTTGGTGGGCAACCCCTCTATCGAATTCCAGATCCTTCTTTGTAGAAATCAGTTTTCATGTATGATTAGGTGCCTTGGAGGCTACTTGTAGAAGTTATATCCATATTTGACTCTTATTTCTAGGCAGTTAATTAGCCCTCAATATTAATTACGAAATTAATATTTAATCAGGGTTTTAGGCCTCATTAATGAGCCTCGTATTTGGAGCAGGTTAGGTCTAATTAATATATCATTAATTTTGTCTTTATTGCTTATTTTTAGCCCATATAAACAAAGTATACAAATTTTTAATCTATTTTATTAATAATTGAAAAATATGGTGTGATGTTTTCGGGTATATATTAATGATTGTAAGATTAGTTTTAAACTAGGTAAATGGCCAAAATCATCAGTGTACTATTCAAAAACTTTCACTTAGGTCATCAGCCCAGAAAAGCTTTTAGACGAATTACTTAATTCAATATAACTTTCAATTGGGTCATTGTACATTAAAAATATGTCAATGCCGTTAATTTTTCATTGACTTAACTGAAGTCTGTTAACTTTTTACACCTCAGCTCCCAAATAGTTACAACTCAGCGCCATATCATCATCCATGTCATTTATTTAAAATCTAATATATTATTTATTTAACAAAAGAGAAAAATAGTAAAACATATAAAAATCTTTAACACAATCTCACCCCCCTAACTCCTGCTGCATCCCCCCCTTTTCATCCCCTTCCCGTAGCCGTCGTTCACCACTTCGTCGGACCTTCAACCCACAGTCCACCATCCTCTCTCCTAACTCTCAAACACATCTCTTACCTCCCTTGTCGTTCAAAGCCACCATCACCCCTTCGACCTCGTACCCACAACTTCCAGTCATACCTCCACCTCCCAACACTTCGTTCATCCCTCCAACTCCATTTTTCTGCAAATCGCTGACTGTAGCCGCCCATCTCCCTTCAATCCACCAACCACACCAACCATCACTGTTCATCAGCTTCAACCCGCAACAATCACCGTGTCGCCTGCAACCTCCAATGCCAATCACCACCCCATCTCCTTCAACACCGCCGCCGTTCTTCTCTCTTCACCACAAATCTCTTCTTCTCACTCCCATCCGCAATTCCCCCCAACCGCATCCACCCATCTCTTTCCACTTACCCCTTCCGCCATCAACATTCATCTGCTCCTCTCTCACACTTTCTCCATTTTCTTCACCTATGACCCACACCACAACGCCGTCCGCCCCTCCACCGCTACACCAAAAGGCCTACGACCACATTTAGAGCCTATGTTGCCTTTGGATATGTTGACTTTGCCATGCATGTTTTTGGTTATTACAACATTATCATTTTTATGTTTCCATAGGTAGAAAAATTATGTTGCTATAGAATAGAAGTGTTTGCATGTTGCCGTAGGTATCAAATTGTGTTGCCATCATTTTTTAATGAACAAAATTTCACATTTTCTAATAAAAATAAAAGTTTAACCTTTTTTCACATGAAAGTTAATTTATTTAGATAAAAATAATTAAGAAGTTTTTATAAAATTCAAGAATATTTCAGTAGAAGTGAATATTTCATTAAATATGTTAAAACATTTTAAGGTAAATAATTTATTTTTATGTTCATTAAATATTATTCAACAAAATTTTTAAAATGATTTTTTTTCTATAAATATTTTAATAAATCATTAAAAGAAAAATATTTTTGTATGTGATTAAAAATATTTGAATATATACTTTCAAATTATGTAAAAGAAATTGAATATTTAATGAAAAATTTTAAAAATTAATTTTTTTTTCTTAAGAGACCAAAGCAGGACAATTTCGGGAAAATTGGTGAGAGCTGCAAAAAGCCTGCCCAACCAGTTCAATATACCGCTCTTTTCACTTACTAAAAACAAGTCTCACTTCACTTCCAATTTTTCTCTTTTGCCGTCTCTCTCTCCACTCATCTCTCTCTCGGCTGCGGCGCACACGCACACTCACACAATATTCACACACATTCTCTATACTCTCTCCTCTCTTTCTCTCTCACATTCCTATGCACATCTCTCACAATCTTTGCTGCTTTAGTATTCGGGTTCAATTGTTCAATTTGGGCCTTTAGTTTAAAAAAAAATTCACTAATTTGGGGATTTTTCTCTCTCTCATGATTGATTTTGAATTAGGGCTTTAAACAAGTCAAGTCAATTTTTGGGCTTGAATTGGGTTCAATTTGAGGCTTTAAAAAAAATTAGGGTTTTGTGTTCGATTTGGGGATTCGAAGTTCAAGGTATTTCTATATCTTCAATCCGAAGATGATGTGGTTTCCACAGACTTTGTGGGTGACAACAGGTATGTTTTGTGTGGTTGTGTTTTCTCAATTTTATTTTATTCCATGTGACTCGGCACTTTACATGAGCAAAGTAGTGTTTCTACAGTTCTGCAAGTTGGAAGTATGTTAAATATCCAAGTGTTCCATCTTAGTTGTTTGCAGAGCTTGACAAGGACAGTGATGGGTATCTTTCAAATTTTGCAGTCTTCTTTGGTCAAATGATTTTATGCTTTCCGATAATGTAATCTTAAATTTTTATGCTTGACAAGGACAGTGATGTGACATTGCTATTGGGTCGTTCACGACCTTTTCGCGTGGTTCCCTAAAGTTGATTTTTAATTATTATTTTTCAATTTCAGCTTATGCCGGTCCTTTCATCCATTTTTCAATGTGTAAGTTTTTTTCCCCTTTTTATGTTTTCAAATTTGAAAGTCTGTCTGATGTCGTATTGGGTTTTAATTTTGATGTCGTATTGTTTTCAATGGTGTCACTACAGTATAGTTTTAATTTTGATGTTGATACAATTAACCGGAATGAAGGAATGATAATGAGGATTAAAATCAGTAATGGATTAATATTTGTACTTGTTTCTTGATGCTTTTGATCACCAAAGACTGGCCTAATGACCGGATTATATTTTGATATGTTTTAGTGATAGGTTTCGCTTTTAGTAAACTAACTTGATTTTTGTAACATTTGGTTTAAAATTTTTAACCCGTGATTGAGCAGGCTATAATCCTGTTGTTTTTTCTATGTTTTTCTTTATCTCTTTCCTTGTAGCATTTTGATCCCCGTGGAGCTGCAATTAAGTCATCATCTTTAACGGAATATCCATGGAGCCCCAGCGGGATGCATCTTTGCTCACTGGCTTCCTGAACAACCAAGTCGTGCAAAGAATTTGCTCATTGTTTGCACCGCAGCCACTACTTATCCTCAGTTATAATACTTGTACAGTCACACTCATTATATCAAAAATGTATAAACATTGTATTGTGATTGAATTTGAAAGTTGAGAAATTTCTATTATTACAATATTTTGGTTGTACAAATTTTGGTTTTTGATCGTTTAACCGTTATTTGGTGTACAGAAATAATAAGGATTTTTTTATAAAGAAATTTTGTATACAAAAATAGAAGAAAATATATTTTTTTTAAAATTTTTGTGGACAATATACGTCGGCTTTTTCAACATTATCCGTCGCCTTTCTTTAACATTATACGTCGGCTTTTTCAACATTATACGTCGGTTTTTTAACCGACGTAAAAGGCTTGTGACTTTATACGTCGCCCCTCTCTACGTCGCCATTTAACCGACGTGTTAGACATATTTAACCGACGTAAAAAGCCAGTTTTGTACTAGTGTATTTATGTAAATTTCCATAATCACAGACAAGTTTTTGTATGCTATATTGTTTTTGGAGAATTTACCTTCTGCTTGCATCTTAGGTCCAAAAGGAACAGTGTGGATATTAATAAAGAAATACTTACGATGCATGTAGTTATTATTAACATATAACATGTAATGTTATGAACCTTTTTTAGAACATATTAATTAATATATGATTTAAAGACAGGCTTTCCTTTTCTACATTATAAAATCTGTTAACATCTCTGTTCAAAGTCAATACTGATGCAGCAACATGATCGCTTTGCACGAGAATTGGCAGTATTGCATGTGATCAATTTGCATGTCATGTTGCCCTCAAGTTAATCCTTTGACTCTAACCTTGAGGCTACAATAAGTATGGACTATGGATGTATATTAATTTCTTTAGGCAACATGCATACTTGACAGGGTTGTAGTCACCTAATCAGGGTAATAGCTTAAATTTGTTGTATATGGCCAAGAAATGCTTGCAAAATTTGTCCAAAACGGTTGAGAACTACTTGTGATAGTAATGCTTTTAACTTCTAAAGTGTCTTTTAAGTATTGTATGTCAAGCATGAACCATACTGTTGTATCTTTGTTTCATTGAACATTGCTATGTCAATTGCCTACCTTTACTTTCTCTTGCATCCAGAAATCAGTCAATAACTATGCTGTTTGTTGTTTGATGTGACTATCTGTCAATCTATATCCTGGATCTCTGCTCTCTGAATGTTGAAAAACTAGTTATACATGCTATTACTGTACTTTATCAAGCATGGACGTCAATTTTTGGTTTTAAGCCTCGAGATGTATCAACGAGGCATGAAATGCAAAATATGAGTGTTATTGTATTTCCTAGAACGGATATGTTGCAGAAACCTATCCTACAAGATGCTTTGGCTACACCCAACTTGATTTCAGCTAGAGGCATTTCTTGCGTGTTCATACTGTCCTTCCGTTGACATATTTTTCATTATTTTGAAATGTATAAGTTCCAAAGTTGCAGTGTCAGCTGACCCGATTTTTTCCCTAATCATTTTGTTATAAAGCTAAAGATATTTTACTTCTTTTGCAAACTTTATTCATAAAATACCTATCAACTTTAGCAATGAATTGCTGACTATTGTAATGTTGTAGGTTTATACATAGACTATATACATAATTATTAGGTGTAGAAGTGTTAATCGCATCTATACAAAAATTAGACATTGTGTCCTTTAAATTGTCATCTCACAAGTTGTTGAATTTATGGCAGGTCGGTTCTTGTAGATTGTTGAAGAGTCGTGACCTGTAGTCCTGTACTAAATTGACTTGGCCATAAGTTTTAGGATCTTTCATGTTTTAATTTTACGAGAAACAGTTTTTCAATCAAGCTATTGGGAGTAATTATATATTTCTTAATACATTTGCATTTATAACATGCTTTCTTATTAATCTATTTCACAGATCGAGCAATAAGCATAGCGATAGGCATTGTTGCAGCGTTTATGATCGGTGGACTTGCTGCTGCACTATCTCGAGTGACAATGAAGATGGTACTCGAATGACTAGTAGCACAAGCTCTTAATTTAGTCATAGCATATGTTTATGTTTTAGACCATCTTTTTTTGTTGTTATATTAGTCTTATGTACTTAGTAAGATTGTAGTTTATGTACTTATGGCACCAGCTCTTATGTCTTTTGATCTAAATTTGGGTTGTTGTGATTGTATTAAATATGGTATGGATTATTATGATTGTAAAGTTGGTTGTGTTGATTTGATTATCTAGGGAATGCATATTTTCATATATATGATTTTTTGTTGGGAATAGAAAAGTGTTGCCATTCATGTTATAAAGTGTTGGCAAAAAGGAAAATTATTGTGAAAAAATGTTGCTAGAAAATGTTGCTATAGGCAAAATTTTGTGTTGGCAATGAAGTGGGCCCCACTGGTGGGACCCACTATTTTTTAAAAAAAATGTTACACAAAGGCAGCATAATATTATGTTGCTAAAGATTAATAATAATGTTGCTATAACAAGTCTATGCCAACATTAAAACGGATGTTGCCATACAGAATAAGAATGTTTCCGTTTGACCCCAAAGGCAACGCCAAAAATAGCAACATGAGCAAAATGTTGCCTTTGGGGTTTTTTGGACCTACAGCAACATATTTTGGGCCTATAGCAATACTTTTTGGGCGTTTCCATAGGCCTTTTTGGTGTAGTGTCCACTTGCTGCACAATGCCGTCTGCCCTTCGCCACCAAAGATCAAACCCGAATAAAACCCCAAATTTTGAAATCATATAAAACTCGAATTTAAGACTATTGGCATGTAGATAATCGATTGCTCGTTAATTTGGTTATTAAAACTTTGATTTTGGACAACAAAATCATTAAGAAACTAAGGTTTTTAATTTCAAAAATGAAGAAGAAGAAGAAGAAGAAAGAAAGAAACAGAGAGTGAGAGAGATATACGGGAGAAACGAGAGAGAAAAATAAGAAAAGGAAAATGAAAAGAAATTTTAAAAACTATTTAACATTATAGTTTATAAGATTAAAATTTTGGAAAATGGAAATTTTGGAAATTATAATTAAAATAGATATTTAAATTTAAAATTATAATTTCGGAAATTATATATTTAAAGTTAAAATTTAATAATTGAAAAATGTGGTGTGATTTTTCGGGTATACATTTTAGTAAATTAATTTAACTATATATTATATCTAATCATTACATCTAACGGTTCTGATTTTTAACTAAAAATCTAAAGGTCATTATTCTTACTGTACGGATTTTTATTATATTTTGTTAGTGATTAGAAGATATGTTGTGATATTTTTGGGCATGTATTAGTTATTGTAAGATTATGTTTTAAATAAAAAGTTAACGTGTTTTAATTGGAAAAAAAAATTATTAATTGGAAGATATGATATTTTAAATCATTATAAAAAGTTCTTTGTACCTATGCCGTATGATAGTGTTCTGCTTATTTTTTTGTTTAATTGTTATGATGATGTAATGGCCTAACGGGGACCATTTTTCTCACCTTTTGCTCTCAAGATTACATATTTTTGGTCATTTGATGTTGTGTTTTTTTACTTAATCTACATGGGTATGCTACTGAAATTTATTGGATTGTGATTTCTCTGTATTTCGAGGATTAAAACCTGCCTTTTGAGGTGTTTTTGTTTTTGGAGGGTAAAGAAAAGAAATAAAATGAATTAGTCATTCTCCAAAAAATGGAGGGTAAAGGAGAAAAATAAAACGAATTAGCCATCCTCTAGAAATTGGGACATAACAAATTTCAGCCGACTCAAAAGACCTTAAAGATCATGCTTTTAACCTTCGAAACATAAAGAAATGACAATCCAATAGACTTCATAGCATACCCAGATATATTCAGTAAATAACACAACATCAAATTACCAAAAACACATAATCTTGAGAGCAAAAGATGAGAGAAACAGACCTCTTTGGGCATAACATCATCATAGCAATACAAAAAATAAGCAGAACAATATCATATAGCATAAGGAACAAAGATTCATAATAGAATCTAGTAACAAGAGAAAGACGCTACCTTGTTTTAATTTTTTTAGCTTCGGCATACGCTGCACCAACTTGGGGTGTTCTGTTCTTCCTTACTCATGTCTCTAAAGATGGAGATACATCACAACAATTGAAAATTTAGGTATGTAAGGACCCAATGTAAAAGTGAGAATAATGAAGATCCAAAGTAAACCATTAAACTATTTTGAAATGTATTTGGCCGCATTAAACTATATGAAATGTATGTGTTTTTTTAGTCAGTGCAACTGCACTGCACAAATAATCCTTTATAATCTAAATATGGTATTCCAACGAAGAAAATAACTTCTATCAATTTTTATTGTTGTCCAAGAGCCCACAAAGTCTTAGAACAGTAATTTAAGTACAAAAGGAAACATACTGTTAACAAACAATTTGAGCACAAGTTAGACCATCGCAGTAATTTTTTTGACCCTCCCAACCAGCTAATACATATATAAATTGCATGTCCAGTGAATAAACACCTAAACATCCAATGCAAGATGACCTTTTTTAGTATGATAACTTTCTCTATCTTTAGAATGCACTTTTATGCTCACATAAGTACCATCTAAGGCTCCAAGACAATTCTACATAAAAATCATAAAATTTTTAGCCTAAAATATAATTGATTAAAAAATAAACTAAGCAATGGAAAAATATTGATATAATTACCTAAAAATATTTCCAATTATTATATTCACATCCTTCTCGTATAGGCAAAGGTTTCTTCAGGTCCTGGACATTTAAGTTCAAGACAGAAGACAATGGTTAAATTGTCCATCCTCACTTTTTATAAAATAAATTTCCATTGGTCGATTCTTCTTATGATGACCTAATGTACAAAAATATTTGCAGCTGTTTCATCTTATCTAATTTTTTTTAGTTTCCCTTAAACCTCCAATATTTCTAAACATCTCACAAAACACATTGAATGGTTACCCAAACATACGAAGTTCATTTTTACATCCAATATCACTATCTGTATCAATCTATTTAAATTAGCTAATCCAGAAATTAATTTATCCCTTTTTTTAGTTCGAAAATACAACTAACTCCATCAAATACCAAGTGACAAAGACAATTAAAAACTTAATTACCATCATATTCACTTGAAGACTTAGCAATAATCTTTTTTTCTTGTCTCTCCCAAACGAGCCATCACTACAAAGTGCAAAATACCTAAATATATGACAAATATATACATGCCATTTTTTAAAAAATCTACTTTAAAATAACTAAAATAGAGATACAAGTATACCAGTCATAAATATCCATACAAAACTCCATATTCAATTAAAGGAAAAAAATGCAAACACACAAATGTTTATTTACATATAAAGCATATATCAATACAGAAATGTACCTTAAAGATGATCTTCAAATGGTTTTTGAGTATTGTTAATTTGAAGTCGTTGCAGTTTGTATGGTCAATATATATGTTCGCGTATATATCTCGAAATCGGAGATATAATTGTTGAAATTGGAGAGGCGGAAGGAGAAAAGTGAGATCGAGAGAGCGAAAATGGAGGGAGAGAGGAAAGATTGAGAGCGGAAGAAATTGAGTTGGGAGATCGAGAGAGATGACGAAATGGAGGGAGAGGAGATCGAGAGAGGAAAAGGACGAGAGAGAAAGTTTAGTGGCAAGAAGAAGAAAAAATCGAGCTTAATTAATAGGTCGTGAATGAAGTTGTAAAACCCAGGGGTGAAGTCGGAATACTATTAACAGATTATAATTTTATGGATTCTTATTACTTATTAGTTTAAAACCCAATTCAAATATCGTGTGATGTTATGAGAAGCCCATTCCCACATACAACGCCCAGTAACCTCCAACCAAACACCCCCTTAATTCATTTTATATTTTTTCGACTCTGTTCCTCTTCAATGATGCTCTAGGTTTAGCAAAACATTGTCCGAATCATTGAAGTTTTTTTTCACACATTGTAAAATATTTGGCAATTTTCAATGTAAAATTACTTCTTTCAGTTTTCACTATCCACTCATATATTTAGGACAAAGTATATTGTAATATAGATTCTCAGTTTGGATATTCATTATTTGCTATAAACCATGCTCAGGTTAAAATTATAAATATATCCAAACTAAATCCAAATTAAATATATAAATTGAAATAAAATTATTTTAATTTGGGTATGTCATATAGTCCAATGCTACTAATTTTTGGTAGTTAATAATGTATATCCTTATGTGATTTGGTAATTAAAAGTAATGAGTTACAAATTTTATTCTATTATATTCTCTAAAAGGAATGCTTCATGTAACATCATCTTATCCTTATATTATATTTTTTAAATTCTGAACTTCAAACAATGACTTTTTTTATTTCATATTAGAAAATGAGAAATAAGTTTTATATTATTATTTTTATTTTAAATTTCATAAAAACACAAAAAAAATCCATTAAAAGAAATAATCGATTCTGATACACGTTCCAGAGTGAACCAAATAGATTATATTGTAACGCCATTCTCATTAAACATCATCGGTAAAATGGTTCACATTCCCATTTACCCCTTCCAACCACTCTTATTCCAGGAGAGATATATTTAGCATATACTTCTTCAAATAGAACGATATGTTCGGGTGCGGGGGTGCACTATCTGGCGTGTACTAATATTTGATTCGTGGGGGTGTGGGAAGGGGGATGCGGGAGTTGCATAAATAGTAATAAGAATATTAGATTGGGAGGAGAAAAGAGAGCAGTTGTCATCACCGTTGGTTGTTTGCAGTCGTTCTCGTCGCCGTTCTCCGATCATGGCATCTCCTTTCCGCCTTTATTGGTTGGTTAAGTAGACTCGTCTTCATCTTTGATCTGTGTTTATTTGAATCACTGAGTAGTGTACTACCGTTTTACACATATATTTGGTGTGTGTTATGTTGACTGCTGTGTGGTTGTTGTTGATTATGCCTATTATTTCTACAAATTAGATAAGTTACACTTATACATGCTGTGTGCGTGAACACGTGTGTTAGGTAGTTAGGCATATTACCACCTTTTGCTATGTATTTTAATTATTAAGGTTGATTAAATTGTTTTTATTATCTAATTAAAATAAAAATATTGAATTAATATATTAAATAAACATAAAATATTTTAATTTTTGCCGTATCCCGCCGCACCCGAATCCCAATATTTTAAAATTTGTCGAATTCTCGTATCCCCATACAGCGTAATATTTTCCTTAGGCATTTGGAAATTCGCTCTTCACTACTAAATTGAATAAGTTGTGGAGCGAATCCACTTGATCACTTTGTGAAGCGAAAAATGGCTTGTGCCATTTGTGAAGAGCAAAAATGGCTTAGGCCTTCTTGAGCAGCGAATTTGTACTTGGCCCCCTTGAGGAGTAAAAACCTCCTTGGCCATATGAGGAGCTGTTGAGTATTGAATACAATAAAACAATACAGAGGGGGGTGAATGGATTCTTGAACTTTTCTTTGTTCTTGAATCTTTGCAACAAGATATGTGTTGAGTGTGTGAGATATGTAAGTGCAGATAACAAAGACAAACACAACACAATATCACTTTAATCTAATATTTTATTAGATAAATATTTTGCTACAATCTGTGAATACAAATGATAGTATTCTCAGCTTCGTTTTTCTTAGAGAGATATTTCTTGTGATGTATATTGAAAAACTTATCTGCTAAGGAAGTGAGGCTGTATCCTTATAGACATGGATCCACCTACTTACTACAAATAAGGTAGGTAAAACAAACTACTTTCCAGTATGTCTTTCTTATTTGAGAAGAGTCCAAACGGCTACAGATTTGACTTTGCAAATCCTGTTCAGATCCACTTCTTTAGCTCCTTGTCCCTTTGTCTTATCTCTCCAAGATTCTTTGTAGGCTTTTCAATGTGCTTTATAGTACATAGTCAAATAAGGGGACTTGGCTTGTTGCAGGTTTCTGACTTGTACAATTCTTCAGTATTTTGTCTCCAAGAATGTATTCGAGAAGTGGCTAAGTGATTGATTCGAGAACTCGAATTTACTTAATCGATAACTCTGAGTTCTCGAATAGTGTTATATTGACATATCAAATCACTTCTCGAATAGCTCTTTTCTCTGGGACTCCTTGAGATATCGAATAGAGCATTTCGACATACCGAATCCCTGAGATGTCGAACAACTTCTTTAGTCCTTGAGATATCGAATAGAGCATTAACTTGTTGACCCTTAGAGAACTCGAATGATGCTTTGACTTGTTGACTGCAAGAGTTCTCGAATAGAGTAATAGACATATCGAATCTTTGAGATATCGAATGAGATATCGAACAGTGTATTCAGAGATATCGAATAGTGTCTTCTGAGATATCAAATCTCTGACTTCTCGAATGCTAGACTTCTCGAATAGACAAATGTACTTCTCGAATTGGTACTTAGGCAAATTCTTCATTCCTTCAAATCCCAACTGTGATTATTTGGCAGTCTTTATCTCCTTGCTTGAGGCTTGAACCTTGGAACTTCTTTCAAGCATTATTCTTGACTTTATAAGTACAGTAACACAACTACAATTTGATGCCTATTACAAGTACAGAACAAATAGAAACTCTACAACTAGAGGTTCCCTCAGTTAAGAGGTCATGTAGGTAATGCATAGCATTACACATACTTAGGCTTGTTATTAGATGTATTCAGGCATGCCTCTGTGACTAACAATCTCCCCCAAATTGTGAGTAAGACCCTTAGTCACAATTTCATGTCTGATAACAAGCCTAACATACATAAAGATAAAAACTTGACAGTACATGTATGAATTTCGATTAGCAATGTGGATAGAACTACAGGATGAGTAATCTTACAGCCTATGATGAAGTACTAGCCATTGTCATTTGTTTCCCTTTCCATAGCCTTGGCTTGCAAATCATCATATGCTTTCTGTCTTCTTTCTTTCTCCTTCCTTATATTCTCATCCATAGCTTTTATGATTTCTGCCATAGCATCCAATTCTTCAAGAAAAATTGAGTCTTTGAAATCTTCAAGTACTGAATTCAGAATGCTTGTAGGATAGTGGTTGAGTAGATTCATTCTGATGTGGAACTGATTCCCATTTCTCCTCCTATACTTCACCACATAGGGGTTAAACTGAACTCTACACAATCCCTTTGCCCTTAGCTTTTTTGCTTCAATCTCCAGTCTCTCAATTTCTTTCTCCCTTGCTATCCATTTCTCAAGACACTCTTTTCTGATTCTCTCCTCATGGTCTCTCTTCATCTTCACAAAATCAATTAGATCCAACTTCCATACTCTTTCCACTTTATCTTCTGAGCTCAACAATGCAATGATTCTTTCTATGTCATGTAGCTTGCCCCAGTGTTGACATCCTCCTAGTTTGAATTTCTCCTCCCTTCCATCAGTATATTTGATCTCAAGGCAGTTATCAACAATGGCAACATGATAGATTCTTTGAGCTTGTAAGAATTGTAGTTGGTCTTCATCAAAATCTTCATCTAGTGGTTGGAGTTTTAAGCCTGGATAGATTGTCAGAGTCCTTGATTTGGATAGCTTTGGTTTCTTTGCAGCTTGTTTGAATTTGATCCTTTTGACATGGTTGCCTGGCAGTAGCATGTGATCTTTGTTTGTGGACCATTGTAGTATTCCATTAGCAGTATGCTTTTTGAAATATACAGATGGTTCTTGACTTGAATCTTCCTATCTTCTTGAGGTGGTAAAACAGTTGCAGAAGCCAAGGGATTAGATTTTGGTAGGTCATTACTAACAGCATTCACCCTAGACTTAGAGTCTTGTGTTGTGGTGAGATTACTGCTAGCAATGCCTAAGGCTTGCTATTTTCCATTCTTCCTCTCATAGACTTTGCCTTGGTCATCATCCTTCTTATCCTTGCTGTCTTTCTTCTTCTTCTTATCCTCATCCCCCTTATCACTCCTGTGATGACTTCTCCTCCCATCACTCTTCTCTTCATCTTCATCATCCTTATTCCTCCTTGGCTTGGCCATTTCTGGAATTACACCAGTTGCAATGTATGATCTGAGAATGTGCAGTACCTCTATCTCTTCAGCAGTACTTGTCCCCTTCTTCTTTTGCAGTAGATCAATGATGGCAATAATGTGTCTGTGATTTCGAGAAGTGAGATCATTGGGAATGACCAATTGTTTAATCTCTTCAACTCTGGTACAAGACTGATAGATGATTGTCCATGGCTTCTTAATCACTTCTGGCAGCCTTGAAGGTTGGCCATTCCTCAAGTCATCATACAGACTCTTATTGTTTTCATTTATATTCCTCTTCTCTATGAGCTCAATCAGCGCATCTATCTCTGAATGTTTCAAGGCTTGTAGAGTTTTGTAGGTTAGATGCCAGATTCTGGATTTTGCTACCATCATTACTTCCTTGAGCCATGAGCTATCAACTTTTCTAGGTACCACAGCGAAGTAATCGATCTGATCCTTCAAGCTCCTTAGATACAATTGAGTGTCACCAGCCTGTTCTTTTGAGACTTTCAGAAACTCCAAGAATGCATCATCATGATAGACATTTGAGTTTGCAATTTCTTGTAGCTTGGCCTCAGTGACCACCTTCACTTCTACAGGCTTGGCACTTTTAGATATGGAGAGTGAAGGTTTGTCAGATGGCATACTCCCTGCAACCACTGTGGTTTTGATAAATTGCTTTTGACCACTGGAAGTAGTGATGTGCACAGTTGGTAGAGTGACAACTGGCAGAGAAGTAGGAGGCTCATCAACTTTGTCTTTTCCTTTTCCAGTCACATGAATTAGAGATTTGAAAGTTCTTTGATGAGCACCTTCAATGATTTTGATGCCCTTTACTGCTGGTGGTTTCTCCCCCTTTGTATTTGAATTTCTTGATGTCCTCTTCTCCCCCTTAGGCTTGTTGTCAGGCATAGAGGCTGTAGGATTGACCTTTGGGGTTGAAGATTCTTCAGGTAGAGGAAGACCCATGCGCTTCATCATTGCAGACAACATTGATTGTTGATGCAGAAGAACATCAGCTGTGGTGGTGGCTTGAGTGTTCAACTGCTCAGTCAGAGTTTGTACCTTGTATGTAATGTTGAGTATACAACAACGAAAGCAAAACCCAAAGCAAATAAACAAGAACAAGAAAATAACGACAATCACACAAGACAAAGATTTACGTGGTTCGGAAATTCCTACTCCACAAGCCGCACTAATTTTGTATTGATCTCTCACAATTGTAAATCTAGTAACAAATAATCCCTCGATCAATAACTCTAACTAGTGTAACGCCTTCTCATCAATCAGTTCTGAAGGCCAGTTGAAGCTATGCAAAGCTTCAACTTTTCATTAGTAACCACCTTAGTCAACATATCTGCAGGATTTTTTGAACCAAGGATTTTCTTCAAGGACAAAGTACCATTGCTAATCAACTCTCTTGTAAAGTGATATCTCAGCTGAATATGCTTCGTCCTAGCATGAAAAACAGGATTCTTCGCAAGATGAATAGCACTCTGACTGTCGCTATACAAAGCACTGTCCGCCTGTTTCTTGCCCAACTCCTCAAGAAAATTCTTCAACCAAATCATCTCCTTGCTAGCTTCAGAGATAGCCATATATTCCGATTCTGTGGTTGAAAGAGCAACACTCTTTTGAAGTCGAGACATCCAACTAATTGCTGTGCCACCCAACGTGAAAATATATCCCGTAGTACTTTTTCTTGTATCCAAACATCCACCCAAATCTTCATCAGAGAACCCTTTCAAGATAACATCTTTCTTACTGAAACATAATGCAACCTTGGATGTGCCTTTCAAGTAGCGCAACAACCACTTGACTGCTTCCCAATGCTCTCTTCCTGGATTAGACATGAACCTGCTAACAACTCCCACTGCATGAACAATATCTGGCCTTGTACACACCATAGCATACATCAAACTGCCAACTGCAGATGCATACGGAACTTTAGCCATATCTTTCTTGCCTTCATCCGTTTTAGGTGACTGCTTTTTCGTGAGATTAAAGTGAGTCGCCAACGGTGTACTTCTGGTCTTCGCATCCTGGACACTAAATTTCTGCAACAATTTCTCAATATACTTATCTTGAGATAATTTCAAAGTACCTTCAGATCTATCCATTATGATGCTCATACCAAGTATCTGTTTCGCCGCACCCATATCCTTCATCTCAAACTCCTCAGACATCTGTCTCTTTAACCTGTTAATTTCCCTCATATTTGATCCTGCTATCAACATGTCATCAACATACAACAACAATATGATATAAGATGAATCAAATTGTTTAAAATAACAACAATGATCCATAGCACTCCTACTGTACCCATTCTTCATCATAAAGCTATCAAACTTGAAGTACCATTGTCTTGGCGCTTGCTTCAAACCATACAAGCTTTTTATAAGCTTGAAAACAAGGTTTTCTTTCCCAGCTACCTGAAATCCTTCTGGATGTACCATGTAGATGTCTTCCTCAAGATCACCCTGTAAGAACGCGGTCTTAACATCTAGTTGCTCTAGATGTAACTCCTCTGCAGCCACAATACTTAGCACAATTCTAACAGTAGTCATCTTAACAACCGAAGAAAATATATCAGTATAGTCAATACCCTTTTTCTGTTGACAACCCTTGACTACTAACCTCGCCTTGTATCTCTTGCTGCCATCAGGTTCTTCTTTGATCCGGAACACCCACTTATTCTGTAAAGCCTTCTTTCCTGCTGGTAACTCTGTTAAAGACCAAGTCTCATTCTTCTCAAGAGAACTCATCTCTTCTTCCATGGCTGATTTCCACTGAACTGAATCATCCACCTGAACTGCCTCTGAATAACACTGAGGCTCTCCATCCTCAGTCAATAACATATAATATGCTGAAGGAGAAAATCTTTGTGGTGGCCTCACAATTCTGCTAGATCTTCTTACCTCAGCCTGTGGAGTAACTGGAACCGTGTCATTACCATTCCCCAAACTCCCACTATTTCCTGCAAGATCTTCTTCTGTAATCTCTTCAAGCACTGCTTTCTCTTTCTCATGTTGTTCCTTTGCAAACTCAGAATCGACTGCAAGCTTATCCTTGTACACTGCACTTTCGTTAAAAGTAACATCTCTACTTCTAACGACCTTCTTCGTTAGTTCATCCTAGAAACGGTAACCCATATCATCTGAGCCATAACAAATGAAGAAACAATTCTTTGCTTTTGGATCAAGCTTGTCCCTGTCAGAATCTTTAACACGCACATAAGAAACATAACCAAAAACTCGCAAGTGTGAAAGATTTACATCCTTTTTCTGCCACTCTTCTTCAGGAATCTTGAACCCCAAAGGAACTGAAGGTCTTCTATTTATGAGATACGTTGTTGTGCTAACTGCATCTGCCCAAAAAGTCTTTGGCAACCCTGCATGCAATCTCATACTCTTGGCCCTCTCATTCAAGGTTCTATTCATGCGCTCTGCAACACCATTCTGCTGCGGTGTCTCTGGAATAGTTTTGATCATTCTAATTCCATATTCTGCGCAATAGCTTTTAAACTCATCACTACTGTACTCACCACCATTATCTAACATCAAACTCTTAACCTTCAAACCGGTCTGATTTTCAACTTCGGTCTTCCACTTCTTGAAAGTAGCAAACACATCTGATTTATTCTTCAAGAAATAAACCCATACCTTTCTAGTGGAATCGTCAATGAAAGTGACATAGTAGTGAGATCCTCCCAACGACGCAACTGCTGTTGGACCATATACATCAGTATGAACTAGCTCTAACCTCTCAGCCTTGGGTGTCCTCCCTGATTTTGCAAAAGTAACTCGTTTCTGCTTTCCAAGAACATATGGCTCACAGAACCCAACTTCCACATTCTTCAGCTCTGGAATCTTCCCCTTCGAAACTAACAGCTTCATACCCTTTTCACTCATATGACCAAGTCTTTGGTGCCATAAAGTTGAAGACCCAATCTCATCAGCAACTGTATTTACTTCATAGCTAGATTGTTCAACTATGTACAACGTCCCCCTTTTCTCTCCACGAGCAACAACTAGATTCCCCTTTATAACCTTCCACTGTCCGTCTCCGAAAGTAACTCGATACCCTTCCTTATCTAACTGACCCACAGATATCAACATCTTCTTCAGTCCAGGAATGTACCTTACATCTTTCAACATCCAGCTAGTCCCCAAAGAGGTCTTGAGATTAATATCTCCCATGCCCATAATATCCAGAGTCTCATCATCGGCAAGACGGACTTTACCAAAATTTCCAAGTCTGAAATTTAACATCAAATCCTTGCAAGGGGTAGCATGGAAAGATGCACCAGAATCCATAACCCATGATTCAACCGAACATTCAACACAACAAATCAAAGCATCGTCACTCACCACCTCTTCAACTACATTAGCTGAATTATCATCTTTCTTCTTTCCTTTAGGAGCAGCGGGAGCCGTACACTGATTTCTGAAGTGACCTTTCTTCTGATAATTCCAACAAACAATCTCCTTGCGATCTTTGGACTGTCCTCTCTTCTGTGACTTCGATCTGCTACGCCCCTGATTCTGCCCCCTATCGGACTTTCTACCTCTACTCTCAGTACTCAACAAGGAACCTGACCACTCTCCTGAGTTTCTCCTACGAATATCTTCTCTAAGAATCGCATCTCGAACTCCATCAAAAGTCATCTTACTGCTCCCAGATGAATTACAAATAGCAGTGACAAATCCTGACCAATTGTCAGGTAACGAGGATACCAACAATAAGGCTTGTACTTCATCATCGAATTTAATATCCACTGATGTCAATCTTGATAGGATAGAGTTAAATTCATTCATATGATCAGAAACACAATCACCTTCATTCAATTTTGTGGCAAACAACAAGCGACACAAATATACCTTATTCGAAGCAGACGGCTTCTCATACAAATTTGATAACGCCTTGATCAATCCATAAGTTGTCGTTTCCTTGACGATATTGTAAGCAACGTTCTTCACCAAAGTCAATCTGACAACACCCAGGGCCTGCCTATCCAATATCTTCCAATATTTCTCATCCATCTTTTCTGGCTTCTTCTCCTCCAGCGGTTCGTGTAGTTTTTTCTGATACAAATAATCTTCAATTTGCATCTTCCAAAACCAAAAATCTTTGCCATCAAATTTGTCGATCTTTACTTTCCCTTCTTCAGCCATCGCTCCCACTCGCCTAAAAACCTAGGCTCTTGATACCAGTTGTTGAGTATACAACAACGAAAGCAAAACCCAAAGCGAATAAACAAGAACAAGAAAATAACGACAATCACACAAGACAAAGATTTACGTGGTTCGGAAATTCCTACTCCACAAGCCGCACTAATTTTGTATTGATCTCTCACAATTGTTGTGTTATGTTACAATTACATGAGTATTTATAAGAGAAGAAACTGGGTCAACCAATCAGAGTCTAATTCTGAAATTCCCAACTCTAATCCTAACTCTAATTAGAGTCCAATTCACGAATTCCAAAGTCAAATCAGAAACCAATTCTGAAACCTAATAGACTCCACAAATCCAACATGTAAGATGAGCATTAGACTTAGTGAGAGTAGCTACCTCTTTCTCAAGTGCATCTACCTTACTGAATAATGTAGTAGATTTGAAGCCAGACAGGGATTGTTCTTTAAGTCTCTGCACTTCAAATCTAGACAGCTCATGCACAGGGACCTCAGTGACCAGCTTGTCTCCATATTGATTTGCAAAGAGTGTCCTAAGCATGGCATTGGCGTCTGTAGTCTGGTCAGATAGAATTTGAAATTTGCTTCCTAGACCTGTGACTGTATCTTTAAGTAGAGCTAGACCATTATCCATCTTGGTGCAGGTGGTGTTGCAGTGTCTGAGATCTTTAACCACACTGTCTAGTTGAGGAAATTTTGCATCAAAGGCCCTCTTTATCTCTTCTACTGAAGTGGCTATCTTGTCAATCACCTTGTTGACTTCAGTTTTGACTCCCTTGCCAAGATAGTGTGCAGCCTTGAGGAAACCCTTGTAGGAATCATTGACAGCTTCATACACTTCACTAGGGGACATGGATTTTGCATTTGAACACAGTGAAATGATGTATTCCTCTCTAAGATGTTGAAGTGCTTCACTGAGAGTTACATCATACTTTCCTTGCATCCAAGCATCTACATTGCCATCTCTCTCAGCATCATCAATAATCTTGGCCTTCTGTATCTCCACATCATCCCTATGGCATTGTAGGATGGCTTCATAATATGGATTTGAGATGTTGGAGGTGACAAGGTTCTGGGCTATTTTTACAAACTCAGGAATCTGATCCACAACATAGCTTTAGAGAGCTTCAATGGACATTTGTGGTGGAACAGACCCTGATCCTGAAGCACTGTCATGTTGCACAGGCTTCAGCCATTGGGACAAAAAGTGAGAGGTAGAGCTAGGCAAGCTAGACTCCTCAGTTACAGATGCAACTTCTGTAACCGGATGGAAAGACTCTGCTACTGTTGTCTCCAAAGAAGTGGGATGAGTTACAACAGTAGTTGACACAGGCACAGAGTCTCTAGTTAAAACTAGTGAATCCTCTGTGTTTGTGATGGTGTCATTAGGAGATGCCCCAACATGCATTCCCTGACCATCTAAATGTGGTACCTGGGTGGTGAGAAAGGTGTCATGCACCAAGTCACTTGAATCCATTGGCTCATCAAGAGAAAAGAATTCTTGATGATCAATGCCTTGTTCCTCAATTGCTTGAGTTGCAGGCTCCAAAGAAATATGAGTGGTAGATTCTGGAAGAGAAGTGTGTTGTAGATTAGATTTTGGCAACTCCCCCTGAGAGATAGAGGGAGTTTCAATTGTGATGTGCTCTCCACTCAGTGTTGTGCCAGCCTTATCACTCCCATGTGCGGACTCTGTACAAATAGGTGCATTGGGGAGGATGCTTGATTCTATAGGTGCACCCTGTTGAGAGGATACATCTAGTGAGCCGTTTGCCCCTGATTTTACAACTTTAGCCATTTGGGTGACTGAGGAGGTGGTTTTAGATTTCTTCTTCTTCTTCTTTAGGCTAATGATAGGTGACTCAGTTTCCTCACCTCCTAAACCTAGTTCCACAGCCAAGGCTGCTTCAGTTAAGATATTTAAAGGTTCAGAAGCAACCTGTTTTCTCTTCTTTTTACTAACATCACCCTTTTGAGAGGATGATGCAGTTGGCTCTCTGTTTGGTAGAGTGTTTGTCTGAGAGGGTTGGTTATCAAGCCTTGGGTTAGCATTGTGTTCTTCTTGCTTAGTCTGTGCTAACTGAGACTTAGACTCAAATATTGGCATGTTGTGGGGGTAAGACCTAAACAAACCCTCCATGTGGGGAGTTATTTTAAGCCTTACATCCACATCATTCCTAGTCTCCAAGTTACCAAAAATAAGTTTGGTCATGGACCTAGGATAGCCTATTTTACTTTTATCTAATCCAGGCAATTCAATCAATGAAGCATTTTTAAAATTAAGTACTGATTGAATAAAGCGGGGAAAGAAAATTTCAGTACCTCTCTTGGTTGTGTTCTTACCAAGTCTCCCATATAGCTCTTGTATGATGAGATGTCCAACATCTATCTTTCTCCCATGAGCCAAGGCATAGGCAAGCTACTGCACAGGTGTACTAATCTGATCAAAGATTGATTTCCTGGCAGTGAATACCTGAAGGAGTGTAGCAAAAACATAGCTCCATTCCTTTCTCAAGTACTTCCTATTCAGCTTTCCAAGTTTAATAGCCTCTGAGTAGTTGATAAATTCAAAGAATTCTTCCAACTCAGCATCTGTGACCAGGGAGTCATATGCCTCTTGCTGCAAATCCAAGGCTTCATTCATGTGTGCGGTAGTGATAGAAATATCCACGCCTTGAATCTTGCAGTAGATAACATATGAGGTGATAGCATTCTCAAGGGCGATAACCTCCACTGTAGCTGTCCTCCAGAATTGTTCTAATATGTCTATGTACAGGGTTGGGTTGGCTGATAGTGCACCCTTGATGTAAGATTCAGACAACCATCGAACAAAGCACTTGAAATTAGCATTTGGTGCTTCCACATCACTGGTAATTGCGATGAAATTGGTTTGGGATGGTATGGTGAGTTGAGTGTTTGCCATTTGGGTAGAGAAGAGAAGAGAATTAAGGTTGAAGAAGAAATTCGCAGTTAGGGTTTTCAGAGGTTTTAAGAGTTTAGATGCTTGAGAAATCGAACGAAATGAGTTGAACAGTTGTGAAATTGTATATATGTGAGTGACTTGAGTTGTCGATTAGATATAAGTTTTGTATCGACAAGACAGTCATTCGAGAAGTATAAAACAACTATTCGATAAGTCAAGAAAGGCTTATTCGATATCTCAAGCAGTTTGTAACTCACAGCTGGCAGTTATTTAACTCAGAAAATAATTCTAAGCTAAATAAAATATGTTTTTATGAGTGAAATGAAATTTTGAATATAAATCCAAAAACCGATTAAGTGTCAGCGAGAAATCAGCCTTTTCAAATGATTCGATAACTCAAATACAGTATTCGAGAACTCCATCATTAGAGAACTAAAATACTCTATTCGAGAACTCAAAGTGTGCTTATTCGATTTCTCCAAAACACACTATTCGAGAACTCGGGAGGGTTCTAGATAGGCCTATTCGAGAACTCGAGCCATGACAAAACAATGAACCATTCGAGAAGTCTGACTTATCGAACTATACTTTTCACTCATAAAATTCAATTTTCACTATCTTTTAAAATTTACCAGAATTATTCACTGAAGAATATTCTACTAAATTAAATAGTGATTCTCTCAAAATTTCACAGAAATTTCAAGCTAAAGATGTATGATTTTCAACATATGCAGCATTATGGAATATTTATAAATCATAATCCATCCAATACTTACTTTAAAAATATTGAGCATTTGATAAAGTAAGTATTTACTGCTGCAACAATCTAGTTGATATATTCACTTAGCCAGAATTTGAAGAATTCAGCATTCCAATCTCACTAACCAACCTTGTGAAGGTGGCTTCATCTAATGGCTTAGTGAATATGTCAGCTAGTTGGTTCTCTGTGGGAACATAATGTAACTCAATGGTTCCATTAGTTGCATGCTCCCTTATGAAGTGATATCTGATGTCAATGTGCTTTGTCCTAGAATGATTGACAGGATTGGAAACTATAGAGATTGCACTTGTGTTGTCACACATGATTGGAATTCTTTCCAACACAATTCCATAATCTCTAAGTTGGTTTCCGATCCAAAGCACTTGAGCACAGCAACTTCCAGCAGCTATGTATTCAGCTTCAGCTGTGGAAGTTGACAAAGATTGTTGTTTCTTGCTGTACCAAGAGACTAACCTTTGTCCAAGAAACTGGCAGCTACCTGAGGTGCTTTTCCTATCCACTCTGCATCCAGCATAATCAGCATCAGAATAAATCAGATTGAACCCTGTGCCCTTAGGATACCATATATAATCCCAAGTTTGGTGTGCCCTTCAGATATCTGAAAATCCTCTTTATTGCTATCATATGTGATTCCTTTGGATTTGATTGAAATCTTGCACACAAGCATGTTGCAAACATGATGTCTGGCCTACTAGCAGTGAGGTAGAGTAGAGAACCAACCATGCCTCTGTAGATTGAGATATCTACCTTCTTGCCCTTACCATCTTCATCTAACTTGGTGGCAGTGGCCATGGGTTTCTTTCCAGGTGAGCATTCTTCTAAGTCAAATTTCTTCAATAGATCCTTGATGTATTTGGTTTGACTTATAAAAATGCAATGCTTCCTTTGACTCACTTGCAGCCCAAGAAAGAATGTTAATTCTCCCATCATACTCATCTCATATCTGCTCTCCATGAGCTTAGAGAATTTCTCACACAGCTTCTCATTTGTAGAGCCAAATATGATATCATCCACATAGATTTGAACTAAGATAATATCATCACCACGTTTCTTGAAAAACAATGTCTTGTCCAGTGTGCCTCTAGCGAATTGATTCTGCATTAGAAATTGTGACAATGTGTCATACCATGCCATAGGAGCTTGCTTAAGTCCATACAATGCTTTAAGCAATCTGTAGACAAAGTGAGGGAATTGTGGATCCTCAAAGCCAGGTGGCTGTTGCACATATACTTCTTCTTCCAACTCCCCATTCAGAAATGCACTCTTGACATCCATTTGATAGACCTTGAAATTAGAATGTGCAGCAAATGCCAAGAAAATTCTGATGGCCTCTAGTCTGGCAACAGGGGCAAAAGTCTCATCATAGTCAATGCCTTCCTGTTGAGAGTATCCTTTTGCGACCAACCTTGCTTTGTTTCTTATGACTACACCATTTTCATCCATCTTATTCCATAGAACCCATTTTGTTCTATCCTTTGGTGCAGGAACAAGTTCCCATACTTTGCTTCTTTCAAATTGATTTAGCTCCTCTTGCATAGCAATTATCCAATCAGGATCCAACAATGCATCTTCAAGTTTCTTAGGCTCAACTTGGGATAGAAAGCAACCATAGAGACATTCATTTAGAGTTGCTCTCCTTGTCCTCACTCCTGTATTTGGATCTCCAATTATCTGATCTGCAGTATGTGATCTATCCCATTTCCTTGTATGTTCAGATTGATTTCTCAGCCTTGATGTTTCTTCATCATCCAGATCATGATCATTTACATTTCCTCCCCCTGTGAAGTTTCCACTAATCACAGGTGTGTCATGGATGCTTGTTTCTTCATTGTTGGTTGACACAGGTTCTTCATTCACTTGAGTTTGTTGGATTGTGGGCTCAACTTCAGTTTCAATCTCCTCATCAGAATCATTTAGATTGTCAAACTTCAAAGGATCTTTATCTTCATCATTGGCTTCTTCTAATCCAGGTAGTTTGCTGTCATCAAATGTCACATCTGTGCTTTCCATAACTTTCTTTTGAGTGATGACATAAACTTTGTAAGCAATTCTTTCCATAGAGTAGCCAAGAAAAATTCCTTCAAAAGCTTTTGCATCAAACTTTCCAACATATTCTGAGTTGTCTTTTAACACAAAGCATTTGCTTCCAAAAGTATGAACATACTTTAGAGTGGGCTTCATTTCCAATCATCAAGTTGTAAGGTGTCTTTCCAGTGTTTTTATTGATGAGGGTTCTGTTTTGGATATAGCATGCAGTGCTCACAGCCTCAGCCCAAAAACATGTAGGCATCTTTGCATCAAGTAACATTGTTCTAGCAGCCTCAATCAGAGTTCTATTCTTTCTCTCAACAACTCCATTTTGTTGTGGAGTCCTTGGAGCTGAGAATTGTTGAGAAATACCATTTTCTTTGCAGAATGCTTCAAGCATGGCATTTCTGAACTCTGTTCCATTATCACTTCTTAATGCAATCACACTTGCATTGTTGGGCTTTATTTCCTTGTCAATTTTCTTTATATGCTCAATAATTACTTGGGGAGCCTCATCCTTTGATGCCAGAAATTCTACCCATGTATACCTTGTGAAATCATCAACCATCACCAGAGCATACTTTTTCCTTCCTAGTGACATAATATTAATAGGCCCAAACAAGTCCATATGAATTTGTTGTAGGGGCTTGGTTATTGATGTCACTGTCTTTGACTTGTGGCTTGATCTTTTCATTTTTCCCTTTTGACAAGCCTCACACACTCCTTCTTGACAGAATTCAAGTGTGGGCATGCCTCTCACTAACTCTCTTTTGACTAGAGAATTAATGCCTTTGAAGTTCAAGTGTGATAGCTTCTTATGCCACAGCCAACTATCTTCATTTGATGCTTTTGAGTAAAAGCAACAAATTTTGTCCTTCTTTGCAGAGTTCATATTGGCTACAAACAGGCTTCCTTTCCTTACTCCAGATAGAGCAAAGTCACCAGCCTTCTTTTGGGTGATCAAACATTCATCTTTGTCAAAATTCACTTTGAAGCCTCTGTCAGTAAATTGACCAACACTCAGTAGATTGTGCTTGAGTCCCTTGACTAGTGCTACATTTTCAATGATGACATTTCCAATTTCCAACTTGCCATATCCCAGTGTGTTGCCAATGCTGTCATCTCCAAAAGCAACCATTGGACCAGCCTTCTCCTCATACTTTGATAGCAGGGCCATATCACCAGTCATATGGTTTGAGCATCCACTGTCCAAAATTCACATGACCTTTCTTTCACTTTCTTTGCCCTGCAAACACAAAGGTATTACTTCTCCTTTGGTACCCAAACAAGTTTGGGTCCATGTGGCTTAGCAACAGTTTTATCATAAACAACATGCTTATCAATTTTCTTGATGTTAGTCTTCTTGTCACTGTTAGAAGCTTAGAATTAGGGTTCTTAGACTTAGGTGATAGAGGCACCTTCCTAAGTTTAGGAGGACTTGAAGACTTTGTCCTTGTGTAGTGTGTGTGAACATTGTGACTGATGCAACCTTCCATGAATTGTCTTCTCAAATTAAAGCAACTAATCATTATATTCATGTTACATGGCATACAATCAAATTTATCACAGAACGGAGAGTCTCTATGTCTTAAAGGCATAGAGCAATCATAGAATGGTTTAGCAACACTACCAGATGGTTTCTTGCATGCATGAGTTAAATGATTAGTGCTAAAACAATTTTGACAAACTTTCCTAGGGGCATTTGGCACATAAGCAAAATTGTTGTCCTTGTTAATCCCTAATTTGCCATTCCTGTTTTGTTTCTTTTTTGCCACTTTCTTCTCAAACTCATTATTCTCAGCTGAAACAAACTTCACAAATTTCTCAAGTCTAGGTCTACCTCCTACTGACTCCTTGGCTTTCGTTTTGAGATTCTCACTCTTAGAGGATGCTTTTTGTTCATTTGATTGTGCTTTATCTTCATCATCCAACATTTGCTTAATGAGTAAGGCATCCTCATCAATCTCAAGTGTTGGTGTTTTAAATATTGGGGTCTCAGCCTTTTTCAAAACCTGAGGCACTTCCTCTTGAACAACAATGTCATCTTCAATGACTACATAGTCTTTCCTCTGATTGAGAGTGTCATAATCAAGTCTAATAGCAGCCTTAAGTCTAGCTAGAATTTTCTCATGGTAGGACTGCAATAGACTAGAGGAATTCTTGAATGTTTTCAATTTAAATTCATTTTCAGCTAGTTCATCCCTAAGAGCTTTCTCAACATGACTAGCACATAGAACCTTATTCTTTAGATATTCGATTTCTTGTTTAAGGTTTTCTACTTGCATAGCAGTTAGTTCTAGTTCCTCATTTCTCTTGTTCAACAGTTCATTCTTAGTAGACAGTTTAGCAATCTCTTCATTAGCAGCAGTCATACTAGTATGAATATTAAACATCTCAACAAATAGTTGTTCAACCATAGATTTGTATTCAGAAACAGACATGTCTATAGTAGTGAGGGATGGTACCTGAGAGTCTGATTCAAATGGTTCTTCCTTGGAGTTGGCCATCAAGGCATAGTTGCAAAATTCTTGTTCTTCTCCATCACTATCAGAATCATCCCAACACTTCCCTTCAGCTATGTAGGCCTTACCTGGTGTATGCTTCTTTAGTAGAGCCTTATACTTAGCTTCAAGCTCAAGAAACTCCTTATCCTTCTTCTTAGGTTTCTTGCATTCATTGGCAAAATGCCCTAGGTCATTGCATCTATAACATCTCACAGATGACCTATCCACATAGCTGGTTTTGAATTTGTTTTTGTTTGCTTTCACAGGTGCCTTGCTCTTGTTGAATGAATGATTTTGAGATCTAGACTTGAAGGGCTGATTCCTCTTAAATCTGATGTTTGGGAATTTTCTAGCCATAAAAGCATATGAAGTGTTTTCCATGGCATCCAACTCTTCAAGAGTATAGAACTCATCTTCTTCCTTTTCATCAACAGGTTCAGTCACTTCTTCTTCAGTCTCTTCATCATCTACTATCTCTTCTATTCTCAGTTGACTTGTAGATGCTTCCAGGTCTTGAACGGATTTGTTGACAATCAAGGCACAGGATGTGTTTATCATTCTGCCTTGGTTGGCTTGGATAGCCCTCTTCTGAAGCAACTCAAGTTCAGGAGTTTTTAAAACCCCATAGAGCACATCATATGTGACTTTGTTCAAATCTCTTTCTCTTAGAGATATGACCTTTTGCTATAGATGGTTTGGTGCAGATAGTAGGAACTTCATGTTTAATTCCTTAGTGCTGTAAACCTTCCCACTCATTTGAAGCTCAGTCACCAGCTTGTGAAACCTCTCAAACATATCAGTAATACTTTCTTTGGACTGTGCCATGAAAGCTTCATATTGTGTGACCAGTATCTGTTTCTTATTTTCTCTTACCTCCTCTGTCCTTTCACATAACACCTCGATGTGGTTCCACATGTCCTTGGCTGATGTGCATGATGCTATATTGGCAAACATCGACATATCCATAGAGTCTATGATCAGCAACATGAGATGACTGTCTAGGGCAACCTTTTCCTTCTCTGAGTCCGTCCATTTGGATGGCTCTTTTGCAACATATGATCTAGGAACGACTATTGTGCCCACTGTGGATTTAACAATTTCTTGTTGTGGTACAAATGGACCATTCTTGAGGATGTCAAGGTAGAGAGGATTGGCAGCTTTGATGAACAACAACATTTTTATTTTCCAGAGGTTGTAATTCTCTTAGTCGAACTTAGGGACCTTCACCGTACCTGTAGTCTTTGGTGTATTCGAACTCATGATCGTTTTCTGTTTAGATTAAACAGCCTGCTCTGATACCACTTGTTGAGTATTGAATACAGTAAAAGAATACAGAGGGGGGGTGAATGGATTCTTGAACTTTTCTTTGTTCTTGAATCTTTGCAACAAGATATGTGTTGAGTGTGTGAGATATGTAAGTGCAGATAACAAAGACAAACACAACACAATATCACTTTAATCTAATATTTTATTAGATAAAGATTTTGCTACAATCTGTGAATACAAATGATAGTATTCTCAGCTTCGTTTTTCTTAGAGATATATTTCTTGTGATGTATCTTGAAAAACTTATCTGCTAAGGAAGTGAGGTTGTATCCTTATAGACATGGATACACCTACTTACTACAAATAAGGTAGGTAAAACAAACTACTTTCCAGTATGTTTATCTTATTTGAGTAAGAGTCCAAACGGCTACAGATTTGACTTTGCAAAGCCTGTTCAGATCCACTTCTTTAGCTCCTTGTCCCTTTGTCTTATCTCTCCAAGCTTCTTTGTAGGCTTTCCAATGTGCTTTATAGTACATAGTCAAATAAAGCGACTTGGCTTGTTGCAGGTTTCTGACTTGTACAATTCTTCAATATTTTGTCTCCAAGAATGTATTCGAGAAGTGGCTAAGTGATTGATTCGAGAACTCGAATTGACTTAATCGATGACTCTGAGTTCTCGAATAGTGTTATATTGACATATCAAATCACTTCTCGAATAGCTCTTTTCTCTGGGACTCCTTGAGATATCGAATAGAGCATTTTGACATATCGAATCCCTGAGATGTCGAATAGCTTCTTTAGTCCTTGAGATATCGAATAGAGCATTTACTTGTTGACCCTTAGAGAACTCGAATGATGCTTTGACTTGTTGACTCCATGAGTTCTCGAATAGAGTAATAGACATATCGAATCTCTGAGATATCGAATGAGATATCGAACAGTGTATTCAGAGATATCGAATAGTGTCTTCTGAGATATCGAATCTCTGACTTCTTGAATGCTAGACTTCTTGAATAGACAAATGTACTTCTCGAATTGGTACTTAGGCAAATTCTTCATTCCTTCAAATCCCAACTATGATTATTTGGCAGTCTTTATCTCCTTGCTTGAGGCATGAACCTTGGAACTTCTTTCAAGCACTATTCTTGAATTTACAAGTACAGTAACACAACTTGAATTTAATGCCTATTACAAGTACAGAACAAATAGAAACTCTACAACTAGAGGTTCCCTCAGTTAAGAGGTCATGTAGGTAATGCATAGCATTACACATACTTAGGCTTGTTATTAGATGTATTCAGGCATGCCTCTGTGACTAACTCAAACACTACTAGAAATACTACTAGACATCGATTTTTAACCGATGTAATATTAAAAAAAAAACCAATGTATTTGTCGGTGTAGTGAAAGATAGGGTTATTTGACATCTGTTTTTAGCCGATATCTGATAAAAGGTTAGACATCGATTTCTTTTCTAAACTTATATCTGATAAGAGGTTGGACATCAGTTTCTTAAAAACATGTAAGCTTATAATACATCATTTTGTTCAAAGGAGTCTTTGATCTAACTGAACATATGACACACAACTAAAAACATAACTCAGAACAACGGTTTCTCAGTTAAGGACCATTGTTGTAATGTAGTTTGTACAATACTTTTTAAAAGCATACTGTTGTTGTTTCTGGTATTCACACAACGTTTCAGTAAATACTAACAGTTGTCGAAGAAGGCTCACACAACGGTTTTGGTACCGTTGTCTGATATAGGCTGAAAATACACCTAGAGGGGGGGGGGGTGAATAGGTGTTATGACTAACAATGATCAAATAAAAAATCTGTCTAAAATTTTACTCTGGCAGCTAGCTGGATGCAATAAATTAGTGAATAAGCAGCTAGCTGAGTTAACTTGATTTGGCAGATTAACAAATAAGCAGCTAGCTGTGATATGCAATGCAGAAGGACAAAAAAGCAGTAAGTAAAGAACACCAAGAATTTTAGCTAGGTTCGACCCCTAATCTTCTATGGTCTACGTCCTAGTCCCTTACCAACTTGGTAAGAGAATATATTATTGATCACAATTAAATCCAATTACAAGACACAATAATATATCTCCCTTATCACCCAGTTACTGACTGCAGCTAGCTGGAACCCCTTGTTTCTTGAACACAGCTCTCTAAGCTCTATACTAAACCAAGTATAAACTTCTCTAGCCTAATGCTCCTTGAACCCTGGTTCCACAGCTTGACAAACCAGCAACTACCAACTTTACAAGTTGAACAATACAAGGATGAAATAAATAAATACAACTCAAAAGATTTGAACTCTCTAAACTGTATATATGATATAATACACGAGCTCTCTTGAAGTATATGTGCTGAGTTGTTTTCTTGACACTTGAATATTGCTTGTATGTTTTTCTCTTGGTTCGTACCTGTGAAGAACATTCATACAAGTATATATAGTGAAGTAAAGAAGCTAGAATTAAAGATGCAAACTTGTAACGGTCTTGAATAGCATTTCTCACGTTTCAAGATTTGTTCCATTAATTCTACTTCTAACGTTCATAATCAGTTTAAACAATAATTCTTACTCAGAAAATAATTTAGTTTAGAAATGGAGAGATAAGAATGTTTAAGAATGAAAGAAACCGTTAGAGAGAAACTTGAAGAAGATAAAGAATATGAAAGAATATGATAATGAGTGCATGTAATTCTTTACAATCTTTAACCAAGACAACTGATGGTGGAGGATAGGAATAAAGCATAAATGATTTTAAATAAGAGCATGCTTGGAAAGTAAGCACATGGGTTGCCTTTTTAAGAACATTAAAGAATTCAAAGATTCCTTTTTCTAAGAAAGTATTGTTTTAGAAATACTTTTGAAATTATATCATGTTATTAATGTATAAAAAACCGTTCATGCCACTTTTGCAATTATAAGCATAATAAAACCATTTATTCGAATCCTTTGAAACTGGACAGACTGCCAGCCAGCTAGCTGAGTTGAACTGTCAGCTAGCTGAGTTACCCTGTTTTTCTCATAAAATTTTATATGAAGTAATCCTGCAAAACAAAATTAGTCTAATGCAGAATCCAGCTTGCTTACTAAGTATGATCATCAAAATCATAGAGTTTCAATCTCCCCCTTTTTAATGATTATACACCAATTTTTAGGAGAGATGAAAACAAACTCCCCCTAAGTCTAGCAACCTTATAAACATATAACAATTTGATAAAAACCAAGGGTAATACACAAGGATAGCTTAAGAAAGATCAAAACCAACACATGACAGATAAGCACATAAATAACACATGTTCTCAAACCAAAATATCCCACATAATAGGTTCAGACATACATAATTCTTAAACACATAAACAGGTTCATAGGTTCTTAAAAAAACTTAAACAAGTTCACAGGTGCATAGACATCATATCATATCATCCTAAAAAGTTCTCCCCCTTAATCATAAAAAGGAAAATCTTAAGAGTCCTTATCCTCATCATCAACTTGAGCATTCTCAGCTTGAACCACCCCAGAAGCAGCCACAATTGGAGCATCCACACTTTCTTTGAGCACATCTTCAGTAGCAGCATTTGCAAGGTCATTAAGCCCTTGTGCATCAGAGACAGTGGCAGAGAATAAACCAGTGCGAGTTGAGGTAGACGGACGTGGACCAGCAACGATGTCACGAAGGAAGGAAAGTTCATCAGCCATATCAGTTACCTTATCAGTCAACACTTTCAGGGCAGCTCGAATTTCCTTCATGTTTTCAGAATGGCCAGCCTCAGTCCTACTCTCACTTTCCAACAATGCGGGGGATGGGATTGGAGGTGGAGGAGGTTCCATTCGAATTACATTACCATCAGAATCCAACTTCAAATGAGATTGCAACAAGCTCTTTGCATCCAGAAATTTTTTAGCAAGCTCACACTTTTCATTTTTTAAGTCAATACCATACCATTCAAAAATTCTAGTCAATAAACAGCCATAAGGGAGGCTTGGAGAGGTATGTGGCTCGAATACATCCAACATATTTTTCAGGATAAGTCCAGCCAGGTTGAATGGCTTCTCAGAGAGTAACATAGCCACCACAGAAACATCTTGACCCGCAAAATTCGATCGACTTCCAGTACGAGGGTTTACATTATCGATACACATCTTAAACAGCACATGACTGATAGGGGTCACCATGGAAGTAGTTGGAGGGGCATAAACAAGTAAACCATCTAAACCACGAATTAATCTCAACTGGTCCAATTCAGTAAAACTTGGAAATTCAGTAGGACCCTTTTTGGTTGAGATAGAAACAGATGATGGTTTCTCAATTCCAAGGATATCATTCAAAACATTAGTAGTTAACATTAGTTTTTGACCATGAACTACCGATGAAAAGACCATTGGTTTGACAATAACAAGGTTTGAATAAAACTCATAGACAAGAGATGGATAACATTCTCGGGGTAAATCTTTGATAAAGGAATCAAAGCCTAATTTAGAGAAATAAGCAAGAGCCCCGCATTTGACATAGGAATTACCTGCAATTGGGCGTCCAAAAACGATTCGACGGTTGGCCAGATCGAGTTGCTTGAACCTGGATTCTAATTCTTCACTTGTAAACTTAATTCCATACTTGGTTCTCTTAGCAGGCGTGCCATCCTTAAGCCCTGATTTCTGAACTTCTGACATTTCATCTCCGCTGTAGACTTGAACCCTATCAATGTCATCTTCTTCATCAAAGAGCCTTTTGTTATGCCCTTTCTGAGTTTTGGGGACAGAGATTGGAGTTTTCTTGGAGGATCTAGTTTTGCCCATGGTGAGATTTGGTGTCGAAGAGAGAGAGAAATGGTAAGAGTGGCTAGAAACCCTAAACTTGATTTGGGAGTGGTTTTAAGATATCTCAAGAGTCGGATTGGAATGTATTAAGTAATTCTCTTTTATTAATTAAGGGGAAAAACTTACTTATTAAACAAACATTTCATCCCGACATATAACATATTTGACCAATAGCATAGAATAAGGTACTAAGTATAAATAAATAAAAGGAAATCACAGAGACATATTTCAATGCATAAATTAAACAATTAATTTTAACTCAGCACTTAAAAAATAAACAAATAGCACAAAACCATTGAGCATGAAATTGTACATAATATCATAAGAATGTACCGAATTTCCATGGCAGCTAGCTGGCTAGTCATAAAAGATTTCCATCCTTCCATAGCAGCTGGCTGGCTAGACATTACACATGCCTAATTCTCTACGCAGCACAGAGAAACGCTCCTCAGCTAGTGGCTTTGTGAAGATGTCAGCTAGCTGGTACTCTGTACTTACAAAGATTAGCTCAATTTTTCCCTTTGCAACATTGTCTCTCAAGAAATGATGTCGAACATCAATATGCTTTGTTCTTGAGTGATTCACTGGATTCTTTGATATGTTGATAGTGCTTGTATTGTCACAATAAATGGGGACTTTGCCACATTTAATTCCAAAATCTAGAAGTGTTTGTCTCATCCATAGCATTTGAGAGCAACAACTTCCAGCTGCTAGATACTCCCCTTCAGCTGTGGATAATGCAACAGAAGTTTGCTTCTTGCTTTGCCAAGATACTAAACTCTGTCCTAAAAATGCACACACCACTTGTACTCTTTCGATCAGTTTGACAACCTGCATAATCTGCATCACTATACCCAACAAGATCAAATGCATTTGTGATTGGATAAAATAAACCAAGAGTAGTAGTTCCACTTAAATATTTAAAAATTCTTTTAATAGCATTCAAGTGAGATTCTTTTGGTTGAGCTTGAAACCTAGCATACACACATACACTTTACATAATATCAGGTCTAGAGGCTGTAAGATATAATAAACTACCAATCATACCTCTATACTTTCGAACATCTACATCTTTACCTCGTTCATCTGCAGCCAACTTGCTGGCAGAACCCATAGGTGTAGATTTTGCCTTGATATTCTCATATCCAAACTTCTTTAGCAAGTTCTTGATGTACTTGGACTGATGTACATATATCCCATCTTGAGTTTGCTTGATTTGGAGCCCCAAAAAGTAGTTGAGCTCACCCATCATACTCATGTCAAACTCACTATGCATACACTTAAAAAACCACTTGCACATTTTATCATTAGTTGATCCAAATATAATATCATCTACATATATTTGCACAACTAGAATGTCATTACCAGTAAGTTTAGTAAATAATGTAGGATCGATTTTACCTCGAATGAACCCATTCTTTATCAAAAACTTACTTAGCCTTTCATACCAAGATCTAGGAGCTTGTCGTAATCCATATAGTGCCTTCTTTAATTTGAAAGCATAATTAGGAAATTTATCACTCTCAAATCCAGGAGGTTGCTTGACATATACTTCTTCTTTCAAGTATCCATTAAGAAATGCACTTTTCACGTCCATTTGATGTAGCTTGAACTTCTTGAAGCATGCAAATGAGAGTAGCATTCTTATTGACTCTAGCCTTGCAACCGGGGCATAAGTTTCATCAAAATCGATTCCTTCTTGTTGATTATATCCTTGTGCAACAAGCCTTGCTTTATTCCTAGTAACCGTTCCTTCTTCATCAACTTTGTTCTTGAAAACCCATTTAGTACCAATGATTGAAGCATCTTTAGGTGGCTCTACAAGTTCCCAAACATCACATCTTTCAAATTGATTAAGTTCTTCTTGCATTGCCATGATCCAATTCTCATCTTTTACTGCTTCATTGACATTCTTTGGTTCCTCTTGAGCTAGGAAGGCAGAAAATGCACAAAAGTTAGCTTGGCTTCTCCTTGTCTTGATGCCTTCTGATTTATCACCAATAATCAACTCTGGAGGATGGTTCTTTACTGTCCTTGTTGACTTTGGAAAATGATGATGAGCCATAACTTCTTCATTGGCTCTAATTCTCTTGGATGGAGGAGGAGATTCATCCCCAATATAAATTGGCATATTTTCTTGTGATCTCTGGCCTCTAGAATCTTCGAAGGTGAGCTTTGACACCTTATCACAAGTTTCATCTACTGGAGGAGAGATTTCAGCTTGATTACCATTAGCTGAACTTGATTCAGTTTCTACTGCAGCTCGCTGGGTTGCTGCATTTCCTGAGTCTGCTTCATTGGTAGCTCGATGAGTTGCTGTATTTTTGGAATCTGCTTCTTTGTCAGCTCGCTGAGTTACTGTATCTGACCTTGGCAGCTCGCTGGCATCATCTGTACCTGCAATATCTTCCTCATCTCTTGACAGATCAACATTAGATTCTTGAAATGAGACATCAATTGACTCTTCAACAGTACGTTTAGATATATTATAAACTCTATATGCACGACTTGTTGTAGAATAACCCAAAAATATAGCTTCATATGATTTGGCATCAAATTTACCATCTCTATCAATGGATTTGAGTACAAAACACCTGGATCCAAAGACTTTAAAGTAGCCTATGTTTGGCTTCTTGTTCTTTAGCAATTCCTAAGGAGTCTTGTTGAGAATAGGCCTGATTAGTACTCTGTTAAGAACGTAGCTAGTTGTGTTGACTGCTTCTGCCCAGAAACTTCTTGGCAGCTTGCTCTCTTGCAGCAAAGTTCTAGCTGTTTCTTGCAATGACATGTTCTTTCTCTCCACAACTCCATTTTGTTGTGGGGTTCTTGGAGCAGAGAATTCATGTGAAATGCCTCTATCTTCACAATATGAGATAAAGTCTTTTTGGAATTCACCACCTCGATCACTCCTTATACTCACAAGTCTTAACTTAAACTTGTTCTCAAGTAACTTAATTAGCTTTTCAAATTCACTGAAAGCACAATCTTTAGTACGAAGAAATAATACCCAAGTATATCTAGAATAATCATCTACTATAACAAATGCATATTGTTTACCTCCAATGCTTTTATATGCTTCCGGACCAAATAAATCTAAATGAAGTAGTTCTAAAGGTTTAGAAGTTGATACCATCTTCTTTGATTTATGTGGAGTCCTGATTTGTTTGCCTAATTGGCAAGCCGAACAAGTTTCCATTTTGACATACTTCAATTTTGGCAATCCTCTAACTAGCTTCTTTGAAGACAGCTTGCTGAGTAAGTCCATATGAGCATGTCCAAGCCTTCTATGCCAAATTTCTGGATTTGAATCTACAGCAGCTAGACAACAAGATGAATCCTGCATTTCAAAGTCCAAAATATATATATTTCCTTCCCTTCTAGCAACTAGGGGGACTTTGTTAGTGCCAACAATAATAGTACACTTTTCTTTATCAAAAAGAAAAGAATGTCCATCATCATATAACTGACTTACACTAAGCAAATTATATTTAAGACCTTGAACATATTGTACTTTATCAATAGAAATGACACTATTACCAATTTTCCCTTTCCCAAGAATCTGGAGTGTTTTGCTATCACCAATGGTGACATTTCCACCCCTTTTCTTACTGAGAGACAGGAATTGAGATTTATCACCACTCATATGTCTTGTGCATCCACTATCCAAAATCCAACTCAACGTTTTGGTACCCATATTTGCTTGGGTCCAGAATGGTTAGTTGATAGAACATATAAAACATTTAAATCAGATTTCTTGATCCACATTTGGACCACTTTAGAAGCTGTATTTCTTGTTCCAACTGTTCTGTCAGCTAGCTGCCTGTGACCTGTCTATCTGTTCCAGCTAGCTGGGTTGGCATTCTGAATTTTGCAATGATTTGCCAAATGGCCTTTATTTCCACATTTATGGCAGATTCTCCATGGCATGGCATAGTCATAAGGGATTCCATGTTTGCCATCATACTTTAGAGGTGTTTTGGAAGCCGATCCAACTCCTTCTCTTTCGATTGGAACTTTTGCATATCTCATCATAGTTTTGAGAGTATCTTCTCTTTGAATGAACTTTCCCATTCCTTTCTGGAGATCCTTGATTTCAGTTTCCAATTCTTTGATTCTTTCAGCTTGTTGAGATATTTCCCTTGAGCATGATTCCCTTGGACTAAATGCTTCTAAACATGCATCTTGAGCCTCTATTTCTGTTCTCAGCTCGCTGAGTTCCTTCATAAGTGTATCATTTCTCTTGACAAGCACTTTGTTTATCCCTTCAAGCTGGGATATCTCAGCCTTAAGATCAGTAAGCTTTTGAGCATGATTTGTAGCAAGTGTCTTCTCATCCATTAACTCAGATAGGATCTTCTTAAGTTGAATATTTTTCTTTTTGAGTTTATCATTCTCATATCTTAATTCTTCAAACACTTCATTTGATAGATTACTATGATCCTGCATGGTTAATTCATCTAACTTTGAGGAATGAGAATACATATCAGAAATATAATTTACCTCACTATTGTTGTCATCCGAATCCGAGACATCACTATCTACAAGGCTATCTTGAAAAATTCCTTGAGCATTATTCTCATCATCAAGGACAACAAGAGCTAGGTTCACCATCTCATCACTTGAATCATTATCAGAATCAGAATTTTCATCATCACTCCATGTCAAAAATGCCTTAACTTTCTTTTTGTCTTTAGAGGCAGCTAGCTGCTTCTGCTTATTTTTCAGCTTGTAGCAGTTTCTTTTGTAGTGACCTTTCTTACCACATTCAAAACATGCTTCCTCTTTGACATATTTCTTTATTCTAGAAGCTCTACCTTTCTCCTTCTTTAGCTTGTTTCTTAAGTCAAGCATCTTCTTGATTTTTCTGGATAAAAGTGCTAATTCTTCATCAGAATCTGATTCTGATTCTGAATCCAGCTTGCTGCTACTGGAGTGCAAAGCTAAATTCTTCATCTTTTCAACTGGAGCCTTGACTGATTCCATCTTGCTACTATTGATTTTGCTTTCAAATTGTTCCAATTCTGCAAATACGGCCAAATGATCCATAGAATCAATGGAGGGACTTGATTCCAATGCAGTGACTTTAGTTTCGAATATGAATGGAACTGCACTTAGAATTTTCATGTTGATTTCATCTTGAGGAATGGTTTTTCCAAGTCTCTTCAGAGTGTTGATAGTGATTTGAAACCTTGCTTGGCTCTCTTTGATAGTTTCACCATTCTTGAGCTTGAAATTTCCGAAGTCATTCATCAATTTGCTAAGTTTAACTTTTCTCAAAGTTTTTGAACCTTCATGATAGGATTCCAAAGCATCCCACATTTCTTTTGCTGTTTTTAGAGAGGATACCTTGTCATATTCAGATTGATCAAGTGCATTCATTATGGAGTTTCTTGCTTCTCCATTATAGCCACACTTGATAATCTCATCGAGAGTGAGATCATCAACATCTTTTGGTTCGTTTTTGTCGTTGAGAAATTCATAGTTCCCTTTCTGCACAACTCTTAGAACCAGAGGTTTCTTGGACAAATAAGTCTCCATTCTGCATTTCCACCAACTATAGTTCTCTGATCCAGTGAGAAGTGGAGCCTTATAATCCGACCTGCCTTCTAGATAATTGTCAGCCATTTGATCGATACTTTTCCTGTTACAGAAATATTAGTATACCAAAGCTCTGATACCAAATGAAAATACACCTAGAGGGGGGGTGAATAGGTGTTATGACTAACAATGATCAAATAAAAAATCTGTCTAAAATTTTACTCTGGCAGCAAGCTGGATGCAATAAATTAGTGAATAAGCAGCTAGCTGAGTTAACTTGATTTGGCAGATTAACAAATAAGCAGCTAGCTGTGATATGCAATGCAGAAGGACAAAAAGCAGTAAGTAAAGAACACCAAGAATTTTAGCTAGGTTCGACCCCTAATCTTCTATGGTCTACGTCCTAGTCCCTTACCAACTTGGTAAGAGAATATATTATTGATCACAATTAAATCCAATTACAAGACACAATAATATATCTCCCTTATCACCCAGTTACTGACTGCAGCTAGCTGGAACCCCTTGTTTCTTGAACCCAGCTCTCTAAGCTCTATACTAAACCAAGTATAAACTTCTCTAGCCTAATGCTCCTTGAACCCTGGTTCCACAGCTTGACAAACCAGCAACTACCAACTTTACAAGTTGAACAATACAAGGATGAAATAAATAAATACAACTCAAAAGATTTGAACTCTCTAAACTGTATATATGATATAATACACGAGCTCTCTTGAAGTATATGTGCTGAGTTGTTTTCTTGACACTTGAATATTGCTTGTATGTTTTTCTCTTGGTTCGTACCTGTGAAGAACATTCATACAAGTATATATAGTGAAGTAAAGAAGCTAGAATTAAAGATGCAAACTTGTAACGGTCTTGAATAGCATTTCTCACGTTTCAAGATTTGTTCCATTAATTCTACTTCTAACGTTCATAATCAGTTTAAACAATAATTCTTACTCAGAAAATAATTTAGTTTAGAAATGGAGAGATAAGAATGTTTAAGAATGAAAGAAACCGTTAGAGAGAAACTTGAAGAAGATAAAGAATATGAAAGAATATGATAATGAGTGCATGTAATTCTTTACAATCTTTAACCAAGACAACTGATGGTGGAGGATAGGAATAAAGCATAAATGATATTAAATAAGAGCATGCTTGGAAAGTAAGCACATGGGTTGCCTTTTTAAGAACATTAAAGAATTCAAAGATTCCTTTTTCTAAGAAAGTATTGTTTTAGAAATACTTTTGAAATTATATCATGTTATTAATGTATAAAAAACCGTTCATGCCACTTTTGCAATTATAAGCATAATAAAACCATTTATTCGAATCCTTTGAAACTGGACAGACTGCCAGCCAGCTTGCTGAGTTGAACTGTCAGCTAGCTGAGTTACCCTGTTTTTCTCATAAAATTTTATATGAAGTAATCCTGCAAAACAAAATTAGTCTAATGCAGAATCCAGCTTGCTTACTAAGTATGATCATCAAAATCATAGAGTTTCATAGGCATCAGACGACGCCTCAATAGACAACAAGAAAACAGGGCATCAGACAATGGGCAAAACCCGTTGTCTGAGCCTGTTTTCCTTGTAGTGAACTGCTGAGTATTTACGTGCTCTAATAATAGACATATATAATATAAATGTACCTAAAAATATCAAATCCATAATAAAAAACAAACCGAAACAAATACCAAACTTCAATTATCATTGCAAAACCAATCCAGTATACAACAACGAAAGTGGAATATAAAAACTAGACAAACCAATATGTATAAGTTGCACAATCCATAACAATTGTTGTATCTCTAAGAATCTAAGAGCTACTTCACAAGTACAAAGCTACTACATTTTGGTAACCAAAAGAAGGTTACGTAATAACCAACAGAACTTTTGCAGCTTCTTGACATTCTGTAACCAGTCTATTATATCCAGGCCTAGATATAATCATAAGTCTTCATCTATGTAATTCAACCGTCTCTGTGAAGTTGTTAGGTCAGCTAAGTGTGCATTGTTGGTCTGTCATGTGAATCTGCTTTGCTTAACTACAAAACTTCTCATGTTCCTCCCTCTCAATGCTTAATTCTTGCACCTGCTTTGACCTGCATCCAAATGTTTGTATTAATTTGTAACACCTAGAAATTATTATATATTTGTTAGAACATTAAATTATTCATCAAGAAGGTAGCTGATTTAGTAACAGTCCAAGTGTTTGGTCTGGATTAGTTACGGGGCATAGACGACAAGGTACCACTATAGTACTAGATTATTTTCTGCATTTCCTTGTAATTTATTACCATATACTATTTACACTTGTTTATGCATATTCTGTTTTTTACCAAGTAAGATGAGTGTGAGATACACCAGACACAAACTGTTACATCCAACCACCACCAGATTAAAAACAAAACATAGCTGGGGGGTCCAATTTTCAGTTGATGCATATTCGCTCGTACATATTATTATATTATATAATATTTCTAGCAAGTACTTTATTATATTTATTCCAATCCTTTTCATCTTGGTGTGATAAAAATATTGAATATAAAACATAAAAAAAAATTATAAAGTAAGAAGCCTATATATATAAAAAAAATAAGTAAAATATGAAGTAGTGAATAGACAATAAACTAATACAATATTAACAACAAACCTTACACGACTGGACAATCCCATACAAACTGTCTGGCTCATTTATTTGAGTGACGGCAACAACTAAGATTTCAATGTGGTGTGGCAGCTGATTGAAAAACAGAAGAATTTAATAGTTAATTACATGACTTGAAATGAGAGCAATTCTAAGATATGTTGTATCTAGCGCTAATCTACAAATGACAATAACGGGTACTTGGATGATTTCTACAATAAATAGACTTGGACTCTAATAGTAATAAACATACTCCATCTCTAATACTTTAACATCAATGGAGGTTCCTGTTAAAATATTATAATCTAAACTTTGGTTTATTATTATTATTATTATTATTATTATTATTATTATTATTATTATTATTATTATCATTATCTAGAATGTTCATAAATGTACTTGGAATAGACTTTTGATTTCAAGACCTTTAGCATTTCTAGATGGTTCATGTCCTTGAGGAATTACATATTAAATGAAGTGCATGTACTAGATGTGTTCTAGGAGGTTCCATGTAGTCCTATAAATAGGACAATCATCCAAGCTTTGTAATTATTCAAAAACAATTATCAAATCATTTGAGTGAAATACAAGTGTGAGTTTTTATCTCTTTTGTGTGAGAAAGTTGTGTGGATTATTGAGAACAAGTTTCTTCTCTTTAATCTCCAACATTTTTTTATACACTTCAATTCATACAAAGTGGTATCAAGAGCAAGGTTAAGAGATGGCTTCCAACAACATGTTGCAACCTCAACTTCCTCGTTTGACGGGAAAGAATTACAACCAATGGAGCATCCAAATGAAGGTTTTATATGGCTCTCAAGATCTTTGGGATATTGTGGAGAATGGATATGAAGAACCGGAGAATCAAACAAATCTCTCAACACAATAATTAAACACTTTGAAGGAGAATCGAAAGAAAGACAAGAAGGCCTTCTACTTTATTTATCAAGCGGTGGATGAAGTAATTTTTGAGAGAATTTCAACGGCGTCAACATCAAAGGAGGCATGGGACATCCTCAACAAGGCATACAAAGGTGAAGAAAAAGTCAAAATGGTAAGGCTTCAAGCTCTAAGAGGTGAATTTGATTTACTCAAGATGAAAGAAAGTGAAACGGTGGAGGAATATTATAATCGAACAATTTCGATTGTTAATCAACTACTTGTCAATGGAGAAGAAATTTCGGATAAAAGAGTCTTGGAAAAAATTCTTCGTAGCATGACTCGAAAATTTGAGCATGTTGTTGTGGCTATTGAAGAATCAAAAGATTTGAATACTTTCTCTCTTGAAGAATTGTTAGGCTCACTACAATCTCACGAGCTCCGCATCAAACAATTTGACTCATCTCCTTCCGAGCAAGCTTTTCAAGTACAAGACACTGATCGTGGTGGTTTTAGAGGAAGAGGTGGAAGAGGATCATTTCATGGTCGAGGACAAGGAAGAGGAAAGGTGCCAAGTGAAAATTCTAGCACATATCAAAGAGGAAGAGGAAGAGCTCGTGGAGGTTACAATGGAAGAGGAAGAGGTAATTATTTTGACTTTCAATGCCATTATTGTCATAAAAATGGGCATTTGAAAAAAGATTGTTACAAAAGGATTAATGATGAAAAAGATGAATCAAATTTTCTACATGAGAATGTTGAGGAGAAAGATGAAAGTATGCTTCTTGTTAGTAATGTTCAAGAAGAATCTCTTGAAGATGTTTGGTATATCGATAGTGGTTGTAGTAACCACATGACCGGAAATAAAAATTGCTTTGTGAATTTTGATGAAAGTGTCCAACGAGAAGTCAAGACGAGTGACAACAAAAGGCTCATTGTCAAAGGTTGTGGTGATATTCCAATCCGAACAAAGCAAGGTACAAACTACATCTCTAATGTTTATTATGTACCCGATCTTAAGCATAATCTTTTAAGTGCTGGGCAACTTACAAGAAAGGGACATCATGGGAATTTTAAAGATGATTTTTGTGTAATCAAAGATAAAAATGGTGTTCTTGTTGCAAGAGTCAAGATGACATCAACTAAAATGTTTCCATTGAAAATTCAAAGTGAGTCTCTTCCATGTTTTGCTAATATTGTGAATGACAAGTCTTGCCTTTGGCATCTTCGATATAATCACTTGAGTTTTAGCACTCTATCAAAGATTTGTAAAGGCCATATGGTGCGAGGCCAAATATTCAAAGGCAAGATCAAGTATGTGAAGATTGTATTTTTGGCAAGCATCATCGAGATCCATTTCCAAAAGAAAAGGCATGGCGAGCTAAAAAACCATTGGAATTGGTACATTCGGATTTGTGTGGACCTATGCGCACAAACTCTATTGGAGGTAGTCGTTATTTCCTCACTTTTATTGATGATTACAGTCGCAAGATGTGGATTTATTTTCTCAAAGAAAAATCTCAAGTATTTGAAAAATTTAAAGTTTTTAAAGTATTTGTGGAGAAAGAAAGTGGTCATTCTTTAAAGACACTACGATCCGATCGTGGTGGTGAATATATGTCCCAAGAATTTGGAAGTTTTTTGAAGAAGCATGGCATTCATCATCAACTAACGGTTCGCTCAACCCCTCAACAAAATGGGGTGGCCGAGAGGAAGAACCGAATAATCATGGAGCTTGTTCGAAGTATGTTGAAAACAAAAAGATTGCCTAAGATGTTTTGGGCTGAAGCGGCTGCTTGTGCATCCTATGTTCTCAATCGTTCACCTACTAAAAGTGTACAAGGGAAGACTCCACAAGAAGCTTGGAGTCGTAAGAAGCCATGTGTCTCTCACTTTCGAATTTTTGGAAGCATTTGATATTCTCATGTGCCCGATGAAAAGAGAGGCAAACTTGATGATAAATCCGAAAAATGCATCTTTGTTGGTTATAGTGAAGCTTCCAAAGCATACAAATTATACAATCCATTACAAAGAAGGTCATAATTAGTCGTGATGTAATTTTCAATGAGAAGGCTTCATGGGAATGGAAGAATGAGAAAGAAAGTTCAAGTATCTTTCTTGATGATGATGCATTTGATCCAATTGAAGAAGAAGGCTCCACTCCACCTACTCCACCATCCAATTCTCCTCCAAGCTCATCATCATCTTCAAGTTCCGAATCACCACCTAGAAAGACAAGATCAATGGCGGATCTTTATGGAGCAACAAGAAGAATTTTAGAAGATGAATTTGTTGATTTTGCCTTATATGCAAATGCAGATCCAGTTGCTTTTGAAGATGCCGCTAAGGAAAATAAATGGAGGCAAGCTATGGATCAAGAAATTGAAGCAATTGAAAGAAATCAAACATGGGAGTTAGTTGAAGCTCCTAAGGAAAAGAAGCCCATTGGAGTCAAGTGGGTTTACAAGACAAAGTTGAATGCACAAGGTGAAGTTGAAAAGTACAAGGCGCGATTGGTTGTAAAAGGCTACAAGCAAAAATATGGTGTTGATTATAAAGAAGTATTTGCTCCCGTGGCACGCCTTGAAACCATACGTTTGATACTTTCTTTGGCCGCTCAAAATAAATGGAAAGTTCACCAAATGGACGTCAAATCCGCATTTCTAAATGGAGAATTACAAGAAGAGGTGTATATTGATCAACCACCGGGATATGTGAAGAAGAATGAAGAAAATAAAGTCTATCGATTGAAGAAGGCTTTATATGGCCTAAAGCAAGCCCCTCGTGCATGGTATAGTCGCATAGATGATTACTTTGTGAAGATTGGATTCAAGAGGTGTCCATTTGAGCATACACTTTACATCAAGGAGAACAAAGGTAAAATTATCATCATTGGCTTGTATGTGGATGATTTGATTTTTACGGGAAATAATGATGATGATATTGAAGAATTCAAGAATAATATGATGCAAGAATTTGAGATGACCGATTTGGGATTACTTCACTACTTTCTCGGTATTGAGGTAAAGCAAGATAAGAATGGAATTTTTATCGCTCAAGAAAAGTATGCAAGAGATTTGATGAAGAAGTTTAGAATGGAAGATGCAAAACCAAGTAGTACTCCCATTGAAGTTGGCTTGAAATTGAGCATGGATGATGATTCTAAGTTTGTTGATCCTACATTATATAGAAGTCTTGTTGGAAGTTTGATGTACTTTACAGCCACTCGACCGGATATAACATATGGTGTTAGTTTGATTAGTAGATTCATGGAGCAACCAAAGAAGACACATTGGGAGGCCGAAAAAAGAATCTTGAGGTATGTTCGTGGAACACTTGGAGATGGAATTTATTATCAAAAGGGAAATGATACTAAGGTACTTGGATATTGCGATAGTGATTGGGCCGGAAGTATTGATGATAGTAAAAGCACTTCGGGAAATGTTTTCTTCATTGGCTCTAGTGCCATCACATGGATGTCAAAGAAACAACAAGTTGTGGCTCTATCAACGGCGGAGGCGGAATATATTTCTCTATCATTAGCTAGTTTCCAAGCTTTATGGATCACATGGGTGTTAGAGGACCTCAAGCATGCCACAAAAGAAAGTCCGATTATATATTGTGATAACAAGTCCGCTATAGCACTCACGGAAAATCCGGTATTTCATGGGAAGAGCAAGCATATTAGAATCAAATATCATTTTATTCGAGACTTGGTGAAGAAAGGAGAAGTCGTGGTCGAACATTGCAAGACACAAGACCAAATTGGTGATATTTTTACGAAACCTTTGAGGCCCGACATTTTCAAGAAGTTGAAGAAGAAACTTGGCATGTGCAAAGTTTAGCTTAAGGGGGGATGTTAAAATATTATAATCTAAACTTTGGTTTATTATTATTATTATTATTATTATTATTATTATTATTATTATTATTATTATTATTATTATTATTATTATTATTATTATTATTATTATTATCTAGAATGTTCATGAATGTACTTGGAATAGACTTTTGATTTCAAGACCTTTAGCATTTCTAGATGGTTCATGTACTTGAGGAATTACATATTAAATGAAGTGCATGTACTAGATGTGTTCTAAGAGGTTCCATGTAGTCCTATAAATAGGACAATCTTCCAAGCTTTATAATTATTCAAAAACAATTATCAAATCATTTGAGTGAAATACAAGTGTGAGTTTTTATCTCTTTTGTGTGAGAAAGTTGTGTGGATTATTGAGAACAAGTTTCTTCTCTTTAATCTCCAACATTTTTTTATACACTTCAATTCCTACAGTTCCAATTTAGATTCAAGTGCAAAAAGTATTAATGTAATAGACCAGGTTTCGTAAACAATCTATTCAATACAGGAATTAGCAAATGTCCCCATTGAGTAAAAAGATGTTCCTTGGGACAACATCTTAGCAGTCTATATTATTACCACAATCATGTCATAAATCTAGGTAATAACTTACTAGTTCAAGATCGGAGAAATCTGGGCTCCCTAAAGTGAGGCATTTAAATTTTTCTTCAGACCAGTGCTCGACACACAAAACAACAGTGAAGCATGATCCACAGCTCTGCAGATCACACAAGTTCAATAAATTACATAACCATTTTTCGTGCTTGATTGTATGTAGGAGATAAATACATATACACAGCAAAAAAGTAATACTAACAATTGCTGACTTCGCAAATACAAGATAATCGATGGCAAGCAAAATAGCAGGCAATACTTACAGTCTATGAAGCAGGGATTCTTCACTTAGGTGAAGAAGCGCGTATCACTACGTGCGCAGTGCGGGAGTGCGCGGGAGTGCGCACGGAGTACGCCAGGTGGCGTATCCACGCATTCAGGTGAAAAAATTCGTGGGGGTGCGTGAGGGGTGCGCGTAGGGCGTGCGGGAAGGGCAGAAATGGTCATTTTGCAGTGTTTTTTAAAAAAAAGAAATAAAAGAACGAGTACTTACATTTCCCCCAAATTGACAAACCCCAAATTGACAAACTGACGAACGGGAGAAGTGAGAAGTGAGAACTGGAGACGAACAACATCATCTTCAATTCTTCATCGATTAAGAGGTATGTCTTCTCTTTCTTTCTTCTCTTTCTTCTTCTTTTTCTTCTCTTTCTTGGTTGTGTATTGTATGTATATATGTATATATACATACATATATGATTGTGTCTTGTATTATTGGATATGGATTGAGTCGATTTGGACATGGATTGAGTCGATTGTGTTGTTGATTATCTATGGGCTGGGCTGAGATTTTACTTTCACTATAGATTCTCCTCGTTGATGATTATCTGAGTTTTTTCATTTTTTTGTTTTGTATAATTGTATATGGGCTGGGCAACTGTTATCTATAAATTAAAGTGGGGGTGCAAGTGTTATCATTTATGTAGTATTGTAGTAGCTTGTTCAAGGCCCAGGGTCTGACTTTTTTTTTTAATTTTCAGTTTTTAGTTATGGAATCATTTACAAGTTCTGGTGCAAGTTCAGAGGCTTGTCCAAGCCAATAATCGAGAAACACTAGTATAGATGTTTTGTGGAAGTATATGACTAAAGTTGCAAAATTAGGAGGAAGAAGCGGAAATACAAAGAACAAATGCAATTTCAGTAATCATGAATTCACTGGCTCGTATTCAAGAGTAAAAGCGCATTTGATGAATTCACCCCTTCATTGCCTTGCACATTCACTAAACCCAAGGTAAACTTATAACCTATAAATATTATTTGACTTTGGCCTCTTTTATTATTTTACTTGTGTTCTTGAGTTAATTGATGCCTTGATGGTAATTGATTTGTGTAGGTATTATAGTTATGCATGGCTTGGTGCAGCTGCAAATCGTCTTCCTCCTCATCAAGATATTGAGTTATCCCAGGAAAGAAATAAATGCATGAAGAGATATTTTCCAGATCCGGAGGCAAGACAAGCTGTAAGTGTTGAGTTTGCTCGATTCTCGGGGCAAATGGATGTCTTTGGTGGTGCAGACTCTATAGAAGATAGGGGCACTGTTGAACCAAAAATGTGGTGGCTTATCCATGGTGCTTCAGCTCCAAATCTTCAGAGAATAGCTTTAAAGCTCTTAGGACAACCAAGCTCTTCCTCTTGTTGCGAAAGAAATTGGAGTACTTATTCCATTATTCATTCTGTTAAAAGGAATAAGATACTACCAACTCGAGCGGAGGATTTGGTTTATGTGCACAACAATCTTAGACTCCTTTCTAGAAAAAGTCCACAATACTTACTTGGAGAGTCAAGGTTATGGGATGTTGGTGGAGATCGCTTTGATCCACTAGATGGTGCTGAAGAGCTTGAAATAGCGAGTCTATCTCTTGACGAGCCGGAGTTGGAAACGATGATTATTTAAGAAGATTGATGTTTTCTTTTTTGTACTTGACTAATTATCTAATTGACTGTTTACTTGTATTTGATGATATACTTTCTTTGTGTTGTGTTACATAATATATATATATATATATATATATATATATATATATATATATATATATATATATATTATTTTTTGTTATTATTATATTTGTCGTATCCCCACGCACCCCCATATTTTTAAATTTGCCGAAGTGCCGTATCCCCGTACCGCGCACCCCCGCACCGGCACCGGCACTGGCACCCATGCTTCATAGCTTATAGTCCTTTAGCAGATCGGTTTTTTGAAATCTTTACTTTCTGCAAGAAGGGTTCCGTTTAAAAAACAAAAATAAAAATCAGATACCAACAAGATTCAAAGAGTACTAATAAATAATTAATAATTCCGACCTTTGTCATCTTTTAAGCATTTTCAACAAGCTCCCAGCGTTCCTTGTCCAAACAGACCACTTCAACATCACCATCATCGTATTTTATCTTTTCACATAAAATTTAAATGAAAGATAAATTAGAAGGTACACGACCAATATGAAGCATCGTAAAAATAATATAATGCCGAACCCCACGAGTTAAAGACGAAGGAACGACAGTACTACTTACGACATGTTTGTTCTTATTTTGGTCATATGACTTAACCACACTTCATAGAACCTGCAGAGTTCCAAATGAAAGAAAACATAATATTTAATAACAAATCAACAATTTTTCCTTTAACCCAAACCTATTGTTATTTCCCGCAAAGGATGCAACTACAAAGTTATTTCCCGCAAAGGTTGTGGTCTATCCTTACCATTCTGATTGACTATATGAACTCAATAATAGGTCCAGGCTGAAAAAATATTGTGGTGGACACATCTAATAAGTCACATAAACAAATCTAATTAACAAATTATGTGTTGTATACTTGTATCTGCTATGTCAGTATTAATGTACATGACTTGAAAACCATATATTCATATATAAAATTAATCAAGCATACCTATATTCAGTGACAATCCATCCTGTGTGGTACAGAAACTTGAATGAAATCTATGAAAACCAAGAACGCCACCCCCGGCCACATCAAAAGAGTTATTTGCATCGTTATGAAAGAACTAATATACTAGAAAGCATCCCCTACACTACTCCATATTAATAATTAATTACATAGGACAAGACTTAAAAAAGATCAGGCACAATAACAGAAAAAATAAATTGAACCCACACAAAATAGAGCAAGAATATGGATTACATATATTTCAAACACGGATTTAACGGACATATATAGAACATGGCAGTACATAACACCCAAAACAGAGCAAGTATACGTACCAAACAAATAAATCAGTTATAAATTCATGTTAAACATGTAAATTTAAACGTACATGTTTACAAACCAAACAAAATTTATTTAAACATGTCTACAAACCAAGTTATTGTACTGGTGTTTAACAAACTAATAAAAACCAAACAAATAAATCAATTAAAAATTTAAAACAAACAAATAAATCACGTAAAACAAATAGTTGAAATAAATATCTACAAACCTAAATCACTCGTTCAAAATATATACAAATCCAATTGATGTAGATACAAGCATACCCACTTCAAATCAAGCTAATTAAAAGTGAAAATCAAGCAAATACATGAAGTAATTGAACAAATCCTTGAACATATATGCGTTAATAGTATGTAGTTAAAAATTTATGAGCGAATCGAACAAATCGAGGGGTGGGTTTGGTAAATCAACCCAGAAAAATCAAGAATGGGTTTGGAGTGCTTGAGAGCGAACTAGAAAAGTAGGGTTTGGAGACCTCTTCTTGGTGAGCCCCGCAAGATATTTGAGAGCAAATGAAGACCTCATCGGAGTCAATCGAGCCTCGATGAACAACTTGAAAAACTAGGGTTAATACTTAGACTTTAATTAGTGAGAGTGGAAAAACTATGGTTCATATATGTAAATTGACATGAAAAAAGATGGGAGAGTGTTTAGTGTAATTGAGTAGGTGAGTGTGTGTGTCTGCGTGGGTGCGTGTGTGTTTTTGTCCGGAAAGCAAAAGGGGGGAAATGAAAAATATTCTAAGGTGGGAATGAATATTTGTCAAAGGGGGTAAAAATAGTGTAAATTTTTTTTAAAAAAATAATTAGAACTTTAACAACGAGTATTTTATGGTGCTGATGTCCAAAGAGAGACAAGACATCAGTTTCCGAAAAAGCGATGTAAAATGTAAATTTAACATCACGTGTTTTTCCAACCGATGTCTAAACCCCAATGTCTATGTGACTTTTTCTAGTAGTGAAATCCTGTGTACTTCAAAATCACTCTTCATCTTATTGCCTTAACAAATATCGAATTTAACCTTCCCACAATTTACTCCCTTTTCAGCACTTGATCAATTCTTCTATCTATTCTAAATATCATGATCTATTTTGTTGAGTTTATGTTTAGTGCACCGGTCTAGTTCAAAAATGACTAACCCTGATCTTGATCACTATAATTTCTTTTACAATATCGATTGAGCAAGTCTACAGCTTTGTTATTGCTTCAAATGATATCCATTGGAGTCCTCTGGTACTAACATTGAATTTTAAAATACTTCTAAAGTTTCAAACGTCTTTAAACTTTGTTCGTCACTGAGGCTTGAACATATAGATGAACTTCTTTCCGTGACTCTTTGATAGACTTTAAAAATACTTCTCATATTTTGATTCTTTGTATTTACTGTATCTTCTAATCTTCAGGATTCTTGTGCTTCATTTAATATTGTACTATCTTTTGTTCCTGTGTTGAGTTATCGTTATCTCTATTACATATTATGTTTTTGTTTTACACTGATGAAAATTTTAACATATTTGAGTTGGTGAACATCATCAGGCGTGCAGATCATGTCTGAAAATTGAGTGCTCTGTGACATTGTTTATGTCCCCTTCTCTGCATATTTGCCCTACTCTTACTTTTATGAACGAGGCAATTTATGCAAATGGTGGCCTAGAAACTCTGTCTGTGGCACCACCATCCATTTAAGGCGTCTTGGATGCAGACAAGATGGCATAATTGCTATTTTTTTTATTTATGTTTTGAAATTAATTAAGCCATGTATTATTTACATTATTATATGAATTAATAGCTTCTTATTTAAGGTTTTTTACTTGCATCAAAACATAACATTCCCACTATATTCAATAATCAAAGTAATGATAAAAAAAATATAACATACTAAACAAATCTCAGTCCAAGCTATTCTCTGGACAACATTCTGCATTTTACTCAATTTCTTTTAAAAGTACTGTAATTCAGTCTGGAACCGTTGTTTTGAAGATATTAAACAATGCAGTTTAAGAAACACTTGTCTGATTTCAATAATGGTTAATCGTAGATTTGTCTGAAATACTTTCAAACAATTGTTTGTATAAACCGTTGTGTAGGCCGTTTAGTTTGAAGTCTAATTTGAGTTTCTAGACAATGGTTAAATTCAACCATATAAATAAGCTGCAATAAAATATATTTAATCGGAAAAGGCCTAATCACTACTGGAAAAACAACCTACAAAATCGGTTTTTGGCCGATGTTAAAAGTGTTTCAGAACTGATGTCTTTGTCGGTGTAGATAAAAGGGGGGGGTCTATAACATCGGTTCCTGACCGATGTCAAAGATGACTATAGACAACGGTTCTCTTAAGGAACCTAATGTCTCTGCGTTCTTCTACATCGGTTTTTATAAAAGAACTGATGTTTAATACTAATTTAGACATTAGCTGATTAAATAGATGTTTAATATTTCCTTTAACATCTGTTTTTATTACAAAACCGATGTTTAATACTTGTATATCTACCACCTTTAGCATCGATTAAAAGTTTAAATATGATGTTATTTCTTCTTTTTTACATTGATTTTCACTTATATGTGTTGTTAATTTTTGTTGATTGCATGAATTATTCCTCCTGTGTATTCACAGCTAGAACCAAAATAACAACAAAAAAACTAAACAAACAGAACTTGGATGGCATTTCCCAACTATTCATTACCAAATACCAAATTCAATGCAACAAAACAAGAACGTTTAACTCCAATCCAAAAGAATCTATGTTTTAAATAAATCGAACTGTAAGAACCCCAAATTTTGGATATAATAAAAAAAAACTTTTTATTATGTACTGACGTAATGGGGAATAGTGACTGCGACTACGATGTGACGATTGAGATAATGAATGGAAGGAATGGAATTCGATTTAAATATTTATATGTCTTGAAGAATACTATTGGTTGACACTTTAGATAAAAATTATCTATCTCCTAAGGAATTGAGATTTGATAATTCTAATGGAGAACATTATTCTTATGTCATCCAAATCGATATCTGATATTGGTCCAGTGGGTCCGTAAAAAGGTTAAGGAACGATCGAAAGTGATCAGGGACAATTGTACAACCCTAAGAGGATGAGTAAAGAAAAATGGATGAATATTGATTTTGGTGGATTTAGGAATATTATTAGACGACGATATATAGAGGTACCCGGAACGAAATTCTGAGTTCGTATTAGTGATCCAGGGGGAAAAAGAATGTATGTAAAAGCTATCGGATTCTGAAAAATAGCACTTTTATTTTCCCTGAGATTTTCCTGGACACTGAAAGACCTAAGAGATTATTAAAAGGATTTAAGGAATATGGATCCGAGAGTTATTAAGAATGATGGAGTATAGTATTATAAATATTAAGAAGGTTTCCGGTAAAACCCTAACTAGAAATCCTTGGGATATTCTTTCGAACGATCAGTGAAATTGAGCAATAATCGGACAAAGAAACAAATAGAGAATCAAGAGCTGAGCATGTGCAAATTGGTGGGAGAATAATGAACTATAAGGACTTACATGAAAGTCAACTAATAAGCAAATGGTGTAGTTGCACTTTAACAAAAAGGGGTATGCGTAATGTGGTGCCAACAAGTGTACCAATGGATGGGCAACACATGGACCATTGAGAAGCAAACAACACAAAAGGAGATGATGCATCCAAGTAATGTAGCAATAATACATGAATTAGAGGATATTTGTTCATAAAGCAAAACAAAGAGCAAGGAACACCATCTCTCCCAAAACTGCCCAGCAAAACCAAGCTCAAAGAACAATTTATATCTCCACTTCTACCCATTCATAAATCACCAAATTTTAACCATAGCTTCCTCAATATATGTAGAGTATTCGTTCAAAATTTCATGGCAATCCAAGTAGTATAGCCTAGTTGAATCCCTCCCCAAAGTTGAAGAAACCAAACTGATCTGTGCTTGACAGTTTCTGTCCAGAGGAGAAAGGGGGCTCAAAACCCTAGCTAGGAAGCTTCAAATCTGATGATCTAGGACTCAAAACAAAGCTTATGAAGAGGCCAAGATGTGGTAAAAATTTGAGAGACAAACTCATATTTTTCTATTTTCTATGATTTTTACAAAAGTGATGATGAATAGTAACCCCTAGAAACTAACTTTGTTTTCTTGGTTTTCTTTGTTGCTCTAAGCTATATTAAGGTGATCCAAGGACTAGATCAAGGCTTTTTAGACTCCTAGACACACCAAGGAAGGTATAACTCTCTTGAAACCCTAGGTTTTACTTTAAGTATATGCATGATCTTGATGAGTTTTAGTATAGTTATGATATTAGCATGGTTATAAGCTTGATTAGCATGATCTTGTAGTGGTTGAAACATATGATGATTACAAGGATGAAGTGATATGATCTTGGACAGATTTGGATGAGAATCATGTATATAAGATGTGTATTATTCCCGGTGTGGCTTGGTTTTGATGTTATAATTTTTGGAACGCTCGATTTATAGCCGTTATAATGCCGAAATTTCGTTACACCTTGAAACTCGTGCATAGCAGTAGCTATAATTCACTGATCTGGTTAAGTATATAACATACCCTTGTAGATCTCGAGTTTTAGATCATTTTGGAAAAAGAATCGGATCAAACGGACTTACGGTTTAGGATTTACGGCCGATTTACTAAAAGTAGTTCAAAACCGTAAGTACGAATTCGTAACAGCAATTGAACCCCCTTAACATGAGTAATTCGGTTGCTAATCTTGGTAAATAAATACTAGAGGTCATAAGGAAGGTATGAGAGAAAACCACATGTCAAACGAATCGTTTTCGATTTTATAAAAATGTTGGAATCGAAGTTAAACGCGAACGAACCCCTAAAAACCCGCTAGATTATAACTTCGGTAAAACACTTAGAAAACGGGCGATAAAACTCGGAGTATAATATTGATTCGTAACGATCGACTTTAGAACTTGTAAGACTTATTTCAATTTCATCTCTGGGACTATAACTGTGTGTGTGTGTGTGTTGATATTATTGTGGGGTCATAGCATTCTACTTATTGATTTTGGACTCAAGTCAAGTATTGTGTATAAGTTATGAGACAGTAACGACCCGATCCCGGACCCCGGATCTGGGGGTGTTACAAAAGTGGTATCAGAGCGTACGTTATAAACCCCAGAGATGAGGCGACGTTAAAACAATAAATTCACTAAGATAATAAGAACTCTTGCCAAGTTCATAGTCGGACTACTTAATGTAGTGATGACATATAAAACCCTTATGGGAACTCTTAAGTATCATGATAGTAACTTAGCTCATTCTCGTATCGACTAGTAAGGCGACAGACCTTGAGGCGTACGAGCAGCAGCATGATGATGTTTTATTATATGCTGACGATCGGATTGTGAATTCGATAGAGTACCCTATTGAGGACTCGAAAGAGGTTCCAGCAGAGGAGAATCCTATTGAGGATGAGGAGTTTACTCCAAGGAATGAGGGCTACAGCCAGAAAGACTGAGATTATTAAGGTATAATGCTCAGAAAAGTGAGCATAAAGAGCTGAGCTATTAGCAAGAGAACCAAAGATTCATGTTGGATTCGTAGCCGGACTACTGGATGTAGTACCAGCGAGTAAGACGGATTGGAAGAATTACTTGAGATCTTATACGGGAATAGACGAGAATCCTCAGAGACTTTCATATTAACGAAGAAAGAGCTAGAGGGATGTGTGATTATCAAAGACATCGATTTAGGGCGAGGAACAGAGTCCCTAGAAATAGTTGAGAAGGAGGCAGTAAGTGCCATATCATTTGACAAATGAATTAGTATGAATATTGTCAGTAATGTTTCGCCATGAGAAGGCAGATGTCATAGGTTGTAATTTATAGAACCAAATTGAGGTTGATGAAGTTGTTTTACTCAGGAAAATGTCCATTTTATGAATGAATCAGTTAGAAAGTGAAAACATTTTGAAGTGACACCATGATTGGATAAAGTTATATAGGGAAGTAGTAAGCAAGACAATGATCTCAGAACCTACCGGAAGATAAGACCAGTGAGTCAAGATCAACTCGTAATGAGACTATTGTCAGAGACTGAGTATAGAGTTATCGCAACACATTTAAATGATGAACAAGAAACGTTAGATGCATGTGATTCAGAGAAATATTAAATTCTTTCTTTTCGTTGAATGGATTATAGTAGTTACCTTAAGTTTACTCCGACACGGAATTATAATGGATCAAGTAATACGATCAGTAGTCAAAGAGAAAAATGTGAGAAAATCTTCCTGGAGCTAAAACATGAAATTGGTAATGACCAAGAGTTGGCATTGCTTAATGAAAAAGGGAGACTTTGTGCTTCCAACGACGCTTCGCATAAAGGATTATGATGTGTGCTTGCGCAGCACGACAAAGTACTTGCGAATGCATTCGAACAGCACGGTCCACCAGATCGGATGGCCTTAGTAGTGCCAATTTTGTGGGACAACCAACTCCGACGGTAATGTTCCTTCTGAGACTAGTAGTCAGGTAGACTGACATTTGGTAATATTGAATATCAGGACATATATGTATCAGGACGTTGCGACAAGTTTCAGTTTAAAACTGTTGATTCCCTTCTAAGGAATATATATAATTGGTTCCTCTCCAGGGGTTAAACTTCCAACCTGATGACGATTATTTCGTTAATTATGACTGCCTACGGTTCTACCTGCTTGGAGGTTCATTAAACTATTCTTCAGGTTTCGAAATCGGTCTCCTTAATGTTACCAGTAGATGGATAGATTGACCAAAATTTCCCTAATTCTGGGAAGAATTTCAACGAATTTTGGCAAACCTTGTCTTTCTGATTATCAGAGAACATTATGGAAGAGAGTAGAAACTGGGGAAAACCCCGTGAATTGGGTAAAGTAACCGCTATATGGGTTGGTGGACAGACCCTGGTTATCGCGATTGATTGTAGAAATACAATGATGAAGTGAGATTGGACGAAAACAGGAAATGTAAGTAAGAAACCAGCCGGACTGAGAAACTCCGGGATTGACTTAAGTGAAAAGGCTGTTATGCCAGGAATGGTAAGCTTGCGTGGCACGTGGGAGTGATAAGAATAGTTGAAAAGATAAAAATAGAGGAAAGGTGACCGGAGACGGCGCTGAGTAGCCGATTAAGACTTATATGAAGTAAAGTTTTGGAAAGGTAGAAAGGTATCAAAGAAGAAGGCACTATGCCAGCAATTGCTAGAAAATTAATGCTATTAGCCAACCCCTAAAATCATATATTTTTTACCTTAGTGTGGCCAGTTGAGGCCAAGTCACAAAGGACTATCAAGTGACTAGACCAGCAATGAAAGGACAAAACAGGGTTTTGCTTCTAAGTAAGCACCGACAGCAAGGGCTTCTGATATGACGGAAATATTAATGAGATTGTAGGAATCTTCTACTGAACCCTTGGCAACCCATGTTTGGATTGGGAATTTACTAGACTGTTGAAATGGGGTCACCCGTACTAAAGTGATTCATGTGTATATGATCGTCCAAGATTACGAAAAAAAAATGGAAGTATAATGACTTGAGATGTATGATGTTAGGGTATCATGAATACCATGAATATATTATGACTAAGGAAAGTAAACAACGAAGGTTTATGAAGAGAGTATAGAAATGGTCAGAGATGGATCAGTATGCTATAGAAATTTCGTCTAAGGTAATTACCTTTGAGAAGAACGATAAGTACTAAGAGATTCACGTTGAACTCGACTCGACCAATATCTCCCAGAACATCCTTGCTACCAGTACCAAGTTCTGTAAGAGAGCAGATAGACATACGTTGTCTTTTGGAAGGTCCAATAGGCTGACAACTATTTGAAAGAAGAGGTTAGCATTAAGCCACCGATCGATTATCAAATGAGAATGATTGAAAAGAGACCCTTATTAAGGATACATGATTTGATTGCCAAGTCTAGGATGCAAGATTTCCTTGGAAGTTGAATTAAGGATAGGATATCCATAAAGTAAGGCAAACCCTGGGGAATGCATAAGAGATGACACTAACCCTAATAAAGACATTGTGAATTCAGATGATATGAGTTTGATTTGCTAAGGCAACAATGACCTGTAAAGATTATTAAAAAGAGTTCTAGAAAGAACAGAGATAGAATTATTAGAGCATTGATCAATGACATTTTGATATACCCTGCACCCAGAAAATACAGGAGGAATGATGAGGATGACCTATGAAACCTTACAAGGAAAAAGTTAATATTCCGAACTTCAAAATGGAAGTTTGGTAAGGAATGTATGACATAGTAGCAATAATGCCAGATGAGGCATGTATGAAACCCTGAGGAAGTATGGATTGAACCTATAAAGGTTGAGATTATCCTAAGATAAGGAAAGAACTAAGAAAAGAAGTATCCTAAGTAGGATTGGGAATAAACGTGATAAAGTTCCCACGGGTAGGTGGAAGCAATGACTTATGGAAAAAAAAAGACTGATAGATATATTTTTCTCCTTCAGCAGAGCTTAAGGGAGAATGCTTTCACCCAACAGTGATGGGAATGAGGTAGAAAAATTTGAGTTAGAATGTATCAAGAAAACATGGATTACAAGGAATTATTATTATTAGGAAAGGCCAATGAGGTGGCCGACAGTCTAAGTATAAAGGAATAATTACAAATGTTCATACCGAAGAAACAAAATGATATTTGGAAAGACCTTGAAGGTCATATCCTAGTGGAGGAATTTACATTCCTTTTGATGATTGTGCAAGAATCGAAGGTAATAATAGTTTAAGTAAAGATTCGATTCCTGATGGAGTCTTAAGCATATTACGTACCTTAGAAGGTCCCGTTTTGAGGCAAACCAGGACCATGATACAAAATTGAGGAAGTAAACCGTTAAGTTTCCAGTCTTTTTTGGAAGCTGCATGAGTGATAGTTTCATCAACCGGACCTAGTTGCGATGCTTGAAACTCTTCTGCAATTTTATCTACTTCATGTAATATCTACATCAAGTTTAGGAAGTGTTCCTTATGGATAAGGAATAGTGATTACTTTGTCTCCCTAAAGGATTAAAACTCGTATGGTTAGCTATTAACACACTACGTAAGTAACAAGCGATGGTGATTCTTCTAAGAAAGTAGATGACAACGTAAAGATAAAGAAAGTGCTGCTATTAATGAGGTAAGTGGAATGTTGATGAATGACAAGCAAGTTTGTGTTAGTGTACTTCTGCACAAATAAGATAGAGAATATGAGGTTGATGATTCATGATGCTAAATGTATTCCCGTGGAAAGAATTAATGAGACTTAGAGAGAAGGGTAGTTGAGCCGAGACTTATTAGGCCACCTGAGAGTTAAAAGTGTTCGGAAGGTGGCATTCGAGCCAGTTTTACCCCCAAAACTTATAGTCCGGTCATAACGGGTTTTCATGTGGCAAGGCTACGCCAGTAAAATGTAGATACTCGATAGATGATAAGAGTACGAGCAAGTAGATATACGACCTGGTCTGACTTACGAAGAACAACCTGTGGAAAACCACGGGTAGAAAAGAACAAGTGATGAGAAACAAGGTTGGCACAAATATATTATATTTAAGGGATCGGGCCAGATTCATTTCGGAAAGTTTAAATTGGAATAACGTGATGATTATAGAGTAAATGTGACGGAATATCGATAAGGAGGTACCAAGTGCAAAAGGTGTCTCAATAAAGAGATGTGAAAGTAAATAACAGAAGTAAATAAGAATCAGATAATGAGAAGGATGTGATTGATAAAGAAAGGACGGGGAAAGCAACTACGAAATATGAAGCAAGGAATGTTATGAATGGATTAATAAATGGGTTTTCCGATGAATTCTCGGGATGACAACCTGATAGTGTTAATATTATAGATATGAAAAAGCTAGTAGCGTGACATGGAATGTTAGTAACAATGGTGCCAAGCGAGAAACTAAGATTTAACCTGAGAGGTTCAAAGATTTTACAAAAGTAAGTGTGCTAAGGTTGAACCAGAGTATAGGTCCATAGAATAGTGGACAAAGCAGCAAAATATGTTGTACATGAGGTTACGATCAAATAGTATTGGATATAATTATGATTAATTTCTTCCTTAATGAACCTTTATAGTTCAGAGGTAAATTCTGAGTATGATCTTTTACAATCGTGAAAACTTTCTATAATCCTTTAGAATTCTTTTCTTTTCTTCTCTCTTATTCATCTTCTTTATGAATTGAGAAGAACAACCCTTTAAGGAGGGGAAGTACTGCTACGTGACTATCTGTCTATGTGATAGAAGTCTAAGTGGAAAACCATAACTTGTTTAATTGCTTGTCAAGTAATAAAGGCTGGCCCCCTTCTGTACTAGCTATGCAATATAACAAATGTTCAATTGGTCATAGTGATCTCTCAATAAATCTTTCCACCTCTCTATATTGATCGAGATTGCGAAGATTAAAGCTATCAGGAAATGCACAGTGCGAGCGAGGTTACCTCCAAATTCGCAGTGGGATAGTGATACCAATGTCACTGCAGGTATCAATAAGGATAAGACTGAGTAAGATCATAACCCGGATAGTGTGTTGTACGAAAAGTAGCAAAGTTGATGGAAAAAGGATAAAGTATGGATTGTAGCACTAGAAGAGGTACTGAGAAAGGGTAGAACGACTAAGAATTGACCGGGAAGCTGAAAAGTAAACGATAGACAAACGACTCTTTGCTTCCTACCTGATTCCGGGACGGAATCCTTTTAAGGAGGGGAGACTGTAAGAACCCCAAATTTTGGATATAATAAAAAAAACTTTTTATTATGTACTGATGTAATGGGGAATTGTGATTACGACTACGATGTAACGATTGAGATAATGAATGGAAGGAATGGAATTCGATTTAAATATTTATATGTCTTGAAGAATACTATTGGTTGACACTTTAGATAAGAATTATCTATCTCCTAGGGAATTGAGATTTGATAATTCTAAAGGAGAACATTATTCTTATGTCATCCAAATCGATATCTGATATTGGTCCAGTGGGTCCGTAAAAAGGTTAAGGAACGATCGAAAGTGATCAGGGACAATTGTACAACCCTAAGAGGATGAGTAAAGAAAAATGGATGAATATAGATTTTGGTGGATTTAGGAATATTATTAGACGATGCTATATAGAGGTACCCGGAACGAAATTCTGAGTTCGTATTAGTGATCCAGGCGGAAAAAGAGTGTATGTAAAAGCTATCGGATTCTGAAAAATAGCACTTTTATTTTCCCCGAGATTTCCCTGGACACTGAAAGACCTAAGAGATTATTAAAAGGATTTAAGGAATATGGATCCGAGAGTTATTAAGAACGATGGAGTATAGTATTATAAATATTAAGAAGGTTTCCGGTAAAACCCTAACTAAAAATCCTTGGGATATTCTTTCGAACGATCAGTGAAATTGAGCAATAATCGGACAAAGAAACAAATAGAGAATCAAGAGATGAGCATGTGCAAATTGGTGGGAGAATAATGAACTATAAGGACTTACATGAAAGTCAACTAATAAGCAAATGGTGTAGTTGCACTTTAACAAAAAGGGGTATGCATAATGTGGTGCGAACAAGTGTACCAATGGATGGGCAACACATGGACCATTGAGAAGCAAACAACACAAAAGGAGATGATGCATCCAATTAATGTAGCAATAATACATGAATTAGAGGATATTTGTTCATAAAGCAAAACAAAGAGCAAGGAACACCATCTCTCCCAAAACTGCCCAGCAAAACCAAGCTCAAAGAAAACTTTATATCTCCACTTCTACCCATTCATAAATCACCAAATTTTAACCATAGCTTCCTCAATATATGTAGAGTATTCGTTCAAAATTTCATGGCAATCCAAGTAGTATAGCCTAGTTGAATCCCTCCCCAAAGTTGAAGAAACCAAACTGATATGTGCTTGACAGTTTCTGTCCAGAGGAGAAAGGGGGCTCAAAACCCTAGCTAGGAAGCTTCAAATCTGATGATCTAGGACTCAAAACAAAGCTTATGAAGAGGCCAAGATGTGCTAAAAATTTGAGACACAAACTCATATTTTTCTATTTTCTATGATTTTTACAAAAGTGATGATGAATAGTAACCCCTAGAAACTAACTTTGTTTTCTTGGTTTTCTTTGTTGCTCTAAGCTATATTAAGGTGATCCAAGGACTAGATCACGGCTTTTTAGACTCCTAGACACACCAAGGAAGGTATAACTCTCTTGAAACCCTAGGTTTTACTTTAAGTATATGCATGATCTTGATGAGTTTTAGTATAGTTATGATATTAGCATGGTTATAAGCTTGATTAGCATGATCTTGTAGTGGTTGAAACATATGATGATTACAAGGATGAAGTGATATGATCTTGGACAGATTTGGATGAGAATCATGTATATAAGATGTGTATTATTCCCGGTGTGGCTTGGTTTTGATGTTATAATTTTTGGAACGCTCGATTTATAGCCGTTATAATGCCGAAATTTCGTTACACCTTGAAACTCGTGCATAGCAGTAGCTATAATTCACTGATCTGGTTAAGTATATAACATACCCTTGTAGATCTCGAGTTGTAGATCATTTTGGAAAAAGAATCGGATCAAACGGACTTACGGTTTAGGATTTACGGCCGATTTACTAAAAGTAGTTCAAAACCGTAAGTACGAATTCGTAACTGCAATTGAACCCCCTTAACATGAGTAATTCGGTTGCTAATCTTGGTAAATAAATACTAGAGGTCATAAGGAAGGTATGAGAGAAAACCACATGTCAAACGAATCGTTTTCGATTTTATAAAAATGTTGGAATCGAAGTTAAACGCGAACGAACCCCTAAAAACCCGCTTGATTATAACTTCGGTAAAACACTTAGAAAACGGGCGATAAAACTCGGAGTATAATATTGATTCGTAACGATCGACTTTAGAACTTGTAAGACTTATTTCAATTTCATCTCTGGGACTATAACTGTGTGTGTGTGAGTAGATATTATTGTGGGGTCATAGCATGCTACTTATTGATTTTGGACTCAAATCAAGTATTGTGTATAAGTTATGAGACAGTAACGACCCGATCCCGGACCCCGGATCTGGGGGTGTTACACGAACTATCAAACAACCCACAAAACTAAATGAGGACTCTAAACATAAACCAAAGTAAGAACCAATATTCCAACGATAGCAACCACCATATACATTGTCATACCCAAACTAGTTGAGGTACGTAGCTAGAGATCACAAAGCACTTTACTCTAGTTTGTCTTCGATGAACTTGATGGTCTCCTGTCCTTCGGGCCAACACCAACCAACTTCTTTAAAATAACGAATTCCTCAAGACCAGCTTTGTACCTAAAATCAAGAAAGTATGACATTGTAATGGCATTGTAATGGCATAGGCCTTGTATGTAAGCTGCATTATAAGTACACGCCATAATTACAAAAGTTTACATACCATTGTAATGGCAGATATATGCTGTGACAAGAACAGGGACTGCGGTAACTAGATTAAGTGTAAGAACCCTAGATTTTGGTAAGAATTAAAACTTTTGTTATAAACTGTGGTTATGATTACAATGTACCAATGGTTCAATGAATAAATGTTTCAATGGAGTTGAATTCAAATTTTTATATGCAATGAATGATGTAAATGGTTGACAAGGTAGATTAGAATAATCTATCATCTAGAAAGGGAGTTATGGTATCCTAAAAAGGAGCTATTCTCAAGTCATCCAAATCGATATCTGGTATATGTCCAGTGGTTCCGTAAAAGGGTTAGGGAACGCTCGAGAAAGCAAGAAGGTCATTTTCTAAGTAAAAGGAATTAGACGGAATGGGAATAAACCCTAGAAATGAACAAGGCAAGAAAATTACTACCGGAACATGGATTAATAAGCGAATTGTGATTAAACGAGTATGGGAAACTAAACAACCAAGATTAATATTATAAGAAGGATATGCACACCACATTAGTATTTACCAAAATCATTAACATTATTTGGAAAATCAAAAATAAGGATTCTAGATCATCCAAGGTGACATCATGCATGACATCATCAATTAGGCAAGTTTCCACTAACATTTACCAAGTAATATTTAACAAGATTACTGGATAAATATCCATATATAATATAAACATCTATTAATCTCTAGAATCTAGCAAACCAACCACAAAATCTCTCCATCCTCCACCATTAGCAACCATTCGGCTACAACAAGAAAAAAGGAAGAAAAACAAAATTCAAAACCCTAGCTTCAAGCAACTAAAACTCAAGAGAAAATTCAAGTAGCTTTCTTGGGTATAGACTAAGGTATGTACCAAATTTGAGTACAAACTAACTTCATTTTCCTAGTGAATAAATTCATCAAAGTGATGGATGAATAGTGGTGAATAGTAACTTCAAGAACTAACTTTGTTTTTGTTGGTTTCTTTGGATGATTTAAGCTAAATTAAGGTGATACAATGATTATACAAGGTGTATTAAGGCTTGTACACACTCCAAGGAAGGTATACCACTTGAAACCCTAGCTTGAATCACTACGCCAAATATGGCCTGATGTAATACTTTTTGAACTGTTACATTTGAAAAGTGTTACATTACTCGCTTATTGTAACAAACCTCAAATACTGTTACATTAGGTGCCAAACTGGTGTTACAATAGAAGTTAATATAATGGTGGCCCAACATGTGGCCCCACAATAATTAATTAGTTAATTATTATTTAATTATTATTAATTAATTATTAATTAAATATTTATTATTTAATTAATTTAATAGTGGGCCCAACATGTGGGCCCACATATATTATTAAATAATAATTAATTATTCTTAAATAAATATTTATTAATTAATTAATTTAATGATGGGCCCAAAAAGTGGGCTCAACATGTGGGCCCCACATATATTATTAAGTAATAATTAATAAATAATTAATTAATTAATTAATATTTAATTATTAAATAAATAAATATTATTTAATTAATTTAAAGGGGGGCCCCACAAGTGGGCCCAACATGTAATAATTAATTAATTAATTATTAAATTATTATTATTATTTAATTACTAATTAAATAATTATTATTTAATTAATTTAAAGGTGGGCCCAACATGTGGGCCCCACGTATAATATTAATTAATAATTAATTAATTAATTAATAATTAATTATTATTAAATAAATATTATTTAATTAATTTAAAGGTGGGCCCCACAAGTGGGCCCATCATGTAATAATTAATTAATTAATTATTAAATTATTATTATTATTTAATTAATAGTTAAATAATTATTATTTAATTAATTTAAAGGTGGGCCCAACATGTGGGCCCCACGTATAATATTAATTAATATTTAATTAATTAATTAATATTTAATTATTAAATAAATAAATATTATTTAATTAATATAAAGGAGGGCCCCACAAGTGGGCCCAACATGTAATAATTAATTAATTAATTATTAAATTATTATTATTATTTAATTATTAATTAAATAACTATTATTTAATTAATTTAAAGGTGGGCCCCACAAGTGGGCCCAATATGTGGGCCCCACGTATAATATTAATTATTAATTAATTAATTAATTAATAATTAAATAAATAAATATTATTTAATTAATTTAAAGGTGGGCCCCACAAGTGGGCCCAACATGTAATAATTAATTAATTAATTATTAAATTATTTTTATTATTTAATTACTAGATAAATAATTATTATTTAATTAATTTAAAGGTGGGCCCAACATGTGGGCCCCACGTATAATATTAATTAATATTTAATTAATTAATTAATAATTAATTATTAAATAAATAAATATTATTTAATTAATTTAAAGGTGGGCCCCACAAATGGGCCCAACATGTAATAATTAATTAATTAATTATTAAATTATTATTATTATTTGATTACTAATTAAATAACTATTATTTAATTAATTTAAAAGTGGGCCCCACAAGTGGGCCCAATATGTGGGCCCCACGTATAATATTAATTAATATTTAATTAATTAATTAATTATTAAATGAATAAATATTATTTAATTAATTTAAAGGTGGGCCCCACAAGTGGGCCCAGCATGTAATAATTAATTAATTAATTATTAAATTATTTTTATTATTTAATTACTAATTAAATAATTATTATTTAATTAATTTAAAGGTGGGCCCAACATGTGGGCCCCACGTATAATATTAATTAATATTTAATTAATTAATTAATATTTAATTATTAAATAAATATTATTTAATTAATTTAAAGGTGGGCCCCACAAGTGGGCCCAGCATGTAATAATTAATTAATTAATTATTAAATTATTTTTATTATTTAATTACTAATTAAATAATTATTATTTAATTAATTTAAAGGTGGGCCCAACATGTGGGCCCAACATGTAATAATTAATTAATTAATTATTAAATTATTATTATTATTTAATTACTAATTAAATAATTATTATTTAATTAATTTAAAGGTGGGCCCAACATGTGGGCCCAACATATAATATTAATTAATAATTAATTAATTAATTAATAATTAATTATTATTAAATAAATATTATTTAATTAATTTAAAGGTGGGCCCCACAAGTGGGCCCAACATGTAATAATTAATTAATTAATTATTAAATTATTTTTATTATTTAATTACTAATTAAATAATTATTATTTAATTAATTTAAAGGTGGGCCCAACATGTGGGCCCCACGTATAATATTAATTAATATTTAATTAATTAATTAATATTTAATTATTAAATAAATATTATTTAATTAATTTAAAGGTGGGCCCCACAAGTGGGCCCAACATGTAATAATTAATTAATTAATTATTAAATTATTATTATTATTTAATTACTAATTAAATAACTATTATTTAATTAATTTAAATGTGGGCCCCACAAGTGGGCCCAATATGTGGGCCCCACGTATAATATTTAATAATTAATTAATTAATTAATTAATATTTAATTATTAAATAAATAAATATTATTTAATTAATTTAAAGGGGGGCCCCACAAGTGGGCCCAACATGTAATAATTAATTAATTAATTATTAAATTATTATTATTATTTAATTACTAATTAAATAATTATTATTTAATTAATTTAAAGGTGGGCCCAACATGTGGGCCCCACGTATAATATTAATTAATAATTAATTAATTAATTAATAATTAATTATTATTAAATAAATATTATTTAATTAATTTAAAGGTGGGCCCCACAAGTGGGCCCATCATGTAATAATTAATTAATTAATTATTAAATTATTATTATTATTTAATTAATAGTTAAATAATTATTATTTAATTAATTTAAAGGTGGGCCCAACATGTGGGCCCCACGTATAATATTAATTAATATTTAATTAATTAATTAATATTTAATTATTAAATAAATAAATATTATTTAATTAATATAAAGGTGGGCCCCACAAGTGGGCCCAACATGTAATAATTAATTAATTAATTATTAAATTATTATTATTATTTAATTATTAATTAAATAACTATTATTTAATTAATTTAAAGGTGGGCCCCACAAGTGGGCCCAATATGTGGGCCCCACGTATAATATTAATTAATAATTAATTAATTAATTAATAATTAAATAAATAAATATTATTTAATTAATTTAAAGGTGGGCCCCACAAGTGGGCCCAACATGTAATAATTAATTAATTAATTATTAAATTAATTTTATTATTTAATTACTAGATAAATAATTATTATTTAATTAATTTAAAGGTGGGCCCAACATGTGGGCCCCACGTATAATATTAATTAATATTTAATTAATTAATTAATAATTAATTATTAAATAAATAAATATTATTTAATTAATTTAAAGGTGGGCCCCACAAGTGGGCCCAACATGTAATAATTAATTAATTAATTATTAAATTATTATTATTATTTGATTACTAATTAAATAACTATTATTTAATTAATTTAAAAGTGGGCCCCACAAGTGGGCCCAATATGTGGGCCCCACGTATAATATTAATTAATATTTAATTAATTAATTAATTATTAAATGAATAAATATTATTTAATTAATTTAAAGGTGGGCCCCACTCTGCTAAACCCATAGTGACGTGGCGGCCAACGGGTATCTTTGGTCAACCCATGGTGACGTGGCGGTCAACGGGGCACTCTGGTCAACCCAGGGGTGAGGTGGCGGTCAACGGGTATCTCTGGTCAACCCATAGTGACGTGGCGGTCAACGGGGATCTATAGTCAACCCATGGTGACGTGGCGGTCAACGGGTATCTCTAGTCAATCCAGAGTGACGTGGCGGTCAACGGGGATCTATAGTCAACCCCATGGTGACGTGGCGGTCAAACCATAGTGACGTGGCGGTCAACGGGTATCTCTAGTCAACCCATTGTGACGTGGCGGTCAACAAGTATCTCTGGTCAACCCATAGTGACGTGGCGGTCAACGGGTATCTCTGGTCAACCCATTGTGACGTGGCGGTCAAACCATAGTGACGTGGCGGTCAACGGGTATCTCTGGTCAACCCATTGTGACGTGGCGGTCAACAAGTATCTTTGGTCAACCCATAGTGACGTGGCGGTCAACGGGTATCTCTAGTCAACCCATTGTGACGTGGCGGTCAACGGGTATCTTTGGTCAACCCATGGTGACGTGGCGGTCAACGGGGCACTCTGCTCAACCCATAGTGACGTGGCGGTCAACGGGGATCTATAGTCAACCCATGGTGACGTGGCGGTCAACGGGTATCTCTGGTCAACCCATTGTGACGTGGCGGTCAACGGGTATCATTGGTCAACCCATGGTGACGTGGCGGTCAACGGGGCACTCTGGTCAACCCAGGGGTGAGGTGGCGGTCAACGGGTATCTCTGGTCAACCCATAGTGACGTGGCGGTCAACGGGGGTCTCTGGTCAACCCATGGTGACGTGGCGGTCAACGGGGCACTCTGGTCAACCCAGGGTGACGTGGCGGTCAACGGGGATTAATTATTAAATAATTAATAATTAATTATATTATTAAATAATAATTAATTAAATAATAATTAATTATTTAATAATTAATTATTATTAAATAATAATTAATTAAATAATAATTAATTAGTTAATTAATAATTAATTATTATTAAATAATAATTAATTAAATATTATTAATTAATTAACTTACTGGTTGGCCACTTGGCCCCACAAATGGGTCCAACACGTGGACCCCACATATATTATTAAATAATAATTAATGAACTAAATAAATATATATTATATATGAAAAAGAATTTTATTCATTTTATTTATTTTATAAATAATAATATAAATAAATATATTATTAAATTAAAAAATGATAAAAACATGTATTAAAATATTGGGCGGCATTTCTCCCCCCAAAACCAAAAACACTTAAGTAAACTTTCTATTTTTTAGGTCATATACACTCATACACTCATTCTCACCTCTCACCGCTCACCTCTCACCTCTCACCTCAAAACCACCGGACGGCGACGGCGACGCAGGCTGATTTAGGGCTTGAAGTTTCCGATTAAGGTAAAATTGGGGATCTCCTCTCTTTCTCTCTCACCCCCCTTCTCTCTTTCACTCGATCTGTATCTCTCTCGCTCGATCTCTATCTCTCTCTTACCCCCCTTCTCTCTCTCACTCGATCTGTACCTCTCTCTCTCTCACTCGACCCCCCTCTCTCTCTCTCTCTCTCTCTCTCTCCCTCTCTATCTCTCTCACTCGATCTGTATCTCTCTCTCTCTCACTCGACCTCTCTCTCTCTCTCTCTCTCCCCTCTCTATCTCTCTCACTCGATCTGTCTCTCTCTCTCTCTCTATGTATAACATGAAAGTGTGATTTATGTTGATTTCTTGTTAATTGGTATGGATTTATTGTGCTTTTAGGCATGCGTTGTTGTGTTTGATTGATGTGATATGTGTTTGTTGAACGGTGATAATTTGTGATTGATTTGAAGTTCTAGTTGATGTTTCGAGAACATGTGAGGTTGTTGTATTGTATGTGTAGTTGAACAATTTGGTTAGGTATTAGATACATTGGGTTTTATGTATTTAGAGAATGATTAAAGAGTTGACAGTTGGAATCTGGTTATGTGGTATGTTATACTAATAGTCTGTTGCCTTGTCATTTTCTATAGGCCAGAAGAATATTTTAGCCCTAAATTACTCAAGTTTTTCGGAAATTTATAGAACTTAGTACTTTCTGTGAACTTATTTGGTATTAGATTTGGGATGTGAATCGGTCTGGGTTAGAACTTAGTACTTCTCTGTTTTCTTTTTCTAAATGTTTGATCTTTTTAGAGTTGATTATGTGTTAGATTTAATTACTATATACATGTTTATTCTCATGATTAGTGTTTTCTACAGGCCTATTAGTTTATCGAAACTGGTAGTACATAGGTTTTATTATGGAGGCTGATTGGATAGGGCTTCCGAGATATAGTGAGGAATACGTTAGAGGGATAAAAGCATTTGTGCAAAATGCGTTTCCCCTATTTTCCGTAGGTGATGAAATGAAGTGCCCGTGCAAGAACTGTAATGGTCATAATTGGCATTCTCAAGATGTAATTTATGATCATCTCATTTGCAAAGGGCCCTCCCCTTTACATATCGACTGGATATGTGAAGTTTCGCAAATGAAGGTACAAGGCAGTACCAACTTCATGGATTCCGAAACCGGGAATGATTTCGGAGATAATTTAGAAGCGATGTTTAATTGTGTTGGCAAGAATGCAGAAGATGAACCAACTGCGGAAGCTAGAAAGTTTTTACAACATCTCGAAGAGGGAAAACAGCCACTATATCCCGGTTGCAAGAATTTTTCTCGTTTAAGTTTCCTGATTACACTTTATCATTTAAAGTGTATTCATGGAATTACCAATTCCGGCTTCGGGGATTTATTAATGTTAATAAAGGATGCCTTTCCAGAAGCCAATATCCCTTTGTCCTCAAGTGCTGCGAAGAACGTGATCAAGGAATTAGGACTCTCTTACCAGAAAATACATGCATGTCCAAATAGTTGTATGCTGTATTGGGAGGAGAATAAGAATAAACAAGCCTGTGATAATTGTGGGGTTTCGAGGTGGGTTATACAAGAAAAGAAAGGCTCTGCTGCGAATAACGATCCAAAGAAGTTAATCAGCAAAGTGCCAGCAAACGTCATGAGATATTTTCCACTAAAACCTAGGCTGCAAAGAATGTATATGTGCAAGGAATTTTCCAAAGTCATGACATGGCATGCAACGGGGCGGACGAAGGACGGGAAACTAAGGCATCCGGCTGACGCCGAAGCTTGGAAGACAATGGATGCTTTGTATCCTGATTTTTCTTCGGAATATCGGAATATTACCCTAGGTATGGCTGCTGATGGATTTAGTCCATATCGTACAATGAGTTTAAGTCATTCTACATGGCCGATTGTACTAGTAAACTACAACCTCCCGCCTTGGTTGTGCATGAAACAAGAAAACTTGATTCTTTCAACATTAATATCGGGTCCAGAATCTCCCGGAAACAACATCGACGTCTACATGCAGCCTTTAATTGCCGAATTAAAAGAATTATGGGATGTCGGCATCGAAACATTCGATGCCTTGACTGGTCATAATTTTAATTTACGGGCAAGGGTGCTGTGGACCATTAGTGATTTTCCCGGATACGCCATGATGTCGGGTTGGAGCACAAAAGGAAGACTCGCGTGTCCAGTATGTCATTACGAGACTTGCTCTTGTTATTTGAAACATAGTAGAAAAATGTGTTACATGGATCATCGAAAGTATCTTCACCCCTCGCACAAATGGAGGTTTGACAAGAAAAAATTCAATGGGCAGATTGAAACAAGGCAGGTTCCGGAACCATTAACCGGAACGGATGTTGAACAATTGTTGGATGGGTTTAAAAACCAATTTGGACCCGAGATAAAGGGCACGAAAAAGAGAAAGCGTAAAATTGACTCCCCTTTTAAGAAGAAGTCAATTTTTTTTAATTTGCCATATTGGAAACATTGTCCACTTCGCCATAACCTTGACGCTATGCACATAGAAAAAAACTTGTGTGACAATATATTAGGTACATTACTTAATATTGGTGGCATGTCAAAAGATCATTTAGGTGCTCGTTTTGATTTACAAGATATGGGTATACGGAAGCCCCTTCACCCGGTTCAATGTGCAGATGGAAAAAGCTTCGAAATTATGGCAGCCATCTTTGACATGACGAATAAGGAGAAAGATGTCTTCTGCCAGATTTTAAAGAACGTAAAATTGCCTTATGGCTGTGCTGCTAATGTTAGTCGCTATGTGAACACGGATGAGAGAAAAATAGTAGGGTACAAAAGCCACGACGCGCATTTCATCCTCCACTACTTGTTACAATTTGCTGCGAAGAAATCATTAAAACCCGAAGTGGCAAAACCTTTGATCAGACTAAGTGCATTCCTTAGAGGTTTATGGAATAAAGTTATTCATTTGGATGATGTGAAGAATTTGCAAGAAGAAATTGTTGATATACTTTGTCAGTTTGAGATTATATTCCCCCCTGCCTTCTTTGACATCATGGTGCACCTACCTGTCCATTTGTGTAGTGAAATTCAATACGGAGGACCGGAGCATCTTCGGTGTATGTACCCTATTGAGCGGTATCTTGGGAAGCTTAAGGGGTATGTTCGTAATAGGAGCAAACCCGAAGGTTCAATCGCAGAAGGCTATCTAGCAGACGAGTGTGTCACATTTTGTTCAAGATTTTTGGGCGGTCAAGCAGTAGAAAACAATACTGAATTTGGAAGATTTCCAACAAATGTGGAGTATCATATCGGAACAAGAAAAGTTAAAGATGGCAAAGTTTTTCAATTAAAAGATTCAGATTGGAAAGCATGTCACACCTACAACTTGTTCGATAGCGGTAATAAGGAAATTGAGAGTTTACTTGAGTAAGTTCTCCAATCCTTACTTCATTTATTAAACAAACACTATAAAATTAAAAAATGCATTCTTCTTAGACTCTTTGCACTTACTTATCTGATAGGGATCACCGGACTTTAGTTGAAGCTGATGTAACATCAAAGCGATACAAAAGGGAGAGAACACACTCTGAAGAATTTTGGAAATGGTTACAAGCAGAGGTTGGAAAAAAGGAAAACATTTCAAGCGAGTTACAAGTATTAGCATTGGGTCCCAATCGAAAAGCGAGGAGGTTTAGCGGGTATGTGATAAATGGTTATCGGTTTCACACAAAGAGCAGGGATTCTCGATGCACTACACAGAACAGTGGGGTTTTTTTGACGGCTGAAACCACCAGTTTTGCAAATTCAAAGGACCAAAACCCAATAATTGGAGCTGTCAACTATTATGGATCAATCGAAGATATTATCGAAGTTGATTACTGGGGAATTTTTACGGTGGTTCTCTTCAAGTGTTGTTGGTACCAAGAAGAAAAAGATTCATTTGGTCTGACTTGGGTGAATTTTAACAAGCCTTGCTTTAAATCTGAGCCTTATGTCCTTGCTTCTCAGGTGCAACAAGTATTTTACGTCGAAGACCCGACTGCAAATTCTGTGCATTATGTAATTAAAAGGTTACCAAGGAATTGGTGTGATGCGGAAGACCAAAATATTATGGAAGAAGAAAGTGGCGACCTTCCTCCTAAATATGATACTGGTCGTGAAAAAGAAAAACAAGTTGGTGATTTTGGTTGGTTCAGGGATGATATTCCTAAAAGACAAATTCCATTATCACCAACTAAAGAGAAAAATACCCCAATGTAGAATGTATTTTTGTATATGTTTCAAGTTAGTAATGAAATAACTAATTTTCCTTATTAATCAAATCCATTTTGTTATCTGCCTACATAATTGTTCTCCCGCTTCTTTACAGTTTTTATGCTTATATCCATAATTATGTACTTTGAATTTTGACTGCATCACATTCCGTCATTTTACCTGCTGCCATTTTATTGCATAACATTTTTTATCATCTGTCTTTTATTGCATCCATAATTATCTTCTATCATTTTATTGCATCACATCTTTTATCATCATTTTTGACTCGTTTTAATGAATTTCTGTTCATTTTTGTAGGATGGCAACAAAACTTGTGAGCTTAAGATACTTCTACGAAGGGGTGTTCGAAAAGACTACTTATTTGGGTGGACGGACCTATCTTGTAAACCGCTTGCCAGCCGATGAGCTTTCTTATACAGTGATGATAGAATATGTCAAGGACTACCTAAAATACACGGAGATTGGGGGAGTATATGCGTGGAAAGGGAAAAAAATTGGCTGGAAGCTTCTGAAAACAGATACAGATTTCCTTGAACTGGTAGATAACTGCAAACATGATGACGAAGTACTTTTATATGTGGACAATACTGTTGACAAAAATATCGAGCCATTGTATCCAGGGGTGCCATGGGTAGTCCAACGACCGAGGAAGAACATATTTGCAGGTCTTTTTGTAACTTGCCCTACCTTGAAAAATTAATCATTACTCAAACTTCTTAATGTAATGATCTTGTACAAATATATTCCTGTAACAGGTGCCGCTGGAGCAGTGAGGCGTGCATTTGTTAGTTCACACCAACTCCAACAGCAAAGAAACAGCAAGAAAATTCCAAGGTCTCCTCAGATGCAAGATCTACCACAAGTACTACCTGCGAACACAAGAGGGAATGCGAAAAGGAAATTGGAATTACCTAAGGATTCTAATGTTGAGGTATTACTATTATCCCTCACTCTTTTTATACTAATTATCGTCTTTTTCACATTTGATGTCTAGCAGTTGCAGTCGCTGAACCCGTATGAGCTGTCGAAGCTAAAGCGTGTGCAAGAAAACAAAAAAAAGTTTGAAGAACTGGGGTTGGGAAAATATGCTTCTAATTCAAGTCAACTGAGAGTCGATAAAAGTCAAGAAAAGAACAAATCTGGGGAGCAAGCTGATGAAGAACAAAACGGGAGTGGAACTGATACTAGTGATTCGGCAGAGGTGATATTTATCCATTTATGCGTACATATCGTCATTTCTTACTAATTGATTGTATTGCCCCTGCTTTATATATTGATTAAATATTTTGCACCCTGATATATATAGAATGTTTAGCTACAGGTCATTTATAAATTTTGATGTCCTTACTTATATTTATACTTAATCGACCATGCTTATATGTGAATTGGTAATATATATTGAATGTTTAGTTACAGGTCATTTATTTTTAAACTGTTAGATATAATTTAGCATAATTGGGTTATTGAGATTGAGTTACATGCAAATTACGTGCTCCAACTGGCTGAATATTGATGTTCCAACAAATTAGTTACTAAAAAGAAATTTTTTCCGATATTGTTGATGTTCCAACAAATTAGTTACTAAAAAAAATGGTCACATTTTGCCTTGGGAAGAACATCCTAGTACTACCAAGTAAGCTGTTATTTATTTATTAATAAAATAATTGAACTTCTCCAAACTGGTTGAATATACGTGCCCCAAATAGTTGACTATACGTGCTCTATTGGCTGAATCAACGTGCCCTAAATGGTAGAAATTACGTGCTCCAAATGGCTGAATCTACGTGCCCCATTTTGTAGAAATTACGTGCTCCGTATTGTTGAATAAACGTGCCCCAGTGGAAAATTGTTGATGTTCCAACAAATTAGTTACTAAAAAGAAATTTTTTCCGATATTGTTGATGTTCCAACAAATTAGTTACTAAAAAAAATGGTCACATTTTGCCTTGGGTAGAACATCCTAGTACTACCAAGTAAGCTGTTATTTATTTATTAATAAAATAATTGAACTTCTCCAAACTGGTTGAATATACGTGCCCCAAATAGTTGACTATACGTGCTCTATTGGCTGAATCAACGTGCCCTAAATGGTAGAAATTACGTGCTCCAAATGGCTGAATCTACGTGCCCCATTTTGTAGAAATTACGTGCTCCGTATTGTTGAATAAACGTGCCCCATTGGAAAATTGTTGATGTTCCAACAAATTAGTTACTAAAAAGAAATTTTTTCCGATATTGTTGATGTTCCAACAAATTAGTTACTAAAAAAAATGGATTTAAATATTTAATTCAGTAAATCCACTTCGATATATTTTTAAAAGGTGATTATGATTGTCACGAGGGATTTTAAAATAAAAGGCAAAGTGAATGCCAGCAACGCGGGCTTAAATTCTAGTTAATCATTATTATATTAATTATCAGTATATAATGTCACTTGTAGTTTGTGTAGCTAATGTTATATTCATGTGACTTACAGGGAAATAAATCTGTGAAGAGAAGGATTGGTACACCTGGTCCTAGAACACGCTCGCGTGCAAATGCCGCAGATGTAGGTGATAAGGACATGCGGAATGCTATCGAGAAAGAAGGAAAGGATGTTTCGAGTGCTACTGAAAAGAGAGCTCCATCTGCTACTGTCCGAGCTACACTTTTAAAGCCGACATGTAGTAAACTGTTAAAAGTAGGTGACAATTATGTACCAAGTGGTTCAGTTGCTGCTTATATTGCGCTGCGGGACCGTCAGAATCAGAACCTTGCAGCTGATCCAAGGATCGAGGTCGATGTTGGTGAATCGAGTTTACAACCTGTAGATGAAGCAGTTGAGGCAGGTAATGCATGTGTATGCCTCATGAAGTATATATAAGTAGGATTATTATCATTAATATAATTATGTATCTACGATCAGTGGCGGATGTACATTGTGCCGAGGGTACTCATGTGTAATGCATGTGTATGCCTCATGAAGTATATATAAGTAGGATTATTAGCATTAATATAATTATGTTCGGTGAAGCAGGCAAAAATCACTACGTATAGTATAAAAACTTAAGTAGAGCATGCCCCCAAAAAGAAAATAACGTGCATGGTAGTACAAATATATTATATTTATGTGTGCGCGTAACAGCGTAAGTAATAATCAATCAGTCGATTTATATGCTTTAAATACATCTAAGATCAAGCTAGAACACGTCTTTTTAACTACTCTAGTGCCCAATTAGTATTTGAACTAGCTAAGCACTAAGTAAAAAGGCATTATTTTTTAATACATCTTTATATGCTCGTGCTATGCAACAACTAATTCAATAAATATTTAAATGAGCGAGCTTATCCTTAAAATATCAATCCTGTTTACTAGTTAAATATTAATTTATCTATTTTTTTAAAATATCATTTTGACTTTTTTATATAATTCTATGTGCATTGATCGATAGTTAAAATAATTATTTTTAATTTTTTTATATATTAAAATTTTAATTATATATTTTAATTGATAAAAATAAAAATTTAAGAATAATTATTTTAATTGGCCTGGGTATAAAAAATCAAAATAATATGTAGAAAACAAGGAAAGAGTAATATTTTATGTTAGCTGTGACTGTCAGGCATCCAATTTGACATCCGGTCAATGTCTGGAAATCATAAACAACGTCTAAATATGACTTTAACTGATTTCTTCATGTTTTACATCTCACTTATTTGTTTTTTTGAGTTTATATCTTCAAAATTATGCCTGTCTGCAATTTGAACTCATTGTCACTGTCTACGATACATTGATTGTCCGTATGTTTTTTGTATGCCTGGACAGGTCCTAAAAAATGCAGAGGACGGTCAAAAATGTTTAAAGTTCATGCTAGGAAACCTGAAAATAAGGTAATCATTAAGGTGAATAAACGAGGTCAACCAATTGGAGACAGGAAGATTAGGGCTGAGTTGAGTAATTTTCTGGGGACAGTAGTCAAGGATCACGTGTCAATTACTTACGTTAATTGGCATGTTGTTCCGGAAGCACTAAAGAAGAAGATGCTGGAATATGCTTTGGTGACCCCTCTTACCTTACTTATATTTACCAATTCACATATAAGCATGGATTAATGCGTTACAATTTTGATATATTACAGGATAAGTATAGTATTCCGCAACAAGGGGAAAAATGGGTGTTTAACACGTTTAATTCATTATGGAGAACACACAAGTCCCGTATGAAGAAGGCCCATTATACCAAATATGACACTGATGAGGAGAGGATCCAGAACAGGCCTGATCAAATTCCACTTGAGGAATTTAAAATGCTTTTGAAGTATTGGTCGGATGAGGGAGTTCAGGTACTCATGTACACATTGTAATTAAATATTGCATTTGTTCCTTACTTTAAATCATGTTGCACAAGTATAAAACAGAGCAAGTCTAAAAAAAATATCGTTAAATTTTAAAATCTGCCCGGACTTTAATATATAATTTATAGTTGTTTTTATCTAATAACCCTGATCTTATAATATTAAAATTTGCATGTATCCAAGTTTCAACAGCCACCATTTGATAATTTTAATGTCTTTGTATTTAATTATATCTGATACTTCTATTTTTTTTGTATTAGTCAATGGCTGAGGAGAATACAACCCGTCGAATATTCTATGTTGAGACTCACACTCTTGGTCCCAAGAGTCTTGCTGAAGTTAAAAACAACATGGTATGCTTAATTTGCACTTAGAAACTAGCTGCCATATTTTACTTTATTATCACAGTGATCTTAATGTAAATGATGTTTCTAATACATGCCAGAAAAATAAAGATCCAAATAATGCCTCCCCGTCCGATGCTAAAATGTTTTTCAAAAGTCGTAAACGCAAGCCAGGGCGCAAATACAAGTCCAATCCGGATGAAATTAACAAAAAATTGGTAAGTCTATGAATTTTTTTAGTACACGTTTGAATCTAGAGGTGATTGTGTGGCTAAGTTTCTTAAAAGATTTTCTTTTCAACCTCTCAAGGAGAATCCTCTCTTTGGCCCCTCTTCTTCTGCGTAAGTGTTTTTGTTCTTGTTTGCCCACTTTTTGTTTATTGTTTTTATGAGCATTTTGAGATTGGTTGGTGTGATTTTCGTACAAATTTGAGATTTGGGTTTTTTTTTTTATTTTGGGATTTTAGTGCTGAATTTGAATGGTTTTGTGAGGAATCAAGTGGAGGGGTTAGAAAGGGGCAATAAAGATTGGAACTTTAATGTTGAAAGTTTAGCAAAAGATAAAATAGGTTCAAATTTACTGAATTTTCGATTAGTTTGAGCTTTTAGTTATGATGGGTTTTTTTCTAGATTTTGTAAAAGAAGGGTATTAACGATTATAGAAACTTTTTAAGTTGTTGTGTGCTATAGAGATTTTGTGATAAAGGTGTCCGTGTTCCCTTTTGTCTTTTTGGCAATGCCATTGCCTGTTTCATATGTCTGTATCTGACTGCTTTGGATTTAGTTTGTATTTTATCTGGGCTACAGGGCTAGTAAGTATATGCTAGAAGAGGGGCAATATGTGGTTTATTACCTCGCAAAAAATGATGAAACTTTTTCTTGCAGAAGGGCATTGAGGATAAGTTGATTGAAGGAAACGATGCAGATGTGATTCTTCCTAGAAAAAAGAATCGACCGGATTGGTTGGTGGGAAGGCAAGGTAAATCAGTTTCGTCCACAGACCCGGCTGTTCCAGTTGCAGATAATTATGTTGAGGAGCTGACTGCGAAGATCACTCAGAATGTAGAGCTTGAAATGGAAGCCAAGGTCAACAGAAAAGTCCAGGAAAACATGGCTTGGTTGGTGAAAAAAATAGGAGAGGCAAATCCGGAGATGAAGATTGATTTCACCGACTTCTGTGCCACATTTTCAAGTGATGCCGACGAAAACGGCACTCCTATCACTCCTGCCACTCAAGGCAGGACCCCCCGTTAAAACACTGTTGTTTTACTATTTGTATTGAACTTTTATCTTGTTGTTCTCGTATTTTGGTATTGCCTAGATTGTTTGAACTGTTTTACTAAGTACTTTGATGGTGTTGGAGGTTGTTTTGGGATGTTGGAGGTTGTTTTAGAATGGTATGGAGTTTAGGATGTTTGGATGGTATTGGTGGTTGGGATGTTGGACTGAATTGGTTGTTGGGATGTTTGGATTTGGATGTTTAGTTTGTAATGGCTATTTCAAAAACAAAGCAGACATTGCAAATTATGTTTAATGTAGTGTTACATTTGCTTATCTAGTGTTACATTTATGGTTTAAATGCAGTTACATTACATAATATTAGTGTTACATTTTGCATATGTAATGTTACAGTAGAATAAAATTAATGTTACAGTAGGTATATAAAATGACCATAAATGACACGTGGCAGGCTACGTGGATGGGACCCACCAGATGACACGTGGAAATGACACGTCAGCATGTTGGACCCACCAGATGACACGTGGCAGTGACACGTGGAACTGCCACGTCAGCATGTGGGACCCACCAGATGACACGTGGCAGTGACACGTGGAACTGCCACGTCAGCATGTGGGACCCACCAGATGACACGTGACAGTAACACGTGGAACTGCCACGTCAGCATGTGGGACCCACAGGTGACACGTGGCAGTGACACGTGGCACTACCACAACAACATGTGGGACCCACTAAGTGCCACGTGGCAGTGCCACGTGGCAGAATAATAGAGTGCCACGTAGCTCCAAAATAATTTCTGGTTAATTCAAATGTAACGCCAAAAACCATTACATTTGGTTGCTATACTGTTACCTTAGGCATCATATGTATCGATATTTTACCGTTACAGTAGGGTCCAAAAAACGTTACATTAGGTACCAAATGTAGCGGCCGCGGATGTAACGCTCCATACCGTTACATTAGGTCTACTGTAACGGATTTTGGGCCTAATGTAACATTAGGAGGGCATTACATTAGGCCATATTCCCCGTAGTGAATCTTGAGTTTATGATTTGATTCTAAGTTAGGTTTGTGTAAAGTGTGAAATCATGGTTATGTAAGTGTTTAAAAGTGTTTTGATTAATTATGGAAGTGTTTTGTGTTGGAACCCATGGCTGGTATGATGACCACATGGTGTATGGATTGATATATGTGTTGGATGATGAGTTTGGAGGGGTGAAAATTTTGGAAAGTATGAGAGTATAGCCGTTATAATGCCCGATTTTCGTTAAAACATAAATTACTTGTTAAAGATAGAAACTCTCAAATCTTCTAAAGTCAGAAGGACATACCCAAATGGTCATGATAAGATAGATCTTGGTTCATAGATCGTTTTGATATAAAGTACGTAAAAATCTGATGAACGGTTTAGGAAAAATGGCCAAAATCGTAAAAGTGGTTCGAAAAACGTAAGTGCGAGTTCGTAACTTCAATTGAACACCCTTAACATAAGTGATTCTATTGAAAATCTTGATAATTCATAATAAATCGAGGTGATAAGGAAGGTATGGGAGAAGACCTCATGTTGAAAGAATAATTTTTCGATTTTATAAAAAATGTTTATGTCCAGGGTACGCTATTGGAATACCCCTTAAACTAACAAAGGATAATGAAATATAATCTTCTCGAGTAAATGGCCAACTTAAAAGCCTTTAAGACTCGAGTATCTACCAAGTGTATAATATAATGACATGCCTTGATAGTAGGCTTAGCGTTATTAAGTGGAGGTGTCAATAAGAGTTATGTTATAGTGTGTTTAATAAGCTAAAACGAATAAGGAAATGACTGAGAATCATTAAAGGTGTTAACTTTGAACCCATGGACATTATATTTAAATGTCTTTTATAAGGTTATATAAGGAGTAGGGGATCCAGTAAGTTAAATGGTTAGGATAAGTGTTGTTAGTAATAATAATCATAATGGGATATATTTCTAACCGTGATTCTTTTCATTTCTATAGATACTCGAAACGAACCTCGGATCGCTTCTACCCGACTTAGTGACCAAGGCAAGATTTCTTATATCTTTACTATGATAAATTTATAAGAATCTTGGACAATGGTTTTGCTATATATATGTGGTCCTGTGAGCATTATACTATACCGTTAGGGACATGTTTCCCTGATTCTTGCTATTACTTAATATGGACATAAATCGTGCAAGATACGTTATGGATAAAAAGGGGTATGACATAAATATATATGTAAAGGTGTGGTAATAAGTTATATCGTCAAGTGACCGGGAGCCAGAAGGATAGAGTTTATATATGTTCATATTATGGATAGAAAACAAGTATCTACTGGCGTAATTACGATTAGCAAATATATATTATAAAGAATAATTTCCTACAACTGTTTCAAAGAATATTTTATTACAAACATTTTAAAGAATATTAAAAGTACAAAATGTGATTCTTTTAAAAGACAAAGGTTTCTTCAGTATGCAAGGCTCTCTAGTCAAACTCTTTCAAACCGATTCTTTACTGGAATCTTAACTCTAAAGTTTATTCAGAATTTATAAAAAAGGTAAAATGGAAATGGAATAAGGGAATTGAGAAAGGGGCGTCTATCATAATAAAATGAAATAACGACTTTTATAATTGGGATTCTGACATTGGAATAAGGTATCTTTCATAACTTACTTTGGTGTTTTCTGCTATCTTGTTATGGCTTTTGGTCTAAAGAATGCAGGCGTTACTTATCAACGACTAGTGAATAAGATATTCGCTCATTTGATTGGAAAAACCATGGAGGTCTATGTTGAGGACATGTTAGCCAAGAGTCTATTCAAGGCAGACCACATTAAGCATCTCAGAGAGGCATTCGAAGTGCTGAGGCACCACAAGATGATGTTGAATCCACCCAAGTGTGCTTTTGGTGTTGGATCTGGAAAATTTTTGGGTTTGATGGTTTCAAAGAGAGGCATAGAGGCCAACCCTAACAAGATCAAGACGATTTTAGATATGGAACCGCCGCGCTCTATAAGAGATGTGCAGAAGTTGACGGGCCGAGTAGCAGCCCTAGGGAGATTTATCTCCAAGTCTGGTGACAAGTGCTTGCCTTTCTTTCAAGCATTAAAGAAGGTGAAAAATTTTGAGTGGACACCTGAAAGCCAAGAGGCCTTTGAACAATTGAAGAAATACATGGCAGAAGCCCCGTTGTTGGCCAAACCTATCCATGGGGAGACTCTTCAATTATATTTGGCGGTATACGAACAAGCACTGAGTGTCGTCCTCATTCGCAAAGAGAACAATGTTCAAAAACCTGTCTATTATGTGATCAAGGTGTTGCATGGGGCTGAGTTCAATTACTCTCCCATTGAGAAGTTTGCTTTGGCATTGATAACAGCCTCGAGGAAGCTACGACCGTACTTTCAGGCACACAAGATTGAATTCCTGATAGACCAGCAATTGAGGAACATATTGCATAGCCTGAAGGCCAGTGGAAGATTGATTAAGTGGACAATCGAACTTGGAGAATTTGACATCGCTGTTGAATGTACCATTGGCAACCAAGAAGTCGGGGGGCAGGAGATAGTGACCACCCTTGGAAGAGAGGATAAAGATGAAGAGCTTGTACCTGATCAGAGGGAATATTGGGTGCTCTATTTTGATGGAACATCAAAAACAAAATCTAGTGGTTCAGGTTTAGTCTTGCAAAGCCCCGATAGGTTCATAATTGAGCATCCTTTGAAGTTGAAATTTCCAATAACCAACAACGAAGTTGAGTACGAAGCCTTGATAGCCGGGTTGGGCTTGGCCAGAATCATGAGGGTCAAGAATCTCAAAGTTTGTGGGGATTCAAGACTAGTGGTATTGCAAGTGAATGGTGAATTTGAAGCCAAGGATGAAACTATGGCGAAGTATTTGAGAGTTGTGAAAGCTGTTATGACTCAGTTTGAGGAGTGCTATATGGAGCACATTCTGAGAGAAGAGAACGTTAAGGCCGATGCCCAATCTAAGTTCGCTTCTTCTGAGATAGAGAATTATGTAGGGAGTGTTTACTTCCAGGTCTTGAAGGCCCCGACCATCAACTCTAAGTTGGTAGCTCCGATAGATGTAGGAAGCTGTTGGATAGATCCCATCAAAGCTCACATCGAAACTGGCTAGCTCCCTGACAATGCCTTGGAGGCACGGAAGTTGCTAGTGAGAGCATGGAGATATGCCTTGATTGAGGGCATACTTTATAAGAGGTCGTTTGTCATCCCATACTTGAAGTGTTTGAGGCCCCAAGAGGCAAAGGAAGCTTTGGAGGAAGTTCATGAAGGTATCTGTGGGCAGCACTTGGGGGGCAGAGCCCTAGCTCACAATATTACTCGTTTGGGATTTTATTGGCCAGAGATGTTGGCCGATACACAGAATTATGTCAAGAGGTGCGAAAGATGTCAGAAGCATGCTCCCGTTGTAAGGCAGCCGCCTGAGATGTTAACATCGATTAACTCTCCTATCCCATTCGCCATGTGGGGAATGGATATACTTGGTCCTTTTCCCGTAGCTTCAGCACAAAGTAAGTTTCTGATAGTAGCCATCGACTACTTCACCAATTGGATTGAGGCTAAGCCCTTGGCCAAGATAACCACCAAGCAAGTTGCTCAATTCTTTTGGCAGAACATCATTTGTAGGTATGGAATCCCACGTATCCTTGTAATAGATAATGGAACACAGTTCAACAATGAGGAGTTTAAGAAGTATTGCGAGCAAAATGCTATTGAGCTTCGTTTCACTTCAGTAGCTCACCCTCAAGCAAATGGACAGGCAGAAGTAGCAAACCGTATTATCCTGGATGGACTAAAAAAAGTGAGTCGAACGCTCAAGGAATACTTGGGTGGATGAGTTACTGCCTATACTTTGGGCATATCGCACCACCTGTAAGGTGACGACCGGAGCAACCCCATTTTTGTTGGCTTATGGAGCCGAGGCAGTTGTGCCCTTAGAAATTATGCATGCATCACCTCAGGTTGAAGCATTTAAGCCTGAGACCAATGGAAAAGTCATGAGACTTGCTCTTGATCTGATTGATGAAGTTAGGGATGAAGCACACGCAGGAATGCAGAGCATCAGAACAGAGCATCTTTTCATTACAATCAAAGGGTTAAGGAGAGGTACTTTCGACAAGGCGACTTAGTTCTGAGGTAGATAAAGGCCACATACAGCTAAATAAGCCATGCAAGGCTTGATTAGGAAGAACCAACTACTTCTTCACTGGAATTTATTCTTCTTCTGACGAAGAACCCTCTTCACCAGAATCCTCTTCATCCAAGCCTTCTTCCTCCTAGCTGCGATCCGCCTCGGCTACAACCGCGATTGGATGTTCCTTCATGACCTCTTCTTCTCCTTCTTCTTCTTCAAAGGAAGAGGAGCTACGCTGGTTTTGAAGTCCTTTACTTGGAAGTGGTTGTTTGAATACCACCTTTCCTTTTCCTTTCGGAACAGGCCCGTTTCCTTGAGAACGAGAACGTGAGCTAGAGGAACCCGAGCTAACAGGTTGAGCTCCTCCATTAGAGCCAGAGCCGGATGAGTAACGACCACCCCTCGAGTCAGAAGCATGCACAGCTATGGTACTCCCACCAGCAGCCCAGTTTGGGCTAGGGAACTCTGTCGGGTCAACCACCTTGGGGTGTCTCCTACTAACACCAGCAACAGCTTTGTCCCACCCAAGGGTAAGAGACTCTGGACGCATTTGGTCATCATGTTGATCAATGAAATCAAGAAAAGTGTCAGACTTCATATAACAGTCAATGATAGCATTGTGACTTGCTCTCATTTGCTCCTCAACTAGCTCGTACTACCCTTTATAGGAAGCTGCTTCATCCTCAGCTGACTTTGCCTTGAATGATGGATGATTGAAAAAAGGCATTTGCCTGTAAAACAAAAATAACTAAGTAAGAAAATGCTAAGGCAAAATTTATAACTCCAGGATAATGGAATACATGCCTGATAGAGAGCTTGGGTGCCCAGTTGCTCCGTGTCAGCCACTCATTTGCCAGTAGTGACATTTACCATGTCAACAGGGGTGATGCTGCATTTTGACAAATCAAGTGCAAAATTAAAGAACCTAAGTCTAATCGAGTCCTCGGTTAATTGTTGGAGTTTTTGTAAGGCACAAACCTCCTCGAATTCATGGATGAAAAGATACGGGTCCTCACCTTCAGTCCCGGTAAATTTGGGTAACATGCTAATGTGTTGAGCTTTGATTTCGAAATTATTACAATTTACGGGAGGAAGAGTGATACACGAGGGTTGGGCAGAACGGGTGGGATAGCAAAGGTCCTTAAGAGACATGGCCATGTTTACTATTGGTTCAGAATTATCTAAAGACATGCAATCAGAAGAGGAAGAAATCTCAAACGATCTCACTAGTCTAGAAGAATTATCCCTAATCCAAATAGTACGCATAAACCATGAAAGGGAACACGTAGCAACAGATACTGAAAATTACTAAAACTAATATTTTTGTGTTTTTTTTAAAATAACTAAATACGATAATAAAGAAATAACTACGAAATTAAAATTTACACTAAAACGAGGATTTGAGAATAAATTAAAATGGCCCACAATAAAATCAAAATTTTAAGGGGCAAAATTACGAATTAAAACTAAAATTAAAACTACGAGCAAGAAAATCTTTATTTTCAACCCATAGTGGTTAGCATTTCGCTACTTTGGCCACTAAACGGATTTACGAAAATAATTAAAGCTATGCAACAAAAATGAAAGAACAAGACGAGAAATTAAAGGAAACAGAATTTTTGCATTAAAATAAAATTGTTTACAAGATTTGAAACTAAGAAAAATAAGAAATTAAAGCTACCCTAAAATCTAAGTTGATAATTACAAGGGGGTGAGGGGGTATTTATAGGATAAGAATTAGGGTTAAGGGGTGTGTTGGGTTAATATCCACCATACAGCTTTCAATGTGGTGGAGAAATCCTAGCCATCTAAATGTTTCCTTCCCCCTTAAGCTTTGTAGAGTAGATCTTGGCCATACACTTATTTAGTGTGTTGGGATGATCTCCACCTTCCATGTGTCTTGAAAGATTCCCTTTCCACCAAGCTCTTAATTCTTTTTTCTTTTTTTTATTTAAGTCCTTTTTCTTCGTCTTTTTCCCTTCCTTGCTCTTTATTTCTTTATTTTGCCATTTCTTTATTTATTCACGAATTTCCTGAAATGAAACAAAATAAATTATTAAAATACGAGTTCAAGCAATAAATAGGTAATAAAAATATGCAAAAATATGCAGTTATCATCATGCAAGGCCTCCAACCAACCTGGTCTTACCGAGTAGGCCTCACCAAGGGCGTGGCCGAGGTGCTTGAGCCGAACAGGTCTGGGAAGGGCCTTGGCCGAGCAGAAAAAAAAAAGAAAAACCAGAAAAATCAAGAAAAACATGCAATTTCTTGGGATCGAAATTAGTGATAAAATTTCAGAAAATTGAGTCGAAACGATAATTTCTGAACAGTACTAGTCTTCAGAAATAAAAAATTTCCAGATTATTTCGAAATAGTACTAGTCTTCAGAAATGAAAAATTTCCAGTTCGACCCCGGCCAGGGACTTTGCCCCTTGCACCCCGCCAGGGGCTGCCGCCCCTTGGACCCCGCTCGGGGGCTGCCGCCCCCCGGACGCCCGCTCGTTTGGCGTCGTTTAGCGTTGTTTAGTGCCGTTTAGCGTCGTTTAGTGCCGTTTAACGCCGTTTAGCATCGTTTAAACGTCGTCTAAGATCGTTTAGCACCGTATAGTGTCATTTAGCACCGCTTTAATTCCTTTAAGGGTTAATTCACACGAAAAATAGGTAAACATCATCGTAAATGCGTCGGTCGCTCCACGCTTTACGCTAAGACGGTATTCGTGAAACACTAGTGTACAGAGATAAAACCCGGAGTATCAAAAAAGACAAATATAACTTCTACGAAAACTTGAAACGTTTTCCCAGAAGTTGGGGGGCAAATGATATGGGTAAAATTAAAACCCTAAAACAGTAATTAATGCTATATTAATTATGTAATAAATGAGGCCCAATAAGAAGGATCGAAATCCTAGTTGGCCTTGAATTTGTTGTACTTGGATCTAGAATGCGGCCTGTATCAGGGATGCCCAATAAAAGGCCCGCTTCTAGAATCCTTGATTTGCAACTCAGAAATCTACAAGGAATCTGAATCCTTGATTGACACAAATTACAATCACCGAATTTTAGAAAGACTTAGCCTCTAAGGCATACAACTATACAAGGAAACAGACTCCTACAAGGTAGGAGTCTAGAACCTTCCTCAAGGAAGACTTGCCCATCAAGTCACCTAACCCTACTATGATTCTTAGGCTTCTCAGCCTATATAAAGGGCCTGACCCCTAATTCTCAGAACTACGTTTTTGGCTTGATTCTTGATATTCATCAAGGTACGTAGGCATCTTGTGAAGGCAGAATTAGCCATGAACACGAGAGCAGCCATTAAAAGCACGAAGCTCACAAACCCCATCATTAAATACAAGTAAACCCTAGCCGCAATTCAATAACCTAGTTTTTATTCCACAACAGTTCCATAACTTATTTTTAAATTTTTTTTTTATAAAAATAGGATTGTTCTATTTTTATTAAAAAAATAGAAAATTTCAAAAATAAGTTATGGAACTATCCTTCAAATCTACCTTAAAATGCGTACCAGACACCCTATTTTGAAACGTTAACAAATTGGTGGGATGTAGGGAGTAATTGATTCTGATACCCGTTCCAGAGTGAACCAAATAGATTATATTGTAACGCCATTCTCATTCCAGCATGATCGAAACATCATCAGTAAAATGGTTCCCATTCCTATTTACCCCTTCCAACCACTCCTATTCTAGGAGAGATATATTTAACATATACTTCTTCAAATGGAACGATATGTTTGGGTGCGAGGGTGCGCAGGGATGCGGCCTGATACGTACGGGATACGCTATCAAGTGTGTCCTCATATTTCACTGCTCCGATTTGTGGGGGTATGGGAGAAGGGGGATGCGGGAATGGCATAAATAGTAATAAGAAGATTAGATTGAGAGAAGAAAAGAGAGCAGTTGTCATCACCGTTGGTTGTTTCCGGTCATTTTCGTTGCTGTTCTTCGATCGTTGCATCCCCTTTCCGCCTTTATTGGTTGGGTAAGTAGACTCATCTTCGTCTTTGATCTATGTTTATTTGAATCACTGAGTAGTGTACTACTGTTATACATGTGTGTATCTGTTATGTGTATATATGCGTATATGTGGGGTGTACAGTTCCGTTTATACATATATCTGGTATTTGTTATGTTGACTGCTGTATGGTTGTTGTTGACTATGCCTATTATTTCTACAAATAATATAAGTTACACTTATACATGCTGTGTGCGTGAACACGTGTGTTAGGTAGTCAGGCATATTAACACTTTTTGCTATGTATTTTTATTATTAAGGTTGATTAAATTGTTTTTATTAACTAATTAAAATAAAATATTGAATTAATTTATTAAATAAACATAAAATATTTAATATTTACCGTATCTCGCCGCACCCGAATCCCAATATTTTAAAATTTGTCGAATCCTCGTATCCCTGTACAGCGCAATATTTACCTTAGGCATTTGGAAATTCGCTCTTCACCAGTAAATTGGATAAGTTGTGGAGTGAATCCACTTGATCATTTTGTGGAGCGAAAAATGGCTTTTGCCATTTGTGAAGAGAAAAAATGGCTTAGGCCTCCCTGAGGAGCAATTTTATGCTTGGCTCCCTTGAGGAGTGAAATCCTCAATGGCCATGTGAGGAGAAAATCCTTTGTACTCCTTCAAAATCATTCTTCATCTTATTGCCTTAACAAATATCTCGAACTTAACCTTCCCACAATTTACTCCCTTTTCAGCACTTGATCAATTCTTCTGTCTATTCTAAATACCATGATCTATTTCGTTGAGTTGATGTTTTGTGCACTCGTCTAGTTCAAAAATGACTAACCCTGATCTTGATCACTGTAATTTCTTTTACAATATCAATTGAGCAAGTCTACAGCTTTGTTGTTGCTTTAAATGATATCCACTGGAGTCCTCTTGTACTAACATTGAATCTTGAGTACTTCTAAAGTTTCAAACGTCTTTAAACTTTGTTCGTCACTGTATCTTCTAATATTCTGGATTCTTGTGCTTCATTTAATATTGTACTATCTTTTGTTCCTGTGTTGAGTTATCGTTATCTCTATTTTGTTCCTGCCTTAAATGGATGGTGTTATCAGGCGCGCAGATCATGTCTGAAAATTGGGTGCTATGTGACATTGTTCATGTCCCCTTCTCTGCATATTTACTTGCTCTTACTCTTACGAACGAGGCAATTTATGCTAATGGTGGCAAGAAACTCTGTCTATGGAACCACCATCCATTTAAGGCCTCTTCGATGCAGACAAGATATCATAATTGCTATGTTTATGATTTATGTTATGAAATTAATTAAGCCATGTATTATTTGCATTATTATCTGAATAAATGGCTTCTTATTTAAAGTTTTTCACTTGCATCAAAACATAACATTCCCACTAGCTATATTCAATGATCAAAGCAATGATCAACAAAAAAACAACATTCTCAACAAATCTCAGTCCAAACTATTCTCTGGACAACATTCTGCATTTTACTCAAATTTTTTTAAAAGTTCTGTAATTCAGATAACACTCTAGAACCGTTGTTTTGAAGATATTAAACAATGCAATTTAAGAAACACTTGTCTGATTTCAATATGGTTAATTGTAGATTTGTCTGAAATACTTTCAAACAATTGTTCGTATAAACCGTTATGTAGGCCGTTTAGTTTGCAGTATAATTTGAGTTTCTAGACAATGGTTTTTAAATCGTTGTAGCGGAATGGTTTAGACAATACTTCTTTTGGGATGAAAATTAAACTGTTATCTGTTTATTTCAGCCAATACTTTTTTGTTGGACTGTTGTCTGATAAGTGTTGTATGTTCTAGTTTTTGTTGTAGTGTCTTTTCGACAGCTCCTAAATTCGATCATATTTGGTCGAAATTAGCCGGTCCCATTAAATTCAACCATATAAATAGGCCACAATCAAATATATTTAATCAAAAAAGACCTAACTGTCTTGTAGTGACCCTAATTTTTATTCCGCAACAGCCATGAACACAAAACCAATTACAGTTGACAAATTTAATCCAAATCATACTAGTAATGGGATGAAATGGTCAAGTTAATTACAATATTAGAAATTTCTTTATATAATGAAATGAGGATTTGCGCACACTTATATCTACAAGCTAGATTAAGGCGTTCATGTCAACCAACTATCAAAAATTGTGTTAAAATATTCAGTAATTAATTATTAGCTAGTTAGAGGTAAAAGGTTACCTTTGTTTTGGCAGAGCCAAGCATGTTCGAGAATTATCAACTATGGCTGCAACAAGTAATGCAAGACCACTGGAATTCCATGGGCTGAATTGTTGAGATTATGAAACTAAGGTAAACATTTCAGAATACATCCAACTGAGAAGAATTGAGCAATAAAAATATATTTATAACATTGGTCAGTGGTAATACTAATGGTGTGCTATATATAAGAAATGTCTAAAAAATTGCCTAGAATATATGCTGGAGATTTCTGCAACCACCGATTAAAGTTTATGGGAAGCCAATATACTATTAGTTATGAGGAACATATATGGTAGAATGAGAGGGGTGGAAGATGGAGAGAACTACCTTAAATATGCGTGGAGAAATACACTCCTGCTTCTAGAAGAATGAGCAAAAACAGCTGGTAATTTGAGACAATATACTCAGAAATCAAGGTAAACATGCAAACTTGCAGATTCTAGTTATTTATATCGATCAGGGAAAATTTATTAAAATTAGCATACAAATTCAACGTCATAAACCTAACTAAATTTGCACACAAACAGAGAATGTTTGCTCTCACAAGGACATTTTAAACGAATTAAAAACTTGGTAAAAAGTTATTACAAGTCATTAACATGATTTTAACAATCATTAGTAAGCAGGAAAAATATTTGATTGCCAAGCTTATAGTACTTACGTACAATAGAGTTTGCAGGGCACCTGATATACCATTTTTCTTCTTGTTCAATATTAATCAGCAATGATTTACATGCATATGCCTCCTCAACTGGAACTAAATATTTCTAGAAAGCTAGTTTGTTCTGTAAAATAAATATTACACTTGACATAAACCAATGTAAATCATAAAACATATTTTACAATCTCTGGTAGTTGCATCATACCTGCCTATATTAGATTTAGATTTTCAGCTACAACGGAGAGAAATAAAAACAAAATGAAATTTAAGTCTAAACAAGAAAGCTTAGAATAATCTGGTATAGCTTAGTGACGAAGAGATATGCCTGTATAATCCATCTGTCCAATACAAGAGAAAGATTGAATTTAATTCAAGATGGATGAAGTTTTATAAATAAATAAATAGGTCGGCGACAGCCCTTTAATTACTTTAGAATGGAAGACTATATACCCACGTTTCAAGAATATTCTAGAGGATGAAATCGTGACAGGAATTTCTAGAAATGTTTCAAGAATTCTAGAGGATGAAATCATGACAGGAATTTCTAGAATTTTTTGAAGAGCAAATATACATAGGTGAACTCCACTTCCCGTCTCTCCCTCTAGCTCATTATAAATGTTGTTTTTTATTTTTGATTGAGTGCTTCTACTAAAAACCTTCCTTTTCTCCATCGTTGACCTCCCTTATCCCTCCCTCTTTCTACTTCACGACCCCCACGCTCCACACTTTCTTTCTCCTCTCTTCTTTCTCTATCTAACCATACCATTATTAACCTCGATCTGTTCCTGATGGGTTCGAGAAACTCGGAGCACTCTGGTTCTATGAACTCAGATGAATTCGTGGCCTTCCTTGATCATGCCCCAGGTTATATACAACAACTCCAGAGGCCCTTTGAAGCTGATAACGAATCTTATCACACAAATGATTCTGTCGATGAACCGCTTTCTCCAGGTGCTCGAGCTCGAATGGCTTAACAAATCAACCTTATTTTAAATGATGGCTCCGTTCAGCCTGCCAGTGGTCCTCTAACGGATTCTGATGTGCCGAAACAGTGTACAATATATTATCGCAAGCGCACGATCTCGTTTTAGTAATTTAAGATTCGATCCACAGGAAATAATTTTTATTTCGCAATCCTTAATTTCTAATTTAGGCGAATTAGAAATTTTAAATTTAAACTAAGTAATTAAAAGTTTAGAGAGTAAAAACTAAATTACTTCAAAAATTCAAAAATTTATTTACACAATTTTTTTTTTTTTACTAAGAAATTTTATTCTAATTCTAATTTAACAATGTTTGATTTTTGAAAATTAGATTTTACCATTTAATTACCCAAAAGAAGATTAACCTATTTTTAAATAAAAACAAATTAAATCTTATTAACATTAATTAAATTAACCTAGAACAAAATTTATTTTTACAATTTAAAAAAATAGATAAACCAGAAAACAATAGCTTTTTAGGCAAAACTCGGCTGTGACAAGATTCCGTGGACTCGACTCAGTAAAACTCCGCAGAAACTTTAGAATTTCAAACATGGAACACCAACATTCGATAGGGTCGACTTAACACTTCTGCTTGACGGCAAAATAGTAAACAAGAATACGTAAACAACACAATCAACTCGAATTCGTAAACAACTAAACCCAATAGCAAAATTGCAAAATTAAAACTAAGAACCGAATTACGTAAACCAGAAAATAAGCACTGACCAACAACACGATCGAACTACACCAAAACTCATTCAACCCGGTTAACTCACTAATACAATTTCATCAAATACAGAAACAAACTCATACATAACCGTGGCCACAATAGTAGAAACAAGAAAACTCAGAACAAATTATGTGACTTAAACAAATTACAAGCAACAACAGCGAATTCAACAAATACTCAAAACATTACAATCCACTAAACTACCCTAAAAGTCTGCAACACAGTCACATTATTCATTTACAATAATCCGAGATAACCAACAAAAACTCAGGCAGGCAATTCAAAGATTTCAGCGACTAAACAATGTGCCAAAACAATAGTTAACTCAGACTATAACTCAGTCGAGACTCTGTGATAAAACGGGACCAAGCAGAACACTCGACAAACTTGGCAATTTCTGCAGCAAACAAAGACTACAAGCAGGGACCAGAAATGCAGGAACGAAAGGAACTCAGCTCGGCAGAATAACTCAGCATACCAGCAAGCAGTTTAAGAAAACAAAGGACGCAGAAAAACTATGAAACATGGTATTTCACAAATTCATAAACCACCAAAACAACTTAAGCAAATAAGGGTTCGATGAAAAGAAGAAAGAACAGGGGAATTCAGTAACGAATCAACATTCAACACTCGAACTACAATTTTTCAGACATCGAAAACTCAGTAGCAACTTAAAATGAAGCTCAACAGCACTAGAAACTCAATTAACAGCAACTACAACTAAACATTATAACCTTAACAAGATCGATTGAACTCGGAAAATCAACCTAGTCGACTCGCCTTTACACACAAACATCAAAACAAACAATATGACTTAATTCGGAGATAAATTCGGCAATAAAAAAAATGGGAATTAAAACTGCAGCGAATTAAACCTCAAAACGTATGCAATATTGAATGTATATAGTTAAAACAGGGGAAGGGGGTGTGTCTTTGTGCGAAGAGGACAAGGGGAGGAGGATGTGATTTGTAGTGAAAAAGAAAGGGGAGAGGGAGAAATGGTAAAAGGATTGGTAAAAGAGAAGAAGGTAGAGGTTGTAAATGAGAAAGAAGGGAGGTGGGTGTTTTGTGTTGACAGAAAACGGAGGAAAAAAAAACAAGGGGGAGGGGGATGTTTACTGTAAGGAGTTTAAGCAGAACAAATGGGCTTTAAAATTATGAATTAAAACATGAAGTAAAAATGCTGGAAATAAAATTACTAATATTTTTGTAAATTTTTTTTCTTTTTATTAATTATACTAACACATAGATATAAAATTTTGGAATAAGAACAAGAATTTAAACCCACAACAAATTTGAGATTTAAAGGGGCGTAACTTAATATTAAAACGGAAATTAAAGTTATGAAAAATAAATCCTTTAAATCGATACTTTCAATCCCGAGTGGTTAGCGACGCTACTTTATCCACCCGAGAATTTACGAAAATAACGAAACAAAGAACAAGGAAAAATAAAATGAAAGAGAAATGCAAGGATTAAAATGAAACTTGAAATTGCATAAATATGAAAAGTGTTTACAAGAAAATATAAAATTACAACTAAGAATTTGGAGATGAACTAGAACAAAATTATAAGGCCTAATGCCTAATGTATGGTGTGTTTACAAATGAAGGAATGGTGGGTATTTATAGGAAAAGATTAGGGTTTTAGGTAGGTTAGATTGAATCTTGGCCATTGGTTTCATTTTTGGTTGGCTAAATCCTAGCCTTCCATTTGGTTTTGGTAAAATGTGCACCACCCTCCATTATCTTTCCTCTTTCTTCTATTTTGGTCATTCCTTTCCTTCTTTTGTCATTTATTTCTTTATTTTGCCGTTTCTTCAGTTTTCTCGAATTTTCCTGAAATGCAACAAAATAATTTAATAAAATACGAATACAAGCAATAAATAGGCAATAAAAATATGCAAAATTATGCACTTATCAAATGCCCCCATACCTATCTTTTGCTCGTCCTCGAGTAAAACAAAAAAGAAAAATCTAGAAAAACAATCCTATACTCCTTTTCGTAGGTGTGACGGGTAATTTTAGGTTTACCAACCCGTTAAACCTATAGACGATCTCTACAGGAGGAGTGTTGTCTCCTAAGGGTTTACAGAAGATATACCCATAAAATCTTCGAGATAAGTCAGCAAGAATCCAACTTTCCTCTTTTAACCTAGCTTTCATTGGTGTCAACAAAACAATTTTTGCAGAAAAATACATGCCTTTAAAATAATTCTAATAATAGCCAAATTATAGGTTCCCACAATCCATTTGAATAGACACAAAAAGTTTACAAAAATACCAAGGTGTGTAGTGAATTTAAGGCCTATGATGGATAAAGTGCATAAAAACATTTTCTCTTTTTCAACCAATATTGAACTGACCCAATCTCTATTAAAACAAGTATCTAGCCAAACTTTACGTTCTTAGTAGTTAGACCGACCGTGCAATGGTTGAGGTCCCAAAAGACTTTTGCATTAATACCCATTTAGCGAGTTTTCGGTCAACAATCCCAGATCACAAGGGACCTTAGGTTGCTAGGCACAAAGTCCCCTCAGACTTACTTACTCGGGTTATCAATGAGCCCAGCCTAGCCGATTTCCCTACTAAGAATTTATTACTAACATTCTACAACTACAAATATTTATTGACTCTTTTTCTTTTCTTTTCTCTTTTTTTTTCTCAAATTTTTTTTTTTTTTTCACTATAGGAACAGACTCACGCAAAGGTTTGATTCGACATTGTTTTAACATGTGGGTTCTCTCTCAGGTATCGAATAACATTCCTATACAATTTTTCCATCAAAGGTCTTGTGCAATTGTGCCGTCTCGGATTTTAAGCAAAAATTTGTTCGACACAAGTTTCATGAGAAAAACCTTACTTGACTATGTTCAAATCATCTAAAGGCATTATACATATAATTTTCGAAAAGAATTGTTAACACCAACTATTTCTAAAATTAAAAGAGTGGGAAGGACAACTAAGCTAAAATATCTCTATTTTTTGGATTTTTAAAATTTTTCAATTTTTTTGATTTTTTGAAATTTTTCAATTTTTTTGTATTTTTCACATTTAATGTATTTACACTAAACACCCTCCCCCATACCTAAATCATGCATTGTCCTCAATGTATGCAAAATGAACGAGAATGAAAGAAAGAGGAGGAAATACCTGATAATGGATGTCGGGAGATGACAAACTTCAAAAAAAACAAGAAAGAAAAACAACTCACACATACAAATTCCCCCATACCTGAATTTCTCGGGGGGAGGTAACAGAAGAAAAACCGACTCAGCCGATGCCGGTGGGAAACTTTGGGTGAAGCTGCGAGAAAAGCTCAAGACATATTTGAACATTTTGATTATAACAGACTTTCTCCAGCAACATGGGATCATTCAACCTATTAGTACAACCATCACTAGTGTTTACCCTAAACCAACTTAAGGCTTCTTCATTTTGTTTAAGCAGATTAGAGATAGTGAAAGTCTGGTTAGGGGTCGAATCACTAGGAATGACAGAAGACGAGGGTCCGGTTCCTCCTAAAGGCTGTTGATCAAACTCGGGATGATAAAATGACGAGTCAAATGCAGGAAGTGGTCCAACATGACTCTCAACGACAGGCTCACTACTACCAATCTCGGATGGGGTCTCCCACGGGGAACAAACCGCATCTAACTCTCTTAACATTTCTTCCGAGGTCATATCCCTATACGATTCCTGAAGCTCTCGATTAGACGCATAGTTGACTTTGAAATCCTCTTTGAGAAGAGACTCAATCTCACTATCCTCAAAACTAGACCATGTGGCAAGCTTGTTAACCACATTAACCCCTATTGATGGTTCGTAAAGCTCATTGGGTTCTTTTCCTACATTGAAAATGTTAAGATCAACGGTCATGTTTCCGAAAGTGAGTTTCATCGAACCATTCCTACAATTGATCAAGGCATTGGATGTAGCAAGAAAAGGTCTTCCTAAGATGACAGGAATTTGGTTCTTAGGATTTATGACGGGTTGAGTCTCGAGGACAACAAAATCAACCGGGAAGATAAAATCGCCAATTTTAATCAAGACATCTTCAATTAATCCCTTAGGCATTTTGACAGAACGATCAGCTAATTGAAGTGTCATATTGGTCTTTTTAAGCTCACCTAACCCTAAGGCTTGGTAGATAGAGAATGGAAGGAGATTGACACTAGCACCTAAGTCGAGTAAAGCTTTGTCCACAAAGGTATCGCCTATGACGCATGAAATTGTAGGACAGCCGGGGTCCTTGTATTTCACGGGAATTTGATTTGAAAGAATTGAACTGACATGAGATGTCAAAAAGGCTTTTTTCGGGATGTGGGTGGATCGCTTGTGAGTACATAAATCTTTTAGACACTTGGCATATGAAGGAATTTGTTGGATGGCGTCTAAAAGAGGAATGTTGATCTCGACTTGTTTGAAAACTTCAAAAATCTTTTCTACTTGAGGTGACTGTTTGGACGGGAGGAGTCTTTGAGGATAAGGGGCTTTAGGCTTAAAGACTCGTTCAGTAGACACATCGGGAAGAGATTTCAAAAGTGGAGTATTAGAAGAAGAAGGTGTACTAGACGATGGCTGTTCAAGAGAAGATTTGGTTGAATCGGGAGATGAATGATTAATGCTAGGGTTCGGTTCAACACTTGGCTCTTCTTCGTCTTCGGGATATTCGACACCAACTTGATTATCAACCTGATTTCCCGACCTCAAAGAAATTATGGCATTAATATTTTCGGGAGGTCTTTGGTTGAGGGGAAACTTAGGGTTGACCTCGGTTTGACTCGGGAACTTATTCTTTTCCCGCTCATGGATGGCATTAGCAATTTGGCTCATCTGGACCTCTAACTTAGATAAGGCTTGGGTGTGAGCGTTTAAGATTTGCCTATCTTGAGTTTGAGTTTGCAAGAAAGTTTGTTGCGACTGAGCCAAATTGGTGGTGGTTTTTAGAAGCGCCTCAAGGCTTTTCTCCAACGATGTAAGCCGCCTATCCGTCTCAGAAAAACCGGGAGGGTGGGTAGGAGCGGGAGTCGGATAAGGAGCATGATTTTGCGGGGGAAAGGAATTCGCTTGAGGCTTATGAAAAACCGGAGGTTGAGATTGGAAGTTTTGGTATGAGGGAGGTTGATTTTGGATTTGTGCGGGATGAGATTGTTGACCCTGATTCCAAGAAAAGTTCGGGTGATTTTTCCAACCGGGGTTATAAGTAGGAGCATAAGGATCATTTCGAGGACCCGATTGGAACATCGCATTGACTTGTTGAAAGTCTTGAGGATTTTGTATCCCTTGACTGGTCGAGTTAAAATTTGAGCACATGGATACTTGGGAATGGGACCCGTTGGTTTCTAAGGCTTCTAAACGCCGAGTAAGAGTGGCTAATTTAGCCTCGGTCGCGATAGAATTACCAACTTGATGTAAACCCTTTTGATGCATACTAGTAATCGAATCGTTCGATTTCTCGGGTTCTCGAGCGGGCTCTCTAGTCGATTCCCACAACATAGTCTTCTCCGCGAATTCTTCGAAGAATGCCCAACCCGCATCCTCGTCTTTCTCCATGAATTTCCCTTGGCACATCGATTCCAACAACGCGGTTGTTGAACTATCTAGGGCCTCGTAAACTAGCTTACAGAGTCTCCATTTTTCGATTCCGTGGTGGGGACATTGAGATAGAAGATTTTTGAAACGGTCAAAACACGTCCAAAATGGTTCGTGGGGTTTTTGACGGAATTGGTTAATCTCATTCGTGAGTTTCGTAGTCTTGTGTCTTGGAAAGAATTTTTTAAGAAAGATGACTACGAAACCCTCCCAGGTGGATATCGAATTGACGGGGAGACTATACAACCATTTTTTAGCGTTATCCTTTAAGGCGAAGTTGATTAGTCTAAGCCGTATGGCATCCTCGGAAAGCTGTTGGAGTTTTTGCAAAGCGCAAACCTCCTCGAATTCTTGTAGAAAAAGATAAGGATCCTCACCGTCACTCCCGCGAAAATTGGGTAACATACTGATTTGATGGCCCTTGATTTCGAAATTATTAGCGCTTACGGGAGGTAGGGTGATGCAAGAGGGTTGGGATGATCTGGTCGGGTAACAACGATCTTTTAGTGAAACTGCCATGGTTACTACGGGGTCCTGAATGTCTACGGTTTCGGATTCAGACGAGGATGAACACTCGATCGATCTCACTAACCTAGAAGAATTATCTCTAACCCAAGCAGTGCGCATAAACAGTTTAGTAAGCAAGTAGCAAATAAGTGCGAAAAATCAAACACACTAAAACAAAGGTGAAAAATTAAAAGAAAAATTCTAGACCTAGGCTTCTTAATAAAATCAACTAGACCTTGCTCCTAACTTTAAGGACCACCAGAAACTCGATAAATCAGAATTTATTCAAACCGATTTGGCCAGGTAGGTGCAAGCATTGCCAAGAGGCTAAACACCAGCCTAGACACCAAATCCTAATTGGCCAGGTAAGCTTTCGCTTGCCTAGACACCAAAGAGTCGGAATAATTAATGATTACTTCGTTTCTTAGGTACCTTCCTAATTGAGCGCGAAATTCCTAGGGGCAAACGTCTAATTAATTTTATTAGAGGCTAGGGTATGCAAAATGATGGATTAATTGTTTTCGGGCCAAGGAAAGAGTGATGAAATCCCTTCCCTTATCTTATGAGAGGTTTTGCCCTTAAGATTTATTGAATGAATGCAACAAACAACGATATATATACAAAACTATAAACAGTTATGGATGCTTTACACTACGTGTTCTAATTTAAAAAAAAAAATTTTACGTACCTTCGGGTCCTCCAGCAATCACCACAGTTTATAAGGTACGAAAAATTAAAAATAAGAAAATAAAAATCTAGATGATGTGCCCTAAGTGATTAAATGCATGATGCAACAATTATGTATTTACAACAATTTTTTTTTTATTTTTCAATTTTTAATTTTTTTTTGTGATTTTTGATTTTTTTTTTTTGATTATTTTGGGATTTTCTAAAAATAAAAAGATGAAAAGTCTTAAATTCGGGTTACCGAAGCAGGCTTCCAAAAATTCCAATTTTCCTCCACGCTCCGAAAGAAATTCCCGAAGTTCCGGACTTTTCTGAAAAAAATGAAAAAAAAAAAAAAAAAAAAAAAGATACACGAAAGAAAACTAATCCGAAAAATTAAAAATTAAGTCGCGAAAAATAATTATTCCCCGGCAGCGGCGCCAAAAACTTGATGTGCCGAAACAGTGTACAATATATTATCGCAAGCGCACGATCTCGTTTTAGTAATTTAAGATTCGATCCACAGGAAATAATTTTTATTTCGCAATCCTTAATTTCTAATTTAGGCGAATTAGAAATTTTAAATTTAAACTAAGTAATTAAAAGTTAAGAGAGTAAAAACTAAATTACTTCAAAAATTCAAAAATTTATTTACACAAATTTTTTTTTTTTTTTACTAAGAAATTTTATTCTAATTCTAATTTAAAAATGTTTGATTTTTGAAAATTAGATTTTACCATTTAATTACCCAAAAGAAGATTAACCTATTTTTAAATAAAAACAAATTAAATCTTATTAACATTAATTAAATTAACCTAGAACAAAATTTATTTTTACAATTTAAAAAAATAGATAAACCAGAAAACAATAGCTTTTTAGGCAAAACTCGGCTGTGACAAGATTCCGTGGACTCGACTCAGTAAAACTCCGCAGAAACTTTAGAATTTCAAACATGGAACACCAACATTCGATAGGGTCGACTTAACACTTCTGCTTGACGGCAAAATAGTAAACAAGAATACGTAAACAACACAATCAACTCGAATTCGTAAACAACTAAACCCAATAGCAAAATTGCAAAATTAAAACTAAGAACCGAATTACGTAAACCAGAAAATAAGCACTGACCAACAAGACGATCGAACTACACCAAAACTCATTCAACCCGGTTAACTCACTAATACAATTTCATCAAATACAGAAACAAACTCATACATAACCGTGGCCACAATAGTAGAAACAAGAAAACTCAGAACAAATTATGTGACTTAAACAAATTACAAGCAACAACAGCGAATTCAACAAATACTCAAAACATTACAATCCACTAAACTACCCTACAAGTCTGCAACACAGTCACATTATTCATTTACAATAATCCGAGACAACCAACAAAAACTCAGGCAGGCAATTCAAAGATTTCAGCGACTAAAAAATGTGCCAAAACAATAGTTAACTCAGACTATAACTCAGTCGAGACTCTGTGATAAAACGGGACCAAGCAGAACACTCGACAAACTTGGCAATTTCTGCAGCAAACAAAGACTACAAGCAGGGACCAGAAATGCAGGAACGAAAGGAACTCAGCTCGGCAGAATAACTCAGCATACCAGCAAGCAGTTTAAGAAAACAAAGGACGCAGAAAAACTATGAAACAGGGTATTTCACAAATTCATAAACCACCAAAACAAGTTAAGCAAATAAGGGTTCGATGAAAAGAAGAAAGAACAGGGGAATTCAGTAACGAATCAACATTCAACACTCGAACTACAATTTTCAGACATCGAAAACTCAGTAGCAACTTGAAATGAAGCTCAACAGCACTAGAAACTCAATTAACAGCAACTACAACTAAACATTATAACCTTAACAAGATCGATTGAACTCGGAAAATCAACCTAGTCGACTCGCCTTTACACACAAACATCAAAACAAACAATATGACTTAATTCGGAGATAAATTCGGCAATAAAAAAAATGGGAATTAAAACTGCAGTGAATTAAACCTCAAAACGTATGCAATATTGAATGTATATAGTTAAAACAGGGGAAGGGGGTGTGTCTTTGTGCGAAGAGGACAAGGGGAGGAGGATGTGATTTGCAGTGAAAAAGAGAGGGGAGAGGGAGAAATGGTAAAAGGATTGGTAAAAGAGAAGAAGGTAGAGGTTGTAAATGAGAAAGAAGGGAGGTGGGTGTTTTGTGTTGACAGAAAACGGAGGAAAAAAAAACAAGGGGGAGGGGGATGTTTACTGTAAGGAGTTTAAGCAGAACAAATGGGCTTTAAAATTATGAATTAAAACATGAAGTAAAAATGCTGGAAATAAAATTACTAATATTTTTGTAAATTTTTTTTCTTTTTATTAATTATACTAACACATAGATATAAAATTTTGGAATAAGAACAAGAATTTAAACCCACAACAAATTTGAGATTTAAAGGGGCGTAACTTAATATTAAAACGGAAATTAAAGTTATGAAAAATAAATCCTTTAAATCGATACTTTCAATCCCGAGTGGTTAGCGACGCTACTTTATCCACCCGAGAATTTACGAAAATAACGAAACAAAGAACAAGGAAAAATAAAATGAAAGAGAAATGCAAGGATTAAAATGAAACTTGAAATTGCATAAATATGAAAAGTGTTTACAAGAAAATATAAAATTACAACTAAGAATTTGGAGATGAACTAGAACAAAATTATAAGGCCTAATGCCTAATGTATGGTGTGTTTACAAATGAAGGAATGGTGGGTATTTATAGGAAAAGATTAGGGTTTTAGGTAGGTTAGATTGAATCTTGGCCATTGGTTTCATTTTTGGTTGGCTAAATCCTAGCCTTCCATTTGGTTTTGGTAAAATGTGCACCACCCTCCATTATCTTTCCTCTTTCTTCTATTTTGGTCCTTCCTTTCCTTCTTTTGTCATTTATTTCTTTATTTTGCCGTTTCTTCAGTTTTCTCGAATTTTCCTGAAACGCAACAAAATAATTTAATAAAATACGAATACAAGCAATAAATAGGCAATAAAAATATGCAAAATTATGCACTTATCAGATTCGTCAAGGGCATCACATGGCATAGATGATAAAGTGGTCTCTCCTCCTGAAGTTAACTCTTTGGTTCATGACGAGGCTGAACCCATCATTCTTGGTAATGGTCTTCAAACTAATGTTTTAAATAAGCCAAAGAAGAATGTACCTTGGAGTTCTATTGTTTCAAAGAATGTTATTGATTCAAGTCCAAATGCACATGATAATGATTAAACCAAAATTACCTATAATGAAGATGGGTCTGCTTCAGTTAATTTCTCTAAAGCATACTTGATTCGTGCTCAGAAACAATGGGATACTAGCATCATTGGCCACTTTATTGGTGGGAATTTTGCTTTCAAATTTGTCAAGGAACAGGCTCAGAAATTATGGCAAAACAGAGGCCTAACTGGTGTTTATTACAGTTCAAAAGGATACTATACTTTCCGGTTTAGTACGATGGAAGAGAGGAATTGGGCCCTAAATCTCAATACGGTTCAAATGGGTGGGAAGAAGCTATATTTGAAGCCGTGGATGGAGGGTTCAAACTTTAAAAGGAATGTAATTGACAAAGTTCCTTGTTGGATTCGTCTTGTAGATGTCCCATGCTCTCTTTGGTCAAATGATAGCATCTCTTCCATTGCCAAGGCAGTGGGAAGACCACTCAAATTTGATATGCCCACATCAAAGTTTGAACCCCTAAAATATGCAAATGTACAAGTAGAGCTGGCTTACTCTGCTCCAAGGCCAGATTTTGTTTAGGTCAACGTTCTGAATACTGAAGGTGTTGAAGAATGGGAGAAAATCGAAATACAATATCCGCAGCTGCCTTATTCCTTTAGTTTGTGCAAGGTATTTGGCCATTCCTTGGCTCGATGCATAAAAAATCCAGACAGAGTCAGCAAAAAACCAAGAATGGCCCGTTCAAGTGAATCTGCTTCTACATCTACATCGAATATTCCAAACTCGGACGAGCAAACAAAGTATCTGGGGAATATGGAGATGGTGCCTTATGTTATAGGTGAATTCTATGGCTGTAAAGTGGTTATGGATGAAGATGAATGTAAGAACCCCAAATTTTGGATATAATTAAAACTTTTTATTAAGTAATGATAAAATGAGGAACAATGATTCCGACAACAAGGTCACCAGCTCTAATGAATGGTGGTTTCAAAGAACAATGATTGTAATGAATGGATATTGCTTTGGACAATGATCCTGATGCATTGGTATATTGTCAGAATAGAGTAATTCGATGGTTGAGGACCTAGATAAGAATAATCTACCATCCAGGAAGGAGCTAATGGATCCTTGAAGGGAAATGAGTACGTGCATAGTGTTTCCCATACGTGCATAGTATTTCCCGTACGTGCATAGTGTTTCCTGTACGTGCATAGTAATTTGGTGGATGAATAGTGATTTGGTAAGTTGGAAAACTTTTCACTCCACCCTATGTACGGGACGTGGTATGGATGTTTCGAAGTCATATTAGTAATACGCGGAGGAAATAAGTGAATGCAGAGACGATCGGAATTCAGAAATTCCAAATTCTTTTCGGTATAATATTTGACCGGACAGTGGATTAAATATTATTATAATCCAAGAATTGAGATATTACCTTTGAGGATTTGATATTTTGGGATGTTATTATATTTGATTTAAGAATGAAGGTAGGAAACCACTGAGGAGTGGTTATGGCTACAATGTAATTATTGATATTTGGAAAGAATGAATGGAATTCGACCTTATTATGTTTATGTCTTGAAGAATGCTAAAGGGTGACAACATAGGTAAGAATAATCTATCTTCTAAGGTATTAAGATATGGCAACTTCAAGCAAGAGAATACTCTCATGTCATCCAGATCGATAACGATTAATCCAATAGTTCCGTAAAAAGGTTAAGGAACGATCGAAAGAGAATACGGACAATTATACAACCCTAAGAGAACAAGTAAAGAATACAGAATGAATAGTGTTTTGGTGGGAGTATATAATAATATGAGACGACACTATATAGAAGTATTCGGAACGGATTTCCGAGTTCGTATTAGTGATCCAGGGGGAAAATAAGTGTATGTAAAAGCTGTCGGATTCTGAAAAACCGCACTTTTATTTTCTCCGAGAGTTCCCTGGACACTGATAGCCTTAAGTATTTAACGAATGGATTTAAGGAATATAAATTGGAAAGTTAGAATGAAAGATGGAGAATGAAAGTATTAATATTAAAGAGGATTCCCGGTAAATCCTAATTAGAAATCCGTGAAATATTCTCACGAACGATCAATCGAAACGGGTAATAACCAGACACAGAAACAAGCAGAGGAAGCAAGAGTCTTGTGCAAGCTACTAGTATAAATATCTAGTAACTAAACTAGAGGCAAGGAACTAGCACCTTAGAGGAAGAACTAAGTACTTAGCAAGTAACTACCTAGTTAAGCTCTAACCACCATAAAACCAACACATGTCTTGCCATTTCATCATCCAACACCTCATCACTTTAATAAAGGGACTTTTGCAAGATATTATGTTGTAAGTGGATGAGAGTGGATGAGATTAAAACACAAAAAAAAATCAAAAGAACCAAGCAACTCTCTCCCCCCCCCCATTTCAAAACCATTCGGCCTTACCCTTAAATTCCAAATCCAAACTCCACCTTCCCACCATTGTTTGTTCTTGAAATTTTTAAGGTGAGACTTATATTTCATAAAACTTATCTCCTCAAAATCTTAGCTTCAAACTCATCCTTTTCCATTTTCAAAAAAAATCAAACAAGAGGAGGGTGAATAGTGTTCATCATGTACTAACTTTGTTTTCTTGATTTTTCTGGTTGATCTAGCAAGCATAATCACTCCTAAGGACCATACAAGGCTTAGTAAGGCTATATCACTATCTAAGGAAGGTATAAAGCTCTTGAAACCCTAACCCTTGTTTGAGATTTAAGCATGTTTATGATAGTTATAACTTAGTTATGGTTATGTTAAGATTATAAGCATGATTATGTATGGATTTTGGATTACTGATGTAAATAGCTAGATGAACGGAAAGGCATTTCTTGGCCTCAGTTCATGTATAGAAGTCATGTATATGTTGTTTGGGTTGGATACTATGTTTATGGGAAGATCCGAAATTGGTAGATATTCGATTTACTGCCGCTATAATGCCCGATTTTACAATACCATGTTTTGTATGCCATTTTCCATGTCGAACCCCTACTGTCCAGAGACCTTATCTGCCATGATAGGATAGGTAATGTTCTAAGATTCGTTTTGATATAAAGATCTCGTGAAACGGACTTACGGTTTAGGATTTATGACCAAATTACTAAAAGTAGTTTGAATCCGTAAATGAAAGTTCGTAACCGAAATTGAACCCTCGTAAGCTATGTAACGTCATGGCGAATCTTGGTAAATAAATATTAGGGGTAAGAAGGAAGGTGTGAAAGAAAACCGTATGTCAAAAAGAGCATTTTTCGATTTATTAAAAATGTTCGAGTCAAGGTTAAACGCGAACGAACCCCTAAAAGACGACTCTTTTATAACTTCGGTAAAACACTTAGAAAACGGGCGATAAAACTCGGAGTATAATATTGGTTCGTAACGATCAACCTTAGAACTCATATGACTTAAGTATGTTCCAAGTATAAGTGCAGTGACATGTCGAATTAACGAACGAATGTCGGGTCGGATCAGTGATAATAAGTAATCCACTAAAAGGGGTATAACGAGATAACTCGAGAACGTGTTTCGATTTAAATATAACTTAACTTTTAATATGTTAAGTGATTAATCCCGAATGCCTTGGCTATTTATAGATCACCAAGCTGAACCGGGACCCGCTACCACTACCCCTTACCGTACTCGACAACCAGGCAAGTTTCAATTCCCTTCTTTAGGCTGTTGTTGTGATTGAATAAATATATATATGTTTTCTGATATACATATGCCATAGCATGCATGCCTGCTTTCAAAATTATATCACTATGCTTGTTCCTTGATTGTTATTGGCTTATAAATTAGATAGCTATCGTATCAGTTATAAGCCGGATTATTGTAAGACCCTCATAGAAGGGCGTATACATCTTATTCATCATTATAGACCGGGAGTCAATATTTCTTGATATATCGAGATTACCTCGAAGGAAAATATTTAAGTAAATATTTTCCATTATTCAGGCAACGAATATTATTTGAATATTCGTTCGGGATTATTTATTTAATGATCCTTACTTCAAATAATTATTTGAACGTAATCATTTGACGAATAATATTTGTCAATATTCATTCAGAGTCGAATTGATTATCGATTATTATTTCGAATATTCTTCTAAAGATGAGACTACTAAATGAATATTATTTGGATATTCTTTTAGAATATTATTTTATTAAATAAATATTACTTTTGAATATTCATTTAAGATATTAAGTACTTGATGAATATTATCTTCAATATTCATCTGAAGCTTGATTTATTTATCGAATATTATATCGAATATTCCTTTAAAGCTTGGATTACTAAATGAATATTACTGGATATTCATTTAGAATATTATTCATTAAATGAATATTATTTATCAATATTCATTTAAATTCCTAATTAATTATGAATATCATTTTGAATATTCATCCAGGTTTCTATTTAATCATCGAATATTATTTTAAATATTTTAAATATTCCTTTCAGGACTTATTAAGTAATGAATATTATTTTGAATATTCATTTGATTATTTAATTGTGCAATAAATATTCTCTCGATATTTCTTCAAGAATTATTTGGGAAATACTCTGATTAAAGATATTCTTTCATATTCCTAAATTATCTGTAAAATATTTTAATTCAATAAATATTCTCTGAATATTTATTCCATGCTTAGAATAACCTCGATAAGGTTTATCTTCTTCGATTATTACAGAAAATATATCGGAGTCATATTATTATTAATCTTATATCAAGAAAGGTTCTCAGACATCATTCTTATTTGAGTCTATCTCCTTAATAATAAGGGAACCTTACTTGGAAAATGTTATTTATCTTGTCGACTTCCCGGTCATAAAGTATTTCCTTCACTCGCAACTCGGGTGCTGTTGACTTATTAAGTCGTTGCTTACCTTCTCATCTTTCGAGGGGTAAGATTACTGGAACAAGTTGATATCCGTTACCAAGTAATAGCTTGGGAGTTATTGGTAAATTTTCCTTTCCAACTAGATACGACTACTTTGTGGAGTCTTATCAACAATTATTATACTTGGGGAAAGGGGGACGAACGTTACATTCAGAATCATGAATTCTATTTGAACTAGGAGTCGTGTAAGAGGCCGAGTAGCGCCGGTCCATCCTCTTTGGCCCAACCGTTGGCCGGGGAGAGCTAGTAAGGCGGTATACAAGTAAAGCCGTCAGTTCTTCCTTCTACCGGTAGTAAATCTAAATTTGAGCTGTACGATCTCGACTGATCATCAAGATTGGAACAGCGGGCGCGGTGAATACTCCATCATTGGTTCATCATCCAAACTTATTTATTTCCTGCAACATGATTACTGTTGGTAGAGCTGGAAAAATGTTCGTAACTGGAATTGCAACCTTTTCATGCAAGTTCCTCTTCGTAATAACAATGAGAATATCTCGCTTACTTTTGATGTAGCAGATATTTCTACAAACAAATACTTTAAGTTACCTTGTAACTTCGTCGTTCATATTATACTGGCATCATTTCCGTAAATGCATGGCATATGGTTTGAAAAATACTTTTGAACTGTTCTGTATTATCGTTCAGTTATATATTATTGTTGGTGGGCTATTGCTCACCCTTGCTTTATTATTATATCACAACAACAGCTAGACCAGATGACTCGCACAAGGCGCACTCGACGCGGGCGAGGACGATGAGACTACCAGAGCTGAAGAAGAAGCTATTGGTAGAGTATATTTATTCTTTCGGTACCAAGAATATGGTCTAGTATGACTTATGTAAATGGATGGCAAAGAGTATGTATTTATATTGTAATTCTTTTGGATTGTAAGAACTCATAATGTGATTAATAAAACTTTGATTGTTACTCTGATTTCATCTCTGGGACTATAACGGGTGTGTTTTATATTGTTGTGTTGGGTTATAGAGACGTAATTTATTTTATGTTAAGGAAAGTTCAATTGTTGTGGACAGAATCGGAAACCGTAACCACCGGATCCCGGACCCCGGATCTGGGGGTGTTACAGAAGTGGTATCAGAGCGTACGTTATAAACCCCAGAGATGAGGTGACGTTAAAACAATAAATTCAATAAGATAATAAGAACTCTTGCCAAGTTCATAGTCGGACTACTTAATGTAGTGATGACATATAAAACCCTTATGGGAACTCGTAAGTATAATGATAGTAACTTAGCTCGATATCGTATCGACGAGTAAGGCGACTGACCTTGAGGCATACGAGCAACAGCGCGATGATGTTTTATATGCTGAAGATCAGTGGGTAATTCGATGGAGTACCCTACTGGAGACCCGGAAGAGGTTCCAGCAGATAAGGAAAATCCTGTTAGGATAAGGATCTTACCCTTGGGTAATGAGGGTCGCAGCCAGAATGACTGTGATGATTAAGATATGGTGCTCAGAAAAGTGAGTATAAAGAACCGAGATATTATTAAGAGATCTGAAGATGCATGTTGAATTCATAGCCGGACTACCAGATGTAGTACCAGCAAGAAAGAAGGATTGGAAGAATTACTTGAGATCTTATACGGAAATAGATGAGAATCCTTAGAGATTTTAATCTTAACAAAGAAAGAGCTAGAGGGATGTATGATTATCAAAGACCGCGATATAGGATGAGGAGCAGAGTCCCTAGGAATAGTTGAGAATGAGGCAGTAAGTGCCATATCATTTGATAAATGAATCAGTATGAATACTGTCAGTAATAATTTGCCACGAGAAGGCAGATGTCATAGGTTATAATTTACAAAACCAAAGTGAGGTTAATGAGGTGGTTTTATTCAGGGAAATGTTCATGAATGAATCAGTAGAAAGTAAAGACATTGGGAAGTGACAGCATGATTGGGTAAAATTATATAAGGAAGTAGTAAGCAAGACAATGATCTCAGAACCTACCGGAAGATAAGACCAGTGAGTCAAGATGAACTCGTAATGAGACTACTGCCAGAGACTGAGTATAGAGTTAATTCAACTCAGTTAAATGATGAACCAGAAACGTTAGATGCATGTGATTTAGAGGAATATTAAATTCCTTCTTCTCTTTGAATGGATTATAGTAGTACCTTAAGTTTATTCCGATGAGGAATTATAATAGATCAAGTAATACGATCAGCAGTTAAAGAGAAAAATGTGAGAAAATCTTCCTTGAGCTAAAAGGTGAAATTGGTAATGACCAAGAGCTGGCATTGCTTAATGGAAAAAAAAAAAACTTTGTGCTTCCAACGACGCTTCGCATAAAGGGTTAGGTAGACCGACATTTGGTAGTATTGAATATCAGGACGTATAGGTATCAGGATATTGTGACAGGTTTCAGTTTGAAACGGTTGATTCCCTTCTAAGGGATGGATATAATTGATTCCTCTCCAGTGGGTAAACTTCCAATCTGATGATGATTATTTCGTTAACTATGACTGCTTATGATTCCACCTGCTTGGAGGTTCATAGAACTATTCTTCAAGTTTCGAAACTGGTCTCCTTAATGTTACCAGTAGGTGGGTAGATTGATCAAAATTTCCCTGAGTCTGGAAAGGAATTCGGTGAATTTTGGCAAACCTTGTCTTTCTGATTATCAGAGAATGTCATGGAAGAGAGTAGAAACTGGAGCAAACCCTGTGATTTGGGTAAGGATGCTGTAAAATGGGTTAGTAAACGGATCCTGAGCATTACAATCGATGGTAGTGATAAAATGATGAAGTGAGATTGGACGAAAATAGGAAATGTAAGTAAGAAACTAGCCGGACGGAGAAACTCCGGGATTGACTTAAGTGAAAAGGCTGTTATGCCAGGAATGGTAAGCTTGCGTGGCACGCGGGATTGATAAGAATAGTTGAAAAGATAAAAGTGGAGGAAAGGTGACCGGAGACGGTGCCGAGTAGTCGATTAAGACTTATATGGAGTAAAGTTTTGGAAAGGTAGAAAGGTATCAAAGAAGAAGGCACTATGCCGGCAATTGCTAGAAAAGTAATGCTATTAGCCAACCCCTAAAATCATATATTTTTTTATTTTAGTGTGGCCAGTTGAGGCCAAGTCACAAAGGATTATCGAGTGACTAGACCAGCAATGAAAGGACAAAGCAGGGTTGCTTCTAAGAAAGCACCGACTGCAAGGGCTTCTGATATAAAGGAAACATTAATGAGATCGTAGGAATCTTCTGCTGAACAACCCATGTTTTGATTGGGAATTCACTAGACCTTTTTGGGATGGGGTCACCCGTACTGAAGTGACTCATGTGTATATGGTTGTCCAAGATTTCGAGTAAAATGGAAGTATAGTGACTTGAGATGTATGATGTTAGGGTATCATGAATACCATGAATATATTATGACGGAGGAAAGTAAACAATGAAGGTATATGAAGAGGGTATAGAAAAGGTCAGACATTGAACAGTATGCTGTAGGAATTTTGTCTGAGGCAAGTACCTTTGCGAAGAACGATAAGCACTAAGAGATTCACGTTAAACTCGACCAATATCTTCCTGAACATCCTTGCTACCATTAACAAGTTCGGTAAGAGAAGAGATAGGCATACGTTGCATTTTTGGAAGGCCAAATAGGCTGACAACTATCTGAAAGAAGAGGGTGGCATTAAACCACCGATCGATTATCAAATGAGAATGATTGAAAAGAGACCTTTATTAAGGATACATGATCTGATTGCCAATTATAAGATGCAAGAATCCCTTGGCAGTTGAATTAAGGATAGGATATCCATAAATTAAGACAAACCCTGGGGAATGCACAAGGGGTGGCATTAACCCTAATAACGACATTATGACTTCAGATGATATGAGCTGGACTTGCTAAGGCAACAATGACCGGTAAGGATTATTAAAAAGAGTTCTGGAAAGAACATAGATAGAATTATTAGAGTATTGATCAATGACATTTTGATATACCCGGTACCCAGAAAATACCGGAGGAATGATAAGGATGGCCTATGAAACCTCACAAGGAAAAAGGTAATATTCCGAACTTCAGAAATGGAAGTTTGGTAAGGAATGTATGACATCGTAACAATAATGCCAGATGAGGCATGTATGAAACCCTGAGGAAGTATGGGTTGAACCTATAAAGGTTGAGATTATCCTAAGATAAAGAAAGAACTAAGAAAAGAAGTATCCTAAGTAGGATTGGGAATAAACGTGATAAAGTTCCCACGGGTAGGTGGAAGCAATGACTTATGGAAATGACTGATAGTTATATTTTCTCCTTCAGCAGAGCTTAAGGGAGAATGCTTTAACCCAAAAGTGATGGGAATGAGGTAGAAAAAAAAACTTGAGTTGGAATGTACCCAGAAAACATGGGTTACAAGAAATCATTATCATCAAGAAAGGCCAATGAGGTGGCCGACAATCTAAGTATAAAGGAATAATTACAAATGTTCATACCGAAAAAAAAAAACAGGATGATATTTGGAAGGACCTTGAAGGTCATATCGGAATGGAGGAATTTACATTCCTTCTGATGACTGTGCAAGAATTGACAGTAATAATAGTTTAAGTAAAGATTCGATTCCTGATGGAGTCTTAAGCATATTACGTACCTTAGAAGGTCCCGTTTTGAGGCAAACCAGGACCATGGTACAAAATTGATGAAGTAAACCGTTAAGTTTCCAATCTTTTATGGAAGATGCATAAGTGATAGTTTCATCAACCGGATCTAGCTGCGATGCTTGAAACTCTTCTGCAATCCTATCTGCTTCATGTTATATCTACATCAAGTTCAGGAAGTGTTCCTTATGGATAAGGAATAATGATTACCTTGTCTCCCTAAGGGATTTGAAACCTGTAGGGTTAGCTATTAACGCACTACGTAAACAACAAGCGATGGTGATTCTTCTAAGAAAGGAGATGACAACGTAAAGATAAAGAAAGTGCTGCTATTGATAAGCTAAATGGCATGTTGATGAATGACAAGCAAGTTTGTGTTAGTGTACTTCTGCACAAACAAGATAGAGAATATGAGGTTAATAATTCGTGATGCTAAACGTATTCCCGTAGAAAGAATTAATGAGACTTGGAGGGAAGGGCGGTTGAGCCCGAGACTTATTGGGCCACCTGAGAGTTTAAAAGTGTTCGGACGGCGGTATTCGAGCCAGCCTTACCCCCAAAACTTATAACACGGTCATAACGGGTTTTCATGTGGCCAGGCTACGCCAGTAAACTGCAGATGCTCGATAGATGATAAGAGCATGAGCCGGTAGATATACGACCTGGTCTGACTTACGAAAGACAACCTGTGGAAAATCACGGATAGAAAAGAACAAGTGATGAGAAACAAGGTTGGCAGAAGTAGATTATAGGAATCTAAGTTAAAGGGATCGGGCCAGATTCATTTCGGATAGTTTAAATTGGAATAACGTGATGATTATAGAATAAATGTGACGGAATACCGATAAAGAGGTACCAAGTGCAAAAAGGTGTCTCAATAAAGAGGTGAAGGTGAAAGTAAATAATAGAAATGAGTAAAAATCAGCTAATAAGAAGGATGTGATTGATAAAGAAAAGGCTGGGGAAGCAACTATGGAATGAGAAGCAAGGAATGTTATGAATGGGTTTTCTAATGAATTCTCAGGATGACAACCTGATAGTGTCAATATTATAGTTATGAAAAAGCTAGTAACATGATATGGGATGTCAGTAATAATGATGTCAAGTGAGAAATCTAAGATTTAACCTGAAAGGTTGAAGGATTTCCCGAATGTGAGTATCGCTAAGATTGAACAAGAGTATTTGTCCATAGAATAATGGACAAAGCAGCAAGATATGTTGACACATGAGATTGCGATCAAATAGTATTGGATATAATTATGATTAATTTCTTCTTTGATAAACCTCTATAGTTCAGAGGTAAATTCTGAGTATGATATTCTACAATCATGAAAGCTTTCTATAATCCTTTAGAACTCTTTTATCTTCTTCTCTCTTATTCATCTTCTTTATGAATTGAGAAGAACAACCCTTTTAGGAGGGGAGGTACTGCTACGTGACTATCTGTCTATGTGATAGAAGTCTAAGTGGAATGTCATGACTTGTTCAATTGCTTGTCAAGTACTAAAGGCTGGCCCCCTTCTGTACTAACTATGAAATATAACAAATGTTCAATTGATCATAGTGATCTCTCAATAAATCTTTCCACTTCTATATATTGATCGAGATTGCGAAGATTAAAGCGATCAGGAAATGCACAGTACGAGCGAGGTTACCTCCGAATTCGTAGGGTGATAGTGATACCAATGTTACTGCAGGTATCAATAAGGATAAGACTGAGTAAGAGTATAACCCGGATAGTGAGTTGTACGAAAAGTAGCAACGTTGATGGAAAAAGGATACAGTATGAATTGTAGCACAAGAAGATGTGTTGAGGAAGGGTAGAACGACTAAGAATTGACCGGGAAGCTAAAGAGTGAACGACAGGCAAACGACTCTTTGCTTCCTATCTGATTCCGGGACGGAATCCTTTTAAGGAGGGGAGACTGTAAGAACCCCAAATTTTGGATATAATTAAAACTTTTTATTAAGTAATGATAAAATGAGGAACAATGATTCCGACAACAAGGTCACCAGCTCTAATGAATGGTGGTTTCAAAGAACAATGATTGTAATGAATGGATATTGCTTTGGACAATGATCCTGATGCATTGGTATATTGTCAGAATAGAGTAATTCGATGGTTGAGGACCTAGATAAGAATAATCTACCATCCAGGAAGGAGCTAATGGATCCTTGAAGGGAAATGAGTACGTGCATAGTGTTTCCCATACGTGCATAGTATTTCCCGTACGTGCATAGTGTTTCCTGTACGTGCATAGTAATTTGGTGGATGAATAGTGATTTGGTAAGTTGGAAAACTTTTCACTCCACCCTATGTACGGGACGTGGTATGGATGTTTCGAAGTCATATTAGTAATACGCGGAGGAAATAAGTGAATGCAGAGACGATCGGAATTCAGAAATTCCAAATTCTTTTCGGTATAATATTTGACCGGACAGTGGATTAAATATTATTATAATCCAAGAATTGAGATATTACCTTTGAGGATTTGATATTTTGGGATGTTATTATATTTGATTTAAGAATGAAGGTAGGAAACCACTGAGGAGTGGTTATGGCTACAATGTAATTATTGATATTTGGAAAGAATGAATGGAATTCGACCTTATTATGTTTATGTCTTGAAGAATGCTAAAGGGTGAAAACATAGGTAAGAATAATCTATCTTCTAAGGTATTAAGATATGGCAACTTCAAGCAAGAGAATACTCTCATGTCATCCAGATCGATAACGATTAATCCAATAGTTCCGTAAAAAGGTTAAGGAACGATCGAAAGAGAATACGGACAATTATACAACGCTAAGAGAACAAGTAAAGAATACAGAATGAATAGTGTTTTGGTGGGAGTATATAATAATATGAGACGACACTATATAGAAGTATTCGGAACGGATTTCCGAGTTCGTATTAGTGATCCAGGGGGAAAATAAGTGTATGTAAAAGCTGTCGGATTCTGAAAAACCGCACTTTTATTTTCTCCGAGAGTTCCCTGGACACTGATAGCCTTAAGTATTTAACGAATGGATTTAAGGAATATAAATTGGAAAGTTAGAATGAAAGATGGAGAATGAAAGTATTAATATTAAAGAGGATTCCCGGTAAATCCTAATTAGAAATCCGTGAAATATTCTCACAAACGATCAATCGAAACGGGTAATAACCGGACACAGAAACAAGCAGAGGAAGCAAGAGTCTTGTGCAAGCTACTAGTATAAATATCTAGTAACTAAACTAGAGGCAAGGAACTAGCACCTTAGAGGAAGAACTAAGTACTTAGCAAGTAACTACCTAGTTAAGCTCTAACCACCATAAAACCAACACATGTCTTGCCATTTCATCATCCAACACCTCATCACTTTAATAAAGGGACTTTTGCAAGATATTATGTTGTAAGTGGATGAGAGTGGAAGAGATTAAAACACAAAAAAAAAATCAAAAGAACCAAGCAACTCTCTCCCCCCCCATTTCAAAACCATTCGGCCTTACCCTTAAATTCCAAATCCAAACTCCACCTTCCCACCATTGTTTGTTCTTGAAATTTTTAAGGTGAGACTTATATTTCATAAAACTTATCTCCTCAAAATCTTAGCTTCAAACTCATCCTTTTCCATTTTCAAAAAAAATCAAACAAGAGGAGGGTGAATAGTGTTCATCATGTACTAACTTTGTTTTCTTGATTTTTCATGGTTGATCTAGCAAGCATAATCAATCCTAAGGACCATACAAGGCTTAGTAAGGCTATATCACTATCTAAGGAAGGTATAAAGCTCTTGAAACCCTAACCCTTGTTTGAGATTTAAGCATGTTTATGATAGTTATAACTTAGTTATGGTTATGTTAAGATTATAAGCATGATTATGTATGGATTTTGGATTAATGATGTAAATAGCTAGATGAACGGAAAGGCATTGCTTGGCCTCAGTTCATGTATAGAAGTCATGTATATGTTGTTTGGGTTGGATACTATGTTTATGGGAAGATCCGAAATTGGTAGATATTCGATTTACAGCCGTTATAATGCCCGATTTTACAATACCATGTTTTGTATGCCATTTTCCATGTCGAACCCCTACTGTCCAGAGACCTTATCTGCCATGATAGGATAGGTAATGTTCTAAGCTTCGTTTTGATATAAAGATCACGTGAAACGGACTTACGGTTTAGGATTTATGACCAAATTACTAAAAGTAGTTCGAATCCGTAAATGAAAGTTCGTAACCGAAATTGAACCCTCGTAAGCTATGTAACGTCATGGCAAATCTTGGTAAATAAATATTAGGGGTAAGAAGGAAGGTGTGAAAGAAAACCGTATGTCAAAAAGAGCATTTTTCGATTTATTAAAAATGTTCGAGTCAAGGTTAAACGCGAACGAACCCCTAAAAGACGACTCTTTTATAACTTCGGTAAAACACTTAGAAAACGGGTGATAAAACTCGGAGTATAATATTGGTTCGTAACGATCAACCTTAGAACTCATATGACTTAAGTATGTTCCAAGTATAAGTGCAGTGACATGTCGAATTAACGAACGAATGTCGGGTCGGATCAGTGATAATAAGTAATCCACTAAAAGGGGTATAACGAGATAACTCGAGAACGTGTTTCGATTTAAATATAACTTAACTTTTAATATGTTAAGTGATTAATCCCGAATGCCTTGGCTATTTATAGATCACCAAGCTAAACCGGGACCCGCTACCACTACCCCTTACCGTACTCGACAACCAGGCAAGTTTCAATTCCCTTCTTTAGGCTGTTGTTGTGATTGAATAAATATATATATGTTTTCTGATATACATATGCCATAGCATGCATGCCTGCTTTCAAAATTATATCACTATGCTTGTTCCTTGATTGTTATTGGCTTATAAATTAGATAGCTATCGTATCAGTTATAAGCCGGATTATTGTAAGACCCTCATAGAAGGGCGTATACATCTTATTCATCATTATAGACCGGGAGTCAATATTTCTTGATATATCGAGATTACCTCGAAGGAAAATATTTAAGTAAATATTTTCCATTATTCAGGCAACGAATATTATTTGAATATTCGTTCGGGATTATTTATTTAATGATCCTTACTTCAAATAATTATTTGAACGTAATCATTTGACGAATAATATTTATCAATATTCATTCAGAGTCGAATTGATTATCGATTATTATTTCGAATATTCTTCTAAAGATGAGACTACTAAATGAATATTATTTGGATATTCTTTTAGAATATTATTTTATTAAATAAATATTACTTTTGAATATTCATTTAAGATATTAAGTACTTGATGAATATTATCTTCAATATTCATCTGAAGCTTGATTTATTTATCGAATATTATATCGAATATTCCTTTAAAGCTTGGATTACTAAATGAATATTACTGGATATTCATTTAGAATATTATTCATTAAATGAATATTATTTATCAATATTCATTTAAATTCCTAATTAATTATGAAAATCATTTTGAATATTCATCCAGGGTTCTATTTAATCATCGAATATTATTTTAAATATTTTAAATATTCCTTTCAGGACTTATTAAGTAATGAATATTATTTTGAATATTCATTTGATTATTTAATTGTGCAATAAATATTCTCTCGATATTTCTTCAAGAATTATTTGGGAAATACTCTGATTAAAGATATTCTTTCATATTCCTAAATTATCTGTAAAATATTTTAATTCAATAAATATTCTCTGAATATTTATTCCATGCTTAGAATAACCTCGATAAGGTTTATCTTCTTCGATTATTACAGAAAATATATCGGAGTCATATTATTATTAATCTTATATCAAGAAAGGTTCTCAGACATCATTCTTATTTGAGTCTATCTCCTTAATAATAAGGGAACCTTACTTGGAAAATGTTATTTATCTTGTCGACTTCCCGGTCATAAAGTATTCCCTTCACTCGCAACTCGGGTGCTGTTGACTTATTAAGTCGTTGCTTACCTTCTCATCTTTCGAGGGGTAAGATTACTGGAACAAGTTGATATCCGTTACCAAGTAATAGCTTGGGAGTTATTGGTAAATTTTCCTTTCCAACTAGATACGACTACTTTGTGGAGTCTTATCAACAATTATTATACTTGGGGAAAGGGGGACGAACGTTACATTCAGAATCATGAATTCTATTTGAACTAGGAGTCGTGTAAGAGGCCGAGTAGCGCCGGTCCATCCCCTTTGGCCCAACCGTTGGCCGGGGAGAGCTAGTAAGGCGGTATACAAGTAAAGCCGTCAGTTCTTCCTTCTACCGGTAGTAAATCTAAATTTGAGCTGTACGATCTCGACTGATCATCAAGATTGGAACAGCGGGCGCGGTGAATACTCCATCATTGGTTCATCATCCAAACTTATTTATTTCCTGCAACATGATTACTGTTGGCAGAGCTGGAAAAATGTTCGTAACTGGAATTGCAACCTTTTCATGCAAGTTCCTCTTCTTAATAACAATGAGAATATCTCGCTTACTTTTGATGTAGCAGATATTTCTACAAACAAATACTTTAAGTTACCTTGTAACTTCGTCGTTCATATTATACTGGCATCATTTCCGTAAATGCATGGCATATGGTTTGAAAAATACTTTTGAACTGTTCTGTATTATCGTTCAGTTATATATTATTGTTGGTGGGCTATTGCTCACCCTTGCTTTATTATTATATCACAACAACAGCTAGACCAGATGACTCGCACAAGGCGCACTCGACGCGAGCGAGGACGATGAGACTACCAGAGCTGAAGAAGAAGCTATTGGTAGAGTATATTTATTCTTTCGGTACCAAGAATATGGTCTAATATGACTTATGTAAATGGATGGCAAAGAGTATGTATTTATATTGTAATTCTTTTGGATTGTAAGAACTCATAATGTGATTAATAAAACTTTGATTGTTACTCTGATTTCATCTCTGGGACTATAACGGGTGTGTTTTATATTGTTGTGTTGGGTTATAGAGACGTAATTTATTTTATGTTAAGGAAAGTTCAATTGTTGTGGACAGAATTGGAAACCGTAACCACCGGATCCCGGACCCCGGATCTGGGGGTGTTACAATGAAATCCTGCAGGAGCTGGCAAAGGAGCATGACAATTTAGAAGAATTCGACAGAATCCCAGATAATTTTGATGAACCTATGGCTGAAGATATTGAACCTATTGCTACTGATAATGGGTTTGCAGTTCTTGCAGAAGCGATAGAGGAACAACTAATAGATTTAAATCCCCCTTAGGGTCATAAGAGAAAAGCGATATAACGCCTAGTAAATCAAAAGCTATTACCTCTATTGTTATTGACCTCAATCAAAAGCATCTCAAGCCAAAGAGTAAGACAACCGTAGATGATGATGGATTTACAATAGTCTCGAACAGAAGAAGCCCCAGGTTGGCAGGTTTGCCAACACCTAAGCGTTTTTAATGAATTGTGCAGCCTGGAATGTTATAGGTTTAAACAAAAGCTCTCACCAACGTGAGCTCATCAATTTTATTTCCGTCCATTCTCTTTCTCTTATTGGTCTTATGGAAACTAAGGTGAAAGAAAAACGCTCTATCCGTGTTTCTAGGAAAATAAATAGGTCGTGGAACTGGTTGTACAACTACGACTCTCATTACAATGGTCGTGTCTGGGTGGGATGGAATCCCTCGATTTGGCATGTTTCTCTTCATTCCAAATCAGCTCAGCACATTACTTGTAGTGTTACGTTTCTTTAGAAGAATATCACTTTTTTAGCGACCTTTGTTTATGCTTCGAATGAGGCACACGATCGAGTTTCTTTATGGAATGATCTAAACTCGCTTAGCAATACCACCCTTCCATGGTGTTGTCTAGGCGACTTTAACTGCATTCTTAACCTTAATGAAGTCTGTGGGGGTAGGGAACACTGGACTACAGATATGCAAGCATTCAAAGACAGCCTTTCTGCTGCGGGCCTTGACTCTTTACGGACAGTAGCTGATCCATTCACCTGGACAAACAAGCGTCTTCTTGATCCAAGCTTCAATCGTCTGGACAGGGTTGTTGGAAATGGTCATTGGATTAATATTCACACGGAGGCTTATGTCATGGTCAAAAACAGGGGTATCATGGACCATAATCCTCTTCTTTTAACTGTTCCAATGCAAATTGATCGCTTTGGTAAGCCATTTCAAGTATTCAATCACATGCTCGACATTCCTGATTTCCAGAATACTGTCTCAAATGTTTGGAATTCCACCATCCTTTTCGGAGACCCTATGGGTATTTTATGCAGGAAGTTAAAGGCTGTTAAGCATGCCTTAATTGAGCTCAATAAAAAGCATGGTAATTTGCATTCCAATGTTCAATTAGCTCGTCCAGCCCTAGCTGTAACTCAAGAAAGTCTCTTACCTGCTCCGTCTCCTGACTTAATTGCTACAGAATCGGACTTAATCCTTAAGCTTAACAAGGCTATTATAGAGGAGGAATCTCTATTACTTCAAAAATCAAGGGTTAAATGGCTTTCTAAAGGAGATGGAAATAACAAGTTTTTTCACAATCAGTGCAGGTCAAACTGGAACCACAATAAGGTCTTGGCTCTCACTGATCGTTCTGGGAATCTTGTCCACGGTCAAAAAAGTTGTGCTCAGCTTGCTGTGGAGTATTACAAGAATTTTCTAGGCGCCCCTGTGTCTGAAAATGTTGGAATGCTTGAGGGAATTTCATGTCCAGTCATCTCGGAAGGGCAAGCAACTATCTTAAAGGCTCCAGTCTCAAATGATCTCTTATACGCTACACTGAAGAGAATGAAAAAGAACAAGGCCCCTGGGCCAGATGGGTTTACTATCAAATTTTTCTTGGCAACTTGGAGCATTGTTGGAGAGTGCTTTTGTGCAGCAGTGGCTTCTCTGTTTAATGATTTTAACATGCACACGGGCATCAACTCTACATATATCGTTTTGATTCCGAAGGCTACCACTCCCACTCATATGACTGATTTCCGACCAATCTCTTTGTGCACAGTTGCTTATAAGTGCATCTCTAAAATCATAGCCTCTAGACTTAAGACTGTGCTCCCTTGTGTTATAGATATTGCACAGTCGGCTTTTATTCCGGGTAGGCATATATCTGACAATATTTTACTAGCACAAGAATTATTTAGGGGTTTTGATAGGGAGACAGGAATCTCAAGATGTGCCCTAAAACTTGACCTTCACAAGGCGTTCGATTCAATTAGATGGGATTTTATCCTGGTAGTGTTACAAAAAATGAACTTCCCCCTTCGTTTTATACGTTGGATCCAGTTATGCATCTGTGGAGTCAAATATTCTGTCAAACTAAATGGTACAGTTCATGGTTATTTCTCAGGTACAAAAGGTATCCGTCAAGGGGACCCTATGTCTCCTTACTTATTCGTTTTATGCATGAACGTCCTATCTCAGTTTTTGAAGACGAAACCTCCTGGATTTAAGCACCACTGGCGTTGCAAGGACCTCGATTTAACACATCTTTTCTTTGCAGATGAAGTGTTATTCTTTAGCAATGGAGATCAAACATCTATATCTCACATCATGGATTCTGTTCATTTATTCTCTGACCTTAGTGGTCTGCATCCTAGCGTACACAAAAGCACGAGCTTTTTCTGTAATTGCCAGCCTAATCTTGTGGAATGGTTTGATGATGTGTATGGTATTCCTCGCGGCAGTCTCCCAGTGAAGTTCTAAGGCGTACCACTAATCTTTTCCCAACTGTGCATCAATGATTGTTTACCGCTTGTTCACAAACTTACTCACAGAATCACTGTTTGGACTTCGTTGCTGCTTTCCTTCGCAGGTCAGGTGCAACTGGTTAGGTCCGTTCTCTTTGCTATTCAAGCGTATTGGTCAAACCATTTTCTCATTCCAAATGCAATACATGATATCATTCAATCAATGCTTACTAAATTTATTTTGAAAGGGAATATAAATGACAAAGGGGGAGCTAAAATCAGTTGGAAAACTATCTGTTTACCTAAAGCGGAGGGTGGTCTTGGCCTAAAGGAAAGGCGCAGATCATTTGTCACTTGCTTAAAGTGATTAGAAATGCTCCATCTTTATGGGCTTCTTGGGTCAATAATACTGTTCTCAAACACAAGTTCTTCTGGACCTTGCAAATTCCAACTGACTGCTCTTGGATTTGGAAAAAAGTTCTCCGTCTATGCCATCTTGTGATCCGGTTTCTTTCCTACTCTATAGGTGATGGCTCTACTATCTCTCTTTGGTTTGATCCATGGTGGAAGGGGGTGTGCCTTGCTAACTCTCTCACGGATCCTATTATTTCTCAATGTGGTTTGAACAAACACTCAAAAGTTCATAGCATCATTAATTCTGGTTCTTGGTGCTTACCTCGGCCAAACCATAGAATTCATCACCTGGACCATACTTTGTCTCAATGGATCCTCAGTTTTAACTACCTTTGCTTTAACCTTAACAACCGTGATGTTATCTTGTGGGACGGTTTGGAAATTCACAAAGTTAAAACATGGCACATCTGGGAATCCATTAGGCATTGCGAACAAGAAGTTCAATGGTCTCAAACTGTTTGGCATCACCTCAAGATTGAAAGATACGCCCACCATCAATGGTTTCTTAGTCATGGGCGTCTCAATACGTTGGCTCATCTAGCGCGGTTTGGTATCGCTTTGGATCAGCATTGTTTCTTGTGTGTTGGTGGTAGCGAAACTGACAACCACTTGTTCGTGCACTGCACCTTTAGTCGACATGTGATAAATTCATTTCTTTCCATTTTTAATGTGGGAATTACCGGAGACACTTGGCCTCTCTTTCAAGAGCATATCTCCCTTGTTATGGATAGCGCAAGAAGAAGAGTAATACTCCTCATGGTTCAGATTTATTCCTACTTCATCTGGCGTGAAAGGAATGCACGTATGCACAACGAGAAAATTCTGCAACCACAAAATGTCTTGGAAATTATTCTTGCGGACACTCGAGCTAAGCTTGCAAGCTCAACTTGGTTCTCGAAAATAGTTTGTAGTAGAAATGATTTGATCATTTAAATTGTAGTCCACGCGGCTTTGGTTTGCTTTCTATTTACAATCTGTTTCCCAGATTGTCTATAGATAGTTCTATCTATGGACCACATAGATCATGGGTAAATCCCTCTGTTTAGGTTTCTTTCTAATATATATTTAATTTAGCAAAAAAAAATGTGATTAAAATTATATGTATATTAAATAATTGAGAAATATAAAAGAAGTTATATTATTAAAAAGTACATATAATCTATTTTAAAATGTGACATTCAGTTTTTTAAAATAATAATTGAATAGTTTTTAATTTTTAATCAAAAATAAATTAATTTGACCACTAAAAAGTAAAGAAAAACATGTAAAATGTGATAGAGGAAATATTTAATTTGCCACTATCTCAAAGGGCTTGTGTAAAAAAAAGTGAGCAAGAATGCAGAAGGAATGCAATTATTTTTACTTACACATCATCATGTTAGTAATTAAAGCAACGTCATAACCTTAAATTTGGTTAAAATTTGAAATTGTGAAAGTATTTAGATCCAAGGATCTAAGTATATTGGACTTAGTTATTAAAAAATTAAATTAAATTTCTAATTTACCACAATTAACTTATATCAACCTAATATGTGGAAAAATTGTCAAGTTAATTGATATAAAAATAATGACTTATAAATGCATAGATATTCATAAAAATTAGTAAAATGCAGATGAATTCCTGAAACCTCAACTCAACTAGAATTTTAGAATGGAAGACTATATACTTTTGAGAGGATGAAATCCAGACATGAATTTCTAGAATTTTTTAAAGAGCTAATCATATACATAGGTGATCTCCACTTCCAGTCTCTCCCACTAGCTCATTATGAATGTTGTTTTTTATTTTTGATTTATCAAAATTTGATCAAAATTTATATGTACATTAAATAATTGAGAAATATAAATGAAATTAAATTATAAAAAAGTACATTTAATCTAGTTTAAAATGTAACATACAGTTTTTTAAAATAATAATTTTTAATTTTTAATTTTTAATCAAAAATAAGTTAATTTGACCATTAAAAAGTAAACAACAACATGTAAAATGTGATAGAGGAAATATTTAATTCGCCACTATCTTCAAGGGCTTGAGGAAAAAAAAGTGAGCAAGAATGCAAAAGGAATGCAATTATTTTTACTTACACATCATACGTTAGTAAAGCAACGTCCTAAACTTAAATTTGGTTAAAATTTGAAACTGTGAAAGTATTTAGATCCAAAGATCTCAGTATATTTGACTCAGTTCAAAAAAAAAATTAAATTAATTAATTCTCTAATTTATCACAATTAACTTATATCCAGGTAATATGTGGGAAAATTGTCAAGTTAATTGATATAAAAATAATGTTATAAATGCATAGATATTCATAAAAATTAGTAAATTGTAAATGAATTCCCGAAACATCAAGTCAACTAGAATTTTAGAATGGAAGACTATGTACGTACGTTTCAAGAATTGGAGAGGATGAAATCCTTCTAGAATTGAGCTAATCATATACATAAGTGATCTCCACTTTCCTTCTCATTATAAATGTTGTTTTTTATTTTTGACTGATCAAAATTTCATTAAAATTTATATGTATATTAAATAATTGAGAAATATAAAAGAAATTATATTATTAAAAAGTACATTTAATCTATTATAAAATGTAAAATTCAGTTTTTTACAATAATGATTGAATAATTTTTAATTTTTAATCAAAAATAATTTAATTTAACCACTAAAAAGTCAACAAAAACATATAAAATGTGTAAAATGTGATAGTGGAAATATTTAATTTGTCACTATCTCCTATCTCCAAGGGCTTCTAAAAAAAATTGAGCAAGAATGCAAAAGAAATGCAATTATTTTTACTTACACATAATCATACGTTAGTAAAGGAACGTGCTATTTTTACTTACACAATCATCATACGTTAGTAAAGGAACGTGCTAACCTTAAATTTGGTTAAAATTTGAAACTGTGAAAGTATTTAGGTCCAAGTATTCATGGATGATTTACCAAATGATATCTCATATTTTGATTATACGTGCGTTACTTGTGATATTTATGAGCTATATACATATATATATACCAGTCGACCCAGATGCACACAAAACCCCAAAGAGAAAGAAAGACACTTGTCACAAAGAGAGAGTGTTTAGAGAGAGATGGAAGGAAGAGACGGACAAGAACGACAACAGGAGGCTGAGAAGCGGAGGCAATTGCTTCAGCAGCTCCCGAACAAGAAATGTCCGAGGTGTGATTCCCAGGACACCAAGTTCAGTTATTTCAACAATAAGGACTTATCACAGGAGCGCTACCATTGCAAAAACTGCAAAAGGTACTGGACCCATCGTGGAAAGTTGAGAGATGTACCCGAGAGTGCAGCTGTAGAGAAACAGATGCCTGCTAGCACTAGTGTTGAAGTTGGTCCTTATAAAATAACGAGGGTCAATTCACTAGACGAATTATTTGGATTTAATTCTGGAAGCCAAGCTGATAGATCAAATGCCAATATCTCTCAGTCAGCCACCTACAATCAGGCTAAACTAAATTTTATCAGTGGCAATAAGACATCAACATAACTCTGATCGGGGGTAGTTAGGACCAGTACGGGAATCTTTTCTGGTTGGCCCTCCAATTTCAACTTCTAGGCAATCACTCAATTACATTTATCTTGTTTTGGTTGTAGACGTACGAATAAATATACTTTATGTAGTTCTTATATTATTTCTGGATTTTTATTTTGTTTTGAAATGAATAATATTTTATTTCTTTGATTGCTGACTGTTAAATAGGGAGGATTCCTTGAGTTTGTGAACAATCTTTTGTGGTCAAGCTGACTCTAAATATATACCTTGCTTTTATAGTAATAGTGGCCTCAAAAAATTAAAACTATGTACCGGTATGTAAATCAAATCTACATATTATGATTAAAATATAAAGTAAAATTCTAGTCAACCGGCTCTTGTAACACATTAAAGTTTTTAAAATGTTGGTCGCTTAACATGACGTAATTCTTTCGGTTCTGTTTCCATTATTCTCATATATTTATTTAATTTTAAAAAAATGTTTTCGCCAAGAATACTTCAATATATAGTTAAAACATGTAAAAAAAAAATTGCAGGTAGGAGGAAAGATTTAAAAAATAATTGAGCATGCACAACTTTACATTAAAGAGATTTGGGTTAAAAATAGGTATAGTACTGAGAAGATTTTAGGTATGCGGGAGAACTGAGCATCCTTGCACAAATTTGAGGGTTTGAACAACTAGTTAAAAGGAATAGAATGGTGAAAAAAAATATTTTTAATTAGCTTTTTTTAATTTTTCATTCAATATATTTTATTTTCATTCACAAAGCCTCTCGGATGGAAATATTTTTAGCAAAAAAACTCTAGGTGATAAATATTATATATAACTAGTTTATAATCAGTGAGATGCAAAGATTTCTTTTGATATGTAATAAATTTTACTATATATTACAATAATATTTTTATATAATAAATATTTATAATATTTAATTTTAATTTTAATGATTTAAGATAAATTTAATTAATGATATACATGGCTTAAAACTTATATTATAAAATTTTAAAATAAATGTGTCGTTGATGGGGTTTGAACCTTGAAATTTTAGTAAATTAATTTAATTATATAATATATTAATGAAAATTAACGGTCACTATTTTACTAAAAATATAACGACCATTATTAAATATCTAACGGTCATTATTAGTAGTATACAGATTTCTATTATATTTTGTTAGTGGTTAAAAAATATGGTGTAATATTTTTTGGGTATATATTAATTATTGTAAGATTATGTTTAAATTAAAAGTTAACATGTTTTAGTTAGAAAAAAAATATTATTGGTTGGATGGTATGATAGGTTTTTATAAAAAGTAATAACATCAATAAAAAATAAACATTTTTAATTAAAAAAGGCAATCGGCTAATTATCATTACTAATATTATTTTATTATGTATTTTAATAATTAGGATGACCGTGCCGATAATCGAACCAACAAAATTTCAATACCTGTGCAATACACGGGTTTCTTTTATTATGTTATAAATTTTATTTAATATTACAATTATACTTTTATAAAATCATTATTTTTAATAATTTTTTTTAAATTTAATTTAATATACTCATTGTTGTGGAATAAAAACGAGGGTTTTAGATTGAGGCTAGGGTTCGTGCGTATTTAATGCTAGGATTGGTGAGCTTCCAGCTTTAATGGCTGATCAAGTGTTTCGTGACTTAAATTGGGTCCTCACAAGATGCCTACGTATCTCAAAGTTGAGAATCAAGCCAAAAACGTAGTTCTAAGAATGAGGGGTCAGGCCTTATATAGGCGTTAGGAGACTAAGATTTAGAGTATGGTTAGGAGGCTTGGTGGGCAACTCCTCGAATTCCAGATCCTTCTTTGTAAAAATCAGTTTTCATGTATGATTAGGTGCCTTGGAGGCTTCTTGTAGAAGTTATATCCAAGTTTGACTCTTATTTCCAAGCAGTTAATTTGCCCTCAATATTAATTACGAAATTAATATTTAATCAGGGTTTTAGGCCTCATTAATGAGCCTCGTATTTGGAGCAGGCTAGGTCTAATTAATACTCCCTCCGTCTCTTTAGTTGGTACATTTGCAAAAAAAAATTATCCCTAAATAGTTGTCACATTCCTTGTTCCAATACATATTTTTACCAATTTTTCCGCATATACCCCTTTATTTCTAATACCAATGTTTGACTTTATATTTAATATACACACTCATAACTCTTCATTTAATGTTAAGATTAAGGGCAAACATGGAAACAAATTACATAATTAATTCTTTCTTAATATGTGTGTTTTTTGCAAATGTGCCAACTAAAAAGAGACGGAGGGAGTATATCATTAATTTTTTCTTTATGGCTTATTTTTAGCACATATAAACAAAGTAAACAAATTTTTAATTTATTTTATTAATAATTGAAAAATATGGTGTGATGTTTTCGGGTATATATTAATGATTGTAAAATTAGTTTTAAATTAGGTAAATGGCCAAAATCATCACTATACTATTCAAAAACTTTCACTTAGGTCATCAGCCCAAAAAAGCTTTTAGACGAATTACTTAATTCAATATAACTTTCAATTGGGTCATTGTACATTAAAAATATGTCAATGCCGTTAATTTTTCATTGACTTAACGAAAGTCTGTTAACTTTTTACACCTCAGCTCCCAAATAGTTACAACTCAGCGCCATATCATCATCCATGTCATTTATCTAAAATCTAATATATTATTTATTTAACAAAAGAGAAAAATAGTAAAACATATAAAAATCTTTAACACAATCTCACCCCCCAAACTCGTGCTGCATCCCCCCCTTTTCATCCCCTTCCCGTAGCCGTCGTTCACCACTTCGCCGGACCTTCAACCCACAGTCCACCATCCTCTCTCCTAACTCTCAAACACATCTCATACCTCCCTTGTCGTTCAAAGCCACCATCACCCCTTCGACCTCGTACCCACAACCTCCAGCCATACCTCCACCTCCCAACACTTCGTTCATCCCTCCAACTCCATTTTCTGCAAATCGCTGACTGTAGCCACCCATCTCCCTTCAATCCACCAACCACACCAACCACCACAGCTCATCAGCTTCAACCTGCAACAATCACCGCGCCGCCTGCAACCTCCAATGCCAATCACCACCCCATCTCCTTCAGCACCGCCGCCGTTCTTCTTACTTCACCACCAATCTCTCCTTCTTACTCCCATCCGCAATTCCCTCCAACCGCAGCCACCCATCTCTTTCCACTTACCCCTTCCGCCATCAACATTCATCTGCTCTTCTCTCACCCTTTCTCCATTTTCTTCACCTATGACCCACACCACAATGCCGCCCGCCCCTCCGCCGCTACACCATAAATGGCCTACGACCACATTTAGAGCCTATTTTACCTTTGGATATGTTGCCTTTGCCATGCATGTTTTTGGTTATTACAACATTATCATTTTTATGTTTCCATAGGTAGAAAAATTATGTTGCTATAGAATAGAAGTGTTTGCATGTTGCCGTAGGTATCAAATTGTGTTGCCATCATTTTTTAATGAACAAAATTTCACATTTTCTAATAAAAATAAAAGTTTAACCTTTTTTCACATGAAAGTTAATTTATTTAGATAAAAATAATTAAGAAGTTTTTATAAAATTCAAGAATATTCCAGTAGAAGTGAATATTTCATTAAAAATGTTAAAATATTTTAAGGTAAATAATTTATTTTTATCTTCATTAAATATTATTCAACAAAATTTTTAAAATGATTTTTTTTTTATAAATATTTTAATGAACCATTAAAATAAAAATATTTTTGTATGTGATTAAAAATATTTGAATATATTATTTCAAATTATGTAAAAGAAATTGAATATTTAATGAAAAATTTTAAAAATTAATTTTTTTTTCTTAAGAGACCAAAGCAGGACAATTTCGGGAAAATTGGTGAGAGCTGCAAAAAGCCTGCCCAACCAGTTCAATATACCGCTCTTTTCACTTACTAAAAACAAGTCTCACTTCACTTCCAATTTTTCTCTTTTGCCGTCTCTCTCCCCACTCATCTCTCTCTCTCGGCTGCGGCGCACATGCACACTCACACAATATTCACACACATTCTCTATACTCTCTCCTCTCTTTCTCTCTCACATTCCTATGCACATCTCTCACAATCTTTGCTGCTTTAGTATTCGGGTTCAATTGTTCAATTTGGGCCTTTAGTTTAAATTTTTTTCACTAATTTGGGGATTTTTCTCTCTCTCACGATTGATTTTGAATTAGGGCTTCAAACAAGTCAAGTCAATTTTTGGGCTTGAATTGGGTTCAATTTGAGGGTTTAAAAAAATATTAGGGTTTTGTGTTCGATTTGGGGATTCGAAGTTCAAGGTATTTCTATATCTTCAATCCGAAGATGATGTGGTTTCCACAGACTTTGTGGGTGACAACAGGTATGTTTTGTGTGGTTATGTTTTCTCAATTTTATTTTATTCCATGTGACTCGGCACTTTACATGAGCAAATTAGTGTTTCTACAATTCTGCAAGTTGGAACTATTTTAAATTTCCAAGTGTTCCATCTTAGTTGTTTGCAGAGCTTGACAAGGACAGTGATGGGTATCTTTCAAATTTTGCAGTCTTCTTTGGTCAACTGATTTTATGCTTTTGGATAATGTAATCTTAAATTTTAGCTAATCACTTTTACAGATATGTGTCAGGTACAGAACTGTGCTAACTATAATCGGCAAACTTCATCTCCCAAAGCATTATTATGCTAAACAACTGGCAGACTTTGTCATCCAACACGTATACTGCCTTTCAATAATTAACATATCCCTTGCTTTAATATGAGAATGATTACATAGCTATCAATGAATGTAATGTCTTAAATTATTTGCCGTTTTCTAATAGGATCCATTATGGGAGCTTATTGGCGGAGATGCCATTCATTGGGACTCGCCATATGTATAGGCGTCAAGGAATGTGGCATCGACTTCAATATGCAGTCGAAACGGTAAGTTGAGCTATTTATGTTAATTTCCATAATCACAGGCAAGTTTTTGTATGCTATATTGTTTTTGGAGAATTTACCTTCTGCTTGCATCTTAGGTCCAAAAGGAACAGTGTGGATATTAATAAAGAAATACTTACGATGCATGTAGTTATTATTAACATATACCATGTAATGTTATGAACCTTTTTTAGAACATATTAATTAATATATGATTTAAAGACAGGCTTTCGTTTTCAACATTATAAAATCTGTTAACATCTGTTATGGAATAAAAATGAGGGTTTGTAAATTGCGGCTAGGGTTTGTATGTATTAAATACAAGGGATGGTGAGCTTCGAGCATTAATGGCTGTTCTTGCGTTCGAGACTGATCGGTCCTCACAAGATGCCTACGTATCTCTGTATTGCTAGAGAATCAAGTCAACGTAGTTCTGATAATGAGGGGTCAGGCCCTTTATTTAAGCTGTAGGAGCCTTAGAATTATGGTAGGAGTCAGAGACTTGGTGGACAAGTCTTCCTTGAGGAAGGTTCCAGATCTATTCCTTGTAGGAATCAGTTTCCATATCGAATTGGATGCCTTGGTGGCTAAGTCTGATGGAGATAATATCCTAATCCAACTCTTATTGCTGAGCTGTTTATTTCCCTCAATATTAATTACGAAATTAATATTAAAATAGGGATTCTGACCTCATTAATGGGCCCCACGTTTGGACCATGCTGGGTCTAATTAATGCCATATTAAATGTGTCTTGAGGGCTTATTTTTAGCCCATATCATTTGCCCCCCAACTTCTAGGAAAACTGATCAGGTTTTCGTAGAAGTTATATTTGCCTTAATCGAGACTTGGGGTCGTTTTTATCCCTTACCCGGGACTTCTTATTTTTCCTACCCTTATATGGGAATTTTGGTTTACACTAGTGTTTCACGAGTATCGTCTTAATTGTAAAGTGTGGAGCGACCTACACATTTACGACGGTTTGCCTTATTCGAGGTTTTAACTTGTGCGTGCTTTTAGCAATTTCGGCACTTTCATAGAGCTTTTATGCATTATTAGCATAAATTATTGCTCAATTTGTCAAGAAGATATTTCTATAATTTTCCTCGTATTTTTCTGTACTTTTCCTAATAATTTAGGAATTTTTATGTACCCACGGGTATTTTTCGTAATTATTCCTAATAATTTAGGAATTTTTATGTACCCAAAGGTATTTTTCGTAATTATTCCTAATAATTTAGGAATTTTTATGTACCAACAGGTATTTTCCGTAATTATTCCTAATAATTTAGGAATTTTTATGTACCCACGGGTATTTTTCTTAATTTTTCCTAATAATTTAGGAATTTTTATGTACCCACGGGTATTTTTCGTAATTATTCCTAATAATTTAGGAATTTTTATGTACCCACAAGTATTTTTCGTAATTATTCCAAATAATTTAGGAATTTTTATGTACCAACAGATATTTTCCTTAATTATTCCTAATAATTTAGGAATTTTTTTTTTTAGCATCAGGGACCATTTTGCAAATGGCCAAAACATAGGGTACTAAACAGCAATTTGGCCATTTAACCATGTATTAGAAGCTAGGCGGGGGTGCACCCGCGTAGAAGCCTATATCATTTCCCACGCCCAGGAGAGAAGCTTGGGTGGCGTGGGTAAGTTTTTTGTTTTTTTTGTTTTCCTTTTTTTTTGTTTTTGTTTTTTTTTTTTTGTTTTTTTTGTTTTCCTTTTTTTTTTGTTTTTCTTTTTTTTTTGTTTACCATCAGGTTTTATACATTTTATTTTCGATAATTTTTACCAAAAATAAAATGTTGGGCCTCATGCCTTAGAAATAATTTTATAAATTATTCAAACATTTTTTTTTTGATTTAATAGGTATTTTTACCCATTTTATCATCACTTCTAGCCTATTTCAGAATTTTTAAGGATTTTATTCCTTTTTTAATTTCTGAAAAATGGCTTGTCGTTCGAAGAGGAGCCCTGGGCGTGGGTAACCCCGCCAAGGAGACCTTCTCCTTAGGCACGCCAAGGAAGTTGGTCTCCTGGGCGTGGGTATTTCATGCCTTCATTTGTACAACCACTCTAGGCATGGGTATCCCACCTAGGAGATGTTTTTGCCAACCACGTTTAGGAGATATGGCTTCCTGACCGTGGGTATTTTTTCACCCTCAAGTCGTACAACCTTGGCGTGGGTACCCCCGCCAAGGAGGCACTTTGTGATACCTTGTCTTATGATTTTAAGTCTTCTTGGCGTGGGTACTTTAATACCCTTCATTTGTTACTCCAGCCTTGGCGTGGGTATCCCCGCCAAAGAGGCTTTATTTGATCCAACGCCTAGGAGATTTAGCTTCTTGGGCGTTGGTGTTCTAGGGTCCTATCCTTTGGGCCAATTTTTATTTATGGGCCGTCTCTTTGGCTTTTGTCGGGCTCCCAGCCCTATTATTTTCGAATTTTTGAGATTCCTGCGGAACCTTGAAATGACCCGTTTCTTAGCTTTCGTGACCTTCAGGGCCTTAATTCGTTTGCTGAGTCCTTGATTCGAAAACGAGAATTCATTCATGGTTGCTGGTTATCATCAACCACTCAACCTTTAACTCTCATTCTAAGATGTTGAAATGATGGAGTCCCTTATTTTTTGCCCCCTTGCTTCATATACTAGAGGTCTTGCTTCTCGGTTGATCGTTCAATAAGTTCACTTGCCACTGAGCACTTGACTTCAAGTCTGGTGTGCCTTGGCTGGTTGTCAACCCTCTATTAGGATTTCAACCTTCTTCTTATACTCTTAGGACCTTGCTTAAGTTTCAATTTTGGCTGGCGGCTCTTAATTTCTAATGACAAGCTCGATTGGAGACAGACTTCCTTGTTGGCCATCAAGGCTTAAATTTTGTGTCGGGATTTGAAATTCAAGACTTTAAGTATGTAATGACAATGGACCTCTTATAGAGGAGACCTTCAATCAATGCGTATCTTAACACTCTTACAAACAGTTTCCGTGCTTTCAAGGAAATATCAAGGAGCCAACCAGTCTTAAGATGAGCTTTGATAGGGTCTATCTGACAGCTTCCTACATCAAACGGTGCCACCAACTTCGAATCGATGGTGGGGGTTTTCAGGACTTGGAAGTAGACGCTCCCAGAATGGATCTCGACCCTTGAATTAAGATAAGGCATCGACCTTTGTATTCTCCTCCCTTGGGATATACCTGGCACTCATCTAACTGGGCTATCGCAGCTTTCACAATCCTCAAGTATTTGGCCATATTCTTTTCTCTAACCTCAAACTCTCCATTGACTTGTGAGACTACCAACTTTGAGTCTCCACAGACTTTCAGGTTCTTGACCCTCAGGGCTCTTGTCAGTCTAAGGTCGGCTATCAGAGCTTCATACTCCGCCTCGTTGTAGGTTGTTTGGAAGTCCAACTTCAAGGCATACTCGAGTGTGAACCCATCGGGGCTTTGCAGAACTTAACCTGCACCACTGGTTTTTGTTTTTGATGCCCCATGAAAATAGAGCTTTTTGTTTTTGATGCCCCACCAAAATAGAGCATCCCATATTCCTTCTTCTCTTCCAGAGGTTTCTCACCTTGCTGACCTTCCTGGTTTATTATCAGAGCTTCATACTCCGCCTCGTTGTAGGTTGTTTGGAAGTCCAACTTCAAGGCATACTCGAGTGTGAACCCATCGGGGCTTTGCAGAACTTAACCTGCACCACTGGTTTTTGTTTTTGATGCCCCATGAAAATAGAGCTTTTTGTTTTTGATGCCCCACCAAAATAGAGCATCCCATATTCCTTCTTCTCTTCCAGGGGTTTCTCGCCTTGCTGACCTTCCTGGTTTATTACCTCCTGCCCCCCGACTTCTTGGTTGTCAATGGTATATTCAACCACGAAGTCAGCTAGAGCCTGGGCTTTGATGGCCGTCCTAGGCTTGTACTTAACATCGAATTCTCCTAGTTTGATTGCCCACTTGATGAGCCTTCTATTGGCTTTCGGGCTATGCAATATGTTTCTTCAGCTGGTGTTCCATCAGGACTTCAACGTTTGTCTTTATCCAGGGTCCTTCAAGGACTTAAACTCTTATCTGCTGTAACCTAACTCTACCATTCGGGGTATGCATTCGTTTGTTTTCATTCGTGTATTCTTTTATTTTCGGTACTTGGTCTTCTTTGACTCACACATCAGGTGCTTGGCACATAAATAAAATCACAATCAATGAATGGAAAATAAACTTGCATTAATAACTTGAAATGGGTTCAACTTTTACATAGAGTACTACTGTCCTACTCGAAGCAACATGCTCTGCAATGGTTTTAATGAACCTTATTTCTACTTCTACTATATAAATATGAAGCTAAGTCCTACTAGGATAACTTAAGCCCAATCGGGGTTTTGCAAGACTAGGCCTGCACCACTTGATTTTGTTTTTGATGCTCCATCAAAATAGAGCACCCGCCACTCCTTCTGGTCTCCTCATTCTTATTCTGCAGTTCACTTCCTGCTCGGGGTACTACCTCCTGCCCCCCAACTTCTTGGTTGCCAATGGTACACTCAACCACAAAGTCAGTTAACGCCGTAGCCTCAATGGCTGTCTGAGGCTTCTGTGTGATGTCCTCTGCTGACCTTTCTTTGTGTTCCTTACCACTGTGGACTTTCATGTCTTCAATCGGAAGGACCTGTCCCCCGACTCCATCAGGCCTTAACGAGGTTACATAACAGCTTCATGCCATCTTCTGATCACCTTTATGTTCTCCAACACCATTCCTGGTAGGGAACTTGATCTTCACATGATAAGTTGAGGCAATAGCCTTGAATGCATGAAGTCCAGTCCTTCCAAGGATAGCATTGTACGTTGAAGCCGCCTTGATTACCAGGAAGTTCAACATCTGAGTGGTCTCCTTGGGCTCTGGCCCAATAGTTACAGGCAGCTGAATAGTCCCTTCAACTTTGGATTTTACTCCATTAAATCCGTATATAGGCATGTTATTGGGGGTCAACTGAGAATCAGTGTATCCCATCTTCACAAACGCATCATGAAACAGAATGTCAACGGAAGCTCCATTGTCTATCAAGACTCGCTTCACCTCCGAGTTTCCAATCACAGGAGTTATGACCAACGGGTCGTCATGGGGGAACTTCACCCCTTCCAAGTCTGAGTCATCAAAGCTAATCGCTACCTCAGTTTTTGCACGCTTCGGGGCCTCTCCCACGATGTGCAACACCTCTCGGGCATAAGCCTTTCGAGAGTTCCTAGTTGTCCCCGCCACAGTCGGGCCTCCTGAGATCATGTTGATTACTGGCCCTCCGGGCTGTAGGTTGCGATCTTGATCGTCATCCTTTCTATGATAGTCTCTTCTCTGATTACCACGGTCTTCACCCTTAGTGAAGTGCCTCAGCTTCCCTCTACAGATCAAAAACTCGATCTCATCTTTGAGTTGCTTGCAATCGTCAGTGTCATGCCCCACGTCTCTATGGAATCTGCAATACTGATTCTGGTTTCTCTTTGCGGGATCACCCCTGAGTGGCTTCGGCCATCTGAAATCCTTATCATTCTCAATGTCCAACAAGATTCGACTCCTAGGAGTATTCAACCTTGCATACTCAGTGAACCTTGACCCTTGGTTCTTCTTAGGGGCATAGTCGGAGTCCTCGCTAGTTCGGGGATACTTGTCCCTAGCATCATACTCTTGATCATCATAGTCCTGGTCTTGCTTTCGCTTCTTGGAGTCATTGTTACCTCCTCCTCCACCTACGGTGGTTTCTTTCTTCAAGCTATCCTCAGCTTTAATATACTTATCAGCCCTTCATTGGAGCTCAGCCATGTTCTCAGGGGGATGCTTCGCCAATGATCTCTTGAAGAAGAGGTCAGTGGTTCCGTGCTCCAGGGCTACCATTGCCACCTTATTTTCCAAATCAGTGATATTTAGGGTCTCCTTAGTGAATCGGTTGAGGTAATCCCTCAGATTTTCATTCTTTCCTTGCACTACATACATAAGAGATGCGGAGCTCTTCTCATGCACCCTTCCGCTAATGAATTGGCTAACGAAAGCGGCACTCAACTCCTTAAAAGAGCCAATAGAGTTCGCAGGCAATCGGCTATACCATCTCTGAGCCATGCCCGACAGGGTTTGGGGGAACGCTCTGCACTTTAGGGCATCACTTGCAGGCTGCAGCAGCAGTGCATTTGAGAACGTCCTGACGTGATTTGCGGGATCACCCGTTCCATCATAAGCCTTAATTGTCGGCATCTTAAACTTCCTAGAAATATGAGCATTCATAACCTCCTCAGTAAATGGGGGTGTGGGATCATCAGGATCTCCAAGTGGCATGAGATCCTTGGGGTTACTCCTGGGGGTTTTCACCCTCATAGCTTCTCTTGTTGGGACATCAGCCCTCTTCTGTCTTCTTGAGGACCTCTCCAAATCTATAACGGGAATCCTTCCTGAGATTGGAGGGGGTCGAATCAGACTCTGTCTTGCCTGTTCCCTTGCTATGTCATCCTTTAGCCTTTGGATCTCAGCCTCATGAGCCTTAATCCTCTCCTCAGCCATTTGTGGAGGTCCATCATGGATTCCTTGGGTCCTCGCTCGAGGTTCTCTGCTAACACGTCGCCTCCTTGAATGTTCATCACGATCATCATCCTCAGATGACGAATCATCAGAATATGGGCCAGAGTAGTCATCCTGATAAGGACCCAATCCTCTAATATAGGATGGATCCTGTGTTTGCATGGCATGTCCGCTTGGGCCTGCTCTCCAAACAGCTGGAGGGTGGTTAGGCAGACCATACCTTGGGTTAGTATTCAAGGGGAGATCCGTGGTGTGGATCTGTACCCCTGGTGGTGGGTTATCAGGATTAAAAAGAGGAGAGACCACCATCTGAAGAGGGTTGGTTCCTCGTCCTGCTTGGTCGATCAGAGGCCCCGTACTCTCAACGTGGGGAATCGCCCCTGATTGTTGAGAAACTTGAGACTGGGTGATCGTCCCTGATGCTGGCGGAACTTGTTGGATGATCGCCCCTGATGCTGGGGGAGCCTGTTCGGTGAGGGGTGGAGCAGAGTTGAGTGGCACGGCCTCAGTTACAACTGGTGTTGTTCTTCGTGTTTGAACCATGGTTGATGTTGTCTTCCCACAGACGGCGCCAAATGTTATGGAATAAAAACGAGGGTTTGTAAATTGCGGCTAGGGTTTGTATGTATTAAATACAAGGGATGGTGAGCTTCGAGCTTTAATGGATGTTCTTGCGTTCGAGACTGATCGGTCCTCACAAGATGCCTACGTATCTCTGTATTGCTAGAGAATCAAGCCAACGTAGTTCTGAGAATGAGGGGTCAGGCCCTTTATGTAGGCTGTAGGAGCCTTAGAATTATGGTAGGAGTCAGAGACTTGGTGGACAAGTCTTCCTTGAGGAAGGTTCCAGATCTATTCCTTGTAGGAATCAGTTTCCATATCGAATTGGATGCCTTGGTGGCTAAGTCTGATGGAGATAATATCCTTATCCAACTATTATTGCTGAGCTGTTTATTTCCCTCAATATTAATTACGAAATTAATATTAAAATAGGGATTCTGACCTCATTAATGGGCCCCACGTTTGGACCATGCTGGGTCTAATTAATGCCATATTAAATGTGTCTTTAGGGCTTATTTTTAGCCCATATCAACATCTCTGTTCAAAGTGAATATTGATGCAGCAACATGATGGCTTTGCACGAGAATTGGCAGTATTGCATGTGATCAATTTGCATGTCATGTTGCCCTCAAGTTAATCCTTTGACTCTAACCTTGAGACTACAAGAAGTATGGACTATGGATGTATATTAATTTCTTTAGGCAACATGCGTACTTGACATGGTTGTAGTCACCTAATGCTATATTAGGGTAACAGCTTAAATTTGTTGTATATGGCCAAGAAATGCTTGAAAAATTTGTCCAAAACGGTTGAGAACTACTTGTGATAGTAATGCTTTTAACTTTTAAAGTGTCTTTTAAGTATTGTATGTCAAGCATGAACCATACTATTGTATCTTTGTTTCACTAAACATTGCTATGTAAATTGCCTACCTTTACTTTCTGTTGCATCCAGAAATCAGTCAATAACTATGCTGTTTGTTGTTTGATGTGACTATCTGTCAATCTATATCCTGGATCTCTGCTCTCTGAATGTTGAAAAACTAGTTATACATGCTATTTCTGAACTTTATCAAGCATGGACGTCAATTTTTGGTTTTAAGCCTCGAGATGTATCAACGAGGCATGAAATGCAAAATATGAGTGTTATTGTATTTCCTAGAACGAATATGTTGCAGAAACCTATCCTACAAGATGCTTTAACTACACTCAACTTAATTTCAGCTACAGGTATTTCTTGCGTGTTCATACTGTCCTTCCGTCGACATATTTTTCATTATATTGAAATGTATAAGTTCCAAAGTTGCAGTGTCAGCTGACCCGATTTTTTCCCTGATCATTTTGTTATAAAGCTAAAGATATTTTACTTCTTTTGCAAACTTTATTCATAAAATACCTATCAACTTTAGCAATGAATTGCTGACTATTGTAATGTTGTAGGTTTATACATAGACTATATACATAATTATTAGGTGTAGAAGTGTTAATCGCATCTATACAAAAATTAGACATTGTGTCCTTTAAATTTTCATCTCACAAGTTGTTGAATTTATGGCAGGTCGGTTCTTGTAGATTGTTGAAGAGTGGTGACCTGTAGTCCTGTACTAAATTGACTTGGCCATAAGTGTTTAGGATCTTTCATCTTTTAATTTTACGAGAACCAGTTTTTCAATCAAACTATTAGGAGTAATTATATATTTCTTTATACATTTGCATTTATAACATGCTTTCTTATTAATCTGTTTCTCAGATCGAGCAATAAGCATAGCAATAGGCATTGCTGCAGCGTTTATGATCGGTGGACTTGCTGCTGCACTATCTCGAGTGACAATGAAGATGGTACTCGAATGACTAGTGGCACAAGCTCTTAATTTAGTCATAGCATATGTTTATGTTTTAGACCATCTTTTTTTGTTGTTATGTTAGTCTTATGTACTTAGTAAGATTGTAGTTTATGTACTTATGGCACCAGCTCTTATGTCTTTTGCTCAAAATTTGGGTTGTTGTGATTGTATTGAATATGGTATGAATTATTATGATTGTAAAGTTGGTTTTCTTGATTTGGTTATCTAGGGAATGCATATTTTCATATATATGATTTTTTGTTGGAAATAGAAAAGTGTTGCCATTGATGTTATAAAGTGTTGGCAAAAAGGAAAATTATTGTGAAAAAATGTTGCTAGAAAATGTTGCTATAGGCAAAATTTTGTGTTGGCAATGAAGTGGGCCCCAAAGTGGGACCAAAAGTGGGCCCCACAATGGGTCCCAAAAGTGGGCCCCACTGATGGGAGCCACTGATGGGACCCACTATTTTTTAAAAAATGTTACACAAAGGCAGCATAATATTATGTTGCTAAAGATTAATAATAATGTCGCTATAACAAGTCTATGCCAACATTAAAACTGATGTTGCCATAGAGAATAAGAATGTTGCCGTTGACCCCAAAGGCAACGGCAAAAATAGCAAATTGAGCAAAATGTTGCCTTTGGGGTTTTTTGGACCTACATCAACATATTTTGGGCCTATAGCAGTACTTTTTGGGCATTTCCATAGGCCTTTTTGGTGTAGTGGCCACCTGCTGCACAATGCCGTCTGCCCCTTGGCCACCAAAGATCGAACCCGAACAAAACCCCAAATTTTGAAATCATATAAAACTCGAATTTAAGACTATTGGCATGTAGATAATCGATTGCTCGTTAATTTGGTTATTAAAACTTTGATTTTGGACAACAAAATCATTAAGAAACTAAGGTTTTTAATTTCAAAAATGAAGAAGAAGAAGAAGAAAGAAACAGAGAGTGAGAGAGACATACGGGAGAAACGAGAGAGAAAAGTAAGAAAAGGAAAATGAAAAGAAATTTTAAAAACTATTTAACATTATAGTTTATAAGATTAAAATTTTGAAAAATGGAAATTTTGGAAATTATAATTAAAATAGATATTTAAATTTAAAATTATAATTTTGGAAATTATAAATTTAAAGTTAAAATTTAATAATTGAAAAATGTGGTGTGATTTTTCGGGTATACATTTTAGTAAATTAATTTAACTATATATTATATCTAATCATTACATCTAACGTTTCTGATTTTTAACTAAAAATCTAATGGTCATTATTCTTACTATAGGGATTTTTATTATATTTTGTTAGTGATTAGAAGATATGGTGTGATATTTTTGGGCATGTATTAGTTATTGTAAGATTATGTTTTAAATAAAAAGTTAACGTGTTTTATTTGAAAAAAAAATTATTGATTGGAAGATATGATATTTTAAATGATTATAAAAAGTTGTACCTATGCCGTATGATAGTGTTCTGCTTATTTTTTTGTTTAATTGTTATGATGATGTAATGGCCTAAGGGGGACCATTTTTCTCACCTTTTGCTCTCAAGATTACTATGCCGTATGATAGTGTTCTGCTTATTTTTTTGTTTAATTGTTATGATGATGTAATGGCCTAAGGGGGACCATTTTTCTCACCTTTTGCTCTCAAGATTACGTATTTTTGGTCATTTGATGTTGTGTTTTTTTACTTAATCTACATGGGTATGCTACTGAAATTTATTGGATTGTGATTTCTCTGTATTTCGAGGATTAAAACCTGCCTTTTGAGGTGTTTTTGTTTTTGGAGGGTAAAGAAAAGAAATAAAATGAATTAGTCATTCTCCCAAAAATGGAGGGTAAAGGAGAAAAATAAAACGAATTAGCCATCCTCTAGAAATTGGGACATAACAAATTTCAGCCGACTCAAAAGACCTTAAAGATCATGCTTTTAACCTTCGAAACATAAAGAAATCACAATCCAATAGACTTCATAGCATACCCAGATATATTCAGTAAATAACACAACATCAAATTACCAAAAACACATAATCTTGAGAGCAAAAGATGAGAGAAACAGACCTCTTTGGGCATAACATCATCATAGCAATACAAAAAATAAGCAGAACAATATCATATAGCATAAGGAACAAAGATTCATAATAGAATCTAGTAACAAGAGAAAGACGCTACCTTGTTTTAATTTTTTTCGCTTCGGCATACGCTGCACCAACTTGGGGTGTTCTGTTCTTCCTTACTCATGTCTCTAAAGATGGAGATACATCACAACAATTGAAAATTTAGGTATGTAAGGACCCAATGTAAAAGTGAGAATGATGAAGATCCAAAGTAAACCATTAAACTATCTTGAAATGTATTTGGCAGCATTAAACTATATGAAATGTATGTGTTTTTTTAGTCAGTGCAACTGCACTGCACAAATAATCCTTTATAATCTAAATATGGTATTCCAACGAAGAAAATCACTTCTATCAATTTTTATTGTTGTCCAAGAGCCCACAAAGTCTTAGAACAGTAATTTAAAAGGAAACATACTGTTAACAAACAATTTGAGCACAAGTTAGACCATTGCAGTAATTCTTTTTTACTAAATCTAATTTGACCCTCCCAAGTCCCAACCAGCTAATACATATATAAATTGCATGTCCAGTGAATAAACACCTAAACATCCAATGCAAGATGACCTTTTTTAGTATGACAACTTTCTCTATCTTTAGAATGCACTTTTATGCTCACATAAGTACCATCTAAGGCTCCAAGACAATTCTACATAAAAATTATAAAATTTTTAACCTAAAATATAATTGATTAAAAAATAAACTAAGCAATGGAAACATATTGATATAATTACCTAAAAATATTTCCAATTATTATCACATCCTTCTCGTATAAGCAAAGGTTTCTTCAGGTCCTGGACATTTAAGTTCAAGACAGCTAGAATACAATGGTTAAATTGTCCATCCTCACTTTTTATGAAATAAATTTCCATTGATCTATTCTTCTTATGATGACCTAATGTACAAAAATATTTGCAGCTGTTTCGTCTAATCTCATTTTTTTAGTTTCCCTTAAACCTCCAATATTTCTAAACATCTCACAAAATACATTGAATGGTTACCCAAACATACGAAGTTCATTTTTACATCAAATATCACTATCTATATCAATCTATTTAAATTAGCTAATCCAGAAATTAATTTATCCCTTTTTTTAGTTCGAAAATACGACTAACTTAAAAGTGTTTTTCCCATCAAATAACAAGTGAAAAAGACAATTAAAAACTTGATTACCATCATATTCACTTGAAGACTTAGCAATAATCTTTTTTTCTTGTCTCTCCCAAACGAGCCATCACTACAAAGTGCAAAATACCTAAATATATGACAAATATATACATGCCATTTTGGAAAAATCTACTTTAAAATAATTAAAATAGAGATACAAGTATACCAGTCATAAATATCCATACAAAACTCCATATTCAATTAAAGGAAAAAAATGCAAACACACAAATGTTTATTTACATATAAAGCATATATCAATACAGAAATGTACCTTAAAGATGATCTTCAAATGGTTTTTGAGTATTGTCAATTTGAAGTCGTTGCAGCTTGTATGGTCAATATATATGTTCGCGTATATATCTCGAAATCAGAGATATGATTGTTGAAATTGGAGAGGCCGAAGGAGAAAAGAGAGATCGAGAGAGCGAAAACGGAGGGAGAGAGGAAAGATTGAGAGCGGAAAAAATTGAGTTGGGAGATCGAGAGAGATGACGAAATGGAGGGAGAGGAGATCGAGAGAGGAAAAGGACGAGAGAGAAAGTTTAGTGGCAAGAAGAAGAAAAAATCGAGCTTAATTAATAGGTCGTGAATGAAGTTGTAAAACCCAGGGGTGAGGTCGGAATACTATTAACCGATTATAATTTTATGGATTCCTATTACTTATTAGTTTAAAACCCAATTCAAATATCGTGTGACGTTATGAGAAGCCCATTCCCACTTACAACGCCCAGTAACCTCCAACCAAACACCCCCTTAATTCATTTTATATTTTTTAGACTCTGTTCCTCTTGAATGATGCTCTAGGTTTAGCAAAACATTGTCGGAATCATTGAAGTTTTTTTTCACACATTGTAAAATATTTGGCAATTTTCAATGTAAAATTACTTCTTTCAATTTTCACTATCCACTCATATATTTAGGACAAAGTATATTGTAATATAGATTCTCAGTTTGGATATTCATTATTTGCTATAAACCATGCTCAGGTTAAAATTATAAATATATGCAAACTAAATCCAAATTAAATATATAAATTGAAATAAAATTATTTTAATTTGGGTATGTCATATAGTCCAATGCTAGTAATTTTTGGTAGTTAATAATGTATATCCTTATGTGATTTGGTAATTAAAAGTAATGAGTTATAAATTTTATTCTATTATATTCTCTAAAAGGAATGCTTCATGTAACATCTTCTTATCCTTAAATTATATTTTTTAAATTCTGAACTTCAAACAATGACTTTTTTTTATTTCATATTAGAAAATGAGCAATAAGTTTTATATTATCGATTAAAAGAAAAAAATCCATTAAAAGAAATAATCGATTCTGACACCCATTCCAGAGTGAACCAAATAGATTATATTGTAGCGCCATTCTCATTCCAGCCTGATTGAAACATCATCGGTAAAATGTTTCACATTCCCATTTACCCCTTCCAACCACTCTTATTCCAGGAGAGATATATTTAGCATATACTTCACTACAAGAAAAATGGCCATTTATGACGGAAATTTAACACTGAAATCGTCGCAATTGGTACCAATTATGACGGAACAAGATCGTCTCTTAAGTTCGGAATTGCGTCACAAGTAAAAATTACGTCATAAGTTCCAATTTCCGTCATAAGTTCCAATGAGGGGCCCACTTTTTACAATAAAATAATATATGAAATTATGACGGAAAAATCCGTCATATATTATAACTTATGACGGCAATTGCGTCGGAAGTTACAGATTGGGGCCCGCCAACAATATTGTAAAAACAATACTTTCGACAGCACAATCCGTCGTATGTTTACCAAAAGTAAATTTGAAAAAAAGAAAAAATAAAAAATAAAAGATGAACAATCGTCGTAAATTACCGAAATATTCGTCGTAAGTTACCCAGATTTTCGTCATAAATTAGCAAGAAAATCGTCATAAGTTAACCTGATTAAGAACAGCATTTTGCTGCTTTTTCAGGTTCCAGCCATATATATTTGGCTTCCAAATTAAATTCCAAAACATCTCAATCTACATGCAATCCAAAACCACAATCAAACATCCACACAATTAAATGAATCCAAATATAAAAATACCAAATTTACATAAATATTATCATAAATCCAACAAAAGTAGATCATGTACGTTACAACCATCCAACAAAAGTAGATCATGTACGTTACAAACATCTACAAGCCAACATTAGTTCACAACATAACTTAAATTATCTTACAAACATTCGTAGTCTAAATTAAGCTAAGACATAATACTCAACCCCTAATTTTAGGACCTCCATGAGACACTTGAGGCATAATACTCATATCATGGTCAGATTCATGGTCAGATTCAGTATCCTCATCACCATGGTCGCCATCGTCAACATGGTGATCATCATCGGCCGGGGATGAAAGTCATCAAGATGAGTTGGAGGAAGACGGGGATGAAAGTCACGATCCATCGCTGGCAGTTGCAAATCAGATGATTCACTCTGCATAACTTTATTCCCTTTTTCTAAATATGCAAATAAAATCCAAATGTGCATGTTAGCTTTATTACCATGTAAGGACATGCATTTAGAACTATTTAACAAACATCTTTCGATATATGCAAACTTAATCGAACATGTGGCCTGTTTACAGCAGTTACTTCTAGTCTATCATATAATGTTAAAATCAGTATAACTATCTATTAGCTATTATGCCAAAGACACATGCATTGTTGGTTGTTACTATGAAACAAAATGCACACTTGACATGGACAACATGTCTTCTATATACCAGTCAATTCTGGTCTACAGAATGTTATATAATGTATATATTGTGTATCTGCGACATGTATAACCACATTTGACATATAAAAATATGCCTTTGTTGAAATAATTGATTTTAAAATGCATAAAAAACCCTATAAATCTTGAAACAGTCAACAGAAAGAAACATGGTCTTCAAATATAACAAAGATATGTTGACCAACAGCAAACAGGTTTGCACCATAAAATAAAACGATTGAATATTAAATACACACAGCTCTAAAGCTCGGACAGACCGAATAAGGTGAGAGTTTATACAGGGTGATTGACAGATTGTTTGATGCTATCATCAGTTGTCAGATAAAGAGGCAGTACACATGAAACCTAGGGAGAAACTGTAAAGGATTCCTTACAAATATTTACCCAGACTTTTATGTTCAAAGACTAGCTGTCCCTTCAACATCTCCAGATATCATGATGAGAGAATGACTACCACTTGAATTACTACCAGGAAACGCCCAACGGATGATTAAATAGTTATTAAAAAATACTAAACAACGGATCAATGGAAATAATACTAAACAAGAATGAGATGTTATTAAAAAAAAAATAACAAGACGCACAAAAAAAATCAGGATATATGAAAGTGAGGGTGAAATTTTGAAATTACAATCACATGATTTCAGTTAAATTATTTCTAGAAATCTACTATGCCTTGGGGGTGTAGTCGTGTCGAGTAATTCATTGATATAAAATGACAGATAATAATTAAACAACTCACATCGAGAAGGATGAAAAGGTCTGGCTTAAAACCATATTCCTGAAGAGCAGCTCCTTGAGATGAGCTTCTGGGAAATCCATCCAAAAGCCAACCCTTTTCTACAGAATCAGGCTTCGACAACCGATCTTTCACCATCTTCATGCAAAATAATTAGTAATCATACTCGTAACTCGATGACTTATGAAACTATATTACTAGTTTTGTAAAAAAAAAAAAAAAAAGCCAAAAACTAACCATGACAACTATTTCATTGGGTACCAATTCCCCTTTCTCCATATACTCTTTAGCTCTCTTCCCATTTTCAGTCCCTTCGGTAATCTCTGCCCTGAGCAAATCGCCAGCTGCAATATGCACCAAACCATACTGCATATAAAAGTAGAACGCGAGATCAAATTGTTTGTTATGGTACAACATGTGGACTGAAAATTAACCATATTTAAGCATTATACATACCAACAAAAGTCCCAAAAGCCCTCATTAATATACAGTCAAATTAACACCTAAATTCAAAGTCCTAAAAGCGTTAACACCCAAATGAACACAAATGAATTTACCTTAATCAAAGCTTTAAACTCAAATCCCAGAGGAGAGAGAGAGAGAGAGAGAGAGAGTTTGAAGCCTTAATTGAGAAAGGTTTGAAGCCCTAATCGACTTTCAATTGGTTCTTCAGAGAGACAGAGAGTGACGAGTGATTGATTGTGGCGAGTGAGTGCGGTGGAGAGAAAGTTTAGGTCAGGTAGGTGGGTGAGTGATTGAGGGAGAAAGTATAGATCGAGAAAGTTTTGTTTGGGGGAAGTTTAATTGCTAAATTTCATTTTGGGGAAGTTTTTTCATTGCTAAAAAAATTTAGCTATTTTCATTTTTTAATTTTTGATTTAATTTTCTATTTCAAGTTTTCAATTCAATTATTATAATTATATACAAACTTTTAAATAATGGATAAATAAATAATTTATGTATATATATATATATATATAATATTCTGAAATATTTATAATATTTTTTATAATATTTTAGGGATAAAAAGTTAAAAATTATAACTTTTTTAATAAAAATAGGAATAAAGGTCAAAAAAATTAAATAAAATGGAAAAAAGACAAATTTTGATTCAGGATATATACAAATCCACATAGTTATACCACCAAATTTTAAATTACAATTTTTCCATTGTTTATATTTTAAATTTTTTTAATTTATTATATAAACTAGTTAAAAATGAAAAAAAATAAAAACTATTTTAAATTAGTTATAAATTTTTATTTATAATTTATATTTCCAACCGTACGGATGTGAATATATATCAAAATAAGTTATCTTCCCAAAAATTTAAAAATTAAAAAATTGATTTGGATAGTGAAATTATTAGTCAACTACTGATTTGACTAGTACTACTAACTAGTACTTCATCCCAGATTGTTGTCTCTATTTTTTTAAAATATTTATCAACAATGTAATCGTGCGGATCTAAATATATATCTAATTTAGTGATATTCCTAATTAAAAAATATTCCCAAAGTTTCAAAAATTAAAAAATTAATCTATGTGGTTGATGTATACAAAATAAGAAAAAATATTGAAGAACTTTACGACGGATTAAGAAGATCGTCGTAATTCTGGGTAACTTATGACGGATATTTCGTCATAATTTACCCAGAATTACGACGATTTTCTTAATCCGTCATAAGTAAGCCAAAATTACGACAGATTTTTTCGTCGTAAGTTCGCAACAGAAAAAGTAATTCATTTTACAATTAATTTAAATTACAATAAATAAATTTACGACAGAATTTTCGTCGTAAGTTCATTACTAAACATCGTTGTTTTGTCATCAGAAAAATTAATTCATTCTGTAATTAAATTTAATTACAATAAACAAATTTGCGATGGACGAAAATTCCGTCGTAAGTTTATTTACGACGGAGATTCCGTCATAAGTTCACTACAAAACGACGTTATTTCGCAATGAGAAAAAGTATTTTTTTTTAATTAAATTTTATTAAAATAACGAATTTACGACGGAAATTCCGTCGAAAGTTCGCTGCTAAAATGAATTTACGACGAATAATTCGTCGTAAGTTCACTGCAATTATTTTTCAGTTAAATTTTAATTTTTTGGAGCTAAATTTTATTAATAAAATAATTATATTGCGACGAATTTCATTTTCGTCACAAGTTTGGCGCGAAATTTACGACAGATTTGGGATTCCGTCGTAAGTTGGGCGCGAAAATTGTTTCCGTCACAAGTTGGCCGTCATAATTGGCCAAATTTCTTGTAGTGCTTCTTCAAATAGAACGATATGTTCGGGTGCGGGGGTGCGCAGGGATGCGGCCCGATACGTACGGGATGCACTATCTGGCGTGTACTCATATTTCACTTCTCCGATTCGTGGGGGTGTGGGAAGGGGGATGCGGGAGTGGCATAAATAGTAATAAGAAGATTAGATTGGGAGGAGAAAAGAGAGCAGTTGTCATCACCGTCAGTTGTTTCCAGTCGTTCTCGTCGCCGTTCTCCGATCATTACATCTCCTTTTCGCCTTTATTGGTTGGTTAACTAGACTCGTCTTCATCTTTGATCTGTGTTTATTTGAATCACTGAGTAGTGTACTACCGTTATACATATGTGTATCTGTTCTGTGTATATATGCGTATATATTTGGGGTGTACTGTTCCTTTTACACATATATTTGGTGTGTGTTATGTTGACTGCTGTGTGGTTGTTGTTGATTGTTCCTATTATTTCTACAAATTAGATAAGTTACACTTATACATGCTGTGTGCGTGAACACGTGTGTTAGGTAGTCAGGCATATTACCACCTTTTGCTATGTATTTTAATTATTAAGGTTGATTAAATTGTTTTTATTATCTAATTAAAATAAAAATATTGATTAATATATTAAATATACATAAAATATTTTAATATTTGCCGTATCCCGCCGCACCCGAATCCCAATATTTTAAAATTTATCGAATTCTCGTATCCCCGTACAGCGTAATATTTTCCTTAGGCATTTGGAAATTCGCTCTTCACTACTAAATTGAATAAGTTGTGGAGCGAATCCACTTGATCACTTTGTGAAGCGAAAAATGGCTTGTGCCATTTGTGAAGAGCAAAAATGGCTTAGGCCTTCTTGAGGAGCGAATTTGTGCTTGGCCCCCTTGAGGAGTAAAAACCTCCTTGGCCATATGAGGAGCAAACACTACTAGAAATACTATTAGACATCGATTTTTAACCGATGTAATAGTAAAAAAAACAACCGATGTATTTGTCGGTGTAGTGAAAGATAGGGGTATTTGACATCTGTTTTTAGCCGATGTTTGATAAAAGGTTAGACATCGATTTCTTTTCTAAACTGATATCTGATAAGAGGTTGGACATCAGTTTCTTAAAAACATGTAAGCTTATAATACATCATTTTGTTCAAAAGAGTCTTTGATCTAACTGAACATATGACACACAACTAAAAAGATAACATATACATCATTTTGTTATATGGGGTTGATGTTTGTCTGCAAATTAGACATCGGTGTACTTAAGGGTGTGATGTTTTAGACCATGCTAGACATCGATCGACATTACGGACCTGATGTCCATATTGTACTTAGACAACAGTTTGCATTACTGAGCTGATGTCTATATTGTACTTAGACCACAATTTGTATTTCCGAACTGATGTCTAGTTTATATTTGCACATCAGTTCTGGAAGAAGGAACTGCTGTGTATTTACCTGCTCTAATAATAGATATATATAATATAAATGTACCTAAAAATATCAAATCCATAATAAAAAACAAACCGAAACAAATACCAAACTTCAATTATCATTGCAAAACCAATCCAGTATACAACAACGAAAGTGGAATATAAAAACTAGACAAACCAATATGTATAAGTTGCACAAATCCATAACAATTGTTGCATCTCTAAGAATCTAAGAGCTACTTCACAAGTACAAAGCTACTACATTTTGGTAACCAAAAGAAGGTTTCGTAATAACCAACAGAACTTTTGCAGCTTCTTGACATTCTGTAACCCGTCGATTATATCCAGGCCTAGATATAATCATAAGTCTTCATTTATGTAATTCAACCGTCTCTGTGAAGTTGTTAGGTCAGCTAAGTGTGCATTGTTGGTCTGTCATGTGAATCTGCTTTGCTTAACTACAAAACTTCTCATGTTCCTCCCTCTCAATGCTTAATTCTTGCACCTGCTTTGACCTGCATCCAAATGTGTGTATTAATTTGTAACACCTAGAAATTATTATATATTTGTTAGAACATTAAATTATTCATCAAGAAGGTAGCTGATTTAGTTACGGGGCAAAGACGACAAGGTACCACTATAGTTAGGGCTGAGCAAAACCGAACCAAAACTGAAAAACCGAACCGAACCGTGCAAATTCGGTTCGGTTCGGTTCTAATTTTTTGAAAATTCGGTTTATTCGATCCGGACCGAATAGACCGAAATAAAAATCGGTTCGGTTCGGTTCTTTGAAAAATATTTCGGTCCGGACCGAATAGACCGAATAGTCCGAATAATATATACTTTAATTTTTATATTTATGTTATATACATTTTATATATATTTTATAAAATATAATTATATTATCTAATTTGTAAATTCTAATTATATCTATGTTGGTGAAATAGTGGTGATTAATTGATTATTATTTTTGTGATAAATCATGAATTTTTAGCTTTATTTATAATATAGGTTTTTTTTCAAAAAAAAAAATTCGGTTTTTTCGGTCCGGACCGAACCGAACCGAATTATTTCGGTCCGGTTCGGTCCATGATTAAACTTCGGTTCGATTCGGTCCAGAAAAAAATAACATTTCGGTTTTCGGTTTATTCGGTCCGGTTCTGGACCGAACCGATCGAATGCTCAGCCCTAACTATAGTACTAGATTATTTTCTGCATTTCCTTGTAATTTATTACCATATACTATTTACACTTGTTTATGCATATTCTGTTTTTTACCGAGTAAGATGAGTGTGAGATACACCAGACATCAACTGTTACATCCAACCACCACCAGATTAAAAACAAAACATAGCTGGGGTCCAATGTTTCAGTTGATGCATATTCGCTCGTACATATTATTATATTATAATATTTCTTGCAAGTACTTTATTATATTTATTCCAATGCTTTTCATCTCGGTGTGATAAAAATATTGAATATAAAACATAAAAAATTTATTAAGTAAGAAGCCTATATAAATAAAAAAAATAAGTAAAATATGAAATAGTGAATAGACAAGAAACTAATACAATATTAACAACAAACCTTACACGACTGCACAATCCCATACAAACTGTCTCGCTCATTTATTTGAGTGACGGCAACAACTAAGATTTCAATGTGGTGTGGCAGCTGATTGAAAAATAGAAGAATTTAATACTCCCTCCGTCTCAAAAAACTCTTCCCATTTTAAAAAACACGTTTGCCAACGCACACTTTTGATCGTTAATATCTTGAATTTTGTATTAGTACTAAATATAAAAACTTCACTGTATTAAAGTACTCATAAATACGAATCCAACAAGATCACTCATGACTATATTTGGTCTTATAGATTATGCGTAAATTAGTAATTTGTCTCATGTTATGAACAGGGCCGACATTGCAAAGGGGAAGATTAATTTGAGACAGAGGGAGTAGTTAATGAAATAGTAAGTTACATGACTTGAAATGAGAGCAATTCTAAGATATGTTGTATCAAGCGCTAATCTACAAATGACAATAACGGATACTTGGATGATTTCTATAATAAATAGACTTGGACTCTAATAGTAATAAACATACTCCATCTCTAATACTTTAACATAAATGGAGGTTCCAGTTTAGATTCAAGTGCAAAAAGTATTAATGTAATAGACCAGGTTTTGTAAACGATCTATTCAATACAGGAATTAGCAAATGTCCCCATTGAGTCAAAAGATGTTCCTTGGGACAACATCTTAGCAGTCTATATTATTACCACAATCATGTCATAAATCTGGGTAATAACTTACTAGTTCAAGATCGGAGAAATCTGGGCTCCCTAAAGTGAGGCATTTAAATTTTTCTTCACACCAGTGCTCGACATACATAACAACAGTGAAGTATGATCCACAGCTCTGCAGATCACACAAGTTCAGTAAATTACATAACCATTTTTCATGCTTGAGTGTATGTAGGAGATAAATACATATACACAGTAAAAAAGTAATACTCACAATTGCTGACTTCGCAAATACAAGATAATCGATGGCAAGCCAAATAGAAGGCAATACTTACAGTCTATAAAGCAGGGATTCTTCACTTAGGTGAAAAACCGCGTATCACTGCGTGCGCAGTGCGGGAGCGCGCGGGAGTGCGCACGGAGTGCGCCAGGTGGCGTAATTCGTGGGGGTGCGTGGGGGGTGCGCGTAGGGTGTGCGGGAAGGGCAGAAATGGCATTTTGCAGTGTTTTTTAAAAAAAGAAATAAAAGAACGAGTACTTACATTTCCCCCAAATTGACAAACTGACGAACGGTAGAAGTGAGAAGTGAGAATTGGAGACGAACAACATCATCTTCAATTCTTCATCGATTAAAAGGTATGTCTTCTCTTTCTTTCTTCTCTTTCTTCTTCTCTTTCTTCTCTTTCTTGGCTATGTATTGTATGTATATATGTATATATACATACATATATGATTGTGTCTTGTATTATTGGATATGGATTGAGCCGATTTGGATATGGATTGAGTCGATTGTGTTGTTGATTATCTATGGGCTGGGCTGAGTTTTTACTTTCGCTATGGATTCTCCTCGTTGATGATTATCTGAGTTTTTTCATTTTTTTGTTTTGTATAATTGTATATGGGCTGGGCAAGTGTTATCTATAAATTAAAGTGGGGGTGCAAGTGTTATCATTTATGTAGTATTGCAGTAGCTTGTTCAAGGCCCAGGGGTCTGACTTCTATTTTTTTAATTTTCAGTTTTTAGTTATGGAATCATTTACAAGTTCTGGTGCAAGTTCAGAGGCTTGTCCAAGCCAACAATCGAGAAACACTAGTATAGATGTTTTGTGGAAGTATATGACTAAAGTTGCAAAATTAGGAGGAAGAAGCGGAAATACAAAGATCAAATGCAATTTCTGTAATCATGAATTCAATGGCTCGTATTCGAAAGTAAAAGCGCATTTGATGAATTCACCCCTTCATTGCCTTGCACATTCACTAAACCCAAGGTAAACTTATAACCTATAAATATTATTTGACTTTGGCCTCTTTTATTATTTTACTTGTATTCTTGAGTTAATTGATGCCTTGATGGTAATTGATTTGTGTAGGTATTATAGTTATGCATGGCTTGGTGCAGCTGCAAATCGTCTTCCTCCTCATCAAGATATTGAGTTATCCCAGGAAAGAAATAAATGCATCAAGAGATATTTTCCAGATCCGGAGGCAAGACAAGCTGTAAGTGTTGAGTTTGCTCGATTCTCGGGGAAAATGGATGTCTTTGGTGGTGCCGACTCTATAGAAGATAGGGGCACTGTAGAACCAAAAATGTGGTGGCTTATCCATGGTGCATCAGCTCCAAATATTCAGAGAATAGCTTTAAAGCGCTTAGGACAACCAAGCTCTTCCCCTTGTTGCGAAAGAAATTGGAGTACTTATTCCTTTATTTATTCTGTTAAAAGGAATAAGATACTACCAACTCGAGCGGAGGATTTGGTTTATGTGCACAACAATCTTCGACTCCTTTCTAGAAAAAGTCCACAATACTTACTTGGAGAGTCAAGGTTATGGGATGTTGGTGGAGATCGCTTTGATCCACTAGATGGTGCTGAAGAGCTTGAAATAGCGAGTCTATCTCTTGACGAGCCGAAGTTGGAAACGATGATTATTCAAGAAGATTGATGTTTTCTTTTGTGTACTTGACTAATTATCTAATTGACTATTTACTTGTATTTGATGATATACTTTCTTTGTGTTGTTAATTAGTTACATTATATATATATATATATATATATATATATATATAAAATATTTTTTATTATTATTATATTTTCCGTATCCCCACGCACCCCCATATTTTTAAATTTGCCGAAGTGCCGTATCCCCGTACCGCGCACCCCCGCACCCACAACCGCACCCATGCTTCATAGCTTACAGTCCTTTAGCAGATCGGTTTTTTGAAATCTTTACTTTCTGCAAGAAGGGTTCCGTTTAAAAAATAAAAATAAAAATCAGATACCAACAAGATTCAAAGAGGACTAATAAATAATTAATAATTCCGACCTTTGTCATCTTTTAAGCATTTTCAACAAGCTCCCAGCTTTCCTTGTCCAAACAGACCACTTCAACATCACCATCATCGTATTTTATCTTTTCATATAAAATTTCAATGAAAGATAAATTAGCAGGTACATGACCAATATGAAGCATCGTAAAAATAATATAATGCCGAACCCCACGAGTTAAAGACGAAGGAACGACAATACTACTTACGACATGTTTGTTCTTATTTTGGTCAAATGACTTCACCACACCTTCATAGAACTTGCGGAGTTCCAAATGAAAGAAAACATAATATTTAATAACAAATCAACAATTTTTCCTTCAACCCAAACCTATTGTTATTTCCCGCAAAGGATGCAACTACAAAGTTATTTCCCGCAAAGGTTGTGGTGTATCCTTACCATTCTGATTGACTATAAGAACTCAATAATAGGTCCAGGCTGAAAAAATATTGTGGTGGACACATCTAATAAGTCACTTAACAAATTATGTGTTATATACTTGTATCAGCTATGTGAGTATTAATGTACATTACTTGAAAACCATATATTCATATATAAAGTTAATCAAGCATACCTATATTCAGTGACAATCCATCCTGTGTGGTACAGAAACTTGAATGAAATTTATGAAAACCAAGAACGCCACCCCCGGCCACATCAAAAGAGTTATTTGAATCGTTATGAAAGAACTAATATACTAGAAGGCATCCCCTACACTACTCCATATTAATAATTAATTACATAGGACAAGACTTAAAAAAGATCAGACACAATAACAGAAAAAATAAATTGAACCCACGCAAAATAGAGCAAGAATATGGATTACATATAATTCAAACACGGATTTAACGGACATAGATAGAACATGGCAGTACATAACACCCAAAACAGAGCAAGTATATGTACCAAACAAATAAATCAGTTATAAATTCATGTTAAACATGTAAATTTAAACGTACATGTTTACAAACCAAACAAAATTTATTTAAACATGTCTACAAACCAAGTTAGTGTACTGGTGTTTAATAAACTAATAAAAACAAAACAAATAAATCAATTAAAAATTTAAAACAAACAAATAAATCACGTAAAACAAATAGTTGAAATAAATATCTACAAACCTAAAGTATACCCACTTCAAATCAAGCTAATTAAAAGTGAAAATCAAGCAAATACATGAAGTAATTGAACAAATCCTTGAACATATATGCGTTAATAGTATGTAGTTAAAAATTTATGAGTGAATCGAACAAATCGAGGGGTGGGTTTGGTAAATCAACCCAGAAAAAGCAAGAATGGGTTTGGAGTGCTTGAAAGCGAACTAGAAAACTAGGGTTTGGAGACCTCTTCTTGGCGAGCCCCGCAAGATATTTGAGAGCAAATGAAGACCTCATCGGAGTCGATCGAGCCTCGATGAACAACTTGAAAAACTAGGGTTAATACTTAGACTTTAATTAGTGAGAGTGGAAAAACTATGGTTCATATATGTAAATCGAGATGAAAAAAGATGGGAGAGTGTTTAGTGTAATTGAGTGGGTGAGTGTGTGCGTCTCCGTGGGTGCGTGTGTGTTTTTGTCTGGAAAGCAAATGGGGGGAAATGAAAAATATTCTAAGGGGGGAATGAATATTTGTAAAGGTGGGAATGAATATTTGTCAAAGGGGGGAAAAATAGTGTAAATTTTTTTTAAAAAATAATTAGAACTTTAACAACGAGTATTTTATGGTGCTGATGTCCAAAGAAAGACTAGACATCAGTTTCCGAAAAAGCGATGTAAAATGTAGATTTAACATCACCTGTTTTTCCAGCCGATGTCTAAACCCCGATGTCTATGTGACTTTTTCTAGTAGTGAAATCCTGTGTACTTCAAAATCACTCTTCATCTTATTGCCTTAACAAATATCGAATTTAACCTTCCCATAATTTACTCCCTTTTCAGCACTTGATCCTTCTGTCTATTCTAAATACCATTATCTATTTTATTGAGTTGACGTTTAGTGCACCGGTCTAGTTCAAAAATGACTAACCCTGATCTTGATCACTATAATTTCTTTTACAATATCAATTGAGCAAGTCTACAGCTTTGTTGTTGCTTCAAATGATATCCACTGGAGTCCTCTGGTACTAACATTGAATTTTAAAATACTTCTAAAGTTTCAAACGTCTTTAAACTTTGTTCGTCACTGAGGCTTGAACATATAGATGAACTTCTTTCCGTGACTCTTTGATAGACTTTAAAAATACTTCTCATATTTTGATTCTTTGTATTTACAGTATCTTCTAATCTTCAGGATTCTTGTGCTTCATTTAATATTGTACTATCTTTTGTTCCTTTGTTGAGTTATCGTTATCCCTATTACATATTATGCTTTGTTTTACACTAATGAAAATTTTAAAATGTTTGAGTTGGCGAACATCACCAGGCGTGCAGATCATGTCTGGAAATTGGGTGGTCTGTGACATTGTTTATGTCCCCTTCTCTGCATATTTGCCCTATTCTTACTTTTACGAACGAGGCAATTTATGCAAATGGTGGCCTAGAAACTCTGTCTGTGGCACCACCATCCATTTAAGGCCTCTTGGATGCAGACAAGATGGCATAATTGCTATGTTTTTTATTTATGTTATGAAATTAATTAAGCCATGTATTATTTACATTATTATATAATTTAATAGCTTCTTATTTAAGGTTTTTTACTTGCATCAAAACGTAACATTCCCACTATATTCAATAATCAAAGTAATGATCAACAAAAATACAACATACTCAACAAATCTCAGTCCAAGCTATTCTCTAGGCAACATTCTGCATTTTACTCAATTTCTTTTAAAAGTACTGTAATTCAGTCTGGAACCGTTGTTTTGAAGATATTAAACAATGCAGTTTAAAACACACTTGTCTGATTTCAATAATGGTTAATTGTAGATTTGTCTGAAATACTTTCAAACAATTGTTCGTATAAACCGTTGTGTAGGCCGTTTAGTTTGCAGTCTAATTCGAGTTGCTAGACAATGGTTAAATTCAACCATATAAATAAGCCGCAATAAAATATATTTAATCACAAAAGGCCTAACCACTACTGGAAAAACAACCTACAACATCGATTTTTGGCCGATGTTAAAAGTGTTTCAGAACTGATGTCTTTGTCGGTGTAGATAAAGGGGGGGTCTATAACATCGGTTCTTGACCGATGTCAAAGATGACTATAGACAACGGTTCTCTTAAGGAACCTGATGTCTTTCCTGTTCTTTAACATCGGTTTTTATAAAAGAACTGATGTTTAATACTAATTTAGACATTAGCTGATTAAATAGATGTTTAATATTTTCTTTAACATCTGTTTTTATTACAAAACCGATGTTTAATACTTGTATATCTACCACCTTTAGCATCGATTAAAAGTTTAAATATGATGTTATTTCTTCTTTTTTACATTGATTTTCACTTATATGTGTTGTTAATTTTTGTTGATTTCATGAATTATTCCTCCTGTGTATTCACAACTAGAATCAAAATAACAACAAAAAATTTAAACAAACAGAACTTGGGTGGCATTTCTCAACTATTCATTACCAAATACCAAATTCATTGCAACAAAACAAGAACGTTTAACTCCAATCCAAAAGAATCTATGTTTTATATAAATCGAACTATCAAACAACCCACAAAACTAAATGAGGACTCTAAACATAAACCAAAGTAAGAACCAATATTCCAACGATAGCAACCACCATATACATTGTCATACCCAAACTAGTTGAGCTACGTAGCTAGAGATCACAAAGCACCTTACTCTAGTTTGTCTTCGATGAACTTGATGGTCTCCTGTCCTTCGGGTCAACACCAACCAACTTCTTTAAAATAACAAATTCCTCAAGACCAGCTTTGTACCTAAAATCAAGAAAGTATGACATTGTAATGGCATTGTAATGGCATAGGCCTTGTATGTAAGCTGCATTATAAGTACACACCATAATTACAAAATTTTACATACCATTGTAATGGCAGATATATGCTGTGACAAGAACAGGGACTGCGGTAACTAGATTAAGTGTAAGAACCCTAGATTTTGGTAAGAATTAAAACTTTTGTTATAAACTGTGGTTATGATTACAATGTACCAATGGTTTAATGAATAAATGTTTCAATGGAGTTGAATTCAAATTTTTATATGCAATGAATGATGTAAATGGTTGACAAGGTAGATTAGAATAATATATCATCAAGAAAGGGAGTTATGGTATCCTAAAAATGAGCTATTCTCAAGTTATCCAAATCGATATCTGGTATAAGTCCAGTGGTTCCGTAAAAGGGTTAGGGAACACTCGAGAAAGCGAGAAGATCATTTTCTAAGTAAAAGGAATTAGACGGAATTGGAATAAACCCTAGAAATGAACAAGGCAAGAAAATTACTACCGGAACTTGGATTAATAAGCGAATTGTGATTAAACGAGTATGGGAAACTAAACAACCAAGATTATTATTATAACGAGGATATTCACACCACATTAGTATTTACCAAAATCATTAACATTATTTGGGAAATCAAAAATGAGGATTCTAGATCATCCAATGTGACATCATGCATGACATCATCAATTAGGCAAGTTTCCACTAACATTTACCAAGTAATATTTAACAAGATTACTTGATAAATATCCATATATAATATAAACATCTATTAATCTCTAAAATCTAGCAAACCAACCACAAAATCTCTCCATCCTCCACCATTAGCAACCATTCGGCTACAACAAGAAAAAAAGGAAGAAAAACAAAATTCAAAACCCTAGCTTCAAGCAACTAAAACTCAAGAGAAAATTCAAGTAGCTTGCTTGGGTATAGACTAAGGTATGTACCAAATTTGAGAGCAAACTAACTTCATTTTCCTAGTGAATAAATTCATCAAAGTGATGGATGAATAGTGGTAAATAGTAACTTCAAGAACTAACTTTGTTTTTGTTGGTTTCTTTGGATGATTTAAGCTATATTAAGGTGATACAAGGATTATACAAGGTGTATTAAGGCTTGTACACACTCCAAGGAAGGTATACCACTTGAAACCCTAGCTTGAATCTTGAGTTTATGATTGGATTCTAAGTTAAGTTTGTGTCAAGTGTGAAATCATGGTTATGTAAGTGTTTAAAAGTGTTTTGATTAATTATGGAAGTGCTTTGTGTTGGAACCCATGGCTGGTATGATGACCACATGGTGTATGGATTGATATATGTGTTGGATAATGAGTTTGGAGGGGTGAAAATTTTGGAAAGTATGAAAGTATAGCCGTTATAATGCCCGATTTTCGTTAAAACAAAAATTACTTGTTAAAGATAGAAACTCTCGAATCTTCTACGGTCAGCAGGACATACCCGAATGGTCATGATAAGATAGATATTGGTTCATAGATCATTTTGATATAAAGTACGTAAAATCTGATGAACGGTTTAGGAGAAATGGCCAAAATCGTAAAAGTGGTTCGAAAAACGTAAGTGCGAGTTCATAACTTCAATTAAACACCCTTAACATAAGTGATTCTGTTGCAAATTTTGATAATTCATAATAGATCGAGGTGATAAGGAAGGTATGGGAGAAGACCTCATGTCGAAAGAATAATTTTTCATATAATGCCCGATTTTCGTTAAAACAAAAATTACTTGTTAAAGATAGAAACTCTCGAATCTTCTATGGTCAGCAGGACATACCCAAATGGTCATGATAAGATAGATATTGGTTCATAGATCATTTTGATATAATGTACGTAAAAATCTGATGAAAGGTTTAGGAGAAATGGCAAAAATCGTAAAAGTGGTTCGAAAAACGTAAGTGCGAGTTCATAACTTCAATTAAACACCCTTAACATAAGTGATTCTGTTGCAAATCTTGATAATTCATAATAGATCGAGGTGATAAGGAAGGTATGGGAGAAGACCTCATGTCGAAAGAATAATTTTTCGATTTTATAAAAAATGTTTAAGTCCAGGGTATGCTATTGGAATACCCCTTAAACTAACAAAGGATAATGAAATATAATCTTCTCGAGTAAATGGCCAACTTAAAAGCCTTTAAGACTCGAGTATCTACCAAGTGTATAATATAATGACATGCCTTGATAGTAGGCTTAGCGTTATTAAGTGGAGGTGTCAATAAAAGTTATGTTATAGTGTGTTTAATAAGCTAAAACGAATAAGGAAATGACTGAGAATCATTAAAGGTGTTAACTTTGAACCCATGGACATTATATTTAAATGTCTTTTATAAGGTTATATAAGGAGTAGGGGATCCGGTAAGTTAAATGGTTAGGATAAGTGTTGTTAGTAATAATAATCATAATGGGATATATTTCTAACCGTGATTCTTTTCATTTCTGTAGATACTCGAAACGAACCTCGGGTCGCTTCTACCCGACTTAGTGACCAAGGAAAGATTTCTTATATCTTTACTTTGATAAATTTATAAGAATCCTGGACAATGGTTTTGCTATATATATGTGGTCCTGTGAGCATTATATTATACCGTTAGGGACATGTTTCCCTGATTCTTGGTATTACTTAATATGGACATAAATCGTGCAAGATACGTTATGGATAAAAAGGGGTATGATATTAATATATATGTAAAGGTGTGGTAATAAGTTATATCGGCAAGTGACCGGGAGGCAGAAGGATAGAGTTTATATATGTTCATATTATGGATAGAAAACAAGTATCTACTGGCGTAATTACGATTAGGAAATATATATTATAAAGAATAATTTCCTACAACTGTTTCAAAGAATATTTTATTACAAACGTTTTAAAGAATATTAAAAGTACAAAATGTGATTCTTTTAAAAGACAAAGGTTTCTTCGGTATACAAGGCTCTCTGGTCAAACTCTTTCAAACCGATTCTTTACTGGAATCTTAACTCTAAAGTTTATTCAGAATTTATAAAAAAGGTAAAATGGAAATGGAATAAGGGAATTGAGAAAGGGGCGTCTATCATAATAAAATGAAATAACGACTTCTATAATTGGGATTCTGACATTGGAATAAGGTATCTTTCATAACTTACTTTGGTATTTTCTGCTATCCTGTTATGGCTTTTGGTCTAAAGAATGCAGGCGTTACTTATCAACGACTAGTGAATAAGATATTCGCTCATTTGATTGGAAAAACCATGGAGGTCTATGTTGATGACATGTTAGTCAAGAGTCTATTCAAGGCAGACCACATTAAGCATCTCAGAGAGGCATTCGAAGTGCTGAGGCACCACAAGATGATGTTAAATCCAGCCAAATGTGCTTTCGGTGTTGGATCTGGAAATTTTTTGGGTTTGATGGTTTCAAAGAGAGGCATAGAGGCCAACCCTGACAAGATCAAGACGATTTAAGATATGGAACCGTCGCGCTCTATAAGAGATGTGCAGGAAAAAAATGCATTGTGGTGTGGATAATCAACTAGGATGTGTGGACATTAAGTTACCAATGGTCTAACTCGAATGCTAGAAATAAAGGATTAGTCAACCGTACAACAAATACAAGGTTTAACTTTTGTCACCAAGTAGAGCTAATTTTAGTTGTGGTATACTTTGCAAAAGGGGGCAAGAGAGGTAGATACAGAACCAAAATATTGGACAGTATAGGGATGCTCAATCCATCCTATCTAATAGTAAAAGTATTTTAAATCATTTGTTACATGTTCACGAAATTGATATTTAACTCACAAGATTTTTTCTGATGGTTTCACGTTCCTTTCGAGTTTTAGCAGAAAACTTTACTTCGTAGTACCTTTCTTTCCAACCTGCCTCTCCTAGTTTGATCTGCAACATGTAAACAAGAAAATTTAATATATATTTTAAACCACAAGTATGGAACCCTTTCAAACATTAAAAGTCCTGCAAAGTAAAGCCTTAAAATTTAGAAAACCTAAATCCTCTGGCTACAATATAAAACCCAGTTTGAATGCATTCTACTTCTATTTCCCGAAATCTTGTGACAATTGCCTAAGACAAAAACCAGGATCTTATTTATCGAGGGGGCACAAAATAATTAATCAAAGCACAAGTCACCTGCTGTGATAATTAAATAATTTTAAATATCACTTATACATATATCATTTATCATGAAGTAAATAAATTATAATCCAACAAAAGTAACTAAAAGTTAAAGAATAGAAAAAGTGTATTTCAGGGTTAAAAGCTCGGAGTCTCTAATAATTCACAGATAATTAATTATCAAATTCAAACTCGAAATTCTTCATAAAGTTATTTATCAAAATACATTAATAAGGAATCACAAAATATTTTTTGTATTTCTATGTTTTGACAGGCATAGTACAGACATATAAACAACAAAGTTTATTTTAAAAAATAGAAAACTCATTAACCTGACAACATACAAATACATAAAAAGAGAAAAGGATCGGGAAACTGATTTAGAGAGTTTAATTTGGGTATAAAGTTCGACTACAATCTTTTTTTTTTTTGCTAAATCAAAACTTTATACGTCGGTTCAAAAGAGGCAACGTAAAATAAGATTTTATATGTCGGCAAACAAGAAACCGACGTATATAAAGTGCATCATATACGTCGGCATTTTGTTAACCGACGTATAAGATGAACTTTATACGTCGCCTGATTTCAAACCGGCGTAAAAAGTGTATATCTTATATGTCGCCTAATAAAGCCGACGTAAAAAGTGCATCTTAAACGTCGCCTTAAACTAAGCCGACGTATATAAGTATTTTATACGTCGCCTTTATGCGGAACCGACGTATAAGATATCTAGAAAAACAAATATACGTCGCCTTTTGGCGGAACCGACGTATAAAGGTAGAATATACGTCGCCTTTAGGCGGAACCGACGTATATTAGGCGACGTAAAAGACCAGTTTTCTACTAGTGGTAGCAGCCCTAGGGAGATTTATCTCCAAGTCTGGTGACAAGTGCTTGCCTTTCTTTCAAGCATTGAAGAAGGTGAAAAATTTTGAGTGGACACCTGAAAGCCAAGAGGCCCTTGAACAATTGAAGAAATACATGACAGAAGCCCCGTTGTTGGCCAAACCTAGCCATGGGGAGACTCTTTTCTTATATTTGGCGGTATACGAACAAGCACTGAGTGCCGTCCTCATTCTCAAAGAGAACAATGTTCAAAAACCTGTCTATTATGTGATCAAGGTGTTGCATGGGGCTAAGTTGAATTACTCTCCCATTGAGAAGTTTGCTTTGGCATTGATAACAACCTCAATGAAGCTACGACTGTACTTTCAGGCACACAAGATTGAATTCCTGATAGACCAGCAATTGAGGAACATATTGCATAGCCTGAAGGCCAGTGGAAGATTGATTAAGTGGGCAATCGAACTTGGAGAATTTGACATCGCGTATAAGCCTCGAACAGCCATCAAGGCTCAGCCATTGGCTGACTTCGTGGTTGAATGTACCATTGGCAACCAAGATGTCGGGGGCAGGAGATAGTGACCACCCCTGGAAGAGAGGATAAAGATGAAGAGCTTGTACCTGATCAGAGTGAATATTGGGTGCTCTATTTTGATGGAACATCAAAAAACAAAATTTAGTGGCTAAGGTTTAGTCTTGCAAACCCCCGATGGGTTCACAATTGAGTATGCTTTGAAGTTGGACTTTCCAATAACCAACAACGAAGTTGAGTACGAAGCCTTGATAGCCGGGTTGGGCTTGGCCAGAATCATGAGGGTCAAGAATCTCAAAGTTTGTGGGGATTCAAGACTAGTGGTATCGCAAGTGAATGGTGAATTTGAAGCCAAGGATGAAACTATGGCGAAGTATTTAAGAGTTGTGAAAGCTGTTATGACTCAGTTTGAGGAGTGCTATGTGGAGCACAATCCGACAGAAGAGAACGTTAAGGCCGATGCCCTATCTAAGTTCGCTTCTTCTGAGATAGAGAATTATGTAGGGAGTGTTTACTTCCAGGTCTTGAAGGCCCCGACCATCAACTCTAAGTTGGTAGCTCCGATTGATGTAGGAAGCTGTTGGATAGATCCCATCAAATCTTACATCGAAACTGGCTGGCTCCCTGACAATGCCTTGGAGGCACGAAAGTTGTAAGTGAGAGCATGGAGATATGCCTTGATTGAGGGCATGCTTTATAAGAGGTCGTTTGTCATCCCATACTTGAAGTGTTTGAGGCCCCAAGAGGCAAAGGAAGCTTTGGAGGAAGTTCATGAAGGTATCTGTGGGCAGCACTTGTAGGGCAGAGCCCTAGCTCACAAGATTACTCGTTTGGGATTTTATTGGCCAGAGAAGTTGGCCGATACACAGAATTATGTCAAGAGGTGCGACAGATGTCAGAAGCATGATCCCGTTGTAAGGCAGCTGCCTGAGATGTTAATATCGATTAACTCTCCTATCCCATTCGCCATGTGGGGAATGGATATACTTGGTCCTTTTCCCGTAGCTTCAGCACAAAGGAAGTTTCTGATAGTAGCCATCGACTACTTCACCAAGTGGATTGAGGCTAAGCCCTTGGCCAAGATAACCACCAAGCAAGTTGCTCAATTCTTTTTGCAGAACATCATTTGTAGGTATGGAATCCCACGTATCCTTGTAATAGATAATGGAACACAATTCAACAATGAGGAGTTTAAGAAGTATTGCGAGGAAAATGCTATTGAGCTTCGTTTCACTTCAGTAGCTCACCCTCAAGCAAATGGACAGGCAGAAGTAGCAAACCGTATTATCCTATATGGACTAAAAAAGAGAGTCGAACGCTCAAGGAATACTTGGGTGGATGAGTTACTGCCTATACTTTGGGCATATCGCACCAGCTGTAAGGTGACGACCGGAGCAACCCCGTTTTTGTTGGCTTATGGAGCCGAGGCAGTTGTGCCCTTAGAAATTATGTATGCATCACCTCAGGTTGAAGCATTTGAGCCTGAGACCAATGGAGAAGTCATGAGACTTGTTCTTGATCTGATTGATGAAGTTAGGGATGAAGCACATGCAGGAATGCAGAGCATCAGAAGAGAGCATCTTTTCATTACAATCAAAGGGTTAAGGAGAGGTACTTTCGACAAGGCAAATTAGTTTTGAGGTAGATAAAGGCCACATACAGCTAAATAAGCCATGCAAGGCTTGATTAGGAAGAACCAACTACTTCTTCACTGGAATTTATTCTTCTTCTGACGAAGAACCCTCTTCACCAGAATCCTCTTCATCCAAGCTTTCTTCCTCCTAGCTGCTATCCGCCTCGGCTACAACCGCGATTGGCTGTTCCTTCATGACCTCTTCTTCTCCTTCTTCTTCTTCGAAGGAAGAGGAGCTACGCTGGTTTCGAATTCCTTTACCTGGAAGTGGTTGTTTGAATACCAGCTTTCCTTTTCCTTTCGGAACAGGCCCGTTTCCTTGAGAACGAGAGCGTGAGCCAGAGGAACCCGAGCTAACAGGTTGAGCTCCTCCATTAGAGCCAGAGCCGGATGAGTAACGACCACCCCTCGAGTCCGAAGCATGCACAACTATGGTACTCCCACCAGCAGCCCAGTTTGGGCTAGGGAACTCTTTTGGGTCAACCACCTTGGGGTGTCTCCTACTAACACCAGCAACAGCTTTGTCCCACCCAAGGGTAAGGGACTCTGGACCCATTTAGTCATCATGTTGATCAATGAAATCAAGAAAAGTGTCAGAATTCATATAACAGTCAATGATAGCATTATGACTGGCTCTCATTTGCTCCTCAACTAGCTCGTACTTCCCTTTATAGGAAGCTGCTTCATCCTCAGCTGACTTTACCTTGAATGATGGATGATTGAAAAAAGGCATTTGCCTGTAAAACAAAAATAACTAAGTCAGAAAATGCTAAGGCAAAATTTATAACTCCAGGATAATGGAATACATGCCTGATAGAGAGCTTGGGTGCCCAGTTGCTCCGTGTCAGCCCCTCATTTGCCAGTAGTGACATTTACCGTGTCAACTGGGGTGATGCTGCATTTGGACCAATCAAGTGCCAATAAAGAACTCCCAGACACTGAGTCTTGTGAACAAATGCCCCATTCGGGCATAAAGGCTGTCTTTATGTTTCCATCGGCATCTCTGAATCTTTTTCCAGAGTTCTGAGAACACTTCAAAAAATCGGGAACTTTGGAAGAGGCGGGATTGGCCGCCTTCTCTGCTTTCTTCATCATTCGTTTGGTGACCACTTCAGCATTTTCGAGTTGTTTGTCAATCACGTCAGCAGCTGAAATAAAACAAGGCAACGAATTGGAATTAGAACAAACATAGTTCACTATAAGTAAGAAACAATAAGAAGTTACCCTCCAAAGGAAGTAGACTAAGGCCAGCTTTCACAAGTTTATGTTCACTGAAAAAGGCACGATAATGAGTATGGCCATCATCGGCAATGAGTTTGTCCCGATCAGATAAAAGGGGATTGTAAAGCTCAAACAAGGGATACCCGCTATTAACAACATGGCTGAATGAGGATCTGAAATACTCCCCCCAGTCACCTCCTTTAAAAACAAGAATAATAAAATGACTTTTCCAGTGATGGTAAGAATCAGGGAAAGAAGCCTCATTTTTACAATATGAGGAACTCCAAGTTAGTGCTGGCAAGAAATCCAACCTTTCCTTGTAGCCGGCCTGTTCTTGAATAGAAAGATGCTCCTGAACAAGGGGATACTAAGGGGAATCTTCTCTTGAAAGCACCTCAACACAAAGACGGAGATGAACTTCCACGAATTTGGGTACAACTGACAAGGGTTGATCTTGACCTCAGCTAGTAACCTTAGAACAAAGGGATGAAAGGGGAATCTAAACCCCGACTCCATGGCACTCTTGTAAACGAAAAGCCTCTCAGGGTGCCAATTGCACGTCCTGTCACTTGGGCCTGGAACGGCACATTTGATATGAAGATCATACTTCTTCTTAAGAGCCTTAGTCTCGGTTTTAGACATAGAGCTTGGAAATCGGAACGCATCAAACTCAGCATTGGAGGGGAAGGCATCTCCCATCTCATTATGTAACTCAATCAAAAAAAGAACTGGACGATCAAGAATAAGAGGAGGAACAGCTCTATTACCTTGTGAAGCTCGAAGTTTCCCTCGAGCATGGAGCCTCTCAGCCACAGATGCAGGAATTGGAAATTGATCAGCCATCTTGAACCTTGGTTGAAGATAAGAAATTTGAACTTGAGAGAAAACTTGTAAGATTAAAATTTTTCAAGAGAAGTTGTGAATGAAATGGCTTCCCCTCCCACTCTTTTATAGGAAAAGGGTGACCTTCATAAAAGGTCACATTTTTGGCGACCCGCGTTTACAAGTTTAATAGAGCAGAATGCTCGGAAAATACGAAGAACTCGAAAGGAAAAATGGCAAAACAACATTTCTTCGGAAAATAAAACGAAGAAACGAGAGAGACGAGAGAAAATATGAGCTGAAACGATAATTAAAGCAATCAGCTCAAGGATTAAGGTTAACTACGTTTAGAGAAAGAAAATCCAATTAGCAATCCTAATTAAGGATTAATACATTGGTTAATCTTTTCTTTTTAAAAAAATATATCTGGATAAAATCCAAGCAAGAGTGTTAGCAAAAAATCTTGAGTTTTGGTTAGAGAATCAAGAGAAACAAGAAGTTAAAACGATGAAAGTCATGGTGCCAAACAAGGTTTTGAATAAACTCTAGTTTTTATTCCAATGCCAAGCATCTGGACTTAAAAACAAGGAACTCAAAAACAAGGAATTCAAAAACTATGTATTCCAAATATTTCATTTGAAAAAAAAAAATTTGAAGTGGCCGAGTAGCCCCAGCCGAAGACACCCCGCAAGGCTCCCAGCCGAGGCGCCACAGCCGAGGAAGCCTTCGAGGAGCACCTGGCCAAGCAGCCAAGGCCGAGAAGCGCCCGCAAGGCCTCCAGCCGAGCAGCCCTGGCCGAGGACATCATGTGATGCCCTAAAAATAGAAATGATTGCAAGTGCACAATCTCGTTTTAGTAATTTTAGATTCGATCCACAAAGACTATTTTATTTTCGCAAACTTAATTTTTAACTTAATCGAATTAGAACAATTTTGGTTTTTGGAAATTTTGATTTTTACTAAATAATTACAAAAAGGAAATGCAAGCTATTTCTAGAATTATTTTTTTCTAATTTAGTAAAACAAACTAAATTATTCTAGAATTCTAAATTAAATCTAAATTTTTTTCTAAAACATTTTTTTTGTTTTAATCGAATTAAACAAACTCTTTTTTTAAGAAAATTTATTTACAAGAAAATTTTAGAAAATTGGACATGATGTGTTTGTAAATATAACTAGCCACGAATCCAAAATCAAAGAACCAAAAACTATGTAACTAAGCGGAAATGACAATCCACAATTAGCAAATTCAACCAACGACGGGACAATTAGTTCTTAGCACAAAAATAGAACCGCAAAAATAAGAAATAACGACTACACTCAGACCAAACCAACACCAATTCAAACAAAACTTTGTACAAACTCAGTTCTAGACTCGGTAGCCATTTGACTCAACACAAAAACGCAACAAACCCGGACAAAAATGATTCGAATCAAACTACTTGACTAAGTAAACAAATAGCAACTCGAACAAATGAACGGAGACAGATCGGCAGAAAAACAACAGACAAATTAAAACAAGACCCATAACTTGGAACTCGAACCACATGACTCAGCGACACAGCAAGCCAACTCGGCAAAGATAAAAAACTCGACATAAACGATCCGAGTCAACTCAGCTACTCGATGCAAACTCAACGATCTGGGCTCAGCAAAAACAGAAACACAAAACCCCGACTTGTGAAATCACTGCAACAAAACAGGATTCAGCCATCCAACTCGACAACTAGCAATTTACAATCAAAACGCAGACACGAAAATGACTTAGAACAAAACTGAGTCAACTTGATTGAAACTGGAAATGCAACACAGAGAAAACAGCGAAAAACAACAGAAAACAAGAAGAGGTGAAACTGAGTATGCCTTCTATTCAACAAAGAAGAGAAGAAAATAAGAAGAAGAAAATAGGGGTTTGTTAAGTTAAGGAAAAAAACTGTTGGTTTTGCTTTTAATCGAAGAAGAAGGAGAGCAGAGGAACTATGGGTTCTAATTGAAGGTGAAATACATAAAAAAATTAAAAAAATTGGGTTTGCTGAGAAAATGACATATAGCTTCGAATTAACAAAAAATACAAACTGATTTTTTTTAATCTTCGAATTAAGAGAAGTGAAATCAGGTAACAAATACTGGAAATTACTGAAACTAATATTTTTGTGTTTTTTTTATTTTTAAAAATAACTAAATACGATAATAAAGAAATAATTACGAAATTAAAATTTACACTAAAACGAGGATTTGAGATTAAATTAAAATGGCCCACAATAAAATCGAAATTTATAGGGGCAAAATTATGAATTAAAACTAAAATTAAAACTACGAGCTAGAAAATAAAAAATCGTTATTTTCAACCCATAGTGGTTAGCATTTCGCTACTTTGTCCACTAAACGGATTTACGAAAATAACGAAAGCTATGCAACAAAAACGAAAGAACAAGACGAGAAATTAAAGGAAATGGAATTTTTGCATTAAAATAAAAAGTGTTTACAAGATTTGAAACTAAGAGAAATAAGAAATTAAAGCTAACCTAAAATCTAAGTTGATAATTATAAGGGGGGGTGAGGGGGTATTTATATGATAAGAATTAGGGTTAAGGGGTGTGTTGGGTTAATCTCCACCATACACCTTTTAATGTGGTGGAGAAATCCTAGCCATCTAAATGTTTCCTTCCCCCTTAAGCTTTGTAGAGTAGATCTTGGCCATGGTCATACACTTATTTAGTGTGTTGGGATGATCTCCACCTTCCATGTGTCTTGAAAGATTCCCTTTCCACCAAGCTCCTAATTCTTTTTCCTTTTTTTCATTTAAGTCCTTTTTCTTCCTCTTTTTCCCTTCCTTCCTCTTTATTTCTTTATTTTGCCATTTCTTTATTTATTCACGAATTTCTTGAAATGCAACAAAATAAATTATCAAAATACGAGTTCAAGCAATAAATACGTGATAAAAATATGCAAAAATATGCACTTATCAAATGCCCCCATACCTATCTTTTGCTCGTCCTCGAGTAAAACAAAAACAAAAAGAAAATCTAGATAAAAAGTCCTATACTCCTTTTCGTAGGTATAACGGTTCCATTTGGCATATGCAACAAGCCCTTTAAACCCCTAGGCGGCCCTAGTGGACGAGTGAGGTCTCGTGAGGGGCTATAGTGAATGTACCCACAAAATCCATCTAATTCGTATAAAAGATTACATGGCAATGCAACACCACACATACATGTCCTCTCATGATACATCAACTTAAGAATCAAAATGAAGTTGCAAAGTCTTGGTGTGGAAAGTGCAAGGATTCACATAGTCTACTTAAAGAAGCATGCACAAGGGATTACAAGTTCATGTCAAGTGCAAAAATTATTGGAAACCATACTAAGTCTACAAGAGCACACCTTAGAGTCAAAACTTGAGATCTCATATGCAAAAAAAACAAGCAATACCTCACATTTCACTCACAAAAGAACATTCACTCAAGAACAAGGGTAAGTGTATCACTCAATTCCAACAAAAGCAAAAGCATGCTTGACATTTGGTATCATTCTAACTTAAACACAACATACATCAATGATGACAATCAAAAGGTCTTTATTTGGGTTGTAATGGGGCTAGGGACAGGGTATGTCAAGTAAGGCCAAAACAAGGAGAATTATCAAAAGCTAGTAGTCACCACGAAAAACATGCGCAACACCAAACTTCCTCCCCACACAATTATTATTATTTTTTTTACTTTTAACAAAACGACTTGACTACTCGAATGAAGGAGAATTACAAAAAACATAAGTATGCTCTCATATATAAATATATTTTTTTTAATTTTTTTTATGAGAGTTAAGATAAATAAGCAACCATAATCCTCCTTTAGATTTAACTTGAAAATCGACTAACAAGGTAACCAACAAAACATATATTTCCTCAAAAGTTATAAACAAAAGTAAACCCATTTCACACACCTTATTACTCCCTCAAGTTCCTACTAGCCTTTGACAAATTGGGATCAAGTATACGTAAGGCTGTACAAAAAAAAGGTCTTAGGCGAGTAATGTGGTGTGTCACCGAAAGAATTTGATTAAGCTCAAAGGGGTAACTAATTGATCACATAAGAATGGTGTGGATATTTTGGGAAATATGGGTTATTCCTAAATGCCTTTATCATCTTATCATCAATCAATGTCATGTGTTTCAAGAAAGAACTCAAACAAGTGCTAGCAATGCAAATGACAAGTGGACACTCAAACAAACGAATATAAATGCAAAAGATGTGCAATTAGGCTCAAAACTCACTTGGTGTGGTAGAACATAATCAATCTCAAGTAAAGGTATCCTCAATGCACCTACTTGTACTCAAAGCATGAAAACCAAATCATCTTACACCTAATCATGACCTTCTAATTTCTTGCACAAATCAAATAAGTCTACTAGTTTCACCTTGCTAGTGTAAGTGTGTGGACAAGAACTTAGCAAATCACTTCTCAATCAAAAGCTAAAGGAACACAAGATTATCATAGCATGTAAGGGTGGATCAAGCAACTAGAAATCAATTAACAAGACTAGAATAATATTAGAACTCTAATATTTACAATTCTACAACTCTTTTTGTGATTTTTTTTCATTTTTTAATTTTTTTTGGATTTTCTGACTTTTACACTAAAAACCGTCCCCCATACCTAAATCATGCATTGTCCTCATTGTATGCAAATGCAAAAGAAATGAGAAAGGAGAAAGGTGAGGAAATACCTGATAAAGGATGATGGAGACTGAAAACTTCTAAAAAATTACAAAAGAAAATAACTCACACACGCACACAATTCCTCCCCCATACCTAACGTTCATGAGGGGAGGTAAAGGAATAAAACCGAATTAGCCTATGCCGGCGGGAAAATTGGGGTGCAACTTTGAGAAAATATCAAGAAATTTTTGAAAATTTTCATTAGAAAAGATTTTCTCAAGCAACAAAGAATCATTCAACCTTATTGAACAAGTGTCACTAATGTTCTCCCTAAACCAAATTAATGCTTCTTTATTTTGTTTAAGCAAATTAGAGATAATGAAAGTTTGGTCATTGGTTGAATCACTAGGAATGACATAAGTTAAAGGTTCATCTTTTCCCAAGGGTTGTTGATCAAACTCGGAAAAATATAAAGTTGAGTCAAATGTAGGAGGTTTTCCCACGGGACTCTTAACAATGGTACTAGGTTTGACAACGGCCTCAACACGAACATCCTCGGGTGGTGTCTCCCACTTAGAACAAATGTTATCCAACTCTCTCAAAATCTCTTCCAAGGTCATATCCCTTAACGAATCAACATACTCTCGGTTAGACTCATGGTTGACTTAGAAATCCTCATTGAGAAGAGACTCAATCTCACTATCCTCAAGGTTTGACCAATTAACAATGTCATCAACAAGATTAACCCCGATTATTTGTTCATAAAGCTCATTGGGTTCTTTTCCGACATTAAAGATGTTAAGGTTTATTGTCATATTACCAAAAATGAGTTTCATCGAACTATCCCTATAATTAATCAAGGCATTAGATGTAGCAAGAAAAGTCGTCCTAGAATGATCGGGATTTGGTTCTTAGGATTCGTGATGGGTTGAGTCTCGAGGACAACAAAGTCAACCAGAAAGATGAATTCACCAACCTTAATTAGCACATCCTTAATTATTCCCTTAGGTGTTTTGACAGAACGATCGGCTAATTGAATTGTCATGTTCGTCTTTTGAAGTTCGCCTAAACCTAGGGCTTGATAGACCGAAAATGGAAGGAGATTCACACTAGCGCCCAAGTCAAGTAACGCCTTGTCCACAAAAGTATTGCCTATGACAAATAGAATTGTAGGACAACCGGGGTCCTTATATTTCACGGGAATTTGGTTCAAAAGAATTGAACTAACATGAGAAGTCAGAAAGGCTTTCATAGGGACATAAGTGGAATGTTTATGAGTACACAAATCTTTTAGACACTTAGCATAAGAGGGAATTTGTTGAATGGCATCTAAAAGAGGAATGTTGATCTCGACTTGCTTGAAAACTTCCAAAATCTTTTCTACTTGAGGCGATTGTTTGTTTGAAAGGAGTCTTTAAGGATAAGGAGCTTTAGGCTTAAAGACTCGTTCGCTAGACACATCGGGAATGGAATTGGAAAGTGGAACAACAATCGAAGATTCGTTAGTTGCAGGTGATGTTTGAGTCGATGAAGGCTCGCTAGATGATGATGATTTATGAGAAGATTCTGATGACTCAGGAGTGGATTTTGAAGATGATCAAGTGGTGAAGGTGTGGGACTAGATGACTGGAAAGGCTCGGGATTTGGAAGATGGCTTGAAGGATCAAGTTTAGGGTTTGGTTCAACATTTGACTCGTCTTCTTCGTTGGGGGACTCGACTCAAACTTGATTATCAACTTTGTTTCCCGACCTTAGAGAAATGATAGCATTAACATTTTCGGTAGGTCTTTGGTTGAGAGGAAATTTGGGGTTGACCTCGGGTTGACTCTAGAACTTGTTTTTCTCTCGCTCACACATGGCATTGGCTAATTGACTCACTTGAACCTCTAACTTAGATATGGCTTGAGTACTATCATTCAAAAGTTGCCTATCTTGAGTCATGGTTTGCATGAAGGTTTGTTGAGATTGAGCCAAATTAGTTGTTGATTTCAAAAGCGCATCAAGAGTCTTTTCCGAGGAATTAATTCTCTTATCCGACTCGTGAAAGCCGGGAGGGTGGGCGGGTGCTTGAGTTGGGGCTTGAATCGAGTTTGGATAAGGAACTTGATTTTGAATCGGGTACGAGTTTTGATTGGGCTTTTAAAAACAAGGAGGTTGAAAAGAAAGTGGCAGAGATTGGTAGTTTTAGCCTTGGTTCCACGAGAAAATTGGGTGATTCCTCCAACCGGGATTATAAGTAGGTGCAACTGGATCATTCCTAGGGATTGATTGAAACACCGCATTAATTTGATCATAGCCGGGAAAGTCCAAAAAACCTTGATTAAAATTAGAGCACATAGACACATTTGAGGGGGCCTTACTAGTTTCTAGGGCTTCGAGTCTTCTAGTAAGGGTGCCTAACTTGGTATCAGTAGCAATATTGTTTCCAATTGAATGCATACCCCTAGAAGAACTAGACGACTCGTTGGACTTATGAGGCTCCCTAGTAGACTGTTGTGGTCTTCTCGGCTAATTCTTCGAAAAATGCCCACCCTTCATCCTCATCTTTCTCCATGAATTTACCTTGGCACATAGACTCTAACAAAGCGGTTGTTGGACTATCTAAGGCCTCGTAAACGATATTACAAAGTCTCCATTTTCCTTGTATTCTTATTGTGGGGGCATTGTGATAAAAGATTTTTAAAACGATCAAAATATTTCCAAAAAGACTCATTTTTCTTTTGATGAAATTGATTTATCTCGTTTGTTATCCTTGTATTCTTATGGTTTGGAAAATATTTTTTAGAAAAATTACCACAAATCCCTCCCACGTAGAAATAGAATTCACCGGTAGGCTATAAAACCATTTTTTAGCATTTTCTTTAAGCATGAAATTAATGAGCCTAAGCCTAATCGAGTCCTCGGTTAATTGTTGGAGTTTTTGTAAGGCACAAACCTCCTCGAATTCATGGATGAAAAGATACGGGTCCTCACCTTCACTCCCGGTAAATTTGGGTAACATGCTAATATGTTGAGCTTTGATTTCGAAATTATTACCATTTACAGGAGGAAGAGTGATACACGAGGGTTGGGCAGAACGGGTGGGATAGCAACGGTCCTTAAGAGACATGGCCATGTTTACTATTGGTTCGGAATTATCTAAAGACTCGCAATCAGAAGAAGAAGAAATCTCAAACGATCTCACTAGTCTAGAAGAGTTATCCCTAATCCAAATAGTACGCACAAACCGTGAAAGGGAACACGTAGCAAATAAGGGTGATAAAATAAACACACAAAAAAAGGGTGAAAAAAAATTAAAAGAAAAAAAAATTATGGTTTTGCTTTTAATCGAAGAAGAAGGAGAGCAGGGGAACTATGGGTTCTAATTGAAGGAGAAATACATAAAAAAAATTGGTTTTGCTGAGAAAACGACATATAGCTTCGAATTAACCAAAATACGAACTGATTTTTTTTTCTTAAGCTTCAAATTAAGAGAAGTGAAATCAGGTAACAAATACTGAAAATTACTAAAACTAATATTTTTGTGTTTTTTTATTTTTAAAAATAACTAAATACAATAATAAAGAAATAACTACGAAATTAAAATTTACACTAAAACGAGGATTTGAGAATAAATTAAAATGACCCACAATAAAATCGAAATTTAAAGGGGCAAAATTACGAATTAAAACTAAAATTAAAACTACGAGCAAGAAAATAAAAAATCATTATTTTCAACCCATAGTGGTTAGCATTTCGCTAGTTTGTCCACTAAACGGATTTACGAAAATAATGAAAGCTATGCAACAAAAACGAAAGAACAAGACGAGAAAATAAATGAAACAGAATTTTTGCATTAAAATAAAAAGTGTTTACAAGATTTGAAACTAAGAAAAATAAGAAATTAAAGCTACCCTAAAATCTAAGTTGATAATTAGAAGGGGGTGAGGGGGTATTTATAGGATAAGAATTAGGGTAAAGGGGTATGTTGGGTTAATCTCCACCATACACCTTTTAATGTGGTGGAGAAATCCTAGCCATCTAAATGTTTCCTCCCCCCTTAAGCTTTGTAGAGTAGATCTTGGCCATACACTTATTTAGTGTGTTGGGATGATTTCCACCTTCCATGTGTCTTGAAAGATTCCCTTTCCACCAAGCTCCTAATTCTTTTTCCTTTTTTCATTTAATTCCTTTTTCTTCGTCTTTTCCCCTTCCTTGCTCTTTATTTCTTTATTTTACCATTTCTTTATTTATTCACGAATTTCCTGAAATGCAACAAAATAAATTATTAAAATACGAGTTCAAGCAATAAATAGGTAATAAAAATATGTAAAAATATGCACTTATCATCATGCAAGGCCTCCAGCCAACCTGGTCTTACCGAGTAGGCCTCACCAAGGGCGTGGCCGAGGTGCTTGAGCCGAGCAGGTCTGGGAAGGGCCTTGGTCGAGCAGAAAAACAAGAAAAACCAGAAAAATCAAGAAAAACATGCAATTTCTTGGGATCGAAATTAGTGATAAAATTTCAGAAAATTGAGTCGAAACGATAATTTCTGAATAGTACTAGTCTTCAGAAATAAAAAAATTCCAGTTTATTTCGGAATAGTACTAGTCATCAGAAATAAAAAATTTCCAGCTCGACCCAGGCCAGGGCTCTGCCCCTTGGACCCCGCCCGGGGGCTGCTGCCCCCCGGACCCCCGCTCGTTTAGCATCATTTAGCAATGTTTAGTGCCGTTTAGCGTCATTTAGTGCCGTTTAATGCCGTTTAGCATCGTTTAAACGTCGTCTAAGATCGTTTAGCACCGTATAGTGTCGTTTAGCAACACTTTAATACCTTTAAAGGTTAATTCACACGAAAAATAGGTAAACATCATCGTAAATGCGTCGGTCGCTCCACGCTTTACACTAAAACGGTATTCGTGAAACACTAGTGTACAGAGATAAAACCCGGAGTATCGAAAAAGACAAATATAACTTCTACGAAAACATGAAACATTTTCCCATAAGTTGGGGGCAAATGATATGGGTAAAAGTAAAACCCTAAAACTGTAATTAATGCTATATTTATTATGTAATAAATGAGGCCCAATAGGAAGGATCGAAATCCCAGTTGGCCTTGAATTTGTTATACTTGGATCAAGGATGCAGCCTGTATCGGGGACGACCAATAAAAGGCTCGCTTCTAGAATCCTTGATTTGGAACTCAGAAATCTACAAGGAATCTGAATCCTTGATTGACACAAATTACAATCACCGACTTTGAGAAAGACTTAGCCTCTAAGGCATACAACTATACAAGGAAACAGACTCCTACAAGGTAGGAGTCTAGAACCTTCCTCAAGGAAGACTTGCCCACCAAGTCACCTAACCCTACTACGATTCTTAGGCTTCTCAGCCTATATAAAGGGCCTGACCCCTCATTCTTAGAACTACGTTTTTGGCTTGATTCTTGATATTCATCAAGGTACGTAGGCATCTTGTGAAGGTAGAATTAGCCACGAACACGAGAGCAGCCATTAAAAGCACGAAGCTCACAAACCCCATCATTAAATACAAGTAAACCCTAGCCGCAATTCAATAACCTAGTTTTTATTCCATAACAGTTCCATAACTTATTTTTAAAATTTTCTTTTTTTATAAAAATAGGATTGTTCTATTTTTATAAAAAAATAGAAAATTTCAAAAATAAGTTATGGAACTATCCTTCAAATCTACCTTAAAATGCGTACCAGACACCCTATTTTGAAACGTTAACAATTGGGTGGGACGTAGGGAGTAATCGATTCTAATACCCGCTCTAGAGTGAACAAAATAGATTATATTGTAACGCCATTCTAATTCCAGCATGATCAAAACATCATCAGTAAAATGGTTCCTATTCCTATTTACCCCTTCCAACCACTCCTATTCCAGGAGAGATATATTTAACATATACTTCTTCAACAGGAACGATATGTTTGGGTGCGAGGGTGCGCAGGGATGCGGCCTGATACGTACGGGATGCGCTATCAATTGTGTCCTCATATTTCACTGCTCCGATTCGTGGGGGTGTGGGAGAAAGGGGATGCGGGAATGGCATAAACAGCAATAAGAAGATTAGATTGAGAGAAGAAAAGAGAGCAGTTGTCATCGCCGTTGGTTTTTTCCGGTCGTTTTCGTCGCCGTTCTCCGATCGTTGCATCTCCTTTCCGCCTTTATTGGTTGGGTAAGTACACTCATCTTCATCTTTGATATGTGTTTATTTGAATCACTGAGTAGTGTACTACTGTTATACATGTGTGTTTCTATTATGTGTATATATGCGTATATATGTGGGGTGTACAGTTCCGTTTATACATATATCTGGTGTGTGTGTTGTTGACTATGCCTATTATTTCTACAAATAAGATAAGTTACACTTATACATGCTATGTGCATGAACACGTGTGTTAGGTAGTCAGGCATATTAACACTTTTTGCTATGTATTTTTATTATTAAGGTTGATTAAATTGTTTTTATTATCTAATTAAAATAAAAAATTGAATTAATATATTAAATAAACATAAAATATTTTAATATTTGCCGTATCTCGCCGCACCCGAATCACAATATTTTAAAATTTCTCGAATCCTCGTATCCCTGTACAGCGCAATATTCACCTTAGGCATTTGGAAATTCGCTCTTCACCAGTAAATTGAATAAGTTGTGGAGAGAATCCACTTGATCACTTTGTGGAGCGAAAAATGACTTTTGCCATTTGTGAAGAGAAAAAATGGCTTAGGCCTCCCTGAGGAGCAATTTTATGCTTGGCTCACTTGAGGAGTGAAATCCTCCTTGGCCATGTGAGGAGCAAATCCTGTGTACTCCTTCAAAATCATTCTTCATCTTATTTCCTTAACAAATATCTCGAATTTAACCTTCCCACAATTTACTCCCTTTTCAGCACTTGATCAATTCTTCTGTCTATTCTAAATACAATGATCTATTTCGTTGAGTTGACGTTTAGTGCTCTGGTCTAATTCAAAAATGACTAATCCTGATCTTGATCACTGTACTTTCTTTTACAATATCAATTGAGCAAGTCTACAGCTTTGTTGTTGCTTTAAATGATATCCATTGGAGTCCTCTGGTACTAACATTGAATCTTAAATACTTCTAAAGTTTCAAACGTCTTTAAACTTTGTTCGTCACTGTATCTTCTAATCTTCTGGATTCTTTTGCTTCATTTAATATTGTACTATCTTTTGTTCCTGTGTTGAGTTATCGTTATCTCTATTACATATTACGTTACACTATGTTTTACACTGATGACAGTTTTGACATGTTTGAGTTGGTGAACATCTTCAGGCGCGCAGATCATGTCTGAAAATTGGGTGCTATGTGACATTGTTCATGTCCCCTTCTCTGCATATTTATCTGCTCTTACTCTTACGAACGAGGCAATTTATGCTAATGGTTGCAAGAAACTCTGTCTATGGAACCACCATCCATTTAAGGCCTCTTGGATGCAGACAAGATAGCATAATAGCTATGTTTATGATTTATGTTATGAAATTAATTAAGCCATGTATTATTTGCATTATTATCTGAATAAATGGCTTCTTATTTAAAGTTTTTCACTTGCATCAAAACATAACATTCCCACTAGCTATATTCAATGATCAAAGCAATGATCAACAAAAAAACAACATTCTCAACAAATCTCAGTCCAAACTATTCTCTGGACAACATTCTTCATTTTACTCAATTTTTTTTAAAAGTTCTGTAATTCAGACAACACTCTAGAACCGTTGTTTTGAAGATATTAAACAATTCAGTTTAAGAAACACTTGTCTGATTTCAATATGGTTAATTGTAGATTTATCTGAAATACTTTCAAACAATTGTTCGTATAAACCGTTATGTAGGCCGTTTAGTTTACAGTATAATTTGAGTTGCTAGACAATGGTTTATAAATCGTTGTAGCGGACTGGTTTAGACAATACTTATTTTGGGATGAAAATTAAAATGTTATCTGTTTATTTCAGCCAATACTTTTTTGTTGGACTGTTGTCTGATAAGTGTTGTCTGTTTTAGTTTTTGTTGTAGTGTCTTTTCGACAGCTCCTAAATTCGATCATATTTGGTCGAAATTAGCCGGTCCCATTAAATTCAACCATATAAATAGGCCACAATCAAATATATTGAATCGAAAAAGACCTAACTGTCTTGTAGTGACCCTAATTTTTATTCCGCAAAAGCCATGAACACAACACCAATGACAGTTGACAAATTTAATCCAAATCATACTAGTAAGGGATGAAATGGTCAAGTTAATTACAATATTAGAAATTTCTTAATATAATGAAATGAGGATTTGCGCACACTTATATCTACAAGCTAGATTAAGGCGTTCATGTCAACCAACTATTAAAAATTGTGTTAAAATATTCAGTAATTAATTATTAGCTAGTTAGAGGTAAAAGGTTACCTTTGTTTTGGCGGAGCCAAGCATGTTCGAGAATTATCAACTATGGCTGCAGCAAGTAATGCAAGACCACTGGAATTCCATGGGCTGAATTGTTGAGATTATGAAACTAAGGTAAACATTTCAGAATGCATCCAACTGAGAAGAATTGAGCAATAAAAATATATTTATAACATTGGTCAGTGGTAATGCTAATGGTGTGCTATATATAAGAAATGTCTAAAAAATTGCATAAAATATCTGCTGGAGATTTCTGCAACCACCGATTAAAGTTTATGGGAAATTCTGCCAATATACTATTAGTTATGAGGAACATATATGGTAGAATGGAAGGGTTGAAAAATGGAGAGAACTACCTTAAATATGCGTGGAGAAATACACTCCTGCTTCTAGAAGAATGAGCAAAAACAGCGGGTAATTTAAGACAATATACTCAGAAATCAAGGTAAACATGCAAACTTATAGAGTCTAGTTATTTATATCGATCAGGGAAAATTTATTAAAATTAGCATACAAATTCAACGTCATAAACCTGACTAAATTTGCACACAAACAGAGAATGTTTGCTCTCACAAGGACATTTTAAACGAATTAAAAACTTGGTAAAAAGTTACTACAAGTCATTAACATGATTTTAACAATCATTAGTAAGCAGGAAAAATATTTGATTGCCAAGCTTACAGAACTTACAATAGAGTTTGCAGGGCACCTGATATACCATCTTTCTGCTTGTTCAATACTACCTCCGTCCCTTTTTAGTTGGCATATTTGCAAAAAACACACATATTAAGAAACATTTAATTATGTAATTTGTTTCCATGTTTGCCCTTAATTTTAACATTAAATGATGAGTTATGAGTGTGTATATTAAATATAAAGTCAAACATTGGTATTAGAAATAAAGGGGTATATATGGAAAAATTGGTAAAAATATATATTGGAACAAGGAATGTGACAACTATTTAAGGACAATTTTTTTTTGCAAATGTGCCAACTAAAAAGGGACGGAGGGAGTATTAATCAGCAATGATTTACATGCATATGCCTCCTCAACTGGAACTAAATATTTCTACAAAGCTAGTTTGTTCTGTAAAATAAATATTACACTTGACATAAACCAATGTAAATCATAAAACATATTTTACAATCTCTGGTAGTTGCATCATACCTGCCTATATTAGATTTAGAGTTTCAGCTACAACGGAGAGAAATAAAAACAAAAGGAAATTTAAGTCTAAACAAGAAAGCTTAGAATAATCTGGTATAGCCTAGTGACGAAGAGATATGCCTGTATAATCCATCTGTCCAATACAACAGAAAGATTGAATTTAATTCAAGATGGATTGAAGTTTTATAAATAAATAAATACGTCGGCGACGATCCTTTAATTATTTTAGAATGGAAGACTATGTGCCTGTTTGGCACACTTTAGAGATTTTAGAGATTTATGGACTTATTTTCGGGTAAAATTATTTAATGTATGTTTGAGATTCAATAAGTTTCAAAAATAAGTTGAAAAAAAAGTTGGAAAGTGAGGAATCTCTAACTTTCTCTTAAAATAATAAGTTGACTTATTCTGAAAAAAAGTTCCCCAAACACCCGTTATATACCCACGTTTCAAGAATTCTAGAGGATGAAATCGTGACAGGAATTTCTAGAAACGTTTCAAGAATTCTAGAGGATGAAATCATGACAGGAATTTCTAGAATTTTTTGAAGAGCAAATATACATAGGTGAACTCCACTTCCCGTCTCTCCCTCTAGCTCATTATAAATGTTGTTTTTTTATTTTTGATTGATCAAAATGTGATTAAAATTATATGTATATTAAATAATTGAGAAATATAAAAGAAGTTATATTATGAAAAAGTACATATAATCTATTTTAAAATGTGACATTCAGTTTTTTAAAATAATAATTGAATAGTTTTTAATTTTTAATCAAAAATAAGTTAATTTGACCACTAAAAAGTAAAGAAAAACATGTAAAATGTGATAGAGGAAATGTTTAATTTACCACTATCTCAAAGGGCTTGTGTAAAAAAAAGTGTGAGCAAGAATGCAGAAGGAATGCAATTATTTTTACTTACACATCATCATACATTAGTAATTAAAGCAACGTCCTAACCTTAAATTTGTTTAAAATTTGAAACTGTGAACGTATTTAGATCCAAGTTCTAAGTATATTGGACTTAGTTATTAAAAAATTAAATTAAGTTTTTAATTTACCACAATTAACTTATATCAACGTAATATGTGGAAAAATTGTCAAGTTAATTGATATAAAAATAATGACTTATAAATGCATAGATATTCATAAAAATTAGTAAAATGCAGATGAATTCCTGAAACCTCAACTCAACTAGAATTTTAGAATGGAAGACTATATACTTTTGAGAGGATGAAATCCAGACACGAATTTCTAGAATTTTTTAAAGAGCTAATCATATACATAGGTGATCTCCACTTGCAGTCTCTCCCACTAGCTCATTATGAATGTTGTTTTTTATTTTTGATTGATCACAATTTGATTAAAATTTATATGTATATTAAATAATTGAGAAATATAAATGAAATTATATTATTAAAAAGTACATTTAATCTATTTTAAAATGTAACATTTAGTTTTTTTCAATAATAATTAAATAATTTTTAATCAAAAATAATTTAATTTGACCACTAAAAAGGAAACAACAACATGTAAAATGTGATAGTGGAAATATTTAATTCCCACTATCTACAAGGGCTTGCGGAAAAAAAAGTGAGCAATAATGCAAAAGGAATGCAATTATTTTTACTTACACATCATATGTTAGTAAAGTAATGTCCTAACCTTAAATTTGGTTAAAATTTGAAACTGTGAAAGTATTTAGATCCAAAGATCTCAGTATACTTGACTCAGTTCAAAAAAAAATTAAATTAATTAGTTTTCTAATTTATCACAATTAACTTATATCCAAGTAATATGTGGGAAATTTTCAAGTTAATTGTATAAAAATAATGTTATAAATGCATAGATATTCATAAAAATTAGTAAAATGTAAATGAATTCCTAAAACATCAACTCAACTAGAATTTTAGAATGGAAGACTATGTACGTACATTTCAAGAATTGGAGAGGATGAAATCCTTCTAGAATTGAGCTAATCATATACATAAGTGATCTCCACTTTCCTTCTCTCCCTCTATCTCATTATAAATGTAGTTTTTTATTTTTGATTGATCAAAATTTCATTAAAATTTATATGTATATTAAATAATTGAGAAATATAAAAGAAATTATTTTATTAAAAAGTACATTTAATCTGTTATAAAATGTCAAATTCAGTTTTTACAATAATAATTGAATAATTTTTAATTTTTAATCAAAAATAATTTAATTTAACCACTAAAAAGTCAACAAAAACATATAAAATGTGTAAAATATGATAGAGGAAATATTTAATTTGTCACCATCTCCTATCTCCAAGGGCTTCTAGAAAAAAAATTGAGCAAGAATGCAAAAGGAATGCAATTATTTTTACTTACACATAATCATACGTTAGTAAAGGAACGTGCCATTTTTACTTACACATCATCATACGTTAGTAAAGGAACGTGCTAACCTTAAATTTGGTCAAAATTTGAAACTGTGAAAGTATTTAGATCCAAGTATTCATGGATGATTTACCAAATGATATCTCATATTTTGATTATACATGCGTTACTTGTGATATTTATGAGCTATATACATATATATATATATACCAGTCGACCCATGCACACAAAACCCCAAAGAGAAAGAAAGACACTTGTCACAGAGAGAGAGAGTTTAGAGAGAGATGGAAGGAAGAGACGGACAAGAACGACAACAGGAGGCTGAGAAGCGGAGGCAATTGCTTCAGCAGCTCCCGAACAAGAAATGTCCGAGGTGTGATTCCCAGGACACCAAGTTCAGTTATTTCAACAATAAGGACTTATCACAGGAGCGCTACCATTGCAAAAACTGCAAAAGGTACTGGACCCATCGTGGAAAGTTGAGAGATGTACCCGAGAGTGCAGCTGTACAGAAACAGATGCCTGCTAGCATTAGTGTTGAAGTTGGTCCTTATAAAATAACGAGGGTCAATTCACTAGACGAATTATTTGGATTTAATTCTGGAAGCCAAGCTGATAGATCAAATGCGAATATCTCTCAGTCAGCCACCTACAATCAGGCTAAACTAAATTTTATCAGTGGCAATAAGACATCAACATAACTCTGATCGGGGATAGTTAGGGCCAGTACGGGAATCTTTTCTGGTTGGCCCTCCAATTTCAACTTCTAGGCAATCACTCAATTACATTTATCTTGTTTTGGTTGTAGACGTACCAATAAATATACTTTATGTAGTTCTTATATTATTTCTGGATTTTTATTTTGTTTTGAAATGAATAATATTTTACTTCTTTGATTGCTGACTGTTAAATAGGGAGGATTCCTTGAGTTTGTGAACAATCTTTTGTGGTCAAGCTGACTCTATATATATACGTTGCTTTTATAGTAATAGTGGCCTCAAAAAATTAAAACTATGTACCTGTATGTAAATCAAATCAACATATTATGACTAAAATATAAAGTAAAATTCTAGTCAACCGGCTCTTGTAACACATTAAAGTTTTTAAAATTTTGGTCGCTTAACATGACAGTGATTCTTTCCGTTCTGTTTCCATTATTCTCATATATTTATTTAATTTAAAAAAAAATGTTTTCGCCAAGAATACTTCAATAGTTAAAACATGTAAAAAAAAAAATTGCAGGTAGGAGGAAAGATTTAAAAAATAATTGAGCATGCACAACTTTATATTAAAGAGATTTGGGTTAAAAATAGGTATAGTACTAAGAAGTTTTTAGGTACGCGGGAGAATGGAGCATCCTTGCACAAATTTGAGGGTTCTAACAACTAGTTAAAAGGAATAGAATGGTGAAAAGAAATATTTTTAATTATCTTTTTTTTAGTTAATTTTTCATTCAATATATTTTATTTTCATTCACAAAGCATCTCGGATGGAAATATTTTTAGCAAAAAAACTCTAAGTGAAAAATATTATATATAACTAGTTTATAGTTTATAACTAGTGAGAGAAAGAATGACATAAATACCATGCACAGTGACCTCCACTTACCAAAATAACATTTTTTTTTTTTGAAGAAAACATTTTTTTTAATTGATGGCCAAAAGTACCAGCCAGTTACGCATTTGACAAGAGCTTAACAAAAAAAAAAATCCTATTACGCATTTGGCAACTGAGTAATACATATAAAAAAATTTTCCTGTTACCCCTTTGGAGAATGCGTTATGGAAGTACTGTTTCACCTATTACCCCACCTATTACCCCTTTTTAAAATGTGTAACTAATATAAAACCTATTACCCCCATCCCAAATGCGTAATAGAGTGGTATTTTTGGCCACTTTTTCAAAAAGTGGTATTCTCGTCAAAATTTTGTGCAAAAATGGCATTCTTGGCCTTTGCCCCTAGTGAGATGCAAAGATTTCTTTTGATATGTAATAAATTTTACTATATATTACAATAATATTTTTATATAATAAATATTTATAATATTTTATTTTAATTTTAATTTTAAATTTAATGATTTAAGATAAATTTAATTAATGATATACATGGCTTAAAACTTATATTATAAAATTTTAAAATAAATGTGTCGTTGATGGGGTTTCAACCTTGAAATTTTAGTAAATTAATTTAATTATATAATATATTAGTGAAAACTAACAGTCACTATTTTACTAAAAATTTAACGACCATTACTAAATATCTAACAGTCATTATTAATAGTATACAGATTTCTTTTATATTTTGTTAGTGGTTAAAAAATATGGTGTAATATTTTTTGGGTATATATTAATTATTGTAAGATTATGTTTAAATTAAAAGTTAACATGTTTTAATTAGAAAAGAAATATTATTGATTGGATGGTATGATAGGTTTTTATAAAAAGTAATAACATCAATAAAAAATAAACATTTTTAATTAAAAAAGGCAATCGACTAATTATCATTATTAATATTATTTTATTATGTATTTTAATAATTATGATGACCGTGCCGATAATCGAACCAACAAAATTTCAATACCTGTGCGATACACGGGTTTCTTTTATTATGTTATAAATTTTATTTAATATTACAATTATATTTTTATATAATCATTATTTTTAATAATTTTTTTAAATTTAATTTAATATACTTATTGTTGTGGAATAAAAACTTGGGTTTTAGATTGCGGCTAGGGTTCCTGCGTATTTAATGCTAGGATTGGTGAGCTTCGAGCTTTAATGGCTGATCAAGTGTTTCGTGACTTAAATCGGGTCCTCACAAGATGCCTACGTATCTCAGAGTTGAGAATCAAGCCAAAAACGTAGTTCTAAGAATGAGGGGTCAGGCCCTTATATAGGCATTAGGCTCTATCGAATTCCAGATCCTTCTTTGTAGAAATTAGTTTTATGATTAGGTGCCTTGGAGACTACTTGTAGAGTTATATCCATGTTTGACTCTTATTTCCAAGCAGTTAATTATCCATCAATATTAATTACGAAATTAATATTTAATTAGGGTTTTGGGCTTCATTAATGAGCCTCGTATTTGGAGCAGGATAGGTCTAATTAATATATCATTAATTTTGTCTTTATGGCTTATTTTTAGCCCATATAAACAAAGTATACAAATTTTTAATTTATTTTATTAATAATTGAAAAATATGGTGTGATGTTTTCGGGTATATATTAATGATTGTAAGATTAGTTTAAAATTAGGTAAATGGCCAAAATCATCACTGTACTATTCGAAAACTTTCACTTAGGTCATCAACCCAAAAAAGCTTTTAGACGAATTACTTAATTCAATATAACTTTCAATTTGGTCATTGTACATTAAAAATATGTCAATGCCGTTAATTTTTCGTTGACTTAACGGATGTCTGTTAACTTTTTACACCTCAGCTCCCAAATAGTTACAACTCAGCGCCATATCATCATCCATGTCATTTATCTAAAATCTAATATATTATTTATTTAACAAAAGAGAAAAATAGTAAAACATATAAAAATCTTTAACACAATCTCACCCCCCTAACTCCTGCATCCCCCCTTTTCATCCCCTTCCCGTAGCCTTCGTTCACCACTTCGCCGGACCTTCAACCCACAGTCCACCATCCTCTCTCCTAACTTTCAAACACATCTCTTACCTCCCTTGTCGTTCAAACCCACCATCACCCCTTCGACCTTGTACCCACAACCTCCGGCCACACCTCCACCTCCCAACACTTCATTCATTCCTCCAACTCCATTTCCTGCAAATCGCTGACTGTAGCCGCCCATCTCCCTTCAATCCACCAACCACCACAACTCATCAGCTTCAACTCGCAACAATCACCGCGCCTCCTGCAACCTCCAATGCCAATCACCACCCCATCTCCTTCAGCACCGCCGCCGTTCTTCTCTCTTCACCACCAATCTCTCCTTCTCACTCCCATCCGCAATTCCCTCCAACCGCAGCCACCCATCTCTTTCCACTTACCCCTTCCGCCATCAACATTCATCTACTCCTCTCTCACCCTTTCTCCATTTTCTTCACCTATGACCCACACCACAACACCGGCCGCCCCTCCGCCGCTTCACCATAAAAGGCCTACGACCACATTTAAAGCCTATGTTGCCTTTGGATATGTTGCCTTTGCCATGCATGTTTTTGGTTATTACAACATTATCATTTTTATGTTTCGATAGGTAGAAAAATTATGTTGCTATAGAATAGAAGTGTTTGCATGTTGCCCTAGGTATCAAATTGTGTTGCCATCATTTTTTAATGTACAAAATTTCACATTTTCTAATAAAAATAAAAGTTTAACCTTTTTTCACATGAAAGTTAATTTATTTAGATAAAAATAATTAAGAAGTTTTTATAAAATTCAAGAATATTCCAGTAGAAGTGAATATTTCATTAAAAATGTTAAAATATTTTAAGGTGAATAATTTATTTTTATGTTCATTAAATATTATTCAACAAAATTTTTAAAATGATTTTTTTTCTATAAATATTTTAATAAATCATTAAAATAAAAATTGGGGTGCAACTTTGAGAGAATATCAAGAAATTTTTGAAAATTTTCATTAGAAAAGATTTTCTCAAGCAACAAAGAATCATTCAACCTTATTGAACAAGTGTCACTAATGTTCTCCCTAAACCAAATTAATGCTTCTTTATTTTGTTTAAGCAAATTAGAGATAATGAAAGTTTGGTCATGGGTTGAATCACTAGGAATGACATAAGTTAAAGGTTCATCTTTTCCCAAGGGTTGTTGATCAAACTCGGAAAAATATAAAGTTGAGTCAAATGTAGGAGGTTTTCCCACGGGACTCTTAACAATGGTACTAGGTTTGACAACGGCCTCAACACGAACATCCTCGGGTGGTGTCTCCCACTTAGAACAAATGTTATCCAACTCTCTCAAAATCTCTTCCAAGGTCATATCCCTTAACGAATCAACATACTCTCGGTTAGACTCATGGTTGACTTTGAAATCCTCATTGAGAAGAGACTCAATCTCACTATCCTCAAGGTTTGACCAATTAACAATGTCATCAACAAGATTAACCCCGATTGTTTGTTCATAAAGCTCATTGGGTTCTTTTCCGAAATTAAAGATGTTAAGGTTTATTGTCATATTACCAAAAATGAGTTTCATCGAACTATCCCTATAATTAATCAAGGCATTGGATGTAGCAAGAAAAGTCGTCCTAGAATGATCGGGATTTGGTTCTTAGGATTCGTGATGGGTTGAGTCTCGAGGACAACAAAGTCAACCAGAAAGATGAATTCACCAACCTTAATTAGCACATCCGTAATTATTCCCTTAGGTGTTTTGACAGAACGATCGGCTAATTGAATTGTCATGTTCGTCTTTTGAAGTTCGCCTAAACCTAGGGCTTGATAGACCGAAAATGGAAGGAGATTCACACTAGCGCCCAAGTCAAGTAACGCCTTGTCCACAAAAGTATTTCCTATGACACATGAAATTATAGGACAACCGGGGTCCTTATATTTCACGGGAATTTGGTTCAAAAGAATTGAACTAACATGAGAAGTCAGAAAGGCTTTCTTAGGGACGTAAGTGGAATGTTTATGAGTACACAAATCTTTTAGACACTTAGCATAAGAGGGAATTTGTTGAATGGCATCTAAAAGAGGAATGTTGATCTCGACTTGCTTGAAAACTTCCAAAATCTTTTCTACTTGAGGCGATTATTTGTTTGAAAGGAGTCTTTAAGGATAAGGAGCTTTAGGCTTAAAGACTCGTTCGCTAGACACATCGGGAATGGAATTGGAAAGTGGAACAACAATCGAAGATTCGTTAGGTGAAGGTGATGTTTGAGTCGATGAAGGCTCGCTAGATGATGATGATTTATGAGAAGATTCTGATGACTCAGGAGTGGATTTTGAAGATGATCAAGTGGTGAAGGTGTGGGACTAGATGACTGGAAAGGCTCGGGATTTGGAAGATGGCTTGAAGGATCAAGTTTAGGGTTTGGTTCAACATTTGACTCGTCTTCTTCGTTGGGGGACTCGACTCCAACTTGATTATCAACTTTGTTTCCCGACCTTAGAGAAATGATAGCATTAACATTTTCGGTAGGTCTTTGGTTGAGAGGAAATTTAGGGTTGACCTCGGGTTGACTCGGGAACTTGTTTTTCTCTCGCTCACACATGGCATTGGCTAATTGACTCACTTGAACCTCTAACTTAGATATGGCTTGAGTACTATCATTCAAAAGTTGCCTATCTTGAGTCATGGTTTGCATGAAGGTTTGTTGAGATTGAGCCAAATTAGTTGTTGATTTCAAAAGCGCATCAAGAGTCTTTTCCAAGGAATTAATTCTCTTATCCGACTCGTGAAAGCCGGGAGGGTGGGAAGGTGCTTGAGTTGGGGCTTGAATCGAGTTTGGATAAGGAACTTGATTTTGAATCGGGTACGAGTTTTGATTGGGCTTTTAAAAACAAGGAGGTTGAAAAGAAAGTGGCAGAGATTGGTAGTTTTAGCCTTGGTTCCACGAGAAAATTGGGTGATTCCTCCAACCGGGATTATAAGTAGGTGCAACTGGATCATTCCTAGGGATTGATTGAAACACCGCATTAATTTGATCATAGCCGGGAAAGTCCAAAAAACCTTGATTAAAATTAGAGCACATAGACACATTTGAGGGGGCCTTACTAGTTTCTAGAGCTTCGAGTCTTCTAGTAAGGGTGGCTAACTTGGTATCAGTAGCAATATTGTTTCCAATTGAATGCATACCCCTAGAAGAACTAGACGACTCGTTGGACTTATGAGGCTCCCTAGTAGACTGTTGTGGTCTTCTCGGCTAATTCTTCGAAAAATGCCCACCCTTCATCCTCATCTTTCTCCATGAATTTACCTTGGCACATAGACTCTAACAAAGCGGTTGTTGGACTATCTAAGGCCTCGTAAACGATATTACAAAGTCTCCATTTTCCTTGTATTCTTATTGTGGGGGCATTGTGATAAAAGATTTTTAAAACGATCAAAATATTTCCAAAAAGACTCATTTTCCTTTTGATGATACTGATTTATCTCGTTTGTTATCCTTGTATTCTTATGGTTTGGAAAATATTTTTTAGAAAAATTACCACAAATCCCTCCCACGTAGAAATAGAATTCACCGGTAGGCTATAAAACCATTTTTTAGCATTTTCTTTAAGCATGAAATTAATGAGCCTAAGCCTAATCGAGTCCTCGGTTAATTGTTGGAGTTTTTGTAAGGCACAAACCTCCTCGAATTCATGGATGAAAAGATACGGGTCCTCACCTTCACTCCCGGTAAATTTGGGTAACATGCTAATATGTTGAGCTTTGATTTCGAAATTATTACCATTTACGGGAGGAAGAGTGATACACGAGGGTTGGGCAGAACGGGTGGGATAGCAACGGTCCTTAAGAGACATGGCCATGTTTACTATTGGTTCGGAATTATCTAAAGACTCGCAATCAGAAGAGGAAGAAATCTCAAACGATCTCACTAGTCTAGAAGAGTTATCCCTAATCCAAATAGTACGCACAAACCGTGAAAGGGAACACGTAGCAAATAAGGGTGATAAAATAAACACACAAAAAAAGGGTGAAAAAAAAATTAAAAGAAAAAAAAATTATGGTTTTGCTTTTAATCGAAGAAGAAGGAGAGCAGGGGAACTATGGGTTCTAATTGAAGGAGAAATACATAAAAAAAAAATTGGTTTTGCTGAGAAAACGACATATAGCTTCGAATTAACCAAAATACGAACTGATTTTTTTTCTTAACTTCAAATTAAGAGAAGTGAAATCAGGTAACAAATACTGAAAATTACTGAAACTAATATTTTTGTGTTTTTTTATTTTTAAAAATAACTAAATACAATAATAAAGAAATAACTACGAAATTAAAATTTACACTAAAACGAGGATTTGAGAATAAATTAAAATGACCCACAATAAAATCAAAATTTAAAGGGGAAAAATTACGAATTAAAACTAAAATTAAAACTACGAGCAAGAAAATAAAAAATCATTATTTTCAACCCATAGTGGTTAGCATTTCGCTAGTTTGTCCACTAAACGGATTTACGAAAATAATGAAAGCTATGCAACAAAAACGAAAGAACAAGACGAGAAAATAAATGAAACAGAATTTTTGCATTAAAATAAAAAGTGTTTACAAGATTTGAAACTAAGAAAAATAAGAAATTAAAGCTACCCTAAAATCTAAGTTGATAATTAGAAGGGGGTGAGGGGGTATTTATAGGATAAGAATTAGGGTTAAGGGGTATGTTGGGTTAATCTCCACCATACACCTTTTAATGTGGTGGAGAAATCCTAGCCATCTAAATGTTTCCTTCCCCCTTAAGCTTTGTAGAGTAGATCTTTGCCATACACTTATTTAGTGTGTTGGGATGATTTCCACCTTCCATGTGTCTTGAAAGATTCTCTTTCCACCAAGCTCCTAATTCTTTTTCCTTTTTTCATTTAATTCCTTTTTCTTCGTCTTTTTCCCTTCCTTGCTCTTTATTTCTTTATTTTTCCATTTCTTTATTTATTCACGAATTTCCTGAAATGCAACAAAATAAATTATTAAAATACGAGTTCAACCAATAAATAGGTAATAAAAATATCTAAAAATATGCACTTATCATCATGCAAGGCCTCCAGCCAACCTGGTCTTACCGAGTAGGCCTCACTAAGGGCGTGGCCGAGGTGCTTGAGCCGAGCAGGTCTGGGAAGGGCCTTGGTCGAGCAGAAAAACAAGAAAAACCAGAAAAATCAAGAAAAACATGCAATTTCTTGGGATCGAAATTAGTGATAAAATTTCAGAAAATTGAGTCGAAACGATAATTTCTGAATAGTACTAGTCTTCAGAAATAAAAAATTTCCAGTTTATTTCGGAATAGTACTAGTCATCAGAAATAAAAAATTTCCAGCTCGACCCAGGCCAGGGCTCTGCCCCTTGGACCCCGCCCGGGGGCTGCTGCCCCCCGGACCCCCGCTCGTTTAGCATCATTTAGCAATGTTTAGTGTCGTTTAGCGTCATTTAGTGCCGTTTAACGCCGTTTAGCATCGTTTAAACGTCGTCTAAGATCGTTTAGCACTGTATAGTGTCGTTTAGCAACACTTTAATACCTTTAAAGGTTAATTCACACGAAAAATAGGTAAACATCATCGTAAATGCGTCGGTCGCTCCACGCTTTACACTAAAACGGTATTCGTGAAACACTAGTGTACAGAGATAAAACCCGGAGTATCGAAAAAGACAAATATAACTTCTACGAAAACTTGAAACATTTTCCCAGAAGTTGGGGGCAAATGATATGGGTAAAAGTAAAACCCTAAAACTGTAATTAATGCTATATTTATTATGTAATAAATGAGGCCCAATAGGAAGGATCGAAATCCCAGTTGGCCTTGAATTTGTTATACTTGGATCAAGGATGCGGCCTGTATCGGGGACGACCAATAAAAGGCTCGCTTCTAGAATCCTTGATTTGGAACTCAGAATTCTACAAGGAATCTGAATCCTTGATTGACACAAATTACAATCACCGACTTTGAGAAAGACTTAGCCTCTAAGGCATACAACTATACAAGGAAACAGACTCCTACAAGGTAGGAGTCTAGAACCTTCCTCAAGGAAGACTTGCCCACCAAGTCACCTAACCCTACTACGATTCTTAGGCTTCTCAGCCTATATAAAGGGCCTGACCCCTCATTCTTAGAACTACGTTTTTGGCTTGATTCATGATATTCATCAAGGTACATAGGCATCTTGTGAAGGTAGAATTAGCCACGAACACGAGAGCAGCCATTAAAAGCACGAAGCTCACAAACCCCATAATTAAATACAAGTAAACCCTAGCCGCAATTCAATAACCTAGTTTTATAAAAAAATAGAAAATTTCAAAAATAAGTTATGGAACTATCCTTCAAATCTACCTTAAAATGCGTACCAGACACCCTATTTTGAAACGTTAACAATTGGGTGGGACGTAGGGAGTAATCGATTCTAATACCCGCTCCAGAGTGAACCAAATAGATTATATTGTAACGCCATTCTCATTCCAGCATGATCAAAACATCATCAGTAAAATGGTTCCCATTCCTATTTACCCCTTCCAACCACTCCTATTCCAGGAGAGATATATTTAACATATACTTCTTCAACAGGAACGATATGTTTGGGTGCAAGGGTGCGCAGGGATGCGGCCTGATACGTACGGGATGCGCTATCAATTGTGTCCTCATATTTTACTGCTCCGATTCGTGGGGGTGTGGGAGAAAGGGGATGCGGGAATGGCATAAACAGTAATAAGAAGATTAGATTGAGAGAAGAAAAGAGAGCAGTTGTCATCGCCGTTGGTTGTTTCCGGTCGTTTTCGTCGCCGTTCTCCGATCGTTGCATCTCCTTTCCGCCTTTATTGGTTGGGTAAGTACACTCGTCTTCATCTTTGATATGTGTTTATTTGAATCACTGAGTAGTGTACTACTGTTATACATGTGTGTTTCTATTATGTGTATATATGCGTATATATGTGGGGTGTACAGTTCCGTTTATACATATATCTGGTGTGTGTGTTGTTGACTATGCCTATTATTTCTACAAATAAGATAAGTTACACTTATACATGCTATGTGCATGAACACGTGTGTTAGGTAGTCAGGCATATTAACACTTTTTGCTACGTATTTTTATTATTAAGGTTGATTAAATTGTTTTTATTATCTAATTAAAATAAAAAATTGAATTAATATATTAAATAAACATAAAATATTTTAATATTTGTCGTATCTCGCTTCACCCGAATCCCAATATTTTAAAATTTGTCGAATCCTCGTATCCCTGTACAGCGCAATATTCACCTTAGGCATTTGGAAATACGCTCTTCACCAGTAAATTGAATAAGTTGTGGAGAGAATCCACTTGATCACTTTGTGGAGGGAAAAATGTCTTTTGCCATTTGTGAAGAGAAAAAATGGCTTAGGCCTCCCTCAGGAGCAATTTTATGCTTGGCTCACTTGAGGAGTGAAATCCTCCTTGGCCATGTGAGGAGCAAATCCTGTGTACTCCTTCAAAATCATTCTTCATCTTATTTCCTTAACAAATATCTCGAATTTAACCTTCCCACAATTTACTCTCTTTTCAGCACTTGATCAATTCTTCTGTCTATTCTAAATACAATGATCTATTTCGTTGAGTTGACGTTTAGTGCTCTGGTCTAATTCAAAAATGACTAATCCTGATCTTGATCACTGTACTTTCTTTTACAATATCAATTGAGCAAGTCTACAGCTTTGCTGTTGCTTTAAATGATATCCACTGGAGTCCTCTGGTACTAACATTGAATCTTAAATACTTCTAAAGTTTCAAACGTCTTTAAACTTTGTTCGTCACTGTATCTTCTAATCTTCTGGATTCTTTTGCTTCATTTAATATTGTACTATCTTTAGTTCCTGTGTTGAGTTATCGTTATCTCTATTACATATTACGTTACACTATGTTTTACACTGATGACAGTTTTGACATGTTTGAGTTGGTGAACATCTTCAGGCGCGCAGATCATGTCTGAAAATTGGGTGCTATGTGACATTGTTCATGTCCCCTTCTCTGCATATTTACCTGCTCTTACTCTTACGAACGAGGCAATTGATGCTAATGGTTGCAAGAAACTCTGTCTATGGAACCACCATCCATTTAAGGCCTCTTGGATGCAGACAAGATAGCATAATTGCTATGTTTATGATTTATGTAATGAAATTAACTAAGCCATGTATTATTAGCATTATTATCTGAATAAATGGCTTCTTATTTAAAGTTTTTCACTTGCATCAAAACATAACATTCACACTAGCTATATTCAATGATCAAAGCAATGATCAACAAAAAAACAACATTCTCAACAAATCTCAGTCCAAACTATTCTCTGGACAACATTCTTCATTTTACTCAATTTTTTTTAAAAGTTCTGTAATTCAGACAACACTCTAGAGCCGTTGTTTTGAAGATATTAAACAATTCAGTTTAAGAAACACTTGTCTGAATTCAATATGGTTAATTGTAGATTTATCTGAAATACTTTCAAACAATTGTTCGTATAAATCGTTATGTAGGCCGTTTAGTTTGCAGTATAATTTGAGTTGCTAGACAATGTTTTTTAAATCGTTGTAGAGGACTGGTTTAGACAATACTTATTTTGGGATGAAAATTAAAATGTTATCTCTTTATTTCAGCCAATACTTTTTTGTTGGACTGTTGTCTGATAAGTGTTGTCTGTTTTAGTTTTTGTTGTAGTGTCTTTTCGACAGCTCCTAAATTCGATCATATTTGGTCGAAATTAACCGGTCCCATTAAATTCAACCATATAAATAGGCCACAATCAAATATATTGAATCGAAAAAGACCTAACTGTCTTGTAGTGACCCTAATTTTTATTCCGCAACAGCCATGAACACAAAACCAATGACAGTTGACAAATTTAATCCAAATCATACTAGTAAGGGATGAAATGGTCAAGTTAATTACAATATTAGAAATTTCTTAATATAATGAAATGAGGATTTGCGCACACTTATATCTACAAGCTAGATTAAGGCGTTCATGTCAACCAACTATCAAAAATTGTGTTAAAATATTCAGTAATTAATTATTAGCTAGTTAGAGGTAAAAGGTTACCTTTGTTTTGGCGGAGCCAAGCATGTTCGAGAATTATCAACTATGGCTGCAGCAAGTAATGCAAGACCACTGGAATTCCATGGGCTGAATTGTTGAGATTATGAAACTAAGGTAAACATTTCAGAATGCATCCAACTGAGAAGAATTGAGCAATAAAAATATATTTATAACATTGGTCAGTGGTAATGCTAATGGTGTGCTATATATAAGAAATGTCTAAAAAATTGCCTAAAATATCTGCTGGAGATTTCTGCAACCACCGATTAAAGTTTATGGGAAATTCTGCCAATATACTATTAGTTATGAGGAACATATATGGTAGAATGGAAGGGTTGAAAAATGGAGAGAACTACCTTAAATATGCGTGGAGAAATACACTCCTGCTTCTAGAAGAATGAGCAAAAATAGCGGGTAATTTAAGACAATATACTCAGAAATCAAGGTAAACATGCAAACTTATAGAGTCTAGTTATTTATATCGATCAGGGAAAATTTATTAAAATTAGCATACAAATTCAACGTCATAAACCTGACTAAATTTGCACACAAACAGAGAATGTTTGCTCTCACAAGGACATTTTAAACGAATTAAAAACTTGGTAAAAAGTTACTACAAGTCATTAACATGATTTTAACAATCATTAGTAAGCAGGAAAAATATTTGATTGCCAAGCTTACAGAACTTACAATAGAGTTTGCAGGGCACCTGATATACCATCTTTCTGCTTGTTCAATATTAATCAGCAATGATTTACATGCATATGCCTCCTCAACTGGAACTAAATATTTCTACAAAGCTAGTTTGTTCTGTAAAATAAATATTACACTTGACATAAACCAATGTAAATCATAAAACATATTTTACAATCTCTGGTAGTTGCATCATACCTGCCTATATTAGATTTAGAGTTTCAGCTACAACGGAGAGAAATAAAAACAAAAGGAAATTTAAGTCTAAACAAGAAAGCTTAGAATAATCTGGTATAGCCTAGTGACGAAGAGATATGCCTGTATAATCCATCTGTCCAATACAACAGAAAGATTGAATTTAATTCAAGATGGATTGAAGTTTTATAAATACGTCGGCGACGACCCTTTAATTATTTTAGAATGGAAGACTATGTGCCTGTTTGGCACACTTTAGAGATTTTAGAGATTTATGGACTTATTTTCGGGTAAAATTATTTAATGTATGTTTGAGATTCAATAAGTTTCAAAAATAAGTTGAAAAAAAAGTTGGAAAGTGAGGAATCTCTAAGTTTCTCTTAAAATAATAAGTTGACTTATTCTGAAAAAAAGTTCCCCAAACACCCGTTATATACCCACGTTTCAAGAATTCTAGAGGATGAAATCGTGACAGGAATTTCTAGAAACGTTTCAAGAATTCTAGAGGATGAAATCATGACAGGAATTTCTAGAATTTTTTGAAGAGCAAATATACATAGGTGAACTCCACTTCCCGTCTCTCCCTCCAGCTCATTATAAATGTTGTTTTTTTATTTTTGATTCATCAAAATGTGATTAAAATTATATGTATATTAAATAATTGAGAAATATAAAAGAAGTTATATTATTAAAAAGTACATATAATCTATTTTAAAATGTGACATTCTGTTTTTTAAAATAATAACTGAATAGTTTTTAATTTTTAATCAAAAATAAGTTAATTTGACCACTAAAAAGTAAAGAAAAACATGTAAAATGTGATAGAGGAAATGTTTAATTTACCACTATCTCAAAGGGCTTGTGTAAAAAAAGTGAGCAAGAATGCAGAAGGAATGCAATTATTTTTACTTACACATCATCATACGTTAGTAATTAAAGCAACGTCCTAACCTTAAATTTGGTTAAAATTTGAAACTGTGAACGTATTTAGATCCAAGTTCTAAGTATATTGGACTTAGTTATTGTAAAATCCGTAATTTTATTTTTATTTTTAAAATTGGATATTATATTTTAAAGTAATTTTTAATTAGATATTTATTTTATTTAGAAAATTCTAGAATTTTAAAGGATAAGATTCGTTATATTTGGAAAGAAGAGTAATAATATTTTAGTGAATCGATATCTTTTTATTTAAGTTAATTATGTGTGAATAGAATATTATATTTTAGGAATTATTTAGAGGTGTTGCAAATATTTTAGAGGAAGGTTTTAGGATTACCTTAATTAATTTTAGGATTTTCAATGCCTATATAAGAATCCCATCGATAACAATTAAAATTCGTACAGGCTTCGCAAACTCTCCGGTATGTTCTTTTCTCCTACTGTTTTCAAAATTTGTTTTGTCTTCTTACTTGCTTGTGTGTAGCATGCTTAGATGTACAATATTAATATTTTACTTGTCTTGGTGTTTGTGTGTAAAGTGTATTATATGTTATAATAACAGCAAATTGACATGTTTAGTACGGTATATCAATCCTCTGCAATAATTTGTATCTGCTTCTTTAGTCCAACCATGCATGGTATAGTTAGTTTATAATATAATCTATTGGCATAAATTGTCCTGGTCATATTTATTATTTCAAATCAAGAACCTAATTGTTTTGCTGGCTAATATATATGATATGTATAGTCGAATTTTTAAAAATTTGATAGAAAATAATTAGGATTCACATAATTTGTTTATTTTCTGAAATTATTAGTTAATGTGGGACTCTTAGCTTACTTCAAATTTTAATGATTTATGATTAGCCAAATTATGTGTTTTTTTTCATGGATATATTAATGTACCAAGGCTAATACATATATTTATTTAAAGTGTATGCTAAAATATGTGCTAGGATCAGATTTTTAAAAATGACCATATGCTTGAAAGTTGATCAGAAAGGTAAACAATGACCTTCGTATAGTTTTGGGCATTAATTAGACAAATTCATTTGCATTGCATGTTTCGACTTTAAAGGCTCATTTATCAACTTCTTTATATAAGGATGATATGATTAAGGCAATTTAATCTGTTGCAAGTATTAACCTGCCTGACTTGAATTAGTACGGCTTAAGTACATGTGTGTTAACATTGGTTTGATTAGTTCGTTTATTAACTATTTGTGATAGTTAAGTGAATGTGACATGCTTTTTAATTGCTAATTATTTGTTAATTGCAATGTTATTTTAGGATTGTTCGATTATTAATTTTCAATTTCAGTCGTTTTCGAGGTAAGTGATTTTTCGTTGCTCACTATTATTATAAAATCTGTTTTATTATGTTTCAAAATATCTGTTTGATTTGGTTATCGAAATTGTGATATCGAAAATTGATTTTAGAAAAAGAATTATTTTAGAATTCCCCGGTTTTAGTTGCGTATCGAATCATAGAATCCGGTCACTGGATAGTGTGACATATCGAATCATAGAACTAGTTTACGCACATTCCGGAACACATAGATACGTAAACTGGCCCCATCGAACATAGAACCGTGTCACTGGTTTAGTGTGACCGTAATTTAGAACTGTGGGAATAAAATATGATTTTATTGTTTAGATTCTTTTATCGATTTAAAGTTTCAGAAATTTTGTTCACTTTTGAAAATATTATTTTTGAGCCGTTGGGCGATAGTTACTTGCTGGGCTTCGCAGCTCATTGTTTTAATATATGTCAGGTTTGGACTTTTGGGAGCTTATTAAAATTAAGGATGTGGACTGTGTGGATTTCGTTCTACTTGATTTAGATGCAATTATTGGAAAAGACTTATCGTATTATTGAATAAATTTGTAGAACTTTATTAAATGTTGAATATTGGATTTGTGGAGCTGTGTCTCCAATTTGATGATTTTAGAATATTGAATTTGGCCGCTGCATTTGACTTTTGTGGAATTTTGATTTATTTGAATAAAGAATTCAGTTTATTTAAGTTTCGTAATTAGAAATAATGTCCCGAAAATCCGGGATGTTACAGTTGGTATCAGAGCCAGGTTTTCCTTCGGAGTGTATTAGGTATGGGACTAGTACATTCCCTAGGATGCGATCCTACAGATTATTGTATAGGTTTTGACCTTTAAGTTTGTTAATTATTTTGAATTTAGGGCACTTGTTTGTGTGATTATTTGACCTATTTGACTTTTGTGGTTTTTGATCATTGATTATAAGTTTGAAAGTTTGTTGTTTTTAGAAAAGATGGACGGAGAAGGCAACAACAATGGCAATCAGGGTAACAATAATCAGAATGGCAACAACAATAACAATCAAGGCAACGACAATCAGAATGGCAACAACAATGGTGATGGTGGAAATGTATTCGACCAGCTAGCCGAAACTCTAGCTACACTCGTGAATCAGCAACCCAGACAGCAGAATATCGTCTCCCAGTTCAAGTGTTTGAACCCACCAACTTTCGATGGGGCAACTGATCCGGCCATAGTCGAGATGTGGATACAAGAAATGGAGAAGGCTTTCGGATTGCTAGGAAGCAATGAAGAACAGAAGGTCACCTTAGCTGTGTATCAATTACAAGGCAGTGCTTATGACTGGTGGCTCATGGAGAAAAGGAAGAACGAGACCGCAACGGCTGAAGGGGGAACCGGAACATACACCTGGGCAAAGTTCAAGAAGGCTCTAGAAGATAAGTACTTTCCTAGAACCATTCGTCTGCAAAAGGAAAAGGACTTCATTCGGCTTGAGCAAGGTGGAAAGACTGTTACTGAATATGAAGCGAAATTTGCAAAGCTGTCGAAGTATGCGCCGACCTTAGTGGTAGATGAAAGCAGCCGAGCAAGGAGATTGGAAGAGGGACTTCGAACCGACATTAGGAATTCGGTGGCGTCTTTTGAACTCCAGACGTACGAGGCTGTTCTTAACAAGGCTTTGGTAATCGAGAGAGGCCTAGCTGAATCTGAAAAAGCGACAAGCAACTGGAACAAGAAACGGTTCACTCCAACTGGTGGACAATCTTCTCAAGGGGGACCAGTCAAGAAACCTTACGTGTATGACCGAATGGGAGGACAAGGAAATCAATATAAGTGCACTAGGTGTGGTGGGAACCATGTTGATACAGAGTGTCGTTGGAACAGAGGTGCGTGCTTTCATTACAGTGAAATCGGACACAAGATTGCTCTATGCCCACTTAATCCACCACCAAGGAAAGAAGCAGATAACAAGACCATTGGACGTGTATTTATGCTCACGGAAAGTCGCGCGAACAATCGTAATTAAGGTATGATTTCTTTTTACTTGTAACTTATTTGATGTTATTTTGTGAATTTGGGGATCAAATTCTTTTTAGGATGGGAGAATGTAAAATCCGTAATTTTATTTTTATTTTTAAAATTGGATATTATATTTTAAAGTAATTTTTAATTAGATATTTATTTTATTTAGAAAATTCTAGAATTTTAAAGGATAAGATTCGTTATATTTGGAAAGAAGAGTAATAATATTTTAGTGAATCGATATCTTTTTATTTAAGTTAATTATGTGTGAATAGAATATTATATTTTAGGAATTATTTAGAGGTGTTGCAAATATTTTAGAGGAAGGTTTTAGGATTACCTTAATTAATTTTAGGATTTTCTATGCCTATATAAGAATCCCATCGATAACAATTAAAATTCGTACAGGCTTCGCAAACTCTCCGGTATGTTCTTTTCTCCTACTGTTTTCAAAATTTGTTTTGTCTTCTTACTTGCTTGTGTGTAGCATGCTTAGATGTACAATATTAATATTTTACTTGTCTTGGTGTTTGTGTGTAAAGTGTATTATATGTTATAATAACAGCAAATTGACATGTTTAGTACGGTATATCAATCCTCTGCAATAATTTGTATCTGCTTCTTTAGTCCAACCATGCATGGTATAGTTAGTTTATAATATAATCTATTGGCATAAATTGTCCTGGTCATATTTATTATTTCAAATCAAGAACCTAATTGTTTTGCTGGCTAATATATATGATATGTATAGTCGAATTTTTAAAAATTTGATAGAAAATAATTAGGATTCACATAATTTGTTTATTTTCTGAAATTATTAGTTAATGTGGGACTCTTAGCTTACTTCAAATTTTAATGATTTATGATTAGCCAAATTATGTGTTTTTTTCATGGATATATTAATGTACCAAGGCTAATACATATATTTATTTAAAGTGTATGCTAAAATATGTGCTAGGATCAGATTTTTAAAAATGACCATATGCTTGAAAGTTGATCAGAAAGGTAAACAATGACCTTCGTATAGTTTTGGGCATTAATTAGACAAATTCATTTGCATTGCATGTTTCGGCTTTAAAGGCTCATTTATCAACTTCTTTATATAAGGATGATATGATTAAGGCAATTTAATCTGTTGCAAGTATTAACCTGCCTGACTTGAATTAGTACGGCTTAAGTACATGTGTGTTAACATTGGTTTGATTAGTTCGTTTATTAACTATTTGTGATAGTTAAGTGAATGTGGCATGCTTTTTAATTGCTAATTATTTGTTAATTGCAATGTTATTTTAGGATTGTTCGAGTATTAATTTTCAATTTCAGTCGTTTTCGAGGTAAGTGATTTTTCGTTGCTCACTATTATTATAAAATCTGTTTTATTATGTTTCAAAATATCTGTTTGATTTGGTTATCGAAATTGTGATATCGAAAATTGATTTTAGAAAAAGAATTATTTTAGAATTCCCCGGTTTTAGTTGCGTATCGAATCATAGAATCCGGTCACTGGATAGTGTGACATATCGAATCATAGAACTAGTTTACGCACATTCCGGAACACATAGATACGTAAACTGGCCCCATCGAACATAGAACCGTGTCACTGGTTTAGTGTGACCGTAATTTAGAACTGTGGGAATAAAATATGATTTTATTGTTTAGATTCTTTTATCGATTTAAAGTTTCAGAAATTTTGTTCACTTTTGAAAATATTATTTTTGAGCCGTTGGGCGATAGTTACTTGCTGGGCTTCGCAGCTCATTGTTTTAATATATGTCAGGTTTGGACTTTTGGGAGCTTATTAAAATTAAGGATGTGGACTGTGTGGATTTCGTTCTACTTGATTTAGATGCAATTATTGGAAAAGACTTATCGTATTATTGAATAAATTTGTAGAACTTTATTAAATGTTGAATATTGGATTTGTGGAGCTGTGTCTCCAATTTGATGATTTTAGAATATTGAATTTGGCCGCTGCATTTGACTTTTGTGGAATTTTGATTTATTTGAATAAAGAATTCAGTTTATTTAAGTTTCGTAATTAGAAATAATGTCCCGAAAATCCGGGATGTTACAGTTATTAAAAAATTAAATTAAGTTTTTAATTTACCACAATTAACTTATATCAACGTAATATGTGGAAAAATTGTCAAGTTAATTGATATAAAAATAATGACTTATAAATGCATAGATATTCATAAAAATTAGTAAAATGCAGATGAATTCCTGAAACCTCAACTCAACTAGAATTTTAGAATGGAAGACTATATACTTTTGAGAGGATGAAATCCAGACACGAATTTCTAGAATTTTTTAAAGAGCTAATCATATACATAGGTGATCTCCACTTGCAGTCTCTCCCACTAGCTCATTATGAATGTTGTTTTTTATTTTTGATTCATCAAAATTTGATTAAAATTTATATGTATATTAAATAATTGAGAAATATAAATGAAATTATATTATTAAAAAGTACATTTAATCTATTTTAAAATGTAACATTCAGTTTTTTTCAATAATAATTAAATAATTTTTAATCAAAAATAATTTAATTTGACCACTAAAAAGGAAACAACAACATGTAAAATGTGATAGTGGAAATATTTAATTCCCACTATCTACAAGGGCTTGCGGAAAAAAAAGTGAGCAATAATGCAAAAGGAATGCAATTATTTTTACTTACACATCATACGTTAGTAAAGTAATGTCCTAACCTTAAATTTGGTTAAAATTTGAAACTGTGAAAGTATTTAGATCCAAAGATCTCAGTATACTTGACTCAGTTCAAAAAAAAAAATTAAATTAATTAGTTTTCTAATTTATCACAATTAACTTATATCCAAGTAATATGTGGGAAAATTTTCAAGTTAATTGTATAAAAATAATGTTTTAAATGCATAGATATTCATAAAAATTAGTAAAATGTAAATGAATGCCTGAAACATCAACTCAACTAGAATTTTAGAATGGAAGACTATGTACGTACATTTCAAGAATTGGAGAGGATGAAATCCTTCTAGAATTGAGCTAATCATATACATAAGTGATCTCCACTTTCCTTCTCTCCCTCTATCTCATTATAAATGTTGTTTTTTATTTTTGATTGATCAAAATTTCATTAAAATTTATATGTATATTAAATAATTGAGAAATATAAAAGAAATTATTTTATTAAAAAGTATATTTAATCTGTTATAAAATGTCAAATTCAGTTTTTACAATAATAATTGAATAATTTTTAATTTTTAATCAAAAATAATTTAATTTAACCACTAAAAAGTCAACAAAAACATATAAAATGTGTAAAATATGATAGAGGAAATATTTAATTTGTCACCATCTCCTATCTCCAAGGGCTTCTAGAAAAAAAATTGAGCAAGAATGCAAAAGGAATGCAATTATTTTTACTTACACATAATCATACGTTAGTAAAGGAACGTGTCATTTTTACTTACACATCATCATACGTTAGTAAAGGAACGTGCTAACCTTAAATTTGGTCAAAATTTGAAACTGTGAAAGTATTTAAATCCAAGTATTCATGGATGATTTACCAAATGATATCTCATATTTTGATTATACATGCGTTACTTGTGATATTTATGAGCTATATACATATATATATATACCAGTCGACCCATGCACACAAAACCCCAAAGAGAAAGAAAGACACTTGTCACAGAGAGAGAGAGAGAGTTTAGAGAGAGATGGAAGGAAGAGACGGACAAGAACGACAACAGGAGGCTGAGAAGGGACAAGAACGACAACAGGAGGCTGTGAAGCGGAGGCAATTGCTTCAGCAGCTCCCGAACAAGAAATGTCCGAGGTGTGATTCCCAGGACACCAAGTTCAGTTATTTCAACAATAAGGACTTATCACAGGAGCGCTACCATTGCAAAAACTGCAAAAGGTACTGGACCCATCGTGGAAAGTTGAGAGATGTACCCGAGAGTGCAGCTGTACAGAAACAGATGCCTGCTAGCATTAGTGTTGAAGTTGGTCCTTATAAAATAACGAGGGTCAATTCACTAGACGAATTATTTGGATTTAATTCTGGAAGCCAAGCTGATAGATCAAATGCGAATATCTCTCAGTCAGCCACCTACAATCAGGCTAAACTAAATTTTATCAGTGGCGATAAGACATCAACATAACTCTGATCGGGGATAGTTAGGGCCAGTACGGGAATCTTTTCTGGTTGGCCCTCCAATTTCAACTTCTAGGCAATCACTCAATTACATTTATCTTGTTTTGGTTGTAGACGTACCAATAAATATACTTTATGTAGTTCTTATATTATTTCTGGATTTTTATTTTGTTTTGAAATGAATAATACACTACAACAAATCTGGCTATAGACGACACGGATCAGACAACACCCATGGAAAAAAGTGTTGCCCGAAATGATCAGACAACTGTTATTTTCCAACTCGAAAAAGTATTGTGTAATCCTACATTCACACAATGGGCCAAAACCGTTGTGTGATAAATCTTACCAGACAAGCATTTCTTGACCAGGGGTGTTGTGTAAATGCATAAGTATTTTTAAGATTAGACAAGCCTTAGCAAATAAGTGTTGTGTGAATGCCTGCAACACAATATACAGGAAAACCGTTGTTGCATTCAGACAAGTGTTTTTAGGACTGTTGTCAAATTAGAAGTCATACAATATGTTATCCATAGTGTTGTGTGAAAGTGAACCAACACACAACATTTTTTCGAAATATTATGTGAATGAAGCATAGACAATACTTCGTAAAAAGTATTGTTAGAATGAGACAAGTGGTTTCCAATGTGGTATTATGTAATGATATTTAACACAAGTGCTTTAAATAGTGTTGTATGATAAAAAAAGGTGGGAAAATCAAAATGGGGGGAATCAAATTTTAGAAAAAGTTGAAATGAGGGAAATTTGAAATTTTGGGTAGAGTTGAAAAGGGGGGAATTTAAATGGAGAGAAATTAAATTGCAACAGTTTTTTCGGACCAAAACAGTTATAATATTCTGTTTCACACAACTGTTTTTGTCAGAAAACTAATTTGTGATAATTTATTATTATCCGGAAATTAAAGAAATTAATTCGAATTTAATAAAAAATCTGAATTTCGAAGTTATTTATGCACCAAATATGATTATGGGTTTGGAAAGGTGATGATGAGAGCTTCGATTTGGTTATAAGAGCGTTTCAAACGGAGCCCGATAACGTCACCAAATTCCAGTTTGATTTTGAAGAATGCGAAGAACATTCAAGAACTCAATTAAAAAATCAAACAGATTTTTGATCGTGTTATTGAACTCCAAATTCAACACACAATATACCAAATCGATCAGGAGAATATTAACTATAACATGGTACCATCAAAACACACAAATTATGAAGTTTTGGACTTTTACGGAAATCAAAGAACTAAATTCGAATTTAATAAAAAAAATCAGAAATTCGAAGTTATTTCTGCACCAAATCTGTTTACGGGGTTGGAAAGGGGGTGATGAGAGCTTCAATTTGGTTATAAGAGCGTTTTAAACGGAGCCCGATAACGTCTCCAAATTCCAGTTTGATTTTGAAGAACGCGAAGAACATTCAAGAACTCAATTCAAAAATCAAACAGCTTTTTGATCGTGTTATTGAACTCCAAATTCAACACACAATATACCAAATCGATCAGGAGAATATTAACTATAACATGGTACCATCAAAACACACAAATTATGAAGTTTTGGACTTTTACGGAAATCAAAGAACTAAATTCGAATTTAATAAAAAAAATCAGAAATTCGAAGTTATTTCTGCACCAAATCTGTTTATGGGGTTGGAAAGGGGGTGATGAGAGCTTCAATTTGGTTATAAGAGCGTTTTAAACGGAGCCCGATAACGTCTCCAAATTCCAGTTTGATTTTGAAGAACGCGAAGAACATTCAAGAACTCAATTCAAAAATCAAACAGCTTTTTGATCGTGTTATTGAACTCCAAATTCAACACACAATATACCAAATCGATCAGGAGAATATTAACTATAACATGGTACCATCAAAACACACAAATTATGAAGTTTTGGACTTTTACGAAAATTAAAGAACTAATTCGAATTTAATAAAAAAATCAGAAATTCGAACTTATTTCTGCACCAAATCTGTTTATGGGGTTGGAAAGGGGGTGATGAGAGCTTCAATTTGGTTACAAGAGCGTTTTAAACGGAGCCCGATAACGTCTCCAAATTTCAGTTTGATTTTGAAGAACGCGAAGAACATTCAAGAACTCAATTCAAAAATCAAACAGCTTTTTGATCATGTTATTTAACTCCAAATTCATCATATGATATATGAAATTGATCAGGAGAAAATAATCTACAACATGGAGGTATCAAATCACTCAAACAACTTCAATCGCAAAAATTCAAGTTTTAACCATAATTAAATTCGAATTAATAACAAATAATCGATGATATCTACACTTGATTTGATTGTACAGGAATGAAGTATTGGTCGAGAGCTTCGATTAAACTATTTGTACGTCTCAATCGGATTTCAGTAACACATTCAAATTTTCGTTTAATACGAAGAACACAAAGAACACAACTCATTAATCAAAAACCTTAAACCCTAAACCAAAAACCGTAACCCCTAAATAATATTTAGTATATTTTTTGATGATCCAACCATACGGATGTTAATCAATACTTATTTTAGTGTGAGGAAAAAATAATTAAAAAATAAAAAGACGCGATTATATCACATCTTTTGAAAAATGAAGAATCGGGAACGAGAACTAGTTTAGGGATTAAAGTCAAATTACTAGTTGACCGCTAATTTACCTAATCAAAATAATTTATTATTTTTTGAAATTTTTGGAATAACATTTAATAAGATTGATCTTGACTCCCGTACAGTTCGATCTTTGAAATTCTATTTCAAAAAAATCGAATCAAGAATCGGGAACGAGAACTAGTTTAGGGATTAAAGTCAAATTACTAGTTGACCGCTAATTTACCTAATCAAAATAATTTATTATTTTTTGAAATTTTTGGAATAACATTTAATAAGATTGATCTTGACTCTCGTACAGTTCGATCTTTGAAATTCTATTTCAAAAAAATCGAATCAAGAATCGGGAACGAGAACTAGTTTAGGGGTTAAAGTCAAATTACTAGTTGACCGCTAATTTACCTAATCAAAATAATTTATTATTTTTTGAAATTTTTGGAATAACATTTAATAAGATTGATCTTGACTCCCGTACAGTTCGATCTTTGAAATTCTATTTTAAAAAAATCGAATCAAGAATCGGGAACGAGAAGCAGCACTTTAACTACTTTTGGTTAAAATCTCGTACAACCGACCTTTTTATTTTTTGATTATTTTTTACAAACACTAATATGAGTGTTTATTAACATCCGTACGGTTCAATCGTTGAAGAAATCATTAAAAAAAATTATTCAGTGAATTTGGATCGTGCCTCGTTATAGGAAACAGCACTTTTACTACGTTTTTGTTAAAATCTCGTACAACCCGACCTTTTTATTTTTCGATTATTTTTTTTACAACACTAAAATGAGTGTTTATTAACATTCGTACGGTTGGATCGTCGAAGAAATCATTCAAAAAAATTATTCATTGAATTTGGATCGTGCCCCATTATAGGAAGCAACACTTGTACTACGTTTTTGTTAAAATCTCGTACAACCCGACCTTTTTATTTTTCGATTATTTTTTCCCAACACTAAAATCAGTGTTTATTAACTTTCGTAAGGTTCGATCATTGAAGAAATTATTCAAAAAAATACCTAATATCCAGTCCCGATTATACCTAATATCTTTTTAAAAATAGTTTTTCATCCCAAAATTACTATATTTCCTTTCCCGGCTTTGCAAATTTCATTTCCCACCCTGCCTAATATTTCATTTCCCCCCTTTATCAAATTTTATTTCCCCTCTTAATCAGATTTTTATTTCCCACCTTCTCAACCACTAATACACGATACAACTCTCTCTTTTTTTACAAACCCAGCTCATGAACTCTCTCATTTTACCCCTTCTAAATTTTTTTCCCTTTTTATCTCCCAACCAAATCACACACCCAACACAAAACACACAGATCAAGTCAAAACACACAGATCCAACTCACCTTTCCGGATCGATGTCCAATCCTCCTACACTTGACTGGCTTGTTCCTCTTATTGATTCAGGTAATTCATCAATTTAATTGATTTGGGTTTTAATTAAATTCAATTTAGGGATTTTGATTGAGAGGGAAACTTTATACTTATGTTATTTTTCTTTCTATTTCTTTTGTTCGTGCCCTAGTTTTTTGATGGTGCAGTTGGTGACATTGCTATTGTCATAAATCGGACGAAAATTTTGGATTTTACACAATTGATAAACTCCTCAAGCTGGCAGAGGTGTGTTTATGTTAATTGTTCGTGTTGTGTCGAAATGCAGGCAGCTCGCCTCAAGGAAAAAATCGCTAGTATGTTTAATGGAGAGCGCGTAAGAGTCCTTTAACATTTTCAGTTCATCTTAAAGCTTAATAAGTGCAGCTTGATATTGAGATTGATTATTGCCTCTTGTGTGGCGTTTATTAATCTGGCGTTTTGTATTTCGCTTGTGAGCTAATTGCATATCGGTAGTTTGGATTATTATTGTTCCCAAGTATTGTGTATTACTTTTAATCTGGGTAAATATACTAGTACCACAAAAGTTGTCTTTGTAGTGTTTGTATATCTGCAATTAACCTATTGATGGACAGTAAAATTATGACATATTAGTGTGATGGTAAGCAGTACTTATATAACAGGAAGCCTTTAAATTTCTAAAAGTTATTTTGGTTTTATTTTGTAGATTAACAGCACAGAGAATAGATCTGTTCTTCATGTAGCTCTTCGTGCTTCAAGAGATGCAGTTGATATTGATATTGATTATGACTTGCATTAAAATTTTTTGGTTTTTTCTAGTCATGGATTTTTTTCACTTGATATTGATTATGACTTGCATTAAAATTTTCAGCAAGGAAAAATAATCAACAATGATGGAGAGATCCCTGCAATACAGAATGATAGGTCATCAGGAGATCAGAGTCCCAACAAAAAATCTGAGAGTATTGTAAAATGCTTAATGAATATTTTTGTTAGAATGAGCTCCGTAAAGTGTAGGAGTACAACAGAGACTTTGCCATCTTTATCAGCACATAATTCGCATCCTTATGACATTTTTTTGAATTTGGGAATAGAGATATTGGCGCTTATGCAAAATTATTTGCATTTGATACTGCCTCAATCAATTCTAGCAGAACAGCAATTTCTGTATTTCTAGTTCGTAGGTTAAAGTAAGTTACTGCCACAAGAAAAATTTTATCCTCCTCTTTGACTTAAGCTACTAAATGTTTTGCTAATTTGCTTCTTCATTTGTTCAGACTTTTACTTGGGAAGTTATCAGTGGTTGATCTTAAGGGTTTGACTCATCAAGAGAAGCTTGCCTTTTGGATTAACACTTACTATTCATGCGTGATGAATGTATGAGTGAGACCTTTTCTGAAGCAAATATGTATATGAATATCACATATACAGATGATCAATTAACTAACTCTGAAATGCTTGGGTTTTTTAGGCATTTCTAGAACATGGAATACCGGCAAGCCCTGAGATGGTTGTTGCACTGATGCAAAAGGTAACACAACCTTATGCCATAATAAGCTCAGTTCAAATGTTTCATTTGCCCTTGTGTTCAATTGTTTAGGAACCATCCTGCATCACAACTTTAAAGGGAATATGGGTTATAGACTCATAGTTCAATCATAACGTTCGTAGCATACATGAGATGGTTGATTGACAATATTCTGTTTTTTCTTACCCAGGCAACAATAAATGTTGGGGGACACTTGCTAAATGCAATAACCATTGAGCATTTCATCCTGAGACTGCCTTATCACTCGAAATATGTTAGTTCATTTTCAGAAATCAAACCTCTTTATTCATCAGGCTTTGAAAGTTACATTGTCTTTACTTGCATCCTCATCCCTGATATCTTTTTCTAGCAAACTAACTGTTGTCTTTCGGGCTTTTCGGCAACACAGGCTTTCATGGTCTGTCTTCAACAACTAGCATGCATATTTTCCCTTGTCGCAATTATAGTTGGCAGTGATGAAATATCATAAGCATCTCAGATTCTCAATTGTTTGTCTGATATGGTCTATTGCACGTAAGTGTTGTTTCTTAGTTTTCGGAATTAATGTTTAGCTTTAATAGGATTCGTAAGGGACTAAGAATCATTCTTTTCCTCTTTGCTAGGGTGTGCATGTATGCAGGTATAGCTGCTAGATCCTGGAAAGCAACAGGAAGAGATAAAGCAATCTACTATATGCTTGATTTAATTTCTATGTATACAATTTTTACATAGAAATTGTAGATCAATTAGAAATTTTTGTATTGATAAATTTATTGATTCATTATTTGGTTGGGGGAATTATTTAAAATCATTTTTTGTGTACATAAACTATTGTCTAATATAGAGAAACACAACACACACTATAAAAAAATTTCATCTTGTCCTAGTTGTGTAAATAAAATTAATACAACACATTATAAGAAACAAAACAGTTATCTATAGAGAACTACAATAACAGTTCTTGGAATACTAAATAGTTGTGTGAGGGCACTCATGCAATGCATTTGTTTCTAAAAACCATTGTATCACAAACGATTGAACAGCAGCTTTTATTTCAAAAACCATTGTCTTTTCTTCTGAATAACAACAGTCGAAATTTAGAAAACACTTGTCTGAAATGATTTCAGACAAGAGTTTTTTAACATACTGTTGTTGTTACTAGGTATCAGACAACAGTTTTCAAGTGGCTTTTACTTGTCTTTCAACTTTCACACAACAGTTTGTTGTGTGTTGTCTGAGGTGTGTATCAGACGACTTCTCAATAGTCAACAGTTTCTGGTATATTCAGACAACACGTTTTGCATGTTGTCTAAAGCAAAAATCCTTGTAGTGATATTTTACTTCTTTATTTGCTGACTGTTAAATAGGGAGGATTCCTTGAGTTTGTGAACAATCTTTTGTGGTCAAGCTGACTCTATATATATACGTTGCTTTTATAGTAATAGTGGCCTCAAAAAATTAAAACTATGTACCTGTATGTAAATCAAATCTACATATTATGACTAAAATATAAAGTAAAATTCTAGTCAACCGGCTCTTGTAACACATTAAAGTTTTTAAAATTTTGGTCGCTTAACATGACAGTGATTCTTTCCGTTCTGTTTCCATTATTCTCATATATTTATTTAATTTAAAAAAAAATGTTTTCGCCAAGAATACTTCACTAGTTAAAACATGTAAAAAAGAAATTGCAGGTGGGAGGAAAGATTTAAAAAATAATTGAGCATGCACAACTTTATATTAAAGAGATTTGGGTTAAAAATAGGTATAGTACTAAGAAGTTTTTAGGTACGCGGGAGAATGGAGCATCCTTGCACAAATTTGAGGGTTTGAACAACTAGTTAAAAGGAATAGAATGGTGAAAATAAATATTTTTAATTAGCTTTTTTTTAGTTAATTTTTCATTCAATATATTTTATTTTCATTCACAAAGCATCTCGGATGGAAATATTTTTAGCAAAAAAACTCTAAGTGAAAAATATTATATATAACTAGTTTATAGTTTATAACTAGTGAGAGAAAGAATGACATAAATACCATGCACAGTGACCTCCACTTACCAAAATAACATTTTTTTTAATTGATGGCCAAAAGTACCAGCCAGTTACGCATTTGACAAGAGCTTAACAAAAAAAAAAATCCTATTACGCATTTGGCAACTGAGTAATACATATAAAAAAATTTTCCTGTTACCCCTTTGGAGAATGCGTAATAGCTATTACCCATTCTACAAATGCGTAATAGGAAGTACTGTTTCACCTATTACCCCTTTTTAAAATGTGTAACTAATATAAAACCTATTACCCCCATCCCAAATGCGTAATAGAGTGGTATTTTTGGCCACTTTTTCAAAAAGTGGTATTCTCGTCAAAATTTTGTGCAAAAATGGCTTTCTTGGCCTTTGCCCCTAGTGAGATGCAAAGATTTCTTTTGATATGTGATAAATTTTACTATATATCACAATAATATTTTTATATAATAAATATTTATAATATTTTATTTTAATTTTAATTTTAAGTTTAATGATTTAAGATAAATTTAATTAATGATATACATGGCTTAAAACTTATATTATAAAATTTTAAAATAAATGTGTCGTTGATGGGGTTTGAACCTTGAAATTTTAGTAAATTAATTTAATTATATAATATATTAGTGAAAACTAACAGTCACTATTTTACTAAAAATTTAACGACCATTACTAAATATCTAACAGTCATTATTAATAGTATACAGATTTCTTTTATATTTTGTTAGTGGTTAAAAAATATGGTGTAATATTTTTTGGGTATATATTAATTATTGTAAGATTATGTTTAAATTAAAAGTTAACATGTTTTAATTAGAAAAGAAATATTATTGATTGGATGGTATGATAGGTTTTTATAAAAAGTAATAACATCAATAAAAAATAAACATTTTTAATTAAAAAAGGCAATCGACTAATTATCATTACTAATATTATTTTATTATGTATTTTAATAATTATGATGACCGTACCGATAATCGAACCAACAAAATTTCAATACCTGTGCGATACACGGGTTTCTTTTATTATGTTATAAATTTTATTTAATATTACAATTATATTTTTATATAATCATTATTTTTAATAATTTTTTTAAATTTAATTTAATATACTTATTGTTGTGGAATAAAAACTTGGGTTTTAGATTGCGGCTAGGGTTCCTGCGTATTTAATGCTAGGATTGGTGAGCTTCGAGCTTTAATGGCTGATCAAGTGTTTCGTGACTTAAATCGGGTCCTCACAAGATGCCTACGTATCTCAGAGTTGAGAATCAAGCCAAAAACGTAGTTCTAAGAATGAGGGGTCAGGCCCTTATATAGGCATTAGGCTCTATCGAATTCCAGATCCTTCTTTGTAGAAATTAGTTTTATGATTAGGTGCCTTGGAGACTACTTGTAGAGTTATATCCATGTTTGACTCTTATTTCCAAGCAGTTAATTATCCATCAATATTAATTACGAAATTAATATTTAATTAGGGTTTTGGGCCTCATTAATGAGCCTCCTATTTGGAGCAGGATAGGTCTAATTAATATATCATTAATTTTGTCTTTATGGCTTATTTTTAGCCCATATAAACAAAGTATACAAATTTTTAATTTATTTTATTAATAATTGAAAAATATGGTGTGATGTTTTCGGGTATATATTAATGATTGTAAGATTAGTTTAAAATTAGGTAAATGGCCAAAATCATCACTGTACTATTCGAAAACTTTCACTTAGGTCATCAACCCAAAAAAGCTTTTAGAAGAATTACTTAATTCAATATAACTTTCAATTTGGTCATTGTACATTAAAAATATGTCAATGCCGTTAATTTTTCGTTGACTTAACGGATGTCTGTTAACTTTTTACACCTCAGCTCCCAAATAGTTACAACTCAGCACCATATCATCATCCATGTCATTTATCTAAAATCTAATATATTATTTATTTAACAAAAGAGAAAAATAGTAAAACATATAAAAATCTTTAACACAATCTCACCCCCCTAACTCCTGCATCCCCCCTTTTCATTCCCTTCCCGTAGCCGTCGTTCACCACTTCGCCGGACCTTCAACCCACAATCCACCATCCTCTCTCCTAACTTTCAAACACATCTCTTACCTCCCTTGTCGTTCAAACCCACCATCACCCCTTCGACCTTGTACCCCCAACCTCCGGCCACACCTCCACCTCCCAACACTTCATTCATCCCTCCAACTCCATTTCCTGCAAATCGCTGACTGTAGCCGCCCATCTCCCTTCAATCCACCAACCACCACAACTCATCAGCTTCAACTCGCAACAATCACCGCGCCTCCTGCAACCTCCAATGCCAATCACCACCCCATCTCCTTCAGCACCGCCGCCGTTCTTCTCTCTTCACCACCAATCTCTCCTTCTCACTCCCATCCGCAATTCCCTCCAACCACAGCCACCCATCCCTTTCCACTTACCCCTTCCGCCATCAACATTCATCTACTCCTCTCTCACCCTTTCTCCATTTTCTTCACCTATGACCCACACCACAACGCCGTCCGCCCCTCCGCCGCTTCACCATAAAAGGCCTACGACCACATTTAGAGCCTATGTTGCCTTTGGATATGTTGCCTTTGCCATGCATGTTTTTGGTTATTACAACATTATCATTTTTATGTTTCGATAGGTAGAAAAATTATGTTGCTATAGAATAGAAGTGTTTGCATGTTGCCCTAGGTATCAAATTGTGTTGCCATCATTTTTTAATGAACAAAATTTCACATTTTCTAATAAAAATAAAAGTTTAACCTTTTTTCACATGAAAGTTAATTTATTTAGATAAAAATAATTAAGAAGTTTTTATAAAATTCAAGAATATTCCAGTAGAAGTGAATATTTCATTAAAAATGTTAAAATATTTTAAGGTGAATAATTTAGTTTTATGTTCATTAAATATTATTCAACAAAATTTTTAAAATGATTTTTTTTCTATAAATATTTTAATAAATCATTAAAATAAAAATATTTTTGTATGTGATTAAAAATATTTGAATATATTATTTCAAATTATGTAAAAGAAATTGAATATTTAATGAAAAATTTTAAAAATTAATTTTTTTTTTCTGAAGCAACCAAAGCAGGACAATTTCGGGAAAATTGGTGAGAGCTGCAAAAAGCCTGCCCAACCAGTTCAATATACCGCTCTTTTCACTTACTAAAAACAAGTCTCACTTCACTTACAATTTTTCTCTTTTGCCGTCTCTCTCTCCACTCATCTCTCTCTCTCTCGGCTGCGGCGCACACGCACACTCACACAATATTCACACACATTCTCTATACTCTCTCCTCTCTTTCTCTCTCACATTCCTATGCACATCTCTCACAATCTTTGATGCTTTAGTATTCGGGTTCAATTGTTCAATTTGGGCCTTTAGATTAAAAAATTTTTCACTAATTTGGGGCTTTTTTTCTCTCTCACGATTGATTTTGAATTAGGGCTTCAAACAAGTCAAGTCAATTTTTGGGCTTGAATTGGGTTCAATTTGAGGCTTTAAAATTAGGGTTTTGTGTTCGATTTGGGGATTCGAAGTTCAAGGTATTTCTATATCTTCAATCCGAAGATGATGTGGTTTCCACAGACTTTGTGGGTGACAACAAGTATGTTAGGTATGTTTTGTGTGGTTGTGTTTTCTCAATTTTATTTTATTCCATGTGACTCGGCACTTTACATGAGCAAAGTAGTGTTTCTACACTTCTGCAAGTTCGAACTATTTTAAATATCCAAGTGTTCCATCTTACTTGTTTGTAGAGATTGACAAGGATAGTGATGGGTATCTTTCAAATTTTGTAGTCTTCTTTGGTCAACAGGTTTTATGCTTTTGGATAATGTAATCTTAAATTTTAGCTAATCACTTTTACAGATATGTGTCAGGTACAGAACTGTGCTAGCTATAATCGGTAAACTTCATCTCCCAGAGCATTATTATGCTAAACAACTGGCAGACTTTGTCATCCAACAGGTATACTGCCTTTCAATAATTAACATATCCCTTGCTTTAATATGAGAATGATTACATAACTATCAATGAATGTAATGTCTTAAATGCTTTGCCATTTTCTAATAGGATCCGTGGGAGCTTATTGGCGGAGATGCCATTCATTGGGACTCGCCATATGTATAGGCATCAAGGGATGTGGCATCGACTTCTATATGCAGTCAAAACGGTAAGTTGAGCTATTTATGTAAATTTCCATAATCACAGGCAAGTTTTTGTATGCTATATTGTTTTTGGAGAATTTACCTTCTACTTGCATCTTAGGTCCAAAAGGAACAGTGTGGATATTAATAAAGAAATACTTACGATGCATGTAGTTATTATTAACATATACCATGTAATGTTATGAACCTTTTTTAGAACATATTAATTAACATATGATTTAAAGACAGGCTTTCCTTTTCTACATTATAAAATCTGTTAACATCTCTATTCGAAGTCAATACTGATGCAGCAACATGATGGCTTTGCACGAGAATTCGCAGTATTGCATGTGATCAATTTGCAAGTCATGTTGCCCTCAAGTTAATCCTTTGACTATAACCTTGGGGCTACAACAAGTATTGGACTATGGATGTATATTAATTTCTTTAGGCAACATGCGTACTTGACAGGGTTGTAGTCACCTAATGCTATATCAGGGTAACAGCTTAAATTTTCTGCATATGGCCAAGAAATGCTTGCAAAATTTGTCCAAAACGGTTGAGAACTACTTGTGATAGTAATGCTTTTAACTTCTAAAGTGTCTTTTAAGTATTGTATGTCAAGCATGAACCATACTGTTGTATCTTTGTTTCACTGAACATTGCTCTGTAAACTACCTACCTTTACTTTCTCTTGCATCCAGAAATCAGTCAATAACTATGTTGTTTGTTATTTGATGTGACTATCTGTCAATCTATATCCTGGATCTCTGCTCTCTGAATGTTGAGAAACTAGTTATACATGCTATTTCTGAACTTTATCAAGCATAGACGTCAATTTTTAGTTTTAAGCCTCGAGATGTATCAACGAGGCATGAAATGCAAAATATGAGTGTTATTATATTTCCTAGAACGGATATGTTGCAGAAACCTATCCTATAAGATGCTTTAGCTACACCCAACTTGATTTCAGCTACAGGTATTTCTTGCGTGTTCATACTGTCCTTCTATCGACATATTTTTCATTATTCTGAAATGTATAAGTTCCAAAGTTGCAGTGTCAGCTGACCCGATTTTTTCCCTGATCATTTTGTTATAAAGCTAAAGATATTTTACTTCTTTTGCAAACTTTATTCATAAAATACCTATCAACTTTAGCAATGAATTGCTGACTATTGTAATGTTGTAGGTTTATACATAGACTATATACATAATTATTAGGTGTAGAAGTGTTAATCGCATCTATACAAAAATTAGACATTGTGTCCTTTAAATTGTCATCTCACAAGTTGTTGAATTTATGGCAGGTCGGTTCTTGTAGATTGTTGAAGAGTGGTGACCTGTAGTCCTGTACTAAATTGACTTGGTCATAAGTGTTTAGGATCTTTCATGTTTTAATTTTACGAGAACCAGTTTTTCAATCAAGCTATTGGGAGTAATTATATATTTCTTAATACATTTGCATTTATAACATGCTTTCTTATTAATCCGTTTCACAGATCGAGCAGTAAGCATAGCAATAGGCATTGCTGCAGCGTTAATGATCGGTGGACTTGCTGCTGCAATATCTCGAGGGACAATGAAGATGGTACTCGAATGACTAGTGGCACAAGCTCTTAATTTAGTCATAGCATATGTTTATGTTTTAGACCATCTTTTCTTGTTGTTATGTTAGTCTTATGTACTTAGTAAGATTGTAGTTTATGTACTTATGGCACCAGCTCTTAGTTCTTTTGCTCTAAATTTGGGTTGTTGTGATTGTATTGAATATGGTATGGATTATTATGATTGTAAAGTTGGTTGTGTTGATTTGGTTATCTAGGGAATGCATATTTTCATATATATAATTTTTTGTTGGAAATAGAAAAGTGTTGCCGTTGATGTTATAAAGTGTTGGCAAAAAGGAAAATTATTATGAAAAAATGTTGCTATAGGCAAAATTTTGTGTTAGCAATTAAGTGGGCCCCAAAGTGGGACCAAAAGTGGGCCCCACAATGGGTCCCAAAAGTGGGCCCCACTGGTGGGACCCACTATTTTTTTAAAAAATGTTACACAAAGGCAGCATAATATTATGTTGCTAAAGATTAATAATAATGTTTCTATAACAAGTCTATGCCAACATTAAAACTGATGTTGCCATAGAGAATAAGAATGTTGCCGTTGACCCCAAAGGCAACGGCAAAAATAGCAACATCAGCAAAATGTTGCCTTAGGGGTTTTTTGGGCCTACAACAACATATTTTTGGCCTATAGCAATATTTTTTGGGCGTTGCCATAGGCCTTTTTGGTGTAGTGGCCACCTGCTGCACAACGCCGTCTGCCCCTTCGCCACCAAAGATCGAACCCGAACAATACCCCAAATTTCGATTGCTCGTTAATTTGGTTACTAAAACTTTGATTTTGGACAACAAAATCATTAAGAAACTAAGGTTTTTAATTTCAAAAATGAAGAAGAGGAAGAAGAAGAAAGAAACAGAGAGTCAGAGAGACATACGGGAGAAACGAGAGAGAAAAGTAAGAAAAGGAAAATGAAAAGAAATTTTAAAAACTATTTAACATTATAGTTTATAAGATTAAAATTTTGGAAAATGGAAATTTTGGAAATTATAATTAAAATATAAATTTAAATTTAAAATTATAATTTTGGAAATTATAAATTTAAAGTTAAAATTTAATAATTGAAAAAAGTTGTGTGATTTTTCGGGTATACATTTTAGTAAATTAATTTAACTATATATTATATCTAATCATTACATCTAACGGTTCTGATTTTTAACTAAAAATCTAACGGTCATTATTCTTACTATACGGATTTTTATTATATTTTGTTAGTGATTAGAAGATATGGTGTGATTTTTTTGGCATGTATTAGTTATTGTAAGATTATGTTTTAAATAAAAAGTTAACGTGTTTTAATTGGAAAAAAAAATTATTGATTGGAAGATATGATATTTTAAGTGTTTATAAAATGTTTTTTGTACCTATGCTTGTATGATATTGTTCTGCTCATTTTTTTGTTTAATTGTTATGATGATGTAATGGCCTAAGGGGGACCATTTTTCTCACCTTTTGCTCTCAAGATTACGTATTTTTGGTCATTTGATGTTGTGTTTTTTTACTTAATCTACATGGGTATGCTACTGAAATTTATTGGATTGTGATTTCTCTGTATTTCAAGGATTAAAACCTGCCTTTTGAGGTGTTTTTGTTTTTGGAGGGTAAAGAAAAGAAATAAAATGAATTAGTCATTCTCCCAAAAATGGAGGGTAAAGGAGAAAAATAAAACGAATTAGCCATCCTCTAGAAATTGGGACATAACAAATTTCAGCCGACTCAAAAGACCTTAAAGATCATGCTTTTAACCTTAGAAACATAAAGAAATCACAATCCAATAAACTTCATAGCATACCCAGATATATTCAGTAAATAACACAACATCAACCAAAAACACATAATCTTGAGAGCAAAAGATGAGAGAAACGGTCTTTGGGCATAACATCATCATAGCAATACAAAAAATAAGCAGAACAATATCATATAGCATAAGGAACAAAGATTCATAACAGAATCTAGTAACAAGAGAAAGACGCTACCTCGTTTAAATTTTTTTCGCTACGGCATACGCTGCACCAACTTGGGGTGTTCTGTTCTTCCTTACTCATGTCTCTAAAGATGGAGCTACATCACAACAATTGAAAATTTAGGTATGTAAGGACCCAATAAAAGTGAGAATAATGAAGATCCAAAGTAAACCATTAAACTATTTTGAAATGTATTTGGCAGCATTAAACTATATGAAATGTATGTGTTTTTTTAGTCAGTGCAACTGCACTGCACAAATAATCCTTTATAATCTAAATATGGTATTCCAACCAAGAAAATAACTTCTATCAATTTTTATTGTTGTCCAAGAGCCCACAAAGTCTTAGAACAGTAATTTAAGTACAAAAGGAAACATACTGTTAACAAACAATTTGAGCACAAGTTAGACCATCGCAGTAATTCTTTTTTACTAAATCTAATTTGACCCTCCCAACCAGCTAATACATATATAAATTGCATGTCCAGTGAATAAACACCTAAGCATCCAATGCAAGATGACCTTTTTTAGTATGATAACTTTCTCTATCTTTAGAATGCACTTTTATGCTCACATAAGTACCATCTAAGGCTCCAAGACAATTCTACATAAAAATTATAAAATTTTTAGCCTAAAATATAATTGATTAAAAAATAAACTAAGCAATGGAAAAATATTGATATAATTACCTAAAAATTATTATCTTCCCATCCTTCTCGTATAGGCAAAGGTTTCTTCAGGTCCTGGACATTTAAGTTCAAGACAGCAAGAAGACAATGGTTAAATTGTCCATCCTCACTTCTTATAAAATAAATTTCCATTGATCTATTTCTAAACATCTCACTTCTAATCATCTGTTTCGTCTAATCTCATTTTTTTAGTTTCCCTTAAACCTCCAATATTTCTAAACATCTCACAAAACACATTGAATGGGTACCCAAACATACGAATTTCATTTTTACATCCAATATCACTACATGTATCAATCTATTTAAATTAGCTAATCCAGAAATTAATTTATCCCTTTTTTTAGTTCGAAAATAGGACTAACTTAAAAGTGTTTTTCCCATCAAATACCAAGTGACAAAGACAATTAAAAACTTGATTACCATCATATTCACTTGAAGACTTAGCAATAATCTTTTTTTCTTGTCTCTCCCAAACGAGCCATCACTACAAAGTGCAAAATACCTAAATATATGACAAATATATACATGCCATTTTTTGAAAAATCTACTTTAAAATAACTAAAATAGAGATACAAGTATACCAGTCATAAATATCCATACAAAACTCCATGTTCAATTAAAGGAAAAAAATGCAAACACACAAATGTTTATTTACATATAAAGCATATATCAATACAGAAATGTACCTTAAAGATGATCTTCAAATGGTTTTTGAGTATTGTTAATTTGAAGTCGTTGCAGCTTGTATGGTCAATATATATGATTGTTGAAATTGGAGAGGCAGAAGGAGAAAGGAGAGATCGAGAGAGCGAAAATGGAGGGAGAGAGGAAAGATTGAGAGCGGAAGAAATTGAGTTGGGAGATCGAGAGAGATGATGAAATGGAGGGAGAGGAGATCGAGAGAGGAAAAGGACCAGAGAGAAAGTAGTGGCAAGAAGAAGAAAAAATCGAGCTTAATTAATAGGTCGTGAATGAAGTTGTAAAACCCAGGGGTGAGGTTGGAATACTATTAACGGATTATAATTTTATGGATTCCTATTACTTATTAGTTTAAAACCCAATTCAAATATCGTGTGACGTTATGAGAAGCCCATTCCCACTTACAACACCCAGTAACCTCCAACCAAACACCCCCTTAATTCATTTTATATTTTTTCGACTCTGTTCCTCTTCAATGATGCTCTAGGTTTAGCAAAACATTGTCCGAATTAGGGCTGAGCAAAAATCCGAATCCGAATCCGAATCCGCTAAAAACCGCTAAAAACCGATCCGTATAAAACCGATCCGAAACCGAAACCGAAAAATTAAAAACCCGAATCCGATTAAAATAAATAAATTATATATATATATATATATATATATATATATATATATTATTAATAAGTCCAGTGGTCTCTGTGTTCTTTCCTGACTTGTCTAAATATGTTGCTCGTTACATTTCATAAAATCTGGTGTCTACTTATCTGGTGGCTACATTTATAGACATATATGTGTGTACTTTGCATTTCATTTATTAAGTAAATTTATACATCTTACTGCTTATCTGTAATCTTAACTCAAATTTGTTGGTTTCATCTAGAATATCAGCACCAGCCACCAGTCTGCAGTCATATGTATCTTGGATTTTTCTTGTAATCATATTTATTTTGTCAATTTTATTTGAGGCGGTTTTAAAACCGAAACCGAACCGATTACAACCGATCCGACAATTTTGAATCTGAAACCGAACCGCCGGTTTCGGTTGCGGTTTCGGTTTTAGATTTTAAAACCCGAAGAGTTTCGGTTTCGGTTTTGATTTTACCATAAATCCGATCCGATCCGTGCTCTCCCCTAGTCCGAATCATTGAAGTTTTTTTTCACACATTGTAAAATATTTGGCAATTTTCAATGTAAAATTACTTCTTTCAGTTTTCACTATCCACTCATATATTTAGGACAAAGTATATTGTAATATAGATTCTCAGTTTGGATATTAATTATTTGCTATAAACCATGCTCACGTTAAAATTATAAATATATCCAAACTAAATCCAAATTAAATATATAAATTGAAATAAAATTATTTTAATTTGGGTATGTCATATATTCCAATGCTAGTAATTTTTGGAAGTTAATAATGTATATCCTTATGTGATTTGGTAATTAAAAGTAATGAGTTATAAATTTTATTCTATTATATTCTCTAAAAGGAATGCTTCATGTAACATCTTCTTATCCTTATATTATATTTTTTAAATTCTGAACTTCAGACAATGACTTTTTTTTTTATTTCATATTAGAAAATGAGCAATAAGTTTTATTTTATTATTTTTATTTTAAATTTCATAAAAACACAAAAAAATCCATTAAAAGAAATAATCGATTCTGATACTCGTTCCAGAGTGAACCAAATAGATTATATTGTAACGCCATTCTCATTCCAGCCTGATTGAAACATCATCGGTAAAATGGTTCACATTCCCATTTACCCCTTCCAACCACTCTTATTCGAGGACAGATATATTTAGCATATACTTCTTCAAATAGAATGATATGTTCGGGTGCGGGGGTGCGCACGGATGCGGCCCGATACGTACATGATGCGCTATCTGGCGTGTACTCATATTTCACTGCTCCGATTCGTGGGGGTGTGGGAAGGGGGATGCGGGAGTGGCATAAATAGTAATAAGAAGATTAGATTGAGAGGAGAAAAGAAAGCAGTTGTCATCACCGTTGGTTGTTTCCAGTCGTTCTCGTCGCCGTTCTCCGATCGTTGCATCTCTTTTCCGCCTTTATTGGTTGGTTAAGTAGACTCGTCTTCATCTTTGATTTGTGTTTATTTGAATCACTGAGTAGTGTACTACCGTTATACATATGTGTATCTGTTGTGTGTATATATGCGTATATATGTGGGGTGTACTGTTCCTTTTACACATATATTTGGTGTGTGTTATGTTGACTGCTGTGTGGTTGTTGTTTATTATGCCTATTATTTCTACAATTTAGATAAGTTACACTTATACATGCTGTGTGCGTGAACACGTGTGTTAGGTAGTCAGGCATATTACCACCTTTTGCTATGTATTTTAATTATTAAGGTTGATTAAATTGTTTTTATTATCTAATTAAAATAAAAATATTGAATTAATATATTAAATAAACATAAAACATTTTAATATTTGCCGTATCCCGCTGCACCCGAATCCCAATATTTTAAAATTTGTCGAATCCTCGTATCCCCGTACAGCGTAATATTTTCCTTAGGCATTTGGAAATTCGCTCTTCACTACTAATTTGAATAAGTTGTGGAGCGAATCCACTTGATCACTTTGTGAAGCGAAAATTGGCTTGTGCCATTTGTGAAGAGCAAAAATGGCTTAGGCCTTCTTGAGGAGCGAATTTGTGCTTGGCCCCCTTGAGGAGTAAAAACCTCCTTGGCCATGTGAGGAGCAAACACTACTAGAAATACTACTAGACATCGATTTTTAATCGATGTAATAGTGAAAAACAACCGATGTATTTGTCGGTGTAGTGAAAGATAGGGGTATTTGACATCTGTTTTTAGCCGATGTCTGATAAAAGGTTAGACATCAGTTTCTTTTCTAAACTGATATCTGATAAGAGGTTGGACATCAGTTTCGTAAAAACATGTAAGCTTATAATACATCATTTTGTTCAAAAGAGTCTTTGATCTAACTGAAGATATGACACACAACTAAAAAGATAACATATACATCATTTTGTTATATGGGGTTGATGTTTGTCAACGAATTAGACATCGGTGTACTTAAGGGTGTGATGTTTTAGACCATGCTAGACATCGATCGACATTACGGACCTGGTGTCCATATTGTACTTAGACAACAGTTTGCATTACTGAGCTGATGTCTATATTGTACTTAGACCACAGTTTGTATTTCTGAACTGATGTCTAGTTTATATTTGCACACCGTTTCTGGAAGAAGGAACTGCTATGTATTTACCTGCTCTAATAATAGATATATATAATATAAATGTACCTAAAAATATCAAATCCATAATAAAAAAACAAACCGAAACAAATACCAAACTTCAATTATCATTGCAAAACCAATCCAGTATACAACAATGAAAGTGGAATATAAAAACTAGACAAACTAATATGTATAAGTTGCACAAATCCATAACAATTGTTGCATCTCTAAGAATCTAAGAGCTACTTCACATGTACAAAGCTACTACATTTTAGTAACCAAAAGAAGGTTTCGTAATAACCAACAGAACTTTTGCAGCTTCTTGACATTCTATAACCCGTCGATTATATCCAGGCCTGGATATAATCATAAGTCTTCATCTATGTAATTCAACCTTCTCTGTGAAGTTGTTAGGTCAGCTAAGTGTGCATTGTTGGTCTGTCATGTGAATCTGCTTTGCTTAACTACAAAACTTCTCATGTACCTCCCTCTCAATGCTTAATTCTTGGACCTGCTTTGACCTGCATCCAAATGTGTGTATTAATTTGTAACACCTAGAAATTATTATATATTTGTTAGAACATTAAATTATTCATCAAGAAGGTAGCTGATTTAGTAACAGTCCAAGTGTTTGGTCTGGATTAGTTACGGGGCATAGACGACAAGGTACCACTATATAGTACTAGATTCTTTTCTGCATTTCCTTGTAATTTATTACCATATACTATTTACACTTGTTTATGCATATTCTGTTTTTTACCGAGTAAGATGAGTGTGAGATACACCAGACATCAACTGTTACATCCAACCACCACCAGATTAAAAACAAAACATAGCTGGGGTCCAATGTTTCAGTTGATGCATATTCGCTCGTACATATTATTATATTATAATGTTTCTAGCAAGTACTTTATTATATTTATTCCAATAAAAAATTTATAAAGTAAGAAGCCTATATATATGAAAAAAAAATAAGTAAAATATGAAATAGTGAATAGACAAGAAACTAATACAATATTAACAACAAACCTTACAGGACTGGACAATCCCATACAAACTGTCTGGCTCATTTATTTGAGTGACGGCAACAACTAAGATTTCAATGTGGTGTGGCAGCTGATTAAAAAACAGAAGAATTTAATAGTTAATGAAATAGTAGGTTACATGACTTGAAACGAGAGCAATTCTAAGATATATTGTATCAAGTGCTAATCTACAAATGACAATAATGGATACTTGGATGATTTCTACAATAAATAGACTTGGACTCTAATAGTAATAAAAATACTCCATCTCTAATACTTTAACATCAATGGAGGTTCCAGTTTAGATTCAAGTGCAAAAAGTATTAATGTAATAGACCAGGTTTTGTAAACGATCTATTCAATACAGGAATTAGCAAATGTCCCCATTGAGTCAAAAGATGTTCCTTGGGAACAACATCTTAGCAGTCTATATTACTACCACAATCATGTCATAAATCTAGGTAATAACTTACTAGTTCAAGATCGGAGAAATCTGGGATCCCTAAAGTGAGGCATTTAAATTTTTCTTCACACCAGTGCTCGACATACAAAACAACAGTGAAGTATGATCCACAGCTCTGCAGATCACACAAGTTCAATAAATTACATTACCATTTTTCGTGCTTGATTGTATGTAGGAGATAAATACATATACACAGTAAAAAAGTAATACTCACAATTGCTAACTTCGCAAATACAAGATAATCGATGGCAAGCCAAATAGCAGGCAATACTTACAGTCCTTTAGCAGATCGGTTTTTTGAAATCTTTACTTTCTGCAAGAAGGGTTCCGTTTAAAAAACAAAAATAAAAATCAGATACCAACAAGATTCAAAGAGGACTAATAAATAATTAATAATTCCGACCTTTGTCATCTTTTAAGTATTTTCAACAAGCTCCCAGCGTTCCTTGTCCAAAAAGACCACTTCAACATCACCATCATCGTATTTTATCTTTTCACATAAAATTTCAATGAAAGATAAATTAGCAGGTACACGACCAATATGAAGCATCGTAAAAATAATATAATGCCGAACCCCACGAGTTAAAGACGAAGGAACGACAGTACTACTTACGACATGTTTGTTCTTATTTTGGTCATATGACTTCACCACACCTTCATAGAACCTGCGGAGTTCCAAATGAAAGAAAACATAAAATTAATAACAAATCAAGAATTTTTCCTTTAACCCAAACCTACTGTTATTTCCCGCAAAGGATGCAACTATAAAGTTATTTCCCGCAACGGTTGTGGTCTATCCTTACCATTCTGATTGACTATAAGAACTCAATAATAGGTCCAGGCTGAAAAATTATTGTGGTGGACACATCTAATAATTTACATAAACAAATCTAATTAACAAATTATGTGTTGTATACTTGTATCAGCTATGTCAGTATTAATGTACATTACTTGAAAACCATATATTCATATATAAAGTTAAAAAATTATGAGCGAATCGAACAAATCGAGGGGTGGGTTTGGTAAATCGACCCAGAAAAAGCAAGAATGGGTTTGGAGTGCTTGAGAGCGAACTAGAAAACTAGGGTATGGAGACCTCTTCTTGGCGAGCCCCGCAAGATATTTGAGAGAAAATGAAAAATATTCTAAGGGGGAAATGAATATTTGGTAAAGGTGGGAATGAATATTTTTCAAAGGGGGGGGAAAATAGTGTAAATTTTTTTTAAAAAAAATAATTAGAACTTTAACAACGAGTATTTTATGGTGCAGATGTCTAAAGAGAGACTACACATCAGTTTCCGAAAAAGCGATGTAATAACATCACGTATTTTTCCAACCGATGTCTAAACCCCGATGTCTATGTGACTTTTTCTAGTAGTGAAATCCTGTGTACTTCAAAATCACTCTTCATCTTATTGCCTTAACAAATATCGCATTTAACCTTCCCACAATTTACTCCCTTTTCAGCACTTGATCAATTCTTCTGTCTATTCTAAATACCATGATCTATTTTATTGAGTTGACGTTTAGTGCACCGGTCTAGTTCAAAAATGACTAACCCTTATCTTGATCACTATACTTTCTTTTACAATATCAATTGAGCAAGTCTACAACTTTGTTGTTGCTTCAAATGATATCCACTGGAGTCCTCTAGTACTAACATTGAATTTTAAATTACTTCTAAAGTTTCTAACGTCTTTAAACTTTGTTCGTCACTGAGGCTTGAACATATAGATGAACTTCTTTCCGTGACTCTTTGATAGACTTTAAAAATACTTCTCATATTTTGATTCTTTGTATTTACTGTATCTTCTACTCTTCAGGATTCTTGTGCTTGGATTCTTGTGCTTCATTTAATATTGTACTATCTTTCGTTCCTGTGTTGAGTTATCGTTATCTCTATTACATATTTTGCTTTGTTTTACACTGATGAAAATTTTAACATGTTTGAGTTGGTGAACATCATCAGGCGTGCAGATCATGTCTGAAAATTGGGTGCTCTGTGACATTGTTTATGTCCCCTTTACTGCATATTTGCCCTACTCTTACTTTTACGAACAAGGCAATTTATGCAAATGGTGGCCTAGAAACTCTGTCTGTGGCACCACCATCCATTTAAGGCCTCTTGGATGCAGACAATATGGCATAATTGCTATGTTTTCTATTTATGTTATGAAATTAATTAAGCCATGTATTATTTACATTATTATATGAATTAATGGCTTCTTATTTAAGGTTTTTTACTTGCATCAAAACGTAACATTCCCACTATATTCAATAATCAAAGTAATGATCAACAAAAATACAACATACTCAACAAATCTCAGTCCAAGCTATTCTCTGGACAACATTCTGCATTTTACTCAATTTCTTTTAAAAGTACTGTAATTCAGTCTGGAACCGTTGTTTTGAAGATATTAAACAATGCAATTTAAGAAACACTTGTCTGATTTCAATAATGGTTAATTGTAGATTTGTCTGAAATACTTTCAAACAATTGTTCGTATAAACCGTTGTGTAGGCCGTTTAGTTTGCGGTCTAATTTAAGTTGCTAGACAATGGTTAAATTCAACCATATAAATAAGTCGCAATAAAATATATTTAATCGGAAAAGGCCTAACCACTACCGGAAAAACACCCTACAACATCGGTTTTTGGCCGATGTTAAAAGCGTTTCAGAACCGATGTCTTTGTCGGTATAGATAAAGGGGGGGTATATAACATCGGTTCCTGACCGATGTCAAAGATGACCATAGACAACGGTTCTCTTAAGGAACCTGATGTATTTCCTGTTCTTTAACATCGGTTTTTATAAAAGAACTGATGTTTAATACTAATTTAGACATCAGCTGATTAAATAGATGTTTAATATTTCCTTTAACATCTATTTTTATTACAAAACCGATGTTTAATACTTGTATATATACCACCTTTAGCATCGATTACAAGTTTAAATATGATGTTATTTCTTCTTTTTTACATCGATTTTCACTTATATGTGTTGTTAATTTTTCTTGATTGCATGAATTATTCCTCCTATGTATTCACAGCTAGAACCAAAATAACAACAAAAAAAACTAAACAAACAGAACTTGGATGGCATTTCTCAACTATTCATTACCAAATACCAAATTCATTGCAACAAAACAAGAATGTTTAACTCCAATCCAAAGGAATCTATGTTTTAAATAAATCGAACTATCAAACAACCACAAAACTAAACGACGACTCTAAACATAAACCAAATTAAGAACCAATATTCCAACGATAGCAACCACCATATACATTGTCAAACCCAAACTAGTTGAGGTACGTAGCTAGAGATCACAAAGCACTTTACTCTAGTTTGTCTTCGATGAACTTGATGGTCTCCTGTCCTTCGGGCCAACACCAACCAACTTCTTTAAAATAACAAATTCCTCAAGACCAGCTTTTACCTAAAATCAAGAAAGTATGACATTGTAATGGCATTGTAATGGCATAGGCCTTGTATGTAAGCTGCATTACAAGTACACACCATAATTACAAAAGTTTACATACCATTGTAATGGCAGATATATGCTGTGACAAGAACAGGGACTGCGGTAAATAGATTAAGTGTAAGAACCCTAGATTTTGGTAAGAATTAAAACTTTTGTTATAAACTGTGGTTATGATTACAATGTACCAATGGTTTAATGAATAAATGTTTCAGTGGAGTTGAATTCAAATTTTTATATGCAATGAATGATGTAAATGGTTGACAAGGTAGATTAGAATAATCTATCGTCTAGAAAGGGAGTTATGGTATCCTAAAAAGGAGCTATTCTTATGTCATCCAAATCGATATCTGGTATAAGTCCAGTGGTTCCGTAAAAGTGTTAGGGAATGCTTGAGAAAGCGTGAAGGTCATTTTCTAAGTAAAAGGAATTAGACGGAATGGGAATAAACCCTAGAAATGAACAAGGCAAGAAAATTACTACCGGAACTTGGATTAAGAAGCCAATTGTGATTAAACGAGTATGGGAAACTAAACAACCAAGATTAATATTATAACAAGGATATGCACACCACATTAGTATTTACCAAAATCATTAACATTATTTGGAAAATCAAAAATAAGGATTCTAGATCATCTAAGGTGACATCATGCATGACATCATCAATTAGGCAAGTTTCCACTAACATTTACCAAGTAATATTTAACAAGATTACTTGATAAATATCCATATATAATATAAACATCTATTAATCTCTAGAATCTAGCAAACCAACCACAAAATCTCTCCATCCTCCACCATTAGCAACCATTCGGCTACAACAAGAAAAAAGGAAGAAAAACAAAATTCAAAACCCTAGCTTCAAGCAACTAAAACTCAAGAGAAAATTCATGGAGCTTGCTTTGGTATAGACTAAGGTATGTACCAAATTTAAGAGCAAACTAACTTCATTTTCCTAGTGAATAAATTCATCAAAGTGATGGATGAATAGTGGTAAAAAGTAACTCCAAGAACTAACTTTCTTTTTGTTGGTTTCTTTGGATGATTTAAGCTATATTAAGGTGATACAAGGAATATACAAGGTGTATTAAGGCTTGTACACACTCCAAGGAAGGTATAGCACTTGAAACCCTAGCTTGAATCTTGAGTTTAAGATTGGATTCTAAGTTAAGTTTGTGTAAAGTGTGAAATCATGGTTATGTATGTGTTTAAAAGTGTTTTGAATGATTATGGAAGTGCTTTGTATTGGAACCCATGGCTGGTATGATGACCACATGGTGTATGGATTGATATATGTGTTGGATGATGAGTTTGGAAGGGTGCAAATTTTGGAAAGTATGAAAGTATAGCCGTTATAATGCCCGATTTTCGTTAAAACAGAAATTACTTGTTAAAGATAGAAACTCTCGAATCTTCTAAGGTCAGTAGGACATACCCAAATGGTCGTGATAAGATAGATCTTGGTTCATAGATCGTTTTGATATAAAGTATGTAAAAATCTGATGAAATGGCCAAAATCATAAAAGTGGTTTGAAAAACGTAAGTGCGAGTTCGTAACTTCAATTGAACACCCTTAACATATGTGATTCTGTTTCAAATATTGATAATTCATAATAGAGGTCATAAAGAAGGTATGGGAGAAGACCTCGTGTCGAAAGAATAGTTTTTCGATTTTATAAAAAATGTTTAAGTCCAGGGTACGCTATTGGAATACCCCTTAAACTAACAAAGGATAATTAAATATAATCTTCTCGAGTAAATGGCCAACTTAAAAGCCTTTAAGACTCGATTATCTACCAAGTGTATAATATAATAACATGCCTTGATAATAGGTTTAGCGTTATTAAGTGGAGGTGTCAATAACAGTTATGTTATAGTGTGTTTAATAAGCTAAAACGAATAAGGAAATGACTGAGAATCATTAAAGGTGTTAACTTTGAACACATGGACATTATATTTAAATGTCTTTTATAAGGTTATATAAGGAGTAGGGGATCCAGTAAGTTAAATGGTTAGGATAAGTGTTGTTAGTAATAATAATCATAATGTGATATATTTCTAACCGTGATTCTTTTCATTTCTATAGATACTCGAAACGAACCTCAGATCAATTCTACCCGACTTAGTGACCAAGGCAAGATTTCTTATATCTTTACTTTGATAAATTTATAAGAATCCTGGACAATGGTTTTGCTATATATATATATATATATATATATATATATATATGTGTGTGTGTGTGTGGTCCTGTGAGCATTACACTACTAGAAAAACTGGAATAGACATCGGTCAGTAACTGATGTCTTAGCATTTTGTAACCAATGTCTTTGTCGGTGATGTTATAGACCCCCCCTTTTAACATCGGTTCCTAACCGATGTCTAAAGGCTTTTATAACATCGGTTTTTCTTAACAAACCGATGTCTTTTCATCATTTTTAAGATAAAATTGCATTACCAACTTCTCTATATAGCCATAATATGACGTTTTTATCAATTTAAACATATGATATATAAGGTATATTTTTGTATTAACATCGGTTACGAAATCCAAAACGATGTCAAAAGGTCTTTAAGACATCAGGTGGATAACTGAAACTGATGTTAAAATGGCACAAAGACATCAGTTATTATACTTAGGACATCGGTTGCAATCCGATGTTATAAACACTTTAGACATCAGTCATGAGCCGATGTTAAAAGAGGGGTCCTATAACATCATTGACATAGACATCGGTTGTTTTTTTCAGGACATCGGTTAATAGCCGATGTTGTTAATCTTTAACATCAGTTTCTTTCTATTTGACTGATGTTATAGTAAGTAATAGACATCAGTTGGCTTATTTGTTTCAAATAAAACTGATGTCTATGATGCATGCTCCAATCACAATATAATATATATATATATATATATATATATATATATATCCACCTAAAAATACTAAATTCACAACAAAAACAAATACCAAACTTCCTGATCATTTATCATTACAAACTAATCCAATACAACAATACCAAAAACATAATTCCAATCCAAATTAGAAAGTACTACAAGTACTTGAAATTTGAAAAAAACAACTAAGTACTATACTACCAACTAGTCTGCCTATCATTTGGCTATCATTTCAACTACTAGTCATGGATCATGCATGTTACATCATTTCTTGGATGTAGTCAAGCGTCTCAAAGCGTACGATTTCAAGCTCAGAAGCTGTGTATGTCTTCCGTTGCTTGGTGCCCCACTACATATTTTACACAAATGAAGCAAACATTAGCCTAACAGTCAGAAAACATTAGTAATGCAGAAAACATTATCCCAACAGTCAGAAAACATTAACTCATAGTTATAAGCAATGCAGACATTATAAAGATAACATCCAGAAACAGTTTTAAAATTTAAGTGTATAAGTAAGGTCCAGTAACCTTACTTAAGTGTTGTGCAGTCATGCCCTTGTCCTGCATGTAGTCGGTATAACCTCTACCAACACATTTTTTATTTGTCTCAGTTCTCTTGAATTATTCCAAAGTTTAAGTCCTTTTCTGGTTAATTCTATCATCTATACAAGTATAAACAGATGATGCAGTTTTAACTTCTTAACAAACTGTAAAGTTATAAACTAATACTGTCACCTACACCACCTGGGATGTGTGAGTTATTAATTATTAACTTCTTAACTATGCAGTGGATGGAACCTACTTCATATGGGAAGGGGAAGTAAGTTAGCTCTGAGTTTTTGCATTTAGTAGATTTAGTAAGTCTTAATATGGACAATAAATTGGCAAATCTTTGAATATGGTTCTCTTTCTCATGTAGATTCGAGTAGTAAAGCTTGTGGATATTAGCTTAAAGGCCTGGACCTTATGATACGCTTAAAATATTTGAATTTTCTGTAGCATCTTATATCTATCTATCTGGAGTTATGAAATTTTAAAATTTTCCAGTAAGTAACTTAACTTGCTGGAATGAGTTATAAAATGAGTTTCTATCAGACATAAGCAAATATGTAACTTAACTTAGAAGGTAGGTATATTAATTTAGAAATGATACCTTGCTTATAAGTGTCATTTCCTTGTCATCAATTAAATCTTTCATATAACGCATGACTGCATACCCACATTCTTTTCCACCAGGTTGTTTAGGGCATCCCTATTCCAATAATAAATCGATAATTAGTCAATGATCACATAAATAAAAATTACAGGTGCATCCGTCTTTAAAGTGCATAAAATACTTACCGAAAGTCTATTAATTTTGGGATTTTTATTCACCCGTCCTGCTTGAGCATTAGAAGATCTAACTGCTCTATAAAAGGGAATATAAAAATAGTGTCAAACCCGAGAAATCACTAATATAAATAGAATGAAAATCACTAATATTACCTCGTTAATGCCTCTTCCAATTGTGGCGGATGTGGTTGATGAGGCAGTGGATTGAGAATATAAATTTCAGATTCCCAAAAAATGACCAAAATCCAATGAAAACTGTTTTTTATTAAAAATAGATTAAAGTGAGAATTCGAATATACAAACAACATGTCCAACAACATAAGCTTCAAATTCTTCACTTACTCGTAGTTATAAGGCATGAAGATAGCGCGCATAGATCCACCTTTCAGCCTTTCAACAACATAAGCTTCAAATTCTTTATCCAAATTAAATGTTGAAGGATCAATAAATGCAAACAAATCTGAGTAGTCATCGAGATTTCTAACCACTGTATGCAAATACCTACAAATAAAATATTACATATTGTGTAAATATCCTTACAAAATATGTGAAATGAGACAAGATTCACAAAAAGGAAAAAAAAAACTTACGCCATATATGTTGCTATAACAGCCTGCCCAATCATTTCAAACTCTATCAACGCAATTATACTCTCATGCAACAAAAAAATTGTTCTGTTTTTTCCAAACACTTCAAAATCACATGGAATCTGTATCGAGTCTCCACTTTCTCTCATTAATGTAGTTGCATGTTTATACAACACCTTAAAGCGAGGAGGCAAGTTTTCAGTCTTTGGCTTCACAGTGTTAAAGAGACTATGCATTCTTTTCAACTGGATCTTCGATGTAGAAAACTTGCTTCACTTGATCAGTAGACACATATTTATCATTTTTGTGGCCTTGTCGACTTAGGTCCACAAGTGTGAAGCCAAGATCATCGACCTTGACGCCTCTATCACTGTCTGCCCATTTACACAAGAACAATGGGGCTTTGAATGCATGATAATCCAACTCCCATATTTCTTCAATTTTACCATAAAATGTCATATCACACTCCACGGGATTCAAGTCCTTAGCACTAGAGACTTGGACCGTCTTGGCAACTAAAGAAACGCCACTATTTTGGACAACCCTTGCATCATCTCGCTCCTTTGTGAAGTATCGCACCCCATCAACTAGAAAGCCTTCATAAGTCAAAACAGAAAATGACGGTTTTCCTGCCAACCATCTTATCGTTTCAGAAACGCCTTTGGCATTCTCCATCAATTCAGTACTAACCTTTTTCTCAAACCAATCAGGAAATAGCCGATTGTTCTCTGCAATAAGCCACTGAATGGTCTTTTTTTTCCCTTTGTAAAAATTTTCCAGAAACTCCTTATGCATCCTTCATTAATGCATATTGTTAATTAGAATTGGGATAAATACTTACTAGGCCAGGAGACATTAATTTACAAAAGGAAAATAAATAAACTTACATAATATATGGATGCACTTCAATGTTGTTTAGCAGGACATGTAAATGCGCCTCATCTCGTTCTTTTTCTTCTACCGACTTTATTGTTACAGCCGATAATGGACCAGAAAGTTTGCTTTGGTCCTTCGGAAGACCGGCAGTTGTGCAACTCCGTGTAACAAACTCTGAGCAAAATTCTACAGATTCTTCTCTTACATATCTTTCGGCTATACAACCTTCGGGATAAAAACGGTTTCGCACATAACTTTTCAATACTTTATTGAATCGTTCAAATGGATACATCCATCTATAGAATACCGGTCCACACAAACGCAATTCCCTGACCAAGTGGACTGTGAGATGTATCATTACATCGAAAAACGAGGGCGGAAATATTTTTTCAAGCTCACACAAGGTCAATACCACATCAGACTGCAATTTATCCAATTTTGATACATCTACAACTTTGTTGCACAAAGTGTTAAAAAAGAAACATAATCTTATTATGCTAACCCTAACATTTTTCGGGAGTACAGAACGAATTGCAACCGGAAGTAACTGTTGAAGGAGTATGTGGCAGTCGTGGGACTTCAACCCAAATATCTTCAAATCGGGCATCGATACACAGTTTTTGATGTTTGATGAATGTCCATACGGAAGTTTCATTGATGATAATGATGACAACACTTCTTTTTTTTCTGCCTTTGTTAGAGTAAAAGACGAAGGGGGCAAGTAGGTTCTCTTTTCTCCTTTTTTTGGTGCTAAATCAGGCCTAATCCCCATTTCAATCATATCAAGACGAGATGCCTCACTATCTTTAGACTTAAACTTTAAATTTAGTAGCGTCCCAATTAGACTATCGCACACGTTTTTCTCAATGTGCATAACATCAAGACAATGCCGAACATGATGAAACTTCCAATATTCTAACTCAAAAAAAATAGACTTCTTCTTCCATGGACAGTCCACCTTCTTTGCCTTCTTTACTTCCTTTCCGAAAGAAAATTTAATTTTTCCCTGCTGCGCTAACACCTCTTCTCCAGAAAGGGGTGGCCTTGCATGTCCAAACTCTTGTTCACCATTAAAAGCTGCCTTCTTCCTCCTGTATGGATGATGTCTTGGCAAATACCGACGATGACCTTGGTAACATATTTTCTTACTATGAGGTAAATATTTAGCTACGGTATCATCACCACATACTGGACAGCTAAAATAACCCTGATTAACACAACCAGATAGATTTCTGTAAGCTGGGAAATCATTTATCGTCCATAACAGTGTTGCTCTTAAAGTGAATAAAGATTTAGTATTAGCGTCGTATACATTCGGTTCACCTTCCCAAAGCTTCTTTAAATCATCAATCAACGGTTGTAAAAAAACGTCAAGGTTATTACCCGGCTCATGTGGACCAGAGACTAATGTTGTTAACATCATAAACTTCCTCTTCATGCATAACCATGGAGGAAGATTATAAGTTACCAATACTACCGGCCAAACACTATACCTATTGCTGAGGCCATTATTATATGGATTTATACCATCTGCCGACAAAGCTAAACGAAGGTTTCTTGGCTCATTCCCAAAGGTTGGCCACTTGTAATCGATATCTCGCCAAGAAGGAGAGTCGGCTGGATGGCGCATCTGGCCATCTTTAATTCTGTCGTTGGCATGCCAAGTCAGCAGTTCAGCAGTAGAAGTAGATTTAAACATCCGTTTAAATCTGGGAATGATAGGAAAATACCACATAACTTTGGCCGGAATGTTAACCCTCACTTTACCATCCTTCCCCAACTTCCAGCGAGATAAATGACACTTGGGACACTGAGAAGCGTTCTCATTTACACCCCTGTATAGAACACACTCATTCGGACATGCGTGGAATTTAATATACTCAAGGCCCAAATTAGATAGGGTTTTCTTTGCTTCGTATGCATTGGTTGGCAAGACATGACCTCGAGGAAGGAGGGAGCCAACATTAGGGAGCAGGTCACTAAAGGCGCTATCACTAATACCAAATCTCGCTTTCCAATTATGTAGTATTAACATTGAATCTAATTTAGTGCACTCACTACCCTCAAACAAAGGTTGTTGAGCATCAACTACAAACCTCTTAAAGTCATATGAATTTTTATCGTAATCATCACCCAAATTACAATATGCTGCTTCACAAACCTTAACGGCTTCTGATGCAACATTAATCTCTGAAGCGGTGGGCAGTGTACTACCAACAGATGACCTAGGAGTAGCCTTAGCTCCGTGCCAAATCCAATCAATATATCCCAAACTAAAACCAAATTGATACAGATGACCCCTAATTATATTTACAGAGATTTTTTTGAAATTGACGCAGCGTTTACAAGGGCAAGGTATTTTCTTAGGATTTTCACTATTTTCTTGGGCATATATCAAGAACTTTTCAACCCCCATTTCATAGTCCAGTGAATCCCTATCTTTCAAAATCCACCCTTTATCCATATATTCGAAAACAAAACAGGTACCACCTACCCAATTGACATTTAAAAAATAAAAATTACTAAGTAACAAACAATTTTAAAAGACACCTCTAGTATTACTGTGTGATAATAGTTATTAAGTTACATACATGAATAAGGACATGATACTCGACATTATACACACATACAGTAACACAGCAGACAATCTAACACATATTTCAAAAGTGCATTCTATCAAAATATTTGCCAACATTATACATAAACATAAATACATTTACATAAACAGAGAAAAAACATAGATATAAAAAAAACAGAGATATACATGCAAAAAGATAAATAGAGATATACATGCCAAAAGTTAATCCCGTAGCTAGTATAAAGCACTTATTAAATATTTACCCAAATCGAAATTAGGTATAAATAACACAAAATTACCCAAACTTGTTTACCCAAAATTAGGGTATCCAGTTGATAGAACCATCAAAATAAGTAGGGCTACTTACTAATCTAAAAAAAACACAGTTGATATAAAAAAATTAGGGTTCTATAATTATTTACCAAAATTAGGGTTCGATTTAGATTGAATATTCCAGTTGATGGCTTCGAGCTTTCTTTGAAATCAAACGAGATTGAGATTCGAGCTTTCCAGTTGATGGCTTCGAGCTTTCCAATTGAGCTTCGAGCTTTCCAGTTGAGGTCGAGATTGCATGTGTCGAAGAAGTTGAGGTCGAGATTTGTAGAGATTAGGTAAAGAAAAGGGAGGAGTTGTGTAGATAGAAGGGGGGCTGTGTCGGAGGGGTAGAGAAAGGGGGAGGACGTCGGCCGGCAGAGAAGGGGGCTAATTCGAAGGTTTAGAGAGAAAGGGGGGGTGTCGAGTACTGTGGAATAGACGAGGGTAGCTAGGATAGATAATTGTTACTGTCTATGTTTATGTTAGTTTTATTAATTAGTTTATGTTTTTTATTTATGTTTTTAGTTTAATTTTAATGTTTTAATGTTTTAATGATTTAATTTTTTTAGTTTTGAGATTGGTGGGAAATTTTATTTGGTTAAGTGGGGGGGATTTTAGTTTTGGGATTGGTGGGAAATTTTATTTGGTTAAGTGGGGGGAAGTTTTAGTTTTGGGATTGGTGGGAAATTTTATTTGGTTAGTGGGGGGAAATTTTGGTTTTGATGTTTTGAGATAAAATTTCTAAGGGGGGAAAACTGGGGCAAAAATTTTTTAGGGGTACCTTTAACATCAGTTGTACAGGCAACCGATGTCTAAAATACTAAAAGACATCGGTTATTACGAAACTGATGTTAAAAAGGACCTTTAACATCAGTGGCAATTCTGAGCGATGTTAAAGGCATGATGTCTATTCCAGTTTTTCTAGTAGTGTTATACTATACCGTTAGGGACATGTTTCCCTGATTCTTGTTATTACTTAATATGGACATAAATAGTGCAAGATACGTTATGGATAAAAAGTGGTATGATATAAATATAAATATATATGTAAATGTGTGGTAATAAGTTATATCGGCAAGTGACCGGGAGCCGGAAGGATAGAGTTTATATATGTTCATATTATGGATAGAAAACAAGTATCTACTGGCATAATTACGATTAGGAAATATATATTATAAAGAATAATTTCCTACAACTGTTTCAAAGAATATTTTATTACAAACGTTTTAAAGAATATTAAAAGTACTAAATGTGATTCTTTTAAAAGACAAAAGTTTTTTCAGTATACAAGGCTCTCTGGTCAAACTCTTTCAAACCGATTCTTTGCTGCAATCTTAACTCTGAAGTTTATTCATAATTTATAAAAAGGTAAAATGGAAATGGAATAAGGGAATTGAGAAAGGGGCGTCTATCATAATAAAATGAAATAACAACTTTTATAATTGGGATTCTGACATTGGGGGTTGAGTTTAATTCAGCCCAGCATTCAACATTCTATTCCCGCCCATGTGTTACCGAAAGAGGATTGTGGAGAACTTTCCTCAAGGGATGGTAATCGGAGAGGATCATTCCTTCTACTAGTAGTAAACAGGGAACATGTACGGTTAGGGTGACAGATCTTCGTCCTGACGTATCTGGATACAGGGAAGATCCCCAAAATTCTGAAAGAAATTGTTGGCAATCATATTATAATGACAACTTGAAAATAAGGGAATGGCAGGTAACGATGGAATGTTTTAAATGATTAGAAGAGAAACTGATATTATATTCTTATAAATAAAAGGGAAGTAATATAAGAGTGAATGACAAGCAAGTTTATGTTGGTGTATTACTGCGTAAACAGGATATATATCTACTCATAGTGGAATCTATTTAAATTACCTTGTAACTTCATCTTTTATCTTATATTGAAATATTGTTCATTTTATGGATAACAAATGTTTCCGGGATTATTTCAAAACGGTTATATGTTATATTTATTAATGTTTTTAATAATTTATCTTGCTGAGCTATTATAGCTCACTCTTGCTTATGTTTATATAACTATTATACCTGATGCCGCCGATACGTCGTACAACACCCTGGAAGAGGGTAAGGGCAGGACTATATGATAGGGATTTGTCCCCCATTCCTGAGGTAGCTTATCTATATATGTACAGGGTATGAGTAGACGTATGTAAGTTAACATTAGTACAGAACTGTCTTTTAGCTTCGAACTTTTAGCGTCGGTTATATAAAGAGCCGTGGCATATACATACTTTAGGCGTCGGTTCCTAGCTTAACCGACGCTTAATGTCATTTATGTTGGACCTTTTGCGTTGGTCATGAAACAACCGACGCCTAAAACTAATCTTTTAGCGTCGGTCTTTACTCAACCAATGCCTAAAACTGACCTTTAGCGTCGGTCAAAAATAACCGACGCCTAAAACTGACCCTTAAGCGTTGGTCCTTACTCAACCGATGCCTAAAAGCAATCCTTTAGCGTCAGTTTTTAATCAATCGTCGCCTAAAATAGACCCTTTAGCGTCGGCCATAAACAACCGACGCCTAAAACTGAAACTTTAGCGTTGGTCTTTACTTAAACGATGCCTAAACTGACCTTTTGTACTTTATGTGTCGCATTACATTTAACCGAGGCTAAAAGTATTATAATTTTTTTTAAAAAAACTAATTTATATACAAATAATATTTTTATACAAATAATATGTTATTTTATATTATACCAATCTAATTTAAAAAATTTAAAATGAAGAATATTATTCAAATACAATCAATACAAATCAAACAACATTTTATAAAAAGTTACATATATATATATATATATATATATATATATATATATATTCATTACACAAATAAATAATATGTATTCATTTCTATGCATATATCTTGAACCGTTATTATAACGTCTTAGAAAAATACGTATTATATATATTTATTTATGACAAATTTAGCTTGCGATGTATGTTCGCAACATATACCCATGGATCTTATAGTTGCTACTAAAGCATTTAAGATACAAATCCGATTACTGCTCAGGGAAGGTTGTTTCATTCTCTTTGTCCATGTCATGGTATAGATATTATAAATCAAAATGACTAAGAAGTAACATGGTCCCAAACTGCGGCTTATTGCATCTTTACTTTTTTTTTTTTTGATAACTATAGGGTCACTTTATTGTAAGATATATTACTAGCTACTATATTAAAATTGATTTCATTTTTCATATTTTTTAAAGTATATCGTCAGTTTTTACCTTACCTTTATCCAACGAGAACACTTTAGAAAAAAGTGATATAATATTGTAAAGACTCATTATAGGTTAGTGCTTGTGGTGTATGAACGTATGATTAAGTTGAATATGGTTCTGTAGCTTCACATTGCATTTCCTGTTGATTCTCAAGTAGCCTTTAGTGGACATGTTAGTTATGATATCTTTATAGTTATCTATCAAGTTTTTTGATTCATTTTCATCATATTAATTTCAGGAAGTGACAAGACAGGGAAAGGCTGCTGAATTCCGACCAAATATTCTTATGCTCGGTCACTCTCCATCTGATTTTATTCTTCGTGCTCTTTCGATCACACTAATGATTTGGAGCAGATGTTACTGGTACATGAGCATTCCTTCGGTGTTCTGTGAATATTATGTCAAAGCTGCTTATCTTTAGTCTTTCCTTGTCATGTTTTTTAATGTCATATAGCTGTCGTCTCATCTTGATTTTTAATGTCATTTATTCTTTCATAAATTTAAACTGTTCATTTTAGGCACTGCCATTGTCCGATGCTTTAAAGCTCTTGTCGTTCTTGAAGGATTGGCCCTTAAAACCTGAAAGGTTAGAGACTGTGGTATTTGCTATTTATGCATTGTAGGACTTCATACAGGGTCATTAACTTTTTCTATATCATTGTTTACTTTATATTTGCAGATTGAGCTTATCTGCAGGGTAGCTACGGTGCTATTGCAGTTGCACCACAATCAGTTGATTGCAACTGCTTCTACCAGACCGGTCTTGACTGTTCTTAAAGATATTCTTCATTCAAGAGTTAAGGTATCTCCGTAATGTTTTGTTTTCATACCAACATTCTACCAAGATACTGAAATTAGTAGAATTGTGAAATTTATTTGGTACCTTCTACCAATCGAGAGGCAAGAACAGTGTTGGAAAAAAGTTTGTGACCTTCGGCCAAACTACCAATACCACTTTGACTGTTCTACTCTCAATGCTACTGGTAGAGAAGATTGGTTTAGATCGACTAACATATCCTATCTATGTATTCCAGGTAGTGAGTTCTTCCAATTTGGTATATATGTGGACGCATTAACTTTTGAAATCACCCGCACGGACTTCTTCAGCAAGTACTTCTATTGTCTCTGGTGGGCATTGAGAAACTTAAGGTATATATCACAAAGTTTCATTTTGTTATACAAACTAGCTTTACCACAAGTAACAAGTTCAAGTGTCTGGACCTGATAACACCTATAAATACTCTACCCTTAGCAGTAAAACTTCCTATGATGAATTGGTAAACATAATGAACTTTTGTGCTACTTATTGCACAAGAGAATGTTATCTTTTCAACTCGATGTTCACCTTCCACTCTAATTAATTACCACAAAATTTCAATTGCAATTCAAATTGTGTAATTCACATTCTGATATCTGATTCTTGTGGAGACAGGACTTCTCTGCCAGCACATATATTGGAGAAATAAACTTTTCTATTATCATTGCAAAGGTTAGTGTATGGGAACTGCCATGGGAACTACCTGGATGGAATGCTTGTAGTCAATTAATTCAAAGTTTGTATGGGAGAGATTTTAATGCTTTATAGTATAAATTTTTGAACTCATTTGAATGTGGTCACTTCCTTTTTGAAGTTTGAGATTAGTTCTTTAGATGATAAATCGCATGTTTTTTGGCAGGGTATACTTGTAATTGTCATATGCTATATGGTATTTGTTGGTGTAAATTAAAAGGTTACTGAAATTGCAATTTTATTTTTTTTTAAAAAAAATTGACTTTAAGCATCGGTTTTTTAAGCAACCTACGCTAATAGTAGGACCATAAGCGTCGGTTCTTTAGCCAACCGACGTATAATAGGAGGACCATAAGCGTCGGTTCTTTAAGCAACCGACGCCAATAGTAAGACAATATTCGTCGGTTTTTTAAACAACTGTCACCTTTAGCAGTTGATATGCATCGGGTTTTTAAACAACCAACGCTAATAGTAGCTGATATGCGTCGCATATTTAACCGACGCTAAAAATACATACCTATAGCGTCGCTTACAGATACTACGCCCAAAAACCGATGCTAAAAGTCATTTTTTTAGTAGTGTAATTAAGAAGGTTGATGTAATATACTTTTGGTTGTTGATATGCTTCTTGTAGAAGTATTATTCAGCAACACTACTTAAATGGTATTCTGGGTTTGTAATAATAACTTTATCCTAACTGGATTTATTGATGGCTGTTCTATGAGCCTATGACTGGTGTGCAACGTTATAAGTGTGGGGTCAGTGGTGTGAGTATAAAATGTTACTAAAATATTCAGAGTACCAAAAGTATAATAAAATTTAATGGAAATTGGACCGTAATGACCTGGATCCCTGACCCCGGATCTAGAGCTCTCACAGAAATGGTATCAGAGCCCGAGTCATATCGCTCAGGAACAAGAGTGTTAATAATATAAGAATATATATATATATATACATATGATATAAAGTGTGAACCCATATCGAGTCCAAGGTCGGTCAATCGAATATAGTACTGGCCCTAAGTAGGGATTAAGATTTTATAGATTATTACTAATAAAAGTTTATGTTTTATTTTAGGGTGAGGCGAGTCATGATCGAGGTTGGCTAGGGATATCAGAGGAGGAGCCTACATAGTTAGAGGAGGCCGGTGTTGAGATTCCATCGTATGTCATGTCAAGTTTGAGGAGGAGAGCCAGAGTCAATGCTAGGGAGCAGTATAGGGATGCTATGACATCAGTATCATATGTAGAGAGACAGAGACCATCAGCCGGATCAAAGGAGGCACATCCTTCTCTGGCATTAATACCATATGTGGGGAGACAGACACCATCAGCAAGATTAGATGGGGAAGGTCCCTCTAGGGTGAGGGATGAGGTTTCAGATGAAGATGTTCCAGCACCTAAACGTCCCAGGGTAGAGACTGTAGTGGAGGAATAGCCTGTGTTTATGGATATTCATATGATTATTGTTCCACCTGTTCCAGTATTTTCACCTGTTCCATCACCGATACCGAGCCCAGACCCCTTAGATGATTCTGAGGAGGAGGTGGACCCTTTTGAGGATACAGACCCTTTGGAGGATGCAAATGCAGATGCAGATCCAGCTCCTTTAGATGCTCCACCCCCACCAGTAGCTGCACCCCCACCAGCATGAGATGCTATTCATGTTAACTTATTGTTAGACTATCAGCTTTTAGAGGGTCAGTTGGTAGAGTCCCGCAGGATGGTGGATATGCTTTTGCAGAGGTTAGCAGGACCCTCGGGCAAGACAGGCCATATTCCAGATGGGATATCAGTGGGATTGATCGGTGTAGACACTACACCAAAACTGGCCATTAGTAACGGATATATCCGTTACTAATGACATTAGTAACGGATATATCCGTTACTAATCGTCCGTCACAATTGCTTTTTTTTAAATTTTGTAACAGATATATCCGTTACTAATTAGTAACGGATATATCCGTTACAAATAGATTAGTAACGGATATATCCGTTACTAATTAGTAACGGATATCTGGAATTAGTAACGGATATATCCGTTACTAATTAGTAACGGATATATCCGTTACAAATAGATTAGTAACGGATATATCCGTTACAAATTAGTAACGGATATCTGAAATTTGTAACGGATATATCCGTTACTAATTAGTAACGGATATATCTGTTACAAAATAAAAAAAAAGCAATTGTGACGGACGATTAGTAACGGATATATTAGTAACGGATGTTGAGAATTAGTAACGGATATATCCGTTACTAATTAGTAACGGATGTTGAGAATTAGTAACGGATATATCCGTTACTAATATTAAAAAAATTTAATAAGTTCTCAGCCAATCAGAGGCTGCCACCACAGCCGCCCCCACCTCTCAGCCAATCACATCGCGCCACCTGTACTCTCAGCCAATCAGAGGCTGCCACCACAACCGCCCCACCTCTCACCCAACCTCAATTTTTCCAGATTTGTTGAAGTAAAGTTTCGAACCCCTGACCTCCTCTGAGGTAGTACACCCCCTCAACCAACTGTGACACGCGAGTATTTGTGATATATATGGAAATACAATCCTTATACTATGAACTTTTACAAGTTTTTGTTTTATAAATTCGTTTAAAATTATAATTTTAAAAAAAATTCGTTTTAATTTAATTTTACATATTGTTTAAAATTTAATTTTTTAAAAATTCGTTATAATTATTTATTTTAAAAAAATCGAAAATAATTATTATTTTTTAAAAAATTGAAAATAATTATTTTTTTTAAAAAACGAAAATAATTAATTTTTTTAAAAAATCGAAAATAATTAAATTTTTTTAAAAAATCGAAAATAATTATTTTTTTTAAAAAATCGAAAATAATTATTTTTTTAAAAAAAATGAAAATAATTATTTTTAAAAAAATCGAAAATAATTATAATTAAAAAAACGAAATTTTTTTTTAAAATCAAAAATTATTAATTTTTTTTAAAAAAATCGAAAATAATATTTTTTAAAAAATCGAAAATAATTTTTTTTTAAAAAATTCGAAAATAATTATTATTTTTTAAAAAATTGAAAATAATTATTTTTTTAAAAAAACGAAAATAATTAATTTTTTAAAAAAATCGAAAATAATTAAATTTTTTTAAAAAATCAAAAATAATTATTTTTTTAAAAAAATCGAAAATAATTATTTTTTAAAAAAAATCGAAAATAATTTAAAAAAAAACGAAAATAATTATTTTTTTCAAAAATCGAAAATAATTAAATTTTTTTAAAAAATCGAAAATAATTATTTTTTTAAAAAAATTGAAAATAATTATTTTTTAAAAAAATTGAAAATAATTATTTTTAAAAAAAATCGAAAATAATTATTTTTAAAAAAACGAAAATAATTTTTTCGACGATGCAACCATAAGGTTGTTAATATCTAATGATTTTAGTGATATACACAAAAAATTAAAAAATTACAAGTTTATTTGATGTGATTTCATAATATAAATCTCCAAAAAACACTACTCGCGATAACTAGTATCGTCCCGATTGCACAAAACAATATTTTTAAAATGTTTTTTCGACGATGCAAGCATAAGGTTGTTAATATCTAATGATTTTAGTGATATACACAAAAAATTAAAAAATTACAAGCTTATTTGATGTGATTTTATAATATAAATCTCCAAAAAACACTACTCGCGATAACTAGTATCGTCCCGATTGCACAAAACAATATTTTTAAAATGTTTTTTCGACGATGCAACCATAAGGTTGTTAATATCTAATGATTTTAGTGATATACACAAAAAATTAAAAAATTACAAGCTTATTTGATGTGATTTTATAATATAAATCTCCGAAAAACAATACTCGCGATAACTAGTATCGTCCCGATTGCACAAAACAATATTTTTAAAATATTTTTTCGACGATGCAACCATAAGGTTGTTAATATCTAATGATTTTAGTGATATACACAAAAAATTAAAAAAATTACAAGCTTATTTGATGTGATTTTATAATATAAATCTCTGAAAAAAATACTCGCGATAACTAGTATCGTCCCGATTGCACAAAACAATATTTTTAAAATATTTTTTCGACGATGCAACCATAAGGTTGTTAATATCTAAGGATTTTAGTGATATACACAAAAAATTAAAAAATTACAAGCTTATTTGATGTGATTTTATAATATAAATCTCCGAAAAACAATACTCGCGATAACTAGTATCGTCCCGATTGCACAAAACAATATTTTTAAAATATTTTTTCGACGATCCAACCGTACGGCTGTTAATATCTAAGGATTTTAGTGATATACACAAAAAATTAAAAAATTACAAGCTTATTTGATGTGATTTTATAATATAAATCTCCAAAAAACAATACTCACGATATCTAGTATCGTCCCGATTGCACAAAACAATATTTTTAAAATCTTTTTTCAACGATCCAACCGTACGGTTGTTAATATCTAATGATTTTAGTGATATACACAAAAAATTAAAAAATTACAAGCTTATTTGATGTGATTTTATAATATAAATCTTTTAAAAGTATTAAATTAGTAATAGATTTATTATTCCTTAGTAACGGATATATCCGTTACTAATATTAGTAACGGATATATCTGTTACTAATTCTATGTATTCGTTACTAATTAGTAACAGATATATCCGTTACTAATATTATATATTCGTTACTAATTAGTAACGGATATATAATATTAGTAACGGATATATCTGTTACTAATTAGTAACGGATACATAGAATTAGTAACGGATATATCCGTTACTAATTAGTAACGGATATATTTGCATTAGTAACGGATATATCCGTTACTAATTAGTAACGGATATATCCGTTACTAATTCTATGTATCCGTTACTAATTAGTAACAGATATTTAATATTAGTAACGGATATATCCGTTACTAATTTGTAACGGATACATAGAATTAGTAACGGATATATCCGTTACTAATTAGTAACGGATATCTGACACATTAGTAACGGATATATCCGTTACTAATTAGTAACGGATATATCTGTTACTAATGCCATCAGTAACGGATATATCCGTTACTAATTAGTAACGGATATATCCGTTACTAATGGCTTTTTTTATCTGTTAGTAATTTGCCAGTTTGGTGTAGTGAGAGATGCGATCACTTGCACGCCTTAGGGAGCTGACAGAGGGGAGAGGTGATCCAGAGTGGAGAGGAGAGGTAGACAGGGTTATCACATCTACTATAGTCCAGTTGAGAGACATCATCAGAGAAGGATTGCCTTGAGTTGTTATTGGGATTTTCAGTTACAAAACAGGCTGTAGTCACCTTAGTGGTGTCATTTTGGAGGATTAGTTTAGTTGCTTACTGTATTAATCCCAGTCTGATTAGAAAATTGTTGGTAGTACTTTTGTTGTATCGGATTAGCATGTACTAGTACCTTTTGGGGTTTCAAACTGTGTACATTATGAAACATATATGTAAATAGTAGTGAAGAATGTTATCTAGAGGGTGTTATGTATCTCTCTTAATTAGTAAAGTTTAATATATTCTGTTTAAGTTATTTATATCTCGATATTGATTAAAATGGCGGTATATAAATGTGTTAATTAGTGATATGTTTATGGATTATGGGAATAATGAATATTGTGCCCTAAATCTGGGTAATTAATGGAAAATATTGTTATTTACAGAATCATGCCGCCTAAAAGAAATACAAGAAGAAATACAAGGGAAAATGTCGGAGATCAAGGAAGCCATAATGAAGAGAATAATAGACAGAATGAAAGGGCTATGGATGAATCAAACCATGAGGAGGAAGAAAATGAATCAACTGCCCAAGAAGGGAACCAGGGAGGAGATCCCTTAAATCAATTTATGGAATTATAAAGCAAAATTTAAATCTTCACCAGAACCCTCAACAACCACCAGTACCACCGAACCCAGTAGCCAATTCATTCTATGCTTTTAAGTCATTGAAACCCCCAGTGTTTGAAGGAACCGCTGACCCAGTTATGGCCAGGGCATGGCTAAAAGAAATGGAGAAAGCTTTTGAGATACTGAATGTAGATGAGGGTCAGGAAACAATCTTTTCTGCCTATCTCCTAAAGGGAGAAGCTAATTATTGGTGGAAATCAAAAAGGAACCTAGAAGGAGCAAGAGTAATAACTTCAGAGCAATTTTCCAGAGTGTATCTAGATAAATATTCCCCTAAGGAAAACCAAATGAGATGAAATTTTTAGAGCTAAAGCAGAATAATCTAACCGTGGCTGAGTATGAATCTAAGTTGTCTAGGTTTGTACCAGAGTTTGTAAATTCTAATGAAAAGCGAGCAAGAAGATTCCAGTTAGGGTTGAAACCGTGGATACAGACTTGAGTGGCAGCCTTTGAGTTGACTGATTATGCCGCGGTAGTCCAGAAGGCATCAATAATAGAAGCAGGGAGCGAACAAGTGCAAAAAGACTGAGAGAGCAAGAAAAGAAAAGCTGAAAGTCAGAAGGGAAGTTCAACTGGAAGAAACTTTCCTAGAAAATTTAGTAAAGGATAAGGGTCTCAGTTTGCAAGAAATCCAGGATTTAGTAGAAGTCAAAGTGAGATGGTGAATAAGGGTGCTAATCCATCAAGAGCATCCCAATACAATCAATCAAGACCACCATTGCCTAATTGTAAAACTTGTGGTAGGAAGCATACGAGCGTTTGTAGGCTGCTAGGAATAACTTGTTACAAGTGTGGACAAAAGGGGCACTATTCTGACAAGTGCCAATCAACTAACACTAATACCAAAGGAGACTTCAAGTGCTTCTAGTGTGGAAAATTGGGACACATGGCTAAAGATTGCAGTTCTGGTGGTTCATTTGCGACAAGGCAAGGTGGTACTGCATCAAATAGACCTCCTACCGCCAGAACATTTAATATGACTTTGAGAGACGCAGTAAGACATCCGGATGTGATTGCAGGTACGTTCTAACTTAACTCCTTAAGTGCAAATGTTTTATTTGGTTCGGGAGCGACCAAATCTTTTATATCCCAAGACTTTGCTAGTAAATTGAAACTTAAGGCAGAATCATTACAAGAACCCTTACAGGTAGAGATAGCTAATTAGGAAGTCCTTCTTGTTAAACAAGTGTATCCAAATTGTGACCTAGAATTCGAAGGACGTCAGCTTCAAGTAGATTTAAAGGGGAAAAATTACGAATTAAAACTAAAATTAAAACTACGAGCAAGAAAATAAAAAATCATTATTTTCAACCCATAGTGGTTAGCATTTCGCTAGTTTGTCCACTAAACGGATTTACGAAAATAATGAAAGCTATGCAACAAAAACGAAAGAACAAGACGAGAAAATAAATGAAACAGAATTTTTGCATTAAAATAAAAAGTGTTTACAAGATTTGAAACTAAGAAAAATAAGAAATTAAAGCTACCCTAAAATCTAAGTTGATAATTAGAAGGGGGTGAGGGGGTATTTATAGGATAAGAATTAGGGTTAAGGGGTATGTTGGGTTAATCTCCACCATACACCTTTTAATGTGGTGGAGAAATCCTAGCCATCTAAATGTTTCCTTCCCCCTTAAGCTTTGTAGAGTAGATCTTTGCCATACACTTATTTAGTGTGTTGGGATGATTTCCACCTTCCATGTGTCTTGAAAGATTCCCTTTCCACCAAGCTCCTAATTCTTTTTCCTTTTTTCATTTAATTCCTTTTTCTTCGTCTTTTTCCCTTCCTTGCTCTTTATTTCTTTATTTTGCCATTTCTTTATTTATTCACGAATTTCCTGAAATGCAACAAAATAAATTATTAAAATACGAGTTCAACCAATAAATAGGTAATAAAAATATCTAAAAATATGCACTTATCATCATGCAAGGCCTCCAGCCAACCTGGTCTTACCGAGTAGGCCTCACTAAGGGCGTGGCCGAGGTGCTTGAGCCGAGCAGGTCTGGGAAGGGCCTTGGTCGAGCAGAAAAACAAGAAAAACCAGAAAAATCAAGAAAAACATGCAATTTCTTGGGATCGAAATTAGTGATAAAATTTCAGAAAATTGAGTCGAAACGATAATTTCTGAATAGTACTAGTCTTCAGAAATAAAAAATTTCCAGTTTATTTCGGAATAGTACTAGTCATCAGAAATAAAAAATTTCCAGCTCGACCCAGGCCAGGGCTCTGCCCCTTGGACCCCGCCCGGGGGCTGCTGCCCCCCGGACCCCCGCTCGTTTAGCATCATTTAGCAATGTTTAGTGCCGTTTAGCGTCATTTAGTGCCGTTTAACGCCGTTTAGCATCGTTTAAACGTCGTCTAAGATCGTTTAGCACTGTATAGTGTCGTTTAGCAACACTTTAATACCTTTAAAGGTTAATTCACACGAAAAATAGGTAAACATCATCGTAAATGCGTCGGTCGCTCCACGCTTTACACTAAAACGGTATTCGTGAAACACTAGTGTACAGAGATAAAACCCGGAGTATCGAAAAAGACAAATATAACTTCTACGAAAACTTGAAACATTTTCCCAGAAGTTGGGAGCAAATGATATGGGTAAAAGTAAAACCCTAAAACTGTAATTAATGCTATATTTATTATGTAATAAATGAGGCCCAATAGGAAGGATCGAAATCCCAGTTGGCCTTGAATTTGTTATACTTGGATCAAGGATGCGGCCTGTATCGGGACGACCAATAAAAGGCTCGCTTCTAGAATCCTTGATTTGGAACTCAGAAATCTACAAGGAATCTGAATCCTTGATTGACACAAATTACAATCACCGACTTTGAGAAAGACTTAGCCTCTAAGGCATACAACTATACAAGGAAACAGACTCCTACAAGGTAGGAGTCTAGAACCTTCCTCAAGGAAGACTTGCCCACCAAGTCACCTAACCCTACTACGATTCTTAGGCTTCTCAGCCTATATAAAGGGCCTGACCCCTCATTCTTAGAACTACGTTTTTGGCTTGATTCATGATATTCATCAAGGTACGTAGGCATCTTGTGAAGGTAGAATTAGCCACGAACACGAGAGCAGCCATTAAAAGCACGAAGCTCACAAACCCCATCATTAAATACAAGTAAACCCTAGCCGCAATTCAATAACCTAGTTTTTATTCCATAACAGTTCCATAACTTATTTTTAAAATTTTCTTTTTTTATAAAAATAGGATTGTTCTATTTTTATAAAAAAATAGAAAATTTCAAAAATAAGTTATGGAACTATCCTTCAAATCTACCTTAAAATGCGTACCAGACACCCTATTTTGAAACGTTAACAATTGGGTGGGACGTAGGGAGTAATCGATTCTAATACCCGCTCCAGAGTGAACCAAATAGATTATATTGTAACGCCATTCTCATTCCAGCATGATCAAAACATCATCAGTAAAATGGTTCCCATTCCTATTTACCCCTTCCAACCACTCCTATTCCAGGAGAGATATATTTAACATATACTTCTTCAACAGGAACGATATGTTTGGGTGCAAGGGTGCGCAGGGATGCGGCCTGATACGTACGGGATGCGCTATCAATTGTGTCCTCATATTTTACTGCTCCGATTCGTGGGGGTGTGGGAGAAAGGGGATGCGGGAATGGCATAAACAGTAATAAGAAGATTAGATTGAGAGAAGAAAAGAGAGCAGTTGTCATCGCCGTTGGTTGTTTCCGGTCGTTTTCGTCGCCGTTCTCCGATCGTTGCATCTCCTTTCCGCCTTTATTGGTTGGGTAAGTACACTCGTCTTCATCTTTGATATGTGTTTATTTGAATCACTGAGTAGTGTACTACTGTTATACATGTGTGTTTCTATTATGTGTATATATGCGTATATATGTGGGGTGTACAGTTCCGTTTATACATATATCTGGTGTGTGTGTTGTTGACTATGCCTATTATTTCTACAAATAAGATAAGTTACACTTATACATGCTATGTGCATGAACACGTGTGTTAGGTAGTCAGGCATATTAACACTTTTTGCTACGTATTTTTATTATTAAGGTTGATTAAATTGTTTTTATTATCTAATTAAAATAAAAAATTGAATTAATATATTAAATAAACATAAAATATTTTAATATTTGTCGTATCTCGCTTCACCCGAATCCCAATATTTTAAAATTTGTCGAATCCTCGTATCCCTGTACAGCGCAATATTCACCTTAGGCATTTGGAAATACGCTCTTCACCAGTAAATTGAATAAGTTGTGGAGAGAATCCACTTGATCACTTTGTGGAGGGAAAAATGTCTTTTGCCATTTGTGAAGAGAAAAAATGGCTTAGGCCTCCCTCAGGAGCAATTTTATGCTTGGCTCACTTGAGGAGTGAAATCCTCCTTGGCCATGTGAGGAGCAAATCCTGTGTACTCCTTCAAAATCATTCTTCATCTTATTTCCTTAACAAATATCTCGAATTTAACCTTCCCACAATTTACTCTCTTTTCAGCACTTGATCAATTCTTCTGTCTATTCTAAATACAATGATCTATTTCGTTGAGTTGACGTTTAGTGCTCTGGTCTAATTCAAAAATGACTAATCCTGATCTTGATCACTGTACTTTCTTTTACAATATCAATTGAGCAAGTCTACAGCTTTGCTGTTGCTTTAAATGATATCCACTGGAGTCCTCTGGTACTAACATTGAATCTTAAATACTTCTAAAGTTTCAAACGTCTTTAAACTTTGTTCGTCACTGTATCTTCTAATCTTCTGGATTCTTTTGCTTCATTTAATATTGTACTATCTTTAGTTCCTGTGTTGAGTTATCGTTATCTCTATTACATATTACGTTACACTATGTTTTACACTGATGACAGTTTTGACATGTTTGAGTTGGTGAACATCTTCAGGCGCGCAGATCATGTCTGAAAATTGGGTGCTATGTGACATTGTTCATGTCCCCTTCTCTGCATATTTACCTGCTCTTACTCTTACGAACGAGGCAATTGATGCTAATGGTTGCAAGAAACTCTGTCTATGGAACCACCATCCATTTAAGGCCTCTTGGATGCAGACAAGATAGCATAATTGCTATGTTTATGATTTATGTAATGAAATTAACTAAGCCATGTATTATTTGCATTATTATCTGAATAAATGGCTTCTTATTTAAAGTTTTTCACTTGCATCAAAACATAACATTCACACTAGCTATATTCAATGATCAAAGCAATGATCAACAAAAAAACAACATTCTCAACAAATCTCAGTCCAAACTATTCTCTGGACAACATTCTTCATTTTACTCAATTTTTTTTAAAAGTTCTGTAATTCAGACAACACTCTAGAACCGTTGTTTTGAAGATATTAAACAATTCAGTTTAAGAAACACTTGTCTGAATTCAATATGGTTAATTGTAGATTTATCTGAAATACTTTCAAACAATTGTTCGTATAAATCGTTATGTAGGCCGTTTAGTTTGCAGTATAATTTGAGTTGCTAGACAATGTTTTTTAAATCGTTGTAGAGGACTGGTTTAGACAATACTTATTTTGGGATGAAAATTAAAATGTTATCTCTTTATTTCAGCCAATACTTTTTTGTTGGACTGTTGTCTGATAAGTGTTGTCTGTTTTAGTTTTTGTTGTAGTGTCTTTTCGACAGCTCCTAAATTCGATCATATTTGGTCGAAATTAGCCGGTCCCATTAAATTCAACCATATAAATAGGCCACAATCAAATATATTGAATCGAAAAAGACCTAACTGTCTTGTAGTGACCCTAATTTTTATTCCGCAACAGCCATGAACACAAAACCAATGACAGTTGACAAATTTAATCCAAATCATACTAGTAAGGGATGAAATGGTCAAGTTAATTACAATATTAGAAATTTCTTAATATAATGAAATGAGGATTTGCGCACACTTATATCTACAAGCTAGATTAAGGCGTTCATGTCAACCAACTATCAAAAATTGTGTTAAAATATTCAGTAATTAATTATTAGCTAGTTAGAGGTAAAAGGTTACCTTTGTTTTGGCGGAGCCAAGCATGTTCGAGAATTATCAACTATGGCTGCAGCAAGTAATGCAAGACCACTGGAATTCCATGGGCTGAATTGTTGAGATTATGAAACTAAGGTAAACATTTCAGAATGCATCCAACTGAGAAGAATTGAGCAATAAAAATATATTTATAACATTGGTCAGTGGTAATGCTAATGGTGTGCTATATATAAGAAATGTCTAAAAAATTGCCTAAAATATCTGCTGGAGATTTCTGCAACCACCGATTAAAGTTTATGGGAAATTCTGCCAATATACTATTAGTTATGAGGAACATATATGGTAGAATGGAAGGGTTGAAAAATGGAGAGAACTACCTTAAATATGCGTGGAGAAATACACTCCTGCTTCTAGAAGAATGAGCAAAAACAGCGGGTAATTTAAGACAATATACTCAGAAATCAAGGTAAACATGCAAACTTACAGAGTCTAGTTATTTATATCGATCAGGGAAAATTTATTAAAATTAGCATACAAATTCAACGTCATAAACCTGACTAAATTTGCACACAAACAGAGAATGTTTGCTCTCACAAGGACATTTTAAACGAATTAAAAACTTGGTAAAAAGTTACTACAAGTCATTAACATGATTTTAACAATCATTAGTAAGCAGGAAAAATATTTGATTGCCAAGCTTACAGAACTTACAATAGAGTTTGCAGGGCACCTGATATACCATCTTTCTGCTTGTTCAATATTAATCAGCAATGATTTACATGCATATGCCTCCTCAACTGGAACTAAATATTTCTACAAAGCTAGTTTGTTCTGTAAAATAAATATTACACTTGACATAAACCAATGTAAATCATAAAACATATTTTACAATCTCTGGTAGTTGCATCATACCTGCCTATATTAGATTTAGAGTTTCAGCTACAACGGAGAGAAATAAAAACAAAAGGAAATTTAAGTCTAAACAAGAAAGCTTAGAATAATCTGGTATAGCCTAGTGACGAAGAGATATGCCTGTATAATCCATCTGTCCAATACAACAGAAAGATTTAATTTAATTCAAGATGGATTGAAGTTTTATAAATAAATAAATACGTCGGCGACGACCCTTTAATTATTTTAGAATGGAAGACTATGTGCCTGTTTGGCACACTTTAGAGATTTTAGAGATTTATGGACTTATTTTCGGGTAAAATTATTTAATGTATGTTTGAGATTCAATAAGTTTCAAAAATAAGTTGAAAAAAAAGTTGGAAAGTCTCTAAGTTTCTCTTAAAATAATAAGTTACTTACTCTGAAAAAAAGTTCCCCAAACACCCGTTATATACCCACGTTTCAAGAATTCTAGAGGATGAAATCGTGACAGGAATTTCTAGAAACGTTTCAAGAATTCTAGAGGATGAAATCATGACAGGAATTTCTAGAATTTTTTGAAGAGCAAATATACATAGGTGAACTCCACTTCCCGTCTCTCCCTCTAGCTCATTATAAATGTTGTTTTTTTATTTTTGATTCATCAAAATGTGATTAAAATTATATGTATATTAAATAATTGAGAAATATAAAAGAATTTATATTATTAAAAAGTACATATAATCTATTTTAAAATGTGACATTCTGTTTTTTAAAATAATAATTGAATAGTTTTTAATTTTTAATCAAAAATAAGTTAATTTGACCACTAAAAAGTAAAGAAAAACATGTAAAATGTGATAGAGGAAATGTTTAATTTACCACTATCTCAAAGGGCTTGTGTAAAAAAAAGTGAGCAAGAATGCATAAGGAATGCAATTATTTTTACTTACACATCATCATACGTTAGTAATTAAAGCAACGTCCTAACCTTAAATTTGGTTAAAATTTGAAACTGTGAACGTATTTAGATCCAAGTTCTAAGTATATTGGACTTAGTTATTAAAAAATTAAATTAAGTTTTTAATTTACCACAATTAACTTATATCAACGTAATATGTGGAAAAATTGTCAAGTTAATTGATATAAAAATAATGACTTATAAATGGATAGATATTCATAAAAATTAGTAAAATGCAGATGAATTCCTGAAACCTCAACTCAACTAGAATTTTAGAATGGAAGACTATATACTTTAGAGAGGATGAAATCCAGACACGAATTTCTAGAATTTTTTAAAGAGCTAATCATATACATAGGTGATCTCCACTTGCAGTCTCTCCCACTAGCTCATTATGAATGTTGTTTTTTATTTTTGATTGATCAAAATTTGATTAAAATTTATATGTATATTAAATAATTGAGAAATATAAATGAAATTATATTATTAAAAAGTACATTTAATCTATTTTAAAATGTAACATTCAGTTTTTTTCAATAATAATTAAATAATTTTTAATCAAAAATAATTTAATTTGACCACTAAAAAGGAAACAACAACATGTAAAATGTGATAGTGGAAATATTTAATCCCACTATCTACAAGGGCTTGCGGAAAAAAAGTGAGCAATAATGCAAAAGGAATGCAATTATTTTTACTTACACATCATAGTTAGTAAAGTAATGTCCTAACCTTAAATTTGGTTAAAATTTGAAACTGTGAAAGTATTTAGATCCAAAGATCTCAGTATACTTGACTCAGTTCAAAAAAAAAAATTAAATTAATTAGTTTTCTAATTTATCACAATTAACTTATATCCAAGTAATATGTGGGAAAATTTTCAAGTTAATTGTATAAAAATAATGTTATAAATGCATAGATATTCATAAAAATTAGTAAAATGTAAATGAATGCCTGAAACATCAACTCAACTAGAATTTTAGAATGGAAGACTATGTACGTACATTTCAAGAATTGGAGAGGATGAAATCCTTCTAGAATTGAGCTAATCATATACATAAGTGATCTCCACTTTCCTTCTCTCCCTCTATCTCATTATAAATGTTGTTTTTTATTTTTGATTGATCAAAATTTCATTAAAATTTATATGTATATTAAATAATTGAGAAATATAAAAGAAATTATTTTATTAAAAAGTATATTTAATCTGTTATAAAATGTCAAATTCAGTTTTTACAATAATAATTGAATAATTTTTAATTTTTAATCAAAAATAATTTAATTTAACCACTAAAAAGTCAACAAAAACATATAAAACGTGTAAAATATGATAGAGGAAATATTTAATTTGTCACCATCTCCTATCTCCAAGGGCTTCTAGAAAAAAAATTGAGCAAGAATGCAAAAGGAATGCAATTATTTTTACTTACACATAATCATACGTTAGTAAAGGAACGTGCCATTTTTACTTACACATCATCATACGTTAGTAAAGGAACGTGCTAACCTTAAATTTGGTCAAAATTTGAAACTGTGAAAGTATTTAGATCCAAGTATTCATGGATGATTTACCAAATGATATCTCATATTTTGATTATACATGCGTTACTTGTGATATTTATGAGCTATATACATATATATATATACCAGTCGACCCATGCACACAAAACCCCAAAGAGAAAGAAAGACACTTGTCACAGAGAGAGAGAGAGAGTTTAGAGAGAGATGGAAGGAAGAGACGGACAAGAACGACAACAGGAGGCTGAGAAGGGACAAGAACGACAACAGGAGGCTGTGAAGCGGAGGCAATTGCTTCAGCAGCTCCCGAACAAGAAATGTCCGAGGTGTGATTCCCAGGACACCAAGTTCAGTTATTTCAACAATAAGGACTTATCACAGGAGCGCTACCATTGCAAAAACTGCAAAAGGTACTGGACCCATCGTGGAAAGTTGAGAGATGTACCCGAGAGTGCAGCTGTACAGAAACAGATGCCTGCTAGCATTAGTGTTGAAGTTGGTCCTTATAAAATAACGAGGGTCAATTCACTAGACGAATTATTTGGATTTAATTCTGGAAGCCAAGCTGATAGATCAAATGCGAATATCTCTCAGTCAGCCACCTACAATCAGGCTAAACTAAATTTTATCAGTGGCGATAAGACATCAACATAACTCTGATCGGGGATAGTTAGGGCCAGTACGGGAATCTTTTCTGGTTGGCCCTCCAATTTCAACTTCTAGGCAATCACTCAATTACATTTATCTTGTTTTGGTTGTAGACGTACCAATAAATATACTTTATGTAGTTCTTATATTATTTCTGGATTTTTATTTTGTTTTGAAATGAATAATATTTTACTTCTTTGATTGCTGACTGTTAAATAGGGAGGATTCCTTGAGTTTGTGAACAATCTTTTGTGGTCAAGCTGACTCTATATATATACGTTGCTTTTATAGTAATAGTGGCCTCAAAAAATTAAAACTATGTACCTGTATGTAAATCAAATCTACATATTATGACTAAAATATAAAGTAAAATTCTAGTCAACCGGCTCTTGTAACACATTAAAGTTTTTAAAATTTTGGTCGCTTAACATGACAGTGATTCTTTCCGTTCTGTTTCCATTATTCTCATATATTTATTTAATTTAAAAAAAAATGTTTTCGCCAAGAATACTTCACTAGTTAAAACATGTAAAAAAGAAATTGCAGGTGGGAGGAAAGATTTAAAAAATAATTGAGCATGCACAACTTTATATTAAAGAGATTTGGGTTAAAAATAGGTATAGTACTAAGAAGTTTTTAGGTACGCGGGAGAATGGAGCATCCTTGCACAAATTTGAGGGTTTGAACAACTAGTTAAAAGGAAAAGAATGGTGAAAATAAATATTTTTAATTAGCTTTTTTTTAGTTAATTTTTCATTCAATATATTTTATTTTCATTCACAAAGCATCTCGGATGGAAATATTTTTAGCAAAAAAACTCTAAGTGAAAAATATTATATATAACTAGTTTATAGTTTATAACTAGTGAGAGAAAGAATGACATAAATACCATGCACAGTGACCTCCACTTACCAAAATAACATTTTTTTTAATTGATGGCCAAAAGTACCAGCCAGTTACGCATTTGACAAGAGCTTAACAAAAAAAAATCCTATTACCCATTTGGCAACTGAGTAATACATATAAAAAAATTTTCCTGTTACCCCTTTGGAGAATGCGTAATAGCTATTACCCATTCTACAAATGCGTAATAGGAAGTACTGTTTCACCTATTACCCCTTTTTAAAATGTGTAACTAATATAAAACCTATTACCCCCATCCCAAATGCGTAATAGAGTGGTATTTTTGGCCACTTTTTCAAAAAGTGGTATTCTCGTCAAAATTTTGTGCAAAAATGGCATTCTTGGCCTTTGCCCCTAGTGAGATGCAAAGATTTCTTTTGATATGTAATAAATTTTACTATATATTACAATAATATTTTTATATAATAAATATTTATAATATTTTATTTTAATTTTAATTTTAAATTTAATGACTTAAGATAAATTTAATTAATGATATACATGGCTTAAAACTTATATTATAAAATTTTAAAATAAATGTGTCGTTGATGGGGTTTGAACCTTGAAATTTTAGTAAATTAATTTAATTATATAATATATTATTGAAAACTAACAGTCACTATTTTACTAAAAATTTAACGACCATTACTAAATATCTAACAGTCATTATTAATAGTATACAGATTTCTTTTATATTTTGTTAGTGGTTAAAAAATATGGTGTAATATTTTTTGGGTATATATTAATTATTGTAAGATTATGTTTAAATTAAAAGTTAACATGTTTTAATTAGAAAAGAAATATTATTGATTGGATGGTATGATAGGTTTTATTAAAAAGTAATAACATCAATAAAAAATAAACATTTTTAATTAAAAAAGGCAATCGACTAATTATCATTACTAATATTATTTTATTATGTATTTTAATAATTATGATGACCGTACCGATAATCGAACCAACAAAATTTCAATACCTGTGCGATACACGGGTTTCTTTTATTATGTTATAAATTTTATTTAATATTACAATTATATTTTTATATAATCATTATTTTTAATAATTTTTTTAAATTTAATTTAATATACTTATTGTTGTGGAATAAAAACTTGGGTTTTAGATTGCGGCTAGGGTTCCTGTGTATTTAATGCTAGGATTGGTGAGCTTCGAGCTTTAATGGCTGATCAAGTGTTTCGTGACTTAAATCGGGTCCTCACAAGATGCCTACGTATCTCAGAGTTGAGAATCAAGCCAAAAACGTAGTTCTAAGAATGAGGGGTCAGGCCCTTATATAGGCATTAGGCTCTATCGAATTGCAGATCCTTCTTTGTAGAAATTAGTTTTATGATTAGGTGCCTTGGAGACTACTTGTAGAGTTATATCCATGTTTGACTCTTATTTCCAAGCAGTTAATTATCCATCAATATTAATTACGAAATTAATATTTAATTAGGGTTTTGGGCCTCATTAATGAGCCTCCTATTTGGAGCAGGATAGGTCTAATTAATATATCATTAATTTTGTCTTTATGGCTTATTTTTAGCCCATATAAACAAAGTATACAAATTTTTAATTTATTTTATTAATAATTGAAAAATATGGTGTGATGTTTTCGGGTATATATTAATGATTGTATGATTAGTTTAAAATTAGGTAAATGGCCAAAATCATCACTGTACTATTCGAAAACTTTCACTTAGGTCATCAACCCAAAAAAGCTTTTAGAAGAATTACTTAATTCAATATAACTTTCAATTTGGTCATTGTACATTAAAAATATGTCAATGCCGTTAATTTTTCGTTGACTTAACGGATGTCTGTTAACTTTTTACACCTCAGCTCCCAAATAGTTACAACTCAGCGCCATATCATCATCCATGTCATTTATCTAAAATCTAATATATTATTTATTTAACAAAAGAGAAAAATAGTAAAACATATAAAAATCTTTAACACAATCTCACCCCCTAACTCCTGCATCCCCCCTTTTCATCCCCTTCCCGTAGCCGTCGTTCACCACTTCGCCGGACCTTCAACCCACAATCCACCATCCTCTCTCCTAACTTTCAAACACATCTCTTACCTCCCTTGTCGTTCAAACCCACCATCACCCCTTCGACCTTGTACCCACAACCTCCGGCCACACCTCCACCTCCCAACACTTCATTCATCCCTCCAACTCCATTTCCTGCAAATCGCTGACTGTAGCCGCCCATCTCCCTTCAATCCACCAACCACCACAACTCATCAGCTTCAACTCGCAACAATCACCGCGCCTCCTGCAACCTCCAATGCCAATCACCACCCCATCTCCTTCAGCACCGCCGCCGTTCTTCTCTCTTCACCACCAATCTCTCCTTCTCACTCCCATCCGCAATTCCCTCCAACCACAGCCACCCATCCCTTTCCACTTACCCCTTCCGCCATCAACATTCATCTACTCCTCTCTCACCCTTTCTCCATTTTCTTCACCTATGACCCACACCACAACGCCGTCCGCCCCTCCGCCGCTTCACCATAAAAGGCCTACGACCACATTTAGAGCCTATGTTGCCTTTGGATATGTTGCCTTTGCCATGCATGTTTTTGGTTATTACAACATTATCATTTTTATGTTTCGATAGGTAGAAAAATTATGTTGCTATAGAATAGAAGTGTTTGCATGTTGCCCTAGGTATCAAATTGTGTTGCCATCATTTTTTAATGAACAAAATTTCACATTTTCTAATAAAAATAAAAGTTTAACCTTTTTTCACATGAAAGTTAATTTATTTAGATAAAAATAATTAAGAAGTTTTTATAAAATTCAAGAATATTCCAGTAGAAGTGAATATTTCATTAAAAATGTTAAAATATTTTAAGGTGAATAATTTATTTTTATGTTCATTAAATATTATTCAACAAAATTTTTAAAATGATTTTTTTTCTATAAATATTTTAATAAATCATTAAAATAAAAATATTTTTGTATGTGATTAAAAATATTTGAATATATTATTTCAAATTATGTAAAAGAAATTGAATATTTAATGAAAAATTTTAAAAATTAATTTTTTTTTTCTGAAGCAACCAAAGCAGGACAATTTCGGGAAAATTGGTGAGAGCTCCAAAAAGCCTGCCCAACCAGTTCAATATACCGCTCTTTTCACTTACTAAAAACAAGTCTCACTTCACTTACAATTTTTCTCTTTTGCCGTCTCTCTCTCCACTCATCTCTCTCTCTCGGCTGCGGCGCACACGCACACTCACACAATATTCACACACATTCTCTATACTCTCTCCTCTCTTTCTCTCTCACATTCCTATGCACATCTCTCACAATCTTTGATGCTTTAGTATTCGGGTTCAATTGTTCAATTTGGGCCTTTAGATTAAAAAAATTTTCACTAATTTGGGGCTTTTTTTCTCTCTCACGATTGATTTTGAATTAGGGCTTCAAACAAGTCAAGTCAATTTTTGGGCTTGAATTGGGTTCAATTTGAGGCTTTAAAATTAGGGTTTTGTGTTCGATTTGGGGATTCGAAGTTCAAGGTATTTCTATATCTTCAATCCGAAGATGATGTGGTTTCCACAGACTTTGTGGGTGACAACAGGTATGTTAGGTATGTTTTGTGTGGTTGTGTTTTCTCAATTTTATTTTATTCCATGTGACTCGGCACTTTACATGAGCAAAGTAGTGTTTCTACACTTCTGCAAGTTCGAACTATTTTAAATATCCAAGTGTTCCATCTTACTTGTTTGTAGAGATTGACAAGGATAGTGATGGGTATCTTTCAAATTTTGTAGTCTTCTTTGGTCAACAGGTTTTATGCTTTTGGATAATGTAATCTTAAATTTTAGCTAATCACTTTTACAGATATGTGTCAGGAACTGTGCTAGCTATAATCGGTAAACTTCATCTCCCAGAGCATTATTATGCTAAACAACTGGCAGACTTTGTCATCCAACAGGTACACTGCCTTTCAATAATTAACATATCCCTTGCTTTAATATGAGAATGATTACATAACTATCAATGAATGTAATGTCTTAAATGCTTTGCCATTTTCTAATAGGATCCGTGGGAGCTTATTGGCGGAGATGCCATTCATTGGGACTCGCCATATGTATAGGCATCAAGGGATGTGGCATCGACTTCTATATGCAGTCAAAACGGTAAGTTGAGCTATTTATGTAAATTTCCATAATCACAGGCAAGTTTTTGTATGCTATATTGTTTTTGGAGAATTTACCTTCTGCTTGCATCTTAGGTCCAAAAGGAACAGTGTGGATATTAATAAAGAAATACTTACGATGCATGTAGTTATTATTAACATATACCATGTAATGTTATGAACCTTTTTTAGAACATATTAATTAACATATGATTTAAAGACATGCTTTCCTTTTCTACATTATAAAATCTGTTAACATCTCTATTCAAAGTCAATACTGATGCAGCAACATGATGGCTTTGCACGAGAATTCGCAGTATTGCATGTGATCAATTTGCAAGTCATGTTGCCCTCAAGTTAATCCTTTGACTCTAACCTTGGGGCTACAACAAGTATGGACTATGGATGTATATTAATTTCTTTAGGCAACATGCGTACTTGACAGGGTTGTAGTCACCTAATGCTATATCAGGGTAACAGCTTAAATTTTCTGCATATGGCCAAGAAATGCTTGCAAAATTTGTCCAAAACGGTTGAGAACTACTTGTGATAGTAATGCTTTTAACTTCTAAAGTGTCTTTTAAGTATTGTATGTCAAGCATGAACCATACTGTTGTATCTTTGTTTCACTGAACATTGCTCTGTAAACTACCTACCTTTACTTTCTCTTGCATCCAGAAATCAGTCAATAACTATGTTGTTTGTTATTTGATGTGACTATCTGTCAATCTATATCCTGGATCTCTGCTCTCTGAATGTTGAGAAACTAGTTATACATGCTATTTCTGAACTTTATCAAGCATAGACGTCAATTTTTGGTTTTAAGCCTCGAGATGTATCAACGAGGCATGAAATGCAAAATATGAGTGTTATTATATTTCCTAGAACGGATATGTTGCAGAAACCTATCCTATAAGATGCTTTAGCTACACCCAACTTGATTTCAGCTACAAGTATTTCTTGCGTGTTCATACTGTCCTTCTATCGACATATTTTTCATTATTCTGAAATGTATAAGTTCCAAAGTTGCAGTGTCAGCTGACCCGATTTTTTCCCTGATCATTTTGTTATAAAGCTAAAGATATTTTACTTCTTTTGCAAACTTTATTCATAAAATACCTATCAACTTTAGCAATGAATTGCTGACTATTGTAATGTTGTAGGTTTATACATAGACTATATACATAATTATTAGGTGTAGAAGTGTTAATCGCATCTATACAAAAATTAGACATTGTGTCCTTTAAATTATCATCTCACAAGTTGTTGAATTTATGGCAGGTCGGTTCTTGTAGATTGTTGAAGAGTGGTGACCTGTAGTCCTGTACTAAATTGACTTGGTCATAAGTGTTTAGGATCTTTCATGTTTTAATTTTACGAGAACCAGTTTTTCAATCAAGCTATTGGGAGTAATTATATATTTCTTAATACATTTGCATTTATAACATGCTTTCTTATTAATCTGTTTCACAGATCGAGCAGTAAGCATAGCAATAGGCATTGCTGCAGCGTTAATGATCGGTGGACTTGCTGCTGCAATATCTCGAGGGACAATGAAGATGGTACTCGAATGACTAGTGGCACAAGCTCTTAATTTAGTCATAGCATATGTTTATGTTTTAGACCATCTTTTCTTGTTGTTATGTTAGTCTTATGTACTTAGTAAGATTGTAGTTTATGTACTTATGGCACCAGCTCTTATGTCTTTTGATCTAAATTTGGGTTGTTGTGATTGTATTGAATATGGTATGGATTATTATGATTGTAAAGTTGGTTGTGTTGATTTGGTTATCTAGGGAATGCATATTTTCATATATATAATTTTTTGTTGGAAATAGAAAAGTGTTGCCGTTGATGTTATAAAGTGTTGGCAAAAAGGAAAATTATTATGAAAAAATGTTGCTATAGGCAAAATTTTGTGTTAGCAATTAAGTGGGCCCCAAAGTGGGACCAAAAGTGGGCCCCATAATGGGTCCCAAAAGTGGGCCCCACTGGTGGGACCCACTATTTTTTTTAAAAATGTTACACAAAGGCAGCATAATATTATGTTGCTAAAGATTAATAATAATGTTTCTATAACAAGTCTATGCCAACATTAAAACTGATGTTGCCATAGAGAATAAGAATGTTGCCGTTGACCCCAAAGGCAACGGCAAAAATAGCAACATCAGTAAAATTTGAGCACAAGTTAGACCATCGCAGTAATTCTTTTTTACTAAATCTAATTTGACCCTCCCAACCAGCTAATACATATATAAATTGCATGTCCAGTGAATAAACACCTAAGCATCCAATGCAAGATGACCTTTTTTAGTATGATAACTTTCTCTATCTTTAGAATGCACTTTTATGCTCACATAAGTACCATCTAAGGCTCCAAGACAATTCTACATAAAAATTATAAAATTTTTAGCCTAAAATATAATTGATTAAAAAATAAACTAAGCAATGGAAAAATATTGATATAATTACCTAAAAATTATTATCTTCCCATCCTTCTCGTATAGGCAAAGGTTTCTTCAGGTCCTGGACATTTAAGTTCAAGACAGCAAGAAGACAATGGTTAAATTGTCCATCCTCACTTCTTATAAAATAAATTTCCATTGATCTATTTCTAAACATCTCACTTCTAATCATCTGTTTCGTCTAATCTCATTTTTTTAGTTTCCCTTAAACCTCCAATATTTCTAAACATCTCACAAAACACATTGAATGGGTACCCAAACATACGAATTTCATTTTTACATCCAATATCACTACATGTATCAATCTATTTAAATTAGCTAATCCAGAAATTAATTTATCCCTTTTTTTAGTTCGAAAATAGGACTAACTTAAAAGTGTTTTTCCCATCAAATACCAAGTGACAAAGACAATTAAAAACTTGATTACCATCATATTCACTTGAAGACTTAGCAATAATCTTTTTTTCTTGTCTCTCCCAAACGAGCCATCACTACAAAGTGCAAAATACCTAAATATATGACAAATATATACATGCCATTTTTTGAAAAATCTACTTTAAAATAACTAAAATAGAGATACAAGTATACCAGTCATAAATATCCATACAAAACTCCATGTTCAATTAAAGGAAAAAAATGCAAACACACAAATGTTTATTTACATATAAAGCATATATCAATACAGAAATGTACCTTAAAGATGATCTTCAAATGGTTTTTGCGTATTGTTAATTTGAAGTCGTTGCAGCTTGTATGGTCAGTATATATGATTGTTGAAATTGGAGAGGCAGAAGGAGAAAGGAGAGATCGAGAGAGCGAAAATGGAGGGAGAGAGGAAAGATTGAGAGCGGAAGAAATTGAGTTGGGAGATCGAGAGAGATGATGAAATGGAGGGAGAGGAGATCGAGAGAGGAAAAGGACCAGAGAGAAAGTAGTGGCAAGAAGAAGAAAAAATCGAGCTTAATTAATAGGTCGTGAATGAAGTTGTAAAACCCAGGGGTGAGGTTGGAATACTATTAACGGATTATAATTTTATGGATTCCTATTACTTATTAGTTTAAAACCCAATTCAAATATCGTGTGACGTTATGAGAACCCCATTCCCACTTACAACACCCAGTAACCTCCAACCAAACACCCCCTTAATTCATTTTATATTTTTTCGACTCTGTTCCTCTTTAATGATGCTCTAGGTTTAGCAAAACATTGTCCGAATTAGGGCTGAGCAAAAATCCGAATCCGAATCCGAATCCGCTAAAAACCGCTAAAAACCGATCCGTATAAAACCGATCCGAAACCGAAACCGAAAAATTAAAAACCCGAATCCGATTAAAATAAATTATATATATATATATATATATTATTAATAAGTCCAGTGGTCTCTGTGTTCTTTCCTGACTTGTCTAAATATGTTGCTCGTTACATTTCATAAAATCTGGTGTCTACTTATCTGGTGGCTACATTTATAGACATATATGTGTGTACTTTGCATTTCATTTATTAAGTAAATTTATACATCTTACTGCTTATCTGTAATCTTAACTCAAATTTGTTGGTTTCATCTAGAATATCAGCACCAGCCACCAGTCTGCAGTCATATGTATCTTGGATTTTTCTTGTAATCATATTTATTTTGTCAATTTTATTTGAGGCGGTTTTAAAACCGAAACCGAACCGATTACAACCGATCCGACAATTTTGAATCCGAAACCGAACCGCCGGTTTCGGTTGCGGTTTCGGTTTTAGATTTTAAAACCCGAAGAGTTTCGGTTTCGGTTTTGATTTTACCATAAATCCGATCCGATCCGTGCTCTCCCCTAGTCCGAATCATTGAAGTTTTTTTTCACACATTGTAAAATATTTGGCAATTTTCAATGTAAAATTACTTCTTTCAGTTTTCACTATCCACTCATATATTTAGGACAAAGTATATTGTAATATAGATTCTCAGTTTGGATATTCATTATTTGCTATAAACCATGCTCACGTTAAAATTATAAATATATCCAAACTAAATCCAAATTAAATATATAAATTGAAATAAAATTATTTTAATTTGGGTATGTCATATATTCCAATGCTAGTAATTTTTGGTAGTTAATAATGTATATCCTTATGTGATTTGGTAATTAAAAGTAATGAGTTATAAATTTTATTCTATTATATTCTCTAAAAGGAATGCTTCATGTAACATCTTCTTATCCTTATATTATATTTTTTAAATTCTGAACTTCAGACAATGACTTTTTTTTTATTTCATATTAGAAAATGAGCAATAAGTTTTATTTTATTATTTTTATTTTAAATTTCATAAAAACACAAAAAAATCCATTAAAAGAAATAATCGATTCTGATACTCGTTCCAGAGTGAACCAAATAGATTATATTGTAACGCCATTCTCATTCCAGCCTGATTGAAACATCATCGGTAAAATGGTTCACATTCCCATTTACCCCTTCCAACCACTCTTATTCCAGGACAGATATATTTAGCATATACTTCTTCAAATAGAACGATATGTTCGGGTGCGGGGGTGCGCACGGATGCGGCCCGATACGTACATGATGCGCTATCTGGCGTGTACTCATATTTCACTGCTCCGATTCGTGGGGGTGTGGGAAGGGGGATGCGGGAGTGGCATAAATAGTAATAAGAAGATTAGATTGAGAGGAGAAAAAAAGCAGTTGTCATCACCGATGGTTGTTTCCAGTCGTTCTCGTCGCCGTTCTCCGATCGTTGCATCTCTTTTCCGCCTTTATTGGTTGGTTAAGTAGACTCGTCTTCATATTTGATCTGTGTTTATTTGAATCACTGAGTAGTGTACTACCGTTATACATATGTGTATCTGTTGTGTGTATATATGCGTATATATGTGGGGTGTACTGTTCCTTTTACACATATATTTGGTGTGTGTTATGTTGACTGCTGTGTGGTTGTTGTTTATTATGCCTATTATTTCTACAATTTAGATAAGTTACACTTATACATGCTGTGTGCGTGAACACGTGTGTTAGGTAGTCAGGCATATTACCACCTTTTGCTATGTATTTTAATTATTAAGGTTGATTAAATTGTTTTTATTATCTAATTAAAATAAAAATATTGAATTAATATATTAAATAAACATAAAACATTTTAATATTTGCCGTATCCCGCTGCACCCGAATCCCAATATTTTAAAATTTGTCGAATCCTCGTATCCCCGTACAACGTAATATTTTCCTTAGGCATTTGGAAATTCGCTCTTCACTACTAATTTGAATAAGTTGTGGAGCGAATCCACTTGATCACTTTGTGAAGCGAAAAATGGCTTGTGCCATTTGTGAAGAGCAAAAATGGCTTAGGCCTTCTTGAGGAGCGAATTTGTGCTTGGCCCCCTTGAGGAGTAAAAACCTCCTTGGCCATGTGAGGAGCAAACACTACTAGAAATACTACTAGACATCGATTTTTAATCGATGTAATAGTGAAAAACAACCGATGTATTTGTCGGTGTAGTGAAAGATAGGGGTATTTGACATCTGTTTTTAGCCGATGTCTGATAAAAGGTTAGACATCAGTTTCTTTTCTAAACTGATATCTGATAAGAGGTTGGACATCAGTTTCGTAAAAACATGTAAGCTTATAATACATCATTTTGTTCAAAAGAGTCTTTGATCTAACTGAAGATATGACACACAACTAAAAAGATAACATATACATCATTTTGTTATATGGGGTTGATGTTTGTCAACGAATTAGACATCGGTGTACTTAAGGGTGTGATGTTTTAGACCATGCTAGACATCGATCGACATTACGGACCTGGTGTCCATATTGTACTTAGACAACAGTTTGCATTACTGAGCTGATGTCTATATTGTACTTAGACCACAGTTTGTATTTCTGAACTGATGTCTAGTTTATATTTGCACACCGTTTCTGGAAGAAGGAACTGCTATGTATTTACCTGCTCTAATAATAGATATATATAATATAAATGTACCTAAAAATATCAAATCCATAATAAAAAAACAAACCGAAACAAATACCAAACTTCAATTATCATTGCAAAACCAATCCAGTATACAACAATGAAAGTGGAATATAAAAACTAGACAAACTAATATGTATAAGTTGCACAAATCCATAACAATTGTTGCATCTCTAAGAATCTAAGAGCTACTTCACATGTACAAAGCTACTACATTTTAGTAACCAAAAGAAGGTTTCGTAATAACCAACAGAACTTTTGCAGCTTCTTGACATTCTATAACCCGTCGATTATATCCAGGCCTGGATATAATCATAAGTCTTCATCTATGTAATTCAACCTTCTCTGTGAAGTTGTTAGGTCAGCTAAGTGTGCATTGTTGGTCTGTCATGTGAATCTGCTTTGCTTAACTACAAAACTTCTCATGTACCTCCCTCTCAATGCTTAATTCTTGGACCTGCTTTGACCTGCATCCAAATGTGTGTATTAATTTGTAACACCTAGAAATTATTATATATTTGTTAGAACATTAAATTATTCATCAAGAAGGTAGCTGATTTAGTAACAGTCCAAGTGTTTGGTCTGGATTAGTTACGGGGCATAGACGACAAGGTACCACTATATAGTACTAGATTCTTTTCTGCATTTCCTTGTAATTTATTACCATATACTATTTACACTTGTTTATGCATATTCTGTTTTTTACCGAGTAAGATGAGTGTGAGATACACCAGACATCAACTGTTACATCCAACCACCACCAGATTAAAAACAAAACATAGCTGGGGTCCAATGTTTCAGTTGATGCATATTCGCTCGTACATATTATTATATTATAATGTTTCTAGCAAGTACTTTATTATATTTATTCCAATAAAAAATTTATAAAGTAAGAAGCCTATATATATGAAAAAAAAATAAGTAAAATATGAAATAGTGAATAGACAAGAAACTAATACAATATTAACAACAAACCTTACAGGACTGGACAATCCCATACAAACTGTCTGGCTCATTTATTTGAGTGACGGCAACAACTAAGATTTCAATGTGGTGTGGCAGCTGATTAAAAAACAGAAGAATTTAATAGTTAATGAAATAGTAGGTTACATGACTTGAAACGAGAGCAATTCTAAGATATATTGTATCAAGTGCTAATCTACAAATGACAATAATGGATACTTGGATGATTTCTACAATAAATAGACTTGGACTCTAATAGTAATAAAAATACTCCATCTCTAATACTTTAACATCAATGGAGGTTCCAGTTTAGATTCAAGTGCAAAAAGTATTAATGTAATAGACCAGATTTTGTAAACGATCTATTCAATACAGGAATTAGCAAATGTCCCCATTGAGTCAAAAGATGTTCCTTGGGAACAACATCTTAGCAGTCTATATTATTACCACAATCATGTCATAAATCTAGGTAATAACTTACTAGTTCAAGATCGGAGAAATCTGGGCTCCCTAAAGTGAGGCATTTAAATTTTTCTTCACACCAGTGCTCGACATACAAAACAACAGTGAAGTATGATCCACAGCTCTGCAGATCACACAAGTTCAATAAATTACATTACCATTTTTCGTGCTTGATTGTATGTAGGAGATAAATACATATACACAGTAAAAAAGTAATACTCACAATTGCTAACTTCGCAAATACAAGATAATCGATGGCAAGCCAAATAGCAGGCAATACTTACAGTCCTTTAGCAGATCGGTTTTTTGAAATCTTTACTTTCTGCAAGAAGGGTTCCGTTTAAAAAACAAAAATAAAAATCAGATACCAACAAGATTCAAAGAGGACTAATAAATAATTAATAATTCCGACCTTTGTCATCTTTTAAGTATTTTCAACAAGCTCCCAGCGTTCCTTGTCCAAAAAGACCACTTCAACATCACCATCATCGTATTTTATCTTTTCACATAAAATTTCAATGAAAGATAAATTAGCAGGTACACGACCAATATGAAGCATCGTAAAAATAATATAATGCCGAACCCCACGAGTTAAAGACGAAGGAACGACAGTACTACTTACGACATGTTTGTTCTTATTTTGGTCATATGACTTCACCACACCTTCATAGAACCTGCGGAGTTCCAAATGAAAGAAAACATAAAATTAATAACAAATCAAGAATTTTTCCTTTAACCCAAACCTACTGTTATTTCCCGCAAAGGATGCAACTACAAAGTTATTTCCCGCAACGGTTGTGGTCTATCCTTACCATTCTGATTGACTATAAGAACTCAATAATAGGTCCAGGCTGAAAAATTATTGTGGTGGACACATCTAATAATTTACATAAACAAATCTAATTAACAAATTATGTGTTGTATACTTGTATCAGCTATGTCAGTATTAATGTACATTACTTGAAAACCATATATTCATATATAAAGTTAAAAAATTATGAGCGAATCGAACAAATCGAGGGGTGGGTTTGGTAAATCGACCCAGAAAAAGCAAGAATGGGTTTGGAGTGCTTGAGAGCGAACTAGAAAACTAGGGTATGGAGACCTCTTCTTGGCGAGCCCCGCAAGATATTTGAGAGAAAATGAAAAATATTCTAAGGGGGAAATGAATATTTGGTAAAGGTGGGAATGAATATTTTTCAAAGGGGGGGAAAAATAGTGTAAATTTTTTTTAAAAAAAATAATTAGAACTTTAACAACGAGTATTTTATGGTGCAGATGTCTAAAGAGAGACTACACATCAGTTTCCGAAAAAGCGATGTAATAACATCACGTATTTTTCCAACCGATGTCTAAACCCCGATGTCTATGTGACTTTTTCTAGTAGTGAAATCCTGTGTACTTCAAAATCACTCTTCATCTTATTGCCTTAACAAATATCGCATTTAACCTTCCCACAATTTACTCCCTTTTCAGCACTTGATCAATTCTTCTGTCTATTCTAAATACCATGATCTATTTTATTGAGTTGACGTTTAGTGCACCGGTCTAGTTCAAAAATGACTAACCCTTATCTTGATCACTATACTTTCTTTTACAATATCAATTGAGCAAGTCTACAACTTTGTTGTTGCTTCAAATGATATCCACTGGAGTCCTCTAGTACTAACATTGAATTTTAAATTACTCCTAAAATTTCTAACGTCTTTAAACTTTGTTCGTCACTGAGGCTTGAACATATAGATAAACTTCTTTCCGTGACTCTTTGATAGACTTTAAAAATACTTCTCATATTTTGATTCTTTGTATTTACTGTATCTTCTACTCTTCAGGATTCTTGTGCTTGGATTCTTGTGCTTCATTTAATATTGTACTATCTTTCGTTCCTGTGTTGAGTTATCGTTATCTCTATTACATATTTTGCTTTGTTTTACACTGATGAAAATTTTAACATGTTTGAGTTGGTGAACATCATCAGGCGTGCAGATCATGTCTGAAAATTGGGTGCTCTGTGACATTGTTTATGTCCCCTTTACTGCATATTTGCCCTACTCTTACTTTTACGAACAAGGCAATTTATGCAAATGGTGGCCTAGAAACTCTGTCTGTGGCACCACCATCCATTTAAGGCCTCTTGGATGCAGACAATATGGCATAATTGCTATGTTTTCTATTTATGTTATGAAATTAATTAAGCCATGTATTATTTACATTATTATATGAATTAATGGCTTCTTATTTAAGGTTTTTTACTTGCATCAAAACGTAACATTCCCACTATATTCAATAATCAAAGTAATGATCAACAAAAATACAACATACTCAACAAATCTCAGTCCAAGCTATTCTCTGGACAACATTCTGCATTTTACTCAATTTCTTTTAAAAGTACTGTAATTCAGTCTGGAACCGTTGTTTTGAAGATATTAAACAATGCAATTTAAGAAACACTTGTCTGATTTCAATAATGGTTAATTGTAGATTTGTCTGAAATACTTTCAAACAATTGTTCGTATAAACCGTTGTGTAGGCCGTTTAGTTTGCGGTCTAATTTAAGTTGCTAGACAATGGTTAAATTCAACCATATAAATAAGTCGCAATAAAATATATTTAATCGGAAAAGGCCTAACCACTACCGGAAAAACACCCTACAACATCGGTTTTTGGCCGATGTTAAAAGCGTTTCAGAACCGATGTCTTTGTCGGTATAGATAAAGGGGGGGTATATAACATCGGTTCCTGACCGATGTCAAAGATGACCATAGACAACGGTTCTCTTAAGGAACCTGATGTATTTCCTGTTCTTTAACATCGGTTTTTATAAAAGAACTGATGTTTAATACTAATTTAGACATCAGCTGATTAAATAGATGTTTAATATTTCCTTTAACATCTATTTTTATTACAAAACCGATGTTTAATACTTGTATATATACCACCTTTAGCATGGATTACAAGTTTAAATATGATGTTATTTCTTCTTTTTTACATCGATTTTCACTTATATGTGTTGTTAATTTTTCTTGATTGCATGAATTATTCCTCCTATGTATTCACAGCTAGAACCAAAATAACAACAAAAAAAACTAAACAAACAGAACTTGGATGGCATTTCTCAACTATTCATTACCAAATACCAAATTCATTGCAACAAAACAAGAATGTTTAACTCCAATCCAAAGGAATCTATGTTTTAAATAAATCGAACTATCAAACAACCACAAAACTAAACGACGACTCTAAACATAAACCAAATTAAGAACCAATATTCCAACGATAGCAACCACCATATACATTGTCAAACCCAAACTAGTTGAGGTACGTAGCTAGAGATCACAAAGCATTTTACTCTAGTTTGTCTTCGATGAACTTGATGGTCTCCTGTCCTTCGGGCCAACACCAACCAACTTCTTTAAAATAACAAATTCCTCAAGACCAGCTTTTACCTAAAATCAAGAAAGTATGACATTGTAATGGCATTGTAATGGCATAGGCCTTGTATGTAAGCTGCATTACAAGTACACACCATAATTACAAAAGTTTACATACCATTGTAATGGCAGATATATGCTGTGACAAGAACAGGGACTGCGGTAAATAGATTAAGTGTAAGAACCCTAGATTTTGGTAAGAATTAAAACTTTTGTTATAAACTGTGGTTATGATTACAATGTACCAATGGTTTAATGAATAAATGTTTCAGTGGAGTTGAATTCAAATTTTTATATGCAATGAATGATGTAAATGGTTGACAAGGTAGATTAGAATAATCTATCGTCTAGAAAGGGAGTTATGGTATCCTAAAAAGGAGCTATTCTTATGTCATCCAAATCGATATCTGGTATAAGTCCAGTGGTTCCGTAAAAGTGTTAGGGAATGCTTGAGAAAGCGTGAAGGTCATTTTCTAAGTAAAAGGAATTAGACGGAATGGGAATAAACCCTAGAAATGAACAAGGCAAGAAAATTACTACCGGAACTTGGATTAAGAAGCCAATTGTGATTAAACTAGTATGGGAAACTAAACAACCAAGATTAATATTATAACAAGGATATGCACACCACATTAGTATTTACCAAAATCATTAACATTATTTGGAAAATCAAAAATAAGGATTCTAGATCATCTAAGGTGACATCATGCATGACATCATCAATTAGGCAAGTTTCCACTAACATTTACCAAGTAATATTTAACAAGATTACTTGATAAATATCCATATATAATATAAACATCTATTAATCTCTAGAATCTAGCAAACCAACCACAAAATCTCTCCATCCTCCACCATTAGCAACCATTCGGCTACAACAAGAAAAAAGGAAGAAAAACAAAATTCAAAACCCTAGCTTCAAGCAAATAAAACTCAAGAGAAAATTCATGGAGCTTGCTTTGGTATAGACTAAGGTATGTACCAAATTTAAGAGCAAACTAACTTCATTTTCCTAGTGAATAAATTCATCAAAGTGATGGATGAATAGTGGTAAAAAGTAACTCCAAGAACTAACTTTGTTTTTGTTGGTTTCTTTGGATGATTTAAGCTATATTAAGGTGATACAAGGATTATACAAGGTGTATTAAGGCTTGTACACACTCCAAGGAAGGTATAGCACTTGAAACCCTAGCTTGAATCTTGAGTTTAAGATTGGATTCTAAGTTAAGTTTGTGTAAAGTGTGAAATCATGGTTATGTATGTGTTTAAAAGTGTTTTGAATGATTATGGAAGTGCTTTGTATTGGAACCCATGGCTGGTATGATGACCACATGGTGTATGGATTGATATATGTGTTGGATGATGAGTTTGGAAGGGTGCAAATTTTGGAAAGTATGAAAGTATAGCCGTTATAATGCCCGATTTTCGTTAAAACATAAATTACTTGTTAAAGATAGAAACTCTCGAATCTTCTAAGGTCAGTAGGACATACCCAAATGGTCGTGATAAGATAGATCTTGGTTCATAGATCGTTTTGATATAAAGTATGTAAAAATCTGATGAAATGGCCAAAATCATAAAAGTGGTTTGAAAAACGTAAGTGCGAGTTCGTAACTTCAATTGAACACCCTTAACATATGTGATTCTGTTTCAAATATTGATAATTCATAATAGAGGTCATAAAGAAGGTATGGGAGAAGACCTCGTGTCGAAAGAATAGTTTTTCGATTTTATAAAAAATGTTTAAGTCCAGGGTACGCTATTGGAATACCCCTTAAACTAACAAAGGATAATTAAATATAATCTTCTCGAGTAAATGGCCAACTTAAAAGCCTTTAAGACTCGATTATCTACCAAGTGTATAATATAATAACATGCCTTGATAATAGGTTTAGCGTTATTAAGTGGAGGTGTCAATAACAGTTATGTTATAGTGTGTTTAATAAGCTAAAACGAATAAGGAAATGACTGAGAATCATTAAAGGTGTTAACTTTGAACACATGGACATTATATTTAAATGTCTTTTATAAGGTTATATAAGGAGTAGGGGATCCAGTAAGTTAAATGGTTAGGATAAGTGTTGTTAGTAATAATAATCATAATGTGATATATTTCTAACCGTGATTCTTTTCATTTCTATAGATACTCGAAACGAACCTCAGATCAATTCTACCCGACTTAGTGACCAAGGCAAGATTTCTTATATCTTTACTTTGATAAATTTATAAGAATCCTGGACAATGGTTATGCTATATATATATATATATATATATATATATATATATATATATATATGTGTGTGTGTGTGGTCCTGTGAGCATTATACTATACCGTTAGGGACATGTTTCCCTGATTCTTGTTATTACTTAATATGGACATAAATAGTGCAAGATACGTTATGGATAAAAAGTGGTATGATATAAATATAAATATATATGTAAATGTGTGGTAATAAGTTATATCGGCAAGTGACCGGGAGCCGGAAGGATAGAGTTTATATATGTTCATATTATGGATAGAAAACAAGTATCTACTGGCATAATTACGATTAGGAAATATATATTATAAAGAATAATTTCCTACAACTGTTTCAAAGAATATTTTATTACAAACGTTTTAAAGAATATTAAAAGTACTAAATGTGATTCTTTTAAAAGACAAAAGTTTTTTCAGTATACAAGGCTCTCTGGTCAAACTCTTTCAAACCGATTCTTTGCTGCAATCTTAACTCTGAAGTTTATTCATAATTTATAAAAAGGTAAAATGGAAATGGAATAAGGGAATTGAGAAAGGGGCGTCTATCATAATAAAATGAAATAACGACTTTTATAATTGGGATTCTGACATTGGGGGTTGAGTTTAATTCAGCCCAGCATTCAACATTCTATTCCCGCCCATGTGTTACCGAAAGAGGATTGTGGAGAACTTTCCTCAAGGGATGGTAACCGGAGAGGATCATTCCTTCTACTAGTAGTAAACAGGGAACATGTACGGTTAGGGTGACAGATCTTCGTCCTGACGTATCTGGATACAGGGAAGATCCCCAAAATTCTGAAAGAAATTGTTGGCAATCATCTTATAATGACAACTTGAAAATAAGGGAATGGCAGGTAACGATGGAATGTTTTAAATGATTAGAAGAGAAACTGATATTATATTCTTATAAATAAAAGGGAAGTAATATAAGAGTGAATGACAAGCAAGTTTATGTTGGTGTATTACTGCGTAAACAGGATATATATCTACTCATAGTGGAATCTATTTAAATTACCTTGTAACTTCATCTTTTATCTTATATTGAAATATTGTTCATTTTATGGATAACAAATGTTTCCGGGATTATTTCAAAACGGTTATATGTTATATTTATTAATGTTTTTAATAATTTATCTTGCTGAGCTATTATAGCTCACTCTTGCTTATGTTTATATAACTACTATACCTGATGCCGCCGATACGTCGTACAACACCCTGGAAGAGGGTAAGGGCAGGACTATATGATAGGGATTTGTCGCCCATTCCTGAGGTAGCTTATCTATATATGTACAGGGTATGAGTAGACGTATGTAAGTTAACATTAGTACAGAACTGTCTTTTAGCTTCGCACTTTTAGCGTCGGTTATATAAAGAGCCGTGGCATATACATACTTTAGGCGTCGGTTCCTAGCTTAACCGACGCTTAATGTCATTTATGTTGGACCTTTTGCGTTGGTCATGAAACAACCGACGCCTAAAACTAATCTTTTAGTGTCGGTCTTTACTCAACCAATGCCTAAAACTGACCTTTAGCGTCGGTCAAAAATAACCGACGCCTAAAACTGACCCTTAAGCGTTGGTCCTTACTCAACCGACGCCTAAAAGCAATCCTTTAGCGTCAGTTTTTAATCAATCGTCGCCTAAAATAGACCCTTTAGCGTCGGCCATAAACAACCGACGCCTAAAACTGAAACTTTAGCGTTGGTCTTTACTTAAACGATGCCTAAACTGACCTTTTGTACTTTATGTGTCGCATTACATTTAACCGAGGCTAAAAGTATTATAATTTTTTTAAAAAAAACTAATTTATATACAAATAATATTTTTATACAAATAATATGTTATTTTATATTATACCAATCTAATTTAAAAAATTTAAATTGAAGAATATTATTCAAATACAATCAATACAAATCAAACAACATTTTATAAAAAGTTACATATATATATATATATATATATATATATATATATATATATATTCATTACACAAATAAATAATATGTATTCATTTCTATGCATATATCTTGAACCGTTATTATAACGTCTTAGAAAAATACGTATTATATATATTTATTTATGACAAATTTAGCTTGCGATGTATGTTCGCAACATATACCCATGGATCTTATAGTTGCTACTAAAGCATTTAAGATACAAATCCGATTACTGCTCAGGGAAGGTTGTTTCATTCTCTTTGTCCATGTCATGGTATAGATATTATAAATCAAAATGACTAAGAAGTAACATGGTCCCAAACTGCGGCTTATTGCATCTTTACTTTTTTTTTTTTTTGATAACTATAGGGTCACTTTATTGTAAGATATATTACTAGCTACTATATTAAAATTGATTTCATTTTTCATATTTTTTAAAGTATATCCTCAGTTTTTACCTTACCTTTATCCAACGAGAACACTTTAGAAAAAAGTGATATAATATTGTAAAGACTCATTATAGGTTAGTGCTTGTGGTGTATGAACGTATGATTAAGTTGAATATGGTTCTGTAGCTTCACATTGCATTTCCTGTTGATTCTCAAGTAGCCTTTAGTGGACATGTTAGTTATGATATCTTTATAGTTATCTATCAAGTTTTTTGATTCATTTTCATCATATTAATTTCAGGAAGTGACAAGACAGGGAAAGGCTGCTGAATTCCGACCAAATATTCTTATGCTCGGTCACTCTCCATCTGATTTTATTCTTCGTGCTCTTTCGATCACACTAATGATTTGGAGCAGATGTTACTGGTACATGAGCATTCCTTCGGTGTTCTGTGAATATTATGTCAAAGCTGCTTATCTTTAGTCTTTCCTTGTCATGTTTTTTAATGTCATTTAGCTGTCGTCTCATCTTGATTTTTAATGTCATTTATTCTTTCATAAATTTAAACTGTTCATTTTAGGCACTGCCATTGTCCGATGCTTTAAAGCTCTTGTCGTTCTTGAAGGATTGGCCCTTAAAACCTGAAAGGTTAGAGACTGTGGTATTTGCTATTTATGCATTGTAGGACTTCATACAGGGTCATTAACTTTTTCTATATCATTGTTTACTTTATATTTGCAGATTGAGCTTATCTGCAGGGTAGCTACGGTGATATTGCAGTTGCACCACAATCAGTTGATTGCAACTGCTTCTACCAGACCGGTCTTGACTGTTCTTAAAGATATTCTTCATTCAAGAGTTAAGGTATCTCCGTAATGTTTTGTTTTCATACCAACATTCTACCAAGATACTGAAATTAGTAGAATTGTGAAATTTATTTGGTACCTTATACCAATCGAGAGGCAAGAACAGTGTTGGAAAAAAGTTTGTGACCTTCGGCCAAACTACCAATACCACTTTGACTGTTCTACTCTCAATGCTACTGGTAGAGAAGATTGGTTTAGATCGACTAACATATCCTATCTATGTATTCCAGGTAGTGAGTTCTTCCAATTTGGTATATATGTGGACGCATTAACTTTTGAAATCACCCGCACGGACTTCTTCAGCAAGTACTTCTATTGTCTCTGGTGGGCATTGAGAAACTTAAGGTATATATCACAAAGTTTCATTTTGTTATACAAACTAGCTTTACCACAAGTAACAAGTTCAAGTGTCTGGACCTGATAACACCTATAAATACTCTACCCTTAGCAGTAAAACTTCCTATGATGAATTGGTAAACATAATGAACTTTTGTGCTACTTATTGCACAAGAGAATGTTATCTTTTCAACTCGATGTTCACCTTCCACTCTAATTAATTACCACAAAATTTCAATTGCAATTCAAATTGTGTAATTCACATTCTGATATCTGATTCTTGTGGAGACAGGACTTCTCTGCCAGCACATATATTGGAGAAATAAAATTTTCTATTATCATTGCAAAGGTTAGTGTATGGGAACTGCCATGGGAACTACCTGGATGGAATGCTTGTAGTCAATTAATTCAAAGTTTGTATGGGAGAGATTTTAATGCTTTATAGTATAAATTTTTGAACTCATTTGAATGTGGTCACTTCCTTTTTGAAGTTTGAGATTAGTTCTTTAGATGATAAATCGCATGTTTTTTGGCAGGGTATACTTGTAATTGTTATATGCTATATGGTATTTGTTGGTGTAAATTAAAAGGTTACTGAAATTGCAATTTTATTTTTTTAAAAAAAAAATTGACTTTAAGCGTCGGTTTTTTAAGCAACCTACGCTAATAGTAGGACCATAAGCGTCGGTTCTTTAGCCAACCGACGTATAATAGGAGGACCATAAGCGTCGGTTCTTTAAGCAACCGACGCCAATAGTAAGACAATATTCGTCGGTTTTTTAAACAACTGTCGCCTTTAGCAGTTGATATGCATCGGGTTTTTAAACAACCAACGCTAATAGTAGCTGATATGCGTCGCATATTTAACCGACGCTAAAAATACATACCTATAGCGTCGCTTACATATACTACGCCCAAAAACCGATGCTAAAAGTCATTTTTTAATAGTGTAATTAAGAAGGTTGATGTAATATACTTTTGGTTGTTGATATGCTTCTTGTAGAAGTATTATTCAGCAACACTACTTAAATGGTATTCTGGGTTTGTAATAATAACTTTATCCTAACTGGATTTATTGATGGCTGTTCTATGAGCCTATGACTGGTGTGCAACGTTATAAGTGTGGGGTCAGTGGTGTGAGTATAAAATGTTACTAAAATATTCAGAGTACCAAAAGTATAATAAAATTTAATGGAAATTGGACCGTAATGACCTGGATCCCTGACCCCGGATCTAGAGCTCTCACAGAAATGGTATCAGAGCCCGAGTCATATCGCTCAGGAACAAGAGTGTTAATAATATAAGAATATATATATATACATATGATATAAAGTGTGAACCCATATCGAGTCCAAGGTCGGTCAATCGAATATAGTACTGGCCCTAAGTAGGGATTAAGATTTTATAGATTATTACTAATAAAAGTTTATGTTTTATTTTAGGGAGAGGCGAGTCATGATCGAGGTTGGCTAGGGATATCAGAGGAGGAGCCTACATAGTTAGAGGAGGCCGGTGTTGAGATTCCATCGTATGTCATGTCAAGTTTGAGGAGGAGAGCCAGAGTCAATGCTAGGGAGCAGTATAGGGATGCTATGACATCAGTATCATATGTAGAGAGACAGAGACCATCAGCCGGATCGGAGGAGGCACATCCTTCTCTGGCATTAATACCATATGTGGGGAGACAGACACCATCAGCAGGATTAGATGGGGAAGGTCCCTCTAGGGTGAGGGATGAGGTTTCAGATGAGGATGTTCCAGCACCTAAACGTCCCAGGGTAGAGACTGTAGTGGAGGAATAGCCTGTGTTTATGGATATTCATATGATTATTGTTCCACCTGTTCCAGTATTTTCACCTGTTCCATCACCGATACCGAGCCCAGACCCCTTAGATGATTCTGAGGAGGAGGTGGACCCTTTTGAGGATACAGACCCTTTGGAGGATGCAAATGCAGATGCAGATCCAGCTCCTTTAGATGCTCCACCCCCACCAGTAGCTGCACCCCCACCAGCATGAGATGCTATTCATGTTAACTTATTGTTAGACTATCAGCTTTTAGAGGGTCAGTTGGTAGAGTCCCGCAGGATGGTGGATATGCTTTTGCAGAGGTTAGCAGGACCCTCGGGCAAGACAGGCCATATTCCAGATGGGATATCAGTGGGATTGATCGGTGTAGAGATGCGATCACTTACACGCCTTAGGGAGCTGACAGAGGGGAGAGGTGATCCAGAGTGGAGAGGAGAGGTAGACAGGGTTATCACATCTACTATAGTCCAGTTGAGAGACATCATCAGAGAAGGATTGCCTTGAGTTGTTATTGGGATTTTCAGTTACAAAACAGGCTGTAGTCACCTTAGTGGTGTCATTTTGGAGGATTAGTTTAGTTGCTTACTGTATTAATCCCAGTCTGATTAGAAAATTGTTGGTAGTACTTTTGTTGTATCGGATTAGCATGTACTAGTACCTTTTGGGGTTTCAAACTGTGTACATTATGAAACATATATGTAAATAGTAGTGAAGAATGTTATCTAGAGGGTGTTATGTATCTCTCTTAATTAGTAAAGTTTAATATATTCTGTTTAAGTTATTTATATCTCGATATTGATTAAAATGGCGGTATATAAATGTGTTAATTAGTGATATGTTTATGGATTATGGGAATAATGAATATTGTGCCCTAAATCTGGGTAATTAATGGAAAATATTGTTATTTACAGAATCATGCCGCCTAAAAGAAATACAAGAAGAAATACAAGGGAAAATGTCGGAGGTCAAGGAAGCCATAATGAAGAGAATAATAGACAGAATGAAAGGGCTATGGATGAATCAAACCATGAGGAGGAAGAAAATGAATCAACTGCCCAAGAAGGGAACCAGGGAGGAGATCCCTTAAATCAATTTATGGAATTATAAAGCAGAATTTAAATCTTCACCAGAACCCTCAACAACCACCAGTACCACCGAACCCAGTAGCCAATTCATTCTATGCTTTTAAGTCATTGAAACCCCCAGTGTTTGAAGGAACCGCTGACCCAGTTGTGGCCAGGGCATGGCTAAAAGAAATGGAGAAATCTTTTGAGATACTGAATGTAGATGAGGGTCAGGAAACAATCTTTTCTGCCTATCTCCTAAAGGGAGAAGCTAATTATTGGTGGAAATCAAAAAGGAACCTAGAAGGAGCAAGAGTAATAACTTCAGAGCAATTTTCCTGAGTGTATCTAGATAAATATTCCCCTAAGGAAAACCAAATGAGATGAAATTTTTAGAGCTAAAGCAGAATAATCTAACCGTGGCTGAGTATGAATCTAAGTTTACTAAGTTGTCTAGGTTTGTACCAGAGTTTGTAAATTCTAATGAAAAGCGAGCAAGAAGATTCCAGTTAGGGTTGAAACCGTGGATACAGACTTGAGTGGCAGCCTTTGAGTTGACTGATTATGCCGCGGTAGTCCAGAAGGCATCAATAATAGAAGCAGGGAGCGAACAAGTGCAAAAAGACTGAGAGAGCAAGAAAAGAAAAGCTGAAAGTCAGAAGGGAAGTTCAACTGGAAGAAACTTTCCTAGAAAATTTAGTAAAGGATAAGGGTCTCAGTTTGCAAGAAATCCAGGATTTAGTAGAAGTCAAAGTGAGATGGTGAATAAGGGTGCTAATCCATCAAGAGCATCCCAATACAATCAATCAAGACCACCATTGCCTAATTGTAAAACTTGTGGTAGGAAGCATACGAGCGTTTGTAGGCTGCTAGGAATAACTTGTTACAAGTGTGGACAAAAGGGGCACTATTCTGACAAGTGCCAATCAACTAACACTAATACCAAAGGAGACTTCAAGTGCTTCTAGTGTGGAAAATTGGGACACATGGCTAAAGATTGCAGTTCTGGTGGTTCATTTGCGACAAGGCAAGGTGGTACTGCATCAAATAGACCTCCTACCGCCAGAACATTTAATATGACTTTGAGAGACGCAGTAAGACATCCGGATGTGATTGCAGGTACGTTCTAACTTAACTCCTTAAGTGCAAATGTTTTATTTGGTTCGGGAGCGACCAAATCTTTTATATCCCAAGACTTTGCTAGTAAATTGAAACTTAAGGCAGAATCATTACAAGAACCCTTACAGGTAGAGATAGCTAATTAGGAAGTCCTTCTTGTTAAACAAGTGTATCCAAATTGTGACCTAGAATTCGAAGGACGTCAGCTTCAAGTAGATTTAATTCCTCTGAAATTAGGAGAGTTTGATGTTATTCTAGGAATGGACTGGTTATCAAAGAATGAAGCTAATATTTACTACAAGGGAAAGAAAGTAAGAATAAAACTACTTGAAGGTAAAGAATTGGTGTTTAAAGGACAAAAGCAAAATAAGCAATTCCTGACTAGCATGCAAGCTAAAAGATTGATACGCCTAGGATGTAAGTCGTATTTAGCTTATATGATAGATGCCACTAAGAAGACACCTGACTTGAGTGGGATTCCTATAGTCAATGAGTTTGCGGATGTATTCCCAGAAGATCTTCCTGGATTGCCACCTAATAGGGAGATAGAATTCGCTATAGACTTAGTGCCTGGAGCAGCACCAGTTGCAAAAGCCTCGTATAGGCTAGCCCCAGTGGAACTAAAGGAGTTAGCTTCTCAATTGCAGGAATTACTTGATAAGGGTTTTATTCAACCTAGTGTATCTCCGTGGGGAGCACCTGTTTTATTTGTTAAGAAGAAGGACGGAAGTATGAGGCTGTGTATAGATTATAGAGAGTTGAACAAGTTGACAATCAAGAATAAATATCCTTTACCAAGGATAGATGATTTGTTTGACCAATTGATGGGTGCTGAATATTTTTCTAAAATAGACTTAAAATCCGGATATCACCAACTCAAGATTAAACCGGAGGATATTCCCAAAACAGCATTTCGCACACGTTATGGGCATTATGAGTTTTTCGTAATGTCATTCGGTTTAACTAATGCGCCAGCAGCTTTCATGGACTTAATGAATAGAATTTTCAAGAAATATCTGGATAAGTTTGTTATAATCTTCATTGATGATATATTAGTTTATTCAAAGACTAGGAAAGAACATGAGGAACATTTAAGGATAGTTTTGGAAATTATGAGGCAGGAGCGGTTGTACGCTAAGTTTTCAAAGTGTGATTTTTGGCTGCAAGAAGTCCACTTTTTAGGTCATGTGATAAGTAAGGAAGGAGCGCTAGTCGATCCAGCAAAAATAGAAGCAATCTCAAATTGGGAAAGACCAAAGACTCCAACAAAAGTAAGAAGCTTTGTAGGAATAGCTGGATATTATAGGAGATTTGTGCAGGATTTTGCTAAGATAGCAGCACCATTAACCCGACTTACTCGTAAAACCGAGAAGTTTGTGTGGACTGATAATGTGAAGAAAGTTTCCAGGAGCTAAAGAAAAGGTAAGTGACAGCTCCAGTATTAACTTTACCAGATGAAAAAGGGAACTTTGTGATTTTTAGTGACGCATCCCATAAGGGCTAAGGTTGTGTACTTATGCAACATGGCAGGATGATTGCTTATGCATCAAGACAATTGAAGGAATATGAGTTAAAATACCCTACCCATGACCTGGAATTAGCTGCCATAGTGTTCGTTTTGAAAATTTGGAGACACTATTTATACGGGGAAAAATGTGAGATTTACTCTGATCATAAGAGCTTGAAATACATATTCACTCAAAAAGAACTAAACATGAGACAGAAAAGATGGTTAGAGTTGATCAAGGATTATGATTGTGAGATCCACTATCACCCTGGGAAGGCCAATGTGGTGGCCGATGCCCTTAGTCGAAAAGAGAGACTTAAGATGTTAATTGTAACAGAGGAATTAATTAAAGATATTGAGAGACTGGAAATTGAGGTAAAAATACCATGAGAAGGACAAGAGAGTCTAATGGAAATTAGTGTCCAACCACCGTTGTTGGAAAAGATTAGGATATGTCAAGAAAAGAAGATAGAAGAAGAAAAGAAGTCCCCTGGGGAAATAATGACAGGAGAAGAGATCAAATGCGAGAGAGATGAAAAGGGGGTAATGAGATATGCATCGAGGATATGGATTCCTAATGTTCAGGAATTAAAAGATGAAATTTTATGAGAAGCTCATAATTCACAGTATTCAATGCATGCAGCCAGTACCAAAATGTATTAGGATTTGAAAGAACTTTATTGGTGGCCAAATATGAAAAAGGATGTTACTGAATGGGTACTTAGGTGCTTAATGTGTCAAAAAGTGAAGGCGAAACATCAAAGACCTAGTGGATTGTTGTAGCCATTAGAGATTCTGGAGTGGAAATGGGAACATATTGCCATGGATTTTGTAGTAGGATTACCAAGGACTAAAACTAATTCCACGATGCTATATGGGTAATTGTAGATCGACTAACCAAATCAGCCCATTTTCTTTCGATTAATGAAAGGTATTCGATCGACAAGATTGTAGACATATACCTGGAAGAGATCATAGTAAGGCATGGTGTTCCTGTAACTATTGTTTCAGATAGGGATCCAAGATTTAACTCTATATTCTGGAGGAGTTTTCAGGAATGTGTTGGAACCAAATTGAACATGAGCACTGCATATCACCCACAAACTGATGGGCAAAGTGAGAGGACCATTCAAACATTAGAGGACATGTTAAGAGTTTGTTCCCCAGATTTTAAAGGAAGTTGGGATGACCATTTGCCGTTGATTGAGTTTGCCTATAATAATAGTTATCATTCAAGCATAGGGATTCCACCATATGAAGCTTTGTATGGCTAGAGATGTCGATCTCCATTATGTTGGGAGGAAGTAGGCGAATGAAAGATTTTGGGCCCTGAATTGGTTCAAAAGACACAAGATACTGTAAGATTAATCAAGGGACGCCTGGCAACAGCTCAGGATAGGTAAAGGAAGTATGCAGATCTAAGAATGAAGGACAGGGAGTATGAAGTAGGAGATTATGTTCTGTTGAAAGTGTCCCCATGAACAGGTCTGATGTGATTTGGCAAAAAGGGAAAGCTAAGTCCTAGATTTATTGGTCCTTTTGAAATTCTTGAAAGAGTGGGAGAGGTTGCCTATGAATTAGCGCTACCTCCAAATTTACAACATGTTCACAATATGTTTCATGTATCTCTGTTAAGAGAATATAGACATAATGCCAGTCCCGTCTTGGAATATGAAGTTGAGGATATACAGCCTCTGTTAATAGAATATTGACCTAATTCCAGTCACGTCTTGGAATATGAAGTTTAGGATACACAGCCAAATCTAACTTATGTGGAAAAGCCAGTAGAGATTATTGATCGCAAGGAGCAAGTGCTAAGGAACAAGACTATTCCAACAGTTAAAGTGCTCTGGAAGAATCGAAGAATTAAAGAAGCCACATGGGAATTAGAAAGTGCTATACGAGAAAAGTATCCTCAGCTATTTTCAACCTGATTCCGGGACGGAATCCTTTTAAGGGAGGGAGACTGTAAGAACCCTAGATTTTGGTAGGAATTAAAACTTTTGTTATAAACTAGTATGTAACTGAACAGTGGTTATGATTACAATGTACCAATTGTTTAATTAATAAATGTTTCAATGGAGTTGAATTCGAATGTTTATATGAAATGAATGATGTAAATGGTTGACAAGGTAGATTAGAATAATCTATCGTCTAGAAAGGGAGTTTTGGTATCCTAAAAAGGAGCTATTCTCATGTCATCCAAATCGATATCTGGTATAAGTCTAGTGGTTCCGTAAAAGGGTTAGAGAATGCTCGAGAAAGCGTGAAGGTCATCTTCTAAGTACAAGAAATTAGATGGAATGGGAATAAACCCTAGAAATGAGCAAGGCAAGAAAATTACTACCGGAACTTGGATTAATAAGCGAATTGTGATTAAACGAGTATGAGAAAATAAACAACCAAGATTAATATTATAACAAGGATATGCACACCACATTAGTATTTACCAAAATCATTAACATTGTTTGGAAAATCAAAAATAAGGATTCTAGATCATCCAAGGTGACATCACGCATGACATCATCAATTAGGCAAGTTTCCACAAACATTTACCAAGTAATATTTAACAAGATTACTTGATAAATATCCATATATAATATAAACATCTATTAATCTCTATAATCTAGCAAACCAACCAAAAAATCTCTCAATCCTCCACCACTAGCAACCATTCGGCTACAACTAGAAAAAAGGAAGAAAAACAAAATTCAATACCCTAGCTTTAAGCAACTAAAACTCAAAAGAAAATTCAAGGAGCTTTCTTGGGTATAGAATAAGGTATGTACCAAATTTGAGAGCAAACTAACTTCATTTTCCTAGTGAATAAATTCATCAAAGTGATGGATGATTATTGGTGAATAGTAACTTTAACAACTAACTTTGTTTTTCTTGGTTTCTTTGGATGATTTAAGCTATATTAAAGTGATACAAGGATTATAAAAGGTGTATTAAGGCTTGTACACACTCCAAGGAAGGTATACCACTTGAAACCCTAGCTTGAATCTTGACTTTATGATTGGTTTCTAAGTTAAGTTTGTGTAAAGTGTGAAATCATGGTTATGTAAGTGTTTAAAAGTGTTTTGATTGATTATGGAAGTGCTTTGTGTTGGAACCCATGGCTGGTCTGATGACCACATGGTGTATGGATTGATATATGTGTTGGATGATGAGTTTGGAGGGGTGAAAATTTTGGAAAGTATGAAAGTATAGCCGTTATAATGCCCGACTTCCGTTAAAACAGAAATTACTTGTTAGAGATAGAAACTATCAAATCTGCTAAGGTCAGTAGGACATACCCAATGGTCATGATAAGATAGATCTTGGTTCATAGATCGTTTTGATATAAAGTACGTAAAAATCTGATGTACGGTTTAGAATAAATGGCCAAAATCATAAAAGTGGTTCGAAAAACGTTAGTGCGAGTTCGTAACTTCAATTGAACACCCTTAACATAAGTGATTCAGTTGAAAATCTTGATAATTCATAATAGAGGTCATAAGGAAGGTATGGGAGAAGACCTCGTGTCGAAAGAATAATTTTTCGATTTTATAAAAAATGTCTAAGTCCAGGGTACGCTAATGGAATACCCCTTAAACGAACAAAGGATAATGAGATATAATCTTCTCGATTATATGGCCGACTTAAAAGCCTTTAAGACTCGAGTATCTACCAAGTGTATAATATAATGACATGCCTTCATATTAGGCTTAGCGTTATTAAGTGGTGGTGTCAATAAGAGTTATGTTATAGTGTGTTTAATAAGCTAAAACGAATAAGGAAATGACTCAGAATCATTAAAGGTGTTAACATTGAACCCATGGACATTATATTTAAATGTCTTTTATAAGGTTATATAAGGATTAGGGGATCCAGTAAGTTAAATGGTTAGGATAAGTGTTTTTAGTAATAATAATTATAATGGGATATATTTCTAACGGTGATTCTTTTCGTTTCTATGGATGCTCGAAACGAACCTCAGATCGCTTCTACCCGACTTAGAGACTAGGGCAAGATTTCTTATATCTTTACTTTGATAAATTTATAAGAATCCTGGACAATTGTTTTGCTATATATATATATGTGGTCCTGTGAGCATTATACTATACCGTTAGGGACATGTTTCCCTGATTCTTGCTATTACTTAATATGGACATAAATAGTGCAAGATACGTTATGGATAAAAAGGGGTATGATATAAATATATATGTAAAGCTGTGGTAATAAGTTATATCGGCAAGTGACCGGGAGCCAGAAGGATAGAGTTTATATATGTTCATATTATGGATAGAAAACAAGTATCTACTGGCGTAATTACGAACAGGAAATATATATTATAAAGAATATTTTCCTACAACTGTTTCAAAGAATATTTTATTACAAACGTTTTAAAGAATATTAAAAGTACTAAATGTGATTCTTGTAAAAGACAAGGGTTTCTTCAGTATACAAGGCTCTCTGGTCAAACTCTTTCAAAACGATTCTTTGCTGGAATCTTAACTCTGAAGTTTATTCAAAATTTATAAAAAAGGTAAAATGGAAATGGAATAAGGGAATTAAAAAAGGGGCATCTATTATAATAAAATGAAATAACGACTTTTATAATAGGGATTCTGACATTGGGGGTTGAGTTTTATTCAGCCCAACATTCAACATTCTATTCCGGCCCATGTGTTGCCGAAGGAGGATTGTGGAGAACTTTCCTCAAGGGATGGTAACCGGAGAGGATCATTCCTTCAACTAGTAGTAAACAAGGAACAGGTACGGTTAGGGCGACTGATCATCATCCTGACGTATCTGGCTACAGGGAAGATCCCCAAAATTCTGAAAGAAATTGTTGGCAATCATATTATAATGACAACTTGAAAAGAAGGGAATGGCAAGTAACGATGGAATGTGTTAAATGATTAGAAAAGAAATTGATATTATATTCTTATAAATAAAAGTGAAGTAATACAAGAGTGAATGACAAGCAAGTTTATGTTGGTGTATTATTGCGCAAACAAGATATATATCTACTTATAGTGGAATCTATTTAAATTACCTTGTAACTTCATCTTTTATCTTACATTGAAATATTGTTCGTTTTATGGATAACAAATGTTTCCGGGATTATTTTAAAACGGTTATATGTTATATTTATTAATGTTTTAAAAACTTTATCTTGTTGAGCTATTATAGCTCACTCTTGCTTATGTTTATATAACAGCTATACCTGATGCCGCCGATACGTCGCATAACACCCCGGAAGAGGGTAAGGGCAGGACTATATGATAGGGATTTGTCACCCATTCCTGAGGTAGCTTATCTATATATGTACAGGGTATGAGTAGACGTATGTAATTTAATTAAGAAGGTTAAATTAATATACTTTTGGTTGTTGATATGCTTCTTGTAGAAGTATTATTCAGCAACACTACTTAATGGTACTATTCTGGGTTTGTAATAATATCTTTATCTTAACTGGATTTATTGATGGATGTTCTATGAGCCTATGACTCGTGTGCAACACTATAAGTGTGGGGTTAGTGGTGTGAGTTTAAAATGTTACTAAAATATTCAGAGTACAAAAAGTATAATAAAATTTAATGGAAATTGGACCGTGATGACCTAGATCCCTGACCTCGGATCTAGGGTTGTCGCATTAAGGACTGAAGTGAGATCAGTAGCTTTTGGCAGCAATCTAGGCATCATGATGTTCCCACTCAACAACTTATAGATGATGATTCCTGCTGTGACAACCAGAAAGACAACCGCCAGAGCCGCTGATATTCAGATGTATACCCCAATGAAACTGCAAGTACAAACATGCCCATTTTCAACATAACATAGATTCAGAAAAGAAAGATGATATATATTTCCTTGTAAGGAAATAGTTAAGGAAAAAAGACTATTATAAAAGTAGAAAATATAGCTGTACAATAACAGATTTAATGACTTGACCCTACTTGATTACCAGATGGTAACAATGTATGGTATGTCCGAGATTGGGCCTTGGGCATTAACTAAGGAACAGAGCAGTGATGTGGTACTGATGATGCAACTGAGAAACTCAATGTTAGAGAAGCTTGCAAAAGATATAGATGCAACTATAAGAAATATAGGCGAGAGCGCATACCAAATTGCAAGAAACCATACAAGGGGAAACAAAGAAGCCATTGATAAACTGGTAGAAGTGCTACTTGACAAGGAGACGCTAACTGGGGATGAATTTAGAGCAATCCTTTCAGAATTTACAGACATATCAAGTAATAAAGCTTATAGAAGCCTTCCTCATGAAATGAATAAGGTCTAATGTCGAACATAGGGTTAGAGCTGTTGACACAGTTCCTATACACAACTCTATATACATTATATATGTACCGTCACTCGAAGCAACAAAACATGAGCACACACTAGAGAACCAGGTAAAGAAGCGTATTTGTGCCCGGTTTCAGATTAAATGTGCAATGTACAAATTTAGGAATACCTGAAGTTAATAATGGAAAGTTAATAAAAATATAAGAATACAGAAGAAAAAAATGGAGAGTTTAAAGAAACTCCTGAAGAAAATATTTATTGTAATTTTATTTTCTTACAGACATTCAATAATGCATTCTTGATATGACATATATAAAGTTAATTCTAAAGTTTACCTATGAGGCCAGATCTTTAGATCATCTTTAGAGGGCTTAAGAATTAGGTCAACAAATGATTTACTTGAGGAGCTAGTTGGAAAATTAAGGAGGGGTCAAAATCAATGTTCCAGACCTTGTTTCTAGAAAAACCATGTTGGTCAAGCGAACCATGGCTTGAAAACTATAAATAGAAAGGAACAAGTTTACACAGAATAAACACAATCAACAAAAAACAAACAAGCGCGAAGTGGAGAGGCGCATACTTGAGGGAAACATATTGGAATACCTTCCCGTATTGCCTTCGGAGGCTTGAAAATCGCCTACACAAAGTTAGATAGTTGATGTATAAGATATAGCAAATTATAATTTATTATAGGAGAAGATTTATTGCACAATAGACAAAGTGCATAAGAATATGCCCTCATAATACAAGAAACAATGAAAATGCAACAATAATAACACAAGTAAAGATAGGAAATGGGATAAGAGAACCCTAGTCCTGTAAAGTGTATTATGCAGAAAAAGACAGTTTTCAATATAATTAAGAGACTCAAGGCAGATTCAGATAATATTGTTAAGGAATAACACGAATCTAAAATTTGGGTTCAATCATAATAAATGGCAAGTTGGGTACAGTAAAAAGGACACCATGGGCACTCTAACGAAAAGAGAAACAAACAACATTGGACTTTATGGGCAACTTGGAGGGAAAGAAGAACAATTAAGTGCTACAAATTACAAAAGTTGCAATATGAAAACCCAACCTATATGTAATAGAACCCAGACCAATTCTCATAAAACTATACTCAAAGAAAAATAAGAACATACCAACACCAAGTGTGGCTGCATACCTTTCTAAAAAAGATATTATCATGATTGCTCAACAATCAACTGATGAAGTCAACAAATAACAACAAAAAGATCAATCCTTTTAGATACCAACAATTTGGATAATATAACAAAAATAATTTAATATACCATAAAAAAAAAATTCTTCTTCTTAGAACTCCTCGACTAGAACCACCACTACTGCTATCTTTCCGAGAGTATGAAACTCGCCGTTGCTAACAAACAAATTAAAAAAACAAATCAATAACTTTGAAAAAACAAAAAAGATTATAAAAAAATGGAGTAGTGAGACCTGATAGAAAAGTTAACAGGCACTTTAACCTCGAACCTCTGCAAATATATACACCGAAACATGTAGTAATATGAGTGGAGAGCAAAAAATTTGTTGTGGTGGGTACAACTTCAATTTATAGTAATTGAAAAAGAAAGAAATTGCTTATGGGGGTATTTACAGGAGAGTTTGAGAAGGAGAGTCCTGCTGTGAACTGATTCGTGGCGGCCATCACTTCTCTTCAGTAAATTAATTTGTGAAGCAGGGATCTATGAAGAAAAGTACTAAATCGAACTAATTAGGGTTCAAGCTCCGAGCTCCAATCTCCAGTTCGTGCTTAATTAAGTCAGATTTGTACTAATCAGGGTTTAAAATTGAGAGAGATGAGTAAATTAGGGTTTTAGATGGTAAGAGAGGAATGAGAGAGGGAGATAGTGAGAGAGAGGGCTGTGAGACTTGAGAGGAAAAAATGGGGGGAAGTGAACGTTTGTTAAAGGGGGACAAATAAAATTTTGTTTAAAGGGGAAATTGCCTGTGTAATAAAGGGGAAGTAAGGTCACGATTGTTTTTAATTTTTTAAAAAGGAAAATAGACATCAGCTATTTTAATAAGCGATGTTGAAAAAGTGTTTTAACATCGGTAAAACATCAACCGATGTCAAAAATATTTTTAACGTCAGTGACATTTCTGACTGATGTTAAAGGTGTGATGTTATATCTACCATTCTAGTAGTGAACTGTCTTATAGTGACCCTAATTTTTATTCCACAACAGCCATGAACACAAAACCAATGACAGTTGACAAATTTAAGCCAAATCATACTAGTAATGCGATGAAATGGTTAAGTTAATTACAATATTAGAAATTTCTTAATATAATGAAATGAGGATTTGCGTACACTTATATCTACGAGCTAGATTAAGGCGTTCATGTCAACCAGCTATCAGAAATTTGGTTAAAATATTCAGTAATTAATTATTATCTAGTTAGAGGTAAAAGGTTACCTTTGTTTTGGCGGAGCCAAGCATGTTCAAGAATTATCAATTATGGCTGCAGCAAGTAATGCAAGACCACTGGAATTCCATGGGCTAAATTGTTGAGATTATGAAACTAAGGTAAACATTTCAGAATGCATCCAACTGAGAAGAATTGAGCAATAAAAATATATTTATAACATGGGTCAGTGGTAATGCTAATGGTGTGCTATATATAAGAAATGTCTAAAAAAAATGCCTAGAATATCTGCCGGAGATTTCTGCAACCACCGATTAAAGTTTATGGGAAATTCTTCCAATATACTATTATATAGTTATGAGGAACATATATCGTAGAATGAGAGGGGTGGAAGATGGAGAGAAATACCTTAAATATGCGTAGAGAAATACACTCCTTGTAAGAACCCAGATTTCAGGTAGAATTAAAACTTATATTTATTTAATGATGTAAGAATGAATAGTGGTTACGGTTACGATGTAATAGTTGATATTCTGCATGAATGAATGGAATTCGACTTTATTATTTATATGTCTTGAAGAATGCTAATGGTTGACAACTTAGGTAAGAATAATCTATCTCTTAGGGGAATAAGATATGGCAATTCCCAGCAGGAGAATATTCTCATGTCATCCAGATCGATAACGATTAATCCAGTGGTTCCGTAAAAAGGTTAAGGAACGATCAAAAGAGAATACGAACAATTGTACAACCCTAAGAGAATAAGTAAAGAATAAAGAATGAATAGTGTTTTTGGTGGAAGTAAGAATAATATGAGACGACACTATATAGAAGTATTCGGAACGGATTTCCGAGTTCGTATTAGTGATCCAGGGGAAAATAAGTGTATGTAAAAGCTGTCGGATTCTGAAAAACCGCACTTTTATTTTCTCCGAGAATTCCCTAGACACTGATATCCTTAAGGATTTAACGAAGGGATTTAAGGAATATAAAGTGGAAAGTTAGAAAGAAAGATGGAGAATGATAGTATTAATATTAAGAAAATTCTAGGTAAACCATAATTAGAAATCCGTGAAATATTCATACGAACGATCAATCGAAACGGGCAACAACCGGACACAGAATCAAGTAAAGGAAGCAAGATACATGCATGTACAAGTAATAAATATCTAGTAAATACTTAGTTACATAAGTAACTAGCATGTTTGGAGATTAACTAGCACTTAGCAAAATTAAACCACTAGTTACATGAGAACCATCAAAATCTCAACACTTGTCCATCCATTTTCATCATCCTATACATCATCACTTTATTAAAGTGGCTTTTAGATGAGATATTATCTAACCCTCATCCACTTGATGCATTATTATCACATTAACCAAGCAAAGAACACAAAAATATCAAACCTCTCTCTCCATTACATCCATTCGACCTATGCTCTAAATTCAAAACCAAAATCCAACTTCCAACCATCATTTGATCTTGTAATTTTTAAGATGAGTCTTATAATTCAAGAAGCTAATCTCCTAGAAATTTCAAGCCCAAATTCCTTTGTTTCCATTTTCAAAAAAAATCACTAAAGATGATGATGAATAGTGTTCTTCATGTATTAACCTTGTTTTCTTTGAATCTTTTGATTGTTCTAGCAAGCTTAAGCTCTCCTAAGGACCATACAAGGCTTTGTGAGGCTAGTACACATTATAAAGAAGGTATAAAGCCCTTGAAACCCTAGATCTACTTTGAGTTTTTATGCATGTTCTTGAGTTATGTAAGTTAGTTTGGTTGTTAGTAAGATATAAGCATGATTACAAGCATGATTATGATTGGGTTTTGGTTAAATGTTAAAAATAGTTAGATGAACGAAAAGGCATTGCTTGGCCTCAGTTCATGGTTATAAATCATGTATATGTTGTTTGGAGTGGATAGTATGTTTATGGGAAGATTTGGAATTGGTAAATATTCGATTTATAGCCGTCGGAATGCCGAAATTTCGTTAACCTTAAGAAAAACGACTTGGATAGTAGATGTAACTCACTGACTAGCTTCGAAATTTGCCATGATAAGATAGATAATTTTCCAAGCTTGGTTTTGATATAAAGAACGTGTGAAACGGACTTACGGTTTAGGAGTTATGGCCGGTATACTAAAAGTAGTTCGAAATCATAAATGAGAATTCGTAACTGAAATTTAGCCCTCGTAAAATATGTAAGTCAGTGGCGGATCTTGGTAATTAAATAATAGAGGTAAAAAGGAAGGTGTGAGAGAAAACCTCATGTGAATCGGATCGTTTTTCGTTTTTATAAAAATGTTTGAATCAAGGTTAAACGCGAATGAACCCCTTAAAAGTATAACTTTGGTTATAACTTAGAAAATGAGCGATAAAACTCGAGTTATAATCTTGGTTCGTAATCAATCGAATTTAGAACTTATACAACTTAAGTATACACCAAGTGCGAGTACGATGACATGTCTTAACGACGAACAAATTTCGGATCGTATCGGTAATAAAAAGAGTTACGCAAAAAGGGATATAACGAGATAATTCGAAAACATGTTTCGACATAAGTTGATACTTACCCTTTTAAAAAGTGTTAAGTGATTAATCTCGAATCTCTTGACTATTTATAGATCGTCGAGCTGACCCGGAACACCCTACCACTACCCCTACTCGTACTTGGTTACCAGGAAAGTTCTAAATCCTTTTAAAGGCTATTGTTGTGTGTGTGTGTATATATATATATATATATATATATATATATATATATGTGATTCGATTTTGTGTTTCATATGCCATAACATGCATGCCTAGTTTCAAGATATATTGTGATACCTGTTCCTTGAATTATTTTTGGCTTATAGGTTAGATATCGAATAATCAGTTATAAGCCGGTTGTTGATAAGTCCCTTAGAGAAGGGCATATATATCGTATTCGTTGAGTATAGACCGGGAGTCAGTACTTCTTGATATATCGTAATTACATTCGAGGAAAATATTTAAGTAAATATTTTCCATTATTTGGTTGATGAATATTATTTGAATATTCGTCCGAGATTATTTAATTAACGATTATTACTTCAAATAATTATTTGAACGCTATTTATTCAATGAATATTATTTTTCAAATATTCATTCAAAGTCGATTCATTTATCGAATATTATTTCGAATATTCTTTTAAAAGCTTGGATTACTAAATGAATATTACATTGATATTCATTTAGAATATTATTCATTAAATGAATATTACTTTGTGAATATTCATTTAAGTTCCTAATTACTTGACGAATATTATTTTAAATATTCATCTGATGATCTATTTATTTATCAAATATATTTCAAGTTTCCTTTCAAGTATTATTACTTGAGCGAATATTATTTTGAATATTCATTTAAATATTTAATTATTAAATAAATATTTCCTCCTTATTTATTGGAGAAGTATTTTAAGAAATACTTCGATTTAAATATTCGCTTGTAGTCATAAGCCTTCTATAATTATTTCTGATACAATAAATATTCTCCGAATATTTATCTAATATTCTGAAATGACTTCATATATCATCGTTGACCTTCGATAATTATAAAATTTCTTCGAAGTGGGATTATTATTAATATTATATCAAGAAAGGTTCTCAAAATGTCGTTCTTCCTTCGAATCTATCTTCCAAATAATAAGAGAACCTTACTTGAAAAATGTTATTTATCTTGATGACTTCCCGGTCATAAATCTTTCGAAAAGTATTCTTTTCACTCGCAACTAGAAATGCTATCTATTGCATCGGTGTACCTTCTCATCATTCGAGGGGTAAGATTATATGAACAAGATGGTATCCTCTAACAAGCAACAGCTTGGGAGATAAAATGTTGAATCTTCCTTTCCAACTAGATACGACTACTTTGTGGAGTCTTATCAACAAGTATTATACTTAGGGAAAGGGGGACGGATTTTGCATTCAGAGTCATGAAATTCTTTTCGAACTTGGAGTCGTGTAAGAGGCCGAGTAGTGCCGCCCCATCCCCTTTAGCCCAACCGTTGGCCGGGGAGAGCTAGTAGGGCGGTAGACAAGTAAAGCCGTCAGTTCTTTCTTCTACCGGTAGTAAATCTAAATTGAGCTGTACAATCTGCGACTGATCATCGCACAGATTGGAAGTGGGCGCGGTGAATACTCCAGCATAAGTTCAATCATCTAGATTCATTTATTTTCTGCAACAGTATTATTGTTGGCAGTATTGGAAAAGTATTCATAATTTGAATATATATGTTTTGAGTTACTTGTAGCTTCATCAATTACCTTATACTGGTATTATCTTCGCTAAGGCATGGCATATGGTTTCAAAGTTATTTGAACTACTAGATATATATATATATATATATCATCACTGTTCAGTTATATTGTTGTTGGTGGGCTATTGCTCACCCTTGGTTATTTATTATGTTACAACAACAGCTAGAACAGATGGCTCGCGTCAGGCGCACTCGACGCAAGCGGGTTACCCGGCCCACCGGACTCCCCGCTGAGATGCTAGCCGCCATTGCTGAGGTAACATAGTTAGACAGCTTTTGTTTCCAGTTTAACTATATGTATAATTAATGTAATCAACGGCAAAACTTTTAAACTCATGATGTTATCCTTTTGGCTTGTAATAACTTTTATTCGTAAACCCCTTTATATAAGACTTATTTCAATTTCATCTCTGGGACTATATATAAATGTGTGTGTGTTTGAGTGGATATTATTGTGGGGTCACAGCATGTTACTTATTGATTTTGGACTCAAGTCAAGTATTATGTATGAGTTATGAGACCGTAACGACCCGATCCCTGACCCCGGATCTGTGGGTGTTACACTCCTGCTTCTAGAGGAATAAGCAAAAATAGTGGGTAATTATAGACAATATACTCAAAAATCAAGGTAAACATGCAAACTTACAGAGTCTAGTTATTTATATCGATCTGGGAAAATTTATTAAAATTAGCATACAAATTCAACTCATAAACCTAACTAAATTTGCACACAAACAGAGAATGTTTGCTCTCACAAGAACATTTTAAAGAAATAAAAACTTGGTAAAAAGTTACTACAAGTCATTAACATGATTTTAACAGTCATTAGTAAGCAGGATAAATATTCGATTGCCAAGCTTACAGCAATTACAATAGAGTTTGCAGGGCACCTGATATACCATCTTTCTGCATGTTCAATATTAATCAGCAATGATTTACATGCATATGCCTCCTCAACTGGAACTAAATATCTCTAGAAAGCTAGTTTGTTCTGTAAAACAAATATTACACTTGACATAAACCAATGTAAATCATAAAACATATTTTAAAATCTCTGGTAGTTGCATCACACCCTGCCTATATTAGATTTAGATTTTCAGCTACAACGGAGAGAAATAAAAACAAAAGGAAATTTAATTCTAAACAAGAAAGCTTAGAATAATCTGGTATAGCCTATTGACGAAGACATATGCAAGTATAATCCATCTGTCCAATACAGGAGAAAGATTGAATTTAATTCAAGATGGATGAAGTTTTTGTTGGATTACGATTAATCTAAACATAGCTATCTATTTGTTTTACTTATTTCGGAATAAATCAACGTATCATTTGTGATTCTTGCAGGAGATAATTTCTTCCTTTTAAACCGTCACTTATGTTTAGGAAATGAATAAGTTGGCAGGTGCTTGTGTTTAGGAAGTTTTCCTGATTTACAGACATGCTAATTTGTAGCTTGTGTTCTGTTATTTATATCCCTGTAATCCTTTGAATCATATAACAAGTCTTTTCCATATCAGTAAATCAATTAAGCTTGTTCTGTTTCTTATTTTACTCTAACATCTGGTATCAGTGCTTCTCGTTAACGATCGATGGATACAAACAATGGCAAAGGAGAGATGTCCGGGCTGAGTTATCCAATGCTGACGAAGATGAATTATACCGTCTGGGCGACAAAGATGAAAGTTTTTATGCAGGCCCATGGGGTATGGGAAGCAATAGAATCTAAGGATCCTAAAGTTATCATCGAAGATAAGACAGACAAAAAGGCATTGGCTGTCATCTACCAAGGCATTCCAGACGATATGTTGTTGACGATAGCAGAGAAAAAGAGGTCCAAGGAAGCATGGGGAGCCATTAAAACCATGTGTCTGGGTGCAGATATGGTGAGAAAAGCTAAGGCTCAAACACTCAAATCTGAGTTCGAGTCTTTGAGGATGAAGGAAACGGAACAGTTGGATGATTTCTGTATAAGACTGAATGGCCTGGTCATGAATATCAGGGCATTGGGAGAGAAGATCGAAGAAGAGAATGTTGTTAAAAAGCTATTGAGGGCTATCCCAACCAAGTTTCTACAGATTGCATCAGTCATCGAGCAATTTGGAAACTTGGATGCCATGTCTGTAGAGGAAGTAGTGGGGTCTCTCAGGGCTCATGAAGAACGCCTGCATGGTCAAGTGGAAAACAATGAGGGATAGCAGCTGTTGCTAACAACAGATGAATGGCTTAAGAAAGAGAATAACGTAGAAAAACTCCTCCTTACTCGAGAGGAATGGCTAAAGAAATCAGCGAAAACTGCTCAACCTGGTGGGAGTGATTAGCGTACGAGGGACAATCGAATTGTGTGTGACAGGACTAAAGTGCTTTAATTTCAATGGTTATGGTCATTTTTCTAGGGAGTTTCAAGAACCAAGGAGAGCAAGGCAAGAAAGGGGTGAAGCAAATCTGGCACTACTGAAGGATGAGGAATATGCATTATTAATGGCTTTATGCGAGAATGGTGCAGAGGATGTGATTTTATTCATCGAGGACAAGACATCAAACAGCATCAGAGAAACTCAAGAAAGTACTTGGTATTCAAACAATGGAGCCAGTAATCATATGACTAACCATCGAGAGAAATTTGAAAAATTGGACAGATCAGTGAGGGGTGAAGTAAAATTTGGTGATGGCTCGCTGGTGAAGATTGAAGGAAAGGGGTCAATCAGGATCGTTTGCAAGAATGGAGAAACCAGAGTGTTGCAGGGTGTGTATTACATACCTACACTTAAGAGTAACATCATAATCTTGGGCCAAGTTTCGGAGGAAGGAAATCGAGTTGTTATGAATAGTGAAAACTTGTGGGTCTATGACAGTTGTGGGAGACTACTCGTGCAAGTCAAGAGATCAGTAAATCGACTCAATAAAATTCATATCGAAGAAACCTATTAACAAAAAGTCAAGAATAAGCTTGGCTGTGGCATCAAAGACTTGGGCACGTGAATTTCAAGGCGATTCAACTGATGTCAAAGAATGACATGCCTCATGGGCTGCCTCATATTGACTAACCGAAGGAAATTTGTGATGGTTATCTCTTGTCTAAGCAAACACGTAAGCCGTTCCCTACTCAATCTAATTTTACTGCAACAACTGTTTTAAAATTACTTCACTTAGATCTATGCGGCTCTATTTCTCCACCAAACCCAACTGGAAATCGATATTTTATGCTCTTAGTTGATGATTTCAGTTGCATGATGTGGGTATATATGCTCAAAACTAAGGATGAAGCTCTTCGTTGTTTTAGAAAGTTTAAATTTCTTGTTGAGAATGGTGAGAAACAGGGCATTCGAGTTCTACGAACAGACCGTGGTGGTGAGTTTTGCTCGAAAGATTTCAATAATTTTTGTGAAGCACATGGCATACTGCGACATTACATGGCACCTTACACACTACAACATTATTGTGTGGTAGAGCATCGCAACCATACAGTAGTGGAAATGGCCAGGAGTCTGCTAAAAGAGAGAAAGGTTCCTCCGCAGTATTGGGGGGAAGCTGTCAGGCATGTTGTCTTTATTCTCAACAAATTGCCAACTCGAGCAATGTCAACTATTACTCCACATGAAGCTTGGTTTGGCAAAAGGCCAAGTGTGGAATGTTTGAAATTTTTTGGTTGCTTAGCATACATGAAGACACCTGTAGTTCATACTAAGAAACTCGATGATAGAAGTCAAATGGTGGTTCACTTTGGTAGAGAACCAGGAACAAAAGTATTCCATTTGTTCGATCCAATCATAAACAGTTTGCACATCAGTCGAGATGTTGTTTTTGTTGAGCAAAAAGGCTGGAATTGGGAGAGCACAACAAATTTTGGGACATAACGAGGAGGACAGTTTATAGTTGAAGATTGCACACCAACTCCCATCACTGAATCAATAAGTTGGGGAGAAGAATCCATTCCAACTGAACCAAATTCACCACAGTCACTTTCATCACCTTTAAAACCTCAGGCTTCATTGCCAACTGATACAAGTCCACACGACTGGGGAGAATACACGACTGGTTCAAGCGTCACCAGTTCTAGCAGTGAGCAACCTCACAGATACAGAAACTAGACGATATTTATGCTAATATAACAGTGATTGAGTTAGAGGAGGAGTTATTGTTCATGGGCATTGATGAACCTATCTGTTTTGAGCAAGCCATAATAGATGATATTTGGAAGCAAGCAATGGTTAATGAGATCGAGTCGATCGAGAAAAACAATACCTGGTTATTGACAGACTTACCAAAAGGGCATAAGGCTATCGATCTTAAAAGGGTTTTTAAGCTAAAGAAGGATCAACATGGAGAGGTAACGAAGTATAAAGCACATCTTGTGGCTAAAGGCTATGTACAATGCTATTGATTATGAGGAAGTTTTTGCCCCCGTAACAAGACTTGAAACAGTCCAGTTGCTTTTCGCATTAGCAGCTAAGCACATCTGGGAAGTGCACCACCTAGACGTCAAGTTAGCTTTCTTAAACGGTGTCATTCTAGAAGAAGTCTACGTATCCCAACCTAAAGGTTTTGTCAAGAAAGGAATGGAGCATAAAGTCTACAAATTACTTAAAGCATTGTATGGTCTTCGACAAGTTCCCAGAGTGTGGTATTCACGTTTGAACCAGTGCTTGTTAAACTTGGGCTTTATTAAATGCCCGTATGAGCATGCTGTTTATACCAAGAGGGAGGGGGATCACTCTTTAATCGTTGGTGTATATGTTGACATCTCTTAATCACAAGTACCAACCTATCTGACATTATCAAATTCAAGGGGGAGATGAGTCGTGAATTTGATATGTCTGATCTTGGCAAGTTGTCATATTATTTAGGATTGGAAGTCAGTCAAGGCAGAGGTTTTATCGAGCTTAGGCAATCGATCTATGCAAAGAAGGTGTTAGAAAAAGCTGGTATGGCAGAGTGCAATGCAGTCAAGTTTCCCATGGATCATAAATTACAGCTTCATGTAGACGAATCAGGCATGCCTGTGAATCCTACACACTTCAAGAGTATTTTGGGTGGTTTGAGATATCTGGTGCACACGAGGCCTTACATTGCTTACGCAGTTGGAATAGTGAGTAGATATATAGAAAGGCCTACAGAGGTACACATGAATGCAGTTAAGAGAATATGTCGATACATCAAGGGAACAATACAGTATGGTTTAGTTTACACAAGGGGACGTGGAAACTACATTCTATCGGGATTTTCTGATAGTGATTTAGCTGGTAGTTTGGACGATCGTAAGAGCACTGGTGGTATGGCTTTTTATCTCGATGAAAACTTGATCACATGGGTATCTCAGAAACAACGATGTGTCGCACTTTCTTCATGCGAGGCAGAGTTTATGGCAGTTATAGCTGCTACTTGTCAAGCAATATGGTTGCAAAGAGTTCTTAATCATGTCATGGATAGTAAAACATGTCCAGTTACTCCGTACATCGATAACAGATCTGCTGTGGACCTAACTCGCAATCCAATCTTTCATGGTAGGAGCAAGCACATTGACCTGCGTTACCACTTCATTTGTGATTGTGTTGAACAAAGGTTGATTGTGAGAAAGCATGTTCGTACAAACGAACAAAGGGCGTATATATTAACCAAGGCCTTAGCAGCAACCAAGTTTGAGAGGATGAGAAGTTTACTCGGAGTTAAAAATCTGGAGAATGTTTAGATTAAGGGGGGTATGTTGAATTATGATTAATCTAAACACAGCTATCTATTTGTTTTACTTATTTCGGAATAAATCAACGTATCATTTATGATCGTTGCAGGAGATAATTTCGTCCTTTTAGACCGTTGCTTATGTTTAGGAAATGAATAAGTTGGCAGGTGCTTGTGTTTAGGAAGTTTTCCTGAGTTACAGACATGCTAATTTGTAGCTTGTCTTCTGTTATTTATATCCCTGTAATCCTTTGAATCATATAACAAATCTTTTCCATATCAGTAAATTAATTAAGCTGGTTCTGCTTCTTATTTTACTCTAACAGTTTTATAAATCAATAAATAGGTCGGCCGCGACCCTTTAATTATTTTAGAATGGAAGACTATGGTAGCGTTTGGGAGTGCTGTTCCGGAAAGCTACAGCAGCTTTTAGCACAAAAGCAGGTAAAATGGCGTTTGGTAAAAAATAAAAGCTGCTTTTGGGAAAAGTGCTTTTTTTATAAAAGCTACTTTTTTTAAAAGCATGTAAGAGATGCTTTTCAAAAAAGCTGCTTCTAAAAATTAAGCGGACAGTAGCTAATGAAACCTGCCATCAAACCCCAGCTCCTGCATTTTTTTTAAAACAATTTTTACTAATAAGGTACAATCCTATACAAAATCAAACTTTACTATATATATAAATATAAACTCGTGTATTCAATCAAAATAGGGTTTATACGTAGGTTCAAGCCCTGGTTCAACTTCGATTAGTGGTACTCTTCTTCCCTCTTTTACATGATCTTCTATATGCTTTTATTGTCAATTTTCATATGTGTTATGAATGAATCAATAGTGCTATCTGTATCACTCTCATTTTCTTCACAATCAACAGCAGCAAGACTTTTGTTGTCTGTATTACATAAGAGTAATAGAATTGTCCGTGTTGAATACCTGAAGCATGCGCACCAACTGATGTCTGTTTATTTGCTATATAGGGTCCTATGTGTTGTTTTTCTTTGAGAATGTTATGTGTGCGCCTGGGGGATGATTTTGGTATCAACCTATATTACATACCACTCATCGCATTTGTTTTTACCTTATGCAGTTCTTGTAAGATTGATACAACTACAGTATAGCCAAATACTTCAGTTAGTTCCAGCCCTGAATAGCACCTTTTTCTTCGAACAATCGCCTCACACACCAGGAATAATAAACCAGAAAGGAAAGAAAAAATCAAATTCTATCCTTCAATTTTACTTAAAAGTTGTAACAAAACATATAAAATATACATAAGAGTAATTAAGAATAGAATTGTCCGTGTTGAATAGATAAGAGTAATATAACAGTGTTATGCCTAAGTTACAACTTACAACTTACAAGACCGCTTACGTTGACAATGTTACATAACCATAGGGAATTGAATCATCACATGCAAGGATATGATGCTATTCAAGTCATCACCGTAACCGATAAATGTGAAAAGCCATGCAAAAATATTGTTAATGAGAGAAAACGACCGACTAGCTTCTTCTTCTGGTAGGCATGCCCTATATCCATAGGCTATAGCTCTAGCTGTCCCCACTTTAATGGTCACTAATTTTTTTATTGTCTCTACTTCCCCTTCACACGTGAGGTTTGACGTACTAGTTACTTCAGGAAAAAAGTATAGTATCCAGTTGTGAGGTCCATTTTGTCAGAATACACTTTCCCCATTCAACTCTGTACTTTGTATAGATAGAACTTCAAGAATACTCCTATTTACCCGGTTTTACCTTTTTATTTGTGTTTTGATAATATTTACCCGGTTTTGATAATACTCTTTGTAGTTTATTACTTTTAAGGGCTTTCCCAATCTGTTGTGATTTTACTTTGTTGATTGCTATCATTATTGATCAAGAGTATTACCTATGCTCCAGAACACTAGAGTTACATCTAATATAAAGTAGTACCTTTTATTAAATCATTTATAATTTGTTTTGATTATAAGTGTTCAAGATGACAAGTAACACTCAAAAAAATACAACTCAAGAATCAAACCAAGAATCTGGGAGGACTACGGAAGCAAAATGGACTTTGAGTACTACACACGTCTTTTGTGATATTTGTGTACAAGCTATTCAGAAGGGAATGCGTCCCTCTACACATTTCAGTCTCGAAGGATGGAAATTTGTTATTTCAAATTTTAATAGCATTACTGGTGAAAGCTATACCAAAAGAATTTTGAAAAATAAGTGGGATTTATTGAGGGCGGAATGGAAATTGTGGAAGGAATTAATTGGTAAAGAAACTGGATTAGGTTGGAATCCAAGGTTAGAGACCGTAGATGCTACTCCAGATTGGTGGGACAATAAAATTAAGGTATTCTACATTCTTATATTTTAATTTCACTTTATTAGTTTTCTTATTACATTCTTATTCTTCGTATTTAATTAATTGCAGATTAACAAGAAGTATGCCTAATTTCGTAAGAAAGGATTGGAACCTGACCTTGTTAGCAAGAACGACTTTATGTTTGGGAGTACAGTGGCAACCGGAGAGTTTGCTTGGAATCCATCTTCTTATTCTAATGTGCCATTGGTCAATCATCCAAATCGTACCAATAAAAATGTTGTTAACCTGAACGATTCTGAGGATGATCAGCTTGAAAAGAGTATGGAAAGGTATTTAGAGGAAGATGATGATGATGCCATGTCAGATGGTGCGACAAGTCTAGGTAAAAGGCAGAGAAAAGGTAAGGAAAAAATTGAATCTGGCTCTAATGTGAGTGAAGACAAGCCGAAAAAAGGTAAAATACAAAAGGGAGGAGTTGCGGCCAAACTAAGATCTGATATATCAAAGTTGGTGGCAACCGTCGAGAAAAAAGCTACTTCAGAGGCTGGTTATACTATTAAAGATGCTATGGATGATTTACATAGTATTCCTGATATTGTGAAGGGTAGTGACTTGTACTTTTTGGCCGTGTCAATGTTTGAGCATAAAGCAAAAAGAGAACTCTGGAAACACTTGGAGACTGCAGAGGCGAAAGTTGGTTGGTTGAAATATCAAAAACAAGGCGATAAATGAAAGATATAAATTAATATGAATACTCATCTTAATTTAATATGTTATTATTTGCACTTGGATGATTGTATTAGACCATTACGTTGACATTTCTTTTGTGAGACACATTTTATTTTAATAAATATTAGCTATGCTCAATTATGAATATTGGTTGAAAGCTAATAATTTTTTTTCTGTATTTTCAGCTTAATAAATATGAATGATCTTACTGTACACACTATCGATGACGAGGTCGATGATAAAGATGACTTTTAGGATTTGGTAAAATGTACAACTGCTTTAATTGTAGAGTACTATTGCACATTCCTACATAAGGAACCGTGCATGACTTCTTATCAAACAGGACATAAATGGATGCATGAAATATTATCTATGAATGGGACTCGATGCAAAAATATGTTTCGAATGTAAAAAGAAACATTTTTCCAGTTATGTAATGACTTGGAAAGCATGTATCAACTAAAATCTTCAAGGAGGATGGCAGTTATTGAAAAGGTAGGAATATTCATCTTTATAATAGCTCAAGGTGCATCGAATAGACATGCACAAGAACGCTTTCAACATTCTGGTGAAACAATTAGTCGTGTTTTTCATGAGGTTCTACAAGCAGTTTGTTTGTTAGCCGGGGATATGATAAAACCTGATGATCCAGAATTTAAAGAAATTCCATCTCACATCCGTAACGATCGTAGATATATGCCTCATTTCAAGGTAAAAAATATAGTACTTAATTTTGTAGTTAGTTAACCAATATGATAATTTTTTATTTGTGTCTATTTAGGATTGTATTGGCGCGATTGATGGCACTCATGTGCATGCATGTGTACCCGTAAATGATCAAGTGCGTTTTGTGGGAAGGAAAAATCTACCAACGCAAAATGTGATGGCAGTGTGTAGTTTTGATATGCGTTTTACATATGTTCTAGCAGGTTGGGAAGGCACAGCTCATGATGCTCGTGTTTTTAATGCAGCCATTAATATGCCAAATTCTAATTTTCCATCTCCACCGCATGGTAAGATTGATCACGTTAAAACATGTAAAATTATACATATGTGAACTAATATTTTTTTATTAATAATGACAGGTAAATACTACTTGGTAGATGTTGGATATCCTCAAACAGTACAATATGTTGGCCCGTACAAAGGAGTTAAATATCATCTTCCTGATTTTCGGCGTGGTCAACCACCACAAGGATACCAAGAAATATTTAACAAGGCACATTCATCACTTAGAAGCTGCATCGAAAGAACTTTTGGAGTTTGGAAAAAACGGTGGAAGATTTTGTCAAATATGCCCTCGTACTGGTTTAGTGCTCAAAGGAATATCGTTGTCGCAACAATGGCACTGCATAATTATATTAGACTACATTCTATTGGCGATACAATTTTTAATAGGATTGATGCAAATCCAGAATTTGTGCCAAGAGATATTTTTACGGATCGTATATCAACATCAATGGACCAAAGCCAAAGAAATAGTAGAACAAGTGAGGTGGATTTGCTTCGAAATCAAATTGCATCCAGTTTGATGATGGCATCCTAATTCATTTCAATTATTTTAATTTACTTTGCTTTGCTGAACTGAATGTGAGAATTATTATGGTAACATTAATTTTATTAAAGTGTTCATTTTTATATTTTTAATTGTACTAGCTAGTTTGTCCTGTAAAGACATTGTTAAATAAGAAATTTTTAAAAATTATTTACCAAACGCTTATTTAATAGCAGCTTTTTTTGACAGTACTTTTTCCCACAGCTACAGCAGTTCTTAACAGCAATCCCAAACAGAGCCTATATATGCACGTTTCAAGGATTCTAGAGGATGAAATCGTGACAGGAATTTCTAAAATTTTTTAAAGAGCTAATCATATACCTAGGTGATCTCTCTCCCTCTAGCTCATTACAAATGTTGTTTTTTATTTTTGATTGATCAAAATGTGATTAAAATTATATGTACATTAAATAATTAATTAAATAATTGAGAAATATAAAAAAAAAATTATATTATTAAAAAGAACATTTAATCTATTTTAAAATGTAACATTCAGTTTTCTAAAATAATAATTGAATAAATTTTAATTTTTAATCAAAAATAAGTTAATTTGGCCACTAAAAAGTGAAGAAAAACATGTAAAATGTGATAGAGGAAATATTTAATTTGCCACCATCTCCAAGGGCTTGTGTACAAAAAAGTGAGCAAGAATGCAAAAGGAATGCAATTATTTTTACTTACACATCATCATACGTTAGTAAAGCAACGTTCTAACCTTAAATTTGGTTAAAATTTGAAACTGTGAAAGTATTTAGATCCAAGGATCTAAGTATAATTGGACTTAGTTATTAAAAAATTAAATTAAATTTCTAATTTACCACAATTAACTTATATCCACGTAATATGTGGAAAAATTGTCCGGTTAATTGATATAAAAATAATGACTTATAAATGCATAGATATTCATAAAAATTAGTAAAATGTAGATGAATTCCTAAAAACCTCAACTAAACTAGAATTTTAGAATGGAAGACTAGATACGTACGTTTCTATAGGATGAAATCCAGGAATGTCTAGAATTTCTTAAAGAGCTAATCATATACATAGGTGATCTCCACTTCCAGTCTCTCCCACTAGCTCATTATAAATGTTGTTTTTTTATTTTTGATTGATCAAAATTTGATTAAAATTTATATGTATATTCAATAATTGAGAAATATAAAAATATTACATATTTGAGAAATATAAAAGAAATTTTATTATTAAAAATTACATTTAATCTATTTTAAAATGTAACATTCAGTTTTTTAAAATAATAATTGAATAATTTTTAATTTTTAATCAAAAATAAGTTAATTTGACACTAAAAAGTAAACAAAAACATGTAAAATGTGATAGAGGAAATATTTAATTTGCCACTATCTTCAAGGGCTTGCCCAAAAAAAAGTGAGCAAGAATGCAAAAGGAATGCAATTATTTTTACTTACACATCATCATATGTTAGTAAACGAAAGTCCTAACCTTAAATTTGGTTAAAATTTGAAACTGTGAAAGTATTTAGATCCAAGGATCTCAATATATTTGACTCAGTTCTTAAAAAATTAAATTAATTTTCTAATTTATCACCATTAAATTATATCCACGTAATATGTGGAAAAATTGTCAAGTTAATTAATATAAAAATAATGACTTATAGATGCATAGATATTCATAAAAATTAATAAAATGTAAATGAATTCCTCAAACTCAACTAGAATTTTAGAATGGAAGACTATATACATAAGTTTCAAGAATTCGAGAGGATGAAATCCTTCTAGAATTTTTTAAAGAGCTAATCATATACATAAGTGATCTCCACTTCCCGTCTCTCCCACTAGCTCATTATAACTGTTGTTTTTTTATTTTTGATTGATCAAAATTTGATTAAAATTTATATGTACATTAAATAATTGAGAAATATAAAAGAAATTATATTATTAAAAAGTACATTTAATCTATTTTAAAATGTTAAATTTAATTTTTTTAAATAATAATTGAATAATTTTAAATCAAAAATAAGTTAATTTAACCACTAAAAAGTCAACAAAAACATGTGAAATGTGTAAAATGTGATAGAGGAAATATTTAATGTGATAGAGGAATGCAATTATTTTTACTTACACATCATACGTTAGTAAAGGAACATCCTAACCTTAAATTTGGTTAAAATTTGAAAGTCTGAAAGTATTTAGATCCATTGATTTCAGTATATTTGACTCAATTTTTGAAAAATTAAAATAAGTTTTTAATTTATCACAATTAACTTATATCCACGTAATATGTGGAAAAATTGTCAAGTTAATAGATATAACAATAATAACTTATAAATGCATAGATATTCATAATAATTTTTTAAATGTAACTAAATTCCTGAAAGCTCAACTCAACTTTGTTATGGTCCAAAATTGTGTTTGACCTCCACTTTGACAATGTCCATACTTTCTCCATGCATTTTAACTATACAAATAAATCCCGCAATAGGTTTAGGGATTTTTACATATTTAAAATTTAAAAATATCCTGAAATATGTTCAGGGATATATTTTGTGCGTTACCTGTGATATTTATGAGCTATATATATATATATGTGTGTACGTACCAGTCGACCCAGATGCACAAACCCCCAAAGAGAAAGAAAGACACTTGTCAGAGAGGGAGATAGTTTAGAGAGAGAGATGGAAGGAAGAGACGGACAAGAACGACAACAGGAGGCTGAGAAGGGGAGGCAATTGCTTCAGCAGCTCCCGAACAAGAAATGCCCGAGGTGTGATTCCCAGGATACCAAGTTCAGTTATTTCACTACAAGAAAACATCTTTAAACTGACCATCACAAAACCGACCGTCACAAATCCAAAGGTTATAACCGACCGCTGTCGTATTTTATGATAAAACTGACCATCTAAAACCGACCGGTGCGGACCCGAACCCATTTTGCTGACTCACATTTTCGGTCTATGTGACACGTCATCTAAAATCGACCGATAATTGTCGGTCGGTTTTAACCTTAATATTCAAAAAAGCGACTTATATATGGTTTCCCCAATATTTATTCTATTTTTTTCTTTTCACATTAAAACCGACCAAATTGTCGTATAACCGACCGATTTTTTTGGGTGGAAAATTTTTTCGCGAAAAGTCAAAAATCCCGCCCTTGCCCAAATTTTAAATTTTTTTTTTCGACGTTCCAATCGTACGGATGTCAAGACATAATGATTTTAGTGAAATGGTAAATTTTAAAAAAATTTGCTAGATGTATTTGGTTTTGTTTTATAACGGTGGTCAAAGTAGATTTTCCTTTTAACTTGTCTTGTCCCGAATGATGAATCTATTTTTTTAAATTATTTTTTTGATGTTCCAAACGTACGGATGTCAAGATCTAACGATATTAGTGAAGTGATAAATTTTTAAAAAATTTGCTAGATGTATTTGGTTTAGTTTTATAATGGTCAAACCGGTCAAAGTGGGCTTTCCTTTTAAATAGTCTTGTCCCGAATAATGAATCTATTTTTTTAAATTACTTTTTCGACATTCCAATCGGACTGATGTCAAGATCTATAGATTTTAGTCATGGGATAAATTTTTAAAAAATTTGGTAGATGTATTTTGTTTGGTTTTATAACGGTCAAACCGGTCAAAGTAGGCTTTCCTTTTAACTAGTCTTGTCCCGAATGATGAATCAATTTTTTTAAATTACTTTTTCGACGTTCCAATCGTACGGATGTGAAGATCTAACGATTTAAGTGATGGGATAATTTTTTAAAAAAATTCCTAAATGTATTTGGTTTGGTTTTATAACGGTCAAACCAATCAAAGTAGACATTCCTTTTAACTAGTCTTGTCCCGAATAACGAATCTATTTTTTTAAATTACTTTTTCGACATTCCAATTGGACGGATGTCAAGATCTATAGATTTTAGTGATGGGATAAATTTTTAAAAAATTTGGTAGATGTATTTGGTTTGGTTTTATAACGGTCAAACCGGTCAAAGTAGGCTTTCCTTTTAACTAGTGTTGTCCCGAATGATGAATCAATTTTTTTAAATTACTTTTTCGACGTTCCAATCGTGCGGATGTGAAGATCTAACGATTTTAGTGATGGGATAATTTTTTAAAAAAATTCCTAAATGTATTTGGTTTGGTTTTATAACGGTCAAACCAATCAAAGTAGACATTCCTTTTAACTAGTCTTGTCCCGAATGATGAAACTATTTTTTAAAAATTTTTTTCGACGTGCCAATCGTACGGATGTCAAGATACGATGATTTTAGTGAAGAGGTAAATTTTTAAAAAATTTGCTAGATGTATTTGGTTTGGTTTTATAACGGTCAAAGTAGGCTTTCCTTTCAACTAGTCTTGTCCCGAATGATGAATCAATTTTTTTTAAAAAAAAAATCGACGTTCCATTCGTACGGATGTCAAGATATAACAATTTTAGTGAAGTGGTAAATTTTTAAAAAAATTGCTAGATGTATTTGGTTTGGTTTTATAACGGTCAAACCGGTCAAAGTAGGCTTTCCTTTCAACTAGTCTTGTCCCGAATGATGAATCTATTTTTTTTTAAAAAAACATCGACGTTCCAATCGTACGGATGTCAAGATATAACAATTTTAGTGAAGTGGTAAATTTTTAAAAAATTTGCTAGATGTATTTGGTTTGGTTTTATAACGGTCAAACCGGTCAAAGTAGGCTTTCCTTTCAACTAGTCTTGTCCCGAATGATGAATCTATTTTTTTAAAAAAAAAAAATCGACGTTCCAATCGTACGGATGTCAAGATATAACAATTTTAGTGAAGTGGTAAATTTTTAAAAAATTTGCTAGATGTATTTGGTTTGGTTTTATAACGGTCAAACCGGTCAAAGTAGACTTTCCTTTTAACTAGTCTTGTTCCGAAAGATGAATCTATTTTTTAAAATTATTTTTTCAACGTTCCAATCGTACGGATGGCAAGATATAACGATTTTAGTGATGGCAAGATATAACGTTCCAATCATACTAGATGTTTGGATTGCTTTTATAACGGTCCAACCGGTCAAAGTAGACTTTCCTTTTAACTTGTCTTGTCCCGAATGATGAATCTATTTTTTAAAATTATTTTTTCGATTTTCCAAACATACGGATATCAAGATCTAACTATTTTAGTGAAGTGATAAATTTTTAAAAAATTTGCTAGATGTATTTGGTTTGGTTTAATAATGATCAAACCGGTTGAAGTAGGCTTTCCTTTTAACTAGTCTTGTCCCGAATGATGAATCTATTTTTTTAAATTACTTTTTCGACATTCCAATCATACGGATGTCAAGATCTAACAATTTTTGTGATGGGATAAATTTTTAAAAAATTTGGTAGATGTATTTGGTTTGGTTTTATAACGGTCAAACCGGTCAAAGTAAGCTTTCCTTTTAACTAGTCTTATCCCGAATGATGAATCAATTTTTTTAAATTACTTTTTCGACGTTCCAATCGTACGGATGTGAAGATCTAACGATTTTAGTGATGGGATAATTTTTTTAAAAAATTCCTAAATGTATTTGGTTTGGTTTTATAACGGTCAAACCGGTCAAAGTAGACTTTCCTTTTAACTAGTCTTGTCCCGAATGATGAAACTATTTTTTTAAATTTTTTTTTCGACGTTCCAATCGTACGGATGTCAAGATACGATGATTTTAGTGAAGCGGAAAATTTTTAAAAAATTTGCTAAATGTATTTGGTTTGGTTTTATAACGGTCAAATCGGTCAAAGTAGGCTTTCCTTTCAACTAGTATTGTCCCGAATGATTAATCTATTTTTTTTAAACAAATTCAACGTTCCAATCGTACGGATGTCAATATATAACAATTTTAGTGAAGTGGTAAATTTTTAAAAAATTTGCTAGATGTATTTGGTTTGGTTTTATAACGGTCAAACCGGTCAAAGTAGACTTTCCTTTTAACTAGTCTTGTTCCGAATGATGAATCTATTTTTTAAAATTATTTTTTCAACGTTCCAATCGTACGGATGGCAAGATATAATGATTTTAGTGATGTCAAGATATAACGTTCCAATCGTACTAGATGTTTGGTTTGCTTTTATAACGGTCCAACCGGTCAAAGTAGACTTTCCTTTTAACTTGTCTTGTCCCGAATGTTGAATCTATTTTTTTAAATTATTTTTTCGATGTTCCAAACATACGGATGTCAAGATCTAACTATTTTAGTGAAGTGATAAATTTTTTAAAAATTTGCTAGATGTATTTGGTTTGGTTTAATAATGGTCAAACTGGTTGAAGTAGGCTTTCCTTTTAACTAGTCTTGTCCGGAATGATGAATCTATTTTTTTTAATTTCTTTTTCGACATTCCAATCGTACGGATGTCAAGATCTAACAATTTCTGTGATGGGATAAATTTTTAAAAAATTTGGTAGATGTATTTGGTTTAGTTTTATAACGGTCAAACCGGTCAAAGTAGGCTTTCCTTTTAACTAGTCTTGTCCCGAATGATGAATCAATTTTTTTAAATTACTTTTTCGACGTTTCAATCGTACGGATGTGAAGATCTAACGATTTTAGTGATGGGACAATTTTTATAAAAAATTCCTAAATGTATTTGGTTTGGTTTTATAACAGTCAAACCGGTCAAAGTAGACTTTCCTTTTAACTAGTCTTGTCCCGACTGATGAAACTATTTTTTTAAATTTTTTTTTCGACGTTCCAATCGTACGGATGTCAAGATACGATGATTTTAGTGAAGCGGAAAATTTTTAAAAAATTTGCTAGATGTATTTGTTTTGGTTTTATAACGGTCAAACCGGTCAAAGTAGGCGTTCCTTTCAACTAGTCTTGTCCCGAATGATGAATCTATTTTTTTTAAAAACAAATTCAACGTTCCAATCGTACGGATGTCAAGATATAACAATTTTAGTGAAGTGGTAAATTTTTAAAAAATTTTCTAGATGTATTTGGTTTGGTTTTATAACGGTCAAACCGGTCAAAGTAGACTTTCCTTTTAACTAGTCTTGTTCCGAATGATGAATCTATTTTTTAAAATTATTTTTTCAACGTTCCAATCGTACGGATGGCAAGATATAATGATTTTAGTGATGGCAAGATATAACGTTCCAATCGTACTAGATGTTTGGTTTGCTTTTATAACGGTCCAACCGGTCAAAGTAGACTTTCCTTTTAACTTGTCTTGTCCCGAATGTTGAATCTATTTTTTTAAATTATTTTTTCGATGTTCCAAACATACGGATGTCAAGATCTAACTATTTTAGTGAAGTGATAAATTTTTAAAAAAATTTCTAGATGTATTTGGTTTGGTTTAATAATGGTCAAACCGGTTGAAGTAGGCTTTCCTTTTAACTAGTCTTGTCCGGAATGATGAATCTATTTTTTTTTAATTTCTTTTTCGACATTCCAATCGTACGGATGTCAAGATCTAACAATTTTTGTGATGGGATAAATTTTTAAAAAATTTGGTAGATGTATTTGGTTTGGTTTTATAACGGTCAAACCGGTCAAAGTAGGCTTTTCTTTTAACTAGTCTTGTCCCGAATGATGAATCAATTTTTTTAAATTACTTTTTCGACGTTTCAATCGTACGGATGTGAAGATCTAACGATTTTAGTGATGGGACAATTTTTTTAAAAAATTCCTAAATGTATTTGGTTTGGTTTTATAACGGTCAAACCGGTCAAAGTAGACTTTCCTTTTAACTAGTCTTGTCCCGAATGATGAAACTAGTTTTTTAAAAAAAAAATTCGACGTTCCAATCGTACGGATGTCAAGATACGATGATTTTAGTGAAGCGGTAAATTTTTAAAAAATTTGCTAGATGTATTTGGTTTGGTTTTATAACGGTCAAACCGGTCAAAGTAGGCTTTCCTTTCAACTAGTCTTGTCCCGAATGATGAATCTATTTTTTTATATTAATTTTTTTTCGTTCCAATGGCACGGATGCTAAGATCTAACGATTTTAGTAATGGGATAATTTTTAAAAAAAATTCCTAAATGTATTTGGTTTGGTTTTATAACGGTTAAATCGGTCAAAGTAGACTTTTCTTTTAACTAGTCTTGTCCCGAATGATTAGTCTATTTTCTAAAATTATTTTTTCGGCGTTCCAATCGTACGAATGGCATGATATAACAATTTTAGAGATGGGATAATATTATTCTTCAATTTAAAATTTGACAAATAATATATTTTAATTTTTTTAAAAAAAAAACTGTAATGAAAGTACAACAAACACGTGACAACAAATCGACAGCCCAGAATGAAATTTTGGGCAGAAAGTTTCCCCGCAAAACAAAATTAAGGGCGGAACGTTTTCCCCTTCAACAAAATTTTCATAATTTACATTCCTCACAAACACTACACTGTCTATCTCTCTCTCGACATACAATATCTCTCTCTCGACATACTTTCTCTGAAAACTCTCTCCACGAACTCTCTCCACAAATCGATTTACAAACTCTACACCTTCAATTGGTAATTGAATACCCATACTCTCTATTTCTTCTTTGTGATTTGAACTTGATTTTTTTAATTAGGGTTTTGTTTTTGTTGGGGGTTTTTTAATTGGGGTTTTGTTTTGATTTGGATGAATTGTACTTGAAATAGAGGTTATGTGTATATATTGAATTTAGTGATTGATGTAACTGGATGATATAGTTGCTTGTTTTCTTCGCTTTTTGCTTTTCATTTTTTTCCCTTTTTAGTCCCAAATGTGTTATAAATTGATTGAAGTTCATTTTTGTGGTCGGTTGGAGCATTTTCAGAGATTGCAAGTATTTGTGTACAGGAGTTCGAGTTGATGGAATGGTTGGAGAGTAAGTTAATTCACTTTTATACTTGATTATATGATTATGAATCGTAACTTTGCATACACAATTCTGAATCGTAACTTTGTCATCCATCTGCAACCTCTTTTCACAGTTACAATTCTGTTTTCTTGACTAAATATATTGCTCATTCTGTTTTAGACATTGGAATTTAAATCAGTTGATTTTATACCGTGCTTCTAAACATTTCTGAATTAGGGTCGAATTCCATCTATTGAGTTTGTGGAGATGTTTTTTGTTCTATAAAAGCTAAATGATCCCATGTGGTAAAACATAGTATATTTTTTAACCTCATTAAGCAAAACTCTTTCGATCAATGGCCTTCTAACTATTTTGATTTGCTTATAGTATATAATGTGCTGCTTGTTGGTGGTGATATCTTTAGGTGATGTTTCCATCCATACTTCTTGGAACTGGTCAAGATTGGACCCTGATGAAAACTATCAATGTTACTGAATACTTGAACTATGAAGCAGGTTAGTTGATAATATGAATATGCTGTATACTTATACTTGATAGATTTAGTCTAACACGTGGATATATTAAAAAGCCTAACAGAATTCTGGTTGTGTTGGATATGATAAGGAATGCATGACATTGAGTGTTCTGTATATAGAAAGAAGCTGGGTGTGGAATAGAAACCTTGATCGTGTGCAAGAAAAGACAAGAAAACTAGCTCGGTTGGTCTTGAAATAGCTAGCATTGATATTGTACATGTGTAAGAATAGATGATTCTAGTTTCCACAATAGATATCTGACTGACGCCTTTTTATTCTATTCTCTACTGCTCCATCACAGCTAGCTGCTACTTTATCTAGCTGAACCTCTTGATGAAGTACTTGCTACTAAAAAGGAGTATAATGTTCTTTGTTTCTGGATAAAGGAACAGCTTGGTCAAGAAGTAACTGATGAACTAATTAAAAGTTGAAAAGTATATCATCCAAAACTTAAAAGTTGAAAAGTATATCATCCAAACACCTTTGATGTGTGAGTATGATAACACTGTTGTATTGGCAGGACCATATTCCAATTTCAGTATAGCCCGCTTCCAATTTCAATATAACTATTTGCTAGTGTGGAATTTCAATACATGTAGGAGGCTTGAAATTCTAAATACAAACTGTAATTGTTTTGACACTTTAATAAGTTTAATGTTTATATGGTGGCATGTGCAGGGAAGTTCTCAAAGAGTAAGCGTATAGGAGTTTTTGGAAACGATGCTAAAGATACTAACATTCCTGTAGAAGTGTGGAGATATTACCTGCTAACTAATAGACCAGAGGTGGGCTCTGGCTAAAATAGATGATTTTTGTGTTTAAATATAGATATATACAGAATTTTTCATTCTTACTGGTTCATTGATTTTAGATATCAGACACGTTGTTTACATGGGCAGTCTTGCAAGCAAAGTTAAATGGTGAATTGTTAAATAATCTTGGAAATTTCGTCAATCCTGTGTTGAGCTTTATTGCCAAAGATCAAGGATAGCCATCTACTTTATCTGAGCAAAAATTGTGATACAAGCATATTTTGAACTGTTACAGCAGGCCAAGCCTTGTATCCTTTTCTACAATAGAGATGTGAGTACCAGTTTACAGAAATTGAATAAAAAATGTGAAGTATCGTAATTTTACTTCCACAGGTCATTACATTCACAAACAATGTTTGGGTGATTTATTCATGTAATTATTAGTCCTGTCAATCTCCATTTTTGGATGCATACAAACAAATAGACTATTCATTGCATTTGAGCGTTTTTGGCGTAGTGTTCATTCGTAATAATGTGAAAATTGCTATTTTGTAGGATGAAGATGATGCTTGGGATGCAGTGTTGATGGCTTGGTAGTATAGTTCGCAATTTCTTATACAGTCTCTATGTTTTCCCTTATTTATTAGTTATTATTTCTTAATTAAAAGAATCTTAGTGTGCACAAGAATGCGATGTAAGGATATATGTATTTTCATATATGAATTGGATAATGTAGTTCGATGATTGAATTTTCTGTTTAGCTTTGGTATATGTTGGCCTTTTGATTTCGATATTTGGAATGACAAGAAAACTTGGAATGTTTGTATGAACATTGTTTTTATATTTGTTGGAATGATCGAACTTATGAAATTTTTATGTTTGATTATGTTATTATGAAGTTGATTGGTGTGGTGAATTGTTAATGTTGAAATGGAATGGCAGGCTGCAGTACTGGCAAAACCTGAAATTTTTTTTTTTAAAAAAAACCCAGAAAACCGACCGACGAGCCTTAGAATCGACCACTTTTTACCCTTCAATTCCCAGAAAACCGACCATAACAAGACATAACCGACCCTTTTTTACCATTCGATCCCTTTGAAGGTGGTCGGTTTAGGTGGTCGGTTATATTATGGTGGTCGGTTATAAGTGGTCGGTTATACAAATTAGCACAGCTATTGGCATGAAACCGACCGATTGTTCACGTTTGATTATGGTCGGTTATGTGTGCCAGTCAAAATGTATTTTTATATTTTTTTAAGTCATAATTAGAGCTGTTAACGAAACTAGCTGTTCGTGAGCAAGCTCGAGCTCGGCTCGTTAAGGGCTCGATTCGGCTCGGTTCGTTAAGAGCTCGAGCTCGAGCTCGAACACAAAAAGAAACTCGTTAAGCTAACGAGCTCGAGCCGAGCTTTTAACATGTGCGGCTCGAGCTCGGCTCGATTTTGTTCGGCTCGGTTCGGCTCGTTAAAATCTCGAAAAAAATCAAAATTTTTACTTTTTATTTTTTTATCTTCAACCAAATTAATTTTTTATTTTTTGAAAATTTGGGAATATTACTAAATTAGATATATCTTGACATCCGTACGGTTGGATCGTCGAAAAATATTTTTAAAAAAATAGAAACAACAATTCGTGACAAAGCACTAGTTACTAGTACTAGTAAAATTAGTGGTGATCTACTAAGATCTCCAACCAAATTAATTTTTTATTTTTTGAAAATTTGGGAATATCACTAAATTAGATATATCTTGACATCCGTATGGTTGGATCGTCGAAAAATATTTTTTAAAAAATAGAAACAACAATTCGTGACAAAGCACTAGTTACTAGTACTAGTAAAATTAGTGGTGATCTACTAAGATCTCCAACCAAATTAATTTTTTATTTTTTGAAAATTTGAGAATATCACTGAATTAGATATATCTTGACATCCGTACGGTTGGATCGTCGAAAAATATTTTTTAAAAAATAGAAACAACAATTCGTGACAAACACTCGTTACTAGTACTAGTAAAATTAGTAGTGATCTACTAAGATCTCCAACCAAATTAATTTTTTATTTTTTGAAAATTTGGGAATATCACTAAATTAAATATATCTTGACATCCGTACGGTTGGATCGTCGAAAAATATTTTTTAAAAAATAGAAACAACAATTCGTGACAAAGCACTAGTTACTTGTACTAGTAAAATTAGTAGTGATCTACTAAGATCTCCAACCAAATTAATTTTTTTTTTTTTGAAAATTTGGGAATATCACTAAATTAGATATATCTTGACATCCGTATGGTTGGATCGTCGAAAAATATTTTTTAAAAAATGGAAACTAGCTGCTCGATAACGGCTCGTGTGCGGCTCGATTTCTTAACGAACGCTAGCTTGAACAAATATTTTGTGTGATAATAAAGCTCGGCTCGGCTCGGTTCGTTAAGAAAAAAAGTAAAGCTCGGCTCGTTTAGCTCAAAGCTCGGCTCGGCTCGGCTCGGTTCGTTAACAGCTCTAGTCATAATCGACCGCTATCGGTTGGTTATGTGTTGATGACGTCTGTCGACAGCTGTCGCCACGTAGTGATACGTGGTGCCATATGTCCAATTCGGACCCCACATTAGAGAATTTGTAAACACATATAACCGACCAAATTATTGGTCGGTTATGTGTGTTAAACCCGACCAAATGACATATACAACCAGGCTTAAGCCGACCAGCGATTTTGGTCGGTTTTAATCGTTAAACCGACCGATTCCTTTTATAACCGACCATTTTTGACGGTCGGTTTAAAACGATTTTCTTGTAGTGGAACTTTACATTAAAGAGATTTGGGTAAAAAATAGGTATAGTACTGGGAAGTTTTTAGGTACGCGGGAGAATGAAGCATCCTTGCACAAATTTGAGGGTTTGAAGAACTAGTTAAACGAAATAGAATGGTGGAAAAAAATATTTTTAATTAGCTTTTTTGGAGTTAATTTTTCATTTAAAAATTTTATTTTCATTCACAAAGCATCTCCGATGGAAATATTTTTAGCAAAAAAATTCTAGGTGATAAATATTATATATAACTTGTTTATAACCCGTGCGATGCATAGATTTCTTTTGATATGTAATAAATTTTACTATATATTACAATAATATTTTTATATTATCAATATTTACAGTATTTTATTTTAATTTTAATTTTAATGATTTAAGATAAATTTAATTAATGATATACATGGTTTAAAACTTATATTATAAAATTTTAAAATAAATACGTTGTTAATGGGGTTCGAACCTTAAAATTTTAGTAAATTAATTTAGTTATATAATATATTAGTGAAAACTAACGGTCACTAATTTACCAAAAATCTAACGGTCATTATTAAATATCTAACGGTCATTATTTGTAGTATATAGATTTCTATTATATTTTGTTAGTGGTTAACAAATATGGAGTGATATTTTTTGGGTATATATCAATTATTGCAAGATTATGTTTAAATTAAAAGTTAACATGTCTTAATTAGAAAAGAAATATTATTGATTGGATGCTATAATAGGTTTTTATAAAAAGTAATATCATCAACAAGAAATGAACATTTTTAATTAATAAAGGCAATCGGTGAATTATCATTACTAATATTATTTTATTATTTATTTTAATAATTAGGATGACCGTACCGAAAATTGAACCAAAAACTTACAATACCTGTGCGATACACGGGTTTCTTTTATTATTTTATAAATTTTATTTAATATTACAATTATGTTTTTATATAATCATTATTTTTAATAATTTTTTTTAAATTTAATTTAATATACTCATTGTTGTGGAATAAAAACGAGGGTTTTAGATTGCAATTAGGGTTCGTGCGTATTTAATGCAAGGATTGGTGAGCTTCGAGCTTTAATGGCTGATCAAGTGTTTCGTGGCTTAAATCGGGTCCTCACAAGATGCCTACGTATCTTAGAGTTGAGAATCAAGCCAAAAATGAAGTTCCGAGAATGAGGAGTCAGACCCTTATATAGGCGTTAGGAGACTAAGATTTAGAGTAGGGTTAGGAGGCTTGGTGGGCAAGCCACCTCCTCTATGGAATTCTAGATCCTTCTTTGTAGAAATCAGTTTCCTTGTATGATTAGGTGCCTTGGAGGCTACTCGTAGAAGTTATATCCATATTTGACTCTTATTTCCAAGCTGTTAATTAGCCATCAATATTAATTACGAAATTAATATTTAATCAGGATTTTGGGCCTCATTAATGGGCCTCGTATTTGGACCACGCTAGGTCTAACTAATATATCATTAAATGTATCTTTAGGGCTTATTTTTAGCCCATATCACTCAAGTTCATGGATTATACTAATGTTTACTTATTATAAACAACATATACAAATTTTTAATATATTTTATTAATAATTGAAAAATATGGTGTGATGTTTTGGAGTATATATTAATGATTGTAAGATTAGTTTTAAATTAGGTAAATGGCCAAAATCATCACTGTACTATTCAAAAACTTTCACTTAGGTCATCAGCCCAAAAAAGATTTTAGACGAATTAATTAATTCAATATAACTTTCGATTGGGTCATTGTACATTAAAAATATTTCACTGCCGTTAATTTTCGTTGACTTAATGGAAGTCTGTTAACATTTTTCACCTCAGCTGCCAACTAGTTACACCTCAGCGCCATATCATCATCCATGTCATCATCCATGTCATTCATCTAAAATCTAATATATTATTTATTTAACAAAGAAGAGAAATAATAAAACATATAAAAATCTTTAACACAATCTCACCCCCCTAACTCTTTTTTACTAAATCTAATTTGACCCTCCCAACTAGCTAATACATATATAAATTGCCTGTCCAGTGAATAAACACCTAAACATTCAACGCAAGATGACTTTTTTTAGTATGATATCTTTCTCTATCTTTAGAATGCATTTTTATGCTCACATAAGTACAATCTAAGGCTCCAAGACAATTCTACATAAAAATTATAAAATTTTTAGCCTAAAATATAATTGATTAAAAAATAAACTAAGCAATGGACAAATATTGATATAATTACCTAAAAATATTTCCAATTATTATCTTCATATCCTTCTCGTATAGGCAAAGGTTTCTTCAGGTCCTGGACATTTAAGTTCAAGACCGCTAGAAGACAATGGTTAAAGTGTCCATCCTCACTTCTTACAAAATAATTTTCCGTTGATCGATTCTTCTTATGATGACCTAATGTACAAAAATATTGCAGCTGTTTCGTCTAATCTCATTTTTTTAGTTTCCCTTAAACCTCCAATATTTCTAAACAACTCACAAAACACATTGAATGGGAACCCTATCATACGAAGTTCATTTTTACATCCAATATCACTATCTGTATCAATCTATTTAAATTTTCTAGTCGAGAAATTAATTTATCCCTTTTTTCAGTTAAAAAACACGACTAACTTAAAAGTGTTTTTCCAATCAAATACCAAGGGCCAAAGACAAATAAAAACTTGATTACCATCATATTCACTTGAAGACTTAGCAATAATCATTTTCTCTTGTCACTCCCAAACGAGTCATCAATACAAAGTGCAAAATACCTAAATATATGACAAATATATACATGCCACTTTTTGAAAAATCTACGATAAAATAACTAAAACAGAAATACAAGTATACCAGTCATAAATATCCATACAAAACTCCATATTCAATTAAAGGAAAAAAAATGCAAACACACAAATGTTTATTTACATATATAGCATATATCAATACAGAAATGTACCTTAAAGATGATCTTCAAATGATTTTTGAGTATTGTTAATTTGAAGTCGTTGCAGCTTGTACGGTCAATATATATGTTCGCGTATATAACTCGAAATCGGAGATATGATTGTTGAAATTGGAGAGGCCGAAGGAGAAAAGAGAGATCGAGAGAGCGGAAACGGAGAGAGAGAGGAAAGATTGAGAGCGGAAGAAATTGAGTTGGGGGATCGAGAGATATGACGAAATGGAGGGAGAGGAGATCGAGAGAGGAAAAGGATGAGAGAGAAAGATGAGTGGCAAGAAGAAGAAAAAATCGAGCTTAATTAATAGGTCGGGAATGAAGTTGTAAAACCCGAGGGTGAGGTCGAAATACTATTAACCGGGTATAATTTTATGGATTCCTATTACTTTAGTTTAAAACCCAATTCAAATATCGCGTGACGTTATGAGAAGCCCATTCCCACTTACAAGGCCCAGTAACCTCCAACCAAACAACCCCATAATTCATTTTATATTTTTTCTGGCTCTATTCCTCTTCAATGATGCTCTAGGTTTAACTAAACATTGTCCGAATCATTGAAGTTTTTTTTCACACATTGTAAAATATTTGGCAAATTTTAATGTAAAATTACTTCTTTCAGTTTTCACTATCCACTCATATATTTAGGACAAAGTATATTGTAATATACATTCTCAGTTTGGATCTTCATTATGTGCTATAAACCATACTCAGATTAAAATTATAAATTATAAATATATCCCAACTAAATCCAAATTAAATATATATAAATTGAAATAAAATTATTTTAAATTGGGTAAGTCATATAGTCCAATGCTAGTAATTTTTGGTAGTTAGTAGTGTACATCCTTATGTGATTTGGTAACTAAAAGTAATGAGCTATAAATTTTATTCTATTATATTCTCTAAAAGGAATGCTTCATGTAACATCTTCTTATCCTTATATTATATTTTTCAAATTCTGAACTTTAAACAATGACTTTTTTTTTATTTCATATTATAAAATGAGCAATAAGTTTTATGTTGTTAGGAATAATTCATAAGTTGTGATGTTGAGAATAGAATTTTGCTAATACTTCTTGTATCCTGATCTTATAAAGGATTTAGCACTTTGTATAGGATATATGTGTTAGACAGTAATCTGTAGAGGTTAGTCAGGAATAGTGCGTCAGAGACTACATTTTAGGAACTAAGAGCAGATCCTGATACAGCAAGTCAAATCCTGATCAAATACTGATGGGATGGTCAGATCCTGATGGAATGGGAAATCCTGATATCAGTCGTGTTACTGATGATGTCATTATGGATGCTACAAAAACTGGCAAGTGCTATAAAACAGGATCGTTGTTTTGAAAAACAAGCAAGAAGATATCGTGAAGGAAACGAATTCTCTATTGATGGAAACTATCAACTGGACGGCAGAACATTGTCATAGATATATTATAATTATGTTATTAGTTGATAGGTAGCATTACAAATACTCTCTCAATATCATTGTAAAAAGAGAGAATTGTGAATTTTAGAGTGCATATCGTGTGAAGCTCTGTATAAGGTTTGTATTCAATAGTTCGAAACAAACAGAGAGAGAGAGATTTATATTGTCAGCAGCTGCTAAAGTTATTGTACACCTTTGGTAGAGTTTGTATTTGATTTATTTTAATACAAACAAAGTTTGATTCATTCGTTTGTTCTTGTTCATCTAATCAAGCAAAAATCAAACACGATTATATAACTTGTATACAACCCCCCCTTCTACAAGTTATTCGAGTTAACATATGTTATTATTTTTATTTTAAATTTCGTAAAAACACAAAAAATTTCATTAACAGAAATAATCGATTCTTATACCCGTTTCAGAGTGAACCAAATAGATTATATTGTAAAGCAGTTCTCATTCCAGCATGATCCAAACATCATCGGTAACATTGTTCCCATTCCCATTTACCCCTTCCAACCACTCCTATTCTAGGAGAGATATATTTAACATATACTTCTTTAAATGGAACGATATGTTCGGGTGCGGGGGTGCGCAGGGATGCGGCCCGATACGTACGGGATGCGCTATCTGGCGTGTCCTCATATTTCACTGCTCCGATTCGTAGGGGTATGGGAAGGGGGATACGGCCAGGAATGGCATAAATGGTAATAAGAAGATTAGATTGAGAGGAGAAAAGAGAGCAGTTGTCATCACCGTTGGTTGTTTCCAGTCGTTCTCTGATCGTCGCATCTCCTTTCCGCCTTTATTTGTTGGGTAAGTAGACTCGTCTTCGTATTTAATCTGTGTTTATTTGAATCACTGAGTAGTCTACAACTGTTATACATGTGTGTATCTATTGTGTACCATTCCGTTTATACATATATCTGGTGTGTGTTATGTTGACTGTTGTGTGGTTGTTGTTGACTATGCCTATCCTTTCTACAAATACGATAAGTTACACTTATACATGCTGTGTGCGTGAACACGTGTGTTAGGCAGTCAGTCATATTACCACTTTTTGCTATGTATTTTAATTATTAAGGTTGATTAAATTATTAAGGTTGATTAAATTGTTTTTATTATCTAATTAAAATAAAAATATTGAATTAATATATTAAATAAACCTAAAATATTTTAATATTTGCCGTATCCCGCCGCACCCGATCCCAATATTTTAAAAATTTTCGAATCCTCGTATCCCCATACTGTGCACCCGCATCCCCGCGCTTGCACTCGTGCTTCATTGGTGTGTGTGTATATAAGTGGTGCATTGAATTTTTGCAAATTTTTTTAGTGATTGGGACTCAATTCTCATTGTAAAATGGGTCTCAATGAGGTAGCTCCCTATATATATATATATACATTTTTTTGTTATGCCCAATTTTTGATATGGTATAAGGTATTGGGTTTGATAGAATGGGATGGTGCGAGGTGGGACCTCGACCAGTTTCATTATTTATTAAAAGCACAGAATGTGCCTAATGATGATATAGGAGCAATGAGCCTAAGTGGGCTTGGACCGAGGATCATCTCGCATCGCTTTACCCATGTTGCATCGCATTGGTGGTTTAGGGGATGGCCTTGCATTGCCAGTTCCCTTCGCTTCACTAGTGAGGATGTGGATTTCTGATAAGAGGGGTGGTTGATGATCACCATGATAAAAGAAGACTTGGATGAGAGTTGGGGTGGGCTTGCATGATTTATTTAGGAAGTGAGAATGGCCTCACTATGAACCCTAATGTGATCTGAGGCTCCAGGTCGGCTCATACTGTTATTTTTTTAGAAAGGTAACTGAATGGTGTTGTGTTATTTCAAAATTCATATTAATGCGCAAGTTCGCATCATGTGTTATTTCAGTAACATTTTGGAAGCCCATTGATGAATGGGTATGTCTTGTTTAGTAAGGGACATTTTCCTACAATCACGCGAAGAAATGCGAAAATGCCACAAGATTGTAGAAACACGTGTGGGACCGATCGAGTTATGGGCTGAAGGCCTGATTAGAGTGGACTTAGGCCACGCGGATTGACAAAACCGTGACTCTAGCTAGGCTGACTTGTTCCCCAATATCTACGTAAGCCTGATCCCTATATAAAGGGGTACGTAGGCACTACGTGAAATTGACACATGACATGAGTAAGAGAAAGTACGAATTCTCTATTCAATCAATTTGTGAGATCATCATATAAATTCAGCCACCACCCACAACAACCTTCCTCTGCCATTAAACACCGCCTTATATTTTCATTCAGACTAGCAACCTCCAAAACACTATTGTACGAAATTCTCCCTGTAACAATATTTAACACATCTATAACCTTTATTAATAAGCGAAACCCCTTTTTAATGGTTTTGCTTTGTACCAAATTTGGTTCGCACTATATTTTGGTTTCACCCCGAAACTCCTATTTCTACTAGAATTCTATGTTGTTTTTTTAATTAAAAAATAATAAAAAAACCTATTATAACTATAATTCTCTTTTAGAAATTATTTTAATTAACACGAGATAAAACATCAGCAGGGTGAAACTCCACCAACGGGGTAAAACACCAGCGAGGTACAATATACTTACAAATATATATACTTATACCAACAAATATAGAAACCATTGTTATAGATAAAGTGATCATCCTTTATCAACGAAGTACAAAAAAATGATACTAATCAAATTTGTGAAAAGGTAAAGATTATATATCTCATGACAACTTAATTTTGTTTTCAAACATTTTTTAATTAAAAAAGGCAATCAACTAATTATCATTCATTATTTTATTTTTTTATTTATTTTAATAATTAGGATGACTATGCTGAAATATGGTGTGCTATTTTTGGGTATATATTAATGATTGTAAAATTAGTTTTAAATCAAAAAGGTAACGTGTTTTAATTTGAAAGAAAATATTAATGATTGGAATATATGATACAATTAATGTTTTTAGTTGTTTATAAAAAGTAATATCTTCAACTAAAAGTAAATGTGAAAAAGGCAATATACTAAGTACCATTAGTTATATTATGTTATTATTTATTATATGTGTTTTAATAGCATAAATATCGTATATATTTTTCTTTATAATGAATGGTAAATATGTAAATTCACGACGTACCAAAAAATAGTTACCAAAAAGGATAAATAAGTAAATTTACGATTTACCAAAAACCAAGTATCAAAACTTTTAATGTTTCGGCTATTATAGATCTGTTTACTTTGTGAAACTCCAACTATGCAAAATTCTAAGATAAAATCATATATAGCAAACCTTCTCACATTAGCTAAATTGATAGAAGCTCTCAAGAGCCGATCATTTGTTTATATTATTTTAGCTAATTACCCCGTTGGATCATGCTCCATTATAACTTTGTACAGACAATATCACCCCTAGCTAGTTGCCTCTGTTAAGCTCCGTATGTTAGGGACTTTTTCATGGTTTGTCAGCACAATAAAGAAAATAAAATTCTTTATTTTTGGCTCGGTGATATTTGGGAATGTCTTAGGTATTTGTGTGGTAATTCAGCCATGTGCAATGCTAGTAAAAGATTTATAAGCTCAAATCTTCGAAGTCCTGCCTGAAATTTGCTGCAGCCCTTTGGAAAACAATATTATTTAGAATAAAGAAAACTACAAAATATTTCCATGTAAGTTATAGTAAATACTATAAAAGGAAGGTAGATATCCTGTTTTGGTGTGTTCTGTATGTGCTTTGTCTCAGACAGTTATGCTCAAAACTTCTCTCTGAATTTGTTTTATTTGTATCTTATAGTGTTTCTTTGTGTATATAATCTTTTGATGATCGTCTCCATACAGATTATTCTGTTTTGTTGTGGTTTATTCCATTAATACAGAAAAACTATGAGCGTTGATGACACCAAGTACATCCTGTTAGTAAGCCTATCAGGATCAGCTGGAAGGCATGCACCCATGGAGGTTGACGTGCAAACCAAATTTCTGACGTTGCAATGTACTAAGGGAGTGTTTGGTTGGTCGAGTTTAAACCAGTTAAAAGGGGATTGTTGTATTGGAATGGAATCTCACTCCTACACTTGGGGTGCCTCACTACTTGCTAACAAATTGGAAAAGAAAGCGCGTGTGTGTGTTTGTGTTTTTAAAATTTGAGCCATTATTTCATCCCTACTTAATCAATTTGAGTTATCCACAATGCTGAGAGAACGAACTTTGCTGATACAAAAACACTCTAGCCAAAAAGGCCACTGATAGATCTATATTAACAAGAGCAATATCATTAATTGCTGCAAGTAATTAATTTCATATAGGATGGATATTAGAAACTATACAAATTTCAAAAACTATTTCTGCTCTTCTGCTCTTGCAGTTTTCATGTAAATTCAGGAATAATTTTATAGTGGTAACATAGTCATAATCCTACATTACCTTAAAAACTTTTAAACTCTTCTGTGTTGCCTTTGACTTTATAACCATTAACCTCGACTTGATAGGAAAAAAACATATTATATAAATCATAATATTAGCCGTGTCAGAACTGACACGCAAAGATTATCACAGTAATATCTTGATAAATAGAAATATTTCCACCTGGCCAATCCTAATGTCGTGGCCTTTTCTTTCGTTCACAGTTTCATGACTTGCAATGACGACTGTATTACTAAAGACAGCCATTCCATGATCCTTGCCCAGGTTCCTTTTGCAACCTGAAACTTTTCATCATCTTCATCTGAAGACACTTTCGGTACTAAAATAATCTTTTATGGCAACCTTAGAAGAGCTCGCCCAATCATTGCCTGCCCCTGCAACTAGAAAATACTCAATTTAATAATTCTTGAATCTCTTTTAAAATTCGTGAAACAATTATATTAAAATAATTTAATAAACTAAATGTAGGCCAAGACTAAAAAAAAAAAAAAAGAAAACTCTTTTAAGAAGAGAATCAAGATAACTACTACAAACATTTAACTATTTTGGAGAAATCTAAATACACACATCCTTCGTTCGCTTCCAAAACAAGTGAATTGTTAAAGAATGAAGTGGAACATTTTTAAACATGGCAACAACAAGAAACTAGGTCAGAAAATGTGCAGGCAACACTGAGTCGAACATTTTTAAACTCGGTGGGGGACCTGAAGTGGCAGGAAGGCAGGTGGTGGCCCTAAAAATAAGGACAGCATACTATGATCAACTTGGAATCATGTTGCTTCGTACAAGCACAAGCAACTTTGGCTTCAGAATCGGAAGTAATGATCTGATCCTCAGGCAGTCGAGGGCCTCAACAGAAACAAAAAGAAGGAATATTACTGCATACTATGATCAACTTGGAATCAAGTTGCTTTATTCCAATTGCTCTACAGTCTACACAATGAGCCACCTGATGTCCAGTTAAGTAAGATGATAAGGAAAATTTAAGTCCAACTGTCCAAGCAAAGGTAGTTTGATATTATATTTAAGCCAGCTGTGACATTTGTTCAGTTACTTTTTTAAATATGAAAATATCAGGTGAAATAAAGATTTAAAATTTCATAAAGCAGCTCTCAGCTGTGCGCATTCTGCTATAGTACATCCTGCATCTGATCTCTATAATTAAACAGCCCAAATGCTAGCTAGTGGCCTGAGAAAAGTCTACGTACCAATTAGAAAATGATGACTAGTGAAAAAGGGAACAAGCTTAAAGACAATAATAGCCATAGACAACAGAACACAAGGTACACAAGATTACAATCATTTTATTAGCAAGTATATTGTAAAATTTTTGATACATCAAATGTTAGAATATTCAAACTCTTCGTTCAACAAAAGAAGCTATGGTAGGTGAAGCTTTGCCCATGTTTTCAAATAAACTTAGTCAAATATATCAACTAGGTGATGTATGCAATGATGTTTTTATTGTAATCTCAAGCCTATAAATAAGGCTTGTTGTTAGTATTTTAAATATACCAAGAGAAGAGAAATAAAAGAGAGAAACACAAGAGTTGTTTTCAACATTTGGTATCAGAGCTTGGTTGTTAAATTCTGAAAATTTTACAAATTTTTCGGAGGCACTATTCCGGCGGTCACTATTCTGGCGAAGGTTGAAGACGATGAATAGTAGCAAACAGTAATTTACTATTTCGATGAGGTACTATTCATTCAAAAAAATTGCAGAAATCTGGAAATTATTCCGGCGAGTTACTATTCCGGAAAAATTATTTCGGGAAGCTTTGTAAAAATCATGGGAGATTTTACAAACTCTATTGAAAAACTCAACAACAATAATTATGGGTCATGGAGTACCCGTATAAAGTTTTATCTGCTTGGACAGGATTTATGGGATGATGTAAATGGTAGTGATACAACACCACCAAGGGAGGCTAGAAGCACAAACACGACCTCTGTCACCTCAACCTCAACACCGGCACGACCAGATGCTACACCTCAAAGACCAGTAGCTGACCCTGAGATCATAAAGAAATGGAAGGTTAAGGCAGTCAAAGCCATGTACGCTTTAACCGTAGCTGTGGAGGATGAATTTCTACAATGAATCAAAGATGCCCAAATGCCGAAAGAAGCGTGGGACATATTAACAGGTGTTTTCGCTAAGAAGAATGACGCAAAATTACAATGGCTCGAAAATGAGCTTTTGTCCATCTCCGAGCAAAATATGACCCTGAGTCAATATTTCTCAAAGGTAAAATTTATCTGTGACGAGATTTCCAAACTAGATCCAGAAAATGGTATTACACCAACCAGGATGAAAAGAATTATCATCCATGGACTAAAGCCGGAGTACAAGAGTATTATCACGGCAACTCGGGGCTGGGCCACCGAGCCAACTTTAGCAGACCTGGAGAATTTGCTAATTAACTATGAGGATCTAGAAATACCCATGTCTAGTCAACCAACCATTCATGAAGAGACGGTTCTTTTCACCAACAGGAGAGACGGCCGAGGATGCGGTCGTGGTCGTGGTAGAGGTAGAGGACAAGGACGTGGTGCCGGGAGATTCAATAGTCAAAAAAGAGACGTTCGAGGAAATCAATATAGAGTTTTCCAATCAGGGGGAGCTCGAGGAGCTCAAAATAATCAGAGTGGTCAGAACCGGTGGCAAAAAAAAGATCATCAAAGTGATGAATGTTATAACTATGGTAAGAAGGGACATTACGCAAGAAATTGCTAGTCCAAGAAAATTGAAGGAAATATCGCAACATCTTCTAAGAAAGAAAACGCTGGAGATGAAGATTGGAACTTTGACACTTCTTTCTTTATAGAAGAGAAAGACATTATTGATGCACGCGGGAAAGGCCCAACAGAAGAAAATGCACTTACTATTGTATGTGAGTAGTCAGTCGACTACAAGAATGATTGGATCGTTGATTCAGGCTGTTCCAATCATATGACCGAAGATGAGTCAAAATTGTCGAGCATAACAAAGTACACAGGAGATCGTGTTATCGTAACAGCAGATAACACAGATTTTCCAATATGGACATGAAGGTATACAACTCGAAAATGTTTATCATGTCCCAGGGATAAAGAAGAACCTGCTATCAGTACCCCAACTAACAACTTCAGGTAACTACGTATTATTCAGCCCAGATGATGTGAAGGTGTATAAAGAATTAAAATTCATAGGTACACCTTTCATAGAAGGACCAAAAATGAAGGCTATCTATGTGATGTCAACTGAAGAGGCCTATGTAGACAAGGCCAGAAAGAGTGACACAGGCGACTTGTGGCATGCACGACTCGGGCATGTCAACTACAACAAATTGAAGATTATGATGCAAAAGTCAATGTTGAAGGGACTCCCACAAATTGAGATCCACCATGATAATGTATGTGCTGGATGTCAATATGGTAAGGCGCATCAATTGCCGTACAAGGAGTCAAAGTTTAGAACAAAGGAGCCATTGGAGTTGGTGCACTCAGATGTTCTTGGAAAAATCAAACAACCGGTAACTCGTGGTTATCAATATTTGATAACTTTCATTGATGACTTTTCGAGGTATGTGTGGGTATACTTCTTAAAACATAAAGATGAGGCCTTTGAAAAATTCAGGGAATTCAAGGACCCGGTAGAACGCGAGCTCGGGAGAAAAATTAAGTGCCTTCGCACTGATAATAGTGGAGAATACACTTCAAATGAGTTCAACAACTACCTTAAGGAGTTCAACATCCGAAGAAAACTCACTTGTGTACACAAAATGGAGTAGCGGAGAGAAAGAACTGCCACTTAGCAGAGACGTGTAGAAGTCTTCTACATGCCAAGAAAAGTGGTGTTACCAGATTCACAAGAGGTGCAAGAAAAGTTACAAATCAAGTTGTAGCTAGATTCCTCCCAAAATAATGATGATATAGAGGAACCAGAATCCCCGACGGATCAATTAGAGGTACGATCCAAGTCAAGAATCCCTTGGAGAACAGGTGTTCATGAAACACCAGACAAAGTACAAACTAATCAACCGGAAGAGCCACAACAAGAGCCTTCACAACATCAAGTACGAAGGTCTAACAGAGATAGATGGCCAAATCCAAAGTATATAGATGATGCCTATGCTGAGGTCAAAAGGCCAACTAACTTTGATGAAACATTAAAGAGTCAAGAGTGGAGAAAGGCCATGAAAGAAGAGATTTTGGCACTTAAACAAAATGAAACATGGAATTTAGTGCCAAAACCTAAAGCTGTTAAACCCATATCCTGTAAATGGGTTTACAAGTTAAAAATTCGACCAGATGGTACGATCGAGCGATACAAGGCTCGATTAGTTGTTCGCGGGTTTGCTCAGGAGTATGGCATAGATTATGATGAGACGTTCAGTCCAGTGGCAAAGATTACTACAGTTCGTGTCTTACTAGCCTTGGCTGCAAGTAAGTCATGGAAATTATGGCAGATGGATGTGAAGAATGCTTTTCTACATGGAGAACTTGATCATGACATTTATATTGATCAACCCCAAGGATTTGTGAATCATGAAAAGGCAGAATACGTGTACAAGTTGAAGAAGGCATTGTATGGCTTAAAGCAGGCACCTAGAGCATGGTACCGGAAGATTGCTGAGTTCCTAGTACAAAGTGGTTATCATGTTACCCCAGCAGATTCGAGCTTGTTCGTGAAATCTAAAGAGGGAAAATTATAAATTGTCCTTGTATATGTAGATGATCTAATCATCACCAGAGATGACAAAGATGAGATTCAACGAACAAGGAAAAATTTATCAGTTCGATTTCAAATGGAGGAGCTTGGTGAGTTGAAGCACTTCCTAGGATTGGAAGTTGAAAGAACAGAAACTGGTATATTTCTTGGTCAACAAAAATATGCAAGAGATACCATTCAAAAGTTTGGGCTAGCGGAATGCAAGCCGATCTCTGCCCCAATGGAGCCAAATTTAAAGTCGTGTGCCTACGATGGAAAGGAATTGAAGGATACAAAAATGTATGGGCAAATATTAGGTAGTCTTATCTACCTAACTCTTTCTAGACCAGACATAGCTTTCGCAGTATGCGTTGTTAGTAGATTCATGTAGAAACCAAGAAAGACACACCTTGAAGTAGTTAAACGAATATTGAGATATGTCAAAGGTACAATTAATTGGGGACTCTTCTACAAGAATGGAATAAAAAGCAAGGTCAGCGGCTACTGTGATGTTGATTATGCAAGAGACCGTGACACCAGGAGATCGACTACATGATATGTAATTAACCTTGGATCAGGAGCTATATCATGGTGCAGTAAGAGACAACCTACTATTTCTCTCTCAACCAAATAAGCAGAATATAGAGTAGGAGCGATGGCAGCACAAGAGTGTGCATGGTTGACTCAGCTATTGAAGGACATGAACCAACCAATAGAAGATGGAGTTCTATTACATTATGACAATATATCAACAGTCCATTTAGCCGAGAATCCGGACCGAACATGTCGAAGGACATTATCATTTCTTACGAGAAAAAGTACTTAAAGGAGATATTGACATGAAGGCAGTCAGGACCGAAGATCAGGTTGCAGATATATTTACGAAAGTTTATCTGTGGCAAAGATTTATGAGTTTCGGAAATCACTCGGAATTGAAAGTCGAGTTTGAGGGGGAGTGTTAGAATATTCAAACTCTTCATTCAACAAAAGAAGCTATGGTAGGTGAAGCTTTGCCCATGTGTTCAAATAAACTTAGTCAAATATATCAACTAGGTGATGTATGTATTGATGTTCTTATTTTAATCTCAAGCCTATAAATAAGGTTTGTAAGTATTTTAAATATACCAAGAGAAGAGAAATAAAAGAGAGAAATACCAGAGTTGTTTTCAACAGGAAACAGAGGGATCGCCACAATGGGGAACCAGGTTCATCACATGAATAGAATATATATTAGAGGCATCCACTGTGACCAAAGATGCATACCTAGTAGCATACGCTCTTGCTTATCAACATAGGACCTTTTAAATGCTGTAAAATGAAAGGAATCATACGAGCATAGTTAGAATATATATATATATATATATATATATATATATATATATATATGAGCATACTATTGTTGGAAAATATAGGTTCTCTTGAACTCTTAACACAGAAGACCAACTCACTTGCTTTTAGCATCTGCCCTCGCCGTTCTCTTTGGGTATTTTTATTAAGGAATAAAAGGGTCTAGTGGAATATCCCAATAATAATGAAATGATTAGCTGTCACATTTCCCAATAATACCGTTAGTACAGTCACGTGACTAAGGGAATGGATTACTAGATATTTGTTCCCATATATAGTCTCTCTTTCTGTACAAGAAACCCTAGAACAATGTTTGTTTTATTCTTCTTGTACTCAGTTCTCTTTATCGTTTTGATATGAAGCTCATTCTGAGTATTGTTCTCTCTGGTTTTTAAGCATTTCTTACTTTGCTAGCATTATATCTATGTTAGTTATTATTTTTCTACAAGGAATATTGGACGGAATATTAATATGAAAACCATATCTCTTCTTTCGTGGCTTTCTGTTGTCTGGTGACATAAGCTTTTGACGGCAGTAACTTTGCTCAAGATCTAGTTGGGTTTTTTCCAAGTCCCCTTTCTACAAAAAATTACACATACTAATATTTAGACGAGCCAACCACTAATTAAGTCGAAGTATAGGATTATAAGGAATGGAAACCTTCATGTTTTCGAAGAATTTTTCAATATGCATACGCACACCACGAATAATTTCATGATGAAACAAACTTGCTGAGCAAGCAATATTTGTATTGTGTAATATTTGGCTTCCTATAACTAGGGCACGAGCTGCAATCGTGTAATGATATTTACCACCCTCCTTCGGTGGTGGAAGATGATGCACCGAAAACTGTATTAATTGCTCATGCAGGGTATCTACAAACAAAATCAACCAGTCACTTAATACAATATTACCTTAACATGGACAACATCATCACAAGGCAATCGTTTGAGTTGCAATAATCCTCTTGATTAAACAAATTTGATCTAAAACCCCTATTTTCCTTAAGATTAACAATGCCAAACTATGACTTTTCCCTTCAGTGAGCATGAAATTATTTGGCCCACAAGAGCTCTTGAGAAAAAAGTAGGCAATGAACACTTTTAAGCTCAAACCAATATAGCAGATGGAACGATCCCTAAATATTTTTATAATCTCATCAAAAAACTTACCATTGTAGACATCGTTGAGGTAAACTAGAGCATCATCAGTAGATTCAAAAGGATGACAAGCTATGAGCTTATAGAATTCATCAAAACGGTTGACATAATCCTCAATGGCAATAAAATTTCTCTCAACTTGATACACATCAACAGCTTGGAAGAGAGCATATCCGCAGGATGATTCGAACAACATATATATTGGCAAGTTCTTGAAAACATGTTGTTAAGTACATGAAATCTAGTTGTTTACCTTTTGTTGTTGATAAAGACTAACAACCTCCACATCACCCCTACAATCAAAAATTCAATAAAATGGATAGGCCAAAGTTCACGTAACTCAATCTTCATCATAAATTAAAATTTAGAATGAAATAGTAAAGGCACCTATGTGATTTTTGTGCAGTCAAAATATCATCGGTTTCTAGACAGCCAGGCTCAATTTCATCCATCTAAAGTGAGATAAGACGATAAATAGCACTGTGAGTTTAACATGTGCTCTAGAGAAAAGCCCTAAAATGTAACAAAAGATACAAACAAGCAACAACATATACAAACAACAATATTTGAGGTTTAAAATATCCAGAGTTTATGAAATCGCCAAGTAACCTTGTAAGACTAGTTTGGTTCCAGCGAACAATTAAGAAAACTCAAGGACAAAGGGGGTAGAAAAACGCCTACTTTATGGCAATCAAATCGATTAGCGTTCGTGTCCTACCAAATACCAAACATTCTCATCCCTCACACTATAACGACCTAGAAAATTTCGTATTTTATAAATATTTATTTAATATAAATTACGAATTATATTATGTGAATATTGTTGTAAAGGTGAAATGTATGTGAGATTGTGTTTATGTGTTTATATGATGATTGGTATGAGCTGTGAAGGTTGGTATATTTGTTTTATTTGTATTTTTGAGGATTTAGATGTATTTAAATCATGCATTTTAATCCTTTATCACTTCTATAAAATTATCAGAGGGAGTAAAAATCATGAAATCTTTTGAAATATTTTCTTTATATATTTATTGAGTTTTTAAAATTTTTGGATGAATTATTTTGGGTGTTTGAGTATTTAAAGGATCAAAATTTGTAAAATTCATATTTAATTCATTTTTGATCCGAAAAATATTTTAAAAATATGTGGGTGTTCGTAATTTTATATTCTTTATTTTAAAAATGAAAAATGTAATTTTCCGAAGGTTTTATTCAATTGTGATTTATAGAGGTCGGTTATTAGTATTTAATTGGGCTAGGCCCAACAAGAGAGCCCAGCAGTTAGAACACTCTAGAGCGGGAGAAGGAAAAAACGTAGAAAAAAAAAGAGAGAGAAGGGAAGAAGAAGAAAAGAGAAATTGGGGGAGAAAAGAAAAATGAGAGATTGAGAGATTAAGGTGAAGAGGGATATATATATATATATATATATATATATATATATATATATATATATATATATATATATATGCGTATATATGCGTATATATGCGTTCTTGGTGTGAACTGCGTGTATGGTGGGTTGCGTTCGTGGTGGTGTACAACAGCGGTGATGCCATGGTGGTGGCCGGCGAGTTCTGTAGCCGCGCGAGACAGCAACTGCAGTGGGGGGGGGGGGAGAGAGAGAGAGAGAGAGAGGAAGATAGCTTTTGGGGGAGATTGGAAATCGAAAGGTATCCCTTTTCTTTATTTAATTATGTTATTTTTTATGTAATTATTAATTTTAATTTTAGATAAATTGTGATATTATTGTTTTAATTTTCATAGTTTAATTCGGAAGGTGTATAATTGTTAATTAATTGTGATGATGTGGCTTGTGTGTATGAGGTAGAGTGTTAATTGTTGATTGATCTTGGTTGCGTGTATAGATAATAGCATAAAGTTAAAAACTGTTGCTGTAAATCAATTCGTTCAGTGCCTATTTCAAAGCTGATCTGAAAATGAATTATATATTTGGATTCCTTGCGAAAAAATAGATGGAATGGGCTCTTGAATCATGTCAATTGGATTTAAAATGAATGAGATATGATAGGTCAAAGTGGAGCCATTAAGGTTGACTTCGGGAAAAGAAAGAGTAATATGATGAGGGTAGTGTAAATTTGATTGTTATAAGTAATTAATTGTACTTAGTTGTTCTTAATAATAACTAGCTGATAATTAGTAAGACCATACTATTATTATTGATTACTGGCTTAATTTAAGAAGTAAATAGAGTTCGTATGTGTAAGCAAATGGGCGTTTGTATGTTAAAGTTATATGTTGGTAATTATTATGTCGTATAATGATGGAGTTTATATGAAGTTGCTAATGGTAAATGGTTTATATGTGCTAAATGTAGTAGTCGAGTCATATTATTTGTTAAATGCCCTGTCAAATTCTTGGTGGTGAATTGTATGTGGTCAGATTGGTGTCGATTAAGAAATTGTAAAATGTTATATGTTATTTATCAAAGATTAATTGTTAGATTCATTCTATTATGTGTTTATCTACGAGAAGTTGTAATGAGATCACAAGTCTTAAGTATCAATATTTAAGGACTTGGGTAATCCTCTTCAACTAGTTCCTCGGGCTTACGAATATCAATGAGTAACTATCATGAGTATAATTAATATACTAGGGTGATGTGATCATTGATATAGCGTAAGTAATAGTTAGTGCTAGGAGTTGTTTCCTAGGGCTTACGAATACCAATGATTGATTGTCACGTGTATCATTAATATGCGTGAGTGATATGATCATTGATATAGCGTAAGTAGTAGTTAATGTTAACATAAATTATTATGTGTTTACTGCATGTCGAGGCAGAATTTCTTATGTGTTGAGGTGCCGCATGTCTGGGCGGATACTTTCTTTACTTGTGCACTTTTATGTTGCTGCAATTTGAGGCAGCTTGATTTTTGGTAAATATATAGTTAAAACTCCTTGAGTTGTTGAATTGAAAAATAGGTGGATAGTCCGATAAACGAATACTACATGCCAAAATTTTCTAAAATTCCCCTACAAATCTATTTAATTTATTTGATTTCGATGATTTGAAAATATGTTGTGAATTTGTTGTGAAGTGGTTGCCTAGATGGTATCTAAGTATCAAGTGACCATCTGTGTTAAGTATTTGTGTGAAGTAAGTTTTTGACCTAGTGGTTATATTAAAGCTATTTTGTGAAAATGATTGTATATATTATATATTTTGTATGTGTAAGTGTTATAGGACGCGTATGGGTGGAATAGAGCAAACGATAAGGTTTTGCTTGAGATAATACTGAAATAGTATCTGACCTTGTAAAGGTTCGAATAGAAGACGTGGCCCAGTGCAGTGCGTGGGTAAATGGAAAGACGAACAGAAGGACAAGTATCAAGCCGACGGGTGAACTGATGTGGGAACTGGTAAAGTGCAAAGGATGAAAGTGAGACCGAGTGAGAAGTCACATGTAAATGAAAGCGACTGAAGAGAAGATAAGTTGAGTATCGATGTGGAATCAGGAACTCTGTGAATCGAGGCAAGTGTTTTGCTTTTCACTTATTGTTCAAGTGATGCAATTCAATACTTTTGTCGTATACGATGGATTGGTCAAGTATATTAGAAAGTGATGTACTTCTTCATTTAGCGTGGAATTAATTGTTTTCTCCACACATAGTCCAAACATCAACTTTTCAAAGGACCTTACCAATAACCTTTTCCGCAAAGTATTTCATCCAAGGGATGTTAAAGCTTCCTTAGTGGAAGATTTTCCTTTTATTTGCTTGAAAATGTTAAGGGGCTCTCTAAATAGGGAGAATCCATGTTTTAAACCCCTACAAATATTTGTTACTAAAATTTCTGGTTTTATCATAATCTCACCAGAGAACCCCTTTCTTCTCAAAATGTTTTCTTCAAAATAATTTGTTAAATATAATTGATATGGTTAATATCAGTGTTTAAGTTTTACAGGGAAAAACAGAGTTTAACTTGAAACATGAAGCAGTCAGAGTTTAGTTAAACTCTGACAGTTAGAAGCTGAACAGAGTTTGCTATACGCTGACAATGGAAGCTCGACAGAGTTTGTTAAACTCTGTCTGGAGGCAGCGTCTACTGGTCAACGGTGTTTGAAGATTTATTATGGAAGCAATATCTTTGAAGATTGGATAGCTGTCAAAGAGATTGAGTTGACTAAGGAGACGAGTAGCAATAGTAATTGATATCAATTGTATAGCTAATTTATAGGAGTATCAATTATCGATTGTATAGCAGCTGTATATTATATAAATACAGTTAGGTTAACCCTTGAAGGGTAATCGTTCGTGTAATACAATATCTTTCATTGTAACCTAAGCAGCTCTCGGTGATAGTTTACATCACTGAGAGAGAAGTTAATTCAAATAGTTTTTAAAGCTTTTAAAGAACTTATTGTTATTCTCTCATACTTAGTTGATTATAAGTGTGTATTCGGCCTAACAATTGGTATCAGAGCTTTATCTGTTAATTTAATACAGTTTAAGATCCACACACACACACAACTATAATCAATGGCAGAAATTCCTCCTCCTACATCAGGCTTTAGTGCTGAGAAGGCTCAACCTGCAACTGTGAGTCGATATGAAACAATCAGGGTTCCTATTCTTAAGCCAGCAGAATACTCAACCTGGAAGGTGAAAATGGCTATGTTTCTGGAAGCTACAGATCCAGAGTATCTTGACAGAATTTATGAAGGCCCTCATAAGCCTACAAAATTATCTGTTGTTGCTACTGGACAGGAAGCTAAATCTATTCCAAAGGAGAAGAAAGATTTGACTCCTGAGGATATTTCATCCATTGGAAAGGATGCAAAGGTTAGACATCTCCTTCATAGTTCTTTGGATAATGTTATGTCGAACAAAGTGATAAATTGTAAAACTGCAAAGGAGATTTGGGTTGCTCTAGAGGTTAGATGTCAGGGAACTGCTGCAATTAAGAAGTATAGAAGGAACATACTCATACAGGAGTATGAACACTTTGAGGCTAAATCTGAAGAGTCAATGACAGAAACCTTTGACAGATTCTGTAAGCTTCTTAATGATCTGTCACTGGTTAATAAATAATATGATCTAGAAGATTCAAATCTCAAGTTTCTTCTTTCTCTACCTGAAAAGTGGGATGTTAAGACAACCACTATTAGAGAGAACTATGATCTGGCTGATACTGATATTGATGAGATCTATGGGCTGCTCAAAACTCATGAATTAGAAATGGAATAGAGAAGCAGAAGATCAGGCAGAAAGTCAAAATTTGTTGCTCTAAGAGTTGAAGAAAGACCGTCAAAGAAGGAAGCATCAAGGAAGAAGGCAAAAGGAAAAGCCTTGGTCATTCATTCTGAAAGTGAGTCATCAAACTCTGATGTTGACTCAAATGCAGATGAATCATCTGATTCTAAAGATGATAAGGAAATGATGGAAATGGCTGCTTTGATGGTAAAGATTTTCAAGAAGATGGGTTTCAAGAACTTTAAGAAAGAAAAGAGATTCTCCAAGAATGATTCAAAGTTTGACAGGAAGAATTTCAGAAAATCTGAGAGAAAGGATACCAAATCTGGGAAAAAAGACAAGTCTGAGATTCAATGCTACAAGTGTAAGGAGATGGGTCATTATGCTCCTGAGTGCAAGAAGGGTAAAACTGAGAAGGCACTCTTCATTAAAGGCAGAGATTGGGCAGACACCTCTGACTCAGATGAGGATGTAAACTATGCTCTCATGGCTACTACTGTTGAAGAAGCTGTAGATTCTGAAAACAAGGTACCTCTAACTACCTATGCTTATAACATCGATGATATAACTGAATTAAGAATATATCTTAAGTCTTTGCATATCAGTTATAGGGATCAGACTTTAGAGAATGAGAGAATCAAAACTGAGAATTCTGAACTCAAAGAGAGAAATAAGGTTGTAGAAGAGAAACTTGTTAAGATGCAGCAAGTTCAAAAGGAGAGAGATGATGCTGTCTATCTTGAACAAGAGTTGTTAAGTCAGTATAAACAACTAGAATTTGAATTGGAAAAGGCAAGTCACATTATTAAAACTTGGACTCACTCAGGAAAAGACACTCATGAAGTTTTTCAATTTGACACTGTAGGTCTAGGTTATTCTGAGAAAGATGAACTTAGGTTTCAGAATACAGTCAAGATAAGACCACCTCTTCCACCTAAGAAATTTGGAACATTTGTTAATGGAATAAATGAACCTAAATTTGAAGGTGGAAAAGAAGCTGTTAAGAAAGAACCAGTAAAAACTAGTGTTAAACAGGTTAATATTGGTTTAATGACAGATAAACAACTTAAGCATAAGCTTAAGGAGTTAAAATCTGTTAAGAAACAGAAAGTGTCAAGAAAGACCAGAAATGGTAAAGTAGGCATTACTCAAGGCAGTTATCCAATGCTTGCTACTTTAGCTCCCAGAAAGACATGTCATAACAGTGGTAGTACTAACCATCTTTCTAGTTTTTGCAGGAAGAACAAAGACATTAATCCTTTACCTTCCAAGTCTGAAGTAAAGAAAGATAATGTTAGAACTAAGCCACAGACTTTATGCAAACACTGTGGAAGCACTTGGCATTCTATTTATACTTGCAGAAATTATCATGCTATTTATCATAATTACTATGAACTGAAACCTAATCTGAAATGGGTTAGAGTTAGTTCTGCAAGTGTAAACTCTGATAAAGTTAGCTTAAACTCTTATAATAAAAATTCCGCTGCTAAAGCTAACAGAATTAAGAAAGCCAAAGGATCCAAGCAAGTCTGGATCCTTAAATCTAATCCTCAGTAATTGTTTGTGATTGCAGGGCATCAGGGAAAGCATCCTAGTAGTGGACAGTGGATGTTCAGGACACATGACTGGAAATAAAGCCCTGCTATCAGAGTATGTGGAGAAGGCTGGCCCAAAAGTTTCCTATGGAGATGGCAACATAGGACATACTCTGGGATATGGCAATATTAATCTTGGAAGTGTCATCATCACAAATGTAGCTCTGGTTCCAGGACTCAAGCACGATCTGTTATCTGTGAGTCAAAATTGTGACAGAGGTTTTCATGTAGATTTTCAACCTGAATACTGTGAAGTTATCAGCAAAACTACAGGGAAAGTTGTTTTAGTTGGACAAAGGCACAACAATATCTATGAAGCAAGCTTGTTGACAAACTCTGATGGAAAAACAATGTGCCTGTCAACAAGAATGTCCAATGAAGAGAGTTGGAAGTGGCATAAGAAACTCTCTCATTTGATGGTCTGTGTGATTCATGTCAGAAGGCCAAACAGAGGAAGACCTCTTTCAAGAGCAAGTGTGAATCTTCAATTGTTGATCCATATCATCTGTTACATGTTGATCTTTTTGGACCAGTAAATGTCTTGTCAATTGGAGGAAAGAAATATGCTCTAGTTATTGTTGATGAATATACCAGATACTCTTGGGTGTATTTTCTAGCAAAGAAGGATGAAACTGCATTAACTCTGATGGAGCATGTAAAGCTACTGGACAAAGGATCAAAACACAAAGTCAAAATAATCAAAAGTGATAATGGAACTGAATTCAGAAATACAACAATGGAAGAATTCTGCAAGAATAGAGGTGTGAAGCAAGAATTTTCTGCACCTGGTACACCACAGCAAAATGGTGTAGTTGAGAGGAAGAACAGAACCTTGATAGAAGCTGCCAGAACTATGCTTGATGAAGCAAAATTTCGAACCTATTTCTGGGCAGAAGCAGTTCAAACTGCTTGTTTTACTCAAAATGCAGCACTGATCAACAAGCTTGGAAAAACACAATATGAGATGGTGAGGGAAAAGAAGCCAAACCTAAAATATTTTCATATTTTTGGGTGCAAATGCTTTGTGTTGAAAACTCATCCTGAACAGTTGACCAAATTTGAGTTGAAAGCAGATGAAGGAATTTTTGTTGGCTATCCAGTATCAACGAAGGCATTCAGAGTCTATAATCTGAGAACAAGGGTGATTATGGAATCTATTCATGTGTCATTTGATGACAGGAAAATTACTGGACTTGAAGATGTTGATGAACATGATCAGTTATATTTCGAAAATGAAGATATAATCTCTGATAAAATAAACTCTGATGACACTAGTCCAATAAACTCTGTTAATGCAAACTCTAAACCTCTACTGGTTCACACAGAAGAAATAGTACAGTCTGAACAAAGAGGAGAACCAGATGGATGTGAAAAGTGCTTTTCTGAATGGAAAACTTGAAGAAGAAGTGTTTGTTGAACAACCACCAGGATTTGTAGATCCCAAGTATCCAGATTATGTCTACAGGCTTGACAAGGCACTTTATGGACTTAAGCAGGCACCAAGAGCGTGGTATGAAACTCTGGCTCAATTTCTTTTAGAAAGTGGGTTCCACAGAGGTACAATTGATAAAACCTTGTTCTATTTCAATCTTGGTAGTGATCTGTTATTAGTTCAAATATATGTAGATGACATAATCTTTGGATCTACTAATGATAAACTCTGTAAGAAGTTTGCCAAGCTCATGCAATCTAGGTATCAAATGAGTATGATGGGAGAGCTCAGTTATTTTCTAGGGCTACAGGTGAAGCAAACAGATGATGGAATTTTTATCAATCAAGCAAAATATACCAGAAATCTTCTTAATAAATTTGGCATGCTTGACTGCTCATCTGCAACAACTCCTATGGTAACAGCAACAAAGTTGGATAGAGACACAGGTTCACCAGTGGATATGACAAACTATAGAGGAATGATTGGGTCACTTCTTTATCTAACAGCTAGCAGACCTGACATCATGTATGCAACATGTCTTTGTGCAAGATTTCAGGCAGATCCAAGAAAACCACATCTAACAGCTGTGAAGAGAATCTTCAAATATCTTAAGGGAACCATAACTTTAGGTTTGTGGTATCCAAGAGAATCAGACTTCAAGCTTCTTGGTTACTCTGATGCAGACTTTGCAGGCTGTAAGATAGACAGAAAAAGTACTAGTGGAAGTTGTCAATTTCTTGGTGATAGAATTGTTTCTTGGTACAGCAAGAAACAGAAATTAATCTCTACGTCTACAGCTGAAGCAGAGTATATTGCTGCTGGTAGCTGTTGTGCACAAATTCTGTGGATGAAGAATAAATTACTGGATTATGGATTGAGGTACAGTAAAATACCTATTTACTGTGATAATCAAAGTGCTATTGCTATGACAGGTAATCCGGTACAGCATTCAATGACCAAGCACATCAGCATAAGGTACCATTTTATCAGAGAACATGTAGAAGAAGGGAATATTGAGCTTTATTTTGTGTGTACAGAACAACAGCTTGCAGATATCTTCACCAAGCCATTGAGTGAAGCTGTATTTACAAGGCTGGTAAATGAACTAGGAATGGTTTCTAGTTTTGACCAGAGATATTGGTTAGACTCAAAACTCTACTTATGTACTGTGTTGCTCATATTTCTGTGGTATCTTAAACTCTGATATGCAAACTCTGCTCAATAACTGTTAAACTCTATTAGCATGATTTTTAAGTCATACTCTGTTAACTGTTGAATAAACTCTGAGAAACTCTGATAATGTTTCTTTCTGAACATAAACACCGATGAAGATACATGTATGAAACATTATTCTCAGTAATTAGTCATGAATCTTTCTAAGTTATCAGTGATCTAATCTTAAACTGTGCAGAAAGTTAACACAGCATGACACTGTTCTATATTTATAGCATCTCTTACTTTATTTATCCTAAACTCTGAGTCTGTAAATACTGTGTGCATTGCCTCTCATAAATAATTTCTGTTGTTGATGAGCTCTAAACTCTGTTAGTTATACACTGTTAAATTAGATTCTGTTATTAGAATAACCCCAAAGCTAAAATATATAGATTTTTAGAACTCCTTTGAGATCATGTTTGTAACTAGGACGATCCAGGAACTTACTGGTATATAGTAAGGGCTAAAATTCTCTAATTTTTGGTGACTAGTCAAAAGCTAGGAAGATCCAAGAACTTATCAATTTAATAAGGGCTAAAATTATAGGATTTTTGGTGACTAGTTTCAACCTCTGATTACTGGAGAAAACCAAAAAAACAAAAAAAATAAAAAATTTGGGGGTTATAGATTAATTATTACTGTACATAAACTGTTTACTACAGAGCTTAGCATTCATCATATATTCAGTGTTTACTATGAGAGTTTGTGCATCCAGTGCTTACTGATTTATTTTATGGATTTTATGAAATACTAGATGCTCTAAATACTGATCTAGTAAACTCTGCTCTACACACATGTATATTCACAACTGTGCAGTGTTTGAAAGGATAACAGTAATTAAGTTGGAGAATTGATAAACACTGTTGGATTTTGTTGAGTACTCTAAGGTAATATTTTATTTCAAACAAAACATATACTTCGAGTACACAAAGAGTTTTTTGAAATTTGCATGTAATATGTGCCAGTTGTTTAATTGTGTCAGACAGTTAAAGCTTATTGGAAATAGGAGAGAGAACAGCAGTAATAATAGGCAATATTACTGCTCGTGTAAATAACTGTTCCACTGTTTATGTGACACGTGTCCCACTCACACACTTAACAAGAAATTGGTTGCGTGTTTAATGTCTAAAACGATTGGGTTTTGATTTTCAATTACAGATCTAATCAAAATCATTTCATTATTCACTTTTTCATCTTTACATCCACGAACACACAACATCACACACAATTTCTCTGTTACTTTCACTTAAGCATTTTCACAAACACTTTTCCATACACTCTCTTCTCTATTATACTGTTCTAATGGTAACCAAGAATTTTGTGGCTCAGGGATTAACTTTTGTTACAAACAACTATGCTGCAATCCTAGACACTGCTAAAGCCCCAGAAACATTTCATCTGATTAAAAAATTCTTAAGAGACTCTGAAATTGGTAAGGCTCTTGTCCAACCAGAGACACTCTCAGCCACACAAATCTCTACCTTCTGGAGAAACTCGGTTTATGATGATGGTGGAGAGAATGGGACTCCATCAATTGTGTTTACCTATGAAGATCAAGAGTTTGTCATAACTCTTTCAACTGTTCGTGAGGTTTTGGATTTTGACACTCACACTTCATACTCTGTGGCTGTTGAGGGTCATTTAAAAGAAATGTTATAGCAAATAAGGTTTTCTGCTCCTTTGGATAAGATTGGGAATGTCAAAAGGCCAGGGCTCAGGAAGGAGTGGAGCTTCTTCTTTGATTGCATTACTCGAGCATTTGGCAAGAAGGTCACCAACTGGGATGCAATTCCTGGTAAAAGTCTTCAAATCGGGTATTCTCTTCTTAATGAGAGTAACTTCGATTTTGGTCATCTTGTACTAATGAATTTAGGTGAAAAACGTTCAGAGTCTAATACAACTGTTTATTTCTCACGTTTCTGTCAATGTTTATTCTCTGCTTGTTTACCTAATTTCGAAATTGCTGATGAGGATGTTATACAACCTTTCCAATGTCATAAGAGAATGTTTTCTGATTTGACAAATAAGGATGCTAACAAAGAGCAAGTACCAGTGTTTATCTATCCTCTTGCCCTCAGAAACTTTCTCAACCAACCACAAATACAACAAGAACCACAACCCGAACGAATCATTGAACCTCCACAGTCACCACCTCAACCCACAAACACTGAACCTTCTCAACCCACAAACACTTATCCACCTCAAACCATAAACACTGAACCAATCACTAGACCTACATCTCCACCTATAATTACTACTACTTCACAACCACAATCTTCATCACACCCTCAACCTCAACCACAATCAAAACCAAAGAAGCCAAAGAAAAGCAAGGCTATAAGGCCATCAAGAAAACAGAGGATGGCTGAAGCTTCTAAGCCAAAGAAGGTTAGAAAGGAAAGGGATAACAAACCTAAGTCTCCTTCTATACTTGATGATTCTGTCTCAGCAGAAGAGAGAGCAGAAGTGAATCCTCCAACTAAGAGAAGGAGATTAATTATTGAAGAATCTGATGAAGATGTGAATGTTGAAGCTCCAGAGGATATTTCTAAGGAAATACCTGCTGTTGAGATAGAAAGAGATGGAAATGCTGATGCTCAAATGGATGACATTCTTGAACCATTGTTCCCATTCTCTGAGAACATGGACATTCCAATCTCTTCACCTGCTATATTCTTTGAGGCCACTGATGTAGTAAATTAAACCACCTTGGTCCATGAAGAAACAGTGGCTTCTCATACTGAGTTAATTTTTGATGCTCATCAATCTGTTGAACAGGGTGAGGAAATTGATCAATCACCTAAGGTGATAAACTCTGAGCCTATTGTGCAATCTACAGAGGATATTGTACAGCCTGTTATACAGCCTATTGTTGAACCTACTGCTGAAACTGTTGCAGAGGATGTTGTTGAGACTGTTGAAACTGTTGATGCATCTATTCCAATTCCTGAATCCACTCATCATGTTGAAGCTGAGATTGAAGATGAAACTGAAGGGAATACCTAGTCAAGCTCTTCTCAGAGTTTACCAGTCCAACCTGATGCTAAAGTTAAAAATTTTGCTGGTCCTTCATATCAAGCAGATGCTGAAGAAGAACACTATGAAAAATTTTTAAATGACTGGTACAAGGACACTTGTATCTTTCCTGTTGCAAGAGCAGCTGAATTTGTCAAGAGAACTTATACAACAATTACAAATCCAGAGATTCTATCTTGTCTCAAGGCTACAGTTGTACAAGTGAAGACTCTCAATTCTAAGTTTGATCTGTGTCAAAATGCAATTTCTGATGTTCGAGGTGATGTTGTCAGAGGAGATGATATGATTAAACTTGACAACAAGAACAAATTTCAATATCTTTCTCAGAATCAAGAAACTTTGTCTCACAGGCTGAGCAAAGTTGAAGCAAACCAGAATGCTATGTCTTCAAAATTTATTCTATTGCTACCTCCCTAGAGTTAATCACATCAATTCTTATGCCTGCTGATGTCAAAAAGGGGGAGAGAGTTGCTAAAGACAAATGCAAGCAATCTCAAACTCTGATCAGAAAGGATAATGCTGGAGATGGAGGAGCAAGTAATAAAGGCAAGGGCAAAACTGAAGAACTTCAAAATCTGAAAACTAGCAAGTCTTCTAAATCACAATTTGCTGGGATCAACACTGATACTCAAGGTACTTCAAAGACCAAGAGTTTGGTATATAAGAGATCTCTTTTTTAAAAAGTGAGGTTTCTTTTATTAAATAACAATTATTTAAATAAGAGGTCTCTTTACTTATATTATAAGAGACCATTTTTTGAAAAAAAGTGGTTTCTTTTCTTAAGTAATCAATTATTTGAATAAGGTGGTCTCTTATTAGCGGTTCATTTGCCTATATTTGTAGTAGTGCAAGTTATAATTTGTAGTCACCTTTCCTTTTAGTTAACTTCATTTTTGGATATCTTTTTATATTAATTAATTTTAAATAAATATTTAATAATAAACAAATTGTAATATATACGTTAATAATATACGGTGATTTAAGGTTCGAATCCTACTAACAACATTGTTAATGAGTGGAGTTTTTAACAACTTCTGAGAGGTTTACGGTGAGTTATAAAGGCCAAAGATTAACTATTATATGGAGAATAACGGTTGTGTTTGTAGGGTGAGCTGTACTTGAGATTGCTTCCAACTATTTATGGTTCTCTTAGAGATAGCGAGAATGCAAGGTCCTCTCTCAAGTTGCCTACGTACCCTTTATACATGGATCGATCAAGCTCGCGTAGTTCTAAGTCTATGTTGATTATGCTTGATCAGCAATATTGTGAGATTCATATCCGATTAGGACTCTTTTTCCTCTACACCAAACTACGAACAGGTTGTCTGTGACGCCCCAAATCCGGGGTCCAGATTTGGTGCCACATCAAATACAATTAAGTATAACTTAATTATACAGACGACCCCTCAACAAGGATCGATCTCAGGTTATAGTATGAAAAAAGAATCCAAATTACAACAATTATTATAACTACTATACCTTCTTATCAGAAGCGCAGTCCAATACTGTATGAGTCCATGCTGATTCTGAAATCTAACTTGAATAGAACGCCTTGCCACACTCGTTCGAATTATAAGACGTAGGTAGACCATTCTTAAGTCTAGCTAAAAGGTTAGATGAATAAAACAAGAGTGAGCCAACAAAGCCCGGTAAGTGAATAGTGAAGTAACAACTTCTAAATAAACTGAAAACTGACAACAAACATAAAGCTGGCTTCCAACAATAATAAGATGGTAGAATGATATGACTGGATGCAATAGAATAATATTGACGTTTGATACAACAGGATATCAACTGAAAGGCAAAGCGACAGTTGATAATAAAATATGTGCAAGGCAATTGACATTTCAATTAATAAACCAATTTCATTTCACAATCTTATAAATAAAACATTTTTAAAAGTGATTGGAGGTTTTTATTTCATAACAGACAATACGGGTGATCAGCCCATAAAGTCCCCATACCGGACACAAAGTCCCTCTGGACATTAATCCTCTCATTAGGATAGCTTGGGTTCCCAAGAGGCAACACATTGGCCTAGAAGGGTGTTGGACTGGATAGACTAGAACTACACCAATAATACACACAAACAGGTCGGACTGGTATTACCCGATCACTAACCTCTCCAATCGTTAGGAATCCTTAGAAACCATTTTGACGGAGTTCCTAACAGTTTACAAAATCACATTCTGAAGGCATTAATGTTTAGAAAACCCCTTATTAAATTTGTAAAACATTTTTAACACTGAAATCCTTTCAAAAACCTTTACTCCGAAGCACCTTTGACTCACTGATAACAAATCAGCCCAGTCTAAGTAACTTCAAAGTATTTTAAGAAAATAACTCATTTTGATTTGAAATGATAAAATTCAAAGGTTTGACTAAGTTCTCTGACATCAAGTGAATAGGGATATAAGTCTGAATCAAGAAGATATAGACTCAAAAGGAATCAAGGATTAGATCAGAGTACAAGGAAGGAAAGTTAAGTCAAAAGTCAAAGATGTGTATCATGATTAGTTTTAGGGCAATTAACTCCATTTAAATGATAATGAATATCAAGAATGGTAATCAAGTCTTTAGGTTAGTGGTTTGATCAACATTGTAATATATAGAGTTTTAAAACATTAAAGTAGGGCAACAAATTAATTTATTGTGATAAAGGTCTTGCATTAATGAAATAATGATTAGACAGGGTATAGTTAAATAAGTCTCACTTTTCTAAATCAAGGTTCTTTTAATTACGAGTTTTAAAACAGGCTTTAAAAACATATAGTTTTTTAGAACAAGGTTGTGTTGAAATAAGGTTCATTGGAAGACAAGTTCATTAAAAATATGATTCTTTAAAATATGGTTCATTAACACCCTGTTCTTTAAAACAGGGGTTCAATAAAACTTGGTTCATTAAAACAATTGCTCGATAAGATAGAAATTGAGAAAATACGAGTAAGTAATACTTGTGTTAATAAAATAGGATTTGATAACTAGAAGAAGGGTTATTAATCAATAAATCATAAAACAATCATTAAGTTTTAGAAATCGTATTTAAGATTTGAAAACCTGCTTGGCTCGTAGGGTATAAGACGATAGACATAATAAAGGTCAAAGTTTAGAACAAGGAACAGATTATAGAATCAAAGTTCACTGTTAATCTAAAGAAGAGTAGTTATAGGGTGCATAGCAATCAATATATATCTAAGGATAATTCACAAGATAACTCAATGGAAGAGGACAACAAGGTACTGATTACTTGCAAACTAATTTGAAAGAACATTTGATAATTAACAGGGGCAAATATACTTCACTTGAACAATAAATGAGGAATAGAAACACTTGCCTCAATATACGTAGTTCTGTTTCCAACACATCGATTTGTTACTCACTTTGCTTCAGTCTCTACTTCTTTATATAACGGTCTCTAATCGACTATACATCCATCTTTCTTCTATAATTCGTCCATCTCGATATCAATATACTTGTCAACTCCGATAAATATCCTCGTTCTTGAAATTCCATCTACACGCATAATGACTTCATACCGGCTTCATACTTTAAGCTATAATAAGGTAAAGTACTTTTTCAGTACACTATAATCCTCAATCCTCTAACTCTATTCTACCTAAACGGATCCTATAACGCTTAATAATTTAACATATATAACACGTACGAGTTATACTTACCAGACAATCTAGCATAATCAGATAAGTACTTAAGCACATAACACATAGCTCTCATTAGTCATGCAAATCACTTAAACACTTAACAATTAAAACATGCAGTTAACGTATGTCTGTGACAGCCCCAGATCCGGGGTCAAGAATCTAGGTCATCACGATCAAATTTCCATTTTTAATAACATTATATTCTTGACAGTTGAAATATAAATACTTGCTAGTACTCACACAATAGACCCCACACTATAACATTACACACCGGTCATATGCTCAGAGAACAACATCCATAATAATAACAGTTTAAAGTTAAAAGAGTTATTAGAAACCCAGAATCTTACTTAAGTAGTGTTGCTGAATATTACTTCGAGAGGAAGCATATAAACAACCAAAAGTTTATTTCTCACTTACACACTTAATTCACATAAGTCTACCAATACCCATCTGCCTATCAGCTACCTCAAGGATAGGCGCCAACACTCTCTCAAAAGGTCGTCTTTCCCTTACCCTCTTGCGGGGTGTAGTGCGGAGTATCGACATTTGAACTAGCTGTTATATACATAAGTAGCAAGAGTGAGCTATAATAGCTCAGCAAGATAAATTGTTGTTAACCAGTATCAAAGAAAACACACACACACACATATATATATATATATATATATATATATATATTAATAACGGAAGACCCATCATAATCTTTAAGAAAAGAATTAATTTTTTTATATTAAATACACCATCTATTTATTTTTATAAGAAAAGAAATATAAGACCATATAATATCAGTTTCTCTTCTAAATCATAAAAATAATTCCATAATTTCATACCATTTTTCCTTTTTCAGTATGTCGATCTGTAACCATTATCAATTCTTTCTTTAAATACTTTGGGTCGTTCACGACGCAGTTCTCCGATCGTTGTATCTCCTTTCCGCCTATATTGGTTGGGTAAGTAGACTCGTCTTCATCTTTGATCTGTGTTTATTTGAATCACTGAGTAGTGTAATACTGTTATACATGTGTGTATCTGTTGTGCGTAGATATGAGTATATATATGGGCTGTACTGTTCCGTATAATACGTATATCTGGTGTGTGTTATGTTGACTGCTGTGTGGTTGTTGACTATGCCTATTATTTCTACAAATGTGTTATGTTGACTGCTGTGTGGTTGTTGTTGACTATGCCTATTATTTCTACAAATAAGGTAAGTTACACTTATACATGCTGTCTGTGTGAACACGTGTGTTAGGTAGTCAGGCATATTTCCACTTTTTTCTATGTATTTTAATTATTAACGTTGATTAAATTGTTTTTATTATCTAATTAAAATAAGAATATTGAATTAATATATTAAATTAATAAACCTAAAATATTTTAATATTTGTCGTATCCCGCCGCACCTGAATCCCAATATTTTAAAATTTATCGAATCCTCGTATCCCCGTATAGTGCAATATTTACCTTAGGCATTTGGAAATTTGCTTTTCACCACTAAATTGAATAAGTTGTGGAACGAATTCACTTGATCACTTTGTGAAGCGAAAATTGGCTTTTGCCATTCGTGAAGAGCAAAAATGGTTAGGCCTCCTTGAGCAGCAATTTTGTGCTTCGCCCCCTTGAGTAGTGAAAACCTCCTAGGCCATGTGAGGAGCAAATCCTGTGTACTCCTTCAAAATCAATCTTCAACTTATTGCCTTAACAGATAACTCGAATTTAACCTTCCCACAATTAACTCCCTTTTCAGCACTTGATCAGTTATTCTGTCTATTCGAAATACCATGATCTATTTCATTGAGTTGACGTTTAGTGCACTGGTCTAGTTCTAAAACGACTAACCCTGATCTTGATCACTATACTTTCTTTTACAATATCAATTGAGCAAGTCTATAGCTTTGTTGTTGCTTCAAATGATATCCACGGGAGTCCTCTGGTACTAACATTGAATCTTAAATACTTCTAAAGTTTCAAATGTCTTTAAACTTTGTTCGTCATTGAGGACTGAACATATAGATGAACTTCTTTCCGTGACTCTTTGATAGACTTTAAAAAATACTTCTCGTATTTTGATTCTTTGTAATTACTGTATCTTCTAATCTTCAGGATTCTTGTGCTTCATTTAATATTGTACTATCTTTTGTTCCTGTGTTGAGTTATCGTTATCTCTATTACATATTACGTTACACTATGTTTTACACTGATGAAAATTTTGACATGTTTGAGTTGGTGAACATCATCAGGCGCGCAGATCATGTCTGAAAATTCGGTGCTCTGTGACATTGTTCATGTCCCCTTCTCTGCATATTTGCCAGCTCTTACTCATACGAACAAGGCAATTTTTGCTAATGGTGGCCTGGAAACTCTGTCTGTGGCACCATCATCCATTTAAGGCCTCTTGGATGCAGACAAGATGGCATAATTGCTATATTTATGATTTATGTTATGAAATTAATTAAGCCATGTATTATTTGCATTATTATCTGAATAAATGGCTTCTTATTTAAGGTTTTTTACTTGCATCAAAACGTAACATTCCCAATATGTTCAATGATCAAAGCAATGATCAACAAAAAAAAACATACTCAACAAATCTCAGTCCAAGCTATTCTCTGGACAACATTCTGCATTTTACTCAATTTTTTTTAAAGTATTGTAATTCAGCCAACACTCTAGAACCATTGTTTTAAAGATATTAAACAATGCAGTTTAAGAAACACTTGTCTGATTTCAATAATGGTTAATTGTAGATTTGTCTGAAATACTTTCAAACAATTGTTCGTATAAACCGTTGTGTAGGCCATTTAGTTTGCCATCTATTTTGAGTTGCTAGACAATGGTTTTTAAATCGTTGTATCGGACTGGTTTAGACAATACTTCTTTTGGGATGAAAATTAAACTATTATCTGTTTATTTCGGCCAATACTTTTTTGTTGGACTGTGTCTGATAAGTGTTGTATGTTTCAGTTTTTGCTGTAGTGTTTTTCGACAGCTCATAAATTCGATCATATTTGGTCGAAATTAGCCGGCCCCATTAAATTCAACCATATAAATAAGCCGCAATCAAATATATTTAATCGAAAAAGGCCTAACTGTCTTGTAGCGACCCAAATTTTTATTCCACAACAGCCTTGAGCACAAAACCAATGACAGTTGACAAATTTAAGCCAAATCATACTAGTAATGGGATGAAATGGTCAAGTTAATTACAATATTAGAAATTTCTTAATATAATGAAATGAGGATTAATTTGTGCACACTTATATATACAAGCTAGATTAAGGCGTTCATGTCAACCAGCTATTAGAAATTGGGTTAAAATATTCAGTAATTAATTATTAGCTGGTTAGAGGTAAAAGGTTACCTTTGTTTTGGCGGAGCCAAGCATCCAAGACCACTGGAATTCCATGGGCTGAATTGTTGAAATTATGAAACTAAGGTAAACATTTCAGAATGCATCCAACTAAGAAGTATTGAGCAATAAAAATATGTTTATAACATGGGTTAGTGGTAATGCTAATGGTGTGCTACATATAAGAAATGTCTAAAAAAAACGCCTAGAATATCTTCCGGAGATTTCTGCAACCTCCGATTAAATTTTATGGGAAATTCTGCCAATATACTATTAGTTATGAGGAACATATATGGTAGAATGAGAGGGGTGGAAGATGGAGAGAACTACCTTAAATATGCGTGGAGAAATACACTCCTGCTTCTAGAAGAATGAGCAAAAACAGCGGGTAATTAGAGACAATATACTCAGAAATCAAGGTAAACATGCAAACTTACAGAGTCTAGCTATTTATACTGATCAGGGAAAATTTATTAAAATTAGCATACAAATTCAACGTCATAAACCTAGCTAAATTTGCACACAAACAGAGAATGTTTGCTCTCACAAGGACATTTTAAACGAAATAAAAACTTGGTAAAAAGTTACTACAAGTCATTAACATGATTTTATCTTTCATTAGTAAGCAGGAAAAATATTTGATTGCCAGGCTTTCAGCACTTACAATAGAGTTTGCAGGGCACCTGATATACCATCTTTCTGCATGTTCAATATTAATCAGCAATGATTTACATGCATATGCCTCCTCAACTGGAACTACATATTTCTAGCAAGCTAGTTTGTTCTGTAAAACAAATATTACACTTGACATAAACCAATGTAAATCATAAAACATAATTTACAATCTCTGGTAGTTGCATCATACCCTGCCTATATTAGATTTAGATTTTCTGCTACAATGGAGAGAAATAAAAACAAAAGGAAATTTAATTCTAAAGAAGAAAGCTTAGAATAATCTGGTATAGCCTAGTGACGAAGACATATGCCTGCATAATCCACCTGTCCAATACAAGAGAAAGATTGAATTTAATTCAAGATGGATGAAGTTTTATAAATAAATAAATAGGTCGGCCGCGACCCTTTAATTATTTTAGAATGGAAGAAAATGGAAGACTATATACGCACGTTTCAAGAATTCGAGAGGATGATCGTGAAAGGAATTTCTAGAATTTTTTAAAGAGCTAATCATATACATAGGTGATCTCCACTTCCCGTCTCTCCCTCTAGCTTATTATAAATATTGTTTTTATTTTTGATTGATCAAAATGTGATTAAAATTATATGTATATTAAATAATTGATAAATATAAAATAAATTATATTATTAAAAAGTATATTTAATCTATTTTAAAATGTAACATTCAATTTCTTTAAATAATAATTGAATAATTTTTAATTTTTAATCAAAAATAAGTTAATTTGACCACTGAAAAGTAAAGAAAAACATGTAAAATGTGATAGAGAAAATATTTAATTTGCCACTATCTCCAAGGACTTGTGTAAAAAAATGTGAGCAAGACAAAAGGAATACAATTATTTTTACTTACACATCATCATACATTAGTAAAGCAATGTCCAAACCTTAAATTTGGTTAAAATTTGAAACTGTGAAAGTATTTAGATCCAAGGATCTCAGTATACTTGACTTAGTTATTAAAAAATTAAATTGATTTTCTAATTTACCACAATTAACTTATATCCACGTAATATGTGGAAAAATTGTCAAGTTAATTGATATAAAAATAATGACTTATAAATGCATAGATATTCCTAACCTTAAATTTGGTTAAAATTTGAAATTGTGAAAGTATTTAGATCCAGGGATCTTATATTTGACTTAGTTATTAAAAAATTAAATTGATTTTCTAATTTACCACAATTAACTTATATCCACGTAATATGTGGAAAAATTGTCAAGTTAATTGATATAAAAATAATGACTTATAAATGCATAGATATTTATAAAAATTAATAAATGTAGATGAATTCCTGGAACCTCAACTCAACTAGAATTTTAGAATCTTTTCAAAAAAAAAAACTAGAATTTTAGAATGGAAGACTATATATGTACGACTATATATGTACGTTTTGAGAGGATGAAATCCCAACAGGAATTTCTAGAATTTTTTAAAGAGCTAATCATATATATAGGTGATCTCAACTTCCACTTCCACTCTCTCCCACTAGCTCATTAAAAATGTTGTTTTTTTATTTTTGATTGCTCAAAATTTGATTAAAATTTATATATATATATATATATATATATTAAGTAATTGAGAAATATAAAATAAATTATATTATTAAAAAGTACATTTAATCTATTTTAAAATGTAACATTCAGTTTCTTAAAATAATAATTGAATAATTTTTAATTTTGATCAAATAAGTTAATTTGACCACTAAAAAGTAAACAAGAACATGTAAAATGTGATAGAGGAAATATTTAATTTGCCACTATCTTCAAGGGCTTGCGGAAAAAAAAGTGAGTAAGAATGCAAAAGGAATGCAATTATTTTTACTTACACATCATCATATGTTAGTGAAGCAACATCCTAAACTTATATCCACGTAATATGTGGAAAAATTGTCAAGTTAATTGATGTAAAAATAATGAATTATAAATGCATAGATATTCATAAAAATTAGTAAAATGTAAATGAATTCCTGAAAGCTCAACTCAACTAGAATTTTAGAATGGAAGATTACATACGTACGTTTCAAGAATTCGAGAGGATGAAATCCTTCTAGAATTTTTTAAAGAGCTAATCATATAGATAAGTGATCTCCACTTCCCGTCTCTCCCTCTAGCTCATTATAAATGTTGTTTTTTATTTTTGATTGATCATTAAAATTTATATGTACATTAAATAAATGAGAAATTTAAAAGAAATTATATTATTATAAAGTACATTTAATCTATTTTAAAATGTAAAATTCAGTTTTTTAAAATAATAATTGAATAATTTTTAATTAAAAATAATTTAATTTAACCACTAAAAAGTCAACAAAAACATATAAATGTGTAAAATGTAAAACCTCAACCCTTGGTGTGCTCGGGTGTCCACGGGTGCCGTTGGGTGTCGTTGGGTGCCTTGGTGTGCTCGGGTGCCGTCGGGTGCCTTGGTGTGCTCGGGTGCCCACGGGTGCCTTGGTGTGTTCGGGTGCCCAAGGGTGCCTTGGTGTGTTCGGGTCCGCACGGGTGCCGTCGGGTGCCTTGGTGTGCTCGGGTGCCCACGGGTGCCATCGGGTGCCTACTGGTGCCTTGGTGTGCTCGGGTGCCCGCGGGTGCCTTGGTGTGCTCGGGTGCCCCTGGGTGCCTACTGGTGCCTTGGTGTGCTCGGGTGCCCCGGGTTGAGTACTCAGTATATCCCGCATGAGCAGGTCTGAGGGGGTTTTTGACCTCTCGGTTCATGGATTGGCATGAGCAGGTCTGAGGGGGTTTTTGACCTCTCGGTTCATGGATTGGGCACTAAACCACTGTGCCAACTCAACCCCTTTATAATGTGTAAAATGTGATAGAGGAAATATTTAATTTGCCACTATCTCCAAGGGCTTGTGGAAAAAAAGTGAGCAAGAATGCAAAAGGAATGCAATTATTCTTACTTACATCATCATACGTTAGTAAAGGAGCGTCCTAACCTTAAATTTGGTTAAAATTTGAAACTCTTTGGTTAAAATTTGAAACTCTGAAAGTATTTAGATCCAAGGATCTCAGTATATTTGACTCAGTTTTTAAAAAATTAAATTAATTTTCTAATTTATCACAATTAACTTATATCCACGTAATGTGTGGAAAAATTGACAATAGATATAAAAATAATAACTTATAAATGCATAGATATTCATAAAAATTTCTAAAATGTAACTAAATTCCTGAAAGCTTAACTCAACTTTGTTATGGTCCAAAATTGTGTTTGACCTCCAGTTTCATAATGTCCACACTTTCTCCATGCATTTTAACTATACAAATAAATCCTGCAATAGGTTTAGGGATTTTTACATATTTAAAATTTAAAAATATCATGAAATATGTTCAGGAATATATTTTTGCAGATATTGTGTATTCAGGGATGATTTATGAAATCCTTAATATCTGTAATATCTGGTCATATTTTGATTATACTTGCGTTACTTGTGATATTTATGAGCTATATATATGTATATATATATGTACCAAGAGAAAGAAAGACATTTGTCACAGAGGGAGAGAGTTTAGAGAGAGGGATGGAAGGAAAAGACGGACAAGAACGACAACAGGAGGCTGAGAAGCGGAGTCAATTGCTTCAGCAGCTCCCGAACAAGAAATGTCCGAGGTGTGATTCCGAGGACACCAAGTTCAGTTATTTCAACAATAAGGACTTGTCACAGGAGCGCTACCATTGTAAAAACTGCAAAAGGTACTGGACCCATCGTGGAAAGTTGAGAGATGTACCGGAGAGTGCAGCTGTACAGAAACAGATGCTTGCTAGCATTAGTGTTGAAGTTGGTCCTTATAAAATAACGAGGGTCAATTCACTAGACGAATTATTTGGATTTAATTCTGGAAGCCAAGCTGATAGATCAAATGCGAATATCTCTCAGTCAGCCACCTACAATCAGGCTCAACTAAATTTTATCAGTGGCAATACTACCATGTGACATCAACATAACTCTGATCGGGGATAGTTAGGACCAGTACGGGAATCTTTTCTGGCTGGCCCTCCAATTTCAACTTCTGGGCAATCACTCAATTACATTTATCTTGTTTTGGTTGTAGACCTAGGAATAAATATGCTTTATGTAGTTCTTATATCATTTCTGGATGTTTATTTTGTTTTTAAATGAATAATATTTTATTTCTTTGATTGCTGACTGTTAAATAGGGAGGATTCCTTGAATTTGTGAACAATCTTTTGTGGTCGAGCTGACTCTAAATATATATGTTGTTGTTGGAATGTTTATAGTAAAAGTGGCCTCAAAAGTTAAAACTATGAACCGGTATGTAAATCAAATCTATATATTTTTTGAAGATTAAACGATTCATTAATCATAAGCCATACGGCATCTACAATAATAATTAAAATTCAACGAATACATTACAAAGATCAAATCAAGAGTTCCTTCACTAAAACTATCATCGTCTAGTAAATCTTCCATTGTGGCGCATCTCCCGCTCGTATTGCTTCCCGCTCGTATTGCTGACATATACAACTTTTTGGAAGAGACAATCTAACGAATTTCTGTAGCCTTGAGGATTATACATACCTAATTTGTCAGAACATGTCCTAAAAATCTACCAAAACTGTGATACCATACAAACTTTTATCAATGGATCATAATTATGAATATCCTGAAGATCTGCTATCTCGGACATGAAAGCACAGCCAAACTCTCACAAGGAGAGACAAAGAACACAAAACAAAACTCTCACAAGGAGAGATAAACTACCCAAAAATGGGTAGAGAAATCCCAATCACAGGGTAGAAAATACTCTCAACAAGGAGAGATTTATTAAACAGAAAGAAAATCAAGCAAAAACAATAATAAAGGGGCTTATCATCAATCAAAAATGGCTGATGATAGCCCCTAATCAAATTAGGAGTTCAGAGAGAAAAAATAGAGGATGCTAACTCGGTTATACAGGATAATAGCAGGACTAGTACTTGATGAAATGAAAATGTAATCAAATCTATATATTATGACTAAAATAAAAAATAAAACTCTAGTCAACCCGCTCTTGTAACACATTAAAGTTTTTAAAATGTTGGTCGCTTAACATGACGTGATTCTTTCCGGTTCGGTTTCCATTATTCTCATATATTTATTTAATTTAAAAAAAATTGTTTTCACCAAGAATATTTCAATAGTTAAACATGTAAAAAAATAATTGCAGGTAGGACGAAAGATTTAAAAAATAATTGAGCATGAGCATTCTTGCACAAATTTGAGGGTTTGAAGAACTAGTTAAACGGAATAGAATGGTGAAAAAAAATATTTTTAATTAGGTTTTTTGTAGTTAATTTTTCATTCAAAAATTTTATTTTCATTCACAAAGCATCTACGATGGAAATATTTTTAGCAAAAAAATTCTAGGTGATAAATATTATATATAACTAGCTTATAACCGTGCGATGCACAGATTTCTTTTTATATGTAATAAATTTTACTATATATTACAATAATATTTTTATATTATCAATATTTACAATATTTTATTTTAATTTTAATTTTAATGATTTAAGATAAATTTAATTAATGATATACATGGTTTAAAACTTATATTATAAAATTTTAAAATAAATACATTGTTGATGGGGTTCGAACCTTGAAATTTTAGTAAATTAATTTAATTATATAATATATTAGTGAAACTAACGGTCACTATTATACTTAAAATCTAAGGGTCATTATTAAATATCTAACGGTCATTATTTGTAGTATATAGATTTCTATTATATTTTGTTAGTGGTTACAAAATCTGGTGTGATATTTTTTGGGTATATATCAATTATTGCAAGATTATGTTTAAATTAAAAGTTAACATGTCTTAATTAGAAAAGAAATATTATTGATTGGATGGTATAATAGGTTTTTATATAAAGTAATATCATCAATAAGAAATAAACATTTTTAATTAAAAAAGGCAATCGGCGAATTATCATTACTAATATTATTTTATTATTTATTTTAATAATTAGGATGATCATGCCGAAAATTGAACCAAAAACTTTCAGTACCTGTGCGATACACGGGTTTCTTTTATTATGTTCTAAATTTTATTTAATATTACAATTATGCTTTTATATAATCATTATTTTTAATAATTTTTTTAAATTTAATTTAATATACTCATTGTTGTGGAATAAAAACGAGGGTTTTAGATTGCAGCTAGGGGAGCTTCGAGCTTTAATGTCAAGTGTTTCGTGGCTTAAATCGGGCCCTCACAACATGCCTACGTATCTCAGAGTTGAGAATCAAGCCAAAAATGAAGTTCCGAGAATAAGGAGTCAGACCCTTATATACGCGTTAGGAGACTTAGATTTAGAGTAGGGTTAGGAGGCTTGGTGGGCTGCCACCTCCTCTATGGAATTATAGATCCTTGTAGAAATCAGTTTCCATGTATGATTAGGTGCCTTGGAGGCTACTTGTAGAAGTTATATCCATATTTGACTCTTATTTGCAAGCTGTTAATTAGCCATCAATATTAATTACGAAATTAATATTTAATCAGGATTTTGGGCATCGTATTTAGACCACGCTAGGTCTAATTAATATATCATTAAATGTATCTTTATGGCTTATTTTTATCCCATATCACTCAAGTACATGGATTATACTAATGTTTACTTATTATAAACAACGTATACAAATTTTTAATATATTTTATTAATAATTGAAAAATATGGTGTGATGTTTTGGGGTATATATTAATGATTGTAAGATTAGTTTTAAATTAGGTAAATGGCCAAAATCATCACTGTACTATTCGAAAACTTTCACTTAGGTCATCAGCCCAAAAAAGCTTTTAGACGAATTACTTAATTCAATATAACTTTCGACTGGGTCATTGTACATTAAAAATATTTCGCTACCATTAATTTTCGTTGACTTAATGGAAGTCTGTTAACATTTTTCACCTCAGCTGCCAACTAGTTACACCTCAGCGCCATATCATCATCCATGTCATTCATCTAAAATCTAATATATTATTTATTTAACAAAAAAAAAGAAATAATAAAACATATAAAAATCTTTAACACAATCTCACCCCTAACTCTTTTTTACTAAATCTAATTTGACCCTCCCAACCAGCTAATACATATATAAATTGCATGTCGAGTGAATAAACACCTAAACATTCAACGCAAGATGACCTTTTTTAGTATGATATCTTTCTCGATCTTTAAAATGCATTTTTTTGCTCACATAAGTACCATCTAAGGCTCCAAGACAATTCTACATAAAAATTATAAAAATTTTATCCTAAAATATAATTGATTAAAAAATAAACTAAGCAATGGACAAATATTGATATAATTACCTAAAAATATTTCCAATTATTATCTTCACATCCTTCTCGTATAGGCAAAGGTTTCTTCAGGTCCTGGACATTTAAGTTCAAGACCGCTAGAAGACAATGGTTAAAGTGTCCATCCTCACTTCTTACAAAATAATTTTCCATTGATCGATTCTTCTTATGATGACATAATGTACAAAAATATTGCAGTTGATTCTTCTTATGATGACCTAATGTACAAAAATATTGCAGTCTAATCTCATTTTTTTAGTTTCCCTTAAACCTCCAATATTTCTAAACATCTCACAAAACACACTGAATGGGAACCCTATCATACGAAGTTCATTTTTACATCCAATATCACTAACTGTATCAATCTATTTATCTAGTCGAGAAATTAAAAGTGTTTTTCCCATCAAATACTAAGGGTCAAAGATAAATAAAAACTTGATTACCATCATATTCACTTGAAGACTTAGCAATAATCTATTTCTCTTGTCACTCCCAAACGAGCCATCAATACAAAGTGCAAAATACCTAAATATATGACAAATATATAAATGCCATTTTTTGAAAAATCTACTATAAATATCCATACAAAACTCCATATTCAATTAAAGGAAAAAAATGCAAACACACAAATATTTATTTACATATATAGCATATATCAATACAGAAATGTATCTTAAAGATGATCTTCAAATGATTTTTGAGTATTGTTTATTTGAAGTCGTTGCAGCTTGTATGGTCAATATATATGTTCGCGTATATACCTCGAAATCGGAGATATGATTGTTGAAATTGGAGAGGCCAAAGGATAAAAGAGAGATCGAGAGAGCGGAAACGGAGAGAGAGAGAGAGGAAAGATTGAGAGCGGAAGAAATTGAGTTGGGGGATCGAGAGATATGACGAAATGGAGGGAGGGGAGATCGAGAGAGGTAAAGGATGAGAGAGAAAGATGAGTGGCAAGAAGAAGAAAAAATCGAGCTTAATTAATAGGTCGGGAATGATGTTGTAAAACCCGAGGGTGAGGTCGAAATACTATTAACCGGGTATAATTTTATGGATTCCTATTACTTTAGATTAAAACCCAATTCAAATATCGTGTGACGTTATGAGAAGCCCATTCCCAGTTACAAGGCCTACTAACCTCCAACCAAACACCCCCATAATTCATTTTATATTTTTTCTGGCTCTATTGCTCTTCAATGATGCTCTAGGTTTAACTAAACATTGTCCGAATCATTGAAGTTTTTTTTCACACATTGTAAAATATTTGGCAATTTTCAATGTACAATTACTTCTTTCAGTTTTCACTATCCACTCATATATTTAGGACAAAGTATATTATAATATAGATTCTCAGTTTGGATCTTCATTATGTGCTATAAACCATACTCAGATTAAAATTATAAATTATAAATATATCCCAACTAAATCCAAATTAAATATATATAAATTGAAATAAAATTATTTTAATTTGGGTATGTCATATAGTCCAATGCTAGTAATTTTTGGTAGTTAGTAGTGTACATCCTTATGTGATTTGGTAACTAAAAGTAATGAGCTATAAATTTTATTCTATTATATTCTCTAAAATGAATGCTTCATGTAACATCTTCTTATCCTTATATTATATTTTTCAAATTCTGAACTTTAAACATTAACTTTTTTTTATTTCATATTAGAAAATGAGCAATAAGTTTTATGTTGTTAGGAATAATTCATAAGTTGTGATGTTGAGAATAGAATTTTGCTAATACATCTTCTATATCCTGATCTTATAAAGGATTTAGCACTTTGTATAGGATATATGTGTTAGACAGTAATCTGTAGAGGTTAGTCAGGAATAGTGCGTCAGAGACTACATTTCAGGAACTAAGAGCAGATCCTGATACAACGAGTCAGATCCTGATCAAATACTGATGGGATGGTTAGATCCTGATGGAATGGGAAATCCTGATATCAGTCGTGTTACTGATGATGTCATTATGGATGCTAAAGAAACTGGCAAGTGCTATAAAATAGGATCGTTGTTTTGAAAAACAAGCAAGAAGATATCGTGAAGGAAACGAATTCTCTATTGATGGAAACTATCAACTGGACGGCAGAACATTGTCATAAATAGATTATAATTCTGTTATTAGTTTATAGGTACCATTATAAATACTCTCTCAATATCATTGTAAAAAGAGGGAATTGTGAATGTTAGAGTGCATATCGTGTGAAGCTCTGTATAAGGTTTGTATTCGATAGTTCGAAACAAATAGAGAGAGAGAGAGAGATTTGTATTGTCACCAACTGCTAAAGGTGTTGTACACCTTTGGTAGAGTTTGTATATGATTTATTTTAATACAAACAAAGTTTGATTCATTCATTTGTTCTTGTTCATCTAATTAAGCAAAAATCAGACACGATTATATAACTTGTATTCAACCCCCCTTCTACAAGTTATTCGAGTTAACAATTGGTATCAGAGCAGGTTGATTTCGAATAATCATGAAGATCTGCAATCATGTCTGGTTATAAGGATGGTAATACTAAGATCCCTATGCTCAAGAGAAACGAATATACTCTATGGGAAGTGAAGATGTTGCATCACCTGGAAGCAACAGATCCTGATTATCTTGATAGAATCAGAGATGGGCCTTTTGTTCCAACAAGGCTTGTTCCTCAAGCAATTGTCGAAGGAAAAGTTGTTCCAGAACATACAGCAGAGAAGCCTAAATCTGAATGGACAGATAAGGAAAAGGAGAACGTTCTTAAGGATGCTAAGGTGAGAAACATACTATTCAACAGTCTTGATTCTGTTCTCACTAACTATGTTCTCTCTTGTAAGACTGCTAAGGAGATATGGGACAATCTAAAGATTCACTGTGAAGGAACAAAACCTGTCAGAAAGAATATGAGGACACTTCTCATACAACAATATGAGTACTTTGAATCCAAGTCTGGTGTGTCACTTACTGACACCTTTGATAGATTTACTAAACTCATCAATGAGATGGCCATGCATGGTAAATATTATGACTTGGAGGATATGAATATGAAGTTCATGGAAGCTCTTCCTGATTTCTACAATTAGAAGATATCTGCAATTGAGAAAGCTAATGATCTGGATGAAATATCATTAGAAGCAGTTTATGGAAAATTGAGAGCTTTTGAACTTGACAGGCAGCAGAAAAAGAGCAGGAGTGAAGGAAAGATGAAAACTGGGCACTCACTGCTCAATCTAAATCAAAGAAGCTTCCAGAAGAAAAGTCTGAATCTATTGAAAGAGACTTGAGGAAGAAGAAGAGCAAAGAAAGTTCTGAGTCAGAGACTACAGATATAGACTCTGAAGATAATGATTCTGAATCAGAGATGCAAGAACTCTTTGCTATGTTTGCTAAAGCTTTCAAGAAAGGAAGATTCAACAAGAGAAGATTTAGCAAAGGCTCTTTTCAGAAGAAAGAGGAGAAGAAGAGTGACAAAGGCAAAAGTACAATTATCAAGCTCGATAAGGCCAAAATCAAGTGCTTTAACTGCAGTGAGCTTGGACACTTTGCTAGTGAGTGCAAGAAGCCTAGGAATTCAGGGAAGGGTAATGCACTCATGGTCACACAGAAAGATTGGGCAGACTCCAGTGATTCTGAAGATGAATTGGATTATGACAACATTGCATTGATGGAAATTGCTTCAGACAAGCCTGGATCTCCAAAGAAAACTTCTTCATCTTCTTTTAAGGTATCACTTCACTCTCTTCATTCATTTGATAGCTTAGATTCTGATGATATTAGATCTATTCATGTGGAGTTTAAAAATCTTATCACTAATTTCAAAATTCTTGCTATTGAAAAAGATGAACTTAAGGCTAAGAATGATGAATTAGTTAGTAGAAATAATTTTCTTGAATCTGAGTTAATTCAAATGGAAGAATATAGGTTAAGTTCTGATAAAGCTAAGCATGATTATGGTGTTATTCTTGAGGCTTATGACTATGTCAGAAAATAACTTGAGGAAGAGAGAGATGTGATTAAAACCATTAACAATTCTGGTAAAAAGACTCAAGAAATCATTGAAAATCAAATTCTTGGTAAAGTTAATGGTTTAGGTTTTGATAAGGCTAGGCAAGAAGATACTGTAGCTATTGTCAATGATAATAGTAAAATTGAAGCTAGCACATCTAAGTCTGAAGGTAAGAAGATAGTTTCTGAACCTAAACATGTTAAATTTGTTGATTCTAAAGGTACCCCAGTTGTGCACAAAAGAATTAACAATAGCAGTTCAGATGAAAGAGTGTTAGAAAAACCTAAGAATGTCAACATAGGTTTTCTGTCTAAGTCTCAGTTGAAACAGAGACTAGAAATTATTTCAAAGTCTAGCAAGATTAGAAGAAATAGGAATGGAAAAGAAGGTATTAACAAAGAGAATAATTACAAGAATGTACCTGATGCACCTAGGAAGAAATGCTATAAATGTCGAAATCATAATCATTTGGCCCTAGACTGCAATCAAAAACATTCTTGGAAAACTGAGTCCAGATTCCCCAAGACTCAGAGAATTCAATACCAGCCACAAGAACCATGTTATCATTGTGGTACTTTACTTCAAACCATTTATATGTGTAAGGAATATCATGAACTGTATTATGACTATTATTCTCTGAAATCTGAAACTCCTAGTCACAAACAGTTTGTGAAATCAAAGTCTAAGGTTGACTCTGCAACAGGTAAATTAAAAGCAAAATCTTCAAAGCCTGTTGGTTCAAAAGTTAGTAAGAGAGGATCCAATCAAAGTTGGGTCCTAAAAATTCTAACTAGCTACTTTTCGTTTGCAGGGCACTGGAAAGAAGCATTCAATTATCTTGGACAGTGGATGCTCTGGACATATGACTGGAAAGAAGTCCCTGCTTACAAAGTTTGAGAGGAAAGCTGTCCTAGTAATATCCTTTGGAGATGGCAACAAAGGAGAAACTCTGGGATATGGTTCAATTATTTTGGGGAATGTCAACAAAGGAAAATGTAGCACTGGTTGAAGGCTTGAAACACACACTTTTAAGCATAAGTCAACTGAGTGATAAGGGTTACCAATCAATCTTTGACAGTAAAGGATGCAAGATCTTGAATATGAAGAATAGAGACATTGTTTTGACTGGTCAGAGACATGGTAACATATATGAAGCCAGCTTGAGTGACACATCTAAAGGAACTGTCAGATGTGTTTACAGCAAGGCATCAAATGATGAAAGCTGGAACTGGTACAAGAAGCTCTCACATCTCGACTTCAAGAAGCTTAATCAACTTGTTAAGCACCATCTGGTGAGAGGCCTACCTCAGGCAAATTATGTGCAAGATGGACTTTGTGATGCCTGTCAGCTTGGAAAACAAAGAAGAACCACTTTTAAGAGCAAGACAGAAAATTCAATTACTGAACTATTTCACATGTTGCATCTTGATTTATTTGGTCCAGTAAACATTATGTCTATCAACAAGAAAAGATATGCCCTAGTTATAGTGGATGATTACACAAGGTTCACATGGGTATTCTTTCTACACAACAAGGATGAGCTCCTCATCAAATCATTGAACTTGTCAAGAATATTCAAAATAGCTCTGAGTACAAGGTCAAAGTGCTCAGAAGTGACAATGGAACAGAATTAAGAATTCTACAATAGAGGAGTATTGTGCAGACAATGGAATTACTCAGCAAAATATCTGATGTTTTCTGCACCTGGAACACCTCAGCAGAATGGTGTAGTAGAAAGAAAGAACAGAACTCTCATAGAGGCAGCAAGAACCATGCTTGCAGATGCAAAGCTTTCAACCTATTTCTGGGCAGAAGCTATAAACACTACATGTTTCACTGAAAACTGTACCTTGGTAAATTCTCATGGTAAGACTCCCTATGAGATGATCAAAGGAAAGAAACCAAGTGTGAAATACTTTCACATCTTTGGATGCAAATGCTATGTCCTGAAAGTTCATCCAGAACAACTTGGAAAATTTGAAGCCAAATCGGATGAAGCAATCTTTCTAGGATATTCAGCATCAAAGGCCTTCAAAGTATACAATCTCAGAACTCACATTGTAATGGAATCAATTCATGTTGCATTTGATGATAAGACGTTTGGAATTTTGCAAACTGATGAAAGCCATGGCAATCTGGAATTTGAAAATCTTAAGTATTCTGAGATTCTCTCCAGTGATGATGAAGGTTCTCCAGAGGAAATCTCTATTGCTTCTCAAAGGAATGCTACTGTTGAGGGGGAGCAATTCAATCAAGGAGAACACAGTACTGGTCAGGATCAGACTAGTCTTTCAGTGTCTACTTCATCAGGAACTGATCCTTCAGAGTCTAATGAAGGAAGATCAGAAACTAGAAGCAATATTGAATCCACTGATTCTGCTGATCAAGGGGGAGCTTTTGAAGGAAATGAACACTTTTCTACAAGAAATACCTCTAACTTAGGGGGAGAGTCCAGCAGGAGAAATCTACCATCTGTTAGAAAATGGACAAGGGATCATACTGAAGATTTGATTATTGATGATCCAAAGAGTGGTGTTTGAACTAGAAGATCAATTCAAAATGAATGCTTGTACAGTTGTTTTCTCTCAAAGAATGAACCTAAGAAGGTTGAAGAAGCCTCACAGGATCCTGATTGGGTAATAGAAATGTAGGAAGAATTGAATGAGTTTGAGAAGAACAAAGTTTGAAAACTGGTACCAAGACCTAAAGATAGATCTATTGTTGGTGCTAAATGGGTTTTCAGAAACAAGCTAGATGAATCTAGTATGATTTTAAGAAACAAAGCAAGATTGGTGGCCAAGGGTTATTCTCTGGAGGAAGGAATTGACTATGATGAAACCTTTGCACCTGTAGTAAGATTGGAAGCAATCAGAATGTTTCTTGCATTTGCAGTTCATTAAAAATTCAAGGTATACCAGATGGATGTATAGAGTGCTTTTCTTAATGGCAAGCTTGATGAGGAAGTGTATGTGGAACAACCACCTAGTTTTTTTGATTCAAAGTTTCCAAATCATGTCTACAAACTTGACAAGGCACTCTATGGACTAAAGCAGGCACCAAGAGCATGGTATGAGACTTTGTCTAAATTTCTTCTTGAAAATGGCTTCACAGGAGGTACAATTGACAAAACTCTATTCTTTAGAAAGATAAAAGGTGATTTGCTTTTAGTTCAAGTTTATGTTGATGATATTATATTTGGTTCTACTAATGAAAAGCTATGTGCTAAGTTTAGCAAGCTTATGTAGTCTAAGTATCAGATGAGCATGATGGGTGAACTAAATTACTTTTTAGGCTTGCAAGTCAAACAGACTGAGACTGGTATTTTCATTAATCAGTCAAAGTATATCAAAGATCTTTTAAAAAGGTTTGACTTTCAAAATTGTTCAATTGCAAAGACACCCATGGCAACAGCCACTAAGCTAGACTCTGATCCTAAGGGAAAGAGTGTTGATAACACTAGCTATGGAGGCATGATAGGTTCACTGTTATATTTAACTGCAAGTAGACCTGATATAATGCTCTCTACCTGTTTATGTGCTAGATTCAAAAGTGATCCTAAGGAATCTCATTTAATTGTTGTGAAGAGAATTTTTAGATATCTCAAGGGAACTCCAAATCTTAGTTTGTGGTATCCTAGAGAATCTGATTTCTCCCTAATTGGCTATTTAGACTCTGATTATGCAGGGTGTAAAATAGACAGGAAAAGCACTACAGGTACATGTCAATTCTTGGGAAACAGATTGATTTTTTGGGCAAGCAAGAAGCAGCAATCAGTTTCAACCTCAACTGCAGAAGCTGAATACATTGCAGCAGACAGTTGTCATGCTCAACTCCTTGGGATAAGAAATTAGTTAATGGATTATGGTATGACACTTAGTAATATTCTTATGTTTTGTGATAATACTAGTGCTATCAAAATTGTAGAAAATCCAGTTCAATACTCAAGGACTAAGCACATTGATGTCAGCTGTTACTGCTTCAATCCTCAACAATCGACTTCAGGACAAGGAGCATCTCAAGATTGGATTTCTTGTCTGGGCAACTTGAATGAAAGCAGCTGACTCATCTTCATGCTTATTGAAGAAAATGAATAGCATCTCCATCAAGATCAACCTCAGACTCTTCACCAACTTCTATATCCTCAAGGTGTGAAGAGATTAGAGGAGGATTGTATCCAACTGGTAGATGTTTTAGAGGATATTCGTGGAAATAATCTGGGTTAAGACCAACCATATCTGACTCAATGAGAAAAGTCATCTTTTCTAAGAGATAGTTTACTTACTCCTGATCATCAAGAGTAAAGAACTTCTCAGTGGTAATGAACCAAAAGCTAGGGTTCATATGAAGATTTGGGTTGGAAGTCAAGATGGAAAGAGAAAAGAATGAAAAGGTTTTGGAGAATGGCATAAGACGTCGGTTTCTTTTATAGAAAGAAATGAGAAGCTGAACAGTCGTTTGGGAAACATCAATGCAGACAGTCATAATTATGTGTGACAATATTTCTTGTATTTTCAAGAAATATTGAATGAATTTAACCAATTGATTTTGTTCAGATTTTATTTATTTCTTTTATAGGTAAAAGAAAATGCCATGTGGAAACTTCATTTAGTCTCTGGAATCAGGATGATATTGATCAGGAATATAAGTGTGTTCACATCAGGATTAGTAATTCTTTTTATTTAGAAATCACATTGAATCGTGTGATTATCCTGATGAGAAGATCACATCAGGAAAAGGAAGCTGATCAGTATTGATTTTTATCTTGATTTTACCTTGACTTATTTACTTGAAATTATTTTTGGATTTTATTTTCCAAAAGTCGTAGGTCTGCATTTTTCAAGGACTGACACCTGTCAACCTACGTGTTAACGTGGGATAATGGGTCTGAAGGATTTTTGAAATATAATTATTTTGACACTCTAATCGTGTAATTGCTTTCTCTAATTTCATTCTCTAAAGCAAAAACACTCTCGAGTTCTCAAAATCACTAATCAATTTCAAAGATTTCTTATGTTCTTTTCAGATCAAAATGGCAACTCAAAGAAGACTACCCAAATCAGTAGCTTTCAAGTTTGGTGACTTTGATTTTATGATGAACAATCATGTTGCAGCTATCACCAACAAGGAAGGGGTGTCAACTGATTTTCACCCAATAATGGACTTTATGACGAAAGGACCATTAAGCTATGCCTTGACAGCATCTCCACAAATTAATCAAGTAGCTGTTTCACAAGCTTGGGAGAATGCTGAGGTAATTGACTCTACTCAGAGTCAATCAGGTAAGATTGTTCTACACTTAGGACAAGACTCATTTGATCTTACTGAATTTGTTGTTAATTCCATACTTTGCTTACCTGTTAGTACGAATTTTGAGAATGTACCATCTGATGATGATGTGAGAACTATGTTATCAAAATTAGGTTATGATGGACCTCTAGATAACATGAGCCAGTTAAATAGATCTTTTCTTAGGAAAGAATGGTCTTTCTTCTTTGATCAAATTGCTAAATGTTTTACTGGTAAATGTAGTTCTTTTCAACAAATTACTGCTGTTACATCACATATTGCATATGGCTTGCTTTATAACAGAGTTATTAATTTTGGTCACATTATCTTAAATCAGATGTGTATTAAACTTGGGTCAAGAGATCATGACAGGAATATGGTTTATTATCACAGATTCATGCAACTGTTTATTAACCATTTCATTCCTGATGTTGAAGCTAGATTTGGTAGAGAATATTGTGTTTCTTCTTATGTATAGCAAAAGAGAATTTTCTCTGACATTACAAAGAAGGACAGTGAAAAGAATCTAGATGAAATACCTGCATTACACTATCCAAATCATGTTCAGGTACTTCTAAGAACTCATCTTCCAACTATCTATAATTTTTCTTTCTTTGGTGGTGAAATGACTCAGGAACCTCAATTGGAGGAGAACCCCTTGTGTCTACCCAAGTAGCCAAAAACATTATAGTCTCTGAAACAAGTCTAGAACCAAATTTTGATCCACAACCTATTGTTTCAAAGAAGCCAACCTCTGATGTTTCTCAAAAGACATCAGTTGTACGGAAGAGAAGATTTGTCATTTCAAGTAGTAGTTCTAGTGAAGATGATGATAATATATCTCTTGCTGAGAGAGCAGAATTGAAGGCTACAATTCAACTTTCTATGCTAGGACAAAGAGATGGAACATCTAGTCACAGCCAGGCTGTAGTCTCGCAAAAGGCTGTAGTTTTTAAAAAGGGCTGTAGTCTCCAACTAACATTATGCAGGTCTCTACAAATAAGGCTATATCCAAGTCAGTATCTGACAAGAAGGATCTTGATCTTCATTCTTCATGGGAAACTACATTGATATACAGACTGGCTATGGAACTTATTTCTCTACAAGTGAAGCTTTCCAGGCTTGTTCTAGATTTTCTAACTAAAAGAGTTCGTAAACTTTCATTTCCTGAAGAATATGGACTGTTACATCAAAGACTTGATTTAATGAAGACGTACTTCTATGTATCAGTCAGAAAGGAATTACACAAGAAATTTGGACTTCCTATGCATGTTGCACTTCAATCACTTCGTGCATATCTATTTGATAAGGATGTCATTGTTGAAGATGCTTCAGCTCAAGGTGAACAAGAGGAGCTAGTTGATAGAGGAAAGCAGTCAACAGAAGGTACTATTGCACCAGTGGTGAATAGTAGAATAGATCATATCACAGTCACTACAACACAAGAACCAACTATTCAGAGGTTGGATGACTCAGGAACTGTGATTGATGATGCTGAAAGGTCTTCTGTGATGACTGAAATTGCAAGTGAGAAACCCTATGATATGGGAGGAATGACTTTGAATGACTTTTCTGAAGATCAAACCAATATTGTTCTTTCGGAGTCTATCCACCTTGAGGGTGTGTCTCAGCAACCAACACTTAAAGACGGTGACATACTAGCTATGGTGTCTAATGAAGTATTACTGAAGACATCAGAGTCTAGTGTAAAACCTGAAAGTGGTATACTGGAGCCTATAGTTTCTGGAAAGAAAGTAGATGTTTGTAAGGGTTCAGAGATTATAGCAGCTCACTCCTTGGAGAAAACCTCAAGCCCCATTCCATATGAGGAACCCTCTCTCCATGTGATTTCAGGTATAAAAACTTCTTTTAACCCCTATTTTTCTGTAGGTCATGAGAGCACTTATCCAAATTTGAGTGATACAGTTGAAAAGATGGACATAGATCCACACATAGAGAGGCTGGCTCCTGACCAGGCAAAAGGAGAGGTAGAAAGAATGTTGACTTTAGATAGTCAAAGTAAGAATGAGGGTATGGATGATCAACTCCATAGTGAGGGAGAGAAAGTTAGGAAACCACCATCGTTTGATTTCTGGGATCAGGTTTTTCCTAAATCTTGGTCTGAAAATATTGGTATGGATGCTGGTACTTATTCCTTTATCAAGATGTATGAGAAGAATGACTTAGTACATCACAATGCAAAGCCAGAAGTTAAAGCTCAGAAACAGAAAGACAGGCTTGCAGGAATCATCAACAGAAGAGGTGAAAGGCTAAGACAAACTTCTACTCAACCAGTACCAGCAGATACTTTTAATGATCCTAGTATTCCTTTGTATGTACTTCCAATATCAGCTAGAATTGAGACATCAACAGTATCTGATCAATCTAAGGAGGAGTCAGGTTATGTAGATGTTGGTACACAGAATACTGGTGGAGGACAGGATGATCATACTTCAGCTCCAGATCAGAAAGATGAAGATGTTTATACTTCTACTCAAGTATTATTACTTGAATATCATTCTATACAGGAAACTTCTTCTACAAGACTTGAAGATATGGTTCTTTCTGCATCTGAATCTGAAGATACAACAAACACTTCCAACATTGAAGTCAATTCTGAAATTCTTCGAAACATTCAGAAATCTCAAAGTGATATTCAATCGAGACTTCAAATTCATGAAGAAAACCAAGTCACTATTATCGATAATCAAGCAGTTCTGATGAATCTCATTTGTTCTGTTACTGAATCTCTTGGAATTAATGTTGCTGATGTCAAAAAGGGTGAGATAATTACAATTCAGAAACAACAACAACAACAGACTGGGGGAGATAAATATACTGGGAGCAGAATTAAGGGTGACAGAGTTGGTAAATTTCATCATGGAAGTGATAAAGGAAAAGAAGCATCAAATAGTTGAATTCTTTCTTCTAAGTACTAGATACATGTCTACATCTAAAGAAGGAGGTACTTAACTTCATGATCTTAAATTCATAAATTCTATTCTGGTTGTATTGTTATGTGTTTTGACATCTACAACTTAGATTTATGCTTCAGATTCTAAAGCATAAATAGGGGGAGATTGTTAGGAATAATTCATAAGTTGTGATGTTGAGAATAGAACTTTGCTAATACTTCTTGTATATCCTGATCTTATAAAGGATTTATCACTTTGTATAGGATATATGTGTTAGATAGTAATCTGTAGAGGTTAGTCAGGAATAATGCATCAGAGACTACATTTCAGGAACTAAGAGCAGATCCTGATACAGTAAGTCAGATCCTGATCAAATACTGATGGGATGGTCAGATCCTGATGGAATGGGAAATCCTGATATCAGTCGTGTTACTGATGATGTCATTATGAATGCTACAGAAACTGGCAAGTGCTATAAAACACGATCGTTGTTTTGAAAAACAAGCAAGAAGATATCGTGAAGGAAATGAATTCTCTATTGATGGAAACTATCAACTGGACGGCAGAACTTTGTCATAGATAGATTATAATTATGTTATTAGTTGATAGGTAGCATTATAAATACTCTCTCAATATCATTGTAAAAAGAGGGAATTGTGAATTTTAGAGTGCATATCGTGTCAAGCTCTATATAAGGTTTGTATTCGATAGTTCGAAACAAACAGAGAGAGAGAGATTTGTATTTTCAGCAGCTGCTAAAGGTATTGTACACCTTTGGTAGAGTTTGTATTTGATTTATTTTAATGCAAACAAAGTTTGATTCATTCGTTTGTTCTTGTTCATCTAATCAAGCAAAAATCAGACATGATTATATAACTTGTATTCACCCCCCCTTCTACAAGTTATTCGAGTTAACATATGTTATTATTTTTATTTTAAATTTTGTAAAAACACAAAAAAATTTCATTAACAGAAATAATCTATTCTTATATATACCCGTTTCAGAGTGAACCAAATAGATTATATTGTAAATCAATTCTCATTCCATCATGATACAAACATCATCGGTAACATTGTTCCCATTCCCATTTACCCCTTCAAACGACTCCTATTCCAGGAGAGATATATTTAACATATACTTCTTCAAATGGAAAGATATGTTCGGGTGCGGGGGTGCGCAGGGATGCGGCCCGATACGTACGGGATGCGCTATCTGGCGTGTCCTCATATTTCACTGCTCCGATTCGTAGGGGTATGGGAAGGGGGATGCGGCCAGGAATGGCATAAATAGTAATAAGAAGATTAGATTGAGAGGAGAAAAGAGAGCAGTTTTCATCACCGTTGGTTGTTTCCAGTCGTTCTCATCGCCGTTCTCTGATCGTCGCATCTCCTTTCCACCTTTATTTGTTGGGTAAGTAGACTTGTCTTCATATTTAATCTGTGTTTATTTGAATCACTGAGTAGTGTACAACTGATATACATGTGTGTATCAATTGTGTGTATATATGCATATATATGTGGGGTGTACCATTCCGTTTATACATATATTTGGTGTGTGTTATGTTGACTGTTGTGTGGTTGTTGTTGACTATGCCTATTCTTTCTACAAATACGATAAGTTACACTTATACATGCTGTGTGCGTGAACACGTGTGTTAGGAAGTCAGTCATATTACCACTTTTTGCTATGTATTTTAATTATTAAGGATGATTGAATTGTTTTTATTATCTAATTAAAATAAAAATATTGAATTAATATATTAAATAAACATAAAATATTTTAATATTTGTCGTATCCCGCCGCACCCGATCCCAATATTTTAAAATTTTTCGAATCCTCGTATTCCCATACTGTGCACCCGCATCCCCGCGCCTGCACTCGTGCTTCATTGGTGTGTGTGTATATAAGTGGTGCATTGAATTTTTGTAAATTTTTTTAGTGATTGGGACTCAGTTCTCATTGTAAAAAGGGTCTCAATGAAGTAGCTGCCTATATATATATAAATTTTTTTTTGTTATGCCCAATTTTTGATATGGTATAAGGTATTGGGTTTGATAGAATGGGATGTGCGAGGTGGGACCTCGACCAGTTTCATTATTTATTAAAATCACAGGATGTGCCTAATGATGATATAGGAACAATGAGCCTAAGTGGGCTTGGACCGAGGATCATCTCGCATCGCTTTACCCATGTTGCATCGCATTAGTGGCTTAGGGGATGGCCTTACATTGCCAGTTCCCTTCGCTTCACTAGTGAGTATGTGGATTTCTGATAAGAGGGGTGGTTGATGATCACCATGATAAAAGAAGACTTGGATGAGAGTTGGGGTGGGCTTGCATGAGTTATTTGGGAAGTGAGAATGGCCTCACTATGAACCCTAATGTGATCTGAGGCTCCAGGTCGGCTCGTACTGTTATTTTTTTAGAAAGGTAACTGAATGGTGTTGTGTTATTTAAAAATTCATATTAGTGCGCAAGTTCGCATCCTGTGTTATTTCAGGAACATTTTGGAAACCCATTGATGAATGGGTATGTCTTGTTTAGGCAGGGACATTTTCCTACAATCACGCGAAGAAATACGAAAATGCCACAAGATTGTAGAAACACGTGTGGGACCGATCGAGTTATGGGCTGAAGGCCTGATTATAGTGGACTTAGGCCACGCGGATTGACAAAACCCTGACTCTAGCTAGGGTGACTTGTTCCCCAATATCTACGTGAGCCTGATCCCTATATAAAGGGGCACGTAAGCACTACGTGAAATTGACACATGACATGAGTAAGAGAAAGTACGAATTCTCTATTCAATCAATTTGTGAGATCATCATATAAATTCAGCCACCACCCACAACAACCTTCCTCTGCCATTAAACACCGCCTTATATTTTCATTCCGACTAGCAACCTCCAAAACACTATTGTACGAAATTCTCCCTGTAACAATATTTAACACATCTATAACCTTTATGAATAAACAAAACCCCTTTTTAACGGTTCTACTTTGTACCAAATTTGGTTCGCACTATATTTTGGTTTCACCCCGAAACTCCTATTTCTACTAGAATTCTATGTTGTTTTTTTTAATTCTATTTCCACTTTGACCGCTATAAAACCACACCACATATATATAGGAATTTTTCGAAAAATTACCGTATCACTAAAATCATTATATCTTGACATCCGTGTGATTTGAACGTCGAAAAAATAATTTAAAAAAATAGATTCATCATTCGGGACAAGACTAGTTAAAAGGAAAATCCATTTTGACCGGTTTGACCATTAAAAAACCACACCAAATACATATAGGATTTTTTTTGAAAAATTAACGCATCACTAAAATCGTTATATCTTGACATCCGTGCGATTGGAATGTCAAAAAAATAATTTAAAAAAATAGATTCATCATTCGGGAAAAGACTAGTCAAAAGGAAAGTCCACTTTGACCGGTTTGACCGTTATAAAACCACACCAAATATATATAGGGGTTAATGCATCACTAAAATCGTTATATCTTGACATTCGTGCGATTGGAATGTCAAAAAAATAGATTCATCATTCGGGACAAGACTAGTTAAAAGGAAAGTCTACTTTGCCCGGTTTGACCGTTATAAAACCACACCAAATACATATAGGAATTTTTTTGAAAAATTAACACATCACTAAAATCGTTATATCTTGACATCCGTGCAATTGGAACATCTAAAAAATAATTTAAAAAAATAGATTCTTCATACGGGACAAGACTAGTTAAAAGGAAAGTCCACTTTCACCGGTTTGACCGTTATAAAACCACACCAAATACATATAGGAATTTTTTTGAAAAATTAACGCATCACTAAAATCATTATATCTTGACATCCGTGCGATTGGAACGTCGAAGAAATAATTTAAAAAAAAAGATTCACCATTCGGAACAAGACTAGTTAAAAAAATAGGTAATGCAACACTTTAAACAGCAAATGCAACACTACTGTTAGCTACTGCAACGCTTCTGACACGTCAGCAATTACCACGTCAGCAAAGGTGGGTCCCACAATTACCACGTCAGCAATTGTGGGCCCTACAATTGACACGTCAGCTTTGGTTGTCCTCCTGCCACGTCAGCAGTGGTGGGTCCAACACTGCCACGTTAGATTTTTTTTAAAAAAAAATAAACCTAATGCAACACTTCAAACAGCAAATGCAACACTACTGGTATCTAATCCAACACTTCTGACATGTCAGCAAATGACACGTCAGCAGTTGTGGGCCCCATAATTGACACGTCAGCATTGTTTGCCATCCTTCCACTTCACTCTTCTGGGGCCCACACTGCCACGTCAGCAGTTGTGGGTCCCACACTGCCACGTCAGATTTTTTAAAAAAAAACTAATGCAACACTTCAAACAGCAAATGCAACACTATAGGTATCTAACGCCACACCACAATTGCCACGTCAGCAAATGCCAGGTCAGCACATGTGGGTCCCAATTCTGCCACGTCATCTAGTGTTGCATATTGTGAAACACTGTTGCATATCTAATGCAACACCAGCAGCTAGTGTTGCATATTGTGGAACAATGTTGGTAATACGCAACAATAAATTGTATCTAACGCAACACCATTTCAGCGCAGTTGCAAAAGACCCAAAATTTCTAGCTAACGAAACGCTTTCTGTGCAACACTTTATAAAAAGAGTTGCGTATGTACGTTTATGGCATAGTGTCAATGGTCAAGAGTCAAGCGGTATCACTCCAGAGTCAGGCATCATCCCTCAAGACACTGGAAAATCAGATTGGTCAACTTGCAACTGCCTTACTCCATAGACCTCAAGGGACTCTTCTGAGCAACACAGAACCTAATCCAGGAAAGAAAGAAGGCAAGGAACATGTACAAGCTATTACTCTGCGGTCAGGAAAAGTAGTTGGGAGCACAGAAGGTGAACAAATCTCAAAACAGGCTGAGCAAGAGGAAGTTGTAGAAAAGGAAAAGCAGCCAATCAATCAACCAGCAAGGCAGTCAGCTCCTTTAGTGACTGATCCTCCAGTGTATCCGCCTCTACCGTTTCCTCAAAGGTTGCAAAAACAGAAACTGGATCACCAATTTGGCAAATTTTTGGAGGTCTTTAAAAAGTTACATATTAACATCCCATTTGCTGAAGCTTTGGAACAAATGCCTAGTTACGCCAAGTTTATGAAGGGAATTCTCTCGAAGAAGTTATAGCTTGCTGATTTTGAGACAGTTGCATTGACGGAGGAATGTAGTGCAATTTTGCAACAAAAACTACCTCCAAAGCTCAAGGATCCAGGTAGCTTCACCATTCCTTGCACTATTGGTAATGTGTCATTCAACAAATGCTTGTGTGATCTTGGGGCTAGCATCAATTTGATGCCTCTTTCAGTCTTCATGACACTTGGACTTCCCGACCCAAAACCAACCAATATCTCGTTGCAGCTAGCTGACAGGTCGGTTACATATCCTCGTGGAATAGTGGACGATGTTTTAGTTAAGGTGGATAAATTAATTTTTCCAGCTGACTTTGTCATTTTGGATTTTGAGGAAGACAAGAACATCCCTATCATTTTGGGAAGGCCATTCTTGGCCACAGGCAAAACATTGATCGATGTTCAAAAAGGGGAGCTGACTATGAGAATGCATGATCAAAATGTCACATTCAATGTTTTTAAAGCAATGCAACTTCCGACTGAAGAAGAAGAATGTTTCAGACTTGATATGGTGAAGTCACTACAGCATAAGGAAATGAATCAGTTGTTGAATTCAGATGCCTTGGTAAGCACTTTACAAGGGGAATATGATTCCGATGACGAAGAAATTGCAGAATGTGTGCAGCTGTTGAATGCTAACCCTTTCCAAAGGAAGTTTAATGCTCTACAGGAATCTCTCGGCTTATCTGAGCTTCAAAAATCACAGTTTCATCTAAAGCCATCTATTGAAGAAGCTCCTGAACTTGAACTTAAGCCACTGCCGGATCATTTGAGGTATGCATTTCTAGGTGCAGCATCTACATTGCCTGTTATTATTGATTCTAACCTGTCAGGTAGTGAGGAAGAAAAACTTTTGCGGATTCTGAGAGAATTCAAGTCAGCCATAGGGTGGACCATAGCTGACATCAAGGGCATCAGCCCCTCTTATTGCATATACAAAATCCCAATGGAGGAAGGAAGCAAACTTTCTGTGGAACATCAAAGGAGGCTAAATCCAATCATGAAAGAGGTTGTCAAGAAAGAGATTCTTAAATGGCTAGATGCAAGAATCATCTATCCTATCTCTGATAGTTCTTGGGTGAGCCCCGTTCAGTATGTACCAAAGAAAGGGGGTATGATAGTGGTAGCCAATGAAAAGAACGAACTTATTCCAACTCGGACAGTCACGGGTTGGAGAGTGTGTATGGACTACAGGAAACTGAACAAGGCTACTAGGAAGGATCACTTCCCTCTACCGTTCATTGATCACATGCTGGACAGACTAGCTGGTCATGAGTACTACTGTTTGCTAGATGGGTATTCGGGCTATAATCAGATTGCCATAGCCCCGGAAGATCAGGAGAAGACCACTTTCACTTGCCCGTTTGGCACTTTTGTTTTCCGACGGGTTTCTTTTGGTCTTTGTGGTGCTCCAGCCACTTTCCAAAGATGCATGATGGCCATCTTTTCAGATATGATTGGAATTAATGTGGAAGTCTTCATGGACGATTTCTCAGTGTTTGGGTCTTCTTATAACGAATGCTTGCATAATCTGAGCTTGGTGTTGAAACGATGTGTAGAGACAAATCTAGTGCTCAACTGGGAGAAATGCCATTTCATGGTACAGGAAGGCATCATTCTAGGTCACAAGGTGTCTAAAAAGGGCTTAGAAATTGACAAGGCCAAATTGGAGACAATCGAGAAACTTCCTCCTCCTAACTCAGTTAAGGGAGTTCGCAGCTTTCTGGGACACGCCGGTTTCTATAGGCGTTTTATAAAGGACTTCTCTAAAATTACAAAGACACTCTGCAGTCTATTAGAGAAGGATGCTCCTTTTAAATTCACTGATGAATGCTTGAGAGCATTTGAGCATTTAAAAAAGAAGCTGACAACTACTCCAATCATTACAGCCCCTAACTGGGATGAGCTATTCGAGATGATGTGTGACGCAAGTGATTTCGCCGTGGGCGTGGTTCTCGGGCAACGAAAGATGAATGTGTTTCATGTGGTTTACTATGCTAGTAAGACCCTGAATGATGCACAACTGAATTATACAACCATTGAAAAGGAACTTTTTGCAGTTGTCTACGGGTTCGAAAAATTCAGATCCTACTTGCTTGGTGCAAAGGTCACGGTCTACACAGACCACGTAGCCATCAGATATTTACTCTCCAAAAAGGATGCTAAACCCCGATTGATTCGATGGGTACTCTTGCTTCAGGAGTTTGAGCTTGAAATTAAGGACAGAAAGGGGACTGAAAATCAAGTGGCTGACCATCTCTCAAGGTTGGAGCGGGGCGAGGAAATCAAGAAGGATGAGACTCTAATCAATCAACACTTTCCGGATGAGCATTTATTTCTTGTGCAAGGTGAAGTACCTTGGTTTGCAGACTTTGTGAATTATCTGGTGAGCAATGTCATTCCATCTGAGCTCTCTTATGCTCAAAAGAAGAAATTTCTGCATGATGTCAAATGGTACCGTTGGGACGAGCCTTACTTATTCAAGCAAGGACCGGATAAGCTTCTCAGGCGTTGTATTCCATATAGTGAAATGGAAGGGATTTTGCGAGATTGTCATGACACTATCTATGGTGGACATTATGGTGGAGATAAAACCGCTGCTCGAGTGCTTCAAGCTGGATTTTTCTGGCCAACTCTATTCAAAGATACTCATCAGTTCGTGATGAGATGTGATCGATGCCAAAGAGTTGGTAATATTTCGAGGAGGAACGAGATGCCTCTAAATAATATGCTTGAAGTGGATATTTTTGATGTTTGGGGAATCGACTTCATGGGACCTTTCGTTCCCTCATGCAACAACCAGTACATTCTTTTGGCAGTGGATTATGTGTCCAAATGGGTTGAGGTGAAAGCTCTATCGACGAACGATGCTAAGGTAGTGCTCAACTTTCTACACAAACAGATCTTCACTCGTTTTGGAACTCCTCGTGCTATTATCAGTGATGAAGGAACTCATTTTTGCAATCGCCAGTTCACGGCTTTATTAGCCAAGTATCGAGCATCTTACCGCGTTGCAACAGCCTATCATCCTTAGACAAATGGTCAAGCCGAGGTTTCTAATCGGGAAATCAAAAGAATCTTGGAAAAGGTAGTGAATCCTTCGAGGAAGGATTGGTCCTTGAAATTAGATGAAGCCGTATGGGCCTACAGGACCGCGTATAAAACTCCATTGGGAATGTCACCCTTCCAGTTGGTTTATGGGAAAGCGTGTCATTTGCCAGCGGAGCTGGAGCATAAGGCATACTTGGCCTTGCAGAAGTTGAACTTTGACATGAAGTTAGCTGGTGAAAAGCGGTTGTTGCAATTAAATGAATTGGAAGAATTCCGTTCTCAAGCCTATGAGAACTCGAAGATGTACAAGGAGAAAGTGAAGAAGTGGCACGACAGAAAATTGGTGCCCAAAACCTTTGAACCAGGCCAACTAGTACTTTTTTTCAACTCCCGGATTAAACTCTTCCCGGGAAAGCTTAAATCAAGGTGGTCCGGTCCTTTCAAGGTGAAGACAGTGTTTCCACATGGTGCAGTGGAAATTTTCAGTGAATCTCCAAACAAGTCGTTCAAGGTGAACGGTCAAAGATTAAAGCATTACTACGGTGTCACGGTGAATAGGGAGGCATTCACCATCAGTTTTGCTTCCACATGAGCCTCAGCAGTAATGTCAAGCTAATGACAGTAAAGAAGCGCTTCATGGGAGGCAACCCACGCGTTGTTCTTGCTTTTGTTTGAAAAAAAAATGAATGAAAAATGAAAAAAAAATTGCAAGTTGAAAATTTCCAGGAGGCATATCGCGCTAGAGCGCTTGAATCAGTGCAACAGCGCCTGATGCGCATAGCGCAGCTGCGCGACCCAACGCGCCCCTACGCCTCTCCCTTACTGTCCAGCCGCATATCATATTTCCCAAACCCTCCTTATTTCACTTCTTTTATGTATCCCTCCCACCCCTTATTTCTCCCCACAACAAAAAACCTAACTGCATAAAATTCTAATCCCTACCATCAAACCCAACACTTCATCTTCTCTACACAACACCTATACCCAATTCCTCCAAACACCCACCCTCTCATATCTTCCATTCCTAAATCCACCCAATCCCATCTCCTCTCATAACGCAAATAATAATCCATATACACCCACCTATATATACACCTATACACACAAATCCCCTCTCTATTCCAAATCATTCAACCACCATTAAAGCTTCAAGGGATCTCTAATTCAAGTTTGGGGGAGTGCTTGCAAGGTTCTCATCTTCAATTCATGGGGTAACTTTCTTCCTAGTTTAATTATTTATATTGAATTGAATTTTTGGAATTGGGATATTGTGTGTGGTGGAATATTTTGGGGTTGTTACTATTTGTTGAATTTGTGTTGCTAAAGAGTGTTATGGCTCCAAAGAGATTACGTGTGGCGAGTAGTAGTAGTTCGGAGGAGGTGGAGGTGGATTATGATGTAGACAAATTTGTGTCTAAGGCGGCACAACTTGAGTTTGATAATCTTTTGACGAAAGTCGTAATCAAGGAGAGGGGTTTCTCTCCTTCGGTCGAGGATGGAGATTTGGTAGCTATGGTGTCGGAGTTGGGTTGGTGGACTTTTTGTGCAAAGCCCGTGGCGGTCCCATTGAGCATAGTTAGGGAGTTTTATGCCAATGCTAAGGACCAGAAAAATGGAATCACTATGGTTAGGGGCCAGGCTGTGGCTTACAAGTCTGGGCCTATCCGGCTTATATCTCAACCGGAAAAACCTAGAGGTGCTGAGGATTGGGTACAGAAGAAACCGGGATGATGTTGACTTAGACGCTATTATAGCGGGGATGTGTATACCGGGCACGGCGTGGAAGTGCAAGGCAGGTTCTACTGAGCCGAGTACTTTTCCTGTAGCTGCATTGACTAGGTATGCTCGAGCTTGGTTCCTATTTCTGTGTGCCCAAATAATGCCATCTTCACATGTCGCTGATGTTACTGTTGATCGTGCTATCATTTTGTGGGGTATTCTGAACGGGAAATACATTGATCTCGGTTACCTAATCTATCAGAATATCATGAAATTCTTACGGGGTAGCACTACAGGCGGGATTCCACACGCCGTTATTATACCTGAGTTGTGTGTTCATGTTGGTGTTACTTGGCATAATGACGAGACTCTGCACAGGCCGATGAGTTCTATTGATCATCATGTGATTCAGAGGATGACAGAATGGTCGGGTGGCACTCCTCACCCTAGGGGCCTTGGTTATGTTACTATTGCTGAGGGAGGTGGTATTCCGCAACCGGTGGTGGAGAGGAGGCCTCGTCAGTCAGACAGAGCGGGACCTTCCCACGCACAGATGAGCCAGGGGAATGTGGTTTTCAGTGATGCTCAGTTCAGGCGCATGATGAGGCGTTATGATACTACACATGATATGTTTCACAGATTTGCTACAGACTTGACTCAGTCATTAGATGGAATGTACCAGCAGCAGGGTATTCATGTCACATGGCCCACTTTCGGAGCTCACCATGTTTATCCACCACCAGACACACCACCCAAGGAGGGTGGAGATGCCGACGACTAGGGCAGTATCTCTTGTACCCTTTAATTTACCTTCAATGAGGACATTGCAATTTTTAAGTTTGGGGGTGATTTTAGGGTACTTTGCATTGCATATAGTTGCATATTCATGCTAGTTCATGTTAGTAATTGTGCATTTAGTTGTGCCATGCCATGTAGAGTGCATTTAGGATGCCATGTCATATAGATTTATTTAGGAGGGTAATATCATTTTGTTCATGCATACCACATGATTCCACATGATTGTCTGTTTCTGGCTCGATAGGTCGACATTAATTTGAGTGTGATGACAGTGAATAGAGGGTTGATTTAAGTACTTATGAAATTGACTTGCGTGTGTCGGGAACACAATCTTTTCACGGTCTCACTGTTTGCTCTTAGGCTAGATCGAGTCATACCTTGTTTGGCTGTTGAGATTTAATCACTTATTTATATCTAGAATTTTCGTTATTCCCTTGATGGCATAGGAGCACTTAAGTATAAGTTTGGGGGAAAACAGGGATTTCATGCTAAGTACTTTGTCGTGTTAATAATGGCTAGGCGTCAAATGGCTAGTAGCCAGCTCATATTTATATGAGTAGTCTAGGGTTGAAAATGAGGAAGGCTCATTCCAGATTAAAAAAAATAGAAAAAAAAGAAATAAAAAAGAAGAAATAAAAAAAGAGTCATGTATATAGTTTAATTATTAAATGCATAATGAACCAGGGTGGGCTCTTTAGTACTCGAGCAATTAAGTTCTAGGGGATTTTATGCCTAGTGACCTAAGGCTTTTCCGGTCTGGGATCCACTAACCTAACGCTCGCTACATGAGTGCTATTGCATAAGCCTTTAGGGGTCTCACCCATTGCACGGTCAATAAGCATGTATATATGATGTTTTATGTCATTTTGTATAGTAAAGCATGAATCCTTGTCTACCTTGAATGATGATGGCGGTGTCTTTGAGTCATGAAGTGTCTAAAGTTCATTCTGTTTATAAACATGTGATTGTTTTGGCGAAGGATGAGTTATGCCTTTTATCTAATTTCGAGAGTATATGTAGTGAGAAATGCATACACCACGTTTCCGAGCATGTATTGTTAGTATACGGGGCCTTAGTCGAGCTCTGTTTGGAGTTGTTGCATTCGTTGAGGCGTTTGCTTGTTGAGTTGGTTTCGGATAATTTGTGTGGGATCATTGCATTAGGACACGTTAGCATTATCATGACATTTAGTTATTAGTTGCATTCATTCATGATGTTAGGTTGAGTTTGCATTGCTTGAGGACAAGCAACGGTTTAAGTTTGGGGGTTTGATAAGTGAATTTTATATCCACTATTTACCTTCCGTTTGGACTCTAATCGTTTGCAAGTTCACGAGTTTTGTTGTCATTTGATATGTTTTGTATAGATTTTGTAGGTCGCATGTTGGAGGCATGATGGTGTTAAATTAAGGTGCTAATGGTGTTGTTTTATTAAAGGAGTCAAGAAAGGCAAGTCGTGGAAGAAAGCTTGAGAATAATGGATTTTTAGAGCAAAAAAAAATGGAAAGGTGGTTAGGGACTATTAGCTGTTTCAGCATGAATATAGGGCTAAAGCACGACAGGGATTAGTCCAGGAGCAACAGTGTGGTCAGTATAATTTCAAGAGGTAAATCGCGCAAGGGCGCCATGGGCAGCGCAACAGCGCTTGATGTAGTGGTTTCGCAGCATTAGTACAGGCATGGTGAGGCGTTATAGCGCGTTAATAAGGCGCAAGGGCGCGAGTTCTGTTATCCTTGAGGCGCAGGGGCGCGGTCGAAGGCGCAAGTGCGCGATGTCCAAGAGCCACAACCATTTCCAGGAGCTGTATAGCGCAGGAGCGCGAGATACCGAGCAACAGCGTAGGTCAGGGTTTTATAGCGCAGGGGCGCGATTTTCTGGCACAGGGGCGTGACTTGTTCACTGGATTTTATGTGTTCGAGTATTATTTCTGAACGTGTCAAAACATTTTGGGCCTATTTTTATTAGGGCAGCTATATATGTAATAGTTAGACCTAAAAACATCTATCTATCGTTATTTTTATTTTCTCTTATCATCTATCAACATTGTAGCCTAGAAACAATTGGAAGAGAGATCTCCAAGCTAGTGACAAGCAAGGAGTAATCTTTGGATCTTTTGTACTCTTCAACTTTGGGGATTTATTCTAACCCTATTTTTCTCTTCTATTTTTATTTGTTTATTTTAGAATTATGTTATCAATTGAACCCATGACGGTGCTAAGTTCAATTATGAACTAAACACTTTCATAGGGTTCTAATGGAGTGTTTTGTGGAATCTAGTAGTTGATCGTCTTGATAATATATGCTTGTGGTTTATAATATGGTTACCTAACATGGTTGTGTTAATTAATATAGATGCGTAGCTATCATCTATTTTGTCAATCTCTAATGAATGCGAAAGTGGATTTAGAGATTAGGGCTTGCCATGTTAGCATAGGCTTATGACGGCTTCTCCGCATATTGGTAGTATAGATTCGAAAGAACATTACTCCCCTATGTAGTTAATAATGGAACTTGTGATTAAATCGATTGTGTCACCCAATCTCATAGACATATAGTGATTTGGATATAATTGATGCCCGTAAAACTTCTATCTTAATTGTGGATGTTTTTATGGTTTGGTGTGAGTTTATTGAAAGATAGCTCTTACTACCTTAGTGTTCCTACTAGTTTCCTTAATAACCACATTGCATTGAATCTTGACAGTTAATCTAGATGAAACAATTCATGAAGTTAGAACCCTGTGTTTCTCTCATATAAGTAAATCACCTTAGTAAGTTTTTAGTAGTATAATCTAGATAAAAACCACAATTTGATAATTGTTCAAGCATTAAGAAGTAACCATACACTGTTGCATACGCACTAAAATTGGCATTACACCTAGTCTCTGCGGAACGAATCTTATTTATCACTTGCTATTTGTGATCGCGTATACTTGCGTGTTTATGAGTCAACAACAGTACTGTAGGTACCACCGTGATGTGTGTCATGATACAGATGATTGTAGGCAGTTGAAAGATGAAATTGAGTTCTTGATCCAAAAAGGGAAGCTGAACAAGTTCACAAAGGGTGATGATCATGGAACCCAAAGAAGGGACTATGATAGAAGAGACAATGACAGAAGAGATAACGATCGCGATCGTGATCATAATCAACAGCCCCGAGGGCCAGTTATTAACATGATTTGGGGAGGCCCAACGGCGGCCGGAACAACTCGAAACTCTCGAAAGGCATATGCCAGAGAAGTGATGCACCTCGTGGGAGAAGCCCCTTAACGTGCTAGGACTGAAATAGCAATTGGGTTTGATGATTCAGACCTTGAAGGGGTGAAATTCCCCCATGGCGACCCGTTGGTCATAGCTCCTATTATTGGAAATTCGGAGGTGAAGTGAGTCTTGATAGACAATGGAGCTTCTGTTGACATTTTGTTTCATGACACATTCGTAAAGATGGGATACACTGACTCTCAGTTGACCCCGACCAAGATGCCGATATACGGGTTTAATGGAGTCGAGTTAAAGGTTGAAGGGACTATTCAGTTACCCGTGACAATCGGGCAAGAACCTAAGGAAGCCACTCAGATGCTGAATTTTCTGGTGATTAACGCTACCTCAACGTACAATGCAATCTTGGGGAGGACTGGACTTCATGCGTTCAAGGCTGTTGCCTCTACCTATCACATGAAGGTCAAATTTCCAACCAGGAGTGGTGTTGGGGAACAGAAAGGAGATCAGAAAATGGCCAGGAGTTGCTATGTGGCTGCTTTGAGAGCTGATGGAGCCGGGGGGCAGGTACTCCCGATTGAAGACATGGATGTCCGTGGTGATGATGAACACCGAGGAAGGCCAACAGAGGACTTGGTTCCCATACCTCTAGAGTTGGGCGACCCTGGAAAAGTTACTTATGTAGGAGCTTCTCCGAAAGAACCCTTGAAGGGCAAATTGATAACATTCTTACAAGAAAATAGTGATGTGTTTGCTTGGACAGCGGCTGATATGCCAGGGATTGATCCCCAACTCATAACTCATAAATTAAATATCGATCCCAAGCGAAAGACCATAAAGCAGAAGAAGAGGAATTTTGCTCCAGAAAGGCAAGAGGCCATTAAGCAAGAGGTGGACAAACTCTTGGAAGCTGGTTTTATTGAGGAGATTCAGTTCCCTGAATGGTTGGCTAACCCTGTGATGGTCAAGAAAGCCAACGGTAAGTGGAGGATGTGTATAGACTTCACCGACTTGAATGACGCATGCCCTAAGGATTGCTTCCCTTTGCCAAGGATTGACACACTAGTAGATGCCACGGATGGGCACGAAATGTTGAGTTTCATGGATGGATTCAGTGGCTACAATCAGATTAAGATGCACAAGGATGACATCCCAAAGGTATCCTTCATAACTGACTTTGGTGTTTTCTGCTACCTTGTTATGGCTTTTGGTCTAAAGAATGCAGGATGTCACGTACCGCTTATTTTGGGGCCCGATTATGCCATTTTTCGTTGCGGAACTTTCTAGAGTGACCTAGAATATTGTAGTGGCTACTTGATGTATGAGGAACACTCTAGAAGCCTCTTGTACATACTTGTAAAATATCTTAGATGGATATTTAAGTAGGAGATTCTAGAGCCTTCCTTAGTGGAAGAATACTTTAGTAGAAATCTAGAACCTTCCTTGGAGTAGTATAAATAGAGGGAGTCCTCTCATTTGGAGGATCATCCAAGAAGTTGTAAACTATCACACTTGTAAACACTTGTGCTAATAAAAGCTCTCTTCTCTAAGTGTTCTTGTGAAGCTCACTTAGTAGGTTGAAAGGCTGACTTAGTAGTTCTCAAGGGGAGACAAGCGCTAAGTGCCGGCACGGTTGAACTAAGGGAGTTCTGAGTCCGTGACAACTTGGTATCAGAGCCAAAGGTTGCGAAGGGCGTGACTTTGAAGGAAGGCAACAATGGGAAGCAAAGGAGATGAAACCATCACTGATGCTAGCAACGAGGGCGATCGAGGGAGGGAGGCCATTCCTCGCAATGACAAGGATAAGAGAACTCGTGCCTCAAGTAAGTCCCGTCAAAATTTTGATTTACTTGAAGAAAAAGTTACTACTCTTGAAAAAACTATAAGTGAACTAATCCCACGCTTTGAGCGAATGGCACATAATTTCGAAACTCTTGAGCATCATATGCTTGGAGAAGTGGAAGAAGCCAAGTCCGACATCGAAGGGATAAGGAATGACGTCCTAGAGCTCCAAGATAAAGATAAGGCTAAAGAAGAACGTTTGCACGTTGTGGACACCAAAATAGAGGAGGCAATCAAGGAGCTCAAGGATCAACTTTCAAGGATCGAAGCCGGAATTGGAAATGGAGGGCTGGTGATTCGGGAGACACCGAGGCTCGAGATTCCTAAGCCTAAGTCGTTCGATGGGAAAAGAGATGCGAAGGAAGTTGAAAATTTCTTGTGGGATCTCGAACAATACTTCGATGTGATGAGAATTGTGGATGAACAAGCCAAGGTACGCACTGCTACTTGTTATCTCTCTGATATTGCAACTTTATGGTGGCGTAGGAAACGGGCAGACATTGAGAAAGGCCTATGCACCATCGACACTTATGAAACCTTCAAGAAAGAGCTTAAGCGCCAATTCTATCCAGAAAACGTGGTGTATGAGGCACGAAAGAAGCTCAGAGAGCTCTGTCATAAAGGCTCCATTCGTGAATATGTTAAGGAATTCACAACTCTCATGTTACAAATTCCAAGCATGACGAGTGAAGACTTACTTTTCTACTTCACGGATGGGCTTCAAAATTGGGCTAAACAAGAGTTGCAACGTCGAGAGATCAAGAATGTGGATGAAGCTATTGTAGTAGCTGAATCCCTGACAGAGTTCCAAAGGGGTGAATCTTCAAAGTCCAGGCCATATGTTAGGCCTACTAATCCCGCCAAAGGTGGGGGAGAAAAAGGGCCCAAGGAATATAAGGACAAACGGAATGCTAACAAGACATCCTCCACACGGGAAGCCTATGAGGAGAAGAAGAAAGCTTTTGTGCCCAAGGGAGGTTGTTTCGTTTGCAAAGGGCCACATTCTATGAAGGATTGTCCAAAACTTGGTTCGCTGTCAGCTATGGTGGAGCAACCTAAGTTGGGGGATCAAGCACCCGAGATAGAACACATGGGTTCGCTTCAAATTCTCAACGCTATTACGGCCAAGCCAAAACCAGAACCACAAGGGAGCAAGGGGCTCATGTATGTGGAAGCCATGGTGAATGGGAGGACGGTCCAAGCGTTGGTGGACACAGGCGCTACCCACAACTTTATTACTATGGAGGAGGCCAAAAGGGTTGGCTTGCATGTGGAAAAAGGTGAAGGGGTGCTAAAAACGGTGAACACTAAGGCTAAGCCTTTGGAGGGAGTAGCTCGTGAAGTAGAGCTGAGACTCGGCACTTGGAAGGGCCAAGTGAACTTTTCGGTGGTACCCATGGATGACTTCAAAGTGGTGTTAGGCATGGATTTCTTGAGGTACGTTAATGCCATCCCTATGCCTTACTATAATACTATGTGCATCATGGAAGTAGGTTCTTCTTGCATGGTCCCAACAATAGGAGGTACCAAGGAGGTGAAAACTTTGTCAGCCATGCAACTTGAGAAGGGTCTCAAGAAAGGGGAAGAAACCTACTTGGCGGTTGTCCAGAAGTTAGATGGCACTGAAGGGGATGCCAATGAGGAGATTCCTCAAGAGATCAAAGAAGTATTGGAGGCAAATAAAGATGTAATGCCACCCGAGCTACCTAAGAAGTTACCACCGAGGAGGGAGGTGGATCATAAAATTGAGCTGGAACCTGGTGCCAAGCCACCATCCATGGCACCTTATCGGATGGCCCCACCGGAGTTGGAGGAACTTCGAAGACAGTTGAAGTCTTTGCTTGATGCGGGACAAATTCGGCCATCCAAAGCACCTTATGGAGCACCGGTCTTGTTCCAAAAGAAGGCAGATGGGTCTTTACGACTTTGCATAGACTATCGTGCTCTAAATAAGGTAACTATCAAAAACAAGTATCCCATTCCTTTGATAGCTGACTTGTTTGATAGGTTGGGGACCGCCAAGTACTTCACAAAGATGGATCTAAGGTCGGGCTACTATCAAGTAAGGATTGCCGAAGGAGACGAGCCAAAGACCGCTTGTGTAACAAGATATGGAGCTTATGAGTGGCTCGTGATGCCGTTTGGGCTAACAAATGCTCCAGCCACGTTTTGCACATTAATGAACGAGATCTTTCATCCTTACTTGGACAAGTTTGTGGTGGTGTACCTTGATGACATTGTCATCTATAGCCACACCTTAGAAGAACATGCTGAGCACTTGAAAACGGTTTTCAAGCTCTTGAGGGAGAATGAGCTATATGTCAAGAGGGAGAAGTGCTCATTTGCTAAAAATGATGTGGAGTTCTTGGGGCATGTTATCAAGGAGGGAACTCTACGGATGGATGATAAGAAGGTTAGGGCTATCAAGGAATGGGAGCCGCCAACTAAGGTCACTGAGGTGAGATCTTTCCTTGGTCTTGTCAACTATTATAGACGGTTTATTAAGGGGTACTCTATGAGGGCGGCACCACTCACGGACCTACTCAAGAAAGCCAAAACATGGGAGTGGTCCAAGACATGCCAGGATAGCTTTGAAGACTTGAAGAGTGCAGTGACGGAGGAGCCGGTCCTAGCACTTCCTGATTGCACCAAGAACTTTGAGGTGCATACTGATGCTTCAGATTTTGCTATTGGAGGAGTCTTAATGCATGAAGGGCACCCTATAGCTTATGAGAGTCGCAAACTGAACGAGACAGAAAGGCGCTATACGGTGCAAGAGAAGGAGATGATAGCCGTAGTGCATTGCTTGCGCACTTGGAGGCATTATTTGTTGGGGTCTCACTTCTCTATCAAAACGGACAATGTAGCCACTAGCTACTTCCAGACACAAAAGAAACTAACCCCCAAGCAAGCTAGGTGGCAAGACTTCTTAGCAGAATTTGACTTCACCATGGAGTACAAACCGGGCAAGGCAAACGTTGTGGCGGATGCTTTGAGTAGAAAGGCCGAACTCGCCGCCATCACCCAAACCCGAAGTAATATGTTGGAGCGTATTAAAGAAGGAATGTCTTTAGACCCTATGGCAGCTCAACTCATGAACTTGGCTAAGGAGGGCAAGACAAAAAGGTTTTGGGTAGAGGACGGCCTACTTTATGCCAAGGGGGCTAAAGTGTTTGTGCCTAAGTGGGGGAATCTGAGGAGGACTCTCATCAAGGAGTGTCACGATACTAAGTGGGCTGGCCACCCAGGGCAACGGAGGACTTATGCACTCCTTGAAGCTAATTATTTCTGGCCCCAAATGAAGGATGATGTGGAGGCCTATGTAAAGACTTGCCTTGTATGCCAACAAGACAAGGTGGAGAATAAGCAGCCAGCCGGACTCTTGGAGCCGCTCCCCATCCCTACTCGACCTTGGGAGAGCGTCTCACTAGATTTCATCTCGGCCTTGCCTAAGTCCGAGGGATGTGGATCAATTATGGTGGTAGTGGACCGATTTTCGAAGTATGGGACTTTCATTGCAGCCACTACCGATTGCACAGCTGAGGAAGCAGCCCGGCTCTTCTTTAAGAATGTAGTCAAGTATTGGGGGCTGCCTAAAACCATTATTAGCGACCGAGACCCCCGTTTCACCGGCAAGCTATGGAAGGAACTCTTTAAATACTTGGGGTCCGAGTTGCACTTCTCTACAAGCTTTCACCCACAAACGGATGGGCAAACGGAAAGGGTGAATGCTTTACTAGAGTGCTACCTAAGGCACTTTGTAGGTGCCAATCAAAAAGATTGGGCCAAGTTACTAGATGTGGCTCAATTTTCATACAACTTGCAAAGGAGTGAGGCCACGAACAAGAGTCCTTTCGAGCTCACATCGGGACAACAACCTCTGACGCCTCACTCTATTAGTTGCCAACCGGAGGGACGAAGTCCAGGGGCCTTTCACATGGCGAAGTCTTGGGAGGAACAAGCAGATATGGCACGTTCATTCTTGACCAAGGCTGCCAAGAGGATGAAGAAGTGGGCGGACACGAAGCGAAGGCCAAAGGAGTACCAAGTGGGAGACAAGGTTATGGTCAAGCTTCTACCCCAACAACACAAGGTTTTTCGGAAAGTGCATAAGGGACTGATTCGCAAGTACGAAGGACCATTCGAGGTGATTGGCAAAGTGGGGAAGGTATCCTATCGGCTAGACATACCCATGAAGATACATCTTGTTTTCCACGTGAGTATGCTCAAGCCTTATCATGAGGACGTGGAAGACCCGTCAAGGAGTACTTCTAAGCGTGCCCCACCGTTGATGACAACCTCCTTTGAACGAGAGGTTGAAGAGGTGCTAGCTGAACGAACGATGCGCCGAAGAGGAGTTCCACCAAGCACTCAATACTTGGTGAGATGGAAAGGATTGCCAGCAAGCGATACTACGTGGGAGAATGATCAAGACTTGTGGCAATTTCGTAATGCAATCGAAGACTACAAGGAGTCGACGAGGACGTCTCCGGATTAGGTGGGGGAGAGTGTCACGTACCGCTTATTTTGGGGCCCGATTATGCCATTTTTCGTTGCGGAACTTTCTAGAGTGACCTAGAATATTGTAGTGGCTACTTGATGTATGAGGAACACTCTAGAAGCCTCTTGTACATACTTGTAAAATATCTTAGATGGATATTTAAGTAGGAGATTCTAGAGCCTTCCTTAGTGGAAGAATACTTTAGTAGAAATCTAGAACCTTCCTTGGAGTAGTATAAATAGAGGGAGTCCTCTCATTTGGAGGATCATCCAAGAAGTTGTAAACTATCACACTTGTAAACACTTGTGCTAATAAAAGCTCTCTTCTCTAAGTGTTCTTGTGAAGCTCACTTAGTAGGTTGAAAGACTGACTTAGTAGTTCTCAAGGGGAGACAAGCGCTAAGTGCCGGCACGGTTGAACTAAGGGAGTTCTGAGTCCGTGACAAGGAGCTACCTATCAACGACTAGTGAATAAGATATTTGCCCATCTGATTGGAAAAACCATGGAGGTCTATGTTGATGATATGCTGGTTAAGAGCTTGGTCAAGGCAGACCATATTAAGCACCTCAGAGAGGCATTCAAAGTGCTGAGGCACCACATGATTATGTTGAATCCAGCCAAGTGTGCTTTTGGCGTTGGATCTGGAAAGTTTTTGGGTTTGATTTTTTTGAAAAGAGGCATAGAGGCCAACCCCGACAAGATCAAGGCAATCTTAGACATGGAACCACCCCGTTCTGTGAGGGATGTACAGAAGTTAACCGGCAGAGTGGCCGCTCTAGGGAGATTCATCTCTAAGTCTGGTGATAAGTGCTTGCCTTTCTTTCAAGCACTAAAAAAGGTGAAAAATTTTGAATGGACCGATAAAAGCCAAGAGGCCTTTGAACTACTGAAGAAATACATGGCCGAAACCCCGTTGTTGACCAAACCAAGTCCTGGGGAGACTCTTTACCTATACCTGGCGGTATCTGAACAAGCATTGAGTGTTGTCCTCATTCAGGAAGAGGATAAAATCCAGAAACCTATCTACTACGTGAGCAAAGTGTTGCATGGGGCTGAGTTGAATTACCCATAGAAAAGTTTGCTTTGGCATTGATAACAGCCTCGAGGAAGCTACACCCGTATTTCCAGGCACATAAGATTGAAGTCCTGATGGACCAACAGTTAAGAAACATATTGCATAGCCCGAAGGCTAGTGGAAGGCTAATCAAGTGGGCGATTGAGTTAGGAGAGTTTGATATCACATATAAGCCTCGAACATCCATTAAGGCTCAGGCATTGGGTGACTTCGTGGTTGAATGCACTATTAACAACTAAGAAGTCGGGGGGCAAGAGATAGTGACTACCCCTGGGAAAGAGAAAAAAGAAGAGGAACTTACACCTGATCTGAAGGAATATTGGGTGCTCTATTTTGATGGAGCATCAAAAAAAATCTAGTGGTGCAGTTTTGGTTTTGCAAAGCCCTGATGGGTTCACAGTTGAGTATGCTTTAAAGTTAGATTTTCCTATTACCAACAATGAAGCAGAGTATGAGGCATTAATAGCTGGTTTGGGTTTGGCTAGAATCATGAGGGTCAAGAATCTCAAAGTTTATGGAGATTCAAGGCTTGTGGTATCAAAAGTAAATGGTGAATTCGAAGCTAAGGACGAAACTATGGCGAAATACCTGAGAGTCGTAAAGGCTGTTATGACTCAGTTTGAGGAATGCTATGTTGAGCACATTCCGAGAGAAGAAAACATTAAGGCCGATGCCCTGTATAAGTTCGCTTCTTCTGAAATAGAAAATTATACTGGGAGTGTCTACTTCCAGGTCTTGAAGGCCCCGACCGTTAACTCGAAATTAGTGGCACCAATTATTATAGGGGGCTCTTGGATAGATCCTATCAAAGCTCACCTTGAAACCGGGTGGCTCCCAGACAATGCCTTGGAGGCACGAAAACTTTCAATAAGAGCATTGAGATACGCCATGATTGAGGGAATTCTGTACAAAAGGTCATTTGTCATCCCATACTTGAAGTGTTTGAGGCCTCAAGAGGCAAGAGAAGCATTGGAGGAAGTTCATGAAGGGATCTGTGGGCAACACTTGGGGGGCAGGGCCCTAGCTCACAAAATCACTCGTTTAGGGTTCTATTGGCCGGAGATGTTGGCTGATGCACAAGACTATGTCAAGAGATGTGAGAGATGTCAAAAACATGCTCCAATTGTAAGGCAACCGCCTGAGATGTTAACTTCAATTAACTCTCTTATTCCGTTTGCGATGTGGGGGATGGATATACTTGGTCCTTTTCCCATGGCTTCAGCACAAAGGAAGTTCTTGATAGTGGCCATTGATTACTTCACTAAGTGGATTGAGGCTAAACCTCTAGCCAAGATAACCACCAAACAAGTTGCCCAGTTCTTTTGGGAGAACATAATTTACAGGTATGGAATCCCACGAATTTTGTTGATAGACAATGGGACACAGTTCAATAATGAAGAGTTCAAGAAGTATTGTGAGGAGAATGCAATTGAGCTTCGTTTTACCTCAGTGGCTCATCCACAAGCTAATGGGCAAGCTGAGGTAGCTAATCGAATTATCCTTGATGGACTAAAAAAGAGGGTCGAACGCTCTAGGAACACTTGGGTAGATGAGTTGCTGCCCATACTATGGGCATACCATACCACTTGTAAAGTGACAACTGGAGCAACCCCATTTCTGCTGGCTTATGGAGCTGAGGCAGTTGTGCCTTTAGAGATCATGCAAGCGTCACCTCGAATAGAGGCATATGAACCAGAAACTAATGAAGAAGGGATGAGACTTGCCCTTGACTTAATTGACGAGGTTAGAGATGAAGCCAATGCTAGAAATACTGAACATCAGAAGAGAGCCTCTTTTCACTATAACTAGAGAGTTAAGGAAAGATTCTTTCGACAAGGCGACCTGGTTCTAAGGAAGGTAGAAGCCTCTGGAGTTGGTTAGAAAGGAAATCTAGCCCCTAATTGGGAAGGGCCGTATCAAGTCAAGAAGATGCTAGGACGGGGATCCTACAAGTTGAAGACCTTGGATGGGAACGAGGTACCCCGTACTTGGCATGCCTTGAACCTCAAGATTTAATATATTTAAGCTACCCTTGCATGGAAGCTACTTTTTTATCTATCTATTAGGAGAAGTAGAAATAAGGTTCGATGAAACCATTTCAGGGCTTAACGCCCCGAGTAGGACAATAATAAGTTATGTAAGGGTTGAACCCATTTCGAATTATTAATGCAAGTTTGTTTTCCTTCAATGATTCTGCGATTTTGTTTATGTACCAAGCACCTGCTGAGTGTAAGCCTAGAAAGACCAAGTACCGAAAACATGTAAACAAACAAATGAGGAAACAAATGCATAAATGAAGACCCCGAAGGGCCAACAGTTAAGTTACATCACCAAGAAAGATAAAAGTTTGATCCCAAAGGACCTTGATTGAAATCTAGAAATATAAAGCCACATACGGCTAACAAGGCCATGCAAGGCCACAAACCAGCTCCAGCTACTCCTCCTCAGACTCCTCTTCGCCACTCTCCTCTTCGCCACTCTCCTCCTCCGAGTCTTCACCGGAGTCATCACCGGGCTCGGCAATCACCATTGGCTGAACATTAGCAACTTCGGCCCCTTCTTCCTCGGAAGATGAATCAGAAGTAGAACTGCCCTCGTTTCGAATCAGTCTCTTCCCAGCGGTGGGCGAACTACTCCTACTTTTTTTGCAGGTAGGGGTTTCTTCCCATGGGAGCCAGAAGAAGATGAGTCTTGGCTAGCAACTTGAACAGCCCCCTTGGAGTTGGATCCAGAGCGTCGATGACTGCCTTTGGAGCCGGATCCTGATATTTGAGGAACAACTTTAGTTCCCGAACCAGAAGCTAGGTTAGCCGAGTTGACACCCCAATTTGGGCAAGGAAAATCAGCCGGGTTGACAACAGATGGATGCCTATGACTCACAGCGTTAATGGCGTTATCGCAACCAACAGACATGTTGAAGGGATGCATCTCATTATCATGATCATCAATGAGCTTAAGAAAATCTTTAGACCTATGGTAGGCCTGGATCACCTTGTCAGCATCAGATGCCTTCTTTTTGGCTAGAGAAGAAAGTTGTTTATGGGTAGATGCAGCATTAGCTTCAGCATGAACGACTTGGGAGTGCAGATCGTCAATCTCTTCCGTGAACCTTGCTGAGTCATTCTTCAAGCTAATATTCTCATCCCTAAAAGCCCGGCCTTGAGTCGAAACAGTTTGAAAGTAAGCATTGGCCTGCATCAAGGAAATGGGTGAGCTACAAGGAATATACAGAGTCAAAATTAGAAACAGTAGTGAACTTAACAGAGGAAATTTCATACCTGATACAAGGCCTGATCGCCCATGAGCTGAGACTCATCCATTTTGTCGCCTGCATGCATTGTCACTCGCTCAGGAGGAGTGATTGAAAGCTTGGACCAGTCTAGGGCTAGATAAGGACTCCCAAAGACCGAGTCTTGTTCACATATGCCCCAAGGAGGTATGAAAGGAGTCATGACGTCCCCATCCAGCATTTCGGGATCGTTTACCGCCTTGAGAGCAGTGCTCCAGGAAGTTAGGGATATGAGGCTTAGTAGGATTCAGTTTCTCCTCAGCCTTCTTTTTCATCCTTTTAGTAACAGTTGGTCGGTTCTCAGGACGACTATCAATCTCCTCAGCAGCTGAAATACAAAGAGAAAAATATCGGGATAAGAACAAACAGAGTTCATAATAAGCTCAAGTAAAAAAGTTACCCTCAATGGAAAGAAAGCTAAGGCCAGCCTCAATAAGATTCTTTTCATTCAGAAAAGTTTTATAGTGTGTACGGACGTCATCAGCAAGAAGCCTATCTCGATCCAACAATTCTGAATCAGTAAGGTCACACACGAAATGTGAACTGTCCTCCACGGACCCAAATCTCTTCACAAAGAAGTTGCCCCAGTCACCACCTTTCCACTCAAGAACTACAAACTCCCTTTCCCAGAAATGTTGTGAATCTGGAAAGGAGAAGGGATTCACTATGTGTGGAAGTTAGCTCGGTGCTTAAGGCTAACCCATCCTTTCTTGGAGTCGGAAGAGTTGCTGGCCCCAAAGATACTTCGAAACATTGTAGTTGTCGGATGAATCTCCAGTTGGCGACATCTTATTAAGAAAATAGAGATGTACCTCCAAGCATTCGGATACAACTGATAGGGGTGGATCTGATACTCCGCCAGTAATCTAATGATAAAATTGTCAACCGAGAATCTGAACCCAGCATCTAAGGCACCCCAGTGCCATTTAACACCGCTTAGTGTTGTTCAACATCGTCGTAAATGCGTCGGTCGCTCCACGCTTTACGTTAAGATGATGTTGTTGAAAATACTCACGTAAGAGTAATAGCCCTGACCCAAGTCTCGAATAAGGCCGTTATAACTTCAAGGAAAACTTGATCAGTTTTCCTAGAAGTTGGGGGGCAAATGATATGGGATAAAAGTAAGCCCTAAAGACACCTTTAATGTGGCATTAATTAGACCCAGAATGGTCCAAACGTGGGGCCCACCAGATGGGCCCAAACCCTATTTACAATATTAATTTCGTAATTAATATTAAGGGTAATAATCAGCTCAGCAAATAAGAGTCAAACAAGGATATCACTCCTGCCTGACTTAGCCTCCAAGATACATATTTCAACATGGAAACTGATTCCTACAAGGAAGGAGTCCAGAACTTTCCTCAAGGAGGTGAATTATCTATTAAGTCTCCAAATCCTACCTTGATTCTAAGGCTTCTCAGCCTATATAAAGGGACATACCCCTCATCTCAGAACTACGTTTTGGCTTAATCCTCGAATAAGGACCTACAAGCCACTGCGTCCTAGGTGAGCTCTCGCCGCCATAGCCTCGAGGGCACCATCACCTAGAACTACGTTTTTGGCTAAATTCTCAATAACGAGATACGTAGGCACTCTATGAGGACCGATTAGTCTCGAACACGGAAACAGCCATTAAAGCTCGAAGCTCAACCACCCTAGCATTAATTACAAATCGTAACCTAGTTTTTATTCCACAACAACAGGAGTTTTCGCTAAGAAGAATGACGCAAAATTACAATGGCTCGAAAATGAGTTTTTGTCCATCTCCGAGCAAACTATGACCGTGAGTCAATATTTCTCAAAGGTAAAATTTCTCTGAGACGAGATGTCCAAACTAGATCCAAAAAATGGAATTACACCAACCAGGATGAGAAGAATTATCATCCATGGACTAAAGCCGGAGTACAAGAGTATTATCACGGCAACTCGGGGCTGGGCCACCGAGCCAACTTTAGCAGATCTGGAGAATTTGCTAATTAACGAAGAGGATCTAGAAATACCCATGTCTTGTCAACCAACCATTCATGAAGAGACGGCTCTTTTCACCAATAGGAGAGACGGCCGAGGACGCGGTCGTGGTCATGCACTACAAGGATTTTTGCTTTAGACGACACTCAAAACGTGTTGTCTGAATGTACCAAAAACTGTTGACTATTGAGAAGTCGTCTGATACACACCTCAGACAACACACAGCAAAATGTTGTGTGAGAGTTGAAAGACAAGTAAAAGCCACCTGAAAAGAGTTGTCTGATACCCAGAAACAACAACACTTCTTTGGAAACCTGTTGTCAAAACTCCAATAATGCAACACGTTTTAACGAATATATTGTTGTTTTAAGCAGTAAAGACAATGGTTTTTAAAAGAAAGCCTATTGTTGAAGTGCAAAAGATACAATCTTTTACTTGATCAGGGCTGTTGTTGTAAGTCACTACAGACAACGGTTTCTTAGCAAAAACGATTTGTTTTATGCTTAGATGTACAACATGTTATCTCATATGGCATGTTGTTGTACAGTAGGAAGGATAACACTTTCTTAGTATATAACTCTTGTTTGAAATTATTTCAAACAATGGTTTTACAGAGTATAACATGTTATTTGTTAAAAGAGACATCAGTTTTGTGGGTTTTAACCTGCTGTGTGTATTCTTCTCGCACATTACTTTGTTAAATGGTACGTGTTGTTTGATTGCATTTTTTACAACTGTTAACATTAAGTAGTTTTTATTTTCATGTTGTGTGAGTCATTTTCTCACAAGGGATTTTAATAAAAGCATGGCTTGATATATAATACAACAAGTGTGATTTCAAAAAAAAAAATATAATACAACAAGTGTTAATCATTGGTGGACATTGGCTAAAAGTATCTTAAACAATGGTTATACATAAGTCATATTTTGCTAGTAGACCTGCCATTAACACTGGAACCGGTAACTGTGATCTTCACAGCATCTTGGTCTGATCTCGAGTCATTGAATTAGAGTGGTTCCGAGAAAAGGAATGGGAAGTCTTCTATTCTCTACTGCAACTGCAATTAGAAGGTTTCAAATATATAAAAATCAAACAGAAGCAAAGCAAGAACACAAGAACAGAGTAGAACCAAGCACGAAGGAACTTTACTCCTTTCTACTTCTATCTGTTTAAATAAATATTGAATCTGTATAAGCAACCAATAAGTATTAGTTGTGTGACTCCCAATGCTCGTTAATAAGACATACCTCATTCTTGACAAGCATCAAAAACTTTTCACACTCCGAAATCATAGGCTGCACATTTCAACAGGAAAATATTAGTACTATTACTGTAAGAAATTTCATGTTATCTTGATGCTTACCAATGCAGTAGCAAAAGCAGCATTTGCGTAAATAATTTCACAAAGCTTTTCCTGTTTGTCCCCAGCACTTGCTTTAGCTTGCTTAGCTTGTTCCGTCGCTCCAAAAAAAGTGACCCATGGGTGAAAGGCTGTTAATCTATTTAATTAGAGCATTACAGCAGGCCATAATAGGTTAAAACTTAGGTGATTGTCAAACACTTACTTGGTTACATGAAAAGATTTAAATGAATCTTTCCTTCATCGTTAGTAATGACTGCAATCACAACACATGAAAATATTGTTTTAAACTCAAGTTACTTAGCCTCCAGAAAGATCCGAAAGGATCACAAATAATCGAATTATTAAGACTTTACACCCACAAAATTTCGAAATTGAAATCACGGAATAGTAGGAGTAAATATATAACTAATTTTGAACTAACTTCAGCCAATAGGTTTTCATTGCATCAAGTATGAAGCAAATTCATCGATTACCTCACACCCGCATGATTGATATGTTCAGCCAGACCCACCCACCGACTCTATGGTAGCCGAAACTGTCAATTCTCAATTCTTCCTTCTTGAACCCCGGATATTAGATAAGTTATGCAATGCAGATTGATCCACCACTTTTGTCTTCTTTTAACTCCAAAGGTGGAATGGTACTTGGGATACATGTTCTCAAAATGATGGTCGAACTAACATGTGTGCATCGAAACTTCACCATTTTATACTTTTTCCTTCAATTTCCATCGAATATCACGGCCTTAACCATCCCGGCCTTGGTGTGAACTTGCACCAATGAGTGGTGATGACTGACTGGCAGAGGCCGAATAACTGACTGCATAGAACAATGTCAAATATACTATGAACCTGCAGAGTAAAAGGAAATTAACCTTGATCACCGTCTTTTGTACTCTTAGAAATTCGTATCCTTGTCATAAGCAACATCTGAACATGGTAAGGATCTGGCGCTAGCAATAGATACTAAATCATAAGGAAATGAATCGATTGTAGCTAAAATAGCTTCTTCAGGCTTTGACTTTCTGGTCATGGCGAAGGTTCTGAAAAATTACATTGAATGATGCTTACAAAACAAAACAAAGAGAGAAGTATCGGACCACAGGTAACTCATAGAAAAACTGGTGAGAACAGATCTTAATTTAAAAGAGCATATGGAAGAAGTAATTACAAATTATACCTGGAGAGAATGAGAATTGACGAGGGTACATGATGATTCAGTGATAAATCCAACCAATCGTAAAGCTGCACAAAGGAAGCTAATTTGTCAAACATAATGCCCAAGCTCTTTCTAGTAGAGAACATTTACATAAACTTAAATCAATCTTGAAAGTAAATTAGATAAAGTTTAATCTGAAGGGATGAATTAGTTGTGTGAGATAAACCAAGGTGTTAGATTTATGGATTTGTTGTGTGAGAATGGAGTCGGATTTGTGTTTGAGAGTGGTGAGCTAATGAACTAGGGTCTGTGTTTGTGGGTTTATGTATGGGTGTTTGTGTTTTCAATTTGTGGATTTTGTGTGGATGAGAACCGGGAGGGGGAAATGAAATTTAGGGAAAATGAAATTTGGAAGAGGGGGAAAATGAAAATTATACAAGGAGGGAACTTTAGGTTTAGCGAAATTTCCAAAAATAATTGGGTTTGGTCGATGAAACAAAGAAGGGAAAGAATAATAGGGGAAATGAAAATAATTTTTTTTTCTAAGTTTTATAAAATAATTTTTGTTTGCTAAATATTTATAAAGTAATTTTTATTTGGGAGATATTAAATTAACTAGATTTCTATTAAAAAATATAAAAAATAAATTTAAAATTTTAGAATTTTTAAAAATTTATATTATAAACACGTTAGAGGGAGTAGTACTTTTGTTGGATTTATTCTATAAACACATACAAGAATGATTTATTTTTTCTAATTTTTTGTACACATCACTCAAATCAGTATATAACATAATCCGTACGGTTGGATCGTCGAAAAAAAATTAAGAAAAAATATTATTCCAAAATTATACTAGTTTGACCAAGCAGTACTTTGACAATTGACCATTAATATATCATATAAGAATGATTTGTTTTTCCCTAATTTTTTTTACACATCACTAAAATCAGTATATAACATCATCAGTATGGTTGGATCGTCGATAAATGTTTTTAAAAAAATAGATCATGTTCAATCGGTACGACACTCGTTAGAGCGAGTGGTACTTTTGGAGGATTTATATTATAAACAAGTACAAGAATGAATTCTTTTTTTTAATTTTTTGTACACATCACTCAAATCATTAATTATTAACAGCCATACGGTTGGATCGTCGAAAAAAATTTAGAAAAAATATTATTCCAAAATTATACTAGTTTGACCAAGTAGTACTTTGACAATTGACCATTAAAATATCGCACAAGAATGATTCGTTTTTTCTAATATTTTTTACACATCACTAAAATCAGTATATAACATCATCCGTACGGTTGGATCGTCGATAATTTTTTTAAAAAAAATAGATCATGTTCAATCGGTACGACACTCGTTAGAGCGAGTGGTACTTTTGGAGGATTTATATTATAAACACGTACAAGAATGAATTCTTTTTTCTAATTTTTTGTACGCATCACTCAAATCATTAATTATTAACAGCCATACGGTTGGATCGTCGAAAAAAATTTAGAAAAAATTTTATTCCAAAATTATACTAGTTTGACCAAGTAGTATTTTGACAGTTGACCATTATAATATCGTACAAGAATGATTCGTTTTTTCTAATATATTTTACACATCACTAAAATCAGTAGTTTAACATCATCCGTACGGTTGGATCGTCGATAATTTTTTTTAAAAAAATAGATCATGTTCAATCGGTACGACACTCGTTAGAGCTAGTGGTACTTTTGGAGGATTTATATTATAAACACGTACAAGAATGAATTTTTTTTTCTAATTTTTTGTACACATCACTCAAATCAGTATATAACATAATCCGTACAGTTGGATCGCCGAAAAAAAATTAAGAAAAAATATTATTCCAAAATTATACTAGTTTGACCAAGCGGTACTTTGACAGTTGACCATTAATATATCATATAAGAATGATTTGTTTTTCTCTAATTTTTTTTACACATCACTAAAATCAGTATATAACATCATCCGTATGGTTGGATCGTCGATAATTTTTTTTTTAAAAATAGATCATGTTCAATCGGTACGACACTCGTTAGAGTTAGTGGTACTTTTGGAGGATTTATATTATAAACACGTACAAGAATAAATTTTTTTTCTAATTTTCTGTACACATCACTCAAATTAGTATATAACATAATCCGTACAGTTGGATCGTCGAAAAAAAATTAAGAAAAAATATTATTCCAAAATAATACTAGTTTGACCAAGTAGTACTTTGAGAGTTGACCATTAATATATCATATAAGAATAATTTGTTTTTCTCTAATTTTTTTTGCACATCACTAAAATCAGTACATATATAATTTTAAATTTTTAAAAAAATATCATGTTTAAAAAATATAAAATATAAAATTTATCATATAATTTTTTTTAATAAATACTCAAATTACTATATATATATATATATATATATATATATATATATATATATATATATATATATATATATATATATATATATATATATTAACATCCGTATGGTTCGATATATATATTAATAAAATTATTTTATAAAATTAATAAAAAAAATTATTTTATAAAAAATTTTATTTTCCTTTCCCTCTTTTATTTTCCCTCCTTTGTTTCATCGAAGAAATCCAATTTTTTTTGAAATTTCACAAAACCCAAATCCCCTCCATACACAAATTTCACTTCCCCCTTTTTTTTGTCTAAAGGCCTCTGTACTATTAGCTATTCATCTTTCACCCACATGAACAAAACAAGAAATCTAGGCCACTCTCTCTCACCAGTTATAAACTCAATCACAAATCAAACAGGGCCTCCATTATTCCATCAGATTAAGAATCAACCCACATGAGTAGAGTAAGTAATTTAATCTCCATCTCATTCTTTTTTCCCCAAATTGAAAACTAGGGTCTGAATGAAGAATTTGTTTAATTACTTATCTCTTTTGTTCTTATGAACTGCATTGGGATTAGTTTTCGAGATTTCGATAATTGTAATTTGTTTTCGAGACTAGGTTAATTGTATATGTAGTGCGATTCTTGTTTTTGTTTAGTAATTTCGTATTTCGTGATGATTTATGTGCCGAAAATGTGGTTTCTTTTTGCTAATTAAGATTGTTGATTCCTTTCCTGCAGTGCGATTCCAAGTTTGAATGAAAATATGAAAATCTTCTGATATGGCTAATACAACTAGTCCGTCATTTTCTGATTCAGATTCATCCTTTAGAGTCAAGCATCTAGCATGTGCTCTAACAAGTCAAATTAGCATGAGCCTTGCTGATTGTGAGACTGAGTGCAGGAAAAATTGTTCTTGTACAGCTTACTCAAATGTGGATATTAGACAAGGAGGTACTGGATGTATGTTATGGTTTGGTGATCTCATTGACATGAGAAATTACCCAGACAATGGCCTTCCTCTGTATGTTAGAAGTTCTTCTCAAACAGGTTATGACCAATTTAGTTCCTCAGATATCAACTTGAAATTTATTATTATTTGTTTTTTTTCATTATGGTTATTTTGATTTTGATTGCACAGGGCTAGTAAATGGAAGCTCAAGTAAAAAGGGGGGAGTCAAGATCATTGCCATTATCATTCTTGCAGTAGCGGGAGTACTAGTACTGCTAGGCCTAATTTTGATATATGTATTCAGGAATAGAAAGCTGAGGAGTAAAGGTACTATATCTATCAATTTTTTGAGAACTTGGATCTATATACATCAGTATAATATCATCTTTTGTTGTTCACTATACATCTCAACTGAATTTGCAGGATTATTAATATTCAAACCAGACAATGGTAGCGGAAATAAAGACGAGGGCGAAGATCTGGAGTTGTCATTGATTGAATTTGAATTAATTGCTAAAGCTACGAATAAATTCTCTCTGAACAATAAGCTTGGAGAGGGTGGCTTTGGTCCTGTCTACAAGGTACAGATATACATCTCTCGTTATACCTAACTAGCTTTGAATTATGATACAGTTGTAATTATTACATTGTCCTAATTTCCAGGGAACTTTGGATGATGGACAAGAAATAGGTGTGAAGAGGCTCTCAAAGACTTCAAAACAAGGACTAGACGAGTTCAAAAATGAAGTGAAATGCATTGCTAAACTACAACACAGAAATCTTGTGAGGCTCCTAGGATGTTGCATTGAGGATGGAGAAATGTTGTTGATCTATGAATACATGCCCAACAAAAGTTTAGATGTCATCATTTTTGGTAAATTTATTTTCAGCATGTTGATGTCGTTTTACTGGATAATGCACATTTTTATATATTGTAAAATTTGCACAGAAAATATTATTTTGAAGCCCTTAGTATGTCAACAAGCTTCATTCTGTTTTGTTTGACAGCTTTATTTTACTTGGGAATTATCCGGTATAACTAATATCAAGCATGTATTAACTGTGATGGTATAATGGACAGACAAAGAGAAAAGCGTGTCACTGGAATGGCCAACACGCTACAGTTTAGTATGTCACAATATCCAGACTTGTTCACATTGAGATACAACTAATTTAGTGTGCCTATTTCAGGCTATTTTTAACTGCCAACGAAGTAGGGTTCTAAATTATGTCATAAATCAGAAATAGCATATTACATGGTGAATTTCGGATATGTTGTAGATCTGAACATCTAGTTTACTCAGAAAAAAAGAATTAGGTAAATTTAATAAACATTAAAGGAGTTATGGATAATAGATTGGTTACATATATGGCATGTTACATGAGATGGTATAGCATTTAGAACATAATTGAAAATACTTTAAGGTGAAAGGGTGTCACAGTTGGTTTGTTCTCTTCTGTTTGGCCTTTGTTGATTTGTTTGTTTTGTTGGATGCCAATTTGGTAGGTTAGTCATCTTTTAATTTTTTTTTTTCATGTAGAGTTCATTAGACAACAGTTTTAAACAGAAGATACTTGTATGAGTTGAAACACAGAATAGGCAAGAACCTGTTGTGTGTTGGATTAAGTTCATACAACACTATGTAAAGCACTTGTGTTAAATATCATTACACAATACCACATTGGAAATCACTTGTCTCATTTTAACAATAATTTTTACGAAGTATTGTCTATGCTTCATTCACATAATATTTCTAAAAAATGTTGTGTGTTGGTTAACTGTCACACAACACTATGGATAACATATTGTATGACTGCTACTTAGACAACAGACCTAAAAAACGCTTGTCTAATCTAAAAATACTTATGAATTTACACAACACCCCTGGTTTTGGCCCATTGTGTTAATGTAGGATTAGACAATACTTTTTCGAGCACGAAAATACTAGTTGTCTGATCATTTCGGGCAACACTTTTTTCCATGGGTGTTGTCTGAGGGGTGTCGTCTATAGCCAGATTTCTTGTAGTGATATGGTAGAGGTCGAGGACAAGGACGTGGTGTCAGGAGATTCAATAGTCAAGAAAGAGACGTTCGAGGAAATCCATATAGAGTTTTCCAACCAGGGGGAGCTCGAGGAGCTCAAAATAATCAGAGTGGTCAGAACCGGTGGCAACAAAAAGATCATCAAAGTGATGAATGTTATAACTATGGTAAGAAGGGACATTACGCAAGAAATTGTTGGTCCAAGAAAATTGAAGGAAATATCGCAACATCTTCTAAGAAAGAACACGCTGGAGATGAAGATTGGAACTTTGACACTTCTTTCTTTGTAGAAGAGAAAGACATTATTGATGCACGAGGGAAAGGCCCAACAGAAGAAAATGCACTTACTGTTGTATGTGAGTAGTCAGTCGACTACAAGAATGATTGGATCGTTGATTCAGGCTGTTCCAATCATATGACCGAAGATGAGTCTAAATTGTCGAGCATAACAAAGTACATAGGAGATCATGTTATCGTAACAGTAGATAACACAGATTTACTAATATCCTATGTTGGCAAGTCGCAGCTGTCATAAAAATATGGACATGAAGGTATACAACTCGAAAATGTTTATCATGTCCCACGGATAAAGAAGAACCTGCTGTCTGTACCCCAACTAACAACTTCAGGTAACTACATATTATTCGGCCCAGATGATGTGAAGGTGTATAAAGAATTAAAATTCATAGGTACACCTTTCATAGAAGGACCAAAAATGAAGGCTATCCATGTGATGTCAGCTGAAGAGGCCTATGCAGACATGGCCAAAAAGAGTGACACAGGCGACCTGTGGCATGCACGACTTAGGCATGTCAACTACAGCAAATTGAAGATTATGATGCAAAAGTCAATGTTGAAGGGACTCCAAAAAATTGAGATCCACCATGATAATGTATGTGCTGGATGTCAATATGGTAAGGCGCATCAATTACCGTACAAGGAGTCAAAGTTTAGAGCAAAGGAGCCATTGGAGTTGGTGCACTAAGATGTTCTTGGAAAAATCAAACAACCGTGAACTCGTGGTTATTAATATTTGATAACTTTCATTGATGACTTTTCGAGGTATGTGTGGGTATACTTCTTAAAACATAAAGATGAGGCCTTTGAAAAATTCAGGGAATTCAAGGACACGGTAGAACGCGAGCTCGGGAGAAAAATCAATTGCCTTCGCACTGATAATGGAGGAGAATACACTTCAAATGAGTTCAACAACTACCTTAAGGAGTTCAACATCCGAAAAAAACTCACTTGTGTACACAAAATGGAGTAGCGGAGAGAAAGAACCGCCACTTAGCAGAGACGTGTAGAAGTCTTCTACATGCCAAGAATGTTGATACAAGATTTTGGGCAGAATGTATGAAGGTTGTGGTCTATATCATTAACAGGTTACCACAACCAAGGTTGGAATTTGTTTCACCATTTCAGAAGATGCATAATGTAAAACCAACGGTCAATTATTTTCGGGTATTTGGTTGTGTATATTATGTGTTTATTGCAGATGAAGACCGTAGTAAGTTTGATAAGAAAGCTATCCATTGCAATTTTGTGGGATTCGATGAACAGAAGAAAGGTTGGAGATGTTATGATCCCAATACAAACAAGATATATGTCTCACAAAATGTTGTATTCGATGAGGTATCTTCATGGTGGGCAAATAAAGTGGTGTTACCAGATTCACAAGAGGTGCAAGAAAATTTACAAATCAAGTTGTAGCTAGATTCCTCCCAAAATAATGATGATATAGAGGAACCAGAATCCCCGACGGATCAATTAGAGGTACGATCCAAGTCAAGAATCCCTTGGAGAACAGGTGTTCATGAAACACCAGAGAAAGTACAGACTAATCAACCGGAAGAGCAACAACAAGATCCTTCACAACATCAAGTACGAAGGTCAAATAGAGATAGACGGCCAAATCCAAAGTATATAGATGATGCCTATGCTGAGGTCAAAGAGCCAACTAACTTTGATGAAGCATCAAAGAGTCAAGAGTGGAGAAAGGCCATGGAAGAAGAGATTTTGGCAATTAAACAAAATGAAACATGGAATTTAGTGCCAAAACCTGAAGCTGTTAAACCCATATCCTGTAAATGGGTTTACAAGTTAAAAATTCGACCAGATGGTACGATCGAGCGATACAAGGCTCGATTAGTTGTTCGCGGGTTTGCCCAGGAGTATGGCATAGATTATGATGAGATGTTCAGTCCAGTGGCAAAGATTACTACAGTTCGTGTCTTACTAGCCTTGGCCGCAAGTAAGTCATGGAAATTATGGCAGATGGATGTAAAGAATGCTTTTCTACATGGAGAACTTGATCGTGACAATTATATTGATCAACCCCAAGGATTTGTGAATCATGAAAAGGCAGAATACGTGTGCAAGTTGAAGAAGGCATTATATGGTTTGAAGCAGGCACCCAGAGCATGGTACCGGAAGATTGCTGAGTTCCTAGTACAAAGTGGTTATCATGTTAACCTAGCAGATTCGAGCTTGTTCGTTAAATCTCAAGAGGGAAAATTATCAATTGTCCTTGTATATGTAGATGATCTAATCATCACCGGAGATGACAAAGATGAGATTCAATGAACAAGGAAAAATTTATCAGTTCGATTTCAAATGAAGGAGCTTGGTGAGTTGAAGCACTTCCTAGGATTGGAAGTTGAAAGAACAAAAACTGGTATATTTCTTGGTCAACAAAAATATGCAAGAGATATCATTCAAAAGTTTGGGTTAGCTGAATGCAAGCCGATCTCTGCCTCAATGGAGCCAAATTTAAAGTTGTGAGCCTACGATGGAAAGGACTTGAAGGATACAAAAATGTATGGGCAAATAGTAGGTAGTCTTATCTACCTAAATAGTATGGGCAAGAAAGACACACCTTAAACTAGTTAAACGAATATTGAGATATGTCTAAGGTACAATTAATTGGGGACTCTTCTACAAGAATGGAATACAAAACAAGGTCAGCGGCTACTGTGATTTTGATTATGCAGGAGACCGTGACACCAGGAGATCGACTACAGGATATGTATTTAATCTTGGATCAGGAGCTATATCATGGTGCAGTAAGAGACAACCTACTGTTTCTCTCTCAACCAAAGAAGCAGAATATAGAGGAGGAGCGATGGCAGCACAAGAGTGTGCATGGTTGACTCAACTCTTGAAGGACATGAACCAACCAATAGAAGATGGAGTTCCATTACATTATGACAATATATCAACAGTCCGTTTAGCCGAGAATCTGGTCTTTCATGTTTGGACCAAACATGTCGAAGGACATTATCATTTCTTACGAGAAAAAGTACTTAAAGGAGATATTGACATAAAGGCAGTCAGGATCGAAGATCAGGACATTCTTAAGCTTAGCTTTGATTATATTTGGTTTTATCTGTACACATTCTGAAAGGGAACACAATTTTTCATGTACTTTCTATGTGTTTGAATTATAAAATTTTCAATTTGACTAACAAAGGTGGACTACGTTAAATGTAAATTCATATTTAATTTACGTTTGCACGTGTGTCTTCAAGCGTATATCTCTTGCTCTTTTCAAAGAATCAAACACATAAAAATTACTTTCTTTGAGACTGAAAAGGAGCAACATCCAGTGGTTGCTACAACAAAAACACATACATTATATGTTCGCGCACTGTATCGACATTAGAATACATTTCTAAATTATAACAATCACGACATGGACCTGTCATCCTTTCTTTTCCATGTTCGGTCTTCTTAAGATTTTTCTCCGAAAATTCAATGAAATCATTAACACGGCTAATATACTCATGGGATGTTCGTGATATTTTATACATCCACGTAAGGCGGTCCATGTTATATATCTATAGAATATTTTATAGAAAGAAAGTCAGAAGCTATTATGTTATTAGAGACCATGCAGAAATATGAAATATATGCTACCTAGATAGAATTTTACATGATTATGATGAGAGCAATTACAAAGGAACAGAGCAGAAATATAAAGAAAAGTGAAACAGAAAGTACAAAAACAAAGCAGTCTATACAACGATGTTATACGAGGATACTTACTTCACTCACTATCGCTGACTTCTTAGTGGTTTAGAGTTGCTACACAGGTTATAAAATAGACCCAATCTGCGATTAATAAACAAACTCAGATTATTAATTGACTAAAAACAAACATTAGGGTGGTTGAACCAACCATTTGTAAAGAAAGAAGGTACATGTGTCTATGTACCCAAACTTTAATGGTCAAATAGTATAGACATGCTGGTCTATATTGTATCCATCTCCATTTTTCATAAAAAACTACAGTATTTCAGTTAATACCAATATACGGAAAGATTTGAATATGTAAAATGTAAATGTAAGAGTACTACGCGATAAAACTGATTTTCCTCCAGCGCCATTATTCCAGGTTACAATGGGAATTTTGTACTTGATTGAAGGCTAAAACCTGGTTATGAATTTTGTACTTCTAGTTCTAAATCGAAGTTAGTACAAGTACTCCCAAGCATAGGTATGATCTCCATAACAAATCCAGGTTACATCGGGTTGAAAAAAGCTTCTATGGGTTGCATTTTAAGTTAATGTGTATAGTACTTGTACGAAGAAATGACGAAAAGCCTAAATAATATAAGAGTTGGCATGAGATTCGTCAACTTTAATAAGTAATAACTGAATCACATCTTTTATAAATACGTTGTTTTGTCTCATGGACTTGTATGTATTGTCTAAACAATATTAGTTTCATATCCACGTATCATATATAGCAAACAAAATAAGAAGATGATACTACTGTCTAGGACTTGTATGTTTGGATTGTGTTATACTACTACAGTGACACTCTATACTGTTATGTAAACCTTCTCGAAAAAGTAGAATTATTGTTCTCACCGAGATTATATAATAATTTGATCTAAAATGTTTTGCCCTGATTTTAAAATTTAAAGTCTGTTTTTTATCCAAGTACCAAAATTTGAAGTCAACCCTATATTTTATTTCCATTTCATTGTTTAGGTGATGTAATTTTACTTGCATTTGACTTGTGCCGTACAATTCCTGATGTGGGAATTTTCTTGCAGTATCGATGGCCGATAGGCTCCATTGACATGTTTAGACTTCACAGATTTACATATAGGCTACATATTCTTTGAATTTATGTATCATAATTGATTCTAAAATTTCGGGGCCTAAGTATCTTGTCCGTCTATAATCGAGACTGAGCCTGATGTTAATGAAAACACAAAGACTATAAACATTCAATTTCATATTATACACAGTAACAAAAAAGGCAAAAACAGTGGTATAAGTCACTACTATTAAACTAAACAAGAAGATATGTATAATAGAGTCCAAGATTCGGAACAATGGAGCAGCAAGTCAGTTGATACATACCTTAAATGAAAAACAAACAGAAACCCATATGTAATAACAAAGATTCCAGGAACATACCGTGAAAATAATTTGATATACAGGAAGGCACACACAATTATATCGATATACAACAGTAGTATGATGCACCATTACAGCTTAGCATTCACCATTATTTGTATCTATCGGTTATTTATACATACCAGTAATACCAAATTTGTAACCCAGCAATCCCCGACGAACCCTAGTTCCCAATTCCCTGATTCCCAATCCCTAATTTTTTGAGCAGTTGAGGTAATTTGAGAAGAAGTTGAGGTAATTTGAGAAGCAGACGAGTGTAATTTATTGGAGGTAATTTGTTCTAAGTGTAATTTGAGCAAAGAGAAGAAGAGAGTAGAGAGCTGTCGAGAGAGAGTAGAGATCGAGGCGCTAAGTCGAGGTGAGATCCCTAAATTTTAATGTTGATGTAAGTTAATATCTTTTTAGAAAAAGATATCTATTGCGTCGGCATTAAAAAGACCTGACACTATAATTAAATAAAAATATTTATTTAAATTTTGGAAAAATAGTTTTGCAAAATAGCGTCGGCGTTATAATGGGTGACGCTATAGGGTAGACCTATAGCGTCGGTTCAAAAATGACCGACGCTAAGGGATACACCTATAGCGTCGGTTTTATGCTAATCGACGTAAAATGAATTTTTAGCGTCGGCATTTTAGTTGGCGATGCTATAGGTCTAGCCTATAGCGTCGGTTATCGTAAACAACCGACGTAAAAGGGTGTGGCAAAAGACAATAAGCGTCGGTTAATGATAATGACCGACGCAATATGTTCAAAGGACACCTATAGCGTCGGTTAAAGCAAACAACCGATGCTATAGGTGCGATGCTATAGGTCATTTCTGTAGTAGTGTTTATTGGCACTTGATTGGTCCAAAAGAAGCATCACCTCTGTTGACATGGAAAATGTCACTACTGGGAAATGAGTGGCTGACACGGAGCAACTGGGCGCTCAAGCTCTCTATCAGGCATTTATTCCAGTATCCTGGAGTTATAAATTTTGCCTTAGCATTTTCTGACTTAGTTATTATTATTTTACAGGAAAATGCCTTTTTTCAATCATCCATCATTCAAGGCAAAGTCAACTAAGGATGAAGCAACTTCCTACAAAGGAAAGTACGAGCTAGTTGAGGAGCAAATGAGAGTAAGTCACAATGCTATCATTGACTGTTATATGAAGTCTGACACTTTTCTTGATTTCATTGATCAACATGATTACCAAATGCGTCCAGAGTCCCTTACCCTTGGGTGGGACAAAGCTGTTGCTGCTGTTAGTAGGAGACACCCCAAGGTGGTTGACCCAACAGAGTTCCCTAGCCCAAACTGGGCTGCTTGTGGGAGTACCATAGCTGTGCATGCTTCTGACTCGAGGGGTGGTCGTTACTCATCCGGCTCTGGCTCTAATGGAGGAGCTCAACCTGTTAGCTCGGGTTCCTCTAGCTCACGTTCTCAAGGAAACGGGCCTGTTCCGAAAGGAAAAGGAAAGGTGGTATTCAAACAACCACTTCCAGGTAAAGGACTTCGAAACCAGCGCAGTCCTCTTCCTCCGAAGAAGAAGAAGGAGAAGAAGAGGTCATGAAGGAACAACCAATCGCGGTTGTAGCCGAGGCCGATAGCAGCTAGGAGGAAGAAGGCTCGGATGAGGAGGATTCTGGTGAAGAGGGTTCTTCCTCAGAAGAAGAATAAATTCCAGTGAAGAAGTAGTTGGTTCTTCCTAATCGAGCATTGCATGGCTTATTTAGCTGTATGTGGCCTTTATCTACCTCAGCGCTAAGTCGCCTTGTCGAAAGAACCTCTCCTTAACCCTTTTATTGTAATGAAAAGATGCTCTCTTCTGATGCTCTGCATTCCTGCGTGTGCTTCATCCCTAACTTCGTCAATCAGATCAAGAGCAAGTCTCATGACTTCTCTGTTGGTCTCAGGCTCAAATGCTTCAACCTGAGGTGATGTATGCATAATTTCTAAAGGCACAACTACCTCGGCTCTATAACCCAACAAAAACGGGGTTGCTCCGGTCGTCACCTTACAGATGGTGCGATATGCCCAAAGTATAGGCAGTAACTCATCCAACCAAGTATTCCTTGAGCGTTCGATCCTCTTTTTTAGTCCATCTAGGATAATACGGTTTGCTACTTCTGCATGTCCATTTGCTTAAGGGTGAGCTACTGAATTGAAACAAAGCTCAATAGCATTTTCCTCGAAATACTTCTTAAACTCCTCATTGTTGAACTGTGTTCCATTATCTATTACAAGGATACGTGGGATTCCATACCTACAAATGATGTTCTCCCAAAAGAATTGAGCAACTTGCTTGGTGGTTATCTTGGCCAAGGGCTTAGCCTCAATCCACTTGGGGAAGTAGTCGATGGCTACTATCAGAAACTTCCTTTGTGCTGAAGCTACAGGAAAAGGACCAAGTATATCCATTCCTCACATGGCGAATGGGATAGGAGAGTTAATCAACGTTAACATCTCAGGCGGCTGCCTTACAACGGGAGCATGCTTCTGACATCTGTCGCACCTCTTGACATAATTCTGTGCATCGGCCAACATCTCTGGCCAATAAAATCCCAAACGAGTAATCTTGTGAGCTATGGCTCTGCCCCCCAAGTGCTGCCCACAGATACCTTCATGAACTTCCTCCAAAGCTTCCTTTGCCTCTTGGGGGCTCAAACACTTCAAGTATGGGATGACAAACGACCTCTTATAAAGTATGCCCTCAATCAAGGCATATCTCCATGCTCACACTGACAACTTTCGTGCCTCCAAGGCATTGTCAGGGAGCCAGCCAGTTTCGATGTGAGCTTTGATGGGATCTATCCAACAGCTTCCTACATCAATCGCTGCTACCAACTTAGAGTTGATGGTCGGGGCCTTTAAGACCTGGAAGTAAACACTCCCTGCATAATTCTCTATCTCAGAAGAAGCGAATTTAGATAGGGTATCGGCCTTAACGTTCTCTTCTCTCGGAATGTGCTCCACATAGCTCTCCTCAAACTGAGTCATAACAGCTTTCACAACTCTCAAATACTTCGCCATAGTTTCATCCTTGGCTTCAAATTCACCATTCACTTGCAATACCACTAGTCTTGAATCCCCACAAACTTTGAGATTCTTGACCCTCATGATTCTGGCCAAGCCCAACCCGGCTATCAGGGATTCGTACTCAGCTTCATTGTTGGTTATTGGAAAGTCCAACTTCAAAGCATACTCAACTGTGAACCCATCGGGGCTTTGCAAGACTAAACCTGAACCACTAGATTTTGTTTTTGATGCTCCATCAAAATAGAGCACCCAATATACCCTCTGATCAGGTACAAGCTCTTCATCATTATCCTTTCTTCCAGGGGTGGTCACTATCTCCTACCCCCCGACTTCTTGGTTGCCAATGGTACATTCAACCACGAAGTCAGCCAATGCCTGAACCTTGATGGCTGTTCGATGTCAAATTCTCCAAGTTCGATTGCCCACTTAATCAATCTTCCACTGGCCTTCAGGCTATGCAATATGTTCCTCAATTGCTGGTCTATCAAGACTTCAATCTTGTGTGCCTGGAAGTACGGTCGTAGCTTCCTCGAGGCTGTTATCAATGCCAAAGCAAACTTCTCAATGGGAGAGTAATTCAACTCAGCCCCATGCAACACCTTGCTCACATAATAGATAGGTTTCTAAACATTTTTCTCTTCGCGAATGAGGACGGAACTCAGTGCTTGTTTGGATTCCGCCAAATATAAGTAAAGAGTCTCCCCGTGGCTAGGTTTGGCCAACAATGGGGCTTCTACCATGTATTTCTTCAATTGTTCAAAGGCCTCTTGGCTTTCAGGTGTCCACTCAAAATTTTTCACCTTCTTCAATGCTTGAAAGAAAGGCAAGCACTTGTCACCAGACTTGGAGATAAATCTCCCTAGGGCTGCTACTCGGCCCGTCAACTTCTGCACATCTCTTACAGAGCGTGGCGGTTCCATATCTAAAATCGTCTTGATCTTGTCAGGGTTGGCCTCTATGCCTCTCTTTGAAACCATCAAACCCAAAAATTTTCCAGATCCAACACCAAAAGCACAATTGGCTGGATTCAACATCATCTTGTGGTGCCTCAGCACTTCGAATGCCTCTCTGAGATGCTTAATGTGGTCTTCCTTGAATAGACTCTTGACTAACATGTCATCAACATAGACCTCCATGGTTTTTCCAATCAAATGAGCGAATATCTTATTCACTAGTCGTTGATAAGTAGCGCCTGCATTCTTTAGACCAAAAGCCATAACAAGATAATAGAAAACACCAAAGTAAGTTATGAAAGATACCTTTGGGATGTCATCCTTGTGCATCTTAATCTGATTGTAGCCGTTGAACCCGTCCATGAAGCTCAACATCTCATGTCCAGCTGTTGCATCTATCAACATGTCTATCCTTGGTAGGGGAAAACAATCCTTCGGGCATGCATCATTCAAATCAGTGAAGTCTATACACATCCTCCACTTCCCATTTGCCTTCTTGACCATCATAGGGTTAGCCAACCATTCGGGGAACTGATTCTCTTCAATAAACCCAGCCTCTAAGAGCTTGTCAACTTCTTGCTTAATGGCCTCTTGCCTTTCAGGAGCAAAATTTCTTTTCTTCTGTTTTATTGTCTTCCATTCAGGATCAACATTTAACTTGTGAGTTATGAGTTGGGGATCAATCCCTGGCATATCAGCTGCTGTCCAAGCAAACACATCGCTATTCTCTTGTAAGAATGCTGTCAACTTTCCCTTCAAGGGCTCCTTCAGAGAAGCTCGAATATAAGTTACTTTCTCAGGGTCGCCCAGCTCTAGAGGTATGGGGATCAAGTCCTCTGCTGTCTTCCCTCGGTGCTCATCATCATTGCAGACATCCATGTCTTCAATTGGAAGGACCTACCCCCCAACTCCATCGGCTCTTAAAGCAGCCACATAGCAACTTCTAACCATTTTCTGATCTCCTTTCTGTTCTCCAACAGCATTCCGAGTTGGAAACTTGACCTTCATGTAATAGGTAGAGGCAACAGCCTTGAACGCATGAAGTCCGGTTCTTCCCAGGATTGCATTGTATGTCGAGGCAGCCTTAATCTCCAAAAAATTTAGCATCTGAGTAGCCTCATTAGGTTCCTGCCCAATAGTCATGGGCAACTGAAAAGTCCCTTCAACTTTAGACTCAACTCCATTAAATCCGTAGATAGGCATGTTGGTCGGGGTCAACTGAGAGTCAGTGTGCCCCATCTTTACAAACGTGTCATGAAATAGGATATCAACAGAAGCTCCATTGTCTATCAGGACTCGCTTTACTTCCGAATTTCCAATTACAGGGGTTATGACCAATGGGTCGTCGTGGGGGAACTTCACCCCTTCGTGGTCTGAATCATCAAAACCCATCACTATATTAGTCTTAGCACATTTCGAGGCCTCTCCCTCGATGTGCATCACTTCTCTGGCATACGCCTTTCAAGAGTTTCGAGTTATGCCGGCCGTTGTCGGGCCTCCCCAAATCATATTGATATCTGGCCCTCGGGGCTGTGGGTTGCGATCACGGTCGTTGTCCCTACGATCATTATTCTTCTTGTCATAATCCCTCCTTTGATTTCCACGATCTTCACCCTTCGTGAACTAGCCTAGCTTCCCTCTTCGGATCAAGAATTCAATCTCGTCTTTGAGTTGCCTACAATCATCGGTATCATGTCCCACATCCTTATGGTACCTACAGTATTGATCCTTGTTTCGTTTTGCGGGGTCTCCCCTAAGTGGCTTCGACCATCGGAATTCCTTATCTTTCTCAATTTCCAACAAGATCTGACTCCTAGGAGCATTCAACCTTGCATAGTCAGAAAATCTTGGTCCAAAATTCTTCTATGGTGGCGGTGAGTCAGAGTCCTTGCTAATTCAGGGACACTTGTCCCTAGCATCCTACTCTTGCTCTTGCTTTCGCTTCTTTGAACCATTGCTACCTTTTCCATTACCTTCTGCGGCTTCTTTCTTCATGCTTTCCTCAGCTTTAATATAATTATCAACCATTCGTTGGAGCTCAGCCATATTCTCAGGGGGTGTTTTGCCAGTGACTTTTTAAAGAATAGATCAGTGGTTCCGATATCATAGATATTAAAAATTTCGTAAATCATCCCTGAATACACAATATCTGCAAAAATATATCCCTGAACATATTTCAGGATATTTTTAAATTTAAATATGTAAAAATCCCTAAACCTATTTGTATAGTTAAAATGCATGGAGAAAGTGTGGACATTATCAAACTGGAGGTCAAACACAATTTTGGACCATAACAAAGTTGAGTTGAGCTTTCAGGAATTTAGTTACATTTTACAAATTTTTATGAATATCTATGCATTTATAAGTTATTATTTTAATATCAATTAACTTGATAATTTTTCCACATATTACGTGGATATAAGTTAATTGTGGTAAATTAGAAAATTAATTTAATTTTTTAATAACTAAGTCCAATATACTTAGATCCTTGGATCTAAATACTTTCACAGTTTCAAATTTTAACCAAATTTAAGGTTAGGACATTGCTTTACTTAGATCCTTTTGCATTCTTGCTCACTTTTTTGCTAGAAGCCCTTGGAGATATGGCAAACTAAATATTTCCTCTATCACATTTTACACATTTCACATGTTTTTGTTGACTTTTTAGTGGTTAAATTAACTTTTTTTTGATTAAAAATTAAAAATTATTCAATTATTATTTAAAAAAAATTAAATTTAACATTTGAAAATAGATTAATTGTACTTTTTAATAATATAATTTCTTTTATATTTCTTAATTATTTAATGTACATATAAATTTTAATCAAATTTTGATCAATCAACAATAAAAAACAACATTTATAATGAGCTAGAGGGCTAGACGGAAGTGGAGATCACTTATGTATATGATTAGCTTTTTAAAAAATTCTAGAAGGATTTCATCCTCTCCAATTCTTGAAACTATGTATATGGTCTTCCATTCTAAAATTCTAGTTGAGTTTGAGGAATTCATTTACATTTTCTTAATTTTTATGAATATCTATGACTTGACAATTTTTCCGTACGTGGATATAAGTTAATGGTGATAAATTAAAAATTTAATTTAATTTTTTTTATTACTGAGTCAAATATACTGAGATCCTTGGATCTAACGTATGATGATGTGTAACTAAAAATAATTGCATTCCTTTTGCATTCTTACTCATTTTTTTTTTTGGGCAAGCCCTTGAAGATAGTGGCAAATTAAATATTTCCTCTATCACATTTTACATGTTTTTTTTTTTACTTTTTAGTGGTCAAATTAACTTATTTTTGATTAAAAATTAAAAATTAGTCAATTGTTATTTAAAAAAACTGAATGTTACATTTTAAAATGGATTAAATGTAATTTTTAATAATTTAATTTTTTTTATATTTCTCAATTATTTAATATTTTTATATTTCTCAATTATTTAATATACATATAAATTTTGTTCAATCAAAAATAAAAAACAACATTTATAATGAGCTAGTGGGAGAGACTGGAAGTGGAGATCACCTATGTATATGATTAGCTCTTTAAAAAATTCTAGAAATTCCTGGATTTCATCTACGTATTTAGTCTTCCATTCTAAAATTCTAGTTTAGTTGAGGTTTGAGGAATTGATCTACATTTTACTAATTTTTATGAATATGTATGAATTTATAAGTCATTTTTTTTTATATCAATTAACTTGACAATTTTTCCACATATTACGTGGATATAAGTTAATTGTGGTAAATTAGAAAATTAATTTAATTTTTTAATAACTAAGTCCAATATACTTAGATCCTTTGATCTAAATACTTTCACAGTTTCAAATTTTAACCAAATTTAATGTTAGGACGTTGCTTTACTAACATATGATGATGTGTAAATAAAAATAATTGCATTCTTGCTCACTTTTTTTTACACAAGCCCTTGGAGATAGTGGCAAATTAAATATTTCCTCTATCACATTTTACATGTTTTTCTTTACTTTTTAGTGGTCAAATTAACTTATTTTTGATTAAAAATTAAAATTTATTCAATTATTATTTTAAAAAACTGAATATTACATTTTAAAATAGATTAAATGTACTTTTTAATAATATAATTTCTTTTTATATTTCTCAACTATTTAATATACATATAATTTTAATCACATTTATAATGAGCTAGAGGGAGAGACCGAAAGTGGAGATCAACAATGTATATGATTAGCTCTTTAAAAAATTTTAGAAATTCCTGTCACGATTTCATCCTCTCGAATCCTTGAAACGTGGGTATATACTCTTCCATTCTAAAATAATTAAAGGGTCGAGGCCGACCTATTTATTGATTTATAAAACTTCATCCATCTTGAATTAAATTCAATCTTTCTCTTGTATTGGACAGATGGATTATACTGGCATATGTCTTCGTGACTAGGCTATACCAGATTATTCTAAGCTTTCTTGTTTACAATTAAATTTCCTTTTGTTTTTATTTCTCTCCGTTGTAGCTGAAAATCTAAATCTAATATAGGCAGGGTATGATGCAACTACCAGAGATTGTAAAATATGTTTTCTGATTTACATTGGTTTATGTCAAGTGTAAATTTGTTTTACAGAACAAATTAGCTTTCTAGAGATATTTAGTTACACTTGAGGAGGCATATGCATGTAAATCATTGCTGATTAATATTGAACATGCAGAAAGATGGTATATCAGGTGCCCTGCAAACTCTATTGTAAGTGTTGTAAGCTTGGGAATCAAATATTTATCCTGCTTACTAATGACGGTTAAAATCATGTTAATGACTTGTAGTTACTTTTTACCAAGTTTTTATTTCGTTTAAAATGTTCTTGTGAGAGCAAACATTCTGTGTGCAAATTTAGTTAGGTTTATGACGTTGAATTTGTATGCTAATTTTAATAAATTTTCTCATATCGATATAAATAACTAGACTCTGTAAGTTTGCATGTTTACCTTGATTTTTGAGTATATTGTCTCTAATTACCCACTATTTTTGCTCATTCCTCTAGAAGCAGGAGTGTAACACCCCACTATTTATAGTTTTTTTATGTTCAATAGTTAATTATATTAATCAGTATTAAGTAAATAAATATAAGGATAAAATAGTAAATGTATTGTCATTCAGATATTTTTACGTGATTTTTATCAAACAGTAATTTTCATTCAGTGAATTTTTTATTCAGATAAAATTTTCATTCAGTACATTCAGATAATTTAATAATTCAGTGTTTTTTATTCAGATTTATCAAACAACCCCTAAGTTTGCATGTTTACCTTGATTTTTGAGTATATTGTCTCTAATTACCAGCTGTTTTTGCTCATTCTGAGTGTATTTCTCTATGCATATTTAAGGTAGTTCTCTCGATCTTCCACCCCTCTCATTCTACCATATATGTTCCTCATAACTATATAATAGTATATTAGCAGAATTTCCCATAAACTTTAATTGGTGGTTGCAGAAATCTCCGGCAGATATTCTAGGCATTTTTTTTAGACATTTCTTATATATAGCACACCATTAGCATTACCACTGACCCATGTTATAAATATATTTTTATTGCTCAATTCTTCTCAGTTGGATGCATTCTGAAATGTTTACCTTAGTTTCATAATCTCAACAATTCAGCCCATGGAATTCCAGTGGTCTTGCATTACTTGCTGCAATATAGTTGATAATTCTTGAACATGCTTGGCTCCGCCAAAAAAAGGTAACCTTTTACCTCTAACTAGCTAATAATTAATTACTGAATATTTTAACCCAATTTCTGATAGCTGGTTGACATGAACGCCTTAATCTAGCTCGTAGATATAAGTGTGCGCAAATCCTCATTTCATTATATTAAGAAATTTCTAATATTGTAATTAACTTGACCATTTCATCCCATTACTAGTATGATTTGGCCTAAAGTTGTCAACTGTCATTGGTTTTGTGTTCATGGCTGTTGTGGAATAAAAATTAGGGTCACTATAAGACAGTTAGGCCATTTTCGATTAAATATATTTTATTGGGGCTTATTTATATGGTTGAATTTAACCATTGTCTAGCAACTCAAATTAGACTGCAAACTAAACGGCCTACACAACGGTTTATACGAACAATTGTTTGAAAGTATTTCAGACAAATCTACAATTGAAATCAGACAAGTGTTTCTTAAACTGCATTGTTTAATATCTTCAAAACAACGGTTCCAGACTAAATTACAGTACTTTAAAAAAATGAGTAAAATGCAGAATGTTGTCCAGAGAATAGCTTGGACTGAGATTTGCTGAGTATGTTGTATTTTTGATGATCATTGCTTTGATTATTGAATATAGTGGGAATGTTACGTTTTGATGCAAGTAAAAAACCTTAAATAAGAAGCCATTAATTCAGATAATAATGTAAATAATACATGGCTTAATTAATTTCATAAAAAAAATAAAAAAAACATAGCAATTATGCCATCTTGTCTACATCCAAGAGGCCTTAAATGGATGGTGGTGCCACAGACAGAGTTTCTAGGCCATCATTAGCATAAATTTCCTCGTTCGTAAGAGTAAGAGTAGGAAAATATGCAGAGAAGGGGACATAAACAATGTCACATAGCACCCAATTTTCAGACATGATCTGCGCGCCTGATGATGTTTACCAACTCAAACATGTCAAAATTTTCATCAGTGTAAAACATAGCGTAATATGTAATAGACATAACGATCACTCAATACAGGAACAAAAGATAGTACAATATTAAATGAAGCACAAGAATCCTAAAGATTAGAAGATACAGTAAATACAAAGAATCAAAATACGAGAAGTATTTTTAAAGTCTATCAAAGAGTCACGGAAAGAAGTTCATCTATATGTTCAGGCCTCAGTGACGAACAAAGTTTATAGACGTTTGAAACTTTAGAAGTATTTAATATTCAATGTAAGTACCAGAGGACTCTGGTGGATATCATTTGAAGCAACAACAAAGCTGTAGACTTGATCAACTGATATTGTAAAAGAAAGTATAGTGATCAAGATCAGGGTTAGTCGTTTTTGAACTAGACCAGTGCACTAAACGTCAACTCAATGAAATAGATCATGGTATTTAGAATAGACAAAAGAATTGATCAAGTGCTGAAAAGGGAGTAAATTATGGGAAGGTTAAATTCGAGATATTTGTTAAGGCAATGTAACACCCCTAGATCCGGGGTCGGAGATCCAGGCTGTCACTCTATCCTTAATTCCCATTTTAATATTCATTATTCTTAATCTTCATTTTAGTATGTTGTGATCCCTCAATCACACTCAACATTTATAGATTATAGGCTCAGAGACGAAATTAAAATATTACTAAGTTATTACAACCATCTTGAAATAGTTATTACAAACCCAAATTGTCATAATCTTAAATGTTCAACTTAAAAAGGAATTACCATCTAAGGTGGCACTTGCGTCCAAAAGGAGGTTTGGTTTTCAAAAACTTACACAAGTCATGCTTGTAAATAAATCTAACCAACCTAAGCTGTAAACCTATCCAACAACAGTCTCCTAAACTGCTGGCTGGTTAGCACGCTTTTGCGGAGGGTCTGCCTTGTTCTTGCCATGAGTATCTGTTGTTGTGTGGTGGTATATATGAAAGAAAAGCAAGAGTGAGCAATACAGCTCAGCCATATAATAATAGTTTTCAAAGTACTTTTGTTAACATAAACCATATGCCATATTGTATACTGATATTGTACCATCATTAAACATTTTTCATTCTTTATCCAGAAATATAACGAAGAATTTCTGAGGTACTTTGAATAGTTCATCATTCTGTTAACACTATCGGTAATTGAGCATCTAGGCTTTCATTACAGTGTTACAGTACAATTCCAATTGGAAGAATGGGATTATGCTGGAGCCTCTTCCACGATATCTGGTGATCAGCCAATATATCGTGCCTCTGCTTCTCTACTAGTAGAAGGACGACGTTCCCTTATCGGGTCGCATCCTGACCGCATATGGGCCTTAATATTTGGACTACGCCCGAAGGCGATGTCCCCTCTTCCTCCAATCCCTAAGAGAATTCTATGCATCGTAGGAACAGAATTTAATTCAGTTTCCCCCAAGCACAAAGCTTGACAACTGGTTTGATAATCATTACAACTTTACTTCCATGAGTAATTGGGGAAGTAACTCTGATGTGTGGGTTGACTTTAGTCAACGGATTTTGATTACTAAGAATCGCATCATCAAACATAATTTGGGAGTTGGTCGGAGTTTTTGAGTGTTTAGTCAAACCTGAGCCCCTCCTTACTAGGTAGGGTGCATTTCTTATTGGTAGCGAAGGGAGAAAATAATTAATACTAGCTCCCAAAACCTTGGGTTCCCGAGTTTTGATAAGTTTGAGCGAGGTAGCGATACTTTTCGATGAATGAAGCTATAGTCAGTGAAGAAATGGGAACCCGATCCATTTTTAAATACTTTTTCGACGCTCAGAAAATCTTTAAAATAATTTTTTTAAAGTTTTAAATAATTTTGAAATAAATAATATGATTTGTAAATCATCCTGGAATATTTAATAAATATTCAAATAATATTTATTAAATAAATAATAAGCTTAGAATATTCAATAAATATTTAAATAATATTTATTAAATAAATATTTACTCACAATCCTCAATTGAAAATCATATTCAACTTATTAATAAATATTCAAATAATATTTATTAATATCATCAAAGGAATTTTTAATCCGAAAATATCCAATTTATATTTATTGGATTATTTTTAAAACTAAATATAAGTCATATATCATCTCCGGAGACTTCCGGGTTTTTATGTCCTTATCCGGACGAAATATCTCCTACTTCCCTACTAATAAAGGGTGTTATCATACCCTACTTGGAACTTTTAACACATCATCGCATACATGTATATATGTATTCATGCATACGTACTTGCTAAACAGGTTTATAAATCAACATAAATAAACCATATATTTCATGCTGATTCGCAAAAATAATTTTAAAACAGTTCATAACAGTTATACCACAACAACAACAGTTTGAAAATACATGAAGTACAAGTTTCGAAAACTTGCCTTGAAATCTCGGAGTAGTCGGGGTGCGAGGGATGGTCCGATAATCTATAACATAAGCATAAAAGCATCGTTAATTCTAAGCTTGAATTATCGACTCTTTACGAGTACTCAACTCGTAAAACGTGATAACGAATCAAATAAACTCTTCACCTCCTTAACATATTCTCATAGGTCAAATACTCCCTATAACATGCATTACATATTAATTTCATTTTTCAAGACCATTTCACTTAACCAAATCTCCATTTCACTTTCCAAGTTTTTATTCTAATGGCGATTTGCTTTTAACAACCTTCGCTCCCGAATTTTTATAAAATCGACCATTTACCCTGTTAAGCTCAAATTTTGTAGAGAACTTCCTGGACATACCACCTAGCTACTGTAAAAATTTCATAATAACAAACCAATTTTAAAGGGCTCGTTTGGCTTTGTAAAGTCAGTCCATCTTAAAGATTCATCCGTTTGAACCGGTTTCACTAAAACAAGCATAACTCATAGACCGTAAATCCTTTTTATGAGATTCAAATTCTCAATTACTCTACAAGTTTCCAAGAAATTTTGCCCAAAAACAACACTCATATAATTCGGGTGATTCTGCACAAGTGGTTTAACAAAATTTTGGCATTATAACGACTATAAATCGAATCTTACCAGTATCCATGAACTCCATCTAACCACTTAATTCAACCACACACCGTCAAGATCATATAAACATCATCAAGGGTCTATAATGCCAGTGGTAATATCCATTTATCACTACTCAAAATTTACCCATACTTATAAATGTTAAAACATCACAAACCCCTTAAACATGTACATACTTGCATCAATCTTTCAAATCAACTTATAACTCATGAAGTTTAAGGTGGGTGTGAGTATTTTACCTTCCTTGGAGTCTTAACAACCTTAACCAAGCTTAACAAGGCTTGAGATCAAGTCCACAAGCTATTATAACCCTCAAACTTCAAGATCTAAACAAAGGTTCATAAGAAGTTATTCTTTACTCAAGAACTTCTTGATTTTATTTGAGCAAGCTATACTTAGTGTAAAATCATGAAATTAAATCCTCACCCTGGATATATCATGAAGTAATCCCAGAAATATTTTGATGATTTTAGGACGAGTAGAGCTTGGAGACAAAATTCATTTTTCTTGGCTATCTTGGAAAGTATCCAGAAGTGGAAGAGCAGCAGCAACTTGTCGAATTTATTTGACCAATCAAACGACCTTGAAAAATTACGAAATTAAATCCGCAACTCCGTATTGATGTATAGAAGAACTGGAATTTTTTTCATAATTTTCCGATGAGGGGAAGTGGGTGAAAAAAAATCGGAAAGACACCCCTATAGAGTTTGGTCGGGAATTGCTTGAAAATAGGAGAGAGAGTTTCTTGTTTTTCTTGGATGCTTGGGTGTGATTAGCAACTGAATTATGAAGTTAAATTATACTCAAGGATGCAGCCATACCATGGTAAAAGTGTAGGACACCCACTTTCCAATTTGTCTCCCTAAATCAAGAAAGTTTGTCCCCTTTACTATTCACTCTAATTTGATTGAATTTGAAATAATTAGTTTGATTTAAAACTAATTATTTTGCATGGCATATTGCATGGTACTTGCATGTATATTACTCACCTTAATAATCAACCAATGCTTACCATTTAATTCCATATGCAAGTTTGGAGATTTTCTTGTAAAAACGTTTCGTCGTGTAGAAATTTCTTTCATCGTTCTTGAACATTTGTCATTAAAATTCTTCTAATAAATTCCATAATTCCTTGCCTTGGTGTTTAACTTAGCTTAGAGATTTTCTTAACCTCAATATCCCATATTTATACCAATATTTAATAAAAGTGAAAATCTACGTAATTTGACGATTTCTGCATTCCATTTCTTCTTTGTACAACGATACTTTATTCATAAAAGTATAAATACTTCTTTATTCATATAATATGATCTTAAAAATTTTACATGACTTCCACCAATCGTTGTTTATGATCATTTTAGAAATATTACAAAAACCTGGGTTCTTACAACCTTCCCTCCTTAAAAGGATTCCGTCCCGGAATCATTTCTAGAACAGATGGGGGTACTTCTCTTGCATGGCGCTTTCCAATTCCCAGGTTGATTCCTCGACATTGTGATTAGTCCACAAAACTCTTACCCGGCTGATGGTCTTGTTTCTGAGTACTTGCTCTTTCCGGTCTATGATTTCCACCGGTCGCTCGACGTAGGACAAATCTGGCTGTAAATCTACATGCTCATGTTCCACTATATGTTTCGCATTGCGATTGTACTTCCTCAGCATAGACATATGGAAAACATTATGTACTTGCTGCAGACTTGGAGGTAAGGCTAAATCGTAAGCCACTTGTCCAATCCGCCTTAATATCTCGAAAGGTCCGATGTATCTCGGACTCAACTTCCCTTTCTTCCCAAACCTCATCAGTCCTTTCCAGGGAGATACCTTTAGCAGCACCATATCTCCTACTTCATATTCTCTATCCTTCCGAGCTAAGTCGGCATACTTACATTGTCTGTCTTGGGCTGCTACCAATCTTCCCCTGATTAGAACTATCACATCTCTTGTCTGTTGTACCAGTTCAGGTCCTAATATCTTCCTCTCACCAACTTCTTCCCAACATAAAGGAGAACGACATTTCCGGCCATAGAGGGCTTCATATGGGGGCATTCCGATACTCGAGTGATAACTGTCGTTATAAGAAAACTCAATCAATGGTAAGTGCTCTTCCCAACTTCCCTTGAAATCCATAACACACACCCTCAGCATGTCCTCTAAGGTCTGAATTGTTCTTTCGCTTTGTCCGTCAGTCTAGGGGTGGTATGCAGTACTCATATTTAGCTTGGTTCCCACACAGTCTTGAAAGCTCCTCCAGAACCTGGAGTTAAACCTCGGGTCTCTGTCGGATACAATGGTCACGGGAACTCCATGCCGTACCACAATTTCCCTTATATAGATGTCTACTAATCTATCGACCGTGTACCTCTCATTAATTTGGAGAAAGTGGGCGGACTAAGTCAACCTATCGATGATTACCCATATCGCATCGTGGTTAGTCTTGGTCCTTGGGAGTCCTACTACAAAATCCATGGCTAAGTGCTCCCACTTCCATTCTGGAATCTCTAGGGGTTGCAGTAGTCCACTAGGTCGTTGGTGTTCTGCCTTTACCCGTTGGCAGGTCAAACATCTATTGACCCATTCTGTCACATCCTTCTTCATGTTGGGCCACCAATAGTATTCTTTCAAATCTCTATACATCTTCGTGGTACCTGGGTGCACAGAGTACCTTGAGTTATGTCCTCCATATAGGATTTCATCCTTTAGTTCCTGAACATTTGGGACCCAAATTCTCGTTGCATATCTCATGATTCCTCCTGCATCTCTTTCGCACTTAATTTCCTCCCCGGTCAATATCTCTTCCTCCGAGTTCTTTTCCTCTTCCATCTTTTGCTCTTGGCATATTCGAATCTTTTCCAATAATGGAGGCTGGATCTGAATTCCCATTAACACTTCTTGGCTACTTCTCAATGTCTTAACTTCGATTTCTAGCTTCTCCATTTCCTTTATTAATTCTTCTCCTGAAGTCATCATCTTGAGCCTTTCCTTCTTGCTAAGGGCATCGGCCACCATATTGGCCTTTCCTGGATGATAACGAATCTCACAATCGTAATCCTTGATTAACTCTAGCCATCTTCTCTGTCTCATATTCAATTCTTTCTGGGTAAAGATGTACTTGAGGCTTTTATGATCTGTGTAAATTTCACACTTTTCTCCATATAGGTAATGCCTCCATATCTTTAATGCGAAGACTATCGCGGATAGCTCTAAATCATGGGTAGGGTATCTTACTTCATACTCCTTTAACTGTCGGGAAGCATATGCAATCACCTTACCGTGCTGCATGAGCACGCAACCTAGTCCTTTATGCGATGCATCACTATAGATCACAAAGTCCCCCTTATCATCTGGCAGTGCTAGCACTGGGGCGGTCATTAATCTTTTCTTTAGCTCTTGAAAGCTCTCGTCACATTTCTCATTCCATACAAACTTTTCAGTCTTTCTGGTGAGTCGGGTCAATGGGGCTGCCAGTTTGGCAAAGTCTTGCACAAACCTCCTATAATACCAGGCTAGTCCCACGAAACTTCTTACTTCGGTCGGGGTGGTCGGTCTTTCCCATTTTGATATTGCCTCTATTTTGGCAGGGTTAACTAGTACTCCTTCACTACTAACCACATGACCTAAGAATTGTACCTCCCTCAACCAAAATTCGCATTTAGAGAATTTGGCATACAACTTTTCTTCCCTCAGGATTCCTAGGACTATCCTCAAGTGTTCCGCATGTTCTTCCTCAGTCTTTGAATAAATCAAAATATCGTCAATGAAAACTATGACACACTTGTCTAGGTATTGTTTGAATACTCGGTTCATCAAGTCCATGAATGCCGCGGGGGCGTTAGTCAGTCCAAAGGACATCACTAGAAACTCATAATGGCCGTACCTAGTGCGAAAAGCAGTCTTGGGTATATCTTCCAGTTTGATCTTTAACTGGTGGTACCCCGTTCTCAGGTCTATCTTCGAAAAGTGAACTGCTCCCTTGAGTTGGTCAAAAAGGTCGTCAATCCTAGGCAAGGGGTACTTGTTCTTAATTGTTAACTTATTCAACTCTCTGTAGTCTATACATAGCCTCATACTACCATCCTTTTTCTTTACAAACAACACTGGGGCACCCCATGGGGACACACTTGGTCTTATCATGCCCTTATTCAACAGTTCTTGCAACTGAGTGGCCAGTTCTTTCATCTCAACGGGGGCCAATCGATGGGGGGCTTTAGAAACTGGTGCGGTTCCTGGTGCTAATTCTATCGCAAACTCGATTTCCCTGTCGGGTGGTAACCCAGGAAGGTCTTCTGGAAACACATTTTCAAATTCCCTGACAACTGGAATGTCCTTCAGTTCAGGGTTTCTTTGCTTCCTGTCTAATACATAAGCTAAGTAGGCCTCGTTGCCCTTTCGTACTAACTTTTTCGCTTGAGCAACAGTCAAGAATTTTTGAGTCTGTCGCTGTCCTTTGAATATGACCTCTTTCTTTCCTGACACTTTTATCCTAACTTTCTTGCTCTTGCAATCAATCTGGGCACCATTACTTGCTAACCAATCCATCCCTAAAATGACATCGAATCCGCCTAACTTAAACGGAATTAGGTCTGCCTGAAAGTGGTGACCTCCTATTACTATATCGCAGTTAGGGTATATCTGGCTCACAGGAACCACTTCATGGTTAGCTATTTCTACCATTAGTCGTTCCTTTAACATTTCTAGTTTCAAGTTTAGTTTGCATGCAAAATCTTGTGATATAAAAGACTTAGTAGCTCCAGAATCAAAAAAAGTATTTGCACTCAAGGTGTTAAGGGAGAGGGTACCTGCGATGACATCCTCATCCCTCACTGCATCTTGCACTGTCATGTTGAAAGTTCTAGCGGTGGGTGGTCGATTGGATGCAGTACCGCTCATCCTTGATCCTGTCGGTTTCAGTTTAGGGCAGTCTTTCTTCCAGTGGTCCGTACCTCCACACTGGAAACATTTCATGATTGAGTTCCTCTGGTGGCAATTGTTGGAATAGTGTCCGATCTTTCCACACCTGAAACACGTCGTCGTACCCTGGAGACATACTCCTGAATGTTTCTTCCCACAGGTCTTACAATTAGGTAGGGGAGGGCGCGACTGTCCTGATATGGGTGCCCTGGTTGACCCACCTCCTTGGCCAACACTCTTGCTTTCTGCTCTGTTAAACCCTGTGCTTTTGGCTGGCTGGGTCACTGTTCCTCTAACAAACTTGCTAGAGAAACTCCCACTTGCAGCACCACTACTTCGACTTTCAAACTTTCTTTTCTTCATGATCTTATCCTTCTGAGACTGCTCACTTCCTGCCTCCACAATTGACGCCTTTTGTACTAGAGTGGCGTAATCTGTAATTTCTAACACCGCGACACGGTTCTGGATCCACTGTTTCAATCCTTGTTGAAACCTCCTTGTCCTCTTAATTTCAGTGTTCACATAATCTGGAACGAACCTTGATAGCTCAGTGAACCTAGCCTCATATTCAGCTACAGTCATATTGTCTTGTTTAAGCTCTAGGAACTTGAGTTCCATCTGGGTCTCCATAAACCTTAGAAAGTACTTTTCCAAGAATAACTCTGTGAATCTGTCCCATGTAACCACTCCAGCCGGTTCCACATTTTTCTTGGCCTCCCACCAATAGTTGGCCTATCCCTTAAGCAGGTATGTAACAAAAATACTTTTCTGAGCTTCCTCAGTGCCCATAATCTCAAAGGTCTTTTCCATCTCCTTCAACCAAGCCCTGGCCTCAACGGGGTCTGCTGTCCCCTGGAATTCTGGGGGTTTAATTGATTTAAATGCCTTAAAGGCATTGGCTATTGCATTGTTGGGGCCGCGGGGTGGTAGCTGGGGTCGCGGCTGGCGTTCCAGATTTTGCCTCATCAGGCGCATAAACTGTTCCATAGGGTCATCTTCTTCTTCCTCATAATCATCATCTTCAAACTCATTGTACTCATCTCCCTCATCCTCCGGTTCTGGGTGACGGCGTTCTTCTTTCCTCTGTTGGTTACTACCATGAGTGGCGGACTCGGTAGGGTGAGTTCTTGTGTTTCTCCATGGTGGCATTTTTCTGAAAGTATAAATTTATAAAAATTCTGTTAGGGTTTCCTCATTTTTCTTAGTCTGGTTTTCTGTGATTTGCACCTCGAAGGTGAAATCTTTTACAGGCATATATGCACCTTATAAATAGCTATCAAACGATCATGGCATCATATGTATATGAAAACTTAAATGGAAACAGTTGCTAAATCAAACGAAAATTACATCATATTAATGCTAGTGACTTCTCAGAGTTACGGTTTCAAGTACAACATAAGAATGAAATATATAAAAGTACATCAAAAGCAAGTTAACATGTCTTTCTATCCAGAGGAAATATACTACGGAACTGACATCGCTATCAAAAGTAAAACTACTACAACATCCCTCTGTACTAGAAGACTGAACTGGTCAACCATCCATCAATCTGCGTGAAAGCGTATCGCCTCCCTAACTCGGCGCATAGTCCTCGAAAGGACTCTCTCTGCATCACTTCTGCGGATCCTCCTCCTGCGGTGGGAACATGGAAGTGCTCTAAGTCGGGTGAGAGCCCTCCTCTCAATCCCCAGGACTGCCCGCCTCATCTGTCTAGCTCTAGAGGCTCTCTCCTGGGAGTATAGTCTTGCTCGTCTCTCCTCAGCTAGCTGGAACCTCAGCTAAACCACCTCCTCATCCTCAGGCTCCTCTCCGGGTGTGGGGTCAGCTGGAACATCGTCCATGGGGTCCTCCTCTGGGTCACTATCTGGCTCATCTGAATCCACTGGGTCCTCTACAGGAATAGGGTCATCAGCTCTGGGATCCTCCTCGGGATCCTCCTCCTGGACTATCTCTCTATCTGTCTCAACATCAGGCTCATCTACAGCTCTCAGAAGAGCATCATCATGTCGCTGCTCGGAACTCTAAGGTAGCTCTACATCCTCGGGTATCTACACAAAAAGGGAAAAATGTTACTATCCTTGAGGTTCTGATAAGTAGTTCCCTTATTGGGCTTAATGTTGTTAGGGCTATGTCTATTAGTCCGAATATGTTTCGGTAAGGGTTTGGGTCCTTAAACCTTCCTATCGTCTCTGAGATTATAACCTAACGCTCTGATACCATTTCTGTAACACCCCTAGATCCGGGGTCGGAGATCCAGGCTGTCACTCTATCCTTAATTCCCATTTTAATATTCATTATTCTTAATCTTCATTTTAGTATGTTGTGATCCCTCAATCACACTCAACATTTACAGATTATAGGCTCAGAGACGAAATTAAAATATTACTAAGTTATTACAACCATCTTGAAATAGTTATTACAAACCCAAATTGTCATAATCTCAAAAGTTCAACTTAAAAATGAATTACCATCTAAGGTGGCACTTGCGTCAAAAAGGAGGTTTGGTTTTCAGAAACTTACACAAATCATGCTTGTAAATAAACTAACCAACCTAAGCTGTAAACCTATCCAACTTAGTCTGCTCACCTGTGGTAATGCTACTGGGTGCTGCCCTGGTACCTGCCTCGTAAACAATCTCCTAAACTGCTGGCCGGTTAGCACGCTTTTGCGGAGGGTCTGCCTTGTTCTTGCCATGAGTATCTGTTGTTGTGTGGTGGTATATATGAAAGAAAAGCAAGAGTGAGCAATACAGCTCAGCCATATAATAATAGTTTTCAAAGTACTTTTGTTAACATAAACCATATGCCATATTTTATACTGATATTGTACCATCATTAAACATTTTTCATTCTTTATCTAGAAATATAACGAAGAATTTCTGAGGTACTTTGAATAGTTCATCATTCTGTTAACACTATCGGTAATTGAGCATCTAGGCTTTCATTACAGTGTTACAATACAATTCCAATTGGAAGAATGGGATTATGCTGGAGCCTCTTCCACGATATCTGGTGATCAACAAATATATTGTGCCACTGCTTCTCTACTAGTAGAAGGACGACATTCCCTTATCGGGTCGCATCCTGACCGCATATGGGCCTTAATATTTGGACTACGCCCGAAGGCGATGTCCCCTCTTCCTCCAATCCCTGAGAGAATTCTATGCATCGTAGGAACAGAATTTAATTCAGTTTCCCCCAAGCACAAAGCTTGACAACTGGTTTGATAATCATTACAACTTTACTTCCATGAGTAATTGAGGAAGTAACTCTGATGTGTGGGTTGACTTTAGTCAACGGATTTTGATTACTAAGAATCGCATCACCAAACATAATTTGGGAGTTGGTCGGAGTTTTTGAGTGTTTAGTCAAACCTGAGCCCCTCCTTACTAGGTAGGGTGCATTTCTTATTGGTAGCGAAGGGAGAAAATAATTAATACTAGCTCCCAAAACCTTGGGTTCCCGAGTTTTGATAAGTTTGAGCGAGGTAGCGATCATTTTCGATGAATGAAGCTATAGTCAGTGAAGAAATGGGAACCTGATCCATTTTTAAATACTTTTTCGACGCTCAGAAAATATTTAAAATAATTTTTTTAAAGTTTTAAATAATTTTGAAATAAATAATATTATTTGTAAATCATCCTGGAATATTTAATAAATATTCAAATAATATTTATTAAATAAATAATAAGCTTAGAATATTCAATAAATATTTAAATAATATTTATTAAATAAATATTTACTCACAATCCTCAATTGAAAATCATATTCAACTTATTAATAAATATTCAAATAATATTTATTAATATCATCAAAGGAATTTTTAATCCGAAAATATCCAATTTATATTTATTGGATTATTTTTAAAACTAAATATAAGTCATATATCATCTCCGGAGACTTCCGGGTTTTTATGTCCTTATCCGGACGAAATATCTCCGACTTCCCTACTAATAAAGGGTGTTATCATACCCTACTTGGAACTTTTAACACATCATCGCATACATGTATATATGTATTCATGCATACGTGCTTGCTAAACAGGTTTATAAATCAACATAAATAAACCATATATTTCATGCTGATTCGCAAAAATAATTTTAAAACAGTTCATAACAGTTATACCACAACAACAACAGTTTGAAAATACATGAAGTACAAGTTTCGAAAACTTGCCTTGAAATCTCGGAGTAGTCGGGGTGCGAGGGATGGTCCGATAATCTATAACATAAGCATAAAAGCATCGTTAATTCTAAGCTTGAATTATCGACTCTTTACGAGTACTCAACTCGTAAAACGTGATAACGAATCAAATAAACTCTTCACCTCCTTAACATATTCTCATAGGTCAAATACTCCCTATAACATGCATTACATATTAATTCCATTTTTCAAGACCATTTCACTTAACCAAATCTCCATTTCATTTTCCAAGTTTTTATTCTAATGGCGATTTGCTTTGAACAACCTTCGCTCCCGAATTTTTAACCATTTACCCTGTTAAGCTCAAATTTTGCAGAGAACTTCCTGGACATACCACCTAGCTATTGTAAAAATTTCATAATAACAGACCAATTTTAAAGGGCTCGTTTGGCTTTGTAAAGTCAGTCCATCTTAACGATTCATCCGTTTTAACCGGTTTCACTAAAACAAGCATAACTCATAGACCGTAAATCCTTTTTATGAGATTCAAATTCTCAATTACTCTACAAGGTCAGATCTACAAGTTTCCAAGAAATTTTACCCAAAAACAACACTCATATAATTCGGGTGATTCTGCACAAGTGGTTTAACAAAATTTTGGCATTATAACGACTATAAATCGAATCTTACCAATATCCATGAACTCCATCTAACCAATTAATTCAACCACACACCATCAAGATCATATAAACATCATCAAGGGTCTATAATGCCAGTGGTAATATCCATTTATCACTACTCAAAATTTACCCATACTTATAAATGTTAAAACATCACAAACCCCTTAAACATGTACATACTTGCATCAATCTTTCAAATCAACTTATAACTCATGAAGTTTAACGTGGGTGTGAGTATTTTACCTTCCTTGGAGTCTTAACAACCTTAACCAAGCTTAACAAGGCTTGAGATCAAGTCCACGAGCTATTATAACCCTCAAACTTCAAGATCTAAACAAAGGTTCATAAGAAGTTATTCTTTACTCAAGAACTTCTTGATTTTATTTGAGCAAGCTATACTTAGTGTAAAAACATGAAATTAAATCCTCACCCTGGATATATCATGAAGTAATCCCAGAAATATTTTGATGATTTTAGGACGAGTAGAGTTTGGAGACAAAATTCATTTTTCTTGGCTATCTTGGAAAGTATCCAGAAAAGTGGAAGAGCAGCAGCAACTTGTCGAATTTATTTGACCAATCAAACGACCTTGAAAAATTACGAAATTAAATCTGCAACTCCGTATTGATGTATAGTAGAACTGGAATTTTTTTCATAATTTTCCGATGAGGGGAAGTGGGTGAAAAAAAATCGGAAAGACACCCCTATAGAGTTTGGTCGGGAATTGCTTGAAAATGGGAGAGAGAGTTTCTTGTTTTTCTTGGATGCTTGGGTGTGATTAGCAACTGAATTATGAAGTTAAATTACACTCAAGGATGCAGCCATACCATGGTAAAAGTGTAGGACACCCACTTTCCAATTTGTCTCCCTAAATCAAGAAAGTTTGTCCCCTTTACTATTCACTCTAATTTGATTGAATTTGAAATAATTAGTTTGATTTAAAACTAATTATTTTGCATGGCACTTGCATGGCATATTGCATGGTACTTGCATGTATATTACTCACCTTAATAATCAACCAATGCTTACCATTTAATTCCATATGCAAGTTTGGAGATTTTCTTGTAAAAACGTTTCGTCGTGTAGAAATTTCTTTCATCGTTCTTGAACATTTGTCATTAAAATTCTTCTAATAAATTCCATAATTCCTTGCCTTGGTGTTTAACTTAGCTTAGAGATTTTCTTAACCTCAATATCCCATATTTATACCAATATTTAATAAAAGTGAAAATCTACGTAATTTGACGGTTTCTGCATTCCCTTTCTTCTTTGTACAATGATACTTTATTCATAAAAGTATAAATACTTCTTCATTCATATAATATGATCTTAAAAATTTTACATGACTTCCACCAATCGTTGTTTATGATCACTTTAGAAATATTACAAAAACCTGGGTTCTTACAGGCAACAAGAAGGCGAAGGAGGTTTTTACTCCTCAAGGGGGCCAAGCACAAATTTGCTCCTCCAGAAGGCCTAACCATTTTTGCTCTTCACAAATGGCAAAAGCCATTTTTCGCTTCACAAAGTGATCAAGTAGATTCTCTCTACAACTTATTCAATTTAGTGGTGAAGAGCGAATTTCCAAATGCCTAAGGCAAATATTGCGCTATACGGGGATACGAGGATTCGACAAATTTTAAAATATTGGGATTTGGGTACGGCGGGATACGGCAAATATTAAAATATTTTTTGTTTATTTAATATTTTAATTCAATATTTTTATTTTAATTAGATAATAAAAACAATTTAATCAACCTTAATAATTAAAATACACAGCAAAAAGTGGTAATATGCCTGACTACCTAACACACGTGTTCACGCACACTGCATGTATAAGTGTAACTTATCTTATTTGTAGAAATAATAGGCATAGTCAACAACAACCACACAGCAGTCAACATAACACACACCAAATATATGTATAAAAGGAACAGTACACCCCACATATATACGCATATATACACACAACAGATAGACACATGTATAACAGTAGTACACTACTCAGTGATTCAAATAAACACAGATCAAAGATAAAGATGAGTCTACTTACCCAACTAATAAAGGCGGAAAGCAGATGCAACGATCGGAGAACGGCGATGAGAACGAATGGAAACAACCAACTGTGATGACAATTGCTCTCTTTTCTCCTCTCAATCTAATCTTCTTATTACTATTTATGCCATTCCTGCATCCCCCTTCCCACACCCCACTACAAGAAAAGGGTCAATAGACATCAGTTTATGGCCGATGTCTATGTTATTTTGCATGTGATGTCTAGGTCGGAGATGTCTATTCTAGACATCGGCCAGAAACTGATGTCTGTACTAACATAGACATCGGTATTTACTTCAATACACATCAGTTGTTCTACAAAATAGGTTACATATAATTAATTTTATAAACAACTTGCATGCCTTATATTCAAGAAAACATATAATAAACTAGGTTATTTTTCACATACACATCACTTTCTTTTTTTGTAAAAGATGTCTATTTGGATGTTAGACATCATCCGAGACCGATGTCTAATGTAATTATAAACATCAGTTTGTTATCAGAAAAAAACGATGTCTATAGGTATATTAGACATCACCCTAGACCGATGTCTATAGTAGGTATAAACATCAGTTGTTTCTGAAAAAACTCATTTACATGCGTCTCTTAGACATCAGATTTTTAAATAAAAAGTGATTTCTATTTGGTTTTTAGACATCAGACATTATAGAAAAAATGTGATGTATATCTTTGTTTTAGACATCATTTTTTGGTAAAACTTTCGATGTATTTGTTACAATTAGCACTACGCCATAAGTGGGCTACTGTAATGCTTTTTTGTAAGCGTTACACAAATAGTGTTACAATAGCTAGTAAAGTTCATACCTATTGTAACACCGCTCGATTGGTGTTACATTAGCCATATATCTAGTGTTACTCTGAAATTACGGTGTTACGTGAAATGTAACACCACACCGTGGTGTTACAATAGGTAATACTAGTTTTTGAATTTTACTATTTTTTTAAAATTTTTAATACTAATATTTATTTTTTTAATAACTTTTAATTAATAAATCTATTACTCTTTAACCCAATTTCCGGAAAATGAAAACCCTCTTTGATTTTAAATTAACGAACTCCTTATTTGGATTAAATATTAATTTTAGAAATTCATATAATAATAATAAGTACTAAATAAAATAAATATGTTATGGAGATGGCTTTTGGTTTATTATGTAGTTTGGAATTAATGTAGTGGATCTTGTTGTGTTGGCTGGGAATATTATTAATGCAGAGCCTACATTTCAAAATTTCAAAAATTTACCGTTACGTTTGCTTATTGTAGTGTTACATTTGTTAATATATAGTGTTACAATAAATAGAAAATAATGTTACAACAGATAAAAATGGTGTTACAATAGGGTATGTGGCCCCCCTATAAAATATTTACCAAGTCAAATGTAACACTTAATATGTGTTACAATTGCCCAGTATAGTGTTACAATAGAGGCTGGTGACGTGTACAGAGTGTGCCACGTGGCGCCACATGTGTTGCCACATGGCCACGTGGTGCCACGTAATGCCACGTATGCACATGGTGCCACGTCTGAAAAAATTGAACTGAGCTATTGTAACACTCAAAATGTGTTACAATTGGGCCCCTGGTGTTACAATAGGTGCCTATTGTAATACTTTTGCTACTGTTACAATAGAGAAGAAAAGCGTTACATTAGGGTATCTATTGTAATGCTCGTAAACGTAACGCCTCCTGGTGTTACAATAGATCTAATGTAACATTTTTCGGGCCTATTGTAACATCGGAGAGGCATTACATATGCCCATCTATGGCGTAGTGTAGACATCTGTTTCTGAGTGTAATTAAATAAACCGTTGTACAACACTAAAATTGATGCTATTTTTCATCTGGTTACAAATAGATCTTTATTCATAAAAACTTTTAACATCCTTATATACACAATTAATGGAGAAAATCCATTATACCTACATGTAAATTACATGTATAATAAACAGAATCGCTATATCTGAATATCTCGTGTTACATAGTACTATAGAAAACATCCACAATGTAAAACACTAAGACACTGCTACATGATTGGTTCTGTTAATTTGTCTCCTCTAACTGACCGATACAACACTGCAACTCAGTAAGCAACAAAATAAATAAAAAGAAAACTCGCAGCTAGGCCAGAAGCAAGAAACTCCAACAATCCTTCTCTCTTCATGCATACACAGCTAGCAGGAAATCAAATCCTACACCATCATACTCTCATGTAACCTGCACATTAATGCAATGTAATGCACTTAGGCTATTTATATGTTCAATGCAAAAGTATAAAAAACAGACATTAAGCAAAGACCACTGCCCAGCAACCCAAAGCTTAGCCTTCTAAATTCATAGCAGATGTTACTAAATTATTATTTACTACACTCAATTTTGATGAACCAGTATTATCCTTAATAAGAGTACATCTAATGGTATCAGGATTTATCATTATAAACGTTACTTCTAAGGAATACAGAAACCAAAAGGGGGTTCTCATTGCAGCATCTAAGCCCATTTTACACTACAGGTTGTACCAAAATATTAATTTAGTAAAGGATAATATAGGTTTTTTAATAGTTTGAAGATAAATAAAACAAGCAGCATACTTCGCAGTCGAGAGCATATCTTCTAGCAAGGACAATGGCTGCATTCCTATCTCGCTCTGTGTCAAACACTAGAACAAAGGACTGACCTTTCCTTGCTTGCTAGAACAATGACTTGCCTACAGAAGTTCCGCTGCCTCTAAATCCACACAGCTGTATTCGATTCAAAAGAACAAGAAATTTGTTGTTGTTTAAACTTCGCATAATACAAGTTATTTTAAAAAAAAGATCCCATAATACTGCTAGCTTCAGCTTTTATAGGTTTCTTGGAATATGGCAATGCAGTGCAGATGTAAAGTAGTTTTAATAGAAGGTCGACTAAAATGTTAAATTGTAGATCAGTAACATGTACCTGCATAGATGTTTGATTGCAGAAGTAAGCTTCTAGCCTTAGCTAAGATCTCAACCTTCTTCCTATATATAGAATAGGATTCGTTGATAAACTTTACAACCTGAATACTACCTGTAAAGATGGCTTGAACTTTTATAAAAAAACAAAAAAATCGGGAAATTATTTAGGACTAGGAGTACCTCTCCCGGGCGCATTGAAACACATGAAAAGTAAGTGGCTCGAATAAAGTGGGATGGAGGGATTAGTTTAGAGAGAGTTGAAGAGATAATAGTTGAAGAGATACGACGGGTCCATACGATGACTCTTTTAGAAGTCAAATTAATGAACATTACAGTACTCCATTTTGACACCTTGGGGCACCATCATAAAAGTTGGTCTCTTCTTTTTTAATTGTTTTATTTGGTCTCTTCTTCCTTAATTGCTCTATTTGGTCTCTTCTTTTTTATTCAAACGTAGATGTCAATGAGGCAAGTTAAATACATACTGCAGTGGCTCCAGTAGCCTTGGCAACATGACGCAAATCCTCCTTCCGAACACGGCGGACAACAATTGCACCAGCTTCCACAAAATACTGCAGAAATTAAACATCTTCATCAACCAATATTCCTGTGCAGCAATTTACTAAAAATATATCCAACATGTACTCCAAATGGATTTTAGTTAAATGAAGCAATTCTGCAAGTCAATATAACAATAGAAAATTTACAGTGTACAGGGACTAATTAGAAGCAAGTGACAGCCAAAATATAACATTAAATTATATATCCATTTGCACACTTACCAAAACCTAAATAATTTAACAAGTAATTAACACTAGCATAACGTTCCCTCAAAAATTTGTTGGCAAATAACCAAGGCAGAGGCCCAACTACCATTGGTAAGCCTTGCATAGCTTAACATAGTATTTTTTTTTTCAATGCAGGATCAGGCTCCGAAAGAGAGAACTATTGATCAATCAAATTAATCCTACCTTCAATGCCATGTCATCAATTCCCTTGGCCGTTAAAACAACATTAGATCCAGCCTTCAAAAGCTTCTCGATCCTCTCTTTTGTCATATCAGCCTCTCTGTTTAGAAAAATATTTTATAAAATCAGTTCCTATTTAAGTCATAAAATGCAAAAAACTGAAATCAGAAAGCATCATATGACAGGAATCAGCGGCATAAGAACCATGTTTGATTGATAAAAGGTGTTAGCTATCTTTACTGCTAATAGTAAGAGCATTTCATATCTATAATTAAATTGAATACCTTTGTCGAATCTTTTCCAACTCCCGAGGATCACTGACCAAAACTTGAACACCCATCTGCATTTTGGTCTTCTGAAGGTTAAAGTCAAGACAGGCAATTCTGGCAGGAGCAACTCTCATTGGCATGCCTTGAGCAGCACGACCAGTATTTAAAGGTGGGAGAGACGAGAGAGAGGGAGAAAAGGTGGGAGAGGGAGTTAAGGAGAGAATGAGTGTGTGTTTGTCTCTCTCTCTCTCTATGTGTGTGAGAGAGACAGGGAGAGAGGAAGAGAGAGAGAGAGAGAGAGAGAGAGAGAGAGAGAGAGAGAGCACTACGCCATAAACGCTCAAATGCAACGCCCTGTTTAATGTTGCTTTAGGCCAAAAAAGCGTTGCATTAGACCAAATGCAACACCAGGGGGCGTTGCATTCGAGACCGTCTCGTTAGACCCCATAATCCAACGCTTTCTGACATCTAATGTAACAGCAATAAGCGTTGCATCTGACATGTAATGCAACACCACAGCAAGCAAATGCAACATCAAAGAGGCGTTGCAATTGACATGAGACATAGTTACAATTCCACGTCACGAATGTGGGCCCCACAAGCATGCCACATCAGCAATGGGTCCAGCTAGCATGCCACGTCAGCAACAGCCCAGCTGGCATGCCACGTCAGTAACAGTACAGCTGGCATGCCATGTCAGCATGTGGGGCCCACGTGCCATGTCAGGAGTGGGACCTGTCATGCCACGTCAGTAGTGGGTCCCACATGCCACGTCAGTACGGGGTCCACGTGCCACGTCAGCACAGGGTCCCACATGCCATGTCATCACAGGGTTCCACATGCCACGTCAGCACTGGGCCCCACATCTATGTAATGCAACGCTTTTATCTGCTTTTTAAAACACTAGAAGTATCTAATAAAACAGTAGAAATGCAACACAAGAAATATCAAATGCAACGCTTTGATGAAAATTTCTGCAATGGTCTGTTTCTTACATACAAAAACCCATAAAAATACAAAGGCATTCAAAGCCATCCAAAACATTCAACATCCACCAAATATTCAACAGCCACCAAATATTTACAATCCACACCAACATCATACTAATACCAAAAGAACAAGTGTGCTAAACCAACATAATTCTAAACCGAAAAGTACATACGATTAAGTCTAAATTCTAAAAGTACGAAACCATTACATATTGCTATTCGGTGGTGCCGCCTTGAGTCGTAGGAGTACCAGTATCGTTGTCATCATAATTACTTGAAGCGGTGGCACACAACTCTTTCACATCGAATTTAAGACCTGGATTATCTTCACCAAGTTTGTTCAACATCCATGACATATTCTCTTTCACTTTTGTGTTCACCTTGGCCATAAAATCAGCCTCAAGATTTTGCTTTATTTTCATGGTCAATTCCTGCACATAACTGTCTGCAAGAGCAGGAGGAGTAGTATTCTGTTCAGATTTTTTACCTCTCCTGCCCACTAACCAGTTCTGCCCATGAGTTCTCCCACCAGTGACAAGTGCATTGGCCTCATCAATTTTTCCAGCATTTACCAATTCCTGAACTTTTATCTACAGCAAGTGGTTACATTAATATTAGAAACCATACATGAATTCAAACTACTTATGCATGATATATAGACAGCTAACTGGGAGAAGCTATTCAAAACAAATGGTAATATTAAATCATGGAGGTTTCTAAATACAAGACAAAAATACGTCAAACAGCAAATGTGGGAAACTATCTATAGACAGTTACGTTGAGTACCACTGGATTGAGTAGGAATTTGTGATAAGTATGAACTATGAACTAAACTTCTTCTGTAAACAATATTATTTTGCCATCTCCATTTTACTAGAAAAATGCAACTTTTAGAATCAATATAAGAAACCTAAATCAGCACATTCATATCCACGTAGTACTTACATATTTGGTTCTCAGTTTTTCTGTATCTGCCTTGTAAGTTTTCCCTGGTTCTCGTTTATAGGTTTCCAAATAGATCTCAGCATCAGATGGATTGGCAAGTTTCTTGTCCTTTCTCTGTCAAGTATCAAAATTATCAATATTAAACAGAATTTTTAACATTCAATATTAAGAGTTTAAAAATCTAACTGCCAATGGATAAGCAAATCTTACGTACATACAATCCATGGATATATATATATATATATATATATATATATATATATATATATATATATATATATATAAAAATCTAGAAAAGCTTTAATTGGAGAAAAAACATAAACTTAGAGGCAAGTATCAATTAGCACAGACTTGCAATTCCCACACATTTAATTAGTAGCAACAAATTGAACCATAACTTTGGAATCATAGGGAGACTATATCCTACAAGCAGTTCATATAATTTGGAATCATAAAATTTATCCAAGTATTAATTTTTTTGCTTTCTACACATTACCTTCACAAGGACCAATTTAATTACAAGAACATAAATATAAACATAAAGATTTTAACTATAACCACTGCAGGGTCAAGAATTCAGATAAAAGTGAAAAAGAATCAGAATTAAATAAAGAGTTAAGTTCAATCTATTGTAACGTGGAGTTGAGAAAAAACACATACTAGCTTTTCTTTAGCTTGTGCATGAGTTATGGGACCCAAAGTATGTGTCTCACTTATTGTATTACGACGTGCTGCATTATCCTCGGCTAGGGCCTGAAAATTAAAACAAAACAGAAAATCAAAAGAATTTTTTTTTTTAATTAAAGGATTCTGACTAAACAAGATAAATTAAAATGTGAACTAATATATGAAAATTCTTGATAAATTAAAATGTGAACTAATATTATTTTTTTGTCACATTTAAGAAGTACCTGAACTGATTCATCCCCCCAGTACTTCAAGAGCATTTTAAAATCTTCAAAAGGAATTGCTTTGGGCCTGTTCTCAATCCTCTGCTCATCAGTTGCATATTTTTTATAATGCGCTGCTTTCATCACAGACTTGTGCCTCCTCCAAGCTTCATTAAGTGTGTGCATGACCCACTTGTGTCCTCCTTCCGGAATATCATACCTAGCCTGCAAACATAGAATTCATGAAATAAATTGGTTAATTAAAATCATAAATAAAGTAAGTCTGTTGAACTATATATGATTTAATGTGATAGAGATTACCAGTGTATATTCCATCATTTCATTCTTTAATTGGACAGGAACAACATGCCAATTGATGTAAGTGAAAGACACATTATCCTTCACTAGTGTCCCTAGAAAATTACTTAACTCAGTAACTACTTTTCGGTTATCAGAAATTGGTTGACCATCTTCATTCACAGAGAGAACTACTTTATCATCAGGACCTCTTGCATGAACCTTACTCATTTTTGACCGCCCTCTTGGTTTTCTTGGAGCTTGTACTTTACATACCAGGTTCAAAGAAAATGAATAAAAAAATCAATGTACAACCTCACAAAAAAATATAATAGAAAACATAAAAAGCATGCAAGAAATATGACATTGTACCTTCTTCAACTTCTTCATTTTCAATCCTTTCTTGGTCTAATTCATTGACATTTTCCATTACTGGAGCTGCAACATTCTGCTTTTGACGTTCCCGCATCGCTAAATATGCAGCGACTGAACCAGCTTCTCCAGGATTGCTTGGTTGTTTAAACAATTTGCTACATGTTGGTTTCAAAACTGAAGGACGAGACGAGCTTGTAGCTCACCTGGTAGTGCCAGCTTTGTTTGGTTGCTTCTCGATTGCAGTGGGAGCGCTTGTTGGTTCTTTCTCAATCTGAAGGGCTGCATTGGCTCGCGAACGAGTTCTTGGTCCAGTAGGTTTGCTTGACTGAACAACTTTTGTTCTCTACACTTCAGTAAAAGTTCAGGATTAGTAGCTTGACAATTTTTAAGTGCATAAAAACAAGACAGTAAGTAGTAAACAAATTATCTTTATGCACCTCTGATGAATCATCACCATCATCTTCGCCCTCATTTTCAGGAATATATTCATCGCATGCCTCACGATCTTTACCTTTTCTTTTCATATTCTGTTGTGCAGAAGTTGTCATACCAGTAACTAATTTGCGTAACCCAAGTGATTCAAAAACTACCTCATTTTCTTTCACGCGTGCTAATCTCCCTAGCTCATAATTCGTCAATGGTGGTGGTGGTTGCAACTATAAGCAGGTTAAGCAAAAAATGTGCTTAAGAAGGTAATGTACAGGAAATTTGAACATAAAATGATAAGTCAAAAGTACCTCAACATCATTCTCTCCGGTATCTGCATGGTCATCTGGTCCAATTTCTAAATTCAATTTCCTCCTCGTTCCATTTTCTTTCACACCCACATCTTGTTTACTAGTAGTCAAATTAGGCACAGATTCTGTCCCCTTACTCAGCCGAGGTGACTTTCTTTTCGGCATTTTTTGTTGCTGCTGAAGTTGATGTGTGGTAGTGTACTTGCGCTTTGCCACTGGTTTCTTAGCAGAATCTGTAACAACAGAAATAAAAACGGTGGACTTCATTATTCGTTACACATATATAACCAAATATAACATGAGAATGACATCTAAATTACATAAATGATATATACCTTGAATTATATTTTTCCTTGGCCGTATTATTACATGTGGCTGCATTTGACTAGTGGGCTCAATGTCTTTGTCCACAGTGTTGTCAATGTAAAAATCAATTTCTTCTTCATTATTGAAGGCTTTTACAAAGTTGGTCACATCCTTGTCATCCAACACAAGCTCCCAGCCACCCCTCTTTTCTTTTCTGATATAGGCTCCTCCAATTTCTGTGAACTCGAGGTAATCTTTCACAAACTCCATAAGCACACTATATGAAAATCTCTCAGAATCCACGGGTGCTAGCAAAGATTTTCCACCCATATAGCTTGTCTTGTGAAACTCTCCAGCGTAATGCAGCCTGACATGTAGAGTTGTATCCATCCTGTACAAAATAAATACATTAATGGCTGTATTTGTGCAACACAAAATTGAAAATATAAAGACAAACTATGAAAATTATTAAACAGTATCACATATAAAAATTAAATATATAACACAATTCCTAAAAAGTACACTGATTTATGCCATAGTGTAAAGAAATGCAGAGTCTAAATTGAATTTTTAAAAAGTACTGCCACATACATTAATCAAAGGTAAAGAATTACAACCAAATCAAAAAGTGCTTAATACATCATAAAGTGCCAAATACATCATAAAGTAAACAGCCAGCAGTTTCTTTGATTTAAGGAGAGGGAACAGGAATTTGTGTTAAGGGAACATCATCCCTAATCCACCCCCTTCAACAACTTCAGCTTCTATTTCAAGATCTATTCCAATATCATGTGAACACATGTCTACTTCCATTGCGTTCTGATTTTCAGCATCAGACCAGTCCCTCGGCAACTTCTTAATAACATAGTGACAGTTCTTTTCAAATGGATCTTCCACATAAAAGACTTGTTGAACTTGTGAAGACAGGACATAAGGATCAGATTTATAGCATAACTTATTAAAATTAACTCGAGTAAGACCATACGGATCTTTTTCTTCTTGGTACCAGCAGCACTTAAAAAGGACCACTCTAAAAGCTCCCCAATAGTCAAGTTCAATAATTTCTTCAATTGATCCGTAGTAATTGACAGCCCCAACTTTTGGGTTTTGGTCTTTCGAACTTGCAAAGCTAGTGGTTTCAGCAGTCAAAAATACCCCGCTATTTTGTGTGGTACATCGAGCATCTCGAAATTTGGTGTGGAATCTATATCCATTTATTACAAAGCCCGTAAACTTCCTAGCTACTCGATTAGGACCCAAAGCAAACACCTCTAATTCCCTTGAAATATTTTCCTTTTTCAGAATCTCATCCTTTAACCATTTCGAAAACTCTTCGGTGTGTGCTCGTTCCCTTTTGTACCTTCTTTGACTTGCAAAACCATTTTGTAAAGCTCAATGCTCCCTGAATAATTATTGAGGTTAAATAATCTATAAAATGCAGACATTAATATTAAAGTGTTGAGTAAAATGAAAAAGGGACTTAAGAACTTACTCGATCAAACTCCCTATTTCCTTTTTACCGGAATTGAACAGAACACAGCGATGTGTTGCCTTCCAGTCTGCATCTTTCAATTTGAATATCTTGCCATCTTTATTTTTTTTTGTTCCAATATGATATTCCACATCTGTTGGACATCTTCCAAAATCAGTCGACTTATTTTCAATTCCTCCATCAACACTCAAAAACCTTGAACAAAATGTCAAACACTCTTCTGCCAAGTACCCTTCTGCAATGGAACCTTCTGGCCTACTTCTATTTCTGACATAAGATTTCAACTTTCCTACATACCGCTCAATTGGAAACATGCATCTCAGGTGTTCAGGTCCACCGTATTCGACTTCTCTGCATAAATGAACAGGTAAGTGGACCGTTATATCGAAAAAAGGCTCTACAAAAATCGTTTCAAATTGGCAAAGTATCTCGACAATTTATTTTTGCAGTCTCTTGATATCATCCAATTCAATGACCTTGCCCCATAGACCTCTAAGGAATGCACTAAGTCTGATCATCGGAAATGCAACCTCGGGTTTTAAAGTATTTTTCACGGCAAATTGTAATAAATGGTGGAGTATGAAATGAGCATCATGGCTCTTATACCCCACCACCTTTCTCTCTTTTATGTGCACATATCGACTAACATTCGAGGCACAACCATAGGGCAGTTTGGCATTCTTCAATACGGTGCAAAAGATTTCTTTCTCCTTATTTGTCATGTCAAATATCGCTGCCCTAATTTCAACATGCTTTCCATCACCACAATCAACAGGATGAAGGGCCTTTCTTATGCCCCGCTCCTGTAAATCGTAACGAGCTTCTAAGTGATCCTTCGACTTGCCACTTATATTAAGCAAAGTGCCTAATATTTTACCGCATATGTTCTTCTCTATGTGCATGGCATCCAGGTTATGTCGAAGTGGATTATGACACCAATATGGTAGATCAAAAAAAATTGACTTCTTTTTAAAAGGGCAATCACTTCTATGGTTCTGCTTGTTCATATTCCCAAACTGATTTTCATACCCCCACAATAACCCTTCAATTTCTGTTCCTGATAATATTTCTGGACTGGTCCCCATTTCTATTTCACCATTGAATCTCCTCTTATCCAGCCTCCACTTGTGTGTCGGTTCAAGAAACTTTCTATGGTTCATGTAGACCACTTTTTTGCTATGTTTCAAATAAGTGGAAGAAGTCTCGTAATGGCATACTGGACACGCTAACTTCCCCTTCGTGCTCCAACCTGACAACATAGCGTATCCTGGAAAATCGCTTATGGTCCACAATGCCATTGCACGTAAATTAAAATTTCCAGCAGTCGAGGCATCATAAGTTTCGACACCAACATTCCACAATGCTTTCAGCTCCGCAATTAAAGGTTGCATATACACGTCAATACTGTTCCTGGGAGAATCTGGACCGGATATTAATGTTGAAAGAATCAAATTCTCTTGTTTCATGCATAACCAAGGTGGAAGGTTGTAGTTTACCAACACGATTGGCCATGTACTATGAGTTGAACTCATCGAACGAAATGGGTTAAATCCATCAGATGCTACACCCAACCTAATGTTTCGATTTTCCGATGAAAAATTAGGATAAAGAGCATCCATCGTCTTCCAAGCCAAAGCATCAGCCGGATGTCTTAGTTTTCCATCTTCTGTTCGTCCCACTGCGTGCCATCTCATAAGTTTGGAAAATTCTTTACACATGAACATCCTTTGCAACCTTGGTATTAGCGGAAAGTACCTCATAACGTTTGCTGGCACTTTGTGAATCAACTTCGGTGGATTGTTATTATCAGCGTTGCCTTTCTTTTCTTGTACAACCCACCTCGAAACACCACAAGTGTCACAAACATCTTTATCTTGATTTTCTGCCCAATACAACATGCAACTGTTTGGGCAGGCATGTATTTTCTGGTATTCAAGACCTAAATCCCTAATGACACTCTTTGCAGCATTGAAAGACAATGGTAGATGGGCATCAGGAAAAGCTTCTTTGATCAACATTAGCAATTCCCCAAACGCAGACTCACTAATTCCATGAACACACTTTAAATGATAAAGTCTGATCAGGAAACTTAATCGAGAAAATGTAGTACAACCAGGATATAATGGTTGTTTTCCTTTGTTAACATGCCGAGTAAATTTCTGAGCCTCTAGATTTTGTTCGCCTTCACAGAAACCGTGATTTTCAAAATTCTTACGCGCACAACTGAACATCGCATCTAAATTATCTTGAAAATCGATCTCCATTTCAGAATCTTTGAAGTCATCAGTAGCTCCTACTTTTGTTTGTGAAACCTCACAAATCCATTCGGCATGCAACGGAGAAGGGCCATTGACCACAAGATGATCGTATATGACATTTTGACAATACCAATTACGTTCCGAACATTTTTTGCAAGGGCACTTCATTTCATCGCCATTTTTATAGATGGGAAATGCATTTTTCAAAAAAGCTTTTATTCCTCCTATATACTCTGGACTAGATCTTGGAAATCCTATCCAAAGGTAGTACTCATCATCCATGACCTCAATCTCTTCGTGGCCTAGTACGACTAATTCGGTACAACTAACCGTTCCAACACGTGAACAATGGCTACCCTTGTACAGTTTGGTTTGACCACATTAAATGCATTCACTGACTAATATTTAATTTTAAATATTGGCGCATATGAATTTATATGTCCTAATCACTCCCTGTATATCCCTATCTATTAAGCCTCTACAAAATTATAAAATAATAGAGTTTTACTGAATAAAGTTAAGATACACATACATTCATACTTAACTGGGACAAGCGCAACAGATCAATTAAAGTTACACACAGATACACCACACATAGATACACAGTTACATAACAGGCATACATTTTATTAAGTAAAACCACATATAACAGGCATGAAGATATAAAATCAAATGCGTTCAAGAAGAACATATAAAACTAAAACATAACAGGCATGAAGTTCAAGAAGAGCAGAGGAGGCTTACTTATAAAATGCGTTCCAAAGTACAAAATAAAATGCGTTCCACTTAATCCTCTTTCCTCTGCACAAACACAGATATCTTAATTAGTAAAACCATACAAATACACACATAAACTACTACCTAAACAGACACCAACAGAGACACAATATCACATTAAAATCATATTATTTATACACTCACATAACCATACAAAAAATCAAAAAGAAAACCCTAATTAAAAAACAAATCAAATATACTGGATTGAAGTTGCTAACAGTGAAGAGGAGGGGATGCCGAAGGGATTTAATAAAATAATAGCATTATATTGTTCATCCTTTTCAGCAAATCCAAAATGATTTCAGCAGAAACCGTCATTTAAAAATCATATCTGACAATTTTCTTAACTCGTATGCCAAGTCTCAGCCTCACTCTACCTCCATATTTTATTTTCTTAGCAAACCTAACAATTTTTTCACTTTAATTTTCTTCCCACTTCTATCTTACATCCTTTTTTGCTGCCTTCTTACCCTTTGAACCTGGTATAGTATATATTACTAAACGCTATTGTCTGCTCCATCATACCTTTGTGAAATCGCTCACTTCAATTTTGTAACCTTGTGCCATGAATCGAGTACATCAACAAACTTTAAAATTAAAAAAATTCAATGCAATTTGAAATAGTCTATAAATTAAAATATGACTTGTAGGAGTATATGCATAGCTTGAGTCTATAAATATGACTACGTTTTTATTAACTGATTGTAAACTACTCTAGGTTCATCTATAATGAACAGTCCCTCTAGTTTTACACATACAAACTGCATTCCAGATATGTGCCACTATTTCGAGTGAGCAGGTGGTTGAGGGATTTGGAGATGGTGACATGTTAAAGAAAGTGTGATGAAATGTTAAATTTGTTAAAGATATTATGAGACGGAACAAATAAAGTGTTTTATTTATACTTCATCCCTTCTTATCTCATAGGTTCAACAACAAAATCCACCTATCGGGAAAACCAGAGGCTTAATATTGTGCAATAACCAAAACATATTTAGGACACATATAGCCTAATCTCTAGAAAAAATTACTAACCATACAAATACACACATAAACTACTACCTAAACAGACACCAACAGAGACACAATATCACATTAAAATCATATTATTTATACACACACATAACCATACAAAAAATCAAAAAGAAAACCCTAATTAAAAAACAAATCAAAAAGAAAACCCTAATTAAAAAACAAATCAAAAAGAAAAACCAAAACAAAGATGAAAAAACCCTAATTAAAAAAAACCTAATTAAAGAAATGTAAACGAGCATGTACATAGAATAAGTTGAAGATGACACATAGAAACACTTTCAAAAAAATTACCTAAACAAGTTCAAGCTGAAGCCCTAATTAAGCTGCAAATCAAAAAAATTAGAGTGAGTCGGGTAATTAATTAAACATCGAGAAGAAAGGTATATACAATTACCTAATTAAGCTGAAGCCTAATTAAGCTGCAGACCCTTCATGTATAACAGATCTGAGAGAGAGATATGTATGTTTGAGAGAGAGAGTATGTTTGAGAGTGTATGTTTGAGATAGAGAGTGTAAAAGGGGGAAAGTGTTCTGAAAATTAAGGGGGGAATTTTTCCGCCCGATTTTTTACTTGTGCTGCTTGTATGTGTGTCACGTGTGTGTACCTTTATTACATTTTATTTATTTATTATTGTAAAATACAATTTTTTAAAAACAAATTAAGATATATTATTTATCAAATTTTAAACTGAAAAAAAGATTAAAATGTACTTTTCATTTTATATATTTCGATAAACAGGCTTTTTAAAAAAATTTACTCTACGAAATTTTAGAAGGACAAGACTAGTTAGAAGGAAAGTCAATATTTGACCGGTTTGACCGTTACAAAACCAAACCAAATACATCTAGCAAATTTTTTAAAAATTTACCACTTCACTAAAACCGTTATATCTTGATATCCGTACGATTGGAACGTCGAAAAAAAGATTTTAAAAAATAGTTTCATCATTCGGGACAAGACTATTTAAAAGGGAAGTCTACGTTGACCGGTTTGACCGTTACAAAACCAAACCAAATACATCTAGCAAATTTTTTAAAAATTTACCACTTCACTAAAACCGTTATATCTTGACATCCGTACGATTGGAACGTCGAAAAAAAAATTTTAAAAAATAGTTTCATCATTCGGGACAAGACTATTTAAAAGGGAAGTCTACGTTGACCGGTTTGACCGTTACAAAACCAAACCAAATACATCTAGCAAATTTTTTAAAAATTTACCACTTCACTAAAACCGTTATATCTTGATATCCGTACGATTGGAACGTCGAAAAAAAGATTTTAAAAAATAGTTTCATCATTCGGGACAAGACTATTTAAAAGGGAAGTCTACGTTGACCGGTTTGACCGTTACAAAACCAAACCAAATACATCTAGCAAATTTTTTAAAAATTTACCACTTCACTAAAACCGTTATATCTTGACATCCGTACGATTGGAACGTCGAAAAAAAGATTTTAAAAAATAGTTTCATCATTCGGGACAAGACTATTTAAAAGGGAAGTCTACGTTGACCGGTATGACCGTTACAAAACCAAACCAAATACATCTAGCAAATTTTTTAAAAATTTACCACTTCACTAAAACCGTTATATCTTGACATCCGTACGATTGGAACGTCGAAAAAAAGATTTTGAAAAATAGTTTCATCATTCGGGACAAGACTATTTAAAAGGGAAGTCTACGTTGACCGGTTTGACCGTTACAAAACCAAACCAAATACATCTAGCAAATTTTTTAAAAATTTACCACTTCACTAAAACCGTTATATCTTGACATCCGTACGATTGGAACGTCGAAAAAAAGATTTTAAAAAATAGTTTCATCATTCGGGACAAGACTATTTAAAAGGGAAGTCTACGTTGACCGGTTTGACCGTTACAAAACCAAACCAAATACATCTAGCAAATTTTTTAAAAATTTACCACTTCACTAAAACCGTTATATCTTGACATCCGTACGATTGGAACGTCGAAAAAAAGATTTTAAAAAATAGTTTCATCATTCGGGACAAGACTATTTAAAAGGGAAGTCTACGTTGACCGGTTTGACCATTACAAAACCAAACCAAATACATCTAGCAAATTTTTTAAAAATTTACCACTTCACTAAAACCGTTATATCTTGACATCCGTACGATTGGAACGTCGAAAAAAAGATTTTAAAAAATAGTTTCATCATTCGGGACAAGACTATTTAAAAGGGAAGTCTACGTTGACCGGTTTGACCGTTACAAAACCAAACCAAATACATCTAGCAAATTTTTTAAAAATTTACCACTTCACTAAAACCGTTATATCTTGACATCCGTACGATTGGAACGTCGAAAAAAAGATTTTAAAAAATAGTTTCATCATTCGGGACAAGACTATTTAAAAGGGAAGTCTACGTTGACCGGTTTGACCGTTACAAAACCAAACCAAATACATCTAGCAAATTTTTTAAAAATTTACCACTTCACTAAAACCGTTATATCTTGACATCCGTACGATTGGAACATCGAAAAAAAGATTTTAAAAAATAGTTTCATCATTCGGGACAAGACTATTTAAAAGGGAAGTCTACGTTGACCGGTTTGACCGTTACAAAACCAAACCAAATACATCTAGCAAATTTTTTAAAAATTTACCACTTCACTAAAACCGTTATATCTTGACATCCGTACGATTGGAACGTCGAAAAAAAGATTTTAAAAAATAGTTTCATCATTCGGGACAAGACTATTTAAAAGGGAAGTCTACGTTGACCGGTTTGACCGTTACAAAACCAAACCAAATACATCTAGCAAATTTTTTAAAAATTTACCACTTCACTAAAACCGTTATATCTTGACATCCGTACGATTGGAACGTCGAAAAAAAGATTTAAAAAATAGTTTCATCATTCGGGACAAGACTATTTAAAAGGGAAGTCTACGTTGACCGGTTTGACCGTTACAAAACCAAACCAAATACATCTAGCAAATTTTTTAAAAATTTACCACTTCACTAAAACCGTTATATCTTGACATCCGTACGATTGGAACGTCGAAAAAAAGATTTTAAAAAATAGTTTCATCATTCGGGACAAGACTATTTAAAAGGGAAGTCTACGTTGACCGGTTTGACCGTTACAAAACCAAACCAAATACATCTAGCAAATTTTTTAAAAATTTACCACTTCACTAAAACCGTTATATCTTGACATCCGTACGATTGGAACGTCGAAGAAAAGATTTTAAAAAATAGTTTCATCATTCGGGACAAGACTATTTAAAAGGGAAGTCTACGTTGACCGGTTTGACCATTACAAAACCAAACCAAATACATCTAGCAAATTTTTTAAAAATTTACCACTTCACTAAAACCGTTATATCTTGACATCCGTACGATTGGAACGTCGAAAAAAAGATTTTAAAAAATAGTTTCATCATTCGGGACAAGACTATTTAAAAGGGAAGTCTACGTTGACCGGTTTGACCGTTACAAAACCAAACCAAATACATCTAGCAAATTTTTTAAAAATTTACCACTTCACTAAAACCGTTATATCTTGACATCCGTACGATTGGAACGTCGAAAAAAAGATTTTAAAAAATAGTTTCATCATTCGGGACAAGACTATTTAAAAGGGAAGTCTACGTTGACCGGTTTGACCGTTACAAAACCAAACCAAATACATCTAGCAAATTTTTTAAAAATTTACCACTTCACTAAAACCGTTATATCTTGACATCCGTACGATTGGAACGTCGAAAAAAAAGATTTTAAAAAATAGTTTCATCATTCGGGACAAGACTATTTAAAAGGGAAGTCTACGTTGACCGGTTTTGACCGTTACAAAACCAAACCAAATACATCTAGCAAATTTTTTAAAAATTTACCACTTCACTAAAACCGTTATATCTTGACATCCGTACGATTGGAACGTCGAAAAAAAAATTTTAAAAAATAGTTTCATCATTCGGGACAAGACTATTTAAAAGGGAAGTCTACGTTGACCGGTTTGACCGTTACAAAACCAAACCAAATACATCTAGCAAATTTTTTAAAAATTTACCACTTCACTAAAACCGTTATATCTTGATATCCGTACGATTGGAACGTCGAAAAAAAGATTTTAAAAAATAGTTTCATCATTCGGGACAAGACTATTTAAAAGGGAAGTCTACGTTGACCGGTTTGACCGTTACAAAACCAAACCAAATACATCTAGCAAATTTTTTAAAAATTTACCACTTCACTAAAACCGTTATATCTTGACATCCGTACGATTGGAACGTCGAAAAAAAGATTTTAAAAAATAGTTTCATCATTCGGGACAAGACTATTTAAAAGGGAAGTCTACGTTGACCGATATGACCGTTACAAAACCAAACCAAATACATCTAGCAAATTTTTTAAAAATTTACCACTTCACTAAAACCGTTATATCTTGACATCCGTACGATTGGAACGTCGAAAAAAAGATTTTAAAAAATAGTTTCATCATTCGGGACAAGACTATTTAAAAGGGAAGTCTACGTTGACCGGTTTGACCGTTACAAAACCAAACCAAATACATCTAGCAAATTTTTTAAAAATTTACCACTTCACTAAAACCGTTATATCTTGACATCCGTACGATTGGAACGTCGAAAAAAAGATTTTAAAAAATAGTTTCATCATTCGGGACAAGACTATTTAAAAGGGAAGTCTACGTTGACCGGTTTGACCGTTACAAAACCAAACCAAATACATCTAGCAAATTTTTTAAAAATTTACCACTTCACTAAAACCGTTATATCTTGACATCCGTACGATTGGAACGTCGAAAAAAAGATTTTAAAAAATAGTTTCATCATTCGGGACAAGACTATTTAAAAGGGAAGTCTACGTTGACCGGTTTGACCATTACAAAACCAAACCAAATACATCTAGCAAATTTTTTAAAAATTTACCACTTCACTAAAACCGTTATATCTTGACATCCGTACGATTGGAACGTCGAAAAAAAGATTTTAAAAAATAGTTTCATCATTCGGGACAAGACTATTTAAAAGGGAAGTCTACGTTGACCGGTTTGACCGTTACAAAACCAAACCAAATACATCTAGCAAATTTTTTAAAAATTTACCACTTCACTAAAACCGTTATATCTTGACATCCGTACGATTGGAACGTCGAAAAAAAGATTTTAAAAAATAGTTTCATCATTCGGGACAAGACTATTTAAAAGGGAAGTCTACGTTGACCGGTTTGACCGTTACAAAACCAAACCAAATACATCTAGCAAATTTTTTAAAAATTTACCACTTCACTAAAACCGTTATATCTTGACATCCGTACGATTGGAACATCGAAAAAAAGATTTTAAAAAATAGTTTCATCATTCGGGACAAGACTATTTAAAAGGGAAGTCTACGTTGACCGGTTTGACCGTTACAAAACCAAACCAAATACATCTAGCAAATCTTTTAAAAATTTACCACTTCACTAAAACCGTTATATCTTGACATCCGTACGATTGGAACGTCGAAAAAAAGATTTTAAAAAATAGTTTCATCATTCGGGACAAGACTATTTAAAAGGGAAGTCTACGTTGACCGGTTTGACCGTTACAAAACCAAACCAAATACATCTAGCAAATTTTTTAAAAATTTACCACTTCACTAAAACCGTTATATCTTGACATCCGTACGATTGGAACGTCGAAAAAAAGATTTAAAAAATAGTTTCATCATTCGGGACAAGACTATTTAAAAGGGAAGTCTACGTTGACCGGTTTGACCGTTACAAAACCAAAACCAAATACATCTAGCAAATTTTTTAAAAATTTACCACTTCACTAAAACCGTTATATCTTGACATCCGTACGATTGGAACGTCGAAAAAAAGATTTTAAAAAATAGTTTCATCATTCGGGACAAGACTATTTAAAAGGGAAGTCTACGTTGACCGGTTTGACCGTTACAAAACCAAACCAAATACATCTAGCAAATTTTTTTAAAAAATTTTACCACTTCACTAAAACCGTTATATCTTGACATCCGTACGATTGGAACGTCGAAAAAAAGATTTTAAAAAATAGTTTCATCATTCGGGACAAGACTATTTAAAAGGGAAGTCTACGTTGACCGGTTTGACCGTTACAAAACCAAACCAAATACATCTAGCAAATTTTTTAAAAATTTACCACTTCACTAAAACCGTTATATCTTGACATCCGTACGATTGGAACGTCGAAAAAAAGATTTTAAAAAATAGTTTCATCATTCGGGACAAGACTATTTAAAAGGGAAGTCTACGTTGACCGGTTTAACCGTTACAAAACCAAACCAAATACATCTAGCAAATTTTTTAAAAATTTACCACTTCACTAAAACCGTTATAATCTTGACATCCGTACGATTGGAACATCGAAAAAAAAGATTTTAAAAAATAGTTTCATCATTCGGGACAAGACTATTTAAAAGGGAAGTTTACGTTGACCGGTTTGACCGTTACAAAACCAAACCAAATACATCTAGCAAATTTTTTAAAAATTTACCACTTCACTAAAACCGTTATATCTTGACATCCGTACGATTGGAACGTCGAAAAAAAGATTTTAAAAAATAGTTTCATCATTCGGGACAAGACTATTTAAAAGGGAAGTCTACGTTGACCGGTTTGACCGTTACAAAACCAAACCAAATACATCTAGCAAATTTTTTAAAAATTTACCACTTCACTAAAACCGTTATATCTTGACATCCGTACGATTGGAACGTCGAAAAAAAGATTTAAAAAATAGTTTCATCATTCGGGACAAGACTATTTAAAAGGGAAGTCTACGTTGACCGGTTTGACCGTTACAAAACCAAACCAAATACATCTAGCAAATTTTTTAAAAATTTACCACTTCACTAAAACCGTTATATCTTGACATCCGTACGATTGGAACGTCGAAAAAAAGATTTTAAAAAATAGTTTCATCATTCGGGACAAGACTATTTAAAAGGGAAGTCTACGTTGACCGGTTTGACCGTTACAAAACCAAACCAAATACATCTAGCAAATTTTTTAAAAATTTACCACTTCACTAAAACCGTTATATCTTGACATCCGTACGATTGGAACGTCGAAGAAAAGATTTTAAAAAATAGTTTCATCATTCGGGACAAGACTATTTAAAAGGGAAGTCTACGTTGACCGGTTTGACCATTACAAAACCAAACCAAATACATCTAGCAAATTTTTTAAAAATTTACCACTTCACTAAAACCGTTATATCTTGACATCCGTACGATTGGAACGTCGAAAAAAAGATTTTAAAAAATAGTTTCATCATTCGGGACAAGACTATTTAAAAGGGAAGTCTACGTTGACCGGTTTGACCGTTACAAAACCAAACCAAATACATCTAGCAAATTTTTTAAAAATTTACCACTTCACTAAAACCGTTATATCTTGACATCCGTACGATTGGAACGTCGAAAAAAAGATTTTAAAAATAGTTTCATCATTCGGGACAAGACTATTTAAAAGGGAAGTCTACGTTGACCGGTTTGACCGTTACAAAACCAAACCAAATACATCTAGCAAATTTTTTAAAAATTTACCACTTCACTAAAACCGTTATATCTTGACATCCGTACGATTGGAACGTCGAAAAAAAGATTTTAAAAAATAGTTTCATCATTCGGGACAAGACTATTTAAAAGGGAAGTCTACGTTGACCGGTTTTGACCGTTACAAAACCAAACCAAATACATCTAGCAAATTTTTTAAAAATTTACCACTTCACTAAAACCGTTATATCTTGACATCCGTACGATTGGAACATCGAAAAAAAGATTTTAAAAAATAGTTTCATCATTCGGGACAAGACTATTTAAAAGGGAAGTCTACGTTGACCGGTTTGACCGTTACAAAACCAAACCAAATACATCTAGCAAATTTTTTAAAAATTTACCACTTCACTAAAACCGTTATATCTTGACATCCGTACTTTTGGAACGTCGAAAAAAAGATTTTAAAAAATAGTTTCATCATTCGGGACAAGACTATTTAAAAGGGAAGTCTACGTTGACCGGTTTGACCGTTACAAAACCAAACCAAATACATCTAGCAAATTTTTTAAAAATTTACCACTTCACTAAAACCGTTATATCTTGACATCCGTACGATTGGAACGTCGAAAAAAAGATTTAAAAAATAGTTTCATCATTCGGGACAAGACTATTTAAAAGGGAAGTCTACGTTGACCGGTTTGACCGTTACAAAACCAAACCAAATACATCTAGCAAATTTTTTAAAAATTTACCACTTCACTAAAACCGTTATATCTTGACATCCGTACGATTGGAACGTCGAAAAAAAAGATTTTAAAAAATAGTTTCATCATTCGGGACAAGACTATTTAAAAGGGAAGTCTACGTTGACCGGTTTGACCGTTACAAAACCAAACCAAATACATCTAGCAAATTTTTTAAAAATTTACCACTTCACTAAAACCGTTATATCTTGACATCCGTACGATTGGAACGTCGAAGAAAAGATTTTAAAAAATAGGTTCATCATTCGGGACAAGACTATTTAAAAGGGAAGTCTACGTTGACCGGTTTGACCATTACAAAACCAAACCAAATACATCTAGCAAATTTTTTAAAAATTTACCACTTCACTAAAACCGTAATATCTTGACATCCGTACGATTGGAACGTCGAAAAAAAGATTTTAAAAAATAGTTTCATCATTCGGGACAAGACTATTTAAAAGGGAAGTCTACGTTGACCGGTTTGACCGTTACAAAACCAAACCAAATACCTCTAGCAAATTTTTTAAAAATTTACCACTTCACTAAAACCGTTATATCTTGACATCCGTACGATTGGAACGTCGAAAAAAAGATTTTAAAAAATAGTTTCATCATTCGGGACAAGACTATTTAAAAGGGAAGTCTACGTTGACCGGTTTGACCGTTTCAAAACCAAATCAAATACATCTAGCAAATTTTTTAAAAATTTACCACTTCACTAAAACCGTTATATCTTGACATCCGTACGATTGGAACATCGAAAAAAAGATTTTAAAAAATAGTTTCATCATTCGGGACAAGACTATTTAAAAGGGAAGTCTACGTTGACCGGTTTGACCGTTACAAAACCAAACCAAATACATCTAGCAAATTTTTTAAAAATTTACCACTTCACTAAAACCGTTATATCTTGACATCCGTACGATTGGAACGTCGAAAAAATGATTTTAAAAAATAGTTTCATCATTCAGGACAAGACTATTTAAAAGGGAAGTCTACGTTGACCGGTTTGACCGTTACAAAACCAAACCAAATACATCTAGCAAATTTTTTAAAAATTTACCACTTCACTAAAACCGTTATATCTTGACATCCGTACGATTGGAACGTCGAAAAAAAGATTTTAAAAAATAGTTTCATCATTCGGGACAAGACTATTTAAAAGGGAAGTCTACGTTGACCGGTTTTGACCGTTACAAAACCAAACCAAATACATCTAGCAAATTTTTTAAAAATTTACCACTTCACTAAAACCGTTATATCTTGACATCCGTACGATTGGAACGTCGAAAAAAAGATTTTAAAAAATAGTTTCATCATTCGGGACAAGACTATTTAAAAGGGAAGTCTACGTTGACCGGTTTGACCGTTACAAAACCAAACCAAATACATCTAGCAAATTTTTTAAAAATTTACCACTTCACTAAAACCGTTATATCTTGACATCCGTATGATTGGAACGTCGAAAAAAAGATTTTAAAAAATAGTTTCATCATTCGGGACAAGACTATTTAAAAGGGAAGTCTACGTTGACCGGTTTGACCGTTACAAAACCAAACCAAATACATCTAGCAAATTTTTTAAAAATTTACCACTTCACTAAAACCGTTATATCTTGACATCCGTACGATTGGAACGTCGAAAAAAAGATTTTAAAAAATAGTTTCATCATTCGGGACAAGACTATTTAAAAGGGAAGTCTACGTTGACCGGTTTGACCGTTACAAAACCAAACAAAATACATCTAGCAAATTTTTTAAAAATTTACCACTTCACTAAAACCGTTATATCTTGACATCCGTACGATTGGAACGTCGAAAAAAAGATTTTAAAAAATAGTTTCATCATTCGGGACAAGACTATTTAAAAGGGAAGTCTACGTTGACCGGTTTGACCGTTACAAAACCAAACCAAATACATCTAGCAATTTTTTTAAAAATTTACCACTTCACAAAAATCGTTATATCTTGACATCCGTACGATTGGAACGTCAAAAAAAGATTTTAAAAAATAGTTTCATCATTCGGGACAAGACTATTTAAAAGGGAAGTCTACGTTGACCGGTTTGACCGTTACAAAACCAAACCAAATACATCTAGCAAATTTTTTAAAAATTTACCACTTCACTAAAACTGTTATATCTTGACATCCGTACGATTGGAACGTCGAAAATAATAATTTTAAAAAATAGTTTCATCATTCGGGACAAGACTATTTAAAAGGTAAGTCTACGTTGACCGGTTTGACCGTTACAAAACCAAACCAAATACATCTAGCAAATTTTTTAAAAATTTACCACTTCACTAAAACCGTTATATCTTGACATCCGTACGATTGGAACGTCGAAAAAAAGATTTTAAAAAATAGTTTCATCATTCGGGACAAGACTATTTAAAAGGGAAGTCTACGTTGACCGGTTTGACCGTTACAAAACCAAACCAAATACATCTAGCAAATTTTTTAAAAATTTACCACTTCACTAAAACCGTTATATCTTGACATCCGTAAGATTGGAACGTCGAAAAAAAGATTTTAAAAAATAGTTTCATCATTCGGGACAAGACTATTTAAAAGGGAAGTCTACGTTGACCGGTTTGACCGTTACAAAACCAAACCAAATACATCTAGCAAATTTTTTAAAAATTTACCACTTCACTAAAACCGTTATATCTTGACATCCGTACGATTGGAACGTCGAAAAAAAGATTTTAAAAAATAGTTTCATCATTCGGGACAAGACTATTTAAAAGGGAAGTCTACGTTGACCGGTTTGACCGTTACAAAACCAAACCAAATACATCTAGCAAATTTTTTAAAAATTTACCACTTCACTAAAACCGTTATATCTTGACATCCGTACGATTGGAACGTCGAAAAAAAGATTTTAAAAAATAGTTTCATCATTCGGGACAAGACTATTTAAAAGGGAAGTCTACGTTGACCGGTTTGACCGTTACAAAACCAAACCAAATACATCTGGCAAATTTTTTAAAAATTTACCACTTCACTAAAACCGTTATATCCTGACATCCGTACGATTGGAACGTCGAAAAAAAGATTTTAAAAAATAGTTTCATCATTCGGGACAAGACTATTTAAAAGGGAAGTCTACGTTGACCGGTTTGACCGTTACAAAACCAAACCAAATACATCTAGCAAATTTTTTAAAAATTTACCACTTCACTAAAACCGTTATATCTTGACATCCGTACGATTGGAACGTCGAAAAAAAGATTTTAAAAAATAGTTTCATCATTCGGGACAAGACTATTTAAAAGGGAAGTCTACGTTGACCGGTTTGACCGTTACAAAACCAAACCAAATACATCTAGCAAATTTTTTAAAAATTTACCACTTCACTAAAACCGTTATATCTTGACATCCGTACGATTGGAACGTCGAAAAAAAGATTTTAAAAAATAGTTTCATCATTCGGGACAAGACTATTTAAAAGGGAAGTCTACGTTGACCGGTTTGACCGTTACAAAACCAAACCAAATACATCTAGCAAATTTTTTTAAAAATTTACCACTTCACTAAAACCGTTATATCTTGACATCCGTACGATTGGAACGTCGAAAAAAAGATTTTAAAAAATAGTTTCATCATTCGGGACAAGACTATTTAAAAGGGAAGTCTACGTTGACCGGTTTGACCGTTACAAAACCAAACCAAATACATCTGGCAAATTTTTTAAAAATTTACCACTTCACTAAAACCGTTATATCTTGACATCCGTACGATTGGAACGTCGAAAAAATATTTTAAAAAATAGTTTCATCATTCGGGACAAGACTATTTAAAAGGTAAGTCTACGTTGACCGGTTTGACCGTTACAAAACCAAACCAAATACATCTAGCAAATTTTTTAAAAATTTACCACTTCACTAAAACCGTTATATCTTGACATCCGTACGATTGGAACGTCGAAAAAAAGATTTTAAAAAATAGTTTCATCATTCGGGACAAGACTATTTAAAAGGGAAGTCTACGTTGACCGGTTTGACCGTTACAAAACCAAACCAAATACATCTAGCAAATTTTTTAAAAATTTACCACTTCACTAAAACCGTTATATCTTGACATCCGTACGATTGGAACGTCGAAAAAAAGATTTTAAAAAATAGTTTCATCATTCGGGACAAGACTATTTAAAAGGGAAGTCTACGTTGACCGGTTTGACCGTTACAAAACCAAACCAAATACATCTAGCAAATTTTTTAAAAATTTACCACTTCACTAAAACCGTTATATCTTGACATCCGTACGATTGGAACGTCGAAAAAAAGATTTTAAAAAATAGTTTCATCATTCGGGACAAGACTATTTAAAAGGGAAGTCTACGTTGACCGGTTTGACCGTTACAAAACCAAACCAAATACATCTAGCAAATTTTTTAAAAATTTACCACTTCACTAAAACCGTTATATCTTGACATCCGTACGATTGGAACGTCGAAAAAATATTTTAAAAAATAGTTTCATCATTCGGGACAAGACTATTTAAAAGGTAAGTCTACGTTGACCGGTTTGACCGTTACAAAACCAAACCAAATACATCTAGCAAATTTTTTAAAAATTTACCACTTCACTAAAACCGTTATATCTTGACATCCGTACGATTGGAACGTCGAAAAAAAGATTTTAAAAAATAGTTTCATCATTCGGGACAAGACTATTTAAAAGGGAAGTCTACGTTGACCGGTTTGACCGTTACAAAACCAAACCAAATACATCTAGCAAATTTTTTAAAAATTTACCACTTCACTAAAACCGTTATATCTTGACATCCGTACGATTGGAACGTCGAAAAAATATTTTAAAAAATAGTTTCATCATTCGGGACAAGACTATTTAAAAGGTAAGTCTACGTTGACCGGTTTGACCGTTACAAAACCAAACCAAATACATCTAGCAAATTTTTTAAAAATTTACCACTTCACTAAAACCGTTATATCTTGACATCCGTACGATTGGAACGTCGAAAAAAAGATTTTAAAAAATAGTTTCATCATTCGGGACAAGACTATTTAAAAGGGAAGTCTACGTTGACCGGTTTGACCGTTACAAAACCAAACCAAATACATCTAGCAAATTTTTTAAAAATTTACCACTTCACTAAAACCGTTATATCTTGACATCCGTACGATTGGAACGTCGAAAAAAAGATTTTAAAAAATAGTTTCATCATTCGGGACAAGACTATTTAAAAGGGAAGTCTACGTTGACCGGTTTGACCGTTACAAAACCAAACCAAATACATCTAGCAAATTTTTTAAAAATTTACCACTTCACTAAAACCGTTATATCTTGACATCCGTACGATTGGAACGTCGAAAAAAAGATTTTAAAAAATAGTTTTATCATTCCGGTAAGAGCAGCAGTTAACGTAACACTTCAAAACATCAAATGCAACGCTTTTTTCTCCTAATGCAACGCTTCTGCCACGTCAGCGAATGCCACGTCAGCAAATGTGGGTCCCACACCTGTCACGTCAGCAATTGTGGGCCCCACACCTACCACGTCAGCATCTGTGGACCACCTGCCACGCCACCATTGTGGGCCCCACACTGCCACGTCACCCTTAGTGGGCCCCACAGCTGCCACGTCAGACTTTATTAATATTAAAAATACCTAATGCAACGCTTTTATATAGCAAATGCAACGCTTTTTACACCTAATGCAACGCTTCTGCCACGTCATCGAATGTCATGTCAGCAAATGTGAGCCCCACACCTGCCACGTCAGCAATTGTGGGCCCCACACCTGCCACGTCAGCATCTCTGGTCTTCTGCCACGTCATCCTTGTGGGCCCCACACTGCCACGTCACCCAGGTGGGTCCCACAACAGCCACGTCAGCGTTTATTAAAATTAAAAATTAACTAATGCAACGCTTTTAGATAGAGAATGCAACGTTTTTTTTCACCTAATGCAACGCTTCTGCCACGTCAGCAAATGCCATGTCAGCAAATGTGGGCCCCACATCTGCCACATCAGCAATTGTGGGCCCCACACTTGCCACGTCAGCAATGCCACGTCAGCAAATGTGGCCCCCACTGCTGCCACATCAGCATTTTTTAAAATTAAAAAATATCTAATGCAACGCCAGCTCTTAGTGTTGCATTATGTGAAACACCGTGGATCAAATGCAACGCTAATTATGTGTAATGCAACACCAGTTCAAGTTCTGTTTCATTAGAGCCAAAATTTCATACCTAACAGAACACTTTCAGTAAAACACTAGATAAAAGCATTGCATATGAGCATTTATGGCGTAGTGGAGAGAGAGAGAGAGAGAGAGAGATTATAATCCAAGCAATGAATGGAAATGAACATAAACCAAGCAGCAAATAAAAGTGAATAGAATAGAAATCTTTCAAGGCAAAAAACATGACAAAGCTAAATATAATAGAAGGAAAACTTGTTCAACGTCATTTAGCACCAACTGAAGTACCTAAAATCAGAAACAAGGAACCAGACAAATTCCAACAGAACTGATGGTAATAGTAGGTAAAGGTAAAGTTTTGAAACTATGTTGGATATATTTCTTAGGCATCAAACTGAAACAGATTCGTACCTTTGAGCATCAGATTCGTTTGTTACAATGTCAGACGGAGAATGCCTTCCTGGTAATGGTATATAAAGAGACTTGAGAGCAAACATTTGAAGATCCGACACCAAACCATTTAGCTTCTTCACGTTAGAAACCTGATATCATAGCATTATTTTTTGTTAGGGTAATTACTTTGTCCAACAAGCAACAGATGTAGAATTCAGTTCCAGGCAATTGGAGGAAGGGTTTTAAGTTGTTCTACAGCAGTACAGCCTTTGTACTTGTCCATGACAAAAGGTGTAACCATATTAATCTTGCCCTGAATTTACCAACAGATGAACTACAATGTGCTGGTAATTGTACCCTTTTACGGTTTTACAAGGTAACTTTGACCCAGCAAAACGACTGAACAAGAAATAAGGATTTGCAATGGCATCCCCGAGGCACCTAAGTGTGCTGAACTTAACAAAACTGCATGCATTACTTCTACATCTTGACATTAGTAACTGCTGCATAAAAATCAATAACAACAAAACACCAGGACATTAATACTCCAGTGCAATTGTGGTGGTTGGTTCATACATGAACAAATCAATAAATTAATACTCCAATGCAATGTCTCAAAGTTCTGAAGGAATTTACTAATAGATTAGTAGTCTTTTAATTTGTCATGGGGTGATCTTAAGTACCATAGTTTGTGGTAGCCATTTAAAAATCAATGTCATAAAGTTTTAGTTTCCCTTCATAAAACCAGGAGAAAGATGATATGCCACAACTTTTAATCAGACTTACTAGTACACATAAACAAACACCATGTAGATTGTAGCAATGAACAACAAAGGGAAGTAAAAAATGCACAAACCTGTTCTCGTTTCTGTTCATCCAGATTTGGAGGTGCTGAGCTAGTTCTAGCAGGCACCTGTAAGCACACGAATTCAACCCTCAAATTAAAAATCAAAGATAATGCAGTCATATGAGTTGGCATCAAAATAGCCTACAAAATGCATTCTTTCAGATCAATGTCAACCCTACCTGCATCAAACCAGGACTTATTGATCCAAACTGAAGCGGAAAACCTCCACCTGAACGACCATAAATTGGTATCAGCTTATTATATAAGAAACCTCAAATACTTACATGAATATATTAAACAGTCAAATAATTACATTTAAAAAATTGTTAATGAAAGACACATGTGACAACTGAAGTTTAAAAAGGGCAACCTTTTACAGGGTAAACTAAAACTAATGAAAATTAACATTGGTAAACTAAAACTAATGAAAATTAATTAGTACAAAGAGAGTTAAATGAGACTTACAATGTCCAATTATGGGTGGCAAATTCCAAGTTTTACATAACTAATCCCCTGCAAAACACCACAAAAATTCCAACAATACTCAACAATTCATCACCCAAAAAACATGTAACAAAAAGGGCTTTCAAGAATTAAACTAAAAACACATAAACACACATAATACACATACATAAAAACAATTATAGATACAAGAAAATGATACCAACCACAACCAAATGATAGAGAACCACAAGCAAGTGAATGAGGTCCTGTAAATAAAATACATTCAAAATAATTAGGGTAATACATCCAAGTAAATAAAAACACACAATTTAAGAAATTAGGGTTTTCATTTAAAAAACCCCAATTTAAGAAATTAAGGTTTTGATTTTAAAAAATCCCCCAATTTGAAGCTCATCAATTTCAATACAGAAGATTAAAAATCGTAGAGGAGATATTCGTGTAAAGGTTGGAGGAGACCCATATACTCTTACCAATTTCGAGAAAGGTGTACAACAGAAGCAAAGGAGAGACGAGCAAAGGTGAACAGTAGGCCGGACGGAGGTGAGCAGGTGGTCGTGGTAAGTAGAACTAGCAGTGTAGTGGTGGAGGTGAGAGATCGAGATTCAGTCGCGAGAGAGAGAGGGGGGAATAATTGAAGAAGGCGCGCATTTGTATCGAGACTTTCAGTTTTTAGTTTTTATGTTTTGTGATTTAATTTGTAAAGGGGGAATAATTGTAGGCGGGGAGAATATTTGGTGATAAGGGGGGAAAATTTTGACTTACGGGGGAAGATTTTAGCTAAGGGGGAAAATAAATGAAGAAGGCGTGCGTTTGATTTTTTAAGATTGACTTTAGACATCGCTTTTAAAAAAAGTGATGTTTAAGAAATACAAAGACATCAGTTTAATGCGGGGTGATTTTAATATATCTTTTAACATCAGTGGCATTTACAACCGATGCCTAATGTGTGATGTCTATTGAACTTTTTCTTGTAGTGCCCCCACGAATCGGAACAGCGAAATATGAGGACACGCCAGATAGCGCATCCCGTACGTATGGTGCCGCATCCCTGCGCACCCCCGGCACCCGAACACATCGTTCCGTTTGAAGAAGTATATGATAAATATATCTCTCCTCGAATAAGAGTGGTTGGAAGGGGTAAATGGGAATGATGTTTCGATCAGGCTGGAATGAGAATGGCGTTACAATATAATCTATTTGGTTCACTCTGGAACGGGTATCAGAATCGATTATTTCTTTTAATGAATTATTTTGTGTTTTTACAAAATTTAAAATAAAAATAATAACATAAAACTTATTGATCATTTTCTAATATGAAATAAAAAAAGCCATTGTTTGATGTTCAGAATTTAAAAAATATAATATAAGGATAAGAAGATGTTACATGAAGCATTCCTCTTAGAGAATATAATATAATAAAATTTATAACTCATTACTATTAATTACCAAATCACATAAGGATATACATTATTAACTACCAAAAATTACTAGCATTGGACTATATGACATACCCAAATTAAAATAATTTTATTTCAATTTATATATTTAATTTGGATTTAGTTTGGATATATTTATAATTTATAATTTTAACCTGAGCAAGGTTTATAGCAAATAATGAATATCCAAACTGAGAATCTATATTACAATATACTTTGTCCTAAAAATATGAGTGGATAGTGAAAACCGAAAGAAGTAATTTTACATTGAAAATTGCAAAATATTTTACAATGTGTGAAAAAAAACTTCAATGATTCGGACAATGTTTTGCTAAACCTAGAGCATCATTGAAGAGGAACAGAGCCGAAAAAATATAAAATGAATTAAAGGGGGTGTTTGGTTGGAGGTTATTGGGCGTTGTAAGTGGGAATGGGCTTCTCATAACGTCACACGATATTTGAATTTGGTTTTAAACTAATAAGTAATAGGAATTCATAAAATTATAATGGGTTAATAGTATTCCGACCTCACCCTCGGGTTTTACAACTTCATTCACGACCTATTAATTAAGCTCGATTTTCTCTTCTTCTTGCCACTCATCTTTCTCTCTCGTCCTTTTCCTCTCTCGATCTCCTCTCCCTCCATTTCGTCATCTCTCTCGATCTCCCAACTCAATTTCTTCCGCTCTCAATCTTTCCTCTCTCCCTCCGTTTTCGCTCTCACGATCTCTCTTTTCTCCTTCGGCCTCTCCAATTTCAACAATAATATCTCCGATTTCGAGATATATACGTGAACATATATATTGACCATACAAGCTGCAACGACTTCAAATTAACAATACTCAAAAATCATTTGAAGATCATCTTTAAGGTACATTTCTGTATTGATATATGCTTTATAAGTAAATAAACATTTGTGTGTTTCCATTTTTTTTCCTTTAATTGAATATGGAGTTTTGTATGGATATTTATGACTGGTATACTTGTATCTCTATTTTAGTTATTTTAAAGTAGATTTTTCAAAAAATGGCATGTATATATTTGTCATATATTTAGGTATTTTGCACTATGTAGTGATGGCTCGTTCGGGAGAGATAAGAAAAAAAGATTATTTCTAAGTCTTCTAGTGAATATGATGGTAATCAAGTTTTTAATTGTCTTTGTCACTTGGTATTTGATGGGAAAAACAATTTTAGTCGTATTTTCGAACTAAAAAAAGGGATAAATTAATTTCTGGATTAGCTAATTTAAATAGATTGATATAGATAGTGATATTGGATGTAAAAATGAACTTCGTATGTTTGGGTTCCCATTCAATGTGTTTTGTGAGATGTTTAGAAATATTGGAGGTTTAAGGGAAACTAAAAAAATGAGATTAGACGAAACAACTGCAAATATTTTTGTACATTAGGTCATCAAAAGAAGAATCGATCAATAGAAAATTATTTTATAAGAAGTGAGGATGGACAATTTAACCATTGTCTTATAGCTGTCTTGAACTTAAATGTCCAGGACCTGAAGAAACCTTTGCCTATACGAGAAGGATGTGAAGATAATAATTGGAAATATTTTTAGGTAATTATATCAATATTTTTCCATTGCTTAGTTTATTTTTTAGTCAATTATATTTTAGGCTAAAATTTTTATAATTTTTATGTAGAATTGTCTTGGAGCCTTAGATGGTACTTATGTGAGCATAAAAGTGCATTCTAAAGAAAGAGAAAGTTATCATACTAAAAAAGGTCATCTTGCATTGGATGTTAAGGTGTTTATTCACTGGACATGCAATTTATATATGTATTAGCTGGTTGGGAGGGTCAAATTAGATTTAGTAAAAAAGAATTACTGCGATGGTCTAACTTGTGCTCAAATTGTTTGTTAACAGTATGTTTCCTATTGTACTTAAATTACTGTTCTAAGACTTTGTGGGCTCTTGGACAGCAATAAAAATTGATAGAAGTTATTTTCTTCGTTGGAATACCATTTTTAGATTATAAAGGATTATTTGTGCAGTTGCACTGACTAAAAAAACACATACATTTCTATTTTACCATCCATTTTTGGGAGAATGACTAAAAATGACCAAAAATACGTAATCTTGAGAGCAAAAGGTGAGAAAAATGGTCCCCCTTAGGCCATTACATCATCATAACAATTAAACAAAAAAATAAGCAGAACACTATCATACGGCATATATAGGTACAAAGAACTTTTTATAATCATTTAAAATATCATATCTGTTACGAATATGTTGTACTTGATGATAACTTCACAATCAATCAAATTGTATAAGGTTTTGTAGCTGTTAACGGATGAGGATTTATAACTCTATCCGTTGACAGGTAGCTCATCAACGGATGAGGTTTTGTAGCATACTGCACTATCTCTATGTTATCAGTTGATAGTGTTTTTATCCACAGTCATGTTGACCATCAACGGATAGGCAGAATAGGGTAGCCAATTGTAAATAAGCTATGCTATGTAATTCTGTCTAAGTGAAAGTGTATCAACAGATGAAGACAAAACTCTATCAACGGATACAACTCAAATCCACTCTATCAACGGATACAGCTCAAGTCTCAATATCAACGGATACCGCTCAATACATCATCAATGGATGTCAGTGTACAATATTAACGGATAATCATTGACACTGTCTTCTATGATTAGCTGGGGATTAGCAGTTGATAAGGACATGTTTGACTGACAGATCAAATGGGTTGATAGTAGATACAAAGAGCAGTATGGCAGCCATACTTTGGAAACACAGAAGAAAGAAGCATTCCATTTACACTATGAATACAAGAAAGGTGCAGGAGACATGTCTGAACACAAGGACAACCTTTCGGCTACATGTGTATTTGGAGTGTAGTAGCAAGTCAACTAGAATTAGATTAATATTATCTTATTCAAGTAGTACTTGTAAAACTTGGGATTTATAACCAAGTGTAGCAACTCTTTATAGGTTAAGAAAATAGATACATTTTGCTTAGGGTTTCTATTGAATATTCTTAGAAAGCAAAGAGTTGTAAAACAGAAGCTGTGTACTTTTGTATCACAGAGTTTTCTTCGAATAAAAGCTTCAGGTGGTGCATTTAACCACCTGATTTTTTATGTGTTTGTGCATTAATCTTTTTACAAGCAATTATCTAAGTATAGATTTCTGGAGTTCTTATCAGAAATCTATAAATATCAAGAATTGTATTCAACCCCCCCTTCTAAAATTATACAAGTGTGTAATCTGGGAATAACAATTGGTATCAGAGCGAGCTTCTAACATATTTGAAGTTTAAAGATCAACACACTTCCAACATGTCTAAGAAGGATTATGGAGTAAAGATTCCAGTTCTTGATAGAGAAAATTACTTTCACTGGAAAGTAAAAATGCGTCTACATCTCTCGTCTATTGATGAGGGCTTTGTGGATTGCATTGACAAGGGTCCTCACGTTCCAATGAAGACAGCAACAAGAGTTGGCCTGGCTGATGATGTGCCTGACACTCTCATTCCCAAACTTGTTTCTGAGTAGAGTCTTGAAGATATTGCAGAAGTCCACAAAGACAAAAAGACCATGAATATTCTTTTCAATGGTCTAGAAACAGACATGGTTGACAATGTTATTAACTGTACTACCGCGAAGGAAGTATGGGACACTGTTCAAACCCTGTGTGAAGGAACAGAACAAGTAAGGGAAAATAAGATGCAACTACTAATCCAACAGTATGAACATTTTCACTTTAAGAGTGGAGAAACATTGAATGATACATTTAGTAGATTTTAAAAGCTACTAAATGGTTTGAAACTGTATGGAAGAATCTATCAAGTTAAAGATTCTAATCTCAAATTTCTGAGATCACTGCCCAAGGAATGGAAGCCAATGACTGTTTCTCTAAGAAACACTCAAGAGTACAAGACATTTACTCTTGAAATGCTCTATGGAACTTTAAAGACCTATGAGCTGGAAATGGAGCAGAATGAAGAGATTGAGAAGTCTCAAAAGAAAAGTGGGTCAGTTGCACTTGTTGCCAACTTGGAGCAAAAGGAGGAAAGGACAAAAACTGCTAGTTCTACACCAAACAGGGAGGTTTGTAAAGCTAGAGCAGAATCAAGCAGGAGCAAGGAAAAGGTGTCTGAGGAATTGAATGCTCTTCAGCAGGATGAATTGGATGAGATAGATGAGCACTTAGCTTTTCTATCTAGGAGATTCTCTAAGCTGAAATTCAAGAGAAACTCTAGGGTGGTCAAGCCACTTAACAAGGATTTTTCCACAAGCAACTATGTGGATAAATCCAAAATTAAATGCTACAATTGTGGAATTGCTGGTCACATGATAAGTGAATGCAGGAAACCTAGATCTGAGAACAAGGGAAAGTCAACTGAGGCTGTTGACTATAAGAAGAAATATTTTGATCTTCTCAGGCAGAAAGGAAAGGCATTCTTGACCCAAGAGTATGACTGGGATGTTGATGACAATCATTCTGATGATGATGTTGAGTTAGTCAACCTTGCGTTAATGGCTGATTCTGGAGAGCAGGAAGCAAGTTCAGCTAGCAATCAGGTATTTTCTACTAATCTCTCTGAGCTCACCAAAGAGGAATGTAATAGTGTTATAGATGAAATGTCTACTGAACTATATCACTTAAGTGTTACTCTTAAATCACTTACTAAAGAGAACAATAGGATTAAAGAGTCTAATCTGTTTTTAAGTGATAGAAATGCTGCTCTAGAAACTCAATTTCTAGAATTTGAGAAAATGAGAGTTGATTGCAATAATGCTAAAAGTGAACTTGAAGCTGTGTTAAAAAGAGAAATGATTTTAAAAGACCAGCTTGAAAAAGAACAAGGGATAATTGCTAAATTTCAAAGTTGTAGGAATATTTCTCAAAACATAATAGAAGTTCAGGGAATAGAATCGTTTGTGAAGGATACCTGGTCTCAAAAGAAAAGGAGCTAGAACCTGGCCTTGAGGATCTAGAGACTATTTGTGAATCAACGGATAGTGATCATCCGTTGACAGATGAACCGTCAACGGATGAGAGGTATCCGTCGACTAACAAAAAGTTTGTTAGTAAGAAGGAACTTAGGAAACTGGATATCAAGTATGGTCCAGTCAACAAGAATTTTGTTAGTGGTGAGTGCAGCAAAACCAAATCCAGTGGGAAGGCTAAGGCAAGTGATTTACACAACAAAAAGGCTGTTGGTAAATCAGATAATGAAAAGGTAGAAATTGAGGATAAAAAGAAAAAGAACAGAAATGGTAAGATATGCATCAACAAGAAAAACAATTACTCTCCTGACAAGTTTGCTCCTAGAAAAACTTGTAGTAATTGTAATAGTGTCAATCATCTATCTTCTAATTGCAAGATTGTCAATAAGGCTCCTGTTCATGTACCTCAACCAATGCCATGTATGCCTGCAATGCCTGTTATGCCTGGTTTGTATCAAAATGCTAGTTTTTCAAATCCATATGTGAACATGCCATATGTGTCTAATCCTTACTTTCAATCTATGAATGTGCTACAAATGTCATGGAACATACCTAACATGAATAATATGTATGCCAATTTTCCACACATGCATGCATCCAATATTCATGCAAATGAGCATTTGTCAAACCCCATCACTCAAGCATCTACTCCTAAGTTGAAGAATGCTAAGAGTGCAAAGTCAAAGGCTAACAAGAAAGGACCCAAGGAAGCTTGGGTACCAAAATCAACTTGATTTGTTTTTTAAATGTGTGCAGGGAAACAGAAGGAATCTATGGTACCTAGACAGTGGATGCTCTAGGCACATGACAGGAGATTCAACCCTGCTCACAGAGTTCAAGGAAGGAGCTGGCCCTAGAATTACCTTTGGAGATGACAGCAAAGGATATACTAAGGGATATGGCCTGATTTCAGAAGACAATGTCATCATTGAAGAAGTGGCTTTAGTTGAAGGTTTGAAGCACAATTTGCTGAGTGTCAGTCAGATTTGTGACAAAGACTATGAAGTAAAGTTCACAAAAGAAGCCTGTGTTGTTTCTGCCAAGGAAGACAACAATGTGGTATTGACAGGCTTTAGAAAAGGAAATGTTTACATAGCTGACTTCAATTCAGCATGCTCAGAATCCATTACTTGTCTCTTCAGCAAAGCAAGTAAGGATGAGAGTTGGCTATGGCATAAGAAGCTATCACATTTGAATTTTAAAGTTAAGAATGATTTGGTAAGAAAGGATCTTGCTAGAGGAATCCCTCAATTGGAGTTTGTCAGAGATGGGCTGTGTGATGTCTGCCAATTAGGGAAACAAAAGAAATCATCCTTCAAAAGCAAGACAGAGTCATCCATTGTTAAGCCTCTTCAATTGCTGCATATGGACTTATTTGGTCCAGTAAATGTCATGTCTATTTCAAAGAAGAAATACTGTCTGGTGATTGTAGATGATTTTTCTAAGTTCACATGGACCTTCTTCCTACACTCCAAGGATTGTGCAAGTGAAATCATCATCAATCACCTCAGAATACTAAACAATGGTTCTGAAGACAGATTACAAAGAATCAGGAGTGACAATGGTACTGAATTCAAGAATTCCACAATGAAGATTTTCTGTGAAGAGAATTGAATTGTCCATGAGTTTTCTGCTGCCAGAACACCTCAACAAAATGGGGTTGTTGAAAGGAAAAACAGAACTCTCATTGAAGCAGCTAGAACAATGTTAAGTGAATCAAGGTTACCAACATATTTCTGGGCTAAAGCTGTCAACACTGCATGCTTTACTCAGAATATTTCCTTGGTCAATCAAGCTAGAGGAATGACTCCTTATCAGTTATTAACCAACAAGAAACCAACTTTAGCTTTCCTACATGTCTTTGGATGTAAGTGTTTTGTGCTAAGGAATCATGGAGATAACTTGGGCAAGTTTGAAGCAAAGGCAGATGAAGCTATTTTCGTTGGATATGCAGCAGGGAAAGCCTACAAGGTCTACAATCTAAGAACCAACATTGTTATGGAATCTGTACATGTTGTGTTTGATGATCAAAAGATTCTAGGCCTAAATGATGAAGGTTACCATGAAAAGTTGGAATTTGAGAATGAAGGTGAAGGAAGAATGTACTATGATGATGATGAGGAAAATGAAGATCATGACCCCAGAGATCCACCTAGAGCTGTTATACCAACAAGGAGTGATGCTTACACTGAAAATGAAGCATCCGTTGACAGTCATTCTGCAACATCCGTTGACAGTCATTCTGCAACATCCGTTGACACTATTAGAGATGCATCCGTTGACAGATATTCTCAAGCATCCGTCGACAGGAAAAATGATGCATCCATTGACAGTCAACTTCATAATTCAGCAAGGACAACAAACTCAAGGGGAGTTTCTCAAAGTCAAGATTCAATGCTAAATCAACATGATCATGCTCATGGAAATGAAGCAACCTCATCAAGATCAAACCTTCCACCTGTAAGAAAATGGACTAGAAATCATCCATTTGAGTTAATCATTGGTGAATCAAATTCAAGAGTCCAAACTAGAAGGGCCACTCAAGCAGAATGTCTATACAGTAGCTTCCTGTCTCAAGAGGAACCTAAGAAAGTGGAAGATGCCCTTCTAAATCCAGATTGGGTGTTAGCAATGCAAGAAGAGCTAAACCAATTTGAAAGAAATAAAGTATGGAAACTTGTGCCCAAACCTGATGATAGAAGTGTCATAGGTACTAAATGGGTTCTCAAGAATAAGATAGATGAAAATGGCATAATTGTGAGGAATAAAGCTAGATTAGTGGCAAAGGGCTACTCTCAAGAAGAAGGAATAGATTTTGATGAAACTTTTGCTCCAGTGGCAAGACTTGAGGCAATAAGAATCTTTCTAGCCTATGCAGCACATGCCAATTTCAAAGTCTATCAGATGGATGTCAAAAGTGCCTTTCTAAATGGGGAACTGGAAGAAGAGGTCTATGTCCATCAACCTTCTGGCTTTGAGGATCCAGAATTTCCAGGATATGTATATCTTCTCATGAAAGCACTTTATGGTTTGAAGCAAGCACCAAGAGCCTGGTATGACACTTTATCTCAATTTCTTTTGGAGAACCACTTCACTAGAGGTACGGTAGATAAAACCTTATTTCATAGCAATATTAATGGCTCTTCAATACTTGTCCAAATCTATGTAGATGATATTATTTTTGGGTCTACAGATGAGAAGCTTTGCAAAAAGTTTGCCAAACTTATGCAAAGTAGGTATGAAATGAGCATGATGGGTGAATTAACTTACTTTCTTGGCCTACAAGTAAAGCAAGTTAATGAGGGCATTTTCATAAGTCAAACAAAATATATTTATGATCTCTTAAAGAAATTTGACTTAATGGATTGTACATCTGCTAAAACACCTATGGCCACTGCAACTAAACTTGAGTTGAATACTAAGGAAAAGTCTGTGGACATCTCAAGCTATAGAGGCATGGTAGGTTCACTTCTATACCTAACAGCTAGTAGACCTGATATAATGTTTTCTACTTGTCTTTGTGCTAGATTTCAAGATGACCCTAGAGAGTCTCACTTAATAGCTATTAAAAGAATTTTCAGGTATCTCAAGGGAACACCAAACCTTGGCATTTGGTACCCAAGAGAATCTGGTTTTGATCCAACTGGCTATTCAGATGCAGATTATGCAGGTTGCAGAGTTGATAGGAAAAGTACTACAGGTTCCTGTCAATTTCTAGGAAACAGGCTTGTTCCATGGTTCAGTAAGAAACAAAACTCAGTCTCCACTTCTACAGCTGAAGCTGAGTACATTGCTGCTGGAAGCTGTTGTGCACAGATTCTATGGATGAGAAACCAACTCATTGACTATGGTCTAAAAGTTGAGAAGATTCTAATTTTCTGTGACAACACAAGTGCTATTGCCATCACAGGGAATCCAGTGCAACATTCGAGAACCAAGCACATTGACATCAAATACCACTTCATTAGAGAACATGTGATGAATGGTACAGTAGAAATGCACTTTGTGCCAAGTGAAATGCAGCTTGCAGATATCTTCACCAAGCCTCTTGATGAATCCACATTCACAAGATTGGTAGGTGAGCTAGGTATGCTTAACTTGTCATAATTCCTAGTGATATTTGATTTTACTGCATTGAAGCTTGAAATGTGTTTTGATTTACTTGAAAGTTAAAACTTTCAGAAAAAAAAATTTCTGCAGGAATTTTGTCTAAGGCAAAATTAGCTTATCAACGGATATCCTTTTATCCGTTGATAGTATAAACACATTACTAGATTTTCGCATGTCAACGGGTAACAGGCTATCCACGTCATCAACGGATAAACTGTATCTCAACCGTTCATTCTATATCCGTTGATATACATTTCTTTTTATATAGCCGTTGGTAACCGTGTATATCTAATCATGGCTGTACTTATTTTCTTTTCATTTATTATCTGACAGTTACTTTTGACCAATGGAGTAATTACTTTTAATTATTTCACTTTTAATTCTTGAAAAATATAAAAGGCTGACTTGTACTCTCACATCTCACTTTTATTCATTTTCAAGCATATCAAAAGTTAACTGCATCTTCTTCTCTAAAACTCTCTATAACCAAAGTTCAAACACTTCAATGGCGCCCATTGTTAAGATGATGTCCTCCACTGGGTTTACCTATGAGAAGAACAATTTCGCGGCCTTTGTTGACACAGCGAATGCTCCAGAAGCTTACCACACTTTGATGAGTTTCGTGAAGAAAAGCAAACTGTCATATGCTATGACTGCCACCACTCCCTTAATCCACGAGGTAATTGAAGAAATGTGGACATCTGTTGAGTACAATGGCACAAACGGTACAATTGCTTTTTCTTTAAAGGGTAAAAACTATGTAGTTAATTCTGATTTAATAACTGCTTGTTTAAAATTGCCTGAGAATAACTGTCTGAAAGTACCCACTGATGCTGAAATTGTTGCCATGCTTAATTCTATTAATTATGCCCTTAGTACTGAAAACTTAGGGAAAATTGTTAGGAAAGGAATGGTTAAAGAATGGAGCTATTTCTGTGATGCCTTCATTAAAACTTTTTCAGGCAAAATTAGTAATTTTGATACTGTTACCCAGTCCATGCTAACTATGATGTGTATGCTCTTAAATGATAAATTCTATAATTTTGGCACATTAGTTATGTATGAGATAGCTGCAAAGTTAGGTAAAAAGGAAACTAGGAGCAAGAATATCTACTTTGCTAGATTTTTAATGCTCTTAGCACTGCATGTATCTGAAAATGAGCTATCCATTGCTAACCCGGATAGCAAGTTCCAATGTTTTGTTCAGGAGAAGAGAGTCTTAAGTGACCTAATTCGAATGAACCCAATGCAGGAGTACAATTGGCATATCTACCAATTGTTCAGGTAACTATTTCTAACTCTGAAACCCCTATCTCCAACCCCCAAATTTCTTTGCCTTCTAGTGTCACAATGGAGTCTGTAGTTGTGACCAAACAGGCTCCTACCAAAGTGACCAAATCCAGAGTTCCAAAATCACATTCTAGTAAGCAAACCTCAGGTGTCTCTCAAAAGACACCTGTTGTAAAATCTACCAAAACTCTTGAGGGGAGTGTGAAGGTGGTAGTGAGTGGTGAGGGACAGGGTGAACATCAAAGAAGCCCTAAGGATAAGGAAGGAGAGATGAGTGCAACCACCATTTCAGTCTCTCAAAACACTGCTAATGTAACTTCAAGCCAAATTCTAGTTACACTCTCTCAACAGAGTGTGACTACTGAATCAAGTTCCCCACAAGGAACACTGCACAAGAGGGTTAGAGACACAAATAGCCCACTCTCAAAAACCTATGGAAGAAGAGTGAAATCTAAAACCACAGGGGAATCACAGGGTGCACACACAGTACAGGAAACTGTACCTTCTCAAACTCAGTTTGATGTGGCTTCAATAAATGTGGAGTCACAGCCCCTTGATCTTAATCTTCAAATCGATACACATTACAATCCACCATCACCAACTCCATCTCTGGATGTGGATATGATATCTACATCAATTCCTGATTCTCCATCTTTTAGATTCTTGGAGAAGCCCCACTCTGCAATTGGTGGTCATCATCTTATAGATGATTTGTTGGACCATCAATCTTCCCTTCCAGAATTCTTAACACAGACTGTGGCCTCAAACTTAAAATCAATCTCCACAGATTCAGTGTTGGTTTTCTCTTCAACGGATAAAATTATTCCTTCCTCAACGGATATCCTTCATCCGTTGACAAGTGTTTCTCCATCAACGGATGCGCCTCTGTCTAGCCATCCGTTGACAGCTATAACTACTCCATCAACGGATATTCCTTATCCGTTGATAACTCACTCTACCACTGCTATATCTGACATTCCTGTGTCAAGTGTGGAGGAGTTCTCAGTAGTTGAAACACTTTTAGGATTGAGGGAAGGGAGTGAGAGGCTGCCTTGTGAGCAGGCAAAAGGAGAGCTAAATAATGAGAGGCTGGCCATTTCTTCCGGTCAGGCAAAAGGAGAGACTGAGAGTTCCACCTTAGTAGGTGACGGTGAGGGTGTGAGAGGTGTGAGCCAAGGGGAGCCCTTGATACAAGAAAAGAGAGATGAGAGGAGAGAAGGGACTATAGGAGAAATAAGGATGGAAGAAGCAGCCATTGCTAGTGAGTCAATGGAGGTTGAGGATGCAGCCAAGGAAATGGAATTTCAAAGAGAATATCAGTCCATGATTGACTCCATTTCTTTGGATGCTGAAACCTTTACTCACCCTGTTCCTGCCTATCAAATTCTGGCACAACAGGGCAATGTGGAAGCAGAGGAGGCAATGCACCTAGTGCACACCTCACAGTCTCTACTTAGAGCTAAGGAATCTTTAGAAGCTCTGCCAACCACTGCTGAGAGTGAAGAATTTGAAGATTCTGAAGACGAAGACAGCCAGAGCCCTGAAGATGAAGGTGGTAGCAGTATTCATGATTTTAAATTTGCTCACAACTACACCTATCATCAACTTGATGTGGAAATCATAAGGCAATATAAATCTGCCCTGGCTGAGCACCCAGAAGCAGATCCATAGAGAAAGGTTGTTCTTCAACAGGCAATTGACTCCCTTAAGTTACAAAAGATGCAAATGGTGATCCAGAGATCCAACTTAGAGGAGGTCAAACAAGAAATCAAGGATGTAAAGATCTCTGTGGATTCCAAGTTAGAGCAACTAGCTCCTACAGCCACTCAGAGGGTGTTGCAACAAAGGTTCATCAAAGAAGACAACCTGGCTAAGTCTGTGCAACTACTCAACTCAAGAGTGGAAAAGATGGAATCCCAGATGGAGCAATTTCTTCAACATCAAAAACTGCAAACCCAACTGCTAGAAAAGTTAGTTGCAGCCCCAACTTCTAGTCAAACTCTTGATGCTAACAAAAAGGGGGAGAAAGTGGAAGAGGCTATGGCAACTACAAGTCAAATCTTAATTTCTGAAAGAAGGGAAGCAGCAAGTGAGGGGGAGCAGCAGCCTACCATAGTGGTCAATCCACAGGACTTCATTGTCACAGCTTCCCCCAGCAAATCCAAACCTGTACAAGTAGCTCTATCTGAAGAGTTTGATTTCTCAAACTTGACAGAAGAGGAAAAGCTAGTCAAGATTGAAGCCCTGCAAAGGAAGAAAGAGGAGAACAATGAAAGAATAATGAGGATAGAAAGATTGATCAATGCATCTATTGTATCAAATCTGTTCTCTAGCCAAACCTCAGCTCCAACAATATCTACCACAATTCTGAAGGTGCTCACTCCAGCAATTGTGGCTCCTACATTCTATGATGCTGAACCTTCTCATGTTAAAGAATTTGAACCCTACATCAAAGCAAGACCCTACTCACCACCAAAAGCAAATGGGAAGAACAAGTTACAACTGGACTTTCCATTTCCCAAGGATGATGAAGAGAAGCTGATGGGTAAGCAAATTAAGGAATTCAAGGAGAAGACTAACAGTTGTGTAAGAGAATGGATGGCTGTAATCATAAGGAATGGAAAAGTTCTAAACATATCCAACAGCCATCCTAGATTTGTTGAAGCCAAGAGAGAAGAGACTTCAAGGCTGCTAAGAGAATCTCAACCAAACACTGAATATCAATATGAAAACTCAGATGAGAAGCAAGCAAGGCTGGCTCAAGAGTTAATGGATGAGGTAGAGGATGAAATGAGGGAACCTGAGGAAGTCCCCAAATCCAAAAGGAAAGGGAAATCAGTCCCCAAATCCAAATCTAAGAGAATGAATTCAAAGGCAAGGAGGCCTGTCTCTCCAGAAATTGAAAGCAAGGAGACAGTTGGCTCATCACAACCTACTTCTGTAAAAGTATTCAACCTAGCTGTGAATTTCCATGGTGATCCTATAGTACCCAAAGAGGAACCAATGAATCTTGACTCCATTGAGGTTCCTTCATTCTTGCTGAAACCTCAACAGAAGCCTATACAGAAGAAAAGGATACCAAGGAAGTAACCTTCAAAGGAACCAATTCAAGTTGCTAGGGTACCTGCTATTGTCAGGCAGCCAATCTTGGAAAACAAGGATGATTTTATCTATCAGGCAGATATTGAAGAATACTCTGGCATGAATCTTTATCTGGATGAATTGTCAGAAGTAAGAGGGATTGACAAATATAAACATTTGCCTGAAAGATTGGTCTTTGTACACAAGGGAGGAAAGGAAAGGACATGACCACTACAAAGGGTTCTTGGAAAAAATTATCAGACCTTAACCAAAGTGTTCTCTCCAATCAAGAGATACACAGGGTTCTCCAAGATAGCAAAAGGGGAGATACTGGACAGAATAGAACAAATAAGGAGGGAATGGAACTCACCATCAAGTCTACCAAGGAAGATGAAGATCCCATACAATGGATAGAAAATCCACCTTCCACCCTTCTGGATGATGGAGTTCAGGGATGAAGATGGTAACAGGAGATTCTTCAGGTTAGAAGACCAACTACCAAAGGCTAGTTCTCAATACCTGAGATGGTTACAACAAAAGCTAAATCCAAAGGTTGATGAAGAAGATGCCTTCTATAGGCAACTCCAAATACAGATTGAGTCCAACTCTGCTAAAGAAGGAAAATCAAGGGTGATGCCAACAAGAGAAAAGAAACAGTCTTAATCTGCTCAGTCTAGAGGAGCACTTCTCTGTAAATTTCTCAAACTTTCAGTTTTTAATTTTTGTAACTTAATACAATTTTTGCATTGTTCTATATATATCTTTAGGAATGTTTTGTTATCATCAAGGTCCTGAATTTATGCTTTATTTCCATCAAGTATAAATTGGGGGAGATTGTTAGGAATATGTTGTACTTGATGATAACTTCACAATCAATCAAATTGTATAAGGTTTTGTAGCTGTCAACGGATGAGGATTTATAACTCTATCCGTTGACAGGTAGCTCATCAACGGATGAGGTTTTGTAGCATACTGCAGTATCTCTATGTTATCAGTTGATAGTGTTTTTATGCACAGTCATGTTGACCATCAACGGATAGGCAGAATAGGGTAGCCAATTGTAAATAAGCTATGCTATGTAATTCTGTCTAAGTGAAAGTGTATCAACAGATGAAGACAAAACTCTATCAACGGATACAACTCAAATCCACTCTATCAACGGATACAGCTCAAGTCTCAATATCAACGGATACCGCTCAATACATCATCAACGGATGTTAGTGTACAATATCAACGGATAATCATTGACACTGTCTTCTATGATTAGCTGGGGATTAGCAGTTGATAAGGACATGTTTGACTAACAGATCACATGGGTTAATAGTAGATACAAAAAGCAGTATGGCAGCCATACTTTGGAAACACAGAAGAAAGAAGCATTCCATTTACACTATGAATACAAGAAAGGTGCAGGAGACATGTCTGAACACAAGGACAACCTTTCTGCTACATGTGTATTTGGAGTGTAGTAGCAAGTCAACTAGAATTAGATTAATATTATCTTATTCCAGTAGTACTTGTAAAACTTGGGATTTATAACCAAGTGTAGCAACTCTTTGTAGGTTAAGAATACAGATACATTTTGCTTAGGGTTTCTATTGAATATTCTTAGAAAGCAAAGAGTTGTAAAACAGAAGCTGTGTACTTTTGTATCACAGAGTTTTCTTGGAATAAAAGCTTCAGGTGGTGCATTTAACCACCTGATTTTTTATGTGTTTGTGCATTAATCTTTTTACAAGCAATTATCTAAGTATAGATTTCTGGAGTTCTTATCAGAAATCTATAAATATCAAGAATTGTATTCAACCCCCCCTTCTACAATTATACAAGTGTGTAATCTGGGAATAACAATATCTTCCAATCAATAATAATTTTTTTTCAATTAAAACACGTTAACTTTTTATTTAAAATATAATCTTACAATAACTAATACATGCCCAAAAATATCACACCATATCTTCTAATCACTAACAAAATATAATAAAAATCCGTATAGTACGAATAATAACCGTTAGATTTTTAGTTAAAAATCATAACCGTTAGATGTAATGATTAGATATAATATATAGTTAAATTAATTTACTAAAATGTATACCCGAAAAATCACACCACATTTTTCAATTATTAAATTTTTAATTTAAATTTTTAATTTCCAAAATTATAATTTTAAATTTAAATTTCTATTTTAATTATAATTTCCAAAATTTCGATTTTCCAAAATTTTAATCTTATAAACTATAATGTTAAATAGATTTTAAAATTTCTTTTCATTTTCCTTTTCTTTCTTTTCTCTCTCGTTTATCCGGTATGTCTCTCTAACCTCTATGTTTCTTTCTTCTTCTTCTTCTTCTTCATTTTTGAAATTAAAAACCTTAGTTTCTTAATGATTTTGTTGTCCAAAATCAAAGTTTTAATAATCAAATTAACGAGCAATCGATTATCTACATGTCAATAGTCTTAAATTCGAGTTTTATATGATTTCAAAATTTAGGGTTTTGTTCGGGTTAGATCTTTGGTGGCGAAGGGGCGGACGGCGTTGTGCAGCAGGTGGCCACTACACCATAAAAGGCCTGCGGCAACGCCCAAAAAGTGTTGCTATAGGCCCAAAATATGTTGCTGTAGGCCCAAAAAACCCCAAAGGCAACATTTTGCTGATGTTGCTATTTTTTCCGTTGCCGTTGGGGTCAATGGAAACATTCTTATTCTCTATGGAAACATCAGTTTTAATGTTGGAATAGATTTATTATAGCAACATTATTATTAGTCTTTAGCAACATAATATTATCTTGCCTTTGTGTAACATTTTTTTTAAAAATAGTGCGTCCCACCAGTGGGGCTCACTTTCGGGACCCACTGTTGGGCCCACTTTTGGGACCCACTGTGGGGGCCACTTTTGGTCCCACTGTGGGGCCCACTTCAATGCCAACACAAAATTTTAACTATCGCAACATTTTCTAGCAACATTTTTTCACAATAATTTTCCTTTTTGCCAACACTTTATAACATCAATGGCAACACTTTTCTATTTCCAACTAAAAATCATATATATGAAAATATGCATTCCCTAGATAACCAAATCAACACTACCAACTTTACAATCATAATAATCTATACAATTTTCAATACAATCACAACAACCCAAATTTAGAGCAAAAGACATAGGAGCTGGTGCCATAAGTACATAAACTACAATCTTACTAAGTACATAAGACTAACATAACAACACAAAAAGATGGTCTAAAACATAAACACATGCTATGACTAAATTAAGAGCTTGTGCCACTAGTCATTGGAGTACCATCTTCATTGTCACTCGAGATAGTGCAGTACAAGTCCACTGATCATAAACGCTGCAGCAATGCCTATTACTATGCTTATTGCTCGATATGTGAAACAGATTAATAAGAAAGCATATTATAAACGCAAATGTATTAAGAAATATATAATTACTCCCAATAGCTTGATTGAAAAACTGGTTCTCGTAAAATTAAAACATGAAAGATCCTAAACACTTATGGCCAAGTCAATTTAGTACAGGACTACAGGTCACCACTCTTCAACGATCTATAAGAACCCACCTGCCATAAATTAAACAAATTGTGAGATCATGACAATTTAAAGGACATAGTGTCTAATTTTTGTATAGATGCGATTAACACTTCTACACCTAACAATTATGTATATAGTCTATGTATAAACCTACAACATTACAATAGTCAGCAATTCATTGCTAAAGTTGATAGGTATTTTATGAATAAAGTTTGAAAAAGAAGTCAAATTTCTTTAGTTTTTTAACAAAATTATCAGGGAAAAAATCGGGTCAGCTGACACTGCAACTTTGGAACATATACATTTCAGAATAATGAAAAAAATGTTGACGGAAGGACAGTATGAACACACAAGAAATACATGCAGCTGAAATCAAGTTGGGTGTAGCTAAAGCATCTTGCAAGATAGGTTTTTGCAACATATCCGTTCTAGGAAATACAATAACACTCATATTTTGCATTTCCTGCCTCGTTGATACATCTTGAGGCTTAAAGCCAAAAACTGACGTCCATGCTTGATAAAGTTCAAAAATAGCAGGTATAACTAATTTCTCAACATTCAGAGAGCAGAGAGCCTGGTTATAGATTGATAGATAGTCACATCAAACAACAAACATCATTGTTATTGACTGATTTTTGGATGCAAGAGAAAGTAAAGGCAGGCAATTTACATAGCAATGTTCAGTGAAACAAAGACAACATTATGGTTCATGCTTGACATACAATACTTAAAAGACTCTTTAGAAGTTAAAAGCATTACAATCACAAGCAGTTTTCAACCATTTTGGACAAATTTTGCAAGCATTTCTTGGCCATATACAGCAAATTTAAGCTGTTACCCAGATATAGTATTAGGTGACTACAACCCTGTCAAGTATGCAGGTTGCCTAAAGAAATTAATATACAACCATAGTCCATACTTGTTGTAACCTCAAGGTTAGAGTCAAAGGATTAACTTGAGGGCAACATGACATGCAAATTGATCAAATGCAATACTGCCAATTCTCGTGCAAAGCCATCATGTTGCTGAATCAGTATTGACTTTGAACAGAGATGTTAACAAATTTTATAATGTAGAAAAGGAAAACCTGTCTTTAAATCATATAATAATTAATATGTTCTAAAAAAGGTTCATAACATTACATGGTATATGTTAATAATAACTACATGCATCATAAGTATTTCTTTATTAATTTCCACACTGTTCCTTTTGGACCTGAGATGCAAGCAGAAGGTAAATTCTCCCAAAATAATATAGCATACAAAAACTTGCCAGTGATTATGGAAATTTACATAAATAGCTCAACTTACCGTTTCGATTGCATATAGAAGTCGATGCCACATCCCTTGACGCCTGTACATATGGCGAGTCCCAATGAATGGCATCTCCGCCAATAACTCCCATGGATCCTATTAGAAAACGGCAAAGTATTTATGACATTACATTCATTGACAGCTATGTAATCACTCTCATACTAAAGCAAGGGATATGTTAATTATTTAAAGGCAATATACCTGTTGGATGACAAAGTCAGCCAGTTGTTTAGCATAATAATGCTCTGGGGGATGAAGTTTGTCGATTATAGTTAGCACATTTCTGTACCTGACAGATATCTGTAAAAGTGATTAGCTAAAATTTAATATTACATTATCCAAAAGCATAAAATCAGTTGACCAAAGAAGACTACAAAATTTGAAAGATACCCATCACTGTCCTTGTCAAGCTCTGCAAACAACTAAGATGGAACACTTGGATATTTAAAATATTTCCAACTTGCAGAACTGCAGAAACACTACTTTGCTCATGTAAAGTTCCGAATCACATGGAATAAAATAAAATTGAGAAAACACAACCACACAAAACATACCTATTGTCACCCACAAAGTCTGTGGAAACCACATCATCTTCGGATTGAAGATATAGAAATACCTTGAACTCCGAATCCCAAAATCGATCACAAAACCCTAATTTTAAAGCCTCAAATTGAACCCAATTCAAGCCCCAAAATTGACTTGACTTGTTTGAAGCCATAATGCGAAATCAATCGTGAGAGAGAAAAAAAGCCCAAAATTAGTGAAAAATTTTTTAAGCTAAAGGCCCAAATTGAACAATTGAACCCGAAGAGAGAGAATAGAGAATGTGTGTGAATATTGTGTGAGTGTGCGTGTGCGCCGCAGCCGAGGGAGAGAGATGAGTGGAGAGAGAGATGGTAAAAGAGAAAAATTGGAAGTGAAGGGAGACTTGTTTTTAGTAAGTGAAAAGAGCCGTATATGGTTAGGCAGGCTTTTTGCCGCTCTCACCAATTTTCCCGAAATTGTCCTGCTTTGGTCTCTTAAGAAAAAAAAATTAATTTTTTAATTTTTTCATTAAATATTCAATTTCTTTTACATAATTTGAAATAATATATTCAAATATTTTTAATCAAATACAAAAATATTTTTATTTTAATGATTTATTAAAATATTTATAAAAAAAATCATTTTAAAAATTTTGTTGAATAATATTTAATGAACATAAAAATAAATTATTCACCTTAAAATATTTTAACATTTTTAATGAAATATTCACTTCTACTGGAATATTCTTGAATTTTATAAAAACTTCTTAATTATTTTTATCTAAATAAATTATCTTTCATATGAAAAAAGGTTAAACTTTTATTTTTATTAGAAAATGTGAAATTTTGTTCATTAAAAAATTATAGCAACACAATTTGATACCTACGGCAACATGCAAACACTTCTATTCTATAGCAACATAATCTTTCTACCTATGGCAACATAAAAATGAAAATGTTGTAATAACCAGAAACATGCATGGCAAAGGCAACATATCCAAAGGCAAGTGGAAAGGGTGACAGAGGAGCAGATGAGTGTTGAAGGCGGAAGTGGTAAGTGGAAAGAGATGGGTGGCTGTGGTTTGAGGGAATTACGGATGGGAGTGAGAAGGAGAGATTGGTGGTGAAGAGAGAAGAAAGGTGGCGGTGTTGAAGGAGATGGAGTGGTGATTGGCGTTGGAGGTTACAGGCGGCGCGGTGATTGTTGTAGGTTGAAGCTGATGAGCTGTGGTGGTTGGTGTGGTTGGTGGATTGAAGGGAGATGGGCGGCTACAGTCAGCGATTTGCAGGAAGTGGAGTTGGAGGGACGAACGAAGTGTTGGGAGGTGGAGGTGTGGTTGGAGGTTGTGGGTGCGAGGTCGAAGGGGTGAACGGTGGTGGGTTTGAACGACAGGGGAGCTAGGAGATGTGTTTGAGAGTTAGGAGAGAGGATGGTGGACTATGGGTTGAAGGTCCGGTGAAGTGGTGAACGACGGCTACGGGAAAGGGATGAAAAGGGGGATGCAGTAGTTGTTGGGGGGTGAGATTGTGTTAAAGATTTTTATATGTTTTACTATTTTTCTTTTTTGTTAAATAAATAATATATTAGATTTTAGATAAATGACATGGATGATGATGTGGCGCTGAGTTGTAAATATATAAAAAGTTAACAGACTTCCGTTAAGTCAACGAAAAATTAACGGCATTGACATATTTTTAATGTACAATGACCCAATTGAAAGTTATATTGAATTAAGTAATTCGTTTAAAAGCTTTTTTGGGCTGCTGACCGAAGTGAAAGTTTTCGAATAGTAGAGTGATGATTTTGTCCATTTACCTAATTTAAAACTAATCTTACAATCATCAATATATACCAGAAAACATCGCATCATATTTTTCAATTATTAATAAAATAAATTAAAAATTTATATACTTTGTTTATACGGCTAAAAATAAGTCCTAAAGACACAATTAATGATATATTAATTAGACCTAGCCTGGTCCAAATACGAGGCTCATTAATGAGGCCCAAAACCCTGATTAAATATTAATTTCATAATTAATATTGAGGGCTAATTAACAGCTTGGAAATAAGAGTCAAATATGGATATAACTTCTACAAGTAGCCTCCAAGACACCTAATCATACATGAAAATTGATTTCTACAAAGAAGGATGTGGAATTCCATAGAGGAGTTGCCCACCAAGCCACCTAACCATACTCTAAATCTTAGTCTCCTAACGCCGGGTCTGACCCTTCATTCTTAGAACTACGTTTTTGGCTTAATTCTCAACTCTGAGATACGTAGGCATCTTGTGAGGACCCCATTTAAGTCACGAAACACTTGATCAGCCATTAAAGCTTTAAGCTCACCAATCCTAGCATTAAATACGCACGAACCTTAGCCGCAATCTAAAACCCTCGTTTTTATTCCACAATAATGAGTATATTAAATTAAATTTAAAAAAATTATTAAAAATAATGATTATATAAAAATATAATTATAATATTAAATAAAATTTATAACATAATAAAAGAAACCCGTGTATCGCAATGGTATTGAAAGTTTGTTTGTTCTATTATCGGCACGGTCATCCTAATTATTAAAATAAATAATAAAATAATATTAGTAATGATAATTAGCCGATTGCCTTTTTTAATTAAAAACATTTTAACTTTTAATTTAAACATAATCTTGCAATAATTAATATATACCCAAAAAATATCACACCATATTTTTTAACCACTAACAAAATATAATGGAAATCTGTATACTACGAATAATGATCGTTAGATATTTAATAATGGCCGTTAGATTTTTAGTAAAATAGTGACGGTTAGTTTTCACTAATATATTATATAATTAAATTAATTTACTAAAATTTCAAGGTTCGAACCCCATCAACGACGTATTTATTTTAAAATTTTATAATATAAGTGTTGTGGATCAAAAACTAGGTTACGATTTGTAATTAATGCTAGGGTGGTTGAGCTTCGAGCTTTAATGGCTGTTTCTGCGTTCGAAACTTTAATCGGTCCTCACAGAGTGCCTACGTATCTCGTATTGAGAATCAAGCCAACGTAGTTCTAGGGGTGAAGGACAGGTCCTTATATAGGCTGAGAAGCCTTAGAATTATGGTAGGAATAGGAGACTTGGTAGACAAGTCTTTGGGGAAGGTTCTAGATCTATTCCTTGTAGGAATCAGTTTCCATATTGAATTGGATGCCTTGGTGGCTAAGTCTGGTGGAAATAATATCCTTATCCAACTCTTATTGCTGAGCTGTTTATTTCCCCCAATATTAATTACGAAATTAATATTATAATCGGGGTTTTGGGCCCATCTGGTGGGCCCCACAATTGGACCATCCTTGGCCTAATTAATGCCACATTAAATGTGTCTTTAGGGCTTATTTTCAGCCCACATCAATAAGTTTTAAACCATGTATATCATTAATTAAATTTATCTTAAATCATTAAAATTAAAATTAAAATATTATAAATATTAATTATATAAAAATATTATTGTAATATATAGTAAAATTTATTACATATCAAAAGAAATCTTTGAATTGCACTGATTATAAACTAGCTATATATAATATTTATCAGCTAGAATTTTTTTGCTAAAAATATTTCTATCGGAGATGCTTTGTGAATGAAAATAAAATATATTGAATGAAAAATTAACTATATAAAAGCTAATTAAATTTTTTTTTTTTTCACCAATCTATTCCTTTTAACTAGTTGTTCAAACCCTCAAATTTGTGCAAGGATGCTCCATTCTCCCGTGTACCTAAAAACTTCCCAGTACTATACCTATTTTTAACCCAAATCTCTTTAATGTAAAGTTGTACATGCTCAATTATTTTTTAAATCTTTCCTCCTACCTGCAATTTTTTTTACATGTTTTAACTATTGAAGTATTCTTGGCGAAAACAATTTTTTTCAAATTAAATAAATATATGAGAATAATGGAAACAGAACTAGAAAGAATCACGTCATGTTAAGCGACCATCATTTTAAAAACTTTAATGTGTTACAGGTGACTAGAATTTTACTTTATATTTTAGTAATAATATATATAGATTTGATTGATATACCGGTACATAGTTTTAATTTTTTGAGGCCACTAAAAGCAACATATATATTTAGAGTCAGCTTGACCACAAAAGATTGTTCACAAACTCAAGGAATCCTCCCTATTTAACAGTCAGCAATAAAAAAATAAAATATTTTTCATTTCAAAACAAAATAAAAATCCAGAAATAATATAAGAACTACATAAAGTATATTTATTCGTATGTCTACAACCAAAACAAGATAAATGTAATTGAGTGATTGCACAGAAGTTGAAATTGGAGGGCCAACCAGAAAAGATACCCGTACTGGTTCTAACTATCCGCGATCAGAGTTATGTTGATGTCTTATTGCCACTGATAAATTTAGTTTAGCCTGATTGTGGGTGGCTGACTGAGAGATATTCCCATTTGATCTATCAGCTTGGTTTCCAGAATTAAATCCAAATAATTCGTCTAGTGAATTGACACTCGTTATTTTATAAGGACCAACTTCAACACTAATGCTAGCAGGCATCTGTTTCTGTACAGCTGCACTCTCAGGTACATCTCTCAACTTTCCACGATGGGTCCAGTACCTTTTGCTGTTTTTGCAATGGTAGCGCTCGTGTGATAAGTCCTTGTTGTTGAAATAACTGAACTTGGTGTCCTGTGAATCACACCTCGGACATTTCTTGTTCGGGAGCTGCTGAAGCAATTGCCTCCGCTTCTCAGCCTCCTGTTGTCGTTCTTGTCCGTCTCTTCCTTCCATCTCTCTCTCTAAACTCTCTCTCTGTGACAAGTGTCTTTCTTTCTCTTTAGGGTTTTGTGCATCTGGGTCGATTGGTATATATATATATATATATATCTCATAAATATGTAACGCACGTATAATCAAAATATGAGTTTCAAATTTTAATCAAATTTAAGGTTAGCACGTTCTTTTATTAACTTATGATGATGTGTGAGTAAAAATATCACGTTCCTTTACTAACTTATGATGATGTGTAAGTAAAAATAATTGCATTCCTTTTGCATTCTTGCTCACTTTTTTTTTCCAAAAGCCCTTGGAGATAGGAGATAGTGACAAATTAAATATCTGGATATTTACCAAAAATACTAGATTTAAAGTTTCTATTTGCAAAAATATCATCTCCGTGAATTAATTGCAATTTTACCAACCTAAGTTTTAAAATTGCAAAAATACCCTCCCCTTTTCCTTTTCTGCCCTTCATTCCATCCGCCTGTGTCCTTTTTTTTTTTAAGGTGGGTGCTATTTTGGTTGCAACTGATGCAACCACATCGACTTCTAACATTTTTTTTTTTAAGGTGGGGTGATATTTTGGTTGCAACCACATTCAACCAACCCAAATGCAACCACATCATCCAATTTTTTTTTTAAGATGGGGTGATTTTGATGGATTTGGATTGCAAGGCCCCGCCAGAGGCAATATACAACCAAATACAATCACGTAATACAACTTAATTTCATTACGTCATAACAAATACACATAGACATATACTTTAGCTTCCCGACATTATAAACATAAATGATACACCTTAACTTACTAAAGTCGTAAAATGATATCACATTAACTTACTAAGGTCATAAAATGAACACTACACTGTTCTCACTTTAAGATATGATTTTTTAATAATTCTAATAAATCCACCTTCTCATTTTAAGATTCAAATAATATTTTTTAAAGGTTGATACGAACAAAAGATATACCGTTTTTAAAAAGGAAGAAGTTAAATTTAACGATCGTAAAGTACACCGTTAAATTAATCTATGTTTTCTTTGAGGGTAAAAAGAGAAAAAACTACGACTACGTTTTCAATTTAAAATAAATTTATCAACTTTTTTCTCAATAATAATTAGTCAAAAATCGTTAATCAAAAAAAGAAATTAAATATAACAACAGAAGCAACACTTCAATAAATATATTTTAACCCATTTGAATAAATATATTTTAACCTCCTAGATACAATTACATTTTAAAAAAACTGTGAAGATTGACTCACAAAAAAAGTGCAATTTTAAATTTGATATACACTTTGTTAGTTTTATCATAGAATATTATTTATTAAAATAACCAAAAAAATTATAAAAAAGTATACATTTTCCCTCCTACATTTCTTATGAATTACCACATTTTTAACTCGTCAACTCCTCAATTTTTTCAAGTGGGCTACTCTATTTTTCAAAATATTATTGGTGCCTTGTATTCGTAAAAAATTCTCAATTTATTTTGACCTACAAGAGTAAATTGAAACTTAACATTACACAAAAACATGATTAGATTAAATTTCGTACACCTTTTAGATTTTGGATAAAATTTATAACTTTTATCTCATAATAAAAATTTCTGTCAAACCTCAAGAAAACAAAACAGAAAAACAATGTAAAATAATATGAAATTTCACTCTTTTTTAGTTAAATCACAAAATGATCTACACTAAAAAACATTAAAATAGAAATTACCTTTTGTTATATCAAAATAAATAATTTTAGTTATTATTCTTGGAACTAATATATTCGGATTTATTTTTCTCATGAAAAAAAGTGTTGCTCAATTCCACATTTTCTAAAAAAGTTAACTAATCTACAAGAAAATCGTTTTAAATCGACCGTAAAAAATGGTCGGTTATAAAAGGAATTAGTCTGTTTAACGACTAAAACCGACCAAAAACGCTGGTCAGTTTAAACCTGGTTGGTTATGTCATTTGGTCGGGTTTAACACACATAACCAATAATTTGGTCGGTTATATGTGTTTACAAATTCTCTAATGTGGGGTCCGAATTGGACATGTGGCACCACGTGTCACCACGTGGCGACAGCTGGTGACAGACGTCATCAACACATAACCGATCGACAGCGGTCGGTTATGACTTAAAAAATAGAAAAATACATTTTGACTGGCACACATAACCGACCACAGTCAAACGTGCACAATCGGTCGGTTTCATGCCAGTAGCTGTGCTAATTTGTGTAACCGACCACTTATAACCGACCACCATAATATAACCGACCACTTAAACCGACCACCCTCGAAGGGATCGAATGGTAAAAAATGGTCGGTTATGTCTTTTTGTGGTCGGTTTTCTGGGAATTGAATGGTAAAAAACGGTCGGTTATAAGGCACGTCGGTCGGTTTTCTAGGTTTTTTGTAAAAAAAAATTTGCAGGTTTTGCCAGTACTGCAGCCTGCCATTCCATTTCAACATTAGCAATTCACCAAACCATTCAACTTCATAATAACATAATTAAACATACAAACATAAAAACCAATTTCATAAGTTCAATCATTCCAACAAATATAAAAACCACGTTCATACAAACATTCCAAGTTTTCTGGTCATTCCAACTAATTACAAACAGCTTAGAAAAAAACAAGTCATAAAAACCGATCACACTTATAAACCTAATGATCCGACAAAGAAACATCGGATGATTGATGACCATCTTTTTCACCCTCTTCCCCACCATCATCACCAGCGCCATCACCATCATCTTCACCACCATCTTCACCGCCACCCATATCCTCATCCTCGGAGGTATAGTCCTTTTCATCTTCCAATGCAAGCCGATCCTTTGCCTATGTACACATATAACAAATTAATTAAAAAGTAAGAAATATAAATATTTAAGGATAATTTAGAAACTCCCTTTTCCCAATATTTAGCAAGATCCTTCCAAAATGTCTCGGACCAATACGGGGGCCATCATACACACGATCATTGAAACCATTATGATCATCACTAGTCAACCGAGCACCTAAAATTAAAAAAAAAACATTAGTACACAAACAAATCGAACATAAACGTGGAAAGAAAATCGAACATAAGTACACAAACATAAATATCTTATTAATTTAACTATAAGTACACAAACATTAGCAAATTGAACATATAAGTACACAATGCATATTTAACTCTAAATTCAAATACAATTTCGTATACAAAATCGAAGCAATTACAAATACATGACCTCCAATTCAAATACAAGTCAATATCGTATACAATTAATTATAAGCACTTAGGGGAAAATCGATATTGACCTTAAATTGAGAAAAATATAAGTTCATGTGTCTATCATTATATGACATAAATCGATGCTTAATTAAACCCATTAATCAAACCTATAAATCGAACCTATAAACCCAAAAATCCAATTTCAAATAAACAAATATATATAAACATGAAAATATAAACAAATGGGAGAAGATATATGCATGAATTTCAAATGGGAGCAAATTAAACTATGAAAATATAAACAACAAACAAAAAACACATAATTAAAAGCAAACAATACAAACAAGACAATAAAATAGACAAATTAAAGGCACAAAATGGAAGATAACAATACTTTGAAGTAGAGGAAGAGTTACAAGAAGCTTACATCAACACAAAATGGAGAAGAGGAAGTTTGGGTCCGAATTGAACGGAACGATTTTAGTTGGGAGCGGATTGAGTTTGCACGGGTAAGCGCCTTTTACTTGAACGAACTGAGTTTGAATGGATTTTAGTTTGTATTGAGAGGAAGAGATGAAGAGAGGAAGAGAGTGATATGAGAGAGTAAGAGTAATGAGAGATAAAATGAAAGGGGGAGGGGGTTTCTTTTTTATTTACACTCAGACTATAACCGACCGATCATAACCGACCGAATGGTTGGTCGATTATGTCATTGGTTAGTGTGACTCGAAAATTTTGGCAAAGGCGGGATTTTTGACTTTTCACGAAAATTTTCCCACCGAAAAAAATCGGTCGGTTATACGTCAATTCGGTCGGTTTTAACGTGAAAAGAAAAAAAATAGAATAAATATAGGGGAAAAAATAGAATAAAAATAGTAAAAAATCTTATATTTAATTTAAAATTTATACAATTCTAACTATTCATGCTAATTATTTTTGTGATTATTATTACCTAATTTTCTAATAATTTGAATTTTCCCTCATTTTTAATTTAGTTCGTAAAAAAAATAAAAATAGAAAAAATGTCAATCTTTTGATAAAAGATTAGCATACTCACTATGAACACTACAAAACAACTAAAAATAGTAGTAGTAGTAGTAGTAGTAGTAGTAGTAGTAGTAGTAGTAGCAATGGAAAAAGAAACGGGTCAATAACTCAAATTAAAATTTTAAACAATGACGGTGTTTAGGGTTTCGGGTTTCGCTTTTTAAAAAAATATTTATCGATGACCCAACCTTAGGGAAGTCAAGATCCATCTTTTTTAATGTTAATGGAAATATTTTAGGGAAAAAAAAATTAGTTGGTTTGCTAATTTAACGGTCAACTAGTAGTTGACTAGAACCCTAAACAGGGTTTCGTCACGGTTTAGGATTTCAATTTTTTAAAAAATATTTCTCGATGACCCAACCTTACGGAAGTCAATATCCATCCTTTTTAATGTTATTGGCAAAATTTTAGTGAAAAAAAAAAATTTATGTGGTTTGGCAATTTAATAGTCAACTAGTACGTTGATTAGAACCCTTAAACAGAGTTTCGTCAGGGTTTAGGTTTTCGATTTTTTAAAAATATTTCTCGACTGGACTCCTTTTGCTTAACAAAAAATATATCAATTCCAACCGGGATTCCAACTTTAAGAATATATCACTTTCCATATTTTTGTGATAATTTTATTTTCTCATAACCCGTCCAGGTGTAAGCTACGGTCTCTTGAGGATCTGAAACCGGACTCCTTTTGCTTAACAAAAAATACAACAATTCTAACCGGGGTTTCAGTATTAAGAATATATCACTTAGAATTGATAGGTCTCTTACGAATTTTCTAAAAAAATAAATTTATAAATAATTTACATTATTTATTAGTTGGAAAAATACTCTGATTATATATCTAAAATTTTGATAATCTTAAAAATATCACAAACATATAAAAAAAATTATAATACGAACGTATTATTTACAATCAAAATTTACAAATATTGAATATATAACTTTTGTTTCAATTAAATCTTTCGATAAAATGGTTGAGTTTATTCAATTTAATTAGTTTGGTCATAACTCATGTGTAATTTATTCACGTACAAAAGTAAAAATATGTCTATATTATTTCTTTACAAATTTTAGATATTAAGTAAAGATCTGTGTACTTCCATAATTTATTACGATTCCACAATCATTGATAATAAAGATTGTTTGAGAAGTTCAGGTTAAAAACGATTTTAAACAAATTAAATAGAGTAAATTTAATAGATATTTAATAGGTGTAACTAGTGACTAAATAAATTGGCATTAATAGCTATTTAATGCAAGAAAAAAATTTATATAAAAAAATCAAAATACAAAAATTTAATAAAAAAAACTCTTAATATTTAAAAATTATAACTCATTTATTTGGAAAATAAAAATGAAATATTATAAAGGTAAATGTGATTTTTAAATAATTAAACAATTTTTGGTTAAAAAATTCAAAATTGAGTTTATTAATGATCTAAGGTAACATATCATGTATGTTGCTAACATCCAACACTTTAAAGCTAAAGTAACATCACGTTGTGGCTAAGGTATCACAAAAAACAAAATGTTATATTAGGTCCAAAGTAACATGCTAAGGTAACATATTCTAGCAACATCCATGAAAAAGATGTTCCGATAGCCCATCTATGGCGTATTGATATTGTGCCGCTTCTCTAGGTAACAAAGCCGCGCTACGCGCGGCACGAAAAATATTTTTAAAAATTGTATATATAACATCATTGTTCGTTAAGTTTTATTATTTGAAAATTGATATGATAAATTGAAACTTGTGTAAAATGTAATTAAATTTGAATGTTTAAGAATTATAGAGAAAAGAAAAGAAAACATGTTTTAGTTAAACTCTTAAATGTTAATAATAATATTTTCGAAAATATTGATGACATCTATTTTCTTGCATAAAAAATGCTTTTAAAATTCAATATTGATAAACATTTGTAAAGTTTGACAATAGATAAGTAAAAGTAACATTTTTAAAATATTTTTGTTATCGATGCCATTATGAAAGACGTGATTGCTTATTTTGTTGATAAATTTGTTTGTATGATGAATAAAAGAAGCAGAATGTAAATGTGATAAGAAGTGTAAATGTGATAAGAAGTGTGATTGACTTAATTGTCGATAAATTTGGTTGTATGACAAACAAAAGAGAATTCAAATGCATTTTGTAAGTCACGCTTCATATTTTTTGGAGTGATCCGACACTTGTATATATTCATTTGAATAATTTTTTTGAGCATTATTTATAAGAACTTATTTGAATGTAATATTTAATTTAAATTCATGGACACGTGTTCAAAATGGTGCTCACATATTTTAATACTTTTATATCAAATCTTATAATAAATATGTACATGTAATTATATTCTATCTCCAATAAAAATGAATCTAAAAATTATTGGATTCTGAATAAACACTAAGTCGTTTAAAATTAATTATTTAAGCAAAATGAAGATTCTCTAAAATATTATCAACTTTATCAACTCCATAAAGGCCTCTATTTTTTTTCCTACCAAATTACACTGTCAACATAATTATTATAATAAAAATTTATAAATATTAAATAAAATGTTATTCAAAGCCGACACCCATCTCATAACATACATGCGCGATTAATTGATTAGTATTAGTTTAAGAATGTGTTTAGTTAGAATATTAATTTATTCCAACACAATATAATGAAACAACGAATGTATAACTTTTTCATTGATTTAATCATTAACGAAAAAGGTTGGATTGGTTCAATTTAATGAGTTGATCATACCCCATGTTTCATGTGTAAAAGTAAATTATATAATATTACTTGTATTTTAAATTGTAGATGTTAATTGAAACATTTATATACTTTCGTAACCTATCAGGATTCTCACGTTACGAATTTATCGAAAAGTTAAAATCGTTTATTTATTATTGGCAAGAAAATTGCAATGATTTTGAATAAGGATTAGAAATGAACTATATAAATAATTTTAGTTTATCATTTTAACTTGAAATAATTGTACTTTTATATGGATAATTAATATTTTATATTAATATAATAATTAAAATGTTCTAATAAAGAAATAATAATAACTAAAATATTTTATATAGATAATTATAATAATTATTGGCTAAAATTTTGTTTTAAGTATAAAATAAAGTGTACTTAATATAAGTTTAATAGGTACAATTAATGACTAATTATAATCCTATTAAATGCAAGGAAATTATTTAATAAAGAAATAAAAAATGTGAAAAATCAAGAAATTTTTTTTGAAGCTTCAGAGTGAAAGCCTCTTCAATCTCCGACTATTATAATATATGTAGACTGGTATTTTAAAATTTTCCTAAAAAAGTGATTTAAAATAGTTTGTATGAATTATTAGTTGAAATAATACTCTAATTATATATCAAAAAGTTTAATAATCTTAGAAATATCATAATATGATAAGTAACAAATACAATATTAAATAGAACTAAATAACGTTTTGAAAGTCGACACCCCTCTCATAACATATATGCTCAATAATAGCATAAGAATTTATATAATTAGAATATTAATTTATTTTGACATAATATAATGAAACAACATGTGTATAACATTTTTATCGACTTAATTGCGCAATAAAATGATTGAGTTTATTATGTAAAAAATAAAAAATCTGTCAATATTATTTTGTACAACTTCTAGATTTTAACTAAAAGATTATACTTCTATAACTTATAACGATTTCCACAATTATTGATAAAATATTGTTCGAGAAGTTAAGATCGTTTGTCCTATAATCGTTCGAAAAAAGTTTTCAAAAATCTTCAGCATGTAATAAAAAATGACGTAATGTGAACAATTTTAAGTCGTTAATTTACATGAAAATAATCTTAGTTTTATACATATAACTAATATTTTAAATTTGAATAATAATTATAATGCTCAAATAAAATTTGTTAATCTTTTATAATAAGATGACGTAAATTTTATATATATATTCATAAGTGTAATTAATGATTATTAAGATGCCATTAAGATGTCATCAAGATGCTACTTAATGCAAGAAAAAATTAAATAAAAAAAAGTGAAAAAATGAAAATTTAAGAAAAATATTTTAAACGATTATGGTGCATTTCCAATCTCTTGGCATTATAATATATATAGATTGTTACATTTTTTTAAAAATAATTCATTAATTTTTTTTTTTTGTATTTTAAAAAATTAGAAATTCATTTATTCAAATTTAAGATTATTATTTTAAATTTTCGTATTTTTACATTTTATGATTTTATAATATTTAAATTCGTTTATAAAATTTTAAAAATTCATAATTTAGTTAATTAAATAATAATATTCTTATTAAAGGTCGATGCGATTCATATTATTTTTAATTCATATTTTAAAATTTTTTTACTTTTAAAATTATTAGTTTAAAATTGTATAAATTTATTATTTGTAAGATTTGTATACCATCCAATATCTTATTTACAAAATTCTAATATCCTAAACACTCATTTCAGTGTTGGAAAAAAATAGTCAAAAAATAAAAAGGTCGGTCGTTTGTTCAAGATCTTAACAAAAACGTAGTAAAAGTGTTGTTTCTTATAACGGGGCACTATCTAGATTCACTGAATAGTTTTTTTGAATGATTTCTTCGACGATCGAACCGTACGAATGTTAATAAACACTCATTTTAGTGTTGGAAAAAAATAATCAAAAAATAAAAATGTCGGTTTGTTCAAGATTTTAAAAAAAAGTTGTAAAAGTGTTGTTTCTTATAACGGTGCACGATCTAGATTCACTGAATAATTTTTTTGAATGATTTCTTCGATGATCAAACCGTATGGATGTTAACAAACACTCATTTTACTGTTGGAAAAAAATAATCAAAAAATAAAAAGGTTTGGTGGTAGGAGATTTTAACAAAAATGTAGTAAAACTGCATCTTCCGATAACCGGGCACAATCTAGATTCATTGAATAACTTTTTTAATGATTTATTCGACGATCGAAACGTTACGTATGTCAAGAATCATTATTTGTAATGTTATTGCCAAAGTTTCAGAAAAAAATAAAATTATTTGATTTGATAATTTAACGGTCAACTAGTATTTTGACTAGCGATAACGGTCGGTTATATACAGAATCGGTCGATTTTCTTGTTTTTATTTTTGAGAGAACGGTCGGTTATATATGAAGACGGTCGGTTTTCTGGCGTTGCAATGGTAAAAACGGTCGGTTTTATATGAAGACGGTCGGTTTTCAGGGTTTTTAAAGAAAAATTGCAGGTTATGCCATTCCATTTCATTACATTTTAATATTACAATCACCACCAAGCCATTCAACATTAACAAACTACAGATTCACCACACCATTCAACTTCATAAAAACATAATTAAACATACAAACATAAATGCTACGAATTTATTGTTCACAAACAACATTAATACTCAACTTCGTGAAAAGCATCAAAACTAAATTTACAAACATTATTCAATTTCGTCAAAACCATCATCGTCTTCATCATCACTAGACAATACGATCTTATTCTTCTTCATTTTCTTCACCTTCTTCTTCTTCTTAAACAGTCATTATCATCAAAATACATCAGAGATATAACCAAATCATCATTTGATGCAAGTAGTTAGGATACCATTGTAGGATTTGTAAAGCATAAAAATGTAATATGTAATAGATGACATATATAACTCAACTAGGATAAAAGATAAATAATAAACTCTATACAAAGATCGTGAAATTTGAAGAACAGACACCAACAAGGATCAAGTCGCTGATAGAAGTTCATTAAAATGATCAAGCCTCAGTGACAAAAACAAGATGTACAGATGATTCAGTTGAAGGGCCAAAAGATTCCAGTGATAAAGTTTTTATGGTTGCACAATTTTTGGAAGGGGTTAAATATCAAAGTAGTCATTGAAGTGAAGGCCATATATCATTTTACTCACCGATCTCAATGGGGTATCATTTGAATCATTAAAGTCATAATAAATATCAAACAGATAACTCTAAATATGTGTTCGAAAACTAAAAATAATCTTTTGTTGATTCTGCACATTTTTCTTGAATACTATCGTAACCAAATGAAACGTTGTTAAATTCTAGTATTTCACATAGTATATTTAGTTTTTTTAAAATTCATTTACTATTATTTTTTAATTTTATAGACATTTTTCTTGTTTTAATTAAAAATAAATTGTAAACAAATTTTTTAAATTCTAAATATATTATCTGAAATACTAGAATTTAACAATGTTTTATTTGTTTGCGGTAGCATTCAAAAAAAATGTGCGGAATCAACAAAAAATTATTTTTATTTTTCGAACACATATTTAGAATTATATATTTGACATTTATTAAGACTTTAGTGATTCAAATGATACCCCGTTAAAATCGATGAGTAAAATGATATATGGACTTTACTTCAGTGACCACTTTGACATTTAACCCTTCTTGGCAGTATTCTTAAAGACATGATACGAAGACCACGAGTGAATGTTAGTCGTTTTTTAACCAGACCAGTTGCACTAGGCGTCAACATTTTCACAAAGGAATCGAAGTATCTAACTCAGAAAAACTGTTAAAGAGGTATGATTGAGAGCAGTGTTGATATCCTCCATTTCAGAAGCTGAATATTTATGGATGTCAAAAATAAGAGGAAAATGAATAGTAACTGGAATCACTATTCACATCGGAATTACCCTAAAGTACTATTCATAAGTAGGGAACATGTGGGGCCCACATGTATTAAAAATCAAAGTAAGACTTTGAAATTGAAAATGCAGTGGTTGAAAAGCAGGCGGCAGGTTGTTGAAATTAGGCAGGTTAATATACGTAATCAATTACGTATATTAACTGCATAGTGACTTTCTATAACCTATAAATAGGCCTGTTGTATTTCATTTCAAAATACACCTCAACACACAACTCTATCTTCTCTCTCTTATATCTTCTCTGTATAAGCTGCTAGACAGTCCATCTAGTAGGAAAGCCGGCTTAGCCCGCTTTCAGGAAGTGTCGGGTAGAAGGTCCTCGTGCCTAAACTATTCTTAGGAGTGTTCAGGTTTTGAAGCTAATCCATTGGATTAGAAGTTGTAACACCCCTTCGGGTTTATTATCAATAAAGATATATTCCTGAAATTGTGTTTCGTTATTTTGATTTCAAGATCCGAAAAAATTGTTATCCACAAAAATCTTGAAAATCGAAATATTTTGGTAGTATCGTATTCAACCCCCCCTTCTACGATAATTCGGGACCTAACAATTGGTATTAGAGAAAGCTTCTAACATACAGGTGTGAAGATTCCAATGCTTGACAAAGATAATCACTTTCACTGGAAAGTAAAGATGCACCTTCATCTCTCAGCCATTGATGAAGGCTATGTAGATTGCATAGAGAAAGGAACTCATGTTCCAATGAAGGCCAACTCTGGGATTGGTCAAGATGCTACCACTGTAGCTGCTGGAAGGCCTATTCCAAAGAATCAAGCTGAGTACACAAATGAAGACTTGGAGGAGATTCACAAAGATAAGAAGGCTATGAACATCCTATTCAATGGCATCGACCAAGATATGTTTGATTGTGTTATAAACTGCACTAGTGCCAAGCAAGTGTGGGACACTATTCAAACAATCTATGAAGGAACTGAGCAAGTCAGAGAAAATAAAATGCGTCTCCTAATACAACAATATGAGCATTTTCCCTACTCTTCTGGTGAAAATCTAACAGACATATTCAGTAGATTTCAAAAGTTACTGAATGGTCTAAAATTGTATGGGAGAAAATATGAAACCAAGGACTCCAATCTAAAGTTTTTGAGATCTCTCCCTAAGGAATGGAAGCCAGTGACAGTCTCGTTGAGGAACTCTCAGGACTACAAAGATTTTACACTTGAGAGACTGTATGGCATCCTGAAGACCTATGAGCTTGAAATGCAGCAAGATGAGGAAGTGGAGAAAATCCAGAAGAAAGGTGGATCTATTGCCTTGGTGGCCAATATTCCAACAATCCAAGGTGGTGGAAGAATGAAGAGTGTAGAAGCCACACTAAGTTCAAAAACTTGTGAAGGTGAAGCTGAAACTAGCAAAGGTAAAAGCAAGATGATTGAAGAACCTGATGCATTAAGTGAGGATGAAGCTGAAGATCTAGATGAGTATTTGGCATTTCTGTCAAAGAGATTTTAAAAGCTAAGATTCAGGAAGAATCCAGCAGGAACCGGGCAATTCAAGAAAAGCTATCAACCGAACAAGGATGTGGTTGAAAGATCAAAGATCAAATGCTATAGCTGTGGAATTGCTGGTCACTTTGCCAATGAATGCAGGAAATCCCAAGCTGAGAAAGAAAAGAAGCAGTTTGAAGCTGTTGATTACAAGAAGAAATATTTTGATCTTCTCAAGCAACAAGGGAGAGCATTCGTGTCAAAATAAAGTGACTGGGCTGCTGGAGATGACTCAGATGCAGAAGAGGAGTTTGTCAATCTTGCACTCATGGCAAACGAAACTGATGAAGAGGCTAGTTCAGCAAGCAACCAGGTATACTCTACAAACCTAACTGAACTTTCCAAAGGTGAATGTGCCAATATTGTTGATGAAATGTCTAATGAATTGTACAACATGCATGTCACATTAAAATCACTTAACAAGGAGAACAAAAAGATTAAAGATCTTAATGCTAAGATAGGTGATAGGAATACTCTGTTAAAAACTCAACTAATTGATTTTGAAACAATGAAAAGACATTGCCAAGATGCTAAGAATGAGTTACTTGAGGCTCTGAAAAGAGAAGAGTGATTAATAAAAAAGTTAAAAGAGGAACAAGACTTAATTGCTAAGTGGAAGGGATCAAAGGCTAAAACTGAAGAAATGTACAGTATACAAGGAGTTGATTCTTTTCACAAATTAGCAGAAGCTAAGTTAAATGTTGATAGGGAAGTTGCTTCAGATAGTGATTTAGTCGAAAAAGAATGTTCTTTGAGACCTAAGCCTGTTAGCAAAACAACTTTAACTAAATTAAATAACCAATATGGACCTGTCAACAAAAACTTTGTAGTTGGAGAGTGCAGAAAAACCAAATCTGTTGAACAAATAAACATAGGCAACTTATCCCACAAGCAATTGAAGGACAAGCTAGAAAATGTTAAGTCAGGTGTTAAGGACAAGAAAAAGAATAGAAATGGTAAGGTAGGGATTAACAAACACAACAATTACACACCTGATAAAAATGCTCCTAGGAAAAAATGTGTAAAGTGTGGAAGTGTTAATCATTTATCTACCAACTGTAAATCTGTTAAGAATGCTTCTGTGCCTTATATGCCTATGCATGCTGTGAATGTTATGCCAAATATGTATGCTCCCTCTGCTCATGCATCTAGTCAATATGCTAACATGCCATTCATGTATAATCCATACTACAATATGCCACAGATGCCATGGATGATGAATAACATGTTTGCACAGACTATGCCTAATAATGCTATTAACTATAACACATATGAGCAAGTATTAAATTCTGTCTCTCAAAGGCCCAAACCAAAAGTCAAAATTGATTTAACTCAATCTAAACCTTCGGTTAAAAGGGATTTGAAGGATAAGAAATTGGCTAACAAGACAGGACCCAAGAAAGCTTGGGTACCAAAATCAACTTGATTTTGTGTTGATGTGTTCAGGGAAACAGAAAGAATCTTTGGTATTTGGACAGTGGCTGCTCTAGGCATATGACTGGAGATTCTACCCTGCTCACTAAGTTTGAGGAGAGAGCTGGCCCTAGCATTACCTTTGGAGCCAACAGCAAAGGATATACTAGGGGATATGGCTTGATTTCACAAGGGAATGTTGTCATTGAAGAAGTAGCACTGGTTGATGGACTTAAGCATAACTTGCTTATTATCAGTCAACTGTGTGACAAAGGCCAGAATGTCTGGTTCACATCTGAAGCTTGTGTCATTTTCAAGAAAAGTGACAACAAGGTAGTGCTGACAGGAGATAGAAGAGGAAATGTGTACATTGCTGACTTCAATTCAACAAATGCAAACATGGCTACATGTCTTCTCAGCAAGGCAAGTGTAGATGAAGGTTGGCTTTGGCATAAAAGACTGTCACACTTGAGTTTTAAAGCAATGAATGAGTTGGTAAAGAAGGATTTGGTTAGAGGTATTCCAAAATTGGATTACTCCAAGGATGGATTGTGTGATGCATGCCAGAAAGGGAAGCAGAAGAAGGCCTCTTTCAAATCAAAGTCAATGTCATCAGTTGATCAACCCTTGCAACTACTCCACATGGATCTCTTTGGACCAGTCAATGTGTTGTCAATTTCAAATAAGAAATACTGTCTTGTGATTATTGATGATTTCTCAAAATTCTCTTGGACATTCTTTCTGCACTCTAAGGATGAAGCAGGTGAAGTCATTTTAAATCACATCAGGATAGTCAACAACAATCCTTTACTCAAAGTAAGGATAATCAGAAGTGACAATGGAACTGAGTTCAAGAATTCTGTAATAAGAGAGTTTTGTAAAGAAGAAGGAATTATCCAAGAATTCTCTGCACCAAGAACTCCTCAACAGAATGGTGTAGTGGAAAGAAAGAACAGAACTCTAATTGAAGCTGCAAGGACAATGCTTGAATAATCTAAGCTACCAACATACTTCTGGGCAGAAGCTGTAAACACTGCATGCTACACTCAGAATATTTCTTTGGTCAATCAAGCAAAAGGCATGACACCTTATCAACTTTTCAAAGGCAAGAAACCAACAATCAACTTTCTGCATGTCTTTGGATGCAAATGCTTTGTACTGAAAAATCATGATGAGCATCTTGGAAAATTTGATTCAAAAGCAGATGAAACTATCTTTGTTGGATACTCAGCTGGAAAATCCTAAAAAGTCTACAACCTAAGACTAAACATTGTAATGGAGTCCATACATGTTGTCTTTGATGACAAGAAAATATTTGGTCTAGTAGATGAAGGTTTTCATGAGGCTCTCTCATTCGAGAATGAGAGAAGTGGTGAAGAAAGTGAAGATGATGATGAAGAATGGAGATCAAATGGTGTGTGAAACAGACAAGGACTATCAGTTGAAGTGTAGAATGAACCACCTGTTGAAGAACAAATTACACCATCAGTTGGAAATCAAATTAAAGCATCTGTAGAAAATCAAAGAGAAGCATCTATTGATGAATCTGCAAGAAATCCATCAATCTCGAGGGCCATACACTCAGGGAGAGTTTCTCACAGTCAAAACTCAACAATAAGTCACAATGATCAACACAGAGAAAATGAAGCCCCTTCATAAAGGTCAAACTTACCACCACAGAGAAAATGGACCAGGGATCATCCATTTGAGCTTATCGTTGGAGATCCTAATGCAAAGGTCCAAACCAGAAGAGCGAGTCAAGAAGAATGCTTATACAGTAGTTTTCTATCCAAAGAAGAAACTAAGAGAGTTGAACAAGCTCTTCTGGATCCAGACTGGGTTTTAGCAATGCAAGAAGAGTTAAACCAGTTTGAGAGAAATGAAGTATGGAAACTTGTACCCAAACCTAAAGACAAATCAGTGATTGGCACTAAGTGGGTATTCAAGAACAAGATGGATGAGAATGGCATAGTCACAAGGAATAAAGCTAGATTAGTTGCTAAAGGCTACTGTCAAGAGGAAGGAATTGATTTTGAAGAAACCTTTGCACCAGTAGCAAGGTTAGAAGCAATACGGATCTTCCTGGCCTATGCAGCGCATGCCAATTTCAAAGTCTATCAAATGGATGTCAAGAGTGCATTTTTGAATGGTATTCTGGAGGAGGAGGTGTATGTTAGTCAACCGCCTGGTTTTGAAGATCCAGACTTTCCAGAATATGTGTTCTTTCTACTCAAAGCACTCTATGGCCTGAAGCAAGCACCTAGAGCCTGGTATGACACACTCTCACAGTTTCTTATAGAGAATCACTTCATTCGAGGTACTATTGATAAAACTCTCTTTTATAGAAATGTCAATGGCTCTATGATACTTGTCCAAATTTATGTAGATGATATAATATTTGGGTCTACAGATGAGAAACTTTGCAAGAGGTTTGCCAAACTCATGCAAAGTAAATATGAAATGAGTATGATGGGTGAATTAACTTATTTTCTTGGTTTACAAGTTAAACAAGTGAATGAGGGAATTTTTATAAGTCAAAAAAAATACATTTATGATCTTTTAAAAAGGTTTGATTTAGCAGATTGTTCTTCTCCAAAAACACCCATGGCCACTACCACTAAGCTTGAACTAAATACTAAGGAAAAGAAGGTGGACATGACAAGCTATAGGAGCATGGTTGGATCTCTTTTATACTTAACAGCTAGTAGACCTGATATTATGTTTGCTACATGTTTATGTGCTAGATTTCAAGCTGATCCGAGAGAATCTCACTTAGTAGCTATTAAAAGGATTTTCAGATATCCCAAGGGAACACCAAAACTCGGCATTTGGTACCCTAGAGATTCTGGTTTTGATCTAATTGGTTACTCAGATGCAGATTATGCAGGTTGCAAAATGGATAGAAAAAGTACCACAGGAACCTGTCAATTCTTAGGAAACAAGCTGGTCTCATGGTTCAGTAAAAAGCAGAACTCAGTATCTACCTCAACTGCAGAGGCTGAATACATAGCAGCTGGGAGTTGTTGTGCACAGATTCTATGGATGAGAAATCAACTACTTGACTATGGAGTTAAAGTTAAAAGGATCCCAATTTTCTGTGACAACACTAGTGCAATTGCAATATCACAGAATCCAGTGCAGCATTCTAGAACCAAGTACATAGACATCAGATACCATTTCATCAGGGAGCATGTGATGGAAGGCACTGTGGAACTACACTTTGTTCCTAGTGAAAAATAGTTGGCAAACATTTTTACTAAAGCTTTGGATGAAGCAACCTTTTCAAGGTTGGTAAGTGAGCTTGGTATGTTAAATTTCACATGATTTTTTAAAATGTCTGTTCAATTAATTGCAGCCAGTGAATTTCATTCTCTGGATTTTGTTTGTTTTATTTGATTATCTGCATGATTATTCTGGAGATATCACTGTAGCATAATTAAATAAATATTTTATTGACATATATCAATTAATGATATTTTGTTAATTTTATATCTATTTAATTGTGAGTTTATCTGATTATTGTGGATTAATTCTTGATTTACAGCGTGATTATTTTTAAATCCATAATAATTAAAAGTAATAAATATTTGTATATGTGTATAGACTGATAGGTTTCGGTGATAAGATGTTTTTTCGGCCAACAGGTTTCGGTGATAAGATGTTTTTTCGGCGAATTAGGTTGTTAGGTGAGAAATTATTGAGCGGTGTTGTTTTTCAAACATAACCTATCACTATTACACCTAACCTACTAAACCTTGAAACCTTATAAATGATGAGTTTGTGTTTGTGTTTAACATCATCATTTTTCAGATATACAGAGCATATACACACGATTGCTGAATATTTCGAGCTTTGATCGGATAGATCTCTCAATCTAGCTGGTGGTTTTTAGATTGGATTTTATATTCTTGCTTTATACATCATCCTTTATAAAAACATACCTTGTTTTTTAATTTCCTCAAAGTTTTGAAAATGGCATTGCAGGGAAGCTTTTTAATTGCTAAAGTTAATCCTATTTCCATTCAGCAAATCGAAACCATTAAGGATGAGCAATTTCGGGCTTGGACCCAATTTTTGAATGAACATTCATTAATTCGATATGCTTTAGTTACACCAGTGCAGCTTAACCATGATGGATTGCGTGAACTATATTGCAGTGCGATTAACACTTCTGGACAGGACGGGTGTGCATTCACATATCGACTATTTGGTAGGTCAATTAAGGTCACTAAACGAGATGTTAATCGAATTCTTCATTTTCCTATGGAAAATCTCGTTTCTGATCCTACACCTGAACAGATTGAAATGTTCTTCCGTTTTATAAGGTACCAAGATGGCAATTTCAATACTGGTAATCTTTATAGAACGTTTCTAACCCAGTATTGGAGTTTCTTCTTTCACACTCTTAACCATGTTTTTTCCTCAGATAGAACAAATCAAGATCGAATACCTGAATATATCCAAAAAAATAGGGTATGCGGTCGCCAATAATTTGAGGATTAATTTTGGAAAAATAGTGCTTGGTCAAATCATTTTAAAGATGAAACACTTAGGAACAAGAGATGTTCGGACTCAAAATGTCAAATGTCTATATCCAAGGTTTCTACAGCTAATATTAAATGATTTTTTGAATGATGAAGACAGGGTACGCTTGGAAAATGGTCAAAAGGTGAATGTTCTTCCGTAAAGACGAATGTAATTAATTACATGAGCAAAAAGAAATATACGGATGTGCCTACAGTCCTAACTGAATATCTAAAGACTATCCCACTTCCGTTGTTACCAAGACCAGTGAGAGCAGGTATACGACAAGGTAATATTTCAATCCCTGCTATTCCAACCTTTGTATTCCCTTTTGTGTCACAGGAAATACAGTTTCTACAGCCCCCAGTGGCCATCTTACCCGACCAAGAGCAGGAAATCCCACCGACTCTAACACAGGTCGAAGAGTCCATTTTACAAATGCAAACACAAACACAACAAACTCCTACACCTCAATTGTCACTTAAACGACCAACCATCAACACTTTTGAGGGAGATAGTGCCTCAGCAGCACCACATAAGGAGTTAGTAACATCAGCAGCTCTACCTCATTCTAAACGAAGTAAACCAAATGAACCTGAGGTAACTGTAACTGTTAAGGAAACAATTCTTCCTTGTCAAATGAGTGAAAATGTAAATGAAGATGAATTGACGGGAGCAACTATCTTGAGTCCCATTTCACGGAACATAAGAGTGGTTGATGATCTTTCTAAAGATCAAATGCCTTCACAGGCATCCGAGGTGGAATTACCTACCTCAGTAACTGCTGGTGAATCTTCCATTTTACGGAAAGATCCATCGATAGGTGGTTCTTTTATGAACCAAGTGTCTTCACAGACATACGAGGGAAACTTGGGTTTTATGCCATTTAATCGATTCAAGTTTAACCTCCCAGAGGAAAAATCTCTGGATCTCTTTCGAGATTTACCACTATTTACCAATGGTCGGCAACTCGCTTCACGCGAGGATGGAAGCTCACGAACTTTCATTGCACCATCCGTGACCTCTGAAAAAGGGGCTAGGATGATTTCATTTGCAGGTACACATATCGGTGGAAGCTCTGGAGGAGAGTTGAGGGAAACACGAACAGAACATGTAAGTGTCACCCAAACCACTAAACCGAGTGAATATAGAGTGTTGAGTGAAACACATGCAGAACATACGAGTGAGCAACCTACTCAACCACATGCACCTGTAACCAGAAAGGAATACAACAGACTCCTTACACGGGTCCAAAAATTGGAGAAAGAGTTGCCAAATATCTGTAAGTCCATTGCAGAAATCAAAAATTTGCAACTTATTCAACATGATGCATTCCAGGTTCAATTAAGTTCCATGGCAGCCCAGTTTAGTCATGCAATTAATTCCTTGGTGAAGACAGCTTCGTCTAAATTACCAACTCCACATCCTACTAACTTGGAGGATAACCCAACTGAGGGGGAGAAGGTGGATGACCAAGAAGCTACTAGGCGTAATAAAGGCAAGGAAAAGGTTGTTGACATGGAATTAACTTTATCTTGGGAAAGGAAAAGCTAATGGAAGTATTCGTGCTATGTGAAAAGAAAGCAAGGCAAAACTTGAAGATATGTTCAGTCTAGAGGAACAATTGTCTTGCACTTGGAAATCTGGAAAATATATATATGATCCAGAATGTACGTTTATATTATTTATCTTTGTATTTTATTTTTTGTTGTATCAGTTGAGTTATCCTCTAGGAATTTGTTTGTCAAACCCTGACAATCAAATAGGGGGAGATTGTAAAGCATAAAAATGTAATATGTAATAGAGGACGTATATAACTCAACTAGGATAAAAGATAAATAATAAACTCTATATAGGGATCGTGAAATTTGAAGAACAGGCACCAACAAGGATCAAGTCGCTGAAAGAAGTTCATTAAAATGATCAAGCCTCAGTGACAAAAATAAGATGTACAAATGATTCAGTTGAAGGGCCAAAAGATTCCAGTGATAAAGTTTTTATTGTTGCACAATTCTTGGCAGTATTCTTAAAGATATGATACGAAGACCACGAGTGAATGTTAGTCGTCTGTGAACCAGACCTGTTGCACTAGGCGTCAACATTTTCACAAAGGAATCGAAGTATCTAACTCAGAAAAACTGTTAAAGAGGAATGATTGAGAGCAGTGTTGGTATCCTCCATTTTAGAAGCTGAATATTTAAGGATGTCAAAAATAAGAGGAAAATGAATAGTAACCGAAATCACTATTCACATCGGAATTACTATTCACCGGAATCACTACTCACATTGGAATTACTATTCACCGAAATCACTATTCACACCGGGTGAATAGTAACCGAAGTAACTATTCATGTGAATAGTACCCAAAAGTACTATTCATAAGTAGGGAACATGTGGGGCCCACATGTATTAAAAATCAAAGTAAGACTTTGAAATTGAAAATGCAGTGGTTGAAAAGCAGGCGGCAGGTTGTTGAAATTAGGCAGGTTAATATACGTGACTGTCTATAACCTATAAATAGGCCTGTTGTATTTCATTTCAAAATACACCTCAACACACAACTCTCTCTTCTCTCTCTTATATCTTCTCTGTATAAGCTGCTAGACAGTCCATCTAGTAGGAAAGCCGGCTTAGCCCGCTTTCAGGAAGTGTCGGGTAGAAGGTCCTCGTGCCTAAACTATCCTTAGGAGTGTTCAGGTTTTGAAGCTAATTCATTGGATTAGAAGTTGTAACACCTCTTTGGGTTTATTATCAATAAAGATATATTCCTGAAATTATGTTTCGTTATTTTGATTTCAAGATCCGAAAAATTGTTATCCGCAAAAATCTTGAAAATCGAAATATTTTGGTAGTATCGTATTCAACCCCCCCCCTTCTACGATAATTCGGGACCTAACAGGATTTCCATGCAGTAAAACACAACGATAACAATGATAAGTATAAAAAAAATCGAAATCCAAAACCATTGATCTATGTATAAGGGGGTGATTTGGAGAAAGAGTTTTTTTACTCCAAATTTCGAAAATGAAAGTTAAAATGGAGAGGAATTTTGGTGAAGTGGATGTAGGGATAGAGATGAAATTTGGTGAAGTGGTTTGTTTAAATGAAATTTGGCAAAAAAATTGAATTTTTTAGTTTGGGCTCCTTTTTTAAAAATTTTTGTGAAATCAAGGCTTATTTCCGACCGATATGTGGTCGGTTATGAGTTTGATCAAAAATTTGAATTTTTCATTTGGGCGGTATTTTCGAAAAAATTTAGTTTGGGCTCCATTTTTAAAATTTTGTGAAATCATGGCTTATTTCCGACCGATATGTGGTCGGTTATGAGTTTGATCAAAAATTTGAATTTTTCATTTGGGCGGTATTTTCGAAATTTAGAAATTTGCATAACCGACCACCTAAAACCGACCGTCAATTATAAAACCGACCACCTAAAACCGACCGAAAATTATCAGTCGGGTTTGACATCTAAAACACGTCATCAAAACGACGACATTTTTTTCGTTTGGTCAAAATGTAACCGACCGTAGTGGTATTGGTCGGTTTTAGATGACGTGTCACAAAAAACGAAAATGTGAGTCATCCAAATGGGCCCGGGTCCGCACCGGTCGATTTTAGATGGTTGGTTTTATCATAAAATCGACTAATTACGGCAGCGGTCGGTTATAACCATTGGATTTGTGACGGTCGGTTTTGTGACGGTCGGTTTAAAGCTGTTTTCTTGTAGTGTAACCTGAACATTAATATTTCAAGGAAAAGACTATTAAATAAACAAATTATCTCTCTGAGATTACCACTCCTTGATGCGCCCACTTTTTCTTATGTAGTTTGAAGTAATAATTAGAAAAACTTCTTTGTAACCAATTGTATCATAGGTACAGTTTAACATTTGGTTAATTTTGTATATAAAACTCTAAAATATCGAAAAGGAAAGAATACCTAAAGAGAAATGTTTCAATAGAACATGAAGCACAAACACAAATAATGGTTCTAAATTGCATTGTCCCGGTAAAACAAAGAAGGTCAAAAAGATAGACCATTCTTTTTAAACCAACAAAATATTAAAAATAGAAACATCCAAGTGTAAAAGAAAAAAAAAATATAGCTCCACATAATATTGATTCCTATAAATTTAGCTATAAGGTAGACAGTCGTTCCTTAAAAAGAACTTTGCCAAAAACCATTAACCCAGCGATAGACTGGGCTGAATTGGTGGAAGCAGAAAACTGGAAGAACAAGAAGAGGCAAGGCAAAGCCCTAGCAGACCTTGTCATCATAAGGTCCAGCTGATTGGGACCTGGTAGATTCGAGACAGAGTAACCATGGAGCTGGTTGACAGCTACCAGAGGACCGCCAGGGCCAGGTATGGTTGCAGGAACAGCATGCCTCACAAGGCGCGGTGAAATATTTCTTAATCGATCGCCCTTTGTCCAGTGCCTTTGGCAGGCTTTGCAGCAGTACCTCGGTTGATCTGCACTGTAGTTATTGAAATAGCAAAATTTAGTGTCCATTGAACTGCACCTAGGGCACTTTTCAGGAGGCTGCTGCTGAATCCAATGGCGCTGTCTCTCAAGGTGCTCTAACTGCATCATGTGTTGCATCTCATTGTTGTGCAATCTCTGTGCCCCTGCCATTTCTCTCTGACTCTTTTCACTTCTTTCAGTTTTTTTTGGATGAAAAAACTTCTCAGACTATATCACTATTTATAGGTATGGTTGTAGGACCGCAGGCCTCACAAGGCGCGGTGGAATATTTCTTAATCGACCGCCCTTTGTCCAGTGCCTTTGGCAGGCTTTGTAGAAGTACCTGTTGGTTTAATTTAAAACATGGTTTATTTATATTATGCAGGTGTCATCCTAGTTTGTAGGAATAAAAGACTTGGTCGTATGGGTAGTTTCAGTTGACTAGGAACGTGGGTGTAGTGGAAAGTTTTTAGGAGACGAAGTAGCTAGCTTAACGTTTATTCTGTTTTTAGCTTTCTTTACGTACTGTTATTTTTCCTTTGCAAGTTGAATCAATCGAATAAGGCATCTGCTTTTTAGTACTTTCTGTGGATTACATACAAATGGAAATATCAAGTCTGTGTGAGTTATGTAATCTGTTTTGGTTATAACACGGGGTATCAGAGCCACAAAGGGTATATGCCAAAGTATATGCCCAAAGGTGCAACATCCAAAGAAACGACATCCAAAACAAAGACGATGGAGACAGTTAAGAGCAAAGAGAACTTGGTGGGACTGAATTACCCGATGCTGACGAAGACCAACTACACTGCATGGTCCATGAAAATGAAGGTTTTCATGCAAGCACAAGGTGTGTGGGAAGCTGTTGAACCTGCAGACGAGAACGCCAAGACCGTGGAGAAGACTGACAAAATGGCACTAGCAGCAATCTACCAAGGTATTCCAGAGGACATGCTGCTGTCACTTGCCGAAAAGAAAACTGCCAAGGAAACCTGGGAAGCAGTGAAGACGTTGTATCTGGGAGTAGATCGGGTCAAGAAAGATAGAGTCGAAACACTGAAGGCCGAATTTGAGTCCTTAAATATGAAGGACACAGAATCGATTGACGAATTTTCTATGAAGTTTAATGGTTTGGTGACGGATATTCGTACGTTGGGAGAGAGAGTCGCAAAAGCATATGTTGTAAAGAAGCTACTCAGTGTTGTACCACCAAAGTTTCTGCAGATCACCTCTACCATTGAGCAGTTTGGAAATCTTGAGTCGATGACTATTGAGGAAACAGTGGGGTCGCTTAAAGCGCATGAAGAAAGACTCAAAGGACAGACGGAAAGCAGTGGGGGACAACTGCTGTTGACTGAGGATAAATGGAGTAAGAGAGAGAGTAGTGATGGGTAGTTACTGCTTACAAAAGAAGAATGGATGAAAAGATCGGGCAAAGGAGGAACTCAGACTTCACCAGGACAAAAGAACCTGAGTGGCAGTTGGAGACATGATCAAAGCAAAGTCAGATGCTTCAATTGCAGCCTTCACAGACACTATGCGGCTGAATGTCGTAAACCACGTCGTGACAAGGGTGAAAGGGATCGAGAACAAAAAACTGAAGCTAATCTGCACATCACGCAAGATGAAGAACCAGCCCAGTTATTTACAGAGTGCAAGCCAGATGAAGAAAAGAAAAAATTGTTGCTGAATGAGGGAGAGTTGAAGCCAAAGCTGAGGCAAGGCAAAGATGGAAGGGTCGAGTTGAATGTATGGTACCTTGAAAATGGGGCGAGCAACCACATGATTGGTTATCGAGGAAAATTTAAGGATTTGGATGAAGGAGTAACTCGTCAGGTCAGGTTTGGTGATGGATCCACTGTTGACATCAAAGGGAAAGGCTCAATCGGATTTATTTACAAAACGGAGAGGAACTGACATTCAATGAGGTATATTATATCCTTGATCTTTGAAATAATATTATATCTCTTGGACAATCAGAAACAAGAAAAGAAGTAGTAATGAGGGGCGAGTTCATGTGGATTTATGATGAGCTATGGAGACTAATTATGAAGGTGATAAGGTCGGGAAACCGACTGTACAAAATAATTCTGGAGACCAGTGTGCCCACCTATATGATGTTAAAGGTGGAGGAATTGACTTGGCTTTTGCACACCAGATTTGGTCATGTCAATTTCTAGGCCATGATGATGATGTCCAAAAATAATATGGCATACGGACTACCAAAGTTTGAGAAGCCTAAGGAAGTGTGTGTTGGGTGTTTAATGTCAAAAAAAACACGAAAACCATTCCCTCAGCAATCTGGTTTTCATGCCAAACAAGTTCTGGAATTAATTCTTGGTAATCTTTCTGGGCCAATCTCACCAAGCACAGCAAGAGGCAACAAATACTTTCTCCTCTTGGTCGACAATTTCAGTCAAATGATGTGGACTTTCATGCTTAAAATCAAGGATGAATCGTTTGAAGGTTTCAAGAAGTTTCTAGTCAAGGTCGAGAAGGATTCAGAGATGAAAATCAAGGTACTTAGAACAGATCGAGGTGGGGAATTTAAGTCAAGGGAGTTTGCAGCTTACTGTGATGAGGCTGGTATCACTCATCACTTCACAGCTCCTTACTCACCCCAACAAAATGGGGTCATGGAGAGACGAAACAGGACTGTCGTGGCAATGGCTCGTAGCTTGCTAAGAGGAAGGAAATTGCCATCTTACTTCTGGGGTGAGGCTGTGAGACACTCTACATACATACTTAATCGACTACCTACAAGAGCAGTGTCAGGAATCACTCCATATGAGGCGTGGAAGGAAAAGAAGCCAGATATGACATATGTCTGCGTGTTTGGTTGTGTTGCTTACATGAAGCTGCCTAGCGTGCACACCACCAAACTCGACGATCGAAGTCAAAAAATGGTACACCTTGGCAATGAACCTGGAACCAAAGCTTATAGGCTGCTCGACCCAATGACTGGGAAGATTTCAATAAGTCGAGATGTAATCTTCGAGGAATGGGAATGGAATGAAATGCAACAGCAAGAGATGTCTGTTAACCAGGATATGTTCACAATTCGAGATACTCACTCAGTCATGGAGAATGAAGATGTCACAGAGGTGGAACCAGTCACACCAGGTGGTTATAACTCAGGCGAACCTTATTCACCAGACACGACACCTGAATTAGGTGAAGGAAGGAGTATTCAATCTGATATGTATGACGGAAGTACTGAGCCCAGGAGGTTCAGAACTTAGTGATGTATGTAATAACCCTAACTTTAGAAAGACTACAGTGCCTAAATGAATAGTGATTTTGGTGAAATTAGGAAAATGGTGTGTAGGTACCATATGTTCGAAATGGATAATAAGTAAATAGAAACCATAATAGTGTTGTACTAAGAAAATAAGTGACTCAAAACGACGATGGATTTTAGAAATTCCTGAATATGGATTTTGAGGATTTTGATTTCGATTGAGACTCTATTGAATGTGATATTAAGGAGTATAGAAATGTTAAATGGTTTATATCTTGAGGAAATAGTGAAATTAGGATAAACCAAGGAGTGATCAAGTCAAGGAAATGCCAAGGGAATTTAGATTGTTAAACGAGTTTGAAAATGGAGGGCAGGATGGAGATAAAGTTTTTGGAGCTGAAACAGAATAATAAGACAGTAGCTGAGTATGAGAAGGAGTTTACGGAGCTAGCTAGGTTTGTACCACATTTCGTGGATACCGACAAGAAGAAGGCGAGGAGGTTTCAGCATGGGTTGAAACCGTGGATACAAACTAGAGTAGCTGTTTTTGAGCTTACTGAGTATGTTAAGGTGGTGAACAAGGCAGAAGTGGTAGAAGCAGGGAGTAATTTTGATCCCAAGGAGAATGAAGGGAAGAAGAGAAAAGCGGAGAGTTGGGGAGGAAGTCAGGCCAGTGGAGCATTTCAGAACCAGTATGGTAGGAGGTCTGGATTTAAGGCTGGGAGGTCCGGGGGGTTTAACCCAGCAGAAAGTATGGCTAGTGTACAAGTGGGACAACAAGGAAATTGGAGCCAGTTTAGGCAGTCAGGACCACCGCTGCCGGACTGTGAGGTGTGTGGAAAGAAGCATCTGGGAGTTTGCAACCAAGTTAAGTGTTATAACTGTGGTCAGGAGGGGCATCAGAAGATGAATTGTCCCAGGAGGGGAGTGGTTTGCTTCAAATGTGGAAAGGAGGGCCACATCTCTAGAGATTGTAGAGTGTCGACAGCTGGACCCGCGACATCGCGACAAAGCAGTGGAGTTAATAGCAACCGACAAACCGCTAGAGTTTTTAATATGACATTGGCCGATGGCTTAAAGGAGAGGAACGAGGCGCCAGGTACACAGTTTCTTAAATTTTGGGAATGCATAGATTAATGATGAGTTAGTGTAAAAATAGAGGCATGTTAAGGAATAAGAGGGTTATCGGAGATGGAATAGCGTTATAATATGAGAATGTATAACTGGAAGTAGAAAGCATAGTACGGGTAAGGCGAATATATTGACTAGTAGAGTACGAGACAATTAACCTTAGTTGTTACCTGCGTTGATTCCGAGGACGGAATCCTTTTAAGGAGGGAAGATTGTAAGAACCCAAATTTTCGGTAGAATTAAAACTTTTATTATTAAGAATAGGTATATACGTGAATAGTGTTGTCATACGTGAATAGTAATTTGGTGGATGAATAATAATTTTGAGGATTAGGAAAAGTTTTCATGTCACCTATGTACGAGACGTAGAATGGATATTCCGAAGTCGTACTAGTGACCCATGGAGTAAATAAGTGTATGTAAAGACGATCGGAATTCAGAGAATCCAAACTTTATTTTATTCCAATTTTGACAGAGGAGTCAGGGATATAATAATTGGATTATTAATTGAGGATATTGGATATGAGAAGTCCAAGGAGGGATATATATTATGAGAGGAAAATGGGATTGAGGATGAAACCCTAGAGGTGAGGAATAGAGAATACTTGAGAAAATCGGGAGGACGTTTCCAGAGATAAAGAGAGAATAAACAAGGAATGTTGGATTTAATATTGGATTATAGATTGAACACATGACAAGATTAAATACCATGCAAGATTATTAAGTGCAACAAATCAATAGAAGTAGTGTGAAACCAAACAAGATGCAAGTGGATTAAGAATAGTACAAGGTGAGGTGTTCTTGTTAAAACCATGCAAATAAAACACCTAAACTCTCCCATTACTTGACACTTGTGTGGAAGGAGAATATGAAGAGTAGCACAGCTGATAAACATAGCAAAATATCACACATTAGCTAGAAAACAAGTCAAGAAAGCTAGAGAAAAACAAGCTAACTCCATTTCTTTCCAAACTGCCCAGCATGAGCTACTATGAAAGAAAAATTCATATCTCCACTTCTATCCATTTATAAATCACCAAATTTGAACCATAGCTTCCTCAATATATGTATAACATTCGTTCAAAATTTCATGGCTAACAAAGGAGTGTAGCCTAGTCAAATCCCTTCCCCAAGTTGAAGAACCAAACCTGTCCAGATTCTGATCAGCAGAAAGAAGAGCCTCAAAACCCTAGCAACCGAGCACCAAATCTTGTGATCTATAGCTCAAAAGAAATCCCTTGAAGAGTAGAAGGTGTGGTAAAAATTTGAGAACCAATCTCTAATTTTTCGATTTTATATAGATTTTACAAAGTTGATGATGAATAGTGTTTTAAGTTGGTTTCTTGTTTTGTTCATGGCTTTTAGGCTTTGTTAAGACTACCCAAGGCTATTATAAGGTGTACAAAGCTTTGTTAGTGTTGTGAGAGTATCAAGAAAGGTATAAACCTCAACTTTACCTTTTATATATATGAGTTTTGGTGAAGTTTTGATGCTAGTGTAAAGATTAGTTCATGTTAAGAATTTATATGATTGTTTAGCTTTGTCTTGAGGTGTATATGTTGAGTGGTGGTCATTGGACCTTACCACTGCCCTTAGAGGCCTAGTATGAGTGTTGGTGTGTAATATTAGAGTATGGGTTGCCTTGTATGGTTGATTGAGGAGTTACAAAAATGGTAATGTTCGATTTAGAGCCGTTATAATGCCCAAATTTCTTGAACAATGTTGACAGTAGCTACCCGAGTCCTTAAACATGTTTAAATTGCAACCACTGACCATATTGGGTAGGTTTTGGATTCTAGTTTATGTGGCCGCAAGAATCGTGTCAAAAGAGTTTACGGTTTGTGAGTAATGACCGTTTTAGTGAAAGCGATTCGAGAAACCATGTCGCAGAAATGTATCAACTTTGAGGTTAAGTTTGAGACCCTTAAAAATTGAATTAGAGTATGATATTTTGAGGATAAATACTAAGGTCAGTTAGAAAGGTTTGTACGAAGGTTTCGAGTTAAAAAGATTATTTTTCGATTTTATAAAAAGGGCGTAAGCCGAGATTGCGCATGTGGAAAACCCCTTAGAAAGACCATAAGACTCACTGCATAGCCACTGCCCTGTTTTGAAAATTCCGAAAAATGAGCCTTCTGACCAGAGCCAAGTTTTGAGTTAGTTACCTTCTAGACATTCCCTAGATCGTGTACGCGAAAACGGTGCGTCATTTGGGTTAACGGTTATCGAGTTATGAACATTTTAGTGAAAGAGGTGCAAATAGTAAAACCCGTAGTTGACTGAACTTCAAAAATACAATTCCCCTGCCTAGACCCGTAGATTTGAATCGAAACTTTTATGATAAATATTACAAATACCAAAGGTGATTTTAGAGGTGGTTTCGTATTTAAATACATTCCCGGTGATTTATTAAAAGTGTTGGAGTGCGAGTCACGGAATAGTGAATCTCAGGAAAGTCAACTCTAGAGGTGCTACTTGACCATCCGCTTTGGCTGAGTTAAAAGAGGAATTTCGAGTCGACTAAAACATGAAACTTGTTAAGAATTATCAAGGCAACATATTGGTGTAAAGAACGGGGTTAAAAATGGTTAAGTATAACATGGACTTAGACGAGTCTAGAGGGACCCCTTAGTGCTTTGTTTTGATTGACTTAAGTGTCTAAGTGTTGGACTATTATTGGATTGTATAGGGGATTAATAGCATGTTTTCTTGACTTTATTTAGATTGTCGGACCCCGCTACCAGCCGTTACTGCATCAGGAGTACCAGGCAAGTATACTAACTCTTACTCTATCATTCAGAGTAGAGATGTTTTGTGTATAAAATGTTCGTAATGGTAGTTATATGTGAATTATTATATTGAGGAGATAAGGGAAGTATGGTTAGGAGTAACTTACGTTTCCCTTTAGATGATGTAACATGAGGAGTAAATAGTGAATACGAAGTAGTGAGGAGTTGGATTTTCTTCAAAAACCCGGACAAAGATTTTAAAGAATTTCGCAATAATGAACCTAAAGGAAACATCACCAATAATCTAGCGTTTATTAATCAAGTAGATACTTGGGTAGCATTTACTGACTAAATGAACCTTATTCGTCTAATTAGATTTATTTAATTAGAAGAATATTATTTTCAAAAAAAATGTTTTCTTAAAACAACTTTGTCCGGAGAAATATCAATGTTGATTTACAAAATTATTCTATCGAGGTGATTACTTTTAGAGATGTTTTCTTCTTGCAATATATATATATATATATATATATATATATATTATTTTTGAGCTGTTACTTGAATAATATTATTATGCTAGATGTTCTATTTTAGTTCATGAGATGGTCCGTATTGTGGGACATCTATCGAGTTACTTCATTCGTACTCGAAGAGGAGATAATAAAGGCGTATTAATAATATCTTCATACTATATATTTACTGTTATTTAAGGGTGGAGTTATGTATATATTTATATATACTGACATGGGTCCTTCATTCTGGATTCATAGTCAGAACAATCTTTCATAAATATTTTCCTCCACTCATTCGGAAGGAGAACCAAATTATTGGAGGTGTATATCGTTCATTGTTTCTGAACGATATTGGAGTATTAATTCGTTTCAAAATAAATAAAGGTGCACGTGTTATTTCACCGTGACGCCTAAGCTATTTGTTGTTAAAGGTGATCGAAGATTCCGACACCTAATATCCTGGACTGAAAGTGCGTAAGAGACCGGGACAGGGCCGGCTCAGCACATAAATCGATGAAAGTGCGTACGAGACCGGGACAGGGCCGGCTCGGCACATAAATTGATGAAAGTGACCGGAGTAACGCACCGGCCCAACTAAGGGTGAGGGTCCGAGTCTGTCGACTCATCCTTATGAGGAATATTATTGGATGGTTCGAGACGTCGACTGTCCTTTCTATCGATAGAAAAAAATTGAGATGTGACAATGGATTGATCATCCATTACTTGATGCAGCGTTCGAGGAAAAGTCCAATCATTGATTCTCTAGCTATTAACCGATGCCTTTGTGGTTCGGATTAACTAGGGTATCGATCTGAGAAATTATTATATTATATTATTATATTGAGGAGTTTGAGCAATTATCATGTTACCGTTGAGTAACATGGAGAAGTTATTGAGATGTATTTATTCCATCATTTGGGTATTAAAATTCCGAGATAAATCTCTTTTCAAAATAAATATATATTCGTATGAGGGGAAAAGTTTTGTAGAGCGGTTTAGTAATATTTTGTGTGAATTGTTGGGAATAGGGGATAGTTATAACCTTGCTGGGCATTCTTTGGCTCATTCTTGTTATTTTATATATTGTTAAGCAGCGGCATCCAGGGCTAACTCAAGTATGGCCAATCGAGGCAAGGGGAAAGCGACGAACTACTGATTCAGCGCGGTGGCCTTGTAGTATCTAAGTAAGGTGGAAGCTGAAGAGTAGTGGTTTAGTATTTTGTTATCTAGTATTTTGGAATTGTAATAACATTCAGAAATTCTAGTAGATGAACTCGTGTTGTATTAACCTTTGATTTATGGAATGCTTGTTCTAAGACTATAACCCGTGGAGTAATTGTGGAGTCTATTAAGAATATTGTTGTAGATTATATTATGAGCAGGTGATTGTATATTCCGCAAGAGGTGTGACAACCTGGATTCCGGTAGGGAATTTGGGGGTGTTACAGTAATGGTATCAGAGCGATAGGTTATAAACCTTAGAACAAGAGTTTTAGAAACCGAAAGACCGAGATGGAAGTTCGGTAGTAGAACCTTAAGGGGTAGTTAGGGTAGAGGCATGATGGCCCAGACCAGTAGTAGAATCAGTGGGGACGAGAAAAATGTGTATCCATGATTATTGAAGGAGTTAAAAGTTATATGGATCCGTAGATATATATATGTGTAGTTGCAAATGCATTTATATATATTTATGTGCATGTGTATATACTGTTTGCTTCGTAAATAAGTGTTTCATGAGTATGTAGTTTCATTGGACCGACTGATTTATTAAGTTTTCTTTTATTATAGGAGAATGCCGCCTAGAAGGAACGCGGGGGCTAACCCTGATGAAGAATCAATTGGAGGTGGAGGAAATACAGGAGGAGATAACAACCAAGGAGATAACCAGAATAACAACCAGAACCAGCAAGGAATGAACCAACTTTTGGATTTGTTGAGGCAAACCCTAGACCGTGGCCACCAGGATCCTAGACCTAATGTAGGGAACCAGACTGCAGCAGCTTTCAAGGCTTTTAAGTCAATCCAACCACCTGAGTTTAAGGGGTTCGGTGAACCAGTAGAGGCGAGGTCATGGCTGAAAGAGATGGAGAAATCCTTTAAGATTATAGGAGTGGAAGATGCGCAGAAGACGATCTTTGCCACCTATTTGCTGAAAGAGGAGGCAAATTATTGGTGGGAGTCTAAGGAAGCAATGGAACCTGAAGGGGTAGTAACCTGGGCGAGATTCACTGAGTTGTTTTTGGAGAAGTACTTTCCTGAGCATATGGAGGGCAGGATGGAGATAAAGTTTTTGGAGCTGAAACAGAATAATAAGACAGTAGCTGAGTATGAGAAGGAGTTTACGGAGCTAGCTAGGTTTGTACCACATTTCGTGGATACCGACAAGAAGAAGGCGAGGAGGTTTCAGCATGGGTTGAAACCGTGGATACAAACTAGAGTAGCTGTTTTTGAGCTTACTGAGTATGTTAAGGTGGTGAACAAGGCAGAAGTGGTAGAAGCAGGGAGTAATTTTGATCCCAAGGAGAATGAAGGGAAGAAGAGAAAAGCGGAGAGTTGGGGAGGAAGTCAGGCCAGTGGAGCATTTCAGAACCAGTATGGTAGGAGGTCTGGATTTAAGGCTGGGAGGTCCGGGGGGTTTAACCCAGCAGAAAGTATGGCTAGTGTACAAGTGGGACAACAAGGAAATTGGAGCCAGTTTAGGCAGTCAGGACCACCGCTGCCGGACTGTGAGGTGTGTGGAAAGAAGCATCTGGGAGTTTGCAACCAAGTTAAGTGTTATAACTGTGGTCAGGAGGGGCATCAGAAGATGAATTGTCCCAGGAGGGGAGTGGTTTGCTTCAAATGTGGAAAGGAGGGCCACATCTCTAGAGATTGTAGAGTGTCGACAGCTGGACCCGCGACATCGCGACAAAGCAGTGGAGTTAATAGCAACCGACAAACCGCTAGAGTTTTTAATATGACATTGGCCGATGGCTTAAAGGAGAGGAACGAGGCGCCAGGTACACAGTTTCTTAAATTTTGGGAATGCATAGATTAATGATGAGTTAGTGTAAAAATAGAGGCATGTTAAGGAATAAGAGGGTTATCGGAGATGGAATAGCGTTATAATATGAGAATGTATAACTGGAAGTAGAAAGCATAGTACGGGTAAGGCGAATATATTGACTAGTAGAGTACGAGACAATTAACCTTAGTTGTTACCTGCGTTGATTCCGAGGACGGAATCCTTTTAAGGAGGGAAGATTGTAAGAACCCAAATTTTCGGTAGAATTAAAACTTTTATTATTAAGAATAGGTATATACGTGAATAGTGTTGTCATACGTGAATAGTAATTTGGTGGATGAATAATAATTTTGAGGATTAGGAAAAGTTTTCATGTCACCTATGTACGAGACGTAGAATGGATATTCCGAAGTCGTACTAGTGACCCATGGAGTAAATAAGTGTATGTAAAGACGATCGGAATTCAGAGAATCCAAACTTTATTTTATTCCAATTTTGACAGAGGAGTCAGGGATATAATAATTGGATTATTAATTGAGGATATTGGATATGAGAAGTCCAAGGAGGGATATATATTATGAGAGGAAAATGGGATTGAGGATGAAACCCTAGAGGTGAGGAATAGAGAATACTTGAGAAAATCGGGAGGACGTTTCCAGAGATAAAGAGAGAATAAACAAGGAATGTTGGATTTAATATTGGATTATAGATTGAACACATGACAAGATTAAATACCATGCAAGATTATTAAGTGCAACAAATCAATAGAAGTAGTGTGAAACCAAACAAGATGCAAGTGGATTAAGAATAGTACAAGGTGAGGTGTTCTTGTTAAAACCATGCAAATAAAACACCTAAACTCTCCCATTACTTGACACTTGTGTGGAAGGAGAATATGAAGAGTAGCACAGCTGATAAACATAGCAAAATATCACACATTAGCTAGAAAACAAGTCAAGAAAGCTAGAGAAAAACAAGCTAACTCCATTTCTTTCCAAACTGCCCAGCATGAGCTACTATGAAAGAAAAATTCATATCTCCACTTCTATCCATTTATAAATCACCAAATTTGAACCATAGCTTCCTCAATATATGTATAACATTCGTTCAAAATTTCATGGCTAACAAAGGAGTGTAGCCTAGTCAAATCCCTTCCCCAAGTTGAAGAACCAAACCTGTCCAGATTCTGATCAGCAGAAAGAAGAGCCTCAAAACCCTAGCAACCGAGCACCAAATCTTGTGATCTATAGCTCAAAAGAAATCCCTTGAAGAGTAGAAGGTGTGGTAAAAATTTGAGAACCAATCTCTAATTTTTCGATTTTATATAGATTTTACAAAGTTGATGATGAATAGTGTTTTAAGTTGGTTTCTTGTTTTGTTCATGGCTTTTAGGCTTTGTTAAGACTACCCAAGGCTATTATAAGGTGTACAAAGCTTTGTTAGTGTTGTGAGAGTATCAAGAAAGGTATAAACCTCAACTTTACCTTTTATATATATGAGTTTTGGTGAAGTTTTGATGCTAGTGTAAAGATTAGTTCATGTTAAGAATTTATATGATTGTTTAGCTTTGTCTTGAGGTGTATATGTTGAGTGGTGGTCATTGGACCTTACCACTGCCCTTAGAGGCCTAGTATGAGTGTTGGTGTGTAATATTAGAGTATGGGTTGCCTTGTATGGCTTGATTGAGGAGTTACAAAAATGGTAATGTTCGATTTAGAGCCGTTATAATGCCCAAATTTCTTGAACAATGTTGACAGTAGCTACCCGAGTCCTTAAACATGTTTAAATTGCAACCACTGACCATATTGGGTAGGTTTTGGATTCTAGTTTATGTGGCCGCAAGAATCGTGTCAAAAGAGTTTACGGTTTGTGAGTAATGACCGTTTTAGTGAAAGCGATTCGAGAAACCATGTCGCAGAAATGTATCAACTTTGAGGTTAAGTTTGAGACCCTTAAAAATTGAATTAGAGTATGATATTTTGAGGATAAATACTAAGGTCAGTTAGAAAGGTTTGTACGAAGGTTTCGAGTTAAAAAGATTATTTTTCGATTTTATAAAAAGGGCGTAAGCCGAGATTGCGCAAGTGGAAAACCCCTTAGAAAGACCATAAGACTCACTGCATAGCCACTGCCCTGTTTTGAAAATTCCGAAAAATGAGCCTTCTGACCAGAGCCAAGTTTTGAGTTAGTTACCTTCTAGACATTCCCTAGATCGTGTACGCGAAAACGGTGCGTCATTTGGGTTAACGGTTATCGAGTTATGAACATTTTAGTGAAAGAGGTGCAAATAGTAAAACCCGTAGTTGACTGAACTTCAAAAATACAATTCCCCTGCCTAGACCCGTAGATTTGAATCGAAACTTTTATGATAAATATTACAAATACCAAAGGTGATTTTAGAGGTGGTTTCGTATTTAAATACATTCCCGGTGATTTATTAAAAGTGTTGGAGTGCGAGTCACGGAATAGTGAATCTCAGGAAAGTCAACTCTAGAGGTGCTACTTGACCATCCGCTTTGGCTGAGTTAAAAGAGGAATTTCGAGTCGACTAAAACATGAAACTTGTTAAGAATTATCAAGGCAACATATTGGTGTAAAGAACGGGGTTAAAAATGGTTAAGTATAACATGGACTTAGACGAGTCTAGAGGGACCCCTTAGTGCTTTGTTTTGATTGACTTAAGTGTCTAAGTGTTGGACTATTATTGGATTGTATAGGGGATTAATAGCATGTTTTCTTGACTTTATTTAGATTGTCGGACCCCGCTACCAGCCGTTACTGCATCAGGAGTACCAGGCAAGTATACTAACTCTTACTCTATCATTCAGAGTAGAGATGTTTTGTGTATAAAATGTTCGTAATGGTAGTTATATGTGAATTATTATATTGAGGAGATAAGGGAAGTATGGTTAGGAGTAACTTACGTTTCCCTTTAGATGATGTAACATGAGGAGTAAATAGTGAATACGAAGTAGTGAGGAGTTGGATTTTCTTCAAAAACCCGGACAAAGATTTTAAAGAATTTCGCAATAATGAACCTAAAGGAAACATCACCAATAATCTAGCGTTTATTAATCAAGTAGATACTTGGGTAGCATTTACTGACTAAATGAACCTTATTCGTCTAATTAGATTTATTTAATTAGAAGAATATTATTTTCAAAAAAAATGTTTTCTTAAAACAACTTTGTCCGGAGAAATATCAATGTTGATTTACAAAATTATTCTATCGAGGTGATTACTTTTAGAGATGTTTTCTTCTTGCAATATATATATATATATATATATATATATATATATATATATATTATTTTTGAGCTGTTACTTGAATAATATTATTATGCTAGATGTTCTATTTTAGTTCATGAGATGGTCCGTATTGTGGGACATCTATCGAGTTACTTCATTCGTACTCGAAGAGGAGATAATAAAGGCGTATTAATAATATCTTCATACTATATATTTACTGTTATTTAAGGGTGGAGTTATGTATATATTTATATATACTGACATGGGTCCTTCATTCTGGATTCATAGTCAGAACAATCTTTCATAAATATTTTCCTCCACTCATTCGGAAGGAGAACCAAATTATTGGAGGTGTATATCGTTCATTGTTTCTGAACGATATTGGAGTATTAATTCGTTTCAAAATAAATAAAGGTGCACGTGTTATTTCACCGTGACGCCTAAGCTATTTGTTGTTAAAGGTGATCGAAGATTCCGACACCTAATATCCTGGACTGAAAGTGCGTAAGAGACCGGGACAGGGCCGGCTCAGCACATAAATCGATGAAAGTGCGTACGAGACCGGGACAGGGCCGGCTCAGCACATAAATTGATGAAAGTGACCGGAGTAACGCACCGGCCCAACTAAGGGTGAGGGTCCGAGTCTGTCGACTCATCCTTATGAGGAATATTATTGGATGGTTCGAGACGTCGACTGTCCTTTCTATCGATAGAAAAAAATTGAGATGTGACAATGGATTGATCATCCATTACTTGATGCAGCGTTCGAGGAAAAGTCCAATCATTGATTCTCTAGCTATTAACCGATGCCTTTGTGGTTCGGATTAATTAGGGTATCGATCTGAGAAATTATTATATTATATTATTATATTGAGGAGTTTGAGCAATTATCATGTTACCGTTGAGTAACATGGAGAAGTTATTGAGATGTATTTATTCCATCATTTGGGTATTAAAATTCCGAGATAAATCTCTTTTCAAAATAAATATATATTCGTATGAGGGGAAAAGTTTTGTAGAGCGGTTTAGTAATATTTTGTGTGAATTGTTGGGAATAGGGGATAGTTATAACCTTGCTGGGCATTCTTTGGCTCATTCTTGTTATTTTATATATTGTTAAGCAGCGGCATCCAGGGCTAACTCAAGTATGGCCAATCGAGGCAAGGGGAAAGCGACGAACTACTGATTCAGCGCGGTGGCCTTGTAGTATCTAAGTAAGGTGGAAGCTGAAGAGTAGTGGTTTAGTATTTTGTTATCTAGTATTTTGGAATTGTAATAACATTCAGAAATTCTAGTAGATGAACTCGTGTTGTATTAACCTTTGATTTATGGAATGCTTGTTCTAAGACTATAACCCGTGGAGTAATTGTGGAGTCTATTAAGAATATTGTTGTAGATTATATTATGAGCAGGTGATTGTATATTCCGCAAGAGGTGTGACAACCTGGATTCCGGTAGGGAATTTGGGGGTGTTACAAGATACATGTATAAGCAAGTAGAAATCAAGCTAAACCCAAAGACATACAAACTTCCCAGCAAGAGCAAGGGGGAAAGAAAAATTCATATCTCACGATCTAGAGCTTCTAAAATCACCAAATTTTAACCATAGCTTCTCCACTCCATGTGTAAGGTTCTTACAAAATTTCATGACAATCCAAGTAGTATAGCCTAGTCAAATCCATGCTCAATGTGGGAGAACCAAACCTGTCCAGGTTCTGGCCAGTAGCAAGATGGGGCTCAAAACCCTAGCTCCCATGGTTGGATTCTTGTGTTCTATAGCTTAAAACAAAGGTAATCAAGACCCCAAGGTATGTTCAAAATCTTAGCTTCAAATATTGAGTATAGCTATGTCAAAAGATGGATCAAAAATGATGATGAATAGTGATTTTCAAGAACTAACTTTGTGTTCTTGATTTCTTTTGATTGATTCAAGTGTACTAAGGCTACTTAAGGACCATTCAAGGCTTACTAGGGGTTATTCACTCTTCAAGAAGGTATAAATCTCAAGATCCTTTAGTATTACTTTGAATATATGATGGATTATAGAAAGTTTAGTGATTAAGGTTATGATAAGTGATTATTCATGATAATATATGTATTTGTAAGTGGTTTAAGTTGAATATGGAAGTGGGTTGTGATTGTAACCATGGTTGGTATGATGACCACATGGTGTAGGGTTGATATATGTGTTTGATGATGGATTTGGAGGAGTAATATCTTGGAAAGTATGAAAATATAGCCGTTATAATGCCCGATTTTCGTTAAAACAATGATTATTTGTTAAAAATAGGGAAACCCGAATCTGTCCAGGTCAGTAGGGTATCCCAACTGGTCAGAATAAGATAGGTCTTAGTTCATATATCGTTTTGATATAAAGTACGTTAAAATCTGATGAACGGTTTAGGAGAAAAGTCAGTTTTAGTGAGAGACGTTCGAGAATCGAGAAAACGTAATTGTATCAACTTTGAGGCTATAATTACCATACTTAAACATTTTTAAAAGTTACGAAATTTTGGGATATTGTAGTGGGGTGGTCAGGGGACCATTACCAGTTGACCTTGCCTTAAAATTTGGAAATTATATTTTCTGAGAATTTTTACAGTCGAGTGTCGTTATTAAGGGAAATGGTGGAATACACTAAAACTTTGATCGAGTTTAAAAATGGTTAAGTTCATGTAAACTTTTGGTGCATAAAAACTATGTTAAACATATAATATGTGTCAAGGGTGTTATTGTATAGAGAATAGGTGATTAAGTGGGATGTATACTAACAGTGATCCTTTCGTTTCTATAGAAACGGGAGACGAACTCAGGATCATACCTGCTCGCTTTAGAGATCCAGGCAAGATTTTTCTATCTCTACTTGGAAAATTATTTACCTTCGAAGAAAATGATTTCATGGAATATATATGTGATGCTATTGTTGCTATTTTAGTAAAGGATTTATTTCCTGATTTTGGGAATTAAAGAAAGATGGATATGGATATATAGAGATGATTATGCATAAAGTGAACATGCTTTATGATTAAGAGTTATATGAAAGAATGGTATCAGTTGTTATCTAGGGTTATATGATTTATATTGTCATTCTTTTTAAATATTGTGATTTAATAAATATTATTTGATTATTATTTACTATTTCTAAAAAAAGGATGGAATATTTTATATATATATATAAGTGAACTGGATTCCATTAAATACAGAGAAGATGTCTGAGTCATAATCAGAGTATTATGGCATAAGCTTTAAAAGTGCTGACATATGTGAATGAAAGTGGAAATGGAAATTGAAAGGAAAAATGTGGAATGGTATTGGTATAAATGGAATACTGATTGACAAAAGAAAGGGATTGCAACAAAAAGCGTAAGAGGCTGTGTGCGGCACAGTCCAGCACTCAATATTTATTACGGCCCAAGAGTTGCCGAAGGAGGATGTAGCAGGTAGCCTTCCTCCAGGGTTGATGACCAGGTGGGATCATCCCTTCTACTAGTAGTAAACAGAGAGCAGTCAGGCGACTGATCATCGTCCTACGTATCTGGCGCTAGCAGATATCCCCAAAACTTAAAAGAAAGAATTAATAATGGTTTTCAGATCTGTATTCTGAAAAAGGAAAATGGTATGAAATGATGGAATTGTTTTTACAGTAAGAAGAGAAACTGATTTTATATTATTTTTATATAATTGTTGTATAAAAAGGGAAATGGAAAGATTGTATTGAGAGATGATGTGCAAATGATATATTATCTTGAAATATTATGCTGAGGTGATGTAATGGTTTTTAATTATTATAGAAGAAAAACTGATATTATATTATTTTGGAAGAAAAACTGATATTATATTAGAAGAGAAGCTGATATTAGAATGCTATATATTTCTTTTAGTATAAAAATATTTGGAAGGAGTAGTTATCAAATAAAAATAAATTCTTTTTATAATAATTATGATTTGTCTTCTGTTTATTATACAGATATATTTATGTTTCTTTTGAAGCTAGTTTATAAAATTTATTTTGCTGAGCTATTATAGCTCACTCTTGCTATTTACTTATACAACAGCTAGGTCGCATGCCGATACTTCGCACTACACCCCGCAAGAGGGTAAGGGAAAGGCGACCTTTTGAGAGAACGCTGGCACCTATCCCGGAGGTAGCGTATAGACAGGCGGGTCCTGGTAGACTTAAGTACATTAAGTGTGTAATCTCATGTAATAAACTTTTGGTTGTTGGAATGCTTCATGTAGAAGTATTATTCAACAACGTACTTAGTAAGATTCTGGGTTTGTAATAACTCCTTAACTCTAAACTTTTAATATTGTGGATGTTGTTCTCTGAGCATATGACTGGTGTGTGTGTGATGATATTAGTGTGGGGTCATTTGTGTGAGTATTAAATAGTATAAAAAAGACCAAGAGATATTGTTAATAAATGGAAATTGGAGTATGATGGCCCGGATTCTTGACCCCGGATCTGGGGCTGTCACAATGTATATGCTGAGAAATAACAGATGAATTGTTATTTGTTGGTATTGATGAACCAACAAATTTCAAGCAAGCGGCTATGGAACCAGCATGGAAGCATGCAATGGAGGCTGAAATATAGGATATAGAGAAGAATAATACTTGACAATTAACTGAAATACCACCTGGGCATAAATCAGTAGGTTTGAAATGGGTATTTAAATTGAAGAGAGACAAGAATGGTGAAGTTGTCAAGCACAAAGCGAGACTCGTGGCGAAGGGTTATGTACAAAAACAAGGCATAGATTTTGATGAAGTGTTTGCCCCTATTACTCGGCTAGAAATGGTGCGTTTGTTGTTGGCTTTAGCTGCTAAACATAATTTGGGAGGTGCATCATTTAGACGTAAAGTCAGCCTTTTTGAATGGGGAACTACAAGAGATAGTTTTTGTTTCACAGCCGAAAGGTTTTATTAAAGAAGGAAAAGAGCACTTGGTGTATAGACTTGTTAAGGCGTTGTGTGGGCTGCGTCATGCACCACGTGCATGGCATGCTAGATTGAACAAATATATCCTGAGCTTGGGTTTTAGCAAGTGCCCCTATGAGCATGCCGTGTATATAAAACGAGAGGGAGACGAAGCATTAGTCCTTGGTGTTTATGTGGATGATCTGCTAATAACGGGAATTAGTGTCTCAAGTATCAAGAAGTTTAAGAAGCAAATGGGAGATGAGTTCGAGATGAGTGATTTAGGCAAGTTGTCGTATTACTTGGGCATTGAGGTGAGTCAACTAGATGGTAAAATTGAACTCAAACAGATGGCGTACGCAAAGAAATTGCTTGAGAGAGCTGGAATGGCTGACTGCAGATCAGTTAAATATCCCATGGAGACAAAGACTAAGATTGACAAGGACGAAAAGGGGAAGGCTGTGAATCCCACCCAATTCAAGAGTGTAATAGGTGGGCTGAGATACTTAGTGCATACGCGTCCTGACATAGCATATGCTGTCGGAATAGTTAGTAGATACATGGAACGTCCGACTCCATTGAATCAAACGACAGTCAAGCGAATTCTGAGATACATAAAAGGGACATTGGATTATGGGTTAATATATTCGAAAGGGGCTGACAACTACATCTTGTCTGGTTTTTCGGACAGCGATTTAGCTGGGAACATCGAGGATCGAAGGAGTACAAGAGGAATGACATTCTATTTAGATGAAAGTCTCATAACTTGGGTATCACAGAAGCAAAGATGCGTGGCTTTGTCTTCGTGTGAAGCAGAGTTCATGGCGGCGACTGCTACGGCTTGTCAAGATGTATCGCTAAGAAACTTACTGAGTCAAATAATTGGGTGCAAAACTTGCTAGGGCTCTGCCCCCCAAGTGTTGCCCACAGATCCCTTCATGAACTTCTTCCAATGCTTCTCTTGCCTCTTGAGGCCTTAAACATTTCAAGTATGGGATGACAAACGACCTTTTGTACAGAATGCCTTCAATCAAAGTGTATCTCAATGCTCTTACTGAAAGTTTTCGTGCCTCCAAGGCATTGTCTGGGAGCCATCCGGTCTCAAGGTGTGCCTTGATAGGGTCTATCAAAGAGCACCCTACATCAATTGGTGCCAATAACTTTGAGTTTATGGTCGGGGCCTTCAAGACCTGAAAATAGACACTCCCAGCATAATTTTCTATCTCGGAAGAAGCAAATTTAGACAGGGCATCGGCCTTAATGTTTTCCTCAATCGGAATGTGCTCAACATAGCACTCCTCAAACTGGGACATAACAGCCTTTACTACTCTCAAGTATTTTGCCATAGTCTCATCCTTAGCCTGAAATTCACCATTTATTTGTGATACCACAAGCCTTGAATCTCCACAAACTTTGAGATTTTTGATCCTCATGATTCTGGCCAAACCCAAACCAGCTATTAATGCCTCATACTCCGCCTCATTGTTGGTAGTAGGAAAATCCAACTTTAAAGCGTACTCAATTGTGAACCCATCGGGGCTTTGCAAAACCAAACCTGCACCACTAGATTTTGTTTTTGATGCTCCATCAAAATAGAGCACCCAATATTCCTTCAGATCATGTGTAAGTTCTTCTTCTTTTTTCTCTTGCCCAGGGGTAGTCATTATCTCTTGCCCCCCGACTTCTTGGTTGTTAATAGTGCATTCAACCACGAAGTCAGCCAATGCCTGAGCCTTGATAGTTGTTCGAGGCTTGTATGTGATATCAAACTCTCCTAACTCAATCGCCCATTTGATTAGCCTTCCACTGGCCTTAGGGCTATGCAATATGTTCCTCAACTGCTGGTTTGTTAGAACTTGAATCTTGTGTGCCTGAAAGTAAGGCCGCAACTTCCTTGAGACGGTTACTAATGTCAAAGCAAACTTTTCTATGGGTGAGTAATTCAACTCAGCCCCATGCAACACTTTGCTCACATAGTAGATAGGTTTCTGGACTCTCTCCTCTTCCCGAATAAGGACAGCACTCAGGGCTTGTTCGGATACCGCCAGGTATAGACAAAGAATCTCCCCAGGACTTGGTTTGGTCAGCAACGGGGCTTCAACCATGTACTTCTTCAGTTGCTCAAAGGCCTCTTGGCTCTCAGATGTCCACTCAAAATTTTTCATCTTCTTTAACGCTTGGAAGAAAGGCAAGCATTTGTCACCAGACTTGGAGATGAATCTTCCTAAAGCTGCATCTCGGCCTGTCAACTTCTGCACATCTCTTATAGAGCGTGGTGGCTCCATGTCTAAAATCGCCCTGATCTTGTCAGGATTGGCCTCAATGCCTCTCTTTGAAACCATCAGTCCTAAAAACTTTCCAGATCCAACGCCAAATGCACACTTGGCGGGGTTCAACATCATCTTATGGTGCCTCAGCACTTCAAATACCTCTCCAAGGTGCTTGATATGATCAGCCTTGAGTAGGCTCTTGACCAACATGTCATCAACATATACCTCCATGGTTTTTCCAATCAGATGGGCGAATATCTTGTTCACCAATCGTTGGTAAGTAGCTCCTGCATTCTTTAGACCAAAAGCCATAACAAGATAACAGAAGACACCAAAGTCAGTTATGAAAGATACCTTAGGGATGTCATCCTTGTGCATCTTAATCTGATTATAGCCGCTGAATCCATCCATGAAGCTTAACATCTCATGTCCAGCTGTGGCATCTATCAACATATCAATCCTCGGCAGGGGAAAACAATCTTTTGGACATGCATCATTGAGGTCAGTGAAGTCTATACACATCCTCCACTTCCCATTTGCTTTCTTGACCATGACAGGGTTCGCTAACCATTCGGGAAACTGAATCTCTTCAATAAAACCAGCTTCCAAGAGCTTATCCACTTCTTGCCTAATGGCCTCTTGCCTTTCCGGAGCAAAGTTTCTCTTCTTCTGCTTTATTATCTTCCTTTTGGGATCAACATTTAACTTGTGAGTTATGAGTTGGGGGTCAATCCCTGGCATATCAGCTGCTGTCCAAGCGAACACGTCGCTATTCTTCTGTAAGAATTCTATCAACTTGCCCTTCAGGGGTTCTTTCAGAGATGCTCCAACATAAGTAACTTTTTCAGGATCATTCGGCTCTAGAGGTATGGGAATCAAATCCTCTGCTGGCTTCCCTCTATGTTCTTCATCATCGCGGACATCCATGTCTTCAATCGGAAGTACCTGCCCCCCGACTCCATCGGCCCTCTGCACGGCTACATAGCAACTTCTTGCCATCTTCTGATCACCCTTTTGTTCTCCGACACCATTCCGTGTCGGAAACTTAATCTTCATATGATAGGAAGAGGCCACAGCCTTAAACGCATGAAGTCCAGTCCTTCCAAGGATTGCGTTGTATGTTGAGGCTGCCTTGATCACCAAAAAGTTCAGCATCTGAGTCGCCTCTTTAGGCTTCTGTCCAATAGTCACGGGTAGCTGAATAGTCCCTTCAACGTTGGACTCCACTCCGTTAAACCCGTATATAGGCATGTTTGTAGGGGTTAATTGAGAGTCGTTGTATCCCATCTTCACAAATGCATCATGAAACAAAATATCCACAGAAGCCCCATTATCTATCAAGACTCGTTTTACTTCTGAGTTTCCAATCACAGGAGTTATGACCAGCGGGTCGTCATGGGGGAACTTCACCCCTTCCAAGTCTGAATCATCGAAACCAATCACCATCTCAGTTTTAGCACGCTTCGGGGCTTCTCCCACAATGTACATTACTTCTCTAGCATAAGCCTTTCGAGAATTCTTAGTTGTGCCAGCTGCTGTTGGGCCTCCCCAGATCATGTTGATAACTGCCCTTCGAGGCTGTGGATTGCGGTCATGGTTGTCATCCCTCCTGTTATTATCTCTCCTTTCATTGTCCCTTCTGTCATTGTCCCTTCTCTGGTTGCCACGGTCATCACCCTTGGTGAACTGGCTTCAGCCATCGGAAGTCCTTTTCCTTTTCAATGTCCAACAGGATCTGGCTTCTTAGAGCATTAAGCCTGGCATATTCGGAAAACCTTGGACCCGAGTTCTTTTTTGGAGCAGATTCAGAGTCTCTGCTAGTTCGGGGATACTTGTCCCTAGCATCGTACTCTTGTTCTTGCTTCCGCTTGTTGTTCCCTCCATTGCCCAATGCGGCTTCCTTCTTGATGCTGTCCTCAGCTTTTATATACTTGTCCGCCCTTCGTTGGAGTTCATCCATGCTTTCAGGGGGGTGTTTTGCCAACGACCTCTTAAAAAAGAGATCCGTGGTTCCATGCTGCAAGGCTACCATAGCCACCTTATTTTCCAAATCAGTGATATTCAGGGTCTCCTTAGTGAATCGCTTGATATAATCTCTTAAGGTCTCATTCATTCCCTGTGTTACATACATAAGGGATGCAGAGCTTTTCTCATGAATTCTTCCGCTAATGAATTGACTGACAAAAGCGGTACTCAACTCCTTGAAAGAGCTAATCGAGTTTGGAGGTAAACGACTATACCAACATTGCGCCATGCCCGACAGGGTTTGGGGGAATGCCCTACACTTAAGGGCATCGTTAGCAGGCTGCAGTAACAATGCGCTTGTAAACGTTCTCACATGAGTTGCGGGATCCCCCGTTCCATCGTAAGCTTTGATTGTGGGTATCTTAAACTTTCGGAAGATATGTGCGTTCATCACCTCCTCAGTGAATGGAGGGGTTGGATCATCAAGATCTCCTTGTAGCATCAGATCTTTGGGGTTATTCTTGGGGAGTTCCACCCTTGTAATTCCTCTAGTTGGGGCTTCAGCCCTTCGGTGTCTCCTTGAAGACCTCTTCAAATCTATGAAGGGAATCCCTCCTGAAGTCGGAGGAGGTCGAGTCTGATTAGGGTTCTGTCTCTCTTGCTCCCTTGCTTGGTCGTCCTTCAGCTTCTGAATCTCGGCTTCATAAGCCTTAATTTTCTCTGCAATTGTTAAAGGACCATCACGGTTTGATGGATTCCTCCTCAGAGGTTCCTTACTAGCACGTCGCCTCCTTGGGGCTTCGTCTCGATCATCGTCTTCAGATGACGAGTCTCCAGTATAAGGACCAGAGTAATCATAGTATCCTGGTTCAGGAGGGGACGGGCCTCTAAGATAAGGGGGTTGTTGTTGCCCATGGATCAGCCGAGCATGACCGCTTGGTCCTGGATCCCTTGGATCCTGGGGGTAGTTAGGCAGCCCATACAGTGGGTTGGTGTTGACAGGGAGCGAAGAAGTGGAGAGACTGTGAAGCGGCGGGCGGCTACTCAGAGGGAGAGGAGAGACTATCATCTGGAGCGGGTTAGTCTCTTGTCCTAGAGGGACGATTACTGGCTGAGGTCCTTCAACATGGGGACTCGTCCCTTGTGGTTGAGAGATCTGAGTATGAGGGTTTGTTTCCGTCAATGGGGGTACGTACCCTTGCTCTGTACCAACAGGAGGAGCAGTGATTGGTGGAACGACGGTTCCAGAGGTAGCCTCGGTTGAGACCGGTGTTGTTCTTCGAGTGGTAACCATGGTTGATGTCTTCGTCCCACAGACGGCGCCAAATGTTATGGAATAAAAACTAGGTTACGGTTTGTAATTAATGCAAGGGTGGTTGAGCTTCGAGCTTTAATGGCTGCTTCTGCGTTCGAGACTAAGCGGTCCTCACAGAATGCCTACGTATCTCTGTATTAGAGAATCAAGCCAAGAAAACGTAGTTCTGAGAATGAGGGGTCAGGCCCTTTATATAGGCTTGAGAAGCCTTAGAATTATGGTAGGATTTGGAGACTTGGTGGACAAGTCTTGGAGGAAGGTTCTAGATCTATTCCTTATAGGAATCAGTTTCCATATCGAATTGGATGCCTTGGTGGCTAAGTCTGAAGGGGATATTATCCTTATCCAACTCTTATTGCTGAGTCGTTTATTTCCCCCAATATTAATTACGAAATTAATATTAAAATAGAGATTCTGACCTCATTAATGGGCCCCACGTTTTGACCATACTGGGTCTAATTAATACCATATTAAATGTACCTTTAGGGCTTATTTTCAGCCCATATCAACAACATATTTATTTTAAAATTTTATAATATAAATTTTATACCATGCATATCATTAATTAAATTTATATTTAATTATATAATTATGATTAATTTATAGAGATTTTACTACTAATTCAACCAAATTATTTAATTGGTATTCGAATTTATTTGAAGATGAAATCAAGTCGAAACGATTTCTAATTTTTATAAACTTGCTATAGGTAAACTTGGTATAGATCTACTAAGATTTCCAACCAAATTAATTTTTTATTTTTTAAAAATTTGAAAATATCGTTAAATATCAAGTTAATCAAATATTAATTAAAATTTAAATTATATTCTAAATATTATATAGTCACATTTACATATCTCAATTCAATCACATTCTTCTTTTTTACATTTGTAACATAACTTATTTAAAATTTCAACTTATTACGTAACTTTAATATCATGACTATTATAACAATATTATTATTCTATAACAATATTATATTTTAGATATTACATAATTTTAAAATATCATAAAAATCAATATAAAAGATAATAGTGTGTATTTAGGCCACGTGTCTCATTATAATTGGGTAATACTAGAGCACATGGATTGTGCTTCTTTGAATTGCTTACAGCCATTGGATGTAGTTAACAAGATCTCGACCGTTTAAATTCTTACTTTTTTTGTCAGGTTTCAAATTCTTATTTTGATCATTCTCAAATCTCATCGAATCGGTTCAAGTTAATTTATCTTTCCTCACCGAAAATATCTCTCTCTCGATTCACAAGGTTGCTGGGTGTTGGGTTCATGTAGCTCTTGATTTCAATAATTAAATTTATTACTTATAATTGTGTCTATTAATTCATCTCTCTCTGTGATTGTGATTGTGTTTGTTTGCAGCGGCTTGAGGAGGTCGACGAAGAAAGCTCGCGATTTGGGGATTTGTGGGTTTGATTTTGTTGATTCGGAGAAGTATTTCTTGTTCTTTGTTGTGAAATAGTTGTTGAAGCTTGTGCAGGAAGGGGCTGAACTTCAAGTCTGCAACAGGTACTCTGTTTATAGTTTGGGATGCCGTAGGGAACCTCCCATATTCATTGACCATATCAGAATTCGGTGGGATAGAGGATGATGCGGTAGATGATGGTGGGGATGATGACGAGTACTAGGATGATAATCAAGAGGATGTTGTTATAGATGTAGAAGGTAGTGGAGATGATGGCCTTGGTTCAGAAGAAGATGATGTGGAAGTTAGTATAGACGATGATGATGATTTAAGTCCCGAAGAGGATGAGAAATATTGGGAAGAGGTTTAACAAAGCTGTATATGGCGGTGAAGCTATGGAAAAGCTTGTTACAAGAAGTGTAAAAAGCTCCACCGAATTGTATGAAGGGATGGGTAAATCAATGGAAGAGGAGCAAAAGGGAACTTCGGACGACGGGGATGAATTGACGATGAGGGGGAAGTACACCGAGATGGGTATTAAGCACACCTGACTGTGTATATGCAGGGAGACATCTCGAGTGTAATGATTCCAGCCACATGTTTCTTAGTTGCTAGTAGTTGAAAGCACACAGCTGTGGCCTGAATTCGAGGTCGCCGGAATGATGGTGTGTTCATGTTCTAGTGCCGGTTTCTGGAATTTCCAGATTCCGGTACTATTTTTTTAAAATGTGTTGACTTAACTAACGACGGAATTAGCGTCGCAAATTATCTATTACTTTAATACTTTATTGTGGAATGTGGGACCCCAAGTTCAAACTTACGACGAAAAAGGAACTTGTGACGAAAATCGAATTTGTGACGAAAATTATAATTTGTGACGGAAATCTGAACTTCCTACTCGAGCAAAAACGATGGAATGATTCCGTCGTAATTGACCCCATTTACGACGGTTTCAGTACAAAAAAACCGTCGTAAATAGCCAAATTTCTTGTAGTGTAAGCAATACTAATACACCTTGATAGTCATAAACTGGACATATGTACCTTAGCTTCATGGGAGCATCTCCAAGGGGATGCAATTGTTAGCTATATTTTCTAGCTGGCACATAATTTTACCTAATATCTAGAAAATGGGCTTCTCCAAGAGAGCCCATCAGTTAGCAAAAATTTTAGATAACATGGATATGTCATCTATATTTGTTGATCTGTCATCTAAAAATATCCATGTCACCTCCGGCTTGATTACTTCCCACTATTAATGTAATTAATATGTCAATCTATTATATTTTGATGAGAAAATAATTTATATGTTATTTTTTTTCTAACAAAATATGAAGTTTTTATTTTTAAAATATTTTTAAAAAATTAGGAATGAAATTAAATTTAAAAAAATGTACAATTTGTATTATATAATAAAACTACTTTAATTAATTAAATAACATATATCCTTGTATATACAAAACCTTTATTTGATTGAATTTGACAAGAGCAAAATAACATATTTTCAAATAATAAGATATTTAAATTATTTAAATAACATATATATTAATGTAAAAAGTTTGTTTGATTGAATTTAGAAAAAAAAAATATTTTTGAGTTTTATCCCGAATAAATAACTACTATTTGAAAATATAGTCGTTAGGATTTCAAAAATAATAAAGTAACAGATTTTTAAATATAGCTATCGTTTATAGCTAACACCGGTGGAGGACACAAGGTCAGCAAATTTAACATAATCATCTATTTTTCTGATTTTAGCTCTAGAGGACATAAGCTTACAGCAAATTTAAAATAATCATCTATTTTATTTTAGCTAACAGTTATAGCTATCTCCATATCTCCCTTGGAGATGCTCTGATGTCATAAACTTTTCATTTTTTGCAGTAATATATTAACTTTTCATTTTTTGCAGTAATATATTAGCTCTTACTTTTCATAGGCTTGCTTGCTGTGTTAGTTGGCATCAAAGCAATCTTGTCTTTTAGCTATATTATAAAATATATAATAATTAAAAGTAAACATATTAGCAAGTTTATCATGCTAATATTTGTGTTAGTAATTATTTTTTTAATTTTGTTTGATTATAATAATCAAAATACAATTATATGGAAATACATGTTTTCCGTCTTACATTTCTTATGAACCACTCCCCCTCTTCCTTTCAATTAAAACCCGTTCCATTAATTGTTTTAATTCTTTTTCCTCTAAAAAAATTAATGTTTTAATTTTAATTAAGAAAAGAAAATTTTAAAAATAATTTATAAAAATATACTTGGGACTGAGATAGTAATATATTTGACTCAACAACTCCTCAATTTTTTCAAGTGATGTACATCAATCACTCCTTCAAAAAATTATTGGTACCTTGTATTCTTGAAAAATTATCAATTTCATTTGTCTTATATTTGTTTCATTTTAAAACTTAATCATATAGAAAAACAATGGCCTAGACTAAAATTCATAAACCTTTTAGCTTTAAGATAAAATTTTTGGAATCATTTCCTTAAGTCCTAAGTCACAAATCTTATTCATTTTTGCAGTCATTTCTTAGGTAGTAAGTGGAGTCACATTATAATAATATTCCAAGCATACACCTCATTAAATGTTTTTACTTGGGTTTGTCTTGAAAAAACAAAGAAAAAAAACATAGAGAAAAAAACATAAACCACATTTTCACTTTAAGATAAATTTATTAAATTTTTTCTCATACTAAAATTGTTGGTCAAAACTTGTTAATCAATACGTGAAACTATATATAACAAACAATGTAATTCAAACAAAATATTCTAATTTTAGTAGATACCACCACATTTCAAAAGAACATGCTCGACTAAAAAAAAGAGTGGAAAATAACAAACTTATTCCAAATAAAATATTTAATCCTAGTTGGTACAACTACATTTTAAAAGAATAGTGGAGCTAGACTAACAAAAAATATTGCAAGTACTAGGTTTTACTCTTTATTAGTTTTTTCACAAAATCTTTTCTACTAAATTATATATATATATATATATATATATATATATATATATATATATATATATATATATATATATATATTTATAATAAATTATTATACACCATATTTTCCTAACGTAATACACCTTAATTTCCTTACGTCATAACAAATACACATAGACATACACTTTAGCTTCCCGATATTATTAATAGAACTGCCAACAACATGTTGGTGCAGTGGTTGAGTTACTGGCCTCCTTTGAAGGAGGTCAGGGTTCGACTCTGTGTGTGTGAGTTTATTAGTTTGTATTAGGTATCCTTTCTGTATTTGTATTTCTATATTTGTATTTGTGTGTGTGAGTTTATTAGTTTGTATTTTGTAATGGCCGGGGTCCTTCGGAAACAGCCTCCCGGGGGCATGGTGGTATTATAACTCTCCAATAATGTCCTAGTGGTGCCTTAAAACACTGCCTTAAAACACTAGGACATCCATCTCATGCCTTACTTTTAAGGCACATGTCCTAAATCACTTTTAACAATAAAAAATTAGCTTCCCTCCTTTTTTACACTTCTCTCTCCTCTTTTTTTTTCTTCCCTCCAATTCTAATTTAAATATATTATTATTTTAATTTATAAGGCACAAGTATAAGACATATTGTTGGAATTGATACACAAAAATCATGACTTAAATCACTAGGATACTATATTTTATTATATTTATAGGACACCAACTAGGACATTGTTGGACTTGCTCTAAGATAATGAAAAGGAACAATATGTTGTTCAATTCTCACTTTAAGATATGTTTTCTTAATAAATTTAATAAATCCACCTTCTCACTTTAAGATTCAATTAATGTTTCTTAAAGTTGATGTGAACATAAAATATACAATTTTTAAGAAAGGAGAAGTTAAACTTAACGGTCTTAAAAAACACCGTTAAATTAATCTTTGTTTTCTTCGAGGGTAAAAAAAGAAAAAAACCACGACTACGTTTTCAATTTAAAATAAATTTATCAACTTATTTCTCAATAATATTTAGTCAAAACTCATTAATAAAAAAAATAAAACAACAGAAGCAACATTTCAATAAATATATTTTAACCCATTTGAATAAATATATTTTAACCTCATAGATACAATTACATTTTAAAAAATCTTTGAAGATTGACTAACAAAAAAAGTGCAAATTTTTAAATTTGGTATTCACTTTATTAATTTTATCATTGAATATTCTCTAATTAAAATAACAAAAATAAAATTGTAAAAAAATATGCATTTCCCCTCGTACATTTCTTATGAATTACTACATTTTTTTACTCGTCAACTCCTCATTTTTTCGAATGGGCTACTCTCTTTTTTTCGAAAATTATTGGTGCCTTGTATTCCCGAAAAATTCTCAATTTATTTTGACCTACAAGAGTAAATTGAAACTTAACTTTACACAAAAACATGATTTGACTAAACTTCGAACAAAAAGGATGGAAATGAAGACTGAAAGGGCCACTGAAACGGGATTTAGGGTTTTGAGGGTAATTTCAAATTCTGAGGTAATTAGTGTTGAAATTTGATAAAGATAGTAATAAGAACAACAATGCAATGCAGAAAAAACTAACACCTGTATTTATAAATCGGAATGCATTTAATGACTACATTTTGTTCTCTCGTAATAAAATAAAACTGAATGTTTACATGCACTTATATAACGCTAAAGCCTACCAAGGTGGTGGCTAGAAAATAGCAAACTAACTTTATCTCCATTACTCCTACTAATTTAAATTACGTCCTACAAATACTCAACTACCTTATATGACCAGGTCACACCCATACATATAAAGTATTACACGTTCTAAATTATTCTTAACATTAAACATAAATATAAACCCAAGCCCATCAGCTAAACAAAGTCCATCAACTTAAACAAAACCTATTAGTTTAGATTAAATTCCCAACAATCTCCCCCTTAATCTAAACTTATCTTCGGTGCCCATCTCTCATCTTCCTCATCAGCCCGTATAGCTTTCAACTGAGCCCTTTTGGCTTTCAACATAGTCCGTATGGCTTTTCTTCACAAGCCCGTATGGCTTTTATTTCATAAGCCCGTATGGCTTTCTTCACAATCCCATATGGCTTTTCTTCACAAGCCCGTATAGCTTCTCTTTCATAAGCCTGTATGGCTTTCAATCTTCACACCTTCTTCAACCTCTGAAGATATACACCGATCCATCATCTGCAAATACACACCACAAATCACAGTAGTGCTGCTGTAATATTGACCATCCATTGCAGCCCTTTGTCCTCTATCAACCACCTATCCAGCATATGCGTAAACACATCATGTACACACACATATACTGCACCCCGTACTCCTTTTGACATAGCCTTTTACTCCCCCAATGTTTCCTCCTAGAATGGCCTTATAAATCTTCATTGCCCAGCAATGAAGCACACTCCAATGCTGCACAACAACAAAACTCATCTTCTTTTCCCTGGTCTCGCCATTTCCATCGCTGCACCATACTGCTACTTCCTTCATGGCTGCTGTGTTGCTTACTAACTCAACTACAGTTCGTCATTCTCTGTCACACCACCTTCTCATGTCCTCTTGAATCGAAAGCTCTTATACCATTTTGAAATTTGATAAAGATTATAATAATAACAACAATGCAATGCAGAAAAAGCTAACACTTGTATTTATAAATCGGAATACACTTAATGACTACATTGTGTTCTCTCGTGATAAAATAAAACTGAACATTTACATGCACTTATATAACACTAAAGCCCACCCAAGGTGGTGGCTAGAAAATAGCAAACTAACCCAGCTAGTTTATCTCCACTACTCCTACTAATTCAAACTACGTCCTACAAATACTCAACTACGTTACATGACCAGGTCACACCGATACATATAAAGCATTACACGATCTAAATTATTCTTAATGTTAAACATAAATATAAACCCAAGCCCATCAGCTAAACAAAGTCCATCAACCTAAACAAAGCCCATTAGTTTAGATTAAAATCCCAACAATTAGGAGGGGGCAAAAGGTGAAATTTGGTTTAATTGGAGGGATTGAAGGAAAGGGGAATGAAGAAAGTAGATTTGAGTTAAAAGACGTTCTAAAGTATTGGTTCTTTCTGGAGAAGGAGTTAGGATGCGATTGCTAATGGTAATATGAAGTTAGTGGAACTTGCTAAAGCAAGAATCAGGTTCCTTAAGCCTGTGGTTAAAGAGGATTTGTTATAAGAAGGATTGAAGGGGGGGAAGAGGCGCTGCAAGCTATTCGAACCTTTCTGTATAACAGTGGTTGGTGGGGCAAAGCGTAAAAATTGAAGCTAAGAGATGTAGGATGTAAGTTGGGAAAACTGGAGGAAGTAGTTGTTGAGCAAGAGAAAGATGTAATGGACTTCATTCTTCAGCACAGGAGTTTGGTTCATCCTAATATTCTAAACACTACAAGAAATTTTAGTTTTTACAACAGAAAATTCTGTTGGCAAAGTAAGCAAATCCGTTGGTAAGACAACTTGCCAACGGAATGCCAACGGAAGAGAACCGTTGGTACAAACCACGTTGGGAAGGGCCTTGCCAACCGAATGGTTTCTGTTACTAATTTTACTAACGGAATAGCAACGAACTACCAACAGAATTCAAAGTCACTAAAAAAGAGCACCTTGCCAACGGAATTGAATCCGTTGTTAAATTTAGTAACAGTTTGCCAACGGAAATCTATTGTTAAAATAATAACAAGCTTCCAACAGAACATGTTGTTGCTAGTTGTAAAATTAGCAATTTATGATGGTATATTTTTTTTTTTTGGAAAATAACATTCGTTATTGAAAAAGCTAACCATTATATAAATAAAATGCTTATTTTACCAATGAGTATCTCGTTAAAAGTTGTTATTGTCCCTAAACATTGAAATTACAACCTATCTTAACAACTTATATACATTGCCTGGACTACAAAATCAATCATGAATTACTAAACAGGCAAAAAATCGAATCTTTCCGAATGCTATCACATTAAAACTAGAATAGTGCACTTTGCTTCCACTAGACCATCTATCCTTTTCTGGGAAGAGGAGACACTTTCTGCAGAAATATAGTCTACGGATATAAGATCAGCTACGAATTCAGCGGGGTTAACATGATATGGGCAACTGTACCTGTTAATTCAACGATGACCAAATCAATAGGTTGCAAAAAACAATCCAGTCATGCTAGGCATATAATTATTAGGTGGAAATCGATTGCGCAAAGGCAGTTTAAAGAACATAGATCATCACCTGTTATTAGTACCTAATTAAAAGAACAGAGATCATTGACTCGGTACAAACCATGGGAAGGCACGAGCTCGAACACTCACCTAATTTCCATAGACCATAGTCAATACATAAAGCAATAAAAGTTATGCAAGTTAAACTACTTGGAAGGCAAAGCTGATTATCGTCTCAAAAGGCCACAAAAGGTCACATAAGATGTGAGGTAAAATGCATACGATCAAAATCACAAATACGTGTGCCTTTAGTAATGATGCTATGACTAAATAGAATGATGAGGTAAGTAGAGTATCATGAAGTGATTAGTGATATCTGCTTTAGAATAAATAATCATATTTGGTCCAAAGAATAATATACATGCATAAAGATCACATGACAGAGAAGAACAACGCATAGTATATGTAAAAAAAAAAACCTTTGTAATAATAGCTCAGCTCTGGTCCTGCATCGGGTGGAGGCAATCCCGTAATTACCTACAGATAAGGGTATAATATTTATATACCCCACACATATTAGTACAATGTAATAATGCTAAACTAACACATTGCAGATTAAACGTCCAGTTACCATCTCTAGAAGCATTATACCAAAGGAGAAAACATCTGACTTGTCAGGACATAAATATATAAGATATCATTAATTGCTACTACTTAACATGTTCAGTCAACCGATCTATAAAATAACTATCAATTCTCTACAGTGTCAGCTTTTAATATAAAAGTTAAAATTACATCGCCTAGCTATCAAAAGAACTCCTTGAAGCAGTATCATATTTGGGACAAAATACGGTTAGTAACAACACATTACTTGACAACCATTAAAACGGTGATATTAGAAGAAAATCATTTCTGATTATTTTTCACCTCATGTCTGTATTCTCTGCGATTGACAAACAAGTGAGATACATTGCTACAGTATGATAAGGTTAAATGAACATTGTCACTCTTTGTAATTGCTTCTTCAAGATTATCCAATCTTCGACATTCAATTGCCATTCCAATAGCCTGTCAAAATACACCTGTCAAAAGCAAACAGTAATATATATGAAATCCATACAACAAGAACTAAGGTTCATATAGTCTTCATACTTATCAAGCACCTGCTCAATGATTGCCTCCAGCCTAGGATCAACGTCTGCTTCCTGATTGGACTCTGCAACTTTGGTTTTAAGACTGGCATATTCATCTATGGCTTTGGCTGAGAAACAAAATTTTGACATTAAATATTATATTTAAACCAAGGCTTGTATATATTTTGACAAAATTGAAAGGCTTGTATATATTTTGGTTATTGCAAGGAAATAAATTTTGATTCCACAAGCAAAGTACCTAAAAGCGTGTGTACATAATCTGAATACTGAGACATCAAACAGAAGACCAGCTCCAATGGCATATGATAAAGAGTCATTCAATTCACCAAGTAATAAAAGACCTGCAAAAAAAAATATAATATAAATCATATTTGAAAGGAAGTCACCACGATATAAAAAAGTATTGAATGCTTTTAGTAATACTCCAATTCCAGATCTTAGCTATATTTGAGAACATTTGCCTCTGATAAAATGTTTGATTTTCCCTCTGAAATCAACTGGCAAAATGTTTGATTTTCCCTCTGATAAAATTAACACTAGAGCATCCGCTGTCATCTCCATCTTATAATATTGAAAATAATAATCCACCTGAGAAAAGGAGTATACAAACTTCACACTCCGTACACAAATGAAAGAAATCGGTCTTGAGAGACAAACAAAAACAAAAATACACACAGAGGAAGTACAGATACACAAAGCAAAGAACACTACGCCATAAACGCACATACGCAACCCTTTTTAAAAAGCGTTGCACAGAAAGCGTTTCGTTAGATAGAAATTTTGGGTCTTTTGCAACTGAGCTGAACTGGTGTTGCGTTAGATATAATTTAGTGTTGCGTATTACCCACAGTGTTTCACATCATGCAACACTAACTGCTGGTGTTGCGTTAGATATTTTTTTATTTTAATAAATGGTGACGTGGCAGAAGTGGGACCCACATATGCTGATATGGCATTTGCTAACGTGGCAATTGTGGGACCCACAATTGCTGATGTGGCAGAAGTGGGACCCACCTATGCTGACGTGGCATTTGCTGACGTGGCAGAAGCGTTGCATTAGATACCAGTAGTGTTGCATTTGCTGTTTGAAGTGTTTCATTATATATATTTTTAAAAAAAATATGACGTGGCAGGTGTGGGTCCCACCACTGCTGACGTGGTAGTGTGGGCCCCACAAGGGTGACGTGGCAGGAGGCCCATCATGCTGACGTGGCAATTGTGGGACCCACAATTGCTGACGTGGTAGAAGTAGGACCCACCTATGCTGACGTGGCAGGAGCATTGCATTAGATACCAGTAGTGTTGCATTTTCTGTTTGAAGTGTTGCATTAGATATTTATTTTATTTTATTAACTAGTCTTGTCCCGAATGATGAATCTATTTTTTTAAATTATTTTTGCGACGTTCCAATCACACGGATGTCAAGATATAACAATTTTAGTGATGTGGTAATTTTGTAAAAAAATTCCTATATTTATTTGGTTTGGTTTTATAACGGTCAAACCGGTCAAAGTCGACCTTCCTTTTAACTAGTCTTGTCCCGAATGATGAATCTATTATTTTAAATTATTTTTCGACGTTCCAATCGCACGGATGTCAAGATATAACGATTTTAGTGATGTGGTAATTTTGCAAAAAAATTCCTATATTTATTTGATTTGGTTTTATAACGGTCAAACCGGTCAAAGTCGACCTTCCTTTTAACTAGTCTTGTCCCGAATGATGAATCTATTTTTTTAAATTGTTTTTTCGACGTTCCAATCACACAAGATATAACGATTTTAGTGATGTGGTAATTTTTCAAAAAAATTCCTATATTTATTTTGTTTGGTTTTATAACGGTCAAACCGGTCAAAGTGGACCTTCCTTTTAACTAGTCTTGTCCCGAATGATGAATCTATTTTTTTAAATTATTTTTTTGACGTTCCAATCACACGGATGTCAAGAGATAACGATTATGGTGATTTGGTAATTTTTTTAAAAATTTCCTACATGTATTTGGTTTGGTTTGGTAACGGGCAAATCGGTCAAAGTCGACCTTCCTTTTAACTAGTCTTATCTCGAATGATGAATCTATTTTTTAAAATTATTTTTTCAACGTTCCAACCGCACGGGTGTCAAGATATACTGATTTTAGTGATGTGATAATTTTTTTAAAAATTTCCTACATGTTTTTGGTTTGGTTTGGTAACGGTCAAACCGATCAAAGTCGACCTTACTTTTAACTAGTCTTGTCCCGAATGATGAATCTATTTTTTAAATTATTTTTTCGACGTTCCAATCGCACGGGTGTCAAGATATAACGATTTTAGTGATGTGATAATTTTTAAAAAATTTCCAACATGTATTTGGTTTAATTTGGTAACGGTCAAACCGGTCAAAGCCGACCTTCCTTTTAACTAGAATCTATTATTATAAATAATTTTTTCTATGTTCCAATCGCACGGGTGTCAAGATATAACAATTTTAGTGATGTGGTAAGCTTTTAAAAAATTTCCTATATTTATTTACTTTGGTTTTGGTAACGGTCAAACCGGTCAAAGTCGACCTTCCATTTAACTAGTCTTGTCCCGAATGATGAATCTATTTTTCAAATTATTTTTTTGACGTTCCAATCACACGGGTGTCAAGATATAATAATTTTAGTGATGTGGAAATTTTTTAAAAAATTTCCTACATGTATTTGGTTTGGTTTGGTAACGGTCAAACGGGTCAAAGTCGACATTCCTTTTAACTAGTCTTGTCCCGAATGATGAATCTATTTTTCTAAATTATTTTTTCGACGTTCCAATCGCACGGGTGTCAAGATATAACGATTTTAGTGATTTGATAATTTTTTAAAAAATTTCCTTCATGTATTTGGTTTGGTAACGGTCAAACCGGTAAAAGTCGACTTTCTTTTAACTAGTCTTGTCCCGAATGATAAATCTATTTTTTTAAATTATTTTTTCGACGTTCCTATCGCCCGGGTGTCAAGATATAACGATTTTAGTGATGTAGTAATTTTTTAAAAAATTTCATATATTTATTTGGTTTGGTTTGGTAACGGTCAAACCGGTCAAAGTCGACCTTCCTTTTAACTAGTCTTATCCCGAATGATGAATCTATTTTTTTAAATTATTTTTTTGACGTTCCAATCGCACGGGTGTCCAGACAAAACGATTTTAGTGATGTGGTAATTTTTTTAAAAAAATTCTACATGTATTTGGTTTGGTTTAGTAACGGTCAAACCGGTCAAAGTCGACCTTTCTTTTAACTGGTCTTATCCCGAATGATGAATCTATTTTTTTAAATTATTTTTTCAACGTTCCAATCGCATGGGTGTCAAGATATAACTAAATGTGCATTTTTTTAATTTAAAATTTGATGAATAATATATTTTAATTATGGAAAAAATTTGTATTTTACAATAAAAAATGAAGTAAAAATACAACACACGTGACACACACAAGCAGCCCAGAATGAAAAATTGGGCGGGAAATTTCCCCCCTTAATTTCCCCTAAAAATTTCTAACTTCCCCCCAAACTTTACTCTCTACTCATTCCCTCTCTCCACAATAGACTCGATTAATAAACTCTACTCTTTAGTCTTTACAAACTCTTATACAATCACCTCTCTCTTTGTCTCTTATATAACCAGTTCTACGTTGCCTACTTTTAATTTGTTTTCTTTTGCAGGTAATTAGGGATTTGAATTTGGGGATTTGATTTACAGACCTTCTCCAACAGCAAGGACCGACAAGGACCGACACTGTACGGCCATAGTCTAAAGGCATCAGGTATTGGAGTTAATCTTGCTGCTGCAAATAGGGTGTACCTGTTGGAGCCATGGTGGAATCCAGCAGTTGAGGAACAAGCAATGGACAGAGTACATCGGATAGGGCAAACAAAAGAGGTAACAGTTGTAAGAATTATTGCTCGGAACAGCACTGAAGAGCGGATATTGGAGCTACAGGATAAAAAGAAGAGAATGGCTTCTGAAGCTTTTGATCCAAAGGGTGGGCGAGCAGAGCGACGCGAAATAAACATTGATGATATTAGGACTCTAATATCCTTGTAAGTTATTCTTACTCCTACAACTGTATGTGGTATTACTTTAGCTGTGTAGATAATTCTGTATGATGTAGCTTTCCTTTTCCATGCACCACACGGACATGAAGTAACCACTCATTATCTATTTTTGCTGAAAATCATCTTAAATAAATGCTTCTTTGAATTTCAAGACCCCTGCTTTTAATTTCGAAATCGAAGAATGTCAACGAACCAAGGTTGAGATTTGTCATTTTTATTTATGGTTGTATATACCTGTAAAGCTGTTTGATAAGAAATGAAAAGAGCACTGAGCATATACAAATCTTGGTTATCTATGTGGTTAGTGGGTAAAAGCATCTCCCTCGATTGCTGTGCCAATGGTTATAGTCGAGAATAAACCTCAGGCCTTCTGTTATTTGTTTAAACTTAAAGAGGAAGTCATATGATCCTCAATCTTTGCCCTACAAATTTGTTTACATCGTTTCCATCCTCGCACTGTTCCAGATTTGTTTTTTTCTTAAACTTTAAATTTTCCAAAGAACCCAAACATGATATGAGTGGACGTGAACTACTGAATTATACTCTGGCCTTACAGTGTCGGTCCTTGTAGTTGAGGTAATTAGAGATTTGAATTTGGGGGTAATATATTTATCTCTACACAGTCGTGCATTTCGCAACTTCCATCACCAACAACAGCTCATATATGAGATACGCTTGTCTAATCATGTGTATTATGTCAAGTTTATTAGTTTACAAAATTGACTAATGAAGCTTGGTGGCACAATTGGTTTGTCAATTCTTTAGAACATTTTATTTTCTTCTGATTTACTTGTCTAAAACCTGAAGTTCATGTATGCAGGGGATATCAAATCAGTGCCATTTATGAAGGCCCTTGGACAGTTTTCTTACCGTGTTGGTAATTTACACATATGTGACTGATATTCTGTCCAATTCATCATCAAAAATAAGGAATGTGCAGGAAATTCTTTTGTAATCTCTCATGCATATTTTTCATTTGCCGAAATGGTAATCTATTTCGGGCGATATGTTATGAGGGGGTCTGCAGGTGTAACTATGCTTACACATCATGTTGTTTGTACTCAGTTACTTGGTATGTGTACAGTGTACTGGCTCCTGGGGTCTCCAGTAGTGCGTACAAATGACAAAATGAAGCCTAAAATAATGTGACAACCTGCATAACATGCAAAGTTTTATGATGAAATACCGTAGAATCTGATTCTTATTATTATTGAATAAATATTACAGGTGCAAATGCAGGATATGGTTGATGCCATGGAAAGCCTGGAGTAAGAGATCTGGTACTCGCTTGTCATCGTCTTTCAACATTCATCCAGGAAGATTAAATATATGTCATGGTGCATCTGTTTGGTGCCTAACTTATATGTTATAAGAACCCTGCTCTCATATCTAGTAGAGCATGTTATATCAATGTTTGGATGTTTGCTTATATGATTATCGAAAGCAAAATTAAAAACTTAATGTTGGAGTTATTGTAATGTGTTTACTGTTTCCCTTAACTTATTTTGAATTCCCTGCATACAGCATACAGCATACAGTTAGCCAGAGGCTGAATAATGTTTAGAACTTTACTTGGCTGGCTGCTTAGTGACTATGAGAGCAAGTCCAAGGCGTAGCTATGTCCCTTAATTTTGCATATTTGAATCAGCATATCCACCCAAGTGAAAGCTGGATATTACGTATACACACCTGCAAAGCCATAACCAGTGTGCACTATGGGGATGTCTAGCATACAATTATTCACTTAGGCTTTGGAATCACTCTCCTAACTCTATTGCACTAGATTTTTTTATTTCTGTAACTTTCACCTATGTTATTCACTTGTTGCCAGGACATATTATTTGTTATTATTACTTCATCCCATGCCATGTCGGACTTACTCCCATTGCAGGTGCCTTGTTCTATTGCTTTTTGAGTTTTCAGCGATTTCCTTCAGTATCATTTGTTGAATGGTAAGTTTATATGTGTAACGTAACTTTACAGGAGCTATAGAAATGCATATGTGTGGAATTACTTGGCAGAGAATGATGATATAATTTTGCCATCAGAAGGGGCTGAATACATTTTGAAAGGTTCTGAACTTGTTCAAACTGCTTGCACTGGTCAGTACATCTCCCAACCAAACCCAAAATAGGAGTAGTAATTACTAAACTCCTCATTTAACCTGCAACTCTTTTTACACTGTTATGCTGTGATTTTCATTCTCTGCTTTCATGCTCATATTTTAGGCTTGCTGGTTTTACATCATATGCCTATGTTGATGTTTATTCCGTCACTTGTGACTTGGTTCCACGTATGATCTGTTCCTTTTTTTGAACTGGAGTACTGAATGTTGATTATTTTGAGAGTAAAACTTCTAGGATAGAAGATCAGGTACTTGCAGTTTTTTTTCTTCATAGAATTTTATTATTTGTACCGATTGTAATATGTTCTTATTTATATGATGCAGGTGAGAATGTGCTCCGATCAGGTTCAGAGACATGCTGAAGATAGGGTTCAAAAATCAGTCTCCTTGGAAAACACACAGAGGCTGTCTAATACTATCAACAAGGAGGCCACATTTTCAAGCGATTAAGATGATAATTATATTCCAATGACTCAAGGCGGCTCCACTTAGTATTTTTTTGTAGCTTTAACTAGCTAGTATTAGAACTTTGTAATTTAGAACTTCTGAAGTTAGAATTTGCGTACTTTCATAGTTAGGATGGTTTTATGTATACACAAAGTAGCTATTTCAAATTTTTTGAAAAAGGTGTTGCATTTGACTCTATTTGATGTTGCAGTATCGTAGATTTAGTGTTGCTTAAAATACGTTTGATGTTGCAAAAAAAACAAATGATGTTGCATTAGACTCAACTAGCGTTGCATTAGATAGTGGTCCTCTCTGTTGACGTGGAACCATGTGGGCCCCATTGCTAACGTGGCACCTTGATGGGCCCCATTGCTGACGTGGCATGGCCTCTAGTCATGACGTGGCACCTTGTGGGTCCCACTGATGACGTGGCATCTTGGTGGCCCCCACTGATGACGTGGCACCTTGCTGACGTGGAAACTTGCTGATGTGGCACCTCGTGGGATCCAATGCTGACGTGGCATGTGGGCCCCACTACTGACGTGGCACCCCATTGCTTAAATGGCTAAAAATCTAATGCAACGCCATATAGTGTTGCCTTTGCATGCTTTTGGTGTTGCATAAGGCCTCTTATGCAATACTTTCGTGCTGTTGCAATAGTTTGGAAAAAGCGTTGCATTAGGGGTCTTACGCAACGCCGGTATTGGCAACGCCCCTCTGGTGTTGCGTAAGACCTTACGCAACGCTTTTCAGGTCTTTTGCAACTTTATTTGGGGGTTGCGTATGTGCGTTTATGGCGTAGTGGAAGAACAAACAAACGAACCAAATATAATACACACATATACACACAATTTGGGGCTTGAGAGAATTTAACAGTTAACAGTAAAAGGTTTGAAACACAATACACATATAATCACAACTCAAATTGATGAAAAATTAAGAATATATGAGAGGTTAATACCCATGTTTTATGCCTGAGAGAGTGAACAAATAAAGAAGCTAGACAGTGAGCTTACGGTTACCTTAACAATATTAGAGAGATTACTGATTTGAGATGAGGAGTGGGAGAGAGAGAGAAAGGAAGCGTGTTCGCCGACAGTAAGAGGGATCTAGTAGAAAAACCCTAACATGCTCCTTATACATCATCTCTTACTTTTTTCACAAAGAGCCGCTCACAATTTCATCGGATGCCGTTTTTTTTTCAGCTTAGGCGCTTATAATTTTTGGGTTTTTTTTGGCTAAATAATTATTAAGGTTGTGCAAATCAAGACTTTCGATAATTAAATTTATGAATATTATTTAGAAAAGAAAATTGGTTTGGAGCTCCCGATGTATATTCCTGCCCGCGAAGAAATATTATGGGCATGAATTTTGATAATTAATAAAAAAAGGAAATAAAGTCAAAAATTAAATAAAAATAGGAAAAAAAATTCTGAATTTAATTTAAAATTTATACACATCCAAGTATTCATGCTAACTATTTTTATGATGAATATTACATAATTTTTGAAAAATTTGATTTTCCCTCATTTTTAAGTATAGTTTATAGAATTATTTGATACATTTATTAATTTGGTTAGAGATCCTTGTACAACACTACTACATTAACTAGTACTCGTAATAAGTGCTTTATCACGGATTGTTGTTTATATATTTTTTTTAAAATATTTTAGTACACGTAACTAGGGCTTTGTCACGGATTGTTGGTTATATTATTTAAAAAATATTTTTCGACGATCCAACCGTACGGAAGTCAATATATATCTTATTTAATGATATTCCCAAATTTTCAAAAAATAAAAAATTAGTTTGGTTTTCGAATTTAGTAAAACACTACTACATTGACAAGTACTCGTAACTAGTGCATTGTCACAGATTGTTGTTTATATTTTTTTAAAAATATTTCTCGATGATCCAAATGTACGGATGTCAAGATATATCAAATATAATGATATTCCCAAATTTTCAAAAAATAATAAATTAATTTGGTCGGAGATTTAGTACAACACTACTACATTGACTAGTACTCGTAACTAGTGCTTTATCACGGATTGTTGTTTATATTTTTTAAATATATTTCTCGACTATCCAATCGTACGGATGTTAAGATATATCTAATATAATGATATTCCCAAATTTTTAAAAAATAAAAAATTAATTTGGTTGGAGATCTTAGTAAACACTACTACATTGACTAGTACTCGTAACTAGTGCTTTGTCACGGATTATTGATTATATTATTTAAAAAATATTTCTCGACGATCCAACCGTACGGATGTCAAGGTATATCTAATTTAATGATATTCCCAAATTTGCAAAAAATAAAAAATTAGTTTGGTTTGAGATTTTAGTAAAACACAACTACATTGACAAGTACTCGTAACTAGCTTTGTCACGGATTGTTGTTTATATTTTCTTTAAAATATTTCTCGATGATCCAAATGTACGGATGTCAAGATATATCTAATATATGATATTCCCAAATTTTCAAAAAATAATAAATTAATTTGTTTGGAGATCTTAGTACAACACTGCTACATTGACTACTACTCGTAACTAGTGCTTTGTCACGGATTGTTGTTTATATTATTTGAAAAATATTTCTCGACGATCCAACCGTACGGATGTCAAGATATATCTAATTTAATGTTATTCCCAAATTTTCAAAAAATAAAAAATTTGTTTGGTTTGAGATCTTAGTAAAACACTATTATATTGACTAGTACTCAAAACTAGTGTTTTGTCACGAATTGTTGTTTATATATTTTTAAAAATATTTCTTGACGATCCAATCGTACGGATATCAAGATATATCTAATATAATGATAATCCTAAATTTTCAAAAAATAAAAAATTAATTTGGTTGGAGATCTAATCATTTTTGTAAATAATTAATTTATTGCCAACGGATACTAACAGTTTGCCAACGGATTCCGATGGGAATCTGTTAGCAATTAATTTTAACTTATTACCAAGGAACTAACAACCGATATAACTTTAACCGATCTACAATTGCAATGGATTCGTAACGGAATGGAAAAATAACCAATCTACTTTTGTAACGGATTAGTAACGGAATGTATAGTAACGGATTGCCAACAAACTACCAGCGGAATGAACAACAAATTATTTCGTTAATAACGGATTGCCAACAAATTACCAACGGAATGAACAAAAAATAATTTCGTTAGTATTCCGTTAGTAAGACATTGATAAACCGTTGTTATTCCGTTACTAATCTGAAAGTAATTATATTTACCAACGGAATTTTCCGTTGGTAAATATCTGTTAGTGATCCGTTAGGAATTTATTGGTATAGCAGTGACATGCTCATTCGTTACCAATCCGTTGGTAAATGCCAATGGAAACATTTCCGTTGGTAGATTCCATTGGCAGAAATAGATTTTCTTGTAGTGAAAGACACTACATAAAAGGGATAACAAGGACACCCGTATGGCTCTTAATCAGTTTCATTACAACTCGTTACATGCAACAAAGGAATTGGACTAACTCGGAGAATGGCTAGTATGAAAACAAGGAAAACACACAGTGAAAATGGTTGGTTGTGTGATAAGAATTATAAAGGAGAAAATAGGTGGAGAAGTGTGAAGGATTCTCCATGGAATGTCAGGAAAGAAGAACAATTTCTGAGAAATTCTTTACTTATTGGGGGAGGAGATAAGTCAACTAATACAACCAAGGGGAGGGAGAGATTTCATGAAGATTGTATAAAAGGAGGTATCCCAGCTCGTTCTGATTTAAGCGTAGTACTGAACTTTATTCTGGATAAAAAGGATTGGGTGGAGCCAAGTGTTCTAAAGGATGCTTTGGACCTTGAGGATAAAGCTATCTCCCTGGCACTGGGACAAATTCATCATAAATCGTTAGAAAAACATCACACTGATGAGGTGATTAAAGGTGATCAAAAGGGGTTTGGTAATTTGTCATACAAAGAAGTGTTACTGAAGGAATCGAAGTCTCCAAGAATGACGGGAAACTTGAGAAGTAAGGTGCAAACAACCAAGGAGCGAGTCAAGGATACTGTTTTCTTTACGGGTATTTTAGAAAGTGCCTTAAAGGATATATGGGCTTTCTTCTGGAAAGGAGGGAAACTAAAAGATGTGATTCTTCCTAAAAAAGAGACAAGTTCAATAATAGGTATGGGTTTGTGATAGCAGCGAATGGTGAGGAGGCGGATAAGATTTTAAATTCATTAAAGTAAAAAGCTTTTGAGGATCGTAAGATTTACATGAGTTTAGCGAAGTCAAAGAGAGAAAAAGGGATTGCAGGAAGAAAACAAGACTTAAAGGCTTCAGGTAAAGTATCATTAGAATGGCAGTTAAAATGTACTAATGGATATAGGAGAAATTCTGGTATGGGAAGTAATAATAAGATATAGAAGACAGAAAATCCTATCTCTGCACCTAGTGCAGAAGAAGGGAATAAGGATGATACAGTACATATTGATAAGGTGGAAGAAGCTGGAGCAACTTTTCAAGAAATACTTGACAAGGATCTTTTATAACATGAAGTGATTGGAGGTAAGGGTAGGAGTTTGGAGATCAATCAAGATTTCATGGATGAATTGAAGTTGAGTCTTATTTTAGTAAAAGTCATTGATGAAAATGTGGAGTCTGTTAGTTGTATTGTGGAAGGGCTAGGTTTGTAAGAGAAATTTGGTTTGTAGAGGTAAGTAGGGTAAGCTGGGAAAATCTTATACCACCCAGGAGAACATGGGTTGAATGTAGGGGACTGCCACTAGTTTTATGGAATGAAGGGAATTTTATGAATCTTCTTGATAAATGGGGTAAAATACTGGGTTATTCATCGATTCTAAATGAGGAAGGTTTTTTTCAAGCACCTAGATGCTTGATAGAAACTTCGTCAATAAATAATATTTCTTTTGAAGAAGTAGTAGAAATCCAGAGAATACGGTATGTAGTAAAAATTTAGGAAGTAAATGAGGAGAAAGGAGTCGTAAAGGATCAGAAGTACCAAGCTTTAGACAATCAGGAAGCACATGTAATTAAGGAGGAGTTTAATAGAGAAAATGAAGATAACGAGGAGGAAGTAAAATCGATTGAAATTTTAAGAGACCAGGTGAGTAAAGAGCAAGGAAAAGAGGAAACAGAATACTATTCTTCGATGTAGAAAAATGAAAGTTGGGTGAATTCGGAGGCAAAGGAATCTACAAGGGAGTGTAGTGGCAGAGTCAATTCTTAAAGTAGACGGTTTACAGTTTGAGCAAAATTCCCCTAATGAAGTTATTGATAGTGATGACTCTATTATTAATCCATTAACACCTAGGAATGACAATAAATCAAAAGATGAAGAAGACTGAAAATGGATACCGAGGAATGCACCTAGGAATGACAGTGAATCAAAAGATGGAGAAGACTGGAAATGGATACCGAGGAATGTGTCTAAGGATGAAATGACTTACTCAGGTATCTCATATTCGTTAATTCCATATTCTTCAGAAAGGAAGAATGGAAGTGTAGTGATGGATTGCAGTGTGCAAAATTCAGCGAAAATTCAGCGCAAGTCATAGTGCTTAATGACTTAAATGGGTTAAAGATTCGTAGTAACAGGGGTAGACCCAAGAAGAAAGTTATTGACAAAGAAAATAAGTATTTTAAGGTCCCATCTAAAAGAAAAAGTAGAAGACAAGTAAATGCTAATTTGGGTTCAGGATTTTTAATAGGTCCAATTACGGAGAGGTAGTGGATGAGGCTTGGTGTAATATCATGGAATTTTGTACTTTGTAATTATACCGGTTAAGAATAAAATAAAGAGTAAATTGTACTGTAGTGGCGAGATAAATTAATTTTTGGCACTTTGATGGCCAATGTTGCAAATCTTGCACTATGATGGCCCGAAATTGTTTTTTTAACCACTTAAATGAATTCCGTCAACTTTAGCATTAACGGAGTTAAAATGTCAGGGGTATTATAGTCCTTAAATAAATACTGAGGGGTATTATAGTCCTTAAATTTTCATTACATTTTTTTTGTTAATTCGAAGTAAAGTTAGTCTAGCCTCCCCTGTTTATTCGAATACCCTGTAAAAACAAACCCAGCTGATCTCTCCATCCGAAAATCTCTCCCATCTCCTTAATCTCCTCATTGTCTTTTTCCCCCTTCTCTCTCTCTCTCTTATCTCTCCCTTTGATCTCAATCTCTCGAACCCATAACCCCATCTCTCTCCCTTTCGTTTTAAACCTATCTTTTGATCTCCCTTTCTATATATATATATATATATATATATATATATATATATATATATATCTCTTACCCATTCTCTCTATCAGTACACATCCCTTGTTTTCTTCTCGCTGTAGACATATCTCCCCAGATTTAGTTTTTACTGCATCCCTTGTTTCCAGCAAAAGGGAGAGTTGTTATACCACAATGACATGCTTCCCTTGAATATCGAGCTTCAAATCGAGCGAAAATTTAGGAACGCCATTGGAAATAGTTGAACAACCATAAGAATTAGCTCGAATGAAATCGATGGAAACAGGAAGATTGTATATATATATATATATATATATATATATATATATATATATATATATATATATCTCTTACCCATTCTCTCTATCAGTACACATCCCTTGTTTTCTTCTCGCTGTAGACATATCTCCCCAGATTTAGTTTTTACTGCATCCCTTGTTTCCAGCAAAAGGGAGAGTTATTATACCACAATGACATGCTTCCCTTGAATATCGAGCTTCAAATCGAGCGAAAATTTAGGAACGCCATTGGAAATAGTTGAACAACCATAAGAATTAGCTCGAATGAAATCGATGGAAACAGGAAGATTGATTTTTCTAGCGAGGTCGTCAAGGAAGATGAATGCGCCGGTGGCTACGCCGAGGAGAATTGGAGGAGATGGACTTGAATTAAAATCGGCGGTGATTTTGGAAGCGAGTTGAGTGACTCGTTGAGTTAGAGCTTGTTCTGTCCATAGAATTGAGCATAAATTCCGAAGTTTTGCTGATTGATTGTTGCTGATTGTTAGTTCGTGGAGTTCGTTTTATTAATTCTTGTTTGTTGTTTGAGTTCAACCAAGTCAAGGATCTATTTTATTTTGTTTGAAAAGTCTGAGTTTGCTGCTGGGATTGAAGAAGAGTAGATTAGGATAAGAAAAAGACTATAATACCCCTGTCAAACTAACTCCGTTAAGGCTAAGATAACGGTAGTCATTTAAGTGGCTAAAAATACAATTTCGAACCATCATAGTGCAAGATTTGCAACATTGGCCATCAAAGTGCAAAAAATTAATTTATCTAGCCATTACAGTGCAATTTACTCTAAAATAAATATATATATTCCTATGTGACGAGCCGTTATGTGAATATATGCCTTTTGGGCATATTTTATGTGTATGTGTAAGTGTTAATTCACTTATAGAATTTTGGATGTGTTTTAAATATTAAAAACATTATTTTAATTCGTTCGAATATTTTTATAAAATTTTCGAAGTTAGTATAAATCACGAAATCTTTTGTGTTATTTTCATTGTGTAATTAGGGACTTTTTAAAAATATAGGTTTAATTTATTTTTAATCCTAAGTATTTTATAATGATTTTTCAATATTTATTCTTTTAAATAATCAAAACTTGTAAAATCCAAATCTTCTTGAATAATGAGTTTAAAAATACCTTGAGGAACGTAATTTTGTGTCTTGAATGTATATGCAAATATTTTATTTTTTTTAACCCAATATATTTTAAAATTATGATTTTATAAGTGTCATAATTGAATAATTTGTTAGTGAATTTGTAACTAATTTAGTGTTTCCTATAAATACCCACCCCGACCCCTTTTCTTTTTACTCGGTAGAAACCCCTCCCCATTTCTTTTCCCCGTGTCTTCTTCTTCTTCCCCAAATTCTCTCTCTAGCACTCTTCATCTCCATTGAAAAATCAAGCTTTCTAAGGTAATTTCCTTCACCATATTTCAAGTATATATAATAAAAATACTCATCTTTCAATTCTCTACATCATCTTGTACTTAGATTTTTATTTTATTGAGTTTTCAAATTAGGGTTTTCGAAAGAATTGAGTTTTATGTGAGATTTTGATTGTAATATGGATGATTGGTATTGGGTAGTACTCCTTGGTAGAGACCCATGAATTTTGGGATCTTCGGAGCAAACCCTCAACCTCGGCCATGACCTTAGGGGAGCCGATGGTGTGCATGCAAGGGGTAATTTCTTGATTTTATGGAGTATTGATGTGATATATGATTGCATGTGGGTTTTTCTATGTTTTTAAGTGGAGTTTGATAATGGGTCTTGATAATTGTTGAGTTTAAAGATGTATTGGATTAAATTTGGGTATAAGGTAATGGGTTGTGTTAATATAATGTTATGAGTATATATATATGTATAAGTATGTATGCATGTCTATATAAGATATATGAATATGTAATTGTTGATCATTACTTGGAGTATGGACTTGTTTTGAGTTGTATTCTTTGAAAGTTTGCTTTGGTTGTATGTGTCTATATTCGAGTGTATGTGTGTGTATATATTTTTGGTGATCTGTTAGAATAACTTAGGATGTTAATGGATTCCGACTTTGAAAAATCTTGCAAAAACAGTCCTATTTTGGGGTGTGATTTTCATCTAGATCAAAGTCTGTTTTGGAAAACGTTTCTTCTGAGAATTTGTTCTATGTAAAGTCTAGTTTATCTATGAAAAAGAATTTCGGAATTTGAAGTTGTGAGCCAAGAGTTATGGTCATTTTCGTACGTCACTCCCCTGCTGATTTCTGCTAATTCCGAAACTGCAAGTCTGTGCTCTTTCAAAAATCATAATTAATTCATTGATTGTTGGAATTCTGCGAATCCACCTCTGTTAGAAAGGTATCAGATTTCTCTACAACTTTTATTCTTTAAGTTTTGTGCAAATCAGCCTTCTAATAATCGTTATTTTCGAATCTTTGACGAGTGCTCCTGAATCTTCTTAAATACCCCTGTTTCTTATAAAATTCATAAAACATGTTTCGTATATGCATTGGTGTAGAACTATATCAACTTGTGTAGGTCTGAAGCTATAATTCTCGTTTACAATGTTTTAGCTAAATATGTAGTTTGGTGAATGATTTAGTAAGATTACTCTAGTGACTAAGTCCAATTCTGTGAAAGTAGTCTGTTTGTTTTGATAATTCTTAATTTGTTATTTAACCATATTTAACGAGGCTTATCATTTTGGAAAGATCTCAGAGAACTCTACAACTTTTGTGTTTTGACCTTTTCTATTTGAATCCATATAGATATGGTAAAATATTATTCTTACAAAGCTGGTCAGGTTTAGATTTCAAAAATTGAGTTATATGTTAATTGTCTTTTTGAAAGTTACATGGTAAAATAAAGAATTATTGAGTCATGTCATTATATGGAGTTAAGTGATTCATGAATGCATGCTTAGCTAAATAATACAATTATATTAAGAGGTATAATTTATATATAAGTACGGATAATATTTAAAGATGTTGATCGATATAGACTATGTGTAAGTTATGTGTCTTTATGTGGATATATGTATATATGTTGTTAGGTCCTGAAGTATCGTAGAAGAGGGGTTGAATACGATACTACCAAAAATAAAAAATAATCCGAGAATATATCTTTATTGATAATAAACTCAAAGGGGTGTTACAACTTTTAATCCAATGGATTAGCTTCAAAACAGAACACTCCTGAGGATAGTTTAGGCACGAGGACCTTCTACCCGACACTTCCTAAAAGCGGGCTAAGCCGGCTTTCCTACTAAATGGATTGTCAAGCAGCTTACACAGAGAAGATATAAGAGAGAGAAGAGAGAGTTGTGTGTTGAGGTGTATTTTGAAATGAAATACAACAGGCCTATTTATAGATTCTAAAAAATCACTATGCAGCTAAATTACGTAACAGGTGACGAATTTTTTTCAACCGCCTCTGCCTTTTCTTTTTAACTCTCTTTTTCAATGCCGAACTTTTGTTTTTCAAAATGCTTGACCTGCTTCCAAAAGCTTGATTGATACTTTTGCTTTTTATATGAATAGTAATTTCGATTACTATTCATATGAATAGTAATTTCATTTACTATTCATATGAATAGTAATTTCAGTTACTATTCATGTGAATAGTGATTTCAGATACTATTCATATGAATAGTGATTTCGGATACTATTCATTTTCCTCTTAATTTGACATCCTTAAATATTCAGCTTCCAATTAAATAGAGATTATCAATACTGCTCCAAACTCAATCATACCTCATGAACAGTTTTTCTGAGTTAGATACTTTGATTTCTTTGTGAAGTATTGACGCCTAGTGCAACTGGTCTGGTTCACAGACGACTAACATTCACTCGTGGTCTTCGTATCATGTCTTTAATAACACTACTAAGAATTGTGCAACCATAAAAACTTTATCACTGGAATCTTTTGGCCCTTCAACTGAATCATCTGTACATCTTATTTTGTCACTGAGGCTTGATCATGTTAATGAACTTCTTTCAGCAACTTGATCCTTGTTGATGCCTATTCTTCAAATTTCACGATCTCTGTATAGAGTTAATTTTATTTATCTTTTATCCTAGTTAAGTTATATATGTCTCTATTACATATTACATTACATTATGCTTTACAATCTCCCCCTATTTGATTGTTAGGGTTTAACAAGCAAATTCCTAGAGGATAACTCAACTGATACAACAAAATAAAATACAAAGATAAATAATATTTAAGTGTTTTCTGGATCATATGTATACATTTTCCAGATTTCTAAAATTAACCAAGTGCAAGTTAATTGTTCCTCTAGACTGAACATATCTTCAAGTTTGCCTTGCTTTCTTTCCACATAGCACTAATCCTCCCATTACCTTTTCCTTCCCCAAAATAACGTTAATTCCGTGTCAACAACCTTTTCTTTACCCTTACGCCTAGTAGATTTTTCTTGATCATCCAACTTCTCCCCCTTAGTTGGGTTATCCTCCAGGGTAGTAGGATGTGGAGTTGGTAAATTAGACGAAGATGGCTTTACCAAGGAGTTGATTGCATCATTTAACTGGGTTGCCATGGTGTTCAATTGAACCTGGAATACATCCTGTTGAATAAGTTACAAATTTTTGATTTCTGCAATGGACTTATAGATATTTGGCAACTCTTTCTCCATTGTTTGGACCCGTGTAAGGAGTCTGTTGTATTCCTTTCTGGTTACAGGTGCATGTGGTTGAGTAGGTTGTTCACTCGTACATTCTGCAGGTGTTTCACTAAACACTCTATATTCACTCGGTTTAGTGGTTTGGGTTACACTTACATGTTCTGTTCGTGTTTCCCTCAACTCTCCTTCAGATCTTCCACCGATATGTGTACCCGCAAATGAAATCATCCTAGTCCCTTTTTCAGAGGTCACGGATGGTGCAATGAAAGTTAGTGAGCTTCCGTCATCGCGTGAAGCGAGTTGCCGACCACTGGTAAAGAGTGGTAAATCTCGAAAGAGATCCAGAGATTTTCCCTCTGGGAGGTTAAACTTGAATCGATTAAATGGCACAAAACCCAAGTTTCCCTCGTATGCTAGTGAAGACACTTGGTTCATAAAAGAACCACCTACCGATGGATCTTTCCGTAAAATGGAAGATTCACCAGCAGTTATTGAGGTAGGTAATTCCACCTCGGATGCCTGTGAAGGCATTTGATCTTTAGAAAGATCATCAACCACTCTTATGTTCCGTGAAATGATAATTGCTCCCGTCAATTCAACCTCATTTACATTTTCACTCATTGGCTAAGGAAGAATTGTTTCATTAACAGTTGCCGTTACCTCAGGTTCGTTGGGTTTACTCCGTTTAGAATGAGGTAGAGCGGCTGATGTAACTAACTCCTTATGTGGTGCTGCTGAGGCACTATCTCCCTCAAAAGTGTTGATGGATGGTCGTTTAAGTGATAATTGAGGTGTAGGAGTTTGTTGTGTTTGTGTTTGCATTTGTAAAATGGGCTCTTCGACCTGTGTTAGAGTCGGTGGGATTTCCTACTCTTGGTCGAGTAAGATGGCCACTAGGGGCTGTAGAAACTGTATTTCCTGTGACACAGCAGGGAATACAGAAAATGGAATAGCAGGGATTGAAATATTACCTTGTTGTATACCTGCTCTCACTAGTCTTGGTAACAACGGAAGTGGGACAGTCTTTAGATATTCAATTAGGATTGTAGGCACATCCGTATATTTCTTTTTGATTATGTAGTTAATTACATTCGTCTTCATGGAAGAACATTCCACCTTTTGACCATTTTCCAAGCGTGCCCTATTTTCATCATTCAAAAAATCATTTAATATTAGCTGTAGAAACCTTGGATATAGACATTTGACATTTTGAGTCTGAACATCTCTTGTTCCCAAGTGTTTCATCTTTAAAATGATTTGACCAAACACTATTTTTCCAAAATTAATCCTCAAATTATTGGCGACCGCGTACCCTATTTTTTAAGTAAATTCATGTATTCGATCTTGATTTGTTCTATCTGAGGAAAAAACATGGTTAAGAGTGTGAAAGAAGAAATTCCAGTACTGGTTTAGAAACATTCTAGAAAGATTACCAGTATTGAAATTGCCATCTTGGTACCTTATAAAATGAAAGAACATTTCAATCTGTTCAGGTGTATGATCATAAACAAGATTTTCCATAGGAAAATGAAGAATTCGATTAACATCTCGTTCAGTGACCCTAATCGACCTACCAAACAGTCGATATGTGATTGCACACCCGTCCTGTCCAGAAGTGTTAACCGCACTGCAATATAGTTCACGCAATGCATCATGGTTAAGCTGCACTAGTGTAACTAAAGCATAGCGAATTAATGAATGTTCATTCAGAAATTGTGTCCAAGCCCGAAATTGCTCATCCAGAATGGTTTCGATTTGCTGAATGGAAATAGGATTAACTTTAGCAATTAAAAAGCTTCCCTGCAATGCCATTTTCAAAACTTTAAGGAAATTCAAAAACAAGGGTTAGCTTTTATAAAGGATGATGTATAAAGCAAGAATATGAAATCCGATCTAAAAACCACCAGCTAGATTGAGAGATCTTTCCGATCAAAGCTCGAAATATTCAGCAATTGTGTGTATATGCTCTGTATATCTGAAAAATGATGATGTTAAACACAAACAAAAACTCATCATTTATAAGGTTTCAAAGACTAGTGGGTTAGGTGAGAGCGTGACAGGTTAGGTTAGAAAAGAAATTAAATGCATTTATCACCGCTCAATAATTCTAACCAAACAACCTAACCAGCCGAAAAACATCTTATCACCGAAACCTGTCAGCCTATGTACACACACATACACACTTATTATTTCTAATTATTTTGGATTTAAAATAACCAATAAATAATTCAAGAATTAATCCACAATAATCAGACAAACTTATAATTAAATAGACATAAAATTAACAAAATATCATTAATTGATATATGTTAATAAAATATTTATTTAATTATGCTACAATGATATCTCCAAAATAATCATGCAGATAAGAAAAAAAGACAAACAAAATCCAGAGAATGAAATTCACTGGCTGCAAACAAATTGAACAGACATTTTAAAAGATCATGTGAAATTTAACATACCAAGCTCACTTACCAACCTTGAAAAGGTTGCTTTATCCAAAGCTTTAGTAAAAATGTCTGCCAACTGTTTTTCACTAGGAACAAAATGCAGTTCCACAGTGCCTTCCATCACATGCTCCCTGATGAAATGGTATCTGATGTCTATGTGCTTGGTTCTAGATTGCTGCACTGGATGTGCTTGGTTCTAGATTGCTGCACTGGATTCTGTGATATTGCAATTGCACTAGTGTTATCACAGAAAATTGGAATCTTTTCAACTTTAACTCCATAGTCAAGTAGTTGATTTCTCATCCATAGAATCTGTGAACAGCAACTCCCAGCTGCTATGTATTCAGCCTCTGCAGTTGAGGTAGATACTGAGTTCTGCTTCTTACTGAACCATGAGACCAGCTTGTTTCCCAAGAATTGACAGGTTCCTGTGGTACTTTTTCTATCCATTTTGCAACCTGCATAATCTGCATCTGAGTAACCAATTAGATCAAAACCAGAATCTCTAGGGTACCAAATGCCAAGGTTTGGTGTTCCCTTGAGATATCTGAAAATCCTTTTAATAGCTACTAAGTCAGATTCCCTAGGATCAGCTTGAAATCTAGCACATAAACATGTAGTAAACATAATATCAGGTCTACTAGCTGTTAAGTATAAAAGAGATCCAACCATGCCCCTATAGCTTGTCATGTCCACCTTCTTTTTCTTAGTATTCAGTTCAAGCTTAGTGGCAGTGGCCATGGGTGTTTTTGCAGAAGAGCAATCTGCTAAATCAAACCTTTTTAAAAGATCATAAATGTATTTTGTTTGACTTCTAAAAATTCCCTCATTCGCTTGCTTAACTTGTAAACCAAGAAAATAAGTTAATTCACCAATCATACTCATTTCATATCTAGTTTGCATGAGTTTGGAAAATCTCTTGCAAAGTTTCTCATCTGTAGACCCAAATATTATATCATCTACATAAATTTGGACAAGTATCATAGAGCCATTGACATTTCTATAAAAGAGAGTTTTATCAATAGTACTCGAATGAAGTGATTCTCTATAATGAACTGTGAGAGTGTGTCATACCAGGCTCTAGGTGCTTGCTTCAGGCCATAGAGTGCTTTGAGTAGAAAGAACACATATTCTGGAAAGTCTGGATCTTCAAAACCAGGCGGTTGACTAACATACACCTCCTCCTCCAGAATACCATTCAGAAATGCACTCTTGACATCCATTTAATAGACTTTGAAATTGGCATGCGCTGCATAGGCCAGGAAGATCCTTATTGCTTCTAACCTTGCCACTGGAGCAAAGGTTTCTTTAAAATCAATTCCTTCCTCTTGACAGTAGCCTTTAGAAACTAATCTAACTTTATTCCTTGTGACTATGCCATTCTCATCCATCTTGTTCTTGAATACCCACTTAGTGCCAATCACTGATTTGTCTTTAGGTTTGGGTACAAGTATCCATACTTCATTTCTTTCAAACTGGTTTAGCTCTTCTTGCATTGCTAAAACCCAGTCTGGATCCAGAAGAGCATGTTTAACTCTCTTTGGTTCCTCTTTGGATAGAAAACTGCTATATAAGCATTCTTCTTGAGTTGCTCTTCTGGTTTGGACCTTTGCATTAGGATCTCCAATGATAAGCTCAAATGGATGATCCCTGGTCCATTTTCTTTGTGGTGGTAAGTTTGACCTTGATGAAGTGGCTTCATTTTCTCTGTGTTGATCATTGTGAGAAACTCCCCCTGAGTGTATGGCCCTCAAGATTGATGGAGTACTTGCAGATTCATCAACAGATGCTTCTCTTTGATTTCCAACTGATGGTGTAAGTTGCTCTTCAATAGGTAGTTCATTCTGCACTTCAACTCATGATCCTTGTCTGTTTCTCACACCATTTGATCTCCATTCTTCATCATCATCTTCACTTTCTTCACCACCTCTCTCATTCTCAAATGAGAGACTCATGAAAACCTTCATCTACTATACCAGATATTTTCTTGTCATCAAAGACAACATGTATGGACTCCATTACAATGTTTAGTCTTAGGTTGTAGACTCTGTAGGATTTTCCAGCTGAGTATCCAACAAAGATAGCTTCATCTGCCTTTGAATCAAATTTTCCATGATGTTCACCATGATTTGTCAGTACAAAGCATTTGCATCCAAAGACATGCAGAAAGTTGAATGTTGGTTTCTTGCCTTTGAAAAGTTGATAAGGTAACATGCCTTTTGCTTGATTGACCAATGAAATATTCTGAGTGTAGCATGCATTGTTCTTGCTGCTTCAATTAGAGTTCTGTTCTTTCTTTCTACTACACCATTTTGTTTAGGAGTTCTTGGTGCAGAAAATTCTTGAATAATTCCTTCTTCTTCACAAAACTCTCTTATTACAGAATTCTTGAACTCAGTTCCATTGTCACTTCTGATTCTCCTTACTTTGAGTAAAGGATTGTTGTTGACTATCTTGATGTGATTTATAATGACTTCATATGATTCTCAGAGAATTTTGAGAAATCATCAATAATCACAAGACAGTATTTCTTCTTTGAGATTGACAACACATTGACTGGTCCAAAGAGATCCATGTGAAGTAGTTGCAAGGGTTAATCAATTGATGAAATTGACTTTGATTTGAAAGAGGCCTTCTTCTGCTTCCCTTTCTGGCATGCATCACACAATCCATCCTTGGAGTAATCCAATTTTGGAATACCTCTAACCAAATCCTTCTTTACCAACTCATTCATTGCTTTAAAACTCAAGTGTGACAATCTTTTGTGCCAAAGCCAACCTTCATCTACACTTGCCTTGCTGAGAAGACATGTAGTCATGTTTGCATTTGTTGAATTGAAGTCAGCAATGTACACATTTCCTCTTCTATCTCCTGTCAACACTACCTTGTTATCACTTTTCTTGAAAATGACACAAGCTTCAGATGTGAACCAGACATTCTGGCCTTTATCACACAGTTGACTAACACTTAGCAAGTTATTCTTAAGTCCATCAACCAGTGCTACTTCTTCAATGACAACATTCCTTTGTGAAATCAAGCCATATCCACTAGTACATCCTTTGCTGTTGTCTCCAAAGGTAATGCTACGACCAACTCTCTCCTCAAACTTAGTGAGCAGGGTAGAATCTCCAGTCATATGCCTAGAACAACCACTGTCCAGATTCCAAAGATTCTTTCGGTTTCCCTGCACACATCAAAATAAAATCAAGTTGATTTTGGTACCCAAGTTTTCTTGGGTCCTGCCATGTTAGATAATTTCTTATCCTTCAAATCCCTTTTAACCGAGAGTTTAGATTGAGTTAAATCAATTTTGACTTCAGGTTTGGGCCTTTGAGAGACAGAATTTGATATTTGCTCATATTTGTTATAGTTAATAGCATTGTTAGGCATAGTCTGTGCAAACATGTTATTCATTATCCATGGCATTTGTGGCATATTGAAAGCATTGTAGTATGGATTATGCATGAATGGCATGTTAGCATATTGACTAGATGCATGAGCAGAGGGAGCATACATATTTGGCATAACATTCATAGCAAGCACAAACATAGGCTTGTTAGGCATCAAAGGGATTTTTCATAGCTTTGCAGTTGGTAGATAAGTGATTAATACTTCCACACTTTACACATTCTTTCCTAGGAGCATATTTATCAGGTGTGTAATTGTTGTGTTTGTTAATCCCTACCTTACCATTTCTGTTCTTTTTCTTTTCCTTAACACCTGACTTAACATTTTCTAGCTTGTCCTTCAATTGCTTGTGGGACAAGTTGCCTATGTTTCCATGAACAAAGTTCTTGTTGACAGGCCCGTACTTTTTATTCAATTTAGTTAAAGTTGCTTTGCTAACAGGCTTAAGTTTTAAAGAACATTTTTTCGACTAAATCATTATCTGAAGTAACTTCCCTATCAACATCTAACTTACCTTCTGCTAATTTGCAGAAAGAATCAATTCCTTGAACATTACGAATTTCCTCAGTTAAAACTATTGATCCTTTCCACTTAGCAATCAGATTTTGTTCCTCTACTAACTGTTTCTTTAAAACTTCCCCTCTCTCTCTCTCTCTCTCTCTCTCTCTCTCTTTATAGCCTCAATCATTTCATTTTTACCATCCAAGCAATCTCTTCTCAGAGTTTCAAATTCAATCAACTGTGTTTCTATTAAAGCATTCCTATCACTTAACTTTTCATTAAGGTCTTTAATCCTCTTATTCTCTCTGTTAAGTGATTTTAAGGTAACATGCATGTTATACAATTTAATAGACATTTCATCAATTGTGCTAGCACATTCAGCTTTAGAAAGATCAGTTACGATTGTAGAGAATACCTGGTTGCTTACTGAGCTAGCTTCTTCATCAGTTTCGTTTGCCATGAGTGCAAGATTGACAAACACCTCTTTTGCATCTGAGTCACCTCCACCAGCCCAGTCACTGTCTTTTGACACGAATGCTCTCCCTTGTTGCTTGAGAAGATCAAAATATTTCTTCTTGTAATCAACAGTCTCGAACTATTTCTTCTCTTTCTCAGCTTTAATTTGGATTTTCTGCATTCATTGGCAAACTGACCAGCAATTCCACAGTTATAGCATTTGATCTTTGATCTTTCAACCACATCCTTGTTCAGTTGATAGCTTTTCTTGAATTGCCCGGCTCCTGCTGGATTCTTCTTGAATCTTAGCTTCGAAAATCTCTTTGATCTTCAGCTTCATCCTCAATTAATGCATCAGGTTCTTCAATCATCTTTCTTTTACCTTTGCTAGTTTCAGCTTCACCTTCATAAGTTTTTGAAATTAGTGTGGATTCTACACTCTTCATTCTTCCACCACCTTGGATTGTTGGAATATTGGCCACCAAGGCAACAGATCCACCTTTCTTCTGGATTTTCTCCACTTCCTCATCTTGCTGCATTTCAAGCTCATAGGTCTTCAGGATTTCATACAGTCTCTCAAGTGTAAAATCTTTGTAGTCTTGAGAGTTCCTCAACGAGACTGTCACTGGCTTCCATTCCTTAGGAAGAGATCTCAGAAACTTTTGGTTGGAGTCCTTGGTTTCATATTTTCTCCCGTACAACTTTAGACCATTCAGTAAATTTTGAAACCTACTGAATATTCTATTAGATTTTCACCAGAGAAGTAGTGAAAATGCTCATATTGTTGTATTAGGAGCTGCATCTTGTTTTCTCTAACCTGCTCAGTTCCTTCACAAATGGTTTGGATAATGTCCCACACTTGCTTAGCAGTGGTGTAGTTAATGACATTATCAAACATATCTTGATCGATTCCATTGAACAAAATGTTCATGGTCTTCTTATCTTTGTGAATCTCCTACAAGTCTTCATCTGTGTACTCAGCTTGATTCTTTGGAATAGGCCTTCCAGCAGCTACAGTGCCAGCATCTTGACCAATCCCAGAGTTGGCCTTCATTGGAACATGAGGTCCTTTCTCTATGCAATCTACATAGCCTTCATTGATGGCTGAGAGATGAAGGTGCATTTTAACTATCCAGTGAAAGTAATTATCTTTGTCAAGCATTGGAATCTTCATGCCTATACCTTAATTCCCATGGTAGTGATCTTTAAACTTCTTGTATGTTAGAAGCTTGTTTCGATACCAATGGTTAGGTCCTGAAGTATCGTAGAAGGGGGGTTGAATACGATACTACCAAAAATAAAAATAATTTCGAGAATATATCTTTATTGATAATAAACTCGAAGGGGGTGTTACAACTTCTGATCCAATGGATTAGCTTCAAAACAGAACACTCCTAAGGATAGTTTAGGCACGAGGACCATCTACCCGACACTTCCTGAAAGTGGGCTAAGCCGACTTTCCTACTAGATGGACTGTCTAGCAGCTTACATAGAGAAGATATGAGAGAAGAAAGAGTTGTGTGTTGAGGTGTTTTTTGAAATGAAATACAATAGACCTATTTATAGATTCTAGAAAATCACTATGCAGCTAAATTACGTAACAGCTGACGAATTTTTTTCAGCCGCCTCTGCCTTTTCTTTTCAATTCTGTTTTTCAATGCCGAACTTTTGTTTTTCAAAATGCTTGACCTGCTTCCAAAAGTTTGATTGATACTTTTGCTTTTTATATGAATAGTAATTTTGGTTACTATTCATATGAATAATGATTTTAGATACTATTCATATAAATAGTGATTTCGGATACTATTCATTTTCCTCTTAATTTGACATCCTTAAATATTCAGCTTCCAATTAAATAGAGGATATCAATACTGCTCCAAACTCAATCATACCTCTTGAACAGTTTTTCTGAGTTAGATACTTTGATTTCTTTGTGAAGTGTTGACGCCTAGTGCAACTGGTCTGGTTCACAGACGACTAACATTCACTCGTGGTCTTTGTATCATGTCTTTAAGAACACTGCTAAGAATCTAAGAATTGTGCAACCATAAAAACTTTATCACTGGAATCTTTTGGCCCTTCAACTGAATCATCTGTACATCTTATTTTGTCATTGAGGCTTGATCATGTTAATGATCTTCTATCAGCAACTTGATCCTTGTTGATGCATAATCTTCAAATTTCACGATCCCTGTATAGAGTTAATTTTATTTATTTTTTATCCTAGTTAAGTTATATATATCTCTATTACATATTACATTACATTATGCTTTACATATGTAGTTGGGGTATTAGATCGTAGTAATCATGTTGGGTTGTGTAAACAATGAGGGGAAATAAACTAAGATAGTATTACTTTTATTTAGGTCCGAGTAGGAGACCAGGCAAGGAGCGAGTCGAGGATTCCAGTTGAAAAGTGAAACCAAGTATCTCAAGTCAGTAAGGCAAGTGTATTACTATAACCCTTCTTCACTGTTATGTTATTATGATGTTGCATACGTACCATGTTATACACCTGTTTAAATTTTGCAAAAGACCTTTTTCCTTAATTAATCAATTATTCAACCTTGCTACATAACTTACCTTGTTAATCCCTTTATACAATAAAAATCTTTTGTTAGATCTCCTTGACTTGTCCGACCTTTATAGAAACCCTAACTTATTTATTCATCTGGAAATCATGTTTTAACCCCTATGCTTTGATTATCCTGTCATTAACATGTCTACCAAGAACTTCATTCTTACCTAACATAACTATTGTGCACCCATTTATACATTATTATTATTATTTGTTCTGCTAAACATAATCCTAACTCTCAAGAAATAAACCTAACAAGTAGTCCTTCACCATGTATCTGATCTTCATTTGAACTCTGATTTTTATACATTCGGTTGAGATTGAAATTGATGATATTTATTGTTGCCTTACCTTATTCGAGAAAAATTGAAAATTTAATAATTTCCCTACCTTGATTAAATCTTTGGAATTCGATGGAATTTATTTTGACCGAGGCGCCGGTCTATTTTATTATATTAATTAAAGGCCAATGTGTGCCTAAGGATCCTTCATATTTATGAATCACATCGGATATGTGGTTCGGAGCTCTGTCGTGGGCTGATCACCCAGCTTAGCTTGTAGCGTCTTATCATGTATTCCAATTCCTAATCTCTATCTCTCTTTTGACATTTATATTATTGTCAGCACTCATGTTGCAGATTTCTTTATCATGCTTTACCTTACTATCCTTTCATTTATATTGTTGGATTATATACTTGCTGGGCTTTTAGCTCAATTGTGTTTTTCACTAGCCTTACAGTTAAGATTGAATGCACGAACCCACGAGACAGCACATAAGAGGACCGGAGGGTCAGGTGTAGCCTTTAGGAGGCAGTTTGTTCAGGTACGAGGATATGCTACTTAGGTATCAATATTAGCAGTAGAACCTAGTAACTCTGTTGTAATAACTTTTGGTATTAGAATCATGGTTGTTATTGTATTAAAACTTGTAGCTTTTGTTGTTCAAACTCTTACCTGTTGACGATTTAGGCGTGGGATTTGGTAATATAAGTTTAGTTATAATGTATGCTTTTATCTTTATCAAGTTAATTATATTATGGATTTTGGGTTGTAACACTCGGGCTATTTTGGAGACTGGGTTGCATATGGGTTTAATTCTGGTGCAAGATAGGGAGGCCTCTCTAAGCCTTATAAAGGAGAATTTAGGCTTGTAATTCTTTGAACTTTGGAAAGTTTTTCAAATTTCATTATTTAAAGTTTTTATGGATTTACAAACTTGGATGAGTTGGAATATTAGAGGGGCAACAAACCACATCAACCGGGGGAATTTAAGGGAAGTGATATTGGAGTCAAAAGCTTCTTTTTTGTGCTTACAAGAAACAAGTGTTCTCAGTGGTCTGATAAAGCATTGAGGTTCAGAGGAATGGGTGATAACATTGGATGGGTGGCTGCTGATCCTATTAGAATGTCAGGAGGACTGATCTCAGTATGGAAGAAGGATGTTTTTGCAGTTACATTAACGGAAGTGCATACTAATTGGATTATTGTGAGAGGTAAATATAAGCCAAATGGTTCGGATTTTGTCTGCTTTAACATCTATGCTCCACAATCAACTACTTATAAAAAGTAGCTTTGGAATAATCTGGGAATGGTTATGAACAACCTTATTAATGTGCCACTTGCACTATTGGGAGATTTTAATTGTGTATTGCAATGCACTGAGAAGGAAATCTGTGAGTTTAGGAAATCAGACTATATATTCTTCTCACATTTTGTAGCAGGTAATAATCTCATGATGTGCTTATGATTAATTCATGTTTTACATGGTTTGGGCAAGATAATAAAAGAAGCAAGTTGGATAGGTTATTGCTGAATACTGAATGGGTCAGAACGGGTTCATGGGAAACAAGTACATTAAGAAGAAGAAATTCAGACCATAAATCGGCGGTGCTTCGAAGTTTGAGTAATAATTGGGGGCTTTGGCCATTTAAGTTCTTCAACATTTGGTTAGAGGATGGGCACTTAGTGGAGAATTCATTACACCATAAACAGCCTACGGCAACTTAAAATTTATGTTGCGTCAGGGGCCAAATATGTTGCTATAGTCCCAAAAAAGGGCTAAGGCAACATCTTTTTAAAGTTAATTTTTTCAATGTTGCCTTAAAGTATCTAAGGTAACATTTTTACATGATGCCATTTTATGTTGCACTAGAATGCTATAGCAACACAAATTTGATATACCAACATAAATTTTATGTTACCTTTGGTGTCTTAATTTTTTTTAAAAAGTGGGACGTGTCTTAATTTTTTAAAAAAGTGGGACCCATTGTGGACCCCACAATGGGACCCGCTATTAATAATAATTTAGAATTTTTTTTTTTGCAAAGTTTTGGCATGGTAGCTACTACAACATTTTACCAAGAAGAATTTGAATAACGACTACATATAAATGATACATCCAAAATGACATCTTTATTCCAATAAACCATTCCAAATATACGAATACATTACAACTGCAATACATTACAACACTACATTAAACAAAAAAAAAACACTAATCAAGCCTTGTCTTCAACGTGTCCGCCAGCCCATTCACTTAATCCAAATACAAATTTTTTTTCAAAGTCAGACTATAAAACGCCTAAAAGATAAAACTAATGCCCAAGCCTTGTCTTCAACGTGTCCGCCACAGCCCATTCACCTAATCCAAATACAATTTTTTTTTCAAAGTCAGACTATAAAACGCCTAAAAGATAAAACTAATGCCCAAGCAACATTCTGATATAATAACATGTATTTGCATATTAGAATATCAAATAATTTTTTAAGAAGTAACACTGGCATTTATTGATAGTTAAAAAAAGGATTATATTCCTCCTTAATATGGCCACATATTGAAAAATATAAAAATGGGGGAGAGCAGGGCCTCAATTTCAGTTTATTTCAAGGACAATTATAATTATCTCATACCAATAAAATGAATTAAAAATACAGGGGTGATATCACGAATTAATTTTCATATAATTGCATAAATTTGAATCGAAAGAAACTTCACCCCAGTTCTTTGTTGGTTTAAACCACCACTGGTCACAATCAACAAGTAACGATTAGCCTGTGTAACTTATTTAGCTTCTGTTATTCAGCAAGCAGAAAACAACCAAAGTAGCAATAACAGAGTCGACAATCTGCAGGTATCAGTACAGAAGCACATCAGCCACGATGCAATACTACTTAAACAATTAAGATTAATACAGGGCTCCAGCTAGAGACACACCAGAAGTCTAAAAAACCAGTAAATTGGCAAAACTTGATAATGACGATGCAAGAAACACATGACCATACCTGTGCACCTGAAATATAACCTTTTGATGTTAATGTTAATATCAGGACTAGCTTTCACCATCCTTTCCCTTTTGTCATTCTACACAGTTGTATAAATCACTTAGTTTGAGTATACATGAAGGATTGATAAGCTTGAACTTAAAACAATCTCTCAATAAACATGCATATTGTATGAACAATTGAGCTATTATGGGACAACGCTAAAAAGTCTGGAAATAACATTGTCAATAAAATGCAAGAAAATGAAAAATATGCTAAGGATATAACACAAGGGTCCAAGTTCTAATCAATTTAGGTTGAACAAATAGTCTAATACTATACTCAAGGGTCTCAACTCAGTTACCTTAACTATAGCGCAATTCAAGTAGATTGCTATAACTTCTAAATTTTAATGGACCTTCTGCAGTCCAATATTTGAGCCATCTGTTCTATTCCCGAAAGAGTGATCGAGTGATTCATAACAGCCAACTACATAAAATAATATATATACTAGATACAATAATATTAGGGAACAACAGACAGTATTGTGAAATTTTGACTGTGATAACTAGAAAGGAGTGATAGATAGATAACAACATTTATAAGCTTAACTAGCTTAGTAGAGAATTCATGTTGTCATCGGTGAAACGGAGTGATACAAGTTTGTGTATAGAAGAATACATGTCAATAATTTTCATAATATAGAAGAATTTAAGATACTTGACATTACATGCACTACAGCGCAGAAGTAAGGATGTGCATCTGAAAGTTACTAAGTATTGCTAACTAGTAATATCCTACATGAATAGTAAGAATTGTAAGAACTGTAAGTCATTCTGAAAGAATCTGATTATTGAGTTTCCAGAACATACCCGTATATCCTTCATTTTTCTCATAATCTTGGACGAAGTTCTAGAACATATCCTATATTCTCAGCATCATCATGTTTAAGGGATTGGAAATCAATGCCCACGCACGAACCCCTGTCATTGAAGGCAGGTCCGCCAGAATTCCCAGAATTGATAGCTGCATCAATCTGTAAACAATTTAAGTCGTGAGATAACTTTCTAATTTAAAATGCAAAAGAATATCTTTAAGCAGTAAAAATAAATATATTATTTACCTACAATCCCAGAAGCTCAGTGGATTATGTCATTTAATACCACTAGAAAAACTGACCGAAAACAAACTACCAATCCTAAACACAACTTCCAAACCAAGTAGCCTCATACCAAATAGTGAATTGTATGATCAACAACAAATAATACAGTCGCACATTAATCAAGCAATCAAAAAAAAATAAATCCAAATTTAAACAAAACTATAGCAAATTAGCTCCGTACGAAATAATGAATTGTAATAAAGTAGTTGGAACTACTAGTATTATCGTCGAAAAAAAACCTTCAACAATCACAGTTCACACCAAGCAAACCGAAACAAAATGATGTAACAAAATTCAGTAAAATCCAAAGCCCCAAATCCGAAGCCCTGAAATTGAAAAGAATTCTAATTAGTTGAAGCCCTAGTTAGTGAAGAAATCAAATCAATTAAACTCAAAATGAAAAACCCCTAATTTGAAGAAGCTTCAATTTGAAAAAACCAAACCCTCAAACCGAAGCCAAATTCAATTGAGAATCCCTAATTTGAAAAATAAAGAAGAATGAGTGTGAGAGAGAGTTTTACCAGAGAGTTGAGATTTGAGAATGAGAGAAAGCGAGAGAGAGAGGTGAGAGAGAAAGCGAGAGAGGCCGGGTAAGAATGAGTGAGTGAATTTAACTTTTTTGTTGAAGTATACAGGCGCAATTTTTGGCCACTCTAAAATTTCAATGGGAACTGTGCCATTCAATATTATTACAATCATATTTCTATATTTCTTTTAAATTGCATTTTAAATTTAATAAAATAAAGAGAATCATCAATCAATATATATCATCAATATATATAAAGGAGGATAGCGGGAGTTTAGGTGGCGCTCTAATATCGTCCCAATCGATTTTTCTAATTTTCTAGAATTTTAAACACTAATAAATATGAAAATGTCAATTAGCATATTAGAAGTAGAATAGGTGTTCGAATTTATAAAGGAGAAGAGCTTGAATTTATAGGGAAGACATATGATTAGAAGTTCTATTGGAAGTATAATAAGGATTTATAAGGCATACGATTAAAAGTTCTATTTTCGAATTTATAGAAAATAAGAGTTTGAATTTATAGAAAATATATATATAAATAAAAGTTTTACTAGAACTAGAATAAGTGTTTGAATATATAGAGCAGACATATAATTAAATATTTTATAGAAAGTGCGATCTTCTTAAATTATATATTTTTTATATAAGTTAATTATATTTATATTAGGAAAATTTATTCATAAATCAAATACTATTGTCATGAAAAAAGTCACCGTATTTAAAAAGAAAAGAATTGATGTGTTAATTAACATAATAAAAGAACAATGAGTAAAAGAACAATCTCATGTAGTCTTTATAATATATGTTAAAAAGTTGGGATTTCGATTTTAACGAGAGAGCGGCTCAATCGAAAGAATCGTATTTAACAAGAAATTGATTCATTAGAGAAGATCATTTAATTATTAAAATTTAATATTAATATTATAATAAGTATTTATTTTTTTTTAAATATTATAACGCCGCCGCGAAGCGCGGCTTTATCAACTAGTATATATATATAAAGGAGGATAGCGGGAGTTTAGGTGGCGCTCTAATATCGTCTCAATCGATTTTTCTAATTTTCTAGAATTTTAAACACTAATAAATATAAAAATATCAATTAGCATATTAGAAGTAGAATAGGTGTTCGAATTTATAAAGGAGAAGAGTTCGAATTTATAGGAAAAACATATGATTAGAAGTTTTATTGGAAGTATAATAAGTATTTATAAGGCATACGATTAAAAGTTCTATTGGAATTCGAATTTATAGAGAATAAGAGTTCGAATTTATAGAAAAAATATATAAATAAAAGTTCTACTAAACACTAATAAATATAAAAATATCAATTAGCATATTAAAAGTAGAATAGGTGTTCGAATTTATAAAGGAGAAGAGTTCGAATTTACAGGAAAGACATATGATTAGAAGTTTTATTGGAAGTATAATAAGTATTTATAAGGCATACGATTAAAAGTTCTACTAGAAGTAGAATAGGAATTCGAATTTATAAAGAATAAGAGTTCGAATTTATAGAAAAAATATATAAATAAAAGTTCTACTAGAACTAGAATAGGTGTTTGAATATATAAAGCAGACATATAATTAAATATTTTATAGAAAGTACGATCTTCTTAAATTATATATTTTTTATATAAGTTAATTATACTAATATTAGGAAAATGTATTCATAAATCCAATACTATTGTCATGAACAAAGTCACCGTATTTAAAAAGAAAAGAATTTGTTAACATAATAAAAGAACAATGAGTAAAAGAATAATCTCATGTAAGAATCCTAAATAAATACAGGAGTATCTATAATATAAAGAGAAAATAAGATGTGTTTTCATTTTCTAAAACTCCAAAATTTTTAGAAAATCTAGAGAAAGTATAAATTGGAATTCACTCTATTTTTAGGTTTTGATTTTAAGGGAAAAAATTGCTATGTAAGATAAGTATCATCAATAATATGTAATGAAGTTAGAATTTCAAAACGAGAGCGGCTCGAAACGTGTTTAACGGGAAGACGGCTTACTATAAAAGATCGTACTAGCTATTAAAATATCATATGATGTTATAAATTTTTTTTTTTTTTTAGGATTTGATTTTTATGGATAAACATTATCATACAAGTAATATATGTAAAAGTTAGGTTTTTGGTCTTAACGAGAGAGCGAATCAATAGTAATAACCGTGTTTAACAAAAAAGCGGTTCATTAGATAAGACCGTATAAAAGATGTTTAAATATATAATTAATACATAAAATAAAATGTTTTATTGGAAGTATAATACGAGGACGGTGGAGACATCTTATACGATTTTTTAAAACTATACATTTTTTTTCCTAGAAATCTTTTATTTTAACTTTTTTGTACAAGTTAATTATACTTACATTACAAAAATATATCCATAAATGTTATATTATTCCCGTAACGAAAAGTCTTCGTATTTTAATTTTTTTTGATATGTTAACATAACAGAAAGACATTCCCATGCGGAAACTGTAAATAAATACAAGAATATCTATAATATACAGAAAATAAAAGATGTATTTTCATCTTTTAAAACTCCATAAATATTAGAAAGTTTAAAGAATATAAAAATTGGAATTTACTCTCTTCATATAGTGAAGTTAGAATTTTGGTTTCACATAAGAGCGGCTCGAAACGTATTTAACGAGAAGACGGCTCGCTACAAAAGATTGTATTAGCTATTAGAATTTGATACCGTAGTCATATTTTTTTTAATTTTACGGTTCGATTTTATTGATAAAAAATATTATATAAGTCTTTATAATATATGTTAAAAAGTTGAGATTTCGATTTTAACAAGAGAGCGGTTCAATCGAAAGAATCGTATTTAACAAGAAAATGATTAATTAGAGAAGATTATTTAATTATTGAAATTTAATATTAATATTATAATATAACTTAAATGTATTGAATTTTTTTAAAAATAAAAATTGTAACGCCGCCGCGAAGTTATATATGAGTTAAAAGTTAAACATAACACTTTTATAGTCATCATCAATCATCAATATATATAAAGGAGGATATGCGGGCGTTCTAATATTGTTTAATCTATTTTTTAATTTTGTAGAATTTTAAGTACTAATAAATAAAAAAACATCCTTTACATATAATTAAAAGTTCTATTGAAAATAGCATATGTAATCGAATTTATAGAGAAGAATAGTTCGAATTTATAAAAATACACATATATAATTAAAAAATTTATTGAAACTAAAAGTTCAAATTTTAGAAGATAGCTAATACACTTTAACATATTCTATTTTAAGTAGAATAGGTAACATTAGTATCACGTAAAAGTTATAAAAAAGTAGAATTCGAGTATAAAGAAAAGACATGCAAATTCTTAGAGTTTTAGAGTTTATACATACATATATATGACTTATTTGCATATTAATCTGATTTATTATTATGAATTACAATACGTTTTTCAACTTAACGAGAAAATCATTAGGTAGGACTCGGGAGAGATCAAGTAAAAAATAAGCTGATTATCGCATGTGCATGCAACCGACCAATAACTTGATAGTATGGACGGAGCATGTAGTTTGCTTCTTTTTTTTGTAAGCATGCCTTTTCTTATACAAATATTATTTTTCTACTTTGTTTATGTATTCGTAGATAATTGTTGACAATTTTAGTTTGTAAAGTAGGTTAATTCATACGAAGGCTAAAAGTTTATAATTGTGAATTTTGATGGAACCTGAATGATAATTTTGATTTTTTATTGGATCCATAATTTTAATCTTATATACTACATTTTTGGGTTAGCCAACTTCAAAAAAATATTTCTTTTTTCTTTTCATTCCAATTAGAAGTGCAAAAATTACACTAAAATTCGATAACTTTTGCTTTTTAAACAAGTAATGAGAACCAAACATAAATATTAAAGCCATTTTTTCAACCATCATCTTTTCCTGTTACAAAATCGATACTAAATATCTAATGAGGAGGTAAATACTCAGATAACCCTTTTCCGGAAAGCACGTGTTACTCAGTTACTCGATTAAATCGATTTTTTCTATTTATTTTTAGAATTTTTAAATATTTATAATTAAAATATTCATTAACATTTACGAAATAGAAAAAAATATTTAAATCTATATAGAGAAGAAAATTTTAAAAATACAAGGCATATGATTTAAAATTCTATTAGAAGTAGACTAGGAGTTTGAATTTATAGAAAATAAGAGTTCGAATTTATAGAAAAAACATGTAATAAAAAGTTTTATTGGAAGTATAATAAGTGTTCGAATATATAGAGGAGAAGAGTTCAAGTTTATAGGAAAGACATATAATTAAAAGTTGTATGGAAAATAGAATAGGTGTTGTTTGTAAGCCATATAGTTAAAAGTTCTGCTGGAAGTAGAATATGAGTTCGAATTTAAATAGAAGAAATTTTGAATTTATAAAAAAGACATATAATTAAAAGTTCTATTATAAGTAGAATAGGTGTTCAAATATGAATATATAGAGGAGACATATTATAATTAATTTTACATTGGAAGTAGAATACGAGCACGGTGGTGACATCTTTGACGATCTTCTAAAATTATATATCCTTTTTCTTAAAAATTCTTTATTTCAAATTTTCTATACAAGTTAATTATACTTGCATTAGGAAAATATATTCATAAATGTAATCATATTTCCATAACTAAAAGTCTTCGTATTTAAAAAAAATGATGTGTTAAAACATTCCCACATGGGAACTATAAATAAATACAGGAATATCTATAATATATAGAGAAATAAGATGTATTTCATTTTTAAAATTCCACGAATATTAGAAAGTTTAGAGAAAGCAAAAATTAGAATTCACTCTGTTTATAAGTTTTAATTTTAAGGAAAAACTTATTTTTTATGATATGGATCATCAATAATATGTAATGAAGTTGGAATTTCAGTCCCAAACGAGAGTCACTCAAACCGTATTTAACGGGAAGACAACTTACTAGGAAAGATGTAACTAACTATTAGAATTTGATATTGATGTTATAAATTTTATTGTATTTTTATGGTTTGGTTTTTATAAATAAAAAATGTTATACAAATATTTATAATATATGAAAAGGTTGGGGTTTTTGTTTTAACGAGATACCGACTCAGTAGGAAGAATCGTGTTTAACGAGAAAACGGTTCATTAGAAATACTGTTTTAACTATAAAATTTTATTATTGATGATATAATATAAGATAAATATAATAAATTTTTTTGGATGCTTCAATCTATTTTTCTAACTTTTTATAATTTTAGGATTTTTAATACAAAAAAATAAAAAATATCCTTTAACATATTAGAAGAATAGGTTTTTGAATTCATAGAGAAGAAGAGTTCCAATTTATAGGAAAAACGTATAATCAAAAGTTCTATTGAATAAAATAGGTGCTCAAGGTTATAAAGAAATAGTTCAAATTTTTAGATAAGACATATAAGTATAGTTATATTGGAAATAGAATAAGTGTTCGAATTCACGGAGAAGAAGAGTTTAAATTTATAGGTAAAAGATATAATTAGAATTTTTATTAAAAGTATAATAGGTGTTTGAAATACATAAAATGAAAAGTTCTACTAAAAGTAAAATGGAAGTTTGAATTTATAAAAAGGAGAAATAATTAAAATTTTTATTGGAAATAGAATAAATAAATGAAGATGTATAGAAGACATATAATACAATATTTTATTGGAAGGACAATACGAGGACGGTGAAGACATTTTACGATCTCCTAAAGCTATATATTTTTTTCTTAGAAATTCTTTATTTTAAATTTTTATGCAAGTTAATTATACTTTCATTAGGAAAATATATCCATCAATCCAATAATATTTCCAAAAATAAACGACTTCGTCTTTAAAACGAAAGAATTGATGTGTTAAAATAATAGAAAGACATTCCCATGCGAAAATCGCAAAAAAATATAGTAATATCTATTTATATATAGAAAAATGAGATATATTTCATTTTATAAAACTACATAAATATTAGAAAGTTTAAAGAACGTAAAATTTTAAATTCACGCACTTTTTAGGTCTTAATTTTTTAGGAAAAAAGTTATAATATAAGATAAGTATTATTAGTAATAAAGTTAGAACTTTGGTTCTGAATGAGAGAAACTCTAAACGTGTTTAACGGAAAGGCGACTCATTAGAAAAGACCGTATTAACTATTAGAATTTGATATTGATATTATAAATTTAAAATTATTTTTAAGATTCAATTTTTATGGATAAAAATTAGTTTTCAAGTATTTAAAATGTATGTAAAAGTCGGGATTTCAGTTTTAACGAAAGAGCGGCTCAATAGAAAGAATCATTTTTAACGAGAAAGCAGTTTATTAGAAAATATTTGTAACTATTAAAATAGTATATTGATGATATAATATAAAATAAATAAATATATATTAAATTTATTTTTAGAAAAGTTATAACGCCGCCGCGAAGCGCGGCTTTATCGACTAGTTTGAAAAATAATAATAAATAAATATCTTAATTTTTATAAATATACTTATTAATTTGATAAACTCTTAATTTTTATAAAAACGAATTGATTTCATGGTAAATGTTATTTTTAAATAATTATTCAATTTTTTAGTTAATAAATTAAAATTTGTGTTTATTAATGATCTAAGGCAAGTGCATGTTATCCCGCATCCAACACTTTTCAGCTAGAGGAACATGACGTTTGTGCCTAAGGTAACACAAAATAAATAGTGTTTTACTAGGCCTAAGTAGGTCAAAAATAATATACCTAAGGTAACATAATCTAGTAACACTTGTGAGAAGAAGGTTGCAGTAGCTTATTTATGGTGCAGTGATTTCGCTGCTGTTTGGAGGCGCTCAAGATCAAATAACATTCAGGTCAGATTTAAAGAGATACGTGAATTCTCCAGAATGTGGAATAAGAAGCAATTTGATAATATTTTTGGCAGAATTGAGAGCATGGAGAAATTACAAGAGGAGGCAGACTTGCAATGGAATAGTAATTCATCTAAGCTAGCAATTAAAATGGAATTGGATGAACTGTACAAAGTAAAATCAAGCATGTTATGCCAAAAATCAAGGTTGAATTGGCAGTTGAAAGGGGAGAGGAATACGAAATTTTTTCATAAAGCTATTGGAAGTAGGAAGATGACAAATAAAATCGCAGGCTTAAGGGTGAATGGGGAGTGGCTTTTGAATCCCACTGATATTAAATATGCCCTCTTTCTGCATTTCCAAGACTTCTTAGGAAATGATTCCCTTAAGAAAGTTTTTCACTTAGGTAGTGTGAAACTCAATAGGTTAGGTGAGGTTGACAGGGTTGATCTTGTGAAGAATTTCTCTTTGAAGGAGATTGAAGAAGCTTTAAAATGCACAGACTCCGTAAAAGCCCCTGTACCGGATGGTATCAATGCTGGGGTTTTAAAATCCCTATGGAGTAGTATTAAGAGTTAGGTATTTACTTTCTTTGAGAATTTTCATCCCACTAGTATAATACCTAAAGGATGTAATGTGTCATTCATAGCTTTGTTTCCCAAAAAAGAGAGTGCGAATAGTGTAGCAAATTTTAGCTAATCAGTTTGATGAATGCAATTATGAAGTTACTCACTAAGGTATTGGCAAGGAGATTGGGTAAGGTAATGGATGGATTGGTAGCTGACACTCAATCCGCTTTTATTCGAGGTATGCAAATATCGGATTGTATTCTCATTGCTAATGAAATTCATCAATCCTTGAAGAGCAAGAGAAGCAAAGGGTTAATTTTGAAGATAGATTTTGAGAAAGCTTTTGACAGTATCAACTGGGATTTTATTTTAGAAGTTTTGGGTAGTATGAATTTTGATCCAAAATGGAATGATTGGATTCGGGCTATTCTCAGTAGTGCAAGGTCTTAGACAGGGGGACCCTCTTTCATCGCTGTTGTTTAATCTAGTAGGAGAGGTCTTATCCAAGTTAATTGACACTGCTAAGATGAAGGGTATAGTCAGAGGAATTACTCTTTAAAACTGTTCTTTTTCACCGACTCATATGTAATTTGCGGATAATGTCATTTTCTTTCTAGATAATGAAAACAGTGAAGCTAGAGGCATTAAACGATTATTGCAATGCGTTGAGCTTCTTTCTGGTTTGAAAATAAACTTCCATAAATCACAATTATATGGGTATGGTGATAGTGAGGAATTAGTACATTTATGGGCGGATTTTCTAGGATGTGAGGTTGGGAGGGGTAATCTGAAATATTTGGGAGTTGAGATAGGTTCTTCACCGAGAAGCATTTCTTATTGGTCTCCATTAGTGGTTAAATTTGAAAATAGATTGAAGAAATGGGATCCTGAGAGTATCTTCATGGCAAGAAGACTTGTTCTTCTCAAATCAGTGCTAGATAGTATTCTGACTTATTGGTTCAATCTTTTTAAACTACCAGAGACAATGTTGTATAAACTAGAGAAACTAAGAAGGGATTTTCTTTGGGGTTCGAAAATTTTCCCTGATCGACAGTCGAGAAAAATACATCTTTTGGGCTGTGAAAAGATATGCTCGGATACAGCTTCAGGTGGATTAGGTATCACTCCACTTAAGTTTAAGAATTTCTCCCTTCTTGCAAAATGGTGGTGGCGTAGCTATTTGGAAAGAGGCAAGGTTTGGAATAGATTGATTACTGAGAAGTATGCAGTAGCTACTAAATATGATTTGTCTCAAATTGAAGCTAGACAAGATTCATCTCATATCATAATGGGTATTCTTCAGCTCCAAGCTTTTCCAAATGTGCACAACTTAATCTCAAGGGACTGCTTTCAGTGGAAATTAGGGAATGGTGAACAAGTTCTTTTTTGGGAAGATCAGTGGCAAGAGATGGGCATTCTTATGAATGTGTTTCCCAGATTGTATAGATTGTCACTTTTAAAATTCACAACGGTTAAGTTGTCTCTTCTTAAATGGAGAGGGAGTTTGGATAATGAAAGTCTGTGGAGCAGAGCACTTATAGAGAGAGACAGGGGAGTTATTTTCTTTCTCAGCTATCTTACAAGAAATTTCACTAGTAGAGGTGACTGATAAATTTCTTTGGAAGCCAGGAAATGGAGTTTTTACTACTAGGAAATTCTGTCACTTGATGTCAAATAGGGCAATTGATTTGAATGGATATGGTTCAGTTTGGAATGAAATATGGAGCATTAAAGGACCTTCTAAAGTTTACATCTTTTTGTGGAAGCTTCACTGGGGAGTAGTTCCCACAAACCTATTTTTAAGCCAGAGGTTAAGTAGTCGTTCGAGAACTTGCTCATGACTTGGATTAGAAGCGGAGTCAATTAATCATATCTTTTGGAATTGTACTCTAGCTAAATGGGCTTGGGCTATTGTTGGTAATTGGTGGAGCATTTCTCAGTCCATGGCAAAAATACATAATTTCTCACTTATTCATATTTTGAAGTTACAAAAGAGGGGTCCCTCTTTTAAGGTCTTGAAGTTGGTTGTTGAAGCAACTATCTGGACTATTTGCATTTCTAGAAATGAGGCCATTTTTCGAAGTAATAGAATCTCAAAATCGAGTTTGGAACAAGTCATTATGATAAGGGTGAATCAATGGGGGAAGGCTTCAGGTGTTATGAATTTTGGTGGTGATCCGCTTTGGAGTGTTAATTCACAAGGAGCAGGGGCGGAACTAGGATTATGGTATAGGGGGGACCAAAAATTTTTTTGAACAGACAAAATTATATTAATTAATGACTTAACTTTTTCAACCAGGACCAGGAAGTGAGGACATAAGTAAAAGTCACAGACTACTATACATACATCAGAACAGCAGATAACAACAAAAAAAGGGAACTCGCTTAAAATAATAAAATTCAGAAAACGTACCGATTTATTTGAGATGTGCTCGTCTTTCTTTGATCATATAAAATGTATCAAGGATCTCATCGGAGCTTACTGACTCTGCAAATCTCTTTTTCTATATACACTAACAAGTAATCTCTTAAAAATTCATCTTCCATTCGACTACGAAGACTAGGAGTGTGCACGGGTCGGTTTGGAGCGGTTTCTACCTAAAACCGTTACCAAAACCGTATATGTCGGTTCGGTTTCTATTTTATAACCGTTACCAAACCGTCCTAAACGGTTTTCTTCGGTTTGGTTAACCGTTTAACGGTTTCGGTTTTTTCCCGATTTTTTCTTGTTGGTATTCATTCAGAAATGAATCTACTCTTTTGAAACATGTATCTGACATACATGTGCTATGAAGTCTTAGCAGATCAATCTTGGAAAAAAATAAAATTAAAGCATACATGTTGACAGTATAGAACATCTAGAAAATTGATACTTACGTATGCACTAAGACAATTAGTGAAATTCTTTATTGTATCGTGGCCAAAGTATTGTAAGAGTAGACCTTTGAAATTTACTTTGTCTCGAATGAAAAAGCTTGTCCCAGACTTGCTCCATGAGATGATGTCATTTGTATCAGGATTAAGAAACGACAACATTGTGAAACTTGACCAACTGATACTGCCATTAGAACGCACTACTTCTTTAAGAATGCTACTATTTCTTTCTCAAAATATTTTTGAATGTTTCATGACAACACTGAAAGTCACAGACTCGATGCATGCCTTGTGTTGTGATTAATTGCCCAACCTACATATAAACATTTTCTAATTCCTAGATAATAATCTAGAAAACTCCCTTGTTAAATTAGAGAATTAACTCATAATCACACTTCCCTGTTGTTAGTACTATAAGGTAACATTCCGGTTTAACATTCTGCAAAATTCTGAATAGCAAAAAAGAACAGCAAAAAAAGAAGGAAAGAAATAGGGTTTCGTTATAGACACTAGACAGTAGAATAAATGTATAATAGATTAATAGTATTAATGTAGAACTATAAAATATTATTATTAATTAATATATAATATATAGGCGGTTCGGTTTCTCGGTTCGATTTTAAGGGTAAAACCGTAACCATAACCAAACCGTTAAATCGGTTCGGTTTCGGTTTCGGTTTTTTTCGATTTTTTCCGGTTTCGGTTTTTTTCGGTTTGGTTTTTCGGTTCGGTTTCGGTTTTTTGGTTTTTTCTGCACACCCCTAACGAAGACTTGTTTTCAGTATTTTCATAGCCGAAAAAGCTCTCTTGGATGTTGCAGTAGATGCAGGAAGTGTCAAGACAAGACGTAAAAGTCTATCTACTAGTGAATACACTTCAGATTTCCCTGTTATTACCATTCCTTGACATAAGTCACCAAGAGTAGAAATATCCTTGAAATCTGGATGAGTGGGAATATCTAGCCTATAATGGTGTAATTCACACTTCAAACAAATTTTTTCTTCTTCCAAAAAATCATTAGGATAGAATTTTTCAGCAAGCATACAAATATTCTCTATATCACATGTAAAATAAACACAAATTCATACGGCATTATCATTTTTATGGCATTCAAAGCATCACCTCGTTGAGCAAAAGTTGTCCCTTGAGCAACTATTTCAGTTAAAACAGAACGAGTAGCACCATACATTCTTATGAAACTGCACATTGCTGTGAAATTAGAGCTCCATCTAGTATCTCCAGGACGTTGTAGTGTTCCAATTTGATTTAGACCTTTACCTGTCTGAATCTCCTCAATATCCTTTAAATGTTCAATTTCAGCAATTTGAGGGGATCGGAGAAATATATTGGGGGGACCGAACATATATTTTAAAAAAAAAATTAAAAAATTTACATATAAATTTTGGTGTTATGGTGCAGTTGGCGAGGACCGGGGCTCACCCTGGTCCCCCTAGTTCCCCCCTGACAAGGAGTATTAGCAGTTCATTGCTATAAACTTAACGTAAATTTTTGGCAATTCAAGAGGTTAGCTGCTAATTTTTCTGTGCAGCAGATGGTGCATGGGGGGGGGGGGGGGTCAGTTCATTGAGCTCGGGTAAAGGAGGTATAGGGGTGGATAAAAGATAAAAATGGAAACCTGGTTTATAATTTCTAATGTCCACTTGAGGTAAATTCTAGTATAGAGGCGAAAATAGGAGCGATCATTCATGTTGCAGAGGTGATTGGGAATTTGATAAGTAAAGGGAGGTGGTTCAACAAAAAATTCATTATTTGCACGGACTCAATGGGGGCAATGGATTTAATTAAAATGGATTCGTATCTATGTAGTAATTTGATGCCGCAAGGTTTCGATCTCAAAAAGCTTCTGAATTCGGGTGTTAAGTTGGACTATGTTCCCAGAGATTTTAATGAAGATGCTGATCTATTAGCAAGGCCGCTAGGCCCAGGTTGGTTGGTGTTTGGGCTTCAGACTATCTATTAGTCTAATATCTAGAAGCAGTTGTATTCATTTCTTGATGGATTTTCAATGGTTTTTTAGGAGGGAATAAACTTAGGAAAAAAAAAAAAAGAAGGGGGATAAAACTTAAGAAACGATTCGGTTTTTTTCACTGCTTTTTCCAATAAAAGGGCAATGCTTTTTTCTTCATTGGGGGAGTCATAACAAGGAAGGTGTCAGTAATACCTTTAGATCCTAACAGAGTTGTAGAGTACATGGCGGTTTTTGGTATCAGGGGAGGCCCCTGATACTTTTGGTAACATTCAGGAGTATCGTGATAGAGACATGGGTCTTTTCTTGCCTTTTGGTTTGGGCCCATTTCAATGATATGGGTGAAATTGTTAATGCTTTTCCCCCTCAGTCTCCTGAGGTGGTTACGAATGGGGAGGAGCCCATGCTAGACCTTTTAGATCCCATTAATGACTGGATGATGGTGCCAGCTCAGGAAGAATTTGGTTGTAATGTGGAGGTCAAAGATTTGGTAGAGGAAGCTGGGGAGAATATTTAGAATATGGGGGCTGTGGCTGCTAATACTTAGGTACTTAATTCCTCTTCGCCTACTATCACTGGTGGCAATGCAGTGGTTAATATCAATATCAATACTTCTATTATCTCAAAAGCTGAGAGCAGTAAGGCAGAGGTAGGATCTGTTTCTTCTATGTTCTCTGTGTCAAAGGGCAAAGAAAAAGTCTTATCAAACTATGCTTTGTGATGGTCTGTTATCTAAAGAGGCTATTAAAATACTTGACAGTGGCTGTACCAATCTGTAAGGCGTTTGGGAAAAATGTAATTGACATGCATGGAGGAGAAAATAGTGGATGGAGTCTTTGTTAAGGATATTTTGGACAGTGCTGTTACGGGTACGTTAGGCAAATGGCTTGATAAAATTGCGGCTTCTAGCTATAAGATGAAAAACATCAGTATCATAGAAGAGTAGTCAGTTCGAGGTGAGGTCCAATTAAGAAGATCTTGTTGAAGTGGACACTAGTCTGATGGAGGTGGATGAAGTGATGGTGCAGTTAGTCATGTTGGAAGAAATTGCGGACAAAAACAAGGCGAAGAAGAATAATTGAGTTGTTGTTGGTTTTTAGTTGGTTATCTTTCTGTTTGTCAAGATGTTCTAGTAGTGTTGGTAAAGTGGGTTACTTGAGCTGTTATCTAGTCCTTGTGATGATGTACCAGACTATTATTATTTCTCTTTATTAATATACTAGCCAACTTATCCGCGCTCCGTTTATAAATTTTTATATAAAAGTACTGTAATAGATAAATTAATTTTTATTATTTTAAAAAATTGATTGGTCTCTTATGATTTTTCTATAAAAAAATAATTTAAAAATAATTTACATGAATTATTAATTAGAAAAATAATTTCATTATATACAAAATTTTGATAATCTTAAAAATATCACAAACATATAAAAATAAATTTTACAATATGAACGTAATATTTACGACCAAAAGTTACAAATATTGAATACAACTTAATATCGTTTTTTAAAGCCGACACCCCTCTCATGATATACATATTCAATAATAGTGTAAGAATTTGTTTAATTACAATAAAAATTTATTTCGACACAATATAACGAAACAATGATTGTATAGCGTTTTTATCAATTTTATCTTCTGATAAATGGCTGAATTTGTTAAATTTAATCGATTTATCATAACTTATGTATTATTTATTCATGTGCAAAATTAAAAATCTGTCTGTATAGTTTACATACAATTTCAGATATTAAGTAAATATCTTGTACTTCCATAATTTATTACGACTTTCACAATTATTGATAATAAAAATTGCTTGAGAAGTTAAGGTTGTCTACCCTATAATCATCCGAAAAGAAAAACATAATGATCTTGAATAGGGAATAAAAAATAACGCAATATAAAAAATTGTTAGTCGTCATTTTACCTAAAAATAAACTTAACTGTATATAATTAATATTTAATATTGAAATAATAACTTTAATGTTCAAATAAAGTTTGCTATTTTTAAACAAATTAAATAGATTAAATTGAATAGATGTTTAATAGGTGTAGTTAATGATTAATTAAATTGTCATTAATAGGTATTTAATGCAAGAAAATAATTTTAATAAGAAAAATCGAAAAAACAAAAATTCAAGAAAAATACATTGAACTGTTCTGGTGCATTTCCGATCTCCTAGCATTATAATATATATAGATATAGATAGATTGGGTTTATAAAAAAAAAGACTAAACTTCGTACACCTTTTACCTTTTGCATAAAATTTATAACTTTTACCTCATAATAAAATTTCGGTCAAACCTCAAGAAAACAAAACAGAAAAACAATGTAAAAGAAAATGAAATTTCACTCTTTTTTTAGTTAAATCACAAAATGATCTCCAGTAAAAAACATTAAAATAGAAATTACCATTTATTGCATCAAAATAAATAATTTTAGTTTATTATTCTTCGAACTAATATATTCGTATTTTTTTTTTACTCATGAAAAAAAGTGTTGCTCAATTCCACATAATTAAAAGACAATTTTCTAGAGTTTGTTAAAAAACAATCAAAGGAGAGTCAACCTCTCTCTCCCCAGCTTCCTCTCTCCCCCAACTCGCCTTCCTCTTCTTTTCGTAGCCGCCGGCCGGGGCTTCCACCGGATCTCCGGTGGAAAGCCCCAACACTCTTCATTTTCTTTGTATTTTCTTCCTCTTTTCAATAAACCTTGTTATTTTCTTTCGTTTTTTCTTGTTTAAAGCTTGGATTTCCCTAAAAATCTCCCTTTTTAGGTAAGATTTGGTTTGTTTTTTTCGGATTAAATCTATCGGATCCAAGGATTAAAAGCCTTTTTCCGATCTGCCTCTATTCTTAGTTTCTTAAACTTTGGAGCTCCGACTTTTTCTCCATTTCCGACTAGCCACCGGGATCTGTGAGTGGTTCATCTTGTTTATCGGGGATTCGATTTTTCAGATCTAAGTTTGGAGCTGTTGTATTTTTTCTTGCTTCTTCGGTTTTGGTATTTTTATTATAATTTTTAAGTCTTTGATTTTCATCTTGTAATGCTTAGTTGTTTGGTTTTCTCGATTGTAATGTTGAGTTGTTTGGATTTTCTCTCCGTTTTGTGGGAGTTTGATTTTCTCTCCGGTTTGTGGGAGTTTGATTTTCTCTCCGGTTTGTGGGAGCGTGGATTTGAATTTAATGATTCGAGCTGTTTTGGTTCTGCATTCAAGGTCGATAAGCTCAGACGGGTGTTGGGGATACAATTGTATATATCTCCGTCAAAATTCGCTTTTGGTCTCCTTTGGATGTCCGGCGATTCAATTATGTTTGTTCTACTCGATATGAATTGTAGATGCCGTATGGCTTTGATTTATTGATTCAATACACTTGTTATTCAAAAAAAAAAAAGTTAACTAACATGAACATTAATATTTCAAGAAAAAGACTATTAAATAAACAAACTAATCTCTCCGAGATTACCATCACTACGTCAAATTTGGGCTTTCGCCACTCTTTTGTACAGTAAGGGCTGTGACACTTTGGAAAAAACGAGCGGCTAAAGGTCATCGTACCAAGTTTTTCCACACAATTGTTTTTCGAGTGATTGAAAACACATTTTTTTGGAAGATTCAGTCACAACTTGAAAAAATGTGTGACAATATTTAGCCACGTTCCAAATATGTGACCAAATATGATAAAACATCATGGTTTTTTGTTGACTTTGACCAATTCCGAAATTTATAGTCATGCTTGAGAGATAGAAGTGTGACAATAACTAGCGACGCTTCTTTGCTATGTCTAAATGTTACGAAACGGCCACAGTCATTTTTGGTGATGTGGCTAAATGGGAAATAACCTACGGTCACTACATTTTATATGTGACTAAAAAGTAGAGTTTTCTGCATATATGTCAGAGCTTTGTTCGCCACATCACCGAATCTCTCTCCTATTCTTAAAGATCAAACACGATTTTGAATGCGTTTTTGATATCCGATTTTGGCGTGCTAGTACTCGAATCGAAGCCCTCGATATCTAGTTTCATAATCCACAATCAATTTTCTCTTTGGGTAAGATCTCGATTTTATACGAATGATGTTTATAATCTGCATTTTATGTGTTCTAGGGTTCATATTCGAAAATTGGGGCTTTTTGATGTGTGAATTGTTCGGTCATAGTGAAGTGATTTATGTGTGTAGGCCCCACTTGTACGATTTTGCAAAAAAAAATCTATTTTTTTAAATTTATGATTGCCAATATTTTTTTATATCAAATATTAAACCCAATATCAAAATTCCAAGGCTTTGATAACAATGAAATTATATAGCCAATTCCATAGCATTTAGATTCAAGCAATTTGTACAACCAAATAGTATTAACATTCATGTACCATCTAAAAGAACTGGTACACAATACCACCAGATACACAATCTAATTGCCAACCTTCAGGTCAAAAAAAATATGTCATAAATTGGTTGGTTTTTCGTGGAGTAGGGTCTCTTGTATCTAACGGAGGTGGTGCATCTTCATTTGGAATCACAAAGCTTTCTTGCATGGGCCAAGTGTTAGCAATCCTCCAAAATGTTCATGTACTCAGAGTAACTCTTTCACAATAAACTTCAGAGTATTTGAGAATCTGCCAAATGAAGTAACACCAGCTGGCTTCTCAAAAGCCACATATGTCTGTCCAGGTGAATCATATGAAGAGAACGTACAGGCCTGATAGCTACTTTTTAAAATTCCTCAACTTCAGAAGCATTCACAATAACAGAAACTTAGCAATATGCAGATCAAGATATTAAACAAATTTACTAGTGTAAGGCACGGATACTCTATTTCACGGCATTGACTACATACTCTGTTTCAGCTTCTGTGAGCTCCACCTACGTCGAGGACTGGCAAGTGAAATCATTATGAAAATTAAGTTAAAATATGAAAAAGAATAAGCAATTATACTTCTAAATCACAGACTATACACTAACATTGAAACCAACATTCTCTACATGTTGAGGAGCACCCAAACCAGTATTAGTATTGCCGATATAACAAGTATTCTCTACATGTTGCTGAGATCAGACTTCCTCTTGCTTGCAGCCTGGATGCATTTCCGCATATCTTTGTTTTCGGGCCAGTAAGCTCTGCTCTGCACCAAATAATAGTGGCATTCAGTACAAATAAGAAAAGAAGCGACAGGTTGATATGCACAGGGACAGTAGTAGAGTACTGCTATTTTTCAAAATCTCCCTTGGTCAAAATCAGTGAAGATTGTCAACATTGATATAACATTAACAAATAGTTCAATAGGTATAGAACTGGTTCAATACCTCAATATGTGAGTAAACATAAATCAGATTTAACATGTCCAAGATGGATAGATAACGCTTATGTGAGTAAACCAATTGCACCCATTCATTTATCTATTCCACCCATTGCAATTTAACTAGAGCTCAAACACACCAATTTGGTTATGAATGCTCCAAACCCCTTCGTACTCAATTTCTTGACAAACCTTATCCTAGAGATTTGGCACTCATTCTTTTATAATATCCCTCAACCCTCCTACATCCTTGTATTTCCCTTCAATTTTGTTTAAATTATTTCATTCCTACCTAATTCTATTAATTCCAATTAAATGGAGCGTCACTGCAGGCATCGTTCCATTACTCTGCTGTATTGATATGCGATACATGTGTTAAGTAACTTATTTGCTTTTGATTACACAATCGGTTTGTTCACTTAGATGGACGCGAATAAGGTACAAAGTTAACAAACAGGGTATTCTATATTGTGCATATTAATGTAGTCTTCATTCATCCCCTCAACCCTGATTACTGATTACTAAATTACCATACTTTCGAGTACAGTATTCTTGTGATTGCAAAGCAGGGAAAACTCTAAAATATGAAAGCAACATGGATACGATAAAAATCAAAATACTACCACACTGTTATGATAACAATTGTCTCATTACGTCATAACACTTGCATAACATTGAAAAAAAAATACAAAGAAATAATAACAAAATTCTAACAACCAGTATCCCTCCTCCTCTTTTAAATCTTGGACATGGTGACAGCCAGTCCAATGATCCTCTCACGAAACTCCAGGGCCCGGAGATTCTCCGCCTCCATCCTCTCCTTCTCTAGCTCAAAGTTCATCATCAGAAACATCCACTCGAGTTCCTGATCATAGGAGAACTCAGAGCTGATATTCTTTGGAACATCGTCCACTGGAAAGCTTGCACCTTCCACTACGATCGTGAAGTTTTCGTAGTTGAACAATATATTGGCAATACGTATGGTGAGAGCGTTGAATGCCATTTGATAATTAAGAATGTTTGAGAGGATGAGAAAGGGGATTAACTGGGGATGGTTTAAATAGAAGAGTGTAAGGCATATGAAACAACGATCATATTAACCGAGATCAATGTCATAATTGCATGCAGTTTAGTCCTTAGATTCCCAATAGACGCAATACACTCTCTTAGTTTTAGTCATAATCTTTCAATAAACATATTCTTAAACTCAGAGATCAATTAAAACTAAAACTAAAGTCTCTTAGATTTCCAATAAATGCAAGACTAATAAGAAACATCTTAATAGGTACGCATCTTTTCAAAAAATGCAAGACTTAATAGATTTAGAGATAGAGAGAGAGGGAGAGAGAGGAGACATATAGGTACTAATTGCCGGACATCATCTTTGCTAGAAAGGGGGTGAAAACCTAGGGTTAAAACAGGCGTTGTGTCATGCCAATTGATCTGAACAGTGCCTCCGCTCATCTTAATTTTCAGCTTCTGGGGCTTTGTTTATTTTGCTAAATCTTGGGTATTTCACTCAAATCTACAACCAATTGTTGTTGTATAAGAGGGAAAAAAAGGATTAAATTGTGTGTGTGTGAGATTCGGTCGAGAGAGAGAGAGAGAGAGAGAGAGATGTGATTTAGGGTATAATTGTTAAGGGGGGGGGGAAATATTTGGTGTAAAGGGGGGAAATTTTCATTAAGGGGGGTCGGAGGCGATTGTATACTTTACAGTGTAATTCTAAAATCATTTATTTAGTGAAATCATTTATCAACTTTAAATCATTTATTATTCGATATTTAAATAAAATAATATTCTAAAATCGAAATTTTGATTTTAAAATCAAGATATCAAAATTAACTTCATCCCCATATTTTTAAAACAATTTTGGGATCAAAAATGAATTTATTATGATTTTTACAAGTTTTATTAAGTGAATGTGGGACGTGCCCCGTTATTAACAGTAAAATCACGTACAACTCGACCTTTTTATTTTTTGATTATTTTTTTCCAACACTAGAATGTGTACCTATTAACATCCGTACAGTTGAATCGTCGAAAAATGCATTTAACAATAATATTCAGTGAATGGGACGTGCCCCGTTACAGGAAGCAGCACTTTCACTACCTTTTTGTTAAAATCTCGTACAACCCGACCTTTTTATTTTTTGATTATTTTTTCCCAACACTAGAATGAGTACCTATTAACATCCGTACGGTTGGATCATCGAAAAATGCATTCAAAAATAATATTCAGTGAATGTGGGACGTGCCCCGTTATAGGAAGCAGCACTTTCACTACCCTTTTGTTAAAATCTCGTACAACCCGACCTTTTTTTTTGATTATTTTTTCCCAACACTAGAATGAGTACCTATTAACATCCGTATGGTTGGATCGTCGAAAAATGCATTTAAAAATAATATTCAGTGAATGTGGGACGTGCCCCGTTATAGGAAACAACACTTTCACTACCTTTTTGTTAAAATCTCGTACAACCCGACCTTTTTATTTTTTGATTATTTTTTCCCAACATTAGAATGAGTACCTATTAACACCCGTATAATTGGATCGTCGAAAAATGCATTTAAAAATAATATTCAGTGAATGTGGGACGTGCCCCGTTATAGGAAACAGTACTTTCACTACCTTTTTGTTAAAATCTCGTACAACCCGACCTTTTTATTTTTTGATTATTTTTTCCAACCCTAAAATGAGTGTTTATTAGCATTCGTACGGTTGGATCGTCGAAGAAATCATTTAAAAAAATTATTCAGTGAATGTGGGACGTGCCTCATTATAGGAAGCAGCACTTTCACTACCTTTTTGTTAAGATCCGTACGGTTCGATTGTTGAAAAAACATTCAAACAAATTAACTAGATCGTCAAAATCGAACCGTACGAATGTTCATAAACACTCATTTTAGTGTTGGAAAAAAATAATCGGAAAATAAACAAGACGGGTTGGATCGTCAAAATATTCATTTTAAAAATAATATTTTGTGAATCGGGTACGAATTAACTAGATATATGTTAAAATTCATTTCCCTCCCTACCCGATATTTCATTTCCCGCTTCTTTGTTCCCCCCTATGTACCCAAAAATTCATTTCCTTCCCTATCCAGTATTTCATTTCCCCCCTTCTTTTTCAACACACACATATGTTCACGACTCTTAGCTCGATTTCAATATGTTCACGGCTCAAGTTCAAATCAAACACACACATACAAATTCAAGGGAAACCTTCTTTTCTTACATAGTCCCGGCCCCGATCTGTTTGCTGGTCAATTGATTTTGCTAGATGTAGGTGTTCTTGATTTTATCACAAACATAAAGGTGATTTCATTATTTTGATTATCAAATTTTGTTTGTGACAAAATCAGGGAACTCCTACATCGAGCAAATCTCAAGCTCTCTCAATCTCGTTTACCGGTTCAACGGTTTTGATTAAATGAAGGTAAATTCACCCTCAATTATCCTTTTTAAATTCATCGCTGTTTTGAATCGACTTTGTTGTGTGTATTTTGAATCTTGTGTGTTTGTTTTGAATCTTTTATGCGAAATGATGTTGGTGGGTTTTATATTGCCAAATATTTCAACTCCTCCCTCTAACGGGCCAATATATCTTTGTGTTTGTTTTTGTCAAATCCCATAGATAACTTGTGTTTTTGTGGCATTTTTGCTACTGTTGCTAGTGATGCAGTGTTTTTATAGGACTACTGTTTAACTCTATCAAGGCTGCTGAGATGTTCTTACTAACAGATGGTCCAGGTATGATTTGATATGAGTTCCAGGAGCCTTTGATCCTTCGTTTTATTTCTTACGATTAAGTGTCTTGTTGATTTTAAAGGATAACTGTCATTTTGATATTGAGCTATGATAAATATTGTAGAATTACTCTATTTTGGAGAACCACCAACACCAAGGGCTGCTCACGTGGCAACTGCTGCTCATATGGTTAGTCGTGATGATAGAGGAACCTCTAGAAACATGTAAAATTGACAAGTGCTTTAGATTATGGTTTTAGGATTGTGTTTAAACTTTTTAGTTCCTGCATCTGAAAATTTAAAAGCGCGCTTTCATGCCTTGTTTCAATTAATGTGAAGACTTGTTGTTGTGCTTCTCTAATGTATATATGTTTTTGGCTTTGTTGAAGATACAAGAGGTGGATAAGTTAGTAGATAAGGTTGCTGGATTACTTCAAAAACTAAAGGTATTTGCATTTCTGAGATTGTGCCCTTTTGTTGTGGCGAAATAATAGCAAAGTATATTTTGACAAGGCACACAACAAATGATTGATGAATTACATTTATGAGGAATGATGTAATGGATATGGATATACACCATGTTCCTTTGTAACACAATTGAAAACTCGTTTGACAGTCCAGTTCGGCCGAAGCATTTATTTCTAGTATGTTGAAAATTAAGAATATTATTGCCCTCATATGGTTAGTCGTGATGCTCTATTAAGAACTTGAGAGTCCGGACTATTAGTCGTGATGCTCGGTTAAGAACTTGAGTCTAATATCCAACTGGTTTTTGTCAACCTACACACAACATACAGGTTTAAGTAGTTATTTCACAAATGTACAGGAGTAAGAGTGAAACCAGCTAGTTTAGGCTTAAGATGTAAATATAGAAGCAAAGTCTACAAATTAAATTATGATGCACTTAATACTCAGTCTAATGGTTCATTTAGCTCTGTATCATCTTTCGATTATTCCATTTACCTGCTACGATCCTAATTTCTTGGCATTAATGTTGTATCAGGACTTTTGTTGCTCCACTTGAGAGACTGAAGCTTGAGTACATGGTTCGCGGTAAACAGAAGAATCTCATTGAGCTAATGAAGTCAATAGGAGCTTCTCAAGGGCTGAAAGAATTTTGGAAGGGAAACTTTGTCAATATTCTCTGCACTGCACCGTTTGAGGCAATGAACTCTTACGCATATGATACATAAATGAACTCCTCGAAATAACAGGAAATGAGGAAACAACAAATTAAAATTTTGTGGTTTTAGTTTGGTGATGGATTATGTATGGATTGGTCTTAGCTATTACATTAATTATGTTGCTATTTAGTTTGGTGATGGATTATGTATGGCTAAGTGTTTGAATTTTAGAATAGCATTGTGTTTCAATTTTGGCATTTTGGTATTATTATTTATTATCGATCATTTATAATACAAATAAAATCCTATATAATTTAGTTAAGTGTGTGTGGCTATTACTATCCTTTAGCCACACTATATATTACAAAAATTCTATAAAAATAGGTTTTAGCGAGAACTATAGTTTCTACAATTATTAGTGACTAAAATCAGTTATTTAATAGTGTATATAACATAGAAACGACCATACAAAAATTATAGAATGTGGCCATACCACAGCTTTTTGCCACGATTTACCAATAAATAGTGCGACAAAAACTAAGCCTTTGAAGAATGTTGGTATTTAGCCACGTTATTAATTCTCTTTAGCCACTACGCATCCTGTGGCTGCAAGTTGGTATTTAGTCACACTTTTGAGCTTAAAACGGGGGCTGTCAAACCCAAATGGTGGTATGCTTTAGTCACTCTGTTTTGAGTTACAGCCACACAACCGGGGTGTGTTCGTAGAGGGCGTAAAATGATCCGACCTTAGGTGACACTTGGCTGAAAAATTAAAGCGTGACGTAAAGTTCACAGCCACACATATTTTATATGACGGAAGTCCAAATTTGACGTAGTGCATTCCTTGATGCGCCCACTTTTTCTTATGTAATTTGAATTAATAATTAAAGAAACTTCTTTGTAACCAATTGTATCATAGGTACAGTTTAACATTTGGTAATTAATTTTGTACATAAAACTCTAAAATATCGAAAAGGAAAGGATATCAAAAGAGAAATGTTTCAATAGAACATGAACCACAAACACAAATAACGGTTCTAAATTGCATTGTCCCGGTAAAAGAAAGAAGGTAAAAAATATGGACCATTCTTTTTAAATCAACAAAATATTGAAAATAAAAACATCCAAATGTAAAAGAAAAAAAAATGTTGCTCCACATCCTATAAATCTAGCTATAAGGTGGACAGCCAGTGCTCATCGTCCCTTAAAAAGGACCTTGCCAAAAACCATTAACCCAGCGATAGACTGGGCTGAATTGGTGGAAGCAGAAAACTGGATGAACAGGAAGAGGTAAGGCCAAAGCCCTAGCAGACCTTGTCATCATAAGGCCCAGCTGATTGGGACCTGGTGGATTCGGGACAGAGTAACCATGGAGCTGGTTGACAGCTACTAGAGGACCGCCAGGGCCAGGTATGGTTGCAGGAACAGCAGGCCTCACAAGGCGCGGTGAAATATTTCTTAATCGACCGCCCTTTGTCCAGTGCCTTTGGCAGGCTTTGCAGAAGTACCTCGGTTGATCTGCACTGTAGTTATTGAAATAGCAAAATTTAGTGTCCATTGAACTGCACCTAGGGCACTTTTCAGGAGGCTGCTGCTGAATCCAATGGCGCTGTCTCTCAAGGTGCTCTAACTGCATCATGCGTTGCATCTCATTGTTCTGCAATCTCTGTGCCCCTGCCATTTCTCTCTGACTCTTTTCACTTCTTTCAGTTTTTTTTTGGATGAAAAAACTTCTCAGACTATATCACTATTTATAGGTAAACACGGCTGTAAAATGTAGTGCATTCTTCTATGTAAATTAATACAGAGAAAAGTAATATAATTATATCTACATAAATTAATTCCGAATCAGAATCACATAAATGGTATGAAAAAATTCACCTTATATTGTTTATTTTATTCGGAGAATACAAAGTATAAATAAGTAAAAATAAGTGTCTTTTGTTTTGAAATGCAAACAACCAAGAGTATTTGGGTACTTATCATTCAACAAAATAAAATAATACCAAATAAAGTAAGAATATACCCATTACACCATTACACTTGTGTAACATTTTTTTTTTTTTTAAATAACACAGTTGTAGTTAGTATCTAATATTCTTCTATTCTTTTTTCAAAATATAGAATCAAGTATTCTAATCTAATGATATTGATATCCTTTTTATTAATTTATAATGATTTTGTTGATTTTCAAAATTGCTTCCTTACATCATAAGTCATACTAATGCACACCTTACTGATAGTCATGATAGTCGTAAACAGGACATATGTACCTTAGCTTCGTGATGCCATAAACAAAATTTATGCACCTACGTAACACACCTTAGTTTAGTGACGTCATAAACAAGAATTAACATAGAATAAATACAAATAAATTAGTTTCCTGAGGTTAATTTCCTTAAGTCATAACAGATATACATAAAGCTAACACATACATTTTAGCTTCCTAACGTCATAAACATAACTCATACACCTTAACTTACTAAGATCATAAAATGAACAATACACGCCTTTATCATATGATTTGTTAATAAATCTAATGAATTCACCTTCTCACTTTAGGATGCAGGATTTAATGATGTTTCTTAAACGTTAAAATCATAAAATATACAATTTTTAGGAAAGAAGAAGTTAAAGTTAACATTCTTAAAAAAATTGTTTGAATTGATCTATGTTTTCTTTGAGAGTAGAAAAAGAAAAAACTTTAACTAGGTTTACAATTTAAAATAAATTTTTCAACTAATTTCTCAAGAATGTTTAGTCAATACTTGTTAATCAAAATATGATACTAAATATAATAATAGAAGCAACATTTCAATCAACATATTTTAATCTCACGGATACAATTACATTAGAACAACGGTGAAGATTGACTAAGAAAAAAAAGTGCAAATTATTAAGTTTTATCTTTAGTTTTATCATAAAATATTATCTAATTAATAAAATAACTAAAATAAAATTATAATAAAGTATATATTTTTCCTCATACATTTCTTATGAATTACTATATTTTTAACTCAACAACTCCTCATTTTTTCAATTGGTGTACTCGTGTGGCTTTTTCAAAAAATTACTAGTGCCTTGTATTTCTCAATAATTCTTAATTTTGTTTTGACCTATAAGAGTAAATTGAAAATTAACTGTACAGAAAAACAAGATTAGACTAAAGTTGGTACACTTATTAGCTTTAGCTAATAAATTTTTTGGTCAAATCTCTTGAAAACAAAATAATTTCACTCTTTTTTTGTTAAATCACAAAATAATCTCTAGTAAAAAAGATTGAAATACAAATTTACAATGTATTATATATGAGTAAATAATTTTAGTTAATTATTTGTGAACAACTCTTCATTTTTGGCAGTAATATATTAGCACTTGTTTTCCTTAAGTTTGCGTGCTGTGTTAGTTGGCATCAAAGCAAGTTTATCCTATCTTTTCGTTATATTATAAAATATGTAATATTTAAAAGTAAACATATTAGTAGGTTCATCTTGCTAATATTTGTGTTAGTAATTATTTTTTTAATTTTGTTTGATTATATTAATCAAAATAGAATTATATTTTCCGTCCAACGTTTCTTATGAACCATTCTCGTGTCCCTTTCAATTCTTTATATTTTAACATGCATTTTAAAACAAGTATAGTTTCATTAAATATTTTAATTTTTTCTTCAAAAAGAATTTATTGTTTTAATTTTAATCAAGAAATGAAATTAAAAATAATTTATGGAAATGTGCTTTGAAACTGTGGTAGTAATATATTTGACTCAACAACTCCTCAATTTTTTCAAGTGATGTACACCTATCTCTCCTTCAAAAAATTATTGGTGCCTTGTATTCTTGAAAAATTATCAATTTCTTTTGTCCTGCACGACTAAATTACACCCTATATTTGTTTCATTTTAAAACTTAACCATATATAAAAACACAGGCCTAGACTAAAATTCATACACTTTTAGCTTTAATTAGGACAAAAGTTTTAGAATCATCTCCTTAAATCCTAAGTCATAAATCTTATTCATTTTTGGAATCATTTCCTAGGTCGTAAATCTATGGTTTTTTTATTTTGGAGAAAACAAAGAAAAAAAAAGCATAAACAACGTTTTCACTTTAAGATAAATTTATTAATTTTTTCTCATACTAAAATTGTTCGTCAAAACTTATTAATCAATACGTGAAACTAAATATAACAAATAATGTTACATTTCAAACAAAATATTCAAATTTTAGTATATACAACCACATTTAAAAAGAACCTGGACTAAAAAAAAAGTGGAAAATAACAAATTTACATCAAATAAGATATTTAATCCTAGTAGGTAAAATTACATTTTAAAAGAATAGTGGAGCTAGATTAACAAAAAAAAATGTAGAATATTAGATTTTACTCTTGGACTAAAAAAAGAGTGGAAAATAACAAACTTACATCAAATAAGATATTTAATCCTAGTAGATAAAACTATATTTTAAAAGAATAGTGGAGCTAGATTAACAAAAAAAAAATGTAGAATATTAGATTTTACTCTTTATTAGTTTTTGCACAAAATCTTCTCTATTAAATTATATATATATATATATATATATATATATATATATATATTATAATTTTTTTTCCTACGTATCTTATGAATAAATCAATTTAACCATCTGCCAATAACACTTCAATTTTTTAAAATGGTATACTTCTATCTCATCTTCAAAAAAAAAATTTGTGAGTATTCCTGAAAAACTTCAATTTCTTAGTAAAGTATATTTACCCTACATATTTTACATATTAAAATAACAACTTTTTAAATTTTAGTGAACTACTAAAAAATATTTCTCTGATTAAAAAAATTATGCTAAATTCAGTGTCACTACCATCAACTTTTCAAAACAAATAATCAAATAGATACAATTAACTTGATTAACTTTAGAAAACCTATGAAACAAAACTAAATATATACAAAGTAATCTAGTGGAAGATATATTTAATTACTTTTTCTTAGTTTCTCAAACTAAAATTATTAAAATATTATTAAAATGAAATGTCATATAAATTACAATTTTCCCACTTACATGTTTGAAGCTTCCTTGAGATCTTTAACATGATAATATCTAGTATTGTTTTATGTCATAAAGTTAGTAGTGTGATATAAGCACTGAGGGCAACTTCTAGTATCGAATAAACTCTTTGAGTAGCTTGGCCACATGTCCCATATGTCTTAAACTTGTAGGGCAACTTCTAGTATTGAATAAACTCTTTTAGTAGCTTGGCCACATGTCCCATATGTCTTAAACTTGTAGGTTTGTAAACTCTTTCATTATCTTAGCTAAATGTTCCGTATGTCATAACTTGTAGGTTATTCTCCCCCTCTTCCCACCTCGATTGCTTCTCCAGGCCTTTATATTTTTAATCGCACCACATCCTCATTCACATTTATATATTATGTTGGGCTTGCTAAGCACACCTTAAATCCACAATAGTATGACATTGTCCGTTCTGGACCAATCAAGAATGGATTTATTATTGGGTCACTTCCAAAAGTTCTTATACTAATTGAGCTAACTCGCAGATTATTAACTAGTAATCTGGCCCACAATCTATGTGGGACAACTTCCAACAATTTCTCCCTTCATACATCGGGCTCGAAACCTATCGAATATGCCTCCTTCTGTGTGATTTGGCTCCCTCTTGACCTATATTGGAAGTTCACCTGGTGTTGGGATGTATGGGTGATAGCTCAGAGACAACTTAACTAGATTTTATCATACTTAGTTTTTGCTAAGTAGAACATACTGTCATAGCCAGAGCATGTTCTTGTGACCAAATAATTGCTGTAATTTAATAAGTATGTATCTTGGAAGAAGTTCATTCAAATGTTCAAGCCTCAATATTACATCAGTTCGACAGCAAGAATAAGGTTACTATCAATTAAACTGACAGTAAGGTTACAAGAAGATAGCATGTTGCAAGTCATGACATAATATCCATCTGACAGCAACATTGGCGGAAGCATGAGATAGCAACATTCTTATAGCTTGACAGCAAGTCTGGAATTCCGACAACAACATTGGCGGGGATTCATACTGTCAACCAAGAAACATTCTCTTGACAACAGACTTGGCGGTTAAAGTTACTGTCTCACTGAATTATTTGAATTGGGGATATATCTCAGTCGAACCAGTGACAGTTTAGATGTTCAAGAAATAGATTTGCTGCAACTCGTCAAAGATTGTAGCAGACCTGCAAGACTACGACAGAAGCTTGAGAGATCACAAGACAAGACTCGACAATTCAAGAGTATGACAAATCTACATCTACTAGAATTGTGTTAGCTTGAAAAAGAAAGTATCTAGGTTGCTTTACATATAATGATAACTCTGTTCGTATAGCAATTTAGGAAAGTCACATGGGTGTGCAAATTGTAAGGAGCTGCCACATGAAAATGACAGTAGCTCCACAATCCATGTGACAGAGATGTGAGCAAATAAGTCTACATAGAGAATCATCTCTCATTCTTCCTATATTACTCAATAGACACTCAAAAAATTGAAACTTGAGAAAACACTTTTTCTCAAGGTTGTAGCAACATTCTTTACAAAATAAATAAAACATTATTTTGTGAGAATATCTTGAGCTATCACTTGTGTTTGCATTTCGTATACTGATAGATTAGAATCTTTATTATTGTTGTTGAAGTAAAGATTTGAATTTATCAATATTGCATTCGACCCCCCCTTCTGCAATACTCCGGGACCAACAACTGGTATCAAAGTTAACAGATTGATATACTAATCTGAGATCATGACGAGTATACAGAAATCAAGTGGTATCAACATTCCAGTATTTGATAAAGAGAACTGCAATTTCTGGAAAAAAAGATCTTGTTATTTATCAAAGCTGCTCATCCACTGTACTTGGGAATCCTTGAGAATGACCCCTTTATTCCTCAAAAAGAAGTAGCAGCCTCTACAGTTGGAGATACTGTTATTGCAGCACACTGGGTTGCAAAGAGACCCCTCAGAATACACAGAGTCTGAGAAAGAAAAGGTAGCTTTAGACGACTACCTACAACTTATCTTGCTTTACCCTCTCTCCCTGGACAAGGCCATGTGTGGAAATATTATGGGATGTCTATCTACGAAGGAGATGTGGAGCAAGATAGAGCTGTTGTGTGAAGCAAGTGAAGAGGTCAGAGAAAATCAAAGACAGATTCTTGTGTCACAATATGAAGCTTTTATGGCTAAGCCTGGTAAAGAGCTCACCTAGATGTTTGAAAGATTCAGTAAGCTGATAGCTGAGCTATAGATTCATGGAAAATTCTATGATAGAAAAGAGGTTAATGTCAAGTTCTTGCTCACTCTTCCTGAACATCTTGAGCACAAAGTAACTGCCATCAGAGAAGGGAGAAACTTGAATGAGGTTTCTCTTGAAACTCTCTATGATGTGCTCAAGTCATATGAACTTGAACTCTTTCAAAAGAGAGTTATTCAAACTGGAGTCAAAGAAAAGATGGCAAACATGTCTGGTGCCCTTGTAGCCCATGAACCACATGTTTCTCTGCCAATTGAATCTTCATAAAGTTCACAACCAACACAAGTACCATCTCTGAAAATTGAAGAGGTGTTGGATGATGAGGAGAAAGTGGTTCTACAGCTCCAAGATGTTCAAGATGAAGACTTCTATTCATTAGAAGAGATTGAAAGCATGGATAATCCAACCATGGCATATATGGCTAAGAGATTCAAGAATATTAAATTCAGAAGAGACAAGTCATACAATCCACAGGGTCAGATATCTAAATTCAACAAGTGAAACTCTTCAAAGGCTGTTGGTGGTGCCACAATAGGAGGATACAAGACAGGGATGGTGGATAGGTCAAAATTTAGATGTTACAACTACAATGAGCTAAGTCATTTTGCCACTGAGTGCAGAAGGCCAAAACAGAATCAAAGAATGGAGAAAGGTTCTGGAAGTTAGTTTAAAAGAAATCAAGGAAGAGCCTATGTGGCTGAAGGAAAATGCTGGGATGATTCTGATGATGAGGAAGAAGAAAAGTTTGTGAACCTAGCTCTCATGGCTAGATCTGATGATGAAGCATCAAGCTCCTCAAATCAGGTACCATCTCTCATTTTACTTGATATGTCTAAAACTAAGTATAAGCAAACTATTGAGGAATTGAGTGCTGAGATGTTTAATATCCATGTTAGTTTATCTACTGCAAATGAAGAAATTGCTAAGTTAACTAAACATAATGAAACATTCAAATCTGAGAATGAAATGCTTTTGCTTAAAACTAGTCCATTTGATTCACTAGCTCAAGAAAATGAAAGACTGAAAAATGATATTGTCTGTGCTAAGGAGATAGAAGAATTTTTAAGAAAAGAAATTGCTGAAAATGAATTCAAGCTTAAGGCCTTTAGAAACTCTTCTAAACTAGTTAAGGAATATCATGAGAGTCACACTGAGAATCAAAAAGTTGAAGTAGGTTTTGACTATGGTAGGAGGCCTGGAAAGGCAGCTATGGTTAATGATTGTTCAGGTGGTGATGCTGTCAAACCTCAGATTCTCAAGAAAGTCTGTAAACCTATTTTCAAAACTGTTCAAGCTGATTTTGATGAGAATTCCTTGCTCATCAAATAAGAACTTCTTGATGAAGATGATTGTATTGACAGCACATCTATTGAAGGGAAAGATACTATCAAGATTTCCATGACAGAAACTTTGCCAAGCTATGTGACGCCCTCCCAATCTGGGGTCTAGATCGGGGAGTCACTAACACATTAGATACAAACACCATAAAATAAATAAATATAATTAAAGCATGCTGACTGACCCCAACTCTACTCACATAGATCTTTCTCAGATAATGGTATCAAACAAGCAAGCCAACGTCTAACAATTATTAATACAAACCCAAATTCAAATTATTATTACAAACCTTGAATTCAAATTCTTACACCAACTAGTTCTCACACCTAACTTATAAACCCACTAAGGAAATCTCCGTACTGAGTTATTATTGCATCTATCTCAGATGGCAACTCAAAAGAAACCACAACAGGGTCACGGAAGGTGCGCTTCCTCGCTGTATAAATAGTACATACCATGATCTCAAGCTATTGTCAAAAGGGTTAGACAAAATAACAATGAGCTAACGCTCAGCAAGTAACTAGAGTACTCAACTTGAAAACAATAATATCAAGATATAAAAATGGATGACAGTAGATCAAGAGATAGCATATGAGTACTGGAAACTGAAAAGTAAAACTGGTACTTGAATATAACAAGAGATCAACTGATAATAGAATATCAATGGATAGCAGAGCATGTGTAAAGCAATTGACATTTCCAATGGTAAGCCAATATCAGTTCACAATATATAAAAGTAATCATTCACTTTAAGAAAACTGATTGGAGGTTTTATTTTCATCAACGGACAATACGGATGATTAGCCCATAAAGTCCCCATAACGGACACGGAATCCCTCTTGACATTAATCCTCTCATTAGGATAGCTTGAGTTCCCAAGAGGCAATACATTGGCCTATAAAAGAGCTGGACTGGTCCCACCAAACTACAGCATAATACACACAAACAGGCTGGACCGGTATTACACGTTCATTTGCGCCTCTCCAATCTTTAGGAATCCGTAGAAACCATTTTGACGGAATTCCTAACATTTTATAAAACATTCTTTTCAAAACATTTCAGCTTAGAAAGCCCTTTCATTTTGAAAACATTTTAACTTGAGGAGCATTTTGATTTGCAATGATAAAAGTCAAAGAGTTTGACTAGAAGTATTGAATTACAAGAAATAGGGTTTACAAGTCTGAATCATGGAGATATAGACTCAAAGGCATTATGGCAGTTGATCATGTTTTGGGAAATCATTTTGAATGAGTTAAAGACCTTATTTGATGTTGGTCAAAAGATTAAAGTTGTTAGTATTGATCTTGTTTTGTTGACTACCAAGTATGGTATGCATTAATATAAATGGTTGACGTTTTGATATAGGGTTTTAATGGAGTTGTAGTTGAAAATAATATATGAATTATGATTGGAGATGGTGATAAGTCTTGTTTGGTGTTGTGGAATGTTGGGAAATGTCTTGGATTAATTTGAGAATTTATTTGAGGTGTTTTTACACCGGGAAACGTCCATATTATGAATGGGTCATGCCGAATTTTCGTTAGAAATAAGGGTATAAATAATAGATAATGATGAGAATAGATAAGAAAGGTTTAGAGATAAGGTGATCAATTAAGTTAGCAACATTGATAGTTCAATTAGGAACTTTACTGGTGCTATTGAGTTGAGATTAAACATGTGACTAATGAGAGCTTATTTTGTGTTATTTTTCTAGAACATAAACTAATCGGAGTATTGTGACGTTGTATAAAGATAAAGGAGACCTATATTTGTTGCTTTCTTTTAGTTTAACAAGCTAAGGACTCCAGGCAAGTCTACTATCTTCCTCTCATTTAGAGAATTTTCATTTTATTTGTTGTTAATTTGTGGATTAAACATCTTTGAGCTAATTAGTTATTATCCAACCCTTCCTTGCGATGAGCAAATTCCTCCTATGTGTGAGTATTTTCCAAGAAGGATAGTTTATTCAAATATCGAAGATTCTTGGTGTATTTTGCTGATCTTATTCATTACAGACATCACCTCAGTCAACCATAACGAGCTAACATCATTTGTTCGAGTTAGCTAAGGGTGATTCTATTTGAGAGCTATCTTGTATTACAACTTGTATGAGAAGCAACATATTAATCTATTGATTCACATTAGTACAATTCCATTTATTTCTATTCAGCGGGTTCATTGAATCGAACCAAGTGGATGATGAATGTGACTTCAACATCTTATGATGAATCTTGAGAGTGTTAGTTATTACACTATGGTCTCAATTGTTCGGGACTTCAAACAAATGTTCGGAGCCATAAGCTAACCTCAATTGTTCGAGTTAGCTAATCATGAGCATATTTTGAGACTTTTTTTTCAAATGAACTTGTGATTTTAACCTATCAAAGAGGTATTTTTCATCTAATACTGGTCAACGGGATTATTAGAGAAAAATAATCCTGGTAGTTATTTTGTTCAAGAATTTTAAACACTTAAACAAAGGTGACATTTGGCTCATATGTGGCCTTGGGTGACTTGTGCATCCATCTGCTAGCAGTAAACTAGGTGCTATAGATCGGCTGATCACCGACTATGGGGAAACGGAGACCAAGACCAGTAAGTCTTAAAAATTTGATTATTTAATTGTCAAAGTTGAATTTTTATTGTTGCTGAGATTATATTGAATTTTAAAATTCTTGTGATATTTTGAGCATGTGGTGAATCTCTAAATTCAGGCCTCCTCATTTAATTAAATTCATGTCCTTATTTTATGGTGTTACATTTGAGCGTTGAGATTTTTCTTATATATATATATATATATATATATATATATATATATATATATATATATATGTATATATTGCTACTCTGGTAGTAGCCTTGCTGAGCATTTTGTCGCTCATGTTATTACTTCTTTTTCATTACACAGTTAAAGATGAGAACTTAGATCTTTCTGTTACAACTAGGAAAGGAAAAAGAAAGTTCGTGAGTGGTGTAGCCAGAGTGTTGAAGTTTGATGTGGAGCTCGAGATAGTTTGGCAGTTTCAGAAGTAGTATAGATCTTTAGACTTGTGGTGAGAATGAGAATTAGATTGTATTATAATGATTAACATTGAAATATTGTAGAGAAATTTTTTGTTTATTATTGTATTATGAGACAGGTGTATCCATGGTATGACGTAACGGTCCAAATCGGAGTAAATCTGATTTGGGGGCGATAATTATATTTTTAGGATACGAGAGCGTATGCCTAGGAATATAATAGAGACTTATAGAGATCGTGAGCCTTAGGTAACTCACAACGAGTTATAAAGATGAGTAAGGTACGAGGTTTAATTTTAGTGCTATGTTATATGAAAGAATTTCTTCATGTGCATGGATATCGTCATCTAGATCAGACAGTGACCTTGTGGAGGATTCTTATATTATCATATTCGACAATGACTCTGATGGTTATCAGTAAAGATTTTGGAGCCATCTGCTCCAGATGTGATTGACATGGGTTCTCCTCTGGGAGGGGAGATAGTTAATAAAGTTGATTTTTCCTCAGAGAGCACTCACTTGGAGACATTATTTATTCAGACTGATATGACTGAGGATTGAGTTTATTAGGCTAGAGTCAGAGACAGAGGAGTTGGTTAGTGCAGGTTTTGGATAGCCAGACATGATTGGGACAAAGACAACAGATGCAGAGGTGGACGATTATATGGAAGAGTAGGTGACTAGATATGTTGTTTAATCTGAGATGGTTGCTCCAGTAGTTATTAAGACCCTTGTTGAGCCTGTAGTGTCTTCAGTAAGTATAAAAGGCTTGAGAGATACGGTAACAATAGTCGCTCATATTTATACTCTCAGTACCAGCATTAGCACCGTTACTATCTGTTTTAGGAGTAGTGGTGGATGGATTCTAACTGAGGTATATCAAGCATTATAATCAGATGACCAGTGGCTCAAATCTAGACATTAGGAGGTATTCAGATTTTGAGAGGCTATGTTAGGGCTATTACCTAAGGTGATGTTTTCAGGGAGTTTTTCATAGATAGATCAGACTTAAATTACTAGGATTGTGGCATGACTTTCTGTGAGATACGAGAAGAGGATTAGGGATACCTTTGGAGATGGTGTGTGATGGTTATAATTATATAATGTGATTTTAAGATGAGACAATAATTATATTGAGCAAATTTGTTAATTGAGCTGAGCCATATAACCTGTATTTATTGAGCATATTAATCAATTGTTGTTCTTACCAAAATAGAGAAAGAAGAGAGAGATACCATTTCGTAAGAATATAGAATTTGTCATTGATTTAATGTTGTGAGCGGCACCGGTATCGAAGTCTTCTTATAAGTGGAACGCTTGCTTGAGAGGATTGCGCCTAGTTGGATAGAACTCCTTGTGGCTGTTAATGTCTACTGTGGAATTTTTAGAGACTATTACGAGTCGAAAATGATGTATGTATCAATCACCTCATGATGTGTTTAGAATTGAATGAGTACCTATTAGAGGAATCGACAGAGAAGGCATCTATAGAGACCTTGGCAATACCTTCCTTGCTTGTGAATTATTTTGAGCCTCCTTCATCTGTGTTTTATTTGATATCTTTCTTGAGTGACTTTTGATGATATATATATATATATATATATATATATATATATATATATATATATATATATACACATATATATATTTCCTCTCCTGAGTTATATTGTGATAATTGTATTTACTTGTAATTGGGTTTCAATTGTGCCAGAGGCTGTCATGATACCTATCTTTCAGGTTTCTGAGGCCTTGTCAATTTTGTGGTATTTGAGCTTCCATTTTTCTCTAAATGGTGGATAAGTCTATTTGTAATACATCACCATCTACTTTTATGTGCCAATATCTTTTCTAGTTATTCTTTTTCTCCAGAAATAGCACCCTGGGAATTTGTTCAATTTTGATCCAAGATGTATATCTGAGATTTATTTGTCGAACATTCCTCTCATATTTTTTTTTACTCCAACTGAGATGAACAACCCTATTTATAGGGGACACAAGGACTATCTGTCTGTGTGATAGAAGTCTGATGGGATGCCATCACTTGTGTGTTGTGTATTACAAGAAGGTTAATTACCTTTAGTAGTGTCTAAGACACCGCAACATTGGGTTCTTTTGATCATATTGATCTCTGAGTCATTCTTTTATTTCAAATGATGTTTCTTTTCAAATTCATAATTCAATAATCACAATCGTGTAGCAATTTCCTTGATATAGATTCTGGTAATTTAATGTTGCATGATTCTTTTACTTCTCAGAGTTCATAGCTATGCCGGTTGGGATAAATTGAGTTGATGTTGCCAAGAGAAATGAAGTAATATGTAGAAATTACCGGCCACAAATGTGGATCGTGATGCTATTAGAGCGCAAGTGACTTGTTAATGAGTTTAATTTAACCTCTCTATTAAGGAAATTATGTTAGTGGAAAACAGGACAAACAATTGAACGTAGAAGACAAAGTACTGTTGAAAGTTTTTCCTTGGAAAGGTGTCATGAGGTTTGGGAAGAAAGGAAAATTGAGTCCAAAATTTATAGAACCTTTTGAGATTCTAAAACAAGTTGGTGCTTTGGCTTATCAATTGGCTCTTCCGCCAGATCTTCAATATATCCACGATGTATTTCACATTTCAGTATTGCGGCCATATCAATTTGATAGCAGAAATGTGATGGATTATGAATCGATTGTGATGGATTATGAATCGATTGAGATACGAATTGACCTAACTTACGATGACCAACCTGTGAAGATTCTTGATCGAAAAGTGCAGGAGCTGAGGAAGAAGAAAATTGATTTGGTGAAAGTAATATGGATAAATCATAAAGTTGAAGAAGCTACCTGGGAGTTTAAAGAAGAGATAAGAAAGAAGTATCCCTTTTTGTTTGAGTACAGCTAATTCCGAGGATGGAATTCTTTTAAGAGGGGAAAAATGTAATAACCAAGATTCTCATAATATATTCTATAAGTAATCTTTTATAATATAAGTGTTATTAATATTTGGAGATTTATTTGGAGAAATTCTTGAGACCATGAGATTGAGGAATTAAACATTGAGACTTTAAAACATCAATTTGGAATTGGATTTTTATCTTGAGAAAATCCGAACCAATATCTAGGAAATTCGTTCGATTAGTGCTACTATTAATTATTTTGAGTACCTGGGAAATGGTTATAAATTATGGAGAGCATATGGGGCTATGATATCTTGATGGATTAGTGTATTTTAGAATTTAGATACAAATTTGAGAATATTGAGAATAAATTTGAGAATTTTTTTCCAATTATTCCAATTTTTGAGAAAAATGAGTTTAATTAGAGATTTAATTATGAGAATGAGTTTTAGAGCATGAGAATATTATTTTAGACTTGAGAGAACTAGAGTTTAATTATGTTAAATTATAGTAATTTATTTTAGAGTTTTGGGATTTTTTTATGCATTTAATATTATTAGTTTTAAAATAAAAATAAGTGAAAAAAAAATTGTTGTGGAGAATTCTAGAAGTGTAAGGATTGGTGGAGGTAATGAAGGAAATATAGAAAAATGGAGAGAAAGAGATGGAGAAGCATCTAGAGAAATGAAGAGAAAGAGAGAAGGAGAAGAGAGAAAAGAGAGAGAAGGGAAAAAAGAGATAAAAAGAGGGAGAAGAGAGGAAGAAGAGAATAAAAGGAGAGAAGAGGAGATGAACCTAATTCTCCTCATTCCGTTTTTGCTGCCATTTCCAGCCAAGGGAGAGGAGAGGAAGGAGTGAAGGCTTGCTTGTTTCGGCCATGGAAGAAGATGAAGGTGAAGAAGATGATGAATAGTAGTGCTCTTGAGTTTTGGTTGATTAAGAGGTATAAATCTTTGTTTCAAGCTATGTTTTTTTTAGCTAAATTATCATGAGCACTTATATTTGTAGTTATCAGATTTTGAGGTTCTTGATGAGTGTATTATTGCTTGATTGATAGTAATTAGTTAATGATAATGGTGGTTATAAGTATGAAAACAGTTTTAAGGAGCTATTGCCCTGGTCTTGCAAGAAGAATTCGAATGTCTTGTGCTCCATTCTGGGAAGTGGTCCCATAATGAAAGTTTTCTATTTGAAGTCTATTTTGTGTAGGAGAAAACGGTGCATCAATTGAGTTAACGAGCTAGGAGAAAATAACGTTTTACTAAACCCTGCGCAGAACAGAGTCAGCTCTCAGGATTCGAAATTTGGAAGTATGTTTCACCTAGTTAAACTCTGAATTTTGGGTTGAAATTTTAATTGAGGATAGTGGAAGGAATTATAAAGATTTTATTAAAATATTTGCATAGAAATATGAATTTTTCGATTTATTAAAAATATTATAGTGTGACTGTTATGAAAGAGACTACCCTGTCCTTGAGCCAACTTTGGGAGAGTAATTGTCTTAGATAAACTGAGTTTTTCAAACCACAATTTTTGTGATTTCAATATACTATGTTCAATTGTGAAATGAAAGAGAGTTTATAGGCAAATATGTATTTTTCAATTTATGAAAATTGTTAGAAGACAAACTGCGCAGAATTGACTAATCATTTTTGCACTAAGTTTGAATTGATGACCCACCTAGTTAGAAGATTATATTCAACTGGAAACTTTTATGAGATCTTTAATTGGTATTCAGAAAGAAGCCTATAAAATTTGGTGATTTATGAATAATTTTTGGATTTATTAAAAATGTTGGAGTAAAGTATGCGCGGTAGCATTTTATGTTTTTGAATTGTTTTATGCGTGTCATGTTTTGGGAAATCATTTTGAATGAGTTAATGACCTTATTTGATGTTGGTCAAAAGATTAAAGTCGTTAGTTTTGATCTTCTTTAGTTGACTACCAAGTATGGTATGCATTAATATCAATGGTTGATGTTTTGATATAGGGTTTTAATGGAGTTATAGTTGAAAATTATATATGAATTGTGATTGGAGATGGTGATAAGTCTTGTTTGGTGTTGTGGAATGTTGGGAAATGTCTTGGATTAATTTGAGAATGTATTTGAGGTGTTTTTACACCGGAAAATGTCCATATTACGATTGGCTCATGTCGAATTTTCGTTAGAAATAAGCGTATAAATAATAGATAATGATGAGAATAGATAATAAAGGTTTAGAGATAAGGTGATCAATTGCGTTAGCAATAATGATAATTCAATTAGGAACTTTACTAGTGCTATTGAGTTGAGATTAAATATGTGACTAACGAGAGCTTATTTTGTGTTGTTTTTCAGAACATAAACTAATCCGAGTATTGTGACGTTGTATAAAGAGAAAGGAGACCTATATTTTGTTGCTTTCTTTTAGTTTGACAAGCTAAGGACTCCAGGCAAGTCTACTATCTTCCTCTCATTTAGAGAATGTTCATTTTATTTGTTGTTAATTTGTGGATTAAACATCTTTGAGCTAATTGGTTATTATCCAACCCTCCCTTGCGATGATCACATTCCTCCTATGTATGAGTATTTTCCAAGAAGGATAGTTTATTCAAATATCGAAGATTCTTGGTGTATTTTGCTGACCTTATTCATTCAAGACAACACCTCAGTCAACCATAACGAGCTAACATCATTTGTTCGAGTTAGCTAAGGGTGATTCTATTTGAGAGCTATCTTGTATTACAACTTGTATGAGAAAAAACATACTAATCTATTGATTCAGATTAGTACAATTCCATTTATTTCTATTGAGCGGGTTCATTGAATCGAACCATGTGGATGATGAATGTGACTTCAACATCTTATGATGAATCTTGAGAGTATTAGTTATTACACTGTGGTCTCAATTGTTCGGGACTTCAAACAAATGTTCGGAGACATAAGCTAACCTCAATTGTTCGAGTTAGTTAATCATGAGCATATTTTGAGACTTTTATTTTTTTTCAAATGAAATTGTGATTTTAACCTATCAAAGGGGTATTTCATCTGATACTGGTCAACGGAATTATTAGAGAAAAATAATTCTGGTAGTTATTTTGTTCAAGAATTTTAAATACTTGAACAAAGGTGACATTTGGCTCATGTGTGACCTTAGGTGACTTGTGCATCAATCTGCTAGCAGTAAACTAGGTGCCATAGATCGGCTGATCACCGACTATGGGGAAACGGAGACCAAGACCAGTAAGTCTTAAAAATGTGATTATTTAATTATCAAGTTGAATTTTTATTGTTGCTGAGATTATATTGAATTTTAAAAGTCTTGTGATTATTTAAAAGTCTTGCTGAGCATTTTGTCGCTCTTGTTATTACTTCTTTTTCATTATACAGTTAAAGACGAAAAATTAGATCTTTCTATTCCAACTGGGAAAGGAAAAAGAAAGTCCGTGAGTGGTGTAGCCAGAGCGTTGAAGTTTGATGTGGAGCTCGAGATACTTTGGCAGTTTCAGAAGTAGTATAGATCTTTAGACTTGTGGTGAGAATGAGAATTAGATTGTATTATAATGATTAAGATTGAAATTTTATAGAGAAAATTTTTGTTTATTATTGTATTATGAGACAGGTGTATCTATGGGATGACGTAACGGGCCAAATCAGAGTAAATCTGATTTGGGGGCGTTACAGTGACCTTATGACCACAAAAAAGATCAGCTTTTGACAGAATTTATATCCCTCTTGTACTCATGTGACCAAGCCTCATGTGCCACAAACTGGTCATGTTTTTCTTATCAATCTCCGAGGACGCGACAACAACATAACCTGATAACATAGAAGCTTGAAGAAGATACAAGGTACCACATTTAACACCTTTCAAAACCACATTAGAACCTTTGCAGACATGCAGAACTCCACCTTCACCTTGAAAACTGAAACCCTTACTGTCTAACATACTCAAAGATATCAGATTCTTTGTCATAAGTGGAACATGCCTAACATCATTCAATGTGCAGAATTTACCATCATGTGTCCGATTTTTAATCGAGCCTATTCCAACCGTCTCACAAGTAAAATTGTTATCCATAGAAATATTTCCACTGTCTACTTGCTCATAGGTTATAAACCATTCCCTACGCGGACATAGATGGTAAGACGCTCCAAAGTCAAGGATCCACACATTAGAGTGATGTGTGTGCTCATTAGCAACTAGAGCAATATCTTCTTCAGAATTGATATTAGCTACAGCAGTAGTACCTGTCAATTTAACCTGTTGCTTCTTTTTCTTGGGACAGTCAGATTTCCAGTGTCCCTTCTCTTTACAGTAATTACAGATATCATTAGGTTTTGGACCCTTAGGAACTGGTTTCTTGAATTTATATTTCCCCGACTTTCCATGTCCATTACTCCCACTGGCAACTAATCCAACAGCCTGATTATCTGCAGCTGTACCAGCCGCCTTATGGCGTAGCTCTCTAGTATGGAGAGCAGATCTAACTTCCTCTAGAGAAATAGTATCTTTACCAACAATAAACAACTGCACAATATTCTCATATGATAATGGCAAAGAAACTAACAAAATTAAAGCAGCATCCATTACAAGAAAAACGAGCATTTCCTATTACAAAATTGGTAGGAAAAGGACATTTTTTGGTAGAAAATGACCCATTTCCTACCACACCCGTGTGGTAGGAATTGCTGGATTCGGAAATGACCCCTGGTGGGAAATTTTATATGATGGTCAACGTGGGCCCCACCTGGTGAATTGGCAGCCACCTATCATGGACCCACCTGCCAACATGGCTGGCCACATGGTATGGGTCCGGTCCACGTCATCTGCCACGTCAAGTGCCACATCACCTGCTACATCACAAATTATGGTGATGTAATTGGAGCATTCCCTACCAGAATTTCTGGTAGAAAATGCATTTTTTGGTAGGAAATATGACAGACGGGGCTGGTAAACAACATTTCTAACCAGTCATTTCCTACCATCTTTTTTATTTCCTACCAGTTATTTCCTACCAGCTTGAATGTTGTAGGAAATATTGGGTTTGTAATGGTCATGATAGTAGGAAAAGCCTTGAATGTGGTAGGAATTAACAGGTAGTTTTTTGAAAAAAAAAATGTGTTTCATTGATATCGATGTACCATAAATTGCACAAATATTACAACAAATTGCATAATGAGATCAATATATAAATCACAAGCATTGACAACCATAACAAAAAAAGTCATACATTAATCATACAACATAATATTCATAAGTTAAAATTACATCTCCAAAATAATTCTTTAAATTTACTAAAATGACAATCATAACAACAAATCAAAAAATGTTTTACAAGCTTAAACGAATCGTCCTTAAAGTTTCCATCACCGTTGAATCATTCTACCCAATTTCTTTGTAAATTTTGTCTTCTTCATGATTTTTTTTTCTTTTTGTTGGCTTCAAAACCAATATGCTCTTCTTCAAGTGACAACAATCTACATAAGGAGTGCAAGAAAAAACAATTAGTATCAATTATACATACATACATGAAAAATTAATCAAGAACAATTGAAAATATGAACTAACCAGGAACAAAAAAAAAAAGAACACACACACACACACATTAATAAACATGTACGAATATATATAAATTACACACGTATAGATGTAAATCAAATTCACACAAAAATTAGAGGGAATAGATTTTTACCCGATTGTATATAAGGAGATGAATTGGTTCATATGAAAATGAAATTCAATGGAGTATATGGAGAGGTAGAGATGAAAATGAAAGTTAAAAGGGAGAGAAAATTTGATGAAGTGGATGGAGAGATTGAGATGAAATTTGATGAAGTGGTTAGTTTAAATGAAATTTGGTGATGTATTGAAAATTTGAATTTGGGCAAAAAATTCAAATTTTTTAGTTTCGCCTCCATTTTTAAAATTTTTGTGAAATCAAGACTTATTTCCTACCAATATGCGGTAGGTAATGAGTTTGGGACGAAAATTTTGAATTTTTCATTTGGGCGGTCTATTTGAAATTTCGGTTTCGGCGGCTAGGTTTGAATTTTTCGTAAAAATATGACCTATTTCCTACCAATAGGTGGTAGGTTTTGAGTTTGTTTGAAAAAAATATTGTAATTCACAAGAATCGAACCTTTAACCTCCTATAAGGAAAGTGCAATGTCATACCACTACACAAAATGTTTCTTGTGTAAAATATTATCTTAAATATATATAACCATAATCAGTAGTCTAAAAAATTAAAAAATGATTTTAATTAATAAATCAATGATTTTAATTATATATAACTGTTATTCCCAGATTACACACTTGTATAATTGTAGAAGGGGGGGTTGAATACAATTCTTGATATTTATAAATTTCTGATAAGAACTCCAGAAATCTATACTTAGATAATTGCTTGTAAAAGATAAATGCACAAACACATAAAAATCAGGTGGTTAAATGCACCACCTGAAGCTTTTATTCGAAGAAAACTCTGTGATACAAAAGTACACAGATTCTGTTTTACAACTCTTTGCTTTCTAAGAATATTCAATAGAAACCCTAAGCAAGATGTATCAGTTTTCTTTTTTTTACAAAGAGTTGCTACACTTGGTTATAAATCCCAAGTTTTACAAGTACTACTGGAATAAGATAATATTAATCTAATTCTAGTTGACTTGCTACTACACTCCAAATACACATGTAGCCGAAAGGTTGTCCTTGTGTTCAGACATGTCTCCTGCACCTTTCTTGTATTCATAGTGTAGATAGAATGCTTCTTTCTTCTGTGTTTCCAATGTATGGCTGCCATACTGCTTTTTGTATCTACTATCAACCCATGTGATCTGTCAGTCAAACATGTCCTTATCAACTGCTAATCCCCAGCTAATCATAGAAGACAGTATCAATGATTATCCGTTGATGTTGTACACTGACATCCGTTGATGATGTATTGAGCGGTATCCGTTGATATTGAGACTTGAGCTGTATCCGTTGATAGAGTGGATTTGAGTTGTATCCGTTGATAGAGTTTTGTCTTCATCTGTTGATACACTTTCACTTAGACAGAATTACATAGCATAGCTTATTTACAATTGGCTACCCTATTCTGCCTATCCGTTGATAGTCAACATGACTGTGGATAAAAACACTATCAACTGATAACATAGAGATACTTGCAGTATGCTACAAAACCTCATCCGTTGATGAGCTACCTGTTAACGGATAGAGTTATAAATCCTTATCCGTTGACAGCTACAAAACCTTAAACAATTTGATTGATTGTGAAGTTATCATCAAGTACAACATATTCCTAACAATCTCCCCCAATTTATACTTGATGACAATAAAGTATAAATTCAGGACCTTGATGATAACAAAACATTCCTAAAGATATATAAAGAACAATGCATAAATTGTATTAAGCTACAGAAATTAAAAACTGAAAGTTTGAGAAATTTACAGAGAAGTGCTCCTCTAGACTGAGCAGATTAAGACTGTTTCTTTTCTCTTGTTGGCATCACCCTTGATTTTCCTTCTTTGGCAGAGTTGGACTCAATCTGTATTTGGAGTTGCCTATAGAAGGCATCTTCTTCATCTACCTTTGGATTTAGCTTTTGTTGTAACCATCTCAGGTATTGAGAACTAGCCTTTGGTAGTTGGTCTTCTAACCTGAAGAATCTCCTGTTACCATCTTCATCCCTGAACTGCATCATCCAGAAGGGTTGAAGGTGGATTTTCTGTCCATTGTATGGGATCTTTATTTTCCTTGGTAGACTTGATGGTGAGTTCCATTCTCTCCTTATTTGTTCTATTCTGTCCAGTATCTCCCCTTTTGCTATCTTGGAGAACCCTGTGTATCTCTTGATTGCAGAGAACACTTTGGTTAAGGTCTGATAATTTTCTCCAAGAACCCTTTATAGTGGCCATGTCCTTTCCATTCCTCCCTTGTATACAAAGACCAATCTTTCAGGCAAATGTTTATATTTGTCAATTCCTCTTACTTCTGACAATTCATCCAGATAAAGATTCATGCCAGAGTATTCTTCAATATCTGCCTGATAGATAAAATCATCCTTGTTTTCCAAGATTGGCTGCCTGACAATAGCAGGTACCCTAGCAACTTGAATTGGTTCCTTTGAAGGTTGCTTCCTTGGTTTCCTTTTCTTCTGTATAGGCTTCTGTTGAGGCTTCAGCAAGAATGAAGGAACCTCAATGGAGTCAAGATTCATTGGTTCCTCTTTAGGTACTATGGGATCACCATGGAAATTCACAGCTGGGTTGAATATTTTTACAGAAGTAGGTTGTGATGAGCCAACTGTCTCCTTGCTTTCAATTTCTGGAGAGACATGCCTCCTTGCCTTTGATTTCATTCTCTTAGATTTGGATTTAGGGACTGATTTCCCTTTCTTTTTGGATTTGGGGACTTCCTCAGGTTCCCTCATCTCATCCTCTACCTCTTCCATTAACTCTTGAGCCAGCCTTGCTTGCGTCTCATCTGAGTTTTCATATTGATATTCAGTGCTTGGTTGAGATTCTCTTAGCAGCCTTGAAGTCTCTTCTCTCTTGGCTTCAACAAATCTAGGATGGCTGTTGGATATGTTTAGAACTTTTCCATTCCTTATGATTACAACCATCCATTCTCTTACACAACTGTTAGTCTTCTCCTTGAATTCCTTAATTTGCTTACCCATCAGCTTCTCTTCATCATCCTTGGGAAATGGAAAGTCCAGTTGTAACTTGTTCTTCCCATTTGCTTTTGGTGGTGAGTAGGGTCTTGTTTTGATGCAGGGTTCAAATTCTTTAACATGAGAAGGCTCAACATCATAGAATGTAGGAGCCACAATTGCTGGAGTGAGCACCTTCAGGATTGTGGTAGATATTATTGGAGCTGAGGTTTGGCTAGAGAACAGAGTTGATGCAATAGATTGATTGATCAATCTTTCTGTCCTCATTATCCTTTCATAGTTTTCCTCTTTCATCTTTTGTAGAGCTTCAATTTTGGCTAGCTTTTCCTCTTCTGTCAAGTTTGAGAAGTCAAACTCTTCAGATAGAGCTACTTGTACAGGTTTGGAATTGCTGGGGGAAGCTGTGACAATGAAGTCCTGTGGATTGACCACTATGGTAGGCTGCTGCTCCCCCTCACTTGCTGCTTCCCTTCTTTCAGAAATTAAGATTTGACTTGTGGTTGCCACAGCCTCTTCCACTTTCTCCCCCTTTTTGTTAGCATCAAGGGTTTGACTAGAAGTTGGGGCTGCAACTAACTTTTCTAGCAGTTGGGTTTGCAGTTTTTGATGTTGAAGAAATTGCTCCATCTGGGATTCCATCTTTTCCACTCTTGAGTTGAGTAGTTGCACAGACTTAGCCAGGTTGTCTTCTTTGATGAACCTTTGTTGCAACACCCTCTGAGTGGCTGTAGGAGCTAGTTGCTCTAACTTCGAATCCACAGAGATCTTCACATCCTTGATTTCTTGTTTGACCTCCTCTAAGTTGGATCTCTGAATCACCATTTGCATCTTTTGTAACTTTAGGGAGTCAATTGCCTGTTGAAGAACAACCTTTCTCTGTGGATCTGCTTTTGGGTGCTCAGCCAGGGCAGATTTATATTGCCTTATGATTTCCATATCAAGTTGATGATAGGTGTAGTTGTGAGCAAATGTAAAATCATGAATACTGCTACCACCTTCATCTTCAGGGCTCTGGCTGTCTTCATCTTCAGAATCTTCAAATTCTTCACTCTCAGTAGTGGTTGGCAGAGCTTCTATAGATTCCTTAGCTCTAAGTAGAGACTGTGAGGTGTGCACTAGGTGCATTGCCTCCTCTGCTTCCACATTGCCCTGTTGTGCCAGAATTTGATAGGCAGGAACAGGGTGAGTAAAGGTTTCAGCATCCAAAGAAATGGAGTCAATCATGGACTGATATTCTCTTTGATATTCCATTTCCTTGGCTGCATCCTCAACCTCCATTGACCCACTAGCAATGGCTGATTCTTCCCTCCTTATTTCTCCTGTAGTCCCATCTCTCCTCTCATCTCTCTTTTCTTGCATCAAGGGCTCCCCTTGGCTCACACCTCTCACACCCTCACCTTCACCTACTAAGGTGGAACTCTCAGTCTCTCCTTTTGCCTGACCGGAAGAAATGGCTAGCCTCTCATTATTTAGCTCTCCTTTTGCCTGCTCACAAGGCAGCCTCTCACTCCCTTCCCTCAATCCTAAAAGTTTTTCAACTACTGAGAACTCCTCCACACTTGACATAGGAATGTCAGATATAGCAGTGGTAGAGTGAGTTATCAACGGATAAGGAATATCCGTTGATGGAGTAGTTATAGCTGTCAACGGATGGCTAGACAGAGGCACATCCGTTGATGGAGAAACACTTGTCAACGGATGAAGGATATCCGTTGAGGAAGGAATAATTTTATCCGTTGAAGAGAAAACCAACACTAAATCTGTGGAGATTGATTTTAAGTTCGAGGCCACAGTCTGTGTTGAGAATTCTAGAAGGGAAGATTGATGGTCCAACAAATCATCTAAAAGATGATGACCACCAATTTCAGAGTGGGGCTTCTCCAAGAATCTTAAAGATGGAGAATCAGGAATTGATGTAGATATCATATCCACATCCAGAGATGGAGTTGGTGATGGTGGATTGTAATGTGTATCGATTTGAAGATTGAGATCAAGGGGCTGTGACTCCACATTTATTGAAGCCACATCAAACTGAGTTTGAGAAGGTACAGTTTCCTGTACTGTGTGTGCACCCTGTGATTCCCTTGTGGTTTTAGATTTCACTCTTCTTCCATAGGTTTTTGAGATTGGGCTATATGTGTCTCTAACCCTCTTGTGCAGTGTTCCTTGTGGGGAACTTGATTCAGTAGTCACACTCTGTTGAGAGAGTGTAACTAGAATTTGGCCTGTAGTTACATTAGCAGTCTTTTGAGAGACTGAAATGGTGGTTGCACTCATCTCTCCTTCCTTATCCTTAGGGCTTCTTTGATGTTCACCCTGTCCCTCACCACTCACTACCACCTTCACACTCCCCTCAAGAGTTTTGGAAGATTTTACAACAGGTGTCTTTTCAGAGACACTTGAGGTTTGCTTTTTAGAATGTGGTTTTGGAACTCTGGATTTGGTCACTTTGGTAGGAGCCTGTTTGGTCACAACTACAGACTCCATTGTGACACTAGAAGACAAAGAAATTTGGGGGTTGGAGATAGGGGTTTCAGAGTTAGAGATAGTTACCTGAACAATTGGTAGATATACCAATTGTACTCCTGCATTGAGGTTCATTCGAATTAGGTCACTTAAGACTCTCTTCTCCTGAACAAAACATTGGAACTTGCTATCCGGGTTAGCAATGGATAGCTTATTCTCAGATACATGCAGTGCTAAGAGCATTAAAAATCTAGCAAAGTAGATATTCTTGCTCCTAGTTTCCTTTTTACCCAACTTTGCAGCTATCTCATACATAACTAATATGCCAAAATTATAGAATTTATCATTTAAGAGCATACACATCATAGTTAGCATGGACTGGGTAACAGCATCAAAATTACTAATTTTGCCTGAAAAAGTTTTAATGAAGGCATCACAGAAATAGCTCCATTCTTTAACCATTCCTTTCCTAACAATTTTCCCTAAGTTTTCAGTACTAAGGGCATAATTAATAGAATTAAGCATGGCAACAATTTCAGCATCAGTGGGTACTTTCAGACAGTTATTCTCAGGCAATTTTAAACAAGCAGTTATTACATCAGAATTAACCACATAGTTTTTACCCTTTAAAGAAAAAGCAATTGTACCGTCTGTGCCATTGTACTCAGCAGATGTCCACATTTCTTCAATTACCTCGTGGATTAAGGGAGTGGTGGCAGTCATAGCATATGACAGTTTGCATTTCTTCACGAAACTCATCAAAGTGTGGTAAGCTTCTGGAGCATTCACTGTGTCAACAAAGGCCGCGAAATTGTTCTTCTCATAGGTAAACCCAGTGGAGGACATCATCTTAACAATGGGCGCCATTGAAGTGTTTGAACGTTGGTTGCAGAGAGTTTTAGAGAAGAAGATGCAGTTAACTTTTGATATGCTTGAAAATGAATAAAAGTGAGATGTGAGAGTACAAGTCAGCCTTTTATATTTTTCAAGAATTAAAAATGAAATAATTAAAAGTAATTACTCCATTGATCAAAAGTAACTATCAGATAATAAATGAAAAGAACATAAGTACAGCCATGATTAGATATACACGGTTACCAACGGTTATAGAAAAAATGTATATCAACGGATATAGAATGAACGGTTGAGATACAGTTTATCCGTTGATGACGTGGATAGCCTGTTACCCGTTGACATGCGAAAATCTAGTAATGTGTTTATACTATCAACGGATAAAAGGATATCCGTTGATAAGCTAATTTTGCCTTAGACAAAATTTCTGTAGAAAATTTTTCTGAAAGTTTTAACTTTCAAGTAAATCAAAACACATTTCTAGCTTCAATGCAGTGAAATCAAATATCACTAGGAATTATGACAAGTTAAGCATACCTAGCTCACCTACCAATCTTGTGAATGTGGATTCATCAAGAGGCTTGGTGAATATATCTGCAAGCTGCATTTCACTTGGCACAAAGTGCATTTCTACTGTACCATTCATCACATGTTCTCTAATGAAGTGGTATTTGATGTCAATGTGCATGGTTCTCGAATGTTGCACTGGATTCCCTGTGATGGCAATAGCACTTGTGTTGTCACAGAAAATTAGAATCTTCTCAACTTTTAGACCATAGTCAATGAGTTGGTTTCTCATCCATAGAATCTGTGCACAATAGCTTCCAGCATCAATGTACTCAGCTTCAGCTGTAGAAGTGGAGACTGAGTTTTGTTTCTTACTGAACCATGAAACAAGCCTGTTTCCTAGAAATTGACAGGAACCTGTAGTACTTTTCCTATCAACTCCGCAACCTGCATAATCTGCATCTGAATAGCCAGTTAGATCAAAACCAGATTCTCTTGGGTACCAAATGCCAAGGTTTGGTGTTCCCTTGAGATACCTGAAAATTCTTTTAATAGCTATTAAGTGAGACTCTCTAGGGTCAGCTTGAAATCTAGCACAACACTACGCCAAAACTGTTAAAAGACATCACCCCTTTAACATCGGTTGCGTTTTTGACCGATGTTAAAGGGGTATTTTACATCTGTTTTATTAGAACCGATGTTAAAGTAGTTTGTAGACATCGGTTGTAATTAAAACCGATGTCTCAACCACTTTTTAGAAAAATAAAAAAACACGCGATTGTTTCTTTCCCCACTTTCCCCGTTACTTGAAAACATTTCCCAGTTTATGTTTTTCATTTCCCCCTTACAACATTTTATTTCCCCGCTCCTCAAACTCAAACTCGCTCACCATTTCCTCAAACTAATTTCAAACCCCTAATTCACTCACTCAAGAACCCTATTTCGAACCCCTAAATTCAAACCCTAGCTTACAAACCCCCAAATTCAAACCCTAGATTTCAAAAACTCCATTGTCGAATCCTAATTAGGTCGAACCCTAACTTTTGATTTTTGTTAATTGGTTGCAGAGGATGCTTTAGATTGGCGGATTGTGCAATAATCTTTCTCTCTCCCCTCCCTTGAATTTTTCTAATTTGTTCTCGATTTATTGTTTAGAGTTCCAGTTGATTCAATTAAGCTAATTGATTGTGTGTGTGATTCAACTGGCAGAATCGTGAAGTAAGGCAGCTTGGCGTTGTTTTCGACTAATGGGAAGTCCAATTTTTCAATTGGCGTTAACAATGATTCACCTCATTTATTGTATTCTCTCTCTCTCTCTCTCTGAATTCTCTCTCTCTCTCTCTCTCTCTCTCTCTCTCTCTCTCTCTCTCTCTCTCTCTCTCTCTCTCTCTCTCTCTCTCTCTCTCTCTCTCTCGTATGGTTATTAAAATCTTGGTTTGATTATATGTATAGGTCAAGTACTCTAAAGAACCCGATAATCCCACTAAATGTAAGTTAGATTCATCCTCATTGTACATATATGTACATGCTCTGTATCTATAGGTTATCTCTATAGTACTTGTAGTTTGATTTTATATATTTGGTCTTCGCGTTCATTTCAAGGTACACAAATTTGCTGAAAAATTTTGGACACATAATTATGCAATTATAACACATCACGTTGTTATTGAAAAAATGATGTTAAAACAAAGAACAGACATCACTTTTGAAAGCAAAACTGATGTTCCTGCAAAAAACAGACATCAATTTAAGCCTATACCACATCACCTAAAAACTGATGTATAATTTGGCAATTTCATGGATTTACTATACATCGGTTAAAAAATGATGTGGTATACAATTTACAACATCGGTTTCCTATTCAAAATTGATGTACTAAACTCTTTACAACATCGGTTCTAACCAAAATCGATGTAGTACAGGGGTTGAGACATCGGTTCCCATTTAAAAACTGATGTTGTTGACAACTATTCACATCGGTTAGAAACTGATGTAATAAATAGTTTTTAACATCGGCCCAGAACCGATGTAAAACACATAGACTTTTAACCTCACACAGCTAGACATCGGTTTTGAAAATTTTTAACATCGGTCCAGAACCGATGTCTATCGACTGATTTGGCGTAGTGCAAAGACAAGTAGAAAACATTATATCAGGTCTACTAGCTGTTAGGTATAGAAGTGAACCTACCATGCCTCTATAGCTTGAGATGTCCACAGACTTTTCCTTAGTATTCAATTCAAGCTTAGTTGCAGTGGCCATAGGTGTTTTAGCAGATGTACAATCCATTAAGTCAAATTTCTTTAAGAGATCATAAATATATTTTGTTTGACTTATGAAAATGCCCTCATTAACTTGCTTTACTTGTAGGCCAAGAAAGTAAGTTAATTCACCCATCATGCTCATTTCATACCTACTTTGCATAAGTTTGGCAAACTTTTTGCAAAGCTTCTCATCTGTAGACCCAAAAATAATATCATCTACATAGATTTGAACAAGTATTGAAGAGCCATTAATATCCCTATGAAATAAGGTTTTATCTACTGTACCTCTAGTGAAGTGGTTCTCCAAAAAAATTGAGATAAAGTGTCATACCAGGCTCTTGGTGCTTGCTTCAAACCATAAAGTGCTTTCATGAGAAGATATACATATTCTGGAAATTCTGGATCCTCAAAACCAGGAGTTGATGGACATAGACCTCTTCTTCCAGTTCCCCATTTAGAAAGGCACTTTTGACATCCATCTGATAGACTTTGAAATTGGCATGTGCTGCATAGGCTAGAAAGATTCTTATTGCCTCAAGTCTTGCCACTGGAGCAAAAGTTTCATCAAAATCTATTCCTTCTTCTTGAGAGTAGCCCTTTGCCACTAATCTAGCTTTATTCCTCACAATTATGCCATTTTCATCTGTCTTATTCTTGAGAACCCATTTAGTACCTATGACACTTCTATCATCAGGTTTGGGCACAAGTTTCCATACTTTATTTCTTTCAAATTGGTTTAGCTCTTCTTGCATTGCTAACACCCAATCTGGATCTAGAAGGGCATCTTCCACTTTCTTAGGTTCCTCTTGAGACAGGAAGCTACTGTATAGACATTCTGCTTGAGTGGCCCTTCTAGTTTGGACTCTTGAATTTGATTCACCAATGATTAACTCAAATGGATGATTTCTAGTCCATTTTCTTGCAGGTGGAAGGTTTGATCTTGATGAGGTTGCTTCATTTCCATGATCATGTTGATTTAGCATTGAATATTGACCTTGAGAAACTCCCCCTGAGTTTGTTGTCCTTGCTGAATTATGAAGTTGACTGTCAATGGATGCATCATTTTGCCTATCGACGGATGCTTCTCTAATAGTGTCAACGGATGTTGCAGAATGACTGTCAACGGATGTTGCAGAATGACTGTCAACGGATGCTTCATTTTCAGTGTAAGTATCACTTCTAGTTGGTATAACAGCTCTAGGTGGATCTCTGTGGTCATGATCTTCATTTTCCTCATCATCATCATAGTACATTCTTCCTTCACCTTCATTCTCAAATTCCAACTTTTCATGGTAACCTTCATCATTTAGGCCTAGAATCTTTTGATCATCAAACACAACATGTACAGATTCCATAACAATGTTGGTTCTTAGATTGTAGACCTTGTAGGCTTTCCCTGCTGCATATCCAACGAAAATAGCTTCATCTGCCTTTGCTTCAAATTTGCCCAAGTTATCTCCATGATTCCTTAGCACAAAACACTTACATCCAAAAACATGTAGGAAAGCTAAAGTTGGTTTCTTGTTGGTTAATAACTGATAAGGAGTCATTCCTCTAGCTTGATTGACCAAGGAAATATTCTGAGTAAAGCATGCAGTGTTGACAGCTTCAGCCCAGAAATATGTTGGTAACCTTGATTCACTTAACATTGTTCTAGCTGCTTCAATGAGAGTTCTGTTTTTCCTTTCAACAACCCCATTTTGTTGAGGTGTTCTGGCAGCAGAAAACTCATGGACAATTCCATTCTCTTCACAGAAAATCTTCATTGTGGAATTCTTGAATTCAGTACCATTGTCACTCTTGATTCTTTGTACTCTGTCTTCAGAACCATTGTTTAGCATTCTGAGGTGATTGATGATGATTTCACTTGCACAATCCTTGGAGTGCAGGAAGAAGGTCCATGTGAACTTAGAAAAATAATCTACAATCACCAGACAGTATTTCTTCTTTGAAATAGACATGACATTTACTGGACCAAATAAATCCATATGCAGCAATTGAAGAGGCTTAACAATGGATGACTCTGTCTTGCTTTTGAAGGATGATTTCTTTTGTTTCCCTAATTGGCAGGCATCACACAGCCCATCTCTGACAAACTCCAATTGAGGGATTCCTCTAGCAAGATCCTTTCTTACCAAATCATTCATAACTTTAAAATTCAAATGTGACAGCTTCTTATGCCATAGCCAACTCTCATCCTTACTTGCTTTGCTGAAGAGACAAGTAATGGATTCTGAGCATGCTGAATTGAAGTTAGCTATGTAAACATTTCCTTTTATAAAGCCTGTCAATACCACATTGTTGTCTTCATTGGCAGAAACAACACAGGCTTCTTTGGTGAACTTTACTTCATAGTCTTTGTCACAAATCTGACTGATACTCAGCAAATTGTGCTTCAAACCCTCAACTAAAGCCACTTCTTCAATGATGACATTGTCTTTTGAAATCAGGCCATATCCCTTAGTATATCCTTTGCTGTCATCTCCAAAGGTAATTCTAGGGCCAGCTCCTTCCTTGAACTCTGTGAGCAGGGTTGAATCTCCTGTCATGTGCCTAGAGCATCCACTGTCTAGATACCATAGATTCCTTCTGTTTCCCTGCACACATTTCAAAAACAAATCAAGTTGATTTTAGTACCCAAGCTTCTTTGGGTCCTTTCTTGTTAGCCTTTGACTTTGCACTCTTAGCATTCTTCAACTTAGGTGTAGATGCTTGAGTGATGGGGTTTGACAAATGCTCATTTGCATGAATATTGGATGCATGCATGTGTGGAAAATTGGCATACATATTATTCATGTTAGGTATGTTCCATGACATTTGTGGCACATTCATAGATTGAAAGTAAGGATTAGACATATATGGCATGTTCACATATGGATTTGAAAAACTAGCATTTTGATACAAACCAGGCATTGCAGGCATACATGGCATTGGTTGAGGTACATGAACAGGAGCCTTGTTGACAATCTTGCAATTAGAAGATAGATGATTGACACTATTACAATTACTACAAGTTTTCCTAGGAGCAAACTTGTCAGGAGAGTAATTGTTTTTCTTGTTGATGCCTATCTTACCATTTCTGTTCTTTTTCTTTTTGCCCTCAATTTCTACCTTTTCATTGTCTGATTTACCAACAGCCTTTTTGTTGTGTAAATCACCTGTCTTAGCCTTCCCACTGGATTTGGTTTTGCTGCACTCACCACTAACAAAATTCTTGTTTACTGGACCATACTTGATATCCAGTTTCCTAAGTTCCTTCTTACTAACAGACTTTTTGTTAGTCGACGGATACCTCTCATCCGTTGACGGTTCATCTGTCAACGGATGATCACTATCCGTTGATTCACAAATAGTCTCTAGATCCTCAAGGCCAGGTTCTAGCTCCTTTTTCTTTTGAGTCCAGGTATCCTTCACAAATGATTCTATTCCCTGAACTTCTATTATGTTTTGAGAAATATTCCTACAACTTTGAAATTTAGCAATTATCCCTTGTTCCTTTTCAAGCTGGTCTTTTAAAATCAGTTCTCTTTTTAACACAGCTTCTAGTTCACTTTTAGCATTATTGCAATCAACTCTCATTTTCTCAAATTCTAGAAATTGAGTTTCTAGAGCAGCATTTCTATCACTTAAAAACAGATTAGACTCTTTAATCCTATTGTTCTCTTTAGTAAGTGATTTAAGAGTAACACTTAAGTGATATAGTTCAGTAGACATTTCATCTATAACACTATTGCATTCCTCTTTGGTGAGCTCAGAGAGATTAGTAGAAAATACCTAATTGCTAGCTGAACTTGCTTCCTGCTCTCCAGAATCAGCCATTAAAGCAAGGTTGACTAACTCAACATCATCATCAGAATGATTATCATCAACAGCCCAGTCATACTCTTGGGTCAAGAATGCCTTTCCTTTCTGCCTGAGAAGAACAAAATATTTCTTCTTATAGTCAACAGCCTCAGTTGACTTTTCCTTGTTCTCAGATCTAGGTTTCCTGCATTCACTTATCATGTGACCAGCAATTCCACAATTGTAGCATTTAATTTTGGATTTATCCACATAGTTGCTTGTGTAAAAATCCTTGTTAAATGGCTTGGCCACCCCAGAGTTTCTCTTGAATTTCAGCTTAGAGAATCTCCTAGATAGAAATGCAAAGTGCTCATCTATCTCATCCAATTCATCCTGCTGAAGAGCATTCAATTCCTCAGACACCTTTTCCTTGCTCCTGCTTGATTCTGCTCTACCTTTATAAACCTCCCTGTTTGGTGTAGAACTAGCAGTTTCTGTCCTTTCCTCCTTTTGCTCCAAGTTGGCAACAAGTGCAACTGACCCACTTTTCTTTTGAGACTTCTCAATCTCTTCATCCTGCTCCATTTCCAGCTCATAGGTCTTTAAAGTTTCATAGAGCCTTTCAAGAGTAAATGTCTTGTACTCTTGAGTGTTTCTTAGAGAAACAGTCATTGGCTTCCATTCCTTGGGCAGTGATCTCAGAAATTTGAGATTAGAATCTTTAACTTGATAGATTCTTCCATACAATTTCAAACCATTTAGTAGCTTTTGAAATCTACTAAATGTATCATTCAATGTTTCTCCACTCTAAAAGTGAAAATGTTCATACTGTTGGATTAGTAGTTGCATCTTATTTTCCCTTACCTGTTCTGTTCCTTCACACAGGGTTTGAACAGTGTCCCATACTTCCTTGGCGGTAGTACAGTTAATAACATTGTCAACCATGTCTGTTTCTAGACCATTGAACAGAATATTCATGGTCTTTTTGTCTTTGTGGACTTCTGCAATATCTTCAAGACTCCACTCAGAAACAGGTTTGGGAATGAGAGTGTCAGGCACATCATCAGCCAGGCCAACTCTTGTTGCTGTCTTCATTGGAACGTGAGGACCCTTGTCAATGCAATCCACAAAACCCTCATCAATAGACGAGAGATGTAGACGCATTTTTACTTTCCAGTGAAAGTAATTTTCTCTATCAAGAACTGAAATCTTTACTCCATAATCCTTCTTAGACATGTTGGAAGTGTGTTGATCTTTAAACTTCAAATATGTTAGAAGCTTGCTCTGATACCAATTGTTATTCCCAGATTACACACTTGTATAATTGTAGAAGGGGGGTTGAATACAATTCTTGATATTTATAAATTTCTGATAAGAACTCCAGAAATCTATACTTAGATAATTGCTTGTAAAAGATAAATGCACAAACACATAAAAATCAGGTGGTTAAATGCACCACATGAAGCTTTTATTCGAAGAAAACTCTGTGATACAAAAGTACACAGCTTCTGTTTTACAACTCTTTGCTTTCTAAGAATATTCAATAGAAACCCTAAGCAAGTTGTATCTGTTTTTTTTTTTTACAAAGAGTTGCTACATTTGGTTATAAATCCCAAGTTTTACAAGTACTACTGGAATAAGATAATATTAATCTAATTCTAGTTGACTTGCTACTACACTCCAAATACACATGTAGCCGAAAGGTTGTCCTTGTGTTCAGACATGTCTCCTGCACCTTTCTTGTATTCATAGTGTAGATAGAATGCTTCTTTCTTCTGTGTTTCCAAATTATGGCTGCCATACTGCTTTTTGTATCTACTATCAACCCATGTGATCTGTCAGTCAAACATGTCCTTATCAACTGCTAATCCCCAGCTAATCATAGAAGACAGTGTCAATGATTATCCATTGATGTTGTACACTGACATCCGTTGATGATGTATTGAGCGGTATCCGTTGATATTGAGACTTGAGCTGTATCCGTTGATAGAGTGGATTTGAGTTGTATCCATTGATAGAGTTTTGTCTTCATCTGTTGATACACTTTCACTTAGACAGAATTACATAGCATAGCTTATTTACAATTGGCTACCCTATTCTGCCTATCCGTTGATAGTCAACATGACTGTGGATAAAAACACTATCAACTGATAACATAGAGATACTTGCAGTATGCTACAAAACCTCATCCGTTGATGAGCTACCTGTCAACGGATAGAGTTATAAATCCTTATCCGTTGACAGCTACAAAACCTTAAACAATTTGATTGATTGTGAAGTTATCATCAAGTACAACATATTCCTAACAATAACCATACGGATCTCGATATCACTACAATTAAATAATGTAAGCAAACAATTAAATTCATAAAAATTCAAATATGAATACACATTAATTCCGTGATTCATGTTACATTAGATTCACTAATTTTCTATTTTTGTGATTTTCACCCTATTTTTAACTAGTTTGTGAATTACATTAAAAATTTAAATAAAAATAGAAAAAAAGATAAAATTCAAATTAAAATACATAAAAAAACAAATATTAATACACACTATTTTTGTGACGCATGTCACACTAGATTCACTAATATTATTTTATTTTTGACTTTAACACATAGACTAGTTTCCGTTCCCGATTCTTGATTTGATTATTTTGAAATAGAATTTCGATGATCGAACCATACAAGAGTCAAGATCAATCTTTTTAAATGTTATTCCAAAATTTTAAAAAAATAATAAATTTATTTGATTAGGTAATTTAACTGTCAACTAGTAATTTGACTTTAACCCCGAAACTAGTTTTCCTTCCCAATTCTTGATTCGATTATTTTGAAATAGAATTTCGATGATCGAACCATAGGGGAGTCAAGATCAATCTTTTTAAATGTTATTCCAAAATTTTAAAAAAATAATAAATTTATTTGATTAGGTACGGTCAATAGGTACTTTGACTTTAATCCCTAAACTAGTTTTCGTTCCCGATTCTTGTTTCAATTATTTTGAAATAGAATTTCGATGATCGAACCGTAGGAGAGTCAAGATCAATCTTTTTAAATGTTATTCCAAATTTTTAAAAAAATAATAAATTTATTTGATTAGGTAATTTAACGGTCAACTAGTAATTTAACTTTAACCCCTAAACTAGTTTTCCTTCCCGATTCTTGATTCGATTATTTTGAAATAGAATTTCGATGATCGACCCATATTGGAGTCAAGATCAATCTTTTGTAAATGTTATTCCAAAATTTTTAAAAAATAATAAATTTATTTGATTAGGTAATTTAACGGTCAACTAGTACTTGGACTTTAACCCCTAAACTAGTTTTCGTTCTAGATTCTTGATTCGATTATTCTGAAATAGAATTTCGATGATCGAACCGTACGGGAGTCAAGATCAATCTTTTTAAATGTTATTCCAAAATTTTAAAAAAATAATAAATTTATTTGATTAGGTAATTTAACGGTCAACCAGTAATTTGACTTTAACCCCAAAACTAGTTTTCCTTCCCAATTCTTGATTCGATTATTTTGAAATAGAATTTTGATGATCGAACCATACGGGAGTCAATATCAATCTTCTTAAATGTTATTCCAAAATTTCAAAAAAATAATAAATTTATTTCATTAGGTAATTTAACGGTCAACCAGTAATTTAACTTTAACCCCTAAACTAGTTTTCCTTCCCGATTCTTGATTCGATTATTTTGAAATAGAATTTCGATGATCGAACTGTACGGGAGTCAAGATCAATCTTTTTAAATGTTATTCCAAAGTTTTGAAAAAATAATAAATTTATTTGATTAGGTAATTTAACGGTCAACTAATACTTTGACTTTAACCCCTAAACTAGTTTTCGTTCCCGATTCTTGATTCGATTATTTGGAAATAGAATTTCGATGATTGAACCATACGGGAGTCAATATCAATCTTTTTAAATTTTATTCCAAAATTTTAAAAAAATAATAAATTTATTTGATTAGGTTATTTAACGGTCAACTAGTAATTTCACTTTAACCCCGAAACTAGTTTTCCCTCCCAATTCATGATTCGATTATTTTGAAATAGAATTTTGATGATCAAACCATACGGGAGTCAAGATCAAACTTTTTAAATGTCAGCCAAAATTTTTAAAAAAATAATAAATTTATTTGATTAGGTAATTTAACAGTAAACTAGTACTTTGACTTTAACCCCTAAACTAGTTTTCGTTTCCGATTCTTGATTCGATTATTTTGAAATATAATTTTGATGATCGAACCGTACGGGAGTCAAGATTAATCTTCTTAAATGTAATTCCAAAATTTTAAAAAAATAATAAATTTATTTGATTAGGTAATTTAACGGTCAACTAGTAATTTGTCTTTAACCCCTAAACTAGTTTTCCATTCCGATTCTTGATAAGATTATTTGAAAAAGAATTTCGATGATCGAACCATACGGGAGTCAAAATCAATCTTTTTAAATGTTATTCCAAAATTTTGAAAAAATAATAAATTTATTTGATTAGGTAATTTAACGATCAACGAGTAATTTGACTTTAATCCCTAAACTAGTTTTCGTTCCCGATTCTTGATTCGATTATTTTGAAATAGAATTTCGACGATCGAACCATACAGGAGTCAATATCAATCTTTTTAAATGTTATTCTAAAATTTTAAAAAAATAACAAATTAATTTGATTAGTTTATTTAACGGTCAACTACTAATTTGACTTTAACCCCGAAACTAGTTTTCCTTCCTAATTCTCTATTTGATTATTTTGAAATAGAATTTTGATGATCGAACCATACGGGAGTCAAGATCAATCTTTTTAAATGTTATTCAAAAATTTTAAAAAAATAATAAATTTATTTGATTAGGTAATTTAACAGTAAACTAGTACTTTGACTTTAACCCCTAAACTAGTTTTCGTTCCCGATTCTTGATTGGATTATTTTGAAATAGAATTTTGATGATCGAACCGTACGGGAGTCAAGACCAATCTTCTTAAATGTTCTTCCAAAATTTTAAAAAAATAATAAATTTATTTGATTAGGTAATTTAACGGTCAACCAGTAATTTTACTTTAACCCATAAACTAGTTTTCCATTCCGATTCTTGATACGATTATTTTGAAATAGAATTTCGATGATCGAACCATACGGGAGTCAAAATTAATCTTTTTAAATGTTATTCCAAAATTTTTAAAAAATAATAAATTTATTTGATTAGGTAATTTAACGGTCAACTAGTAATTTGACTTTAACCCCTAAACTAGTTTTCCTTCCCGTTTCTTGATTCAATTATTTTGAAATAGAATTTCGATGATCGAACCATACGGGAGTCAAGATCAATCTTTTTAAATGTTATTCCAAAATTTTAAAAAAATAATAAATTTTTTTGATTAGCTAGTTTAACGGTCCACTAGTAATTTAACTTTAACCCCTAAACAAGTTTTCGTTTTATTTTGAATTAGAATTTCGACGATCGAACTGTACGGAAGTCATCTAAAAATCAAATAAAAAAAATTCTTTGATGTTACCCTAATGTAATCCCTAAATTTCAACCTCTAAACATTAACCTTCTGTTTTTCAACTTTGGAAAGTGTTATTTTTTTATAAAACATAATGTTGTCTACTTATAAGCTGATTAGATTGGTTATGATGTAAAAAGATATTTTAGAATAAATTTATGATACTTAAGTGATTTTTATGTATTTTAAATATTTTTGATTATATAATTGAAAATATTTTTTCATTATAAAATCATTGTAAATGAAGTTGAAAAATTATAATTATTTGCATACATGATAATTTTATGATTATATTGACATCTGTACAATTTGATCATCAAAAAAAACTTTTAAAAAAAGGTTTGATGTTACTCTAATCTAATCCCTATATTTAAATAGACTTAATATTTAATTTAAAAATGGTATTTCCCACTAGTCAATTCCTACCAGTACACCATATATTGCCTATTGCAACCATATTTCTAAAGGTTTGTTAAAAAACGTTGCTATTGAGAAACCAAATCATATAAATTGCAATGCTTTTGAAAAACATTGCAATAGCATTGAAAAAATTCGAGAGAGTTAAAAACATTCAACCTATTGCAATGTTTTTCTTAAATCGTTACAATAAATTTGATTTTTGGGCCCAAAAAATTAGCGGGCTTCTAAAATGTGTTAAGCGGGCTCGTAAAATTGCTTTAATATTTTGAGCGGCTGCCGGGCAAACATTTATCAGACTAAAAGAAAAAGAAAAAAGAAAGACAAAACTATTTCCCAAGTCAAAATCACAGAACACAACAGAGCTCAATGGAAGAATACAAACTCAATCCAAGAACAATTAAGACGACTCAGGCGAAGAACAAAGAAGAAGACCCAGGCAAAGCTCAAAGAAGACTCTATCAATCAATTTATTGAAGAAGACTCTCGAAGAAAACTCAATCAACGCTCGGATAAGGTATGTTCCCCAAATAAATTTTGTATCAAAAAATTAGGTATATATATGCTTAAATTTGTATATATATATATATATATATATATATATATATATATATATATATATATATATATATATATATATATATATATATATGTTAATGTCGGTGTAAATTTGGTATATATAGGTTTAAATTTATATGAATGTTAGCTAGCCACTTCTTAATTATGGTTTATATTTAGGGTGTTAGTGTTATAATTTGGGGTTTTTATAAGCTCTGTTTCTTAATTAGGATTACTATGGTTGTTCAAATATGTTCATACGTTTTTCCTTAATTATATTTATAATTTTTCTTATTCCAAATCTTTGTCCTACATTGATATCAGTATCCTCTATTTTAATCACTTTTTTCTTAAATTGATGGTTCTCAGATATCAGATTTTGGGCTTGCAAAGTTCATGCCAGATGGCCATGAAAACCATGTTACTGCTACAGTTCTCCTAAGTGCTTGGAGGATATACACCGAAGATATCTGGTATTTAAGTGGGTGACCTATGGTGCATAAACTTACCTTGTCAATGTGCTGCTTATTGCTGGATTAATTTGATGAAACTCCGTTCTGATTACAAAGATGCATTCCTTGAGAAGCATGGAGTGAAGCTAGGTTTTATGTCAGGATTTGTAAAAGTATGTTAGCGTTAGATCCTAGTACGATTAAGAACATGTGATTCTCTTGTTTCAGCAAGATTTATATAGTTTCTATTCCCTTCAGGCAGTTGTGAGTGGACTCCAAAATCAGCCTGTTATAAATGCAGTGATTGATGGAGATGATATCATATACAGGGACTATGTTGAAATTAATATAACTGTTGGCACTCCGAAGGCAAGATATGATATACTTCTCAAATTTTACACATAATGAATAGATGTGAATATGAAGAAAGAATATTTTCATGGAGCATGATGCTGGCTTTTAAAAATGTCCTGTCTTAGAAATTCTAAACTTATGTGAAGCATTAGGGTGTAGATTACATGTACTCCTGAGTCCTGACTTGTATTCTTACACTTATTTTTGCAGGGTCTTGTTGTTCTAGTTATTCGCAATGCTGATAAAATGAATTTTGCTGAGATAGAGAAGGAGATAAATAACCTTGCTAAAAAGGCAATTGTTGGATCTATATCAATTTACGAGATGGCTGGTGGTTCTTTTACGATATCAAATGGTGGGGTTTATGGAAGCCTTTTGAGTACACCCATCATCAACCCGCCTCAGGTAAAGCTCCAAATTTTGTTCAACTAAGTGCTTGGAGGATATACATGTGTACATATAGTCAGTTAGTCACTTTTATGTGCATATATTGACAGTAAACCCGTTGGTAAAATATTACCTCTTTATGTGGTTATGATGCGATCCATTCAATTTGCGAAAATATATGAAGTGTTTCAGTTGCTGTCATTTTTGATTCTCTTGCTTCATGCCATTAGACTTTAACAGGATTGTTCATTACACTTTTATAGGCTACACTTACTATAACGTTACTGATGCTTACTGATCTACCTTCATATAGTACTTTACTACAAAGCCTTATGCATGTGATCCATCAAGCTTGCCGAAGTACCAGCCAAGCAAAGAGATAGATGCAAAACACCGCGAGGATGCCAGAAGGTAATTTTATTTTCAAATGACTTTTATTTGCATGAAGTGATTAATGGAGATCTGATCTTCAGATTCAATTGAAGTTTGTAGGATGTCTCATACTAGGGAACTCATGCTTTTTACTACTAAAATAAATGTACCCTGATGTTTCAGGAAACGGCCTAGTGGGAGATCACGTGGACCCGAAACACTAAGAAAACTAAGCAGAAAACAGAACAACACCAGCAAATTGGCGCCAGAGGAGGTATATATCTAAATTAATGCATGCCCTCTCTTTTATGTGTAAGGAACTTGCAAGTCTCTCTTGGTATGCTTAGCTTGCTTACTGATATGGGTGTATATTCTTTAGTATTTAAAATAAACCTGTTCTCATGCTTGGTTATGTTCAATCTGATCAGAACTTACCGGGCAGAAATCAAACTTCATATAAAATTAAGGGAGGTGGTGGTGTAGATAATAAGAAAGGAGATACCATCTTGGGGTTGCAGCCACGCAAACCATCAGTTGATTTAAAGGAAGACATTTCCCACATAAAGAATGCATCTCATGGGGATATTCCCTATTCAGGGCCATTATAAGTTTCTGGGTCAAGTGGATTTGCATGGGTAAAACGACGTCTAGATGAGGCATATGTAGTTTTTAACTTTATTTTGGTTTTCCGATAAAATTTTTTTAAGGAAAATTTGATGTAAAGAATTGTAATTTTATTTGAGTTTGAAAAAACACATGTAATTGGATATTTGGCATTAAGTTGCCATGGTTTAGGAAATATTGATGATGCTTGGATTGTGGCTATAAATGGCCTGGTTTAGTGTATTTTCAGCATGATCCTACTAATTATTTTTTTTTAAAAAAAATGTTACAACAGGGTCAAAATATGTTGCATTAATCTATAAAAAATCATTGCAATTGGTCTGAAAAATGTTGCCTTTAAGTGTCAATAAACTATTTTCTTATGCTACTGCAATAGTTTTTAATTGTTGCTATAGAGTCTAAAATGTTGCTACTAAAATTTATTGCAATGATTTAATTATTGTTCTGAATGGTATCAAAAACGTTGCTAAATCGACCTATTGCAAGGCAACCAGATGCAACGCTCAAATTTTGCAAATTTGTTGCCATAGACTCTACTGCAACGAATATAGGCCTTAAGGCAATGTTTTCCTATCGTTGCAATATGCAATATATGGTTTAGTGTACCAAACTTGATGAATACGGTAGGAATTACTGGGTTTTTACTTTTTAACACAGCTCATTTCCTACCACAAAGAGGTGGTAGGAAATGTTTTATCTAAACAACGTCGTTTTGGTGATGTCAGACACGCTGACAATAACCACGTGGCAGAAGTGGGCCTACCAGACTCATTTCCTACCAGCGTTGGTAGGAAAAGGGCAACCCATTTCCCACCAGTATACCGTGGTAGAAATTGCTTTGACAAAAATGACGTCATTTTACTATTGCCAAAAACGCTGACAAAGCCAACGTGGCTTGTGGGACCCAACAGACTCATTTCCTACCAGAGTTGGTAGGAAATGGGGTGAACAAAATCGACCATTTCCTTGTGGTAGGAAATAATCTGGCAAAAACGACGTCGTTTCTTTGTTGACGTGGACAAGTGGGTCCTTCTTCATCCATTTTCTACCAGTTGTGGTAGGAAATGGTCATTTGACCTGCAATTAGTAGGAAATGGCTGGTAGGAAAAGAGTTGGTAAGAAAAAATCTGGTAGGATTTGCTCGTTTTTCTTGTAGTGATCCTCATCTTCCACTTTAACATCAATATTACGCAATTCTAATAAGGTTTTGTTTAACTGATCTAAGTGATCTCGAAGATCCATACCTTCTTGAAATCGTAGACTAAACAGACGTTGCTTCAAAAACAACTTATTTGTTAAAGACTTTGTCATGTAGAGACCTTTAAGCTTCAACCACAAACCAGCCGCGGTATCCTCCTCCTCGGCTTCAGTAATAATATCATCTGCAAGACACAACATAATTGTTGAGTGTACCTTTTCTTCTAGACTGACCATCTCAGTGCTTTCAGGATCCGTCGTCGATTTCTTTTTCAACGGCACCCAGAGCCCCTGTTGCTTTAACAAACCACGCATCTTGATTTGCCACAGACTAAAACTATTCCTCCCAATAAATTTGTCGACCTTTACGTTAATACCACCAGACATCTTTCTCACCAAACACCAAGCTCTTGATACAAGTTTGTTATAACGGAAGTAAGAAAGATTATAATAAACGTAAAAAAAGAACACATATAGGCAGAAGAGAAATGTTTTATTGATCTTGAGCATACAGATTAAAGCATGCATACAGCATACAGCTAGTTTATGACCTAGAGAGTATATATAGTACTCCCTACGCAGTTACAGAAAAATAGGCCCAAAACAGATAAATCAAGATACCCGGAATCCCAACGTGTGGGCATTACAGATTCAAGGCATATTATAACAGTATGATTATAAACATTTTCTATACAAATTTTTAAGCAGATTTAAGTGACAAACTGATTTTATTTTTATAATAATTTTGATGAAAACATGAGTGCATTTAATATTTGAGGTTCATATTTAATCAGATTTAAGTGACAAACTGATTTATTTTTATAAAAATTTTGATGAAAACATGAGTGCATTTAATATTTGAGGTTCAAATTTAATCGACCAGATCCCAAATTCATCTCGAACATTTCGTAGAGAGATTGTCCTATATTTAATTAGGAATTGATGAAAAATATTCTATTAATAATCGGTAAGGATTGCGTGGCATGAGTTGAATTTTGTTCAACTAACTAGATTACATCCGTATTGCAGCCGGTGGACCAAGTACCTGTTAAAATATGATAGCATACAGAGAGAGAGAGTATTGACAGGAGAAGAAATATTGTATATATTTGTTATGTTTTATTACAATCTAAAGGATCCTATATATAGGAGAAATGATAAACACAGTCAATACATTGGTGCTGAAATTCTATGGACGGTGCAGCCTTCTATGGACGGTGCAACCATTGTTGACACTATGGACGGTGCATCCATTGTTGACACTCCCCCTCAAGTTGAGCAGTCGGTGCTTCAATGCCCAACTTGCATAAAGTTTCATCGAAGGCTTTAGTATTGACTGCTTTTGTCAGGATATCAGCTAATTGATCCTTTGATCGAACAAACGGAAGTGTGATTGTCTTATCTTCTAATTTGTCCTTAATGAAATGTCGATCTATCTCGACGTGCTTCGTTCTGTCATGCTGGACCGGATTTTCTGAGATACTTATAGCTGCCTTATTGTCACAAAATAGCTTACATGCTATTTTCTGTGGAAAACCAAGTTCATTCATGAGTTTCCGAATCCATAGGATTTCAGTTATTCCTTTTGCAATTCCTCTGAATTCTGCTTCTGCACTTGATAAGGCCACCACCTTTTGTTTTTTACTTCTCCAGGTGACCAAGTTACCACCTACTAGAGTAAAGTACCCAGAAGTGGATTTCCTGCCGTCACGATCTCCTGCCCAGTCTGCATCTGTGTAGGCAATTAGATCCAGATGATCATTTTTGGCGAAGTAAATTCCTGTGCTACTTGTACCCTTTAAGTACCTCAAAATTCTCATTACTGCTGTCATGTGTTGTACTTGTGGGAGATGCATGAACCTGCTTACCACTCCTACAACATAAGCTATATCTGGTCTTGTGTGAGCTAAGTAAATGAGTTTTCCCACAATCTTCTGATATTGTTCTCTTTTAGCCAGCTTTGCTCCTTCAAGAACTTGAAGACCATGATTAGCAACGATCGGTGTCTCAGCTGGTTTACAGTCTAGCATTCCTGTTTCTACCAGAAGATCAAGGATATACTTTCTCTGGTGAATGAAGATTCCTTGTTTCGATCTTAGAACTTCTATGCCAAGAAAATACTTGAGAGTCCCCAAATCTTTCATCTCAAATTCTTGAAATAGTTTTCCTTTTAAGTCAGTGATCTCTTTCTCATCATTTCCAGTGATAATCATATCATCCACATAAATTATCAAGCAAGTGATTTTATCTCTAACCTTCTTCAAGAATAGGGTGTGATCTGAGTTGCTTTGATTGTACCCAAACTTCTTCATAGCTTTTGTGAATCTTCCGAACCATGCCCTAGGGGACTGTTTTAGCCCATAAAGTGCCTTCCTCAGTCTACATCCTTCTCCATCTCCAAATTCCTGAGAATACCCTGGTGGTGCCTCCATATATACTTCTTCATCAATACTTCCGTGAAGAAAAGCATTTTTTACATCAAACTGGTATATGGGCCACTCCTTGTTTGCTGCTATTGAAAGCAAGACCCGTATTGTATCAATCTTGGCTACAGGAGAGAAGGTCTCAGAGTAGTCAATTCCATATGTCTGGGTATATCCTTTAGCCACCAGTCGTGCCTTGTATCTTTCAACAGTTCCATTTGCTCGGTATTTGATAGAGAATACCCATCTACAACCTACCTTTTTTTTTTTCCTTTCGGTAGGATGCATTTTTCCCATGTTTTGTTTCTCTGTAGAGCTGAATACTCATCCTCCATAGCTTGTTTCCACTTTTCATTTCCAAGGGCTTCCTCCACTGTTTTGGGAAGTGGAGTATACAGAGGCGGTAAAAGCCATGGCTGAGCTGGACAAGTTCTCATTGCTGATTCTCTCTACAGGATATTTAGACCGTTGGGCCTCATACTCTGGATCATACCTTCTCGGTGGAACTCCTCTTGTACTTCTCGGGGGTAATGATACCTGTTTGGAACATTATCACTAGGAAAAATATTAGTTTCAGTAATAGCATCAGTTCCAGAGTTCTCAGAATTAACCTCTGCTGAGGAGAAGTCATCAGAAGGATGCTCACTAGACGGAACTGGAGTGGACATAAGAGGAGATACTGATGAAGGAGGAGATACTGATGCTTCAGGAGCAACATCGGTGGTATTACCTACTTGTGTTGTAGGATCTGGATTCATCACTTCTGGATATGTTAACCAGCTAAGGTCATCAAGGTCATCACTCAAACTCTCCCCCTGAGGACTAAGCTGGGTATAGTAGTAAGATTGTTCAAAGAACTCACAGTCTAAAGTAGTGTAGATTTTGTCCTGGAGAGGGTCATAACACCGATACCCATTTTGAGTAACCCCATACCCAAGAAAGACCCATTTAACAGCCCTGGGTTCTAGTTTGGCGCGCACCCCTTTTTGAAGATGAACATAGACAATGCATCCAAAGACTCGAGGAGGTAAGGAATGTGAAGATGGAATTGAGACCTGTGACCCAAGAGTATTGAGGGGTGTACCGTAATTGAGGGGTTTTGTGGGAAGGCGATTGGTGAGATAGGTAGCAGTAGCAATAGCTTCGGGCCAGAAGTGAACAGGAACGTGAGATTCGATCATAAGGGCTCGGGTAATTTCAAGAAGGGTTCTATTTTTTCGCTCGGCTACACCATTCTGTTGAGGTGTGTAAGAACATGTGGTTTGGTGGAGGAGGCCATGGTCAATAATGAACTGTTTCATGTTCAAGTTAACGTATTCCCCCCCATTGTCCGACCGTAAAATTTTTGGTTGAGCTTTGAACTGAGTGCAAATCATGTGGTAGAATTTAACAAAGACATCAAACATTTCGGACTTGTGTTTTAAAAAATACACCCAGCTCATACGAGTACAATCATCCACAAATAAAACAAAATATGAAAAATTATGAAGGGTAAAATCTGGAACTGGTCCCCATACATCAGAATGAATCAAGGCAAATGGTTGAGTACTATGAGTCATACTAGGATAATATGAGTGCTTATGGCTTTTAGCTAAAACACATGCTTCACAGTTCAAATCTACGGCAATGTTCTTTAAAGAGGGAAATAATCGTTTGAGATAACCTATGGAGGGGTGACCTAGCCGACGGTGCCACATCCAGAGTTGATGTTCTGGTGATCCATGAGCAAGCAAAGCGTTACCGTTTTGAGTCATCTCATTCACATAGTATAATCCTCCTCGTTCAGTACCATGACCAATGATCCGTCCCGTCTGAGCATCCTGCACAACACAACCAGATGATGTCATTAGAACAGTACAGTCAAGTTCCCTAGTTAACTGGCTAACAGATAAAAGCTTATGAGTAAGACTAGGAATTAAGAGGCAGTTTTGTAAATGGATATTAGAGGTAACATCCACAGCCCCCGCCTGGGTAACCGGAATATATTCTCCATTTGCACTTTGGATTTGGGTACGATGAGTGTTGTTGGAGGACATAATATCGGTAGAATCATAATCATTGTATCGGTGGCCCCACAATCAAAAATCCATGGATTGGATATTTGGTTGCATAGGAGGCCCAAAGAATTTTGATTTCCGTTGACTTTGCTTTCACGGACTGTACCTGCTGTCTGATTAGTATGTAGCGCTGTTGTGAGGGGTTTGTCGCCGTTACCATCCGGACCACCTACAGCTAGGTTGGCCTTACCGCCGGTTCTGGAAATTATAGCTTTGGAGGCGGGCTTCCTCTGCTTCAGGTCATCCCACCATTCTGGATACCCGATGATTTTGAAACACCCCTCCTTGGTATGTTTTGTACCACCACAATGACTGCACTTGAGCTGGGTTTTATCCTCTCGTTGGAATGACGATGATTCCGACCGGTGTTTCACGAGGAGCCCACTACCAATCTCTGAAGGCTCTCGTCCCAATGATGAGTTGCTAGCCATTATGCCGCGACGGGCGATCTCCCGTCTTATGGATGCGTAGGCTGCGTCAATGGTGGGTAGTGGATCTTGATATAATATATCCCTCTTTTCTTTGTCTAGAGTATCGCTTACTCCGGCCAGAAATTGGTACAATCTTTGTCTTTGTATGAAGGAATTAAATAAAGTAATGTCCTCTGCACACTTCATGGGGTTGGGCATTCTCCTGTCTATTTCCTTCCACAGAGTGTTGAGTTTACTGAAATAAATTTCTATAGTGTCCCTTCCTTGTCTCATAGTTGCTGCCTTTGAACTTAGATCATAGATCTGGAGTTCATCTCTCCCACTGCTAAGGAGAGTTTCAATTCCCTTCCATAGTTCCCGGGCAGTCTTGTAATCTAGGAATTGGTTCACAAGATCTCCATCAATATTCTCAATGATCCAAGACAAGACCACTGAGTCCTTTTGAGCCCACTGTTGGTACTCAGGGTCATCTGGTGGAACGGGATTGGTTGTGATATGGTTGAGCCGACCTCGACCACTAATAGCAATATGCATTAATTTACACCATTTGGTGTAATTAGTGAAATTTAGTTTTTCGGCAACACGCACCGTTTGTGATATTCCGGTTTCTGGGAGGTTTGGATTTTTTTGTAGTTTCTGAAATAATTGGAACATTTGTTCCATTTGTTCCATAGAGACTAACTGTGTTGTGGTTTCTGGTTGTTCAGCCATTGTGAACAGTGCCTTCGTCTCCGGCGATGAACAGTTCTTCGTCTCGTATGAACAGTACCGTATATATGAACAGTGCCGTATATATGAATAGTCCGTATGTTTGAATAGTACCGTATGATTGAATAGTACCGTATGTATGCACAGTGTCGTATGTATGAACAGTGTCTTCAGTCACTATTCATCATCTTCTTCGTTGAAAACTTCCGGCAGCTCGTACGATTTCGTCTGACGTCGGTTTTGAATTCGGAAGATACCTCTGGACTCGTATCAGTGAGACCAATCTAATGGTATGCTCAAAACAGAGTTTCGACCACCTTCAAAAAACTCAAAAATTTCACCTCCTTCTGGGCTTGATAGTTTGTTCTTCTTCTGAAATGTGTTTCCCTAGGATAGAACATGCTCTGATACCATGTTAAAATATGATAGCATACAGAGAGAGAGAGTATTGACAGGAGAAGAAATATTGTATATATTTGTTATGTTTTATTACAATCTAAAGGATCCTATATATAGGAGAAATGATAAACACAGTCAATACATTGGTGCTGAAATTCTATGGACGGTGCAGCCTTCTATGGACGGTGCAGCCATTGTTGATACTATGAACGGTGCATCCATTGTTGACAGTACCAAACATGTCTAAAAATTGATGGAGCAGGAAACCAAAGAGATCATTACCTAAAAATAATAAATCGTTTTTCCGAATTTCAGCCTAATTAATCTCCCGGCCACTCAACATCTCTCCGAATAAATTTAAATATATTTCCCCACCTCGAGTACAGAAAGAACTAGAGATAAGGGCAACCACAAAAATGCACACTAACTTTCATAAGCACCTATATGTACGTTAAGAAATCCCATCAATTTGCCTTTTCTCCTCTCTTCCTTTCTACAAATATTTAAACTCTTTGTTTAAAATTTCTGTGTCCGCCACTATTCGTTTAACAATGGGGTCTCGTCTTGCTTTGATCACCACATTTCTTTTGGTGGCCTTGTCATCTGCAATACTGGCTGATTCGTACCCAAACTTCCATAAGAAAGCTGCACTCGGCGTCACACTTAACATGAGGACCTGCGATAGCGGAGATGGTACTTGCAATAATAGTTCGGGAGAACAAATGTTGAACTCCAATTCTAGCCGGAGGGCTCTTGCAGAAGCTTCTCATTTAAGTTACGATGTTCTCAACAAGGACACAGTACCCTGCAACCAACGTGGGTCTTCTTATTATAATTGTGCAGGTTCGGGAAAAGCTAATCCGTATCAACGTGCCTGCAATTCCGCAACAAAGTGTGCACGCTTTTAAATTAAAGCTTGACCAGCTAAGAGAAAGAAGATTTAAGGAATGTTCGTACGAAAGGTAAAGATGCACGAATGTACAAAGTTAACTAGTTTTATTAATTGATCCATGATTAATTACAAGTACTTTATGTTTTCAGTTAAAACTTCTTTCCGTTAAAATTTTTAATAATTTGTGTAAATTGTACAAGTCGAGACTGGAGAACTTGAAATTGATATATGTGATTGAATAAGTGCCACATAATTGCACAAGTACGCCATGAATTAGGTTCACTCTGAATCTATAGCTGTTCGGCTGTACCTTTGTATTCATTGAATATTTGAATTTGTATATATATGAAGTTATGAACTCGCCGTTTAAACAAATGAATTTCTAGGGTTTAGTTGTCTTTCTGCATTACTAATTAGGTGGGGTTGACGCAGAGTGGGAAGACATCCATCTTTATATTTCATCCTATGGGGGACCAAATTAACAAATTGATTAGTCCGTTATGCCGATCTTGATCAATTCATTTTATAAACCGCATGCAGTTGCCAGTTGATAAGTAGCTGCATTCAGGTTATTATAATCTCAGTTATCCAACTATATGTAAATACTATGAAAGCCATAGTCATGTATTATAGCATAAAACTAGTTGATAAAGCCGCGCTTCGCGGCGGCGTTACAATATTTTTAAAAAAATTCAATACATTTATGTTATATTATAATATTAATATTAAATTTTAATAATTAAATAATCTTCTCTAATGAATCAATTTCTTGTTAAATACGATTCTTTCGATTGAGCCGCTCTCTCGTTAAAACCGAAATCCAAACTTTTTAACATATATTATAAAGACTTATATAATATTTTTTATCTATAAAATCGAACCGTAAAAATAAAAAAAAATTACGGCTTCAGTATCAAATTCTAATAGCTAATACAATCTTTTCTAGCGAGCCGTCTTCCCGTTAAATACGTTTCAAGCCGCTCTTATTTGAAACCGAAATTCTAACTTCATTATATAAAGAGAGTAAATTCCAATTTTTATATTCTTTAAACTTTCTAATATTCATGGAGTCTTAAAAGATGAAAATACATATTATATTTTCTGTATATTATAGATATTCTTTTATTTATTTACAGTTTCCGCATGGGAATGTCTTTCTGTTATGTTAACATATTAAAAAAAAATTAAAATACAAAGACTTTTCGTTACGGGAATAATATTACATTTATGGATATATTTTTGTAATGCAAGTATAATTAACTTGTATAAAAAAGTTAAAATAAAGGATTTCTAGGAAAAAAGATGTATAGTTTTAAAAAATCGTATAAGACGTCTCCACCGTCCTCGTATTCTACTTCCAATAAAATATTTTATTTTATGTATTAATTATATATTTAAACATCTTTTATACGGTCTTATCTAATGAACCGCTTTCTTGTTAAACACAGTTATTACTATTGATTAGCTCTCTCGTTAAGACCAAAAACCTAACTTTTACATATATTACTTGTATGATAATGTTTATCCATAAAAATCAAATCCTAAAAATAAAATAAAATTTATAACATCATATGATATTTTAATAGCTAGTACAATCTTTTATAGTGAGTCGTCTTCCCGTTATACACATTTCAAGCCGCTCTCGTTTGGGATCGAAATTCTAACTTCATTACATATTATTGATGATACTTATCTTACACAACAATTTTTTTTCCTTGAAATCAAAACCTAAAAAATAGAGTGAATTCCAATTTATACTTTCTAGATATTCTAAAAATTTTGGAGTTTTAGAAAATGAAAACACATCTTATTTTCTCTTTATATTATAGATACTCCTGTATTTATTTAGGATTCCTGCATGAGATTGTTCTTTTATTATGTTAACACATCAATTCTTTTCTTTTTAAATACGGTATCTTTTTTCATGACAATAGTATTGGATTTATGAATAAATTTTCCTAATATAGGTATAAATAACGTATATAAAAAATATATAATTTAAGAAGATCGTACTTTCTATAAAATATTTAATTATATGTCTGCTCTATATATTCAAACACCTATTCTATTTCTACTTCTAATATGCTAATTGATATTTTTATATTTATTAGTGTTTAAAATTCTAGAAAATTAGAAAAATCGATTGAGACGATATTAGAGCGCCACCTAAACTCCCGTTATCCTCCTTTATATATATATATTGATTTGTTTTGTTTTATTTCAAATTTATATATTTTGTATATAATTTTTACTCCAAATTTATCGATTTTAAATGTTCTTGTGTGTGTTATACGAAGGTTACTCATTTGGGATAACTTAACTAAAAAAAGATTATTTATTAGGGGTAAAAAATTATGTATTAGACTACTTTCTAAAAATTAATAATAATAATAATAATATAATAATAATAATAATAATAATAATAATAATAATAATAATAATAATAATAATAATAATAATAATCATCATCATCATCATCATCATCATCATCATCATCATCATCATCATCGAAACATTAGACAAATGAATAATATAATATTCATTTTTTGAACTTTAATGTAATTTAATTTAACATAATTTAGTATATTATATGAGAAACGATTGTAACAGGTAATATACTTATTTAAATAAAGAAATATATAAATTCATAATATACATATATATTCCATTCGGTTCTTACAGTTCTAAGATGTTAAGAATCAGAATTGAACCGAAAATCAAAATTTCAAAAAAAATGAGAATTGTATGAAAAACCCAAACCAGAACTGTAATTAATTTTGGTATATTCAAACATCTGAATCGCAAAATGCTCACTCCTAAAAGAAATTAATAATATTAATGATTTTAAATAATTGAAAATTTTAACAGAAGAAGATTGTGTCTCAAACTTGATATATTTGAAATCACTACAATAAAATTATGGTGCTAAATATGATAAAACAAAGACATCAAAATAAGTAACGGCAAAAAATATTAAATTGGGAATGGAGATGTTACGTACGAAGAAATAATGCAATTTTAAAATAATTGTCAAATAAAGTGTTACCATTATATAACTAAAACTACAAAAAGCAAGGCTCTTTTCGACCGTAAAATCCATTCTAATTCATTAAATTCGGTCGATATTCAGTAATAACGATCGCAACACCTCGATCGAAAAAGACCTGGTTGTTTAACAATTTGGAAGTAAAGTGTAAGGGCCATCAATCCATTTCTACTTGACACATGTAGGGTTGTTGATTATATAATGACGAAAGTAAAAATATCCAATAAATAAGAATAAGAAAATAAACGATAGTTATACAAGATATATACATTGTTCGAAAATTTCTATTCTACAAGACACACTAATTTCGTATTGATCTCACACAATTGTGTGTTTTGTTGATATTTTACAATTAATGAGAATACTTATAAGTAAAGAAACTGGGCTTAAACATGTTAGAGTCTAATTCTGAAATTCTTAACTCTAATTAGAGTCCAATTTTCGAATTTCTAACTCAAATCAGAATCCAATTCTGAAACCAGATAGACTCACTACAGGAATATCGGCTAAATTCGACCTTCCAGAAACGGTCGAAATTAGCATTTTTCGATCGGAAACAGTCGAAATTAGCTATTTTCGGTCAAATATGAGATGGTCGTTTTTAGCTTGGTCGAAATTAACAGGAACGGTCGAAAATAGCTAATTTTGACTGGTTAAATTCGACCGATTAAATTCGACCGTTTATTTTCGACCAGATTCGGTTGTTTTAGGCACGACCCAAATTTTCACTTGAAATTTCAAATTTTCATCTGAAATTTGAATATCCCGCCCAGTAACACTAAATTCAACCGGTTGTGGTCGGTTACTAATTTCCACCGTTTTAGGTTAGAATTTAATTTCGACTGTTTGGAGTGGCATATTAATTTCGACCTATTTTCATCAAATTATATTTTCGATCGTTTCGGGTGACATTTTAATTTCGACCGGCTTTTGTCAAATTGTGTTTTCGACCTAAATAAGTCGTAATATATATTTTCGACCAAATGGGGGCATCATTTTCTTCGACAGTATCCGGTCGAATATATGTGCATTTTAATTTTTTTTTTTGTCAAATTCGACCCTTTTTTATTGTAAAAGAATATTTATTTGTCCCTTAAATTTGACCTGTTTCGGTTGTTTATATCATTACATAAAGATTTTCCTGCCATCAAATTCATTGGTCCCCTGCTATAGTCACAAACAAATCCCAAACAAGCATTCACAAACTCTAAGTACTTGCACAAACTCTAAAATCAGTACTGATATAATAACTGATACACTAATAATTCAGAAAATAAGCCGCAAATATAAAAGTACTAATAAAATAAAGTACTTAAATCAGTTACCATCTTAGATTAATAAAGTACTAACATCAGTTAGTACACCAGGGAAAGCAGTTAGTTGCATACACCAAATTCTTCACAAAAAGCCCATCAGGGACCAGGTTTAGCATACTAAATATATAAAGTTCATACACTAAGGGAACAGGGACCAGGTTTAACCTAAGATAGAGGATACATGTGCGCATCCTCGTCTATGTCTTCATTGCCGTCTCCACCAGCAATGTCTCCAAAACGCAGCAACAATTCCTTCTCTGGCACAGTCTCCTGCACACGCACATTGAATGTCATTCAAAAATAAAATTAACAAATAAAATGACTAAAAATAAACCCATGCACACTCATGCATATCAGAATTAAAATTAACTTTATCATGCACATTGAATCTGTTACAAATGATAGAGGAGCTGACAAAAAAATAGAAACGTTTGCAAATTTTGGCATAGCAAGTATAACGGAATATAATCAAAGCTAGAAAAAAAGATAACAAAAAATCATACGAAACTCTTGTAGTTCAAACTGTTGTATGTTGTGATCCAGTAATGGTCCATTTCACTTAGTTTTCAAACAACAAGAAACCCATACGTTGGTGCTTGCATAATGCAAACACTTCCAACAGTTGAAAACAATTGCTATCCAGAATAATAATCTATCTTACCCATTAAAACTACTTGTCACAAACTCACAATAATTATCTAAAAATTCTTGCTTAAGACGTTTGTGCTTTAGTCTCCTAAGATGGATCATGTATGCATAATCAGTACTAACTGATTTAATAATTATTTTTTTTGCTTAATCTGGCTAGTTTATTCGTCTCAAGATTATCTACGTAATTAGGGTTGTTAGCAGCAACATCTTTTTTGTACATCTTATATTATCCAAATTCTAGTGGATTTTTTTTGTTATTAAATTTAGTAAAGGTCGACTTAAGCTAGAAATGTGCATATAATTAATCCAATGCGTCATATTTACCAACTACTACTCTTTTTTTTTTATATGGTTACCGACTACTACTTTAACATGCATATAACTAGTTAACTACTACATATTTGTTTTATATGGAGTACACATATGTGGTGTCATTTTTGTTTTTCCTTCACTTTTATGTATCAAGTTTGATGATATAGTGTATTTGATTTTTAATTTCTATAAATTAATAATTTTTACAATCTTCACACATATAATCAGAAAGTACTATGCCTTTGTTTCCATGTGTACAAAATGATTCAAGTTTTAATATACAAGAAATATAATGGTGCAATTATCACTTATCCTTAATAGAAAGCAGGTTTAAGGCAGGTTTAAGGCCTTGGCTAAACAGATGGCAAAAATATTTATCTAATTCGGTTTTTTCAATTAACGAGGCAAAAAATTGAAATACCGAAAATCGAATTTCTAAACCAAAAACCCCTAATAATTAGTGATATTCATATATTCACACTAAAACCCTACTTTATAACTGTTTTATGATAATATTGTGACACTGCACTAGGTCATTATGTTTTACATATAATATTTAAAAAAGTAAGAAAGAAAATTACCTCTGCAACGACCTTGTCATTGTCGATAAGGATTTGGCGAAACAAACCGGTTGCAGCCCGCACATAATGTGATTGCAAAGAATGCTGGCTCGGATCCGGAAACACAGCAGCTGCTAAGTTACGCACACGCTCATCCAAATCAGATTTCTTCACCTCACACATAGGGAAGGAACGGACCATCTACCTCATCTCATTTAAAATCCTTGACATTGCTGATAAATGTCATCCGGACCATCATGAGATATAACCTTTTTCTGTGAGCTGACCCATTGTGCTGATTCCCATGCTCCGAGAAGCTCTCCCACCGTGGCTTGGGGATGAAGGATGATCTTCCCCTTCTTCGGCAGCCTAGCCTGCACTGCCGCGATGAGGTCCTTCTTTCGGTGAAGTTCTTTTTGAGTACAGGGGGATGGTGGCTGATCAGCAGACTCCTCCTCAAGCGTCAACTCGAACCGTACCTTTCTCATTTTCTCCTGCAATACACAAGATTTAATGAAAACACCAACAGTTTCAAAATAGTACTAAATTAACTAATAGTCAAATGAATCGAGTACTAGATAACAAATGACATTTGTTATATTTAGCAAATATAACAATGTAAATCTGACAAAGCAAATGAAATATTACGTTTTTATAGATATTATACCAAATATCTAATAATAAAGGATAATAACTAAGATTAAGATATTAACCCGAATCATTGATCAGTACAAATGTTTTATACAAATAGCTCATCCGCACCGCAGTAAGTATAGCTAAAATTTTTGGATATACATGTTGGTAACTTAACATACATGTATATATGGGAATTGATGAGTACATGATGATAGTATTTTGTTTGCGCTAAATATATAAATAATGATGACATTTAGTTAAAGTAACACTACTGGAAATATATAAATAAATTATAAATAAGAAACTAATCGAAAACAAGGATAGGCATCTCACAGATAGGCATTCAAAGTCAAGTGGGGCAGTGCATTTTACCTGTAGCACTATCACAACTGGTTCATAAGGATCGTACACCATAGCCATGAATTCATCATCAAGGATTGGCATCTCTCCTTTTGCCTCTCTTTCAGCATCTATGTCCTGTAAGGAAAAGAAAAATATTATTTTTATTTTTTTAAACAAAAATATAAATACTTAACAGAAAAAAGAATATTTACCGCCAGTCGCTGATCATATGATATGGCCCCTATGCGGGGGGTAAATTCCACCATCTTCCGTGCTTTCTGCCCATGTTCTGACTTCATTTCAAACTCCAGTGTTCCCCAATACACACTGATGGAATTCCATGCGCGTTAGGAGTAGTAGTATGGCTTCAGCCCTTCTAAATCCAATTCATCTTTGGTGTATCCACACTCCAATAAAACTCTCAACTTTTTAACTAATCGGCCCTTCTCCGCATTCAGATATTGCTTGAAATTTTTCTTCAAATGCACTCTCACAATCCTATCCCCTTCTGTATCCCCAACTCCATCGAGATACTTATAGTAATCCTGCCAAAACAATATTTAAGTCACTCAATACCCTGCTTGCAATTCATCATGAATAAGCCTATAATCAACTACTTAATTAGAACAGTTAGGCTTATTTATCGAAAACTGTTAGGCTTTTAGGCTTAATTGCAGTTAAGCATAATCATAATGAATTTAAAGCAACTACTTAATTAGAAAACAGTGCAAATTTATGAATAAGCCTATAGAAAAACATGATTGAACAGGCAAACTGAAATTGCAATAAGATAATCAAACAATCAGCAAAACTATTCAACAAATAAATTAAACTTTTAAAATGCTAAATAACAAAAGAGTTGATTAACTCAGGTAGTCACTAGTTTGAATTACCCTAAACTTTTTGAGGCAATCGTCGTAAAAAGCTTCACACCTCGATCCCTTGCTATTGAGTGTGTGTTCATCCCATCTTATTCGAACATGTGTTGCAAAGTGTGCTTGGCCTCAGGCTCCTTGATGCTATCACATTAAGACAAAGATTAAATACACATATTAAAAAAGAAATGAAAGGAACACAGTACATATGTGACCTAGAATTTGCAAAAAGAAACATAAGAAAGATAGAACAAACAGGGGACATAGAATTATGTAACTTATCTTTTTGGTTTAATAAAATGCACTGTTGGTCTCTCATTCTCGGCTGGTTTTTCCAATAATGACCTTCACAGGCATCGCGCTTTTTCCTCTCATACGTGATTTTCCGGCCGTATCCCTCTTCCACAATACTTTCTTCATCACACCCTCCACTAACTCTACTTTTCTTGCTCCCCTTACCCTGTCTCTCATTCTCGGCTAGTTTTTTCCAATAATGACCTTCACAGGCATCGCGCTTTTTCCTCTCATACGTGATTTTCCGGCCGTATCCCTCTTCCACAATACTTTCTTCATCACACCCTCCACTAACTCTAAATTCTTGCTCCCCTTACCCTTGTTTTCCCTACCCTTACCCTTATTAGGACCGGCCCATTGCACTTGCAAAAAAATGCAAAAAGGTCAATTTAAACACGGCAAGAACATGAACGTGAGAAAACAAATTAAAATAAATAAAACAATAATTAAACAGATTAAACAAATAAAATCCTACATGTTTCCATACATGGTAGCAACTGCTTGCTCATTAACAGGTTCTTCACCTTTACCAGCCATGAAACTGATATAATGAAGACAAGATACTCACATTCTATAATATAGGGTTGTTACAAAATGACTTTACTTCAATTTTCCCCTAAGCCTAAATTGCTTCAACCATTACATTTATGTCAGGTAACTGTTGACCAATTTTAAATTTTACCAGAGCTCATGACATACCAAGTGCTGTTCCGGTAATCCACTTATAAAATAAAATCTACTGCTAACATAAAAAATTTAACAAAATTATCAAACATCAAGTTTTTAAACTTAATGTAAATGGACAGGACAGAAAATATGTTTTAAACAATCAAAGGGATTTGGTCCGATACTTGGCTCGCTTATATCTTATAAGGTCATTGTTCATGTATTGTTAAAGAGATGCAGTGTGCAAGTAAATTATCATTTTAACTACCAATATCAACCACACCAAGTCTGACAGGAATAACAACCCAAAACAGAATAATAGGCAAATATCAAGTACAAAAAAACAAACTATTTTATCATATTCATGTTAATGAATAATTCTTTGCAAAATAATAGTTCTAATTTAATTTGTTATTCAAATTATTCTTTCAAATAGATCAAATTCTATCGGTCTAATTTTAATTAGTATTTCAATTCTCAACAACATTCATTCACAACAGTACAAACCATAGGATTTAGCATTATATACTTCATAAGACCCATACAAACAAACGAACATAAGATTGACATTTTAGAACTTAAACAAACCAACCTTGGTAGAGACAGTAATACTATATCAAGATCCCTAAAGAAACTACAGCTTAAATTAACAATGTCAACTTCATTTACTATTTTCCTTCAAGAAAAGAACAAATTCTTTTCCAAATTAACTTACATTTCTGATCCAAATTCTTAGAAGAATCATTTTAAACCTAGCTGACATGTCCTAATCCTCAATATCTCTGTCTTCTATACAGGGACAAACAAATAAAATGTCCAGTCAGTAATGAATTAGAAATTTAGCAAATAAAGGCAACAAAGAATCTATCAAATCAATATTCATGCCTTTACACACTTAAAAGCAATAAAGTTCTAGTTAAAGCAATATACATGTCTGTGCCTTTAAATCATTACTTAGGCTATAAAGTTCTAGTTAAGCCACAGTACTATGATTTGACATCAAAAGAAGGTAAGAAAATATGTAAATCTTCACTTGTACCCAATCTTTAAAACCATAGTCAAGAAATTCATCCTCAATTAGGCTTTACAAACCCTAATCCAACTTAAACAAACCCTAATTGAAAGCATAAACAGATAAAACCCTAATTTGACTTAAACAAACACTAATTCAAAGCATAAACAATTAAAAATAGTTTTCCTTAAATAGAGAAGAGGAAACCTGTGCAAATTTGGTGAGGTCGATCTTTCGCTGTCCGATTTGAGAATTCGTCAAGTTCAGTTGTCCGTTTTGAGATCTTATCGATTCGAGGTGCTTAGATTTGAGAGATTTGTGTTTAGATGTGCTGAGGCGACGAAACCCTAATTTGAGAGAGAAAATAAGAGATAATGTTGACTGGAAAATGGGTAAAATGGAGAAAGCTATATTATATAGTAAAAGATAAGTTTGGCTAGAAACGGTCAAAATTATATTAATCAACCGAATACAGTCGAAATTAGCCGAGGTTTTTTTTGGCTTTATTCGGTCAAATTTATCTTATTCAACCGAATATAGTCGAAAGTAGCTGAGGGCTTTTTGTGGCTTTATTCGGTCGAATTTAATAGTCCAAGAAATTTTGTTCCAGTAGCTACTGCACTATCCCCTAGAGCATTAACATCAAGAAATAATACAATTTTCCCAATATGTAAAAATTAGAAATTTTTAAAATTTTCAAGTTACATTAATAAGAAATAATTCTTTGAATACATTCCCAACAAATAAGATAAAAATTACACTAAATCATCATTATCACTTAATTCATCATTTTCTTCTTTGTCATCTTCCTCGATTCCATCTTCCATATTTTTTTGACATTCTTCTTCCTCGTTGTAAACTATTGAATGTTCATTTTCAAACATCCTCAAGTCAACAAAAAAAGTCAAGGGATAACGAATAGTAACTCTTTCAACGTGTGATGATGAAGCATTTGTTAGTCAAAGAGGCATGCCTGAATACATCTAATAACAAGCCTAAGTATGTATAATGCTATGCATTACCTACATGACCTCTTAACTGAGGGAACCTCTAGTTGTAGAGTTTCTATTTGTTCTGTACTTGTAATAGGCATCAAATCCTAGTTGTGTAACTATACTTATAAAGTCAAGAATAATGCTTGAAAGAAGTTCCAAGGTTCATGCCTCAAGCAAGGAGATAAAGAGTGCCAAATAATCACAGTTGGGATTTGAAGAAATGAAGAATTTGTCTAAGTACCAATTCGAGAAGTCTAGCATTCGAGAAGTCAGAGATTCGATATCTCAGAAGACACTATTCGATATCTCTAAATACACTGTTCGATATCTCAGAAGACACTATTCGATATCTCTGAATACACTGTTCAATATCTCATTCGATATCTCAGAGATTCGATATGTCTATTACTCTATTCGAGAACTCATGGAGTCAGCAAGTCAAAGCATCATTCGAGTTCTCTAAGAGTCAACAAGTCAATGCTTTATTCGAAATCTCAAGGACTAAAGAAGCGATTCGACATCTCAGGGATTCGATATGTCAAAATGCTCTATTCGATATCTCAAGGAGTCCCAGAGAAAAGAGCTATTCGAGAAGTGATTCGATAGTCAATATAACACTATTCGAGAACTCAGAGTTATCGATTAATTAAATTCGAGTTCTCGAATCAATCACTTAGCCACTTCTCGAATACATTCTTGGAGACAAAATACCGAAGAATTGTACAAGCAGAAACCTGCTACAAGCCAAGACGCTTTATTTGACTATGTACTATAAAGCACATTGGAAAGCCTACAAAGAAGCTTGGAGAGATAAGACAAAGGGACAAGGAGCTAAAGAAGTGGATCTGAACAGGCTTTGCAAATTCAAATCTGTAGCCATATGGACTCTTACTCAAATGAGATAGACAGACTGGAAAGTAATTTGTTTACCTACCTTATTTGTAGTAAGTAGGTGTATCCATGTCTATAAGGATACTGCCTCACTTCCTTAGTAGATAAGTTTTTAGAGATAAGATTTTCATATACATCACAAGAAATATCTCTTTAAGAAAAAGAAGCTGAGAATACTACCATTTGTATTCACAGATTGTAGCAGAATCTTTATCTGATAAAATATTAGATTAAAGTGATATTGTGTTGTGTTTGTCTTTGTTATCCGTACTTACATATCTCACACACTCAACACATATCTTGCTGCAAAGATTCAAGAACGTAGAAAAGTTCAAGAATCCATTCACCCCCCTGTATTCTTTTACTGTATTCAATACTCAACAAGTGGTATCAGAGCAGGCTGTTTAATCTAAACAGAAAACGATCATGAGTTCGAATACACCAAAGACTACAGGTACGGTGAAGGTCCCTAAGTTCGACAAAGAGAATTACAACCTCTGGAAAATAAAAATGATGTTGTTCATCAAAGCTGCCAATCCTCTCTACCCTGACATCCTCAAGAATGGTCCATTTGTACCACAACAAGAAATTGCTGAATCTACAGTGGGCACAATAGTCATTCCTAGATCATATGTTGTAAAAGAGCCATCCAAATGGACGGACTCAGAGAAGAAAAAGGTTACCCTAGACAGTCATCTCATGTTGCTGATCATAGACTCCATGGATATGTCGATGTTTGCAAACATAACATCATGCACATCAGCCAAGGACATGTGGAACCACATCGAGGTGTTATGTGAAAGGACAGAGGAGGTAAGAGAGAATAGGAAACAGATACTGGTCACACAGTATGAGGCTTTCATGGCACAGTCCAAAGAAAGTATTACTAATATGTTTGAGAGATTTCACAAGCTGGTGACTGAGCTTCAAATGAATGGGAAGGTTTACAGCACTAAGGAATTAAACATGAAGTTTCTACTATAAGCACCAAACCATCTAGAGCAAAGGGTCATATCTCTAAGAGAAGGAGATTTGAACAAAGTCACATATGATGTGCTCTATGGGGTTTTAAAGACTCATGAGCTTGACTTGCTTCAGAAGAGGGCTATCCAAGACAACCAAGGCAGAATGATAAACACATCCTGTGCCTTGATTGTCAACAAATCCGTTCAAGACCTGGAGGCATCTACAAGTCAACTGAGAATAGAAGAGATAGTAGATGATGAAGAAACTGAAGAAGAAGTGACTGAACCTGTTGATGAAAAGGAAGAAGATGAGTTCTACACTCTTGAAGAGTTGGATGCCATGGAAAACACTTCATATGCTTTTATGGCTAGAAAATTCCCAAACATCAGATTTAAGAGGAATCAGCCCTTCAAGTCTAGATCTCAAAATCATTCATTCAATAAGAGCAAGGCATCTGTGAAAGCAAACAAAAACAAATTCAAAACCAGCTATGTGGATAGGTCATCTGTGAGATGTTATAGATGCAATGACCTAGGGCATTTTGCAAGTGAATGCAAGAAGCCTAAAAAGAAGGATAAGGAGTTTCTTGAGCTTGAAGCTAAGTATGAGGCTCTGCTAAAGCAGCATACACCAGGTAAGGCCTACATAGCTGAAGGGAAGTGTTGGGATGATTCTGATAGTTATGGAGAAGAACAAGAATTCTGCAACTATGCCTTGATGGCCAACTCCAAGGAAGAACCATCTGAATCAGACTCTCAGCTACCATCCCTCACTACTATAGACATGTCTGTTTCTGAATACAAATCTATGGTTGAACAACTATCTGTTGAGATGTTTAATATTCATACTAGTATGACTGCTGCTAATGAAGAAATTTCTAAACTGTCTACTAAGAATGAACTGTTGAACAAAAGAAATGAGGAACTAGAACTAACTGCTATGCAAGTAGAAAACCTTAAACAAGAAATCGAATATCTAAAGAATAAGGTTCTATGTGCTAGTCAAGTTGAGAAAGCTCTTAGGGATGAACTAGCTGAAAATGAATTTAAATTGAAAACATTTAAGAATTCCTCTAGTCTATTGCAGTCCTACCATGAGAAAAATCTAGCTAGACCTAAGGCTGCCATTGGACTTGATTATGACACTCTCAAACAGAAAAAGGCTATGCAGTCATTGACGATGACATTGTTGTTCAAGAGGAAGTGCCTCAGGTTTTGAAAAAGGCTGAGACCCTAATATTTAACACACCAACACTTGAGATTGATGAGGATGCCTTACTCATTAAGCAAATGTTGGATGATGAAGATAAGGCACAATCAAATGAACAACAAGCATCCTCTAAGAGTGAGAATGTCAAAACCAAAGCCAAGGAGCCAGTAGGAGGTAGACCTAGACTTGAGAAATTTGTGAAGTTTGTTTCAGCTGGGAATAATGAGTTTGAGAAGAAAGTGGCTAAAAAGAAACAAAACAGGAATGGCAAATTAGGGATTAACAAGGATAACAATCATGCTTATGTGCCAAATGCCCCTAGGAAAGTTTGTCAAAATTGTTTTAGCACTAATCATTTAACTCATGCATGCAAGAAACCATCTGGTAGTGTTGCTAAACCATTCTATGATTGCTCTGTGCCTTTAGGACATAGAGACTCTCCTTTCTGGTGATAAATTTGATTGTATGCCATGTAACATGAATGTAATGACTAGTTGTTTTAATTTGAGAAGACAATTCATGGAAGGTTGCATCAGTCACAATGTTCACACACACTACACAAGAACAAAGTCTTCAAGTCCTCCTAAAGTTAGGAAGGTACCTCTGTCACCTAAGTCTAAGAACCCTGATTCTAAGACTTCTAACAGTGACAAGAAGACAAACATCAAGAAAATTGATAAGCATGTTGTTTATGATAAAACTGTTGCTAAGCCACATGGACCCAAACTTGTTTGGGTACCAAAGGAGAAGTAATACCTTTTTGTTTACAGGGCAAAGAAAGTGAAAGGAAGGTCATGTGGATTTTGGACAGTGGATGCTCAAACCATATGACTGGTGATATGGCCCTGCTATCACAGTATGAGGAGAAGGCTGGCCCAATGGTTGCTTTTGGAGATGACAGCATTGGCAACACACTGGGATATGGCAAGTTGGAAATTGGAAATGTCATCATTAAAAATGTAGCACTGGTCAAGGGGCTCAAGCACAATCTACTGAGTGTTGGTCAATTTACTAACAGAGGCTTCAAAGTGAATTTTGACAAAGATGAATGTTTGATCACCCATAAGAAGACTGGTGACTTTGCTCTATCTGGAGTAAGGAAAGGAAACCTGTTTGTAGCCAATATGAACTCTGCAAACAAGGACAAAATTTGTTTCTTTTACTCAAAAGCATCAAATGAAGATAGTTGGCTGTGGCACAAGAAGCTATCACACTTGAACTTCAAAGGCATTAATTCTCTAGTCAAAAGGGAGTTAGTGAGAGGCATGCCCACACTTGAATTCTGTCAAGAAGGAGTGTGTGAGGCTTGTCAAAAGGGAAAAATGAAAAGTTCAAGCCACAAGTCAAAGACAGTGACATCAATAACCAAGCACCTACAACTAATTCATATGGACTTGTTTGGGCCTGTCAATATTATGTCACTAGGAAGGAAAAAGTATGCTCTGGTGATGGTTGATGATTTCACAAGGTATACATGGGTAGAATTTCTGGCATCAAAGGATGAGGCTCCACAAGTAATCATTGAGCATATAAAGAAAATTGACAAGGAAGCAAAGGCCAACAATGCAAGTGTGATTGCATTAAGAAGTGATAATGTAATAGAGTTCAGAAATGCCATGCTTGAAACATTCTGCAAAGAGAATGGTATTTCTCAACAATTCTCAGCTCCAAGGACTCCACAACAAAATGGAGTTGTTGAGAGAAAGAATAGAACTCTGATTGAGGCTGCTAGAACAATGTTACTTGATGCAAAGATGCCTACATGTTTTTGGGCTGAGGCTGTGAGCACTGCATGCTATATCCAAAACAGAACCCTCATCAACAAAAACACTGGAAAGACACCTTACAACTTGATGACTGGAAAGAAGCCCACTCTAAAGTATGTTCATACTTTTGGAAGCAAATGCTTTGTGTTAAAAGACAATTCATAATATGTTGGAAAGTTTGATGCAAAAGCATTTGAAGGAATTTTTATTGGCTACTCTATGGAAAGAATTGCATACAAAGTTTATGTCATCAGTCAAAAGAAAGTTATGGAAAGCACATATGTGACATTTGATGACAGCAAACTACCTGGATTTGAAGTTTGACAATCTAGATGATTCTGATAAGGAGATTGAAACTGAATTTTAACCCACAATCCAACAAACTCAAGTGAATGAAGAACCTGTGTTAACCAACAATGAAGAAACAAGCATCCAAGACACACCTGTGATTAATGGCAACTTCACAGGGGAGGAAATGTAAATGATCATGATCTGGATGATGAAGCAACATCAAGGCTGAGAAATCAATCTGAACATACAAGGAAATGGGATAGATCACATACTGCAGATCAGATAATTGGAGATCCAAATACAGGAGTGAGGACAAGGAGAGAAACTCTAAATGAATGTCTCTATGGTTGCTTTCTATCCCAAGTTGAGCCTAAGAAACTTGATGATGCATTGTTGGATCCTGATTGGATAATTGCTATGCAAGAGGAGCTAAATCAATTTGAAAGAAGCAAAGTATGGGAACTTATGCCTGCACCAAAGGATAGAACCATTGTTGGAACAAAATGGGTTCTAAGGAATAAGATGGATGAAAATGGTGTAGTCATAAGAAACAAAGCAAGGTTGGTTGCAAAAGGATACTTTCAACAGGAAGGCATTGACTATGATGAGAGTTTTGCCCCTGTTGCTAGACTAGAGGCCATCAGAATTTTCTTGGAATTTGCTGCACATTCTAATTTCAAGGTTTATGAAATGGATGTCAAGAGTGCATTTCTGAATGGGGAGTTGGAAGAAGAAGTATATGTGCAACAGCCACCTGGATTTGAGGATCCACAATTCCCTCACTTTGTCTACAGATTGCTTAAAGCATTGTATGGACTTAAGCAAGCTCCTAGGGCATGGTATGACACATTATCACAATTTCTACTGGAGAATCAATTCACTAGAGGCACACTGGACAAGACACTGTTTTACAAGAAACATGGTGATGATATTATCTTAGTTCAAATCTATGTGGATGATATCGTATTTGGCTCTACAAATGAGAAGCTGTGTGAGAAATTCTCTAAGCTCATGCAGAGCAGATATGAGATGAGTATGATGGGAGAATTAATATTCTTTCTTGGGCTACAAGTGAGTCAAAAGAAGGATGGCATTTTTATAAGTCAAACCAAATACATCAAGGATCTATTGAAGAAATTTGACTTAGAAGAATGCTCACCTGCAAAGACACCCATAGCCACTGCCATGAAGTTAGATGAAGATGTTAAGGGCAAGAAGGTAGATATCTCAATCTACAGAGGCATGGCTGGTTCTCTACTCTACCTCACTGCTAGTAGGCCAGACATCATGTTTGCAACATGCTTGTGTGCAAGGTTTCAATCAAATCCAAAGGAATCACATATGATAGCAATAAAGAGGATTTTCAAATATCTGAAGGGCACACCAAACTTGGGGTTATGGTATCCTAAGGACACAGGGTTCAATCTGGTTGGTTATTCTGATGCTGATTATGCTGGATGCAGAGTGGATACGAAAAGCACCTCAGGTAGCTGCCAGTTTCTTGGACAAAGGTTAGTCTCTTGGTACAGCAAGAAACAACAATCTGTGTCAACTTCCACAGCTGAAGCTGAGTACATAACTGCTGGAAGTTGCTGTGCTCAAGTGCTTTGGATCAGAAACCAACTTAGAGATTATGGACTTGTGTTGGAAAGAATTCCAATCATGTGTGACAACACAAGTGCAATCTATATAGTTTCCAATCTTGTCAATCATTCTAGGACAAAGCACATTGACATCAGATATCACTTCATAAGGGAGCATGCAACTAATGGAACCATTGAGTTACATTATGTTCCCACAGAGAAACAACTAGCTGACATATTCACTAAGCCATTAGATGAAGCCACCTTCACAAGGTTGGTTAGTGAGATTGGAATGCTGAATTCTTCAAATTGTGGCTAAGTGAATATATCAACTAGATTGTTGCAGCAGTAAATACTTACTTTATCAAATGCTCAATATTTTTGAAGTAAGTATTGGCTGGAGTATGATTTATAAATATTCCACAATGCTGCATATGTTGAAAATCATACATCTTTAGCTTGAAATTTCTGTGAAATTACAGAAATTTTGAGAGAATCACTATTTAATTTGGTAGAATATTCTTCAATGAATATTTCTGGTAAATTTTAAAAGGTAGTGAAAATTGAATTTTATGAGTGAAAAGTATAGTTCGATAAGTCAGACTTCTCGAATGGTTCATTGTTTTGTCATGGCTCGAGTTCTCGAATAGGCCTATCCAGAACCCTCTTGAGTTCTCGAATAGTGTCTTTTGGAGAAATCGAATAGCACACTCTGAGTTCTCGAATAGAGTATTTTAGTTCTCTAGTGATGGAGTTCTCGAATACTGTATTTGAGTTATCGAATCATTTGAAAAGGATGATTTTTCGCTGACACTTAATCGCTTTTTGGATTTATATTCAAAATTTCATTTCGCTCATAAAAACATATTTTATTTAGCTTAGAATTATTTTATGAGTTAAATAACTGCCAGCTATGAGTAACAAACTGCTTGAGATATCGAATAAGCCTTTCTTGACTTATCGAATAGTTGTTTTATACTTCTCGAATGACTGACTTGTCGATACAAAACTTTTATCTAATCGACAACTCAAGTCACTCATATATATACAATTCCACAACTGTTCAAATCATTTCATTCGATTTCTCAGGCAACTAAAGTTCCAAAACCTCTGTAAACCCTAACGTCAAAAGCTAAATTTCTTCTTCAACCTTCATTCTCTTCTCATCTCTCTGTGTAACAATGGCAAATACACCCAACTCACAATTCCTACCCACACCAATTTCATAGCAATAACCAATGATGTTGAAGCACCCAATGCAAACTTTAAGTGCTTCGTTCGATGGATGGCTGAATCATACATCAAGGATGCACTCTCAGCCAACCCAACTCTGTATCTAGACTTACTAGAACAGTTTTGGAGAACTGCTACTGTGGAGGTCGTGGCCCTAGAGAATGCAATAACTTCATATGTAATCTATTGCAAAATTCAGGACAAGGAAATCACCATCACTACTGAAGACATGAATCAAGCATTGGGGTTACAACAAGGAGTGTATGACAGTCAAGCTACTGATCAGGAATTGGAAGACTTCTTTGATTTTATCAACTACTCAGATAGAATCAAGCTTGGAAATTTGAATAGGAAGTACTTGAGGAAAGAATGGAGCTATGTCTTTGCCACTCTTCTTCAAGTCTTCACAACAAGGAAGTCCAGCTTTGATCAAATCAGCACACTTGTTCAACAAATAGGATATGCTCTAGCATATGGGAGAAAGATTGATGTTGGTTTGATCATAATGCAAGAATTGTATGGGAGACTTGGTAAGAACTCAGCCAAGAGAGGTAATGAAATTTTCTTCCCTCGCTTTATTCAATCTGTACTTAATTTCATAGATGCTAAATTGATTGAATTGCCTGGGTTAGACAAAAATAGAATAGGCTATCCGAAATCCATGACCAAACTCATTTTTGGTGGCTTGGAGACTAGGAATGATGTGGATGTAAGACTCAAAATAACTCCCCTTATGGAGAGTTTATTTAGGACTTACCCCCATAACATGCCAATATGTGCCTCAAAATTTGAGTTAGCTAGGCCCAAGCAAGTAGAGCAAAATGCTAACCCAGGGCCTGCTAACCAACCCTCTCAGCCAAACACTTTACCAAACACAGAGCAAACTGCATCATCCTCTCAAAAGGGTGATGTTAGTAAAAAGAAGAGAAAATAGGTTGCTTCTGAACCTCTAAAAATCTTAACTGAAGCAGCCTTGGATGTAGAATTAGGCATAGAAAGTGAGGAACCGGAGTCACCCTTACTAAGGCCAAAGAAGAAGAAGAAGAAGAAGTCTAAAACCAACTCTTCAGTCACCCAAATGGCTGAAGTTGTAAAATCAGGGGCAAACAGCTCACTAGATGTATCCTCTCAACAGGGTGCATCTATAGAATCAAGCATCCTCCCCAATGCACCTATTTGTACAAAGTCAACACATGGGAGTGATAAGGCTGGCACAACACTGAGTGGATAGCATATCACAATTGAAACTCACTCTATCTCTCAGGGGGAGTTGCCAAAATCTAATCTACAATACACTTCTCTACCAGAATCTACCACTCATATTTCTTTGGAGCCTGCAACTCAAGCAATTGAGGAGCAAGGCATTGATCATCAAGAATTCTTTTCTCTTGATGAGCCAATGGATTCAAGTGACTTGGTGCATGACACCTTGCTCACCACCCAGGTACCACATTTAGATGGTCAAGGAATGCATGCTGGGGCATCTCCTAATGACACCATCACAAACATAGAGGATTCACTAGTTTTAACTAGAGACTCTGTGCCTGTGTCACCTACTGTTGTAACTCATCCCACTCCTGTGGAGACAACAGCAGTAGAGTCTTTCCATCCGGTTACAGAAGTTGCATCTGTAATTGAAGAGTCTAGCTTGCCTAGCTCTAGCTCTGACTTTCTGTCACAATGGCTGAAGCCTGTTCAACATGACAGTGCTTCAGGATCAGGATCTGTTCCACCACAATTGACGGTTGAAGCACTTCAAAGCTTAGTTGTGGATCAGATTCCTGAGTTTGTAATGATAGCCCAGAACTTGGTCACCTCCAATGTGCCAAATCCAGATTATGAAGCAATATTGCTCTGCCATAGAGATGATGTAGAGATGCAAAAAACAAAGATACTTGATGAGGTTGAGAGAGATGGCAATGTAGATGCCTGGATGCAAGGAACTTATGATATCACTCTCAATGAAGCCTTATAGTATCTGAGGGAGGATTACATCACTTCACCAGGCTCCAATGCTAAATCCTTAACTCCTGGTGAAGTGTATGAAGCCATCAATGACTCATACAAGGGATTTCTCATGGCTGCACACTACCTGGGTAAAGGTGTCAAATCAGAATTCAACAAGGTAAGTGATGCAACAGACAAGTCTGTGGGAGAGATAAAGAGGACCTTTGATTCCAAATTCCCTCAATTGGAAACTGTAGTCAAGGATATTCTAGCCTGTAAGTCTACCTGCACCAAGATGTACAATGGTTTAGCCATTCTCAAAGATGCTATCACAGGACTGGGGCAGAAATTCCAAAATCTCACTGATCAGACAACTGAGGCCAATGCCATGCTTAGGACACTCTTTGCAAATCAATATGGAGACAAGCTGGTCACTGAGGTCCCTGTGCATGAGATGTCTAGGTTTGAAGTGCAGAGATTTAAAGAACAATCCCTGTCTGGCTTCAAATCCACTGTATTGTTCAGCAAGGTAGATGCACTTGAAAAGGAGGTAGCTACTCTCACTCAGTCTAATGCTCATCTTAGAGACAGGGTACAAACTCTGACTGAGCAGTTGAACACTCAAGCCACTACCACAACTGATGTTCTTCTGCATCAACAATCAATGTTGTCTGCAATGATGAAGCACATGGGTCTCCCTCTACCTGAAGAATCTTCAACCCCAAAGGTCACTCCTACAGCCTCTGTGCCTGACAACAAACATAAGGGGGAGAAGAAGACATCAAGAAACTCAAATACAAAGGGGGAGAAACCACCAGTAAAGGGAATCAAAATCATTGAAGGTGGTCATCAAAGAACTTCAAAATCTTTAACTCATGTGCCTGGAAAAGGAAAAGACAAAGTTGATGAGCCTCCTACTTCTCTGCCAGTGGTCACTCTACCAACTATGCACATCACTACTTCTAGTGGTCAAAAGCAATCTATCACAACCACAGTGGTTGTAGGGAGTATGCCATCTGACAAACCTCCACTCTCCATATCTAAGAGTGCCATGCATTCTTGGAGTTTCTGAAAGTCTCAAGAGAACAAGATGGTGACACTCAATTGTATCTAAGGAGCTTGAAGGATCAGATCGATTACTTCACTGTGATACCTAGAAAAGTTGATAGCTCATGGCTCAAGGAAGTAATGATGGTAGCAAAATCCAGAATCTGGCATCTAACCTACAAAACTCTACAAGCCTTAAAACATTCAGAGATAGATGCGGTGATTGAGCTCATAGAGAAGAGGAATGTAAATGAAAACAATAAGAGTCTGTATGATGACTTGAGGAATGGCCAACCTTCAAAGCTGCCAGAAATGATTAAGAAGCCATGGAAAACCATCTATCAGTCTGGCACCAGAGTTGAAGAGATTAAACAATTGGTCATTCCCAATGATCTCACTTCTCGAAATCACAGACTCATTATTGCCATCATTGATCTACTGCAAAAGAAGAAGGGGACAAGTACTGCTGAAAAGATAGAGGCACTGCACATTCTCAGATCATACATTGCAACTGGTGTAATTCCAGAAATGGCCAAGCCAAGGAGGAATAAGGATGACGAAGATGAAGACAAGAGTGATGGGAGGAGAAGTCATCACAGGAGTGATAAGGGGGATGAGGATAAGAAGAAAAAGAAAGACAGCAAGGATAAGAAGGATAATGACCAAGGCAAAGTCTATGAGAGGAAGAATGGAAAACAGCAAGCCTTAGGCATTGCTAGCAGTAATCTCACCACAACACAAGACTCTAAGTCTAGGGTGAATGCTTTTAGTAGTGACCTACCAAAATCTATCACTTAGCCACTTCTCGAATACATTCTTGGAGACAAAATACTGAAGAATTGTACAAGTTAGAAACCTGCAACAAGCCAAGACGCTTTATTTGACTATGTACTATAAAGCACATTGGAAAGCCTACAAAAAAGCTTGGAGAGATAAGACAAAGGGACAAGGAGCTAAAGAAGTGGATCTGAACAGGCTTTGCAAAGTCAAATCTGTAGCTGTTTGGACTCTTACTCAAATGAGATAGACAGACTGGAAAGTAGTTTGTTTACCTACCTTATTTGTAGTAAGTAGGTGTATCCATGTCTATAAGGATACAGCCTCACTTCCTTAGCAGATAAGTTTTAGAGATAATATTTTCATATACATCACAAGAAATATCTCTCTAAGAAAAACGAAGCTGAGAATACTACCATTTGTATTCACAGATTGTCGCAGAATGTTTATCTAATAAAATATTAGATTAAAGTGATATTGTGTTGTGTTTGTCTTTGTTATCCGCACTTACATATCTCACACACTCAACACATATCTTGCTGCAAAGATTCAAGAATGTAGAAAAGTTCAAGAATCCATTCACCCCCCTGTGTTCTTTTACTGTATTCAATACTCAACAGCATTCGACACTTCATTTTTTAAAGCTTCATCGTCGATTTTGGTCTTTTCTTTGGTTGACACGCTTTCATCAACTTCCCGACTCTTTGTTGTTAGAACCGTGTACCAAGATGATTTTGCGTTTGAAATTTTTGGTGCATAATACACTTGATGGGCTTGGCTAGCTAACACAAACACGTCTTCGGCATTTAGCTTTGATTTGACGTCCACGGTACTCATCCGGTGTCTATCAACTTTAACATGTGTCGTGTGATCAAACCAATGGCATTTGAAGAGGATAAATGTTAACACAAAATTACGCAAGCGCACGTAGTCACAAGTAATATAATTAAAGTTCATTCCGCAGAGATCTGGTTAGGTTTAAATCAGTAAATATGCCCATGCAACAATTTTTGGTTTTAATCCACTGCTAAGACAAATAACAAGAATGAGGTTTTAATTATCTAAATTAACTAGGATGCAAATTATTAAGCTAAGAATAATTAACTAATGAGAATTTAATATGAATTACTTATATGAGATAAAACATGGAATCCTAATTTCATTATCTACTTCACTTAGAGTCGCAGCCTTTAATCAATACATGTGATGGTTTTGATATCTGATCGGAAAACACGAAACAAGTAAAAGTTACCTCTCAGTATACTAGCACCAAACTACACACACATCCACAAAAGAGATAGAAGATGAGTAGACACCTATTATGTTTATACCCTATATCTCTATAGAATTTGAAAACATAGAGGTTTAAGCACAAGTTATCCACATAGATCACATAGGGTAGCATAATATCTCTATTTACGCCAAAAATCATGATGTTAAAACATCAACCTATCATATGCTAGCATGGCAAGTTCTAAATCTCAAGATCCACTCTCGTTTAGCAAGAGATTAACATATTAGATGTTAGCTACGAATCTAAATTCATGAAGCACAACCATACACGGATATCAAGAATTCACCACATATAAATCTTTAAAGCATACAAACTACTAAGCTACATAGATAAATCCATTAGGATCCCATGACAACGATTAGTTCATAGTTGAACCATTCGTCACCATGGGATTAGATGAAAACATAATATTAAACAAGATATGAAAGAAAGAAGCAATAATATTAATAAAAACAAGAGTTGAGAGAACAAATCTATAATCCAAAGTATACAAAAGATGAAGTAGATCTAGATCTTTGCTTGTCACCGAGCTTGAATCCTTCTCCACTCTTCTCTCTTGCAGTTCTACGTTACAATAATAAAAATCTGATACAAATTACATGGTAGGATGTGTTTAAATAGACTCTAGAAGTCTTGCCCAATAAGCAATTACCTCCTATTACAATTAGAATTCGATTAAGGTACCAAAAACTGCCCAAAATACAATTAGAATTAGAAAAAGGGCAAAACTGGAATTTTTCTGCTTGGCTTCTCATAGAACACGCGCGCGAATTTATTCAGCATGTCCACCTGCTATCTATCCCAGGTTGTAGAAAATCTCTCAAGCTTCGCGTGAGCTGTAAGATCGCTGAAAACGGACTTCTAGAACTCCAGATATGGCCAAAACAGTGTAGACTACGCAACCTTCCCGGAAAATCCGAATTTAAATCAATTAATCCTCCAAACACGATAGAAGCATCACCCATAATCGACATTCTTGTAAGTCTGCACAACTAAGCAAAACACATCAAAACTACAATAAACTTGGGGCCAAGTCAATCAATTTAATCCGAATTTAAGCGATCCAAGTGGATATAAAATCCACTTATCACACCCCCAAACTTAAACCGATGCTTGTCCTCAAGCATAAACAATTACAACTAACTAACTACTACCACTTCCGTAGGTGATCACGGTTGCATTTGGCATATGTAACAAGCCCTTTAAACCCCTATGCAGCCCTAGTGGACTAGTAAGGTCTCGTGAGGGCCTATAGTGAATGTACCCACAAAATTCATTTAACCTAATGCAATGCAATGCATGAATGCAACTAATATGAAAAATACAACGATCCCCTTCAAACTAACCAAAACCAACTAGCAAGCAAAAATCTTAGAGAATTCAACTAAATCCAAATAGAGCTCGACCAAGTTCCCGTATACTAACATTACATGAACAGAAACGTGCGTGTGTGCAATGCTCATCAGAAATACTCCCAAAACTAGATCAAAAATCATACATGCTCTTCGTCAAGACAATCACAGGTTTTTAAATAGAATAGACTGTAGACACTTCATAACCTAAGAACACCTCCATCCTTATCCAAGGTAGACAGAAATTCATGGTTTATTACTACTACTACGACACATATATACAAGCATGCTTATTTAACCGTGCAATGGATGAGACCCCGAAAGGCTTATACAATAATACCCATGTAACGAGCGTTGGGTTAGTGGATCCCAGACTATAAAAGCCTTAGGTCACTAGGCACAAAGTCCCCGCGAACTTAATAGCTTGAGTATTAAAGAGCTCACCCTAGTTAATTTTGCATATAAACAATTGACACTTTTGACTATTTCTTTTTCCTTTTTTTTCTTCTTTTTTTTTTCTTTTTTTTTTTCTGTTTTTTTCTGTTTTTTTTATGCAATCTGGAATGAGAATTCTCAATTCCAACCCTAGACTACTCATATAAATATGAGCCGGCTACTAGTCATTTGATGCCTGGCCATTATTGACAATTATTTACAATTAAGCATGAAATCCCCGTTTTCCCCCCAAACTTAGACTTAAGTGTTCTAGGCCATCAAGGGAATAAAGAATATTCTAACTATAATCAAGTGATTAAATCTCAAAACATCCAAACAAGCGTGACCTCAACCTAGCCCAAAAGCACCCAATGAGACTGTGTAATTAGTTTTGTTTCTGAAACACATAAGTCAATTTCATAGAAGCTATAAGTCAACCCTCTATTCATCATTACCACACTCAATTAGACACCTACCTACCAATCAGAATTATCTCGTTCTAAGGGATCATAAATATGCATGCCATGAAATGCAACTAATATGAACTCACATGGTATACGAAATAAAAAACAGAATGTCCTATATGAAACAAACGTAGATAACACGAACATACATGCATAATTTACTACTACTAATATGCAAAGCATGAAATCCTACATGAACACAAAATACAACAACAACTACTAATCCCTCAAACCACCCCCAAACTTAAAATATTCAAGGGATAGCAGAAAACATACCTACTCGTCCTCATCCTCGGATGAATCAGTATCTGGCGGTGGATAAGGTGTACGAGTTCCATAAACGGGCCACTGGGCCTGAATACCCGCATCTCTCAAAGCTGTAGCCATATCCTCAGCATACTCCCGGTTACTAGCATGTATAGCATCCATACGCCTATAAAAACGTCTAAAGTGAGCATCCAAAACCCTTGGTACTCTCGAAACCCGTGGCTGAGCGCCCGCTCCCTGACCACTAGTACCAGCACCACTAACATCATACCCAAGCCCCCTAGGATGTGGGATTCCACCTTGCCATTCTGGCATCCGATTAATAGACACGTCAACAATGGAAGGCAAAGGTGACTGCAACTCCTCATCCGCACCCCATGTAACACCACTAACCATACACAACCCAACTATGATAGAAGCATGGGGCATCGATGAAAGTGCACAAGACTTTAAACACCTGCGAATATTCTGCTGAACAATATGGGCGACATCAATGTATTTTTCATTTAGAATGCCCCAAAGAATAATCGCTCTATCAGCTGTGACCTCACCCGTATGAGAAGTAGGCATAATATTGGCACAAAGAAATAGATACCATGCTCGTGCAAACTTATTCATAGCAGAAGACAGAAAAGAAAGAGGCTCATTAGTTCCCAATTTATACTTCCAACTTGTACCGGGAACACAAAGTTCACGAACAATCGCCTTCATATCCACATCATCACTAGTCTTCAGTGCCCAATTTTCATCCCCCACAAGCTTAGGTGGTTGTCCCAAAATCGGACGAATAGCATCTGATCTATAATCCACCCGTTTACCACGAACCATACATACACCATTCTGCTCATCTTTAGCATTCGCATAAAACTCCCTAACCACATTCACCGGAACCGGAATAGGTGCCTTACAAATCTCTCCCCAACGTAACTCACTAATCACCTCAACCAACCCATAATGACGAGTTGGAAAAAACCCCCACAATTCCACCATCATACTCTACCTCCGCCTCCAGAGAAGAAAATCTCTCCACCCTACTAGAACTACCCCTCATTCGCTTAGGAGCCATAATAATCAAAATCCAACTCAACAATAATTCCACCATCAACCACCAAGCAAAAATCACACCAAAAACACCCAAATAACAAGACTAATATAAAACCCCCAATTTACAAGAACACAAATTCATAGTAAAAATAAAATTAGAGAAGAGATATACCCACTATGAATCAAAGAGGTGAACTTGTACAACTTCCCCCAAACTTGAATCCTTCTTGAACTTGAATTAGACACCTACCTACCAATCAGAATTAGCTCGTTCTAAGGGATCATGAAATATGCATGCCATGAAATGCAACTAATATGAACTCACATGGTATACGAAATAAAAAACACTAGCATCGCACATTAGCTCGAATGACTCTTCCTAATTAGGTGCTGTAATAATCGGGGCTGATGTCAACTTCTTCTTCAATAGCTCGAAAGCATCCAAGCAATCATCATCAAACTTGAAAGGGGTGTCTTTCTCCAGCAATTTACACAACGGCTTAGAAATTTTGGAGAAGTCTTGTATGAATCGCCGATAGAAACCTGCATGTCCAAGAAAGCTGCGGATTCCTTTAACTGAGATTGGAGGAGGCAGTCGTTCAATAGTCTCTACTTTTGCCTTATCCACCTCGAGCCCATTACTAGATACCTTGTGCCCAAGAATGATTCCTTCTTGCACCATGAAATGACATTTCTCCCAATTGAGCACCAGATTAGTCTCAACACATCTTTTCAGCACTAGGCTCAGGTTGTGCAAGCACTCATCGTACGAAGTTCCAAAAACTGAAAAGTCATCCATGAAAACCTCCACATTTATTCCAATCATGTCAGATAATATGGCCATCATGCATCTCTGAAAGGTAGCCGGTGGACCATAGAGCCCGAAAGAAACTCGTCGAAAAGCAAAAGTGCCAAAAGGACAAGTGAATGTGGTCTTCTCCTAATCTTCGGGGGCGATACAGATCTGATTGTAACCTGAATAACCATCAAGAAGGCAGTAATACTCATGGCCAGCCAGCCTGTCCAACATCTGATCAATGAACGGAAGAGGGAAGTGATCTTTCCTGGTGGCTTTGTTTAGTTTCCGATAATCCATGCATACTCTCCACCCTATGACTGTCCGAGTAGGGATTAACTCATTTTTCTCATTAGCTACCACTGTCATGCCTCCTTTCTTAGGCACACATTGCACTGGACTTACCCAAGAACTGTCTGAAATAGGATAAATGATCCCTACATCCAGCCACTTAAGAATCTCCTTCTTCACCACATCTTTCATGATTGGATTGAGTCTTCTCTGATGCTCTACAGAAGGTTTGCTACCTACCTCAAGAAGAATCTAATGCATGCAGTAAGAAGGACTGATTCCTTTAATATCTGCGATGGTCCATCCAATTGCTGATTTGAATTCTTGCAAAATCCGAAATAGTTTATCTTCTTCACTTCCTGATAGGTTAGCAGCAATAATAACAGGCAATGTAGATAAATCACCCAAATATGCATACTTCAAGTGATCCGGCAAGGGTTTGAGCTCAAGAGAAGGTGCCTCTTCAATAGATGGTTTAAGGTACGCCTGCGACTTTTTAAGATCTTCTAACCCAAGAGACTCAACTGAAAAATCAAACCTCCTCTTCCACGGGGCTGAATTCAACATCTGAATTTGCTCTGCTCTTTCATCATCTTCATCATCAGAATCGCCTTTTAAAGCTCTTTTTAAGGGATCTAAAATCAATAGCTGCTCAACTTCTCTATTCACGGATGTGTCCACCCTGTCCACCTTAAAACACTCTTCTTCCACTGTTGGCAATTTCATTGCTGAGAACACATTGAAAGTGATGTTATGATCATGCACTCTCATAGTTAGCTCTCCTTTTTGGACGTCAATCAGAGTTCGGCCCGTAGCTAGAAATGGTCTTCCCAAAATGATAGGAATCTTCTTATCTTCCTCAAAGTCTAGAATGACAAAATCAGCAGGAAAGATAAGCTTATCCACCTTTACCAAGACATCTTCCACTATACCTCTTGGATACGTGACTGACCGGTCTGCTAGCTGTAATGAGATATTTGTGGGCTTTGGATCAGGTACACCAAGTTGCTTGAAAACCGAGAGAGGCATTAAATTAATGCTAGCTCCCAAATCACATAAGCATTTGTCGAAGGACAGATTGCCAATAGTACATGGTATGGTGAAGCTTTCAGGATCCTTGAGTTTCGGGGGCAATTTCTGTTGGAGGATGGCGCTGCACTCTTCTGTTAAAGCAACGGTTTCCAATTCCTCAAGTTTCAGCTTCCTTGATAGGATACCCTTCATGAACTTAGCATAACTCGGCATCTATAGAAGAATTCATGATTATTTACTGAGAATCATGCTTCATACATATTTCTTCATCGGTGTTTACGTTCAGACAATAATAATATCAGGGTTTCTCAGATTTTATCCAACATGTTAACAGTGTATGACCTACAGAGCATGCTAACAGAGCTTAACAGTTAATGATTAGAGTTTGCATAGCAGAATTTAACAACAGTGTTCACATAGCAGTTAACATACCACAGAATTATGAGCAACACATTACATAAGTAAAATTTTGAGTCTAACCAATATCTCTAGTCAAAACCAGAGACCATTCCTAGTTCATTTACCAGCCTTCTAAATACAGCTTCACTCAATGGCTTGGTGAAGATGTCTGCAAGCTGTTGTTCTGTAGACACAAAATGAAGCTCAATATTCCCTTCCTCTACATGTTCTCTGGTAAAGTGATACCTTATACTGATGTGCTTGGTCATTGAATGCTGTACTGGATTACCTGTCATAGCAGTAGAACTTTAATTATCACAGTAAATAGGTATTTTACTGTACCTCAATCCATAATCTAGCAATTGATTCTTCATCAACAGAATCTGTGCACAACAGCTACCAGCTGCAATATGACGCCCTAGAAAATTTTGAATTTTGAATTATTTATTTTATATAAATTATGAATATTATTATGTGAGTATTGTTGGAAAGTGGAATATGTGTGAAGTTATGTTTGTGTGATTATATGATGATTAGTATGAGCCATGAAGGTCAGTATATTTTTATTTGTAATTTTGAGGATTCAAGTATATTTAAATCATGTATTTTTGATCCTCTGTAAATTTTATAAAATTATCGGAGGGATTAAAAATCATGAAATCTTTTGTAATATTATCTTTATATATTTATTTAGTTTTAAAAATTGTTGGGTGGATTAATTTGGGTGGTTGAGTATTTTAAAATGATTTTAAGAGTTTTATTGTATTTAAAGGATCAAAATTTTGAAAATTCATATTTAATTCATTTTTGATCCGAAAAATATATCGAAAATATGTGCGTGCTCCTAATTTTATATTCTTTAATTTAAAAGTGAAAAGTTTAATTTTCTGAATATTTTATTTAAATTCGATTTACGAGAGTTGCGTAGTAGTTTTAAATGTGAATAAGTAGTGTTGTAATTGGGCCAAGGAGTATTGTGCGGTATTATATTTTATTTGGCCAAGCCCAATAGCAAAAACACACACACACGGTAGAACACGGGGAGAAAGAAAAAAATTGGGGAAAAAGAGAGAAAAGTGAAGGGGGATGAGAGAAAATTGATTTGTGGGTTAATTGATGAAGAGGAGTGGGTGTGTGTGTGTGTATGTATAGCATGTGTATTGTGTGTGGATGGCGAGTCTGAGCAGGGGAGGACTGTGGTGGCGCATCAGCGCGGATTGGGCGGCGCCGGCGAGCTCGGTGGTGGCCAGGGATGGTGTCGAATGGTGGAAGGAGGGGAGGCTGGTGTCGCGTGGGGGTAGCAGCTGGAGAGAGAGAGAGAGAGAGAGAGAGAGAGAGAGAGAGAGAGAGAGAGAGAGATGGTTATGGTGATGATTTCCGGTGGGTCGGAGCAAACCGATTGGTATATTTTTTTCTTTTTGTTAATTATTCAATTTTCGTATTAATTAGTGTAAAATATGATATATTGTTTAATTGTTGTACTTTAATTAGTTTTAAAATTGCGAGCCTAATAATATGTTAATTGTTGTAATTAGATTGATATTGTAAAGTATAAATATTGTTGAGTTTTCGAATTTAATTCAGAGAATATAGTTATTTAGTATCATGGTGGTTAAGTATAATTGTGGGATTTATTTCGAGTTGAACAATATGTTTTAATTATAATTATGGAGAAAAGATGTGAATCCGATAATATGTCGGGTTAGTAGCTGTTAAGTACTAATTGTTATTGTCATATAACGTGTAGTTATGTGGGTCGGCTAATTTGTAAGTGTATATGTGTTGAATGCTGTAAGTCGAGTTAGAGTATTTGTTGAATATCATAATTGTTAATTACTTGGTATTGGATGGTATGTGGTTAATTGATTATAAGTTGATCATTATTATTCATTATACAAGGTGGGGAGTCATATAAGGGTGCTATGTCGTAAATGTTTATATGCTAAATGTTGTAGGTCAAGTCGTAGTGTTTGTTGGATGCTATACCTGTCAAATTCTTGACGGTGAATTATATGTGGTTAAATGGTGATGGGTCATGCATATGGATTTGAGTTGGGTGAGTCATTATAAATATTAGTGGCTGTGTAGTTGTTTTGATTTAGTTTTCAAATGTTATTTATCGAAGATTAATTGTTAGATTTATTTGATTATGTGTTTATCGGCGAGGAGTTTGATAATGTGTATTTTATACACATTTTGTCTTTTATTCTCTTGCATTTTTGTTCGTTTCGAATGTTGTTTTATCGATATTAATTATGTTTTTCATCTTTCAGTGCCTCATGCTTAATGGTTGAAAAGATGGATTATTTTGGGCTTGAAAGCAAAGATTATTCAAGAGGGAAGTTAGAAGATGCAAGCTCGCGTTTCCGGGAGGTTTTTATTGTATAATCTTGAAGATTTTGCTCTCACGGGCTGCTGCACGGTCGTGCAACAGGCTGTGCAGAGTGTTCCAAGTAGTGCATATTGGACAGTTTTTCTCACGGGCTGCTGCACGGCTGTGCAACAGGCTGTGCAGCCCCTGCTGTGTACTAAAAGAAATTTAACCTACTTCTAACACATCTTATCTTCTCATCTCATTGTTGCCTCTTTTCTAATCCTCTTGAAGAACAAAAACCTAGGGTTAGTAGGAGTTAAGAAAACATTAATTACTCATAATCTAGCATTGATTATGAGTAACTAACTCTATATATTTGGCTCAAGGATGGATTTCTTGTACTAAACCCACTCCATTTTAAGTAAGATCTATTTCACTCTATCTTGAATTCTTGAGTTGTATTGTTTATGATTTTGCTTGGAGAATTGTAAGTTGCTTCAATTTGCTTCTCTTGTAAATTCCATTGCTAATTGTTTGTGCTAATCAGTAATTGTTAGTACATTCATTGTAGTAGCACAAGATTTGGTTTACCTAAATCCTCAAAATTCAAGTGCAAATACCTAGGTTGAGCTTCTCATCCTTGGGTTTGTCCTAGCCTCTCTTTATTTGATTCCTTGATTTGGTTAAACTAGTAGTGCTTCATTATTGGTTGCTATTATCAAGAGAACTAATTTATGTGCTTCACTAAATTAGTGTTTATAGAAGAGAATTAAGTGATTGTGTGCTTCACCAATTATCTTGGTTGGGTAGAGTTGATTATTTCTTGCTCATATGTGTGTGGGTGAAGTGCTTGAATTTCCATAATCCTTGGGTCAAATATCTATTTATCTTGTTAATTTAAACATTGAGCCTTGTTGTGTTGGAAAAATTGGATGATTGAAAGTTCCATAATCATATTTCTCTAGCAATTTATTTCTTGTAGTCAAGGTGTTTGATAAAATACCTCAAACAACTAAAAACCCCCCACCATTTTACATTACTCTAGTATTGAACGCTATTCCCTTGGGTTCGATCCCTACTTGCCACATTTGCTATATTTTATAGTTAAGTGCGAACATAGTAGAGCAAAACATTCATTATCAATTTGGCGCGTCGACGACGGGCGTGGCCAAATTTTGGCGCCGCTACCAGGGAGCTAGTTTTAGTTCAATATTAGTGCGCGTATAAAATTGTGAATATTTTAGTTCCATTGTGCATATTTATCTATTTTTCTTTGATTTTAGAAATTTTTGCTATGTATGACTCGATCCTCTTGTATAGGTGATCTTGCGTATTCATCCAATCCCGAGAGACTCTTGCGAAAAAATCAAAGGAATTCAAGTGCCAATATAGATTCATCAAGTCAATTTATTTCTAGCTCACCTTCGGAAGAGGAAGAGGAGTTTAACAAGGGTCCTCCCCTTGTTATTCCTATCTCATCACCGGACGACAACATTGATCAAGTCATGGAAAATCCTAATCAACGTACACTCAAGGAGATTGCTTCTCCTAGCTCCGTTCAACTACCATTGTGCATTGTATTTCCGGGAGGACAACCATTTGAGCTAAAGGGTGGTCTTATTGCTCTCCTTCCCAAGTTTGGAGGTGAAGGCACAGAAGATCCTTTTAGGCATCTTCAAGAATTTGAAATGGTATGTTCTTCAATGAGACCAAACAATGCTACGGAAGAACAAGTGAAGTTGAAAGCATTTCCCTTTTCCTTGAGAGACAATGCCAATGCATGGCTATTTTACCTTCTTCCAAACTCAATCACTACATGGGAGCAAGTGCGAAGTGCTTTCTTGGGGAAATTCTTCCCTACCTCAAAGGCTACGGGCATTTCCAAAGAAATTTGTGGCATTCGGCAATACTCCGGAGAAACATTGTATGAGTATTGGGAAAGGTTTCAAAAGCTCTGTCAAAGTTGTCCTCCACACTTGATATCGGAAGAGTTGCTCATTCACTATTTCTATGGAGGCTTGGAATATAGTGCTAAATTGCACCTTGATGCTTCAAGTGGTGGAGTTCTTGTGGATAAAACGCCGGAGGAAGCTAGGAAGTTAATAACCAAGATTGCCGAAAATTCCCGCCAATTTGGGGATCGTCAAGTGCATGTCAAGAATCCTTCTGTGAATGAGGTGTCAACTCAAAGGTTAGAGGGCCAAATCTCAGATCTTACATCATTGGTTCGTCAATTAGCCGTTGGGAATCTCCAACAACAACAAAAGTATTGTGGTGTTTGCAATATGTCGGATCATGCTACCAATGAATGCCTATCATTTCAATAACCCGAAGAGCAAATTAATGCTATTGGAGGTTTTTCGGGACAACCACCTCAAAGGAAGTATGACCCCTATAGTAACACCTACAATCCCGGTTGGAGAGACCACCCAAATTTTCGATATGGAAACCCCAACACACCAAACTCTAACCAATACCAACCCCAAAATCCAAATACTTACAACACCCAACATCAACAAAATCCTCCTCCATACCCACAAAAACGTCCAAATCAAAATTTTCAAGCATCCCCACCTCCACCTCAATATAATCCCCAAGACCATCAAGGGTCTTCTTCATCTACATTGTCATCACTTGAAGAAATGATGAAGCAATTAGCGAAGAATATCATCCAATTTCAAAATAACACTTCTCAAAGTATATCCAACTTGGAGAAGCAAATGAGCCAACTAGCCACAACCGTGAATCGATTGCAAAGCCAAGGCTCTAGGCAACTTCCTTCTCAAGCGGAGGTGAACCCCAAAGAAAATGCTAGTACCATGACCTTAAGGTGTGGGAAAGAATTGGAGGACCTTCATGCTAAGGCCAATGGGATGGTGAATGATAATGAAAGTGGAAAGGTTGAAAGTGATGACATCTTGGAGGCTAAGGATGAAAACCTTGAAGATAATTTGGAAATTGAGGAAGAGAAAGTTGATAAGGGAAAGAAGGAAAGTGTTCAAGAAGACGTTCCACAAGCAAAGAAGCCAAGGTTCATTGATGAGGATGTGGTTATTCGACCTCCATTCCCTTCCAAATTTTCTAAACCAAAGAAAGAAATTGTTGATTAGGAAATGCTTGAGACATTCCGAAAAGTGGAAATCACTCTCCCGTTACTAGATGCCATAAACCAAGTTCCAAGGTATGCAAAGTTTCTCAAAGATTTGTGTACTAACAAAAGGAAGTTAAGAGGTGATGAAACTATAGTGGTGGATGAAAATGTCTCGGCCGTGATTCAAAGGAGGTTACCTAAAAAATGTTCGGATCCGGGCACATTCACTATTCCTTGCAAGATTGGAGGTAAATTCTTTGAAAGAGCTATGCTTGATTTAGGTGCCTCGATCAATGTGATGCCCCTCTCCATATTCCAAACTTTAAATTTGGGGGCACTTGAGAATACGAATGTGATCATTCAACTCGCGGATAGATCTAATGCCTATCCCGAAGGGGTAATTGAAGATGTGCTTGTTCATATTGATCAAATGGTTTTCCCAGCCGACTTTTACATCTTGAAAATGGAAGATGGTCCATCAAACATCAAGTCCGCTCCAATTCTCTTTGGACGTCCATTTCTTAAAACGGCGAAGACCAAGATTAATATGGATGATGGTTCTCTCACTATGGAGTTTGGCAATGAAGTTGTTAAGTTCAATATTTATGATGCCATGAAATTCCCTAGTGAGTCACACTCAATTTGCTCCATGGATGTTATTGATGGTTTAGCCCAACAAGCTTTTGACATGGGAAATAAAGAAGCTCTCCAAGTGGTTATTGAGGGATGTGTAAATGAAAATGATGGATTCCCTAATTCGGAAGAGGCCAATGAGGCAATTATGGAGCTCAATGTATTGAAACCTTTACCTCAAAGGTGTGAACTTGCAAAAATTGATCTTCCCTTGTCTTATTCCAAATTACTCCCTTCTATTGAGAATCCTCCTACTTTGGAATTAAAAGTATTGCCTAATCATCTCAAATATGCTTATCTTGGGGACAATGAGACTCTTCCTGTAATCATAGCTTCTAATTTGAGTAATGTGCAAGAAGAACGCCTCTTGCGGGTTTTTAAGGATCATAAAAGTGCTATTGGGTGGACCATTGTCGATATTAAGGGAATTATCCCTTCTACATGCATGCATCGCATACTCTTTGAGGATGGAGCTAAGCCTACTAGATACCCTCAAAGAAGACTTAATCCGGCAATGATGGAAGTTGTTAAAAAGGAGATTCTCAAGCTACTTGATGTGGGAATCATTTTTCCAATTTCGGATAGCGAATGGGTGAGTCCGGTACATTGTGTTCCTAAAAAGGCGGATATCACTCTTGAAGAGAATCTTAAAGGTGAGCTCGTATCTACCCGAGTCCAAAATGGGTGGCGAATGTGCATAGATTATCGCAAGTTAAATGCGGTAACTCGAAAAGACCATTTTCCTCTTCCTTTCATTTATCAAATGTTAGAGAGGTTAGCCGGGAAGGAATTCTATTGCTTTCTAAATGGATTCAGTGGATATCATCAAATTGTCATTGCTCCCGAAGATCAAGACAAAACCACATTTACTTTTCCTTTTGGCACGTTTGCATTTCGTAAACTCTCATTTGGCTTATGTGGTGCTCCCGCAACTTTTCAAAGGTGTATGGTGAGTATTTTCTCCGACATAGAGAATGGAATTGAAGTCTTTATGGATGATTTCTCTATTTCGGGTGATTCTTTTGATGAATGTCTTCAAATTCTTACACATGCCTTGGATCGATGCTTGGAGACTAATCTAGTGCTCAACTACGAAAAATGTCATTTCATGGTCCAAGAAGGTATTGTATTGGGGCATATTGTGTCTAGGAAGGGCATTGAGGTGGACAAGGCAAAAGTTGATGTTATTGCAAGTCTTCCCTACCCTTCAAATGTCAAGGATGTTCGTTCTTTTCTTGGTCATGCCGGATTCTATAGAAGATTTATCAAGGATTTTTCCAAAGTTGCACTTCCCCTATCATCTCTTCTTCAAAAGGATGTAGAGTTTAAAATTGATGAAAAATGCAAGAAGGCTTTTGACCATCTCAAGGAAGCTTTAACTTCGGCCCCTATCATTAAGGCTCCGGATTGGTCCCTTCCGTTTGAGATTATGTGTGATGCTAGCAATTATGCGGTTGGTGCGGTGTTAGGGCAAAAGGTTGACAAACGATCTCATGTGATTTATTATGCCTCTCGCACACTCAATTCCGTCCAAGTAAACTACACCACCACTGAAAAAGAATTGCTAGCTATTGTCTTTGCTCTTGACAAGTTTCGTTCGTATCTTCTTGGTTACAAAGTCATTGTGTACACGGATCATGCCGCTTTAAGACATCTCTTGGCAAAGAAAGAGTCAAAGCCTAGATTGATTCGTTGGATTCTTCTCATCCAAGAATTCGACTAAGAAATCAAAGATAAAATCGGTGCCGAGAACCTAGTGGCGGACCACTTAAGTAGACTTGTGAGGGAGGAAGATGCTTCTCCTTTTCAAGAATTATTTCCGGATGAGCACTTATTTGGAATTCAAGGCGAGGTGCCATGGTATGCGGATCTTGTGAACTACATTGTGTGTAAAACTTTTCCTAATGGCATGCCTAAGTATCAAAGGGAGAAATTAAGGAGTGAAGCCAAACACTACATTTGGGATGATCCTTATCTTTGGAAGCATTGTGCGGATCAAGTATTGAGAAGGTGTGTTCCCGAGTCAGAAATTTCTTCAATTCTTCAATTTTGTCATTCTTATGCTGTGGAGGTCATTTTGGAAAAGATCGAACGACAAGGAAGGTGCTTGAATGTGGATTTACTTGGCCAACACTTTTTCGTGACTCTCACGAGTTTTGTAAGCAATGTGAACTTTGTCAAAGAACCGGAAATATTGCAAAAAGGAATGAAATGCCCCAAACTCCAATTATTGTGGTAGAAATCTTCGATGTATGGGGTATTGATTTTATGGGACCATTTCCATCTTCTCATGGAAATCTCTATATTCTCTTGGCCGTTGATTATGTTTCTAAGTGGGTGGAGGCCAAGGCAACAAAATCGGATGATGGTAAGGCGGTTGTTGCATTTCTCAAGTCTCAAATTTTCAACCGATTTGGTGTTCCCAAGGCTATCATAAGTGATCAAGGTACCCACTTTTGTAACAAGTTGGTGGGAAATCTTCTTAAATCTTATGGGGTCTATCATCGAATGGCCACGGCTTATCACCCTCAATCAAATGGTCAAGCCGAAGTTTCTAATCGGGAGATTAAGTCTATTCTTGAGAAGGTGGTGAAACCCTTTAGGAAGGATTGGTGTGTTCGTCTTGAAGATGCATTATGGGCATATAGGACGGCATTTAAAACTCCTATTGGTATGTCTCCTTACAAGTTGGTTTTTGGTAAGTCTTGTCATCTCCCCGTGGAGTTAGAGCACAAAGCTTATTGGGCAATCAAAGCTTGTAATATGGATCTTAATGTTGCCGGGGCTCATAGAAAACTTAACTTGCTAGAGTTGGAGGAAATTCGTAACAATGCCTATGAGGATGCTCAATCGTATAAGGCTAGAGTAAAGGCCTTTCATGATTGTTCGCTCGTTTCTAAATCATTTCATGTTGGGCAAAAGGTTCTCCTCTACAACTCTCGTCTCAAATTAATGCCCGGGAAGCTTCGATCTCGTTGGTTGGGTCCATTTGTTGTTGTAAAAATCTACCCTCATGCAGCGGTGGATTTGCGAAGTTTATCTACCAACAAAGAATTCAAGGTAAATGGCCACCGTCTTAAGCCTTTCTATGAGGGATTTCAAGAATCTACCGTTGATGTCATCTCATTAGCGGACCCCCTTCATGAATGAGCTCTCGTTAGTGTGCATTGGTGCTTCGGGGCACATCCGGGAAGTCGAGCCGCCGACATTAAACAAAGGCGCTTTTTGGGAGGCAACCCAAGGTACACATGTATTTATATATTATGTGTATGTCAAATTTTTTGTCCTCACTCGCATTTATGAAGGGTGTTATGCATTTTATGGGTTTGAGGATTGATTTAAATATTAATGAGCGGGATTTTCTTTTTCATCTATTTTATTTTCTAAAGAAAAAATAATGTGTTGATTGATTTTTATGTATTGTTGTGATGTGTCTAGTGAATTTTATTTCACTGTAAAAAAAATAAAAAAAATAAAAAAGGAAAACAAAAGAATGTGACCCGCTCAATAATATTTAGTATCGCTAATTCCAATTTTTATGATTTTTTATATTTATTTCACACTTGCCTTGATGTGTTTGTTCATGTTTTCAGGATTTAATATTTTATTCGAGCAATCAAGGAATTATGTGAGTGTTATTTGAAAAAAAAAAGAAAAAAAAAAGAAAAAAAAATAGAGTTTGTATAATTTTTGTTGCAATATTGGAACTGCACAGGCGTTCAGTAGGCCGTGCAGCAGACCGTGAGTTTTGACAAGCATTCTGCATTGAACAATAAAAAGCCATCCAGAAACGCACGGGTGTGCACTAGCCTGTGCAACAAGCCGTGAGTTTTGAGAAGCTCCCTGCATTCCCTATCTAATTTCACGCCAACTTGCTCACTTGTTGCACAACTGTGCAACTTTTTACAATTAAAAAGACAAAACTCAATACCTATCCCTAAATTCCCTTCTTTTTCTCAGCATATCACCATCTCTCTTCTTCCGCCTCCATTTTCAATCCACCATTTTTCTCCTCCTTCGCAACTCCAAAACTCCACCGCAACTCCTTCCACTCCCCATTCACATCAACAAACCTTCCAACGTCCCTTACAAACAACTCAATCTCTAAATCTCCGTCTTCCATCTTCGACGCCCACCACCATTCCTCAATTTGATTTCGCCATTAATCCACCAACTGCCCCGCTCACTAACCTCTGCGCCTGCATACCGCCAGCCACACCACTCCTCCATCTTCTTCACAACCACCACAACGCAGCCCTCGTTTTATCACAACCCCTTTCAACACAACACCACCCATCCATTCCCTTCACTTCCTAGCAATAACACCAACCCACCGCCTTCCAGCCACCGTTCAACACAATACCTCGGCCTCTCTCACGCATCATTCCTATCACTACTTCACCGCTGCATCTCCTCTCCACTCCTCCATTAAACCGCTGCCACTTTCGATTCATTCCAACACAACCCCATCTCCAGCTCCCACCCACAACATCCACTTCACTGCCACGCCTTTACAACGCCTCCTCCGTTCTTAATTCCTCACCTCCCTTCCATCCTCTTTCTCCATCTACAAACACCACCAACGACCACCACAACTCGAACCCCCTGTCTATAACCGTAACTATTTTCCTCCGTTCATCACCACACCTGCTCTGTCTCCATCCTCTTCAATAGCCAACAACAGCAACAACATCTCCCTTATTCCTCCAGCACCCATTTCGTACTAACAGCCCCCCTCCTGTTTCCATAATTGTCACAACGCATTCCCCCTTCTATTCTTCTTCAACCCATCGCCTCCACAGTGACACCCATTACCTCCGTTTTTTTTTCTCACCCATACCACCACCACACCTCCCAATTCACCTGTCTTTTCTTTACCCCAAAAACACAGCACGCAACCCCCCTCCCATGTTTTTGATTTTATTTGTTTAATTTTGTTTAGTTTTATTTAGTTTAGTTTTGTTTTATTTATTTTTTTTATTTTTATTTCATTTATTTTTATCCATTTCTTTAATTTTGATTTTCAAATATTAATTCTCTAAACTAAACATATTTTATAAATTCATAAATCAATTTAAATTCACTTTGAATTTGATTTTGATTTTGTTACTAATTTGTTAGTTATTTTATTTTAATTTAATTTTCAATTTGAATTTTTATTTTATTTTATTTTGGTTTTAGTTTTAAATTTGATTTTTGCTTTTATTATTAGTTCAGTTTTAAATTTGATTTGATTTGATTTTTATTTTTATTTTTTTATTTTTATTTTTATTAATTGGTTAGTTATATTATATCTTATTTTATTTTATATATTTATTTATTTATTTATTTTTTTTAAAAAAAACAGAAAAATATTTATTATTTATATATCCTTAATTAGTGTATTGTAGTAGCTTTCAGGGGTGTGGTGTTGGCTTGTTGATCATTATAGTGAAATTGGTTGTGGTATGTAGCGGTAATTCACTTCGGGGTTTGCATGCTATCTTTGTGGTTGTCTTCGGTGTTTTTGTTGGATGGTTATTTGGTTTGTATTTTGGAGTGAAAATTTGATAATCATGAGTGGTGTTTCTTCTAAGCATGGTAAAAACAAGGGCAAGGTTCAATCTAAGCGTCAAAAGACCACTTCTTCATCTGTGGAACCTCAAATTTTTCTCACTCGCAAGGAATATGAAGAATCAGGTCTACCATTACCTCCTCCCAATTATGGGTTTGATTTGCAATCCGCTAAGCCTAGCTTGTCCTTCTCCGGTGATGCCCTTGAGAGGTATAATTCTATTTCCTCGCTCAAGGTTTTACCATTTCGTTATTTTGATAAACATGTTATGGAAAAGCTTGGAATTTGGGATGAGGTTAAAAATATTTTGACTACTTCCGGTTGGCCTTCATGGTTATATATGGATGAGCCTACTTGTCCGGCTTTGGTTTATGAATTCTTTACTACCGTGAAGTGTAATGTTGGCGTCGGGAAGGATTTAAGCTTAACCTCTCGAATCAATTTTCGGATGATGGGTTTATGGTTTAGCGTTCGGTTGAAAGAGCTTTGTGATTGGTTTGGATGGGAACACAAGTGTGGTACTCATAAGCCTCCCCGCCAATTCCAAAATTATATTTGACCCGCCATTTCTTCGTACTCCGAATGGTCTTCAAGTCGGAGTAAGTCCACCACAATCAAGAACCCTAGTCTGAGTTACATTCATCGTGTGATGACAAATTCCTTATATGGTAATGAAGGGTCCAATAGCGCCGTTTCAATGGCCGAACTTGGGGTCCTTTATTTTTTGCATGAGGGATACAGTGTTGATTGGGTTTATTTATTTGTTGCACGCATGTTGGAGCTTTCGAGGCGAAAAACGGGTTCCCTTGTCTTTGGCGGGTTTATCACCCGTATTGCCTCTAGCTTGGGAGTTCTTGACCGGGGTTGTTCTCATATTCCATGGTTAGAAGGTCGAGATCCCGTTGCTACTATTGACTACATGGTTTTAAAGAATATGGGTGTTATATCTGGGACTTTTGAGAATTTTCGATGGACGGGCCACAAAGCATCTCAGCTCACTTGTCCTCCATCTTCTCTTCTCACTGAGGAGGAACCGGTTCCCGAGCCATTGCCTTTAGCGATTGATCGAGGGGGTTCTTTCTATCATGGTTCCACTGCGGAGTTCTCTGTGCCTCAATAGGCCTACTTACAGCGCATGGAACAGTCCATTAAGGACCATGTTGATAAACGGTTTTCTGAGCATCGAGTGTGGATGGAGCAGTTTTGTGCCTCGATGACGGCTCAGTGTCAGACCAGTTCTAGGGACCCAACCTTGGATCCTCCTCATGATGCTTGAGTTTCTTGGCTTCGCTCCCGGTCCTTGTTGCTTATTTTTAGGGGAGTTTTCTTTCACTTTGTTTCTCCCTCATTTTTATTTGTCATGCATGAGGACATGCCATGTTTTAAGTGGGGGAAGGATTGTTGATTTTGATTGCCGTTTTGTTTGCAATTTGGAAATAAGTTTAGTCATGAGTGTGTTTACTTGTTTGTGAAATTATGACATTGTGAGCTTGCAGCCTTGTTTTCTCCTATTTCGTGTCTAGCATTATCAATTTAATATGAATCTATAAGTTTGATGCACCTCTTTTGCACACACACTCGAAATGGTATGAAGAGTCTAGATGTTTGTAATTAAATTTTGAGCATGCCGATTATCTCTTAGAATGCATGGAATCAAATCGAGAAGATGTTATTACAACTTAAACCTTGTGAGGCCTTGAACGATGATTCTTTTGCTTGTGTGTTGCTCCTTCTTTATGTGTGTTTGTTGCTCTAGGGCTTGCATTAAACCTTTATTCATGGATGCACCATAATAAGGAAATTCTATTTAGGAAAACCTTTTTGACCTTTTTAGCTTGTGAACCATGAAAATAATCCCTAGTTACCCCTTTGAAGCTTATATCCATATTTTTCTTCGTCACTTTCTCCTTTTATACATGAGTCAAAGCCAAATACTTCACTCTCGACCTAGTTGAGCTAGTTGAGTCTTGGAAAGAATTGATTGATGAGCATGTGAATTTGGAGAAATTGTGAAAAGGAAGGATTCTAATTATTGTAAGTGGGAACTAGTTTGATGTGTATATTTAGATTTGGTTCAAAATTCTTTGTAGTATTTATTTTATGTAATGCATCCCCTTTGCTAAAATAAAAAGGGGTATGTAAAAAAAACAATAAATATTTGTACTTTATTTTGTTTCAATTTTCTTGGTAAATGTGGTTGTGTTTTGTAATTGTAAATGAGTGAAGACATTCTTTAGTTTGAGAATTTGGTGGATGAAGCGAGCAAGCGTCATTTAGACTCAACTAGCAAGACTTTTACACGTTCCTTGAACTTAAATTTTCACACCTTCACCTCAAGACTCATTACAACCCATTTTAGGAATTCCTTGTTTTTGGTGCAATCCGGAATTTAGGTGAACATGCAAGGTCAAGTAGAGCGCATGCATTTAGACTTGGAGTTGAGTGAAATCTCTAGCTCATACTTGTGTGATGCATAATTGAGAGATGTGAGATTTTTCACCATGCAATTTCATCTTCTTAATGCGAAGCCATGTATGCTTTGTGATAATCTTCTCTAGTGTTCACGATTGAAGTGCATTCATTCTATCTTTAATGTCTTTGTTACATCTTGCACAAGGTGTGTTATCTTGATTCTTGAATTGGTTGTTAGCTCGTTTTAGTGGATGACAAGGTGAATAGCTCTATATGTTTGATTTTAGTTACAAGTAGACGGCTCGGACATGTGAGTGTAGTAGTTAGCTTAATTAGTAGTTATTGTTAGTTTTTTGTTTTTTGTTTATTGGTGATTTTTGTGATTTTGTGGGTACATCAGCTATAAACCCTCACGAGACCTCACTCGTCCACTAGGGCTACCTATGGGTTCCAAGGGCTTGTTGCATATGCCAAATGCAACCGTGATCACCTACGGAAGTGGTACTAGTTAGGAATTTATGGTTTTGTTAATTTTTATTTTGCTCGGGACTAGCAAAGTTTAAGTGGGGGAAGATTTGATAATGTGTATTTTATACACATTTTGTCTTTTATTCTCTTGCATTTTTGTTCGTTTCGAATGTTGTCTTATCGATATTAATTATGTTTTTCATCATTCAGTGCCTCATGCTTAATGGTTGAAAAGATGGATTATTTTGGGCTTGAAAGCAAAGATTATTCAAGAGGGAAGTTAGAAGATGCAAGCTCGCGTTTCCGGGAGGTTTTTATTGTATAATCTTGAAGATTTTGCTCTCACGGGCTGCTGCACGGCCGTGCAACAGGCTGTGCAGAGTGTTCCAAGTAGTGCAGATTGGACAGTTTTTCTCACGGGCTGCTGCACGGCCGTGCAACAGGCTGTGCAGCCCCTGCTGTGTACTAAAAGAAATTTAACCTACTTCTAACACATCTTATCTTCTCATCTCATTGTTGCCTCTTTTCTAAGCCTCTTGAAGAACAAAAACCTAGGGTTAGTAGGAGTTAAGAAAACATTAATTACTCATAATCTAGCATTGATTATGAGTAACTAACTTTATATATTTGGCTCAAGGATGGATTTCTTGTACTAAACCCACTCCATTTTAAGTAAGATCTATTTCACTCTATCTTGAATTCTTGAGTTGTATTGTTTATGATTTTGCTTGGAGAATTGTAAGTTGCTTCAATTTGCTTCTCTTGTAAATTCCATTGCTAATTGTTTGTGCTAATCCGTAATTGTTAGTACATTCATTGTAGTAGCACAAGATTTGGTTTACCTAAATCCTCAAAATTCAAGTGCAAATACCTAGCTTGAGCTTCTCATCCTTGGGTTTGTCCTAGCCTCTCTTTATTTGATTCCTTGATTTGGTTAAACTAGTAGTGCTTCATTATTGGTTGCTATTATCAAGAGAACTAATTTATGTGCTTCACTAAATTAGTGTTTATAGAAGAGAATTAAGTGATTGTGTGCTTCACCAATTATCTTGGTTGGGTAGAGTTGATTATTTCTTGCTCATATGTGTGTGGGTGAAGTGCTTGAATTTCCATAATCCTTGGGTCAAATATCTATTTATCTTGTTAATTTAAACATTGAGCCTTGTTGTGTTGGAAAAATTGGATGATTGAAAGTTCCATAATCATATTTCTCTAGCAATTTATTTCTTGTAGTCAAGGTGTTTGATAAAATACCTCAAACAACTAAAAACCCCCCACCATTTTACATTACTCTAGTATTGAACGCTATTCCCTTGGGTTCGATCCCTACTTGCCACATTTGCTATGTTTTATAGTTAAGTGCGAACATAGTAGAGCAAAACATTCATTATCAATTTGGCGCGTCGACGACGGGCGTGGCCAGAGTTGCAATGGGATCACAAGTCTTAAATGTCAATATTTAAAGACTTGTGAAATTCTTTTCAACTAGTTCCTCGGGCTTACGAATATCCCTGATTAACTATCACGAGTATAATTAATATACTTGAGTGATGTGATCATTGATATAGCGTAAGTAATAGTTAGTGCTAGGGGTTGTTCCCTAGGGCTAAAGAACATCAATGATTGATTGTCACGTGTATCATTAAAATGCGTGAGAAATACGATCATTGGTGTAGCGTAAGTAGTAGTGTAATGTAAATTATTATGTGCTATGTGCCGCATGTCAGGGCGGATACTTTCTTATGTGTTTACTTTAAGTTGCTGCCATAGAAGCAACTTGATATTTCCTTGGGATTGTTGAATTGAAAAACAGGAGAAAAGTCCTATTTACGAATACTTCATGCCGAAATTTTCTAAAAATCCCCTGCAAGTTTATTTAAAAGTCTAATTAACTTATTTGATTCCAATGCCTGGAAATGCGCTATGATTTCTAAGGGTTTAATTATATGTGTCAGTGGATTGTTTCAAGCATATATTTGGTTTTGAAGATTTGATGATGTGCTGTTTTGGAGTGGTTTTGTGACTTAGTAGCTATACTAAGACCACCTTATGGATATGGTGGGATATGTCTATATGTAATTGTGTATGTGTGTATACATGACTATAAGCATTATAGGACGCGTATGGGTAGAGTAGAGCAAATAAGAGTTTGCTTGAATTGACACTGAAACGGTACTTGAATTTGTAAAGGTACGAGTAAGAGACCAGCCCGAGAGCAGTGCAAGGACAAGTGGTAATTGGAACAAAAATGGTAGTTAGCGAAGTCGACGAGGGTATGGATGTGAAGTAGCAAATTACAAGTAAGGACTGATGTGAAATTGAGTCGAGGATCCATGGTAGGATCAGGAACTCCGTAAATCGAGGCAAGTGTTATCGCTATTCACTTATTGTTCAAGTGATGCAATTTAATATATTTATGTATGAAATGAGTTGGAAAAGTATATTTAGAAAATGATATGTTTCTTCAATTAGCGGGAAAGTGTTTATTTCCCCACCCTCAGTTAAATATCAAATTTTAAAGAATCTCACAAATAACCTTTTTCTACACAATACCTTACACATGGTATGTCGTTGGATTCCTCAGTGGAATGCCATTTCTTTATTTTCTTCGATTGTGTTTAAGAAATTCGTTGAATAGAGAAAATCTGTGACGCCCCCAGATCCGGGGTCGGGGATCTAGGCGCTCACGGTCCATTTTCCATTAAGCAAAAGTGAAAGTTTCGGAGTTATTACAGACCGAATTAGATAGCATTTATGCTACCAGCAACACTTCGATATGAAGCGGAGTTGGCGGCTTGAATGTTTGTTACGGTACACTGCTTTGCACATGTCATACTTATAAATTAAACGTACTAACAAAAGTTGCCAACCAATCCGGCTAATGGGGCCTACCGGTGGAATCTCAACTGCTGCCTCGGGTCTAGTCACCTGCTTTCGGGCAGTCTGTCTGGGTCTTGCAATTTCTATTAGCTGTTGTGTTTGTAAATTTGAAAACAAGCAAGAGTGAGCAACTATAGCTCAGCAAGAAATATATGTATAAGGTAAGCAATATAACATTACATATGTTTAGCAGTTATTAAACTCGTTTGTATCAATCAGTTATAAAATCACTTGTCATTCTTGATAAATTTCGAAGGTGCACCAATACGTGCCCTTGTTTTCAAAATAAACTTGCAGTTCTAGATACTGCATAGAGTCAACATCTTTCTCATCAAAATGAAACACTATCAGCAACTTGGCACATAAGCCTAAGAAGCAGTGTCAGAGCATTTTCCAAAATGGAGGAATGGGACTTAAAGAAAACATAAAACCTGACAGGGATTGACGATGATCAGTCGCCACATCCAAGTCCAATAATCCGCGGGTCTTCTCTACCGGTAGAAGGATAGAAACTACATCCGTAACTATCCCCGGGTGAAAACTACATCCGTAATCACCCTCGATTCTACATCCGTAATCATCCTTCGGCAACACCTGGGCCGGAATAATAATTGATGGACCGCCTGGCTCACGGCCGCTTACACATCCCGGGAATCGTTTGTCAACGGTTCCCACACCTGCCAAAGTCCCTTTTTCTTTTTCTTTTAAAAACTTGATTTTGATTGAAAACTGAGTAATTGAGGTCCGACATCAGTCGACCGATGATTCTTGAAATCGTACAAGAAGCAAACATGACCGGGGGTTTTCGAAAATGTTTTGAGTTCGAAAGAGTTCGAGTTTGAAAGTGCTAAAGGTATTTTGGAATAGCTTTGTCTTTAAAATAATGAACAATATTTAATAAATGATATTTTAAGATTTAATATTAATAATTAATAAAATAATTATTTAATTAAACAAGCTTTTAATCCAAGATAGGTATTTTGAGTATTTATGATGATATAAAAATAATTACTTGAGTATACGATACTTCCCGAATGACCCTTCGGGTTTTCGCAATTTAATTACGATATAATAATATACCGCTCCCCGGTCAATAGTATATATGGACCGCTACGACCTCTATTGCTAGAGTCGTTGTCCGAAGAAAACATTTCATTCTAAGTTCAAGGGGTGCAAACATATATGTGCTTATACATCTCAATTTCATCATTACTTCAATAAGCATAAACATTTGATACGATTGAAAACTACAAACACAACAGTGAAAGTCCTTATATATGTAAGTTTTGAAAAGTAAACTTGCCTTGGTGAGGTTGGGGTGGTCGAGCTTGCGGAGTGGAACGATCTATACATAATCAATAGCCGATCGTTAGTACCTTAACAATATCTCTTTTAATTGCGAGGTTTTAGGGGGTAAAAAATTAACTTAATGACTTCGTCTTATGACCCTCTAGCCCCACTATAGGTTCATGTCATCACTCGATTACGCTCGTCACTTATTCGACTTAATTTGGTTACCATATCCGAATCATATCCATTCCCCCTTAAATTACAATTCACTTACGACTTTTTCCTTTGCGCGAATTTTACTCTAACATTTTTATAAAATTGAAAAATACATATTTTAATCCAATTCTTTTTGGGTAGCCTTCACCACTGCATTTAATAGCTCCTCTAATTTTTCCATGATCCTACATAAATTTTTATGGGTTTAAACAAGGTTCAGAAGGGGACCATTTAGTGCAGTCCGGATTCCAGAAACACATTTCACTTCTCAGACCATAACTCAAAATCTATACATCACCTAGTCATAAACCTTATATTTCTGGAAATTACATTCAAATACCTTTCCAACAATATATATTAGGACTTCAGGGGACAAGATTTAGGGGTTGAAAACCCTCCTACAAGGCAGTACAAGTTCCTGGAAAATTACTCAGCATGCTTTTACCACTTAACCATTCAAGAATCTTATATAACCATCACAACCATCATCTAAACCACCAAGATCATACTCTATAGAATACATGGAGTTACATACACTAACCACAAGCTTAAAAATCACAAACACAACATTTAAACTCAAGATCTACATCATCCATAACTTATATGTCCAAGATTTACACTAATATCCACGGATCTAAAATTAAACATCACAAATACTACATGGCCAAGAGGGGTTAGGGTTTTTATACCTTCTTGAGTATCTAGGAGCCTAGGGTATGCCTTACAAGTCTCAAGAACACCTTGGATGAGCTCCTACAATCCTTACAACTCAAGATCTAAATGAAAACTAAACATTGTTACTATTCAACAAAACTTCAACAATTTATAACTTGAAAACTAATGGATGAAAGGGGTTGGAATTCATAGTATACCTTCCTTATATGATGTAGAGTACCTAGTATTTTTGCCTTGAATTAAGAGTGATGAGAAGTGGAAGAAAGAAAAATTTTCTTCCCCTTTTTCTAGTTTGGCTGAGAGCAATGAAGAACAAGGGGGGAAGAGAGAGTTTTTTGTTTTGTGTTTTGGTGTTGGTTGAATAAAGTAAGGTGAGTTGGTTGATAGGTATTAGGTGTATGTATATGTATCACATGTTGCAAGTCTAGTGCCTAGACCACCATACCTCCTTGTCTCCTTGGACAATGTACCAAACTAGTTACTATTCCTCTTGCTACCTTTGCATTGCAAGTTTGCTTTCCTAACTACTTAGTTGCATGGGACTTGCATGCAATATCATTCCTTGTATCATTATTCTTCCACCAATGCTTGTCACTTAATCTTTAATTCGCATCGTATCTTAATTAATCTCTCGTAATAATATTTTGTCGCGTAGAGATTTCCCTTGTAATTCCTTAAGTACTTAATTGTGTAAATTCCTCGAATATCCATAACTCCTCGTCATAATTCCTAATAAATCTTTTAATACTCCAATAACTCTCAAATCCCAAGTTTTATAAATCTTACTAACAATAAGACTCTTGCCTTCAACAACCTTCCCTTTATCTTACATGGTGAATGTAACAACATAATTTCTCAGACAATCAATTCCATTAAACAACAGGGATGACTAAAAAGGTTCCAAATTGACAATGTCATATGATATTATATAAAAGAAAATATTACAAAAATTAGGGTTCTTACAAAATCCAGATTTCAAAATCCTTATAAATACCTGTTAACGAAATTCTCGATTTTACCATATTTTACCCAAGTGATTTTAATCTGATTCTTCAACTATATCGAACATTGTTTCACTTGTACTTGTTCATGCAACTTTAATTCTATAGATACATCATGTTGTGTTGATTTACTTTCCCTTTCGATATCAAGTCAATTCATTAATGCTGAATCATATTCCTTTGATCGTATTCACCTGATGCTATGTATGTTGAACCTGAATTATTATTTCTCACATGAAAATGAATAAATGCTAGATATCTGATTTCTGGTTTGAATTACTTGATATACATCTTTACTCGAATTAAGTAGGGTGGTCGATTGTCCCGACACCTGACCTGAGTATTAAAGACAGAATTGGAAGTTTTTATTAAATGAAAATGTTTTCAGGACTGAGGACGCCGGTTACTATATGAGTATTATGTTTTAGGCCAAAAGGGGCCTTGGATCCAGTTGAGTATTTGGATATACCAAGAGAGTATATCCGGAGTTTTAGTGTGACTGATCATCCACTTTAACTCGTTGCGTCAAAAATGAAAATCCAATTCTAACCTATAAATTGAGTATCCAGTTGGACATTGATTCTTATTGTTTGACCTTGAATTTTCGAGTATCAGTATTGAATTGTTAAAGCCTGGGTTCTTTGAAGTTTACAATCCTTATTCTGGTTGAACAAAAATTTTATCTGTTCTAGTTCCTGTTGCACCTCATTAATGGTGAAGTTGTAAGAACCCCAAATTTTGGATATAATTAAAACTTTTTATTAAGTAATGATAAAATGAGGAACAATGATTCCGATAACAAGGTCACCAGCTCTAATGAATGGTGGTTTCAAAGAACAATGATTGTAATGAATGGATATTGCTTTGGACAATGATCCTGATGCATTGGTATATTGTCAGAATAGAGTAATTCGATGGTTGAGGACCTAGATAAGAATAATCTACCATCCAGGAAGGAGCTAATGGATCCTTGAAGGGAAATGAGTACGTGCATAGTGTTTCCCGTACGTGCATAGTGTTTCCCGTACGTGCATAGTGTTTCCTGTACATGCATAGTAATTTGGTGGATGAATAGTGATTTTGTAAGTTGGAAAACTTTTCACTCCACCCTATGTACGGGACGTGATATGGATGTTTCGAAGTCATATTAGTAATACGCGGAGGAAATAAGTGAATGCAGAGACGATCGGAATTCAGAAATTCCAAATTCTTTTCGGTATAATATTTGACCGGACAGTGGATTAAATATTATTATAATCCAAGAATTGAGATATTAACTTTGAGGATTTGATATTTTGGGATGTTATTATATTTGATTTAAGAATGAAGGTAGGAAACCACTGAGGAGTGGTTATGGCTACAATGTAATTATTGATATTTGGAAAGAATGAATGGAATTCGACCTTATTATGTTTATGTCTTGAAGAATGCTAAAGGGTGACAACATAGGTAAGAATAATCTATCTTCTAAGGGAATAAGATATGGCAACTTCAAGCAAGAGAATATTCTCATGTCATCCAGATCGGTAACGATTAATCCAGTACTTCCGTAAAAAGGATAAGGAACGATCGAAAGAGAATACGGACAATTGTACCACCCTAAGAGAACAAGTAAAGAATACAGAATGAATAGTGTTTGGTGGGAGTATATAATAATATGAGACGACACTATACAGAAGCATTCGGAATGGATTTCCGAGTTCGTATTAGTGATCCAGGGGGAAAATAAGTGTATGTAAAAGCTGTCGGATTCTGAAAAACCGCACTTTTATTTTCTCCGAGAGTTCCCTGGACACTGATAGCCTTAAGTATTTAACGAATGGATTTAAGGAATATAAATTGGAAAGTTAGAATGAAAGATGGAGAATGAAAGTATTAATATTAAAGAGGATTCCCGGTAAACCCTAATTAGAAATCCGTGAAATATTCTCACGAACGATCAATCGAAACGGGTAATAACTGGACACAGAAACAAGCAGAGGAAGCAAGAGTCTTGTGTAAGCTACTAGAATAAATATCTAGCAACCAAGTGGCTTAAAGTAACTAGCATACTTGGAGATGGAAGTAGTACTTAGAAAAACCAACCAATACTTAGCCTTCCACCATCCAAAACATAACACTTGTCTCTCCAAATTGCCTCATCCATGACATCACACTCCACTAACACAACTAGGATGAGATATTATCTATCCAAATTCACTTTATGCAAAATTGACCAAGGAAAAGCAAGAAACCAAGCAAACACTCTCCATTCCTTTCTTTTCTTCAAAGTTTCGGCCAAGGAGCTAGAAAAGGAGGTTCCCACCATTGTTTGTTCTTCTAATTTTTAGGGTAAGTACTACATATCATAGCTTAGATCCCCTAGAAATTTCAGCCTCAAATTCACTTCCTTTCATTTTCAAATAAATCATCAAAGGTGATGATGAATAGTGTTTCTAAGAACTAATCTTTGTTTTTCTTGTTTTCATGGTTGATCCTAGCTAAGTTAATGCCATCCAAGGGCAATACCAAGCTTTGTGAGGCTATTACATACTACAAGGAAGGTATAAGACTTGAAAACCCTTGCTCTACTTTGAGTTTTAAGCATGTTCTTGATGGATCTAGCTTAGTTATGATTATGTTCATGTTATAAGCATGTTTAGTTAGTGATTTAGTGATTTGATTAACATGATGAGTTTGATACTAAGATCAGTGGCTTCTGGTCTTGTTGGGGTGCTCATTATGTGTATAAGTTGATTAGATGCCCGGTGTGGCTTGGTTGTTGCGTAATGAATTTTAGAACGCTCGATTCGTAGCCGTCGTAATGCCCGATTTTCATTAACACTAAGAAACCGAACTGGTCAGTAGCCATAACTCTCTGTTCTTGGCAAGTTAATGAACCCTACTGATAGATTTTTGAAAATAGATCACTTTGGCGAAAGAATCGAAGCATTTTGATTTACGGTTTAGGAATTATGACCAAATTACTAAAAGTAGTTCGAATCCGTAAACGAAAGTTCGTATCTGAAATTGAACCCTCGTAAACTATGTAACGTCATGGCGAATCTTGGTAAATAAATACTAGGGGTAAGAAGGAAGGTGTGAAAGAAAACCGTATGTCAAAAAGAGTATTTTTCGATTTATTAAAAATGTTCGAGTCAAGGTTAAACGCGAACGAACCCCTAAAAGACAACTCTTTTATAACTTCGGTAAAACACTTAGAAAACGGGCGATAAAACTCGGAGTATAATATTGGTTCGTAACGATCAACCTTAGAACTCATATGACTTAAGTATGTCCCAAGTATAAGTGCAGTGACATGTCGTATTAACGAACGAATGTCGGGTCGGATCAGTGATAATAAGTAATCCACTAAAAAGGGGTATAACGAGATAACTCGAGAACGTGTTTCGAATTAAGTATAACTTAACTTTTAATATGTTAAGTGATTAATCCCGAATGCCTTGGCTATTTATAGATCACCAAGCTGAACCGGGACCCGCTACCACTACCCCTTACCGTACTCGACTACCAGGCAAGTTTCAACTCCCTTCTTTTAGGCTGTTGTTGTGATTGAATAAATATATATATATATATATATATATATGATTGCTGATATACATATGCCATTGCATGCATGCCTACTTTCAAGTTGAATTGATATACTTGTTCCCTGAATGTTATTGTTGGCTTATAAGCTAGATAGTTATATATCAGTTATAAGCCGGTTATTGTAAGACCCTCATAGAAGGGCGTATACATCTTATTAATCAAATATAGACCGGGAGTCAATATTCCTTGATATATCGAGATTACCTCGGAGGAAAATATTAAATAAATATTTTCTATTATTTGGGCGACGAATATTATTTGAATATTCGTTCGAGATTATTTATTTAATGATCCTTACTTCAAATAATTATTTGAACGTAATCATTCGACGAATAATATTTCTCAATATTCATTCAGAGTCGGATTGATTATCGATTATTATTTTGAATATTCTTCTAAAGATGAGACTACTAAATGAATATTATTTGGATATTCTTTTAGAATATTATTTTATTAAATAAATATTACTTTTGAATATTCATTTAAGATATTGAATACTTGATGAATATTATTCTAATATTCATCTGAAGCTTGATTTAATTATCGAATACTCCTTAAGGCTTGGATTACTAAATGAATATTACTTGATATTCATTTAGGATATTATTCATTAAATAAATATTACTTTTGAATATTCATTTAAATTCCTAATTAATTATGAATATTACCTTAAATATTCTTTTCAGGTCTTATTAATTAATGAATATTGTTTTGAATATTCATTTAAATATTTATTTATTCAATAAATATTCTCCTGATATTTCTTCAGGGATTATTTTGAGAAATACTCTGATTAAAGATATTCTTTCATATTCCCAAATATTCTTTAAATATTTTAACTCAATAAATATTCTCTGAATATTTATTCCATACTTAGAATAATCTCGATAAGGTTTATCTTCTTCGATTATTACGAAAAATATTTCGGAGTCATATTATTATTAATCCTATATCAAGAAAGGTTCTCATACATCATTCTTCTTTGAGTCTATCTCCTTAATAATAAGGGAACCTTACTTGGAAAATGTTATTTATCTTGTCGACTTCCCGGTCATAAAGTATTCCCTTCACTCGCAACTCGGGTGCTGTTGACTTATTAAGTCGTTGCTTACCTTATCATCTTTCGAGGGGTGAGATTACTGGAACAAGTTGATATCCGTTACCAAGTAATAGCTTGGGAGTTATTGGTAAATTTTCCTTTCCAACTAGATACGACTACTTTGTGGAGTCTTATCAACAAGTATTATACTTGGGGAAAGGGGGACGAACGTTACATTCAGAATCATGAATTCTATTTGAACTAGAAGTCGTGTAAGAGGCCGAGTAGCGCCGGTCCATCCCCTTTGGCCCAACCGTTGGCCGGGGAGAGCTAGCAAGGCGGTATACAAGTAAAGCCGTCAGTTCTTCCTTCTACCGGTAGTAAATCTAAATTGAGCTGTACGATCTCGACTGATCATCAAGATTGGAACAGCGGGCACGGTGAATACTCCATCATTGGTTCATCATCCAAATTTATTTATTTCCTGCAACATGATTACTGTTGGCAGAGTTGGAAAAGGGTCATAACTGGAATTGCAACCTTTTCTTGCAAACTCCTCTTCTTAATAACAATAAGAATATCTCGCTTACTTTGATGTAGCAGATATTTCTACAAACAAATACTTTAAGTTTCCTTGTAACTTCATCGTTCATATTATACTGGCATCATTTCCGTAAATGCATGGCATATGGTTTGAAAGATACTTTTGAACTGTTATACATTATCGTTCAGTTATATATTATTGTTGGTGGGCTATTGCTCACCCTTGCTTTATTATTATATCACAACAACAGCTAGATCAGATGACTCGCACAAGGCGCACTCGACGCGGGCGAGGACGATGAGACTACCAGAGCTGAAGAAGAAGCTATTGGTAGGGTAGATTTATTCTTTCAGTACCAAGAATATGGTCTAGTATGACTTATGTAAATGGATGGCAAAGAGTATGTATTTATATTGAAATCCTTTTGGATTGTAAGAACTCATAATGTGATTAATAAAAATTTGATTGTTACTCTGATTTCATCTCTGGGACTATAACGGGTGTGTTTTATATTGTTGTGTTGGGTTATAGAGACGTAATTTATTTTATGTTAAGGAAAGTTCAATTGTTGTGGACAGAATTGGAAACCGTAACCACCGGATCCCGGACCCCGGATCTGGGGGTGTTACAGAAGTGATATCAGAGCGTACGTTATAAACCCCAGAGATGAGGTGACGTTACAACAATAAATTCAATAAGATAATAAGAACTCTTTCCAAGTTCATAGTCGGACTACTTAATGTAGTGATGACATATAAAACCCTTATGGGAACTCGTAAGTATAATGATAGTAACTTAGCTCGATATCGTATCGACGAGTAAGGCGACTGACCTTGAGGCATACGAGCAACAGCGCGATGATGCTTTATATGCTGAAGATCAGCGGGTAATTCGATGGAGTACCCTACTGGAGACCCGGAAGAGGTTCCAGCAGATAAGGAAAATCCTGTTAGGATAAGGAGCTTACCCATGGGTAATGAGGGTCGCAGCCAGAATGACTGTGATGATTAAGATATGGTGCTCAGAAAAGTGAGTATAAAGAACCGAGATATTATTAAGAGATCTGAAGATGCATGTTGAATTCATAGCCGGACTACCAGATGTAGTACCAGCAAGAAAGAAGGATTGGAAGAATTACTTGAGATCTTATACGGAAAAAAAAAGATGAGAATCCTTAGAGATTTTCATCTTAACAAAGAAAGAGCTAGAGGGATGTATGATTATCAAAGACATCGATTTAGGGCGAGGAACAGAGTCCCTAGGAATAGTTGAGAAGGAGGCAGTAAGTGCCATATCATTTGATAAATGAATTAGTATGAATATGGTCAGTAATAATTCGCCATGAGAAGGCAGGTGTCGTAGGTTGTAAATTATGGAACCAAATTGAGGTTAATAAGGTGGTTTTATTAAGGAAAATGTTCATTTTATGAATGAATCATTTAGAAAGTAAAAACATTGGGAAGTGACAGCATGATTGGATAAAGTTATATAAGGAAGTAGTAAGCAAGACAATTATCTCAGAACCTACCGGAAGATAAGACCAGTGAGTCAAGATGAACTCGTAATGAGACTACTGCCAGAGACTGAGTATAGAGTTAATTCAACTCAGTTAAATGATGAACCAGAAACGTTAGATGCATGTGATTCAGAGGAATATTAAATTCCTTCTTCTCTTTGAATGGATTATAGTAGTACCTTAAGTTTATTCCGATGCGGAATAATAATAGATCAAGTAATACGATCAGCAGTTAAAGAGAAAAATGTGAGAAAATCTTCCTGGAGCTAAAAGGTGAAATTGGTAATGACCAAGAGCTGGCATTGCTTAATGGAAAAATGAGACTTTGTGCTTCCAATGGCGCTTCGCATAAAGGGTTAGGTAGACCGACATTTGGTAGTATTGAATATCAGGACGTTGTGACAGGTTTCAGTTTGAAACTATTGATTCCCTTCTAAGGGATGGATATAATTGATTCCTCTCCAGTGGGTAAACTTCCAATCTGATGATGATTATTTCGTTAACTATGACTGCTTATGATTCCACCTGCTTGGAGGTTCAAAGAACTATTCTTCAGGTTTCGAAACTGGTCTCCTTAATGTTACCAGTAGGTGGGTAGATTGATCAAAATTTCCCTGAATCTGGAAAGGAATCCGGTGAATTTTGGCAAACCTTGTCTTTCTGATTATCAGAGAATGTCATGGAAGAGAGTAGAAACTGGAGCAAACCCTGTGATTTGGGTAAGGATGCTGTAAATGGGTTAGTAAACGGACCCTGAGCATTACAATCGACGGTAGTGATAAAAGGATGAAGTGAGATTGGACGAGAACAGGAAATGTAAGTAAGAAACTAACCGGACGGAGAAACTCCGGGATTGACTTAAGTGAAAAGGCTGTTATGCCAGGAATGGTAAGCTTGCGTGGCACGCGGGATTGATAAGAATAGTTGAAAAGATAAAAGTGGAGGAAAGGTGACCGGAGACGGTGCCGAGTAGTCGATTAAGACTTATATGGAGTAAAGTTTTGGAAAGGTAGAAAGGTATCAAAGAAGAAGGCACTATGCCGGCAATTGCTAGAAAAGTAATGCTATTAGCCAACCCCTAAAATCATATATTTTTATTTTAGTGTGGCCAGTTGAGGCCAAGTCACAACGGACTATAAAGTGACTAGACCAGCAATGAAAAGACAAAGCAGGGTTGCTTCTAAGTAAGCACCGACTGCAAGGGCTTCTGATATAAAGGAAATATTAATGTGATCGTAGGAGTCTTCTACTAAACTTTTTGCAACCCATGTTTTGATGGGGAATTTACTAGACCTTTTTGGGATGGGGTAACCCGTACTAAAGTGACTCATGTGTATATGGTTGTCCAAGATTACGAGTAAAATGGAAGTATAGTGACTTGAGATGTATGATGTTAGGGTATCATGAATACCCTGAACATATTACGACTAAGGGAAGTAAACAACGAAGGTTTATGAAGAGAGTATAGAAATGGTCAGAGATGGATCAGTATGCTGTAGAAATTTTGTCTAAGGCAAGTACATTTGAGAAGAACGATAAGTACTAAGAGATTCACGTTGAACTCGACCAATATCTTCCAAAACATCCTTGCTGCCATTACCAAGTTCTGTAAGAGAGGAGATAGGCATACGTTGACTTTTTGGAAGGCCAAATAGGCTGACAACTATCTGAAAGAAGAGGGTGGCATTAAGCCACCGATCGATTATCAAATGAGAATGATTGAAAAGAGACCTTTATTAAGGATACATGATCTGATTGCCAATTATAAGATGCAAGAATTCTTTGGCAGTTGAATTAAGGATAGGATATCCATAAATTAAGACAAACCCTAGGGAATGCACAAGGGGTGGCATTAACCCTAATAACGACATTATGACTTCAGATGATATGAGTTGGACTTGTTAAGGCAACAATGACCGGTAAGGATTATTAAAAAGAGTTCTGGAAAGAACATAGATAGAATTATTAGAGTATTGATCAATGACATTTTGATATACCCTGTACCCAGAAAATACAGGAGGAAGGATGAGGATGACCTATGAAACCTTACAAGGAAAAAGGGTAATATTCCGAACTTCAAAAATGGAAGTTTGGTAAGGAATGTATGACATCGTAACAATAATACCAGATGAGGCATGTATGAGACCCTGAGGAAGTATGGATTGAACCTATAAAGGTTGAGATTATCCTAAGATAAGGAAAGAACTAAGAAGAGAAGTATCCTAAGTAGGATTGGGAATAAACGTGATAAAGTTCCCACGGGTAGGTGGAAGCAATGACTTATGGAGAAAGACTGATAAATATATTTTTCTCCATCAGTAGAGCTTAAGGGAGAATGCTTTCACCCATCAATGATGGGAATGAGGTAGAAATGTTTGAATTGGAATATATCCAGAGAACAAGGGTTACCAGAAATTATTATTATCAGGAAAGGCCAATGAGGTGGCCGACAGTCTAAGTATAAAGGAATAATTATAAATGTTCATACCGAAGAAACAAAATGATATTTGGAAAGACCTTGAAGGTCATATTGGAGTATAGGAAGTTACATTCCTTTTGATGATTGTGCAAGAATCGAAGGTAATAATAGTTTAAGTAAAGATTCGATTCCTGATGGAGTCTTAAGCATATTACGTACCTTAGAAGGTCCCGTTTTGAGGCAAACCAGGACCATGGTACAAAATTGATGAAGTAAACCGTTAAGTTTCCAGTCTTTTATGGAAGATGCATAAGTGATAGTTTCATCAACCGGACCTAGCTGCGATGCTTGAAACTCTTCCGCAATTCTATCTACTTCATGTTATATCTACATCAAGTTCAGGAAGTGTTCCTTATGGATAAGGAATAGTGATTACTTTGTCTCCCTAAGGGATTTGAAACCCGTAGGGTTAGCTATTAATGCACTACGTAAACAACAAGCAACGGTGATTCTTCTAAGAAAGTAGATGACAATGTAAAGATAAAGAAAGTGCTGCCATTGATTAACTAAATAGCATGTTGATGAATGACAAGCAAGTTTGTGTTAGTGTACTTCTGCACAAACAAGATAGAGAATATGAGGTTGATAATTCGTGATGCTAAACGTATTCTCGTAGAAAGAATTAATGAGACTTGGAGGGAAGGGCGGTTGAGCCCAAGACTTATTGGGCCACTTGAGAGTTTAAAGTGTTCGGGCGGCGGTATTCGAGCCAGCCTTACCCCCAAAATTATAGCACGGTCATAACGGGTTTTCATGTGGCCACGCTACGCCAGTAAAATGCAGATGTTCAACAGATGATAGGAGTACGAGCATGTAGATATACGACCTGGTCTGACTTACGAAAGACAACCTGTGGAAAACCACGGATAGAAAAGAACAAGTAATGAGAAACAAAGTTGGCAGAAGTAGATTATATGAATCTAAGTTAAAGGAATCGGGCCAGATTCATTTCGGAAAGTTTAAATTGAAATAACGTGATGATTATAGAATAAATGAGACGGAATACCGATAAGGAGGTACCAAGTGCAAAAAGGTGTCTCAATAAAGAGGTGAAGGTGAAAGTAAATAATAGAAATGAGTAAGAATCAGCTAATAAGAAGGATGTGATTGATAAAGAAAAGGGTGGGGAAGCAACTATGGAATGAGAAGCAAGGAATGTTATGAATGGGTTTTCTAATGAATTCTCAGGATGACAACCTGATAGTGTCAATATTATAGTTATGAAAAAGCTAGTAACATGATATGGGATGTCAGTAATAATGATGTCAAGTGAGAAATCTAAGATTTAACCTGAAAGGTTGAAGGATTTCCCGAATGTGAGTATCGCTAAGATTGAACAAGAGTATTTGTCCATAGAATAATGGACAAAGTAGCAAGATATGTTGACACGTGAGATTGCGATCAAATAGTATTGGATATAATTATGATTAATTTCTTCTTTGATAAACCTCTATAGTTCAGAGGTAAATTCTGAGTATGATATTCTACAATCATGAAAGCTTTCTATAATCCTTTAGAACTCTTTATCTTCTTCTCTCTTATTCATCTTCTTTATGAATTGAGAAGAACAACCCTTTTAGGAGGGGAGGTACTGTTACGTGACTATCTGTCTATGTGATAGAAGTCTAAGTGGAATACCATGACTTGTTTAATTGCTTGTCAAGTACTAAAGGCTGGCCCCCTTCTGTACTAACTATGCAATATAACAAATGTTCAATTGATCATAGTGATCTCTCAATAAATCTTTCCACTTCTCTATATTGATCGAGATTGCGAAGATTAAAGAAATCAGGAAATGCACAGTACGAGCGAGGTTACCTCCGAATCGTAGGGTGATAGTGATACCAATGTTACTGCAGGTATCAATAAGGATAAGACTGAGTAAGAGTATAACCCGGATAGTGAGTTGTACGAAAAGTAGCAACGTTGATGGAAAAAGGATAAAGTATGAATTGTAGCACTAGAAGATGTGCTGAGGAAGGGTAGAACGACTAAGAATTGACCGGGGAGCTAAACAGTGAACGGCAGGCAAACGACTCTTTGCTTCCTACCTGATTCCGGGACGGAATCCTTTTAAGGAGGGGAGACTGTAAGAACCCCAAATTTTGGATATAATTAAAACTTTTTATTAAGTAATGATAAAATGAGGAACAATGATTCCGATAACAAGGTCACCAGCTCTAATGAATGGTGGTTTCAAAGAACAATGATTGTAATGAATGGATATTGCTTTGGACAATGATCCTGATGCATTGGTATATTGTCAGAATAGAGTAATTCGATGGTTGAGGACCTAGATAAGAATAATCTACCATCCAGGAAGGAGCTAATGGATCCTTGAAGGGAAATGAGTACGTGCATAGTGTTTCCCGTACGTGCATAGTGTTTCCCATACGTGCATAGTGTTTCCTGTACGTGCATAGTAATTTGGTGGATGAATAGTGATTTTGTAAGTTGGAAAACTTTTCACTCCACCCTATGTACGGGACGTGATATGGATGTTTCGAAGTCATATTAGTAATACGCGGAGGAAATAAGTGAATGCAGAGACGATCGGAATTCAGAAATTCCAAATTCTTTTCGGTATAATATTTGACCGGACAGTGGATTAAATATTATTATAATCCAAGAATTGAGATATTAACTTTGAGGATTTGATATTTTGGGATGTTATTATATTTGATTTAAGAATGAAGGTAGGAAACCACTGAGGAGTGGTTATGGCTACAATGTAATTATTGATATTTGGAAAGAATGAATGGAATTCGACCTTATTATGTTTATGTCTTGAAGAATGCTAAAGGGTGACAACATAGGTAAGAATAATCTATCTTCTAAGGGAATAAGATATGGCAACTTCAAGCAAGAGAATATTCTCATGTCATCCAGATCGGTAACGATTAATCCAGTACTTCCGTAAAAAGGATAAGGAACGATCGAAAGAGAATACGGACAATTGTACCACCCTAAGAGAACAAGTAAAGAATACAGAATGAATAGTGTTTGGTGGGAGTATATAATAATATGAGACGACACTATACAGAAGCATTCGGAATGGATTTCCGAGTTCGTATTAGTGATCCAGGGGGAAAATAAGTGTATGTAAAAGCTGTCGGATTCTGAAAAACCGCACTTTTATTTTCTCCGAGAGTTCCCTGGACACTGATAGCCTTAAGTATTTAACGAATGGATTTAAGGAATATAAATTGGAAAGTTAGAATGAAAGATGGAGAATGAAAGTATTAATATTAAAGAGGATTCCCGGTAAACCCTAATTAGAAATCCGTGAAATATTCTCACGAACGATCAATCGAAACGGGTAATAACCGGACACAGAAACAAGCAGAGGAATCAAGAGTCTTGTGTAAGCTACTAGAATAAATATCTAGCAACCAAGTGGCTTAAAGTAACTAGCATACTTGGAGATGGAAGTAGTACTTAGAAAAACCAACCAATACTTAGCCTTCCACCATCCAAAACATAACACTTGTCTCTCCAAATTGCCTCATCCATGACATCACACTCCACTAACACAACTAGGATGAGATATTATCTATCCAAATTCACTTTATGCAAAATTGACCAAGGAAAAGCAAGAAACCAAGTAAACACTCTCCATTCCTTTCTTTTCTTCAAAGTTTCGGCCAAGGAGCTAGAAAAGGAGGTTCCCACCATTGTTTGTTCTTCTAATTTTTAGGGTAAGTACTACATATCATAGCTTAGATCCCCTAGAAATTTCAGCCTCAAATTCACTTCCTTTCATTTTCAAATAAATCATCAAAGGTGATGATGAATAGTGTTTCTAAGAACTAATCTTTGTTTTTCTTGTTTTCATGGTTGATCCTAGCTAAGTTAAGGCCATCCAAGGGCAATACCAAGCTTTGTGAGGCTATTACATACTACAAGGAAGGTATAAGACTTGAAAACCCTTGCTCTACTTTGAGTTTTAAGCATGTTCTTGATGGATCTAGCTTAGTTATGATTATGTTCATGTTATAAGCATGTTTAGTTAGTGATTTAGTGATTTGATTAACCTGATGAGTTTGATACTAAGATCAGTGGCTTCTGGTCTTGTTGGGGTGCTTTTTATGTGTATAAGTTGATTAGATTCCCGGTGTGGCTTGGTTGTTGCGTAATGAATTTTAGAACGCTCGATTCGTAGTCGTCGTAATGCCCGATTTTCATTAACACTAAGAAACCGAACTGGTCAGTAGCCATAACTCTCTGTTCTTGGCAAGTTAATGAACCCTACTGATAGATTTTTGAACATAGATCACTTTGGCGAAAGAATCGAAGCATTTTGATTTACGGTTTAGGAATTATGACCAAATTACTAAAAGTAGTTCGAATCCGTAAACGAAAGTTCGTATCTGAAATTGAACCCTCGTAAACTATGTAACGTCATGGCGAATCTTGGTAAATAAATACTAGGGGTAAGAAGGAAGGTTTGAAATAAAACCGTATGTCAAAAAGAGCATTTTTCGATTTATTAAAAATGTTCGAGTCAAGGTTAAACGCGAACGAACCCCTAAAAGACGACTCTTTTATAACTTCGGTAAAACACTTAGAAAACGGGCGATAAAACTCGGAGTATAATATTGGTTCGTAACGATCAACCTTAGAACTCATATGACTTAAGTATGTCCCAAGTATAAGTGCAGTGACATGTCGTATTAACGAACGAATGTCGGGTCGGATCAGTGATAATAAGTAATCCACTAAAAAGGGGTATAACGAGATAACTCGAGAACGTGTTTCGAATTAAGTATAACTTAAATTTTAATATGTTAAGTGATTAATCCCGAATGCCTTGGCTATTTATAGATCACCAAGCTGAACCGGGACCCGCTACCACTACCCCTTACCGTACTCGACTACCAGGCAAGTTTCAACTCCATTCTTTTAGGTTGTTGTTGTGATTGAATAAATATATATATATATATATGATTGCTGATATACATATGCCATTGCATGCATGCCTACTTTCAAGTTGAATTGATATACTTGTTCCCTGAATGTTATTGTTGGCTTATAAGCTAGATAGTTATATATCAGTTATAAGCCGGTTATTGTAAGACCCTCATAAGAAGGGCGTATACATCTTATTAATCAAATATAGACCGGGAGTCAATATTCCTTGATATATCGAGATTACCTCGGAGGAAAATATTTAAGTAAATATTTTCTATTATTTGGGCGACGAATATTATTTGAATATTCGTTCGAGATTATTTATTTAATGATCCTTACTTCAAATAATTATTTGAACGTAATCATTCGACGAATAATATTTCTCAATATTCATTCAGAGTCGGATTGATTATCGATTATTATTTTGAATATTCTTCTAAAGATGAGACTACTAAATGAATATTATTTGGATATTCTTTTAGAATATTATTTTATTAAATAAATATTACTTTTGAATATTCATTTAAGATATTGAATACTTGATGAATATTATTCTAATATTCATCTGAAGCTTGATTTAATTATCGAATACTCCTTAAGGCTTGGATTAATAAATGAATATTACTTGATATTCATTTAGGATATTATTCATTAAATAAATATTACTTTTGAATATTCATTTAAATTCCTAATTAATTATGAATATTACCTTAAATATTCTTTTCAGGTCTTATTAATTAATGAATATTGTTTTGAATATTCATTTAAATATTTATTTATTCAATAAATATTCTCCTGATATTTCTTCAGGGATTATTTTGAGAAATACTCTGATTAAAGATATTCTTTCATATTCCCAAATATTCTTTAAATATTTTAACCCAATAAATATTCTCTGAATATTTATTCCATACTTAGAATAATCTCGATAAGGTTTATCTTCTTCGATTATTACGAAAAATATTTCGGAGTCATATTATTATTAATCCTATATCAAGAAAGGTTCTCAGACATCATTCTTCTTTGAGTCTATCTCCTTAATAATAATGGAACCTTACTTGGAAAATGTTATTTATCTTGTCGACTTCCCGGTCATAAAGTATTCCCTTCACTCGCAACTCGGGTGTTGTTGACTTATTAAGTCGTTGCTTACCTTATCATCTTTCGAGGGGTAAGATTAATGGAACAAGTTGATATCCGTTACCAAGTAATAGCTTGGGAGTTATTGGTAAATTTTCCTTTCCAACTAGATACGACTACTTTGTGGAGTCTTATCAACAAGTATTATACTTGGGCAAAGGGGGACGAACGTTACATTCAGAATCATGAATTCTATTTGAACTAGGAGTCGTGTAAGAGGCCGAGTAGCGCCGGTCTATCCCCTTTGGCCCAACCGTTGGCCGGGGAGAGCTAGCAAGGCGGTATACAAGTAAATCCGTCAGTTCTTTCTTCTACCGGTAGTAAATCTAAATTGAGCTGTACGATCTCGACTGATCATCAAGATTGGAACAGCGGGCGCGGTGAATACTCCATCATTGGTTCATCATCCAAATTTATTTATTTCCTGCAACATGATTACTGTTGGCAGAGTTGGAAAAGGGTCATAACTGGAATTGCAACCATTTCTTGCAAACTCCTCTTCTTAATAACAATAAGAATATCTCGCTTACTTTGATGTAGCAGATATTTCTACAAACAAATACTTTAAGTTTCCTTGTAACTTCATCGTTCATATTATACTGGCATCATTTCCGTAAATGCATGGCATATGGTTTGAAAGATACTTTTGAACTGTTATACATTATCGTTCAGTTATATATTATTGTTGGTGGGCTATTGCTCACCCTTGCTTTATTATTATATCACAACAACAGCTAGATCAGATGACTCGCACAAGGCGCACTCGACGCGGGCGAGGACGATGAGACTACCAGAGCTGAAGAAGAAGCTATTGATAGGGTAGATTTATTCTTTCAGTACCAAGAATATGGTCTAGTATGACTTATGTAAATGGATGGCAAAGAGTATGTATTTATATTGAAATCCTTTTGGATTGTAAGAACTCATAATGTGATTAATAAAAATTTGATTGTTACTCTGATTTCATCTCTGGAACTATAACGGGTGTGTTTTATATTGTTGTGTTGGGTTATAGAGACGTAATTTATTTAATGTTAAGGAAAGTTCAATTGTTGTGGACAGAATTGGAAACCGTAACCACCGGATCCCGGACCCCGGATCTGGGGGTGTTACAGAAGTATTGGCCCTCGTGGTAACTTAAAAGTAATATAACATATTCTTTCACAGTATGAGTTGAAATTCTCTTGTTATCATATTTGTTTCGATATTGAAATTGTTATCACTTTATGCACTTGCTGAGCATTGTTGGCTCACTCTTGCTTTTGTTTGTTTTTCTTCAGTTAATAGTGAAGTTTAGTAGACCTAGTAATGGACAGTGAGTATTGATCTTCGGGAAGTGGGAAGAGATAGTCGAGTTATGGATATCGCCAAATAATGGATTGAGAATTGTCAAGGTTCTAGATATAGTTAGATAGTGGTTGGTATATTCACAAATGTATAATATTTTTTATTATTCTGAGATTGAGTTGTAATAAAGTAATTCGATAGTTTGTTTCATACCATAACCTGTATGCAATCTTGGTTAAGGGGTTTTAATGCTTTATCAGTTTATTTAATGTTTATATCCAAGTTAGTAATATGTTGATCGTGGTTGGTGGCCCCAAATCTGTACCCCGGATTCTCGGACCGTTACATGCAATATACTCTGCTTCAGCTGTAGATGTAGAAATTGATTTTTGTTTCTTGCTGTACCAAGAAACAAGTCTATCACCCAGAAATTGACAACTTCCACTGGTGCTTTTTCTGTCTATCTTACAGCCTGCAAAGTCTGCATCAGAGTAACCAATTAGCTTGAAATCTGATTCTCTAGGATACCATAGACCTAAGGTTATGGTCCCCTTGAGATACTTAAAAATCCTTTTCACTGCTGTGAGATGTGGTTCTCTGGGATCTGCCTGAAACCTTGTACATAAACAAGTTGCATACATGATATCAGGTCTGCTTATTGTTAGATAAAGAAGAGATCCTATCATGCCTCTGTAGCTTGTCATATCTACTGGAGCTCCTGTGTCTTTGTCCAACTTTGTTGCTGTTGCCATGGGAGTTGATGCAGATGAGCAGTCAAGCATACCAAATTTCTTGAGAAGATTTCTGGTATATTTTGCTTGATTTATGAAAATCCCATCATTTGTTTGCTTCACCTGTAGGCCTAGAAAATAACTAAGCTCTCCCATCATGCTCATTTGATACCTGGACTGCATGAGCTTGGCAAACTTTTTACAGAGTTTATCATTAATAGATCCAAAAATTATGTCATCAACATATATTTGAACTAAAAGCAAGTCATCACTATAGCTAAAATAGAACCGTGTTTTATAAATTGCACCTCTGTTGAACCCACTTTCTAAAAGAAATTGAGCCGGAGTTTCATACCATGCTCTTTGTGCATGCTTAAGTCCATAGAGTGCCTTATCCATCCTGTAGACATAGTCTGGATATTTTGGGTCCATAAAACCTGGTGGTTGTTCAACAAACACTTCTTCTTCAAGCATCCCATTCAGAAAAGCACTTTTCACATCCATCTGAAATACCTTGAATTTCTTGTGAGAGGCATATGCTAGAAAAATTCTTATTGCCTCCAATCTTGCAACTGGAGCAAGAGTTTCATCATAGTCTATTCCTTCCTGTTGTGAATAGCCTTTTGCCACAAGTCTAGCCTTGTTCCATGTAACAACTCCCTCACTGTCAGTTTTGTTTCTGAAAACCCATCTAGTACCAACAACAGATCTATTCTTTGGTCTAGGTACAAGGGTCCATACTTCATTTCTTTCGAATTCATTTAACTCCTCTTGCATTTCTGTTATCCGGTCAGCATCTTGAAGAGCTTCTTCTACCTTCTTTGGTTCATTCTTAGACAAGAATGCATGAAACAGACATTCACTTGCTGTAGCACTTCTTGTCCTTACTGTTGCATCTGGATCTCCAATAATTAAATCAGGTGTATGAGATTTTGTCCATTTCCTAGCAGAAGGTAAATGGCTTCTATCAGTATGTGATCCTCCCCATTGATCCATGTTCTCCTGATTTTCTTGTTGTCTTTCTTCATTTTCTGAGGCTCCCCCTGAATTTGACTGCTCAAAGTTTGAACTGTCAGAGTTTGATCCAGATTTTTTAGCTGACTCATTATCAAAATTTGAGTCATCATTCTGATCATGCTCCCCCTCAACTGGTTCTCCCCTTTGATCTGGCTGAGAAGTTTCTTCAGTATTTACCAGTAGAGGTCCAGAGTATGCTTCAACAGAGTTTGTCAGATAAGTTTCATCAGAGTTTACTTCATCAGAGGTTAAGTCTTCATTTTCAAAGTGCAGTTGATCATGTTCATTTACATCTTCAAGTCCAGTTATTTTCTTGTCATCAAATGACACATGAATTGACTCCATGATCATCTTGGTTCTCAAATTATAAACTCTGAATGCCTTAGTTGACAGCGGATAACCAATAAAAATTCCTTCATCAGCTTTTAACTCAAATTTGGTCAACTATTCAGGATGCGTTTTCAATACAAAGCATTTGCACCCAAAAATATGAAAATATTTCAGGTTTGGCTTCTTTTCCCTCACCATCTCATATGGTGTTTTTCCATGCTTGTTGATCAATGTGGCATTTTGAGTAAAACAGGCTGTTTAAACTGCTTCTGCCCAGAAATAGGTTGGCAATTTTGCTTCATCAAGCATAGTTCTGGCAGCTTCTATCAAGGTTCTGTTCTTCCTCTCAACTACACCATTTTGCTGTGGTGTACCAGGTGCAGAAAACTCTTGCTTTAATCCTTTGTTCTTGCAGAATTCTTCCATTGTTGCATTCCTGAATTCAGTTCCGTTATCACTCCTGATTATTTTGACTTTGTGTTTTGATCCTTTGTCCAGCAACTTTACATGCTCCATCAGAGTTAATGCAGTTTCATCCTTCTTTGCTAGAAAATACATCCAAGTGTATCTGGTGTGTTCATCAACAATGACTAGAGCATATTTCTTTCTTTCAATTGACAAGACATTCACTGGTCCAAAGAGATCAACATGTAGAAGATGATAAGAATCAACAATTGAAGATTCAGACTTGCTCTTGAAAGATGACTTTCTTTGTTTGGCCTTTTGACAGGAATCACACAGTCCATCAACATTTAATAATGACTTTGGAAGTCCTCTTACAAGATCCTTTCTTATCAACTCATTGATGTTGTTCAGATTCAAATGAGAGAGTTTCTTATGCCACTTCCAACTCTCTTCACTAGACATTCTTGTGGACAGGCACACAGCTTTTCCATCAGAGTTTGTCAACAAACTTGCTTCACAGATATTATTGCGCCTATATCAAACTAGAACAACTTTCCCTGTAGATTTACTGATGATTTCACAGTATTCAGGCTGAAAATCTACATGATATCCTTTGTCACAAATTTGACTCACAGATAGCAGATCATGCTTGAGTCCTGGAACCAGAGCTACGTTTGTGATGATGACACTTCCAAGATTGATATTGCCATATCCCAGAGTACGTCCTATGTTGCCATCTCCATAGGAAACTTTTGGGCCAGCCTTCTCCACATACTCTGATAGCAGGGCTTTATTTCCAGTCATGTGTCCTGAACATCCACTGTCCAGGGTACTCTCCCTAATGCCCTGCAATCACAAACAATCACTGAAGATTAGATTTAAGGATCCAGACTTGCTTGGATCCTTTGGCTTTCTTAACTTTGTTAGCTTTAGCAACGGAATTTACATTATCAGAGTTTAAGCTAACTTTTTCAGAGTTTACACTTGCAGAATTAACCTTAACCCATTTCAAATTGGGCTTAAGTTCATAGTAGTTATGATAAATAGCATGATAATCCCTGCAAGTACAAATAGAATGCCAAGTACTTCCATAATGTTTGCAAAAAGTCTGTGGTCTAGTTCTAACATTATCTTTCTTTATTCAGACTTGGAAGGTAAAGAATTAATGTTTTTGTTCTTCCTGCAGAAACTAGCAGGATGGTTAGTGCTACCACAGTTATGACTTGTCTTTCTTGGAGAAAAAGTAGCAAGCATTGGATAATTACCTTGAGTAATGCCTACTTTACCATTTCTATTCTTCCTAGACACTTTCTGTTTCTTAGCAGATTTTAACTCCTTAAGCTTATGCTTGAGTTGTTTATCTGTCATTGAACCAATATTAACCTGTTTAACATTAGTTTTTACTGGTTCTTTCTTAACAGCTTCTTTTTCAGCTTCAGACTTAGGTTCATTTATTCCATGAACAAATTTTGTAGATGGAGATGTGTTCTAATTTTGACTTTGTTTTGAAACCTAAGTTCATCTCCCTCACAGTAACCTAAACCAACTGTGTCTGACTGAAAAACCTCTTGAGTTTCTTTTCTAGAATGAGTCCAAGTTTTAATTATGTGATTTAACTTCTCCAATTCAGATTCAAGTTGCTAATATTTTCCTAGCAAATCCTCTTCTAGATAAACAGCGTCATCTCTTTCTTTCTGAACTTGTTGCATGTTTTCAAGTTTCTCTTCAACAATTTTACTTCTCACTTTAAGCTCAGAATTCTCAGATTTGATTCTCTCATTCTCTAAAGTCTGATCCCTATAACTGATATGCAAAGCCTTAAGATAGATTCTCAATTCAGTTATATCATCAGTATTATAAGCATAGGTAGTTAGAGGTGCCTTGTTTTCAGAATCTTCAGATTCATTCTCAATAGAAGCCATGAGAGCATAGTTAACATCCTAATCTGAGTCTGAAGTGTCTGCCCAGTCTCTGCCTTTTGTGAAGAGTGCTTTTTCAGTTTTACCCTTCTTGCACTCAGGAGCATAGTGACCCATCTCCTTACACTTGTAGCATTGAATCTCATACTTGTCTTTCTTCCCAGACTTGGTATCCTTTCTCTCAGACTTTCTGAAACTCTTTCTGTCAGAGTTTGAATCTTTCTTAGAAAACCTTTTTCCCTTCTTGAAGTTCTTGAAACCCATCTTCTTGAAGGTCTTCACCATCAAAGCATCCATTTGCAACATTTCTTCTTCTTCATCCTCAGAGTCAGATGATTCATCAGTGTTTGAATCAACATCAGAGTTTGATGACTCACTTTCAGAATGTACGACTAAAGCCTTTCCCTTAGCTTTCTTCCTTGATGCTTCCTTCTTCAAGGGTTTTTCTTCAACCTTAAGAGCAACAGACTTTGTCTTCTTGCTTGATCTCCTGTTTCTCTGCTCCAATTCCAATTCATGAGTTTTGAGCAGCCCATAGATTTCATCAATCTCAGTATCAGCAAGATCATAGTTATCTCTTATGGTGGTTGTCTTCACATCCCACTTTTCAGGTAAGGCAAGAAGAAATTTGAGATTTGAGTCTTCTAGATCATACTCTTTATTAACCAATGACAAATCATAGAGCAGTTTACAGAATCCGTCAAATGTTTCTGTCATGGTTTCTTCAGATTTAGCCTCAAAGTGCTCATACCCTTGTGTGAGTATGTTCCTTCTATTCTTCTTAATAGCAGCAGTTCCTTGACACCTAACCTCAAGGGCATCCCAGATTTCTTTGGCAGTAGTGCAGTTAATCACTTTATTAGACATAACATTGTCTAAAGCACTATGAAGTAGATGCCTAACTTTTGCATCCTTAGCAATAGATGAAAGATCTTCAGGAGTCAGATCTTTCTTTTCCTTTGGAACTGTTTTAGCTTCTTGACCAGCAGTAGCAATTGATAGCTTTGTAGGTTTATGAAGACCTTCATAAATTTTGTCAAGATATTCTGTATCTGTAGCTTCCAGAAACATGGTCATCTTCACCTTCCTGATTGAATACTCTGCTGGCCTGAGAATAGGAACCCTGATTGTCTCATAACGACTCACAGTTGTAGGTTGAGCCTTCTCAGAACTTGAACCTGTTGGAGGAGGTATCTCTGCCATTGATTATAGCTGTGTGTGTGGATCTTAAACTGTATAGAGTAACAGATTGGCTCTGATACCAATTGTTAGGCCGAATACACAATTATAATCAAGATTGTATGAGAGATTAACAATAAAACACACGTTTAAACAATTAAAAACTGTTTGGAATTAATAACTCCTCTCTCAGTGATGTAAAATATCACAGAGAGCTGCTTAGGTTACAATGAATAATGTTTCACAATGATCGATACCCTTCTAGGGTTAACCTAACTGTATTTATAAGATATACAGCTGCTATACAATCGATAATTGATACTCCTATAAATTAGCTATACAATTGATATCAATTACGATTGCTACACGTCTCCTTATTCAACTCAATCTCTTTGACAGCTATTCAATCTTCAAAGATATTGCTTCCATAATAATTCTTCAAACACTGTTGACCAGTAGACGCTGCCTCCAGACAGAGTTTAAAAAACTCTGTCGAGCTTCCAACTGTCAGAGTTTAACTAAACTCTGACTGCTTCTAGCTAAACTCTGATAATTCACTATAACACTTAAACACTGATTAATATTCACATCAATTATTTCTAACATTCCCGCCTGCATTAAATTTCAAAAAAAAAGGTGAACATTTTCCTGCTCACCCCCAATTTCTACTTTCGACCGAATATGGTCGAATTTATTTTTTAAATTGGCGGGAACTTTCCCGCTTACTTTTGGCGGGTGCTAAATTCGATCTGTTCATAAATTCGGTCGAAAATGTTACTAAATTCGACCGTTTATTTTCGACCGCTTTTTATTTCGACCAACTCCGATCGAAATTAGCCGCCCCAGATAATTTCGACCATATATGGTCGAAAGTACCCGCAGTCAAAAATAATCAGTCGAAATTAGCCTTAGTTTCTTGTAGTGACTTCTCAAACCCTATAATCTCCCACTTGGAGTTTGATCACATCTTCACTTCACTCTTTTTAATCTAGTAAGACCCAATACTTCAATCAGTAGTTCTAACTAGTGTAGCACCTTCTCATCAATCAGTTCTGAAGGCTAATTGAAGCTATGCAAAGCTTCAACTTTTCATTATTACATATTTGTAGGATTCTTTAAACCAAGGAATTTCTTCAAGGACAAATACCATTGCTAATCAACTCTCTAATAAAGTGATATTTCAGCTAAATATGCTTTGTCCTAGCATGAAATGCAAGATTCTTCGCAAGATGTACAGCACTTAAACAGTCACTATACAAAACATTATCCGCATGTTTCTTGCCCAACTCCTCAAGAAAATTTTTCAACCAAATCATTTCCTTGCTTCAGAGATAGCCATATATTTTGCTTATATGGTTGAAAGAGCAACACTCTTTTCAAATCGAGACATCCGACTAACTATTGTGCCACCTAAAGTGAAAATCTATCCCGTAGTATTTTTTTCTTGTTTCTAAACATCCATTCAAATCTGCAACAGAGAACCCTTCCATGATAACATCTTTCTTACTAAAAAATAATGCAACATTGGATTTACCTTTCAAGTAGCGCAACAACCACCTGACTTCTTCCCAATTATCTTTTCTTGGATTAGACATGAATCTGCTAACATCTCCCACTGCATGAGCAATAATTGGCCTTGTAAACACCATAGCATACATCAACCGCAACTACAGATGCATACGGAACTTTAGCCATATCTTTCTTGCCTTTATCCATTTTAGTTTACTACTTCTTCGTGAGATTGAAGTGAGTCTCCAGTGGTGTACTTCTGGTCTTCGCGTGCTAGACACTGATCTTTTGCAACAATTTCTCTATATACTTCTCTAGCGATAATTTTAAAGTACCTTCAGATCTATTCCTTGTGATGATCGTACCAAGTATCTATTTTGCTGCACCCATATCCTTCATCTCAAACTCCTCAGACATCAAAATGTTTAACCTGTTGATTCTCTCATGTTTGATCCCGCTATCAACATGTCATCAACATACAGTAACAATATGATACAAGATGAATGAAACTGTTTAAAATAACAATAGTAATCCATAGCACTTCTAGTGTACCCATTCTTCATCATAAAGCTATCAAACTTCAAGTACTGTACCATTGTCTTGGTGCTTGCTTCAAACCATACACGCTTTTATAAGCTTGCAAACAAGATTTTCATTCCCAACTACCTGAAATCCCTCTGGTTGTACCATGTAGATGTCTTTCTCAAGATTACCATGTAGGAACGCGGTCTTAACATACGTTTCTCTGGATGTAACTCTTTTGCAACCACAATACTTAACATAATTCTAACAGTAGTCATCTTAACAACCGAATAAAATATATCAATATAGTAAATAACCTTTTTATGTTGATAACCCTTGATTATAATCTCACTTTGTATCTCCTGCTGCCATCATGTTCTTTTTTAATCCGGAACACCCACTTATTCTGTAAAGCCTTCTTTTCTGATGGTAATTCTGTTGAAGACCAAGTCTCATTCTTTTCAAGAGAACTCATCTCTTCTTCCATGGCTGATTTCCACTGAACTGAATCGTTCACCCGAACTATCTCTAAATAATACTAAGGCTCCCCATCCTCGGTTAATAACATATAATATGCTGAAGGAAAAAATCTTTGTAGTGCTCTCACAATTCTACTAGATCTTCTTACCTCAGCCTGTGGAGTAACTAGAACTGTGTCATCACCATTCCCCGAACTCCCACAATTTCCTGCAAGGTCTTCTTCAGTAATATCTTCAAGCACTGCTTTCTCTTTCTCAGATTGTTTTATCGTAAACTTGGAATAGACTGCAAGCTTATCCTTGTACACTACATTCTTGTTAAAAGTAACATCTTTAATTCTAAAGATCTTCTTCTTCAGTTCATCCCAAAAATAGTAACGCATATCATCTTAACATCTGAGACATAACCAACGAAGATTCACTTCTTTGCTTTCGGATCAAGCTTGTCTCTGTCAGAATCTTTAACACGCATATTAGAAACACAACCAAAAATTCGCAAGAAGGAAAGATTTACCTCCTTTTTTTCCACTCTTCTTCAAAAATCTTGAACCCCAAAGAAACTGAAGGTCCTCTGTTTATGAGATATGTTGCTGTGCTAACTACATCTACCCCAAAAATCTTTGGAAACCCTGCATGTAACCTCACACTCTTAGCCCTCTCATTCAAGATTCTATTCATGCGCTCTGCAATACCATTCTGTTGCGATGTTTCTGGAATAGTTTTATCAATCTAATCCCATATTCAGCTCAATAGCTTTTAAACTCATCACTATTGTACTCACCACCACTATCGGACATCACACTCTTAACCTTCAAAATAGTCTGATTTTCAACTTCGGTCTTCCACTTTTTGAAAGTAGCAAACATATCTGATTTATTCTTCCAAAAATAAACCCATACCTTTCTAGTGGAATCGTCAATGAAAGTGACATAGTAGTGAGATCCTCCCAACGATGCAACTGCTATTGGACCATATACATCTACATGAACTAGCTCTAACTTCTCAGCCTCGGGTGTCCTACCTGATTTTTAAGAAGTAAGTCGTTTATGCTTTCCAAGAACACATGGCTCACATAAACCAACTTCCACATTCTTCAACTCTGGAATCTTCCCCTTCAAAGTTAACAGCTTCATACCCTTCTCACTCATATGACCAAGTCTTTGGTGTCACAAAATTGAAGACCCAATCTCATCAACAACTTCATTTGCTTCATAGCTAAATTGTTCAACTATGTACAACGTCCCATTTTTCTCTCCACGAGCAACAACTAGATTCGCCTTTATAACCATTCAATGTCTGCCTCCGAAAGTAACTCGATGCCCTTCCATTTCTAATTGACACACATATATCATTATCTTCTTAAATTCACGAATGTACCTTACATCTTTCAACGTCCAGCTAGTTCCAAACAGGTCTTGAGATTAATATCTCACATGCCCGTAATATTCAAAGTCTCATCATCATCAAGATGGACTTTATCAAAATTTTCAAGTCTGAAATTTAACATCAAATCCTTGCAAGGGGTAGCATGGAATGATGCACCAGAATCCATAACCCATGATTCAACTAAATATTCAACATAACAAATCAAAGCTTCATCATTCACCACTTCTTCAACTACATTAGCTGAATATCCTTTTTCTTCTTTCCGTTAGGAGCTGCGGGAGCCGTGCATTGATTTCTGAAGTGACCCTTCTCTGACAATTCCAACAAACAATCTCCTTGCAATCTTTGGACTGTCCTCTCTTTTTTTTGACTTTGATCTATTACACCCCTGATTTTACCCCTTATCAGACTTTCTGCCTCTACTCAGTACTAAACAAGGAATCTCGATATGGAAACCACCCAAATTTTCGATATGGAAACCCCAACACACCAAACTCTAACCAATACCAACCCCAAAATCCAAATACTTACAACACCCAACATCAACAAAATCCTCCTCCATACCCACAAAAACGTCCAAATCAAAATTTTCAAGCATCCCCACCTCCACCTCAATATAATCCCCAAGACCATCAAGGGTCTTCTTCATCTACATTGTCATCACTTGAAGAAATGATGAAGCAATTGACGAAGAATAGCATCCAATTTCAAAATAACACTTCTCAAAGTATATCCAACTTGGAGAAGCAAATGAGCCAACTAGCCACAACCGTGAATCGATTGCAAAGCCAAGGCTCTAGGCAACTTCCTTCTCAAGCGGAGGTGAACCCCAAAGAAAATGCTAGTGCCATGACCTTAAGGTGTGGGAAAGAATTGGAGGACCTTCATGCTAAGGCCAATGGGATGGTGAATGATAATGAAAGTGGAAAGGTTGAAAATGATGACATCTTGGAGGCTAAGGATGAAAACCTTGAAGATAATTTGGAAATTGAGGAAGAGAAAGTTGATAAGGGAAAGAAGGAAAGTGTTCAAGAAGACGTTCCACAAGCAAAGAAGCCAAGGTTCATTGATGAGGATGTGGTTATTCGACCTCCATTCCCTTCCAAATTTTCTAAACCAAAGAAAGAAATTGTTGATATGGAAATGCTTGAGACATTCCGAAAAGTGGAAATCACTCTCCCGTTACTAGATGCCATAAACCAAGTTCCAAGGTATGCAAAGTTTCTCAAAGATTTGTGTACTAACAAAAGGAAGTTAAGAGGTGATGAAACTATAGTGGTGGATGAAAACGTCTCGGCCGTGATTCAAAGGAGGTTACCTCAAAAATGTTCGGATCCGGGCACATTCACTATTCCTTGCAAGATTGGAGGTAAATTCTTTGAAAGAGCTATGCTTGATTTAGGTGCCTCGATCAATGTGATGCCCCTCTCCATATTCCAAACTTTAAATTTGGGGGCACTTGAGAATACGAATGTGATCATTCAACTCGCGGATAGATCTAATGCCTATCCCGAAGGGGTAATTGAAGATGTGCTTGTTCATATTGATCAAATGGTTTTCCCAGCCGACTTTTACATCTTGAAAATGGAAGATGGTGTTGGGACAATCAGATCTTGGCACTGCAAATTTTGATACACTAAATTAACGAGTACGAATAGAAAAATCACCTTGTTAACGGTTGATTCCACGCTCTTCTATTGTATTCCCAAATTCCCTTGAGCGAAGTGTGGCCTTCGTCTTCTCAAGTTAACCTCTCTTCTTGCTCCTGGGTGGCTACAAAATTTTTTCGACCAGCCCCAGCAAGAAGAGAATAGGAATATATATAGGCTACAATAGGGATCATGGATAATTAGGTTGGGCCTTCTAATTACATCTTGAGCCTAGCCCAATGTAATTAAATATTAATTCAGTCCACTAAAGAATTAATATTTGCACTACCTTTCCTAATACCGTAATTCAATTAATTAATTCGGTTCCAATATTATTTGCTTATTAAATTCCCCATGTTTAAAATATCGCATGTCCATTAATTAAATAAATTACTGATAATTCATTTAATTAATATCTTTTATCCTTGATCATCCACTCAACCTTTATTTAATTATGCCGGAATAAATCCACCTGCAGGGTTTCACATAATTAAATCTTTTTGAGCTTTCAAGGGGACATCATTAACCCGAATATTATCAGGACATGGATTCCTTCAATAAATAATATCCCACCATATATATTATTTCATCACCCAAAATATAATGAAATAAATCAAAAGAATTATTTCATATATAAATCAAAGCATGTAAATAATATATACGTGTCAATTATTATTTCCGGATTAAGAACCTAAGCATTAATAATAACATAGAATCTTAGTTCTCCTTCTTAATCAGTATAAGGGAACAATTCTAAATTTGATCTTGTTCAATATACACAAAGTATACTAGTATTATTTATTAGTCAATATAAACTAATCTAAATAATACTACAGCCATTCCAGTGGATTGTCTAACTCCACCTGTGCTGTGAACCTTATTATATTATATTAACCGTATTTAATAATCTAATATTCTGTATCCCATTTGATACTAGATTATTCACAATATATAATATTTAGACAACATGTAAACATTTAAATGATTCTCAATTAAACCGGCCAGAAATAAATGTAAATACTTCAAATAAATATTTTCAGTATACACCAACAATCTCCCACTTATACTCAAAATATTCTATGAGTATATCAGTGTTTATTTAATCTACTATTACACAGAAAACTATGTGTCCATCCATCTGACTCCTATCGCTTCCACATGCCTGTCAAAAACTTTGGCTGGCAAACTCTTTGTGAAAGGATCTGCCCGGTTGTCTTCTGATGATATGTGAGCCACAACTATATCTCCTCGCTTTACGATTCCTCGTATGAGATGATACTTACGTTCAATATGTTTAGCTGCCTTGTGATCTCGCGGTTCCTTCGAATTTGCCACAGCACCAGTGTTATCACAATACACTGTCAAGCTCCTAGGCAAATTAGGTACCACATCCAAGTCCAAAAGGAAGTTCCTGAACCATACAGCCTCCTTTGCAGCCTCAGAGGCCGCCACGTACTCGGCTTCCATGGTAGAGTCTGCAATGCATTTCTGCTTTACACTCCTCCATATAACGGCTCCACCTCCCAAAGTAAAAACATATCCCGAGGTCGATTTCCTCTTATCCCTATCTGATTGGAAATCTGAATCAGTATATCCCAGAGGAAATAGATCTGAGGCCTTGTAAATTAACATATACTCCTTAGTCCTTCTCAAGTACTTGAGTATAGTTTTTACTGCACTCCAATGTTCCTGACCTGGGTTCGACTGATATCTACTAACCATGCCTACAGCAAAGCAGATGTCAGGCCTCGTACATAACATAGCATACATTAAGCTTCCACATGCCGAAGCATAAGGAACTGCTTTCATGCTCTCTATATCCTTAGGTGTCGAAGGACACTGCTCCTTAGATAGAGCCACTCCATGCTTAAAAGGTAGAAAACCTTTCTTAGAGTTCTGCATGTTAAAACGAGCTAATACTTCATCAATGTAGGGCTCTTGAGATAAAGCCAACATCCTTTTCTTGTGATCCCTTATAACTTTGATCCCAAGGATGTATGCCGCTTCACCTAAGTCCTTCATTTCAAATTGTTTGAACAACCATGCCTTTATTGATGACAACATCTTAACATTGTTTCCAATGAGTAAAATGTCATCAACATACAGTACTAGAAAAACCACTGCATTACCCTCACTTCTCTTATACACACATGATTCGCTTGGACTTTGATCAAATCCATATGACTGGACTGCCTGATCAAAACGAATATTCCAGTCCCTAGAAGCTTGTTTTAGTCCATAAATAGACCTCTTAAGCTTACATACAAGATGCTCTTGGCCTTCCTTAATGAATCCTTTTGGTTGTTGCATATAGATGGTTTCCTCAAGACTTCCATTAAGGAAAGCTGTCTTGACATCCATTTGCCAAATCTCATAATCGAGATGAGCTGCTATAGATAAAAGAATCCGGATCGACTTAAGCATAACAACTGGCGAAAAGGTTTCCTCATAATCGATCCCTTCTTTCTGAGTATACCCTTTCGCAACAAGTCGTGCTTTCCAGGCTTTCACCTTTTTGTCAGATCCTCTTTTCTTCTTGTAGATCCACATACATCCAATGGGTTTTACACCTTTGGGTGGTTCCACGAGCTCCCAAACTTGATTAGAATACATAGATTCCATCTCAGATTCCATTGCCTTTTGCCAAAGATCTGCATCTTTATCTAGAATTGCTTCTTCGTATGTCCTGGGATCCTCATCATGTTCACCAGAGACCAAGTCCGAGGACTCTCCCAAAAACATGAATCTATCAGGTTGTTGAACAACCCTCCCACTACGACGAAGCACCGGTGTGGTATTAGTGACAGGTTGTGCATTTTCTTGTGGTTGATCTACTTGTACTATTGGCACTTAGGGATTATCTGTCCCTCCCACTAGTTCCTCTAAAACGATACTACTCATGGGTTTGTGTTTCATTATATAGTCTTCTTCTAAAAATCTAGCATTGGTGCTAACAATGATATCTCGATCCCTAGGACTATAAAATGAATAACCTTTCGTTCCCATGGGATAGCCTACAAACAGCCTTACTTCTGTACGAGATTCTAACTTAGTCGCGTTCTTGTTCAGCACATGTACTGGACAACCCCAAATCCGAATATGTCTTAGACTTGGTTTGCTACCAGTCCACAATTCTATTGGAGTCTTGGGAACCGACTTAGAAGGTACCAAGTTCAGAAGGTAAGCCGCTGTTTCTATAGCATATCCCCAAAACGACTTGGGTAAATCTGAATAACTCATCATCGATCTAACACTCTCTAAAAGAGTCCGATTCCTTCTCTCTGCTACACCATTCTGCTGAGGTGTGCCAGGTGCAGACAACTGGGATGCAATCCCATTTTCTGATAAATATTCCCTAAATTCTCCAAGCAAGTATTCGCCACCACGATCTGATCGTAGTGACTTGATACATTTTCCTAGATGTCGCTTCTCCGCACTTGCTTTGTACTCTTTGAATTTTTCAAAGCACTCAGACTTACGGCGCAACAAATAAATGTACCCATATCTAGAATAATCGTCAATGAAAGTGACAAAATACTCATAACCTCCTCTTGCTTGGATATTCATAGGTCCACATAAATCAGTATGAACCAATTCTAACACTTCTTTAGCTCTATTCCCCTTTGCTTTAAAAGGCCTATTAGTCATCTTACCTTCCAAGCAGGATTCACAAACTGGAAATGGCTCCACTGCCAACGAGCCTAATGGCCCATCTACTACCAGTCTTTGAATCCTCCTCAAGTTAATATGACCTAATCTTAAGTGCCAAAGATATGTTTGGTTCAATTCAGAAGGTTTCTTTCTTTTATTTGAGCTAGAAAGAATGTTATTAGTTTCCTTATGTTGCAGCATTGGTTGGATAGGATTAATAATATATAAATTGTCTTGCAATATACCAGAACATATAACTCATTTATTCATCATAATAGAAACATTACGATCCAAACAAACATTATAACCATCCATGGCAAGTTTAGAAACCGAAATTAAATTCCTTCTAAACGAAGGTACATAAAGACAATTGTTCAAAACCAAAATCCTATCATCGCCAAAAGATAATGTAATTATTCCAACTGCAACTACTGCTACTTTCGTAGCATCTCCCATGAACACATATATCTCGCCATCTCTAAGCATTCTGGATTGCTGGAACCCCTGCATAGAGTTACAAACATGGTCAGTGGCTCCTGTATCTACACACCAAGTGCTCGTAGATATAGCCGCTATATATGTTTCTGTAACTAGAGAAAGAGACATACCAGTATTGTTTGTCTTCTTAGGAAGAGGACAATCCTGTTTCCAGTGACCTGACTGCTTGCACCTGAAGCACTTGCCCTTAGGCTTTTTCACACCACCTTGAACTCCCACTGCATTAGCAATCTTTCCAGCTTTCTGTGTCTGAGTCTTTTTCTTCTTCTTACCTTTCGGCTTAGATGAAGAAGCTTTCTCGGCCACATTCACTTGAACATTCTGCTTAAAGAGTGCTTCAGCTGCCTGAAGTTCTGTCAGAAGTTCCGCGAGACTATACATCCTTTTGTTCATGGTGTAATTCAAGCGGAACTGCTCAAAACTTTTGGGCAAGCTCATAAGGATGATATCGATCTGGGTTTCCCCATCAATATCAGCACCAAGGATCTCTATCTCATTCAGATGAGACATCATTCTGAGAACATGATCCCTTACAGGTGTTCCTTCAACCATCTGAGTGTTCATTAAAGCCTGCATTGCTACTTGCCTAGCAGCCCTATTCTGTTCTCCAAAAAGTTCCTTGAGATTAAAGAGCATATCTGAAGCAGTGGGCATAGCCTGATGCTGATGCTGCAAAACACCTGACATTGCTGCCAGAATGTAACATCGCGACATCTCATCAGCCTTAATCCACCGCTTATAATACTCCTACTCACTTTCAGGAGCATCTTCAACAGGCTGGTCTGGCTTGGGTTCATAAGTACAAAATTTGTACTCCTCAGCAGTCAACACTAAGTCCAAATTACGTTTCCATTCAATATAGTTCGGTCCAGTAAGTTAGTTATCCTTAAGTATGGTGAATAGTGGATTAAAGCCCATAGTGATCTAATCCTGAGAATCATACATGTAACACATAATCAGATAGTTGCATAAATCTTAAATCCTATTGGTTTCCTCTAACAATTAGTTAAAATTAATGCACTAATATTTAAACACCATAAGTATCTGGTACGCCATGATGGATGACATATATACCACTCAAATTCGTTTAAATATTACTTCGGTCCTATTACTAAATAATACGCCACGTTAGGGTGGACTATATATTATTTTTCATAGCTAAGTGTATACCATTATTAAATCTTAAATTAATAAAAAGACTGGATACCACCATTAAATATTTCAAATCAATAATCGATAATAGGATAATTCCCAGATCGGGGGGAGCATTGTCAAGAGGCATCACTTAAGACCCCTTTCTAGACAGAATCATCCTTTCTCTCAATATTGAAAATCTATATTCAATCAGTGGTACCCTTCTAATTAATCGAATTCTATGAAACTTGGTACGCCACGATGGGTGGCATGTATACCTTTCAATATTCGTAATTAATTTAGAAAGTTTGTTCTAGTAATATCCATAACACTACCTGACACCATAAATCATACGCCACGATGGGTGGCATGTATATAATTTATATTCGTCTCGGTGTTAAATTACATACAAACAATAATGGAGACCATGGGATTTAATTCCTAATTAATTCCCTCACCCACTTAGAATTTTTTATTTAAAATTGAGGAATTTTATCTAGATCCATCGCCCTATGTTATTTTTTCGAGCTCTACATGTTATAAAAATAACAATACAAAGAACACATAACATGGCAGCATGCATCATAAAATTAAAGCAATAAATAAAATTAATGTCCATGTCGTCCTAATTATGTAAAACATGCAATTAAAATTACACACATAATTAGCAACACACATAATAATTATTTAAAGCAATAGTTAAAAAAGTAAATAGCGGAATTAAAATTAAAAAATATAATTTAAATCCATTATTATGGCCACTTGAAAAAAAAAAAATTTCCAGCCCTTTATTTTGCTGAAAAAACATTTTTCTGCCAAAAACCTTGCTGTTGCGCATTCATGGCCTGCGTTACAGACCTGTTTCATCCTGTAACGCAGGACAGGCATGCGTTACAGACCCTTTTCTTCCTGTAACGCAGGACAGACCTGCGTTACACCATTTGTCCAGATTTTTTTTTCTGCGCGCGGCTGCTCTTCTTCTCCAGATTTGTTTTCGAACAACAGCAGCTTCTGGTCGTGCTTTTCTTGGACAGCAATAGCAAGCAGCCCCCATCAGTTACACAGCGGAACAAATTCTTTTCTCCGTTTCGATTTTCGATCGTACATAATTGTTACAAAATTCCCGGATCTTAATAAAATCCAACAAACAATTACAAAAAAGTAGATCTAAATCAAAACTAATTTTGCAAAATCTATTCTAACACGATCAACCCTCGTGTTTTACAACCACGATAAACCACGTGGAAACCAAACAAAATAACCACGATTAAACCACGTGGGATCCAAACACATAATTAAAATTACATGGCCATAATAGTGGATACTAAACAACCTGCAAAAGATTATTATCCAAGCACACCACTATACACATGCATATATAATTACGACATGGACATCGTATCAAAATTCGCAGAACCAATGAACCAGGCTCTTGATACCAATTGTTGGGACAATCAGATCTTGGCACTGCGAATTTTGATACACTAAATTAACGAGTACGAATAGAAAAATCACCTTGTTAACGGTTGATTCCACGCTCTTCTATTGTATTCCCAAATTCCCTTGAGCGAAGTGTGGCCTTCGTCTTCTCAAGTTAACCTCTCTTCTTGCTCCTGGGTGGCTACAAAATTTTTTCGACCAGCCCCAGCAAGAAGAGAATAGGAATATATATAGGCTACAATAGGGATCATGGATAATTAGGTTGGGCCTTCTAATTACATCTTGAGCCTAGCCCAATGTAATTAAATATTAATTCAGTCCACTAAAGAATTAATATTTGCACTACCTTTCCTAATACCGTAATTTAATTAATTAATTCGGTTCCAATATTATTTGCTTATTAAATTCCCCATGTTTAAAAAATCGCATGTCCATTAATTAAATAAATTACTGATAATTCATTTAATTAATATCTTTTATCCTTGATCATCCACTCAACCTTTATTTAATTATGCCGGAATAAATCCACCTGCAGGGTTTCACATACTTAAATCTTTTTGAGCTTTCAAGGGGACATCATTAACCCGAATATTATCAGGACATGGATTCCTTCAATAAATAATATCCCACCATATATATTATTTCATCACCCAAAATATAATGAAATAAATCAAAAGAATTATTTCATATATAAATCAAAGCATGTAAATAATATATACGTGTCAATTATTATTTCCGGATTAAGAACCTAAGCATTAATAATAACATAGAATCTTAGTTCTCCTTCTTAATCAGTATAAGGGAACAATTCTAAATTTGATCCTGTTCAATATACACAAAGTATACTAGTATTATTTATTAGTTAATATAAACTAATATAAATAATACTACAGCCATTCCAGTGGATTGTCTAACTCCACCTGTGCTGTGAACCTTATTATATTATATAAACCGTATTTAATAATCTAATATTCTGTATCCCATTTGATACTAGATTATTCACAATATATAATATTTAGACAACATGTAAACATTTAAATGATTCTCAATTAAACCGGCCAGAAATAAATGTTAATACTTCAAATAAATATTTTCAGTATACACCAACAGATGGTCCATCAAACATCAAGTCCGCTCCAATTCTCTTTGGACGTCCATTTCTTAAAACGGCGAAGACCAAGATTAATATGGATGATGGTTCTCTCACTATGGAGTTTGGCAATGAAGTTGTTAAGTTCAATATTTATGATGCCATGAAATTCCCTAGTGAGTCACACTCAATTTGCTCCATGGATGTTATTGATGGTTTAGCCCAACAAGCTTTTGACATGGGAAATAAAGAAGCTCTCCAAGTGGTTATTGAGGGATGTGTAAATGAAGATGATGGATTCCCTAATTCGGAAGAGGCCAATGAGGCAATTATGGAGCTCAATGTATTGCAACCTTTACCTCAAAGGTGTGAACTTGCAAAAATTGATCTTCCCTTGTCTTATTCCAAATTACTCCCTTCTATTGAGAATCCTCCTACTTTGGAATTAAAAGTATTGCCTAATCATCTCAAATATGCTTATCTTGGGGACAATGAGACTCTTCCTGTAATCATAGCTTCTAATTTGAGTAATGTGCAAGAAGAACGCCTCTTGCGGGTTCTTAAGGATCATAAAAGTGCTATTGGGTGGACCATTGTCGATATTAAGGGAATTATCCCTTCTACATGCATGCATCGCATACTCTTTGAGGATGGAGCTAAGCCTACTAGATACCCTCAAAGAAGACTTAATCCGGCAATGATGGAAGTTGTTAAAAAGGAGATTCTCAAGCTACTTGATGTGGGAATCATTTTTCCAATTTCGGATAGCGAATGGGTGAGTCCGGTACATTGTGTTCCTAAAAAGGCGGATATCACTCTTGAAGAGAATCTTAAAGGTGAGCCCGTATCTACCCGAGTCCAAAATGGGTGGCGAATGTGCATAGATTATCGCAAGTTAAATGCGGTAACTCGAAAAGACCATTTTCCTCTTCCTTTCATTGATCAAATGTTAGAGAGGTTAGCCGGGAAGGAATTCTATTGCTTTCTAGATGGATTCAGTGGATATCATCAAATTGTCATTGCTCCCGAAGATCAAGACAAAACCACATTTACTTTTCCTTTTGGCACGTTTGCATTTCGTAAACTCTCATTTGGCTTATGTGGTGCTCCCGCAACTTTTCAAAGGTGTATGGTGAGTATTTTCTCCGACATAGAGAATGGAATTGAAGTCTTTATGGATGATTTCTCTATTTCGGGTGATTCTTTTGATGAATGTCTTCAAATTCTTACACATGCCTTGGATCGATGCTTGGAGACTAATCTAGTGCTCAACTACGAAAAATGTCATTTCATGGTCCAAGAAGGTATTGTATTGGGGCATATTGTGTCTAGGAAGGGCATTGAGGTGGACAAGGCAAAAGTTGATGTTATTGCAAGTCTTCCCTACCCTTCAAATGTCAAGGATGTTCGTTCTTTTCTTGGTCATGCCGGATTCTATAGAAGATTTATCAAGGATTTTTCCAAAGTTGCACTTCCCCTATCATCTCTTCTTCAAAAGGATGTAGAGTTTAAAATTGATGAAAAATGCAAGAAGGCTTTTGACCATCTCAAGGAAGCTTTAACTTCGGCCCCTATCATTAAGGCTCCGGATTGGTCCCTTCCGTTTGAGATTATGTGTGATGCTAGCAATTATGCGGTTGGTGCGGTGTTAGGGCAAAAGGTTGACAAACGATCTCATGTGATTTATTATGCCTCTCGCACACTCAATTCCGTCCAAGTAAACTACACCACCACTGAAAAAGAATTGCTAGCTATTGTCTTTGCTCTTGACAAGTTTCGTTCGTATCTTCTTGGTTACAAAGTCATTGTGTACACGGATCATGCCGCTTTAAGACATCTCTTGGCAAAGAAAGAGTCAAAGCCTAGATTGATTCGTTGGATTCTTCTCATCCAAGAATTCGACTAAGAAATCAAAGATAAAATCGGTGCCGAGAACCTAGTGGCGGACCACTTAAGTAGACTTGTGAGGGAGGAAGATGCTTCTCCTTTTCAAGAATTATTTCCGGATGAGCACTTATTTGGAATTCAAGGCGAGGTGCCATGGTATGCGGATCTTGTGAACTACATTGTGTGTAAAACTTTTCCTAATGGCATGCCTAAGTATCAAAGGGAGAAATTAAGGAGTGAAGCCAAACACTACATTTGGGATGATCCTTATCTTTGGAAGCATTGTGCGGATCAAGTATTGAGAAGGTGTGTTCCCGAGTCAGAAATTTCTTCAATTCTTCAATTTTGTCATTCTTATGCTTGTGGAGGTCATTTTGGAAAAGATCGAACGGCAAGGAAGGTGCTTAAATGTGGATTTACTTGGCCAACACTTTTTCGTGACTCTCATGAGTTTTGTAAGCAATGTGAACCTTGTCAAAGAACCGGAAATATTGCAAAAAGGAATGAAATGCCCCAAACTCCAATTATTGTGGTAGAAATCTTCGATGTATGGGGTATTGATTTTATGGGACCATTTCCATCTTCTCATGGAAATCTCTATATTCTCTTGGCCGTTGATTATGTTTCTAAGTGGGTGGAGGCCAAGGCAACAAAATCGGATGATGGTAAGGCGGTTGTTGCATTTCTCAAGTCTCAAATTTTCAACCGATTTGGTGTTCCCAAGGCTATCATAAGTGATCAAGGTACCCACTTTTGTAACAAGTTGGTGGAAAATCTTCTTAAATCTTATGGGGTCTATCATCGAATGGCCACGGCTTATCACCCTCAATCAAATGGTCAAGCCGAAGTTTCTAATCGGGAGATTAAGTCTATTCTTGAGAAGGTGGTGAAACCCTCTAGGAAGGATTGGTGTGTTCGTCTTGAAGATGCATTATGGGCATATAGGACGGCATTTAAAACTCCTATTGGTATGTCTCCTTACAAGTTGGTTTTTGGTAAGTCTTGTCATCTCCCCGTGGAGTTAGAGCACAAAGCTTATTGGGCAATCAAAGCTTGTAATATGGATCTTAATGTTGCCGGGGCTCATAGAAAACTTAACTTGCTTGAGTTGGAGGAAATTCGTAACAATGCCTATGAGGATGCTCAATCGTATAAGGCTAGAGTAAAGGCCTTTCATGATCGTTCGCTCGTTTCTAAATCATTTCATGTTGGGCAAAAGGTTCTCCTCTACAACTCTCGTCTCAAATTAATGCCCGGGAAGCTTCGATCTCGTTGGTTGGGTCCATTTGTTGTTGTAAAAATCTACCCTCATGGAGCGGTGGATTTGCGAAGTTTATCTACCAACAAAGAATTCAAGGTAAATGGCCACCGTCTTAAGCCTTTCTATGAGGGATTTCAAGAATCTACCGTTGATGTCATCTCATTAGCGGACCCCCTTCATGAATGAGCTCTCGTTAGTGTGCATTGGTGCTTCGGGGCACATCCGGGAAGTCGAGCCGCCGACATTAAACAAAGGCGCTTTTTGGGAGGCAACCCAAGGTACACATTGTAAGAACCCTAATTTTTAGTAATATTTCCTTTATTTAATATCTTGTGACATTATCATTATGGAACCTTTCTAGTCATCCCTGTTGATTAATAGAATTGATTGTCTGAGAAACTGCGTTGTTGCATTTATCATGTAATATAAAAGGAAGATTGTGAAGGCAGGAGTCTTATTGTTAATAATATTTATAAAACTTGGGATTTGAGAATGGTTAGAGTATTAAAGGGTTTATTAAGAATTACAACGAGGAATTATGGACATTCGAGGAATTTACACAATAAGTACATAAGGAATTATAGGGGAAATATCTACGCGACAAAATATTATTACGGGAGATTAATTAAGATACGATACGAATTAAAGATTAAGTAACAAACATTGGTGGAAGAATAATAATACAAGGAGTAGTATTGCATGCAAGCCCATGCAACCAAGTGGTTAGAAATCAAACAAACTAGTTGGCCATTGGAAGGTGAATAGTATCTAGTTGGTTGCTTTTTCAAAAGGGGGAACACATAGTACATGAGCCCATGCTTGCTAGTACATTACCTATACTTACATGTGATATGTATCACCCAACCTAATTAACATCAATTATTCACCCAACATAACACAAACACAAAACACAAACTCCTTTCTCCCCCCCCCCTTGTGTGCTCTCGGCCAAAACAAAAGGTGAAGAAGAAAATTTCTTCTCCTCCCTCTTCCATCACTCATAATTCTCACCATAATTCCTAGGTCATCTACATCATCTAGACAAGGTATGTTAGCAATTTCACTCCATTTCATCCACCCCATTTCAAGTTATAAATTGTTCAAGCTTGAGTGAATAGTAACCAAGTTTGTTTTTCCTTTAGATCTTGCATTGTAAGTGTTGTAGGAGATCATCTAAGGTGTTGTTGAGTTGTGAAAAGCTTATCCAAGGCCCCTAGGTGCTCAAGAAGGTATAAAAATTTCAAACCCTCTGGGTTATGTATTATTTATAAAGTATGGTAGTAGATCCATGTGTTTGAGAACTAATCTTGGTTGTATATGTATTGGATAGCATGGATCGTGAGTTTTGATGTTGAGATTGTGACTTTTATGACTATGGATAATATATATATATATCTCCATGAGTGTTATGAACCATGATCTAAGTGTATTAAGTGTTAATTATGTTATGGAAGTATGAAAAATGGTTGATCTAAGTAGTTTGAGCTTGCTGAGTTTTGTCCAGGAACATTGACCTGTATTGTAGCACGATTTTGAACCCGCAAACGTTGTCCCCTGATGTTCTACCATATATTGTTGGAAAGATAATTGAATGTAGTTTCTGTAAATGTAAGGTTCATGGATAGGTGATGTGTAGATTTTTAGTTATGGCCGGAGGAGTGAATTGTGTTTCTGGACTATGGACTGCACTAAGTGACCCCCTTGTGAACCTTGTTTAAACACCTTAAAATATATGTGGGATCATGGAAAAATTTGAGAATGTAAGGAATGCAGTGGTGAAGACCACCCAAAAGGAATTCGATTAAAATATAAATTTTTGGATTTTATAAAAATGCTAGAGTAAATTTCGCGCAAGGGAAAAAGTCGATTAGTGGAGCAAAATTCTAGGGTTAATGGTTATGATTCGAATGTGGTAACTAAATTAAGTCGATTAAGTGACGAGCGTAATCGAGTGATGACATGAACCTATAGTGGGGTTAGAGTGTCATAAGATGAAGTCGTTAAGTTAATTTCGTACCCCCTAAAACCCTGTAATTAAAGAGATATTGTTAAGGTACTAACGAGCGGTTATTGCTTATGTATAGATCGTTCGACTCCGCACGCTCGACCACCCCAACCAAACCAAGGCAAGTTTACTTTTCAAAACTTATCCATATACAAGGACTTTTACTGTTGTGTTTGTAGTTTTCAAATTATATCAAATGCTATGTTTATCGAAGTATTGATGCAATTGAGATTGAACAAGTACATGTATGCTTTTACCCCTTGAACTTAGATTGAAATGTTTTCTTCGGACAACGACTCTAGCAATAGAGGTCGTAGCAGTCCGTATATACTATTGACCGGGGAGCGGTATATTATTATATCGTATCTAGTTTGCGAAAACCCGAAGGGTCATTCGGGTAGTATCGCATACTCAAGTAACTATTGTTATATCTTCGTAAATACTCAAAACCCTATCTTGGATTAAAAGTTTATTTTATCGAATAATTACTTTATTAATTATTAATATTAAATCTTAAAATATTATTTATTCATTATTGTTCATTATTTAAAGGCAAAGTTAATCCAAGATACTTTTTAATACTTCAAACTCGAACTCATTTGAACTCAAAACATTTTCGAAAACCCCCGGTCAGATTCTGCTTCTTGTATGATTTCAAGAATCATTGGTCGACTGATGTCGGACCTCAATTACTCTGTTTTCAATCAAAATCAAGTTTTAAAAGAAAAGAAAAAGGGACTCTGGCAGGTGTGGGAACCGTTGACGAACGATTCCTGGGATGTGTAAGCGGCCGTGAGCCAAGCGGTCCATCACTTATTATTCCGGCCCAGGTGTTGCCGAAGGATGATTACGGATGTAGTTTTCATCGAGGGTGATTACGGATGTAGTTTTCACCCGAGGGATAGTTACGGATGTAGTTTCTATCCTTCTACCGGTAGAGAAGACCCGCGGATTATTGGACTTGGATGTGGCGACTGATCATCGTCAATCCTTGTCAGGTTTTTATGTTTTCTTCCAGTCCCATCCTCCACTTTGGAAAAATACTCAAACACTACTTCTTGGGCCTAAGTGCCAAGTTGCTGATAGTGTGGTTTTGATGAGAAAATATTGACATCGTGCAGTATCTAGAACTGCATGATTTTTCTATAAAGATTGGCACGTGTTAGTGCACTCTTGCAATTGTTTCAAAGTATGAAATGTTTTTGTATGAGAACCTTCTAAGCTAATGGAAGGAAAGAGGTTTGCAATGATGTATTCCTTGTACAGTATGTTAATCGTAGAGTGTTTTGCCGAAAATGATTTACTCATATGTATATATTTTCAAACTTGAGATATATTGAAATGGGAACCTTATAAAGGGTTCATATGTTATTCTTAAAGCTCCTTAGTGAGTATAGATGTTTTATTCAAACTTGGACATATACATTGTCCAATTATGTTTTGAAACCTGAGATATGTACCCATATAGTTGGGAATGTTTTCGAAATAAACCCCCTTATTATTCTACAAAATGGTGAACTTGCTGAGCATTATGTAGCTCATTCTTGCTTTATAAAAACTTTTCAGAAAGAGAAGAATTTGGTCGGTTAACTCCGCAACAGCAGAAGAGGAGTAGAAGATTTACCCCGGAGATGATTTAGTTTCTGATAAATACTACAGAGTAAGTCTGATAGGTTTTCAACTGTAATAGTAAGACTTGTCTTCAAGTATAGTTGTATAAGTGAAATTGCGTAAGACTCTGATTTGTACAAATGAATTGTAATATTTAGCGGCACTTTCGATTATCGTTTCTGAGACTCTAACTTGCTTGTGTGTAAGATTGAGGTCTGAATGGATGTATTGTTGAGTTGTAAAGTTAATACAGGTATGATATGGTTGGATGGTGACGTGACGACCTGAATCTCTGACCTCAGATTTGGGGGCGTTACACACATGTATTTATATATTATGTGTATGTCAAATTTTTGGTCCTCACTCGCATTTATGAAGGGTGTTATGCATTTTATGGGTTTGAGGATTGATTTAAATATTAATGAGCGGGATTTTCTTTTTCATCTATTTTATTTTCTAAAGAAAAAAAATGTGTTGATTGATTTTTATGTATTGTTGTGATGTGTCTAGTGAATTTTATTTCACTGTAAAAAAAATAAAAAAGGAAAACAAAAAAATGTGACCCGCTCAATAATATTTGGTATCGCTAATTCCAATTTTTATGACTTTTTATATTTATTTCACACTTGCCTTGATGTGTTTGTTCATGTTTTCAGGATTTAATATTTTATTCGAGCAATCAAGGAATTATGTAAGTCTTATTTGAAAAAAAAAAAAAAAAATAGAGTTTGTATAATTTTTGTTGCAATATTGGAACTGCACAGGCGTTCAGTAGGTCGTGCAGCAGACCGTGAGTTTTGACAAGCATTCTGCATTGAACACTAAAAAGCCATCCAGAAACGCACGGGTGTGCACTAACCTGTGCAACAAGCCGTGAGTTTTGAGAAGCTCCCTGCATTCCCTATCTAATTTCACGCCAACTTGCTCACTTGTTGCACAACCGTGCAACTTTTTACAATTAAAAAGACAAAACTCAATACCTATCCCTAAATTCCCGTCTTTTTCTCAGCATATCACCATCTCTCTCCTTCCGCCTCCATTTTCAATCCACCATTTTTCTCCTCCTTCGCAACTCCAAAACTCCACCGCAACTCCTTCCACCCCCCATTCACATCAACAAACCTTCCAACGTCCCTTACAAACAACTCAATCTCTAAATCTCCGTCTTTCATCTTCGACGCCCACCACCATTCCTCAATTTGATTTCGCCATTAATCCACCAACAGCCCCGCTCACTAACCTCTGCGCCTGCATACCGCTAGCCACACCACTCCTCCATCTTCTTCACAACCACCACAACGCAGCCCTCGTTTTATCACAACCCCTTTCAACACAACACCACCCATCCATTCCCTTCACTTCCTAGCAATAACACCAACCCACCGCCTTCCAGCCACCGTTCAACACAATACCTCGGCCTCTCTCACGCATCATTCCTATCACTACTTCACCGCTGCATCTCCTCTCCACTCCTCCATTAAACCGCTGCCACTTTCGATTCATTCCAACACAACCCCATCTCCAGCTCCCACCCACAACATCCACTTCACTGCCACGCCTTTACAACGCCTCCTCCGTTCTTAATTCATCACCTCCCTTCCATCCTCTTTCTCCATCTACAAACACCACCAACGACCACCACAACTCGAACCCCCTGTCTATAACCGTAACTATTTTCCTCCGTTCATCACCACACCTGCTCCGTCTCCATCCTCTTCAATAGCCAACAACAGCAACAACATCTCCCTTATTCCTCCAGCACCCATTTCGTACTAACAGCCCCCCTCCTGTTTCCATAACTGTCACAACGCATTCCCCCTTCTATTCTTCTTCAACCCATCGCCTCCACAGTGACACCCATTACCTCCGGTTTTTTTTTCTCACCCATACCACCACCACACCTCCCAATTCACCTGTCTTTTCTTTACCCCCAAAAACACAGCACGCAACCCCCCTCCCATGTTTTTGATTTTATTTGTTTAATTTTGTTTAGTTTTATTTAGTTTTGTTTTGTTTTATTTATTTGTTTTATTTTTATTTCATTTATTTTTATCCATTTCTTTAATTTTGATTTTCAAATATTAATTCTCTAAACTAAACATATTTTATAAATTCATAAATCAATTTAAATTCACTTTGAATTTGATTTTGATTTTGTTACTAATTTGTTAGTTATTTTATTTTAATTTAATTTTCAATTTGAATTTTTATTTTATTTTATTTTGGTTTTAGTTTTAAATTTGATTTTTGCTTTTATTATTAGTTCAGTTTTAAATTTGATTTGATTTGATTTTTATTTTTATTTTTTTATTTTTATTTTTATTAATTGGTTAGTTATATTATATCTTATTTTATTTTATATATTTATTTATTTATTTATTTTTTTTAAAAAAAACAGAAAAATATTTATTATTTATATATCCTTAATTAGTGTATTGTAGTAGCTTTCAGGGGTGTGGTGTTGGCTTGTTGATCATTATAGTGAAATTGGTTGTGGTATGTAGCGGTAATTCACTTCGGGGTTTGCATGCTATCTTTGTGGTTGTCTTCGGTGTTTTTGTTGGGTGGTTATTTGGTTTGTATTTTGGAGTGAAAATTTGATAATCATGAGTGGTGTTTCTTCTAAGCATGGTAAAAACAAGGGCAAGGTTCAATCTAAGCGTCAAAAGACCACTTCTTCATCTGTGGAACCTCAAATTTTTCTCACTCGCAAGGAATATGAAGAATCAGGTCTACCATTACCTCCTCCCAATTATGGGCTTGATTTGCAATCCGCTAAGCCTAGCTTGTCCTTCTCCGGTGATGCCCTTGAGAGGTATAATTCTATTTCCTCGCTCAAGGTTTTACCATTTCGTTATTTTGATAAACATGTTATGGAAAAGCTTGGAATTTGGGATGAGGTTAAGAATATTTTGACTACTTCCGGTTGGCCTTCATGGTTAGATATGGATGAGCCTACTTGTCCGGCTTTGGTTTATGAATTCTTTACTACCGTGAAGTGTAATGTTGGCGTCGGGAAGGATTTAAGCTTAACCTCTCGAATCAATTTTCGGATGATGGGTTTATGGTTTAGCGTTCGGTTGAAAGAGCTTTGTGATTGGTTTGGATGGGAACACAAGTGTGGTACTCATAAGCCTCCCCGCCAATTCCAAAATTATATTTGACCCACCATTTCTTCGGACTCCGAATGGTCTTCAAGTCGGAGTAAGTCCACCAAAATCAAGAACCCTAGTCTGAGTTACATTCATCGTGTGATGACAAATTCCTTATATGGTAATGAAGGGTCCAATAGCGCCGTTTCAATGGCCGAACTTGGGGTCCTTTATTTTTCGCATGAGGGATACAGTGTTGATTGGGTTTATTTATTTGTTGCACGCATGTTGGAGCTTTCGAGGCGAAAAACGGGTTCCCTTGTCTTTGGCGGGTTTATCACCCGTATTGCCTCTAGCTTGGGAGTTCTTTACCGGGGTTGTTCTCATATTCCATGGTTAGAAGGTCGAGATCCCGTTGCTACTATTGACTACATGGTTTTAAAGAATATGGGTGTTATATCCAGGACTTTTGAGAATTTTCGATGGACGGGCCACAAAGCATCTCAACTCACTTGTCCTCCATCTTCTCTTCTCACTGAGGAGGAACCGGTTCCCGGGCCATTGCCTTTAGCGATTGATCGAGGGGGTTCTTTCTATCATGGTTCCACTGCGGAGTTCTCTGCGCCTCAACAGGCCTACTTACAGCGCATGGAACAGTCCATTAAGGACCATGTTGATAAATGGTTTTCTGAGCATCGAGTGTGGATGGAGCAGTTTTGTGCCTCGATGACGGCTCAGTGTCAGACCAGTTCTAGGGACCCAACCTTGGATCCTCCTCATGATGCTTGAGTTTCTTGGCTTCACTCCCGGTCCTTGTTGCTTATTTTTAGGGGAGTTTTCTTTCATTTTGTTTCTCCCTCATTTTTATTTGTCATGAATGAGGACATGGCATGTTTTAAGTAGGGGAAGGATTGTTGATTTTGATTGCCGTTTTGTTTGCAATTTGGAAATAAGTTTAGTCATGAGTGTGTTTACTTGTTTGTGAAATTATGACATTGTGAGCTTGCAGCCTTGTTTTCTCCTATTTCGTGTCTAGCATTATCAATTTAATGTGAATCTATAAGTTTGATGCACCTCTTTTGCACACACACTCGAAATGGCATGAAGAGTCTAGATGTTTGTAATTAAATTTTGAGCATGACGATTATCTCTTAGAATGCATGGAATCAAATCGAGAAGATGTTATTACAACTTAAACCTTGTGAGGCCTTGAACGATGATTCTTTTGCTTGTGTGTTGCTCCCTCTTTATGTGTGTTTGTTGCTCTAGGGCTTGCATTAAACCTTTATTCATGGATGCACCATAATAAGGAAATTCTATTTAGGAAAACCTTTTTGACCTTTTTAGCTTGTGAACCATGAAAATAATCCCTAGTTACCCCTTTGAAGCTTATATCCATATTTTTCTTCGTCACTTTCTCCTTTTATACATGAGTCAAAGCCAAATACTTCACTCTCGACCTAGTTGAGCTAGTTGAGTCTTGGAAAGAATTGATTGATGAGCATGTGAATTTGGAGAAATTGTGAAAAGGAAGGATTCTAATTATTGTAAGTGGGAACTAGTTTGATGTGTATATTTAGATTTGGTTCAAAGTTCTTTGTAGTATTTATTTTATGTAATGCATCCCCTTTGCTAAAAAAAAGGGGTATGTAAAAAAAACAATAAATCTTTGTACTTTATTTTGTTTCAATTTTCTTGGTAAATGTGGTTGTGTTTTGTAATTGTAAATGAGTGAAGACATTCTTTAGTTTTAGAATTTGGTGGATGAAGCGAGCAAGCGTCATTTAGACTCAACTAGCAAGACTTTTACACGTTCCTTGAACTTAAATTTTCACACCTTCACCTCAAGACTCATTACAACTTATTTTAGGAATTCCTTGTTTTTGGTGCAATCCGGAATTTAGGTGAACATGCAAGGTCAAGTAGAGCGCATGCATTTAGACTTGGAGTTGAGTGAAATCTCTAGCTCATACTTGTGTGATGCATAATTGAGAGATGTGAGATTTTTCACCATGCAATTTCATCTTCTTAATGCGAATCCATGTATGCTTTGTGATAATCTTGTCTAGTGTTCACGATTGAAGTGCATTCATTCTATCTTTAATGTCTTTGTTACATCTTGCACAAGGTGTGTTATCTTGATTCTTGAATTGGTTGTTAGCTCGTTTTAGTGGATGACAAGGTGAATAGCTCTATATGTTTGATTTTAGTTACAAGTAGACGGTTCGGACATGTGAGTGTAGTAGTTAGCTTAATTAGTAGTTATTGTTAGTTTTTTGTTTTTTGTTTATTGGTGATTTTTGTGATTTTGTGGGTACATCAGCTATAAACCCTCACGAGACCTCACTCGTCCACTAGGGCTACCTAGGGGTTCCAAGGGCTTGTTGCATATGCCAAATGCAACCGTGATCACCTACGGAAGTGGTACTAGTTAGGAGTTTATGGTTTTGTTAATTTTTATTTTGCTCGGGACTAGCAAAGTTTAAGTGGGGGAAGATTTGATAATGTGTATTTTATACACATTTTGTCTTTTATTCTCTTGCATTTTTGTTCGTTTCGAATGTTGTTTTATCGATATTAATTATGTTTTTCATCTTTCAGTGCCTCATGCTTAATGGTTGAAAAGATGGATTATTTTGGGCTTGAAAGCAAAGATTATTCAAGAGGAAAGTTAGAAGATGCAATCTCGCATTTCCGGGAGGTTTTTATTGTATAATCTTTAAGATTTTGCTCTCACGGGCTGCTGCACGGCCGTGCAACAGGCTGTGCAGAGTGTTCCAAGTAGTGCAGATTGGACAGTTTTTCTCACGGGCTGCTGCACGGCCGTGCAACAGGCTGTGCAGCCCCTGCTGTGTACTAAAAAAATTTAACCTACTTCTAACACATCTTATCTTCTCATCTCATTGTTGCCTCTTTTCTAAGCCTCTTGAAGAACAAAAACCTAGGGTTAGTAGGAGTTAAGAAAACATTAATTACTCATAATCTAGCATTGATTATGAGTAACTAACTCTATATATTTGGCTCAAGGATGGATTTCTTGTACTAAACCCACTCCATTTTAAGTAAGATCTATTTCACTCTATCTTGAATTCTTGAGTTGTATTGTTTATGATTTTGCTTGGAGAATTGTAAGTTGCTTCAATTTGCTTCTCTTGTAAATTCCATTGCTAATTGTTTGTGCTAATCCATAATTGTTAGTACATTCATTGTAGTAGCACAAGATTTGGTTTACCTAAATCCTCAAAATTCAAGTGCAAATACCTAGGTTGAGCTTCTCATCCTTGGGTTTGTCCTAGCCTCTCTTTATTTGATTCCTTGATTTGGTTAAACTAGTAGTGCTTCATTATTGGTTGCTATTATCAAGAGAACTAATTTATGTGCTTCACTAAATTAGTGTTTATAGAAGAGAATTAAGTGATTGTGTGCTTCACCAATTATCTTGGTTGGGTAGAGTTGATTATTTCTTGCTCATATGTGTGTGGGTGAAGTGCTTGAATTTCCATAATCCTTGGGTCAAATATCTATTTATCTTGTTAATTTAAACATTGAGCCTTGTTGTGTTGGAAAAATTGGATGATTGAAAGTTCCATAATCATATTTCTCTAGCAATTTATTTCTTGTAGTCAAGGTGTTTGATAAAATACCTCAAACAACTAAAAACCCCCCACCATTTTACATTACTCTAGTATTGAACGCTATTCCCTTGGGTTCGATCCCTACTTGCCACATTTGCTATATTTTATAGTTAAGTGCGAACATAGTAGAGCAAAACATTCATTATCAATTTGGCGCGTCGACGACGGGCGTGGCCAGAGTTGCAATGGGATCACAAGTCTTAAATGTCAATATTTAAAGACTTGTGAAATTCTCTTCAACTAGTTCCTCGGGCTTACGAATATCCCTGATTAACTATCACGAGTATAATTAATATACTTGAGTGATGTGATCATTGATATAGCGTAAGTAATAGTTAGTGCTAGGGGTTGTTCCCTAGGGCTAAAGAACATCAATGATTGATTGTCACGTGTATCATTAAAATGCGTGAGAAATACGATCATTGGTGTAGCGTAAGTAGTAGTTTAATGTAAATTATTATGTGCTATATGCCGCATGTCAGGGCGGATACTTTCTTATGTGTTTACTTTAAGTTGCTTCCATAGAAGCAACTTGATATTTCCTTGGGATTGTTGAATTGAAAAATAGGGGAAAAGTCCTATTTACGAATACTTCATGCCGAAATTTTCTAAAAATCCCCTGCAAGTTTATTTAAAAGTCTAATTAACTTATTTGATTCCAATGCCTGGAAATGCGCTATGATTTCTAAGGGTTTAATTATATGTGTCAGTGGATTGTTTCAAGCATATATTTGGTTTTGAAGATTTGATGATGTGCTGTTTTGGAGTGGTTTTGTGACTTAGTACCTATACTAAGACCACCTTATGGATATGGTGGGATATGTCTATATGTAATTGTGTATGTGTGTATACATGACTATAAGCATTTAGGACGCGTATGGGTAGAGTAGAGCAAATAAGAGTTTGCTTGAATTGACACTGAAACGGTACTTGAATTTGTAAAGGTACGAGTAAGAGACCAGCCCGAGAGCAGTGCAAGGACAAGTGGTAATTGGAACAAAAATGGTAGTTAGCGAAGTCGACGAGGGTATGGATGTGAAGTAGCAAATTACAAGTAAGGACTGATGTGAAATTGAGTCGAGGATCCATGGTAGGATCAGGAACTCCGTAAATCGAGGCAAGTGTTATCGCTATTCACTTATCGTTCAAGTGATGCAATTTAGTATATTTATCGTATGAAATGAGTTGGACAAGTATATTTAGAAAATGATATGTTTCTTCAATTAGCGGGAAAGTGTTTATTTCCCCACCCTCAGTTAAATATCAAATTTTAAAGAATCTCACAAATAACCTTTTTCTACACAATACCTTACACATGGTATGTCGTTGGATTCCTCAGTGGAATGCCATTTCTTTATTTTCTTCGATTGTGTTTAAGAAATTCGTTGAATAGAGAAAATCTGTGACGCCCCCAGATCCGGGGTCGGGGATCTAGGCGCTCACGGTCCATTTTCCATTAATAACATACCTGTTCTTGCACATAATATATAAAACAGCTATCGACCCCACAATAAAACTCACACCGCACACACACACGCAGGTTAGAGTCTCAGAAACGTCATACATTTGATTAAGCAAAAGTGAAAGTTTCGGAGTTATTACAGACCGAATTAGATAGCATTTATGCTACCAGCAACACTTCGATATGAAGCGGAGTTGGCGGCTTGAATGTTTGTTACGGTACACTGCTTTGCACAGGTCATACTTATAAATAAAACGTACTAACAAAAGTTGCCAACCAATCCGGCTAATGGGGCCTACCGGTGGAATCTCAACTGCTGCCTCGGGTCTAGTCACCTACTTTCGGGCAGTCTGTCTGGGTCTTGCAATTTCTATTAGCTGTTGTGTTTGTAAATTTGAAAACAAGCAAGAGTGAGCAACTATAGCTCAGCAAGAAATATATGTATAAGGTAAGCAATATAACATTACATATGTTTAGCAGTTATTAAACTCATTTGTATCAATCAGTTATAAAATCACTTGTCATTCTTGATAAATTTCGAAGGTGCACCAATACGTGCCCTTGTTTTCAAAATAAACTTGCAGTTCTAGATACTGCATAGGGTCAACATCTTTCTCATCAAAATGAAACACTATCAGCAACTTGGCACATAAGCCTAAGAAGCAGTGTCAGAGCATTTTCCAAAATGGAGGAATGGGACTTAAAGAAAACATAAAACCTGACAGGGATTGACGATGATCAGTCGCCACATCCAAGTCCAATAATCCGCGGGTCTTCTCTACCGGTAGAAGGATAGAAACTACATCCGTAACTATCCCCGGGTGAAAACTACATCCGTAATCACCCTCGATTCTACATCTGTAATCATCCTTCGGCAACACCTGGGCCGGAATAATAATTGATGGACCGCCTGGCTCACGGCCGCTTACACATCCCGGGAATCGTTCGTCAACGGTTCCCACACCTGCCAGAGTCCCTTTTTCTTTTTCTTTTAAAAACTTGATTTTGATTGAAAACTGAGTAATTGAGGTCCGACATCAGTCGACCGATGATTCTTGAAATCGTACAAGAAGCAAACATGACCGGGGGTTTTCGAAAATGTTTTGAGTTCGAAAGAGTTCGAGTTTGAAAGTGCTAAAGGTATCTTGGAATAGCTTTGTCTTTAAAATAATGAACAATATTTAATAAATGATATTTTAAGATTTAATATTAATAATTAATAAAATAATTATTTAATTAAACAAACTTTTAATCCAAGATAGGTATTTTGAGTATTTATGATGATATAAAAATAATTACTTGAGTATACGATACTTCCCGAATGACCCTTCGGGTTTTCGCAATTTAATTACGATATAATAATATACCGCTCCCCGGTCAATAGTATATATGGACCGCTACGACCTCAATTGCTAGAGTCGTTGTCCGAACAAAACATTTCATTCTAAGTTCAAGGGGTGCAAACATATATGTGCTTATACATCTCAATTTCATCATTACTTCAATAAGCATAAACATTTGATACGATTGAAAACTACAAACACAACAGTGAAAGTCCTTATATATGTAAGTTTTGAAAAGTAAACTTGCCTTGGTGAGGTTGGGGTGGTCGAGCTTGCGGAGTGGAACGATCTATACATAATCAATAGCCGATCGTTAGTACCTTAACAATATCTCTTTTAATTGCGAGATTTTAGGGGGTACAAAATTAACTTAATGACTTCGTCTTATGACCCTCTAGCCCCACTATAGGTTCATGTCATCACTCGATTACGCTCGTCACTTATTCGACTTAATTTGGTTACCATATCCGAATCATATTCATTCCCCCTTAAATTACAATCCACTTACGACTTTTTCCCTTGCGCGAATTTTACTCTAACATTTTTATAAAATTGAAAAATACATATTTTAATCCAATTCTTTTTGGGTAGCCTTCACCACTGCATTTAATAGCTCCTCTAATTTTTCCATGATCCTACATAAATTTTTATGGGTTTAAACAAGGTTCACAAGGGGACCATTTAGTGCAGTCCGGATTCCTGAAACACATTTCACTTCTCAGACCATAACTCAAAATATATACATCACCTAGTCATGAACCTTATATTTCTGGAAACTAAATTCAAATACCTTTCCAACAATATATATTAGGACTTCAGGGGACAAGATTTAGGGGTTGAAAACCCTCCTACAAGGCAGTACAAGTTCCTGGAAAATTACTCAGCATGCTTTTACCACTTAACCATTCAAGAATCTTATATAACCATCACAACCATCATCTAAACCACCAAGATCATACTCTATAGCATACATGGAGTTACATACACTAACCACAAGCTTAAAAATCACAAACACAACATTTAAACTCAAGATCTACATCATCCATAACTTATATGTCCAAGATTTACACTAATATCCACGGATATAACATTAAACATCACAAATACTACATGGCCAAGAGGGGTTAGGGTTTTTATACCTTCTTGAGTATCTAGGAACCTAGGGTATGCCTTACAAGTCTCAAGAACACCTTGGATGAGCTCCTACAATCCTTACAACTCAAGATCTAAATGAAAACTAAACATTGTTACTATTCAACAAAACTTCAACAATTTATAACTTGAAAACTAATAGATGAAAGGGGTTGGAATTCATAGTATACCTTCCTTATATGATGTAGAGTACCTAGGATTTTTGCCTTGAATTAAGAGTGATGAGAAGTGGAAGAAAGAAAATTTTTCTTCCCCTTTTTCTAGCTTGGCCGAGAGCAATGAAGAACAAGGGGGGAAGAGAGAGTTTTTTGTTTTGTGTTTTGGTGTTGGTTGAATAAAGTAAGGTGAGTTGGTTGATAGGTATTAGGTGTATGTATATGTATCACATGTTGCAAGTCTAGTGCCTAGACCACCATACCTCCTTGTCTCCTTGGACAATGTACCAAACTAGTTACTATTCCTCTTGCTACCTTTGCATTGCTAGTTTGCTTTCCTAACTACTTAGTTGCATGGGACTTGCATGCAATATCATTCCTTGTATCATTATTCTTCCACCAATGCTTGTCACTTAATCTTTAATTCGCATCGTATCTTAATTAATCTCTCGTAATAATATTTTGTCGCGTAGAGATTTCCCTTGTAATTCCTTAAGTACTTAATTGTGTAAATTCCTCGAATATCCATAACTCCTCGTCATAATTCCTAATAAATCTTTTAATACTCCAATAACTCTCAAATCCCAAGTTTTATAAATCTTACTAACAATAAGACTCTTGCCTTCAACAACCTTCCCTTTATCTTACATGGTGAATGTAACAACATACTTTCTCAGACAATCAATTCCATTAAACAACAGGGATGACTAAAAAGGTTCCAAATTGACAATGTCATATGATATTATATAAAAGAAAATATTACAAAAATTAGGGTTCTTACAAAATCCAGATTTCAAAATCCTTATAAATACCTGTTAACGAAATTCTCGATTTTACCATATTTTACCCAAGTGATTTTAATCTGATTCTTCAACTATATCAAACATTGTTTCACTTGTACTTGTTCATGCAACTTTAATTCTATAGATACATCATGTTGTGTTGATTTACTTTCCCTTTCGATATCAAGTCAATTCATTAATGCTGAATCATATTCCTTTGATCGTATTCACCTGATGCTATGTATGTTGAACCTAAATTATTATTTCTCACATGAAAATGAATAAATGCTAGATATCTGATTTCTGGTTTGAATTACTTGATATACATCTTTACTCGAATTAAGCAGGGTGGTCGATTGTCCCGACACCTGACCTGAGTATTAAAGACAGAATTGGAAGTTTTTATTAAATGAAAATGTTTTTAGGACTGAGGACGCCAGTTACTATATGAGTATTATGTTTTAGGCCAAAAGGGGCCTTGGATCCAGTTGAGTATTTGGATATACCAAGAGAGTATATCCGGAGTTTTAGTGTGACTGATCATCCACTTTAACTTGTTGCGTCAAAAATGAAAATCCAATTCTAACCTATAAATTGAGTATCCGGTTGGACATTGATTCTTATTGTTTGACCTTGAATTTTCGAGTATCAGTATTGAATTGTTAAAGCCTGGGTTCTTTGAAGTTTACAATGCTTATTCTGGTTGAACTAAAATTTTATCTGTTCTAGTTCCTGTTGCACCTCATTAATGGTGAAGTATTGGCCCTCGTGGTAACTTAAAAGTAATATCACATATTCTTTCACAGTATGAGTTGAAATTCTCCTGTTATCAGATTTGTTTCGATATTGAAATTGTTATCACTTTATGCACTTGCTGAGCATTGTTGGCTCACTCTTGCTTTTGTTTGTTTTTCTTCAGTTAATAGTGAAGTTTAGTAGACCTAGTAATGGACAGTGAGTATTGATCTTCGGGCAGTGGGAAGAGACAGTCGAGTTATGGATATCGCCAAATAGTGGATTGAGAATTGTCAAGGTTGGAGATATAATTAGATAGTGGTTGGTATATTCACAAATGTATAATATTTTTTATTATTCTGAGATTGAGTTGTAATAAAGTAATTCGATAGTTTGTTTCATACCATAACCTGTATGCAATCTTGGTTAAGGGATTTTAATGCTTTATCAGTTTATTTAATGTTTATATCCAAGTTAGTAATATGTTGATCGTGGTTGGTGGGCCCAAATCTGTACCCCGGATTCTCGGACCGTTACATGCAATATACTCTGCTTCAGCTGTAGATGTAGAAATTGATTTTTGTTTCTTGCTGTACCAAGAAACAAGTCTATCACCCAGAAATTGACAACTTCCACTGGTGCTTTTTCTGTCTATCTTACAGCCTGCAAAGTCTGCATCAGAGTAACCAAGTAGCTTCAAATCTGATTCTCTAGGATACCATAGACCTAAGGTTATGGTCCCCTTGAGATACTTAAAAATCCTTTTCACTGCTGTGAGATGTGGTTCTCTGGGATCTGCCTGAAACCTTGTACATAAACAAGTTGCATACATGATATCAGGTCTGCTTATTGTTAGATAAAGAAGAGATCCTATCATGCCTCTGTAGCTTGTCATATCTACTGGAGCTCCTGTGTCTTTGTCCAACTTTGTTGCTGTTGCCATGGGAGTTGATGCAGATGAGCAGTCAAGCATACCAAATTTCTTGAGAAGATTTCTGGTATATTTTGCTTGATTTATGAAAATCCCATCATTTGTTTGCTTCACCTGTAGGCCTAGAAAATAACTAAGCTCTCCCATTATGCTCATTTGATACCTGGACTGCATGAGCTTGGTAAACTTTTTACGGAGTTTATCATTAATAGATCCAAAAATTATGTCATCAACATATATCTGAACTAAAAGCAAGTCATCACTATAGTTAAAATAGAACCGTGTTTTATAAATTGCACCTCTATTGAACCCACTTTCTAAAAGAAATTGAGCCGGAGTTTCATACCATGCTCTTTGTGCCTGCTTAAGTCCATAGAGTGCCTTATCCATCCTGTAGACATAGTCTAGATATTTTGGGTCCATAAAACCTGGTGGTTGTTCAACAAACACTTCTTCTTCAAGCTTCCCATTCAGAAAAGCACTTTTCACATCCATCTGAAATACCTTGAATTTCTTGTGAGAGGCATATGCTAGAAAAATTCTTGTTGCCTCCAATCTTGCAACTGGAGCAAGAGTTTCATCATAGTCTATTCCTTCCTGCTGTGAATAGCCTTTTGCCACAAGTCTAGCCTTGTTCCATGTAACAACTCCCTCACTGTCAGTTTTGTTTCTGAAAACCCATCTAGTACCAACAACAGATCTATTCTTTGGTCCAGGTACAAGGGTCCATACTTCATTTCTTTCGAATTCATTTAACTCCTCCTGCATTTCTGTTATCCGGTCAGCATCATGAAGAGCTTCTTCTACCTTCTTTGGTTCATTCTTAGACAGGAATGCATGAAACAGACATTCACTTGCTGTAGCACTTCTTGTCCTTACTGTTGCATCTGGATCTCCAATAATTAAATCAGGTGTATGATATTTTGTCCATTTCCTAGCAAAAGGTAAATGGCTTCTATCAGTATGTGATCCTCCCCATTGATCCATGTTCTCCTGATTTTCTTGTTGTCTTTCTTCATTTTCTGAGGCTCCCCCTGAATTTGACTGCTCAAAGTTTGAACTGTCAGAGTTTGATCCAGATTTTTCAGCTGACTCACTATCAAAATTTGAGTCATCATTCTGATCATGCTCCCCCTCAACTGGTTCTCCCCTTTGATCTGGCTGAGAAGTTTCTTCGGTATTTACCAGTAGAGGTCCAGAGTATGCTTCAACAGAGTTTATCAGATAAGTTTCATCAGAGTTTACTTCATCAGAGGTTAAGTCTTCATTTTCAAAGTGCAGTTGATCATGTTCATTTACATCTTCAAGTCCAGTTATTTTCTTGTCATCAAATGACACATGAATTGACTCCATGATCATCTTGGTTCTCAAATTATAAACTCTGAATGCCTTAATTGACAGCGGATAACCAACAAAATTTCCTTCATCAGCTTTTAACTCAAATTTGGTCAACTGTTCAGGATGCGTTTTCAATACAAAGCATTTGCACCCAAACGTATGAAAATATTTCAGGTTTGGCTTCTTTTCCCTCACCATCTCATATGGTGTTTTTCCATGCTTGTTGATCAATGTGGCATTTTGAGTAAAACAGGCTGTTTAAACTGCTTCTGCCCAGAAATAGGTTGGCAATTTTGCTTCATCAAGCATAGTTCTGGCAGCTTCTATCAAGGTTCTGTTCTTCCTCTCAACTACACCATTTTGCTGTGGTGTACCAGGTGCAGAAAACTCTTGCTTTAATCCTCTGTTCTTGCAGAATTCTTCCATTGTTGCATTCCTGAATTCAGTTCCATTATCACTCCTGATTATTTTGACTTTGTGTTTTGATCCTTTGTCCAGCAACTTTACATGCTCCATCAGAGTTAATGCAGTTTCATCCTTCTTTGCTAGAAAATACACCCAAGTGTATCTGGTGTGTTCATCAACAATGACTAGAGCATATTTCTTTCTTTCAATTGACAAGACATTCACTGGTCCAAAGAGATCAACATGTAGAAGATGATAAGAATCAACAATTGAAGATTCAGACTTGCTCTTGAAAGATGACTTTCTTTGTTTGGCCTTTTGACAGGAATCACACAGTCCATCAACATTTAATAATGACTTTGGAAGTCCTCTTACAAGATCCTTTCTTATCAACTCATTGATGTTGTTCAGATTTAAATGAGAGAGTTTCTTATGCCACTTCCAACTCTCTTCACTAGACATTCTTGTGGACAGGCACACAGCTTTTCCATCAGAGTTTGTCAACAAACTTGCTTCAAAGATATTATTGCGCCTATATCAAACTAGAACAACTTTCCCTGTAGATTTACTGATGATTTCACAGTATTCAGGCTGAAAATCTACATGATATCCTCTGTCACAGATTTGACTCACAGATAGCAGATCATGCTTGAGTCCTGGAACCAGAGCTACGTTTATGATGATGACACTTCCAAGATTGATATTGCCATATCCCAGAGTACGTCCTATGTTGCCATCTCCATAGGAAACTTTTGGGCCAGCCTTCTCCACATACTCTGATAGCAGGGCTTTATTTCCAGTCATGTGTCCTGAACATCCACTGTCCAGGGTACTCTCCCTAACGCCCTGCAATCATAAACAATCACTGAAGATTAGATTTAAGGATCCAGACTTGCTTGGATCCTTTGGTTTTTTTAACTTTGTTAGCTTTAGCAACGGAATTTACATTATCAGAGTTTAAGCTAACTTTTTCAGAGTTTACACTTGCAGAATTAACCTTAACCCATTTCAAATTGGGCTTAAGTTCATAGTAGTTATGATAAATAGCATGATAATCCCTGCAAGTATAAATAGAATGCCAAGTACTTCCATAATGTTTGCAAAAAATTTGTGGTCTAGTTCTAACATTATCTTTCTTTATTCAGACTTGGAAGGTAAAGAATTAATGTTTTTGTTCTTCCTGCAGAAACTAGCAGGATGGTTAGTGCTACCACAGTTATGACTTGTTTTTCTTGGAGAAAAAGTAGCAAGCATTGGATAATTACCTTGAGTAATGCCTACTTTACCATTTCTATTCTTCCTAGACACTTTCTGTTTCTTAGCAGATTTTAACTCCTTAAGCTTATGCTTGAGTTGTTTATCTGTCATTGAACCAATATTAACCTGTTTAACATTAGTTTTTACTGGTTCTTTCTTAACAGCTTCTTTTTCACCCTCAGACTTAGGTTCATTTATTCCATGAACAAATTTTGTAGATGGAGATGTGTTCTAATTTTGACTTTGTTTTGAAACCTATGTTCATCTCCCTCACAGTAACCTAAACCAACTGTGTCTGACTGAAAAACCTCTTGAGTTTCTTTTCTAGAATGAGTCCAAGTTTTAATTATGTGATTTAACTTCTCCAATTCAGATTCAAGTTGTTAATATTTTCCTAGCAAATCCTCTTCTAGATAAACAGCGTCATCTCTTTCTTTCTGAACTTGTTGCATGTTTTCAAGTTTCTCTTCAACAATTTTACTTCTCACTTTAAGCTCAGAATTCTCAGATTTGATTCTCTCATTCTCTAAAGTCTGATCCCTATAACTGATATGCAAAGCCTTAAGATAGATTCTCAATTCAGTTATATCATCAGTATTATAAGCATAGGTAGTTAGAGGTGCATTGTTTTCAGAATCTTCAGATTCATTCTCAATAGAAGCCATGAGAGCATAGTTAACATCCTAATCTGAGTCTGAAGTGTCTGCCCAGTCTCTGCCTTTTGTGAAGAGTGGTTTTTCAGTTTTACCCTTCTTGCACTCAGGAGCATAGTGACCCATCTCCTTACACTTGTAGCATTGAATCTCAGACTTGTCTTTCTTCCCAGACTTGGTATCCTTTCTCTCAGACTTTCTGAAACTCTTTCTGTCAGAGTTTGAATCTTTCTTAGAAAACCTTTTTCCCTTCTTGAAGTTCTTGAAACCCATCTTCTTGAAGGTCTTCACCATCAAAGCATCCATTTGCAACATTTCTTCTTCTTCATCCTCAGAGTCAGATGATTCATCAGTGTTTGAATCAACATCAGAGTTTGATGACTCACTTTCAGAATGTATGACTAAAGCCTTTCCCTTAGCTTTCTTCCTTGATGCTTCCTTCTTCAAGGGTTTTTCTTCAACCTTAAGAGCAACAGACTTTGTCTTCTTGCTTGATCTCCTGTTTCTCTGCTCCAATTCCAATTCATGAGTTTTGAGCAGCCCATAGATTTCATCAATCTCAGTATCAGCAAGATCATAGTTATCTCTTATGGTGGTTGTCTTCACATCCCACTTTTCAGGTAAGGCAAGAAGAAATTTGAGATTTGAGTCTTCTAGATCATACTCTTTATTAACCAATGACAAATCATTGAGCAGTTTACAGAATCTGTCAAATGTTTCTATCATGGTTTCTTCAGATTTAGCCTCAAAGTGCTCATAGCCCTGTGTGAGTATGTTCCTTCTATTCTTCTTAATAGCAGCAGTTCCTTGACACCTAACCTCAAGGGCATCCCAGATTTCTTTGGCAGTAGTGCAGTTAATCACTTTATTAGACATAACATTGTCTAAAGCACTATGAAGTAGATGCCTAACTTTTGCATCCTTAGCAATAGATGAAAGATCTTCAGGAGTCAGATCTTTCTTTTCCTTTGGAACTGTTTTAGCTTCTTGACCAGCAGTAGCAATTGATAGCTTTGTAGGTTTATGAAGACCTTCATAAATTTTGTCAAGATATTCTGGATCTGTAGCTTCCAGAAACATGGTCATCTTCACCTTCCTGATTGAATACTCTGCTGGCCTGAGAATAGGAACCCTGATTGTCTCATAACGACTCACAGTTGTAGGTTGAGCCTTCTCAGAACTTGAACCTGTTGGAGGAGGTATCTCTACCATTGATTATAGCTGTGTGTGTGGATCTTAAACTGTATAGAGTAACAGATTGGCTCTGATACCAATTGTTAGGCCGAATACACAATTATAATCAAGATTGTATGAGAGATTAACAATAAAACACACGTTTAAACAATTAAAAACTGTTTGGAATTAATAACTCCTCTCTCAGTGATGTAAAATATCACAGAGAGCTGCTTAGGTTACAATGAATAATGTTTCACAATGATCGATACCCTTCTAGGGTTAACCTAACTGTATATATAAGATATACAGCTGCTATACAATCGATAATTGATACTCCTATAAATTAGCTATACAATTGATATCAATTACGATTGCTACACGTCTCCTTATTCAACTCAATCTCTTTGACAGCTATTCAATCTTCAAAGATATTGCTTCCATAATAATTCTTCAAACACTGTTGACCAGTAGACGCTGCCTCCAGACAGAGTTTAACAAACTCTGTCGAGCTTCCAACTGTCAGCGTTTAACTAAACTCTGACTGCTTCTAGCTAAACTCTGATAATTCACTGTAACACTTAAACACTGATTAATATTCACATCAATTATTTCTAACATTCCCGCCTGCATTAAATTTCAAAAAAAAGGTGAACTTTTTCCCGCTCACCCCCAATTTCTACTTTCGACCGAATATGGTCGAATTTATTTTTTAAATTGGCGGGAACTTTCCCGCTTACTTTTGGCGGGTGCTAAATTCGATCTGTTCATAAATTCGGTCGAAAATGTTACTAAATTCGACCGTTTGTTTTCGACCGCTTTTTATTTCGACCAACTCCGATCGAAATTAGCCGCCCCAGATAATTTCGACCATATATGGTCGAAAGTACCCGTAGTCGAAAATAATCAGTCGAAATTAGCCTTAGTTTCTTGTAGTGACTTCTCAAACCCTATAATCTCCCACTTGGAGTTTGATCACATCTTCACTTCACTCTTTTTAATCTAGTAATACCCAATACTTCAATCAGTAGTTCTAACTAGTGTAGCACCTTCTCATCAATCAGTTCTGAAGGCTAATTGAAGCTATGCAAAGCTTCAACTTTTCATTATTACATATTTCTTCAAGGACAAATACCATTGCTAATCAACTCTCTAATAAAGTGATATTTCAGCTAAATATGCTTTGTCCTAGCATGAAATGCAAGATTCTTCGCAAGATGTACAGCACTTAAACAGTCACTATACAAAACATTATCCGCATGTTTCTTGCCCAACTCCTCAAGAAAATTTTTCAACCAAATCATTTCCTTGCTTCAGAGATAGCCATATATTTTTCTTATATGGTTGAAAGAGCAACACTCTTTTCAAGTCGAGACATCCGACTAACTGTTGTGCCACCTAAAGTGAAAATCTATCCCGTAGTATTTTTTTCTTGTTTCTAAACATCCATTCAAATCTGCAACAGAGAACCCTTCCATGATAACATCTTTCTTACTAAAACATAATGCAACATTGGATTTACCTTTCAAGTAGCGCAACAACCACCTGACTGCTTCCCAATTATCTTTTCTTGGATTAGACATGAATCTGCTAACATCTCCCACTGCATGAGCAATAATTGGCCTTGTAAACACCATAGCATACATCAACCGCAACTACAGATGCATACGGAACTTTAGCCATATCTTTCTTGCCTTTATCCATTTTAGTTTACTACTTCTTCGTGAGATTGAAGTGAGTCTCCAGTGGTGTACTTCTGGTCTTTGCGTGCTAGACACTGATCTTTTGCAACAATTTCTCTATATACTTCTCTAGCGATAATTTTAAAGTACCTTCAGATCTATTCCTTGTGATGATCGTACCAAGTATCTATTTTGCTGCACCCATATCCTTCATCTCAAACTCCTCAGACATCAAAATGTTTAACCTGTTGATTCTCTCATGTTTGATCCCGCTATCAACATGTCATCAACATACAGTAACAATATGATACAAGATGAATGAAACTGTTTAAAATAACAATAGTAATCCATAGCACTTCTAGTGTACCCATTCTTCATCATAAAGCTATCAAACTTCAAGTACTGTACCATTGTCTTGGTGCTTGCTTCAAACCATACACGCTTTTATAAGCTTGCAAACAAGATTTTCATTCCCAACTACCTGAAATCCCTCTGGTTGTACCATGTAGATGTCTTCCTCAAGATTACCATGTAGGAACGCGGTCTTAACATACGTTTCTCTTGATGTAACTCTTTTGCAACCACAATACTTAACATAATTCTAACAGTAGTCATCTTAACAACCGAATAAAATATATCAATATAGTAAATAACCTTTTTATGTTGATAACCCTTGATTATAATCTCACTTTGTATCTCCTGCTGCCATCATGTTCTTTTTTAATCCGGAACACCCACTTATTCTGTAAAGCCTTCTTTTCTGATGGTAATTCTGTTGAAGACCAAGTCTCATTCTTTTCAAGAGAACTCATCTCTTCTTCCATGGCTGATTTCCACTGAACTGAATCGTTCACCCGAACTATCTCTAAATAATACTAAGGCTCCCCATCCTCGGTTAATAACATATAATATGCTGAAGGAGAAAATCTTTGTAGTGCTCTCACAATTCTACTAGATCTTCTTACCTCAGCCTGTGGAGTAACTAGAACTGTGTCATCACCATTCCCCGAACTCCCACAATTTCCTGCAAGGTCTTCTTCAGTAATATCTTCAAGCATTGCTTTCTCTTTCTCAGATTGTTTTATCGTAAACTTGGAATAGACTGCAAGCTTATCCTTGTACACTACATTCTCGTTAAAAGTAACATCTTTAATTCTAAAGATCTTCTTCTTCAGTTCATCCCAAAAATAGTAACGCATATCATCTTAACATCTGAGACATAACCAACGAAGATTCACTTCTTTGCTTTCGGATCAAGCTTGTCTCTGTCAGAATCTTTAACACGCATATTAGAAACACAACCAAAAATTCGCAAGAAGGAAAGATTTACCTCCTTTTTTTCCACTCTTCTTCAAAAATCTTGAACCCCAAAGAAACTGAAGGTCCTCTGTTTATGAGATATGTTGTTGTGCTACCTACATCTACCCCAAAAATCTTTGGAAACCCTGCATGTAACCTCACACTCTTAGCCCTCTCATTCAAGATTCTATTCATGCGCTCTGCAATACCATTCTGTTGCGATGTTTCTGGAATAGTTTTATCAATCTAATCCCATATTCAGCTCAATAGCTTTTAAACTCATCACTATTGTACTCACCACCACTATCGGACATCACACTCTTAACCTTCAAAATAGTCTGATTTTCAACTTCGGTCTTCCACTTTTTGAAAGTAGCAAACATATCTGATTTATTCTTCCAAAAATAAACCCATACCTTTCTAGTGGAATCGTCAATGAAAGTGACATAGTAGTGAGATCCTCCCAACGATGCAACTGCTATTGGACCATATACATCTACATGAACTAGCTCTAACTTCTCAGCCTTGGGTGTCCTACCTGATTTTTTAGAAGTAAGTCGTTTATGCTTTCCAAGAACACATGGCTCACATAAACCAACTTCCACATTCTTCAACTCTGGAATCTTCCCCTTCAAAGTTAACAGCTTCATACCCTTCTCACTCATATGACCAAGTCTTTGGTGTCACAAAATTGAAGACCCAATCTCATCAACAACTTCATTTGCTTCATAGCTAAATTGTTCAACTATGTACAACGTCCCATTTTTCTCTCCACGAGCAACAACTAGATTCGCCTTTATAACCATTCAATGTCTGCCTCCGAAAGTAACTCGATGCCCTTCCATTTCTAATTGACACACATATATCATTATCTTCTTAAGTTCACGAATGTACCTTACATCTTTCAACGTCCAGCTAGTTCCAAACATGTCTTGAGATTAATATCTCACATGCCCGTAATATTCAAAGTCTCATCATCATCAAGATGGACTTTATCAAAATTTTCAAGTCTGAAATTTAACATCAAATCCTTGCAAGGGGTAGCATGGAATGATGCACCAGAATCCATATCCCATGATTCAACTAAATATTCAACATAACAAATCAAAGCTTCATCATTCACCACTTCTTCAACTACATTAGCTGAATTATCCTTTTTCTTCTTTCCGTTAGGAGCTGCGGGAGCCGTGCATTGATTTCTGAAGTGACCCTTCTCTGAAAATTCCAACAAACAATCTCCTTGCAATCTTTGGACTGTCCTCTCTTTTTTTTGACTTTGATCTATTATACCCCTGATTTTACCCCTTATCAGACTTTCTGCCTCTACTCAGTACTAAACAAGGAATCTCACGACTCTCCAGAGTTTCTCCTACGAATATCTTCTCCACTAGCCACACTAATTTTGTATTGATCTCTCACAATTATGTTATGTTGGTGTTTTACAGTACATGAGAATATTTATAAGAGAAGAATCTAGGTCCATATAAATCAGAGTCTAATTCTAAAATTCTTAACTCTAATTAGAGTCTAATTTTAGAATTCCTAGCTCAAATCAAAATCCAATTCCGAAACATGATAAATTTCACAAAACCAACAATCATGGACCACTTTCTGACATTTTAGTGCCTTGTGTGCTAGGTGTCATTGAATCAAAGCTAACTATGAACGTTTTACTAATCAAAATTTCAATCATTTTTATTTTATATCGATCGAAATACAGTCGGAAAGGTGTTCGATTTCCTTCCGATTGTATTGGTCGTAACTTTTGTAGAAATATTTTTGGATGGGGCTTAACACCGATTGAATAATAACAATTATTTTTTATGAATGCAGTAGGAAATTTATGAAAGTGATCCGTATTGCCCTATACTCGGTTGTAATTTACAACCGAGAAATGGTCATTTTTTATCACTTTTTTATACTCCCACCGTTCCTAAAAAATTTTCCTGTTTGAGTTGGATACGTTTGTCAACACATATTTTTAATTGTTAATATCTTTAATTTCATATTAATATTAAATATAAAAATTTCACTGTATTAAAGTACTAACAAATACGAATCCAACAAGATCACTCATGACTATATTTGGTCTTATAGATTAAGTGTAAATTAATAATCTATCTCATGTAATGAACAGAACCACATTCTGAATGGGAACAACATTATGAAACAGAGGAGTATTTTAGAGCAGCAGATATGGGGCCCAGTTTTTTTTTATTCGCTGCAATTCTCACCTCCCATACATGAATATGTACGATACAAATTCCAAATATCCCAAAACAATCTACATCTATATCTATACTATTATATTAAAGCCGAAACATTGAAAGTTTTGGTTTTCGGTTTGGTTATTCCATTTATTTTGGTTTTCGGTTTGGTTAATTTAATTTTTAATTAATTTTAAATATAAAATAAATCAATTTTAATCCGTTATTGGCTATAGTCCTAAAGACACAATACTATTTTATATTTACACCATTACTAATACAGCTAAACTTAAAACTTCCGTTGCCTTCACGGACACTGCGCACAGATAATTAAATTATAAAAATAACTTAAAAAGCTAATTACTAAGGTTAACGTAATTATATTCAGATTAAAATTTCTTTATCCATATTGAGCTTCTACTTGGACTCTTTTTTCAGCTCCAACAACTCAATTACCCATTTTTTCTAAAGATTTTACTTCTAATTGAAACACTTTACCATTTAATTTAAAACTAATATTACAATAATTAATATATATCCCAAATATCACACCATATCTTTCCGTAATTATTTTAGTAGTAATTTTTGTAATTAAAACAAGTTACTTTTTAATTTAAAATTAATCTTGCGATAACTAATATACACCCAAAAATATCTCACCACATATTAAAATCATTATTTTTAGTAATAAATAAGAATCGTTAAATCTAATAATAAGATATATTATATGATTAAATTAATTTACTAAAAATTCAAAGTTAGAACCCGTCAACGACATTTTTAATTTAGGATTTTACAAAATAAATTTCAAACCATGCATATCATTATAAAAATTTATATTAAATTAAAATTAAAAAATTATTAAAAATAAGGATTATATAAAAACATAATTATAATGTTAAATAAATTTTATAACCTTTTAAAAGAAACCCGTGCTTCGCACGGGTTATAAGCTAGTTATTATTATACTATAATAAGCAAAAGGGGGTATAATTTGTAGTTGGTTATCCCCTCCTTTTGGTTATCCTTTTTTTGGTTATCCCACTACTAAAAAAGAATTAAAAAATAAAAAATAAAAAATAAAACATATGCGCACGTAGTAGCTACTAATTCAACCTCCATCACTAGCTTTAAGAGATAAGATACGTATTACTACATAAAAGGTTGAAAATCAAGAAAAAGTTGATACACTGTTTTATATATAATTTGAAAAAGGATATAAATTCCACGGAGTTATGTATCTGCTATTGTATATAATTCTCTTATTGACATTAATTAAAATTTCAGTTACAAATTAAAATCCGAGTATAAAAAATCATTTTTAATAACACATTTTTAAACCATTACGTGCATTAAAACTATATATATATATATATATATATATATATATATATATATATATATATATATATATATTATATAATAATTATGTGTGGTATAATTTGGTTGTTTGGTTCAACCATTCAACCATCTAAAAGATAGTTACCGTTAGATATTTAGTAAATAGATGATAACCGTTAGATCTAATAATAAGAAATATTCTATATTTAAATCCCTCTCCTAAAGATCCAAGGTTCGTATCACGTCAAGTCGTCAACAACAAATTTACATTATGATTATATATTATTAGTTCTAATCAATACATATCATTTATTAAATAACTATTATTATTACTAATAATTTTATTAATTAATATATAAAGTTAAATTATATCCATATAATAAATTATTATACTCTATTTTACTAAATTAAATAATTTTAAAAGTATTTAAAAGTAACTCGTGCTTTACACGGGCTATAAGCTAGTAATTATAACCATAAAATCAACATAAACATCAATATTAACTTATTTACATTAACGTGTTCCCAAAACCATGATCGTGCAAATATTTACATTAACGTGCCAAACCAACATAATTACATTTTCAAATTGTTCAAACGTAGTGATAAACTAACTGGTCAAACTTAAATTAAAAGTTCTCACATCACAACAAGTTCATAGCTCAAACATAATAAATATTTAGAAATTAGGCTAAGCACTGTCATCCTTTACTTCCTCGCCATACTTGCTATTGTTGTTGGTACTACTGTCATCGCCTTGTTGAGCCATATTGCCTAAACACATATAAGGTTAATATAAGTCATAAAATACATCACTTGTTACAAAAAAAATCTTAAATTAAAAAATTTTAAAATTTATTGTTTGATGTTCCGTCTCATATTTTTTGTAAATGGAGGTCATATAGTTTTAAGAGCAAAATGATTCTCGAAATTGTTCCTAAATGTCAAGTGACATCTTTTAATTAGTGGAACTCATATGAATAAATGGAAGCTTTCTTTATTTTTAAAATACATATACAATCAGAATTTGACAATTAAACTTTTGGGAACCGTTCTGGGAATTTTTTTGGGGACTCTAGCATTTCTCTAGTTTCAATATGTAAATCAAATACCAACCAATAGTTTTGTCTTAAGACCAGTAGGCATGGTTCTAAAAATCCCCGATTTAATCGATTAATCCTCGATTTAACCGATTAATCTTCTGTAAGGTAATTAACCGATTTGATTTTTGAAATCTGATTAATCCTGTGAATTTATTTAAAATGATATGTTTAATTTTAAATTAGACTAATATATTAAATATTATTATAATATCCGATTAATAGTCCGATTAATCATTCCGATTATTCCCCGATTACCCGATTAATCTTAAATCGATACCCCAACTAATTTATACCAATTTTTACAACCTTGCCGGTAGGTAAGTATTGACGTAAGTATTGACGTGGACGTCATGTCAATGATCATAGTTTAAAGTAGGATCTGCTTTGGTTGGAGGTCTTTATAATCGGTCGGTTAAACGTAAATACCAACAAAATTGTATTGGACGGTCGATATTTTATTCCGCGTTCATCGATTTTTTGATAGTCAAAAAACTCGGCCATTATTTATTCTATATCTATACTATATTGTAATAAGCAAATCTTGATAGTTTATTTTTTTGGTTCAACCAATCTCTAAAAAAACAGTGATTGTTAGATATTTAGTAAATAGATGATAACCGTTAGATCTAATAACAAGTAATATTCTATATTTAAATTCCTCTTCTAAATATTCATGGTTCGAATCCCATTGTAATATACGTGATTTTAATAATAATAATAATAATAATTTGGAATTTTAGATATTTAATAATAATAATAATAATAATAATAATAATAATAATAATTTGTATTTACTAATTAGAGAATAATATTATTATATTGCATTTTATATACCTAACACTCTCGAAGGTAGTAATAGAAGAGTTAAATCTATATATTATACCCATATCATATCATACGGAGTCATACAACCCTAAAATAGGTTTTAGGAAAGATAGACACTCAGTAGCCGCACATTAGAAATCGGATAAGCAGGAGGGAGAACTTGAGAGTGGTCATATCCTCATAGGGTCACTTCATCATCTACGTAAGCTAGTACTCTTTTTCCTTATTAATTTATTAATTTATGATACAATACTATGCATTATCTCCTGGTTCTTTACTTTTGGAATATTAAACCAAGACATTGCATTAGTATACATATATATGGTGTAAGTGATTATTTTATCAATATACGTGTACCTGCAGTCTGGCACTACTAATGAGGTGGTAGAAATTTAAGGTTTTAAGATTTGTGTTGCAAGAAGAAACCATCTTCTAGTATTTTTATAATCTATATAAATATATTATGCATTGTTTATTTGGTTTATTAAACTAGTACATCAATTATTTTATTCTCTGGTCAGGTTTACGTTTAACATAATTGTCATTGCCGAAAGTGTTTTAGTAAAAATATTATTTTATAAATTTGGTTATGTTTGGTTAATTATTAATTTGGTTAATTATATTTTATAATTAAATAAAGTGAGTCATATAAGTTAGCATGTGTTATCATCTGCATCGGGGAAGAATTTATTATTATTATATTTTATATGTAGATCGCGGCCCGGGGGTTTAGAGGATCGTTACGAATTTGTTAGTATTTTAGTTGCTATATTCGAGGTACGGATTCTCTTTCCTTTTTATTCAGCGCTATTCTTAAATAGAAATATTTATAGTTGATTTGTTTTGCTCTCAAATCTGTTAGATTTGTTTTATCCCGATCTGACTATTTTGACTTCTAAAAGTATTTTTAACTTCTTTCAAAATATTCAAATATCTGTTTTTCGATTTCAAAAATATGTATTAATTTGTTTTGAAAAATATTCAAATATTTGTTTCTGTACTTTCTAAAATTGTGAATTTAAATATCAGTTGAAATATTTGGAATATCCATTTTATGTGATTTACAAAATTTTGCGAAAATATTTTAGTTGAACCCTTAGTGATATAGGGTATACCGAGTTAACCAGCTGTAGGGGTACTACAGCCATGTCATTGCGGCACCAGTGACATGACACTTCATTAGCAGTGTGATTGGTCATGGCGTATCCTTCTGATAGCTCAGGTGGCGAGCTTTTGCGCATTTTGATATTTGTTTCAGGATACGTGGGTGCACCCAGATTTTGTGTTTTGTGATTTGATTTGACGGTGACGTTGTATATGCCGTACACGTTATCCGATTTGTTGCACACATTAGGTACCCTATGATGTGTGTATCTGTATTTGTTCTGTTCTGTTATGATCTCGGTATGAAATATCCTAACCCCTCGTGCTTCAGCCATGCTTATTATTAAAATAAATGTTTTATTATAAACTGTCGATTATGCAATTCTATTTTTCTGTTTTATAAACTGTATTCCAAATCCATACTGGGCGGTTGGCTCATGCCGTATTCTTTTTCTGGCAGGTGCTTAGGGGAATCTGGGGCTGTGTGATTGAGAGCTACCCTTAATTTCATTTCTTAGGATATATGAACTTCTAGCGTTATTAAGACTTAAAGTTTATTTCGAGATTTCTGTTTTTCTGTTATTAATGCAACACTAAATGTGTCTTTAGGGCTTATTTTTAGCCCATATCATTTGCCCCCCAACTTCTAGGAAAACTGATCAGATTTTCGTAGAAGTTATATTTGCCTTAATCGAGACTCAGGGTCGTTTTATCCCTTACCTGGGACTTCTTAATTTTCCTACCCTTATATGGGAATTTTGGTTTACACTGGTGTTTCACGAGTATCGTCTTGATTGTAAAGTGTGGAGCGACCTACACATTTACGACGATTGGACATATTCGAGGCTTTAATTTTTGCTTGCTTTTAGCAATTTCGGTACTTACATAGAGTTTTTATGCATTATTAGCATAAATTATTGCTCAATTTGTCAAGAAAATATTTCTATAATTTTTCTCGTATTTTTCTGTACTTTTCCTAATATTTTAGGAATTTTTATGTACCCACAGGTATTTTTCATAATTTTTCCTAATAATTTAGGAATTTTTATGTATCCACAGGTATTTTCCTTAATTATTCCTAATAATTTAGGAATTTTTATGTACCAACAGGTATTATTCCTAATAATTTATGAATTTTTATGTACCCACAGGTATTTTTCGTAATAATTTAGGAATTTTTATGTACCCACAAGTATTTTCCTTAATTATTCCTTATAATTTAGGAATTTTTATGTACCAACAGGTATTATTCCTAATAATTTAGGAATTTTTATGTACCCACATGTATTTTCCTTAATTATTTCTAATAATTTAGGAATTTTTATGTACCAACAGGTATTATTCCTAATAATTTAAGAATTTTTATGTACCTACAGGTATTTTTCGTAATAATTCAGGAATTTTTATGTACCCACAGGTATTTTCCTTAATTATTCCTAATAATTTAGGAATTTTTATGTACCGACAGGTATTATTCATAATAATTTAGGAATTTTTATGTACCCATAGGTATTTTTCGTAATAATTTAAGAATTTCTATGTACCTACGGGTATTTTCCTTATTTATTCCTAATAATTTAAGAATTTTTATGTACCAACAGGTATTTTTCGTAATTTTTCCTAATAATTTAGGAAATTTTTGGTACCCACAGGTATTTTTCTTGTTAACTTATAAAGTTCACGGGCTTGTTTATAACTTTATAAACTACAGGGGTCTTATCGTAGACTCAGCAAAACCTGAGGTACCAACTTGCATTTTTTGCTAAAACTATTAACCAACTTCGACCAGGCCTGGTCGAATTAAGCGCCTTCATTTGTTTTGGTCGAAGGAAAGTTCGAGTAGAAATGCTGCTCGATTCGACTAGGATTGTGATCGAACCCCTTTTTTTTTCTTTTTTTCTTTTTTCTTCTCATCACTTTTTTTCTAAATATTATTATCAAATAATAATATTTATTTAATCTAAAATATGGATGATTTTGGCCCCTTATTCGGAGGTGTCCGACTTGGATAGAATTTCACTCAAATTATTATTATTTTTAATAATAATAATTTTTGTAATTTTATAGGGGTCCTCAGCCCTAATATTTTCGTAATTTACGATCGTATTTTTGGCCTCATTGGCTCGAAATTCGTCCTGAATTGAGGTCATTCATGACTCTAGGCACATAAAATTTTTCATTATATAGCTTTTTTTTGTACCAGTATTTGTGGTATTTTAGATCAGGATTTTCGATCAGGAATGCTGACCCTTAGATCAGGATTTTCGATCAGGAATGCTGACCCTTAGATCAGGATTCTGATCGAAATAAGGGCCTTCCCGGCTTCTTGGTCGAAAAGATTTTTGATCAGGAATCCTGACCCCTAGGTCAGGATTTTCGATCAGGGATGCTGACCCTTAGATCAGGATTTTCGATCAGGAATGCTGACCCTTCGATCAGGATTCTGATCGAAATAAGGGCCTTCCCAGCTTCTTGGTCGAAAGGATTTTCGATCAGGACTCCTGACCCCTTCGACCAGGATTCTGATCGAAATAAGGGCCTTTATTTGGATGACGTGTGGCCTCTCCGAGCCTTTAGCTCCTTACAGCTAGCTTCCGTGCCCCCGTGGCATCGTTTGGCAACCAGCCATTATCAAGGGTGCTTTGATAGGATCTATCCAGCATCCTCCTATTCTGATAGGAGCAATAAGCATAGAATCAGTCGTAAGGGTTCTCAGAACTTAGAAGTAGACGCTCCCAGAATGGGTCTCGACCCTTGAATTGAGATAAGGCATCGACCTTTGTATTCTCCTCCCTTGGGATATACTTGGCACTCATCTAACTGGGCTATCGCAGCTTTCACAATCCTCAAGTATTTTGCCATATTCTTTTCTCTAACCTCAAACTCTCCATTGACTTGTGAGACTACCTGCTTTGAGTCTCCATAGACTTTCAGGTTCTTGACCCTCAGGGCTCTTGTTAGTCCAAGGTCGGCTATCAGAGCTTCATACTCCGCCTCGTTGTAGGTTGTTTGGACGTCCAACTTCAAGGCATACTCGAGTGTGAACCTGTTAGGCCGAATACACACTAATAATCAATATTAGATGAGAGAATAACAATTAAGATGATTATGCACTTTAAATCTTCTGGTATTAAAAACCCTCTTCGTGATGTAAACTTTCACAAAGAGCTGCTAGGTTACAATAAAGATAATTCGATGCACGATACCCTTCTAGGGTTAACCTAACTGTATTTATAAAACATACAGCTGCTATACAATCGCTAATTGATATTCCTAATAATCAGCTATACAATGATATCAATTACAGATTGTCACACGTCTCCTAAGTCAACTCGATCTCTTTGATATCTATCCAGTCTCCAAAGATCTCGCTTCCATATCAATCTTCAATTGATCTCTAATATCTTCTGTTGACTCCGTACGCACTGCTTCTAGACAGACTTTACTAAACTCTGTCCAGCTTCCGTCAGTCAGACTTTACTAAACTCTGACTTCCTTCCAGTTAAACTCTGATATTTCACTGTTACACTTAAACACTGAAACATTACATCAATTATATCTAACAATCTCCCCCAACTTGTTCATTAGCAAAAATGCACAAGTTAATAGATAATTGATGATGTCAAAAACAAATAATCATATACAGTGTTTAACAACTAAACAGAGTTTAAACTGATACTTAACAAAATTACAGTAAATATGAAAAACTTACAGAGCATAAATTACTTTATCCTTTCAACATCCCATGCTGTCTTCAAGTACTCTGTTAGCAATCTCTCTTCTGCAACTTCAAGTGCTCTTTCCATCTGTAACTTGATCTCTCGAAGCTTAGGATCTGTACCATCTGTCTGATAAATGGCTGATCTCAGATCATAGATGTTGTTCTTCTTCATTTCATTTCCAAGTCTGATAAAATATGACTTTGCTGATTCTGAATTAAATTCAAGCACAGTGATACCCAAATCAGTTCTCAGCTTAGCACTGTTTCTCTTCATTTCAACCATTCTTCCTTTGTAATCTAAGTACTTTGGTACATATTCAGACTTGTCTTTGATTCCACAAATCATCTTTGATCTTTTCATCTGGTATCTGAGCACTTCTGCAGCTCGGTAAGTAGATCTGTTATTCACCTTGAAAATATGTAAGACATACTGCAGTTCTTCATACATTTTCAAATGAATATCATGCTCTCCAATTTTGTAAACAGTCCCATCCTCCATGAAATACAACAGAAAGTCTTTATTTAGACTTCTTTGATGAATCAACTGTACTAATTCCAGCTTGTCCAAATTAACTTGAAAGACACCCTTGCCTGGAGCAGCCAGTGATGAATGATCTCTAGGAGTAATATTCAAAGTCCTTTCTCTGTTTGACCCTAAACCAGCCAAATCATGATGTTGCTTAGCAATCAATGCTCTGCTTTGAAAAATATCACCTCCTTGAACTTTCTCAGTATTATCAGGAATAGTAGGTCTCACAAAACCATGAATTGGAAGAGTAGTTTGTACAACATGTGTAGAAACAGAGGTCGTAACTTGCCTTAACTTCTTTAAACTCTTATCATCTTCAACAACTTTTTCTTTAAGCTTCAATCTAGCCTCATCTGCTGTTGGCTTTCTTGAATGAGACAATCTCTGATCAGCATTGACATTTTCATTGATCTTAATGCCTTTAAGAACAGGCCTTGATGCCTTTTCATCTTTCTTCTTGAATTTCCCAGACTTAAGTTTTTTCTCATGTTCAGCTTTAAGTCTTAGCTCTTCAGCCTTTACATCTTCAAGAGTAACATCATTTCCATGTTCTTCAAGAAACATATTTGCAGCTAACTCTGTATCATTCTGTGGACCTTCAGCAGTGTTTGCTTTAGCAGAGTTTGCTTTAGACCTTGTAATTGCTCTTTTGGTCTTACCAGATCCACCTCCATCTGCAGCATCATCCTTCCTCTCCAAGGATTGAAATTGTTTGCAAGCAGTGTTTGCGACTTTCTCCCCCTTTTTGACATCATCAGGAATCAGGATGAAGGTTAGCAACTCCAAAGAGTTTGCAATGGAATCTATTTTGGTAGCCATCGGAGTTTGATTTTCTTCCACCTTGGCCAATCTAGCTGAATAAGTTTGATGTCTAAGAGTAGCTTCCTTCTCCCTTTTGAAATCAATTTCAGTAATATCTCTTCGAAGACCATTAATATCTTCTGCAGCGGCATCAAATCGTTTATTAAGGACTTTGACCTGAACAACAGTTGCCTTCAAACAGGAAGCAATGTCAGGATTTTTAATTTCATCTGCAGCCTTTTTCACAAAGTCTGCTGCCCTGCTAATTGGAAAAATGCAATCTGATTGATACCATCTGGCAGCTGATCTTTCAAAGTGTTCTCTTTCAAGATCATGACATGTAGGAACCTCAGGACCAGACACAGGATAGGCTTGCACCTTGGAATTAATTTGTACTGGTGCACTCAGAAAAGAATCAGAGTTTGCACTGCTTTCACCTTCAAGTTCAACACTTGCAGCTTTAGCATTGTCAGCCATAGTTTCTGCAAATTCTTCTGCAGCCTTGTCAAGATTTTCTTCATGTTGCTCAGGCTCAGCAACAGAGTTTACATTTGAGTCATCAACAGGCATAGGCTGAGAAGTAGCCTTGGTTGCTTAATCAACCTCATCACCTCCTTTAATAGTCTGGTGAGCATCTGAGATTAACTCTGTATGTGATGCTACAGTTTCAGAAATGACAACTGTAGGTTGACCAGCTACACCAGTTGCTTCAGATTGAGCAAAAATAGATGAGATAGGATCAGAGAATGGCATGAATGAATCAAGAATATCATCCATTGGAGAGAAGCCATCTCTATTATCCTCTTCTCCAGGCATTTAATCCTCTGCAGGCATTTCAACCTCTACAGGCATATCAACCTCTGCAGGTATATCTTTTTCAGCCTCAACAGTAGGTGTTTGCTGTGAAACCACCTCTGGAACTTCAACATTTTCATCATCAGAATCAGAGATTACTAGTTTTCTTCTCTTAGCTAGAGGCACTTCATCTGAATCCTCTTTACTAGATTCTGCCACCATAGAGGGTGATTTAGGTCTTTTTGCTCTTTGAATCTTCCTTTTGCATAAACAGCTCTAGGAGATGTCTGTTTTGCTTTGGTGTGTTTCTCTACTGTCTTCCTAACTCTTGCATGTCTTTCAGTAGTTGCTGCTGATTGCTTTACTCTGCCTCTTTTTGATTTAGGTTGTGGTTGTGGTTGAGATTGTGATGGTTCAGTGTTTAGTTGTTGAGTGTGTGAAGATTGTTTTATGATTGGAGATTGAGGATTTTGGGTTGGAGCAGTGTTTGTGATTGGTGATGGAGTGTTGTGAGTGGATGCAGGTTGCGGTTCAGGGATAGTGGTTTGGTTTGAGGTTGCAGGTTGTTGAGTAGGTACAGTGTGGGTAGGTGATGTAGGTGGTTCAGTGTTTAAGGTTTGAGTATGATCAGTGTTTAGTGGTTCAGGTTGTGGTTCTGGTTGTGGTTGATCTTGAGGTTGGTTGAGAAAATTCTGCAAAGCAAGTGGCAGAACAAAGACAGGTAGGTTTTCTTTACCAGCATCTTTATTAGTCATATCAGAGAATATTCTCTTGTTGACTCTAAAAGGCTGAATCACATCAGCTTCAACAGTCTCTAAACCAGATACACAAGCAGTGAATAGCATTTGACAAAACCGAGCAAAATAAACTGTAGTAGACTCTGACAGTTTATCACCTAGATTCATTAGAACATATCTACCAAAATCAAAATTACTACCATAAAGTAGAGAATACCCGATTTGTAGACTGTCCATTGGAATAGCATCCCAGTTAGTGACCTTCTTCTGGAATGTTCTTGTGATGCAGTCAAAGAAAAAATTCCATTCCTTCCTGAGATTAGGCCTCTTTACACTGCCAAGCTTGTCAAGAGAATCCATGTAGCCTATCTCCTGTAGCATCTGTCTCAATTGAGGTTCACCAACATAAGCATAAGAGGTGTGTGTATCAAACCCCATCGTTTCTCTGACAGTTTGTGGAGTAATCACAAACTCTTGTTCATCATGAGTGAAGATGATGTTTGGAGTCCCATTCTCTCCTCCATCCACATAGACTGAGTTTCGCCAAAAAGTGGCAATTTGAGATTGCAGAGAGAGTACTAGGTTTAACCAGAGCTTGTCCAATCTCTGAGTCTCTTAAGAAGTTCTGCATAAGATGAAACGCTTCTGGAACACGTTCATTATTGAGTGGGGATGCATAATTGTTAGGGACAAAACGTAGACCAAGAACATTGAATGATTTAGAAGCCATTGAATCAAGAAATGGGCAAGAAATCACAATGAAAAGTGTATGTAGGAAAAGTGTTTGCGAAAATGCGTAAGTGAAAACTGAGAGAACTGTGAGATGTAAAAGTGAGTGGGTGAAAGTAAAAATGAAACGATGTACACAAAAGTAATTAGAGTTGTAATTAAAAATTAAAACTCAATCGTTTGTGTATTCAAACACTCAACAGTTCCTAGATTAATGTGTGAGTGGGACACAATAATGAGTGAGTGGGACATGTGTCATACATGCAATGGATCAGTTAATCACCCGCAGTAAAAATAGCAATTATCACCGCTGTATTCTCTTTCCTATTTCCAAGACAGTTTAACACAATACACTTATTAACAGTTGTCAAAAGCACTATTTACTCCAAAATTTTCAAATTATCCAAATGAAAATTTACCTTAGAGTACTAACCACAAATCAACAGCGTTTGTCAATTCTCCAACTTTATCACCGAAACCCTTTCAAAAATTGCACAGTTGTGAAAATATGTGTATGTGTAGCAGAGTTTACCAAATCAATTTTTAGAGCATCTAATTTTTCATAAAATCCATAAAGTAAATCAATAAACACTGGATGCACAAACTCTCATAGTAAACACTGACTTTATGATGAAAGCTAAACTCTGTAGTAATCAATCTATATACAGTAACATTTAATTTATTTTATACCCCCTCTATTGCTTATATATATATATATTATTCATTCCAGTAATTAGAGGTTGGAGCCAGTCACCAAAAATTCAAAAATTTTAGCCCTTATCATTTTGATAAGTTCCTTGGTCTAGTCTTTGACTAGTCACCAAAAATCAGAGAATTTTAGCCCATATTATATACCAATAGGTTCTTGGGTCATCCTAGTCACCAACATAATCTCAAAGGAGTATAGCAACCTATATACATTTTCTTTGGGGGTATTGCAGTAAGCATTTTAATCTACCATAGTATAACTAATCAGAGTTTAGAGTTCATCAACATCAGTAGTTATTCATGAGAGGCAATGCACACAGTATTTATAGACTCAGAGTTTATCAGAGTTTAGGACAAAATAAACTAAGAGATGCTATAAATATGAACCAGTATCATGCTGTGTTAACTTTCTGCACAATCTAAGATTAGATCACAATAACTCAGAAAGATTCATGATTAATTACTGAGAATCATGCTTCATACATATTTCTTCATTGGTGTTTTCATTCAGACAATAATCAACTCAGAGTTCACAGAGTTTATCAAACTTATTAACAGTGTATGACATGCAGGCATGCTGACAGAATTTAACAGAGTTTGACAGTGTTTAAAGAAAAACATGTTAACAGAGTATGCATAATAGAGTTTAATCAACAGAGATCACTTAGCACTTAACAAATCAAGGAAATATGAGCAACACATTACATAAGTAAAGTTTGAATCTAACCAACATTCCTAGTCAAAACTAGAGACCATTCCTAGTTCATTCACCAGTCTTGTAAATGTAGCTTCACTCAATGGCTTGGTGAAGATATCTGCAAGTTGTTGTTCTGTAGACACAAAATGTAGTTCAATATTCCCTTCTTCCACATGTTTTCTGATGAAATGGTACCTTATGCTGATGTGCTTGGTCATTGAATGCTGTACTGGATTACCTGTCATAGCAATAGCACTTTGATTATCACAGTAAATAGGAATCTTACTGTACCTCAATCCATAATCCAGCAATTGATTCTTCATCCACAAGATCTGTGCACAACAGCTACCAGCTGCAATATACTCTGCTTCAGCTGTAGATGTAGAAATTGATTTCTGTTTCTTGCTGTACCAAGAGACAAGTCTGTCACCAAGAAATTGACAACTTCCACTAGTGCTCTTTCTGTCTATCTTGCAGCCTGCAAAGTCTGCATCAGAATACCCAAGTAGCTTGAAATCTGATTCTCTGGGGTACCACAGACCTAAATATATGGTGCCCTTGAGATACTTGAAGATTCTTTTCACAGCTGTCAGATGTGGCTCTCTAGGATCTTCCTGAAATCTTGCACAAAGACAGGTTGCATACATGATGTCAGGCCAACTAGCTGTCAAGTAAAGAAGAGATCCTATCATGCCCCTGTAGTTTGTCATATCCACTGAAACTCCTGTGTCTTTGTCCAATTTAGTTGTTGTTGCCATGGGAGTTGATGCAGATGAACAGTCAAGCATACCAAATTTCTTGAGAAGATTTCTGGTATATTTTGCTTGATTAATGAAGATACCGTCATCTGTTTGTCTCACCTGTAGGCCTAGAAAATAACAAAGCTCTCTCATCATGCTCATTTGATATCTGGACTGCATGAGCTTGGCAAATTTCTTACAGAGTTTATCATTAGTAGACCCAATGATAATGTCATCAACATATATCTGAACTAAAAGCAAGTCACTCCCAGATTTGAAATAGAACAGAGTTTTGTCAATAGTACCTCTGTTGAATCCACTTTCTAAGAGAAATTGAGCCAGAGTTTCATACCATGCCCTTGGTGCTTGCATAAGTCCATAGAGTGCTTTATCCAGCCTGTAGACATGGTCTGGATATTTTGGGTCCACAAATCCTGGTGGTTGTTCAACAAACACTTCTTCTTCAAGCTTCCCATTCAGAAAAGCACTTTTCACATCCATCTGGAACACTTTGAATTTCTTGTGAGAGGCATATGCTAGAAAAATTCTGATTGCCTCCAATCTTGCAACTGGAGCAAATGTTTCATCATAGTCTATTCCTTCCTGCTGTGAATAGCCTTTTGCTACCAGTCTTGCCTTGTTCCTTGTGATAACACCTTCACTGTCAGTCTTCTTTCTGAAAACCCATTTAGTACCAACAATAGATCTGTTCTTTGGCCTTGGTACAAGGGTCCAAACTTCATTCCTTTCAAATTCATTCAACTCTTCCTGCATTGCTGTTATCCAGTCAGCATCTTGAAGAGTTTCTTCCACTTTCTTTGGTTCATTCTTAGACAAGAATGCATGTAACAAACATTCACTTGCAGTGGCACTTCTTGTTCTTACTTTTGCATCTGGATCACCAATTATCAAATCAAGTGTATGTGATTTAGTTCATTTCCTAGCAGAAGGCAAATGACTTCTGTCAGCATGTGATCCTCCCCCTTGATCCATGCTCTCCTGATTTTGTTGTGGGCTTTCTTCATTTTCTGAGACTCCCCCTGAACTTGACTGCCCAGAGTTAGAGTTTGAATTTTTAGAGTTTGAATCATCAGAGTTTGATCCAGATTTTTCAGTTGACTCAGTATGAATGTTTGAGTTTTCATCTTGATCATGCTCCCCCTCAACTGGTTCTTCCCTTTGTTGTGGCTGAGAAGTTTCTCCAGTGTTTACCAGTAGAGGTTCAGAGTCTGTTTCAACAGAGTCTGTCAGAATAGTTTGATCAGAGTTTACTTCAACAGAGTTTAAATCTTCATTTTCAAAGTTCAGTTGATCATATTCATCTATGTCTTCAAGTCCAGTTATTTTCTTGTCATCCAAAGACACATGTATAGATTCCATGATCACTCTTGTTCTCAGATTGTAAACTCTGAATGCCTTTGTTGACAGTGGATAGCCAACAAAAATTCCTTCATCTGCCTTTAGCTCAAACTTGGTCAACTGTTCAGGATGAGTCTTCAAAACAAAGCATTTGCACCCGAAAATATGAGAGTATTTCAGGTTAGGCTTCTTTTTCTTCACCATCTGATATGGTGTCTTTCCATGCTTATTGATCAGTGTAGCATTTTGAGTAAAACAAGCAGTTTGAATAGCTTCTGCCCAGAAATAAGTTGGCAATTTTGCTTCATCAAGCATAGTTCTGGCAGCTTCTATCAAGGTTCTATTTTTCCTTTCAACTACACCATTTTGTTGTGGTGTACCAGGTGCTGAAAATTCTTTCTTCACTCCATTGTTCTTGCAGAATTCTTCCATTGTTGCATTCCTGAATTCAATTCCATTATCACTTCTGATGATTCTGACTTTGTTACTTGATCCTTTGCCCAGAAGCTTCACATGCTCCATCAGAGTTAATGTAGTTTCATCCTTCTTTGCTAGAAAATACACCCAAGTGAATCTAGTGTATTCATCAACAATGACTAAAGCATATTTCTTCCTTGCTATAGACATAACATTTACTGGACCAAAGAGATCAACATGCAGAAGATGATAAGGATGAGTGATTGAAAATTCTGTCTTGCTCTTGAAAGATGACTTCCTTTGCTTGTCCTTTTGACATGAATCACATAGGCCATCAACATTTAACAGAGCCTTTGGGAGTCCTCTTACAAGATCCTTTCTGATCAATTCATTGATGTTGTTCAAGTTCAAATATGAGAGTTTCTTGTGCCACTTCCAACTCTCTTCACTAGACATTCTTGTAGACAGGCAAACAGCTTTTCCAACAGAGTCTATTAAGAGCTTGATTTCATAAATGTTGTTTTGCCTATGACCAACTAGAACAACATTTCCTGTAGATTTGCTGATAACTTCACAATATTCAGGTTGAAAATCTACATGATATCCCTTGTCACAGATTTGACTCACAGATTGCAAGTCATGCTTGAGTCCTGGGACATGAGCTACATTGTTGATGATGACATTTCCAAGATTGATATTGCCATATCCCAATGTTCTTCCTACATTGCCATCACCATAGGAAACTTTTGGGCCAGCCTTCTCCTCATAGTCTGATAGCAGGGCTTTATTTCCAGTCATGTGTCCTGAACATCCACTGTCCACAACTAGGGTTGCCTCCCTGTTGCCCTGCAATCACAAGCAATTACTGAGAGTTAGATTTAAGGATCCAGACTTGCTTGGATCCTTTGACATTCTTAACTTTGTTAGCTTTAGCAGCGGAATTAACATTATCAGAGTTTGAGCTAACAGTATCAGAGTTTACACTTGTAGTATTAACTTTAACCCATTTCAGATTGGGTTTCAGTTCATAGTAATTATGATAGATAGCATGATACTCTCTACAAGTATAAATGGAATGCCAAGTGCTTCCACAGTGTGTGCATAAAGTCTGTGGCTTAGTTCTAGCAAAATCCTTCTTTACCTCAGACTTGGAAGGTAAAGAATTTATATTTTTGTTTTTCTTGCAGAAATTTGCAAGATGCTTAGTACTACCACAGTTATGACATGTCTTTCTTGGAGCATAACTAGCAAGCAGTGGTTTATTTCCTGAAGTGATGCCTACTTTTCCATTTCTGTTCTTATTTAACACTCCCTGTTTCTTATTTGCTTCCTCCAACTCAGATTCTAGTTGTTTATATTTCTGAAGCAAATCCTGTTCTATAGAAACAGCATCATCTCTCTCTTTCTGAACTTGTTGCATATTTTTCAGCTTTTCTTCAACAATTTTATTTCTCTCTTTGAGTTCAGAATTCTCAGATTTAATCCTCTCATTCTCTAAAGTCTGATCCCTATAACTTATATGCAATGACTTAAGATAAATTCTTAATTGGGAAATATCATCAATATTATAAGCATAGGTAGTTAGAGGTACCTAATTTTCAGAAGTTTCTGATTCAGTAGTAGCCATGAGAGCATAGTTGACTTCCTCATCTGAATCTGAAGTGTCTGCCCAATCTCTGCCTTTTGTGATGAGTACTTTTCCAGTTTTACCATTCTTGCACTCAGGAGCATAATGACCCATCTCCTTACACTTGTAGCATTGAATTTCAGACTTATCCTTCTTCCCAGACTTGGTCTCTTTTCTTTCAGACCTCCTGAAACTTTTTCTGTCTTCATTTAAATCTCTAGAAAACCTTTTCCCTTTCTTGAAATTCTTGAAACCCATTTTCTTGAAGGTCTCCACCATCAACACAACCATTTTTCTCATTTCTTCTTCATCATCCTCAGAGTCAGATGATTCAAAAGAGTTTGAATCACAATCAGAGTTTGATGATTCACTTTCTGAGTGTATGACCAAAGCTTTTCCCTTCATTTTCCTTCTTGATGCCTCTTTCTTCTGAGGCTTCTCTTCAACCTTAAGAGCAACAGACTTTGCCTTCCTGCTTGATCTCCTGTTTCTCTGCTCCATTTCCAATTCATGAGTTTTGAGCAGCCCATAGATTTCATCAATCTCTGTTTCAGCAAGTTCATAGTTGTCTCTAATAGTGGTTGTTTTCACATCCCACTTTTCAGGTAGAGAAATAAGAAACTTGAGATTTGAGTCTTCTAGATCATACTCTTTGTTGACCAATGACAGATCATTGAGCAGTTTACAGAATCTATCAAATGTTTCTGTCATGGTCTCTTCAGGTTTAGCCTCAAAATGCTCATACTCTTGTGTGAGTATGTTTCTCCTATTCTTCTTAATAGCAGCAGTTCCTTGACATCTGACTTCAAGAGCATCCCAGATCTCTTTTGCAGTGGTCCAGTTAATCACTTTGTTAGACATAACATTGTCTAAAGCACTATGCAGTAAATGCCTAACCTTCGCATCCTTAGCAATTGATGATAGATCTTCAGGAGACATGTCCTTCTTTTCCTTTGGAACTATTTTAGCTTCTTCACCAGCTGTTGCAGCAGATAGCTTTGTAGGATTGTGAGGGCCTTCATTAATCCTGTCAAGATATTCTGGATCTGTAGCCTCCAGAAACATAGTCATCTTGACCTTCCACATGGCATACTCTGATGGCCTGAGAATAGGAACCCTGATTGGTTCATAACGACTTACAGTAGTAGGAGCCTTTTCAGAACTAGTAGATGTTGGTGGAGGAATTGCTGACATGATTATTGTTGTGTTTGGATCTTAAACTGTAATAAAGTAACAGATTGGCTCTGATACCACTTGTTAGGCCGAATACACACTAATAATCAATATTAGATGAGAGAATAACAATTAAGATGATTATGCACTTTAAATCTTCTGGTATTAAAAACCCTCTTCGTGATGTAAACTATCACAAAGAGCTGCCAGGTTACAATAAAGATAGTTCGATGCACGATACCCTTCTAGGGTTAACCTAACTGTATTTATAAAACATACAGCTGCTATACAATCGCTAACTGATATTCCTAATAATCAGCTATACAATGATATCAATTACAGATTGTCACACGTCTCCTAAGACTGCCAGACCCTGCAGGAATCCGCCTCCTGGACACCTTTCGGTAAGACTTTCGACACAAGGAACCCAATAGATTCTCAATCGCTACCACCTAAGGGACCTCCCACATCGAACAACCGCAAGCCCGTTACTCCCCCAAGATCCAATTACCGAACCATGGTCTTTGATACCACTTGTTGGGTCCCGAGCGAGCCATAACCCTACAATAGTATGATATTGTCCGCTTTGGGCCAGACCCGCACGGATTTGTTTTTTGGCACATCCCAAAAGACCTCATATTAATGGAGTTTACCGGCTGTTCTGTATACAAGAGAATGATCTATTATATTCTCGATGTGGTACTTCGGTTGGCACCACCTACCAATTGTTGGGTCCCAGATAAGGGACAACCCTTGACGTAGCGGAATAACACCCCAACAAGCAGACCTTCATATAGAATCCACACCAAGTTCTACCACCACAAGTTATAAGTTATAACATAAGACAGTAATCACAGTAAACAGTAAACTGAAAACACAAAGAAGAAGGATTTTTGTTGGTCACGTGAAAGAGCCTTTTTTCTTGTATATATTGATACGTTTATGTTTCTTATATACAATATCACAATCATTAAAACCTAGCTAATTCACTACTTTTTACATATCATATTAAAAAACCAAACCAAACCAAACATACCCAGTATATCCCGCTCAGAGCAGGGTCTGGGGAGGGTAGGATGTACGCAGACCATACCCCCACTTTTAAAGCGGGGAGGCTGTTTCCGTGAAGACCCTCGGCTAAGTGCACGACATACAAAGAGTGTGGTAAATACAAAGGGAAACCAACTGATATGGAAATGATCAAAGCCATACCTGAGCCCATGGCATTCTCCACATGGGGCATACCTGTCTGCGATAATTTATGATACTCGTACCTTGAAGCGCTCCAAACCCACGAAAATCCTGCACAGAGACAGTACCGAGCCAGGATCCCTGAGACTGCAAAACCAAAAAACAGAAGACACTAAAAATGCAAAGTGAGAAAGTTAACAGCCGAACTACTACAAAATCGCTAACCGTGACAACCCAATTCTGAGGCTCTCGACAACCGAACCGCACCCTAAAAGCGAATCCACCACTCTGATACGCCGCCTCCAAGCAGACCTGTCTGCTAACAAGGACTCATTTAAGTCTAAAGCCTTCAAATCCAGCCTGAGCTGCTCTTCCCACGACCTCCTCGGTCTGCCTCTCCTCCTTACCCCACCAACCGAAAGACTCTCGACCCTCCTCACTGGGGCTCCAACCAGTCTCCTACGAACGTGGCCGAACCATCTCAATCTTCCTTCCCTAAGTTTCGCAGAAAAAGGCGCCACTTCAAGTTCGCTCCTAAACACCGAATTTGGGATTCTGTCCAACATCGTGCGCCCACAAGACCACCGCAACATCCTCAATTCCGCCGCTTCCAACTTGCTTACGAGGGCCTTCTTCTCCGCCCAACACTCAGAACCATATAACATCGCAGGACGGATAGCCGCTCTATAGAATTTCCCTTTCAACTTTAAAGGGACTTTCTTATCGCACATCACCCCTGACGCTGCCCTCCACCTTAACCACCCTGCCTTGATACGATGTGTGACATCGGCTTCAATCTCACCTTCCTTCTGTATGATCGAACCTAAATACTTGAACTTGTCCGTCTGCGTGACGATCTGGTCTTCAATCCTAACCTCCACCCCTTCTTCGCTGCTCGCCACTGAAGTTACACCAGAGATACTCGGTTTTAGAACGGCTCATACGTAACCCTTGTGACTCCAAGGTAGATCTCCAAAGCTCCAATTTCTCGTTCACCTCCCCCCTCGATTCCGCCACTAGCACGATATCATCCGCAAAGAGCATGCACCAAGGGACAGCATCTTGAATCCCTCGCGTCATGACATCAAGGATAAGGGCGAAAAGAAACGGACTAAGGGCCGACCCCTGATGGAGCCCCATCTCAACAGGGAAGAAACGGGAGTCCCCCATTGGGGTCCGAACGCAAGAGCTAGCTTGGGAGTACATGTCTTGTATCACCTTAACGTAAGCCGACGGCACTCCCCTCTCCTGAAGGCTCTTCCAGATAGCTTCACGGGGGATGCTATCATACGCCTTCTCAAGATCAATGAATACCATATGAAGATCTTTGCGACGATCCCTGAACTTCTCCATAAGGCGTCTAACGAGATGAATAGCCTCGGTCGTCGATCTCCCAGGCATAAATCCAAATTGATTCTCTGAGATTTCAACTACTCTTCTAATCCGACTATCAACCACTCTCTCCCAAAGTTTCATAGTATGACTGAGTAATTTAATACCCCGATAGTTATTACAACTCTGAGCATCGCCTTTATTCTTGAAAAAAGGGACCACGACACTACGCCTCCATTCAGCTGGCATCTTAGCACCCAAGAGTAGAGCATTGAACAGATCTGCTAACCATTGAATGCCAACCTCACCAAGACAAAGCCAAACCTCGATCGGGATAAGATCCGGGCCAGCCGCCTTCCCTCTAGCCATCTTCTGAAGGGCACCCTTGACTTCATCTTTGCTGATGCGCTCACAGGAATCGATAGAAAGCCCCGGCGAGAGAGAGACCTCACGCTCCACCTCGGCACCACTCCTCCTATCCTCGTTGAAAAGATTATGAAAATACGAACTCCACCTCTCCTTAATAGCATCTTCATTCAATAACACTTGGCCTGAATCATCCTTAATAAACTTAACAGATCCCAGGTCGCGCCGCCCTCTCTCCCTCGCTTTAGCTAGCTTAAAGATGTCATTCGCTCCTTCCTTGGAATCTAGGCGCTTGTACAGCCCTTCATAAGCCTCCTCTTTAGCTTTCGCCACTGCCTTTTTTGTCTCTCGTCTAGCCATCTTGTATGCTTCCAGCTTCAAAAACCTCTCCGACCCTGCGCAGGTCGAAGAAAGCTCTTTAAAGAGCGCACGTTTAGCCTTAACTTTCTTCTAAACCTCCTCGTTCCACCACCACGACTCCTTATGGCCGTTGCACCTACCTGAGGAAACCCCCACCACCTTCTCACCCACACTCCGGATGGCCTTAGCCATCTCGGTCCACCTGAGGCTAGCATCTCCCCCACTCGCAAAACAACCTTCGTTGATCAGGGCCTCCCTAAATACCGCCGCCTTCTCGCCCTTCAAGTCTTTCCAGAGAATTCTTGGTCTAAACTCTCTCTTCCTGCGAACAACTCGACCCTCCATGGAAAGATCCATGGCCAACAGCCTGTGCTGGGAGGCACACGCCTCACTCCTGAACACCTTGCAATCCACGCATGCTCTAGCGTCCCGGCTGCGCACCAGAAAGTAATCGATTTGAGTGTTGCGTCCCCCGCTACTAAAGGTGATGAGGTGCTCGGCCCTCTTCTGAAAAACAGAATTAACAATAACCAACTCCTGGGCCGAAGCAAACTCCAACAGTGCGGACCCACCGGCATTCCTGGTCCCGAAGCCAAAACCTCCATGAGCACTGGGAAAACCATCTGACCTCTCGCCAATGTGACCGTTGAAATCGCCACCCAACACTACGAATTGGTCAGCAGGAATACTCCCTACCAGCCCATCTAGACAGACCCAAAAAGTCTCCTTCTCAGGGTCGCTCAAACCGCCTTGTGGGGCGTACGCACACACCACATTGACCACCAACTCCCCCACCACCACCTTGACGGACATGATCCTGTCATTGCACCTATTCACTTCGACGACGTCGTCTTTTAGGTCTTCCGACAAAAGAATACCCACTCCGTTTCTCGCGTTGGCAGGCCTATTTAAAAATTAACCCAAAAACACTTTTGGGCCAAAAATACCCACTCCAAGTCACTTCACCACAAGGAGCTTAATCCACACCGTGGTGCAACAATCCCTGCCCCTACCTCAATAAACTGGCCTTCTGCACCTCCAAATCCGAACTCCACCACTCAGAATTTAGATACATGAGTAAGGAAGATGCTGTCCAAAATTCAGGATGATCCGATAGTTGGAATTCCGAAAAACGCAAAAACAACTAACGTAACCTGAAAAATTTCTGCGAATTTTTCACATTGACACCAAAACTAGCCCAACCTTTCAACCTCACATGAATTTTAACAAAAGGATGTAAAATAGGTTTTTTTTTTTAATGGAGAGTTAAAAGAAAATCAGTACGTTCGAAGATTCTTAATTTTTTGAACTAAAACTAAATTTGAATTGAAAAATTTAAGTGTACACAAACACATCAACTAGATATCTTCAACTAAAAGTAACTGTGAAAAAGGCAATCGACTAATTACCATTAATTATATTATGTTATTATTTATTTTAAATCAAAAAGATAACGTGTTTTAACTCGAAAGGAAATATTAATGATAGGAAGGTATGATACGATTGATGTTTTAGGTACTAATGTTTCCTTATTATAAACAACGTATACGGATTTTTAATATATTTTATTAATAATTGAAAAATATGGTATGATATTTTCGGGAATATATAAATTATTGTAAGATTAGTTTTAAATCAAAAAGCTAATGTGTTTTAATTCGAAAGGAAATATTAATGATTGGAAGATATGATACGATTCATGTTTTTAAGTGTTTATAAAAGGTAATATCATCAGCTAAAAGTAAATTTGAAAAAGACAGTCGACTAATTACCATTAATTATATTATGTTATTATTTATTTTAGGTGTTTTTATAGTGTAGATATCGAATATATTTTTCTTTTTAATGAAGGGTAAATAAGTAAATTCACGAAATACCAAAAAACAGATACCAAAAAATAGGTATAAAAACTTTTAATGTTTATACTCCCTCCTTCCCAACAGGTTCTTTACAATTACTATTTTGGGACGTCCCACCCATTTCTTTACATTACCAAAAATAGTAACTTTTAACAATAAAATACATTATTACATCCACTACTTCACTCTACTTTTTCAACACTTTATACTATTACACCCACTACTTCACTACTTTACTCTACTTTTTCAACACTTTATACTATTACATCCACTACTTTACTTATTTTAACAATAAAATCACTATCACACCCACTACTATACTATTACACCCACTTTACACTATGTTATTATATGCTTGTCTTGTCTTCCGTACCCAGCTGGGATGTAAAGATCCCACTGGGACGGAGGGAGTAATAGTATAAATTATAATATCCACGTTACCCTTTTTTTCATCATAACTTTACAATTTGAACTTCGTTATAATTACCTAAGTTATAATTACCTAATTTACATACTTGGAGGAAAATTTAATTACAGACACTTAGAAATTTATTTATCAATTTTCTAAAACATTTACTAATCCTATTTCTATGCACCCAACCTCTTCCATTTTATCACTTCTCTGCCTCATTTTAATGTTGTAATCTATACTAAATTCTAATATATAAAAGAATTATGTTTTATAGTTTGATTAATCCTTTATTTGTGGTTACGTCATTTTTTGTTATCTTTTTCATTCACAATTGTTAGATCTACAAGTTAAATAGATGATGCTCGTTAGATACAATACTAAAAAATTGTTATATACAAAGGTCTAAGGCTCGAATTCAACCAACAACATTTTATTACAAAATAAATTATATTATGTTATATAGAAAGGTTGAAGGTTCGATTTCTACCAACAGCATATTAATTCAGATTTAATACTAAAAATTATTTATATACAAAGATCTAAGATTCGAATTCTTCCAACATATTAAAAGTTAAATTTATAATATTATGTAGACTTAACTATAAATAAATTAAAAAAAATTGAAAGTAACCCGTGCAAAACACGAAGTATAAGAGTGTACGTTATAATGTAAAGTCACTTCAACCTAACACTATAATAGTGTTAAAATAACACTAAATGAATAGTATGACATCAAATTTGATGTCAAAAATTATATTTTATATATTAATAATGTAATCGAGTTAACGTGGTTTGGTTGCTAGAGTTAAAATAGTAAATTCCTAGTTATTACATATGTAGTATTATTACTAGAAATTAATAATACTAAAAGTTTCTTGTTACAACATAGATTGTATTTTGAGAAAAAATATTGATATTAAAAAATATCAAATAAAATAACTCATGTAATGATATTGATAAATTATTTTGTGCATTTGAAATATATATTGTGCTTTTGAGAAACAATATTAATATAAATTGCATAAAATAAGTATTATTTTTTAGGAAAAAAATTAATAAATTCAATTTTCATATTACAATATATTGTACATTTGAGAAAAAATCTAAATATTAAAAAAACATAAAATAAATAAATTAATTTAAAAGATATTAATAATTAATTTTGTGTATAATATAGATAGTACTTTTAAAACAATATTAACATAAAATATATAAAATAAATAGTATTTTTTAGAAAATATATTGAATATAAAAATTATATAAATAAATAAATTCATATAAAAAATATTAATAATTCATCCTCGCACGGATTTAAAACTAATACTTTAATGATACTAGAACACCAAATTTGATATTTTTCATTTATTAGTTATATCCCACTTATATTTTTCATAATTTGATAGTACTCCCATAATTAGAAATTATATAACTCACTTAGAGTAACTCCAAGAGATCCCTTATATGACCTCCTAACTCAAATTATAAGGGATTATGTTTAAAATTGTGCTTCAACAGACTCTTAACTTTTCCTTAAAAAGTTAATAGCATCATGTCATCCCTTATCTTTAAGGGCTCCCTTATTTCACTTTTATCAATAAAATATTATCTTCCCTCCTCTTTCCATTTGTTTCCCTCTTTTTTTGTTCTTGCTTCCTTCCTTTTATTTATTATTTAATAATATAAGAATTAATTATAAGGAAGCTTGTTGGAGTTGTCATACCTTATAATATCCTAAATCACTAAGAGCCTAATATTTTATAATATTTATAAGGAAAACACAAGGAGGCTGTTGGAGTTGCTCTTATATCCCAAATAAATACTTTAAGTTTACAATACATACCTTTCTTTTGTTAAAAAGTTCTATTTTAGTATGAGATATAGTGCTAAGAGCATCTCCAAGGGAGATAGCTATAACTGTTAGCTAAAATCAGAGAAATAGATGATTATGTTAAATTTGCTGAACCTGTAAGTCTGTATGCTCTAGTGGTATTAGCTATAACGGTTAGTTATATTTAAAAATTATTTTACTAGTTTTCAAATTCTAACGATTATATTTTTAGATATTATTTATTCATTGAGGGAAAAGGACATTTTCACCACTGTACTATTTCGGAATTGCAATTGCACTATTGTACTACAAACGGACTACTGTACTTTAGCGTTTTTAACAAATCAACCACTCCCGTCAGTCAAATTGTAAAACAGTAGTGGTAAATTTGTTATAATTTGATTGACGGGAGTGGTGAATTTGTTAAAAATGCTAAAGTACAGTAGTCCGTTTGTAGTACAGTAGTGCAATTGCAATTCCGGAAATAGTACAGTGGTGAAAATGTCCTTTTACCCTTATTCATTGTGGATAAAACTCGTAACTAAACTTTTTCTAAATTCAATAAAATAAAATTTTTGTATAAATATGTATATTAAATAATTAATTTAAATAACTTTATTATTTAAAAATATGTTATTTTACTATTTTTAAATTCAATAAAATAAAATTTTTATACAAGTAATAATTAAAATAATTTGGGATGGAGTTAATTGAAATAAATGTATAGATGTACTAGGCTACTAGCAGGAAGAAAAGACAGTGATTGATGATGACGTGAAAAATTATAGATGATCATGAATGGATCGATAAATATAGAAGACATGTATCCTGTTATCTAAAATTATTCCTAATAGCTGGTTGAGTTGGAGAAGCCCATTTTTTACTTAGTATAAATGTCAGCCACAGGTGGCAAGGGTTGGAGATGCTCTAATGAATTGAAATTGATTTTGTAAAATTATAATTTTGACATTTAAATTAGTGCGAGAATTGGAATTGATTTTCTGAAATGTATTATTTTTATACTTATATTAGTGCAAAAAAACATATTATTTTAGTGCGATGGATCTGAGATAGTCATACATAGCATTACCATTTTTCTTGATTCAGTCAATTTTTACTTGATTCAGCCAATTTAAACTTCGCTACGATTCATTGTACTGCATTCAAAATAAAATGGATTTAGAATCAAATACATACATCAGATTTTTCTGGCAAATGATTCTAGCGAAAAATGATAAATATTAACCAACAATATTGTCAATATAAAATAATTTATTATCCTATTAAACAATTTTCCACCAATATTAACCACCATTCAGACAGTAACAGATCCTGGGTGAAAGCATATAATAAAGTTTCCACGTTCAAGCCAAAGATAATAGAAGTCAGCCATACATCAAGAACAGAGCTCAGACGATTAAAGTAAAAAACCATTACATCCCCAAAACTTCAAGCAAAAGAAAGTAAATCATAAAGCTACAACATAATATGAATAATTAACTTGACTCCTAAGAGGATCATTTCTTCCACAACTTCTAGTAAAAGAGCAATTGCAACCGGAAACCTGTTACCGACAAGACAATTTATGTGAGAAATCAACATTTATATGCATGGTAGCAAAGCACAAGATAGTACAAACACTGGATGGCGACGGCAGCAAACCAAATATAATATTATAAAAAAAAAAAAAAAAAAAAGAACATGACAAAAAAAAAAGGAACTTGACAGCAGCTTCTCAAATCTCGAAAGTCAGCTTTACGTCCGATTATTCCTAGCTTCTCAATTTTTTCAAGCCGACTAGCCCAGTGGTTATAACTAGTGATTCTAGGCTATAACTAAATTTTTTAAGATTTGTGTCAGGAAAGGGAAATATAGATAAGTAGTCTGTTTGTAAGAATATTGTTAGTAAGGGCAGTATAGTACTTTTACTCTTGCTACTGTTAGTAAGGGCAGTTTAATATTTTCATTACTACTGAGAGAAGTACTATATAAGTACACTAGCAGATTGTAATCAATATTATGCATATTATGAAAAGGAATTCTGATTCCACCAAATCTGTCTCTCTCTCTAAACTCTCTGCACTTTCTCTCTCTATAACAAACTCTCAAAATATGTCTTCTTCTTCAAGCTATCTCTATCTCTGTTTCTCTCTGAATCTCTATCTGATCTTCATCTATCTCTGTTAATCTCTTAAGATTAGTTCTATATCACTATTTGATTACATTTACAGTTCTATAAAACAGAAAATCACAAAAACATTCAAATAACTGAAAATCAGGAACCCTAGTTCCTGACAAATTGGTATCAGAGCTCTAGATTTGATCTCCTACTGCTTCTACTGTGTTCAGCATCTTAATCCGAGCAGAACGAGCTAACTAGTGGAGTAATCGCACTTGCAAGTTCAGAAATTTCTTCAAAACTGTTCAGGTGTCCTGTTCTCAGTTTAAACTCTTAGATCTGTTGAATTTCTGTTGTTATTAGTTAGAACTGAAGATGTTCGTGTTGATTGAGTTCGTTTCTAGTTAAGTAAGCTGATTCTAGTTGTTATTGTTGGAGAAAACTACAAAAATAGTAGTGACAAGTACTGTTAGTGCGGTGAATAGAATTCTCTGCTTTGTTTTGCTGTTGATCTGTGTTGATCTGAGATTAGAAGTGAAGTTTTGTTTGTTTGTGAGCTTTGTGGATAAATTTGTGTGGTGATCTGTTGAAAGGAGTTGTTGTCTGATAATCTGTGGTGATTGTGAAGTTGTTTGAGATTTCTGTGAAGAGTTGAGTACTGTCTACAAGGTGTTTGACAGATTGACTGTGAGAATGAGTTACTATAGGAGTAATGAATTTCCTGAGACATCTCATCAAGGTACTTTGAGAATGATTCAGGAGGATATCCAAGGTCATATGCTGGGAACTGATGAGAAGATAGAGAGGTTGCAAAGGCAAATTGAAATGTTAGTAGTTGGATTGAACAAAAGAGACAGCAGAAAGAAGTTACAAGCAGAATTTAATGAGATGGAAGAGGAGGATTACAAAGAGAATGTGATGCCTGGTTCTTCTAGTAAAGGAATGTTCATAGATCCTCTACATGCTGCTGTTGAAAGACAAAAGTTGTATCAGCAGCAAGTTAACCTGGAGGAGGATACTAGATTTACACTTGTCAACAGAGATAGGGAAGTACTAAAGGATAATCAAAGTCTAAGGCATCTCAAATTGACCTTTCCAGTCTATAAAGAAGGAACAGATGCCTTGGATTGGTTGAGAGATTGTGAAGAATATTTCTCTATCTATGAGGTGAGTGATGGAAAGAGAGCTGCAATTGCAGCAATGCACTTAAATGGAGTACCAAGGTCATGGTACAAGTCCTTTATGATAGGTCAAGAGAGAGCTACTTGGCGACAGTTTTCAGATGCTTTTACAGCTAGGTTTGGGCAACTTGACACTGATTTAGTCTTTGACAAATTTAAAAGGCTGCAACAAATCAGTTCAGTGGAGGATTACTATGATGAATTTGAAAGAATTAGAGGACAGCTTCTTAAGAAGATACCAGGGCTGACTACAGAATATTTCTTAGAGAATTTTATTGGAGGGCTTCAAGGTGAGATCAAAGGTATGATTAGGTTATTGGAACCTACATCCTTGGAACAAGCTCTAAGGTTAGCAAGGTATTATGAGAATACCTTGGGCAATCAACCTAAGAAGTACAGCAATGTGGGAGGCTACCAGAAAACTGGCACCATGAGTACTCAAGCCACCAAAAGCTTGAATACAGGGACCAGTAGTGGTACCATTGGAAAATCAGCCACTTTGCTGATTCCTAGTAAGACTGCAGAGATCATTAACTCCAAGCCAAGGCCACTCACTTATATACAAAGGGAGGAAAGAAGACAGAAAGGCCTATGCTATTATTGTGATGATAAGTTTGTCAAAGGCCATGAATGCAAAAAACCCCAGAGTTTCTTAATGATCAGTGAGGAAAAGATTGAAGAGTATGATGAAGATCCTAAATATGATGAAGATCCTGAAGACAATGGGGAGGACTGGAAAAATGAGGAAATTCTACTTTCAGCCTTGGGAATGAGTGATGGAGCAGTCAAGCAACCTCTAAAATTTATAGGCAGTTGCAAAAATAACATAGTAAAGATATTAATAGATGGAGGCAGTACACTCAACCTGATCAGTTCTAGAGTTTGTGAAGAATTGGCTTTGCAAACTACTAAAGCAGAACCTGTCTCTATTAATCTTCCTAATGGAGAAACTCTTAACTGTGGCAAGAAATGTGAAGAATTTTCCTGGAGATTAAATAATCTGGAATTTCAAACTGAGGTTTGGGTTCTTGATACTTTGGAATGGGATGTAATTTTGGGAGTACAGTGGTTGGCACAGCTAGGAGAAGTTCATTGTAACTATAGTGCTCAAACACTTAAGTTTGATTGGCAAGGAAAAACTTTACTCCTTGATACTGAGTCTAAGTGGGAGCTAATAGGAAGGTGTACTCAACTCACAGCTATCATACCCTTGTGGATGGAGCAGATCATAAGTAGTTATGAAGGTGATCAAGAAGTGCAAGCAATTATGGCTGAAGTGGTGGTTGATAAGTATGGACCAAAACAGTATTATATGGTGCAAGGTTTGCTTCAGTACCAGGGTAGGTGGGTTATAGGCAAGCAAGGGGACTTAAGAACTCAGAACTTTCAAGAACTGCACAGCAATGGTATTGGAGGCCATTCTGGAAACAGGGCCACTTACAAGAGGATCTATGAGTATTTTTTCTGGACCACTCTTAGGCAAGATGTAGGTAGGTGGGTCAGAGAATGTGGGGTCTGCCAAGAGGTGAAGGGAGAAAATGTGAAAAAACCTGGTCTGCTGCAGCCCTTGAACATACCACAAGAGCCATGGAGGGACATAGCTATGGACTTTATAACTGGCCTACCTAAGTCACTTGGCTATGAGGTCATTTGGGTGGTAGTTGACAGATTTAGGAGGTATGCTCATTTTGTAGCATTACAGCACCCTATTCCAGCTAAGAGTTTGGCCCAATCTTTCTTTGAGAACATTTATAGACTGCATGGGTTGCCAGAATCAATTGTGAGTGACAGAGACAGCCTATTCTTGAGTGAGTTCTGGCAATCTCTGTTCAAAATTGCTGGTACTAGGCTTTGTATGAGTACAGCATACCATCCTCAATCTGATGGATGCACTGAGAGAATAAACCAATGTTTGGAGCAGTTTCTGAGGAGTATGACAAGTCAGGTGCCTAAAAAATGGGCTACATGGTTGACTGCAGCAGAATGGTGGTATAATACTACCTTCCACACCACTCTGAATACTACACCCTATCAGGTGGTATATGGGATGAAACCAAGACATCTACCTTGGTTGAACAGGAGTCAATCTAATATCTCTGCATTGGAAACTATGCTACAGAAAGGCAGCAGCAATGGTCAGTCCTTAGAGAGGTTTTGGAGAATGCTCAGGGAAGAATGAAGAACTATGCTGACCATAACCGATCTGAAAGGGAGTTTGCAATTGGAGATTGGGTATATCTAAAGCTACAGCCTTATAGGCAGGTGACAGTTGCTATAAGGAAGAATCTAAAGTTGTCTGCTAAATACTTTGGGCCTTATAAAATTCTGGATAAAATTGGCAAGGTTGCTTACCGACTGGATCTTCCTGAAACTTCAAGAGTTCATCTAGTGTTTCATGTCTCTCAATTGAAGAAGGTAGTGGGGCAAGCTAGAGTTCACAGGCAATTACCTCATGTGACAGAACAAGGAACATTTGATCTCAGCCCACTAAGGAAGCTGGACAGTAGAAGTGTGGTGAAGGACCACAACATAGCTCATCAGGTGCTTATACAGTGGAAGGGGTGCAGTATTGATGAAGCTACTTGGGAAGATGAAGACTTAATCCAGATCAATTTTCCAGATTTTTCCTTAACTCCATGAGGACATGGTGATATTTGTAGGGGGGAAGGAATGTCAGGAAAGGGAAATATAGATAAGTAGTCTGTTTGTAAGAATATTGTTAGTAAGGGCAGTATAGTACTTTTACTCTTGCTACTGTTAGTAAGGGCAGTTTAGTATTTTCATTACTACTGAGAGAAGTACTATATAAGTACACTAGCAGATTGTAATCAGTATTATGCATATTATGAAAAGGAATTCTGATTCCACCAAATCTGTCTCTCTAAACTCTCTGCACTTTCTCTCTCTATAACAAACTCTCAAAATATGTCTTCTTCTTCAAGCTATCTCTGTTTCTCTCTGAATCTCTATCTGATCTTCATCTATCTCTGTTAATCTCTTAAGATACTAGTTCTATATCTCTATTTGATTACATTTACAGTTCTATAAAACAGAAAATCACAAAAACATTCAAATAACTGAAAATCAGGAACCCAAGTTCCTGACAATTTGAGGTAGAAAATGACTTGGAAGAAACAAGATATCAACAGCCAAAGCTGAAAACTTCCAAGTCCAACTGCCAAGGTGACACCTACACAAAATAGTGATGTTTTCTAGCTTCACAATTTTCCTAGGCCAGTGGTTATCCCCAACTAGTGATTCTAGGTGACCAAGCTAAGAATTTCAAATGAAGGTGGAAACTGACCTGGAAGCAAAAAAATATCAACAGCAAAAAACGGAAACTTCCAAGTCCAACTGCCAAAGTAACACTTGAACAAAATTTTTTCAATATGGTGTTCTATATGATGCATTCTAAATTTCTGATAATTTAAATAACCAGAGACGCAGAAACTAACATGTCGATGTCAAAAGACAATTTTTGAGTAAACACTTTTTGTATGCTAACAAAGCCTAAAAAAAGAACACTCCACGCCCCCGGGAAAAAAAATTTAATTTTATACATGAAGAAGATCATAATAAATAAAGTTAATGCTTATTTAACTATCCCATTTCAATAGAAAATCACAAATGGTTATAACCTTGGGTTGTCACTTATCCAGATATACAGCACAATTCACCAAAGAGAGTACAATAGAAAAGGAAACAGAAGGTATCAAGAATGGAGAGTTGCCACCTCAGGCCTATTATCAATACCACCCCAAATAAGAAAAAGGAACAAATACATCTGCACCCATAACCAAATAAACCGTCACCGCAATCACTAACCCTCAACCTCAGCTTTTTAAACCAAATACAGCCCTCAAACTGTGATCCCAAATCAAACACTCTCAATAATTACAGGCCTTGCTCAAATATAATATAATCAAATGCAGAGACAAGTGGTAAAAGTTGATAAAAGCTTACGTTAAGTTCCAGAGATCTACTTACACGATAACTTAATCCACATAATACTGGAAAATATTATTAGATACTTGATTTGAGAAGTTTAAAAAAAATAAGAGAAGGGATTAAAGTGGAAATAATTCTAGATCTGAAATCAGTGTCAAATTTCCTATGCAAGATTACAAACGAAATTCATGTTGCCACCTTCGAAGTAGAATAACAATGGAATGCAAAGAGAGTAGCATCAATAATCCATCCTTAATATATGGATTCTAATAATCAAAATTTTTGTTAAAAGCACTTAATTGACACCTTTAAATTTCCGTCATTATAAATATTACTATTAGAAGACTTATACATAGTCTACTAGCAGTCAAGGTCATAATTCATTCAATATCATCAACTTTAATGAGATCAATGCATGAGAAGCATTTATCAATGCACCATAACCAGCAATAAATTCATAATCAATATTACCACGCTGGATTTGGATATTTATTCTGGATTAAACAAAATTGCTTAAGCAAGTACATTAACAAAATTAGGCCTCCATACACTCTAGCACTCTCCTGACCTTTTGATCTAAAGCCTAATTCAACCTATACTAATAAATACTAAATTCAGATCAGTTCACATTATATTTAGAGAACGACTAAAGGACAGTAAATGAGAATATTACCTTTCGGAGCTTAAGCCTTGATCTCCTTGTCTTCCACATCATTTGTAGCTGCTGTGGTAGACTCTGTACCATCTGTATTCTCAGTAGGTGGCTGCACCTGTTCATCTTCTGGCAAAGGCTCCTCCACATAATCGTTCTCGAAAGCATCAGCAGGAACCTCGTAAATCCTCACCTGAGGCTTTATGGGATCCTTAACAAGCACATACTTTCCCTCTTTCAACTTCATGCACAAATCAACAATAGATTTCACTATCCCCCACATATTCGAAACATTCAAGTTTATCTGCGTCGCAAACTCTTTAGGCTTGTACCCGACAACAGCCAAGATAACATGATTAAAATGATCCCTTGGATGAACTCTCGACACGTATCCAAGTTTCATCATATCTGCACTAGCCAAAATTGACTGTGCGGTCCATTTGGCCAATTTATTAGCATTGTTCTTCAATTCAGTAGCCAAAACTGCACCTCTCTGTGTCTCCAACTTCCTCCTCCACTCAACACCTGAATATTTCGGATCAAACTCATTAAGGGCATTTAAGGTCAAAAATGACCTCGAATTATTAACCTCAACAACACTCTGCACCTCACATCTGGCAACCAAATACATATCATTATCCAACTTCCATCTCCTATACCTATACCCAACTGACGCCACCTCTTCACCCTCACTGGCAAATGGATTGGCCTCCTCGAAACTCACCTTACCCCCATCCCTAACCAAAACCTGCTGCGAGAAATTCTGATTAATATAAGCCGCCTCAACACTCAACGAATATGCAGAATTAATATCATCCTTAGCCTCCGGCAAAGGCTCCTGAGAAGTCTCGTGAACAGCAAGCAAATCCAACTGCGATCCATCCCTCTTATCGAAAAACAACTTATTCCCCACACGCTGAATCACAATATCCCAAGAATAGACCGACCTAGGCGCACACATCAATGTAGACAAAATCGAGTCAGTAGCAAACACCGTAGCCTTATCCTCATTCGCCAAACGCCTAATAACCGGATCATCAGTAGTCGTAACCTTAAAAAAGTTGCGATTCTTAAACCTCTCCAACCGCCTCTCATTCTTCGGACTAATCCTATCGTAAGTCCTATCATAAAACTCCAATCCACCACACATCAACAAATCCTCAGGCTCCGGAACAGAAAACGAAAGCTTCGAAAAAGTCGAAAACGGAATCTGATCAAGCATATTCCACTCAGGCTGAATATCAACAGAGCTCTTAAACACCGCAGCCTCGCGTCTCGGATTATTCCCTCCAGACCTGTTCAAATTATATAACCGATCACGCCTCGCCCTATCGCGCTCCGCCTCACGCTTCTTCGCTTCCACCTCCTCGTCTCTACGTTGCGGAAGCTGATTCCTATTATTATGATAATTCTGATTGAACCTCCACTTCGGTCCGAACTTCGGACGCGGCGGAGGCTTGCCGTCGACGAGACGGAACGAGGCGTCATCATCGGCGGCGAAGGAATCGTCGCCGGTGAAATCAAAGGCCGAGTCATTAGGATTCACTCGGTTATTCCTAGGGTTTTGATTGTTGCGGGTGAAATCGGCGATTCGTCCGAGTTTGTCGGAGCGTGAGAAAGGAGCGAAGGGGACGTTGGTTGGGTGATTTGGCAAAACGGCGCCGTTTGAAGAGGAGTCTAGTGGGCCCCATCCGTCGGGGTTGTATGGAACGGCGGCGATTTCGAAACCTACCATTTGAGTTTGTGTGTGTGTGTGTGATGAGAAGATTGGGATTTTTAGTGAAGAGGAAGAGGTTTGGGAGATTAACGAAGCCCTAGTTTTGTGTTGGGAAGTTTGGATTGGGCTGCGGTTAGATGTTGTGTTATATGGTCCAGTGAAGGGGTGGCCTTTTTTATATTTCTATGTTTGTACAGACATGCTAAATGGGCTGTTCAGTTTACCTTTCGGCTAATTTTTGGGTTGCTTACTTTAGATACCCAGAAATTTTTAGTTTATAGTTGGGTGATGATCCAAAATACCCCATTTTTTACCAACATTTTTCAAAATGTCTCAATCCAAAAATTTGGTTTAATATGCCTAGCAGGCATTCGGCTTCATCATAATGTCACAACTACAGCATTTCGTGTGAAGCAATAAAACAGATACCGCAATTCTTTTGCAGTATTAGGCTAACACGTTGTTAAATGTATCGTGATAAATTTGATACTGTGCTTTGTCCATCATATTAAACTTCATTCGTTACAAAAATTCATGTATAATGATCTGATACGTTAAAGAAATTTTCGTAATATGGAATGGTTATGTTGAACTAATTGTCGTATAAGGTGATGACAAATGTACAAATTACAAACCAAGAAAAGACGATAAACAAGAAAGGTTCAAAGATGCAGTGATGGGGTCCCCTTCAACATCCTAGAAGCTCCTATATGTAGAGTAGCCTTCCAGTGAGAATTAGTTATATAGAAAATATGGGAGAACAAATCTTGTCCACTCATTTCTCTTTATCTTATAGCAGCTGGGATAAGATCCACAGTCATCTATATGAATTAACGATGTTCTGCGTATTAGAGGAACTAGCCTCTAATGTATCAGTCCTATTACGAGGATAAGGCTCGAATTTCATAATTCTTTTCAGATTACGAATTTCATATTCTATTATGGTAGAAATCTATTGTAAAAGACGGGTTGTTCGTCTTTTATAGCATCAAAATCCCAAATTATGTATCTGATTGCTTTTTGATTTCCTGGGGAAACAGTATTTCTAGAGGTCTCTAAGAGATGATCTAGATATTCAAGGTTAGTCATGCCTATCATGGATTACCTTTAATGTTAACAAACCAAGGTTTATCATTCATGATTATAACAATAAAATCGTTTAAATATAAAAAATTTCTAAGTAGGGTTGTGAGTTTTACCAGGCTTTTCAAATGATTTCTATCTGCATGGGAATTATTGATCTTTAAAACTTCATTTTCTTCTTTGAACCTTCTGGTTATCATTTCTTGTTTTCAATCCTATGAGCGGCGTTTCCCTATGGCCTCCTGCCTAGCGGTACTCCCTGTGCTTCAAAGCGGACTCCAGAATAACTTGAAATATAACAGAGATTTATGAAGAAAAAGACTTTTTATTGATTCATATAATTATACAGATATAGACTCATTATGAGCCTGTTTACACTCACAACCCCTAAGGCTATGTTCACTTCACTTGAATGGAAATGAAATTTATACTCTTATTTTGGGAAGATTGGGAAAAAATGTTTAAATTTTCATTCCTTACTTCATTCCTTTCCACACAATTTAAACTAAAGTTCTAACCCACATGTTTTGGAAGGAATGCTCCATTCCCAATCATCATCATTTTCCTTGCAATTTTCATCATAAGAAATTTCTTCTCCCTCATATTTGTTCATTATTTCCCCCAACATCCCTTCTTTCTTCATAAATTTTGTTTACAATTTTCATTCCATTCCTACCTCATTCCATTCTCCCCAAGTGAACACAACCTAAGGGTTTTACTCACTCATTCTTGAATATTTGAAAGCTTTTTGGTACAGTGTGTAAGCTTCGCTGATTTCAAGATGCAAATACTGAAAACTTAACTCGCCTTTTATAGCATAAGGTCGAGGATCTGTACAAAATTATCAACGTAAGTGATTATGTCTTTTGCACTCCATTATTTTGCCTTTTGAAGAGATAAGATTCCTCTTATCTTGTCTTCTCCTGTGGATGAAAGTAGATTCTTTTTCTTCAATCCTCCACCTTTGCTTTTGTAGATGCTTTAGACAGTTTGTCTTCTTCTAAAGTAGTGGCGGGGTCTCTTTTTGTCGATTTACACACATCGCAATCAAGAGAGATTCCATTTTGAATCATTGCCCTCTTTACTTTGTCGCAAGTGGAAGGATAATGATATCCAAATACTTTTTTCTGGACCAGCTGTCTTCTGAACATTTGAACTTTTGTCCAGTCTTCTTCGTCCATTCCTTTATGAGAATAGGAGGTGGCCAAACAGTTGGTGGATGCATGATTAACTTTAATCTTGTCATCTTTCTCTATGCTGAACAGCTTGTCTATGAGGACTATGAGCTTTTGTTCTGCAAGTTGGTGAAGGTCCTGTTTCTCCAGCTTTGATTCTTTTGGCTTAGATGGAGAATATATCCTTTCTTTGACTGTCCCGATCTGCACATAGGAGTATGGTAGAACTGGTTCATCATCTTTATCCCAGAACATGACCGTTCCTTGGAATTTGAGATAAATTTCTTTATCTGTATCTTTGAGACAGTTCTTCTTGTAGCTTTTGATTGCTTTTCTGAACTGAATCGGAAATTTGGAAATTTCTAATAAATTATTAGATGGATATACCAATGCTAATAATCCATAAAGATAAACCTTCCATACGAATTCTGGATGACTGTTAGGATAGCAGTTGAAGTATCTAATGTTCTTCTTATCCGTGGTAAAGTAGTGCTCTTCTGCAAAGTCTGCTTCTGTAGAGCTTTCTTCCTTTGGTAAACAGATAGTTGAAACCAGAAAATGAGATTTCACTAGTATCTTCTTCTACTTCTATATATTCTAACTTGGATTTTTGATGGTTTGGAATTGTTCCCAAGCAGATTAAATTAGAAGAACTAACTTCCTTCTTTAGGGCATCGTTGTAAGTTGGTCGTAAGGCTTTATCCGAACTTATCAACCGTAGTGGTGCTTTGGATTCTGCACTGGTATACACTCGTCCTGCTGCTTGAGCTTCTGCGAAAGATGTGTATTTTTTATGCTTGATTCATGAAACTCCCTTTACTGCGAGTTCTGCAATGTTCCATGTGGTGTAGATGCCCGGGTTAGGACCATTGAACACGACATAGTAGGCTTTAGATGCCTTATATCCTATGAGGACTGCTAAAGTTTGACCTTCAGTCTTTTTAGGGATTTGAATCCCCCCGTTAGGCCTGAGATTTAAATCTGAGGGTTTAACTAACGTTGTAGAGGTTTGAACCTCAGTCTGAATTTTTGGAAAATTCACAGCCTTTAACGGATTTGTTGAATCTTTACCTGGAGCCGTTTGCTCAGGATTAGTCACTTCTTGACTCATTTCTGAGGAAGGTGAAGTAAATACCTTTTGAGACGAAGTTGAAATTTCGTGTTGGATTTTTGCCAAATCCACAGGCGTCAACGGAGTTGATATGCCTTTACCGGTAGCCGTTTGCTCCGGGCCAGTCTCAGATTCATTCTTTGAAGAAGAAGGTTCAGAGATAACCTTTTGTTGTTCAGGAAGAGAATACTTCCTTACAAATGCTATTTTTTCTCGAAAGATTGAAAGTCTAGTTTCCAATGATTCGTATTTTTTTAGCAAAATCATTTGTTCTGCCAATAATTTTTCTATGGAAAATTCCATATCTTTATCTCAAAGAAAGAGATTTTTTATAAAGCAAAGCTCTTTGATATAAGCAAGAGATCTTTGGTGTAGAGAAGATGTTTGGTGTTTGGTGTGATTTTCCAAATGCTGATTTCCTTCTCTATTTATAGGCCTGAAATGCCTTGGATACCTGCAATAGGATGTGACATAAACCTGTAGAGTTTTATTTGCCATATCTTTTACTTTTGCTGATATTCCCTTGTTAAAAAGTCGGCAAGACAATTCTTAACTTCATCAAGGTGTTCAACCTCGAAGCTGTATCTGGAAAACCATTGCTGCCATCGCACAAGTCTTCCTTGCTTATTATCTCATTCAATCTTTATTTTAAGGAAATAAGTAAAATTCTTATTATTTGTCCTGACAATAACAGGGGTTAGATAAATAGAGAATTTTGTAATAGCTCTTTTGACCGCCAAGTATTCTTTCTCATTAGAATGATATCTTGTTTCTGCGTCTTTAAAGCTTCCTGATGCATATCTGCATATTAATTCTTGTTCATCAGAATTAATAGCTTTGAGAACTCCACTCCAATGTTTATCGAATGCGTCTGTTTCTACAATAAACTTGTCTCCTGGATCTGGACGATAGTGCTTAGGGAAACTTACCAACCGCTTCTTAACTTTCTTAATATAAGAATTGTCAAATTCTGTCCATTTCCATGGAATTCCCTTTTTGAGCTTAGCTTGCAAAGGAGATCTTATAGCTGCAAGTTTAGGAATATAATCAGATGCATAAGTTAATATACCTAAAAACCTTTGCAACTGTTTTTTTGTCTTCTATCTGATCTGGAAACTTATGAATATGTACCAAAATATGACTTTGAGGACAGTGAGTTCCTTGATCAATTTATAAACCTAAGAAATTAATCTTTGTTTTGAAGAGCTGCGCCTTTTTCTTGGATAGGATTATACCAAGACTCTCACATTTCTTCAGTACTGCTGCCAAATATATAAGATGTTCCTTTTCATTATTAGAAAATATAAGAATATCATCTACATAAATATAACAGAATTTTTCAAAGGATCTAAATGCATTCTGCATATGTCTTTGAAATATTGATGGAGCTTGTTTGAAACCAAACGGTAACACTCTCAACTGATAATGACCTTGAGGACATGTAAATGCTGTCAATAGCTGTGATTCTTCATCTAATAGTACCTGCTAGAATCCTGATTTACAGTCTAATGAACTAAACATTTTCTTACCTCTTATAAGGGTTAGCAAACTATCCTTATTGGGTAAATTATGACCATCACCTATAGTAAGATCGTTCATTCTTTTATAGTTGACAACCATTCTTTTCTTACCTCGTCGTCGCTCAGATTCATTTTCTACTAGGAATGTTGGTGACATGTGGGCTGATTTACTGGGGATGATTACTTTCATCTCGAGTAATTCTTTAATTTGAACTGCAAATTCTTCAACATGTTGAGTACTATACTTCATGGGTTTTACCCTGCAAATATCCTTAGGATTGTTGAGCTTTATTGATGCTTTCATCATGTTGAGTATTGAATATACCGAAGAGAATACAGAGGGGGGTGAATGGATTCTCAAACTTTCCTTTTGATAAATGTTTTAGGTGAAGGTTGTTTGAAGGGTTTGAATCTGGTTGTGTAACAAAGTGTGTGTTTGTGTTTAACAGATTATGTAAGTGCGGAATATAAACACAAGAACACGATCACTCACTTTAATCTAATAATGTATTAGATAAAGATTTGCTACAATCTGTGAATACAAATGTCAGTATTCTCAGCTTCACTTTTCTCAGAGAGATGTATATATCTAAAATGTTCTTGAAAAGCTTAACTACTAGAGAAGTGAAGTTGTACTCTTATAGAACATGAGTACAGCTACTTACTACAAACAGGGTGACATACAAAATTACTTTCTAATATGTCTATCCCTTTTTGAGTAATATCCAAACGGCTTGAGATTTGACTTTCTTTAACTCTGTTCAGATCCACTTCTTTAGCAGCTTGTCTCCTGATACATCTCTCTAAGCTTCTTGTAGTCTTTCCAAAATTACTTTACAGTACTGTGGTCCATAAAATGTTTTGGCTTGCTGCAGGTTTCTGACTTGTACAATTCCTTCAGTATTTTGTCTCCAAGATTGTATTCGAAAAGTGGCTAAGTGTTTGATTCGAGAACTAGAATTGACTTGATCGATAACTCTGAGTTCTCAAATACTGTAAAGTTGACATATCGAATCACTTCTCAAATAGCTCTTTTATTCAGAAATCCTTGAGATATCGAATAACTTCTATAGTCCTTGAGATATCGAATGAGCTTTGACTTGTTGACTCCTAGAGAACTCGAATGATGCTTTGACTTGTTTATTTCCTGAGTTCTCGAATAGAGTAGATATCGAATCTCTGATATATCGAATGAGATATTGAATAGTGTCTTTTGAGATATTGAATCCCTGACTTCTCGAATGCTAGACTTCTCGAATATAACAAACATACTTCTCGAATTGGTACTTAGGCAAATCTTCACTCTCCAAATTCCAACTGTGTTTATTTTGACAGTCTTGGTCTTCAAGCTTGAGGCATGATCTTTGAAACTTCTTTCAAGCATTATTCCTTGACTTTAATTACAGTTGCACAGGTAGAATTTGATGCCTGTTATAAGTACTACAACAAGTAATAACTCTACAACTAGAGGTTCCCTCAGTTACGAGGTCATGTAGGTAATGCAAAGCATTACAAACAATTAGGATTGTTATTAGATGTATACAGGAATGCCTCTGTGACTAACAATCTCCCCCAAATTATGAGTAAGACCCTTAGTCACAATTTCATGTCTGATAACAAGCCTATCATACATAAAGATAAAACTTGAAAAGTACAGGTATGTAACTTGATTGAAAATACAAAGAGGCATCCTTACAAGTTATGAAGAATTACTAGCCATATTCTTTTGGATTCATCTCTTGAGCTTTGGCTTGCAGATTCTCATTTTTCTTCTTTTCTTCAGCTTCTTTAGCTTTCTTCTTTGCATTTTCTTCCATAGCAAGAATAATGTCTTCTGTAGCATTGAGTTCCTCAATTAGAGGAGAGCCTGATAGATCTTTAAGAACTTCATTCAGCTGTTTCTCATAGTAGGAATTGATGTAGTCCATTCTAATCTTCACAGTTCTTCCATATATCTTGTATTCAATAATGTAAAGATTATCCTTGACTCTACACAGACCCATGGCTCTTAAGTCATCAGCCTTAGCTTCCATAGCAACAAACTCCTCCTGTCTTTTCTTTAACAGCTCCACACTTTTCTTTTTCTATTCTGCCTGGTGATCTCTCTTCATCTTAACAAAGTCAATCAACTCCAGCTTCCATACTCTTTCCACTCTATCTTTAGGATCCAACATAGCAATAATCCTTTCTATATCATCTAGCTTGCCCCAATGCTGACATGTCCCTTGCCTGAATTTCTTCTGTCTTCCATCAGTATATTTAACTTCAAGGCAGTCATCAACAATGGCAACATGATAGATTTTTTGAGCCCATAGGAAATGTAGTTGGTCTTCATCAAAGTCTCCATCTAGTGGTTGGAGTTTTAATCCTGGAATGATAGTTAGGGCCCTTGATTTAGATGGCTTTACTTTTCTTGCAGCTTGTTTGAATTTGATCTTTTTCACTTGGTTGCTTGGCAGAAACTTGTGACCTTTGCTTGTAGACCACTGTAGTATACCATTAGCAGTGTGCTTTTGGAAACATACAGATGGTTTCGTGATTTGTATCTTCTTCTCTTCTTGAGGTGGCAAAACAGTTGCAGAGGCCATAGATGTAGATTTTGGTAGGTCACTACTAACTGTATTCACCCTAGACTTAGAGTCTTGTGTTATGGTGAGGTTACAGTTAGCAATGCCTAAGGCTTGCTATTTTCCACTTTTCCTCTCATAGACTTTGCCTTGGTTAACATCTCCTTTCTTATTCTTACTATCTTTCTTCTTCTTGTCCTCATCACCCTTATCACTCCTATGATGTCTTCTTCTCCCATCACTTTTGTCTTCATCTTCATCATCCTTATTTCTCATTCCTTTGGCTATTTCTAGAATCTCACGTATGGCAATGAAGGTGCAATGCCTCTACTTCTTCACCAGTTCTTATCCCATTCTTCTTTTGTAATTGATCAATAATGTCAATGATAATTTTGTGATTCTGGAGAGTGAGATCCTTGGGAATGACCAGCTGTTTGATATCCTCAATCTTTGTGCCAGACTGATAGATACTTGTTCTTGGATAAGTGCAAACTTCAAGCAACCTAGCTTGTTGACCATTCCTCAGATCAGCATATAGACTCTTGTTGTTCTCTCCCTTCTTCTCTATCAACCCCAGGATAACATCAATCTCTATGAATTTTAGAACCTTCAAGGTGTAATAAGATAGATGCCATATTTTACCACTGGTCACCATCATAATCTCCTTGAGATGGATTTGATTTAGCTTCCTTGGAATCACTGTCAGAAATTTGATTTGTTCTCTCAGACTCCTTCTGTCCTCCAATGTATCCCCTCCAACCTTTGCTTGTGAGACTTTCGGAAACTTCAAGAAGGCAGCATCATGATAATTTTCTGAATTTGCTACTTCTATCAGCTTGGCCTCAGTAACTACATCCACTTCAACTGGTTGATCTTCTTTATTTCTGGAGGTTTTAGCTTGCTCAGTTGGCATAGATCCTGCAACCACTGTAGAGGTGATAGTTTGTTTTTATCCACTTGGGGTAGTGATGTGTACAGGAGGTAGAGTGATAGTTGGTAGAGAAGGTAGAGGTGGTGCATTGACTTTGGCTTTGCCCTTGCCTTGAACATGAGAAGTTGTAGGTTTTGAGATTTTTGGTTGACCACCCTCAGTTATGATTATGCCTTTCTCCTTAGGTTTCTCTCCCTTAGACTACTGCTCCCCCTTAGGCTTTGATGTCCATAAGTTTATCTTCTCCCCCTTAGGCTTGTTGTCAGGCACAGAGGCTTTGGTAGAGACCCTTGGATTGGAAGAGGTGGGATTAACAGATTCATCAGGTAGAGGGAGCCCCATATGCTTCATCATAGCATACAGCATTAGTTGTTGATGCAGAAGAACATCAGCTATTGTGGTGGCTTGAGTGTTCAACTGCTCAGTGAGAGTTGTTACTATGTCTATAAGATGAGCATTTGACTGCTTGAGTGAGCTCACTTCCTTTTCAAAAGTATCCACTTTGGTGAATAGCTCAGAGGCTTTAAATCCAAAAAGAGATTGGCCATTGAGTCTCTGCACTTCAAATTTGGTCATTTCATGAACATGGACTTCATTCACCAGCTTATCTCCATATTGATTTGCAAAAAAAGTCTTCAGCATGGCATTTGCAACTGTTGTCTGATTTGTCAGTTTCTCCATTTGAGTGGCCATTTCTTGATAGCACTTTGAGCTAAGACCAATCCATTGTCCATCTTGGTGCAGGTAGCCTTGCATTCTTGAATGGTTTTGATAACAGAGTTGAGTGAAGGGAACTTGGAGTCAAAATCTTTCTTAATGTCATTTACTTCATTGAGTGTGGCTACACATACCTCATTAATTTCAGTTTTAAGACCCTTGCCTAGATAGTGAGCAGCCTTCAGAGTTCCCTTGTAGGTATCATTCACAGCTTCATACACTTCACTAGGGGTTAAAGATTTGGCATTTGACCCTAATAAAGTGATGTACTCTTCTCTAAGAAATTGAAGACCTTCTGAGAGAGCAATGTCATACTTTCCTTGTAACCAGGCTGTAACACCCTCACTTTACTATATTAATATACAGGCTTTTTATAAGTAAATAAATATTTTACAGGGAAATTTCAGAAAATTTTGACATGATGTATTCATAAATATAACTAACCACCTGTCCAAATCAACAAAACTAATCCAACTGTATCCAAATCTGCTCATCACATAATATTGACAAAATCATAAAAAAAATATATATATAAATCCTAACTAACCAAGACCGCTCACAGGTCACAGTATGAAACAACTACTAATTAACTATTACAACCCGAATCCGAATAAAAAATATACAATTTCTGTGAATAAATAAGGTCACTGTCTAACTATATATTCAACCTTGACTAGTTCCCAACCACTAACCAATGAGAATCTGTAACCCGAACGTCTCCTCTCGCTGCGTATAGAGCAATACCAACATATGAAATTCTACGCTATAGCGAGGACATAGGCAAGCCCTACGCTTTTAAGAAAATTTTCAACACATTGCAAGGCTTAACTGACATAAGCGATTAAAGTAGTTTAAACGATTATTTGTTAAATAATTTCAGGATAGTTAGTCGCAAATCAGTTTGAAGAAAACATTTCCATAAAGGGGTCCACTGGAGAAATTAGGTGAAAAATCAAGAATTTTATTAATAGGTATTCGTGGAAATTTTAAACTTGGATTCTCTCTATTTAGAACGTCTTTTAAACATTTTTGAAGAAAATAAAAGAAATAGTATTCAGTTGAGGAATCCAATGTCATAGCTTGAGTAAAGTATTTAAGCGAGAAAGATTATATTTAAGGTTCTTTTAAAAACTTGGTATTCGAATTAGAGGTAGGGAAAATAAACATTTCCATGCTAACTAGGAAGTATATCATTTTCTAAACACATTTGACCAAACTACATTACACGACAAGAGGAATGAATTGCATCACTTGAAAGATAAGGGAAGAGCAAACACTTGCCTCAACTTACGGAGTTCTCGATCCTAATCATGGATCTCTAACTCAACTTCTCGCTAATCTCCACACTTTTTGTGCTGGTCTTCTTACTCGGCTCTACTTCTATCTTTCTTTCATACTTTACTAACTCCACGCCAGAACACCCGTTGACTTGAAAATTATTCCTCTGTTTGACTTTTCGCTTACCCGCACTACTCTTAGCCAAGTCTCCTACTCGAACCTTTACAATGTCAAATACAGTTTCAGTACTAATTCAAGCAAAACCTTATCGTTGGCTCTATTCTACCCATGCGCGTCCTATAACGCTTACATATACAATACATATAGACATATTCATTCATATTCACATAATAGTCTTAGTATAGTTACTAAGTCACATAGACACGGCACACAACCATCTCAAAACGGCATACCATATACTTTTCAAAACCATAATATATTCTCGAAATAATCCATCGACACATATACTTAAACCCTTAGAAATCATAACGTACTTTCAAGCATTGAAATCAAATAATTTAAATAGACTTTTAAATAAACTTGCAGGGGATTTTTAGAAAATTTCGGCATGAATTATTCGTTTATCGGACTATGGGCACAGCCCCTCAATATCAATCAAAAACAATTCAACCCTGCTTTTACAAAAATAAAGCTGCCTCAACTTGCAGCAACATAAAAGTAAACAATTAATAAAAAGTACCCGCCCGTACATGCGGCAACTAGCACATAAGAAATTTATATTACACTACTACTTACGCTACACCAATGATCGTATTTCTCACGTATTTTAATGATACACGTGACAATCAATCATTGATGTTCGTAAGCCCTAGGGAACAATCCCTAGCACTAACTATTACTTACGCTATATCAATGATCACACCACTCAAGTATATTAATTATAATCGTGATAACTAATCATGGTTATTCGTAAGTCTGAGGAACTAGTTGAAGAGAATTACACAAGTCTTTAAATATTGACATTTAAGACTTGTGATCTCATTGCAACTCCTCGCAGATAATCACATAATCAAATAAATCTAACAATTAATCTTTGATATAAATCACATTTTAAAACCATATAAATAGCTCATCACCACATATAATTTACCACCAAGTACTCGACAAGCATAATATCCGACAAATACTATAACTCGACCTATAACATGTAGCACATAGACCTTTACAATTTAGCCAACCCTTCTATTTACACTTGATATGACAACAACGATTTACACTTAGCATTTATCAATTATAATGACTCGACCACATCATTTAATCCATATAAACCAACAATAAGTAATTTACAATTATACATTCATAATTAGTAAAGCCATCTAATACTACGACTCGCTTTATACCATTGACTATCACTAAACCTAACAGATTATCGAATCCACAATTAAACCATCCATTATTAATCTATTATTCAAGTTCCCAAAATTATAAATTACTACTAGCACTTAACCAATAACAATTAATCATTACTATGCCCTTCAAATAAAATATAGAATTCGGATAATATTCATAATTACCACATTGACCCATCAACAACCATTAACACATTAAACTCACAATTTGAATTTAATTAAATTACAACACTTAACTAATTAACATTTACTAATTCAAACATTTAATCGAGCTCATAATTAAGTTTATCAATTATTAAACTCGCATATATTTCGGATTCCAAAACTTATTCCAACAATTATAATTTACTATAAACCTCCGAATTAAATCACCGAAATAAAACAATATTCATAATTTACAATATTAATCTAATTACGAAATTAACAACTAAATCTCACAATCTAAATCTAATTAACTTACAACAATTAAATAATTAAATCACAATTTACAACTAGAATGAAAATTAAATAATTACATCGGAAATAAATAAAATAAACGAAAAGAGAATACCTCCGATTCCGATTTCTCCCCAAAATCTCTCTCCCCCCCCTCTCTCTCTCTCTCTCTTCCTCCTTCTTGCTGCACAGCAGCCTCCACCTTGCCAATACGCATACAGGCGCCAGAACCCACACCACAACATCATCTCTCTCTTTGTCTCCTTGCCGCCATCACCACCGAACACATACACCAAACAAACACACGCTGCTGCGCTCATATACACACGCACACACTAACGCACATATACACACACACGCGTATGTATATATAGATATATATGTGTGTTATCAAAACCCCAAATTTCTCCTTTCCAAATCCCTAATTTCTCCCCTCTTTTCCCCCAATCTCTTCTTCTTCTTTTTTTTCCTCTCTTTCCCGACCTCTCTCTCGATAGTTCTGCTGCTGGTCTGTTTTTTTTCTTAAAGGGCTAGGCCCAATAACATTGTATTACTACTACAACTCATTCGGCCCAATTTTAACACTACTAAACGACTCTTATAAATAGAAATTAAATAGAAAATTGTGAAATTAACATTTTCACTTTTAAAAAATAAAGAATAAAAAATTACGATCACACACATATTTTTAAAATATTTTTCGGATCAAAAATGAATTAAATATGGATTTTGCAAGTTTTGATCCTTTAAATACCATAAAACTCTTAAAATCATTTTAAAATACTAAAACACCCAAATTAATTCACCCAACCATTTTAAAAACTATATAATATTGTAAAGATAATATTACAAAAGATTTCATGATTTTTAATTCCTCCGATAATTTTATAAAATTTACATAGGATCAAAAAAATGCATGATTTAAATATATTTAAATTCTCAAAAATAAAAATAAAAAATAAAAATTACACCAATCTTCACAGCTTACCCAAATCATCAAATAATCACATAAACAGCATCTCACACACATTTCACCTTTACAACAATATTCACATAATATAATTTATAATAAATAAATATTCTTAAAAAATCGAAATTTTCTAGGTCGTTATATCCTTCCCCCCTTAATAGGATTCTGTCCTCAGAATCAATCTTAAGGACACGAGTAACAATTCCCGTTAAACATCTTACTTCCACTTCCCAGGTTGCACTTTCAACTCTAGGATTCCATCACAACCTCTCATACTTTTATAAGCTCTTTCCATGAGCCTTCAATTCCCGTAATAACCTTAAGCTTTGGTTTTCGAACCTCTAACGTTCATCACACATGAACGAATAACTTTCGGCGAAAATCATATGTCTTTTCCGCATAATGAGCTATACTCTGCGTCAAAACTATATTACCGTGCCAACCCCTCGCAATAATACGACCGTACAATTTGCCTCTATTTATAACGACCTACACTTGGTATAGTTTCCCACGCTTTACTTATAACCACACGATTTCAAATAGAATTTCGAGAAAAGAATCTCAAGAAATCCTCTGATCGCTTCCAATCCACTTTTCAAGTACTGTGTTAATCGAGAAGGGAATAATTAAAAATTTTCTTTCTTTCTTTTGTCCTAAAATTTTACCGAGTATCCAATCGGAAACTTAACATCATTTCGTCCATTCTTAGTCGCATTCTCGAAATCGAATACTATAACCAAACACTTACGTCCTTAGATGCACATCAAGCATAATTTAATTAACGACTCGATTCTCAATCTTATAAAATAGTCTGGGTTGCTCAATCTTTTGAAACATAGCCTCGAATGTTGTAGCCTTGATCATTTACAGCTCTTGATAACTAACATACTCGTCACCTTGACTGTGACTTCACTCAAAACAAGAACAAGATTGAAATATCCAATTTATTATTAATTTACCGAGGTCACAACTTCACTCGATACTATTCACGAAACAATTCTTCATAATTTCCAATAAGCTCCTTCCACTTAACATGCATCATCACTCATTTACGCCTCCTAAAACAAACCTTCCTCAGATAAAATTTTGAGAAAGAGAATATCAAGAAATCTTCAATCATTCTTACTCCTCTTTCACGTGCAATATTACTTGAGAAGGGAATAATCGGAAAACTTCTATCCATCCTTCATCTCATCGTTTTACTGAGTAACCGTTTCAAACTGCTGACCATTTTCCTTAAATCATATATATCTTATTCGTAATACACTATCTCATGTCCTCTGAAATCAACTTTCGAATCACCACTCTGCATACTTGACGAGTCTTCGAATTTGACTCTACACATTACATTTCAACATATAACACTATTCACATTAATCACAAAATCATGACTTTTGAAATTCACATTAAGATCCTCGTGCCAAATTTTCTTCCTTTTCATGGAAACTCTAAAATCGCTCTCGATTGATTTGCTTAATCGTTCAGACCTCTATGTCTACCTTCCAATCTCAAAACATCTCCTTTATCCTCCTCACAATTTAAGATCTCATTTTCTTGTCCTCGCAATTCGCTTGTGCTTCGTTGATGGGGAATAAATCCAATCCTAAGTTATATTTAACTCCTTATTATAGTCATCACCATCCACTTCCTGTCAACTTCCTTCATGATCGTATTAAATTTTTCAAATTCTTACTAATCACAAACACAGTCCTATCACTTTCTTCAAAACTTCCACCAAGATTAATATGATACTATTTTCGACGAAATTCCCATCTTCCCAAGCTCATCACTTATAGCTTTAACTTAAGACGCTGCTACTTGTCACCACACTGCCTTTATAATTAAAGTCACAACTTCCCACATTTATCTTAATAAAATCTCTTGGGATTCTACTCCCGAAATCTTATTTTCTGATCATGGGATCTCGTTAATTTCTGCTAATTCTCATTCTATAGGCAACTATAGTGCCCTTTCTCTTCTAACTCCACATCGTCGGGATTCCACATTCTTTTCTTCATTGAATTTTATACATCTGCTATTTACTCACTCCTGGAAACTTTCTGGTTTCTCTGCCTTCCTCCTTATTGACATTTTATTCCATCTTGGTCAACTTTCCACCATCCTTGATAATCATGACTTTCTTAAAATTGGCCCGCATAAGTTATTTTCTTCATACAGTCACCTTAATCCTTACCCCTCACTCTATCTTAATTCTTCTTGATAATTCTTACAAACCTTTTTGTTCTGTTTCACTCTGATTTATCCAAGTTAGCCTTCTTGATTCTAAAATCTTATGTTTAACGACGGATTCGAAACATTCCAAATTTTATGACATTCCATTTACTACCTCTGCCATAAAAAAGATGTTTACAATTAATCTTCCTTCAGCATTGTACAACTTATTTCCAATATCTCCATTTCCATTCTCTTTTCGCCTTTTAACAATATTTGCAATCATACATTCTTATTTATTGTCATTCTTATTAACCTCAGACCTTGTCCATGCTTTATTGGTTCAATAAATATTCCAATTTGACACTACATCTGTCTTAATCACCGAATTCTTAAACTTGCATAACCCATTCTTCGTCCATGCAGTTATAGTTCTATCATTTAAGACTTCGTCACGTCTATCTTCGCATATCTTCATCATTAAGAATTTTGAAATCATTGAATTTTCAACAAAGAAGGTCAACAAAATGAATGGGGCATCAATTAAGAATATAGACTGAGTTTGTTTAACAAAGCTTTTATAAAGGAATTTAACCGAGAGATCAATATGATCTTTTGAACTATTATCAGGTTGTATTTGTCACCTGGTTAACCACCACTATACATAAAGATGGCCAGTCTTTAGTACCTTCATGACAAACACAATCAGTGGCATCCCACTGGACTTCTATGTTGAGTATTGAATACAGTAAAAGAATACAGAGGGGGGGGTGAATGGATTCTTGAACTTTTCTTCGTTCTTGAATCTTTGCAGCAAGATAAGTGATGAGTGTGTGAGATATGAAGATGCGGATAATTAAAGACAAACACAACACAATATCACTTTAATCTAATATCTTATTAGATTAAGATTTTGCTACAATCTGTGAATACAAATGATAGTATTCTCAGCTTCGTTTTTTTTCTCAGAGAGATATTTTCTGGATATTTTTGAGAAACTTCAAAACCTTAACAGCTAAGGAAGTGAGGCTGTATCCTTATAGACATGGATACACCCACTTACTACAAATGAGGTAGGTAAAACAAAAGCACTTTCCAGTCTGTCTATCTCATTTTAGTAAGAGTCCAAACGGCTACAGATTTGACTTTGAAAAGCCTGTTTAGATCCACTTCTTCAGCTCCTTGTCCCTTGTCTTATCTCTCCAAGCTTCTTTGTAGGCTTTCCAGCATGCTTTATAGGACAGAGTCAAATAAAGTATCCTGGCTTGTTGCAGGTTTCTGACTTGTACAATTCTTCAGTATTTTGTCCTCAAGAATGTATTCGAGAAGTGACTAAGTGAGTGATTCGAGAACTGGAGTTGACTTGATCGATAACTCTGAGTTCTCGAATAGTGTTATCTTGACATATCGAATCACTTCTCGAATAGCTCTTTTCTCTGGGACTCCTTGAGATATCGAATAGAGCATTTTGACATATCGAATCCCTGAGATATCGAATAGAGCATTTTGACATATCGAATCCCTGAGATATCGAATAGAGCATTTTGACATATCGAATCCCTGAGATATCGAACAGTGTATTCAGAGATATCGAATAGTGTCTTCTGAGATATCGAATCTCTGACTTCTCGAATGCTAGACTTCTCGAATAGACAAATGTACTTCTCGAATTGGTACTTAGGCAAATTCTTCATTTCTTCAAATCCCAACTGTGATTATTTGGTAGTCTTCATTTCCTTGCTTGAGGCATGAACCTTAGAACTTCTTTCAAGCTTTATTCTTGACTTAGTAGGTACAGTTACACAGATAGAATTTGATGCCTATTACATAGTACAAACAAGTAGAAACTCTACAACTAGAGGTTCCCTCAGTTAAGAGGTCATGTAGGTAATGCATAGCATTACACATACTTAGGCTTGTTATTAGATGTATTCAGGCATGCCTCTGTGACTAACAATCTCCCCCAAATTGTGAGTAAGACCCTTAGTCACAATTTCATGTCTGATAACAAGCCTATCATACATAAAGATAAAACTTGACAGTACAGGTATGAATTTCCATTAGCAATTTGGATAGAACTACAGAGTGAGTAATCTTACAGCCTATGATGAAGAACTAGCCATTGTCTTTTGATTCCCTTTCCATAGCTTTGGCTTGAAATTCATCATATTCTTTCTCTCTTCTTTCTTTCTCCTTCCTTGTATTCTCATCCATAGCTTTTATTATTTCTGCCATAGCATCCAATTCTTCAAGCAAAATTGAGTCTTTGAAATCTTCAAGTACTGGTTCCAGAATATTTGCAGGATAGTGGTTGAGTAGATTCATTCTGATGTTGACTTGATTTCCATTCCTCCTCCTATACTTTACCATGTAGGGGTTGAACTGAACTCTACACAAACCCTTTTTCCTCAGCTTTTCTGCTTCACTTTCCAGTCTCTCAATTTCTTTCTCCCTTGCCAGCCATTTCTCAAAACACTCTTTTCTGACTTTTTCTTCATGATCTCTCTTCATTTTCACAAAATCAATTAGCTCCAGTTTCCATACTCTCTCCACTTTATCTTCTGAGCTCAACAGTGCAATGATTCTCTCTATGTCATATAGCTTGCCCCAGTGTTGACATCCTCCTTGTTTGAATTTCTCCTCCCTTCCATCAGAATATTTAATCTCAAGGCAATTATCAACAATGGCAACATGATAGATTCTTTGAGCTTGCAAAAATTGCAGTTGGTCTACATCATAATCTTCATCTAGTGGTTGGAGTTTTAGGCCTGGATAGATTGTCAGGGTTTTTGATGTGGTTGGCTTTGATTTCCTTGCAGCTTGCTTGAACTTGATTCTTTTTACATGATTACTTGGCAGCAGTATGTGACCTTTGTTTGTAGACCATTGTAGTATTCCATTAGCAGTTTGCTTTTTGAAACATACAGATGGTTTCTTGACCTGAATCTTCTTCTCTTCTTGAGGTGGCAAGACAGTTGCAGAAGCCATAGATGCAAATTTTGAAAGGTCACTACTGGCAGCATTCACCCTAGACTTAGAGTCTTGTGTTGTGGTGAGGTTACTGTCAGCAATGCCTGAGGCTTGTTGTCTTCCACTTTTCCTCTCAGAGCCTTTACCTTGATCATCATCATTCTTCCTCTTCTCATCATCCTTCTTCTTCTTCTTGTCTTCATCACCCTTATTACTCCTGTGATGTCTTCTCCTTCCGTCACTTTTATCTTCATCCTTGTCTTGATCTTTGCTTGGGTTGAACTTAGCAGTCTCAGATACAATGCCAGTTGCAATATATGACCTGAGATAAGATATAGCTTCTAATTCTTCTGCTGTTCTTGATCCCTTCTTCTTGATCAGTTTCTCAATGATGGCTATGATGAGATTTTTATTTTGAGGAGTTAGATGCTTAGGAATGACCAGCTGCTTGATATCTTCAATTCTTGTTCCAGCCTGGTAGATAATAGTTCTAGGATCTATGAAAACTTCAGGTAGCCTTGAAGGTTGACCATTCCTCAATTCATCATGAAGACTCTTGTTGTTCTCATTTCCCTTCTCAATTAGTCCAAGGAGCACATTCACTTCTGAGTGCTTTAGACTCTGTAGAGTATTGATGGTTAAGTGCCATATCTTGTTCTTTCCTACCATCAATATCTCCTTGAGCCATAGATCATTAAGCCTCCTTGGTACTACAGTGAGACAGTCAATCTGACTCTTCAAACTCTCATGATATAGCAGAGCATCACTAGCCTGTTCTCTAGAGACTTTCAGAAGCTCCAAGAATGCATCATCATGATAGACATTTGAGTTTGCAATTTCTTGTAGCTTGGCCTCAGTGACCACCTTCACTTCTACTGGCTTGGCACTCTTAGATATTGAGATTTGAGGCTTGTCAGATGGCATACTCCCTGCAACCACTGTGGTTGTAATAGACTGCCTTTGACCATCAGGAGTAGTGATGTGCACAGTTGGTAGAGTGACAACTGGCAGAGAAGTGGGAGGCTCATCAACTTTTTCCTTTCCTTTTCCAGGCACATGAGTAGTAGATTTCAAAGTTCTCTGATGGCCACCCTCAGTGATCTTGATGCCCTTTTCTAGTGGTCTCTCCTCCTTTGGATTTGAGTTCTTTGATATCCTCTTCTCCCCCTTAGGCTTGTTGACAGACACAGGGACTGTAGGAGGCACCTTTGGAGTTGAAGATTCATCAGGTAGAGGGAGACCCATGTGCTTCATCATTGCAGACAACATTGATTGTTGATGCAGAAGAACATCAGCTGTGGTGGTGGCTTGAGTGTTCAACTGCTCATTCAGAGTTGTCACAGTGTCTGTAAGATGAGCATTGGACTTGTGGAGAGAGACTACCTCCTTTTCAAGAGTATCCACTTTAATGAAGAGTTCATTGGCCTTAAAACCAGATAGGGATTGATCCTTCAGTCTCTGCACTTCGAACCTTGACATCTCATGCACAGGAACCTCAGTGACCAGCTTGTCTCCATATTGATTTGCAAAGAGGGTCCTGAGCATGGCATTGGCATTAGTTGTCTGATCTGATAAGGATTGAAATTTGTGCCCCAGACCTGTGACAACATCCTTGAGAATAGCCAAACCATTGTCCATCCTGGTGCAAGTAGCATTGCAGGTTCGAATGTCCTTGAGAACAGTCTCCAATTGAGGGAATTTAGCATCAAAAGTCCTCTTGATCTCATGCACCTCCTTGGTTGTAGCTGAACACACTTCATTAATTTCTGTCTTTAAGCCTTTACCAAGATAGTGTGCAGCCTTGAGAATGCCTTTATAGCTATCATTCACTGCTTCAAACACATCAGTAGGGTTGAGAGATTTGGCATTGGACCCTAGTGAAGTGATGTACTCTTCTCTGAGGTACTGGAGACCTTCTGAGAGAGGGATTGAATTGGTTCCTTGCAGCCAAGCATCGATATTCCCATCTCTCTCAGTTTCATCTATGATCTTCTCCTTCTGTAGCTCTACATCCTCTTTGTGACATAGGAGAATAGCTTCATAGTCTGGATTGGGCATGTTGCAGTGAGAAGGTGCTGAGCAATTTTTGTGAACTCAGGGATCTGATCCACAACTAAGCTTTGAAGTGCTTCAACCGTCAATTGTGGTGGAACAGACCCTGATCCTGAAGCACTGTCATGTTGCACAGGCTTCAGCCATTGAGACAAAAAGTTAGAGCTAGAGCTAGGCTTGCTAGGCTCCTCAGTTACAGATGCAACTTCTGCAACCGGATGAACAGACTCTACTACTGCTGTCTCCACAGAAGTGGGATGAGTTACAACAGTAGTTGACACAGGCACAGAGTCTCTAGTAGGAACTAGTGAATCCTCTGTGTTTGTGATGGTGTCATTAGGATATGCCCCAGCATGCATTCCCTGACCATCCAAATGTGGTACCTGGGTGGTGAGCAAAGTGTCATGCACCAAGTCACTTGAATTCATTGGCTCATCAAAGGAAAAGAATTCTTGATGATCAATGCCTTGCTCCTCAATTGCTTGAGTTGCAGGCTTCAAAGAAATATGAGTGGTAGATTCTGAAAGAGAAGAGTGTTGTAGACAAGATTTTGGCAACTCCCCCTGAGAAATAGAGGGAGTTTCAGTTATGATGTGCTCTCCACTCAGTGTTGTGCCAGCCTTATCACTCCCTTGTGCTGACTCTTTACAGATAGGTGCATTGGGGAGGATGCTTGATTCTATAGATGCATCCTGTTGAGAGGATACATCTAGTGAGCTGTGTGCCCCTGATTTTACAACTTCAGCCATTTGAGTGACTGAAGAGGTGGTTTTAGACTTCTTCTTCTTCTTTAGGCTTATGATAGGTAACTCAGGTTTCTCACTTTCTAACCCTAGTTCTACAGCCAAGGCTGCTTCAGTTAAGATTTCTAAAGGTTCAGAAGCAGCCTGTTTTCTCTTCTTTTTACTAACATCACCCTTTTGAGAGGATGATGCAGTTGGCTCTTTGCTGGATAGAGTGTTTGGCTGAGGGGGTTGGTTAGCAGGCCTTGGGTTAGCACTTTGTTCTCCTTGCTTAGGCTGTGCTAACTGTGATTTTGAATCAAATATTGGCATGTTGTGGGGGTAAGACCTAAACAAACCCTCCATGTGGGGAGTTATGTTAAGTCTTACATCCACATCATTCCTAGTCTCCAAATTACCAAAAATGAGTTTGGTCATGGACCTAGGATAGCCTATTTTACTCTTATCTACTCCAGGCAATTCAATCAAAGAAGCATTTTTAAAGTTAAGCACTGATTGAATAAAGCGAGGAAAGAAAATTTCATTACCTCTCTTGGCTGTGGTCTGACCAAGTCTCCCATAGAGTTCCTGTAGGATGAGAAGTCCAACATCTATCTTTCTCCCATGAGCCAAGGCATAGGCAAGCTGCTGCACGGGCGTACTAATCTGATCAAAGCTTGATTTCCGTGCAGTGAATACTTGAAGGAGTGTAGCAAATACAAAGCTCCATTCTTTCCTCAAGAACTTCCTATTCAACTTTCCCAGCTTGATAGTATCAGAGTAGTTGATGAAGTCAAAGAATTCTTCCAACTCATCATTGGAGGCCAGAGCATCATACGTCTCTTGCTGCATATCCAAGGCTTGATTCATGTCTGCAGTGGTGATAGTGATATCCTCTCCTTGAATCTTGCAGTGAACAATATAAGAGGTGATAGCATTCTCAAGAGCGATGACCTCCACAGTAGCAGTCCTCCAGAATTGTTCCAATAGATCTATGTACAGAGTTGGGTTGGCTGAGAGCGCACTCTTGATGTATGATTCAGACAACCACCGAACAAAGCACTTGAAATTGGCATTCGGTGCTTCCACATCACTGGAGATTGCGATGAAATTAGTTTGGGATGGTATGGTGAGTTGAGTGTTTGCCATTTGGGTAGAGAAGAAAAGAGAATTAGGATTGAAGAAGAAATTCGCAGTTAGGGTTTTTCAGAGGTTTCAGGAGTTGAGATGCTTGAGAAATCGAACGAAATGAATTGAATAGTTGTGAAGTTGTATATGTATATATGAATGTCTTGAGTTGTCGATAGATAAGTGTTCTGTAGCGACAAGTCATTCGAGAAGTATGAAACAACTATTCGAGAAGTCAAGAAAGGCTTATTCGATATCTCAGGCAGTTTTTAACTCACAGCTGGCAGTGATTTAACTCAGAAAATAATTCAAATTTAAGAATATATTTTTATGAGTGAAATGAAGGTTTGAATATAAATCCAAAAAGCGATTACGTGTCAGCGAAAAATCAGCCTTTTCAAATGATTCGATAACTCAAATGCAGTATTCGAGAACTCTATCATTAGAGAACTAAAATACTCTATTCGAGAACTCAAAGTGTGCTATTCGATTTCTCTAAAAGACACTATTCGAGAACTCAAGAGGGTTCTAGATAGGCCTATTCGAGAACTCGAGCCAAGACATAACAATGAACCATTCGAGAAGTCTGACTTATCGAACTATACTTTTCACTCATAAAATTCAATTTTCACTATCTTTTAAAATTTACCAGAAATATTCACTGAAGAATATTCTACTAAATTAAATAGTGATTTTCTCAAAATTTCACAGAAATTTCAAGCTAAAGATGTATGATTTTCAACATATGCAGCATTGTGGAATATTTATAAATCATAATCCAGCCAATACTTACTTTAAAAATATTGAGCATTTGATAAGGTAAGTATTTACTGCTACAACAATCTAGTTGATATATTCACTTAGCCAGAATTTGAAGAATTCAGCATTCCAATCTCACTAACCAACCTTGTGAAGGTGGCTTCATCTAGTGGCTTAGTGAATATGTCAGCTAGTTGTTTTTCTGTGGGAACATAATGTAACTCAATGGTTCCATTAGTTGCATGCTCCCTTATGAAGTGATATCTGATGTCAATGTGCTTTGTCCTAGAATGATTGACAGGATTGGCAACTATAGAGATTGCACTTGTGTTGTCACACATGATAGGAATTCTTTCCAACACAAGTCCATAATCTCTAAGTTGGTTTCTAATCCAAAGCACTTGAGCACAGCAACTTCCAGCAGCTATGTATTCAGCTTCAGTTGTGGAAGTTGACACAGATTGTTGCTTCTTGCTGTACCAAGAGACTAACCTTTGTCCAAGAAACTGGCAGCTACCTGATGTGCTTTTCCTATCCACTCTGCATCCAGCGTAATCAGCATCAGAATAACCAACCAGATTGAACCCTGTGTCCTTAGGATACCATAACCCCAAGTTTGGTGTGCCTTTCAGATATTTGAAGATCCTTTTTATTGCTATCATGTGTGATTCCTTTGGGTTTGATTGAAACCTTGCACATAAGCATGTAGCAAACATGATATCTGGCCTACTAGCAGTGAGGTAGAGTAGAGAACCAACCATGCCTCTGTAGATTGAGATATTTACCTTTTTGCCCTTAGCATCATCATCTAACTTGGTGGCAGTGGCCATGGGTGTCTTCGCAGGTGAGCATTCTTCCAAATCAAATTTCTTCAGTAAATCTTTAATGTATTTGGTTTGACTTATAAAAATGCATCCTTCCTTTGACTAACTTGCAGTCCAAGAAAGAATGTTAATTCTCCCATCATACTCATCTCATATCTGCTTTGCATGAGCTTAGAGAATTTTTCACACAGCTTCTCATTTGTAGAGCCAAATATGATATCATCCACATAGATTTGAACTAGGATAATATCATCATCATGTTTCTTGTAGAACAGTGTCTTGTCCAGTGTGCCTCTAGTGAATTGATTCTCCAGTAGAAATTGTGATAGTGTGTCATACCATGCCCTGGGAGCTTGCTTGAGTCCATACAATGCTTTAAGTAATCTGTAGACAAAGTGGGGAAACTGTGGATCCTCAAAGCCAGGTGGTTGTTGCACATATACTTCTTCTTCCAACTCCCCATTCAGGAATGCACTCTTGACATCCATTTGATAGACCTTGAAATTAGAATGTGCAGCAAATGCCAAGAAAATTCTGATGGCTTCTAGTCTAGCAACAGGGGCAAAGGTCTCATCATAGTCAATACCTTCCTGTTGAGAGTATCCTTTTGCAACCAACCTTGCTTTGTTCCTTATGACTACACCATTTTCATTCATCTTATTCCTTAGAACCCATTTAGTTCCAACAACGGTTCTATCCTTTGGTGCAGGCACTAGTTCCCATACTTTGCTCCTTTCAAATTGATTTAGCTCCTCTTGCATAGCAATTATCCAGTCAGGATCCAACAATGCATCATCAAGTTTCTTAGGCTCAACTTGGGATAGAAAGCAGCCATAGAGACATTCATTTATAGTTGCTCTCCTTGTCCTTACTCCTGCATTTGGATTTCCAATTATCTGATCTGCAGTGTGTGATCTATCCCATTTCCTTGTATGTTCAGATTGATTTCTCATCCTTGATGTTGCTTCATCATTTAGATCATGATCATCTACATTTCCTCCCCCTGTGAAGTTGTCACTCCTCACAGGTGTATCTTGGATGCTTGTTTCTTCATTGTTGGTTGACACAGGTTCTTCATTCACTTGAGTTTGTTGGATTATGAGTTCAGATTCACTTTCAATCTCCTCATCAGAATCATCTAGATTGTCAAACTTCAAGGGATCTTTATCTTCATCATTGGCTTCTTCTAATCCAGGTAGTTTGCTGTCATCAAATGTTACATCTGTGCTCTCCATTACTTTCTTTTGACAAATGACATAAACTTTGTATGCAATTCTTTCCATAGAATAGCCAAGAAAGATTCCTTCAAATGCCTTTGCATCAAACTTTCCAACATATTCTGAATTATCTTTTAGCACAAAGCACTTGCTTCCAAAAGTATGAACATACTTTAGAGTAGGCTTCTTTCCAGTCATCAAGTTGTAAGGTGTCTTTCCAGTGTTTTTGTTGATGAGGGTTCTGTTTTGGATGTAGCATGCAGTGCTCACAGCCTCAGCCCAAAAACATGTAGGCATCTTTGCATCAAGTAGCATTGTTCTAGCAGCCTCTATCAGAGTCCTATTCTTTCTCTCAACAACTCCATTTTGTTGTGGGGTCCTTGGAGCTGAGAATTGTTGAGAAATACCATTTTCTTTGCAGAATGCTCCAAGCATGGCATTTCTGAATTCTGTCCCATTATCACTTCTTAATGCAATCACACTTGCATTTATGGCCTTTGCTTCTTTGTCAACTTTCTTTATGTGCTCAATGATTACTTGTGGAGCCTCATCCTTTGATGCCAGAAATTCTACCCATGTATACCTTGTAAAATCATCAACCATCACTAGAGCATACTTCTTCCTTCCTAGTGACATAATATTGACAGGCCCAAACAAATCCATATGAATCAGTTGCACGGGCTTGGTTATAGATGTCACTGTTTTTGACTTGTGGCTTGATCTTTTCATTTTGCCCTTTTGACACGCCTCACACACTCCTTCTTGACAGAATTCAAGTGTGGGCATGCCTCTCACTAACTCCCTTTTGACTAGGGAATTAATGGCTTTGAAGTTCAGGTGTGATAGCTTCTTGTGCCACAGCCAACTGTCTTCATTTGATGCTTTTGAGTAGAAGCAACAAATTGTGTCCTTGCTTGAAGAGTCCATATTGGCTACAAACAGGCTTCCCTTCCTTACTCCAGACAGAGCAAAATCACCAGTCTTCTTGTGGGTGATCAAACATTCATCTTTGTCAAAGTTCACTTTGAAGCCTCTGTCAGTGAATTGACCAACACTCAGTAGATTATGCTTGAGCCCCTTGACCAGTGCTACATTCTCAATGATGACATTTCCAATTTCCAACTTGCCATATCCCAGTGTGTTGCCAATGCTGTCATCTCCAAAAGCAACCATTGGGCCAGCCTTTTCCTCATACTGTGATAGCAGGGCCATATCACCAGTCATATGATTTGAGCATCCACTGTCCAAAATCCACATGACCTTCTTTTTACTTTCTTTGCCCTGCAAACACAAAAGTATTACTTCTCCTTTGGTACCCAAACGAGTTTGGGTCCATGTGACTTAGTGACAGTTTTATCAAAATCAGCATGCTTATCAGTTTTCTTGATGTTGGTCTTCTTGTCACTGTTGGGAGTCTTAGAATCAGGGTTCTTAGACTTAGGTGACAGAGGTACCTTCCTAACTTTAGGAGGACTTGAAGACTTTGTCCTTGTGTAGTGTGTGTGAACATTATGATTGATACAGCCCTCCATGAATTGTCTTCTCAAATTAAAACAACTAGTTATCACATTCATGTTACATGGCATACAATCAAGTTTATCACAGAAAGGAGAGTCTCTATGTCTTAAAGGCACAGAGCAATCATAGAATGGTTTAGCAACACTACCAGATGGTTTCTTGCAAGCATGAGTCAAATGATTAGAGCTAAAACAGTTTTGACAAACTTTCCTAGGGGCATTTGGCACATAAGCATAGTTGTTATCTTTGTTAATCCCTAATTTGCCATTCCTGTTTGGTCTCTTATTAGTCACTTTCTTCTTAGCCTCATAATTTCCAGCTGAAACAAAATTTACAGATTTCTCAAGTCTAGGTCTACCTCCTACTGGCTCCTTGGCTTTGGTTTTGACATTCTTACTCTCAGAGGATGCTTGTTGTTCATTTGATTGTGCCTCATCTTCATCCTCCAACATTTGCTTGATGAGTAAGGCATCCTCATCAATCTCAAGTGTTGGTGTTTTAAATATTGGATTCTCAGTCTTTTTCAAAACCTGAGGCACCTCCTCTTGAACAACAATGTCATCTTCAATGACTGCATAGCCTTTCCTCTGTTTAAGAGTGTCATAATCAAGTCCAATGGCAGCCTTAGGTCTAGCTAGATTTTTCTCATGATAAGACTGCAATAGACTAGAGGAATTCTTAAATGTTTTCAACTTAAATTCATTTTCAGCTAATTCATCCCTAAGAGCTTTCTCAACTTGACTAGCACATAGAACTTTGTTCTTTAGATACTCAATCTCTTGTTTAAGATTTTCTATTTGCACAGTAGTTAGCTCTAGTTCCTCATTTCTCTTATTTAACAGTTCATTCCTAGTAGACAGTTTAGCAATCTCTTCATTAGCAGCAGTCATACTAGTATGAATGTTAAACATCTCAACGGATAGTTGTTCAACCAAAGATTTATATTCAGAAACAGACATGTCTATGGTAGTGAGAGATGGTACCTGTGAGTCTGATGCAGATGGTTCTTCCTTGGAATTGGCCATCAAGGCATAGTTGCAGAATTCTTGTTCTTCCCCATCACTGTCAGAATCATCCCAACACTTCCCTTCAGCTATGTAAGCCTTACCTGGTGTCTGCTTCTTTAGAAGGGCCTCATACTTAGCTTCAAGCTCAAGAAACTCCTTATCCTTCTTTTTAGGCTTCTTGCATTCACTGGCAAAATGCCCTAGGTCATTGCATCTGTAACATCTTATAGATGACCTATCCACATAGCTGGTTTTGAATCTGTTCTTGTTTGTTTTCATAGGTGCCTTGCTCTTGTTGAATGAATGATTTTGAGGTCTAGGCTTGAAGGGCTGATTCCTCTTGAATCTGATGTTTGGGAATTTTCTAGCCATAAAAGCATATGATGTATTTTCCATGCCATCCAGCTCTTCAAGAGTGTAGAACTCATCTTCTTCCTTGTCATCAGCAGGTTCAGTCACTACTTCCTCAGTTTCTTCATCATCTACTATCTCTTCTATTCTCAGCTGACTTGCAGATGCTTCCAGGTCTTGAATAGATTTGTTGACAATCAAGGCACAGGATGTGTTTATCATTCTGCCTTGGTTAGCTTGGATAGCCCTCTTTTGAAGCAACTCAAGCTCGTGTGTCTTTAAAACCCCATAGAGCACATCATACGTGACTTTGTTCAAATCTCTTTCTCTTAGGGATATGACCCTTTGCTCTAGATGGTTTGGTGACGATAGTAGAAACTTCATATTTAATTCCTTAGTGCTGTAAACCTTCCCATTCATTTGGAGCTCAGTCACCAGCTTGTGAAATCTTTCAAACATATCAGTGATACTTTCCTTGGGCTGTGCCATGAACGCCTCATACTGTGTGACCAGTATCTGTTTCTTATTTTCTCTTACCTCCTCTGTCCCTTCACATAACACCTCGATGTGATTCCACATGTCCTTGGCTGATCTGCATGATGCTACGTTGGCAAACATCGACATATCCAAGGAGTCTATGATTAACAACATGAGGTGGCTGTCTAGGGCAATCTTTTCCTTCTCTGAGTCCGTCCATTTGGATGGCTCTTTTGGAACGTATGATCTAGGAATGACTACTGCGCCCACTGTGGATTCAGCAACTTCTTGTTGTGGTATGAATGGACCATTCTTGAGAATGTCAGGGTAGAGAGGATTGGCAGCTTTGATGAACAACAGCATTTTTATTTTCCAGAGGTTGTAATTCTCTTTGTCGAACTTAGGGACCTTTACCGTACCTGTAGTCTTTGGTGTATTCGAACTCATGATCGTTTTCTGTTTAGATTAAACAGCCTGCTTTGATACCACTTGTTGAGTATTGAATACAGTAAAAGAATACAGAGGGGGGGGGGTGAATGGATTCTTGAACTTTTCTTCGTTCTTGAATCTTTGCAGCAAGATAAGTGATGAGTGTGTGAGATATGAAGATGCGGATAATTAAAGACAAACACAACACAATATCACTTTAATCTAATATCTTATTAGATTAAGATTTTGCTACAATCTGTGAATACAAATGATAGTATTCTCAGCTTCGTTTTTTTTCTCAGAGAGATATTTTCTGGATATTTTTGAGAAACTTCAAAACCTTAACAGCTAAGGAAGTGAGGCTGTATCCTTATAGACATGGATACACCCACTTACTACAAATGAGGTAGGTAAAACAAAAGCACTTTCCAGTCTGTCTATCTCATTTTAGTAAGAGTCCAAACGGCTACAGATTTGACTTTGAAAAGCCTGTTTAGATCCACTTCTTCAGCTCCTTGTCCCTTGTCTTATCTCTCCAAGCTTCTTTGTAGGCTTTCCAGCATGCTTTATAGGACAGAGTCAAATAAAGTATCCTGGCTTGTTGCAGGTTTCTGACTTGTACAATTCTTCAGTATTTTGTCCTCAAGAATGTATTCGAGAAGTGACTAAGTGAGTGATTCGAGAACTGGAGTTGACTTGATCGATAACTCTGAGTTCTCGAATAGTGTTATCTTGACATATCGAATCACTTCTCGAATAGCTCTTTTCTCTGGGACTCCTTGAGATATCGAATAGAGCATTTTGACATATCGAATCCCTGAGATATCGAATAGAGCATTTTGACATATCGAATCCCTGAGATATCGAATAGAGCATTTTGACATATCGAATCCCTGAGATATCGAACAGTGTATTCAGAGATATCGAATAGTGTCTTCTGAGATATCGAATCTCTGACTTCTCGAATGCTAGACTTCTCGAATAGACAAATGTACTTCTCGAATTGGTACTTAGGCAAATTCTTCATTTCTTCAAATCCCAACTGTGATTATTTGGCAGTCTTCATTTCCTTGCTTGAGGCATGAACCTTAGAACTTCTTTCAAGCTTTATTCTTGACTTAGTAGGTACAGTTACACAGATAGAATTTGATGCCTATTACATAGTACAAACAAGTAGAAACTCTACAACTAGAGGTTCCCTCAGTTAAGAGGTCATGTAGGTAATGCATAGCATTACACATACTTAGGCTTGTTATTAGATGTATTCAGGCATGCCTCTGTGACTAACATTCTATCACATAGATAAGATGTCCCTGAATCCCTATCTACATAGTTTGTTCATCTCAACTGGAATAGAGAAAATCAAGCGTTCATGATAATGGAAGGGATTCAAGAGTTTCAAAATTTTCAAGTAAAGTCGGATCAATTATCCTTTGAAAGATATAGATATTTCTAAAAGAATGGAATTGAATTCGAATAAGTCTGACATACCAAACTCATCATCGTTTGATGTATAAAAACTTTTCAATAGATGCTTCAAGGGTTGATCAAGCAAACATTCATGAAATTCTTAATTATTCATAATCTCACTCTTGTCGACTAAGCAATAATATACTTAGCTGCCAAACCGGCCTGACCATAATGAGTTGAATAAAATAAGAAGATCTCAATTTATTCTCGATTTTTGAACCGTCACTGTGCAATGAATGCCTCAGCAACGATACCAACCGGGAATTAACTTAGGACGATAATTCAAAGAAAGAATAAGAAATTTCTTAAGCAGTGAATTTGAATGAATCGACGATTAAGGATACACAACTACGCTCAACTTCCAATTCTTGCATATAATCGCTTCCCACTTCGCATTCTTAACCTTCTCATACCATCTCCGAAACATTCGCATCGAAACTAATATCATTGAAAATTCTAGATTCTACGCAAAAATTTCGAGATAACGTCCCCCTGGACTGATAGCTTCAGCTGCCCACTTAGCTTATGCCACTTCGGGTTCGCTGTTTCGCTCATATCCTAATCCTTAAACGATTCGAACTTCTACTTACGCGATATACCGAAAGACCGTTCAACGTCGCAACGCTTGCTGAAGTATCCTTTCACGATCCTTATCCTAAGTCGTTCTACCCGACATCTATCTTATACACACACCCTAACCTTTCGATTACTATATCCCAAATTTCCCACCTAATTGTTTCAGCGACTGTGACCTGTAGCTCTTATACCAACTTGTAACACCCTCACTTTACTATATTAATATACAGGCTTTTTATAAGTAAATAAATATTTTACAGGGAAATTTCAGAAAATTTTGACATGATGTATTCATAAATATAACTACCCACCTGTCCAAATCAACAAAACTAATCCAACTGTATCCAAATCTGCTCACCACATAATATTCACAAAATCATAAAAAAAATATAAATCCTAACTAACCAAGACCGCTCACAGGTCACAGTATGAAACAACTACTAATTAACTATTACAACCCGAATCCGAATAAAATAATATACAATTTCTGTGAATAAATAAGGTCACCGTCTAACTAGATATTCAACCTTGACTAGTTCCCAACCACTAACCAATGAGAATCTGTAACCCGAACGTCTCCTCTCGCTTCCTATAGAGCAATACCAACTGATCACAAGATCCTCTGATCATCTCTAACAACTGAAGAAATAAACAGAAACAAGAGTGAGCCAACAATGCTCAGCAAGTGCAATAGTGATAGCAATTTTAAAATAAATGTTGACAACTCTGATAAACAAAAGGAGTTTCATCTCATTATTAGAAAGAATCAGTGAGATCAATTTTTAGATTGCCACAAGAGCCAACAATTCACCATTTATAATGTGCAACAGAAACTAGAACTGATAAAAGTTCTGATATCAAAATATTACTGAAATGGACTTCCAAAGAGTCAAGAACTAACATCTTAATCGCAGAATATAGATTAGAATTGGAATTTTTATTTATTTTAAAAAAAACATCAAAGTTAGGCTGCTGATCAGTCAGCACTAACCCCGGACAAACGCACATAGCAATGTCCTAGGACAAACGCGCACAACAATGTTCTTAATTGGATCCATGACACATATTAGCCTTAACTTCCGACCATAATAAGGTCCCACCCCGAAGGGTTTTACGCCCCAAGGGCCACATTTAAAAACATTTCCAATTCTAAATCATCCACACTAGGTGTCGGGACAATCGACAACCTTTGATCTCCAAACAACTGGAAACTCACGTCCAGAATAATAACTCAAGATTAAGAGTTAATAAGAAACAACAACCTCATTTAGTATCGACAAGTTCGATACACTACAGGGAGCAAACGAAGAATCAAGATTTTTAAAAGATATCGACAAGTTTGATACCAACTAGGGTGGGGTATATAAAGAATGACAATTCGAATAGGTATCGACAAGATAGATATGAGTATTGAGGAACATTGTCATTAACTTGATTAAGGAGTAAATCAACTTGGGCAAAGATAAGAGATATAAATTTCAACCAGATTATCAACATATGAAATTCTACGCTAGAGCGAGGACATAGGCAAGCCCTACGCTTTTAAGAAAATTTTCAACACATTGCAAGGCTTAACTGACATAAACGATTAAAGTAGTTTAAACGATTATTTGTTAAATAATTTCAGGATAGTTAGTCGCAAATCAGTTTGAAGGAAACATTTCCATAAAGGGGTCCACTGGAGAAATTAGGTGAAAAATCAAGAATTTTATTAACAGGTATTCGTGGAAATTTTAAACTTAGATTCTCTCTATTTAGAACGTCTTTTAAACATTTTTTAGAAAATAAAAGAAATAGTATTCAGTTGAGGAATCCAATGTCATAGCTTGAGTAAAGTATTTAAGCGGGAAAGATTATATTTAAGGTTCTTTTAAAAACTTGGTATTCGAATTAGAGGTAGGGAAAATAAACATTTCCATGCTAACTAGGAAGTATATCATTTTCTAAACACATTTGACCAAACTACATTACACGACAAGAGGAATGAATTGCATCACTTGAAAGATAAGTGAAAAGCAAACACTTGCCTCAACTTACGGAGTTCTCGATCCTAATTATGGATCTCTAACTCAACTTCTCGCTAATCTCCACACTTTTTGTGCTGGTCTTCTTACTCGACTCTACTTCTATCTTTCTTTCATACTTTACTAACTCCACGCCAGCACACCCGTTGACTTGATAATTATTCCTCTGTTTGACTTTTCGCTTACCCGCACTGCTCTTAGCCAAGTCTCCTACTCGAACCTTTACAATGTCAAATACAGTTTCAGTACTAATTCAAGCAAAACCTTATCGTTGGCTCTATTCTACCCATGCGCGTCCTATAACGCTTACATATACAATACATATAGACATATTCATTTATATTCACATAATAGTCTTAGTATAGTTACTAAGTCACATAGACACGGCACACAACCATCTCAAAATGGCATACCATATACTTTTCAAAACCATAATATATTCTCGAAATAATCCATCGACACATATACTTAAACCCTTAGAAATCATACCATACTTTCAAGCATTGAAATCAAATAATTTAAATAGACTTTTAAATAAACTTGCAGGGGATTTTTAGAAAATTTCGGCATGAAGTATTCGTTTATCGGACTATGGGCACAGCCCCTCAATATCAATCAAAAACAATTCAACCCTTCTTTTACAAAAATAAAGCTGCCTCAACTTGCAGCAACATAAAAGTAAACAATTAATAAAAAGTACCCGCCCATACATGCAGCAACTAGCACATAAGAAATTTATATTACACTACTACTTACGCTACACCAATGATCGTATTTCTCACGCATTTTAATGATACACGTGACAATCAATCATTGATGTTCGTAAACCCTAGGGAACAACCCCTAGCACTAACTATTACTTACGCTATATCAATGATCACACCACTCAAGTATAATAATTATACTCGTGATAACTAATCATGGATATTCGTAAGCCCGAGGAACTAGTTGAAGAGAATTACACAAGTCTTTAAATATTTACATTTAAGACTTGTGATCTCATTGCAACTCCTCGCAGATAATCACATAATCAAATAAATCTAACAATTAATCTTTGATATAAATCACATTTTAAAATCATATAAATAACTCATCACCACATATAATTTACCACCAAGTACTCGACAAGCATAATATCCGACAAATACTATAACTCGACCTATAACATGTAGCACATAGACCTTTACAATTTAGCCAAACCTTCTATTTACACTTGATATGACAACAACGATTTACACTTAGCATTTATCAATTATAATGACTCAACCACATCAATTAAATTCATATAAACAAACAACAAGTAATTTAGAATTATACATTCATAATTAGTAAAGCCATTTAATACTACGACTCGCTTTATACCATTGACTATCACTAAACCTAACAGATTATCGAATCCATAATTAAACCATCCATTATTAAACTTGAATATTATTCAAGTTCCCAAAATTATAAATTACTACTAGCACTTAATTAATAACAATTAATCATTACTATGCCCTTCAAATTAAATATAGAATTCGGATAATATTCATAATTACCACATTGACCCATCAACAACCATTAACACATTAAACTCACAATTTGAATTTAATAAAATTACAACACTTAACTAATTAACATTTAATAATTCAAACATTTAATCGAGCTCATAATTAAGTTTATCAATTATTAAACTCGCATATATTTCGGATTCCAAAACTTATTCCAACAATTATAGTTTACTATAAACCTCCGAATTAAATCACGGAAATAAAACAATATTCATAATTTACGATATTAATCTAATTACGAAATTAACAACTAAATCTCACAATCTAAATCTAATTAACTTACAACAATTAAATAATTAAATCACAATACGCATACAGGCGCCAGAACCCACACCACAACATCATCTCTCTCTTTGTCTCCTTGCCGCCATCACCACCGAACACATACACCAAACACACACACGCTGCTGCGCTCATATACACATGCACACACTAACGCACATATACACACACGCGTATGTATATATAGATATATATATGTGTGTTATCAAAACCCCCCAATTTCTCCTTTCCAAATCCCTAATTTATCCCCTCTTTTCCCCCAATCTCTTCTTCTTCTTTTTTTTCTCTCTTTCCCGACCTCTCTCTCGATAGTTCTGCTGCTGGTCTGTTTTTTTTCTTAATGGGCTAGGCCCAATAACATTGTATTACTACTACAACTCATTCGGCCCAATTTTAACACTACTAAACGACTCTTATAAATAGAAATTAAATAGAAAATTGTGAAATTAAAATTTTCACTTTTAAAAAATAAAGAATAAAAAATTACGATCACACACATATTTTTAAAATATTTTTCGGATCAAAAATAAATTAAATATGGATTTTGCAAGTTTTGATCCTTTAAATACCATAAAACTATTAAAATCATTTTAAAATACTAAAACACCCAAATTAATTCACCCAACCATTTTAAAAACTAAATAATATTATAAAGATAATATTACAAAAGTTTTCATGATTTTTAATTCCTCCGATAATTTTATAAAATTTACAGAGGATAAAAAAAATGCATGATTTAAATATATTTAAATCCTCAAAAATAAAAATAAAAAATAAAAATACACCAATCTTCACAGCTTACCCAAATCATCAAATATTCACATAAACAGCATCTCACACACATTTCACCTTTACAACAATATTCACATAATATAATTTATAATAAATAAATATTATTAAAAAATCGAAATTTTCTTGGTTGTTATACAGGCATCTACATTGCCATCTCTTTTAGCATCATCTATTATCTTTTCCTTCTGCAGCTCCATATCATCTCTGTGACTTAGGAGAATAGCTTCATAGTATAGGTTGGACATATTGGATGTAACAAGGTTTTGAGCAATCTTTGTGAACTCAGGAATCTGATATACAATTAAGTTTTGATGAGCTTCAACCGTCAATTGTTGTGGAACATACCCTGAACCTGAAGCACTGTCATGTTACACAGGATTCAGCCATTGGGACATGAAGTTAGATCTAGAGCTAGGCAAGCTAGACTCCTCAGTTACAGATGCAACTTCTGTAACCGGGTGGAATGACTCTACTATTGGTGTCTCCACAGAAGTGGGATGAGTTACACCAGTAGTTGACACAGGCACAGAGTCTCCAGTGAAAACTAGTGAATCCTCTGTGTTTGTGATGGTGTCATTAGGATATACCCCAGCTAGCATTCCCTCACCATCTAAATGTGGTTCCTGGGTGGTGAGCAAAGTGTCATGCACTAAGTTACTTGTGTCCATTGGCTCACTAAGAGAAGAAAATTCTTGGTGATCAATTCCTTGCTCCTCAATTGCTTGAGTTGCAAGCTCCAAAGAAATTTGAGTGTTAGATTCTCGAAGAGTAGTGTCTTTTAGAGTAGATTTTGGCAACTCCCCCTGAGAAATAGAAGGAGTTTCAAGTGTGATGTGCTCTCTACTCAGTGTTGTGCCAGCCTTATCACTCCCTTGTGTTGACTCTTTATAAGATAGTGCATTGGGGAGGATGCTTGATTCTATAGATGCACCCTGTTGAGAGGATACATCTAGTGAACTATGTGCCCCTGATTTTACAACTTCAGCCATTTTTGTGACTAAAGAGGTGGTTTTAGATTTCTTCTTCTGCTTCTTTAGCCTTAGTAAGGGTGACTCAGGTTCCTCACTTTCTAAGCATAATTCTATAGCCAATGCTGCTTCAGTTAAGATTTTTAATGGTTCAGAAACAATCTGCTTTCTCTTCTTCTCCATTTTACTAACACCACCCTGTTTAGAGGATAATGCAGGTGGCTCTATGTTCGGTAGAGTGTTTGTTTGAGGGGGTTGGTTAGCAGACCCTGGGTTAGCATCTTGTTCTACTTGATCAGGCCTAGCTAACTCAGATTTAGAGGCAAATATTGGCATGTTGTGGGGGTAAGTCCTAAATAAACTCTCCATATGGGGAGTTATTTTAAGTCTTACATCAACATCATTCCTAGTCTCCAAGCTACCAAAAATGAGTTTTGTCATGGATCTAGGATAGCCTATTCTCTTTCTATCTATCCCAGGCAATTCAGTCAGTTTACTATTTACAAAATTAAGTGCAGATTGAATAAAACGAGGGAAGAAAATTTCAGTACCTCTCTTGGTTGAGTTCTTACCAAGTTTCCCATACAGCTCCTGCATTATGATTAGTCCAACATCAATCTTTTTCCCATACGCTAGGGCATAGCCTATTTGTTGAACAGGTGTACTGATTTGGTCAAAGCTAGACTTCCTTGCTGTGAAGAGTTTCAGAAGAGTGGCAAAGACATAGCTCCATTCTTTTCTCAAGAACTTCCTATTCAAATTTCCAAGTTTGATTTTATCTGAGTAGTTGATAAAATCAAAGAAGTCCTCCAATTCAGCATTAGTGGCTAGTGGGTCATACACTCCTTGTTGTAGCCCCAGTGTTTGATTCATGTCTGCAGTAGTGATGGTGATCTCCTTGTCCTGAATCTTGTAGTAGACTACATATGAGGTTATAGCATTCTCAAGAGCAATGACCTCCACAGTAGCAGTCCTCCAAAATTGTTATAGAAAATCTAGATACAGTGTTGGGTTGGCTGAAAGTGCATCCTTGATGTAGGACTCAGACATCCATCGAACAAAGCACTTGAAATTAGCATTGGGTGCTTCCACATCACTAGTAATAGCAATGAAGTTGGTGTGAGTAGGAATTCTGAGTTGGGTATTTGCCATTGTTACACAGAGAGACGAGAGAAGAGAATGAAGGTTGAAGAAGAAATTTAGCTTTTGAAGTTAGGGTTTTCAGAGGTTTTGGAACTTTAGATGCTTGAGAAATCGAATGAAATGAAACGAATAGATGTAAAACTGTATAAGTATGAAGTACATGAATTGTCGATTAGATATATGTTTTGTATCGACAAGTAAGACATTCGAGAAGTAGAAATCAACTATTCGATAAGTCAAGAAAGGCTTATTCGACAACTCAAGCAGGGTGTAACTTAACTCACAGTTGGCAGTTATCTAACTTGGAAATAATTCTAAATTAAATAAAATATATTTTTATGAGTGATTTAAAATTCTGAATAAAATTCCAAAAACGGTTAAGATTCAGCGAAAATTCAGCCTTTTCAAATGATTCGACAACTCAAATGTTCTATTCAAGAACTCAGTCATTAGAGAACTCAAATTTCCTATTCGAGAAGTGAAGCAAGTCTCTGTTCGATTTCTCCAAAATGCACTATTCGAGAACTCAAGAGTGTTCCAAATAGACTTGTTAGAGAAGTCGACCATAGACATGAAAGTCATTAGAGAAGTCTGACTTATCGAGCTATACTTTCCACTCATAAAATTCAATTTTCACTATCTTTTCAAAATTCACCAGAATTATTCAATGAAGAATATTATAACAAATTAAATAGTGATAATCTTAAAATTTCATAGAAATTTCAAGCTAATTCGAATATGATTTTCAACATATGCAACAGATTTGAAATAATTATAAATCATATTTCAGCCAACACTTACTTCAAAAATATTAAGAATTTAGATATATAAAGTAATTGTTTACTGCTGCAACAATCAAGTTAATCTCAATAACCAACCTTGTGAAGGTGGCTTCATCTAATGGCTTAGTGAATATATCAGCTAACTATTTATTTGTAGGGACATAATGCAACTCAATGGTTCCATTAGTTGCATGCTCCCTAATGAAATGATATCTGATGTCAATGTGCTTTGTCCTAGAATGATTGACAGGATTGGTAACTATAGAGATTGTACTTGTGTTATCACACATGATTGGAATTCTTTCCAACACAAGTCCATTATCTCTAAGTTGATTTCTAATCCAAAGCACTTGGGCACAGCAACTTCCAGCAGCTATGTATTCAGCCTAAGCTGTGGAAGTTGATACAGATTGTTATTTCTTGCTATACCAAGAGACTAACCTTTGTCCAAGAAACTGGCAGCTACCTAAGGTGCTTTTCCTATCCACTCTGCATCCAGCATAATCAGCATTAGAATAACAAACCAGATTGAACCCTGTATCCTTAGGATGCCATAAACCCAAGTTTGGAGTGCCCTTCATATATCTAAAGATCCTCTTTATAGCAATCAAATGTGATACTTTTGGATTTGATTGTGTAAAAGCCCCAGATCCATGGTCGGGGATCCGGTCATCACGGTCTTAATTTCTATCCACAACATCAACATAAATTAACTTACAACCTTGTGACCCAAAACAATAACATAAAACACGTCCGTTATAGTCCTAGAGATGAAATCAGAGTAACCAACAAATTTTATTAATCACAAGTTTTGAGTTCTTACAATCCAATGGAATTACAATTTAACTGTTACATACTCTTTGCCATCCATTTACATAGGTCATACACATAATAAGTATGATGAATCAAAAGCTGACAGTCTAGCCTATTAGTTGCTCCTACCTCAGCAATGCCGATCATGACATCAGTGGGTAACCGTATGACTGTTGTCCCTGCATGTACCGAGTGTGACTTGTGCTGGCCATCAAATCTAGCTGTTGTTGTGATATAATAAATAAAGCAAGGGTGAGCACTAGCCCACCACAAATAATATGTAACTGAACAATAATATATAACAGTTCTGAAATATCTTTGAAACCATATGCCATGAATTAACGAACATAGTACCAGTATAAGGAAAACGATGAAGTTACAAGGTAAATCAAAAATATACTTCTGTGGAAATATCTGCTATGTCAGAGATAAGCCAGATAGCATTATTTATCATAAAAGAGGAATTTGCAGAAAAATATTGCAATTCCAGATTCAATCACTTTTTCACCTGCCAACACCGATAGTGTTGCAGAAAATTACACTTTGACAAATGAACTAATTCTGGGACATTGACGCGCCAGGAGACATAACATTCACGATGATCAGTTGCAGGTTATGCTCCCCACCTCTTGTTCTCTACATGTAGAAGGAAGCACCGACGAATTTACCCCCGGCCAACGGTTGGGCCATTGCTGGACCGGCGCCACTCGGCCACTTACGCGGCTTCTAGTTCGTATATCATCCATAACACTAAAACATAAAGTTCGTCCCCCTTTCCCCAAGTATAATACTTGTTGATAAGACTCCACAAAGTAGTCGTATCTAGTTGGAAAGGAAAATTCACCAATATTTCCCAAGCTGCTGCTTGTTAATGGATACCAACTTGTTCCAACACTCTTACCCCTCGGATGATGAGTGGGTACACAAGATTCAATGAATAATAGCAATCAAGCTGCGAGTGAAAAGAATGGTTTCAAGAATTTATGACCGGGAAGTCAACAAGATAAATAACATTTCTCAAGTAAGGTTCCCTTATAATTTGGAAGATGGAATTGAATGAAGAATATAATTTTGAGAACCTTTCTTGATATAATAATATTCAATAGGCTCGGAATAATTTACATAATACTCGAAGGTCGAAGATAATATTTGAACGAAATAAATCATTATAAAACGAGTCAGAAGAATTAAATAAATATTCCAAAGAATATTTATTAAATCGAAATATCGAAGGAATAATCCTAATATAAAATATTACCCAGAATAATCCTCGAATAAATATTCACAAATAATATTCATTAAATAATTAATGAATATTTAAATAAATAGTACTTATCAAACAAATAAAGCTCGAATGAATATTTGAAATAATATTCACTGAACAAATAGAGAATATTCAAATAATAATACTTATCGAATAAATAAAACTCGAACGAATATTCGAAATAATATTCACCAGATAAATAGTGAATATTCTAATTAATATTACTGATTGCAGGAATAATTACTAAATGAATATTCGAAACAATATACGATAATTGAATCGACTTCAAACGAATATTGAAAAATAATATTCGTTGAATAAATGAAGTTCAAATAAATATTCAAGATAATATTTATTAAATGAATGAGGCTTAAAAGGAATTTAGAAATAATATTTAATAGGTAATTAATCTCGAATGAATATTCAAATTAATATTCATTAAATAAATAATGGGAAAATATTTACTTAGATATTTCCCTTCGAAAATAATCGCGATATATCAATAAATACTGACTCCCGGTCTATGTTCGAAGAATGAGATTCATATACCCTTCTCTAAGGGTCTTAGTAATATCCCGCTTATAACTGATATATTTTCTATCTAGCTTATTGTTGGTGTATACTGAAAATATTTATTTGAAGTATATACATTTATTTCTGGCCAATTTTATTGAGAATCATTTAAATGTTTACATGTTGTCTAAATATTATATATTGTGAATAATCTAGTATCAAATGGGATACAGAATATTAGATTATTAAATACGGTTTATATAATATAATATGGTTCACAGCACAGGTGGTGTTAGACAATCCACTGGAATGGCTGTAGTATTATTTAGATTAGTTTATATTGACTAATAAATAATACTAGTATACTTTGTGTATATTGAACAGGATCAAATTTAGAATTGTTCCCTTATACTGATTAAGAAGGTGAACTAAGAATCTATGTTATTATTAATGCTTAGGTTCTTAATCCAGATATAGTAATTGACATGTGTATATTATTTACATGCTTTGATTTATATATGAAATAATTCTTTTGATTTATTTCATTATATTTTGGGTGATGGAATAATATATATGGTGGATATTATTTATTGAAGGAATCCATGTCCTAATAATATTCGGGTTAATGATGTCCCCTTGAAAGCTCAAAAAAGATTTAATTATGTGAAACCCTGCAGGTGGATTTATTCCGGCATAATTAAATAAAGGTTGAGTGGATGATCAAGGATAAAAGATATTAATTAAATGAATTATAAGTAATTTATTTAATTAATGGACATGCGATATTTTAAACATGGGGAATTTAATAAGCAAATAATATTGGAACCGAATTAATTAATTAAATTACGGTATTGGGAAAGGTGGTGCAAATATTAATTCTTTAGTGGATTGAATTAATATTTAATTACATTGGGCTATGCCCAAGATGTAATTAGAAGGCCCAACCTAATTATCCATGATCCCTATTGTAGCCCTATATATATTCTTATTCTCTTCTTGCTAGGGTTGGTCGAAAAAATTTTGTAGCCACCCAGGAGCGAGAAGAGAAGTTAACTTGAGAAGACGAAGGCCACACTTCGCTCAAGGGAATTTGGGAATACAATAGAAGAGCGTGGAATCAACCGTTAACAAGGTGACTTTTCTATTCGTACTCGTTAATTTATTGTATCAAAAATCGCAGTGACAAGATCTGATTGTCCCAACAATTGGCATCAAGAGCTAGGTTCAATGGTTCTGCGATTTTTGATACGATGTCCATGTCGTAATTATATATACATGTATATGGTGGTAGGCTTGTATATTTTGTTTTGCAGGTTAGTATCCACTATTATGGCCATGTATATTTTAATTATGTGTTTGGATCCCACGTGGTTTAATCGTGATTAATTTATTTTGGTTTCCACGTGGTTTATCGTGGTTGTAAACACGAGGGTTGATCGTGTTAGAATAGATTTTACAAAATTAGTTTTTTATTAGATCTAATTTTTATGTAATTGTTTGATGGATTTTCTATAAATCCGGGCATCATATAACAATTATGTTCGGCTCAAAATCGAAACCGGAGAAAATAATTGCTTCCGCTGCGCAAGCTTCTAGAGTGTTTTTGTTTTGCTGGTGGCGGGTCCGCTGAAGTGGAGGCTACGTGAAGTTGTTTAATTTTCTTTGTCCAAGCGTGTGTTCACATTAAAGAATTTAAGTTGCTGCTGGCGAGTCCTTTTTCTTACATTAACATGACTATGTTCTGTTAGTTTCATCCACATGAACAAGGTAATGGACCCCACGCTGCACTACATGAAATTCACAGCAACGTTATTCGAAGTCAACAAGGTTGGCGCTTGCTTCGAAGTTGCCGCAACAATTTGGGACGAACAGGGCTGCAAGAAATTAATGTTGGGCCATAATAGTGGATTTAATTATTGCTTTAATTTTTAATTCCATTATTTTAAATTTTAATTATTACTTTAAATAATTATTATGTGTGTTGTTAATTATGTGTGTAATTTTTAATTGCATGTTTAACATAATTAGGACGACATGGACATAGATTTTTTATTTATTGCTATTATTAAATGTTTTATGTTGTTAAATTATGTGTGTATTTGGAATGCATGTTAGACATAATTGTAATGACATAGGTCCCATTTAATTTTTTAAAATTCCTCATTTTTTAAATAAAAATTCTAAGTGGGTGAGGGAATTAATTAGGAATTAAATCCCACGGTCTCCATTATTTTTTATGTAATATAACCTTTTTAAATAATGTAGATGGTATATATGATCACCTAACGTGGCGTACTATTTACGGTATTTTAAAAGGTTGTAGAAATTACTAGAACAAAATTCTTAAATTAAATTACGAATATTGAAAGGTATATAGATCACCCTAACGTGACGTACCAAGTTTCATAGAATTCGTAACGATAATTGAATACTCTTTTGATGTTGACTATGGAGAATTCTGTCTAGGAATTGGGTATTAAGCGAGGTCGTTGTGACTCCTCCGAGACCTGAGAATTATCCATTAATATATCAAACGGATGTATTCGGTTTTTAAGTAATTTAAGATTTAATAATGGTATACACTTAGCTATGAAAAATAATATATAGTCCACCCTAACGTGGCGTATTATTTAGTAATAGGACCGAAGTAATATTTAAACGAATTTAAGTGGTATATATGTCACCCATCGTGGCGTACCAGATACTTATGGTGTTTAAATATTAGTGCATTAATTTTAATTAATTGTTAGAGGAAACCAATAGGTTTTAAGATTTGTGCAACTCTCTGATTATGTGTTACATGTATGTTTCTCAGGATTAGATCATTATGGGCTTTAATCCACTATTCACCATATTTATGGATAACAAACTTACTGGACTAAACTATATTGAATGGAAACGTAATTTGGACATAGTGTTGACTGCTGAGGAGTACAAATTTTGTACTTATGAACCCAAGCCAGATCAGCCTGGTGAAGATGCTCCTGAAAGTGAGAAGGAGTATTATAAGCGGTGGGTTAATGCTGATGAGATGTCGCGATGTTACATTCTGGCAGCAATGTCAGGTGTTTTGCAGCATCAGCATCAGGCTATCGCCACTGCTTCAGATATGCTCTTTAATCTCAAGGAACTTTTTGAAGAACAGAATAGGGCTGCTAGGCAAGTAGCAATGAAGGCTTTAATGAACACTCAGATGGCTGAAGGAACACCTGTAAGGGATCATGTTCTCAGGATGATGTCTCATCTGAATGAGATGGAGATCCTTGGTACTGATATTGATGGTGAAACCCAGATCGATATCATCCTTATGAGTCTGCCCAAAAGTTTTGAGCAGTTCGTCTTGAATTACACCATGAACAAAAGGATGTATAGTCTCGCGAAACTTCTGACAGAACTTCAGGCAGCTGAAGGACTCTTTAAGCAGAATGTTCAAGTGCATGTGGCTGAGAAAGCTTCTTCCTCTAAGCCGAAAGGCAAGAAGAAGAAAAAGGTTCAGACACAGAAAGCTGGAAAGGTTGCTAATGCAGTGGGAGTTCAAGGTGCTGTGAAAAAGCCTAAGGGCAAGTGCTTCAGGTGCAAGCAGTCAGGTCACTGGAAACAGGATTGTCCTCTTCCTAAGAAGACAAACAATACTGGTATGTCTCTTTCTCTAGTTACAGAAACATATATATCGGCTATAACTACGAGCACTTGGTGTGTAGATACAGGAGCCACTGACCATGTGTGTAACTCATTGCAGGGGTTCCAGCAATCCAGAATGCTTAGAGATGGCGAGATATATGTGTTCATGGGAGATGCTACGAAAGTAGCAGTAGTTGCAGTTGGAATAATTACTTTATCTTTTGGAGATGATAGGAGTTTGGTTTTGAACAATTGTCTTTATGTACCTTCGTTTAGAAGAAATTTGATTCCGGTTTCTAAACTTGCTATGGATGGTTATAATGTTTGTTTGGATCGTAATGTTTCTATTATGATGAATAAACGAGTTATATGTTCTGGTACATTGCAAGACAATTTAAATATTATTAATCCTATCCAACCAATGCTGCAACAAAAGGAATCTAATAACATTCTTTCTAGCTCAAACAAAAGAAAGAATCCTTCTGAATTAAACCAAACATATCTTTGGCACTTAAGATTAGGTCATATTAACTTGAGGAGAATTCAAAGACTGGTAGTAGATGGGCCATTAGGCTCGTTGGCAGTGGAGCCATTTCCAGTTTGCGATTCGTGCTTGGAAGGTAAGATGACTAATAGGCCTTTTAAACCAAAGGGGAATAGAGCCAAAGAAGTGTTAGAATTGGTTCATACTGATTTATGTGGACCTATGAGTATCCAAGCAAGAGGAGGTTATGAGTATTTTGTCACTTTCATTGACGATTATTCTTGATATGGGTGCATTTATTTGTTGCGTCGTAAGTCTGAGTGCTTTGAAAAATTCAAAGAGTACAAAGCAAGTGCGGAGAAGCGACATCTTGGAAAATGTATCAAGTCACTACGATCAGATCGTGGTGGCGAATACTTGCTTGGAGAATTTAGGGAATATTTATCAGAAAATGGGATCACATCCCAGTTGTCTGCACCTGGCACACCTCAGCAGAATGGTGTAGCAGAGAGAAGGAATCAGACTCTTTTAGAGAGTGTTAGATCGATGATGAGTTATTCAGATTTACCCAAGTCGTTTTGGGGATATGCTATAGAAACAGCGGCTTACCTTCTGAACTTGGTACCTTCTAAGTCGGTTCCCAAGACTCCAATAGAATTTTGGACTGGCAGCAAACCAGGTCTAAGACATATTCGGATTTGGGGTTGTCCAGCACCTGTACTGAACAAGAATGCGACCAAGTTAGAATCTCGTACAGAAGTAAGGCTGTTTGTAGGCTATCCCATGGGAACGAAAGGTTATTCATTTTATAGTCCTAGGGATCGAGATATCATTGTTAGCACCAATGCTAGATTCTTAGAAGAAGACTATATAATGAACCATAAACCCATGAGTAGTATCGTTTTAGAGGAACTAGTGGGAGGGACAGATAATCCCCAAGTGCCAATAGTACAAGTAGAACAGCCACAAGAAAATGCACAACTTAACAATAATACTGCACCAGTGCCTCATCGTAGTGGGAGGGTTGTTCAACAACCAGATAGATTCATGTTTTTGGGAGAGTCCTCGGACTTGGTCTCTGGCGAACATGATGAGGATCCCAGGACATACGAAGAGGCAATTCTAGATAAAGATGCAGATCTATGGTAAAAGGCAATGGAATCTGAGATGGAATCTATGTATTCCAATCAAGTTTGGGAGCTCGTGGAACCACCCAAAGGTGTAAAACCCATTGGATGTATGTGGATCTACAAGAAGAAAAGAGGATATGACAAAAAGGTGAAAGCCTGGAAAGCACGACTTGTTGCGAAAGGGTATACTCAGAAAGAATGGATCGATTATGAGGAAACCTTTTCGCCGGTTGTTATGCTTAAGTCGATCCGGATTCTTTTATCTATAGCAGCTCATCTCGATTATGAGATTTGGCAAATGGATGTCAAGATAGCTTTCCTTAATGGAAGTCTTGAGGAAACCATCTATATGCAACAACCAAAAGGATTCATTAAGGAAGGCCAAGAGCATCTTGTTTGTAAGCTTAAGAGGTCTATTTATGGGCTAAAACAAGCTTCTAGGGACTGGAATATTCGTTTTGATCAGGCAGTCCAGTCATATGGATTTGATCAAAGTCCAAGCGAATCATGTGTGTATAAGAGAAGTGAGGGTAATGCAGTGGTTTTTCTAGTACTGTATGTGGATGACATTTTACTCATTGGAAACAATGTTAAGATGTTGTCATCAGTAAAGGCATGGTTGTTCAAACAATTTGAAATGAAGGACTTAGGTGAAGCGGCATACATTTTTGGGATCAAAGTAATAAGGGATCGCAAGAAAAGGATGTTGGCTTTTATCTCAAGAGCCCTACATTGATGAAGTATTAACTCGTTTTAACATGCAGAACTCTAAGAAAAGTTTTCTACCTATTAAGCATGGAGTTGCTCTATCCAAGGAGCAGTGTCCTTCGACACCTAAGGATATAGAGAGCATGAAAGCAGTTCCTTATGCTTCGGCATGTGGAAGCTTAATGTATGCTATGTTATGTACGTGGCCTAACATCTGCTTTGCTGTAGGCATGGTTAGTAGATATCAGTCAAACCCAGGTCAGGAACATTGGAGTGCAGTAAAAACTATACTCAAGTACCTGAGAAGGACTAAGGAGTATATGTTAATTTACAAGGCTTCAGATCTATTTCCTTTGGGATATACTGATTCAGATTTCCAATCATATAGAGATAAGAGGAAATCAACCTCGGGATATGTTTTTACTTTGGGAGGTGGAGCCGTTATATGGAGGAGTGTAAAGTAGAAATGCATTACAGACTCTACCATGGAAGCCGAGTACGTGGCGGCCTCTGAGGCTGCAAAGGAGGCTGTATGGTTCAGGAACTTCCTTTTGGACTTGGATGTGGTACCTAATTTGCCTAGGAGCTTGACAGTGTATTGTGATAACACTGGTGCTGTGGCAAATTCGAAGGAACTGCGAGATCACAAAGCAGCTAAACATATTGAACGTAAGTATCATCTCATACGAGGAATCGTAAAGCGAGGAGATATAGTTGTGGCTCACATATCATCAGAAGACAACCGGGCAGATCCTTTCACAAAGAGTTTGCCAGCCAAAGTTTTTGACAGGCATGTGGAAGCGATAGGAGTCAGATGGATGGACACATAGTTTTCTGTGTAATAGTAGATTAAATAAACACTGATATACTCATAGAATATTTTGAGTTTTCTGTGATATACATTTATTTCTGGCCTATTTTATTGAGAATCATTTAAATGTTTACATGTTGTCTAAATATTATATATTGTGAATAATCTAGTATCAAATGGGATACAGAATATTAGATTATTAAATACGGTTTATATAATGTAAAATGGTTCACAGCACAGGTGGTGTTAGACAATCCACTGGAATGGCTGTAGTATTATTTAGATTAGTTTATATTGACTAATAAATAATACTAGTATACTTTGTGTATATTGAACAGGATCAAATTTAGAATTGTTCCCTTATACTGATTAAGAAGGTGAACTAAGATTCTATGTTATTATTAATGCTTAGGTTCTTAATCCAGATATAGTAATTGACACGTGTATATTATTTACATGCTTTGATTTATATATGAAATAATTCTTTTGATTTATTTCATTATATTTTGGGTGATGGAATAATATATATGGTGGATATTATTTATTGAAGGAATCCATGTCCTGATAATATTCGAGTTAATGATGTCCCCTTGAAAGCTCAAAAAAGATTTAATTATGTGAAACCCTGCAGGTGGATTTATTCCGGCATAATTAAATAAAGGTTGAGTGGATGATCAAGGATAAAAGATATTAATTAAATGAATTATCAGTAATTTATTTAATTAATGGACATGCGATATTTTAAACATGGGGAATTTAATAAGCAAATAATATTGGAACCGAATTAATTAATTAAATTACAGTATTGGGAAAGGTAGTGCAAATATTAATTCTTTAGTGGATTGAATTAATATTTAATTACATTGGGCTATGCCCAAGATGTAATTAGAAGGCCCAACCTAATTATCCATGATCCCTATTGTAGCCCTATATATATTCTTATTCTCTTCTTGCTAGGGTTGGTCGAAAAAATTTTGTAGCCACCCAGGAGCGAGAAGAGAAGTTAACTTGAGAAGACGAAGGCCACACTTCGCTCAAGGGAATTTGGGAATACAATAGAAGAGCGTGGAATCAACCGTTAACAAGGTGACTTTTCTATTCGTACTCGTTAATTTATTGTATCAAAAATCGCAGTGCCAAGATCTGATTGTCCCAACACTTATAAGCCAACAATAATTCAGGGAACAAGCATATCAATATAACTTGCGAGTAGGCATGCATGCTATGGCATATGTATAACAGAAAGCATATATATATTCACAACAACAGCCTTTAAAAGGATTTGAAACTTGCCTGGTACTCCCGCTATGCTAGTGGTATGACTCGGGGTGGTCCGGCAATCTATAAACAACCAAAATTATCCTTGATTAATCACCTATCACTTTGAAACGCCAAGTGAATACTTTACTTAAGCTAAAGCACGTTTTCAAGTTATCGCTTATTAACACTGTTATGACCCGACAATTGATCGTTATTACGGCTCGTCATTACACTTACACTTGGTATATACTTAAGTCATGTAAATGCTAAGGTAGGTCGTTTACGAACCAAGATTATACCTCGAGTTTTATCACCAGTTTTCTAAGTGATTAACCAAAGTTATAACCAAGTGTGCTTTTAGGGGTTCGTTCGCGTTTAACCTCGATTCGAACATTTTTATAAAATTGAAAAATGATCCGTTTGATACGAGGTTTTCTCCTACACCTTCCTTATAATCTCTAATATTTAATTACCAAGATTCGCAACCAAATTATTCATGTTAAGGGGGTTCAATTTCAATTACGAACTCGAATTTACGGTTTCGAACCACTTGTAGTAAATCGGCCATAATTCCTAAACCGTAAGTCTGTTTGTTTCGATTCTTTCGCCAAAACGATCTATGAATCGATATATACAAGGATATGTCATAAAATCAATATTTCCAGAAGTTCATTCCTACTGTTATGCACGGTTTTCTAGGGGTTAACGAAAATCGGGCATTACGACGGCTATAAATTGAATGTTTCCAAAATTTTAAATCAATCCCCAAACCACACCGGGCATACCATTCATCACAATCAGTCCATAGACATCTTACTTTAACATCATATGCATCATATTGCTTAGATCAACTAAACCATTAACTAATCATGCTTACATGCTAATAATAACACCATAATCATATCGCATATAAGATCACTAAGAACAATCACAAAACTCAAAGTATGATCTAGGGTTTATGAGGGTTATACCTTCCTTGGAGGATGCAGAGACCTTACTAAGCCTTGATTAGTCATTAGAACACCTTAACCAAGCTTAAACTAACAAGAATCATTAAGAATATAATTAGAGGTTTTCGGATCTATTATACCCCAGTTGAAAGAACATGAAAAACGAGGGTCTTACCGAGATTTTCTGGTCAAGACTTCTGAAGGAGAGTTGTAGAGGATCTTAATACCTTTCCAAAAAGCTAAAGAACACAAAATTTCATTGAGTAATGAAGGAGATATGGCCGTTTGAAAATCGTCACAGAAACTGTTGATGTGTAAAATTATGTCTAACCGCAAGCGCACGGTATCAATTGTAGTAGATACTAGCAAATACGGGTCGAATCCTCAAGGAGACAGTTTCAATTTCAATTCAATGGTTATCAATTGTTTCTAGTCACAAACGATTAGTTGAGAATTTTGTTAACTACTAAAGCAAATTTAACAAGGTTTTAATTCAATTAATTAAGGGATCTAGGGCAATTCAGGTTCACCATGTTTACACCAACCAAATAACAAAGGTATAGCTTATCAATGGGATAAAATAATTAGAGCAATGGTTAAACTTTTCCAAGTATTAACACTCTCAGAAATCCGATGATGTTTTCACACTCACCTTCAATTCCGCTAATTGTATGTAAGCCTCTAGTAGTAAAATCTTTCGATCTATTACTCCTATTGCAATCAATTAATCTATGATATTGCGCAATTACACAAATTAAGAATTAACACATATCAATTAGAATTACTCTTTACCCATCAATTCACTAATCAAATTAAACCCAAATCATGGTGCAAACATGGCTTCCCCTAATACCCTAGAATTAAACTACTCACTCATGGTAGAAGTAAAAGCAATAAGAATAATGAAAGAAGCCATGTAAAACATATAATAATAAAACAAGAGAATAAAGAATACCTCAAACTTTGTATTAACGAAGAACAATGAAGATCCAAATTAAACCAAGTGCTTACAAAGGAAGAGATGGAGAGAAAAACCAAAACCCTAGCTTATGTAAAAACGTCTGTATATGTCTATATCTCTTTCTATCACGTTTTCTCTTCCTTTTATAATAAAACCCCTTAATAAAATCTGATATCTATCTCCTAATAAAAGTATTTTTAATATCCTAATCAATTTACAAAAAGATATCCATAATTGAATAGGATTTTCTTGTAAAATTCGTCACAAATTTTGCTCCTCTGTTTCTGGGCTCTTCCAGTTGGATTTTGCTTACTGGACCACCTCTGAATTAAAGATAATTCCCTAAGCTTCGCGTGGACAGTAATTTCGTCAAATTCTGACTTCTGGAACTCAAGATATGGCCCAAACAGTGCAGGCAGCCCGTGCAGCCCAATAATACGAATTTTCTCCTATTTTATCTCCAAAATAGCTCTTTTTGCTCCAAATCCTTCCAAGTCATGAATTCTTTATTTCCTACAATAAAACAATCAAATCTATTAAATAAAAATCCAAATCAATGCAAAACACAATAAATATGAGAATAAAATCATCTAAAATATATATAAAAATATATTCTATCAAACATCCCCACACTAAGCATTTGCACGTCCTCGGGCAAATAAGTGAAATAAAAACTAAGTCCTAACAAACATCACTTTCGTAGATGACACGATTGCATTGAGCATATGCAACAAGCCGTTAAACCCCTAGGCAGCCCTAGTAGGACGAGTGTTGTCTCGTGAGGGTTTATAGTGAATGTACCCACAAAATTCATCTAACCATGCAAAATATCAATGCTAACACAACACCACACACACAAGTCCTCTCATGCCACATCAACTTAAGAATCAAAGTAAACATACGATGTCTTGGTGTCAAAAGTGCAAGTTTTAACGTAGTTTACTCAACCAACATGCAGAAGGTCATAAAAATTCATGTCAAGTGTAAAAATCGTTGGTAATCATGCTAAGCCCACAAGAAACACATCTTTAAGTCTAAACCTGGGATCTCCTATGCCAAAACAAGTAATAACTCACCTTTCACTCAAAAACGAATATTCACTCAAGAACAAGGTTAAGTGTATCACTCAATTCCAACAAAATCATAAACACAACTTGACACTCGCAATCAATCTCACTCTCAACACAACATACATCACTGATGACAATCAAAAGGTCTTTATTCGGGTTGTAACGTGAGCTAGGGACCAGGTATGTCAAGTAAAGCTAAAACAGGTTAAAATGCCAAAAACTAGTACCCAACAATAATCATTATTCAATTCCCTTTCTATTAAAACCACAAATACTTCCCCACACTTGGATTTTTCAATAACCCTTATAACTTGACTAGTCGAATGAAGAAGGATCATACAAACATAAGAATGCTCTCAAATTTATTTATTTTTTTTTCTCTTTTTTTTTTTCTATTTTTTTTTCTTTTTTTCTTTTTTCTGTTTTTTTCTTTTGAGAGCTAAGGAATAAGCACAATGATCCATAGATATTTTTATGAATTTCGACTAACAAGCATCAACCAAAATCAATATTCCCCAATGGTATGATCATCAATAACCCCCCTTTTATGAACACCTTATTACTCCCTTAAGCACAATACTAGCCTTTGACAATTAGGTTCAAATTTAATGTAAGGCCAATAGAATAAAAAGGATAATGGCAAGTAATGTGGTGTGTCACCGAAAGAATAGGATTAAGCTCAACAGGTTAACTAATTGATCATGTTTAAAAGGTTTGGAAATATGGGAAATACGAGGTTAAACCTAAGTGCCTTTATCATCTCATCATCAAGTAATGTCATGCATTTCAAGAAAGATCTTAAGTAAGTGCTAGCAATGTAAACAACATGTGGACACTCAAGCAAACGAAAAATCATGCAAAAGATATGCATATAGGCTCAAAACTCACTTGGTGTGACAAAACATAATCAATCCCAGGTAACAAGACTCTCTAACGCACCTACTTGTACTCAAAGCATGTAAACCAAGTCATCTTGCACATATTCATGTCATTCTAATCACTTACAACATTCAATTAAGTCTACCAGTTTCAACTTGCTAGTGAAAGTGCGTGCACAAGAACAAAGCACGTCACTTCTCATACAAAAGCATCCATAAACACAAGATTCCTACGCATGCATGGGTGTATCAAGCAAAATACAACAACTAATCAAATTGCATGGCTAGAATTATTTTTGGTATTTTTCAATTTTTTAATTTTTTTTTATTTTTTAAAATTTCTCTTAACATTGAGAACCCTTCCCCACACTTAAGCGGTTCATTGTCCCCAATGAACTAATGAACAAGATACAAAACTACAACTAAAAACAAAATAAAACTACACTAAAAAGAAAAGAAAGAAAACTCCCCTGGAATCAAGTTGTCGGATGTGAAAATCACCCCTCATTCGCTTATGAGCCACCCACTAATCATATGAACCAACCCAACAAATTTTTTCTCGCAAAAATACCCTTTCCGTAGCAATTAGTCTCACATCAACCGATTAAATTTAACCTCCACCGTCGAAAATGAAAATTTCCCAATATTAGCACTATCTCTCCCATGCTTACGAGCCAAAATACTCAATACCCAACTCATAAAAAGCTCCACCAAAAATTACCAAGCAATATCACACAAAAAATACCCCAATATATCAAGAATAATATAAATCCCAATTTACAAGAACACAAATTCGCAATTAAAATAAATTTGGAGAGAAGAAATAAACCCACTACGAATTGGAGAGGTGAACTTGCAATTAATTCCTCTTTAGAATTGAATTTTTGGAGATTTAAAGAAAACAGAAGAGGAATTGGATTTGTATGGAAAGGTGTGTATATATATATAAGATGATGGAGAGATTTGATACAAAATTTAGAGTGCATGAGAGATTTAGGAGTGTTGGATTTGATTTAGAATAGATATAAGAATTAGGGTTTGAAAGAATTTGAGCTAGAATAGGTTTGGGTGGGTTTTTATGATGCAAAACAACAATTTTCGGGGAAAAATAAAAAAAAAATCTGGGCAGAAGGGTGTAACGCAGCCGCAGGCTGCGTTACAGGGTCGCAGACTGCGCGGGGTACAGTAACGCAGGCGCAGCCTGCGTTACAGGGGGGCAGCCAGCGCTTCAGGCAGTAACGCAGGCGCAGCCTGCGTTACAGGGGTGCTGCCTGCGAAAAAAATCACTGTTTTGCTTTTTTTTTTTTTTTTTTTTTTTTTTTTTTTTTTGAATACAACACTCTTTTTCTTTTCTTTTCTTTTTTTTTTTTTCACAAATGCATGGGTTGCCTCCCATGAAGCGCTTTTGTTTAACATCGTTGGCTCGACTCAGCTGGTTCAGATCTCCGTGGAGGGGTTGTCAAGATAAATCACTTCCATCTTCCCTACGAATGCACCATCCACATATAATTTAAGGCGTTGACCGTTGACCTTAAATTTTGTTCCATCTCGTCCCATAATTTCAATAGCACCATAAAATTTGACTTCGGTGATGGTAAAAGGTCCCGACCATCTTGATTTGAGTTTCCCGGGAAAAAGTCGAAGTCTAGAATTGAACAACAACACCTTGTCACCAACCTGAAAATCTCTCCTCTGAATCATCTTATCATGCATCTGCTTCGTTCTCTCCTTGTAAAGCCGAGAATTGTCATAAGCATCAAATCGAAGCTCATCTAACTCATTAAGTTGAAGAAGTCTCGCTTGCCCCGCAGCCTTCAAATCCATGTTGAGTTCTTTTATAGCCCAAAAGGCGCGATGTTCCAATTCCACTGGCAAGTGACATGCTTTACCATAGACCAACCGATAAGGAGTGGTGCCTATAGGTGTCTTATATGCCGTCCGATAAGCCCACAAAGCATCATCTAGCTTCAAATACCAATCTTTCCTTGACTTTGCAACCATTTTCTCCAAAATGCTTTTGATTTGTCGGTTAGAAACCTCCACTTGGCCACTTGTTTGGGGGTGATATGCAAGAGCAACCTTGTGAGTAACGCCATATTTCTTCAACAAAGTTTCAAACTGACGATGGCGAAAATGAGAACCACCATCGCTTATCACTGTTCTAGGAACTCCAAATCGTGGGAAGATAATATTCTTGAAAAGCTTCATAACTACCTTGGAATCATTTGTTACCGATCCAATTGCTTCAACCCACTTGGACACATAATCGACAGCGACTAAGATGTATCTCATCCCACAAGAACTTGGGAAGGGTCCCATAAAATCAACACCCCATACGTCAAATATCTCGACCTCAAGAATACCGGTTTGAGGCATCTCATGGCGTTTAGAAATATTACCCGTCCTTTGACATGCATCACACGCCAAACAGAAAGCACGAGCATCCTTAAATAGAGACGGCCAAAAGAAACCGGATTGAAGTACTTTAGCAGCGGTTTTGGAAGGACCATGGTGACCTCCACATGCGAGAGAATGACAATGCTTGAGAATGTCATGTACTTCGAACTCAGGAACACATCTACGAAAGATTCCATCAGCACACTTTCGATACAAGAAAGGGTCATCCCAAAAATATTGTTTAGCATCGTGATAAAACCTCTTTCTTTGCTGATAAGTCAATTCTGGAGGGTGAGATCCACTAACACAGAAATTTGCAAAATCTGCATACCAGGGAGTTTGAGTAGCAACCGAAAACAGGTGATCATCTGGAAAAGAATCGTCAATAGGAGTACTTGACGTAATATCAGATTTGAAACGCAACCGTGAGAGATGATCCGCAACTACATTCTCAGCACCCTTCTTGTCTTTGATTTCCAAGTCAAACTCTTGAAGTAAAAGAATCCAACGAATAAGCCTTGGCTTTGCTTCTTTCTTCGCCAACAGATACTTAAGTGCCGAATGATCAGTGTGAACAATGACTTTGGAGCCAATGAGATAGGCCCGGAATTTGTCAAGAGCGTAGACCACAGCTAGAAGTTCCTTCTCGGTTGTAGCATAATTGACTTGAGCTTCATCCAAGGTTTTACTTGCATAGTAGATAGCGTGCAATACCTTGTCTTTCCTTTGACCGAGAACTGCTCCAACTGCATAATCACTTGCATCACACATGATTTCAAATGGAAGGTTCCAATCTGGAGGTTGAATGATTGGTGCACTTATCAAAGCTTCCTTAATCCTGTTAAAAGACTCCAAACAAGCATCAGTAAACACAAAGGTGGCATCCTTAAGCAACAATTGAGTTAGGGGTTTTGCAATTTTTGAAAAATCTTTTATAAAACGACGATAAAAACCCGCATGACCAAGGAAACTCCTCACTCCCTTGACATTAATAGGAGGAGGAAGTTTCTCAATCACCTCAATTTTTGCTTTATCAACCTGGATGCCACGTTCAGAAATCAAATGACCAAGTACCACTCCTTCATTGACCATGAAGTGGCACTTTTCCCAATTCAAAACCAAATTCACCTCTTCACAACGTTTAAGCACTTTAGAAAGATTATGCAGACATACATCAAAATCAGACCCATAAACACTGAAATCATCCATAAATACTTCCATGATAGACTCTATGAAATCAGAAAATATGGCAGTCATGCAACGCTGAAAAGTAGCAGGGGCATTACACAAACCAAAAGGCACTCTACGATATGCAAAGGTACCATATGGGCAAGTAAATGTAGTCTTTTCTTGGTCATCAGGATGTATAGGGATCTGAAAGAACCCTGAATATCCGTCTAAATAGCAAAAGTACTTATGCTTAGCAAGTCTTTCTAACATCTGATCAATGAAAGGGAGAGGGTAGTGGTCTTTCCTAGTAGCAGTATTTAACTTACGGTAATCTATGCACATTCGCCAACCGGTGACAATTCGAGTGGGAATTAATTCATCTTTATCATTCTTAATTACCGTTGTTCCTCCTTTCTTAGGGACTACCTGAACTGGGCTTACCCATTTAGAATCAGAAATCGGGTAAATGATGCCCGCATCTAACAATTTCAAAACTTCTTTTTTAACAACCTCTTGCATGTTAGGGTTCAAGCGACGTTGTCCCTGTATGCAAGGCTTATGGTCATCATCTAAGTGAATTCTATGCATGCAAAAGTCTGGGCTAATCCCCGTAAGATCATCAATACTATACCCAATAGCTTTTCTATGCGCACGCAAAATAGTAAGAAGCTTAAAAATCTGGTTATCATCAAGACTAGAGCTAACAATCACAGGACAAGTCTTTTCATCATCAAGAAACACATATTTCAGATTAGATGGTAAAGGCTTTAACTCTATTTTCTTTACCTGAGGTTGACCACAAGAAGTGTCAGTGTTGGTTACCTCACAATTCGGATCAGCTGCACCATCCAACTGAAGAATCAATGAATCGACTTCAGCATGTCCTTCTCCTTCTGAAGCTTCAAGCATGAGCACTGCTTCCAATGCATCATTCAATATAATCTGAGGCGTTTCATCTCGGACAATTCCATCTATAACATCGATCCTGCAGCAAGTATTCTCAAGCAAAGGGGATTTAAGAGCAGAGGTTAGAGTAAAAGTAATTTTATCATCACCAACGCTCAATGTGAGAGTCCCACTTTTAACATCAATAACAGCACCTGCAGTACAAAGAAATGGTCTACCTAAAATAATAGGTATTTGGCTGTCCTCTTCCATATCTAGAACTACAAAGTCTACAGGAATATAGAATTTTCCAACCCTAACAGGCACATCCTCTAAAATTCCAAGGGGATATTTTATTGAACGGTCTGCCATTTGCAAAGTCATCTGTGTACATTTTAATTCTCCCATATTTAGTTTTTGAAAAACCGAGAGAGGCATGACTGAGACGCTAGCGCCTAAATCACATAAAGCTTTATCAATGAACAATGCACCTAAATGACACGGGATCGAAAAACTACCAGGATCTTTAAGCTTAGGTGGAGACTTATTTTGTAAAACAGCACTGCACTCTTCAGTAAAAGCTACTGTCTCCACCTCACCAAAAGACCTTTTCTTAGTGAGAATATCCTTAAGAAACTTTGCATATGATGGAACTTGAGAAATTAAATCAGTGAAAGGAACTGTTACCTCAAGATTCTTGACAAGTGTCATGAACTTACCAAACTGCTGGTCCACCTTAGTTCTGTTCATCCTGCTAGGGAATGGGAGCTTTGGCACAAATGGTGGAGGAGCAACTGCAGTCTTTTCCTTGTCCTTTTTCTTGCTTTCCTCAGTTTCACCTTCGCTTGCATCTTCAACAACTTTCTCTACCTTGTCTTCCTCAGAATTCTCTTTTTCTTTCTCAGTAGGAACATCGTCAGTAGGCATTGGAGGAGCATCATATGTACGACCACTCCTAAGAGCAATGGCATTCACATTTTCCTTTGGCTGAGTTGGTTGGGCTGGTAGAGAGCCTTGTTGCCTTGTAGACGAAGAACTAGCCATTTGAGCAATCTGAGTTTCCAGCATCTTATTATGTATCTCCATCTGGTTCATCTTTGTTTGCATTTGTAACATTATCTTCATCATATCACCTTGATTATCAGCCTGTGCAGCTTGATTTGCTTGAGGAGCATAATTCTGAGGAGGCCTTTGGAATCCAGGGGGATTCATAGGTCCTTGCGGAGGCCTATACTGTTGCTGTGGAGGAGGCTGGTACGACTGCTGATATTGCTGCTGATTAGGAACATTTGTATTCTGAGCATTATTGTTCCTATATGAGAAATTCGGATGATCTTTCCAACCAGGATTATAAGTGTTGGAGTACGGATTGTACTGCTGCCTCTGTTGGAAAACATTTGCTTGCTCCATATGAAAATGTTGTGAATTTTGAGCATTGTATTGGCAATCGTTACCATAGTGGCCTTGGATGCCACAGACTTCACATACTGGATTATTCATTGGAGCCATTGATGACAGTGCATTGATACTCATAGGTTGTGTAGAGGGCTGAGATGTCTTCAATGAGTGGATCTCCTGAGTCAATGCAGCGAGTTGAGATGATAATAAAGAATAGGCATCCACTTCGAGTTTACCCCCTTTCTTGGCTGCTCTCGGGTTACTGAAGTGATTGGCAGCCAAATTTGAGAGAAAAGCATGTGCATCATCAACTCCTTTGTCTAAAAACACACCACCCGCAGCATTATCAACCATCCCTTTTGTTTCTGGATCAAGACCATTGTAGAAGCGTTTAAGCAGAAACCACTTCTCAAGACCATGGTGAGGGCATGCACGTTGATAATCCTTAAATCTATCCCAAGCATCCCTTAGAGATTCACCATAATCTTGCTTAAAACCCATCATCTTGTCGATCAAATCGTCGGTTCTGTTAGGAGGGAAGAACTCAGTTAAGAAAGCCTGAGCAATCTTATCCCACTCGGTCAGGTCAATATCATTCAACCATTTTTGAGCTTTGTCACGAAGAGAGAAACCGAACAACATGACTTTCAACTGGTCTGGAGTGACTCCCTGATGTTTAATTGTAGAACAGAGCTGTTGAAACCGTTGCAGATGATTTGTAGGGTCTTCGGAGGCAAGCCCAGCAAATTGATTCTGTTGGATCATCGTAAGCAAAGCAGGCTTGATCTCGAAATTTGCTGCTTGAATTGCTGGCATAACAAGGCCAGTAGGTACCCCACTCGGAGAGGGCTGTGAGTAGTTCTTCAAAGATTTGGGAAGGTCCGCCATCTCAATCTTTGGTTCAGGTGTCTCTTGCTGCTTCTCTTTCCTTTGTAGATCTATGTATTGTTGACAAGAAAGTTTAGAATCTGGACTAAGAGGAGTTGTATCCTCTTCCGCTTGATCTTCTTTCGTTTGAGACCTGGTCCTGGGCATCAACAACTAAACAAGGAAAAGCAGTAAGATCGGTCTCAAATGGAACAAGAGTTCCAAAGAGACAAGAGAAACAATCTAAACAATCAAACTAAAATTATAGAAACTAGGCGTCTCCCCGGCAGCGGCGCCAAAAACTTGATGTGTAAAATTATGTCTAACCGCAAGCGCACGGTATCAATTGTAGTAGATACTAGCAAATACGGGTCGAATCCTCAAGGAGACAGTTTCAATTTCAATTCAATGGTTATCAATTGTTTCTAGTCACAAACGATTAGTTGAGAATTTTGTTAACTACTAAAGCAAATTTAACAAGGTTTTAATTCAATTAATTAAGGGATCTAGGGCAATTCAGGTTCACCATGTTTACACCAACCAAATAACAAAGGTATAGCTTATCAATGGGATAAAATAATTAGAGCAATGGTTAAACTTTTCCAAGTATTAACACTCTCAGAAATCCGATGATGTTTTCACACTCACCTTCAATTCCGCTAATTGTATGTAAGCCTCTAGTAGTAAAATCTTTCGATCTATTACTCCTATTGCAATCAATTAATCTATGATATTGCGCAATTACACAAATTAAGAATTAACACATATCAATTAGAATTACTCTTTACCCATCAATTCACTAATCAAATTAAACCCAAATCATGGTGCAAACATGGCTTCCCCTAATACCCTAGAATTAAACTACTCACTCATGGTAGAAGTAAAAGCAATAAGAATAATGAAAGAAGCCATGTAAAACATATAATAATAAAACAAGAGAATAAAGAATACCTCAAACTTTGTATTAACGAAGAACAATGAAGATCCAAATTAAACCAAGTGCTTACAAAGGAAGAGATGGAGAGAAAAACCAAAACCCTAGCTTATGTAAAAACGTCTGTATATGTCTATATCTCTTTCTATCACGTTTTCTCTTCCTTTTATAATAAAACCCCTTAATAAAATCTGATATCTATCTCCTAATAAAAGTATTTTTAATATCCTAATCAATTTACAAAAAGATATCCATAATTGAATAGGATTTTCTTGTAAAATTCGTCACAAATTTTGCTCCTCTGTTTCTGGGCTCTTCCAGTTGGATTTTGCTTACTGGACCACCTCTGAATTAAAGATAATTCCCTAAGCTTCGCGTGGACAGTAATTTCGTCAAATTCTGACTTCTGGAACTCAAGATATGGCCCAAACAGTGCAGGCAGCCCGTGCAGCCCAATAATACGAATTTTCTCCTATTTTATCTCCAAAATAGCTCTTTTTGCTCCAAATCCTTCCAAGTCATGAATTCTTTATTTCCTACAATAAAACAATCAAATCTATTAAATAAAAATCCAAATCAATGCAAAACACAATAAATATGAGAATAAAATCATCTAAAATATATATAAAAATATATTCTATCAACTGTCAAAATCTTTTTAATAATCCCTTAAGTCTTTCAGTGTCCAGGAAAATCTCGGGGAAAATGAAAGTGCTATTTTTCAGAATCTGATAACTTTTACATACACTATTTTTCCCCTTTGATTGTTAATACGAACTCAGAAATCCGTTCCGGGTATTCCTATATAGCGTCGTCTACTAATATTCTCATTTCCACCCAGAAACACTATTCACATTTTATTCTTTCTTTATTCCTTATATTTATTAAAATGTCCTTGTCCTCTTTCGGGCGTCCCTTATCCCTTTTACGGAACCACGGGACTAATAACCGATATCGACTTGGATGACATGAGAATACTTTCTCTGTTTGTGTATCATATTTTTATTTTCTTGATGAGGGATTATTCTTATCTATATTGTCAATTCACTCACATCATTCATATAGTACACAAGCACTGAATCCATATCCATTAAAATATTCATCCATCACAACCACTAATACATCATAGTCAGAACCACTATTCATTTATACACCAGTACATAATAAAACGTTTTAATTCCTACCAAAAATCTGGGTTCTTACAGATTGAAACCTTGCACACAGACATGTAGCAAACATGATGTCTGGCCTACTTGTAGTGAGATAGAGTAGAAAACCAACCATGCCTCTGTAGACTGAGATATCTACTCTCTTGCCTTTGACATCTTCATCCAATTTGGTGGTAGTGGCCATGGGTGTCATTGAAGGTGAGCAGTCTTCTAAGTCAAACTTCTTTAATAAATCATTGATGTACTTGGTTTGACTGATGAAGGTACCATTCTTCCTCTGATTAACTTGCAATCCAAGAAAGAATGTTAACTCTCCCATCATACTCATCTCATATCTGCTTTGCATGAGCTTAGAGAATTTCTCACATAGCTTCTCATTTGTAGAGCCAAATATGATATCATCCACATATATCTGAACTAGGATAATATCATTACCATGCTTCTTGTAAAATAGTGTCTTGTCCAATGTGCCTCTAGTGAATTGATTTTCAAGAAGAAACTGTGATAAAGTGTCATACCATGCCCTTGCTGCCTGTTAAAGTCCATACAATGCCTTAAGCAATCTGTAGACAAATTCTGGGAAATGTGGATCCTCAAAGCCAGGTGGTTGTTGCACATAAAGTTCTTCTTCCAACTCCCCATTCAGAAATGCACTCTTGACATCCATTTGATAGACTTTAAAGTTTGAATGAGCAGCAAATGCCAAGAAGATTCTGATGGCTTCCAATCTAGCAACAAGAGCAAATGTCTCATCATAGTCAATGCCTTCCTGTTGAGAGTATCCTTTTGTAACCAACCTTGCTTTGTTTCTTACTATTACACCATCTTCATCCATCTTATTCTTCAGAACCCATTTTGTTCCAATAATGGTTCCGTTCTTTGGTGCAGGCACAAGTTCCCATACTTTGTTTCTTTCAAATTGATTCAGCTCCTCTTGCATAGCAATAATCCAATCTGGATCCAACAGTGCATCATCAAGTTTCTTAGGCTCAATCTGAGATAGAAAGCAACCATAGAGGCACTCATTTCGATTTGATCTCCTAGTTCTCACTCCTGCATTTGGATCTTCAATAATTTGCTCTGTAGTGTGTGACCTATCCCATTTCCTTGAGTGCTCAGTTTGATTTCTCAATCTTGATGTTGCTTCATCATCCAAGTCATGATCATTTTCATTTTTTCCCCCTGTGAAGTTGCTACTATTCAGAGGTGTGTCTTGGATGCTAGTCTCTTCATTGTTGATTAGATCAGATTCTTCTCTTGTTTCATCATTCACTTGAGTTTGTTGAACTAGAGTTTCAACTTCAGTTTCAATCTCTTCATCAGAATCATCTAGATTTTCAAACTTTAATGGATCTGTTAGAAATGATTGATGAAAACAGTGTTTAGGAGCTACAGCGACAAATCAGAGTTTAGCTGGAAGCAGTCAGAGTTTAGTTAAACACTGACTATGGAAGCTCGACAGAGTTTAGTTAAACTCTGTCTGGAGGAAGCGTGTCTCCAGTCAACAGTGTTTGAAGAATTAAAGAAGTTATTTATGGAAGCAATCTCTTTACAGATTGGATAGCTATCATAGAGATTGAGTTGACTTAGGAGATGTGTAGCAATCGTAATTGATATCAATTGTATAGCTTAATTATAGGAGTATCAATTAGCGATTGTATAGCAGCTGTATGTTTTATAAATACAGTTAGGTTAACCCTAGAAGGGTATCGTGCATCGAACTATATTTATTGTAACCTAGCAGCTCTTTGTGATAGTTTACATCACGAAGAGGGTTTTTAATACCAGTAGATTTAAAGTGCATAATCATCTTAATTGTTATTCTCTCATCTAATATTGATTATTAGTGTGTATTCGGCCTAACAAGTGGTATCAAAGCCATATCTGTTAAACATTACAGTTTAAGATCCACACACACACAGTAATCATCATGTCTGAAGTTCCACCTCCATCAGAGTATGAAAATGCTAAACCCACTGTTAGTCGATATGAGGCTATTAGGGTTCCTATTCTCAGGCCATCAGAATATCCCATCTGGAGGGTAAAGATGACCATGTTTCTGGAAGCTATAGATGTAGAATATCTTGACAGGATTAATGAAGGGCCACACCTGCCTACAAAGTTGGCTCCTGCTGTTACTGGTCAAGAGGCCAAAATGATTCCTAAGGAGAAGAAGGATATGACTCCTGAAGATCTTTCATCCATTGCTAAGGATGCAAAGGTGAGGCATTTACTTCACAGTGCTTTGGATAATGTTATGTCTAACAAGGTTATTGGCTTGACTACTGCAAAAGAAATTTGGGATGCTCTTGAGGTTAGATGTCAGGGAACTCCTGCTATCAAGAAGAATAGGAGAAACATACTCACACAAGAGTATGAACATTTTGAGGCAAAACCTGAAGAGACCATGACACAAACATTTGACAGATTCTGTAAACTGTTGAATGATTTGTCATTGGTTGAAAAAGAATATAATTTGGAAGATTCAAATCTAAAGTTTCTTCTGTCTCTACCTGAAAAGTGGGATGTGAAAACTACCACTATTAGAGACAATTATGAACGTGATGAGACCCAAATTGATGAAATTTATGGGTTGCTCAAAACTCATGAATTGGAAATGGAACAGAGAAACAGGAGATTCAACAAAAAGGCTAAGTCTGTTGCTCTTAAGGTTGAAGAGAAGCCTATGAAGAAAGAATCATCCAGGAGAAAAGCTAAAGGAAAGGCACTAGCTGTACAGTCTGATAGTGAGTCACCAATGTCTGACAATGACTCAAACTCATATGAATCATCTGATTCTGAGGATGATGAAGAAGAGATAATGCAGATGGCTGCCTTGATGGTTAAGACATTCAAGAAAATGGGCTTCAAGAATTTCAAGAAGGGAAAGAATTTCTCCAGGAATGTTTCCAATTCTGACAAGAAAAGCTTCAAGAAGTCTGATAAGAGAGATTCAAGGGGAAGAAAGATAAGTCTGAAATTCAATGCTACAAGTGCAAGGAGATGGGTCACTATGCTCCTGAGTGCAAGAAGGGTAAAACTGGAAAAGTACTCATCACAAAAGGCAGAGATTGGGCAGACACTTCAGATTCTGATGAAGAAATGAACTATGCTCTTATGGTTACTACTGAATCAGAAACTTCTGAAAATCAGGTACCTCTAACTACCTATGCTTATAATATTGATGACATTTCCCAATTAAGAATTTATCTTAAGTCATTGCATATAAGTTATAGGGATCAGACTTTAGAGAATGAGAGAGTTAAATCTGAGAATTCTGAACTCAAAGAGAGAAATAAAATTGTTGAAGAAAAGCTAAAAAATATGCAACAAGTTCAGAAAGAGAGAGATGATGCTGTTTCTATAGAACATGATTTGCTTCAGAAATATAAACAACTAGAATCTGAGTTGGAGGAAGCAAATAAGAAAATTAGGACTTGGACTAATTCTGGAAAGGACACTCAACAGGTTTTTCAAACAGACACTGTTGGTCTAGGTTATAATGAGGGAGATGGACTAAGATTTCAAAGTCAAGTTAATATCAGACCTCATTTTGTACATGGAGCCAGTAAATTTTTGTCTGATAATGAAAAAGAAACTGTTAAGGTCAAATCAGTAAAAACTTGTGCTAAAAAGGTTAATATTGGTTTGATGACAGATAAACAACTCAAACATAACTGAAGGAGTTAAAATCTGTTAAGAAACAGAGAGTGTCAAATAAGAACAGAAATGGAAAAGTAGGCATCACTTCAGGAAATAAACCAATGCTTGCTAGTTATGCTCCAAGAAAGACATGTCATAACTGTGGTAGTACTAAGCATCTTGCAAATTTCTGCAAGAAAAACAAAAATATAAATTCTTTACCTTGCAAGTCTGAGGTAAAGAAGGATTTTGCTAGAACTAAGCCACAGACTTTATGCACACACTGTGGAAGCACTTGGCATTCCATTTATACTTGCAGAGAGTATCATGCTATCTATCATAATTACTATGAACTGAAACCCAATCTGAAATGGGTTAAAGTTAATACTGCAAGTGTAAACTCTGATACTGTTAGCTCAAACTCTGATAATGTTAATTCCGCTGCTAAAGCTAACAAAGTTAAGAATGTCAAAGGATCCAAGAAAGTCTGGATCCTTAAATCTAATCCACATTAATTGCTTGTGATTGCAGGGCAACAGAGAGGCAACCCTAGTTGTGGACAGTGGATGTTCAGGACACATGACTGGAAATAAAGCCCTGCTATCAGACTATGAGGAGAAGGTTAGCCCAAAAGTTTCCTGTGGTGATGGTAATGTAGGAAGAACATTGGGATATGGCAATATTAATCTTGGAAATGTCATCATCAACAATGTAGCTCATGTCCCAGGACTCAAGCATGACTTGCTATCTGTGAGTCAAATCTGTGACAAGGGATATCATGTAGATTTTCAACCTGAATATTGTGAAGTTATCAGCAAATCTACAGGAAAGGTTGTTCTAGTTGGTCATAGGCAAAACAACATTTATGAAATCAAGCTCTTAACAGACTCTGTTGAAACAGACTCTGAACCTCTACCGGTAAACACTGGAGAAACTTCTCAGCCACAACAAAGGGAAGAACCAGTTGAGGGGGAGCATGATCAAGATGAAGACTCAAACATTGATACTGAGTCAACTGAAAAATCTGGATCAAACTCTGATGATTCAAACTCTGAAAATTCAAATTCTGACTCTGGGCAGTCAAGTTCAGGGGGAGTCTCAGAAAATGAAGAAAGCCCACAACAAAATCAGGAGAGCATGGATCAAGGGGGAGGATCACATGCTGACAGAAGTCATTTGCCTTCTGCTAGGAAATGGACTAAATCACATACACCTGATTTGATAATTGGTGATCCAGATGCAAAAGTGAGAACAAGAAGTGCCACTGCAAGTGAATGTTTGTTTCATGCATTCTTGTCTAAGAATGAACCAAAGAAAGTGGAAGAAGCTCTTCAAGATGCTGACTGGATAACAGCAATGCAGGAAGAGTTGAATGAATTTGAAAGGAATGAAGTGTGGACCCTTGTACCAAGGCCAAAGAACAGATCTATTGTTGGTACTAAATGGGTTTTCAGAAACAAGACTGACAGTGAAGGTGTTATCACAAGGAACAAGGCTAGACTGGTAGCAAAAGGCTATTCACAACGGGAAGGAATATACTATGATGAAACATTTGCTCCAGTTGCAAGATTGGAGGCAATCAGAATTTTTCTAGCATATGCCTCTCACAAGAAATTCAAAGTGTTCCAGATGGATGTGAAAAGTGTTTTTCTGAATGGGAAGCTTGAAGAAGAAGTGTTTGTTGAACAACCACCAGGGTTTGTGAATCCAAAATATCCAAACCATGTCTACAGGCTGGATAAAGCACTCTATGGACTTAAGCAAGCACCAAGGGCATGGTATGAAACTCTGGCTCAATTTCTCTTAGAAAGTGGATTCAACAGAGGTACTATTGACAAAACTCTGTTTTATTTCAAATCTGGGAGTGACTTGCTTTTAGTTCAGATATATGTTGATGACATTATCTTTGGGTTTACTAATGACAAACTCTGTAAGAAGTTTTCCAAGCTCATGCGGTCCAGATATCAAATGAGCATGATGGGAGAGCTTAGTTATTTTCTAGGCCTACAGGTGAGACAAACAGATGATGGTATCTTCATTATTCAAGCAAAATATACCAGAAATCTTCTCAAGAAATTTGGTATGCTTGAATGTTCATCTGCATCAACTCCCATGGCAACAGCAACTAAATTGGACAAAGACACATGAGTTTCAGTGGATATGACAAACTACAGGGGCATGATAGGATCTCTTCTTTACTTGACAGCTAGTAGGCCTGACATCATGTATGCAACCTGTCTTTGTGCAAGATTTCAGGCAGATCCTAGAGAGCCACATCTGACAGCTGTGAAAAGAATCTTCAAGTATCTCAAGGGCACCATATTATTAGGTCTGTGGTACCCCAGAGAATCAGATTTCAGGCTACTTGGGTATTCTGATGCAGACTTTGCAGGCTGCAAGATAGACAGAAAGAGCACTAGTGGAAGTTGTCAATTTCTTGGTGACAGACTTGTCTCTTGGTACAGCAAGAAACAGAAATCAATTTCTACATCTACAGCTGAAGCAGAGTATATTGCAGCTGGTAGCTGTTGTGCACAGATCTTGTGGATGAAGAATCAATTGCTGGATTATGGATTGAGGTACAGTAAGATTCCTATTTACTGTGATAATAAAAGTGCTATTGCTATGACAGGTAATCCAGTACAGCATTCAATGACCATGCACATCAGCATAAGGTACCATTTCATCAGAGAACATGTGGAAGAAGGGAATATTGAACTACATTTTGTGTCTACAGAACAACAGCTTGCAGATATCTTCACCAAACCATTGAGTGAAGCTACATTTATAAGACTGGTCAATGAACTAGGAATGGTCTCTGGTTTTGACTAGGAATGATGGTTAGATTCAAATTTTACTTATGTAATGTGTTGCTCATATTTCCTTGATTTGTTAAGTGCTAAGTGAACTCTATTGATTAAACTCTGTTATGCATACTCTGTTAACATGTTTTTCTTTAAACACTGTCAAACTCTGTTAAATTCTGTCAGCATGCATGTATGTCATACACTGTTAATAAGTTTGATAAACTCTGTGAATTCTGAGTTGATTATTGTCTGAATGGAAACACCAATGAAGAAATATGTATGAAGCATGATTCTCAGTAATTAATCATGAATCTTTCTGAGTTATTGTGATCTAATCTTAGATTGTGCAGAAAGTTAACACAGCATGATACTGGTTCATATTTATAGCATCTCTTAGTTTATTTTGTCCTAAACTCTGAGTCTATAAATACTGTGTGCATTGCCTCTCATGAATAACTACTGATGTTGATGAACTCTAAACTCTGTTAGTTATACTCTGGTAGATTAAAATGCTTACAGCAATACCCCCAAAGAAAATGTATATAGGTTGCTATACTCCTTTGAGATTATGTTGGTGACTAGGATGACCCAGGAACCTATTGGTATATGATAAGGGCTAAATTTTTTGAATTTTTGGTGACTGGCTCCAACCTCTAATTACTGGAATGAATAGAATAAAAAATAATAATATATATATATATATATATATATATATATATATATTAGCAATAGAGGGGGTATAAAATAAATTAAATGTTACTGTATATAGATTGATTACTACAGAGTTTAGCTTTCATCATACAGTCAGTGTTTACTATGAGAGTTTGTGCATCCAGTGTTTATTGATTAACTTTATGGATTTTATGAAAAATTAGATGCTCTAAAAATTGATTTGGTAAACTCTGCTACACACACACATATTTTCACAACTGTGCAATTTTTTAAAGGGTTTCGGTGATAAAGTTGGAGAATTGACAAACGCTGTTGATTTGTGGTTAGTACTCTAAGGTAAATTTTCGTTTGGACAATTTGAAAATTTTGGAGTAAATAGTGCTTTTGACAACTGTTAATAAGTGTATTGTGTTAAAGTGTCTTGGAAATAGGAAAGAGAATACAGCGGTGATAATTGCTATTTTTACTGCGCGTGATTAATTGATCCACTGCATGTATGACACGTGTCCCACTCACTCATTATTGTGTCCCACTCACACATTAATCTAGGAACTTTTGAGTGTTTGAATACACAAACGATTGAGTTTTAATTTTTAATTACAACTCTAATTACTTTTGTGTACAACGTTTCATTTTTACTTTCACCCAATCACTTTTACATCTCACAGTTCTCTCAGTTTTCACTTGCGCATTTTCGCAAACACTTTTCCTACATACACTTTTCATTGTTATTTCTTGCCCATTTCTTGATTTAATGGCTTCTAAATCATTCACTATTTTTGTTCTACGTTTTGTCCCTAACAATTATGCAGCCCCACTCAATAATGAACGTGTTCCAGAAGCGTTTCATCTTATGCAGAATTTCTTAAGAGACTCAGAGATTGGACAAGCTCTGGTTGAACCTAGTACTCTCTCTGCATCTCAAATTGCCACTTTTTGGCAAAACTCAGTCTATGTGGATGGAGGAGAGAATGGGACTCCAATCATCATCTTCACTCATGATGAACAAGAGTTTGTGATTACTCCACAAACTATCAGAGAAACGATGGGTTTTGATACACACACCTCTTATGCTTATGTTGGTGAATCTCAATTGAGACAAATGCTACATGAGATAGGTTACATGGATTCTCTTGAAAGGCTTGGCAGTGTAAAGAGGCCTAATCTCAGGAAGGAATGGAATTTTTTCTTCGACTGCATCACAAGAACATTCCAGAAGAAGGTCACTAACTGGGATGCTATTCCAATGGACAGTCTACAAATTGGGTATTCTCTACTTCATGGTAGTAATTTTGATTTTGGTAGATATGTTCTAATGAATCTAGGTGATAAACTGTCAGAGTCTACTACAGTTTATTTTTGCTCGATTTTGTCAAATGCTATTCACTGCTTGTGTATCTGGTTTAGAGATTGTTGAAGCTGATGTGATTCAGCCTTTTAGAGTCAACAAAAGAATATTCTCTGATATGACTAATAAGGATGCTGGTAAAGAAAACCTACCTGTCTTTGTTCTGCCACTTGCTTTGCAGAATTTTCTCAACCAACCTCAAGACCCACCACAACCAGAACCACACCCTGAACAACTGAACAATGATCATACTCAAACCTTAAACACTGAACCATCTACATCACCTACCTACACTGTACCTACTCAACAACCTGCAACCTCAAACCAAACCTCTATCCCTGAACCACAACCTGCATCCACTCACAACACTCCATCACCAATCACAAACACTGCTCCAACCCAAAATCCTCAATCTCCAATCACAAAACAATCTTCACACACTCAACAACTAAACACTGAACCATCACAATCTCAACCACAACCACAGCCTAAAGAAAAAAGAGGCAGAGTAAAGCAATCAGCAGCAACTACTGAAAGACATGCAAGAGCTAAGAAGATAATAGAGAAACACACCAAAGCAAAACAGACATCTCCTGGAGCTGTTTATGCTAGAAGAAAGATTCAAAGAGCAAAAAGACCTTCTTCACCCTCTATGGTGGCAGAATCTAGTACAGAGGATTCAGATGAAGTGCCTCTAGCTAAGAGGAGAAAACTAGTAATCTCTGATTCTGCTGGTGAAAATGTTGAAGCTCCAGAGGTGGTTTCACAGCAAACACCAACTGTTGAGGCTGAAAAAGATATACCTGCAGAGGTTGATATGCCTGTAGCGGTTGAAATGCCTGCAGAGGATAAAATGCCTACAGAAGAGGATAATAGAGATGGATTTTCTCCAATGGATGATACTCTTGATTCATTCATGCCATTCTCTGATCCTATCTCACCTATTTTTGCTCAATCTGAAGCAACTGGTGCAGCTGATCAACCTACAGTTGTCATTACTGAAACTTTAGCATCGCATACAGAGTTAATCTCAGATGCTCACCAGACTGTTGAAGGAGGTGATGAGGTTGATCAAGCAACCAAGGCTACTTCTCAGCCTATGCCTGTTGATGACACAAATGCAAACTCTGTTGCTGAGCCTGAGCAACATGAAGAAAATCTTGACAAGGCTGCAGAAGAAATTGTAGAAACTATGGATGACAATGCTCAGCACAGTGTTTCACTTGAAGATGATGTAGAACATGCTAAAGCTGCAAGTGTTGAACTTGAAGGTGAAAGCAGTGCAAACTCTGATTCTTTTATGAGTGCACCAGTGCAAACAGACAATAAACATACCTTTTTCGATCAACCTTGTAAGTCTCATGCAATTGAAAAAGCACAACTTGCAAAATTTGCTGCTGACTGGTACAAAGAGGATTGCATTTTTCCAAGAGGGAGAGCAGCTAATTTTGTTAAGCAAACTGCCAACACTATCTCCAATCCAGAGATTCTTTCTTGCTTAAAAGCAACTGTAGTTCAAGTCAAGACTCTGGATGGTAGATTTGATGAAACTAAGAAGGCAATCACTGACTTGAGGACTGAGATCCAAACTAGAGAACTGAACATGGAAAGAGAGTCTAAACTCATGACTACAAAATTTTCTAAAGCTTAAGACAATCTCTTTGCCAGGCTGGGTAAAGTTGAAGAGAATCAGTCTGCCTTGTCTGTTAAAATTGATTCTATTGCTACTGTTAGGTCCGATAAGATTGTAGAAGGGGGGTTGAATACAATCTTTACCTTTTTATCGAAATTTGTCCTTTAAATTAAATTTGATAAAGACAAATTTATGTGTGAAATTATTTAACACAATTTTTCAAGTTGAATATAATTGTATATTAACTTGATGTGTTGTTACAAAATCAGTATAACAACTTATCAAGATGTTAATAACTAATTAGAAAATTCGACATGAACTTTTCTAATTTAGTTAATAATAATCAAGATAAGAACTAGGAAACTTAATTCGCTAGTAGTACTAGAATCACAAATAAACAAGTTCTAGCGGATAGAATATAACAAAGATGAAGAACTTGAATTTCTGGGAATTGTTTAAGCTTTGGTGTTCTTGAGAGAGAGAATTATGTTCTGGATATAATGTTTCTGCTGTGTTTTCTCCGTTATGACATAATCTGCTGTGTTCTGTTCTTTTATATTAGTAACAGGTCTTGCTGGCTTTCTGTAGGATATTTAACTGCTCCAGCATGACTTAAACTGCTACCAAGACTTGATTTTCCTTCATTAAGACTTACACAAACCTCCATTAAGACATAAAATAAGTCGGTATGACTTAACAGAAATTCGGTAAGACTTACAACAGCTGGCAGAGGTCGGTAAGACTTAATCCTGAAAAGCTCCTGTCGGTATGACTTAAAATTAGGTCATACCGAATTTTCCTTCTCCAAGACATAATCCATTTTTCTTTCTTTAAGTCATATTGATCCATTTAATTAATTAATGATTAACTAATTCATATTTAATTGATACAATAATTAATTTAATAAATAAATTAATTCTTCCAGAATTAATTCATTTAATTAAATCAACTAAATGATTTATATCAATTATAAATGAATTTAATTAACTCAATAAATAATTAATTTAATTCTTACAAACCACTAAAGGTAGTAAAGAATTACCACTGATTTGTGTTGACGTTCGATGTACTGTCTGGTTCATGAACGACTAATTTCAACGATGCTTCTTCACTTTTGACTTTAGGTTGTGGTTTGTTTCTCCTCTCAATTCTCTTGTACTGTAACTGATCTTCAAACTATCACTCGAAAAATCTCTGTCACTGTTTAAATGAATCCATTCACTTCAATGCTATACTGGGGCTTGATCAGATAACTGAATCGTCTTCCAGTGTATGACATCAAAACTATAGATTGACTTTTCTTCTTTCTTCTGACAGATAATACTTCTTGAGATTCCTGTGACAGTTCATATGTATATTTTACTTATTACAATTTGGTTTAAGTTGATTAGGATCCTCTAACTACAAATAGGCTGAGTCATATGCCTTTCAATCTCCCCCTATTTGTTTGTTAGACAATAACAAGCAAATTCCTAGAGGATACCTCAACTAATCCTACTTAACCACATGAAAGATAAAACTTTAAATACTAAGTAAATATGGAAAAAAAAGTTCTGGTTTATATTTAACATTTGCCAGATTCAAACATGAAAGATAAATACAAGATAGATGATCCTCTAGACTGATCATATGATACAAATTCCTCTCAAGATTTATCTAAGCTCTAAAGATATAACATGTAGAGCGATTCTTTTTCTTCAGTTGTCTTCCCTTCTGAATTCTACTTCTTCTGGCTCATCTGTGACTTGAAGTTTCATGTGTAGATCAGAATCAACAAGACGTTCTCTTCTTGATGACAATCCTTGTGGTAAGACTAAAGGAATTCCAAGCTTCTTTCTCAGTTCACCTTGAAATTTCTTGTAATCTTTTATGTTCGTTTGTGCATAGGACCGAATGTGATTTGCAGCTATTACCTTTTCTTCAGTCAAGATACCATGATTTCTGAGAGCATATTCAGCATATACCAAGTCCTTTGCATGATGTTCGTATAACTCATCTGTCTGAAGATTGATTGAGTGAAGTACCTCTCCCTTAAGAAATTTTACTTGTGGAGGTTCCTTAATCACTTCTGGTCCAGCTCTTTCAGCAAATTCTTTGAACTTTTCATGTAACAACACACCTAGCTCAGAAGATGTTCTTACCTTAGGTCTAAGTACCCATATCTCTGTCAGTGATCTGTCATAAAAGAACTGAATAGATACTCTGAAAGTTCCAACTTTATGACAATCTACAAATATTACCAGCTCATCAGATTTGGGTTCAAATGCAGTAGTTATCCTGATGACTTCTACCTGTAAGGCCTTTATATACATATCATGAATTGGATTTGCCAGTTTGAATTCCTCGAGAATTTGTCCAAGACGACGATCTTCATAATCAGAATTCTGAGGTGAATCAATTGCTCTTTGAGCACGTTCCCATTTGTCACCGCTCTTTAGTCTGATATATGTTTTTCTCTTCTCAACATTTATAGCATGTAGTCGTTGTAATGCTTGCTGTTCAGCTTTCTGAAGTTCTTCATTTCGTGCAATTTGCTCTAATGATTTTTGAAGTTTTTCTTCTCTCATTTGCAAATTAGCTTCCTTTTGAGCAAATAATTCTTCAGATTCTTTCTCAGCTTGTTGAGCTTCAAATTCAGATATCACTGGTCCTTCATCTTTCCAGTGACTAAGATCAGGTTCAGGAAGTTCTTCACCTTGATCAGGGAATTCAAGATCAGCAAAAACATCGAAGTTATCCGGTTCACCCGTGTAATAATAACCTGTGTTCTTGTCTTGAATTTCTTCTTCAGTTTCTTCAACTACTTTCTTCCTCTTATCTTCACCTTGGTCAGATTTACCAGATTTTCCTTCTCCTCCCTCTCTTTCTTTAGTTTTATCTTGTGACCCCTTTGATTTCTCCCCCTTAGTTGAGGAATCCTCTACAGATTTATCAGTTGCCCCAGCTTCAGGATCTTGTTCATCATCATCACCATCCTTGCTTGTAAAGAATTCAATTTCTTCATTCGTAGGTTTGCGACTTTGACTTACAAGATTAAACAAATGTCTTAACCCTTTAGCCTGGTGTGCATTTTGCTTTTCGATCTGGTCCAGACGAGAATCAGTAGATTCTTGATTGTGCTGTACCTCTGACTGTAGATTATCAACTTTCAAGGAAATCTCAGAAATTAACATGTCTTGAGCAACAGTAATATCTCCAGAGTCATCAAGTGCCTTTTCATGAGAGAGTTCGAGAGATTCTATCTTCTTGGTGAAAGATGTCTTTAAGTAGTTAATGTCCTTCTTGATTACAGCAAGCTGACTGTTGACAGAGGTGGCTGAAGAAGATCGCTCACCCACTTGTGCTCTAAGGATTTCTGTTTCAGCCTTGCTGACTGCAAGTTCTTTCTCTAAAGCAGTTATCTTTTCTAATAATGAGAGAGTGTATGTGTCAGTGTGTGCGCTCACCTGACGTTCACTTTGAGATCCACTCACCTGAAGTGCATGTGTTTTACTCAATTTTATGGTATTCCTCACATCACTCCTCTCAGATTCCTTAGCTGCTTCCAGATTTGTACCTGCATGTAAAATCACCCTAGCCTCCTCTGGGAAGGTCAGTGGTGGTGCAATGGGAGTTCGCAAATCCCTGTCCTTAATCAAATCTACTTGAACATTTGAAATTGTTGACTGAATTGCTTCAGTAGTAGATTGATCAAGTTGCCTTCCACCTTCTCCAGTCGAAACTGCGAGTGGAAAATCCCTTGAGGGAGCCAGGAGTGTTTGTCCTGGGAGGGGAGATGATGGTTCTATTAAAGTTGGCTGAGAACCAAGATTTCCCTCTAAAGCCTGTGAAGACTCTTCTACCGTAACTATGGTAGGCACTGTCACATTTTCTACGTGCTCTCCTTGCAGTGTGTCCTGAGACTCATCTAAAGGTATGTCTTCCCCCATTGTGAGTGATAGGGGAGGTGTGCTTGACTCACTACAAGGTGCCACGGCCCTATGGAGAATTTCAATAGAATCACCCTATTGAGAAGATGATTCTAGTAACTGTGTAACGGCCATATCAACTTTCATATCCTGTTGGGAGGATACAGACGGGCTTACAGTTGCCTCAGTTTGAGTTCTACTTTTCTTTTCTAAAGGCAAAGCTGTAGGTTCACTCATACTATCACTACTGATTCGACTTCTTTTGACTTGCAATTTCTTTCTGGAGTGAAAAGATATGAGTTTTGTTGGTTGAGTGTTTGGCTCTACGACCTTGGTTAGAGGTTGTGGTACAACAACCCCTTGGTCAGACCTACCAACCACTTGGGTTCCAGAAATAGATTGAGAAGTAGTAGTTTGAGGAACAGAAGGCAATACCTAGTCAGCTGATTCCGCAACAGTCTCTGATAAGATGGGTTGATCTGATTCAGGTTCAGGGACAGATGCAGTTTCTTGCACTGGATGTTCAACAGCAAGTGCAGCTGGCTGAGGAACAATTTGCTGAGCAGGTTCAACTTGTTGATTGCCTTGATTTTCATTATCAACAAGTATGTTTTCCACTGGTGGTTCAGGGTTTTGTTCTGGTTGTTCAGGTTCTGGTACAGGTTCAATGGCAGGTAGTTGTATATAGTTTGACATGTGTTGGGTGACAACTACAGGTATGTTTGTGAATTTAGGCTTGTTGCTGTACTCAGTGAACAATCTGGTAGTAGGTTTACCTGACGCCAGTGATTCTCCATTCAGGAATTGGGCTTGGTTTTTTAGTTCCACAAGATGATTGAAAATCAATGACAAGAATCTTGGATAATAACATGATACTTTATGTCCATTATCAAAATTCTTCTTTGCATTAATGATTCTTCTAACCATCGGAACACACAGTAGTCTGCCAATATTAATTCTTCGGTTGTGTGCAACTGCATATCCAATATGCTGCAAGAAAGATGGTAATACCCCGAAGTTCCCTTTAGTAGAATTGGCAAAGACTCTACCTAATGTGTCAAACAGATAATCCCATTCCTGAACGAAGTTCTTTTTATTCCAGACAGTTTGATCAGGACTGTCTTGATAGAATACACCATTCAAAAAATTTATCAATTCTTGATCTGATGGTAATTCTTCGAAATTATCTGTTGGAAAATTTAAGACCGTATTTATTGTATTTTCATTCATTGTGTACTGATTGTCTCCTACAGAGAAGACAAATGATCTGTTATCATTAGAAACGACAGCAGTAGTACACATGATTCGCAAAGGTTCAATTTTCAGAGGAGCATCCAATCTCAAAGCAGTGCGAACCAGTGAATTTTCATTTAAAAATCGAATCCACGGTCGAAAACGTTCAACTGAACATTTTTCTGGATCAAAATAACCGATTAAATTATGTTTAATAATTTCAAATCGATCAGCCATTTTAATCAAGATTTAATTTCCTTGAAAATTTCAGATTTTACAAAATTATAATTTAAAAATTAATTTTTCGAATTAATAATTAATTAAAAATTCGAAAAAATTAAAATTTCTCCAAAAATTCTGAAAAATTCACACAATGATCCTCTTACACACACGAACACACTTATATTTTTAGATTTGCAAGAATCGAACCCAGTTTTTCAGAAAAACAGATCTTAAAATCGATTTTTCGAAACTAAAAACCTTCAAAACCGAACCAAATATCGTTTTTAAGCAATCAATTTGAAGGTAATCGAACAAGGAGTCAAGTTATGTGATTAGTTTCGTGATTATCAGCAAGATTCGAGATGAAAATCGGGCATGAAGTGTCGTGTATATGTATGTATATGTGTGTGTATCGATTTGGTACTCTAAGACTTAACTTGAGAGTATAACTTAAAATGAAAATATGACTTAATACATTCTAACTCTTATATATATACTAAGCTGTCGAATAAGACTTAAAAATAATACTAAAACTAAATAAGACTTATTCTATCATAACTAATATATACATGTTATATTTGATTATGACTTAATGTTAACAAGACTTGTTACAATTAAGACTTAACCAAAAGAACTAAATAAACGATTAAGACTTAAATTAGAAAACTAAAAAGACTTAACTAATAAGACTTATCAAATAAGTGAATAAGACTTAATTAAATACAGACAAGACTTAAGAATTATATACATAAATTATAATTGATTAAGACTTAATATTAACATACTAGCGAATATGACTTAGATTTAAAAACTCGGTAAGACTTAACCTGTTTAAGTCATACCGATTTTAAGTTAAGTCATATTGATTATTTTTCCTAATTTTAAGTCATATTTACTTTAAACATACATTAAAAACACAATAAAATATACAATTAACTTATAAAAATAATAAAAATATTACAGAAAATTAAACAAATAATAAAAATAATTATACATACCATATGCTAACCTATTTAACGAAAACAAAGCAATATTAACAGGACAAACATTACAAAACAAATGATAAATTAATTAATAAAATAGAAATAAATATCTACAAATATTCTAAAAATACAGAAGTATGAAGTATTAAATAATATGAATAAACAAAGTGAAAAATAATTAAACAAGCAAGAAAATCAGATGGTAAAATAATTATACAAGTGATTTCAAACAACAAATATTCACAGAATAATCACTTGCAAAATTATTAAAGATCAAATTTCAGATATTAACAGTATTAATTACTAGGACTGTTTAACATACCCAATTCACTAACAATTCTAGTGAATGAGGATTCATTAAGCGAATTAGTAAAAATATCTGCAGTTTGATCTCCAGAGCCTACAAATAGTAGTTCCACTGTACCATTCATTACATGCTCTCTTATAAAATGATACCTTATGTCAATGTGCTTTGTCCTTGAGTGCTGCACAGGATTGCTGGCGATTGCTATGGCACTTGTATTATCACATAAAATAGGAATATTTTCCAATACAATGCCATAGTCCATTAATTGATTCCTTATCCATAAGATCTGAGCACAACAGCTTCCAGCAGCTATATATTCAGCTTCGGCTGTAGGGTTGGAAACTGTTTGCTGTTTCTTACTGAACCAGGATACCAATCTTCCACCTAGGTATTGACAACTTCCAGATGTACTTTTCCTATCTACAACACTTCCTGCATAGTCAGAATCTGTATATCCAATTAACGTAAAACCAGTTTCATTAGGGTACCATATGCCTAAATTAGGCGTACCCTTTAGATATCTTAAGATTCTTTTAACAGCAGTGAGATGGATTTCTTTAGGGTTCGCTTGGAACCTTGCACACAAGCATGTGGCAAACATTATATCTGGTCTACTAGCAGTTAGGTAAAGCAATGAGCCAATCATACCTCTATAGCCTGTGATATCTACCTTGGCAGAACTTTCACATAAACCAATTTTGACAGCTATAGTGATGGTGCCTTTGCTGATGAGCACTCTTCCATGTGATATTTCTTGAGGAGCTCCTTAATGTACTTGGATTGACAAATAAATATTCCATCTTGTCTCTGACTTATTTGTAATCCAAGAAAGAATTTCAGTTCTCCCATCATGCTCATTTCAAACCTACCCTGCATTAAATTAGAAAACTTCTTGCACAGAAGCTCATTAGTAGACCCAAATATAATATCGTCCACATAGACTTGGACTAGTATTATATCATTCTTATGTCTTTTAGTGAAGAGCGTTTTGTCTATGACACCTCTTATAAAACCATTTTCTAATAGAAATTCAGAAAGAGTGTCATACCATTTTCTTGGGGCTTGCTTAAGACCATAGATAGCTTTGTAAAGAAAGTAGACATAGTCCAGATGATCTTGATCTTCAAAACCAGGGGGCTGTTCTACATACACTTCTTCATCTTGCTTACCATTCAGAAAGGCACTCTTGACATCCATTTGATAAACTTTGAATCTTGAATAGGATGCAAATGCCAAGAATATTCTGATGGCCTCAAGTCTTGCCACTGGAGCATAGGTCTCGTCATAATCAATGCCTTCAGCTTGATAATAACCTTTAGCTACCAGTCTTGCTTTGTTTCTTATCACAGTGCCATCTTCATCTAGTTTGTTTCTGAATACCCATCTTGTGTCCACCACTTTTATATCTTTAGGTCTGGGTACCAGCTTCCATACTTCTAGTTGCTTAAATTGATTGAGTTCATCTTGCATAGCAATCACCCAATCAGGATCAGATAGAGCTTCTTCTACTTTCTTAGGTTCCATGACAGACAGGAACCCAGAATAGTTACATTGATTCTGATAAGCTCTTCTTGTTTTCACACCAACATCTGGATCACCAAGAATCAGCTCAAAAGGATGAGCTCTATTCCAAACAGTTTGTCTGGGAAGAATTGATCTTGACGATTCGCCTTGATCTTCAGTATGATGTTGAGTATGACTTGTTGACCCTTCATTATCTCCCCCTGAGTTGTTGCCAGTTTGACTTATTGATGGTTCAAGAGTATCAGTGGTGTCTTGAAAATTATCATTGTTTTCACCAGCATCATCTTGATCATTACCATCAACATTTACATTATTATTATCAGCAACAACATCAGGTTGATTGTCATCATCTGAATCTGAGTCTGACATATCATCAAACTTAAGCTTTTCAGATGGATCTTCATTTTGGATACTTGGGAGTTTTGTGTCATCAAATGTAACATTGACACTTTCCAAGGATTTCTGTTGATCAATAAGATACACCTTGTAGGCTCTTCTAGTATAACCAATAAATATTGCTTCATGTGCTTTTTCTTCAAATTTACCACCTTGATCATCTCCTTCTTTCAGCACAAAGCATTTTGTCCCAAATACATGGAAGTACTTGAGAGTTGGTTTCTTGTCATGTAGAGCTTCATATGGTGTCTTCATTAAGTCTTTATTGATAAGTGTTCGATTCTGGGTATAGCATGCAGTGTTGACAGCTTCAGCCCAAAAGCTCAATGGAAGCCTTGATTCACTTGGCATAGTACGTGCAGCTTCAATCAAGGTTCTATTCTTTCTTTCAACTACCCCATTTTGTTGAGGAGTTCTGGGAGCCGAGTACTGTCTAGTTATACCCTTTTCAGTGCAAAAGTCAATCAGAACTGCATTCTTGAATTCAGTTCCGTTGTCTGACCTTATAGCTCTTACTGGACGATTAGAATCCAGCTCAATTAACTTAATGTGATCAACTACCAGTTGTGGAGTTTCATCTTTTGAGTTCAGAAATAGTACCCATGTGAATTTTGAGAAATCATCAACAATCACTAGAGCATATCTTTTTCTTGACATAGACATCACACTAACTGGACCAAACAAATCCATATGGAGAAGTTGTAATGGTTCAGTTATTGATGATATGTTAGTGCTCCTGTGAGTTGCCATTTTTAACTTCCATTTTTGACAAGCATCACATAGACCTTCCTGAGTAAATTCAATCGAAGGTAAACCTCTCACTAACTCTCTTTTCACTAGAGAATTCATTGTTTTGAAGTTTAGGTGAGAAAGTTTCTTGTGCCATAACCAACTTTCATCAGTGGATGCCTTTGAATAAAAACATCTAATTTCTTCTGTGCTTCCAGAGTTCATATTGGCTATGTACAAGTTTCCTTTTCTTACTCCAGTCAACTGTGGCCTTTCATTTCTCTTGTGTGATATTAGACAATTCTTCTTGTTGAAATGAACTTCATAACCTTTGTCACAGAATTGACTAATACTGAGCAAATTGTGCTCAAGGCCGTTCACAAAAGAGACATCTTCAACGATAACATTTCCAGCTTCTAATCTGCCATATCCATCAGTTTTACCTTTGCTGTTATCTCCAAAGGTAACGACTGGGCCGGCCTTCTCCACCACATTTGTCAGCAGGGCTCTATCTCCGGTCATATGCCTTGAACATCCACTGTCCAGAATCCACATGACTCGTTCAACCTGTTTCAAACCCTGCAATGACAAATTGGTTAGACTTTCTTCGGAACCCAAATTTGATTGGGTCCGGAGTACTTAAAGAATTGACCTTTATCAGGTAAAGCAACACTTTTTATTTTAACAACATTTTCTTCAGGTACTGGACATTTAACCCTGTAAACAGCTTTAACTTGTTTTGGTTTCAGCTTGGGTAACCATGTCTTTACCATATCCTGAGAAGGACTTGGAGTCCTAATCTTAGAATTAGGTGATTTTTCAGTCCTGGATCTAACATGTTTATTTCTGCTCATATGCTGTCTAGGAACATTCTTATTAACACATGCATGATTACCGTTAAAGTAAGCAGACATTATATTAAAAGCACAAGACATGCAATTAAGAGCATCACACTTTTTATGAGCAGTATCAATAACAGGAATAGCATGCATGGTAGATATGTTGCACCAACTCTTTCTGTTTTCTTAAACACAGTCTTTCTATCTTCATCATTTTTAACAACTTGATTACTTTCTAAGACTACGCCATTAGCTAAATCCTCAATGCGCATCTCTTCCTTAATGATTAAAGATGTAGTATCCAAAGGTTCTGCTATGGATGTCTTAAAGAGTGGGTTACTAACACCCTTAAGCACTAATGGTATACCCCTATCTACAGCACTGACACGATTAGGGGTAATAATGCTTTTTCGACCAATAGATTCATTATAATCAAACCCAATTCCTACGGTTTGATTAATAGCTTGTTGGTTAAACAAGTCTTTAGCCACTTTACATGAATTAGAAGTAGCACTAACCCTTATTTCTAGCTCAGCTATTGTTTCACGTTGTTGAACCACTATCAACGCTAGAGACCTCTCAAGTTCTTTTAGAATTCTTATTTCTGATTTTTGTTTATCATGGCAATTTTGTACATCGTGTAATTCTGATAATTGATTACTAAGATCTGTATTTAACAAATTTAGCCTTTCAATCTCTCTATTAGCATTACCTAGTGTATCACTAAGTTGATAGATATATTGACTTTCAGTACATGATACCTCAGATGAAGTACCACTGGAGTTATCAGATTTTGCCATCAGGGCAAGATTGCCATATTCTTCATCTTCAGAGTCTGTATCATCCCAACTCTTTCCAGCAGCCACATAGGCTTTACCTATCTTCTTCTTCTCAGATCCAAAGTCTTTTCTTTGGTTTTGTTTTGGCTTCTGACATTCAGTAGCGAAATGTCCAAGTTCATTACAGTTGTAGCATCTAATTTTACTTCTTTCAACTGTTCCAGTTTTGTAACCTCCTCTGTTACTTGAGGATGAAGAACCTCCTCTCTGGAACCTGTTATAGTTAGATTTGTACCTGAACTTGGGATTCTTCCTGAATCTGAAGTTGCTGAATTTCCTTACCAATAAAGCCATGGACTCATCTTCCAACTGATCTAGCTCTTCTAATGAATAGAAGTCTCCTTCATCTGGACTAGCATTTGTTTGACCAACTTCAACTTCAAGCTTACCACTGTCAACATTACAAGGTTGAATAACCTTATCTTCCACTTCCTGTTTGTTCTCAACAATAAGAGCTGTAGAAGTATTAGCAACTCTTCCTTTTCCATAAATCTCCTTTTGTTGAGATTGTTCCAGTTCATAGGTTTTTAAAACACCAAAGAGTCTTTCTACAGTAATTTAACATAGATTCCTCGACTCTCTGATAGCTGTAATTCTATGTTCTAGATGAACAGGCATTGACAGTAGAAATTTTCTGTTGATCTCTTTCTGAGTGTAGTACTTGCCATGCATCTGTAAATTGTTGACAAGTTTGTTATATCTTTCAAACACATCTTGAATACTTTCATTGTATGCTGATCGAAAGTGTTCATACTCAGATGTCAGAATTTCTAGTCGATTCTCCCTAACTTCCTCTGTTCCTTCATTCACAGTTTCAATGGTTTCCAACATTTGCTTTGCAGTTTTGCAGTTAATCACATGACTGTACATTACAGAGTCTAGAGAGTCTATTAAGATCAGTCTTAAATTAATGTCAAGTCCAGCTTCCTCTCTTTCAACAAGAGTGTATTCAGAAGAATCTTTGTGTACATACCTTGCAGGGGAAATAACTTTTCCATCAGTAACAACTTCAGGAATTAATCCAAAAGGTATTATTGGTCCTTCTGATAAGCTTTCATGTATTTAGGATTTGGAACCTCGAGGAACATTAACATTTTGTTCTTCCACATATCATAACTGTTTTTGTCATATATGGGAATTTTCACAGTTCCAACTTTAGAAGACATGATGAATTTTTAAGAGAGTTAAAAAATTCGGGGATGATTTTTAATCGAGTAAAATGGGATCTTTGATTTGTGTATCAATCAATCAGCTCTGATACCAATTGTTAGGTCCGATAAGATTGTAGAAGGGGGGGGTTGAATACAATCTTTACCTTTTTATCGAAATTTGTCCTTTAAATTAAATTTGATAAAGACAAATTTATGTGTGGAATTATTTAACACAATTTTTCAAGTTGAATATAATTGTATATTAACTTGATGTGTTGTTACAAAATCAGTATAACAACTTATCAAGATGTTAATAACTAATTAGAAAATTCGACATGAACTTTTCTAATTTAGTTAATAATAATCAAGATAAGAACTAGGAAACTTAATTCGCTAGTAGTACAAGAATCACAAATAAACAAGTTCTAGCGGATAGAATATAACAAAGATGAAGAACTTGAATTTCTGGGAATTGTTTAAGCTTTGGTGTTCTTGAGAGAGAGAATTCTGTTCTGGATATAATGTTTCTGCTGTGTTTTCTCCGTTATGACATAATCTGTTGTGTTCTGTTCTTTTATATTAGTAACAGGTCTTGCTGGCTTTCTGTAGGATATTTAACTGCTCCAGCATGACTTAAACTGCTACCAAGACTTGATTTTCCTTCATTAAGACTTACACAAACCTCCATTAAGACATAAAATATGTCGGTATGACTTAACAGAAATTCGGTAAGACTTACAACAGCTGGCAGAGGTCGGTAAGACTTAATCCAGGTCGGTAAGACTTAATCCTGAAAAACTCCTGTCGGTATGACTTAAAATTAGGTCATACCAAATTTTCCTTCTCCAAGACATAATCCATTTTTCTTTCTTTAAGTCATATTGATCCATTTAATTAATTAATGATTAACTAATTCATATTTAATTGATACAATAATTAATTTAATAAATAAATTAATTCTTCCAGAATTAATTTATTTAATTAAATCAACTAAATGATTTATATCAATTATAAATGAATTTATTTAAATCAATAAATAATTAATTTAATTCTTACAAACCACTAAAGGTAGTAAAGAATTACCACTGATTTGTGTTGACGTTCGATGTACTGTCTGGTTCATGAACGACTAACTTCAACGATGCTTCTTCACTTTTGACTTTAGGTTGTGGTTTGTTTCTCCTCTCAATTCTCTTGTACTGTAACTGATCTTCAAACTATCACTCGAAAAATCTCTGTCACTGTTTAAATGAATCCATTCACTTCAATGCTATACTGGGGCTTGATCAGATAACTGAATCGTCTTCCAGTGTATGACATCAAAACTATAGATTGACTTTTCTTCTTTCTTCTAACAGATAATACTTCTTGAGATTCCTGTGACAGTTCATATGTATATTTACTTATTACAATTTGGTTTAAGTTGATTAGGATCCTCTAACTACAAATAGGCTGAGTCATATGCCTTTCAGCTACCTCTTTGGAGTTGATTACATCTATACTCATGCCTGATGATGTCAAAAAGGGGGAGAGAGTTGCAAAGTCAAAATGCAAGCAATTTGAAACTCTGACTCAGAAGGATGATGCTGGAGATGGAGGAGCAAATAATAAAGGCAAGGGCAAGGCTGTAGAAACTCAAACTCTGAAAACTAGCAGCAAGTCTCTTAAATCACAGTCTGCTGGGTTAAACACTGATACTCGAGGTTCTTCAAAGACTAAGAGTTTGGTAATATCCTCTGATCCTCAGACTGATGAGGAATTGGCTGCTAAGTTATTCTTAGAAGAAAATGAAGAGGGAGTTACAATTGCAGATGTTCAAGCTCAAGAGAAGATATTTCTAGCAGAACATAAGAAAGCTGTGAAATTTGGCAATTCTAAGAAGAATGTGAAAGCTACAAAGCCTGTTCTTAAAGGCATTCAAATCAAAGAAAAAGTTGGTACTGAACAAAGGATGCAAGTATCCAGAAAACCAACAGATGCAGACTTTAAGCAAAAGCTGAAAGGCATTGCTGGAGAAAATACAACCTCTGTTTCTACACAAGTTGTAAAGAAGAATGAAAACACAAACTCTGTTGCTACACAAGTTGTGACCACACCTTTACAATCTTCTCAGTTGAAATCAACTTTTGGAAAGGGAACTCTTCATGATCCAAATCAAGCACTTAAAGGTTCTATGGATTTCACTGATGGAAGAGCATTTTCTGGGAAAATTGGAAACAACAAGGGTGGTATAGGATCACACAGGGATAAAAGGCAGAATGTTAGTCCTAGAGATCCATCTTCACTGACTGTTCCAGGTCAAGGTGTTGTCACTCAAGAGAGTTTAGACAGACTGGAATCAGTACAGTTGGTCTATCAGAAGAGCCTAAAGAAAGATTTTCTATTATACTTCATGACAGATGGAACAGTTTTTAAAATTGGGGAGAATGATCTTGGTTTGAAATATTGGGAAGAACTAGAACATGTTCTGTATCTTTTCAAGGTAACAAATCAAAGGACTCAATCTGTTGCCAATGTGCTTAGACAGAAGATGCTTCAGAATCTGGAAAGAAGAGGTATGAAGTATAACAGTAAATATGTTCCTAAGTACAGAGACTGGAATGGAAAGCTGATAGAGATGGAAAAGGGAACTACAAAGCTAAAGACTGATCTTGGAATCACTGTTCTTGATTTTAATGTGAAGTCTGAAGTGGTAAAGTATATCAGATTTGGAAATGAAATGAGAAGAAACAAAATCTACGATCTCAGAGCTGCTATCTATCAGACTGATGAGAATGATCCTCAGTTGAGAGAGATCAAGGAAGCTATGGAGAATGAACTTGAAAATGCTGAAAGAAGATTGCTTATAGACTATCTCAGAGCTACACCAGATCTTGAAGAGATTAGAGGTTAAAGTCTGTAAGAGTTTTCTTATTTCTATAGATTTTTGTTAAGTAGAAGCTTAAACTCTGTTTGTATATTAATCACTGTAATTTTGTATTTGTTTTGACATCATCATTTACTGTAAACTTGTACATTCTTGCTAATGAACAAGTTGGGGGAGATTGTTAAAAATGATTGATGAAAACAGTGTTTAGGAGCTACAGCGACAAATCAGAGTTTAGCTGGAAGCAGTCAGAGTTTAGTTAAACACTGACTATGGAAGCTCGACAGAGTTTAGTTAAACTCTGTCTGGAGGAAGCGCGTCTCCAGTCAACAGTGTTTGAAGAATTAAAGAAGTTATTTATGGAAGCAATCTCTTTACAGATTGGATAGCTATCATAGAGATTGAGTTGACTTAGGAGATGTGTAGCAATCGTAATTGATATCAATTGTATAGCTTAATTATAGGAGTATCAATTAGCGATTGTATAGCAGCTGTATGTTTTATAAATACAGTTAGGTTAACCCTAGAAGGGTATCGTGCATCGAACTATCTTTATTGTAACCTAGCAGCTCTTTGTGATAGTTTACATCACGAAGAGGGTTTTTAATACCAGAAGATTTAAAGTGCATAATCATCTTAATTGTTATTCTCTCATCTAATATTGATTATTAGTGTGTATTTTGGCCTAACAGGATCTCTATCTTCAACATTGAATTCTTCTAATCCAGGTAGTTTGCTATCATCAAATGTCACATCTGTGTTTTCCATAACTTTCTTTTGACTGATGACATAAACTTTGTATGCAATTCTCTCCATAGAATTGTCAAGAAAAATTCCTTCAAATGCCTTTGCATCAAACTTCCCAACATATTCTGAATTGTCTTTCAACACAAAACATTTGCTTCCAAAAGTGTGAACATACTTTAGAGTAGGCTTCTTTCCAGTCATCAAATTGTAAGGTGTCTTTCCAGTGTTTTTGTTGATGAGGGTTCTATTCTGGATATAGCATGCAATGCTCACAGCCTCATCCCAAAAACATGTAGGCATCTTTGCATTAAGCAACATTGTTCTAGCACCCTCAATTAGAGTTCTATTCTTTCTCTTAACTAATCCATTTTGTTGTGAAGTCCTTGGAGCTGAGAATTGTTGAGAAATGCCATTCTCTTTGCAAAATGCTTCAAGTAAGGCATTTATGAACTCTATTCCATTATCACTTCGCAATGCAATCACACTTGCATTGTTGGCTTTTGATTCCTTATCAACTTTCTTTATGTGCTCAATGATTACTTGTGGAGCCTCATCATTTGATGCTAGAAATTCCACCAATGTATACCTTGTGTAGTCATCAACCATCACTAGGGCATACTTCTTTCTAGAGAGTGACATAATATTGACAGGCCCAAAAAAATCCATATGAATTAATTGCAGGGGCTTGGTGATTGGTGTCATTGTCTTTTACTTGTGGCTTGACCTTTCATCTTTCCTTTTTGGCAAGCCTCACACACTCCTTCTTGACAGAATTCAAGTGTGGGCATGCCTCTCACTAACTCTCTTTTGACTAGAGAATTAATGGCCTTGAAGTTCAGGTGTGATAACTTCTTGTGCCATAGCCAACAATCTTCATTTGATCCTTTTGAGTAGAAGCAACAAACTTTGTCCTTGTTTGCAGAGTCCATATTGGCTAAAACAGGCTTCCTTTTCTTACTCCAGAGAGAGCAAAATCACCAGTCTTCTTGTGGGTGATCAAACATTCATCTTTGTCAAAATTTACCTTGAATCCTCTATCAGTAAACTGACCAACACTTATCAGATTATGCTTGAGACCCTTGACTAGTGCTACATCTTCAATGATGACATTACCAACTTTTAACTTGCCATATCCCAATGTGTTACCCATGCTATCATCTCCAAAAGCAACCATTGGGTCAGCCTTCTCCTTATATTGTGATAGCAGGGCCATATCACCAGTCATGTGATTTGAGCATCCACTATCCAAAATCCACATGACCTTCTTTTCACTTTCTTTGCCCTGCAAGCACAAAGGTATTACTTCTTCTTTGGTACCCAAACAAGTTTGGGTCCACTTGGCTTAGAAACAGATTTATCAAAAATAACATGTTTATCAACTTTCTTATGACTAGTCTTCTTGTCACTGTTAGAAGTCCTAGAATCTGAATTCTTAGACTTAGGTGACAGAGGTACCTTCCTAACTCTAGGAGGACTTGAAGACTCTGCCCTTGTGTAGTGTGTGTGAATGTTGTGACTGATGCAACCATCCATGAATTATCTTCTCAAATTAAAACAACTAGTCATAACATTCATGTTGCATGGCATACAGTCAAGTTTATCACAGAAAGGTGAATCTCTATGTCTTAAAGGCACAAAGCAATCATAGAAAGGCTTAGCTATACTACCAGTTGGTTTCTTGCATGCATGAGTTAAGTGATTAGTGCTAAAACAGTTTTGCAAAATTTTCCTAGGGGCATTTGGCACATAAGCATAATTATTATTCTTGTTTATCCCTAGCTTGCCATTTCTGTTTTGTTTCTTATTATCCACTTTCTTCTCAGATTCATTTTTCCCAGCTGAAACAAACTTCACAAACTTCTCAGGTCTAGGTCTATCTCCTATTGGCTTCTTGGCTTTTGCCTTGACACTCTCACTCTTAGAGGATGCTGGTTGTTCACTAGACTATGCCTCATCCTCATCATTCAACATTTGCTTAATGAGTAAGGCATCCTCATCAATTTCAAATATTGGTTCTTTAAAAATTGGAGACTCAGTCTTTTTCAAAATGTGAGGCACTTCATCCTGAACAACTATGTCATCTTCAATGACAGCATAGTCTTTCCTCTGTTTAAGAGTACCATAGTCAAGTTCAATGGAAGCCTTGGGTTTAGCTTGGTTTTTCTCATGGTAGGACTGCAATAGACTATAGGAGTTCTTAAAGGTTTTCAGTTTGAATTCATTTTCAGCTAGTTTATCCCTAAGAGCCTTCTCAACCTGACTAGCACATAGAACCTTATTCTGCAGATATTCAACTTCTTTCTTAAGGTTTTCTACTTGCATAGCAGTTAGCTCAAGTTCCTCATTCTTCTTGTTTAACAATTCATCCTTAGCAGACAGTTTGGCAATCTCTTCATTAGCAGCAGTCGTACTAGTATAAATATTAAACATTTCAATAGATAGTTGTTCAACCATGCATTTATACTCAGAAACAGACATATCTATGGTAGTGAGAGATGGTACCTGAGAGTCAGATAGAGATTGTTCATCCTTGGAATCAGCCATCAAGGCATAGTTGCAGAATTCTTGCTCCTCTCCATCACTATCAGAGTCATCCCAACACTTCCCTTCAGCTATATAGGCCTTGCCTTGTGTTTGCTTTTTCATAAGGGCCTCATACTTAGCTTCAAGCTCTGGAAACTCTTTATCCTTCTTTTTAGGCTTCTTGCTTTCACTGGCAAAATGCCCTAGGTCATTGCATCTATAACACCTTACAGATGACCTATCCACATGGCTGGTTTTGAATTTATTCTTGTTTGCTTTCACAGGTGCCTTGCTCTTGTTGAATGAATGGTTTTGGGGTCTAGATTTGAAGGGTTGATTCCTCTTGAATCTTATGTTTGGAAACTTTCTGGCCATGAAAGCATATGAGGTGTTTTCCATGCCATCTAGCTCTTTAAGAGTATAGAACTCTTCTTCTTCCTTCTCCTCAACAGGTTCAGTCACTTCACCTTCATTTTCTTCATCATCTACTATCTCTTCTATCCTCAACTGACTTGTAGATGCTTCTAGGTCTTGAACAGATTTGCTGACAATCAAGGGACATGATGTGTTTACCATTCTACCTTGATTGACATGGATATCCCTCTTCTAAAGCAACTCAAGCTCATGAGTCTTTAAAACCCCATAGAGCACATCATATGTGACTTTGTTCAAATCTCTTTCTCTTAGAGAAATGACCCTTGCTCTAGATGGTTTGGTGAAGACTATAGAAACTTCATGTTCAACTCTTTGGTGCTGTAAACCTTCCCATTCATCTGTAGCTCAGTCACCAGCTTGTGAAACCTTTCAAACATGTCAGTAATGCTTTCCTTGGTTTGAGCCATGAAAGCTTCATACTCTGTGACCAGTATCTGTTTCTTGTTTTCTCTAACCTCCTTTGTTCCTTCACATAACATCTCAATATGATCCCACATCTCCTTTACTATTTTGCAAGAGGCTATGTTAGCAAACATTGATAGTTCCATAGAATATATGATTAATAACATGAGATGACTGTCGAGAACAACCATCTCCTTTTCTGTCTCTGTCCATTTGGATGGTTCTTTAGCCACATAGGATCTTGGAATGGTTACAGCTCCAACAGTCTTTTCAGGAATCTCCTGTTGTGGAATAAAGGGACCATTCTTGAGTATCTCAGGATATAGAGGGTTAGCAGCTTTGATAAACAACAGCATTTTAATCTTCTAGAAGTTGTAATTCTATTTGTCGAACTTAGGGACCTTCACTGTTCCTGTAGTCTTTGGTGTATTCATGATCTTTTTCTGTTTTTTTTAAATAAACAGCCTGCTCTGATACCACTTGTTGGGTATTGAATATACCGAAGAGAATACAAAGGGGGGTGAATGGATTCTCAAACTTTTCTTTTGATAAGTGTTTTAGGTGAAGGTTGTTTGAAGGGTTTGAATCTGGTAGTGTAACAAAGTGTGTGTTTGTGTTTAACAGATTATGTAAGTGCGGAATATAAACACAAGAACACGATCACTCACTTTATTCTAATAATGTATTAAATAAAGATTTGCTACAATCTGTGAATACAAATGTTAGTATTCTCAGCTTCACTTTTCTCAGAGAGGTGTATATGTCTAAAATGTTCTTGAAAAGCTTAACTACTAGAGAAGTGAGGTTGTACTCTTATAGAACATGAGTACAGCTACTTACTACAAACAGGGTGACATACAAAATTACTTTCTAATATGTCTATCCCTTTTTGAGTAATATCCAAACGGCTTGAGATTTGACTTTCTTTAACTCTGTTCAGATCCACTTCTTTAGTAGCTTGTCTCCTGATACATCTCTCTAAGCTTCTTGTAGTCTTTCCAAAATTACTTTACAGTACTGTGGTCTATAAAATGTTTTGGCTTGCTGCATGTTTCTGACTTGTACAATTCCTTCAGTTTTTTGTCTCCAAGAGTGTATTTGAGAAGTGGATAAGTGTTTGATTCGAGAACTAGAATTGACTTGATCGATAACTCTGAGTTTTCAAATACTGTAAAGTTGACATATCGAATCACTTCTCGAATAGCTCTTTTCTTCAGGAATCCTTGATATATCGAATAACTTCTTTAGTCCTTGAGATATCGAATGAGCTTTGACTTGTTGTTAACACTAAAACACGCAAGCGTACGTGGTCAAAAGTAATATAGATAGAAGTCAAGTTCGTTCCCACAGAGATCTGGTTAGGTTTCAATTCAGTTCATGCACCTATGCAACAATGTATGATTATTATTTACTGCTAAGACAAATAACAAGATCAAGTTTTTACTAACTATAATTAACTAAGATACAAATTAACAAACTAAAAATTACTAACTACTTATATGCGAGAAAACATGGAATCCTAACTTCATCATCTACTTCACTTAGAGTTGATGCCTTTAATCAATGCATGCGATGGTTTTGATATCTGATCAGACAACACGGAACAAGTATACGCTACTTCTCAGTATACGAATACCAAACTAAACATACATCTACAAAAGAGATAGAAGATGAATAGACACCAATCATGCTTAGACCCTATATCTCTATAGAATTTGAAAACATAACGGTTGGAGAACAAGTTATCCATATAAATCACATAGGGCAGCATAATATCTCTATTTACGCTACAAATCATGATGTTAAAACATCAACCTATCCTATGCTAGCATGGCAAGTTCTAAATCTCAAGTTCCACTCTCGTTTCGCAAGAGATTAACAAATTAGATGTTCATGACACATCTAAACACATGAAACACAACCATACGAGGATATCAAGAATTCACCACACATAAATCTTTAAAGCAATCAAACTACTAAGCTACATAGATAAATCCGATAGAATCCCATGACAACGATTAGCTCATAATCGAACCGCTCGTCATCATGGGATCTGATGAAACCATGATAATAAACAAAGTATGAATAATAATAATAATATTAATAAAACAAAGAGTTGAGAAAACAAATCTATGATACAAAAGATGAAGTAGATCTAGATCCGTTGCTTGTCACGAGCGTTGAATCTTTCTCCCCTTTTCTCCCTTGCAGATCTAAGCTATGATATGTACAAGATATCTAATTGTCTAATTGTCTAATTTACAAGGGGTTGGATGTGTTTATATAGGCACTCCAAGTCTTGCCCAGCAAGAAACTACCTTCTATTACAATTAGAATTCGATTATGGTAATAAAAACTGCCCAAAATATAATTAGAACTTGAAAAGGGCAAAACAGTAAATTCTCTGCTCCCATCAGTCTGCTTGTCGCGCAGATTGCGCCCACCACACGGAACTTGCGCGCGCGAATCCTGTCCTAAGCTGTAGAAAATCTTCCAGGCTTCGCGTGGACAGTAAGATCGCTGAAAACGGACTTCTAGAACTCTAGATATGGCCAAAATAGTGTAGACTGCGCAACCTTCCCGGAAAATCCGAATTTTAATCAATAAATCCTCCAAACACGATAGAAGCATCACCCATAATTGAAATTCATGTAAATCTGCACAACTAAGTAAAACACATCAAAATTACAACAAACTTGAGTCCAAGACAATCAATTTAAGCCGATATGGAACGCTCCAAGTGGATATAAATCCACTTATCACACCCCCAAACTTAAACCGATGCTTGTCCTCAAGCATAAACAATTACAACTAACTAACTAACTAGTACCACTTCCGTAGGTGATCACGGTTGCATTTGGCATATGCAACAAGCCCTTTAAACCCCTAGGTAGCCCTAGTGGACGAGTAAGGTCTCGTGAGGGCCTATAGCGAATGTACCCACAAAATCCAATGCAATGCATGAATGCAACTAATATGAAAATGAAATTAATCTAGTACTAATATCCTACCATACCTTCAAATCCTCTCATGCCATATCAACTTAAGAATCAAAGTAAATACGCAATGTCTTGGTGTCGAAAGTGCAAGTATTCACATAGTCTACTCAATGAACATGCATAAGTTCTCACAAGTCCATGTCAAGTGTAAGAATAAGTTAGTAAACATGCTAGCCTACAAGAGTACATCTTTGAGACAAAACTCGGGATCTCATACGCAAAAACAAGCAAACACTCACAATCCACTCACAAAAGAATATTCACTCAAGAACAAGGGTAAGTGTATCACTCAATTCCAACAAAATCATAAGCATGCTTGACATTTGGTATCAATCTAACTCTTAACACAACATACATCAATGACGATAATCAAAAGGTCTTTATTTGGGTTGTAACGGGGCTAGGGACAAGGTGTGTCAAATAAACCAAAACAGGTGAAGTGTCAAAATCTAGTAGGAACTTATAATAAATCATACACAACCACCTATTTTTCCCCCACATACTTTTACTATTTTTCTTCCAACAAAAACACTCGACTAGTCGACTAAAGTAGGATCACAATAACACAAATATTCTCTCATAATATAACTTTTTTTTCTCTCTTTTTCTTTTTTTTTCTGTTTTTTTTTTCTTTTTTTTTGGAGAGCTAAAGCAACAATAATATAGACAATAACAATGATCCCACGATTTTATTACACATGCTGACTATCAAGTAAACAACCAAACCCAATGTTCAATATTTCCCCCAAAATTATGACCAACAATAAACCCCTCCTTGCACACCTTATTACTCCCTTAAGCACTCTACTAGCCTTTGACAATGTGGGTTCAAATTAATGTAAGGCCAATACAATAAAAAGGTCTAGGCAAGTAATGTGGTATGTCACCGAAAAAAATAGGATTAAGCTCAACGGGTTAACTAATTGATCATGTAAACATGGTGTGGTAATATGGGAAAATATATGGTTATTCCTAAATTCCTTTATCATTTTAATCGTCAAATAATGTCATGCATTTCAAGAAAGACCTCAAACAACTGCTAGCAATGTAAACAATCCGTGGACACTCAAGCAAATGAATAAATTGCATCAAATATGCAATAAGGCTCAAAAACTCACTTGGCGGGAAAAACATACTCAATCCCAAGCAAAAATCTCTCTAATGCACCGACTTGTATTCAAAGAATGCAAACTAAATCAACTTGCACATATTCATGTCCTTCTAATTACTCACAACATTCAATAAGTCTACTAGCTTCAACTTACTAGTGTATGTGTGTGTACAAGAATAAAGCATATCACTTCTCAATCAAAAGCGTCAACAACACAAAATTCCTATCAAGCATGGGTGCAAATGCAAACTATTATGAACTCACATGATATACGGATATAAAAACAGAATGTCCCATATGAAACAAACGTAGATAACACAGACATACATGCATGAACTACTATTAATATGCAAAGTATGAAATCCTACATGAACACATAATACAACAACAACTACTAATCCCCCAAACTTAAAATATTCAATGTCCTCATTGAATGGAAGTAAATACGAGGGAAAGTAGAAACATACCAGTATACAACAATGCTTGGGTTGCCTCCCAAGAAGCGCTTCTTTAACGTCAATAGCTTGACGTTACTTCCAAGCCTCCATTAAGGATGATAATAGTTTGCCTGGTCCTCTCTTCGTGAGACTTCATCGTCATCACGGTGGCACACTTTCTGCTACTTCTCCTCGCTTGGCCTATTCGTATAACAACTATGTCCTATTCCAATGCCTTCATCTATTGATCCAAAATCTGTCAACTTGTAGAACAACACACACTCGCGGGCTTCGCTTGAATATAATGGAGGAGGGTAAATGTAAGTTGCTGAAGCCTTTGGTTTCTCAAAGAGAACTTCCTCCATTGGCTCTAATGCGCTACCTCCATCTTCACACTTTGAGACAAGTAGAAGACCTTCATCTGTCCCATGATCATCAGCCTCTTGGAACACACATACCAATTCTTGAAATTTGCGTAGCTCATCAGTGTCCTCTTGGTACGCACATACCAATTCTTGAAATTTATGTAGCTCATCAGTGTCTGTCCCGAATTGTGCCCTTTCCAAATCATCCACCTCACTAGCTTGATCAAATTCCTCACATGGCTTGTGAATACTCACCTCACCTTGGAATTTGTCTTCTTCAATTAAGCATGCAGTACCCTGCTCCAAGTCACCGTTATTTTCTGGATTTGCATCTAGTATGAATTGTTGTTTCTCTTGTCCCAATGATCTCACAGCTTGAGCAACTAGAATCTCCAAAGATTTGATAGACTCCTCTCTACTCTTTTCAAGCATCCTAAGCTCCTCCATAGTAACAACCTCATCTGATTGAATAGTAGGAGTAGGTTGCTGATGTTGAAACTCTTCACTTCCAAAGAAATATGACATATCTTGAACATCTTGCTGGTACTGTTGAGGATGGTATTGAAAATATGGTTGTTCCTCATAAATGACATATGGATCAACTCCTTCGTAGTAACAATATTGTGAGGGATCATGAACGCCCCAACACTGCTCACATTGTTGAGGCATGGATGTCCTCGAATATGCCCACCATGGCAACTCCTCGCATGCCATCTTCAAACATTTAAGTACCTGAAACACACCGAACTACACAAGAATAGATAAGAAAAAATCCGAGTCAGTGAACTCTAACGACCACTATTGACAAGCACATAAACCAAAAATAAAACATCGAAGATCCCCGGCAGCGGCGCCAAAAACTTGTTAACACTAAAACACGCAAGCGTACGTGGTCACAAGTAATATAGATAGAAGTCAAGTTCGTTCCCACAGAGATCTGGTTAGGTTTCAATTCAGTTCATGCACCTATGCAACAATGTATGATTATTATTCACTGCTAAGACAAATAACAAGATTAAGTTTCTACTAACTATAATTAACTAAGATACAAATTAACAAACTAAAAATTACTAACTACTTATATGCGAGAAAACATGGAATCCTAACTTCATCATCTACTTCACTTAGTGTTGATGCCTTTAATCAATGCATGTGATGGTTTTGATATCTGATCAGACAACACGGAACAAGTATACGCTACTTCTCAGTATACGAATACCAAACTAAACATACATCTACAAAAGAGATAGAAGATGAATAGACACCAATCATGCTTAGACCCTATATCTCTTTAGAATTTGAAAACATAACGGTTGGAGAACAAGTTATCCATATTAATCACATAGGGCAGCATAATATCTCTATTTATGCTACAAATCATGATGTTAAAACATCAACCTATCCTATGCTAGCATGGCAAGTTCTAAATCTCAAGTTCCACTCTCGTTTCGCAAGAGATTAACAAATTAGATGTTCATGACGCATCTAAACACATGAAACACAACCATACGAGGATATCAAGAATTCATCACACATAAATCTTTAAAGTAATCAAACTACTAAGCCACATAGATAAATCCATTAGAATCCCATGACAACAATTAGCTCATAATCGAACCGCTCGTCATCATGGGATCTGATGAAACCATGATAATAAACAAAGTATGAATAATAATAATAATAATAATAATAATAATAATAATAATAATAATAATAATAATAATAATAATAATATTAATAAAACAAAGAGTTGAGAAAACAAATCTATGATACAAAAGATGAAGTAGATCTAGATCCGTTTCTTGTCACGAGCGTTGAATCTTTCTGCCCTTTTCTCCCTTGCAGATCTAAGCTATGATATGTACAAGATATCTAATTGTCTAATTGTCTAATTTACAAGGGGTTGGATGTGTTTATATAGGCACTCCAAGTCTTTCCCAGCAAGAAATTACCTTTTATTACAATTAGAATTCGATTAAGGTACTAAAAACTGCCCAAAATATAATTAGAACTTGAAAAGGGCAAAACAGTAAATTCTCTGCTCCCATCAGTCTGCTTGTCGCACAGATTGCGCCCACCACACGTAACTTGCGCACGCGAATCCTATTATAAATTGTAGAAAATCTTCCAGGCTTCGCGTGGACAGTAAGATCGCTGAAAACGGACTTCTAGAACTCCAGATATGGCCAAAACAGTGTAGACTGCGCAACCTTCCCGGAAAATCCGAATTTTAATAAATAAATCCTCCAAACACAATAGAAGCATCACCCATAATCGAAATTCTTGTAAATCTACACACTAAGTAAAACACATCAAAATTACAACAAACTTGAGTCCATGACAATTAATTTAAGCCGATATTGAACGCTCCAAGTGGATATAAATCCACTTATCACTTGTTGACTCCTGGAGAACTCGAATGATGCTTTGACTTGTTGACTTCCTGAGTTCTCGAATAGAGTAAAAGGCATATCGAATTTTTGATATATTGAATGAGATATCGAATAGTGTCTTTTGAGATATCGAATCCCTGACTTCTCGAATGCTAGACTTCTCGAATATAACAAACATACTTCTCGAATTGGTACTTAGGCAAATCTTCATTCTCCAAATTCCAACTGTGTTTATTTGGACAGTGTTGGTCTTCAAGCTTGAGGCATGATCCTTGGAACTTCTTTCAAGCATTATTCTCTGACTTTAATTACAGTTCACAGGTACAATTTGATGCCTGTTATAAGTATTACAACAAGTAGAAACTCTACAACTAGAGGTTCCCTCAGTTAAGAGGTCATGTAGGTAATGCAAAGCATTAAAGACAATTAGGCTTGTTATTAGATGTATACAGGCATGCCTCTGTGACTAACACATCCAATGCTTGGTCTTCTTAGGATCCAACGGATTGTCTGAGCATACCTTGTCTAAGAGTTTTTCAGTCTTAGATTTCCTGTCAATATCTTGAGATAAATTTGTTAGCCCAAAATTCATTTCTCGATATTTATTTAACTTATCTCTCCCCCTCTCTAAAAGTTGGATTTTGTGCTGGGAAATGTTAACAAGTGTAACGGGTTTTGTTTTTGAATTCTTTTTCTTTGATTCCAAAAACGTAGGAAAACCTACTCGATTAGCTTGAAGAACTTTCTTAACCCATACTGGTTCACCTTTGAGTGTAAAAATAACACTTTTATCATCAACCTGTATAAAAGGTTTGTAGGCTAGACAAAAGTTATTTCCTAAAAGAAAGTCTATACCTGATTCTTGTTGATAAACAATGGGAATATGAAATATTTCTTCTGATATCATAATATCAAGGTCTTTACATACCTTATCAATCACAATGGTTTTACCATTAGCGATTTTTACCTCAATAGGCCTTTCAGCATTCACCCAGTGTTCTGGTGGAATGACATGCTTACTTGATATGCATAGGCTTGCACCTGTATCAACATAACAATGCAATTCGATCTTTTTATATCCATCAAAATTAAGTGTACCTTTTATATAAATCGAAGATGGATTAGTAATGTTTGGCATTACTAATTCTTCATATGAATCTTCAGTCGCTTTAGTTTGTTGATTCATCTTCAGACTCTTCGGACGATGGTCCATGGTCAATCTCTTCTATGATGAAGATATTTTCTTTCTCATCATATATGTCTTCTACTGCTTCATAACCAATGTAGTAGATTTCTTCTAATACCTTGATCTTATCAGGGTATTTCTTTCTATTAAGGCATTCATTTGCATAATGTCCTTCTTCGTTGCAGACCCAACACCTGCAATTTTTCTTTCATTTCAGACAAAGTTTTTGTTTGTTAGTAGAAACATTTTTCTTTCTAACATACTTTCCTGGTTTAAAAGTTTTCTTTTTCTTTTTAAACCGATATTTGGAAGATGTCTTCCTTTTTGAATACTTCTTCTTTTTATAATTTGGATTGCATCCAAAATTATAATTCTCTTTGTTAAGCTTTTCACAACATTTTTTACCTAATGCTTTTAGTTGTTTTTTTGTCTTTGCATCATCACAATATCTAGTGAGTTCGCCTTTCACAATTTTTTGTGCAAAAGCCAAACTATGTTTCGTCAGGTTTGATCTTTCCTGCAAAAGCTTAGTCATTGCTTTTTCACCTATCAAGGGTATCTTACGTATGTATTCTTCTACATAAACGTGATATCCTACTTGATCTCCTGTATTGACCAAATGCTTTTCATATTCACAAAAGAATGTGTCAATAAGGCATATATCGCATAATTGCATTCTGCTCATAGCTAACTTAGTTTGTTTGATTTTATCTTTTTCTTGTTCTTTAGAATAAACATAATCTATTCCTAAAAACATGGTATAGATATCATCTACAATTTTATTAAAGGCTTTTATGGGTTCATCATTGACGAAATTCCAAACGACATCTTTAATAAACTTGTTAACAACTCCAGTTGTTTTATGATCTACTAATAATAATACCGTGTTTGTATCATCATAAGCTTTAGGATTAGTCTGTATTATCAAACTAATTTTTTTTTCCCATATATCAATTAATGCTTTTCTACCTGATGCACAATCAATATGTAAGACATTTGAACCAAAAGGACTTTGATTCATTTTAAACTCAGTAGTAGGTGGATAGAAGTCACCTTTTTTTCTTACTGGCGTTTTCTTTGTTCCTGAAGTTGATGCAAATGGGTTTTCGTTGGCATATTCTTCATGTTCTTGTTTATACATTCTGAACGTTTGTTTTTGTTGTTGAACAAATTCTTCATCTGATGTATCTTCTGTTTGTTGAGAATCTGATTCTGGTAAACTAAATTCTTTAATGATATTCAAATAATTAGTAGAGTTAAATCCAAATAAAGACTGTAATTCTAAATTATTTGTTACTTGTTGATTAGCTAGATTGTTGTCTTCTAATTCAAGTAATTCCATTGCCTTAGCAAATTGTTTTTCTTTTTGGTCATCTTGAATTTCTGATTCAAGTATTTCCCAAAAGAATTTTTCTATGTCTTGCATATAGTTCATATTTTCTTATTAGAAACATATCCAAATGGCCAAGTCATACTGTTCGGATTCTTACCTGTTCTGAGTTCCTCGTTTCCTACATCATGGTTAGGATAACTGTATCGATAACGGCTTTTACCTTTATCTTTGTTACCTTATTCTGATGTGAGAACAATCTGTTTTTCTTCTTAGGTCTTTGGTGATTTACCAATTACTTCAAAAGTTTCCTTTTTGCTTTGATAATCTTGAATTGTTGTCTTCAACTCTGTGATTATCTTTGCAGCAGCAGCTTCAATGTTACCTTTGACATCATTATCTGCATTTTTCTTAAGCAAGGCTAAAATATTTGGTAGCTGGGGCTTAACGTTGTTATTGAAATCCTCAATTAATTCTTTAAGGCTCATTTCTAAATGATACTAGCAAGTTTATCTGATTAATCATCTATTCTTTGGGACATGCTTTTAGGGAGCATATCTTTTCCTTCCGCTAAGGGTTCTCTAATAGCTAAATTTCCTTTATCTCTGAAACTTCTTCTAGGTTTATCCTGTAAAGGAGGTTTGTTTCTAGAAATATCAATTGTCCAAGTATGGTCTGTAAGAGTCAATTCTGTAAATTTTTTATCTTCTACTGAACCTACTTCAGAGAATACGTCGTCTAATTCGATGTATTCCTTTTTCTTATAACCAATACTGTGATGACTATTAGTTAAAGCATAAGCAACTAGATAAGTAATGCTAAATACTTTATCACCTTTTTGCATCAAATCTTTTCTTTCAAAATCATGAATAAAAGATAAAGTTTGATCAAATCTTTCAGTATCCAAACTAACTGCGTATTTGGGGTATACTGTAAACATGAATTTTTGGTATGCTAAATTACCTCTAGAAGCACCTAAAATACTGTCATTTCTTGGTATAATTTGATTATCCAGCAAAGCCATTTTTATTGGAGAATCTATACCTTCAGGGAATTCAGATTTTATCAAAATCTTAACAGCCCCTAAATGGATCATAGAGATTGTTGATCTCGTCTTTGAATCTATTTTCTGTAATTGTCTATTAATCTCTTCTTTAGTAATTAAAGGCAATTACACTTTTCCTGTGGTATCTTTAATATCTACATGCATTTCTTTCGTAGATACATAATAAAAGATATTGTTTTTTCTTTTTAATCGATCCAACCAAGGAACATTAAAAATAGTTTCTTTCTTTAAATCAAGTTTTGTGCTCCTGATTTTAGAAATTAAATCGTGTTTTATTAGAAAACTGGCTTGAAAACCTTTTTCTGATTCTGAAAACTCAATTTCTAAATTATCAGATATTTCCTCCTCAGGAATCTGATTTTTCTCATTTAAAAGATTCATTTTAAAAGATTATTAACTAGGCTCTGATACCAAGTTTCCAGGCATTTTGCGGAATTTAAATTAGACTTAAATCTAATTTCTTATGAATTTTACAAGTCATAAAACAAGTCATGCAAGAAATAATAATATAGTGCAACTTGCATATGAAATGTGTGGTGGAGAGCAATTCTCTTCAATTCTCCATCTAAGGGAGTCCTCTTTAGAAGAATTGCCCCTATATGTATATCCAATTTGATTTTTCATTTTTTCGTAAACAAATCCAAATACAAGTTCCCAACTGATTTCTCCTCTCCATTTTCAACACATATCATGCTTCGGAAACGAATAGAAAGAAAAAATAAGTAATTGATTATGTAAATTATTCATGTGTATATATAATATTTGTATGTGAAACGGAATGAGTGATGATTAATGATGACGGAGAAGAACAATGAAAATCCAGAAATCTAAATGAGTCTGATGAGATTTATTGGGTTATGCGTAATGGAATTGTATGCACATGAAGTCTATTTTCTTTAATAACTTAGATACATAAAGGGGACAAAAAAGGACCTTAAATTTTAAAAAAGGTAAATAAGGCTGGGCATTCCGAATTAGGGCATTTTGTAAGTTTTCTCTTTATAGTTCATGCTACGCGCACATGGTGTTTTATATATTTTAATTTTAACTAAAATAATAGTGATATAATTACTTAAATTATCTTAACTTCTAAATTAGTATTATATTTGTAAAAGATATGATAACTAAGAGAAGTTCTTAAATTTGATATATTCTATCTAAACTAACAAATCATATTTATTTGATTTTTGACTTGCAATTTTTCATGATTAAATGATTTTTTTCTATTTCGTGTATAAGTTGCATTAATTACCTTTCCAAAATATGAAGATTACTGTTGTGTCCAAAATCACCATGGGCTGAATTTAGGTCCATGAAGCTATAAGATCCAGTCCACGCAAGCCAGAAGATAGGTCCAGTGCAAGCCATGAAGATTAGACATGATGAAATGAGCATCAGACAGCGAGATTATCAAGAGTTGACAAGCATCAAGAGGTTCCTGAAGAACCAGAAGCTGTACAGATCGTCAGTAGATCAGGTTCCTCCCTGAAAGATAATAAAAATCAGCCTAATATCAGCCATAGAGACAGCCACAAATATACGAGGACTACAGAGAGGCTCCTTAGATTAATACATTTGTTACTTGTGCAGGTACAGATTCCTATAAAGAGGTTCCTGAAAAACAGGTTCCGAGATAAAGAGGTTCCTGAGAAACAGGTTCCTAAGTTTAGATAGTAGAAAGATCTAGAAGCTACCTAGAGAGATATAGACTTGTTATTGGATAGTACTCCTAGGACGTAGTTAATCCTAGATTACCTCTGATAGATAATTGATTCATGATAGAGTACGAACTCGAGTTCTACTGTACTTAACCAACCAGTTTGTAGTAAGCTCTAAAGGAATTTGAGCCCAACACGAACAAGACTTACTCATATAGCTGGTTAAGTAGAATCAACTTAGATTTAGAACTACGTGAGCTTGATTCCTATATAAAGGATACGTAGGCACCTTGAGAGGGGACGGATATTTGCTCTCTAATTTTCTCTAAAGGAACCTGAGATTATTGAAGATACACTCAAGCTCAGCTCACCCCCACAAACACAACCCAAATCTTCCATAGAACAGTTGATCGTTAGCCTTTACAACTCACCATAAACCTCTCAAAAGTTGTTACGAAATCCACTCATCAACAATTACCCAAATAATTTTTAATAACCCTACCATAAATTTTTAAATAACAGCAATGATAATTGAAAAAGGAAATCAAATCTACTATGATTAAATATGGGACAAATAATGTATGAGTTATATACGAACTTAAATATGGATATATAACCTGAAAAATGAATTATCTAGTAAGTCAAAATTAAAATAAGGGTTAGGTTTACTCGGGTTCCCTTACTTTCATCAAGGGGATTTGTCTTTTAGGCAATAGGGATACATTTATCTTTATCCGTGGAAATATATGCAGCTGCTTCGCATAACACCCCAATTGTGAAGTTAGAGTCTTTATCGAACTAGAATGCATGGATACTTAGCCATCTTACGTTATAGTTGCTTCTTATGTTATGTCAACTAAATTCAAGATTATGATTTCTTATGAGCCATTTAAGCACTTTGCTTGCTATTTGTCACCTCCTCATAATGGGGTATGTGAAACATTGAGAGAGCTATTTTCTGTCGAGGATGTGGCTGAAGACTTGGCAAGAGGTTCATCTTGTAAGGCTCTATCGGAATTTGATTAAAGCCAATTTAGGGACAATGTGAATGAGGATGACAGCGATGCTAAATGTCCTTGACTGTTGAATGTGGAGAAGGTACATGATGGGCTGCACAGAGCTAGGCTTCGAGGCTAAGGGAAAAAGGTGTGCTACAAAGATTGCTCAACTGACAAATCAGAGGGAAACTGTATTACGCAGAATGCTGGTAACACTAGTATAGAGTTGACTTTCAACGTCGATCAAAATAGGCATTAGGCATTGGTTATTGGACATAGTACATGTCGGCGATGATATAGGTATAGGTCTTTTGCGTCGATTGATTAGGCGCGTAGTTTAGTTACAAAAAATGACGGGTGCTTAAAAAACCGATGCATATTGTCTATCTACAGCGTCAGTTAGTTAAAAACCCGATGCCAAAAGACCATTTTTAGGCGTTGGTGATTTCGAAGACCTATACAGTTTCTTAAAGCCGATAAGCACCAGTTACGTTTGCATCTGACGCCTATAGTAGGCATAGGTGACATAAAGTGCGTCGTAGAATAGCATTCCTGTACTAGTGCAATACTCTTGTTGAAGTGTATTTTTAGAGTATCGTTCACAGGGAAGAACTGATATCAATACCAATTTTAAGTCTTTTATCTCTTACAATCTACAAGTATGGAAGAATTTGTGGGTGTGTGAGTGTGATTAGCTACTATTTAATCTAATACACAAATAAAACTATATAATAAGTATGAGAGAAAACAATACAAGAATCGGGATTCTTCAATTGGCTATCATGAATATCTAATTTGTGTCTCTTATTTTGCTAAAAATAATCCTTCTAATGTTTATAAAATCCTCTTCCAAGGTAAATTATAGTGCTTACAATTATCTCTTGAATGACACTCCCATGGTCATACAAATTACAACTATTGACTGTTGCATACCAAGGATTATAAGTTTCACAATTCGCATATCAATCTCCCGATTTAATACTTAAATCATGTCTATCATATCATGTATTAGAATTACAACTCCTCTCTCGATTCGTTATAACTCCTAGGGATTCAATCAGAAGTTTCCGACTCTTCTAATTGTATAAAATGTAAATGATAAATTAACAATAATAAGAACTCCACAATACAATGTAACAAACTTAATAAACCAATGAATACTACCCAATCCTTGGACAAAGGGATTAGCTACTCATGATCGAATAAATCAATATAAATTAATACCACAAATCATGAGCATAAGAGTTTAAGTATTAAGAATACAACTTTAAAAGTTTCTCGAAATCAGGATGAATCTCTTCACTTCTTCTTCCATTCTCGCTCTCAAGGTGCTTCTCTCCCTCTCTCCAAAGTATGACTATCTTATTCTATTTTCTTCTATAATATGTTATGATGGTCTCTCTACTGGGCCGGTTTGGGGTATCTTAAAAAAAAACAACTTATGTCTTAAAATGATAAGTATCATATAAGTGATAAGTTAATTATTATTTATAAGTCATTTAGTTGTTTGGATAAATTTAATAATAAATCAGTGAAGTTTCGTAATTACAATTTTTAGATTACTTTTTAAAAAAAAAGGTATTTATTTAATACAATGAATTGATTTTCACTAGCAATTTTATAATAGTAACATGCCAATATCGTGTGTTTTATAATGATATATTTACCCAACTGCTTGTGCTTATTGAGAAAGTATTCACACATTAACTTTCAACTTATGGGTTTTAAGTTGTATGAAAACCCGTTCTACATAGGTGCCAAACGATCAACATAAGTTGAAACAGCTTACCTCATTTAAGTTAGGATTTAATGTGGGCCAATTACAACCACAATATCTCCTCTACAATATCTCTAGAAAACCTAATATAATGAAAAGTTTTAATGCTTTTTAAGAAAATTTATACTATATTAAAATAGCTGAAATATTAAAAGTTTGGTTGGTCGGTATGGTACGATACGGTACTTTGTGTTTTTATTTAATTTTTCTTACTTAATTACAAATAAAATCATTTCTAATAACTTATCAATTCCTTTTTTAGGTTAAACAAATTACTTTTTCAATTTTCTTTTGACACAATATCTTTTCAGTTTCTTAATAATTAATGAATTTCCTTTTTTAACTAAAACACAATATCTTTTATATTTAATCTAACTAAAATTTCTCTAATTCTAAAAACAATAGGGTAATTCTATTAAATAAAATAAATATATTATAATAATTATTAACTAATCATTTACCTTTTCAGCTAAAACACGTTACCTTTTTTATTTTCTCTAACTAAAATCTCTCTTTTTTCAATTATATATCAGACGATTTTATTTAATAAAATAAAAAAATAGTATTATAATGATTAATAAATAATAATTAACCGTCAACCCATCAGCTAAAACATATCAATTTTTTTACAATTTCTAATTAAAATTTCTATTTTTCTAGAAATATCACGGGTAACATTTATATAGTTATTATCATCATATATTTTTAAAAAATTTAACCCTACAAAATTCATATCTTAAAAAATCAATTGACATTAAAAAAAATTGAATTAAAAAAGGTCCGTGCATCGCACGGGTTTTAAGCTAATACAAATAATTTCCCGAAACTAATTGAATTCTTAAAAAAAGAACAAAATTGAGATTTAAAAAGAGATTACAAATATTTTTTTTTCTTGTTTTTTATGATATAAGCACACATTCACATTTTAATTGTGATTATATAATCTTGAAAATCAAAACTTGAATCATAAACTGAATATTTAAAAAGATCTATGTATAATTCTAAACTTTTTAATTGAGATTCAAAAATATATTCCTAAAATTTAAAAAATTTAAAAACAGTTTTCTAAAATTTATGAGATTCAAGATTAGATTCTAAATTTTTCTCATAATTTTTTTACTTTTACATACAAATTGTTGTTCGTAACTAAATTTTTAAAAACACTGTAGAAATATAAAAATTTAAAAAAAATCAATTTTTAAATTGATTTTTAAAAATGATTTTCTCATTCTTTTTTTAAGAGAATTATGTATTGAACCCCCACCATGAAATAATATGATATAAAGGTATAACTGATAAATCAAAAATAAAAAAATTACACAATTTAAAATTTCTAAATTAAGGATTATTATCAAAATCTATACTATTATATAATAAGCAAACAGGGCTATAATTTGGTTGTTTAGTTCAACTTGGTTCAAGCATCTAAAAGAATAGTGATCGTTATATATTTAGTAAATAGATAATAGCCGTTAGATCTAATAATAAGGAATATTCTATATTTAAATCTCTCTTCTAAATATTCAAGGCTCGAATCCCGTCAACAACAAATTTACATTAAGATTTTATATTATTAGTTCTAATCAATACATATCATTTATTAAATAACTATTATTATTACTAATAATTTTATTAATTAATTACAAAGTTAAATTATATCCATAATAAATTATTATATTCTATTTTATTTAATCATATAATTTTAAAAATATTTAAAAATAACCCGCACGAATTATAAGCTAGTATTCCTAAATTTAATTCTATACTTACTCACCTGTGAGGTTTACGCGTTACATACAAAAAGACATGTATTCGCTCGTTTACTTTGTGAAGAAACATGCAAAATATATAGCTGGGCACCTCTCGAAACAATTACTCTCTCCGTTTAATTTTACATGACATTTACTTCTTTTTAGGACTAAATATTGCACTTACTTTCGAATAAAGTTCGTGGAACTTGCTATTGTTAGACATAAACACTTACCACGCAATCCGCATGTTAAGTGGATACCCCGGATTAGTCACTCGTATGACGTATTTACATCTTACCTATACAAAAGCATAACAATAATTATAAATAATTGTTTCCATATTTGATAAGAATAAAGTAGTAAAAGTTATTGTCATTGGACGGTAAACGTTGAAGGAAGATAAAAAGTTAAGAATAAAGAAAAAGGTTGGGGAATGATCGGTTGTATTAAAAATTATTACTTTCAGTACAAGATTTCGGGGTAGCAAGACTAGACAAAAATAGCCTACCATCTTTTATATTACTAGCTCTTTTTCAATATTTATAATTATATAATTTTTTTTAATTATTTATATATTATCAATTTAGATATCAAATTATTATTAAAAAATTGATATATATATATATATATGTATATATATATTACACGTTTAATTTACTATTTATATTTTATTTTGAATTTTTGAAATTTGATTTTGACAATTTTACAACCCACGTGAAATTAACAAAATAATCTTTAAATAAGTGATGATTTAATAATTATTTATCAATTAAAACTATCCAAAAACAAAAGGCAAAAGAAATTGACGATTTTTACGTTAAAAATTCTATTCGATTTAGGAAATCTACTTATATTTAATTCGATTATCAAAATACCCTTCTTATTATTTGAAAATAGTTCTTCTAACATTCAAATACAATTTTAATAATAAGTGTAAGAGGGATTTTGTTCAAAATTTTGGTAATAGGTAGTTTGGTCCTTATTATGATAAAATAAATAAGAACAGTTAGATCTTAAATTAAATAGATGAAAATTGTTAGATCTAGTATAAAAAAATTATTTCATATTTTAATATGTAAAGTAAAAAGTGTATTTATACATAAATACGAAAAAGTGAATGTCAATGATTTAAATCGATACAATTAGATTTTCACATTGAATACAATTATCAATGTAGGTCATCTACATTTAATAAAAAAAATCGTAATTATATTTTCTCTAGAGATTCTGAATATTTTTATTTGAGTAAAATTTGTTAAATCATTGCTAAATTAAAGATAGTTTTATGAGTTTCGTATGGGTTGTAAAATCATTCAAATCTAATTTATAGATCTCAAGAAAGGACCCAAAAAGCAAATATGATTTTTTTAAAAAATATTAATAATAAAAAATAAAAGTCAATTCTAATACAAACCGTTTTTAATTTTATCCTTTTTAAATTATAATTTTTTTTAAATTAAATTCTAATACAAATTTTATGTAATTATATCCTTTTTAGATATAATTTTTCTTTTAATATGATGTAATCCTGATCGTCTATTTTTAAAAATATTAGATTCGACGGTTGAAATTATTTTGCTGATGTAGGGATCAAAATCATAGATAAGATCTATTTTACGTTTATTATATAGACCTGCGATGCTGTATGGCTCCGAATGTTGGGCTGTAAAGAAGGTGCATGAGAGCAAGTTGGAAGCGGCTGAAATGAGAATGTTGCGATGGTCGTGTGGTCGCACTATGTTGGATAAAATCCCGAATGAGGTTTTTCGGAATGAGTTAGAAGTCGCACCCATTTCAGCGAAAGTTAGGGAAGGGAGATTGAGGTGGTTTGACCACGTTCGTAGGAGGCAGGCTACAGCTCTGGTAAGGAGAGTCGAGAGTATATCGGTTGGAGGAGTAAGGAGGAGAGGCCGACCGAGGAGAACGTGGGAGGAGCAATTGAGGTTATATATGATGGCCTTAAACCTAGATGAGGACATGACCTTAGATAGGAGATCTTGGAGGCGTCAGATCAGAGTTGTGGAGTCTCCGTTAGGGAATGGCTCAGTAGTAGAGAGTCTCAGGATGGGTTTTTCTCGGCTATTTTTGGCGTAGTACTTTTGCTTTTTCTTCTTGTCCTTTCGTGCGTGTCGTCTTTATTTTACAGGGGGTTTTTGTGCGAACACATCATTTTGTTTGGCAGCATAGAGTGCATCAAGTTTGGAGTAAACTAAAAGCCTCTAAGGTAAGTCCCATGTGGAGTAACCCTTGGGCTCAGGTATGGTTTAAATTTCTTGTTTGTCTCTACATCTATAACTTTCACTTTCTTGTCGTGCACTAAGCCGGGGGTTTTCACGGAAACAGCCTCCCTACTCTTCGAAGTAGGAGCATGGTCAGCGTACATCTTACCCTCCCGTACGGGATTTACTGGGTATGTTTGGTTTGGTTTAGTTTATATAATATGTTACTTAAAATGATTACTTATGATAATTTTTCATTTTATTTGAAATTTCAATAGTTTCACTCGCATGGGATAATAATGTTGAAATTAATAAATAAAATGAAAAAGTGAACTAAAAAGGTTTAATAAAAGAATTGATAGCTGGTGCCTTTTTAATTTGACGCAAGGCTTACTTTTTGTGTGTGAGAATTTTACCCACCAACTACAGCTTCTACGAAACATGCATGACGTAATTAATTTGTATTTTATACAAAATAAATAAGAGGTTTTTCATAAATATTCAAGTACAGAAATTCTTTTGTAAATATACTTTGTAAAAAAAAATATTTTGTGAAAAATATCAATTTTTGTAAAATATTTATAAAAATATATTCTGCAACTAAATCCAACTGTTTGCAACCACATATGCAAATGCAAGTAAATTGTTGCACACTAAATATGCAAATTCAATTAAAATCAACTAAAATATACCAACAAGTTGCATCGGGTTGATTGATAGAGTATATATTTATAGGGTCTTGTTCTAATAGAAACTAAATTAGAATAGAAACTAGAAACCAAACCAAAATTTAACATTTCAAGGTAATCTAATGATCAAACTAGGGATACCCCAATATAAAAAGTATAATAATCTACCCACTATTCAGTAAAAAAATAAAATAAAATAAAAAAACACTGTTCACGCTGATGACGTGGCAGTGACGTCTTCGCGTGAATAGTAATTTTTTTCTGAGCATTGGGGAATTAATTTATGACATTTTTGTGAAGGTGCCCCTGGCGGGACCCTTAAAATGAATGAAATATAATTTATTTAATGTTAGTTTCTAGTTTCTAGGTTTCTATTTGAACGCTAGCCTATATTTATATATATACCTTTACAGGATTTTATTATCATAATTATAGAATTTTGTAAATAATTGATTATTTATTAATTATTTTTAGTGTTTAACGGAAGAAAATAAATATTCTTAAAATTGGAGGAAATTGAGCACAAGTAGCTTGATTTGGGCCTAAATCATGTGAAAATTCGAATTTGTTGGAGGTCTTGTGCAACAATCAATATTTAGGCCATAAATCGAGTTCTAGACATTAGATTTTGACGATTTTATAGCCCACGCGAAAAGAAAAGAATTATCTTTAACTCTAAGGTGGTCCAATACCCTTTCTACAACTGGAGCAGCCCAAAAACAGGTCTGGAAGTTAGATTACGAATTCACAATAAAATCCAACTTATTTTAGGATATGGATTTAATTTTCTATAAAAACCATTTAAAATACTTTTGTATTATGATATATAGTTTTTCTGGTATTATTATTAGAGACGGGTATTATTGAGAGAAGAGAAGAGAGAGAATAGTAAGAAGAGAACTTGAGCGAGGTTTGAAGGGATTCACTCCAAATTTGAGAGATTTCATCAAGTTGTATTTTTCTTAACTCTATACTCTTGTAATCATGGGTTTGACTATTTATATATATATTGATTTCTTTATTCATTATGATCAGTAACTAATTTCATAATCCGGGAATTAGATAGTATTCATTGGTTTAATATGTTTGTGTAATTAGATTGTGATTTCTTTGTCTTGCTAATCTATTGTTGAGTGCTTAACACAATTGAGGGAGTCGCGAACCCTTGATTATATCTTTGGGAATTATAATGAATCGGGAAAAGATTAATAGTTCTAGTTTATGATATAACAGACGTAATTCAATTATTTGATTGGAAGATTAATATGCGAGTTATGAGACTAAAATTCCTTGGGTTTAAAAAGTTTATAATTTTGCGTTGATTGATCATGGGAGTGACTTCAATGTATAGTTGTGAACATTATTGTATATTGGGAGAGAATAATTTAAAAATTAGAGGGATGTTTTTAATAATAGCATGAGAATACACATTCATTAATACCATTAAAGAATCCTAGTTTCTGAATTGCTTTTTAATATCTTTAAATCGTAATCTTTATTTGCTCTTTAGTTTAAGTTATTTAATAAACAACCACCCATTATTCTTCTCACTTCTAGATTTTAAGAACTTATATTAATATTAGTGCTTTCCTGCTAACGAACTTTTACAAAATATTATTTCAACATTGATTTGGTTGCAAAGGGTATTTTGCAAATATTTTATAAAAGTTGGAAATTTCGTAAAATGTATTTTTAAATGTTTTTTCTAAATATTTTTAGAAAATAGTATAATCGCAATAAAAACTTAGAAAAAATGGTTTTTTTTTTGGTAAATACCCTATAAATAATTTTATATCATGACTCATGAGTAAGGTTCCAGATATAACCCTTTTAAAAATAGAATCAGAGAACCTTGACATTCAAAAAGAGATTCCAAATATGTTTTTACTTATTTTTACGAAATAATCACATTTTTATATTTTAATTATTATTATATAATTTTTCAAAATCTGAATTATTAATTGAATATTAAAAAAGTTACGTATATTTTCCAATTTTTTCAACTTAGATTAAAAAATATAGATTGATGAAATTTTTGAGATTCAAAAACGGATTCTTAAAATTTATGAGATTCAAAAATAGATTCTTAAAATTTTTCATATTTTTTTTAATATTTACAAATAAATTGTTATTAATAATTTATTTTTTTTGTAAGCACCATAAAAAAATTATTTACATTTTTTTCAAATTTTAAAATTAATTTTTAGAAATGATTCTCTCATTCTATTTTTATAGAATTCTCCTTTAAACCCGGACTTATGTATCATATGTAAGGTATGATATGCTTATTGTATATTTTATGTTCACGCTTCCAGTGTATATGCGTAGGGCGTGTGGCAATTCATGACAATTCTCTTGTAAATTAATTGACAGAGGTTCCAACCATAAACTGCATTCGAAACTCGCATGTTACAACGACAAATTTAACAAAAACTTTATATATTATCATTCGAAGATAACTTTATACTTTGAAAGGGTTTCGAAAATAAGTATTGATGTTATAACTAATATGTATTATAATTAATATGTAATTGATGAGAATCGAACTTTACTTACGGTAGTACCTCTTATGGTAAATTAACTTGATCATTTTACATCTATATTTCAAGTTTACATCTATATTTTACCTCTTATGGTAAATTATCTTATGAGATGGTTCGGTCACGTTCGAAGGAGGCTGGCGGAAGCCCCAGTTAGGAGGATCGAGAGTCTGGCGGTTGTTGGGGCGAGGAGGAGAGGCAGACCGAGGAGGACGTGGGAAGAGCAGCTCCGGATGAACTTGAAGGCCTTAGACTTAAATGAGACCATGCTCGCGGATATGTGTTCTTGGAGGTGGCGTATCAGGGTGGTGGATTCCCTTTTGGGTTGTGGATCTGTTGTCGAGAGCCTCAGAGTTGCCTTGTCTCGGTTAGCGATTTTTTAGTAGTTCGGCTTTAGCGTTCTCACTTTTCGTTTTCAGTGTCTTTCTGTTTTCTGGTTTTGCAGTTGCAGGGAGCTTGGCTCGGTGGTATCTCTGTGCGGGTATTTTCGTGTGGTTGGAGCGCTTCAAGCTAGGAGTAGCATAAATCCTCGCAGACAGGTAGGCCCCATGTGGAGAACGCCATGGGTCTCAGGTATGTCATTGTCCATTTCCGTATCATTTCCGTCGTTTTTACCACACTTTCTGTATGCTGTGCACTCAGCCGAGGGTCTTCACGGAAACAGCCTCCCCGCTCTAAAAGTGGGGGTATGGTCTGCGTACAACCTACCCTCCCCAGACCCTGCTCTGAGCGGGATATACTGGGTATGTTTGGTTTGGTTTGGTTTTTATTTCAAGTTTAAATTTTTTATTAATAAACGAAATTCATTTCTAATGTGACTTTAGTTGTACTTATATTTTGGTTCATTTATTTGGTTTGATTCAATTTTATAATTAAATGAAATTTATGTAGTTCATTTTAATTTATATTTATTTTCAACAACGGATCTCATCGGACAAATACTTAAACAAATTTTGTTAAGCACGGTGGCAAGGTTGCATGCATTTTTAACGAACTAAAATGTTCCAATTCCAAACAAAAAAAATTACTTCCCAGGAACTTTATAAAGACAGGAAATAGAAATTATCATGGAAAATTAATACCTATTGTATACCAAACGAGTACTTAATATGTTGAGCTTTTGCCATATCTCGAAATTCACTAGACACCCTCTCTAGGAAATACATCCTTCTCATAATAATTTAAATGGTGAAGGGGGAATTGGAATTTTGACATTGTGAAACACCGGTAAAGATCTTAATAAACATTAAACCAAAAGCAAATAAAAGGGCACTATAATCATTCTCGAGTAGGATAAATCAAAAAGGCAGAGAAAATGACGCATGCTTCGGGTTTTCGTAAATTTCGTTTGGTAAGCGTACTGTTGCCTTTCGGGCAACAAGATATAGTAGACAGAATAAAGTTGTTTCACACTCAAACTTGAAAAGAACAATAAAGCAAGATCAGTCTACTGTCTTTAAAGAATTTTCTAGGTGCGATAACATGTGGACGCACTAAGAATAAATGAATTAAAACCAGCCACGAGTTTTGTTTTTCGTTAATACCCATTCAGTTCTTTTTAGTTGGAAAAAAAAATTATCATTAAATTATTGTTTTACTTTTATTTCAATATATTTTTGTACTAATTTTTTCGTATCTATTCTTCCATTCCTAATTTGATGTTTAACTTTATAATTAATATCTTTATTTAATATAATAATTAGAAATAATATATGAAAATAATTTATAATATTAAACTTTTTCACATATATATATATATATATGTATGTATATATATTTTAAATGTAATAATTAAAAAGGGACGGAGAGATTAATCTCAACCTTATGCCCTGAACTGCTTATCCGGTTTCGTTGTCTTGCTAAGAATTTATTTGAAACAAATGAACGAAAGTAGAAGAAAGCAAAGCAATAACAATAATGATGAGTCCACATCCCAACAAAGTTTTTGTCCAACAAATTTACCACGGAATTTAACCAATCACTGTATAAGTTATTTCATGATCGGGAAGATCCGGGTTAAACGACTAATTCATTACTGTAATCAATAGTAATTTACAAGTGAGTCACGAATTAAAAAAGCTTTTAATTATATTATGAAATTATAATTAGCTTGCAATCATAATATTGAGCTTAAAAATATTTGCACGATCATTGAATTGCATTGACTTTTAACGATTTTTCGTTAAAAAACAACACATTTACAGTTAAGTTACTAACCTATGTGTTAATTTTCGATTAGGTCATTGATTAAAGAAAATTAAATATTCAAAAACTATCTAATGAAATTATTTTCTAAAAGATTATGTTTTATTAAATTTAAATTGTAATCATTCACAAAAATTAATGTTATTCCCAGATTACACACTTGTATAATTGTAGAAAGGGGGGTTGAATACAATTCTTGATATTTATAAATTTCTGATAAGAACTCCAGAAATTTATGCAGAGATAATTGCAATGTAAGATTTTAAACACAAACACATATAAAATCAGGTGGTTAATATGCACCACCTGAAGCTTTTATTTGAAGAAAACTCTGTGATACAAAATGTACACAGCTGCCGTTTTACAACTCTTTGCTTCTAAGGATATTCAATAAACCCTAAGCAAATATGTCTGTTTTCTTAACCTACAAAGAGTTGCTACACTTGGTTATATATCCCAAGTTTTACAAGTACTACTGGAATAAGATAATACTAATCTAATTCTAGTTGACTTGCTACTACACTCCAAATACACATGTAGCCGAAAGGTTGTCCTTGTGTTCAGACATGTCTCCTGCACCTTTCTTGTATTCATAGTGTAAATGGAATGCTTCTTTCTTCTGTGTTTCCAAAGTATGGCTGCCATACTGCTTTTTGTATCTACTATCAACCCATGTGATCTGTCAGTCAAACATGTCCTTATCAACTGCTAATCCCCAGCTAATCATAGAAGACAGTGTCAATGATTATCCGTTGATGTTGTACCCTGACATCCGTTGATGATGTATTGAGCTATCCGTTGATATTGAGACTTGAACTGTATCCGTTGATAGAGTGGATTTGAGTTGTATCCGTTGATAGAGTTTTGTCTTCATCCGTTGATACACTTTCACTTAGACAGAATTACATAGCATAGCTTATTTACAATTGGCTACCCTATTCTGCCTATCCGTTGATAGTCAACATGACTATGGATAAAAACACTATCAACTGATAACATAGAGATACTTGCAGTATGCTACAAAACCTCATCCGTTGATGAGCTACCTGTCAACGGATAGAGTTATAAATCCTCATCCGTTGACAGCTACAAAACCTTAAACAATTTGATTGATTGAGAAGTTATCATCAAGTACAACATATTCTTAACAATCTCCCCCAATTTATACTTGATGGCAATAAAGCATAAATTCAGGGCCTTGATGATAACAAAACATTCCTAAAGATATATAAAGAACAATGCATAAATTGTATTAAGCTACAACAATTAAAAACTGAAAGTTTAAGAAATTTACAGAGAAGTGCTCCTCTAGACTGAGCAGATTAGGACTGTTTCTTTTCTCTTGTTGGCATCACCCTTGATTTTCCTTCCTTGGCAGAGTTGGACTCAATCTGTATTTGGAGTTGCCTATAGAAGGCATCTTCTTCATCTACCTTTGGATTTAGCTTTTGTTGTAGCCATCTCAGGTATTGAGAACTAGCCTTTGGTAGTTGGTCTTCTAACCTGAAGAATCTCCTGTTACCATCTTCATCCCTGAACTCCATCATCCAGAAAGGTTGGAGGTGGATTTTCTGTCCATTGTATGAGATCTTCATTTTCCTTGGTAGACTTGATGGTGAGTTCCAATCCCTCCTTATTTGTTCTATTCTGTCCAGTATCTCCCCTTTTGCTATCTTGGAGAACCCTGTGTATCTCTTGATTGCAGAGAACACTTTGGTTAAGGTATGATAATTTTCTCCAAGAACCCTTTGTAGTGGCCATGTCCTTTCCATTCCTCCCTTGTATACAAAGACCAATCTTTCAGGCAAATGTCTATATTTGTCAATTCCTCTTACTTCTGACAATTCATCCAGATAAAGATTCATGCCAGAGTATTCTTCAATATCTGCCTGATAGATAAATCATCCTTGTTTTCCAAGATTGGCTGCCTGACAATAGCAGGTACCCTAGCAACTTGAATTGGTTCATTTGAAGGTTGCTTCCTTGGTTTCCTTTTCTTCTGTATAGGCTTCTGTTGAGGCTTCAGCAAGAATGAAGGAACCTCTATGGAGTCAAGATTCATTGGTTCCTCTTTAGGTACTATAGGTTCACCATGGAAATTCACATCTGGGTTGAATACTTTTACATCAATAGGTTGTGATGAACCAACTGTCTCTTTGTTTTCAATTTCTGGAGAGACAGGCCTCCTTGCCTTTGATTTTAATCTCTTGGATTTGGGGACTGATTTCCCTTTCTTTTTGAATTTGGGGACTTCCTCAGGTTCCCTCAATTCATCCTCTACCTCATCCAATAACTCTTGAGCCAGCCTTGCTTGCTTCTCATCTGAGTTTTCATATTGATATTCAGTGCTTGGTTGAGATTTTTTTAGCAGCCTTGAAGTCTCTTCTCTCTTGGCTTCAACAAATCTAGGATGGCTGTTGGATATGTTTAGAACTTTTCCATTCCTTATGATTACAGCCATCCATTCTCTTACACAACTGTTAGTCTTCTCCTTGAATTCCTTGATTGCCTTACCCATCAGCTTCTCTTCATCATCCTTGGGAAATGGAAAGTCCAGTTGTAACTTGTTCTTCCCATTTGCTTTTGGTGGTGAGAAGGGTCTTGATTTGATGTAGGGTTCAAATTCCTTAACATGAGAAGGCTCAGCATCATAGAATGTAGGAGCCACAATTGCTGGAGTGAGCACCTTCAGAATTGTTGTAGATATTGTTGGAGCTGAGGTTTGGCTAGAGAACAGAGTTGATGCAATAGATTGATTGATCAATCTTTCTGTCCTCATTATCCTTTCATAGTTTTCCTCTTTCATCTTTTGTAGAGCTTCAATTTTGGCTAGCTTTTCCTCTTCTGTCAAGTTTGAGAGATCAAACTCTTCAGATAGAGCTACTTGTTCAGGTTTGGATTTGCTGGGGGAAGCTGTGACAATGAATTCCTGTGGATTGACCACTATGGTAGGCTGCTGCTCCCCCTGACTTGCTGCTTCCCTGCTTTCAGAAATTAAGATTTGACTTGTAGTTGCCACAGCCTCTTCCACTTTCTCCCCCTTTTTGTTAGCATCAAGGGTTTGACTAGAAGTTGGGGCTGCAACTAACTTTTCTAGCAGTTGGGTTTGCAGTTTCTGATGTTGAAGAAATTGCTCCATCTGGGATTCCATCTTTTCCACTCTTGAATTGAGAAGTTGCACAGACTTAGCCAGGTTGTCTTCTTTGAGGAACCTTTGTTGCAACACCCTCTGAGTGGCTGTAGGAGCTAGTTGCTCTAGCTTGGAATCCACAGAGATCTTCACATCCTTGATTTCTTGTTTGACCTCCTCTAAGTTGGATCTCTGAATCACCATTTGCATCTTTTGTAACTTTAGGGAGTCAATTGCCTGTTGAAGAACAACCTTTCTCTGTGGATCTGCTTCTGGGTGCTCAGCCAGGGCAGATTTATATTGCCTTATGATTTCCATATCAAGTTGATGATAGGTGTAGTTTTGAGCAAATGCAAAATCATGAATACTGCTACCACCTTCATCTTCAGAGCTCTGGCTGTCTTCATCTTCAGAATTGTCAAATTCATCACTCTCAGCAGTGGTTGGCAGAGCTGCTATAGATTCCTTAGCTCTAAGTAGAGACTGTGAGGTGTGCACTAGGTGCATTGCCTCCTCTGCTTCCACATTGCCCTGTTGTGCCAGAATTTGATAGGCAGGAACAGGGTGAGTAAAGGTTTCAGCATCCAAAGAAATGGAGTCAATCATGGACTGATATTCTCTTTGATATTCCATTTCCTTGGATGCATCCTCAACCCCCATTGACTCACTAGCAATGGCTGCTTCTTCCATCCTTATCTCTCCTGTAGTCCCTTCTCTCCCCTCATCTCTCTTTTCTTGCATCAAGGGCTCCCCTTGGCTCACACCTCTCACACCCTCACCTTCACCTACTAAGGTGGAACTCTCAAACTCTCCTTTTGCCTGACCGGAAGAAATGGCCAGCCTCTCATTATTTATCTCTCCTTTTGCCTGCTCACAAGGCAGCCTCTCACTCCCTTCCCTCAATCCTAAAAGTGTTTCAACTACTGAGAACTCCTCTACACTTGACACTGGAATGTCAGATATAGCATTGGTAGAGTGAGTTATCAACGGATAAGGAATATCCGTTGATGGAGTAGTTATAGCTGTCAACGGATGGCTAGATAGAGGCGCATCCGTTGATGGAGAAACACTTGTCAACGGATGAAGGATATCCTTTGAGGAAGGAATAATTATATCCGTTGAAGAGAAAACCAACACTGAATCTGTGGAGATTGATTTTAAGTTCGAGGACACAGTCTGTGTTGAGAATTCTGGAAGGGAAGATTGATGGTCCAACAAATCATCTAAAAGATGATGACCACCAATTACAGAGTGGGGCTTCTCCAAGAATCTTAAAGATGGAGAATCAGGAATTGATGTAGATATCATATCCACATCCAGAGATGGAGTTGGTGATGGTGGATTGTAATGTGTGTCGATTTGAAGATTAAGATCAAGGGGCTGTGACTCCACATTTATTGAAGCCACATCAAACTGAGTTTGAGAAGGTACAGTTTCCTGTACAGTGTGTGCACCCTGTGATTCCCCTGTGGTTTTAGATTTCACTCTTCTTCCATAGGTTTTTGAGATTGGGCTATATGTGTCCCTAACCCTCTTGTGCAGTGTTCCTTGTGGGGAACTTGATTCAGTAGTCACACTCTGTTGAGAGAGTGTAACTAGAATTTGGCCTGTAGTTACATTAGCAGTCTTTTGAGAGACTGAAATGGTGGTTGCACTCATCTCTCCTTCCTTATCCTTAGGGCTTCTTTGATGTTCACCCTGTCCCTCACCACTCACTACCACCTTCACACTCCCCTAAAGAGGTTTGGTAGATTTTACAACAGGTGTCTTTTGAGAGACACTTGAGGTTTGCTTTTTAGAATGTGGTTTTGGAACTCTGGATTTGGTCACTTTGGTAGGAGCCTGTTTGGTCACAACTACAGACTCCATTGTGACACTAGAAGGCAAAGAAATTTGGGGGTTGGAGATAGGGGTTTCAGAGTTAGAGATAGTTACCTGAACAATTGGTAGATATACCAACTGTACTCCTACATTGAGGTTCATTCGAATCAGGTCACTTAAGACTCTCTTCTCCTGAACAAAACATTGGAACTTGCTATCCGGGTTAGCAATGGATAGCTTATTCTCAGACACATGTAGTGCTAAGAGCATTAAAAATCTAGCAAAGTAGATATTCTTGCTCCTAGTTCCCTTTTTACCCAAATTTGCAGCTATCTCATACATAACTAATGTGCCAAAATTATAGAATTTATCATTTAAAAGCATACACATCATTGTTAGCATGGACTGGGTAACAGCATCAAAATTACTAATTTTTCCTGAAAAAGTTTTAATGAAGGCATCACAGAAATGGCTCCATTCTTTAACCATTCCTTTTCTAGCAATTTTCCCTAAGTTTTCAGTACTAAGGGCATAATTAATAGAATTAAGCATGGCAACAATTTCAGCATCAGTAGGTACTTTCAGACAGTTATTCTCAGGCAATTTTAAACAAGCAGTTATTACATCAGAATTAACCACATAGTTTTTACCCTTTAAAGAAAAAGCAATTGTACCGTCTGTGCCATTGTACTCAGCAGATGTCCACATTTCTTCAATTACCTCGTGGATTAAGGGAGTGGTGGCCGTCATAGCATATGACAGTTTGCATTTCTTCACGAAACTCATCAAAGTGTGGTAAGCTTCTGGAGCATTCACTGTGTCAACAAAGGCCGCGAAATTGTTCTTCTCATAGGTAAACCCAGTGGAGGACATCATCTTAACAATAGGCGCCATTGAAGTGATTGAACTTTGGTTACAGAGAGTTTTAGGGAAGAAGATGCAGTTAACTTTTGATATGCTTGAAAATGAATAAAAGTGAGATGTGAGAGTACAAGTCCGCCTTTTATATTTTTCAAGAATTAAAAATGAAATAATTAAAAGTAATTACTCCATTGGTCAAAAGTAACTGTCAGATAATAAATAAAAAGAGAATAAGTACAGCCATGATTAGATATACACGGTTACCAACGGTTAAAAAAAATTGTATATCAACGGATATAGAATGAACGGTTGAGATACAGTTTATCCGTTGATGACGTGGATAGCCTGTTACCCGTTGACATGCAAAAATCTAGTAATGTGTTTATACTATCAACGGATAAAAGGATATCCGTTGATAAGCTAATTTTGCCTTAGGCAAAATTTCTGCAGAAAATTTTTCTGAAAGTTTTAACTTTCAAGTAAATCAAAACACATTTCCAGCTTCAATGCAGTGAAATCAAATATCACTAGGAATTATGACAAGTTAAGCATACCTAGCTCACCTACCAATCTTGTGAATGTGGATTCATCAAGAGGCTTGGTGAAGATATCTGCAAGCTGCATTTCACTTGGCACAAAGTGCATTTCTACTGTACCATTCATCACATGTTCTCTAATGAAGTGGTATTTGATGTCAATGTGCTTGGTTCTCGAATGTTGCACTGGATTCCCTGTGATGGCAATAGCACTTGTGTTGTCACAGAAAATTGGAATCTTCTCAACTTTTAGACCATAGTCAATGAGTTGGTTTCTCATCCATAGAATCTGTGCACAACAGCTTCCAGCAGCAATGTACTCAGCTTCAGCTGTTGAGGTGGAGACTGAGTTTTGTTTCTTACTGTACCATGAAACAAGCCTGTTTCCTAGAAATTGACAGGAACCTGTAGTACTTTTCCTGTCAACTCTGCAACCTGCATAATCTGCATCTGAATAGCCAGTTAGATCAAAACCAGATTCTCTTGGGTACCAAATGCTAAGGTTTGGTGTTCCCTTAAGATATCTGAAAATTCTTTTAATAGCTATTAAGTGAGACTCTCTAGGGTCAGCTTGAAATCTAGCACAAAGACAAATAGAAAACATTATATCAGGTCTACTAGCTGTTAGGTATAGAAGTGAACCTACCATGCCTCTATAGCTTGAGATGTCCACAGACTTTTCCTTAGTATTCAACTCAAGCTTAGTTGCAGTGGCCATAGGCGTTTTAGCAGATGTACAATCCATTAAGTCAAATTTCTTTAAGAGATCATAAATATATTTTGTTTGACTTATGAAAATGCCCTCATTAACTTGCTTTACTTGTAGGCCAAGAAAGTAAGTTAATTCACCCATCATGCTCATTTCATACCTACTTTGCATAAGTTTGGCAAACTTTTTGCAAAGCTTCTCATCTGTAGACCCAAAAATAATATCATCTACATAGATTTGAACAAGTATTGAAGAGCCATTAATATCCCTATGAAATAAGGTTTTATCTACTGTACCTCTAGTGAAGTGGTTCTCCAAAAGAAATTGAGATAAAGTGTCATACCAGGCTCTTGGTGCTTGCTTCAAACCATAAAGTGCTTTCATGAGAAGATATACATATTCTGGAAATTCTGGATCCTCAAAACCAGGCGGTTGATGGACATAGACCTCTTCTTCCAGTTCCCCATTTAGAAAGGCACTTTTGACATCCATCTGATAGATTTTGAAATTGGCATGTGCTGCATAGGCTAGAAAGATTCTTATTGCCTCAAGTCTTGCTACTGGAGCAAAAGTTTCATCAAAATCTATTCCTTCTTCTTGAGAATATCCCTTTGCCACTAATCTAGCTTTATTCCTCACAATTATGCCATTTTCATCTGTCTTATTCTTGAGAACCCATTTAGTACCTATGACACTTCTATCATCAGGTTTGGGCACAAGTTTCCATACTTTATTTCTTTCAAATTGGTTTAGCTCTTCTTGCATTGCTAACACCCAATCTGGATCTAGAAGGGCATCTTCCACTTTCTTAGGTTCCTCTTGAGACAGGAAGCTACTGTATAGACATTCTGCTTGAGTGGCCCTTCTAGTTTGGACTCTTGAATTTGATTCACCAATGATTAACTCAAATGGATGATTTCTAGTCCATTTTCTTGCAGGTGGAAGGTTTGATCTTGATGAGGTTGCTTCATTTCCATGATCATGTTGATTTAGCATTGAATTTTGACCTTGAGAAACTCCCCCTGAGTTTGTTGTCCTTGCTGAGTTATGAAGTTGACTGTCAATGGATGCATCATTTTGCCTGTCGACGGATGCTTGAGAATATCTGTCAACGGATGCATCTCTAATAGTGTCAACGGATGTTGCAGAATGACTGTCAACGGATGTTCCAGAATGACTATCAACGGATGCTTCATTTTCAGTGTAAGCATCACTTCTAGTTGGTATAACAGCTCTAGGTGGATCTCTGTGGTCATGATCTTCATTCTCATCATCATCATCATAGTACATTCTTCCTTCACCTTCATTCTCAAATTCCAACTTTTCATGGTAACCTTCATCATTTAGGCCTAGAATCTTTTGATCATCAAACACAACATGTACAGATTCCATAACAATGTTGGTTCTTAGATTGTAGACCTTGTAGGCTTTCCCTGCTGCATATCCAACGAAAATAGCTTCATCTGCCTTTGCTTCAAATTTGCCTAAGTTATCTCCATAATTCCTTAGCACAAAACACTTACATCCAAAGACATGTAGAAAAGCTAAAGTTGGTTTCTTGTTGGTTAATAACTGATAAGGAGTCATTCCTCTAGCCTGATTGACCAAGGAAATATTCTGAGTAAAGCATGCAGTGTTGACAGCTTCAGCCCAGAAATATGTTGGTAACCTTGATTCACTTAACATTGTTCCAGCTGCTTCAATGAGAGTTCTGTTTTTCCTTTCAACAACCCCATTTTGTTGAGGTGTTCTGGCAGCAGAAAACTCATGGACAATTCCATTCTCTTCACAGAAAATCTTCATTGTGGAATTCTTGAATTCAGTACCATTGTTACTCCTGATTCTTTGTACTCTGTCTTCAGAACCATTGTTTAGCATTCTGAGGTGATTGATGATGATTTCACTTGCACAATCCTTGGAATGCAGGAAGAAGGTCCATGTGAACTTAGAAAAATCATCTACAATGACCAGACAGTATTTCTTCTTTGAAATAGACATGACATTTACTGGACCAAATAAATCCATATGCAGCAATTGAAGAGGCTTAACAATGGATGACTCTGTCTTGCTTTTGAAGGATGATTTCTTTTGTTTCCCTAATTGGCAGGCATCACACAGCCCATCTCTGACAAACTCCAATTGAGGGATTCCTCTAGCAAGATCCTTTCTTACCAAATCATTCATAACTTTAAAATTCAAATGTGACAGCTTCTTATGCCATAGCCAACTCTCATCCTTACTTGCTTTGCTGAAGAGACAAGTAATGGATTCTGAGCATGCTGAATTGAAGTCAGCTATGTAAACATTTCCTTTTCTAAAGCCTGTCAATACCACATTGTTGTCTTCCTTGGCAGAAACAACACAGGCTTCTTTTGTGAACTTTACTTCATAGTCTTTATCACAAATCTGACTGATACTCAGCAAATTGTGCTTCAAACCTTCAACTAAAGCCACTTCTTCAATGATGACATTGTCTTTTGAAATCAGGCCATATCCCTTAGTATATCCTTTGCTGTCATCTCCAAAGGTAATTCTAGGGCCAGCTCCTTCCTTGAATTCTGTGAGCAGGGTTGAATCTCCTGTCATGTGCCTAGAGCATCCACTGTCTAGGTACCATAGATTCCTTCTATTTCCCTGCACACATTTCAAAAACAAATCAAGTTGATTTTGGTACCCAAGCTTCCTTGGGTCCTTTCTTGTTAGCCTTTGACTTTGCACTCTTAGCATTCTTCAACTTAGGTGTAGATGCTTGAGTGATGGGGTTTGACAAGTGCTCATTTGCATGAATATTGGATGCATGCATTTGTGGAAAATTGGCATACATATTATTCATGTTAGGTATGTTCCATGACATTTGTGGCACATTCATAGATTGAAAGTAAGGATTAGACATATATGGCATGTTCACATATGGATTTGAAAAACTAGCATTTTGATACAAACCAGGCATAACAGGCATTGCAGGCATACATGTCATTGGTTGAGGTACATGAACAGGAGCCTTGTTGACAATCTTGCAATTAGAAGATAGATGATTGACACTATTACAATTACTACAAGTTTTCCTAGGAGCAAACTTGTCAGGAGAGTAATTGTTTTTCTTGTTGATGCCTATCTTACCATTTCTGTTCTTTTTCTTTTTGCCCTCAATTTCTACCTTTTCATTGTCCGATTTACCAACAGCCTTTTTGTTGTGTAAATCACCTGTCTTAGCCTTCCCACTGGATTTGGTTTTGCTGCACTCACCACTAACAAAATTCTTGTTTACTGGACCATACTTGATATCCAGTTTCCTTAGTTCCTTCTTACTAACAGACTTTTTGTTAGTGGACGGATACCTCTCATCCGTTGACGGTTCATCTGTCAACGGATGATCACTATCCGTTGATTCACAAATAGTCTCTAGATCCTCAAGGCCAGGTTCTAGCTCCTTTTTCTTTTGAGTCCAGGTATCCTTCACAAATGATTCTATTCCCTGAACTTCTATTATGTTTTGAGAAATATTCCTACAACTTTGAAATTTAGCAATTATCCCTTGTTCTTTTTCAAGCTAGTCTTTTAAAATCAGTTCTCTTTTTAACACAGCTTCAAGTTCACTTTTAGCATTATTGCAATCAACTCTCATTTTCTCAAATTCTAGAAATTGAGATTCTAGAGCAGCATTTCTATCACTTAAAAACAAATTGGACTCTTTAATTCTATTGTTCTCTTTAGTGAGTGATTTAAGAGTAACACTTAAGTGATATAGTTCAGTAGACATTTCATCTATAACACTATTGCATTCCTCTTTAGTGAGCTCAGAGAGATTAGTAGAAAATACCTGATTGCTAGCTGAACTTGCTTCCTGCTCTCCAGAATCAGCCATTAAAGCAAGGTTGACTAACTCAACATCATCATCAGAATGATTGTCATCAACAACCCAGTCATACTCTTGGGTCAAGAATGCCTTTCCTTTCTGCCTGAGAAGATCAAAATATTTCTTCTTATAGTCAACAGCCTCAGTTGGCTTTCCCTTGTTCTCAGATCTAGGTTTCCTGCATTCACTTATCATATGACCAGCAATTCCACAATTGTAGCATTTAATTTTGGATTTATCCACATAGTTGCTTGTGGAAAAATCCTTGTTAAATGGCTTGGCCACCCCAGAGTTTCTCTTGAATTTCAGCTTAGAGAATCTCCTAGATAGAAAAGCTAAGTGCTCATCTATCTCATCCAATTCATCCTGCTGAAGAGCATTCAATTCCTCAGACACCTTTTCCTTGCTCCTGCTTGATTCTGCTCTACCTTTACAAACCTCCCTGTTTGGTGTAGAACTAGCAGTTTCCGTCCTTTCCTCCTTTTGCTCCAAGTTGGCAACAAGTGCAACTGACCCACTTTTCTTTTGAGACTTCTCAATCTCTTCATCCTGCTCCATTTCCAGCTCATAGGTCTTTAAAGTTCCATAGAGCCTTTCAAGAGTAAATGTCTTGTACTCTTGAGTGTTTCTTAGAGAAACAGTCATTGGCTTCCATTCTTTGGGCAGTGATCTCAGAAATTTGAGATTAGAATCTTTAACTTGATAGATTCTTCCATACAGTTTCAAACCATTTAGTAGCTTTTGAAATCTACTAAATGTATCATTCAATGTTTCTCCACTCTTAAAGTGAAAATGTTCATACTGTTGGATTAGTAGTTGCATCTTGTTTTCCCTTACCTGTTCTGTTCCTTCACACAGGGTTTGAACAATGTCCCATACTTCCTTGGCGGTAGCGCAGTTAATAACATTGTCAACCATGTCTGTTTCTAGACCATTGAACAGAATATTCATGGCCTTTTTGTCTTTGTGGACTTCTGCAATATCTTCAAGACTCCACTCAGAAACAGGTTTGGGAATGAGAGTGTCAGGCACATCATCAGCCAGGCCAACTCTTGTTGCTGTCTTCATTGGAACGTGAGGACCCTTGTCAATGCAATCCACAAAACCCTCATCAATAGACGAGAGATGTAGACGCATTTTTACTTTCCAGTGAAAGTAATTTTCTCTATCAAGAACTGGAATCTTTACTCCATAATCCTTCTTAGACATGTTGGAAGTGTGTTGATCTTTAAACTTCAAATATGTTAGAAGCTTGCTCTGATACCAATTGTTATTCCCAGATTACACACTTGTATAATTGTAGAAGGGGGGGGGGGTTGAATACAATTCTTGATATTTATAAATTTCTGATAAGAACTCCAGAAATTTATGCAGAGATAATTGCAATGTAAGATTTTAAACACAAACACATATAAAATCAGGTGGTTAATATGCACCACCTGAAGCTTTTATTTGAAGAAAACTCTGTGATACAAAATGTACACAGCTGCCGTTTTACAACTCTTTGCTTCTAAGGATATTCAATAAACCCTAAGCAAATATGTCTGTTTTCTTAACCTACAAAGAGTTGCTACACTTGGTTATATATCCCAAGTTTTACAAGTACTACTGGAATAAGATAATACTAATTTAATTCTAGTTGACTTGCTACTACACTCCAAATACACATGTAGCCGAAAGGTTGTCCTTGTGTTCAGACATGTCTCCTGCACCTTTCTTGTATTCATAGTGTAAATGGAATGCTTCTTTCTTCTGTGTTTCCAAAGTATGGCTGCCATACTTCTTTTTGTATCTACTATCAACCCATGTGATATGTCAGTCAAACATGTCCTTATCAACTGCTAATCCCCAGCTAATCATAGAAGACAGTGTCAATGATTATCCGTTGATGTTGTACCCTGACATCCGTTGATGATGTATTGAGCTATCCGTTGATATTGAGACTTGAACTGTATCCGTTGATAGAGTGGATTTGAGTTGTATCCGTTGATAGAGTTTTGTCTTCATCCGTTGATACACTTTCACTTAGACAGAATTACATAGCATAGCTTATTTACAATTGGCTACCCTATTCTGCCTATACGTTGATAGTCAACATGACTATGGATAAAAACACTATCAACTGATAACATAGAGATACTTGCAGTATGCTACAAAACCTCATCCGTTGATGAGCTACCTGTCAACGGATAGAGTTATAAATCCTCATCCGTTGACAGCTACAAAACCTTAAACAATTTGATTGATTGAGAAGTTATCATCAAGTACAACATATTCCTAACAATTAATATTAAAAAAAATTACACTTTTGGTATCACTTATTAATATCGAAAAAGATGGATCGGAAACTTAATATTTTTTTAAATATTTGTTTGATTTTACTGATTTACTAGCATATAAAATAAAAGGATATGTACAATTCAAATTTAATTAAATTATAAATTAAATAAATGAAAAAAGGTATATTTAAATATTTGTTCACTTGTATCGATTTATAAGCATTTGGGTTAAAGCGGTATATACAAATTAAATTTAATTAAAGTGTAATTATTGGAAAAAAATGTAAACACTCGATTTTTTTTTACCTTTGGTATAATTCATCATTATCGAAAAAAACTTGTTATTTTTTCGTTTACTTGTATTTAATCAGTTTAAAATTAAAAAATTAGCTAATGATCTAATTGAAAATTATTATCAAGTTGAGTGAAGAATTAGTAGTTAATCTTAATTACATTGTGCCACATCAGCATCTACTATACGTCATTAGTTGACTGAAAACTTTTTTAATTTGATGACTCGTTTGCAAGTTACTATTGACTACTGTGATGAATTAATCATTTAACCCGGGAGGATTCTCACACGATGCGACCGGATGTTTATTCATTTAAGAGATTTATGAATTAAACTCAAAATTTTAACAGAAAGAAACCCAAACTGGTGGTCATATATATATATATATATATATATATATATATATATATATATATATATATATATATATATATATATTGTTAAGTTCTATGGAGATCAAACCGCGGAGACCATATACATTATGCATTCAAAACATTGCAAAACATATATATTCGTAAAGAATGTTCAATGAACATTGTTATTTCATTCAAAATCTTAAAAATCATATATGATTTGCAAGCAGAACATGTTTTGGATAATAATATGTTCTGCAATATTTTGTTTGCAGAACATACATGATTTTCAAGATTTTAATGAAATTTGCATATAAAAAAACATATTTGATTTTCAATGAAATAAATGAAATAGTGATTTTCATAGAACATGAATTTCAATAAATAAGTTCTTGCAGTGTTTTTATTGATATACGATCTCCGGACTCCACTCAAAATATTGGTCTCCATAGAACTTATATATATATATATATATATATATATATATATATATAATCATGATCAACTATAAATTTTTCTTAAATACAAACTTACAAATTTTTTTTGTCAACATTTTCATAACTTCGGTTCAATATAATTTATCAAATCATAATTAAATTTTCTTGAATACACATAATTTAATTATTCAAAATTCTTTTGTAGTTCACCAATACCAAAATTGGGTATAGAAATATGAAATTTTATTTGTTTAATAATCATAGTTTAAAATTTGTTAAATAGATATTACCAAATTCTCAACGTGGGCTCAGCAATACCCTATTAGGGTATAAAATATGAAATATTATTAATTTAATACACTTTTCTTTAATTATATTAATGTAAAACTATTTTGTATATTTGGATTTAACACAAGTATAATTATTGTTCAACAGATGATATTAAACTCAAGTTATATATCCGTTGAACATCCATCATAAAAGAATTTTAAATTTTCGTAAAAAATGTTGCAAATATGTTTTTAATAAATTATAAAATATTGTAAATATGTTTCCGATTTCAATTATGTGTATTCAATAAAATCTTAATTATTATTTAACATATGATGTTGAACCGAAGTTATATATATGTTTAAAAAAATTTGTATATTTGTATTTAATAAATTTTTAACTACAATTCAGTTATATATATATATATATATATATATATATGTTTAAAAAAATTTGTATATTTGTATTTAATAAATTTTTAACTACAATTCAGTTTTATATATATATATATATAGGCTAGTGGTCAAATAGAAACCACTTTTAAAATAGAAACTAGAAACCATTATCTGCACACCCTACTTTACTATCTCCACACCATATTTTACTATCTTCAATTACTATCTCCACACCATATTTACTATCTCCACCCCCACCCCCACCCTCACCCTCACCCTCACCCTCACCCGACCTGCCACCACCACCCCACACCCCCCATCACCACCGACGCACCACCACCTCCACCGACGCACCACCACCTCCACCTCCACCTCCATCGATGTACCACCACCGCCATCTTCTTTTCCGACCACTGGCCCCGCAGGGGCTCCGATTCCACCACCAATTTCCGATTCCGATTGCAGATTTACTTCTTCCCAATCATTAATTGTGCAACTACAAATATAATTTAGTGATTTTTAACTTCAGATTGTAATCTTATCTTCATCTATCGATTCTGAACATTCCGATGATGACTTCCAGATTTGAATTTGTGTATTTATGTGTATGTAACGATGTATGTGTGTATGTATCTGAACAATCATGGTGGTGGTGGTCGATGGTAGCGAGGCAGGTGGTGGTGGTGGCGTTGACAGGTGGTGTGGTGGTCGATTGCAGCAATGGCAGGTGGTGGTGGTGGTGGCAAATGAAGGTGGGGTGCGGTGGGGTGGGGTGGGGTGGGGTGGGGTGGGGTTGGGGAAGGTACGGTATCAGTGATTACAGCTGTATAGATTAGTGATTTCTACCATACTTGTTAGTGATTTTTGCAATACAAATTAGTGATTTCTGTAATATGATTTAGTGATTTCTTAATATAATTTAATATATTAAATGAACAGATCTTTGATGAACAGATTAGTGATGAACAATAATCATCGACGACGACAAGCTTCAGTGATGAACAATGAACGACGAGCTTCGATCTGTGGTGGTGATGGTAGTGTGTGGGTGGCAGCGGTGGTGGGGGTGTGGTGGCAGCCGTGATGGTGATGTGGTGGGTGGTGGTAATTGTGATGTAGTGGTCTGTGCGTGTATTTTTAGTTGGGTTAGAATAATGTATTTTTGTGGACTGGGCTTAGTTTCTAGGTTTCTATTCTAATTTGTTTCTAGTAGAACAGGACTCTATATATATATTGAGTTGCACTCCATAACAAACACCTTATATAACAAACAATAAAGAACACCTCATATCTAATCTAATCTAAGAGTTCCGTCATAGCACCCAATACAAAAAGTTGTTATTTTTTTACCCTCTATTAAACCAGCAAAAAAAATTTAAAATTTACTGTTCACTGATGACATCATGATGACGTCATCAGTGAACAGTAATTTTTCAAAATTTTTTTTTTTCTGGCTTGATAGAGAGTAAGAAAATAACAACTTTTTGTATTGGGTGCCCCTAATAGATCTAATAGATCTAAGGTGTTCTTTATTGTTTGTTATATAAGAATGTTCTGTATGGAACAAAGGCATATATATATATATATATATATAGGGTCTTGTTCTAATAGAAACTAACTTAGAATAGAAACTAAAAACTAAACCTAAATTAAATATTTCAAGCTAATCTAATGACCAAATTAGGGGTACTCCAATACAAAAAACGTTTAAAATTATTGTCTCTATTCAACAAAAATATAAAAAATAAAAAAAATTTAAAAAAAAGTTACTGTTCAAGTGATGACGTGGCACGTGAACAGTAACTTTTTCTAAATTTTTTTTTATTTTTTTTTATATTTTTGTTGAATAGAGCCAAAAATTTTAAACGTTTTTTGTGAAGGTGCCCCTAGCGGGACCATTAAAATAAGTGAAATATAATTTATTTGGTGTAGGTTTCTAGTTTCTATTCTAAGGTTGGTTTTTATTTGAACGTTAGCATATATATATATATATAGTTCAAATATAGAGTAATTTTTGTTCCAAGATTAGACAGAGATTAGGATGCCGAACCTGAGATCATTATGTGCAATTTTCTGAAAGTTTAAGATGTTAGTGAAACTAATTTATCATATGATCATATTCACATATTTAACTAGGTTGTTGCATATACATATGATATCTCCCAAGTTTAGATGTGAAAGTGTTCCCAAGTTTTTTATTAAAAAAAAAATAGAAAAGAAAAGAAGGGGATAGAAGAGAACAAAAAAACTTTTTTAGCATATTCTTGAGGTTTTTTTATAACATAATAGAAAATTTTGAAAATATGATATGAAGGGAAATATTTTAAAAAGATATTTGAGAGTTTTTTTTCCAATAATTTCATTTTTTGGAAGAAATTTTTGGAAAAAAGTTTTTAAATTTTGTCTCTCAATCAATTTTTTTCTCTTCTCAAAATTGAGAACACAGTTTTGAAAGAAAATTTTTCTTCCATTCTCTTCTCTTCTTTCCGAAATTCAACTCGGGAGCAGCTCGAATGGGATTGTCCAAGGTGCGAATACAATAGGTAGTGCTACGATTGTCGTGACAAAAGATTTGAAAGTGGGACATTATAATGTATACTGCAGTCCCATTACACCAGACTAAATATATACGAGACCTATATGTATATATTATCTGGAGTTTTTGGGGTGAAGGACAGAACTAACCGCTTTAGCATACACAAGTAACAGAAATAACCTGTTTCTTTTTTTTGGCCAAATATAGCCGATTCAATACGCATCTAGCAACTGGGTAATGCAGAATACGCATTTATCATTGTTGTAATCCACATATACGCAATTGTCTACTGGGTATTATGAAACATATAACACAAAATACGCATTTCTTATTGAAGTATATGAATACAATATGCATTTATAAAATGCGTATTAGTAAAATTATTATAATCAAATAATTCAACACACCAGCATAGTATTCTGAAAGAAGAAGACATAGGAGAGCTAGCTGCACGTACAACCCATGTGAGCTCTGACAGTGTCCCCACCACTTTTGCCTTTATCGTCCAAGCAGCAGAACACAGCACCAAAATAATAGATAATACGCATTTGATGGTGGTGTATTAAAACGGTTATAATTGGCCACTTTTTTGAAAGAAGTCATTTTTGTTAAAAATCTTAAAAAACAAGTTATTTTTGTCATTTTTTCGAGTTTTTGGTTGTCATTCGACTAAAATCCGGTCTTTTTTTATAAAGTTAAATTCGTTACTTTTGGTCGTCATTCAAACATTAACAATTTAAGAAAATAAATTAATTCATTTTTACTATATTATAATAATGGAAATATTAAAAATTTAGTCGGTGGTTTAGTATTTTTTTTTAACTTACTTACCAATACTTAAATATAGATAAAAACTCTCCTAAGAACTAACAATTTCTTTTTTCATATAAAACATATTATCATTCCTTTTTTAATAACTAATTAAATTCTTTTTTTAGGTAAAACACTATAACTTCTATATTTTATCCAATTAAAAATTTTCTTTTTCTAAAAACACTTCGGACAATTATATTTAATAAAATATAATAATTATATAACAATTACTATTAACAAATGAATTACTTTTTTGAGCTAAAACAAGTTATTTTTTATATTTTTTATAACTATAATCTCTCTTTTTAAAATTATATCATGGGCGATTTTATTTAATAAACTAAAATAATTATATTATAATTACTAATAATGAATTGATTACTTTTTTTAACAAAAACTTATCATCTTTTTTATATATATATATATTTTCTAACTAAAATCTCTCATTTTTTAGAATTATCAGGGATAGCATATATAATAATTATTAAATAATAGTAACATTTAAATTTTAAGCCTATAAAATTCAAATTTTCAAAAAATTCAATTCAAAATAAAATAAAAAAATCATATAATATTAAAAGAATTCGTACATCTCACGCGTTTTAAGCTAATATAAATAATATATTTTGAATTTGAGTATTATATACAAAGAACTTTATTAGTGACTCGCAATTTTCATGACCCTCGGAAAACTTTGGAAACACTATCAAGACATGCATTCATAAACATTTTAAGTACACATAGCTTTTTTTTTTTGAGAAGAAAAAAAAAAGCTAATCTATACTATTATATAAAAGCCGAAACATTGAAAGTTTGGTTAGTCGGTCTGTCGGTCGGTCTGTATGATTTTACTTATTTACCCTTACTTAATTACAAATCTAATAGCTAATCAATTTCCTTCTTGAGTTTAAACATATTATCTTTTTTATTTTTCAAGAACTAACTAATTTCCTAAAATATAATATCCTTTTACAATTTATCTAACTAAAATTCTACTTTATTAATCAATTTCCTTTTTCAAGTTAGACATATTACCTTTTCTACTAACTAATAAATTTCCTTCTTGTTGTTAAACATATTATCTTTTCTCTTTTTCAAAAACTAAATAATTTCATTTTTTAGATAAAATATAATATCCCTTTATATTTTATATAACTAAAATTTCTCCTTTATTAATCAATTTCCTTTTTCAAGTTAGACATATCACCTTTTATATTTTTCAATAACTAAACAATTTCCTTTTTCAAATAAAATAGAATATCTTTCACATTTTATTTAACTAAAATATCTCTTTTTTTAAAAATAATACAAGCAGTTTTGTTTAATAAAATAACATAATTATATTATAATTACTATTAACTAATCAATTACCTTTTTCACCCAAAACACGTTACCTTTTCTTTTTTCTCTAGTTAACATCTCTCTTTTTCCAATTATATCATGAACGGTTACCTTTTTCAACCAAAACACGGTACATTTTTTCTTTTCTCTTATTAAAATCTCTCTTTTTCCAATTATATCACAGATGTTTCTATTTAATAAAATAATAATAATATTATAATACTAATAATTAACCGATTACCTTTTCAGCTAAAACGTATAATCTTTCCTATTTTTTCTAATTAAACTCCTTTTTTTCTCGAAATATCACGGGCAACATTAATTTCTCATTTTCTAAAAACTATGAGCAATTTTATTTAGTAAAATGGTATAATTAAATTATAATTATATAAGCTAATCAATTACCTTTTTCACATAAATAATGTCATTTTTTTAATTTTCATGTTACCTTTCTATTTTCTCCAACTAAAATCTCTCATTTTCCAATTATATCAAGGAAGGTTTTATTTAATAAAATAAACTAATAATATTTTAATATTAATAATTAACCGATTATCTTTTTCAACTAAAACGTATCATCTTTTCTATATTTTTTTAACTAAAATCCTTCTTTTAATAGAAATATCACGGACAATATTAATTTATCATTTTCTAAAAATATGTCGTGCAATTGTATTTAGTAAATAAGGTAATTAAATTATAATTGTTATAAACTAATCAATTATATTTTTCACCTATAACATGTATCTTTTTTTAACTTTCTCTAACTAGATCCTATCTTTTTCTAATCATATCACATGCATTCTATTTAATAAAAATAATAATTGTATAATTACCAATAATTCATCGATTAACTTTTTCAACTAAAACCTATCATTTTTTTATATTATCTAACTAAAATCCTTCCATTTCTAGAAATATCATGGATAACATTTGTATAATTATTATCAAATTATCTCATATAATAATGTAAGCCTCCAAAATTCATCTTTTTAAAAATTAGTTTAAATAAATAAAATTTTTTATATAATATTAAAATATAAAAAATATCTTTTTAATTTTTCAAGAAATAAATAATTTCCCTTTTCAGGTAAAATACAATATCTTTTATATTTTATCTAACTAAAATTTCTCCTTTATTAATCAATTTCCTTTTTCAGTTTAAACATATTACCTTTCTAATTTTCTAAAAACTATGAGCAATTTTATTTAGTAAAATAACATAATTAAGTTATAATTATTATAAACTAATCAATTAACTTTTTCACATAAATTATGTCATCTTCACATTACCTTTCTATTTTCTCTAACTAAAAGCTCTCTTTTTTCAATTATATCACGAGCGGTTCTATTTAATGAAATAAGCTAATAATATTATAATACTATTAATTAACCAATTACATTTTTCAGCTAAAACGTTTTATTTTTTCTACATTTTCTAACTAAAATCCCTCTTTTAATAGAAATATCACGGATAATATTAATTTCTCCTTTTCTAAAAACATTATAAGCAATTATATTTAGGAAAATAAAGTAATTAAATTATAATTACTATAAACTAATCGATTACCTTTTTCACCTATAACATCTTACCTTTTTAATTTTCTCTAACTAAATCCTCTTTTTTTCTAATCATATCACGGGCATTCTATTTAATAAAATGAAGTAATAATTTTGTAATATATACTATTATATAAAAAGCAAACAGGGGTATAATTTGGTTGTTTGGTTCAACTTAGTTCAACCATCTAAAAGAATAGTAACCATCAGATATTTAGTGAATATATAATAGCCATTAGTTCTAATAATAAGGAATATTCTATATTTAAATCCCTCTTCTATAGATCCAAGGTTCGAATCCGGTCAACAACAAATTTACATTAAGAATTTATATTATTAGTTCTAATCAATACATATCATTTATTAAATAACTATTATAATTACTAATAATTTATTAATTAATTACAAAGTTAAATTATATCCATTATAGATTATTATACTCTATTTTATTTAATCATATAATTTTAAAAGTATTTAAAAGTAACCCGTGCTTTGCATGGGCTATAAGCTAGTATATGTAATATATCTGTGCGAAATCTTAGTCAAGATATTAAATATTATGTTACAAAGAATAAAAATAATAATCAAATATTATTTAAGTCATTTTTAAGTACTTCAAATACAATCTCTTTGCCTCCCGTCTCCTCCTCTTTTTTACCGGGGGCTTCCATCGGTGTGGAAAGTCCCAAATACTTTCTTTTCTTTTGTTTGGTTTGATTTGTCTTGTTCAATAATCTTCTTATTTGGGTAAGGATTTCTATCCTTTTGTTTTACTTTGGATTATTTTTCTAGATGTATATCATCGGAGCTTTCGGTTTTCTCTCTTCTTCGATTCAAGTGGCACTTGGTGGATTCGAGAGTTAATCGCCTATCTTGTGGTTTCGCTTGATAGATCTAGGATTTTTTGGATTTTCTTTTGCATTTTCAATTTGTTATTTTTTCGACTTGTATTCTGCAGTTTGGCTTCTCTCCTTTGTGAGAGTTTTGTTTTTCGCTTCTCAATTGTAAGCGGGGGTCGCGATTTAGTGAAGAAAGTTTGTGCGGGATAGTAGTTTTGGTTGATAGCTCAAACGATAGTTCCATCGGGACAGGATAAAGAGAGTACCAGGAATCCAACGAGATGCATGAAGTGGGTACTTGTATTTTTATATACATTATCTTTAAAATATCGTTTAACTGTCTCTTCATGAGAACAGACGATTGCAATTTCCTGTTTGATCGATTCGATCAATGGTGTAGATGCCGTATGACTTTTTATTATTGAATTAACACCTTTGTTCTTCAAAAAAAAAATCAAATATTATTTAATTAGAATGAAAATGTTTATTTATTTAAGAGAATAGGGAACTTGAGATATATCTTACATTAAGATATGGAATGAGAAATGTTAGAATTCCCAAAATCATTCCTGAAATCTTCCGAATGCTGAGTTGTCATCCTTTGATTGGTTATTTTTCATTAATGAGATGGCCCATTGTGTGTTAATATGAATTCCACCAATAAAATCATGCCATGTGGCATTTGGAATTTTTTTGCGATCCTTTTTAGGGTACGTAGTACTGCTCATATTGAATAAAAATAGTTGATGTTATAAAAGAGAGAAAAAGGACCCTTGATACATCTCAGGAAACTTTTCCTGAGATATATACAAAATAACTTTAAATTTTACTGGACCGCATGACTAATTAAAAAATTCTGAATTTACTAAAACGCCCATCCCATTTTTACATATAAAAGATATATATCTCGGGAAATTTACGTGAGATATATGGCTTTCTAATCTTTAAAAGATTGTGTTATAAAATTAATATTTAAAAATATTGTACATATCAAAAGTTGTATGTATTAAAAAATAAAGGGATTTTATTCGGATCATAGTAAAGTTACCTATCTCAAGTTCCTTAATCTCATCTATTTAATTATGTAATTACATAGAATCCAACATATGTAAAATCAAAAAAAATAAGTTAAATTAATAAATCATGTATAATTATGTAATTGTACATGATCGAACCAGTTTAATCATTACCAAATTTGATACTTTGATATTATAATATTCCCTTTTTATTTATTAATAAACCGTATAAATGTAATTCTAAGAAATTTCCTGCTTGCATGGCAGTGCAACTTTTGAAGCGGGAATGTAAACAGCGGATTATGTGTTTCCACTTAATTCCGTTCCGGATGTGCGTTTCGTGTTTCCTTCTCAATTCCTGTAATAGATTCTAATTCCAAATATATATTTCCATGTGGCTGAAAGAAAATTATTCAGCATTGCATTCCCACCAGGCCACCACCTGTCCTGTCATCGAGAAACTTTTAATTTGTGCATTATTTTGCTTTCTTTTTTACACTGACAAAAGTTCCACATAATCATGACTATAAATTGATGGGGTTACATGCACTATTAGTTTTAACTAATTAAGCTGCACCACAGATTGTAGATAACATATCGATCCACAATGGACCAAAACCCAAGTAGTAGCTCTTCAAAAGCTGATAGAAAGACTATTGAAAAGAACAGGAGGACTCAGATGAAAGGCCTCTACACTGAACTTAATTCTCTTGTTCCTCGTCAAAATTCCAGGGTTCGTCCCCGATCTCTTCAATTAAAATTACGTATACCTGTGTGTGTATGTGTATGTTCCTGTTTGTATGTTTGCAATATTCACTTTGTTACATACCTGTTTTGGTAAATAATTTTTTTGAAAGTAGGTCAAGATTATTTAGGATGTCAAATGAATTTTAAATTCTAAACTAAACAATTCATCAGAAATAATAGACTTCTGTGTTAACAATTTTTCATGATATGCAATATATAGGTTCTAGGGTGTAATATGTAGGCAGTCTCTATATTCTAAACATAATATTTTTGGTTTGCAGGAGGTGAAGTCGTTAACCGATCAACTTGATGAAGCTGAAAAGTACATAAGGAAATTACAAACGAAGGTGGAGAAAATGAAGGAGAAGAGAGAGCGTTTGATGGAGAACACTCCAAATGCTAGGTTTTATGGGGAATTAGCAACTCAACCACAAATTGAGATTCACGAATCTGGTAGTGCAGTAGTGCTAAATCTGGTAACTGGTTTGGAATGTGAGTTCATGTTTAATGAAACTATTCGAATGTGTCATGAAGAGGGGTTGGACATTGTCAATGCAAGCTTTTCCGTCACTGAGAATTCAGTATTCCACACTATACACTCCAAGGTACTTCACTGCTTTTTGTTTCTTCCTCCCATTTTTACAGAAAGAGTCATCCATTAAAAAATTAAATAAAAGTAGAGAGGAATGAAAATTCAGTTAATTACGAGTAATTTCCAGCCCTTTTTGAAATGAAATTCTATCTCCGTGATTCTACCAATAATCGAGCTTTTTATCGGACATTGCTTGGTACATCACATGGAATGGACTAACACATATTTAGCTTTGACATGTGATCGATCTGGTGTCACTTTATAAAGTATAACCTGCAGGTAACATGAGATTAAGAGCATCAGCAGATGAAATCAGCACTTTGAAACTATACTAAGTACGTAGCATATATATATGGAACACCCTAAATCAAGATTTCATGGTGTATATATACGTCTTGAAACGTGTGTACATATGTCCAGATACCAGGCTTGATCCTACTGAATAACGATTATATTTGAATCTCTCTAGTCCTTTTTTTAGAAACAACAACCTTTTAAATCAATCTCCACATTTATGAACACTTCTTGACAAATTAACATAAACATGAGATGAAAGAGAAAACAAAATGCAAAGATGTGATTGTGAAAATCGTTTCATTATTCCGAAATATGTACAAATTCTCCCATTTTTACCCGTTTGAATTGTTTTTCTCTTGAACAATTGAACTATTACATATTTCCTAGTATGAATTACAAGTTAAAACTAATTTCGAATGAGATATCTCTGTGACGAAGGAGCATTTCATTTTGCTAGGCTCGTTAGGTAAATCACACCCTATGTTTAACTAGCGACCACAATAAGTTAAATGATTACTAATTTTTCGGTTGACCATATATCACTTATTTATTTTATATTCGAAACTCGTACAAGGTTGGAGAATTTGCTCAAGAAGGCGCAATTGCTCGAGTTACTGAGAAACTAAACACCTTTGTGGCTGGTTCTGCCTAAAATTTGGTCCTCAATATCTTCCATCTGGGCAGATTTGATCGTTACACAGATAGATAAACATGGGTATCTGCCGAGCTTAAATGGCCAAAGTGGAGATTGGTTACATATAATTAAGAAGTCAAAATATTTATGTTTTTAATTATGTTATGATTGTGTGTTTTCAATGTATTTGGAATTAGGCAGGGACGGAACCAAGATTGCAAAATGGGGTGGGCTTGAAGTATTTAGGTTAAAAATTTTGAAAGAAGGCAGTCTGTACATTAACTACTAGTAACAGTATAGTAAACTAACCTTGATCCCTTCCACTTCCTGTCGCCAAATCGTATAGCCTCATATGCTACTGGAGCTTCATATGGCCACTGTTTCAAAATAAAAGAACAACATTTAATCATCTGGACATTATGCTACTTTTTCAATTGACACATCAATACAACTAACCAAGAAAAATAGCTAAAAAGACAGATTATGTTTCTTTTTCATTACCAAAATCTTTAGCGAAGCTTCACGCGCCGATCACCCATATCATCAAATTCATCAATCATCGATTCTATGTTAATTATTTTAGCAAATTGTCTCTCTATATATATAACCATAATATCTCCCAAAAATGCAGTCTATAGCAAGAGAGAGGCCAGTTCTTTACTTCTTTTCCTTAAATTCCTTCTTTGAACCCGACTAAGAGCTCTTCAATGTTAACTGTCAACTCTATTTTTTAGTTTTGTAAATAATATATCATTTGAATGGGCTGGACACAACTTAACTGGTAGTGGGCTTAATACATATATGGGCTATCAAAAATCAGTATACATATAGGTACTAAATTTTTTTTTTAAAATCCCCCTGGGCTTAAGCCCAGGTCAGCCCCTATGTACTTCCGTCCCTGGAATTAGGGTTTTACTAAGGTTTGCTAATGATTTGTGTACATTATACCAGTTTCGTCTGGTGTATGCTAGCTATAGTAAACTAAGGGAGTTATCCAGATGTGTTTCCATGTGTAATTGAAACTAGGGTTTTACTAAGGTTTTCTAATGATTTGTGTGTAATATTAGACCAGTTTCTTCTGATGTATGCTAGATTATGGAGTTACTCGGTGCTTTGCGGGTGAAGCTCTTTGTATATTTGGTTTTTTACTTATTTATATTGAAGTAATGAATTTTGTTTTTTTAAAAAAAGCAATAATCTTGCTATGTGTTCTCAATCAACCGCGCCACATATTTGCATCTTTTGATTTATACACACCTCAAAGTAATGTATCATGATGAATTGATGCCAGAAGAATAGTGAGACTAAGAAGAATCACTACTACAGAAATCAGCTTGCATAGCGCTCATTTTTGAGCTTACATAGCGTTTTTAAGCGCTATGGAAGTCAGAGCTATGCAAGTTCAACGAGCTTCTATAGCGCTTAATTTCGGCGCTCTCTAAGTAACTACTTCAATAGCGCATCTATAAGTGCTATGGAAGTAACCGTCGCTCTCTAAGTAACTACTTCAATAGCGCATCTATAAGTGCTATGGAAGTAACCGTCGTGTACCTTGCATAGCCCCTTAGGAAACGCTGTGCTAGTGGAAAAAATCATATGTAACTACTTAATTACAGAGCACTTATAAGAGCGCTATTGAAGCCATTTTTCAGAATATAATTTTTTAAAATTTATTTTGCCCATTTTATTTAAATTGTAATATTCCAGAAAGGTTACAAATACAATAATAAAAATAAAAACACCCCAATCAACAATAATAAAAATAGAAACACCCCAATCAAAAATGGAAATACAATAATAAAAATAAAAACACCCCAATCAAAAATGAAATTAATTCAAAAAAAGTACGATTTTCATTAGTCTTAATATCATCGTACAAGTCAAATATTCCAAATTTCTGCTTAGATAGCTACCACCACTGATCACTACAATACAACTCAAACTAGACTAATAACTTGTCCTTGAGAAACCGATTATACAAGTAGCCTGCCCAATTTTTCTGGAAACGGATCATTTTGTCACGTGAATAGGACTTCGAACCCGAGGAATATGAGAACTGTACACCAACAAAATTGTTATTAAAATTAAGATCATATAAAAAAGTACACCTGTAATTTAAAGACTAGCAGTAATTTCAAAATTATGGAATATACTTACGTTAACATTCATATTTGTTTCACCGGTAGACAATATGTCCTCAATGAAGCATCCAACATAATATCCACAAAAGATGCCATCATTCAACGCTTGCTTGGGGCACTAAAATTTTTAAAACATACAATCAGTCTTACCAAAAGAGCAGGCAATCAGTCTTGCTGCATTTCAGGCTGACGTAGATGGAACACAATTGACTACCTAGAGTTTATTACTGCTACTATGCACAGACACAAGCTTGAAAGCTATTTCTTGTAAGTTGAATTATTTCTTGTAAACATGAATGAAAAAACTAGCAGCTTACACAGCAATATTTTGCTCTCAAACTGAGTCAAATGTCATCAGGATTCGCTAAAATTACCCAAATCAGTGTTGTTGCATGAAAAACTCATAAAACTACAATACCAGCTATGAGCTATGTAAACTCATAAGACCACAATACTTTCACATAAAAGGATGACTGTTTTTGGGAGTACTTGTACTCGGCAGATAAAATAAAAGCTTCCCCTTACCCCCATCCTATACTGAGTTTATTATTCTTTGGTTCTTCTTCCACAAGATGATCACGACACTGGTTCTACATGTATCTTTATTTATTTACATTATTCTTAAAACGTATTTTGTCCGATAATTCGTTAGACTGATTACATGGCAGAACTCAGTACTGGCAAAGAATAGTACTAGACACTATATGTAAACTAAATCTAGAATACAAAAATAAGAATAAAAATAACACATGACAGCAGTACCAGTCTAGTTAGCAACTTTTTCTAAAAATCCAGTTAGCAACTTTTTCTAAAAATCCAGAGGGAAATTTTTCTAAAAATATCTACTGAGCGTAAGAAAAACAAGCTCAATTCAATTGGGAGTTAAGACAGAGGTAGTATATCATGACAGCAGTGTGCAGTTGTCATTTGAAAAGAGTGTTGGATGTTTCATGAGATCACTGCTTTTTGTCTCAACAAAGATATGTATTATGCCATTATGGGAGTAACCACTTGACAATTTATGACTAGAAATGTTTGGTCAAAGAAGCTCATGTACGCAGGGGAGTTGCGTCAGCAGTTGTACACTCTAAAGTTGCAGCGCTCACTAGAAGAGAAATGTAGGCCTGGTGTGCGACCTCATTTTGGTCTTAAGAAAAGTACGAGGTCTACCTAATACCCACAAAACAGGATGACATCAGATTACACTGCAATTGCATTATCTTCTCCAGCATAGTTTACTTCAATATTTTCATTAACACGCAAAACCCCAAAATTAATTTACATAGTGCAGTTCTGTTATAAGATAATCTGCCCTAGATTGTTCTTCTGAAGTATATTTCACTTCCTGTGCTAAGGTCCACAAATGAAAGGAAAAAAAAGAAATATGATCACCTGCACATTTGTCCATTTGAAAACAGGAAATGCAGTCATTGTGTAGTACTTCTTATTGTGAGTTCGAAAAGTCTTCATAGCCCTGCAAATCGATTACAACCCATATGTCAAAGAACACATTATCGGTCAGATGTATCATACATTCAACATATAGAGAGCATGTTAAAAATACACTAACGTTTCTATAAGCGCTTTCACATTCTTGTAATCCACATGGCTGGTCTTTTGAGCTGGATCAATATAATAAATCGTCTCTGTTTTTGTATTAATGGCAACCAAGATCCAATGTTTTCTGCATTTTATAATATTTTTAGAAGCAATTCCTTAATAGTTTAAGAAACTTAAATGTGCATATAAAAAATGTCTTACGAAACATTATAGGGCAGAAGAAGTAGGTGGTCTTGGTCAATATGTCCCAGCAAGCACTTCGCCAAGGATGTTTCAGAGCTACTTACGAAGGGAGATACAAGATGAGGTGATACAAAAGAAAACTTCGCTGCCAAATTAGGATTTCTGGATAAATATACCTCACACAAATACCTGCAAGTCAGAAAAAATATATTAGAACTAATTTGCGAAGTAGTGAAGTTTGTTGAGTATTTTCATTACCTTATGTAAAAGACGATGCTCGATGCACTTAACCATTGGGAATCCAATACCTCCAAAACATTTTCCTTATGAATATGTTCTTTCCAGGGGTTGGCATTCCAATAAAGTACCCCCATATCAACCTCTATATCAGTAACACGATTAAACACAACAGCAAGGCGAACAAACTCTAAAACTCCATCGTGGCAAGTATCTTCTTGGAGTGGATAACCTAATTGTCTCGAACATATATCAACTCCTGACTCCACCGTTTTCTCCTTCGCTTTATCCTTAAGCTTGTCATGGCTTATATCATACTTTTTTTTATTTTTTTTCTTGTTCATGTTTTTTGGAGGTGTCTAGAAAAATAAAAAAACAACTAACTATTAGACAAGATGATCCTAACATGTTTGTTTTTTTAATTATTTATAAAAAAACAACTTAGAAAATACGTTGGACCTCAAGTTTGGTGGAGACATTTTTGCGTGGCCATGCAAGAAAATATCCAGGAGCTTGTCCAACAGTATTGGCCTCATCACAAGGTCTGGGCAGAGGTGCATCATACTCCGACTTCTCTGCCACCTCAAACTGCACCCTCACAAATTCATCTTCCAGCGGAACACCATGAAGTATTCTATCGCTAAGGTCATTGTGCAAGGTCCCCTGTCCAACATATCTACGACCAGGATCCAAATACAAATAGCAAGCATTTTTTCCCTACAATGTGAATTTTTTTAAAAATATTGTCAAGGACAGATTATAAAGTTTGAACGAATATTACTGTAAATAGGGTACAGCATGATTACTGTAAATACCTCAGGAAGCTCTTCAACTAAAACATGATCAAGATCATTTAGTTGACCATCAACTAATTTATCATTCGGGTCAAAATTATCCATATGACTAGAACCTCCAGATTGTATACCCGCATTGCAGCCCTTGCTTTTTAACTCTTTGATTTCATTTATCAAATAAGATACATCTTTTTCTAATTTAGATAACTTGCTCGTAGTTGATGCTGTCTGCAACGAGGTCTTAGTTACCCCCCATCCTATACCTCTCACTCGTCCCGAATACTCCAATGGAATTAACCGAGCAAGTAAGTCATCAGTACCAATATTAGTAAGCTCATGCTCTGCCAAATGCTCTGATATGGTGACCTGATTAAAAATAACACAAACATAATGTCTATATATTGTAGTATAATGCAAGATATCGATAACAATACAGGAATGGAAAGAAAAGTATTACCACGTCCTCAAGAACTTGTAATGTAACAGGATCATCAACTACACCAGCCGCGTTCTGCCTAGCATACTCCCATGCATCTAGTCTAGACACAACAGGATTCTCTTCGCCAGCCTCAATTTTTTTCTTTATCTGTATGTACAAGAAAAAAACACAGGAAATGAGAACATTGAGATAATTTGAGTGCCTTCTCCAATTTGAGTGCCTTCTCCAAGGTTATTGGTTTCAACATTATAATCTGTTAGTCTCAGCCTCTGATCCTCCTAGGAAATTCTCAATAAACTATGAACTAATAAAGTGTTCATTAGTCTGTCCTGGAATCTTATCCAGCAATTGTTCCATCCCCTATACACATTCGTATCATCATACTTGAAAGATTTGTCGCAACTTCCTAAACAGGCTAAGAGTCAGTATTGTACCCAATTCACCAGGTCTGGCTGGCTTGAGTTTGGGTGGTAGGGATGCCTTTCCATTTTGGTCCCCTAGGCTATGCCTTGACACATGACACCTATTCGTTTATTAAATTAAATAACTGAAGTACCTCATACGACATCCAATTTGAAGATGCACATTAACGCATTTCTTTGTACTTATAACACATTATTTTCAAGGAGCCTATAATGCTTGCTCTATGAAAGAACTTAAGGTTATGCGTGTTTCTGAAAATAATTTTTTAGTATGAGGTAATTATTTATGGGAAACTACCATACGAGCATCATTCTGTCTTCTTTTTATTTTTCTAATTATCATTCTGTATTTACTTTTAAAAGTCTATTTCTGTTACCCCAACTGAACTTGTAAATATACCTTATCAAAGCACAATGCAGTACACACACACACACACACACACACACACACACACACACATATATTAAGAGCTTTCTCTAGAAGTAGAATCTTTCACTCTATACTCTAGTGACTGAAAGAGAAAAAGAATGTTCGTAACTCTAGAAATGCCAGAAAATTGTTTGCTATTAAACAAACATAAATTGAGAACACTAAAATTTACTAAAATATCTCAATGTTCTCATTTTTGTTTTAGTGGGAAAGGTTTTAAATTGGCTTCTACCTCAAATATAACTAGTTTTCCAAGTTATATTAAATTTGTCTGATCTACACCAATTCAGTCATTGCTGCATAATAATATCACACAGGAACTAAAACATAGCTATTTTGAAATGATATGGCACACAGGAACTAATCAGGTACTGATTTGATTCAGCTTCTTCCCCTGGTGTACTAAATCATGCCTAGCATGCATTCAATAAGTTACTTTAATGTTGTCATTTTTTAACATCCTGGCATACTTTAGACTTATTGTTTTTACAATCAAAGGCATAACTTAAATAATATAATTCAATATATAATCATGTCTGGTGTAACTGAAAATGTTCTTGTAAAATTTAACTTACAATTATCTCTCTAATGCGTGCATAACCAACACATGCCTTCTTGTATCGTGCCTCCATTGCTTTTGCTTGTTCCCTATTCTTTTTACTTTTTTCCTGCATTTTTATTTTGTTAGTACAGTACAATATGCAATAAAATTTGTCATTTTTTAATTTAACTAAACACTTGTTAGTAGAATAAAATATGTAGTAAAATCACAAAGAATAAAGAGTAAGCATACCTTAAATTCTTCTTTCATAGAGCTTTCCACAAACCGATTCCAATAAGGTCCCACAGTAGATAAGTGCGCATATAAATCAGGAGGCTTTGGAGAGTAGTTACCATTACTATCACAAGCAAGATTCCTCAATCTAGTTCTAAACTGTCGATGCAGGGTACCGGCACGAGAAATGATCTTTTTCCTATGTTCCTCTCCAACCCCGTGGAAAGTTTCCTGCACATTTGTTTCAGTATTAATCAAATGCAGTAAATAAGTTTCCTGAACAGTTATAATTCATCACAGGATGAGTAAATCAGCAATATACTATAAATTTATTCTAATTTTATTCTAAATCCGATTATGGATCTATTGGACAGTTCTGAACATGGCTCTACATTACAAAAAATCATTATTCCAATAAAAAATACATGGCTCTGCATTTCCTCGTTATATATGATCTGAATAGCACAATAAAAAGCAGATAATGAAAGTACCTTAACTTCATCCCACAAATTTTGTTTCACATTCTGCCATTCTTTTTTACGCCAATCTTCACATGTGATTGGGATATTTCTTCTTGCAAAAGAACCAACGAAATGTACTAACTTCATTGACTCTTTACCAATAGGTTGTCCAAGCTCATTCCAATTCACCTAAAAATATATTAAGAAAATCAAGTTTAAAATTTGGAAATGTCCAATATACATAAAATTAGGGTTAGTTTCTATTTTTCAGTTAAGTTACCTTTTGCAAAATGCCTTTGCTTCGAGCTCTTTTCAACTTTAACATATTTACTATACCTCGCCTCGAACTCTTTTCTGTCACATTAGTGTCTTTGGTGCCATCACTGCCATTTGTATCACGAGATCCAGATGTCATGATCCTAAACAAAAACACAACAAATTTTCAAGCAAGATCAATACAAGTTTTAAGGCAAAAGTAAAGACATTATTTTATACAAGATTTCAGGAAAAAAAATTAAGAAAAAATTAAACAGGTAATATTCTTCTTTGCCTTTGGATTAACAAAAAGTTAGAGAGTTACTATAACTTACGACTCGGTAAAAGGAATTTATAAGAAAATGCATCTGGCTATATTTCTTACAAAAAACAAGTTTTACCAAAGAGGAATCATATGCCTGAATAAGGGGCAGAATGAGTTTTAGAAAAGTGAGATGTATCCTTGCATGTGGAAATATGTATCTACTATAGACCTAGAAAATGGACATCTGAGTTTGAACCAGAAACAACACCTATTTACAGCTTTACCGTGTAAATAACAGGGGCGACAGACTGTTCAATATAGACGACCTTAAGAGGATAACTAAAATATAATCTTCAAGATTAGTACTCCAAACTTCCTGCCCCAGATTCCTTATTAATCCCCAAACATACCAGACAGTCCTCCTTACTTTGATTACAAAGAAGTAAAACAGAGAAATGCCGATATTAGTGTCTTTAAAGTTATTTAAAAAGGTATTTAAAATACAACAGCATAAATATGTTTTAAAGATCCAAAATTGAGAAAAAAAAACTAATAAACTAGTACAAATTAAAAGGTAGAGTGTACAATTTACTCATGATGTACAACATTCATTAGAGCATAATAACCTATACTAAAAAAAATTATAAGTTTTTTATTGAAAAATACCTAAGCTAATACCATCAAAGCACTTAAACGTCGCATCAAACATCCGGTAAATGGTACTGGTAACAGAAGTGACCAACTACAGATTTTCCGTTGCTTCTTTAGCCTAATGTGACATATTACATGAACAATTATGGACTCACATAAATTCAACAATTAAGAAAAAATTAATGCTAATAAGAGAAGTTTATAATAAGACATAATACTTACATTTTTTAGATTTATTTTTTCTTTTGCGTTTTTTAGTAGGCTTTGATCTCTCATGCCCATGCACATTATAAAATTCTGGATTGACATATTCACCCTCGTCATGATCATGTCTAGAATAAAAACATTCAAAATCATCACCGCCTTCCATGCTCGTGGAAATATTTACTCCAACAAAAGGATCATCAATATTATCAACTTCTTCGTCTACGCCGTCACTAACTTGATAACTTTTGTTGAGCTTGTTTGACAAAACAACAATGGACCACCTTTTATCAACTGGATCAGTAACATAAAAAACTTGTTGGGCTTGTGTTGCCATTATAAATGAATCATCTTTGTACCCTACCTTGGCAAGATCAACTCGTATGAAGCCCGAGTCTTCCACATGTACACCCCCAACATTGTTAACCCAATCACAATCAAACATCGGTACCCTGAATCCAACATAATCAAGTTCCCAAATATTTGCAATCCTACCAAAGTATGTCGTATTAGCCAGAACTGAATCTTTGTCACTACTGGATGATTGGTGCAGTGACGTTGCTGTAATTGCTACTCCACTATTTTGCATTGTGCTCGTTGCATCATGTTCTATGGTGTGAAAAGTGTATCCATTTATGAGATAACATTTATAAGAATAGACAAATGAATCAGGGCCTCTTGACAACCATTTAACCCTATCTGATATTGATTCACTATTTTGTATTAACTCATTTGTGACATAATTCTTGAACCAATCAATAAATGTTCGATTGTGCTCAACTTCTATCCAGTTAGCACCTTTTCTTGGATGTTCAGCAATAAGAGTTTGCTTATGCAAATCTACAAAGGGTACAACATCAATAGTATTGTGTAAAACACAAAGGTGCACCCGATGCCATTGTGCATTATCAATCTCAACTTGTTGACCTCCGGTTACACCTTCACCATCAATCCTACCACTATGACGATCAACTGGTAGTCCAATTGCTTCCACGTTTGGGATAAATTCTGACCAAAACTCTATTGCTTCCTCTACTAAATAGCGTTCTGCAATGCAACCCTCTGGCCGAGACCTATTCATCACATATTCTTTCAAGATTTTCAAATATCGCTCGACTGGATACATCCATCTCATACGAGCGGGACCACACATCCTAGTCTCATAAATAAGGTGTACAGTTAAATGAACCATGATGTCGAAGAAGGAAGGTGAAAAATACATCTCGACCTCACAAAGTGTCTCAACAATTTGTCGTTGCAGATACGATAACCTTCTTGGATCAATGACTTTGCTACTCATCGATTTAAAGAACCAACACAACTTTGTGATCGTTATCCGTACCTTTTCTGGCAAAATGGAACGTATAGCGATTGGAAGAAAATTCTCCATGATGACATGGCAGTCATGTGATTTCAAACCCTTTAATTTCAAGTCACTCAAAGATACAAGACTCTTGATGTTGGAAGAGTATCCTTCTGGCACCTTGATAGAATGAAGAGTTTGTAGCAACACTTTTTTCTCATTCTTAGAAAGAGTATGGGCAGCAGGAGGTAAATAGGGTGTTGATTTTCCAGGTTTATTAATCGGATGTAGTTCATCCCTTATTCCCATCTCCTCCAAATCCATCCTTGCATTATGACCATCTTTAGTTTTACCGGGGACTCCAAGCATAGTACCAATCAGGCTTTCAAAAACATTTTTTTGCACATGCATGAGATCGACAAAATGTCTAACATACAGGTCCTTCCAATAACTCAATTCAAAGTAGATTGAACGCTTTTTCCAACCCTTAGTAGGAACATCCTTTGCAAATGTCTTACCAAACTGTATGTTTAGATTTTCAACCTCTTTAAACACTTCATCACCTGATAGTAGAGGAGGAGCACTTCGTTCTTCCACTTCACCATTGAAAGCCAACGGCATATTTCTGTATCGATGGTTTGAGGGCAACCACCGCCTATGCCCCATATAAACACACTTCTTACAGTGTTTCAATCGGATATGATCGGTCTTCTCACCACACAAAGGACACGCAAAATAGCCTTTCACACTATAACCAGAAAGATTGCTATAAGCGGGAAAATCGCTTATTGTTCCAAAAAGCATGGCCTTCAATCGAAATTGATCTTTTCTATATCCATCATATACTTCAATTCCCTCTTCCCAAAGTAACTTTAAGTCCTCAATTAAAGGTGCTAAATATACATCAATGTCATTACCAGGTTGTATAGGACCGGATATTAAAATAGACATCATCATATATTTGCGCTTCATGCAAAGCCACGGTGCCAAATTATAGATCATTAGAATCACAGGCCATGTACTATGAGAACTACTCTGAAGACCGTGGGGATTCATTCCATCTGTTGAAAGTGCTAGCCGAAGATTTCTTGGTTCTTTCCCGAAATCCTTATGTAGATCGTCAAATGTCTTCCATTGAGGTGAATCGGCAGGGTGTCTCAACATCCCATCTTTAACTCTCCCATCGTGATGCCATGTCAAATTTTTAGAATCTTCTACACTAGCATACAATCTCCGAAGTCTGGGTATTAATGGAAAGTACCACATGACCTTGGCCGGAGATTTGCCATTCTTGTAGCGTTCTAAACCACACTTTGGACATTCATTAAACTCAGCATACTCCTTTCGATATAGGATACAATTATTTGGGCAAGCATGAATCCTATCATGAACTAATCCAATAGATTTGAGCATTTGTTTAGCCTCATATGTTCTACGAGGAAGAACATTGCCTTCTGGCAAGAGTTCACTAATAGCCGTGAGCATTTCTGTGAAGAACACATCAGAAACTTGATGTCCAGCTTTTAAGTTATACAAAGTCAACACCGCTGATAATTTAGAAAATTTGGTGCAACCAGGCCACAATGGTAAAGAAGCATCGTCCTTTAACTTATCACTCATATCAGGATGGTCACGTAACTCTTCATTCATCACGTGAGGGATATCATTTTTTTCACTAGAATTGATACCATCAATGTCTGCCATATTATCCACTCTATCTGCAAATTGATAATTTGAATGAACATTACTTGAACTATGTTCTCCTTTCTTCTCACCATGATATGTCCAACATGTATAAGTTTTATCTATACCGTGAATTCTTAGGTGTTCCTTCAACTTATCCAGGCCATCAACTTCAACGATATTCAAACATTTTTGACATGGACATAAGATGAACCTAATATCCTTCACAGTTTTTGCAACAAAATTACAGAACTCTGTCACACCTTTTTTATATTCTTCTGACATCCGATCGGCTTTTACCCATTTACGATCCATTACAACACCAAGAACTATGTAACCTGAAGGAGCGTAACTAAATAACCACGATATAATTTTTAAAAATGTACAAAACAAAAAGGTGTTCAAAAATTAAGCTAAGTACCTTAAAAAAACATGTATATTGCAGATATTGGTTTCTTTACACATTCTCAAGTAGTTGCTATTACTGCTATTGTTAAATTTTATTTATAAATTAAACAACAGGGTAAAAAATCAAGCAGCCAACAAAGATTAACATAGACCACAAACTTATAAGCAACATTTCAAACATTAAATTTATTTATTAGTAAATAAAGACAAATAGCATAGTCCACTATAGCATATTAGTATAAAACTGATCTTCAAGATCCACGAAGTCCTCAAGCATTTTAAGTGTTGTCAAAGGGTTTATGAACACCGTGGCAGCATATTCCACTGGTGTTCCCTTATCAACTTTATGCCATACACTCTGCTCTTTTACCACATATGTCTGCCATGTACCTGAGAAATACAAACTTGCAGGTACTCTTTTATATAACTATTGTTAAAAACGAGAAACTTACATATGTTTTTGTGGTACAGACACACGCTTTTATTCAGAATAGATTCTTCACTCTTATTAGGCAAGAACAATTAAAGGCATTTACACTGGACTTCTAAAGCTCAGAAAAATTAAAATACAGGTTTTATATATGATTTGTGGGGCCATTGGCAGATGTGAACTTCAGTAGTGACTACTTGTATATTATAGACAGAATATGCTACAACAAACCCTTAACATTTATAAAACTTGTTGCAACTGTCTTTGAGTTTGACCACCACGGAAAATTCAACTAACATAACTGAAATAACGAAAAAATACGCTCAACTGGAAACAAGAACTTAACGTAATTTATATAACAAGTTATATACAGTTCAACAAACATATATACAGTTCTTAAGTGTTAGCAACAACATATACATACATATTTGTATATATGCAGTTCTTAGGTCTACAGAATTTGTATAAGATATTGCAAGTAATACGACTCAATTGTATTCAGTAAACACCCATAAAATCGATCGATGAACCCCAGCAAGTAAAAACCCCCAATTAAAAACCCTAAAATTAACCCCAATTGACAAGAGATACTCACTAGTAACAGAGAGATGACCCCAGAGAACAGATAGATGTGGATATCCAGATGAAGAACAAATAGATGAGGACCAACAGAGAGATGTCGCGAGCGATCGAGAGATGTCGGGAGTGACGATACTTACTCGAACAGATGTGTGTATCTCAGTATCTCAGATGTGTGTATCTCAGTATCTCACTCGATTAATTAGTTAAACACGATTAATATTTTTTAAGAATACATATACTTCCATAGCGTTTCTAAAAACGTTATAGTAGTATTTAAATAAATAAAAAAAACAACTTAATTACTTAAAATATGGTTTCTTCCATAGCGCTTGTATAAACGCTAACCGCATATTAACTTCCATAGCGTTCGACTAGGAAACGCTATTCTAGTATTTTTTTAGAATTTCTATTTATTTTCCATTTTATTTTTTATAGCTTGCATAGCGTGTTTTATAAGAACGCTATGTAAGTAGGATCCTTCCATAGCACATGATACAAGCGCTATGTAAGCAGCGTATTCTAAGATTAAATTTGTAGTAGTGAATGATATGTTCCTAGCTTTAACCTCATCCTTCTTCTTCGCTCTATTCTTTACCTGCATAAACTTGCACCAATCTTTTGAATATAATATATGTTGGATAATGCAAACTGTATACAAAGAAGAGTATGTATAGACTGGAGAAAAACAAACAAGAATGACTGAACTACTTTCTTCTCGTTTTTATTCAAGCATTCAGCGAGTACATTATATAGAAAGACAAACTACAGAGATAAGGAAATGCTCCTAATAACTAGGATGACAATCTTAACAAACTAACAAACTAGCAATCTTTGCCAACTTGATAAGTATCAATTTATTCGATAACTTTCTAAAGTTATCATCACTCTGAGATATCACGAATCAAAACAAATCAACCAAATCAACTTGCAATCTCGGACAAGTTTAGATTATATCATTTCCCAACAAACTCCCCCTTAATCTGAACTTGTCTGAGGCAATTTCTTAACTCCAAGTAGACTCCTCATAGTTTCGAATTTTACAGTAGCAAGCGCCTTAGTTAGAGAATCAGCGCGTTGTTCTTCAGTGCAAACATGTTTCACAACTATATCTCTGTTTTCCACACATTCACGTATAAAGTGGTATCGAATGTCTATATGTTTACTTCTACCGTGAAATACAGGATTTTTGGCCAAGTCAATCGCGGACTTATTATCAATAAACAATGTAACAGGACCAATATCAAAACCAGTGATTTGGGACAGCAATTTCTTTAACCAAACAGCCTGACACGATGCTGCAGTGGATGCCATAAATTCAGCTTCGCAGGATGAGAGTGCAACACATCTTTGCATCTGTGAGGCCCATGTTATCAGACTTTTGTTGAGATAGAAAACAATGCCCCCAGTACTCTTTCTGTCCTCCATATTGCCAGCAAGATCACTATCCGAATAACCAATAAGAACCTCATTTTCACTATCCTGGGAGTAGATTAAACCAAAGTCAAGTGTCCCATTTACGTAACGAAGTATACGCTTTGCTGCTGCTAGATGTAGTACTGTTGGCCTCTCCATTAACCTACTAAAAATACCCACGGCGTAGGCTATATCAGGTTTAGTGTTAACAAGATATCTTAAGCCTCCGATTATACTTTTAAACTCTGTAGGATTGACCTCTGTTCCTCCCTCGTCTTTGTTAATAACTTCCTTGGGATGCATAGGGACTTTAGTCGAGTTGCAATGCAACATGCCAGCTTTGTTGAGAATTTTCTGTGCATACCCTATCTGCTTCAGTTGAATATATCCATTGCCTTGTTCAACTTCAATGCCAAGATAATAGGTTAATTTGCCTAAATCACTCATATCAAACTTACTTGCCATTTGCTGCTTGAACTCTGTTATGGCAGTCACACTTGCTCCAGTCATAAGAAGATCATCAACGTAGACACCAATTATCAATACCTCCTTTCCAACATTCTTTGAGTACACTGCCTGCTCGTATGCACATCTGACAAAACCCAAGTCCTCCAAGCATTTATTTAACTTTGAGTACCAAGCTCTTGGGGCTTGACGAAGTCCGTACAGTGCTTTGATAAGCTTATAGACGAGCTGTTCCTTCCCCTTTTTGACAAAACCTTCAGGCTGCTTTACATACACTTCCTCCTTGATTTCACCGTTCAGAAAAGCTGTTTTGACGTCAAGGTGGTGCACATCCCAGTTTTCTTTTGCAGCAAGAGCAAGTAACAACCGTATTGTTTCAATTCGAGTGACAGGTGCAAAAACTTCATCGAAGTCTATGCCCTTTTTCTGCACATATCCTTTTGCTACAATCCTTGCTTTGTGCTTAATAATGTTCCCACTTGCATCTCACTTATTTTTGTAGATCCATTTCAGCTCGATGGCTTTACGTCCTCGAGGTAGTTCTGTCAACTCCCAAGTACCATTTTTTTCTACTGCCTCCATTTCGATTTCCATGGATTTCTTCCACTCATTCCCCTTGGCTGCTTGAGTGTAATTTGCTGGTTCGTCTATCCCTATTAGATAGAGTTCTTCTTCCTCGAGCTCAAATGGTTTGGCTTCATCGTAGATGTCACTTAATGGCCTGTACTTTCGAGGCCTCTCCTCAGATTCCGAGCTTGAAGCAGTCCTGGTGTACTCTGGTGGCGTGGGAGTATCTTCAACAGACCTTTCTCCTCCCGACACTGAATTAGACGCATTTGGACTTTGAGTTTCATTCTCAGTGTCAACACTATGGTTATCATTTGGAGTCGCTGGACTTGAATTAGAATTATCTTCACTGTCACTTGTAGGGACTTCGCTAGTCTGACCTCCTTGGTTTGATGTCTCACAAGAGTTTGTTGTAACAGTGAATGATCCCATCCCACTCGAGGGTTCTTTAATTTCTTCAGACCAATCCCAAGCTTTCCCTTCTTCGAATATAACATCACGACTCATACATATTGTTTTTGTTTCAGGATTGTACAATCTGAATGCCTTTGTGCCTGCTTCTTTCCCAAGGTAAACGACAGTCTTACTTCTATTGTCCAGCTTTTTTAAGTTTACACCAGGCACCTTCATATGTGCCACGCACCCAAATACTCTGATGTGATCCACGTGAGGCTTTTTCTTTGACCATGCCTCATAGGGTGTGATCCCAGTTACAACACGAGTGGGAAGCCTGTTGATAATATATGTGGCATGTCGAACAGCTTCACCCCAGAAGTGATTTGGCATGTTGGTTTCTTTCAATAAACTTCGTGACATTTCAATCAAGGTTCTATTTCGTCTCTCAACCACACCGTTCTATTGTGGTGAGTAAGAAGCAGAGAAATGTATGATGATCCTAGCCTCTTCGCAGTATTGAGTTCTCTTGAAGTGAATTCTCCCCTATTGTCCGTTCTGAAAGTAATAATCTTCTTTCCTGGACCATTTTCAACTAAAGCACGAAAGCGTTTAAAAGCATCAAATGCTTCATTCTTATTTTTCAACAAATAAGTCCACATTACACGACTATAATCATCAATCAAAAGAAGAATATATTTGTTACCTCCAGGAGTACATGGCGTTATAGGACCACACAGATCTCCATGAACTAATTCAAGCGCCCTCTTGGCAGTGAAGTTTGATTTTTGTGGGAAAGATCTTCTAGGTTGCTTTGCCATTAGACATCCAGTGCAAACTTCACCAGACTGATTTATCTTAGGCATTCCATACACCATATTTGTGGTAGACATGAGTTTCAAAGCATTAAAATTAACGTGGCCAAGACGATAATGCCACAGCCAATTCTCATTTTCACATCTTTCCATTAAGCAACTAGACTCACCACTAAGAATAGTGATCTTATACAGACGGTTTGGAGAACGTTTCGCCTTCATTAACAAGCCACCTTTGCTCTCATGAATCCAGAGGTGTTCACCTTTGAGGACTATTTTATATCCAGCTTCTGAAAGTTGACCAAGGCTAATAATGTTACTTCGAAGAGATGGAATATAATATACCTCGCTTAGAGTCGTGCTCTCTCCGTTTTTGCACTTCAAAATTATCGATCCTTTGCCTTTGATTTCAACTACTGATCCGTCTCCAAACTTGACCTGACCCGTTATATTTGTGTCGAGTTTGTCGAATTTTGAGGATTGGCCAGTCATGTGGTTACTAGCACCATTGTCCAAGTACCATAAGTTGGATTCCATCTCCTTCGTCTCTTCTTTCTAGTTCAGCTTAGGTGTGACCTGTTCTTCATTGATTAACAAAGTACCATTCCCTTTCTTTGTGCTTTCAATCATCAGTAATGCAGGTTCATCGTCTATCATCTGCACCATATTTGCTTCTTCTTTAGTCCTTGGCTTCTTGCATTCTAATGCATAGTGACCAAAAACATTGCAGTTAAAACACCGAATTATGCTTTTATCACGAGCCCCTCGATTAAATCCCATGTTCCTCTGTGATGCCTCAGTACCACTTTTGTTTGAACGTTTCGTCCATTCCTCCTTTGTAAGCAAGAGTTTGCTTTCATCCTTCTTTTCACGCTCAATCCATTCCTCCCTGGTGAGCAATAATTTCCCACCTCCAGTCTCAGTGTGTCCTTTAATTCTTTCCTCGTAAGCCTTCAATGAGCCTACTGCCTCTTCCATGGTCATTGTCTTCAGATCTCCAAACTGTTCTATAGTGGAGGCAATCTGTACGAATTTTGATGGCACTGAGCGCAACAGCTTCTTGACTATGTAGCTTCCTGTAACCTCTTCTCCTTGCGTCCGTATATTTGACACAATTCCATTCATCTTTATGTAAAAATCATCCAGTTTATCAGCATCTCCCATGCTTAGTGCCTCAAATTCTCTCTTCAAGGTCTGTATTTTTACTTCTTTGGCTCGATCTGCACCAAGACACATAGTCTTGATGGCCTCCCATGCTCCTTTTGCCGTTGTTTTCTCAAAAATGGACAATAGCATATCCTCGGGTATGCCTTGGTATATCATGGCCAAGGCTACCTTATCATTCTTCTCTTCTGTCACCGCTTTTGGGTCGCTTGGTTCCACTGCAGTCCACACTCCCTGCGCCTGCATGAACACCCTCATCTTCAACGACCATGCTGAGTAGTTTTCCCTGGTTAACATAGGATATGTTAAACCAACAGAGCCATTCTTAGCCTTGCCTGTATCCATAACGCTCTGATACCAGATTGTTGGATAATGCAAACTGTATACAAAGAAGAGTATGTATAGACTGGAGAAAGACAAACAAGAATGACTGAACTACTTTCTTCTCGTTTTTATTCAAGCATTCAGCGAGTACATTATATAGAAAGACAAACTACAGAGATAAGGAAATGCTCCTAATAACTAGGATGACAATCTTAACAAACTAACAAACTAGAAATCTTTGCCAACTTGATAAGTATCAATTTATTCGATAACTTTCTAAAGTTATCATCACTCTGAGATATCACGAATCAAAACAAATCAACCAAATCAACTTGCAATCTCGGACAAATTTAGAATATATCATTTCCCAACAATATATACATAATCGAACTAAAAAAGTCTCTTCACACTCAATCGAGTAATTAATGGAGAGTGTTGAATATAAAATGTGATCCAATTAAGCCTTAATTTTAATACTTTTGAGGTTGAGAGCTGATAATGTCATAATGTGCACACCCTATTGGACACCCAAAGTTGTCAAACAATTATGTCTATTCATTTTTCTTGCCCTATATAGGATGTTTAGTTACCCAGCTAAACCCTTACTGATCTTCTCTCTACAAAATTTCTGCAAATGGAAGAGAATATCAACAAACACTTACAAGAAAATAATAGGATTAAATATCAAATTGGTCACCAAATAACTTGACATATCTAAAATACATCATTGATAAATTCGGGGTCTAATTTAAAACACTTTTAAAGACATAAATATCAAACAAATATCTTAATATCTGTACTCGGGAAGTAAAAGTAATTTTTCATCAAGTACATTTTCTTAAATGCTACTGTAACCAAATGAAGGTTATGAATTCTAGTATTTTTGATAATATATTTAGATTTTAAGAAATTTATTTACTATTTAATTTTAATTAGAAAATAACTATAAAATTAAAAATAAATAGTATAAAAATTTCTTAAAATCTAAATATATTATCAAAAATACTAGAATTATTAACCTTTCGTTTGGTTATGGTAGCATTCAAGAAAAATATGAAGAACTTAATGAAAAATTATTTTTACTTCCTGAGTACATTTCATAGGTATCCGTTTGATAATTATGTTTTTAAAAATGTTTTAAATGAGAGCCCGAATTTATCGATAGTGTTTTTGAGATATGTCAAGTTATTCGGTGACCAATTTGATATTTAACCCGAAAATAATGTAGATGAGGAATTGCACGAGCTAAGCAAAATGATCAATTTGAACAATGCGGAAGCTACTTTTAAATATTTTCACTTGACTCTTGCAATTCTATCGATGGAGGTAATTTTCTTGAATGGTTAATATTTTTGAATATGAGTTTTGCATATACAGCACACTAACAGCTTATAGATGATTAAGTACTGTTGAGAGGCCAAGTCGCTTATGCTCTTGAATGGGGCACCACAAAAAATGAAATTTTAGGGGCACATTTTTGGTTTTACATCAAAGAGCATAAGAAATAATTTATGATATGTAAGGGCACAAAAACAAATTACTAGAACATAAATATATGAAAGAATTGTGATTATTTTGCGAGCAAAATTATTAGAAGAATTTTTTTTCTCAAATAACAAATTGCATATATTTGATTTGTATAATTGTTGGGACACAAAAGTTTGAGTTGCTTGGGGCTTGTAATTTCTCAGGACCGATCCTGTACTGTCTATGCTAATAAGAAAAATTATGTATTGCTTAATTGACTTCTTTCAGAACAATATGAATAACAGAATGTAATAATATGAGAGAATTGTTTGCAATATGCAAAAGCTTGATTGATTTCAGAACGATACAATGAAAATATAAATACCAATGTTTTCTAACAGAATTCCTAACAACTTTCCTAATAGACTTGACAGCTAGGATATCAGCTGTAAATGAGTATCTTCTTGATCCTTTAACAACTGTAAATGAGTATCTTCTGGATCCTTTCCTTGCTCAGCTTCTATATTCATAACACCCCCCTCAAGTTGGAAGATTGGAAGAAATTACAAACTCCCAACTTGGTAGAGGAAGAGTGCAGTAGATGAAAAGGAAGAGATTTAGTGAACATGTCTGCAGGTTGAGAAGTGGTCTGAACATGAACAGGATGAATGACTCCCGACTGAAGTTTTTCTCTAACAATATGACAATCTATCTCTATGTGCTTAGTTCGCTCATGAAACACTGAGTTTGAAGCAATGTGCATGGCAGACTTACTGTCACAATGCAGTGAGACTGGTGTGATTGTGTTGATACCAAAAACTTTGAATAGATTGAGTAACCAAGAAGCTCTCGACAAGTATCTGCCATACTCCTGTATTCAGCTTCTGTAGAGGAGTGAGAGACAGTAGGTTGTTTCTTGCATTTCCAAGAAATAAGAGATTCCCCAAATTTGATGCAGTACCCTGTGAGAGATTGTCCGGTTTCCTTTCATCCTCCCCAGTCTGAGTCACAGAAGGCAGTAAAAACATGAGGTTGATTTGCAGGCATGAATATACCTTGACCAACAGTTTCTTTGAGGTATTTGACAACTTTGTAAGCTGCATGCAGATGGTCAATTCGAGGATGAGCCAAATATTGAGACAAGACTTGAACTGAATAAGATAAATCTGGCCTTGTAACTGTAAGGTATATTAGCCTGCCAACTAATCTTCTATAGGAAGAAGCATCTGTATCAGATAATAGAGAACTGTTGTTGTCTTGAAGATTATGATTTTGATCCATGGGAATTTTAGAAGGTCTTGCAGCTAACAGACCTGAATCTCTAATAATATCCAAGGTATATTTGTGTTGATGTAAATAAGCACCTGATTGAGACCTTGCAACTTCAATTCCAAGAAAGTACTTCATAGGACCTAAGTCCTTAAGCTGAAAGGCTGAAGCCAAATAAGATTTGACAGTTTTAACAAGAGAATTATCATTTCCCATCACTAGTATATCATCAACATATACTAATATAGCAACAAACGAAGAGCCCTGATTGAGAGTAAACAAGCTGTTATCTGAGTGACACTGAATGAAGCCATATTCCTTAAGAGCTATAGAGAACTTAGAGAACCAACATCTGAGGGCCTGTTTCAGACCATAAATGGATTTGACAAGTCTGCAAACAAATTCAGCAGAATCTGTAATATTAATTGTGTGAGCAACAGAAGTCAACTGCAAATACCCTGGTGGAAGTTTCATATATACTTCCTCATTCAAATCACCATGCAGAAATGCATTGGTGGCATCAAGTTGAGTGATATCCCATTGTTTGAAGACAGCTACAGCAATAAGAAGTCTAACTGTAGTCATTTTAGCCACTGGAGCTTATGTCTCAAAATAATCTAGACCATATGTTTGAGTAAAACCCCTCACCACCAATCTGGTTTTGTACATCTCAATGCTTCCATTTGGAAGATATTTAACTTTGAACAACCATCTACAGTCAACAACATGCTTACCTTGGGGTTTGGGAACAATTTCCCAGGTATGATTGTTCTCAAGGGCATTAAGTAGGGGTGTCAATTTCGGGTAATGGGTCGGGTTCGTGTCGGGTTTGCTATACCCGGTCCTGTTTTTGGGTCAACCCGAACCCGAATCGGGTTGAAAATTTCAACCCGAACCCGACTTGTTATGTACCCGGTCAACCCGAAAATGACCCGTTTTGACCCGAAAATAATAAAAAATAATTATTTTTATTTTATAAAATAATTTTTATTTAAAATATATTAAAAAAATATAATATCAATTTAAAGAGATGAGATGTAAATTAAAATTATTTAAATAATTTATAAATATATCACACATGTATACAATTATAAAGTAAATTTTAATATTATGTATAATATATTACATAAATTAAATTTTCGGGTCGGGTCGGGTTCGGGTATTTTGGGTTAACCCGAAACTTACCCATTTTTTTCGGATAAATTTTTACCCAACCCTAACCCGACCCGAAACTCAAAACACTGGACCCAAATTCGTACTTTTCCGTGTCGGGTTCGTGTCGGGTTTCGGGTCGTGTCAAATTTTGACACCCTAGCATTAAGTTCTAATATCATGGCCTTAAGCCAATTAGAGTCAGTTGTAGCTTGCTTAAAGGTGTAAGGAATATGAGTATGAGCAGTAGCAGTAAGAAACTGAGCATATTGAGGTTTAAAATTAGCAAAAGTCACAAATTGATGTATAGGATAAGGAAGAGTACCTGAAGTCATGGTTGCAGAAGCGTGATGAAGATTGGATATGACTAACTTGGGAAGTCCTGTATAATCTCTTAGTCTAGAGGGCACAGTTCTGTTTCTGGAGGGTCTAGTGATGACTGTGATGTTAACTGTTTCAGGAGGTACAGAGGCATGAGTAGTATGATCATGATTGGTATCTTCTGTATCATGAGATTGCTCAGATGTGACAGGAGTGTCCAAAATTACAGATGACTCTACATTTTCTTGAATCGGATGAGTTGGAAATAATGAAGGTAAAGAATTCTGATGTAAGATATCAGGTGTGTCAATATCAGGTGTGGCAATATCCAGTGTAGCAAAAGGGAAAACATGCTCAACAAAAACAGCATCTCTGGTTATATGAGTTTTCTTGGTCGGCAGATCAAGAACTTTGTAGCCCTTTTTATGATAAGAATAACCAAGAAATATACACTTAAGAGCTCTGGATTCAAACTTATCATTGATAAGATTTTTGACATAACATAAGCATCCAAATGATCTAAGATGAGTGTAATCAAGTGGTTTGTCAAGAAGAATTTCAATAGGAGATTTATATGCCAAAAGTTTAGATGGAGTTAGATTAATAACATGAGTTGCAGCTAATATGCAATCTCCCCAGTAACTGACAGGAATTTTGGATTGAATATTAAATGCTCTGGCCACATTTAACAAATGTTGATGCTTCCTCTCAACAGTGCCATTCTGTTGAGGGGTATAAGCATAACTTGTTTGATGTATGATTCCTAAAGATGCCAAATGATTTTGCAGTAAACTATTAGTAAATTCAGTGCCATTATCAGATCTCAGGATTTTTACAGTTTTTGCAAATTGAGTTGTGACATAACTGAGAAAATTAATGACAAGTTTAGGTACTTGAGATTTGTCATTAAACAGAAAAACCCACAGACATCTGGAATAGTCATCAATGATTGATAAGAAGTATTTACATGTGCAAAGGGTACACTGTCTATAGGGACCCCATACATCAAAATGTATGAGGTCAAAAATATTTTCAGTCTGAGAAGTACTCTTATGAATAGGTAATCTATGTTGCTTGGACATATAAAAAACATCACATGTGTCTATAGTAGTAACAGGACAACTTATTTGAGGTATATGACTAAGAACAATAGTTGAAGGATGACCTAGTCTATTATGCCATTGCATAAGCTGGGTCTGGGAAGAAGAAATGGCGGATGCAGATATTGAAGATGGCAGCAGCATTTTATACAGTCCTTCCTCAAGCTTACCAATCTCCCTCATCTTCTGCGAACCAGGGACCTGCAAAAGGCACTTAGAAGCAACAAATTGAATAGAGCAAGTATTGTCAGTAGTAAACTTTGCTACAGACAACAAATTACAATGAAAATTTGGCACAAATAGCACTTGCTTGAGAATAAATTTAGAATTCAACTGTATATCTCCTACATGAGTAACAGTAGTTTTCTGACCATTTGGAAGAAAAAGATCAGACTACAGAGGTTGTATATTAGTTAAGAATGATAAATGTGGTGTAATATGATGAGTTGCTCCAGAATCTATAATCCATACATGTTGAGAATTATTAAAATGCACCTGACCATCCAAAGAAATTGTATAAGATTGTGAAACTTGAGAGATACCTGCTTCAGGTACTGACAAGGGAGTTGATGCAGAATTGAACTGCACACAGCTGGCATTTGCAGATGGAGCAGCAGATGAGGCAGTAGTATTCAGTCTGGATTACCAAATAGTAATGAGTTGTTGACACTGATGCTCAGATAGAGAAGCTTCTGACTTCTGAGATGACATTTAAAACATAGGTGAATCCACAGAATCAACCTTAGTAGCTGTCACATTGACTCTTTTTCCAGAATTTGGTTTCACTTTAGGCATAGGTTGTCCATGAAGCCTGTGCCATTCAGGATAACCATTCAATGCAAAACATTTCTCCTTTGTATGTCGTGTCAAGTGACAATACTCACATAGTGCAGAGTTATTTGCACTTTTCTTCTGAAACTTATTATGATCTTTAGTTTGATTCAAACGAACATTCAAAGCCATAGATTCAGTCATAATAGACTCAGAATTACCATAACTTCTTTAATTTTACTCTTGTACTAACATTGCATAAGCATGACCTAGATCTGGTAGTGGATTCATGAGAAGTATCTGACCACGAGTGTGCACATATTGATCATTTAGTCCCATCAGAAAGAGACCGAGCTTGTTTATTTGCTCATAATGATCTAGTTTTTATCCTACAGTACAAGCACAGTTGCTGTTGACACAAATACATCTAGGTATAGGAGATAGAGTGTCCAATTCATCTTTTAATCCTTGAAATTTAGTGAAATAAGTGGTCAAAGATTTAGTACCTTGATGAAGAGAATAAAGATCTTTCTTCAATTGAAATAAACGAGGAACATTCGTTTGAGAGAAACGAGCAGCAAGATCATCCCAAATATGCTTTGCAGTTCGAAGATACACAACACTTTTTCTTATCTCAGGTGAAATGGAATTTAACAACCAAGAAATAACTAAATCATTACTTCGCATCCATAAAGCATAGTGAGGATCAATAGTGATAGGTTTAATTTGTGATCCATCAATGAATCCTAATTTCAATTTTACAGACAATGCAATAGTAACAGATCGACTCCATTGATTATAGTTGAGTTCAGTAAGTACCTCATTGACAAGAGCTAGTCCTGGATGATCAGAATTTGACAAGTAATAAGGATGATTGATGTCAATCACCATGGAACTAGTCACTAGAACAAATGTCGACTTTGTAACAGATGATGTCGCCATTAAAACAGATGCATAAGAACTCATAATGCAGAAGGAGAAGAGATTGAAGCAACGGAGATCATGACTAACAGGTTCGAAATGTATCAAAAATAACCTCGCTCTGATACCATGTCAGAACAATATGAATAACAGAATGTAATAATATGAGAGAATTGTTTGCAATATGCAAAAGCTTGATTGATTTTAGAACGATATAATAAAAATATAAATACCAAAGTTTTCTAACAGAATTCCTAACAACTTTCCTAATAGACTTGACAGCTAGGATATCAGCTGTAAATGAGTATCTTCTGGATCCTTTAACAGCTGTAAATGAGTATCTTCTGGATCCTTTCCTTGCTCAGCTTCTATATTCATAACAACTTTCCCTTGTTGAATTTAGTTTAAGTTTTGTAGAGTTTGTAATTTATATTGTGTAAACACAATGGTGTAATTTTTGCAGATTATGATTTGTCCACAAACGAAAAGAAGACCAATAACGCAAAATTGACAAGTTCGTGTCCATAGCATCACTCCATTTTTTTGATCGAGATAAACTCATATTAAGTATTCGTGATATGGCAGCAACCTCTGGTTATGTTACAGTTATTAAGAAAACGAAGCATAATGTTAAAATTGGTTGTAAGCGGGGTGGAGAGTATCGCATTAGCAAAATTTCCGGTGAATAGACGAGCCACTGCCATTGAAAGAACAACAGAAACACGTTTAATCAGCTTCCTATTTTGAAATTTGGGGAAGATGGAAGTTGCTGAAGTATTGGAGATTGAGTTAAAAAATCCTATACATAACCATCATCCTTCAAATGATCTTATTGGATATTCCTCGCATCATCATTTTTTTAAGGAAGAATTCATTCGCATCAAAGAGATGACTTTGTTAGGTATGACACCAAAACAAATTCTTTCTTCTCTTCGACAAGGTAATGAAAATTTATAATCTATTTCAAGAAGTGTATACAATTCTAAGGCTAAGCTGTGGAAAGAAAGTTTGCAAGGTCATACATCAACTAAGGCATTATTAGAATAACTATGACAGAGTGATTTTGTTTAAGATGTAGAACATGATCAAGAAGGCCATTTATCTCATCCATTCATGGCACATCCTGCATCCATTGCATTGACAAAAAGTTATTCATAGGTGTTTCTGATGGATTGCACTTGCAACACGAATAAATATGGAATGCCATTACACAACATTGTCAAGGTACAAGTTTTAATAGCACATTCTTCTCTGCATGTGTGTTTATGAGAAAAGAAGAAACATCATATTATGTTTGGGCACTTCAAAGGTTTGAGTAGATACTGGATCTTGAGAGACGCACAACTGCATATGTGACAGATAGAGAACTGCCTGTAATGAATGCTCTCAAGTTTGCTTTTCCAGAAACTCCACCGCTTTATGTGTATGAAACATAGAAATAAATATCATGCCAAAGTGTAAAAGAAATATCAAAATAAGTGAAGAATGGGAAACCTTTCTTGTGGATTGGACAAACGTGATAAATCATCTGGTGAAAACTTTTTCTCTACCTCATGGGTTACTTTGATAAAAAAATATAAAGAATATGAGTTTGTGATCAACTACATTCACAAGGCATGGCTTCCGTAAAGAAACGTTTGTTTATGCCTGGAAAGAAAAAATAATTACATTTCAAAAATCATGTGACATAAGGGTTGAAGGTGCTCACTCAAAATTGAAAAAATATTTTCAATTTTCAACTGGAGACTTGCGCTAAGTAAAAGATAAAATCTGTCTTGTTAAACAACAAGTTTCAGGAAATTAAGATGCAACTTTCACATGAGAAGATACAGATACCACACAAGTTTCACATTCCTTTGTTTAACCAACATATAGGACATTTCTCATTGTATGCTCTGAAAGAACATTTTCAAAAATATGAGTTGGCTATTTCACATATATCATCTACTTGTAAATGTAATTTTACTGATTTGATTAAGGGAACAAGATGTTAACCTTTACACCTTGATTATATTCCACAATGGGGACTAGATATAAGGTCTTTTATGTGTATCCGTAAAGAGAAATATGACATCAAAAGTTTGCTTCATTGAGCATGTTTATGATAAGCACCATAAATTGCCTCTGGGATCAAAAGCGGATATGCATGAGAAGATTAGTAATATTGTTGATTCTTCTATTTGTATGGAACCTAAAGCACAAATAAAGAACATCCTCAAAAAAGAAGGCCTTCAAATTCAGAAAAAATAAAGAACATGAACCCCACAACTAGAGATCCTTCACTTTCTGAGATTGTTGAAAGTACTCAATATTCACATACATGAAAAAATAAGTTTTTAATATTTATGTATTCTAACAATATAAGTAACATTGTATTTCTTGTTTGTTTAATATGATAACGTGTAGTCGTATATGTGTGTAGGTGGAGCAGTCACTTTTGATCACTAATAGTTCAATTTTTACGACGTTTTTTAATTATCAGATCGTTTTTGTTTACCTGGATCTACTATCTTGTTCCAAAAATAGTTTTTGTCAGTTTTTTGGCTTACAAATTATGTATTCCCTCCGTACCATCTAATTGTTTACATTTTTCAAAAGTTGTCCGGCACACATTTTAATGTGCATTTTAAGGATGGTTCCATAACTTATTTTTAAAATTTCCCTCTTTTGTATAAAAATTTAATGTTTATATTTTTATACAAGAAAAAAATTTAAAAATAATTTTTGGAAATATCCTTAAAATGCACCTTAAAATCCGTGCCGAACAACCTTGATAAGTGTAAACAATTGGGTGGGACGGAGGGAGTACGTATTAGTGGATAGACATCAGTGAATTGAAAATGTTTTGTACACGGAAAACTTAACTGATGAGTTCGATTCATAGGTGGAAGCCTTTTAATTTCTTTACTATGCAACTATATGTCATGATTTATCTTTTCTTTGCGGAGAGGTCCACCACTTAACTTTCAATGAAGCCGGGCCAAGTAAGTGGGTATAGATCCCTAGGGGAGTCTTTCCCTTATATAAATAAATATATGAATATTGTATCTAGTTGATATAAGTTACAAATTAATTATGTAATTTAAATTTCCAAGTTACTTGTTGTATAATAATGTGAATTAATATGCAATAAATTGGCGGTTATATTTTGGAGTAAAGGTGGTAAAAACAATGCCAACATATAGTAGATTATATTCATTAGAAAAGGCACTCAAAGGTAGAGTAGAGATGGCCTGCTCATTTTATACCCTGAACTTCAAAATATATATTAATCATTTTCTAATAATAATTTCTCTTATCTATTGTTGCAGTTTGGATATTCTATCATTGGTATCAGAGAATTTTTTTTTCAAATTTTTGTAGGTTTCCGTTGGAACTTGTAGGATCATTCTGATGGAGCTTGGCTGTTTTTCTATCGCTTTATTGTTGCACGCTATTTTGACATTATTGTCCTCTTGGATATGAGTAACTTTTATATATTGTCTATTGTAGTTTTTGGCCTAACTTCTTGTTGGAAAATGTGGGTTTTAAGATCCACATTATCGAGTCATTTTGAGTTCCAATTTTATTTTTTTTGTCAAAGGGAATATATTCCATAAATGAATTGCATCGAGTACAATATTCGTAAGAAGGCGTTCTTTCATTTAAGAAAGTTTATCATCCAACCAAAAGGCACGCGTGTTGCTTCCGGACGCTTAGACAATAGAACTTTAATGTCTGAGAAGATGCCACCCGATTGGTAAGTACATTACAAATAAGAAGAAAACTAGAAAGAAAAGTGAAATAAAACTACAAGACCAACACTCCAAAAAATGTATCATCGCCCGATCTTCAAAAGTCTCCAAACCTAAGTCCACTAAACCCCGACTTTTTCATAATTTGTCACCAGCCTACTTAGAAAACCTGCGTTTCCGCTCATCAACCTAAAACAATAGGGACACAAAGGGAACAAAAAAGGACCTCATTAAAAACTCGCAAGAGCAAAACCCACTGGGAAAAAAACTCAAGTGGAAAAAAGTGCCCTCCATGAAATCCAAGACAAAAAGTTAAGACATTCTCTAAGCTTTCGCTCCTTCCTCCGTCCATCATTTCTTCACATGTAACCTCTTCACATGTAATCTGACAACATATATCGTTTATGCCAATTATTGAAGGTCAAAAAACATGTTGGACTTCTTGCAAAATTAAAACCAATAAGAGCATCATTACTCTAGCCAAAGGACTATCCCTTTGGCTAGATACCATCAAAATAGACAAGCCATCAAGATGGCACATGCCTCTCCAAGGCCTAAAAATATACGTCATCCATAAAGGCCACCCGTAAATGGTACAAAACACCAATAATTGATAAAAAAATTTACAAATATTTTTTCAATTTAAAAACAATTAATCATAAGCTAATTTAACATTTAAAAATACAACATGCCCATATTCAACCCACTCAATGTCCATATTTAATTAAAAATGCAGTAAATGCAATAGAAGGTACAAATTCAAATTCAAACTACCAATTAACATCAACTCCTCTACTAGAAACGGAAATTGAAGATTTATTGACTACATTAAGGAAAATCAATAAATCCATTAAAACCAATAAAGATATCAATAACTAAAATTGCTAGTCAACACAATTAATGCCTATTTTCTATTTCTAACTTAAAGTCACACTCAAAATTTAAGCTAGAAAATTAACTAAAACACCTAATTAATATTGATACAATAAATCACATTAATATTACATTTATTAACATATTTATCAACACCAATCATGGAAAAACAAAACTGAAACAAAATTTACTGATAAAAACAAAATTTCAGAATAACGAATACAACAAGGAATTCGGTCAAAATCCGGCTACCAAAGAACTTTTCCGGCGAACCAAAATATTGCCTAAAACTATACAACTTCACATAATTGAATAATAGCGTCATAAACAATTGCGATAATATTAACCAACTAATCAGCCTTAAAAACAATTCGGTGACCAAAAACTCAGAATTCGGTGAACAAGAAAGTGCCCAGAAAATTTAACAAAAATATAAGCTATTCTACATACATGGATTTACTCGTATCTATAAAAAAAACTTTCAAACCATCATATATAAGATTTCCCAGCCAAACTTGAAGAAATCCGGCGAGACAAACTCAAGCCCAAACATAACAAAATTAACATGAATTGCCTTCTAATTAAGTGATCTATACATATATACTAACAAAAACAATTAATAATCAACCAAAATTCTACTTTGAATTTAAGTCGAAAATTAAATTACCCAAAATCATGATAGAATGGCACAAACAGATAGAGGAGGGAGAAATAGGAATTTTGATTACTTGAACACTGAATTTGGTCCAAAAATCATAAAGAAAAGGATGATTGAGAAAAATTACTCTTTGTTTCTATTCAAAACCTTGATCTTGTGCGGAGTCGTATAACTTTGGCCGTCTCGGTGCCAAACTCACTATGATATCTTGGCCCTTGATAGATTTGAATCCAGGTTTCTCCAAACTCACTATGATCTCTCTTCACCGTCCACTAATATCTATATTTAAAATGACATTTATATTTTGAGTTCCAATTTGAATGTGCATTATGCATGTTTCCTACAAGTTTTCCTTGGAGTATTTTCCTCTATGGGAGCCTTCCAATGCATGTTTCAAACACTCAAAACGATTAAGGGTTGGATGAGTTGTAATAATCCAAAGTTGCTCCCTTGAAAGTGGAAAAATGAAAATTGAACCTTAAGTCCCACATTGAAATGATAAAGATTCTTTTATATGTTATATAGCAAGATACTTGTGTAGTGTCAAAATGTGTTAGTAATGTATTGCTCCATCACCTACGTGCGGGCATGGGGGTGCAAATCATAGGATTTTGAGAGAACATTCATGGCTTCGCAAGCCTTTTGGCTTTCCGCATATGCGTCCTACGGATTAAAATCGGACTAGTTTTGCTAATTATTATTTCCACTAGGCTTGGGATTTAAATATGACTTAAATTAATTCGATTTGAATTAACTGATTCGGTAAAATCAATTCCGTTTTTATTACGAACTTTTTGCCACCGACTTAATTAATTAGGGCAATTGTGTAGCGCATAACTTATCCGAGCCTATATATACTCATCATATAGCGTTAGGGTTATTCATTCGAAACACAACCTCTTCTCGTACACCTCTATTTTTTCTCTTCCTTCGCTAATAATTCTTGTCAAACTCTCGCTGAGAGTGACGATCTTCTGTAGCCTCACTGTAATTCGTTTTATCCTGGGAGCCGATTTGCTCACACATACGGTGATGGCTAATACACTTTAAGGAGACAGCAACGCACTGGATTTGGGTTTTTCGTTTATAGTCTTCTCTTTTATTTGTTTTGATTATACACATAACTGTTACACACACAAAACTATTGTACTATTTATGTTTTTATCGCATATTGTCTAATAATCTTAAAGCGTATTAATATTATATCTGTGATCTATACTTACTTATTTGCCTATTTCTCCGAGTGATAGACTCAATGGAGAGTCAAATTGTGAACTAACAAGGTGGTTGATCCCAACGCACAGATTGTAATACCTGATGGGGGTCACTAGCCACTGTCTAACCCTAATGCACAGATTACACCATCTGATGTGGGTTTGCCATCGGTGTTTAAGAACGTTAATTAGTTATATTAAATATTTATTAATTGTTATTACAAAAATTATGTTGACATTGTAATTTGGTATGAAAAAAAGTAAGAGCCCTTTATGGAGTTGATGACGCTGATAATATGTTAGAGTATCTTTATTTTTTTTATAATTATTTTTAAACGACTTAGTGCTTATTCATTTTTTAAGGATTGTTGAATTCATTTTTATTTATTATTAAATTGGAGATAGAAAATAATTACATGAACATATTTATTATAAATTCAATATAAGAGTATTAGAATATTTAAGTGCCATTTTGAACATGTAACCATGAATTTAAATTTAATAGTACATACAAAAAAGTTCTTATAAATGCTCAAAAACATTTATCAAATGAAAGATATGGGTGTTGGATCACTCTAAAAATAATATGAAGCAAGTCTTAAAGAATGCATTTGAATTCTGTTTTATTTGTCATACAACAAATTTATGGACAAGTTAAGACAATAACAATTCTCTTCACATTTACATTTTGCTTCTTTTCATCATACAATCAAATTTATTAACAAAATAAGAAATCATGTCACTCATAATTCAATTGACAATTAAAAAGATTCAAAAGAGTTACTTTTACGTATTCAATGCCAAACTTTGCAATTGTGTATGAGTTTAACTGAAACATGTTTTCTTTCTGCTATTTCTTTTCTATGTATTTCTTAAACATTCAAATTTAATTACATTACACACAAATTTCAATTTATCATGTTAGCATCCAAATAATAAAACTCAACGAATAATGATGTTTTGTATACGATTTTTAAAATTATTTTCATGTCACGCGTAGCGCGGCTTTGTTACCTGATATTGATAATTTTAAAGTTCTAATATAGGATTTTAATTTGTTATTGAAGAGTATTGAATTCTTAACTTCTAATAGTAATTATATTCTCCCTCTTAAAATTATTAATGAATAAAATTGTAAAAAAATAAAAAAATTATATTTTTTTATGGATATTATCCTTTAACTTAGGTATAATAAAATTATATATTCCTTAGTATTATTTTAGCATAGTTGAGCTTATTGTAGTACTTCTCTAATATCTCCCTTATACTTATCACAGCCCGTGCAAGGCAGGTTATTTTTGAATTTTTTATGTTTGCAATTTTAAGTTTTATAGTTAAATAAAATAAGGCACAATTATATGTGGTTGTTATCTTAATTTCATTTAAGTAATTGGAACAAATAAAATAAATATTAATTTTGATATGTTGTTGAGGGGTTTGAAATTTTACACTTCTATAAAAAATAATTTTTATTATTTGATCCAACGAGATTAATTTGACTTGAAAGATCTTAACACTTGTGATTTAAAAGAATAATTAAAAAGTGGTGTTATTGAAATTACAAATTAAATTAGTTTATGTATTATAATTTAGTATTAGATTTCAGAAATATCTTTAATAACAATCAAGTTATATTTTTTAATATTACTAGCTTATAGTGCGTGCGATGCACGATTTTTTTTTTAATTTTTTTTATTTAATAAATAAATTTTTGTGTGTTTTACTTTGAAAATTGCTATTTTAATATATGAGTCATGGGAATTATTTGAGTAAATTTGAGAGTTAATTTTTAAATAGTTTACAATACGATTTTAAATTTTATTAATGACATTTTAAAAAGTTAAATCTTCAAATTAATTTTTTATCATTACAACGTTAAACCCATATAAGTAATCAATTTTGTTTGAATTTTTTAAATTATTTACATTAATATATTCTATTTTCAAAAAGTATTTAAAATTTATATCTTGATATTGAAATTTATGTATAAAATTTATTATCTAAATTGATTCAACAATTGATTGATTATCTGGGCCAAATGTATGTGGGGATTGTCGACCTGGTTTTTGTTTGTACTTAATGTATAAACATTTTTTTTAATTCTTTAAATTGCTGTTTTATAGAATTTGTTATTGTTTTGATCTTTGTTATTAAGGTTATCTTGTGAAGCATTATAATGGTGGATTTGCTATAGACATGATAGTTTATATTGTGATAGGAGAATGTTAATATTACAAACAAATGACATCATTATTGGTTTTAGTAGAAATATATACCTTTTCAATTTTTTAAAGATGTAAAATTGTAGTAAGTATATGTCACACTAATTTTGTAAGTTTATCATGTCACATACCGTTTTAAAGTTCTAATATCAAAGTTTTGAAATTTAATAAATTAAAATTCAACAACTTATACCGTATACAATTACTATCTACAATTATTTATAAATTAAAAATAAATGACTATGTATAATTACATATAAATTATTTATAAATTATTTATGAATTATAGATAGTAATTATCTACAGTAGGTTATAAGTTAGTATAATAAATTAAAGATTATTTTGTTAATTTCATATGGATTGTAAAATTGTCCAAATCATTTTACGAATTGAAAATAGAGCATAAATATTGAATTGAACATGTACAATTTTATATATATCAATTTTTTAATAATAATTTGATATGTAAATTAATAACAAATAAATATTAATAGAATTAATATAATTATAAATATTAAAAAAATGAACCGTGCATTATACGGGTTATGAAAATATTTGTATTATAATTTATTTATAAATTAATAAATCATTTATAATAATTTGAAATGATTAAATTTAGATGCACGATTATTTTTTTCATTTTTTATTTAGAAAATCATTTTTTTTGTGAATTGATATTTTTATGTATGTCGTCATCGAAATTTTTTCTATTAAAATATCTATTTAATAATTTTTTATTAAATTGCTATTTTAATAATTTTGAGAAATAATAATAATAATAATAATAATATTATAAAGATAAATCATTAAATAACTATATTTTTTTATTAATGTTAAGTTAAGGATTTTAAATTTTGTAAAAATCATTACAACGTTAAACTAATATAAGTAATAAATTATCTTTAAAATTTTCTTTTCCTTATTTACATTAATATATTCTATTTTAAAAACAATGTTTAAATATTTGTATCTTGATATTGAAATTTATGTGTAAAATTTTTAATATTGTTTTGTGTTTTGTAGGTTGTAGATTTGTGAAAATATATTATTTGAAATTTTTAAATTTAAGTTTCCCGCTTTAATTGATAATTTTTTTGAAAAAAGTAATCGTAACATTTTTTGTAATATTTTCCATTTGAAATTTTTAAGCTAAAAAACTTAAAATAATATATTTTTTAATTTAATTAGTTTTTTTATTCTGAAACAACATATAAATATAAATGTTCAAAGGATAGGAATTTAGATTTGAAATCAAAATATAGTCCGAACAAAATTCATTGTCTTATTTTTATGTTTGAAATACAAAATTTATCTTATATTTTACATAATAGTTTATTTAATAGGTTGTATCTTAAAAAAGAATAGTGTGACATTTTTATATTTAATTTAATAATTAATGTATTTGTGCTCACTAATATTGAAATATATTTATGTTATTTTTTATTTGTAAATTGTTTTTGTGAAAATTTTCTTTTTATTAACATTTTAATAAATTTGGATTTTTTTTGTGAAAAATAAATAAATTTGGAGTTAGACAATTGATAATGAAAAATATCTTTTTTTGGGATTAATAACCCATAAATATGATTATACTAAAAGATAAAGAAAAAATTAAGAATTTTTTTTAGGACATTCAAGGGACAGGTATCAAAAAAAGGACACGTCTTCAACTTTTTAGAGATGTGTGAAATCCGATTCTCAGTGCATCTACTTTCATTGCATGTAAAAGTGTCTAGGAATATCGATGCTCACATTTCGTTATTGTCTTTCTTCAGAAATTATAAACAATATCCTCTTATTGTTTGACTCTTTGGCTGGAAAATATTTTTGGAGCCGAGCGGGGCGGCTTCACTTGGGATGGCTTAGGCTATTGGCTGCGGGGTGGCTTCACAGGTTGATGCTGGCAGCATGGGTGACCGTTTGGGCAGCGGTGCCAAGTTGGTTCAGACATGGTTGGCTAAGTTTGTTGGCTTGTTAGGTGGTTTTATTTGGGCAACACAAGGCTGGGAGCTGAGCTGGGAGTCCAATATGACTAAGGCAAAAGTCAAAAACGTGGGCACATGTTGGTGACATATATATGTGATATATATTGTGTATATTTGCTGGGAAATGCAAAAATAAGTGGGTGAGATAACTACCTTGCAGTTGTGGCTCAAGAAAATGGTGGGAAATGCAGTTGAAGGCATTTTAAATATTGGTAACTGCTGGTAACTGCCAAGTAGTTGGGTGCTGATCATGGGTCTTGGCTTATATATAGAGATAGGCATTTTATATGTATTCTCAGTTGGATTTTGTACAAGTTCATGTATTATTCTGCACTTGTATTATTTTATGCTAGGCAGTAGAGAAAGTCTGTAAGCATAAACTTGGGTTGTATCCTTTATATTCTGGGTAATACAAAGGTTGAGCTTGGTGCCTGTAAATTGTATGTGTGTTTACATTTGCTTGGTAATTAGACACACCTGCACACACGTGGTTCCTGTGTTGCGTTTTTGGCTAAGTGTTCCGCTGTGTTTGGTTTTGTCGGGTTGCATGGTGACAACCTCTCTCGAAGGCTGACTGTTCTTGGTGCTGGGCTACAAGGGCAGGCCGCATAAGGGTGTAAATTCAGGTTCGAAAACTCACCCCTGTGACAACTGGTATCAGAGCTTCGTTGTAAGTTCGTGGGTTAATACGAAATCATGGTTGGAGGAAATTCTACTGGTGAAAGGTTGGCAAGGCTTGAGGAATTTGTGGGCACGCCTTTGTCGACTGATGAAATTTGTTTGGCAAATCAGATTCAAGTTTTGAGGGATGACTTGAATGAATTCAAAACGATGGTTGCTGCGTTCATGGCTGCAAGTGATGGCAAATTCACGGATTTGTTTGCAACAACGGCTACTTCATCTGAGAATGTTGGGGATCAGTTGCGAACGATGGGGAATGAAATTGCAATCATGAAGGGGGCTGTGGCGATCATTTTGGCTGGTGGTTCTAGGGAGGGCCATCTGAATGTGAAAATTCCAGAACCAAAGTTATATGGTGGCGCAAGGGTTGCGAAGGATCTGGAGAATTTCTTGTGGGATATGGAGCAATATTTTAAGGCTGCTCATATTGATGAAAGGGAGCAAGTTTCAATCACAAGTATGTACTTGGTTGGCGATGCAAAATTGTGGTGGCGGACTCGTACTGATGGTGATGCGAGTGTGGACAGGCTGGCAATAACCACATTTGAGGCGTTGGAGAAGGAACTTAAGGAGAAATTTCTGCCACTTAATGCTTCTTGGCTTGCTAGAGAGAGTTTAAGGAATCTCAGACAAACGGGAACTGTTCGAGATTATGTGAAGGAATTTAGTTCTTTGTTGTTGGATATAAAGAACATGTCGGATGAGGATAAGTTGTTCAATTTCTTGGTTGGACTCAAACCTTGGGCGCAGGCAGAATTGAGGAGGCAGGCTGTGAAGGACTTGCCGACTGCTGTGGCCGCTGCTGATGGTTTGGTTGACTACAAGCATGCTGGTTCTGAAACTGAGAAGGGTAAAAACGGTGGAAAGAATCACAAGGATGAGGGCAGAAACAAGAAGAACAGTGGGAAAAATGGCACTGGTGATGCCAAGGGTGATAAGCAGTCTCAAGGTGTTGGTGACAAAGATTGTTTCATATGTGGAGGGCCGCATTTTGCAAGACAATGCCCCAAGAAAGAGAGACTGAATGCTCTTTCTATAGAAGAAGAGAATGCTGGAGATAATGAGGAAAATGAAGTGGGTTTTGCAAGGGAGAATCCTATGCGTTTGGTTACACTAAGGACTGAAAAATCTGTTGAGGGTGATGGGTTAATGTATGTCAAGGCCTTAGTGAATGGGAAAACAGTGATGGCTATGGTGGACACGAGTGCTACTAATAGTTTCATTGAGGGTAAATGTGCTGATGAACTTGGGCTGAGGTTGGAATCATGTTCGAGTCAGATTAAGATGGCTAATGCTGTGGTGCAGAAAATTCGGGGTTATTCAAGTGTGGACTTGAAAATTGGTGATTGGCAAAGTAACTTTACTTTTCATGTTGTTGCCTTAGATGATTTTGATTGCATCTTAGGAATGGATTTCTTTATCATGACTAGTAGTACTGTTATGATGCGTTATGGTGGGATTATGATCATGGATGAGGCATGTCCATGTTTTGTTAAGGCTGTTCCTATGCAAGTTGATAAGGGCAAAAAGAAAGTCAGAAAGTTGGGGGCTCTACAGGTGGTTGTTGGTAGTGTGGTTTGTGGGATCGAGCCAAAGGCTGGCGACTCTTCTGGTTATAGTGCTGAACTTGATGGTTTTCTGGTTGGGCCTAAGTCAATGTCTCCAAAGGTTGGGGGCGCTGCTGGAACTTAAGTCAGAACGTAAATTGGTGTGTGGGCGGCTGGGCGTCTACACAAAGTCATCAGGTTGTGGTGACAATGGGGGCAAGGTTTTGGAGGTTAATCTAATCAGCTTATGGTAGTTGGTTTTGGGGCAGTGGCATACCGCAGACGGAATTACAGCCTTGGTTTTGGGGCGTTGGTTTGCTACATGGAGAAATGGTCTCAGAATGGTTTGTGTTTTGATGAGGACATCAAACTCAAAGTGTGGGAGGGTTTGTAAGACTCTTTGGCTGGAAAATATTTTTGGAGCCGAGCGGGGCGGCTTCACTTGGGATGGCTTAGGCTATTGGCTGCGGGGTGGCTTCACAGGTTGATGCTGGCTGCATGGGTGACCGTTTGGGCAGCGGTGCCAAGTTGGTTCAGACATGGTTGGCTGAGTTTGTTGGCTTGCTGGGTGGTTTTATTTGGGCAACACAAGGCTGGGAGCTGAGCTGGGAGTCCAATATGACTAAGGCAAAAGTCAAAAACGTGGGCACATGTTGGTGACATATATATGTGATATATATTGTGTATATTTGCTGGGAAATGCAAAAATAAGTGGGTGAGATAACTACCTTGCAGTTGTGGCTCAAGGAAATGGTGGGAAATGCAGTTGAAGGCATTTGAAATATTGGTAACTGCTGGTAACTGCCAAGTAGTTGGGTGCTGATCATGGGTCTTGGCTTATATATAGAGATAGGCATTTTATATGTATTCTCAGTTGGGTTTTGTACAAGTTCATGTATTATTCTGCACTTGTATTATTTTATGCTAGGCAGTAGAGAAAGTCTGTAAGCATAAACTTGGGTTGTATCCTTTATATTCTGGGTAATACAAAGGTTGGGCTTGGTGCCTGTAAATTGTGTGTGTGTTTACATTTGCTTGGTAATTAGACACACCTGCACACACGTGGTTCCTGTGTTACGTTTTTGGTTAAGTGTTCCGCTGTGTTTGGTTTTGTCGGGTTGCTTGGTGACAACCTCTCTCGAAGGCTGACTGTTCTTGGTGTTGGGCTACAAGGGCAGGCCGCACAAGGGTGTAAATTCAGGTTCGAAAACTCACCCCTGTGACACCAACCATGGTGGACTTGGTTATATTTAACACGCCCCCTCACTCGAAATCCCATCTTCGGATGAAAGACCTATCTAGGGATTGAAGAGTGGACACTAGTAGCCCTTGAGCTTAATCTGAGCGTCCAACTATACCCATTTTAGGATCGACCGATCTTGAGTTTATTGAGTCTTTTGGGATACCGGGACTCGAACTTGCGACCAAACGGTATATTTTAGGCCATGTCAAAAAAATACATAAGGTGCTGATGAATGCAAGATATAGCAGTGAACTGTGTTGTCTAAAATACAACTACTTCTGCTGCTTTGATTTGTGGCAGTGAACTGTGTGTACATCTGTTATATACACTACTTCTGCTGCTTCGTCGGAATAACGCCCCCTGAACTATTTAATTTGCAGCATCGTAAAAAATTGGAGACATACCGTAATATCAACAACCACTTGAATACTACACAATTAAATCTATAACAGGGGCAAACTGGGCAGAAAATTCTGCTGGAAACAGAATCTGCATAAATAAAAAACTGGGCAGAAAATTTCTCCCCTCTGCTGGAAGATATAAGTCTGGGCAGCTTGTGTTTTTCTTGAAAAACCACAAAGTTTCAACTGAAAATCTCCTCCTCTCTACTCCCGCTTTGATACCATGTCAAAATATGAGCAATGCGGAAGTAATAAACGGAACTAGTAGAGAGGAGAGAAAAACACGGTAGTAATATTAGAACTACATTGTATTGATTGTGTTTTATTACATGAGAGCATAAGCTCTTATATAGGAAGTAAAACTTGGTTGGTGGCCAACCTTGGTTGGTGGCCAACCATGGTGGACTTGGTTATATTTAACATATACCGTGGGCTTCTCGTAAAAGTTGCAGGTAACACAATACGTTTACCAACTGTTGTAGCGTCCGCATCACCTCGATTAACAGAATCGACAATATTATTGTACACTTCAGCCCTCAAGGAATCTTGGTGTAATTTGACCCACATTAGCCTACTATGTTCAATACATGCATATGCATCAACTACATATTGCAAGAATAATCTGCCACCACAGAGTAATGTGTGACCTTCTTTACGCCGTTGTTGGATACGATACGCATAGAACTTTCTAATTGAGACTTTATCTTTTTTAGCTGGTGCATGTGTGTTTACACCTCGATGCAAAATATCTGTTCTAAAGCCATCCTCTCCGCGGGGGAATAATAGGGAGTATTATAGGGCCATGTAGCTTGGATTAAGTTCTGAGATTCTATGAAGACCACTGCCCTTGTATTGTACAACTATATCTCTGGTCTCTGTTAAGTTGTCGTCAACAATTAAAGCTGCAAATTCATGAGCATTTGCAGGTTTAGAAGTTTCGCGTCCATCGGTCACTCGATTGGCCACCAAGCGCAAGTTAGATGGGATACAATCTACTTTACTAAATCTTTGACGTGCATCGTGGAACATTTTTACAACTTCATTCTCTCGCTCCAACATTTCAGTAATAGGCCTGTATTCTTGCATCCAGGATATCATCATTGTATGGAAATCTTATCTGGCTTTCAATTTCTTGTTCATTGTCAAACATGTAGATTTGTGAATAAACAGGATTGTCACCATCAACCGGGTACAAAGAGCCTATCTGGTGATAATAGTCACCAAATATGCGATATACAAAAGGACCACCACCATGATATATACCATGATTATATCTATTATCTATTTGTCCGCCAGTAGATGTCATCGAAAATGCAGTGTTATACATCCTGTAATTTTTTTGAAAGGACCTACTCAATTCATCATTTCCATCTAATAGTCTCTTTAACTCTGGTGGAGTTTCTTGCAAAAAAGGCAGTTGCACTTTTCCATGATTGCAGCACAGTGAGAAGCCCGAAGTGTTAGATTTTTCTTGTTTTGTTCTTTCATGGTTCCACATCATTGCACAACAGTAAACACATTCTTTGTCCGCTTTTCCGATATTAAGGATAGACACTGTTTCAGCTGTAGCAAAATAAGTTCCGAAACTAAGGATTAATACTGTTTCCAACTGATTATAGAATAATAAAAGAATTTATGTGTAGTTATTTTTAGAGTTTTAAAGTATTTTCTAACCAAAATTTATCTTCCTTGATTGAATTCTATTCCTCATTGGTGTGCTAACTTCGGCAAATGCTATAACAATACAATCAAGGATTAATTAGTGTAAGTTAAAAGGTAAATAAACATTGAAGATTATTAGCTAATCAAAGAAATATACCTTTTGTTGAGGAAGCATTTCTCTTTATCATTGGCATGGGTTGTTGACTTGCATTAGAAGCTGAGGTATCTGCATAGACAAAAGTTGGAGTACTTTTATATGGTATATATTGTGAAAACCTATAGTAGGTTAACAGAGTGCATCCCCGTGAAGTACATATTTACTTTTCCATTATAGGTATATCCAGGGGATAGAATTCCTTAAAGTATATATGTACTAACAAAGTTATAGGTAAAAAAATTAAAATTATTTGACATTATTCATTACCATTATTCTGTTCAGTTGTTTGTTTATGCGTTGTGGTTCCTTGGTTTTGTTTCTCTTTTTTTCTCGACGTTGCTAATTATATCGTTCCCGACGTCGCTTGTTTTGTTCAACTCTTTGTTTTTCAATTGCAGATTTGGATCCATGGGGCAAATCAATAACATGATCTTCAAACAAATTTAAAAAAATCATTAGATTTAGCACAAACTTTGAGTAAATCAGTTTACATGTTGATATATATTTATTACCTCCAGTTGTTTGTTGATGCATTGTGGTTCCTTGCTTTTGTTTTTCTTTTTCAGCTTTAATGTGTTGTTCCCGATGTTGCTTATATCGTTCCCGACGTCGCTTGTTTTGTTCAATTCTTTGTTTTCATGTAGACATCTTTTTTTACTCCTTTGGCTCCGCTCTTCTTCTGTAACTTCTGCATATCGTTCACGACGTCTCTTGTTACGTTTAAATTTTTGTTTTTCATTTGTAGATATTAATCTGGTGGACAAATCCATGACTGAATTTTTATGTTTTATCTTGAAGAAGTTTGTCTCTTTTTGACAGATATTGTTTTGGTTTATGAGAAAATCTGGATGCACCAAAGAAGCAGTGCCTGATAAGTCCATATTTTTGCATATTTTATTTACCTATTTATTGCTTGAACTCGTGTTTTAATAATTTATTTTGTTGCATTTCAGGTAAATCGTAAATAAATAAAGAAATGACAAAATAAATAAATAAAGTGCAAGGAAGGGAAAAAGGAGGAAGAAAAAGGACCAAAAATGAAAGAAGGAAAAGAATTAGGAGCTTGGAGCAAAAGGAATATTTCAAGACAAGTGGAAGGTGGAGATCATCCCAACACATTAGCAAAGTGTATGGCCAAGATCAACTCTTCAGAGCTTAAGGGGGAAGGAAACAAATAGATGGCTAGGATTTCACCACCACACAACCCAAATGTATGGTGGGGATTTATCCAACACCCCCCTTAACCCTAATTCCTATCCTATAAATACCCCCTTACCCCCCTTGTATTTAGTAACTTAGATTTTAGGATAGTTTTAATTTCTTGTATTTCTTTTCTTAGTTTCAAATCTTGTAAACACTTCTATTATAATTAATGCAATTTTTATTTTCTTTACTTCTTGTCTTGCTTTTTCGTTATTGTTGCCTTGTTTCGTTATTTTTCGTAAATCCCGTTGCTAACCACTTGGGATTGAAAGTAACGAAACTTTAATTTCTTGCTCCTTATTATAATTTTTAATTTTGAGCCCTTTTAAATCTCAATTTTATTGTGGGTTCAAAATTCTAAATTACCGTTTTAATTTTTAATTCGTAGTTTGCCCCTTTAAAAATTAATTTTATTGTGGGCCATTTAATTCCAAATTATCATTTTTAGCAATTTTAATCTTGTAGTTAACTTTAGTTCTTTGCGATTTAATTTTCAAAAAAAAAAAAAATTCCAAAAAAATATTAGTTCTAATTACCTACTTCTAATTTGTTAAATTCGAATAGCTCCCCTGTTTTAGCTGTTTAATTTCATTTGTTTGCTTCTCTCTGTTTTCATTCAAGTCGCACCAGTTTTTTTTAAACCCGGAACTTGTTCCTTCTTCTTCATCACATACCATACCTCCTCCCCTGTTTCTTTCCTTTCGATCAATCCTCTCACCCCCTAGCTTTACTCCCCTTCTTTTCGTTTCTCTGCAAGCACCACTACTTTGTCTTTATTTTTTTTAATTTTCGACTCATACACAAATCTGCAAACCCTTTTGTTTACACTAATATCAGTTTGATTTGAGCGAATTATGTTTGTCCTGCTATTCGTTTTCTTCACAGAGTTTGCTGGTTTCGATGGTTTAATCTGTGCTTGTTTGATGTTTGGTTTCGTTTTGTTCGTCTAAGTTGTTTGGGTGTTCGAATTTAAATGTAGAATTGGGTTCTATGGTTAGTTTGTTTTCGTTGAGTTCTTTGGAATGTTGAATTGTTTGCCGAATTGTGAATTTCTGCACTTTGTCGATCTCGATTCCACGTTTGCCGAGTTTTTACTGAGTTGGTGATTTTGTATAAGTCTGGTTTTGTTATGCTTGAGCATTTGTTTAGCAGCTAGTTTTTTGTCCGAATTGCTTTGGTGCTGAGTAATTGAGTTGTGTTCTAAGGCTATGTTTTTTTTTCTTTCCTGCGATTTAGCTTGTACCGAGTCATTGCTGTGTCTGTTGAGTTCGTGGCTGTGTTTTGTGATGAATTGGCTATATTTGCGTTGAGTTCTTTCTGCGTTTGTCTTCACTGGTTTGTTTAGTTAGAAGATTTCGTGTTGTCAAAATTTTTGTAGTCGATTGTCATAGTTTCTTTACTGAGTTTGCAGCAAGTTCTGAGTTTAAATGGATGGTTTGTTTTCAAGTGTCCAGTTCGTGAATTTCAGTACGTAATTTGTTGATTACTAATGGTTGAGTTGTAATCTGAGTCTGAGTCTTGGCGTTTGTGATTGTTTAATTCACAGTTTGTACTGGTAATGTTCAACGAATTGGGTTAGTTATTAGTAGGTGCAGAATCAAGACAGGTTGTTTACATTGTAATGAGTATTGTTGTTTTTTTTTATGATTTTAATGGCCTGTTTTGTTTTCAAACACCTCATGTTTCTGTAAATAAATTTTTCTTAAAAAAAAAGTTATTTTTAATTTCACTTAAAAATGTTTTTAGAGTAAAATCTGTTTTTTTAACTCAAATTTAGAATAATTTTTTTTTAGATTAATTTTAGAATAATTTAGTTTTAATTAGAATAAAATAGAATTTCACTTAGTAATTAATTAAGAAAAAAAACATCAAATTCTCAAAAACCAAACTTGTTTTAATTCGATTAAATTAAAAATTAAGATATGCGAAAATATTAGTCTCAGAGGAACGAATCACAAATATTTCAACGAAACGAATTGTGCGCTTGCGATTCAGATGTCTTTATTTTTAGCACAAGTTTTTGGCACCGCTGCCGGGGACTAATTATTTTTCGCACCTTAGTTTTTGATTTTTTGGATTAGCTCTCTTCTCACCTTTTTTCTTGTTTGCATTTTTTCGAGGAATTTGGAGGAAAATTCGGGTGACTTGAATTAAAGCGGAAGAATTTTCTCGGAATTTTGGAAGCTTTGCTTGGGTAAACCGTATCTCTCTCCTCTTTCGTTTTTTTTAGAAAATCACAAAAAAAACAAAAAAATCACAAAAATCACAAAAAAATTAAAAATTAAAAATCCAAAAAAATTAGTTGTAAATACATCATTGTTGCATTATGCATTTAATCACTTAGGGCACATCATCTAGATTTTTTATTTTCTTGTTTTTAATTTTTCGTACCTATAATTGTGGTGATCGCTGGAGGACCCCAAGGTACGTTAAATTCTTTCTTTTCTTTAGTTAGAACACGTAGTTTAAAGCATCCATAAATGTTTATAGCTTTTTATACCTCTTTGTTTGTTGCATCATTTTGTAAATAAACTTTAAGGGCAAAACCTCTCAAAAGATAAGGGAAGGGATTTCATCACTCTTTCCTTAGCCCAAAAACAATTTAATCCCTCATTTTGCATACCTTGCCTTTAATAAAATTAATTAGACGTTTGTCCCTAGGAATTTCGCGCTCAATTAGGAAGGTGCTTAAGAAACGAAGTAATGTTTAATTATTCCTACTTTTTGGTGTCTAGGAAAGCGAAAGCTGACCTGGCCAATTAAGGTTTGGTGTCTAGGTTGGTGTTTAGCCTCTTGGCAATGCTTGCACCTACCTGGCCAAGCCGGTTCGAATAATTATTGATTTACCTAGTTTTTGGTAGCCCTTACAGTTAGGAGCAAGGTCTAGTTATTTTATTAGGGAACCCTAGGTTTAGAATTTTTCTTTTAATTTTACACCCCTTTCTTTTTGTGTGTTTATTTTATCGCACTTATTTGCTACGTGTTTCCTTACATGGTTTATGCGAACTATTTGGATTAGGGATAATTCTTCTAGACTAGTGAGATCGTTTGAGAGTTCTTCCTCTTCTGATTCCGAGTCGTTAGATAATTCCGAATCGATAGTAAGCATGGCCATGTCTCTTAAGGACCGTTGCTACCCCACTCGTTCCGCTCCACCTTCGTGCATCACTCTTCCTCCCGTAAATGGTAATAATTTCGAGATCAAAGCTCACCATATTAGCATGTTACCTAAGCTTACCGGGAGTGAGGGTGAGGATCCGTATATTTTCCTTCATGAATTCGAGGAGGTTTGTGCTCTACAGAAACTCCAACAATTGACCGAAGACTCCATTAGGCTTAGACTTATCAACTTCACCTTAAAAGAAAATGCCAAAAAATGGTTGTATAGTCTACCCGTTAATTCTATTTCAACGTGGGAGGGATTTGTGATAATTTTTCTTAAAAAATATTTTCCAAACCATAAGACTACAAGGATTACAAACGAAATAAATCAATTTCATCAAAAGGAAAATGAGTCTTTTTGGAAATATTTTGATCGTTTTAAAAATCTCTTATCACAATGCCCCCACCACGGAATAGAAAAATGGATGCTTTGCAAGATTTTTTACGAGGCCTTAGATAGTCCAACAACCGCGTTGTTAGAGTCTATGTGCCAAGGAAAATTTATGGAGAAAAATGAAGACGAAGGGTGGGAGTTTTTCGAGGAATTAGCCGAGAAGACTATGTTGTGGGAGTCTACTAGGGAACCTCACAAGTCCAACGAGTCATCTAGTTCTTCTAGGGGTCTACATTCAATTGGAAACAATATTGCAACCGATGCCAAGCTAGCCACCCTTACTAGGAGACTCGAAGCTCTAGAAACTCATAGTAGTCCCCCACCCATGTCTATGTACCCAAATTTTAATTCTTCGAACTTTGAGTCTCAACCTTGTCCCGATTTTGAGCAGGTGAACGCAATGTTCCAACCGAGACCTCGGAATGACCCGTTTGCACCGACTTACAATCCCGGGTGGAAGAACCACCCTAATTTCTCTTGGAACCAAGGCCAAAATTTCCAATCTCCACCATCTTTTCAAAAGCCGAACTATCCAAACCAAGTTCCTTTTTCAAACACGACTCAAAATCACATTCCTTATCAAAATCAAGCACCCGCCCACCCACCCGGCTTTCATGAGTCGGATAAGAGAATTAACTCCTTGGAAAAGACTCTCGATGCGCTTCTAAAATCAACGACTAATTTGGCTCAATCTCAACAGACCTTCATGCAAACCATGACTCAAGATAGGCAAATTTTGAATGCTAGTACTCAAGCCATATCTAAGTTAGAGGTTCAAGTAAGTCAATTAGCCAACGCCATTTGTGAACGAGAGAAGAACAAATTTCCAAGTCAAACCGAGGTAAACCCTAAATTTCCTATCAATCAAAGACCTCCTCACAATGTGAACGCTGTCATTTCCTTAAGGTCCGGTAAGCAAGTTGAAAATCATGTCGGTGACAAGTCTCCCGAAGAAGACGAATCAAATTCTGAACCAAACGCTAATCTTGAACCCGAGAGTTCTAAGGAACAAGGATCAACGAGTGGGACAAAACCCGTCCCCGAAGAACCTAATGAACGAGTCTTTAAGCCAAAAGCTCCTTACCCCCAACGACTCATTTCTCCTAAACAAACGGCCCAAATGGACAAGATCTTAGAAGTTTTTAAGCAAGTCAAAGTCAACATTCCTCTTTTAGACGCGATTCAACAAATTCCTTCGTATGCGAAATGCCTAAAAGATTTGTGCACACATAAGCGAACTACTCACGTCCCTAAGAAAACCTTCTTGACATCCCAAGTGAGCTCAATTCTTTCGAACCAAATTCTCGTGAAATATAAGGACCCCGGTTGTCCTACAATTTCATGTGTCATAGGCAATACCTTTGTGGACAAGGCATTACTCGACTTAGGTGCTAGTGTGAACTTGCTTCCATTTTCGGTCTATCAAGCCCTAGGTTTAGGAAAGCTTCAAAGAACAAATGTTACACTTCAATTAGCCGATCGTTCTGTCAAGGTTCCTAAGGGGATTATTGAAGACGTGCTAATTAAAGTAGGTGACTTTTTCTTTCCCGTTGATTTTGTCGTCCTAGAAACCGAACCGGTCAAGAACCCTAAGAATCAGATTCCTATCATTCTAGGAAGGCCATTTCTAGCCACCTCTAATGCTTTGATTAATTGTAGAAATGGATTAATGAAACTAACATTTGGGAACATGACCATTGACCTCAATATTTTTCACATAGGGAAACAACCCGATGATCTCTATGATCAACCTATGGATGTCAATTTAATTGATGATATAGTTGATCAAGAATTCATCAACCCTAATGATGCTCTTGATTTTTGTTTAAAACACTTTGGTCAAGATTGGGATGATTCTGAATATAAAAATGAGGTCAATGCAATGTTACATTCCACCATTCCTACAAATAACAAAGCATGTGAACCACCTCATTTGCCACTTTTCGAAACTAGTGAACCCGTTGAGTCAAAGCCGCCCGATTTAGAACTCAAACCTCTTCCCGACACTCTTAAGTACGCCTTTTTAGGTCCTAACGAGGCTCTTCCCGTTATCATTGCCTCTAATTTGACCAAGTCACAGGAGGATGAGCTTGTAAATGTGCTTAGAGAACATAAGGAAACCATAGGTTGGAGTATCTCGGATATTAAAGGAATTAGTCTGGCCATTGTCCAACATCGGATTCACTTAGTTGATGATGCCAAACCAGTTCGTGAGCCACAAAGGCGGTTGAACCCTACCATGATGGAAGTCGTTAGGAAGGAAATTCTTAAGTGTCTCGATAATGGAATCATTTATCCCATTTTTGATAGCTCTTGGGTTAGCCCGATTCAGGTAGTACCTAAAAAGTCGGGTATTACCGTGGTGACTAACGAGAACAATGAGCAAGTTCCTACTCGTGTCCAATCCGGTTGGAGGGTGTGCATAGACTATAGGAAACTCAATGATGCCACTAGAAAAGACCACTTTCCTTTGCCATTCATAGATCAAATGTTAGAAAGGTTAGCGGGTCATGCCTACTACTGTTTCCTAGATGGTTATTCCGGTTATTTTCAAATTCCTATAGCTCCTGAAGACCAAGAGAAAACCACTTTCACATGTCCCTTTGGAACCTTTGCTTATCGTCGCTTAGCTTTCGGTCTAACCACTGCCCCGGCCACCTTCCAAAGGTGCATGATGAGAATCTTTTCTGACATGGTAGGTGAATTCCTAGAGATTTTCATAGATGACTTCTCCATCTTTGGTTCGTCTTTTCATCAATGCCTAAACCATCTTGAGTTAGTCTTAAAGAGATGTAAAGAAACCAACCTCGTTCTTAATTGGGAAAAATGTCATTTCATGGTTAAAGAAGGAATCGTTCTTGGTCATAGAATTTCTGAAAAGGGGATCGAAGTAGATAAATCCAAAGTTGACCTCATTGCCAATCTACCCCCACCAACATCGGTCAAAGGAATTCGTTCCTTTTTAGGACATGCGGGTTTTTATAGGCGTTTCATTAAAGACTTTAGCAAAAAGGCTAGACCCTTGACCACCCTTCTTGGTAAAGATGTCAAATTCGAGTTCAATAAAGATTGTTTACAATCTTTTGAACACCTTAAGAAAGAGTTGACCTCGGCCCCGATTATCAAGTCTCCCGATTGGAGTCAACCTTTCGAGTTAATGTGTGATGCATCTGATACATTAGGGGCGGTATTAGGACAACGAATCAATAAGATACCTCATGTCATATACTACGCTAGTAAGACCTTAAATGATGCGCAACTCAATTATTCAACCACCGAGAAGGAGCTTCTAGCCGTAGTTTTTGCCCTCGAGAAGTTTGGGTCGTATCTTATTGGTTCGAAAATCATTGTTTACACCGATCATTCCGCCCTTCGATATCTCTTCTCTAAGAAAGACTCTAAGGCCCGATTGATTAGGTGGATCTTGTTGCTCCAAGAGTTTGACCTAGAAATTAGGGATAAGAAGGGGTCCGAAAATGTCGTTGCCGATCACCTTTCTCGCTTAGGAGTCCACCACTGACTTGCCTTTGAATGAATCTTTTCCCAACGAACATCTCTTTTCTATCTCTACTCCTCCTTGGTTCGCCGACATTGTCAATTACCTTGCAACCGGTGACATTCCCTCACATTGGTCCACACAAGATAAATCCAAATTTTTCTCTCAAGTCAAACACTTCTTTTGGGACGACCCGTATCTTTTTAAATATTGTCCCGATCAAATCATTCGGAGGTGCGTCCCAAACCATGAGTTTCGAAGTATCCTTTCCTTTTGTCATGATCAAGCTTGTGGAAGTCATTTTATTGCTAAGAAAACAGCAGCTAAAATCCTCCAAAGCGGTTTTTATTGGCCTAGTTTGTTTAAGGATGCTGCAGAATTCTGTGCCGCTTGTAGTTGGTGTCAACACTTAGGAAAGATCAATAGAAGAAATATGATGCCAATGAGTCCCATCTTTATCATTGAGATTTTTGATGTGTGGGGCATAGATTTTATGGGTCCCTTTCCTAGCTCTTTTGGCAACCTCTACATTCTCTTAGCGGTTGATTATGTGTCTAAGTGGGTAGAAGCCATACCGACTAAGTCCAATGATAACAAGGTCGTTCTTAAATTCTTAAAAGAGAATATCTTTTCTCGATTTTGGCACACCTAGGGCTATCATTAGTGACCAAGGTACGCACTTTAAGAATCGTCAATTTGAGTCCCTTCTGAAAAAGTACTCAATTACTCATATGCTGGCTACCCCTTATCATCCTCAAACTAGTGGTCAAGTTGAAGTCTCGAATAGGCAAATCAAACAAATCTTAGAAAAGACTGTCAACTCGAATAGGAAGGATTGGTCAATCAAACTGATAGATGCCTTATGGGCCTATCGGACCGCTTTTAAGACTGTTTTGGGCATGTCCCCTTACAGAATTGTGTTTGGCAAATCCTGTCACTTGCCCGTTGAACTAGAGCATAGGGCCTTGTGGGCCATAAGAGATTTGAACTTTGACTTACCAACCGCCGGTAGTCATAGGAAATTGCAATTGTCAGAACTAGAGGAATTAAGAAATGAGGCCTATGACAATGCTAAAATTTATAAAGAAAGAACAAAACTTTTTCATGATAAATCCATTTTGAGAAAATCTTTTTCTCCGGGTCAAAAAGTTCTTTTGTACAATTCTAGGCTTCATTTATTCCCCGGGAAATTGAGATCTAGGTGGGAAGGTCCTTACATTGTTAGGACCGTTTTTCCTCACGGTGCTGTTGAAATTGAAAATTCTAAAAATGGTGATGTATTTAAAGTTAATGGACAAAGACTCAAACCATTTTTAGAGCTGCCATTTGATCCCGAGGATGAGGTCACCCACCTCATCGACCTGTGATTCATGTAAGTTTCTTTCAGTAGGTAAATTCTCTCCTTTATCTCTGTCAGGTATTATCTCCTCATTCTCATTTACTCTTTTCTCTTGCATTTGCATACATTGAGGACAATGCATGATTTAGGTATGGGGGAGGGTTTTTAGTGTAAATATAAAAATTGAAAAATCCAAAAAAGTCAAAAAATCAAAAAAATCAAAAAGAGTTCTTTTTGTATTCTAGTCTTGTTAATTGATTGCTAGTTGCTTGATGCACCCTTGCATGCTATGATAATCTTATGATCCATTAGCTTTTGTTTGAGAAGTGATTTGCTAAAGTTCTTGTTCACACACTTACACTAGCAAGGTGAAGCTAGTAGACTTAATTGAATTGTGCATGAAATTAGAAGGACATGATTAGGTGTAAGATGATTTGGTCTTCATGCTTTGAGTACAATTAGGTGCATTGAGGGTACAATTACTTGAGATTGATTATGTTCTACCACACCAAGTGAGTTTTGAGCCTATATGCACATCTTGTGCATTTATATTCGTTTGCTTGAGTGTCCACTTGTCATTTGCATCGCTAGCACTTGTTTGAGTTCCTTCTTGAAATACATGACATTAATTGATGATAAAATGATAAAGGCACTTAGGAATAACCTATATTTCCAAAAATATTCACACCATGCTTATGTGATCAATTAGTTAACCCTTTGAGCTTAATCATATTCTTTCGGTGACACACCACATTACTCGCCTAAGACCTTTTTTCTTGTTCAGCCTTACGTATTCTTGATCCCATTTTGTCAAAGGCTAGTAGGAACTTGAGGGAGCAATAAGGTGTATGAAATAGGGTTTACTATTGTTCATAACTTTCGAGGAAATATTTGTTGTTACCTTGATGGTCGATTTTCAAAATTAAATCTAAGTGAGGATTATTGTTACATTTATCTTAGCTCTCATAAAAAAATAAAAAAAGAAAAAAAAAGAAAAAAAAAAGAAAAAAGAAAATGAAAATGAAAAAAATTTACATATGAGAGCATACTTATGTTTTTGTAATCCTCCTTTATTCGACTATTCAAGGCTTTTTGTTGAAAATGAAAATAAATTGTATGGGGAGGAAGTTTGGTGTTGTGCATGATATTCATGGTGACTACTAGCTTTTGACACTTCACCTTATTTTGGCATTTCTTGACATACCTTGTCCCTAGCCCCATTACAACCCTAATAAAGACCTTTTGATTGTCATCATTAATGTATGTTGTGATTTAAGTTGGGATGATACCAAGTGTCAAGCATGCATTTGATTTTATTGGAATTGAGTGATACACTTACCCTTGTTCTTAAGTGAATATTCTTTTTTGAGTGAAATGTGAGGTATTGCTTGTTTTGCATATGAGATCTCAAGTTTTGACTCTAAGGTGTTCCCTTGTAGACTTAGCATGGTTACCAATGATTTTTGCACTTGACATGAACTTGTGATCACTCTTGCATGGTTCTTTGAGTAGACTATGTGAATCCTTGCACTTTCCACACCAAGACTTTGCAACTTCATTTTGATTCTTAAGTTGATGTATCATGAGAGGACATGTATGTGTGGTGTGCATTGTCATGTGATCTTTTATATAAGCTAGATGGATTTTGTGGGTAAATTCACTATAGGCCCTCACGAGACCTCACTCGTCCACTAGGGCTGCCTAGGGGTTTAAAGGGCTTGTTGCATATGCCAAATGCAACCGTCACACCTACGAAAAGGAGTATAGGACTTTGCATCTAGATTTTCATTTTGTTTTTATTTTTCCTCGAGGACGAGCAAAAGATAGGTATGGGGGCATTTGATAAGTGCATATTTTTGCATATTTTATTTACCTATTTATTGCTTGAACTCGTGTTTTAATAATTTATTTTTTGCATTTCAGGTAAATCGTAAATAAATAAAGAAATGACAAAATAAATAAATAAAGTGCAAGGAAGGGAAAAAAGAGGAAGAAAAAGGACCAAAAATGAAAGAAGGAAAAGAATTAGGAGCTTGGAGCAAAAGGAATATTTCAAGACAAGTGGAAGGTGGAGATCATCCCAACACATTAGCAAAGTGTATGGCCAAGATCAACTCTTCAAAGCTTAAGGGGGAAGGAAACAAATAGATGGCTAGGATTTCACCACCACACAACCCAAATGTATGGTGGGGATTTATCCAACACCCCCGTTAACCCTAATTCCTATCCTATAAATACCCCCTTACCCCCTGATATGGGCTGAAAATAAACCCTAAAGACACATTTAATGTGGCATTAACTAGGCCGAGAATGGTCCAAACGTGGGGCCCACCAGCTGGGCCCAAAACCCTAATTATAATATTAATTTCGTAATTAATATTAAGGGTAATAAACAGCTCAGCAAATAAGAGTTGGATAAGGATAATATCCCCTTCAGTCTTATCCAATAAGGCATCCAATTCAATATGGAAACTGATTCCTACAAGGAATAGATCTAGAACATTCCTCAAAGACTTGCCCACCAAGTCTCCAAATCCTACCATAATTCTAAGGCTTCTCAGCCTATATAAAGGGCCTGACCCCTCATCTCAGAACTACGTTTTATTTGGCTTGATTCTCTAATTACAGAGATACGTAGGCATTCTGTGAGGACCGCTTAATTCTCGAACGCAGAAGCAGCCATTAAAGCACGAAGCTCACGAACCCTAGCATTAAATATACAAACCCTAGCCGCAATAATTTCAACCTAGTTTTTATTCCACAACATTTGGCGCCGTCTGTGGGAAGAAGACATCAACCATGGTTACCACTCGAAGAACAACACCGGTCTCAACCGAGGCTACCTCTGGAACCATCGTTCCACCAATCACTGCTCCTCCTGTTGGTACAGAGCCAGGGTCTGTACCCCCATTGACGGAAACAAACCCTCGTACTCAGACCTCTCAACCACAAGGGACGGATCCCCCCGCTGAAGGATCTCAACCTGTAATCGTCCCTCTAGGACAGGAGACTAACCCGCTCCAGATGGTGGTCTCTCCTCTCCCTCTGAGTAGCCGCCCGCCGCTTCACAGTCTCTCCACTTCTTCGCTCCTTGTCAACACCAACCCACTGTATGGGCTGCATAATTACCCCCAAGATCCAAGGGATCCAGGACCAAGCGGTCATGCTCGGCTGATCCATGGGCAACAACAATCCCCTTATCTTAGAGGCCCGGCCCCTCCTGAACCAGGATACTATGATTACTCTGGTCCTTATACTGGAGACTCGTCATCTGAAGACGATGATCGAGACGAAGCCCCAAGGAGGCGATGTGCTAGTAAGGAACCTCTGAGGAGGAATCCATCAAACCGTGATGGTCCTTTAACAATTGCAGAGAAAATTAAGGCTTATTAAGCCGAGATTCAGAAGCTGAAGGACGACCAAGCAAGGGAGTTAGAGAGACAGAACCCTAACCAGACTCGACCTCCTCCGACTTCAGGAGGGATTCCTTTCATAGATCTGGAGAGGTCTTCAAGGAGACACCGAAGGGCTGAAGCCCCGACCAGAGGAACTACCAGGGTGGAACTCCCCAAGAATAATCCTAAAGATCTGATGCTACAAGGAGATCTTGATGATCCGACCCCTCCATTCACTGAGGAGGTGATGAACGCACATATCTCCCGAAAGTTTAAGATGCCCACAATCAAAGCTTACGATGGAACGGGGGATCCCGCAACTCATGTGAGAACGTTTACAAGCGCATTGTTACTGCAGCCTGCTAACGATGCCCTTAAGTGTAGGGCGTTCCCCCAAACCCTGTCGGGCATGGCGCAACGTTGGTATAGTCGTTTACCTCCAAACTCGATTAGCTCTTTCAAGGAGTTGAGTACCGCTTTTGTCAGTCAATTCATTAGCGGAAGAATTCATGAGAAAAGCTCTACATCCCTTATGTATGTAACACAGGGAAAGAATGAGAACTTAAGAGATTATATCAAGCGATTCACTAAGGAGACCCTGAACATCACTGATCTGGAAAATAAGGTGGCCATGGTAGCCTTGCAGCACGGAACCACGGATCTCTTTTTTAAGAGGTCGTTGGCAAAACACCCCCCTGAAAGCATGGATGAACTTCAACGAAGAGCGGACAAGTATATAAAAGCTGAGGACAGCATCAAGAAAGAAGCCGCATTGGGCAATGGAGGGAACAACAAGCGGAAACAAGAACAAGAGTACAATGCTAGGGACAAGTATCCCCGAGCTAGCAGAGACTCTGAATCTGCTCCAAAAAAGAACTCGGGTCCAAGGTTTTCCGAGTATGCCAGACTTAATGCTCCAAGAAGCCAGATCCTATTGGACATTGAAAAGGAAAAGGACTTCCGATGGCCGAAGCCACTTAGAGGAGACCCAGCTAAGCGAAATAAGGAGCAATACTGCAGGTTCCACAAAGATGTGGGACATGACACCGACGATTGTAGGCAACTCAAGGATGAGATTGAGTTCTTGATACGAAGAGGAAAACTAAGTCAGTTCACAAAGGGTGATGACCGTGGGAGCCAGAGAAGGGACAATGAAAGGAGAGATAATAACAGGAGGGATGACAACCATGATCGCAATCCACAGCCCCGAAGGGCAGTTATCAACATGATCTGGGTCCGACAGCAGCTGGTACGACTAAGAATTCTTGAAAGGCTTATGCTAGAGAAGTAATGCACATTGTGGGAAAAGCCCCGAAGCGTGCTAAAACCGAGATGGTAATTGGTTTCGATGATTCAGACTTGGAAGGGGTGAAATTCCCCCATGACGACCCTCTGGTCATAACTCCCGTGATTGGAAACTCAGAAGTAAAACGAGTCTTGATAGACAATGGGGCTTCTGTGGATATTTTATTTCATGATGCATTTGTAAAGATGGGTTACAACGACTCTCAACTGACCCCTACAAACATGCCTATATACGGGTTTAACGGAGTGGAGTCCAACGTTGAAGGGACTATTCAGCTACCCGTGACTATTGGGCAGGAGCCTAAAGAGGCGACTCAGATGCTGAACTTCTTGGTGATCAAGGCAGCATCAACATACAACGCAATCCTTGGAAGGACTGGACTTCATGCGTTTAAGGCTGTGGCCTCTTCCTATCATATGAAAATTAAGTTTCCGACACGGAATGGTGTCGGAGAACAAAAGGGTGATCAGAAGATGGCAAGAAGTTGCTATGTAGCCGCACTGAGGGCCAATGGAGTCGGGGGGCAGGTCCTTCCGATGGAAGACATGGATGTCCGCGATGATGAAGAGCATAGAGGGAAGCCAGCAGAAGATTTGATTCCAGTACCTCTAGAGCCTAATGATCCTGAAAAAGTTACTTATGTTGGAGCATCTCTGAAAGAACCCCTGAAGGGCAAGTTAATAGAATTCTTACAGAGAAATAGCGACGTGTTCGCTTGGACAGCAGCTGATATGCCAGGGATTGACCCCCAACTCATAACTCACAAGTTAAATGTTGATCCCAAAAGGAAGGCAATAAAGCAGAAGAAGAGAAACTTTGCTCCGGAAAGGCAAGAGGCCATTAGGCAAGAAGTGGATAAGCTCTTGGAAGCTGGTTTTATTGAAGAGATTCAGTTTCCCGAATGGTTAGCAAACCCTGTGATGGTCAAGAAAGCGAATGGGAAGTGGAGGATGTGTATAGACTTTACTGACCTTAATGATGCATGCCCAAAAGATTGTTTTCCCCTCCCAAGGATTGATATGTTGATAGATGCCACAGCTGGACATGAGATGTTAAGCTTCATGGATGGATTCAGCGGCTATAATCAGATTAAGATGCACAAGGATGACATACCTAAGGTATCTTTCATAACTGACTTTGGTGTCTTCTGTTATCTTGTCATGGCTTTTGGTCTAAAGAATGCAGGAGCTACTTACCAACTATTGGTGAATAAGATATTCACCCATCTGATTGGAAAAACCATGGAGGTATATGTTGATGACATGTTAGTTAAGAGCCTACTCAAGGCTGATCATATCAAACACCTCAGAGAGGCATTTGAAGTGCTGAGGCACCATAAGATGATGTTGAATCCCGCCAAGTGTGCTTTTGGCGTTGGATCTGGAAAGTTTTTAGGACTGATGGTTTCAAAGAGATGCATTGAGGCCAATCCTGACAAGATCAAGGCGATTTTAGTCATGGAGCCACCACGCTCTATAAGAGATGTGCAGAGGTTGACAGGCCGAGTTGCAGCTTTAGGAAGATTCATCTCCAAGTCTGGAGACAAATGCTTGCCTTTCTTCCAAGCGTTAAAAAAGGTGAAAGATTTTGAGTGGACACCTGAGAGCCAAAAGGCCTTTGAGCAATTGAAGAAGTACATGGTTGAAGCCCCGTTGTTGACCAAACCAAGTCCTGGGGAGATTCTTTGTTTATACCTGGCGGTATCCGAACAAGCCCTGAGTGCTGTCCTTATTCGGGAAGAGGAAAAAGTCCAGAAACCTATCTACTATGTGAGCAAAGTGTTGCATGGGGCTGAGTTAAATTACTCACCCATAGAAAAGTTTGCTTTGGCATTAGTAACTGCCTCAAGAAAGCTGCGGCCTTACTTTCAGGCACATAAGATTCAAGTTCTGACAAACCAGCAGTTGAGGAACATATTGCATAGCCCTAAGGCCAGTGGAAGGCTAATCAAATGGGCGATTGAGTTAGGAGAGTTTGATATCACATACAAGCCTCGGACAGCTATCAAAGCTCAGGCATTAGCTGACTTCGTGGTTGAATGCACTATTAACAACCAAGAAGTCGGGGGGCAAGAGATAATGACTACCCCTGGGCAAGAGGAAAAAGAAGAAGAACTTACACCTGATCTGAAGGAATATTGGGTGCTCTATTTTGATGGAGCATCAAAAACAAAATCTAGTGGTGCAGGTTTGGTTTTGCAAAGCCCCGATGGGTTCACAGTTGAGTACGCTTTAAAGTTGGATTTCCCTACTACCAACAATGAGGCAGAGTATGAGGCATTAATAGCTGGTTTGGGTTTGGCCAGAATCATGAGGGTAAAAACTCTCAGAGTTTGTGGAGATTCAAGGCTTGTGGTATCACAAGTAAATGGTGAATTCGAGGCTAAGGATGAGACTATGGCAAAATACTTGAGAGTAGTAAAGGCTGTTATGTCCCAGTTTGAGGAGTGCTATGTTGAGCACATTCCAAGAGAGGAAAACATTAAGGCCGATGCCCTATCTAAATTTGCTTCTTCCGAGATAGAAAATTATGCTGGGAGTGTCTATTTTCAGGTCTTGAAGGCCCCGACCGTTAACTCAAAGTTATTGGCACCAATCGATGTAGGAGGCTCTTGGATAGACCCTATCAAGGCACACCTTGAGACCGGATGGCTCCTAGACAATGCCTTGGAGGCACGAAAACTTTCAGTAAGAGCATTGAGATACACTCTGATTGAAGGCATTTTGTACAAGTGGTCGTTTGTCATCCCATACTTGAAATGTTTAAGGCCTCAAGAGGCAAGAGAAGCATTGGAAGAAGTTCATGAAGGGATCTGTGGGCAACACTTGGGGGGCAGAGCCCTAGCTCACAAGATAATTCGTTTAGGGTTCTACTGGCCGGAGATGTTGGCTGATGCACAAAACTATGTCAAGAGATGCGAGAGATGCCAGAAGCATGCCCCAATTGTGAGGCAACCGCCTGAGATCTTAACTTCAATTAACTCTCCCATTCCATTTGCAATGTGGGGGATGGATATACTTGGGCCTTTTCCCATGGCTTCGGCGCAAAGGAAATTCCTAATAGTGGCCATTGTTTACTTCACTAAATGGATTGAGGCTAAACCTCTGGCCAAGATAACCACCAAGCAAGTTTCCCAGTTCTTTTGGGAGAACATAATTTGCAGATACGGAATCCCACGAATCCTTGTAACAGACAATGGGACACAGTTCAATGATGAAGAGTTCAAGAAGTATTGTGAAGAGAATGCGATTGAGCTCCGTTTTACTTCGGTGGCACACCCTCAAGCCAATGGGAAAGCTGAGGTAGCTAATCGAATTATCCTTGATGGACTGAAAAAGAGGGTCGAACGCTCTAGGAACACTTGGGTAGATGAATTTTTGCCCATACTTTGGGCATATCGTACCACTTGTAAGGTAACAACTGGAGCAACCCCATTTTTGCTGGCTTATGGAGCCGAGGCAGTTGTGCCTTTAGAGATCATGCAAGCATCACCTCGAGTTGAGGCATATGAGCCAGAAACTAATGACGAAGGAATGAGACTTGCCCTTGACTTAATTGATGAAGTTAGAGATGAAGCTAATGCAAAGAATGCTGAATATCAGAAGAGAGTCTCTTTTCACTACAACCAGAGAGTTAAGGAAAGATTCTTTCAACAAGGTGACATGGTTTTAAGGAAGATTGAAGCATCAGGAGTTGGCCAGAAAGGAAAGTTAGCACCAAATTGGGAAGGACCATATCTAGTCAGAAAGGTGTTAGGACGAGGATCCTACAAGTTAGAAACCTTGGACGGGGTTGAGGTGCCCCGAACTTGGCATGTTGTGAACCTCAAAGTTTATTATGTTTAAGTTCTTTTGACAAAGGCTTGGACTTTTATCTATTTATTAGGAATAAGGTTCGAATGAAACCATTTTAGAGCATGTTGCTCCCAGTAGAAGATAGAGTATTTATGTAAGGGTTGAACCCATTCTATTGATATCCTTTGACAGCATAATGGAATTTATACTGTTTTCTCTATGAGTTATTTCTCTTTGTTAAAATAAACACGAAAGGCAAACGTTGAACTAGCTCGTGAGTTTAGTACCAGCCAGGGGGCCAAGTACTTGAGAAATTCTAAAGTTTAACGAACTATAAGCCAAAAATGAGAACATGGAAACAAAAGAAACTACAACATAGATAAGTTAAGTCATAAGCCCCGAAGGGCAAAAGTGCAGAATAAATAAAGACAAAAAACAGAAATAAGCCACGCAGGGCCATCTATGCATCTAGGTCATCTACAACAACATCTCCCTGGGTAGAAGAAGGATCTGCTGCCTCTATCCCGGGAGAAGAAGGTGGATCCTGAGTGGGCTGAGAGTCCCCATCCACAGCTGTCTCTGTCACTCCAGGGATAGCAGGTACTGGGAACCTCTCCAGGGATACCCCCTCAATCTTCCCACTCAGCTCCTCGATGATCCCCTCCCAACACTCCTTGAAGGTACCAGGAAAGTTTGCATCATACTCGGCATTCAGGACATCTTGAAAGTCCTTAGAAGCCTTGTAATCAGCAATGATGTGTTCCCTGTTCTGCTGCACCTCCAGCTGTAGCTTCCTGTTCTTCTCCTTCTCAGCAGCCAGCTCCTTCTCCACCTCCCTAAAACGAGCAAAATTTGCCTCGGAAGAGTCAAAATATCAGTTTCTGTCCCTCTCAGCAATAGTCTTATCAGCACGCACCTCCTTCAGGTTATGAACAGCAGCCTGAAGGTAGGCGTTCATCTGCAAAGATAACAAGTGAATAAGGGAAACGAAAATACAATTAAATTAAAGAAGTTGAACAAGAAATTACCGAAGCAACAGCTTGAGCCCCAAGAAGCTCAATCTGCAAGTCATCAGAGGACTCCACAATGTGGACCCTATCTCGTGGAGTAACCACGCTTTTGGACCACTCAGCTGCAGCCCTAGAATCACCTACAGCTGTGTCCCTATTGCATAAACCCCATCCCATAGTAAAGGGAGTGAGGTCTTTCTCAATAGGAACTGGCTTTTCTTGAAGAAAAGCAGGAACACGCTCCACCGCGGGAGGAGCTTCATCTGTCCTGGCCCTTTTGGCCCTAGGGTTCTCCGTTACCACCCTAGCAGTAGCAGCAGTCTCCCTCTGCTTAAAAATTGCTCCCAGAGCAGCTTTGGCTGCAAAATGATTACAAAAAAGTTAGAAAGCTATATCTAGCATAAACTGTTAACAAAGCAAGAGGTGAGAATTACCCTCAGGGCCCAAATCGCTTAGCCCATGGGCCTGCAACGAATCTTCAGAAATCAAATTTGCACATTGATGCAAATTATCAGATGTTAACAAAGTTATGGCAGCCTCTTCTTCCACGACCAATTTTATACTCCTGACAGGCCCATCAACGGCTCTGCAGAAATTGGGCCGAAAATAGTTGTCCCAATCATCCCCATCCAAAAAGATATAAAACCATTCCCTCTTCCAATTAGGAAGGGAATCAGGAGCGGAATCCGAAACAAAACAAGAACGGGCTAAAGAACGATGTTGGATTTTGACCCAGCCCGAATTGTAAGAAGAATTGACAAATTTGAATAAATATCGAAAAACAGAAATACTGGGCTCAAGCCCATGTTTCTTACATTGGACCATGAAACAATAGATAAAACGCCATGCATTTGGCATAAGTTGGGTTGGACAAACCCTGGCTTCGGCCAAAAGACGATAAACAAAAGGAGGAGGAGGAAGGCGAAAACCAGCATAAAAAGTCTCTTTATAAACCCTAATGGCCCCAGGCTTTGGGTGACAAGCCCTTTCATTTGAGGCCGGAACAACGGCCCTATAAGGCCCATTAATATGAAAAAGTTGGGCTAGAATATCTACCCTATGTTGTTTGTATTTCGATTTATACTCATAAGCATCTAAATGAAGCATATTTGGAAAAGCTTGACCAAACTCATTTAAAAGATCTCTAAGGGAAAAAACACTGGCATGGACAAGAGATGTTTTAGGGTTCTTACCCCTTGTAAGCCGTGGAGCGGTGGTAGAAGTGTTAGCGAGTTGAGACTGGCCTGAAGAGCTAGAATCCTCCATTGAAATGCTTCCCTTGAAGGCTTGAAACCCAGAAGTGTTGAAAAAAGAAGTTGGAGAAGATGAAGATTCAACGATCTTCAAATAGAACTGGAAAACAGGGCGGAGGAAAGACGCCGGAAATCGCCTCGCGACAGAACCCTAGCAGAGCTTTTTGGAAAGTATTTGTGGTAAAGGAGAGATAATTTTTGCTGAATAGTGAGATGAGAAATGAGGGACGCACACTACTCTTTTATAGAGTTCATGGTTGGTCACTCAACCGGTTATAGCAAGTAAATGGGCTGTCAACAGGTGACTGGGCCTTCGAATAGGCGGGAAGCCCATGAAATTCAAATTTTGAATTAATTCTAGAATGTTCCATGACATTTTTAGAAAATAGAACGAAAGCCCATCAGAATTTAAAGGCAGGAGGCCCAATTAAAAGGGCATACCCACGCCCAGGAGACCAAACTTCCTAGGCGTGCCTAAGGGAAGTGTCTCCTTGGCGGGGGTACCCACGCCTAACTTGATTTTTCTTGAACAAGGGTATACCCACGCCCAGGAGACCAAACTTCCTAGGCATGCCTAAGGAAAGTGTCTCCTTGGCGGGGGTAGCCACGCCCAACTCGATTTTTCTTAGAGAAGGGCATACCCATGCCCAGGAGACCAAACCCCCTAGGCGTGCCCAAGGAGGGTGTCTCCTTGGCGGGGGTACCCACGCCCAGGATGACTTTCAAAGAACAAAGCTACACCCACGCCCAGGAGACCAAACCCCCTAGGCGTGCCCAAGGAGGGTGTCTCCTTGGCGGGGGTACCCACGCCCAGGATGACTTTCAAAGAACAAAGCTACACCCACGCCCAGGAGACCAAACCCCCTAGGCGTGCCTAAGGAGGGTGTCTCCTTGGCGGGGGTACCCACGCCCAGGATGAATTTCCAAGGACGAAGGTATACCCACGCCCAGGAGACCAAATTTCCTAGGCGTGCCTAAGGAAAGTGTCTCCTTGGCGGGGGTACCCACGCCCAGGAAGCATTTTTTGCCAGGATGACTTTTTTAAAGTTAATCCTTTAAAAATTCTGAAAATAATGTTGGGAAATTGAAAAATAATTTCCAAAAATAATTAAAATACCTGTTGGTACATAAAAATTCCTAAATTATTAGGAAAAATTACGAAAAATACCTTTTGGTACATAAAAATTCCTAAATTATTAGGAAAAATTACGAAAAATACCTGTGAGTACATAAAAATTCCTAAAATATTAGGAAAAGTACAGAAAAATACGAGGAAAATTATAGAAATATTTTCTTGACAAATTGAGCAATAATTTATGCTAATAATGCATAAAGACTCTATGAAAGTGCCGAAATTGCTAAAAGCAAGCACAAATTAAAGCCTAGAATAAGGCAAATCGTCGTAAATGTGTAGGTCGCTCCACACTTTACAATCAAGACGATACTCGTGAAACACTAGTGTAAACCAAAATTCCCATATAAGGGTAGGAAAATTAAGAAGTCCCAGGTAAGGGATAAAAACGACCCCGAGTCTCGATTAAGGCAAATATAACTTCTACGAAAACCTGATCAGTTTTCCCAAGAAGTTGGGGGGCAAATGATATGGGCTGAAAATAAGCCCTAAAGACACTTTTAATGTGGCATTAACTAGGCCGAGAATGGTCCAAACGTGGGGCCCACCAGGTGGGCCCAAAACCCTAATTATAATATTAATTTCTTAATTAATATTAAGGGTAATAAACAGCTCAGCAAATAAGAGTTGGATAAGGATAATATCCCCTTCAGACTTATCCAATAAGGCATCCAATTCAATATGGAAACTGATTCCTACAAGGAATAGATCTAGAACATTCCTCAAAGACTTGCCCACCAAGTCTCCAAATCCTACCATAATTCTAAGGCTTCTCAGCCTATATAAAGGGCCTGACCCCTCATCTCCGAACTACGTTTTATTTGGCTTGATTCTCTAATTACAGAGATACGTAGGCATTCTGTGAGGACCGCTTAAGTCTCGAACGCAGAAGCAGCCATTAAAGCACGAAGCTCACGAACCCTAGCATTAAATATACAAACCCTAGCCGCAATAATTTCAACCTAGTTTTTATTCCACAACACCCCCCTTGTATTTAGTAACTTAGATTTTAGGATAGTTTTAATTTCTTGTATTTCTTTTCTTAGTTTCAAATCTTGTAAACACTTCTATTATAATTAATGCAAATTTTATTTTCTTTACTTCTTGTCTTGCTTTTTCGTTATTGTTGCCTTGTTTCGTTATTTTTCGTAAATCCCGTTGCTAACCACTTGGGGTTGAAAGTAACGAAACTTTAATTTCTTGCTCCTTATTATAATTTTTAATATTGAGCCCCTTTAAATCTCAATTTTATTGTGGGTTCAAAATTCTAAATTACCGTTTTAATTTTTAATTCGTAGTTTGCCCCTTTAAAAATTAATTTTATTGTGGGCCATTTAATTCCAAATTATCATTTTTAGCAATTTTAATCTTGTAGTTAACTTTAGTTCTTTGCGATTTAATTTTCAAAAAAAAAAATTCCAAAAAAATATTAGTTCTAATTACCTACTTCTAATTTGTTAAATTCGAATAGCTTTCCTGTTTTAGCTGTTTAATTTCATTTGTTTGCTTCTCTCTGTTTTCATTCAAGTCGCACCAGTTTTTTTTAAACCCAGAACTTGTTCCTTCTTCTTCATCACATACCATACCTCCTCCCCTGTTTCTTTCCTTTCGATCAATCCTCTCACCCCCTAGCTTTACTCCCCTTCTTTTCGTTTCTCTGCAAGCACCACTACTTCGTCTTTATTTTTTTTTAATTTTCGATTCATACACAAATCTGCAAACCCCTTTTGTTTACACTAATATCAGTTTGATTTGAGCGAATTATGTTTGTCCTGCTATTCGTTTTCTTCACGGAGTTTGTTGGTTTCGATGGTTTAATCTGTGCTTGTTTGATGTTTGGTTTCGTTTTGTTCGTCTAAGTTGTTTGGGTGTTCGAATTTAAATGTAGAATTGGGTTCTATGGTTAGTTTGTTTTCGTTGAGTTCTTTGGAATGTTGAATTGTTTGCCGAATTGTGAATTTCTGCACTTTGTCGATCTCGATTCCACGTTTGCCGAGTTTTTACTGAGTTGGTGATTTTGTATAAGTCTGGTTTTGTTATGCTTGAGCATTTGTTTAGCAGCTAGTTTTTTGTCCGAATTGCTTTGGTGCTGAGTAATTGAGTTGTGTTCTAAGGCTATGTTTTTTTTTCTTTCCTGCGATTTAGCTTGTACCGAGTCATTGCTGTGTCTGTTGAGTTCGTGGCTGTGTTTTGTGATGAATTGGCTATATTTGCGTCGAGTTCTTTCTGCGTTTGTCTTCATTGGTTTGTTTAGTTAGAAGATTTCGTGTTGTCAAAATTTTCATAGTCGATTGTCATAGTTTCTTTACTGAGTTTGCAACAAGTTCTGAGTTTAAATGAATGGTTTGTTTTCAAGTGTCCAGTTCGTGAATTTCAGTACGTAATTTGTTGATTACTAATGGTTGAGTTGTAATCTTAGTCTGAGTCTTGGCGTTTGTGATTGTTTAATTCACAGTTTGTACTGGTAATGTTCAACGAATTGGGTTAGTTATTAGTAGGTGCAGAATCAAGACAGGTTGTTTACATTGTAATGAGTATTGTTGTTGTTTTTTTTTTTATGATTTTAATGGCCTGTTTTGTTTTCAAACACCTCATGTTTCTGTAAATAAATGTTTCTTAAAAAAAAAGTTATTTTTAATTTCACTTATAAATGTTTTTAGAGTAAAATCTGTTTTTTTTAACTCAAATTTAGAATATATTTTTTTTAGATTAATTTTAGAATAATTTAGTTTTAATTAGAATAAAATAGAATTTCACTTAGTAATTAATTAAGAAAAAAAAACATCAAATTCTCAAAAACCAAACTTGTTTTAATTCGATTAAATTAAAAATTAAGATATGCAAAAATATTAGTCTCCGAGGAACGAATCACAAATATTTCAACGAAACGAATTGTGCGCTTGCGATTCAGATGTCTTTATTTTTATTTTTAGCACAACAGTGCCCAACTATGCACACTGTCTGCTGTCAGGCCATGTCAGGCCAAGGTGGAGTTGAAATCCTGGATTACGTGTGTGGGGTTCGAATCTAGGGTATATACGATGATCATAATTTAAACAAAGGTCTGGAATTTGTTATATGATGCATGTACCGACTATAACTACAATTAGAATTAGGTTTGAATACAGAAATAGATTCGTGTACACTAATGTTGTATTTATAGATTTTTGATAGAATAATGTCATTATAATTGTATTAGGAATTTTTTTCCAATTCATTGTAGACATTTTTCCAATTCATACTAATGTTATATAGATTTTTGATAGAATAATGTAATTATAATTGTATTAGGAATTTTTTTCCAATTCATTGTAGACATTTTTCCAATTCATACTAATGTTGTATGTATAGATTTTTGATAAAATAATGTAATTATAATTGTATTAGGATTTTTTTTTTCAATTCATTGTAGACATTTTTCCGATTCATAGACATCTTTTTTATTTGTTTATTTGTAATTGATTTTATTTGTTTATACATATTTTATTTGTTTATACTAAATTAAAAGAAGACGTGTTTTGTCATGAATTTCATCTTGTCGATCTTAGAGTCATGGATAACTGTTTGAAAGTTACTCAGAATGTTGATCATGCGTTTAATCTTGCTGCTCATATGGGAAGCATGGGCTTCATTCAGTCTAATCACTCGTTGATCATGTACAACACCACCATGTGTTTCAACATGCTTGAAGCTGGAAGGATCAATTTAGTTCTAATAATGAAGAAACAAAAACACATTGCTAGAATTTGTTATATGATGCATGTACCGACTATAGACATCTTTTTTATTTGTTTATGTATTAATTTGTAATTGATTTTATTTATTTAAACATATTTTATTTGTTTATACTAAATTAAAGATATTTTTAAATAAAATTTAGTTCTAATGATGAAGAAACAAAAACAAATCGATGAAGAAAGGGTATTATAGTAAATTAACAAAGTGAAAATTATAATAAATATATAAGGATATAATTTGTAATCCAATGGATGACTTTTAATCAAATTTTTAATACAACGGATCATATATGCTTTTGGTAGTACAACGACCATACCAAAAATCTGGATAAGATCTCCCTTATGCTTATTATATATAAGGTATTAATATCCAACGGTTCTCTATCAAGATCTAACGGTATTTATTATTATTTTGATGATAAGGTACCAAAATTATGGACAAGATCATCTCACACTTATTATATACAAATAAATTTTTTTTAAAAAATTATTAATAATTTATTAAACAAAAATTCAATCTTCAAAAATCTATACTTTTATTGTTGAAAATAATAAAATTCCTATAACCCGATTTTTTGCTAATCCTAATAAATATTTATTTGTTTAAAAATAAATATTATTTTCAAAATTAGGATTAGCAAAAATCCTACAAGGTTAGGATTAACAAAAACTTAGGTGAGTGGATTATAGTATAGGACAAGGGGGTGGGCCTCCGTTTATAATGCAACACATAACTGCATGAACAAGGCGGGAACGCCGGGAAGGAATAAATATTTTTTATTATTTTTTTGGAAAAGTCACACATTAAGATAATAAAGAGATACAAAAGAGTTTTAAAGTCTAAGAATTAACCATAACTTTCTGAGAACTTTTGCAATAACTAGTCACTAGAGACTAAGGACCCATTTGTTTATAGATGAATGAGTCTGAACAGAATGAGTAATAATTCTGTTGTCCAAATTGTTTGATTAAATATTTATTTATCTGAACGATTCAAGAAACATCTGGACAACTCACTCTCAAAAATCTAGTTAAACCTGTTAGATCTAAATAAATAATCACGGATCATCTTATGCGATATTATCAAGGTTACACGATATAACTGTAGGACGGAAGCGTACCTGATTCCATGACGGTAGATATGAATACGGATTATGTGACTTGATCTTCCACAGACATGATTCGCCTCTAGCCGTATCTCTCTCTAACTGATGGGAATAGAGGAGTAGAGGTTGTGAATAGTCTTGGGGACCATGACCCTATTATGTTCATTATATAGTACTCTAATTAGACCCCATTAACCCTAATCAGATTACTATTGGGTATTACACATTACAAAGCCCATACCGAACAAGATGTTATTGGACCCTTTATTTAAGACCATTAAATTAGTCCAAATATAGAATAAACATTAAATATAATTGTCTTTAATTTGTAAGCCCATAATTATTATTAGATTATAAAATATAATCTAACAATCTCCCACTTGGGCTACAAATTGTTCCAAACAACAATTACATTCAATAACCATAAGTGCGCACAAAATTGTTTATTATTTAGAAAACATCTTCCTTAGTCAATCTGGTCCATCTCATATATAAACATGGAACCAAAGCGACCTTCGTCACATTGTCGTAACTCGATCCTCAATGATCACCACATAAATATATTCAATGACATAGATCAAGTATGGATGTGTAACTGGAAATTACATGCAATGTGTTCTCAATCATGCCTATTTCCAATTGGTCCTTAATACCTTAGTGAGATCAATCTTTATTCTTTCAAACTTTATGTCAAAACCACAATTGATAGAGATAGTTCATATAGAGCAATAGAGAGATATAAATAAAATAAATTTATTCTGCAGAATACTCAAAAACATAATGTATCACCATAGTGTCAATATCAAAACTGAGTACCGAATATAAGAACAAAACAAAAAAAACTCCCACTAAAACTGAATATTCTCCAATGAGACAACACCCATATGAGCAGTATGCCCAAGGAAAAAAACTTTATGGTGTCAAAACTTTAGTAGGTGGTTCTGCTAGCATAGAATTTGTTCTTATATACTCAATATACACTAATTGAAATTGCATTCTCTCTACAATAACTTGATATTTAATGTCTATCTGTTTAGACATAACAAAAAAAAAAAAACTTAACTAGAAGTAGATTTTATTGTATCTACACAACCAACATAATCAGAATCAAAATACATAATGATCTCCAAATTTTTCGATTTCTGATAAACGAGCATGTAATATTTTGTTCCTTACAAGTACATTATAACCCATTTAATTACAATCCAATGATCCATTCCAGGTTTACTCGAATATCTGCTTAACATACCCACAATGAATGCCAAAATCGGTAGGGTACTAAACTTGACCATACATAAAACTCCCACTGAACTTATGACATAGCCACAAGTGCCATTATTGTCTTTACTGGATCTACTAAGTGGCACTTTCTCTTGAATTTGTTGAGTTTGCTCTTCTTGAGCATTATCTTGATTTTGAGTAGGAAACTTTATAGGTATATCCACATTGTTATCTTGAACTACACGAGGCATAGAAACTAATTCTTCCTCAAAGACAACATCGTGACTTTATCTTCCCCCTCAAACTCAACATCCTCAAGAAATCTAGAGCAAGATGCTTTTCAAGTTCATCAAGGAAATCTTTAACAGATACCTCATCGGAGTCTTTACATACCGCCCCCGAATGCTTCAGGAATGCTGCACTTTATCATCATTAGACTTAAGCGATTCGAACGCTCCCACTTCTCAAAGTTCAATTTCTCAGTATTAGAACTTTTATCCGTAAGAGAAGGAGGTTGTTCTTTCCTTATAGCATAATCTAAATCCATGCAGCCGAGAACTAACAGAACGTTCTCTTTCCAGCTCTTAAAGTTTGTGCCGTTAAGCACAGGAATAGAGTTCATGTTGGTAGTTATATTAGCAGCAGATGTATTAACTATCAATTTAGAACAAAAAACATATAAGCTCGCATAATGAAAATTCATGTCATATGCATACATAATAGCACAAAAAAAAATTGAATTTAAATACTATAGTGTGTGTGGGCCCATTCAAACAAGATACCTAGCACAACATTAATATTTATTCTTTGGACAGAAATATTAACTTGCAAGTGGTACTCTCCACGCAGAAATCAAATATTAATAATAAATTCGGTCAAGCAATAACCTTCCTTTGGGCCGGTTTATTACTCACATGAAAAATTTATAATCATTACATATTTATCCCCGCACGTACATCCATTATTTGACCATTAAATAATCTTCCTTTGGGCCGATTATTATAACGCATAAATAATAAACATACACATCCTATTATTTCAAAATAAATAAATCTACACATAAATATCACTTTGGCAATATTTTGCTTCAACTCACTTATTCGCGAAATAAAAGGACAAGAAAAATTTCTTTCTTAAAAAAAATGTGCCCAAATCCGTATTGTTGTAAAATATTAAAATAAATCACCAAAATATTTTAATACTATTTACAACCATGTTACAAGTCATTAAGAAAATTTCAAAAAAAATTTATCTCACTGAATCCAACTTGTAACTTAAATTAAAAACCAATAGGAAAATTAATTCCCAGACCTGTACAGCTTATGTTACATGATATAAGCAACCCATATATCATGGTCATATAGTATTATTAAACAAATAGACCAGATGCTTTTATCAACAAAACAAGACTGTGATTATGCCGTACATAGAAAACGCACAATCTAATAACATGTATTATAATCACGTGAACATGTAAATCAGCATAAAATATACATCATGTCCTTTAACAACATAACTTGATTCAATTTATTCATGTACACTAAATAGAGTAATACACATGCGGCCATAATACGATTAACCTTAGTGCTAACAAAATCTCGCATTGTAAACCATCGTAGACACATAACAAGAGATCTCATAACAGGAGGATATTATTAAAGCCGCAAATTAGTAACCCAATTTTACATGGATAAAGAAAAACAATCATAAAATAAAATTATGATCAACCCTAATAACTCGACATAAGATAGGCTCGGATACCAATTGTTAGATCTAAATAAATAACCACGGATCATCTTATGCGATATTATCAAGGTCACACGATATAACTATAGTACGAAAGCGTACCTGATTACATGACGGTAGATATGAATACGGATTATAGGACTTGATCTTCCACAGACTTGATTCGCCTCTAGCCGTATCTCTCTCTAACTGATGGGAATAGAGGAGTAGAGGTTGTGAATAGCCTTGGGGACCAAGACTCTATTATGTTCTTTATATAGTACTCTAATTAGACCCCATTAACCCTAATCAGATTACTATTGAGTATTACACATTACAAATCCCATACCGAATAAGATGTTATTGGACCCTTTATTTAAGACCACTAAATTAATCCAAATATAGAATAAACATTAAATATAATTGTCTTTAATTTGTAAGTTCATAATTATTATTAAATTATAAAATATAATCTAACAAAACCATCCATATCCTTGTCACTTTGTGCAAACTTTGCCTTCTATAATTTCACCCTTGACCCCTGCTTTCTATCAATTCAAATATTCAATGTACACATTTTTGTTTCAACATTTACTATTAATATTATAATTTAAATCAATTCATTAATTTAGAAATTGTTATAAGAATTAGTTTTATTAGTGTTATTTATTTATTTAATTAATTATCAAATGCTAAGGTTTTGATTTCAATAATTTGAATAAAAAATAGTTGCTAACTCTAATTCCCGACACGGATACTAAATATCACATGTCATGATCTAAATGATTACAAAATAATAGTCCTTCAGGCATTTATGTGATTTTCCAGCAATAAAAACATCCCAATTTATCAAGTCATTGATATCACGTCATTTGGAAACCAATTTCGATATTCTATGAACTATTGTATTATCTTAAATAGTTATAATAACTTTTTATTTAAATATTTAAATAAATTTATTAAAATAAGTATAAAATTATTATTGTTCAGAAAAATTTGAAAACAAACTTAACAAATGACATCATTGATTCAACATTCATATTAATCAATCATCTAGAATTTTAATCGTTCTAAAAAAATCATTCAGATTTAAAAATGGTCCTTAAGCCCAGACTAGAGAAGGATAAATGACAGATAAAACTACTACATAATAGAATTTCTATCTGGCTAAAGACTAAGTCATAAGATTGTGTAGAACGTTTCAAAACTGAGAACCCTTGGCCCAAGATAAAATCTTCCACAACGGCTGCAAAGAAATCTTCATGAAAGACATAGCCATTATGCATGACCCCTTCACTTCAGAGCAATGTTCTAAAAATCGCTAGACGGATGTAGGCGGTGAGCCTACCTTCTAGCGATTAATTGGCTAGGAGGCGATTAATCGGATGTATTAAAATATTTTTTTTATATAATTTAAATTTAATATTTAAAATATATTTTATATAAGTAAAAATATATATATCTTCATTTTATTATTAAATATGATAAGTGAATTTACCCTTACATTTGTAAAGTATATATACTTATTTAAAAATATATATATTTTTAAAGGTTTATTTTTAATTTGATTGTTTTTTTAAAATTTGATCGATTAATCGTCGTCGAATACCGCCTAGGGCCGATTAATCGCTGCCTAATCGATTATTCCCGCTTAACTAATTAAACTGCCCAATACCACCTAATTTCGCCTAAGCCCACCTAGACGCCGCCTAATCAAAAAAATGCTAAATAATCGATTTTTGCAGAATTTAGACGTTTTCTAGCCGCCTAGGCCGATTTTTAGAACACTACTTGGGAGAGAAGGAGAACCAAAGTCTACAGGATCTTCCTCATCATTCTGAATTTCAATAACACATAAATATTGTTCCATATGATCTAATTATGTTATTTTATATTAATTAATTTAAATATTTCATCTAAGTTCAAAAATATTTGAACTAAATATGTTGTTGAAAAGTATAGAACCTTGAATTTTGGTCTTATTATCCCTCGTACTCTTATTATATAACTAACTTGTAATCTGTGCAACGCACGTTTTTTTAATAATTCTAATTATATAATTTAATTTTTAATATTTATATGTTATTAGTTTTTAATCTATATTCATAATTTTAAAGGCTAGAAAATTTTTTTTCTTTATTTTTAATATATTTCGAATATTTATGTTTAAAATATAATTTATTAGAAAACCCGACTAAAACATAATTATAAACTTCATTTTTATTAGGTTTCAGAACCTCAATTACAAATAGAAATTGAGTATAAATTTACGTATTAATTCAAAATGGCCTCCTTATCAAATTACAACTACTTTTTAGTTTGGACTTGTCAAAAATCCAATTCGAATACAACCTCTTTTAATTTGTATCATTTTTAGATAATAGTTTCTTCGTTTTATTTGATATCTTGATCGTTTATTTTAAAAGAAATTAGATTTAATGGTTGAGATTGTTCTAACGATACATAAACCAAAGTTCTAGATAAGATTTCTATTATGGTTATAATCCGCGCAATGCATTGTCTTTTTAATATTAAAAATTATATTAATTTATTACTTTTTTAACTATTTTTTATTGTTAAACTTTATCAATATTTTCAATTCTAGTAATAAAAATATTTATTTTTTATATGCTGTTAAAATCAGAATTGAACGATTTTACAATCTAGACGAAATTTATGAAGTTTTTTTTAAGTTAGTGATGGTTTAACAATTATCATTCGATTGGAATAACCCTGAAAAAAGATGATTACGAATTTTAATATTAAAAATTATAAAAACACAATGATTTTTCATATGTGAGGGAAGTTACATGAGATGTGACACATGTTTTTTTTTTCTCTTTAAAAAATTTACTAATAGTTGATTTAAATAATTAATATACAATTTAAATTAATTAAAATATGAATTTTAATATTAAATCGAATAATTCCCGCTTATTTATCTTTAGATCTAATTGTCCTTATGTTTTTTTTTATCGTCTTAGAGCATCTTCAATGGGGCAAACCTCTTAGTTAAAATTTATCACTACAATGGAGCATATTTCTTGTCTAAAATTTTAGCTAATACTCTATATCTTTTCAATATTGGGCATATTTTTTGAAACTCTAGAGATATGTAGTAAATGTCATGTCATTTCCAGCCCATTTTCCCATAATTTGACAAAAAAATTAACAATAATAATAATAGTAATACCTTTTTGAAATATAACCAACTATTATAGTCAATCCCATTGGAGCAAAACTCCCTACAGGTTCAGTAAATTTTAGCTAACTATTACTTTTTTGAAATTTAATCAATCAACTTAGTCAATAACTTTGGAGATGCTGTTATACCAAAATTTTGAATAAAATTAGTTAAGCCAAATTTATTTTTACCCTTTTAATTATTATTAATCTTATAATTTGTATCCTTATATTAAAATGTTATATAATTTGAAGGAGGTTATTCCTTCAAATTCAGTTGCCCGGACTTACGGTTATGGTGTCCGCTTATGGAGTAACTAAAGTTGGGCTAAACTTACAGAAAAAAAAAAGTTGGGGCAAACTGACGTTTAAAATTTGTACTACAGTCTCATCAAAATTAGAATTTCTTTTGAAACAATTCGAAATTATTTATTGATAGGGTATTAGTCGTGCCTTATACATGTTCTAATAATTTATATGTTCTAATAATTTATATTTACATGTTCTAATTATTTTTTGATAAATTGATATCTGTAAAACACACATCGATCATTACATTTTTTTGATGTTTATTAATAATTCTTAATTTGAGATCTTTGGTCTTTTAACACAATTTTATTTATTTTTTATTCAAATCTTGAATTTTTATAATATAGTTAAAGTTATATAAATGAAATTTTAATATGTTGTTGGTACTTGTATATTATCTCTTTTATTCTTATTCTTATTACTAGTTTATAACCCATGTAACGCACGGTTCCTTTTCTAATATCTATAATTATATTAATTTTTTTAATATTTATAAGTTATTAATCTACATATCAAATTGTTATTAAAAATTAATATATATATATATATATATATATATATATATATATTATTTTACACGTTCAATTTTAATATTAATTTGTGCTCTATCTTGAATTCTTAAAATTTGATTTGGACAATTTTACAACGCACATGAAATTAATAAAATAATCTTTAATTTAGTAATGGTTAACAATTATTTTTCAATTAAAACTATGCAAAAACAAAAGAGAGAAGAAATTGACGATTTTTTACGTTGAAAATTCTGTTCGATTTATGAAATCTACATATATTTCGTTTTGATTATCAAAATACCCTTTTTATTAGTTGAAGATAGTTCTACTAACAACCAAATATAGTTTAAATAATAAGTGTAAGAGTGATTTTGTCCAAAACTTTGGTAGTCACTAGTTTGGTCTACAGTACGACAAAATAAATAAGAACCGTTAGATCATAAAATGAATAGATGAAAAACGATGGATCTAACATAAAAAATATTTTATTTTTAACATGTAAACTAAAAAATGTATTAATATTGAAATACAAAAAAGTGTGTGTCAATGATTTAAATCATATAATTTGGTTTTCTACATTGAATAGAATTATCAATTTAGCTCTTTTACACCGAATAAGATTAATGTAAAAATTTGTAATTATATTTTCTCTAGAGATTCTGAGGGTTTCCATTTCGATAATAATTGTTAAATCATCAATGAATTAAAGATAAATTTATGAGCTTCGCGTGGGCCGTAAAATCATCCAAATTTGATTTCTAGATCTCAAGATTTAGCCAAAATAGTAAATATGAACTTTTTTTAATATTAATAAAAATAAAATTCAGTTGTATCTGTTGAGTATGAAATACACAGACATGAAAATACAGAGGGGGTGAATGTATTTTCAAACTTTTTCTTTGAATAAACTTTTAAGAACAATGGTTTGAATGTTTGAGCTTGTTTGATGTTTGTATGTAGCTAGGTGTGTGTGTTTTTGTGTTAAAGAAAACGTAAGTGCGGAATAAAGGCACAAGAACACACTCACTCACTTTAATCTAATACTGTATTAGATAAAGATTTGCTACAACCTGTGAATACAAATGGTAGTATTCTCAGCTTCGTTTTCTCAGAGAGATGTTCTAAGTTATAATGAGAAATCTCCTAAAAACTTAACTGCTAGAGAAGAGAGGTTGTACGCTTATAGAACATGTGTACAACCTACTTACTACAAATAACGTGACAGACAAAATTACTTTCTAACATGTCTATCCCTTTTTGAGTAAACATCCAAACGGCTTGAAATTTGACTTCCTTTAACTCTGCTCAGATCCTAGCAGCTTGTCTCCTGTAATAACTCTCTAAGCTTCTTGTAGTCTTTCCAAAGGCACTTTACAGTACTGTGGTCCTGAAAGTGTTTTGGCTTGCTGCAGGTTTCTGACTTGTACAATCTTCAGTATTTTGTCTCCAAGACTGCACTCGAGAAGTAACTAAGTGATTGATTCGAGAACTAGAATTGACTTGATAGATAACTCTGAGTTCTCGTATATTTTATAATTGACATATTGAATCACTTCTCGAATTAGTCTTTTCTTCAAGAATCCTTGACTTTTCGAATAGAACTTTTAACTTATGGAATCCTTGAGATGTCGAATAGCTTCCTGAGTCCTTGAGATATCGAATGTAGCTTTGACTTGTTGACTCTTGGAAAACTCGAATGATGCTTTGACTTGTTGACTTCTTGAGTTCTCGAATAGAGTATTAGACATATCGAATATCGGAGTTATCGAATGAGACTTTGACTTGTTGACTTCCAGAGATATCGAACAGTGTCTTTATAGATATTGAATCCTTGACTTGTCGAATGCTAGACTTCTCAAATAGAGCAAAATACTTCTCAAATTAGTACTTAGGCAAATCTTCAATCTTCAAAATCCAACTGTGTTTATTTCTGCAGCCTTGTTCTCCAAGCTTGAGGCATGATCTCTTGATTTTCTTTCAAGCATTATTTCATGACGAATTTATACAATTACACAGGTAGAATTTTGATGCCTATTACAGGTACTAAAACAAGTAGAAACTCTACATCTAGAGGTTCCCCTAGTTAAAGGGTCATGTAAGTAATGCAAAGCATTACAAACAATTAGGCTTGTTATTAGATGTATTCAGGCATGCCTCTGTGACTAACAATCTCCCCCAAATTGTGAGTAAGACTCTTAGTCACAATTTCATGTCTAATAACAAGCTTAATTATACATAAAGATAAAGTTTGAAAAGTACAGGTATGAATTTGATTAACAACATGGATAAAATTACAAAGAGAGCATTCTTACAGACTATGAAGAATTACTAGCCTTTTTCCATTGAGTTCATCCCTTGAGCCTTGGCTTCTAAATCATCATATTCCTTCTTTTTCCTTTCTTCTTCTTTTCTTGCATTATCATCCATAGCCTTTATGATATCTGCCATAGCATCCAGTTCTTCAAGTATAATTGAGTTCTTAAAATCTTCAAGTACTGGCTTCAACACACTTGCAGGGTAATATTACACTACTAAAAAAATGCTAATAGACATCGGTTTCTGGCCGATGTCTTTGAAAAATCCTAACCGATGTCTTTGTCGGTGATGTCTAAAGTCGAAAGTTTCGACATCAGTTTCTGGCCGATGTTTATTAACATATAACACATCAGTTTTAAAAATATTTCTGATGTTTATGTACTGTCTTCTTGGGTTAACTGCATGAGGTTAACTTTTGAATTGTTATATTAGAGGTCTTAGGTGTTATTTAACATATAGCAAACATAGAATAATTTGACATATACATCTGTTTTTTTCCAAATATTGATGTCTAAGCCTTTATTAACATCGGTAAATATTAAGAAAACCGATGTATAATGTGGCCATAGACATCACTTTTAGACGATATTGAAGATATCTATTGCATTGGTTATCTATTTTTAAAACTGATGTCTGAGGTCCCTCAGACATCGTTTTTAGCTGATGTTTAAGACTTCTAATATATCAGTTCTTTATTAAGATAAACGATGTGCAAAGCCCATTAGTACATCATTTTTTTTGTCTCTAATCGATTTGTAAGTTATCAGTAGACATCAATTTTTATTGACAATTGGCTGTGTATGTAATTATTAGATATCAATTTTTCTCTGTTTGACATTTAAAACTAATGTTGTTTTTCATATTGATACAAACAAAAATTGATTCTAAAAAGGGGAAATAGGCTGGCTTCAGGCATCATGGATCACAAGCTGTTTTGATGGAAGAGGGAAGGAAACAGAAGAAAATAGATTAGAAATAAAGATCGAGGATGTTCGGTGTTAATACTAAAAAATCACTGTAACTAGCTTATATGCTGACTTTATAATTTAGAGCAACTTGCTAACTAATATCCGATATAAAAGAGGAGGCATTATCTACCTGCTCTAGGGACCAGTGGATCTTATAATAACAATGATATTTCTTTAGCAAGCATCTAATATCAACATCAAAGGTATGTAAAATCTGAAAATCCAAAGATGAGGTATAATAGGAATCATAAGTCAACAAGGACACTGATACGTCAAAGTTTTACTAACAAATATTATAAACATAATCAGCAGCTAAAAGTATTCTGTTATTCAACTTATGTCATATATTTGATGTAATATGCATGTATTTTTCATAATCTTGAACTCTGTTATCCACTTCCTCAACATCTGCTGCCTGTCGCAGAATTCCTTCTACTTTGGTTCCTGTTGCAGAATACAATAGAACACACGAATTAAATCATAAACATTGTTAACTGTGCACCAAGCCTACCTATAAATATTCATCCTGCTTATCACATTTTATAAAAAATAAAACACATAATGAAGTACTCAGAGGCTGCTCATTTATATGTCAAATAAGATGAATTATTAATAAATACTTCACACAACACATAAATACCAATCGCAATGAAAATATGCTAAAAAAATCAAATAAACTGATAATGGAGGTTAGTGTTAAAGATGTAACTAGAGCTAAATTTCAAATGATAATAAGCAATTGTGCAAAAAAAAAAGAGGTCAGAACAAGCATACTACAAATTCCAATCGCAATTAAAATAAAATCTTCATATCAAATTTAGCAAAAAAGCAAAATGAATAAAACTTCATTTCCAGCAAGTCATATTACGTACCATGCTTCTCGAGAAATTGCAGAGCTTTCTCTAGGAAGGACGGCAGTGATTGATGACATAAAACTGACTTGTGGCACAGAAATCATTGATGTAGCTTGATCAGAAACAAGTGCTAGTGAATCTTTGATCAGAAACAGGTGCTAATGAATCCTTGATCAGAAACAGTTGCTAATGTACCGCATTATTTTCATTATCCTCCAAAGTGTTCATTTCTACAGATTCATAAAACTGGAGAACTAGAAATGATCAACCAAGTATAAAAACATATCCAGAAAACTAACAAATCTCACCACTTCTTTATCTCTACATATTCTTTATCACTACAGGTGCTATTGATAATCATTTTTTCTGTATCCACGAAAAGTGACCATTTTTTTGTGTATTTAACTCTCGTTGCTACTATATTATATTTTAACACTCACGCCAAAACCATAACCTAAAGCCATAAACAAATCCCCAAATAAACATTCAAGTTTATATATAAATAAACTAAAGCTATGCAGCATTACAAATCTTCAATTGAAAACATTCAAGCATTCAACCTAAACATGGAAGCTATACAAACAACTAAACATTCAACCTAAGAACAAAATAAAAAAAATTAGGGTTTTGAGCTCAAAAATCCCCAACTGAAAACTAAATCGAACTAATTGAAATCAAACATAAGCTTAGCAACTTACCAGTTTGAGCTTCAAATAAATCGAATTGAGTTTACAGTTTTGTAGCTTCAAATCAAACAATCTCCGGTCGAATTAAGTTTCGAGAAAGAGAAAGATGATAGTACAAAGAGAGAGGAGGGTGAAAGTATAGACAGGGGGGAGAGAGAAAAAGAGAGAGGGAGAGAGAAAGGAGAGAGAGAGAGAGAGAGAGAAAGGCGAAATTTAAGGTTCTTGAGGGAGGGGGAAGGGGTGAGGCTGTGAGTCGAGGGAGTATGAGAATGAGATTTAGTAATATTTTGATTTTAGTTTTTATGTTTTCAATTTTATTTAATTTGCTTGAAGGAGAGAGTATGCTTGATAAGTATGGGGGGAAACCAAAATTTGGTTAAGGGGGAACATCAGCGGGCAAATGAAATTTAAAGGGGGAAATAAAACTAAGGGGGGGGGGGGAGGGGGGAATGCGCGCACGTTTAATTTTTTAAATAGAGATTTAGACATTGGCTCATAAATGAAGTGATGTTTAAATGTTTTTAAGAAAAGGTTTAGACATCGGTTGATAAATGAAGTGATGTCTGAATGTTTAAAAGACATCAGTTTTATTTTCGCTGATGTTAAAAAGACTTTTAACATCAGTTTTATTTTAATCGATGTTAAAGACCGTGATGTCTATTAACAGATTTTTAGTAGTGAATGGTTGACCATGTTCATTCCGATGTTGACATTATCTCCATTCCTCCTCCTATATTTTACAATATAGGGATTGAACTGAACTATGCATAACCCTTTAGCCCTTAACTCTTCTACTCTGGATTTCAAGCTCATCAAGCTCATCCTCTCTCTTTTTCCACTTTTCCAACCTCTCCTTCCTCAACTTCTCCTCATGATCTCTCTTCATTTTCACAAAGTCAATTAATTCTAACTTCCATACTCTTTCTAATTCATCTTCAATGTTAAGCATTGCAATTATCCTTTCAATGTCATAAAATCTGCCCTAGTGTTGACACATTCCTTGCTTGAACTTGAACTGTCTACCATCAGTGTATTTGAATTCAAGACAGTCATCAACAATAGCCACATGATAGATTCTTTGAGCCCTCAGAAAAAGCAATTGATCTTCATCATAATCTTCATCAAGAGGTTGCAACTTCAGCCCTGGGACTATTGTGATGGCTTGGGAGTCTGGTGACTTTACTTTCTTTTGCCTTTTTAGCCTTGGACTTGAATTTTACCTTTGCATCTTGTCACTTGAGAGTAATCTGAAACCTTTGACTTTGGACCATTGTAGTACACCATTAGCAGTTTGCTTTTGGAGACATACTGATGGTTTCTTGACTTGTATCTTCTCTGCTTGAGGTGGCAAAACAGTTGCAGAAGTCATAGATGTAGATTTTGGTAGGTCATTACTAACTGCATACACCCTAGACATAGAGTCTTGTGTTGTGATGAGGTTATTGTTAGTAATGCCTAGGACATGTTGTTTTCCACTCTTTCTCTCATAGACTTTCCCTCCATCTTTGCCATCATCTCCCTTCTTGCTCTTATCATCTTTTTTTTCTATTCTTTATCATCCTTATTACTCCTGTGATGTCTTCTTCTCCCATCACCTTTGTCTTCACCCTCATTATCCTTATCTCTCCTTGCTTTAGCCATTTCTGGGACAATGCCAGTTGCTATGAAAGTTCAGAGAATCCTTAATGCCTCCAACTCTTCAGCAGTTCTTAGTCCATTATTATAACGACCTAGAATTTTTCGCGATTTTGTAAGTATTTATTTAGTCGTTAAATGAAAAATTATGCGAATTATATGATGGATATATTTTTGTAAAGTTAAGGTAAGTGTGAAAATCATGTTTATATGATTATGTGATGATTGGTATGTGTCGTAGATGTTCGTGGAATTTTATTTGTATTTTTAGAGCATTAAAAGTATTTTTAAAGTGAATTTTTAATCTTCCAAAAATCTTATAAAATCATTGGAGTTGTTTTAAATCATGAAATCTTTTGCACTATCATCTTTGTGACATGATTTAGTTTATAAAATTGGTAGAAGTAATTGTTTGTGTGTCTAAGTATTTTTAAAAGACTTTAAAACCTTTATTTCATTTTAAAGGTCTTTTATTTCAAAAATTCATAATAAATTCATTTTTGACTCAAAAATTATTTTAAAAATATGGGGAGATTTGTAATTTCTTAAATCTTTTTTTAGAATTTTTTAAAAAATATTGTTCCCTGATTTTCTAATTTATTTTGATTTTTAAATGATTAAATATGAGTTTTTATAATAAAAGTAGATTTCCAGCATTTACTAAATTACTAAATTGCCCCTAAGGCTATATATCAGTACCCACCTCATTTCCTTCCTTCTTGTCCGAGAGTTCTTCAGCGGGGTATATTCTCTCTTCCCCTTCTCATTTATTTTTCGATTTTCAACATCAAAATCATGCTAATATCTCGATTTTAATTATCTATTTTATGTTATTATGTGTTATAGTTGATTATGTGAAGTTTTGGAGGAATAATATGTGTATAATCGTATGTATAGATCTGAAATTTTAACATGCATGACCTGTTAGGTGTTGAATTGGTGATTAAACAATTGTATGATGTAAATTATAGCTAGAAATTGAAGTTTGGTGTACTTTGGAGGTTGGTCTCGATGTTTGACCGAAACCCCACCATCGTTAGTGGTGTTTTCCGGCGAGTCTATGACGGCTGGTGGTGGATCTGTGGTGGTATAGTGTGTAATTGCTTTGGAGTGTTATTTTCTGATTAAACTTGGTTGCATGTGTAGTTTAGATAAGTTTTAGTTGGAAAGTTGAATTTTCGAATTCACAAATTCTGAATCATTGTAAAATTCGTAGCTGATTCACTATTAATCAGAATATTATGGTTTTAGACTCTTTGGAAAGATAATTTAATTATCTACAACTTTCGTTCTTTAAGTGTTTTGAGATTGTGCTTTCAAGTATGAGTATTTCTGCGATTTGTAAAACCTGTCAGTACGATTCCGAATTCTGAACCTCCATCTTTGAAAATTCGTATTAAATTGAAAATGTGTTCAGAAATTTTGAGCCTTACCATTCTGGAAAGGACTCGAAACGTTCTAAAACTTTTATGTCTTAAAATTTTCTGTTTGAGTCCATCTAGGTGTATTAAAATGTTCTTCTTTCAAACTGATCAAGCCTGAATTTTAGAATCGATGGCTATTTTGTATGTTATGACTAGACATATGGTTTTTTGTGCTAATATAAGTGAGTATTATTTGTTAAAATGATTTATAATGGTAACTTGATACCGTGAATACATAAATGGTATCTATTAAGTATAAATGAGTTTATGTGCTATTAATGGTAAGTAGTATGACTATAACTTGTATATGGATTAGAAATCCATTGAGGTTGGTTTGGCTGTGATTTGAGTCGGTTATGTTTCGACGGGCTAGTCCTATATACAAAGGAAGTGCTGCCCGATTTTCGTTAGAATTATAAATTATAAAATGTGTAGTAGCATAGTATAAGTTATTTAAAAATCAAGTTGACATTATGTGTTAATTGATTAAGTGACATACGTGAACTGCATGTTTTAATTGTTAAGTGTTTAAGTGATTTGCATGGCTAATGAGAGCTATGTGTTATGTACTTAAGTACTTATCTGATTATGCTAGATTGTCTGGTAAGTATAACTCGTACGTGTTATATATGTTAAATTATTAAGCGTTATAGGACCCGTTTGGGTAGAATAGAGTTAGACGATTGAGGATTATAGTGTACCGAAATAGTACTTTACCTTATTATAAGTGCAAGTAGGAAGCCGGTAAGAAGTCATTATGCGTGTAGATGGAATTTCAAGGACGGGGATATTTATCGGAGTTGACAAGTATATTGATATCGGGACGGACGAATTATAGAAGAAAGATGGATGTATAGTTGATTAGAGACCGTTATATAATGAAGAAGAGACTGACGCAAAGTGAGTAACGAATCGATGTGTTAGAAACAGAACTACGTATATTGAGGCAAGTGTTTCGATTCCTCATTTATTGTACAAGTGAAGTATATCTGCTTCTGTTAATTATCAAATATTCTTTCAAATCAGTTTGCAAGTAATCAGTACCTTGTTGTACCATTCCATTGAGTTATCTTGTGAATTATCCTTAAATATACATTGATTGATATGCACCCTGTCACTACCCTTCTGTTGATTAACAATGAAGTTTGGTTCTATAACCTGTCCCCTGCTTTAGATTAAGACCTTTATTGTGTCTATCACCTTATACCTTATAAACCCGATCAGACTTTCAAGTCTTAAATACAAATTTTAAAACTTAACACCTATTTCACAAGTTATTGATTGATAACTACCTTCCAGTCTACCAAACCATGTTTTATTAACTCCAGTATTACTTACACATGTTTTCTTAACTTTTATCCTACTGAACATTGTTCTAAAGAACCAAGTTTTACTAAACTTCTGTTTTAAAGAACCAGGTTTTAACGAAGCTTGTTTTAAGGAATAATATTTTTACTGAACTTGACTTTCAATGAACCTTATTTCAACAGAACCTTGTTTTAAGAAACTATATGTTATTAAAGCCTGTTTTAAAACTCGTAATCAAAAGAACCTTGATTTAGAAAAATGAGACTTATTTAACTATACTCTGTCCAATCATTATTTCATTAATGCAAGACCTTTATCACCATAAATTGACTTGTTGCCCTGCTTTATTGTATTAAAACTCTATATATTACAATGTTGATCAAACCACTAACCTAAAGACTTGATTACCATTTCTGAATATTCATTACCTTTTAAACTGAGTTAATTGCCCTAAAACTAGTCATGATACACATCTTTGACCTTTGACTTAAATTTCCTTCCTTGTACTTTGATCAAATCCTTGATTTCTTTTGAGTCTATATCTTCTTGATTCAGACTTGTATCCCTATTCTCTTGATGTCAGAGAACTTAGTCAGACCTTTGACTTTTATCATTGCAAGTCAAAATGAGTTATTTTCTTAAAATACTTTAAAGTTACTTAGATTGGGCTAATTTGTTATCAGTGAGTCGAAGGTGCTTTGGAGTAAAGGTTTTTGAAAAGATTTAAGTATTAAAATGTTTTACAAATTTAAAAGGGGTTTTCTAAACCTTAATGTTTGCAGAATGTGACTTTGTAAAATGTTAGGAACTCCGTCAAAATGGTTTCTAAGGATTCCTAACGATTGGAGAGGTTAGTGATCGGGTAATACCGATCCGACCTGTTTGTGTATATTTATGGTGTAGTTCTGGTCTGTCCAGTCCAACACCCTTATAGGCCAATGTGTTGCCTCTTGGGAACCCAAGCTATACTAATGAGAGGATGAATGTTCAGAGGGACTTTGTGTCCGGTATGGGGACTTTATGGGCTGATCACCCGTATTGTCTGTTGTGTGAAAACCTCCAATCACTTTTAAAATGTTTTATTTATAAGACTTTGAAAAGAAATTGGTTTATTATTGGAAATGTCAATTGCCTGGCACATATTTTATTATCAACTGTTGCTTTGCCTTTCAATTGATATCCTGTTGTTATCAAACATCAGTATTATTCTATTGCTTCCAGTCATATCATTCTACCATCTTATTATTGTTGGAAGCCAGCTTTATGTTTGTTGTCAGTTTTCAGTTTATTTAGAAGTTGTTGCTTCACTATTCACTTGCTGAGCGTTGTTGGCTCACTCTTGTTTTATTCATCTAACCTTTCAGCTAGACTTAAGAATGGTCTACCTACGTCTGATAATTCGAACGAGTGTGGCAAGGTGTTCTATTCAAGTTAGATTTCAGTATCAGCATGGACACATACAATATTGAACTGTGCTTCTGATAAGAAGGTATAGTAGTTATAATAGTTGTTGTAATTTCGATTCTTGTTTCATACTATAACCTGAGATCGATCCTTGTTGAGGGGTCATCTGTATAATTAAGTTATACTTAATTGTATTGGTTTTGGCACCAAATCTGGACCCCGAATTTGGGGCATCACAATTCTTCTTTTGTAGTTGATCAATGATAGCAATGATAAGTCTGTGATTTAGAGGAGTGAGATCCTTGGGAATGAACAGCTGACTGACATCTTCAATTTTTGTACCAGACTGATAGAGAATGGTTCTTGGACAAGTACACACTTCATGCACTCTATGATAGTGTTAGTGCCCTAGAGACAATGTAGTTGTGCTTCTAGGAAAGACTATTTTGTTATTTGATGATTATGTTCTATAGATTATTCTTCATTAATTTATTATGTCTTAATTTACTGCGATATAAATGTTAGAGTAATAAATGTCCTTGGATTATAGAACATGTATTCTATATCTTTAAGTATGTGACTTAAAAATGAGATTATATGAATAGTGTTTATATTTCTAAATATCCCAAATCGAGCATTATTATTAAGGGACAATTATAATGCATAATGATTAGTATGTTTATTGACAGATGACCACATCTCATTGGTCATAGGTATAGTGATACTAAAGTCAATAACATAGGTGCATGTAATATTATACATGGCACTAATTTAACGCGTTGTGAGATTTTACATGTTAATAAGGTCATTAGAAAGACTCACAGTGATAATGGTGTAGTGATCCTTAGACTTGACATCATTATATTTCTATATGAGGATTAATATACTTTGACTACATTAAAAGTTAGCTTTGACCGAGTGATGATAAAAGTGGAGATCGGGTATATTGTGAGTCGTATGAGAAATATGAATGATAGATATAGGATTTAACCCTCCTATTATTAGGAGAGATATTATTGGCCTCTTGATTGAGTGAGACTATGAAAATGCATGGCCATGCTCAAATATTTTTGTTTTAATAGTCTACTCATTGATCAAGGAAATCCAGATTAAACGTTGAAGAGGATGACTAATGACATGCCTCGAGTTTAATCTATAATATATGGTTAAAGGGATTATATTACATGGAAACATTAATCACGAAAGGTTTAATTGGATCACCAATTATTATTATTACTAGGGTAGCAATGATGTATTACTAGATGCCGCTCATTGTTTATAATTTTATTATTGGATATTAAAATAATTGCCAACGTAATAATAACCTAAAGGGTTACACAATAAGAACGTTAAAAGGAGTTTTAATTTAAATTACGAATTTAAGTTAAATTATTAAATTCGAAATTGGATATTTAATTAATTGAGCTGGTCTTAATTATAATTAAATAGAATTCGAATTTAATATTAAAACCAAATCAGAATGGGTTTGGAGAAGCCCAATTCGATTTAGGGTTTAGCCCAATCTCTCTTCCCTATAAATACATTATAATGTATTGTTTAGGGTTACACTTTTTGCAATTCGTTTTTAGAGAAAAACATATGAGAGGCTAGAGAGAGAGAGATAGGCATGTTCTTCGGCTAGTACCGGCTCTGGTGATCGTTGGACGATCAAGCTTTCGTGTGGACTACTTTGGCAACGTAGATCTCGAAGAGGGCTGCGTGGTGATTGCTTTGGACCTCCATCTATCATCAATTTGTAAAGCTTCTTTAAGGTAATCATCTAACTCCGAATTAAATATCATGTTTTTGCATGGATCCTGCGATAGGGTTTCGATTTTATTGTTTTTAATTATTGCTTTCCGCTGCGTTTGTTGCCTCGAAACCCTTCAGTCTAGCATGTTGACCATTCCTTAGATCAGTATATAAGCTCTTGTTGTTTTCTCCCACCTTCTCAATTAACTCCAAGGTAGCATCAATCTCAGTGAATTTTAAGACCTTCAAGGTGTCATAAGATAGATGCCATATTTTGCCATTGGTCACCATCATAATCTCCTTGAGAAAGATTTGATTAAGCTTCCTTGGGATCACTGTCAAGTACTTGATTTGTTGCTTGAGACTCCTCCTGTACAGTAATGTATCTCCTCCAACCTTTGCCTTTGAGGCTTGCAAAAACTTCAAGAAAGCAGCATCATGATAAGTCTCTGAATTTGCTACTTCTATCAGCTTGGCCTCTGTCACTACACTTACTTCAACTGGTTGATCTTCTTCATGTCTGGAGAGGTTAGCTTGATCAGTTGGCATAGAATCTGCCACCACTGTGGATGTGATTTATTGCTGTAAACCACTTGGAGTAGTGATATGCACAGTTGGTAGGGTGACAGTTGGTAGAGAGGTGATAGGTTTGACATGTTTAGGTTTAGGTAGAGGAATTTCAAAGATTTTGGTTTTGCCTTTCCCTATTGTTTGTATTTGAGATGTTGATTGTGTAGGCTTTGGCTGATCAGAAATGACAATTCCTTTCTCCCCCTTTGGTTTTGAGTCTAACTTCTCCCCCTTAGGCTTGGTAGCAGACACAGTTTTCTTTGTTGAGACCTTTGGGTTTGTAGAAGAGACTGGAGGTTGTGAGGTAGGTTGAGGGACTCCCATATGCAGCATCATGGCAGAAATCATCTATTGTTGATTGAGGAGAACCTCAGCAGTAGATGTGCCTTGAGTGTCCAACTTTTCATTCAGCAGGGCAACAGAATCTTTGAGCTCAGCATTGCATTGTTTTAGAGAGACCACTTCTGATTCCAAACTGTCCACTTTAGACATCAAGTGTGCAGCCTTGAAACTAGTGAGTGATTGCTCTTTGAGTCTTTGTACCTCATACTTTGTCATGTCATGAAGAGGAACATATGTTACTGCCTTATCCCCATTTCGATTAGCAAACAGAATCTTGATAGTAGCATTGGCAGTAGTAGTCTGTACTGTGAGTCTATCCATTTAAGATGTGAGCTTTGTGATGGAGTCTTGTATCATAGGAAGTCTATCATCCAGAGATTTACAGGTTGCTTTGCAGTCTTTGACATTTTTGAAGACAGAGTCCAGAGAAGGAAATTCTTTAGTAAATTGACTTTGAAGCTCTTTCACTATCTTTGTTGTGGCTTTGCAAACTTCTTCAATTTCAAATTTAACTCCCTTGCCTAGGTAGTGAGCAACCTTCAAGCTTCCTTTATAAATATCATTGATAGCCTCATATACTTCACCAGGAGTGAGAGATTTAGCATTTGAGCCTAGTGAAGTGATATATTCCTCCTTTATATATTGAAGAGCTTCACTGAGAGAGATGCTGCCATACCCTTGCATCCATGCATCAACATTACCATCTCTTTCAGCTTTATCTGCTATTTTCTCTTGCTGTTGCTCAATATCTTGCTTGTGACAGAGTAAGATGGCCTCATAGTCAGCATTTGGCATGTTGGAAGTACGAAGATGTTGAGCAATCTTAGTGAACTCAGGAATCTGATCCACAATTAAGCTTTAAAGTGCTTCAACCATCAATTGTGATGGAGCAGACCCTGATCCTGAAGCACTGTCATGTTGCACAGGCTTTAGCCATTGTGACAGAAAGTCAGAGCTAGAGCTAGGCAAGCTAGACTCCTCAATTACAGATGTAACTTCGGTAACCGGATGGATTGACTCTACTACTGTTGTCTCCATAGAAGTGGGATGAGTTACAACAGCAGTTGACACAAGCACAAAGTCTTTAGTGAAAACTAGTGAATCCTCTGTGTTTGTGATGGTGTCATTAGGAGATGCCCCAGTATGCATTCCCTCACCATCTAAATGTGGTTCTTGGGTGGTGAGCAAGGTGTTATGCACCAAGTCACTTGAGTCCATTGGCTCACCAAGAGAAGGGAACTCTTGGTAATCAATGCCTTGCTCCTCAATCACTTGAGTTGCAGGCTCCAAAGAAATTTGAGTGAAAGATTCTGGAAGAGAAGTGTCTTTTAGATTAGATTTTGGCAACTCCCCCCGAGAAATAGAGGGAGTTTCAAGTGTGATATGCTCTCCACTCAGTGTAGTGCCAGCCTTATCACTCCCATATGCTGAATCATTACAAGAAGGTGCATTGGGGAGGATGCTTGATTCTATAGATGCACCCTGTTGAGAGGGCAGATAAAGTGAGCTGTTTGCCCCTGATTTTACAACTTCAGCCATTTGTGTGATTGAAGAGGTGGTTTTCTTTGCTTTATTCTTCTTTGGCCTCTTTAAGGGTGACACAGGTTCCTCACTTTCTAAGCCTAATTCTACAGCCATGGCTACCTCAGATAATATTGTTAAAGGTACAGAAGCAACCTGTTTTCTCTTCGTCTTCTTCTCCTTTTTACTAACATCTTGAGAGGATGATGCAGTGGGCTCACTATTTGGTAATGTGTTTGGTTGAGAAGGTAAGTTAGCAGACCCTCGGTCAACATTTTGTTCAACTTGTACGGGCTTTGCTAACTGTGATTTAGAATCAAATATTGGCATGTTGTGGGGGTAAGACTCAAATAAACTCTTCATATGAAGAGTTATTTCAAGTCTCACATCCACATCATTCCGAGTCTCCAAATTATCAAAAATGAGTTTGGTCATGGATTTAGGATAGCATATTATTTGTTTATCTATCCCAGGTAAATCAATCAAATTTTTATGTACATGATTTAGTGTAGATTGAATGAAACGTGGGAAGAAAATTTCAGTACCTCTCTTGGCTGGAGTCTGACCAAGTCTACCATACAGCTCCTGCAGAATTATGTGTCCAATGTCTATCTTTCTCCCATAGGCTAAGGTATAGCCTATTTGCTGTGCAGGTGCACTGATTTGATCAAATCTGGACTTCCATGTAGTGAAGACTTGAAGGAGAGTAGCAAAAACACAGCTCCATTCTTTTCTCAGAAACTTCCTGTTAAGATGCCCAAGTTTGATTTCATCTTAGTATCTGATGAAATCAAAGAAGTCCTCCAATTCCTCATTTGTGGCTAGAGAGTCATACACCTCTTGTTGTAAGCCCAGTGCTTGATTCATATCCGCTGGAGTGATAGTAACCTCCTTATCTTGAATCTTAAAGTGGAATATTTAAAAGGTTATAGCATTCTCAAGGGAAATAACCTCCACAGTAGTTGTCCTTCAAAATTGTTCAAGGATATCCAGGTACAGGGTTGGGTTAGCTGAGAGTGCATTCTTGATGTATGACTCAGACATTCATCGAACAAAACACTTGAAATTTGCATTTGGTGCTTCCACATCATTGGTTATTGCAATGAAATTGGTGTGTTTGGGGATGGTGAGTTGGGTGTTTGCCATTGTTACAGAGAGAGAGAGATAAAAGATTGAAAGTTTAAGAAGAAGTTTAGCTTTTGCAATTAGGGTTTTTAGAGGTTTAGAAAATTTGGATGCTTGGGAAATCGAATGAAATGAATAGAATATATGTGTAATGGTATAAGTATGAAGTACTTGAATTGTCGATTAGATACACAATATGTATCGACAAGTCAAGCATTCGAGAAGTGTAAAACAACTATTCGATATGTCAAGAAAGGCTTATTCGATAACTCAAGCAGGTAACAACTCACAGCTGGCAGTTTAAAAATAACTCTAAACTGGGTAAAATATGTTATTTATGAGTGAATTAAAACTATAGACAAAAATCCAAAAATGGTTAAGATTCAGCAAGAATTCAGCCTTTTCAAATGATTCGAGAACTCAAATACCATATTCGAGAAATCAGGCATTAGAGAACTCAAAACTATATTCGAGAAATCAAGCATTAGAGAACTCAAATACTATATTCGAGAACTCAAACTTGTCTCTGTTCGATATCTCTAAAAGACTCTATTCGAGAACTAGAGAGTACCCTATAGAGGCTTGTTAGAGAAGTCGACCATTGACACAAAATGAATCATTAGAGAAGTCTAACTTATTGAACTATTTTTTTCACTCATAAAATTCAATTTTCACTATTTTTTAAAAAATTTACCAGAAATATTCAGTGAAGAATATTCTAACAAATTAAATAGTGATTTTCTTAAAATTTCATAGAAATTTCAAGTTAATAGAATATGATTTTTCAGCATGTGCAACAGAATTGAAAAATTTATAAATCATGTTTCAGCCAACACTTACTTCAAAAATATTGAGCATTTAAATAAAATAAGTGTTTACTGCTGCAACAATCTAGTTGATATTTTCACTTAGCCAGATTCTGAAGAAATCAGCATTCCAATCTCACTAACCAACCTTGTGAAGGTGGCTTCATCCAATGGCTTAGTGAATATATCAGCTAATTGTTTATGTGGGAACATAATGTAACTCAATGGTTCCATTAGTTGCATGTTCCCTAATCAAATGATATTTGATGTCAATGTGCTTTGTTCTAAAATGATTGATAGGATTTGCAACTATTGAGATTGCACTTGTGTTGTCACACATGATAGGAATCTTTTCCAACACAAGTCCATAATCTCTAAGTTGATTTCTAATACAAAGCTCTTGAGCACAGCAACTTCCAGCAGCTATGTATTCAGCCTCAGCTGTGGAAGTTGACACAAGTAGTTGTTTCTTGCTATACCAAGAGAGTAACCTTTGTTCAAGAAACTGGCAGCTACCTGAGGTGCTTTTCCTATCCACTCTGCATCCAGCATAATTAGCATCAGAATAACCAACCAGATTGAACCCTGTGTCCTTAGGATACCATAAACCCAAGTTTGGAGTGCCCTTCAGATATCTAAAGATCCTTTTTATAGCAACCATATGTGATTCCTTTGGATTCGATTGAAACCTTGCACACAGACATGTAGCAAACATGATGCCTGGACTACTTGTATTGAGATAGAGTAGAGAACCAACCATGCCTCTATAGACTGAGATATCTACTTTCTTGCCCTTAGCATCTTCATCCAATTTAGTGGCAGTGGCCATGGGTGTTTTTGCAGGTGAGCTATCTTCCAAATCAAACTTCTTCAATAGGTCTTTAATGTACTTGGTTTGACTGATTAAGATACCGTCCTTCCTTTGACTAACTTGCAATCCAAGGAAAAATGTCAACTCTCCCATCATGCTCATCTCATATCTGCTTTGCATGAGCTTAGAAAACTTTTCACACAGTTTCTCATTTGTAGAGCCAAATATGATATCATCCACATAGATTTGAACTAGGATAACATCATTACCATGCTTCTTGTAAAACAATGTCTTGTCCAATGTGCCTCTAGTGAGCTGATTTTCAAGAAGAAATTGTGACAGAGTCTCATACCATGCTCTTGGAGCCTGTTTAAGTCCATACAATGCCTTAAGCAATCTGTAGACAAAGTTAGGAAAATATGGATCTTCAAAACCAGGTGGTTGTTGCACATATACTTCCTCTTCCAACTCTCCATTCAAAAATGCACTCTTGACATCCATCTGATAAACTTTGAAATTTGAGTGTGCAATAAATGCCAAGAAGATTCTGATGGCTTCCAATCTAGCAACAGGGGTAAAAGTCTCATCATAATCAATGCCTTCCTGTTGAGAGTAACCTTTTGCAACCAACCTTGCTTTGTTTCTTACTATTACACCGTCTTCATCCATCTTATTTTTCAGAACCCATTTTGTCCCAATAATGATTCTATCCTTTGGTACAGGCATAAGCTCCCATAATTTGTTTCTCTAAAATTGATTCAGCTCTTCTTGCATAGCAATAATCCAGTCTGGATCTAACAGTGCATCATCAAGTTTCTTAGGCTCAATTTGGGATAGAAAACAGCTATAGAGACACTCATTTTGAGTTGCCCTCCTTTTTCTCACTCCTGCATTTGGATCTATAATGATTTGGTTTGCAGTATGTGATCTATCCCACTTTCTTGTGTGCTCAAATTTATTTCTCTGATTTGATGTTGCTTCATCATCCAAGTCATGATCATCTTCATTTCCTCCCCCATGAAGTTGCCACTATTCACAGGTGTGTCTTGGATGCTTGTATCTTCACTATTGATTGCCACAAATTCTTCTCTTGTTTCATCATTCACTGGAGTTTGTTGAACTGTGGTCTCAACTTCAGTTTCAATCTCTTCATTAGAATCATTCAGATTTTCAAACCTTAATGGATCTCTATCTTCATTATTGGCTTCTTCTAGTCCAGGTAGTTTGCTGTCATCAAATGTCACATCTGTGCTTTCCATAACTTTTTTTGACCGATGACATAAACTTTGTATGCAATTCTCTCCATAGAATAGCCAAGTAAAATTCCTTCAAATGCCTTTGCATCAAATTTTCCAACATATTCTGAGTTATCCTTTAACACAAAGCATTTGCTTCCAAAAGTATGAACATACTTGAGAGTAGGCTTCTTTCCAGTGTTTTTGTTGATGAGTGTCCTATTCTGAATATAGCATGCAGTGCTCACAGTCTTAACCCAAAAACATGTAGGCATTTTTGCATCAAGTAACATTGTTCTAGCAGCCCCAGTTAGAGTTCTATTCTTTCTTTCAACAACTCCATTTTGTTGTGGAGTCCTTGGAGCTGAGAATTGTTATGAAATACCATTCTCTTTGCAAAATGCTTCAAGCATGGCATTTCTGAACTCTGTTCCATTATCACTTCTTAATGCAATCACACTTGCATTGTTGGCCTTTGCTTATTTATTAACTTTCTTTATATGCTCAATGATTACTTATGGCGCCTCGTCTTTTGATGCTAGAAATTCCACCCATGTATACCTTGTATAGTCATCGACCATCACCAAGGCATACTTCTTTCTTCCTAGTGACATAATATTGACAGGCCCAAATAAATCCATATGAATTAGTTGCAGAGGCTTGGTTATTGATGTCACAGTCTTTGACTTATGGCTTGAACTTTTCATTTTTCCTTTTTTACAAGACTCACACACTCCTTCTTGATAGAATTCAAGTGTGGGCATGCCTCTCACTAACTCTCTTTTGACTAGAGAATTAATGGCTTTGAAGTTTAGGTGTGATAACTTCTTATGCCACAGCCAACAATCTTCATTTGATGCAACAAATTTTGTCCTTGCTTGCAGAATCCATATCGGCTACAAATAGGCTTCCTTTTCTTACTCCAAGTAGAGCAAGTTCACCAGTCTTCTTTTGTGTGATCAAACATTCATTTCTGTCAAAATCCACTTTGAAACCCCTATCAGTAAACTGACCAACACTCAATAGGTTATGCTTGAGCCCTCTGACCAGTGCTACATCTTCAATGAAGACATTACCAACTTTCAGTTTGTCATATCCCAATGTGTTGCCAATGCTGTCATCTCCAAAAGCAACCATAGGGCCAGCCTTCTCTTCATACTGTGATAGCAGGGCCATATCACCAGTCATATAGTTTGAGCATCCACTGTCCAACACCCACATGACTTTCTCTTCCTTTTCTTTGCCTTGTAAACACAAGTGTATTACTTCTTCTTTGGTACCCAAACAAGTTTGGGTCCACTTAGCTTAGAAACAGTTTATCATAAACAACATGCTTATCAACTTTCTTAGAACCAGTCTTCATGTCACAGCTAAAAGTCTTAGAACTTGAGTTCTCAGACTTAGGTGACAGAGGTACCTTCCTAGCTCTAGGAGGACTTGAAGACTTTGGCCTTGTGTAGTGTGTGTGTGAATTGTGACTTATACAACCATCAATGAATTGCCTTCTCAAATTAAAAAAGCTAGTCATAACATTCATATTGCATGGCATACAGTCAAATTTTATCACAAAATGGAGAATCTCTATGTCTTAAGGGCACAGAGCAATCATAAAAAGGTTTAGGCATACTACCTACAGGTTTCTTGCAAGCATGAGTCAAATGATTGGTACTGAAACAGATTTGACAAGTTTTCCTAGGGGCATTAGGCATATAAGCATAATTATTATCTTTGTTAATCCCTAGTTTGCCATTTCTGTTCTGTTTCTTCTTAGCCACATTCTTTACAGGTTCATTCTTACTGGATGATTCAAACTTAATAGATTTTTCAGTTTTAGATCCAACTCCAACAGACTTCTTGGTTTTCAATTTGGCACTCTCTCTCTTAGAGGGTGCTGGTTATTTACTTGATTGTGCCTCATCCTCATCAATAAACATTTGTTTAATGAGCAAGGCTTCCTCATCAATTTCAAATGTTGATTCTTTAAAGACGGGTGCCTTAGAATTTTTCAGAATGTGTGGCACATTCTCATGAACAACTTTGTCATCTTCAATGACAGCACAACCTTTCCTTTTTTTGAGTGTGTCATAGTCAAAACCAATAGTAGCCTTTGCATTCTATTGATGTTTCACATGGTAGGACTGCAATAGACTAGAGGAGTTCTTAAAATTTTAAGTTTGAATTCATTCTCAGCTATCTCATCCCTAAGAGCCATTTCAACTTGACTAGCACATAGAACCTTATGCTGTAAATATTCAACTTCTTTCTTAAGGTTTTCTATTTGCATAGCAGTTAGCTCAAGTTCCTCATTCCTTTTGTTTAACAGTTCATTCCTAGCAGACAGTTTAACAATCTCTTCATTAGCAGCTGTCATACTAGTGTGAATATTAAACATCTCAAAAGATAATTGTTCAATCAAATTTTTGTACTCAGAAACAGACATATCTATGGTACTGAGAGATGGTACCTGAGAGTCTGAAGGTGATTCTTCCTTGGTATTGGCCATCAAGACATAGTTATAGAACTCCTTTTCTTCCTCATCACTGTTAGTGTCATCCCAACACTTCCCTTCAGCTATGTAGGCCTTGCCTGGTGTTTGCTTCCTAAGAATGGCCTCATACTTGGCTTCAAGCTCTAGAAACTCCTTGTCCTTCTTCTTAGGTTTCATGCACTCACTAGCGAAATGACCTAGGTCATTGCATCTACAACATCTCACAGATGACCTATCCTGTTGAGTATTGAATATACCAAAGAGAATACAGAGGGGGGTGAATGGATTCTCTAACTTTTCTTCGAATCTACTTAGTGGTGTGTTAGGTCCAAAATAGTTTGTAGAAGGGGGGTTGAATACAAACTATACCATTTTATCAAAATTGTTCTTTCTATGTATATTAATTTTAAACAATTCGATGCGGAATAAAACGAAGCCAATATTCAAGTTAAAAAGATCGAATGCTAATTATTACAAAGTTTGATGACCAAACTAATTATTATAAATTACAAAGTTTGATGACCAAACTAATTATTACAAATTCTATAGAAAATTCGAAATGAACTTTTCTATATTTGTAATAAAAAGATCGAATGCTAAAAATAATTCGAGAGATAAGTTCTAGGGAAATTAATCCGCTAGATAGTTCCAATAGCATAATTAATCAAACTCTAGTGGCTAAGATATTACAACGAATGCTAGAGATGAATTTACAAGTAATTAAAACTAAGTTGAAGCTCTAGAGGGGAGAAGAAAATAATTCTATGTGTCGCTCTTTTCTCCCCTCTCTATCACTCTCTTGGTCTCTGTGTATGTTGTAGAGAGCTGAAGGAGTGTGGATATTATGTTGTTGTGTGTCTGTGCTTCTGGCCGCCAGACTTGTTTTATAACCTTCTGCCTCTTCTGTCAACTATTAACACAAGAAAGAGTTAGGCTGAATCTTTCTAGTTTAATTAGCAAATTCGGAAAGAGTCAGGGTGACTCTTCCTAGTGTTAATCAGAATGTCGGGAAGAGTCAGCACTAACTCATTCAACAAGAGTAAGAATGACTTGGAAGGAGTCAGCATCACTTCTCAGCAAGAGTCAGCACTTGAACTGGAAAGAGTCAGGATGACTCTTCCTAGTAGTAATCAGCTTTGTACTGGAAGGAGTCAGGATGACTCCTCCTAGTAGTAATCAGCTTTGTACTAGAAAGAGTTAGCTTTAAATTACTTTAGAATTAATCAGAAATAACTCTAGCAAGAGTCAGACTTACTAAGAGTTATATGCGACTCTTTTTAGCTTGTATTTTAATAATTTGACTTAATCAATAATTCTAATGTTAATTAACTTAATATAATTAATTTATTGAATAAATTAATTCTTAATAGAATTAATTCATTAAAAAAAATCAATCATTAATTTTAGTTAATTAATAAAAGAATTATTATTAATTCTTGATAGCCAAAAACTCTTCTGAACCACTGAAAAATATAAGGAGCAACCACTGAATAATTTGATGAAGCTTGATGCACTGTCTGGTTCATAAGCTACTATCTTCAATGATTGTTCTTCATTCTTGACTTTAAATATTTGGTTCTTTTTCTCTAACTAATTTCTGATTTAATTAATCTGTTGATTAATTTAGAGAATAAATTAATTCTGTTTGAATTAATTAACAAAATAAATTAGCCAACTTATTAAATTAATTAAAGGAGAATTAATATGAAGCCCTTTGATAATTATATTAATTCTAACTTAATTAATCTTTTAATTAATTTACAGAATAAATTAATTCTGATAGAATTAATTTATCAAATAAATCAACTAACTGAATTAATCAATTAAGAGAGAATTAATACACATCCTTGATAGCATAACCCTTATGATCTTCTATGTCTTGATAAATCTGATCCTCCACAAAGATTATTCCTCAGCCAATCTTGATAGCAAAATCCTTGTGGTTAATAAATCTGACACTACTATTTCCACCACTGAAGTTAATGATGAACTACCACTGCTTAATGTTGACACTCGATGCACGGTCTGGTTCATGAGTGACTAACTGCAATGACCGTACTTCATATATTGACTCTAAAGTTGTGGTTCATATCTTCTTTTCTTCAATCTTTAATCAAAATTTTTTAATCTGTATTCTGCCACTATAGGAACCTCTTGTCACTATAAATAGAACCCACTGTCTTGATTACTCCACTGACGGTTGATCAAAGTCACGAGTAGGTCCATGGAGTGGGGAATATCCCGAGTCTCATGTAAGACAACTAAATATGCGCCTCGAGGTGCTACCGAGGAACTGAGGGACCTTATCAAGTACAGGATAGGTAATTTGAGAGATAGAGCCAGCCTATTCGTTATGGGGAATAAATGCTCCGGGCCAAATAGAGCTTACCTACGGAACCTGGCTTTCTCCGGTGAGTTTCTCTCGTAAAGCCAAATGAACTTCTTCAAGTGTAGTATACCTCAAAACGGTAGATTATCTTTGTCTTCTTTATTTTGACAGTGGAGCATTTGAGATCCCTGTGACAGTATGTATATACTATTACATTCTTGTTTAAGTTGAGTTGAATCCTCGATGTTTACAAATAGGTTAAACATATGACTTTAATTGTGTATGTGGTAAAGTATGTGCTTTGTGCTTAAACAAATATGAGTGCGGTATATAAGACACAACAACATAGTACTCACTTTAATCTAATATTTTATTAGATCAAAATATTGCTAAAACCTGAGACCACAAGTTCGTATTCTCGGCTTCTTTCTCAGAGAGATGTATTTCCTGAATGTGTATCTTGCAAAGCTTATTTACTAGAGAAGTGAGGTTGTACTCTTATAGAACATGAGTACACCCTACTTACTACAATTAAGGTTACAGGATAAATTACTTTCTAGTATGTCTATCCTTTTTGAGTAACATCCAAACGGCTTGAGTTTGACTTCCTTTAGCTATGTTCAGATCCACTTCTTTAGCAGCTTGTCTCTTGAAATATCTCTCTAAGCTTCTTTGTAGGCATTCTAAAATACCTTACAGTTTGTGGTCCATAAAGTGTTTTGGCTTGCTGCAGGTTTCTAACTTGTACAATTCTTTAGTATTTTGTCTCCAAGACTGTATTCGAGAAGTAACTGAGTGATTGGTTCGAGAACTAGAATTGACTTGATAGATAACTCTGAGTTCTCGAATATTGTATAATTATCATATTGAATCACTTCTCGAATTAGTCTTTTCTCCTGGAATCCTTGAGTTGTCGAATAGAACACTTGACTTGTCGAATCCCTCAGATGTCGAGTAGCTTATTGAGTCCTTGAGATATCGAATACAACTTTGACTTGTTGACTCTTAGAGAACTCGAATACCACTTTGACTTGTTGACTTCTTGAGTTCTCGAATAGAGTATTAGACATGTCGAATTTCTGAGTTATCGAATGACACTTTGACATGTTGACCTTCAGAGATGTCGAACAGTGTCTTTACAGATTTCGAATCCTTGACTTGTCGAATGCTAGACTTCTCGAATATGACAAACATACTTCTCGAATTGGTACTTAGGCAAATATTGATTCTTAAAATTCCAACTATGTTTATTTTGACAGTCTTGATCTTTAAGCTTGAGGCATGATCCTTGGAACTTTTTTCAAGCATTATTCTCTAACTTTTAATTACAGTTACACAGATAGAAATTGATGCCTATTAAAAGTACTACAACAAGTAGAAACTCTACAACTAAAGGTTCCCTCAGTTAAGAGGTCATGTAAGTAATGCATAGCATTTTAAACAATTAGGCTTGTTATTAGATATATACAGGCATGCCTCTGTGACTAATTTCATGTCTGATAACAAGCCTAACATACATAAAGATAGAACATTAACAGTACATGTATGAATTTTGATAGACATCATGGATAGAACTACAAGGTGTGTGATCTTACAGACTATGATGAAATTCTAGCCTTTGTTATTTGATTCCATCTCCATTGCTTTGGCTTGTAGATCATCATATGCCTTCTATTTCCTTTCTTTTTCCTTCATTGCATTCTCATCCATAGCCCTTACGATCTCTGCCATAGCATCCAGTTCTTCAATTAGAATTGAGTTTTTGAAGTCTTCAAGTACTGGTTCCAGAATGTTTGAAGGGTAGTGATTGAGTAGGTTCATTCTTAAACTTCACCACATAGGGGTTTAACTGAACTCTACACAATCCTTTTGCCCTTAGCTTTTCTGCTTCAACTTCAAGCCTATCTAGCTCCTTCTCCCTTTCTAGCCATTTCTTAAAGCACCCCTTTCTTATCTTCTCATCATAGTCTCTCTTCATTTTCACAAAGCCAATAAACTCCAGCTTCCATACCCTCTCCACCTTGTCTTTAGAATCCAACATTACAATAATTATTTCTATGTCATATAGCTTGCCCCAATTTTGACATCCCCTTGTTTGAATTTCTTCTATCTTCCATCCGTGTATTTTATTTCAAGGTAGTCATTCACAATGGCTACATAGTAGATTCTTTGAGCTCTTAGAAATTGCAGTTGGTCTTCATCAAAGTCTTCATCTAGTGGTTGGAGTTTTAATCCTGGAATGATTGTTAGGGCCCTTGATTTAGATGGCTTCACTCTTCTTGCAGCTTGTTTGAACTTGGTCTTTTTTACTTGGTTAATTGGCAGAAACTTACGACCTTTGCTTCTTGACCATTGTAGTATACCATTAGCAGTTTGCTTTTGGAAACATACGAATGGTTTCTTGTGTTGACTCTTCTCTTCTTGAAGTGGCAAAACAGTTGCAGAAGCCATAAATGTAGATTTTGGTAGGTCATTACTAACTGTATTCACCCTAGACTTAGATTCTTGTGTTGTGGTGAGGTTACTGTTAGTAATGCCTTGGGCTTGCTATTTTCCACTTTTCCTCTCATAGACTTTTCCTCCATCTTTTTCATCATCTCCCTTCTTGTTCTTATCATCTTTCCTTTTCTTGTCTTCATCATCCTTATTACTCCTGTGATGTCTTCTTCTCCCGTCACTTTTTTCTTCACCTTCATCATCCTTATTCCTCCTTGCTTTAGCCATCTCTGGGAGACAGAGCTAGTTTCTATGAAAGTTCTGAGAATATGCAATGCTTCCAACTCTTCAGCAGTTCTTATCCCATTCTTCTTTTGTAGTTGATCAATGATGTCAATTATAAGTCTATGATTTTTAATAGTGACATCCTTGGGAATGACAAGCTGATTGACATCTTCTATCTTTGTACCAGACTGATAGAGAATGGTTCTTGGATTAATGCACACTTCAGGCAATGTAGCTTGTTGACCATTCCTAATATCAGAGTATAAGCTCTTGTTGTTTTCTCCCTTCTTTTCAATTAGCTCCAAGATAACATCAATCTCTGTGAATTTTAGAACTTTCAAGGTGTCATAAGATAGATGCCATATTTTGCCATTTGACACCATCATAATCTCCTTGAGAGAGATTTGATTTAGCTTTCTTGGTATCACTGTCAGATATTTGATTTGATCTTTAAAGCTCCTTCTGTACAGCAATGTATCTCCTCCAACCTTTGCCTTTGAGGCTTGCAGAAACGTCAAGAATGCAGCATCATGATAAATCTTTGAATTTGATACTTCTATCAGCTTGGCCTCTGTAACCATACTAACTTCAACTGGATGATCATCTTCATGTTTAGAGGATGGAGGTTTGTCAATTTGCATGGAACCTGCCACCACTGTGGATGTTATAGTTTGCTTTTGGCCACTGGGAGTAGTGATGTGCACAGGTGGTAGACTAACAACTGGCAGAGAAGATGGAGGTTCATCAATTTTAGCTTTCCCTTTGCATTGAACAGGAGTTGTAGATTTTGAAGTTCTTGGTTGACCACCCTCAGTTATGACAATACCTTTCTCCTTAGGTTTTGAGTTCCTCAAGGTCCTCTTCTCCCCCTTAGGCTTGTTGTCAGGCACAAAGACTTTGGTAGGGGCCTTTGCTTTGGAAGAGGTGGGATTAACAGATTCATTATGCAGAGGGAGTCCCATGTGCTTCATCATAGCAGACAGCATCAGTTGTTGGTGAAGAAGAACTTCAGCTGTAGTGGTGGCTTGAGTGCCCAACTTGTCAGTAAGAGTTGCAACTGTGTCTGTAAGCTGAGCATTTGACTGTTTGAGTGATATCACTTCCTTTTTAAGAGTATCCACCATGGTGAACAACTCAAAGGCTTTAAATCCATAAAGAGATTGTTCCTTGAGTCTCTGCACTTCAAACTTTGACATGTCATGGAGAGGGTTTTCAGTCACCAATTTGTCACCATATTGGTTGGCAAAGAGAGTCCTAAGTATTACATTGGCATCAGTTGTCTGATTAGAGAGCTTTTGTAACACCCCCAGATCCAGGGTCCGGGATCCGGTCGTTACGGTCTCCATTTCTGTCCACAATACTTGAACTTACTTCAACATAAAATAAATTACATCTTTATGACCCAACACAACAATATAAAACACACCCGTTATAGTCCCAGAGATGAAATCAGAGTAACTACCAAATTTTATTAATCACATTATGAGTTCTTACAATCCAAAAGAATTTCAATATGAATACATACTCTTTGCCATCCATTTTCATAAGTCATACCAGCCCATATACTTGGTACTGAAAGAATGAATCTATCCTACCACTAGCTTCTTCTTCAGCTCTGGTAGTCTCATCGTCCTCGTCAGCGTCGAGAGCACCTTGTGCGAGTCATCTGGTCTAGCTGTTATTGTGATATAATAATAAATCAAGGGTGAGCAATTGTCCACCAACGATAATATATAACTGAACGATAATATATAACAGTTCAAAAGTTTCTTTCAAACCATATGCCATGCATTTACGGAAATGATGCCAGTAAAACATAAACGATGAAGTTACAAGGTAACTCAAAATGCAAATATAGGTGGGAATATCTGCTATGTCGAAGATAAGCAAGATATTATCATTTATCATAGAAGAGGAACTTGCAGGAAAATATTACAATTCCAATTATAAATACTTTCCAATACTGCCAACAATGATAATATTGCAGAAAATAAATGAATTTAAATGATGAACTTTTGCTGAAGCATTCACCGCGCCCACTGTTCCAATCCTTACGATGATCAGTCGCAGATTGTACATCTCAATTTAGATTTACTACCGGTAGAAGGAAGAGCTGACGGATTTACTTGTCTACCGCCCTGTTAGATCTCCCCGGCCAACGGTTGGGCCAATTGGGATGGACCGGCGCTACTCGGCCTCTTACACGACTCCAAGTTCGAAAAGACGTTCTTGACTCCGAACGTAAAGTTCGTCCCCCTTTCCCCAAGTATGATACTTGTTGATAAGACTCCACAAATTAGTTGTATCTAGTTGGAAAGGAAAATTCAACATTATATCTCTCAAGCTGCTGCTTGTGAGAGGATACCATCTTGTTCAAATAATCTTACCCCTCGAATGATGAGAGGGTTACTCAAAGATTCAATTGATAAACAGCAACCAAGTTGCGAGTGAAACGAATAGTTTTACAAGATTTATGACCGGGAAGTCAACAAGATAAATAACATTGCTCAAGTAGGTTCCCCTATAATATGGAAGTTTGAGCGAGCATTTAAATCCTTTTAAGATAGATTTAAATGAAAAATAAAGAGTTGAGAACCTTTCCTTGATAAAATAGTCGTAAAAAGACTCCGAAATATTTTACATAATCCCTGGAGGTGAAAGATAATCTTCGAATAATATAAATCATTTTAAAAAGAATTTAAAAGAATTAAATAAATAATCCAAGAATATTTATTAACTCAATAATAATTAGGGAATATTATTAACTCATAATACTGCTCGTAAGTAATCCTCGAATGAATATATGGAATTATTTACTAAATAAATCCCTCCTTAAATGAATATTCGAAATAATATTCATTAAATAATTAAACTCCAGTAAATATTTAAAATAATATTCAATAAATAAGTCAAATCTTAAATGAATATTTGAAAATAATATTCATTTAATAAATAATCTTCTAAATGAATATCCAAATAATATTCATTTAGTAATCAAAACTTTAAAGGAATAATCGAAATAATATTCCTTAAGTAAATAGAACTTCCAATGAATATTTTAAAATAATATTCATCAAGTACATAAAACCTTAAATGAATATTCGAAAGTAATATTCATTTAATAAATAACTTGCTAATGAATATCAAAATAATATTCATTAAATAATCAACTCTAAATGAATATTCGAAACTAACGTTCATTTAATATCTCTCGACTGAGATAATACTCGAATAACATTCCTCGAAATATTTCCAAGTAATTGATACTTTATGGAAATATAAATAACGTTTAATAATAACATTCCTTAAAATAAATAATAATCTGTCGTTGGATTTCCTCCGGGTTTTCACGACTATCTATATCTCAAAATACCGACTCCTGGTCTATATTTAAGAATGAATATCATATGTCCTTCGCTAAGGGTCTTATCAAAACAATCCGGCTTATAACTGATAATTCGTATCTAGTCTATAAGCCAATATCAATTCAGGTAACAGGTATCATAATATAATTTGACAATAGGCATGCATGCTAAGGCATATGTAAAATGGCAATCACATATATATATTATCACAACAACAGGTTCAAAGTTTTGAACACTTGCCTGGTAATCGGGTGTGGGTGGAGATAGCGTGTCCTGGGTCTGCTCAATGATCTAAAAACAATCAGTACATTCGAGATTAACCACTTAACACGTTTTAAAAGTCTAGGTATAAACTTTACTTAAATCGAAACACGTTTTCGAATTATCTCGTTATACACCTTTTAGTGTAACTCTTTTTATTACGGTTTCGAACCAATTTTAGTAATTTGACCATAACTCCTAAACCGTAAGTCGGAATGTTTCGATTCTTGTGCCAAAACGATCTATGGCTCGATATCTACAAGGACATGTCATGTTCATAACCAGTTAAGACAATTAACCCTACTGTGATGCATGAATTCTTTAAGGTTATCAAACATCGGGCATTACGACGGCTATAACTCGAACGATCCAAATTCGTACATGCCTCAAGCACATCATCAAAGCAACTCATGGCTTAACAACATCATTTACTACTTTCAAGAGGCTCTAAGGCCAGTGGTATGGTCTCATGACCACCACACAACATAAACATAACAAATCAAGTCTTAAACAACTATTAACACAACAATCAAGAACTCATCTTGCAACCCACTTAAGACCTCATCAAAACTTCATAAAACTCAAATTAAGATCTAGGATTTAGGTGAGATATACCGTCCTTGGAGTATGTAATAGCCCTATAAAACCTTGTATAGCCCTTAGAACACCTTAAACAAGCTTGGATCATCCAAAGAAACAATAAAACTAAAGTTAGTTCTTAAAAATTACTATTCATCAGTTCAAAGATCTGCAAAAACGAGGCCTTTTGTAACACCCCCAGATCCGGGGTCCGGGATCCGGTGGTTACGGTTTCCAATTCTGTCCACAACAATATAAAACACACCCGTTATATTCCCAGAGATGAAATCAGAGTAACAATCAAATTTTTTATTAATCACATTATGAGTTCTTACAAACCAAAAGAATTTCAATATAAATACATACTCTTTGCCATCCATTTACATAAGTCATACTAGACCATATTCTTGGTACTGAAAGAATAAATATATCCTACCAATAGCTTCTTCTTCAGCTCTGGTAGTCTCATCGTCATCGCCCGCGTCGAGTGCGCCTTGTGCGAGTCATCTGGTCTAGCTGTTGTTGTGATATAATAATAAAGCAAGGGTGAGCAATAGCCCACCAACAATAATATATAACTGAACGATAATGTATAACAGTTCAAAAGTATCTTTCAAACCATATGCCATGCATTTACGGAAATGATGCCAGTATAATATGAACGATGAAGTTACAAGGTAACTTAAAGTATTTGTTTATAGAAATATCTGCTACATCAAAAGTAAGCGAGATATTCTCATTGTTATTAAGAAGAGGAACTTGCATGAAAAGGTTGCAATTCCAGTTATGAACACTTTTCCAGCTCTGCCAACAGTAATCATGTTGCAGGAAATAAATAAGTTTGGATGATGAACCGATGATGGAGTATTCACCGCGCCCGCTGTTCCAATCTTGATGATCAGTCGAGATTGTACAGCTCAATTTAGATTTACTACCGGTAGAAGGAAGAACTGACGGCTTTACTTGTATACCACCTTACTAGCTCTCCCCGGCCAACGGTTAGGCCAAAGGGGATGGACCGGCGCTACTCGGCCTCTTACACGACTCCTAGTTCAAATAGAATTCATGATTCTGAATGTAACGTTCGTCCCCCTTTCCCCAAGTATAATACTAGTTGATAAGACTCCACAAAGTAGTCGTATCTAGTTGGAAAGGAAAATTTACCAATAACTCCCAAGCTATTACTTGGTAACGGATATCAACTTGTTCCAACATCTTACCCCTCGAAAGATGAGAAGGTAAACAATGACTTAATAAGTCAATAGCATCCGAGTTGCGAGTGGAGAGAATACTTTATGACCGGGAAGTCGACAAGATAAATAACATTTTCCAAGTAAGGTTCCCTTATTATTATAGAGGTAGACTCAAAGAAGAATGATGTCTGAGAACCTTTCTTGATATAAGATTAATAATAATATGACTCCGAGATATTTTCTGTAATAATCGAAGAAGATAAACCTTATCGAGGTTATTCTAAGTATGGAATAAATATTCAGAGAATATTTATTGAATTAAAATATTTTACAGAATATTTAGGAATATGAAAGAATATCTTTAATCAGAGTATCTCTCAAATAATTCTTGAAGAAATATCGAGAGAATATTTATTGCATAATTAAATAATCAAATGAATATTCAAAATAATATTAATTAATTAATAAGACCTGAAAGGAATATTTAAAATATTTAAAATAATATTCGATGATTAAATAGAACCCTGGATGAATATTCAAAATAATATTCATAATTGATTAGGAATTTAAATGAATATTGATAAAGTAATATTCATTTAATGAATAATATTCTAAATGAATATCAAGTAATATTCATTTAGTAATTCAAGCTTTAAGGGAATATTCGAGATAAGACTCGATAAATAAATCAAGTTTCAGATGAACATTAAATAATATTCGACAGGTAATTACTATCTTAAATGAATACTCAAATGTAATATTCATTTAATGAATAATATTCTAAATGAATATCCAAATAATATTCATTTAGTAGTCCAACCTTTAGAAGAATATTCGAAATAATAATCGATAAATAATTCGACTCTGAATGAATATTAAAAATATTATTCGTCGAATAGCTACGTTCAAATAATTATTTGAAGTAAGGATCGTTAAAATAAATAATCTCGAACGAATATTCAAATAATATTCGTCGCCCGAATAATGGAAAATATTTACTTAAATATTTTCCTCCGAGGTAATCTCGATATATCAAGAAATATTGACTCCCGGTCTATATTTGATGAATAAGATGTATACGCCCTTCTATGAGGGTCTTACAATAACCGGCTTATAGTTGATACGATAGCTATCTAATTTATAAGCCAATAACAATCAGGGAACAAGCATAATGATATAACTTGAAAGTAGGCATGCATGCTATGGCATATGTATAACAGAAAACATATATATAAATTTATTCAATCACAACAACAGCCTAAAAGAAGGGAATTGAAACTTGCCTGGTAGTCGAGTACGGTAAGGGGTAGTGGTAGCGGGTCCCGGGTCAGCTTGGTGATCTATAAATAGCCAAGGCATTCGGGATTAATCACTTAACATCTTAAAAGTTAAGTTATATTTAAATCGAAACACGTTCTCGAGTTATCTCGTTATACCCCTTTTAGTGGATTCCTTTTATCCTCGATCCGACCCGACATTCATTCGTTAATACGACATGTCATTGTACTTACACTTGGGACATACTTAAGTCATACAAGTTCTAAAGTCGATCGTTACGAATCAATATTATGCTCCGAGTTTTATCGCCCGTTGTCTAAGTGTTTTACCGAAGTTATAATCAAGCGGGTTTTTAGGGGTTCGTTCGCGATTAACTTTGATTCGAACATTTTTATAAAATCGGAAAACGATCTGTTTCACATGAGGTTTTCTCTCACACCTTCCTTTTTACCTCTAGTATTTAATTACCAAGATTCGCCACTGACTTACGTATTTTATCGGGGTTCAATTTCAGTTACGAACTTTCGTTTACGGATTCGAACTACTTTTAGTAAACCGACCGTAACTCCTAAACCGTAAGTCCGTTTCACGCGTTCTTTATATCAAAACGAAGCTTATAACATAACCTATCTTATCATGGGAAAATAAAACACTGGAAAATGAGTTCATGCTACTGTGATGCACGGTTTTTAAAGATTATCGAAAATTCGGCATTACGACGGCTATGTTTACATGCTTTTCCAAATTTTTATCATTATCAAATCATCCTCCAACAACAACCAATTCAAGACCTAAAGTTTCTCATCTATTCTAAGTCATGATATCTCAAGAACAACTCAAATCCAACAAGTATGAAACATCAATAACAACCAATTATGCATACATGGATCTAATCATACTAACACCTCTCCATCATATATCCATCCAAAAAAAATCCATAAACTCAAAGTAGTACTAAGGGTTCTTGAGCTTTATACCTTCCTTGGAGAGTGAATAACACTTGTTAAGCCTTGAATGATCCTTAAGTAGCCTTAGTATACTTGAATCAATCAAAAGAAAACAAGAACACAAAGTTAATACTTAAAAGTTACTATTCATCATCATTTTCTTGATTTTATATCTCAAGATTGGTATCGAATTTGAAGATGAAATTCATAGGGTATCTTAGTTATGAAATATAGGACTCACCTTAATTTTCTTGAGATTTAACCATGGATGGAAGTTGGATTTCTCCTCTTGAAAAAGAGGGCAGGTCGAGTGGAGGTAAATGGAGGGGGAAAGAGTTTGTTTGCATCTTTTACTTGGTTGCTTGTGCTAAATGAATTATTGGGATGAGGTTTTGATAATATCTTGGCCAAAAGTCACTTTAATAAAGTGATTATGTCATGGATGATGTTTAAACAAGTGGTCAAGTGGTGTGTCATGTACTAATATCTTGTATCCTTGGTTTGATTCTTAGTGTGCTAGTTACTTGATCTCATCCACTTGCACATACTTTCATCTTGGTTCTCTGCTCGTTTCTTTGTCCGTTTATTGCTCAATTCATTGATCGTTCGGACGAATAACTAAGTAGTTTCACCTCTAGGGTTTACCGGGAAATTTCTCGATATTCATAATACCTTCCCCAATCCTTAATATAATCCTCGTGATGACCATGCATGATATTTAATCTCGATACGAACTTAATCCGTAATATAGGATTCGTTCGCTTTATTGATTAATCTCGTTATAACGTTTAAGCGGTTTCTAGAACGCTTGTTTCACTGCCTCAGTGGTTTCCTACCTTCATTCTTAAATCAAATATAATAACATCCCAAAATATCAAATCCTCAAAGTTAATATCTCAATTCTTGGATTATAATAATATTTAATCCACTGTCCGGTCAAATATTATACCGAGAAAGAATTTGGAATTTCTGAATTCCGATCGTCTCTGCATTCACTTATTTCCTCCGCGTATTACTAATATGACTTCGAAACATCCATATCACATCCCGTACATAGGGTGGCGTGAAAAGTTTTCCAACTTACAAAATCACTATTCATCCACCAAATTACTATGCACGTACAGGAAATACTATGCACGTATGGGAAACACTATGCACGTACGGGAAATACTATGCACGTATGGGAAACACTATGCACGTACTCATTTCCCTCCAAGGATCCATTAGCTCCTTCCTGGATGGTAGATTATTCTTATCTAGGTCCTCAACCATCGAATTACTCTATTCTGACAATACACCAATGCATCAGGATCATTGTCCAAAGCAATATCCATTCATTACAATCATTGTCCTTTGAAAGCACCATTCATTAGAGCTGGTGACCTTGTTGTCGGAATCATTGTTCCTCATTTTATCATTACTTAATAAAAAGTTTTAATTATATCCAAAATTTGGGGTTCTTACAGTCTCCCCTCCTTAAAAGTATTCCGTCCCGGAATCAGGTAGGAAGCAAAGAGTCGTTTGCCTGTCGTTCAATTTTTAGCTTCCCGGTCAATTCTTAGTCGTTCTACCCTTCCTCAGCACATCTTCTAGTGCTATAATCCATACTGTATCCTTTTTCCATCAACGTTGCTACTTTTCGTACAACTCACTATCCGGGTTATACTCTTACTCAGTCTTATCCTTATTGATACCTGCAGTAACATTGGTATCACTATCACCCTACGAATTCGGAGGTAACCTCGCTCGTACTGTGCATTTCCTGATCGCTTTAATCTTCGCAATCTTGATCAATATAGAGAAGTGGAAAGATTTATTGAGAGATCACTATGATCAATTGAACATTTGTTATATTGCATAGTTAGTACAGAAGGGGGCCAGCCTTTAGTACTTGACAAGCAATTAAACAAGTTATGGTATTCCACTTAGACTTCTAGTCACGTAGTCGTACCTCCCCTCCTTAAAGGGTTGTTCTTCTCAATTCATAAAGAAGATGCGTAAGAGAGAAGAAAAGAAAAGAATTCTAAAGGATTATAGAAAGTTTTCATGATTGTAAAATATCATACTCAGAATTTACCTCTAAACTATAGAGGTTCATCAAAGAAGAAAATAATCATGATTATATCCAATACCATTTGATCGCAATCTCATGAGTCAACATATCTTGCTGCTTTGTCCATTATTCTATGGACTTATACTCTGGTTCAACCTTAGCAACATTTACTTTTGGAGAATCTTTGAACCTCTCAGGTTAAATCTTAGTTTCTCGCTTGACACCATTGTTACTGACATTCCATGTCACGCTACTAGCTTTTTCATATCTATAATATTAACACTATCAGGTTGTCATCCCGAGAATTTATCAAAAAAACCCTTTTTTTAATCCATTCATAACATTCCTTGCTTCATATTCCGTAGTTGCTTTCCCAGTCTTTTCTTTATCAATCACATCCTTCTTATTATCTGATTCTTATTTACTTCTGTTATTTACTTTCACCTTCATCTTTTTATTGAGATATCTTTTGTACTTGGTACCTCCTTATTGGTATCCCGTTACATTTACTCTATAATCATCACATTATTCCAATTTAAATTCTCCGAAATGAATCTGGCCGATCCCTTTAACTTAGATTCAATATAATCTACTTCTGCCAACCTTGTTTCCCATCACTTGCTATTTTCTATCCGTGATTTTCCACAGGTTGTTCTTCGTAAGTCAGACCAGGTCGTATATCTACCTGCTCGTACTCTTATCATCTATCGAGCATCTGCATTTTACTGGCATAGCCTTGCCACATGAAACACGTTACGATCATGCTATAAGTTTTGGGGGTAGAGCTGGCTGGAATGCCACCTTCTGAACAATTGTCAGATGGCCCAACAAATCTCGGGCTCAATTGCCTTTATTTCTTTTTTACGGGAATACATTTAGCGTCATGAATCGTTCGCCTCATATTATCTATCTTGTTTGCGCAGCAGTACACTAACACAACTTGCTTGTCATTCATCAACATGCCATTTAGCTTATCAATAGCATCACTTTCTTTATTTTTACGTTGTCATCTACTTTCTTAGAAGAATCGCCATCGCTTGTTGTTTAAATAGTGTTTTAATAGCTAACCATACGGGTTTCAAATCCTTTAGGGAGACAGAGTAATCATTATTCCTTATCCATAAGGAGCACTTCCTGAACTTGATGTAGATATCACATGAAGTAGATAAAATTGTAGAAGAGCTTCAAGCATCGCAGCTATGTCCGGTTGATGAAACTATCGCTCATGCATCTTCCATAAAAGACTGGAAACTTAACGGTTTACTCCGTCAATTTTGTATCATGGTCCTGGTCCGCCTCAAAACGGGACCTTCTAAGGTACGTAATATGCTTAAGACTCCATCAGGAATCGAATCTTTACTTAAACTATTATTACCTTCGATTCTTGCACAATCATCAAAAGGAATGTAACTTCCTCCACTCCAATATGACCTTCAAGGTCTTTCCAAATATCATTTCGTTTCTTCGGTATGAACATTTATAATTATTCCTTTATACTTAGACTGTCGGCCACCTCATTGGCCTTTCCTGATAATAATAATTTCTGGTAATCCTTGTTCTCTGGATATATTCCAATTCAAACATTTCTACCTCATTCCCATCATTGTTGGGTGAAAGCATTCTCCCTTAAGCTCTGCTGATGGAGAAAAATATATTTATCAGTCTTTCTCCATAAGTCATTGCTTCCACCTACCCGTGGGAACTTTATCACGTTTATTCCCAATCCTACTTAGGATACTTCTTTTCTTAGTTCTTTTCTTGTCTTAGGATAATCTCAACCTTTATAGGTTCAATCCATACTTTCTCAGGGTTTCATACATGCCTCATCTGGCATTATTGTTACTATGTCATACATTCCTTACCAAACTTCCATTTTGAAGTTCGGAATATTACCTTTTTCCTTGTAAGGTTTCATAGGTCATCCTCATCCTTCCTCCTGTATTTTCTGGGTACAGGGTATATCAAAATGTCATTGATCAATACTCTAATAATTCTATCTATGTTCTTTCCTGAACTCTTTTAATAATCCTTACCGGTCATTGTTGCCTTAGCAATTCCAGCTCATATCATCTGAAGTCATAATGTCGTTATTAGGGTTAATGCCACCCCTTGTGCATTCCCCAGGGTTTGTCTTAATTTATGGATATCCTATCCTTAATTCAACTGCCAAGGAATTCATGCATCTTATAATTGGCAATCAGATCATGTATCCTTAATAAAGGTCTCTTTTCAATCATTCTCATTTGATAATCGATCGGTGGCTTAATGCCACCCTCTTCTTTCAGATAGTTGTCAGCCTATTTGGCCTTCCAAAAGGCAACGTATGCCTATCTGCTCTCTTACAGAACTTGGTAATGGTAGCAAGGATGTTTTGGAAGATATTGGTCGAGTTCAACGTGAATCTCTTAGTACTTATCGTTCTTCTCAAATGTACTTGTCTTAGACAAAATTTCTACAGCATACTGATCCATCTCTGACCATTTCCATACTCTCTTCATAAACCTTCGTTGTTTACTTCCCTTAGTCGTAATATGTTCATGGTATTCATGATACCCTAACATCATACCTCTCAAGTCACTATACTTCCATTTTACTCGTAATCTTGGACAACCATATACACATGAGTCACTTTAGTACGGGTTACCCCATCCCAAAAAGGTCTAGTAAATTCCCCATCAAAACATGGGTTGCAAAGGGTTTAGTAGAAGATTCCTACGATCTCATTAATATTTCCTTTATATCAGAAGCCCTTGCAGTCGGTGCTTACTTAGAAGCAACCCTGCTTTGTCTTTTCGTTGCTGGTCCAGTCACTTTATAGTCCGTTGTGACTTGGCCTCAACTGGTCACACTAAAATAAAAATATATGATTTTAAGGGTTGGCTAGTTAGCATTACTTTTCTAGCAATTGCCGGCATAGTGTCTTCTTCTTTGATACCTTTCTACCTTCCAAAACTTTACTTCATATAAGTCTTAATCGGCTACTCAGCGCCGTCTCCGGTCGCCTTTCCTCTATTTTTATCTTTTCAACTATTCTTATCAATCCCGCGTGCCACGCAAGCTTACCATTCCTGGCATAACAGTCTTTTCACTTAAGTCAATCCTGGAGTTTCTCCGTCCGGCTAATTTCTTACTTACATTTTCGTCCAATCTCACTTCATCATTTTATCACTACCGTCGATTGTAATGCTCAGGGTCCGTTTACTAACCCATTTTACAGCATCCTTACCCAAATCACAGGATTTGCTCCAGTTTCTACTCTCTTCCATGACATTCTCTGATAATCAGAAAGACAAGGTTTGCCAAAATTCACCGAATTCCTTTCCAGACTCAGGGAAATTTTGATCAATCTACCCACCTACTGGTAACATTAAGGAGACCAGTTTCGAAACCTGAAGAATAGTTCTATGAACCTCCAAGCAGGTGGAATCATAAGCAGTCATAGTTAACGAAATAATCATCATCAGATTGGAAGTTTACCCACTGGAGAGGAATCAATTATATCCATCCCTTAGAAGGGAATCAATAGTTTCAAACTGAAACCTGTCACAACGTCCTGATACCTATACGCCCTGATATTCAATACTACCAAATGTCGGTCTACCTAACCCTTTATACGAAGCGTCGTTGGAAGCACAAAGTCTCTTTTTTTCCCATTAAGCAATGCCAGCTCTTGGTCATTACCAATTTCACCTTTTAGCTCCAGGAAGATTTTCTCACATTTTTCTCTTTAACTGTTGATCGTATTACTTGATCTATTATAATTCTGCATCGGAATAAACTTAAGGTAACTACTATAATTCATTGAAAGAAAGAATTTAATATTCCTCTGAATTACATGCATCTAACATTTCTGGTTCATCATTTTACTGAGTTGAAATTAACCCTATACTTAGTCTCTGGCAGTAGTCTCATTACGAGTTCATCTTGACTCACTGGTCTTATCTTCCTGTAGGTTCTGAGATCATTGTCTTGCTTACTACTTCCTTATATAACTTTATCCAATCATGCTATCACTTCCCAATGTCTTTACTTTCTAACTGATTCATTCATAAAATGAACATTTCCCTTAATAAAACCACCTTATTAACCTCAATTTGGTTCCATAATTTACAACCTACGACACCTGCCTTCTCATGGCAAATTATTACTGACCATATTCATAATAATTCATTTATCAAATGATATGGCACTTACTGCCTCCTTCTCAACTATTCCTAGGGACTCTGCTCGTCGCCCTAAATCGATGTCTTTGATAATCATACATCCCTCTAGCTCTTTCTTCGTTAATATGGAAGTCTCTAGGGATTCTCGTCTATTCCCGTATAAGATCTCAAGTGATCCTTTCAATCCGTCTTACTTGCTGGTACTACCTCCAGTAGACCGGCTACGGATCCAACATGAATCTTCAGTTCTCTTGCTAATAACTCAGTTCTTTATGCTCCCTTTTCTGAGCACTATACTTTAATCATCACAGTTTTTCTGGCTGCAACCCTCATTCCTCAAGGGTAAGCTCCTTATCCTAACAGGATTTTTCCTTATCTGCTGGAACCTCTTCCGGGTCTCCAGTAGGGTACTCCATCGAATTACCCGCTGATCTTCAGCATATATAGCATCATCGCGCTGCTGCTCGTATGCCTCAAGGTCTGTCGCCTTACTCGTCGTTACGATATCGAGCTAAGTTACTATCATGATACTTAAGAGTTCCCATAAGGGTTTTATATGTCATCACTACATTAAGTAGTCCGACTATGAACTTGGCAAGAGTTCTTATTATCTTATTGAATTTATTGTTTTAACGTCGCCTCATCTCTGGGGTTTATAACGTACGCTTTGATACCACTTCTGTAACACCCCCAGATCCGGGGTCCGGGATCCGGTGGTTACGGTTTCCAATTCTGTCCACAACAATATAAAACACACCCGTTATATTCCCAGAGATGAAATCAGAGTAACAATCAAATTTTTTATTAATCACATTATGAGTTCTTACAAACCAAAAGAATTTCAATATAAATACATACTCTTTGCCATCCATTTACATAAGTCATACTAGACCATATTCTTGGTACTGAAAGAATAAATATATCCTACCAATAGCTTCTTCTTCAGCTCTGGTAGTCTCATCGTCCTCGCCCGCGTCGAGTGCGCCTTGTGCGAGTCATCTGGTCTAGCTGTTGTTGTGATATAATAATAAAGCAAGGGTGAGCAATAGCCCACCAACAATAATATATAACTGAACGATAATGTATAACAGTTCAAAAGTATCTTTCAAACCATATGCCATGCATTTACGGAAATGATGCCAGTATAATGTGAACGATGAAGTTACAAGGTAACTTAAAGTATTTGTTTATAGAAATATCTGCTACATCAAAAGTAAGCGAGATATTCTCATTGTTATTAAGAAGAGGAACTTGCATGAAAAGGTTGCAATTCCAGTTATGAACACTTTTCCAGCTCTGCCAACAGTAATCATGTTGCAGGAAATAAATAAGTTTGGATGATGAACCGATGATGGAGTATTCACCGCGCCCGCTGTTCCAATCTTGATGATCAGTCGAGATTGTACAGCTCAATTTAGATTTACTACCGGTAGAAGGAAGAACTGACGGCTTTACTTGTATACCACCTTACTAGCTCTCCCCGGCCAACGGTTAGGCCAAAGGGGATGGACCGGCGCTACTCGGCCTCTTACACGACTCCTAGTTCAAATAGAATTCATGATTCTGAATGTAACGTTCGTCCCCCTTTCCCCAAGTATAATACTAGTTGATAAGACTCCACAAAGTAGTCGTATCTAGTTGGAAAGGAAAATTTACCAATAACTCCCAAGCTATTACTTGGTAACGGATATCAACTTGTTCCAACATCTTACCCCTCGAAAGATGAGAAGGTAAACAATGACTTAATAAGTCAATAGCATCCGAGTTGCGAGTGGAGAGAATACTTTATGACCGGGAAGTCGACAAGATAAATAACATTTTCCAAGTAAGGTTCCCTTATTATTATAGAGGTAGACTCAAAGAAGAATGATGTCTGAGAACCTTTCTTGATATAAGATTAATAATAATATGACTCCGAGATATTTTCTGTAATAATCGAAGAAGATAAACCTTATCGAGGTTATTCTAAGTATGGAATAAATATTCAGAGAATATTTATTGAATTAAAATATTTTACAGAATATTTAGGAATATGAAAGAATATCTTTAATCAGAGTATCTCTCAAATAATTCTTGAAGAAATATCGAGAGAATATTTATTGCATAATTAAATAATCAAATGAATATTCAAAATAATATTAATTAATTAATAAGACCTGAAAGGAATATTTAGAATATTTAAAATAATATTCGATGATTAAATAGAACCCTGGATGAATATTCAAAATAATATTCATAATTGATTAGGAATTTAAATGAATATTGATAAAGTAATATTCATTTAATGAATAATATTCTAAATGAATATCAAGTAATATTCATTTAGTAATTCAAGCTTTAAGGGAATATTCGAGATAAGACTCGATAAATAAATCAAGTTTCAGATGAACATTAAATAATATTCGACAGGTAATTACTATCTTAAATGAATACTCAAATGTAATATTCATTTAATGAATAATATTCTAAATGAATATCCAAATAATATTCATTTAGTAGTCCAACCTTTAGAAGAATATTCGAAATAATAATCGATAAATAATTCGACTCTGAATGAATATTAAAAATATTATTCGTCGAATAGCTACGTTCAAATAATTATTTGAAGTAAGGATCGTTAAAATAAATAATCTCGAACGAATATTCAAATAATATTCGTCGCCCGAATAATGGAAAATATTTACTTAAATATTTTCCTCCGAGGTAATCTCGATATATCAAGAAATATTGACTCCCGGTCTATATTTGATGAATAAGATGTATACGCCCTTCTATGAGGGTCTTACAATAACCGGCTTATAGTTGATACGATAGCTATCTAATTTATAAGCCAATAACAATCAGGGAACAAGCATAATGATATAACTTGAAAGTAGGCATGCATGCTATGGCATATGTATAACAGAAAACATATATATAAATTTATTCAATCACAACAACAGCCTAAAAGAAGGGAATTGAAACTTGCCTGGTAGTCGAGTACGGTAAGGGGTAGTGGTAGCGGGTCCCGGGTCAGCTTGGTGATCTATAAATAGCCAAGGCATTCGGGATTAATCACTTAACATCTTAAAAGTTAAGTTATATTTAAATCGAAACACGTTCTCGAGTTATCTCGTTATACCCCTTTTAGTGGATTCCTTTTATCCTCGATCCGACCCGACATTCGTTCGTTAATACGACATGTCATTGTACTTACACTTGGGACATACTTAAGTCATACAAGTTCTAAAGTCGATCGTTACGAATCAATATTATGCTCCGAGTTTTATCGCCCGTTGTCTAAGTGTTTTACCGAAGTTATAATCAAGCGGGTTTTTAGGGGTTCATTCGCGATTAACTTTGATTCGAACATTTTTATAAAATCGGAAAACGATCCGTTTCACATGAGGTTTTCTCTCACACCTTCCTTTTTACCTCTAGTATTTAATTACCAAGATTCGCCACTGACTTACGTATTTTATCGGGGTTCAATTTCAGTTACGAACTTTCGTTTACGGATTCGAACTACTTTTAGTAAACCGACCGTAACTCCTAAACCGTAAGTCCGTTTCACGCGTTCTTTATATCAAAACGAAGCTTATAACATAACCTATCTTATCATGGGAAAATACAACACTGGACAATGAGTTCATGCTACTGTGATGCACGGTTTTTAAAGATTATCGAAAATTCGGCATTACGACGGCTATGTTTACATGCTTTTCCAAATTTTTATCATTATCAAATCATCCTCCAACAACAACCAATTCAAGACCTAAAGTTTCTCATCTATTCTAAGTCATGATATCTCAAGAACAACTCAAATCCAACAAGTATGAAACATCAATAACAACCAATTATGCATACATGGATCTAATCATACTAACACCTCTCCATCATATATCCATCCAAAAAAAATCCATAAACTCAAAGTAGTACTAAGGGTTCTTGAGCTTTATACCTTCCTTGGAGAGTGAATAACACTTGTTAAGCCTTGAATGATCCTTAAGTAGCCTTAGTATACTTGAATCAATCAAAAGAAAACAAGAACACAAAGTTAATACTTAAAAGTTACTATTCATCATCATTTTCTTGATTTTATATCTCAAGATTGGTATCGAATTTGAAGATGAAATTCATAGGGTATCTTAGTTATGAAATATAGGACTCACCTTAATTTTCTTGAGATTTAACCATGGATGGAAGTTGGATTTCTCCTCTTGAAAAAGAGGGCAGGTCGAGTGGAGGTAAATGGAGGGGGAAAGAGTTTGTTTGCATCTTTTACTTGGTTGCTTGTGCTAAATGAATTATTGGGATGAGGTTTTGATAATATCTTGGCCAAAAGTCACTTTAATAAAGTGATTATGTCATGGATGATGTTTAAACAAGTGGACAAGTGGTGTGTCATGTACTAATATCTTGTATCCTTGGTTTGATTCTTAGTGTGCTAGTTACTTGATCTCATCCACTTGCACATACTTTCATCTTGGTTCTCTGCTCGTTTCTTTGTCCGTTTATTGCTCAATTCATTGATCGTTCGGACGAATAACTAAGTAGTTTCACCTCTAGGGTTTACCGGGAAATTTCTCGATATTCATAATACCTTCCCCAATCCTTAATATAATCCTCGTGATGACCATGCAGGATATTTAATCTCGATACGAACTTAATCCGTAATATAGGATTCGTTCGCTTTATTGATTAATCTCGTTATAACGTTTAAGCGGTTTCTAGAATGCTTGTTTCACTGCCTCAGTGGTTTCCTACCTTCATTCTTAAATCAAATATAATAACATCCCAAAATATCAAATCCTCAAAGTTAATATCTCAATTCTTGGATTATAATAATATTTAATCCACTGTCCGGTCAAATATTATACCGAGAAAGAATTTGGAATTTCTGAATTCCGATCGTCTCTGCATTCACTTATTTCCTCCGCGTATTACTAATATGACTTCGAAACATCCATATCACATCCCGTACATAGGGTGGCGTGAAAAGTTTTCCAACTTACAAAATCACTATTCATCCACCAAATTACTATGCACGTACAGGAAATACTATGCACGTATGGGAAACACTATGCACGTACGGGAAATACTATGCACGTATGGGAAACACTATGCACGTACTCATTTCCCTCCAAGGATCCATTAGCTCCTTCCTGGATGGTAGATTATTCTTATCTAGGTCCTCAACCATCGAATTACTCTATTCTGACAATACACCAATGCATCAGGATCATTGTCCAAAGCAATATCCATTCATTACAATCATTGTCCTTTGAAAGCACCATTCATTAGAGCTGGTGACCTTGTTGTCGGAATCATTGTTCCTCATTTTATCATTACTTAATAAAAAGTTTTAATTATATCCAAAATTTGGGGTTCTTACAGTCTCCCCTCCTTAAAAGGATTCCGTCCCGGAATCAGGTAGGAAGCAAAGAGTCGTTTGCCTGTCGTTCAATTTTTAGCTTCCCGGTCAATTCTTAGTCGTTCTACCCTTCCTCAGCACATCTTCTAGTGCTATAATCCATACTGTATCCTTTTTCCATCAACGTTGCTACTTTTCGTACAACTCACTATCCGGGTTATACTCTTACTCAGTCTTATCCTTATTGATACCTGCAGTAACATTGGTATCACTATCACCCTACGAATTCGGAGGTAACCTCGCTCGTACTGTGCATTTCCTGATCGCTTTAATCTTCGCAATCTTGATCAATATAGAGAAGTGGAAAGATTTATTGAGAGATCACTATGATCAATTGAACATTTGTTATATTGCATAGTTAGTACAGAAGGGGGCCAGCCTTTAGTACTTGACAAGCAATTAAACAAGTTATGGTATTCCACTTAGACTTCTAGTCACGTAGTCGTACCTCCCCTCCTTAAAGGGTTGTTCTTCTCAATTCATAAAGAAGATGCGTAAGAGAGAAGAAAAGAAAAGAATTCTAAAGGATTATAGAAAGTTTTCATGATTGTAAAATATCATACTCAGAATTTACCTCTAAACTATAGAGGTTCATCAAAGAAGAAAATAATCATGATTATATCCAATACCATTTGATCGCAATCTCATGAGTCAACATATCTTGCTGCTTTGTCCATTATTCTATGGACTTATACTCTGGTTCAACCTTAGCAACATTTACTTTTGGAGAATCTTTGAACCTCTCAGGTTAAATCTTAGTTTCTCGCTTGACACCATTGTTACTGACATTCCATGTCACGCTACTAACTTTTTCATATCTATAATATTAACACTATCAGGTTGTTATCCCGAGAATTTATCAAAAAAACCCTTTTTTTAATCCATTCATAACATTCCTTGCTTCATATTCCGTAGTTGCTTTCCCAGTCTTTTCTTTATCAATCACATCCTTCTTATTATCTGATTCTTATTTACTTCTGTTATTTACTTTCACCTTCATCTTTTTATTGAGATATCTTTTGTACTTGGTACCTCCTTATTGGTATCCCGTTACATTTACTCTATAATCATCACATTATTCCAATTTAAATTCTCCGAAATGAATCTGGCCGATCCCTTTAACTTAGATTCAATATAATCTACTTCTGCCAACCTTGTTTCCCATCACTTGCTATTTTCTATCCGTGATTTTCCACAGGTTGTTCTTCGTAAGTCAGACCAGGTCGTATATCTACCTGCTCGTACTCTTATCATCTATCGAGCATCTGCATTTTACTGGCATAGCCTTGCCACATGAAACACGTTACGATCATGCTATAAGTTTTGGGGGTAGAGCTGGCTGGAATGCCACCTTCCGAACAATTGTCAGATGGCCCAACAAATCTCGGGCTCAATTGCCTTTATTTCTTTTTTACGGGAATACATTTAGCGTCATGAATCGTTCGCCTCATATTATCTATCTTGTTTGCGCAGAAGTACACTAACACAACTTGCTTGTCATTCATCAACATGCCATTTAGCTTATCAATAGCATCACTTTCTTTATTTTTACGTTGTCATCTACTTTCTTAGAAGAATCGCCATCGCTTGTTGTTTAAATAGTGTGTTAATAGCTAACCATACGGGTTTCAAATCCTTTAGGGAGACAGAGTAATCATTATTCCTTATCCATAAGGAGCACTTCCTGAACTTGATGTAGATATCACATGAAGTAGATAAAATTGTAGAAGAGCTTCAAGCATCGCAGCTATGTCCGGTTGATGAAACTATCGCTCATGCATCTTCCATAAAAGACTGGAAACTTAACGGTTTACTCCGTCAATTTTGTATCATGGTCCTGGTCCGCCTCAAAACGGGACCTTCTAAGGTACGTAATATGCTTAAGACTCCATCAGGAATCGAATCTTTACTTAAACTATTATTACCTTCGATTCTTGCACAATCATCAAAAGGAATGTAACTTCCTCCACTCCAATATGACCTTCAAGGTCTTTCCAAATATCATTTCGTTTCTTCGGTATGAACATTTATAATTATTCCTTTATACTTAGACTGTAGGCCACCTCATTGGCCTTTCCTGATAATAATAATTTCTGGTAATCCTTGTTCTCTGGATATATTCCAATTCAAACATTTCTACCTCATTCCCATCATTGTTGGGTGAAAGCATTCTCCCTTAAGCTCTGCTGATGGAGAAAAATATATTTATCAGTCTTTCTCCATAAGTCATTGCTTCCACCTACCCGTGGGAACGTTATCACGTTTATTCCCAATCCTACTTAGGATACTTCTTTTCTTAGTTCTTTTCTTGTCTTAGGATAATCTCAACCTTTATAGGTTCAATCCATACTTTCTCAGGGTTTCATACATGCCTCATCTGGCATTATTGTTACTATGTCATACATTCCTTACCAAACTTCCATTTTGAAGTTCGGAATATTACCTTTTTCCTTGTAAGGTTTCATAGGTCATCCTCATCCTTCCTCCTGTATTTTCTGGGTACAGGGTATATCAAAATGTCATTGATCAATACTCTAATAATTCTATCTATGTTCTTTCCTGAACTCTTTTTAATAATCCTTACCGGTCATTGTTGCCTTAGCAATTCCAGCTCATATCATCTGAAGTCATAATGTCGTTATTAGGGTTAATGCCACCCCTTGTGCATTCCCCAGGGTTTGTCTTAATTTATGGATATCCTATCCTTAATTCAACTGCCAAGGAATTCATGCATCTTATAATTGGCAATCAGATCATGTATCCTTAATAAAGGTCTCTTTTCAATCATTCTCATTTGATAATCGATCGGTGGCTTAATGCCACCCTCTTCTTTCAGATAGTTGTCAGCCTATTTGGCCTTCCAAAAGGCAACGTATGCCTATCTGCTCTCTTACAGAACTTGGTAATGGTAGCAAGGATGTTTTGGAAGATATTGGTCGAGTTCAACGTGAATCTCTTAGTACTTATCGTTCTTCTCAAATGTACTTGTCTTAGACAAAATTTCTACAGCATACTGATCCATCTCTGACCATTTCCATACTCTCTTCATAAACCTTCGTTGTTTACTTCCCTTAGTCGTAATATGTTCATGGTATTCATGATACCCTAACATCATACCTCTCAAGTCACTATACTTCCATTTTACTCGTAATCTTGGACAACCATATACACATGAGTCACTTTAGTACGGGTTACCCCATCCCAAAAAGGTCTAGTAAATTCCCCATCAAAACATGGGTTGCAAAGGGTTTAGTAGAAGATTCCTACGATCTCATTAATATTTCCTTTATATCAGAAGCCCTTGCAGTCGGTGCTTACTTAGAAGCAACCCTGCTTTGTCTTTTCGTTGCTGGTCTAGTCACTTTATAGTCCGTTGTGACTTGGCCTCAACTGGCCACACTAAAATAAAAATATATGATTTTAAGGGTTGGCTAGTTAGCATTACTTTTCTAGCAATTGCCGGCATAGTGTCTTCTTCTTTGATACCTTTCTACCTTCCAAAACTTTACTTCATATAAGTCTTAATCGGCTACTCAGCGCCGTCTCCGGTCGCCTTTCCTCTATTTTTATCTTTTCAACTATTCTTATCAATCCCGCGTGCCACGCAAGCTTACCATTCCTGGCATAACAGTCTTTTCACTTAAGTCAATCCCGGAGTTTCTCCGTCCGGCTAATTTCTTACTTACATTTCCTGTTTTCGTCCAATCTCACTTCATCATTTTATCACTACCGTCGATTGTAATGCTCAGGGTCCGTTTACTAACCCATTTTACAGCATCCTTACCCAAATCACAGGATTTGCTCCAGTTTCTACTCTCTTCCATGACATTCTCTGATAATCAGAAAGACAAGGTTTGCCAAAATTCACCGAATTCCTTTCCAGACTCAGGGAAATTTTGATCAATCTACCCACCTACTGGTAACATTAAGGAGACCAGTTTCGAAACCTGAAGAATAGTTCTATGAACCTCCAAGCAGGTGGAATCATAAGCAGTCATAGTTAACGAAATAATCATCATCAGATTGGAAGTTTACCCACTGGAGAGGAATCAATTATATCCATCCCTTAGAAGGGAATCAATAGTTTCAAACTGAAACCTGTCACAACGTCCTGATACCTATACGCCCTGATATTCAATACTACCAAATGTCGGTCTACCTAACCCTTTATACGAAGCGTCGTTGGAAGCACAAAGTCTCTTTTTTTTCCATTAAGCAATGCCAGCTCTTGGTCATTACCAATTTCACCTTTTAGCTCCAGGAAGATTTTCTCACATTTTTCTCTTTAACTGTTGATCGTATTACTTGATCTATTATAATTCTGCATCGGAATAAACTTAAGGTAACTACTATAATTCATTGAAAGAAAGAATTTAATATTCCTCTGAATTACATGCATCTAACATTTCTGGTTCATCATTTTACTGAGTTGAAATTAACCCTATACTTAGTCTCTGGCAGTAGTCTCATTACGAGTTCATCTTGACTCACTGGTCTTATCTTCCTGTAGGTTCTGAGATCATTGTCTTGCTTACTACTTCCTTATATAACTTTATCCAATCATGCTATCACTTCCCAATGTCTTTACTTTCTAACTGATTCATTCATAAAATGAACATTTCCCTTAATAAAACCACCTTATTAACCTCAATTTGGTTCCATAATTTACAACCTACGACACCTGCCTTCTCATGGCAAATTATTACTGACCATATTCATACTAATTCATTTATCAAATGATATGGCACTTACTGCCTCCTTCTCAACTATTCCTAGGGACTCTGCTCGTCGCCCTAAATCGATGTCTTTGATAATCATACATCCCTCTAGCTCTTTCTTCGTTAATATGGAAGTCTCTAGGGATTCTCGTCTATTCCCGTATAAGATCTCAAGTGATCCTTTCAATCCGTCTTACTTGCTGGTACTACCTCCAGTAGACCGGCTACGGATCCAACATGAATCTTCAGTTCTCTTGCTAATAACTCAGTTCTTTATGCTCCCTTTTCTGAGCACTATACTTTAATCATCACAGTTTTTCTGGCTGCAACCCTCATTCCTCAAGGGTAAGCTCCTTATCCTAACAGGATTTTTCCTTATCTGCTGGAACCTCTTCCGGGTCTCCAGTAGGGTACTCCATCGAATTACCCGCTGATCTTCAGCATATATAGCATCATCGCGCTGCTGCTCGTATGCCTCAAGGTCTGTCGCCTTACTCGTCGTTACGATATCGAGCTAAGTTACTATCATGATACTTAAGAGTTCCCATAAGGGTTTTATATGTCATCACTACATTAAGTAGTCCGACTATGAACTTGGCAAGAGTTCTTATTATCTTATTGAATTTATTGTTTTAACGTCGCCTCATCTCTGGGGTTTATAACGTACGCTTTGATACCACTTCTGTAACACCCCCAGATCCGGGGTCCGGGATCCGGTGGTTACGGTTTCCAATTCTGTCCACAACAATATAAAACACACCCGTTATATTCCAAGAGATGAAATCAGAGTAACAATCAAATTTTTTATTAATCACATTATGAGTTCTTACAAACCAAAAGAATTTCAATATAAATACATACTCTTTGCCATCCATTTACATAAGTCATACTAGACCATATTCTTGGTACTGAAAGAATAAATATATCCTACCAATAGCTTCTTCTTCAGCTCTGGTAGTCTCATCGTCCTCGCCCGCGTCGAGTGCGCCTTGTGCGAGTCATCTGGTCTAGCTGTTGTTGTGATATAATAATAAAGCAAGGGTGAGCAATAGCCCACCAACAATAATATATAACTGAACGATAATGTATAACAGTTCAAAAGTATCTTTCAAACCATATGCCATGCATTTACGGAAATGATGCCAGTATAATGTGAACGATGAAGTTACAAGGTAACTTAAAGTATTTGTTTATAGAAATATCTGCTACATCAAAAGTAAGCGAGATATTCTCATTGTTATTAAGAAGAGGAACTTGCATGAAAAGGTTGCAATTCCAGTTATGAACACTTTTCCAGCTCTGCAACAGTAATCATGTTGCAGGAAATAAATAAGTTTGGATGATGAACCGATGATGGAGTATTCACCGCGCCCGCTGTTCCAATCTTGATGATCAGTCGAGATTGTACAGCTCAATTTAGATTTACTACCGGTAGAAGGAAGAACTGACGGCTTTACTTGTATACCACCTTACTAGCTCTCCCCGGCCAACGGTTAGGCCAAAGGGGATAGACCGGCGCTACTCGGCCTCTTACACGACTCCTAGTTCAAATAGAATTCATGATTCTGAATGTAACGTTCGTCCCCCTTTCCCCAAGTATAATACTAGTTGATAAGACTCCACAAAGTAGTCGTATCTAGTTGGAAAGGAAAATTTACCAATAACTCCCAAGCTATTACTTGGTAACGGATATCAACTTGTTCCAACATCTTACCCCTCGAAAGATGAGAAGGTAAACAATGACTTAATAAGTCAATAGCATCCGAGTTGCGAGTGGAGAGAATACTTTATGACCGGGAAGTCGACAAGATAAATAACATTTTCCAAGTAAGGTTCCCTTATTATTATAGAGGTAGACTCAAAGAAGAATGATGTCTGAGAACCTTTCTTGATATAAGATTAATAATAATATGACTCCGAGATATTTTCTGTAATAATCGAAGAAGATAAACCTTATCGAGGTTATTCTAAGTATGGAATAAATATTCAGAGAATATTTATTGAATTAAAATATTTTACAGAATATTTAGGAATATGAAAGAATATCTTTAATCAGAGTATCTCTCAAATAATTCTTGAAGAAATATCGAGAGAATATTTATTGCATAATTAAATAATCAAATGAATATTCAAAATAATATTAATTAATTAATAAGACCTGAAAGGAATATTTAAAATATTTAAAATAATATTCGATGATTAAATAGAACCCTGGATGAATATTCAAAATAATATTCATAATTGATTAGGAATTTAAATGAATATTGATAAAGTAATATTCATTTAATGAATAATATTCTAAATGAATATCAAGTAATATTCATTTAGTAATTCAAGCTTTAAGGGAATATTCGAGATAAGACTCGATAAATAAATTAAGTTTCAGATGAACATTAAATAATATTCGACAGGTAATTACTATCTTAAATGAATACTCAAATGTAATATTCATTTAATGAATAATATTCTAAATGAATATCCAAATAATATTCATTTAGTAGTCCAACCTTTAGAAGAATATTCGAAATAATAATCGATAAATAATTCGACTCTGAATGAATATTAAAAATATTATTCGTCGAATAGCTACGTTCAAATAATTATTTGAAGTAAGGATCGTTAAAATAAATAATCTCGAACGAATATTCAAATAATATTCGTCGCCCGAATAATGGAAAATATTTACTTAAATATTTTCCTCCGAGGTAATCTCGATATATCAAGAAATATTGACTCCCGGTCTATATTTGATGAATAAGATGTATACGCCCTTCTATGAGGGTCTTACAATAACCGGCTTATAGTTGATACGATAGCTATCTAATTTATAAGCCAATAACAATCAGGGAACAAGCATAATGATATAACTTGAAAGTAGGCATGCATGCTATGGCATATGTATAACAGAAAACATATATATAAATTTATTCAATCACAACAACAGCCTAAAAGAAGGGAATTGAAACTTGCCTGGTAGTCGAGTACGGTAAGGGGTAGTGGTAGCGGGTCCCGGGTCAGCTTGGTGATCTATAAATAGCCAAGGCATTCGGGATTAATCACTTAACATCTTAAAAGTTAAGTTATATTTAAATCGAAACACGTTCTCGAGTTATCTCGTTATACCCCTTTTAGTGGATTCCTTTTATCCTCGATCCGACCCGACATTCGTTCGTTAATACGACATGTCATTGTACTTACACTTGGGACATACTTAAGTCATACAAGTTCTAAAGTCGATCGTTACGAATCAATATTATGCTCCGAGTTTTATCGCCCGTTGTCTAAGTGTTTTACCGAAGTTATAATCAAGCGGGTTTTTAGGGGTTCGTTCGCGATTAACTTTGATTCGAACATTTTTATAAAATCGGAAAACGATCCGTTTCACATGAGGTTTTCTCTCACACCTTCCTTTTTACCTCTAGTATTTAATTACCAAGATTCGCCACTGACTTACGTATTTTATCGGGGTTCAATTTCAGTTACGAACTTTCGTTTACGGATTCGAACTACTTTTAGTAAACCGACCGTAACTCCTAAACCGTAAGTCCGTTTCACGCGTTCTTTATATCAAAAAGAAGCTTATAACATAACCTATCTTATCATGGGAAAATACAACACTGGACAATGAGTTCATGCTACTGTGATGCACGGTTTTTAAAGATTATCGAAAATTCGGGATTACGACGGCTATGTTTACATGCTTTTCCAAATTTTTATCATTATCAAATCATCCTCCAACAACAACCAATTCAAGACCTAAAGTTTCTCATCTATTCTAAGTCATGATATCTCAAGAACAACTCAAATCCAACAAGTATGAAACATCAATAACAACCAATTATGCATACATGGATCTAATCATACTAACACCTCTCCATCATATATCCATCCAAAAAAAATCCATAAACTCAAAGTAGTACTAAGGGTTCTTGAGCTTTATACCTTCCTTGGAGAGTGAATAACACTTGTTAAGCCTTGAATGATCCTTAAGTAGCCTTAGTATACTTGAATCAATCAAAAGAAAACAAGAACACAAAGTTAATACTTAAAAGTTACTATTCATCATCATTTTCTTGATTTTATATCTCAAGATTGGTATCGAATTTGAAGATGAAATTCATAGGGTATCTTAGTTATGAAATATAGGACTCACCTTAATTTTCTTGAGATTTAACCATGGATGGAAGTTGGATTTCTCCTCTTGAAAAAGAGGGCAGGTCGAGTGGAGGTAAATGGAGGGGGAAAGAGTTTGTTTGCATCTTTTACTTGGTTGCTTGTGCTAAATGAATTATTGGGATGAGGTTTTGATAATATCTTGGCCAAAAGTCACTTTAATAAAGTGATTATGTCATGGATGATGTTTAAACAAGTGGACAAGTGGTGTGTCATGTACTAATATCTTGTATCCTTGGTTTGATTCTTAGTGTGCTAGTTACTTGATCTCATCCACTTGCACATACTTTCATCTTGGTTCTCTGCTCGTTTCTTTGTCCGTTTATTGCTCAATTCATTGATCGTTCGGACGAATAACTAAGTAGTTTCACCTCTAGGGTTTACCGGGAAATTTCTCGATATTCATAATACCTTCCCCAATCCTTAATATAATCCTCGTGATGACCATGCAGGATATTTAATCTCGATACGAACTTAATCCGTAATATAGGATTCGTTCGCTTTATTGATTAATCTCGTTATAACGTTTAAGCGGTTTCTAGAACGCTTGTTTCACTGCCTCAGTGGTTTCCTACCTTCATTCTTAAATCAAATATAATAACATCCCAAAATATCAAATCCTCAAAGTTAATATCTCAATTCTTGGATTATAATAATATTTAATCCACTGTCCGGTCAAATATTATACCGAGAAAGAATTTGGAATTTCTGAATTCCGATCGTCTCTGCATTCACTTATTTCCTCCGCGTATTACTAATATGACTTCGAAACATCCATATCACATCCCGTACATAGGGTGGCGTGAAAAGTTTTCCAACTTACAAAATCACTATTCATCCACCAAATTACTATGCACGTACAGGAAATACTATGCACGTATGGGAAACACTATGCACGTACGGGAAATACTATGCACGTATGGGAAACACTATGCACGTACTCATTTCCCTCCAAGGATCCATTAGCTCCTTCCTGGATGGTAGATTATTCTTATCTAGGTCCTCAACCATCGAATTACTCTATTCTGACAATACACCAATGCATCAGGATCATTGTCCAAAGCAATATCCATTCATTACAATCATTGTCCTTTGAAAGCACCATTCATTAGAGCTGGTGACCTTGTTGTCGGAATCATTGTTCCTCATTTTATCATTACTTAATAAAAAGTTTTAATTATATCCAAAATTTGGGGTTCTTACACCCTTACCATGCTTTCTTGGACGAGGCTCCTAAAGGAGAGTTGTAGAGAATCTAACTAGCTTTCCAACAAGCTAAAGAACACCAAATTTCATTGAGAAACGAAGGAGATATGGCCGTTTGAAAATCAGTCCAGAAACTGTCAAGCATCAGGACAGTTTGCTTCTTCAACTTGGGGAGGTGATTTGACTAGGCTATACTACTTGGATTGCTATGAAATTTAGAGCAAATATTACCCATGGAGTGGAGAGGCTTTGGTTAAAATTTGGTGATTTTATCATGGATATAAATGGAGATATGAATTTTCTTCTTTGAGGTGTTCTTGCTGGGCAGTTTGAGAGAGTTTTTGTTTTGCTTGCTTTTCTCTTGCTTGGCTTGTGTGAGAATGAATTATTGTGATGTCTTGGATAATATCTTTCATAAAGATACTTTAATAAAGTAGTGTGGTCATCCATGATGCAATTCAAGTGGACAAGTGTTGATTTTGTGTGGTTGGATGATAACAAGAAGCTAAGTACTTGGTTTGTTGCTAAGTATGCTAGTTGCTCATGTAACTACTTGGTTACTTGCTCTTATCCACTAGCACATGCATGTATCTTGGCTCCCTGCTTGTTGTTTTTTGTCCGGTTATTGCTCCATTTGATTGATCGTTCGTAGGAATATTTCACGGATTTCTAATTAGGGTTTATCGGGAATCTTCTTAATATTAATACTATCATTCTCCATCTTTTTTACTAACTTTCGAATTTATATTCCTTAAATCCCTTCGTTAAATTTTTAAGTCTATCAGTGTCCAGGGAACTCTCGGAAAAAATAAAAGTGCGGTTTTTCAGAATCTGACAGCTTTTACATACACTTATTTTCCCCCTGGATACCTATTACGAACTCGGAAATCCGTTCCGAATACTTCTATATAGTGTCGTCTCATAATATTCTCTTTTCCACCAAAAACACTATTCATTCTTTATTCTTTACTTATTCTCTTAGGGTTGTACAATTGTCCCTGATCTCTTTCGATCGTTCCTTAACCTTTTTGCGGACCCACTGGACCAATAACAGATATCGATTTGGATGACATAAGAATAATCTTCTCCTTTAGAATTATCAAATCTCAATTCCCTAGGAGATAGATAATTCTTATCTAAAGTGTCAACCAATAGTATTCTTCATGGTATATAAACATTTGAATCCAAATCTATTCCTTTCATTCATTATCTCAATCGTTACATCGTAGTCGTAATCACTATTCACCATTACCTCAGTACATAATAAAAAGTTTTAATTATATCCAAAATTTGGGGTTCTTACAGTGTCCCCTCCTTAAAAGGATTCCGTCCCGGAATCAGATAGGAAGCAAAGAGTCATTTGCCTGTCGTTCACTTTTTAGCTTCCCGGTCAATTCTTAGTCGTTCTACCCTTTATCAGCACATCTTCTAGTGCTACAATCCATACTTTATCCTTTTTCCATCAACGTTGCTACTTTTCGTACCACACACTATCCGGGTTATGCTCTTACTCAATCTTATCCTTGTTGATACCTCCAGTAACATTGGTATCACTATCATACTGCGAATTCGGAGGTAACCTCGCTCATACTGTGCATTTCCTGATCGCTTTAATATTCGCAATCTCGATCAATATAGAGAAGTGGAAAGATTTATTGAGAGATCACTATGATCAATGAACATTTGTTATATTGCATAGTTAGTACAGAAGGGGGCCAGCCTTTAGTACTTGACAAGCAATTAAACAAGTTATGGTATTCCACTTAGACTTCTATCACATAGACAGATAATCACGTAGCAGTACCTCCCCTCCTTAAAGGGTTGTTCGTCTCAATTCATAAAGAAGATGAATAAGAGAGAAGAAAAGAAAAGAGTCTAGAGGATTATAGAAAGTTTTCATGATTGTAAAATATCATACTCAGAATTTACCTATGAACCATAGATGTTCATCAAAGAAGAAATTAATCATAATTATATCCAATACTATTTGATCTCAACCTCACGTGTCAACATATCTTGCTGCTTTGTCCACTATTCTCTATACCTGTACTCTGGTTCAACCTTAGCAACAATTACATTTGGAAAATCTTTGAACCTCTCAGGTTAAATCTTAGTTTCTCGCTTGACACCATTATGACTAACATTCCATGTCACGTTACTAGCTTTTTCATATCTATAATATTAACACTATCAGGTTGTCATCCCGAGAATTCATCAGAAAACCCATTTATTAATCCATTCATAACATTCCTTGCTTCATATTCCATAGTTGCTTTCGCAGTCTTTTCTTTATCAATCACATCCTTCTTATTATCTGATTCTTATTTACTTCTGTTATTTACTTTCACCTTCATCTTTTTATTGAGATACCTTTTGCACTTGGTACCTCCTTATCGATATTCCGTCATATTTACTCTATAATCATCACGTTATTCCAATTTAAACTCTCCGAAATGAATCTGGCCGATCCCTTTAACTTAGATTCAATATAATCTACTTCTGCCAACCTTGTCTCTCGTCACTTGTTCTTTTCTATCCGTGATTTTCCATAGGTTGTTCTTCGTAAGTCAGACCAGGTCGTATATCTACCTGCTCGTACTCTTATCATCTATCGAGCATCTGCATGTTACTGGCGCAGCCTTGCCACATGAAACACGTTATGATCATGCTATAAGTTTTGGGGGTAGAGCTGGCTCGAATGCCACCTTCCGAACACTTTTAAACTCTCAGATGGCCAAACAAATCTCGGGCTCAACTGCCCTTAATTCTTTCTACGGGAATACATTTAGCATCATGAATCGTCAACCTCATATTCTCTATCTTGTTTGCGCAGAAGTACACTAACACAAACTTGCTTGTCATTCATCAACATGCCATTTAGCTTATCAATAGCAGCACTTTCTTTATCTTTACCTTGTCATCTACTTTCTTAGAAGAATCACCATCGCTTGTTGTTTACGTAGTGCGTTAATAGCTAACCATACGGGTTTGAAATCCTTTAGGGAGACAAAGTAATCACTATTCCTTATCCATAAGGAACACTTCCTGAACTTGATGTAGATATTACATGAAGTAGATAAAATTGCAGAAGAGTTTCAAGCATCGCAGCTATGTCCGGTTGATGAAACTATCACTCATGCATCTTCCATAAAAGACTAGAAACTTAATGGTTTACTTCGTCAATTTTGTATCATGGTCCTGGTTTGCCTCAAAACGGGACCTTCTAAGGTGTGTAGTTTGCTTAAGACGATATCTGGAATCGAATCTTTACTTAAACTTATTATTAATGTCGATTCTTGCACAGTCATTAGAAGGAATGTAAATTCCTCCACTCCGGTATGACCTTCAAGGTTCTTCCAAATATCATTTTGTTCCCTCGGTATGCACATTTGCAATTATTCCTCTATACTTAGAGTGTCGGCCACCTCATTGGCCTTTTCTGATAATAATAATTTCTTGTAATCAATGTTCTCTGGATACATTCCAACTCAAATTTTTCTACCTCATTCCCATCACTGTTGGGTGAAAGCATTCTCCCTTAAGCTCTGCTGAAGGATAAAAATATATCTATCAGTCTTTTTCCATAAGTCATTGCTTCCACCTTCCTGTGGGAACTTTATCAACGTTACTCTCAATCATCCTAGGATATTTGTTCTCTTAGTTTTTTTTCTTGTTCTAGGATAATCTCAACCTTCTTTGGTTCCATCCATACCTCATCATGGTTTCATACATGCCTCATCTGGCATTATTGTTATTATGTCTTACATTCTCTACCAAACTTCTATTTTGAAACTCATAATATTAACTTTTTCCTTGTAAGGTTTCTTAGGTCGTCCTCATCATTCCTCCTGTATTTTCTAGGTACAGGGTATATCCAAACGTCATTGATCAATACTCTAATAATTCTATCCATGTTCTTTCCAGAACTCTTTTTTTTGTTTTTTAATCCTTACAGGTCATTGTTGCCTTAGCAAATCCAACTAATATCATCTGAATTGACAATGTCTTTATTAGGGTTAATGCCATCCCTTGTGCATTCCCCAAGGTTTTTCTTAATTTATGGATATCCTATCCTTAATTCAACTGCCAAGGAATTCTTGCATCCTATGATTGGCAATCAGATCATGTATCCTTAATAAGGGTCTCTTTTCCATCATTCTCCTTTGATAATCGATCTGTGGCTTAATGCTAATATCTACTTTCAGATAGTTGCCAGCCTCTTCGACCTTCCAAAAGACAACGTATGTCTATCTGCTCTCTTACAGAACTTGGTAATGGTAGCAAGGATGTTTTAGAAGATATTGGTCGAGTTCAACGTGAATCTCTTAGTACTTATCGTTCTTCGCGAAGGTACTTGCCTCAGATAAAATTTCTACAGCATACTGTTCAATTTCTGACCATTTCTATACTCTCTTCATATACCTTCATTGTTTACTTTCCTCCGTCATAATATATTCATGGTATTCATGATACCCTAACATCATACATCTCAAGTCATTATACTTCCATTTTTACTCGTAATCTTGGGCAATCATATACACATGAATCACTTTAGTACGGGTGACCCCATTCTAAAAAGTCTAGTAAATTCCCAATCTAAACATGGGTTGCAAAGGTTCAGTAGAAGATTCCTACGATCTCATTAATATTTCCTTTATATCAGAAGCCCTTGCAGTCGGTGCTTACTTAGAAGCAACCCTGCTTTGTTCTTTCATTGCTGGTCTAGTCACTTGATAATCTGTTGTGACTTGGCCTCAACTGGCCACACTAAAATAAAAATATATGATTTTAGGGGTTGGCTAATTAGCATTACTTTTCTAGAAATTGTCGGCATAGTGTCTTCTTCTTTGATACCTTTCTACCTTTCCAAAACTTTACTTCATATAAGTCTTAATCGACTACTCAGCGCCGTCTTCGGTCACCTTTCCTCTACTTTTATCTCTTCAACTATTCTTATGAATCCCACGTGCCACGCAAGCTTACCATTCCTGGCATAACAGCCTTTTCACTTAAGTCAATCCCGGAGTTTCTCAGTCCGGCTGGTTTCTTACTTACATTTCCTGTTTCCGTCCAATCTTACTTCATCATTTTATCTCTACCATCGATTGTAATACTCAGGGTCCGTCTACTAACCCATATGACAGCAACCTTACCCAATCCACAAGGTTCACTCCAGTTTCCATTCTTTTCAATGATGTTCTCTGATAATCAGAAAGACAAGGTTTGCCAAAATTCTCCGGATTCCTTTCCAGAATTAGGGAAATTTTGGTCAATCTATCCACCTACTGGTAACATTAAGGAGACCAGTTTCGATACCTGAAGAATAGTTCTATGAACCTCCAAGCAGGTAGAACCATAAGCAGTCATAATTTACGAAATAATCGTCATCAGATTGGAAGTTTAACCACTGGAGAGGAACCAATTATATACATCCCTTAGAAGGGAATCAAGAGTTTCAAACTGGAACCTTTCACAACGTCCTGATACCTATATGTCCTGATATTCAATATTACCAAATGTCAGTCTACCTAACCACTAGTCTCAGAAGGAACATTACCGTCGGAGTTGGTTGTTCCACAAAATTGGCACTACTAAGGCCATCCGAACCTGGTGAACCGTGTTGTCCGATTGCATCTGTAAGTACTTTATCGTGCTGTGCAAGCACACATCCTAATTCTTTATGTGAAGCGTCGTTGGAAGCACAAAGTCTCCTTTTTCCATTAAACAATGCCAACTCTTGGTCATTACCAATTTCATCTTTTAGCTCCAGGAATATTTTCTCACGTTTTTTTCTCTTCAACTGCTGACCGTATTACTTAAGGTAACTACTATAACTCATTCAGAGAAAGAATTTAGTATTCCTCTAAATCACATGCATCTAACATTTTTGGTTAATCATTTAACTGAGTTGAATTAACTCTATACTCAATCTCTGACAGTAGTTTCATTACGAGTTCATCTTGACTCACTGGTCTTATCTTCCGGTAGGTTCTGAGATCATTGCCTTGCCTACTACTTCCTTATATAACTTTATCCAATCATGCTGTTACTCCCCAATGCCTTTACTTTCTAACTCATTCATTCATAAAATGAACATTTCCCTTAATAAAACCACCTTATTAACCTCCATTTGGTTTCATAAATTATAACCTATGACATCTACCTTTTTATGGTAAATTATTACTGACAATATTCATACTAATTCATTTATCAAATGATGTGGCACTTACTGCCTCCTTCTCAACTATCCCTAGGGACTCTGCTCCTCGCCCTAAATCGATGTCTTTGATAATCATACATCCCTCTAGCTCTTTCTTCGTTAATATGAAAGTCTCTAAGGATTCTCGTCTATTCCCGTATAAAATCTCAAGTGATCCTTTCAATCCGTCTTACTTGCTGGTACTACATCCAGTAGTCCGGCTACGAATCCAACATGAATCTTCAGTTCTCTTGATAATAGCTCAGTTCTTTATGCTCACTTTTCTGAGCACCATACCTTAATCATCACAGTGTTTCTGGCTGCGGCCCTCATTCCTCAAGGGTAAGCTCCTTATCCTAACAGGATTTTCCTTATCTGCTGGAACCTCTTCCGGGTCTCCAGTAGGGTACTCCATCGAATTACCCACTAATCTTCAGCATATAAAGCATCATCGCGGTGCTACTCGTATGCCTCAAGGTCTGTCGCCTTACTCGTCGATATGATATCGAGCTAAGTTACTATCACGATACTTAAGAGTTCCCATAAGGGTTTTATATGTCATCACTACACTAAGTAGTGAATTTATTAAATGGATTTATGAACTTGGCAAAAGTTCTTATTATCTTAGTGAATTTATTGTTTTAACGTCGCCTCATCTCTGGGGTTTATAACGTACGCTCTAATACCACTTCTGTAACACCCCCAGATCCAGGGTCCGGGATCCGGTCGTTACGGTCTCCATTTCTATCCACAATACTTGCACTTACTTCAACATAAAATAAATTACATCTTTATGACCCAACACAACAATATAACCCGTTATAGTCCCAGAGATGAAATCAGAGTAACTACCAAATTTTATAAATCACATTATGAGTTCTTACAATCCAAAAGAATTTTAATATGAATACATACTCTTTGCCATCCATTTTCATAAGTCATACCAGCCTATATACTTGGTACTGAAAGAATGAATCTATCCTACCACTAGCTTCTTCTTCAGCTCTGGTAGTCTCATCGTCCTCGTCAGTGTCGAGTGCACCTTGTGCGAGTCATCTAGTCTAGCTATTGTTATGATATAATAATAAAGCAAGGGTGAGCAATAGCCCACCAACGATAATATATAACTGAACGATAATATATAACAGTTCAAAAGTTTCTCACAAACCATATGCCATGCATTTACGGAAATGATGCCAGTATAACATAAACGATGAAGTTACAACGTAACTCAAAATGCAAATATAGGTGGGAATATCTGCTATGTCGAAGATTAGCAAGATATTATCATTTATCATAGAAGAGGAACTTGCAGGAAAATATTGCAATTCCAATTATAAATACTTTCCAATACTGCCAACAATGATAATGTTGCACAAAATAAATGAATTTAAATGATGAACTTTTGCTGGAGTATTCTCCGCGCCCACTGTTCCAATCCTTACGATGATCAGTCGCAGATTATACAGCTCAATTTAGATTTACTACCGGTAGAAGGAAGAGCTGACGGATTTACTTGTCTACCGCCCTGTTAGATCTCCCTGGCCAACGGTTGGGCCAATTGGGATGGACCGGCGCTACTCGGCCTCTTACACGACTCCAAGTTCGAAAAGAAATTCTTGAATCTGAACGTAAAGTTCGTCCCCTTTCCCCAAGTATGATACTTGTTGATAAGACTCCACAAAGTAATCGTATCTAGTTGGAAAGGAAAATTCAACATCACATATCTCAAGATGCTGCTTGTGAGAGGATACCATCTTGTTCCAATAATCTTACCCCTCGAATGATGAGAAGGTTACTCAAAGATTCAATTGATAAACAGCAACCAAGTTGCAAGTGAAACAAATAGTTTTACAAGATTTATGACCGGGAAGTCAACAAGATAAATAACATTGCTCAAGTAGGTTCCCCTATAATATGGAAGTTTGAGCGAGCATTTAAATCCTTTTAAGATAGATTTAAATGAAAATAATAGAGTTGGAAACCTTTCCTTCATAAAATAGTCGTAAAAAGACTCTGAAATATTTTACATAATATCTGGAGGTGAAAGATAATCTCCGAATAATATAAATCATTTTAAAAAGAATTTAAAAGAATTAAATAAATATTCCAAGAATATTTATTAACTTAATAATAATTACGGAATATTATTAACTCATAATATTGCTCGTAAGTAATCCTCGAATGAATATATGGAATTATTTACTAAATAAATCTCTCCTTAAATGAATATTCGAAATAATATTAATTAAATAATTAAACTCCAATAAATATTTAAAATAATATTCAATAAATAAGTCAAATCTTAAATGAATATTTGAAAATAATATTCATTTAATAAATAATCTTCTAAATGAATATGTAAATAATTTTCATTTAGTAATCAAAACTTTAAAGGAATAATCGAAATAATATTCCTTAAGTAAATAGAACTTCAAATGAATATTTTAAAATAATATTCATCAAGTACATAAAACCTTAAATGAATATTAGAAAGTAATATTCATTTAATAAATAACATTCTAATGAATATTAAAATAATATTCATTAAATAATCAACTCTAAATGAATATTCGAAACTAACGTTCATTTAATATCTCTCGACTGAGATAATACTCGAATAACATTCCTCGAAATATTTCCAAGTAATTGATACTTTATGGAAATATAAATAACGTTTAATAATAACATTCCTTAAAATAAATAATAATCTGCCGTTGGAATCCCTCCGGGTTTCCACGACTATCTATATCTCAAAATACCGACTCCCGGTCTATATTTAAGAATGAATATCATATGCCCTTCGCTAAGGGTCTTATCAAAACAATCCAGCTTATAACTGATAATTCGTATCTAGTCTATAAGCCAATATCAATTCAGGTAACAGGTATCATAATATAATTTGACAATAGGCATGTATATATATATATATATATATATATATATATATATATATATATATATATTATCACAACAACAGGTTCAAAGTTTTGAACACTTGCCTGGTAATCGGGTGTGGGTGGAGATACCGTGTCCTGGGTCTGCTCGATGATCTAAAAACAATCAGAACATTCGAGATTAACCACTTAACACGTTTTCGAATTATCTCGTTATACACCTTTTACTGTAACTCTTTTTATTACAGATACGATCCGATATTTGTTCGTTATTACGACATGTCATCATACCCACACTCGGTATATACTTAAGTCGTATAAGTTCTAAAGTCGATCGATTACGAACCGAGATTATACCTCGAGTTTTATCGTTCATTTTCTAAGTGTTTTACCAAAGTTATAGCCAAGCATGTTTTTAGGGGTTCGTTCGCGTTTAACTTCGATTCGAACATTCTTATAAAATCGGAAAATGATCCGTTTGACATGTGGTTTTCTCTCACACCTTCCTTATGGCCTCTAATATTTAATTACTAAGATTCGCCACTGAGTAACATGATTTACGAGGGTTCAATTGAAGTTACGAACTTTTACTTACGGTTTCGAACCAATTTTAGTAATTTGACCATAACTCCTAAACCGTAAGTCGGAATATTTCGATTCTTGCGCCAAAACAATCTATGGCTCGAGATCTACAAGGACCTGTCATGTTCATTACAAGTTAAGACAAGTAACCCTACTGTTATGCACGAATTCTTTGAGGTTATCGAACATCTGGCATTACGACGGCTATAACTCGAACGATCCAAATTCGTACATGCCTCAAGCACATCATCAAAGCAACTCATGGCTTAACAACATCATTTAATACTGTCAAGAGGCTCTAAGTCCAGTGGTAAGGTCTCATGACCACCACACAACATAAACATAACAAATCAAGTTTTAAACAACCATTAACACAACAATCAAGAACTCATCTTGCAACCCACTTAAGACCTCATCAAAACTTCATAAAACTCAAAGTAAGATCTAGGGTTTAGGTGAGATATACCTTCCTTGGAGTATGTACTAGCCTTACAAAACCTTGTATAGCCCTTAGAACACCTTAAACAAGCTTGGATCATCCATAGAAACAATAAAACTAAAGTTAGTTCTTAAAAATTACTATTCATCAGTTCAAAGATCTGCAAAAACGAGGCCCTTACCATGATTTCTTGGACAAGGATCCTAAAGGAGAGTTGTAGAGAATCTAACCAGATTTCCAACAAGCTAAAGAACACCAAATGTCATTGAGAAACGAAGGAGATATGGCCGTTTCAAAATCAGTCTAGAAACTGTCAAGAATCAGGACAGTTTGCTTCTTCAACTTGGGGAGGTGATTTGACTAGGCTATACTACTTGGATTGCTATTAAATTTGGAGCAAATATTTCCCATGTAGTGGAGAGGCTTTGGTTAAAAGTTGGTGATTTTATCATGGATAGAAATGGAGATATGAATTTTCTTCTTTGAGGTGTTCTTGTTGTGCAGTTTGAGAGAGTTTTTGTTTTGCTTGCTTTTCTCTAGCTTGGCTTGTGTGAGAATAAATTATTGTGATGTCTTGGATAATATCTTTCATAAAGCTACTTTAATAAAGTAGTGTGGTCATCCATGATGCAATTCAAGTGGACAAGTGTTGATTTTGTGTGGTCGGATGATAACAAGAAGCTAAGTACTTGGTTTGTTGCTAAGTATGCTAGTTGCTCATGTAACTACTTGGTTACTTGCTCTTATCCACTAGCACATGTGTAACACCCCCAGATCCGGGGTCCGGTATCCGGTCGTTACGGTCTCCAATTCTTTCCACAATACTTGAACTTACTTCAACATACAATAAATTTCATCTTTATGTTACTTGGTTACTTGCTCTTATCCACTAGCACATGTGTAACACCCCCAGATCCGGGGTCCGGTATCCGGTCGTTACGGTCTCCAATTCTTTCCACAATACTTGAACTTACTTCAACATACAATAAATTTCATCTTTATGACCCAACATAACAATATAAAACACACCCGTTATAGTCCCAGAGATGAAATCAGAGTAACAACCAAATTCTATTAAACACATTATGAGTTCTCACAATCCAAAAGAATTTCAATATGAATACATACTCTTTGCCATCCATTTACATAAGTCATACTAGTCCATATATTTGGTACTGAAAGAATGAATCTATCCTACCAATAGCTTTCTCTTCGGCTTTGGTAGTCTCATCGTCCTCGCCAGCATCGAGTGTGCCTTGTGCGAGTCATCTGGACTAGCTGTTGTTGTGATATGATAATAAAGCAAAGGTGAGCAATAGCCCACCAACAATAATATTTAACTGAACGATAATATATAACAGTTCAAAAGTATATTTCAAACCATATGCCATGCATTTACGGAAATGATGCCAGTATAATATAAAGGATGAAGTTACAGGGTAACTTAAAGTATTTATTTTGTGAAATATCTGCTAAGTCAAAATAAGCAAGATATTATCATTTATCATTTAAAGAGGAACTTGCAAGGAAAATATTGCAATTCCAGTTATTAACATTTTTTGAAGTCCTACAACCTGAAAGAAGTCTCTTCGATACGTGTTGCGGAAGACACCGTCAACCTAAAAGAAGTCTCTTCGATACATGTTGCATGGAATTCCCAATTTGGGAGATGAACCAATACTGGAGTTATCACGCGCCAGCGATCCCACTCCCTGATGATCAGTCGGGGATGGTACAGCCCAATATAGTTTACTACCGGTAGAAGGAAGAACTGACGGCTCCACCTGTCGATTGCCTTTAATACTAACTCCCTGACCAATGGTTAGGCCTTGTGATGGACTGCGCGACTCAGCCTCTTACACACGACTCCTAGTTCGAATAAATCCACAGCATTGAAACGTAGAGTTTGTCCTCCCTTCCCCAAGTGAAATACTTGTTGATAAGACTCCACAAAGTAGTCGTATCTAGTTGGAAATGAAAATTCACCAACATTTCCCAAGCTTTTTCTAGTTAATGGATATCAACTTGTTTCAACAATCTTACCCCTCGAATGATGAGAAGGTTACTCACAGATTCAATTGATAAACAACCAATTTGCGAGTAAAACGAATAGTTTTACAAGATTTATGACCGGGAAGTCAACAAGATAAATAACATTGCTCAAGTAGGTTCCCCTATAATATGGAAGTTTGAGAGAGCATTTAAATCCTTTTAAGATAGATTTAAATGAAAAAAAATAAAGAGTTGGGAACCTTTCCTTGATAAAATAGTCATAAAAAGACACTGAAATATTTTACATAATATCTGGAGGTGAAAGATAATCTCCAAATAATATAAATCATTTTTAAAAGAATTTAAAAGAATTAAATAAATATTCCAAGAATATTTATTAACTCAATAATAATTATCGAATATTATTAAATCATAATGTTGCTCGTAAGTAATCCTCGAATGAATATATAGAATTATTTACTAAATAAATCCCTCCTTAAATGAATATTCAAAATAATATTCATTAAGTAATTAAACGCCAATAATTATTTAAAATAATATTCAATAAATAAGTTAAACCTTAAATGAATATTTGAAAATAATATTCATTAAATAAATAATCTTCTAAATGAATATCCAAATAATATTCATTTGGTAATCAAAACTTTAAAGGAATAATCGAAATAATATTCCTTAAGTAAATAGAACTTCCAATGAATACTTTAAAATAATATTCATCAAGTACATAAAACCTTAAATGAATATTCGAAAGTAATATTCATTTAATAAATAACATTCTAATGAATATCAAAATAATATTCATTAAATAATCAACTCTAAATGAATATTCGAAACTAACATTCATTTAATATCTCTCGACTGAGATAATACTAGAATAACATTCCTCGAAATATTTCCAAGTAATTGATACTTTATGGAAATATAAATAACGTTTAATATTAACATTTCTTAAAATAAATAATAATCTGCCGTTGGAATCCCTCCGGGTTTCCACGACTATCTATATCTAGAAATACCGACTCCAGGTCTATATTTAAGAATGAATATCATATGCCCTTCGCTAAGGGTCTTATCAAAACAATCCGGCTTATAACTGACAATTCGTATCTAGTCCATAAGCCAATATCAATTTAGGGAACAGGTATCATAATATAGTTTGACAATAGGCATGCATGCTATGGCATATGTAAAATGGCAATCACATATATATTATCACAACAACAGGTTCAAAGTTTTGAACACTTGCCTGGTAATCGGGTGTGGGTAGAGATAGCGTGTCCTGGGTCTGTTCGATGACCTATAAACAATCAGAACATTAAAGATTAACCACTTAACACGTTTTAAAAGTCTAGGTATAAACTTCACTTAAATCGAAACATGTTTTCGAATTATCTCATTATACACCTGTAACACCCTCACTTATCAATATTAGAATTATATACTTATATAATTAATTAAACATTAATATAGAAGAAATTTTAGAAAATTCGGCATGATGTGTTCGTAAATAGAACCACCTGTTCAAATCAACCAAACCAAACCAACTATAATCAAACCTGCTCACAGGCATAATAATAGCAAAATTTCTAAGGAAACATAAACTCTGACTAGCCAAGACCGCTCACAGGTCACAGTATGAAACAACTACTAATTAACTATTACAACCCAAGTTCTGAATAAAAATAATATACAACTCCATAAATTAATTAATCTGTCTAACCAATACAGAAATGATAAGAAATAAGGTTATAAGCTGTCTACCCATCCCACCACCTCAACTCTCTGACTGCCCCTATGGCTGCCCCGACCTGGCGGTCCACTCCTCCTAGACATCTTCGTGTTTAACTGAAGAAACAGGATTAGCAAGCAAGTGAGCTAATAATGCTCAGCAAGTACATAATTTATAAACATAACTGAATTAAAATAGCAGGTCTATCAAGAACTAGTAATCAACAATATAAAAGATCAATTGATAGATATGTCTTTTATCTGAGTCATAAAATAGAAGTGGATTGGACTATTATGCATTTTATAAATAAAAACAATCATAAGGTTAGGCTGCTGATTAGTCACGCACTAACCCCGGACAAACGCACACAGCAATGTCCTTAATGGATCCACGGCACACACTGGCCTTAATAATTTCTGACCACGAATCTGGTCCGACCCTTACGGTCCACATTTTTAAAAAAAAAAACTAACAGTCCAATCCTAACTAGACATCAGGTATCGGAACAATCGACCACCTCCACTGCCAACTACCCTGGACACTTTCGTTCCAGGTCAACATCTCAAATCTCACAAAGTAAAATCAGGTCGGCTAATTTCTGAATTAGATATCGACAAGTGCGATATAGAAAAAGGGGTATTGATTTAAGTCAAGCCACTAAAAGGATCAACGAAACAATATAATCAATTTTGGGGTATAACAATTGAATATTCGAAATTAATGGAAATTAACAGAACAGTTATATCAAGGATAAATTAAACGAACATAAGAATCAAGTTATGAGAATCATAATTCACTTGAAAGATAAGTGAAGTGGTTTACTTGTCTTAACCGGGAAATAACAGAATTCGGAGAGTTCCTATGTCCTCGGCTTTAGCTTTCCCTTTATCCTTGGGATCTACATACAATATAACACTATTTTAGAATTCTACTCAATATTCGCTAATCAACATCAATAATAAATCTTAATCTACCCCTGCGAGTAATCTCCTAATTTTCATTTATTTAATCATATAATATCCATTTTTATAAACCCTGATATAAGCCTTTATCCATAACCAGCAAACACTTATCAAAGCATCAACAAATAATTAATTATAGTACAATTAATACTTATACTGGTAGTATAATCATATATATATATATATATATATATATATATATATATATATATATATTCAAAAAGTAAATTTAGAATTTTAGAAAATTTTGACGGCATCCCCTTTATACGGGTGACTGCCAGTCGGGATACAGCCGACACAACCAACATAATCATCATATTCCAGAAGTTATCCACTACTATCCAACAATTCAGACCACTAATACCACAATTCGAACAATTCCTTATTTAATCAATTGTATCTATCAAATGTAAAATTTTGAAAATCAAACACGTAACAGTTAATATAATTTATAGAATTTTATTCGGCTCAAGTTTACATCATCGCCTTTTTGCCCTCGACTCAAACTAATTAATCATCGTCGAGGGGGCAAAATCCTGAGGGTACCCTAATTTGGGGTTTCCAACTCGGAACTTCGCCCGATAATTTTATAGTTAAATTAACCACAATTAATTCGAAGTAAATCAGATAAAGCATCATCACATCGCACAAAAGCCACGACAAAATTCAGGACAGTAATTGGAATCAATAAAACAGAGTACCACATTGCCACAACACAGAATCACGGAGCACAAACTCAACCACTAGCTCACGAATCATCGCGGCCAGGAAGAGGAATCACGATGGAGCTCCCATCGGGATGCTACAACACCGAACTCACTCCAGTTTCTGAACCGTAGAAATAATCGAACCACAACTAGTGAGAAGCTTCATTTCCAACACATAATCACTCGACCATATACATACACACTGCATACACAGATTGGCAGGGGAAGGGAGAGATTAATCTTTACAAGATTCCTCTCACAAGTACGAATTCAGAAGGAATCATACATATCGACACACAACTGCACACACACCGTCGGGAATTATTACACACGCACACACCGTCAGTAACTATCACAGGGAAAGGAACGAATGGGGATAGGGAATACACGAGAGAGAAAGAGACTTAGATAGATCGAGAGTTTGAGAGAGATCGAGAAGACCTTCGAGAGATTTCCGAGAGATGCCAGGAGAGATTGACTGCTAAATCCCAAAAATACAATTAGGGACGGAGTTATAAAAGATTTTGGGGGAAATGTTAAAAACAATCTTATTATTTATTTGATTCATAATTTCTTTTTAAACTAAATTCATAAAATCGACAAAAATAACATTTAAACTGAAAAAGGGGTGGAATATTGAATTTTAAAATTATTAAAATGACAAACACAAAATTACAATCACCCACATATTTTTAAAATATTAATCGGGTCAAAAACGAATTAAATATGGATTTTACAAGATTAAATCCATAAGAGGGAAAAATAATTCATGAAATCATTTTAAAATCCTTGAAACCCAAAAATAATTCACCAAATATTTTTAAAAGTCATGTAAACTAATAAAGTTAATACTGCAAAAGATATCAGGATTTCTGCTAATCCCGAGGATTTTATAAAATTCACAGAAGGTAAATATAACACCATTAAATAGGAATAAATTCCCAAAAATATAATTAAAAATATCCGGGATTACACATCACATATAAATCATCCATTAAGCCCACAAATATCGTACCACACATACTTTACCTCCTCAACTAATTTATACGCCACATAATTCACATTTAATATTAAATAAATAATTATTATTACTAAAAATTTCTAAGGCGTTATACCCTTCCCCCCTTAAAAGGATTCTGTCCCCAGAATCTCACCTACATGAATAAATGAGGATAATTTTCAAGCATGTCGCTTTCACGCTCCCAAGTTGATTCTTCCACTCTGGGGTTTCTCCACAAAACTTTTACTATAGGTATTGTCTTAGTTCGTAGGACTTTCTCTTTACGATCTAATATCTTGATGGGTTGTTCCACATAGGATAAATCTGGCTGGATCTCTATCGGCTCATATTCGATGACATGTTTAGAGTCCGGATGGTACTTCTTAAGCATTGATACATGGAACACATTGTGAATATGTTGCATGTCAGGCGGTAAGGCTAACTCGTAGGCAACTTTTCCAACCTTCTTCAATACCTCAAAAGGCCCGACAAATCTTGGACTTAATTTTCCTTTCTTACCAAATCTTACTAACCCCTTCCACAGAGATACTTTCAACAAAACTTGTTCTCCTTCTTCGAACTCCATATTCTTTTTGGCCAAATCAGCGTACTTCTTCTGTTGGTTCTGAGCTGTCACTAACCGTTTCTGAATAAGTTGAATTACTTCCTTGGTTTGCTATACTAACTCTAGTCCGAGTATCTTTCGCTCACAAACTTCTTGCCAGTATACCGGAGATCGACACTTCCGCCCATGTAATGCTTCATACGGTGGCATACCAATGCTAGCATGAAAACTGTTGTTGTATGAGAATTCCACTAATGGCAAGTTTTCATCCCAACTTCCTACAAAATCCAGTGCACAAACTCGGAGCATGTCTTCAATTGTTTGGATCGTTCTTTCACTCTGGCCGTCAGTCTGAGGATGATCTTTCACTCGATCTGAGACTATTGATACTGGAACTCCATGTCGCACCACAATCTCTTTTATGTATAGATGAACCAATTTGTCTAATGAAAACCTGTCATTTATCGGAAGGAAATGTGCAGATTTCGTTAATCGATCAACAATTACCCAGATAGCATCATGATTAGCTCTCGTCCTTGGCAATCCTACCACAATATCCATCGCAATATGTTCCCATTTCCACTCGGGAATCTATAATGGTTGTAGCATCCCACTTGGTCTCTGATGTTCAGCTTTTACTTTCTGACAGGTCAAACACTTACTCACCCATTCAGCAATATCTCTCTTCATATCCGGCCACCAGAAGTTTCTTTTCAAGTCCCGATACATTTTCGTACTTCCTGGATGAATCGAATATTTCGAACTGTGGGCTTCCTGTAGAATTTCATTCTTCAACTCTATCACATTCGGTATCCAAATGCGTGAAGAAAATCTCAATATTCCACTGTCATCTACTTGAGTGCATATTTCCTCACCTGTTAACTTTTTAACATCTCCTTTGATGACTTCCTCCTGGCACCTACAAATCTTCTCTAACAACTCGGGCTTAAACGTCATAGTGTAACCCTTATCTGTACTGCTTGTAGGCACGCAGACTTCTATCTCTAATTTCTCAAATTCCCTATATAACTCCTCAGGCAGTGTAAACATGTTAACTTTCTCCTTTCTACTTAGAGCGTCCGCCACCACATTCGCTTTCCCGGGGTGATAGTTAATTGTGCAATCATAATCCTTGAGTAATTCTAACCATCTCCTCTGCCTCATATTTAAGTCTTTTTGGGTGAAAATATACTTTAAACTCTTATGGTCCGTGTAAATTTCACACTTTTCCCCATACAAATAATGTCTCCAAATCTTCAAGGCGAAAACAATCGCGGCTAATTCTAAGTCATGAGTAGGATATTTCTGCTCGTCAGGTTTCAATTGTCTCGAAGCGTAAGCAATTACCTTACCGTGCTGCATTAGTACACATCCTAAACCTTTGTGAGATGCATCACTGTAGATCACAAAATTTCCTTTTTCGTCTGGAAGTGTCAATACAGGTGCAGTCACCAATCTCTTCTTCATTTCCTGGAAACTTTCTTCACACCTCTCATTCCACACAAACTTTTCATTCTTTCTTGTCAACTTTGTTAGTGGGGTGGCTATCTTCGAAAAGTCTTGAACAAATCTTCGATAATATCCCGCCAATCCTAAGAAACTTCAAACTTCTGTAGGTGTTTTAGGTCTCTCCCAATTCATCACAGCTTCAATCTTAGCAGGATCCACTTTAATCCCTTCGCTGCTGATGACATGTCCTAAAAACTGCACTTCTTTCAACCAAAACTCACACTTAGAAAACTTTGCATACAATTTCTCTTTTCTCAACGTTTCTAAAGCTATCCTCAGATGCCCTGCATGTTCTTCTTCGGTCTTCGAGTATATCAAAATATCATCAATAAACACAATCACAAACTTATCCAAATATTTCTTAAAGACCCTATTCATTAAGTCCATGAACGCCGCCGGTGCATTGGTTAACCTAAACGCCATAACCAAAAATTCATAATACCCATATCTAGTCCGAAATGCTGTCTTTGGAACATCTTCCGACCTAATCTTCAACTGAAAATACCCTGATCGTAGATCAATTTTGGAAAAACATGTCGCTCCCTTCAACTGGTCAAACAAATCGTCAATTCTCGGTAAAGGGTACTTATTCTTGATGGTCAACTTATTTAACTCTCGATAACCAATGAATAATCTCATACTCCCATCCTTCTTCTTTACAAACAATACCGGTGCTCCCCACGGAGATACACTAGGCCTGATAATACCTTTTTATAAAAGGTCTTGCAACTGAATAGCCAATTCCTTCATCTCCACAGGCGCCATTCGATAGGGAGCCTTTGACATGGGTTCGGTTCCTGGGGCTAAATCTATGGTAAATTCTATTTCTCTATCCGGAGGTAACCTGGGAAGTTCATCTGGAAAAACATCGAGAAACTCATTCACCACTGGTATTTCCTCTATCTTAGGTACCTCTTGCTTGGTATCCATGACATAAGCCATATAGCCCTCGCATCCCTGTCTCAACAGCCTCTTAGTTTGCATGATCGTTAAAAATCTCCTAATCTGTCTCTGACCCCTAAAGGTAACTTCTACATTATCGGAGGGCTTAAGTATCACCTTTTTGTTCTTACAGTCAATTTGTGCATTATTCTCTGTTAACCAATCCATTCCTAAAATGACATCAAATTCACCTAACTGGAAGGGTATCAAATTAGCGTAAAAGCAATGCCCTGAGATATCGATCTTACAACGAGGACATACTTGAGTAATTGGAATTCGTTCTGAATTAGCTATTTCTATAACTATAGCCTCATGTAACATGCATATCTCACAATTTAGCCTTTGAACAAATTCTTTAGATATAAAGGATTTCGTAGCCCCGAAATCAATTAATACTTTAGCTTGAACAGAGTTTACAGGGAGCGTACCTGCTACCACATCAGAATCCTTAATAGCTTCATTCAGAGTCATATTGAAGGTCCTCGCCACTGGTCTGACATTTGATGTTGGGGGTGCCTCAATCGCTTGAAACATTGGGTTAGCCAGGACCGGAGGTTTCACCATAGGTACTTTACAATCCATCATTACATGCTCTGATTTCCCACAACGGTGGCATATAATCCCTACCTTACACTCTCGAGCATAGTGACCTTTCTGATTACACTTGTAGCACGTCACCTCCAACTTTGCACACACTCCTGGATGCCTCTTTCCACAAGTCTTGCACTCTGCCAAGGGTGGCCTAACCAGTTTCTGCTGATTTGAATCTTGAGGTCTATTTCCTTGCCCTCCATTCCCCGATCCCGGTTTCTTAGAATTCCCATTCTTTCCTGACTGAAACCCTGGCTTTTTATTGGGCAAACTCTGAGTGCTACCTTGCACTTGTCGTCCTTCCATTGACCCAGCTTTTCTTTTCTTTCCCTCTTTTTCCTTAAAGTACAATTCACTTTCTCCTTCGGCTATCATGGCCTTCTACACCACAGCTGCATAAGTATCCAGTTCCAAAACTGCTAGCTTACTACGAATCCATGGTTTCAACCCTTGTTGAAACCTTTTTGCCTTCTTCCTCTCCGTGTCCACATAAGCCAGAGCAAACCTAGCTAGTTCAGTAAACTTTGTTTCATACTCCGTCACTGACATACTTCCCTGTTTCAACTCTAAGAACTTCATCTCCATTTGATCTTTCATGTAGTCTGGGAAATACTTTTCTAAGAACAACTCTATAAACCTTTCCCAATGAATCACTTCCATAGCTTCCAGCATCTTTACCGACTCCCACCAATAAGTGGCTTCATTCTTCAGGAAGTAACTTACATATTCAGTCTGTTTATTTTTTGGGACCCCCACCAGTTCAATAGCCTTTTCCATCTCTTTCAGCCAAGATCTCGCCTCTACTGGATCCGCTGTTCCTTTAAATTCTGGAGGTTTAACTGCCTGGAAGGACTTAAAGGTGACTACCGGAGGAACAGGTTGTTATTGTTGCTGTTGCTGTTGTTGTTGTTGCTGTTGTTGTTGTTGTTGTTGCTGAGCCAACAGTTGCTGCTGTAACTGCTGCTGTTGCTGTGCTAGAGTAGCAGTTTGCTGAACAAGGGTCTGCAATATTTGAGCCAAAGCAGGGTCTATTTGACCTAAAGGAGGTGGGTTGGCTTGTTCACCCATATTGGAGGCTCGAGTATTTTGTTTCTTCTTTCTTTGAGGAATATTTCTGAAATCAACGGACAATCATTAGGTTCCGATTCAAGAGTCAATAAATCTAAAGAATCTAATTTAAGCCAACTGTGAATATACTTTTGAAATGTAATTCAAGGTTCCCAGCCACTGCTCGGGTTCGCAATTGGTTTACAAGGTATAACAGAATACAAAAATCAAAGCTATGCAAGGTATTCATGAATATCTAATAGATGCATTAACAGAACAATAAACATAATGCTGAAATTAAATATGGTACTGAAGGTAAATGAAGTACTAGAAAAAGAAGCAGTGCTGAAAATAAATTCAATGCTGAAAGGTGAATATGATGCTTAAAAATAAATAACAATGTGAAAGGAATTTAACGCAGTTTTGCAGAAAGAGATCATCGTATATATCTGGTACAAGCGTAAGAACAACGCTTCGATAAAGGTACAACATAACACTAAAAGAGGAAACTGCTAGCATCTAGTCACAGTGCAACAGATTTCTACAACAAAACTGGTTGCACTACAAACCCTGCTGCTACCATACTATGCATCTATGTACCATGCATCAGGATGGAATCACTATGCTACGACATATAAAATCCCACCCACAGCTCCACTAACCAACTGATCCTCGTCTACTGATCTGGTCCGAGAATGTCATCTACCTCACTCACCACTGATGCCAACGTGACATGGCGTGCAATGGCTGAAAACTCATCATCGGATGCATGTTGAGTCCGCGTCTGGATAATAGTCCTCATCACCCGTAGCCGCATCCAGATCTGTCCCAACTCCTCCACTGCTCGGGCTCGCTCCCTAGCCATCTGTGCATGTGTCTCCTGTAGAGCTCTAACCTCAGCTAGCTGTCCAAACAGAAAATCTCGCTCTGCACTCACTCTCCGGTACTAATGGTATGGAACAGGGGGCTGGGTAAATTTATATAGTGGCCCGTTCACCGAGCTCTGCGAAACAACGCGTGAGGACACGGATCTCAATGGCGCTGGCTGTGGTATAGGGTCCGCCTTAACTGGATCCTCTGACGGGTCAGAATCAGAACTAGAAACAGGTGCCTGTAGTACATAAATACCTTATAATTAGACGTTCTATCTCTCGCAAAACGATCCTAACCTTTCCTATTACTCTACCCCGACTTCCCACCTAATTGTTTCAGTGACTGCGACCTGTAGCTCTGATACCAACTTGTAACACCCTCACTTATCAATATTAGAATTATATACTTATATAATTAAATAAACATTAATATAGAAGAAATTTTAGAAAATTCGGCATGATGTGTTCGTAAATAGGACTAACCACCTGTTCAAATCAACCAATCCAAACCAACTATAATCAAACCTGCTCACAGGCATAATAATAGCAAAATTTATAAGGAAACATAAACTCTGACTAGCCAAGATCGCTCACAGGTCACAGTATGAAACAACTACTAATTAACTATTACAACCTAAGTTCTGAATAAAAATAATATACAACTCCATAAATTAAGTAATCTGTCTAACCGATACAGAAATGATAAGAAATAAGGTTATAAGCTGTCTACCCATCCCACCACCTCAACTCTCTTACTGCCCCTATGGCTGCCCCGACCTGACGATCCACTCCTCCTAGACATCTTCGTGTTTAACTTAAGAAACAGGATTAGCAAGCAAATGAGCTAAGAATGCTCAGCAAGTATATAATTTATAAACATAACTAAATTAAAACAGCAGTTCTATCAAGAACTAGTAATCAACAATATAAAAGCTCAACTGATAGATATGTCTTTTATCTGAGTCATAAAATAGAAGTGGATTGGACTATTATGCATTTTATAAATAAAAACAATCATAAGGTTAGGATGTTAATCAGTCACGCACTAACCCCGGACAAACGCACACAGCAATGTCCTTAATGGATCCACGGCACACATTGGCCTTAATAATTTCTGACCACGAATCTGGTCCGACCCTTACGGTCCACATTTTTTTTAAAAAAACTAACAGTCCAATCCTAACTAGACATCAGGTGTCGGAACAATCGACCACCTCCACTGCCAACCACCCTGGACACTTTCGTTCCAGGTCAACATCTCAAATCTCACAAAGTAAAATAAGGTCGGGTAATTTCTGAATTAGATATCGACAAGTTCGATATAGAAAAAGGGGTATTGATTTAAGTCAAGCCGCTAAAAGGATCAACAAGACAATATAATCAATTTTGGGTTATAACAATTGAATATTCGAAATTAATGGAAATTAACAGAACAGTTATATCAAGGATAAATCAAACGAACATAAGAATCAAGTTATGATAATCATAATTCACTTGAAAGATAAGAGAAGTGGTTTACTTGCCTTAACCGGGAAATCACAGAATTCGGAGAGTTCCTACGTCCTCGACTTTAGCTTTCCATTTATCCTTGGGATCTACACACAATATAACACTATTTTAGAATTCTACTCAATATTCGCTAATCAACATCAACAATAAATATTAATCTACCCCTGCGAGTAATCTCCTAATTTTCATTTATTTAATCATATAATATCAATTTTTATAAACCCTGATATAAGCCTTTATCCATAACCAGCAAAAACTTATCAAAGCATCAACAAATAATTAATTATAGTACAATTAATACTTATACTAGTAGTATAATCATGATATTCCAGAAGTTATCCATTACTATCCAACAATTCAGACCACTAATACCACAATTCGAACAATTCCTTATTTAATCAATTGTATCTATCAAATGTAAAATTTTGAAAATCAAACACGGAACAGTTAAAATAATTTATAGAATTATATTCAGCTCAGGTTTACATCATCGCCTTTTTGCCCTCGACTCAAATTAAATCATCGTCGAGGGGCCAAAATCCCGAGGGTACCCTAATTTGGGGTTTCCAAATCGGAACTTCGCTCGACAATTTTATAGTTAAATTAACCACAATTAATTCGAAGTAAATCAGATAAAGCATCATCACATCGCACAAAAGCCACGACAAAATTCAGGACAGTAATTGGAATCAATAAAACAGAGTACCACATTGCCACAACACAGAATCACGGAGCACAAACTCAACCACTAGCTCACGAATCATCGCGGCCAGGAAGAGGAATCACGATGGAGCTCCCATCGGGATGCTACAACACCGAACTCACTCCAGTTTCTGAACCGTAGAAATAATCGAACCACAACTAGTGAGAAGCTTCATTTCCAACACATAATCACTCGACCACATACATACACACTGCATACACAGATTGGCAGGGGAAGGGAGAGATTAATCTTTACAAGATTCCTCTCACAAGCACGAATTCAGAAGGAATCATACATATCGACACACAACTGCACACACACTGTCGGGAATTATTACACACGCACACACCATCAGTAACTATCACAGGGAAGGGAACGAATGGGGAGAGGGATTACACGAGAGAGAAAGAGACTTAGAGAGATTGAGAGTTTGAGAGAGATCGAGAAGACCTTCGAGAGATTTCTGAGAGATACCAGGAGAGATTGACTGCTAAATCCCAAAAATACAATTAGGGATTGAGTTATAAAAGATTTTGGGGGAAATGTTAAAAACAATCTTATTATTTATTTGATTCATAATTTCTTTTTAAACTAAATTCATAAAATCGACAAAAATAACATTTAAACTGAAAAAGGGGTGGAATATTAAATTTTAAAATTATTAAAATGTTAGGCCGAATACACAATTTATAATCAAATTCTTATGAGAATTTAACAAGAGATACGTTTATGTTAAAAACTTCTGGTATTAAGAACCCTCTTCGTGATGTAAACTATCACAAAGAGCTGCTAGGTTACAATAAAGATAATTCGTTGTTCGATACCCTTCTAGGGTTAACCTAACTGTATTTATAAAACATACAACTTCGATACAATCTCCAATTGATATTCCTAATAATCAGCTATACAATGATATCAATTACAGATTGTCACACGTCTCCTAAGTCAACTCAATCTCTTTGATAGCTATCCAATCTTCAAAGATATCGCTTCCATAATAAATCTTCAATCACTGTTGACCAGTAGACGCTGCCTCCAGACAGAGTTTGACAAACTCTGTCGAGCTTCCATCTGTCAGAGTTTACACTAAACTCTGACCGCTTCCAGCTAAACTCTGATAATTCACTGTAACACTTAAACACTGATTAAAACACATCATTTATATTTAACAATCTCCCCCAACTTGTTCATTAGCAAAAATGCACAAGTTAATGACAATAATTGATGATGTCAAAACAAATAGACAAATACAGTGTTTATACAAATTCAGAGTTTAAGCTTCTACTTAACAAAATCTACAGAGAATAAGAAAATCCTTACAGACCTTAATCTCTTATCTCTTCAAGATCTGGCATAGCTCTGAGATAATCTATGAGCAATCTTCTTTCTGCATTTGCAAGCTCAATCTCCATAGCTTCTTTAATCTCTCTGAGCTGAGGATCACTCTCATCTGTCTGATAGATAGCAGCCCTAAGATCATAGATTTTGTTTCTTCTCATCTCATTTCCTAGTCTGATAAATTTGACTTCTTCTGACTGTGAATTGAAGTCAAGTACTGTGATTCCCAAATCAGTCTTTAATTTTGCAGTACCTTTCTTCATTTCAATAAGATTTCCATTGTAATCCCTGTACTTAGGAACATATCTACTATTATACTTCTCTCCTCTGATTGCCAAATTCTGAAGCATCCTCTTTCTGAGCACATTAGCAGCTGATTGAGTCCTTTGACTATTCACCTTGAAAAGATATAGAACATATTCTAGTTTTTCCCAATATTTCAAGCCAATATCATTCTCACCAATTTTAAATACTGTCCCATCAGCCATGAAGTACAAGAGAAAGTCCTTCTTTAAACTCTTCTGATAAACTAGCTGTACTGATTCCAGTCTGTCCAAACTCTCTTGAGTGACACCACGACCTGGAACAGCCAGTGAAGAAGGATCTCTAGGACCAGTATATTGCCTTTTGTCTTTGTGTGAACCTAGTACACCCTTATTGTTTCCAACTTTACCAGACAAGGCTCTTCCATCAGAAATATTCATAGAAACTCCAGATAATATATTTGGATCTTGAATTGTTCCTTTCCCAAAAACCGATTTCAACTGAGAAGATTGTAAAGGTGTGATCATAACTTGTGATGCAACAGAAGTTGTAACTTTCTTCTGTGAACTTTCTCCTTCAATGCCTTTCAGCTTGAGTTGAGCTTCTGCTGCCATTGTTTCCTTTGAAAACTGAGATCTTTGACTATCATCAGCCCTTTCCTTGATCACAACACCTTTAACAACAGGCCTAGGAGCTTTTTCTCTTTTCAACTTACCAGACTTTAAAGCCTTGAGATGTTCTTCTTGTAAACTCTTTTCTTCAGCTTCAATGTCCTCAATTATAACTCCTTCCTCATTCTCTTCAATAAACAGCTTAGCAGCCAATTCTTCATCAGTCTGTGGATTAGAAGGTAATAGCAAACTCTTGGTCTTTGAAGTACCTTGAGTATCAGTATTTATCCCAACAAACTGTGATTTAGATGACTTGCTAGTTTTCAAAGTTTGAAATTCTTCAGTTTTGTTCTTTCCTTTACTACTTGCTCCTCCATCTCCAGCACTATCCCTTCTGATCAGATTTTGAGATTGCTTGCACTTGTCTTTAGCAACTCTCTCCCCCTTTTGACATCATCATGCATGAGTATAGAGGTGATCAACTCCAAAGAGGTAGCAATAGAATCAATTTTAACAGACAAGGCAGACTGATTTTCTTCAACTTTACCCAGCCTGGCAAAGAGATTGTCTTGAGCTTTAGAAAATTTTGTATTCATGAGTTTTGACTCTCTTTCCATTTTCATTTCTCTAGTTACGATCTCAGTCCTCAAATCAGTGATTGCCTTTGTAGTGTCATAAAATCTTCTATCCAGAGTTTTGACTTGAACTACAGTTGCTTTTAAGCAAGAAAGAATCTCTGGATTGGAGATAGTATCAGCAGTTTGTTAAACAAAATCAGCTGCTCTCCCTCAGGGAAAAATGCAATCCTCTTTGTACCAGTCAACATCAAATTGTGCAAGTTTTGCTCTCTCAACTTCATCAGACTTACAAGGTTGAGTGAAAGATGTATGTTTATTGTCTGTTTGTACTGGTGCACTCAGAGAAGAATCAGAGTTTGCACTGCTTTCACCTTCAGGTTCAACACTTGCAGCTTTAGCATGTTCATCTTCAAGTAAAACACTGTGCTGAGCATTGTCAGCCACAGTTTCTGCAATTTCTTCTGTAGCCTTGTCAAGATTTGCTTCATGTTGCTCAGACTCAGCAACAGAGTTTACATTTTTGTCATCAACAGGCATAGACTGAGAAGTAGCCTTGGTTGCTTGATCAATCTCATCTCCTCCTTCAACAGTTTGGTGAGCATCTGATAGTAACTCTGTATGTGATGCTACAGTTTCAGAAAGGAAAACCGTAGGTTGATCAGCTGCACCAGTATCAGAGATAGGATCAGAGAATGGCATAAATGAATCAAGAATATCATTCATTGGAGAAAATCCATCTATAGTATCCTCTTCTGCAGGCATTTTGTCCTCTGCAGGCATTTCAACCTCTGCAGGTATTTCACCCTCTGCAGGTAATTCATCTTTTTCAACCTCAACAGTAGGTGTTTGCTGTGAAACCACCTCTGGAGCTTCAACAGTTTCATCCACAGAATCAGAGATTACCAATTTTCTTCTCTTCGCTAGAGGCACTTCATCTGAATCCTCTTCACTAGATTGTGCTACCACTGAGAGTGACTTAGGTATGTTTGCCGTTTGTTTTATTCTTTTCATTCTTCTAGTATAAACAGCTCCAAGAGATATCTGTTTTGCTTTCATTTTTGTCTCTATTGCCTTCTTAACTCTTGCATGTCGTTCAGTGTTTAGTGCTGACTTTACTCTGCCTCGTTTTGTTTTAGGCTGTGGTTGTGGTGGAGATTGTGATGTTTCAGAGTTTGTTTGTGGAGTGTGTGAAGGTTGTTTTGTAGGTGCTGAGTGAGTAGGTGATGTAGGTGATTCAGTGTTTGGTGTTTGAGTACGATCAATGTTTAGTGGTTCAGGTTGTGGTTATGGTTGTGGTTCTGGTTGTGGTTGGTCCTGAGGTTGATTGAGAAAATTCTGCAAAGCAAGTGGCAGAACAAAGGTAGGGAGATTTTCTTTACCAACATACTTATTAGTCATATCAGAGAATATTCTCTTGTTGACTCTAAAAGGCTGAATTTCATCAGTATCAGCAATCTCTAGACCAGGTACACAAGCATTGAACAGCATTTGACAAAATCGAGCATAATAAACTGTAGTAGACTCTGACAGTTTATCACCTAAATTCATCAGAACATATCTACCAAAATCAAAATTACTACCATAGAGTAGAGAATACCCGATTTGTAGACTGTCTATTGGAATGGCATCCCGGTTGGTGACTTTCTTCTGGAATGTCCTTGTAATGCAATCGAAGAAACAGTTCCATTCCTTCCTGAGATTAGGTCTCTTTATACCGCCAAGCTTGTCAAGAGATCCCATGTAACCTATCTCCTGTAGCATCTCTCTCAATAGAGTTTCATTAACATAAGTATAAGATGTATGTGTATCAAACCCCATTGTATCTCTGACAGTTTGTGGAGTAATCACAAACTCTTGTTCTTCATAAGTGAAGATGATGTTAGGAGTCCCATTCTCTCCTTTATCCACATAGACTGAGTTTTACCAAAAAGTGGCAATTTGAGATGCAGAGAGAGTACCAGGTTCAACCAGAGCTTGTCCAATCTCTGAGTCTCTGAAGAAATTCTGCATTAGATGAAACGCTTCTGGAACACGTTCATGATAGAGTGGAGCTTCATAGTTGTTAGGGACAAACCGTAGACCAAGAGCAATGAATGGTTTAGAAGCCATTGAGTTAAGAAATTTTCAAGAATCCCTAAGAGAAATGTATGAAGGAAAGGTGTTTGCGAGAATGCCCAAGTGAAAAGTGAGAGAACTGTGAGATGTAAAAATAAAACACAACCGTTTGGACACAAAAGTAATTAGAGTAATTAAAAACTCAATCTCTTATGTAATCAAACACTCAATCAGTTCCTAGATTAATGTGTGAGTGGGACACGATAATGGGTGAGTGGGACACAGTAATGGGTGAGTGGGACACAGTAATGGGTGAGTGGGTCACGTGCTCGTATTTTTAAGAAGAGTATTTTGCAAATTATAATAATAAAATATTTGATTTTAAAAAAATCAAATAACACTCTCTTAAAATACCTGGACCCAATTAAAACCAGAATATGAAGCGTTTACCTGTAACCATTAATAACCAGAATACGAAGCGTTTTAGTACTTCGTTGCTTACCCATCTCTATTTAAGGCCTAGAGACTTGTTCAGATTAGTTCACTATCTCCTTAACCTTTCATCCTCTCCTGAAAAATCAAAAACCCTTCAATACAACACACTCTTAAAAACAATGTCAAACCTTACCATCAAAGAAAAGAATCTCCATCTCGTAGAGATTAGAGATATCTTCAGTTATACGCGTGAAGAGTTTGATGCGTTTGACTGGGAAAGGCAGCTTGAGACTCTGTGGCTGCAGATGGATACTGGTCTGGAAGAGATCGAGAGAGAAAAACCTGCAAGAGTGATCGACATCGATGCTGCTCTCCAAGCAACATTAGCATGGATTTCCTCGAAGGCATCCTCATCCAACACCACCAACCATTGTTAATGAATATGTCAGCAAAAATAACCTTATCCCTTCAACTTCCACCGAAATAAAGTGGCAAAGATGGGATCTGGGATGTTTGCTAACAATGGAGTGGTTTGGACTTGACCTTTTATTTTCCTGTTGAATAGATTAGCAGATAGAGAGAACAAAAAGATGTAATACTTTCTTGTAATCTCTTTCTTATTATCAATGAAAAATTCTGTTTCTCTAATCTTATTCAGTGTGTTCTGCAATTTTTTTTTTTTTATGAACTGTTCTTCAAGGAATTAAATCAAAGAAGAGAATATGAAAACTAATTAAAGTAATCATATAAGGAACAAATTCATCAACAATACATTTATTAACAGTTGTCAAAAGCCCTATTTACTCCAAAATTTTCAAATTATCCAAATGAAAATTTACCTTAGAGTACGAACCACGAATCAATAGCGTTTGTCAATTTTCCAACTTTATCACCGAAACCCTTTCATAAATTGCACAGTTGTGAAAATATGTGTGTGTGAAGCAGAGTTTACTAAATCAATTTTTAGAGCATCTAATTTTTCATAAAATCCATAAAGTAAATCAATAAACACTGGATGCACAAACTTTCATAGTAAACACTGACTGTATGATGAAAGCTAAACTCTGTAGTAATCAATCTATATACAGTAACTTTTAAATTTATTTTATATCCCCTCTATATATACAATTTTTTTTTATTCATTCCAGTAATTAGAGGTTGGAACCAGTCACCAAAAATTCAAAAATTTTAGCCCTTATCATTTTGATAAGTTCCTGGGTCATCCTAGTATTTAACTAGTCACCAAAAATCAGAGAATTTTAGCACATATTATTTACCAATAAGTTCCTGGGTCATCCTAGTATCCAACATAATCTCAAAGGAGTATAACAACCTATATACATTTTCTTTGGGGTATTGCAGTAAGCATTTTATTCTACCAGAGTACAACTAACAGAGTTTAGAGTTCATCAAAATCAGTAGTTATTCATGTAAGGTAATGCACACAGTATTTATAGACTCAGAGTTTAGGACAAAATAAACCAAGAGATGCTATAAATATGAACCAGTATCATGCTGTGTTAACTTTCTGCACAATCTAAGATTAGATCACAATAACTCAGAAAGATTCATGATTAATTGCTGAGAATCATGCTTCATACCTATTTCTTCATTGGTGTTTTCATTCAGACAAAAATTAACTCAGAGTTCACAGAGTTTATCAAACTTATTAACAGTGTATGACACACAGGCATGCTGATAGAGTTTAACAGAGTGTGCATAACAGAGTTTAATCAACAGAGTTCACTTAGCATTTAACCAATCATGAAATATGAGTAATACAATACATAAGAAAAATTTGAATCTAACCAACATTCCTAGTCAGAACCAGAGACCATTCCTAGTTCATTGACCAGTTTGTAAATGTAGCTTCACTCAATGGTTTAGTGAAGATATCTGCAAGCTGTTGTTCTGTAGACACAAAATGTAGTTCAATATTCCCTTCTTCCACATGTTCTCTGATGAAGTGGTACCTTATGCTGATGTGCTTGGTCATTGAATGCTGTACTGGATTACCTGTCATAGCAATAGCACTTTGATTATCACAGTAAATAGGAATTTTACTGTACCTCAATCCATAATCCAGCAATTGATTCTTCATCCACAAGATCTGTGCACAACAGCTACCAGCTGCAATATACTCTGCTTCTGCTGTAGATGTGGAGATTGATTTCTGTTTCTTGCTGTACCAGGAGACAAGTCTGTCACCAAGAAATTGACAACTTCCACTAGTGCTCTTTCTGTCTATCTTGCAGCCTGCAAAGTCTGCATCAGAATACCCAAGTAGCTTGAAATCTGATTCTCTGGGGTACCACAGACCTAATGATATGGTGCCCTTGAGATACTTGAAGATTCTTTTCACAGCTGTCAGATGTGGCTCTCTAGGATCTGACTGAAACCTTGCACAAAGACAGGTTGCATACATGATGTCAGGCCTACTTGCTGTCAAGTATAGAAGAGATCCTATCATGCCCCTGTAGTTTGTCATATCCACTGAAACTCCTGTGTTTTTGTCCAATTTAGTTGCTGTTGCCATGGGAGTTGATGCAGATGAACAGTCAAGCATACCAAATTTCTTGAGAAGATTTCTGGTATATTTTTCTTGATTAACGAAAATACCGTCACCTGTTTGTCTCACCTGTAGGCCTAGAAAGTAACTAAGCTCTCCCATCATGCTCATTTGATACCTGGACTGCATGAGCTTGGCAAACTTCTTACAGAGTTTATCATTAGTAGACCCAAAGATAATGTCATCAACATATATTTGAACTAAAAGGAGGTCACTTCCTTGATTGAAATAAAACAGAGTTTTGTCAATTGTTCCTCTGTTGAATCCACTTTCTAGAAGAAATTGAGCAAGTGTCTCATACCATGCTCTTGGTGCCTGCTTAAGTCCATATAGTGCTTTATCTAGCCTGTAGACATAATCTGGATATTTGGGGTCCACAAATCCTGGTGGTTGTTCAACAAACACTTCTTCCTAAAGCTTTCCATTCAGAAAAGCACTTTTCACATCCATCTAGAACACTTTGAATTTCTTGTGAGAGGCATATGCTAGAAAAATTCTGATTGCCTCCAATCATGCAACTGGAGCAAATGTTTCATCATAGCCTATTCCTTCCTGTTGTGAATATCCTTTTGCTACCAGTCTAGCCTTGTTCCTTGTGATAACACCTTCACTATCAGTCTTGTTTCTGAAAACCCATTTAGTACCAACAATAGATCTGTTCTTTGGCCTTGGTACAAGGGTCCAAACTTCATTTCTTTCAAATTCATTCAACTCTTCCTACATTGCTGTTATCCAGTCAGCATCTTGAAGAGCTTCTTCCACTTTCTTTGGTTCATTTTTAGACAAGAATGCATGAAAAAGACATTCACTTGCAGTAGCACTTCTTGTTTTCACTTTTCCATCTGGATCACCAATTATCAAATCAGGTGTATGTGATTTAGTCCATTTCCTAGCAGAAGGCAAATGACTTCTGTTAGCATGTGATCTTCCCCCTTGATCCATGCTCTCCTGATTTTGTTGTGATCTATCTTCGTTTGCTGAGACTCTCCATGAACTTGACTGCCCAGAGTTAGAATTTGAATTTTCAGAGTTTGATCCAGATTTTTCAGTTGACTCAGTATCAGTGTTTGAGTCTTCATCTTGATCATGCTCCCCCTCAACTGGTTCTCTTCTTTGTTGTGGCTGAGAAGTTTCTCCAGTGTTTACCAGTAGTGGTTCAGAGTTTGTTTCAACAGAGTCTGTCAGAATTGTTTCATCAGAGTTTACTTCATCAGAGTTTAAATCTTCATTTTCAAAGTTCAGTTGATCATATTCATCTTTGTCTTCAAGTCCATTTATCTTTTATCATCAAAAGACACATGTATAGATTCCATGATCACTTTAGTTCTCAGATTGTAAACTCTGAATGCTTTTGTTGACAGTGGATAGCCAACAAAAATTCCTTCATCTGCCTTTAGCTCAAACTTGGTCAACTGTTCAGGATGAGTCTTCAAAACAAAACATTTGCACCCGAAAATATGAAAGTATTTCAGGTTAGGCTTCTTTTTCTTCACCATCTCATATAGTGTCTTTCCATGCTTATTGATCAGTGTAGCATTTTGAGTAAAACAAGCAGTTTGAACAGCTTCTGCCCAGAAATAAGTTGGCAATTTTGCTTCATCAAGCATAGTTCTGGCAGCTTCAATCAAGGTTCTATTTTTCCTTTCAACTACACCATTTTTATGTGGTGTACCAGGTGCTGAAAATTCTTGCTTCACTCCATTGTCCTTGCAGAATTCTTCCATTGTTGCATTTCTGAACTCAGTTCCATTATCACTTCTGATGATTCTGACTTTGTTACTTGATCCTTTGTCCAGAAACTTCACATGCTCCATCAGAGTTAATGCAGTTTCATCCTTCTTTGCTAGAAAATACACCCAAGTGAATCTAGTGTATTCATCAACAATTACAAAAGCATATTTCTTCCTTGCTATAGACATAACATTTACTGGACCAAAGAGATCAACATGCAGAAGATGATAGGGATCAGTGATTGAAAATTCTGTTTTGCTCTTGAAAGATGACTTCCTTTGTTTAGCCTTCTGACATGAATCACATAGGCCAGTAACATTTAACAGAGCCTTTGGGAGTCCTCTTACAAGATCCTTTCTGATCAATTCATTGATGTTGTTCAAGTTCAAATGTGAGAGTTTCTTGTGCCACTTCCAACTCTCTTCACTAGACATTCTTGTAGACAGGCAAACAGCTTTTCCAACAGAGTCTATCAAAAGCTTGATTTCATAAATGTTGTTTTTCCTGTGACCAACTAGAACAACCTTTCCTGTAGATTTACTGATAACTTCACAATATTCAGGTTGAAAATCTACATGATATCCCTTGTCACAGATTTGACTCACAGATAACAAGTCATGCTTGAGTCCTGGGACATGAGCTACATTGTTGATGATGACATTTCCAAGATTAATATTTCCATATCCCAATGTTCTTCCTACATTGCCATCACCATAGGAAACTTTTGGGCCAGCTTTCCCCTCATAGTCTGATAGCAGGGCTTTATTTCCAGTCATGTGTCCTGAACATCCACTATCCACGACTAGGGTTGCCTCCCTGTTGCCCTGCAATCACAAGAAATTACTGAGGATTAGATTTAAGGATCCAGACTTGCTTGGATCCTTTGACATTCTTAACTTTGTTAGCTTTTGCAGCGGAATTAACATTATCAGAGTTTGAGCTAACAGTATCAGTGTTTACACTTGCAGTTTCAACTTTAACCCATTTCAGATTGGGTTTCTGTTCATAATAATTATGATAGATAGCATGATATTCTCTGCAAGTATAAATGGAATGCCAAGTGCTTCCACAGTGTGTGCATAAAGTCTGTGGCTTAGTTCTAGAAAAATCTTTCTTTACCTCAGACTTGGTAGGTAAAGAATTTATATTTTTATTTTTCTTGCAGAAATTTGCAAGATGCTTAGTACTACCACAGTTATGACATGTCTTTCTTGGAGCATAACTAGCAAGCATTGGTTTATTTCCTGAAGTGATGCCTACTTTTCCATTTCTGTTCTTATTTGACACTTTCTGTTTCTCAACAGATTTTAACTCCTTCAGTTTATGTTTGAGTTGTTTATCTGTCATTGAACCAATATTAACCTGTTTAACACTAGTTTTTACTGGTTTACTTTTAATAGCTTCTTTTTCATTTTCAGACAAAAATTTACTGGTTCCATGTACAAAATGAGGTCTGATTTTAACTTGATTTTGAAATCTAAGTTCATCTCCCTCATTATAACCTAGACCAACAGTGTCTGTTTGAAAAATCTGTTGAGTGTCCTTTCCAGAATTAGTCCAAGTCCTAATTTTCTTATTTGCTTCCTCCAACTCAGATTCTAGTTGTTTATATTTCTGAAGCAAATTCTGTTCTATACAAACAGCATCATCTCTCTCTTTCTGAACTTGTTGCATGTTTTCAAGTTTTTCTTCAACAAGTTTATTTCTAACCTTAAGTTCAGAATTTTCAGATTTTATCCTCTCATTTTCTAAAGTCTGATCCCTATAACTTATATGCAATGACTTAAGATAAATTCTTAATTGAGCAATGTCATCAATATTATAAGCATAGGTAGTCAGAGGTACCTGATTTTTAGAAGTTTCTGATTCAGTAGTAGCCATGAGAGCATAGTTCACTTCTTCATCAGAATCTGAAGTATCTACCCAATCTCTGCCTTTAGTGTAGAGTACCTTTCTAGTTTTACCCTTCTTGCACTCAGGAGCATAGTGACCCATCTCCTTACACTTGTAGAATTGAATTTCAGACTTATCCTTCTTCCCTTTAGAATCTCTCTTATCAAACTTCCTGAAGCTTTTTTGTCTTCATTTGAATCTCTAGAAAACCTTTTCCCTTTCTTGAAATTCTTGAAGCCCATTTTCTTGAAGGTCTTCACCATCAACACAGCCATTTTCCTCATTTCTTCTTCATCATCCTCAGAGTCAGATGATTCAGAAGAGTTTGAATCACAATCATAGTTTGATGATTCACTTTCTGAGTGTATGACCAAAGCTTTTCCCTTCATTTTCCTTCTTGATGCCTCTTTCTTCTGAGGCTTCTCTTCAACATTAAGAGCAACAGACTTTGCCTTCCTGCTTGATCTCCTGTTTCTCTGCTCCATTTCCAATTCATGAGTTTTGAGCAGCCCATAGATTTCATCAATCTCTATTTCAGCAAGATCATAGTTGTCTCTAATAGTGGTTGTTTTCACATCCCACTTTTCAGGTAGAAAAAGAAGAAACTTGAGATTTGAGTCTTCTAGATCATACTCTTTGTTGACCAATGACAGATCATTGAGCAGTTTACAGAATCTATCAATTGTTTCTGTCATGGTCTCTTCAGGTTTAGCCTCAAAATGCTCATACTCTTGTGTGAGTATGTTTCTCCTATTCTTCTTAATAGCCGCAGTTCCTTGACACCTGACTTCAAGAGCATCCCATATCTCTTTTGTAGTGGTGCAGTTAATGACTTTGTTAGACATAACATTATCTAAAGCATTATGCAGTAAATGCCTAACCTTTGCATCCTTAGAAATTGATGATAGATCTTCAGGAGTCATGTCCTTCTTTTCCTTTGGAACTATTTTAGCTTCTTCACCAGCAGCTACAACAGATAGCTTTGTAGGATTGTGAGGGCCTTCATAAATCCTGTCAAGATATTCTGGATCTGTAGCCTCCAGAAACATAGTCATCTTGACCTTCCACATAGCATACTCTAATGGCCTGAGAATAGGAACCCTGATTGGTTCATAACGACTCACAGTAGTAGGAGCCTTTTCAGAAACAGTAGGTGTTGGTGGAGGAATTGCTGACATGATTATTGTTGTGTTTGGATCTTAACCTGTAATAAAGTAATAGATTGGCTCTGATACCACTTGTTAGGCCGAATACACAATTAATAATCAAATTCGTATGAGAGTTTAACAAGAGATACGTTTATGTTAAAAACTTCTAGTATTAAGAACCCTCTTCGTGATGTAAACTATCACAAAGAGCTGCTAGGTTACAATAAAGATAATTCGTTGTTCGATACCCTTCTAGGGTTAACCTAACTGTACTTATAAAACATACAGCTTCGATACAATCTCTAATTGATATTCCTAATAATCAGCTATACAATGATATCAATTACAGATTGTCACACGTCTCCTAAGTCAACTCAATCTCTTTGATAGCTATCCAATCTTCAAAGATATCGCTTCCATAATAAATCTTCAATCACTGTTGACCAGTAGACGCTGCCTCCAGACAGAGTTTGACAAACTCTGTCGAGCTTCCATCTGTCAGAGTTTACACTAAACTCTGACCGCTTCCAGCTAAACTCTGATAATTCACTGTAACACTTAAACACTGATTACAACACATCAATTATATTTAACATAAAATGACAAACACAAAATTACAATCACCCACATATTTTTAAAATATTAATCTGGTCAAAAATGAATTAAATATGGATTTTACAAGATTAAATCCATAAGAGGGAAAAATAATTCATGAAATCATTTTAAAATCCTTGAAACCCAAAAATTGTTGTGGAATAAAAAGTAGGCTATATTTATTGCGTATTAACTACTAGGGTTTGTGGGAGCTTCGAGCTTTAATGGCTGCTCTTGTGCTCGTGGCTGAATTGGCCTTCACAAGATGCCTACGTACTTCGATGTATATCAAAGATCAAGCCAAAAACGTAGTTCTAGGGTGAGGGGTCTGAACCTTTATATAGGCTGAGAAGCCTAAGAATTATAGTAGGGTAAGGTGACTTAATGGGCAAGCCAGCCTTGAGGAAGGTTCTAGACTCCTTCCTTGTAGGAGTCTGTTTCCTTGTATGACTATGTGCCTTGGAGGCTGCTCTTTGGAGAGATAATATCCTTATTTGACTTGTACTTCCCAGCTGTTAATTATCCCTCAATATTAATTACGAAATTAATATTTAAATAGGGTTTTGGACCCTGTTGGTGGGCCCCATGTTTGGACCATACCTGGTCTAAATAATGCAACATTAAATGTGTCTTTAGGGCTTTTTTTTGGCCCATATCACTTGCCCCCCAACTTCTAGGAAAACTGATCAGGTTTTCGTAGAAGTTATATTTGCCTTAATCGAGACTCGGGGTCGTTTGTATCCCTTACCTGGGACTTCTTAATTTTCCTAACCTTATATGGGAATTTTGGTTTACACTAGTGTTTCACGAGTATCGCCATATTGTAAAGTGTGGAGCGACCTACACATTTACGACGATTTGCCTTATTCGAGGCTAACTGACAGTTTTTATGTCTTACAGAAAATTATAAATAATTTTCTTGCACTTTTTCTCACTTTCGATGTACTCACGGGTATTTTTTCATTTATTCCTAATACTTTAGGAATTTTTATGTACCCACGGGTAATTTTTTAATTATTCCTAATAACTTAGGAATTTTTATGTACCCACAGGTATTTTTCGTAATTATTCCTAATAATATAGGAATTTTTATGTACCCACAGGTATTTTTCTAAATTATTCCTAATAATTTAGGAATTTTTAATGTACCAAACATGTATTTTTCTTAATTTTTCCTAATAATTTAGGAATTTTTATGTACCCACAAGTATTTTTCTTAATTTTTCCTAATAATTTAGGAATTTTTATGTACCCACAGGTATTTTTCGTAATTTTTCCTAATAATTTATGAATTTTTTTTGTACCCACAGGCATTTTTCTTAATTTTTCCTAATAATTTAAGAATTTTTATGTACCCACAGGTATTTTTCTTAATTATTCCTAATAATTTAGGAATTTTTATGTACCAACAGGTATTTTTCTTAATTTTTCCTAATAATTTATGAATTTTTAATGTACCAACAGGTATTTTTTTTGTCAAAATATGAAGTGCAGGGACCTTTCTGTAAATATAAACAATAGGGGTCTTTTCATCAAATTGTCAACTACAGTACTCTTTCTGTCAATTTAGAAGCTCCAGTGCATCCTTTGTGAAATGTGCAGAAGTTGGGGTACCAAACAGCATTTTTGCCAAAAAAAATTAACCTTTCGACCAGGTTTGTGGTCGAAACAAGCGTGAGTTTTTTTGCTGGTCGAATGCTTTGTCGAGCAGGAATCCTGCTCGTTTCGAGCAGGAATGTGGTCAAAACCTTTTTTTTTTGCATTCTTCCTTTTTTTTTGCTTTTCCTTTTTTTTTTCGATCAAAGCTGATCGAAATAAGGCCTCTTTTGGCTGGCTAGTCGAAGCTTTTTTCGATTAGGATCTTGGTCTTTTTCGACCAGGATTTGGTCGAACGAATAATAATTTTTTTTTGAATATTATTATTTAATAATAATATTTTTCTTGTCCAAATCTCGGATAATTTCGATCCCCAAATAGGAGGTGTCCCACTTGGATAAAATTTCATTCGAATAAAATCTGACCCGGATTTTATTATTATTATTTTTAATAATAATAATAATAATTTTTGTAATTTTAGAGGGGTACTCAGCCCTAATATTTTCGTAATTTACGATCGTATTTTTGGCCTCATCGGCTCGAAATTCGTCCTGAATAGAGGTTATTCATGACTCTAGGCACTTAAAATTTTTCATTATATACCCTTTTTCTTGTACCAGAATTTGTGGTATTTTAGACCAGGATTTTCGATCAGGAATCCTGACCCTTAGGTCAGGATTTTCGATCAGGGATGTTGACCCTTGGATCAGGATTTTCGATGAGGAATGCTGACCCTTAGATCAGGATTTTTGATCAAGAATGCTGACCCTTAGGTCAGGATTTTCGATCAGGAATGCTGACCCTTAGGTCATGATTTTCGATCAGGAATGCTGACCCTTAGATCAGGATTCTGGTCGAAATAAGGGCCTTCCCAGCTTCTTGGTCGAAAGGATTTTCGATCAGGATTCCTGGTCGTTTCGACCAGGATCTTGGTCGAAGTAAGGGCCAACTTTTGGCTTGGTCGGACGGACTTTCGATCAGGAATGCTGACCCTTAGGTCAGGATTTTTGATCAGGATGCTGATCTTTAGGTCAGGATTTTCGATCAGGAATGCTGACCCTTAGGTCAGGATTTTTGATCAGGATGCTGACCCTTAGGTCAGGATTTTCGATCAGGAATGCTGACCCTTAGGTCAGGATTCTGATCGAAATAAGGGCCTTCCCTGCCTCTTGGTCGAAAGGATTTTCGATCAGGATTCCTGGTCGTCTCGACCAGGATTTTGGTCGAAATAAGGGCCTCTTAATGGCTTTCAGGTGTCTTCGACTTTGTGACTTCGGCCTATGGCCTTTCGGGAGGTGCTCGGTCGGGCGTGCTCGGCTGTTGCCCTTCACGAGGGACTTCGGTTAGGGCTACTCGGCCTTGAGGCTTCCTTGAGGTGCCTCGGCCTTGTGGCCTCGGTTACTTCGAATGAAATTTCTTAAGTTCCTGAGTTCCTTGTTTTTGAGCCCAAATTCTTTGCATTGGAGTCAAGCTAGAGTTCGTGGAAACCTTGTTTGGCACCGTGGCTTTCATAGTTTTTACTACTTGTTGTTCTTGATTTAAAAAGGAGAACTCGTCCGGTGTTGATTATCAAACATTCAACCGTTAACTCTCGTTCTAAAATGTAGAAATAATGGAGTCCCTTAGTTCTTTCCCCCCTTGCTTCATATAGTGGAGGTCTTGCTTCTCGGTTGATCGCTCAAGAAGTTCACTTGCCACTAAGCTCTCAACTTTAAGTCTGGTGTGCCATGGCTGGTTGCCAATCCTCTATCTTACTTCTAGGTTTCCAACCTTCTTCTTATACTTGTAGAACCTTGGCTAGGTTTTAAGTAGCCTGATGCCTCTTGTCAGGTTCGTTTGGAGGCAGATAACCTTGTTGGCCATCAAGGCTTGAATTTTGAGATTTGAAGTTCAAGACTTCAAGTGTGGAATTGTTTAGGACCTCTTATCTCAAAACTCTCATTAACAGTTTCTGTACCTTCAAGGAATTATCAAGGGGCCAACCAGTCTCAAGATGAGCTTTAGAGTCTATCCTTCAGCTTACATCAACTGGTGCTACAAATTTCGAATTGATGGTCGGGTCTTCAGGACCTGGAAGTATCTTTGAATATTTGAACATATTCTTTTCTAGCCTCAAACTCTTCATTGACTTGTGAGACTACCAGCTTTGAGTCTCCACAGACTTTCAAGTTCTTGACCCTCAGGGTTCTTGTCAGTCCAAGGTCGGCTATCAGAGCTTCATACTCCGCCTCGTTGTAGGTTGTTTGGAAGTCCAACTTCAAGGCATACTCGAGTGTGAACCCATCGGGGCTTTGCAGAACTTAACCTGCACCACTGGTTTTTGTTTTTGATGCTCCATGAAAATAGTGCTTTTTGTTTTTGATACCCCATCAAAATAGAGAATCCAATACTCCTTCTTCTCTTCCATTGGTTTCTCACCTTGCTGACCTTCCTGGTCTATTACCTCCTGCTCCCCGACTTCTTGGTTGTCAATGGTATATTCAACCACGAAGTCAACTAGAGCCTGGGTTTTGGTGGTCGTCCTATGCTTGTACTTAACATCAAATTTTCCTAGTTTGATTGCCCACTTGTTGAGCCTTCCATTGGCTTTCGGGCTACGCAATATGTTTCTTCAGCGGGTGTTCCATCAGGACTTCAACGTTTGTCTTTATCCAGGGTCCTTCAAGGACTTAAACTCTTATTTGCTGTAACCTAACTCTAGCCTTCGGGGTATGCATTTGTTTGTTTCCATTCATGTATTATTTTATTTTCGGTACTTAGTCATCTTTGACTCACACATCAGGTGCTTGGCACATACACAATCAATGAATGGAAAACAAACTTGCATTAATAACTTGAAATGGGTTCAACCCTTACATAGAGTACTACTGTCCTACTTGGAGCAACATGCTCTGCAACGGTTTTAATGAACCTTATTTCTACTTCTACTATATAAATATGAAGCTAAGTCCTACTAGGATAACTTAAGCCCAATCGAGCCTTTGCAAGACTAGGTCTGCACCACTTGATTTTGTTTTTGATGCTCCATCAAAATAGAGCACCCACCACTCCTTCTGGTCTCCTCATTCTTATTCTGGAGTTCACTTCCTGCTCGGTGTACTACCTCCTGCCCCCCGACTTCTCGGTTGCCATTGGTACATTCAACCACAAAGTCAGTTAATGTCTTAGCCTCAATGGTTGTCCGAGGCTTCTGTGTGATGTCTTCTGCTGACCTTTCTTGGTGTTCCTTACCACTGTGGACATCCATGTCTTCAATCGGAAGGACCTGCCCCCCGACTCCATCAGGCTTTAACGAGGCTACATAACAACTTCGTGCCATCTTCTGATCACCTTTATGTTCTCCAACACCATTCCTGGTTGGGAACTTGATCTTCACATGATAGGTTGAGGCAACAGCCTTGAATGCATGAAGTCCAGTCCTTCCAAGGATAACGTTGTACGTTGAAGCCGCCTTGATTACCAGGAAGTTCAACATCTGAGTGGCCTCCTTGGGCTCTTGCCCAATAGTTACAGGCAGCTGAATAGTCCCTTCAACTTTGGATTCTACTCCATTAAATCCATATATAGGCATGTTATTGGGGGTCAACTGAGAATCAGTGTATCAAGACTCATCATGAAACAGAATGTCAACGGAAGCTCCATTGTCTATCAAGACTCACTTCACCTCCGAGTTTCCAATCACAGGAGTTATGACCAACGGGTCGTCATGGGGGAACTTCACCCCTTCCAAGTCTGAGTCATCAAAACTAACCGCTACTTCAGTTTTTGTAGGCTTCGGGGACTCTCCCACGATGTGCAACACCTCTCGGGCATAAGCCTTTCGAGAGTTCCTAGTTGTCCCGGCCGCAGTTGGGCCTCCTGAGATCATGTTGATTACTGGCCCTCGGGGCTGTGGGTTGCGATATTGATCGTCATCCCTTCTATTATAGTCTCTTCTCTGATTACCACGGTCTTCACCCTTAGTGAAGTGCCTCGGCTTCCCTCTACGGATCAAAAACTCGATCTCATCTTTGAGTTGCTTGCAATCGTCAGTGTCATGCCCCACGTCTCTATGGAATCTGCAATACTGATTATGGTTTCTATTTGCGGGATCACCCCTGAGTGGATTCGGCCATCTGAAATCCTTATCATTCTCAATGTCTAACAAGATTCGACTCCTAGGAGTATTCAACCTTGCATACTCAGTGAACCTTGACCCTTGGTTCTTCTTAGGGGCAGAGTCGGAGTCCTCGCTAGTTCGGGGATACTTGTCCCTAGCATCATACTCTTGATCATCATAGTCCTGGTCTTGCTTTCGCTTCTTTGAGTCAATGTTACCTCCTCCTCCACCTACGGTGGTTTCTTTCTTCAAGCTATCCTAGCTTTAATATACTTATCAGCCCTTCGTTGGAGCTCAGCCATGTTCTCAGGGGGATGCTTCGCCAATGATCTCTTGAAGAAGAGGTCAGTGGTTCCGTGTTCTAGGGCTACCATTGCCACCTTATTTTCCAAATCAGTGATATTCAGGGTCTCCTTAGTGAATCGCTTGAGGTAATCCCTCAGATTTTCATTCTTTCCTTGCACCACATACATAAGAGATGCGGAGCTCTTCTCATGCACCCTTCCGCTAATGAATTGGCTCACGAAAGCGGCACTCAACTCCTTAAAGGAGCCAATAGAGTTCGCAGGCAATTGGCTATACCATCTCTGAGCCATGCCCGACAGGGTTTGGGGGAACGCTCTGCACTTTAGGGCATCACTTGAAGGCTGCAGCAGCAGTGCGTTTGAGAACGTCCTGACATGATTTGCGGGATCACCCGTTCCATCATAAGCCTTAATTGTCGACATCTTAAACTTCCTAGAAATATGAGCATTCATCACCTCCTCAGTAAACGGGGGTGTGGGATCATCAGGATCTCCAAGTGGCATGAGATCCTTCGGGTTACTCCTGGGGGTTTCCACCCTCATAGCTTCTATTGTTGGGACATCAGCCCTCTTCTATCTTCTTGAGGACCTCTCCAAATCTATAACGGGAATCCTTCCTGAGATTGGAGGGGGTCGAATCAGACTCTGTCTTGCTCGTTCCCTTGCTATGTCATTCTTTAGCCTTTGGATCTCAGTCTCATGAGCCTTAATCCTCTCCTCATCCGTTTGTGGAGGTCCATCATGGATTCCTTGGGTCCTCGCTCGAGGTTCTCTCCTAACACGTCGCCTCCTTGAATGTTCATCACGATCATCATCCTCAGATGACGAATCATCAGAATAGGGGCCAGATTAGTCGTCCTGATAAGGACCCAATCCTCTAATATAGGATGGATCCTGTATTTTCATGGCATGTCCGCTTGGCCATGCTCCCCGAGCAGCTAGATGGTGGTTAGGCAAACCACACCTCGGGTTAGTATTCAAGGGGAGATCCGTGGTGTGGATCTGTACCCCTGGTGGTGGGTTGTCAGGATTAAAAAGAGGAGAGACCACCATCTGAAGAGGGTTGGTTCCTCGTCCTGCTTGGTCGATCAGAGGCAGCGTACTCTCAACGTGGGGAATCGCCCCTGATTGTTGAGAAACTTGAGACTGGGTGATCACCCCTGATGCTGGGGGAGCCTGTTGGATGATCGCTCCTGATGCTGGGGGAGTCTGTTGGATGATCGCCCCTGATGCTGGGGGAGCATGTTGGATGATCGCCCCTGATGCTGGGGGAGCCTGTTCGGTCAGGGGTGGAGCAGAGCTGAGTGGCACGGCCTCAGTTACAACTGGTGTTGTTCTTCGTGTTTGAACCATGGTTGATGTTGTCTTCCCACAGACGGCGCCAAATGTTGTGGAATAAAAAGTAGGGTATATTTATTGCATATTAACTACTAGGGTTTGTGGGAGCTTCGAGCTTTAATGGCTGCCCTTGTGCTCGTGGCTGAATTGGCCTTCACAAGATGCCTACGTACTTCGATGTATATCAAAGATCAAGCCAAAAACGTAGTTCTAGGGTGAGGGGTCTGACCCTTTATATAGGCTGAGAAGCCTGAGAATTATAGTAGAGTTAGGTGACTTAATGGGCAAGTCAGCCTTGAGGAAGGTTCTAGACTCCTTCCTTGTAGGAGTCTGTTTCCTTGTATGACTATGTGCCTTGGAGGCTGCTCTTTGGAGAGATAATATCCTTATTTGACTTGTACTTCATAGCTGTTAATTATCCCTCAATATTAATTACGAAATTAATATTTAAATAGGGTTTTGGACCCTGTTGGTGGGTCCCACGTTTGGACCATACCGGGTCTAATTAATGCAACATTAAATGTGTCTTTAGGGATTATTTTTAGCCCATATCAAAAATAATTCACCAAATATATTTTAAAAGTCATGTAAACTAATAAAGTTAATACTGCAAAGATTTCAGGATTTCTGCTAATCCCGAGGATTTTATAAAATTCAAAGAAGGTAAATATAACACCATTGAATAGGAATAAATTCGCAAGAATATAATTAAAAATATCCGGGCTTAGACATCACATATAAATCATCCATTAAGACCACAAATATCATACCACACATACTTTACCTCCTCAACTAATTTATACGCCACATAATTCACATTTAATATTAAATAAATAATTATTATTACTAAAAATTTCTAAGGCGTTATAACACCTTTTAGTGTAACTCCTTTTATCGCCTATACGATCCGACATTTGTTCGTTATTAAGACCTGTCATCATACCCACACTTGGCATATACTTAAGTCGTATAAGTTCTAAAGTCAATCGATTACGAACCGAGATTAAACCTCGAGTTTTATCGTTCGTTTTCTAAGTGTTTTACCAAAGTTATAACCAAGCGGGTTTTTAGGGGTTCGTTCGCGTTTAACTTTGATTCCAACATTTTTATAAAATCGGAACACGATCCTTTTGATATGTGGTTTTCTTTCATACCTTCCTTATGACCCCTAATATTTATTTACCAAGATTCGCCACTGAGTAACATGCTTTACGAGGGTTAAATTGAAGTTACGAACTTTTACTTACGGTTTCGAACCAATTTTAGTAATTTGACCATAACTCCTAAACCGTAAGTCGGAATGTTTCAATTCTCGTGCCAAAACGATCTATGGCTCGAGATCTAAAAGGACCAGTCATAATATTATCAAGGTCAAGAAATTATATTTACAGTCATGCACGGTTTCTAAGTGTTAACAAAAATTCAGCATTACGATGGCTATATATCGAACGTTCTAAAAATCATAACAATTCAACCAAACCACACCGGGCATCCAAACAACTCATACACATATTTCTCATCCTCAATCTATCCAAAATCATCTATTAACATCATATCATAACCATGTTTAGATCCACCAACAAAATCCATAATCATGCTTATAATCATGCTAATACTATAACTAATCTTATATCATCAAGAACATGCTTAAATCTTCAAAACAAAGCTAGAGTTTTGATGATATATACCTTCCTTGGAGGATGTAGAGACCTTACTAAGCCTTTACTAGTCCTTATAACACCTTAACCAAGCTTAACTAACAAGAATCATCAAGCACATAATTAGTGATTTTCGGATCTGCTATGATGCAGTGGAAAGATCATGAAAAACGAGGTCCTTACCGAGGTTTTTTGGATGAGGCTTATAAAGGAGAGTTGTATAGAATCTAACCAGCTTTCCAAAAAGCTAAAGAACACCAAATTCCATTGAGTAATGAAGGATATATGGCCGTTTGAAAATCGTCACAGAAACTGTCATGAATCTGGACAGTTTTCTTCTTCAACTTGGGGAGGTTATTTTCCTAGGCTATACTACTTGGATTGCTATGAAATTTGGAGCGAATATTTCCCATGGAGTGGAGAGGATTTGGTTAAAATTTGGTGATTTTATCATGGCTAGAAATGGAGATATGAATTTTCGTCTCATGAGTGTTCTTGCTGGGCAGGTTGTACAAATGGAGACAAATGAAGTTTGCTTGGTCTTGCTCCTGACAATAATGCATAAAGTGATGGTAATTGGATAATATCTCATCCAAAACTACTTTAATAAAGTGATGATGCAAGGGATGATGAAATTGGGTGGACAAGTGTTGAAGATTTGGTGGTGTTAAGGCTAACCAAGTGTTTGCTTGCTAAGTACTAGTTTAATCCCTAAGTGTGCTAGTTACTTGAGTCACCAGTTGGTTACTAGATATTTTCTAGTGGCTTATGCATGACTCTTGCTTCCTCTGCTTGTTTCTTTTGTTCGGTTATTGCTCATTTCGATTGATCGTTCGTAGGAATATCTCACGGATTTCTAATTAGGGTTTACCGGGAATCTTCTTAATATTAATACTATCATTCTCCATCTTTCTTACTAACTTTCGAATTTATATTCCTTAAATCCCTTCGTTAAATTCTTAAGTCTTTCAGTGTCCAGGGAACTCTCAGAGAAAATAAAAGTGCGGTTTTTCAGAATCCGACAAATTTTACATACACTTATTTTCCTCCTGGATCACTAATACGAACTCGGAAATCCGTTCCGAATACTTCTATATAGTGTCATCTCATAATATTCTCTTTTCCACCAAAAAACTATTCATTCTTTATTTTTTACTTATTTTCTTAGGGTTGTACAATTGTCCCTGATCTCTTTCGATCGTTCCTTAACCTTTTTACGGACCCACTGGACCAATAACAGATATCGATTTTGATGACATAAGAATAATCTTCTCCTTTAGAATTATCAAATCTCAATTCCCTAGGAGATAGATAATTCTTATCTAAAGTGTCAACCAATAGTATTCTTCATGGCATATAAACATTTGAATCCAAATCTATTCCTTTCATTCATTATCTCAATCGTTACATCGTAGTCGTAATCACTATTCACCATTACCTCAGTACATAATAAAAAGTTTTCATTATATCCAAAATTTGGGGTTCTTACAGTCTCCCCTCCTTAAAATGATTCCGTCCTGGAATCAGGTAGGAAGCAAAGAGTCGTTTGCCTGTCGTTCACTTTTTAGCTTCCCGGTCAATACTTAGTCGTTCTACCCTTTCTCAGCACATCTTCTAGTGCTACAATCCATACTTTATCCTTTTTCCATTAACTGTGCTACTTTTCGTACAACATATTATCCGGGCTATGCTCTTACTCAGTCCTATACTATTATCCTTATTGATACCCGCAGTGGCTTTGGTATCACTATCGTACTGCGAATTCGGAGATAACCTCACTCGCACTATGCATTTCCTGATCGCTTTAGTCTTCGCAATCTCGATCAATATAGAAAAGTGGAAAGATTTATTGAGAGATGACTATAATCAATTGAACATTTGTTATATTGCATAGCTAGTACAGAAGGGGGCTAGCCTTTAGTACTTGACAAGCAATTAAACAAGTTATGGTATTCCACTTAGACTTCTATCACATAGACAGATAGTCACGTAGCTGTACCTCTCCTCCTTAAAGGGTTGTTCGTCTCAATTCATAAAGAAGATGAATAAGAGAGAAGAAAAAAAAAAGAGTTCTAGAGGATTATGGAAAGTTTTCATGATTGTAAAATATCATACTCAGAATTTGCCTCTGAACTATGGAGGTTCATCAAGGAAGAAATTAATCATAATTATTGCCAATACTATTTGATCGCAATCTCATGTGTCAACATATCTTGCTGCTTTGTCCACTATTCTCTGGACCTGTACTCTGGTTGGACCTTAGCACACTTACTTTTGGAAAATCTTTGAACCTCTCAGGTTAAATCTTAGTTTCTCGCTTGACACCATTGTTACTGACATTCCATGTCACGCTACTAGCTTTTTCATTTCTATAATATTAACACTATCAGGTTGTCATCCCGAGAATTCATTAGAAAACCCTTTTATTAATCCATTCATAACATTCCTTACTTCACATTCCCTAGTTGCTTTCCCAGCCTTTTCTTTATCACTCACATCCTTCTTATTATCTGATTCTTATTTACTTCTGTTATTTACTTCCACCTTCATCTCTTTATTGAGACATCTTTTGCACTTGGCACCTCCTTATTGGTATCCCGTCACCTTTACCCTATAGTCATCATATTATTCTAATTTAAACCCTCCGAAATGAATCTGGCTGATCCCTTTTTCTTAGATCCAATATAATCCACTCCTGCCAACCTTGTTTCTCATCACTTGTTCTTTTCTGCCCGTGGTTTTCCACAGGTTGTCTTTCGTAAGTCAGACTAGGTCGTATATCTACCTGCTCGTGCTCTTATCACTTATCGAGCATCTGCATTTTACTGGCGTAGCCTTGCCACATGAAAACCCGTTATGACCGTACTATAAGTTTTGGTGGTAAGGCTGGCTCGAATACCACCTTTCGAACACTTTTAAACTCTCAGGTGGCCCAATAAGTCTCGGGCTCAATTGCCCTTCCCTCCAAGTCTCATTAATTCTTTCCACAGGAATATCTTTAACATCATGAATCATCAACCTCATATTCTCTATCTTGTTTGCGCAGAAGTACACTAACACAAACTTGCTTGTCATTCATCAATATGTCATTTAGCTTATCAATGGCAACACTTTCTTTATCTTTACGTTGTCATATACTTTCTTAGAAGAATCACCATCGCTTGTTGTTTACGTAGTGCAATAATAGCTAATCCTACGGGTTTCAAATCCATTAGGAGGACAAAGTAATCACTATTCCGTATCCATAGGAACACTTCCTGAACTTGATGTAGATATTACATGAAGTAGATAAAATTGCAGAAGAGTTTCAAGCATCGCAGCTATATCAGGTTGATGAAACTATCACTCATGCAGCTTCTATAAAAGACTGGAAACTTAATGGTTTACTTCGTCAATTTTGTATCATGGTCCTGGTTTGCCTCAAAACGAGACCTTCTAAGGTGTGTAGTTTGCTTAAGACAATATCGGGAATCGAATCTTTACTTAAACTATTAATACCGTCAATTCTTGCACAGTCATCAGAAGGAATGTAAATTCCTCCACTCCGATATGGCCTTCAAGGTCCTTCCAATTATCATTTTGTTCCTTCAGTAAACACATTATTAATTATTCCTTTATACTTAGACTGTCGGCCACCTCATTGGCTTTTCCTGATAATAATAATTTCTTGTAATTACTGTTCTCTGGATACATTCCAACTCAAATTTTTCTACCTTATTCCCATCACTGTTGGGTGAAGCATTCTCCCTTAAGCTCTGCTGAAGGTGAAAAAATATATCTATCAGTCTTTTTCCATAAGTCATTGCTTCCACCTTCCCGTGGGAATTTTATCAAAGTTACCCTCAATCATACCTAGGATATTTGTTTTCTTAGTTCTTTCTTGTTCTAGGATAATCTCAACCTTCTTTGGTTCCATCCATACCTCATCATGGTTTCATACATGCCTCATCTGGCATTATTGTTATTGTGTCTTACATTCTCTACCAAACTTCTATTTTGAAACTCATAATATTAACTTTTTCCTTGTAAGGTTTCTTAGGTCGTCCTCATCATTCCTCCTGTATTTTCTAGGTACAGGGTATATCCAAACATTATTGATCAATACTGTAATAATTCTATCCATGTTCTTTCCAGAACTCTTTTTTTTGTTTTATAATCCTTACAGGTCATTGTTGCCTTAGCAAATCCAACTAATATCATCTGAATTGACAATGTCTTTATTAGGGTTGATGCCATCCCTTGTGCATTCCCCAGGGTTTGTCTTAATTTATGGATATCCTATCCTTAATTCAACTGCCAAGGAATTCTTGCATCCTATGATTGGCAATCATATCATGTATCCTTAATAAGGGTCTCTTTTCCATCATTCTCCTTTGATAATCGATCTGTGGCTTAATGTTAATATCTACTTTCAGATAGTTGCCAGCCTCTTCGACCTTCCAAAAGACAACGTATGTCTATATGCTCTCTTACAGAACTTGGTAATGGTAGCAAGGATGTTTTGGAAGATATTGGTCGAGTTCAACGTGAATCTCTTAGTACTTATCGTTCTTCGCGAAGGTACTTGCCTCAGATAAAATTTCTACAACATACTGTTCAATTTCTGACCATTTCTATACTCTCTTCATATACCTTCATTACTTACTTTCCTCCGTCATAATATATTCATGGTATTCATGATATCCTAACATCATACATCTCAAGTCATTATACTTCCATTTTTACTCGTAATCTTGGGCAATCATATACACATGAATCACTTTAGTACGGGTGACCGCATTCCAAAAAGTCTAGTAAATTCCCAATCTAAACATGGGTTGCAAAGGTTCAGTAGAAGATTCCTACGATCTCATTAATATTTCCTTTATATCAGAAGCCCTTGCAGTCGGTGCTTACTTAGAAGCAACTGCTTTGTCCTTTCATTGCTGGTCTACTCACTTGATAATTTGTTGTGACTTGGCCTCAACTGGCCACACTAAAATAAAAATATATGATTTTAGTGGTTGGCTAATTAGCATTACTTTTCTAGAAATTGTCGGCATAGTGTCTTCTTCTTTGATACCTTTCTACCTTTCCAAAACTTTACTTCATATAAGTCTTAATCGACTACTCAGCGCCGTCTCCGGTCACCTTTCCTCTACTTTTATCTCTTCAACTATTCTTATCAATCCCACGTGCCACGCAAGCTTACCATTCCTGGCATAACAGCCTTTTCACTTAAGTCAATCCCGGAGTTTCTCAGTCCGGCTGGTTTCTTACTTACATTTCCTGTTTCCGTCCAGTCTCACTTCATCATTTTATCTCTACCATCGATTGTAATACTCAGGGTCCGTCTACTAACCCATATGACAGCAACCTTACCCAATCCACAGGGTTCACTCCAGTTTCCATTCTTTTCAATGATGTTCTCTGATAATCAGAAAGACAAGGTTTGCCAAAATTCTCCGGATTCCTTTCTAGAATCAGGGAAATTTTGGTCAATCTATCCACCTACTGGTGACATTAAGGAGACCAGTTTCGATACCTGAAGAATAGTTCTATGAACCTCCAAGCAGGCAGAACCATAAGCGGTCATAATTTACGAAATAATCGTCATCAGATTGGAAGTTTAACCACTGGAGAGGAACCAATTATATACATCCCTTAGAAGGGAATCGAGAGTTTCAAACTGGAACCTGTCACAACGTCCTGATACTTATATGTCCTGATATTCAATATTACCAAATGTCAGCTTACCTAACCACTAGTCTCAGAAGGAACATTACCGTCGGAGTTGGTTGTTCCACAAAATTGGCACTACTAAGGCCATCCGAACCTGGTGAACCGTGCTGTCCGATTGCATCCGCAAGTACTTTATCGTGCTACGCAAGCACACATCCTAATCCTTTATGTGAAGCGTCGTTGGAAGCACAAAGTCTCCTTTTTCCATTAAACAATGCCAACTCTTGGTCATTACCAATTTCATCTTTTAGCTCCAGGAATATTTTCTCACGTTTTTTTTATCTTCAACTGCTGATCGTATTACTTGATCCATTATAATTCCGCGTCGGAGTAAACTTAAGGTAACTACTATAATTCATTTAGAGAAAGAATTTAGTATTCCTCTAAATCACATGCATCTAACATTTTTGGTTCATCATTTAACTGAGTTGAATTAACTCTATACTCAATCTCTGACAGTAGTTTCATTACGAGTTCATCTTGACTCACTGGTCTTATCTTTCGGTAGGTTCTGAGATCATTGCCTTGCCTACTACTTCCTTATATAACTTTATCCAATCATGTTGTTACTCCCCAATGCCTTTACTTTCTAACTCATTCATTCATAAAATGAACATTTCCCTTAATAAAACCACCTTATTAACCTCCATTTGGTTTCATAAATTATAACCTATGACATCTACCTTTTTATGGCGAATTATTACTGACAATATTCATACTAATTCATTTATCAAATGATGTGGCGCTTACTGCCTCCTTCTCAACTATCCTTAGGGACTCTGCTCCTCGCCCTAAATCGATGTCTTTGATAATCATACATCCCTCTAGCTCTTTCTTCGTTAATATGAAAGTCTCTAAGGATTCTCGTCTATTCCCGTATAAAATCTCAAGTGATCCTTTCAATCCGTCTTACTTGCTGGTACTACATCCAGTAGTCCGGCTACGAATCCAACATGAATCTTCAGTTCTCTTGCTAATAGCTCAGTTCTTTATGCTCACTTTTCTGAGCAACATACCTTAATCATCACAGTCTTTCTGGCTGCAGCCCTCATTCCTCAAGGGTAAGCTCCTTATCCTAACAGGATTTTCCTTATCTGCTGGAATCTCTTCCTGGTCTCCAGTAGGGTACTCCATCGAATTACCCACTGATCTTCAGCATATAAAGCATCATCGCGCTGCTACTCGTATGCCTCAAGGTCTGTCGCCTTACTCGTCGATATGATATCGAGCTAAGTTACTATCATGATACTTAAGAGTTCCTATAAGGGTTTTATATGTCATCACTACATTAAGTAGTCCGACTATGAACTTGGCAAGAGTTCTTATTATCTTAGTGAATTTATTGTTTTAACGTCGCCTCATCTCTGGGGTTTATAACGTACGCTCTCATACCACTTCTGTAACACCCCCAGATCCAGGGTCCGGGATCTGGTCGTTACGGTCTCCATTTCTGTCCACAATACTTGCACTTACTTCAACATAAAATAAATTACATTTTTCTGACCCAACACAACAATATAAAACACACCCGTTATAGTCCCAGAGATGAAATCAGAGTAACTACCAAATTTTATTAATCACATTATGAGTTCTTACAAGGACCAATAATAATATTATCAAGGTCAGGAAATTATATTTACTGTCATGCTCGGTTTCTATGTGTTAAGAAAAATTTGGCATTACGACGGCTATATATCGAACGTTCTAAAAATCATAACAATTCAACCAAGCCACACCGGGCATCCAAACAACTAATACACATATTTCTCATCCTCAATCTATCCAAAATCATCTACTAACATCATATCATAACCATGTTTAGATCCACTAACAAAATCCATAATCATGCTTAAATCATGCTAATACTATAACTAATCTTATAACATCAAGAACATGCTTAAATCTTCAAAACAAAGCTAGGGTTTTGATGAGATATACCTTCCTTGGAGGATGTAGAGACCTTACTAAGCCTTTACTAGTCCTTATAACACCTTAACCAAGCTTAACTAACAAGAATCATCAAGCACATAATTAGTGATTTTCGGATCTGCTATAATGCAGTGGAAAGATCATGAAAAACGAGGTCCTTACCGAGGTTTTCTGGATGAGGCTTCTAAAGGAGAGTTGTAGAGAATCTAACCAGCTTTCCAACAAGCTAAAGAAAACCAAATTCCATTGAGTAATGAAGGAGATATGGCCGTTTGAAAATCGTCACAGAAACTGTCATGAATCTGGACAGTTTGCTTCTTCAACTTGGGGAGGTTATTTGCCTAGGCTATACTACTTGGATTGCTATGAAATTTGGAGCGAATATTGCCCATGGAGTGGAGAGGCGTTGGTTAAAATTTGGTGATTTTATCATGGCTAGAAATGAAGATATGAATTTTCTTCTCATGAGTGTTCTTGCTGGGCAGTTTGTACAAATGGAGAGAAATGAAGTTTGCTTGGTGTTGCTCTTCACAATAATGCATAAAGTGATGGTAATTGGATAATATCTAATCCAAAACTACTTTAATAAAGTGATGATGCAAGGGATGATAAAATTGGGTGGACAAGTGTTGAAGATTTGGTGGTGTTAAGGCTAACCAAGTGTTTGCTTGCTAAGTACTAGTTTAATCCCTAAGTGTGCTAGTTACTTGAGTCACCACTTGGTTACTAGATATTTTCTAGTGGATTATGAATGACTCTTGCTTCCTCTGCTTGTTTCTTTTGTCCGGTTATTGCTCGTTTCGATTGATCGTTCGTAGGAATATCTCACGGATTTCTAATTAGGGTTTACCGGGAATCTTCTTAATATTAATACTATCATTCTCCATCTTTCTTACTAACTTTCGAATTTATATTCCTTAAATCCCTTCGTTAAATTCTTAAGTCTTTCAGTGTCCAGGGAACTCTCGAAGAAAATAAAAGTGCGGTTTTTCAGAATCCAACAGCTTTTACATACACTTATTTTCCTCATGGATCACTAATACGAACTCGGAAATCCGTTCTGAATACTTCTATTTAGTGTCGTCTCATAATATTCTCTTTTCCACCAAAACACTATTCATTCTTTATTCTTTAGTTATTCTCTTAGGGTTGTACAATTGTCCCTGATCTCTTTCGATCGTTCCTTAACCTTTTTACGGACCCACTGGACCAATAACAGATATCGATTTGGATGACATAAGAATAATCTTCTACTTTAGAATTATCAAATCTCAATTCCCTAGGAGATAGATAATTCTTATCTAAAGTATCAACCAATAGTATTCTTCATGGCATATAAACATTTGAATCCAAATCTATTCCTTTCATTCATTATCTCAATCGTTACATCGTAGTCGTAATCACTATTCACCATTACCTCAGTACATAATAAAAAGTTTTAATTATATCCAAAATTTGGGGTTGTTACAACATGCATGTATCTTGGCTCCCTGCTTGTTTTTTTTTGTCCGGTTATTGCTCCATTTGATTGATCGTTCGTAGGAATATTTCACGGATTTCTAATTATGGTTTACCGGGAATCTTCTTAATATTAATACTATCATTCTCCATCTTTCTTACTAACTTTCGAATTTATATTCCATAAAACCATTCGTTAAATTCTTAAGTCTATCAGTGTCCAGGGAACTCTCGGAGAAAATAAAAGTGCGGTTTTTCAGAATCCGACAGCTTTTACATACACTTATTTTCCCCCTGGATCACTATTACGAACTCGAAAATCCGTTCAGAATACTTCTATATAGTGTCGTCTCATAATATTCTCTTTTCCACCAAAAACACTATTCATTCTTTATTCTTTACTTATTCTCTTAGGGTTTTACAATTGTCCCTGATCTCTTTCGATCGTTCCTTAACCTTTTTACGGACCCACTGGACCAATAACAGATATCGATTTAGATGACATAAGAATAATCTTCTCCTTTAGAATTATCAAATCTCAATTCCCTAGGAGATAGATAATTCTTATCTAAAGTGTCAACCAATAGTATTCTTCATGGCATATAAACATTCGAATCCAAATCTATTCCTTTTATTCATTATCTCAATCGTTACATCGTAGTCGTAACCACTATTCACCATTACCTCAGTAAATAATAAAAAGTTTAATTATATCCAAAATTTGGGGTTCTTACAGCTTTTCCATTTGAGTAGCCATATTCTTGACAGCACCTTAGACTAAGACCAATGAATTATCCATCTTAGTGCAGGTGGTTTTTCATTCTTGAATGTCTTTGATGACAGAGTTGAGAGAAGGAAACTTGAAAGCAAAATCCCTTTTGATGTCATTCACTTCCATGGTTGTGGCTGCATATACTTCATTGATTTTTGTCTTAAGGCCCTTGCCAAAATAGTGTGCAGCTTTCAAAGTTCCCTTGTAGGTATCATTGACAGCATCATACACCTCACCAGGGGTTAGAGATTTGGCATTGGACCCTAATGAGGTGATGTACTCTTCTCTGAGCAATTGAAGACCTTCTGAGAGAGCAATGTCATAAGTACCTTATAGCCAAGCATCTACATTACCATCTCTTTCAGCCTCATCTTCTATTTTCTCCTTTTACATCTCCACATCTTCTTCATGACATAGCAGAATGGCTTCATAGTCTGGATTTGGCATGTCTGCAGTGAGTAAATTCTGAGCAATTTTGATGAACTTAGGAATCTGATCCACAATTAAGTTTTGAAGAGCTTCAACCATCAATTATTGTGGAATAGACCCTGATCCTGAAGCACTATCATGTTGCACAGGCTTCAGCCACTGGGACATGAAGTTAGAGTTAGAGCTAGGCAAGCTAGACACCTCAGTTACAGATGCAACTTCTACAACCGGATGGATTGACTTTACTACTGTTGTCTCCACAGAATTGGGATTGGTTACAACAGTAGTTGACACAGGCACAGAGTCTCTAGTGAATCCTCTTTGTTTGTGATGGTGTCATTAGGATATGCCCCAGCTTGCATTCCCTCACCTTCTAAATGTGGTTCCTGGGTGGTGAGAAAAGTGTCATGCACTAAGTCACTTGAATCCATTGGCTCACCAAGAGAAAAGGATTCTTGGTGATCAATGCCTTGCTCCTCAATTGCTTGAGTTTCAGGCTCCAAAGAAATTTCAGTATTAGATTCTGGAAGAGAGGTGTCTTTTGCAGTAGATTTTGGCAACTCCCCCTGAGAAATAGAGGGAGTTTCAAGTGTGATGTGCTCTCCACTCAGTGTAGTGTCATCTTTATCACTCCTTTGTGCAGACTCCATACAAGATTGTGCATTGGGGAGAATGCTTGATTCTATAGATGCACCTTGTTGAGAGAGTACATCTAGTGAGCTATTTGCCCCTGATTTTACAACTTCAGCCATTTGAGTGACTGAAGAGGTGGTTTTCTTTGTTTTCTTCTTCTTTGGCTTCTTTAAAGGTGACACGGGTGCCTCACTATCTAAGCCTAATTCAGCATTCAGTGCTGCTTCTGTTAGCATTTCCAAGGGTTCAAAGGATATCTCCTTTCTCTTCTTTTTACTAACATCACCCTGTTGAGAGAGTGATGCAGTTGGTTTAATGTTTGGTACAGTGTTTGTTTGAGGGGGTTGGTTAGCAAGCCCTGGGTTAGCATTTTGTTCAGCTTGCCTGGGACTAGCTAACTCAGATTTGGAGGCAAATATTGGCATGTTGTGGGGGTAAGACTCAAATAGCCTCTACATATGAGGGGTTATTACAAGTCTAACATCCACATCATTCCTAGTGTCCAAATTACCAAAAATGTGTTTGGTCATGGATCTAGGGTAGCCTATTCTAGTTTTATCTAAACCAGGTAAATCAGTCAATTTCTTATCTAAGTAATTAAGTACAGACTGAATGAATCTGGGAAAGAAAATATCATTACCTCTCTTGGTTGTGTTATTACCAAGTTATCAATAGAGCTCCTGCATTATGAGCTTTCCAACATCTATATTTCTGTCAAAGGCCAATGAGTACCCTATCTGCTGAACAGGTGCACTCAATTGGTCATAACTGGATTTTCTTCCACTGAATACGTGCAGGAGTGTGGCAAACACATAACTCCACATGCGCCCTTTTCATGCTTCCAACCTTGATAGTGTCTGAGTACCTTATTAGGTCAAAGAATTCCACCAATTGATCATCTGTTACTAGACCGTTATATTCATTCTGGTGAAGATCCAAGGCCTTGCTTATGTCCTCAGAGGTGATGAACTCTTTACCCAGAACCTTGCAGTTTATAACATAGCCCAGACTACCATCTTCAAGAGCAACAGTTTCAGTAATTGCAGTGCTCCAAAACTATTCTAGAATGTCTAGATACAGAGTTGGGTTGGTCGTAAGTGCTCCTTTGATATATGATTCAGACATCCATTTGACAAAACACTTGTAATTGGCATTTGGAGCTTCGACATCACTTGAGGGAGCGATGAAGTTGGTGTTGATTTTCACGGTTGCCATTGATACAGAGAAAAGAGAGAAGAGAATGAAGGTCGAAGAAGAAATTTAGCTTTTTGAGATTATGGTTTTCAGGGGTTTTAGAACTTTAGATGCTTGAGAAATCGAATGAAATGAATCGAATAGATGTAGAATTGTATAAGTATGAAATACTTGAATTGTCGATTAAATATATATTTTGTATCGACAAGTCAGGAATTCGAGAAGTAGAAATAAACTATTCGATAAGTCAAGAAAGGCTTATTCGATAACTCAAGCAGTTCGTAACTCACAGCTGGCAGTTTATCTAACTTAGAAGTAATTCTAAATTAAATAAAATATGTTTTTATGAGTGAATTAAAATTTTAGGCAAAAATCCAAAAACGGTTGAAATTCAACGAGAATTCAGTCTTTTCAAATGATTCGAGAACTCAAATACAGTATTCGAGAACTCAATTACCATATTCGAGAAGTCAATCATGCCTCTGTTCGATATCTCTAAAGGCTCTATTCGAGAAATCGAGAGTTCTACAAAGAGACTTGTTAGAGAAGTCAAGTAGTGAATCATTAGAGAAGTCTGACTTATCAAAATATTCTTTTCACTTATAAAATTCAATTTTCACCATCTTTTAAAATTTAACAGTAATATTCAATGAAGAATATTCTAACAAATTAAATAGTGATTCTCTCAAAATTTCATAGAAATTTCAAGTTGATATAATATTATTTTTCAACATATGCAACAGATTTGAAATATTTATAAATCATATTTCAGCCAACACTTACCTCAAAAATATTGAGCATTTAGATAAAGTAAGTGTCTACTACTGCAACAATCTAGTTGAAATTTTCACTTAGCCAGATTCTGAAGAATTCAGCATTCCAATCTCACTAACCAACCTTGAGAAGGTGGCTTCATCCAATGGCTTAATGAATATATCAGCTAATTGTTTATCTATGGAGACATAATGCAACTCAATGGTTCCATTAGTTGCATGCTCCCTAATGAAATGATATCTGATGTCAATGTGCTTTGTTCTAGAATGATTGACATGATTGGCAACTATAGAGATTGCACTTGTGTTGTCGCACATGATTGGAATTCTTTCCAACACAAGTCCATAGTCTCTAATTTGATTTCTAATCCAAAGCACTTGAGCACAGCAACTTCCAGCAGCTATGTATTCAGCCTCGGTTGTAGAAGTTGACACAGATTGTTGTTTCTTGCTATACCAAGAGACTAACCTTTGTCCAAGAAACTGGCAGCTACCTGAGGTGCTTTTCCTATCCACTTTGCATCCAGCATAATCAGCATTAGAATAACCAACCAGATTTAACCCTATGTCCTTAGGATACCATAAACCCAAGTTGGGAGTGCCCTTCAGATATCTAAAGACTGTAACACCCCCAAATCCGGGGTCAAGAATTTGGTCGTCACGCGGATATTCTCAATGTCAATTTACATGTTTAGTAACGTTAACCACCTGTAGTCACCCAATAACTGAATTACAACCTTTGAGACCCCAACCACCAAGCATCTTTTAGGTTACAGGACTAGAAACAAGAATTTAAATACTTACATTTCTCATTACATCCATTCAATTACATCGTACTATGTCTTACAAACCTTATATTACTGGTATAGCTTCGTTGGAAAGTACACCAGTAACTAGAACTACTCAGTAATATATATTACACGTCAATGTACCTACATATAACTTACTCCAGCTATAGCTTTTATGGATCATATCATCTTCATAAGGGTGTACCACCTGCTTCTTCTGAGCCATGCAGATAAGCCTCAACCGACTACCTTCCTCTGAAAGGTTAATATTTGAAACAAGCAAGAATGAGCGAAAGAATTGCTCGGCAAGGTAAAAATAGAACTTAACAATATACATACCAATACACACAAGGGTATTCAATGTCTAATGATATTTAATATCATTTCTGGAACATTTATAACTATGGAACAACCTGGAATTATACTAACCATAGTAAGCTTCATGCCTTAGCAAAATGGTATAAGTTGTAGTCTCAGCGACCTTTAAGAAAACTCTTCAAAATACGTAGTGCAATATACTGCTACTACAAGTGTTTTCATCAAACAGAAACCAAACCCTAAAAAGATCCCCTTCTTAGTATTTCACAAGTCTTAAAGTATATACATATAAGTATATCATTTTCGCAAAAACACTTGATATATCAAGATACTGTACCTCAGCAATGTAATAACAGTTCTAAAATATCTTTGAAACTGTATGTCATGCATTGACGAACATAGTGCTAGTATATCGTAAAAGATGAAGTCAGAAGGTGATCCAATATCAAAAACCTCCTTATCACAACTCATGTTATGAAAGGTATCAACAGAGCCATCAATTATAAGATAAAGGATGAAGTTACAAGGTAACTCAAATTATAACTTTCGTAGGAATATCTGCTATGCAAAATATGAGCCAGATATCATCATAAATCACAACGAGGAAATTGCAGGAAAATATTGCAATCCTAGTTTTATACATGTTTCAAAACCCTGCAAACCTGAAAGAAGTCTCTTCGATACATGTCGCGGGAACTACCCGTCAACCTGAAAAAAGTCTCTTCGATATGTGTTGCAGGAAATATCCAAATTCGATGATGAACTAATACTGGAGTATTCACCGCGCTGCTGTTCCAATCTTTACGATGATCAGCCGCAGATTGTACAGCTCAATTTTGTTTTACTACCGGTAGAAGGAAGAACTGACGGATTTACTTGCCTACCGCCCTTTTTGATCTCCCTGGCCAACGGTTGGGCGTTTGGGATGGACCGGCGCTACTCGGCCTCTTACACGACTCCTAGTTCGAATAGAATCCATGACTCTGAAACGTAAGGCTTGTCCTCCTTTCCCCGAGTATAATACTCGTTAATAGGACTCCACGAAGTGGTCGTATCGGATTGGAAAGGGGAGTTCACCAATATTTCCCAAGCAGTGCTTGTTAATGGATTTCAAACTTGAGATTCGGATTACTTCTCGAATGATTGAAGAAGTCATGAAATCATTATGACTTGCAGTCATTGAACTGTGAATGAGAAAAGGATTCCCTCGAAAGTTTATGACTGGGGAGTCAATTACAAATAACAGTTTTCAAGTAAGGTTCCCTATGTTTCTGATAGTTTGAGCGAGCATTTAAATCTTCTTAGAAGATAGATTTAAATGGAAAAATAGAATTTGGGAACCTCTCCTTGACAAAATAGTTTTAGTAAGGCTCAGAAATATCCTTTATAATTATTGAAGGTCGAAGATAAATTTTAAATAAGATAAATCACTTTTAAACTGATTTAAAAGTATTTAATAAATATTCGAAGAATAGTACTACATACATAAATATCTAGAGAATATCTTTAAACAGAATAATCAAAATAAATAAGTTCTTAAGTGAATATTTGAAACAGTATTCACCTCATAATTAAACCTCGAATGAATATGTAAAAATAATATTCATTAAGTAAATAATCTTTAAATGAATATTTGAAAATAATATTCGTTAAATAAATAGTATTTAAATGAATATTCAAACAATATTCATTAAACACAATAATAGTTATTCGATATATTTGTGAAAATATATCTTGGAAAGTATACGAAATACCGATTCCCGGTCCTTTACAAAGATACGATTCATATTCCCTTCGCTAAGGGTAATTATAAAATCCGGCTCATAACTAATATTCAATATCTAGTTATAAACCATTCCTCAAATTATTATCAAGTATCACTGTATATACCCTCAATCAGTATGCTCTCCACTAGCATATTTATATATAAAATAATATCACAGTATATACCTTTCAAGAATAGTCATGCTTTTCTACTTAGCATATACATATCAGCAGTAATATCACAACAGCAAGAAATAAGTTCGAAACTTGCTTCGGTAGAATCACAATATAATATTTTACTGGTTATGAAGTCCCTAAGTAACCTTCACTTAGTATTTTATAACTTTTGAATCATCCTCGAGAATTTAGTGATTATACAAATAATATTCATTAAGCAATGACTATTTAATGATCCCTTTTTTAAAAGAATATTCAAATTAATCGTCATTTATTAAAATAAATATTCGAATAGTGTTTATCAATAATACTAAAGTATTTAACAACCTCCAAGACATCCAAATATAACCCTTGGAATATTTTTACCCAAAACCAAATTATTACCCCTCCGGCCATCTCTGGACTTTAACCATATTATCAAATAACTCACACTGATTCCCAGTTAATAGGTAATAAACCATTCATAGATCCTTTTTTAAAATAATATTATAATTAGTAATCATTGAATTAATAAACATTCAAATAACATTTATCAATATCGTTCCAGATATTTTTAAATGAAAATATTCAACCCGTAACCCTTGAAGTATCTTTGTTATTATTCCGGAACAAAACGATTTTAAGAAAACATTTTGAAACTGATATTCATCCAATTAAATAAATTTAATTAGACGAATAAGGTTTATTTAATTCGTAAATGCTTCAGAAGTATTTGCTATTTAAATAAACACAGGTTTATTGGTGATGTTGCCTTTAGGTTAATTATTGCGAAAATCTTTTTAAAAGCTTTGTCCGGGTTTTCGAAAATATACGTTACAAAATAACCCCGTCACGCGGGCAAAGTTATACAACTCAACACATGCTCTTCCCTTCGAGCCTTTCTTACTCCGATACATATAATATGTGGTCCACCTCCCCAATGTGATAAGCTTATAAATATATTCCATATAATCCAAGACGTAGAATTATAAAAAAATCACCGTCCATCAATATTATTATAAGTCATGAGGTTTTAATTAATGCACTAGCAGGATTTAATAATCAAGAGCAAGACCAAAAATATACTGGTTTTGATGAGAAAGCAGTAGATTAGAAAACTTACAAATATGGAGTGAAAACTTATTCAACACATTTCATATATATTTAGAAATACAAATATGCTCTGAACGATAGAGTATGCATAAATAAACTTGCCTCCGGTCCTTAGCAGAAACAGAAATCGCGAATAATTCCTTCGCACCTCGTCCAAGCATTTCCATGGAGGTAGTTTACCTTTCTTTATACGACGCCTCGATCTTCCCTTTTTGATGTACGTCGCTCCACTTGATTATACCCTAATGGTACTGAAATAGTTACGAGTACGTGTCAGTCCAACCTCGTATCTCGAGTAGACACAACTCAGAATTACCACTAAGTCACCTAAAGTCGTACTATAGTTGTTATCCCTATAGTTGACTACTCAAATACCAATTAATGCACATAACACATTTAGCAATCAACAATGACACGAAAGGAGTCCCATTTACATGGTGAACATCTTCCGGTGCCAAACACATTATAACCATTTAATAGGCTTAACCATCTTAACATATAGTTGGTCCTCTAGACACATTTAATCCTCGAACTAGCACATAAATCCTCGAGACAACAGTTAACCCTCGAAACAAATTACTTAACACATATACACCTAAACAGTTAATACCCAAAGCATGCCTTTAGACCCTTGAAATCAAATAAATTAAATAAATTTAATCATAGGGGATTTTTAGAAAATTTCGGCATGAAGTATTCGTTTATCGGACTATGGGCACAGCCCCTCAAATACAATTCAACCCTGTTTTTGCAGAAATAAAGCTGCCTCAACTTGCAGCAAATTAAACAAGTAAGAAAAGTACCCGCCCAGACATGCGGCACCTAGCACATGCAGTAAACACATAATAATTTATATTAGCATTAACTACTACTTACGCTACATCAATAATCGTATCACTCACGCATTTTAATGATACACGTGACAATCAATTATTGATATTCGTAAGCCCTAGGGAACAACCCCTAGCATTAACTATTACTTACGCTATATCAATGATCATATCACTTGAGCATATTAATTATACTTGTGTCAATCAATCATTGATATTCGTAAGCCCGAGGATCTAGTCGAAGAGAATTACACAAGTCCTTAAATACTGACATTTAGAACTTATGATCTCTTTACGACTCCTCGCAGTTAAAATAAATAACATACAACATTCATAATTAGTAAAGCCATCAAATGCCACGACTCGACTTATAGCACTTAGCACGTAAACATTTATTGATGACCATATATAACAAGTAAGTCACATAAACCTTTAATTATCGACTCGATTAAATCTAATTCTCGCATATAAGCCATTTATCAAATACTACGGTCAAACTCGATTGTTGACTAACTCGATTATCATTTAATCAATTAAGTATACCAATTTCATATAACCACTTAATCATTTTATTCATTTAAAACGAATCATAATAATTTTTAAATCTAACATCCACTCCGACTATTAAACTCAAATATTAACGAGACCACAATTAATCTCACAATTCCAATTAGCAACTAACAATTTAACAATTAACAATTATTAACTCGAACATTTAATCGAACTCATAATTAAACTAAACAATTATAATTATCTATGCTCTCTGAATTAAATCACGAAAATTAACAATTAAACTCGCAATTTAAATCTAATTAAATTACAACAATAATCTCGCAATATCGCAATTCATCTCTAAATTAATTACAACAATTAAATACTCAAAATTAAATTCGAAAGGTATACCATTTTTGGTTCGACCCACCGGAAAATCAATCCACCCAACCATCTCTCTCTCTCTCTCTCTCTGCCTCTCTCTCTCCCTCTCTCTACCACCCGTTGCAACACCCACCCTCCGACATCACAGCAGTACCACGCCATCTCAGACCCACCTCCGTTCTCCTGCCCAGTAGCTGCAGCATCGCGTTTCCGCCCTGACGCCGCCACTTGCGACCCCTGTTTCTTCCTTGCGCGACCTGCCTCCTGTCCGGCAACACAGCACACACACCAATCACACACACACACACACACACACACACACACCTATACATGCAGTTATACATATATATAATAGCTAATTGAGTTGTAAAAAAGAAATCCCCAAAATCTCCTTTCTGTTTTTCCCCGCTGTTTTCCACCTCCCAGATCTGTTCCTTGTGGCTGCGTTGTATATACTCGTATGTATAAGTCTGAGTGCTGTGTTGTGTTATAAACCTAATGGGCCTTGGGCCCAATAACCTTTAAAACACTTACAACTAATTACTACATACTCTAAAATAATGTTTGGGGTTGATAAATCTAATTTGTAAAAATAAAATCTCTCGCATAATTAAATACTAGAATATTTTTAAAGATTTTTGGAGAAAGAATTAGAATTAAATCTAATTTTTCTGAATTGATATGCATTTTACAAATTATTGATAATTTATAAAAACAACTCATAAAAATAATAATTGTGATTCATAAATCACAATCTACAGGGCTTTATAAAAATACTACAAACATTATTGTTTTAGTAAAACCTCGAATTCTCGATTTTATATATTAATCGAGCAATTCTATAAATCCTCAAATAATTGGAAATAATCATTTTCCAATGATTTAGAAAATATACAAATTATTCAGTAATTTAAAATAAAATATTTACTGACTAATTTCACATATCAAAAATTAAACCTTTGCCCAAATAACCTATTGACTCGAGATATCTACTTGGTCAATATAATTTTTAAGACTGGCCCAATTCCACTGAATCAAAATAATTAAATAACAATAATAATAAATAACAAAAATTCATCCTCATTTTAGGAAAAACATTATTATTATCAAAATAATAATAAATCATTTCTTCAAAAATCCGGGTTATTACAAAGATCCTCTTGATAGCAATCATATGAGATTCCTTTAGATTTGATTAAAACCTTGCAACAGACATGTAGCAAACATGATGTCTGGCCTACTTGCAGTGAGATAGAGTAGAGAACCAACCATGCCTCTGTAGACTGAGATATCTACTTTCTTGCCTTTAGCATCTTCACCCAATTTAGTAGCAGTGGCCATGGGAGTCTTTGCAGGTGAGCAGTCTTCTAAGTCAAACTTCTTCAATAAATCCTTGATGTACTTGGTTTGACTGATAAAAATACCATCCTTCCTTTGACTAACTTGCAATCCAAGAAAGAATGTTAACTCTCCCATCATGCTCATCTCATATTTGCTCTGCATGAGCTTAGAGAATTTCTTACATAGCTTCTCATTAGTAGAGCCAAATATGATATCATTCACATAGATCTGAATGAGGATAATATCATCCCCCATGCTTCTTCTAAAACAATGTCTTGTCCAATGTGCCTCTAGTGAACTGATTTTCAAGAAGAAATTGTGATAGTGTGTCATACCATGCCCTTGGAGCCTTCTTAAGTCCATACAATGCCTTAAGCAATCTGTAGACAAATTCTGGGAAATGTGAATCCACAAAGCCAGGTGGCTGTTGCACATAAACTTCTTCTTCCAACTCTCCATTCAGAAATGCATTCTTGACATCCATCTAATAGACTTTGAAGTTTGAATGAGCAGCAAATGGCAAGAAGATTCTAATGGCTTCCAATCTAGCAACAGGGGCAAAAGTCTCATCATAATCAATGCCTTCCTGTTTAGAGTATCCTTTTGCAACCAACCTTGCTTTGTTTCTTACTATTACACCATCTTCATCCATCTTATTCTTCATCCATTTTGTTCTAACAATAGTTCTGTTCTTTGGTGCAGGCACAAGTTCCCATACTTTGTTTCTTTCAAATTGATTCAACTCCTCTTGCATAGAAATAATCCAATCTGGATCTAACAGTGCTTTTTAGGCTTAATCTGAGATAGAAAGCAACCATAGAGACACTCATTTTGAGTTGCTCTCCTAGTTCTCACTCCTGCATTTGGATCTCCAATAATTCGCTCTACAGTGTGTGATCTATCCCATTTCCTTGAGTGCTCAGTTTGATTTCTCAACCTTGATGTTGCTTCATCATCCAAGTCATGATCATTTTCATTTCCTCCCCCTGTGAAGTTGCCACTATTCATAGGTATGTCTTGGATGCTTGTCTCTTCACTGTTAATTTGCACAAATTCTTCTCTTGCTTCATCATTCATTGGAATTTGTTGAATTGTAGTCTCAACTTCTGTTTCAATCTCTTCATCAGAATCATCTAGATTTTCAAACCTTAATGGATCTTTATCTTCATCATTGGCTTCTTCTAATCCAGGTAGTTTACTGTCATCAAAAGTCACATCTGTGCTTTCCATAACTTTCTTTTGATTGATGACATAAACTTTATATACAATTCTTTCCATAGAACAGCCAAGAAAAATTCCCTACAATGCCTTTACATCAAACTGCCCAACATAATTTGAATTATCTTTCAACACAAAGCATTTGCTTCCAAAAGTATGAACATACTTTAGAGTAGGCTTCTTTCCAATCATCAAATTGTAAGGGGTTTTTCCAGTTTTTTCGTTGATGAGGGTTCTGTTCTGGATATAGCATGTAGTGCTCACAGCCTCAGCCCAAAAACATGTAGGCATCTTTGCATCAAGTAACATTGTTCTAGCAGCTTCAATCAGAGTTCTATTCTGTCTCTCAACAACTCCAATTTGTTGTGGAGTCCTTGGAGCTGAGAATTGTTGAGAAATGACATTTTCTTTGCAAAATGCTTCAAGTAAAGCATTTTTGAACTCTGTTCCATTATCACTTCTCAATGAAATCACACTTGCATTGTTGGCCTTGCTTCCTTATCAATTTTCTTTATGTGCTCAATGATCACTTGTGGAGCCTCATCATTTGATGCTAGAAATTCCACCCATGTATACCTTGTGTAGTCATCAACCATCACTAGGGCATACTTCTTTCTTGTGAGTGACATAATATTGACAGGCCCAAATAAATCCATATGAATTAATTGTAGGGGCTTGGTGATTGATGTCACTGTCTTTGACTTGTGGCTTGACCTTTTCATTTTTCATTTTTGGCAAGCCTCACACACTCCTTCTTGACCGAACTCAAGTGTGGGCATACCTCTCACTAACTCTCTCTTGACTAGAGAATTAATGGCCTTGAAGTTCAGGTGTGATAGCTTTTTGTGCCACAACCAACAATCTTTGTTTGAGGCCTTTGAATAAAAGCAAAAAAAATTATCCTTGCTTTCAGAATCCATATTGGCCACAAATAGGTTTCCCTTCCTTACACCAGATAGAGCAAGATCACCAGTATTTTGGTAGAAGATCCAACATTCATCTTTGTCAAAATTTACCTTGAATCCTCTATCAGTAAACTGACCAATACTTAGCAGATTATGCTTGAGTCCCTTGACAAGTGTTACATCTTCAATGATGACATTTCCAACTTTCAACTTGCCATATCCCAATGTGTTACCCACGCTGTCATCTCCAAAATCAACCATTGGGTCAGCCTTCTCCTCATACTGTGATAGCAGGGCCATATCACCAGTCATATGATTTGAGCATCCATTGTCCAAAATCCACATGACATTCTTTTCTTGTTCTTTGCCCTGCAAACACAAAGTTATTACTTCTCCTTTGGTACCCAAACAAGTTTGGGTCCACTTGGCTTAGAGACAGATTTATCAAAAATAGCATGCTTATTAACTTTCTTAGGACTAGTCTTCTTGTCACTGTTAGAAGTCTTAGAAATTGAGTTCTCAGACTTAGGTGACAGAGGTACCTTCCTAGCTCAAGGAGGACTTGAAGACTCTGACCTTGTGTAGTGTGTGTGAATGTTGTAACTTATACAACCATCCATGAATTGTCTTCTAAAATTAAAACAACCAGTCATAACATTCATGATGCATGGCATACAGTCAAGTTTATCACAAAATGGTGAATCTCTATGTCTTAAAGGCACAAAGCACTCATAGAAAGGCTTAGCTACACTGCCAGTTGGTTTCTTGCATGCATGTGTTAAGTAATTAGTGCTAAAACAGTTTTGACAAACTTTCCTAGGGGCATTTGGCACATAAGCATAATTGTTATTCTTGTTTATCCCTAGTTTGCCATTCTTGTTATGTTTCTTATTAGTCACTTTCTTCTCAGATTCATTTTTCTCAGCTGAAACAAACTTCTCAAGTCTAGGTCTACCTCTTACTGGCTCTTTGGTTTTTGCCTCGGTACTCTCACTCTTGGAGAATGCTGGTTGTTCACTAGACTGTGCCTCATCCTCATCATTCAACATTTGCTGAATGAGTAAGGCATCCTAATCAATTTCAAATGTTGGTTCTTTAAAAATTGGAGACTCAGTCTTTTTCAAAATGTGAGGCACTTCCTCCTGAACAACTATGTCATCTTCAATGACGGCATAGCCTTTCCTCTGTTTAAGAGTGTCATAGTCAAGTCCAATGGCAGCCTTGGGATTAGCTTGGTTTCTCTCATGGTAGGACTGCAATAGACTAGAGGAGTTCTTAAAAGTTTTCAGTTTGAATTCATTTTCAGCTAGTTCATCCCTAAGAGCCTTCTCAACCTGACTAGCACAAAGAACCTTATTCTGCAAATATTCAACTTCTTTCTTAAGGTTATCTACTTGCATAGTAGTTAGCTCAAGTTCCTCATTCTTCTTGTTTAACAGTTCATTTCTAGTAGACAGTTTAGTAATCTCTTCATTAGCAGCAGTCATACTAGTATGAATATTAAACATTTCAATAGACAGTTGTTCAACCATACACTTATATTCAGAAACAGACATATCTATGGTAGTGAGAGATGGTACCTGAGAGTCAGATGGAGATTGTTCATCCTTGGAATCAGCCATCAAGGCATAGTTGCAAAATTCTTGCTCTTCTCCATCACTATCAGAGTCATCCCAACACTTCCCTTCAGCAATGTAGGCCTTGCCTTGTGTTTGCTTTTTCAGAAGGGCCTCATACTTAGCTTCAATCTCTAGAAACTCCTTATCCTTCTTTTTAGGCTTCTTGCATTTACTGGCAAAATGCCCTAGATCATTGCATCTATACACCTTACAAATGACCTATCCACATGGCTGGGTTTGAATTTATTCTTGTATGCTTTCACAGGTGTCTTGCTCTTGTTGAATAAATGGTTTTGAGATCTAGGTTTGAAGGGTTAGTTCCTCTTGAATCTGATGTTTGGAAATTTTCTGGCCATGAAAGCATATGAAGTGTTCTCCATGCCATCTAGTTCTTCAAGAGTATAGAACTCATCTTCTTCCTTCTCTTCAACAGGTTCAGTCACTTCACCTTCAGTTTCTTCATCATCTACTATCTCCTCTACCTCAGCTGACTTGTAGATGCTTCTAGGTCTTGAACAGATTCGCTGACAATCAAGGCACATGATGTGTTTATCATTCTGCCTTGGTTGGCTTGGATAGCCCTCTTCTGAAGCAATTCAAGCTCATGAGTCTTTATGTTAACACAAAATTACACAAGCGCACGTAGTCACAAGTAATATAATTAAAGTTCGTTCCACAGAGATCTGGTTAAGTTTAATCAGTAAATATGCCTATGCAACAATGTTTGGTTTTAATCCACTGCTAAGACAAATAACAATTTTGGTATTGTTTATCTAAATTAAACTAGGATGCAAATAGTAACGAAGAATTAAATTAACTAATGAGATTGAAATCGAATTACTAATATGAGACTAAACATGGGATCCTAGCTTCATTAAATACTTCCCTTAGATCTGACGCCTTTAATCTCTATATGCAATGGTTTTGATATCTGATAGGATAACACAAAACAAGTATACGCTACCTATCAGCATACGCATACCAAACTAAACATACATCCACAAAAGAGATAGAAGATGAATAGACACCAATTATGCTTAGACCCTATATGTCTATAGAATTTGAAAACATAACGGTTGAAGAACAGGTTATCCATTAAGATCACATAGGGTAGTATAAGTATTTTCATCTCACACCACGAATCATATTGATAAACAATTATGAACCTATGCTAGCATGACAAGTTCTAAATCTCAAGATCCACTTTCACTTCACAAGAGATTAACAATTCAATTTAGATGTTAGCTACGCATCTAAAAGCATTAAGATTAACCATACGAGGATATAAATTTCACATCACACACAGATCTTTACAGCATCAAGATACTAAGTTCCATAAATAAATCCATTAGAATCCCATGACAACGATTAGCCCATAATTGAACTTTTCATCGTCATGGGAATTGATGAAAACATGATAATTAACAAGATATGAAAGAAAGAAACAATAATATTAATAAAAACAAGAGTTGAGAGAACAAATCTATAATCCAAAGTATACAAAAGATGAAGTAGATCTAGATCTTTGCTTGTCACCGAGCTTGAATTCTTCTCCACTTTTCTCTCTTGCAGTTCTATGTTACAATAATAAAAAGCTGATACAAATTACATGGTAGGATGCGTTTAAATGGACTCTAGAAGTCTTGCCCAATAAGCAATTACCTTCTATTACAATTAGAATTCGATTAAGGTACCAAAAACTGCCCAAAATACAATTAGAATTAGAAAAAGGGCAAAACTGGAATTTTTCTGCATGGCTTATCATAGACCACGTGCGCGATTTTATTCAGCACGTCCCCTGCACCTGCTATCTATCCCAAGTTATAGAAAATCTCTCAAGCTTCGTGTGAGCTGTAAGATTGCTGAAAACGGACTTCTAGAACTTCAGATATGGCCAAAACAGTGTAGACTGCGCAACCTTCCCGGAAAATCCGAATTTTAATCAATTAATCCTCCAAACACGATAGAAGCATCACCCATAATCGACATTCTTGTAAGTCTGCACAACTAAGTAAAACACATCAAAACTACAATAAACTTGAGGCCAAGTCAATCAATTTAAGCCGAATTTAAGCGATCCAAGTGGATATAAAATCCACTTATCACACCCCCAAACTTAAACCGATGCTTGTCCTCAAGCATAAACAACTACAACTAACTAACTAACTAGTACCACTTTCGTAGGTGATCACGGTTGCATTTGGCATATGCAACAAGCCCTTTAAACCCCTTGGCAGCCCCAGTGGACGAGTAAGGTCTCGTGAGGGCCTATAGCGAATGTACCCACAAAATCCATCTAACTAAACAATGCAATAACAATGCAATGCATGAATGCAACTAGAATTAAAATGCAACGATCCCCTTCAAACTAACCAAAACCAACTAACAAGTAAATATCTCAAAGAATGCAACTAAATCCAAATAGAGCTCGACCAAGTTCCCGTATACTAACATTACATGAACAGAAACGTGCGTGTGTGCAATACTCATTAGAAATACTCCCAAAACTAGGTCAAAAATCATACATGCTCTTCGTCAAGACAATCACAGGTTTATAAATAGAATAGACTGTAAACACTTCATAACCTAGAAACACCTCCATCCTTATCCAAGGTAGACAGAAATTCATGCTTTATTACTAACTACTATGACACATATATACAAGCATGCTTATTTAACTGTGCAATGGATGAGACCCCGAAAGGCTTATACAATAATACCCATGTAGCGAGCGTTGGGTTAGTGGATCCCAGACTATAAAAGCCTTAGGTCAATAGGTACAAAGTCCCCGCGAACTTAATAGCTCGAGTATTAAAGAGCTCACCCTAGTTAATTTTGCATATAAACAATTGACACTTTTGACTCTCTTTTTTTCTCTTTTTTTTCTTTCTTTTTTTTTCTTCTTTTCTATGCAATCTGGAATGAGAATTCTCAATTCCAACCCTAGACTACTCATATAAATATGAGCCGGCTACTAGCCATTTGACGCCTAGCCATTATTGACAATTATTTACAATTTAGCATGAAATCCCTGTTTTCCCCCAAACTTAGACTTAAGTGTTACTACCCTATCAAGGGAATAACGAAAATTCTAAATATAAACAAGTGATTAAATCTCAAAACATCCAAACAAGCATGACCCTAACCTAGCCCAAAAGCACCCAATGAGACTGTGTAATTGGTTTTGTTTCTGAAACACATAAGTCAATTTCATAGAAACTATAAGTCAACCCTCTATTCATCATTACCACACTCAATAAGAAATCTACCTACCAATCAGAATTAGCTCATTCTAAGGGATCATGAAATATGCATGCTATGCAAATGCAACTAATATGAACTCACATGGTATACGAAAAATAAAAACAGAATGCCCTACATGAAACAAAGATAATTAATCACAACATAACATGAAAGACTTACACTAACATGCACAATATGCTATCTATATGAAGACACTAATAAGATATACAACAACATACTACTTATCCCCCAAACCACCCCCAAACTTGAAAGATTCAATGTCCGCATTGAATGGAAGTAATTACAAGGGATAGTAGAAACATACCTACTCGTCCTCGCTCTCGTCATCGTCGTCGGATGAATCAGGTGGAGGATACGGAGTCCGAGCTCCAAAAAGAGGCCACTGAACAGTAGTACCTGGAGACTGAAAAGCTGCATCCAAAGCTACGCCCATATCCTCAGAATACTGGCGACTACTAACATGCATAGCATCCATCCGCCTAGTCAGTCAACGAAAATAAGTATCAAAAACTGACATATCCACCGTACGCCGCGGAGGACCTGCCATAACAACTCCCGGTGCCCTAGAAACATGTGGTGGAGCGCCCGCTCCCTGACCACCAGCACCATCAACAACAAATCCTAAACCCCGAGGATGAGGAATGCCGCCTGTTAGGTCCGATAAGATTGTAGAAGGGGGGGTTGAATACAATCTTTACCTTTTTATCGAAATTTGTCCTTAAAATTAAATTTGATAAAGACAAATTTATCTGCGGAAATATTTAACACAATTTTTCAAGTTGAATATAACTGTATATTAACTTGATGTGGTGTTACAAAATCAGTATAACAACTTATCAAGATGTTAATAACTAATTAGAAAATTCGACATGAACTTTTCTAATTTAGTTAATAATAATCAAGATAAGAACTAGGAAACTTAATTCGCTAGTAGTACAAGAATCACAAATAAACAAGTTCTATCGGATAGAATATCACAAAGATGAAGAACTTGAATTTCTGGGAATTGTTTAAGCTTTGGTGTTCTTGAGAGAGAGAAATCTGTTCTTGATGAAATGTTTCTGCTGTGTTTTCTCAGTTATGACTTAATCTGGTCTGTTCTGATCTTTTATATCAACAACAGGTCTTGCTGGCTTTCTGTAGGATATTTAAATGCTCCAGCATGACTTAAACAGCTTCCAAGACTTGATTTTCCTTCATTAAGACTTACACAAACCTCCATTAAGACCTAAAATGTGTCGGTAAGACTTACCAGAATTTCGGTAAGACTTATAACAGCTGGCAGAGGTCGGTAGGACTTAAATCAGGTCGGTAGGACTTAAATCAGAAAAGGCTTCTGTCAGTAAGACTTAAATTAAGTCTTACCGAATTTTATCCCTTCCAAGACTTAATAAACTTTCTTTCTTTAAGTCTTATTGATCCAATTAATTAGTTAATGTTTTAACTAATTCATATTTAATTGATACAATAATTAATTTAATTAATAAATTAATTCTAACAGAATTAATTCATTTAATTAAATCAACTAAATTAATTTATATCAATTATAAATGAATTTAATTAAATCAATAAATAATTAATTTAATTCTTACAAACCACTAAAGGTAGTAAAGAATTACCACTGATTTGTGTTGACGTTCGATGTACTGTCTGGTTCATGAACGACTAACTTCAATGACGCTTCTTCACTTTTGACTTTAGGTTGTGGTTTATTTCTTCTCTCAATTCTCTTGTACTGTAACTGATCTTCAAACTATCACTCGAAAAATCTCTGTCACTGTTCAAATGAATCCATTAACTTCAATGCTGTACTGGGGCTTGATCAGATAACTGAATCGTCTTCCAGTGTATGACATCAAAACTATAGATTGACTTTTCTTCTTTCTTCTGACAGATAATACTTCTTGAGATTCCTGTGATCATATGTATATTTACTTATTACAATTTGGTTTAAGTTGATTATGATCCTCTAACTACAAATAGGCTTAGTCATATGCCTTTCAATCTCCCCCTATTTGTTTGTTAGATAATAACAAGCAAATTCCTAGAGGATACCTCAACTAATCCAACTTAACCAAATGAAAGATAAAACTTTAAATACTAAGTAAATATGAAAAAAAATTCTGGTTTATATTTAACATTTGCCAGATTCAAACATGAAAGATAAATACAAGATAGATGATCCTCTAGACTGATCATATGATATAAATTCCTATCAAGATTTATCTAAGCTCTAAAGATATAACATGTAGAGCAATTATTTATCTTCAATTGACTTCCCTTCTGAATTCTCCTTCTTCTGGCTCATCTGTGACTTGAAGTTTCATGTGTAGATCAGAATCAACAAGACGTTCTCTTCTTGATGACAATCCTTGAGGTAAGACTAAAGGAATTCCAAGCTTCTTTCTCAGTTCACCTTGAAATTTCTTGTAATCTTTTATGTTCGTTTATGCATAGGAACGGATGTGATCTGCAGCTATTACCTTTTCTTCAGTCAAGTATCCATGATTTCTGAGAGCATATTCAGCATATACCAAGTGCTTTGCATGATGTTCGTATAGCTCATCTGTCTGAAGATTGATTGTGTGAAGTACCTCTCCCTTAAGAAATTTTACTTGTGGAGGTTCCTTAATCACTTCAGGTCCAGCTCTTTCAGCAAATTCTTTGAACTTTTCATGTAACAATACACCTAGCTCAGAAGATGTTCTTACCTTAGGCCTAAGTACCCATATCTCTGTCAGTGATCTGTCATAAAAGAACTGAATAGATACTCTGAATGTTCCAACTTTATGACAATCTACAAATATTACTAGCTCATCAGATTTGGGTTCAAATGCAGTAGTTATCCTGATGACTTCTACTTGTAAGGCCTTTATATACATTTCATGAATTGGATTTGCCAGTTTGAATTCTTCGAGAATTTGTCCAAGACGACGATCTTCATAATCAGAACTCTGAGGTGAATCAATTGCTCTTTGAGCACGTTCCCATTTGTCACCGCTCTTTAGTCTGATGTATGTTTTTCTCTTCTCAACATTTATAGCATGTCGTTGTAATGCTTGCTGTTCAGCTTTCTGAAGTTCTTCATTTCGTGCAATTTGCTCTAAAGATTTTTGAAGTTTTTCTTCTCTCAGTTGCAAATTAGCTTCCCTTTGAGCAAATAATTCTTCAGATTCTTTCTCAGCTTGTTGAGCTTCAAATTCAGATATCACTGGTCCTTCATCTTCCCAGTGACTAAGATCAGGTTCAGGAAGTTCTTCACCTTGATCAGAGAATTCAAGATCAGCAAAAACATCGAAGTTATCCGGTTCACCCGTGTAATAATAACCTGTGTTCTTGTCTTGAATATCTTCTTCAGTTTGTTCAACTACTTTCTTCCTCTTATCTTCACCTTTGTCAGATTTACCAGATTTATCAGATTTTCCTTCTCCTCTCTCTCTTTCCTTAGTAGTTTTATCTTGTGACCCCTTTGATTTCTCCCCTTAGTTGAGGAATCCTCTACAGACTTATCAGATGCCCTAGCTTCAGGATCCTGTTCATCATCATCACCACCCTTACTTGTAAAGAATTCAATTTCTTCATTTGTAGGTTTGCGACTTTGACTTACAAGATTAAACAAATGTCTTAACCCTTTAGCCTGGTGTGCATTCTGCTTTTCGATCTGGTCCAGACGAGAATCAGTAGATTCTTGATTGTGCTGTACCTCTGACTGTAGATTATCAACTTTCAAGGAAATCTCAGAAATTAACATGTCTTGAGCAACAGTAATATCTCCAGAGTCATCAAGTGCCTTTTCATGAGAGAGTTCGAGAGATTCTATCTTCTTGGTGAATGATGTCTTTAAGTAGTTTATGTCCTTCTTCATTACAGCAAGCTGACTGTTGACAGAGGTGGATGTAGAAGATCGCTCACCCACTTGTGCTCTAAGAATTTCTGTTTCAGCCTTGCTGACTGCAAGTTCTTTCTCTAAAGCAGTTATCTTTTCTAATAATGAGAGAGTGTATGTGTCAGTGTGTGCGCTCACCTGACGTTCACTTTGAGATCCACTCACCTGAAGTGCATGTGTTTCACTCAATTTTATGGTATTTCTTACATCACTCCTCTCAGATTCCTTAGCTGCTTCCAGATTTGTACCTGCATGTAAAATCACCCTAGCCTCCTCTTGGAAGGTCAGTGGTGGTGCAATGGGAGTTCGCAAATCCCTGTCCTTAATCAAATCTACTTGAACATTTGAAATTGTTGACTGAATTTCTTCAGTAGTAGATTGATCAAGTTGCCTTCCACCTTCTCCAGTCGAAACTGCGAGTGGAAAATCCCTTGTGGGAGCCAGGAGTGTTTGTCCTGGGAGGGGAGATGATGGTTCTATTAAAGTTGGCTGAGAACCAAGATTTCCCTCTAAAGCCTGTGAAGACTCTTCTACCGTAACTATGGTAGGCACTGTCACTTTTTCTACGTGCTCTCCTTGCAGTGTGTCCTGAGACTCATTTAAAGGTATGTCTTCCCCCATTGTGAGTAATAGGGGAGGTGTGCTTGACTCACTACAAGGTGCCACGGCCCTATGGCGAATTTCAATAGAATCATCCTGTTGAGAAGATGATTCTAGTAACTGTGTAACGGCCATATCAATTTCCATATCCTGTTGGGAGGATATAGACGGGCTTACAGTTGCCTCAGGTTGAGTTCGACTTTTCTTTTCTAGAGGCAGAGCTGTGGGTTCACTCATACTGCCACTACTGATTCGACTTCTTTTTACTTGCAATTTCTTTCTGGAGTGAAAAGATATGAGTTTTGGTGGTTGAGTGTTTGGCTCTACGACCTTGGTTAGAGGTTGTGGTACTACAACCCCTTGGTCAGACCTACCAACCACTTGGGTTCCAGAAACAGATTGAGAAGCAGTAGTAGTTTGAGGAACAGAAGGCAATACCTGGTCAGCTGATTCCGCAACAGTCTCTGATAAGATGGGTTGATCCAATTCAGGTTCAGGGACAGATGCAGTTTCTTGCACTGGATGTTCAACAGCAAGAGCAGCTGGCTGAGGAACAATTTGCTGAGCAGGTTCAACTTGTTGATTGCCTTGATTTTCATTATCAACAAGTATGTTTTCCACTGGTGGTTCAGGGTTTTGTTCTGGTTGTACAGGTTCTGGTACAGGTTCAATAACAGGTAGTTGTATATAGTTTGACATGTATTGGGTGACAACTACAGGTATGTTTGTGAATTTTGGCTTGTTGCTGTACTCAGTGAACAATCTGGTAGTAGATTTACCTGACGCCCGTGATTCTCCATTCAGAAATTGGGCTTGGTTTTCTAGTTCCACAAGATGATTAAAAATCAATGATAAGAATCTTGGATAAAAACATGAAACTTTATGTCCATTATCAAAATTCTTCTTTGCATTAATGATTCTTCTAACCATCGGAACACTCAGTAGTCTGCCAATATTAATCATTCGGTTGTGTGCAACTGCATATCCAATATGCTGCAGGAATGATGGTAATACCCCGAAGTTCCCTTTTGTAGTGTTGGCAAAGACTCTACCTAGTGTGTCAAACAGATAATCCCATTCCTGAACAAAGTTCTTTTTATTCCAGACAGTTTGATCAGGACTGTCTTGATAGAATACACCATTTAAAAAATTTATCATTTCTTGATCTGATGGTAATTCTTCGAAATTGTCAGTTGGAAAATTTAAGACCGTATTTATTGTATTTTCATTTACTGTGTACTGATTATCTCCTACAGAGAAGATAAAAGATCTGTTATCATTAGAAATGACAGCAGTAGTACACATGATTCGCAAAGGTTCAATTTTCAAAGGAGCATCCAATCTCAAAGCATTGCGAACCAGTGAATTTTCATTTAAAAACCGAATCCACGGTCGAAAACGTTCAACTGAACATTTTTCTGGATCAAAATAACCGATTAAATTATGTTTAATAATTTCAAATCGATCAGCCATTTTAATCAAGATTTAATTTCAATGAAAATTTCAGATTTTACAATTTTTAATTTAAAAATTAATTTTTCGAATTAATAATTAATTAAAAATTCGAAAAAATTAAAAGTTCTTCAAAAATTCTGAAAAAATCACACAACAATCCTTGTATACACACAAACACACATGTATTTTTAGTTTTGCAAGAATCAAGCTCAGATTTCCAGAAAAAAAAATCTTGAAATCGTTTTTCGAAAATAAAAATTCTTAAAAACTGAACCAAAAGTCGATTTTAACCACTCAAAATGAAGATAATCAAGCAAGGAGATCAAATATGTGGTTAATTCATGATTTGGTTGAGAGAAATCAGTCGAAAATCGGGCAGAGGTTCGACAGAGTTCGTGTATGTATTGTATGTATCTGAGAGAGTTTTCTAAGACTTAACTTGAGAAAGACTTAAAAATGAAAATATGACTTAACACATCTATATATACAAACTGTCTAATAAGACTTAAAAAGATAACTAAAACTGAATAGGACTTAACTGTATTAATACATAACTAATATGTATATATATTCGAATATGACTTAAATAAAAAATATTCTATAATGACTTAATAAAAACTAAGATTAAATTAAGACTTAATATAAACAAGACTTAAAACTCCGAATAAGACTTAAATTAAAAACTCGCTAAGACTTAAGTTAAAAACTCATGAATATGATTTAACCTTACAAAACTCAGTAAGACTTAACCTAAGTCGAAGTTCGAGATAGACTCATTAAGACTTAACCTAAGTCGAAGTTCGAGATAGACTCATTAAGACTTAACCTAAGTCGAAGTTCGAGATAGACTCATTAAGACTTAACCTAAGTCGAAGTCTAAGTCGAAACAGGTGAATAATACTTAATTTAAACTATCTTGCGAATATGACTTAGATTTAAAATCTCGGTAAGACTTAACCTGTATAAGTCATACCGATTTTAAATTAAGTCATATTGACTGTTTTTTTCCTATTTTTATGTCATATTAACTTTAAATAAACATTAAAAACACTATAAAATATACAATTAACTTATTAAAAATAATAAAAATATTATATAAAATCAAACAAATAATAAAAATAATTATACATACCATATGCTAACCTATTAACGAAAACAAAGCAATATTAACAGGACAAACATTACAAAACATATGATAAATTAATTACTAAAATAGAAATAAATATCTACAATTATTCTAAAAATACAGAAGTATAAAGTATTAAATAATATGAATAAACAGAGTGAAAAATAACTAAACAAACAAGAAAATCAGATGGTAAAATAATTATACAAGTGATCTCAAACAACAAATATTCACAGAAAAATCACTTGTAAAATTATTAAAGATCAAACTTCAGATATTAATTACTAGGACTGTTTAACATACCCAATTCACTAACAATTCTAGTGAATGAGGATTCATTAAGCGACTTAGTAAAAATATCTGCAGTTTGATCTCCAGATCCTACAAATAGTAGTTCTACTGTACCATTCATTACATGCTCTCTTATAAAATGATACCTTATGTCAATGTGCTTTGTCCTTGAATGCTGCACAGGATTGCTTGCGATTGCTATGGCACTTGTATTATCACATAAAATAGGAATGTTTTCCAATACAATGCCATAGTCCATTAATTGATTCCTTATCCATAAGATCTGAGCACAACAGCTTCCAGCAGCTATATATTCAGCTTCGGCTGTAGAGTTGGAAACTGTTTGCTGTTTCTTACTGAACCAGGATACCAACCTTCCACCTAGGTATTGACAACTCCCAGATGTACTTTTCCTGTCTACAACACTTCCTGCATAGTCAGAATTTGTATATCCAATTAAAGTAAAACCAGATTCATTAGGGTACCAGATGCCTAAATTAGGCGTACCCTTTAGATATCTTAAGATTCTTTTAACAGCAGTGAGATGGATTTCTTTAGGGTTCGCTTGGAACCTTGCACACAAGCATGTGGCAAACATTATATCTGGTCTACTAGCAGTTAGGTAAAGCAATGAACCAATCATACCTCTATAGCCTGTGATATCTACCTTGGCAGAACTTTCACATAAACCAATTTTGACAGCTATAGTTGATGGTGTCTTTGCTGATGAGCACTCCTCCATGTGATATTTCTTGAGGAGCTCCTTGATGTACTTAGATTGACAAATAAATATTCCATCTTGTCTCTGACTTATTTGTAATCCAAGAAAGAATTTCAGTTCTCCCATCATGCTCATTTCAAACCTACCCTGCATTAACTTAGAAAACTTCTTGCACAGAAGCTCATTAGTAGACCCAAATATAATATCATCCACATAGACTTGGACTAGTATTATATCATTCTTATGTCTTTTAGTGAAGAGCGTTTTGTCTATGACACCTCTTATAAAACCATTTTCTAATAGAAATTCAGAAAGAGTGTCATACCATTTTCTTGGGGCTTGCTTAAGACCATAGATAGCTTTGTAAAGAAAGTAAACATAGTCCAGATGATCTTGATCTTCAAAACCAGGAGGCTGTTCTACATACACTTCTTCATCTAGCTTACCATTCAGAAAGGCACTCTTGACATCCATTTGATAAACTTTGAATCTTGAATAGGATGCATATGCCAAGAATATTCTGATGGCCTCAAGTCTTGCCACTGGAGCATAGGTCTCGTCATAATCAATGCCTTCAGCTTGAGAATAACCTTTAGCTACCAGTCTTGCTTTGTTTCTTATCACAGTGCCATCTTCATCTAGTTTGTTTCTGAATACCCATCTTGTGTCCACCACTTTTCTATCTTTAGGTCTGGGTACCAGCTTCCATACTTCTAGTTGCTTAAATTGATTGAGTTCATCTTGCATAGCAATCACCCAATCAGGATCAGATAGAGCTTCTTCTACTTTCTTAGGTTCCATGACAGACAGAAACCCAGAATAATTACATTGATTCTGATAAGCTCTTCTTGTTTTCACACCAACATCTGGATCACCAAGAATCAGCTCAAAAGGATGAGCTCTATTCCAAACAGTTTGTCTGGGAAGAATTGATCTTGACGATTCGCCTTGATCTTCAGTATGACGTTGAGTATGACTTGTTGACCCTTCATTATCTCCCCCTGAGTTGTTGCCAGTATGACTTGTTGATGGTTCAAGAGTATCAGTGGTGTCTTGAAAATTATCATTGTTTTCACCAGCATCACCTTGATCATTAACACCAACATTTGGATTATTGTTATCAGCAACAACGTCAGGTTGATTGTCATCATCTGAATCTGAGTCTGACATATCATCAAACTTAAGCTTTTCAGATGGATCTTCATTTTGGATATTTGGGAGTTTCGTGTCATCAAATGTAACATTGACACTTTCCAAAGTTTTCTGTTGATCAATAAGATACACCTTGTAGGCTCTTCTAGTATAACCAATAAATATTGCTTCATGTGCTTTTTCTTCAAATTTACCACCTTGATCATCTCCTTCTTTCAGCACTAAGCATTTTGTCCCAAATACATGGAAGTACTTGAGAGTTGGTTTCTTGTCATGTAGAGCTTCATATGGTGTCTTCATTAAGTCTTTATTGATAAGTGTTCGATTCTGGGTATAGCACGCAGTGTTGACAGCTTCAGCCCAAAAGCTCAATGGAAGCCTTGATTCACTTAGCATTGTACGTGCAGCTTCAATCAAGGTTCTATTCTTTCTTTCAACTACCCCATTTTGTTGAGGAGTTCTGGGAGCCGAGTACTGTCTAGTTATACCCTTTTCAATGCAAAAGTCATTCAGAACTGCATTCTTGAATTCAGTTCCGTTGTCTGACCTTATAGCTCTTACTGGACGATTAGAATCCAGCTCAATTAACTTAATGTGATCAACTACCAGTTGTGGAGTTTCATCTTTTGAGTTCAGAAATAGTACCCATGTGAATTTTGAGAAATCATCAACAATCACTAGAGCATATCTTTTCCTTGACATAGACATCACACTAACTGGACCAAACAAATCCATATGGAGAAGTTGTAATGGTTCAGTTATTGATGATATGTTGGTGCTCCTGTGAGTTGCCCTTTTTAACTTCCCTTTTTGACAAGCATCACATAGACCTTCCTGAGTAAATTCAATCGAAGGTAAACCTCTCACCAACTCTCTTTTCACTAGAGAATTCATTGTTTTGAAGTTTAGGTGAGAAAGTCTCTTGTGCCATAACCAACTTTCATCAGTGGATGCCTTTGAATAAAAACATCTAATTTCTTCTGTGCTTCCAGAATTCATATTGGCTATGTACAAGTTTCCTTTTCTTACTCCAGTCAACTGTGGCCTTTCATTTCTCTTGTGTGATATTAGACAATTCTTCTTGTTGAAATGAACTTCATAACCTTTGTCACAGAATTGACTAATACTGAGCAAATTGTGCTCAAGGCCGTTCACATAAGAGACATCTTCAATGATAACATTTCCAGCTTCTAATCTGCCATATCCATCAGTTTTACCTTTGCTGTTATCTCCAAAGGTAACGACTGGGCCGGCCTTCTCCACCACATTTGTCAGCAGGGCTTTATCTCCGGTCATATGCCTTGAACATCCACTGTCCAGAATCCACATGACTCGATCAACCTGTTTCAAACCCTGCAATGACAAATTGGTTAGACTTTCTTCGGAACCCAAATTTGATTGGGTCCGGAGTACTTAAAGAATTGACCTTTATCAGGTAAAGCAACACTTTTTATCTTAACAACATTTTCTTCAGGTACTGGACATTTAACCCTGAAAACAGCTTTAACTTGTTTTGGTTTTAGCTTGGGTAACCATGTCTTTACCAAATCCTGAGAAGGACTTTTAGGAGTCCTAACCTTAGAATTAGGTGATGTTACAGTCCTGGATCTAACATGTTTATTTCTGCTCATATGCTGTCTAGGAGCATTCTTATCAACACATGCATGATTACCGTTAAAGTAAGCAGACATTATATTAAAAGCACAAGACATTAACAGCATCGCATTTCTTATGAGCAGTATCAATAACAGGAATAGCATGCATGGTAGATTTGTTGTTGCATTTATTCATGTTGTTACTTCTGCTACTAGTTTTCAATGAACTAGTAGACTCACCAACTCTTTCTGCTTTTACAAACACAGTCTTTCTATCTTTATCATTTTTAACAACTTGATTACTTTCTAATACTACGCCATTAGCTACATCCTCAATGCGCATCTCTTCCTTAATGATTAAAGATGTTGTATCCATAGGTTCTGCTATGGATGTCTTAAAGAGTGGATTACTAACACTCTTAAGCACTGATGGTATACCCCTATCTATAGCACTCACACGATTAGGGGTATTAATGCTTTTCCGTCCAATAGCTTCATTATAATCAAACCCAATTCCTACAGTTTGATTAATTGCTTGTTGGTTAAACAACTCTTTAGCCACTTTACAAGAATTAGAAGTAGCACTAACCCTTATTTCTAGTTCAGCTATTGTTTCACGTTGTTGAACCACTATCTCTGCTAGATACCTCTCAAGTTCTTTTAGCATTCTTATTTCTGATTTTTGTATAACATGGCAATTTTGTACATCATGTAATTCTGATAATTGATTACTAAGATCTGTATTTAACAAATTTAGCCTTTCAATCTCTCTATTAGCATTACCTAGTGTATCAGTAAGTTGATAAATATATTGACTTTCAGTACATGATACCTCAGATGATGTACCACTGGAGTTATCAGATTTTGCCATCAGGGCAAAATTGCCATACTCTTCATCTTCAGAGTCTGTATCATCCCAACTCTTTCCAGCAGCCACATAGGCTCTTCCTGTCTTCTTCTTTTCAGATCCAAAGTCTTTTCTTTGGTTTTGTTTTGGCTTCTGACATTCAGTAGCGAAATGTCCAAGTTCATTACAGTTGTAGCATCTAATTTTACTTCTTTCAACTGTTCCAGTTTTGTAACCTCCTCTGTTACTTGAGGATGAAGAACCTCCTCTCTGGAACCTGTTATTGTTAGATTTGTACCTGAACTTGGGATTCTTCCTGAATCTGAAGTTGCTGAATTTCCTTACCAACAAAGCCATGGACTCATCTTCCAACTGATCTAGTTCTTCTAATGAATAGAAGTCACCTTCATCTGGACTAGCATTCGTTTGACCAACTTCAACTTCAAGCTTACCACTGTCAACTTTACAAGGTTGGATAACCTTATCTTCCATTTCCTGTTTGTTCTTAACAATAAGAGCTGTAGAAGTATTAGCAACTCTTCCTTTTCCATAAATCTCCTTTTGTTGAGATTGTTCCAGTTCATAGGTTTTTAAAACACCAAAGAGTCTTTCTACAGTTATTTCACTTAGATTCCTTGACTCTCTGATAGCTGTAATTCTATGTTCTAGATGAACAGGCATTGACAGTAGAAATTTTCTGTTGATCTCTTTCTGAGTGTAGTACTTGCCATGCATCTGTAAATTGTTGACAAGTTTGTTATATCTTTCAAACACATCTTGAATACTTTCATTGTATGCTGATCGAAAGTGTTCATACTCAGATGTCAGAATTTCTAGTCGATTCTCCCTAACTTCCTCTGTTCCTTCATTCACAGCTTCAATGGTTTCCCACATTTGCTTTGCAGTTTTGCAGTTAATCACATGACTGTACATTACAGAGTCTAGAGAGTCTATTAAGATCAGTCTCAAATTAATGTCAAGTGCAGCTTCCTCTCTTTCAGCAAGAGTGTAATCAGAAGAGTCTTTGTATACATACCTTACAGGGGTAATAACTTTTCCATCAGTAACAACTTCAGGAATTACTCCAAAAGGTATTATTGGTCCTTCTGATAAGACTTTCATGTATTTAGGATTTGCAACCTCGAGGAACATTAACATTTTGTTCTTCCACATATCATAACTATTTTTGTCATATATGGGTATTTTCACAGTTCCAACTTTAGAAGACATGATGAATTTTTTAAGAGAGTTAAAAAATTCGGGGATGATTTTTAATCGAGTAAAATGGGATCGATGATTTGTGTATCAATCAATCGGCTTTGATACCAATTGTTAGGTCCGATAAGATTGTAGAAGGGGGGGTTGAATACAATCTTTACCTTTTTATCGAAATTTGTCCTTTAAATTAAATTTGATAAAGACAAATTTATCTGCGGAAATATTTAACACAATTTTTCAAGTTGAATATAACTGTATATTAACTTGATGTGGTGTTACAAAATCAGTATAACAACTTATCAAGATGTTAATAACTAATTAGAAAATTCGACATGAACTTTTCTAATTTAGTTAATAATAATCAAGATAAGAACTAGGAAACTTAATTCGCTAGTAGTACAAGAATCACAAATAAACAAGTTCTATCGGATAGAATATCACAAAGATGAAGAACTTGAATTTCTGGGAATTGTTTAAGCTTTGGTGTTCTTGAGAGAGAGAAATCTGTTCTTGATGAAATGTTTCTGCTGTGTTTTCTCAGTTATGACTTAATCTGGTCTGTTCTGATCTTTTATATCAACAACAGGTCTTGCTGGCTTTCTGTAGGATATTTAAATGCTCCAGCATGACTTAAACAGCTTCCAAGACTTGATTTTCCTTCATTAAGACTTACACAAACCTCCATTAAGACCTAAAATGTGTCGGTAAGACTTACCAGAATTTCGGTAAGACTTATAACAGCTGGCAGAGGTCGGTAGGACTTAAATCAGGTCGGTAGGACTTAAATCAGAAAAGGCTTCTGTCAGTAAGACTTAAATTAAGTCTTACCGAATTTTATCCCTTCCAAGACTTAATAAACTTTCTTTCTTTAAGTCTTATTGATCCAATTAATTAGTTAATGTTTTAACTAATTCATATTTAATTGATACAATAATTAATTTAATTAATAAATTAATTCTAACAGAATTAATTCATTTAATTAAATCAACTAAATTAATTTATATCAATTATAAATGAATTTAATTAAATCAATAAATAATTAATTTAATTCTTACAAACCACTAAAGGTAGTAAAGAATTACCACTGATTTGTGTTGACGTTCGATGTACTGTCTGGTTCATGAACGACTAACTTCAATGACGCTTCTTCACTTTTGACTTTAGGTTGTGGTTTATTTCTTCTCTCAATTCTCTTGTACTGTAACTGATCTTCAAACTATCACTCGAAAAATCTCTGTCACTGTTCAAATGAATCCATTAACTTCAATGCTGTACTGGGGCTTGATCAGATAACTGAATCGTCTTCCAGTGTATGACATCAAAACTATAGATTGACTTTTCTTCTTTCTTCTGACAGATAATACTTCTTGAGATTCCTGTGACAGTTCATATGTATATTTACTTATTACAATTTGGTTTAAGTTGATTATGATCCTCTAACTACAAATAGGCTTAGTCATATGCCTTTCACCGCCCGGCCACTCCGTCCACGGGTCAATAGTAGCTTCATTAATGGAAGACATAGGTTTATGCACCGGCTCACCTTCATACCATTTTACTTTCGAAGCATCACACAAGTACGCTATGATAGAAGCATAAGGAATACTAGCCATCGAATTACTCCCCAAATACCGAAGAATATTTTGATTAATAAGGTAACCAAGGTCAACATACTCACCTTTGAGAATACCCCATAGCAGAATAGCTCTATCAACAGTGACATCGGAAACATGGCTTGACGGAATTATATTAGAACTTATGAAAAAGAACCATGCCCGTGCAAAACTAGACAATGATGCAGCCGGAAAAGTCCTTTTCTCGGTGGTACCCGACCTACACTTCCACTCCGTACCCGGAACACATAACTCGCTAATGATAGCTTCAAGATCAACGTCATCCCTAGTCTTTTTCCCCCAATCCGTAGCACCCCTAGGTTTAGGCTGCTGCCTAATCAAAGCACGAATGGCACGAGGCGAATAATCCACCGTCTGACCCCTAACAAGTGGAGTTATTCCTTGCTATCGAAGCATTAGCATAAAACTCCCTAACCACATCCAATGGGGCATCATTAGCAAACTCACAAAATAAAGTCCATCCCCGCTCACTAATCATAGCCTTCATTTGCTCATAAGTACATGGCACAAGCCTCCTTTCCTGAATAACCCCCTTGGAAACTAACCTATCATACTCCGCTTTGGCATCCTCATTCACAAACTTTTCCAATCCATCTCCCACAATAGCATTCTCATCCGAAGATGGACGAGTACTACTACCACTACCTACTAATCGTTGTCTCTTAGGAGCCATTACAACAATTATCAAGCAAAGAACCACAATCTCCAAACAATTCACCAAACAAAAGAACCCCCAATTTACACACTCCAAGAACCCTAGCTTGCAAAATTCACAAATTCAAATAAAAGATGAGATAGAATATTACCCAATTGAATCAAAGAGGTGAACTTGCTAGATTAATCCCCAAAAATTCGAATTTGATTCTCCCTTGCACTTTGAATGGATGAAAGTTGAGAAATTTGGGTTTATATAGATGGGTTTGTGTATGTAGATGTGAGGTGGGTGTGTGTATATAGATAATGGTGTATGTATATTAGAGATGGAAAAGGAATTGGGGATTGAATTAGATGTAGGATAGGATTTAGAGGGATTAGGGTTTTGAATTGAATTATTTAGGATAGGAGTTGTGTAAATAATAGGATAGGATATGAATTTTTTTTTTTCGACTAGCAGTAGTGTTTGGCGCTCCCAGCGCCGTTGGCGCCTCTGGCGCGACTGGAGTCTGCGTTTCTTGGCGCTTGGGGCGCGGATGGCGCCTGTGGCGCGAGTCCTTCCTGCGTTACCTGGCGCCTGGGGCGCGGCTGGCGCCTGTAGCGCGACTTGCTCCTGTAATTTTTTTTTTTGAGAGAAAGAAACAATAATATACAAGGCTTGGGTTGCCTCCCAAGAAGCGCTCCTTTTACGTCATTAGCTTGACGTTCTTCTCCCGAATCAAGTAGACGCCAAAACTGCGGAAACCTTATCGCGTTGAAATGACCCGCCATAATAATACTTCAACCGCTGTCCATTCACCTTAAAAGCATGATCCGGTGTTGTTTCATGAATTTCAATAGCTCCATGTGGATACACCGTCTTAACAATAAATGGACCCGACCACCTCAACTTGAGTTTTCCCGGAAAAAGCTTGAGGCGAGAATTAAATAGAAACACCTGTTGACCTGGAAAAAATGCTTTTGGTACCAACCTTTTATCATGCCACCTCTTAACCTTCTCCTTATACATCTTGTTATTTTCGTAAGCTTGCTCACGAAATTCCTCAAGTTCATTCAACTGAAGCAACCGTTTTGCACCCGCAGCCGTGATATCTAAATTCAATTTCTTCAACGCCAAATATGCCTTATGTTCTAACTCTGCAGGAAAATGACATGCTTTCCCATAAACTAACTGAAACGGAGACATACCTAGAGGAGTTTTTTGGCAGTTCTGTACGCCCACACAGCTTCATCCAACTTCAATGACCAATCCTTACGAGATGGATTCACCACTTTCTCTAGAATTCTCTTGATCTCTCTGTTAGAAACTTCATCTTGGCCTTTCGTTTGAGGGTGATAATCAGTGGCAACACGATGCGTCACATTATATTTTGCCATCAACGTAGTAAACTGGCGATTGCAAAAGTGAGTTCCCTCATTACTTATTATAGCACGTGGAGTTCCGAAACGCGTAAAAATTTGCTTATGCAAGAAATTCAATACCACCTTTGCATCATTGGTAGGCAACGCCTTAACCTCGACCCATTTAGACACGTAATCCACAGCTAGCAAGATGTACTGATTATTGCATGAAGAAACAAAAGGTCCCATGAAGTCAATCCCCCAAATATCAAAAATCTCCACCTCAAGAAGCATGTTAAGAGGCATCTCGTTCCTTCTAGAAATATTACCAACCTTTTGACAATGATCACATCTCAACACGAACTGATGAGCATCCTTAAACAAGGAAGGCCAACAGAAACCTGCTTGAAGCACATGAGCCGCTGTCTTTTCTCCACCATAATGACCACCATACATAGTTGAGTGGCAATCTCGCAACACACTTTCCGTCTCACTATACAGAATACATCGTCTGATCATCTGATCTGCTCCTTGTCTAAACAGAAACGGTTCATCCCAATGGTACAACTTCACATCATGTAGAAACTTCTTCCTTTGAACACTCGAAAGATCTGGAGGAATAACATTGCTAACCAAATAGTTCACATAATCTGCAAACCATGGCTCTTCATCTTGCACTCCAAACAACTGCTCATCTGGAAAAGATTCATTAATAAGAGATTTGTTGTGCAATTCCTTACCGTGGTCCTCTAAGCGTGAGAGATGATCCGCTACTTGATTTTCCGTGCCTTTCCTATCCTTAATTTCCACATCAAATTCTTGCAAGAGAAGCACCCAACGAATCAATCTAGGCTTTGAATCCTTCTTCGACATGAGATATCGAATTGCAGCATGTTCCGTATACACAATCACCTTCATACCAAGCAAATAAGACCTGAATTTCTCGAAACCATAGACAACTGCTAGCAACTCCTTCTCCGTAGTAGTGTAGTTCAGTTGTGCATCATTGAGGGTTTTACTAGCATAGTAAACCACATGAAAAATTCTATCCTTCCTTTAACCAAGCACAGCTCCAACAGCATAGTCACTAGCATCACACATAAGTTCGAACAGTTCCTCCCAATTAGGTATTGTATTGACTGGTGTAGTAGTCAACTTCTTCTTCAAGAGCTCAAAAGCTGCAAGACACTCATCATCAAACTTGAAAGGAACATACTTCTCCAAGAGATTGCACAAGGGCTTAGAAATTTTTGAGAAGTCTTTGATGAATCACCGATAGAAACCCGCATGACCAAGAAAACTGCGAATTCCTTTAACAAAGATAGGTGAAGGAAGATTTTCGATTGTTTCCACCTTAGCCCTATCCACCTCAAGTCCTCTACCAGATACCTTGTGCCCAAGAATAATTCCCTCTCGCACCATGAAGTGACACTTCTCCCAATTAAGCACCAAGTTAGTCTCCACACAACGTTTCAAAACCAAGCCAAGATTATGCAAGCACTCGTCATATGAAGTACCAAAAACTGAGAAGTCATCCATAAAAACCTCCACATTCGAACCAATCATGTCTGAGAAAATAGCCATCATGCACCTTTGAAAAGTGGCGGGAGCACCACAAAGTCCGAAAGAAACCCGTCGAAAAGCAAAGGTGCCAAAAGGACATATGAATGTGGTCTTCTCTTGATCTTCCGGAGCAATGCAAATCTGATTGTAGCCTGAATAACCATCAAGGAGGCAATAGTACTCATGTCCCGCCAACCTGTCTAGCATCTGATCCATGAATGGCAGAGGAAAGTGATCTTTTCTCGTGGCTTTGTTGAGCTTCCTATAGTCCATGCAAACTCTCCACCCCGTGACTGTTCGAGTAGGGATGAGCTCGTTCTTTTCATTAACAACAACTGTCATGCCTCCTTTCTTTGGCACACATTGAACCGGACTCACCCAAGAACTGTCTGAGATAGGATAAATAACACCCGTATCTAGCCACTTTAGAATTTCCTTCTTCACCACCTCTTTCATAATCGGATTAAGTCTTCTCTGATGCTCAACAGTAGGCTTAGCTCCCTCCTCTAGCAGAATTTTGTGCATGCAATAAGAAGGGCTGATTCCCTTGATATCTGCTATTGTCCAACCAATTGCTGACTTGAACTCCCTCAAAATTTGCAAAAGCTTTTCTTCCGCACTAGCTGACAAGTTAGAGGCAATAATAACAGGTAATGTAGCTGCATCACCAAGAAAAACATACCTCAAGTGTTCCGGAAGTGGTTTGAGTTCAAGTGTAGGAGCTTCCTCAATAGATGGTTTCAGGCGCCCCTCCGAATTTTTAAGTTCTGCTAATCCAAGAGATTCAAAAGGCAAATCAAATCTCCTTTTCCAAGGAGCTGAATTTAGCTGCTGAAGTTGCTCGGCTATTTCCTCATCTACAAAATCAGAGTCACCAACTAAAACTTTTTCCAAAGAATCTGACTTAAGCAACTGCTCCATTTCCATAGTAACTGCAGAATCAACCCAATCCACCTTCAAACATTCTTCTTCATCTGAGGGAAATTTCATTGCATTAAAGACATTGAAAGTGCCATTCTGGTCATGCACCCTCATGGTGAGTTCCCCTTTTTGCACATCAATCAAAGTCTTTCCCGTAGCCAAGAATGGTCTTCCCAAGATTATGGGAATCTTTTTATCTTCCTCGAAATCCAAGATAACAAAATCAGCAGGAAATATGAGTTTATCAACTTTCACCAACACATCCTCCACTATGCCTCTAGGATATGTAACTGAACGATCATCCAACTGCAAAGAGATGTTAGTAGGCTTTGGTTCCGGTAGACCAAGTTGCATATAGACTGACAAGGGCATGTGATTGATGCTAGCTCCCAAGTCACACAAGCACTTCGCAAAAGACAAATTACCAATAGTGCATGGAATAGTAAAGCTACCAGGATCCTTTAGTTTTGGAGGCAATTTCTGTTGTAGCACAGCACTGCACTCTTCCGTTAGAGCAACGGTCTCTAATTCCTCGAGCTTCAACTTACGAGAAAGAATCCCCTTCATGAACTTGGCATAGCTCGGCATCTGTTCAAGAGCTTCGGTAAAGGGAATGTTAATCTGCAACTTCTTGAACACCTCTAAGAACTTAGCAAACTTCTTGTCCAAATTCTGCTTCTGGAGTCTTCTAGGATATGGAGGAGGAGGATAGATCTGAGTGTTCTTTGTAGACTGCTCCACAGAATTTTTAACAGGTTCCTTGCTCTTCTCTACTTCACCACCTTGCTGATCAGCCACCAAATTAGATTGAGCAATTTCGGGCATTGCAGATTTTTCAACCTGCTGATTCTGAACATCTTCATCTTCTTCGACTACTGATTTAAGGCCTGCTATAACTTTTCCTGATCTCAAAGTCACAGCCTTCACCTGTTCTTTGCTATCCCTCCTACCTGGATTTGTTTCCGTATCACTAGGAAGAGGTCCTTGTTGCCTACTAAGTAAGGCACTTGCAATCTGTCCCACCTGGGTTTCCAAGACCTTTTGAGAAGCTTGCAGGTTCTTCACCATCATCCACATATCATCCCTTTCTGTTTTTTCATTAGATGATTGCCCCGCATGAGCCTGGGGCTGTTGCTGCTGAAATCCCGGAGGCTGATATGATTGCCTTGGAGGATACTGCTGCTGATAACCTTGATTAAATGGCCTTGCTTGCTGACCCTGAAACTGCTGATAGGGCTGCTGAGGTTGTTGAGCACCTTGGTTGTTGCTCCAGCTGAAGTTAGGATGACTCCTGTTGGTTGGATGATAGGTGGCTGGTACTAGTGCAGCAGGTCTCTGAAAATTACTTACGAACTGTGTTGATTCAGAAGAGATAGCACACTAGCAATCTGCTGAACTCCATAATTAGCAAGAGAATCCACCTTCATCATGAGAGCCTTCAACTGAGCTGCAATAGCTGAAGCTGTGTCAACTTCAAGAACACCTGCTACCTTACCTTGAGAAAGCCTCTGTGTTGGATTCTGATATTCGTTAGCAGCCATCATCTCAATAAGATCATAAGCTTCCTCATAGCTCTTCGCCCACGGAGCTCCACCTGATGCTGCATCTAGCAAAGGCCTAGACTGTGCTCCCAACCCATTGCAGAAACCATTAATAACTATCCAATCAGGCATGCCATGACGAGGACACTTTCGTAGCATCTCCTTATAACGTTCCCAAGCCTCACACAAAGACTCGCCAGATTGCTGTTGAAATTGAGTTAACTGGTTCCTTATTGCTGCAGTTTTCGCCATAGGGAAGAATTTAGTAAGAAACTTCTGAGCAAGATCATCCCATGTAGTAATGGAACCAGCTGGTAGAGAGTGTAACCAGCCCTTAGCCTTATCCCTTAAGGAGAATGGGAAAAGCCTCAACTTGATAGTATCATCCGACACACCATTAAATTTGAAAGTGTCGCAGATCTCGATAAAGTCCCGGATGTGCATGTTAGGATCCTCTGTCGAAGCACCCCCAAACTGAACCGAATTCTGCACCATCTGAATTGTGCTCGGCTTGATCTCAAAGTTATTCGCTGTAATAGCTGGCCTGACAATACTAGATTGTATGTCAGTAATCTTCGGCTGCGAATAGTCCTTCAAAGCCTTGACTGCTGCTGGTAAATTGCCCATCTCGTTTACTGCTGCAAGTTCTTCTTCTGCTAGTTTTTCCTTACGATCCTGCAAACGTGTTCGCATACACGTTCAAGTACCTGAAAACACCACGAAACAAACAACTAAGTAAGAAATCCGAGTCAGTGAACGCTAACGACCATTGATGACAAGCACATAAACTAAACAAAACACCGATGATCCCCGGCAGCGGCACCAAAAACTTGTTAACACAAAATTATGCAAGCGCACGTAGTCACAAGTAATATAATTAAAGTTCGTTCCACAGAGATCTGGTTAAGTTTAATCAGTAAATATGCCTATGCAACAATGTTTGGTTTTAATCCACTGCTAAGACAAATAACAATTTTGGTATTGTTTATCTAAATTAAACTAGGATGCAAATATTAACTAAGAATTAAATTAACTAATGAGATTGAAATCGAATTACTAATATGAGAATAAACATGGGATCCTAACTTCATTAAATACTTCCCTTAGATCTGACGCCTTTAATCTCGATATGCAATGGTTTTGATATCTGATCGGATAACACGAAACAAGTATACGCTACCTGTCAGCATACGCATACCAAACTAAACATACATCCACAAAAGAGATAGAAGATGAATAGACACCAATTATGCTTAGACCCTATATGTCTATAGAATTTGAAAACATAACGGTTGAAGAACAGGTTATCCATTAAGATCACATAGGGTAGTATAAGTATTTTCATCTCACACCACGAATCATATTGATAAACAATTATGAACCTATGCTAGCATGGCAAGTTCTAAATCTCAAGATCCACTTTCACTTCACAAGAGATTAACAATTCAATTTAAATGTTAGCTACGCATCTAAAAGCATTAAGATTAACCATACGAGGATATCAATTTCACATCACACACAAATCTTTACAGCATCAAGATACTAAGTTCCATAAATAAATCCATTAGAATCCCATGACAACGATTACCCCATAATTGAACTGTTCATCGTCATGGGAATTGATGAAAACATGATAATTAACAAGATATGAAAGAAAGAAACAATAATATTAATAAAAACAAGAGTTGAGAGAACAAATCTATAATCCAAAGTATACAAAAGATGAAGTAGATCTAGATCTTTGCTTGTCACCGAGCTTGAATCCTTCTCCACTTTTCTCTCTTGCAGTTCTATGTTACAATAATAAAAAGCTGATACAAATTACATGGTAGGATGTGTTTAAATAGACTCTAGAAGTCTTTCCCAATAAGAAATTACCTTCTATTACAATTAGAATTCGATTAAGGTACCAAAAACTGCCCAAAATACAATTAGAATTAGAAAAAGGGCAAAATTGGAATTTTTCTGCATGGCTTATCATAGACCACGTGCGCGATTTTATTCAGCACGTCCCCTGCACCTGCTATCTATCCCAAGTTATAGAAAATCTCTCAAGCTTCGCGTGAGCTGTAAGATCGCTGAAAACGGACTTCTAGAACTCAAGATATGGCCAAAACAGTGTAGACTGCGCAACCTTCCCGGAAAATCCGAATTTTAATCAATTAATCCTCCAAACACGATAGAAGCATCACCCATAATCGACATTCTTGTAAGTCTGCACAACTAAGCAAAACACATCAAAACTACAATAAACTTGAGGTCAAGTCAATCAATTTAAGCCGAATTTAAGCGATCCAAGTGGATATAAAATCCACTTATCACTTTAAAACCCCATTGAGCACATCATATGTGATTTTGTTCAAATCTCTTTTCCTTAGAGAAATGACCATATGCTCTAGGTGGTTTGGAGAAGACAATAGAAACTTTATGTTCAACTCCTTAGTGTTGTAACCCTTCCCATTCATCTGTAGCTCAGTCACCAGCTTGTGAAACCTTTTCAAACATGTTAGTAATACTTTCCTTGGGCTGTGCCATGAAAGCTTCATACTGTGTGACCAGTATCTGTTTCTTGTTTTCTCTAACCTCCTATGTCCCTTCACACAATACCTCAATGTGATCCCACATCTCTTTTACTGATTTGCATGAGGCTATATTGGCAAACATTGACATCTCCATAGAATCTATTATCAGCAGCATGAGATGACTATCCAAGGCAACCTTATCTTTCTCTGAGTCTGACCATTTGGATGGTTCCTTTCCCACATAAGATCTTGGAATGGTTGTGGTTCCAACTGTCTTTTCAGGGATCTCTTGTTGTGGAACAAAGGGACCATTCTTGAGGATATCAGGATATAGAGGGTTAGCAGCTTTGATGAACAACAACATTTTAATCTTCCAGGGGTTGTAATTCTCTTTGTCGAACTTAGGGACCTTCACCGTTCTAGTAGTCTTTGGTGTATTCATGATCGTTTTCTATTTTTGAATAAACAGCCTGCTCTGATACCACTTGTTGAGTATTGAAAATACCAAAGAGAATACAGAGGGGGGTGAATGGATTCTCTAACTTTTCTTCGAATCTTCTTAGTGGGTATGTGGTAAAGTATGTGTTTTGTGCTTAAAAAAATATGAGTACGGAAATATAAGACACAACAACATAGTACTCACTTTAATCTAATATTTTATTAGATCAAAATGTTGCTAAAACCTGAGACCACAAGTTCGTATTCTTGGCTTCTTTCTCAGAGAGATGTATTTTCTGAATGTGTATCTTGCAAAGCTTTTTTACTAGAGAAGTGAGGTTGTACTCTTATAGAACATGAGTACACCCTACTTACTACAATTAAGGTTACAGGATAAATTACTTTCTAGTATGTCTATCCTTTTTGAGTAACATCCAAACGGCTTGAGATTTTACTTCCTTTAGCTCTGTTCAGATGCACTTCTTTAGCAGCTTGTCTCTTGAAATATCTCTCTAAGATTTTTTGTATGCATTCCAAAGTACCTTACAATTTGTGCTCCATAAAGTGTTTTGGCTTGCTGCAGGTTTCTAACTTGTACAATTCTTCAGTATTTTGTCTCCAAGACTGTATTCGAGAAGTAACTGAGTGATTGATTCGAGAACTAGAATTGACTTGATAGATAACTTTGAGTTCTCGAATACTGTATAATTATCATATTGAATCACTTCTCGAATTAGTCCTTTCTCCAGGAATCCTTGAGTTGTCGAATAGAACACTTGAATTGTCGAATTCCTGAGATGTCGAGTAGCTTCTTGAGTCCTTGAGATATCGAATACAACTTTGACTTGTTGACTCTTAGAGAACTCGAATACCACTTTGACTCTTTGACTTCGTGAGTTCTCGAATAGAGTATTAGACATGTCGAATTTCTGAGTTATCGAATGACACTTTGACTTGTTAACTTTCAAAGATGTCGAACATTGTCTTTACAGATATCGAATCCTTGACTTGTTGAATGCTATACTTCTCGAATATGACAAACATACTTCTCGAATTGGTACTTAGGCAAATCTTCATTTTTCAAATTCCAACTGTGTTTATTTTGACAGTCTTGATCTTTAAGCTTGAGGCATGATCATTGGAACTTCTTTCAAGCATTATTCTCTGACTTTTAATTACAGTTACACAGATAGAAATTGATGCCTATTACAAGTACTACAACAAGTAGAAACTCTACAACTAGAGGTTCCCTCAGTTAAGAGGTCATGTAAGTAATGCATAGCATTTCAAACAATTTGGCTTGTTATTAGATATATACAGGCATGCCTCTTTGACTAACATATCCACATAGCCAGTTTTGAATTTATTCATGTTTGGCTTCACAGGTGCTTTGCTCTTGTTGAATGAATGGTTTTGAGATCTAGGTTTGAAGGGTTGATTTCTCTTGAATCTGATATTTGGAAATTTTCTAGCCATGAAAGCATATGAAGTTTTTTCCATGGCATCTAGCTCCTCAAGAGTATAAAACTCATCTTCTACCTTTTCCTTAACAGTTTCTGACACTTCACTTTTAGGTTCATCATCATATACTATCTCTTCAATCCTCAGCTAACTTGTAGATGCTTCAAGGTCTTGAATGGATCTGTTGACAATCAAGGCACATGATGTATTTACCATTCTGCCTTGGTTGGCTTGAATAGCCCTTTTCTGAAGCAACTCAAGCTCATTAGTCTTCAATACACCATAGAGCACTTCATATGTCACTTTGTTCATATCTCTTTCTCTTAGAGAGCTTACTCTTTGCTCAAGGTGGTTTGGTACAGAAAGTAGAAACTTCATATTCAGCTCCTTGGTACTTTAAATCTTACTATTCATCTATAGCTCAGTCACCAACTTGTAAAATCTCTCAAACATTTCAATAATGCTTTCTTTGGACTGTGCCATAAAAGCTTCATACTGAGTTACGGGTATTTGTTTCTTGTTTTCTCTAACCACCTCTGTCCCTTCACAAAACACTTCAATATGATCTCACATCTCTTTTGCTGTTTTGCATGGAGCTATGTTGGCAAACATCAACAACTCCATAGAATCTATGATCAACAGCATGAGATGGCTGTCTAAGGCAACCTTCTCTTTCTCTGAGTCTTTCCATTTGGATGGATCTTTTGCAACATATGATCTTGGAATGACCAGGGTACCCATGGCAGACTCAGGGATCTATTGTCGAGGTACAAATGTACCATTCTTGAGAATCTCAGGGTATAGAGGGTTAGCAGCTTTGATGAACAACATCATCTTGATTTTCTAGAGGTTGTAATTCTCTTTATCAAACTTAGGGACCTTCACCGTTCCTGTTGTCTTTTGTGTACTCATGTTGATCATTTTCTGTTTTGATTAACAACCTTCTCTGATACCACTTGTTGAGTATGAAATACACAGACAAGAAAATACAGAGGGGGGTGAATGTATTTTCAAACTTTTTCTTTGAATAAGACTTTTAAGAACAATGGTTTGAATGTTTGAGCCTGTTTGATGTTTGTATGTAGCTAGGTATATGTGTGTGTGTGTGTGTGTGTGTGTGTGTGTGTGTGTGTGTGTTTTTGTGATAAAGAAAACGTAAGTGCGGAATAAAGGACACAAGAACACACTCACTCACTTTAATCTAATATTGTATTAGACAAAGATTTGCTACAACCTGTGAATACAAATGGTAGTATTCTCAGCTTCGTTTTCTCAGAGAGATGTTCTAAGTTATAATGAGAAATTTCCTAAAAACTTAACTGCTAGAGAAGAGAGGTTGTACACTTATAGAACATGTGTACAACCCACTTACTACAAATAAAGTGACTGACAAAATTACTTTCTAACATGTCTATCCCTTTTTGAGTAAACATCCAAACGGCTTGAAATTTGACTTCCTTTAAGTCTGCTCAGATCCACTTCTTTAGCAGCTTGTCTCCTGTAACAACTCTCTAAGCTTCTTGTAGTCTTTCCAGAGACCCTTTACAGTACTGTGGTCTTGAAAGTGTTTTGGTTTGCTACTGGTTTCTGACTTGTACAATCTTCAGTATTTTGTCTCCAAGACTGCATTCGAGAAGTAACTAAGTGATTGATTCGAGAACTAGAATTGACTTAATAGATAACTCTGAGTTCTCGAATATTGTATAATTGACATATTGAATCACTTCTCGAATTAGTCTTTTCTTCAAGAATCCTTGACTTGTCGAATAGAGCTTTTAACTTATGGAATCCTTGAGATGTCGAATAGCTTCCTTAGTCCTTGAGATATCGAATGTAGCTTTGACTTGTTGACTCTTGGAGAACTTGAATGATGCTTTGACTTGTTGACTTCTTGAGTTCTCGAATAGAGTATTAGACATGTCGAATCTCTGAGTTATTGAATGAGACTTTGACTTGTTGACTTCCAGAGATATCGAACAGTGTCTTTATAGATATCGAATCCTTGACTTGTCGAATGCTAGACTTCTCGAATAGATCAAACACTTCTCGAATTAGTGCTTAGGCAAATCTTCAATCTTCAAAATCCAACTGTGTTTATTTCTGCAGCCTTGTTCTCCAAGCTTGAGGCATGATCTCTTGATCTTCTTTCAAACATTATTTCATGACTAATTTATACAATTACATATGTAGAATTTTGATGCCTATTACTGGTACTAAAATAAGTAGAAACTCTACAGCTAGAGGTTCCCCTAGTTAAAGGGTCATGTAAGTAATACAAGACATTACAAACAATTAGGCTTGTTATTAAATCTATTCAGACATGCCTCTGTGACTAACAATCTCCCCCAAATTGTGAGTAAGACTCTTAGTCATAATTTCATGTCTGATAACAGGCATAATCATACATAAAGATAAAGCTTGAAAATAATTGTTAAAACATCTTTAAATTAAATATTATTTTATTACTTTCATGTGGGCTGTATAAAATGGTCCAAATCAAATTTTAAGAATTCAAGATTGAACACAGATATTAAATTGAAAGTGTAAAATCTTATATATATCAATTTTATAACAACAATTTGATATGTAAATTAATAACATATAAATATTAAAAAAATTAATATAATTATAGCTATTAAAAAGGAGTCGTGTGTTGCACTGGTTTTAAGCTAGTTTTAATAATAAGTGTAAGAGGAGTTTTGTCCAAAACTTTGATAATCGGTAGTATGATCCTTCATACTACAAAATAAATAAGAGCCATTAGATCTTAAAATAAATAGATGAAAATGGTTGGATCTAGCATAAAAAAATATTTTATATATTAATATGTTATAAACTAAAAAGTGCATTTATGTTGAAATAAGAAAAGGTGTATGTCAATGATTTAAATCCTATATAATTTGGTTTTCTACATTGAATAACATTATCAACGTAGGACTTTTATATTGAATGGGATTAATGTAAATATTCGTAATAATATTTTTTCTTAAGAATCTGTGTGTTAACATTTTAATAATAGATATTAAATCATCAGTAAATTAAAAATACTGAAATTTTTATATGATATGATTAGTTGGATAATAAAATATAAATTATAATTATAATGATTAATAATACAAATATTACAAATTTTAATATGATGGTTCATAGCCTTTTTATCGATAATTAATAATCTTTATATTTTTTACACTAATCAGGAAACAAATTGATAAATAATGAGGCTTATATCAAAAAGATTAAAAATATCAAACAAATTTAATACCTATTTCCATATTTATCTGTTTATACTGATTTTTTTATTAACTTATTATCGATAGTTGCTTGTTTTAAATATTTGTTAGATTGGATTGTTAGTCTCATCTGTTTTCTTTTAAAAAATTAGGTCTCTTTATCACGAGTTCTTTTGGTATTAAATATATCCAAACTTACTTAATTCAATAGCAGTTTTACCTTTCATAAACATTGTTAACATAGTAATAATTTATTTATATTATTTAAAATAAAAAATCAATTAATATGCAATTAACATGTACATTATATTTTTGAGTGAGGCAAGTTCGTCCTTATTTTTCTAGACGTGAAACACTACATGACAAATACTGAACAAACTTGTAGAAGTCTTTTTTTTTTTTTTTTCCTTCTTTTCTTTTTGTTGGGCTCTCTCGTCAAGGTGAAGGGTCCGGTCCAAGGAGTGTCTGCATTAGCTGGGAAAGGTCCGCTTTCATATATGATTAGAACTCAAATTATAAATATAATATTTATAAGTATTATAAATGTAATATTTAGTTTAAAGTATATTATATATAATATATAATATTCTTTGTAATATATAATATAATATATAATTGAATAATATTAATAATAATAATAATAATAATAATAATAATAATAGTAATAATAATAATAATATAGTAATAGAATATAATATAATTAGTATTATCTTTTCATTTAAACTGTAATTTTGTGGAGTCAAATTAGGGAAGTTGGAAGAAGTCGGGACTTGGGGGTCTTAGAGTTGTATTAAGTGGTTCCTATTTTTAAGATTTTTTTTTTTTTTTTGGTCTTGGCCTGCAAGTATTTTTGGTGTGCAAGGATTCTCAGAGTCAATAAAACAGAACTGTCCCCAGCATGTGTTTTAACCTTCTATAGAAACAAATCTCTCCTACAATATATGAGAACATTTAAGGTCTTCCCAAAAAAAGACCTCTTTTTCTCTCCAGAGATATAAGTACGGGTACATTTAGAATTAATTTTGAACAACTCAAAGGCATATACTTTGGTTTCTTCATAATCATCAAGATGATAGGATGGAGTGATGTCTATAATGTAGTGGTAGCAATGGTACCACTCTATGTACCTATGATCTTAGGGTACGCCTCGGTGAAATGGTTGCATATGTTCACTCCCGAGCAATGTGATGCGATTAATAGGCTGACTTGTTACTTCATTCTTCCTCTTTTCTACTTTGAATTCACCACCCACATGAACCCTTACAAGTTGAACTATATCTTTGTTGTTGGTGATGTCGTTTCCAAGTGTTTTATTATTGTACTACTATGGGTTTGGGCTTATTTTTACCAAGACAATTACGATTGGTGTATAACAAACTTCTCTATGTCTGCTATAAACAATAGTCTTATTCTAGGATCCGTTATTATGAAAGCCATGTATGGTTCTTCAGGCGACACTACAAGGAAAACTGAAATATACAATGGTTATTGCCCGTTGTCTGATGCCCTGGAATAGCATTGTCTATCGAGCAGGTATCTCTTACCAACATCACACAACGGTTCTGATATCGGGAACAACACCACACCAGGCTCCAAAAGCATTGTAGCACACCCAGAAACCACAACGGTTATGGTATAAAGCGTTGTTCTTATGGTGATATTACAACGGTTTGGTTAATTTTGAATGTTGTTGGATTTTAATGTGCACAACTGTTTTGGTGAATCAGAGGCATGCAAAGCCAACATTCACACAACGTTCACATGTGATAGAATTCGTTGTCTTTCATGCTTTTTGTACAATGTTTTGTAGCTTCAAAAGTGTTGTTACAAACAAAATGCACAAGTGTTTTTTGAACACCAGATGCTTGTTTTGGTTATTTTCACACAATAGTTTAGTTTTACTAGGATTGTATATTTTACTTATAGACAATGGTTTTACAATGGTCAACTCTTTTTGGTACAATGGTTTCTTGAAACATGTCCCGAAACATTCCATTGTCTGATGATATTTTCCACAAGTGTTTCTAAAAGATGATAACATTGGCTAATGAGAAATGACACAACACTTTATTTACAACAAAAATTTGAGTTTATACAATACTAGCAACTAACCAATATTCATAACAAAAACTACCAATCAATATTCATCGCTACAAAGCTACTAACGGTACCAATTCCCAACAAAGTACCACTACCATCGTCTAAATTACAATGTTAAGAAGCTTTCCTAAATACCATTCAAGGAAGAATTCCCCGTATTTGATGTTCCATGTTCCATATGTCCTAAAGAAGTGGGTATCTTCAAGAAATTTGTTGTAGTGCCCAGCATCATGAGGTCCAACTTTTCCCCATTCTTTATTCCTGCTGCCTCTGCTAATGCTTCTAGTGAATCCCACGTGTACTGTTTGAACATAAAATCACATTTTCAGAATTTTAATAGGTGATACAAACTTTGATTGAAATATTATGTTCAAATATTGACAAGAACCACACACATGCATACTTCTAGAGTTCAACTAAAGCATGTTTAATTCTCTGCATCCCTAATAAAAGGATGAAACTTGTGTCTTTTATATAAAAAAAAGCCCTTTGAGCTTTGAGGCATTTACCAGTCTCCTAATGACCAACAAATAACAGAGTGTCATGAATGAAGCATCACGAATTCGTATTAGATAGAAAAGAAGAGAACCAGATGACCACTGGTATAAATGTCCTAGCAATAGTGTTTTACCTAGGCCAAAAGTAGACTTGCCTTTGGTGATTTAGTATCAGCAACCAATTCAAGGGAAAATGTCTGACCAACAATTGACAGCATCTGCACCAAGGCTTTCCTGTGATTCAATAGTAAGATTTATCGGATATGCACCAATTGAATATCGCACCAGAAAACATGATAAATAAATAACATCGGTATCCATATATACAAACACCTACCGCTAAATGAGTATTAATTATTAAAAGATATCTCCATAAAAAGAAGAAAAATAACAAGTATAGGATTTATTTAATGCTAGTGAAAGCAGAGACATTCAAAAGCAAAAACTCAGGAACATTTATTCCAATAAGAATTACAGTAGCTAGGTAGACAACTTTGATGGATTAAACACAAAACTCCCACTAACTCTTTCACAACAAAAGCATACAGTGGCATGAGACCACTTGCTTGGATACTAGTCAAACTAGATTATTTTGTAAAAAACTTTTAATAGCAAATACAATAAAGAAAGAAATAGACGATGTGTTGAAATGATTCAGGAGTAGTAGGAATTTATAGGAGATGAGGTGGGAAGAAGTCCTATTTTGCCTTTACCCCCTTTCTATCACATATTTACCCGAATATGTCTCTCAGGAGAAAAGCAAAGCCACTAGTACCTACACGTCCAGGTATTCACATCAAGGAAAACATGTTCAAGGCATGGAATCCACTCGGATCTCTTGTTGCATAAGTGGATTTTCCTCGCCACCATATGAAGGCATAGCCAGCCGCTGCAGTGGCTTCAGAGCAACTGCGAGCTGTGTAAATGAAGGTTGCAAGTTCGGATCGCTGCAATTAGTAGAGAACAAAGAACTTAGCCAAAACCGAAACAGTTCTAAGGCTGCAACTTTGGAAATAGACAATTAATTAATGACTTAAGTCTGCCAACATTCCCAGATTATCCTTGCAACTAAAGGATCAAGATTAAAGGGGATGTCCAGGCGACGATTTTAGAAGCCCGCTGCACCAACGACTTGCATTGGGTTCATCCCGCTCCAAGGCAATCTCAGAGTTGCAAGCTCCCACAGTATTACACGAAAACTATACACATCACACATGTACATCAATTAAGAACATATACAGTTTGATTATCCAAAAGTATAAATAAAAATATGCATCTTGCTGTTATATGTTGCTGAGTAGATGTGAGAACAAGCCTAGACAAGCTAAATGTTTAATAAACGAGCTCAAGAGTTTTATAACAAACCGAGCGTATCCGAACAACCATACATAAAAGAACATATATCTTGCCTGTGATTCTTCTCATCCCAATCGCTAAATCGTGGGACTGCAGCACTTTTTTCAGGCTGAAAATGTAAATTGGAAGTAAAGATTAATAATAGATTTTATATTATCTGGTATCATCCTACCAACACAAAGCACTGAAGTAAACAACTGATCTCAAAAGTGAACATAAAGCACAAATTACAAATCGAAGTGAGAGAATATAAATCAAAGAATCATACAAATTATAAATCGAAGTGAGAGGATATAACCTGAAATTGAAACTCAAATTCAAGAAAATCCCTAATTGAAGCCAAATCCAAGAAGCCCCAACTTTAATCAAACCACCAATCGAACCCTAAATCAAGTGAATGAGAAAAATCTTTGACGCTTGCAAGATTGAGAGTAAGACAGAGCGATTATTGCGGACACGTCAGGCTTTTGTAGGAGAGATATAAGTTTTGTGTGTATTCTGTGAGAGAAGTAAGTTATAAGTTGTGGGTGTTTGGGTTTGTTAGAGAACATGAGCGGCTGCTGTGAAAAATAAGGGGGAAATGGAAGGGGAAATGAAATGATGGGAAAGAGGGAAATGAAATTTTCATTAAGGGGGGAAATGAATTATTGGTTAAGGGGGAAATAAGAATACATGAATTAAATTTGGCTTGATTAATAATTTGGGGGGGGGGAATAAAATTATATAAAATATATTTATATTTATAAAAAATTAATTATTTGTTAATTTGGTAGATTCAAAATTTTAATAAAAATTATTTTTCTGGTTCCTCAAAAGTCAAACCAATTTTTGTTAATATTAGTTAGAGGGAGTAGTAATTTTGGCGGATTTATATTATAAACGCGTACAAGAATGATTTTTTTTCCTAACTTTTTGTACACATCACTAAAATTAGTATATAACATCATCCGTATGGTTGGACCGCCCAAAAAAATTTTAAAAAAAATGTTAATCGAAAATTATACTAGTTTGACCAAGGAGTACTTTGATAGATGACCATTAAAATATCATACAAGAATGATTTGTTTTTTTCTAATTTTTTGTACACATCAATAAAATCAGTATATAACATCATTCATATGGTTGGATTGTCGAAAAAACAATTTTAAAAAATAGATCATGTTCAATCGATATGACACTAGTCAGAAGGAGTAGTACTTTTGGTTGATTTATATTATAAACACGTACAAGAATGATTTTTTTCCCTAACTTTTTGTACACATCACTAAAATTAGTATATAACATCAGCCGTACGGTTGGATCGTCCAAAAAAATTTTAAAAAAATATTATTCGAAAATTATACTAGTTTGACCAAGGAGTACTTTGATAGTTGACCATTAAAATATCATACAAGAATGATTCGTTTTTTTCTAATTTGTTGTACACATCACTAAATTCAGTAAATAACATCATTCCTACGGTTGGATCGTCGAAAAAAATATTTAAAAAAATAGATCATGTTCAATCGGTACGACACTAATTAGAGGGATTAGTACTTTTGGCGGATTTATATTATAAACATGTACAAGAATGATTTTTTTTTCTAACTTTTTGTATACATCACTAAAATTAGTATATAACATCATCCGTACAGTTGGATCGTCCAAAAAAAATTTAAGAAAATTATTATTCGAAAATTATACTAGTTTGACCAAGGAGTACTTTGATAGTTGACCATTAAAATATCATACAAGAATGATTCATTTTTTTCTAATTTTTTGTACACATCACTAAAATCAGTATATAACATCATTCCTATGGTTGGATCATCGAAAAAAATATTTAAAAAAGTAGATCATGTTCAATCGGTACGACACTAATTAGAGGTATTAGTACTTTTGGCGGATTTATATTATAAACACGTACAAGAATGATTTTTTTTTCTAACTTTTTATACACATCACTAAAATTAGTATATAACATGCATCATCCGTACGGTTGGATCGTCTAAAAAAAATTTTAAAAATTATTATTCGAAAATTATACTAGTTTTACCAAGGAGTACTTTGATATTTGACCATTAAAATATCATACAAGAATGATTCGTTTTTTTCTAATTTTTTGTACACATCACTAAAATCAGTATATAACATCATACCTGCGGTTGGATCGTCGATTTTTTTTTAAAAAAAAATAGTTCATGTTCAATCGGTACGACACTAATTAGAGGGAGTAGTACTTTTGGCGGATTTATATTATAAACACGAACAAAAATGATTTTTTTTTTAATTATTTGTTGTACACTTCATTAAAATCAATATATATCATCATCCGTACGATTAGATCGTCCAAAAATATTTTAAAAAAATATTATTCGAAAATTATACTAGTTTGACCAAGCAGTACTTTGATAGTTGACCACTAAAATATCATAAAAGAACATTAAACAACGGTTTTTTTTTTTAGAAAAAACTGTTGTTGTGCTTAATATAACACAACATTTTTCATAAGAAAACCGTTGTCTGATTATTTTCTTTATTTCCCACCAAATTCAATTCAAATTATTACATTATTCCCACCAAATATTTCATTATTCCCACCAAATTCTATTCAAAATTTTTGTAGTTCAAAACACGATTTAACAACGGTTAATTATTCCATTGTGTGAATTGTAATAACACAATGGTATATGAAAACAGTTGTGTGAATCATACAACGGTTTATAAACGTTGTCTCAAAACAGATTAGACAATGTTCGTAAAAATAGTTGTGCAAACTTACTCGTCTTTACAACACCACAGTTTAAAACCGTTATCTGAATCAATTTACTAGACAACGTTTTATAAACCATTGTAGGGTACCTGGATTAGACAATACTTTTCTGAAGTTACAAAAAAAACCATTATCTGTTAATTCCAAACAATGCTTTTTCGTCCGAGCGTTGTCTGATAAGTGTTGTCTGATTGAAATTTTCTTGTAGTGCGAGAAACTTGTGGTTCAATCAGCGGTTTTGCAGTTGCTTATTTGGGTCATTATTTTATTGCTCATGTTAGAATTCAGACGTGCTAGGCGAGATTCCGATTCTATGTTAGAGAAAGATTTGGAAGAAAATAGAGGTGTTGAAGAAATTGATGTTAGTGTGGTAGTGAAGCCATCAGTGTGGGTATTGCTGAAAACTGTGCTTGGCAAACTCGCTAAGAATACCGTCTTGCTTGTACTGCTGGATTGATCTGGGCACTGTTAGCTGGCAGGTATGAGGTCCAACAACTTGTTTTATTAGACATCCGTTTTTTCATACACTTCTGCTTCATCTATACAAGTATCAGTGATTCTGTTGATCAGTAAAAAGAAGGAATTAATATTTCGAAACAATGAAGCTAAAATAAAAAGAAACATAGTAAGGAACATGCCGAAAAAGAAATGATAATAATAAGAATGTTTAGAAAAAGATGTAGTAATAGGCAATATCTCTAAACAAATCCGGTTTTAAAATTTTTAATATGCTTAATTGTTTGGATGATTATGCTTCAGGTGGCACTTTGAGATGCCGAGGACTATGGAGGGATCTTTTACGATTTTGTCAAAAGCTGGCAAAGGCACTGCCATGTCAGTGGAAACGGGGCCTTGCGTTGATCCAAAAGGTCACGGGTTCGAACCTCAACCGCCCCTAGTGCAAAAACTGAGTTGGTGAAACAGTGGAAGGTTTGAAGAATGGCATTCCAGGGGTAACACTGAGCGAACCGCTGAAGAGCCCCGGCCACTGGGTCTTGTCACTCGGCTAGCAGATTTACATACCTGTGTTGGCTATAGGACTGGTCGATAGGTCCTGGAATAAATCCGGGCAGGCCTAGGGTGTCCTGTAATTCACCTTTTTGAAGAATGTTCTGCATAGGTAAGTCTAAAGCACTTTCCCACCCGATCATGCAATCTGCTTTGGCAATTCTATTACCATTATTTACATATACATAAATAGATTACACAAAAGCACACACATTATATTTCAATAATCTCATCATGGACATCAGGCGAAGTAAGAGAACAGAGTGCTTAATGATATACATGGTGTACATGTTTGTGCTCACATACATTAACTGTTTATATATCTGCTATGTACTTTTCAGGGTTGTTCATGGCTTTAAGTAAGAAGATATTTGCATGCAGTGCCAAGGAGACTGTGATTACTACAATTTCGAGGTTTATTCTTGGACCATTTTCTTTGGGCCTTGCTTGTTTTGCTTTAGGATTACGTGGTGACTTGTTGCGGATAGCTATAGTCCAGGTTTGATTTCATAATAAAACGTAAATCTATATGTTATGTATGTTAAAGAACTGTAAGCACGGATAAATATCCAGTGTCAACAAAGTGATTTTCTTTTATAGTGACTTTTTAATGTTATTTCAGGCGGCACTTCCTCCTGGAGTCCTGTCTTTCATATATGCTAAAGAATATGGATTGCATGCAGAGGTCACTAGCACTGGGTAATTCCTTGCCACTCATTGTCTTTCTAATATATAGATGGATTTATATTCTAATATATAGATGCATTTATATGGATGCATAATGTATGATACATATCTATTTCGAAATTGTTATAACTGATCAATATGATGCATCGGTTTTATGTTTCAGAGTTATCTTTGGCACGATGCTTTCTCTACCAATTTTGATTACGTATTTTGCAGTCGTGGAATGCCACTGCAGGGGTCTTTTTATCAGGTTGTGTGGCACTGTCCGGGTTGGGAGAGGGAGAGAAGAAAAGGTTGTCGGGAAACAGTAATAGGGGGAGGTTTTGAGATAAACACTTCAGTGAGTTGGGGATATAGATAATAGGTATTGTAAGGTTGAATTTTTGTATGAAATTCAGGGAGCCGGATACCCGGATATTGTAATCTCTTTTATCTAATGTGAAGTTGTTGCTCTTGTGGATGTAGGCTGGGCTGAACCACGTTAAATCTCTTGTCTCTTTTACTGTATTGTTGGTTTGTTACTTCATTACTATCAAGTATATTTGTGGGATCTAAGCACACATATTTTCAAAATCGCTTCCGTATTCGCCGGGAATCAGGCAGATTCCTAACAGTTGGTATCAGAGATAGTTGTGTGTAAATTATTGGTGCCGAAGGAAAGTCGTTAAGAAAAGTGGTTGTCTAATTTGGCTCCGTTTTGACGGAAGTGCTCCCATTGTTTCTTACACTTACCTGGCCAATTGATTTAGCTGCTTGGAATGGTTTGTGTGTGCAAACGGAGATCATGGCATGTATTGGAGGATTCAAGGTGACTCCATATGATGGTAAAGCAAGTTTTACTCTTTGGCAGAGAAGGGTAAAGGATATCCTAACCCAACAGAAGCTAGCAAGGGCTTTGAAGGGGAAGGAGGGAAAGCCAACAAAGATGAGCGATGAAGATTGGGAGGATGCTGAGTAGGGATGGGCGTCGGGGCATTTCGGGGCCGGGGAGTGCTATCCCCGCCCCCATCCCCGAATTCAAACCCGATCCCCGCCCCTGGCCCGTTCCCCGTCGGGGACTATTTTTCACTCCCCGTCCCCGGCCCAAACGGGTAACGGGGATCCCCGCGGGGAATCGGAGAATTTTATTTAAAACAAAAAATAATATTAAATAATTTTTAAACACTAACTAGTGAGCTCAAATGCACTAAATTGAGATAAAAAAAATATTATTTAAAGAAACAATTATAAACATGGAAATGAAGTTATTTAACTATTAGAAAGATAAACATATAAAATTAAAACATCATTTTGTTTCCATTATGAAGTATTGGAAATTCGTTTAAATTAATATATGATTATTTATATATATATATATATATATATATATATATATATATATATACGTATGTATTAAAGTGTGGTGAAATCGAGTCGGGATTAAATATCGGGCCGGGTAGAGAAAATCGGGGCGGGGGTCGGGGATCGGGCCGGGGACACATAAAAACCCGGCCCCGGCCCGCTCCCCGATTTTTTTTAAAATTGTCCCCGCTCCCCGGCCCGTACCCGAAAAAATCCCCGAATCCCCGTCCCGTTCGGTGCGGGGATCGGATCGGGATCGAGCGGGCCGGGATGAATGCCCATCCCTAATGCTGAGTCATAATGCATGAGTACCATCGGACTATGCATTGCTGATAACATTATCAATAATGTTGTTGACGAAAGCATGCCGAAGGAATTATGGTCAAAGTTGGAGACATTGTATCTCGGGAAGAACTTGACTACAAAGTTAAATCTGAAGCGCGAGTTATACAAGCTGAAGATGGCAGCTCAAGGCAATGTTATTGAGCACATGAATGTTTTTAATGGTATTGTTGATCAACTTGAAAAGGTTGATGTAAAATTGGAGGAAGAAGATAAGGCCCTTATTCTTCTTACTTCGCTTCCAGAGTCATTCGATCATTTGGTCACAACCATTTTGTACGGAAAGGACGCGTTAAAAATGGAGGAGGTTCAGTCAGCACTTTTGTCAAATGCTGGAAGGAAAAACCAGGATGGTGACAAAGACGGAATGACAGTTTTGGCTTTGCGTAGTCAAAATAATAGAGGAAGGGGTGCTGTGAGAGGATCTACCAATAGCAGGGGTAATTCCAGATATAGTGAAAAGGGCATGCGGTGTTTTGGTTGCAAGGAGTGGGGTCATATTAGGCTGAATTGTCCGCTTAATAAGAAGGATCCAGATGCATCATTGGCTGTGGTTACTCTCGATTGTGAAGATGTTTGCACCGTCTTCAATTGAGGCACTAGTTCTCCAGGAGAATGGATATTAGACTCAGGGTCATTTTACCATGTATGTTCCGAGAGGGAGCATTTTGACAAATTCCAAGATACAAAGAATGAAACAGTTTCTTTGGCTGATGGATCTACTTGTGAGATCAAGGGGATTGGAACTGTGAAAATCAAAATGTTCGATGGAATAGTTCGCAGCTTGAATGGGGTAAGATATGTGCCTAAGCTGAGGAAGAATCTAATATCTATTGATCGGTTAGCTTCAGAAGGCTACAGATGCTCTGTAGTAGGGGGAGCTATGAATATCAAAAGAGGTCGTGTGGTTCGGATGAAGGGAGAGCTATATGGGGGAATATATCGTCTGATTAGTACGTGGCCAGAACATACTGGAACTTCGAAAATCTGGTTATCTCGTGCACGAGGGAAGAGTGACTTGAAGGATACTGTTCCGGCTGTATTGCCTTCCAGTCTAGACGATGGTGCAAAGACTGCTGGGATGGATGCTTGGTCGAAGGGCTTCCACGACATCAACGAGTAGTTGGTGTGTTGCAGCTGCATATGGGCATTGATCAACACGAATCAAGTGAGCAGTGAACCATGCAATAGATTGATTTGTTTGATATGCAGTTGGGGAGTAAATGAAAGATCGATGGTCACACTTATATGTGTGATGGTCACACTTGCGTGTGTGATGGACTACATATGGGATTGGACGAAGTGAATCAAGTGAGTATGTGTGTATACAATAGATTGCTTCACATGTATGTAAATGAACAAATAGAGGTCAATGGTACACTTGTGCGTATAGCAAGTGGGCATTCGAGAAAGAATGTGCAAACTAGGGTATAGTTTGGAGTCTTGGACTCGGGGGGAGTTTTGTCGTAGGAAATGATACGGATCGAGGAAAAGTTGGAGTTGTGCCAACAGGGCGCAGGTATGGAGTGCAAGTGAAGAGCTGTGAGTTTGGAAAAAGGGGGAGATTGTTAGGCAACCTAATTCTTGCCTAATTCTTTGCCAAACTTTCACCAAATCTTCACCAACCAAACTCCACCAACCCCCCACCTACTACATCTTCTCTTCTATAAAAACTTCTCTCCTTCTTCATTATCAAACACATGATAATTCTCTCTTCTCTCTCTATATAGCTGCTAGATAGTCCGTCTAGTAGGGGAGCCGGTTTAGCCCACTTTCTGGAAGTGTCGGGATAGAAGGTCCTCGTGCCTAAACTATTCCTTAGGGTACTTGGGTCTGACTGCAGCCATCAGAGGTGGTCCCACTGCAGGGGTCTTTCTATCAGGTTGTGTGGCACTGTCCGTGTTGGGAGTGGGAGAGAAGAAAAGGTTGTCGGGAAACATTGATAGGGGGAGGTTTTGAGATAAACACTTCAGTGAGTTGGGGATATACATAATAGGTATTGTAGGGCTGAATTATTGTATGAAATTCAAGGAGCCGGATACCCGGATATTGTAATCTCTTTTATCTAGTGTAAAGTTGTTGTTCTTGTGGATGTAGGCTGGGCCGAACCACGTTAAATCTCTTGTCTCTTTTAATGTATTGTTGGTTTGTTGCTTCATTACTATCACATATATTTGTGGGATCTAAACACATATATTTATCAAATCGCTTCCGCATTCGCCGGGAATCGGGCAGATTCCTAACAATGCATAGATTTTTAGCCAAAGTCAGGAGACTATCCAGAGTCATTCTAGTAGGCTTTAGTCATATTTGGATCTGAATGTCTTAAATTTTCTCAGCCTTTTTGGCCGCTTGTGATTTTAATTGAGTTTGTGACGGACAGATACTCGTTTCAGATTTGAGATTGGTATTTCCCTGTTGTGAGGATTTTAAGGCCCGGTGTGAAAATATTTAAGTTATGAAAGAATGCACCACAATATTTGTAATAGTAACGAATCAGATATGCTTACTTACAACTATGCTTCTCAGGTACATATGGGCCTTTTACAATAGATTTAGGCATAAATTAATTGATAAGAAATTGTGAATTTGACCTACCCTACAATCATGATGTTATTTCTCTGCCTTGTGATTCTAGGCTTTATCAGGATAGGGGGTTTAACATAACCACTGTTTCTGGGAAATAATTATTTCTTAAGTTTGAACTGCTCCTGTGAAAGCATAATTGATTATTTCTTTAAACATGGTGTTGTCATTGTGTGGGCTGATTCTGAATATGCGAATACAAATTTGAACCATAGCAATATGTTCTACTGCAATCATACACAGACCCTTAAACAAGTTTTTTTCTACTCTTCTCTTTAGGTATCTAAGGATGTCGTGAACATGGTAGTTGATCATGAACTCGATTTTGGTTGTCTTGTAATGATCTCAGCATTGTTGTGTGTCATAAATTGGTTAAAAGTCAAGTGAAGATCGTTTTGTGGCTCATTGCGGATAGGTGCGGGACATTGCTTTGTCATTATTTTTTTGCAGATGCTCATAGAGTTCAATCACGAATCTCTAAACATGTGAAGGAGAAATCATTCCTCGCTAGGAAATCTGATCAGGGCAGGTGGTTGTTTTGTATAACAACACAGGAGGTAAATTGTAGTCCCCGGGTGAATGCTGATCTTGCCAAGGTCCTGGTGTCTTTTTTATATAGAGCTAAAATGAGAGTGCAAAATATTGTTCTAATGCAAATGGATGCTAGGCAAGGTGTTACTATACTGAAAAAGATTAAATAGGGCTATGCTCCTGGTGCCTCGGGGCCTCCGGAAATACAAAGGTCATCTCTTAAATGAAGCTCTCTACCCACGAAACTTACACTCTCAGAAGCATGACCAATTGGCTGTGGACAGGAAAAGAAAGCAAACCTAAGATGCTATCTCTCCAGGATGATCTCCACCAACCAGCTCATTTTCAAATGTTGTTGATGCATACGAGATGGATGTTGCGAATGACATGCCTGAGAATATGTCGGCTCACAATGTAAACTTGTTTCAGATGGATGGAAAGGCAGGGCATACTGATGAGTCTTTGCTGGCGGGTTCTAAGGCTAGCCTGAGAAATGGTGTAGTAGCTGGACAGGTTGAACAAGCTGGTTAAGCTGGACAAGTTGTGCACGATGACATGCTGGACTCCATGGGTACAATGATATCGTCACTTGACTGGACGGTAGAAATGTTGATCCTGTTGGCCTGCAGATTCGGTGGAATCTGGAGGCAGAATGCGTAGGAGTTCTAGCACATAGTGATGGGCGCCTAATTCATTGGTTTTGTTAATATTCTAAGCTTTAGATGTTAAACTCTGTGAAATTTGAGCAACTAGCTTGTGATTATTTTTGGTTGTGACCTAGAACTTTCTCCCGTGCGAAGACGAGGTGATGCTTTCGTATCATTTCTTTAATCTAATGTATAATACTAGAATTAACTATAAAAAAAATTAAAAAAAAAAAAACTTACATACTGGAACCCAGCCCGTCTTCTTTCTCCCTCTTTCCATTTATTTCATGAAGTTTTTTTTGTTGTAGAAGAAAGGATTTTGAAAATACTACAACAAGACAAGCAAAGATGGATAGATTATGGCAGACAAAGAAAGATGGAGATAAAGCAAAAGCATATCCACAGAAGCATGAAATGATATGTATTTGTATTATTTTTGAAAAGTATGTACTGAATGAATTATGTGAAAATGGGTAAGAAGAAAGATGAGGTTCTAATAATCATAAAATGTGGTTTTTTTAATTTACATAATATTACACTAAAAATTACCAGAAAAGTCGTACTCAACTATTGATAAATTCTTAAGAATATTGAACTCATACAAAGTTCCTTCCTAGCCCCAGAACAATCTTACATCAATGTCAACGTCTGAGGCTTGACTTTAACTTTGTTATTCATTAGTTGTATCAAATATGAATGTTTTCCCATGTCTGCATCAACCATTCATGCAGCTGAAAAGTCTATTTGCATTATCAGAAAAAAGGACACTTTTTTCCAGTTTTCTTACCTACACCTGCAGTGTAGGTTTGTATGTCCTTTGAGCATGAGCGCTGTTATGGAATAAAAAGTAGGGTATATTTATTGCGTATTGAATGCTTGGGTTAAGGGGAGCTTCGAGCTTTAATGGCTGATCAAGTGTTTCGTGACTTAGCTCGGGTCCTCACAAGATGCCTACGTATCTTGCAATATATCAAGAATCAAGCCAAAAAACGTAGTTCTAGGTTGAAGGATCAGGTCCTTTATATAGGCATTGGATGCCTAGGAGCTAGAGTAGAATTAGGTGTCTTGGTGGGCAAGCCACAGCTTAGGCCCAATTCTAGAGCCTTCTAACAGATAAGAAGATAAGTATTGGAATTATATGCCTTGAAGATCACTCCTGATATGATTTGGTTTCTTTGTTGACTCAAATTCGAAGTCTTATTTTTGGCTGATTTTACAGCTACGAATTTATTATCATATTAAGGTTTTGGGCCTCGTAATTGGGCTTTGACCTTGGACCAACGTAGGTTCATTTAATACAACATTAAATGTGTTTTTAGGGCTTACTTTCAGCCCATATCATTTGCCCCCCAACTTCTAGGAAAACTGATCAGATTTTCGTGGAAGTTATAATTGTCTTTTTCGAGACTCGGGGACGTTTTTATCCCTTACCTAGGACTCCTTATTTTTCGTACCCTCATATGGGGATTTTGATTTACACTAGTGTTTCACATATACCGCCTTATTGTAAAGTGTGGAGCGACCTACACTTTTACGACGATTTGCCTTATTCGAGGTTTTAACTTGTGTCTTGTGCTTGCTTTTAGCAATTTTTGGCACTTTTATAGAGCTTTTATGCATTATTAGCATAAATTATTGCTCAATTTATCAAGAAAATATTCTATAATTTTTCTGTACTTTTCCTAATATTTGAGGAATTTTCGTGTACTCACAGGTATTTTTCTTAATTTTTCCTAATAATTTAGGAATTTTCGGGTACCCGCAGGTATTTTTCTTAATTTTCTTAATTTTTCCTAATAATTTAGGAATTTTCGGGTACCCACAGGTATTTTTCTTAATTTTTCCTAATAATTTATGAATTTTCGGGTACCCACAGGTATTTTTCTAAATTATTCCTAATATTTTAAGAATTTTCTTGTGCCCACCGGTATTTTTCTTAATTTTTCCTAATAATTTAGGAATTTTCGGGTACCCACAGGTATTTTTCTTAATTTTTCCTAATAATTTAGGAATTTTCGGGTACCCACAGGTATTTTTCTTAATTTTTCCTAATAATTTAGGAATTTTCGGGTACCCACAGGTATTTTTCTTAATTTTTCCTAATAACTTAGGAATTAAATTGTAACCAATGTAAAACTTCAAGGGTCAAATTGTAATTTGACCATTAAAATTCATTCTCACTCATGTACTCATTCGGCCATACTATATTTTGTCTCCATTCGCCGATTTCATTCGGCTTTTCCTTTTTCTTTTTTTTTACATTTGCCGATTGAAAACTTGAAGTGGGGACCACCCCATTTTTCCTTCCTGCTCGGTTTTTCCTCTTTTTTTTCTTTTTTTTATATTACATTTGCCGATTGAAAACTTGAAGTGGGGACCACCCCATTTTTCCTTCCTACTCGGTAATTTCATTCGGATTTTCTTTCTTTTTTTTTTTGCATTTTCCGATTGAAAACTTGAAGTGGGGACCACCCCATTTTTCCTTCCTGCTCGGTAATTTCATTCGGATTTTTTTTTTTTTTTACATTTTCCGATTGGAAAATTTCAAGTGGGGCCACCCCATTTTTTGCTCCTGCTCGGCAATTCTGTTCGGAATTTCCATTTTTTTTAAACATTTTCCGATTGGAAAATTTCAAGTGGGGCCACCCCATTTTTATCTTCCTGCTCGGCAATTTCATCCGGCAATTTTTTTTTTTAACAACCCAATTTTCAAATGAAAATTGATATGTGGGACCAGTCCATTTTTGGTCTTCATTCGAAAAGTAGCAATCGAAAATTATTGTTTCGAATCTTTATTTTTCGAGCGAGATTTTCTGAATGCGGCTCTTGCCCTACTTGGATTTTTTAATTTTTCCTTACTTTTCGAAAAATTCGAATCGAAAAATATTTCTTATTTATATTTGTACCGGACTAACCCTCCGGGGTGTTATTTATGCATTTTCCGATTTTTCTTTTACTTAATTATTTTGTCATTTGTACTTGGCCTTTCTTGGCTAGCAATTCAAATATGCTTTGATACATAACAGACATAGAACTTGAGTAAAGAAAACCAAATTGCATTAATAAATTCTGAAATGGGTTCAACCCTTACATAATACTCTACTTCTTACTCGGAGTTTGCAAACTCTGATATGGTTTCGTCGACCTTATTTCTACTTTCCTATTAGATATAAGCTATATCCCACTTAGGATAATCAAACATAATAGACTTTGAGGTTCGATGCATGCCAAGTGCGAGGCACCTCGTTTCCTTCCAAAGTCTCCAACTTGTATGATCCTCGTCCCATTGTGCCTTTGACCCGATATGGGCCTTCCCAATTTGGAGCCAGCTTCCCCTTCTGTCCAACTCCGGATGCTTCAATCTTTCTAAGTACTAGGTCCCCCTGACGGAAGAACCTTTCTTTCACCCTTAGGTTATAGTAGAAGGAGGCTTTCTTCTGATGTTCAACATTTCTAGCATGAGCTTCATCCCTTACCTCATCTATCAGGTCGAGGACCAGCTTCATTCCTTCTTCATTGGTGTCAGGTTCGAAGGCTTCCACCCGTGGAGATGTATGCATGATTTCTACGGGTACTACAGCCTCAGCTCCGTAAGCTAACATGAATGGGGTTGCCCCAGTGGTCACCTTACAGGTGGTGCGGTACGCCCAGAGTATGCGTAGCAATTCATCCACACAGGTGTTCCTAGAGCGTTCTACCCTTTTCTTAAGTCCATCAAGGATGATTCGATTAGCAACCTCAGCTTGCCCATTGGCTTGAGGGTGGGCAACCGAGGTAAACCGAAGCTCAATTCCATTATCATCACAGTAGTCCCTAAATTCTTTGTTGTTGAATTGTAACCCATTGTCCGTAACCAGGATTCGTGGTATTCCATACCTACACATGACGTTCTCCCATAGGAACTGCGCGACTTGCTTGGTCGTAATCATAGCCAACGGTTTGGCTTCAATCCATTTGGTAAAGTAATCGATAGCAACTATCAAGAACTTCCTTTGTGCAGTGGCCATGGGAAAAGGCCCAAGTATATCCATCCCCCACATAGCAAAGGGAATGGGGGAGCTGATGGATGTCAACATCTCTGGCGGTTGCCTAACCACTGGTGCATGTTTCTGGCACCGGTCACACTTTTTCACGTAATCCTTAGCATCGGCCATCATCTCAGGCCAATAGAAACCGAGTCTAACTATCTTGTGAGCTAGGGCCCTGCCCCCCAAGTGCTGTCCACAAATCCCTTCATGGACCTCCTCAATAGCTGATTTGGCCTCCTCGGGTCTTAAGCACTTTAGATATGGAATCACAGAAGACTTCTTGTATAGTATTCCTTCAATTAGTGCATACCTTAAAGCCCTCACAGACAATTTTCGTGCCTCCATGGCATTAGTCGGGAGCCAACCGGTCTCGAGGTGTGCTTTTATGGGATCTATCAAACATTCCCTGACATCAATAGGCGCGACCAACTTTGAATCGATGGTAGGGGCTTTCAGAACTTAGAAGTAGACACTTCCAGAGTAATTCTCTATCTCGGAGGAGGCGAACTTGGATAAGGCATCGGCCTAGATGTTCTCCTCCCTCGGAATGTGCTCTATGTAACACTCATCAAATTGAGTCATTACTGCCTTCACAAGCCTTAAGTACTTGGCCATGGTTTCATCCCTTGACTCAAACTCTCCATTGACTTGGGCCACAACTAGCCTTGAATCTCCACAAACTTTAAGATTCTTAACCCTTAATGCCCCTGCCAGACCAAGCCCGTCTATCAAAGCTTCATACTCTGCCTCATTGTTGGTTGTTGGGAAGTCCAACTTCAGGGCGTATTCAATCGCGAATCCATCGGGACTTTGCAGAACAAGACCTGCACCACTTGTTTTTGTTTTTGATGCCCCATCAAAATAGAGCATCCAGAATTCCTTCTCTTTGATCGTAGGTTCTTTGTCTTCCTTATTGCCTTCCTGAGGTATCTCCTGCCCCCCGGCTTCTTGGTTGTCAATGGTACATTCAACCACGAAGTCAGCAAGTGCCTGCGCTTTGATGGACGTTCTTGGCTTGTACTTAATATCGAATTCTCCCAACTCAATTGCCCACTTAATGAGCCCACCACTGGCTTTAGGGTTGTGCAAAATATTCCTCAATGGCTGTCCTGTAAGGACCTCAATCTTATGTGCCTGAAAATAGGGCCGTAGTTTCCTAGAAGCAGTTACCAATGCTAAGGCAAACTTCTCAATAATGGAGTAGTTCAACTCTGCTCCGTGTAAAACTTTACTCACATAGTATACGGGTTTCTGAACCTTGCTTTCCTCCTTTACCAGCACCGCACTCACATATTGACCAGAAATTTCTAAGTAGAGATAGAGGATTTCTCCCGTACTTGGCTTGTCTAGCAATGGGGCCTTAGCCATATACTTCTTCACTTGCTCAAAGGCCTCTTGGCTTTTCTCTGTCCATTCAAAGTTTTTTACCTTCTTCAGGGTTTTAAAGAATGGCAAACACTTGTCCCCGGATTTGGAGACGAATCTCCCCAATGCAGCAATCCTCCCGGTTAATTTTTGTACGTCCCTTATAGAACGTGGTGGTTCCATGTCCAAGATAGCCTTGATTTTGTCGGGGTTAGCCTCGATTCCCCGTTTCGAGACCATTAGACCCAAGAACTTTCCTGACCCAACACCGAAAGCACACTTGGTTGGGTTCAACATCATCTTATGGTGCCTCAGCACTTCAAATGCCTCACGTAGGTGCTCAATGTGATCTGCCTTGTGTAGGCTTTTCACCAACATATCATCCACATAAACTTCCATAGTCTTTCCAATGAGATGGGCAAAAATCTTGTTTACCAACCTCTGATAGGTAGCTCCTGCGTTCTTCAGTCCAAAGGCCATGACCAGGTAAAAATACACACCAAAGTCGGTGATGAATGATACCTTAGGGATGTCGTCCTTGTGCATCTTAATTTGGTTGTAGCCACTGAAGCCATCCATGAAACTCATCATGTCGTGCCCAGTCGTGGCATCTATCAAGATATCGATCCTTGGCAAAGGGAAACAGTCCTTTGGGCATGCATCATTCAGATCAGTAAAGTCTATGCACATCCTCCACTTTCCATTGGCCTTCTTGACCATTACAGGATTGGCAAACCATTCTGGGAACTGAATTTCCTCAATGAAACCCGCTTCTAGGAGTTTATCGACCTCCTGTTTTATGGCTTCTTGCCTCTCAGGTGCAAAATTTCTCTTCTTTTGTTTCACCGTCTTCCGTTCCGGATCCACATTCAAGTTGTGTGTTATCAGTTGGGGATCTATCCCTGGCATATCGGCTGCTGTCCATGCAAAGACGTCATTATTGTCTTGTAGGAAGGCAATTAGCTTGCTTCTCAAAGGGTCTTTCAGAGATGTTCCGATGTAAGTAACCTTCTCAGGATCTCCCAACTCCAAAGGTATGGGAATCAAGTCCTCTGCTGGCTTTCCTCTTCATTCTTCATCCTCACGAATATCCATATCCTCAATCGGGAGGACCTGCCCCCCCCCCCCAGTTCCATCAGGCCTCAAAGCGGCCACATAACAACTCCTTGCCATTTTTTGATCTCCTTTTTCTTCTCCCACACCGTTTCTGGTTGGGAACATAATTTTCAAATGATATGTAGAGGCAACTACCTTGAATGCATGGAGTCCCGTCCTGCCTAAGATAGCATTATAGGTAGACGTGGCTTTGATGACCAAGAAGTTTAACATCTGAGTTGCCTCCCGTGACTCCTGCCCTATAGTCACGGGTAGCTGAATTGTCCCCTCAACTTTCGATTCTACTCCGTTGAACCCGTATATGGGCATGTTTGACGGAGTCAACTGAGACTCAGTGTATCCCATCTTCAAAAAGGCATCATGGAATAGAATGTCCACCGATGCTCCATTGCCTATTAAGACTCTCTTCACTTGGGAGTTGCCTATCACAGGTGAAATCACCAGTGGATCATCATGGGGGAACTTCACCCCTTCAAGGTCCGAGTCATCGAATCCAATCGAGACATCCATTTTTGCATGCTTTGGTGCTTCCCCAACAATGTGCATCACCTCTCGTGCATATGCCTTTCTGGAATTTCTGCTTGACCCGGCCGCTGTTGGGCCACCAAAAATCATGTTTATCACTGGCCCCCGGGACTGTGGATTACGGTTACGATCTTCATCCTTCCTATCATGATCCCATCTCGAGTTTCCTCGATCCCCATCTTTGCAGAATTTATTTAACTTTCCTCTGCGGATCAAGAACTCAATCTCATCTTTCAGTTGCCTACAATCGTCGGTATCGTGCCCCACGTCTTTGTGGAATCGGCAGTATTGGTTCTTATTTCTCTTCTCATGATCTGTCCTTAGTGGCTTCGGCCATCTTACGTCCCTATCCTTCTCTATGTCCATCAGGATTTGGCTTCTTGGGGCGTTCAACCTTGCATAATCCGTAAACCTTTGTCCTGGACTACCCTTTTTAGGGGCTGAATCAGAATCTCTGCCCGTGCGCGAGTACTTATCTCTCCCATCATATTCTTCTTCCGTCTTTCTCTTCCTAGAATTATCACCATTCCCGGTGTTTCCCGTTACTGACTCTTTCTTTAGACTATCCTCAGCTTTGATATACTTACTCGCCCTTTGTTGAAGCTCAGTCATGTTCTCAGGGGGATGCTTGGCCAATGACATCTTGAAATAAACATTTGAAGTTCCATTCTGCAAAGCTACCATAGCCACTTTGTTTTCCAAATCAGGAATGTTGAGAGTCTCCTTGGTGAACCGTTTGAGGTAATCCCTCAAATTTTCATTCTTCCCTTGTATCACAGTCATGAGGGATGCAGAATCTTTCTCATGAATCCGTCCACCAATGAACTGGCTAACAAAAGCGGTGCTCAGCTCTTTGAAAGAGGCGATAGAGTTTGGTGGTAGGCGACTGTACCAACGTTGCGCCATGCCCGCTAGGGTTTGGGGAAACGCCCTACACTTCAAAGCATCGCTAGCAGGTTGTAGTAGTACTGCATTAGAGAACGTCCTTACATGATTTGCGGGGTCTCCCGTTCCATCGTAAGCCTTTATGGTAGGCATCTTGAACTTTCGTGATATGCGCGCATTCATCGCCTCCTCAGTGAATGGAGAAGTTGGATCATCAGGATCTCCAAGTTGCATCAGGTCTTTAGGGTCGCCTCTAGGGGTTTCGACCCTCATGTTTCCTCTTCTAGGGACCTCAGCCCTCCTCTCTCTCCTTTGGGTTCCTTCCAAATCAACAAAAGGAATTTCTCCTCCTGTTGTTAGTGGGGGTCGGCCCTGATTATGTCTTTGTTGCTCCCGTTCTATGTCCTCCTTCAGTTTCTGGATCTTGGCCTCATGAGCCTTAATTTTTTCAGTAGCTGTTAGAGGGGGTCCATCATAAATTCTTCGTCGACCTTGCCCGATAGGTTCCTTACTTGGACGACGCCTCCTCGGGGGTTGATCTCTATCCTCATCTTCCGAGGATGAATCATCAGAATACGGGCCTGAGTAGTCATAGTATTGCTGGCCTTGATTGGGTCCTAAACCTCTGATGTAAGGTGGGTTGTACGGCTCATGTATCTGGAGGGCATGACTGCTTGGTCCGGCCTGGTACGGGGGATAGTTGGGCAACCCATATACCGGGTTCGTGCTTGCGGGGATCACGGTAGTAGAGATCTGAGCGATGGGGGGAACAAATTGACCTCCAAGAGGGGAGACTACCATCTTTAGGGGATTCGTCCCTTGAGTAGAGGGATTCGTCACCGGAGGCAACGATCCATGAGTTTGCGTTTCAGTTCCTTGTGGCTGAGTGATCAGTGGTTGAGAACTCGCCCGTGCGGGCACTTGTTCCCCGATTGGGGGTGCGGTGGTGTTAGTGATGGTTTCAGAAAGTGTTGGTGTTCTCCGGGTGGTAACCATGGTTGATATCCGAAATTCCCACAGACGGCGCCAAATGTTATGGAATAAAAAGTAGGGTATATTTATTGCGTATTGAATGCTTGGGTTAAGGGGAGCTTCCAGCTTTAATGGCTGATCAAGTGTTTCGTGACTTAACTCGGGTCCTCACAAGATGCCTACGTATCTTGCAATATATCAAGAATCAAGCCAAAAAACGTAGTTCTAGGTTGAAGGATCAGGTCCTTTGTATAGGCATTGGATGCCTTGGAGTTAGAGTAGAATTAGGTGTCTTGGTGGGCAAGCCACAGCTTAGGCCCAATTCTAGAGCCTTCTAACAGATAAGAAGATAAGTATTGGAATTATATGCCTTGAAGATCACTCCTGATATGATTTGGTTTCCTTGTTGACTCAAATTCGAAGTCTTATTTTTGGCTAATTTTACAACTACGAATTTATTATCATTATTAAGGTTTTGGGCCTCGTAATTGGGCTTTGACCTTGGACCAACTTAGGTTCATTTAATGCAACATTAAATGTGTTTTTAGGGCATACTTTCAGCCCATATCAAGCGCAATGATTAGATTAATCAAATAGTCAAGTATAAAACAAACCGTCTACATTTATCTGTGGAGGTAATCAAAGTGATACAGTTGATCTATTACATCTTGCTCAGAAGCAGAGACAAAGATTAAATAAAAGCTACAATGGCTTTGATAAGACATATTTGAGATTTTCCAGAAAAAATTCCTTTCACAGGGATAATCATGACGCAATCCGTAACTTATCTCATTTTCTAGACTATGGCACATCCACCGAGAGACGAGCTTTGTATAATTTTTACACTTACAAAAACCTAGTTAAAATGTGCTTCTTCATAAGCCATTGCAAAGAATAGAATAACATTGACAACTTTATGGCTAAAGCATCTTCTACATGGAATCTGCTGCTCAGGGAAATCAATGTTAAGTAACAAGATCAACTTCATCACGATTTGGAGAAACCACATCTAGTCTTATCATACTCCTATACTCATCTGGAATGGGTGCACCACCATGCACACACAACTCCACCACAGCGGGTGCCTCTCCATAAAACCTCTTAAGATTATTAACTAAAGGAGGTCCACTTAAGTCTGGAACATGCCAGACATAATTAGGACCAACAATGTCATTAATAGTTGCTTCCTGCCAAGCGTGCAAACCATTACGAGTCTGGTGCTTAGATGCCTTGCATTTCCTCACCTTGTGTCCTTTGGGACCTACCTGAACCTCGGGACAATATCCACAAGTGTGAACTTTGTACTTCTCCATAATCAACTTGGCTCGTGAGATCATTTCAAACCATGATTTTAGCGTCATTATGCTTAATCCTCCCAAGCTCTTCTCCTCCACAGGCTCTAGATGCATCTGTGAGAGAACATCACAACCAGTTGCAATATATTTTTCACTGTATCTTGACTATCTTCTATAGTCGTAGAATTTATTCTTAAATCTCTTTCATTCTCTTCCATTTCAGCCACCGGCTCAAAATCTACTATTCTACCTTCTATAGAATACACGGGTTTTGTTTTTCTCATGCCAGCTTGTATACAGAGCTCCAGAATAGCAGGGATGCGTCTAATTGTATTCCTCTCATCATGCCCAACTCTTGGTTTTCCAACACGGTCATTAAGGTGGATAGAATTGGGATAACAAATCACATCATGAGTTCCTCCTCTTTTCCATACATGTGTAGCATCACGAGAACCACTATTTGTACCCATGCAGGTCCTGATTTCGTGTCCTGTTTGGCCAATGTGAATCTCAGGGCGGTACCTAAGAAGAAAAACCTTGTGGGGGTTCATAGACAGAAGACCCTTCATCTTTGCAAGAAATGCTTGTCACTTATACTTGACATTTTTCCTGATATTCTAGTAGAGAATGATGACAGTAATAATGTCATATACTTGGGCAATTGAAAAAGACAAATTTTGCTTCAGATAAGAATGGCTAGTATGTGGAATGGAAGTTATAGTATGTTACTTTATATAAATTGACATTTTTCCTGATATTCTAGTAGAGAACGATGACAGTAATAATGTCATATACTTGGGCCATTGAAAATGACAAATTTTGCTGATATTTTAGAATAAAGGGGAGAGGGGTATTTATAGTATGGGGTTTGGTGGCATGAGGGGTATAAATGTAAGAAGGAAAGTGGGGTAGGTGGGATGTTTGGTGAGGTTGGAGTTTGGCAAGAATCTACCTAACAAACTCCCCCTCTTTCCAAACTCACAGCTCTTCACTTGCACTCCATACCTGCGCCCCGCTTGCACAGCTCCAACTTTTCTCACGGAACCACCTTCGTCATCATATCAGATGGATTCTTATCCATGTGTATCTTCTCTATCCGTATCACCCCATCTTCAACCTGTTCCCGTAGCCAATGGTAACGTACATTAATATGCTTAGTACGACTGTGACAAGTAGCATTCTTGCTCAAGTCAATAGCACTCTGGCTATCACAATACAACTCAAAGTTGTCTTGCTTCTGACCCAATTCTTGGAGAAACCGCTTTAACCAAACCAGCTCCTTGCCTGCTTCACAAGCAGCAATATACTCTGATTCGGTTGTTGACAACGCAACACACTTTTGCAACTTGGACTGCCATGATACAGCTCCTCCAGCAAAAGTGAAAAGCATCCCTGACGTGGACTTCATCCCATCTGGATGTCCTGCCATGTGAGCATCTGTAAAACCTTCCATGACTGGTTCACCGTGTCCATACTTCAAGCATAACCCGGAAGTGCCCTTAAGATATCTGAGAATCCACTTAACAGCTTCCCAATGCTTTCTTCCTGGATTTGACATATATCTACTCACAACTCCAACATCATGAGCAATATCTGGTCTTGTACAAACCAATGCATACATAAGACTCCCCACTGTGGATGAGTAGGGAACTTCCTCCATATCCTCCTTCTCCTTCTCTGTTGACGGACACATTTTCTTGTCCAGTTTAAAATGTCCCGCCAATGGTATGCTAACAGGTTTAGCATCATCCATATTGAACCTTTTCAATACCCGTTCAATATTTCCCTATTGTGAAAGCCACAACCTCCGAGTTGTTCTGTCACGAACAATCTTCATCCCTAGGATTTGTTTTTCTGGACCCAAGTCTTTCATATCAAAGAACTTGGACAAATCTTCTTTCAGCTTGCGGATCATGTTAGCATCTTGGCCGACCACTAACATATCATCAACATAAAGCAGCAGGATAATGAAGTTACCGTTAGGAAACATTTGCACATAAGCACAATGATCGGATGCAGTTCTCTTGAACTTATGATTTCCCGTGAATGAATCAAACTTTTTGTACCACTATCTTGGCGCTTGCTTAAGCCCGTATAAACTCTTCTTGAGTTTACAAACCATGTGCTCCTTTCCTTTCACTTCAAATCCTTCTGGCTGGTGCATGTAGATCTCTTCTTTCAAATCTCCATGAAGGAATGCAGTTTTCACATCTAACTGCTCAAACTCAAGATCCATGCTAGCCACTAATCCGAGAACTGTTCGGATTGATGTCATCTTTACAACCGGAGAAAAGATTTCATCGAAATCAATGCCTTCCTTCTGTGCAAAGCCTTTAACCACCAAGCGTGCTTTATACTTTACAAGCTTTTCATCATCCCATTTTACTTTGAAGACCCATTTGTTCCTCAAAGCCTTCCGTCCTCTCAGAAGTGTAGTCAACTCATAAGTTTCATTCTTGTTTAAAGAATCCATCTTCTCTTGCATTGCTTTCAACCAGCAACTGCTTTCTTTATGAGTCTTGACTTCCTCAAAGGTCTCGGGCTCCCACTCATCAGCAATTAAGATATACTCGGATAAAAGATATCTTCCTGATGGTCTCCGTTCTCTCATAGAACGTCATGGCTGAGTTTCTTCGGCTTCAGGCTAAGGCGGTAGCTCCCTTTGCTCAGCAGCCTCATCATCTGCCATATCATCTCCATCATCTTCTAATGTATCCGTATTTCTAGCTTGCCTTGGTTGTTGAGTGCTCCCAAAATTCTCATAATTTGGAGACTCATGGAAAACCACATCTCTGCTCCTGAATATCTTCTTCGATTCAGGATTCCACAACCGATACCTGAACTCTGGATCCCCGTAGCCAACGATAATACACGGAGTTGCTTTATCTTCAAGCTTTGTTCTATGCTTTTTTGGGATGTGTGCAAAAGCCTTGCATCCAAACACCCGCAAGTAGGAATAGGAAACATCCTTTCCTAACCAGATCTTCTCTGGAATCTCAAAATTCAGAGGTGCCGATGGAGATCGATTGATCAAGTAGCGAGCAGTTCTTATAGCTTCTCCCCAAAATCACTTCGGCAATTTAGCCATTTTTAACATGCATCTGAATCGTTCAGCAATGGTGCGGTTCATTCTTTCCGCAATGCCATTCTGTTGTGGGGTGCCAGGAACTGTTCTTTCATGCCGGATACCATGCTTTGTAAGGTACTCTTGAAACTCTTTTGAAGTGTACTCCCCCCGTTGTCACTACGAAGGCACTTCAGTTGTTTCCCCGTTGATCTTTCAACCATGGCATGAAACTTCTGGAAGTACTCAAACACTTGATCTTTGGATTTGAGTATCTCAACCCACACCTTTCGAGATGCTTCATCAATGAAGGTAGCAAAGTACATATTTCTGCCTAAGGACTCTACCTCAAACGGACCACATACATCAGAATAAACTCTTTCTAACAGCCCCAACTTTTTCTTCAATGGACTGCTAAAAGATACTCTATGTTGTTACCCGAATAAACAATATTTGCACGGCTGCAATGTAGTTCCTTTAGCAAATAGAATTAGGGATTTCTTTGCTAGAATCTGCAGCCCTTCTCGCTCATATGACCAAGCCACTTGTGCCACAAACCTGCTGAAGCTTCATCTTTAACTGTATTCAACTCATTTGAACACATCGTCACTTGTGTCTTGTATAAAGAGCCACAAGTGGAACCTCTTGCAACCACCAACGAACCCGTAGTAAGCTTCCACCTTCAACCACCGAAGGTATTTACGTACCCATGCTTGTCTAGCGCTATGCCGGAAATCAAGTTGAGCCGTAAGTCCGGAATATGCCTGACATCTTTCAAAGTCATTGAACAACCCGTGTTTGTCTCAATACAGATGTCACCAATGCCTGCGATCTTTGATTGATCTGAGTTACCCATTCTTACAGTACCAAAGTCCCCTGACTTGTACGTCATAAAGAATTCCTGAGTGGGTGTTGCATGATACATTGCTCCAGTATCTATCACCCATTCGACCTTCTGATCATCAATATGTAAGCATTCTTCTTCCCCAAAAGAAAGGATCACAACATCTTCTGTCATAGCAGCTGTTGTGTTCTTCTCAACATGTTTCCCTTGTTCACCATTATTTTGCTGCTTGATCCAGGCCCTACAATCTTTTTTGTAATGACCCTTCCTCTTACAATAGTAGCATTCAACATTGGCATTTGATTTGCCACCGGAATTCCTAAAATTCCTAATTTTACTACGCCCCCTGTTCGAATCCTTGTAGTTGCTTCTGCCCCTGTTTTCAGTAACAAGAGCCTAGGAATCATGGTTGACTCCCTGTACTCTTCTTTTCATGGATTCACTAAAGATACTATATTTAATTGATTGCAACGTTAGTTGCTCAGTTGGTACAGCATTAGTTACTGTCACCACTAGCGTATCCCAGCCGGATGGTAAAGTATTGAGAAGAAATATTGCTTGGAATTTCTGTTCAAACTCCATCTTCAAATTTGATAGTAGATTTAACAACCCTTGCAATTCGCTCATATGCTCTGACATGTTGTTCCCATCCTGGTACCTCATGTTCACCAGCTGACGAACTAGAAAAGTTACATTTTGTGAACTTTTCTCTTGGAACGTAGACTCTAATGTCGTCCAAAGTGTATAAGCGTCTTCTTCTTCAGAGACATGATGCTACTCAGAATTATCAATCCATCGACGAATGAGACTGATAATTTTCATGTTCATCTTCTTCCAGTCAGCATCAGACTTTGCTGCAGGTTTGACTCCTTTCAGCTCCACTGGATCAAACAAGTCCTTACTATAAAGCAAATCCTTTATTCTGCTTTTCCACATCGGATAATTTGAAGCTGTTAGGCTTACCATCACACTGGAAGAATCATCCATTTCAATTTACCAAAGACTATGGGAATCTCACTTAGAACCACACAAGTTGGCCAGGAAAGTGGATGTGTTTGGGGAGCCTTCCGTATTAGTACGGCGCGTTATCAAGTAACCATTGCGTACAAAGCACTATCCTAGACACCAACAACGTGGGCCCCAGCTCTGATACCAATTGTTAGGAATTCCCGTTTCCTGTCTTTGCGTAAATTAAATACGGAGATTATAACAGCCAATAATAATAACAGATATTGATAGATGAACACCAAGATTTATACGTAGAAAACCCCCTTAAGCCAAAGAGGTAAAAACCACGGGACCAACTCCGAATGTTTCCACTATAATGATAATAATGGTTACAATATTATCTCTCAAGTTTACGAAGTAACACTTGAGGTACACCTGAATAGTAATATAACGATTAACTATTCCTTCGGTATTGGACCAGATAACCTGGACAGAACTGTCCTTTCGGTACTTGACCGGATAATCTGGAGAACTCCTCTTGTTGCGGCTGCAACGGCTGGACGAACTCCTAATGCTGTAGACCCAGATGGCTACAGCCCGACCAAACGCTCACACTAACTCACCCGAAATGAAAGAAGAGAGAAGCACGAGGGCCCCCTATTCTGACCCGCCTGAAACTACCGCAAGGTAAGTTTCCTACTAGACGGACTATCTAGCAGCTATGATGGAGAGAAGAGAGTAAGATGTTGTAAAGCATAATGTAATGTAATATGTAATAGAGGACATATATAACTCAACTAGGATAAAAGATAAATAATATTAACTCTATACAGGGATCGTGAAATTTGAAGAACAGGCATCAACAGGGATCAAGTCGCTGAAAGAAGTTCATTAACATGATCAAGCCTCAGTGACAAAATAAGATGTACAGATGATTCAGTTGAAGGGCCAAAAGATTCTAGTGATAAAGTTTTTATGGTTACACAATTCTTAGCAGTGTTCTTAAAAGACATGATACGAAGACCATGAGTGAATGTTAGTCGTCTGTGAACCAGACCAGTTGCACTAGGCGTCAACACTTCACAAAGGAATCGAAGTATCTAACTCAGAAAAACTGTTAAGAGGTATGATTGAGTTTAGAGCAGTATTGATATCCTCCATTTTGGAAGTTGCATATTTAAGGATGTCAAATTAAGAGGAAAATGAATAGTATCCAAAATCACTATTCATATGAATAGTAACCAAAATCACTATTCACATGAATAGTAACCGAAATCACTAGTCATTTGAATAGGAACCGAAATTACTATTCATGAATAGTACCAAAAAGTACTATTCATCAGGTGGAGCCCACATGAAAATAAATGTTGAAAGATTCGTGCAGAATGTTTTGAAAACCAAAAGTCAGCAGGCGGCTGAACTGATAAAATAACGTCATCAGTTACGTTATATTAAGCAGCATAGTAACTTTCTAAAGTCTATAAATAGGCATGTTGTATTTCATTTCAAAACACACCTCAACACCCAACTCTCTCTTCTCTCTCTTATATCTTCTCTGTGTAAGCTGCTAGACAGTCCATCTAGTAGGAAAGCCGGCTTAGCCCGCTTTCAGTAAGTGTCGGGTAGAAGGTCCTCGTGCCTAAACTATCCTTAGGAGTGTTCTGGTTTTGAAGCTAATCCATTGGATTAGAAGTTGTAACACCCCTTCGGGTTTATTATCAATAAAGATATATTCCTGAAATTGCGTTTCGTTATTTTTTATTTCAAGATCTGAAAAATTGTTATCCGAAAAAATCTTGAAAACCGAAATATTTTGGTAGTATCGTATTCAACCCCCCCTTCTACGATACTTCGGGACCTAACAATTGGTATCAAGAGCAAGCTTCTAACATACAAGAAGTCTAAAGATCAAAACCATGGGAAGAAATGATACAGGTGTGAAGATTCCAATGCTTGACAAAGATAATTACTTTCACTGGAAAGTAAAGATGCACCTTCATCTCTCAGCCATTGATGAAGGCTATGTTGATTGCATAGAGAAAGGACCTCATGTTCCAATAAAGGCCAACTCTGGGATTGGTCAAGATGTTGCCACTGTACCTACTGGAAGGCCTATTCTAAAGAATCAAGCTGAGTACACAGATGAAGACTTGGAGGAGATTCACAAAGATAAGAAGGCTATGAACATCCTATTCAGTGGCATCGACCAAGATATGTTTGATTGTGTTATAAACTGCACTACTGCCAAGCAAGTATGGGACACTATTCAATCAATCTGTGAAGGAACTGAGCAAGTCAGAGAAAATAAAATGCAGCTCCTAATACAACAATATGAGCATTTTCACTACTCCTTTGGTGAAAATCTAACAGACATATTAAGTAGATTTCAAAAGTTACTGAATGGTCTAAAGTTGTATGGGAGAAAATATGAAACCAAGGACTCCAATCTAAAGTTTCTGAGATCTCTTCCTAAGGAATGGAAGCTAGTGACAGTCTCGTTGAGGAACTCTCAGGACTACAAAGATTTTACACTTGAGAGACTGTATGGCATCCTGAAGACCTATGAGCTTGAAATGCAGCAAGATGAGGAAGTGGAGAAAATCCAGAAGAAAGGTGGATATGTTGCCTTGGTGGCCAATATTCTAACAATCCAAGGTGGTGGAAGAATGAAGAGTGTAGAAGCCACACTAAGTTCAAAAACTTGTGAATGTGAAGCTGAAACTAGCAAAGGTAAAAGCAAGATGATTGAAGAACCTGATGCATTAAGTGAGGATGAAGCTGAAGATCTAGCTTCACACAGACAAACAATCCTTGTGTCCCCTATAAATAGGGTTGTTCACCTCAGTTGGAGTAAAAAAACATAAAAAAGATTCGAACATCGAATTAACAATCAATTGATGAGAAATTCTCAGACATACCCCTGGATTACAACTAAACGGATTCCATGGGTACTATTTCAGAAGAAAAGGATAATCAGGAAAGAAATGACTGGCACAATACTAAGAAATGATGATCTATCAACAATAGAATTATTCACTAATGAAGAAATTTCGAAACTCATATATCAAACTTGACAGGGTTTAGAAATAAAAGAAATAGGCATTACAGCCTCCATCATAACTGGAAATCCAACTTCAGGGAAGGACAATTGTCAAAATAAACTCATCAAAGGAATATTGATTACAAAAAAAAAAGGAAGGTATTGCCAGGGTCTCCACGTAGATCTTCTTTGTCGACTCTTTCGCTGACTCGTCATTCGATCTAGACTCTTCTGCTACATGTCCTAAAGTTATCTATTCTATACGTCGTCGTCACTCGCACTAGACTCTGAAGATTCCACTACCTACAGCCTCAAGGGTTTCTACCCAACTCCGCTCAACTATCTGTCACCACTCACATCTTAACTCACTAACTGGTACTACATCCAATAGTCCAACACGAGTCCTATATGAACTCTGACGTTCCTTACTTAACTATACACATTCCTACACACACTCGTTTCTAGTTTACTATAGCCTACGCTCTGATACCAACTTGTAACGCCCCCAAATCCGGGGTCAGTAGATTTGGGCGTCACGCTAACAAACTCAATAATTCTAACAAAAATTTGGCCATGATGTATTCGTAAATACAACATAAACCTGCTGAATACTAAACTAAAAATCTGAAATCAAAATAAAACTGAAATAAAAATAAAAACTCAATCAAAAGCTCTTTGACCCCAACTCCCAACTAAGGATCTTAGGTTACAGTTCTAGAAACAAGAAAACCCAAAACCAACTTAAATACAACTCTATATACAAAACTTTATACAGACTTAAATCACTGGTATAACTTCGAATAGAAGTATACCAGGCCAACTAATCAAATACATACTATAACTACTAAAACTATATATACATACAACAAATCAAACTTTAAATCTAAATACCCTGATCCACGTCAGCTTCACAACAGCATCCTGCTTCTTCTTTCCACTTTCTGAACTGCACAAGCTAAGCCTCGCTAACTAGTTTACTGAAAAGTTAGATTTTAAAAACAACAAGTGTGAGCCAAAGAATGCTCAGCAAGTTATATATAGAACTGAACTGGATGAAATAAGAATGCAATAATTGCAATTCAAGAAATAGGAACAATAAATATGAGCGAAGGAATGCTCACGACTTTATAATCACTAGTATAATTGAAACTTGGATTCTTAATTTTAACATAAGATTAATATCATTCAAAACATGTATAACTCAAAATCATAATTTAATAACTGAGAAGGTTTGTAATAATAGATTCAATACTTTTAATACTTGCAAAATACTTTAACTATCACATTAACAAAATCTCCAAGAAATTCTCAGTTACTTCAAATTTCATTCATGTCACTAAGCGTTTGCACACCTAGTTTCCTAACCGGCCTGACAATCATGAGTTTTAATAAATAAGAAGATCTCAATTCATTCTCGGTCCTTACTATCACTGCGCAACAAATGCCACAACGACCATAATAACCGTGAATTAGTTTTCACCGTTCAAAACACTAGTATAATAACTTTCCATTTTTATACTAACAGTATTTATTAACTCAAATCATAACTTTATATCCAACATACTTGGAAATGAAAATGTACTTTAACTTAAACATTCTATCATAAGAATATATTTGCATAAAAACAACATTTAATAGAATTGGAGTTTTCATCATACTCTGGACATTACGGGTGATCAGCCACGTAAAGTCCAACTAAAAACAATACTCTGGGATCCCTCACTGGGCACTTATTGACATTGGCCTTTACTACTCTGACCACGAAGCTGGTCCACATTTTTATAAAATTCTTCCAATTCCATTAAACTACTTTACTATCAATTAATCTCAGGGAAACCATATACATTAAGAACATTATACTAAAACAAGGAATAAGAATGCAATACCAGCAAAAACTTTAACAGAAGATTACTGACAATACTTAAGAAAGAATAATACTGGCAATAAAACTGAAATTCTACTTTCCACATGATATATGAATAAAATATATCCTTATCAATAATTTGAAGGTGAGGATACTAGCAATAATGATTTGAAGGGAATACTTATATTGAATAGAAACATATTTATCTCGCTTGAACGATAAGCGAGGGTTAGTACACTTGCCTCGATTCCAATGCGTCGATTCACTACTTACTATACTTCGGTCTTTACTCGATCACGCATTCATTTCCTTCAATCGTTTCGCCAACACGCTCGCCGGGTCCATATCGAATCCCTAATTATATTCGAAATAATAGTAAAGTACTATTTAGTACATAAACAACCCAATCGATAACTAATTACTTACAACTCGCAAAACAATACATACATAAATATATATGCCCACACCTCATTAATCATCACATATGTACTTAAACACTCATACACATACATGCCTTTCAATCTTTAAATCAAATAATTTAAATAACTTTAAATACAGGGGATTTTTAGAAAATTTTGGCATGAAGTATTCGTTTATCGGACTATGGGCACAGCCCCTCAAATACAATTCAACCCTGTTTTTGCAAAAATAAAGCTGCCTCAACTTGCAGAAACATAAAAGTAAACAAGTAAGAAAAGTACCCGCCCAGACATGCGGCACCTAGCACATAATAATTTACATTACACTACTACTTACGCTACACCAATTATCGTATTTCTCACGCATTTTAATGATACACGTGACAATCAATCATTGATGTTCGTAAGCCCTATGGAACAACCCCTAGCACTAACTATTACTTACGCTGATCACACCACTCAAGTATATTAATTATACTCGTGATAGCAAATCATGGATATTCGTAAGCCCGAGGAACTAGTTGAAGAGAATTTCACAAGTCCGTAAATATTGACATTTAGGACTTGCGATCTCATTGCAACTCCTCGCAAATAAACACATAATCAAATAAACCTAACAATTAATCTTTGATATAAATCACATTTTAAAATTATACAAATAGCTCACCACCACATATAATTTACCACCAAATACTCGACTAGTAGAATATCCAACAAATACTATAACTCGACTTTATACATTTAACACATAGACACTCTCAACTAAAAAAACCTTATGACTACACATCATACGACACTGACAATTTACTCTAAACATTTAGCAATTACAACTAACAATTATCCACTAGAAATCATTAAATCCGAATATTCATGAGACCACAAAATAACTGCGACAGTTACAATTAACAATTAACCATTAACAACTATCACTAAATCCGAACATATTAGGGGACTCACAAATAAACCCAACAATTATAATTAACACTCCAATACAACATATAGATTACCACGCTACTACTGACCATTAACAATCATTCAAACGTATTTGTTAATAACTCACTTCTTTTCAAATCATATCGACTTCGCTACTAAATAATCCGAAAGATCAACTAAAATCGTGTAAACACATATTGAAAAATGAGTACTTTACCAATCACTACTATTAATCACTAAAACAAGCTAATTACATTTAACAATTCATATAATTCAAATTAGCATAATCTTTACTAACTAACAATCCAAAAATCAACTAAAATTACATAACACAAAAACATATTTAACTAACAATTAACATATTAAATATTTGTAATTAGCACAGAGACCTCACAACTAGTTGCCGAATCACCACCACCTGCTGTGGCTTGCCGGAAATCGCCACCGGAGGCGGCGGGTTCATCACCGGACAACTGGGCAGCCACGAACTGCAACCCAAACCTCGTTTTCAACGTTAATAAGAGGTTTCCAAGCTTCAAATCAATGAAATCGAGCTCCCCATCTCTTTGTTGGTCAAAACCGCAGCTATACATACATGTAACTATACATATAAAGCCTGAAAATTTAACAAAACACCTCTCCCCCCTCAGAACTCGAATTAAACGACATAAAAGAAGGATTTACAAGACTCTCGGGTGTTTTTAATGAAGAAAACGGGTGAGGGAGGGAGGATAGAGGTCTGGGGAGGAAGAGGGGTCAAAGGAGACAATGAAGAAGAAGCATACGTGAGTGGCTAAGAAGAAGATAAGGCCCAAGGGCATTTTCGGAATTTCCCATTGCTGAAAATAAACACTAATCTAAATCACTTCTAAAATCAAAATTAAATGGAAAGTATTTGAAAAATTAAATTTATAACTCTAGAATGAAGAGCATGAAATTACAAACATTTCCATATTTTTAAAATATTTTTAGGATCAAAAATGAATTAAATATGAATTTTCAAAGTTTTGATCCTTTAAATACAATAAAACTCTTAAAATCATTTTACAATACTCAACCACCCAAATTAATCCACCCAACAATTTTAAAAACTCAATAAATATATAAAGATAATTTTACAAAAGATTTCATGATTTTTAAGCCCTCCGATAATTAAATAAAGATTTTTGAAGATCAATAATACTTGATTTAAATATTTTTAAATCACTAAAAATACCAATAAAATACTGGGGCACACATTGGCACACATAACTCAATATATACTCATATAAACTCAATACTAAATATCGTTGAATTCCACAACGATATTCTCAAATCCAATTCTATTCTTTAAATACTAATTAACATAATAATTAATAAAATAATAATAATAAATCCTAAAATAATCTGGTATCTTACACTAAATCACATCAAGATAGTCAACAACAATCGTTTACTCAAAGTAAGGAGAATCAGAAGTGACAATGGAACTGAGTTCAAGAATTCTGTAATAAGAGAGTTTTGTGAAGAAGAAGGAATTATTCAAGAATTATCTGCACCAAGAACTCCTCAACAAAATGGTGTAGTGGAAAGAAAGAACAGAAGTATAATTGAAGCTGCAAGGACAATGCTTGAAGAGTCTAAGCTACCAACATACTTCTGGGCAGAAGTTATAAACACTGCATGCTACACTCAGAATATTTCTTTGGTCAATCAAGCAAAAGGCATGACACCTTATCAACTTTTCAAAGGCAAGAAACCAACAATCAACTTTCTACATGTCTTTGGATGCAAATGTTTTATACTGAAAAATCATGGTGAGCATCTTGGAAAATTTGATTCAAAGGCAGATGAAGCTATCTTTGTTGGATACTCAGCTGGAAAACCCTATAGAGTCTACAACCTAAGACTAAACATTGTAATGGAGTCCATACATGTTGTCTTTGATGACAAGAAAATATCTGGTCTAGTAGATGAAGGTTTTCATGAGTCTCTCTCATTTGAGAATGAGAAAAGTGGTGAAGAAAGTGAAGATGATGATGAAGAATGGAGATCAAATGGTGTGAGAAACAGGCAAGGATCATCAGTTGAAGTGCAGAATGAACCACCTGTTGAAGAGCAACTTACACCATCAGTTGGAAATCAAAGAGAAGCCTCTGTTGATGAATCTGTAAGTACTCCATCAATCTCGAGGGCCATACACTCAGGGGGAGTTTCTCACAATGATCAACACAGAGAAAATGAAGCCACTTCATCAAGGTCAAACTTACCACCACAAAGAAAATGGACCAGGGATCATCCATTTGAGCTTATAATTGGAGATCATAATGCAAAGGTCCAAACCAGAAGAGCAACTCAAGAAGAATGCTTATATAGCAGTTTTCTATCCAAAGAGGAACTAAAGAGAGTTAAACATGCTCTTCTGGATCCAGACTGGGTTTTAGCAATGCCAAAAGAGCTAAACCAGTTTGAAAGAAATGAAGTATGGAAACTTGTACCCAAACCTAAAGACAAATCAGTGATTGGCACTAAGTGGGTATTCAAGAACAAGATGGATGAGAATGGCATAGTCACAAGGAATAAAGCTAGATTAGTGGCTAAAGGCTACTGTCAAGAGGAAGGAATTGACTTTGAAGAAACCTTTGCACCAGTGGCAAGGTTAGAAGCAATAAGGATCTTCCTGGCCTATGCAGCGCATGCCAATTTCAAAGTCTATCAAATGGATGTCAAGAGTGCATTTCTGAATGGAATTCTGGAGTAGGAGGTATATGTTAGTCAACCGCCTGGTTTTGAAGATCCAGACTTTCCAGAATATGTGTTCTTTCTACTCAAAGCACTCTATGGCCTGAAGCAAGCACCTAGAGCCTGGTATGACACACTCTCACAGTTCCTTATAGAGAATCACTTCATTCGAGGTACTATTGATAAAACTCTCTTTTATAGAAATGTCAATAGCTCTATGATATTTGTCCAAATTTATGTAGATGATATAATATTTGGGTCTACAGATGAGAAACTTTGCAAGAGGTTTGCCAAACTCATGCAAAGTAGATATGAAATGAGTATGATGGGTGAATTAACTTATTTTCTTGGTTTACAAGTTACACAAGTGAATGAGGGAATTTTTATAAGACAAAAAAAATACATTTATGATCTTTTAAAAAGGTTTGATTTAGCAGATTGTTCTTCTGCAAAAACACCCATGGCCACTGTCACTAAGCTTGAACTGAATACTAAGGAAAAGAAGGTGGACATGACAAGCTATAGGGGCATGGTTGGATCTCTTTTATACTTAACAGCTAGTAGACCTGATATTATGTTTGCTACATGTTTATGTGCTAGATTTCAAGCTGATCCTAGGGAATCTCACTTGGTAGCTATTAAGAGGATTTTCAGATATCTCAAGGGAACACCAAACCTTGGCATTTGGTACCCTAGAGATTCTGGTTTTGATATAATTGGTTACTCAGATGCAGATTATGCAGGTTGCAAAATGGATAGAAAAAGTACCATAGGAACCTGTCAATTCTTGGGAAACAAGCTGGTCTCATGGTTCAGTAAGAAGCAGAACTCAATATCTACCTCAACTGTAGAGGCTGAATACATAGCAGCTGGGAGTTGTTGTTCACAGATTATATGGATGAGAAATCAACTACTTGACTATGGAGTTAAAGTTAAAAAGATCCCAATTTTCTGTGACAACACGAGTGCAATTGCAATATCACAGAATCCAGTGCAGCATTCTAGAACCAAGCACATAGACATCAGATACCATTTCATCAGGAAGCATGTGATGGAAGGCACTGTGGAACTGCATTTTGTTCCTAGTGAAAAACAGTTGGCAGACATTTTTACTAAAGCTTTGGATGAAGCAACCTTTTCAAGGTTGGTAAGTGAGCTTGGTATGTTAAATTTCACATGATCTTTTAAAATGTCTGTTCAATTTGTTGCAGCCAGTGAATTTCATTCTCTGGATGTTGTTTGTTTTATTTGATTATCTGCAGGATTATTCTGGAGATATCACTGTAGCATAATTAAATAAATATTTTATTGACATATATCAATTAATGATATTTTGTTAATTTTATGTCTATTTAATTGTAGGTTTATTATTGTGAATTAATTCTTAATTTACTGCGTGATTATATTTAAATCCATAATAATTAGAAGTATTAAATATGTGTATATGTGTATAGGCTGATAGGTCGGCTGACAGGTTTCGGTGATAAGATGTTAGCCTCCATTGTTGAATTCATGAAAGGTGGCTACCTAACATGGTTGACAATTTACCACTTGTTGTAGAGAGTTTGAATTCTTTAAACAAAACCTGTCACTATTTCACCTAACCCACTGAATCTTGAAACCTTATAAATGATGAGTTTTTGTTTGTGTTTAATATCATCATTTTTCGGATATACAGAGCATATACACACAATTGCTGAATATTTCGAGCTTTGATCGGAAAGATCTCTCAATCTAGCTGGTGGTTTTTATATCAGATTTCATATTCTTGCTTTATACATCATCCTTTATAAAAACTAACCCTTGTTTTTCCTCAAAGTTTTGAAAATTGCATTGCAGGGAAGTTTTGTTACTGCTAAAGCTAATCCTACTTCCATTCAACAAATCGAAACCATCTATGATGAGCAATTTCGGGCTTGGGCACAATTTCTGAATGAACATTCAATAATTCGCTATGCTTTAGTTACACCAGTGCAGCTTAACCATGATGCATTACGTGAACTATATTGCATTGCGGTTAACACTTCTGGATAGGACGGGTGTGCATTCACATATCGACTGTTTGGTTGGTCGATTAGGGTCACTGAACGAGATGTTAATCGAATTCTTCATTTTCCTATGGAAAATCTCATTTCTCATCCTACACCTGAACAGATTGAAATGTTCTTTCATTTTATAAGGTATCAAGATGGCAATTTCAATACTGGTAATATCTCTAGAACATTTCTAACCCAGTACTGGAATTTTTTCTTTCACATTCTTGGCCATGTTTTTTCCTCAGATAGAACGAATCTAGATCGGATACCTGAATTTATTCAAAAAATAGGGTATGCGGTTGCCAATAATTTGAGGATCAATTTTGGAAAAATAGTGCTTGGTCAAATCATTTTAAAGATGAAACACTTGGGAACAAGAGATGTTCAGACTCAAAATGTCAAATGTCTATATCCAAGGTTTCTACAGCTAATATTAAATGATTTTTTGAATGATGAAGACAGGGTACACTCGAAAAATGGTCGAAAGGTGGAATGTTCTTACATGAAGACAAATGTAATTTATTACATAAGCAAAAATAACTATATGGATGTTTCTACAGTCCTAACTGAATATCTAAAGACTGTCCCACTTCCGTTGTTACCAAGACCAGTGAGAGCAGGTATACGACAAGGTAATATTTCAATCCCTGCTATCTCAACCTTTGTATTCCCTATTGTATCACAGGAAATACAGTTCCTACAGCCCCTAGTGGCCATCTTACCCGACCAAGAGTAGGAAATCCCACCGACTCTAACACAGGTCGAAGAGCCCATTCTACAAATACAAACACAAACAGAACAAACTCCTATACCTCAATTGTCAATTAAACGACCAGTCATCCACATTATTGAGGGAGATAGTGCCTCAGCAGCACCACATAAGGAGTTAGTTACATCAGCCGCTCTACCTCATTTTAAACGGAGTAAACCAAATGAACCTGAGGTAACGGCAACTATTAGTGAAACAATTCTTTCTTATCCAATGAGTGAAAATGTAAATATGGCTGAATTGATGGGAGCAACTATCTTGAGTTCCATTTCACAGAACATAAGAGTGGTTGATGATCTTTCTAAAGATCAAATGCCTCACAGGCATCCGAGGTGGAATTACCTACCACAATAACTGCTAGTGAATCTTCTATTTTACGGAAAGATCCATCGGTAGGAGGTTCTTTTATGAACCAAGTGTCTTCACAGACGTACGAGGGAAACTTGGGTTTTGTGCCATTTAATCGATTCAAGTTTAACCTCCCACAGGGAAAATCTCTGGATCTCTTTCGAGATTTACCACTCTTTACCAGTGGTCGACAACTCGCTTCATGCGTGGATGGAAGCTCACGAACTTTCATTGCACCATCCATGACCTCTGAAAAAGGGGCTAGGATGATTTCATTTGCAGGTACACATATCGGTGGAAGCTCTGGAGGAGAGTGGAGAGAAACACGAATAGAACATGTAAGTGTAACCCAAACCACTAAATCGAGTGAATATAGAGTGTTGAGTGAAACACCTGCAGAACGTATGAGTGAGCAACCTACTCAACCACAAGCACCTGTAACCAGAAAGGAATATAGCAGACTCCTTACACGGGTCCAAACAATGGAGAAAGAGTTGTCAAAAATATGTAAGTCCATTGCAGAAATCAAAAATTTGCAACTTATTCAACATGATGCATTCCAGGTTCAGTTAAGTTCCATGGCATCCCAGTTTAGTCATGCAATTAATTCCTTGGCAAAACCATCTTCGTCTAATTTACCAACTCCACATCCTACTACTCTGGAGGATAACCCAACTGAGGGGGAGAAGTTGGATGATGATCAAGAAAAATCAACAAGGCGTAAGGGCAAGGAAAAGGTTGTTGACACGGAATTAACTTTATTTTGGGAAAGGAAAAGCTAATGGAGTATTAGTGCTATAAGAAAGCAAGACAAACTTGAAGATATGTTCAGTCTAGATGAACAATTGTCTAGCACTTGTTCAAATTTTAGAAATCTGGAAAATGTATATATGATCCAGAATGCGCTTTAATATTATTTATCTTTGTATTTTATTTTTATCAGTTGAGTTATCCTCTAGGAATTTGCTTGTCAAACCCTAACAATCAAATAGGGGGAGATTGTAAAGCATAATGTAATGTAATCTGTAATAGAGGACATATATAATTCAACTAGGATAAAAGATAAATAATATTAACTCTATACAGGGATCGTGAAATTTGAAGAACAGGCATCAACAAGGATCAAGTCGCTAAAAGAAGTTCATTAACATGATCAAGCCTCAGTGACAAAATAAGATGTACAGATGATTCAGTTGAAGGGCCAAAAGATTCCAGTGATAAAGTTTTTATGGTTACACAATTCTTAGCAGTGTTCTTAAAAGACATGATACGAAGACCATGAGTGAATGTTAGTCGTCTGTGAACCAGACCAGTTGCACTAGGCGTCAACACTTCACAAAGGAATCGAAGTATCTAATTCAGAAAAACTGTTAAGAGGTATGATTGAGTTTAGAGCAGTATTGATATCCTCCGTTTTGGAAGCTGCATATTTAAGGATGTCAAATTAAGAGGAAAATGAATAGTATCCAAAATCACTATTCATATGAATAGTAACCGAAATCACTATTCACATGAATAGTAACCGAAATCACTATTCACATGAATAGTACTATTCATATGAATAGTAACCAAAATTACTATTCATGAATAGTACCCAAAAGTACTATTCATCAGGTGGAGCCCACATGAATATAAATGTTGAAAGATTCGTGCAGAATGTTTTGAAAACCAAAAGTCAGCAAGCGGCTGAACTGATAAAATAACGTCATCAGTTACGTTATATTAAGCAGCATAGTAACTTTCTAAAGTCTATAAATAGGCTTGTTGTATTTCATTTCAAAACATACCTCAACACCCAACTCTCTCTTCTCTCTCTTATATCTTCTCTGTGTAAGCTGCTAGACAGTCCATCTAGTAGGAAAGTCGGCTTAGCCCGCTTTCAGGAAGTGTCGGGTAGAAGTCCTCGTGCCTAAACTATCCTTAGGAGTGTTCTGGTTTTGAAGCTAATCCATTGGATTAGAAGTTGTAACACCCCTTCGGGTTTATTATCAATAAAGATATATTCCTGAAATTGTGTTTCGTTATTTTTGATTTCAAGATCTGAAAAATTGTAATCCGCAAAAATCTTGAAAACCGAAATATTTTGGTAGTATCATATTCAACCCCCCTTCTACGATACTTCGGGACCTAACAGAAGTTTTGGTATTTTTTAGAATGAAGGGGAGAGGAGTATTTATAGGATAGGATTTGGTGGCATGAGGGGTATAAATGTAAGAAGGAAAGTGGGGGGTAGGTGGGATGTTTGGTGAGGTTGAAGTTTGGCAAGAATCTACCTAACAATCTCCCCCACTTTCCAAACTCACAGCTCTTCACTTGCACTCCATACCTACGCCCCGCTTGCACAGCTCAAACTTTTCTCGCGGAACCACGTTTGCCATCATATCAGACGGATTCTTATCCGTGTGTATCTTCTCTATCTGTATCACCCCATCTTCAACCTGTTCCTGTAGCCATTGGCAACGTACATTAAGATGCTTAGTACGACTGTGACAAGTAGCATTCTTGCTCAAGTTAATAGCACTCTGGCTATCACAATACAACTCAAAGTTGTCTTGCTTCTGACCCAATTCTTGGAGAAACCGCTTTAACCAAACCAGCTCCTTGCCTGATTCACAAGCAGCAATATACTCTGATTCGGTTGTTGACAATGCAACACACTTTTGCAACTTGGACTGCCATGATACAGCTCCCCCCGCAAAAGTGAAAAGCATCCCTGACGTGGACTTCATCCCATTTGGATGTCCTGCCATGTCAGCATCTGTAAAACCTTCCAAGACTGGTTCACCGTGTCCATACTTCAAGCATAACCCGGAAGTGCCCTTAAGATATTTTAGAATCCACTTAACAGCTTTCCAGTGCTTTCTTCCTGGATTTGATAGATATCTACTCACAACTCCAACAGCATGAGCAATATCTGGTCTTGTACAAACCAATGCATACATAAGACTCCCCACTGCGGATGAGTAGGGAACTTCCTCCATATCCTCCTTCTCCTTGTCTGTTGATGGACACATTTTCTTGTCCAGTTTAAAATGTCTCGCCAATGGTATGCTAACAGATTTAGCATCATCCATATTGAACCTTTTCAATACCCGTTCAATATATCCCTGTTGTGAAAGCCACAACCTCCGAGTTGTTCTATCACGAACAATCTTCATCCCTAGGATTTGTTTTCCTGGACCCAAGTCTTTCATATAAAAGAACTTGGACAAATCTTCTTTCAGCTTGCGGATCATGTTAGCATCTTGGCCGACCACTAACATATCATCAACATAAAGCAGCAGGATAATGAAGTTACCGTTAGGAAACATTTGCACATAAGCACAGTGATCGGATGCAGTTCTCTTGAACTTATGATTCCTCATGAATGAATCAAATTTTTTGTACCACTGTCTTGGCGCTTTCTTAAGCCCGTATAAACTCTTCTTGAGTTTACAAACCATGTGCTCCTTCCCTTTCACTTCAAATCCTTCTGGCTAGTGCATGCCTTCAAATCTCCATGAAGGAATGAAGTTTTCACATCTAACTGCTCAAGCTCAAGATCCATGCTTGCCGCTAATCCGAGAACTGTTCGGATTGATGTCATCTTTACAACCGGAGAAAAGATTTCATCGAAATCAATGCCTTCCTTCTGTGCAAATCCTTTAACTACCAAGCGTGCTTTATACTTTACAAGCTTTTCATCATCCCTTTTTACTTTGAAGACCCATTTGTTCCTCAAAGCCTTCCGTCCTCTCGGAAGTGTAGTCAACTCATAAGTTTCATTCTAGTTTAAAGAATTCATCTCCTCTTGCATTGCTTTCAACCAGCAACTGTTTTATTTATGAGTCTTGACTTCCTCAAAGGTCTCGGGCTCCCCTTCATCAGCAATTAAGATATACTCGGATGAAAGATATCTTCCTGATGGTCTCCGTTCTCTCATAGAACGTCGTGGCTGAGTTTCTTCAGCTTCAGGCTGAGGCGGTAGCTCCCTCTGCTCAGCAGCCTCATCATCTGCCATATCATCTCCATCATCTTCTAATGTATCCGGATTTCTAGCTTGCCTTGGTTGTTGAGTGCTCCCAAAATTCTCATAATTTGGAGACTCATGGAAAACCACATCTCTGCTCCCGAATATCTTCTTCGATTCAGGATTCCACAACCGATACCCGAACTCCGGATCCCCGTAGCCAACGAGAATACACGGAGTTGGTTTATCTTCAAGCTTTGTTCTATGCTTCTTTGGGATGTGTGCAAAAGCCTTGCATCCAAACACCCGCAAGTAGGAATAGGAAACATCCTTTCCTAACCAGATCTTCTCTGGAATCTCAAAATTCAGAGGTGCCGATGGAGATCGATTGATCAAGTAGCAAGCTGTTCTTACAGCTTCTCCCCAAAATGACTTCGGTAATTTAGCCATTTTTAACATGCATCTGACTAGTTCAGCAATGGTGCGGTTCATTCTTTCCGCAACGCCATTCTATTGTGGGGTGCCAGGAACTGTTCTTTCATGCCGGATACCATGCTTTGTAAGGTACTCTTGAAACTCTTTTAAAGTGTACTCCCCCCCATTGTCACTACGAAGGCACTTCAGTTGTTTCCCTATTGATCTTTCAACCATGACATGAAACTTCTGGAAGTACTCAAATACTTGATCTTTGGATTTGAGTATCTAAACCCACACCTTTCGAGATGCTTCATCAATGAAGGTAACAAAATACCTATTTCTGCCTAAGGACTCCACCTCAAACGGACCACATACATCAGAATATACTATTATGATGGAGAGAAGAGAGTAAGATGTTTTGGTGTATTTTAGAATGAAGGGGAGAGGGGTATTTATAGGATGGGGTTTGGTGGCATGAGGGGTATAAATGTAAGAAGGAAAGTGGGGGGTAGGTGGGATGTTTGGTGAGGTTGGAGTTTGGCAAGAATCTACTTAACAGGATTTCCTACTTCGGTAGACCTGATGAGCAATGTTGACAAGTTCAGGTACGAGAAGGCCATTGTCTGGTCGTTCTAGCATTCTACATGGTTGGGCCTTTCTAGCTTCTTTCTCCACTTTTGCCCTCTAAGTCAGAATTTTCATTGGTGTTACAATTGGTTTCCTCTCCGATTTGCTCTTAGGGGGCTGTGGTACATCTCTATACATATAATCTTGTCCTTCTCCAGCTTCCACCGTTAGGATTTCCCTCGTTTCAGGAGAAGCATAGCTATCAAGGTTGCCCATAACTTTCTTGTGTACTGCAGTAAACACCTACACTAAATTGCAAACAGATGAGCAACTATTATAACAATTAACATAGACACACACATGGAAAAAAGACTATTCTGATAGTTGAATGTCTCACAGGATTGTTGCTGATCACCTCAGGGGGTTGCTCCTGCCCAGACAGCCACCTCCAGAGATCAGGATTTTCCTACAACAAAATGTAGAAGATAATAAAATAACTATGCAGTGAATAAAGCTCACTTTTACTGCATATGGGAGTGACAACGATGCTATAAATCTAATGAAAATCGCTTCTTCCAAACACAGTTTGAAGGTGACATATGCTCAACCGCAATCACCCATGACAGAATCTACACATAATTATATTCATCTACAAAGTTCTTTTAGTGGGGCGGAGGAGAGGGGGAGAGAGAATGGTTTACCATTAGGATCAATCAAATGCGATAAGATATTTGACTACCAATGATTGCTTAAATAGTGCATTGTTTATCACGATTTGAGATTCTTTTACCCATTTATCTAGTAGGGGCAATGCCAAAACAGTGAAAACCACCATCCTTAAAAAACTATCAAGGTAACGATTATTTGAGAAAATACATGATAATGTTATTTTTACAAAGAAAATCTGGATTGAGAAGTTTACCATACTTGATGCTTTCCTTTGGTTGAAGATGTAAAAGTTAAAGTACAAAGGCTATAAGATTGGAGGATAAGCGTCTTGCTCCCAAAAATAATTATATCAACAGTGTTTTTGAGTCTTTGAACCGTCAATGTTGTTAAAGGGATTTCATAATTTGCTGGGCTGTTATAGATCCATCAGCTCATCACCTCTCCTTTAAGTCAATTCTAATAAACAAGTGGAAGCAATAACTATGTTGGAACTTGGACTTGTAAAAAACCGTGTCCTTGTAAAGCTGACTATACTGGAACTTGGACCTGTAAAAAGTGTGTTCTTGTAAAGCTAAAAGAGATGCGACGATAATCTGAACATATCCAAAAGACCTCAACATTGGTTCTCACTTGATGGTCCCTGATTAAATTGGCAGGTTCATTTCCCTTTATGAAGACTTGTATATTTTTCCTAATTTGCATATCTTATTATCTATAATTTTCTCAGAGGACTACATTCTCAAGTTTGGACTTGGCAAGGGGGATTGTTCTTCAGCTTATGCAACTACAGTCAGCGGTTGGACAACAACCCTTTTAAATGTATGTACAGTCCGCGGTTGGAGTATAAATTTCATTTCATGATGCTCATTTTAACTATAAATTGTACAATTTAGTTCAAATATCAGTTTCTAGCGATTAGCTTATGGTGGTTTCCTATTAGTTGAATGGCTGGTTGTATGAACATCTGCCGTGGTGATCAAAAAATAATGATAAAACACCAAGGAAACTAAAAGTTTCTTGCAGATGTCAAGTTTGTATTATATACTTGTCGAAGAACGGTGGAATGTGAACCAGTAATGTTCCCCCAAAACGACAAAGACCCGGGTAGTAGCTAGTATGCAATTTAGACCCATCAAAGAAAATTGATACTTCAGTTAATTTTTCCTGCTAATAACTATAGCTTTAGGAACAGCAAGCATTAATATTGTAAGTCCCGTCTCTACTGTCTGCTTTACTTACGAGTCACGAGCTTATTGCGAACACTAAAAAGCTACGTTAAAGCATTGTGGAGGAAACAGTACCTGATCACAAGGAGAGGTACTATTTGACCAGATTACCTAAAACTAGTATGAGGATTGTCATTCAGTTGTGGATGAATTTACGGTTAAAGGTCCGATCATATCAAAAACTAGGGCAGGGGTGGATCATCAATTCCCAAGGGACTAAACCACTTAGTTTAACTACTAAGAGCATTCACATCCCATTCCCCATCCCCAACCCCAAAAACTTACTAAAAATAGTAAATCCCCAAATAAAAATAGTAAATCCCCAAAATTATCAAAAAGTTTCTACATCCCATTCCCCATTTTCCATTCCCCTATCCCTATATTCTTTTTTATATTACTTCTTTCTCTCTCTTTCACTTACAATTTTAACTACCAAAACTCACCCACTATTATAAATACAATTTAATATTATTATATAAGGAGAGAGAGTGTATGAGGATGGGGATGAGGGTCCCTAAATATGGGGACTCAAACTTTGGCCCCTAAATAAAACCCCAAAATGGGGAATGGGATGGAGGAGTGTTTTAAAAGAAAAGTTGGACAAATCATCAAATTATAAGGATGGGGTTGGGGATGGGGATGGGATGTGAATGCTCTAATACGTGCATTCTATTGCGTTTGCTATTCAAATTGTTGGAGACAGAAGGGACACTATGTCATTAATATGATTCTTTTTTGGATTCAAAAAGAGTTTTAGATTCTTTTTTGGCATTTTTTTTCTTTAATTAATATGATTTTTCTCTATTTTTATAGCAAAATCTTTTTCTTCTTTTTCAAATGATTTACTAAAAATAAAGATTTAGTTTTAAAGAAAACATTACACTATCTAGTTAATAAAATCAAACCTGCTAATCTTTAATGATTTATATAAATTTTGTGTAAATTATAATATCGGGCTGCTAAAAGATTAGAAGCTCGTAAAAATGAATAACAATTTATTTATTTTTCCAGATGGAGCACAATTTATTTATTTTTTTACACCAAGACAATAAAATCCATTAATGATAATTGGCCTGTTTGGCAAACCTTTAATTAAGTCCTTATGGACTTAATTTCGGGTAAAAATTTCATATTTTAATAAAAAAAATTATGAGTGTATTTAATGTATATTTGAGATTTTAAAAGTTGCAAAAAAAAGTTGATTTTTTTCAGGAAAAAGTTAGGAATCTCTAATTTGTCTTAAAATAAGTTGACTTATTCTGGAAAAAAGTTTCCCCAAACACCCCCAATATTGTATCAGCCTAACATCTGATCTGATAATCAAAAGAGTGAGTTGATCTTGGTTAGCAAAAAATAGGAAAATTGTAAGTTGATCTCACAAAGAAACCAGGTAAGCTGGCAGGACAAAATTAGCAGTCATTTTAGCAGGTAAGCTAATGGACAGAGCATTAATAAAAGTCTAATGATCAGTAGCCAACGATCTAATGTCATCATTTCTGCTATTTCATTTTGAAGGTTCAAGTGCAGTAGCATCAAAAGACTACATGATTTTATAATCCTTTCAAGTTACAAATGAACATGATTTCTGGTAATATTATTCTTTCAGGCTTTTCACATCCAGAAGGTCTGAGTTCAGTAGCATCACCAATCCTCTCTAGTCTCTACACGAAGAACAATGAAGTCTAATATATGTTAAACTGCAGGTGGTATATAACCAGTAGTGAAATACCAATGTTTATGACGGGTACTTATCCCATGTACAAGGTATGACGGTATAAATGATACAATCTGTACCGATAAACTGTTCTGAAGTCTGTGTCTTCGAGATTGCATAATTGTTGAGAATAAAACAGTAGCTTTTAGATTGTGTAAGATACAGGTACTATAACCATCCGGGAATGCTTAATCGCTAATGTAATTCATGAATTTTTATATAAATAGAACTGAATGTCACGGAATTTGCACAAATTGTAAATTTGGGAGTGTCATTGACTAAAGTTACATTTCCATCTCCCTCATCTTACACTTTGGTATTTTGATGTATTCCACCAGATACGGCATTAAATAGGCAAGCGATTCTTTCCTACGTATGCCAAAGCATCATGTAGTCATAACATGACACCACTTTCCTGGACAAAGTGAACTTTGTTTTAGCTGTAAGCAGACTTTGTCATAAGGACTGATATTGAACCATGTACCTTACAAATTAGTCTTTAATTATACTGGATTCAAAGTCACAAGGTAGTCCGGTAGCAGTGCAAGCCAGACTGCAGTATCAGCTCCCTCTTCAGGAGATAGACCTGCTGCCCAACCAGTCATTGCAGTCTTTACCCAACCTGGACAATAGCAATTGATGTATATTTTCTCTGTCCTTCAGGTCTATCAGAAAGTATCCTCGCCTGATGTAACAGTTAACTGCAAGTTTTGATACCGAGTATTCAGTATTAGTCTGAGGCCATCCACCGGATTCCCAAGCCCCATCTTTTGCTTGTTGAATAAACGTATTCACAGTCTTATCAATGAGCTCCTCCGATTGTGAGTTAGTGTCTGCTAGTTGTTCTCTTAATGCGACATCTTCGATTTTCTGAAACAATGAAATATATTACGTTTATCATCTTCTTCAGGCAAGATCACAATTAGAATGCCGGAACTTCTAATCATATACTTGGTATATTTTTAGTGAGAACAAATTCTAATATCATCTTCAGCAGTTGGCACATGATTTATCTAAAATACGGAGCGCTACGACATTATCTAGTCACACAAAAATAATTCTGCCACATGCAAACCTTTGAAATTCAAAGGTTTAGATATGGTCAATTTTGAAAAATGTATGTGAGGATAATATGCCCATTCCTCAATAGAAATGGGTGACCTACAACTTCTTAGCTAAAGTGAAACTTCATAGAAAGAATTTTGTCTGCACCTCAACTGCAGTAGATGAAAAAAAAATATTTCCCAACTGGTAAGCCGTAAACGACATGGTTGAACCAGGGCTTGAAAGATTTCAAACCAAACCTATATAATTTACATGGCTAAGAGCAACTCCAATAAGCTCAGGGGCTCTTAAAGTTAAAAATTGAGGAAAATGATGAAAACTGAGCTCCAACTGCCTCCTAAACCATTTTCCAAATTTTAAGAGGCGGTTCATCCTCTCTACATTTAAGATTCCCTCTCCTCTTCCTACTCTATTTTTTATTAATATATTTGTGTGTCTAACTTAGCAGCTTGCACCTCTTTCTCATTTTCTATCATCTATCGTGCTGTACTGCCGTGACTTGAAGTTACAGTAGACCCATTTTTGTTTTAGTTTACTGGTGGATCGAATTTGATGACTGTATCATTAATCTAAATTTATCAATATTGATATAAATTAAAATTCAAATGTACCACCATCACCGTGTTAATATTGATATGGTGTAACCTGTTATTAAAGATAAATAATAGAAAGTATGTTAAAAATAAAAAGAGATGAATGTTGAAGAGGGTTGTTGGAGGAAAAATATATTATTCTATGTTAAATTACTAGGAACTTATTTAGCGGGTGTTTGGGGTATCTTAAGAAGAGTAGCTTATAACTTATAAGCATAAATGTCATATAAGTGATAAATAGAGCAGAACTTATAAGTCAGTAAAGTGTTTGGTAAATCAGAACTTATAAATCAGTAGAGTGTTTGGTAAATCAGAACTTATAAGTTAATTTTTTTTTTTTAATATTTGTATTTTAATATATATCAATGGATGTCAATGGATAGATCTCGATGAGTAGAGTACATATCAATTTTCTAATGAACGGATCAAAAGATATATGATTTTGAAGATTTGAAGGATATTATATATTACGTGTATCGAGAAATAAGTTATAAGTAAAAGTTAAATGTTATGATTTCCTAACATTCAACTTATCAACATATAAGTCATAAGTTAACTTAGTGGGTGTTTGGGATATCTTAAGAAGAGTAGCTTATGACTTATAAGCATAAATGTCATCTATACTATACTATTATAAGCGAAACGGGGTATAATTGGTTGGTTGGTCGGTTGGTTAACACCTTCCTAAAAAAATCCTTGGTTGGTTGGTCGGTTGGTTAACACCTTCCTAAAAAAATCTTTCCTAAAAAATGATAAATACCTTCCAAATAAATTAAAACTATTATAAGCGAAAAAGGGTATAATTGGTTGGTTGGTCGGTTGGTTAATACTTTCCTAAAAAAATGGTAAATACCTTCCAAATAAATTAAATCTATACTTACTATATTATAAAAGCCGAAACATTAAAAGTTTTGGTACGGTACGGTACTGTACTTACCTTATTTAATCGTTTTACTTAATTACTATTAATTATTTTACTTACTTATTAAAAAACAAAACACAATCTTTTCTCAAACTATCAAATATCAGCTCTTCACAACACTTTCCCTAAATAATAATTAAGAAACTACCTTTTTCAGCTATTATTTTTTCTAGCTTTTTTAACTAAAATCTATTTTTTCCAAAAACATGATCGTTCTAATTAATGAAATAACTTATATATTATAATTACTAATAACTAACTGATTACCTTTCCCAGCTAAAAGTTAAATAGTTTTTCTATATTTTCTAACTAAAATATCTCATTTTCTCCTAAATAATAACTAACCAATTACATATCTTTTTCAGTTATTACCTTTTCTACCTTTTCTAACTATTCTAACTATAATCTCTTATTTCCAAAAATATGTTCGTTATGTTCGTTCTAATTAATGAAATAAACTAATAATATTATAATTACTAATATTATAATTACTAATAACTAGCTGATTACCTTTTTCAGCTAAAAGATAATATCTTTTCTATATTTTCTAACTAAAATGTCTCATTTTCTTCTAAATAATAACTAACCAATTACTTTTTTCAACTATTACCTTTTCTAAACTTTTCTAACTAAATTTGTTTTTCCCAAAAACAAATATCAGCTCTTCACAACACTTTCCCTAAATAATAATTAACAAACTACCTTTTTCAGCTATTACTTTTTCTAACTTTTTTAACTAAAATCTATTCTTTCCAAAAATATGATCGTTCTAATTAATGAAATAAGTAATATATTATAATTACTAATAACTAACTTATTACCTTTCTCAGCTAAAAGTTAAATAACTTTTCTATATTTTCTAACTAAAATATCTCATTTTCTCCTAAATAATAACTAACCAATTATCTTTTTCAGTTATTACCTTTTCCACTTTTTCTAACTATTCTAACTATAATCTCTTATTTCCAAAAATATGATCGTTATGTTCGTTCTAATTAATGAAATAAACTAATAATATTATAATTACTAATATTATAATTACTAAGAGCAACTCCAATGCAAAGAGTCCTTACCTATATTTGTCCTACATGTATATATTTTTTAGGGATTTAGCTTTAAAATGCATGCTCCAATGGAAGTCCCTATCCCCTATAATTTTTAGGGGAGAGAAAATCCAACCCCTTATTTAGGGGAGAGAAAAGCAACTCCCTATAATTACACATCATCATTCTTACCTTATAATATAATATATATATCTATATCAATACTCTCACCCCTTTTCTATAATACCTAAAATATTGATTAAATATTAATTTATAAATTATAGGTAATGAATATAGGTAACACCATTGGAGCAAAAGAACTTTTTGGTTACCTATATTTTAAGTAATCATTATTTTATTATATTTTAGGGGATGTAAATAGGGGTTGACCTTGGAGATGCTCTAATAACTAGCTGATTACCTTTTTCAGCTAAAAGGTAATATCTTTTCTATATTTTCTAACTAAAATATCACATTTTCTTCTAAATAATAATTAACCAATTACCTTTTTCAGCTATTACCTTTTCTAAACTTTTCTAACTAAATTTGTTGTTTCCAATATGGTTGTTCTAATTAATTAAATTAATTAATAATATTATAATTACTAATAACTAATTGATTACCTTTTCCAGCTAAAGTATGAATAGTATAAATATGTCTTTCAATTTGTAACATTAACTTGACTTGAATGCTTTATAAGATTAGTCTTTTTATAGTTTATGAACGAATAAATACGGTCGAGGAGACTACGAAAAACTATATAATAACTTCAATTTGAATGGGGTTTGAAGTAATAGCATTAAAATATGATACATCTTATAATTATGAAGTTAAATTAGACTACTGTTTTAAAAAAAAGTTAAATTAGACTACAAGAAAATTAGAAATTTTAAAAAATATTATATATAACTATACTATTATATTAAAATCCAAATATTGAAAGTTTATCGGTTGATTTTCGGTACAGTTATCCTAATTATTAAAATAAATTTTGGTTTTCGGTACAGTTGCCGTAATTATTAAAATAAATAATAGAATAATATAATTAATGGTAATTAGTCGATTGCCTTTTTCATGTTTACTTTTAGTTGATATCACCTTTTATAAACACCTAAAAACATCAGTTATAACATATCTTGCAATCGTCAATGTTTCTTTTCTAATTAAGTACATCACCTTTTAATTTAAAACATAATTTTGCAATCATTAATGTACACCAAAAAAATATTACACCATATTATCGTTAGATTTTTAGTGATTAATAAAAACCGTTGGATGTAATTATAAGATATATTTTATGACTCAATTGCTTTACTAAGATTCAAGTTTCGAATACATCATCGACATATTTAACTTAAAATTTTATAATATAAATTTTAAATCATGCATATCATTAATTTAATTTAAATTATATTAATATGAAAACAATTTTTAAAAATAATGATTATATAAAAACATAATTATAGCATAAAATAAAATTTATAGCCTATCAAAAGAAACCCGTGCATTGCACGGGTTATAAGCTAGTATAAGTGATAAGTAGAGCAGAACTTATAAGTCACTAAAGTGTTTAGTAAATCAGAACTTATAAATCAGTAGAGTGTTTGGTAAATCAGAACTTATAAGTTAATTTTTTTTATTATTTTCAAAAAAATTATTTTTTAATATATATCAATGGATGTCAATAGATAGATCTCGTTGAGTAGAGTAATTTGATATATACATATCAATTTTCTAATGAACGGATCAAAAAATATATGATTTTGAAGATTTGAAGGATATTATATATTGCGTGTATCGAGAAATAAATTATAAGAATAAGTTGAATGTTAGGATTTTCTAACGTTCAACTTATCAACATATAAGCTATAAGTAGAGCCAAAACTTAAATAGGCAAACACCCTTCAAAAGCTCTTATTGGCTTGTAAGCCATAAGTTGCCTACCAAATGAAAAGCCAAACAGGCCCTTAGATAGGCAAACACCCCTCATAAGTTCTTATGACCTTATAAGTCATAAGCTAGCCCATTTAAAACGAACCAAACAGGCCCTTAATAATATTTTTTTTGAAGACGATATTATTAAGTGATTGTTGAAGTTGCTCTAAGGGTGTTGCTCTTGCTCACACATATGTGACAATATTTTATGTGAGAACATGTGGCGAGAAACAGCACAGGGATTCTGGACCATGACATTAAAATAATTTCAAAAGAATGATTATTGTATAATAATTATACGCGGGAGATATCGTACATATTAATCCTTACCAAAAAGAAAATTTAGCAACGTTTCTAAAACCTCCATATTCAGTTTGGAACTGGATTTGTGTTAGTCTCTTCATGTCCGAATATGGCCTCAACAGTTTTGAACCTTGTATATTTTGGTGCATTAATATCGGTGAATTGTAACGGTTCGTGTAAATATATGTATTTTAGAAATTGAAAACCTGGAAATTTTACATTTAAATTGATGAATGTTATATATGGGGTGGATAAATCAGAGGACGTGCAGTTGTTTTACTCCCTCCGTCTCATTTTTCTTGTCCATAAATCAAAATCCACCTTTTATTCAATCGAATTAAAAAAACTGATAACTTCCTAAAATATAATTTTATTATCAAGACTATCCTTAATCAATTTAGTTGTCATTAATTTAAATGGTAAGGTATCAAGGGGTATAAGAGTAATATAGTTTAACAATTTACCATAAATATGAAATGTGGACATTTTTTTTGGGACAAGCGATTATGGTAATAATGGACAACTAAATCGGGACGGAGGGAGTATTATTTTGTCAAGTCTCAGACATATCCAACAAATGATCGTGATCCTCTTGTCCTCTTATTGATCGGATTTTTATTAAACCAGATCTATTATACTCCCTCCGTCCCGATTTAGTTGTCCATTATTACCATAATCGCTTGTCCCAAAAAAAATGTCCACATTTCATATTTATGGTAAATTGTTAAACTATATTACTCTTATACCCCTTGATACCTTACCATTTAAATTAATGACAACTAAATTGATTAAGGATAGTCTTGGTAATAAAATTATATTTTAGGAAGTTATCAGTTTTTTTAATTCGATTGAATAAAAGGTGGATTTTGATTGATGGACAAGAAAAATGGGACGGAGAGAATATATAAATTCATATTCGGTAATAAAGCTTCGGATCGGATTGAATCAAGCTACGATCCATTGACATACCTAAATGCCAAGATCACAAAATTAAAAAATTTTGAACAATTTGACCATCTAGCCTGAGTTGGCATTTGGTGTACATTTTGCAAAGAAAAAAAAAATCTCTTTCGAGTACACAAATGAACAAATACATACAATATCAATATAAATCCGGCTCTTATAGTATTGGGTTCATGAACCACCAATTCAAGCAAACTGCCACCCATACACGTAGGGTGTGCGGCCGTAGCTACGGTATACTACACCCTTGGCAAACAACACCGCTGTTTATCATTGTGGGTGTTTGGGTATCTTAAGAAAAGTAGCGTATGACTTATAAGCATAAATGTTATATAAGTGATAAGTAGAGCAGAACTTATAAGTGAGTAAAGTGTTTGGTAAATCAGAACTTATAAGTTAACTTTTTTTTATTATTATTTTCAAAAAATTTGTTTTTTATTATATATCAATAGATGTCAATAGATAGATCTCGATGAGTAGAGTAATTTGATATATACATATCAATTTTTTAATAAACGGATCAAAAAATATATGATTTTGAAGATTTGAAAGATATTATATATTGCGTGTATCGAGAAATAAGTTATAAGAATAAGTTGAATGTTAGAATTTTTTAACATTCAACTTATCAACATATAACTTATAAGTTGAGCCAAAACTTAAATAGACAAATATCATTCCTAAGTTCTTATGACCTTATAAGCCATAAGGTAATAGTAATATGACTTACCACATACTTAAACATTACCTAGAAATAATAAAGCATCTTCCTGAGGTTCTTTTTTACCATAAGATCCACTCGTCATGCATTCTTGCGCGACTCAATGTTATCAAAGGCAAGAGGCATTGAGGTTCCTCTTTACAGTATCATATTAAAATCATATATTTTTAAGAAACAGTACTTATAAATCATACGAATATTAGAAGAATAAGAGATGAATACGAAGGGATGAAGCAGAAGCACAACTGATGGATAAACACAGTCGACACACAAAGAAAATGGAAGTACTCGGCCGAACTCAGCTGAAGATGGATAAACACAGTCGACACACAAAGAAAATGGAAGTACTCGGCCGAACTCAGCTGAACTCAGTGATATATATATAAGGTAGAAACCATCAGACACAATGTGAGGACAAATCGTGATGTGGTGTTTTCAGGTACTATTAACTTGATTTGATTACTGGCTGAAGCTTTAACTACATAGATCTGAGATTGGCCTCGAGTTTGGGCTTTAATAATATGGTGTGCCTCAGCATTCATTTAAGTGGATGCAAGTTGGTCAGAACGCGCTGGTCAACATGCGAATGCAAAGATTTAGAAAATAACTTACCTCAGTTCCAAAATGAATCAATGGAAAACAAATTTCTCCCATCGGCCTAGCTGTATACTCCAGAGTATATTCCACAAACTATCGAATTTCATGTAGGGATGCCGCCAACACAACTATATGCCCTTTGACAACAGTGGGGGTAATACTTCCTCTGTAGAAATTTCACCATTTTTGGTTCTTTGTTGCCCTGCCAATACTGCCCCATTCATACAACCATGATTGCAATAGTGTGGCATATCTAAAGAAGAGAAACATACTTCAATTTCTTATATAAGTGATGTATAACCCCCAATCCCCATACAGATAGATAAGAACAGCAGTACCGGTGTTGTACGACTTCTCAAATTCCCGAAACTTGTTATCAAGATTAAATCTTTTATTAATTTTTAACAAAGAACTGCCTTGTTAAGAAACTAGAAGAATCTATCAACTGCTTAACTCGAGAGAGTAATAAAGCCACAATTACAAACCATAACAGCATAAACCAACCAATAAAGCATAGAATAAACAATCACAACACCAACAATACTATTCTTGACAAACATATAAGAAGACAACCATTTCTCATAGCATAAACTTTGAAAGAACATTAAAAAAGTAACTAAAATTAAAAGGTAACGACCACACTAAAAAGATGTCCATATTCCCTAGTGAACTAGATCAGAAACCTTAAATCCTGCAATCACCTCGCTCCACGACTTTAATGTTGAATGACATTCATTACAGCTTCAGCTTGATTAGATCTCACCTTTAGCTTCTTGGCATACACCTGATGCTCCATCACACTGCAATCCTTCCATTCCTGCTCTAATTCTCTTGCCTTCTCTTTATTGAGCCCGCTAACTACCTTCTTCGCGTATTCCTTTGGACTCATCGGCCCAGTAAAATTCTTAATTGCCTCTGTTTCAAGCGAAGCGCACAACAACGGGTACAATGACCACCAATCTTCCGTCTCTACCTCACTTTTAACCTCCTCTTTCAACTCACTCTCCTCTCCAACCAATTTCAATGGCATTTTACTACCCGCTTTATCATCCTTCTTATCCTTCTTCCTACTACTTCCCTTGACCTTACTATCCCCATTCACTTCACTCCCCAAACCCTCACTTCCCCAAATCTTCTTCGAAAGCTCAAACGACTTAAACTCATGAGGCCTCGAAATAACCGGATCCTCACCACCCTTTCCTTTCTTCAAATGATTGGCAAACTTCTTCCTCAACCTCCTAATCTTATCCGCAATCTGACTCTTGGTAACACTACAAGACAACAAATCCTCAACCGAGTCATGAAACGCCACCATATTCAAACTCGGATCACCCCCATTATTCTTTTCCATAAAATCAATCATCCCTTCCAACAACACAATCTCATCATTCTCCGTAAACAATCTCGCAAACAAAGTGGCCTTCTTATCCTCAATCTCCCCACCCTCTTCTTCCCCATTACTCATTTCCCCCTTCTTCGAACCCTTATCGACTTTCTCAACACTCTTCAAACCCTTACCCCTTTTCTCAACACTCTTCGAACCCTTTTCGACTTTCTCATCAACAATCTTCGAACCCTTATCGACTTTCTCAACACCCTTACTCTTCTTACTCTTGCTCACCACCTGGTCAATCTCAGCAGGCCTTTTCCCATTAGCCTTCATTTCGGTTGGTTTCGAAACGGGTTTCTTGGGCTCAGGTGAAAGGGGCTTCTGGGTTTGGTCAGATTCATCCTCAGAGTCTGATTCAGATTCAGAAGAATCTTGATGGGCTTGTTGGGGTGTTGGTTGGGTGAGTTGTTGGGGTTGTGAATCAGAGTCAGAGTCACCACTGCTGGTGGAGTGTTCTTGAGAATCAGTTTCGCTGTCAGATGAGTTAGTTGGAGAGGGGAGATTGTGGGGTTGTTTCTTGGATGCCATTGAGTTTTCAAGAAGCGGAGAGATTGTGAGGTGAAGAGGGGCCGGTTAGGGTTGTATTCGACTTGTAATTGGGATGTTCGGCAATGCCAGCGCTTCTATTTGTAGTGTTTTTTGAGGTATTTCTTTTTCTTTTCTTTTCTTCTTTTTTTTTTGTCGTACTTCTAATACTAGTATAAAAACGTGGGCCTGTAATAATATTTTTTGCAATATTATTTATTTTAATTATAAATTTAAATTTAAAATTTCTTACTATATATTTATTTTTAGTGAATTTTGAAAATAAATTTATTTTTATAATTTATTTCAAAAAAAATCAATTTTTTACTAATATATTAATTAAAATTAGATTTTGATTATACGATCATTTAAAAAGCTTAACTCAAATTTAACAATACAAATGATTTAATTTAAATATATTAGTAAATAGTAAAAACTTGATTTAACTACCCCGATGATCTTATATTTTAAATTTAAATATTTCCCAATGAATGATAATTTTAATTTGTTCAAACACATGTACATAATATATATACATTTTCGCAAATTAAGTTCATTTTTAAATAATAACTAAAATTTAATTTATGAAACTTAGTTTTTTAAAATTTAATAATTTTATTTCAAGCATATATCGACTACTTAATTATAATACTTTATAAAATTTAGTATCCTACTTTTAAATCTTATAATACTTCAACTATAGTTGGATTTGTAAAAAAAAAATGTTAAAAACATGATTTCAAGTCACTTGTGTAGATAAATTTTCTATCTTGGTATCCTATTTTTAAAATCTTATACGTTACAGAAATCTGTACTTTAATTTGATAATTTGTGTATAATTTAAAATTTTATATTTAAAACCAAAATACTTATTTAAATTACTTTACAAACCAATTTGTTCGACTAAAATGATCTTTAACATTTCGTGTACCTACTTATTTTTATGTGATTCTTATAGCATGTTTGGATTTGATAAAAAATTGTTGAAAACATGATTTCAAGGCGCTTTTGTAGATAAATTTTCCAACCTTGGTGATAGGTGCATATTTTTGCATATTTTTATTACCTATTTATTGCTTGAACTCGTATTTTAATAAATTGTTTTGTTGCATTTCAGGAAAATCATCAAAAAGAAAAGAAGTGGCAAAATAAAGAAATAAAGTGCAGGGAAGGGCAAAAGAGGAAGAAAAAGGACAAAAATGAAAGAATGGAAAAAGAATTAGGAGCTTGGTGCAAAAGGGAATGTTTAATGAGAAAGGAATCATTTAGATGACTAGGATTACTCCACCACATTCCACATGTGTAGGTGGAGATTCACCCAACACACCCATTATCCCTAATTCTTATCCTATAAATACCCTCTTACCCCCCTGTAAATCAAAACCTAGATTTTAGTGTAGTTTGAGGGTAGTATAAATTTATTTCTTTTCTTGTTTTGTAGTTCTAAATTTTGTAAACACTCCTTTTAAGTTTAATGCAATTTCAAGTTTTCTTTATTTTCTTGTCTTGCTCTTTCATTTATGTTGCCTTGCTTTCATTATTTTCGTAAATCCGATTAGTGGATAAAGTAGCGAAATGCTAACCACTTCGGGTTGAAAGTAGTGATTTTGATTTTCTTGTTTTTAGTTAACAATCGTAGTGGTGCCCCTTTAAATCTCCATTTATTGTGGGTTTCATAATTGTTAATTGTACATATAATTTTTATGTTTGATGTGTTAGTATAATATTTTTTAAAAAAAAACAATAAAAATTTAGTTTTAATAATTTTAGAAAGAGTTTTATCTCCTTTAATTTGTTCAATTCGAAGCTTAGTACCCTCCCCTGTTCTAATCGATTACTCTGCTTTTTCTTTTTCTGTTTTTCACATACACAAACCCAGCTCTCTCTTCTTCTTTGAACCATCGATTTACTCTCTTGTTTTCTTCTTCTTCACAAACACCCCATTCCCCTTTTCTTTGTTTTTGGCTGTTGAGATGCTGTTTGATTCCAGTTCTGTTCGTCGATTGTCTGCGTTGATTGTAGGCTGAGTCCGAATTCCAGTTGTTCCAGTTGTGTTCTGAGTAGTTTTCGATTTCGCGTTTTTGTATGTGCTTTGTTTTTGTTTCCGAGTTGACTCGAAGGTTGAATCACTGAGTTTTAGTCGAGTTTTAGTTGCTAGTTTTCACTGAGTTCGTTGTCATGTTATGGGTTTGCTATCTGTGTTGAGTTCAATGGCTTCACCAAGTTTTGAGATTGTCGTCACTAAGTTCCATTTTTTTCCTTCATCGATTTGCAGCGAGTTTGTAACGTTTGTTTAGTTTCGTAGTTTCTAGGTCTGCTGTATTTGGTTTGTTGTTTCCAGTTTGGTTCGTTGTTTGTAATGAGTTGCTGTTTCAAAGTAGTAGTTCTGGTTTGCTATGTATTTGCGAGTTGAGTAGTTTTGTGTCCAGTTTCAAAGTTGTTTTTGTTAATCCTGCTTGCCTGAGTTGATTGGGTTTAAGGTTGCCGAGTTAGTAGCTGGCTGTTTATTCTCGTAGTTAATTTACTGTTGATATTAGTTTTTATTTATATTTATTGGTTTGGTGACTGAGTTATGTTGGTTTTTGCGGCTAGTTCATTTTTCAAATATTTCATGTCGAATTTTCCTCAAAAATCTCTGTAAATAAATTCGAATTTAGAATCTTAAAATAATTTAGTTTTGTTCTTTTCATTTTTAATTAGTTAGTTTAAAATAAGAATGAATTTAATTTTCCTTTAAAAATAGTTTAAATTTTCGTTTAGTAATTAAATAGTAAAAATCCAATTTTTCAAAACCCAATTGTTCTAGTCCGATTAAATTAAATTTTAAGGATTTCGAAAATGTTAGTCTCTATGGAATGATATCTCAAGTATTAAAACGATAAAATTATGCACTTGCAATTTCTCTCTTTTCGCCTTTTTATTATTTTAGAAAATCAAAAAAATCACAAAAAAAAATCACAAAAAATTGAAAATTTAAAATCCAAAAAAATTAGTTAGAAATTAAATAATTGTTGCATCATGGCACACGCTTCTTTATATAATTCTGTTGCTCAACATATTTGCTTGATTTGCTCTCTTTGATTATGTCTAAACTTTCAGTTTGCTACTATGGGAATTTTACCCGCGCTACGTGCGCTCTAAAACTTATAATTAATTAAATTTTAAATTTTTAAAAGGTTTTTTGTTTTTATTAGTCATAATATTGATATCGTTCAATTCATATTCTTATATATAATCAAAATAAATTAAGAATTTATATATATAAGTCGTTGCTCACATTATAAATACTAGCTTATAACCCGTGCAATGCACGGGTTTCTTGTATTATATTATAAATTTTATTTAATACTATAATTATTTTTAATTATTTTTTAAATTTTTATTTAATATAATTTAATATACTTATGTTTACAGATTATATTAATGTTTCCTTATTATAAACAATGTATATGATTTTTAATATATTTTATTAATAATTGAGAAATATGATGTGATATTTTCGCGTATATATTAATGATTGTAAGATTTGTTGTAAATTAAAAAGGTAACGTGTTTTAATTATAAAGAAAATATTTATGATCGAAATATATGATACGCTTGATGTTTTTAGGTGTTTATAAAAGGTAATGTGTTCAACTAAAAGTAAATGTGAAAAAGGTAATTGATTAATTACCATTAATTTAGATTTGTTTTAAATTAAAAAGGTAATGTGTTTTAATTCAAAATAAAATATTAATGATCGAAAGATATGATACGATTGATGTTTTTAGGTGTTTATAAAAGGTAATATGTTCAACTAAAAGTAAATGTGAAAAAGTCAATCGACTAATTATCATTAATTTTATTATATTAATGTGAAAAAGGAAATAGACTAATTACAATTAATTTTATTATTTTAATCGACTAATTATCATTAATTATAACGTATTTTAATTGAAAAGAAAAATATTATTGATGGAAAGATATGATACGATTGATGTTTTTAAGTGTTTATAAAAGGTATTATCTCGACTAATTACCATTAATTATATTATGTTATTATTTATTTTATGTGTATTTATGTTTCTTTATAATGAAGGGTAAATAAGTAAATTCACTAAGTACCAAAAAATAGGTACCAAAACTTTCAATGTTTCGGAATTTATATAATAGTATAGATATGAATTTACATTAGCGCGTATCTCATTGGTCCACGTGGACGCCGCATACCTAGATGGAGCTCCATCTACATATTGTATATTTGAAAAACAAACTTTAAAAAAGGTATTTTAAAAAAAATCCCAAAATAATATGTCTAATTTTATAATATCATTATAAATATACATATAAAATATTTCAAAATTTTGAGTAAAAGGTTTCTTGACATCGCCTAACGGCGACGCCTCACAATTTAAATATAATAAATAAAAAATTTAACCAAAAAGAAGAATGTAGTAACCGAAAACAAAGTTTCATGTTTAAATATATATATATTTACATGACTACTACAAATTAATAATGGATCATAAAAGATACAAAATTTCTTTTAAATTATATAATATTATGAGAGATTACAAAGCATAATCTGAGGACCAAAATTATTTGAATACCACTAAGATCTATATTATAGCCATTGCATCAATTTTTATCCCGCCCATTTGAACACAATCATGTAATGTCTTAATTATGAAGAATAACCTATTGCATTTTCCTTCTATAAAAAAAATTAATGTACTATGTATTAAATAATCATTACATATATAAATTTTATAAAAGTGCAACCGTCCGGTTACTAAAATAGTCAATTCAAATTGTATGAATTACCATTTATTTATTATCACGTATGCTTCATTTTACGAAATGAGAAAGATACAAAATTACATTTTATGGTTCCTTGTTCATCATCTTGCAACCCTGCACATAATATCTTATGAAGTGTAAAATATTTTTCGTGCATTGATCAAAAAATTATCGAACACATTCTATGAAAAAAATGCATAATAAATAATTAGTTTTGGCATATTAATATATACTTCATATCATATTCATACATTTTTAATATATTTCACAAAAATTATACAAAAAACAAGATTATGCAGAACATACAAAATATTGAATAAAATAACTTTTTGAAGAATCTATTTATTTGAAAACTTTATATTTTAATTATTTATTATGAACAAAAAAATATGACATAGTAATAAAACAAATTATCTAATTTAATTCAAAGTAAAGTGATCAAAATCTATATAACTAAACTAAATTAATTGAAAAATTAAATTTCTTTGAACCTTTTTCTTTTTGATAAATAAAAAATGGCATTACTTAAATACGGTTCAAGTACATCCACCAAAATGAAATATAAAAAATAACTTAAACATCATGTTAGACCACCTTAAATACATACTTAACCTACTACAACATAGACTAAATCTTCAACCAAAATAATAACACAACTTCAACCCCAATCTTAACAATTATTGGATCTTGATTTCCATTCACATCCATATTCATTAAGTGTACTGAACTGTAAAATGGCTAAGATATGTCTATTGATAGTATTAGAGCTATCAGTTACAAAAACTGTGCCATTAGCATTGTAAGCTCAACATAAAATTTGATGGCTATGTGAAGTAGTACTTGAGGGACCACTACTTGAGGAGGGAGCATTGCTTTAACTTACATAAAGATCATCTTAGGCTCTTAATCAAGACTGAGTTACAGACATTACAACGCACCAGAAAACACAAAGTACAATCTACCTGCAATGCCATTTGTCGGCTTTGGCAAATGTATGTGTGGAGTACTGCGAGAGGACTTGGCATCTCAGATATGAAAGCTCCCGTCATTGGAATTGTTTACTTGATTATTGGTATTTGGTACAATCCGAGTAAAATGGATAGATTCGAATAAAATGGATATGCCAGAAAGGAACTCAAGTAAATATACTAAATCCTGGAATAGATGGAAGATCTAAAAATGTTGTCCAGGATCATTACATACATTATTACGACTTCATCAGTTTATTGTTGATGCAATTAATGGTTCAAAGAATTTAGGAAGTACATGGTTCTAAACAAACTCTGATAAGAAATATTAGTTTTCTTATAATGAAGAATATAAATTTACCTTCTTTTGTATATTCTCTAAATCTAGAATGTAAGTTTATTCTATTAAAAAAACTTATATTCTAAATTCTTTAAGCTAATCACATAGGCACATAAGTCTATCACAAGCACTAAAATGAATTTGACGAGTCTCACATATCAACACAAATCAATGTTGTGTGATATGCCAAATAAAATCAAGTGCAAGTATGAACTGAGATTATCAAAACCCCTCCTTTATCCTTAACATGGAATTGTAGAATACATACTTAAATTTAAAAAAAACACAGGATTTTGGGCTACCTTTTCCTACATTTTGAACACTCAATCTTCCCGTATCTCATGATGCAACTTCATTACCCAAAATGTATAGAAATCCGGAGCAACTGAAAGAAAGTCACATTAATTATTTTGAATGAGATCAGAATATGTTTGGAAAGGTAGGAAGACTGTAACTGGATTTATATGATAGCATCTTGGTTTTTTGAGGGCAATCATTCAGCAATTAGTGAGAGATAGCCTTTGAGGAACAAAATAGGAGATTTTAGAGTTGCAACATATGCATACTATACAAACCAAGAGAGCAGGTACCTGCAATGGTTCTAACCGCACCAAATAGTCCTGAGTTCTCACAATGAAATTCACCTTGGTACATGGAGATAGTAAAGCTGAAGCTTCTTATTGGTTTGAGTCACTTTTGTGGCAAAGCCACAATCCCACATTATTCTGAAAATGCCAAGGCGGAGAAATTGGAAATGAATTATGATTACCACAAAGAAGAAACAATAGTCAGGTCCAAAAATTTTAGAGAACAAAAAAGACAAATACACTTATTATCTATAGCCTTCACCAAATTGTGTTTATACAACTGTTGGACATCATCCTCACCAAGATTTATAGTCATAAACATGTATACGTATTGGAAAGAGTGTTGTTTGTCTTTCTCAGACCAAATTTCTGAAAAGAATAACTTTAAAAATTAATAGCCCGACAACCAACAAACTTTACAGTGTACACAACCAATAGATTTACCCTTCATGAGTTCCATCTTTGCCTTTTCCTGATCCCTAAAAATCAGAAAAAAATATGAACCTAAAAATTTCTAGCAATATATTATAAGAATTTGTAGGATACATTGTCCATAAAAATAATTTCACTGAAATCATGATAAGTTCAAAGGTTAAAAGTCTCTTGCGACAAATAGATATTAAAAAATCATGATAAGATCAGTGAAGTATAATAAATCCATATTTTATTTGACCGGTATCGTAGACGAATTTGTGAATTTCAGATTTATTTAACGCTATAAATATAATATAATATAACAAATCTGGTTATAACTTTGAGATACTTTAATTATGGAGTAAACACATCAATAGTTGTGATCATATTCAAGCAAAAAGAAGAGATGCAAGTGGGTTCTAATGTGAATGTAAATGGAAGGAATCAGGACAATTGTTTAAAAACTCTCGAGGTGCAGAAAGGTTAGGAGACTGCGGACACAATTGCCAAAGCATAAGTTTGTTAATGTTGCGTAAAAAAATATTTGCTGCAATCTCCAGAAACACAAACACATGTAAACTTTAAGATCTGGAAACACAAAAAGAATTTGTAAGCTGCAGCAAGCATGCAAAATAAATCTGCAAACTAAATCCACTTTAAATGTGTAGATAAGTTACCATATGAGCACATCAACTGTATTGGCCAAGCACTTTGCAATTTTGTGTCCCATCACAATTTAAATTCCTGCATGACAAATTACTATATTAAATTAAATGAGTAGATAATGAAACCAATAGTAACGCTATTAACAACATAGCTTAGCATCATCTATGAATGAAGTACTCAAAAACATGCACTGCTCTGTTGTTCAAGTATGTAAAATAGGAATTCGGTACGCTGCCATACCACTTTCTTGATGTGTATAAAGTTGTCAAAACATCTTCCTGAAACCATACTTTCGGTTGAATGCTAAGAAACTTAAAACTCAAATACGACCTCACGATAATTGAGCTGATAATCGAAGCAACATTATTAACTTTTTAAATAGGCACCATCTATGAATGGAATTCTCCAAAACTTACATTGATTTGGCGCTGAAGTCCAAATGTCTTAGCAATAAATGGATTCTCTGCCATACCAATTGATGTGTATTATTAATGTTTAGATCAGAAAAGAAAAGATCATAAAAAGGCTTTAAGTTGTCAACGCATCTCACCAAGAACATCCTTTTGGCTGAAACTAAGAAACTAAAATCTCAGATCCAAATTCATATGAATTGGAGCCAAATATTTAAGGAAGATATACAAAGATAAAAAATTGAAATTTTCATATTAACAATTACATGACTGGAAAACAACCATAAATCTGTTAGATTTTTATAATAGCCCGGGAAGGAAGAAGAAAAAATTATATTCATTAACAAATACACATATGTGCAGATTTATACCATGTAAACAAATAAGTAAATCGGAAGTACAATAGATAAAGATTGATACTAAATGAAACAACACATACTGATCTCCGCACAACAGAACTATCACCCTCCCTCATATGGACCACAGATTTATTCCAATCTACATGTTCCACCTGCAATAATAAGAGCATCGGCTCAAAATAAGTTTAGCTCTTCAGAAAAATCTTCAAATATAGTTTCATACCAAAAGCTCAAAGTCTGTCACCTCAACCCGTAGTCTTCTTGTGAAGTTTTATTTTAAAAAAAATCAGATCATGTTTGGAAGACTGTAAAGAATGTTGCATGACTTCCAACCTCTAATACAAATCACAATAATTTAAAAATTAAACTTTACAAAGTCAAGACTACAACACATTAACATAAACAATGAATATATTAGTTAATATATAAATACACATCTATCCATATTAGCTTATTATTATTTGTTTATCATTACATATTAACTATTTCATCCTCCCACAGATCTAGGCAAATAAGAAGTACAATTTCCCCTCTACAATTATAAAACACCAAACTTAATAAATCAATCAATAAAGTTGAGGGTAGTTGAAGTAAAAATCTCTCATGAGTCAAGAGATTTGGACCTCCAAAAAGATATGTTTCATTGTCTGGGACAAATTTATCAAATTCTTCTCTGGGACAAATGATAAGACACATTCTTATCAAAGTAAACCATTATGTGCCTCACTACCTTGAAAGAAACTTGCATCCATATCATCGCAAATATCAAAACCATTAACAATAGTTTGGTTTGGATACATGTATCATATATATAATCGAATATTTATAAGTATCAATTATCGACAAAACAAAGAATAATTATCAAACTGCACATTAGGAAAAGATATCTTCAAATTGAAAATTTTGTCTAACTTTTTTCTTGGACATATCATCGAACACCTGCTCAACAACATTCAAACTGCAACTAAATTAAAAAAATATATCAGAAAAGAATCGATTATATATATAGGTATACATGATATGTACACTATAGACAAAGTAGTTTTACCATGTTTGGACGAAGCAGATGGGGAGAGAGCAAGTCGAATTCGTTTGTGACCTGCAATATCGATAGTATAATTAATAACAAAAGGTAAAAACAATATATACATCAATATCAATCCAAATATCTGAATAATATATAATTGCACAACAAATAAATCACACACATCTATAGACACACATATATACATTCACATACACATACATTCAAAGTAAAGACTAATGGAGAGAAAATAAGAATGAAAAATAAGATGAGAATGGAATCGGATAAAAAATGATAGTAATCAAAGAGTTTAATAGCTTGTTTTGCCATTTCAAAATTCGAACACAAATAATTGTTAGTTGACTTCTTTTTCAAAATTCATATAAAAGATATATGTTATATTGAATATATTTTGGAGTTACAAAATATATATTTATTGTGTACTTAAGACATTAATTGTGTATCAAATATTGACTTGAGGATTAATTTGGGCAGTTTCATTTTGGGGATGGAGGTGTGTTTGGTGAAGTCTTTGTTTTGTTTTCTATCTGCTTGGCTTGTGTTTGTTGGGTAATATTTTTTATTTTTTAGAATGGCAAATAAATTAATTTTGGGTGATTTGGAATGTATCGTTGAAATAGACGATGTTGTACTAGAGAAAAATTCTAGTGGTGCTCGGAAGAGAGAGCAAGTAAAACACTGTTTTATTGGTGTAGTTGAATGCAATATTGGAACCATGATCAAGGACATAGATGGTTGGTGGATTGATTCGGGTGCAACCCGTCACATTGCAAAAACTAAGAATGATTTAGTTGAATTTATAGAACTTAAAAAAGGGGAGCAAATAATTTATATGGGAAATGGTACCGGCCTAGATGTGATGGGACTTGGTACATATAGATTGGATATTGTGAACAATATATCAATTCTAAAAAATGTGTTATTTGTTCCTGGAATAAGGCATAATCTGATTTCAGTCCCCGCCTTGACTAAAAATGGACTAGAAGTGCGATTTTGTGATAACAAATTTGTAATCAAAAAAGATAATGAAATGGTTGCTTTGGGCATGTATGAGCCCGAACATGATTTGTTTCGGCTTCCGATTGTGACAAAAATTGAGAATAATGAAATTGGCACTTCTCATCAAATATTGTCTAATAATACATCTATGTATGATTTATGGCATCAAAGATTGGGACATCCTGGAATTAATAAGATGGAACGTATTATTAAAGATAATTTGCTGCCTCATATGGATATTAACAAATCAGTTTGTGAACACTGTGTAAAAGGAAAAATGACGAGAAAACCTTTTAAAGAAGGGGAAAGAGCTAAAAAGCTTTTGGATTTGGTACACTCGGACATATGTGGCCCGTTGAGTTGTAAAACATATTGTAATAAAGAATATTTTAGTACATTTATAGATGATTACTCCAAATATGCTCAAGTGTATCTTATATCAAGAAAATCTGAAGCATTTGAGTGTTTTAGGAGATATAAGATTTGAGGTTGAGAAACAACTTAGAACTGATATAAAAGTGTTGAGAACCGATATAGGTGGAGAATATAGATCCACTGAATTTGACGATTATTGCAGAGAGAAAGGAATAATAAGACACATGTCTATGTCTTATACGCCACAACAGAATGGTGTGGCGGAAAGAAAAAATAGAACATTATTAAATGTTGTAAGATGTTTATTGTCACATTCTGGATTGTCTAAAAGTTTTTGGGGAGATGCATTACTTACTGCAAATCATATATTGAATAGAATTCCCACAAAGTCAGTTGAGTTGACGCCTTACGAAATATGGAATGGAAGAAAATCAAATTTGAGTCTTATGAGAAAATGGGGATGCATTGCACATGTAATGATCCCGTCTCAGAATAGAGATAAATTAGACTTCAGAACAGTGAAGTGCAATTTTATCGGTTACCCTGAAATTCTAAGGGTTATAAGTTTTATAACAAGGAATTGGGAATAATTGAAAGTAGAGATGCTATTTTCATAGAAAATTCTGAGGAACAAGAAAGTGTGGTGGATGACACACGCCCTCTAAATATTGTTGATGAGGTTCCTCCAGAAAATATTGGTACACATATGGAACAAGATCCAACTCAAAATAGTGAATCGGATAAAAATGCTAGTAACGAACCAGTAGACATGGTTGGAAATAAAAGATCAAGAGCTCCACCTGAGTGGATGAATGACTATTATGTATATAATAGTGAAGCATCTTGTTTTTCGATAGATATGGATGTAAGAGATCCTATTGATCCCACTAATTATTTAGAAGCGATGAGGTCGCAAGAATCTGAATTATGGATGGAGGCCATAAAAGATGAGATTAAGTCAATACAAAAGAATCAAGTGTGGGAGTTGTGTGATCTTCCTAAAGATAGAAAATCCATAGGTTGTAAATGGATCTTGAAACGGAAATATAAAGCTGATGGGTCTATTGATAAATTTAAAGCTCGCCTAGTTGCAAAAGGTTTTACATAAAAACCGGGAATAGATTACCAGGAGACGTATTCTCCAGTGGCGAAGTTTGCGTCAATAAGAATTATGTTGGCCTTAGTAGCTTGTCTTGATTTAGAACTTTACCAAATGGATGTAAAGACAGATTTTCTTAACGGAGAATTGGAAGAGGTTATTTACATGGATCAACCTGAAGGATTTTTGGTTGAAGGAAAAGAAGACAAAGTCTACAAGTTAAGGAAGTCAATATATGGACTAAGGCAAGCGTCTCGAGATTGGAATCTCAAATTTCATGAGGTTGTAGTTCAACTTGGTTTTGTCAAGAATAAATTAGATAATTGTGTGTATACTTTGAAAAGTGGGAGTTCGTTTGCAATATTATCAGTATATGTGGATGATATATTGTTAGCGGGAAATGACAAAGATATGTTGAATAATATCAAGTTGGAGCTTAGTAGCAAATTTGAGATGAAAGATATGGGTGAAGCTTCATATGTTCTTGGTATCCAGATTATAAGAGATAGAAAGAATAGAACATTGAGTTTGAATCAAGAAAGGTATCTACGTAAAGTGCTTAATCGTTTTGGGATGCAGAATTGTAGTACGGCACCAACCCCATTGGTAATGGGGAAACGATTAACGCGTAATAAAAATTCAGAACAGGGACAAGAACCACTGAATGTACCATATGCGTAAGCAATCGGAGGTTTGATGTATGCAATGTTGTGTACTCGACCTGACTTGGCATATCCAGTAAGTCTAGTAAGTAGATACCAAAGCAATCCTAATCAAGTCCATTGGGAGGCTGTGAAGAGGATAATGAAGTATTTGAAGGGTATATTGCACCACAAATTGGTCTATCAGGCAAAGAAGCCTGAAATTATTGGTTATTCCGATTCAGATCTCGGAGGTGATAAAGATGATGGGAAATCGACTTCGGGACACCTTTTTATATTTGGTGGAACCGCCGTAAGTTGGGGAAGTAAGAAACAGAGATGTGTTGCAAGATACACACAAGAAGCTGAATATGTAGCTTGTAGCATGGCTGCTACTCATGCTGTTTGGATAAGACGGTTTTTACTTGAGTTAAATCTAAATCTAGTAGATGGACCTATTGAGATTTATTGTGACAATACTTCGGCCATTGATTTGATTTATAGTGATGCAAATAGCTCAAGAGGACAACATATTGATATACAATATCATTATATTCATGATATTGTGGTAGAAAAGAAGGAAGTAAAAGTGACATACATTCCTACTAGTGATATGATTGCAGATCCTTTAACAAAAGGCATTCCTGTGGAAACATTTATTAAACATGTTGGTTTGATGGGACTCAAGAATATTTAAGTACGACGCTCCGAGAAATGTGGGAGTAAGAAGTGTTTTGATAAAGAAGTCAAGTGGGAGATGTTAGTTGACTTCTTTTTCAAAATTCAAATAAAAGATATATGTTATATTGAATATATTTTGGAGTTACAAAATATATATTTATTGTGTACTTAATACATTAATTGTGTATCAAATATTGACTTGAGGATTAATTTGGGCAGTTTCATTCTGGGGATGGAGGTGTGTTTGGTGAAGCCCATATATAGTGGTCAAGGCCATTTAGAAAAAGCACTGAAATAGCTTATTATAAACACTACCAGAATCCCAAAATATTTACTATTTTATATTCTCTCCAATACATATTCTTACAATATTTTGTAGGTACAATCACGACAATAATTAACGTGATGGATCCATAAATTTCGTGTTGTTTGAATAATAATTATATCAAAATCCATAAAACATATAAATTCAATAAATTTGAATTTTAAATTATTGTTAGACGTGAAATGTAGATCTTTGATTGGTATTTTGAAGTTAATATCGATATTTACTGCTATATATATATATATATATATATATATATATATATTACTAAATATTGAGTTATTAAATAACTGGAACTAATGTGGATCATCCACGAATTTTCTAAAAAGAAAAGAAAATAAAAGCTAGTTTTGTCCATTTAAGACAATTCAACTTAAAAAAAAAGGAATTCAAAAATAATTGGAAATTGGAAATAACATAAGAATGAATTGATAAGACAAAATCAATTTAGAATTTGAATAAGTCAAAGTTTCCTTAAATGAGTAATTTAAAATTCCAAATTAATTATAAAATATATGGAAAGATTATGTTGACTCCTAACTAATTAATTTTAAACGGGTCATAATATGGATAGTCCACGGATATTTTGAAAATGAATGATAAGTTAGTATTACAAACGATCCATTGGGTAAATTTTTTACCTATTGGATAAATTTAAAAATATTCCCAAAGATTCTATAGTACACTTTAAGAATATATAGAGTGGGTATGTTTTATGTATGGTTCACTTGTTAAATCATTTGACTGCTTTACATTTTTGTAGTTGAGCTTGTAGCCCATTTTAAATTCTAGGCCCAAAATCAATTCAAAACTTCACCTGGCCCGTGTTTCTTGTCCACAACTTCTTCATGTTTTTAAATAACAACCTGTTGTATTTTGTTTTACAATCATGAGCATTAATCATTTCTCTAATCAATCATTAGTTTAATCATCGCATTTATTTAGTCCTTATATTGTCTAAATTAGTGTAAATTAATTATTCTATTTATTTATTAGTGCTACTAGTTACGTAGTTGTAATCCGGACTTAATTTGTTTGGTTTTTAATTTCTAGCCCATATTTAATTTAGTTCAATTCCTGGCCCAGCTTCATTTCTAGCCCATTCCATAATTTTGTATGCATGTTAAATATCAACTTGTGAATTTGTTTTTTTTAGCTAGCCTAAATCTTCATTTCCGTAGCTTAACTTTTATTCGGTAAAATTTAGATCTTGAGTCGCGCTTTTAAATTAATTTATTTAGATTATTCTTTAGCTGATAAATTATAAAAATAAACTCACCTCAAGTTAATTTTTTAGTTCGCATAAATTAAAAATTAGATTTTGAGAAAAATTTTAGTCTCTGTGAAACGAATCTTAAATACTAAAATGAGATCGTACGCTTGCGATTTAAATCTTTATTTTTAGCACATCACTTGGTATACTATTTTTAAATCTTATATGTTAATAAAAATATTTACTTTAAGTCAACTATTTTTGTATAATTTAAAATCAAATCACTTATTCAAATCATTTTATGAAGCAATTCGTCAGACTAAAAAGATCTTTAACATTTTGTGTACCTCCAAATTTTTATGCGATCTTTTCTTCTAGTATGGTTGGATTTGTAAAAATTTGTTAAAAACATGATTTCATGTCACTTGTGCAGATAAACTTTCTATCTTGGTATCATATTTTTAAATCTTATACGTTAATAAAATTCTATACTTTAAGTCGATTATTTGTGTATAATTTAAAATTTTATATTTAAAACCAAATTAGTTTTTTAAATTATTTTATGAACCAATTCGTTAGACTAAAAAGATTTTTTTAACATTTTGTAAACCTACTTGTTTTTATGATCTTTTCTTCTCGTATTGATGGATTTGTAAAAAATTTATTAAAAACATGGTTTCAAGGCAGTAGATAAATTTTCTATCTTGGTATCCTATTTTTAAATTTTATATGTTAGTAGAAATCTTTATTTCAAGTCAATTATTTGTGTATAATTTAAAATTTTATGTTTAAAATTAAATCACTTATTTAAATTATTTTACAAACCAATTCGTTGGGCTAAAAAGATCTTTAATATTTTGTGTACATACTTATTTTTATGCAATCCTTTCTTCTAGCATGGTTGGATTTGTAGAAAAATTGTTAAAAAACATGATCAAAACAATTGTGTGCATAAATTTTCTATCTTGTCAAATAGAGTACAAGACAAAATTAAAAAAAGGTTAATATAATATAATATATGGGGTGCTTGCACATATAGATAAAGAATTTTATATTTTTATTGAAATGAGCATATAGCATAGTGGTTAGGATTGTTATCTTTAACTCTGAGGTCATGGGTTCAATTCTCATCCCCACTATTGTTTTTTATAATAAAATTATAATGGCATTTTTGTAATTATGTGAAAAATAAGGGTATACTGGACATTTCCCATTTTTTGGCATATTTTGCCCTTGTGTTCTTCTTTAATATATAGTAATAGATTTCCAAAACTGAATTCAAAAAGATAATTTTATGATTGATTTTTATATAACTTAATTAAGCACCCGAAAAATCTCGAATATTTTTACTTTTCTGAAAGGGGATAAGAATCTTATTAATTATTAGCTTTTATTATATTTAGTGGGAAAATCATACTTTATTAAAAATATAAATGACTTGATTCATAATCATTTTATCTAATTGAATAGTAGTTTTTCGCTTTCTTACTTAATAAGGAACTAGCATAATAGCCCGTGCTGTTGGGCTTGCCAAGAAGAACTTAACTCCATATTAGTATGATATTGTCCGCTTTGGGCCGAGCCCGCACGGATTTGTTTTTGGGTATATCCCAAAAGGCCTCATACTAATGGAGTTAACTCGATGATTATAAACTAGCTATCTGCCCCTCCCACAATCGATGTGGGACAACTCCTAACAATCTCCCCCTTCACACATCGGGCCCGACACCTGTCGAGTCTGCCTACTTCTGTATGATCTGGCTCCCCCTTGACCCATACTAGAAATCCATTTGGCTATCTGGCTCCCCCTAGGCCCACACTGGAAGGCCCACATGCTCCTCCTTAAGCCCATACTGGGATAGCCCATCTGCCTCTTCCTGAATCCATTCTGGAGCCCATATGAGATTGTTTTGGACCGTTATAACCATAGCTCTGATACCACTTGTTGGGCTTGCCAAGCAGAACTTAACTCCATATTAGTATGATATTGTCCGCTTTGGGCCGAGCCCGCACGGATTTGTTTTTGGGTACATCCCAAAAGGCCTCATACTAATGGAGTTAACTGGCTGCTTATAAACTAGCTATCTGCCCCTCCCACAATCGATGTGGGACAACTCCTAACACGTGCAAGGCACGGGGCTGCATGCTAGATATATCAAATTTTGTATATACTAAAAATCTAATAATACAACATGTTTTGTCATTCAATTGTAAAACATAATAACATGAACCACTTCTAAACACTTAATAATAGTTCGACATTCTTCCCAAAATTTTTTTATGCAAACTACTGGTTGTTAAATGAATACAATATAGTTCAATAGTTATGGCAAACATCTATAGATTGATTGAACAATAGTTCAACAGGCAAAAAAAATTTCCATGAACTAAACAGTTGTTTAGTAGTTCCGTTTGACGAAGTGCATGCAAAACTATTGATAAGGGTATGAATGTGTTACGCCATATTTTCGGTTGTCTCTAATATCTCCCAAATTTCCAAATACGAATCTAATAATAATTAACTTAATCTCCAAGTTAATTATTTCCTCTCTATGAAACGAGGAATTATCTTCAATTAATGATAGAAAATATCTCTAAACGATATCCTTCAAATCAGGAAGGTATCCCAACGCGAATATAATTCAAAGAGATAAAATCTACTAATTCCCAAAATACATCCCTTAACAATCATAGGGATTAAAAACCAATCCTTTTAACAGAATTGCGTTGGCTTGATCCTTATAAATATAAGGTACGCAGGCATCTTGAAAAAAGGATCCGACACATCTAACAAGTCGAGACACCTCTCAAGTCCAGCCCCAAACATCCAAAATCCCAAATCCCCCTATTTTCATGATTTCATTATTCCAGCAACTTCCGAAATTTGTTATCACCAAATTCCTCCGTTAACAATTGGCGCTAGAAGGAGGGGATTATTTATTGATTGTGGAGGACAATCAACTCACACGCATGGGGGGTTATTATGAATCTGGAGCTGCTGTAATGGAGGAGCTAAGCGGTGGAGGCGGTGAATCTATTCCGAATTAAGATAAGTTTTCTTGTGATTTTGTCCATACAAGTTAATTATCTTATGAAATTCGTAGTAAATTCAATACATGTCGGATTTCGATGATTTTTAATGATTCAGAAAGCTTGTTAAATTGTCTATAACTTTCGTTTTTTGAGTTTTCTCATATTATATCTTGATCTATTCTTGAAATCACAAAAAACAATCAGATCTCGTTTTCAGCATCAAGAAGGGGATCAGCAGACGTTTTCTTTGATTCCTGATTCGTTATAAGTCCGTTTTTGATGAGCCATATATCATCGGAAAGATATTTTCGTTATCTACAACTTTCGTGTTTTGTGTTTTTCCATAAAAAATCGTTTAGAAGGTCAAAAATGCCAAAACCAGATCTGGAAAAAATTTGAATTGTGAAGATTTTCAAGATTTTAGGTGTAATTTTCGTGATACATGAGTTTGGAAGGCTCTTAATTAAAGAGTTTATTATTTTAGAAGGCCCTCTTCTGTGGGTAATATTTTAGAAGGTCCTCCTTTGTAGGGGTTAATATTTTGGAAGACCCTCCTTTACATGGGTAATATTTTGGAAGGCTCTTATTCGAAAGAGTTGATTGTTTTAGAAGATCCTTTGTGATGATAATATTTTTTATATATTTTTTGAAGACCATTTGGGTGTTACTGATATTTTCTAGAAGAACCTTCAAGTGTCGCTGATATCTTTTTTGGAAGAATCTTAGAATATTGATATGGCTTTGGGAAGATGACCTCCTCTAAGGAGGGTCTCCCTTATTTTTTGTGATAGACGACCTCCTCTAAGGAGGGTCTCCCTTATTTTTTGTGATAGACGACCTCCTCTAAGGAGGGTCTTCGTGATTTATTTAAAAGATGATCTCCTCTAAGGAGAGTCTTAAGAACAATGAAGAGATCTTCGGAAAATCCACCTCCTGTGAGGAGGGTATTTCTGGAATGGGGAACGATCTCCTTTGAGGAGGGTATCCCAAATTATTAAAATCCTTGCAAAAACCATACTTCCGGGGGGGATGTCCGTACTTCCGGCGCCTCATCAAGGTTCGAGCTTCGGAAAGTCCACCTCCTGTGAGGAGGGTATTTCTGAACAAAAACTGATCTCCTTTGAGGAGAGTACCCTAAATTACTAAATCCTTGCAAAAACCGTACTTCCGGGGGGGATGTTCGTACTTCCGGCGCCTTATCAAGGTTCGAGCTTCGGAAAATCCATCTCCTGTGAGGAGGGATATCTATGAAGCATTTATGGAAATTCTGGTGGATATGACCTTCTTTGAGGAGGATATTTTCCGGAATACGTTATGGAAACTCTAGAATACGTCCTTCTTTGAGAAGGGTATTTCTCGGAGTGCTTAATAGATGATATTTCTTTGAATATTTGCTTTTCAGGGTATTGCTCGGAAAGTTTTGCACGACTCTTCGAATAATGCTTGGATGGCTCTCCAGGATACGTTCTCTCACACCTATAAAACTTATTTTTTACATATCGCATATTGTCTCGTTTACATCTACATGCATATTACGAGCACCTTGGTGCTCCATATTTTTTATTAATCTTCCTCTCCTAGCTGTTTCAGTGACTCAGGAAATTTGGAAGATCGAAGCATGCTTAGTTCTCCACTGCAGCAAGCTACATTGAAGAACTAGGGGGTAGTTGTTACGCCATATTTTCGGTTGCCTCTAATATCTCCCAAATTTCCAAATACGAATCTAATAATAATTAACTTAATCTCCAAGTCAATTATTTCCTATCTATGAAACGAGGAATTATCTCCAATTAATGATAGAAAATATCTCTAAACGATATCCTTCAAATCAGGAAGGTATCCCAACGCGAATATAATTCAAAGAGATAAAATCTAATAATTCCCAAAATACATCCCTTAACAATCATAGGGAATAAAAACCAATCCTTTTAACAGAACTACGTTGGCTTGATCCTTATAAATATAAGGTACGCAGACATCTTGAAAAAAGGATCCGACACATCTAACAAGTCGAGACACCTCTCAAGTCCAGCCCCAAATATCCAAAATCCCAAAACCCCCTATTTTCATGATTTCATTATTCCAGCAACCTCCGAAATTTGTTATCACCAAATTCGTCCGTTAACAGAATGTTTGTCAGAAGTTTCGTCCCTGCCTGCCAATGAGAGTTTCACCTTAAACTATGACCACATTCGCATAACACCGTCTCGCTAGGTCCCTGAATTCTCCTTCCTTCAACCTAGAATTTAAGACATATAACACTTGTAGCAAACATAAATACACATATACAAATTCCTATAAACATGAAATTAAATTGAGATTTGAGGCAAAGACAAATCAGATAAAATTACCAATGCTAATTAGCCGTGAAACTAAAGATTAAAAAATGAAGATTAGCGGAAGAGACCATCAGTGCAGCCGGGCTTCAAACTCTGAAAATCCGTATGTATCGGTGCGATGCAACGTAGTGTTGAGGGCCGTGACTCCGTGAGGCATATATCTTTGTAGTGGTGGCAGACATGTGAATTTGCAATAAATATGGCCATTTCGGTTACTTTACATGGATTATTTTTGCAAGTTCACTAATCTGAAACAAAAATGGAGCATATCACAAAACAAAATGGGCAAAGACAAACGAAAATTAAAAGGATAACATTAACATTTATAATATATTAAATATGCAACCATACTGAATAAGAATTGGTCAAAAGAGAATGATTGACAGCAAAGTAATATAAAGATCCTTTTTTAAATATGAATGAGCTCCTTTCATACTTATGACCGAGAGTAGATTTCTATAACAACTATTATATGCACCTGGATGACTAGAAACAATTTTATTTTGCTAAGTGGATGGATAAAAATTGCTTCCATATGGAAAAATGCGTCAGAAGTTGCATACTTCAAGTTCTAGTGATACAATTGCGTTTATGTGTCAAGTTTATATAATGTAGTTGACGATAATAATTACGGTCAGTTGCTTACAACTGCAAAGTTTTTTTTCTATGTAAACCAAATGACATTGACTTTTAATGTCTTTCTAATATGTTTTCAAATCTACAGGAATGATAAGTCAGTACCGGTTGCATGAAGTGATCAACATGAACTACCATATAACTTTTTCATCAATGAAACATAAATGGACAATATCACAGAAATATCCAAAACTACAGATGACTTCAGCAGAAAAACCAACACAATATTCTAAGATGACCAGACAACTAAAACATAACTTTAGAGACGGGTATACAACTCACAACAAAAGATAAATATATAGTTTATAAAGGCACGGATTATTTATCTAAAAAAAGGTAATTAAAAATTACAAAAAAACCAATTATTTATCTAAACCGCAGCAGTATCCTTCAAGTCACTCTTCCCTCGTGCACGAGATAACCAGATTTTCGAAGTTCCAGTACGTTCTGACCACGTACTAATCAGACGATCTATTCCCCCACATAGCTCTCCCTTCATCCGAACCACACGGCCTCTTTTGATATTCATAGCTCTCCCTACTACAGAGCATATGTAGCCTTCTGAAGCTAACCGACCGATTGATATTAGATTCTTGCTCAGCTTAGGCACATGTCTTACCCCGTTCAAGCTGCGAATTATTCCATCGAACATTTTGATTGTCACAATTCCAATCCCCTTGATCTCACAAGTAGATCCATCAGCCAAAGAAACTGTTTCATTCTTTGTATCTTGGAATTTGTCAAAATGCTCCCTCTCGGAACATACATGGTAAGATGACCCTGAGTCTAATATCCATTCTCCTGGAGAACTAGTGCCTTGATTGAAGACGGTGCAAACATCTTCACAATCGAGAGTAACCACAGCCAATGATGCATCTGGATCCTTCTTATTATGCGGACAATTCGGCCTAATATGACCCCACTCCTTGCAACCAAAGCACTGCATGCCCTTTTCCCTGTATCTGGATTTACCCCTGCTATTGGTAGATCCTCTCACAATACCCCTTCCTCTATTATTTTGACTACGTAAAGCCAAAACTGTCATTCCATCCTTGTCACCATCCTAGTTCTTCCTTCCAGCATTTGACAAAAGTGCTGACTGAACCTCCTCCATTTTTAACGTGTCATTTCCGTACAAAATGGTTGTGACCAAATGATCGAATGACTTCGGAAGCGAAGTAAGAAATTAGGGCCTTATCTTCTTCCTCCAATTTTACATCAACCTTTTCAAGTTGATCAACAATACCATTAAACACATTCATGTGCTCAATAACATTGCCTTGAGCTGCCATCTTCAGCTTGTATAACTCGCGCTTCAGATTTAACTTTGTAGTCAAGTTCTTCCCGAGATACAATGTCTCCAACTTTGACCATAATTCATTCGGCGCGCTTTCGTCAACAACATTATTGATAATGTTATCAGCAATGCATAGTCTGATGGTACTCATGCATTGCGACTCAGCATCCTCCCAATCTTCATCGCTCATCTTTGTTGGCTTTCACTCCTTCCCCTTCAAAGTCCTTGCTAGCTTCTGTTGGGTTAGGATATCATTTACCCTTCTCTGCCAAAGAGTAAAACTTCCTTTACCATCATATGGAGTCACCTTGAATCCTCCAATACTTGCCATGATCTCCGTTTGCACACACAAACCAATCCAAACAACTAAATCAATTGGCCAGGTAAGTGTAAGAAACAATGGGAGCACTTCCGTCAAAACGGCGCCTTATTAGACAACCACTTTTCTTAACGACTTTCCTTCGGTACCAATAATTTAGACACAACTAGCTCTGATGCCAACTGTTAGGAATCTGCCCGATTCCCGGCGAATGCGGAAACGATTTGGTAAATATGTGTGCTTAGATCCCACAAATATACGTGATAGTAATGAAGTAGCAAACCAACAATACATGTAAAAGAGACAAAAGATTTAACGTGGTTTGGCCCAGCCTACATCCACAAGAGCAACAACTTCACACTAGATAAAAGAGATTACAATATCCGGGTATCCGGCCCCTGAATTTTATACACAAATTCAGCCCTACAATACCTATTATGTATATCCCCAACTCACTAAAGTGTTTATCTCAAAACCTCCCCTATCACTATTTCCCGACAACCTTTCCTTCTCTCCCTCTCTCAACCCGGACAGTGCCACACAACCTGATAGAAAGACCCCTGCAGCGGGAGCACCTCCGATGGCTGCAGTCAGACCCAATTACCCTAAGGAATAGTTTAGGCACGAGTACCTTCTATCCCGACACTTCCTGAAAGCGGACTAAACCGGCTCCCCTACTAGACGGACTATCTAGCAGCTATATAGAGAGAGAAGAGAGAATTATGGTGTGTTTGATAACCAAGGAGGAGAGGGTATTTATAGATATAAAAAAGTAGTAGGTGGGGAGGGGGTTGGTGAAGGTGGTGGTGAGGTTGGTGGAAAGAAGAAGTTTGGCAAAGAAATGTTTAGGACGGCTGCCTAACACTCAGAAGTACCTTACTTGAAAGTTGAGACTAGACACCCTGAAATTTGTGGAGAGGTATCTTAAAAAATGTGCTGTAATATTTAATTGCGATATAGGAAAACCAAAAGCAAAGAAAGTTTAAGGTTGATTAAAGTTGTAATTTAAACAGTTTTACAACAAAAGTGTCTTAATTTAAGGTACGGTAAGCCAAGTTACAGTTATATAACATTCGATGTGTGCCAATTAAACGTTTCCAAAAGTAAAGACAAACTATAATTATTATGTACACTATTGAACCAAGTTATGGTTGGCATTCAGCAAAAGAAGATATAAAATGGAACCTGGAAATAACGTCGAGGCTCACACATCATTCCACAAGTAGAAGTATTTCCATTTGTCTTTGTCGTGCCACCCTCTATAGTTATAGCTGCTAGATGTAAAAGCCAAAGGGAATGAGAATATAACTAAAATCCAATTATATCTGTGGAAGTCAGGAAAATGATTTGAGAATGGGTAGAAACACGGTTGGTAGACTTGAGTAAACAGTAAGTAAAGCGAGGTAGGGGAGACTACCGCAACCGGATCTTGGAATCCCAAAATCAACGTACAAAGATGATTAGCGGAAAAAGTTAGAGGCCACATGCTCAAGTAGGCATCTGCTATATCCTCAAGGTCTTTGATTTCTGCCATATAAGTTTTACAGCCACCCAGAGGTTAAAAATAATTGCAATGCACAAAGTTTACAATTCTGTGGGAAAACTGCAAATATAAGCCATTCCTACCAGGCGCGGGCAAAAGTAGTCAACATAATTTTTCAACTTAATGGCTTAATGGACAAATATTTGTACCTTAAAGCTATATATATTCAACATTTGCAGATTGACCAATTCAAATTTTAATGTTAAATCAATGTTATAAGCATAATACAAAGTTTAAATTATGTTGGTAGCAAAAATGCAATTGATTTTTACGCACAAGCCATGTGTTAAGAGGATATCTTATGAGAAAATGTGAAGAATATAGAATACAACAGAAAGTAAAGAAAGATAAAAAATTAGGATTAAGAGAAATATGTGGATTAACTGAAAAAAGGTTAGTATTTGGATGTGATAAAAAACCTTATAAAACATATAAGAAAAAATATAGAAGAAAGACTAAGAAATATAAAGGTTATAATAAAGATTATAAACCTAAAAATTATAATCTTTATTATAGTAAGTATAAAAGGAAAAGATTTAGGAGATTTAAAAATACTAATAATACTAGAAATAAATTTACAAATAAAAGAAAGTTTAGAAGAAAACCTAAATGTTGGAATTGTAATGAAAAAGGACATTATGCTAATAAGTGCCCCAAATTAAAAGAAAAAGGTGTAAAGTATATTAATTCATCACAATTTATAATGAATCTTGAACAAATAAAAGAAGATAATGATAAATGGTATAAATATGAAGATTTTTATGTAAGTCAAACTGATAATAGTGAAATAGAACAAGAAAATATAAATTACTATTCTACAGATAGTAACTCAGAATATAATGGTAGCAATATATGTAGAAGCATATGTAGAATATAAACCTGAGAAATTGATAAAACAAAAAATATTTATAGATAGCGGAGCAGATTTATGCTTAGCTAAAGAAGGAGTATTAATTCAACATAGATGGAAAAGATCAAAATTACATAGAACTAGGGTAACAGGATTTAATGAACAAAGAAAAGAATTAGATACAATAGCAGAAAATATGAAAATATTATTAAATAAAACAATATTTAAACTTCCCTTAATATATCAAGAAAATAATATGAAACAATCAATATTATTAGGAAATAATTTCTTAGATCATTTTAAAACTCAAGTAGTAACTTCAGATACTTTAAGTTTACAAACTCCATGTAATAAATGGATAGTATTAAAAAGAATATTACCATTAGGAGTAAAAAGGATAAATAACCTAGTGATTGACAGAAATAATAATCTACAAGAATTAATAGCTAAATATAAGGAATTATTAAAACCAAACTTTGGAGAAAATCCAGTACAATTATGGGATAAAGAAAAAATATATGCTGAAATAAAATTAATAAACCCTAATGATATAGTACGATCTAAACCTATTAGATATAGCCCAAGTGCTTTTTTGTAAGAAAACATAGTGAACAAAAAAGAGGTAAAGCTCGAATGGTAATAGATTATAGAGAATTAAATAAAAAGACTATATTTGATGGATATTTTTTACCAGATAAAAGAAATCTTATTAACATTCTTGGAAATAAAAAATGGTTTAGTAAATTTGATTGTAAAAGTGGATTTTGGCAAATAAAATTAACAAAAGAATCAAGACCTCTAACAGCTTTTAGTGCACCTCAAGGTGGTACTTCCTTTTGGATTTAAAAATGCCCCACAAATATTTCAAAGAAGAATGGATCAAGTATTCAGAAAATTAAAAGATTTTTGTATAGTTTATGTAGATGACATATTAATATATAGTGAAACCCTAGAAGATCATATAAAACATTTAGATCAATTTATAGAAATTGTAAAACAACATGGAATATTACTTTCTGAAAAGAAATCAGAATTATTTAAGAATAAAATAGAATATTTAGGATATATTATTGACAAAGAAGGATTACAATTACAAAATCATATAGTATCAAAAATACAAAATTTTAAAGATAAATTAGAAAACAAGAAAGAGGTTCAGCAATTTTTAGGAATAATTAATTATGCATCAGATTATATAAAAGATTTACCACAATTAAGAAAACCTTTACAAGAATTAACAAAAAATAAAAAACCCTTTCAGTGGATGGAAGAACATGATAAAGCCGTTAAAACCCTTAAAGAAAAGGTGAAGAATTTACCAAAGCATAGAATCCCTATAGAAACTGATCAATTAGAATTATTTACAGAATCCCTATAGAAACTGATCAATTAGAATTATTTACAGATGCAAGTGATATAGGATGGGGAGCAGTCCTCGTAGCTTATGAACAAAATGATATTGATAAAGAAAAACCCCTTATCTGTGGATATGCAGGAGGAACATGGAAACCTAATGAAATGAATTATCATATAAATGAAAAAGAATTATTAGCAGTAAAATTTGGAATAAAGAAATTTCATTATCATTTATTACCAGTAAAATTCATAGTTAGAACTGATAATACTCAGGTAAAGGCATTTATTACTAATAAAATTGATTTGTTACCAGAATTAAATAAAAGAAGAAAATGGCAATCATTCTTTTGTTGTTATGATTTTATTGTTAAAAATATATCTGGTACTAAGAATGTTCTAGCTGATTTTCTTAGCAGGTACAAAGATGGCAAATAAAAACTTTGAAGAATATATTAGAGATGTTACTACTGCTATTACAAAGAACCATGAAACCATTGCTTATTTACATAAAGAGATAGATACCAAAGTACAAGAAAATAAACATCTTTTGGAATCCTTGAATGAAGCCATAAAGAACAGAATGAAAACCCTGCAAAGCCCTACTACAAAACCTCAATCCTTTACATCCAAACTGGCAACTATACCATCTTCATCAAATACCTCCCAGATATCACCTTCAATATCACCTGAAATCACCATGAGTGATAAACTTAAATACCCTTCTGAAGTTTTGACAGCTTATGAGAAAATCATGAAATTTTATGATTATAAAACAAATATGAATATCTTAAGAAGTTTGAAACTGAGTAAATATCCCAGATATTTATGCAGTGAAAAGGCAAAACCAGAAGTGGTAGAAAAGTTATTTACATATGGATTCATTGACAAAATAATGGTGGATGAAACCCTGTATAGTATTTCCAAATTACCATCACTTATTTTGGAATCTGTTAAAGTTATGATAGATGCATATGGAAATGGAACTTTTGGAGTACAAATCTTTGATGCCTCTACAGATTTAACAGGCAAACCCATAGTAATTTATCAATTATTCAGGATGGGAAAGAAAGAAATACAAGGTGATTATTCTGATTTAACCCTACCACCACCTTGTACCCTTGCAAATTTCCAGGAATGGTTATGCATGAAACGAGCTATTGGTTTATCTACTTTGAAAAATAAAATTGATGATATGATAAGAGCTGGAAAAGCTAAAGTCATTGGTACTAGTAAAGGTGGAGCTGTTGAAGAAATTATTACTATTTATTATGACAATGAAACCATATCAAGAGATACCATGGAGCTGGAAAGAATGCGAGACAGAATTGTTCGTCTCCAACATACTCATGCAAAACAAACCATAGAACATTACCAAGCAATGACGGGTCAGAGAAAAAGACCTGTTATAGGTACTGTCAGTGGTACTAATAATACAAATATTACCATAAAAGAAGAAGGATCTACTGATCCCTTCCAATGATACTGATAAACCCGATGTAGTTCAACTACTAGGGCCCATGAAAATTATAACAGGCCAAATGTAGTAAAACTACAGCAGGTCCATAATATCATTATATTACCATATTATAAGCAAGAAGCAGCTGGATGGCTGGAAATAAAAGAAAGGTTGACAAGACAAAAAGCCAAAGAAAAAAGAAATGGAATCTTTGAAAACGGAAGAAGAAAACAAGCAAAGATAAAATTGATGGCAGACATGAAGTGATATGCAACGGAAAAAGGTGGCAAATGAAGAAAAGAAGAAAAGTAGAGTCATATCAATATAATTTCTCTGTAAGAATCTTGTAATAATGAGAACAGGATAGGTAAGCAACCGGTTGAAGGTTGTAGTGTAAAGAGCTGCCTATAAAAGAAGCTCACATCCCATGTAATCGATATCGAAAATCTTCTGGCAATAAAAATTCTTAAGTTTTTATACTCTCTCAATGTCTAGCTAAACTCTCTCATCTTCTATAATTTCTGCCAAAAATATAGTATCATATTTTCAGAATTATTACTTTAAGATTATAAATAGTATTTGTTAGTCCAATAATTATTATCTAAAAACAGTATTTATGATTAGTAAGTAGCATCTTGGAGGATATTCCGTTGAAGCTCGTAAAGCTTGGCCAAGTAAGACGCCGTGAAGCATGGATGCAGTTAGGCGCAGTGTGGAAGGGTGAGCATACCGGTGATCTGAGGTACTATTACGATCTGACATACTGTTTATAAGGTAAGGTTCTGGACTAGTATTTACTGTTTATAATTAAAGTTAAAGTAATTATTTCTGTGATTTTGATGCTAGGGTTTTGGTTAGAAATTATAGAAGTTTTAAATTAAAAATGAATTCTGTTTTAATTAATTTTGTTTTAATTACTGTTTTATGTTATGTTAACCATATTATTTATGCTCCTTCCCTCTTTAGGGTTAATATATAATGAGATCCAAATTGATATTTATTATTATAAATTTACATTTTATTATTAAAATGATGCTTATCATGATATGTTTATAGCTTATTATATTTTTAAAGCTCTTTATAATACTGTTTATTAGAAAGAAACTGTAATAAACCTGCCCCTCTGAATTTGGTATCAGAGCCTGTAAACAAAAGGAGTGAAATTTGGTAAGTATAGAAAAAACACACGGAAGGAATTTTGAAATCAAAAGGTGTAAATAGTAACATAGCACTTAGTAAGTGGAAAAGAACTTAAGAAAGTTGAATTATTAAAAAAGTAAAGATAATGGAGCAAATAGTAGGTCAAAATTTTACAAAATAAACATGAATGAAACACACGGCATAAAAAGAAAAATCAAGAAATCAACTATCATAAAATTATAAATGAGACCTCCTATTAACTCAAAATTTAGGAAAGAATATCATTCACGTATAATTGCAACCCTATTAATAATGTATAAATCAAATAATAAATCATGTGTAAAAAACTTATTAAAAAATATTTAGGTTAGAAATGAATCTAGAAAGAATTCAGAAAATAGCAGCTAAAACCCCTACTTATAACAAAGATATAAATCAACATATTGAAAGTTGTAAAATTAGTTTGAGAATAATAGATCAAAGAGAAGATACAATAAAAATATTAAGAGATATGTTAGCTGATAGAGATGGACAGATAAGAATGTTAGAAGAAAAGAATTTAACGTTAATAATGAGAAAAAATAAAGAAACAGAAGAATTAAGAAAGGTTATAGAAGAACAATATAAATTAATAAATGATTTAGCTAATAAATTAAATAAGAAAAAATGACAATAAAGAGAAGATTTGAAATTTTTAAGTATTATATAAAAGCTGGAGAAAAAATGGAAGAAATCCAAAATGAACTTAATAAAATAGAATGGATAGAAGAAACTCATTTAGAAAGAATAATATTATACGAGAGATTAGGTAAAATATGGGAAAAATATAGAGCAAATAGAATAGATATAAAATGGTATCATGAAAGATTGTTAGAAGATGCAAATTTAACTGGATAAAATGGAAAGATCTTATTTTATATATAAGTTAAAGATAAAAGAAAAAATTAAAATAATGCAAGATTATGAAAAAAAGTCTTAATAAACTAGAAAATTGTGTTAATCATGAAAATTTAGTACATAATATTAATCACCTTAAAAGATACATAAGAGATACAAAGAAAGAAATAAAAATAGATATAGAAATTATTTGCCATGGATAAATCATATTTTGTATATAAATCAGAAATAAAAGAAGAGGTTAAAGAAACCTTTGAAAGATTAGAACATTATGAGAAAATATTAAGATACTTAGAATATAAAAAGAATAATGGATCTGAAAAACAAAAAATAGAAGACCAAGAAAGAATAAATATTCTTAGAGAATATACTAGTAAAATAAAAAAGAGATTAGAAACAAAAACAAATATTTATTTTTATGGATAAATCCTATTTTATATACCGAGCAAATATAAAGAAAAAAATTAAAGAAAAAAATAAAGACATAGAAAAAATTAGAAGAAAGATTAATAGAATAAAAAATGGAAAATATAATGGTAGTAACTCACCATTCTCTAAAGTTTATAAAGATCAAGCTATAGAACTTTTAAATGAGATAATTGAAAAACGTAAAAGAAAAATTAAGAATTTGGTAAATACAATCTGTCATGGATAAAGGTAAAAAATTAGCAGAAGAATCTAATGAAACATATTAACAAATGGAAACATATGAAGGAGGAGTGTCACAAACATTAAGCTTTAAACCTGAAACTTATAGAAAAATACAAAATGAAAAAGAAGAATGGTCTGTTAAGAAAATATTTAAAACTGGATTATTTCAAAGAAATAAAGAAATCAGATATATAGCACAAAAACATGAGAATATAATAGATATAACTAGTATACATGGTAAGACAAAAATAAGCCTTATAACTGATGAAATTATAAAAAGAGAATTAAGAAAATTATCTAATAAAGAAGCAAATAAATATAGAAATATATATTTAGGAGCAGTAGAGTTTACAATAAAAGCATATTTTCAGAAAAATATAGATACCCCTATACAAATATATATACTAGATGATAGAATACTAGGAAATTTACAAGATGCCTTAATATCAGTAATTAAAGGAAATTTAATATATCAGAAATTAAAATTTACCATACAACCAGATTTTAGTATATCATTAAAAGATGAACATAAAGAATTAGCTTTAACCCTATATTACAAATTAGAAGGAATAAAAATGCCACAAGGTAGTAAAGTAATAAGTATAGAAACTAAAATAATATATGCATTAACAGGTAATCATCATGTAACTAAACAACATGAATTAGATGTTTTAGTACAAAAAATGTATCAAGAAATACTAGAACAAATAGAACATAAAGAAAATTCACAAATAACTATACCAGAAGAAATATATATGGATTTTAATACAAGAACAATAAGACCAGCTAATAAAATAATACCAAGAATAGAAGGTTCAAGATTAAGTTTTAGAAAAGAACCATCAACCTCAAGACAACAAATGATAACAAGACAATATAGTTTACCTAGAAGAATAAATTTAATAGATATAAGAACAGATAGATTAAAAATTAAGGTAATAATATTTGATGGAATTATAGCAAAAGATTGCATAGCTGAAATAAATACTGGAGCTATTAAAAGTTTTATACATATAAATAAAATTATGAAAATGATTGTAAGATAATAGAACCACAAACTTATAATTATCCAGAGAATGAAAGAGAAATAATAATTACTAAAAGTGTTAACTTAAGAATCAAAATACAAGATTTAGAATATAATATAAATATAGGAGTCATAGAATATGATAGTTCTAATGAATTATTATTAGGAAGTGACTTTTTAACCATGATAAATTATATGATCAATAATAATGGAATTGAAATAAATGATCAAGGAAAGATTAGATTTATTAATAAACTATGAATATATGAGAAAAATTGGAAAATAAGAAAGTGAAACTACAAAAAATAAAAGATGCTTTAAAAGAAGAAATATATTCACAAATAAAATATTTAGAATATAGTGAAAAAGAAATTAAACTGGAAAATGATATAAAAGAATTAGAAAATATAATAAGAAAAGAAGAAACAAAATCTAAGAAAATATGGATAGATATGGGAAATGGATGGAAAAAACGCATTAATATACCAAAAGAATGAATAATCCGAATAATTTTGATAAAATACAAGAATTATGGGAAGAAATAATAGTAAAAGAGAATTTAAAAAATATAGTAACAATAATAGATGAAATTAGAAATGATCAAGCTCAAATAAGGAAAATAATAAGAGAAGAATTGTCTGATTTATGGAATATATCTGAAATACCAACATTTAAGATAATATTAGATAAATTAGCAAAATTAGAAAAAGAATTACAGAAAAACGTATAAATAATAAAAATGAAGATAATAATGAGCAATTAGAAATGGTACCCATAAATGCTTGGAGAAGAACTAAGGAACCTATTATGGTAAATATAAGTAAAATGAAACCTAAAATATCACAATCAGCAGATAAAGTACTAAAAAATTTATCTCTTTTACAAAAAGAAGGAAAATTTTAATGGATAAACAAGAATATAATGTAATAACATTTCTTAGAAATCATGGAAAAGAAATATTAGAAAGAGACAGATATAAGTATGAACCAATAAAAAGAGAATCAAAAAATATAGAAGCTAATATTACTAAAGAAGAAAAAGAAACTATAGAATATTTAAAATTAAAATTAGAAAAACAAGAAAAAGAGTTAGAAAAAGTAAAAGAGGAAAATAATAAACTTAAAGAAAAAACTAATGAAGAATGGTTAAATAAATATAAAAAATATAAAGACAAATATAAAACTGTAAAAAAGAGCTAAAAGAAACTAAAAGAGAATTAAAACAGGTAACATATGAATTACATCAAGAAATGGAAGAAACTAAAAAAGAATTAAACTGCATAAAAGAAGAAATTAGGAAATTTAAAGGAAAAGAAACGATAATTATTGGAGAAAGTTCTCAAAGGAATGACGAAAATACAACTAGTGATTCAGAAAGTTCAAATGATAGTTCTAATAAAAAATATGTAAATTTTATAGAAGAATCAGAAAGTGAAGGAGGATCAGAAGTAGAAAAGGAGAATAATCAAATAATGCAAGCTTTAAGAAAAATGAATAATGTAAGTGTAATAATAAAAGAAGAACCTGAAAGTGATGAACAAATAGAAACAGAAATGGAAACAGATGAAACAATGAACGAAGATATAGATAATTATCAGGAAGAAGAATTATATGACCCAAATTTAGAAATAATAACAAAAGGAAGTAATAAAATTCCTAAACATATACCAGTTGGACAACATGCAGAATTTAAAGAATTTGTAGGATCAATGTCACAAGGTGTTAATTTAAATGGTTATTTTTTAGACCTAGATAATGTATATGAAGAACAAGAAATTAGTAGAAGAATTACAGATTGGAATCTTGGAACTTATATAGCTTTAATGAGTTCTACACATACTAATAATTTGGAATATATTTATGATTTAATATCTAAAACATTAATAGGAAAGGTTGCATACTGGATAGAATCTATTGATTATCAATTAAGAATGGAAGTAATGAGAAGTGCAGGAGATTGGAAATCTATGTTACAAATATTTGATATGATATTAAAAAGAGAATTTTTAGGAGAACCTTGGATAGTAGCTAGAGATCAAGTATTAGTAGAAAGAAAAATAGAAATAATAATGAATTTAAATAATATGAAATGTTGTAAAATAAATAAATTACCAGAATATACAATAAGTTTTACTAAATTCTTTTATGAAGCTAGATTTCTACCTGAAGAAAAGTCCATATAATACTGAAATAACAAAAGAATATAATAAATTAGAACCAAGAGAAAATACCTTAGGAGAAAAAATAAGAGTGTTAAGAGGATATCTTATGAGAAAATGTGAAGAATATAGAATACAACAGAAAGTAAAGAAAGATAAAAAATTAGGATTAAGAGAAATATGTGGATTAACTGAAAAAAGGTTAGTATTTGGATGTGATAAAAAACCTTATAAAACATATAAGAAAAAATATAGAAGAAAGACTAAGAAATATAAAGGTTATAATAAAGATTATAAACCTAAAAATTATAATCCTTATTATAGTAAGTATAAAAGGAAAAGATTTAGGAGATTTAAAAATACTAATAATACTAGAAATAAATTTAAAAATAAAAGAAAGTTTAGAAGAAAACCTAATAATAAAGGAAAAGATAAAATAAATGAATGTAAATGTTGGAATTGTAATGAAAAAAGACATTATGCTAATAAGTGCCCCAAATTAAAAGAAAAAGGTGTAAAGTATATTAATTCATCACAATTATAATGAATCTTGAACAAATAAATGAAGATAATGATAAATGGTATAAATATGAAGATTTTTATGTAAGTCAAACTGATAATAGTGAAACAGAACAATAAAATATAAATTACTATTCTACAGATAGTAACTCAGAATAATGGTAGCAATCTATGTAGAAGCATATGTAGAATATAAACCTGAAAAATTGATAAAACAAAAAATATTTATAGATAGCGGAGCAGATTTATGCTTAGCTAAAGAAGGAGTATTAATTCAACATAGATGGAAAAGATCAAAATTACATAGAACTAGGGTAACAGGATTTAATGAACAAAGAAAAGAATTAGATACAATAGCAGAAAATATGAAAATATTATTAAATAAAATAATATTTAAACTTCCCTTAATATATCAAGAAAATAATATGAAACAATCAATATTATTAGGAAATAATTTCTTAGATCATTTTAAAACTCAAGTAGTAACTTCAGATACTTTAAGTTTACAAACTCCATGTAATAAATGGATAGTATTAAAAAGAATATTACCATTAGGAGTAAAAAGGATAAATAACCTGGTGATTGAAAGAAATAATAATCTAAAAGAATTAATAGCTAAATATAAGGAGTTATTAAAACCAAACTTTGGAGAAAATCCAGTACAATTATGGGATAAAGAAAAAATATATGCTGAAATAAAATTAATAAACCCTAATGATATAGTACGATCTAAACCTATTAGATATAGCCCAAGTGATCAAAAAGAATTTGAAATTCAAATAAATGAATTACTAGAAATGAAAATAATACAAGAAAGTAAAAGTCCACATAGTAGTCCTGCCTTTTTAGTAAAAAAACATAGTGAACAAAAAAGAGGTAAAGCTCGAATGGTAATAGATTATAGAGAATTAAATAAAAAGACTATATTTGATGGATATTTTTTACCATATAAAAGAAATCTTATTAACATTCTTGGAAATAAAAAATGGTTTAGTAAATTTGATTGTAAAAGTGGATTTTGGCAAATAAAATTAACAAAAGAATCAAGACCTCTAACAGCTTTTAGTGCACCTCAAGGTCATTACGAGTGGATGGTACTTCCTTTTGGATTTAAAAATGCCCCACAAATATTTCAAAGAAGAATGGATCAAGTATTCAAAAAATTAAAAGATTTTTGTATAGTTTATGTAGATGAGATATTAATATATAGTGAAACCCTAGAAGATCATATAAAACATTTAGATCAATTTATAGAAATTGTAAAACAACATGGAATATTACTTTCTGAAAAGAAATCAGAATTATTTAAGAATAAAATAGAATATTTAGGATATATTATTGACAAAGAAGGATTACAATTACAAAATCATATAGTATCAAAAATACAAAATTTTAAAGATAAATTAGAAAACAAGAAAGAGATTCAGCAATTTTTAGGAATAATTAATTATGAATCAGATTATATAAAAGATTTACCACAATTAAGAAAACTATGTTGGTAGCAAAAATGCAATTGATTTTTACGCACGAGCCATGTTGTAGGGATATATTTGCAAGAACACAATTTGACACATGTGGGCACGATGAACTCCAAAAACATCTCTAAAAATAAACCTACCCCATTTTCAAATCACATAGAAGCACAAATCAACAAAAAATAATAGAGGCTTATTGTATGCCACTCTGATTCTTTGCCAAATTTTAGTATAAGACTGATAAAAATCCATATTTTAAGACATTTAATTCCACGTGATATAGAACTATATACACAAGGCACGAAATTAGACTTGCAACTTATTAAAAATAAATAATTTCATCGCCTCATACTTTTATTTTGGTTTCTGGTACAATTGTCTTTTGTTCCCTATAATGTTATAATATTTTTTCTCATTACGGACACCTGCTGATTGCAAGGCTAAGCGCTCAGTCTAATCAAGAGCCGTAAATGAAGTTTATAGATTCACTTTAAACAATCTTCAGCACTTAAACTTCAGCCATAAAAAAATCATTTAAGACCAATCATCAGCAACCAATCTTCAACGCCTAAAAGAAGTGTGCTAATCACTAAACATCACTAAATACCACTTTTTTGTATGTACCCAAACAAACTGGTCTTGAATTCTCCTCGAATTTAAGATTTATTGTATGCCACTCTGATTCTTTGCCAAATTTTGGTATAAGACTGATAAAATCCATATTTTAAGACTAATAAACTTAATTTACGGCTCTTGGTTAGACTAATAGAGGCTTATTGTATGCCATTCTGATTCTTTTGCCAAATTTTGGTATAAGACTGATAAAATCCATATTTTAAGACATTTAATTCCACGTGATATAGAACTATATACACAAGTGTTGGGTCCAAAATAGTTTGTAGAAGGGGGTTGAATACAAACTATACCATTTTATCGAAATTGTTCTTTGGGTGTATATTAATTTTTAAACAATTCGATGCGGAATAAAACGAATACCGATATTTCAAGTTAAATATAAAATTATACTAAAGTTGATGGGGTGTGTCTAAATACACGGGTACAAATTACAAGGTTTGAAGATCAAACTAATTATTACAAATCTATAGAAAATTCGACATGAACTTTTCTATATTTGTAATAAAAAGATCGAATGCTAAAAGCAATTCGAGAGATAATTTCTAGGAGTTAAAACTCGCTAGATAGTTCCAAGGTTACAAGTAAACTATTTCTATTGGTTTAGATTTAACAATACAACTCAGAAATAATTTACAAGAATTTAAATATGAAGCTCATGAACTATTCTCTCTTGATCTCTTTCTTTTCTTCTGTCTGTGTTTTTGAGAAGAAGAAGTGAAGTTGTGAAGATGAATTAATCAAGTCTGGCGGCTCCTCTTTTATGTAAAGCTCCTGCCTCTATCAAAACAATTTGTTCATCAAAGACAATCTCCAAGACAATCAAGCTCACCAAGACAATTCTTTTGCTTGCCAAGACAATCCATTTGTTAAGATATTTTGTTGAAGTCCACTTTTTGTTCTAGCAAGACAATCAATTTGAGTTGCCAAGACAATCACCAAGACCTTCTTTACATTACCAAGATAGTCGACAATACAATTGAACCACCTGCCACTTTTTCTTTTCAAAACAAATGACCTGATGACCTTCTAATTCAATCACAAAAACCGGGGCTTAATTTGTCTCCTTTCCTATTTCGTCTTAGACAGCTCCGTAGAAATGCTTTTTAACCCGCACAACTAATAATCTTTAATTAATAAATAATTATTTTTAATCCAGAAATTATAAAAATAAATATCTAATAATATTAGATATTTATAAATATAATTCTCTAATTAAATAAAATATTTATTAATATAAATAAATCCTTACGGTCTAAGCTACGGTCTCTTGAGGGTCTGGAACCGGACTCCTTTTGCTTAAAAAAAAATATATCAATTCCAACCGGGGTTCCAGCTTTAAGAATATATCATTTTACATTTCTTTGTGATAATTATTTTTCCTCATAGTCAGTCCACTTGATAGTAAAATCATCGTGGTTAATGAATTTAGCACTTCCGTTGCTTGCACAATGATTTTCTTTAAACTGGTCTTGATAGCTTGAACCACTGAAGTTAATGATAAACAACCACTGTTTAATGCTGACACTCGATGCACGGTATGGTTCATGAGTGACTTACCGCAATGACTGTTCTTCATATCTTGACTTTAAAGCTGTGATTCATGTCTTCCTTTTCTTCACTCTTTATTCAAACCTTTATAACATGTATTCTATTACTTTAGGAACCTCTTGTCACTATAAATAGAATCTACTGTCTTAATTACTTCACTGACGCTTGATCAACTGAATGAACTTCTTCAAGTGTAGTATAACCCAAACGGTAGATTGACTTTGTCTTCTTTCTCTTGACAGTTGAACATTTGAGATCTCTGTGACAGTAGATATATACTATTTACTAGTACATTCTTGTTTAAGTTGAGTTGAATCCTCGATGTTTACAAATAGGGTAAACATATGACTTTCAACAAGGCACGAAATTAGAGTTGCAACTTATTAAAAATACATAAGTTCATTGCCTCATACTTTTATTTTGGTTTCTGGTACAATTGTCTTTTGTTCCCTATAATGTTATATTATTTTTTTCTCAATACGGACACCTGCTGATTGCAAGGCTAAGCGCTCAGTCTAACCAAGAGCCGTAAATTAAGTTTATAGATTCACTATAAACAATCTTCAGCATTTAAACTTCAGCCATCAAAAAATCATTTAAGACCAATCATTAGCAACCAATCTTCAATGCCTAAAAGAAGTGTGCTAATCACTAAACATCACTAAATACCACTTTTTTGTATGTACCCAAATAAACTGGTCTTGAATTCTCCTCGAATTTAAGACTTATAACACTCATAGCATATATACATACATAAATAAAACTTTCCATTGCCATGAAACCAAAATTAAAATTAAGGCAAATCAGTGAAGATTAACAGTAAAATTGGAAGAAGGGATTGGAGGATTAGCCGTGACCCTGAGTCAATCGCACAAAATGAATATCTATTGGCGCACCTGGGCTGGGAAGCTAAAAATCAACCGCTAATAAGTGAAGTCGACTGTTCTGTATCTGTGAGGGGAGGGTTTTGTAGCATGGCAACAGGAAAATTTATAAAAATTAGGGTCATTATGGTAAGTTCATAAGGACTATTTTTGCTCATTTAACCCTTGTGTTCTATTATTGAGAGAATGGATGGATGGATTATATGATATTACATCCTGATCAACGGGTTTCACAAAATTGAAGAATATTATTAATATGAAATTTATATTAAATAATAATTTTTCAATAGTTTTTAAATTTTTATTTAGTGAATATACTTCTCAAATTAAAATTCTGCAGTTGGGTGTATTTCAGTTTATTCTGTAGCTATTCGACTATATAAAGACATTAAAGTTGAAATTTTGGGCCTTAAATTGACGCATTAAATGACTATTCAGAGCAGTTCTGCCAAAGACTGGTATGCACCTTCTTAATTACTGGAAAACACCTGATTATCTTTATTTACCTCCAGAACATTTGCCTCGCTCAAATCTAATGGCACAAACATAGAATACATTCATTTTCATTTGACATAAACGTCCTTTACATATTATACACATAAAAGCCTCGCATTAATATTTAAACCAAATACTCCCCAAACACACAACATAAACAGAGAATCAGAGTTAGAATCATCAAATTAAAATACATATAAAATTAAATTAAATGAATTTATCAAAAACATTCATACACACCAACATCAACCCAAATCACTAATTCTTTCACACAGAAAATTGTAAAACATCATTACGAATGCAAACATCCGAGCATTAACATGAATTCCAAATTGAGATTGGGAAAAAGAACACAAGTGTAATTGGAAAGGGATTCACCAAATGAGCCGTGACAACTGCAGGCGGAATTAAGTTTTCAAAGGTTAGAACGATCAGTCGCATGATGTATACCTAAAAAACTGAACTGAAATGGCGCACCCGGAATTGAAACTCCTCTAAAACCCCCGCAAAGATGAAGTGGGATGTTTTGTATCGGTCGATTGATCTATATCGGTGAGGGAGAGCTTTTTTTAAGTAATGGCATAGAGATCCTAAGTAACAGAAAGATACATATGTACATAAAAAGCCACATTCCATATTTAAGACCTTAAACCTTCAAGGAGATTTATTAATGGCGATGAACTTGAACTTGCAGTGATATTGATTGAGTAAGGAGCAGTTTAATCAATTGTAATAAGGATGACACTGATAAGGAGGTGTAATACAACCAGGCCAAGAAAATGGGAGAGTGCGTAACTGAGGCTGACCTATGCTTTCATGAATGTATTATAGAGTAAAATTCATGGTGGCGGCTAAACTTTATCCCAATTTTCAAAATGTTGGTCGTGTTATCAGATTTTCAAAGTGTTGGTCGATGTTTCCCTTCGCAATTCAAAAAGGTGCCTTCTGTTAAGTTCCGTTAGGTATGCGCCGTTAATTTTAAATAATCATGAGTAAATTTCATGGTGGTGGCTAAACTTTATCCTAATTTTTAAAATGTTGGCCGTGTTATAGATTTTCAAAATGTTGACTGATGTTTCCCATCATTCAATTTTCAAAATTTTATTATGTTTACCATCATTCAAGTAAAGCTGTGTCACCTGTCTATTTCTCAACTATTCAAGTTAATTGTTTCTACCATCACTTCTCTTTTTACTCTTTCTAATGCCCCTCCTTCCCTTTCTCTCCAAAATTTGGTATGACCCTTCTTTTCTTTTCTTGTGTATATATGTTTTTATGTTCTCTTGATTTGTGAATGTGAAAATTGTTAGATGGGGAGCTGGGATTTTCAAGATTTTTGATGTAGAATTGAATTTGAAGTGATTGAGAGAAGCCCTTTTTGTTTTTAAGATAAAGATTTAATCTTGAAGTTGTAGGCACTTTAAGATCAAGTTTGGTAATTTGATTTGTGATTTGTTGGGTAGTTTCTGAATTGGGTTTGTTTTATCTCTGTACAGCATGCATCCCTTCTTTTTGAAATGCGGAGGGAAACATCAGCCAATATTTTGAAAATCTATAATACGATCAACATATTGAAAATTGGGGTAAAGTTTAGTCACCACCATGAAATTTACTCATGATTATTTAAAGATAACGGCGCATACTTAACGGGAGACATCTTTTTGAAATGCGGAGGGAAACATCAGCCAGCATTTTGAAAATCTGATAACACGGGTAACATTTTAAAAATTGGGGTAAAGTTTAGCCACCACCCTAGATTTTACTCATGTATTATATAAGATTTTTGGGTTTTCTAGTACTACAGACCCGACATCCAAACTTTAACAGTTAACATATTTGGATTATTGTAATTAATATTTAAATTATCATACAGCCTACCACATGTCTATGAAATCATCTTATCAGCTTCTTCAATGTTTTACTTTAGAGCAACTATGGCTCTATTTTGAATTGCTGTTAAAAATTTTTGTGTTGAAGACTGTTTGGTAATATTTTTTATGTGTGCATGTTTTGATATAAAAATATAATAAAAATAATGCTTTTGATGAGGTTTGATATTGAAATCAACAACTGCTTTTCGAAAAAACTAAAAAGTAGCTTTTTTTCAAAAGCATGGGGGACCTGCTTTCTCTAAAAACAGCTTTTACGTCAAAAGCGCTTTTCAGAAAAGCAGCTTTTAAATTTTACCAAACATTTTTTCAGCTATTTTTCAGAAAAAACTGTTATTGCTCTCTATAACAGCAATGCCAAACACACCCTATATCTATTATATGAAATTGACAACAGAAGCTTACTCAACAATCTGAGATCAAGATTTCTTGATGGGTCTGTTTTTTGATAAGTTTGTTATTACCATAAAATTATATCATAAAAACGTAAAACAAAATTAAATGATCTTCATACATTCATACACACAGAGGCCAAATTCAAACCCAATTACTCATTCTTACACACAGAAAATTGTAAACACATAATATATTTTAAAGAAAAATAACAATTAAAATTGTGATTGAGACAAAGAGACGGGATTCACTAGATTGACAAAAGGGGGCAAAACAGAAATTCAAGCGAGGCAAGTGAGAGAACTGCAGCCAGATTTGGGATTCAAAACATGACCTTAATTAGATGATAAATGGCACAACAAAACGTTAAAAGATTGAAGCGGAAGGCTATGTGTAGGTGTAATTCGGGTTTTGGCCCATTTTGGCACAAATTAAAGTAAAAAATTTCAAAATAGCACAATTCTGATGGTTGATCCTTGTCTAGCACTTACATAACGCATTTAGCTATGACGTTATGATACATGCATCTCCAAGCTTCGTTTCCAGTAAAAAAGTAAGTGGGTCCTACGCACAGAACGTAATACACACGCGTTGAAAACAGGAACGCAATCAAAACATGCGTTATCGAAAAACGTATATAGGTGATGCGTTATCATTACATGCACTGCACTCCATGTGGTGATTAAAAAACTAATTGAACGTACTCAAATGATTCCCATGTATTTCTGTGACCTGGCTACCTCTCTTTCAGCACGTTATCAACACTGATTTTAATTTTATTAATATAACATAATCTTAATGCACGTTATATATGTGCCTATGAGGGCCAAGTTTTAGTAGACTGCTATTTTGGCACTAGATTCTAATTTTTGTGCTATTTTGGCACTTTTCTCGTGTAATTCTAAATATCGGGTGAGGCAAAGAGTTTTGTAGTAATAATGGTAGATAATGGGGGTGTTTGGCTCTCCTTTTTTTATGGATTTATTGACTTATTTTCGGGTAAAATTTTTATATTTTGATAATCTTTTTTTGTACAAGTATTTAATGTATGTTTGAGATTCAATAAGTTATAAAAATAAGTTGGAAAGTTAGGAATCTCTAACTTTGTCTTAAAATAAGTTGACTTATTCTGGAAATAAGTTTCCTCAAACACCCCCAATGTAATTCTTCAAAAAGGAGGCATCGGG